>OY856358.1:2917876-12917876 GCA_963693475.1 Ectropis crepuscularia
GGTGGACTGACGATTATTATCTATAACTAGCTGACCCCGCAAACGTTGTTTTGCCTTAGTGAACAACCCTTGTCACTTAGGGGTATGAAAAATAGCTAGTAGCCGATTCTCATACCTACAGAATATGCATATAAAATTTGGTTTAAATCAGTAAAGCCGTTTCGGAGGAGTAAGGAAACAAACACTGTGACACGAGAATTTTATATATAAGATTTCGCTATGACATTAAGATACAAACACTACAATTTGTCTTGTCATGGCAGTGCCATATCTACATCGAATATGTCTATGTCTAAAATGTTGTGACTTTGGGACTGGAAATGACGTAGAAACGTTTTTCAGGCTAAAGGGCGAACGAGATAGCTGTCAAGTGGAATCTGATGTTCGTTTGTTTTAATTTTATTGGCTGAAGTTCTGATTGGGGACCAACTTACTACTAAAGGTCCCTGTGGTCGAGTAGTGCGTCTTCTATCTTCTAATCTACTCGTACTATTACTTTATCGTTTCGGTAGTAAGTTTTTGAAGCGAAACCCACTTTTGACGCACTACACACAAATTTTACGTGGGCTGTGAATTGAGCGTCACGAACGTGAATGAAAGAAATCTTCGTGTGAATTTGTGACCATGGCCATCTAGAAATGCGTTAGCATTGCGTGTTATCATCGTTACCATTACACAACTAACCAGAACCGTCTAACATAATTATGTAGATGGACATGCTTAGAAGACTTATTTAGACGACACTGCTTTGAAGATTTATTTCACCGCCTTTCGGATTTACCCCTTATAGTTTCCAAAGTGTGCTGTCAAATTCTGAGTTACTAATGGTGCGGACTCATATGCGTCCTACGGCGAATATTCGTGTTGGCGCGATTAGTGTGGCCGGGTACATCGTGTTATCGCAATGTATGCGCAACAAGACGATGAAGCATCGGAGAGCTCTTGGTAAACTGGCGCGAATCATAGGGATTTGTCGCGGCAATATTCGCTTGACTTACGTCAATTCAAAATCAAAATTCATTTATTTTAGGTAAGGTTCCCCATAAATTATACAATTCATACAATCAATTTCAAACGTCACAAAAGGAATGTTTAAGACTTAAGTATTGGAAAGCTTTACTAGCTTTTCTGATCGTATCTTTTTTAACACGCTTTTGTTAACTTCACTTGTAGGTAACTAACTACGAGTATGTATGTAAGAAAATCTTGGAAACTTAATTTGACCCACTTCCCGGTCTTTGATTAGGATTAAATTTTACACTTAATTTACTGAATTCTGATGACAATACATGACTTTAAAGGAAACGTCATTACAAATCCAATATGGCGCCCTCCCCAAGATGGCGGACTGGCTATTTGAAATCCACCCGCGTGATATGGGTATCAAATGAAAGGGTTTGCTGTCAGAAATACGAAAAAAATAGTCACGTGACTTAAATTCAGCGGACGTCCAAGAATGGTGGACAGGCTATTTGAAATGCTTTTGTAATTTTTAGTGCGTGCTAAAAGCGTGTTTTTTCGTTTTTTAAACTATTATTGGTAATTAATGGTGCGATTTTTTGTAGGCAGTATTTCAAAGCCAGATGTTGACATACGTAAAAATCCAGGAAATTCCATGCCACTCTCTGCGGCTAAGTAAGATAACATACATACTTTCCATTCCTGTGCTGTACATGAGAAAAACAAAGTGAAATTATAATTATTGGGGAGCGGTGGACTGTAACTAGCTGGTGAATATAGCAATTGAAGAGGCGCACAATGATAGTAAAAATATTAAAATTATTTAAAACATTTACAAAATTAAACTAAAACGCTCCTTAACCAAGGTAACTAAAGCAACAACTGAAGTCACAGGGAAAAAATAGAATATAAGTAAAATAATACAATTAAAAATAGAAAAAGTAAAATGTTCCAGCAATCGTCAACAATTATTATACACTCACGGCTATCTTCTTGCGCCTGCGGTAAGAAGAGATTATTTTCCAGAATACTTACATCGTTCGGTTTCTATGAATAGTAGTCATCCACCATCTCATCATTCTTCTCTTTTTCATATTATTTCGTAAATGATACTCGTACAATTTTAATAAATGACAGTTTACTGACATGCAATGTTTATGATGCAAAGCCACTATTTCCTTGATTTTTTAATTACTGCCTACGTCTCGACGCACAACAATCTGAACAACCCTATTCGCACAATGCCTTTGATTATTGACTTGTCTAGATGACGCGTTACGCTGTAATTGCGACAAAAGTACGAAGCCAGGTTTCAAACACAAGTTTAAACAATTGTCTGGGGACAAACAGGGACAGCGAGTCCCTGCTATTACTGTTCTTATGTCAATGGTATGCGTGCTAAAGTGATACAAGCTCCTCAAGTATTTCCTGTTAAAGTAGGTAAAAATATATTTCGATTTATAGAGACCTATAATTCGTTCAATTCAGTGTTCAATTCAATTAAATTAGATATATCTCAAGATAAACAATGCTATAAAATTAAAACATGGACTATTGTAGAGAATGATTTATTCTCTAAATTCCATTATAAGATTTTTTAACAAATAAAGACAACAAAAAAACAACGGAAACCATGAGTTTTGTGTAGATACTTGCAGCGCCTCGCGGCTTTACCTGCGTAGTTTCCGTAATGTTAATGTTTGGATGTTTGTTACTAAATCACGTTGTAACGTATCAACGGATTGTGCTGACATTTGGAACATAGATTTAAGTCTAGAATAATATTGAGGATGACGGGAACGGCAACTAGTCGGCTAAAAACTTGGAGCACTGCCCCTAATATTCTAAGTATGAATGTTTGTTCCTCCATTACGTTGCAACGTCTGAACGGATCGGACTGAAAAGACATTGTTCATTTATAAGGGACTTTGGGCTAAACGTGGACATTGACTGTCCTTGATATCATATATTAAACTTGATAGCTTCTAGCAGTTGATATCAGAATATTATCTTTTTGTAGTAGCAGAAAGACTACTTACTCATATTTCCCATAAGTAATGCGAACGTTGACAACATTTTGTACCATCGGAGGGCCAAAATTGTTATTGGATGACTTTTTCTATCGATTTTCAGAAATCAATATTATTCGAGAAAAATATCGACATCATTCAAAGCTGGCAATCAAGTTTGAGAAGTCGGAAATAAACATTAAAATACTTTTGTAATGAACTTTTAGTATATTAATCTGGGTATTCAAATAATGCATTAATTAGTCATTAAAATAATTAATAAACTTTTTGCCAAAATCAAATTATCAAGAACATTTTGTCCACGGATAGTCCATTTTGAACAATGTCCTTTGAAAAATAGATAGTGTATGGCTTGGAACAAAACATAGGCTTAGGCATAGACACATCTTTTAGCAGGCAATTTTTGTCCCGAAAAAATAACGGGAACGGAATCAATGCGGGTAAAATTGCAGGGCACTGCTAGTTCTAATATTAATAGGATGCCAATCTTTGTATATTTTGATGTCTGTTTCTCAATCTGTTCGTAAAATATGAACGGATCTGACTGAAATTCTAAACCGACAGAACGAACTTAACTTAACTTATATTTTTGGTGTTTCTACGCTAGAGCGGTTTATCTAGACAAGTAAATAATCAAAGCACAGTACATCGCGCCAACTCGACACGAATCTTCGTCCGCTAATATAGACAAGAACATCGCCTTGGCCCGAATACGATGTTTTTGTCGCGCCAACACGTTACGAATATTCGCCCAGCACCCCGGCACCCACCAGCCCAGCAATTCGCACAGCATTATGCTGTGACTTTATTAGCGGGCTACGGCGATTATTCGTGTTGGCGCGATGAGTGTGGCCGGGTACATCGTGTCATCGCAAAGTATAAAGTCAAGCCAAGACGATGTAGCATCAGGGAGCTCTTGGTAAACTGGCGCGAATCAAAAGGATTTGTCTTTGTCTACTGTCTGCGGTCGGTCGCGGCAACCGTGCCTCGGATCCCGCTACCCTCCACGACTAGCTTTCCGATGCAAAGTAATGTTGTGTGGCAATCCGGTCTTGCAGTTATGCAGCAACTGCTCTGACCCGTCTTCCCAAATGGCGTCATCAGACTACATGGCCGGAACACGGCTAGGCCGCTTGGCGGCATGACTTAAGTCTGATGGGTGGTCACCAGCCACGGCCGAGGCCTACCACCGGTATTTTTGTCAGCTGTTTAGCACCACCCAGGGACCACGTGTGAGGTTTCTATTTACAGGTTCTTTCTCACGGACGAAGCTGACACAGTCCCCAAATGTGAATGTGTTGCGAAGGGTGTGTTATTAATTTATGGGGAACCTTACGTGAAATAAATGAATTTTAATTTTTAATTGACATAAGTGTAGCCACCCAAGCGAATATTGTCGCGACAAATCCTTTTGATTCGCGCCAGTTTACCAAGAGCTCCCTGATGCTACATCGTCTTGGCTTGACTTTATACTTTGCGATGACACGATGTACCCGGCCACACTCATCGCGCCAACACGAATAATCGCCGTAGCCCGCTAATAAAGTCACAGCATAATGCTGTGCGAATTGCTGGGCTGGTGGGTGCCGGGGTGCTGGGCGAATATTCGTAACGTGTTGGCGCGACAAAAACATCGTATTCGGGCCAAGGCGATGTTCTTGTCTATATTAGCGGACGAAGATTCGTGTCGAGTTGGCGCGATGTACTGTGCTTTGATTATTTACTTGTCTAGATAAACCGCTCTAGCGTAGAAACACCAAAAATATAAGTTAAGTTAAGTTCGTTCTGTCGGTTTAGAATTTCAGTCAGATCCGTTCATATTTTACGAACAGATTGAGAAACAGACATCAAAATATACAAAGATTGGCATCCTATTAATATTAGAACTAGCAGTACCCTGCAATTTTACCCGCATTGATTCCGTTCCCGTTATTTTTTCGGGACAAAAATTGCCTGCTAAAAGATGTGTCTATGCCTAAGCCTATGTTTTGTTCCAAGCCATACACTATCTATTTTTCAAAGGACATTGTTCAAAATGGACTATCCGTGGACAAAATGTTCTTGATAATTTGATTTTGGCAAAAAGTTTATTAATTATTTTAATGACTAATTAATGCATTATTTGAATACCCAGATTAATATACTAAAAGTTCATTACAAAAGTATTTTAATGTTTATTTCCGACTTCTCAAACTTGATTGCCAGCTTTGAATGATGTCGATATTTTTCTCGAATAATATTGATTTCTGAAAATCGATAGAAAAAGTCATCCAATAACAATTTTGGCCCTCCGATGGTACAAAATGTTGTCAACGTTCGCATTACTTATGGGAAATATGAGTAAGTAGTCTTTCTGCTACTACAAAAAGATAATATTCTGATATCAACTGCTAGAAGCTATCAAGTTTAATATATGATATCAAGGACAGTCAATGTCCACGTTTAGCCCAAAGTCCCTTATAAATGAACAATGTCTTTTCAGTCCGATCCGTTCAGACGTTGCAACGTAATGGAGGAACAAACATTCATACTTAGAATATTAGGGGCAGTGCTCCAAGTTTTTAGCCGACTAGTTGCCGTTCCCGTCATCCTCAATATTATTCTAGACTTAAATCTATGTTCCAAATGTCAGCACAATCCGTTGATACGTTACAACGTGATTTAGTAACAAACATCCAAACATTAACATTACGGAAACTACGCAGGTAAAGCCGCGAGGCGCTGCAAGTATCTACACAAAACTCATGGTTTCCGTTGTTTTTTTGTTGTCTTTATTTGTTAAAAAATCTTATAATGGAATTTAGAGAATAAATCATTCTCTACAATAGTCATGTTTTAATTTTATAGCATTGTTATCTTGAGATATATCTAATTTAATTGAATTGAACACTGAATTGAACGAATTATAGGTCTCTATAAATCGAAATATATTTTTACCTACTTTAACAGGAAATACTTGAGGAGCTTGTATCACTTTAGCACGCATACCATTGACATAAGAACAGTAATAGCAGGGACTCGCTGTCCCTGTTTGTCCCAGACAATTGTTAAACTTGTGTTTGAAACCTGGCTTCGTACTTTTGTCGCAATTACAGCGTAACGCGTCATCTAGACAAGTCAATAATCAAAGGCATTGTGCCGAATAGGGTTGTTCAGATTGTTGTGCGTCGAGACGTAGGCAGTAATTAAAAAATCAAGGAAATAGTGGCTTTGCATCATAAACATTGCATGTCAGTAAACTGTCATTTATTAAAATTGTACGAGTATCATTTACGAAATAATATGAAAAAGAGAAGAATGATGAGATGGTGGATGACTACTATTCATAGAAACCGAACGATGTAAGTATTCTGGAAAATAATCTCTTCTTACCGCAGGCGCAAGAAGATAGCCGTGAGTGTATAATAATTGTTGACGATTGGCTGGAACATTTTACTTTTTCTATTTTTAATTGTATTATTTTACTTATATTCTATTTTTCCTGTGACTTCAGTTGTTGCTTTAGTTACCTTGGTTAAGGAGCGTTTTAGTTTAATTTTGTAAATGTTTTAAATAATTTTAATATTTTTACTATCATTGTGCGCCTCTTTCATTTGCTATATTCACCAGCTAGTTACAGTCCACCGCTCCCCAATAATTATAATTTCACTTTGTTTTTCTCATGTACAGCACAGGAATGGAAAGTATGTATGTTATCTTACTTAGCCGCAGAGAGTGGCATGGAATTTCCTGGATTTTTACGTATGTCAACATCTGGCTTTGAAATACTGCTACAAAAAATCGCACCATTAATTACCAATAATAGTTTAAAAAACGAAAAAACACGCTTTTAGCACGCACTAAAAATTACAAAAGCATTTCAAATAGCCTGTCCACCATCTTGGACGTCCGCCATATTGAATTTAAGTCACGTGACTATTTTTTTCGTATTTCTGACAGCAAACCCTTTCATTTGATACCCATATCACGCGGGTGGATTTCAAATAGCCAGTCCGCCATCTTGGGGAGGGCGCCATATTGGATTTGTAATGACGTTTCCTTTTAAAGTCATGTATTGTCATCAGAATTCAGTAAATTAAGTGTAAAATTTAATCCTAATCAAAGACCGGGAAGTGGGTCAAATTAAGTTTCCAAGATTTTCTTACATACATACTCGTAGTTAGTTACCTACAAGTGAAGTTAACAAAAGCGTGTTAAAAAAGATACGATCAGAAAAGCTAGTAAAGCTTTCCAATACTTAAGTCTTAAACATTCCTTTTGTGACGTTTGAAATTGATTGTATGAATTGTATAATTTATGGGGAACCTTACCTAAAATAAATGAATTTTGATTTTGAATTGACGTAAGTCAAGCGAATATTGCCGCGACAAATCCCTATGATTCGCGCCAGTTTACCAAGAGCTCTCCGATGCTTCATCGTCTTGTTGCGCATACATTGCGATAACACGATGTACCCGGCCACACTAATCGCGCCAACACGAATATTCGCCGTAGGACGCATATGAGTCCGCACCATTAGTAACTCAGAATTTGACAGCACACTTTGGAAACTATAAGGGGTAAATCCGAAAGGCGGTGAAATAAATCTTCAAAGCAGTGTCGTCTAAATAAGTCTTCTAAGCATGTCCATCTACATAATTATGTTAGACGGTTCTGGTTAGTTGTGTAATGGTAACGATGATAACACGCAATGCTAACGCATTTCTAGATGGCCATGGTCACAAATTCACACGAAGATTTCTTTCATTCACGTTCGTGACGCTCAATTCACAGCCCACGTAAAATTTGTGTGTAGTGCGTCAAAAGTGGGTTTCGCTTCAAAAACTTACTACCGAAACGATAAAGTAATAGTACGAGTAGATTAGAAGATAGAAGACGCACTACTCGACCACAGGGACCTTTAGTAGTAAGTTGGTCCCCAATCAGAACTTCAGCCAATAAAATTAAAACAAACGAACATCAGATTCCACTTGACAGCTATCTCGTTCGCCCTTTAGCCTGAAAAACGTTTCTACGTCATTTCCAGTCCCAAAGTCACAACATTTTAGACATAGACATATTCGATGTAGATATGGCACTGCCATGACAAGACAAATTGTAGTGTTTGTATCTTAATGTCATAGCGAAATCTTATATATAAAATTCTCGTGTCACAGTGTTTGTTTCCTTACTCCTCCGAAACGGCTTTACTGATTTAAACCAAATTTTATATGCATATTCTGTAGGTATGAGAATCGGCTACTAGCTATTTTTCATACCCCTAAGTGACAAGGGTTGTTCACTAAGGCAAAACAACGTTTGCGGGGTCAGCTAGTTATAGATAATAATCGTCAGTCCACCGAACAATGGCGGTAAAACCATTGCGGAATGGTCGGAAATTATAAACACCAATAACACAAGATGGGCAGCAGCATCTTGTAGAAAACTTCCGACCAACTGCGATCGCCAACCCGCCTGCCAAGCGTGGCGATTATGGCAAAACCCCCCCATTATGAAAGCAAAAAGAAAGCCACGGCCCCTAGTCTCCGGCAGCTCTGCTAGTCCTGGCTGTGGTAGCGGCCACGACAGTAGCAGAGCAGGGGGTGCTAAGAATCCCCGGACGGCCCCCTTAAGCTACCGTAAAATACCCTTGGCCCTGGCAACATTCAACACGCGAACACTGCGGACTGACGAGAAGGTTATCGAACTGGAGGAAGAATTGAGCAAATTGCGCTGGAGTATTATAGGTTTATCTGAAGTCCGAAGAGAGGGCGAGGACTCGATAATACTTAAATCCGGCAATTTGCTCTATTTCCGGGAGGGCGACCAACAGTCCCAAGGTGGTGTCGGGTTCATCGTCCACGAGTCCCTCGTGAACAGTGTTACTCAAATCGGGAGTGTGTCGACGAGGGTAGCGTACCTTATACTCAGAATTACCAAACGGTATTCGCTGAAGGTCATACAGGTATACGCGCCAACGTCGACACATTCCGATATTGAGGTAGAGGCTATGTATGAGGATATCTCGAAAGCCATGCATGCCTCCAAGACCCATTACACTGTCGTCATGGGGGACTTCAACGCGAAACTGGGCAAGCGGGGCGATGATGAGGTTAGAGTCGGAAATTACGGATTTGGTAATCGGAATTCACGGGGCCAGATGCTGGCCGACTTCTTGGAGAAAGAGGGACTCTATATGATGAACTCTTTCTATAAGAAGCCGGTACAACGCAAATGGACCTGGATTAGTCCCGATGGTGCAACCAAAAATGAGATAGACTTCATCATGTCGTCAAGGAGAGAAATATTCAGTGATGTCTCCGTGATCAATGCGGTAAAAGCCGGGAGTGATCATCGAATGGTAAGACGCATGCTGAATCTTAATATAAAACTCGAACGGTCGCGACTGATGAAGTCTACGCTCCGGCCAGCGCCTATCCAAATCCAGAATTCCGAGAACTTCCAACTCGAGCTTCAGAATCGCTACGAGTGCCTAGGTGACTGCGTAGACGTGGATGTTTATAATGACAGGGTCGTGGAAGCTGTCCATACGATCGGATCTAAACACTTTAAAATCCGTCGTACGAAAGGAACCCAAAAACTCTCTAACCCTACCCTAGAGCTCATGGAAGAAAGGCGCAAGATGGTTTTACAATCCTCAGGTGATGCTTCTAAGTATCAAAGGATCAATAGACAGATCTCAAAGTCACTGACTCGCGATATACGGCAATTCAATACGAAGTGTATTGAAAAGGCCATTGAGCAGAACAAAGGCTCTAAAGTATTCGCCCGAGATTTGTCTATTGGCCAGAGCCAACTGATGAAGCTGAAGACCGAGGATGGGAAGATCATATCGTCCAAATCCGAGCTCATGGGAGAGGTTGAGAAGTTCTACGGACAGCTATACACGACGACACAGCAACTTGTCGTAAACCTGACCAGCGATCCTAGAGCCAGGTTAACCCGACATTACACCGAAGATATCCCGGACGTTAGCCTGTACGAGATTAGAATGGCTCTCAAACAGCTAAAGAATAACAAGGCGCCGGGTGATGACGGCATTACAGCTGAGCTCCTGAAAGCGGCAGGTTCGCCTATGCTAAGGGCTCTACAAAAGCTATTTAATTCCGTCATTCTCGAAGGCAAAACGCCGAAGGCATGGCACAGAGGCGTGGTGATACTCTTCTTTAAGAAGGGTGACAAGACCCTTTTGAAGAACTACAGGCCCATCACGCTTCTGAGTCACGTTTATAAACTGTTCTCGAGAGTCATATCGAACCGTCTCGCACGCAGGTTTGACGACTTCCAACCGCCCGAACAAGCCGGTTTCCGAAAAGGCTTTAGCACCATAGACCACATACATACGCTACGGCAGGTTATACAGAAGACCGAAGAGTATAACCAGCCCCTATGTTTGGCGTTTGTGGACTATGAGAAAGCCTTCGATTCGATCGAGACCTGGGCTATGCTTCAGTCGCTCCAGCGGTGCCAAATTGACTATCGGTATATTGAGGTGCTAAGGTGCCTGTACGAAAACGCCACCATGTCAGTTCATCTTCAGGACCAGAATTCGAAACCGATCCAGCTGCAACGAGGTGTGAGACAGGGGGATGTCATATCCCCGAAACTGTTTACCGCCGCACTGGAAGATGTCTTCAAACTTCTGGACTGGAACGGACTCGGCATCAACATAAATGGTGAGTACATGACCAACCTCCGTTTTGCCGATGATATCGTGGTCATGGCTGAAACCCTGGACGACCTCGGCAGAATGCTAAATGACCTCAGTAGAGCCTCTGAAAAAGTGGGTCTTAAAATGAACATGGATAAGACAAAAATCATGTCAAATAACCATGTTGTACCCACTCCTCTTAAAGTAGGACTCTCTACGCTCGAGGTTGTTGACGAATACGTTTACCTAGGACAAATAGTCCAATTAGGTAGATCCAACTTCGAGAAAGAGGTCACTCGTCGAATCCAACTCGGCTGGGCAGTGTTCGGCAAACTACGTAATATCTTCTCGTCCAAACTACCGCAGTGTCTCAAGACGAAAGTCTTTGACCAGTGTGTGTTGCCAGCGATGACATGCGGAACAGAGACGTGGTCGCTTACTATGGGCCTCATAAGAAGGCTCAAAGTCACCCAAAGGGCAATGGAAAGAGCTATGCTCGGAGTTTCCCTGCGCGATAGAATCAGAAATGAGGAAATCCGCAGGAGAACCAAGGTAACCGACATAGCTCAACGAGTTGCTAAACTTAAGTGGCAGTGGGCAGGGCACATAGCTCGCAGAACCGATGGCCGTTGGGGCGGAAAGGTTCTCGAGTGGCGACCGCGTACCGGAAGACGCAGCGTTGGCAGGCCCCCCACAAGATGGACCGATGATCTGGTAAAGGTCGCCGGAAATCGTTGGATGCGGGCAGCGCAGGACAGATCTTTGTGGAAATCTTTGGGGGAGGCCTTTGTCCTGCAGTGGACGTCTTTCGGCTGATATGAATCGTTAGTTTATAATTATATTATTTATAACGTGATAATAGATATAAGTCTTGGTAAATTAAGCCGAATGTTTCGTTAAAAAAATGCAATTTAAATTGTCAAATACTTATTTATACACTACGCAGTCAAGTTTGGAGTGATCGTGCTCGTCAAATCGCGGACCAAAAGTCAAGACTGGCGGCATTTCCGCGCTGTATGGCCAGAGAAATGTTTTGGGTCAGATAGAGACCTGAGCAAAGTTAGGTTAGTTGGTAACCTAGCATCGGTAGATCACAGGCTGCCGGAATTTCCAATTTTACTATGACATCAAGATCTAAACACACAAATAAATAAAACTGAACTGTCTGTTTGTGATATTAATTAATTATATTTATTAATTATATTGTGATATTAAAATAACTGACTTTTTACTACGTACTACTTTCTAGGTAAACAAGGTCCACCGTAGACCACGTCGTTGCTTGACGGGAGATGGCGGTCAAGTGTAAACCTAAAAAAGTATTAAAAAGACGTACTTATGAATCCTACTATCCTATCCTATCCTACTAATATTATAAATGTCAATGTATGGATGTTTGGATATTTGGATGTTTGTTGCTCAATCACGTCCTAACGTATGAACGGATCGGGCTGAAATTTGGAACACAGATAGATTATAGTCTGGAAGAACACGTCACACGTCCGCACAGAACAGGACGTCTACTCTGATTCAACGAAAACGTAATTTCGAAATAAACTCGCGATTTTCTAACTCCGATTCTACTTCGATCCGTCGTTTTGTCCGTTTAAATGTCCTAAGCCTACTCTAATTAGAGTATGCTTTAAACATTTAAACGTCAAACAATCTTGTATCGGACGAAACGAAGTAGAACGAGAGCAGGAAAGTCGCGAGTTTTTTTTCGAAATTTCGTTTTCGTAGAAACAGAGTAGACGTCCTGGTGCTTTCGCGACACTCGTTTCACGTCGCATCTACACTATGAAATTAGTTGCATGACACTAATTTCACCTAAAAATCGCGCAGGGCACGAAACTCATTTGCATTCATGAAATTAATGCATGCATTACGAAAATATTAATTAAATTACATGTGAAACTGTTGTTAAAACTAATGTCACGAAATTAATTTCATGCCACTAATTTCGTAATGTAATTCCGGCTTTAGTAATACACAATACTATAAAACAAATCGGTGGTCGAAAACATCAAGCCGATGGTTCGCTCAACAACCTCGTAATGGTTCCTGCAATATGCAGAAAAATCTCCGTTTTTATCTGCGCAGCATCAAAAGCTATTTCCGGCTCTGAATAAAAGATACGCCTTTTTGCAAGCGAGCACGAGCGACGAACCTTTGTCGAAAGCCTTTGTAAAATTTTCAGACTATCGGAAACAATTTTAAAATTAATATCTCTTTTGGGAATTGAAATTTTTTGGTATCGATTTCGATTTATTTGGTTTTATACGTGTTACGGATGGTGTTGGAATATTCAATTTGATGCACGTTTTTACTCTCAGATATCGACTGTATTATTATTGAGACGGATAATTATATTTTACTTTTGATATCCTACTAATATTATAAAAGTCAACGTATGGATGTTTGGATATTTGGATGTTTGGATGTTTGTTGCTCAATCACATCCTAACGTATGAACGGATCGGACTGAAATTTGGAGCACAGATAGATTATAGTCTGGAAGAACACATGGGCTACTATTTATCCCGGTAAAATAACGGGAACAGGAACTTCGCGGGTAACACCGCAGGGCGCTGCTAGTGCATAACAGACTTAAAACTAAAAAGTCGGTTTAGTCCGAAGAACGGTAACTGCCGATCCGGAGACCCTGGATCGAATCCTTGGAGTGTCTCTGTCTTCTCTACATCTGGCGTGTACTGCCACTAACATAAAAAAAAATGTCAGTCATAGGCACTGCCGATAGAAGTGAAAACTTATAACTCAGAATTTGATAGCTTACTTCGGAAACTACACGGGTGTAACCGGAGGGCGTGGCCTGGTCATCATGGCATGGCCATCTAGAAATGCGTCAGCATTTCCCATGGGCTCACGCAGTTCTGGATGGCCATGCCATGATGGCCGGGCCACGCTCTGTCAGCATTTCCCATTGGCTGACGCATTTATAGATAGCCAATTGCCATGGTCCCGAGTTTACTCGAAGATTTCTTATTATACCCGAGCGTGACGCTAGAATTCAATTTACACCCCACGAAAAATCTGTCTAAGCGCGCCAAAAGAAGTTTTCACAACAATGATAAATAAATATTTAAAACGTTCAGAAAAAAAACGTGAGGAAACCAACATATGCCCAGATTCTTTCGAACTCATGCGTCATCCACCAACATAACCTGGGCCCGCGAAAGAAGACAACTTGTCCCAGAAGTAGGATCATATAAAATATTATGGTGGGATGTTTACAGAAAACTACTAGACCGACAGTAACTAACACTAACTAACATCACATCCACTAACATAATATAAAATTTACATCAGTTTTCATTTAAATTTATCTAAAAACTCCAGCTTTGTGAGCTTAGTGAAGCTTATGTTTTAGTAGAAGGCACAACCAAGTGGATAGGAAATTCCTTTCACAATCGTAAAGCTGAAGGTTTTGCATCTCGCATCACACGCTTGCGCATTTGTATTTACTTCACAGTTTGTCGCCACCATTATATTGAGCGGTGAAGTAAATCAACGTAATAAACCGGTTTAGCAATAGGGTACAATCCTCAAAAAAACTAAGTAGCCCGTTAGTTAGATTGCCAAAAAATATTGTTCACGTATTTTTTCTTTTGTTTCACAAACAAAAAATGACGAAGATACAGCGCTTCGAAGTTTCGTGTGACCTCACTTGTGAGTACGATTTTTGCTCACGAGTGACGTCGCGACCCCCCACTCTCGAAGTTTGATGGTCTATATCTTTGACGATTTTCAATATTATGAAAAAACAAAAAATACGTGTCCAATATTTTTCCATGATCTAGCTGACGGACTAATTAGGATGGTGTGTTTTTGACTCAGTCCGGTACCCTATTGTTTTGCTTATGCAGGGCCAAATAAACGCTGGGATTCCTTCACACATCGCTTGGCCAAGCTAACTAAGCTGGCTAAGCACTTGGAACAGTTTTTTGAAAATGGTTTAAACACACAGGTCACATGAGCTCAATGATTTAACGATTCAAATATAAGATAACCGCTTCTGAAGTTTGCACAGTTTTACCGTCGTAAACAGCAGAAACACTGATAATTTACTTTGAATCTGTGGAAGTCCTGGTGCCAAAGTTTCAACGCAAGTTGCATCTCATTCCAGAGACCAATCATTTGTTACCAGATTACACGTGGCTACCAGAGTTCAAAAACGAGCCTTCAGGTCGTTAAAATACATTATAAAGTGTCATAACCAAGGCCAGCTACATTACTGAATAAGCGGTCGTAATTAAGTTTTTATGCAAGTTGTCTGAGTTCGGCGGGTAACTTGAGCAGAATAATTAACTTTTTACTTCATTAACAGCATGCTTACGTTTGCAGAGCGTTATTGCGGCTCCTCTGCGGTGTGAATACGCGAGCGAGAACGCGACGAATTTTAAATTCTTTTTTTTTTATATATGAGTATGACTTGGCACACGGACTTTGCGTTTTTTCTCACTTTTTTGTTGTAGAGCTGGAGCAGAGTGGAGTTGAGTGCGCAAAATATGAGGACCGAACTCGGTGTACGATTTTGGACTCAGAAAAACTTGCAGATTATGATTGTGGATGTTATCCTTTTTTTACAGGGTGGTCCTTAAACGTGAAGTAGAGGGAGTGAACACATGCATTGATATCATTATAATAATTATTTTAGTCACACTATCAAATTGTTTTTATGATTAATTAGCAACACGCCCCGGTTTCGCACGGGGGCCTTGCTGATACTATACTTAATATACAAATCTTATACCTTTAAACGAGCAATTCTTGTTTATGTATAAATATGTATAGAATCAGAAACTGGCACAATTTTCATGAAATTATGTATGCAAGGAGTTTCAAGGACGATAAATCGATCTAGTTACGTTTTTTTTAACAATGAAAAACTGTCACATTAGTTATTAGAATGCGAAGGTAAATTTGCCGCGTATCGCTACTGTATAATAGCTCAGGTAAACAAAGTCAGGCGGTCACGAATTTGTAGATCCGGGGTCGAATGCAGACGGCTTTTCTTTAATTTTTGTAAGCTTTCTTTTTTTGACGTGACAACGTCTAATAATTTGATGAAGCCGGCTGCACGCACGAAAAAACATGACGTCATGCGGCGTTACCTCGCTCTAAGGCGTAGTTGAAGTTGTCACGTTCAACTATCGTCAGTAAACCGACTTTACAGGCAACCATTTTTTTTAAGAAAATCTATTGCTTGGAGCCGCTTATCTGTAGGTATCTAAAACTATATGTAGTATTTAAACCGAGCAAAGCTCGGGTCACCCAGATACTATGTATTCGAATGATAAATATAGGTACCTACAACGGAAAATGTGGTCCTCATATTTTGCACACTCAACTTCATTCTGCACCTGGTCTATTGTATCAATCTGTATATTCGTGTAAGTTATGCGGCTGGTCTAGTCGGCATTCGAAAAAATATCTCGTATAATAAAAATATCGCCTAATAAAAAAGTTCTCATTTCAGTACATTCATAATAACAAAATCCTCATTTAGTCTATAACAATAATGACCACTATTCAATATCGGGAGTAATAAAATCGCCGTGCAAATAGACAAACAGAGCTATAGTATTATCTGGCTATTTTTCTCGTATGAGAGATATTATTGGTGTTCGTTAATAACGCTGGCCTCCGGTTTCAACGGAAGCCTGGATGGCCACTTGAAAGAGGATATTAGATAAAATAAGATGATGTAAGTACTGTGGAATTCAGAAATAAAAAAAAATTGGGACAGGGTCAAAAATATACCACATTAATTAGTTCGTCAGATAGATTATGGAAAAATGTGATACAGTTAGCTTTTTTGTTTTATCCAATTATCAAAAATGTAGAACGCTAGATTATACATATAATATAGACTGTCAAATTTCCGGAGTTGGGGCAGTGCACCATCACTCGCTCAAGGTCGCGCGGTTTTAGCCTACAGCTAGACCGTGCCTCCCAGGGGACAAGTGCCAGTCGGTTGTCGGAGGCACGGCTGAGTGCTCGCGCAACACGTTTCCCACGCATATTGTTATTAGATATGTCAACAACCCTCCGCGCTAGACAGGGACAGAGTTACGCGTTAGAAGAGAGAGTTGAAAATCGCGACAGATATTGAACGCTAATGCGAGCTGAATTGAACTTTGTTGTGTCCCAGCAAGAGTCGCTATTTATATAATTGTTTTCGGTAAGTGAAGCTTCGGTACTAATATTCGTTCTGTGGTTGGGGGTTATGTCGTCACTCTGTCATAAACATTGTACCATAACGTGACGTCACTCGAAACTTTTAAGCATTGTATGTTTGTCATTTTTTGTTTGTGAAACAATACGTGGAAAAAATACGTGCACTATATTTTTAATAATCTATTTGACGGAACTAGTCTTCTCTCCTATTATCTTATCCTATTAGATCGTACAAAAGAAGATAGTCGTTACAAAAAAGTTTGGCCTGATGAAGACCGGAAAAAGAAATGGAATTTCATCTTTGGCCTCGCGCCACAAAGGAATCTCTATTTCTTATGGATTCAATGCGGTGCAAATATCGAGTTTCATAATCCTGCAATTCGAGTTGGCAAATTTTATTGTTAAATACCGTGTAGCATAAAAAGCCGTTTCACATCCCCTGTGCATACTAAAGCCCAATTGTTACGGCTGTAGGTACCTACTTCGAAATATCGTCATTCGCCGCGCATAAAGCTGATATTTCAGTTAACTACCAGTCTGCTAATAAAAAAAAACACAAATTACAATCATGTTAAATACAACATTAATAAATGTATTACTACTCTGGACTGAACTCAAATGTTACTCTTAACCGTCTCGGCAAGCTAAGCGCGCTGGAAAATTATATTATTATATAACAATATTATACAATTTGAAAAATTGGAACAGATCACCAATTCTCTAATTCACAAGTAAAGAATATTATTTACCACAGATTTGTTGGCGTTAACGCTATGGTATCGTATTCGCTAGTTGTAATACTTTGTCTATCAAACTCTAGCAAAAAAAATCCTGGCAAATTCATCGGAAAAGTTTGAAGATATTTCGCATTTTTTCCACAAAATGTAACATATTTTGCAAATTTTCTTTTATATCGGTCCTCTCAAAACATATTAATCACATTTCCCTCGGGGAGAGTAAACAGATTCTCGTTAAAGCGGGTATTTTAATTTTAAATGAGGTAACATTGTACTGTGCGCGCTCTCGATGCGAGTGGGACGGGACTTGTGACGGAGTGAACATGAAGCCGTAATATTACATTTTGGAGGCGGCAGAAGGAGATGACTTCTTATGTAGATACAGTCTATGTAATGCATATATTGTCACATGTCAAAAATGTACAGTACAGTAGTGAGTATATGCTGTTGTAGATTTTTAGTCAGTCAGATAACAAGAATAATTGATGTTTCGCAAAAAAACATTTAAAAATTGATAGGTTTTTTAGCATTTTGGATGTTCGTTTAAGTTTAAAGTTTGATGTAAAGAAATACTGTTTGTTATAAGATAAATTATAAATGTTCTTTAATACGAATGAATAATGGAACAGAAATGTGTATACGTCACCGTCAAACTGTAAAAACCGTGAGATTATTATCTAACGACGTCAGATTACAAACTAACCTAACCTAATCTACCGTAAGAATATTATCTCACGCATTACCCCTTATTACCTGGTTCTAACGCTCAAAGGGTTATCTGAAAGAGATCGCTATTAGCGATAAGATCGCCTTTTGTGCCCAAAATGTTCTAATTTTTAAGTATTATCATTGTATTCCTGTATTTACTGTATTGTATTATGCTATAATCGGACGTTGTTGACAAATTTACGGTGACACATTAATATTTATGTAAGTCAGAGTTGGCTTCCAGTAATATAATAAAAGCATATTCAAGATCGTTGAGAGAACATTTGTGAACAACACATATATGCAAATTTAATACTTTTGTGAATTATTCTACGACGAAGCAGAACTGTGCAAATGTTGACGCGTTTCGCTAAGCTATAGCTATAATATAGCAGAGTCAGGTATAGTATAATCCGGGTCACCAGAGACAATAATAGAGACAGAGATAATAATTATACCACCTCTATCATTATTGTAGCGGATCCTTGTCTCCGAAGTGTAGGTATAGATTGTGATGAAATTGAGAGATACTGATGTACAAGAAAAATATGCGATGTATCCACGAGCCGCGGGTATGCTATAGACTACTAGCAAACGTTATTAGGTATTCCTTCACCGCGGAGAAAAGATAATACAAAAAAATTGGCCGTCATTGGGACTGCCGATAGAAATGAAAACTTATCACTTACAATTTATTAAACAGTTCTGTTGTAATGAATTTTTGAATGTTGTTTGAATGTTGCACAATAATTCACCTGTAAAGGTACACATACTTACATAAAACTTATTTATACGTACTTATAAATAATATATAATATAGTTACAAATGTCGGTAATGCCAAGTCACACGATTTCATTCATCCAAAAGTACCACACCTTCGCCAGTTATTCTGCCGCCAAGCATTACTGTGCAAACATTACTGTGTTCCGGTTTGAAGGACAATGTTTCCAGAGAAATTACCAGGCTAAGCGATAAAACACCTTATATCTCTGTATGCCGAGTGCAGTGCGGTGCTAAGTAATGATTATGAACTCTTCATGTTCCAATAGCTGGGTATCACTGTGCTGTTATGGGCTGGTATGTTAATTGCTTACCATCAGGCACATGTCCTGCTCGTCTTGTCACTTTATACTATATGAAAAACGTCTAACGCACACGTGTTGTGCTCTCTATGCTAATCGGCTTCCCTTCCCAGCTTTGGATTGGCAGAGGCCAAATATCTTCAAAAGACGTCTTTCTTGGAACATGCTAATTTCTTCACGATGTTTCCATAACCAAATTAGTCAAGCCCCAAGAGGCCAAATTTGGGCAAAACCGGTTTTGGGACTTTAAAACCTTATTTTTTCATGATAAACATACTCGATTATTAGTTTATTTTGATGCCTAATCTTAATTAGTACATTGTCGTTTACAGACACACAAAATTTGGATTCATTTTTTAGTAATGACTTTTTGTGTGACGTCACGACGCCGGCCGCGTCGCGAGTCATGGACTTGGATACACTTGGAAACATGGTCAGAGGTTCAGACGGGATTCGAACTTACGACCTCTGTGTAGTGAAATCGGACTGTTTTAAATAGTTATTGTATTGTGCACACGCTAACTGCAGTGTTGCTAAAAAGGGGAGGTTTTCGATTCGGTTTAATGTTTTTTTTATGTATGCGACGCGATAGCTCCGCCGATTTTGAATAGATTTTGATTGTTCTTTTTTTTTGTTTGGTAGAACACATTTTATAACTGTTTCCCATATAATTTTTAAATAATTTGGTGGAGTAGTTTTTCACATAATATCAAAATAAATCTAAAATTTGCTTACCTCGGTGATGTATTCGATTTCTCTGAAACCTAATTGCAACCGTGTAATTTAGTTCATTACACAAAAAATATGAAATTTAAGCGAGTATCTGAGTTTAATTTAAAATTGAAGTAGGTTCTTGATATCTCGAAGAAAAATAAAAATTATTATATACACAACACTGTAACCTAAAAATATAAATACATACATACATCTTCAAACGACACACATTCGTTAAAATACCTACATCTATACATTAACCCACATTTTGTCCCATTATTGTGCTCAGGTTTCCCCTCCCCAGTGTTTCGCCATTGTAATCCACCACAAATGCGGGTTGGGAGACTTTCCATTACCTTTGATGTTCAATCTTCTTGACAAGCAAGTTTTCTCACAACCTTTTCATTCACCGTATAAAGCTGTGATTTCGTTTTTAATTCAAAGAAATGTACCTCTGTGATGTGTCAGTCTGTGGTATCAAAACTCTCAAATGGATGGACTTATTTTGATTTCGTTTTAGTGTTTTAAAGTCTAGTCTAAAGTGCTGTATTTCTTGTTATTAAGTAAAATAAACAAATAAATATTGGTTGACAATTCATACACAACACCATCTGACTTCAAACTAAGCAAAGCTGGTGTGATGGCGGCCAGATAGCTGATATAATACACATATAGCTTTAAATAGCATTTGTGTTGTCGGGCTGATTATTAGTTTTGTCTGCGTTTTTTTATTTTTATTATTATATTTAATTATTTCAGTTAATTCTTATGTTATTTGTTCACTCAAAACTTCTTTGTCTCTGTTGTTTATTTTTGTTTAAAGTATAGATAGAGTTAAATAACTTTAAAGTAATGTTAGATTTATTAATTAGTTTAATTAATCCCTTATGATTGTTTTGTAATCTCATACTAAAGAGGCTTATTTTTGCATGCCCGCAAAGGGTAAAACCGTTGTGTCTATATCTCTACTGTAAAACAATTTGTACACAGTTTACGCAATAAAGAAATTCTGATTCTGATTCTGATTCTGAAATACATACTTGTATAGTATTTATGCCAGAAATACCGACTTGGGGCCCATAGCAAGTCAAAACATTATTATTTTGCTTTTATACCGATTTTAATATTTACCCCCTAATTGCAAACAAGTTATCGAAAAGAAATCACTTACGTAGGGTTCCCGGCGTCGTCCAAAGCCCTGTTTGGTTATTAGGAATGTAGGGAACGGAACACGGGAATAAGGAAACCAAACCAGACAGTAGTTCCGTAGACTTCCCGTTCCAGAACAAGCAACGGTCCGGCGTTGTAGAAGCGGCCAATCCAGCAGCCACTTCACAAAATAGTCCAGCACTAATCCAGTAGTAACACACTTAACGTTAATAATGTGTTCCCGCACAATAACACTTTTATCCAGAAAAGCAAACCAGATTATAAACAAAAAACAAGGAGTCGCTCGAACGTACCGGCGAAACGAGACAACGTCACTTGACAGCCGGCTGTCAAAACATAGATCCGCTATATTTCGATGGCCGATATAATGTTGCCCGATTATACGGAACAAAACCCCCGACCAATTGAACTCCAGCTCAATTTTAGAAACCAGTATTTAGTAGTAGTATTTAGTAGTATCCGGGACGAAATTCTCAACTTTGACCCGAAAGTGGAAATCAAACCAAAAAAAAAAAACACTTTACCAAAAATAGTAATAAAATTAAATTAAATTTTAACCTTGAAAACACGTATATCTAATAAAGAGGCAAGCGGGCCAGAGAGGACACCGCGCGCTGAAGTCTGGAACCAGAAATCAGAATCTCCGCCACGCGGGGTGTGCCATCAGTACCAGATATCAATTTTAAAATACGTCCCCTACGCCAAAGTAGGGGGGCCAAATTTGCCTCCTTTAATAATACTAAGTCCCCTTCCCGAGGGGCCTCCGTCCTATCTGTCCATTTTACCCGTTGTTGCAACAGATGCAAGTACTCGGCCGACCAGCGCCTCCAGAAGTCTTGACTTATTTGCTGCAATAACTGAAAACGGGACAGGCGTCCGGGGCGCTCATCCTTCCAGGGATACTCCGGCAACGCGGTTAAAGGCTGACCAAACAAGAAGTGACCCGGCGTCAAGACTTCTAGATCGTTAGGGTCAGGCGAGATTGGACAGAGAGGACGGGAATTAAGCACTGCCTCCACGCGGCATAGTACCGTGACTAACTCTTCCCAAGTTAACACGGTCTCCCCGATGACACGGCGGAGATGGGTTTTAGCAGACTTCACCGCAGCCTCAAAAATTCCTCCCCAGTGAGGACAGGCCGGCACACTAAATTGCCAGCTGATTCCCCGCTGGGCGAGAGCCAGACTTAAACTATTATTACCAGAATTTAAAAAAATATTAACTTCGCGTAAATAATTCGCCGCCCCTCGATAATTTGTGCCATTGTCCGAACGTATTAAAGAGGGTACTCCTCTTCGCGCTACAAAGCGATCCAGCGCCGCGACAAAGGCCTCCGTAGACAGCGCAGAGACCAGCTCCAGGTGGACTGCTTTGGTGGCCAAACACACAAAGACGCACAGGTAGGCTTTAACGACCTTGGCGTTACGCAACGTCGATGACTTGACCGAGAAGGGCCCAGCGAAGTCCGTTCCGACCCCGTCGAACGGCCTCGAGGGAGAAATCCTATCCGGAGGAAGATCTCCCATCATGGGCTGCATGGTAGACGCCTTGAGCCTATAACAAGGGACACATCTAAACAGCACCTTTCGGACCGCCCTGCGAGCCGACAAGATCCAGAATTCACGCTGCAACACAGCGAGAAGCGCGCCACATCCAGCGTGCGCGTTACCGATATGCCGATCGGTGATCAGCAGGTCCACCAGAGGACCTCCTTTCGGTAGCAACAGGGGGTGCCTGCTGCCGTACGGCAGGTTGGCTTTCCGGAGCCGACCTCCTACGCGCAGAAGACCATCCTGATCTGTGAAAGGGTTCAACTTGGCGACCGCACCCTTCAAGCGAGCGCGTCCGCAGCGCAGCGCCTCAAGTTCCGTCGGAAACCTCTCACCCTGCACCAGCCGAATGAGGTGCAGCAAGGAACTCCGACGCTCCTCCACAGTGGCGATCTGGTCACTCCTCCTCTGACGAGGGTGACGACAGTTGTGGATGAAGCGCTTAATCCAGCTAGTTACCCCCAGCAATTTATCCAGCTTGCTGTAACGACCCGTCAACCAATCAGGGTCTGGGGGCACTTCCGCCACAATCGCATGCACGCGGACTCCGGGCAGCTCCGCTCGCTCCGAGTCCGCGCCGAGAGCTGGCCAGGAAGCTTCTGGCTCCCGCAGCCAGTCCGGACCCCACCTTAAGGGGTGATCAACTAGCTCCGGCGCGGAACAGCCGCGCGAAGCACAGTCAGCGGGGTTCAACTCACCCGGGACATGTCTCCAAACCATGTCCAGTCCAATGTTTTGGATTTGGGAAACCCGATTTCCCACAAAGGTCTCCAAAGTGTGAGGGGCTGCTCTTAACCAGGCAAGTACGACCTGACTGTCTGACCACGCATAGACCTTCCGGATGTCTATCGAGGTGGACAGTTCCTGATATACGTGCTTAAGCAGTTTCGGAATAGTGAGTCGTGTCCTGATAGGAGCTACCTTGCTCTTCCCCAATAAGAGCGTGACATTGACGTGGCCTCCAGCGTCAACTGTACGCAAGTACACAGATGCGGCATAGCCCAGCTCGGACGCATCACAGAACCCGTGCAGGCTGATCCGGCTACAGCCTGGTGGCAGAATGCGCCGGGGCAACGCCACTCGATTGACCGTTTCGAGGTCAGATATTAAACGAAGCCAAATGTTAAGCGAGTCTCCAACCAGGGGGTCGTCCCATGAGACCTTCAGAGTCCAAAGTCGCTGTAACAGACACTTGGCTGCGAACAAAACCGGACTGATCCAACCGTTGGGATCAAACATCCTGGCGATGGTGGACAAAACCGTCCGTTTTGTCCACGCGCGTGTGGCTTCCAGTGCCACCCGAAAGGTGAAGATGTCAGCAACCGGTTGATACTGCATGCCCAGAACCGCAATCCCGTGCGGATCGTCACCTTCCTCAAAGAGCCCGGGATCCTGCTGGTGATCGTCCGGGATACCAGCCAGGACGTTAGGGTCGTTAGAAAGCCATTTCCAAAGCTCATAGCCTCCAGATGAGAGAAGCTCTGTAAGCTCATCCCGGAGCAACAGAGCTTCCTCCACCGTCTGCGCACCAGTGCAAACGTCGTCCACGTACAGGTCGCGTTCCAGAACTGCGGCTGCACGTGGGTACCGAGCCCGTTCTTGCTCCGCCAACTCCAGCAGTGAGCGGATCGCAATGAAGGGGCTTGATCTCAACCCATAGGTGTTGGTGTTCAACTCATACACCATCATAGGGTCCTGAGGACTTTCCCGCCAGAGGATCAACTGGAACCTCCTGTCCTCGGGGTGTATGACCGTTTGTCGGAACATCATACGGATGTCCGCTCCCAACACCACCTGATGCCTACGGAAATTCAGGATGATGTCTACAATATCCCGATGTAACTTCGGTCCAGCGTGGAGGCACTGGTTCAGTGACACTCCTGTCGAAGTCGGAGCGGATCCATCGAACACCGTCCTGAGTTTGCCTGTCGACGCTTTCAAAACAGCGTGATGAGGCAAAAAGTAGTGGTCCATGGTCGACCAGTCGTCGCGAGCCGGAGACATGTGGCCCAGTGCCTCTCATGAACTCGATGTACTTTTCCCGAAGTACAGGATCTCGAGCCATGCGTCGCTCCATGGACCTGAGCCTTTTCTCGGCCAATGATCGAGACTGGCCCAGACGCGGGGGGTTATCCCGGAAAGGCAGCCTAGTCTCCAATCGCCCAGAAACCATTCTCCGAGTGTGAGCCTGATAAAAGTTCTCACACTCCACGTGCTCGGGATCCAGCCGAGACACGGTAGGCGGCTCTTCGATCTCCCAGAACCTCTGCATGATCTGAGCGAGGGCCGTTCCCGTAAAAGAAGCCTGATTCGACTGCTGCCACTCATCCACCATTCCCAAAATGGCGTTCCCGTAGATGGTGGGCAGCGCCATCAGTGAAGACTGGTCCAACAGTCTAGGCTTTCCGTTCATGATGTAACCCAGTACATCAGAACCCAACAAAAGATCTACCGGACCCGCCATCCCGAAGCGGGGATCCGCCAACCTGAGACCCTTAGTACAGGACAAAAGATCCGGATCTATGTCCGCCTGAGGAAGCCAACCGACAACCGAATCCATGACGGTGGCCCTGACCGCAATCCTTTCCGAATAGGAATGTACGGACGAGAAGGAGAGGCGGGTCTGTCCAGCCAACCTCACCTCTGTGTTCCCGACTCCTCGCAACGGAGTCGGTGACGGAAACCTAGCCAGGCCCAGGCGATGAGCAACCCGGGTTGTCAAAATGCACCCCTGGGACCCTGTGTCCAAGAGCGCTCGTATCCAGACGTAGTCGCCTCTTGGACCCCAAACTCTTAACCAGAGGGTGGGCAGCAGGACCACCGGTTGATCCTGTGCCAAGGGAACGGAGGCTAGTCAATCCCTCCGAGGCCCGTCCGAACCCGTCGGACTACAGGGCCCAGCCCAATATGGCTGCCGAGTCATAAGGGCCATCGGAGGGGGGGCATATCCAGCTGCCCTGCCATACTGAAAGTAGGGCGGGTGGTAGTCCAGCCTCAAATGCTCATGGAGGGGAGGCGTGTACGCCCTCCATTGCATTAATCGCGGATCCAGCGGCGGAGAAGGATAACGCTGGGGAGGTGGCCCCCGTGGTGACTCCGGTATCACCCCTCCACCTCTCCAGTTCGCCCGCGTCCGCGCGGGCTGTGAGGTCGGTGACCGAGCCACGTGTAGGACGCCCCTTGTTGGGCTGCCCGGTGCTGCCGGGAGTTGGGGTGGAGGGGGTGTGCTCCACGCTGTAGCCACTTCATTGTTGTACAATGCGTGGCTCTGCGTGGGAGCGCCCCCGCCCGTGGAGGGCCCCCTCCCTGAGGGCTGTCGACCAGCACCATCGCTCCTGACGCACAAGAGCTGGTGGTGTGGTCCCCCACACCCAGGACACGGCCGTGCCGTGGGGCAGTCATTGAACAAATGACCCCCCAGGCACCCGTAGCACCGACGCAACCTCCGAACGATCCCTCGTCGTTCAGAAGTCGTCCGCGCAAGCAGGGCCGGACACTGCACCAGCGCGTGAGGCTGGCCACAGTTCGGGCACTCCTGCTCCGACGCACTCGTCACCGTCGCCGTCCGCTTCACCCCACCCTGAGTGCGGGAATTGGTAGGTCGCGGTCCTGTTCCGGCAGGGCCACGAGCTGAAGCGGCGGGCTGCGCCTCCTGCGGCGCCGACTCTGCCATCCTCGCCTCCCACTCCAGGACCCGAAGTAGCTCCTTAAACGTGGGGAAGACCTTCGGGTCGGCGTGAAGGCCCCTTTCCCGCTCGAACCGGGCGCGCAACTCCAGCGGCACCTTGCCCAGCAGGATGTGGACCAGCAGAAACGACCAGTGTTCCACTGGCAGTCCCAAGCTGCGCAAGGCGTTGTACGCCACCTTCACGGGCGTGAGGATTAGCGGCCTCAACTGAGACCTCTCAGTCACCTTCGGCAGCCCCAGTATTTGGGACACGTGAGCGTCGGCGAGGAGCCGAGGGTTTTGGAACCTCGTCTCCAGCAACTCCATCGCCGTGCCGAAGTTGTCGTCGTCCAGCTCCAGGTGCTGGATCAGGGAGAGTGCCTCACCCTCTAGTGACGTGCGGAGATACGCCAGTTTCTCCGCCCTCGTCAAGTCGGTGCGTGAATCTACGAGAGAGGCGAACATACTCCGGAAGCCGCTCCACTCTCGCAGGTTACCTGGGCAAGTCCAGGGTGGGAAGGCGTCCCACTACACCCGAACCCGCATCCCTGATGACGGGTCCCGAGCTCGCCCTTCCCTGACGAGACCTCTCCAGCTGGCGAACCCTTTCGGAGACCTCGTCGTACACATCCAGGATGCGCCGCATGTCCGCGTCCCGCGGGGGGTGCTATAGTGGTGTACCTCCAAGCGTGCCTGGTTGCAATGCGGTCCTGGTGGATCTCGATCACCTAGGAACGCAATGCACTAGGACGGTGTACCCCGGTAACAATGGTTAGTAATGTACCTACGGGTACATCACTAGCTATTGGCTAAAATACCACACACACTACACAAGCACACCACATATACACCACATACATACACTCATTAGGCACGCAACCACACACACATACAGATCACAATCACGCCTCACTTAGTAAGTACACCACCACACTCAACTACACTCAGACACACTATACAAGCCTACACATACGGCCGAACCGTGGCGGCCTATATCCACAACTCCGGCCCGCAAGGCCCTGGGGCACCAAATACCCCCAAAAAGTTGCGCCACACATACCAAGGGCAGGTTGTGTGTGAGATTTTTAAAACCCAGCTCAAAAACCCTAATGTCGGCACAAAGTAAAAAGATTTTACCCCAGGAGGGTACCACTGGCTCAGCCAGCGGAGAATCCCTCACCGAGCCCAGCTCGGTCTGCCCCTCGTATTCTGGGGGGGGCAACTTGTGCTCTCAACCAGGCTCCAGCCTGGATTTATCAGGCCTCATGAAGGCAATCCCAGCAACTCAACCCTCCGTCAAGTCGCCGTGGACTGTAGTCACGCATAAGCGTCCCTGCAAAAGGGAGTCCACCGACGCGAAGGCTGATACCCAAACCCAAGGGCAGAAGAGCAGACCAGAACGCGTTCGCCATAACAGGCGCGCGAGAAGGAAAGCACTTCAGCCAAACAAACCCAAAATTATCGCAGCAGCGGAAACGCAGCGCGAAACCACACCATCCACCTCTACAGGGGCGGGACCACCACCGCCACCACCACCACCAGTTCCCAGCCAATCGGGGAAGAAAAGGAAACCGAGAGGTGCTCGCGGTAGACGGACCGCTGCGATGGCTCCCATTCCTGAAAAGGAACAGCAGGGGAAAGGGTCTTCGACGGACGAGAGAGCTTCATCGAAGCGCGCTCGCCTGGACGAGACACAATCTCCCAGAGGGGACGCCAAACGCGCGAAGACCGACCCAAAAGCAAAACGGACGGTGAGCTACGCAGACGCGGCTCAATCCCACCTGAAGGTGGTGATTACTACCGTCCCGCAGAGGGACCTCTCGCAGACCCAGGCAGAGGCGGTGAGGGTAGCTGTTGCTGGCAAAGTTATCCAAACCGCACTGTCTCCATCTTCCTCGAGCGCGCCCGCACCGTCTTTCCGCGGTCGACCCTTCCTGTTGGACGGGGCGTTAGCGATGTGGTGCGAGGACGCGAATTCGCTCAGGTGGCTGGAAGAAGAGGTGAAAAACATCGAGTCACCAATTCCTGGCACCACCCTCACGGTCATCAGGCAGTCGGACATGAAGAAGAAGCTCAAGGCTGGGCTTCTAATTCATACCAGCATTACCGACCCTGCCATACTGCAGCGAGTCCTTTGTGCCCAGAATCCGTGGTACAAGGTGGACTCGTGGCAGTGCTACGATATGACCGTGGACGACCAACCACAGGACGCTATGGGCTCCGAGGATAAGGTAGTGCACCTTACCCTGGGAATACCTGAAGACCAGAAGCAGACGATCCTGGACCGAGACCGCCGGGTAGCCCACATTACGGGGAGTGGGTACATCCGCTTCTTCTCCACAGTCGAAGCGAAAACGGCAGGAAAACAACCCGTAAAAACAACCCCAACGAGTGAGACTGAAGCAAAGGAGACGTCGACTCCGGAGCCCTCAGCTTCCGCCCTCAAACAGAGTTTGAGCGAGGTGGAAGTAGTCTCACCGTTGCCGAGTGAGGGGTGCTGCAGCAGTGACGAAGATGGCGTCCTGCGAAGCCCATAGCCCCCTCAAGTTCATCCAGACCTCCAGAATCTCCAGCACAAGCAGATAGCGGCGGCCACTCTACGCAGAGTGCTGGAGAAGAACAGCAAGACCGTCGCCATGATCCAGGAGCCCTGGATCAAAAATAATAAAATCTGCGGTCTCAGTAACATCGGAGGTAAGTTAATGGTAGACACTACTGTTGAAACCCCAAGAACATGTATTTATATGCCTAAAACAACAACAGCCACTTTGCTTAACCAATTCTGTTCTAGAGACCTCACAGCAGTGAGACTTACTACAGAAAACCAAACCGTCTTAGTACTAGCATCAGTGTACCTGCCGGGTGAGGGGGATATTCCCCCAAAAGAACTGGCCGACCTGGTACAACACTGCGAAGAACATCACTGGGAGCTGATCGCATCCGCGGACAGCAACGCTCACCACTCGCTGTGGGGAAGTAGAAATACCAACAAAAGGGGTGAGTCCTTAGCCGAATATTTATTCCAGACAAACCTCAACATTATGAACAGGGGTACGGAACCTACTTTTGTAAGCTCTAGGTACCAAACTATTATAGATATTACACTGGCAACCAACGCGGTGGCTAGCCAAATCGAGGGATGGCACGTATCAAACGAGCCATCTTTTGCGGACCACCGCCGCGTTTGTTTCCAACTGCGATATAAGTCAACAGACCCTGTTCCATATCGTAACCCCCGTAAAACCGATATAACAAGGTACACAGCATTATTAAACAAAACATTAGGAAACACACTCCTAACTGACACAACACTTTGTACAAACAACATAGAAACGAACGTACAATTCCTAACAAAAACACTATTGGATAGTTACAAACTGGCATGTCCGGTGGTAAAATCAAACAACGTAGGTAAGGGTTCTTGGTGGGGGCCAGAACTCGAGAGACTACGCCATAAACTAAGGACGCTCTATAACAGGGCAAAAAACACCAGATCCATGGTGGACTGGGACAACTACAAAGCTGCACAAAAGCATTACAAGAGGCGAATCAGGTTCCGCAGAACGGAATCCTGGCACAACTTCTGTAACCGCTTGCTACACCGCCTGCTCTTCGCGTTTACAATTTTGGCGGGAAAATGGGTGTCAGGTTACATAAGTGCGGTGTTTGTGCTTCGGCATATGAAGTGCCGCCTTACTTGTATCCGTTTGAGCCCATTCATTCTCAAGAGCGTTTCAAGACGCTTCTAGCGGTATCGTTTGTTTATAATTAATGTACTTAAAATGTAAACTAACATTTTTGACACTTGAGATTTTTTTTTGCGATTTCTCAAGTAGTCGATCAGCTATTACATTAATAATTTATAAAGGATACAGTGGTTTTATGGCTTAAATGTGTTGTATACGAAATAACAAACTCGAAAAACCAAAAAAAACTGCATTCGATAGCACAAATATATTTTTTAAATTTTTTTCAATACTTCGGGACCATTTTCCCGCCAAAAAATTTAATTTTTGTTTTTTTTTAATTTTACGATTTTTCTATGTAAATGAACTCCAATTTTAATGTGGATTATATCAAAATAAAGACCAGTTCAAGTAGACGCCATTAAACACAAATTTATCGGTATAGCTTCCCAAATAAAAACACGAAAAAAATTTTTTTCCCGCCAAAAACCCGACCGCAGAATTAAGTTTGTATATTTTCGTCATCAACCAAGTTTTGGGTACTATATTACACACCGGTGTATCAAGCGGTTATTAGCATAAATTCAACAAACCAAGCCGGAAGAATAAAGAAAGTTCTAGCCAAAGGCGAGCTCAACCTCCCGGGCTCCCTAAAAAAGGAAGACGGCACTTACACAAACACAGACAACGAAACAAGTGCAGTACTTCTGGAGACTCACTTTCCTGGATGCCAGATCACAGGAGAACCAGAGTGGCCAGAAGAAAACCACTGCACACCAACAACCCAAGAATGGGAAGTAGCAAATAAGGTAGTAACCGCGGATAAAATAAAATGGGCACTTAAAAGTTTCAAACCTTTCAAATCCGCAGGGCTGGATGGTATATTCCCAGCGTTACTACAATGGCAACCAAACCAGGTAACAGAGCACCTTTTACCAATTTATAGGGCCTGTATAGCCTTTAAATATATCCCGAAAACATGGAGGGAGGCGAAAGTAATTTTCCTACCAAAACCCGGTAAGGAGGACTACACGCACGCCAAATCGTTTAGACCTATTAGCCTAACGTCTTTCCTTCTAAAAACGTTAGAAAGATTAGTGGACCGACACTTAAGAGATGGGGCACTAAAACATAAACAACTGCATCCTCAGCAGCACGCATACAGAAAGGGTAGATCAACAGAGTCAGCATTGCATATGGTTGTGCACAAGATAGAATCGGCTCTGACAAACAAACTTTCAACACTTGCAGCCTTTATAGACATAGAGGGGGCATTTGATAAAACAATGCACAACAGCATAAACCATGCTCTATGCAAACTCAAGGTCGAACCAGTGATGAGGAACTGGATCACCGAGTTGGTCAGTAAAAGAGCAGTCCAGATAGTGATGAACACTACCATAAGGGCAAAGGTAGTAAAAGGATGCCCCCAGGGTGGCGTCCTATCACCACTATTATGGAACACAGTAGTAGACAGCCTCCTAAAGACGCTAAATAACAGAGGGTACACTACTATTGGTTATGCGGATGACCTCACTATACTGATTAGCGGAAGCGCTGAAAATGTGCTTTGTAAGTCCATGCGCTCGGCTCTTCAGATTGTAGAGAAATGGTGTGGCGAACATCAATTGTCAGTAAATCCGAAAAAAACAGAGCTCATTCTTTTCACCAACAAAAGAAAGTTACCAGAACTACAACTCCCAGATAGTCATATAGATACAAAAATTAAGAGGGCCTGTCTAACTTTTTGGCAATGCCGGAGACTCATTGGGAGAAAATGGGGTCTCAATCCAAAAATTACACTGTGGTTGTACACTTCAGTGATTAGACCCTCTCTGACCTACGGATCAGTTGTGTGGTGGCCCAGAACATAACTGACCACAATAAAAGCCAAACTCCAAAGTCTGCAACGCCTGGCAAGCCTAGCAGCCACTGGATGCATGAAAACCACACCATCAGCCGCTTTGGAGTATCTCTTAAATTTGAGACCTCTACACTTAGTCATACAAGAGGAGGCCACTGCAGCCGCCCTGCGACTAAGAGCTCACGGACTGTGGAAACAGGGTACAGAAACAGAACACACAAAAGTTCTGAAACGGGTGCTGAAAGAAATACCACTTCTTGAGGCACCCATGGATAGAACAATATGCCAACACGTCTTTGATCGAAGATACAATATCCAACTTAATGCAGAATTAAAAGATAGCTCTGGTAGCAGAGAAGTAAGGATATACACAGACGGCTCCAAAACCTCACAAGGTACAGGAGCCGGTGTCTTCTCAAATGATTTAAACATAAAAATATCAACATCACTAAGTAAGTTAAACACAATCTTTCAAGCCGAATGTATCGGTATCACCAGGGCGGCACAGGCGATCGCAGCCAGAGATATCAGGGACTTAAACATCAAAATTGTCTCCGACAGCGCGTCAGTGCTTCAAGCCCTAAAAAACAACACTATAACCTCTGTCCTTATACTGGAATGTCACAATGCACTCCAATCCATAACAGGGACGAACAGAGTAACCCTGCAATGGATTAAAGGACACAGCGACTCACTAGGTAATGATGCAGCAGATGAACTGGCCAAGAGAGGAGCAAAGGCAATAACATACGGTCCGGAACCTTTAATGCCTATACCTCAGGCCCAAATAAAATCATGGCTGCAGGAAAATACCGAAAAAGCACATTCAATGGAATGGAGAAACATTGAAGGTTGCAGGCAAACAAAAATTGCTGTTCCGGTAGCAACAAAAAAACTTGCCCGCAACCTTATCAGACTGAGCAGGGATAGGATCCGTAAAGTCATAGGTACTATGACTGGCCACTGTCCCCTTAACAAACACTTATTCAATTTAGGTGTAACAGATAGCCCTCTGTGCAGAAGATGCATGGAGGAAGAAGAAACGCCACAGCATGTGATTGTGGAATGCAGGAGCGTGGCGGATCAACGGGCAGAATTCCTCCACTCCCCAGCAGCAGTCCCGGAGGCCTTTAACAACCTGAATAGGTTGCTTGCCTTCTGGGATAGCCTGGGATGGTTGGAGTGATAGGTAAGTATGAGCCACGCACAATGGCCCACTTTGAGAGGCTAAGTGCGGAAACAGCCCCGTCAAACTAAACTAAACTAAACATGTCCGCGTCGATCCTCTCCATCTGCTCCTCAGGTGGAGGCGGCCTTGCATCCCGCAGCAATCCTGTGCTCCTCTCAGCGACCTCCAGGCGCCTGTCGAGGTGCTCTGCCCTGTTTAGCAGCGCCTCCTCCCGGTCTCTCCTGCCGACCAATCCTTGCAAGGATTCAAACCACCGGAGCTGGTTGGCCAAATCCGAAGCCATTTTTAAATTTAAATTTTAAATTAACCTAAAGTTCGGACAATGTCACAACAATTATATCCGCAACCTATTAAGCCGGATACCACTTAATACCAATTTCCCGACAGTTTGGGGAGAAATTATAAACTGGGAACCCCCAAATATCTGGCCTACCCGATATATTTTCCCAGAAAAATAAAAACAAAAAAGGGGTATTTACGGTTAACCACGCTCCTGCTACCAGAAAATGTATAGTATTTATGCCAGAAATACCGACTTGGGGCCCATAGCAAGTCAAAACATTATTATTTTGCTTTTATACTGATTTTAATATTTACCCCCTAATTGCAAACAAGTTATCGAAAAGAAATCACTTACGTAGGGTTCCCGGCGTCGTCCAAAGCCCTGTTTGGTTATTAGGAATGTAGGGAACGGAACACGGGAATAAGGAAACCAAACCAGACAGTAGTTCCGTAGACTTCCCGTTCCAGAACAAGCAACGGTCCGGCGTTGTAGAAGCGGCCAATCCAGCAGCCACTTCACAAAATAGTCCAGCACTAATCCAGTAGTAACACACTTAACGTTAATAATGTGTTCCCGTACAATAACACTTTTATCCAGAAAAGCAAACCAGATTATAAACAAAAAACAAGGAGTCGCTCGAACGTACCGGCGAAACGAGACAACGTCACTTGACAGCCGGCTGTCAAAACATAGATCCGCTATATTTCGATGGCCGATATAATGTTGCCCGATTATACGGAACATTCATAGAAACACCCAGACACAAAGCAAACGTTTGAATTCATCACACAAATATTTGCACTGGGTGGGAATCGAACCCACGACCCTCGCCTTGGCAGGCAGAGCTACGTCTTGTATGTTTGGTCAAATTAGGTCTAAAATAACCGCCGCTATAAAATTGCAAAAATATGTTTTGCACAACTTCTTTCAGAATGAGTATCAAATGGAAGGGCTGAACACATAGAGTGCCTACTATAACACCATGGCCAATTTCAAATCCAACATAGTTTGGGTATATAAAACTCTATAAGTTTGTTCTTGATACCTGAATCGTTTAGCAGTGGTAGGACTCTTGGCAGAGTCCGCCTGGGGAAGGACCACACCTCTGCCAGTTATTCTACCGCCAAGCAGTAATGTGCAAACATTACTGTGTTCCGGTTTGAAGGGCAATAAAATAAATAAAAATAAAAAAAAATGTTTTTTTATTAATGCAACATAGGGTAGAACGAAATAAAGTGAAAACCCCTGCCTGCTGCTTTAGCGTGAGCTGTGTTGCAACAGACAGTGCCTTCCCCAAACTAAGTACAGTTATAATACATTTTTTAAAAGAATAAAAATTAATTTAAAAACTTAATTAAATTGAACAATGTGTTAGATAGATACATAGAGTTATTTGAAATGTGTGTGTATGTATGTTCATGCATAGATTTGTGTGTATGTATATGTAAGTAAATGTTTGAGTGATTATATTTATATTATAGTATTTTAGCGACTTTGAATCAGGGTGTGTGTGTGTGTGTGTGTGTGTATTTGTATGTGATTGATTATGTGCAAGTCTGTATGTGTGTATTTAAAACAATCAAAATCACGGGACATCAGTTATTAGTTATTAAAAGTATTTGAGGTTAGAAAAATGTCTTCAAACGAATCGTAATCGTATGCCTGGAGCCAATCACAAACGACTTTCTTTAGCTCAAATGCATTGCGAGTTGATGAACCACCACCTGTACCATTTTTATGGCATTTATCTCGTAACATATTATATAGGATAGGTGCCATATGATTATAGTGCCGCCATGAAATAACGCTTTTGTATTTAGGTACCGGGTATTTTCCACGCCGTTTGGATGCATCTAGTGGAGGTGCCTCTCTGTGGTACCGCATTATACACTGATATGCAAATAGCTTTCTTACCGATTTAACTTTGCATTCACCATATAATTTTGAAGTGGAGTACCTAAATGGAAAATTCATTATCACTTTTAAAAGTGCACGTTGTGCTCTTTCAATATAAATCATGTAACTCTTGGCTGCGCCTCCCCAAGAGCAGATACAATAGCCAATAACACACTCACACAGCGCCTTGTAGGTATCCAATAATAACTTTTGATCAGCCACAGATCGGAGAAGCTTAAACACATGTATGAATTTTCTTATACGTTTAGTTGTTACATGGATGTGTGGACCCCAAGTCATTTTATGATCCACAGTAATACCCAAATATTTAATAGTATCAACACGATCAAGCGTACTGCAAGAGCAGTTTTTATTGTTATTTGTAGTACGATTACAGGGGTAAGTATGAACCAATATTTCAAAACCTGGAGGTAACTTGTTTCTTTCAGTTTTTTTAAAACAAATATATTTGGTTTTAGAAGCATTTAGTGATAAAAGATTATCTTCTAACCACGCTGTCACTATTCCTAAACCTTATTCGACAAGCTGCCGAACATTCAACCAGTTAGACCCGTGAAAAAGCAAGACAGTATCATCAGCGTACATGACAATATCTGCATTCAGTAAGTTAATTTTGCATAATTCGTTGATGTATATCAAAAATAATGTTGGTCCTAAAGTGCTTCCTTGAGGTACACCATAATTGCAGGAGGTTTCATCACTCAGAAATCGGTCTATTTTAACATGTTGACGACGGTCGGTGAGGTAGTCCTTAAACCATTCGAACACAGTGCCTCTGATTCCAACTTCCTGTAGACGGGACAAAAGGATTGGTATTGACACCGTGTCAAAGGCCTTTTGAAGGTCTAAAAACACACCAACAGTTTTATGCCCTCCATCTAAGTGTTTCGTGATCAAAGATGTTAACTTATGTACTGCATCATCAGTTGATCTGTTGGACCGAAATCCGTATTGGTTGGATGCTAGAATACCGTTTTTATCTAAGTAAGAAATTACTCTCCGGTTTACAATTTTCTCAATAATTTTAGACAAAGATGGCAATAGCGAAATAGGTCTATAATTTGATGCAAGGTTTTTATCTCCATCTTTATGAATAGGACAGATTATGGCTTGTTTTAGAATTTTGGGGAAAACACCTTTAGTAAAGCTGAGATTACAAAGATGAGCAATTGGCTCAGATAAATATTTCGAACATGATTTCAAAATTCTTGATGTGATGTTATCCCACCCAGGAGCACTATTATTCTTTAAGCCTGTTATAATACCAGATACCTCAGTAGCATCTGTGAGGAATAGTGACATGGAGCCCATTGGAATAGAAGACGTACATTTAGTTGTTTTAGCTAGATCTATATTTGTTTTACCAAGCTTTTCTAATGTTCTGTTAGCTAGGTCATACCCTATGGATGTGAAAAATTGGTTCACTTCATTAAGAGACTCTACAGGACTGCTTTTGATATTCAGTAAAGCTACCGAAGTCGCTTTGTTTCGACTATAATTGCACACTTCTTTGATAACGCTCCATGTTGCTTTCACATTACCTTTACTTTTTTCAAGTTCTGATTTATAATAATTGCTTTTTACCGTTTTAATTAGTTTATTGCAAGCATTTCGGTATTTAGTAAATTTATTGTAAATTTGTGTGTCGTTTGGTGACGTTTTCCATTGTTTTTGTAAACTATTTCTATGTCTGATACATCTTACAAGACTAGCGTTTATCCAAGGCTTAAGAGGCCGATTTTTAGATGAAATTTTTTTAGTTTCTGTGTTATTCGATATCAATTCTTTAAGATTAGAGACAAACATTAACGTAGCATTATCGACGTCTTTTTCCCTGTAATACTCTTCCCAAGAGTAACGTGATAACATATCTCCAATAGCATTAAAGTCAATTATAGATTTTTCTCTCTTAAAGTAATTGTTATCTATTTTCTTTCCAGTTTCTTTAATATGTAGGAGAATTGGTGCATGGTCTGTAAAATTACCGAATATCAAAGTTTGCCATTTTAGCTGAGTTTTTACCATGAAATGGTCAAGACAAGGCATGTCTAGTAGGGAGGTTGATTCCTTGAACTAAGCAATGCGTTGCCATTAAATTAAGGTACTCTGTTGAGTATGCCGATAAGTTATTATCTTGTAAAATGTTTATATTCATATCACCTGTCAAAATGATGTTATTTTTAAATCTTAGGTTATTTAAAATATTGTCTAGAGAACAGATAAAATTTGTTGGGTTCGTAAAAGCACATGGTCGATATGTACAGATTACAGAATATCTGTTGTTGATTTCCAGTATCAAGAAATTACCTTCAGGCATCAAGGATTCCACAACATTGACTGTGTGTCGTTTATGTACATATGCAACAACACCATCATTTTGGTTATAGCTACGTTTCGTAAAAAATATATTGTAGTTATCAATCGGAGGAGGATCGTACTTGGAGGTCCAGCATTCAGTTAAAACAATAACATCCAATGAAATATCAAAACTACTGAGAAATACCATAAATTTATCCAAATTTTGGTGAACACTTCGAATGTTTTGTGTTATTATAGTTAAAGTTTTGGTATCGTTATTACTACACTTCAAGAGATTAGAACATTGCGATGGATCATATGTATGTCTGCAGTCAACGTTGTCATCTGTGTCAAGTTCACAAACGAGATTATTATTTATTATGTCAAGCATTGTAAATGTGTATGAAAACTAAGACCACATAAATTGTACGATGTCAATATTTTGTTAAAAAGTACGTTGATAATTGCAAAACATTTTGAATAATCCGAAAAACGATCTGGAAAATTTTCATATAATATTATTTTCCAGATCGTTACAGATAAATAATCCCAATCATTACTTAGCACTGCACTGCGCACGTCACCCAGAGATCTAAGATGTTATATCTCTAAGCCGTGTAATTTCTCTGGAAACATTGCCCTTCAAACCGGAACACAGTAATGTTTGCACATTACTGCTTGGCGGTAGAATAACTGGCAAAGGTGTGGTACTACCCCAGATGGACTCTGCCAAGAGTCCTACCACTACTAAAATGTTGGCAGGGTGTGACTGTTTTGCCAAATATATTGCATTGCATGCTTGTCAAAGAGGCCAGTTTGTACGGGTCAACTTTTAAATTTTTTTGTAATATCTTATCAGTCTTTAGGTACATATATATGTAGTAGTGGTAGGACTCTTAGCAGAGTCCGCCTGGGGAAGTACCACACCCTTGCCAGTTATTCTACCGCCAAGCAGTAATGTACAAACATTGCTGTGTTCCGGTTTGAAGGGCAATGTTTCCAGAGAAATTACAGGGTTTAGAGATATAACAACTTAGATCTCTGGGTGACGAGCGCATTACGGTGCTAGGTAATGATTTGAACTCTTCATGTTCCAATAGCTGCGTGGCACTGTGCTGTTATGTGGCAGGCATGTTGCCTACCATCAGGCACATTTCCTGGTCGTCTCGTCACTCTTTATTAAAAGAAAAAAAAGCGTAATGAATAAATCGTACAACAAGTCCTGCTCCCAGCTCCCAGCTGTAAACACGACTGCATAAGTCGCCGCATCGTTAGTCGGAGGAGCGTGCAACTTGTTACATTCCACCAGATTAGAGAACCACCAGTCATTCCTGCTGTTTGGTGGCGCCACTACCGATTAACATTAGTATCCCATAAAAGTAGGCCACGCTAATAATGCTTCTTGCCTCTAATTAATTAATATTAGTAAATTTTACCTACTGGGCTTGTGATATATATTATCTTAGAGAGAGGCAGCCTCGCCTAAGGCACGCACGGCTCGCCCTGTTACTTCAAGTGCGTACGCGCCTCAGCCCGAGTAGTGCCTCACGCAGAAACAAATCAGCTGACGATACGGCGCCATTTTGTTTTGTGGCTCGCCACATGACCTGCCTCGGATCAAGCCACAAGTAGAACCGCAACTTACCTCGCCGCTACCCGTTCTAGGGGTCACGTAGATGGGCCACTCACGCTACACATAGAGACGCAATGTGTTTACAATTTCAAGGTGCGCAGGGCACATCTTTTGATTTATATCTATGTCTATAACAACAATCAACATTAGCACTTTGATATTTCTAAATTATTGAGACCATTAAGCGAAATTAAAGGTATCTTATCTTTCAAATTGGAAATCATTTTATGCTATCGGTTGATTTGGTTTTATTTAGTTTGTTTCAGGAATTATGTTTTCGTGAGGGCACATCCATTGTTTTGTATCGATGGTTATTGATCATAAGTTTCCGAAGTCCCAAACAGATGGCACCTTAATAGGCTATATAAATTAGTTGTTTAACCCAAGCAAATGTTGGGGACATATTGCTAGTTAATAATAATTTATCCGACCAAGGTAATGGCCGGTCTAGTCGGGAAAACGGTGACTACCAGTCCAGAAACCCTGGTTCGAATCCCACGCGCACTACTGTCTTTTCGAAGACTAATGCCACTAATTTAAACGGTCAAGAAACGTTGTGAGGAAACCGACATGTACCTAGAACATTTCGGGGTCATGTGTCATCTACCAACCCGTACCAGTGCATCATCACTCGCTCAAGGTCGCGCGGTTTTAGCCTACAGTTAGACCGTCCCTCCCAGGGAACAAGTGCCAGTCGGTTGTCGGACGCACGGCTGAGCGCTCGCGCAACACGTTTCCCGTGCATATTGTTATTAGATATGTCAACAACCCTCCGCGCTAGACAGGGACAGAGTTACGCGTTAGAAAGATCGCAAATGTTTATTTGAAAATCGCGAAAGGTATTGCGAGCTGAATTGAACTTTGTTGTGTCCCAGCAAGAGTCGCTATTTATATAATTGTTTTCGATAAGTGAGGCTTCTGTACTAATATTTATTCTGTGACAGAGCCCTCTGTACCACAAACTACAAAACTCGTATGGCTGCGTTGAATACAATCAATAATTTCTACTGAGATACGTTCAATATCAGTCTCACAGTTTATATTCCCAACCAAAGCTGGGAGGGGCAGATAGCAATCCCACCGTCGCGTAGTTCACATATTTTGTCGAGACATGTGTTCACTCTGTAACGAGCTGACTGCAGTGGCTGTAAAAGCATTTTACACTTTTTGCAATAGCTACCAACTCAGTCCTCGTTTGCATCCGAATATCGCATAGTTAACGAGCTCTCCGAGTAAATAGTATGTGTAAACTGTACCGGGTTTCACAGTACCGATTAATTAATTCTGAAATATTATTTCTTTTAAAACCGAGTGTGGAAATATTTTGATATTTTTCTTATTTTTGTAGTTCACTGTGTAGTAAAAATATCAGTAGTTTGTTTATACAGTAGTATAAAAATTTAAATCCTTTCTATTATTTACTTCTATATTACCTTATGATATTGACATGTATTTTATGTATGCTAATTTTCTAAAGAGCTTAGATAAAGAATAAATTGATCAGGGTTTTCCGCACGGTTTCTTTGTACCAATCGTAAGCAAATGAGGTGTATGTAAAGTATGTATGTAAAGAGTTCAAAATCTTGATCATCGCCGCAAGATTGCTAGCTTATCGGGTTTTTATTGGATACACTTCGGAGAGTGTGCAACTGATCTGCATGATCTAATACCACCTTGCCCTTTCTTCTATCGGAACTCTCGTATCTCAAAAAAGCGACATCGTTTCATGGTTGATGTTCCAAAAACACGAACGAAGAGATTTGACTCCACGTTTGTGATAAGAACATCTAGGTTGTGGAATGGGTTGCCTGAGTGGGTTTTCCCGATGGATACAATCTTGGTGTCTTCAAATTGAGAGTAAATCGGTTTCTTCTAGGTAAGCATAAGCACGTTCCATCGTAGATCGCATCGTCGCTTAACATCAGGCGAGGTGGTGGTCAAGTGCGAACCTATCGCAGTTAAAAAAATATATATGTTACTCGTAGCTATGGCGACATAGTGTTGCGCCGCGACAAAAATATGACACTTCCACAAGAGTGACAAGACAAGAGCGATCAGACCCGTACTTTCGGTGTAAAGCGTTTGTTCTAACTCTATACGTAGTATAATTATGTAAACTCATTGCAAAAGAAGTTATTTGTTTGAACGCGCTAGCCTCAGAAACTACTGGACCGATAAAAAAAATCTGTTGGATATATGCGTAATCCTGTGCTATATAATAGGATATAATTATACTACGGGTGAAGCTGGGGCGGGCCGCTAGTGTTTTATAAACGCAAAAGTTTGTGAGTTTACTTAAATGTTTCATCGTCGCTTAGCATCACGCAAGATGGCGGTCAAGTGTAAGCATGTAATAGTAAAAAAAACATTAATCTATCACCTAAATAATAAGACTACTAAAGAGATCTGAATAAAACTTGTTACACAAATATCTATTTGTGTGACAAGTTCAGTAGTCAGTCTCATTTTTGTTAAAGTCTAATATCTGTTAGACTTTAACAACACGTCTAGAATACTTTTCATCCAAAGACAATACTGGGATCGAGAACTACACGGATAAAACCACAGGTGCTGCTTGTTTGAAACAAAAATAAATTTCGTGGACATTAAGTGTCCGTAGAGTTTTTTTTAATTGTAGAAATAAAAGAAGATTCAATATTTATTAAACAAATGGATCTGACGATTTACACAAAAGCTAAATTAAAGATGGATACTATTTACGTTTCAGTAAAAATTCTTTGATCATTCTATTTCAAAAGTAGCCATTTCTAATAAAGAATTACTTAATAAATATTGAAATAGTTCTTTAGTCTTAAAGCTTTTTCAGATTAATAAAAACTTTTGTAAAATATCACACAAGTACAGCAATGAATACGATTTGGTATTTAAAACTATAATGTGAAGTTCCTGATTGACCAATTGCCTGTTTCCTGACGACGTTTTCCTTCAGCAATCATTCCCGTGGAAACTACAAACTTGTACATCAACACCAGTCGAGAACCAAACCTATGAGCTAACAACGGTGAAAAAGACGATCTCATCTTAGTGAAAATGCTCGAGTTGCAGACAAGAACTAAACTTTATTGGAACAAATATACAGTATTACATTATCTATGGTAGATGGCGCTACTAGTCTATAATATGTGATATTGTCGATATAAAATAACACCCCCACTTATCGCAATATTCACTAAACAAATTTATACAAAAATTATTTGATAGAAACTATGCCAAGAAACAACATAAATTTATAATGTTTTGCTGAACATAAACTTTTAGTCAAAATGTCAGCTGGCATATCAGCTGTTGGCAAATACAGTACTTTAACAATGTTATCTTTTACAAGATCACGACAAAAATGATATTTGATGTCAATGTGCTTTGTACGTTTGTGAAAGACTGGGTTTGCACACAGCTTCTGTGCGCCCTGGTTATCATTGAATAGGTTGATTGTGTACATCTTATTGGTTATTTCATATTGTAATCCTTTAAGATATAATACCTCTCTACATGCCTCAGATAGACCAACATACTCGGATTCAGTGCTAGAGAGGGATACACATCTCTGTTTTCTACATTCCCATGAAATTACACCATCAGATAACAAAAAACACATTCCAGTATAGGATCTCCTATCTACTGAGTTTGAGCCCCAATCAGCATCTACATATCCTGTTATTTCTGAATTACCTTCTTTACAATATTTTATACCATAACATTTGGTTCGTTTTAGATATTTCAATACTCTTTTTGCATATTGCCAATGCTCCTTTGTGTGGCAATTATTAAATTGACTTAAAAAACTAATAGCATAACTAATATCTGGCCTAGTTAAGACCGACAGGTACATCAAACTACCAATTAGTTGTTGATAGGGCATATTACTATTTATACCTACTTGCCCTTTATTTATATTTAATTTGACCTCCATCGGAGTATCAACTGTCTTACAATCATCCAATTGAAATTTGCTCAAAAGTTGATCAATATAGGTTTCTTGACTCAAAGTTACATATCCTTTATCTTTATTGAAGATCACATTCATTCCAAGACATTGTTTAACTTGACCTAAGTCCTTAATACTAAACTCATTACATAAAATCTGTTTCAGGTTCATAGTTTCAGTTGTATCATTGGAAAATATGAAAAAATCATCAACATAGATTGTTACAATGGTCTTACATTTGTTAACATTTTTTATATACATACATGGCTCTAATTTTGACCTTTTGTACCCATTACTGATCAAACAACTATCAACCTTTTTATTCCAAGCTCTAGAGGCCTGCTTAAGTCCATAAATGGCCTTTTTAAGTTTCAATACTTTACAATCTGAATTAGTATTGTTATAACAATCTGGCATTTTCATATAAATGGTTTCCTCTAAATCGCCATTTAAGAACGCAGTCTTTACATCTAAATGGTTAACTTCTAAACCTAACTTTACAGACAATGCAAATAATAGTCTGAGAGTTGTATGTCTCACTACAGGTGAAAAAGTTTCTGTATAATCTACACCATATCTTTGGGTGAAGCCCTTTGCAACTAGACGAGCACGGTAACGCACATTGTTATCACTATCATACTTTTTTCGCAAAACCCACTTGCACTGCACTATAGTACCATCTCTTGGTACATCTACGAGTTCCCACGCACTATTTTTCTCAAATGACTGCAACTCATCCTGCACTGCTGCTAGCCACTGTGCTTTCTCAGGTCCTGCCAAGGCTTCTTGTAATGATATCTCACCCGTGAACATGTTGTCATCTTCTATACAAGCACTTGCAAATCCATATCTGTCTGCCTGCTCCCTACGCCTAGTACCACTTGTCATATTGACGTTATTGAGTATAATGGAGTCTTCACTGTCTGTTGTACTAGACTCAGAGCTATGTGTGTCATTTTCACAAGGTACATACAGTTCATCACTGTCATCTGCGTTCAAGCTCTCTGATTGTTCTGTGTGTGAATCTTCCTGAAGTGTCAAATCTTCCTGGAGTGTCAAATCTTCTTCCCCCACTGGAACCATATTCACCTCATCTGAACAATTTTCCTGTATCTCCAGATTGTTATCTGTCTCCAACTTCTCCAATATGATAACATCTCGACTGGTAGTGATGACATTAGACTTCGGGTTATAAATCCTGTACCCTTTCACATCATTGGAATAGCCGACAAGTATACTTTTTTCAGACTTTCTGTCCCACTTTAATCTCTTTTGTTTTGGCACATGTACCATAATTGTACTACCGAAAACACGTAAATGACTTACATCAGGCTTTCTGCCCGTCCATATCTCGAAAGGAGTTTTATAATTTAATGATGTGGAAACAGTTCTATTTTGTAAGTACACTGCTGTGTGTGCCGCCTCTGCCCAAAACCTTTTCTCGAGACCTGCATCGAACAGTAGACACCTGGCTTTCTCAACAACAGTCCGGTTGTATCTTTCTGAAAGACCATTCTGCTCAGGTGTGTATGGGTTCGTTTTGTGATGTACTATCCCATGTGACATCAAAAAATCATTAAACTTATTGTTGCAGAATTCTGTCCCGTTGTCACTCCTCAAGATCTTTATGCTGCGATTAAGTTGATTCTCAACCTCCGCTTTATACTGTTGAAAGCATTTTAAAGCCTCGTCTTTTGTTTTTAAAAAATAAATGTATGTCATACGACTGAAATCATCTATGAACAGCATGAAGTATCTGGAGCCACCTATAGATCGGTTTTCCATCGGTCCACATAGATCAGTATGCACAATATGTAGCAATTCGGTACTTCTGTTACCTTCTTTGGGAAAAGGTAAGCGGCTTTGCTTCCCCTCACAGCACGCTACACATGAAGACTTTGATACATCTTTCTTGTTAATATCAAGTGTCAATCCCTGCACAGCATCTTGCATCTTGTTCAAATACTGGCTGTTGACATGACCCAGACGTCTATGCCAAACTTCACTGGACACCATCACTGCTGCTGATGAACAATATTCAGGCATGTTGAGTTTATACACACCATTCAACAGACTCGCTGTAGCCACCAGTACTCCTGCCTGATTGAAAATCTGACAACCTTCACTGTTAAATGAAACTTTGTTTCCTTTTGATATAAGTCTACTGACGGACAAGAGATTCGTAGTCAACTTTGGCACGCAGTACACATTTTCTACTGTAATATCGTATTCACATGTGCGCGTCTTTGTCGTAATCTGCACATCTCCAGTACATAAAACAGGTACTTTATCTTTGTTTGCCACGACAATTTCCTTGATTACAATTTCGCGCGACACATTCGACATCCATTGTTCGTTCGCGGTAAGATGAACACTCGCCCCGGAGTCAATATACCAATCACTTTTGCAAAATTCACCATTCAAAAACACGGCGCTAAACGCATTACTGCTTGTACGTTCACTTTTATTTGTATTCGACGAATTTTTGTTCGAAAATGTACATTGGTTGCGGTAATGTCCTGTTTGTTTACATTTGTAGCACGTTATAGTTTTTGGTGTTGTCTTTGACCGTTGGGCGTTGTCTTTGGTCGCAATGCTACCAACATTCCGATTCTTCTTGTAACTCGCAAACGCGCCACTGGAATTGGCGCTGTTGTCGCATCCGTTTCCGCTTTCTTCCATGTCCAGCAACTTGGTTTTAATGGCGTCCGCTGTCAATGGTATGCCGCAATGCTCGATCGCCATTATCATAGGGGAATATTTTTCAGTTAATCCCGCTAATAAAAGCGATGCGACCCACTCATCATTGATGTCAAAACCCGTACCACTCAATTTTTGGCTAGTTTCGATGATCTGTGTCACGTATGTAGTCATTGAAACGCTATTTTCGAGTCGTATGGAAATCAAACTCCTCAGTAAACTGATTCTCCTCGTGAATCCTGAGTCGTCAAATAGGTTCTTCAATTTTTTCCATAGCTCATGTGTCGTTTGTACACTTTTGATGTGCACATACAACGACGCATCTATCGTCAGAATCAGCTTGGCTCTGGTTTTCGCGTCACCTGCTGCTCCTATTCCTGCTGGTATTGTCTCCGACTTGATGCAATCAGACATTCCTTCCAGAACTAGGAAATTCTCAGCCGCGAAAGCCCACTGACTGTAATTTTCTCTCCCGGTTAATTTAGGGACACTGACAAGGTAGTTCGTCATTTTCACAGAGTTAATCACAGTTAATCTCAATCTGCAAAGTCTATTTCCACTAGGAATCTCCAAGAAATTGCGAGAAAAAACTAATAAAATCTGAGCACATAACCTCTTAGTGAAAATGCTCGAGTTGCAGACAAGAACTAAACTTTATTGGAACAAATATACAGTATTACATTATCTATGGTAGATGGCGCTACTAGTCTATAATATGTGATATTGTCGATATAAAATAACATCTCAGCACTACTTCATTAAGGCTCCTGAGCAACAATATATTTTACAAATAAAAAAAATAACAAAGAGCTATTTAACATAGAAAATGGTTACTCTTCAAATGTATAGTACTAAACTCCACACGAAGGCAATTCGGTCTTCTATTAATCGATAATATCAAAAATTCTTATTGAACATACGACTTAATACACACCTATGTACGGTTCCGTATCGATCGGGAGGCCATCTGGTTCCGAAACGTGAATACGCCCCATTAGGCCGACGCGTTCTCTTATCACCCGTTACATCGTAATACCTGCTTGATAACAAACGATGTCATTGATATAAATTGAACTAAAGGTACCGACAGTATGAGAATCAAAAACAACAAGGACACAAAGAACAATGGCGGACTTTCATACTTTAAAATAGTTTTTTTTTACTTTTATAGGTTCACACTTGACCGCCATCTCGCCTGATGTTAAGCGACGATGTTAAGTTGAGACTAAAGGATAGCGTAGCGTAGCTCGTAGCGCGAAAAAACGACATCGTTTCATGGTTGACGTTCCAAAGACACGAACGAAGAGGTTTGACTCTACTTTTGTGATAAGAACGTCTAGGCTGTGGAATACGTTGCCTGAGTGGATTTTTCCTGATGGTTATAATCTTTGTGTTTTCAAATCGAGAGTGTATTGGTTTCTTTTAGTTAAACACGCTCCACTGTAGACCGCATCATTGTTAAACATCAGGCGAGATGGCGGTCCGGTGTAAACCTATAAAAAGAAAAAAAAGTCTATACATCAAAAATATCATAAAATGTTGCACGTCAGTCCCTGCGTAAGATAAGATAAGAAAAGATATTTGTCTTCAAAAGGCCTAGAACAAAAGAAATTTAAGTTACACATTTCTTAAATTCGAACACAATCGATACGAAAATCGCAGGACTGAGTATTAGTGACTGACATTGACTTGCCAGTGATATAATACTTATTTTTAATATATTTTTACATGCTGCCAACTCCAAAACAAACGACGAAGGAAAACATCGTAAAGAAGCCGATATGGATTAAGAATCCTTCCAGATCATGCGTCATCCACCAACCCGCACTGGGCCGTCGTGGTGGATTGTAACCTTGACTCTCTTGCGAGAGAAGTCACTGCAGTGGGAAAATTATTTAATGGACTGATAATGCTGTAGCAGATTATAAGACTTCTTTAATATTTATTCTCTCTAACTTTAGTGTGTCCTATTTTGGTTACGCTCATTGTTACAAATTCATTCCCAACATATTTCCAAAGCGGGCCAAACTAAGCATTAGGTACAGAAAAATGTTTCTAGGAGAAAAAAAATGGCAGTCATAGGAACTGCCGATAGAAGTGAAAACTTATGTATAACTCAGAATTTGATAGCTTACTTTGGCAACTATAGATAGTGCAATCCACGAAGACGCGCCCCACCAATTCTCGTTTCCACCAATCGCGTTTGCTCCGAGCGTCAGTCGCGAACCATTCACCAGTCATTGTAGTGTGCGTGTGCATTCATAGGTAATTAGTGTGTACCAATAACACTCAAACTTGACATTGACGGAAGCTTGCACACATTTACTATAAACGGTTGGGAGGAATAGTGGGGCGCGTCTTCGTGGATTGCACTATCTGTACACGGATGTAACCGGAGGGCGTGGCCTAGCTATCGTGGCATGGCAATCTGGAAATGCGTTAGCATTTCCCATTGGCTCACGCATTTCTAGATGGCCGTGCCATGATGGCCAGGCCACGCCCTTTCAGCATTTCCCATTGGCGGACGCATTTCTAAGTGGCCAATGCCCATTGTCCCGAGTTTACCCGAAGATTTCTTATCATACTTGAGCTTGACGCTAGAATTCAATTCCACGAAAAATCTGTCTAGGCGCGCCAAAAGAAGTTTTCACTTCAAAAAGTAGTTTCTAAATTCAATAATACCTACTATATAAGTAGTGATAGTCCATTTTGTCGTATCGCAGCTACTGTTTGCATATTCTTCTTATTTCATGTTACTTTGGTCTCTTGGTAAACTAGAACTTTTGTATCGGAAACATATATTTTGCATATCGTAAAATATCCAAAAATGGAGATGAGTTTTAATCTGCAAACTCACGATTTTGAATTATACAGTCTAATCATCAATCGTAGTATCCTGTCGAGTCGTAGTTAAGTAAAAGCCGAATCGATCTTTGAAGTTTGACGTGGATGAGTTTTGAATTGGAGATCTCGTTTAAGCAAACATAGTGCAGTGCCCTACAACCAGATGGATTGACAATCTTTGCTACGTAACTGAAAAAATTTGATAAAATTAGCATTTGGGTACGTTATCGTGCTTTATATGATCTACATCCTGCAACGGACAGTTTAAGCTATTGAAAATTATTATAATATACGCTAGTTTCCGAAACCCAGTACCGGACAGGACATGTACCGGATAGTAAGCAACATGCCTGCCTATAACAGCGCAGTGTCGCGTAGCTATTGGAACATAAAGAGTCCAAATCATTACCTAGTAATGCACTGTCACAGACACAGAGGTGACCAGCACAGTGCTCGCCACCAAAAGATATAAAATTATTCTTGAACTCAATTCCTAATAACTTTTCTACAAGCAAAAACAAGGACACAAATTTACAAACAAGTGGATGTGTACTTATAAAGTTACGGCTGGTCTAGTCGAGAGTACGGCGCCTGCCGATCCGGAGACCCGGGGTTCAAACCCCACAAGCACCACTGTCTTTTCGAAGTCATGAGCGTAATGTCGCTAACTTAAAACGGTGAAGTAAAACATCGTCAGGAAACCGACATGTACCTAGAATATTTCGAAGTGATGTGTCATCCACCAACCCAAACTGGGCCAGCGTGGTGGATTATGGCCTTAACTCTCTCCTTGCGAGAAAATGCCCCGAGTCCCAACAGTGGGAGCATTTAGTGTGCTGTTGATGATGATGCATAACTTTTCTGGAAACATTGCCCTTTGAACCGGATCATAGTGGTGTTGTCATATTACTGCTTGGCGTTAGAATACCTGGCACGATGCGCTACTTACAAAGCTTACTTACTTCAGCAAAGAGTCCTACCACTACGATGAGGTCCACGTCTAGCATTGGACAGCTATAAATTAATGATGCTGATTATAATATACGCTAGTTAGCAAAACACTGTTAATATAAACCAATCAGGAGTCATTCAGGTCATGTTCGGTATTGTATTCGAAATACTCGCGTCTGCCGCTAATGATTCAACGCTGATATTCGAGATATTTCGATTGCTTCCAGCGAACGGCCGAGTACTGTTATTGAATAACTTTTCTGACCGATCCCAGAACTAGATAGCGAGTTTGTTTTGTTGGTAGCTTTAGTCAGAAACTAATGGTGTTCTAGGAAATTTTAGGTCAGAGTTCCGTGTTTCAAATACAGTGGTCTAACGTATCTACGTTGTATCGTATTATTAAACTTTGCTCATTATATCTTCAGACAGTAATATCGAAATTCATCTTTCATTTGGCCCTACGCATCTCCAAAATGCTGGCGTTATTTTTGTCTTAACGTGTAACGTGTAGTCACCATTCAGCATGGTAACGCAACCGTAAAACAGATTATGCTTGTAAGCAATATAATGCACGTTCGACTAATATGTACAATAAAGTAAACAAAAATGTAGACGTTATATCCTAAAATATTATATGAATGTAAAAAATGTATCAGCGAGTGGGTAACACCTGAAGTTTTTGCAGGTTCAATAAATATTTACATGGTAGCTATTTGTTCCTGCAAAATAGCAAAATAACAACTATGTAGTACAGGTAATAGTACTAATCAAATAAACTTAGCGTTCCTAAAATACATGTTATCTCTGTCACGTACACACGTCATCATTCACACACACACACACACACACACACACACACACACACACGCACCCTCACACACACTCACACTCTCACACACACTCACACTCTCACACACACACACATCCACACAGCACACACACATACACACACATCCTCACACACCACACATACATCCTCACCCTCTCTCACCCCCCCACACACAAAACAGGAAGAGGGAAAGAACGTATTGCATTGTTTAATGTAGATATTCTAATGTTCAGTAAATTATTTCCTATTACAATGTATGTACTAAGATTTAGAAGAGCGGGGGGGGGGACTCCTGATACAGGCATATATTTAAAAATTGTATGTATTGTGAAATGTGAATTTTTTTTTTTTCCATTTTTCATTTTCAACCGGCATGCTGGGCACGCTTCCGATTCGTAGGTAATAGAATTGATAATCATTTGTGGATATTTAAGATGTGCTTAATATAAGTAGTTATTTTTGAACCAATATAGTTATCCAATGCTGACCTGACAATGGAGCGTGTTAATCTAGAAGAACCTAGTTAATTCTTGTCTCAATAATTAATTGTTAATTGTCGTCAATATAAGATTATTATAACCGTCGGAAAAAATCCACTAAGGCAACGCGCTCCACAGCCTAGCCGTTAATTACACGTAAGTATAATATTCTTATGAACGAGAAGGCTTGACTTCACTTTTGTGATATCACACTGTGGAATGCGTTGCCTGAGTGGGTTTTTCCCAATGGTGACAATTTTAGTGTGTCCAAGTCAAGAGTGAATTGGTTCTTTCTAGGTTAGCATACTGTATCGTAGACCGCATCTTGGCTTAACCTCAGATTAGTGAAATTTGATAGCTATTTTGGTTCCCGTTAAGTTTGAGTAAATTGCATGGCAACAACACACCGGTCCTTCTATCACCTAACTAAATCGACTTCAGCTTTGCCATTGTTATAATTACACACGAAAAGAAAAGAGAACAATATCAAGCCGTATACCATTTTCCTGAGGCAGTAGACCTCCGGGAAGGTAAATAAACATCGAGAAGCAAATCTACAAAGCACAGATAGTATTGTCCTACATACTTACAGATACTGAAGTGGACAGTGAATGTGACGATATGGACACATTGATAAACTTGATAAAACTTCATAGTGAAATTGATTGGACTAAGCTTAGGCTCTTCAATGTTGACGTCATAACAATGACTACTATATTTTGATATCTACGTCATATCTAGCATAAAACATACAGCCCATTCTCTCTACCTAGTCTATGCACCCGATTTCGTGATTACTCTGCTTACATTGTAGATCATCATAATCCTACTATTAATATAAATGTCAATGTATGGATGTTGTCATGTTTGTTGCTCAATCACGTCCTAACGTATGAACGAATCGGGCTGAAATTTGGAACACAGATAGATTATAGTCTGGAAGAACACAGGCTACTTTTTATCCCGGTAAAACAACGGGAACATCGGGAACAGGAACTACGGGGGTAACACAGCCGGGCACTGCTAGTAATATTATAAATGCGAAAGTTTGGATGTTTGTTGCTCAATCACGTTGGAACGTCTGAAATTCGGGGCATAGTTTTTTTATATTATAGAGTGACGAGCAGGATATGTGCCTGATGTTAAGCAAAAATGCCTGCCACACAACAACATAGTGACATGAACATGAAGAGTACAAATCCTTTCATAGCACTGTACTGCGCTCGTCACCCAGCTTTCAAAGATATTATATTTCTATGCCCTGTAATTTATCTGGAAACATTGCCCTTCAAACCGGAACACAGTAATGTATGTTATGGTATCGAAGGGCACATAGGCTAAGTTTTATCCCGGGAAAATATTGAGAACGGGAATTTAGCGCGTAAAACCACAGGACGTGACAAAATACTTTAATTATTTTTCTAATCACAAAAAATACCCAACTCACCATAAAGTTTTAACTTCAATCGATGCATTAATACCGAAAATCGTCTAAGACGAAAAGTTAATTTCATTGGAGCACGAGTCACGATGGAGTTCTCAACGACTGCGGTACTCTAACTTTATGAAATTGAAAATTTGAAGTAAGGAGATGTTTTATTCAACGTTTCAGTAGATCAAAGTTTCAGCATCGCTGATTCAATAATATTCAATACGCCCACTCTTTCAATATAAATGGCTCGGGGATTAGAAATCTTCTCGCAGGTTCTTTATGTATTTAGAATCAGATGTAAATTAGTGATGTAGAAAGTTTTCAAGTTAAGGAGACATTTCAAATGACGAAAATACATATAAATTGAACGAATTGCTCAAAGATATTTATGTGTTGGCAATCGGTAATGTAAATTGTCTTTACTAATATTATTGAGCTGAAGATTGTGTATGTTTGAATGCGCTAATCTCAGGAACAACTAACCCATATAAAAAATTTACTGTTAGATTTGTATGCGATTTTTGAGTGTTATAAAATATATATGTACTACGGGCGAGGTCGGGGCAGACCACTAGTAACAGATATTTTCGTAATGTATTCATCATTTTGAACAAGTTTCTATATTTAGCAGTGACAGGTTTACATTTGACTGTTATCTCACCTGATAGGACCTCACCTGACCTACTAACGAAACATGGTTGAAGAAACATACACTAAGATTGAATCCATCGGAAAAAATCTACTCAGGCAACGCATGCCACATCAAGGGAGCAGATGAAAGACGATTGCATGTAGCGGCGATGCAAATACTGATAATATCTTATCTTATACCTTTATTTATCTAAGAATTGAATCTGAATATATATATATATATATATATATATTGAATCTCAGAAACGGCTCGAACGATTTTCATGAAACTATGTATGCAGGGGGTTTCGGGGACGATAAATCAATCTAGCTAAATTGTATAATAAAAAAAATACATTGTATGTGCTTTTTCAAGCAATGAAAAACTCCTATCATTTGAATACGATAGCAAATTTCGCCAGTGAACTTATCGGCTTAATCGGTAGAGGGCCGCCCTCGGTGGCGAAAGATCCCACTTCGAATCCTAATAGTTACTTTTTTTTTGTTATTTTTTAATGTAATATTTTAATACGTTTTTTACTATGTACTTAGTACTTAATGATATTTAACCCATTAAGCCCGACTCGCGACGCGGCCGGCGTCGTGACGTCACACAAAAAATCATTACTAAAAAATGAAACCAAATTTTGTGTGTCTGTAAACGACAATGAATTAATTAATATTATCGCCTATCTCTTAGGCATCAAAATAAACTAATATTCGACTATGTATATAATGAAAAAATAAGGTTTTTAAGTCTCAAAACCGGTTTTGCCCAAATCTGGCCTCCCGGGGCTAGACAGCTTAATCAGAACGTAATTTGTATCTGCCTAAATATAATGAAAAAACCGAGCAAAGCTCGGGCAACCAGGTACTTATGTAGATGTGTGGTGAATATAATTAGTTGGGGGAAGTACGAGAGCTTCTATGCTAGCGAAGCTGATAAGGATAGTGTTATCTTGGTTTGGGCTCGTCATGCATAGGAATCAAGACCACACAACCATGAATCTATGAATATGAAAATGAATGAATATTATTTTAGGGAGCGCCTACGAAACTTTGGATCAATTCTGAGAAAGGTACAGTGAATCTGATATTATCACGAATAAGAGAGGCGCATACCATGTAGGAAGTTAACACATGCCCGCGTTTTGTGGCGACAGCCGACTACATATTATCCCAGCTGGAGCACTGGGCTGTCTCTCGTATCGAGAGCGTCAAAGCCTTATCCACCACGCTGGCTCAGAGCAGATTGTAGGATAACGTAGGACTTCAAAAGTCTATTGAAACACGCCTGTTACTTTATGATGTTTTCTTTCATCTTTAAAATGTGGTGAAAATGGTGGTGACAAAGTAAAACATCAATCTGCACTTAAAAGAAACTCAGAGGTGCAGACTTGTTCGAATCTAGTATCTTCCGATTGTGAGTTTTGCACCTTTTAGCTGCTAGGCGCCTTAATGTCAGTAGTACCATTGATTTGTACCATTGATGGTACAAATGACACAACTTTGTATCTTTAGTACCATTAATGGTACTAGAGACAATTATTTGCAGATCAGTAGTACCATCAGAAATATTTATGTATCGCTAGTACCATGAATGGTACAACTAAACAAATTTAAAATACCGTAAAAGTGGTAATAGGGTCGGTTTACGTCAGTCTGAAACATATTATTTCATGTGTCAAACGAATAAATTACTACCTAAACCTTGAACTGGAATTTTCATAATTATATCTACAAATAATTTGCGAAGCGGCATGATGATGCTTCGGAAATGAAGGTAGTGCGACCTGGCCGAGGAAAAGTTTTGTTATTTGAAGGTTTCCAATATTATTTTCATGCCAAACATGAAAATGGTAACTAATACATCGAAACTCGAGTCGGACTGTTCTGACTATTTTATACGTGAGTTACCCGTGTATTTGTTTAAAATGTGTAACTAATACAGTTACCATTTTTACTATTGGCGATGCAAAAATTTTTAAAATCCTGAAAAATGTACCGGAACTGTTACGGTAGGTATGTTTATTTTGTTATACGGCAGGTATGCATTGAAGTCTTTCATCAAAGCAAGTATGTGTTTTTTTTCTATACGGCAGGTAAGTTTATTTTTTATACGGATTAGGTTTGCGTTTGACCACGATCTCACCTGACGGTAAGTGACAATGCGTTGCAGGACTGAGCACGCTTACCTAGAAGATACCACTTAATCACTCGAAACTTAAATACTACCAGATTGTAACTTTTAGGGGCTTCGGTAAACAGTTCCAGTCCTTGGCAGTACCTATGCATCATAAATGTGGAAGCAACATCTATCCATGTGAAATAATCACTCTTTTGAGTTTGTTTTAATAATCCTCATTCAAGTCATTTCATACTGTGAACTTAACATAACTGCAACACAGCCTGATATAAGCATATCAGCATCATGCTGCTTGCCTATGACTCCATAAATAAGTCAGAGTAAGAAAAATGTCGATTCCAAGTTCGTACTGAACTCTAGAACTTTTTTTCTATACTAAATGTCAAAAATGTAATTACGTGGAATATCTTTACTTTTCTTTAATGGTACTAAAGATACAAAGTTGTATCATTAGTTCCATAAGTATCGGTTGACAGTTACAGGGGAATATCTTCATTTTTCTTTAATGGTACTAAGGATACAAAGTTGTGTCATTTGTACCATCAATGGTACAAATCAATGGTACTACTGACATTAAGGCTGCTAGGCTACCACTGTTCACAGCATGACAAGCCTTCAGTAAAAGTTAGAACGTCTGATATACTCGTATACTTCAAGCTTTAGTTTCAAGTATTTACCAGACTACTAATATTACAAGCCTACTAATATTATAAGTGTCAATGTTTGGGAAGCTTGGATATATGGATATTTAGATGCTTGAATGTTTATTGCTCAACCACCGTTGGAACCAATGAGCGGATTGAGCTAAAAGTTGGAACACATGTTTAAACATGTAGTGGTAGGACTCTTGGCAGAGTCCGCCTGGGGAAGTACCACACCTTTGCCAATTATTCTACCGCCAATCAGTAATGTGCAAACATTACTGTGTTCTGGTTTGAAGGGCAATGTTTCCAGAGAAATAACAGGGCTTAGAGATATAACATCTTAGATCTCTGGGTGACGAGCGCAGTGCAGTGCTAGGTAATGGATTTGGACTCTTCACGTTCCAATAGCTGCGTGTTACTGTGCTGTTATGTGGCAGGCATCTTGCTTACCATCAGGCACATGAGCTGCTCGTCTCGTCACTCTTTATTTAAAAAAAGCCTAGAAGAGCACATAACACCTAAGTTAATTTTTATAAAGAGAATGGGAAATACGAGGTAAAACCGCAGGGCACGTCTAGCAACCCTATTAAAAAGGGAGATTTCAGCCTTTTAAATACATTTGTGAAAATTGTAACATTTGCAGAGGTATTCAGGCAGCTAATAAAGGTGGCCAGTTCAAACCGGTAGTATCTGGCACCGCTAACTCTCCGGCGTAACAATCCAATAATGACAGTGGGCCGCAATGAAATAGTGATGAGACTTTCCACAAATTGAGCTAATCAAAATATCGATGGGAGATTGTTTTATTTCTATTTATATGTGTTTAATATATTTATGTCTGCACCACATATAATTTCCCAGGGTTTCTATTCATCATATCTTATTTTTTATTAAATAAAAAAACATCACAAGTTTGCCTGGAAGAGATTGATTTCATTTATAAGGACCGCCTTGTCACTAATTTATTTTTTTACTAGCGGTACCCGTGGTTTTAGTCGCATAGTTTCTGTTCCTATTGTACTTTTTTTTCGGGATATAAAGTAGCTTATGTGTTCTTCCAGACTATAATCTAACTGTAAATTTCAGCCCGATCCGTCTTCAGTACGTTACGACGTATTGAGCAACAAACATCAAAATATCCAGACATTAAATAAATAAATATTGGTAGACAATTCACACACAATATCTTCTGACCCCAAACTAAGCAAAGCTTGTATGATGGCGGCCAGATAGCTGATATAATACTTTAATAGTTTTAAATACATACTTATTATACATAGAAACACCCAGACACAGACATTGACGTTTATAATATTAGTAAGTTTTTTGCTCCTTTTTATCACGGGAAAATAAACGACATGGAAACTTTGAGGGTAAAAGTATGTGCTTTAGTGCATTATACAATTTTAGTAGGATTAACATTCGATATTTCGATTGTCAATTTCCTCATCCCTATCTTCTTAGGCGATAACAGCACGGGGCCAGATGTTAGCACTTAAATGTTGGATAATTTGTACAAACTGTACCCAAGGAGCCCGGGTCCCGTACACTGTTAATTGCAGCGGCTCGGGTTTCTGCTGCGGATCCCTGTTCGCATAATTGGGCGAGAGGCCGGAGTTGTAGCCAAATAACAGGACGAGTCGGATTATGGAAATGTTGAGTGTTGCCAGTGAGGTGCTGGGAACAGTTAATAAGAATAAATAAAAATAAAAATAAACTAGAAACAAGAAAGTTGCAATTGGGGAATGCGATGTCTGAGTTGTATCTCCTGAAATAACTTAATCGAGCTTTTTTATAATCTAGACCTGCATACTTAGTCCTTAGTATATGTCTTTACTATTTTGAACACAATGCCAATATAATATCCATAAACAAAGAAACTTTTGTAGTCTTGCAACTAAATGAAAAAAAAAATATATTTCATTTTATTGAAAAATTCAACTACCCCTAGACTTGGAAACAGCCAGATGGAACCCATCAGGAATTAACTACCCACACTGGCAAAGCCAAAGTTGAGATGAGCAGACAAGAAAGACATGTTTTATAACAAAAGCGGAGTCATACCTTTTCGTTCAAGTCTTTGAGAAATCAACCTCGAAACAATGTAGCTTTCTAAAAGTTGTATTAAATCATACAGATCAACTGCACACGTCCACACTCTCCGATCCGACTAAAAACTAATAAACTTGCAATTTTGTGGAAATGTTCAAGACTTTGAAGTCTCATGCGTACAAGGAAGTGCTTGGTGGCCTATAAACCTTTTACCACGTCTCTCGATTGAGTATCTAGTATATACCTAGTATGTAAAATATATTATGTTCTTCTAGATTTAGAACATAGGTACTCGATACATCCCACAGATCCGAACAGTTCTACATACAAGTTCAAATCTTAGAATAGAGTTGTGTATAAAGTGTTCAGGCATGAAGTACCAACCGACGCATCATCAACAGAACGCCCAAATTTTTGGCACCTAATTTATTCTTGGCCTTAATAAATGACTCTAAGTAGAGTGTAGATGATAAATGCGATACATTTTAGAAATGTAACCTGGCAACATTGCCTGAGTTCATTCTATTCTACATCCGAGACAACGATTTTCAGGGAGCGGTTGAGATTTTGAACATCACCATTTTCATTCTGTATCGACCCACTGCTCGCTATATAGTCCTGTTTCCTGGGGCATAGTACCCTATTCTGAGCTGGTTTCACCCACGAAAACCCCATGTTAAATTAATTCTAGCTGGCTAAACAAGCCTTCTTTAAGTCTTCATAATTAGGACTGGCGGCCATCTCTCATAGAGAGAGTCAAAGCCAATACGAGAACAAAGCACTCGTTCAATGCGGTTCGGGGAATCACACAAGTCTTCGAAAGGCGTCCGTCCTTTCTTGGAAATTACCTTGGAACTGAGACAATGTCTTACATTGTCGTTAATTTGTAAGTGGATATTTATCGGAACGAAGTTCCTTAGAGGAGGCTGTGCGACCGAACTGAAAATATGTTAGACTAAAACCGGAAGAAAAATATAAATAACGGAAGTGAATGGATACATATTTAGTATTATCTATACCTACTCATTTTATAAAGCTGAAGAGTTTGTTTGTTTGAACGCTAAGATCTCGGGAACTACTGGTCTAAATTAAAATATTATTTTTCTAATAAATAATCCATTTATTGCTGAAGACTGTCTAGTCTATACATATATCATAACCCTACTATCAATAGGAGCGGAGTATGAATGAAGAATGTAACAAAAACGGGGAAAAATATTCCTTTTTGAGAGCTTTCGTACCTTGCGTTGACGTGACAGCATGTGTTTAAGAATTGCATCATAATAAATAAACCTTCGTTAATTAAATTTGTTCTAAATTTGTTTTTGACAGCTTCAAAAAAATTCCGGTGAAATTATAAATGTTTATAGTTGTTTAAATCGTTACTTACTGTTGCGACGTAACTTCGGCCCAAAATTGTGTTCCCGTAAGTACTGTAGGTATGTATAATATGTTAAAATGTTATTGCGAAATTAAAACTTCATATTTTTCATTGCACGGAGTATTTTAAGAACAATTTAGTCAATGGGATTAATCGAATCGAAAGTAAAGTATTTTAAGTTTTAAATAGGGTATGTTGTATATGCTTAATTAAATATGCTTAGTTAAATATGCTTTCGTAACGTCATTTTCATAACGTTTTATCCTTTCAAAATTCTTTGAAAATTGACGTTCCGGTTGCGTAACGGGCCAAATTTTTTGTAAAACGCTCATCTAACGGTGATAGATTTGAAATCAATCCAATATTTCCTGAGATTAGCGCATTCTAAGAAATAATATTATCTTCAGCTAATAATAATATTAGAATAGATTATACTTCATGAAAAACGAACTAATCGTATTTTTAAAACTGTTATTACCTTCTTTAATCTTCCTGAGAGCAATTATAGAGCAATTCATCAGTGTCGCCGAGTCTTAACATGACCACCATTTTGCACAGAAAGTTGGCCAAACTATAGAACTATAATGATTCAATCGTTATCCCTCGACCACCTCAGAGGGTACTATAATAACCTTCTAAAATAACTTTGTATAAAAAAGCACCATAGTTTTCCTAAATTTTGTAGGTTAATAAAGTTTACTCAACATTATTTACTAAGTTCTATATTTTCACTAGCGGCCCGTTCCGGCTTCGCTCGGATCATAACCTAGACACTGCCTGCAGCGCCATCTGCCGGGCTTATTTATGAATCTAAACCATCCTCGAATCCACTTGTACACACAAAGAAAAACATTAAAATCGGTCCCGCCGTTCAGGAGGAGTTCACTGTCAAATGATTAAATTACTAAAATGGCTATTAAAATTAGGGATTGGTGATAAAAGAGTAAACATTTGGTATGTATTATTGTATGTATTTTTAATGCCACATTATAAAAAAACAAAAATGATGTCCGAAAATTAAAAAAAAATGGGGTGAACAACCCTTATCACTTAGGGGTATGAAAAATAGCTAGTAGCCGATTCTCAGACCTACTGTATATGCATATAAAATTTGGTAAAAATCAGTAAAGCCGTTTCGGAGGAGTAAGGTAACTAACATTGTGTCCTGAGAATTTTATATGTGAGATTGTATAAAAATTATGAAAACCGTAAATTAATTTACATAGTGATTACCAAATTGAATAAATCTGTAAAACATAACCAAATTATTTTGACGATCGCAAAGTGCAGAACCTTGCAGTAGTCGTTATATTTTTGTAGGGAATACAACAATGGCGCCTTGATTAGCACGGCAAAGGTGAGTGGGTCAGTCGGTGACTAGTGAATGATGGGTTAACTTGTGTTAGTGACATCGATACAACTTCCTCCGACAAGGGAGGAGTGACAAGTTGGTGACATCGTCTAAAATAATAGCGAGTAAGAGAGGATTCGGGGAAAAAATTACAAAATAAAAAATATCTAGACTTGTAATGATATAGTATTGTGTAGTTTTTGTTGTATTTTAGTTTGTTTTATGGTACAGAGTGACGAGATGAAGAGGACGTGTATTTGATGTTTTGCAACATGCTTGCCTATAACAGCACAGTGATACGCAGCTATTGCAACATGAAGAGTCCGAGCCACCATAACCTTGTACTGCTTGTACTCCACTCGTCACCCAGAGATATAAAAAGTTCCACCTCTATGCCCAGTAGTTTCACTGGAAACATTGGACTTCGAACCGAAACACAGTGATGTTGCGTTAATACTTGGCGACAGAATGACTGTCAAATGTGTGGTACTTCCCCAGGCGGACTCTGCAAAGAATCCTATTACTACTAACTAAAAAAACTTCTGTTAATAATGACTTTCTAGATTGTTGCAGACATGCACGTGTTGGAGTTGAAGGGCGAAGGTACTGGCAACAGCTGCTGAAGACACTACATGCAAAAGCATCAAGAATACGTGCTATTGACGCAACAGTACAATTTCGTACCCCTCGGAGTGGATGATGTGCTCTGCCTCGGATAGTGCATACATATGGGGAGCCTAAGCCATGGATGGCATTGACCTAAGAGATTAGGCATCCAATTTACGAAAAGCGCAGTGACTTTCGATCCGGCTCGTTTCCGATGCAGAGGATTAAAAAAAAAATACGAGACGAGCAGGACATGGTAAGCAACATGCCTGCCACATAACAGCACAGTGACAAGCAGCTAGTGGAACATGAAAGTACAAATCATCACCTAGCACTGCACTGCGCTCGTCACCCAGAGATCTAAGATATTATATCTCCAAGCTCTGTAATTTCTCTGGAAACATTGCTCTTCAAACCGGAACACAGTAACGCTTACACATTACTGCTTGGCGTTAGAATAACTGGCATAAGATTCCTACCACTACCAATTGCAATAATTGCCATCTATCGAAGTAATACTACCAGTATTTAAAACACCTTTGCCGGTAGCTCGCGGTACTAGACTTAGTTACTTGACGAAAATATTTTTTGGGTGTTTTTTACCCACCCTCTTTGGTATGAAGAGAAGAAGAAGAAAGAAGAGTGCCTTTCTGGGTAAAATTATTTTTAGTAGCTATTTACATACCTATAAATGTAATTTTAAGTTGTATGTAATGAAATAAAACGGCCTAATACGATTAATTGGGCTTTAATTAACAGAAACTTATAAAACAGTGCTGACGCGAACAGAGTGTGCGAGAGAGAGAGAGAGAGCATGTTCAAGTGACATGCTATAAAGTTAGCATTGACATTCTATTGAGAAGGCGGGAAATTTAAATTACATTCAACACACCCACCAAATAAGAGCCTTCTCATGACTAACATACACATTAAGAAATATATTCAAATTATGACAAACCAAACAGTTGTTTATAATAGTATGCTGATATGTTTCACAATTCAATAGAAAAACAACTACTTATTTAAAGTTATACCTATTTTATTTCTAAGATACTGGAATCTCACACGAGCAAGAGCTTTTGTAAACATGTCAGCACACTGTTCAGTAGTACATAGGTACTTTACATATATTTCCTTTTCCTGAAACTTTTCTTGAATAAACTTATATTTGACATCAATGTGTTTACAACTTTTATGAAAATCCATATTTTTAATAACTGAGATTGCACTTTGATTGTCCACATTTAAATTGATAGTGTCCTGATTATATGCACTAATATCAAGTAGTAGTCTTTTAATCCATAATGCCTCTTTAGTTGCCGAACATGCAGCCATAAACTCTGCTTCTGTGGTAGACAACGCTATGCTTTGCTGTCGCTGAGTTGCCCATGTTATAGCTGCACCATTCTTTATAAACACATACCCAGTAGTAGATCTTCTTGTGTCGCTGTCAGATGCATAATCAGAGTCACTATAGCCCTCTACTATATTATTATTCATTTTAGAATATAGAATCCCAATCTCTTTGGTTTCTTTCAAGTACTTTAATATCTTCTTAACAACTGCCCAGTGAGTATTATCATAACAGTCAAGATAACGACTTACTAAACTTACTCCAAACATAATATCTGGTCTACTCACAATAGCGAGATGCATGAGTGATCCCACCGCTTCCCTGTATGGTATCTTTTCTTCGGGTGCTATACTTTTCTTCTCCAGTTTAGTGTGGGGATCTATAGGAATACTGTTTCCATTTGCATTACTCATATTAAATTTTAGTAGTAATTTCTCAATATACTGTTTCTGATGAATAAATATATTACCATTGGATTGTACTATCTGTAATCCCACAAAATTTGTAGGCTTCATGGTTTTTATTTCAAAATATTGTTTTAGGTCATTTATAACTTTATTAATAGCAGCGTTATCTTTAGATATTATCAACCCATCATCAACATACAATAGGAGATATATTTTTATGTCATTAACATGACCTGTAAACACACATTGGTCGGAGTGGCTGTTTACAAAACCAAATTTATTCAATACAGATTTGAATTTGTTATTCCAACAGCGTGGGGCTTGTTTTAGCCCATATAAGGATCTATTTAATTTACAGACAAAGTTTGGTGGAGATTCTATCCCTTCAGGAGGATTCATGTAAATATTTTCTTTAATATCTCCATAAAGAAAAGCTGTTTTTACATCAAACTGTATCATTTTTAAATCATGTTGACAAACTTCTGAGAGTAGTATTCGTACTGAATCATATCTAACTGTCGGAGAAAATGTTTCTGTGTAATCTATCTGATAATGCTGGGAACACCCTTTAGCACAAAGTCTGGATTTATATATTATGCCAGAAGGATCATTTTTGAAACGAAACACCCACCTGCACCCAATTGTCTTCACTTCAGGGGGTTTTTCCACCAGGGTCCATGTTTCATTTTTCTCATGTGCCTCGAGTTCCTCATTTATTGATTGTTTCCACTTTTCTCCATTTATTGATGATATGGCTTCATTGTATGTCTGTGGTACATCTGTCTCTGGAATTCCACCTTTACAGAGATAAGTATTATTATCTTGTTTTCTTGCCTTAGATCTAGTTGTAACATTACTATCATAGTCTAAGTTAATTTCAGTGTCAGGAATAAACAGAGAGTCATCATTTGAATGAAATGAATCATTATCGCTGGAGCTATCAGAACTGTTAAGTGAATTTTCTTGTAACTCTGGACAAGGCATTAATGGTTCACTTTTATTAACCTCATTTCCATCCGTAGTTAGGGGCACAACTATATGGTTTTGAGTCGATGAACTTTCCATGAAAACAACATCTCTGCTTATTACCACTTTGTTTGTCTTTGGATCTAATAATTTGTAGCCTTTAGTAGTATCACTGTAGCCAATGAAAATCATTTTACTTGCCTTAGAATCCAGTTTTTGAAGTTTCTCTTTTGGTATTTTGACCATAGCTTGACATCCAAAGATTTTAAAATAACTTACATCAGGTTTCTTCCCTGACCACATTTCCTCTGGTGTTGCGTATGACAGTGCATGTGTAGGGCAGCGGTTGGTGATATAAGCAGCTGTGGATACTGCTTCAGCCCAATAACGTTTCTGTAAATCAGAGTTAATTAGCATACAGCGTGCCCTTTCCATTAGTGTGCGATTCATCCGCTCAGCTAAACCATTTTGCTGAGGTGTATATGGGTTAGAAGTTTGATGAATTATTCCAGAATTTTTTAAATAATTAGAGAAATCATTACTTAGATATTCTCTACCATTATCAGAACGGAGACATTTAATTTTAAAATCAAGCTGATTCTCTACTAAGGCTTTGTATTCTTTAAATTTTGAAAATACATCTGATTTGTTGTGCAAAAAATATACATATACTTTCCTTGTATAGTCGTCTATAAATGTTAGGAAATACCTGGCCCCTCCAAGTGATTTCACCTCCATGGGTCCGCAGACATCAGAGTGTATTAATTCCAGAGGTGCCTGCGCTCTGGAACCTTCAGCAGGAAATGGCAACCTGGATTGTTTTCCTTTTTGACAGAATTCACAAACCATTTTGTTTTTATTTTCAACCAATTTCACTCCATCAGTACAGTTACTTAGTTTATTCAAATCATTGAAATTTAAATGAGCCATCCTCTTGTGCCACAATAAGAAATCAGTCTCATTCATTTTACAACTGTATGCTGTAATAGTGTCAGTATTCAGCCGGTACATGTTATTGATGAGATTTGCAGCCGCTACTTCAGTATTCACTTTATTGAATATTTTACAGCCCTGTTTTGTAAACTGTATGGAGCAGCCATTTTTTATAATTTGACTGACGGACAATAAATTTGTTGTTAATTCAGGTACATAGAGAATATTTGTAATTTGAATAGTTTGTTTCACACCATTTGTTCCAACAATATTCAAGTCTATCTTGCCACAACCTTTTACCGGAAGCATTTTGTTATTTGCTATTTTTATACTTTTGATCGGAGGGGGTACTTCATCATATAGCCAGTCTTTCCTCATGGTAAGATGCATTGAAGCACCTGAATCTATATAGAACCCATCATCATACTTAGTTGTTGCAGAGAACACAGCCACATAACCTGAATTTTCTGATTTTTTATTGCTCTGTTTTCCTTTCTTGGATTTGCAATTTTTGCTAATGTGCCCATATTTGTTGCATGTAAAACATCTCGGGCCTCCCTTAGGGATTTGCTGTAACTGCTTTGAGTTATTGTGCTTTGTGTAAAGTACTGTAGTATTTGAATCAATTGATTTTACTTCTTGAAGTAATTTTGTCTTGATCAAGTCTGAACTAATCTTTACACCGGAGCTTTCTATCCCCATAATCATAGGTTTGTAGGAGTCCGGCAAACCAGCCAACATTAATGTTCCCAACCACTCATCATTGACATTAAAATTGATGTTTCTCAATTTGTGAGCGGAAGACATTATTTTATTTACATATGATTCCACACTTTCGCTCGTTTCCAGTGTTGTGTTAATTAAATCCTTTAATAAGCCAACTTTCCTGGTTAGTCCACTATCTTCAAATGCTCTGGTGAGATTGTCCCAAACCTGTTTGGCACTTTCGGCTTGTTGGATGTGAACATATAGGATGGGATCGACTAATAATATTAATTTTGATTTAGCTTTAACGTCATCCTTTACTGATTTTGGAACCTTGGGGTCTGGTTCTGACGATATGCAATCGTACAAATCTTCGTGCTGTAGGTAAGCTTTCACAGCAAAACTCCAAGTAGACCAATTATCTCGTCCCGTAAGTTTGGGAATTGACATTGTTGTGTTGTTCATATTGAAATAAGTCTGAAATAGCTGAAAAACAGAAAGCACTCGCGAACCGGTAACTTTGTTGAGGTTATGTACGCGCGTGTTTTTACTCTAAGCTACTTTATACTTTTTAGACTGATAACTTTTTATTTACTTTTACTAAGCAACACGTTAGAGATACCTGGGCCCATAACCTAATGAAATAAAACGGCCTAATACGATTAATTGGGCTTTAATTAACAGAAACTTATAAAACAGTGCTGACGCGAACAGAGTGTGCGAGAGAGAGAGAGAGAGCATGTTCAAGTGACATGCTATAAAGTTAGCATTGACATTCTATTGAGAAGGCGGGAAATTTAAATTACATTCAACAGTATGTATATTCCAATTTATCTAAAAAACACTTTATACTATAATGTGTTTTAGAATGATCGAATATTGCGCTTGCTTTTGTCGTTTCAACAAACATATTTTTAGGATTACGGTATTTTACCAACTCATTTCGAATTTGTTTCAGCAATAACAAAATAATATATCCATTACAATTTGTCCAGTTTAATGGAATCACGTCCGGCTGTCTGTCACGGCTAAATATCTGGGGATTGAACTTTTTCCGATGTCAGATTACTGCCCTTCAGCCCTTTAGTGTTGTGACACAACGGCCGAAAATTCATCGCTGATGTTTCGGTGGTCGAATTATTGTTCGAAAATATTCGGTTTAAATGACATACAACAAATCCACAGTTTTTTAAATAAGATGTTAGTTTAAGATTATTAAAACTTCGAAAGAAGGAAGGAAGCTTGACTCCTTTTGTAATATGAGTATTTGTAAAATATGTTACGTAAAGGCTGTGGAATACGTTGCCTGAGTAAGTTTTTACCGATGATAACAATCTATGTGTCTGTTAGGCGCGAAAAGTATTTTTTTATTGATAAGCACGTTCCACCAACGTTGACTCATGTTACTATTTTTTTCGAAATTCGATTTCTTATGTCTGTGACAATATGTCCAAAACCAAATATATCATTAAAATTGTTTTCGTAGAGGTTTTAAAAAAACGAATGATAACAAAATCTTAAGGATACCGTTTGGTGTTGCACCTTTATAACTATTAGCCGTTCTTAGTTAAATTAAAGCTCTGGATAGATAAATTAATTAATTACACCAAGTGAAGACTACTGAAATATATAACAGAAAAAAACAAGGGTGTAGCTCCTCAGACAAATTGTGTAAAGAGTACATACTACACTTAAAAAGTAAATTTTTAGAAGACGAAGGCTAAATTGGTCTGATGCTATTAAAAAAAGAGCTAAAATATAGCGAGCGAACTTTTGGATCCGGTCGCATGGACGAATTTCCGGAGCCGAATTAAAGCAAGCGTATAGCTTCACTAAGTCTCGTGGGACCTCTGCTTGGGACAATAGACATAAGTGTCACTTATCGCGGATAATGTTTTATTTGGCAGGGGCCAAAAGATAAAAATGTTTTTGCCATTTTAATTAAGAGTACCTACCGACAGAAACAAAATCTGGAGTAAAATGATGATGTTAATATTCGTTGATAGTGTTTCTTTTAAGAATATTACAGTGGTATATAGGGCATAGGGTAAATAGGGCTGTTTGCAGAGTCCACTTGGGGAAGTACGACACTTTTGCCAGTTATTCTACCTACAAGTAGTAGTGTGCAAACATTACTGTGTTCCGGTTTGAAAGGCAATGTTTCCAGGGTAATTACTGGGCTAAAATATAAAACACCTTATAAAAATGGTGGCGAGTGCATTACGGTGGTAGCTAATGATTTAGGCTCTTCATGTTCTAATAGCTGCGTTCTACTGTAAGTATTGGTATGAGCAGCCAGATATGTTGCTTACCATCAGGCAAATGTCTTGTTTGTCTCGTCACTATGTATTATAAAAAAATATACAAGGACATTCTGATGATGTCAGAGAGACCTTTATGCTGGTCATTCCACTAGTTGTGGGAGCTCATTGAGTGCGGTAATGGCATATAGTAAGCCCTGAATGTTTTCTAGTATGAATTCAAATGTTTGCACTGTGTCTGGGTGTTTCTATGTATAATAAGTATGTATTTAAAACTATATAAGTATTATATCAGCTATCTGGCCGCCATCACACAAGCTTTGCTTAGTTTGGGGTCAGATGGTGTTGTGTGTGAATTATCCACCACCAATATTTATTTATTTATTTTTACGTGCACAAGTATAATTCGTTAGCAAATAAGTAACGTCTTGCGCTTTATGCGCCGGTCCAAAGTTTAGAGGCAGTAAGGCAGTACAGGACACCTAAGGCCAACTATTATAGATTATATTTAACTAAAAAAGCGAGGAGATTCCAAACAAAATGTTTAAGAAATATTAGGCGGGCTAACTTTAAGTACCTGCAAGTGTATTTATCTAGACTTAAGTTCCTTCCTAGCCTAATCATTCTTACAGAGTGTTGGACCGATAGTGCATTCAGTGGAATTCACTTGGATAATTACATGTGTAATTTTTCGAAGAGCTCACTTAACCAAAACGATGGTATCGTAGTTTACTCTAAAATAGGCCTGGAGGTGAAGGTAACTGAGCCACTTTTCATGGACGCAAATTGTATGGTAATCGACATAGGGGGGGAGTATTCAGTGGTGGCTATTTATAGGTCGCCTTCCAAATATAATATCACAGATTTTATCAGTTCACTAGACTCAGTTATGGCCTCACTTACTAGAAATACAGCTGTAATTTTGGGCGACATGAACATTGATATATCCCTGGAGACTAGAGATGCTCGTGCTGAGGAGTATCTTGAAGTGTTATCGAGCAATGGTTATTTACCGAGTCACCAGTGTCCAACTCGTTACAATAGCTGCATTGACCACGCATTTGTCAGATCCTCTTTTCCATCGTCCACTGTTGTTTGTGCATCTGGTATTAGCGATCATGACTCGGTTCTGCTTAGTTTTCACTCGAAACCTCTTAAATATATCAGAGAAAGCAAAGTTGTAACCAAATTCGACTATAATCAAATAGCCAAGGACCTAGAAAAAATAGAATGGTCTGAATTCTATAAAAATAACGATGTCGATTCAGCCACAAGACAGCTGGAAGAAGTGATAAAATCCGCTGTGGAGCGACACAAAACCATACACCCAATATGCAATTCTAAATACATAAGAAAAGATTGGATAACACCTGGACTTCTCAAATGCATGCGGAAAAGAGACCTTTTATATAGAATCAGCAGAAAAAATCTAAACGACATTAAAGCTGCAACTAAAAATAAAGCCTATAGAAACATCTGCAACAATATATTACAAAACCTGAAAAATGCTCACGAGAGAAGCAAAATTGAAAATTGCAACGGAGACAGCAAAAAGCTCTGGGATACTCTGAAAGATATGTGTAATCTTAAACCAGAAAAAGCAAACAATACCAATCTATTAAAGACAGGCGAAAGCCCAAGCGATGCTATAAACAACGCAAATCAATTCTTTGCCACTATTGGCGAATCACTTGCAAATAATATATTAACGGATTTGAATATGACTGAGGAAGATCTAGTAAAGTACGTTAAGCTCCCAAACTCTCCTTCCAGGTCTTTCTTCTTAGCCTCCACCAACGCTTCCGAAATAGATGGAATCATTGCCAATCTCCAAACAAAATCTAAGCCGGGAAATGATGGAATTAGCAATCATTTACTAAAACATTGTAAACATGCACTTGCTGCACCAATTGCTCACGTTTGCAATTTAAGCTTGGATAGTGGGCTGGTCCCGGCACAATTCAAGCAAGCCAATGTTTGTCCCATCTTTAAAGCAGGAGACTCAAAAGAAGTTTGCAATTATCGACCCATCTCACTACTAGGTTCGATCTCAAAAATATTGGAGAAGGTTGTAAACAAGAATTTAATCACCTATCTTGAAAAAAATAACATTCTCTCAGGCAACCAATTTGGATTTCGATCTGGTAGATCAACGGAGGACGCCGTCATAAATCTCGTTGACCATGTTTCAAAGACTCTTGACTCGGGACGCAAATGTGTTGGAGTCTTTTGCGATTTAGCTAAGGCCTTCGATACGATCAGCCGCAAAATACTGGTGAAAAAGCTTGAAAAAATTGGTATTCGTGGTGTGGCTCTGAAATGGTTTCAATCTTACCTGACCGATCGTACGCAAAAGGTTAAAGTTGGAGATATGAGTAGTAACCAGATGGAAATAACATTTGGGGTGCCGCAGGGAAGCGTTTTAGGCCCAACACTCTTCTTGATATATATAAACGATTTATGCAACATCACACTTAGTCAGGCGAAATTGTTCACATTTGCTGATGATACAGCAGTAATATTTGATGGAAGTGATTGGGAGGACGTCAGTAATCAAGCAAACAGCGGCCTCAGACAAGTAGTACTTTGGCTGAATTATAATCTACTCACTATAAATGCCCAGAAGACCAAAATCATTGCTTTTAGAGTTTCAACCCGCAGCAGTCCAAGCGAAACTCTACGTATAAAACTTCACACCTGTCAGAGTATAGATGGAGCTGAGTGTGATTGCCCAGTGCTGGGTCAAGAAAAGAGCATTAAGTACCTAGGAATTCATATGGATGAGGTTTTGTCGTGGACCAAGCAGATACATAGCGTTAAGGGTCGTATAAGAAAATTGCTTTTTGTTTTTAAAAGACTTAAAAGTATTGCCAGCCATAAAGTAATAAACCTGGTGTATACATCACTCTGCTTGTCAGTGTTAAATTACTGCATTATTGCATGGGGTTCCGCTTGCATAAGCCACCTGCTGCCATTAGAGCGGGCACAGAGGGCTGTTTTGAAAGTTGCATACAACAAACCCTACATGTTTCCAAGCGAAACACTGTACAAAGAGACAAAGCATTTGACGGTGAGACAACTGTATGTAATGGCAGTAGCGCTGCGTTTTCATCGAACTGCACTTGCTTCGCAGTCCAACATACTCCAAGGCTCCAAACCCAGGCGCACTCCAAGGTGGGCAGTTTTGAGAACCAAACTGTTGGTTGGACAAAGAGCTTACAGTTATCGGGGAGGTTTCATTTATGCAAAATTGAATGGAAAATTGGGCATACTAAGGAATTCCAAATTCATATGTAAGAGTAAAATAAAAACATTCTTGAACAGTATAAATATAAAAGAGACTGAGGAGCTTCTACGGATTAGTTTCTAATCGGTACTATGTGTTTCTGATAAATAATCACTAACATACAAAAAAAAAAAAAAAATATATATATATATATATCATGCATACATACATGCTGAAATTATGGTCTATCGTCTGGTATCACTGTATGGTTATGGTGTTTGTGTGTGTCCGTGTGCGAGCATATTTATTTCAGTGTACGCGCATCCAATGTGTGAGGGTGCATATCTATATGTGTGTACGTTCTTTTGTTTGTGTATATACCTAGTTATGCCGTGTGTACCTATGTTAATATCTCGGCCAGTGAAGGGTCGTGTTTTCTGATTTTAATTCCTATTTTGTACTAATTAATATCAAATTTCCAATTATCTCATAAATATATATATATATATAAGGTATATATATTATTTTTACGTTCGGACTACTGAATAAGCATCATATTTCTCCGCACCACGAAGAGCACTAGTCATCGCGACACAGGGAATCCTAATGCGATGACTAGTGACTATTAACATGTAACTGTCACAATGCTGATTTAGTGCTATTATTTAAGCTATAATTATAATTGAATGCAATTGGAAAGTATTGACTATATTAGAAATGACTTCGACTTGACTACTAATTGACCATGTACATATTTATATGGTAATTGTAACATAGTTTCGAGCATAGTGGGGATGTTGGCATTTTCTCAGAATTGCTTTAGTTTTGAAGATTAACGCTTGTCTACCATAAAAGAACATATGTGTATTTGTATTTTCGATGAGTAAATGTACAATAGTAAAAATAAATTAATGAGATCGTGGTGGTTGCGAGGGCTAAAGCTGGCGTGCATTCGCCGTCGCAGAGGTGGACCGAGTGAGTAGCGCGACTAAGCGTTAGCGTTTTTCATGTGGATCGCTCTGCACGTTGAACAACAGATTCGGCCAACAATGCGCGCGCGCTGGTTTTGCTTGCCGCAATTATTTCATTGATTCATTTATGTGTGGATTTGTATAGTGTTATTTAATAGATCTTATTTTACTCAAATTTATATTCGTAATTCTAAGTACAATGGAAATTAAATCAATTACAATGTGCGTAGGTAAGTCAATTTGGATATAGCAATTAAGGATAATCACATTAATAATGGGGTAGTCAAGTTATGTTATATTATTTTTATTATTAGTATAGACAAGTTTTATTATTTTTTGCCGCAATAAAAACTTTTTTACTTTTTTTTTTTACTTTTATTAGTTTCGGGAACTTGTTCTATATTTAAACAATAAGTTTGCAAAGTTAGATAGGTACTCTTCGGACCGCGCAATTTTTGTAAAAATGAGAACAAAATTTTTGCTATATTACGTATAATAAATAGAAGCTAAAATGTAACTACCATCGTTTAGTGCCGGACTTCTACGTAACAATGTATAAAGTCGGAAGTGCGACGCAGAGCACTTGAACTAACAGCGCAATTAGGACTACAGTTTGTGGAGTTTGTAATTAACTGCGCAAATCCTGATACATGTAAGTTTGAGAATACACGTGTGGCCAATTACAGCCGGTACGTAACGGTAAGATTATACTGTATTTCATGTTAATTGGCCGATAGGAAACGATGCGAAAGCGAAGACGGGATGACCTGGATAAAATATTTTTTTAAAGTCTGTTATCTCAGGTTAAATTGAAATCTATACTCTATACTAATGTCATAAAGCTGAAGAAGGTTGTTTGTTTAAACGCGCTAGTCTCAGGAACTACTAAACTGATTTCGGGATCATATACCTAGTGAAACAGTTTTTTGGAATCGGTTAAGTAGTTCCTGATGTTAGCACGTTCAACAAATAAACTCCTCAGCTTCGTAATATTAGTATAGGTGAAAGAAGGTAGGGAGATGTTGGCCTAAAATTGGCACAATAGGCAAAGTCAAAGTCAAAGTTCTTTATTCATAAATGTACAATTTACACGTCAATTTTAAAAATCAAAAAAAGAGCATACGAAAAATTTACATTTTTAAAGTTTAAATTTAACATTTTATTGTACGATAATAAGTATCTTACAAATAAGTGTCAACCATTAAAATATACTATGTATTTATTACAATAAATTATTGTAATGAACAATGTCATGTTTTTACAATTTTATTGTGAGTTTACCATCACTCTTTAAAAAATCGCTGTAACTATAAAAAGTTTGATCGATAAGCCAGCTTTTTAATCGGTTCTTGAAGCTGCCCAAACTGGGGGCATAACTATTTCAGGAAGAGTGTTATAAACTTCCGGTCCCATAATGTGAGTCAGCTTTTCCGATCTTGTGAGGGAGTGTGGTATACTGTCCAGTTTGTCAGCGTTGCGCATATTGCCAAAATGCCTCTCTCCTCGCGTGTTGTATGAGTTATTTCTGACATACACAGCCACTTGGTAGATCAAGATTGCAGGCAACGTAATTGCAGGATACCGGTCTATATCCATCAATGTCGTCCCTTTTACCTTTGCCTTTAAATATCGGGGACACTTTTGATATTTTCAGAGGTGACGAATACGAGCCCTCCCTAAAACACTTATTAAATAGTGTGGCGAGAACTAGAGCTAGGGGCAAATTGTTAGTTTTATTAGCTCCATCGACACACCGTATAATTATGTCTTTTGACTTCTTTGGGAGTATTCTAGAGGAGACTATGAGGAATACTCCAAATAATAAGAATAATTCATAAAAACAATTAAAATTAAGCTTTTTGAGAAGAAAAATATGAGTGTAATCTTATTACAAGACGTTAGTGCTATTTTGCACTTCAATGTCACCGCCGATTTTAATTTAATATTTTTTTTATCATGTTTTTTTTTCATACATAAATTTCACCTGAACAATGTCTACTCCTAACCTAAACGTATTTAAGAATGACGATATAGGTAATAAAGAAACAATAATAAGTCAAAAAGCCGTTGGATCGTCGATGGAGTGACGATGTACGTATTGCGGAAGCAGCTCGATGATAGGGCTGAGGAACAAATCATCGGAAAGGCCTACGTCCAACAGTAGATTAGGATAATGATAACAGGACATAATAATGATGAATGTCTTTCATTCAAAACAATATTATGTCCTTACTGTGGAAATGTCTACTAAGTAGGTACTTACTTATCGAACTACGAATGAACTGAATTCATGATCACGATATTAATGAATTTGATGTGCGTTACCTTCAGAGTAACTTTAGATTACTTCGACATAAAACTTATACAGCAAATAGATATATTATTATAATTAATTATTATAGCTCAGGTTCGATATTACAGTCAGTCAAGTCAGTGATAGCAGGACGTCTACTCTTTTCTTTTTTTCTTTCTACGAAACACGTAATTTCGCAATAAACTCGCGATTTTCCTACTCCGGTTCTACTTCGTTTCGTCCAATCGAACATTGTTTGACGTTTAAATGTTCTAAGCCTACTCTAATTAGAGTAATAATAAACATTTAGGCCCTTCGTACACTATGCTACGCAAATCTTGAATACTAATGTTGTATACTACATTAGTATCGTGTCGCGAGTATCGAGTAGCGCACGGTCCGTACACACGGCATTGAATCGCAAGACGTGAATTGCCTATTCAGCCACTACTGACATAGCGACATGACATTCTCCACCTCAGAAACAAATTTAATATTCAATAACTACTCCGCCATCTAGAAAATCGCTGCGACTTATGTAGCGACGATCTCGGCAGGCAGGTAGCGCACGACTGGCGCGACGCGAGTCGCGGGACGAATGTCGGCGACGCAACTAGTGTACGAGCCTCAATGAATTTGTATGGCGGTAGTCGCTTGGAGACTAAAATCGTCGAGTATCCAAGATTTGCGTAGCATAGTGTACGAAGGGCCTTAAACGGACGAAACGACGCGACGTATATAAGTAAAACCGGAGTAGGAAAAACGAGAGTTTATTTCGAAATTACGTTTTTCGTAGAAAGAAAGTAGACGTCCTGTTTTGATTTTATTTTTGACGTATCCATACTAATATTATAAAGCTGTAGACTTTGTTTGATCGCTAGGATCTCGGGAACTACTGGTTCGAATTGAAAGATTATTTTGCTGTGGTCGATGCTAGTCCATTTATCGAGGAAAGCTAATATGCTATGTAACTTTACGCTACTAGCAATAGGAGCCAAGGATTAATGAAGAATGTAAGAAAAACGGGCAAGAATGGGGAAAATGCAAAGAGACTGATCGATGTTATTTAAAACAGACCTACATATATGGTAGTTTCCTGTACTGTCTACCAAACTTAGGACTAGCGTAAATGGATTGATTGACTATTCTATATAGGTATCTATGTAGTGACCAAACTCCCAACCGAAGTTTTAGCTAACGCTGATGGTTTGACTAACATTTTTTTTACAAACATATAGGTTCTGTAGATAGTTACCGAACTACCTACAGAACTGGGACTAACTCAAATGGATTGATCAAAATGCATTATTAATGCCGAATATTCGAACAAACCGGTTGACTCCACAGCCAAGCAATGAAATATAGAAATAAATGAAGTATAGATACAATGTTTCTGTAAGTGTCTTCCAATTTAGAGTAAAACGATTTCATTCGGGTAACCTCGTTCCATCTTAGACCGCATCATCGCTTTACATCCGATGAGATGGTGGTCCCCTTGACCACCACTAACCTTTGGTTAAAAAGTCGTAGGAACTGCCGAAAGAAGTGAAAACTTATAACTCAGAATTTGATAGCTTACTTTAGAAACTACGCGGGTGTAACCGGAGGGTGTGGCCTGAGCATCATGGCATGACCATCTAGAAATGAGTCAGCATTTCCCATTGGCTGACACATTTCTAGGTGGCCATGCCATGATGGGCAGGCCACGCCTTTTTTGGCATTTCCCATTTGGTCACGCATTTCTAGATGGCCAATGGTTATGGTTCCGAGTTTACTCTAAGATTTCTTATCATACCCGAGTAGGGTACCGGACTGGGTCAAAAATACACCATCCTAATTAGTCCGTCAGCTAGATCATGGAAACACATTGGACACGTATTTTTTGTTTTTTTCATAATATTAAAAATCGTCAAAGATATAGACCATCAAACTTCGAGAGTGGGGGTCGCGACGTCACTCGTGAGTTAAAATCGTATTCACAAGTGACGTCGCACGAAACTTCGAAGCGCTGTATCTTCGTCATTTTTTGTTTGTGAAACAAAAGAAAAAATACGTGTACAATATTTTTTGGCAATCTAACTAACGGACTACTTAGTCTTTTTGAGGATTGTACCCTATTCACAGTCCACGAAAAATCGCGCCAAAAGAAGTTTTCACTTCAATAATATCTACAGAAAACCAAAACTATGATATTGAATGCAGTTAGTCCTACTAATATTATAAACGCGAAAATTTGCAAGAATGTATGTTTGTTACTCCTTCACGCAAAAAGTTTTTGCAGAGATTTGAGTGTTTTATGGTAATATGCTAGTAAATTTAAAATAATTTCATTTTCATTCGTATCACTGTCAACTTAAGAAATATAACACCGCAAATAATCGTCCATCACACAAGTAAGCATGACAAACGATCCAGAGTCATCCATCTTTCGGAATCTGCTATTTTGGCGGCGTCCTGATAAAAATATTCGCCAGAAATGTGGATAATTTGTCTCTGGAGATGTAATTTTTTTACGACCCACAAGAACTACACTAACGACCCGTGGAAGCGGGAATAATAGTTTGGTCTGGTTATTAATATCAGAGTATTTTGTGTGCCAGTTGGCTAAGATGTTTACATCTGGGGTAACAGATTATTTCTGAAGTATTCCAATATTGGGTAGTTCACTTTTTTGTTTTTTTTTTTACAGGGAAAATCCATTACGGACACCACTAGCCTACGTGGGGCTCTCTGTCACTGAAGTGACGGCCTACCCACTAAAAACCCTGGGCTATTACACCAGTGAGCAAAGCGATCCAATATTAGTATCTGCACCACTACAGTACTAGTAAAGAGTATTTAAACCATAACAAAATGAGTACAGTTATAATAAGCCGAAATTATTAGATATTTTTAGGTTTCCTAGGTAAGCATTGAGTAATTCACATTCCTTTTTTTTTTGCGATTTTCGCACCTTCAACCCCTACTTCAGTTTAAAATTTTATTCAGGCACTGGACCAAATTTCATAAGAAGCCATCGACTAAGTCAGGTGTATGAAAATAATGCAAATGGGCATGCAAAAATATACATGTGTTGGAATTATTTAATGGTTCTTTTAATCAGCCTATGTGATAATCCAGACTATAATCTATCTGTGCTCTAAATTTCAACCTGATCCGTTCAGCCGTTCCGACGTGATTAAGCAACAAATTTCCAAACATTCAAACTTTGACATTTGCAATATTAGTATGATGCATAAAGACGTTTAACGCCAAATTTCTGCGGCAACTTTAATTAACTCAAAAATTTGTCATGTTTTCGGGTCGCCTGAGCCTCACGGCGGTGAAATACCTATATCAATCTTGGCTCATTAATCCCAACTCAGCGGGACGGCGGTGACAAATACAACTCACTACGGGACAAGTTTGCCGAAGGTCGGAGAAGGAACTTTGATGGAGTTTGGAATTAGGACGGACGAACACTTACTGAACGTATGTATCTTGATAATAGGTAGGAGTATTGTAATAAATATACAGGGTTATTGGTATCCAGTCTGATTTCTATTAATCCTATAATGTTAAGTACATTAAAAATGTTAAGGTTTGTTCGACAGTTTTTAAAAATTCGTATTTTTTTTCCTATACAAAATAAAAAAGTGTATTTGCCCGGTATAAAAACATCGAGGTATTTGTAACACGAACGTGCGCACTCTTAAACGCTCGATAAAAGAAGTACCGACGCGCATAGACCTAAAAAACGCTAGAAAGGAAAAAAAAAACATTAAAAAAAACAATTTGGGACATGTGTCGAGTTTTAATAAAAGTTGTAGAATATGTTTATGTTTAAATATAACATAGAATATGGCTTTAAATAAATGCAGGCTGATTACCAGTAACCTTGTATTATAATACTTGGCAGTTATTTGTACGATAGTTATCAAACAAAAGCGAATTATCAAAATCAATTTTATTGACAACTAGCGGAGTTATCGAGTAACTTACAAATGTACCTACACCCGAATTAAAACCTCTTCCTTTTTTGAAGTCGGAAGTGAAGATATACAGTTTTTAAACTATATTTATTAAGCGTCGGTTATATCGCTTAGACATCGCACAAGAGTTCACAGTAAGTTGCCCAGTTTGGGCAGACATGGCGAAGCTCAACATTAATCTTAGTTCAAAAAGTATGCCGTAATGATTCTTGTTACTTACCAAACGAACATTTTCGTAACAACTTTGCGTAAATGATGATTAACAAAGTTCTCTGCAGTTGCTGCACGATATGTGTACAAAAAAATTAAAGGTTATAACGTACACTGCTAGGCCCAATCTAAAGAGAGCCGCACACTTCTGGTTACAGTAGGCTGTAAATATAGGTATTTACATAAAACATTATTTTTATTGATTGATTTCAGCAAACAGCCAGCATGAAATAAAATTGGGTCTGATACATATCATCGTAAAATTGTAAAAACCGACGTCCTGTCAGATCAAAATTTAAACGACGTCTGGCTACCAACTAATCTCACCTACCTAAAGATTAAAATAAATAAATATTGGTGGACAATTCACACACAACACCATCTGACCCCAAACTAAGCAAATCTTGTGATATGGCGGCCAAATAGCTGATATAATACTTATACATATAGTTGTAAATACATACTTACATGGACGTATAAAGAAGTCGGACGTAGTCTCGCTAAAACCAAAACTGTGTCACTAGAGTCGGCCACATTGCACGTGTGAATTGTCAGGTTGTCACTGATAGGCTGACACGCACGCATATACTCATGTTGCGCGTGTAATGACTCACTGATGTGTGCGTGTCAGCCTGTATGTGACAGCGCGCACGTGCATATTATGTGGCCGACTTGATGGACACAGTTTTTGTTTTAGCGAGACTACGTCCGAATTTTTTATACGTCCATGCATACTTATTATACACTAGCTGTGCCCCGCGGTTTCACCCGCGTCTATTTGAGGAAAATCCATTCTAAAATATCCATTGCTGGCAACTTCATTACGTTTTACGGAACCCTAAAAATACGTAAATAAGCAACAATTCATTGTTGTAGAACAAATTTGATTACTTTAAATGACACAAACTTCAAATGTAGACACGCGCCGTCACAGACTTCAGCGACCAAAGAGAATTTAAATTCACGGAACTAAAGCTCTCGATGAGAAATATTTTTCCCCGTTTTATTTACATTCTTCACTCATACTCCGTACCTATTGATAGTAGCGTAATATTATATACCCTATAGCCTTCCTCGATAAATGGAGTATCCAACAAAAAAATAATCTTTCGTATCGGTCCAGTAGTTTCCGAGATCCTAGAGTTCAAACAAACAAACAAACAAACTCTTCAGCTTTATAATATTAGTATAGATAGAAACACCCAGACACAGTGCAAACATTTGAATACATCATACAAATATTTGCACTGAGTGGGAATCGAACCCACGACTCTCGGCTTCGCAGGCAGAGCTACTACCCACTAAGCCACGAGGCCAGTCAAAATTTGAAATCTGACGGTCTTGATTCAAATCAATGGGGCTCCGGATCAGCAGTTACCGTTATCTCGACTAGAGCAGCCGATTCACTAGATTACTCTTCAGTTTTATTCTAGTTTCACTTAAATATATTTTTTCACGCGTGATTTCATATTTTTCTCACGTAAAACCCCGGGAAATAAATTTAGAGGCAGGAAATTGAAAAACCAAGGGAATCCGCCGAGCGTAGCTAGCTCAATAGTAATTTGGTCACGTAAACGTAGAAATTTTCACACATAAAAGTGTGCCGTATTTAGATATTAGTTTCCTGGTTTCGCTCGCCAGTAACTGTATACTTTTTAACACATGTAAAGTCCGCGTTAGGCCACCAATTCGCCTAATGGTAAGCGACGGTGCGGTCGAAAATAACGCACCCTATCCTAGAAAGTACCTGACCTAGTAAAGTTTCAGATTGTATCTCTCAAGGAATGATGAGGCCGGCAACTATTTCGACTCTAAGAGCCGGTTTTCACGGAGCGGTTGCCAACCGTACCCAAATCTTGTATGTAAAATTGAATACTTTATTCATAAATGTACAATTTACATATAATAAATAAAAAATTAAAACAAAAGAAAGGGCATACAAATTGTATACATTTTCAAAGTTTGAAATGACTACTTTACTGTATTATAATAATTATTGTACAGAAAACTGTCAGGCATTATATGAGTATAATATGTTTTTATAACAATTGTACTGACCCATGTCAAATTTGTATGTACATTTTTATAGGACTTTGCCATCACTCTCTAAAAACTCTGTGTAACTATAAAAAGTTTGATCGATAAGCCAGGACTTTAATTTGTTTTTGAAGCTGCCAAAACTTGGGGCAGATATAACTATTTTGGGAAGGGTGTTATAAACTTCAGGTCCCATAATGTGAGTTAGCTTCCGTGACCTTGTGAGAGAGTGTGATATGACATCCAGCTTGTCCGCGTTACGTATGTTTCGAGAATGTCTCTCTCCTCGCGTATTGTATGATTCTTGATTATTTCTGACATACACAGCCACCTGGTAGATCAATATAGCAGGAAACGTAAGTATGCCAAGCTCTTTGAAATGTGGTTTGACGGATGTGCATTGCGATACGCCAACGATGGCACGTACGGCACGTTTTTGGGCGCGGAACGCACGCTCCCAGTCGGCAGTGCGCGCGTATAGCTTGGCGCCGTATTGTAACCGAAAATGCACTGTGGCGAAGTAACACGCACGTGACACTTCCGCAGACACCACTCGGGATACTCGTCTTAGCGCAAAGCACGCACTGCTGATTTTAGCACACATCTGGTCGATGTGGTATTCCCACGTCATGCTGCGATCAATCTCGAATCCCAAAAATTTGGTGTTCTGTACTTGCTCAATCCTTACACCGTTAAGCGAAACTTTAAGCGATTTTGTATGATGGCCCGACAGACAAAAGTGACTGTCCTATCACTACAGATACTACATTAAACTACAGATAATATCGGGAAAGGGGAGTTCGCGGTTTAACTCGCGTGGCGTTGATAGTAGAAAATAAACAATACTGCTTATTAGCAGCGACCTGGCGTACGCATACAGCAAACTATCTATTGCCCGTGAAGTGCGGACAAGTATTTACCCAGCCGTAGAGTCGGCAAACTCTGGCTAATTGATTACACAGACTCCGATATAGACAGGACTTGCCTTGTGATGCTCTCACAAACAGACAGATACACTCATGGCTACAAATGCTTAATTTAACAAAACAAAAAATTGGACATTACAATACACTTTGTTGATAAGAGACGATGATAAAAAGCATAATAAATACGCATATGTACAAAAACTGAAGATAAGCCACAAGCTTAAGCTTAGGCTTAAGCTTAGTATTTTGGGGACTCGTGAGTTAGGTCTCTCAACAGTAAAATATCATCTCATCTGCAGCCTGCAGACGTCCACTGCTGGGCATAGGCCTCTCCCAATGATTTCCACAATGACCGGTCTTGTGCCGCCTCCATCCACCGACTTCCCGCGACCGAGACAGTATCACCGTTCATTCGATCAAGAGTCGTAATTCGGTTATCTGTGTTATACGTGAATTGCCTGTCAATTAAGGCGAGGTGGGCCGAAATTTTGATTTTTTAAAACAATTTTTTGACCTATAAAACAGTGTTTGGATCTCTGAAAAAGATATATGTATTAGTTAAGGTTCTAGTCTAGGTTAATTCGCAGTTAATAACACGATTTAATGAATTTTACTACATAGAAAAAAAAACCCAAAGTTACCCCTTTTCATAAAGTTTTGTCAACTTTATGACTAAACTATTAAAAAATGTGTTACTACCATATCAGGTTTCTTAGTAATCTTATTTTAGAGTTAGGGCGCAGGCTGAGGTAAAATGGGTGACTACCGCTCCGGGTCGTTCTTTGGAGTAAAAGCAACGAGCGTCACCTTTCCACTGGGATTAGTTCAAAGTAAGTTTTTCGGGGGTTTATTTTAATATGAAAATCGACTGACGTTATATTTTATGTTGATTGTAAACAAAAATTTTATTTGGTTTGGTTAGAAAGTTTGCTTTTGATCACATATTTATGTATTGCCTAAAAGCAGGCGTGTAGGATGCATCAAACTAACCCAGAAAAAGCAAATTTATTCTATTTAAAGACACCCAGGAACTATCAGAAAAAGCCCCGCATAATGAATGATTAACGTAGACGTATTGATCTTAGAAAGGATCGGGGTTCTATGGCGGGTTTTTTGGTGAGATATGGATAAATCATAACCAAACGGAACTGTCAAACTGAACTAATGATCTGCTTTTTGCGCCGTTTCTCTAACCATAGTTTTTGATAAATTATATTAGAAATGTGACTCACAAACTGGCCGACTAACAGATAGAAAAAAAGAGTAATTGGCGAGTCCCGAGTATTTTTGTTTTTAAATAAATAGTGACAATACGAGTACGACATGTGTCTGATGGTAAGAAACATACCTGCCACATAACAGCACAGTGACACGCAGCTACTGGAACATGGAGAGTCCAAATCATTACCTAGCACTGCACTGCGCTCGTCGCCCAGAGATCTAAGTTGTTCTATCTCTAAGCCCTGTAATTTCTCTGGAAACATTGCCCTTCAAACCGGAACACAGTAATGTTTGCACATTACTGCTTGGCGGTAGAATAACTGGCAAAGGTGTGGTCCTTCCCCAGGCGGACTCTGCCAAGAGTCTTACCACTACAAGAAAATAAAAGTTACTTAAAGTAATTGTTTATTAAATAATGTATGTACCATAAAAATATACAGTTTTAATTCATATATATTATGTATTATATTTAGCTTTAACACCAATAGAACGAAACAAAATAAATTGATAACGAAATAACACTATGCATATCGTAACCTGAAAACTACGATCATGTGCAAGAGCCTTATAAATATGTATAATCCGCGTCAAAAACGAAGTCCTCGGGCAAAACTGTAGCACTGAGCTACTTTTATACAATAGTCTTGTGAAATACGACAGTGGCTCCAAATATCCACGGTGCTAAGAGCGGTGTCTATACGTTCACAGCTAGGTATTAAGATTAGACGAGAAAGCAGAGCTTCATAACGGGGTTTACTGTGAATATTTTAATAACAACTAATGAAGTCGAAAATGTATGAGAATTTCTGTGGAATAATGAACCGTATTTCGTGTAGTATTCATTTATGCCAGCTTATGTGAAACGTAGGTGGTCTTGTGTTGGCTAAAGAGGATCAAGAGACTTCGAAATTATGTTATTCAAATATCAAGTAGTATTGTTTTCACATAGTTCTGACTTTTTTTTAACAAGGATAGATGTGAATTGTGTACTTTAGTAAGTACGAGTGAGTAAGTTACTAAGTCGGGAGAATGGCGACTGCCAATCCGGATTCAAATGCTCCGGGTTGAAATCCTACGCGCATCTGTTTTTTTCCAAGTCATGTGCGTAATGCCGCTAACTTGAAAGACGAAGGAAACTTCGTGAAGAAACCGACATTTAAAATGCACAAGTGATTGGCTGATAGATCGACAGACAGCCTTAGCCCTTAGTTAAAGAAACTTAAAATTTTGCACACGTATTTCTCTTGTGATGTAATGTCTTCAAAGGAAGGATTCATGAAAATTCAACCCCCAAGGGTGTGAAATAGAGGACCAAAGTTTGAATAATTTTTTTGAAGTGAAAACTTCTTTAGGCGCGCCTAGACAGATTTTTCGTGGGGTGTAAATTGGATTCTACCGTTACACTCGGGTATGATAAGAAATCTTCGGGTAAACTCGGGACTTTGGCGATTGGGCATCTAGAAATGCGTCAGCCAATGGGAAATGCTGACGCATTTCTAGATGGCCATGCCATGATAGCGAGGTCACGCCCTCCGGTTACACCCGTGTAGTTTCCAAGGTAAGCTATCAAATTCTGAGTTATAAGTTTTCACTTCTATCGGCATTTCCTATGACTGCCAATTTTTTTTATTCCTAGGGTTTTGATTGAAATTTCATAAGAATCAAGTCTGACAAAAATAATGAATGTCCTATTTTAGCGTTTTCCAAAATTTTACCCCTGAGAGGTTAAAATAAGAGATTGGTGGACAATTCACACACAACACTATCTGACCCCAAACTAAGCAAAGCTTGTACTTTGCAGTTGTAAATACTTATTATACAAGTTTAATATAAACAAACAGGCATTAACAACTTAGTTAAGTTAATAAAAGCTCAGTCTATAGAAATGATTATCCTAAATCACATCTCACTATCTTAATTTTAACAAAATATTACGAATGAAATAAGTGATAATTAATTTGTCGAGTGGATATTTTTGGTCCAATTTACGTTGATTCCTGGGGCGGGGAACTCAAGTTTTTGTGATAAATCCTGGCAACATAAAAGTTGGAACATTCGAACAAAAGTACCTCGCGAATGATTTTAATTTACAAGGTTTTTGTGTGAGATTCTTCTTGAGTACATTAATTCTTTTATGCGTCTACTTTTTGCCAACTTCCGCATTTTATTTTGAAATATCTTCCAAAGTTACAGAGTTAAATTGTAATAAAATTATATTTGTTTGAAAAATCTATGCATTACTCGTATTACGTCGTCGTCGATCACTCTTATAGGTTGGTACCTGACTAAAAAAATACTTATTTAATAATATAAACTTAAAATAATATATCCTACGACTGGCCTCGTGGCTTAGTTGGTAGTAGCTCTGCCTGCGAAGCCGAGGGTCGTGGGTTCGATTCCCACCCAGTGCAAATATTTGTGTGATGAATTCAAATGTTTGCACTGTGTCTGGGTGTTTCTATGTATAATAAGTATGTATTTAAAACTATATAAGTATTATATCAGCTATCTGGCCGCCATCACACAAGCTTTGCTTAGTTTGGGGTCAGATGGTGTTGTGTGTGAATTGTCAACCAATATTTATTTATTTATTTACTTAATATAATATATATTTAATTAAATATATATTTCAATTAATATATGTAATTAAATATATATTTCAATTAATATATTTAATCATATATAATACTTATTCAAGGTTGCCTGGAAGAAATCGCTTTTAGCGATAAGGCCGCCCGTTGTATCACTAGTCTTACTGTTTTTCAAAACTGTATGTATCCTATATGGAATTTTCATTCATTCATTAATTATTTAATTGAAAAATAAACATTGAATAGTTTTCTAAAAAAAACACTTGAGAATCGTCGCAATGTTAAACATTTATCAGATACATTTCGGGGAGTGGGCAGCTGATCTGCATGACCAATACCAAGTTGCCCTTTTTTCTATCGGATTGTTCGTAGTTCCAGAAAGTGATATTGCTTCGTGGTTAATGTTCCAAAGGGTTTGGAATACGTTGCCTGAGTGGCTTTTTCTTTGTGGATAATTATAGTATTTAAGCACAGTAAAGAACAGTAAAACATCTTCATACAAACGTGCCGCTCTCGGCTTGAATGTGTGCGTGCGCGCCGCGCGCCGTGTCGGCACGCGATTTCACGCACACGCTAGCATAATATATGGCGCGCTATGGCGGCGACAGTAGGGGCCGTGCAGCGCGACTGTGAGCACGTCCGTAAGTTACATGACCGCTCGCGTTCGTCAACTCTCGCCGGCCACTTACCATAATATTAATAATTATAACGAGTATCATGACTTCAGAAAGGGGAAAAAGATATTGTGGTGTTTTCGGGTGCCTCAATAACGATTTCGCAAACCCGGATTTATCATTCTTCATGGTTCCTACTGAAACAGAAATGTAAGTACCTACTTATACTTAAATCTTATTAGAAAATGTGGTAGGTATTGTATTATTGTTTATTTCACAGTTTATTTGCTTTATTAATAGCGTAGCCGAGTCAACGAGCAGGGCATGTGCCTGATGTTAAGCAACATGCCTGCCACATAGCAGCACAGTGACACGCAGCTATTGGAACATGAAGAGTCCAAATCATTACCTAGCACTGCACTGCGGTCGTCACCCAGAGATCTAAGATGTTAAATCTCTAAGCCCTGTGATTTTTCTGGAAACATTCCCCTTTCAAACCGGAACACAGTAATATCTGTACACATGGACGAAAATCTAAGATTTTGTATCTCTAATCTATCTAAGCCCCGTAATTTCTCTGGAACCATTGCCCTTTAATCCGGATCACAGTAATGTCTGTACATTACTGCTTGGCGGTAGAATAACTGGCAAAGGTGTGGTACTTCCCCAGGTAGACTCTGCCAAGAGTCACTACAAAAATGATTAAGTTACTTATTTATTTGAATAGAGTACCTATAGATGGACCATTCAATTCCACGAACAATTTATGGCAGGTGCGCAAGTAAATACAGCTGGATTGGGTGCGAGAAAGAAAAGGGAAGACCGAGACATGGTAAAAACCTTTCTACAACAAGACGAAAATGATAGTTACAAAGTGCACGCCATGAATTTAGAAATGCAAAGAGAAAAACCATAGGTTAACCATAGGTGAGTTTTGTATCTGATTCTGATTCTGACCCGGCACCCGCACGGTGAATCCATGGAATGCTAAGAAGTTCGTCTCTCTAATAAATGTTACGTGAATAAAGGCTTTTTATTTTTACTAAATGTATAAATTGGTAAAATATTCAATCATAATATGCTTTTTGTTGCATAAATTTAGATCAAGTGCTGCTTGTTCGAAAATATTAACTAAAAGTAAAAGTGACAACCCTGGGGATGAACGCAAGAGTAGGTTAAAAACTCGGCGGGCGGCCTTAGATAACCTACTGTTATGTATTTACTGTGATTTAAGTTTAGATGGAATACGTTTTTTCTAGGCTTACGCACTCCATCGTGTACATTGTCGCTTTATATCAGGCGAGATGGTGGTCTAGTGTATAATCACTAAAAAAATCGAAAGCTTGTACTATGGAAGCCAGATGGCTTAATGCTAATTGCCTTCCGGGAGGTCATTTAATGTCCAAAAACCTTTCCAAACGCTTGGGCGACGCAATATCAAAACCATAATGTATGCATTCATTTGGTTCAATTGCCATTCATCGTGGTAATGCTGCCAGCAAGCTGAGTACTCTTTAATCTGATACTTTTTTTAATTCATTGATGAATAGTAGGTATGAGTGTAATTCCACTGTGCTGAGTATAATACATTTGTACTTAGGGATGTAGAGTAGTTTTCATCGTAATTTATATTTGTTACAAAATAATTCGTCCTTCCAAAATTATTAAAAACATAAACGCTAGTATACAGGTCACAAAACACACACTGATTGACACACCAATTTCACCACACCCCTCTTCTGATACCGAGACGTAAATTCTTACATAACTGACAGTCCACATTCAAAACCACAACTTAAATAAAGAACCAAATAAAAAGACCCAATTGCCCTTCTACCCTACTCCCAAAATACACGTCAATTTCCTTCGCCATTCAGGGCGAGTCACAAAGGCTTGACCTTATGTCGTAAAAAGAGGTTCGGGTAATATGTAACCACTTTCGTGGAGACGAGTTATCGCTGGACAGGATTGACACGAGGGGCTAATTTAGGGTTATTAAATCATGGGGAAGACTCTACGGAAAGCCTTTTATGGCTACATAACATTAAGTATTATATTTTGGTGTCTTGTAAATATTTTGTTACCATAATGTTACTGGTTGACTTGTTACTTGCTTTTCACTTGATTGAATTCAAAGGTCAGACAGTAGTGAATGTGTTCAGCCAAAGGTCTTTGATTAAATTCCCACCTAAACATTTATTTATGTGATGGATATGTATGCTTATTCTTAGTCTGGCGTTTTTATGTATCAGCGTTCCGCGGTTTTCTCGGGTTAACAAGTAGCCTATGTGCACTACTGAGGTTATTCCACACTACATTTTTACTGTGTTCTTGTATATTTCCGTCCGATCAACCGTTCCGACGTGATAGCACAAGATACAAATAAACACATTTCGCATTTATTATGATTATGTTAGTCGGATTTATAGAAGTATTATTTCTCTGATCTTGAAAAATACCATAACCTCATAACCATAACTTTGTTTTGAGATGGGAAATAGCATATTATCACTGAACCGTCAAAGCTTATCAAAAACACTATCTAAATTGCTAAATTATTGAAAATAAAGGTAACATATGAAACACAAATGAATAGTAGGGTTTTCACGCTTCTATAATTTGAAAACCACTTATTGACGAAATAATAGGCACAATAAACCTATCTTCTGTCTGCTGTGTCATAGATCTTGTTTATACCCCGTACTCTTTTACAAAGTAAAATCAAACGTAAGCTCATTAATTGTATCTTTTGTCTAAGCCTGGCCTGGCCTCAAAGCCTCCAAACACCCCTGGAGTGATATCCCCAGGAGTCCAACCCCAGTTAAAAGCTTAGCCACAAGACCCCTCCCGACAGAGTGAAGAAAGATTAACGTATAAGTTAACCTAGGTAAAGAAATATAATGCATCGGGTTCCAATGGCATTTAAAAAATGTGCAGTCGTATATCTCATTATTCGGATAATTTAGAAAACTATTGTTTTTTTTTAAATTTCAATGAATTATTTAAATAAGATGTCAGGATCATTAGCCTTTATTTATCTATCCTATATACTTATATTACTTTAATATTATAAAATAACTAGTGTCATGATGTATGTTCTCACTCTTTACCCAGACAACCGATATTCGCGAATGTTGGCTTTTATATATAAAATAATGTGTACGAGTAATTTGGTTCAATTTCAGAGATAGTTTTTTTTTATTAATTGTCTCAATAACATAACTTAACAATAAACTGATTACTAATGTTGAATGTTGTTATTGATCGTAAGTTTCAAACAAACAAATAACGCCTCAATAGGCTAAATATAATAGTTGTTGAATCCAAACGAATTTAGTACAGTAGTACTATTATATACTACCACTACCTCCGTACTCCAAACAAACATAGGCTCAAGGTTTACGCAGGCGAAAATTTGGTATCATAAAGTTTTGGTTTTATAGTCTGGTAGGCAGAGCCCGCTTGGGGAAGTACTACATTTTTTCTGGGTATCCTAACCAAGCTGAAATTTAACGCGCAAACATTACTGTGTTCCAGTTTTAAAAGTTCCGTTTTGCATAAAAAATACAGGCATACCTAAATCATTTCATATCTCTAGGTGGCGACCGCAGTGCAGTGTTTGCCAGTGATTTGCACTCTCCATTTTCCAAACAGCTCCGTGATATTATGCTGTTATGAACAAGTGTATTCCTGTTTCTGAGCGGACAAGCGTACAGCTTACTATTTGGCGCATGTCATTCTCGTCCCGGTAGTCTATCAACAAACTGTTCTGGTCATTTCCTTTTTTTTTTTTTATGGGGGAAATGCATTGACGCACCGTCTACCGTGTAGGGACACGGCAGGTGTGTCGGGCTCGAAACCACTGAAAATGGTGCCCCTACCGACTAAAACCCCCACAGGTTTCTCCGGCATAGCAGTGGGTCAAAGTCGCGGGGTCACTCTTCGCACTCCCTCTACGTCTGGTCATTTCCTAATAATTGCGACGTTAATGCATAGTTATCATAGTTTGGGGTCAGATGGTGTTGTGTGTGAATTGTCCACCAATATTAATTTATTATTTATTTATCATGTATACTAACGGATACCTTTAAAATTTGAATAATACTATATTTCATACATCTTCTGAAGTTTGCGTATCAAAAATTTGATTATGAAGCCAGTTTCAAGATCCTTCTGTACCTACTCATTTTCGCAAATGAACATAGTAATTTTTATGATTAAATTAATGTAACTCACTTAAATTCACACTCAAAGAAATAAAACAGCGCTCAAGTCAATTTTAGTTATTCGACAAATAGTCTGTATGTGCCAATTAGCTACATCTTCTAGTTACTTTACTTACTGCAACAAAACAGTTAATTTAGTCGTCAAGACCTAATCCCAAGTAAAACATTAACGACACAGCGAGCAGTTAAGAGTTCAGTGATACCAGTAAATTGGCTGTAAACTGTCCAAAATATAAGACAAATTACGGCTCTCATTACCAGGAGGCACCTTTAGAAAATCGCTAATTTAATAGGTTTAATTAATCCAAAGTTGGCGCCCATTAGGCGGGATTACCTGAGAACCTGAGTAATTGTGCTTGATACCTTTGACCTTGTAACGGTGATTGATATAAAAACAGATACATAAGTTTCTTCCCACATTTAACTGATTTTACAACCTTAATTACATAAGAACCACACCGATGATACCATCATTCGGTTCGAGCTGCGAGCGTTAGCACCAAAGGAGACCATCTGAGAGTTTAACTGACAGATAGAGTTCAACTTACAGATGGCCATGAGGGACAGAAATGAAAAACCATGGTGGAAACTTTGAGCCGGAAAATATGGCTTAGAAAATAGCAAATGACGATGTTGAGTCGATTATTTACTCGCAAAATCCCAGCCGGTAGTGATCGACTCAACAGACGAAATTAGACTACAAAGCACTAAACTTAGGTAGAAAATATAACCTTTTCTCTCTTGTATTCTTTTTGTTTTCTTAATCCAGCATACACTTAAGTTAAAAAAAAGCCTAAATGACAAAAATCGCGGATCCCGGAGTCTGTGGAGTGGCTAATTTAACTTAAAAAATGATGTGTATTAGATGACACAAATCACCTCAAAGATTCTAAGAACATGTCAGATTCCTCAAGATGCTTTCACCGTTTTAAGTTAGCGATATTACTCACAAGACTTCGAAAATACTGTGTTGTTGACTAAAACTGTAAAACTTGACTTTTGGACGAAGTAATTATTTTTTTATTTAAACTTAAAACGATGCCAAATACACGTACCTGGGAACTAAATAGTCTGCTCTGGTGTAATCCGTGCTAATTAGAGAGTTTGAAAACTGTGCCGGTTGGGTTTGAACTCACATTCCGGAACGAGGAACTGTGGATGATGACTTCAATTATTAACACAATATTCCATTTTTGAACATAAACCGGCATTTGACTGGCTTCGTGGCTTAGTTGGTAGTAGCTCTGCCTGCGAAGCCGAGGGTCGTGGGTTCGATTCCCACCAAGTGCAAATATTTGTGTGATGAATTCAAATGTTTGCACTGTGTCTGGGTGTTTCTATGTATAATAATTATGTATTTAAAAACACATCATTTACAATACATTTACAATATTGATATCGAACCTAGGTTATAAGCACGGAGATTTGAATTTGGATTTTAAAAACTATATAAGTATTATATCAGCTATCTGGCCGCCATCACATAAGCTTTGCTTAGTTTGGGGTCAGATGGTGTTGTGTGTGAGTTGTCCACCAATATTTATTTATTTATTTATATTATCTACATTAACAAAACTAAACCGCAATGATAAATACACTACACTGTAATACCTAACTTTTGCTTACACTAAGCTCATCTGAATTATCCATAGACTAATGAGGATATAAAAATAATCTTGATTATAAAGCTTGGAAGCGTACTCAGTATGCTGGCGGCATTATCAAGCTGAATGTTTGAGCTATACGTAATATTTTATACGTTGGACCAAATAAACATCAGGATTTTGGTCACGAGTCACGTCAACCAAGCGGACGGCAACTTACTGTACACAGAAATCTAAAATTATTTAGATTTCTGTGCTGCTGTACCATTTGTGTTCGACTCAGCGGGAAGCTAGTTGAAAATGCGACTTTTATTTGCGTCTGTACAAATTATTTTGTAATTTGCAACACATTTCAACAAATAAATAAGTACTTATTGAATACCAAAAGACAGTTACATTAAATATGATAAATGTCGACTTGAGATTTAGAACAAAATGCTTATTTTTTTAAATATAAATTCGAGTTTTAGAAAATACGTAGTAGAAGTAGTAAGAAGTTAGTTCACATTGTAAATACGAGAAAAAAAGTATATCAATTTAATAAAAATATGTAATTTTTCCTCGTAGTTTTATGAGAGTATTCAGATTATTATTAATGAATTACAGAAACTAAAAAAAATCATGTTTTAATTACTTATTACGTTTTTCAGGCGAAAGCGATACACACTTTAGTTTAAGATTACATTTATTATACATACATATAAATATATGGTTCCAATTACTTAGAAGTTAGCTCGTTGGCAGAGCCATTCCGCTAATGTTCGGTGTAAGAAATCTGATTGCTTTGACTTTGATGTCAGTTCTTGTTGCCATAATGTCAGATTTTAATTAACTTTTATTGCTCAGTTTAATTTCTCTGCGGGCTGTTTCTCTGTGGGGTTGTTTGGAACTTCAGATTATTTTTTCGAAATGAGTAAGTTTATGCATCTAAGATTTTGTTGGATTTTTTTTATTGTACCTTAGTTTTAAAATATTGTAATCGTTTTTGTAATAAATCCTACCGCAGTTTTGGAAACAATAAAATACCCATTTTGATACTTAAAATAGACCTTAAAATTTTATTGGGAAAACCTAAAGATACAATCAAATTTATAACAATTATTTACATAAAAAAACAAAGTTTTAGTTGCCGTTATTAATTAACAATTATGTAACAAAATATATTGCGAGTATTTCTGAATTATCAGAACGGTCTAATTATATTTTTAAAACCTATTGTAATTGTAAATGTGAAAATATGTATGTTTCAATTTTTTGACGTGACAACGTCTTATAATTCGATGAAGCCGGCTGCACGCCCGCAAAACATGACGTCATGAAACGTTACCGCCGTTACCTCGCCGCCGGCGTTACCTCGCTCTAAGGCGTAGTTGAAGTTGTCACGTTCAACTAACGTCAGTAACCCGACTTTACAGACAACCATTTTTATCTGAAAGGATCATGCTGAAGTCTGCCATTCATAATCAGTGTTAAGGTGGGAACGCACTGGGCGACGCGACGCGACGCGCCGCGGCCAAATCGTCACAGATCACAATATAGACTCCGCGCCACTACTCGTGACCGTTGGCGAAAGGAGCCACTGTCGTATTCCATAATGACAGATGAAACCTATGATACTATAGTGGCTTAGTTCAATAATTTCGCCAAAGTACTTCAGTGATGGCACGGAGTCTACTACTAGCACAGATAAGTAAATCTTGAAGCTGTCGTCATTTTCGAGATATTATTAAATGTCAGTGTCAGTGAATCAGTGACAAACATTACCGTTACGAACTGTGTTGCCAAACGATACGAGTTAATACGATTTAAATCGTTTTTAAAAGATCTGTTTGGCTCATGTACGATGTACGATTGCAAAGTCGAAATCGTACTCAAAATATACGATCTTTTGAATGGAATCTTACGAAATTAACAATCACCATAAATTATTTTTTGAAGTGAAAACTTCTTCAGGCGCGCCTCGACAAGTTTTTCGTTTTTCGTGCCCAAAATAAATAAATTATAAATTTTCACTTCTATCGGCAGTTCCTATGACTGCCATTTTGTTTTAGTGTGAAAAGTAAAACAAGATGGTCGAACAACAAAAGAGTTAATCGAACTGAACTTCTTAAATGTAGATTGCTTTATGAATGCATACCGGAATATCTCTACGTAGTTCCTTTATAAATAAATAGCGTTTTAATGTTAACACAGTCGATATTTAGTTAAATTGTGGTATTACCTTGTCAATTTGGCTATGCAACCAGTTGAAGTTGTTTTTGATTAAGTTTCGGAATAAACCTAACAGTTTTCTAATCTGAAAAAGTTTGATATAACTATATCTTAATGCCATAATGTTTCATATATAAAGTGAGGCAAATGTATAATGCGACAGGATGAGTAGAACATGGATGGTAAGCCATAAAAACCTAGCGTCACGCAGCGTTTGAACATTGATTTGGACTCTTTTAAGTCTAAATCATTACCTAACACTGAAAAGCGCTCAACACCCATACATAGTTTAGTAGTGGTAGGACTCTTTGCAGAGTCCCCTGGGGAACTACCATCTTTGCTAGTTATTCTACGGCCAAGCAGTAATTTGCAACAATCACTGTGTTCCGTTTCGAAGGTCACAAAATGTCAAAGCCCACTTGGCCAGTTTTGTAAATTTTTTTATAACATATTTGATCGTAAAGGGTCTCTTATTGGACCAATTTCTGTATCGTAATGTATCTTATTACGCACTAGTGCTGTAATGTGTAATGTAAAACGCACGGTTTCAAAATGCTCCGTCCACAGACTAGGTAGAGAGATATGCTCCGTCTAAAACGAACGGTACCTTTTTAAATCTTAGTAAAGAGTTTTTATGTCAGAAAAGTGTGGTCAACATTTTATGAATAAAATTAACTTTGAGAGGTAAAATATAATAATGAGTTATTTAATTCGTTAATTTAATTAATTTAGACCATCAATTACTTTAATTTTTCTGTAACAAAACACAAAAATATGAATTTACTTTATTATTAATGGCATACCGGCTGGTTCTGTGTTGTTGCTAAAAAAAAAAGGCGCCGATGCGCGCGCATTGCTAATCTGTGATCCATAGTGATTACTTACTCTGTGCTGTGATCTGTGATCAAGTAAATATTATTCCGCGCGTCTTTTTCGTTGTATTGTTTTTATTTGAAAATGTCGTCAGAGTTTTGTTTATTTCCTCGCAAATATGTTATAAAACGTCGTATGACATACGTGCGCTTTGATAATTACAGCCTCTGCTAGTTATAGCTCTCGCCTTCGGCTCGAGCTAGCAATAAAGCCTCGGCTGTAATTATCAACTTACCGCACTTATATCATAATGTACTATTATATGGCAGCATAGAATGAATGAGGAACGTAAAATTACTTATCTGTGCTAGTAGTATATTGTGATCTGTGACTATTTGGCCGCGGCGCGTCGCGTCGCGTCGCGTCGCCCAGTGCGGGCCCACCTTTACAATATGAAATATTATTGCTTTAAATAAGTTAAGATGAAGAATGAATGAATGAATGTTGTTCGGAGAAGTGATGCAGCTATTGAAGCAGCAAAGTCAAAGTCAAAGTCAAAGTACTTTATTCATAAACGTACAATTTACACGTCAATTAATAAAAACATAAAAACAAAAGAAAGAGCATACAAATTGTATACATTTTCAAGGTTTAAAATTACTACTTAAATTAAGTCGCTGCTAAAATTAAGTCGAATTTCGATGAATTTTAAAGCGATATCCGAAGCATGTTGATGTGCTGATATCAAAAGCATGGTTGGACTACATAGTTTTGTAGTGGTAGGACTCTTAGCAGAGTCCGCCTGGGGAAGTACCACACCTTTGCCAGTTATTCTACCGCCAAGCAGTAATGTGCAAACATTACTGTGTTCTGGTTCGAAGGGCAATGTTTCCAGTGAAATTACAGGGCTTAGAGATATAACAACTTAGATCTCTGGGTGTCGAGTGCAGTGCAGTTCTAGGTAATGATTTGGACTCTTCATGTTCCAATAGCTCCGTGTCATTGTGCTGTTATGTGGCAGGCATGTTGCTTACCATCAGGCACATGTCCTGTTCGTCTCGTCACTCTATACTTAAAAAAAAAACATAGTTCTGTACGATACTTAATATAGACCGTTGTAAAATAACTATTTAAAAATATGACTGCAAAACGAAAACGTGCAATGGTCAAATTTTATTACCGTCTAATAATAATGTAGCTTTGAATTTTTTTAATGTCATAAAAACTACTGCCTGCTATTTTGCGCAACAAAGTATAGCAGTTTGCGTGCAACACAATTAGTAGTGATTTTAAATTTATCGACTTCACTTTATCGCAACGGTTGCAGCGAGTGAGGTTTATTATATTATATATAAATGTAAATGTAGTAGAATAAGTGTGACCCGTTATGACCTACGGTGCTGAAACGTGGAGACTGAAAGCCAAATGGTCCGAACGTTCAAAGTCGCTCAGCAAGCTATGTAAAGAGCTATGCTTGGGGTTTCTCTGAGTAGTCTTCTCTGGGTTCCGCAATGAAGTAATTCTTTAGAGAACTAAAGCCACCAATACAGCTCAGCGTGTTAGCAATGTACGAAAGACGGCTGGTGGCGGTTGGAAACGTTTGACCGAGGATCAGACTGAGTGGCGTATTATAGGAGAGGCCTATGCCCAGCAGTGGACGAACACAGGCTCATGATGAGAATAAATGTGAGGAAGAAGGCATTCGAAATTACGAAGGTATTTGAAGGTCAGTTATTGAAAAATGAATCTTATTATGATCTACTTACTGTTAATGTGATATACGAAAATATGTAGATAATTATCAAAAATTGACATTTAATATCTAATTCAAAATGCTTTACGTTTACGCTACATTATCAGAAAAAAATATAACGACCATAACGAGTATCAACCAGTTCTGTTTTGCACTTCGTTCTCCGTATTCTCAAATCTATAATTCCGTCATTCTTCCAGGCAACCGGCCTGGAAGATATTGCTTTTACTGATAAAGTCGCCCATAGTTACTTTAATTTGTTTAAGGAACTATAGTTTATTTTTAATTAAATACAATAAATAGTTAAATATCACAAGTAGGTAAGACCGTTTGATCGTACGTTGCGAGGCGCCACACCTTTTGGTTCGTGGTTCAAAACAAACCATCTCCAACCCTCTATGGATATTATAACTCCATTTTAAGCTCATCACTGCAATACCGATGTCCCAAACTTTTGCTCTTCCCCGGATTTTGGAGGTTGACGTTGATCTTGATAAAACAAAAAGTTCATTTCAAAAAGCATTGCCATGTCTTTGTTATAAAATTCCCGGTTTACTCGAAACCCATTACTGGTTTAGGTGTTTGCTGTTATTGCACTATTTAATGTCGTGATCGTAAAACGTGCATTTTATATTTTAGTGCATGGAGTCACGAGGATTTAAGTGCTCTATTGTTGGGAAATGACCTGTAAAATAATGTGCAATAAATAATCAGCTACATAATGTCTAAATGATAATACTTTGTAGTATGGAAAGGAGTTTTTTATACATCAATAGCGACAAACACGCACAACAAATTTTTCCATTAATACAACCTGTTATTAAGAAAAATGTAGGTACGTATTCTAAAGTTTTAATGTTTCTTGTTTCTTGCTGATCGGGTTAAAATTTGAAAAGTTCAGTTTATAAATCAGGCTATTTGTTACCGGAGAGTGCAACTAATTATTGGTTCATATTTCATCAATGAATATAGAAAAAATATTTCAAGATTTTTTTTCTTCATAAAGTTTTTTTATTGAATTTAGCCTCGCCACAGGCTCCGAAGTCCGTAGCCTTTGTCATTGTAAGTTCTTTTTTTTACACATTTCTTGGATTAGGAGAAGAAAAGGAAAATGGGGGGAAGTTGGGAAATGTTTTAACCTAATTCTAATGCTAGTCCGATTTCGTCTGTTGAGCCGGTCTTCTACAGCTTACCTACAACGGATTTGGCTTTGCTATTACTGTCTCTATACTTTCAAATTAAAAGAAAAGAGAGAGACACTAGACACTAACTCGACATCGTCATTTGCTATTTTCTACCTTCCGGCTCAGAACATCAACCATGCTCTCGTTTTTGTCCTTGATGCCTAAATAGCAGCGAGGAACACGGAAGGGAGTAGCCTTAGCTAAAAAATATTGTTCAAATCTTTCTGTCATTTCTTGCGGGAGGGGAAGTTGCACACTAGTGCAAAGCCGCACTATTACATACAAAACATACCTGTACCGATCCATTGCCGATCATACTCACACAACCAAATCACTAACACATAACAAATAAAGCACCATTCACAAATCTAGCCCCGCCCTCACGCCACAGTATATTATCAAACTCCATGGTCCACGCGGACTTGTACTTTGACAGAGGGGAAACGCTGTGTATGCCTACTCCCTTCCGTGTTGCTCGCTGCTAAATAGTGTTGAGACGAGTAAATCACAACAACAGCACAGTACCATATAGCTATTTAACCATGAAAAGACCATAACACTACTCGGCACAGTAGGTACTGCGCTCGTCGTCCAGAGTTTTAAGATGATTCATCTCTTTGCCCTGAAATTTATCTGAAAATATTTGTATCGGAAACAGAACGAAGTAATATTGCAGATAATTGTTTGGCGATAGGATAACTTGTAAAGTATGTTACTTCCCTAAATAAATAAATGTATAAAATAAATTTTGGTGGACAATTCACACACAACACCATCTGACCCCAAACTAAGCAAAGCTTGTAATATGGCGGCCAAATAGCTGATATAATACTTACCTATATATAGTTGTAAATACAAACTTTTTATGCATAGAAACACTCAGATACTGTACAAATATTTGAATTTATCACACACATATTTGCATTTTGGTTGGGAATCGAACCCACGACCCTCGGCTTTGCAGACAGAGTTACTACCCACTAAGCCAAGAGGCAGTCTAACAGCCTATTTGTAGAGCCCTAGGTGGACTCTAGAAATATTGTAGACTCAACGTCAGTGCATCATCACTCGCTCAAGGTCGCGCGGTTTTAGCCTACAACTAGACCGTTCCTCCCAGGGAACAAGTGCCAGTCGGTTGTCGGACGCACGGCTGAGCGCTCGCGCAACACGTTCCCCGCGCATATTGTTATTAGATATGTCGACAACCCTCCGCGCGAGACAGCGACAGAGTTACGCGTTAGAAAGAGCGCAAATGTTAAGTTGAAAATCGCGACAGGTATTGAGCGCTAATGCGAGCTGAATTGAACTTTGTTGTGTACCAGCAAGAGTCGCTATTTATATAATTGTTTTCGGTAAGAGAGGCTTCTGTACTTGTACTAATATTTATTCTGTGTCTACGTGCTACGTGTTCCAATAACTGCTGCTGCTATGTTGCTTACCTTCATAAATAAAACTTGATCGTGCCGTCACTTCTAGTTTTTTTAGTAAAAATGTTTTCTGACAAAGAGTATGGACGCTCGTGTCTATGGCGGCTAAAGTTTTGAATAAATAAAAAAAGTTGAGAGGTGTCAAGGGACACCCGGATGGAACGAAGTTCTTGTCGATTAAGGCGGGTAATCCTCCCTGATCTGAGGCCAACGTTATAAGTAGAGGCAGACACGATATCCATCGGCGTTACGACAGTAGTGAAGGAATTGTAATAAAAAAATTAAGTTATAATAATATTTTTTTATTACTTATTAACAAATATAATGTAAGTTAACATAAACTTAAGGAGTAGCATTGAGGTTTTATATAAACATTATAACAATGATTCATTATTATCATTCCGAGTGTTAGCCATTCGGATTGCATTTAGAAACAGTACTCATATTAATTCCAATGTTGCCTAGGTACAAATATTAGTTTTACGAATGAAATTTGTCGAAATATGTATGCGTCAATCACACCAATCGATATTACATGAACATTACGATATATAATATACGATAGTATATAACGTGACAACATCATTACAATACATTGATGAAATATTACAGACAATAGAATCGAGTGGAAAAACAAGTACAAAATCAAAAATTTTGATTTACCCCCAACTACCTCTGATTTGTTATCTGTATAACATTGAACTAATTCAAGCCCTTTCATTTGATACCCATATTGAGGGAGTAGTGAAACGTATTTCGCCATTTTGTGGTGGCAGCTTTCTTGGATTTGAAATTTGTCATAGTGCATAGTATTCTATTAGTCGAGCCCTTTCATTTGATACCCATATTGAGGTAGTAGTGTCCAATCACACTATCAGTTCATTACACGCAACGTGACGTACTACGTCTGAACTACGACGTAAAGTGTAATCCTGGATGAATGGAACAGTTTCGTGACTGATGCCTGCAGCTGAATATAGTAGGATGAAACCCATTGTAAATGGAAGAGAATATGACAAAAGTGAAAGAAAATCGTCAAATAACTGTATTTCGGGTTTATTTTGCGGTTCTGAATGATTACTTTACATAAATTCTCAGGAAAAAAAGAACAAAATTATCGTACCGGTAGTGACCTCTCCAGATTTTCTATGACACTAGAGTAGGATACAATCCACAGCTGATTAAATTTTGAGTTCTGCGCCACCTATTGGTAATTATAGGAACTTTGATGTGCAAGTCAATTCGGGCAGTAGTCGTAAATTAGTGGTCTAGCCTCTAACCAAATACTCATAGGGATTGTGCAACGCCATCTATTTTTAAGCGCAAGAGTCAGTTATAAATCGCCAAATATAAAATAGAAAAAAACGATAAAATAGAAACGCCAATAGAAAATACTTAGATTTAAATTAAATGCGTTGATAAGAGGGATCCATTATAAAAACTATTATTCTCAGGAAAAAAATAACAAAAAGAATGTTGAGAGAAAAAAGAACAAAAAGAGTATTGCGGTAACTACCGAGGCTCGAACCGGGGGCACCTATCCTCATAGGTGACCCCTTACTTACTAATTGCGCCAACCGGTCATTATTTTCATGGGTGAAATTTGTTATCGTATTCTAATTCTTCTAATTCTATGACGTCATAGGCACGAAACGTTACAACTTTTTCGTGAGAATTTTTTCCGTCTAGCTCCCTTTCATAACGCGCGATAAGGAACTTCGTTCCAAAATCATCTACCTAGTTATTATCCTCACGTATGCACTAATCTATGCAGTTTGTTTTCTACCACGTATCCAATCTAAACTACAATCTGATAAGCTTAACCACAGTCTTCGCCATCACTCTTGACCCTTTCCGTGTGGCGCTACAGTCGTATTACTATGTAATATTATGTAGCTATATAGTATATTTACTAGTTCAATATTGTATACAGAATACTTGAATGGTGGTACATACTCTTCGCTCCACTATAGGTTTAGATGCAATGGAATAAGGTTTAGATTTGAGTAATAGGGGTCAATATTGCATCGTTGGATAGCACGTGAAAAGGCGAGATTTGAAAGGATTTTGTAATTTTTCTTGTTTGATGATAGCTGGTTGCGAGTCGGGGTTTGGTTATCTAGAATAAAGTGCCTACGAACGGAATAGAGGATATCCGATAGGTACTGTAGTGAATAGTTAATAGGTGTAGATAATTGTCGATAGGTGCAGAGAATAATCCATAAGTGTAGAAAATAGTTGATAGGTGAAGATAATAGTGGATAAGTGTTGGAAATAGTCGATAGGTGTAGAAAATAATCGATAGGTGTAGAAAATAGTCGATAGGTGTAGAAAATAGTGGATAGGTGAAGCTAATAGTGGATAGGTGTTGAAAATAGTCGATAGGTGTAGAAAATAGTGGATAGGTGAAGCTAATAGTGGATAGGTGTAGAAAATAGTCGATAGGTGTAGAAAATAGTGGATAGGTGAAGCTAATAGTGGATAGGTGTTGAAAATAGTCGATAGGTGTAGAAAATAGTGGATAGGTGAAGCTAATAGTGGATAGGTGTTGAAAATAGTCGATAGGTGTAGAAAATAGTGGATAGGTGAAGATAATAGTGAATAGGTGTTGAAAATAGTCGATATGTGTAAAAAATAGGTAATAGGTGAAGATAATAGTGGATAGGTCTTGAGAATAGTCGATAGATGTAAAGAATAGTTCATTGGTGTAGATAGTAGTTGAAAGATATAGCGAATAGTTAAAAGGTGAAGATGATAGTCAATCAGTATAGAGATAGTCGATAGGTATAGAGAATAGTCGATAAGTGTAGATAATAATCGATGCCTGATTATTCGTAGGGTTCCTATTTGAAATATTCGGAGTTAATTAGTGGAAGCCTAGTGACAAATACGCCCGATTCCACAATTACAAAGTCGTCTGTTCAAATACCGTTCATCTGTCAATCTGTCTGAGTATAGTACTGAAAATTTTTGTCATTTGTTTTAAACAATGTGTTAAAAATTCATTCATTCTATTATTTTAAACTTTTCGAACACGTCACTTGTATACATATATATTATACAGAACTTACAACAATCTAATTATTTTTTCTGATATCTGGCTGACTGACGGCCAGTCTTGTCGTCAGCTCAGCACCACTGCTATTCTAACGCTACCAAAATGTCGAGGTAAATAAGTAATATAGATCGTGTTATAAGGTTTACAATTCATAAAATAAACAATTTCATTCTGCTCGAGTATCCAATGGCGATCAAACAAGCACAGTAAGCCCCAAAGCTTATGTACTAAATGCCTCTGACTAAAACGGCCTCTAGTCCAACAAATGGCTCCAATATCATCTGTAACAGGTACCATCTAATTTACGAGAGCTGAGATTGGTCTCGTAAGTCTAGAGACGATATACGTCATTGTCACGGTTCTGAGAGTAACAAATGTTGCAAATTTAAATGGTAGAACGTAATAATCAGATTTAGCCAAACGAATTTTAACTGTAATGTGATATTTTACCGGCATTTATTGAGAAAATCGGCTTAAGTTGGGTCGTAATTTAGAATTTTTAAAACAATTTTGAGACTTGTAAAATAGTGAAACTCTGAAAAAAAAATGTATTAGTTAAGGATCTAATCAAGTGTAATTCGCAGTTAGTAACACGATTTAAAGAGTATCACTTCATAGAAAAAAATCCCAAAGTTCCCTTTTTTCTTTGTATCCGATAAAAAACCGATAAGCTAGCAATTTTGCGGCGATGATCAAGACTTTGAAGTATTTTACGCACAAGAGTGTCATTGCCTATGAGCCTTTTGGCACGTCTCTCAATCGATTCCAGAGTCTCCAGCTGATACTTAACCGATCCATCCCAAAGGTGCGAACAGTACTCCATACAGGAGCGAATCTGTGCTTTGTATAACGTGAGCAACTGTTCAGAATTGAAGTATCTTCGCACCATTGAGAGGACACCCAGTTTTTGGCGGCTCATTTAGACTTAGTTTCAATATACGTGCCAAAGTTGAGCGTCAATGACAAAGAAACGCCCAAAAGCTCGAGATGGTCAGTAACCGGGACGGATACACCTTGAAAAGTAGGAGCCAGTTCGAATGGACTCCTTTTCTTTGTATTTTCTTCAATTTTTTTCTATCTGACCTATACAGGCTGACTGGTTGAACACTTTACATATTGATATAGCGTGTTCAGTAGTCGATTCTTTTTCTATTTACGTAAAAAAATAGGTGCTTATGCTTAATATTTGACTAATTTAACTTGAATTATCCGTCAATAAAATTAAGTAGTGTCACCAGGTCAGCGTGCGTAATTAATACCTCTAAAATTAAACAGCTGCGCCAAAAGTACCGTCTTGTCTTGACATACCTACGGTCGTTAACCCGTTCGCTGATACTAGCTATTACTTATTCTGTGCAAGAGCGCTCGGCCGGCGGCGGCGGCGCCGCGCCGGGGTTTCACTCGTTTTACACAGAATACTGCATATTAATTATACAGCTGAGCTGGCGGGCGATAGGCACTGTGTTGTCCATAATTTCCGTGTCCTCCAATGACCTACAAATAATTAGACGTGTTACCCGAGCTAAACTTTGGCAAGACGAAAACGAGGTAATTTCCTTAATGCCCGCTCAGTCATGTACTCTCAGGTGTCGAGAGGAGAGCTCGAGAGCAGTCGTATCGCTTTTAGGTATTTTTGGTTAATATTGTTTTGTAAACAGAAGAAAAAATGCCATCCTGTGTTTTTAGATACTGTAAAAACTATACTGCAACTGTTAAAGAGAAAAATGTTTCATTTCATGCGTTAGTAACACTACAATTATTTCTTTAAATTATTTGTTATTATTTGGTTGTTTATTTCTACGAACGGATAGAGCGAGATGGATAGTCAGATTAGAACGAGAGTGTAAGAGAGATCCGATTAATGTCATAGCGGAGATCTTGTGTTGTGGTATGATGCTGTTTGCTAGAGGAAGTTGGGCATAGTAGAACACAAATATTTTTTTATTTCACATTGTTTAAATTTATGAACATTTCATAAAATTATTTTTTCTAATCAAGGTACTTTTTTCATAAAATACTTATAACTTACTGTGCGTGATAGAACCCTTTCTTCTTTTGTGTCTACAAAAAAGTTATTTTAATATTTTTAGAGATCAAAAGATTGAAAGTAAAACTAAAGAAATTGATAACACTTATAAATGTATTAGTTATGTACAATATTTCTGACTAGCACCGCCCCGCGCGTTTACCCGCGTATTTTCCGTTCCCGTTATTCCCCCGGGATAAAAAGTAGCCTGTATTCTTCCAGACTAAACTATCTATGTTACAAATTTTAGTCCGATCTGTTCATACGTTACGACTTGATCGAGCAACAAACATCCATACATTTAGTACAATTTAAATAGGTATGAACGGCACCTATTCAGATTGTGTACTGAAATAGCCTTTTTGTGTATTCTGTATTATTTTGAATAGTACCTGGTTGACCGAGCTTTGCTCGTTTTTTTTTGTGAAATTATATTTAAGCAGATACGAATTACGTACTGATGAAATATCACTACATAGTATAAAACAAAGTCGCTTTCCGCGGTCTTTCGGTTTTTTATCGTATTCATTTCGGCGAGAGTGCGATTGATTTGCATGATCATATCCCACATTGTCCTTTATTCTATCGGAATATTTGTAGCTCCATAAAGCAACATCGTTTCATGGTTGATGTTTCAAAGACACGAACGAAGAGACTTGACTCTACTTTTGTGATAAGAACGTCTAGGCTATGGAAATACGTTGCCTGAGTGGGTTTTTCCCGATGGCTACAACCTTTGTGTCTTCAAATCTAGAGTGATTCGGTTTAGGTAAACACGCTCCATCGTAGACCGCATCGTCGCTTAGCATCAGGCGAGATGGCGGTCAAGTGTAAAATTAAAGTAAAAAAATGCCTTCAATTTAAAATACACACAGACAGACACACGACTAAATTTTATAAGAAGCTATGAATGTCTACGTGGACCATTAGGAAACCGCCACACCGATTGCCATAAAATGTATATGGGGTCACCTCTCAAGTATTTTGTACCAAAAAAAAAATAGCGGAGCTATCGCGTAAGATACGTACCAGAATATTATATACAACGGAATTGAGAACCTCCTCCTGTTTTATAGTATTATTTGAATTGCTAATAATTTATTATTATTATTGATCTAGCCTCAAACCAAATACTCATAGTACAATAGTCAGTTTGTGCAGATTCTGATACGGAGCGGATAAATCGCCAGTAGGATTTTTTTTCGTTTTTTTGTTGGAAAATTCTTAGCTACAAATTAAATACGACCATATTAAGACGTTGATAAAGAGGGGGGAGCCCTTTTATAATAGTTTTTCTCAAAAATAAAAGCACAAAAGGGCAATTGAGAGTAACAGTCAGCAAGATTCGAACCGAGGCCTCGTAATTTCTAAAGCGAGTATCTCTCGGTTGCGCTAATCAGACGTTGATCAAAGCGACGAAATTTGTTATCGTATTCTAATGACATTGTATGAGTATTTTCATTGCCTGAAAAAGCCCCTAAATTGACGTTTTCTTTGAATAAAACCTAGTTAGATCGATTTATCGTCCCCGAAATCCCCTGCATACATAATTTCATGAAAATCCGTCGAGCCGTTTCCGAGATTCAGATTCTATATATATATACATATTTATATAGGTACAAGAATTGCTTATTTAAAGGTATAAGATATATATATATATATATACATATTTATATAGGTACAAGAATTGCTCGTTTAAAGGTATAAGATAACTATAGTTCGATATCAAAATAGCAATTTTATTTCAATACATATCCAAAATTTGTCAAAATCCTATTTTTACCAACAAGATAAAATATCAACATTTCAAATTCACACATTAAAAACCAATTCCTGAAATTAGCAATCGGTAGATATTCACTTTTACCTTACCTTACTCTATTGTTTATATTAGTCTGTAGGTATCCGATAAACCTATCTTTTCCTTTCCAACAACCGATAAGCTGGATATGTTGTCTCTTTCTTCCGCGTGATATTTATTAATACATATATGGAAGTGTGTATGTGTGTAGGTACATGAGTATGTGTGCAAGTTTCGCTGTGATTTATTGCATGATTGTTAGACTATAACGCTTCTATTTGTAATACTTCGTTGGTGTCCTCGCACATTAATGTAATGAAGGTTTTCCTAGTAATTTATTTGTATTTTTATAATTATATATTTTTAAGCCCTTCATGTGACTATGATTTATTATATCCTTGAATATCTATAGTGTTCAAACAGTCAGCCTGTATAGTAGCTGGCGGTGAGTGCTCCTGCCACGTAACTGCCTTTTGGGTTAGCGCCGCAGCGCAGGACCCACCTAAACTTAACTTAGGGTTAAAATACTTACGCTAATTAGCATACAACCTGATAAAGTACCGTAAAGTGAAAAAAAATTTGGACTAAGCCCTAGTTAAGAACGAAATGACATATTCATACCGAGTGCAAGCACTGTGTCAAGTGCTAACATACTATAGAAGCGTACTCGCATATTGTAGTGAGCAGTGACGCGTTACGACCGACGGCGTGCGCGAGGGCGCCTCTATGGCACGCCCTTAACAAGTTCGACATTTTGTACCTATCGAATATATTTTGTTCAAAGCTAAAACCACTTTAATAAGAATATTGTACAAATAGTACTCAGAAGTGCAGGCAAGATTCAAATCTATAACCTCATGATTCTTATTTCGTCGGTATCGTCACTAGGCCACCATGGCTACAATAAATGTGTATTTATTTCGAATGTGGGTTTATTATTATACTGCATTTATTAAATGTTTAAGTACTTTCAACTAGCAGTACCCCGCAGTTTCACCCGCGTAGTTTCCGATTCCGTTATTTTCCCGGGATAAAAAATAGCCTTTATGTTATTCCAGACCATTAAGTATTTCATCTAAATTCCTTGAGTAGTTTTTGCTTCAAAGAGTAACAAACATATATTCTTACAAACATTTGCGTTTATCATATTAGTGGGATAGAAAGTAAAATTGTATTGTAGGTATTTGTTCAACATTTGCATGTGTGCTCTCATCACAGACACACACATACACTCACACCCTCACACACACACACACTCGCACTCACGCACGTACACACGCATATGTCCAAATTATATCACTCCACCTGTTTCGGCGTCTGGGATAAAAAGAAACATTTCAATATTCAAATACGAGAAATCTAATTCATATTTCATTCCAGAGTCTCATTTTAAAATCTCCATTTTGTGAAGTCTACCTGCGGAACGGTCACATCGCTTTATTTCATCATCTGAGTTGCGCTGTCTGCGACGGGCTTTGTACGAATTGATCTTTTTTATGCAGCAATGAAATCTAGGCCATGCGATACTGGAATGAAATATTTATTTAATACTCGTTTCCAGGTTCCAGTGAATGGTTACTCTAAAAAGATTATCACACAAATTTGTCAACGACGCGACGTTGCTATTCTGGTCGAATTTTGTAGTGCAATTTTTTAGGAGTCTAACTGAGAAAGTACTACACTTTTGCCTGTTACACTAATATCAAGCAGTTATCCTATTGCCAGAATTCAAACGTCTTATAACTCAAAACCATGGACATTAGAAAAAAAGTTGGAGGCAAAAGTTGTAGAAAATTAACTGATCTATAAAAAAGGATAGGTGCGTTTTATTCATTAATCTAATATTTCAAGAGTTATTAGCCGTGAAAGAAAAACCAGTTCATTAAATGAGCCATAAGATATAAACGATACGTTCTACAGAAAAGTTTCACAGCAACAAAAGATGTAAAATGGTATTTGCTACAATAACGATTTGAATAATTTTTGCCTTAAAGTGCATAGTTTCCCAGATATCGACGAAAAACTTTAACTCAAGATGGCGCTTGAAGCTCATCCTGAATTTGTCAGCATTTTGCAGATTTTATGCTCAGTAAGTGATCCTAAACCTCATTAAAAAGAAAATTTGGATCGGAAATTTATTTCAAAGTTAAATTCAATTTTTACTGGCCTATTAACTGAAAGCTATAAAACTGCTATATGTTAGCTATATAAAAACTATATCCTACAGCTAAACTATAAGCTGATAAATCTCATAGGTCACTTTTTATCCCGGAAAAATAACGGAAACGAGAACTACGCGCGTAAAACCGCGGGGCACTATTAGTAATATATAAATCAAGCAGCAACTTTAAAAATTAAAGGTTTAATTAGACCGCCATCTTGTCTGATGCCGTCTACGATGGAGCTTGCATGTATAGGAGAAACCAATGCACATAAATTGTATAAAGCACAACCTAGCACTGCTCTTTATTTGTCACTCCATTCAATTAGACGATTTATTTCTTTGTCCATATTATCTCTAAAAACTTAGTTTTTCAAACCGGAACACAATAATCTATTCACACAACTGGTTGGTGATAAAATAACTAATAGAGTAAGATCCCAGAGCTCCCAGACGTCACCTATTTTCTGATGAATGAAATGTGGACGATTGAGTAGAGTTAGTAAGTACTAAGAACACATGCTTACTCGCTAACTTGCTTAGATGGCCAATTTTGAGATATGAGGTAATGAAGGTACATACAAACATTGCTTACTTCACGTATTTTCTAATAAGTGATTTTTACGTATGTTGTAGACAATATCCTAAAAAACAAGGTCCCAATAATACTCCCAGACACTTTCCGTCGGCCGTTTTGCTTAACAACTCCAAAATAATAATTTACCTGCACTTAAATTCTCATGCTCCATATGTAAATATGTTCATCAGACAACTATTTTAAAGCTTTTTCCAATAAGACAGACCAATCTAAGGGGCCAATCATTCCCTAAACTCAATTTTAAGTCAATATTTCCTAATAAACGTCTCACTCAGTCTCCCGCTCTTACCCATAGGACATAGTTGAGTTTAGGGGATGATTGCCCCCTTAGATTGGTCTATCTTATTGGAAAAAGCAACAAAATAGTTGTCTGACGAACAAATTTACAAATGGAGCATGAGAATTTAAGTGAAGTTAAATTATTATTTTGGAGTTGTTAAGCAAAACGGCTGACGGAAAGTGTCTGGGAGTATTGGGACTTTGTTTTTAAGGATATTGCCTACAACATACGTGAAAATCACTTATTAGAAAATACGTGAAGTAAGTAATGTTTGTATGTACCTTTATTACCCGATATCTCAAAATTGGCCGTCTAAGCAAGTTAGCGAGTAAGTATGTGTTGTTAATACTAATTACTAACTCTATTCAATCGTCCACATTTCATTCATCAGAAAATAGGTGACGTCTGGGAGCTCTGGAATCTCGGGCTATTATATCTCACAAAAGTGTGGTAGTTTCCCAAGCGGATTCGGTAGAAAGTCGTACCACTCCAAGAGTCCTATTGGGCAATTGCTTAGCAGATTTTTTTTTTTTTTGAGACTGATCTATAGTAGTTGGCTTCAAATACACTGTACTACCTATCAGCCTTTGGGTGACCATAGAAGGGGTAAAACCCATGATACCTAATACTAACTTCATCAACATCATCATCAACAGCCCATTAAACGTTCCCACTGCTGGGACTTTTTTTTTTTTTTTTTTTTTTTTTATTCAATATTGCTACTCCACAGACTCCGGGGTCCGTGACTTTTGTCATTTCAAATCTTATTTATTTTTACATCTTTCTTGGATAATCAGAAGAAGAGGGATATAAGGGGGGAGTTGGGAACATTTTAAACCTAATACTAGTTAGTGCTCGTCTGTTGAGCCGATCACTACCGGTTGGGATTCCGCTAGTAATCGACTCGACATCGATTCTTTGCCTTATTGCCATTAAATTTGCCTAAGCCGCCTCCTCCCGGCCGAGAGCCTCCACTACGGCTGCATTTCTATCCCTGATGGCCATCTGTAGGTTGAACTCTCGGATGGTCTTCGGTGATGCAGCCAACGCTCGCCGCACGAACCGACCGATGGCGTCGTCGGTGTCGTCAGCGTAGTATGTGAAGGACCCCGTGTGCCGTGAGATTGCAACAACCGCATGGGGCACGCTCTCGTGCAGCTTCATGTTTGCCTTGGTTTTTATTGCGATTACCGACTCATATGTGTATCCCTGAGCTTCATGGATGGTGAGGATACGTCACCCGGAGCCTGACCCATAACCCTGGTTTGTCAGGGTCTCCTTCTCCTCTTGAGTGTGAACTAAGAAGAGGGTGTTTGGTAGGGTGTTGGGTATTTGCGCTCCCTTGTACCTTTTCTGCTCTAGGGACTTTATACGGGGTGCTGAGGAGTACATACCTGAGTATATTTCCCTCAGCGCATATGCGACATCCATCGGATTGCGATGTGTGCAGAGCAACTCCTGGCTGATCTTTGTTACCAGGTTTGGGCGGTGATACCTCATTTCGAAGAGATTTTCCCTGTCGATATAAGGCAACTGATTGACGTCTCCGATGAGGACAATTTCACCAACACCAGACAGCCTTGAAGCCATCACAATGGCTCCAAAATGGTTCATGAGAGCTTCGTCCACCATGAGGCGACTGAAACTTTCTCTTCCGAAACCATTTACCAGAGCAGAAGCCATGGTTCGCACTCTGGTTTTGACCAGGTTTCCGATACGGTGCGATAGCTTTTCTCTTAGATCTTTTGCTGCCTCAGTTGTTGTAGTGATAATGGCGTCCTTGTCCACATCAAAGTGTCTAATCACCCATGTTGTCTTTCCACATCCTGGAACTCCGTTGACCCACTGTATTCTCGGTACCTCCCAGTTTTCCCAACCCGCTTTGACGTTTGAGTTCCCTTCGATGGTTTTGGCCATCTCAAGGATCCTATCGTCCAGCATAATCTTGGTGCATCGGGCGGTAACTACGATTGGGTCGTTTGGTGGTGTCGCATAAACTGGCATTCCCGCGCGCTCTGTCTCTTTCTCGTTCAGTGTCACGAAGCCATTTTCTACACTGTAAGCTGCCATATACTTTCCTGTCATGGTTCCCTTGATGACCCGGGAAGTGACATTATTGTAAATGGCTGCTTCGGCCTCCTCGAGTTTCGCCTTTAAGAGGCTTTCACTTCCTAGCCTATAGGACTGCGTGATGTTTTCGCAGGTCTTGAGGTTGACTTGTCTTGTCGCTCTCAGTGTGGCTAGGAATTCGATGAAGGCGTTACGTGCATGACTCCGCGGCTCCGAAGCCATGACATAGCGGGGCGGTTCAACCTGTCCCATGTCGGCTCTCGTTCGGCTCGTTTGTTGCTGTGAAGCTGCGTTTTGGGTCCTTGACGTCAAGGGGGGTGATGAGTGGGATGAGATTCGGAGTATGCTCCTTGCTGCTGCATTGAAGGCAGTCACGAAGGTCGTGTTGTTGCCTCGGCTGCCGCTTTGATTGGCTGCGGCTTTTTCCGTGGCTGCCCTCTGCTGTGCTCTTTCGGAGCCGGTTTGGATGGTCGAACTAGGAACAGGATGTCCCCAGCTGTCAGTTGCATGTGTTTGGTCGTGTGAAGGGGCTCTGAGGAAGCTCAGATTTTCTCCCCTGTCTTCATATACGACTACCTCATGATGTTTAGAGGCCTCAATGCAACCCAGCCGGTCTGCGACTCGCGCTCTTGAGTATTCGATTGCCATCGCATCCACGCTTATCACCCGGGGTGTTTCACCCGCATTTCTGCTCAGATGTTCGAGCAGCGCACTTGCCTGTGTGAAAGGGGTCCGACCTTCCGAGTACTCTATTAGTGCAATCGTTTTGTTTTTCGATCGCACCAGCCGAAATCGGTGGCCATCTACCTCGCACACTGGCATGGCGTCATAGGTTTTCCGCTTCATTGTGACTTTTGCGGTACTCCCATTGAGCAGGCAAGACAATCCAGGTGACAAACGGGCTCGTTTCCGTTCCCAGGCGAAGCAAAAGCTTATTCCGAATCTTTCTTTGTTGCTGTCCATGAAGAGAGCCACTCCACGGACACGAATCCCTGCCTCTCCTCGGTCTGCGTTCTCCAGTAGTTGTTGGATGGAGGTACTTTTCGAGGAACTATGTTGGGCGGGAACCACATTCCACGTGGCGTCCACGGGCAGCGGATCTGGGTGTGGTGGCGAGGGGAGGCGTGTATTTGATACTGTGGAGTTTCTCTTGGCCGCTATGCGGAATGAGCTCTCCATGAAGGACAGGAGCCGTGTTCTGTTATCTGGATCTGCTAAGATGTTATGGAGATCCGAGACAACCAGCTTTCTGTCGATCATAGATTCGAGTTCATGTCTTGCGACCATGAATCGGGGACAATCGATTAGCACGTGCCAGTTCGTTTCGGGTTGGTCGGGGTCACACTCGCATCCAGGACCGCTCTTGAGCTTAAATCTGTACAGGTATTCTGCTATTCCTCCGTGTCCCGTCAACGCTTGTACCTGGAAAGGAGTCAATTTTATGGTTCTCATCATTCGATATGCGTTTGCTATATCGGGGAGGAACGTCTGGGTGACTTTTCCAGTGTCCGAGGTCTCATATCGATCTTGCCATTTCTTGACCGATTCTTCGCGGATTTTGCGTTTGACGTAGGACAAAGGGATCCCCTCGTAGTCCCTGGGTGATTCTGTGAGAGCTGCCGATTTGGCTAGTTCCTCAGCTCTTTCGTTGCCAACGGTGCCCACATGCGCTCTCACCCAGAAAAGACGAAGAGATCTCCCTTCAGCATTAATATGTCCAATGTTTTCCTTTATGCACTTTGCCAGGGGGTGACTCGTTTTCGGGTTACTTAGCAGTTCGAGTGAAGATCTGGAGTCACTCAGAACATTGACTGCTGGGTCCTTGCTTTCTAACGCCATTTGAGTTGCCCGGCAAAGAGCATAGAGTTCCGATTGAAAGACTGTGCATTCGGAGTGGAGCTTGAAGGTCGAGTTCTTGACCTCTTTGCCGTTCTCCCACCATGTTAGAGCAGCTCCAACTTTACCTTCAACCTTACTGCCATCAGTATAAATTTGAGGTCCTTCTGGAAGTTTGGAGCTTCTTCTTCTGCTTCTTCGTCTTCTAGGAGCTCATACTCTACGGGTACCAGCGTGGACGGATGGGATTGGTCCAAGTAGTTAACGTTCCGTTCGAGTTCCACTTCTGGTGGGAGGTAGTCTTGGGAGAGGTTTTTTTTTACTCTGTACAAATTAGCTGCTTCCTGTATCCTCAGATCCAGGGGGAGCAAACCGGAAAGTGCAAGTGCTGATTTCAGGGAGACAGTACGGTATGACTTACAGATTTTCTGGGCAAAACCTCTTTGGATCGCGTTCAAGTGAGACTTGTTTTCCTCGAGGTCTGCCGCTTGTGCCCATACACTTGAGGCATACATGATTATAGGTTCCGCCACAGCGACGTATATAGTTCTCGTGATTTCGCCATTCAATCCCCAGGTCACCTTCGCTGCACATGCTAGCTGTCTATAAATGTTCGCTACTTTTTTACATTGGGCGGTCACATGTGCTTTAAAGTTGAGCCGTCGGTCAATTAGTAGGCCTAGCAGTTTGACTTCCTCGACCAGATCGAGCCGGACGCCGGACAAGACTATGTTTGGAGGTTCGTACTTCAACTTTTTTGTGAAAAGCATTGCGTTGGTTTTATGCGCTGCAAAGTTGAGTTTGTTAATTTTGCCCCATTCCACTGTCATGCTCAACGCCCTGCCCGCTTGCTGTTCGATGATGTTCGGGCTGCCTGTAAACACGAGAACGACGTCATCCGCGAATGCTTGACAGTATACTCCCTCGGCTTCCAACATTCGTAGTAATGAGTCTAGAATCACATTCCAAAAGGTTGGTCCACAGATGGACCCTTGGACGCATCCTTTAGTTGTTTCCTTCTCATAGACTGCTCTTGCATAGTTGACCTTGATTTTACGGTCGCTGAGGTAAGAGTTTACGATGTCGTAGAGGTTTGTTGGGCACCTCTTCTTCGCTAATTGATTTTTGAGGGCGGGCCACCATGCATTGTCAAAGGCACCCTCTATATCCAGGGAGATTAGGAGTACGGTGTCTTTACTGTCAACTCCTTTTTTGATGTGCTCTACCAGGTCATAGAGGGCGTCCTCGGTGCCTCTTTGAGGCATGAAGCCGTACTGTTTCCTACTGATGATTGGGAGGAGATGCCATTGGAGTCGGTTTACCAGAAGCTTTTCGACAATTTTTCCGGGAACGGACAGAAGACCTATGGGGCGGTAAGATTTTGGGTGTGTGTAATCTGTCTTACCGGGTTTGCGTAATATGACCACGTGCGCCTCTTTCCATTGCTTGGGGAAGTGTTTTAACGACAAGCATTTATTTGCTATCGCCAGGAAAACCTCCCATTCGCAACGTATAGCTGCGGCGCATATATCAGCGGTGAGCCCGTCCGTACCGGGAGCTTTTTTTGGATTCAGAGTTCTCAATACTGATTCCAGTTCCGCTGATGTGAAAGGTGGATCATTTTCCGGTAAGTCCATAGGTGTTTCCGTGGTACGCTCCCGTAGCTCTGTATGACACGGTTGGTCTGTGCTCTCAGAGTCGTCGGGATAGAAAGTTTTGGCAAGTAGTTCTGCAGATAGCTGCGGGGATAGAGTGTTACCTTCGGTGTCTCTTAGGAGTATTTCTTCCTGTCTTGTCGAAGTGTTTCTCATCACTCTGTAGATCTTGTCCCACATACTTTCTTTCTCCTGATTGGTGCAGAACTCTTTCCAGCTTTCCGTCTGAGCTTGTTTGACTTTTTCCTTGTAGTCTTGCCGAGCAATTTGGTACTGTTCGACTACAAGTACAACTCTGTCAGGAGCGGCATTCCTGATCCTTCTCTTTCTTCTGAGAACTTCTTTTTTCAGATTTTCGAGCGTTTTAGTATATCATGGAGGGGTTGGATTTCTCTTCGACGAGCTCACCAATGGAATGGTGTGCTCGCAGGCTTCATGTATACCAGCTGTGTAGCTCGTAATCATCAACTCAAGTTCTAGTGAACTTTCACATTTCTCCACTGATTCCGGCGAGATGTTTCTTTCTTTAAGGGAAGATTTTAGCTGTGACATAAAGTTTGGCCACTTTGCCTTCTTAGTGTTGTATTTGCGTGTTGTTATTGGCCTCTGTTGTTCGAGAGCTTTAACTAGACGCAAAGTGAAGGTGATTGCGTTGTGGTCAGATGTTGTAATACTTTTGTCAACCTCCCATCCCTCGATTTTTCCCAGGAGAGACCCGCTGCACGTAGTTACATCTACTACGCTTGTGCAGAGTTTGCCTTCCCTGACGATCTCGAAGGTTAGTGTATCGCCGGAGTTGAGAATGTACAAGTCCATTTCGTTGAAGAAAGAGTTTACGGTTTACTGCTGGGACTCGAGGTCTTCTCTCGCAAGGAGCGAGTTTAGGCCATAATCCACCACGCTGGCCCAGTGCGGGTTGGTGGATGACACATGACTTCGAAAGATTCTAGGTACATATCGGTTTCCTCACGATGTTGTCCTTCACCGTTTTAAGTTAGCGGCATTACGCACATGGCTTCGAAAAAGACAGTGGTGCGTGTGGGGTTTGAACCCGGGGTCTCCGGATCGGCAGTCGCCATTCTCCCGACTAGACCAGCCGTAACTTAACTAATACTAACTTACGAACTATCTACCATCTACTCTATTTACTTACGCTACTTACCATACATTTGGTACCTGAAATGAAAATCAAGCTCAGTCCTAGGCTAAAGCTAAATTGGAAACATCTGAGCGCTTTGCATTCGAAATGTATGTAAAACCTTTGACAGTTGTTCTGCCGCCAAGCAGTTTTGTGCAAACATTACTGTGTTCCGGTTTGAAGGGCAATGTTTCCAGAGAAATTACTGGGCTAAGAGATGTAATATCTTAGATCTTTCACCGATAATTCTTGTACCACACGTACCTACGGACGGACTAGGTATATTTATGTAAGTTAGACTTTTTTTTTTATTATGTATGTATTAGTTTCTGTGTGTGAAATAAATTTTCATTTCAGATCTCTGGGTGACGAGCGCAGTGCAGTGCTAGGTAGTGATTTGGACTCTTCATGTTCCAATAGTTGCGTGTCACTCTGTTATGTGGCAGGCATTTGCTTACCATCAGGCACATGTCCTGCTCGTCTCGCCACTCTTTATTTAAAAAAAACTTATTTGTCCGGGCGACGAGCGTAGTCCAATGCTAGGTATTTGGACTCTTCATGTTCCAACAACTGTGTCACTGTGCTGTTATGGGCAGGAAGGCAGGCATGTTGCTTACCATCAGGCACATGTCCTGTTTATCTTGTTTCTCTATACTAAAAAATACCGAATGTTTTGCACTTTGTCAAGGGCCATGGGAGCATGATAAACAACTAATGTACATCCTACGATTATTAATTTAATGATAGACATATTTAAAACAATGATCTTACGACGGACGTGTAGCGATACCTACAAGTAATTGTACTAAAATAAAACACATTAATACTTTCACATGTTTAATGAACAATATTTCAAATAATTTGTTTCGTTTGTATTGTTCAAAATTGTATAATCATGTATGTATAATATAGAACGCTATTACCGTACGATACAAGCCCTGTTTGTTCACTGTGTAAGCCTTATCACTACGTCATTGCTTGCTAATGGTTTATCGAAAGAGACACAACTTCCAAACACAGCCAGTGCTCGGTCAGATCTCCATACGAATGGCTCGACCTAACTACGTACTACTACTGGAACGTCGTATTGTATAGACATGGACTTGTGCATGAAACGTAGGGTTGTCAAAATTTTGGAGCGTCGCGTCGTATGCGTACAGCGTACACATGCGCTTGTGTGTAAAACGTAGGGTTGTCAAAACAATCAGTACACAACAGGACGTCTACTCTCTTTCTATGATAACGTAATTTCGAAATAAACTCGCGACTTTCCAACTCCGATTCTACTTCGATCCGTCGTTTTGTCCGTTTAAATGCTTAAAAAGTAAGCGTACTCTAATTAGAGTATGCTTAGAACATTTAAACGTCAAACAATGTTGTATCGGACAAAAATAAGTAGAACGAGAGCAAGATGGTCGCGAGTTTTTTTTCGAAACTACGTTGTCGTAGAAATAGAGTAGACGTCGAGACAAGCTACGTATAACGCGCGGGCGAGCAACGCACACATACATCTCTCATGAACGCAATAGCTCGGAACCTCTTAGAACGGTTGGGACAGTGCAAGACCGAATATTATTCGTATCAAAAAGGCGGCTAGTGATGTTTTTGTGCAAAAAAAAGTATACAGAACAGTAACTCTTCAAGTGATGGACGTTTAAATTCTACATTAGCAAATTTGTTGTAGATTTAACAATGACATTGCAATTTTATTGAATTTAGACTGAATAATTTACATTCATCAGCCGCAAGACGTCCACTGTTGGACATAGGCGTCCCCCCTAGATTTCCACAACGAACGATCCTGCGCAACCTGCAACCAGCGGTTTCCAGCGACCTTTGTAAGGTCATCTGTCCATCTAGTGGGAGGCCGTCCAACACTGCGTCTTCCGGTTCGTGGTCACCACTCGAGTACCTTTCTTCCCCATCGGTTGTCAGTTCTGCGAGCAATGTGACCTGCCCATTGCCACTTCAGCTTAGCTACTCTTCGAGCTATGTCGGCTACTTTCGTTCTTTTGCGAATATCCTCATTACGGATTCTGTCGCGCAAAGAGACTCCGAGCATCGCTCTCTCCATAGCTCGCTGTGTGACTTTGAGCTTTGTTATGAGGCCCACAGTTAAGGACCACGTCTCAGTTCCATAAGTCATCACTGGCAACACGCACTGATTGAAGACTTTCGTCTTCAAGCATTGGGGTATTTTGGACTCGCAAGATGTGCCGTAGTTTCCCGAACGCTGCCCATCCGAGTTGGATCCTTCGCTGGACCTCTTTGTCGAAGTTGGATCTACCTAATTGGATCTTTTGACCCAGGTAGACGTATTCGTCAACAACTTCGAGTGTGGTATTCCCAACAATAACCGGTACAGGTGAGACATGAACATTTGACATGACCTTCGTCTTGTCCATATTCATCCTCAAACCTACCTGTTGGGATACTCTACTAAGGTCTCTGAGCATAGCACCGAGCTCCTCCAGCGACTCCGCCACAATGACTATGTCGTCGGCAAACCGAAGGTGAGTGATACATTCGCCGTTGATATTGATGCCATGTCCGTTCCAGTCCAGTAACTTGAAAACATCTTCCAGCGCGGCAGTGAACAGTTTCGGAGATATAACATCTCCCTGTCTCACGCCTTTCTGTAGCTGGATATGTTTTGTGCACTGGTCCTGTAATCGAACAGACATTGTGGCTTTGCTGTAAATACACTTCAACACTTCGATATAGCGATAGTCCATGCGGCATCGCTGGAGAGACTGAAGCACTGCCCAGGTCTCGATGGAATCGAAGGTTTTCTCATAGTCCACACACGCTATACATAGTGGCCGATTATACTCCTCGGTTTTCTGTATAATCTGCCGAAGCGTATGGATGTGGTCTATGGTACTATAGCCTTTTCGGAAACCGGCTTGTTCGGGTGGCTGGAAGTCGTCAAACCTGCGTGCGAAACGATTCATGATTACCCTCGAAAACAACTTATAAACGTGGCTCAGAAGTGAGATGGGTCTGTAATTCTTCAACAAGGTGTTGTCACCTTTTTTGAAGAAGAGCACCACCACACTTCTGCTCCACGCTTCTGGCGTATTACCGTCAAGTATGACGGAGTCGAACAGCTTCTGGAGGACTTTAAGTACCGGTTTTCCACCCGCTCTCAGAAGCTCAGTCGTAATTCCGTCGTCGCCAGGTGCCTTGTTGTTTTTAAGTTGCTTGAGGGCCATCCTACTCTCGTACAGGCTGACTTCCGGGATATCTTCGGTAAAGTGTCGGGTCAGCTTGGCTCTGGGGTCTTTAGCCATATTAACGACAGGTTGTGCTTGCGCAGAGGTGTATAACTGTTCATAGAACTTCTCGATCTCCTCTAAAATCTCGGGCTTCGACGAGGTGACGTTGCCATCATCGGTTTTCAATTTGGTCAATTGACTTAAATTGAATAAAATAAATTAAAGAAAATTTCATTTAATTTCATTTCCAACAAAAACTCAAAAATAACGCTGCGCAATGCACAGCGGGGTATCTCACATACGCTCATTTCTTTCTAGTTTATGGGTGAACTTATAACTAAATTTTAATTAACATTATTACGAAAAAGTGTAAATTATTCGTAATAATGTTAATTAAAATTTAGTTATAAGTTCACCCATAAACTAGAAATAAATGAGCGTATGTGAGATACCCCGCTGTGCATTGCGCAGCGTTATTTTTGAGTTTTTGTTGGAAATGAAATTGAATGAAATTTTCTTTAATTTATTTTATTCAATTTTGGGTTTGCACTACCACCACTCTTTCGCTCATGGTTATGCGATGCTCAGGAAATATCGACTCGGGTAACGCATGCCACAGTTTAAACGTCCTTGAAAGAAGTCTAACCTCTTTGTTTGAGTCTTTCCAACGCCTACCGTGAAGCAATATAGCTGGTTTTAATTTCGGGTACGAATTCTCTAGCAAAATATACCTTGGGATTGGACATTATTTTGCAAATACCTATGTCCAACAAAATGTTTGCCAGCGAAGCTTTTAGTTATTTGGTCTGCAGCAGTGAATTTTAAATATAGATAGAACAATATTGTATTAACTTATGGATCAGGTTAACTGTGTCTCTTTACGATAAACCATTTTAGTATACCATCAGTACTTTACAATAACAAAACACAATTGTAGACATCACATAAAAATTTACAGTGCGCTCAATAACCTAAGATAGAATTTTAATAGCATTAAATTTAAACATTACCACAGTAAAGTTAGTGATCTCACAATCATTGGATTTATAAATAGTTTTGTAGAGGGCGGGCCGAATCTAGCGTTTAACATAAAAACTGTCAACAGTTTGAGATTATGATGTGAAAAACAAACGCCTGGTGATGAGGAACTCATTTAGGGGTAATTAAATTATGATTTAAATGGCGATTAAGTCCCGTGTACGTTTTCTTGTAATCTCATCTAAATTTGATTTTCAAATTTCTAATTGAGTAGTAGGTTTATCATAGAGTATAATTAATCAGCTCACTGCTGGGAACCCAGTAATTCTCTCAAAGCAAATACGTTCACGAATGCTAAGTGCTGTAGTAAATGAAAATTGATAAACATGAGGTTTACTCTCTCGAAACAAATTATAGTAATTCATAGTACTAATGTTAATAATTACCGAATATTGACCGTGGTTAAACTCAGAGTTTTCCCACGAACGTGGTGCATACAACTGGAAAGTAATATCGGGAAATCGATCTACTATGTCACCACGGTAAATATTCAATCTAGCCCAAAACCGACGCCGCAGCGTCGCGACGTCACACAAAAAATCATTACTCAAAAATGAAACCAAATTTTGTGTGTCTGTAAACGACAATGTACTAATTAATATTATCGCCTATCTCTTAGGCATCAAAATAACCTAATAATCGAGTATGTATATCATATAAAAATAAGGTTTGAAAGTCCAAAACCGGTTTAGCCCAAATTTGGCCGCTCGGGGCACAAGTAGATTTCTTGTAATTAAAAATACTAGTGTAGTGAACTATGATAGCTTAAAACAATGTTTAGTAATCAATTTCTTCCCTAAAAGTAAACTTCATACTATGGCTAAAGAACATTTAAACCAATTCTTGATTGTGAGATCTCTAATTTTACCATAGTTCTTGGCATTTAGTACATCATAGACTCGGCCGCCAGGCGGCTCGCCTCTCATAGAAAATACAATAAAATTAAGCCTAAATTAGTACAAAAGTTGTTTTCGTGGTCCGCTAAATCCGCTCTTGTATTTATTTACAATTATTAGCAAAACGAAATGACTACAAGACATGGTGAGGAAATTAAGTTTTATTTTTTATTTTATTTTATTAACGTGATAACGTCTTATAAGTCGATGAACGCCGGCTGCACGCCCGAACAAGTGTCACGTTCCGTCCGAGGGTGCGAGCGAGCGAGAGCGCGAAACAAGCGACAGAGAGGCACGATCGGCCTAAAGCCCGCCATACACGCTACGGTCTGCCGGAGAGGTCTACCTGTGCAGTTATGCCTGCGCAGGTAGACCGGAGTGTGTGTGGGAAGCCTGCACAGGCGACTGGAGCAAGGTCGAAAATCAATTCTGTTCGGTTGGACTGCGCAGGCATAACTGCACAGGTAGACCTCTCCGGCAGACCGTAGCGTGTATGGCGGGCTTAAGCAGCCTAAGCGTTTGGGTTGTGACGCATCTGTATAATATAATAAATAACGTTACCACGTCAAGTTCTCATCCGTAAAACGACTTTACAGACAGCTATTATTTTTTAATTCGACTGAAACTAAAACTGATTCGAAGAGATGACTTACTGTTGCTGTTGTATTTTCAAGGTGGAATTATATTTTCCACTATCATTACAAAATCATTAATTTGTAATATCATTAACTATTTGAAATAGAACGCTGTTACAAATTTCCGCATCTTTTTTTATTAGTCAAGTAGATGACCAGTACTTGATACTAATAATAATATGCTATTAAACAAATATACAATCCAATACTTTGAAACAATATCATTCAGTTAAAGGTCTAAACAGACAATCTATCGATATTTCGATTTAATTTTTGGTAAATTAGTATTTTGATTTGGAATTATCCCTGACATATTCACTAATTTGTTTGAATCCGACGTTCAATAAATCACACAAATATACCATTTTCGATGCTTTCTGGAGATTTTGAAGATAAGAAGCAAAAACTAAGCATGAGTGTAATTCCAAAAAAAAGAAAGAACCAGTCATAAATCACATCATTGAAATTCCAAGAACTGAAAAATGATACAACGTCAATTTTACAGTTACTTTGAATTCTATATCAACTTGGAATAGCTCAGATTTTTAGATCAGAGTTTTGCGGGAATTTTATTTCTTGAAAAGGGTTTACAGTAATACTGTCAACACAAAGCGAAATCGTTTCTTGTAGGTAGGAGCCAGCGAAGCCTTCAGCCATTTATATGAAATGTGTTGACCTAGCCGTCGAGCCGACTTCATAAATTATTCTAGGGCTGCCCCACGCCCACGGCACCCTTTGACCATAATAATTTACGGGCAACCCTGTTGAATTTCTGTGGTATAAGGTTTGTTGGTCAAGGTTCCACAATTTATTAGATTACGAGAAATGGTCAAGAAGGGTATTAATTGGTGATGTATTAATGGTTCCTTGTCAGTTGAAATAAGACAGTGTTTAAGTTAGCAGAACGTTAACAACTGCTGAATTTTCAATCAATCTTTGGAATTGAAATCAATACCTGATAAAGTCAAATTATCCTGTCATACAATTTAAATACAGCCACTTGGCTACATCAATACTGAAAATAAACTAGTCTTACAGAAATTTAGGTACATTTTAAAATTCAGTTCTATTTTAACACTACGCTTGTCAAAACCATTCGATCTTTCAAATGTTAAGTAGTACCTATAGAAACGTATATTTTACAATTTTTTTAAAATTACTCATTTAGTTTTTGAATTGAAAATTGAGAGTATAAAAATAAAGACCGTTGAGATAGACTAGATGAGAAATAACATAAAGATAACATATTTAATGTATTCTAGCGAAGTCTCCTGAATTATGTACGAGTGGTAAGTCATACGCAAAATACAATGATACTTCAATTATACTTTAATTTGTCGTTGCGTGTAATTTTAAAACTGTGTAATTGTATCAGAGGGTGAAGAGACTGCTAGATTTTTAACCGACTTCAAAGAAGAAGGAGGAGGCTCTAAAATTTTTTTTTTTGGTAGATAATAGTTCAGAGTTGGTTCCATATAAATTTGATCGAAATCGCTGTGTTTAAAAACCGCCTTTTTAAAAAATGAACAAAAATACTAACATTTTCTTTTAGATATTTAGACGACATAGTGATTGAAATCTTGTGAAATTTGGTCGAGTGCCTGAATTTAATTTAAAATTGAAGCCTGTTTTTGTTTTTTCGGAAAAAAATATATTATTATAGTAGTAGTAGTAGTAATAAGTAATTATTATTATTTCGAGTAGTGAAGGTGAGTGTTGACATACGTCAAAAAGGGGCCCCTTGTAAATCTACGCCCGAGTCACAAGTCTTGGGGTCTACTCGAGATTTCTCTCTCTGCCACACGATGGACCCGGCACCCGCACGATGAATCCATGAAATGCTAAGAAGTTCGTCTCTGTTTGTATTTTAAAATTATAATATTCTGTGCTTTTCCCTAATAGTCTCTACTTTTTCATCGTCTTTGATTATTTTCAATACTAAGTTACGGTCAGTAATGGTTACGTTGTTCTCTTTATACTGTTTACGATGAAAACAACCTGACATAGCGATAAAAACAGATGTTTGTGTAAGTTTTGTCGAAGCTAAGATTTCATTCTACAAACAAGTGTTTTGAGGGATCCATAAAGGTATCTTATACAACTCTCCGGACTGGTAAAACGTTTTCAGAATATCTAATGTTGCAGATGTTTGTAAACTTCAACCATTGGTTACCATCAAGCAGACTGTATGCTTATTGCCACTCATCGTATAAAAAAAAGAACAAGAACACTGAAAATTAAAGTTTGTGATTGCGCTTAAAAAAAAAATCTCTGTTTTTTATCCTTCTTGGGGTTAGTGCTTTAAATAGCTTTTGAATATCACGATATGAATGCCGCGGTTTTTACGGCTTAGTGTAGATGCTCTTTGTAACCCTAGTTATTTATAGTAGACAACATACGTAAAAACATTTTTTGCGCTGTATACCATCTTTGCGAGAAAATTATATTTTGAGTTTTATACAGTTTTGAACGACGAACAATAAATACCTATATTATTAGTACGATTACCTATATTTAAAGACGTTTCTATATTTGACGTGGCAAATAGAATAGACTAGTGTGCCAGTCCAGGGGAGGGTTTAGGGTACTAGACCACGAGGAAGATCGCCTATGAGGTGGACTGACCAGATAAAAGCGGTGGTAAATGGTTCATCATCAGTACATGAATGCACAAGACAGTCGGCCATTAGAGAGGAGTGGCGACGTGTTGTGAAGCTTGCCACCGACACCTGAAGTGATGACCACGACCACTCTGTCAAGAGTGATACCGACAAAGAAGAAGTGTGACAGTAAAATTCTGTCAGTCTTACACAATTTTCTGGTTTCCCAAACACGCGGTGCAACCGTAAAAGTTAGATTTAGTTCAGTTATTGATTGACATCGCGCAGATCACCACGTCTATGGAGAGTCATCGTCTATGTATGGTAATAATTATTATAATATGTCGATATCACCGTACCACATGACGAGAACCTCGTGAAAACCGAAAAGGACAAGCTGAGCAAGTACGCAAGTACCTTGACTTGGCTCACGAGGTTACCGCTATGTGGGATGTTGATTTGACGATCATAGTCCCAATAGTCGTGTCGGCGAACGGCCTTGTAGCGAAAAGTCTTGACCAACACCTTAAGAGACTTTCGCTAGACGGCTGGATCAATGGTCAGATGCAGAAAGCGGTTATCCTGGACACAGCGCGCATCGTCAGGAGGTTTCTCTCTCTGCAACCGGTTAGGGTTACTTGGGCCCTGCCCCGCTGCTGGCGGCTATCTAGGTTTAGGTTTTTATAATGTTTTTATGTTGTTTTTTAAGCTTTATATTGATATTATAAAAACCTAAATCTAAGAAATCAAATAAATGACTGCATTATAATATCAAAGTTTGTGATACTATATTTCCTGGAAACATATTGTGAACGCCTGATTAGAAAACGTATGGTTTCGCTTACCTAACCCATACATAACCTATTCGCTCAGCGAAATCGCAAATCACCATGTCCATAAATACATAGATGCCAACATTTCTGATAGCCAAGTGTCTCTATAATAATGATACTGTTTATTATTATTGCAGCTTGTTGAGATAAATAATAATGCGTACGCTTTAAATGTTCTCCTCGAGTTATTCATTTCAATCCTAATTTCAGTCGAATAAAAACAAAGCAATTATAATCGTGTATCTTTAAATAATAATTATTACCTGATGCCATATCCTAAAATTATATACAAATACAAACACATCTTGAATTATCTACATAATTTTTAAATTATTGCATTTTATGCTTAATTTTTTTTTGTTAAAACTTTCCAACGTAAAATAATAATTGATATTTATGATATGATTAATTTAAAATTTGACAAACTTAAACTTTTGAAGATAAATTTTGTAAATAATTTAGTGTTACGAAATTATTAAATTGATTATTAAACTATTTTTTAATTTAATATTTAAATGTATAATGTCACTAAATAACTTGTTGCGTTTCGTGCATCTAAACCATTTTAATTTGCGCAAAATTATACATACATTTGGATGGGTAAATAAATTATTTTAATTCTATCTACTTAAAATGTTATTGCACACTATATTATGTTTATTTAATACTTATGTAATAATTACTTATATACACTTATAAAACGAGTATATAACACCAAGAATGAAAGAAAGTGCGGATGATATGTGTTTCCTAGTGATTTTAGAGATTTAACTGACAAGATTATAAAATTATTAATTCTAATATAAATAATTATATATTTATTTACATTAATGTATTGTTAACTTAGATTAAGAATAAATTGGTCTGACTTACATATAAATAAAAAAAATATTAATATGATGAATAAAATGTAAATGAAAGAAAAAATATTTTTAAACAACAGGGCTCAATCAATTCCTAGCTCATAAGAAAATAAATTATAAAAAAACAGTTTGTACTAACCATTTCTAAATATCGATATCATTATTGATGTTTTTAATAAATTAAATAATTGTGTAAATCAGACCAAGTTATAGTATATTTTCTCACTAATGGACAGTAACTTTTATTATGAATATTAAGAATGTATAACGGCAGTCGGATATAATATAACAAAAACTGTCACTTGCAACCATCAATGAATATTTATTGTTGATGACATGGACAGCCAACGATATTAAAATGTAATAATGAATGACTTTACAAACGTATGGTCTCTTGCATTACTTGACCTCTGGGATTTATTAAATTACATTGTTAATAGGGATCCAACTATGGTGGCAAGTCAAGTTAATGTTTATGTGACGAGTAATACATTTACGGAATATAGTTTCAGTAATATGTATAATAATATAACCTAAAATCTACTTTATAATTAAAAATTATATTTAAAACGTCTGATAAAAATTTAAATACACAATATAAACGCAGTATACTGGTCTATTCACTAAATACGTATGTGTTATAAAAACTTTTATAAGTGCTTTCAACACTTAAATTACTTATAGCTATCACGGCCTCTTTTAGTCCATACAAGACAAATATTTTATAATATAGCATACACTGTAAGCACTGTTTTTGAAAAGGCATTAATTATTCGCAAAATTATATAATTATTTTCTAATAGATTTAACTAAGGTAGACAAATATTCCGAATGTTTAAAATAATTTCAAAAACGCTGGTGCTTTAGCTCACTACTAGTTTAAAAGTATATATATTATTGAATAGTCCGAGTGTTTATAAGTTTTTGCCATAATAGTAAATCTACACATTTATTGGTCGATATTTTTATGTTTATGTCGAAGCTGAAGATTTCCTCTTTTCGACTTTGGTATCCCTCAGTTTCGTTTCATCTAAAGATTCAATTTTATGATCCCTTAGTAACGGTGTTCTAGCATCCGTTCTATCTTCTATGCTTTTTTCATCATAACTTTCGTTTTTGAAGTTGTTTACTCTGACAGTGTTGTCGCTGTTGATTGATTCTTGTGAGTGTTTGCTTTCTTTATCGCTGGTATCCTTTGGCTCTACAACTTTATCACTGTGGTATGCCATGTTGTCAAAACACTGTGCTGGTACTATATTAACTGATTTCATCATAGGCAGAGCGATGGCAAGCGCCGGACTCATCCCGTCGCGAGGGCTTGGCGTCAAGCGTGTTGTCACTGACAGGTCCATTCCAGGCATTAAGGTGGCAACTGTTTGGAAATAAATAAAATTTAAGTTTTGTGATGTTAAAAAGGATGAGAGTAATATAGTTTAATTTAACACACATGCAATAATTATTACAAGACTAATTAAAATTAAATCAAGGAATTTGGTAAAGATCAAAAGTTTTTGAAAGTTATTATTAAAAACATTGAGAAAAACACTATAATAAATTTTATATTTTACCAAAAAGTAGGCACATGAAAATTAGCTACAATTTAAAACACACAATACAATATTATAGCTAAATATTAACACAAATACACAATACAGACAAGAAGACAGGCAGTGTTATAAAGTGTTAGTGATGGACATCAATTTACTGTGTACCGTGGTATTTGGTTGTAATTTTGATACTTCGTTTGTAGTGTTGTTCTGAGTGTTGTGATTGGCTGGAAAAATACACCTTTTATCTAAAATTGCACTATACATTATTGTTTTCTATTACGCAACTCTAAAAGCATTCACGCAAGTTCACTCATCACCTAAGAACTAAACAAAAAAAAACATGGCGGCTCTTATCTACCACAACATCAATAAAGGAAGCTAAGCAAACTAAGGTAAGGGACACACACAAACATTTACAATTGGATCCCGAACCTTGAGTAGTCATTGACGAAGCAAAGGGACCTATGGATGGCTCCTCGAGAGTGCTGCTTGTAGAAATGGCCTTATTGTGCGATAATGGAAATGTCAATGAGTATTAGTGATAACTAGTTCGTTAGCATTCCTGTAAGCTAGATCCGTGTGTGCAGGCGATATAGAAAGCCCGTTCGTTGACCCAACGGCGCCGTTTGTGTGTTGCTTTCTAAAGCATGTTTAAATTTTTTCTTTTGCAGTTGTTTGGTGTCGTTTGGATCATAGCCTCAAGCTCGCTACGATCACCATCTGTGGAGGATTACATTGCATAAGCTACAGTTAGTTCGGTGACATTGGTTATTTTTAGGATTCAAATATTTGATGTCGTTTCTAGTAGCCGAATTATTTATATCTTTCAATTGTTTATTATTTGTTTCTCTACTAGCAATGACATCAAAATTAGTAGCATCTATATCAAATGCAGTATCATCCGTAGTTAATTTTGTTAGTGTAGCCAATTAGTAAGTTAGTGGTTGTGACATGTCATCTAATTTTGTGAGCGTTGCGCCAATTGATTTCAATCAATGTTAAATTTTGACTACCTTTGTGATTCTGAACACTGATTGTGCGTAGATCTACAAGTGGATATTTTGCTGCACATACAACGAGAATCTCTGAAAATTCTTAATTTTGTATTGTGAAGCGAAGATATAGAACAGAGTTCGAGAAGAATTGTGGAGTTACACCAAAGTCACATATTTGGTTTGGTTTTTATACAATGGTCATTAAACTTTTAAAGTTTCTATCTTGAATATTGTATATCTTGAATATTTAGAGCATACGTGATAACATTATAATGATTTTTATATTGATATATATATTTTTTTAATCAATTTGAGGCTCTTTGACATAGTTTTGTTTTATTCTTCTAAGTCTTACCCATATTAGGTCCCATCATATCCTTAGGATGATTGGTTTTGATAGCATTCATCCTCCTGTTGACAACTTGAGGTCCCATGCCTTGTGGCAAGGGGCCCCCTTGGGCTCCTGGTGCTCCCGGTGTACCTATAACATTTCAATTGATGTGTATATTTTACACTTATATTATTTTCAGCAATAAAATAATGTATTTAGGCGTTTTTGCTTGACAATAAGATATTTAGTCAGTAAAGATTTTCAGTTGTGCCAAACATAACACACAATACATATGTAAATAATTGATAGATGCAACTTGGAGTTATTTCTAACAAATGTCTCAAAAAACGCAAAACACTTAAAATCTTGCTGAAAATAATAATTGAATTTGATAAAGAAAAGTACCTACATGCATAATAATATTAATAAGTTATAACATAATAATCTTAACTCTTTGTTCTCATCACTATCTTATATTACAAATAATAGTTTATATTTTTAAATTACGACTACAGATAGTGCAATCCACGAAGACGCGCCCCACTATTCCTCCTAACCGTTTATAGTATATGTGTGCAAGCTTCCGTCAATGCTTGAGTGTTATCGGTACACACTAATTACCTATGAATTGTAAGCTTGCACACATATACTATAAACGGTTAGGAGGAATAGTGGAGCGCGTCTTCGTGGATTGCACTATCCATTGAAATGTTAAATTTTTTAGGCCTTACCTTGCGTTTTTTAGAGGACGCAATTTTATTTATTTGATGTGTAGGGGGGGTCAGTGTAAAGCTAAAAACAAGTTTGTGGGGTTGCAACCCTTGTCCCACGGCCGCCATCTTGACAATAGGGGTTGAAATGGTTTCTACGGTATATCTCTTAAACTATTTATTTGATAAAAAAAAATTGTTCACGTTTTTGGTTGCAAATTAAATCCTCTACAACTTTGATCCAGTAACTTTTTGTCGTAGAACTATAAATAAAAAAGTTATAAGCGATTATATTATTATTAAAGTTATTTTTTCATTAAATCAATAGCTAAGGTTTTACAGCGCTCCAAAGTGAGTACTATTTTTCAGTACTCTTAACTATACCTATATTATACGTGTGTACTAATAATATGTACTTAATCAGTTATTTTTTTTGTTATTTTTTTTTTAATTTTACTATTGTAAATTTTTTAATTATATATTTTGCAATATTATTAAAAATTAATTATAGACTCTTTTTCACTCCATAACATTTTTTTTTATCAAATAAATAGTTTAAGAGATATACCGTAGAAACCATTTCAACCCCTATTTTCAAGATGGCGGCCGTGCGACAAGGGTTGCGACCCCACAAACTTGGTTTTAGCTTTACACTGAACCCCACCACACATCAAAAAAATAAAATTGCGTCCTCTAAAAAACGCAACCCCAAATGTAACTTTTCAATGGACTATATCTGTAATGACATTAATATTTTGGTGTATGGTTTTTTTTTTAATATGGAGTGACGAGACGAGCAGGACACGTGACTGATTGTAAGCAACACATACCTGTCACATAACAGCACAGTGACACGCAGCTATTAGAACACGAAGAGTCCAAATCAATACCTAGCACTGCACTGAGCTCGTCACCCAGATATCTAAGATATTATACCTCTAAGCCCTGTAATTCTCTGGAAACATTTCCCTTCAAACCGGAACACAGTAATGATTGCACATTACTGCTTGGCGGTAGAATAACTGGCAAAGGTATGGTACCTCCCCAGGTGGACTCTGCCAAGAATCTTACCACTACCAAATATTAGTACCAAAGTGATGACCTGGCTCTGGCTTGTATCTGGTGCAAAGTATAGCATAAGCCCACTAAATATTCCCACGGCTGGAACTTGGAGCCTTCTCTCGCAAGGAGATAATCAAGGTCATAATCCACCGCATTGTCCCAGTGCAGGTTGATAGATGACACATGGCCTTGAAAGATTCTATGTACATGTCAATTTCCTCGTGATGTTTTCCTTCATCGTTCTAAGTTAGCGGCTTTACGCACATAACTTCGAAAAGACAGTGGTGCACGTGGGATTTGAACCTGGGGCTCTAGTCGCAGTTCTGCCGACTAGACCAGCCGTAACTTCAAATGTCCTAAGTGCAATCGTTGACATTCAGCAACATATAATTTGATGTGTATTGTTATATCAAAATATATGTTTGTCATCATTTGGTTATATTTCCTTTTGCTTCTCATTTAAAACTTGGTAATTAATAACGTACCTCATTTAAATATTTGAAAACAGACGGGATACGAAATGATAAGTTTCTTAAAACTAAAAATAAAATAGATTATTAATGCATGAGTAATACTCACGTATGGGAGGTCTAGTTGGCTCAACATTGATAACTCGCCGCCGCTTCTTAGGTAGTTTGGCCCTCGCTTGCGTATGTGAATAGTACATCGCAAAGTTGGACACAATGACCGGCACAGGAAGAGCTATCGTCAGCACCTGTTCCAACGTAACCATAGTTCAAATTATACTGGACCTAACTTAATTTTATGAAAATTTGATGTAGCAAAATAAGTCCAAGTTTTGAACTGGGACAAGGTTCTCATAACATATGCATAGACAGCGTAGAATCGTTCTTGAAAGGCTCTTTTAGCGTGATATGGCACCAATTATGATTTTTTTATTACGATAATGTTAAAATTTTGTCTGTTGCCATGCTAAGTTTTGTATATTTCAATGTTTTGTTTTAAAATAGATTACACTACTTTAAACAGTCAATCTATTTATGCATGTAAAATACATATTTTTTACAAAATAAGATCTAAATTGACTAATGACGAAATATTCGCATAGGTTAAAAAATAGAAGTGTTTTGAATGGCAACAGTAAAAATGAAAGAATACTTACTCCAGCCAATGCACAGAGGGCACCAACAAACATGCCGACGTAGGTTTTTGGAGCCATGTCTCCATAACCCACCGTGGTCATCGTCACCAGAGCCCACCAAAGCCCCAATGGTATGCTGTTAAAGTCATTGTGAGGGTTCGTCTGTATTCTCTCTGCATAGTAGACCAAACTAGCAAATATCACTATCCCCAATACTAAGAAGAATACCAGAAGCGTCAACTCTTTGGCAGACGCTCTGAAGGTTTGGATTAAAATTTTGAGACCAGACGAGTGCCTCGTTAATTTGAACAGCCTCATGATTCTTATAATAGAGAAAAATTCCAGTATGTCCGCGTTCTCCACGTGAGAAGCATATTTCTGGAGAATGAGATCTATGTAAAAACTCATGGTGGCGATGTAATCGATGATGTTCACAGATGATTTGACAAACTCGCACTTGTTGGGAGAAGATATAAACCTAACGAGAATTTCTAAAGTAAACCACGCGTTGCACACGCACTCAATATAAAAGAACGCTATATGCGCATTTGTTTGCACTTTGTCCAATGCCCAGCTCTGGGACTGATTCGCAGTTGTCACTGTATAGTTCCTGATCACTGGCACTCTCATGTCCGGATGCGTTTTCAGACAGAACGATATGATCGACACGCAGATGAAGAACACTGATATCACCCCGATTATCTGAAACAAAAAGTTAAATCAATTGCATTACAAAGAAAACCCAATTTATTTAAAACGAGTTAGGAATGAGACAAGGTGAATGAATATTCATTGCGAGGACGTGACGGTTGCAGCTTTAAAATTCAATTTAAATGTAAAAATTTGTTGTCACCAAGGAATGTACATAATCAGACGGTTTGGAGAAACAGAGCCTGTTGTTGTTAAAATAAGACAAATAAATTAAATTGGCTGAACAACCTAGCGTTGTTTGTTCAACACGGCAGCTAACCGAGACGAGGATGGTGCTTCACATTAAAACGGTTGTTTTACTACAGAGACCTTTAAACAGAGGCACCTTTGTAACGAGATATGTAAATGGCAAAAGCTTTCAACTTAAAGATTGTATAAAAACAAAGGAGAACCCAAAAGGGCTAGGCTAGGAGTGTCCCGTTTAGCATAAATTTGAATTAAAATTCTCTTGCCCGAAAAGAATCTCGGCACAACAATATTTTACACTTCATAAAGTCAAAGGATTACGTTTTACTGTTGATTTAACTTGCGAAGAATTCAAAAGAGTCTTAATTTGGAACATTAGGAGTTTCGCTTCGCGTTTAATTTCAATATTAATATTTGAGTACTCATTACGTTATGAAGTTTCCAGCTCTTTGTGTATTAATGGTGTATAGAGTATCTTCGTTAATGTTTCACAGTTCGTTTAATTAGTCTTGAAGGTTTGAAAAGTTGTATGATACGAAATATTATAATATCCGTTAAATCTACTGTCATTTTGATAGCTGGTTTAACTGACGTACAATAAACATTAAAATGAAATTCCGTCTTGAGTAGGGTAGTAAAAATTACTCAGGTAGATTTACCAAAGAGCATTGAAGTAATTTGTGTATGTTGATAAATTGAGGAATTGATCAGAGTATTTTGACCCAATACTTGTGCTTACAGCTTTGTCGATGTCGCATACGTTACGTATATTTCAGTAATACTCAAACTAAAATTTCAACCTAAAATTTCAGTGAAATAATGGGTGGCCGTGCTATAACGTGCAATTCACGATTCAGATTCCATCAGCACCAAAGTTTGTCACCACCACTCAATCGGGGAAGGGAAAAATCGTGAAGGATTCAGCATGTACATAGAATTTATTGAGGTTCATCAATGCGCACTGAGCCAAAGTTGTGTATTATGGTATTGAGCCCTCTGAACTTAACCGTAAACTACGTCTCGTTCGACGACCAGCGCAAATCCACCTCAGATGGCTTGAACTCAACTTGGCCTGTCGCTGGTAAGGAAGATCAAGGAACAACGGGGCATGCCAGGAAAGGAAGTCCTATGACTTATTGGGGCCTTCGGTTAGGAAATTGAGGAACTACCTGACCTCTCAGAAGAGGGTGCTCTAGAAGGATGTAGTACTTACCTTAGCAGCGTTAGAGCTGTAAGGCTCATCGAAGAGCGACCACATCTGCGGTTTTAGGTGCTGCCACCACGACACGGTGCCCTTGAGGTAATCTTCTTCGAAGCCGAACTTCCGAGCTACCTCCTCGTCAGTCGGCTTCTCCGTGTCCAGGTCCAACCGGTCCAGGACGGCCAGGGTCTCTTGGGTGTCGCGATGCTGGCACAAACATTATACAGTTTGATACATTATTACAGTTTTATATTAATTTTATATGAATATTAGGGTTATAGTGTGTGATAGAAACACTGTGGACTCAATATCCACCTAGGATAAATATTTGTATTAACAATATTATTGTTTGTTTTGTAATTGGGTTTTTCAATTTATCTTGTGTATGTATCTGCAATGATAAAATATAAATAAGTATTTTATCAGGTATGTCTGGCTAGTTTTTGAGCTAGTTAGTGTTGTGAGATGTCCAACGATATCTATTATATTTAATTATTTATTATTTCAACACACTTGTTCAAAAAGTGGCTCTAGTTTTTTTTTAATATTATTTGACTTGGTGTATCAATAAAGAAGAGTCTCGAGAGTCTCGAGTCTAACACCAACTTTTATTAATATCCAGTAGAGATCATTATCATGCAAATAAGTTGATTTCCAAAATATAATTTCTCAGAAACATCAACATGTCTTTTTATCCCAAAATATCAAAACCAATCCAATTATTATAACGAGCGACCACAAAAGAAAATAAAAAGCACATTGCAAATTAAAACGATATTAAATGTTCGATTCCCGACCGACTCGAGACCGCGAAAACATTCCATTGTATTATCCAATAATTGGACGAAAAATTAAATTCTACCAAAATAACGTTACAAGCAAAACCACAATTCAAAATATGAATTTGAACGAAACATTTTATATTTTGTTTCTAATGGATTACGAAGTTTTGAATGGTTTTAGAATAAGTTGTGTCTTAGTAGCTACCAGAGCAAAATAAAGTAAAAGGTTTTATTTTTATATTAGATCGATAGCACTAGGGTCGGCACTCTATGTTGCTCTTAGCGGTAAGGTCGCCAGTTGCTACTTTGTTTTTCAAGTTTTTGTATATCTTCGTTGGTTTGTTTTCAAAATAAGTGCAATAAACAGTTTATCTAAGTCAGAAAGTTTATCTATCTAAATCAAAATTAACTTTTTTTATTTTAATTATTGTAGGTTTACACTTGACCGCCATCTCGCCTGATCTTACGCGACGATTCGCCCTACTATCGAGCGTGCTTATGCTCCTAGGTCTGAAATAAATTAATCTGAATAAAAACTATATTTTTCCATTTATGAGGAAGCAATGAACGTAGATACCAAAGTTACAATACTTATTTTTGTTACGCCGTAGTCGAGTGAAAGGGATGTATTACGCTTCTGCTGCAAAAAATGCCTCATTTCCATGAACCCTATCTCTTAGCCACAAGGTGTATTTTTACGATGCCGATTCGATGAAGATATTAGCTGATTGCACAAATCCCTGAAGACATGTGGAGGGAAACTTCAGGAATTTAATATCGCACTACCGGTGTATTTATTGTACCTTCATAAAACTGGACAGCGTGAGTAGGACCGTCTTTCAGCAACTTTTTTGTATAACGGGTACAAAATAGAGCACAAAATAAAATAAAAACATGCAATACATCAAACTGAATTCAGTGAAAGATTGCAGTCATAGGAGTTGCCGACAGACAACATACACTGCTATTATTCATGCCGGTGTCGCGAGCCAAAAAAACTTTTACTCATCCAAACCCGTGTTCGATTTGAGGAATTCCTCCAATTCCACTCTGGTGATCAAAAGATTTTTACAAAAAAAAATATTTTTCTTTAAAAAACAAAACAATCAATCAAAACCATTTAAAAATTGCTACACAAATTTCGATAAAATGTATATAGAACCATTCGGAGAGTATCATTTTTTGACCAAATAATAATTATTAAAATCGATTGACCCAGGCAAAAGTTCTGAAGTAATAAAAGGAAAAAAACATTATAGTCGAATTGATAACCTCCTCCATATTTAAAGTCGGTTGAAAATAAAACTTAGATACGCAAACTTAAATCGGAAAGTTAAAACCTATATCAAAGTCAAGTTTGCGAAAACAATTCGTCCATTTCGTCGCAACAACGCGCGACAAGTTTGCGACACACGTCGGCCACTGTCGGCCACTTGCCTCGTTTATTGCATCTCAGTTGTTATGGGATGGACAAGACCTTTGAGAGCACAATCTTTTTACTTTAATATTTTTAAAACCTCTTTACTTCGTATTTTTCTTGAAAATATTGCCCTTCTAACAAAATAACACAGTGATATTATTAAGTTTAATAAATTATATAGGTACACACAGTTGACTAGACACCGTAATTTTATGGAACGCGCCACTGTATTTTCGAAGTGCGTATGCGCATAATGCCGCTAACTTTAATCGAATGTCTAAGTTTAATTTTAAAATTATACCAGTTTTTGTCTTGTAGAAGAAAATTTTATCAAGTTGTGATATTTTTTATAGCCATGACATTGTTTTTTTCATTTTATAATTTTAATTTTATAGCATATGAGGTTTTTCTTTATGCTATTTATAGAATCGTAAACTATGCATATACAAAGTTGTTATGGATGCCTTATGGCATGCATAAAATTTCAAAATTATTTCCGGTCTTATTAAACCAAAAAAAGAACAAAAATTAACAGCAAGCTGTAAGTGTGTGTACTTGTTTAAAACATAATTAAAAGTAACCTCTGAAAGTTCCGAAAATTCCGGTGGCTGCATTTTTTTTTATTCGAGGTCAAAAATGGAAAATCGAGGATTAACGTACAGCCCAAACTGTTAGAGCTAGAAGCTTAAAATTTCGCACACATATTTTTCTTATAACGTAGACACCTATTAAAGAAATATTTTTCGAAATAATTCAACCCCCAAGGAGCTGAAATAGAGAATGAACGATGGTATGAAACTTTTTATTCCTTGAACATATTTGCATCAAATTTCGTACGAATTGAGTACGGCTAAAATAATGAGTTCCGTATTACAGCGTTTTACAAAATTACACTCCTAAGGAGTCACTCCCTTCCTTTCTTATCCTTTATATTTGGCCATTTATGGGTTTAATGTTAAATAAAGTAGCCAAGTGCGAGTTGTACTCGCCCATGAAGGGTTCCGTTGCAGCAAGTAACATAATATACATAGTACACATAGTTCTTGTAGTTCGTTGTAACTTTGATCGAAGTTTTAATAATAGTGTATTTATGACACACTAAAAAAAACTACTCATCAGATCGAGTTCAAACTAATTTTCGTTGGTAGTTTTCATGGTAATGTACATCATATATTTTTTTTAGATTTTTCATTCTCTTACTTTAGAAGTTAGAGGGGGGGGGGACACACATTTTACCACTTTGGAAGCGTCTCTCGCGCAAGTTATTCAGTGTTTACAAAAATTATATTAGAAACCTCAACATCATTTTTGAAGACCTATCGATAGACACCCCACACGTGTAGGTTTGATGAAAAAAAATCTTTTGAGCTTCAGTTCTCAGTATGGGGGGCACCCCTAATTTTTGTTTTTTTACAAAACTTTTGTAAAAATCTTAATGCGGTTCACATAATACATCTACTTACCAAGTTTCAACAGTGTAGTTCTCATAGTTTCGGCAAAAAGTGGCTGTGACATACGGACGGACAGACAGACAGACAGACAGACAGACAGACAGACAGACAGACATGACGAATCTATAAGGGTTCCGTTTTTACGTTTTACGGAACCCTAAAAACGCTATAATACGTTACCCATTATTTTGGCCGTACTCAATTCATTAGAAATTACGTGCAAACATTATGTCCTAAGGCATAATAAGTTTCATATAGCATTTTCTCCTCTATTTTACCCTTTAGGGGTGTAATTTTGGAAAGTGCTGTAATATGGAACTCATCATTTTAGCTGTAATCAATTCGTACAAAATTTTATGCAAATATATCCAAGGAATAAAAAAAATTCATACAATCGTTCATCCTATATTTCAACCCCTTAGGGGTTGAATTTCGAAAAACCCTTCCGTAGTGGATGTCTACGTTATAAGAAAAATAAAAAGTTAAGTTAAGAAAAATATGTGTGCGAAATTTTAAGTTTATAGCTCTGACGGTTTGGGCTGTGCGTCGATTCTCGATTTTCGATCATTGACCTCGACTAAAAAATCTGCAGCCACCGGAATGATTCGGAACTTTCAGAGGTTACATATAATCAAGTTTTAAATAACTACAGGCATTTACAGCTTGCTTTTAATTTTTATACTTTCGAATGTCTAAATTGACTATCAAATATTTTTCTGAGATAGTTATATCATATTATCTGAGTGAAGCCAGACAGGGCCGCTAGTGTTTATAAAAACATGTTTTTCTTATATTATTTTCCGATTTATAATGGCCAACTAGTAAAACGATAATTTACATTAAAACATTCGTATTTTTTTAATAACTATAGGTATAAAAAATTGACTTCTATTGAAGAGCTTCGCAAACATAGGCGGCTGAGCCGGTCAATAGATGATACCTGTGTGTACGTCATCCAGCAGCAGGGTTCCACCTGGTTCGCGTCCAGCCCCCAGAACTCCAGCTCCTCCTCGAACAGCGGGCCGCACACGTCCGTGGGGTAGTGGAGCTTTCCCGTCCTGAGAAACAATCCAATTTCAACTTTAAAATACAAATCCTTGCTCATAATATAAACGCAATACCAATGATTAACTTTACTTCGGAACTATTCCTGAGGATCTACCACCTGAAATAAAACCTGACTAAATTGTCTTGGGTTTGATATTACTCTCTCGTCTCTTTTCACTTAAAATGATAGAGAGAGCAATAGTAAAGCCATAGCCGATTTAGTTAGGCGGTCGAAGGGCTGATCTTGAGGGTCAAAGATGGGATGGATGCGACGGTTTCTTACACTGCAGTCCTAGCCATCGCTAGCTCGGACCCATCGATATAAATCAATCGATCATCATCAACATCAACAGCCCACTAAACGTTCCCACTGCTGGGACTCGGGGCTTTCTCTCGCAAGGAGAGAGTTAAAGCCATAATCCACCACGCTGGCCCAGTGCGGGTTGGTGGATGACACATGACTTCGAAAGATTCTAGGTACATGTCGGTTTCCTCACGATGTTTTCCTTCATCGTTTTAAGTTAGCGGCATTACGCACATGACTTCGAAAAGACAGTGGTGCGTGTGGGGTTTGAACCCGGGGTCTCCGGATCGGCAGTCGCCGTTCTCCCGACTAGACCAGCCGTAACTTCAAATAGCCGTAAATCAATCGATGTGCCCTGCCAATTTCTAGACGCACGGCATTATGTCATCGTTGGGGTCACTCTTTCCGTTCTAGTCAGTTGCAGGAAGCGGTGACCGCCAGACGTTTTTACCTATCACTATTTGTAGTGAACTACCAAAATAAGTAGAACCAGCATATCTCGCCCCTAGCAATTCTAGGGGTCAAGTAGATTGGTTGTGTGTGAACCACTTACGATACATACAGAGACGCAATGTATTACAAATTTCAAGGTGCTCAGGGCACATCTGGTGGTTTATATCGATGCTCGGACCCTGTCCACTGACAGCTAGCGTCAAACTAGTACACCCCGATGCAAATAAGACCAAGTTTTGGAAGTTTGACGTGTGTGTGTGTGTGTGTCTAACTGTAATGTCATATTGTTTCTATAATATCCGAAGGAACTTTGTTCTGACCTGGTGCACACCCCGGACACTCGGCCTAAAATCTATACAGACGGTGCAGCTGACATACCTACACTCACACAACTACGCATATGTCGTTCGAACGCATTTACGCATGTGTGCTTGTCATCTAGGGTTACTAAATTATTTTATGGAATAGCTGTGACCCGTGAGTTCACCTGCCTGTATTAAGTGGCCTATAATCTTTTACCTAGTTAGTGTTCGATCTTTAATGTAGGTAAATATAACTTTCATCAACAACCAGAAGGGAGAAGATTTAAAACAAAATAGGAGATAATAAAGGTACCATGGACAAATTGATTTTTAGTTAAGTACACTTACCCAAAGAGAAAACTTTATTCTGACAATATATTAATTAATCACTCCACATATCGCGTATTTCATTAAAGGTAGGCTAGTCACAGAACATTAGATTAGGTACAACAACGTTCATAAGTTGCAAGGCGTTATCACAGTTCACTAGGTATATCAGAGTAGGTATCATACACTTGCACAAACGAATTATTTGCTGTTGTTGCGAAATCTTAAATAAGCATACTACTAGATGAAATCCTATATTCATTGTTCACTATTGACCGACATAATATATACATGGACGCACATAAAAGTACAGATAGTCTAATATAGAACCTCTTTCTTTTTTTTTGAGTCGGTTGAATGCTAAGAAATAATCACTTACCAATAAATCTGAATAGTAGCAATCTTAGTAAAAAAACCCACTAAATTGGCAACACTAGTGACTAAGCAAACTATACTCCGCGCCATCACTCGTTACCATACGTTATTGGCGCCACTGACGTATTTCACAACGATTAACGAAAGCCGCAGTTTAAAAACAACGAGTTTAATAATTTCGTCACAGGACTTCAGTGTTGGCGCGTACTTCTAAAACCAGTAGCACAGTTTATAAAAATGATTCAATCTTTGTAGAAATTCTTATGAAATCAAAAATCTCTTATTCTTAACTTAAAATTGTGAACTTATCAAAACACAGTAGAAAAACGATTCAATCCTAGTACCTATATTATAGAAATTCTTATGAAATTAAAAATCTGTTATTCTTGTTTCGTTGAACAGATGAAAAAATTGGTACCTAAATTTAAATAACACAGCAACACAGCGTCATGGTCGTATTCTCATAGAAAATTGTCGTTCGATATAACCCTTCGTCGAGTGCTTCTCGCGTTCTTGCGGGGTAGGAAGCTTGAAACTGGCGGGGGGTGGGGAGTGTCCGTTCTATCTGTATTATCTATGCTATGCCTGGTGTCTCATGATACCACACCTTTTTTTTTCATATTTTCTAGCTGACCCAACAACCGCCGATAATAAACCAACTAAATTATAAGCCAGTCTAGTGCGAATATGATTTATTACTGTCATCATCATCATCCATAGCCTTCTCTATCCCACTGCTGGGTAGAGGCCTCTCTCTTACTTTGCCATCTGCCTCGGGCCTGTCCCAATAGAGTCAGTCCAACGTCCAACTCTCCGAATTTATTAAATAACAAAAGAAAAACTTAGAAAACATACATACATATGTATACGTACTACCACAGAAATCTAAATAGTACCTTATTATTTAGATTTCTGTGCGTACTACCTATATAAGTATGTGTTGATAAATAAACTCCAAGTTATTCCTATGACATCATAAGCCAGCGAAACAGGAAATCAGGAGGAAATCCTTCGAGGGTAATTGCACACATTACAAGCGAGGTACGTAAAGTCTACAAACAAGAATTTTTCGCAACGTTCTCAAAAATAATGTGGAAAAGGCTTAAAAACGAACGGAACGGCCCCTTCCTCAGCATTAAACACGCATAAAGATAACACTTCTCTCGCTACTGCCTCCTCCGTACAACCTCTTCACAACTGTAGGTAAGAGAGCGAAGACAACCGTAGATCTACGGTTTTTGAGCATATTCGCGTTTTTCGTAAATGTTTAAAAAACTTTCTACTAATCAAATAGGTGCATAATATACCTGATGTCTACTTATTTTAACACTGATTGTTTTCATTTTATAATAATTTAAGAAAGGGTGACAGTTACCAGTTTATTTAGAAACTATTGTCAACGTTTACCTATGTATGTTATGCCACAGTGTAAATAAATTTTAATAGACAGTGGTTTCGCTAAGTATGACCGTAAACTTGTTGGTAGAGTAGGTTATGTTTACAACATATTTAATTTACTTCATCATTTATTCTACTTTACGTGGAATCAGTACTACAAGTGTGTGCTTCCTTAATTAGTCTCCATAAATAGTTGGTATCTAAAAAGTGTGTAATAAAAACCAGATCCCTGAAATAATACTTATAATATGATTGCAACTTAACATACACAGTACGATTTATTGTACTCATAAAACAAAAAAAAATGCACTAGTAGCTGAACTCCGAACCTATGACTCTATGGGTAGACTTACTTACAAATTAAAGATTAAATCACATAAATTCCATGGTTATTTTAGTGCGCTCGAATTTGTGAATAGTTATTGATCTTAACTAAACAATAAATATTTATTAATTTAAGAAACATCTCACATTCGTATCATTTTCTACAATTTTCTTCGAGACAGGTTAGGTAACACTTTCCCCAAGCAACAAATTGATCTTGAGAGTGTTTCCCTGTATAGTCAGTGTTTACTTTTATTTGTTCGAGCCCCTTCACGGTTATGTGCCGAGGAAATATTGTAAGAGATAGCTGTACTTTCGCTTGGAATGTTTTTGGTTGATAGTTACGTGATATTTGCGGTAAATGAGAAGTTGTTTGATGTTGATTTTGACATGTTCTGGTTATTTTTGTGGTACGGAAAGAAGTATTTTCAGGACGCTATTATATTTGTGGAAGAATTTTTTTTGCCAAAGGTAGTGTCAATGTTTCGTTTTGTTAAATTATTAGTAGACTAGCAGTCTATCCCGGCGTCGTATGTAGTACATACTAATTTGCCTATAACACTCAAGGGTTATACGTACATAAATATCCAGCGTTGAAAGAATTTTTGAAATTGATGCAGTAGTTCTTGAGATAGGCGCGTTCAAACAAAAAAACCTCTTTAGTTTTATAATATTAGTAAAAAATAGTAGATAATAATATATTACTAAATTTTACAGCATCTTTTAAATAATATAGGTGAAACGACAAGACGAGCAATAGGTACATGTGCCCGATGTTGTGCGACATAATTGTCCAAAGCATCACACTGCAACGCACCTAAGTATTTGGAAATGATTAGTTTGAATCACTACCTAGCATAGAATTGCGCTGAGAAATAAGCAATTTATCTTTTTGTCGCATAATTTATCTGAAAACCCTTCAAAGCGGAATATAGTATTTTTTACCCATTTCTGTTTGGTGGTAGAATAACTGGCATAGGAATAATACTTGCCAGGCGGACTCTGCACAGAGTTTTACCACTACAGTACACCTACAGCTTTTGCCTGTTATAATATACTAGCATCACCCCGCGGTGTTACCCGCGAAGTTCCCGTTCCCCTAGTTTTTTCGGGATAAAAATTGCCAATGTGTTCTTCCAGACTATAATCTATCTGTGTTCCAAATTTTAGCCCGATCCGTTCATACGTTAGGACATGATTGAGCAACAAACATCCAAACATCCAAATATCCAAACATCTATACATTGACATCTATACTAATATTATAAAGCTGAAGAGTTTGTTTGTTTGTTTGTTTGACAAGGTTTGAACGCAAGTATCTCTGGAACTACTGATCCGAATTGAAAGATTATTTCTTTGTAGGATAGTCCATTTATCGAGGAAGGCTATAGGCTATTTAACATTACGCTACTATCAACAGGAGCCGAGTATAAATGAAAAATGTAACAAAAACGGGAAAAAATATTGCTTTTTGAGAGCTTTCGTTGCGTGACAGCATAATGTCATATTTTAAAGGTTGCGTCATTAGAACCTAAAGTAACCGAGTTTGTTCAAAAGTTGAAATGGTACGGCCAATTTTCGATAGATGGCGTAGCAACGCGCGCGCGCTCAGCTAGTTTATAATATAAGTAGGATTGATTTCCGATCCCAATACATGTTAAATCAAAATCAAAAATAAAGCTTAATATCGAAAATAATTACAAACAAAACGAAAATATATTAAAAACGGTATTAGCATCATCATAATCAACCCACACTGATAAACTGTATACTTATTCAACATCAAAACGTTTCTCAAGTGTAGGTACATTCACGTCAAGTAAGTAATCAATAAACGATTAGCCTCCAATCAAATCAATTATTAGCTCTATCACGTCAATCTAGGTCGATGTGGAAACATTAATCAACTTGAGACTGAACTAACCGACCCAAAGTTTCCCGTCGAACACGAATTGTCCTACCCTCTATCTTATTAATTGGTGTTCAAGAGTAACACAAAACAGGGATGTAATGAAGCTCCGTAACCGTATCCGGGGCTATCGGATATGCGAAATAAATATATAGTACCTGGGTGACCGAGCTTTGCTCGGTTTAAATACTAAATATACTTAGATACCTACAGATAAAAGACTCCTAGAAATAGATTTTCTTAAAAAAAAACGAATTGAAAAAAAAGAGGACCCGTCTGGATTCGAACCCGGAGCTACTAATTCGTGACCGCTATGAGCGCCCGACTTCCCGTCTGAGCTAATTATGCTGTCGCGTCACACGGCGAAATTTACCTTCACATTCTAATGTCTAATGTGACAGTTTTTCATTGTCTAAAAACGCGCATAATATGCGTTTTTTTTTAAATAAGACCTAGTTAGATCGATTGATCGTCCCCGAAATCCCCTGCATACATAATTTCATGAAAATCCGTCGAGCCGTTTCCGAGATTCAGATTCTATAATTATATATATACATATTTATATAGGTACAAAAATTGCTCGTTTAAAGGTATAAGATCCGTAACCGTATCAGTTTCAAAAGTTTCGGATAGTTACTAACTTAAAGTTGAGTAGAATTAGTGATAGTATATGATTGATTGCAACATCAAATTATAACATAGACTAGAATACACATATAAATGTACAAGTTCGCGCTAAGACCGCGACAGGATACCGCGACCAGAGACCGCGTAAGGCATTTGACATTTTAGAATTGTATGGGCGCCAGTTCGCACCGAGACCGCGACAGGAGACCGAGACACACACGTGTCGCGATCTCGGCACGAACTGGCGCCCATACAATTCTATAATGTTATGTGCCTGTCGCGGTCTCCGGTCGCGGTCTCCTGTCGCGGTCTCGCGTCGCGGTCTCAGCGCAAACTTGTACCTTATTTAAACCATGTTATTACATGCAATTTATGTTTTACTTCAATCTCATATCCGTAACCGAAACTAACAAATAAAAATATTTACAAATTTATCAACAAAAACGACATAAGTGTTTCCTTGATTAAAAAAAATAGCACAGTGTGCGTTGTATGGACAGAACAGATATGTTCTGTGGTTGTATGCTTTATGCAGAAAATGTCAAAATGTTACATAAATCTATAATATCCACGCTAGATTTTTGTCTCAGTAAGTAACGAAAATAATATAATTATAGCTCGAAACTTTAAAACTGCTCTCCTGTAAAATGCTGTTTTTTGAGAAATGTCGACCTTGTCGCAAATGAGCGATATGTAACCGTATCTGAAACCGACATAACTTTATTCCTATATCCATAATCAAAATATCATTCATATCTATAACATTTCTATAAAGAAAATATGTAGGACAATAGACGTTGCCTAAACCCTTAGTAATTACATTTTGATGTAATGTTCTCGCCCTGTTCGTCTAGAAATAACTGTTTATTATTCTTATCACAACGTTCTGCCGTTATAAAAGGTCTAATTAGACGTCGGCAGTAATTAATTAAACTTAATAATGCCAAAAGAAATATCTCTTCAAATATATTATCTTTCTTTTGTAAAAGTATTAGTATTTATTTTGTGTTTTTTGCAAGGTTAAGTTGTGTTAAATTTTTGTAAGGCTCACCGCTAGCGCAGCTTTAAAAGTGCGTTTTGTAAGACGGTGCTGATTAAATGATTATCCGGTTATGATTTTTTTTATAGCATAGAGTGACAAGACAAGTTGGACATGTGCCTGATGGTAAGCAACAAGCCTGCCACACGCAACACGCAGTTATTGGAACACGAAGAGTCCAAATAATTACCTAGCACCGCACTCCGCTCGTCACCCGGAGATATAAGATGTTTTATCTCTTAGCCCAGTAATTTATCTGGACACAATTGCTCAGTTCAACCCGAACACAGTTATGTTTGCACATTACTGCTTGGCGGAAGAATAACTGGCAAAGATGTGGTACTTCCCAGGTGGACTCTACAAAGAGTCCTGCCACTACAAATAGATAAATATTTAAATATTAGATTGTATTTAAATATTTATGTATTGTAGATAAATATTTTTTAGTCAGTGAACAGCAAGTTGTTCCGGTAATCTTCCCGTACTTCCGCTAGTCGCTGATAGACTATCTAGCCCTCATCTGGGATTCCGAATCTACTGGCCGCAGCCCGGGGGACAAGTATCCAGACTTCGATACGCAGAGAAGCCAAATGTACATGTAAGTGCGCAAAACTTTCTTTTTGTGTTGCTTCCTGGACTCCATCTCGTCCCACCTTACCTTTTTAAGCTTTAAACATTTTTCATCCTAGAAATCGGGGTGACCGGGGGACTGCATCTCGACAGTCTCGCCGTCTTAGTGTATTCGATAGAATTAGAGAAGTAGACTTAGATACAGACTACAGTAGCAAGATGTCTGATAGGGTTGATATATTTTTTAAGGCCCTTCGGCCAGTTCCCGACTTTGACGGGAACCCAAACGTTCTCACACGTTTCATAAAAATATGTGACCAGTTAGTAGAGACATATATGAGTGCTGCGCCCGATGGTCAGTTAGGTAATTTATGTTTACTGAACGGAATTTTAAATAAAATAACGGGGGCAGCAGCCACAATAATCAATTCGAACGGTGTTCCTGACAATTGGTTAGGGATACGTGACTCTTTAATTAATAATTTCGCTGATCAAAGGGATGAAACCACCCTTTATAACGATCTGTCTTTAGCCACCCAAGGACCGCGATCACTTCAAGAGTTTTACGACTATTGTCAGTCTCTGTGTAGTACGATTATAACATATATATCGTTACACGAAAACGTTCAGACGACAGTAGAGTCAAAAAGGGTGTTATATAAAAAACTAACGATGTAGGCGTTTGTACGTGGGCTACATGACCCTCTAGGTTCTCGAATTAGATGTATGCGCCCAGCTTCAATCGAAGAAGCACTTAGGTTCGTACAGGAGGAATTAAATATCCTGTACCTACAGGAAAGTAATACAGGCATACCACCTAAAGTTAATTCAAAAGCTGAGATGCCTTTTATCATACCGCGGCATACATATCATCATCAGCCTATGCTATCAGCCCCTGTTGTACAAAGGCCTATGCCTATGCCCGTAGTTTCGCATGCACCGCCCCAACCACATAGGTTTGGACTACCACAAGCATCGCAACCACACATCAGATTTAACCAAGGGCCTCCCGTTCGTATGCCGACGCGCACGCAACAAATATGTTTGGTGCGCCTCCACCAAATTACAACGCCAGAAGTAACACTTTTCGATTAGCACCGCGACCTAATTATCAGCCTCCACAGAGTAACGCCAGGCCAATGAGTGGTGTACAGAATTTCACTCCTAGAGTCTTACCCCCTACAGTCCCAAGACTGACAGGGCATGACTGGTCTCGACACGGTAACCCTCCACCAACTAACTATTTTAAAACAAGGGAGATGAATTTTAACAACGTGTCCGATGACTACTCCTATTATAATGATTACCCTTACGACTATGAAGCAGACCTATGCAACTACCCTGACTATTCCGACAACTACACATATGAATCAGAATCACAGTACCCCGAGGAATACTGTGTAGAAGAGATACAGGGAGAGACCTCCTTACCTGAAAATGAGAATTTTCGGAACCTTCCGAAATTCGACAAATTAAAATAGAGGTTAACCTGCAAACTCAAAGGCAGCTTCCATTTATTCAAATAAATGACCCCCCTCTTAAATTTCTCATAGACACCGGCGCTAACCAGTCCTTTATAAGCCCCGAAGCGGTACAAAACTTTTACTCAGAAGTACCATGCAATTACGATCCTTTTGAAGTTACAAATATCCATGCGACGACCCGAAACAACTACTCAATTACCATACCATGTTTTAACGAACTAAATGAGCAAGAAGACCTAACCATGTTCATTTATAGATTTCATGACTATTTTGACGGACTTGTTGGTCTCGACCTACTTGAAAAATGGGAATCGAACATCGACTTAAAAAATAGGATATTATTGTCGAGACACTCTAGTAACCCGTTATTGATGTACGACTCGCGTAATTGTAATCTATATGAGGACATCATACCGGCGAACAGTAGAAAAATACTTAAAATTCCTATCAATTTCCATGACGGAGACGCGTTCATCCCAGAGCAGTTAATATCTAACTGTACAGTAAATGAATGCGTTACTACGGTTAAGGATAGCCGGGACTTCATCGAAGTTAGTAACCCAACCCGTCACGACTTAGTTTTTTCAATGGACTGTCCTGCAACAGCGGAGATGTTTACCATCCAAACCACACGCAGTGACTATCCATCGAGGCGAACTAAAGAGGTTCTATCACGACTTCGAACCGAACATCTCAACCTGGAAGAAAAAACGAATCTTTTGACACTCTGCTCAAAGTATGCGGATGTATTCCATATGGAAGGTGAAAATTTGACCTTCACCAATAAAATAAAACACCGCATTCGTACTTCTGACGAGGTTCCGGTTCATACGAAGAGTTATCGTTATCCTTTTGTTCACCGGCAAGAGGTTAGCGATCAAATTAACAAAATGTTGGCCCAAGGTATCATACAGCCTTCTGAGTCTGCATGGAGTTCACCCATTTAGATAGTTCCCAAGAAGATGGATGCTTCAGGCAAACAGAAGTGGCGTCTAGTGGTAGATTTCCGTAAAGTAAATCAGAAAACCATAGACGACAAATACCCGATCCCCAACATATCCGATGTTCTGGATAAGTTAGGGAAGTGCCAATATTTCACGACTCGCGAGTGGGTTCTACCAAGTGGAAATGGATCCAGCTGACATTCAGAAGACCGCTTTCAACGTAGAACATGGTCATTTTGAATTTTTAAGAATGCCAATGGGTCTAAAGAATTCACCTTCCACTTTTCAGAGAGTTAGGGGACTGCAGAATCAGACCTGCCTGGTTTATTTAGATGATATTATCGTCTTTAGTACCTCCCTACAGGAACACATCATCAACCTGGAGAAAGTGTTCCAACGACTAAGAGAATCAAACTTCAAAATTCAAATGGACAAGTCCGAATTTTTGAAGTTAGAGACCGCTTACTTAGGACACATCATCAGCCGTGAGGGTGTAAAGCCAAACCCTGATAAAGTGGACGCAATTAAAAATTATCCTATCCGTAAAACGTCCAAAGAAATAAAGCAATTTCTTGGACTTGTGGGATACTATCGAAAATTTATCCCAGATTTTGCACGCATCACAAAACCATTGACACAGTGTTTAAAGAAGGGTAGAAAAATTACTTTAACCCCCGAATATATCAATAGTTTTGAGAAATGCAAAACTCTCTTGACCAATGACCCTATACTGAGATATCCTGATTTTGAAAAGGAGTTTCTCTTAACAACAGACGCTTCAAATGTCGCCATTGGAGCTATCCTCTCTCAAGGTCCAGTTGGATCAGACAAACCGATTTCTTACGCATCACGCACTCTAAACGACAGTGAACAAAACTACAGTACCATCGAGAAAGAGCTCTTAGCCATAGTATGGGCTACTAAGTATTTTAGACCCTACCTATTCGGAAGGAAATTTAAAACACTAACAGACCACAAACCACTTCAGTGGATAATGAGTCTGAAAGAGCCGAACTCACGCCTCACTCGCTGGCGGTTAAAGCTCAGTGAGTATGATTATACCGTCGAGTACAAGAAAGGTAGAGCGAACACAAATGCTGATGCTTTATCGCGCGCAGAAATTCACACTAACGAACAAGCAGCTCTTATTGATGAGATTGATGAGCTTAATTCTATTTTAGGAAATCCTTCTGATTCAGTAATCGTACAAGCTAATTCTGAAACTATAACAGCACCCGACATTGGATAAAGCACTATGACCGTTCACACTAGCGCAGAAGACCCCATACTTGAGGTCCCCATTAGTGACGACCCTCTTAACAAATTTCATCGTCAACTAATTTTCACTATAGTTAAAGGCATCAAAAAACGACCAGTGGTGTCGAAACCTTTTGAAACACATACACGTGTTTCTCTACATGTCGCCGAAGACAATCTCGAGCATGATATCATAAACGCAATTAAAGAATAATATGTAAACCCAAAAATTAAAACAGGAATTCTAATTAACCCCCCATTAGGACTATATTCCATTATTTCCATTATTCAAAATAGTTTTAAAAGCTCATCTATGAACCTCGTACTCACAAAAATTGAGCTTGAAAATGTAAAACCATACCTCAGCCAACAAGCATTATCACGAAGGCAAGACGAACCACAGGGGAATAAACGAGTGTTAAGGTAGCGGTTCGCGCCGCGACCGCGACGCGAGACCGCGACCGGAGACCGCGACCCGAGACCAAGACAGGCACTTGACACTATGGAATTGTATGGGCGCCAGTTCGCGCCGCGACCGCGACACGAGACCGCGACGCGAGACCGAGACGCGAGACCGCGACAGGCACTTGACATTATGGAATTGTATGGACCCCCAGTTCGCGCCGCGACCGCGACACGAGACCGAGACCGGAGACCGCGACCGGAGACCACAACAGGCACTTGACATTATGGAATTGTATGGGCGCCAGTTCGCACGCGCGACCGAGACCGGAGACCGAGACGCGAGACCGGAGACATCGAGACGGTCGCCGCCCCGGTCAAGTAGTGTCTCGTGTCGCGCTGGAAAAGCATGCGTGTTATATCCAGTCGATACACCGCTGATTACGCTAGGACAAAAGCTTATTAAAAATAGTTTTTGTCAACGTCGCATCGTCAGAGGCATATTTTTAACCGACTTCCTAAAAGGAGGAGGTTATACATTCGACCACCGTTTTTAGTGTTCCGTACCCAAAGAGTAAAAACGGAACCCTATTACTGCGACTTGGCTGTCCGTCCGTCTGTCCGTCCGTCTGTCACCAAGACTGTCTGTTTGTATCTCAAGAACGGTGATAGCTAGACAGTTGAAATTTTCACAGATGATGTATTTCTATTGCCGCTATAACAATAAATACTAAAAATAAAATAAATATTTAACGGGGGCTCCCATACAACAATTAATTTGTTTTTTTTACAGTTTCTTGCTCGATTAGTCCGTTCCAAAATAAAGTAGATGGCGCCACTAGTACACCAAAACACGCATTCGACCTCGTCGTTAAAATCGTAAGCTAAAATCAAAATTTTAGAAAAACTTTTGCATGAAAGCCTGTCTGTAGTAACTGCGATGATTTATGTATACGGAATTCAAATAAACGGCGAAAACCTCTGGCTTTTGAAAGTACCTACGTTTCCCGCCAAAACTTAGCTTCCCGCCAAACCGCTTAAATAAGTTTGGTGGTTTTCAATTATGTTCTTGAGTCAAAGTCCAAAGGATCAGTGCGCTTCAAGCTTAGACTTATCGAGCAGTTACTAAAAATGACTAGTTTTTCTAACGAAAATTGTAAAGTGCTGATTGAGCTAATCAGACAGCACCCCTTGATATACGATTTACAACTAGACTCCCACAGGGACGAAAATCTGAAGGACAACATTTGGAGGAGTATAGGTGAAACCACAGAAATCTAAATACTTATTATTTAGATTTCTGTGGGTGAAACCTTAAATAAAATAGGTGTGTTTTTTTTAATTTATTTATTCTGCATAGACATACGCACATACTACTTAACATAGATGGAATCAACTTAGGCAAGCCGTGTGACACGTTGTATTTGCGATTCTACGGCTCCTTGCTGTGGCGTAAAGAAATCGGTTAATTTTGCTCTAATGTCTAGTCCGTTGCTATTCGAAAACCCTCCGGTTCCACGTAATGAAACTAAATTTGAAGGTAAATTTTCTTCTTGATTTCATCGATGTACGGGCATTTGAGTGTATTCCAAAAATCCGTCTCTTAATAGGTTATGCAAACAACAGGCAACTAAGATCATATCTGTGCATGTTTCTTGTGCTATGCCGATAGGGGTGTAAAATATTCTAAACGCCTGAGACAGCAAACCGAACACGTTTTCCGATACTCGTCTAGCACGACAAAGGGGATAGTTAAATATTTCTTTGCTTAAATCGTTTTGGCGACTTGTCTAGCGTAACAAAATGCTAAAAAATGTGGTAATATTAAGTTCCAATTCGGTAGATTTTTTGATTCTGGAAAATTAAATTAATTTTCATGATTTTTTTCCCATTTCCGACTTTTGAAATATTCCACTATCTCCTTCTTTGCCGTAAGAGCCAACGTCTACGTCGTCTACTGAACTTGTAATGATGGTCTACAATAGCCAGGAGAACAATCGAGTAAAATTCCTTATAATTAAAATATAACGATCCACTGTTTTCAGGGGCCCTTATTCTGACGTGTTTTCCGTCAATAGCGCCTGTGCAATAGGGTACAATCCTAAAAAAAAACTAAGTAGCCCGTTAGTTAGATTGCCAAAAAATATTGTACACGTATTTTTTTTTGTTTCACAAACAAACAATTACGAAGATACAACGCTTCGAAGTTTCGTGTGACGTCATTTGTGAGTACGATTTTTACTCACGAGTGACGTCGCGACTCGCGACCCCCCCACTCTCGAAGTTTGATGGTCTATATCTTTGACGATTTTTAATATTATGAAAAAACAAAAAATACGTGTCCAATATTTTTCCATGATCAAGCAGACGGACTAATTAGGATGGTGTATTTTTACCCAGTCCCTATTGTGGAATTGCCATTTATCCCAAAAGCCTTTAGATATCAACCTAAAGTCACTTTCTTTTGGCATAGGCACTAAAATTGGCACTAAAACAATCTTCAAATGTTTCAACACCTCTGTGACTATTTGAGAAATGTAACAAGGTGATTGATATACGAAATGCGAATGATAGCGACGCATATGTTTCTCCATTTGCCAATAACCGGAAAAAAGTGTGTGCATAACAGCAGAAGTGAAAACTAAAATAAGAAATAACTATTAGATACTTTTGAATTATTTAACAAATAAAAATGAATGCATATTATAATAGGGTGGGGGCGGAGTGGAGTTGAGTATGCAACCAGTATGAGGACCAAACTCGGTGTACGGTTTTGGACTCAGAAAAGCATGCAGATAATGATTTTAGATTTTTTTTCACCCGTGCGAAGCCGGCGCGGGTCGCTAGTTAATCATAATAATCATTTGATATTGTGTCTAAAACAGTTATTGAAGTGAAAACTTCTTTAGGCGCACCTAGACAGATATTTCGTGGGTTGTGAATTGGATTCTAGCATCATGCTCGGGTCTGATAAGAAATCTTCGGGTAAACTCGGGACCATGGCTATTGGCCATTTAGAAATGCGTCAGCCAATAGATGGCCATGTCATGATGGCCAGGCCACGCCCTCCGGTTACATCCGTGTAGTTTCCAAAGTAAGCTATCAAATTCTGAGTTATTAGTTTTCACTTCTATCGGCAGTTCCTGTGACTGCCAATTTTTTGTAATGATACCAAAGCATGTCTTCACTTCATGTTTGGGGCACCCCCTGTAAAAAATGGACCTATACACCTCCTGGCAACATCCGGAATCATAATTTGAGAGAGAGTTTCAGAGTTCAAAACCTTACACCGAATGCGGTCCTTATATTACGCATACTCAAGTCTATTCCACGCCTGCCTATAAATTAAACAATCTCTAAACGAGCAATTCTTGTATATTTTTATTATTTTTTGTATATTATATTTATATAGAATCTGAATCTCGGAAACGGCTCGAACGATTTTCATGAAATTATGTAAGCAGGGGGTTTCGGGGACGGTAGATCGATCTAGCTAGATTGCATTGTTAAAAAATGACATTTTATATGCTTTTTCAAACAATTAAAGACTCCTAGAATATCATTAGAATACGATAACAAATTTCGCCACTATGTTCAAAGGTTAAATGGCTCAAGCGGTAAAACTCCGCCCTCGGTATCAAGGGACCGCGTTTCGAATCCTGATGATTACTTCTCATTTTTAGGGTTCCGTAAAACGTAAAAACGGAACCCTTATAGATTCGTCATGTCTGTCTGTCTGTCTGTCTGTCCGTCCGTATGTCACAGCCACTTTTTGCCGAAACTATGAGAACTACACTGTTACAACTTGGTAAGTAGATGTATTCTGTAAACCGCATTAAGATTTGAACAAAAAAAAGAAAAAAAAAGAAAAACTAGGGTTGTCCCCCATACCGAGAACTCAAAAATTTTTTTTTCATCGTACCTACTCGTGTGAGGCGTCTATCGATAGGTCTTCAAAAATGAAATTGAGAATTCTAAAATCATTTTCGTATACACTGAATAGTTTGCCCGAGACACACTTCCAAAGTGGTAAAATGTGTGTCCCCGCCCCTCTAACTTCTAAAGTAAGATAATGAAAAATCTAAAAAAAATATGTGATGTACATTACCATGTAAACTACCAACGAGAATTAGTTTGAACTTGATCTGATAAGTAGTTTTTTTTTAAATCCGTCATAAATACACTATTATTGAAACTTCGATCAAAGCTATAACGAACTACAAGAACTATGTGTACTATAAATAAATATTGGTGGACAATTCACACACAATACCATCTGACCCCAAACTAAGCAAAGCTTGTGTGATGGCGGCCAGATAGCTGATATAATACTTATATATGTAGTTTTAAATACATACTTATTATACATAGAAACACCCAGACACAGTGCAAACATTTGAATTCATCACACAAATATTTGCACTGGGTGGGAATCGAACCCACGACCCTCGGCTTCGCAGGCAGAGCTACTACCAACTAAGCCACGAGGGCAGTCAAATGTTATGTTACTATGTATGTTACTTGCTGCAAGGGAACCCTTCATGGGCGAGTCCAACTCTCATTTGGCCACGTTATTTTTTTTCGTTTTTTTTTATGTACCTATGTATGTATCCTTAGATCTTTCAAACTACGTAACGAATTTTAATGCATTTCTTAAATTGTATCTGCCTAAATATAATTTCAAAAAACCGAGCAAAGCTCGGTCAACCAGGTACTTAAACATTACGTAGTGAACATAGCGACACGACAGTTACAGATGCGGCAGAAGGACTAATATCCACGGCCAAGAATAAATTAAAAAAGAAGATAGTGACAGCAGCCAGACAGCAGCAGCAGCTGTTTCTCTCTCGCTCTAGTACATTCGGTGGGTCTATAGGGGGTGGCATAACATTTTTGTCCTATTTTAGGTAGGCATAACGTTTTTAGGACTAATGATTATTTACCATATCAACTAAACGCATAACTGTCTTCGCATAATTTTAACTAGCATAACCATATATGACATAACGATAACTTAGCATAAAATTACATTGTACTAAAAATGTTTTCACATAAAAAAGTGTCGAAATTTTGCGGCATAGACCGCTGTATCTTTTGATTGCATTGTCCTAAAAGTTTGATTTTGTCACGGCTTCAAGGGACAAAAAATTTGAGTGCATGATATAAATTGCAACTTGTTACGTTTACGTGTTCCTGAGAAAAAAAATCTTGACAGGCAGACGAACGGACGGACAACAAAGTGATCCTGTAAGGGTTCCGTTTTTCCTTTCGAGATACTGAACCCTTAAAATATTAAAAGTACTACAAACAATTACCTTTATTATTATACATTACAGATTCCGAATGTCGTAAGAAATTTAGTTTTAATTTTTGTGAGAGTTAGTGCAAATTTTTCTTTCATCAATATTTTTCCTTTTTCATGCATTGTTTTTTTCAATAAATTTAACATATAATCAAACTGTGTTTTATTCAGCCGAAAATACTTCCTGAATATAATTATTGTCATCAAACATTAGGTGTTTCTTGACTAATAGCGAAAATGATCCTTCTTAGCCTCTACTTATATGTAATTCCCTAATAGGTAATCTTCTTTTAGTTTTATATTTGTAATAATAATATAAGAGCAAATCATCGTCTTCTTCCTCCTCCAATAGAAGTTCTACAACTTGGTTTTCCATTGTGATCCACAAAACACAACTGACTCAATCGACAGACTCCCCATACTGAAGCAGCCGTGACACTTGTCGCGGTCTCCGGTCTCGGTCTCGTGTCGCGGTCGCGGCGCGAATTGGCGCCCATACAATTTCATAATGTCAAGTGCCTGTCTTGGTCTCCGGTCGCGGTCTCCGGTCTCGGTCTCGTGTCGCGGTCGCGGCGCGAACCGACACCTCAGAGACCGAGACATGTGTCGCGGTCTCCGGTCTCGGTCTCGCGTCGCGGTCGCGGCGCGAACCGCTACCTTAAAGGTAGCGTCGCGGTCGCGGCGCGAACCGCTATATAATAAATATTGTTGTCAAAGTACCCACCCGCATTTCACACACCCACGTATTTTATTTAAATAATGTTGCTACAGTCCGCTCTTTGCACTTGTTTTTTAGTTAGGTGTTTAAAGTTTATGCCTTTGATCATTATGTTTAAGTATTGTTATGTTTTTCTCAATGTGTGCCTTTAAATATTATGCTATTTATAGTTATACGTCGAAACATTATACTAAGTTATCTGTATGCTATATATGGCTATGCGTTTAAACATTATGCTAAGTTATCGTTATGTCATATATGGTTATGCTAGTTAAAATTATGCGAAGACAGTTATGCGTTTAGTTGATATGGTAAATTATCATTAGTCGTAAAAACGTTATGCCTACCTAAAATAGGACAAAAATGTTATGCCACCCCATACAGACCCACCGAATGTACTAGAGCGAGAGATAAATAGCTGCTGCTGCTGTCTGGCTGCTGTCACTATCTTCTTTTTTAATTTATTCTTGGCCGTGGATATTAGTCCTTCTGCCGCATCTGTAACTGTCGTGTCGCTATGTTCACTACGTAATGTTTAAGTACCTGGTTGACCGAGCTTTGCTCGGTTTTTTGAAATTATATTTAGTCAGATACAATTTAAGAAATGCATTAAAATTCGTTACGTAGTTTGAAAGATCTAAGGATACATAGGTTCATAAAAAAAAACGAAAAAAAATAACAAGGGGTGCTGTCTGATTAGCTCAACCAGCGCTTTACAATTTTCGTTAGAAAAACTAGTCATTTTTAGTAACTGCTCGATAAGTCTAAGCTTGAAGCTCACTGATCCTTTGGACTTTGACTCAAGCACATAATTTGAAAACCACCAAACTTATTTATGCGGTTTGGCGGGAAGCTAAGTTTTGGCGGGAAACGTAGGTACTTTCAAAAGCCAGAGGTTTTCGCCGTTTATTTGAATTCCGTATACATAAATCATCGCAGTTACTACAGACAGGCTTTCATGCAAAAGTTTTTCTAAAATTTTGATTTCAGCTTACGATTTTAACGGCGAGGTCGAATGCGTGTTTTGGTGTACTAGTGGCGCCATCTAGTTTATTTTGGAACGGACTAATCGAGCAAGAAACTGTAAAAAAAAACAAATTAATTGTTGTATTGTTGTTGGGAGCCCCCGTTAAATATTAATTTTATTTTATTTTTAGTATTTATTGTTATAGCGGCAATAGAAAAACATCATCTGTGAAAATTTCAACTGTCTAGCTATCACCGTTCTTGAGATACAAACAGACAGTCTTGGTGACAGACGGACGGACAGACGGACGGACAGCCAAGTCTCAGTAATAGGGTTCCGTTTTTACTCTTTGGGTACGGAACCCTAAAAACGGTGGTCGAATGTATAACCTCCTCCTTTTAGGAAGTCGGTTAAAAATATGCCTCTGACGATGCGACGTTGACAAAAAGTATTTTTAATAAGCTTTTGTCCTAGCGTAATCAGCGGTGTATCGACTGGATATAACACGCATGCTTTTCCAGCGCGACACGAGACACTACTTGACCGGGGCGGCGACCGTCTCGATGTCTCCGGTCTCGCGTCTCGGTCTCCGGTCTCGGTCGCGCGTGCGAACTGGCGCCCATACAATTCCATAATGTCAAGTGCCTGTTGTGGTCTCCGGTCGCGGTCTCCGGTCTCGGTCTCGTGTCGCGGTCGCGGCGCGAACTGGCGCCCATACAATTTCATAGTGTCAGGTACCTGTCGCGGTCTCCGGTCGCGGTCTCGAGTCGCGGTCTCGTGTCGCGGTCGCGGTGCGAACTGGCACCCATACAAAGCTATAATGTCAAGTGCTGTCGTGGTCTCCGGTCTCGGTCTCGTGTCGCGGTCGCGGCGCGAACTGGCGCCCATACAATTCCATAATGTCAAGTGCCTGTCGCGGTCTCGCGTCTCGGTCTCCGGTCTCGGTCTCGTGTCGCGGTCGCGCGCGCGAACTGGGGTCCATACAATTCCATATATATATTTATTATATACATATAATATACATATATTAAATTTATTGAAAAAAACAATGCATGAAAAAGGAAAAATATTGATGAAAGAAAAATTAGCACTAACTCTCACAAAAATTAAAACTAAATTTCTTACGACATTCGGAATCTGTAATGTATAATAATAAAGGTAATTGTTTGTAGTACTTTTAATATTTTAAGGGTTCAGTATCTCGAAAGGAAAAACGGAACCCTTACAGGATCACTTTGTTGTCCGTCCGTTCGTCTGCCTGTCAAGATTTTTTTTCTCAGGAACACGTAAACGTAACAAGTTGCAATTTATATCATGCACTCAAATTTTTTGTCCCTTGAAGCCGTGACAAAATCAAACTTTTAGGACAATGCAATCAAAAGATACAGCGGTCTATGCCGCAAAATTTCGACACTTTTTTATGTGAAAACATTTTTAGTACAATGTAATTTTATGCTAAGTTATCGTTATGTCATATATGGTTATGCTAGTTAAAATTATGCGAAGACAGTTATGCGTTTAGTTGATATGGTAAATTATCATTAGTCGTAAAAACGTTATGCCTACCTAAAATAGGACAAAAATGTTATGCCACCCCATACAGACCCACCGAATGTACTAGAGCGAGAGATAAATAGCTGCTGCTGCTGTCTGGCTGCTGTCACTATCTTCTTTTTTAATTTATTCTTGGCCGTGGATATTAGTCCTTCTGCCGCATCTGTAACTGTCGTGTCGCTATGTTCACTACGTAATGTTTAAGTACCTGGTTGACCGAGCTTTGCTCGGTTTTTTGAAATTATATTTAGTCAGATACAATTTAAGAAATGCATTAAAATTCGTTACGTAGTTTGAAAGATCTAAGGATACATAGGTACATAAAAAAAAACGAAAAAAAATAACAAGGGGTGCTGTCTGATTAGCTCAACCAGCGCTTTACAATTTTCGTTAGAAAAACTAGTCATTTTTAGTAACTGCTCGATAAGTCTAAGCTTGAAGCTCACTGATCCTTTGGACTTTGACTCAAGCACATAATTTGAAAACCACCAAACTTATTTATGCGGTTTGGCGGGAAGCTAAGTTTTGGCGGGAAACGTAGGTACTTTCAAAAGCCAGAGGTTTTCGCCGTTTATTTGAATTCCGTATACATAAATCATCGCAGTTACTACAGACAGGCTTTCATGCAAAAGTTTTTCTAAAATTTTGATTTCAGCTTACGATTTTAACGGCGAGGTCGAATGCGTGTTTTGGTGTACTAGTGGCTCCATCTAGTTTATTTTGGAACGGACTAATCGAGCAAGAAACTGTAAAAAAAAACAAATTAATTGTTGTATTGTTGTTGGGAGCCCCCGTTAAATATTAATTTTATTTTATTTTTAGTATTTATTGTTATAGCGGCAATAGAAAAACATCATCTGTGAAAATTTCAACTGTCTAGCTATCACCGTTCTTGAGATACAAACAGACAGTCTTGGTGACAGACGGACGGACAGACGGACGGACAGCCAAGTCTCAGTAATAGGGTTCCGTTTTTACTCTTTGGGTACGGAACCCTAAAAACGGTGGTCGAATGTATAACCTCCTCCTTTTAGGAAGTCGGTTAAAAATATGCCTCTGACGATGCGACGTTGACAAAAAGTATTTTTAATAAGCTTTTGTCCTAGCGTAATCAGCGGTGTATCGACTGGATATAACACGCATGCTTTTCCAGCGCGACACGAGACACTACTTGACCGGGGCGGCGACCGTCTCGATGTCTCCGGTCTCGCGTCTCGGTCTCCGGTCTCGGTCGCGCGTGCGAACTGGCGCCCATACAATTCCATAATGTCAAGTGCCTGTTGTGGTCTCCGGTCGCGGTCTCCGGTCTCGGTCTCGTGTCGCGGTCGCGGCGCGAACTGGCGCCCATACAATTTCATAGTGTCAGGTACCTGTCGCGGTCTCCGGTCGCGGTCTCGAGTCGCGGTCTCGTGTCGCGGTCGCGGTGCGAACTGGCACCCATACAAAGCTATAATGTCAAGTGCTGTCGTGGTCTCCGGTCTCGGTCTCGTGTCGCGGTCGCGGCGCGAACTGGCGCCCATACAATTCCATAATGTCAAGTGCCTGTCGCGGTCTCGCGTCTCGGTCTCCGGTCTCGGTCTCGTGTCGCGGTCGCGCGCGCGAACTGGGGTCCATACAATTCCATAATGTCAAGTGCCTGTCGCGGTCTCGCGTCTCGGTCTCGCGTCGCGGTCTCGTGTCGCGGTCGCGGCGCGAACTGGCGCCCATACAATTCCATAGTGTCAAGTGCCTGTCTTGGTCTCGGGTCGCGGTCTCCGGTCGCGGTCTCGCGACACGAGACCGCGACGCGAGACCGAGACGCGAGACCGCGACAGGCACTTGACATTATGGAATTGTATGGACCCCAGTTCGCGCGCGCGACCGCGACACGAGACCGAGACCGGAGACCGAGACGCGAGACCGCGACAGGCACTTGACATTATGGAATTGTATGGGCGCCAGTTCGCGCCGCGACCGCGACACGAGACCGAGACCGGAGATCACGACAGCACTTGACATTATAGCTTTGTATGGGTGCCAGTTCGCACCGCGACCGCGACACGAGACCGCGACACGAGACCGCGACCGGAGACCGCGACAGGCACTTGACACTATGGAATTGTATGGGCGCCAGTTCGCGCCGCGACCGCGACACGAGACCGAGACCGGAGACCGCGACCGGAGACCACAACAGGCACTTGACATTATGGAATTGTATGGGCGCCAGTTCGCACGCGCGACCGAGACCGGAGACCGAGACGCGAGACCGGAGACATCGAGACGGTCGCCGCCCCGGTCAAGTAGTGTCTCGTGTCGCGCTGGAAACGCATGCGTGTTATATCCAGTCGATACACCGCTGATTACGCTAGGACAAAAGATTATTAAAAATACTTTTTGTCAACGTCGCATCGTCAGAGGCATATTTTTAACCGACTTCCTAAAAGGAGGAGGTTATACATTCGACCACCGTTTTTAGGGTTCCGTACCCAAAGAGTAAAAACGGAACCCTATTACTGAGACTTGGCTGTCCGTCCGTCTGTCCGTCCGTCTGTCACCAAGACTATCTGTTTGTATCTCAAGAACGGTGATAGCTAGACAGTTGAAATTTTCACAGATGATGTATTTCTATTGCCGCTATAACAATAGGTAAATACTAAAAATAAAATAAAATAAATATTTAACGGGGGCTCCCATACAACAATTAATTTGTTTTTTTTTTTACAGTTTCTTGCTCGATTAGTCCGTTCCAAAATAAACTAGATGGCGCCACTAGTACACCAAAACACGCATTCGACCTCGTCGTTAAAATCGTAAAATAAAATCAAAATTTTAGAAAAACTTTTGCATGAAAGCCTGTCTGTAGTAACTGCGATGATTTATGTATACGGAATTCAAATAAACGGCGAAAACCTCTGGCTTTTGAAAGTACCTACGTTTCCCGCCAAAACTTAGCTTCCCGCCAAACCGCATAAATAAGTTTGGTGGTTCTTAAATTATGTGCTTGAGTCAAAGTCCAAAGGATCAGTGCGCTTCAAGCTTAGACTTATCGAACAGTTACTAAAAATGACTAGTTTTTCTAACGAAAATTGTAAAGCGCTGATTGAGCTAATCAGACAGCACCCCTTGATATACGATTCACAACTAGACTCCCACAGGGACGAAAATCTGAAGGATAACATTTGGAGGACTATAGGTGAAACCACAGAAATCTAAATACTTATTATTTAGATTTCTGTGGGTGAAACCTTAAATAAAATAGGTGTGTTTTTTTAAATTTATTTATTCTGCATAGACATACGCACATACTACTTAACATAGATGGAATCAACTAAGGCAAGCCGTGTGACATTACCAATTGAGTGACATTACCAGTTGAGAGAGCCGTGTGAAATTCCGGTAACATTACCGAATGGAGGCCATTTAAAAAAAGTTGAAGTTGAAGCCGTGTGACACGTTGTATTTGCGATTCTACGGCTCCTTGCTGTGGCGTAAAGAAATCGGTTAATTTTGCTCTAATGTCTAGTCCGTTGCTATTCGAAAACCCTCCGGTTCCACGTAATGAAACTAAATTTGAAGGTAAATTTTCTTCTTGATTCCATCGATGTACGGGCATTTGAGTGTATTCCAAAAATCCGTCTCTTAATAGGTTATGCAAACAACAGGCAACTAAGATCATATCTGTGCTTGTTTCTTGTGCTATGCCGATAGGGGTGTAAAATATTCTAAACGCCTGAGACAGCAAACCGAACACGTTTTCCGATACTCGTCTAGCACGACAAAGGCGATAGTTAAATATTTCTTTGCTTTAATCGTTTTGGCGACTTGTCTAGCGTAACTAAATGCTTCATCTCCAACTAAAAAATGTGGTAATATTAAGTTCGAATTCGGTAGATTTTTTGATTCTGGAAAATTAAATTATTTTTTCATGTTTTTTTTTCCCATTTCCGACTTTTGAAATATTCCACTATCTCCTTCTTTGCCGTAAGAGCCAACGTCTACGTCGTCTACTGAACTTGTAATGATGGTCTACAATAGCCAGGAGAACAATCGAGTAAAATTCCTTATAATTAAAATATAACGATCCACTGTTTTCAGGGGCCCTTATTCTGACGTGTTTTCCGTCAATAGCGCCTGTGCAATAGGGTACAATCCTCAAAAAAAACTAAGTAGCCCGTTAGTTAGATTGCCAAAAAATATTGTACACGTATTTTTTTTTGTTTCACAAACAAAAAATTACGATGATACAGCGCTTCGAAGTTTCGTGTGACGTCACTTGTGAGTACGATTTTTACTCACGACAGTGACGTCGCGACCCCCCACTCTCGAAGTTTGATGGTCTATATCTTTGACGATTTTTAATATTATGAAAAAACAAAAAATACGTGTCCAATATTTTTCCATGATCAAGCAGACGGACTAATTAGGATGATGTATTTTTACCCAGTCCCTATTGTGGAATTGCCATTTATCCCAAAAGCCTTTAGATATCAACCTAAAGTCACTTTCTTTTGGCATAAGCACTAAAATTGGCACTAAAACAATCTTCAAATGTTTCAACACCTCTTTGACTATTTGAGAAATGTAACAAGGTGATTGATATACGAAATGCGAATGATAGCGACGCATAATATGTTTCTCCATTTGCCAATAACCGGAAAAAAGTGTGTGCATAACAGCAGAAGTGAAAACTAAAATAAGAAATAACTATTAGATACTTTTGAATTATTTAACAAATAAAAATGAATGCATATTATAATAGGGTGGGGGCGGAGTGGAGTTGAGTATGCAACCAGTATGAGGACCAAACTCGGTGTACGGTTTTGGACTCAGAAAAGCATGCAGATAATGATTTTAGATTTTTTTTCACCCGTGCGAAGCCGGCGCGGGTCGCTAGTTAATCATAATAATCATTTGATATTGTGTCTAAAACAGTTATTGAAGTGAAAACTTCTTTAGGCGCACCTAGACAGATATTTCGTGAGTTGTGAATTGGATTCTAGCATCATGCTCGGGTCTGATAAGAAATCTTCGGGTAAACTCGGGACCATGGCTATTGGCCATTTAGAAATGCGTCAGCCAATAGATGGCCATGTCATGATGGCCAGGCCACGCCCTCCGGTTACACTCGTGTAGTTTCCAAAGTAAGCTATCAAATTCTGAGTTATTAGTTTTCACTTCTATCGGCAGTTCCTGTGACTGCCAATTTTTTATAATGATACCAAAGCATGTCTTCACTTCATGTTTGGGGCACCGCCTGTAAAAAATGGACCAATACACCTCCTGTTTGAGAGAGAGTTTCAGAGTTCAAAACCGTACACCGAATGCGGTCCTCATATTACGCATACTCAAGTCTATTCCACGCCTGCCTATAAATTAAACAACCTCTAAACGAGCAATTCTTGTATATTTATATTTATATAGAATCTGAATCTCGGAAACGGCTCAAACGATTTTCATGAAATTATGTGAGCAGGGGGTTTCGGGGACGGTAAATCGATCTAGCTAGATTGCATTGTTAAAAAATGACATTTTATATGCTTTTTCAAACAATTAAAGACTCCTAGAATATCATTAGAATCAACAACAACATCAACAGCCCACTAAACGTTCCCACTGCTGGGACTCGGGGCCTTCTCTCGCAAGGAGAGAGTTAAGGCCATAATCCACCACGCTGGCCCAGTGCGGGTTGGCGGATGACGCATGACTTAGAAAGATTCTAGGTACATGTCGGTTTCCTCACGATGTTTTCCTTCACCGTTTTAAGTTAGCGGCATTACGCACATGACTTCGAAAAGACAGTGGTGCGTGTGGGGTTTGAACCCGCTGTCTCCGAATCGGCAGCCGCCGTTCTCCCGACTAGACCACCGTAACTCATTAGAATACGATAACAAATTTCGCCACTATGTTCAAAGGTTAAATGGCTCAAGCGGTAAAACTCCGCCCTCGGTATCAAGGGACCGCGGTTCGAATCCTGATGCTTACTTCTCATTTTTAGGGTCCCGTCAAACGTAAAAACGGAACCCTTATAGATTCGTCATGTCTGTCTGTCTGTCCGTCCGTATGTCACAGCCACTTTTTGCCGAAACTATGAGAACTGCACTGTTGCAACTTGGTAAGTAGATGTATTCTGTAAACCGCATTAAGATTTGAACAAAAAAATTAAAAAAAAAAGAAAAACTAGGGTTGTCCCCCATACCGAGAACTCAAAAATTTTTTCTTCATCGTACCTACACGTGTGGGGCGTCTATCGATAGGTCTTCAAAAATGATCTTGAGGTTTCTAAAATCATTTTCGTATACACTGAATAGTTTGCCCGAGACACACTTCCAAAGTGGTAAAATGTGTGTCCCCGCCCCTCTAACTTCTAAAGTAAGATAATGAAAAATCTAAAAAAAATATGTAATGTACATTACCATGTAAACTACCAACGAAAATTAGTTTGAACTCGATCTGATAAGTAGTTTTTTTTAAATCCGTCATAAATACACTATTATTGAAACTTCGATCAAAGCTATAACGAACTACAAGAACTACGTGTACTATGTATATTATGTTACTTGCTGCAAGGGAACCCTTCATGGGCGAGTCCAACTCGCATTTGGCCACGTTATTTTTTTTCGTTTTTTTTTTATGTACCTATGTATCCTTAGATCTTTCAAACTACGTAACGAATTTTAATGCATTTCTTAAATTGTATCTGCCTAAATATAATTTCAAAAAACCGAGCAAAGCTCGGTCAACCAGGTACTTAAACATTACGTAGTGAACAAAGCGACACGACAGTGACAGATGCGGCAGAAGGACTAATATCCACGGCCAAGAATAAATTAAAAAAGAAGATAGTGACAGCAGCCAGACAGCAGCAGCAGCTGTTTCTCTCTCGCTCTAGTACATTCGGTGGGTCTAAATGGGGTGGCATAACATTTTTGTCCTATTTTAGGTAGGCATAACGTTTTTAGGACTAATGATAATTTCCCATATCAACTAAACGCATAACTGTCTTCGCATAATTTTAACTAGCATAACCATATATGACATAACGATAACTTAGCATAATGTTTAAACGCATAGCCATATATAGCATACAGATAACTTAGTATAATGTTTCGAGGCATAACTATAAATAGCATAATATTTAAAGGCACACATTGAGAAAAACATAACAATACTTAAACATAATGATCAAAGGCATAAACTTTAAACACCTAACTAAAAAACAAGTGCAAAGAGCGGACTGTAGCAACATTATTTAAATAAAATACGTGGGTGTGTGAAATGCGGGTGGGTACTTTGACAACAATATTTATTATTCGTAATGTAGGTATCTACTAATTTAATGGAATATCTATGCAGGACTATGCAGTAGTATAACAATTTGTGTACTAATTTATGTAGACATAACGTTTTTAAGACTTAAAAACCTAAGACATATGGTGCACTTTTTGACTCCGGGTGGGTTCTCCCGCCAGAAGCTCTGCAGTCAGCCCTGAGCTTCTGGCTCCCGCATTTTTAAATACAGTCTTGGGGTAGTAGCGACAAGACTAGGTGGAGTCGGGGTGCTCCGAGTCAGATCTGGACCCTATATAACCTGGTTATATATTACGTAGCACAACAAATAATTAAAAAATGCCTAAATGCGTCTGAGCAACAGTCTATCAAATTCAAAGTCAAATTGAATGTAGTACAATACATTTTTATGATTAAAACACATTACGCCAAAAAACAATTATGCAAAAGTTACATTATGACACTATATTTATGTTATGCTACATTCATTATGACAAAGTAAATTAGGGAAAAAAAATATGCGATTTAAACGGCACCTTAAAAAAAAATTTTACAAACAAAAAAATGCCTAAATACTATTATGCATCTCATCAATAGTCGAATTAAATGTAGTACAATAGATTGTTATGCTTAAAACACATGACGCCAAAAAATGATTATGCGAAAGTTGCATTATGACACTATACATTATGCTACATTCATTATGACAAAGTATTTTAGGAACAAAAAGTTATGCGTTTAAATAGGCTCCCCATTCGGCGGTCTCGAGTTCACCCGAACGTTTCTTTCACTTCCAAGCGTGACGATGATCTTCATTCACGAAAATTCAGTGTGTGTAAATTGTACTAAAAATGTTTTCACATAAAAAAAGTGTCGAAATTTGGCATAGATCGCTGTATCTTTTGATTGCATTGTCTTAAAAGTTTGATTTTGTCATGGCTTCAAGGGACAAAAAATTTGAGTGCATGATATAAATTGCAACTTGTTACGTTTACGTGTTCCTGAGAAAAAAAATCTTGACAGGCAGACGAACGGACGGACAACAAAGTGATCCTGTAAGGGTTCCGTTTTTTCCTTTCGAGATACTGAACCCTTAAAATTTTAAAAGTACTATAAACAATTACCTTTATTATTATACATTACAGATTCCGAATGTCGTAAGAAATTTAGTTTTAATTTTTGTGAGAGTTAGTGCTAATTTTTCTTTCATCAATATTTTTCCTTTTTCATGCATTGTTTTTTTCAATAAATTTAATATATAATCAAACTGTGTTTTATTCAGCCGAAAATACTTCCTGAATATAATTATTGTCATCAAACATTAGGTGTTTCTTGACTAATAGCGAAAATGATCCTTCTTAGCCTCTACTTATATGTAATTCCCTAATAGGTAATCTTCTTTTAGTTTTATATTTGTAATAATAATATAAGAGCAAATCATCGTCTTCTTCCTCCTCCAATAGAAGTTCTACAACTTGGTTTTCCATTGTGATCCACAAAACACAACTGACTCTATCGACAGACTCCTCATACTGAAGCAGCCGTGACACTTGTCGCGGTCTCCGGTCTCGGTCTCGTGTCGCGGTCGCGGCGCGAATTGGCGCCCATACAATTTCATAATGTCAAGTGCCTGTATTGGTCTCCGGTCGCGGTCTCCGGTCTCGGTCTCGTGTCGCGGTCGCGGCGCGAACCGACACCTCAGAGACCGAGACATGTGTCGCGGTCTCCGGTCTCGGTCTCGCGTCGCGGTCGCGGCGCGAACCGCTACCACATGTCACTGTCGCAAAAATATTTCTGGCCCAAAATGAAGGATCAGATAACTAAGTTTATTATTGAATGCACAGTATGTGGTCAAGGCAAATATGATCGCAATCCCATAAAACAGCGTTTCAATGTTGTACCACCACCAACAAAGCCCATGGAAATAGTGCACATGGACTTATTCACAGTAGATAGCGAAAAATACGTCACCTTCATGGATGCGTTTTCAAAGTACGGACAGGCGTACTGCCCCCGTTATTGTAATTACAGTAAGTCAGAAAATGTAACACGCGGGAAATCGCACTTTTGCTTAAACTTTTTAAAATTTGTGTATCTCAATAACTATAGCAGATAACTCAGATATTCAAACAGACAATAAAATATATATTTACGTAGATTTATTCTTGATAAATTTGATTGACTTAATGCTAGTGCTTTTGACATAATTTTAATTAATGTATCTCTATTTACTACTTCTGTTAGCTCAAATAACACTTTCTTAAACATTTTTACAGTAACTCTATAACATACTGTAAATATGTTTAACAAAATGTCCGGTCTATTTAATTTACTGTAACTATGTTTACTATAACTTCTATATAAAACGTATGAATCCAGTGATTTTGTGAAAAATTTTGTGTTTTGATCTTTTATTGATATCATCAGTAAAATTTAAATAAAGTAGAGAGACAGATTAGTTATTTAATTTAGTACATATTTATCGTCATACATCGTCAATTTTTTCATATTTTGAGAGTTTTTACTTACCATTAGTTTACTTTGACTTTTACTTACCATTTTGTTACTTACCATTCAGTTTACATCTATGAAATAATCTTCCTAATTTATATAATATAGTATAGTAGCAGCTTTTTTAAAAAACAATAATTTGATAACAGAATTTTACATTTATTGAGCAATTAAAATTTCACTTAATGTTATAACAAAATTATTATTATGTTTAGTAAGAACTCAGTCTTTACCTTAGAATTAAATATTTGAGAGATAAAATAATCTTATTTGTTGAATAAACTTTTCTAATTAATAACATGACTGTGTCGAAAACGACTCATAATTATCCTAATATCAGATATGTTTTATTTATGGTTAAATTGTTAAAGACGATTAAAAAGTATTATCAAAATTTTACTAGCATTAACAAAGAGACGAACTTCTTAGCATTCCATTAATTCAAGGACAATGCGTTTCGTAGCTCTAGAAAAAAGGAAAATGTCCGATCCGGATGACGAAACACCCACATCTTCTAGGATTTTATAGTGCTTTTCACACGTCTCTATTTAAGTAGTCCAATCAAACTTCAAACTGAGCTGAAATTAAAGAAACCGTCCGATCTCTCCCAAAAGACAAAAGTGCTTCAGACCTTAAATCTAGACTTCAATTCCAATAAACAAATTTATGGCAGGTGCACAAGTATATACATCTTGATTGGGTGCAAGAAAGAAAAGGGAAGACCGAGACATAGTGAAAACCTTTATACAACAAGATGAAAATGATGGTTACCAAGTCCACGCTATGAATTTGGAAATGCAAAGTGAGTGGTTAACCATAGGAGAGTTTTGTATTCTATTAGCTCTAAAGTGGCGCACCTTGCTCTATGACTGGTCTCCTGTTTTATTAAAATTTATCTAAATGCTTTCCAAATGACCCTCCCTGATCAGAGTAACTTGGTAAGGTGGGAAAAGCGTCTTAAAAATGTTGCTATACTTGTGGAGAGGTAATACGTACAGCAAGGCACATATTGGTGGGATGCAAGGTGCTCCTTAATAGGGGTCATTACTCACAGCGCCATGACAGAGTACTTGAAATCATACGTGAAGCCATAAGCCTTTCAGTAGCTAGAGTCCAAAAAGGATTGACGACAAACAAAAGACAAATTAACATTGTAAAAGAAGGCTCAAATTCAAACTCCAAGAAAAAAACTTACTTAGTTCTGGGTACAGCACCTGATTGGACTATTTTAATGGACACGTATGAAAAGCACTATAAAATCCCAGAGAATGTGGGTGTTTCGTCATCCAGAACGGACATTTTCCTTTTTTCTAGAGCTACGTAAAGACCACGCGATGAAACAAAATAAGTATTACAACCTTCTATACGAGTTAACAAAAACGGCTATGTAGTTAATTTATACGCTGTACAAATGGGAGCGAGAGAGGTATACCAGTAAAATCTCTCTATAACCTGCTGAAAGATCTTGCCTTGTCCAGAAGTGCAGTAAGTTATATACTAGAACGAGTATCTAAAGCTGGCAGGGAGAGAAACGCAAGTAGTGAAGGTGAGTGTTGATGTACGTCGGAAAGCCCCCCTTAAACCTACACCCGTGTCACAAGTCAGATCCCGAGACTCGGGATATCTCTCTCTGCCACACGATGGATCCGGCACCCATACGGTGAATCCATGGAATGCTAAAAAGTTCGTCACTCTTAGACTGAAAGGTCCCCTTCCAGCTTGAACGTATGTGATGTCTCTTGTAGATACGCGGTGAAGAGTTCCGTATTTTATGTAGCGAGACGCTTGCTTCGTAGTCATAAAAATCAGAGAACACCATTTCTTTAACAATCTTTTTCATGGAATTCACACTTTTAACACGTGCAACATAATCATCAAAATCATAAACTTTCGTGTTACGATCCAAATATCTAAACATAATTACAGCAACCATCGAATTTACTGTAAAATTGATATACATAACTTATTTTTACTTATACAATGTATTTAGCATACAACACTTAAGTAGTTTTACTTTGCTTAGCATTAAAAGGTGTGTTCGTCTATGGTGAAGATTTTGTTATCATAGTTACAGTATGTACATGTGTTCACTCACTTACTTGAACTATGCTTACGGATTGGCATTATTTTTACGAATCTCACAAATTATAAGGAGTGTAACTATACTAACTGTGATTATTTGTTGAGCAAATACTATAATGGTAATCTCAGTAAGCTTAGTTACCGTACATATGATTAAGAAAATATGAAATAAATAAAAATATATAATAGTAAGTTTACTTACCGTCTTTATTCTCAGGAACGGTTGAATCTTGATAACATTTACTGTGATTGAGCTTATGGTATCTTTGTTAATAATTAAGATATCCAAAAAAAGAAAGATATTCCTGGTAGGTTTTAATTTAAGTATCACAGCGCTGTAAAAAAAGTTATAATACAAGTAACCTGACTTACTGTATTTATTATAACGGGGGCAGCGTACCACCTTAGAGATGGCACAGCTATAAGCATTTTACAAGCATTACTTAAATATTGTACACATCATGACCTCCCATTAACTGTAGTAACAGATAACAGAACAGAATTTTCAAATCAATTGTTTTCCGAATTTTAAGAACCCATAACGTCCAACACCATAAAATTCTTCCACATTCACCAAACGAGAACGGAATTATAGAACGTTTTCATTCAACTCTACTAGAACATCTAAGACTTCTCAAATTGCAACGTAAAAATGAACCTGTAATAAACTTGATACCGTATGCCCTCATCGCCTACAATAGCTCAGTACATAGTTTTACTAAATGCCGTCCCTATGACATTATAACAGGTCATTTTGACCCGAGAGACCCAGTAGTAGTTGACATGACACAGCATTTACTACAGCAATACACCCAAAATCACAGAGACCAAATGAAGTTAGTTTATCACACTATTAACGAGTCGGCTCTGCACAATCGAACAGCATTGATCGAGAATAGGAACAAAGATAGAGAACCCGAGACTCAATACGAACCACAGCAACAAATTTTTATTAAGAATCGGCTTGCTAGCCGCCAGAAATTAGCACCAAGGTACACCAAGGACACGGTTCTTGCAAACCTACCAATACACATCTATACCTCGCGAAAAAAAGGCCCGGTAGCAAAAGCTCGCCTAAAGCGAGTGCCTAACAGCGCTAACTTGTTGCAGAATACTGATGGTGATGGTGCACCTAGTTCGCGCGCAGGAGATAAGACTTGAGAGTCTTGACGACGGCCCCGGACTTCTCCCTTATAAATTAGGACCAACTCGCCTCATAACTCATTATCATAGCTTTTTGCAATATATTGAGTTAGACGACTTAGAAAACAAAGCCTCTAAAGTCAAAAAACAGTTAAAAGACTTTGAACAAAAATTAAGCAAGGACACGTTTGAATTTTATGACCTTCAAATTGACTAAATAGTCACAAAATTGATAAAGTCTTAAACCACTTGCAAAGTTTTGAACCCAACATCCGAACAAAAAGAGGTCTCATCGACGGACTAGGGTCTATAATTAAAGGAATCACTGGCAATCTAGATCACCAGGACGCCATTCGATTTGACAACGCAATCAAACATCTAAAAGGCAACGAAAATAAAATTGTAACTGAGCTCAACTCTCATATAAGTCTCAGTAAGGAATGGATGACGCAACATAACGACGTCATTGATCAGTTAATTAAAAATCAACAGCGAATTAACACCACCTTAGAATCGATACTTGATAATGACGCGAAACCAGCAAAATACGCTCGTTTCGGTCAACTACTAACTATTATTACAGAAAATGTAGATGACTTGTTTAGAGAAATAGTTCGATTAGAAAATATTTTAGCTTTTGTGCGTACATCGAGTACACACCATTCAATGGTAGATGTAATTACTTTAGAAAAAATGGTAGATAAGGTTAGATTAATTTATGGGAAAAATAGAGCATTAAGTCTAAATTAACGAGATTATTATAGTATTATTGAGCCCGGTTCATATTTTACCGGAAGACGGGTAAAGTTATAGTTTTTCCAATCCCAATAGTCACTTCTAGTTCCTTTGATTTCTATAAACTCCCAATTGCACCCAACAGGCATAACCAAATCCTTATCCCTCCTTATCCATTCATAGCAACCAATAAAGACAGCTATGCGTACATGGAGGCTGAATGCCCGAAGATAGACAAGGAGTACCTCTGCGTAGAAGATATATTCGCCCGAATCAGCAACCACCAGGATTGTGTACGAGACCTTATCTCTCATCATTCACTGGAACACTGCAACTTCACCACCGTCGACTTAGAAACAGAAGCCATCGAGCAGCTGAGCAACAGGGATTACATTGCCACCTTTCCTCGCAACACAAGAACCCATCTACAATGCGGGCGAGAAGAAGTTAAACAACTTCAGGGAAGCTATCTTGTGAACTTGCCGACAAACTGCACCCTATCAACGCCCAAGTTTGTTATAACAAACCAAAACGAAGAAATATCTGGCCAACCAATCCTGATCACAGATGTCACTTACAACTTTACGAAAAATACTCCAACATCGAAGATACTCTTGAAGTCTATCGACCTGAAGAAATTCCACAGATCCTACAACCAAATCTTGATGCAGCCGGAGATGAAATTGAACACTGATACAACGTACACCGTATACCACACCACCATCCCTCTCTACATATTGCTATGTGGTACCTGCATAGTCATCACCGTCAAGTTCTACCGACGTTACTTCCACAACCAAAACGAATCGTCAAACAATCAAGAAGGCGAAAAGCAAACCACCGACCAACTTAAGTACGAAGAGGTTGAGCATAAGAGGTTTCCAGCAACATTTTCTCTGAACGTTGGAAAATAGTTCCTGTTCTGCGGGTGGAGGAATTACATATTGCTCAACCACTGAAACTGCTGCGTCGCTGACCCACATTTGAACACGGGTTTACACCGAGGCACGAGTTGCAGCGTCAGCTCTTCGTGACGCCCGACCGAGGTGACTTACGGACGCCTCCTAGTTTAGATAGTCAGTTCTCGCTTCACTTCAGCTAGGCTCACTTAGTATAATTTAACCATAGTTCAGTTCATAAGATTTAATTGTAATTTAAATTAATTAATTAAATTTATAAAAGAACATTTGGTTTTTTTTGAGCCCTCCGTCTGCAGCTAACGTAATTCCCTAGAGTTCATTTTATTATTGTATTTCGTTTATAAAATACTAGAACTTAATTATTATTATTGAAAATTAACCATCCGATTTCGATGTAGGGTATTGGGTGCGCCCACAGAACAGAAATCAAGAAGAAGTAGCAAGTAGGCGGGGCAATCGTAGTACTAAGTAAGCGCAATCTCCGCATACTTAGAGAGTACGCCCACTTCCGAATACTTAGTCGTGCTCTGCCACTACTGCAGTACTCCTGAATCCGCGATTTTGAATAAAAAGTAAGCAGTCATGCCGTATTGTGCAGTTATTGAGTGTAAAAACGATAGCCGTGCTAAAACTTTATCCAAAGGAGGCATATCGTACCATCGGTAAGTCTTATTTTATTTATTTTTGATTTTATTGTGAAAATAAATTAATATTAGCTTAAAGAGAGAAATGATTTAAAGGAAGTCAACTTTAAAGTCATTGTAATAAGGTCCATTTTCATTCAAGCTATATATGATATTCTCGATCATTCTATGCATGCGAGTAGCGCTACTCAGTAGCGCTACTCAATTAAAGATGGTACACAAGCTGTTGAAATTGCTAATATCGATATTTCTAACTTGTACAGTTTTGTGAAACAAATAATTTATATTATCTTTTGTTATATGGTATTTGAATAATTTAATTACATTTTATCATTTCAGTTTTCCTAAAAGTCCCGTTGTTAAGGAGAAATGGATAGAAGCTACAGGAAGGCAAAATTGGTTTCCTTCCAAAACAAGCACGATTTGCTCTGAGCACTTTTTAGACAACGGTTTTATAATAAAAAAAAAGGAAATAGGTACTGCCCTGTTGCCCTGTTTTTGTTGTTGATTTTTATGTATAAACTTTTATTAGTTCGAGTATTGTTTTAACTGAAACCCTGTTCCTTTTCTATATCCCTTTTGTTTATTTTAGTCTCCTCAAGTTTCTATTCATGGTTATAAAAACATCTTGAATTTTTACTGACAACAACTTAAATGACAAGGTCGTCCCTCAAAGAAAATAACTATTTCCTTACATTGTGAGTTCGATTCCCACCCAGTGCAAATATATGTGTGATGGATTCAAATATTTTGACTGTATCTGAGTGTTTCTATGTGTAATAAGTAAGTATTTATAACAGCTATCTGGCCGCCATATTACAAGCTTAGCTTAGTTTAGCGTCAGATGGTGTTGTGTGTAAATGTTTCACCTATATTTATTTATCTCTACCTCACTCAAGAAAAATATCATTCGACTAAAATACAAATGTTAGTGCTACTTGCCAAGACTAGAAGAATTTCATCATTACTTTATTTACTTAAGATATTTATTTAGTTTCCTCCGAGTATTTTTGTAGTTTCTTCCTAGTAATTACGTTCTTTTACAAAACTCTGTTACGCTTCACTCTAAAGTTAATAAAATTAAGATGGTACATGAACAAATTTAATCATAATATTATTATTACATTATACGATAGGTACGTAAACTGAATAACGTAATATCGATAATTTAATGAAAATTCTTAAGCATTGTCTTATTACTATTAGCACGACCGGCTTATATTTACGAATCCCTTATTTTAAAGAAGGTAGCGTTCATAGTTGCATAAATTACATAAAGTGCCATCTAGTATGAAGTAGCAGAACTAGTGAGCACTAGATGTTACTAATCTTACAATTAGTGACATCTAGTGCGCACTAGTGAAAACAACTTACATTTTTGAAAGATGATAATAGTTACCACCTTATTCTATTCTACTAAGGTTGAGTTTAGAAAGTTCGTAGCACTGATGTATGCGATACGCCCTAAAAGTCCTGATAATGGTACATAATAAGCGACTTAGTCAAATTCAGGATACGGTACTTTTTCCTGTAATTAGATAAAATTGAGTTATCCAAGAAAGTCGTAACAACATTTTGAATAGTTGACAATAACAGATTTATTGTGTTTAGCAATAGGGTTCATTTTTAGGTACGTAACTAAATGCAATACATCATTTTAGGTTCGTCACTATGGGACAAATCACTAGCATTGTTTTAAGGTGTTTAAAATATATCAAAACCACGTTTGTGTGCAAACGTGATACGGTGGTTTTCCTAGTGAGATTCAGCTACGAGCCTTCTACTTGATTTCTGTTCTGTGGGTGCGCCAACCTACAGGTTTTTCGCTAGTTTGAATACCAACTCAATTCTACATGAATTAAGACCTTAAAAAAATATATGTTTAATATGTTTTGTGTATGTTTTACCACATTAAAATTTTTAATTGACTTCATACTGCTGCAGCTAAACATTGTCGAAACGCTCATTTCTGCGTACCCTGTACAGTACCGTGGTATTATTTATTCTTGCCATCGCGGCATCGCGCCCATAAATCTGTTTGATTTATTCACTGCTTATCTAAACAACACTTTTATATCATTTTTTCACGTCACAAAATCCTGTATGATGTAACGGTCTTCGTGGATCTTTTAAAAGGTTGCTATGTAGGGTCGAGCGCGGAACGATTTGTTTTGGGTTCATCATGTCTAACTTTACGATTGCATACACCTGCTTATGTTTTATTTGATCGTTTTGTATAAACAGATTTATTTGTGATTCCCCTGAAGAAATCTACAAAGATTAAAAGTAAAACAATGTTTGTGTCAATTTAGATTACCTAACTCTCTACATATACATATTATTTAGAAGATGGATGCATGATTTCTGAAAATGACACTAATCTCTAAATCTTACTTCTTGCCATCCTATACTATCCTGCTCATATTATAAATGTCAATGTATAGATGTTAGGATGCTTCGATATTTGGATGTTTGTTGCTCAGAGCTGTACCTATTCATGGATCCACCGGTGGATTCAAGAGGAGATAAAGGTACCCCGAATCCACATGTGGAGCTTAGTTGTGCTTCCAAGTGGAGAGAGCCGTTATAATCATCAGGTTGAAATTTAGAACACAGATTGTAGTCTGGAAGAACACATAGGTTACTATTTATCCCGGGAATAAAACGGGAACGTTAACTACGCGGGTAAAACCGCGGGGCGCTTTTAGTATGTTTATACCTATATACGAGACTTGATCGTTTAAAGATATTAGTACCTGGGTGACCAAGCTTCGCTCTGTTTTATATTTTGTTAGATTGATAAAAAGGCACCTAGTAATAGATTTGCCAAAAAAAACAGAGGAACTTGAAAAGCACGCATAAAATGACGTTTTAGAAACATTAAACTTAGCTAGATCGATTAATCGTCCCCGAAACTCCCTGCATACATAATTTCATGAAAACCGTTCCAGCTGTTTGTGAGATTCAAATTCTATATATAAATACAAAAATTGCTCCTTTAAAGGTATAAGATTAGAAATGCTAAAAGTCATAGACTAATAGATAACAAGCAGCATAGCCGGAACCCCTCGAATCCTTTAGTTTATATGGCAGCTTAATTACTGTGAATAAAATTAATTGAATTTGTTATGAACTGCGATAATACACAAACTAATTAGTTACACAAGCTAATTGGTTCGCGGTCTGTAAACCATTCGTTAGTAAATATAATTATAAAATACGCCAGTCTGTCTTTTGTCTAATTATAAACGAAATAACTCAATAAAACTCGGGTTCCGGATCAAAATTGGTTTAGGATCGTGGTCTATTTTATTATGAAATATTACTCAAATTTATGGTTTTGGGGGTTTTAACTTGAAACTCAAGGTTTGAGATTAAAGTTTAAAATCTTTCCCAAGTGTTCTATCATTAGGTCTATAGCATCAATAATTGGTCGTCATAGTCGTGGGATCGTTGGATTTTCCAAGATGGTTTTATGAGTTTAAAACCTCGCATGCATTCAAAATCTCTAATCACCATGATGGAGGAACATTGCGAAGCAAAAATTTTTACGAAAATATAATACCTTGAAGTTAGAAGATCACTAAAAAGTTCTTGGACTTGGACGGTTGATGGAGAAAAAATAATAATAGAAAAAATTATAGCACTGATGGTGTCACTCGTAGCTATTGCATCAAATGAACTCACGAAGGTACCAATTTATGTGAAACTTTTGCCAAAAATGATTTACTATGCTTTACTTAGGCTATGCTATGCTTAGCATAGCACAAGCATAAACAGCGCACTAAATGCTGAAACTCGTGACTTTTTCTCGCAAGGAAAGATACCGAGCCCACAATCCACCACTCGGGCTAAGTGCGGATTGATAGATGACCCATGGGCCTAGAAAAAAAATAAGAATATGTCGCTTTTCTCACGATATTTTCCTTCATTTTAAGTCAGCAGCGTTACATGACTTCGAAAACCGGTGCCTTGAACTACAGGCTCCGGATCGCTTACTAGACCAGCTGTAATTTATCAATAAAATCAAATCAATAACTCAGCTCAATCACAAAATTATGGCTGAAATTCGTGTCACATAAATTGACGGCTTCAGCTCGCTAATGAAATTATAATATCGTAGGCACCGGAAGGTTAGCAATCTCACCGCAACCGATATTGATAAGGGTCAAAATTCCTCGGCAGCACAACAGTAACCCTGTAACCACAGGTTGCGGTCCACGGGGAGTACCCACGTTAGTGGTGCTAGAAGTTTTGACACTTAGAATATTGGGCTTTTGATAATTTTAATGAAACGTCGAGCGAGTTGGTAATGTATTTTATTTTGTGGTAAAGTATAATTATTTTGGACAGAAATAAACTTTTAGTTGTGTTATTTTGAAAATAACTGTTTTGTTTAATACGACAATAAAATATGTAATTATTTACATGCTTATCAATAAAAAAACTGGGAAAAATATGAGGACCTGTTGTCAAGATTCGGTGTGCAGATAACTATTTCATTGATTTTAGCAAAGATTTAATATGAAACATACGATTCATAAAACTCTATATTTATGGTTTGCCTGTCCGATGCACATAATAATATTATGTCCTAGTAATAATGGCTTTGGTTTCTCTCTTAGAGGTGAAGATGATATGTTTTGATATGAAATTAAATTAAGAAAATATTGATGCAGGTCATAACTTTTTTTTTAAATTAGGCACTTCATACATTACTAGATAATTAAATTTTGTATTTCAAAAACCTGCGGCTTTTAAAAATATTGACGTGTGGTTTTATTAAATGACTATCTCGAATATTATTCTCCTTTATACTTGGACAAACGATATTTCGATGATCATGATGTTGATGACCCTTGATTACGTTGACTTTGTATATCGGTCAAGACGGTGATCAAAAGTAAGCCTATCTTTGATACAAAAAGAAAACACGGTAATACTGATAATGTTTAAGAAAAAAATCAAAGAAAACATGAAATTTAAAAACACATCCTTTGATGAATGTAGTCATGAGAAACAAACAACAATTATTCGTTACTGAAATGTTTAATCAATTCAAAGGCAACATAACCGTTATTTCATTCGAAGATCAAAAGCGGTTAACAATATAAGATCAAGAGCATTGACATACCAAAATTACAAAGCTTTAAAACAGGAAACATGTACAACAATTTCCCGCCATATTTACTTTACCGAAAATACATTCCGTTTTCGTCAGAAGCATCTGATTTTTTACTTGTCGGAGTATTTGAGTGCACTCCAACCTTTTATGAAACACTCCATGTAATTAAAACGTGCGGTTTGGTCGTGTTTTGGTGGATACGGAACGCAAGCAGTAGGATATGTGAGGGATAAGTGTGTTTGAGTGATGTGTTAATAGAATTGAAAAATAACTCTCTAATGTTTGTCGCCTTTTGGGTCTCTAAGTGAATTTACATAAATACATATAGTAGAAAATAGGGAAATGGAAAATGAAACATTGACAAAAAAACATGTTTTATCTTCAATGAAAATTGAATTTTCTTCTTGTTAATGTTTTTATTTGTATTTGAGTGGAGATTGCGAATCGGCAAACATTGTGTGGGACTGAGACTAGATAGAGTGACAATATATGTAAGACAGCAGGCAGTGGGTGAAAACATAAAGCTAAAGATCTGACTGAGCCATAAGAGGCAAATGTCCAGCATTAGTCCCATTTACTATTATTCCCACACAGTTCTCATTTCCCTGGTGTTCACACGATACAAGGAAAACTATGTGTTATTCCGGAGTATCAACTATGTTATATATTCAAATTTTAACTGGACCCGTACAGCCATTCTGACGTAATTGAACAACAAACATCTAATCTTTCCCATTTTAATATTAGTTGGATGTCCCTGTTAGTTATGACTGTGTTTAATGTAGTCCGACATTTCAGACATCAGTTCAAAGTGTTTCATCGATCACTTTGTCATTTAATGTGTGAACGTGTCATTTAACAACTAAATCAATTACTCAAACATTGCTAAAAACTTTAATAAAAACTACGTTTTTTACACTCACAGAATAACTAGTTTATTTCTGAAACAATTTTTCGCCACACGGAAATATTCTACCGAATTGATTATTATTTTGTCGCCACTGCGGTGCGTTGCGGTGGAGCGTTAATTAAAAACGTTTGCAACGTTACGTAGATATACCGCGTTATTGGCAGGCTTCTGATAGCTGGCAACATAATTGCGTTCATTTGCTGTGAAATTTTATAAAATTATTTAATGCATAGTGGAAAATGTACTTATGTTCTGTGAAGCTAAATTGGGCGTAAATTGTAACTAGTGTTTGCCTGTTTGCCAATTAGTTGAAATTCGACCATCAATACATAATTATAATAAGGGCTGTTTGTCTGTGTATCCTTATATTATCGTAAATTTCTATGCATGAGCCAAAAGAGCTTTCTGAGATGGTACGACTAATTTTCGATAGGTGGTGTAGCAGCGCGCGCAGGGTACAGCTAGAACAACAATCAACAAAAGAATATCTTTAAATATTATCAATAGAATATCTCTATCTCCTTGTTGAGTTTATAAAATGCCTCTGATACCGATTAATCTTGTGACTTCGCTTCAGGATCTACAGAATGTTCAGGACTACCAGGATCCGTATAAACAGTATTTCTGTAGCTATACCGGTGACGTATAGTGCAACATTAGTGGTTTTTTATACCAAATTATTATTGGTTTTAATTATACTAGTGTTGTGTGTAAAATGTTCACCAGTTTATTATATATTTATAAGTTTTCACTTGTTTTGGAAGTCCATAGAGACTACTATTTTTGAAGTGAAAACTTCTTTTGGCGCACCGCAGCCAGATTTTGCTTGGATAATTGAATTCTAGCGTCACGTTCTCTATAAAATTACGTTTCAAACGTGAACACAAGAAAACACAAATTTTGATAAAAATCTTCGAGTTACAAATTCCGTCCACATAAATCTAACTCTTAAGAAGCAGAAATTATTTATGGACTGGCGGATTGTTTTATGCGGGCTCAAAAATCATATCTTTTTTCAAGCACGCCAAAATAAGTTTATTCATTTCTACACTAAGAGATTTGACTCTACTTTTGTGATAAGAACGTCTAGACTGTGAAATACGTTGCCTGAGTAGGTTGAGGAGGTAGGTGGAGTAGGTACGTAGGAGTAGGTTTTTCCTGGTGGTTTCAATCTTTGTGTATGCAAATCGAAATGAATCGGTTTCTTCTAGGTAAACAGGTAAACACGCTCCATCGCAGACCGCATCTTCTCTTAACACCAGGCGTGATGGCAGTCAAGTATGAACCTATAAAAGTAAAAAAAAACTTCAAAGGATTACGTCCACGACGTAGACTATGGCAGCTCAGTTGACCCATTAAAGATTTGAGTAACACTAATGATACGGCCTAAAATTTCAAATCTCTGCGTAAAGCAGTTTATACAGACCCTTCTCAAACGATGTTATGGACCATTTAATATACGTATGCCCAAACGTTTCTACGGAAAGATTCCTTGGTATATACGGCAAGACTTCAAATCTGGGACCTAATAACCACCTACCATATTATTATCTGGGATTACTTTAAAATACCTTCAAATAACAAACATGTAAAGTATCAGTTAGCATCTTCAATTGTGTCATTACAAAAGTTTTAGCGAATTATAATATTATGATGATACTTTGTTTTTATTTACGACTTTAAATAATCAAATATTTTTCATTTAGCTTACCTTTGCTACTTATTGACAAAATCATCATTATTGTGGTGCTACATAACTATACAATAATATCTAAATATAAATCGCAGTTAAACGTAGACCTATCTTGTACAAAAAACATCGTGAGGAAAATGGCGTGTTCCAAGAATCTTTCGAGATATGCGTCGTCCGTACCCACATTAGGCTAGGGAACAGGATTATAGTTTTGGTTTGCTCCTTGCGATAGAAGGCCCTGAGTCCTGCGATGAGAACATTTAGTGGGCTTCTTATGATATGATAAAGCAAATCCTCACTATTAAACCACGATACCTTATAAGTATTGATGCTAGTGAAATTCATTATAGCTTAAGACAATGGAATGCAATAGGAGTTTTGAAGTAGCGTCACAAATTGTAGGTACCTCTACTCACTATTTAGAACTTTGAACGCACATTTTTTTCCCTTCGTCACACTGATTTATTTCGTGGCGGATGCCACCTACTTTAGTACCACGTGGTTCTCTACGTCCTTATTTAGATTTATGAAGCACAAAATGTGTGCATGTTGTATCTAAAACTAACTTTTTGGAACTTGAAACCTAATTTTTTTATGAAAGTGGTAATGAAGTGGATCCAAATCCATACCCAATTCTTTTTTTGTCCTAGTTATCCTGAACCTAAAATCGTCTACATGTGTTAATTTGTTCCTTTTTTTATTATATTATTCTAAAAGTGAAAAAGGCATTAAATCTTAACTAATGTGACACGGCACTATTATGAACAACAAGGAACATTCTTTTTAACACTTAAGAATATTCTAAGGATTTTTACGACTTGCACATTTGAACTTACAAGGGCTGGTTTCGGGTTACTCAATTGGTTTGTAGAACAAAGACACTGTAAAGGCAAAGCGTAATAAACATGTCAGGTTCTGAGATTTGGATGAACGAAGTGGGCATTTTTAAGTTTAGTTAATTTTTTGTCGTGTGCACGTTTGTCATTCCTTAGTCGATAAGAGTTTTTTTTTTTACTTGACCCGACGCCTTGGATTTGCGTGGGAAAAGAATGCATTGAATGACGCTTGCTTTATATACGTATTATATTATATGTGACAAGATATTATTTATTTAAATTAAGTCTGATATACTTAATCTTTTCGTTAATTTCTTTACATAAGCGCTATAGTCATGTGCCACTTCAATGTTTATGAAATATAGAACATTAAACTAATAAATTTAGTATAGACAACCTATATTCAGCATATATATATCAGCGACAACAGTTGGCATATTGTATTTTTACCACGCTATAAAGGGCCTATAAAATATTGATGCTAAGTTCGCACACAGTAAGTTCGAACAGTAAATTGAGCCCAAACTAAGCAAAGCCTATATATACGATGGAAGCCAGATAGCTGATATAAAAATTATGTGGTTGTAAATACATACTTATTAAAGTATATAGAAACAATTGTTATTAGACGTGGTGACTAGTTATAACTAATGTAATCGATGTCCAGTACCATGGAGTGTTGCTGAAAGCACTGTGCCGACGTATTAAAAGGATTGTTCTGTACACTTTTTGGAAATCATGTTCCAGGGTTATCGTTATCGCTGGAACCTGAGGCGACATCTATCCGGTGGTGCTTGAAAGATACCTGGTGCAAGGCATATCTGCGGCGCCTGCGCATACGACGTTTTGATTCCGAGTACAACGCCGCTGCAGGCGATACCTTATAACAACCCCGAGGGCGGGGGTAGGGACAGTCAGAAAATTACAGTGTAGCGGGAAACACGTATCCTCCTTCTGAGTTAATTTATGTTAAAAGTTGTCGAGTATTGTAAATAAGTGTTGTGATTCGCGAAGCAGCTTCAAGCAGCTGAGCGGGTCATCTTGCCGAGTCCAATCCAGAAACACTGCGTTAAAGTTATCTATAGCCATTTAAGATCTTTTTCTGGTGCGTTTGATATAATTTGATGCATTTCCTTGGAGAAATAAATAGCATATAAACCATTTTAATTCCACAACTTAATAGATTCTATCTTTTCCGATACGCAAAGACATCGCATCTCCTGCGTTAGCATCACGCAAGCTCTCAGATTAGATCAAACGCAAATAATTCTAAGACCTAATAATTGTGTATTGAAAACTATATTCTACTAAACTGTTGGTCTGATCGGGTTTTTGTCCCAAGTAACCCTTGGGTTTTCCCCTTGATCCTAGCGGAAAATTCCGGGCCAGATCTCATATACATGCCTAGGACGTATATTGGAAGCATATGTGTAAAGCCTATATAATTCTGTTCGTAATTTTGTTCTATTTGTCTGTATGTTTAGGTTAGTTTGTAAAGTAACTTGGCTAGATTCTATTAGATTTCGTAATGTTATAAATTAGTATAGATTTGTGTCTACTTGTAGGTTTTAGGCGCAGCTATCTCGCGAACTCTCTTTATAGTTTTTCTTATTTTTTGTTGTATTATAGTCTTATAGTGTAGAAGTTTAGTGTAAGGCTTCCAAATACGATCCTCGAGGTAGAGTTCCATAAATATATGAGAGGCAGTTGAAACGATAATTAATTGTTTTAATTCTACTCCCTAATTCTATTAATTTAAGTAGATAATATCTTGTCACTAAATTGCCTGCTAAGCGATAATCTATTGCATCTCGCACATACATACAATTGCATCTTGCTGCCTTTATTTTGAGTTCAGAATCTGATTACCTGTAGAAGTAACTGTCTTATAGTAGTATAATGACGTGTGACATTTACTATACGTGATAACGTATGACAACACCTCACCTTCTGCGGGAAACACAGTCACGTTTCTGGCTGACTAGGACTTCGCTAACTATAGGGCTATATAGCTAGCTTTAGTCTACAGTCGTCTTATTATCGTGACTTAGGATGGTCCGACACTTGAGTAGGCTAGAATTTCGTTAGCTATTGGGAATATCCAACATTATTAATTGTCTCGATATTAACAATCACTAACCTTAATTTATTAGCTACCGCATAGTAGTGACTGAAGGAAATCGATGCTTTTGGCAGACTAGAGCTTCTTTAATCCGTTACAGTATCGCGGCGCTCACACATAGTGGTAGTCACGATATCTGCAAGGGCTAAACCAAGCTTATTGGTAACCGTCTTTCCGAGCTCCAAAATAGTCTCAGGTCCATGTTAGGTATTGTAAAGGCCAATACAATCGCTACACAAGGTCTCCTCGGGACTATTCCGCTGACGCAGCTGGGAGTCTATGTACAGGACTAGGTAGGAACTTGTAACACATCAGGCAAATTAATAGCACCTATAAGGTAGCTCCGTCTCATTCCATGAGTATAATAATAAAGGGTACCCACATATATACGTACAACTCACGAGTTCAGCTATACAATCTGATATACATAAAATGAGATGAGGCGCTGATAAATCTAAGTACGTACTTACTCCTAATAATCAGCGCTTACCTGAACGAGTCCACCTGAGTTTCTTCATACGTCTCCCTTCATTCCGGCAACAGCTTTTGGGGATACGAGGTGAGTTGACAGTATCATGACCTACTCAAGGTACTTTGGTAAGTTCAATATTTCATAATGTATTAACTCTCACAAGCTTAATACACGCATTGGGCCGTCACATGGATAACAAATATAATACCTGTTATAGTTGAGGACCTGCGCGAAGACCCCGGGGTGCCAGTCGAAGAATTACTCGTTAAGGACCCGGTCGTAGTTGCATTAGAGGCTCACTATTTGGAAATTGGTACCTATATATTTTTTTTAAAAGTAGTGATAATATAACAGATATAGTTAGTACCTGTAGTAGTTGAAGACCTGCACGATAACACGTCATCGTGCGACAGTAGCGAAGATGACGTCACTACGACCTACGACGTAGTAGCTTCACAGGCTGTATTAGAGACTATTTCGAACATGAAACGTGTAGGTACATTTTTGATAAACGTGCTAATATAACAATTACAGTACCTGTAATAGTTGAGGACCTGCGCGAAGACCCCGGGGTGCCGGTCGAAGAAGTACTCATTGAGCACCGGGTCGTAGTTGGCGAGCGCCTCCGTCAGCCGCGAGAGCCGCGTCGCGGGGATCTTCTTTAGCGTCGCCTTGTACGTCTCGTGGCGGATGCCGCCCACGTTCAGTACCACGCGGTTTTCCGCGTCCATATTTAGGAGATTCATTGCTGCAAAAGGTAAATAAAATTCAGATTTCCTTAGCAGTTAGGAATGAAAAATTAAACTTATGAAAAAAAAATTTAGAAAACAAAAGAAATATGGGAAATTTCCTAATCAAAGAAAATGTATGTAAGGTATAAATTACAAAGAAATAGATCAAACAATTCTAGAGATCAACAATAAAGTGAATCCACTAAATAACGTGACGGATGCCGCCCACGTTCAGTACTACGCGGTTCTCAACGTCCATATTTAGGAAATTCACTGCTGCAAAAGGTATATAAAATTTAGATTACCTTAGCATTTACAGATATAAAATAAATTTTACGAAAACTCGTTAGAAAAAAAAAATGACAAAATCTGTAAATAAAGAAACAAAATGTGAATTACAACAGATTACTTAAGAAAAAATAGAATACAAATTTTAGATATCAAGATATGAATTGAATCTATTATATGAGGTGGCAGATGGCACCCACGTTCAGTACTACCTAGTTCTCCGCGTCCATACTTAGGATATTTATTGCTGCAAGGAGTGAATAACATTTAGATTTAACAAAAAAATTGCAATCAAGAAGAAAATAAATGAGAACTTATAGAGAACAAAAGTAACGACTGCTTAGTCGTTACTTTTGTTCGCATCGGTAGCCCGTAATGTATCGCGTAACCGGTTTTATGGATTCATAGGTTTTGAACAGATTTTTATCGAAAAAACTAGGATAATTAAGGAAAATTTGAATGAATGTTTTGGGTACCTATGGGATCGGATTCAAGAACTCTATTGATCGTCTCTTACGATAGTGGGGGCATACCAAAGCCGAAATTTGTTATGACGTTCCAAATCATGTCTTTAGCTAAACTTGTATTAATATGAATGTGATGTACTAACTGGTAACCTCCAGGTTTCCTCTTCAAGCAGTGATGGCTACGGGGCGCGGCTCTGGCCTCTCCTCGACATCGCCGGCGCGTAGTCGCCTTCCAGGGAGCTGCGGCGCGCACCACTCGCACTCGCTGGCATGGCTCACGGGGCTCCTGTGGACGAGGGAAACATGGCAGTTAGCAAACGAAGACACTATATTCCTGGACGTAAACAAACTATGCTGCTAATCCTACCAAAATTATAAAGGCGAAAGTTTGTGAGTGCGTATGTTTGTCACTTCTTCAGGTCGAAACGGCTGAAGCGATTTGAATAAAATTTGGTATGGAGTTAGCTGACATCCTGGAATAACACATAGGCTACTTTTTATCCCTAAAAACAATAAATTCACGGGTAAATCCGCAGAGCGCTGATGTAAATGCAAAAGGTTGTTTTTGAACGTTTGCATGTTTTGATGTTTTGGACGCATGGATGTTTGTTCAAACACGTCGCAAAAATTGTACGGATAGAGTTAAAATTTGAAATCAAGATAGTTTCAGTCTATTGTAGTATATTTATAGCATACTAGGTACTTTTCATACTACCTAGAGGGAAAATTTCAGGGACGAGAACTACTCGGGTAAAACCGCGAGGTTCTGTTAATCTTACTTATAAAATTCTCGTGTCACAGTGTTAGTTACCTTACTCCTCCTTATATATACAATTCTCGTGTCACAGTGTTAGTTACCTTACTCCTCCTTATACTCGTATATAAAATTCTCGTGTCACAGTGTTAGTTACCTTACTCCTCCGAAACGGCTTTACTGATTTTAACCAAATTTTATATGCATATGCAGTAGGTCTGAGAATCGGCTACTATCTACTTTTCATACCCCTAAGTGATAAGGGTTGTTCACCCCTAATTTTTTTTTAATTTTTGGACAAAAATAATTGTTTTTATTTTTTTTAATTTTGGCATTAAAAATACATACACCCCAAAATGTTTATCTTTTCATCACCAACCCCTATTTTTATTAGGCATTTTAGTAATTTAATCATTTGACAGTGAATTGCTCCTAAACGGCGGGACAGATTTGAATGTTTTTTTTTTGTGTGTGTACAAGTGGATTCGAGGATAATTTTGATTTACAAATAAGCCCGGCAGATGGCGCTGCAGACAGTGTCTAGGTTATGATCCGAGCGAAGCCGGAACGAGCCGCTAGTTAGACGATAAAGCTCCAACTTTAGTAAAAATAACTAGCTTGTAACCAGAAGACATTCCACTTCTACGAAGGCAGAGACTGGCAAAGTTTAAGGCTTCTGCTTTTGTAGAAAGCAAGATAAACTTAGAAATTAAGTCCCTCCTCCGTAAGCAGAGTAATTGTGAGTAATAATTACGAAGGCGTACGTAATTGAATGAAGGCCCGGCTACTAAAGAAAACAAAGAAAACAGAACTGTGAGGTAAATTAATTTATACTTAGTGTCTAATAAATTAGGTAAAATAGAGGTAGCAACATTACCTACCAAGAGTAAAGAAAATATTTTACCCTTGGAGGTTCTTTTGAATGTTTTATGCGTAGGTATAAATAACTACGTAACGATTAGTTGATTTAACATAAACATGTTACATAATCATCCAACTTTATGATCCCACAGCTGAAAATCTACGCGCCTACAAAGTGTGGGTTGACGAATGATACATCGATTCATTGCGATGTTTTTCTTCACCAGCCAGTCAAGTGGAGACAAATTTGTAAATCTGCACTCGTAAAAATTGTTTTTAAGTACTGGTAGGATACGGGTACAACCTCAGGAGTGTAAATTGTTCGTTATATTTATAATAGATCACCTTTTTTTGGCCAACCGAAATTGTGTCTAATTAACCTAACTCAGTTTAAAGACCAACGTACCATGTCCTTCAAACTTATTACAACTTTTGTAGTTTAGTACAAATCCTAGTAGTTTCGCGACACTATTCTAAATCCCAACTAGAACATTGAAACAAGGAACATTGAAACTATTCTGAATACAACTAGCCTAATATTGTAGGAAACTTCTTCCGTAGAAATGTGACCTCAATGATAAATCTAAAACCTTGTACCAACATTTGATTTCACTGAGCTGCGGCGCTACTTTCTTATATTCGCGTGTTTTTTTTTTAATAAAGAGTGACGAGACGAGCAGGACGTGTGCCTGATGGTAAGCAACGTGCCTGCCACATAACAGTACAGTGACACGCAGCTATTGGAACATGAAGAGTCCAAATCATTACCTAGTACTGCACTGCGCTCGTCACCCAGAGATCTAAGTTGTTATATCTCTAAGCCCTGTAATTTCTCTGGAAATATTGCCCTTCAAACCGGAACACAGTAATGTTTGCACATTACTGCTTGGCGGTAGAATAACTGGCAAAGGTGTGGTCCTTTCCCAGGCGGACTCTGTCAAGAGTCCTACCACTACACACACACACACTTAATCAGGAAATAAAGAGACATAAAAAGATGTGTACTAGAATTCTCAAGAGAAAGATTTATACCAAATATGGACTTTTTACTAAATTTGTTTGTTGTTTTTTGAAATGATGGGACAAACCAGACATACTCCTGATGGTAAGCAACACAGCACAATATCATGTGACTATTTCAACGACACTCCAATTATACTTATGTTAAGTCTGTGAAAATAGTTAAAAAGTGTGTTGTTATGTCAGAGACCAGAAAATGGCCCGCCAGTAACCACCATGGTTAGTACACAAACACTTAAATATTGTTTCATTACCTACACGCCACTTGACGATCAAAGTCGTCTAGTAAGTGACGATACTTTAGCTATAAAGACGAATTAGCAGCACTTAACTTCATTACAATTAAGTCCTACAAATTATATTAATAATACCTCAATTTCTACCACTAAATTGTTACTCTGAGACTATTAAGCTAAGCTCACAGAATAGGTGAGTTACACCGAAGTCAAATTCCAAGTCATTAAACGAAACAAGTAAAAACTTTTACCACAAAGTTATAATTGAAAATTAACCCTATCTTTCATCAGTCCCCAGTGATGAAACTTTCGTGGGATTCGGGAAAAATCCGGATAAGAATTTATCCCAAATAGGGTTGCCTGATGTGAAAAGAAATTTTGCAACATTGTATGTTCAAAATAAAAATAAAAATATTGAACGTGTCCTATGTACAATTTCTAGCTGATTTCCTATGAAGTCATTGCAACTATGTACATGCAGTCGAATTAATTAAATAATCTGCCCCTAACTGTATGCGGGAAAACTTATTATACAAAGGTGAGACCATAACGCTGGCAGCATATCGTTGCCTTACTGAATGACGATAGAAATAGATTATTTAATCCGCAACTGAACCGTACCAAAACTAAAGTAGGAACTTTAAATAAGTTCGCCTTGGGATGTACCTATCAGAAACAGTAAAGTTTTCCAGTTTGAAGGGCAATCTTTCCCCAAAAATAACATAGCAAAAATAAAAGTCATCTTTTATATCTGAGTGACAAACTGCTAAGCAATAATAATTTGTACTCATGTTTAATATTTCTTGTTGTTTACAATTGTGGACTTAGTTGAAACATAGTCTGGAAGGACATAAAAGCTTCTTTTTATCACGAGAAAATAAGGGAATGAGAACTACGTGAGTCAGATATCAAGTAATGTTCCGTAGTTTTACGGGGAACCGATTGTTACTTTACGAAAGAAGCAAGGATGCAAGGTAAAGTTTTTTAACTAGCAACCCTGTCTGCTAAAGTCCTCAGTACCGGCTATTTTAAGGAAGTTATTGTTTGGGCTGTCGTTGGGCTTTAGTCGCCTTAACCAGTTTCTCCGGTTTTATCCGGTTAAGTTTTGAGCCCACAAATTTTTGGCCAAGTTGCGGAGTTTCCTTTAACTTTGAAGGAATGTTGAAGTTTTTGAGGATTCCTTTTAAAGGATCGATGAGCGTGCGTTGTGCAATGTTCAGGAAAACTTTGATTATAATCTTGTTTGTTTTATTATCAAATGTTATTCTGTTTACGTGATATAAAATATGTACTTTACAGCATAGATAGCCTACTAAATGCTGGGACTCGGATCATTTCTCACAAAGACACCGTCTATGCTAGCTATGTAGGTTGTGCGTCATGCGCCAACCTACATTACTTTTGACTTCGAAAGATAGTAGCAACATACCGATTTCCTAGAGATGTTTTCAAATAATACCTTTTTTTTATTTAGGTAAATAAAGAGTGACGAGACGAGCAGAACATGTGCCTGATGGTAAGCAACATGCCTGCCACATAACAACACAGTGACACTCAGCTATTGGAACATGAAGAGCCCAAATCATTACCTAGCACCGCACTGTGCTTGTCACCCAGAGATCTAAGTTGTTATATCTCTAAGCCCTGTAATTTCTCTGAAAACATTGCCCTTCAAACCGGAACACAGTAATGTTTAAACATTACTGCTTGGCGGTAGAATAACTGGCAAAGGTGTGGTACTTCCACAGGCGGACTCTGCTAAGAGTCCTACCACTAAATAAAAAAAACATATTGGTAAAATCGTTATAACGCACCTGACCACAAAGCTTGCTAGAACGCACCTACTTGAAAACTTACTGTGTCCTACAAACTTGTATTTATCATTATGAATAATTCACAAAGCACAAACAAATCGGAAGTTCCAATATCTCCCGCACCGCTTCCTTCATGAATTTACAACGAGCTGCCACGGTGACAAATACCTACTTTGAAATATTGATTGATTTTCTGAGGAGTGACCATGAACCATGAGTTCATGAACTACTCGTATTACCTCGTAAAACAAGAGAATAATAATTGAAAATCATTTTAAAATTATATTATATTGAAATGGCTTGCGGGGCAGTTAATGATTTGTGGCGTAAGTACGAGTAGTTATCCAGCTAGTTACGTTTACACAACATTATGTAGCAGTTGAGGTGCCAAAATGCAACAACCACTAGTTTTCAGGCTTACAAAGTATAATGCAATGTTTCAAACCATAATAATTCAAATTATTTTGACGTGGTCATGCTTGTACACCCAAAAGGGGTATAAACATATTTCTTATATTCGTGTACCACAAAAACGTCCATATTTACTCGTATTAAACTAGATAGATATACCTACCTACTCTAGTCCTAAAACGTATTTTTGCATATTCAAAAAGTCGGAATCGGTTATTTACAATAATGACAAGTTTACTAAACAGTTTGTACTTACATGTATTTCTTTTAGTAATTATTCCACCACGGTTATCGATACTCACACACACACACCCTTTTAGCCAGATTGAGTTTTAGCAAGTAGAAACACCACACTTTGTTTTAAACTTGTGCAGTGTCCGATTGACCAAAATAAATACTGCGTTTTATTTCACTCCCAAAAAAAAATCACTACACCTGTAACTAATACTTTTCACTAGTATTTTTACCCCACACAAACTGTCATCGACTGACCTTGATTGCAATCGACACGTTACTAAAGAAATGCAAGTGATTATTAGTAAGTTTGATGGTAGGTGTGTGCCACGCTTGAGCGGTCGCTGACCTTGACAATAAATTTACATGTAAGCAAATAATACTGATACGTACACTACACTCTTGCGTAAATTATGTCAGTGGTCATAAATTGCATGATTTCCGTTTTTTTTTGCATCACATTTTCGTTTTTATTTTCAGCTTGTATTCGATAACAGCGGTATATCTACGGCCGTTGTTAAAATTTTGCTAATAACGGTATATGACATAAAATTCTACAAATTAATTCCATCACTACAAAAATCAAATGTAGCTGATCATAATCGTTTTTATCAAAATTACGAAAATTCTTGTCTGTAAAAGTGTCAAATAACAGTCACCCTAGAAGGGCAAGTTCAATCGAGAATTAACAGAGAATTAAGGCAATCGTTAATCATCTGCCAGGCTTTTATTGCCAGCTGACAGCCTAACGATCTGAAAATATACAACGCACAACACACAGATGTGAAACATAGACACCGTCTGATATCGTACTTTACGATACGATATTGATATATTTTATTGAAATGAAATCGTTTTCTTTTACCATAGATTTTCAGCAGTCACATTACAGTTTTCCTTCTTTTTATGCCATTTTAGTATTTCATTACAATAATTGTGTCAAAATATTTAATAAATATTATTTTTACAACAAGACACAACAGAAAGTTCTTCAATAGTTTTATTAAAAACTAAAAATGTATCGAAAATTATACCATTGATTCTAAGATAAATCAGGAAAACTAGTTTTTTGAAGTGAAAACTACTATGCGTTGGGCATTATATGGGCGACACTATTATAACTGTCATTATACCTCTGTGTATTATAATTTATTTTCTTTTGACCCTTGACCAAATTTCATAAGAAGCCATCATGCGTTCATCCATACGTCGCGTCGTCTTTATAAATTAAAAAAATGTGAATTTCAGTTTTTGTTTCAAAAACCGCCACATAGATTTCGATTTACAATTGGCGGATCTATGGAGTAACATACTACACACAAAACACATACAACCGAATTGAAAGCCTCCTACTTTTTTGCAGGCCCGCCGCAACGGCGCGTGCAAGGCGTGCACAGCACGCGGGCGGCACGCCCAGGGGGGCGGCAAACCGAGCGACTCATCAAGTATTTGAAGTCATTGTCATAATCTCATAATACCTACCCCACCATAGGTATGTATAAGAAATATCATAGCACGGGAAATATGACAAAAAACGCAAATACCGCCATCTATTGGCGTCCGTTAACTAAGATGCAGTACCAAAAGTATCCTGTTATTGTAAGAAAATCAGGGGGTCTACCGCCTAACGAAAACGCTTTGACATTGCTGTCTCTTTTCTTCTCGCTTGAAATGAAAAAGACGGCATTGTTAGGCGGTAGACCCCCAGGTCTGGGGAAGTTAAAATAATAATCTAATCTGCGGGAATCCCCTTTAGAGATTTTTTCCCCTTTCCCAAGCGGAAAGTTTTAGGTACACACCTAGTCTTTTACGGTTACGCAATCGAACTTATGATTTGTGCTGCAATTATTAAGATAATGTTTCTTTTGACTTTTTTTGGCTTCGGATTAGCTAATGATATTATTGAAATTTGATTTTGTGATTATAATTCAATCATCCGCCAGTAAAAAAACAGAAGTGCAGCGGAATCATAATTAATAATCATAATCATAATCATTTATTAATAACAATTGTTACACGTCATGTTTGATAAAATTCAAATTACATTAAATAATAAATTAATAATGTACAATTACTTTGTACTTTGTTGTACTTACAGCTTGATATTTAGTAATAAATAATAATTTAGTAGATTTACTTCAATTATAGTAGATTAATTATGGTAAGTACTTACGCTTATTTATAGACTTATCACAATAATTACTGTTCAAGGAACAATAAAATAAGGGATTTTAATCCTTAAAAAATATTCTTTACTAACGACGGAATTTTATAACTTTGAAGTGTATGTGTATGTATGTGTGTCTGTCTTGCTGAGTAACTATTTTCTGATCTGTGGCATAGCCCCCGAACAGAGTAGGTAACTGTTTTTTTAGGGTTCCGTAAAACGTAAAAACGGAACCCTTATAGATTCGTCATGTCTGTCTGTCTGTCTGTCCGTCCGTATGTCACAGCCATTTTTTGCCGAAACTATAAGAACTACACTGTTGAAACTTGGTAAGTAGATGTATTCTGTGAACCGCATTAAAATTTAAACAAAAAAAATTAAAAAAAAAAGAAAAATTAGGGTTGCCCCCCATACTGAGAACTAAAACTCAATTATTTTTTTTTCATCAAACCTACAAGTGTGGGGTATTTATCGATAGGTCTTCAAAAATGATGTTGAGGTTTCTAATATAGTTTTTATCTACACTGAATAGTTTGCGCGAGAGACACTTCCAAAGTATTAAAACTGTTTATGTAGGCACTTGGCACAAAGCCAATAAATGTTTGTTCTAGCAATTTTGTAATTTCGAACTGTATGGGGATGAAATTGGAGTTGAAATATTCATATTCGTTTATTTGGTAAAGCCAGTTTACACGTCACATGTAATTAATAATTCATAATAATTAAACCCGAAAAAATAAATTATAATAATTCAATTACAATTGTAAAAAATCATTAATGTCATAAAACGAGTGCTCGACAAGCCAGCGAACCCAACAATAGGGGACGAATGTCTCTTACGCTTTCACACCGAAACAACTGAACCGATTTTGATGAAACTGTATTATTATAAGCTGTTTTTAGTAACGGTAAATGTGTCTGGGTATACAAATAGGTAAGTACTGCCTGAGTTACCTTAGTATTAATTTCGCGCGGACGAAGTCGCGGGTAACAGCTAGTAATAGATAATAGTGATTGAGCGACAAACATTCAAACATCAATACATTGACATTTATAATATTAGTAGGATTAGTAGGGTAGCTAAAACCCGACAATATCCGAATAATCCAACAAATTAATCTTACAATAAATAAAGTAGCCAAGTGCGAGTTGGACTCGCCCATGAAGGGTTCCGTTGCAACAAGTAACATAATATACATAGTACACATAGTTTTTGTAGTTCGTTGTAACTTTGATCGAAGTTTTAATAATAGTGTATTTATGACGCACTAAAAAAAAAACTACCCATCAGATCGAGTTCAAATCAATTTTCGTTGGTAGTTTGTATGGTAATGTACATCATATATTTTTTAAAGTTTTTTCATTCCCTTACTTTAGAAGTTAGAGGGGGGGTACACACATTTTACCACTTTGGAAGTGTCTCTAGCGCAGGTTATTCAGTGTAGACAAAAATTATACTAGAAACCTAAATATCATTTTTAAAGATCTATCGATAGATATCCCACACATCGATCGATAGATAGATTTCTCAAACCTGCACAGGTTTGAAGAAAAAAAAATTTTTGAGTTTCAGTTCTCAGTATGGGGGGCAACCCTCATTTTTATTTTTTTATTTTTTGTTTGTAAAAATCTTAATGCGGTTCACAGAATACATCTACTTACCAAGTTTCAATAGTGTAGTTCTCATAGTTTCGGCAAAAAGTGTCTGTGACATACGGACGGACAGAGACAGACAGACATGACGAATCTATAAGGGTTCCGTTTGTACGTTTTACGGAACCCTAAAAACAGGAAAAAAGGAAAATCAAAAACGAGAAGATAAGAGCTTTCTAGATACAAAATTTGATAACTTTGAAAATGTAAAATTTTCATACAACCGTTCATCCCTTGTTTCACCCTCTTAGGGTTGAATTTCGCAAAACCCCGTCTTAGTGAGCGCCTACGTGCTAAAAGGTACCTTCATGCAAAATTTCAGATTCCTAGCATTTGTAGTTTCTGAGATTCTTTGATGAGTGTCCTTTCGCTTTTATACCTATATATAGATTAAAACTTCGATCAAAGTTACAACGAACCACAAGAACTATGTGTACTATGTATATTATGTTACTTGCTGCAACGGAACCCTTCATGGGGGAGTCCAACTCGCACTTGGCCACTTTATTTTTTATACTCAGGATAAGTAGTCGTAGGGCGGCGTAATCGGCATTGCACGCGGGCGACGAAGGAGCCAGCAGCGCGCCTGCTTTTTTGAAGTCGGATAATATAAATATGTACATCTATTGTGTTTTCACTTCTATCGTCACTCCCGGATTAAACTGTTTTTAGAGAATAATTAAAGCATTACACGGCTATAAAGCGGTGGCAGCCACATTCTACCAAGTGCCTTAGGAAAAAGTTAAATGGTCAATTCTACGACTACAAAAATTTAAAACACTCTAGCAGTAAACGCAGCTCTCTTTTTGTACGCACTGCTGAGATTCGGGACCATCGCCCATAATGAGAGATTCCAGGCCATATTGTCTCGTAAAAAAAATAGTGTAGACCACATTACCTCATAAGGGCACTAAATTGCACTAGCTAAATGTGTAGACTAAATTGCACTAGCTAAATGCGGGTTGACAGAAGAAGTATGTCCTCAAAATATGCCGTTTTTGGAACATACCGATTTCCTCACGACAATCTCCTTCACCGCTTATGCCTATATTATTAAGCCTATTTTCATAAATATATAACTGTTACAAAACTTGAAGAAAAAAACTCAGAGAAGCCTTAAACATTATCACAGTAATGATTTCTCATTCAAATAACGTCCCACACGCCCAATCCGTCCGCCATCCGAAAATTTAAACAAAATGAGCACGTGAGCATTAACGAGGACATGATCCGAACCGTATGCTCATCGCACACAATTATGCAAATCTCTGGGGAACGGTGACCTACATGGGACGGCGAATAATGACCAGCGCCGTGCCAATGGACGCATCCATACTTTGACTGTCTGTCAAATAAATTGTCTAACTGAATAATTTGTTGCTAATTCTGCCGTTCTATGCTTCTAATGTAGATTTACTAGCAGCCTGTTCTCGGTTTTGCTCGGATATTGCCGTATAATAAAGGCCATTACTCGAAATAATAATTCAATTTTCTCAAAAAAAAAACAATTAACTTTTATAAAAATACTAAACTGAGACCCTCGACTATTATTTCACAATATCTGTGATAGGACGATGTGACGTCATCCAAATAGGTACCTAAAGTTATGCATTTTCGGTGATATTTCAAAAACCACTTTACCAATTTCGATAACATTTAGGTATACAACGTGGTGGATTTACCCCCAACAATATTTTGACAGTCCATTCTAACACTGATGTAGACTTCGTCACCGAAGGTCTCTTTCCCCTCAGCACAGTAGATCACGAGATAATTCGAGTCAAAGTTTGACGTAAAATTCCCACCAAATCACCAGCTTCAACCCTAAAGCATGTACAGCAGACAAACGACCTTGCCACCAATGCCGCGACATCGTACAAAAATCCGTGCGGAAATCTGGCCATTTTGGGTATGTCAAATGAAATAACAACCAAAAAATTAAATTTTTTTTTTGGAAAATTTTTTTGAGCTTTCATGCCTAATTTTCACATACATGATTCAAAACTTAATGTAGATGAACTACCATAAATATTGTTGCACCTTTCTGCAACACCTTGTATAGGGCCACCTCTGAACACAATCAAAATTTAGCAAACAAAAAAACATTAATCGTAATGTATACACAATTATTGGCGTAACTATCACGTAAAGGCCGATTTACATCAGACGAGCGAATGCTCATTCTATCCCCACTGTATCAAATTCATTTGGTGTAAGCAAACGTAGAGCTTTCTTTCGTTGTTTTGTTTGCGTTCGCAAAGATTCTATGGAAAACGCTTAGAACAATCTTTCGTTTACACTAAAAGATTGAGAAAGAATGCTCTTGTTCCAGCTCTAGCTCTATGCTCGTTCAGTATAAATCGGCCTTAACATACATAATATAAAAGAACATGCAACCGAATTGAGAATCGCCTACTTTTATGTAAGTCGGTTAATAAATGAAAAGCATCCTACCACCACAAATCATAAACACTCATAATTTAAGAGATAAAAATTATAGTACGTAGGTATAATAATTTCAGGGTTAACTTTACATTATTTACAAAGCTTATGGTAATGTATGCGTTTTATAGTCATTTTGTCTTAACTTCGAGTGGTTTTTATTTGGAATCCAAAAAACTAAAGATAATAATGGAGAATGCATCTATTCCAAAAGAAACATTCCAAACTAAAGTCTCATAAAATTAAAATAATCTCCTATCATTAATTTCCGTCAGATAAAAGATTTATATGTATCAAATAAACATTTCCTCTATTTCCAACCTTGGAAACATTTTGATTAAAACCCAGTTTTCATCGAGGCAATTACATTTGAACAAACTAATGTCTGGTAAATACTGGGTGAAGCAGATTAGGCATGGTAAGTCGAAAGAGCTTGATTTACTCAAACCATATTAACCGTTTTTACCATGACATTATGGACTTTTTCATACTTAAATGGTCTATAGTATGAAGAAAACGACGCACACAAAAAGTGAATATTTCTTCTTCTTCTTATCATCTTTGTTTCTCGTCCTATGAAGTCTAACTTCAACCATAATAGATAATAAATATCTTCAACGTTCATAATAGATAACATCGTACAATGTTGGTTAAAATGTTGACTACCTAAGGTTTTTCATGACGGTGTACGCATGTATCGTATAATTTTTCTCTAAAGCGCCAAAAAAAATGACTTCAAAAATATTAGAAACAGTGATTCTTTTTTGGGTTAAGTATATGTTCTGTGTAACCCTATAGTGTAGAGAAGGCCGGCGCTGTTTATTATTCTATTTACGCAACTGACTGGAACCAGAGGCAGGAATGTATTTAGAGCTAATTCCTGGATTATTGGAGGTCTGGCGGGGCCAATGGACTGGGAACGGGCTGGACTCTTCGTTGTTATAAACCAAACCTATTGTAGGCGTTCGTATATTATTGAAGATATACTTAGTTTGACGGGTTAGGGGAAAATAATGGGAGTAACTGTTTAAAATGCGCGCGCATACCGCCAGGGAAAAAGAACGCCTTGAAGTTAGCCGTTAGCTGCAGACAACGTTTTGGTAAACGTTGTAACTAACTTCAGGTTAGTAACTGTGCATTGAAGATAATAATCTTTTTCTTCATTATTATCTATACTATTATTGAAGTTTTCTAGAACGAACCTTATTAGCACGAGGAATAAAGAGAAGGGGTAATATTTTTGAAGTGAAAACTTCTTTAGGCGCGCCTAGACAGATATTTCGTGAGCTGTGAATTGGATTCTACTGGTTTTGGTGGATTCTGCTGGTCACGCTCGGGTATGATAAGAAATCTTCGGGTAAACTCGGGACTAGGTATGGCTATTGGCTATTTAGAAATGCGTCAGCCAATGGCAAATGCTGAAAGGGCGCGGCCTCGGCATCATGGCATGGCCATCTAGAAATGCATCAGGCAATAGGAAATGCTGACGCATTTCTAGATGGCCATGCCATGATGCCGAGGCCACGCCCTCCGGTTACACACGTGTAGTTTCTAAAGTAAGCTATCAAATTCTGAGTTATAAGTTTTCACTTCTATCGGCAGTTCCTATGACTGCCAATTTTTTTTTTGTATGATTGCATGAGTACCTACGCTCACACTCTTTTTATATTCCACCAACATCTACAATACAACACAAAACCCTTGAAAATACTACAAGTGTTATTCTACTACCGAATTAAATAGAATGGACTTTTAAAAGCCCCTCTTCTCTTGGAAGGAAAAGAATTAAAACGTCTTTATTTTTTTGTGAACGCGCTTGTGTGTAAAAGCTATAATGGCCTATCGCTTACATCATCAACAACATCAACAGCCCACTAAACGTTCCCACTGCTGGGACTCGGGGCCTTCTCTCGCAAGGAGAGAGTCAAGGCCATAATCCACCACGCTGGCCCAGTGCGGGTTGGCGGATGACACATGACTTCGAAAGATTCAAGGTACATGTCGGTTTCCTCACGATGTTTTCCTTCACCGTTTTAAGTTAGCGACATTACGCACATGACTTCGAAAAGACAGTGGTGCGTGTGGGGTTTGAACCCGGGGTCTCCGGACTGGCAGCCGCCGTTCTCCCGACATATTGTTCTATTTGCCTATTGCATAGAACATGCGATTCACAATCGTAAGTAGGTCGGTATCATCGCCGAGCTCAATTCCTGCCTGGGTTTCCGAGTATATCTCCAAATGCAAATGTATGAGTTTATCATTACAAGCACTGGTTGTTAATAGTTAAGGAAAATATCGTGAAGAAACCGACATGTACATTGCCAAAAACCAACACTTGGGTATTGTGGTGGATGGACTATGGCCTTCACTCTCTCCTTGCGACAGAAGGTTCTGAGTTCTATCAATGGAAAAAGTCATCAAGTGGGCTGTTTATGTGTTTTTCTAGCTAGCAGATTTCTATATATTACTATATATGTTACTGTGTATGTATGTATGTATAAAGTTACAGCTGGTCTAGTCGGGAGAACGGCGACTGCCGATCCGGGTTCAAAACCACTAACCACTGTAGTGGTAGGACTCTTAGCAGAGTCCGCCTGGGGAAGTACCACACCTTTGCCAATTATTCTACCGCCAAGCAGTAATGTGCAAACATTACTGTGTTCCGGTTTGAAGGGCAATGTTTCCAGAGAAATTACAGGGCTTAGAGATAGAACAACTTAGATCTCTGGGTGACGAGCGCAGTGCAGTGCTAGGTAATGATTTGGACTGTTCATGTTCCAATAGCTGCGTATCACTGTGCTGTTATGTGGCAGGCATGTTGCTTACCATCAGGCACATGTCCTGCTCGTCTCGTCACTCTCTATTTAAAAAAAAAAACCACGCGCACCCTGTGTCTTTTCGAAGTCATGTGCGTAATGCTGCTAATTTAAAACAGTTAAGGAAAATGTCGTGAGGAAACCGACATATACCTAGAATCTTTCATAGTCATATGTCATCTACAAACCTGATTGCCAGCGGCCAGCGTGGTGGATTGTGGCCTTGACTCCTTGCTAGAGAAGGCCCCGAGTCCCAGAAGTGGGAAAATTTTGTGCTATGCTTATGTACTTATACGTCTGAGTGTACAAAACCTTTGGAGTAATTCGTTAAATACGACGTCAAATTACAAGATAAAAGTACCTCAATACCTGTAAATAGATATTCAAGCCTCCGTTTTGAAAGCCGAGTACAAAATCAATAACATCCATCAGACAGTGAAATACGGAGTCTCCAAGTGGAAACTCAGAGCTTTACCCACAGACATACTCAAAGACACCGTGAACTCATCAAAATATGAATCACAGATGAGAAACTGAGAAATATAATTTAATTTTGAAAATGTTGGTGCTGAACTTGCTCCTGAATCAAATTAAATCATGCGAACCAAACGTGTTTTAAATAGTTTAGGATAGTATGTTCAGTAGATGACACTAATTTCATATTTTTAATGGCGGTATAACGGTCTAGCCTAGTATATACATCGATATGTCACTGTAAAATTGTCAGCACCGTCAGATTATAATCTGACGAAGTAGTAGTAGATTGTATTATTGCGCAGTCCCGTTCTCGTTATATTTCTGTGAAAAAAAATAACATACATAAATATGTGCTATACCAGACTATAATCTAACTATATTTCAAATTTAACCCAATCTGTTCAGAAATTACAACGTGATTGAGCAACAAACATCTAAGCTTTGACATTTTAAATATTATTGGGATTTGACAAAAAAAAAATGCAATTTTTTTTGACTTGACAACAACTAACTAATAAATCGATGAATGCCGGCTGCATGCACGAAAAGGTGTCCCGTTTGTCCCGTTACGCTCATTGTACGCTTGCGCCGCATCTATCAATGTTTTGTTATGGCGTTGTCACGTGCGTAAACCAACCGACTTTAGACATTTTTTTTTTTTTTGTAATAAAATATAATTATTTACTACCCGTCACACGACACTGCCGTGTCTATAGTATTGTACATCTGTGGATTATCCTTAATTAGCGGAAATGTCACACGAATACAAAGTTTCTGCGCTGCTTGAAATTTAATTAAAGTTTTAGTCGATGTGTTTTGTAAATTCTGTTAGTTTATAATGAAAATAAAATTATTTTGTTTTGTTACACAGGTTTGTTGTTGTATTATTTCGTGTAAAGAATAGATTTACGTCTGACCATCAACTTGCCTGAAAAGCAACGTCTTTTTTGTATCTCTGTAGCATAAGTAGCCTACATTTAGATCCCACTGCTGGGACTCGTTGCCTTGTCGCACAAGAAGAGATTCAAGGCCGTAATCCACTACGATGGCTAATGGTTGGCGAAAAACACATAACGTCCTCCAAACATGCATTCCTTGATACATTCTAGTTTTCTCATGACGTTTTTCTTCATCGTCAAAGCCAATAGTGATGTAACGCCGTTCAGCTGTGGTTGGCGAAATATTAAATAGGTATTTTTGGAAATCAGACCTTTCCGCCGATATGCCATAGGTAGTAGTAGGCCGATTGGTGAAAACCTTACAAAAAACATTATAAAGGTCGATTCACACATATCAGTGACGGCACAGTTCCGTCAACGTGTCCGGTCAGTTCAGTATAAGTGCTTCAGTGCTGCGTCAGTGATTTAATTCACACGTCAGTACTCAGTTCACGGAGTTTCAGTGAAAACGTGTCCGTCGTCAAGTATCGTGATTGCTGTTGTGGCTGTCTGTTCAATACTGCGGAACTCAATATAATCCTACTAATATTATACCTGTCAATGTATGGATGTTTGGATATTTGGAACTTTGGATGTTTGTTGCTCAATCACGTCCTAACGTATCCGCGCCCCTATCCATTCGGATAGGGGCGCTGCCAGTATAATATAATACAACAAATACATACATAAATAAAGTATGAAAACTATGTGATGGTATTTACCTACCAACTAACTTTATTTGCGCTCCTATTTTGTTCCACAAATTGGTTTTGTATTTCGAATTCATGTATTTTGCATGAGACAAATCATACAAACCCCGTATGAAAACCATATCAAAGAATATTCGACTCGGTGCGTTTACCAGTGCAGACGTGTGTCAAATCGTCCCGAAACATTAATCTTTTTTTTGCGGGAAATAACAAACCAAATCGTTATAGAACTGTTTAAATTGTTTTAAGTCAAATGTTAAAGTACGAAAAAGTGTTATTTTAAAGAAATACCTTGCTAAATTTTACAATTTTTGACTTTGATACCTAGTAAAAAAATTGAACATTTTGATTTTCTAAAAGTGACCGCAACTTCAAAAGTGTTTTGGTTAACTATACAACTCAAAACGTTACCCTCTTATTTGATTATCCATCGTGGAACCTGATTCCTAAATTCAACGGACTCAGAAATGATAAGTTGTCCTATTCGATAAGGTGTCAGGTTTAACCAAAAGTGCACGGTATCGAATCCCGGTAGAGGCGGCTTGTTTTTGCAATTGAAATTGTACAATAATTTGTATATTAACACGCACATCTAGTGAGACTGCACATCCAAGCGTTACAGCACACCTAATAAGTTCAAAGGTTGTGGAATTATGTCTCTCAAGCGCACTCCGCCACTTAGTAAGGGAGCGCATCCTGGTGTAACTGCCAGAACGCAGACGCTGGGGCCGCAGAGCCTGGACAGGTCCCTCTCAGATTCCAAACTAAGTGAATTGGATAGCTGTGATATAAACATTTCAAAGCGGCTGAAAAGAAGACGAGTTGACGAGGACCTGGTAGCAGATTTTTGCAGTTTCAAGGAGGAGGTGAGGACCATGTTTACATCTTTTATGACTTCTAAAAATAATGAATTAGAGAATGTGAACAGCAACTTGAAGGAAACTCAGCAGTCCATCGTTATACTTACCAGCCAAAACGAGGAATATCGAAAAAACCTTGAACAATTGGAAGGTCAACTTAAAAAAAAGGATGAAAGAATTTCCTTATTAGAAGATAAGATTGAGGATATACAACGTGAGAGCAGAAAAAATAATATCGAAATCAAGAATGTACCGAAGAGGAATAATGAAAACAAGGAAGACGTAATAAATATGATACTCAGTTTGTCTAAATCGGTAAATTGTAAAATTGAAAGGACAGACATAAAAGATATTTACAGAATAAATGGAAGGAAGAATACAGGGAGAAATACTTCTTTGATTATAGAGTTGGGTTCAACCATGCTGAAATCAGACCTTCTAAAAATGTGTAAATCATACAATATTAGGAATAGCCAAAACAAACTCCAAGCCAAACACCTAGGTTTCACTACAAATGAACATGATCCCATCTTTGTGTCAGAGCAGCTAACTCCTAAAGCGGCAAGACTGTACTTTCTGGCAAGAGACTTACGTAACACCAAGCAGTATAAGTTTTGTTGGACGTCATTTGGAAGGGTGTACGTCAGACTCAATGAGACCGCGCCGATCATACAAGTGAGGCAAGAAGCGCAGGTTCATCAACTACTACAAACAGACGCATGACTATCCATGGATTTAACAATATTAACAAGGATTTTGCCGGGATCATGTATGATATACGAAATCACTATTAACTCTCATCATTTCTCTCAAATCAAAAATACATACTACACAACCACACCATGTAACGAATTAAGAACAACCACTATTTATATTAACACTCTTTCACCAAAAGTATACATTACTATTACACACAGTGCATATTATGAAATTATATTACAGGAACAGCAACTATTAAAAACTAAAGTAACTATAACCAAAAATAATATTTTTTACAAAAAACCACACATAAAAAATAACACATTCACTATTTTCTCAAGAGGTCTTTCTTCTACTGTTTCAATTTCCTCGTCCTTACATTATTTTTGTGATGGATGACACATTAAAAACTTTGAATGACATAGATAGGGTAGAAATAGCGGACTCTTTTGAGTGCAGCACTAGGGATCTATCAAAAAAATTAAAACCGGGAAAACGCGACTTAACTATTATAACACAAAATATACGAAGCATATATTGTAATTTCGATGACTTCATCCTAAATCTTTCAACCCTTAACTTAGATCCAGATATTATTATTCTTACGGAATGCCGACTAAACAGTAATAAACCAATTCCACAGTTAAATAATCACGTTTCTTATTTTTCTACGAACAAACAAAATCAAAATGATGGGGTTACCTTGTATATAAAACAATCATTAAGACATAAAGTAAAAGAAATTAAACTAGTGCAAGCTTCATGTTTACAGATAGAGATAATGAATAATACTATCTTATGTATTTATCGATCACCATCAAATTCAAATGCTGAACCTTTTATTAATAGTCTTGGTATTCATCTAGCGTCAATTACATCGCAAAACAATTTTGTAATAACGGGAGACCTTAATATAAATATAATACCGAAAACAATAGAATCATCAAACGAATATAAAAATAGAACCAACTACCTAAACATGCTATCCACATATGGAATATTACCGGGTCATATATTACCCACTAGAGAAAAAAATTGTTTGGATCATTTTATGCTAAAAATTAATAAATTAAAATTCTCTGCATCTATTGCTGTATTACATACTACAATAACCGATCATTTTACCATACTATTATGCTTATCAAGAATTAAACATTTACCAGTTCGAGAGAAAACCAAAAAAATAATAGATTATGAACTTGCTTTGAAGTATTTAAGAGATAATAACTTATCGGACCTGTTGCTATGTGATGATCCTAATATGCTAATTAACTTACTTATAAATAAATTGACGGACTCAATAAATCATTGTACTACAGTTTCAAAAATCCCTAACTCAAAACGAATTATAAAACCGTGGATTACAGTTGGAATTTTACGTTGTATAAATCACAGAAATAAACTGCAAAAACATTTTCGAGGTGATCCTTACAACTCAACTCTAAAAATAACGTATACTAGATATAGGAATTTCTGTAATAACTTGATAAAAAAACTAAAAAGAAATTATGAACGAGACTTATTACAGAAATCAGTTAACAACAATAAATTACTTTGGAAAAATATTAAAAGTATTACTTACACAAATAAAAATATAAGTCAAGATACTGATTTATTGCACATGAAGTCCTCACCTAAAGAATCCGTGAATTTCATTAATGATTACTTTGCAAATATTGGGAAATCGTTAGCACTACAAATAAAACCCACTAAAAATAAATATACATTGTTGCAACAGCTTAACTCTTTTGTCCTCACTGATACAAGTGTGAATGAGGTGGATAGAATTCTTATGACTTTGAAATCTGAAAGTTCACCTGGCTGGGACAATGTTTCGACTAGGTTCTTAAAATATGTTAAATGTGAAGTGGTTCCTATAATAGTACATCTAGCTAATCTATGCTTCCAAAATGGAATTTTCCCAACCTCCATGAAAAAGTCTATAATTGTTCCGATTCACAAGGGTGGGGACGGAAGTGATATCAACAACTATAGACCTATATCTGTTTTACCTGTAATTTCAAAGATTCTAGAAAAAATTATGAATTCCCGACTGATTAATTATCTTAATCATTTTCATATCTTATCACCCAAACAATTTGGGTTTAGAAAAGGTAAATCGACGGAAGATGCTATAACTGCCTTAACTTCTCTTGTAATTGAACAGTTGGATAAGGGAAACAAGTGTTTAGCTATATTTCTAGATTTAAAAAAAGCTTTTGATACGGTTTCCGTACCAATCCTTGTGAAAAAATTAGAAAGTATCGGAATCAGAGGAATACCTTTAAAACTCTTCATAGATTACTTGAGTAACAGGAAGCAGCGGGTTAAGGTAGGTCAAACCATTAGTGATGATGTGGAAGTCACCTATGGGGTTCCTCAGGGGAGTGTTTTAGGCCCCACATTATTTTTAATATACATTAACGACTTATATAATTTAACATTAAAAAATGCCAGTCTGTTTTCGTATGCAGATGATACTGCCATTGTTTTTTCGGCAAAATCGTGGAATACCGTAAAAAATAATGCTGAGGCAGGTATGGCTCGAGTAGCAGATTGGCTTAAATCTAATCTCTTAACGTTGAATACTTCTAAAACGAATTACATATGTTTCAGTATTAATAATCGTACTCAACCTTCTGATCAATTTAACCTTAGAGTTCATGAATGTGACGGTATCAATGTGACAGACTGTGGTTGTCCTAAGATAGATAAAATATTAAAGACTAAATATCTGGGCGTTATTATAGACTATAGACTGACTTGGTATGATCATCTGGAACAAGTGACTAACAGAATTAGGAAATTGAAGTGGATCTTTAAAACGCTTAGACATGTAGTACCTAAAAAGACAAATGACTCATCTCGTAACGTATTAAACGACATTTATGTGTCTTTGGCACAATCAATATTGGTGTATTGTATTCCAATTTGGGGAGGCGCATCAAAAAGTAAGTTTATAACTGTTGAACGGGCTCAGCGAGGACTGATTAAAGTTATGTACTTTAAAAAGATTAGGTACTCCACTGAAGCCATTTATATTATCAGTGGCTTACTATCGGTTAGAAAACTTTACTTCATCAATACGATTCTCAAAAAGCATAAAGCATTACCTTATGACGCTGGTATACATAATCCTTCAAAAAGAAGGAAGGTGTCAGTAGCTCAAATCCCTAAATGTAAAACAGATTTTGCTTGTAAGCAATATAATGCACGTTCGACTAATATGTACAATAAAGTAAACAAAAATTTAGACATATATCCTGAAACATTAAATGAATGTAAAAAATGTATCAGCGAGTGGGTAACACCACTTGCTTATAGTGAAGTTGAAAAGTTGTTGCAGGTTCAATAAATATTCACATGGTAGCTATAATATATAATCCTGCAAAATAGCAAAATAACCATTGTGTAGTATAAATAATAGTACTAATCAAATAAACTTAGCGTTCCTATACATGTTATCTCTGCCACGTACACACGTCATAATTCACACGCAAACACACACACCCTCACACACACTCACTCTCACACACACACACACACACGTCCACACAGCATACACGTCCACACAGCACACACTCACATCCTCACACACCACACATACACCCTCACCCTCTCTCACCCTCACACACACAAAACAGGAAGAGGGAGAGAACGTATTGCATTGTTTAATGTAGATACTCTAATGTTCAGTAACTTATTTCCTTTTACAATGGATGTACTAAGATTTAGAAGAGCGGGGACTCCTGATACAGGCATATGTTTGCTTAAAAGGGCTCTCCAATGTACCGTAACATTGTATGTATTGTGAAATGTGAAATAAATTTTTTTAATTTTTTTTTTTTTTTCAATATTTCGCATTGTGCCGGTACTGTGTCGGCACTGTGACTTCACTGATATGTGTGAATCAACCTTCCGTCCGTGATTGCCGGTGTCGGTACTGACACTGAGAGCACTGTGTCGTCACTGACACTGACAAGTGTGGATGCGTTCATAGAGAATGTATGAAAGAATATTTCGCGCTGTGCCGGTACTGTGCCGGTACTGTGTCGGCACTGTGCCGTCACTGATATGTGTGAATCGATCTTTAATGGGAAAGTTTTGATGTTGGTTGCTCAACCACGTTGAAATCGCTGAACAGGTAGAATTGAAAAGAAAAACATAGTTTGATTATATTCTTGAAAAGCACATAATTATGCTACTTTTTATAATTTACGAATATCACGGAAACGGGAAATACATGAGTAAAACCACAAGGTACTTGATAGTATTTATTTAATCCCACTAATATTATTGATGTCAATGTATGTTTGACATTTGGATGTTTGTTGCTCAATCACGTCGTAATGTATCAACGGAACGAGCTGAAATTTGGAATTATTAGATTTTAATCTCAAAAAACACATAGGCTACTTTTTATCCCGGCAAAATAACGGGAACTACGCGGATAAAACCACGGGGCACTGATCGTACTTATCAATAGGTATAGATAATCGTTCCGCATTCAAATACATTACTATGTTGTTCAATTGTTACTGTAACCATCATAAAATTGAGTTTCCAAGTCAAATTACTGCCCAATTTTACACGATTTGTTGACAACCGGTCGCCTAGCAACCGCGACTGTACGTCCTGACACCAAAGAGATCCTAACTGGTGCCAAGACCTTGGCCCAACGGTGACAAGTTACATAGGTATAGATAGAGATAGATATATGAGGTTACACGTAACAGCTATTGTTGCGTTCCTTTCCAATGGGTTGAACATCTATACAGTCCGCGAGGTATAAGCTGAGCTTTGCATTAGTGTGAGTGATCACCAAAAGTACAGTCAGACGCAGGACGCTGTGACCATGTTCTCTTAATAAGGTGTTTCTTCAAACCAGAAGTGCTGCCATCTGAATATGATTTTGATGAAGTGTGAGTGGTGTCAATATATGTTTCATCGGTATAAACGATAGGCCTGCCCTGAATACGGTATTCGGAAATTTTAAGTAAATAAGTTATAGGTACGTAGGTGACGGATCTCATGCTTTTCCATTAAAAAAATTCTGTTATTCTCTGTCCTTGACCATTTGAATCCTAAAAGAGATACTTCTTTTCGCAATGACCATATTGATCCTGGATAGTTAATGTCAGCTTGTTGTTTAAGAGTTTGTTGTCTGACTGTACTTTTGGTAAAAGATGCGTATGCATGTGATCACTCACACTAATGCAAAGCTCAGCTTATACCTCGCGGACTGTACCATACTACATTAAGAGTGCGCCTAATGCCAGGGAAAAATAAGTTTTCACCCATCGCGTTTCTTAATGAAATAAATAAATAATCATTTATTTTCCAAAACACAATGTATTACATTATTAGTTATAAACAAAGTACATTACTAATTTAAACCTGTAGATCAGCAAATTTGTCCGGTGGGTCCCAAACTAGGCTGCGCCTGTATTTTGGGCACCCGTAACAAAATTTAGAATTGCATTGAACTCAGATTGCAGAGTTAGCACTCACAATGTAGAGTGGTACTTATAGTAATCATCATTTTAGCTTAATTCAAACAAAATAAATTAATGGAAAAAATTAGATTCGATACAGTTTGTTAGTTATTATAATTAAAAATAAATTAGTAAAATAAAAAGTGATAGGAATGGTACAACAATTGAATTCATATATTACTCGTGTTATCAATTAACGTCAAATGGAATTGAATACATCAGCATAATATACATAAAGTCGAGAATAGCATGACACAGTTTGGAGGAAAAGTCAATTTTAAATCAGGAGTCCATTTTTGACCAAGTTTTATTAAATTACTCAATAATTAAACATACATTTAAAAAAGTGTTCGGTTACTTTACTAGAACGTACAATTAGGTATTTTGTTACCAAAAAATAACGTGGGGTCATAGTTGATAACTTCGAGTACTCGAATTAAAACGGGTTTTTCCGGTGTCATTTTTATTTTTTGATTGTAAAAAACTCTGATCCATTTTAAGGGTTCCGTAAAACGTAAAAACGGAACCCTTATAGATTCGTCATGTCTGTCTGTCTGTCTGTCCGTCCGTATGTCACAGCCACTTTTTGCCCAAACTATGAGGACTACACTGTTGAAACTTGGTATATAGATGTATTCTGTGAACAGCATTAAGATTTTTACAAAAAAAATAAAAAAAAAGAAAAATTAGGGTTGCCCCTCATACTAAGAACTGAAACTCAAACATTTTTTTTTCCTCAAACCAACACGTGTGGGGTGTCTATCGATAGCTCTTTAAAAATGATATTAAGGTTTCTAATATAGTTTTTGTCTACACTGAACAATTTGCGCGAGAGACACTTCCAAAGTGGTAAAATGTGTCCCCCCCCCCCTCTAACTTCTAAAGTACGAAAATGAAAAATCTAAAAAAAATATATGATGTACATTACCATGTAAACTACTAACGAAAATTAGTTTGAACTTGATCTGATGAGTAGTTTTTTTTAGTACGTCATAAATACACTATTATTAAAACTTCGATCAAAGTTACAATGAACTACAAGAACTATGTGTACTATGTATATTATGTTACTTGCTGCAAAGGAACCCTTCATGGGCGAGTCCAACTCGCACTTGACCACTTTATTTAAATTCTATTCGGTTATTGTGCTTCTTCTTGATCGTACCCACACGTCAATATTTTGTTGTCATAGTTTTTAGTTTCTTAACTTCAGTGAACGGCGTCGAAAATGTCATTTTTTCGTTTTCCGGCACTAGGCGCCCCCTTAATTCGTGAAGCTAAAATTTTTAACCATTTCAACGAAAATTGCTAGGAAGGAGAAGAAAGATATTTCGCATTTTCGAATTGAAATTTTTTCTTGGGACACCACAGACAGATTTTTCGTGGGCTGTGAATTGAATTCTATCGTCACGCTCGGGAATGATGAGAAATTTTCGGGTGAACTCGGGACCATGGCCGTGGTCATGGTCATTAACTTTTATTGGGAGTTCCTATGACTGCCAATTATTGTTTACTTTTCTAGGTTTACACTTGACATCCCGCGTGATGTTAAGCGACGATGCGGTCTACGGTGGAGCGTGTTTACCTAGAAGACACCGATTCACTCTCGATTTGAATATTTATATCTTATACTAGCAGCACCCGCGGTGTTACCCGCGAAGTTCCCGTTCCCGTTGTTCCCGTTGCTTTTCCGGGATAAAAATTGTAGTCTATGTGTTCTTCCAGACTGTAATCTATCTGTGTTGCAAATTTCAGCCCGATCCGTTCATACCCGCTTGCTACACCGCTTGCATTTCGCGTTTACAATATTGGCGGGAAAACGGGTGTCAGGTTACATAAGTGCGGTGTTTGTGCTTCGACATATATTATGAAGTGCCGCCTTACTTGTATCCGTTTGAGCCCATTTATTCTCAAGAGCGTTTCAAGACGCTTCTAGTGGTATCGTTTGTTTATAATTAATGTACTTAAAATGTAAAATATTTTTTTTTGAGATTTGAGATTTTTTTGCGATTACTCAAGTAGTCGATCAGCTATTACATTTTTAATTTATGAAGGAGACAGTGGTTTTATGGCTTAAATATGTTGTATACGAAATAACGAACTCGAAAAACCAAATAAAACTGCATTCGATAGCACAAATATATTTATATTTTTAGGGTTCCGTAAAACGTAAAAACGGAACCCTTATAGATTCGTCATGTCTGTCTGTCTGTCTGTCTGTCTGTCTGTCTGTCTGTCCGTCCGTATGTCACAGCCATTTTTTGCCGAAACTATGAGGACTACACTATTGAAACTTAGTAAGTAGATGTATTCTGTGAACCGCATTAAGATTTTTACAAAAGTTTTAAAAAAAAACAAAAATTAGGGGTGGCCCCCATACTGAGAACTGAATCTCAAAAAAATTTTTTTCATCAAACCTACACGTGTGGGGTGTCTATCGATAGGTCTTCAAAAATGATTATGAGGTTTCTAATATAATTTTTGTCTACACTGAATAATTTGCGCGAGAGACGCTTCCAAAGTGGTAAAATGTGTGTACCCCCCCTCTAACTTCTAAAGTAAGAGAATGAAAAAACAAAAAAAAATATATGATGTACATTACCATAAAAACTACCAACGGAAATTAGTTTGAACTCGATCTGATGAGTAGTTTTTTTTTAGTACGTCATAAATACACTATTATTAAAACTTCGATCAAAGTTACAACGAACTACAAGAACTATGTGTACTATGTATATTATGTTACTTGCTGCAACGGAACCCTTCATGGGCGAGTCCAACTCGCACTTGGCTACTTTATTTATTTTTTCCTTACTTCGCGACCATTTTCCAGCCAAAAAATTAAAATTTAGTTTTTTTTTAATTTTACGATTTTTCTATGTAAATGAACTCTAATTTTAATGTATATTATATCAAAATAAAGGCCAGCTCAAGTAGACGCCATTAAACATTATTATCCTGTACCAAATTTTGCACGGTCGTCAGAGACGCGATGAGCAGACACCGGTGGAAGCAGATTACAAACTCTAGGTGTAGAGCATCCACATCAAGCGATGACCACGATCCTCAGCAGTCATGAGGGAACGACCACACACAGAGAGAGAGATTATTCTGTAAATATTCTCGCAGGCTCATTATATAATTGAATAAATTAACCGCTTACCTATATTTTTTGTCACTTTAATCTTTTCGACAAAATTGGTTTTGTGAGACTGTTCTTAAAAACAGTTTATGTTTTCAATATCAATATTAATTTGTTATCGCTTAATGATAAGTACCTGGGTGACCGAGCTTTGCTCGGTTTAAATACTAAATATACTTAGAACCCTTAAGATAAAAAACTCCAAGAAATAGCTTTTCTTAAAAAAGAAAAGAATTGAAAAAATAAGAGAACTCGTCTGGATTCGAACCCGGAGCTACTAATTCGTGACCACTATGAGCGTCCGACTTCCCGTTTGAGCTAATTATGCTGCCGCGTCACGCGGCGAAATTTATCTTCGCATTCTTGTAGTGGTAGGACTCTTAGCAGAGTCCACCTGGGGAAGTACCACACCTTTGCCAATTATTGTACCGCCAAGCAGTAATGTGCAAACATTACTGTGTTCCGGTTTGAAGGGCAATGATTCCAGAGAAATTACAGGGCTTAGAGACATAATATCTTAGATCTCTGGGTGACGAGCGCAGTGCAGTGCTAGGTAATGATTTGGACTATCATGTTACAATAGCTGCGTGTTACTGTGCGGTTATGTGGCAGGCATGTTGCTTATATAAATCTAATGTCTAATGTGACAGTTTTTCATTGTCTAAAAACGCGCATAATTTTTTTTTTATAATGAAACCTAGTTAAATCGATTTATCGTCCCCGAAATCCCCTGCATAAATAATTTTATGAAAATCCGTCGAGCCGTTTCCGAGATTCAGATTCTATATACCTATATATATATATATATATATATATACATAATTATTTACAAGAACTTATTATACAAGAATTTCTCGTTTAAAGGTATAAGATAACTTTCAACGTAGGTATAATTTGCTTTAAAATTAACAATAAGTGTGGATGATAATAAGATGTGGTTCTTCCCCAGGCGAACTTTTTTATTTGTTATTTTTTTTAATAAATAGTTACGAGACGAACAGGATATGTGCCTGGTGGTAAGCAACATGCCTGCCACATAACAGCACAGCTATTGGAACATAAATAGTCCAAATCATTACCTAGCACTCCACTGCGCTCGTCACCCAGAGATCTAAGTTGTTATATCTCTAAGCCCTGTAATTTATCTGGAAACATTGCCCTTCAAACCGGAACACAGTAATGTTTGAGCATTACTGCTTGACGGTAGAATAACTAGCAAAGGTGTGGTACTTCCCCAGGCGGACTCTGCTAAGAGTCCTACCACTAAAGAAAAGGACTCTGCCAAGAGTGAGTACTAGACCATTACAATGTCTTACCACTACTACTCTCTACAAAAGTCTTCCATAAAAAAAATAGTTATATCAAGATATTTCAAACATCAAAATCGATTTATATTACGATCGAACAGTATATTTCACTTACCGCTCTGCAAATCTTAGATGATCACAAAAATAACTTTTTTCTCTCCGACCCATCGTTCGACATAAACAAACAATCTTTCGCTACGTTTGTACTCGTACTAGATTTATTATTTTTGGTTTATTAAAACTTCGTTTTAGAGAGGCTGTTGGAAAAATAAACTTTTATGTTTTTAGACTGAAAATTTTAAGGTATTTTTATCAGTTACTAGCTAACCGCGCAAACAATGTTAAATCAAATATAAATAATTTGGCAACCAAATAAAACACACTATCAACAAGATATTATAGATAAATATGAAATATGAAGATATTTCTATTAACAACTAGCAACTATTAACCGCAGTTTTACCGTTATTTTCCCGGGATAAAAAGTAGCCTATGTGTTCTTCCAGACTATAATCTAACTATATTCCAAATTTCAGCCTCATCCGTTTATACATTACGACGTGATTGAGCAACAAAAATCCAACCATCCATAATTTGATATTTATAATATTATAAGTGGTATGGTATTAATGAGAGTGAATCGTTTTTTTTTTAGGTAATCACGCTCCATCTTAGACCGCTTCGTCGCTTAACATCAGGCGAGATGGCGTTCAAGTGTTAACCTATTAGAGTTAAAGAAAAATATCTGACGATAAATTTCTTAATGTTTCTAATTTCAACGAAATCCGTTCAGACGTTCCGACGTCATGGAGCAATAGAAATGAAAACACCCAAAGTTTGGCAATTATAATTTTAGTTGGATGTATACGATATGACGTAGAATGTACACGTTTGTATATAACACTAGCAGCGCCCCGCGGTGTTACCCGGTTAGTTCCCGTTTCCGTTATTTCCGTTATTTTTCCGGGAAAAAAGTAGCCTATGTGGGAAACTAATATACCTAAAGACCAAGCGATGAAACAAAATAAATATTACGACCTTCAAAACGAATTAACAAAAAATGGGTATGTAGTTAATTTAAACGCAGTAGAAGCAGGAGTAAGAGGTATACCAGCAAAATCTCTCTTTAACCTGCTGAAAGACCTTGGCTTGTCCAGAAATGCAGTAAGTTCTATACTAGAACGAGTATCTAAAGCTGCACTAGTAGGATCATATCGGATTTGGCTGGGCAGGGAGAAAAATACGAGTAGTGAAGGTGAGTGTTGACGTACGTCACTAAGGAGCCCCTTTTAAACCTACGCCCGAGTCACAAGTCTTGGGGTGATGATAAGAAAACTTCGGGTAAACTCGGGACCATGGCTATTGGCCATTATGAAATGCGTTAGCCAATGGGAAATGCTGAAAGGGCGTGGCCTCGGTATCATGCCATGGCCCTCTAGAAATGCATCAGCCAATAGGAAATGCTAACGCATTTCGAGATGGCCATGTCATGATGCCCAGGCCACGCCCTCCGGTTACACACGTGTTGTTTCCGAAGTAAGCTATCAAATTCTGAGTTATAAGTTTTCACTTCTATCGGCAGTTCCTATGCCTGCCAATTTTTTTTTTATTATTAGCTGTTTTTAGTAACCGTAAATGTGTCTGGGTATAAAAATAGGTACTACCGGAGTTACCTTAGTATTAGTTTATTAGTTATTAATTTCGCGCGGACGAAGTCGCGGGTAACAGCTAGTTTATTCATAAAATATACTTTTACATGTAAAAAAAATATTACCATATTAATGTGAAACTAAATAAATAATAAATTCAATATAATTGTATGCCAAACTCATGCCCTACGATTATTAAAGTCGTAGAAACTTTACTCGACGAGTCATTTTGTAAAGGAGACGGCTCATTTCTGCCCCAAGTCGTTTCAAGTTTAGGTACTTAATTAGCCCCGGAGACCTAAACAAGTTATTTAATTAAAATAACATATAATTAAATAATTCAAACTGTACATTCAATACTAACCTGCCAAGCGGGGATTGCAAATTCGTGATTTAAAAGTACCTTAATGACTATGTATAAGTAATTTTGTATTAAGGTACTGTAGTTCCATGAAACGAAACTAGATGGCGTTGTACGGCGTTAAAACACGCTACCGAAGGTTTTGTGAATTTAAATAAGCCTGTTAAGGTTTAGTTCGTGTTTTGACTTCGGGTCAGTACCCAATAAATAAGTATTACGTAGAACACTCCTTTCTCCTTTCATTTGTACCTATGTGTAGGTACTGTACAGTCAATAGTCAAAGTCAGCCATGTTTTTCTCTTTGTTTGTTCAGTTGAAGTTTACGCACAGTAAAAGTTTGTTCGAAAATCGATTCGTTCGAAACACACACAACACATGGAATTTCTTTATTTTTCCAAAGGTTTCATTTTTTTTTTGTGGTTTGGCCGAATCTCCGGTCCTTCTCTGTGTTGAGTCGACATTATTTTGAGCACAGTAAGTCGCAATCGCAAAGTAATGAATTTACTACCTTCTTTTAGTAGTAAGTACATAATCACGTTCTTGATTACCTACTTGCGGCGTTATTTTTTTTTAATGTTTTAGCTGATATCTTTTAAACCCCGCTATGCAGGATAAAAACATAAACGGTTCCTCAAAATATATTAAAAATCCTATACAATGATCTAATTTTGGTCAAGTCTCTTGCACTTTTTCTGTGGGGCAAATGCCCATGGAAAATGGGCCGTCTCCTTTAATTTTAAATCGACTTGGGGTCGCCATTGCCGTGACTTCACGGAGAAAATATTTATTTCCTTACCAATAGCATTTTTTTATATTGTAATCTACGTGAACAAAGTCACGGGCAGATATTGGTGCTAAAAAAATAAATCAACACAAAAAAATCGATTCGTAGAATCTAACTCGAATCTTCTATTAATATCGAATGTTCGATTCATTGAAAAAATACACAATACCGATGACTTTTACATATCCACATCCTTCGAAAACTACGTGGGACGAACAATATTTCTTATATCAAGACTTTATTATAAACAATGAGATCATTGAACGCGAACATTCAGAGAACGAATAAAAATGAATGTTTCAGAGTAAAAGCGAATTTGTGCCGAAATTATGCAATAAATATGGAGTAGCCATGGAGAACAGCTGTAAAAATGATTTAGGTATCGATTTGATTTATTTTGTTGAACTTGAAATGAGAAAATTTTCGAATAGCGATTTGTTGTTTTGCATGAAAAGCACAATTTATGTTCCTATATGTGAGAATCAGGAGTTTATCTCATAATGAGACTAGTCGAGGCGTAACCCAATGCGCTAGGCAAGTGCGGGTTTGTAGACAACACAAGTCCTAGATGGCATTAGAACATATTGATACCCTTACGAAGTAACTATTTTCTGATCTGTGCTCTTACTATGTTTTCTGTCACCGACAAATTCGAACATACGTACTCACTGATGTAAAATTGGACGACTTCAAGTCTAAGCCACCAACGGTATTTATTTGTAAGATGTAGCTAATACTTTGAAACTTTGTGTTGCTCGTCGCATTTTGGCAAACAAATTAGGAAGATTTAATTATCTAATATCGATATTAAAACTGGAGCTTGCTGGTAGAAGGGTCAAAATTAAGTGTAGTATTTTTAATGCCATATCATAAAGATTAATTGTTTAAAAATATTAAAAATTGGAGTGGGTTTTCAAATAAAGGTAGGTATATCAATTGTTTACTTACCGAATGAAATGTCCCAATGCTGGGTTTGCCTCTCTACCCTCTTTCCACTTGTCCCTATCCTGAGATGTATTTTTACCAAATTTACTTACATAAAACATTTCACACTGACTGATTTTGAGAGAGAAAGTGACGACAAACTTTAACACCCCGTTCGTATTTGTGTCGGGAGTTAAAGACAATCCGCCATAATGGATCTCGGGGCGATCCTGGCAACTTAGAACTCTATTATCATTATAACATATACCCAGGAGATATGTATTTAATTACCTTGTTATATTAAGAGTTGGCCAGTAGGTCGTATCCTTCTTTTATTCCTCTTCTCCCGATCGTTACTCGAGGGAATGCGGCCTGATAGATATCTGATGGGAAATTATTAGCCATTAGTAGGCAATATAGGAGGGTATTTTCTTTAGCGGGGCAGATATAATCTATTTTGGGGAAAAGAAAATAGTGATAGGAGGCAGTAAAGATATCAGCTCGGATTATGTAATTAGTGATGGTTCTTTTGTTTTTAGGAACCAAGTTACTTACGGCAGGTTTGGAAGACATAGGGGTTTGTAGCGCGATTGAACTGAAATAAATTAGAGACTAAAACTTTTAACAAAAATATTTAACTGAAGTGAAGCTTTAAAACTGCCCATGACCAGTGCTGCCAACTTTATTTTTCAGATGATCGTACCCTATTTAATAAAAAGAAAATAAGCATTTTTTTGTAAATTGTGTTGCTTCTATATTATCTGAAGGAACTTCATTCTCACTTGGTATCCCATGACACCACATATTTTTTATTTTATTTCTTTTTTAATTTGAGGCACCCGCGGGCCAGTTCATTATGAAAAAATCTTTCAGAGCGCTTGGTCGACGCGACACGAAGCCAAAATGTTGGCGTTTATTTGGCCCATTGTATAAGGATTGTTATTATGCGAAGTAATACCATCAGCATGCTGGCCATGCTTCCAACTGGTTGTGGTAATGATCATTGTGTTATCTTTATACCTTCATTGGTCTATGAACAAATTAGTTGTGTTAAGTGTAAGTAGTTAGATATGTACTATGTAGTAGAGACGTACTTCTTAGCATTCCATGGATTCACCGTGCGGGTGCCGGGTCCATCGTGTGGCAGAGAGAGAAATCTTGAATAGACCCCAAGACTTGTGACTCGGGCGTAGGTTTAAAAGGGGCCCCTTATATTGACGTACGTCAACACTCACCTTCACTACTCGTATTTCTCTCCCTGCCCAGCCAAATCCGATATGATCCTACTAGTGCAGCTTTAGATACTCGTTCTAGTATAGAACTTACTGCACTTCTGGACAAGTCAAGGTCTTTAAGCAGGTTATAGAGAGATTTTGCTGGTATACCTCTCGCTCCTACTTCTACAGCGTATAAATTAACTACATAGCCAGTTTTTGTTAATTCGTTTTGAAGTTCGTAATACTTATTTCGTTTCGTCGCGTGGTCTTTAGGTATATTAGTTTCCCACGGTACGGTAAGTTCTACCAGGACTATGCGTTTTGTAGCCCTAGAAAAAAGGAAAATGTCCGGTCTGGATGACGAAACACCCATATCCTTTGGGATTTTATAGTGCTTTTCATACGTGTCCATTAAAATAGTCCAATCAGGTGCTGAGCCCAGGATTGAGTAAGGCTTGCTCTTGGAGTTTGAAGTTGAACCCTCTTTTACAAAGTTAATCTGTCTTTTGTTTGTCGTCAATCCCTTTTGGGCTCTAGCTACCGAAAGGCTTACGGCTTCACGTATGATTTCAAGTACCCTGTCATGGCGCTGTGAGTAATGACCCCTATTAAGGAGCACCTTGCATCCCACCAATATGTGCCTTGCTGTACATATCGCCTCACCACAAGTATAGCAACATTTTTCAGAGGCTTTTCCCCACCTTACCAAGTTACTCTGGTCAGGAAAGGTCATTTGGAAAGCATTTAGATAAAATTTTAATAAGGCAGGAGACCAGTCATATAGTAAGGTGCGCCACTTTAGAGCTAATGGGATACAAAACTCACCTATGGTTAACCACTCACTTTACATTTCTAAATTCATAGCGTGCACTTTATAACTGTCATTTTCGTCTTGTTGTAGAAAGGTTTTTACCATGTCTCGGTCTATCCTTTTTTCTCGCACCCAACCCAGCTGTATTTACTTGTGCACTTGCCATAAATTATTCATGGAATTGAAGTCTAGATTCAAGGTCCGAAGCGCTTTTGTCTTTTGGGAGAGATGCAATTAATTCGTCTTTCGACTTTCTCAAAACATGCGTTTTTATAACTCTTAGGTGTTTGTAGAGTTCAGATGTTTTTTTTTAGTTTCATCCCAAAGCTATTGTGATCCCTAATGAGAGTAGAGGGATCAGCCGGATGTGCCAATCCAAACCATTACTAAGAATAAGAATAATTTAGAATAATTTATTTACCAACACAAGGTTAAACACTTTAACAAAATTAAACATTAGTATTGAGAAAACAAAACATTTGTTGATTAGCAGTGAGCTCCAAACTAAGTGCAAGACTTGTATCTTGGAGCTCGAGTGCGAAATTTCAAAGAATAAATTCGTTTCAGTTAAACTGTAGATTACTAATTTTACACAGTTATTACAATGAAACAAAAGGTGAAAAAGAAAACAATTAAACAAAAAAAATAAAAAAAAATTATTACAACTCTAGAAGTTGACAAGAATATCTAACCGTGTCTAACAAACTAAGCTATCCACTGTTTATGAACTATTTACTATACAAACAACCTATGAGTTCCTCAGTGCCATCATACGTAAGAGTTTGTAACCAGGCTTTTAATTACTTCAATATCTTTATGACATTAGCATCTAGCTTTGCTAGGAGGGTTTTACCGATGTCATATACTAGGAAAGGCCAAGTGAGACGTGATGTGAGATAGTTGTCATATTTATATCCATGCTTTTTTGATATTGCTGATAGGCTGTTGGTCTACCTTATTGAGGTTGTTCATGAAATTTTCAACAACCACCTCTAATGATGGTGTACGTCCTTTGTAATCTATCTTCCAAGAAATTTGAAAGGCACTGCCTCTGCAATTGTGGCAACTCTTTGTTTACCTATTAATATATTGTATACCTATGTATACGTACGTATCTACGTATGTAGGTCTCATTGTAATAAAATTTTGATAATAAAGCATTTATGCGTTAAAAATACACTTTGACAGCTTGGATGTTTGTTGCTGAATCACGTTAAAAGCACTGAACGAATCTGTTTGACATTGTAACCGTAGGTATATTTTAATCTGGAATACTACACAGCTCATTTTTTGTCCCGCAAATGCAGAATTTTCTTAATGTGTTTTTTTGTAAAATAAGTTGACAAGTAAAAAAAATATCTAAAAAGAAAACTTAGCTTGTACTCTCTGACAACATAAAACAACCCATGAATAAATTAAAAAAATGGTTTGGCTGACTAGATAAAAAACTAATTTTAAACATTTATAACAAACCTTAACTAGGTCTGTTATTTTTGGATAATCGACCTAAAAACGTTAAGATTTCAATTCAAATTATTTGAAAGTTCTGATTACTCCTGCTAATGGTAACCGCGGTGCCAGGCGCCATCACCGTAATTAAACCGAGGACACCGTATACGGGAATAATTTAAAATAGACAAATTATTACGAGTGTTTTCTAATATTATAAATGGCTGTCTGTTTGCTCAATCGCATTGGAATGATTGAATGGATCGATTTTAAATTTGAAACGCAGATATAGCTTTGTTACGCACACTAGAAAAGTTAAAGAGATATAAATATAAAACAAAACTTATAACGCCCATGATCCTCGATCAATACTTACGGAATCACATTTCGGTATTTATTAACTTGCAATTGCGACGACTCCAAGCCTTAGAGTCAGTTTGTGCCGCTAACATACACACACTTTTTGTTAATTGATCACGTTAAGCAACAGCATGAGTAGCCTGCTGTGTGATTCCACTGCTGGGTCTTGGAACTTTACCTCACAAGGAGATTTATGATATTCAAGACCCAGGCTAATTGCGGATTGGCAGATGGTTCTTGGAACATTCCGCTTTCCCCGTGACTTTTCCCGGTGATGAAAAGCCAGTGGTGACAAATGTCTACACATTTGTAACTTATTTGAAAAGCAACGTGATTATTTATAAAAATATAAATTGCTGTTTATTTGTCTGACAAAAACTCGAAAATGGTTCGACTGATTCGGCTAATTTTTATTTTGCAATACTTGTGAAAGATCAGGAACGGATTAATGAGAAACAAAATGAGAAAAGATAAATATTAAAAACAAAACAGTTTAATCTATAAGTACTAATTTTACAAAGCTGAAGAGTTTATTTGTTTGAACGTGCTAATCTCCGGAATAACGGGATATCACAAACTCTTACACCGTTGGATAATTACGTAAACCCTGAGTGCTACAGGCTATATACCTATGTACTAAGGCCAAAGCCGGGACGATTTTCTCGTTTTTCATATTAAACTCACTGTTTCTAGTTATGAAACATTTAATGTATTTTGTCTTTTTAACTCTTTGTATTTAAACGTGTAGAGATAGGTGCGTTTAAAAATTTGGCGAATTTCAAAAACTTGTAAAACCACTCGACATTATAATAAATTGCGAAAAATAATTATTTTCATCCAGGCATCTTCACACTAATGACTATAAACGCAAAGCAGATATCATCAAAGATAACCATTTTCAGTGAACTCGCTCAGTCGTTAAACGTCTTTATGATAATCTCCCAAATCAGAGGACTACAAAAGTTTAACCTGTTTATTAAGATAATAGCAAACCTTTTTATAAAAAGTCTCTGTTTTCGAGTTTCATTCACCTTAACGTTATTTAAAATGTCGCGGAAACAAGATTTCTCTTCGTAATTGCTTTTGTTAGTAGGAAAAATGTTCCGTTTTTTTTATTCATTGACTTCAGGGCTTTGTCCCTTAATTTGGAAGTTGATGGATCTTGGGATTGATCGTTGATTAAATTAGATAGATGTTTCATGAGGAGACTCACCACTCATAAGACAGCTACAGATTTGCCTGGAAAAGTGCCACAACTTTGCCAGTTATTGTTTTCTTTAGTATCCATTAAGTGAAGTTATATGACTTCATTATCATCAGCCTATCTTAGTCTATGCTGGATTCAGACCTCTTGAGTTTCCAAGCACAACCTGCTGTGTAATGTATATCGTCACTCTATCTGATCTTCGGGCATCGTACACTACGTTTGGCGATCCGGTTTCCACTCGAAACACGTTTATTTCAACGGTTTATCGGTTTTACGACAGATATGACCGGCCCATTGCCATTTCAGTTTGCTAATGCGTTGAGCTATGGCGGCAACCTTGGTTCTCTGATGGATCACCTCGTTTCAAATGTTATCCGTCAGAGAAATTACAGTCATGGTCCTGGCCAAATGAATGTTATATAGATAGTAATTATTTTCATTATTTTTGTTGATATTCAGATTATTTGTCATGAACCACATAACGATACACAAAATAAGACTTTAAAATTTGAAAAACGTAGACAAAAAATATTGCGTTATATAGCTTCATGTTTGGTGTGTCCCTTCGGGAAGAATTTACAACAAAGTGATCCGTGATCCCGCCTGATGCCAGCGATATACTATGGTGACCGCTTGTTTTTAGTATAGAGTAACGATACGAGCAGGACACGTGTCTTATAGTTAACAACATGCCTGTCTACAACGGCACAGTGACACGCTGCTATAGGAACATGAAGAGTCCAACTCACTAGTCACTACCTAGCACTGCTATGTTCTCGTCGCCCAGAAATATAAGATATATTATCTCTAATTACAGGGCAATTTCACTGATGTTTTCAAATTACTGCTTGGTGGTAGAATAACTGGCAAAGGTGTGGTACTTCCTCAGACGGACACTACAAAAAACCATTCCCTGTCGACTTGAAGACACCTAGAATATATATCGATCAGGAATATGACTGAGGTGTACTTCGGCCATTGATTTGAGTCATTTCATGTCTCGTTTCCGATATATTTGTGTAGGTACGTGAATTCCGATAGAAAGAAGAAAAGGGTGGTATTATCCAATACATCATCTTTGTACGCTTATTGAAAACGTTACACTACTTCACTATCTCAATATTATTTGATAAAATTGTTGTTTTCAGTATAAGTTCACTTTCAAATGCATATTATATCAGGTGCACACACTTCGCTTTTATCCGCGAAAAAAACTTTTTGAACTAAGGTCTCATTCGCACGGGAGCTTTTTTAACTTCCGATAAAAAAAGCGTTCAAATAGAACAAATAATGTATTTTCAAGTATGTGTTCACAAGTCAGTGCTTTTTAAACGCGACGTTTTTTTATGCCACAGTTTTGCATTAAAAGCGCTGGGCGTTAAAAAACATAAATCATATGAAACTTTGTATTATCATTATTTGCAGGAGCGGCAAAACATCGCTGACGCATTCATTCAACCTCATTGCGCCGCGGCGGTTTGGCGGTTAGTTTGGCGGTTTGTTCGTAGGACGTGTTTGTTTATGTTAGCAGCGCAGTGATACGATGTCGTGGGTTATGAATCCCGATGTCCTAATATTAGATGTGGAGTCTCGTCCATTTTTATATTCAAAAGCATTGCCATATCATTTGAATAAAATAAATGTTTAATAACTTGATATTGCCACGGGATAGAACCTTGTGGCGATGTAAAATATCTAGCGAAATCATCACGCATTTCCAGACTAGTGTGGTACTACTTAGACCTGTTGATTGGATATCTTGTATACCTTGTAGACGTCATACACATGTTGGTATCTTGAAATGTTATTCAAAACCCCACTATTGGCTTCAGTTTGTAAAACGTTGCGATAGATATTCGTAAGTAATTAAAAAAATATCGCGATATTCGTATGTCATCATACAGTCATATAAACTGCCCTTTTAAATATCTCAGTTCATTCAGAGGATAAACCCTAAATGCGTTTTATTTTCCTTTTCGTCTTCTCACACACAAATTGCTATTATACCCCGTTTACATTATTCCAGTCCAGCGACCGAATCCAGCGCTGGATTGCCTACTGGAATAATGTAAACCGGCACTGGAATGCATTAGCATTGGATTTATGCATTCCAGTGCCGGTTTCCATTATTCCAGTAAGTAATCCAGCGCTGGATTCGGTCGCTGGACTGGAATCATGTAAACGGGGTATTACTAATAATTTAACTGGAACCATTTCGCGTCTTACAATAGAAAGAAGCGAAACAAGAATGATTTTAAAGCGTTCGTATTTAACAGTGACATCGATAACATTACAAAAGCGCTAACGCCGAGTTTAAACGCAACGCTGAAACTCCCGTGCTAATGAGGCCTTATTGAAAATTTAAACATCTTTCTGCATGACAAACTGTGTAAAGAAAATATAATAATATGCTACAAATATTATAAATATAATAGTTTAGATGTTTGTTGCTCAATTATTTCGGAACGTCTGAGCAGATCGTGTTTTGAATCGGGTTCGGGAATTTCGAAGATAGTTAGATTATAGTCTGGAATAGCACATAGGCTACTTTTCATTTCGGAAAAACAACGTAAATGGAAACTACAAGGGTAAAACTGCAGGGCGGTCCTAGTGTTTGAGAAAAAGGGTGCACAGAGCATTATAACTTAAAAACGTGGAAGCAAAGAACATTACATTGACTATAAGAGCAGTCGTTTGCGATTCAGGTAATATGGCCGACACAGGGTTGACAAACCACCCTCCCAAATAGCCCCGCAAACACGGCCAGCCTTGACCCCGCAAATTGCGAGCGTGAACCATCTACACAGATCATGAAAAAAACAGATAACCAACTCTAATGTTAACCGTTACAGATTAAAAGCTAATTGAATTACGAATTCTCGGATATGTTTTGGTGGCAGACATCTTGTATTCAAATTGTGTCGTAGTATAGTTTTTTACTGTTCAAGCCCTTTAATTGGATGCCCATATTGAGGGAGTTGTGTAAAATGTTTAACCCGCCATTTTGTGACGGTGGCAACCAATATTGGATCAATATTTTTCTATCAGTACTCGATACCTACTATCGAGAGTAGTTGTAGCTTATGTTTCAGCTAGCTAAAATTATACGTATAAAAACTATACTTGATACTACTACCTAGCTAAAACTACTTTTGATCCATTCACTTATTTATCACATATCATACCAAAAAAACAAAATAAAATTGGTTCTTCCGTTTCGGAGCTACAATGCCACACACGTTAAACTTATAACACGTACCGTTTTTAGGCCGCGTTTAACAAAATAAGATTAAACTAGCCAGACATATTGCATGCCTCTAGAAGAAGAGGCCAGTTTGTATAGGTCAACTTTTAAAATGTTTTGTTTCACCGTATTTTACAATTTATTTACTTTTTTTACACCCTACAAACAGCAATAAAGATTTTTGTATATATGTTTGGCGTATAATACATATTTTAAAAATAAATACAAAATAGTGGTGGACATTTCGGTATGGTCCCATCTGGCCCGGTGTCTCGGCCCGGTGCCGGGCCAGATGGGAAAAAAAAGTTTTAACTGGGACATTTCTCCCAAAACACCATCTAGCCCCAAGCTAGAGTTATTTTAAATACACCATTATTATTCATGTTCAAAGTTAGGTTTCTCCACAATTATAGTCATTCATGTCGAGTTGTCGTCACACGGTTTTTGTGGCGCACCAAATTGGCAGGTGGCTTGCGTAGTAAAAGAGTTGAGCACTTATATCTATCTGTTTGTTTTAGTAGATTGTAAAAGTGTTTAATCACTGGAAAGTTTCAGTTCGGTGTTTTGAAACGTTTTCAAAAGAAATCCGTCAAATTTGTGGATTTAGTCCTAATAATGTACTGATTGTGAGTTATTTTTATATGATTTACACAGGTACGAACAAAATATTCACCTGCATTATGAGAAGCATCACACTTGTCTGCATATTATTACAGTTCAATGCATCGAAAATATGAGTGCACTGCACTGTGCTTGTTGTTTAGAGAATGATAATGAAATAATTCTTACAGTAATAATACGATCTATCACTATGTTTAGTCAATGATTTTTCTTGGAACTTTGCACTTTGAACTAATGATAAAAAAGTCTGCGGATTAGCTTGTGAGAAAAAGAAAATGGCATAAGTACGATGCTTCTTTCCGTGGCGTTCGTTACGTTGTTTCAATAGCTATTCTATAAAAAAAAATGCAACGCAATCAATCCATCCCAGTTCATCCATAGCACAACTCAATCACGCAATCTCTATCTTATAACACCAATTAATTAACCAACTAAATTCATCCATATCATCTATATCGCGAACTGCAAATAAATCCTGTGTCAGTCAATCTCAATCTACATGGTGAATAAAATTAAATACAGTCTGTCAGTGCATCTCCGTCTGGCATTGCGTATAAACTACGCAATGTCTATGGTCTATCTATCCATGTCTCCTATTTTGAATTTTGAATACAAAAGTTTGGATGTTTCTTGATTTGTGTTCAATCTCATCGGAACGGCTGAATGGATCGTGTTGAAATTTGAAACATAATTACATTTTAGTTTGAAAAAGTGCATAAGTTACTTTTCATAGTAACGGGAATAAGAACAACGCTGGTAAAACCACGGGGTGCTACTAGTTCCGAATAAATGACGTAATTAGTACATCTCTGTGTCGCATTGCGAATTAATTACGCAACTCAGTCAGTCCATCTCTATCTAATGTTGCAACAAATTCCGCTAAGCAATCATCTCTACCTCGCATTGCGAATAATTTAACAATACCAACCTTGATGTAATAATATCGCGCATTGCGAATGAGAATCAAACTCGAAGAATCTGAAAATCGGGCTCCATTTTGACGGAGCTTCGTGCACCGTCAATACAAATTGAGAGCAAAATCCCAAGCATCCATCTTGCCAAAAGGTTCTGCGTTCTACGTACCGTTTGCAATATCATAGCGGGTATTTGGCGAAAATGTTGAACTAACCAAAATGTATCAATCTGTTGTGGCAGGCATGTTGCTTACCATCAGGCACATGACGTGCTCGTCTCGTCACTCTATGCTATAAAAAAAAAAAAAAAAAAAATTAAACAATTCAGATATATAGATACTCTTTACTAACACACCAAAAAAAGGATACACAGTAAAAACTAACAACAAATTGTAAAGTAGTCCAACATTGTAACGATCGCGAAGCAAAAACTATCTCTTCTAGGCAACCTCTTTGGAAAGTAATATGTGGGAAAGTCAGTGGAGTGCGCAAATAAGAAGTAAAATATATCGACTTCTGTTTATGAAATATCAAGTTTCACTACATTTCTTTAAGTATTTCATTACATTATGAGTTGACCTGATGATAAGCTTATAATTTTTTTCAATTTTAAGTTTTCCTATGGTAATTTATTTCGTTTTTTATTCGCCGATGTTTCATATTTTATTAAACATCGGCAATATTTTATTAATCAAGGTATTTTACTTACTTAGTTTGCTTGTAGTTTGTTAATTTTAACAATCTCAATTATTTTACGCCAAAATTGGCATCATAGATTAACGTTACTGACCCTAAAGTTATATTATGGTTTTCAAAGTCAAACCAATAATTAAAGGTGTTCAAAATGGTTAGTATATTATTATATTTAATATTACTAGTTCTGGATAACCCCACATAAAATGGAACAGTGGTGCCGCTAGCCAATGTAAATGAAAGGTGTCGCCGAATCCACATCTAGATTGATACATTATCAAGCTTCGCAATGGAAAGATCAATTTGAATTGACTCCGTTGTGCTTTGGGAGAAAATGTAATTTGTGAGGTTCAGCATATAAAAAAACAGCCCACTAAATATTCCCACTGCTGGGACTCGAGCCCTTCTCTCGCAAGGAGAGAGTCAAGGCCATATTCCACCACGTTGGCCCAGTGCGGGTGGTGGATGATACATAACCTCGAAAGATTCTGGGTCGGTTTCCTCGCGATGTTCTCCTTCCCTGTTTTAAGTTAGCGGCATTTATTTATTTATTTCAAATCAATTAGTACCGCTACAAATAACGACTTACACTAATGACACATAAATTATAGAACATTATGGATATGTCAAAATAATAAGTAACAATAATCATTACGGACATTACTTCGAAAATACAGTAGTGCGCGTGTGATTTGAACCCGGGAGCTCCGGATCGGCAGTCGGCGTTCTCCCGACTATACCAGCCGTAACTTAGTTACGGCTGAGGTTCAATGTTTGCAATTAAATTTGTATAAGAAATACGGTCTGAGTTTGCTAAATTTAATTATTTAAACCTACCTCACAAAGGTCGCTGGAAACCGCTGGTTGCAGGTTACGCGGGACCGTTCGTTGTGGAAATCTAAGGGGGAGGCATATGTTCAGCAGTAGACTTCTTGCGGCTGATGATGATGATGAATTATTTGAATGACGTACCAACAGCGTCCTACGGTTTCGGTTGCTCGTAATTTTCGCAGTGAAAGAAGCCTATGTATTAATTCAGACTGTATGTCTGTGCTCCAAATTTCAACCCGATCTGTTCAGCCGTTCTGACGTGATTGAGCAATAAATATCCAAACTTTTACTTTAATAATATTACTAGTCTTTACCCGCGACTTCGTCCGCGTGAAAAACATATTAAGTTAACTGAGGCAGTATTTGTACAACCATACATATTTACACATAGAAAAAACAGCTTTTATTAAACATTTTAATACGATTTCATCAAAATAGATTCAGAAATTGACCACTGCATGACTTGGGAACACCACATCAACAAGATGTGTGCTAAAGTAAGCAGTGCGTGCTTTGCACTAACTAAGACGGGTGTCCCGAGTGGTGTCTGCGGATGTGTCTCGTTCGTGTTACTTCGCCACGGTGCATTCACGGTTACAGTACGGCGCCGAACTATACGCGCGCGCTGCCGACTGGGAACGTGCCTTTCGCGCCCAAAAACCTGCCGTATCTATCTATCGTGCTATCGTGAGCGTGTCGCAATGCACATCCGTTAGACCATATTTCAAAGAGCTTGGCATAGTTACGTTGCCTGCAATCTTGATTTACCAAGTGGCTGTGTATATCAGAAATAACTTAGACTCATACAACACGCAAGGAGAGAAACATTCTTGCAATATACGCAACGCTGACAAGCTGGACAGTATACCACACTCCCTTACAAGATCGGAAAAGCTGACTCACATTATGGGACCGCAAGTTGATAACACTCTTCCTAAAATAGTTAAATCAGCCCCGAGTTTGGGCAGCTTCAAGAACCGATTAAAAAGCTGGCTTATCGATCAAATTTTTTATAGTTACAGCAATTTTTTTAAAAGTGATGGTAAAATCACAATAAAATTGTAAAAAAATGACATTGTTCATTACAATTGTAATAAATACATTTTATATTTTAATGGTTGACACTTATTTGTACGATACTTATTATCGTACAATAAAATTTTAAATTTAAACTTTAAAAATGTATCCTCTTTGTATGATTTTTTTTTTGTTTTTTGCATTACACTGTAGATGATTTTGAAGATGACAACAATGTTTGGAAAATGGATATGTCAAAACATAATTATTATTGGTTAGGTTTCAGTGACCAGGATACCCTATTTGTATAAGCATAAGCAACCAATAGGTTTACACTTGACCACCATCTCGCCTGATGTTAAGCGATGATGTGGTCTACAATGGAGTGTGTTTACCAAGAAGAAACCGATTCACTCTCGATTTAATGACACCACTCAGGCTACAAATTTACATTACATTAGTTAGGTTCCAAATTATAAATTTGATCAAAATTAGTGCGACAGTTTTGGAAATAAATGTGAACAAGAAACTAAAACTTGTTTACAAGTATTTAGACGACGCGACATTAAGCGTAGTAAGCATTCTTATGCAATTTGATAGAGTGTCTGAATTTTATTTTAAGTTGTAGCCAGATTTTATACTTTTGGCAAAAATAAATTGTTGGAAGTCAGTTAAAAAGAGGAGGTATATAAATATATAAATAAGCTTGCCTTGTGTGCTATATTGGGTTGTGATTGAACTGTTGGGGACGCTCAGTTAGTAGGTCAATTACAATTTAATGACTGATTTACGAAGCGGAGTATACGAGCCGTATATCAATGTAATTGCTATTTGGTGTAATTACCATGTCCAGAGGAGCGTTTTATTTTTATTTTAAATATAATAATGTAGCATAAAACAGAATATTTGATGAAAATGTCAAAGTAATAGTAAAATCCTTACCAATATACAATCAGCCAAATATATAATAGTCCTTATAATACGATAGTCAACTTCTGTAAGAAACTTATGATATTGATGAAAAATAATCTTGCTCTATTTTCTGTCGGCACAAACAAGACACGAACGAAGAGGATTGGCTCTACTATTATGAAAAAAGTGGAATGCGTTGCCAGAGTGGATCTTTCTCGATGGTTATAATAATCTTGTTATATTCCAATCCAGAGTGAATCTGTTTCCTCTTGGTAAGCACGCTCTATCATACGCAACGTCGCTCAATATCAGGCAAGATGGCGTCAAGTGTTAATCTATACATTTAGTATATATTTTTTTTAAATCAGTCATCCGATTCAGATACATATTTTCCAAAGCGATCCCTCAAATCTACTGACTACAAATTTGTAAAGCCTTTGTTTGTGATGTTTTAATATCTTTGTGATCTAATACTACCCTGTATATAAATTATTGTGTTTTTATTGTAAATATATTATTCTTATTCTATTCTTAAAAAAAAAAAATCTTATTCTTATTCTTAATTATTCCGTCTTTTTATCTATCGGAGCTACTCTTAACTCGAAAGAATGACATCGTTTCATGGTTGATGTTCCAAAGATCAGTCTATGTCTGGGTGTCTTTTAGAGTGAATCAGTTTTTGTAGATAAGCACGCTTCATCACAAGCCGTAATAGCTCTTATCACCAGGCGAGATGACGGTCAAATGTAATACTATAATCGTCAAAAAAGTATAGTTTAACTGTTTAATGTTTATAATGAAATGGTGTAAACAATACTCTTCAATGTAAAGTTATATTTGTAGTCAAAACAGACAGCGCCATAGCAACTGAAAACTTGTGACAGAGCACTCAAGATTATATTATAAGCTCTACCTAGTTTGAGGTTCGCCGGTAACTGACTATGCTGCCAAATCAAAAATAATAAAATACTATTTTAAAACTAAATAGGTACTAAATGTTAATTTGATTGGTATTTAAAGAAAATTATTAAACTCTTTTTTTTCTTAAATAAAGTTTGCACATTGCTGCTTGGCGGTAGAATAACTGGCAAGGTGTACTTAAATTATTCAGTATTATTCAAATTATTATTCGGTGTTAGCGCAGATATAGCAATTGCGGTAAATCTCTCATTATGTAAAACAAAGAGGCGTAGATCCCAAATGAAATCGAGAATCTGGTGAAAGGAAATATATGGTGTGAAACCTGACATTTTAAAAAAAGATATTTCAAGGACACACCCTTGACGCTCCTTTTTTAAGAGACACTTTTATCGATATAAATCAAAAGATGTGCCCTGAGCACCTTGGTATTGTTAACAAATTGCGTCTCGGTGTGTAGCGTGAGTGGTTTACAAAACTACCAATCTACTTGACCCGTATAATCACTAGCGGCGAGGCATGTTGCGGTTCTACTTATTTTGGTTGTTGACAACGAATAGCTATAGGTATAAACGTTTGTCATTCACCGCTTCCTACAATCGACTAAAACGGAAAGTGAGCTCAGTCTTCCCAACGATAACATCTTACCTTGCGCCTGAAGTTTGAGAGGGCACATTCATTGATTTATATCGATGGAAAAACTCGAGTTTCAGCAATGGGAACATACAATTTCCCTAAAAAAAGGTTTTTTGTTGGTCATGTTCATAGCTGCATGAAGCTAACATCTGCGGTGCTTCGCGCCGTTTTGCATATTTGACACATCCGCCGCATGAGGCCGCTCGTTTGTTTTGCGCGAATTCACCACGTACTACTAAAATCAATATTTCTACGGTCATGTTTTCTTTCGAAAACAACCTAAGAAACGTATTCCTATCATTGGAATTTTGTATAACTGTATTGTTTGTTTATAAAACGCTGATACCAAATCAGAGAAAAATTCAAATTAAATTAAACATAAAATAATTTGTTTTCAGGCAAATAACTTAGATTTGTATTTTCTTTCATTGTATTTTCAAATTAAGTATTTAAAAAGTTAAGTCTATAAATATCTATTACAAGATACGTCTAGCCAAATTGATCGTCATTTTATTAAAAAAATACATGACATGAATATTGCAAAGGAACGGTAGATGATTTTGTAAAGGACAGCAATTATTGGAAAAGGAATTTGTCAAAATATGTTCCATATACATTTTATCAAAATCAGTGTGACAGTTAGTTAAGGTAGTTAATTATTAACAATTTTAGGATGACACGTCAATTTCAACGTATATGTAAATCTCCTGAAAAGGTCAACGCTTTTGTTTAATCATTTTTTATCGGCCCTATCAAGCCCACCTCACTAACTTTCCAATCCCAGTTCCAAATATGTGCCTCGACGATACAAGACGATATCTTCCGCTACTTTTCACCCCAACCTCTTTTCCTCCTTTACTCCGCGACCCCTTTTTACAAAGCGTTGCTTCTTATCTGCAAATTTTTGGCTACAGCCAGTAATGTTGCACACTTCCTTGGTATTACCTGAACAGGCAGGATGTGAGCATGCCTGGCCATGGCGGGGATCAAAGAGTTTACGGCTTCGCAACATGTTGTATTCATTTTTGAATTGCTTGTCCGAGATTTATGATGGAAAATGACGTCATATTCTGTTAAATATTTCTTTTGAAGATCCTACGTAAACTCTAGACGTTATTTTATACACGTAATTGCCCTAGTTTTCACGAAAAAAATTGCGTATATGTTGTTCAAGACTATGTATTATCTATGAATGTATCAGTATCATAAAATATATCGTTATATATTCATTCGGATTAACATATTCCATTTGAGTCGTATAGAAAGCACTTAAAATCAGTGCAGAAATGGACTTTGAATTTTTTTTGCAGTTTTAGTGTTGAGCTGCGATGTATAACTGATTAATTCGTTGTCCAAATATACCAAAGTAGTAGTATAGTTATACCAAAGAATTGGGGCAAATTTAAATTACAAAAGAAGGTAGTTATTAATTTTAAAATATACTAACTAGGCTCCGTGGTTTTACCCGCGTACTTTACTTTCGGTTATTTATTTTTTTGGTATAAAAAGTGGCCAATTTGTTTTTTCAGACTATTGAGGTAATATAACGTGAGGTGTTCTAAATTTCAAAAAGATCGGCTGAAATGTTAAGACGTGATTGAGCAACAAACATCCAAACATGTCATTTATAACATTAGTAGGATATTCAATTCAATTTAATTCATTTATTCGAACCATAAATTCATAAGAACACTCGGTAACAAAAAGGCATAAGAATCCGTGTATATAATAAGATAAAATAACAATGTCAAAATGAATAAAGCGGCTGTAAAGGAGCCTCCTCAATCAAATGCAGCTGTAAAAAGGCTTTGTCAAAGACAAAATAACAAATAATTAATACATACAGTATACAGATACTACATGAGTACTACAGATACTACAGAGACAGAAATGCGGCCGTAGTGGAGGCTCTGGGCCAGGAGGAGGCGGCTTAGGCAAAAGACGATGTCGAGTCGATTACTATCGGAATCCTAACCGGTAGTGATCGGCTCAACAGACGAAATCGGACTGACTAGTACTAGAATTACGTTTAAAATGTTCACCACCCCCCTACTCCCCCCCCCCCCCCTTTTATGTTCCTCTTCTTCTCCTAATCCAAGATCTATGTAAATAAAAAAAGATTATTGTAATGACAAAGGTCACGGACCCCGGAGTCTGTGGAGTGTTTAAATTAATTAAAAAAAAAAAAAAGATACTACATGAGTACAATGTTTTATCAAAAGTTTTATAAATCTATTATTTTACCTTATTACAAGATTCTAGTTTCAACACAGTTCTCTTCCATACGTTACTATCTTTAACAAAGTCATCTATATTATAATATGCCTTCCTCAATAGGTAGCTTTTTATTTCATTTTTAAACTTTGTTTCATTAAGACCTTCGTCTTGTGCAGGGTTTTTTTTTTTTTTTTTTTGATTTCTGAAGTCTGCACTTAGGAAATACAATTTTGTGCTTATGGTGCGCTTTTGGATTCAGATCAGTTAGTTTCTTCAGTCGACTTCGATTTTTTCTTACATACATTATACATTCATAAATATACAATGAAGGGACTGTTAATCTTATCTTATATATAAAATTCTCGTGTCACAGTGTTTGTTTCCGTACTCCTCCGAAACGGCTTAACTGATTTTAACCAAATTTTATATGCATATTCAGTAGGCCTGAGAATCGGCTACTAGCTATTTTTCATGCCCCTAAGTGACAAGGGTTGTTCACACCAATAAAAATTTTTTTAGTTTTCTGTCAAAATTTTTTGTTTTTATTTTTTTATATTGTGGCGTTAAAAAATGTATACAACCCTAAATTTTTACCTTTTTATCACCAACCCCTATTTTTTAATAGCCATTTTAGTAATTTAATAATTTTTCATCCCGCTCGATAACTGATCAATTATAGTCGTTTTTGGGGTTCCGTAAAACTTAAAAACGGAACCCTTATATATTCGTCATGTCTGTCTATTTGTCTGTCTGTCCGTCCGTATGTCACAGCCACTTTTTGCCGAAACTATGAGAACTACCCTGTTAAAACTTGGTAAGTAGATGTATTCTGTGTACCGCATTAAGATTTTCATTCAAGCAAAGTCACTAACTTATAAATAATGGAGGCACAATTTCAACTTTTGTTCGACAAAATGAAATTAGAAATGCAACATCAGTCTATGGAACTTACTGAATCTATAACAAACAATATTATGTCCAGAATGGATGAAAAATTAATCCCGATCATAGAAGAAAACAAAGATTTAAGATTAAAAATAGAAACCCAGGAAAAAGAGATAGAATATCTTAAAAGAAAATACAGAAATAACAATATAATTATATTTGGCATGGATGAAATAGAAAAATCAACATTGGATTTAATAAATAATGTAAGGAAAGCTTTCAAAAGGGATATAAATATTGATATAGAAGAAAATTGTATAAACAATATTTACCGAATTGGAAACAGAAATACAGGCGGTAATAAACCAAGGCCAGTTCTGTGTTCCTTTGTAAATGAGTGGAAAAAGATAGAGATTATGAGAAATAAGAAGGGATTGAAAGAGGTATATGTAACAGAAGACTACCCAAAAGAAGTTCTGGCTAAAAGGAAAGCTTTACAAGCAGAGTTGATCGAGGAGAGAAAGAAGGGAAATATAGTATTTTTGAAATATGACAAGCTGGTAGTGAAAGATACTAAAACAAATTACGAAAAAAGAAAACGAGAAACTTCTTCTTCACCCCATTCGTCGGATAATCAACCTAAAAAACAACAAATCTTCATGTCTTCTAAGGCCAATAGAAGTAACGCATTTGACATTCTAAGAAACAGATCCAACTCTCTCTCTAAAGTTCCAACAAACAAACAACAATAACAACTAACGCCCGGCAATCGGAAAATACAACAGCATAAAGAAATTAATAAATCAACAAAGAAACATCAACTTCCCCCAAGCCGACTGGTCCTCGTGGGGGACAAAGACCAACACCCTCTAAGGAAAGACAAACAGGAAAGATTACAATATTGTGACATTCACATAGCTTCTCTTAACACACGATCACTAAGAACCCCAGAAAAACTCATTGAATTAGAAAATGCAATTAAAGATATTAAATGGGACATAATTGGCATAAGTGAAATGAGACGATTAGGAGAAGGAATAGAAGATCACGGAGAGTATATACTACACTACAAAGGAGAAACACCAGGGCAATATGGTGTTGGATTTTTGATAAAACGCAAATACACCAACAAAATAGAACAATTAAAAGGAATTTCGGAAAGAATAGCAATTCTCAATATTAGACTCCCCGTTCAAAATAACAGAGATGAATTATGGTCCATTATTCAGGCATACGCACCAACTGAAACTGACAAAAAAGACGAAATAGTCAAAATAAAAGATTTTTACCTAAACTTACAAAACACTGTCGCTACTGCTCATAAAAATTTAATAATAATGGGGGATTTCAATGGTCAAATTGGAAAATATCAAAGAGGAGAGGAGTTTATTATAGGCGGTCATGGCCATGGCAGAAGGAGCAAAAATGGCCAAAGATTGGTAAACTTCGGTTTGGAAAACAAACTGAGTATACTGAATAGTTTCTACAAAAAGAGAAAGAATAAAAAATGGACCTGGATCTCCCCAAATGGACTGCATAAAAACGAAATCGACTATATCATGTCCAATAAACCAAAACTTTTTAAAAACCTGTCTATCATACAAAATTTAAATTTTAATACAGACCATAAAATGATTCGTGCGACGCTACGAGGGGCACATAAAAAGAAGAGTAGAAGATTGCAAAAAGAGGCCATACCCTATGTTAATATTAAAAATGATGCGGGGCTGACGCATAATCTAAAGAAAACTCTAGATGCAAAAGAAAACAAGGAACCTAATCAGCCAATTCAGGCGAGATATGACGAGTTTGTTAATACCCTCAAGACCGAAGCTCGTAAAGTATCCAAGAATAATAAAACAATACTATCCTCCGAAACAATGCAACTACTTCAGGAAAGAAAGCTGCTTATTCGCGGCATAAAAACTAAATGTACACGTAAGGAGATTGGAGAAGTAAGTAAAAAGATAAACGAACATATAAGGAAAGATAGGAAGTACAGAAGATCAAAAACATTTACATATCACATTAAAAAAACAGGGGGAGTAAAGAAAGCGTTTAAAGAATTAGAAGTAAAGAAAAATTGGATGCCAAATATTAAAGACAAACAGGGTAAATGTACAAGTAAACGATTAGAAATACTGAACATTGCTACTGAATATTATAAAGAACTTTACAGAAGTAAACATAAAAAACTCTTTACGAATAAAGTTGATGACATGCAAGATTCGGAACCTATACAATACATTTTAAACGAAGAAACAGAAAGAGCGATTTTAACGCAAACACTAGGAAAATCACCTGGTCCTGATGGTGTCACCAACGAACTGCTCAGATTGTCAATGCCCGTGATTGCTCCCAAATTAACCATCTTGTTTAACGAAATAATAGATACTGAAACTATTCCCGAAGCTTGGACGAAATCGTTGATAGTATTACTACACAAGAAAGGAGATAAAGGAGACATTGGCAATTATAGACCAATAAGTTTAATGTCTAATATATACAAGATATTTTCAAAAATTTTACTATTAGACTAACCAACATCCTGGATGAACATCAGCCGAAAGAGCAAGCTGGATTCAGAAGCAACTTTTCGACCATAGACCATATACACGTCCTCAGACAGATTCTTCAAAAATACAAAGAATATAATAAAATATATTATACTACCTGGGTTTCGTGGACTTCAACAAGGCTTTTGATTCCTTGGAACACTACTACATATGGGAATCACTGAAACAACAAGGGGTACATGATAAGTATATTCGCCTTCTGAAGATTATTTACGAAAAAAGTACAGCTCAAGTAAAAACGGAAATAACAGGTGACGAATTTTTAATAGAAAGAGGTGTTCGTCAAGGTGATCCTATTTCGCCGAAGCTATTCTCTGCGGTGTTAGAAATGATCTTTAGGAAAATGGACTGGGATAATTTCGGTCTTAACATTAACGGAGATAGATTAAGTCATTTGAGATTCGCCGATGATTTGATACTTTTCGCGGAGTGCCCAAAGGTTTTGGAAAAAATGCTGCAACAATTGTCAGACGAAAGTGCAAATGCAGGTTTGACAATGGACGTAGCGAAGACAAAATTAATGAGCAATTCTCCACTAACAGAGGATATCAAAATAAACAACCAACAATTAGAATACGTGAATGAGTACATATATTTGGGACAATTGGTTGTCACCAATGACAATGACGATGTCTCGTCAGGAAACATACAAAAAGAAATAGATAGAAGAATAGCTAATACTTGGAAGAGATTCTGGTCACTGAGTGAGATTATGAAAAATAAGGAGATGCCAATGGCGGAGAAGCGAAAAGTATTCGATGTCTGCATTCTGCCATGTTTAACATATGCTTGTCAAACTTGGGCCTTAACCGAACAATAGCAAAATAAAATAAATATTTGTCAAAATGGGATAGAGAGAAGCGTATTGGGAATAAGAAGAAGCGATAAAGTACAATTAAAAGAGATAAAAGGAAAGACTAAGTTCGGGAAAGTCCAATCCATTTGCAGAAAAATGAAGTGGCGCTGGACTGGGCATATGGCGAGAGAAAAGAAAGAAAAATGGACTAAAATAATAACAGAATGGTACCCCAGAGAAAGCACAAGAAACAGAGGAAGACAAACTAAGCGATGGGAAGACGATATTAAAAAAACAGCAGGTCCAGAATGGATACGAACAGCACAAGACAGGGACAAGTGGAAGTCCTTAGAGGAGGCCTTTGTCGAAAGACAAGCTGTTAATAGTTAATAGGGAAGACTAACAGAATGCCGGGAGATTTAGTTAAGTTTTTTCAAGTTTTATATAAAATTATTGTTAAATTAGTACTATAACAGCAATAAAGGCTTATATTATTATATTATTATTATAACCATGCAAACTACCAACGAAAATTGGTTTGAATTCGATCTGATGAGTAGTTTTTTTAGTACGTCATAAATACACTATTATTAAAACTTCGATCAAAGTTACAACGAACTATGTGCTATTATTTGCTAATGTTTTTCACTCTATTTCGCTTCAAATTTCCCGGAGCTTATGGCAAATCTAAAATCTATCTTCTATAACATAAAAATGATTCGACTGGACCAATTTGGACATTGTTTTTTAATGTTCGTTGAATTCAAAGTTTGGTTTTTACGGCGAGAATAAATCGAATAATTGCCGGGAAAACCCTAAAAACAGCCCTTTTCTTTTTCCCATACAAACGTTTTCTAACTAATATGTTAAGGCAATTTGAGCTTTATTGCTATGGAATAAAGTTCTTATTAAATAAAGTGCTTTCCCATACAAATGTTTTCTAACTAAAATGTTAAGGCAATTTGAGCTTTATTGCTATGAAATAAAGTTCATATTAAATAACAAGCACTCACTTATGTCTAAGCAATATATGTGAGTTCCTAACGTCAAGGAGTCAATTTGCACTTTATTCCCGCTGCACAAAGTTCAAATTCCATCATATCTATCAAAACAGTTGGAGAATAGGAGGATCTAATGTCACGTTCCGAAACCCACTCAGAAGAAACTCAACAAAAGTGATAATATCGCGAACCAAATCAAATTGAATAATCACAAAACGTAAGACTCATAGATCATTAATACTGATTTTCAATTTGGTCGGCTTCACGATATTATTTATTTTGATTAAGTTTCGGCATGCGATGTAAAATGTGTCAGTTTCACGTCATTATATCAATCAAATGTCAGTCAAACACCAACCGCGATACTTTGGTAACGCGGAGTGTTTTATTATTTTGAATTATTAATTTAATATCCCTATCTGTGCAAAATTATTTGAATATACCCCTTTGCTAACGGGCTTTGGAGCGCAGTATTTTTTGAGTAAAACTAACGGACAGAATACGAAACATCATACTGCGTTCTAAAACCGGAATAGCCGAAGTGACTCAAAAAGCAGCCAATTTGAAGTGGAATCAGGCTGGACATGTTTGCCGCATGTCGGATGTTTATTGGGCCAAAATTACCATGCGGAGGAAGCCAGATTGCAAACGACGACGCGGCAGACCAAAAAAACGAGTGCAAGACAACCTCCACAAATATCGGAAAGACTGGACGGTATGGAAGCCGTTGCCCAACATTGGGACAAGACAGTCACATGATAAATAAATATAAATACGTATTATGTCAATGAGATGGATGCAAATGGATTAAATTTCTTAATTCAAGAACAAGTTACAGGCGAACTGACTATTTATAAATCAGTTGATTCGGTGGCTAATCAAGATGATGTCGTCAACAACTACCTATCCACCGAAATTTTTAAACTCGCTGGATTTTCCAGGATTGTCACATGTCATAAATCCGTTGAAATAAATATGTTATTAATTAAACACCTACTTAATGCAGTTCACAGAATACATCTCTCACCAAGTTTCAAAAGTATGGTTCTTATAGTTTCTAAAAAGTGGATGTTTGTGACATACGGACACTCGAATACGTTCAGTGTTGTGATTGGTCACCATGGTAATCTGGCACTGTTTGAGGCTCCAGTCAGTTTGTGAATGGAAACAGGCTAGCACTCGTTTGATTTCGACTTAGTTGTACTTTTTATCGTCTACCTTTCTATCACTTCCTTTTTACGAACTCACCCTCATACTCACACACGCACACATACACCCTCTCTCACACACTAATACACACCTCACACTGACACACACCCTCCCTTACACTAGACTACATCTACTTCTGGAACTGGGATTAGACCAAAATAACAATATGTTTGATACCCCTGTGTTTACTGTGTTTTTGCTTTCGTTCCCTGGCTTCCACAGCACGGGCCACCGAGCCTAGTGTGGGGCCGAAGGATAAGTCTGGGAACATGTTATGTATTTTCATGTAAATCTAATTAAGTATTTTTGTAATATTATGTTCCGATTGATGTTTTTTGGTAATAAAGATTTGTATTTGTATTTGTATTTGGATGGACAGACAGACAGACATGAAGAACCCATAAGGATTCAGTTAGTGCGTTTTATGGATGTATCTTCGAAATGTGTGTACGCTCATAACTTTTGAATGACTGCACTAAATAGGATGATTCTTTATTTTATGTATTTGTTATTGTCAGGACAACATTTGTACATCAAAAAGTTTAGAAAATGTAGACGAAAAAAATTGGCAGTCATAGGAACTGCCGATAGAAGTGAAAACTTAAAACTCAGAATTTGATAGCTTATCTTGGAAACTACACGGGTGTAACCGGAGGGCGTGGCCTCGCCATCTTGGCAAGGCCATCTAGAAATGCATCAGCATTTCCCATTGGCTGATGCGTTTCTATATGGCCATGCCATGATGGCCTGTCCACGCCCTTTCAACATTTCCCATTGGCTGACGTATTTCTAGATGGTCAATAGCCATGGTCCCGAGTTTAGCCGAAGCTTTCTTATCATACCCGAGCGTGACGAATGAATTCAATTCACAGCCCACGAAAAATCTGTCTAGGCGCGCCTAAAGAAGTTTTCACTTCAAAAATACATGGTGCTACGAAGTTCACCGGGTCAGCTAGTCTATATATATAAATCTATATATATAAAAATCAATGCCACTTTTCGTTGTTATTGAACTCCTCCTAAACGGCTGGACCGATTTGAATGATTTTCTTTGTACACGTTTGGGTAGGGCCCTAGAAGGTTTAGATTCACAAATCAGCCCGGCAGATGGCGCTGCAGTTGATATCTAGGTTATTATTCGGAGCGGGCCGCTAGTATGTTTATAGTTTTGAAAACCTCCCGTACTGAATCTCTAGCTGATAAATTATATAGACCACGAATTGGTCTCTTTTGCAATATGAAAACTGAGTTTCTGTCCGCAGCTGAACCCCGTAATAAAATCCCGTAGGACATAATGCTATGAAAATAGGCAAAATAAACAAGCCTAGCTGTTGCGACGTCCGATATTTTTTTTATTTGACGAACAACGTGGGCAGCTGAACTAAGTCGGTCTGCCGGTGTCTCTATGTGAGGACCCCATTGAAGCTTTGAATCTACTGAAATACCCAGAAATCGAGTAGATTGTACAATGTACAGGTTCGATGAGTTCATCTTTCAATCTTATATCAAGTTTACTGCACATTACATTGCAGAGTGAGAATTTTATACATTTCGTTTTAGTTGGATTAAGTACTAGATTATTTGCATCCATTTGTACGCAATGTCTAAAATTACGTTAATTTCTGTGAAATCGTTTATTCCTCTCTTCACTTTGAATAGAAGTGGTGTATCATTTGCGAACATAACTATTTCAATATTTTTATGTTTCTTTATCATGAAAGATCATTTATGTAAATAAGAAACAGGAAAGGTCCAAGTATGGAACCTTGTGGTACACCCATTCTTATAGGTGACTCATTTGATTGCACACCGTCAACATCAACTATCTGTACACGGTCTTTAAGATATGAAAAAATAAAATTGAGAGCTGGTTTCGATACCCCATAGAACTGCAGTTTCTTCAAAAGAGTTTCATGATGAACACAGTCGAAAATACTCCTTTTGATAAGTCCCAAAATACTCCTAGAACGTCATGATGGTCTTCCCAGGCTTTCAATATATAATTGGTTAGTTCAATACTAGCTAGTAGGACAGTAAGACTAGCTAGTATCTCCCCAGTGTAACATATCACCTAAACTATTAGTTGAATTTGACTGGCCTCGTGGCCTAGTTCGTAGTAGCTCTGCCTACGAAGCCGGGGGTCGTGGGTTGGATTCCCACCCAGTGCAAATATTTATGTGATGAACTCAAACATTTGGTCTGGGTGTTTCGATGCATAATAAGTATGTATTTAAAAGTATATCAAAGTATCAATATTAATAAATATAATATATTGCTTGGTTTGGGGTCAGGTGGTGTTGAGTGTGAATTGTCCACCAATATTTACCAATATAAAATATTAGTAGAATATGTACCTTACGGAACAAAATTTAAGTAGGTACAGACAAACTTCTTCTGTGGTATATTTATTTGTTTTGTGTCAGCGTAAAATTTTACAAACTGTCAATGTAAATAACAAAACGCGTGTGATTACAATCCAATTGTAGGTTAGTTTAGTTTTTAATCTAATGAAGTTAGATTTTAATCTGACGGTATTTCCAATTTTAAGTTGACATACCTAATCAAAAGCCTATGATCCTTCATCCATACCTAATCAAAAGCCTATGATCCTGCATCCATACCTAATCAAAAGTCTATGATCCTTCATACATACCTAATCAAAAGCCTATGATCCTTCATCCATACCTAATTAAAAACCTATGATCCTTCATCCATACCTAATCAAAAACCTATGATCCTTCATCCATACCTAATCAAAAGCCTATGATCCTTCATCCACACCTAATCAAAAGCCTATGATCCTTCATCCATACCTAATTAAAAACCTATGATCCTTCATCCATACCTAATCAAAAGCCTATGATCCTTCATCCACACCTAATCCATAGCCTATGATCCTTCATCCATACCTAATCAAAAGCCTATGATCCTTCATCCATACCTAATTAAAACCCTATGATCCTTCATCCATACCTAATCAAAAGCCTATGATCCTTCATCCACACCTAATCCATAGCCTATGATCCTTCATCCATACCTAATCAAAAGCCTATGATCCTTCATCCATACCTAATCAAAAGCCTAAAACAATTTTTTAGTAGCTAGTTTCAAAAATGACGAAACTTACTTTAAGTTTATTACATTCGCTTACTCGTACAACATTTTATTTGCCTTATAAAGTAACCCATGGCATTTCTCAGGTTTCATAGCCTATCTCTGTACCAAATTTCATGTCAATCGATTCAGTAAGTACTTAAGAAGTGAAAACGTAACAAATAGACAAATTGATAGACAGAGTTACACTATCATTTATTTATAATATTAAGTAAGAATATGTAAAAACTTAAGACATATTCGGTTATTCCTAATTGAACTTATTTCCTCCTTTTCCATCGGATCTCCGTTTTGTTACCTAATTTTCGTTATTCATGTTAAGTAAGGATCGATCTCCTGGGAATATTTTATTTTATTTAGCTTTCCTGGGTCGTACCTAAAGGCCGATTTACATCAGACGAGCGAATGCTCATTCTATCCCCACTGTATCAAATTCATTTGGTGTAAACAAACGTAGAGCGTTCTTTCGTTGTTTTGTTTGCGTTCGCAAAGATTCTATGGAATATCTAATATGGAAAACGCTAAGAACAATATTTCGTTTACACTAAAAGATTGAGAAATAATGATCTTGTTCCAGCTCTAGCTCTATGCTCGTTCAGTTTAAATCGGCCTTAATACTTAGGGAATTAGGTATATAATTCTTTAAGAATCGCGGAAACATGTTTTTCTACCGGTAAATACAAACCATTTATTGATAATGGTAGATTAGAAGGAAGTTAGGCAGAACGTCTAGGCTGTGTGTTTGTGTGTTTTCCCAATGGTTATCTTAGGGCCGAGAGAACGGTCCCTGATTGTGACTGAGAAAGACCCTGGTTCGTATGTCACGCACACCACTGTCTTTTCGATTTCATTTGCGCAATGCTGCTAACTTAAAAACAACGAAGGAAAAGATCATGACGAAACTGACATGTTCCTTTATTTTTTTGAGGTCATGCGTCATCTACCAACCCGCACTAGGCTAGGGTGGTAAATTATAGCCGTAACTCTCTACTTGCGAGAGAACGCCCCGAGTCCCAGCAGTGGGAACGGTTAGTGGGCTGCTTATGCCTTAATGTACATTTTAATTGAAACTTACAAAAAAAATAGTGTAGGATAGACTAATAACATTGCAAGTAAACAATAAAATTACATTACTCTCAACTTTCACTGCCAAAATAAACGAAATGCACTTTTTTCATGTTTTTTTTTTCAGTTCCCTTGTCTTGGTCTTGAGACATTGAAGTACAACTCATCAATACCCTCCAAGATCCTTCACGCTACCCTTATATTTTCGTCTGCCACGGAACCTTCAACTTTATCCATTCAGGAATAATATCTAAATTTTGCTGTTACACTTCGAAAAACCAAGCTCATACATATTTAAAGAGATTGATTGCCGGAATTGTTTTGGCTTACGTTTTCGCTGTTACTTGTTGAATGTTTTATGAAAAGAAATAGAGGGAAAGACGTATTATACTTACTCTCTTAGAATTATCATGGAACTACCAATTGACTTACCCATAATTCAAACCAAAACAAATAAAACATTATAAATATACTAACCGAATACATTTCGAGGACTCTGCAAGTGACTTGTATGATTTATTTTTGCTCCTTTTCAATCTAAATACGTCGGAATGGTTAGTAGATCTAGAAAGTGGCATCGTTTCGTGGTCGAGTGAATAATTATAATTCTATTTTCGTAAAAATTACATCTAAACTTTAGAACGCGTCGCCTGTGAGGTACTTCCTCGTTTTTTTATAGTATAGAGTGATGAGACGAGCACTGATGGTAAGCAACATGCCTGCCACATAACAGCACAGTGACACGCAGCTATTGGAACACGAAGAGTCCAAATCATTACCTAGCACTGCACTCCGCTCGTCACCCAGAGGTCTAAGATATATCCCTAAGCCCTGTAATTGCTCTGAAAACATTGGCTTCAAACCGGAACACAGTAATGTTAGCACATTACTGCTTGGTGGTAGAATTTAATCGTGGATATAATTTGTGTGTCTTTGGGTGTTCAGCGAATAGGTTTCTTCGATGTTAGCACCATCCATCATGGACCGCATCGTCGCTTAACGTCAGGCGAGATGAGAGTCGAGTGCACCTTTTAACGAAAAAAAAACAGTGAATCTGCTAAAGCAGAGTTAAAAAAACTGGGTTTTAAATTCGTTGGAATATTATTTGTGTATATTATTAGCGACACAAAGGTTAAACGGATTGATAAAAATCGGTTCTTTGGTTTATCTCGAGTCGAAACAAGCACTAACTTTAAGCGGATAATATTATAACGTATGTGATAATATCAGTAATATACTTACTAGTACGTATTCAATTTCATTCATATACCACTACAGAGATACATAGAAAAAAAGGCAGTGAAAACTTGTAACTCAGAATTTGATAGCTCACTTTGGAAACTACGCGGGTGAAACCGGAGGGCGTGGCCATGAGCATGGCTATCTAGAAATGCGACAGCATTGGCCAATGACTGTGGCACAGATCAGAAAATAGTTACTTCGTAATGTGATCCCGAGTTTACTCGAAGAGGTTTACCTATCAAATAATCATTCCCGAGCGTGACGCTAGAATTCAATTCACAGCCCACGAAAAATCTGTCTGTGGCGCATCAAAAGAAGTTTTCACTTCAAAAACATACGGACAAACACACCTAATAATTTATTTTATAAAAAAAACCCCCACTTCAATTTAAAATTAAATTCAGACACTTCATAAGATCCGAATCGATCCGTCACCCATTACTAAGTCATCGAGGTATATGAAACTAAATTTTAGCTTTAGCTCATATTTCAAAAACCACTACACCGATTTTGATAGAATTTTTATGGAACCCCCTCTGAACTAAAACATCAAAATTGATTCACAAGTAGTTGAGCTATCGCGTAACATACGTACAAAAAGGAAAAACACATATAACAGAATTGATAACCTCCTGCTTTTTTGAAGTCTGTAAAAAATCCATTAAGTTTTGCTTATTTGCAATGTTAGTCAAAGTCAAAGTTCTTTATTCATAAATGTACAATTTACACGTCAATTTTAAAAACAAAAAAGAGCATTCAAAGAGTATACATTTTTAAAGTTTAAATTTAACATTTTATTGTACGATAATGAGTATCGTACAAATAAGTGTCAACTAGGGCATGGCGGTATTGGACTTCTGACAAAGTTGTTTAGTGCTGACTGTTTAGTGTAATAGTACACCTTGAGACTAAACAAAGCTCTGTATTCATCACACAAATGGTTGTTCTAGGTGGAAATCGGATACATATCCTACGACTCCTTGAATAGACTCACTCATTGCTTGATAAGCCACGCATTAAAGCAAGTTATTTATTACCTGTTCATTTTAACGCTTTCGAGGGAAAACTCTTTCGATAATTTTTAACCTATTTCAAAAAAGGAGGATGTTCTCAATTCAGTTGTATGTTGTTTTTTGAAGTGAAAACTTCTTTAGGCGCGCCTAGACACATTTTTCGTGAGGTGTAAATTGAATTCTACCGTCACGCTCGGGTATGATAAGAAATCTTCGGGTAAACTCGGGACCTTGGCGATTGGGCATCTAGAAATGCGTCCGCCAATGGGAAATGCTGAAAGGGCGTGGCCTCGCCATCAAGGCATGGCCATCTAGAAATGCGTGAGCCAATGGGAAATGCTGACGCATTTCTAGATGGCCATGCCATGATGGCGAGGCCACGCCCTCCGGTTACACCCGTTTAGATTCCAAGGTAAGCTACCAAATTCAGAGTTAAAAGTTTTCACTTCTATCGGCAGTTCCTATGACTGCCAATTTTTTTATGTTCATAATAGCTCATCTATTTGAGAATAGATTTTTATAATTCTACTTATGTTTGATAGAAAATAGTTCAGATGTGGTATCACATACATTTTATCAAAATCGATGAGCCGGTTTTTTAAATATGAACACAACACTAAAATTTGCTTACCTTTATTGGATGACGTTATCATAGATATTAAGAAATTTAGTCAAGAGTCTGAATTTAATATTAAATTGAAATCGAATTTTGTTTTTTTTTCGTTTTAAATTTGATGATTATCTTATTCCATGTTTTGTTTGAGATATAGTATTTTAAATCTAATATCAAGCTCGTCTTGGTTTGAAAATAACCTCATTAATACTAGAAAGTTCAACCCCAGTAATTGAATTCTCTCGAGCCGAAGCTGTAGTCTTTGACGGTATGAAAGCTAATGCCTCCACAGTTTAATTTTTGACTGCCAAAGGCTCAAAACTCGTTTACATTCTAAAGTAACGTGCAATATAAACAGTATAGAAGAGCTGAAAAGAACGCCTCACCATCTCACTTATATTATAAACGTGAAAATATGTGAGCGTGTATGGATGTTTGTACGTACGTGTCATGTAAAAACTGTTGAAGGAGTTTTGATCCGATTTGATGAAATACAAGGATAGATAATTATCGTGGAATGGCTACCAATCTTGATGTCTTCAAATCCAGAGAGTGTTTTTAGGGTTCCGTAAAACGTAAAAACGGAACCTAATAGATTCGTCATGTCTGTCTGTCTATCTGTCCGTCCGTATGTCACAGCCGAAATCATGAGAACTACACTGTTGAAACTTGGTAAGTAGATGTATTCTGTAAACCGCATTAAGATTTTTACAAAAAAAAGAAAAATAAGAAAAATTAGGGTTGCTCCCCATACTGAGAACTGAAACACAAACATTTTTTTTTTCATCAAACCTACACGTGTGGGATTGGCCACCTACCAGTTGGCGGAGCTATCGTGTAAAATATATTACATACATTTATGCATATATTACATACATTTTTAGGGTTCCGTAAAACGTAAAAACGGAACCCTTATAGATTCGTCATGTCTGTCTGTCTGTCTGTCTGTCCGTCCGTATGTCACAGCCACTTTTTGCCGAAACTATGAGAACTACACTGTTGAAACTTGGTAAGTAGATGTATTCTGTGAACCGCATTAAGATTTTTACAATTCAAAAAAAAAAAAAAAATTAGGGGTGCCCCCCATACAGAGAACTGAAGCTCAAAAATTTTTTTTTCATCAAACCTACGCGAGTATGGTGTCTATCGATAGGTCTTCAAAAATGATGTTGCGGTTTCTAAAATAGTTTTTGTCTACACTGAATAATTTGCGCGAGAGACACTTCCAAAGTGGTAAAATGTGTGGGGGACACACATCACACCCCTCTAACTTCTAAAGTAACAGAATAAAAAACTAAAAAAAATATATGATGTACATTACCATGCAAACTACCAACGAAAATTGGTTTGAACTCGATCTGATGAGTAGTTTTTTTTAGTACGTCATAAATACACTATTATTAAAACTTCGATCAAAGTTACAACGAACTACAAGAACTATGTGTACTATGTATATTATGTTACTTGCTGCAACGGAACCCTTCATGGGCGAGTCCAACTCGCACTTGGCCACTTTATTTTTTATATAAGCATGCTCCATTGTAAACCACATTGTCGCTTAACATGAGACGAGATGACAATCAGGAAAACAAACTACCTATAATCTTTGGAAAGAAAAAATAATTACGACCAACTCTGCTTTAAGAAAATTTTCTAAATTATGACTATATTGAGATCATTTTCGAGAAAATTAAACTAAAATTTGCTGATTTTAATCTTGGGCTTAAAATTATTTGCTGAAATTAAAATCAAAAAAATGAACAGAATTATGAAACCTTCGCCTTATTTGAGTATGGGTTACTTAAATATATTTTTGAGTTCAGTATTGAATTTTGTTGCCTCTATTAGCAAACATATACACAGAAACGCCAAGTCCCTTACTGCATTTGTTCTGTACTGCGGCAATGTTTTCATGAACGCTTACTTCAATTAAGCATGTGCTATCTCGAAGGCTTAATTTAATTTCACGATAACTTTGTGTATGTGAGCATTGATTAGAAAATGTTGGAGAGACGAGGGCCTTAAATAAAATTATACATTTAACTTGAATTTGATTTTAATTTATTTGAGACGTATTTGTCATCCTTATTCCTACTAATATTATAAATGATAATATCTGGATGTTTGTTGCTTAATCACGTTGGAGCATTTAAATGGATCGGGGTGAAATTTTGAACACACTTATATTAATGTCTAGAATATTAGGCACATAGATTGTTTATATTCACATGATAATAACTGAGCGGGGAAGACCGTAGGTACTGCTAATTATTCATAAATCTTTATATGTACGAATTAATGTCACATTTTCACATTTGTATTATGCAAATAAAAAATACTATTTTGAAGTGAAAACTTCTTTAGGCGCGCCTAGACAAATTTTTCGTGGGGTGTAAATTCGATTCTAGCGTCACGCTCGGGTATGATAAGAAATCTTCGGGTAAACTCGGGACTTTGGCGATTGGGCATCTAGAAATGTGTCAGCCAATGGGAAATGCTGACCCATTTCTAGATGGCCATGCCATGATGGCGAGGTCACGCCCTCCGGTAACACCCGTGTAGTTTCCAAAGTAAGCTATCAAATTCTGAGTCACAAGTTTTCACTTCTATCAGCAGTTCCTATGACTGCCAATTTTTTTTAATTTGGAATTTCAACGTTATAAACTTTAATAAAAAATGTTCACAATAAAGTCTCTATTTTAAATCACATCGTCGCTTTTCAACCGGCGTTGCGGTCGAACGTTAACCTATTTTTACACATTGCTTACGTAAATCAGAGACCTGTAAATTTTTAGGCAAAGACAAATTTAGGCTAGCATTTGCAACCTCAGTGCGCACTGCACTAAGTATTGATTCGACTCTTTATGTTCCAATAGATACGTGACACTATGATTTTATGGGCAAGCGTGTTACTTACCATTAGGCCCAAGTTCTGCTCGTTCCGTATCTTTGTACTATAAAAAATGTGTAAAACCCGGCCTTTATATACTAAGTATAAAACAAAACGTAAATTAATTTCCACAGTCAATGAGACAAAATGACGGCTTGTCTAATCGGGAGAACAGCGACTACCAATCCGCAGACCCAGGTTCTTTTCGAAGTCACGTGATTAATGCTGCTAACTTAAATACGGTGAAGGAAAACATCGTGAGGAAATATGTACCTAGAGTCTTTCGATGTCATGTGTCAACCACCAAGCTGCACTTGGCCAGCGTGGTGAATTATGGCTTAACTCTCTCCTTGCGATAGAAGGCCCCGAGTCCCAGCAGTGTCAACATTTTTTAATGGGTTGCATTTTTTTTTTAAATATTGAGTTACGAGAGAAGCAGGACACGTGGCTAATGGTAAGCCACGTGCCTGCCACATAACAATACAGTGACCCTCAGCTATAAGAACATGAAGAGTCCAAATCATCAACTAGCACTGCACTGCGCTCGTCACCCATAGATCTAAGATGTTATATCTCTAAGACCTGTAATTTCTCTGGAAACATTGACCTTCAAACCAGAACACAGTAATGTTTGCACATAACTGCTTAGCGGTAAAATAACTGGCAAAAGTGTGGTACTTACTTCCCCAGGCCAATAGTCCTACCATTACCAAAATGCTTATGCTTTATTATGCTAGTAATACAGCAGTCAGCTTATTTATTTGTACAGTTTGAAGGTAAAACAGAACTAAAAGCAATTCGATAAAAGCTCCATAACTTCCACGTCAGTCCACACTCAACGTAATATGTTTTTTTCCCAACACTCCACGCATTTCCTCAATAAATAATGTATTAACTAAACAATACCTATAAGCTAGCTTACGTCGGGTTGTGAAATGAGTGTTTATTTTCACAATACGTAAACCTTGCAACTCAGTGTGTTGTTACAAGCATCGACCAGTCAGTCTTGACGTGTAGTTCATAATGCTTCTTTCCACCAAAATAAACCAGTTGCTTTTAAATCTCATAGCCACTATATTCTTCTCGTTTTGTAAACGCGAATGTAATTTTGTTTTTTACGCTTTCATGCTAAAATTACTAAAGCGATCACTATGAAACTTTGTACACAAATACGAATAAAACAGGCAGTCATAGGAACTGCCGATATAAGTGAAACTTATAACTCAGAATTTGATAGCTTACTTTGGAAACTACAAGGGTACCGGAAGGCGTGGCATGACCATCATGGCATGGGCATCTAGAAATGCGTTGGCATTTGGCTCACGCATTTCTAGATGGTCATGCAGTGATGGTTAGGCCATGCCTTTTCAGCATTTCCCATTGGCTGACGCATTTCTAGATGGCCAATGGCCGTGGCCCCGAGTTTGCCCGAAGATTTCTTATCAAACGTTGGTTAAAGTTAAAAAAAAACATAATTAAACTTAAAGAAAACGTAATTTTGCGGTAGTGGTCCTCACCGCCAACGATGTTTACAGTGTTTTGCCAATTTAGAAAGGTGTATGAATATCTGTATGATTTTTACTTGCTCTTTTGCCTACAGGTCTTCTTATAGCTCGAAAAAGTCACATTGTTTCAAGATTATACTTTTTTTTAGTTTAATAACTTGACACTTGATCGCCATCTCGCATGGTATTACGCAAGAATGCGGGCCACGATAGAGCGTGCTTACCTAGAAAAAACTGATTCATTATCTTTTTGAAGACACCAAGATTGTAACCATGGGTAAAAACCCACTCAGGCAACGCATCACACAACTTAGACGTTCCTATCACAAAAGTAAAATCAAACCCCTTGGTTCGAGTCTTTGGAACATCAAACATGAAACGGTGACGTTTTTTCGAGCTATTAGCAATCAGATAGAAAAAAGGGCAACGTGGTAATTAGATCACGCATATTAGTAGGACACTCTCCGAAATGTATCCGATAAAAAACCGATAAACTAGCAATTTTGCGGCGTTGTTCAAGACTTTGAAGTCTTTCGAAGAGTGTAATTTTATATTACGTCTTTGGAACATCAACCATGAAACGATGTCGTTTTTAGGAACTATACAAGCATTTCATTAGAAAAAAGGCCAATGTGGTACTGGGTCACGTAAATCTACTTCACACTCTCTGAAATGTGTCTGTAAGAACAGTGTTAAAAGTCTATATTTATAAAACTCCATATACCCCGTCTTTTACATCAAAACCGAATGCGAAGCGCGTCGGTTGACACCAATAAAGAACTAACATTACTATCAAACGCTCGCGTATAACGGCGGCAAAAATAGCACCCACACAAATACAAGCAAAAGGCTTCGAACATAAACTTTCATTACTATTTTCCCTACGACTTCTTGCCAGATGGTGCCTAAGGGCTCCCTCACACCACGCAAGGTCACCAGTTTCGGATATTATGTGTTTATATTTCTAGTTTTAAATGTTTAATAAGCCAATTTTTGTAGGACTCCTGGCAGAGTCCGTTTGGGGAAGTACCACACCTTTGCCAGTTATTCTACCGACAAGCAGTAATGTGCAAACATTAATGTGTTCCGGGTTGAAAGGCAATGTTTCCAGAGAAATTACATGGCTTAGAGATATCTGATTGAAATTTGAAACACAAATAGAGTACAATCTGGAATAACACACGGTTCCTTTTCATTGCAAGATAATGATAAGAACGAGAATGGAAACATTGAGACAAATCAGCGAAGCGAAGACTGTTTATTTAAAATCTCTAAAACATATGGTAATAAAAAAACGTATAATAGGATACCGGACTGGGTCAAAAATACACCATTCTAATTAGTCCGTCAGCTAGATCATGGAAAAATATTGGACACGTATTTTTTGTTTTTTCATAATATTAAAAATCGTCAAAGATGTAGACCATCAAACATCGAGAGTGGGGGGTCGCGACGTCACTCGTGAGTAAAAATCGTACTCACAAGTGACGTCACACGAAACTTCGAAGCGTTGTATCTTCGTCATTTTTTGTTTGTGAAACAAAAGAAAAAATACGTGTTCAATATTTTTTGGCAATCTAACTAACGGACTACTTAGTTTTTTTTGAGGATTGTACCCTATTCATATTATTTTTATATCAATACACTAGCGGTCCACCCCGGCATTTACCGTAGTACATATGCAACCTATAGCCACAGTATATAGAAATACTACCAGTAGTTCATTGTCTTTGATCTTGGGAGAAATACCGATAATGGCTAGACACGGGTAGGGTTGTCGCAATTTTAAAAACGTGGCACCAAAATAAAAAAAACATACGGAAGACGTCAGCCCTGAGCCGAGCTCCTGCAGTATTGCAGGAGCTCGGCTCAGTGTAATGCTGGCAATATTGGAGCGCGCTTCCCGCGTCTCACCCCGCACGATTGCCCCGTCTAGACGGCTTCGTCGAACGACTGTATGGTTTAATAGACTGTGCTATAGCACTCAGGAATCACGTACATATCCAACAGAAAAATGTTTTTAACTCGATCCAGTACTTTCTGAAATTAACGCGTTCAAACCAAATAACTTTTCAGTTTTGTAATCATCATCATCATCAACCGCAAGACGTCCACTGTTGAACATAGGCCTCCGAGCCTCTAGATTTCCACAACGAAAGGTCTTGCGCAACCTGCAACCAGCGGTTTCCAGCGACCTTTGTGAGGTCATCTGTCCATCTAGTGGGAGGCCGTCCAACGCTGCGTCTTCCGGTTCGTGGTCGCCACTCGAGAACCTTTCTTCCCCATCGGTTGTCAGTTCTACGAGCGATGTGGTCTGCCCGTTGCCACTTCAGCTTAGCTACTCTTCGAGCTATGTCGGCTACTTTCGTTCCTTGTAATTTTAGTGTACATTTTCTCTTAGTATGAAATGATCCTAACACACAAGCCATTATTTGAACTATACGCGTTACAGTTGCCAAGTTTTTGGTAAGTAGATTAGACAATTTCATAGTGGTTGGCTTTTCGAACTTGTGTCGGAAGTCTGGTTGGTTATTTACGATCTTCGGATCCCATTATTCTTTCTGCGTTATATGGGAAGGTCTATTGTTACGCGATTTAAGGCTATTAAGAGGTCCTTCGATAAATCTAAGCAAGCCAATATTTTTTTTAACGGCCACAACGTTTATTAACAAACTTATGGTACATACAGAGTAATGATGTAGAAAATAATGAAGATACAAACCCTAATTTTTGCAGTGGTAGGACTCTTGCAGAGTCCGCTTAGGGGAGTACCATACCTTTGTCAGTTATTTTACCGCCAAGCAGTAATGGGAACATCTTGATGTTCCAGTTTGAAGGGCAATGGTTCCAGAGAAATTGTTATTTCTAGAGAGAGATTACATATCTTGTATCTCTGTGTGACGAGCGCAGTACAGTGCTAGGTAGTGATGTAGAATCTTCATGTGTCAATAGCTAAGTGTCACTGTGCTGTAATGGGCAGGCATGTTGTTTACCATCAGACGCGTGTCCTGCTTGTCTCGATACTCTATAGTATAAAAAACTACTTACCAGGCAAAAGCACGCTAAACTTATTGACGGTGGCAACGATACCATGCTTAATGCTGATACTGTTTATCACGTTAAAATATCACGGAACTGCACGGGTAATATCGCGGGGTCCTGCAAATATTTATACAACAATGTATTTCAAATATGTCGTCATCTAACAATGCAGTGGCTACTGCTATATAAGGCACCATCTACTAGTTTCTTGCTATTAATGTAAATTAAACTTTTTTCTCAATCTCGATTCTTCCGTATTCTTCACTCTAATAACATTAACCACATAAAATAGTCCCATTTGATCGGCTCACCAAAAGCCACATTCACCAAATCATCTTAAGTGCTGTCTGCAGAGTGTAAAATCGCAAAGCAGAGAATGCCCATTTCACTAGCGTTGGAAAGTGAAGGTTTTATTCTTGTTACAAAGAAAAATAGCTTTTCTGTTTCCCTCCAGTGAAAGCAGGAAAACCCGCCTCAACAGAATTATACCTTAAACAAGGCCAATTCTCCCGCTTCCTTCCCACTGTGAGGGGAATTCTAAATAGGATTGTTGTAAAATAGAATATGAACGGCTAAAATCGAGTTTACTTGGAATATACAGTGTTCTGTATACTTTTACATCCATATTTTAATCAAAAAAAATGTCTCCTAGGTATACTGAATGCAAATGTATATCAATTAGTGAATAAAAGTTGGTGGCCATACCTAAGATTCCATCTTTTTTTTTTACATTTCTGAGCTTACTCCAACAAAACAATACTTCAAATACATTTCTCCGATAAGCCTACTTTAAGAAGTCTGGACAGTTAAGAGATCGGACGATTGATTCCATTCTGTAGAATATCTTGTCTTATATATAAAATTCTCGTGTCACAATGTTAGTTACCTTACTCCTCCAAAACGGCTTTACTGATTTTAACCAAATTCAATCCGCATATTCAGTAGGTCTGGAAATCGGCTACTATCTAATTTTCATACCCCTAAGTTTTAGAGTAAGTTTAGTAAGAACCATTTGAAATTTGATTTGAGTGATAAGGGTTAATAAATTTTTTTTTAATTTTTTAACAAATTTTGTTGTTATTATTTTGTTATAATGTGACATTAAAAAATACATACAACCCTAAATTATTACCTTTTAATCACCAATCCCTTTTTTAATAGCCATTTTAGTAATTTAATCATTTTTCATCCTGCTCGATAACTGATCAATTCTCGTACATCACTAGGAATCACTAGAAATTACCTAGAAATAATTTATATGGCAAAACAACGTTTGCCGGGTCAGCTAGTCTATATATAAATTATGATAAGTAATCCTTTTAATATGTTCGGATGTTTAGATATTTGGATCTTTGGTTGAAATTTAGAACACAGAGTATATATAGCCTTGAATATCAAAACCAACATTTTTCATGGGTAAATTACTGAAACAGGAACTGGGTGGGTAAAACCATGGAGCGCTGCTAGTTTCTAATGAAAATTAAAAACATTTTCTGAGACCTAATGTTCTATGAGCTTAAAATGAGTAAAAAAGATACCTCCTACTAAAAACGTCGGTTTTGCAATATTACTATTGATACCTAAATCATACAACTCATGAAACCGTGATGGCTTAATAACGATGTTTCCAGAGAAATTACAGGGCTAGAGATATAACAAGTTAGATCTCTGGGTGACGAGCGCAGTGCAGTGCTAGGTAATAATTTGGACTCAACATGCGATTCACAATCTTGAAGTCCCGGGCTTGAATCCTGCTTGCACTTTTGTGAGTATTTTGAAGTGCAGTACATCACTGTTTTTTTAGACGGCGAACAAAAACATCGTGAAGTAACTGCCATTTAGTGGATTGTGGTATTAGTATGGAGTCCCAGTCGTTGAAACATTTGTTTGGCTGCTAAAGCTTTACGCATAAATCATGCACAATTGGCAAACAGAGATTTAAAAACCATTCTCAAAGCATATTTGAAATCCTCACACTGATTATCCGTTCCATTTTTATCCCTCACGAAACCCTAAAAATAACAAGTTAGTTTGAGTAACGACTGGACTGGAATTTTAATTTAATAATTTAATTCTTTCAAAGACATTTAGGTCATGTTTAATCCAAAGGCGCGTAATAAAGTTTTCTTGTTGGACGTGGGCTGAAAGTGGCTTTATTTTTACTTAGTAACCTGAAAAAAAATACTCTGGCTGTCTGGAGGAATGTCGAATTTTACGTGATACGTGATCTCATAGGTTCGAATCTAGCTAGGTAACTACTTATGTAGAAATTTAAATTAAGTATTTTTTTCAAAATGACGATTCAATCGTACGATTTTGTGATTAGCAGGTCTACTACGAAAACAAACTCCGAATGATCGGGTCCGACCGACAGCTGAATCGGATCTGTAGCCTATCACGAAAAACAGTCAGATCGATACATCTCGGTCGGAAGTTATAGACTTAGGTCGGATGAGGGTCGGATCGAATGAAACGGCCGATTCGATCAACCGCCCGATTGTCTATCGAGGTAGGAAACTTCGGTAAGTTCGGCCGATATATCGTTTATCGGACTTCGTAGTAGACCTGTAGCTCTTAAACGACGAAAAAAACATTGTGAGGAGACTGACGTGTTCCAAACATTATTCGTATCGACGTGTTCCAAGAAACAGTTTTAGAGGACGTTTGTCACTTTCCAACCCGCACTTGACCGGCGTGGTAGATTAACATATTCGACACGCTAACATGCAACTAGCTCCAGGTTATTCGAAACTCGAAATGGCTACGTCGTTTCATGGTTCAAGGCTATATTTTGAAATAAATTACTGAAAAAACTGATAAACCTTCTTACATAGTCCAGTAACTTTGTCGCCTGAAAGTATGGAGTAGTATGCGTTAAATCCGGTAGATCTGATTTTTTGTAGGCTTGTTTATGATGTTGGCCTAATGATAAATCCAAGTTTGTGACCTCGAGCGGCGAACGCAACTTTGTCAAAAATCGAAAAAGCCGCGAAAAAATCCTTTATTTTTCAGATTTTGGCGATTATAACCCTAAACGACTAGTTTTTGAAAAAACTTTCTTACGGCGTTTATAAAGTAAACTAAATTTGCTACAATATGACACTAGAACTGTCTCAGTATACCCAATAGTTTCTGAGAATAAGTTTTTCAAAGTATTAAATTTTTTTAGAACTTCGCAATTTTTTGCAATATTTTAACTCCTACTTGACCACTTTATGGCACAGTTACTGCGGTTTTTAACCCCCGACCAAAAAAAGAGGTGTTATAAGTTTGACGTCGAAGTCTGTCTGTCTATCAGACAGATACACATACAGACCTGTTTCTCTGTGTATCTGTCTGTGTGTGTATTTGTCTATGGCACCGTAGACCTCAAACGGATGGGCAGATTTCGATGCGGTTTTTTTTAATTTGAAGATTTTTTTTTGTGTTGATGTTTTGAGCAATTTTTCGTTAATATCGATTCAAGATGGCCGCCTCACCAAATGGCGGACCAAATATTGCATCACAATCTACCTCAATATGGGTATCAAATGAAAGGGCTTGACTAGTAGAGTACTATACATTACCTATAACAAATTTCAAATCACAAATTACAATTACATATATATTTTTTCACTAATGCCTTAATATGGGTATCAAATGAAAGGGCTTGACTAGTAAACTACTATACACTATGACAAATTAGTCGTTTAGGATTATAATCGCCAAAATTTAAAAAATAAACGATTTTTGCGGCTTTTTCGATTTTTGACAAAGTAGCGTTCGCCGCTCGAGGTCACAACATCATAAGCAAGCCTGCAAAAAATCTACCGGATTTAACGCATACTCTAATGCATAAAGTTACTGGACTAATAACTCTAGGTTACAAGCGCATTAAACTGATTGACATTTAGAGTCTTCGCGTTGAAATAGCTGTAGTACCTACCGTGCAGGTGTTGTTGACGGCGCATGTATTGCTCGTTCTGTCCATTAATTTTTGAAGTGAAAACTTCTTTTGGCAGAGTTTTCGTAGGCTGTGAATTGAATTCTAAAGTCACGCTCGGGTATGATAAGAAATCTTCGGGACCATGGTCATTGGGCATCTAAAAATGAGTCAGTATTTCCCATTGGCCATCTAGAAATGTGTTTTCTAGATGCCCATGCTTATGGCCACGGCCTCCGATTTCACCCGCGTAGTTTCCAAAGTAACCTATCAAATTCTGAGTTATAAGTTTTCACTTATATGGGCAATTCCTATGACTGACATTTTTTTTAAAATAAATGTGTGTTTGTGTGCATTTAAGCACCCCCACACATTATTTTTGATACAAGCGCAAGCGCAGTCAAGTGCAAGCGCACTTGACTGCCACCTCCCAAGATGTTAAACTAAGATGCGGTCTACAATGAACGTATTTACCTACTTAGAAGAAACCGATTCACTCTCGATTTAAAAACACTAAGATTGTAGCCATCGGGAAAGTGGGAAAAACCCACTCATGCAACGCATTGCCTAGTCGGTCTTATCACAAAAGTCGAGTTAAACGTCCTTGTACGAGCCTTTGGAACGTCAACCATGAAACGATGTCACTTTTTCGAGCTTCGATCAGTCCAATAGAAACAAAGCAAATAGGGAAACTGCGTCGATGGAACATGATAATATGATACACCTACAATACCTACATATACATAATATACCTAAGTAACATAAGCAACGGTTTATATTAGAAGTATCTTTGCACCTGAGGAGTATAGTAATTAGGCAGCAAATTCAGGCTTGAGCTTCACGATAGAACCAAATTTGAGCTTCAGTATTCTTCGTGATAGGAATTATAACTTCAACCCAAGCTCTTATTACCCGCAGATTGTTCAATTGAAAAAAAAATAGGTATTTTTTTTCTAACTTGCAAAAAGAAGAACAGTTTATACCAACTCCTTTTGTTATAAATATAGGCGTCTCAGTTTTATGCTGTCCTTAGCATTTCATGTTGTGCATAAAGCATTTTATGGTTTACAGTATAGTTCGCGTCCGTGAGGCTATCGTGTCATCGAGTCGTTAAATTGAATGTCGTTCGCTATCATGATCTGATTTAAATTTTATTACTTGATGCCTTCGTAAATTTTGACCCTTTCTATCGACGTTTTTTTCGACGACCGAAAAAATGACGTGTATTCAGACAGATAAGACAAATATGTTTTTTATAATATAGAATGTCGAGACGAGCAGGATATGTGCCTGATGATAAGCAACATGCTAGGCCATAACAGCACAGTAACACGCAGCTATTAGAATACGAATACGATAAGTCGAAATGCACTTAGCACTACACTGCGCTCATCACCTAGAGATATAAGATGTCTTGTCTCTATTATACTCTGTGATTTAACCGGAAACATTGCCCTTCAAACTGGAACGCAGTGATGTCTTCACATCACTGTTTGGCGATAGATTAGCTAGCAAAACTGTGGTACTTCCACAGGCGGACTCCAGAAAGAGTCCTAGCACTACTGTACCTACTTTTGTACCTACACACGCAAGAAGTTAGTACTTCTTCTCTTCTTCTGTTCATTCATCGTGCTAAGAAGTCTTTCTTCACCAATAGAATAGATAATAATCTCTCCGTAGTAAGAAGAATTAATCTGAAATAACTTGCAATAACTTGTAATAATATGTACTAAAATGTTGCCTACCTAACTTCTTCGCTTCTTAAAAATGTACGCTCATTATCTTTCCCTAACGCGCTGAAATAAGTTTAATCATCGATACAAATCAATGGATGTACTAACAAGTAACCTAACTTACCGTCAGAACATAATCTCACACGTTATATTCTAAAATGACGGTGATTACAACTTTACGGGGACATATTATGTATATCTTCATACGCAGGTGTCAGTAAAAATAAGTAACGGCTGGTTAGTGTTGTAAATTTAATGTTCTAACCTGCATAAAGAAGTTTTTGAAGTGAAAACTTCTTTTGGCGCGCCTAGACAGATTTTTCGTGGGCTGTGACTTGAATTCTAGCATCACGCTCAGGTATAATAAGAAATCTTCGGGTAAACTCGGGGCCATAGCCATTGGCCATCTAGAAGTGCGTCAACCAATGCGAAATGCTAAAAGGGCGTGCCCTGCCCATCATGGCATGGCCATCTAGAAATGCGTCAGCCAATGGGAAATGCTGACGCATTTCTAAATAGCCATGCCATGATGGCCAGGCCACGCCCTCCGGTTACACGGTGTAGTTTCCAAAGTAAGCTATCAAATTCTGAGTTATAAGTTTTCATTTCTATCGGCAGTTCCTATGACTGCCAATTTTTTATTTTCATAGAACTTCTTAGTGCCCGTGGAGAGTGGAGATGTTCCTCCATGATATGACCTTGCTGGTACGCAGCTAGTTTTATGGTGTTTGTAGAAACAATAATACTGTAGTAATCTACACTCGTTTGATGCTTAACGAAACTCGCTTTTTATAACTTGTTGAAATACGTATTTATTGATATACTACGAGTATACTACCTACAAACAATTATCCCTATAGAACAATCATTACAAAACCAAGGCAGCTAGAAACTTGAACTTGCAAAATGTACTATTTTAATAATAAATACTCTCCCATGATAATATACCTTGTATGCTAATCAAGACTTTTAGATTACTGTGTTTCAAATTTCGGCCCGATTTGTTCCGACAGTCTACGTGTTCTTTCAGGCTATAATTTAACTGCATTCCCAATTCAAACCATATCCATACGGACGTGACTAAGCAACAAACATACAATTATTGACATTTAAAACGAAAATTTGTAGGATTAATAAGATGATACGTTTTTATTTCCTTGTTGGCAAAGTCATCGGTATATGAATGCACTCTTGACTTGAAGGCACTCAGATAACGTTTACCAAGGAATATCCCCCTCAAGAGACTTATTCATAATGAACGTTTGATACGCTTACCACCACCGTGGTCTTGTGGATGTTTGAATCTTTTGTATAAAAAAACAAATAACTAAGTACATACTAGTTAGAGGGCCGGGAGCTCACCTCATCTTCAAAAGCCTTTCCTAGCGCTTGGTCGACGCGACGCATGACCAAACTGCTGGCGTTTATTTGGCCCAACGCATAAACATTGCTATACAGCGTGGTAATGTCGCCAGAATGGTGGGTACGCTTCCGATTGGTAGTGGGCTTGAACATCTTGATTATCTGTAGACCTTCATGGGTCTATGGATAATTCAGGTGTGCTTAGTGTAAGTAGTTAGTTAGGTATGTAGCGTAGTGTAGTTCTCATTGTATTTTAGTTTTGTTAATAAAGGCTCTGCCCTTAAAAAAAAGTACATACTACTATTATAAATGGAAAGTAGAGTCAAACAAACTGCAAATTGTTCACAAACACACGTCAAAATGAGTAGTTTCAAATTTAAAATCCACAAAAAAAACTAATAAACAAAAAAATCCGAAATACGTTCAGAGTTCTAATTCAAAGAAGTTGAGTCTCAACATCAATCAATCTTTATCACCCAAACAAGAATTCTTGCCAAAGAGCCCAAAGTTGAGCGGCGGGACGCAAAGAGTATTATTCCTTGAAATGTTTACTTTATATTTAATTCAAGGTATCTAGAGGAAGTCAAACCCTCGTCATGCGTTCTACTTTGTAGTAGGACTGGGATAGATTTACTTTTCATATCGGACATTAGCAATAGATAAGGTCCGAGGAAAATGGCGATAGCCCTTGTGATCGAACTTTATGAAGTTCCATCGATTTTTTTTTTAACATTTACAGGTTTACACTTGACCACCATCTCGTCTGACGTTAAGCGACGATGCGGTCTACGATGGAGCGTGCTTACGCAGAAGAAACCGATTTACTCTCGATTTATAGACACAAAGGTTGTAACCACCGGGGAAAACCCACTCAGACAACGTATTTTGTTGTGGTAGGACTCTTAGCAGAGTCCGCCTGGGGAAGTACCACACCTTTGCCAGTTATTCTACCGCCAAGCAGTAATGTGCAAACATTACTGTGTTACGGTTTGAAGGGCAATGTTTCCAGAGAAATTACAGGGCTTAGAGATATAACATCTTAGATCTCTGGGTGACTAGCGCAGTGCAGTGCTAGGTAATGATTTGAACTCTTCATGTTCCAATAGCTGCGTACCACTGTGCTGTTATGTGGCAGGTATGTTGCTTACCATCAGCCACATGTCCTGCTCGTCCCGTCACTCTTTATTTAAAAAAAAATAAGTATTCCACAGCCTAAACTTTCTTATTACAAAAGTAGAGTCAAATATCTTCGTTCGTGTCTTTGGAACATCAATCATGAAACGATGTCGCTTTTTCAAGGTACGAGCATTCCGATAGAAAAACGGGAAACGAGATTTCTTACTATATGAAGATGCGTAAGGACAATCTTCATTGAATTAGAGCTTAGATTGAAGGAAAACATAGCGAGTAACCAACATCATCTATACTTCTAAAAGTACTAATATTATAAAGCTGAAGAGTTTGTTTGTTTGAACGAAGGATCTCGAGAACTACTGGTACGAGTTGAAAAATTATTTTTCTGTGGGATCAATTTATCGAGGAAGGGTATAGGCTATTTAACATTACACTTCTATTAACAGGAGCGGATAAGGAATTAAAAATGTTACAAAAATGGGAAAAATATTTCTTTTTGAGACATTTCGTTGCGTGACATCATGTGTCTATCTTTTAAAAGTGTACGGCAGAGAATCTAAGGTAACCAAATTTGTTCTAGATTTGAATTGGTACGACCAATTTTCGATAAATGGCGTAGCAACGCGCACACGATTCAGGTAGTTAGATAATAAATCGTAACAGAAGAATTCCTCTTCATTGACTCAAATTCATTATTACCAAAATATCGGCAATTCTTCGTTCACGATTCATTAGTCCACAGTTTAAATAAACAGTACAGCTATATTCTGAGTGGCAACTGGAAATGCCTTTGATCTTGTTAGTACGGCGTATCAGTTCTAAGATCTATTCCCTGTTCCGATTATTTACTGTTATTACAAGATGTTTACTGATCGCTTCCGACTGGGATAGAGTTCGCTTATGTTTCATTTTGTAATGTGTATAATTAACTATGATGTAAATGGAAATATTGAATTAGGTATAGGAACAATGTAATTTGTTAACTAACTCAATTATTTTTAGCTCTACACGCAGCTGAGGGTTATAGGTGTGAGTGTGTTTGTGGCATCGTAGCTCTTGAAGTCACTATTTACTTTTTACTGCATTTTGTCAATTACAATAACAAATTGGACTTTAAAATGGAGAGCGCTGAATCCCTTGACACAGTTAATTTATACATATTTTGTATAGTGCTATCACACTATCTCTAAAAGTGGAGTCTCACTCAAACTCACATACATACTAATAATCCAACTACAACATTATATGAAAAGTGCAAAGTGTTAAGCGTGCGGAAGCTCTTTATTTATCACTGCATTCTGAGATATCATAGAGATACAGTTCCCAACAATCTTGAGACTGATAAAAGGAAAATTCGATTTTGTGTACCGGAGGCATTTCCTCCATATGGCACCCATATTTTATAATAAAATTAATAATAGTTTGGCAGATATACGAAAGTTACTCTCATATAGACTGAAGAATGTTACTTTCAATTGGTTATCAGGCTTTGATTATTCGGATGCTGAAAAACTAATGAAAAAGATGTTATAAGATACACATTGTTATTGTTCTTGTATTTGGTAAATTTAATTTGTTTAAAATCTTTTCTTTTTTTTTTTTTTTCTTGAGATAAGTTTAAGTTAGTAATTATGTTTCATTTTGTTATTTGATTTCTAACAGTTTTTTTTTTTTGCAAATCTATACTAATATTATAAAGAGGAAAGATTTGTTTGTTTGTTTGTAATGAATAGGCTCCGAAACTACTGGACCGATTTCAAAAATTCTTTCACCTTTGGAAAGCTACATTATTCCCGAGTAACAGGCTATATTATATTTTAAAAAAAATTAGGGATCCTTACTAAAACTCCAATAATGTAACATAAGGTGTAAAAAAATGACCTGAAAAATTCCTTACGTCGCGTGCGCTGCGAAAACTATTGATGATAGAACAAACTTTGCAGAACTCATTATTATCTATACTAATATTATAATCTTATATATAAAATTCTCGTGTCACAGTGTTTGTTTCCTTACTCCTCCGAAACGGCTTTACTGATTTTAACCAAATTTTATATGCATATTCTGTAGGTATGAGAATCGGCTACTAGCTATTTTTCATACCCCTAAGTGACAAGGGTTGTTCACTAAGGCAAAACAACGTCTGCGGGGTCAGCTAGTCTATATATATAAAAATCAAAGCCACTTTTCGTTGTCATTGAACTCCTCCTAAACGGCTGGACCGATTTGAATGATTTTTTTTTGTATACGTTTGGGTAGGGCCCTGGAAGGTTTAAATTCACAAATCAGCCCGGCAGATGGCGCTGCAGTTGATATCTAGGTTATAATTCGAGCGAAGCCGGAGCGGGCCGCTAGTTAGTTATAAGTTTGTTTTTGTTCCTAAATTTTGTTGTGAACATCATAATTAAGTGTTCAAATGGAAGACGCTGCCTTTTGCACCACAGTATTTATACTAAAGCAAAAGGCAGAGCCACCTAATTCATTGTAATTTTGTTTCTGTTCAATAAATTATCTTTATCTTATCTTTATCTTTAATAACGATCCTAAAATCAATAGAAAGATTTCACAGAAAATGTTAATCGAGCACCGAAATCTCTTCTTGATACCTATCCTAGTACAGCAAATGGTGCTGGAATCCTTACTGTTTTAGTTTCGTATCTTTGATTACAAGCATTGCTGTATTTTATTAACCAACTTCAAAATAAGAGGCGGTTGCAAGTTTTTTATGCTTGTATGTTAAGCAATAGCTCCGCCAATTGTGAATAGATTTCGAAGTTTTGTTTTGGTAGATTAAACTTCAGAGACAATTCCATATAAATTTTATCGAAACCACTGTAGCTATTTTTAAAATAACAGCAAAAAAAATTGGCAGTCATAGGAACTGCCGATAGAAGTGAAAACTTAAAATTCAGAAATTGATAGCTTACCTTGGAAACTACACGGGTGTAACCGGCGTAGCCTCACCATCTTGGCATGGCCATCCAGAAATGCGTCAACATTTCCCATTGGCTGATGCGTTTCTAGATGGCCATGCCATGATGGCCTGTCCAGGCCCTTTCAGCATTTCCTATTGGCTAACGTATTTCTAGATGGCCAATAGTCATGGTCCTGAGTTTACTCGAAGCTTTCTTATCATACCCGAGCGTGACGAATGAATTCAATTCACAGCCCACGAAAACTCTGTCTAGGCGCGCCTAAAGAAGTTTTCACTTCAAAAATAAAATTTGATGTCCTTCGCTGTCAGAACGATACAAGCTAAGGACACATTTGGATATGGATTCAAAGAAACGAGAATAGATACAGTACAGTAGTGTTATATTATATTTTACCACGCACACCACCTGGGCCTCATAGTTTTTCCACATTTTTAGGAAAATATGAAAGTAATGACCTATTTCTATGCATAGAAGTTCAGTGTAGGCAGTATGGTTTTGCTCCAAAGAAATACGAATATGTTAATTTTTGTTTGGTTCCTATTTTTCTTATGAATGAGGAATATTTATCGATGTTCTCGTGACAACTCCCTGTGATTGTAGTGCGATCAAAATATAGGGAGGTAATTAAATTTTATTTAGTTCACGATTAGGGCTTTTTAGGGTTCCGTAAAACTTAAAAACGGAACCCTTATAGATTCGTCATGTCTGTCTGTCTGTCAGTCTGTCTGTCCGTCCGTATGTCACAGCAACTTTTTGCCGAAACTATGGTTTGAACAAAAAAAAATAACAAAAAGAAAAATTTTGTGTTGCCCCCCATACTGAGAACTGAAACTCAAAATTATTTTTTTCATCAAACCTACACGTGTGGGGTGTCTATCGATAGATCTTCAAAAATGATGTTGAGGTTCTTAAAATCATTTTCGTCTACAATGAATAATTTGCGCGACAGACACTTCCAAAGTCCTTTCCTATTATCAAAAATCGTGTCTTTCAACATAATCTTTCCTCTTCACATTAGGTACTTTTTCTCATATATATTGGTTATTTACGAGTATATATCAAGTATGTTTATATAAATAAATACACTATTATTGAAACTTCGATCAAAGTTACAACGAACTACAAGAACTATGTGTACTATGTATATTACGTTACTTGTTGCAACGGAACCCTTCATGGGCGAGTCCAACTCGCACTTGGCATATCAATTCCAAATCAATTCGAACGAATAAATATAGACACGATATTTTAACCCGAGATACGTGTCTACCATAACAATACAAATAAAGTAGCCAAGTGCGAGTTGGACTCGCCCATGAAGGGTTCCGTTCCAGCAAGTAACATAATATACATAGTACACATAGTTCTTGTAGTTCGTTGTAACTTTGATCGAAGTTTTAATAATAGTGTATTTATGACGTACTAAAAAAAAACTACTCATCAGATCGAGTTCAAACTAATTTTCGTTGGCAGTTTTCATGGTAATGTACATCATATATTTTTTTTAGGTTTTTCATTCTCTTACTTTAGAAGTTAGAGGGGGGGGGGGGACACACATTTTACCACTTTGGAAGCGTCTCTCGCGCAAGTTATTCAGTGTAGGCAAAAATTATATTAGAAACCTCAACATTATTTTTTAAGACCTATCGATAGACACGCCACACGTGTAGGTTTGATGAAAAAAAAATTTTTGAGCTTCAGTTCTCAGTATGGGGGGCACCCCTAATTTTTGTTTTTTTTTTAAACTTTTGTAAAAATCTTAATGCGGTTCACAGAATACATCTACTTACCAAGTTTCAACAGTGTAGTTCTCATAGTTTCGGCAAAAAGTGGCTGTGACATACGGACGGACAGACAGACAGACAGACAGACATGACGAATCTATAAGGGTTCCGTTTTTACGTTTTACGGAACCCTAAAAACGACAATTTCGAAATAAAATCCTACAGAAATTACTTATAATAAACGTAAACTAGCGGTAGGCACTGGCTTTGCCCGTAAGAGTGTCGCGAGTTCAATCATTAATTCTCTCAAAAACATCCAACGCGGCCAAACAAATTAGTAATTATATTGAAGTCAATAACTAGCTGAAATATGAGGACCAGTACTTAACTTTTTCAATTTATCAGTTGATTTCGCTTTCAGTCGAACATTAAGGTACCAATTTTATTGAGCGCTATTGCCGACGTTTCTGATGAGTTTGTACATATGTCCCGCATACGAGCTTTCAGCTGTCATCCATTATATTTTTCCCTCGCTAAATTCGTTTTTTCCATTTCAAATTGTGTTATTCTTTCATTTTCCTATGACTACGGGTTTTCATATTCGAAGAATTTGGGTTGGAACTCACGTGAATTTTCTCGTCATTAGAAATAACTGTTTTAATCGATGCTTCTGAGGCTTCGATGACCGATTCATGGTTGATTCCAAAGACTTGGACAAAGATGTTAGCTTTAACTTTCGTTACAAGAACATTTAAACTTTGGAATTCATATCCTGATAGAATCTGACTGTTTTCTTGTCTAAGGTGAATCTGTTTATTGTATTATCTTGCATGGAAATATAAATTTGTTTGAGTTACATAATTATAGTTTGTTATAGTTATGTAGAGGTTCAGTGGACTTGCTTACTGAGGATTGTCACATAATGAAGTTCAAGTATATACTCCAATTTACTATTTATTCTACTCGTTAGGCAAGAAACGTTTACAATATTTGAACACGTTAATCGATAACAAGAGTATTTTGTCTGTGTGTTTCTATGCGTCATCAATATGTATTTAAGTAACTGCTGTCTGGCTCGCATAGTACAAGCTGTACTTAGTTTTTGCGCTGGGTAGTGTCGAGTGAGAGAATATCCAAGAAAATTTTAGAACAAAACTCTGGCTCCTGTTAGATATGGAAACATGCTTCACAGAGAAAACTAAATTTTATGTTTAAACAAGTTGCGGGAAAATAAAATACCTAAATTTAGGTGGACAATTCCCATACAACATTATCTATAGCCCCTAACTAAGCTTGTATTAAAGAGATACAGTTAGTTGATATAACCGTAAATACATAAATTTAGAATACAAGAATACATAGAAATATCTAGACATACAAAAAAATACCTGAATTCGTCACACAAATAAATTTTTATCTTTAGTGGGAGTAAAAGCTACGACCTACGTCTCTGAAGAAAGACATACTTACAACTGAGCTACAAGACCATCCAAATATTCTAGCTATTGTTAGTAGAATAAAAATTTGAACAAGGACACACGTTTACTCCCCAGAAATCAATCTACGAGACCATATGCACACAATTTCACAAATAGGCCTGGAAATCCCACAAACATTTTCTCGGTGTTTGCGAGGAAAATAAAAGACACAATAGCCTCTGAATCCCGTCGTAGGAAAACTAATATTTCCTTCAATTTATCTAAATAACACAATATCGGGTCGGGACCAAGGATGTTTGTACACCTACTTGCCTATCTACGGACAACACTATAATATGTATGTATATGTATGTTGCTTGGAAATACGCGTACATCATCAAATAGTAAGTACTGACTGTTTATTTAGCTTAAACAGCCCACTAAATGTTCCCACTGCTGGGCCTCAGGGTCTTCTGTCGCAAGGAGAGGGTCAAGACCATAATCCCTGGCTCATTATGGGTTGGTGGATGACACAGTCATGACCACGAAAGGATCTAGGTAGGTGTCGCTTTCTTTACGATGTTTCCTTTCACTGTTTTTAAGATACCAGCATTACCTTCATGCTACGCGTGGGATTTGAACCTGGGGATCGGAAGGCGCTGTTCTCTCGACTAGACCGGGTAAATTTCATCATCATCATCAACCTTAGCTCAGTTTTCTGCCACTTTAGAAGTATATACTATATAAGTTACCGAGGTATTCAACTATGTACTAGTTCGCCCAGGATGGGCTCACAAATTGTGTATTCATGTTTGTATGTCAAATAACGGATTAGATTTTTTATTATAGATAGATAGATATAGTCTTTATTATTCACACCAAAAGAAAAACAGATTTACAGACAAAGAAAAATAATAACAGCTAGAGCAACAGGCGGCCTTATCACTGGAACCGATTTCTTCCAGGCAACCTTTGGATGGATTACTACAAAATGTGCACAATTATTAACACAATATAATAATAAATTATTTACTATGTATCTAATGGTTGAATACTTATCCTAAGATAAACAAGAGGCAAGTGTTGAAAACACAAAAAAAATCTGCTGTCCCACATGTATCCAAATGACGGCGCCACAAACATTCTCCTTAGTTTTTAACTCTTTTGCTAGTTCTATTTTCGTATAATAATACGAGTAAATTAGCTTTGTTCGAAATATGTTTGTATTTTATTTGGTAGTTTTGGTAGACAGTAATAACATGACAGAAAAGTATGATTTTAAATTCTTTCCACTACGATCGGTAACATCAAACAGACCTGCCAAGTTTGTAGGTATTTGTTTATTTTGGAATTGATTCCATAGTACACATTTTTTTTTTGTATTTAGTATAGAGCGACAAGACGAGTAGGACAAGAACCGAATGATAACCAACATAACATTTTTAAGTTGGTGGGCAGAGCCTTTATTAACAAAACTAAAATACAATGAGAACTACACTACGCTACATACCTAACAACTACTTACACTAAGAACACCTGAATTATCCATAGACCAATGAAGGTCTACAGATAATCAAGATGTTCAAGTCCAATACCAATCGGAAGCGTACCCAGCATGCTGGCGGCATTACCACGCTGAATGGCAATGCTTATAACATTACATTGTTTGTAATTATATGTACAGAGCGCTTGTTTCGGCTTTCTGTGTAATTGAGTTTGTCCAAAGTTCAGTAGTAAAACTCCTGAAACGAGGGCAACGGTTCTAGAAAATTCTAATTAACAGAATCCTGTGACGTAACTCTAACTCAATGAAAGTTTGCCAGTGTTTCAGCTGTAGTTCAAAATAGGGAGTGTAGGTATTATTGAATTAAATTAGGTATTATTAGAGAGTTACATACTCGTTTTATCATCTATACATCTATATAGATGGCCTCGTGGCTTAGTTGGTAGTAGCTCTGCCTGCAAAGCCGAGGGTCGTGGGTTCGATTCCCACCCAGTGCAAATATTTGTGTGATGAATTCAAATGTTTACACTGTGTCTGGGTGTTTCTATGTATAATAAGTATGTATTTAAAACTATGTAAGTATTATATCAGCTATCTGGCCGCCATCACACAAGCTTTGCTTAGTTAGGGGTCAGATGGTGTTGTGTGTGAATTGTCCACTACTACTACTACTATATCTACACATCGCTTGGATAAAACAGTCTGTTTATCATTCCACGTAACAGGTTTGTTCTAAGTGCATGTGATAGTATTTAAGGTACATAAACGAAGAAAAACAAATTGGCAGTCTTAGGAGCTGCCGATAGAAGTGAAAACTTATAACTCAGAATTTGATAGCTTTGGAAAATACGCGGGTGAAACCGGAGGGCGTGGCTATGAACATGGCCATGGCCTCGAGTTTACCCGAAGATTTTTTTTTAAATAAAGAGTGACGAGACGAGCAGGACTTGTGCCTGAAGGTAAGCAACATGCCTGTCACATAACAGCATAATGACACGCAGCTATTGGAACATGAAGAGCCCTGTAATTTATCTGGAAACATTGCCCTTCAAACCGGAACACAGTAATGTTTGCACATTACTGCTTGGCGGTAGAATAATTCGCAAAGGTGTAGTACTTCCCCAGGCGGACTCTGCTAAGAGTCCTACCACTACTAAGATTACTTATCATTCCCGAGCATGACGTTAGAATCAAATTCACAGCACATGAAAAATCTGTCTGCGGCGCGCCAAAATAAGTTCAACAGTTCACTTCAACAGTTTTTAAAATTTTCAGTCTGTTCCTTACGGCTAATATTTGACCGATTTCAACGGAGAGTCTACCTCCTAACTAAATCTGTTTTTGATATTACTCTCTCTTTTCTTTGCGGTAGAAATTATAGAGACAGCAATAATAAAGCCAAGCAGATTTAGTTAGGCAGTATTCCCACGAGAGCTTCACTCATAGATATTTTATGTTTTGAAAAGTAATTTAAGTTCATTCAGCGAGGCAATGCGGCCAGCGTTTTGGGCACATTTGCACCAGGAACGGTTCGAGCCGGGTTATTCTAGTTGATATGACTTTGTGGACGTCTATTTTTGTTGACAGTTTAAATTGTGACTTTATTTATTGATATGTAATCGCTTTATTCAATAAATATATTCTTTCACATTTAAAAATAAAATAAAAAAAAGTTAAGTTCAGATATATAAAAGAAAAGCTTTAAGTCCTAAAAATGAAAAATAACTTACTAAAGTTACTTGTTGTCCAACGAGGGATGTTGTAGGTATAAAGCAGACTTTGACTCCGTATCAATAATGTCCTCACCTGTAAAAACACAAAAATCTGTTAGAAACTGTGCTAATGAGCTCTTTAAAGTGTAAAGATTTTATACAATTGCAATAGCCTATACCTAAGCTTGTACTGATGTTACCCGTTTATTTGGAAATTAATATTAATCGGAAAAAATATAGGTATGTAAGAAAACCTACTATCTACCCAGATTATATCTACCTATGAACACGGAACACTTTTCCATAAAATGCATTGTACAACTTAGAGATTTTTTGTTTTTGTTCATGTTTTGTTCATGTGACGAAACTGCTTTTATACTTTTTAACCGACTTCAAAAGAGGAGGATGTTCTCAATTCGGATATTTTTTTTTTGTATGTTTGTTGAGCAATAGCGCTGCTAAATATGAACTTTTTTATATTTTTTTGTTTCGTAGAATATAATTCAGAGGTAGTCCCTTAGAAATTTTATCGAAATCGGTAAAGTGGTTTTTAAAATATGAACAAAAAACTGAAATCTGCTTTCATGTATTTAAACGTCGTAGTTATAGATTCTTATTAAATTTGGGCGAGTGTTTGAATTTAATTTTAAAATGAAGTCGATTTTCGTTTTTCATAAAAAATAAATTATCAAATTAAATTAATATATATGTCGCAGCCGGATTGTATAATCCGCCGTATTACATAACGGGTAGCCGTTTTGAAAAACAATGGCGTTTTGTAATGCTGCGGTTCAACAATTAGCCGCATTGTCATTGCAATACGTTCCTCAATAAGGCGGCCCACGTTTAGCCGCATTGTATTACTGCTCATATTAATTGTAGGTTGACCATATTTACAAAATAAATCAATAAACAAAATGAAAATTAATTTCATTCATCAGAAAAAGCTGACAGATGACTTTTTACGATGTTCCTAACAATTTTTTTTTGCTATATTTTACCTTTCAGATAAAGCTTGAACGCCCCTAACTTGATATTGGTGACGGTACATCTAAGAAACATGGTGCACTTACATAGAAAAGGGTCTATCATTTTGAGATTTGACTCCGGGTGGGCTCCTGCCAGAAGCTCTGGTCAGCCCTGAGTTTCGCTTCTCCATACTCGGCCTGCGCTCCACTACGGAGGTTGCCGGCTCGCTTCACTCGCTACCTCCTCCTCCTTCGCTACGCTTGGCGTCACATGAGTCACATAGTCACATGGCTGTCCTGAATGGAGCGCTACTCAGAACCTCCCTTGAGCTTCTGGCTCCCGTATTTTTTAAATACACTCTAGGGATACTAGCGACAAGACTTGGTGCTCCGAGTCGAATCTGGCTCCTATGTAACATACCCGGTACCCTAATTTAGTCTTAACAAGGTTGATGGTGGAAACGAAATGGTTTCCAAGTAACACCCTGGATTACAATTGACACCCCAATAATATTGTGTACGATTCCTGCGAACTCCAGAATCCACAGTCACTTTAGCAAGTTAGCAACACACCTACTGTTTTCAACGCCATAGTTGTTGTTTTGTCTGGCTGCGCTATGAGTGTTAATAATCTCTTGCTTTAATATATTACGGCTAGCCGTGTTGAATGACGTATGGCGTCGAGTACATTCCGGCTGTTTATTAATAAACCGCATTTAATCCGGCTAATCGTTTAACCGCCGCTTTAAAAAACGGCCCTGCTAAACGGCTAGCCGTAATGTAACACGGCGGATTATACAATATAGCTGCGATATTTACAAAATATACATCAACATCATACTCTCCAAAGTGTATCCTATAAAAACCCGATAAGCTAGCAACTTTGCGACGATGTTCGAGACTTTGAAAAGTTTTCTCGCCACTAAGTAATTCTCCAATAGCGTCGTAAAAGCCAACGGCTTTTAGATTACATTTCGAGCGGAAATCCGATATATATGATCCAATATTACCTAGGTTTTTTTTTCTATAGAAGCATTTGAACTTTGAAAAACGAAACTTAGTTGAGCTGAAAATTCCAAAGTCTAGTACTCAGTTCTCAACTCTACGTATTGCGACAAAGCAAACTGTGGAATGTGTTGCATTATTTAAAACACCATCAGAGCCCCACCCGCATATCCCGTTCAAGAAAAAATCCGACATACAAATAGCCTATGTGTTCTGCCAGATTATAATCTACCTGTATTCCAAATTAAGTCCTTAGATCAGGTTCACAGGTTACGACGTGAATGTGCAACTAACGTCAAAATATCCAAACACTGACATTTAGGTATAATATTAGTAGGGCAAGTCAAAGTAACTACCAAGCACTGTACCACGCTCGTCACGCAGATTTATAATATGATTTAACCTTAGATAAAGGTAGTATACACAATACATAATTATATTTAAAGTCTTTGGATTTATCTCTGGAAACATTGCCCTTCATGAAACAGTACACTATCAAAAATTGAATAGAACGAAATGTTCGTTTAAATTGAATAATGTTAGCAATGTTATGAAACTATTAATTAGTAGAAATAATCTACACATAAAAAACTAAAAAAAAGCTCTTATACAAAAGATCCACCTAAAAAGTAAGTAAGCTTTTTAGTTGGAAACGTGTTTATTACGTGGTAACCGACTGCATAAATATGTCAGTAGCAGTCAGAATCGTTGGTTGTTTGTATATTACCTGGTGAAATACATCATATAACTCGTGAATTCGTGAAAATGTAAAGTAAACAAAATTATTAATCCTGATCCTTATCGTAGTGAGAACGAACGCTTAGAGGGCAAACTGTACAAATCATTGCATTGTCATCGGTCCTTGATAAGTGTGCAAAGTTTCAAACCAATCCGTTGCTTGGAAAGAGGTGATAACCATGTTCCAAGATTCCATTACATACATATATACATGATATATAAATATGTACAAAGTTAAAAGAACCGTGCTAAAATATATGTTAATTTTGATTTGAAATATAAATCTGAATTATTTAATAAAATAATTGAAATAGGTATAATATTTTGGCTGTGATAGCGATCAACGGTAAATATATTTGATGCTAGCTAGCGGTTTGTCCTGGCTTCGCCGTTGTATCACTAGTGATACAACGGGCGGTCTTACTGTTTTTCCTAAATTGTATGTATCCTAAATGGTGTGAACAACAAAGAATTTTCATTCATTCATTCAGCGCCCCGCAATTTTGCCCGTGTAGCTCTCGTTGCCTCTATAATTCCGGAATAAAAAGTATTCTATGTATTTTGCCAGACTGTAATCCAACTGTGTTTCAAATTTCAGCTCGATATGTTCATACCTGACGACGTGATTGACCAACTAGTCCATTGCAAAGTTACATTTGGGGTTGCGTTTTTTAGACGACGCAATTTTTTTTTTTGATGTATAGGGGGGTTCAGTGTTGTAAAGCTACAACCAAGTTTGTGGGGTCGCAACCCTTATCCTACGGCCGCCATCTTGAAAATAGGGCTTGAAATGGTTTCTACGGTATATCTCTTAAACTATTTAATTGATAAAAAAAATTGCTAACATTTTTTGTTGCAAATTAAATTTTCTACAACTTTGATTCAGTAACCTTTTGTCGTAGAACTATTAATAAAAAAGTTATAAGCGAATAGCTAATAAAAAGAATATAGTTATCACTGAAGTTTAAATCGTATCTAAAATTACTCGAAATCGTCTTCACAATTAAAAACAGAATAAAATACATCCGCACGTGGAGAAATTTGTAGAACAACTAAAATATATAGGTTAAGCGACAACTTCAACACAATGTTATGAGCTATTCTTACAATAACATAGGTTAGTAATAGTAATAACAATAGCAGGCAGCTGTTCTTTTATTCCCTCATGCTCACTTGGGTATTTTCTACCTGAACAGTATTCTCGGTAACGGCTATCAGATTTAAAATTGTTTTAAAAATCAATAATTGTAAATTCTGTTATAGGGTGAAAAAGAGTCAATAATTAATTTTTAATAATATTGCAAAATTTATAGTTTAAAAAGTTACAATAACAAAATAACAACAAAAATAACTGATTACATATTATTAGTACACACGTATAATATAGGTATAGTTAAGAGTACTGAAAAATAGTACTCACTTCGGAGCGCTGTAAAACCTTAGCTATTGACTTAATGAAAAAATAACTTTAATAATAATATAATCGCTTATAACTTTTTTATTTATAGTTCTGCGACAAAAAATTACTGGACCAAAGTTGTAGAGAATTTAATTTGCAACAAAAAATGTTCACAACTTTTTTTTATCAAATTAATAGTTTAAGAGATATACCGTAGAAACCATATCAACCCTTATTTTCAAGATGGCGGTCGTGGGACAAGGGTTGCGACCCCACAAACTTGTTTTTAGCTTTACACTGACCCCTTCTACACATCAAATAAATAAAATTGCGTTCTCTAAAAAACGCAAGGTAAGGCCTAAAAAATGTAACATTTCAATGGACTAAACGAACATCCAAACATTGACATAAAATTTATAACATTAGTAGGATTATAATATTAGTCGGATACTTATGTATATTTAAGGAAAGAGTATTTTTAGAATGAGAACATTCCTTGTTAACCGTAAAATATTTCCAAGAGAAAGTTTTTCCACTACACGGGCCTGTTACAAAGACCTTCCTTGAGGCCTTTTAGGAGGCAATTGACCGTCCCAAATTGTAGAAGCCCGACTTAACTTGGTCAGGGCTGTGTACTTAAATTGAGAGTCCTGTGTAGCTTTAGATGTGTATATTATTACATAACTTTCGAAGAATAAGCTGTTTTCAGACAAAAATAATTAAATTTTCTTAGTAAAAACAAAAAATGACGTAATTTAAAATTAAACACTCAATTCAATTTCCGTACGTTAAGTACGAGTTTAGATACAGAGTTAGAACAAACGCTTTACACCGAACGCACGGGTCTGATCGTTCTTCTTGTCTTGTCGCTCCTGTGGAAGTGTCATAATTTTGTCGCGGCACATCACTATGTCGCCATAGCTAACGTACACCTCATCTGCTTAGGATTGGTACAAAGGAACCGTGCAGAAAATCTGATCTTTTTTCTTATTCTTTATCTAAGGTCTAGACCGACTTAAGTAGTAGTAAGACTCTTGGCAGAGTCTGCCTGGGGAAGGACCACACCTTTGCTAGTTACTCTACCACCAAGCAGTAATGTGTAAACATTACTGTGTTCCGGTTTGAAGGGCAATATTTCCAGAGAAATTACAGGGCTTAGAGATAGAACAACTTAGATCTCTGGGTGACGAGCGCAGTGCAGTGCTAGGTGATGATTTGGACTCTTCATGTTCCAATAGCTGCGTGTCACTATGATGTTATGTGGCAGGCATGTAGCTTGCCATCAGGAACATGTCCTGCTCGTGTCGTCACTCTTTATTTAATAAAAAAAATAGTTTTAACCGCGTTTGACAGTCGTTTTCAAGGAGAACGCACGGACATGATCTCTACTTGATTGGACTGGACAAGCCATATCACACATAAGCTACTCGCGAATTATTTAAATATACGCTAGTAATACTAATTACGGCATATTTATCATATTAAAAGTGCGGCGTGTCCCTGATATATCGATGCAGTTTCATTCATTATTTTCATGCCAGACGCGGTAGCATTTGGAACCCACTTATGGTCCCTGAGGTATGTATGTCGACATATTTTCGGTTCAGGTGCGCCGGTGGGCGCTACTGCCTACCGATGTTTGACGCAGAATGCATAAATAGGGAGGATAACGGGGTCAAAAGCATACCATTCTGATTAATTCGTCATGTAGATTATGAAAAAACGTATTTGTTGTTTTATTCAATTATTAAAAATCGACAAAGATATAGATTATAGACCATCAAACTTCCGGAGTGATTGTGACATCAAGTTTATATTGTTTTCTCTATATTATTTTGAAGCAAGCGTAAAAATACGTGTACAATATTTTTTATTAATCTAACTGACGGATCAATTTCAAATTTTATTTTATTTAGTTACCATGTATATTTTACTGACCTAATCATACTAACCATACCTACGCACATACAAAAAGCGTACTTGAAACCATTCCAAATAATATTTACTAAACTCAGTTACCGACAAAATTGGTCGAGTCAGGTTTGTAATACAGTTAATATCATTTGATACCTTATCACAGAATATATTAATAGGGAATGTAAAAACATGAATACCAATTCACGAAGGCATTAAGCGTTTTCATTCAAGATGCAAATAGACCCATGAAAGATGTTTCTTCATTTCACCTTATTGTGTCCGTTTAGTTTTATTTGTGAAATTTCACAAAATAAAACATTAGCGCCACACATGGCTAAATTAAGAACTGTTTTAGACCATCTTGAAAACATATTTTAAGATGTTTTTTTTTCAATAGAATGAAAAGAATATTTTTCAGTTCAGCAGTTTTATTGAAAAATGTTATTGTAATCAGAGCTAAAACTGGTTAATCTGACTACGAGAAGGAAGTTATTATTCAATTAATTATACAATTGACCCAAATAAACCGGTCAAACTTAATAGATTTGTTTAAAATTCGAATACGGGGCGTTCGATTGATTTAAAGTTGGTTCTAACCCACTTTTATCATTTTAAAGTACTTTGTCCAGGAAACTTGATGATTTGGGATTTTTGTTTGTTACTATTTTTAAGTAAACTGTATTAAAATGGGTTTTCAAAGGAAATTAGTGTAACCCAAAACTGGTCAGTAATGAGTAAAACAACAGCACCGCTTCTATCTGCTCAAAGAAGGTTGCCAAAATAAATAATGACCCCATTATGTAAAGAACATTCTGAGGGCATCTTTGAGCACCTCTCCGCGGCAAAGCATCGTCAACGACTTTGATGTAGCAGATAATATGCAGAATATCTATAAACTTTTCACCAATTGCTATAAGGTGGACTTTTAATTTAAAATCTTCGTCTTCAAAACAAATGGAGGTTCCCAATGCAGGTGTATGTTTTTTACACAATAGCTCTGCTAATTGTGAATCGATTTTGTTGATAATTAATTTATTTTATTGAAGTGAAAACTTTTTGTGGTGAATTTTATTTTTGGCACCACATACGGATTTTTCGTGTGCTGAATTTAATTCTAGCGTCACAATCGGGACTGAGAAGAAATTTCGGGTGAACTTGGGACCATGGCCATTGGTCATCTAGAAATGCACCAGCGTGTTTCCCATTGGCCATCTAGAAATGCGTCAGCATTTCCCATTGGCTAGATAAACATAGCCATGGCCACGCCTTTCGGTTTCACCCGCGTAGTTTCCAAAGTGAACAATCAAATTCTGAGTTATAAGTTTTTAGTTTTATCGGGATTTCCTATGACTGCCAATTTAATTTTTTATTTTGTATCTATAATTTATTTTAGAGGTGGTTTTATATAGTATCATACATTTTATTGCAATCGAGGTAGCGGTTTTTGAAAAATCAACAAAAAAACAAAAAATTGATACTTCGATGTGTCTCATTGGGATTGTGTCTTGTTGATTTCACAAACATTACATATAAACATAACATAACGAGTGTCTGAATCTAATTTTATATTAAAGGCGGATTTTTAGTTCAACTTAACACATTGTTCCAATAAAATGTTGAGATAAACACATTTTAGAACATACTATTATGTACAACCGAATGAAACCTTTTGAAATCCATTAAAAAAAACAGTTAATTTTATGACATTGTAGTCCATGCTAGATTATTGTATTGGACATACTTACTGTTCGAGTATCTCAGCATGCAACAGTTACGTGCTTAAATATTTTCCGAAATAGAGAGCCTTCAAAACTAACCTAAAGAACGAAATGTAAAAATGTTTAACCCATCCTCGCAAGGAAAGAATGAGTTGAATTGATTCCGCCGATTGATTGAAAAGCTGACAAGCTCACGAAAATCTTGGGCAAATTTTTACTAATATTATAAAGATAAAGTTGATGTGATTATTGGTTTGAACGCGCTAATCTCAGGAGCTATTGCAGCGATTTCAAACAGTATCTTACCGTTGGATATGTACGTGATCCCTGAGTGGTATATATGTCGCAGTCATCTGGGTGAATCTGCTGTTTGATTGTATGACTAGCGCGTTCATTGAATGACGACATTCAATTGAATGACTAGACCGAACGTTGATTTAACAAACGTCATTCAACGTCCAACTAATTAGTGTATTATAACAAAGCTCTTTGAACACAGCGGTGTGATTCAGTCAGGTGATTGTAATTTAGGTTAGTTAGTTAGGTTAGGTTGTTAAGTTTTTTTTATTGATATGAATAGCCTCCATGAACTGCAACGGCCATGCCTTTTTACCCGACTGCGCGACGCAAAGGAGTGGTAATGTATTTAACAGTCTATGTATGTATGTATGTATGTATGTATGTTCCTTTGAGGCACTATACAGACCAAACGCCTGGGCCGATTTTTATGATTCACACGTCAATCGATTTCTCTTAATCTGGCGAGTGACACTAAAGACATGACATTAGTGTAAATCCAATATGGCGGATTCAGGACGCCATATTGTCCAAATAAAAAAAATGAAAATCACCAAAATATGTCAAGAGGGGTATCGTTGAATAGGTATTTGAAAATAATGTTAAGCTTTTTCTCAATGTTTTTCGATTTGACTGATCGTTTAGGATGTATATCGATTTAAAGTTGAGTAACAACCATTCTCACATTTATAGGTTTTTAGGTAGCAGAAAACTTCGTATAACTAACTGTACGTGTGAATGTGGATGGACATTATATACTAATGTATCTAGTAGGCATCGATATAAATCAATAGATGTGCCCTGAGAATCTTGAAATTGGTAATAAACTGCGTCTCTGTATGTATCGTAAGTGGTTTACAAACAACCAATCTACTTGACCCCTATAATCGCTAGCGGCGAGATTTGCTGTGGTTCTACTTATTTTGGTTGTTGACACCGAATAATGACAGGTAAAAACGTCCGGCGTCCACCGCGTCCTGCAACCGACTAGAACGGAAAGAGTGAGCTCACTCTTCCCAACGTTGACATGATTGCGTGCGCCGTGAAGTTTGGGATGGGGCCCATCTTGGGTTCTACGATCTATGCTAGTAGGTATATTGGACTACCTTTTTTTCGTACGTGCAGGTACGTGATAGTGGGAACACGGAACCGCTCTCGGATTGCTCCGCCTTGGTCGCCCATCTCCAACTTCAAACGATTTAGTAGGTACTCAACGTCAATCGAAAACCTATACTAACACAAAACTATAAATATGAATTACATGCAGTAGAAAATCCTACATGTTATATCAGTAGAAACGAAGACATTTGGTCAACAACCAAAAGATGCATATTATTATGTTGAGCATATTAATTAACATTCACAACATTGTTCATAACTAAAAAGTATAAAATAAAAAAATATAATTTAAAAACTCAAAAACCCGACTGCGTAAAAAGTGAACCAAACTACGTACTCGCATACTAAAAAAAACTGAAAAGATTAAAACAAGCATTTAGATTTCTGGTGGTCTAGAATTCTATAATATGTTATTGTATTAATACTATTGAAATATATACAATATTTTCTAATAAAAGAACATTACAACTGAAGAGTCGGGATCCATTATTTTTCGACATACAATCTAATTGTTCAATGGATTCGACATTATTATTCGACATACAATGTAATTGTTCAATGGATCCCGACTGTTCAGTTGCAATGTTCTTTTATTATAAACTATTGCATATATTTCAATAGTATTAATACAATAACATATTATAGAATTCTAGACCACCAGAAATCTAAATGCTTGTTTTATTCTTTTCAGTTTTTTTAGTATGCGAGAACGTAGTTTGGTTCACTTTTTACGCAGTCGGGTTTTTGAGTTTTTAAATATATTTTTTTTTAATATTATACATAATTTACAAAGTCGGCTATACCCCATTCAACGACCATGCTAAATGACGTTCAGTCAAGACATCGGCCGTTACATTAAACAACTTGACTTGTCCTTTAGTCATTCAATTAAACGTCGTCATTCAATGAACGCGCTAGTCATACAATCAAACAGTAGATTGAACCAGATGACTACGACATACATAGGCTTTATAATTATGTAGCACGGGCGAAGCCGGTGCAGACCGCTAGTGTTTAGAGTACAAAGGCGCTCGTTTGACGTCGAACAACACTAGTCTTTGTACGAGTATCTATGTAGTAACATGACGTTTTATTGTTCGCAGATGATAAAATATTTCATATTTATTGCTGAAATGGCGCGTTATGGCGACAGTAAATATTTTACGACTAAAATAATACTATAAAAATTTTGTACGTGTAGTAACGTAAGTATGGAAACCAAAAAAAACGTTAATAAGGGCATTATTACATTATCTGGTTGCATCTCGCGATTCCACTCGCGCCATTTATGATTCCGTGATTTTTCATTGATAAAAAAATGTGACTGACTTTGTTCCAAATTAAACCCGATCTAACTAAATAATTAGAATTAACAATAATTATAATTATATCTGTTCAGAGGTTCCGACGTGATTCCAATTCAAATCTTTATTTGCCACCAAGTGTACATTATGGTCTTAAAATAATAATAATAATAGGTATAGTAACCTACACTTTAGTCGCCCTTTACAGACATTTCATATGTTACAGAAGCGTACAATATGTACGTAAATGGTACCTAACTATTAGAGAGTTATGTACATTAAGACACTATAACTAATAAAATATAATTATCGGAATAACATACATTTATCTATAACATATTTATAATAACATTACTGTTAATAATACGAGATTTGATGACACCTTTCATTCATATATTTCTGTCAGTTTATTATTATTATTGTTCAAATTAATAATTATGTAAGTACTATCATAAAAATATTATTTTACGAAATCAAAAAAACTGTTTTTTATTGAAAATTATTTAAGTTTAGATTTAAATGAAGAACATGTTGTTTTGTGTTTTATGGTAAGTTGTGGGGCTAATGGAGGCTCTCATTTAACATTTTTATTTAGAATGAGCAACAAAGATTTAAAAGATTCCAACAAAGATTCCAAACCTCTGCATGTATAAAAGTTATCAGTAGCAAGTAGGATAAATGAACTCAAAGAGACAAAATTCTGTGTGTTGTTATAGAACAAGGAAGTACCTACTCGTAATAGACTAATCTGGTGACCGGGCGATTTTCACCCCACAAACATTTTACCCTTTTTCAGGGGCAGTGAAGCTCAACGAACCTTTGAAGAGCAACGTTGCACATATTTATATAACTAATTCTCATTTCCATATCAAAACGAGCGCAACGCAAGTTTTCAAAGGGTTTACACTGAACTTAAGTTTATATTTAACAAAGGCAGACTTACCCGTCTCACCCGAAATGTGTTTCCTGTGTTCGTGACACGTCTGTGTGTGTAAGTCGTTAAGCTGTGTGTGTAACTCTTTGTTTTCATGAGCACTTAGTACTTTGGCTGTGACTTTGGGGCTAAAATAACTTTAATTGAATGCGAATTGTTGAAAAAGAAGGTTTATTTTGTAATATTTTAAATAGGGATTAATTCAATCCATAATTTAACTACATTTTTGGTGCCAATCAGAAAAAAATCCAGGGCAAACTTTTGTTCGATAAGTACCTACTCTTGATCAATAAGTCCTTGATCTACCTCTTTTTTTTAGAATATATTGACGAGACGAACAGGACATGGACCTGATGGTAAGCCATATGCCTGCACATAAAAACACAGTGTCACGCAGTTATTGGAACATAACATGTTTATCACTGCCTAGTGCTGCACTGCGCTCGTCGCCTAGAGTTATAAAATGTTGTTATATCTCTAAGCTCTGTAATTTTTCTGGAACGTTCCCTTTCAAACCGGAACACAGTAACGATTAATATTACTGCCTGGCGGTAGAAGAGTTCTTCTACCGCCACGCTACTTGGTGGTACTTCTCTAGCAGGACTCTGCAAAGAGTCTTACCACTTACAAATATCCATATCTTATGTATATATAGTAGTCAAGCCCCAAGAGGCCAAATTTGGGCAAAACCGGTTTTGGGACTTTAAAACCTTATTTTTTCGTGATATACATACTCGATTATTAGTTTATTTTGATGCCTAAGAGATAGGCCATAATATTAGTTAGTACATTATCGTTTACAGACAAAATTTGGTTTCATTTTTGGTAATGATTTTTTGTGTGACGTCACGACGCCGGCCGCGTCGCGAGTCGGGCTTAATATAGTGCTTCTAATCCAATGATTTTATCCAGAACTACAAATAGAATTATTGTGTAATAATCATATTAAATAAGGTGTAGGTATTTAAAATATTACATTTTTGGTTTTGGCTAGCCAAATAACTAATAAAATTCTACTAATTTTCTAAGTGTCAAAGTTTCAAGTACAAAAGCAACGAGGTTAGCAATTTTGGTTGGTATCTATTTATGAATGTGTGTTACTCAATCACGTCGCTACAATTGTACGGGCCGGATTGAAATTTTGAGCACAAAACTTGCATAACCTGGAAGCACGCAAGCTTATGTACGCAAGCAAGTTACGGTAATGGAAAACACGTGAGTAAAACCCACAGAAATCTAAATAATAAGGTAATATTTAGATTTCTGTAGTAAAACCCTTGTTGCTAGTAAAATACATTGTAACTATTTCTCCAATTTCAAAACTTATTTTAACTTTAATTATGTAAAATGGAGTCAGTAAAACTTGAGGTAAATTTAAATCATTCTCTAGTTGTCAAATATCACGCAACTGCGTGTGAATAAATTAATACTTTTTTCACCTGGCACAGTTCTCCGTTCCGTCTAATCGATCATGTCAGAAGGCGGCCTTGCCAGAAATAATACCAAGGCTAGGCGACGAAAAGAACTCTACGTCGTTTTCCGGCTTCCGAACGCTTTGAAAATTTTTAATTTTTACCCAGCTGAAATAAGGGTTTGGATCAAAGTGTTTACATATTCTAACGTATAGAGTTAGAACAAACGCTTAACACCGAAAGTACGGGTCTGATCGCTCTTGTCTTGTCGCTCTTGTGGAAGTGTCATACTTTTGTCGCGGCACATCACTATATTGCCCTAGCTAGCATACACCTCATCTGCTTACGATTGGTACAAAGAAACCGTGTGGAAAAACCTGATACTTATTCTTTATCTAAGGTAAAAACTGATGAGATCGCAATTGTTTATTTAATTTACTAATTGAAATGTGAATTGTGGGTTTATACTATATGTAAAGCTGAAGAACTCATTTGTTTAAACGTAGGTACTACCTACATCAGGAACTACAAAATCGATTTCAAAAAATTTCTTACTGGTGAATATGGTGAACCAATGTAATCTCTGATTGCAATAGAGTATATTATGCTATGGGGTGTACGAGCTAAGCCGGGACGGATTGCAAGTTAATGAATAAAGTACTTTAATTTTGTCGCGATACCATGAAATTTCTCCAGAAGTTATGATATGAAACTGTAACTCGAAAATGTTTACTCATCATTGATTGATCGCCGAATAACTGGCAAATGACTATTGACTAGTAGGTAGATTTTGTAAATACCTTACTAGTACAACTAGACTTTGCAAAAACATTACACTAAAACCTTATATTTTGATTTTTTTTAAATCCCACCACAAGCACATCAAGAATCACAAAATGCATCCTAACAGAATTTATTCAAGTTTTCAATTCAATTTCGAGCCAACGGGAGAGAAGCTATCAGATTTAAATATCCTGTTTTCAAAGCGAAAGCAGAAGTTCTTGTAATTGGAAAATTGATATCTTTCCTACGTTTCGCCCCCGGCGTTTGTTCCCTATTTCCGAGAAAATAAAATTATACCTTCTCCCGGGATATGGAGACGAAACATGTCGACATTTTAATCAAATTAGAATAATTTTTCGTTCTCAAAAACAACAAGGCCCTGTTCCAGTAATGTTACGATAGATACTAATTTGTTTTGCTTTTTTCCTTAGATACCTTTTATCTTTATCTTGTCGTTGTAAAATTGTTTTATTTTTCGTTGCTTGGTAATCCTACATCATATACTTTTGTAAACATATTTATGTGCCAATATATAAATATGTTTACAAAAGTATATTATACATAAATAATACTACATTCAAACAACAATTATTCTGTAATATAGGTTGTAAACAATCGTCAGTGTTCGTGATTAAATAAGGCAGGTAAGTAGTTTTTTTTTAATATAAAAAGACCTATAAGGTAGTAATCTGCGTCTATGATATGCATGTCTTGTAATGTGAAACATGAAATTAGTTTCCCAGAGATCATAGTTTTATAATAAAATATTTTTTTAATTTCTAATTTTAATTTTTTTATTTTAGTAATATTTTTTTTTTGTATAAAGTGTCGAAACGCGAAAGCGAAAAGGTAAGCGACAAGCCTGCCCAATGTCACGACAGCGGAATGTCCTTCAGATAATTATACTTAAGGAGTCCAAATTACTGCGTATATCCATACCCGCTTGCTACACCCCCTGCTCTTCGCGTTTACAATTTTGGCGGGAAAACGGGTGTCAGGTTTGTGCTTCGGCATATTTATGAAGTGCCGCCTTACTTGTATCCGTTTGAGCCCATTTATTCTCAAGAGCGTTTCAAGACGCTTCTAGCGGTATCGTTTGTTGATAATGAATGTACTTAAAATGTAAACTAACATTTTTGGCACTTAAGTTTTTTTTTTGCGATTTCTCAAGTAGTCGGTCAGCTATTACATTAATAATTTATGAAGGAGACAGTGGTTTTATGGCTTAAATGTGTTGTATACGAAATAACACACTCGAAAAACCAAAAATAACTGCATTCGATGGCACAAATATATATTTTTTTATTTTTTCAATACTTCGAGACCCGCCAAAAAAAATATTTTTTGTTTTTTTTTAATTTTACGATTTTTCTATGTAACTGAACTCTAATTTTAATGTGAGTTATATCAAAATAAAGAGCAGTTCAAGTAGACGCCATTCAACACAAATTTATCGGTATACCTTCCCAAATAAAAACAGAAAAAAAAATTCCCGCCAAAAACCCGTCCGCAAAGTTAAGTTTGTATGTTTTCGTCATCAACCAAGTTTTTGGGTACTATATTACACAGCGGTGTATCAAGCGGATACTACGCTCCTCACTATTGGAGATAATGATTTTTGAGAATTAGTCAGTATTTTTATGGAAACATTTACATTGCTTGTCGGTACATCAACTGGCAAAAGTTTTGTACTTCCCTAGACAGACTCAGCAAAGATCCCAATCATTACAAAGTTCTCTTCGATTTCTCGATTTATTCGTAGTATAGAACAAAAACTGAGATTTTTATGGGCGTGTTTACTTTTTTTTAAAGAGTGACGAGACGAGAAGAACATTTGCCTGTTGGTAAGCAACATGCCTGCCACATAACGGCACAGTGACACGCAGCTATTGGAACGTGAAGAGTCCAAATCATTACCTAGCACTGCACTGCGCTCGTCACCCAGGGATCTAAAATGTTATATCTCTAAGCCCTGTAATTTCACTGGAAACATTGGCTTTCAAACCGGAAAACAGTAATGTTTGCACATTACTGCTTGGCGGTAGAATAACTGGCAAAATTGTGGTACTTCCCCAGGCGGACTCTGCTAAGAGTCCTACCATTACAGACTTACTTTAGCCTATCAACATATTATTCTATGTAACATATTTTATGAATGTAATTATAACGTACACAACTTTTATAATTAAAAGATTATTTTCCTTTGAAATTCATACAACGATAAACTTTTGCAATTACTTTAATTATAACTTGAACACCTCATTATTTTATACAAAAAGAAATGAAAGCCGATTTTATCAGATCTTACATCGCATCGCGGCCTTGGGAGGGTCTTCGATTTACCAAGAAGGTCTATTGTTCCTTTATATTGAACGCTGATCAAGTGATTTCGAACAAAGGGCACTTTTCTTAGGACAATAGAGTAGGAAGACAAACAACTGACTGATTTTGAACGATATTTTGATGTTTTGAAATTTTGTTAATATTGTGATTTTTAGCTTTCATTTCATGGCAAAGGCTTGTATTTTTAACCGACTTCAAAAAAAGGAGAAGTTCTTGATTCGGTTATGTGCTACTAATATTATAAATGTCAATGTTTGGATGTTTGGGTGTTTGTTGCTCAATCACGTCCTAATGTATGAACCAATCGGGCTGAAATTTGGAACACAGATAAATCATAGTCTGCAAGAACATATAGGCTTTTTATCCCGAAGAAACAAAGGGAACGGAAACTACGCGGGTAACACCGCGGGGCGCTGCTAGGTATTTTATACGTATGTTACGAGATAGCTCCGCCAATTATGAATCTATTTTGCCAGTTATTTTTGAAGTGAAAACTTCTTTAGGCGCGCCTAGACAGATTTTTCGTGGGCTGTGAATTGAATTCATTCATCACGCTCGGCTATGATAAGAAAGCTTCGGGTAAACTCGGGACCATGGCTATTGGCCATCTTGAAATACGTCAGCCAATGGAAATGCTGAAAGGGCGTGGACAGGCCATCATGGCATGGCCATCTAGAAACGCAGCAGCCAATGGGAAATGCTAACGAATTTCTAGATGGCCATGCCAAGATGGCGAGGCCACGCCCTCCGGTTACACCCGTGTAGTTTCCAAGGTAAGCTATCAAATTCTGAGTTTTAAGTTTTCACTTCTATCGGCAGTTCCTATGACTGCCAATTTTTTTTGTTTAGAAGGTTTTGTTTGTTATATCACTTCAGAGATGTTCTCATGTAAATTGTATCAATATCAATTTAGCAATTTTTCAGATACCTTAAAAACACATTAATTCAACAAAATTCTTAAATTTTCTTACCTGGACGATACGATTACGTGTTTAGGATTACGATCATTACGGCTAACGATTTTTGTTTTAACGCACAAAATCAATTATCATTGTGTACTAGCAGCGCCCCGCGCTGCTACCCGCGAAGTTCCCGCTCCCGTTGCTCCCGTTGTTTTTCCAGGCCTATGTGTTTTTTCAGACTATAATCTATCTGTGTTCCAAATTTCAGACCGATCCGTTCATACGTTAGGATGTGATTGAGCAACAAGCATCCAAATATCCAAACATCCATACATTGACATTTATAATATTATATTACTAGCTGAGCCCAGCGGTTTTACCCGCGTAGATCCCGTTCCCGTTATTTTCATTATTTTATCGAGATGAAAAGTAGCCTATGTGTTCTTCCAGACTATAATCTAACTGGGTTTCTAATTTCAGCCTAACCCGTTCATACGTTAGGACGTGATTGAGCAACAAACATTCAAACATTGACATTTTTTAATTGCGGATCGATTTTAATAAGTTTTTTTTTACCATACTTCAACAATAAATTCAATTACCTATAAGAAATAAAACAAAAAACTAAACCTGTCTTAACTGGACAACACGTTCGTAATAACTTGAAGTTTCATTGGAACATTGTGTTAAGTTGATTTTACAAAAAAAAAAACAGTCCAGTGTCTCAGGTTATTTAAAATTTATGTCGGTTTTATTTTGTCGAAGAAAATTAAACTATTATATGTAGGTAGATTGATATTATTATAGTACGGATAACGGGACGAGTACAACATGTGCCCACAACATCACAGTGACACGAAGCTATAGAAACACGAAGAGTTCAAAACACTACCTAGTACTTGCACTGCGGTCGTAACCCAGGCTTACACTACTAACTTACTATTACTTATATAATGTGTACAACATAAGTTAGCTAAGATCGTTTCTAAAACTAGTCGCAGTGAGAAGGTGACCTCGAGAAAGCGTCTACTAAATCATTTATTTTGCCCAACCCCTCGCCGGACGAATATTATAATGCAAATAAATATGTATGTTACGGTGGAGGCGGCGCGGACACTTCAACAACCATACATTCAAAACCAGAACACAACTTCATCCATGTAATGAAATTGATTTCAACCGGCTTCAAAAAAAAGAGGATGTTTTCAATTAGTGTATTTTTAACGTGACAACGTCTAATAAATCGATGAAAGCTGCATGTACGAAAAAGTGTCCCGTTACACTCATTGTCCCGTTACGTTCATTGTCCCGTTACGCTCATTATTATGACGTTATCACCGTCTACCGTCACAGACAATTGTCTGTAAAGTCGGTTTACGGACGGTAGACGGTGATAACGTCATAATAATGAGCGTAACGGGACAATGAATGTAATGGGACAATAAGCGTAACGGAATTTATTAAAATATTATATTATTACTAGCTGATCCCGCAAACGTTGTTTTGCCATATAAATAAAGGTATGAAAAATAGCTAGTAGCCGATTCTCAGACCTACTGAATATGCATATACATTTTGGTTAAAATCAGTAAAGCCGTTTCGGAGGAGTAAGGAAACAAACACTGTGACACGAGAATTTTATATATAAGATATATGTATGGTTGTTGAGGTGTTCGCGCCGCCTCCGCCGTTACAAATTTAATTGCATTATAATATTCGTTCGTCTTTATAAAGCCTTAACATACAAAAAAAGAATAGGTATTTTTTTGTATGTAAAGGTTAAGGCTTAGGTATGCTAGGCGATAGCTCCGCCAATTAAAAAATTAATTTTAATTTCTCTAGTTTTATGATATAGGTTACGAGTATAACTCCCAGAAGTAGTTTCAGATAAATTTTATCAAAATCAGTGTAGTTGTTTTTGAAATGTTGACGTTTCAAAACTCTTAAATTTTGTTACCTCCAAAACGTATATGTATTGCCTAATCTTATTAAAACAATGTGTTTCGTTGATATCACAAAAAATATTAATATAATTCGAGGATCTCAGCTTAATTTAAAATTGAAGTTGTTTTTTTTTTCGGATTAAATTGAATTGTGTCTCTTGGAATTGGTTCGGCATACGTCAAATATGTATTTTCACCAAATTGACTTTGTACAAACATGTGTCAGTGTTTCTCACTCACATTATTTACTCACATTATGGGACCTGAAGTTTATAACACTCTTCCCAAAATAGTTATATCTGCCCCAAGTTTCGGCAGCTTCAAAAACAAATTAAAGTGCTGGCTTATCGATCAAACTTTTTATAGTTACACCGAATTTTTAGAGAGTGATGGCAAAGTCCTATAAAAATGTATACAAAAATTTGACATGGGTCAGTACAATTGTTATAAAAACATATTATACTCATATAATGCTTGACAGTTTTCTGTACAATAATTATTATAATACAGTAAAGTAGTCATTTCAAACTTTGAAAATGTATACAATTTGTATGCTCTTTCTTTTGTTTTTATTTTTTATTTATTGACGTGTAAATTGTACATTTATGAATAAAGTACTTTGACTTTGACTTTTCGACTCGTGTAGACCTTGAGGTATTATTGCTTGGAATTTTTTTCACACAAAACTGTCTAGCCCTAAATTAAGCAAAGCTTATACTATGGAGTCTGTGGAAGCCAGACCTGATCTAAACAATGTCATTTTAAATATTTACTTATTAGATAACACCCAAACACAGAACAAACATCCGCATCCATCACACAAATGTCTTTTTTGAATGAAAATCGAGTCAATTTTACGGAGGTATCTATAAAGTTTACCTACTGTGATCATCCTATACGGTATAGACGCAGGTAATGTGCCAGACATCGTCATGATCAAAGGATACACTCACAGACAAGATGAAACCAACTATAGTTTATAATATAGTGTGTAGGTATATAGATAATACGTACCAATTGCCATGGATATAATAATTAACACCTGGAACTGTTCAGATTAGAAAAGAAAATTGATTTACATTTTAACAATACTATCAGCAAATTTTCCTATGCGAAACTAAAAAACCTACTCGTACAATACTGTTTTAACTACTTTTTTACGGACTGCGAACTCTTTTAACAAACTAAATTGCATGAACACTATTTATTTATTTATTTATTGAGATAGAAACGGAATTCCAGTTACAATTATCTCACACAATATAAATTAACTTTAAAATTACATTTTGGACAGTGATACAAATGATACACTAACACTATTTCATTACATTAGGTACAAGTCAAAAATAACGAAACAAGTCAACACAAAACAAAAAACATTCAAAATAATAAATTATAGTCGTCAGTTGATCTTTCGGTCCTCTCATTCTTATCCCACTGGTCGGTAAGATTTTCACAATAGCTAAATATAATCATTCGTAGGGTGTTCCAAGTGTCACAAAAAAGGTCGAGATCAGTGTTGGCGGAAAGAAGAGCATTGAGGTGACGTTGGGTTCGGACTAGCGGTGTCATGGCGCGAGCCGTAGTTCGGCTGCTATTCAGGTGGAAAAACTTATGCAGTTGTCCACGTCTGTTCGTGACACCTGGTTTCTCTGGTACACTCAAATTGCACATTAAATTGTGTAAATCGAGGGAGTCAATCGAACCTCTTAGGATTTTGGACCCAATTAGGAGTTGGTCCACCAGCCTTCTGACTTCCAGCGAGTTGTAGCCGAGATGACCAAGCAAAAACTTTGTCGGATACATGTATGGGTAAAAACCATAACTTTTTTTGTAGAGTGACCTCAAGAAAGCTTTTTGTACCTTCTCCAACATTCGAGTGTAGGTGACATGGTGCGGGTTCCAGACGCAGGCACTTGACTCGAGCTTACTTCTTATTAATGAGTTGTATAAGGTTTTAACAACCAAAGGATTCGCAAAGTCCTTAGCATTTCGCATAACAAAACCAAGACGACGGTAAGCCTCTTTGGCCAAGTCAGAAACATGGTCGTGAAAGGAGAGACCGCGATCAAATTTCACTCCCAGGTCACGAATCGTATTCACTCTATTAATAAACAAACCACCGAGGCAGTATTGAAAACTGACAGGATTGATTTTGCGGTCGAATGTCATAGCATTGCACTTAGTAACATTAAATGGAAATTTATTATTCGCCGCCCATGCAAAAACAGCGTCAATATCCTCTTGCAAACTAAGGCAATCGCGAGGTGTACTTATCTCGAGAAAAAGCTTAAGGTCATCCGCGTACAACAGACACTTGGCAGTTCTCAGAGCCCTGGGAAGGTCATGAATCATAATTTGTAGCGGGCCAGTAATAGAGCCCTGACTCACACCAGACTTGGTATGATAAGGTTTAGAGATATGGGTACCGTGTCTAACATACTGTCGCCGATTTCTCAGATAGTCCGCGAAAATTTTTAAGAGGTTCGGAGTGAAGCCTAGCGCAGATAACTTATGCAATAAAATATCGTTGTCGATTTTGTCAAAAGCCTTTTGAAAGTCAAAATAGATCACGTCAACCTGTGAGCCGCGATCCATAGCATCGGAGATGTATTCGACTAGCCCCAATAAGTTGGAGTTTACGGAACGGCCTCGTCTAAAACCATGCTGCTCCTCTCCTATTTGTTGCTTAACCTGTCTATATACCTCAGCGTGTAAGATGTGTTCAAAGACCTTCGCAGGTGCACACAAAATTGCGATAGGACGATAGTCTTCAACCGATGACTTGTTGCTCGTCTTCGGAATAGGGGTGACCCTAGATAACTTCCACTGTTCTGGGTATATCCCTTTCTTTAGCGATAGGTTAAAAATGTGGTAGATTGGGAGAACAAGGTCTTTTTTACCTGATTTCAGAATAAAACCAGGTAAATTATCGGGGCCCGGTGAGCTACCCACCTTTAACCTATTAAAACTGCGTTCAATATCTTCAGGAAACACAGTAGGTAGGCTAACAGAACCATGACAATCGTCCAAATCCAAACATGACTCAACGTCCAGCGAGGGCAACTCATCCAGAAAAACACTAGAAAAATAGGCTGCAAAAGCTTCAGCAGCATCTATTCCTTTGCATAGGGCACCCTTATACGAAACACAGGGTTCGAAACCACCCTTCGATCTAATAGCATGCACATGGTTCCAAAAATTCTGGGGACAACGTAACAAGTTCTTTTCTATGACCGACATATGAGACTTGTACGCTTGGGAGATACGTATTTTAAGACTAGCTCGTAACTCAGAAAACATTGCATAGGTGGCGACACAGTCTGATCTCAACCAGGTTCTATGTAATCTGCTCTTGCGCCGAATATCTTTTATAATGTCTGCATCAAACCATACGGGATATCTGTCACCGCGGTCTACTCGTCTTATCTTTTTGGGGGCGGACATATCAAACAATCCATAGATGATGTCATAGAAAGCTTTAGTAGCCAACGAAACGTCACTAGACTCGAGTACTGGGGTCCACGAAATTTCAGATAGGAGGGAGAGGAAAAGAGGGACATCCATCTTTTTAAAGTTCCAATCTCGCGCTGAATCGATGTTACTCGGTGGAAGTCGGACACATCTACCGCTCTGCGGTGAGATAGTGACCGCTACCTCGAGTGCGGGGTGATACAGAGCGTCGAGTGGGACGAAACCGGCACCGGGGCGCACGCGCACTGCGCGCGGCCGGGACTCGCAGCTCTCCTGCGCCAACACCACGTCAAGGATACCTCCGTGAGAGTTCACTACGTCATTATAATCGATTAAATTACAGTAAGACAAAAAATAACAATAATAATTCCGTACATCACAAGAGGCGCTGTTTAGATTTAGGTCACCAACAATTAATATTGTAAAAGTCGATGTCGCCAACAACGACTCTATTTTACTAAAGAATTCCATGTAGGCGGAGTCTCCCGCCTTCGGCTTAATATAAACTACGCAAACAAGCAGCGTCCCGGCGCGGTGGGTGACGTGCGCCCACAGGTCCTCAGCGAGCCCCGACTCGAGGTCCGGGCGGCGGCGGACAATAAGCCCCGGCCGGGCCGCCAGTAGCACGCCGCCGCACGGCGTGGGGTGGTCGCGGCGCAGCAGCGCCCAGCCGGCCGGCACCACCTCGGCGTCCTCCACCGAGCCGTCGAGGAACGTCTCCGTCGCAGCCACCAGCTCATGATCCGACAGCAGCATGCTGGTGCGCCACGCCGAGAGCTTCGTCTTAAGTCCTCTTACGTTCTGATAAAAGACGCCGATGGTCGACGATAGTGACACGGAGCGCGACTCACTGCGAGCCGATTCCCGACAGAAACGTTTGACTTGGAGCAGGTGCACGCTTCTTATAATTAATCCACTTCTTGACACGGGCGTTTTCAGGCCATACGTTTATAGAAAAACAATTATCATAGCAATCTTCCGGTACACCTATCTTGAAAGAGTTGTAGCTATTGGAAGTTTTCAACTGTTCTACAGTAATGGCTCTCTCTGGGCAGAGCTCTCATACATAAGCTTTTACTTCGTCCACTTCAGATAACATATTCCACAAATGGAAATGCTTACGAACCTCTGCCGCTCTAAGTGAGGTCACAGTAGGCCCCGCGACACAGCGCAACGACGCGGCCCCACCGCGTCGCAGCGCCGACGACGCCGGCGCCGGCGCGGCAGCCGGTGGCGGAGGTGCATGCGCTCGCCGGACGCCCACAGTTTTCCATTCATTGCCATCGAGACAAGCTGGAGTAACCCGAGGCGAGGCAACATCAGCTGGAGGAGTGGGCGGGGGCGGCGCGGACGGTGAACGTGCAGACGGTGGAGGTGCTGAGGGCGCCGGCGACCGTAGGTTTGAGGATCCGGGTGCAAGGCGCACGGCGGGAGGCGGCGGGCAGGCCGCTGTGCGAAGCGGTGAAGGGCAAAATGAAGTTGTGAGAAGGTCTTCAGTGACACATATCTGACTGAGTTTTGCCGGTTCAGTTGTTTTAACAGACCTTTTTATCTCCTGGTCTTCAAATTTCTGTCGTAGCTCCTTCATTTCCTTCAGAACATCATTAATTTTAGCTTCAATTGGTGATATGTATTTCGCTAACAGTCGCTCGAGCGAATCTAAAGTAGCTTTCGACATATTTTAAAACAACAAGCCACTCAGTAACACGATTGTTCAGTTGAGCACCAGTTGCGCTAAATTCATAAAACTGAATGGGGTATTTTTTTTTACCTGACAACACTCGTCTTGTCAAAGTGAAAAATGATCCGTCAATTGAGTTTGACACTTGCTTGTCAATATCAAATTGATATCTGTCAGTTGAAATTGACAATCACTTTATGGTTGATTTCGCTACTAGTGGGTAGTCAATGTGGTATTTAAGATATCGAGGGTAAGAATATGAGCTCTTATCTGGTTTATTTTGATGTTGCAGTTGGCGAATCACCTCGTAAAAAACATATAGGTACCTTGGTATAGCGTCGCACTTCAGAAATAACTCACTATTACAGTTGTTTTCGCAAGTATTCAATATTAAATCAAAAACTTGAATTAACGTAGTGTTTACTGTTCTGGGGTTGCCAGTACTCCAGTACTATGTATAGTTAATACCTAACAACTTATACCAAGGGAGGTTTTTTTTTTAAAATAAAGAGTGTCCAGACGAATATGACATGTGCCTGATGGTAAGCAACACGCCTGCCACATAACAGCACAGTAACGCGCAGCTATTGGAACATGAAGAGCTCAAATCATTACCTAGCACCGCACTGCGCTCGTCACCCAGAGATCTTAGTTGTTATATCTATAAGCCCTGTAATTTCTCTGGAAACATTTCCCTTCAAACCGGAACACAGTAATGCTTGCACATTACTGCTTGGCGGTAGAATAACTGGCAAAGGTGTGGTACTTCCCCAGGCGGACTCTGCCAAGAATCCTACCACTACAAAATACATACTTTAAAACACCAACAAAATTATTCAAGTTGACACTACACTACAACCTATAATCTCAGAATTATAGATATGTAGGATATATAAACTTTCTATGGGTTGATGTTTGTTACTCGTTCAAGAAGACTGTTGAATGAATACCTATATTACCTATATGAAATTTGGTGGATAGATAATGGTCGAAAGTAACTCAGACCAATTTTTATCTCGGGATAAGAACGGGGTCGAAAAATATACGAATGGAACCGCAGTATGCCTCAAGTGTTTACATAAATTGATATTGGCAAATAATAGTGGTGCTGTAGAATAAGTACAAAAACAAACCGCTTTTTAGTTGCTACTACTTAGTTGAACCATTTTTAGGGTTCCGTAAAACGTAAAAACGGAACCCTTATAGATTCGTCATGTCTGTCTGTCTGTCTGTCTGTCTGTCTGTCTGTCTTCCTGTCCGTCCGTATGTCACAGCTACTTTTTGCCGAAACTATGAGAACTACACTGTTGAAACTTGGTAAGTAGATGTATTCTGTAAACCGCATTAAGATTTGAACAAAAAAATTAAAAAAAAAGATAAATTAGGGTTGCCCCCCATACTGAGAACTGAAACTCAAAAATTTTTTTTTCATCATTCCTTCACGTGTGGGGTGTCTATCGATAGGTCTTCAAAAATGATGTTGAGGTTTTTAAAATCATTTTCGTCTACACTGAATAATTTGCGTGAGAGACACTTCCAAAGTGGTAAAATGTGTGTCCCCCCACCTCTAACTTCTAAAGTAAGAGAATGAAAAATCTAAAAAAAATATATGATGTACATTACCATGCAAACTACCAACGAAAATTGGTTTGAACTCGATCTGATGAGTAGTTTTTTTTTAGTACGTCATAAATACACTATTATTAAAACTTCGATCAAAGTTACAACGAACTACGTGTACTATGTATATTATGTTACATGCTGCAACGGAACCCTTCATGGGCGAGTCCAACTCGCACTTGGCCACTTTATTTTCTTGTGATATCGTCCATCTTAGCATTTTAAATTGTTAACTAACTTACTCTTCCTTAATTTCAAGAAAAACAGAATAAACCTAGTGTAATACCTAATATTATTAATAATTTGAGATATTTGCCGTTACAATGAACTGTGGCAAGAGCATGCTATAAATTTAAACTTATTCTGTAAGAAATTTAATTACCGGCCATTAATATTAATTTTATAGGCAAGACGTAATTTTATTTCACTAATAATGGTGAAAATGAGGCTTTTATTGGCTTCCGTAATTAATAGCCTCATTAACGACTTCGGTAGTGGAACTGATGAGGAAATATTGATTCGGTTTAATGCTTCATGATATATATTAGGTATTGCTGGAGTTTATCTAGATGAATAAAGGCAGTAGTGTGAGTACGTGTACATGTGTATGTGTGAGGGTGTGTGAGTGTGTGAGAGAGAGAGAGATAATGATAAAGTAAGCGTTTGAGCGTTACGTTTATTTGTTTTTTTTTTTGTCTATTTCATGTTATAACAGCTTACAATTTTAACGGTCAAAGATTATTCTTCAAAGATAGGTCAAAGGTAAAAAAATAATATATGAAAATTACTACAGAGCTTGTTTTGCCACTAAAATTGAGATAGGTGGGTAGAAATTAAGATTTGTATGTACTATTTTTAGAACCAAATCACACAAAAATAAATAATAATAATAATTAAACTCTTTATTACACCTACAAAAAAAAATACAGAACAGTTTAAGACTTAAACTAAGATTAACAAAACATAAGAAATAATACTATATAATATACACATTATGAAAGTACAGATGGAAATGTTCTTTAAATCTCGTTTACTTTGGTCACAGTATTATGTAGTGTAAGGGCGGCCTTATTGCTTAAAGCAATTTCTTCCAGACAACCTTTGGATGGAGCAAAAATGTTAGGAAGTCTTGCATTGCAGGTGGTGTTAACATATACATTTGCGAATTTAAAAAATATATATATTTACGTATCATAATAATTATTATGCCGAACAAAACATAAATATGATAAAAATAAATAATGTATGTGCTTACCGCACAGCAGAATTTAAAACTTAATTAAAATTAATCACGACAATAAAATTTATTACATCAAATTGAATATAGTAAACACAGCGACACAGCAGTAAAGAACATATTATGACCTCTCTCTCTTTCGCTCGGATACACTCGGCAGTCCTGAGTTTGCCCGATCGTGGTTTTTTTGTCAGAGTTTGACGGTTCGGCTTCACTCATACGAAATAATAGATGTGCGGTGTGTCTAAAGAAGTTTTCACTTCAAAAAACATAAATATCTGCCAAGCTATTTCAAAGAAGTTCGGTTGCAAACACTGTGACACGACAATTTTAAATACAGCATTTGACAATTTTATATCGGTAAAACATTTTTTAAAAGCGTAAGTTATGCATCACAGTTTAGCGTGACCACATTGTGCAGTGTAGCCCCTGCCTTATTGTAGCGTGACCACTCCCCTTAATAGCAGCTTTGGCAACTACTACATAAATACCCGGAAAATGTACAAAGTAGCCGTGGACTATAATTATTGCTTCAGGCATTTTCTCATTAGTAACGATTTATTATTTTTAAGAACTTATTTGGTAGTAATTTCTAGGTGCTTTGTTAAGGTTTTCCTTCCTTACTAAGTTCGAAAGATTCAAATAAGTATTTTTATAAATAAGTAAAGTACAAAGAAATTACCAGGCATAGGATGTATCATCTAATACGTCTTGGTGACGAGCACAGAGCAGCGCTAAGTAATGATTTGGATTATTCACGTTCCAATGAACGTGAAGAGTCCAAATCTTTAATCACCTATTGAGTAACACGCATCTGTTGAGCAGCATGTCACTGTCCTGTTATGTGGCAGGTGTGTTGCTTACCATCAGCCGGTTGTCCTGATCGTCTTGTCATTCTATACTACAAAAAAAAACAGTAAGCATTTCCTTCCATACTAAATTCTGAATGTTTAAAGAAATTTCTATGTTGTTTTTCAATTTCTTAATAATAATAGTTTAATTTAATGATTTATCTTCCCAGTTTTATCGCGACGTAAGCTGTCCTCCCACCACAAAGCTGCTGGCTTCAGTCAAGTTAATACCAGGTATTAAACTATATCAATTTTACACCGCCAGTCTTTGCAGTATTAGTTTTAGCTTGCCTTCAGCTGTTATTACCATAATGCCGAGCTTCGGAGGTGGGAACGTTGGAAGCGTCGGACGTGTTAAGATCAAAGTAAAGTTCTGCTTCGTGTTAGAATATTATTAAAATAAAGTAGCCAAGTGCGAGTTGGACTCGCCCATGAAGGGTTCCGTTCCAGCAAGTAACATAATATACATAGTACACATAGTTCTTGTAGTTCGTTGTAACTTTGATCGAAGTTTTAATAATAGTGTATTTATGACGTACTAAAAAAAAACTACTCATCAGATCGAGTTCAAACTAATTTTCGTTGGTAGTTTTCATGTTAATGTACATCATATATTTTTTTAAGATTTTTCATTCTCTTACTTTAGAAGTTAGAGGGGGGGGGGACACACATTTTACCACTTTGGAAGTGTCTCTCGCGCAAATTATTCAGTGTAGACGAAAATGATTTTTTAACCCCAATATCATTTTTGAAGACCTATCGATAGACATCCCACACGTGTAGGTATGATGAAAAAAAATTTTTTGAATTTCAGTTCTCAGTATGGTAGGCAACCCTAATTTTTCTTTTTTTTTAATTTTTTTGTTCAAATCTTAATGCGGTTCACAGAATACATCTACTTACCAAGTTTCAACAGTGTAGTTCTCATAGTTTCGGCAAAAAGTGGCTGTGACATACGGACGGACAGACAGACAGACAGACAGACAGACAGACATGACGAATCTATAAGGGTTCCGTTTTTACGTTTTACGGAACCCTAAAAAGTATGAGACGAGACGTACTTCTTAGCATTCCATGGATTCACCGTGCGGGTGCCGGGTCCATCGTGTGGCAGAGAGAGAAATCTCGAATAGACCCCAAGACTTGTGACTCGGGCTGTAGGTTTAAAAGGGGCCCCTTACATTGACGTACGTCAACACTCACCTTCACTACTCGTATTTCTCTCCCTGCCCAGCCAAATCCGATATGATCCTACTAGTGCAGCTTTAGATACTCGTTCTAGTATAGAACTTACTGCACTTCTGGACAATCCAAGGTCTTTAAGCAGGTTATAGAGAGATTTTGCTGGTATACCTCTCGCTCCTACTTCTACAGCGTATAAATTAACTACATAGCCATTTTTTGTTAATTCATTTTGTAGGTCGTAATACTTATTTTGTTTCAACACGTGGTCTTTAGGTATATTAGTTTCCCACGGTACGGTAAGTTCTACCAGGACTATGCGTTTCGTAGCCCTAGAAAAAAGGAAAATGTCCGGTCTGGATGACGAAACACCCACATCCTCTGGGATTTTGTAGTGCTTTTCATACGTGTCCATTAAAATTGTCCAATCAGGTGCTGAACCCAGGATTGAGTAAGGCTTGTTCTTGGAGTTTGAAGTTGAGCCCTCTTTTACAAAGTTAATTTGTCTTTTGTTCATCGTCAATCCCTTTTGGGCTCTAGCTACCGAAAGGCTTACGGCTTCACGTATGATTTCAAGTACTCTGTCATGGCGCTGTGAGTAATGACCCCTATTAAGGAGCACCTTGCATCCCACCAATATGTGCCTTGCTGTACATATCGCCTCACCACAAGTATAGCAACATTTTTCAGAGGCTTTTCCCCACCTTACCAAGTTACTCTGGTCAGGGAGGGTCATTTGGAAAGCGTTCAGATAAAATTTTAATAAGGCAGGAGACCAGTCATATAGCAAGGTGCGCCACTTTAGAGCTAATGGGATACAAAACTCACCTATGGTTAACCACTCACTTTGCATTTCTAAATTCATAGCGTGCACTTTGTAACTATCATTTTCGTCTTGTTGTAGAAAGGTTTTTACCATGTCTCGGTCTTCCCTTTTCTTTCTCGCACCCAACCCAGCTGTATTTACTTGCGCACCTGCCATAAATTGTTTGTGGAATTGAAGTCTAGATTCAAGGTCCGAAGCGCTTTTGTCTTTTGGGAGAGATGCGATTAATTCGTCTTTCGACTTTCCCAAAACATGCGTTTTTGTAACTCTTAGGTGTTTGTAGAGTTCGGATGGTTTTTTTAGTTTCAGGCCAAAACTATTGTGATCCCTAAATAGAGTAGAGGGATCAGCCGGATGTGCCAATCCAAACCATGACTTCAATATCTTTATGACATTAGCATCTAATTTTGCGAGGAAGGTTTTACCGATGTCATATACTAGGAAAGGCCAAGTGAGACGTGATGTGAGATAGTTGTCATATATCCATGCTTTTTTGATATTGCTGATAGGCTGTTGGTCTACCTTACTGAGGTCATTCATGAAATTTCCAACAACTACCTCTAATGATGGTGTACGTCCTTTGTAGTCTATCTTTCTACCAAGAAATTTGAAAGGCACTGCCTCTGCTATTGTGGCAACTCTTTGGCCACTTATGGAGAGTCCCGGATCGTAAGAAGTATATTTGGTATCTCGTCTACCCAGACATAAACAATGACATTTACTTGGTTTTGCCTTCATTCCCTCCGTCCATGTACAGAACTCATCAACATCATTCAACAATTGTTGACACTGTTTGGGATTTCGTGTAAGTATTGCAAGGTCGTCCGCAAAGGCTAAAATTGACTCAGTGTACTTATTGTTGATTTTAAACCGGTAGCCCCATTTCTTCTCACGGGATATTAATTTATCTACTAGAATATTTATAACTATATTAAATACTATTGGTGATAAGCAGCACCCTTGGAATAGTCCCACATTATATTTAAGTGGTTTTGAGTATTCTTTGTTTACTGCTATAACAAATTTTAAGTGATTATAATATGAATTAATTATGTCAATAATTACAGCAGGAAAGTTATACCATTTTAGGGCAAATAACATAAGTTCATGCTGCACGGAACCAAATGCGTTCTCTAGGTCTATCCAGCAGACTGTTATTTGTCTCTCATGTGTTCTGGCATCTTTCAAACTTTCCGCTAGTAATGTATTGTGTTCCAGGCATCCAGAAATACCAGGCAAGAAGCCTTTCTGGTGGTTGGGCCTGAAATACCTATTGCTAGCCATAAATGTGGTCATTTTTGTTTGCAATATACTGAAAAAAATTTTAGAAATTGTATTGGTTAGGGCTATCGGTCTGGTGTCTTTTGGATGAGTTACTTCTTTCATTTTAGGAATCAGGACAAAAATTGCTCTTCCAAATGATTTTGGGATTTGCTTTCCTGACCAGATCTTACTGAATATATTTAAGATATGTTTACGAACTGATGGACACTTTTTATACACTATGTAAGGAATGCCATCAGGGCCTGGAGCTGATTTAGTAGTTTTCTTCTTAATTTGATAGTTTACTTCCTCTTCACTAGGTGGAGTGCTTTGAAAGTTTGTTAGAGGATCATTAGGTCTTTGGATGTTTGGTACTACGTACGAGCTCCCGCGTTTAGGCACTTCGTATGTGCTTTTAAAGTGATCGTAAATTTGCTCATTAGTCAAGATAAGCTTTCCATTTTGTTCTCTGAAAATATTTTTCGAGTATTGAAAAGGGTTTTTATCAAAGTCTACTTCGTGTTTAGCTCTGTAAAGATTATCACGATTTTTACTGATTTGTAGCGATATTCCTTGTATTAATTTAAGGATTGATCTTAGAGCCCTGGACAGTTGGTGACTTAGATGGTTGTCGCCCATGGTTTTAGCTACACGAAGACGTTTTATTAGTTCTCTTTTCTTCCTCCGCAATTTTACAGGTCAAAAAATCCAACGTAATTTATTTCATTTTTAGAAATTAACTCTTTTCATTTGATAGTTAGATTGAGAAAGTTGTGAAAAAGTATCATAGCTAAAAAAAAGGCTGGACAATTTGATCGTTCAAACAAAAAAAACAGTCAAAATCAAGTCCGTTTGAGAGTTACGTTGCTACAAACACTCACACACAGGAGGAGAAGAAGAGAGTCTAGTCACGCCTAGTCTAGTCGGGAAAACAGCAACTTACAATCTAAAACCCCTGGTTGGAATCCCAAGTGCACCGCTATCTTTTCAAAGTCATGTGCGAAATGTTAGCGAACTTAAAAACGGTGAAAGAAAACATCGTGAGGAAACCAATCTGTTCCTGGATTCTTTCTAAGTCATCCACAAACAATGGACCAACACCCTAGTGGATTAACGCCTTTACTCTCTTCTTGCGAGAGATGGTCCTGACTCCTTGCGGTGGGAACATTTGGTGGACTGGGTATGTCATTTTTTCCGGGTAACTAACCTTTAAGAAATATATAAAACGCAGTCTCCATAACACAGAGGTATTTGTAACACAGTTCTAACAAACAAACAACCCGTTTTCACCAGGAACTGTTACCGAGCAACTGTCTGTGTAAATATTTATCCGGCAGTTTATCTCGAGGTGTAAACAGTCGAATGCACTCGGTAAATCTTTGCGAGCTCCAGCGCAATCTGGAAGTTTGTGCGGTCGAATCGTGGTAATATGGTTTGAGATTTTTTAAAAGTATAGAGTAAAGAGACGACATGTGCATGTTTAAATAATACATAAAAAACATAATTTATTTTATTACCAAGTAAGCTTTTTTTTTTTTTTTTAATTATACCGTCATAGTTATATATTAGAATAAATGTTTCTGTTTTTTAAAATTAGTTTTTCAAAAAAAATTGTTTTGTGTAATCGTTATGCCTGGTGCCCACGACACAGGTTGCCCTAGTGTGGGTACCAGTGTACATGTGTCCCAACATATTTTGTTTTTATGTTTTAAGTATATACTAACTTGTTTTTTTTAAGAAACTGTGTTCTTGAATCAAATTAATTTCATTTCATTTCATTTCATTTCAAGCTGTTACATTTTTAGTAGATTCCCTCATTGATATAAACCATTGGATGTACCCTGAGACCTTGCAATTGATAATAAACTGCGTCTGTGTGTACAGCGTAAGTGGTTAACACATCACCAATCAACTTGATCCCTACAGTCGCTAGCGGCAAAGTATGCTGTGGTTCTACTTATTTTGGTTGTTAACAACTAATAGTGATAGGTAAAATCGTCCGGCGTTCACCGCTTCCTGCAACCGACTACGGAAAAACTGAGCTCACTCTTCCCATCGATGACATAATTCCGTGCACATGAAGTTTCGGAGGGCACACCCAATGGTTTATATCGATGGGTTCCCTAGCCTTTGCTTTAGTAATAAAGACCGTATTGTAAAAGGCAATGTCTTTTATTAGTTGCTACAAGTTACCACTTTTAGCATCAACATGCCTCTCCATAGTATCACAGTGCAACTCAGCTTTTTTATCGTATCGCTTACTATCAGTTGTTTGTCTTACTAGTCGCGTTATTTTACATTAAAATAATAATAATATGTTTTCTCCGAAAATACAAAATACCGACATTAATTTAAAAAATTACACTCAGACTTTCGGCTCCATTTCGAACTACCTATGATAAGTCATCCAGATAAAGATAAGCAAGTTACAGTTTTTTTGATTAAATTTCAGAAACCACCTCATAGATTTCAATAATATAGGACTATGAAACTACTCTCCTTTCTCTTTCTCCTCTACTCTACCTCTAAACTATGATCTGCCAAACCATAATCAATTCACAATTAATTAGTGGAGCGAATAACATCCATTGCTCCTCTGTTTTTTGGAAGTCGCTTTAAGGCCGGTTTGCATTTTGATTAGTGCGAATGCAAGTGCGATTGCGAGTGTGAGTGAGTAATCGCGACTGATTACTATGCACTCGCAATAATCAATCGGTGTCCACACGTGTTTGCTACTAATCACTCAACACCTGCACTACTCACTCGCACTCGCACTAATCAAAATGAAAACAGGCCTTTAAAAAGTGCCATTTGCGATTAATATTTTGAATAAATATCTTGTCTAAAAATGTCAAATATAAAGTTGAAAGTAAATGTTTTACCTTAAATTTAAGTTTAGAAAGTCTTCAAACTTATGTTAAGTAATTAGTTTAGTTTCAAATAGTTTCATTTCGTCTATAAAATAAAACGTTGACCTTTCATTAGCGTCGAACGTCTGCATTGCAACAACTCTATCAATTCCATTGAAAGGGCAAACAAATAAAGCTAACAGCTAAAATCTAGGTCGCTTTATCTACCCCGCGCTATTCGATTTCCGGTGCTAACCAGAGCCTTGGTAGATGGATGGCTTTTATACGACTGTCCGACGGATACGGGGTTTTATTTTAGGGAATTTGTGTAATTTACAGACAGTAGGAGATATTAGTTGTAGAAGAAAAATAAAGGAAATACTTCTTTTTTATCTTTAATAGGTGTTTAAGTGAACACCATTTCGCCTGATGTTAAGCGACGACTGAATGGCATATCATCAAAGAGGCCCAAATATGTCCGGCAGTCGACTAGGTTTTTTTTTAAATTATTATCACGTATAGGTCCGCGTTTGGCCACCAACTCGCCTGATTGTAAGCGACGGTGTGGTCGAAGATGACGCACGTTGATCTAGAAAGTACCTGTTCACTCTGACCTTGAAAAGTTCTAGATTGTATCTCTCAGGGAACAAGGAGCCCGGCAACTTATTCCACTCTAAAGCTGTAAGTACGAGAAAAGTGGATGATGATGATGTTACTTTAAAAAAAACCTAGTGATATAATTGCTAGAATGTTCGATTCTCCAATTGTGATTTCATTGGTTCAAAATGCAAAATCGAATACGGTGTGCACCTTTGAGTATTTTATTATCCCTAGTGATGACGTACGTATGAGTTTGTCGTGACCACTAGCTTCTAAGGTGAAAACAAATTTAATACATTGTTTCAAGAAACACACATTAGACAAGTGTTAATCGCTGACCTATACGTATACTCTACGTATACATTACATGGAAATAATGGTAAGTGGCCAAAATGGGAACTTACGCTGTTGCAAAGCCAACCAGGCCGATGCCCGAATTCACATTTGTTTTTTCTTTATAGCATAGAGTGACGAGACGAGCAGGTCATGTGCCTGATGGTAAGCAACATGCCTGCCACGTAACAGCACAGTAACACGCAGCTATTGGAATATGATAGTCCAAATCATTACCTAGCACTGCACTGCGCTCATCACCCAGAGATCTAAGATATTGGCCGCGACCGCGACGCGAGACCGCGACCCTAGACCAAGACAGGCACTTGACTCTATGGAATTATATGGGCACCAGTTCGCGCCGAGACCGCGACAGGAGACCGAGACAGGTCGCGGTCGCGGTCTCGGCGCGAACTGACGCCCATACAATTCCATAGAGTCAAGTGCCTGTCGCGGTCTCCGGTCGCGGTCTCCTGTCGCGGTCTCAGCGCGAACTTGTACCTTAAGCCCTGTAATTTCTCTGGAATCATTGCCCTTCAAACCGGAACACAGTAATGTTTGCACATTACTGCTTGGCGGTAGAATATTTGGCAAAGGTGTGGTACTTCCCCAGGCGAACTCTGCTAAGAGTCCTACCACTACTAAAATGTACCAATGCCCGCGCCCTTCTGACAATGTCATCCAAGTGCAATTATTTCGTGGTACGCCTATAGCTCTATCATAGTGAATTACGTCCTTTTTTGTCAATTTTAGGTTTAGTAGATTACCAAATAGCCTGATGTTAAGCAACGATACAGTCTACGATGGAGCGAATATGCCTAGAAATAACCGATTCACTCTCGTGGACCTAAAATTTATCAAGATTGACTTTGTCCTTGTGAGAGAAAATTCCAAATCCCAAAAATGCCAACATAAAGTGAGCTGTTTTGCCATGTGTGTATTTTTTACGTAAAGACAAACATGTACACTGCCCACCTGATAGATAGTACCGAAGCTCTAACCACGTTCTAACGGTCACTCATTGACAACTAAAACGATTAAAAAACAACTGTAAAGCTGAAATATGCTCTTTTTATAATTTTCTGAGACTTTGTAAAGAGTTATTTATAGAGTTATATTCACGAATAAGCTATCTCAAATCACGTTCTACATTTAAATAAGATAATCTTTTGGTTTGGTGACGCCAGCTGTTGTTTTCGATTTATTTTTACACATCACATTTAAACACGATAGAGTTATGGAATTAAAATAGATTGTATTGTGGTGTAAAATAGATAGAAGCACGTAGTGGCTTAGCGCTGTTTCGTGCGGTTCACAAATTGTATGGTCATAGGCTCGAATCCCGCCTTCACTTCTATCTTAATATATATAAATCTCCTGTCACGATGTTTGTCTGCGATGGATTCCTAAACCGATTTAAAATTAAATTGGCACACCGTCAGCAGTCTGGTCCAACTTGAGAGATAGGATAGTTTTTATTTCGATTAATAGTCTTTAAATGACAATATCCGAGCGCAGCCGGAATGGGCCGCTATTGTGTTATATATTTCAAATAGCAGATGTAAAAATTTGTCCTCCAAAAATATTGTGTGAAAAAACTCAAGTAAAGAAGAAAATATTCGTAGAATCTTTCAGGGTGCATCATCCACTAACCCATCCTGGGCCAGTTTGGTCTAGATTTTCCTATTGAGGCAAGGCCTTGAGTCCCAGCAATGGAAACATTTAGTGGGATAATTATCCTATGTTTTATCACCATGAAATGTGGCAAACTAGCATTACCCACGTAGTTCCCGTTATATTTTCGTGGTTAAAAGTAGCCTCCATATTCTTCCAGACTATAATTTGTGTTCCAAATTTCAACCCGAGCCGTTCATACGCTACACGTGATTGAGCAACAAACGTCCAAATACACTGACATTAGTAGGATTATGATACATCTACATCTAAAATCTGTCTAGTGGTCGTTTAAAAATATTTTGAAGTGTAGACAAGGATTGACCCAACGATCTACTATGGATCAACGATAGATCGTTAAAATTATTATCATGTAGACATGATAATAACTTTTAAGACGAAATATTTCAATCATCTACATATAAACAGTGGTCCCAAAATCAGAACAACAATATTCTAAAGTGTATTTTTTTCTTTTTAAAAAACGTAATTTCCTGTTTGACGCCTGACAAACAGCGCCGCTATAAAAGAGGCTTCAGTCGACAACTAGGCCACGGAGCTAAGGCAAGGAAGTATTCTAATTAACAAGAAAAAGTTACTTTGCATTCAGAATGGCTCGAAACTGAGCCAACATTAGGACGTTTTCCTGTGCGAACTAAGAGACGTGCTGAAAGGCTCATTGGCAACGACACCGTTTTGCAAAAAAGATTTCCAAGTCTTGCACATTGGCGCAAAATTAGTAGCTTATCGGATACAATTCGTAGAATGTGCAACTGATCTGCATTATCTAATACCAACTTGCCTTTTTTTGTATTGGACTGCTTGTGGCTCGAAAAAGCGACATCGATTCATGGTTGATGTTCCAAAGACACGAACGAAGAGGTTTGATAAAGAAGAAGAGAAGAGGCTTTTGTGATAAGAACGTCTTGGCTGTGGAAAGCGTTGTCTGAGTGGATTTTTCCCGATGGTTACAATCTTACAGACTGGTTACGGTCTTTAAATCAAAATATATTTTTTAGATAAATTACAACACATAGAGAATGAATCATAAATCTTATATATAAAATTCTCGTGTCACAGTGTTTGTTTCCTTACTCCTCCGAAACGGCTTTACTGATTTTAACCAAATTTTATATGCATATTCTGTAGGTATGAGAATCGGCTACTAGCTATTTTTCATACCCCTAAGTGACAAGGGTTGTTTACCCCAAACATTTTTTTTTTAATTTTCGGACAATTTTTTTTGTTTTTATATTTTTATGATGTGGCGTTAAAAAATACATACAACCCTAAATTTTTACCCTTTTGTCACCAACCCCTTTTAGTAATTTAATCATTTTTCATCCCGCTCGATAACTGATCAATTATAGTCTTTTTAGGGCTCCGTATAACGTAAAAAATGAACCCTTATAGATTCGTCGTGTCTGTCTGTTTGTCTGTCTGTCCGTCCGTATGTCACAGCCACTTTTTGCCGAAACTATGAGAACTACACTCTTAAAACTTGGTAATAAGATGTATTCTGTGAACCGCATTAAGATTTTTACAAAAATTAAAAAAAAAATAGGGGTGCCCCCCATACTTAGAACAGAAACTCAAAAAATGTTTTTCATCAATCCTACACATGTGGGGTGCCTATCGATAGGTCTTCAAAAATGATGTTGAGGTTTCTAAAATCATTTTTGTCTACACTGAATAATTTGCGCGACAGACACTTCCAAAGTGGTAAAATGTGTCCCCCCCCCCCCTCTAACTTCTAAAATAAGAGAATGAAAAAACTAAAAAAAATATGTGATGTACATTTTAAACTGATTAGCAACTGATTAAACATGCAAACAACCAACGAAAATTGGTTTGAATTCGATCTGATGAGTAGTTTTTTTAGTCCGTCATAAATACACTATTAGTAAAACTTCGGTCAAAGTTACAACGAACTACAAGAACTATGTGTACTATGTATATTATATTACTTGCTGCAACGGAACCCCTTCATGGGCGAGTCTAACTCGCACTTCGCTACTTTATTTGCTAATGTTTTTCACTCTATTTCGTTTCAAATTTCCCGGAGCTTATGGCAAATCTAAAATCTATCTTCTATAACATAAAAATGAATCACTTGGACCAATTTAGACATTTTTTTTAAATGTTCGTTGAAGTCCAAGGTTGGTTTTTACGGCGAGAATAAATCGAATAATTGCCGGGAAAACCCTAAAAACAGCCCATTTCTTTTTCCCACACAAACGTTTTCTAACTAATATGTTAAGGCAATTTGAGCTTTATTGCTATTAAATAAAGTTCATATTAAATAAAGTGCTTTCCCATACAAACGTTTTCTACCAAAAATGTTAAGGCAATTTGAGCTTTATTGCTACGAAATAAAGTTCATATTAAATAACAAGCACTCACTTATGTCTAAGCAATATATGTGAGTTCCTAACGTCAAGGAGTCAATTTGCACGTTGTTTCCGCTGCACAAAGTTCAAATTCCATCATATCTATCAAAACAGTTGGAGAATAGGAGGATCTAATGTCACGTTTCGAAACCCACTCAGAAGAAACTCAACAAAAGTGATAATATCACGAACCAAATCAATTTGAATAATCACAAAACGTAAGATTCATAGATCATTAATACTGATTTTCAATTTGGTCGGCTTCACGATATTATTTATTTTGATTAAGTTTCGGCATGTGATGTAAAATGTGTCAGTTTCACGTCATTATATCAATCAAATGTCAGTCAAACACAAACCGCGTTACCAAAAGTGTTTTATTATTTTGAATTATTAATTTAATATCCCTATCTGTGCAAAATTATTTGAATTTACACCTTTGCTAACGGGCTTTGGCGCAGTATTTTTTGAGTAAAACTAACGGACAGAATACGAAACATCATACTGCGTTCTAAAACCGGAATAGCCGATGTGACTCAAAAAGCCGCCAATTTGAAGAGGAATCAGGCTGGACATGTTTGCCGCATGTCGGATGATTATTGGGCCAAAATTACCACGCGGATGAAGCCAGATTGCAAACAACGACGCGGCAGACCAAAAAAAACAATGGCAAGACAACATTCACAAATATCGGAAAGACTGGACGGTATCGAAGCCATTGCCCAACATTGGGACAAGACAGCCACATGATAAATAAATATTAATACCTATTATGTAAATGAGATGGATGCAAATTAATCAAATTTTTTAATTCAAGAATAAATTATAGGCGAACTGAGGATTTAAAAATCAGTTGATTCGGTGACTTATCAAGATGATGTCGTCAACAACAACCTATCCACCGAAATTTTTGAACTCGCTGGATATTCCAGATTTGATTTTTGATTTTTTTGAACCACTGGGAAAATGAGAAGAAAACGTGCACATTTCGGATACACACTGCTTTAACTGAAATGGGGAGTGTGTATCATAAACTATACACACTCCTTATGACAGTGTGTATCCTAAACGATACACATGATGCTGAGCGCGTTAAAGTGTTTGTGGTATTTATCTAGAAAACCAATGTTTTTCACATGGTCAATAGTTGTATGTTGCATATTCCCTCCCGTGTTCGAAAATCATCAGATTTGTTTGTCCATGTGCCAGGTAATCAAACAAAAATATCGTATATCACAAAGTACTACAGTAAAAATAAAACTGATTTTTGGCAATAACTTGATTAACAACAAAGGGATTTATCATAATCATCAGCCTATTTAATATTCGTCAACTGCTGGACGTAGGCCTTTCCTAATGACCGCCATATATTATGGTGCGGTCTTCTGCATTCTGCATAAAGGGATTACTTGCTTTTAAATGCTTAAATCCGTTGAAATAAATATGTTATTGATAAAACACTTACTTAATGCGGTTCACAGAATACATCTCTTACCAAGTTTCAAAAGTATAATTCTTATAGTTTCTAAAAAGTGGTTGTGACATACGGATGGACAGACAGACAAACATGACGAACCCATAAGGATTCAGTTAGTACGTTTTATGGAACCGTAAAAATGGGTCTTCGAAATGTATGTACGCTCATAACTTTTGAATGACTGCACCAAATAGGATGATTCTCTATTTTATGTATTTGTTATTGTCAGGGCAAAATTTGTACATAAGAAAGTTAAGAAAATGTAGACGAAAAAAATTGGCAGTCATAGGAACTGCCGATAGAAGTGAAAACTTAAAACTCAGAATTTGATAGCTTACCTTGGAAACTACACGGAGGGCGTGGCCTCGCCAGCTTGGCATGGCCATCTAGAAATGCATCAGCATTTCCCATTGGCTGACGTATTTCTAGATGGTCAATAGCCATGGTCCCGAGTTTAGCCGAAGCTTTCTTATCATACTCGAGCGTGACGAATGAATTCAACTCACAGCCCACGAAAAATCTGTCTAGGCGCGTCTAAAGAAGTTTTCACTTCAAAAATACATGGTGGAACGAAGTTCACCGGGTCAGCTAGTATATATATAAATATATACTGGGTGTAGTGCTAGTAAATGATTCGGACTCTTTATATTTCAATAGCGTGGCACAGTGCCATTATGGGCGTGTATATGACGTGTTGCTTACCATCAAGCATATGTACTGTTTGTCCGATCTCTCTACCTCTACATTTAAAAAAAAATTGGTGGACAATTCATACACCACACACCATGTGACCCCAAACTAAGCAAAGCTTGTACTATGGCGGCCAAATAGCTGATGTAATACTTATATAGTTTTAATACATACTTATTATACATAAAAAATGTTTCAATTTTATCGTGTCGCTTCGTAGCTAATAGTGTAGGGGAACCTTTAGCGTAGTTCCCGGAATTTCACGCAAAGTTGAGTTCGACGCAACTCTGAAACGAGTGTAGGAAGTATGTTCACATGTGTGTGGTAAAGAGACAGCGTGGGATGTTATACCTCCGTACGTTCTGGCTCTATTACCATTTTACATTTCACTATATACTCGTAGTACGGGATATTCATCAATACTGAGACAAAAGAAGCATATTCTCATTTATTGGAACACAATTTAGTTTTGGGGCATTTGTTTATGTAGCGACGAAATGAAAAAAGGTTGCCTGGGATAAATGGCTTTTAGCGATAAGACCGAATTAGTTTAAACGTTTAATATTAATGATTTGTGTATTTTATTTATTTTGGTAAGTCAATAAAGCGTATCTATCTAATATTATTTACAATAATAACTACAAATTAAATTAAAATATAAATTTAATGTAGTAATAACCATTATATATTTATTATATACCTTAAAATTTTTGATTACCAAAGTGCATGATAGCCTATTGTTTTTAAAATGTATGTTACAAAGCAACACATACCCATTAAGCGCCTAAATCCTACTGCAGCCTAGAAAGCAGCTGCTAACTTTGCAAGTTATCAGCTCGTTTTAGGCTACTTTTTCTACACGGGTATACTGCAAAAACAGAAACTCTGTCGATGATACTACGAGGCGCATTTAGTCCAGCTACTTACATTAATATATAGAAATGAATGTTTCGCTGTACTTCCTGTATAAAAACGTAAACTATACGTTTGATCATGTTTATTTCTTTAGCAAAGTTATTGAGCACGAGTCAAAGAAGGTTTCTGAGGTCTTTAATTAATCCCAATATCTGATCGAAGCCGAAACAGCATGCTAGTAATTTACAAAAAAATGTACATTTCCGATATCAGTAGTAGAAGGCGACCTATCATGAGAAATTGAGTGGAAATTAGACACTGCTCATTCAAAACGTACCTATCTTGAACATTATCAAAATTTACTCTCAACACGCGTACCCTACGGCTCTTTGAACCCCAAGCATTCAATTTCAATAATACCCTTAATCTTAATTACCTATTACACAGATGGTTAACCTGTTTGAATTAATCCATTAGCATTTACCTGAGACTGCATTTGAATGTGTATCTAAAACAATATCAGTATTTATTCGGTTTTTTTAATTGTCGTCGCTTGTAGTTTATGTCTGGTTTTATTTATAATGTTTTTTTTACAGTAGAGGTTTTTTCAATGTAAGTATCTTTATAAATATATTTTTTCCGTACGTGTGTTGACAGCGAACACCTAAACGGCTGGACCGATTTGAATGCATTTTTTTGGATGTGGCGCCCTGGAAAGTTTAAATGCACAAATCAGTCTATTAAATATGGCGCTGCAGTCGATACCTAGGTTATTATTGGAGCGAAACTGGAACAGGCCGCTAGCACATTTATTAAAAAAATATGTACGTATGTCTTTTATAGAATCGTAAACTATGCGTTTGATCATGTGATGATTTCAATCCAAGTTACACGAGACAAAGAAGGTTTTTGAGCTAGTACGATGATGATCAGAGACGACATTGTCTACGGTGGAGTGTGTTTACCTCGAACAAACCAATTCACTGTCGATTTGAAGACAATCATGATAAACCTACCTAGGAAACGCATTTAGACGGTCTTATCACAAGAATGGAGTCAAACCCCGTCGTATTAGTTTTTGAAACAATCCATGTTTCCATGTCAATCCACCTTTTTGATTTGCGTGCAGTCCAATAGAGGAAAAGGGCAAGGACATTAGACCTCTTTGTGTATTTAACCTTAAAAATGATTGTGTTGGTTTTTGGCCAGTTTAAAATAACCCATAATGAAAGCTAGTCCCGACCACATGAGGCTAATTATATTAAACCGAATATTAAACCACAGTTTATTGCTCATAAAAATTCAAAAATTCTCGCATTTTACGTTCGGATTAAACATTATTGTGTCGTAAACTAGCCTCAGACCTGTTTACTCACTTTTAACGTATTTACTGACGGTGTTCTATTTTTAAAACATTATTTGGAATTATCTTAATGCAATTTAAAATCAGCCTACTAAATGTGGAAACAATTACTGGTAGGATTCAAGGTCTCCTGTCGTATGCCCGCCATACACGCTACGGTCTGCCAGAGAGGTCTACCTGTGCAGTTATTTCTGCGCAGGTAGACCGGAGTGTGTGTGGTAAGACTGCACAGGCGACCGGAGCAAGATCGAAAATCAATTCTGTTCGGTTGGACTGCGCAGGCATAACTGCACAGGTAGACCTCTCCGGCAGACCGTAGCGTGTATGGTGGGCAGTAAGGAGAGAATATTGTGATTCTAGCGAATTCCAAGCGGCTAAAATTCTACTATCCTTATGTCTATCATTCTTAACAGATAAGACAAAGACCGAGAGATGAGATTCCGTGTTGGGTTTAGAACTGGGTTTAGAATCGCGAGGCCGATCATAATACACTATTGCCATAATGCGGGAGTTACGGCTGGTCTAGTCAGGAGAACGGCGACTGCCGATCCGGAGCCCCCGGGTTCCAATCCCACGCGCATCACTGTCTTTTCGAAGTCATGTGCGTAATGCCACTTACTTAAAAATTGTGTAGGTAACCGACATGTACCTAGAATCTTTCGAGGTCATCCACAAACCCGCAATGGGCCAGCGTGGTGGATTATGGCCTTGACTCTCTCTCTTTGCGAGAGAAGGCCCCGAGGGCCAGCAGTGGGAACATTTAGTGGGCTGCTTATGCTAGTGCTGGATGGCGGATGACGTTTGACCTCGAAAGATTTTAGTAACATTCCGGTTTCCTCATGACGCTGTCCTTTATTGTTTTAAGACACAGTGGTCATGACAAAGTTTTCGACTGCTGAAACTTGACAACTTTTTCTATAGGGGCTATAGTCGTTCACGATGTTGCTGATGATTGCTTGATGATTAGTTAACATCACAAAACAAATAAAAACTGTTTAGTACTATTTATACCTAAAGTAGTCTTACGGTATTCTATTGGTATCTGCTATACAATACCGTAGCTTTAATGGTCCAGTGGTGAAAATGACCGATTTAATGTTCTAAGCCCGTCAACACCGTACATAATTAGCAGATGTACAAGTTTGTCATCAATACTAACTTAAATGGTGAAAATCATCGCGAAAAAACTGGCATGTTCCAACAAAGACGTTTTACGAAGATATGCGTCATATGGTGGCCCCATTGGGCAGAGTAGTGGGTTATCGTTTCGAGTCTCTCCTTGTGAAAAAAAACTCAAGTCCCAGCTGTTGAAACAAGCTGGACTGCTTATGCAGGCATTCTTTGGGTACAAAGCTGTAAAACAACAAATTAGAATTGTCAAAACTCGAACTTGATCCTAAAAAAACGTATTTACCTACTTCGAATACCTCAATCCCGATGTTAAGAAAATGTTGTGAATAACAAGAAATCAAAACATGGGAGCCGTTTCCTGATGAAAGCCAAACAAAGGCCGGACCCAATCGGTTGCTAAGGCATTTCCACCCTTAATCACCCTTGAGGGTTGCGGAAAACACCCCTTAAAATTCCAAACCCCTTTGTTTAGAAGGAACGTAATGAGATGATTATGGGTGACTTTTTTAAGGACTTTTTGTTCAAGTTCATAATGACGTTGTTTGGAAACTAAATTGGATTTTAAATTTAGTTTTAACTAGATTTACGGGTTTCAATAGCAATATTGTAACATTAGTGCAAAATAGGATAGAAAATTGGTTTTGAATAAAAATTTGGAATAATAATTCCAATAGTTAAGTTACATTCCCATAAAATTTCATTCAAGATGTGACAGCCAAATGGTTCTTTTAGTCGGTAGAATCATCACATTATGTGGTGTCGAGTCCTACATAACCCGGCGTGTCCTTAAATTCATTTCCCACACAAAAAAGAACACCAATTACCTACCTACTACCCTACTAGCCATATCTACAAACACATCAATAAATTCTGATGATGAAGGTAGGTGAACACCGTAACTCGCTAATGCTAAATGCGTAATTGGCTAATTTTTCATCAATCTCTTTCATTGCTTACATTTCTGATGATGAATTTTTGACGAAAGGACAAAAACAACAACCATCTTACATTCAGTACGGCGGCAAATTGGCGAAGCCACCTACCAGTAACTTTCAAATATGTAAAAAAACGTATTACTTCAAGCTCTCTTCTTCACTGATTATTATCATCATCATAGATAAGATTTTTCCTTCACCTTCCCACGCTTTTTTCTGCCTTCTCTATCTCCCCACTGTTGGACATAGCCATCTCGCTCTAGCTCTCTCTTACTTTATCTCTCTCCACCTGCCTCGGTCTAGTACCAATCGAGTCTAGAATCCACCCTTGATAGTTACAATACCGTCGACCCATCGAATGATCGTCGTTATTTCATAGTGATAAGACTCAAATTACAATCGGTAAAACTGGCATACTGGCGTTCTGAAGTGTCAATTTGCAAATAAATAATTGATTTACGGCGCTATTTTTGTGCAATAACCGACGTTTGCTAGATTTTTTCTATAGTTTGCATTTACCTACATATTTTATTATATTTGTAGGTATATTAAATATATTATGTTTACCTATGTTGTAACGCCATGCATTTGTCCATTTCAGTAGTTAGTGAGCAAAATGTCAGTAATCTATTGAGCAACCGATAATTTCAACACAACGATCTATTCATACCTAATAAACTAGAGAAGAATTTGATAATAAGCACAAGGCACTGGCGGCTAAGTTGCTTAATACAGCAAAATATAAAGTTAAAGTTGATTATGATGATGCCATATTCATAATCATAGGGTAAAACAAAGTATCAGCAGCCCACTAAATGTTCACACAGCGTGACTCGGGGCTTCCTCTGACAAGGAGATAGCTAATCATATAATCAGGCACAGACGATTGATGGATGACACAAACCATGTTTTGCTTCGCCGCTTTTATGTTAACGGCATTACACATTTTACTTCGAAAATACAGTGGTGCAGGTGGGATGCGAACCAGGGTCGCCGGATCGGTAGTCGCCGTTTTCTCGACTAGACCAGCTGTAACTTTAAGCAGTAAAAACAAAGTAACGAATACAAATATAGGTTAAACAATGCAAACCGGCAATCGACCATTGATTTATGCCTCGAAACAGTACAAAGCTACAGCTCCATACAAAACCATCGTCATGTAAGTCGGGTTTTATTTAGCTGTAGCACGCGAACTTCGATCGACAACTTGACTCGTATTCGAAACTACAAAACTTATACCATTGGGGCATAAAACAGGCTATCAAAACTTGAAATTAAATCGACTTACAAGAAATCTATATACCTACAAGATAACAGCGCCCCGTGGAAAATTATTGAAACGAGATCTACGCGCGTAAAGTCGCGTAGATCTCGTTTCAATAATTTTTCCAAAATGTAAAGTACAAAAACCGCTACAGACCAGTATAATAATGTAAACCAACGCCATCTTGAATCAGGAGAGAAAAACTGCTATAGTAAACTAAATAAAACCCGGCCAAGTGCGAGTGGGACTCCTGCACGAAGGGTTCCGTACCATTAGTTAATAATCGGCGAAAACCTCTTAGGCTTTATTTCAAATTCCGTAGACATAGACTATCGCAGTTTTCACAGACAAGCTTTCATCCAAAAAGCTTCTTTAAAATGTGATTTTACCTTATGATTCTAACGACGATTCTAATTCGATACCGCGTTTTATTCTACTAGTGGCGCTATGTAGTTGGCTTGGGACGGACTAATTGAGCAAGTAACAGTAAAAAATAAAGTTTGTTGTATGGGAGCTCCCCTTAAACATTTATTTAATTTAATTTTTAGTACTTATTGTTATAGCAGCAATAGAAATACATCATCTGTGAAAATTTCAACTGTCTTGAATCTATCACCGTTCTTGAGATACAGCTTGGTGACAAACGAACGGACCGTAATCTCAGTAAAAGGGTCCCGTTATTACCCTTTGGGTACGGAACCTTAAAAATCAAGAGGCTCTGCTATCATTCGAGAGACGTGTCAAAAGACTCGAAGGCAACGACTTTATTAAACTTCAAAGTCTAGAACATTGTCGCAAATTTGCTAGCTTATTGGTTTTTCATTGGATGCATTTTGGAAAGTGTGCAGCTAATGTGCATGAGTTTATCTGACAAAACCAAGATGACCCAAACTTCATAATGGTTTATCGTTCTTACCTGTGTAGGGAGCATGCGCTGACAAACTTTCAGCTTTGTTAAAATAACGATGGTCTGGACTCTCACTCTATAACTTCAATCGTAGAATGTGCGTAAATATCTTCAACGCAAGAAGTACTAACCTGTTGGTTAGTTAGTTAGTTGATTACACTGTTTTATAAAACGTTGACTTGCTTACTTCAGGATGTTTGTTTCTCGTGAAGAAGTGCGCGCGCATCGCAAAAAAAATGTCTCACTATTTTTCTTTTACGCACCAAATGAACTGTAATTTGAGAAAACTTGTCAGCATCAACTCCCTCGTCGATCAGTGCAAAATCGAAGAAATTGGATCGAAAATCCAACTTAAATCATATGACAATCACCCATGATGAGCCAGTTTGACAGTTTTACAAACAATTTCTCATATTCTTGTCGATTGAACACTGTTATAATCGCTCACATTACATAAACACCAAGCGTCTACGATTTGGTTCATCTTAAAAGCTCGTCAATCGCTCAATATTTTTGACGTGAGAACGTCTAATAAATCGATGAACGCCGGCTGCATGCTTGATAAAGTGTCCCGTTATGTCCCGTTACGCTCATTGTGCAAGCGTACAATGAGCGTAACGGGACATAACGGGCCGCATCTATAAATTGTTTGTCAACGTTGTCACGTTAAACTATTGTCCGTAAACCAACCGATTTTACTGAACACCATTTTTTTATTTTTGTCAAATATTCTTTAGATACTTTTTTAGGGTTCCGTAAAACGTAAAAACGGAACCCTTATAGATTCGTCATGTCTGTCTGTCTGTCTGTCTGTCTGTCTGTCTGTCTGTCTGTCTGTCCGTCCGTATGTCACAGCCACTTTTTGCCGAAACTATGAGAACTACACTGTTGAAACTTGGTAAGTAGATGTATTCTGTGAACCGCATTAAGATTTTTACAAAAGTTTTTTAAAAAAACAAAAATTAGGGGTGCCCCTCATACTGAGAACTGAAACTCAAAAATGTTTTTTTCATCAAACTTACACGTATGGGGTGTCTATCGATAGGTCTTCAAAAATGATGTTGAGGTTTCTAATATAATTTTTATCTACACTGTATAATTTGCGCGAGAGACGCTTCCAAAGTCGTAAAATGTGTGTCCCCCCCCCCTCTAACTTCTAAAGTAAGAGAATGAAAAATCTAAAAAAAATATATGATGTACATTACCATGAAAACTACCAACGAAAATTAGTTTGAACTCGATCTGATGAGTAGTTTTTTTTTAGTACGTCATAAATACACTATTATTAAAACTTCGATCAAAGGTACAACGAACTACAAGAACTATGTGTACTATGTATATTATGTTACTTGCTGCAACGGAACCCTTCATGGGCGAGTCCAACTCGCACTTGGCCACTTTATTGTAGGTTACAAATGCTATGGATTCACGTAACCGACTTGATAATGTCGGTTGACGGCGTAGCAGCGTAGAGTTGGAGCGGCGGCGGAGCAGGATGTTTTTGGATGGGTGAAGTCTTGTGAGTTTTGTTATTTATATTTTACTAGCGGCCCGCCCTGACTTTACCCGTAGTACATTTATAGCCTAGCACTCAAGGATCATGAAAATGTCCAACGGTGAAACAATTTCTGAAATTGGTCCCATAGTTCCTGAGATTAGCGTGTTCAAAGAAATACACTCTTCAGCTTTATATTATTAGTATATATACTATACCTTGTGACATTTTAGTATTAAAAAAACTATTTCTAAAGGAATTAAATTACAGCTTTATCGCTTATTGCGAATCCTATCAGGAAACCATGTGCGGACAAGAAATGGCATACCAAAATGGTTCATCAATGGTTTACAGACATTATTCTTTGCAGATTACATTGCGTTGCGCTTCTTTGCGTTGCGTTGTCTTGATTTAACTTATGATCTGACATGGTATTTACAAATATACGATGACATATTATTATACTCCCTTATCTGACACTATCTGACATAAATGTATTACTAACTGAAACAGCGCCCCGCGGTTTCATCCGCGTAGTTCCCGTTCCTTTTACCGGGATTAAAAGTAGCCTATGTTCTTTCAGACTATAATCTAGCTGTATTCAAAATTTTAGCTCGATTCGTTCATACGTCACGATATGATTAAGCAACAAACATCCAAACATTGAGATGATTTTACGGAGAAATACCATACTCACTTATGATCTTTTTTTTTTTAAATAAACAGTGACGAGATGAGCAGGACATGTGCCTGATGCCATATTTTATTTTAGAATAATGCACCAAAACATAGCAGGCCTTAACAGTAAAAGAGATATTCTTGAGTTAGTATTAACCGATTTGTCCTTCCAAAAAAAACTTCCACATTGTTTGTGTTTCACAGAATCTAACATTAAAGAAGGAAACCAGAATATTGTAAAAGTTAGAGGCTATGAACTTGCATCAAGTTATTGTAGGGACAAGTCACGTGGAGGTTCATGTATATTTCTAAGGAATGGTATTAAGTATAAGGAAATAAGTTATATAAAAAAATATGCATGTCACGGTATTTTCGAATGTTGTGGTGTAGAAATTTTGAAACAGAGTTTGTTAGTGGTGTGTGTTTATAGAAGAGGTAAAACAAATGTAAATCATTTTCTTGAATATCTCGAAACTTTATTGTTTAAAGTATTGTATATGGGTAAAAAAACGTTGGTATTAGTTGGTGACATAAATATAAACACACTAAAGCAAAATGAAACTGTTTCAAATTTAACTGATTTAATGAAAAACTATAATCTGACATTACACATAAAAGAGCCAACAAGATTAAACTCATGTCTTGACCATATTATAAGCAATGCAAGGGATGGAGTTAGTGAAGTTCTGAAACTTGGCCTCTCGGATCATGACACTGCTCAAATGATTAGCATACCTTGTAAGAAAGATGTGTTACCAGTTACTACTTATTTCACCACAAAACGTGATTATTGTCTAGAAAACGTTAATAAATTTCTTGAGAGTTTAAGTTGTTTGAGCTTTAGTGATGTTTACCTTTCAGAAAATTTAGACACAGCTTTTAATAGTTTTCACGAGGACTTCTCATTGTTCTACAATTTATGTTTTCCCTTTATAAGGTGTAAGATCATGAAAAAAAGACGAAATCTAAAATGGGTCACAACTGGCCTACGCCACAGTTGTTCTACTAAAAGAACGCTTCGCTATAATTATTATAAGCAAAAAACTAAAGAGAGCAAAATATGTTACCAGAATTACTCAAGAATTCTACGGCAATGTATCTATCGATCTCAAAAGAATTGTAATCATATGTATATCTCTAAGTCTCAAAATATATGTAAAGCTGCATGGAAGGTCATAAATGATGACCTTGACAATGACAAACAATGTAACTTCATTGAAAATGTAAGTGTGGGAAATGAACAAATTTATAATCCACAAGAAATAGCCAATACCTTTAATAAATACCTAATAGAATTAACAAATGGAAGTAGGATGCCTTGTAAAAACACAAATAAAACACGACTGGATAACACAATATTTCTTTCTCCACTGAGTAGTATAGAAGTTCGTAATATTATAATGTCTTTGAACAATACAAATTCAGTCGGCTATGATGACATACGAACAGACATCCTAAAAAAAAGTATTAAATTTATCGTCCCGGTATTTGCACATCTCATAAATCTTTCTTTTGAAACAGGTACTTTTCCTACCATTCTCAAAAAATCTGTTGTTAAGCCTTTGTACAAAAAGGGTAATAAGACAGATATGAGTAATTATAGACCTATAACTTTGATTCCCATAATGTCTAAAGTTTTTGAAAAAGCTATGCATATGAAATTGACAAATTTTTGGAATAAATTTGATGTAATTAAAAAAGAACAAAATGGGTTTCAGAAAGGTAAATCAACAACTCTGGCTATTTTTCAGTTAGTGTATAACATTGTTCTAAGCTTGGACAAAAAGAAAAGTACAGTTGTAATTTTTTTTGATATGTCAAAGGCGTTCGATTTTGTACCACACAAATTACTTCTTGATAAATTGGAAAACTACGGTATACGGGGGCCAGCCCTAAACTGGATCAAATCATATCTATCAGAGAGAACAATGTGTAGAAATCATGAGATTGTCAGAAAGAAATGAAATTTCTCGAGCACGATCCACCTTTAAGACAAATGCTTGTGGAGTCCCACAGGGTAGTATCATAGGTCCTATAATGTTTATATCACTCATAAATGACCTACCAGACATAACAAATTACAAATGTACCTTATTTGCAGATGATATATCTATTTTATTGACATGTGACAAAAATGACCTCACATTTAATGATAATATAAATAAGACAATTGAATTAACCCTGGAATGGTTAGGTAATAACAATCTCAATGCTAATTTGACAAAAACAAGCTATACTCAATTTCAAACACGAGGTATTTAAACTGTACAAAGACAATTGACATATGGTGGTACTGTTTTAGAGGAGAGAAATGATATAAAGTTTTTAGGTATTGTTTTGGATAGATATTTGGACTGGAAGGAGCAGATAAGACAGGTATGCTCCAGAATAAACAAATTTGTTCTAGTTCTAAATAGGCTACGTAAAAGTTCATCACGACAGACTGTATTACTCGCGTACCATGGTTATGTAAGCTCTGTACTACGATATGGGTTGCTGGTTTGGGGAAATTCCACGCATATTCATAAAGTCTTCATATCGCAAAAGAAGTGCATCCGTGCTATAGTTGGTGTTCGGCCACATGTATCTTGTAGACCATATTTCAAAGAATTGGATGTTTTAACCTTAACTAGCATGTACATTCTGGAAGTGGCTCTGTTTGTACGCAAGCATCCTAAACTTTTTAAAATCGCTAATGATAGGTTTCCAAGGAAGACAAAATACAGTAAAAGGTTACTTTACGAAGGGCCACCAAGGCTTACGCTATTTCAAAAAAACTGTTATAGTATGTGCATCACTATTTATAACAAACTGCCTATAGAAATAAAAGACTTACCTTATGTAATGTTCCGGAGAAAACTAAAAATGTGGCTGGTTCAGAAATGTTTTTACAGCCTAAATGAATTTATAAAGACTAAAAATAAGAGATGACATAATCCATTGAGGAACATTATGAAATGGGTAGTATATTTATATACTATCTTCTGTATGCCCATTTACGCAACAGAAATGTGAGTTAATATCTATCTTAACCTCTGTGTCGACATTACAATTTTTTATTTTACCTCAAACCATTTGACTCCCCTGTGACTCAATGATAAAAAAGCTATGAAAAATGTATTTTATTTTGTGTTAATGTTAAAAGAATATTTCTTTCTTTAATATTGCCTCCATATAATTTTTCTACAGACATAATTTATCCTATTCTATAATAATTTATTCTATTTATTAAAAAAAAAAAAAACACAAACCATAACCTGCATGTGACTCAATGTTAAAAAACTATTGAACATGTTGAATCGGATTTTATGATAATACTTCTTTCTTTATTACCTATGTATAATTTCTCAACTGACATATAATTTATGCAAAACCAATAATTATAATTCCATATGCCAGAGATCTTGGCAAAATAGAATGATCGCTTAGTTAATTTTAAGAACATCTTAAATTGTACTCTATTTTGTGTGGAATAAATTTCATTTCATTTCATTTCATTTTCATTTCATTTCATTTCATTTCATTTCATTTCATTTCATTTCATTTCATTTCATTTCATTTCATTTCATTTCATTTCATTTCATTTCATTTCATTTCATTTCATTTCATTTCATTTCATTTCATTTCATTTCATTTCATTTCATTTCATTTCATTTCATTTCATTTCATTTCATTTCATTTCATTTCATTTCATTTCATTTCATTTCATTTCATTTCATTTCATTTCATTTCATTTCATTTCATTTCATTTCATTTCATTTCATTTCATTTCATTTCATTTCATTTCATTTCATTTCATTTCATTTCATTTCATTTCATTTCATTTCATTTCATTTCATTTCATTTCATTTCATTTCATTTCATTTCATTTCATTTCATTTCATTTCATTTCATTTCATTTCATTTCATTTCATTTCATTTCATTTCATTTCATTTCATTTCATTTCATTTCATTTCATTTCATTTCATTTCATTTCATTTCATTTCATTTCATTTCATTTCATTTCATTTCATTTCATTTCATTTCATTTCATTTCATTTCATTTCATTTCATTTCATTTCATTTCATTTCATTTCATTTCATTTCATTTCATTTCATTTCATTTCATTTCATTTCATTTCATTTCATTTCATTTCATTTCATTTCATTTCATTTCATTTCATTTCATTTCATTTCATTTCATTTCATTTCATTTCATTTCATTTCATTTCATTTCATTTCATTTCATTTCATTTCATTTCATTTCATTTCATTTCATTTCATTTCATTTCATTTCATGATGGTAAGCAACATGCCTGCCACATAACAGCACAGTGACACGCAGCTATTGGAACATGAAGAGTCCAAATCATTACCTAGCACTGCACTGCGCTCGTCACCCAGAGATCTAAGTTGTTCTATCTCCAAACCCTGTAATTTCTCTGGAAACATTGCTCTTCAAATCGGAACACAGTAATGTTTGCACATTACTGCTTGGGGGTATAATAAATGGCAATGGTGTGGTCCTTCCCCAGGCGGACTCTGCCAAGAGTCCTACCACAACTCCATGATCTGACATGATGTTTGCAATGTTACTGTGACACACCATACTCACATAACTATTATCTATTCTATGGCCGCAGTTTAAAAACAACGAGTTTAATAATTTCGTCACAGGACTTCAGTGTTGGCGCGTACTTCTAACCAGAATAGCTTAACACAGTTTATAAAAATGATTCAATCTTTGTAGAAATTCTTATGAAATCAAAAATCTCTTATTCTTGTTTCGTATAATAGACGAAAAATTTGGTACCATTTTGTTAAATAATACAGCATCATGGTCGTATTCTCATAGAAAATTATCGTCCGATATAACCCTTCGTTGAGTGCTTCTCGCGTTCTTGCGGGAAGCTTGAAATCTGTATTATCTATTCTATGCTAATACATAAAATTTGACATGGTGTTTACAATCTTACGGAGAAATACCATACTCACTTACGAGTATGATTTGGCATGTTTGCAATTTTACCGTGGCATATGTTACTCACTTATTTGACACTTAGAATTTGACATGGTGTTCACTACTTAATGGTGACATAAGTACCATATTAATTTACCCTAGTCAACGAATAGGTATTGCATCTCGTACTAGCTAAGTAGATTCAAATCAATTAACTAAGTAGACGAGCTTCCTTCTCGCGTTTGCTTTGTTATTGGGCATCGGGAATCCAGGGCCTGATTAGATTTAAGTTTATAGGATATCAGTTGCCAGGGTTTTATCAGACGCCCATCAAACCAGTTAGATAATAGTCTTCCGACCCTTTTCTGATTCTTACGGACGAACGATTTTGGGGGCCAATCTTCTGTTTATGTAAGCGTGGACTGTTCAAAGTCCGATTGTTAATTATTTTGACTTTATTTTTAAGAACATTATTTTTAAAATAATTGTTTACCATAGAGGAACAGACAAAGAGTACCTACATCTACAATCGTAGCCTAATTCATGACATGTAATAAACTGCCAATTCACTGCAAAAAGTAAATTGCTAACTGAACTCCTAAAAATTGTTTTTAACCGACTTAACCGACTTAAGAGAAGATGGAGGTTCTAAATTCGGTTGCATGTGTCTCATGTTACACGATAGCTAAGTGATGAAATAAAAGCAATCCTACAAAATTTTATAAATGTCGAAGTTGGATGTTTGTTGATGAATCAAGTCGGAACACCTGAACGGATCGGTTAGAAATTTAGAACACAGTCAGGTTATAGTCTTAATTAACAGATGGACTACTAACTTTTTATAAACAGATGGGCTAACCGCTTGCTACACCGCCTGATCTTCGCGTTTACAATTTTGGCGGGAAAACGGGTGTCAGGTTACATAAGCGCGGTGTTTGTGCTTCGACATATGAAGTGCCGCCCTACTTGTATCCGTTTGAGCCCATTTATTCTCAAGAGCATTTCAAGACGCTTCTAGCGGTATCGTTTGTTTATAATTAATGTACTTAAAATGTAAACTAACATTTTTGACACTTGAGTTTTTTTTTTGCGATTTCTCAAGTAGTCGATCAGCTATTACATTAATAATTTATGAAGGAGACAGTGGTTTTATGGCTTAAATGTGTTGTATACGAAATAACAAACTCGAAAAACCAAAAATAACTGCATTCGATAGCACAAATATATTTTTAAAAAATATTTCAATACTTCGGGACTATTTTCCCGCCAAAAATTGTAATTTTTGTTTTTTTTTAATTTTACGATTTTTCTATGTAAATGGACTCTAATTTTAATGTGGATTATATCAAAATAAAGACCAGTTCAAGTAGACGCCATTAAACAAAAATTTTTCGGTATACCTTCCCAAATAAAATCACTAAAAAAAATTTTTTCCCGCCAAAAACCCGTCCGCAAAGTTAAGTTTGTATATTTCGTCATCAACCGAGTTTTTGGGTACTATATTACACACCGGTGTATTAACATTTTATTGCGAGAAAGTAACGAAAACAAGAACCATACGGGCAAACCCGCGGAGTGCCGCTAGTCTAAAACACAAAATCGTGATTGCATTGAAATTCTGTATTTAATAATCCATTGTGTCAGTGAATAGTAGGCATTAAAATAACCTAAATCCGCGCTCCAGATAGAACAGTGCCGAGAGCGACATGCTCCCAGTACAATACAACCGTTCCACGCGCCTTTGTCCGCCTGTCTGTCTGTCTGCGTGACCCGTTTGCCTAGCCTTCGGTATTTGTAATCAGTTCAAAATATACCTGTATTTTTACGTTATGGACCAAGTAAAGGGAGGTAGAGGTAAGTGGATGCTTATCCTACTAATATTATAAATGTCAATGTTTGGATGTTTATTGGTCAATCACGTCCTATCGTATGAACGGATTGGGGTTTCATTTTAGTAGCAGTAGTAGCAGTAGTTTTGCAGTTAGATTATAGTCTGGAAGAACACAAATGCTACTTTTTATCGCGAAAAAAATACGGAACAAAGCGGGTAATACCGTGGAACACCGCTAGTGTTAGATATATATGCGGAAGTTTAAATGTTTTTAGCTTATTCACGTTGGTACGGCTAAACAAATAGGGATTAAATTTGCAATACAATGAGATTATAGTCTGGAATAGCACATTTTTTTTTATCAGAAAATGGAATGGAAACAGGGACTTTTAAAAAAAATAAAGAGTTACGAGACGAGCAGGAAATGTGCCTGATGGTAAGCAACATGTCTGCCACATACCAGCACAGTGACACGCAGCTATTGGAACATGAAAAGTCAAAATCATTACCTAGCACTGCACTGCGCTCGTCACTCAGAGATCTAAGTTGTTATATCTCTAAGCTTTGTAATTTCTCTGGAAACATTGCCCTTCAAACCGGAACACAGTAATGTTTGCACATTACTGCTTGGCGGTAGAATAACTGGCAAAGGTGTGGTCCTTCCCCAGGCGGACTCTGCCAAGAGTCCTATTACTACTTAAGTCGGTGGTACTTCCCCAGGCGGACTCTGCTAAGAGTCCTACCACTACAAAACTGCATGCGGGACTCCGTGAATAAAACCGCAAGGTATTACACTAGTAATGTAAAGCTGCGTCTACGCTAGGACAGCAGAGCACGAGCGGAGTACAAGCGGAGCACGAGCCGAACACAATTCGTCTAGTGTGGACCGACTTAAAAGCCTCAAACGAGCCCGCTGTGAGCATTTCGTTCGTGCGCGGCCGCGTTCCGCCTGTTGTCGGTTTTTTGACGAACACAAAGGGACTTGCTTCGTACTCGAGGACAGTGATCGTTGCAGGTTCGTTGTACGTCCACACTTGATGCCGCGAACGACGAAGCCGAGAACGGCTCGGCTTATACTCCGCTCGTGCTTGGTTCTCCTAGCGTAGACGCAGCTTAATTCGTGTAAGTTACAACTTCTAACATCCATTATTTTACAATTGCATTAAAACTGTGTACCTTCTTGTTCATTATATTTACCTATATCTAATTGGTAAAGATAAATAAGTACCTCTACACTTAGAAATATCGAGATGAAGGTGGGATTCGAACTCATGACCTCAGTTACTTAGCCGGAGGTCGTGTGTTTGAGTCCCATTCACGACAACATTGAATTAATCATTCTGTGTCTAGGGGTTTCTAAATATCGCAAGTATAATATATCATGTAGGTTGAAATTAGGTAGGTACCTATAAACTTTTGTAAAAAAATAAACTCAATAATACAAATGAAAGCACAGATCAAAATAGAAAAGGTTATTTTTATTATGATTTTAAGCTATTATTAAACTTATATCATTAAAATTAAGCGAATGGATGCGGAGAGCAGAGGCACAGATCAGAAAATATTTACTTCGTAATGAGGACAGGATTTGGTGGCGCAACATAGAAAAAGCTGATGTTTATTCTATGCTTATTATATTAATATATATATATATATATATATATATATATATATATATATATATATATATATCTTATATATAAAATTCTCGTGTCACAGTGTTTGTTTCCTTACTCCTCCGAAACGGCTTTACTAATTTTAACCAAAATGTATATGCAAATTCAGTAGGTCTGAGAATCGGCTACTATCTATTTTTCATACCTTTATTTATATGGCAAAACAACGTTTGCGGGGTCAGCTAGTATATATATATATATATATATTATGTCCACCAGTGGACGACCACGGACTGAAGATGTTGGTGATGATTAAAATGAAACATTAAAAAAAAGAAAAGTTTAGTGGTTGATATTCTAAAACAATTCAACCGTAACGATATAAAGCCGCCTGTACACACTGGCCGAGTGGAAGCCAACGCGAGCGTCGACAAAACGGCACAAGACGAGTGGTAGCATCCACACACTGGCCGAGCGCAGGCCAACGCGAGCGCCGATAAACCAAGACATGGTGAGTGGTAGACCAATACGAGCTACGAGCGCCTTTATTTTGTGCACAAAAACAGACACCGGTCACGAGTGAGACGAGTCGAGACCTATACACACTGTGTATAGGGCTTATTTGGCAAATGAGTCACGGCGAGTGATCACAAGTCATGGCAAAACGATCCTCTACACACTGGCGTTGGCGTCTACTCGGCTAGTATGTATAGGCGGCATAAGAGACGAATACGAGCGGCATTACACAATGATTTCCAAAAATAGTGGTGGGCGCATGGGATCTTAACCAAGAGCTCCGCATCAGCAGTTGCCATTCTTCCGACTACACCAACTGTAACTTATTTCATTAAAACCAATGACTTGAACCATTTGATGTGCCCTCCCAAACTTGAGGCGCACAGAATTATGCTATCGTTGGGAAGCGTGAGTTCACTCTTTCCGTTCTAGTCGGTTGCAGGAAGCGGTGAACGCTGGACGTTTTTACCTATCACGATTCGTTGTTAACCGCTCACCGCTAGCGATTCTAGGGGTCAAGTAGATTTATGGTGTGTAAAGCACATACGCTACACACACAGACGCATTTTATTATTACCAATTTCAAGGTGCTCTAGACCCATCCAATGGTTTATATCGATAAACCAATTGAACGGTTTGATTTTAATTTTCAAGTTAGTTTGAGAATAAAAATTGTACGTATTCTAATAAAAGATGTTAGTTTGTGTTTTGGCAATTTGTAGTCTAGTGTTTCAGGTTCCTCCCCCGCTAATTACCGCAGTAATTAATGTACAAATAATTAGATTTCCGACTGACAGTGACAGGCGATTAATCACGAACACTGACGATTGTTTACAACCTGTGTTACAGAATAATTGCTGTTTGAATGTACTATAATATGTATAAAATCTTGATATTGGTACATAGATATATGTTATGTAGGATTAACTGCCCTACGTAGTGTTACCCGCGACTGACCTAAACTATTGATAATGTTTATTAACTGACATCAAAATAGGAGGAGGTTTTCATTGGGTGGGCTTGTGAATTGAATTCTAGCGTCACGCTGGGGAATAATAAGAAATCTTTGGGTAAACTTGGGACCATGGCCATTGGCTATCTAGAAATGCGTCAGCATTTCCAATTGGTCATCTAAAAATGCGTTAGCATTTCTAGATGGGCATGCTCATGGCTACGCCCTCCGCGTAGTTTCCAAAGTAAGCTATCAAATTTAAAAAGCGGCACCGTTTCATGAGCATATTAGAGACGCGTAAAAAAATTGAGTTTAATTTCATAATTCGAACATCTGAACATTTTAGCTGTGAAAATACAATGTATAAATAGGTATTTTTGAACTGATTTATTCTAGGTATTTTCAAATTATTAAAGAGCTAATTGGTTTCTTTTGGTAGTTTTCGTAACATGAAGATCTTTATTTGGCGGTGTTAATGTTTTTAGATACTGACAGGTCAGTATGCGTCTTCAAAATATTGGAGTGACGCGAGTGACATTTCGGGCAATCTCCATTATTTTTTTTTTATTTTTTTTTATAGCATATAGTGACGAGACGAGCAGGTCATGTGCCTGATGGTAAGCAACATGCCTGCTACATAACAGCACAGTAACACGCAGCTATTGGAACATGATAGTCCAAATCATTACCTAGCACTGCACTGCGCTCGTCACCCAGAGATCTAAGATATTATGTCTCTAAGCCCTGTAATTTCTCTGGGATCATTGCCCTTCAAACCGGAACACAGTAATGTTTGCACATTACTGCTTGGCGGTAGAATATTTGGCAAAGGTGTGGTACTTCCCCAGGCGGACTCTGCTAAGAGTCCTACCACTACTAATTTATCCATTTCATTTGATGTTAACCGACAATACGTTCCATGATGGAACGTGATCACTCATTACCTGGAAGAAACCGATTCACTTGTCTCTTGAAAACATCAAAATAGTAACCGTGAGAAGCCGTCTCTTATAGGCTTGAAGGCAGGTAATAAACCATAAAGGAATATCCACTCAGACAATGTATTCCATAGTTTTGATGTTGTATTACAATTAGAAGTCAAATTTCTTTGTTCGAGTTTTTGAAACGTCAATCATGAAACGAAGACGTTTTTTCGAGCTATTAACGAAGAAAGAAGAAGAAAGAAACTCAGATTTTTTTTTTTCATTTAACCTACACCTATCGATAGGTCTTTAAAAAATGATGTTCCGGTTTCTAAAATATTTTTTGTCTACACTGAATAATTTGCGCGAGAGTAACACAAAGTGCCACTTCCAAAGTGGTAAAATGTCCCACCCCCCTCTAACTTCTAAAGTAAGAGAATGATAAAACTAAAAAAAATTTTTGATATACTTACCATGCAAACTACCAACGAAAATTGGTTTGAACTCGATCTGATGAGTAGTTTTTTTTAGTACGTCATAAATACACTATTTTTAAAACTTCGATCAAAGTTACAACGAACTACAAGAACTATGTGTACTATGTATATTATGTTACTTGCTGCAACGGCACCCTTCATGGGCGAGTCCAACTCACACTTGGCCACTTTATTTTTATTCTGCTACCGCGAAAAAATTTTTGTTGATAAACCTTCACTTATGATTTGTTTTGTCAAAACTACGAGTAGCCTGAAATTTTTTTTTTATTTTTTTTATTTCCTTTTCACATAATGAGTCATATCCGGCGCTGAACTCATATGGGTTCCTAGCCGGTTGACGGGTAAATAAGGAAATTGTTGGCTGTGAGCTTTTTACCTATGACCTATTATAAAGTTCGAGGTAAGTGCAGTACACTTTTCAAAATGTGGTATGGGTAAATTATGTAAATTGGTATAAATCGTTACAGATAGCAGGTATATCTTGAATTGAAATATTTTAATTAAGTGATATGTTAATTCATCAATCTAGTTTAGGGTTGTAGGTATAGCACTGAATGTAGACAAATCATTACTATGCAATTATTATACTTATCAGTAAGGCACATCCCATACTGAGATCTGGTTTCAAGAGTAATGTCTCCACATAAGTTACAAGTTAAATAAACTCAGATATGTATCTATATCTATTTATAGAAGTAGAGAATGTAGAGTATAGTTTTCATTATATTTTAGTTTATTTTATTATAGGTACTGTCCCATTAAAAAAAATATAAATTTATATCGTTTTGCAACTACACAGATAGGTAAGTCCTGTGCAATAAAATATGTACAGTGATGTTTTTCAAATACGTCTTGTACAGTTACATACAGTTCCTAACGTAACTTAACGTTCAAATTATATAGGTAACTCTTACTAGCGCTCCATCCCGGCTTCCCCCGTGCTATATAATATATAATTATTTAGCCTATAGTACTTAGGGATGATGTACATATCCAATGATGATTTTTTTTTAAATCAGTCCAGTACTTCCTGAGATTTTAAATTTTGAGTATCGAATTCAACATTGGTTACAAAAATTGATATCAAATTATTGTTAGTTTTTTTAAATAATGTAGAGGAATGTGATAAGCAAGGTATGAGCTTGATTGATTGTAAGCAATTCGCTTTCCCATAGCAGCCCATTGTCTCGCAGCTACTTGAACAGAAAGAGCCTAAATTACTACCTAGCAATGCACTGTGCTCGTTACTGAAGTTAATTTACTTCCTTAACCTGTAATATCTCTGAAAAAAAAACCGTTCTCTTAAATGGAAAACAGTAATGCTTGCAGTCCTGAGATTGTTGCGATTCAAAATTTTTTTTTAACAAATAAATTTTCGTGTATATTACTAAAATGTTGAACCGGTAAATTAAACCTATATATTTAGGTTAAAGGCAATTGCAGACTCGACGTAGGCACCGTTGGAAAAACTAGGTCACTTAATTAAGCTCCATTTCTGACAGGTTCGAAACAACCAACAATTTCAGTATTATACATTCACCACTGAAATTACGCCTTACACGGAACTAGACCGACGAAGCTCTTTTTAAGAATAAATAACTCCATTATATTCGTCTTTTAAAAGTACCTAATATAATAAAAGCATAAAAAAATAAAAAGGTAACAGCAATAACATTTTAATACATATAATGTTGCCCAATATCACGCAACAAAGTAATTTAATTTACTTACCTTTATCGAAACGCTGTACCATAGAGCGTAGCGGCGGAGCGAAAGCCGCACTGCGAAAACACAAGTTCAAAAAAAAATAGAATAAATTCCACGTACACGGTATTTTACCACTGGTATAACACACTAATCAATGCACTTGAATTTCGAATTCCATTCTTTTTGGCGAATTGCCGCCCGGCGGCTCCGTGCCTCCGCATTGGTCGGCAGTCGTCGCGTCACTGGAGTCCAAGCGTAGCTATTAGCGCATGCGTGCTTTCAAATTTTCGTAGGTATTGTTGTAGGTGTATTGCCTTATTTTATTTTGTAATGAAGTTGAAAGAAATCTCGTGAATATCATATAGGTGTAGTTTCTACGCTTTGTTGCTATATCACGCAACTAGTTTACGAATCGGGACGTTTAGTACTTTTCATATCTCCTGCTCGACAATGTCCAATTATATGTCATTAAACGTCAAAACAAAGCAAGTGATTGTGACCTTTCAAAATGCAGAGGTAAGTAATATTGAGAAGATACCCTAGAGATTAAAGTGATTTGAATTTGGAACGTTGAAATTCGTATGAAAATTCTTACCCATAGTATCGTTGTAAAAAGACTTTATTAAAAACTCGAACTTTTTTTTCAAATATCGAACTGGCCACCCTCACGCACAGAAACAAAACACAAAAAAAGAAAATGTAAAAAGGCGCCATTGAGTCGAGTTTTGTTAGTTTATCACTTGCGATAGAGAATTGACCACGGAGTTCATCAAATTGGACGCTTTAGGGATTATTAATAATCTACTTCTGGAAAACTCGAAAGATAAATACCTAAAAGCTTATGACGATTTTGATCAATGGAAAACAACAAGAAAAGTAAATTGTCTCGCACAAGAAATGAAAAATAGAGTATTACCTCTGGAGTAAAGCACTGCCTTGTGTCATGGGTGGTTTGGATCCCTCGCTTCACTCAGGACTCTACAATTCCCTCGCTCGGGAGTTGACTCGAGTCCCTCGCTGCGCTCCGGAACCAATATGACGGCCATGGCACAAGACAGTGCTTTACTCCCTTAGTAAATAATCTACTATTTATACATATTTTGTCGTAATGACATAGTGCTGGAAACTTCTGGTTAAACAAGCGAAAGGTGTAAAATGAATCAGTCACCGGTTTAACGATCAAGGAAAACATCGTGAGGAATCTAACATGTGTCACAATAACATATTTTAAGCAGATGTGTCCTTCACTAACCCTTAGTTCACCACCATGGTGGATTATGGTACTGTCTCTCTCATTGTTAGAGAAAGCGTAGATTCCTAGCAGTGGGCCACAAAGAGAGCTATTTGTATATTGAGCAAAATTGTTAGATTCAATATAAAAATATTTAGTTTACCAAATAGCTTTTAAGATAATTCTTTTCATACAGAAGAAAATAGGGAACATACTTCAGAAATGTTTTGAAGCTACAAATTATTTCTGTATTATGATTATTTCATTAGCTAATAAGTCTGTATAGAATGTCAATTTGTATGAGGACCGTTGTTACAACGTTCTTCGGCTTTCTCGAATATTTTCTACATAACACTAATTAGATACAGAGGTTAATTAGTTAGTGGGGTCATTTTATTAAACACTAGCTGTGCCCCGCGGTTTCACCCGCGTCTATTTGAGGAAAATCCATACTAAAATATCCATTGCTGGCCACTTTATTACGTTTTACGGAACCCTAAAAATACGTAAATAAGCAACAATTTGGCAACAATGCATTGTTCTAGAACAAATTTGATTACTTCAAATGACACAAACTTCAAATGTAGACACGCGCCGTCACAGACTTCAACGACCAAAGAGAATTTAAATTCACGGAACTAAAGCTCTCGAAGAGAAATATTTTTCCCCGTTTTCTTTACATTCTTCACTCATACTCCGTACCTATTGATAGTAGCGTAATGTTATATACCCTATAGCCTTCCTCGATAAATGGAGTATCCAACAAAAAAAGAATCTTTCCTATCGGTCCAGTAGTTTCCGAGATCCTAGCGTTCAAACAAACAAACAAACTCTTCAGCTTTATTATATTAGTATAGATATAGATACCAGATAAAATAATTTATAAGATGATAAAATGTACATATTTGTTACCGTAATATTATAGTAAAAACCGTCAGATTTTAATCTAACGACATCAGATTTTCCAAAGTAACCTATCCTACAGTGCGATTAAAATCTCATGCGTTAGATTACTACTGATGGTGTTGCAAGTTTTACAGTGACACATAAACTTAAAATCTCATGCGTTAGATTACTACTGATGGTGTTGCAAGTTTTACAGTGACACATAAACTTAAAATCTCATGCGTTAGATTACTACTGATGGTGTTGCAAGTTTTACAGTGACACATAAACTTAAAATCTCATGCGTTAGATTACTACTGATGGTGTTGCAAGTTTTACAGTGACACATAAACTTAAAATCTCATGCGTTAGATTACTACTGATGGTGTTGCAAGTTTTACAGTGACACATAAACTTAAAATCTCATGCGTTAGATTACTACTGATGGTGTTGCAAGTTTTACAGTGACACATAAACTTAAAATCTCATGCGTTAGATTACTACTGATGGTGTTGCAAGTTTTACAGTGACACATAAACTTAAAATCTCATGCGTTAGATTACTACTGATGGTGTTGCAAGTTTTACAGTGACACATAAACTTAAAATCTCATGCGTTAGATTACTACTGATGGTGTTGCAAGTTTTACAGTGACACATAAACTTAAAATCTCATGCGTTAGATTACTACTGATGGTGTTGCAAGTTTTACAGTGACACATAAACTTAAAATCTCATGCGTTAGATTACTACTGATGGTGTTGCAAGTTTTACAGTGACACATAAACTTAAAATCTCATGCGTTAGATTACTACTGATGGTGTTGCAAGTTTTACAGTGACACATAAACTTAAAATCTCATGCGTTAGATTACTACTGATGGTGTTGCAAGTTTTACAGTGACACATAAACTTAAAATCTCATGCGTTAGATTACTACTGATGGTGTTGCAAGTTTTACAGTGACACATAAACTTAAAATCTCATGCGTTAGATTACTACTGATGGTGTTGCAAGTTTTACAGTGACACATAAACTTAAAATCTCATGCGTTAGATTACTACTGATGGTGTTGCAAGTTTTACAGTGACACATAAACTTAAAATCTCATGCGTTAGATTACTACTGATGGTGTTGCAAGTTTTACAGTGACACATAAACTTAAAATCTCATGCGTTAGATTACTACTGATGGTGTTGCAAGTTTTACAGTGACACATAAACTTAAAATCTCATGCGTTAGATTACTACTGATGGTGTTGCAAGTTTTACAGTGACACATAAACTTAAAATCTCATGCGTTAGATTACTACTGATGGTGTTGCAAGTTTTACAGTGACACATAAACTTAAAATCTCATGCGTTAGATTACTACTGATGGTGTTGCAAGTTTTACAGTGACACATAAACTTAAAATCTCATGCGTTAGATTACTACTGATGGTGTTGCAAGTTTTACAGTGACACATAAACTTAAAATCTCATGCGTTAGATTACTACTGATGGTGTTGCAAGTTTTACAGTGACACATAAACTTAAAATCTCATGCGTTAGATTACTACTGATGGTGTTGCAAGTTTTACAGTGACACATAAACTTAAAATCTCATGCGTTAGATTACTACTGATGGTGTTGCAAGTTTTACAGTGACACATAAACTTAAAATCTCATGCGTTAGATTACTACTGATGGTGTTGCAAGTTTTACAGTGACACATAAACTTAAAATCTCATGCGTTAGATTACTACTGATGGTGTTGCAAGTTTTACAGTGACACATAAACTTAAAATCTCATGCGTTAGATTACTACTGATGGTGTTGCAAGTTTTACAGTGACACATAAACTTAAAATCTCATGCGTTAGATTACTACTGATGGTGTTGCAAGTTTTACAGTGACACATACATTTAAAGCTACTACGACACATGGTGCTCTTGTCGCTGATAGTGATTTCATTAAGATAACCTTAGGATGAAAAGAATGAAGTGGTAATATACTGAAAGTTACTTATTAGTGTGTACAAACGATATGGAAAGTTAAAAAAACAAAAAAAAAAAAAACAATTCATTCAAAAACTGCTATTTAAACTAAATAAAATAAAAATATTATGTATATTTAGCTAATTTTAATTTTGAAATATTTTTGTTAGTTCAGAAAAGCTGGTATATAACCAAAAAAATGGCAGTCATGGGAACTGCCGATAGAAGTGAAAACTTATAACTCAAAATTTGATAGCTTACTTTGGAAATTACGCGGGTGAAATTGGAGGGCGTGGCCATGAGTATGGCCATAGTCCTGAGTTTTTACCCGAAGGTTTCTTATTGAATCGAGCATGTTTTTTATTCTTTTTGAAATCGAGTTTCGAACGAATCGGATGTTGTGTCAATTTTGTTAATTTATTTTTATTTTGGCGTCGCACGCCTTTTGTGTTTTCCCATATTACGTATTTCAATATTTTTAAGTTTTACTAAAAATCGTCAAAGAAGTACGTTCACGAATGTCAAATAGTAATTTGTAATAATCCACCATTTATATTGCACATTGCCACTCAAAAATACAGAAGTTAAAGAAAATAATACAATGAGGCGACATGTTTTTTTTCACGTTGGCGCCAAAACTACAATGTCGCAATCCGGGCAAAATGACACAGGTACGTTCACTTTACGTAAACGTCAACAGAAGAAAAAAAGAGAAAAAACATGGCTGGCTTTAGGTACAGTCGTTAAAGTACTTTTAATCACACCAATTTGCAATCCCCGCTTGGCACGTTAGTTTTGAATGAACAGTTTGCATTATTTAATTATATGTGATATTAATTATATAACTTTTTGTGGTCTCTGGGGATAATTAAGTACATAAACTTGAAACGACTTGGGGCAGAAATGAGCCGTCTCCTTTCAGCCCGATCCGTACATACGTTAGGACGTGATTGAGCAACAGACATCCAAACATCCAAACATCCCTACATAGGCATTTATATTTTTTTTAGGAACCAGACGTGGTTTCTTATGTTTAAAACAACAATTTAACAAATCACACCAATTTCTATTATCAAATTATAAATTATAACACAAAATCACAGTAATGACTAAAATAATAAATCTCTATATCTTAAGCACGTCCAACCCTGACAAGCGTCCACGCGTCCCGCCAAAAAGAAAAGACTATCAAGGTTCTAGATTCCAAGGAGTCGGCAGCTATCCTCATGAAACCTCTTTAGTTGTGTCATATCATGTTTGGCTCCGCCCTCTGCCTAGGTGAAGTTCCTAACAATATTATACAAGGTGTTGCAGAAAGGTGCAACAATATTTATGGTAGTTCATCTACAAGTTTTGAACACAGACTAAGTAGAGAGATTTTGAATCATGTATGTGAAAATTAGGCATGAAAGCTCAAAATTTTTTTCCTTGAAAAAAATATTTTTTTGGTTGTTATTTCATTTGACATACCCCTAATGGTCAGATCTCCGCACGGATTTTTGTACAACGTCGCGGCGTCGGTATCAAGGTCGTTTGTCTGTTGTATATGCTTTAGGGTTGGAGCTGGTCATTTGGTGGGAATTTTACGTCAAACTTTGACTCGAATTATCTCGTGATCTACCGTGCTGAGGGGAAAGAGACCTTGGGTGATGAAGTGTACATCAGTGTTAGAATGAACTGTTAAAATATTGTGGGGGGTAAATCCACCACGTTGTATATATTATTATATAGTAGGATAGTTTAAGATAGAGTTCACGGTTTTACCCAGATAGTTCATGTTCCAGTAATTTTCTAAAATAAAAAGTATTCCATATGCGATTCCAAATTACGATCTAACTGAATTTTAAATGGTAACTCTATCTGTTCAACGGTTCCTACGTTATTGCGATTTTTTTAAATCGCTACTTGATTGATTTAAATATTTTTTTCGCCATTTGAACCCTGGAATATCCCTGAGTAACATAGGCCATATAAATAAATAAATATTGGTGGACAATTCACACACAACACCATCTGACCCCAAACTAAGCAGAGCTTGTAATATGGCGGCCAGATAGCTGATATAATACTTATATAGTTTTAAATACATACTTATTATTCATAGAAACACCCAGACATATTGCAAACATTTGAATTCATCACACAAATATTTGCACTGGGTGGGATTCGAACCTAAGACCCTCGGCTTCGCAGGCAGAGCTACTACCCACTAAGCCACGAGGGCAGTCAATAAAGGTAGATTAGTTGTTCAAACTGAAGTAGAGCGAGCCAGTTGTATTACAAACTAGACTGCCGAGGAAGATTATATACCTTACTAACAGTGCCCCGCGGTTTGACCCGTGTAGTTTACATACCCGTTATTTTCCCGGGATAAAGAGCGTATGTGTTCTTCGAGAGCATAATCTAACTGTGTTCCACATTTCAGCTCGATGTGTTCATACGTTACGGCGTGATTAAGAAACAGTATTTTACAAAACAATACAAGATAAAAAGTAGCCTATGTGATCTTCCAGACTATAATCTATCTGTGTTCCAAATTTCAACCCGATCCGTTCGTACGGTAGGACGTGATTGAGCAACAAACATCCATACATTCACATTAATAATATTATAAACATTATTATAAATATTATTATTATATTATAAATATTATTATACTAATATTAGTAGGATGTGTTCTTCTACATTATAACCTAATTGTGTTCTAAATTTTAGAAGTTAGAAGTTATGGCTGGTCTAGTCGGGAGAACGGTGCCTGCCGATCCGGAGACTCCGGGTTCAAACTCCACACGCACCACTGTCTTTTCGAAGTCATGTGCGTAATGTCGCTAACTTAAAACGGTGAAGGTAAAACATCGTGAGGAAACCGACATGTACCTAGAATCTTTCGAAGTCATGTGTCATTCACCAACCCGCACTGGGCCAGCGTGGTGGAATATTGCCCTAACTCTCTCCTTGCGAGAGCAGGCCCCGAGTCCCAGCAGTGGGAACATTTAGTGGGCTGATTATGATGATGATGAATATTATATCACGTATCAGTATCTTTATACGAATGGCCTCGTGGCTTAGTTGGTAGTAGCTCTGCCTGCGAAGTCGAGGGTCGTGGGTTCGATTCCCACCCAGTGCAAATATTTGTGTGATGAATTCAAATGTTTGCACTGTGTCTGGGTGTTTCTATGTAAAATAAGTATGTTTTTAAAACTATTTAAGTAATTATATCAGCTATCTGGCCGCTATCATACAAGCTTTGCTTAGTTTGGGGTCAGATTGTGTTGTGTGTGAATTGTCCACCAATATTTATTTATTTATTATTTTATTTATTATTTATTTAGATTACAATAAAAGTCAGCGCATTGTCTCAATTGCATTTTTCTTTCTACTACCATTGTGACGTCATTATGTGCATTGATATCCGAGTTGAGGTCAGGGCGTCCCCTCTCGCAATCTACCCGTAATTTCCCTCGAGCCAAAAGTGGTTCACTGCGTTTTAAATAATTATAACTATCCATTGATACATTATGCTACAGTTTGGAAGCTAACATCTGATCATTTCAACTAAAAAATAATAAACTTTATGTGGTCCAAAAATAAAGTTATGGTTATTTTTTTTATAGTATTGAGTGACGAGACGAGCTGAACATGCGCTTGATGGTAGACAAAATGCTTGCCTCATAACAGCACCGTAACATGCAGTTATTGGAACATGAAGAGTCCAAAACATTACCTAGAACTGCGCTGCGCTCGTCATCTAGAGATACAAGATGTTTTATCTATGTGCCCTGTAATTTCACTGGAAACATTTCCCTTCAAACAGGTTATTATGGGACAGACATTCCATGAAGACGTGTTCTTAAGGTAATGTTATACTTATTTTTGACCAATGGCACAGAATATGCCAATGGTGACTAAGTTGTGTGTTTGTGCGCGTGCGTGCACGCGTTTGAGGGTATGTGCGTGTGTGTATAGGTGTACGTGTGTATATACACTCAAACATATGTTTACATAATATTTGTGAGATACGAGATCATTAAATTTGTGACGAGATAAGCCGTCAGTATCATACAATAAGATAGTGCAATCCACGAAGACGCGCCCCACCAATTTTGTTTTTTCACCAATCGCGTTTGCTCCGAGCGTCAGTCGCGAACCATTCTCCAGTCATTGTAGTGTGCGTGTGCATTTATAGGTAATTAGTGTGTACCGATAACACTCAACCATTGACGGAAGCTTGCACACAAATACTATAAACGGTTAGGAGGAATAGCGGGGCGCGTCTTCGTGGATTGCACCTATCTAACACATACAATTTACAATTCTGAGTTGTAGACAGGTGTAGTATAAGTTTTTAATCACCACTAGTTCTAACAGTGACGGAAAACATTTTGAGCAAAGCGGTTCATGTGAAGCCATACGCCAACGCACACTGAGCCAGTGTGGATTATGACCTCTAGACTTTCCTTACGAGATAAAGGCCCAAGTCGGAAATTTAGTAGGCTGCTTATCTTAATAAGCATTTGCTACTACTATACGTACGTATACGTATACGTAAGTTACGGCTGGTCTAGTCGGGAGAACGGCGACTGCCGATCCGGAGACCCTGGGTTCAAACCCCACACGCACCACTGTCTTTTCGAAGTCATGTGTGTAATGCCGCTAACTTAAAACGGTGAAGGAAAACATCGTGAGGAAACCGACATGTACCTAGAATCTTTCGAAGTCATGTGCCAACCCGCACTGGGCCAGCGTGGTGGATTATGGCCTTAACTCTCTCCTTGCGAGAGAAGGCCCCGAGTCCCAGCAGTGGGAACGTTTAGTGGGCTGTTGATGATGACTTCTATACGTGACTATAGGATCATGACTATTCCTTATGTTATATTGTGAACTATGAGTAGACTAAAATTAAAAAATCATTTTTTTTTCACACATTTTTTTTAAAGTAAAAAAAATAAAAAAGGAGAAGTGCCGCGTGCTAAAACCAGTTTTACAATATGACGGTCTTGAGTTAAGAAGGAAGAACCAAACCCTCTTTCATTAAAACTGGAACACCACTATAATCCAATAATTCTTCGTCACAAAAAGGCAAAAGAGAGCTTAAATCGTTTAGAACGTTGCGTGGGGGAAAACGTAATAACAGTATGGGCACCTACAAGGCCATATCTATATATCTAAAAAAGAAAGTTACCTGTCTAGGAAACAAATACTTGTATGGGTAAATCCTCGCACAATACTAACCAGATCTAAGCTTGAATAATAACCAGACAGCTGATTTAATACTGATGATATACTAGCAGTCCGTCCCAGCTTCACCTCTAGTACGTAATATAATATATTCTCTAGCACAAAAGGATCACGTAGGTATCCAACGTTACGCTGACAGAATTTTTGGATTTGGTCGAGTAGTTCCTAAGATTAGCTCGTTGAAACTGAAAACCTCTTCTAAATAAGCTTTTTAATATTAATATAGATAGAAACGCTTAGAGACTACAAAACTTGCAGTCTCTGAAAGATGGTAGACCCGAGTCCCAGCAGTGAGAATATTTAGAGGGATGCATTATGCTATAATATATCCCAACTAGTAGCACTCCGAGGTTTCGCACTTGTAGTTCCCAATCCTGTTATCTTTTTCGGTATAAAAAGTAGCCTATCTTTAATTTTAAATCATTTTCTGTACCAGATTTCACCAAAATGCCTTCAGTAGTTTTGGCGTGAAAGACTAACACACATACGTTCATATTAATACAAACTTTCGCATCTATAACATTAGTAGAATGCATGTCTAGCCGCCAATTTCAAAAATTGCTCTCAAGGTTAATAACTTAGCGTTACAAAACATATTCCCTCAATAACTTGGTAATTTAAACACCATCAGGGGAGTGCCTTTAACCAACACATTCCAAGGAAAGCGAACATCATATAGTGTGACCCTTGGTCTTTCCAACCCACGAAACTAGACGGCTCATTTCTGCCCAAGTCGTTTCAAGTGTATGTACTTATAATTAAGTCCATACACTAGTTTACTTTAGAACTTTTTAGGTCTCTACTTTTTCAACGTTTTGGTTGATATCTTTTAAACCCCGCTATGCAGAATAAAAACATTAACGGCTCCTCAATATATATAAAACATCCTATACAATGATTCAATTTTTGTCAAGTCTCCTGCACTTTTGCTGTGGAAAATGGGCCGTCTCCTTTGTTGAACAGTTCGCCGATACTTTTATTACATAGCATATGAATAGGCGATCCTATGTTTCAGTGTCAGTGTCCATACTGTTAGTAATACACCCAACAGTATTAAAGATGACAATAAAACGCTGAATAATCGTGCTGCGATAAAACATGGACTTAATCGCGTATTGCCGCTTAATATCGCCGTTTATTGCGACGCTTGCGGCGGGAGTTAACCGCTTTGTGACGAGACGGAGCAGCGCCGTCTTGGAAACAGAGACACCTGTGCCTTGCGTTCTATCGAAACGAAATCAGCTAGAAGGTATTGGAGGGGTAGATCTAAATATAATAAATATGTAAGTTACCATCATATCATCAGTATGATCGAAAAGCAAATTGTTGTTTGAAGTACTGCAGTTTTACTGAAGCCATGTACCAACAACGTCGTTTTCAAGGGCAATATTTTGGAGAAGTTACAGGACACAAACTTGAAACTTGACATCGGTATCTTGTATATGGTAATAGCTGCGTGACATTGTATTTTTATTTGCAGGCATGTAGCTTACTAGCAAACACAACATGGTCTGCTCTTTCCCTCCCATATAGAGTTATACTATTTAAAACAACATGATGTGATCGTAGACGTCAGTGGTGAAATTGACTTATTATTAGCTGGATAGTAGTGAAATAAGCCAAAACTTTCTGAATAGATTTTGAAAATTTGCACATAATGTTGGATTAAAATAACATTACAATCAGAAACCGCAATAATGTAAGTAAGATTGGAAACCTGATGAATTACGGATAAGCCGTAGGTCGTAATTTTTTTTATTATTAGCTAGCGGCCCGTTCCGGCTTCGCTCGGATTTCGTCATATAAGGACTATTAATCGAAAAAAAACTATCCTATCTCTTAAGTTGAACCGGACTGCTCAGGGTGTGCTAATTTAATTTAAAATCAGTTAAGTAGTTTAGGAATCCATCGCGGACAAACATCGTGACAGGAGATTTATATATATTAAGAAAGATTATAAACCCGCTTTTCATTGAAAAATATTTGTATGCCTACCATATCAGGTAAAACATGACGACAAGCTAAGTAAGCTGCCAAGAGTCCTACCACTACAATACTTTCTTTCCCTGTACCCTTCATATGTGTTTACCTAAACGAAGCCAGGGCAGACAGCTAGCGCCTAATACAATTATCAACACGACAATGTCTCCAGCTAGCCCCGGCAGCATAAACCAAGCGAGTACAGACAAGCAATCTCGCCACTATACATTACTTGATTATGTCTCGGGCGAGACCGCGCGCGACGACATGTTTTATTCATTTCAGACGCTCGCTGGGATGTGACGTCATTATGCACCGTAAGGTGAGGACACACCGTGCGGGTATAAAACAATAAGTGAAGATAAGTCAAGTTATATACCGCGCTAGAACATCGCTTTGAAAGGGTTGTTTGAGTGATTTGACGTTTGGCGGCTTGGACTCTTGGATGTTTGTGTGATTGGATGTTGGAGTGTTCGAATAAATGAGTGTTTGCGTATTTGGTTATTTGGGTGTTGCGGTGTTGGGCGGTGTTGTTGTTAGGGAGTCGGGATGTTTGGGGGTTTGGATGTACATATGTTTGACTAATTAGATGTTTAGATGTACGGATGTTTGGATGTTGAGGTGTTTGGATGTACGGATGATTAGATGTATCGATGTTTAGGAATGGATCAGGTAGAAATTTGCAACATTGTTAAGTCATAGTCTAGATAAGCACATAAGAAATGTTTAACTATAAAATTGGTAGGGAAAGTTACAGGGACGGGATCTACGCAGCTAAAGCTGCGAAGTGCAGCTCATTTACAATATCTCTGAACTATTATTGGGGACAATGCGAGCACGAACACCACTCACGCGCAGACATGCATCTTGTGATGTTCTATGTTCTCTGTAGACAGATCTAGTAACAAGAAAAATTTTCTCACGGATTTATTACAGTAAAATATAAAATAACATTTTAATAATTTTGATATCGATGCAAATCATATTCTGTGATATTAAATCGCAAACAAATAAAACAACAACGTATTAAGAGTGGTAATATATTGGTTGTTATTTTCATTCTTTCTAAATTTGTCTCATCAATCAATCCAACAACTAGATACCAGATGAAAATATATATGTTTTTGTATAAGCTAGAGTCGATAACCCTGGCACTACCGACAGGCGTAGGTATATAAAGTGAGGTAAAACATGATACTAGTATTCTGTACATTGACTATTTTGTGATGTATATACCATTAATATTATAAATACAAACATTGTCATGTCTGTACGTTTGTTGCTCAAACACGTCGTAACGTATAAACAAATCTGGTTGAAATTTGGAACACAGATTTTACTCGTAGTCTGGCAGAACTCAAATGCTACTTTTAATCCCGAGAAAATAACGGGAACGATGGGAACGAGAACTACAGGGATAAAACTGCGGGGCGCTTCTTGTAACACATATATATTTTGAAGTGAAAACTTCTTTAGGCGCGCTATGGACAGAATTTTCGTGGGCTGTGAATTGGATTCGTGATCACGTGATCATCACGCTCGGATATGATAAGAAATTTCGGGTAAACTCGGGATGCTAGAGCGAGAAAGATAATGTGGTCAACAAACGTGCCAGACCGAGAAAGATAATTGTTAGAGGAGGGCATGGGACAATAGATACTGTCTCTCTCTCTCTCGCTGCTCGCTACCGGCAACCAGTGTTGACACCTTAGCGACTTTGTCGCTGAAACTGGCGAATTTTTAAAACCTTTTAGCGGATTTAGACGACGTGTTACCGACAAAGGGGAATATACTAGTGTAGTGTAGAAGGTTGGAGAAGGAAAAACACAAGGTCATTGGGAGTCAGAACATATTTATAAGGAAATTAACTCATTCTCTCAAACATAAACAACATGGAAGTCTACCATAAACTCTACTCCCAATTTCTATACGTACAGATAAATATACGCACATTATAGCAGGAACTTTCCCAATTATATTTTATTCAATCATTTGTATTTTCGTTTGAATCTTACATGATAATAATGTTAATTATTGCCTTATGTTATTCCTTTTCCCTTTTTTCCTTTTAATTTAAATTGCTTAACATTGTAGGTACTTAGACCAGTGCCATTTTATATTCTTACTAGCAGCTATATTTCCGGGATAAAAATAGCTTATGTATTCTTCCAGACTGTTATTCCCTTAATAATTCAATCAAAACCGGCGACTTTGTTTCATAACTATTTGGCGACAAGCTCAAAATCATAGGGGCAACACTGACGGCTACCAACTCCAAAAGACTTTTCTTTGGGCGGGAAAACACGACGGGTGCTTTAAAATTTTCACAATCAAATTAATTAGTTTTGCTGTGTAAATATTTCGTTTCTTTCGTGTAAATATTTAGTTTTGTATATAGTCAATAGTATAAATAAATATGAGCGTCGCTAGCGACGGGGGTGACCCCGTCGAACAGACCAGAAAAAGAAAACTATTGAAGCCAAATCCAAGTGAAAATGTTTCTTACAAACTATTTAGAAAACCCCTTTATAAGAGAAAGAGACTATTCCCAGAAAATCGTAGTGGAGACTGTGTAGTGTATGTGGAATCGACGGAACAGGAGAAAGTCTGTAAGTAACAAAAATCCTATTACACTCACCAACCTTTTTGCGGACAATGTTAGGGGCATCATAGGGGTGCACCGTGTGAATGCATACAAAAATGGAGTAACTTTTAAAAAGCCGGCCCCGGCCCCCGACTAACAACTTTTTGAACATGGACACTTTTTTTACTAACCATAAATGTGTATACAATCTGGGTATACAAATAAGTACTGCCTGAGTAACCATAGTATTTATTTCGCGCGGACTAAGTCGCGGGTAACAGCTACTTTGTATATAAATAAAATTTCAATAAATGTTTACTTTAATTTCTGGCTTGTTTTACTCGTTTATTCAACTAATACGATCCATAATATTTTATTATAATACGACATACCTACCTAATACAAAAATCAGCTAATGAAGTTTTCACTTCTGCCGTGTGGTCTTAAGCACACACCTTTTTTTTTTTATATATTTATTGTTAGCTCACGACATGAAAAGAAGGAAATTTACAAAATGTGAGTGCGGAGTTCCTGTTCACACTACGCAGCACCTGCTGTCGTGCTCTCAATATTTGAGTCTTTCCTTGCGTCAATAGCAAATCTATATATTATAATTTATTATTGATTGTTATTCATTATTAGTTTAAATATTTGTAACTTTTTTTTTCATGTACATTGTACAAGTTGGAAGATGCCACTGGCTTCCGAAACACAGTTCTAACTAGCTCGGAGCCAGTGGACTCCTGTTTTACATAGATTCATTATTTTTAAGTTCAAATAAATATTATTTGATTTGATATACTCAGCCACATTTTGAGGGAATATTGCGGCAAATTATTGAGAGAATACAATTTTACACTACAGGTATCATACGCACTTCATGGCCATCCAGCCTACCCCAGTGCACTGCTGAACGTAAGTGTTCTAGAAGAGCCTAGAACACCATACACCATCTTTTACTTTTTTTTCTTCTCCAGCTCCAGCTTTCTGTCTTACGCAAAATATCGTCATTCCATTCTGTTTCAGGTCACCCTACACTACGTTTACCGTTTTGTAGTCTCTCAATTTCTTATAATTCATTCTTGTTGTAGGTATTATTGTTTGAAAACAATTCGGTTTATTTGTGTTGTAAAAAGGTATGGTGTCATGGGATACCAGGTAGGAACGAAGTTTCTTGGGATAATAAGGATATTCTACATCCAAACAGTAATGTTCAAACATTACTGTGTTCCAGTTTGAAGGGCAACGTTTCCAGAGAAATTACGGGGCTTAGAGATATACCATCTTAGATCTCTGGGTGACGAGCGCAGTGCAGTGCTAGGTAATGATTTGGGCTCTCTATGTTCCAATAGCTGCGTGTCAGTGTGCTGTTATGTGGCAGGCATGTTGCTTATTATCAGGCACATGTCCTGCTCGTCTCGTAACTCTTAAATTAAAAAAAAAAAAAGAGCAACACAACTTAAAAAAGAAAAAAAATGCTTTATTTTATTATTAATGGAGCGATCAGCGATCATCTGGAAAATAAAGTTGTAACACTGGTCACGGGCAATTTACGGTTCACTTCCGTTACATATTTTTCTTACGGTTTTAGGCCTACTGTCCACGCACGCGTATTTTGTCGAATGCATGCATCCTACGAACAAACGCAAGACGTGCGGCTGTCGTGTCGTTGTCGTTTCGTGGACACAGACTTCATTATTTGTACGCAAGATGCAAGCATTCGTCTTGCATCCGACAATTGTCGAAATCGTGCGGATGTCGTGCAGCTACGTGGACAATTGGCCTTAGTCGCACATTTTTTTTCAGTTCGGTCGCACAGACAAAACCCTTATCTCTTCCAAGCGTGCCGTAAGGAATTTCTTCCCAATATAATTTAAATTTCTCGAAACTGTATTATTTAAATTAGTTCTAACTGATTTTGGTAATAATGGCGTGAATGTTGGTCTAAGTTCTTCAATGAAAACACAGCCTTATGTTCGGCTAAAATTATGCATTTGACAGAGGATTGCTAATTTGTCACATCACATTTTGAGCACTGGCCATGAATCCAAATACGGAGGCGTATTGCAAAGCAGGGCATCATACTACATTGCCTCTTTGAATTCATTTTATGTTATAAACTTTGAAAGTTTCTTTACTCAACAAATTTCCAAGTTTTTGGTTTGTGGAAGACCTAAAAATGTAACAGTATCAAGTATAAATACCGTACAGTAAGTAAGATATTGTAAGATTGTAACATCATGTATCTCTGGGTGACGAGCGCAATGCAGTACTAGGTAATAATTTGGACTCTTCATGTTCCAATAGCTGCGTGTCACTGTGCTGTTATGTGGCAGGCATGTAGCTTACCATCAGGTCCATGTCCTGCTCGTCTCGTTACTCTTTATATAAATAAATAAAAAGTTATAGAAGAATAATTAGTGCTTATTCGGGTTGAAAACCCTCTATAAATGAGGTTACCATTTTAGGAAGCAATATAAATAATTATGCTGAATTGTAGTTTTACCCTGGCAACACGTAGCGAACGCTTATACTAGCTTTTACCCGCGACTTTGTCCGCGCAAAATAAATATGAAGGTAACTGAGGCAGTACTTACTTGTTCTTCTACACTATTTTAATCTCCCATTTCATCCCCGTTCAGTTCGAAATTACAAAATTGTAAGAATAAACATTTATTTGCTTTACGTTAAGTGTCTAGAAATGCAGTTTCCTGGTTTTATCTTCAACATATACGAATTTCCATATTAACTTTCGTCCCCCATTTCAACCATTTGTACGTAATAAACAGTAAAAACCTATGTTCTTTCTTGGGATCTGTGTTTCAAATTTTACTTTAATCGGTTCCGCATTAATTTAAATCGCAGTTAAATCATTTTTGTAAATTACGGAATCTTCATACAACCGTCCATCCCTGCTTTAACCCTCTTAGGGGTTGAATTTCGCAAACCTCTGTCTTAGCGAAGGTCTACGTGCTAAAAGACACCTCCATGCAAAATTTCAGACTCCTAGCACTTGTAGTTTCTGAGATTTCGTGATGAGATATAAATAGATAATTTATTCAATATTAGTAAATGATGTTGATTCTTGTGGCATTGTGAAGTGAAAGTAGGTGCGATGAAAAATCATTACACAAAAAAAGCTAGCTAGAGCTTTGCTTACAAACCACTTAAATACGATATCAATTGTTTAATTCACGCATAGTAGTTAAAATATTACTTTTTGTATCGATTTAAAGAAATCGATATTATCCGTAAAAATCGGTGGTATTCAAAGCAAAGATTGGCAATTGAATTGGTTGAGAGGTCGGAAATAAAGATTAAAATAATTTTAATATGAACTTTTAGTTTATTAATCTGGGTGCTAAAATAATGCACGATAATTATTTATAAAAATAAACTGATTTTTTGATTAAATCAAATTATTAAGAACAAGTTCTCCACGGATAGCCTGGTTTGAACATTTAGTTCACTAGACAGTAAAAAATCAATTTATATTTATCCTGATATATATATCATGATACATTTCTGCTGATATACATCCGCGAACCCTGAATAATAATAATATTCGTTATCTCCGTTGACCAGCTATTATTTGCCGGTTAAAACGGATTCAAAAAATTCCAGAAGATGAGTGTCCAATTCGAAGATATTATTATGACATTAACTCACGAGATTAACAGAATGTACAATACCGGCGATGTCGAGTTTTAACAGCGTACAGCGCCATCTAGTTTTGATTTAAAATTATAAAGCAGGATTATTCTCTACCAGAGCACAGGCCTAGGGCAGATGCGAGGGCGGGCGTGAAATTTCAAACATACGAAACTCGCCTTTGCGTCCCAGCGGCTAAGGCGCGGCGGTATTGAGCGACACAACGTGCGCACCTAGCGTAACAGTCTGATTTCGTCGCGGTCAAAATCATGTATTTTTAGATTAATCCTTCGATTGCAGACGATTTTATTAAATTACAGCATGTTCTGTGCGTGAAGGTGATGTTACAAGACGAAATAATCCGATTTATTACACTTTTCACAGGTATATAAGATTTTGTTTTTGCAATTTATCGAACCACATTTTATCAAATGTCTGCTAGTTATCGGCCCAAAAAACATTATTTACAATTGTGTATTTTAATTCTTATTGTTTATATTTACGTACAATTCTTGATTAAATACAGAATTTATGATACAATTGTGTAAAATAGTAAATTGTTTGTTTACGCTAGTGCTTGATAAAGCGGTGACGTCTTGAGTATCGATATAAATTCGTAAACAATAATTTCAACCACCAACCAAAAAAAGAGGTGTTACAAGTTTAACGTCTGTTTGTCTATCAAGCGGATGGCCCGATTTCGATGCGGTTTTTATTTGGAGGTTAATTTCTGTGCGGTGGTTCTTAGCTATGTTTGGTGAATATCAATTAAAGATGGCCGCTTCCACAAAATGGCGGACAAAATATTTCTTCACAACTTCCCTCAATAAGGGTATCAAATAAAATTTGATTTGAATGAAAGTTTGATGTTTTGAAATTAGTTGACCAATTTCCCGAGGAAGTGAACTTAATAGCTATCTATATTTGACGATCTCAACAGGAAATACAACTCGACTTTGAATATATCTAAAACAAATCATTATATAGTTCGGCCGTTCAGAGAATGCGTTCCTGACACCAATCAGTTAGTCACGACTAGTGATGGGCACAACATAACACTGAGTTCGTTACCGTTCCTCCAAAATAAACCGCCGCATTATTTTTAAGATTATTTTCGTTTTAAATTGGCGGAATCATTTAAATGCAGCTGCTGCCTGTGGGGCACCTAAAGCTAATACTGCTACTACTGTATGTAAAATGTTAGCTTCAGCGCGTCAAGCATCTGACCGTTCCCTCAGATTAACAAGTTTCTCGGTTGATGAGGTATTCCGCATAGTTTCTTCTAGAATACCTCAAAAAAATCTAAAGACAAATACGGTGTGTCGATGGAGCTAAAAAAAATGATGAAAAGGAGGAGCACATTACACATATCACTCTAAATGAAAAAAACATTTTTAATAAGCTTGCTCTTGACTGCTATCTCGTCTGATGTTAACGGTGCTATAGTGAAGTACCCAAAGAAGAAACCTAACACTTAACAGCCAAATTAAATTATTTTTGTTGATGATTAAGTACCTAAACGAATAAGTTTGATCGGTCGATTTGTTTTCCAGTGGTAAAACTTCGCTCATAGAACTTAGATCATAGAAAAGAAACGGATTTAAAGGGGAATATGGCTATAGTTAAAGTTCAATTTAACTTCGGGATGAAGCTAGTTTCAAATAAAAGCTTCCAGACTTCCAAGAGTACTTAAGAAATCCAGCTGCAATTATAAAAGTGAATAAACACTACGTCTTTCAATCTAAGTGAAAGGTCGGGCACAATTTCTTGCGCTGCACTGAAATGAAAATGGAAAAGAAACGGATTGAAGTTCCAAGGGTTCTATTTTATTTTTAATGGTTTTTAAATTATTTAACTTTGTTAGGAATGTATTAGACATGCATTCATAAGGAATGCATTCATAAGGACGTCGAAACCTTTTGCTTTTTTCTAATTTCTCAGTCCAAAAACATTTGGATCAGTAGGTCCTAATTTTACGGACTACTAATAAGTAGTACCTACAAGTCCGTAATCCCGTTTTAGCATTTGATGTACCTACATAATTTTATACCTTGGCCTTGCTTTGCCTTTTTTCCTAGAAAATGTGATGTAATTTCCAATTTTAATTTCACATCGACACGTAGCATCTATAAAAAAAAATGGCGGTAATAGGAACTGCCGATAGAAGTGAAATCATAACTCAGAATTTTATAGCTTACTTTGAAAACTACGCGGGTGAAACAGGAGCATGAGCATGAGAGGAGCACGAATATGGCAATCTAGAAATACTAACGCCTTTCTAAATGGCCTATGGCCGTGGTCCCAAGTTTACCCGAAGATTTCTTATCATTCCCGAGCGTGACGCTAAAATTCAATTTACAGCCCACGAAAAATCTGTGACGCGCCAAAATGAGTTTTGAAGTGAAAACTTCTTTAGGCGCGCTATAGACTGAATTTTCGTGGGCTGTGAAATGAATTCATCAATCGTCACGCTTGGATATGATAATGGATCGGATCGGATATGAAATCTTTGGGTAAACTCGGTAAAAACGGTCAGGTAGGTACCAGGGCAACAGAAACAGTAAAGAGTTTCGATTACCTACCTCCAACAGCCCAGCGTTTATCTCCAGATACCAGGACAACAGAAATATAAAAGAGTTGCGTTTGCCCCTAGGTACCCGTACCAGGGCAACAGCAAGTTTGCACTTCTATCGGCAGTTCCTATGACTACCAAATTTTTTACTTCATAAAGTTACTAACTTGTAGTCTACGAATCTGCAAGTTATCATAGTTGTTTCTCTAAACCCAACAAATGCGAATCAAACTGCAAAAAGAACTCGGCTCGCTCTTGACGCGGCATAGAAATGGAATAACAGTCCCGGCAACGTTTCTCTCCGCGCCGAGTCATTTTACTTTATTTCATTGCAATCTGCGGTATCGTCTGATTATTTTTATCTTACAGTTGAGCTCCTATACATTGCTGTGCTTATTATGATTATTCTAGTTTCTAATAGACTATCTCATAAGTACTTGGTACAACATTTTTTGTAATCTTTTTTTGTTAAAGTAATTTATATTAATTACCCAAAAATGTCTAAAATGAAAAAAAAAGGTTGTCTGTAAAGTCGGTTTACTTACGATAGTTGAACGTGACAACTTCAACTACGCCTTAGAGCGAGGTAACGCCGCATGACGTCATGCGGCGAGGTAACGGCGGTAACGGCGCATGACGTCTTGTTTTTTCGTGCATGCAGCCGGCTTCATCGAATTATAAGACGTTGTCACGTCAAAAACATAAAAAATAGTTTTGTTTTTCATAGCGAAATATAATCATTGTACACAAAATCGTTAGTTTGGGCTTTCTTTGGCACTATTAGGTCTAGTTTAATACATTAGTTTCATACACCCTTCGTCGTGTGATTGAAATTAATGTTTCATCTCATTACTCTTTAACTTTTCTGAAAACATTGCCCTTCAAACCAGAACACTTTAATATTTACACGTTACTGGTAGACGGTAGAATGACTGGTAAAGGTACGTCCTAGGTGGACTCTTCAATTAATCCTACTACCATAAAAAGCCTAGCTTAGTAAAGTACGTAACTTTTTATATTTTTTTTATATTGGTGGACAATTCACACACAACACCATCTCACCCCAAACTAAGCCAAGCTTGGATGATGGCGGCCAGATAGCTGATATAATACTTATATAGTTTGAAATAAAAACTTATTTATACATATAAACACAGTGCAAACACTTGACTTCATCACACAAATACTTGCACTGGGTGGGGATCGAACCCACGACCCTCGGCTTCGTAGGCAGAGCCACTACCAACTAAGCCACGAGGCCAGTCAAATTTAAAATTACCTATGTAGTGTAGTGTAGATTACAAAATAATAGAGTTACCAAAAGCAATATACAACCTTGATTATAATACGATTAGGTTCTAAAATTGTAAAAACATTTCAAATCCTGCCTTCCCTAATACAAATCACTTCCGACTCAACAAGCGTTGCTGACGTAACCGCCTTCCCAAAGAGTAGGTACAGTGATTTATATTTATTAGAAATGGTATCCCTGTAGCGGGTTCCATTAAAATATGGAAATTATATTATTTCAGTGAGATGTTTTCAATGATTCTGGAGAGAAAAGGATTTTTTACAAGCGAATAATACCTTAGGGAACCGGTTTCTGGGAAAATTATCTGGTAAAAAATAAGCGTTCTGAGATCTTTTTTTGCACAAATGTGAAAGTTTTTTTGTACCAACAAAACTAGAAGACATTGTGTAAAGAGTTTATTTAAGACTAGCTGAACCGTGCGCGCGTTGCTACGTCATCTATCGAGCAATTAACCAATTCAAATTTTGAACAAATTCGGTAACTTCAAGTTCTAATGACGCAACCTTTAAAAGATAGACACATTTTGTCACGCAACGAAAGCTCTCAAAAAGCAATATTTTTCCCGTTTTTGTTACATTTTTCATTCATGCTCTGCTCCTGTTGATACCGGCGTAATGTTAAAGGCCTATAAGCCTTCCTCGATAAATAGACTATCCAACAGAAAAATAATCTATCAATTCGGGCCAGTAGTTCCCGAGATCCTAGCGTTCAAGAAAACAAACAAATAAACTCTTCAGCTTTATAACATTAGCATAGATACCGATCTTGGATAATTTGCATTTCATCTTTTTGATTTGCTTGAATTAAAGTTTGGATCAAATCTAGAAACTGTTTACACTAGAACTTCAAAATTGGTCCACAATTCACACTGTGAGAATGTGATGAGAAAAATACAATCTTTTCGGTTTAATAAAGCAAAACTATTGCAATAACTTTTTTACAATATGCACTGAATGAATGAGTATGATTAAAAGAAATACGCCTACCTGTTGCAGTTTATCATCATCATCATCAGCCTATCTTAGTCCACTGCTGGACATAGGCCTCTCCCATGGCTCGCCACTCAGACCTATCCTCAGCGAGCTATGTCGTAGTTCAGTACCACATAAATATTTGAACACGAAGCGTCTTCTAGTCTTCCAAATTTCTTTAAAAACATTCCCCTGAAGATCAAAACGTTGGCATATTATTGCTATGCGCTAGAACACCTGACAAAGGTACTTCTCCGTTCGGAATCTGCAAATATAAATTACAGGGCTTAGAGATATAACATCTTAGATCTCTGGGTGACGAGCGCAGTGCAGTGCTAGGTAATGATTTGAACTCCTCATGTTCCAATAGATGAGTGTCACTGTGCTGTTATGTGGCAGGCATGTTGCTTACCATCAGGCACATGTCCTGCTCATATCTTCACTCGTTATTAAAAAAAAAAATAGTCCTATCACTACAACAACATCAAGATAGTACCAATAGATATAAACACAAACTACAAGCCTTTGTACTTAACTTCCTTACTTTTAATTTAAAATTTAATGGCCAAGGCACATTAATCAGGAGTCTCCTTGGAACGTTTAACGGTCGCAGGCGGGGCCGCAGGACAAAGCAATGCATATAAATGCATGCAGTTTGTAAAGCTTAGAGCACAATGGTTGGTAAATGAGCTACGTGGTATAATGCTGCTGTTTTATCTTATATTTTATTTTTGTGGTATGAAGTATATTTTTACCCGACTGCGCGACGCAAAGGAGTGGTAATGTGTTTAACAGTCTATGTATGTATGTATGTATGTATGTTTGTATGTTCCTTTGAGGCACTATACAGACCAAACGCCTGGGCCGATTTTTATGATTCATACGTCAATCGATTCCTCTTAATCTGGCGAGTGACACTAAAGACATGACAGTTCCAAATTTCAACCCGATCCGTTTATACGTTACGACGTGATTGAGCAACTAACATCCAAATGTTAACATTTATAATATTATTAGGATTTAGGGCTGCGACAGTGCGGCGTTGCAAACGCCTTGTTTTGAAGAAACGCCGATAATGTCTAGACAAGAGTAAGGTAGTCGTAATTTTAAAAACGTGACATCAAAATAAAATTAAAACATACGGAAGACGTCAGCCCTGAGCCGCACTCCTGCAATACTAACATTGTAATGTAGGCGATGCAGGCGCGCGCTTCCCGCGCGCGCGCTTCTCACTCCGCAAGCCCCGCACGATTGCCCCGTCTAGACGGCTTCGTCGAACGACTTTATGATTTAATAGACTGTGGTAGCACTAATCTGCGATCGTTACCCAAAAACATATAAAGGTACAAGTTCGCGCTGCGACCGCGACGCGAGACCGCGACCGGAGACCGCGACCGGAGACCAAGACAGGCACTTGACACTATAGAATTGTATGGGCGCCAGTTCGCGCTGAGACCGCGACAGGAGACCGAGACAGGTCGCGGTCTCGGCGCGAACTGGCGCCCATACAATTCCATAGTGTCAAGTGCCTGTCGCGGTCTCCGGTCTCGGTCTCGCGTCGCGGTCTCGCGTCGCGGTCGCGGCGCGAAACGCTACCTTTAGATGTTTTATTTAAATGCTCTGCTATTTGACTGAACACATCGCACTGCAAACTGAAACACATTTATGTTTGTATATTACTGTTTGGGGGTAGAATAACTGGACAAAGTGTGGTATTTCCCCAGGTCGACTTTGCAAAGACTCTGTACCTCTACAATGCCCCGTTTACATGGTTCCAGTCCAGCGACCGAATCCAGCGCTAGATTGCTTACTGGAATAATGTAAACCGGTAATGGGATGCATTGGCACTGGATTGAAGCATTCCAGTGCCGGTTTCCATTATTCCAGGAAGCAATCCAGCGCTGGGTTCGGTCGCTGGACTGGAATCATGTAAACGGGGGTAGTATGGAAACCGGCACTGGAATGCATCAATCCAGTGCCAATGCATTCCAGGGCCGGTTTACATTATTCCAGTAAGCAATCCAGCGCTGGATTCGGTCGCTGGACTGGAATAATGTAAACGGGGTATAATGCCAAAAATCAATCCAGTAATGCAAGCCTGTTGTTTTCTCAAGACTTTTTGAAACGAGTATAAAACCGTTCACTGACGCAGCTATTAGGACTGAACTGCTGAACTGGTGATATACTGAACTTGACGTTCTCGAGGTTACTTATACTGGCTAAACTTTCAATTCTTATTGTATTAGGTAAGCCAAAAATATATCATGGAATGGTTTATATAATAACAAAATGTCTAATACAAATACAGCCTTAATCTATAAATAATTCAAGTTCTTTTCCCATTGAATCCTCTGTTTTAAAACTTAAGCTATTCTCTAAGAGAACAAACGGATCCAGTAATGAAAGCCGCAAGGAGGCCAATTACGTGATGCAGCGCTTTAGTTTTTAATGCCCGACTAAAAGCGTCCACTGAGGTAGTTTTTTAGTCTGAGTGGATTACAGGAATTGTAAGATTGAGTGTGTATTGCAGTGAAATCAACATCTTTATCTGCCTTTCTTGGTCAAACAGGCAAACGTTAGCATAATTTTCATCCAAACCACAGATCACTATATACTACAGATAGGACAGTTCGGTATTGTGACCCTTAGTTCCGATTCCAACATAAAAGCGCTAGCGTCGCAATCGCAATAGTGACGTCTCACGAATAGCTGAGAATACAAATTATCGATATCGATTATTAGTGATGTGCTTACGAAAACATCGACAAATAGGTTCTATTATAATATTTTATTATTTTTTAAGAAAAACCAGAAAAAAACAACAATTTCGCTTATATTATTTTATTTCTTTTTCAGTACATAATAAGAAAATAGTATTACTATGAATAGACAAGTCGGGTGACATATTTTTATCTGTCGCAATATGATGTGTATTTGTAGGTTATAGATCGATAGATAGTTAGCAAACTCGTTAATTCACTAATTGCTCTTTTGTTAGGCCACTGAATTCGACGTTCACGGGAAAGGAGAATCACAATTTCCTCTAGTTGTAGTTTTTTAGAATGTCTTTACGACGATGCGTACGGCTGGTTAATTCACAGTTAATTCAACAACACTCGCGATTCCGTGATGAACAGTCATTGCTGATTACGCCATAGTAGGTTTTCTTAACGTTTGTAACTGTATTCAAGCTAACAGAACACGAAATATAACGTAAAACAATATAAATATGCAATTTCGAAAGGCAAATAAAACTTTTGATTGTTTTGATTCAAAACCAGTGTTGCCAACATTACTTATCAGATAATTACGATTATCTGAAAAATAAAGTTGGCCACAAGCGAAAGTATTTTCCAGAAATAATAGTGTGCCATGTAATTTCCATAAACTAACGTAAATCGATTAAAATGAACTTGAATTATAATTTTCAACTGTTAAAGAAGTTCAGTTCGATCAACTCTTTTGTTGTGCGACCAACTTGTTTTACTTTTTACACTAAAAAAATGAATTTATGGCGATTGTTCATTTCGTAAGATTCCATTCAAAAGATTGTATATTTTGCGTCCGATTTCGACTTTGCAATCGTCCATCGCACATGAGCCAAAAAGGTCTTATAAATACAATTTAAATCGTATTAAATCGTATCGGTTGGCAACACAGTTCGTAACGGTAATGTTTGTCACTGATACACTGACGCTGACATTGAATAATGTCTCGAAAATGACGGCAGCTTCAAGATGGCGTTCAAAATGGCTACAGCAACACTAGCGCCATAATGATGGAATCGGAAACTACTGTCACCCCCCTGATCCAAACTTCAAAGTTGCATCAATCCGTACACAGTCAAGGCACGATATGTTTTTTTTTTATTCAACATTCGTCATTTAGGACAGACTTTTTGCAGGCAACCCTATATCGTAGCAATAAAACAGTCCAAGCCATGTATATAATAAATTTAAAAAAAAGCAATAAAACAGTACTAACTTTGTTATCACCTGTATTTGTTTGTAGTGTATTTCACTATAGTATTGTATTTAATACTGGGATTTGAGTCTAAATATGTGTCATAAAAGAACAAGTATCTGATTATTGAAAGAAATTGGTATGACTGATAAAATTTAGTGTAGAGGGCGCTGGTGGGATACCATTCACTTCTACCCGCACTCTCAAAAGAGTTTTAGAGGGGTTGGCGCTATAAGTAGATGGAGCTAGCCGTTGAAGAGCATTCCTTTGTGAAATTTTAAATGGGAAAGATCGCACAGTTGTCACTATAAATTCTTACATTTATTCAATTGGTTTACTTTTACTCAATTGATAACAAATTTTATCTTTAATTTATCAATTCAATTCATTTTTTATTAATTCGAAACATTAATTCAAAGGAACACTTGGTAATGCTAGTATGTGAGTGAAAATAACTAGGAGACTAGGACCAAGATACCTGAAAAACATTATTATGCAGCTCTAAGTTTGTATATCCAAAAGGCATTGGTAAAGTAACTACTTACGAAACGGTTTTTTTTTTCATAAAACTGGGCAAAAAAATGTTTTTTTTTTATTTCAATTTTGATTTTTTCGGATGAAAATTCCTGGTCAGGTTATTAATAAAAAAATAAAACGATTTTCATCCATTAATCAGATCTGATGGGTGTGAATGACGGTGTTACTTCGGATCTACTATTTTAGCAGCTCCGTAAAATAGTTGTATCTTATCGAGAACACGTTTCTCGCTACAAGCAAGATCCCGCACAAAACAGAACAAATTGGATCTTCCCGCTGCGAAGCAGCAAACTTCATTACGCTGACGAGCTATCAAATGCAACGTATAGGGAAACTTTATGCAATCTGCCCCGTTTTATACACAGATTTCCTATCCGCAAAACGTGGATAGTAAATAAATAGTGGTAAGATTTTTTAAAGAGTCTTTTATCATTATTTATTTATAGTATTGAGTGACGAGACGAGCAGAGCATGTGACTGATGGTAAGCAAATCACAATGACACAGCGTTATGACGTAGAATGTCTAGTATACATACAGTGTTATTGGCAAACCTATAACAGCAATGCCACGCGGCTATTGGAACATGAAGAATCAAATCAGCACTGCACAGCGCTCGTCACCCTGAAATATAAGGCGATTTGTCTCTAAGCCGTGTAATTTCTCTGGAAACATAGCCCTTCAAATGAAAAGACATGGCGTTTTCACATTATTGCTTGGCGGTAGAATAACTGATAAAAGTGCGGTTCTTCCCCCGACGGACTCTACAAAGTTTCTTACCACTAAAAAGTAAGTTTACATACTTCATCATCAGCCGTTGTTCTACCTCAAATGTAAATACAAATACAAAATTCTTGATTATTGTTTGCAGGTAAGATAAGATATTACAAAACATTTTTAAAAGTTGACCCGTATAAACTGGCCTCTTCGAGAACCAGACGGTTTAATAGTTTCTATTGATTTGAATTTATCCAATGATAAAAAAATATCAAGCTGATAAAAGTTCTTCTTCTTTTCAATTATAGCTTTTAATCGGTTGTATCGTATTATTTGTCATCTGATTCTTCATCTTCTATTAATTTCTGGGCTTTACCCGGTTGTGTTATGTATGTGATTTATGTTTGGTGAGCACAATTACACCAACGTCTTGTCTTTCAGCAGTATGTTGTTTCGGAGTTTGATAAGTATGAAGTTTAAATCCTTGGTGCAGGATGGGTCGTTGGAGAAAGGTCTTTGCTCCATCCAAAGTATTGAAGTAGTGTAGATCTTGTAGTTCAAAATAAGAGCGGCTTCTTCAATTTGTAATTATTTCCCTGAAGTAACATCCTCATATCTGCGAAAAACGTCTACTTACTAAATCACTTACTCAATTTAAATTAGTAGGTACACTTATCCAGTGTAGCCTTGTATTCGATACGAGTCTAATCTAATAGTCCAATGTCCAAAGACCGTCACAAAGCGTGGCCCAGAGTCAACAGTGCGTTCGGGGCTCGTCCAATCTCATTACTGTAGCCGACCGTCCTCGTGTCAGCTAGCCTTTGTGGAGAAAGCTGAATTAGGCAGCCTAAACAGATGACCGTTCACTAACAGTACAAACAACCCAAATTGTATGTTCCTATAGTACATAGCTATTTGAACACGAAGTGTTCATCTCATTTCCTAGCACAAAGTCAAATTACTTTATCTATATTTATATGTACAGTTTACAGGTCAATTATAGTTTGTATAATAGGCCTTTTTTAAATGAACTTCTTTTGGCGCACCACAGACAGATTTTTCGTGTGCTGTGAGCTGTGAATTGAGCTCGAATGTTATATTCGTAAATGAAAGAAATCTTCGGATAAAAAACTATGGCTATGATAATGGCAATGCTCAGCGGTTTCAGCCGCGCACTTTCCAAAGTGAATTATACAATACTGAATTAAATGTTTTCACTTCTCTCGGCTGTCCCTATGACTGCCATTTTTTTTACATTATGTATCTTAGATTTGGAGAAGAAAAGGAAATAGGAGGAGCAGAGAACACCTTTAACCTAATTTTAGCGCTCTTTAGTTCAATTTTATTATTTCTAACTCGCCTATTCCCGGCTCCTCGACTGCGTAATATCTGTCCTCCGAATGTCTCTCTACTTGCATGTTGTACGAGTCCAGGTTATTTCTTACCTATACAGCCAATTGTCAAATAAATATTCCAGGTAACGTAAGTATGCCAAGCTCTCATGAGAATTGAACCCACGACCTTCTGAAGGCAGGCTTACTACCATTTAAGCCACTACGTCAGTCAATTAACTGTTGCATCCGTACTGGAATGACATAGACTCTGGCTACTAATTTAGATATGAAACTTTAATTAATTTTCTAAACATCCAAGTATCAGCGAGTAATTTACATTCAACCCTACGGGCTTCTGGTAGTCGATTGATTTTCTTTGTGAAAACGGTTCTCTATCATTTGATTCGTTCTCTATCATTTGTAACCGTTTCGTCTATAATCTAACCCCGTAATATTCAATTATGCATTTTTAAGGTTTTAGTGACAGTTTCCGATGTACGAGAATGGTAAAGTGTTTATGTATCGGTAACGTGAACCCCTATCTTTTCGAATTCATCTGCTTAGTATCGCGCTAACTTAAAAACGGTGAAGGAAAACATCGTGAGGAAAACGACATGTTCTTAGAATCGTGGTTATACGTGATTCGCCAACCCGCACTTGGCTAATGTGGTGGCTTATGGACTGACTCTCTCCTTGTCAGAGAAGACCCCGAGTCTCAGCAGTGGGAACATTTATTGGGCTGCTTATGCTTAATCTATCTATCTATACTTATAACAAAACTGTAGCGGGTCGAATTCTGTATATTGAAGATATAAAAAAAAGTCAAAAAAAGTCGATACTGATGGCGAAACTAGATTTTTTTTCTTTCATGTCTGTCTGTCTTTCTGTATAGGGAACTCTCATCACGTCGAAACTACTGATTCAATTCAAATGAAACTTGACATCATGATTTCAGATCATGCTAAGTAGATGGTAGCTGTCTACTTTTAATCCCCAAATTCTGCACGGTTTTCTTGCAGAAACGGGTGAAAGTGAGAATGTGTATTTGGATGTAACTCATTTTTGCGTTGTTCAATTTCGTTAATTCTTATTAGAAAGAACTCACTTATAATATAGTCCCATCAAAATTTTATTATTATTGGTCGTGTGGTTCGGCAATAATATTATAGAAATTAAATAATAACGGTAATAATAAGTTCGGTACATACTAACTTCTAAGGAATCTGTGACACTGTAAACACTAGGGATGTAACGGAGGTCATTTTATCAGAACCAAAGGCAGAGTCGGAGTTTTAAAATTTGATTTATCGAAGTCGGAACCGAAGTCGGAGGCACAGGCAGGATAAGAAGTGGTGGCAGGAGAGACATTTGTATTGGGTATATTTTTTTTTACCAAACACGTGGACACGATAAACATTGACGAGCAATTGATTTAGGAAGTTGGGATTTTGTATTTCCGTTTACTATCCACCACAATAAGGGATTATCTGCAATATTTATACAAACTTTCAATTTTCAATTTATCAACTTCCAAGGCACAAAAGTCATGCCGTCAGGTCTTTTGTCATCGTCACGCGTAAGACCACTCCGGTTTGAGTATAGCTGGGACATTGGCGGTGGAAAAAGCCAAAGTTTTGTGTGTGAATTGTCCACCAGTATCTATTTAACTGGACGACGTAGTCATAGCTTCTTAAATTTAGTCAAGTGAACCTTTTTATTCGACAAGAAGTTAGTTAGTTGACGTGAAATCACAATAATTGAAGCCGGTTTTTGTTCTTTCGGATATTATTTCAATCAAAATACTGTACTAAATTTAGTGTTCAACAAGCTTCGGTGAACAAAGCAAACCGTTGTTTTTCTAAAATTGAATAAAATGTTATCTTGCTGCTAAGTATTTTATGTATATTATGTAAAGGTTTGATTTGGTTGAAATTTAAAACACAGATAGATTATAGTCTCATATAGGTACTACCTATCATCTCGGAAAAAGCAGGGGCCCTAACGAAACAAATATTAACGACAGAACGACATTACCAATTAGATTGACATTCGGAACACATGGCTTAGAGTCTAAAATATCACATCGGCTAATAAGTCTATCACCTACTTAGCCTAAGTAGGTGATCATCCTGTAAAAATGTATAAGTGGGTAAGTAGCAGATGACGCACATCAGCTACATGCTCTTCGTAATGTATCCTATAAAAATCCTATATATATAAAATATGAAGTTGCTAACTCGAAAAAATATATTTTTGTGTGGAAAAACAAATTCACTCGGTTTGTGTAATGGCCACCCATCCAAATATTTTTACTTAAGTACTACTAATGTACTAATAAGGTCGCAAGATCAACGTACGCGAACGAAGTAGCGGGTTCAGCTAGTTATACAAATAAAACTGGTATGGCAAAACTTACAACTTCGACGAATGTAAGTAATAATTGTTAAACATCTTTTTTTAAAACGTCAAATGACGGAGAACGCATAATATTAGGTACACGGGGAATTCATTCCACAACTGAGTCACACTGTCAGATATCTAATGTCACGTAAAATTATATAAATTGCGTATTAATATTATATGAATTAATTATATGTCCGTTATGGCTTTGCTGTAAGCGCACGCTAGCAATTGAAATAGAAAATAAATACCATCAGTTTATAAACTAACCTTTAACCGGATTGAATACCGTGGATTATAACTTACAAATAAATTGGTAAACATTTCACACACAGCGCCATCTGGCCCCATAAGCCAGTTATCTGGGTATTAGTATTGAAAAAATACTTATAAATTATTGAATCCACACTACATAGAAAACACCCAGGCACAGTATAAATATTTGTATGCATCACACAAATATTTGCATGGTGGGGATCGAACCCACGACCCACGGCTTCGCAGACAGACTTACTACCAACTAAGCCACTAGTTCCCAGTCCACCAAACACGTAACATGACTGGATGACAGAACTTTTTTCGGTTTTCCATTTCTTGCAGACATCGACGAAACGACATTTTCTAAATATGAAATCTAGCTAGATTGATGTATCGCCCAAGAAGCCTCTTGCATACTAAATAAAAAATTGTTGGCACCATTTTCGAGATTCGTGTTCTTTATATAAGTCACTGTAAAATTGTAAAAACCGTCAGATTATAATGTAATTTTGTCAGATTACAAACTATGACCGTTACAAACCGTGAGATTGTAATCTCACGCGTTAGATTATATTGATTGTATTGACTATTTTACTGAGACATATTGTTCTTTCAAAGGTATTAGAAACAGTGATATTTAGATTACACCTCCATTGTGCAGGTTAAAGCTAGTCTTCACTATGTCGACGGTGGAAAGGAGAAACACTTGAAGCGACACGTTGGTCGAAAATGAGTTATATACATATTTGAAATCAGCGATTTTTTCTGCGTCGTTTGGGCTTGGTTTTGTAGCGATCTGACCACTTTGATGTCGCTTCAAGTAATAGCCTTTTTAGGCTGATTTTGTTTGGACGCCAAATGAAGTGACATGAAATTACAGAAATTTGGGTTCATTTACCGCTTGAAGTACCGACTTAATGGTCAGATTGTTGTTTCATGTGTTTTTCCTTTTCTGTTTCGAATAGCATAGGTTCCTTAAATTGTTTTTCTTCGTCACAGGAAATACCAGTGAATACACTTAATGTGTTTTTGCTTACTACTGTTGCGTGTGTGTCCAGTCGCTACACTCTTTTTTCCTTGCTTACCTTTCAACTATATGATGGAGTTGAGGTGTTTTTCCTATTTGCTTGTTATAGGATGTTATGGATTTCAATTGTTTTGACAAAGACTGGAAAAAGCAGTGGTGTCGGTTGAAATAAACACGTCCAAAAAACCCACATAAATATTTAAATTAAACGACATCAATTTTTGTTTCCGAAATGTCGATTCATTTACTTACTGACTTCACAAATGAAGACGATAGTTGGTTAGAGTAATAATTGTTTATGACATAGTGTATTTAAATTGTTAATTATAAACAAGACATGACGTTACAAGTAATGAATTTACGTAATTTTTATGTAAGTGGCGTCACTCATTTAAGGAAATGTCAATTGTCATGGCGCTTCATTCATCGGTGAACCATCGTTCAGGCACATCAAGTTTCATTGCATTGCAAAATAAGTTATCGGAGATTGACTCAGGTACCTGGGTAGCGATTCTGAAACCATTCGGTTGCATCCGACACGGAATCTCATCTCTCGGTCTTTGTCTTATCTGTTTAGCATGACAAAGACCGAGAGATGAGATTCCGTGTCGGATGCAACCGAATGGTTTCAGAATCGCTACCCTGAAATACTTTTTTTTGTTTATTTATAATTTGGTATGTACAAATTTACTTATTAGGTACAAACGATTAAAATACAATACAAGTTGCCTTATTGCGGGTACCGGCGAACATTTGTCTAAATTCCTTTATGAACATTATGTAGATAATAACCTGTTTTTTAAAGTAATTTTATTGTGTTTCTGAACCAAATAAATTTCATTTCACAATGAATTAAAGTAAATAGCAGCAATATTTTTTACATTTACTATGGAGTAACGGGACGAGTAAGACATGCGTCTGATGATAGACAACACGCTTGGCCACAACAACACAATGCCAAGTCGTTCCCAGGAACATCATGTTACCTAATTCTGAAGAATAAATTATACCGATAAACGGAGCTCTAACGCCACAAATTATAAAAAAACTTTACAAGAATTGAGTATAAATAACCCAGACGAATTACAAAGATTTGACAAAAAAACTGTGATAGTTTTGCTATATCAAAACTGTCCCACGATGAATATTATGTTACATTACCCCACGTCGTTGATGTCAATACGTTAGCATAAACAGATATTGAGGATATTTGAAGCGATTTACTCGTGTATCACAAAAAGCAACTTCAAATTATCTGAAACTTACGTTTTGATAGTACCTATCTGAGTTTAGTGTTTCTATTAATCATTTAATTCTACTTTTGTTTTGCAGATTTCGGTCAAGTCAAGTTGATTAAGTCATAAGACTGAAATGGGTATTCATGATTAGAAATATTTTATACAGAATTCATTTATAGTTGTAAAAGTCTCTAATATTGAAGTTGGAATTAAGTTGAAAGTAAGTTTGCAATATAGAAACGAAAGCTTGATTGTTCTATGTTAACATTAAATAGGACCTAGTCACGATCTAAATATTTTTTTTATTATTTTGACGTCTCGGCAGCGTCACAACCGAAGACTGAAATAATTGCGGGTAGTCTCATTATGAAATGAGGTGATCTCGATCTACCCTCATTTGGTCTTCCAAAATCATAGTTACTACCATGATACACAAAACTGATCGTATCAACAGCTTTCTCTAAACTCATTCTGCGATGCATAGATTTATTTATTTATGTCAGGACGACGATGCACGATGTCAATAACGGAAAACCGGATAAGATTACAATATTTTTATTTTTATTTTTGAGGCTTCCCGAACTATTCTTGCATACTAATGACGTTCGGTGGAGAGAACTGATCTAGTCTAGATTTTTTTTACAGCGGCCATGTATTCATTGATTCTTTCAGCAATTGTATGCTTTGTTTGACCGATACCTATAAGAACAGCTGCAATCTACCTCATACACACCTAGAGTCTGAAATGAATGACGTCTTTCGTCATCTTGGATAAGGGAATATACAGGTATACACACTACACAGTTTTAATAGAATACTCATTTAATAATGTCCTCACCTTATCCGTCATAGAGGGTGTTCGTTCTATCCAAAAAAGATTTATACACCGACTGTAATTGACAAAGGTGGTGGTGATGTGACGTAGCGTGCAAATACCGGTCAGTGTGCGTGAGTTTTCTATAGACAGAGTGAGACAACCAACCATCAGATTTAACTGTCACTCTCACGTCCAAGAACGGCAGAGATCAATCTACCTCGAAATAAAATGTTAACCTAATACTGACATCTATCAATGTTGATCACAAATCAAGTTGAGATGCTCCAAAAACAAGTTTTTCGTCTGTCTTGGTTTAAGATGCAGAAAACATTGTCCATGTGTCTTATCCACATATAAACTGCTGCTGATTGAAAGTTAGCATTTTTTCCCTAGACTCTGTCCAAATGTTAGTTATCACTGTTACCTACCACGGGACGTCTACTCTATTTCTACGAAAACGTAATTTCGAAATAAACTCGCGACTTTCCAACTCCGATTCTACTTCGATCCGTCGTTTTGTCCGTTCAAATGTTCTAAGTCTAGTCTAATTAGAGTATGCTTAGAACATTTAAACGTCAAACAATGTTGTATCGGATGAAACGAAGTAGAACGAGCGCAGGAAAGTCACGAGTGTTTTTTCGAAATTACGTTTTCGTAGAAATAGAGTAGACGTCCAGGACTTCCCATAGCTACGCCATCTATTTGTAGGTAAAGCTGCTCACGGTAAAAAATAGTTTCCATCTAAGCAATTTCTCAACAATACTATCATGTTTTCCGGTAAGTAGTTCTCCTTCAGCCTTCAGAAGCAGCTTTTTGCCGACTTAGAAACATTTGTTTACTGGAACTTTGGTGAAAAGAGATTCCACATCAAAACTCATTTGTACCAGTAAGCTTACAAAACAATAAAAAAACACTTGTTCTATCTCAATATTTTTGTTTCTGTTTGGTATCTTTGAGAAACAAAGCAGGGACTTAACTTAAAAATATAACATTGCATTAATACATCGCTATCGTTTATCGTGTTCTTTCTTTACTTGACATAGTATAGTTTTGTTCGTTAACTCGTTTTTCCATAACTCTGTATCTTATGCTCGATACGCTTCAGGCGTTTTTCCTACTAGTTATGTCATGCACAGCTTGTCGTTTAAAGTGTTTTTCCTGGTGTTCTTCTTAATACTAAACTGGTATTTAATGCGTTTTTCCTTGCGCTGTACTTGCTATAAAATAATTAAGCGACACATAAATCTTCTTACCATGCTAGCCTACTTTCGTAAGATTGTTGGTAGATAGTAAATTAAAAATAAAGAAACTATTTTTTTTCCTGGCCCTCTAATTTCAAACAGTATATTTTTATGATTTTTTTTCGGAAAATAAAAACTTTGATTGGCTCTCCTGTAAAATTCTAAAATTGTCGCTTAAAGGGTTTCTCCTTTCCACCGTCGATGTGGTCGGTCAGTAAATGTTGTGTGTCAGCGGACCGGTAAACAGGCACAGAGGGGCGTTGTTTGTTCCTCGCAGACACTCCGGCTTCGAGTGCAGACATCTATATCCATGAGCCTTTGTCCGCAGTGCCTGGCTCGCTAAAGGATATATCAGACAATGAAATGTCTAATTAACTTCAAAGAAATAGGTTATTTTTAATAATATCCTACTTATATTATAAATGTCAATGTCAATGTTTGGATGTTTGTTGCCCAATCACGTCCTAACGTATGAACGGATCGGGCTGAAATTTGGAACACAGATAGATTATAGTCTGGAAAAACACATAACACACTTTTTATCCCGGGAAAATAACGGGAACGACGGGAACGGGAACTACGCGGGTAAAACAGCGGGGCACTGCTAGTATTTGAAATAATATTTGAAATTATAGACGATTCCGTACCCAAATAGTACAAAAAAATTAAACATTTTGTTTATGTTTTTTAATTTTAAATCCACTGTAGTTCCCGACTCGACCCCGATCCGATAGTACTCGACTACATTGGATTTGAAATTTTTACAGTATTCTACTTGTCAAGTTCTTTTAATGGATATCCATATTGAACGAGGTTGAGATAATTATTTTATCCGCCATTTTGTGGTTAAAAACGGGACCATAATACTAAGACTCTGCTGTTCATTGGTCTGGCTGTCTAAATCTCTAATTGTCAGTCTGTTTTTTCTGTAATCGTGCTGTATCTCATTAACTTTGAAAATAAAGCAGGAAAAAATAAATACTTAGGAACTCCTATGACATGACCAGAGAGTATGAAATAAATGAGTATTAGTACTGAATATACAACACCCGTGATTTTTTAAACTATTTTTGCTCGAAATTGATAACAGCAACTGGTAAACGCTTGAAATGTTTAAATAATATTTTTATCCATTCACTTTACAAATAACTGATTAAATTAAAATAAAACAAATATTTTAGGGGGTCTACTGTACAACAAACATGAGTTTTGCTGTTTCTATAGATAGTGGTACAGAACCCTCCATGCATAACTCCGCCGGTTTTGACCCATAAATCGGTGTAAGTGATACATAGTTTTAAACTTACTAAATACAACCACTCACTGCATTAGTAGCATACTTAAATATAATATTTAATGTAATATAAGTTTTAAAGTCTGTTCTATAAGAAAATTGCCTGTGTTAATTCAGGGTATTTATCTCTGCACCAAAATTCATACAGACTCCATCAGTTGGTTTTACTTGAAGGAGTCACAGCGATACAACCACACAAAGTTTACTAACATTTAAAATATTACTAGGATTTTTCACGTTTAGAGGTTAAAAGAATTATATAGAGGAACGTAGTAGCGGTCTTTTTAAAGTGTATTTATTCCGTTCATTTCCATTTTCAAACTGGTAACTTTTATTGTAAACTATCGGGCCGCCCGGCACCCCTGAGTCGTCCATTGTACATTTTAAATCACCCTATAGGGTCACTCAAGGATCACGCGCATATCCAACGGTAAAAGATTTTTTGAAATCGGTCTAGTAGTTCCTGAGATTAGCGCGTTCAAACAAAAACTCTTCAGCTTTATTATATTAGTATGAATAAAACGTCTGAACACGTAGTGATGCTCAAGTGCCGGTCAAATGAATTAAATAACTGACCTAACGATGGCTAGAAAATGTCTCCTTCATCAAATCATTAAAACAATCAAACATGATCAAAATTTATTCAAACAATAAAAACATACAATAATAAAAACTCATCCCGAACGACATTATCTTGTCACAATAAAAAACAATAATAAGTAGTACATAATAAAATACACTTTATAAATTTAACCTTGATTTAATTTATTAGATAGATATTTAATTATATATTATGTATCTGCTTTTGAATACCATGTAAGATAATTATTTAGTTTTGTTTTCATTTATTCCAACAGAAATAATAAAAATTAACAACGTTTATTCAAATATAACTTTAGAAAAATATACTAAAATCTAAGTTTTGAACTTGATGAGAAAGTAACTTTAATATTAACTAGATGATAATCTAGGTAAGTAAACGGAAAATTGATGAATAGGTCTGGTAATTATAATGAGAATCTACCTTTTATTTTATATACAAAATTTCATTGTGTTTTTAATTACATTTACATTTTAACTAAGTGTATCTTATTAGCTTATGAAGTATTAAAAATGTACATTGAAACTCTAAAAAGATTCGTTAAAGACTCTAAATGAAATGGAATTTAAAGAAAAGGGTCTACTAAGAATATTGTAATAAAAAAATCATTCATCAAACCATTTTAGCTAGAGTGTTTTCAGCCAAAAATGCTAACAATTTAATAATAATACTTTTATAAGAACTTAATGGCAAAATGATTGTGTCTAATATTATGGTTACTTCCTCATGACAAGTTCAAATATCTACCAACATTAATTAATTAAAATATCGACTAGATCTTAACTGGAAAATAAATCCAGCTACCCCTTATTATTAACAACAGCCATCATTTAAATTCTATTAATCTATACTTATTTCTAAAATATTTGTAGGTATTCCCATTTAAAATTATATTTTTTGGCACATCTAATATTTTAGAGATTCTATTTTATCGTTTTGTGAAGTGTAAGTAATAAGTTAGTTATTTTTTAAGTATTCAATATTAACAATTTTGTGAAAAAAATACATTTAAGTATTTTAACTTTGAATTATGTTGGAAAATTTTAATTTGAATTATCTTCTACATTTATTTTACATAATTATCACTGTAACGTCTTTCAATTACAAAATATACAAAAAGGTTTAACAACAAGATAAGCAGTTTAATTTGCAATTTTGGTCAAATATTGGTTAGTACATTTGGTTTAGGCTTAAAATTTGTAAGTTAACTTAAAAAACTAAAACCGAGAACCTTTTTTCTCTGACAAAATGATTCATAATCTTAAAAATATATCATTTTATTTAAAAAAAAAAGTTATTTTTAACTAAACATTGAAGCTTAAATGTAACATCTGAATGTTGTTGAATAACGACAAAAACAAATTCATATATTTATTTTTGAATTTAGTTATTCAAATATAATTATCTATTATTAAGAACGGTTTCTCATGCATCTCATATAATACTATATCCATCAATCAAATAAATGTTTTAATACCAAATTGCAATAAATGCCAGCATTAGGCACAATAATACATTTTCATAAATCAATGCGAAAGTGCTTAGAAAATTTTTAAGGTTTACAATTTATCTGTGATTTGAAATGGTTCCATTATTTGGTCAGTTTGGTTTGAGTATCTATACCTATTTATTCTACATTAGTAACAGAATATCTACTGTACAAGAACTGTAAAACAATTTTGAGAAATCTTTCCTTTCCCTTAAGACATACTTTTTACAAGAGGACATGATTTGTTACCATAGCTAAGTTTCAATTTTTGGTAAAGACACATCAAGCTATGTAAGTAATATCACTGTAAAAATATAGATGGAGCTACTTGTAGTTATGGAAAATTGACCTGATTTGCATTGCCTTATTTGTTTTATAAAAATATGTAAATTTCACGTTGACAATTAATATGATTATACATTAAAGTAAAGATTAGAACAAACCAACAATATCCACACCAAAATGTAAATACTGTTAATAGATAAATACTGTTTATTGTGTACAACAAAACGAAAACACCTATCTGTGTTCTGTGCATGTTCTCTAATTAGATTGGCAGATTCTTAAATTAGGACAATATAAGAACAAATTATGTTAAGTATTTCCCCCTGCTACTTTCCTTAAATGTCTCCAGTCCCTAGTTAAAACTCCAATTATATTTCTATCTCATGTTAATATATTGGAAACAAAATACAATAAAATTGTATACAGTTATGTCTTATCTGATTTGCATGAAAAATTACATAGGTGTGTGTTGTCCTGTGTTTGTCTGTAGTTAGAACTAACCTTTGTTCAGAAAAGAGGGAAAACACTTAAAACATTGTAGGAAAAAGCACCGCCCAGAATATCTACACCAACCTCCTCGTTTGACGGTCTATCTTTCTACGTGACGTTGGCGGAATTGTGAGGCTAAATCAAGAGTTGAAGTTGAAGTTTATATACAGTGTTAGGTGGCGCCATCTATTATAATGTGTTGAATACTTTTTTATCTCGTCTGAAAACGTCTCATAATAGTGTAATAGTTAGGTTTTTATCTTCACTGTTATGTTCGTCGCAATAAGAGCTATTTTCATGTTTTACACAAGCAGAATCCAAATAAAATATACAAAGTTATACATAAAAATCGACATTGTTTCGTATTATAGTAGTCTATTTTTTTGTTATTATATTTGCCTTGGTATTTCCAGAAAATAACTAACAATACTGTTTTTGGTGAGTTAGTTATATTGACGTCACAAACATTTAACATTTCATTACCTTCACTCAAAATAAGTGGTTATGACAAAACTTATGCTAATAGGTACGTATAACTTATTTAACAAAAATGTAATAAAAACATTACTGCAGACATTCTCTATTTCATTTCACGTCGACGACCATATTGTCATGGGGGTCTTCAAATTACGATTTCACAATTATAAATTACTAATAAGAATTATTATTCGGACTATCATCAGTAGACACTATAGAATCTGTACATACATTATCAATTACATTCGAATTAATTTCATCTTTCACATCATTTGACACATTGTGATTAGTATTATCACTGTCTATACTCTTTGAATCTGACAAACATTCAATTTTCTCCACGATAACTTCTATAGTAGGTTTGAATTCGTCTTTTGGTATGTCTGGTGGTCGAACAGTAGAGAGAGTGTTGGATAGATACGATGATTGGAGGTTGTATCCTGGTAGTAGTTTTGGTTGTAGCGGCAACATGAGGTCTAAGGATCCGGTGGTCGCTGGTCTTGGTTGCAGGGGCGGGGCGGTGACGAGGGGTGGTTGCAGCGAGGCCAGGGATATGGCGCCAGACTGCGTGTTGATGATGGGGCTCTCCACTGGAATGGAGACAGAGCAGGTTAGGCAGGTACATCGTGCAAGATACTAAACCTAGGAACATTCAGACACTACAGAATGACCAGTTACAATATTTTTAAACGTTTTAACTCTCATAATTGGGATAGCAACTGGGTCAAATATGTACCATTTCATTTACACTATCAGGTACTTAGAATATGAAAAAATATCGGACACGTATTTTTCGTTTCATCAAATTATTGAAAAACGACAACGACATAGTTCATCAAACTTCCAGATCAGGAGGCTGTATCTTGTATCGTTACTGTTGCATAAAAATCGTAGCATGAAGTGACGTCAATTGAAACTTCTAAGCAATGTATCTTCGTCATTTTTAGGGTTCCGTAAAACGTAAAAACGGAACCCTTATAGATTCGTCATGTCTGTCTGTCTGTCTGTCTGTCCGTCCGTATGTCACAGCCACTTTTTGCCGAAACTATGAGAACTACACTGTTGAAACTTGGTAAGTAGATGTATTCTGTGAACCGCATTAAGATTTTTACAATTTTTTTTTTAAAAAACAAAAATTAGGGGTGTCCCCCATACTGAGAACTGAAACTCAAAAATTTTTTTTTCATCAAACCTACACGTGTGTGGAGTCTATCGATAGGTCTTCAAAAATGATGTTGAGGTTTCTGAAATCATTTTCGTCTACACTGAATAATTTGCGCGAGAGACACTTCCAAAGTGGTAAAATGAAAAAACTAAAAAAAATATATGATGTACATTACCATGAAAACTACCAACGAAAATTAGTTTGAACTCGATCTGATGAGTAGTTTTTTTTTAGTACGTCATAAATACACTATTATTAAAACTTCGATCAAAGTTACAACGAACTACAAGAGCTATGTGTACTATGTATATTATGTTACTTGCTGCAACGGAACCCTTCATGAGCGAGTCCAACTCGCACTTGGCTACTTTTTTTGTTTGTGAAACAAAAGAAAAAATACGTTTACGATAATATTTCATGATCTAATACCGCGTTCACATTATTCCAGTCCAGCGACCGAATCCAGCGCTGAATTCGATCGCTGGACTGGAATATGTGTATAATGTAAACCGGATATAAGTGACGAACTTATTAGCTTTTTTAGTCATCGTGTCAATTGTTTTATTAACCTTCTTGTGTAAATAAATATTGGCGGATATTTCTCACACAAACATCATCCAGATCCAAACCTAGTCGAGACATACGTAAATATGTACATATTTATTGTGCATAGAAACATTCAGACACAGAATAAATATTTATATTTATCACACACTCTCTCTCTCTCTTCCTGGTTATATTATATCCCATAAGGTGGTGGGGTCAGCCTCCCGATGCTTTTTCTTCTCCACTTTTGTATTTATCACACAAATTAATATTTTCCCTGGATCGAACCCGAACTCACGGTTACGAAGCCATACTTACTGCCAACTAAGCTGCTAAGCAATCGTCAAACGCTCACAGTACACGGGGATCTGGTAATAACATATGTAACTCTCAGGTATAGGTACGGTTTTAACGTTTCAAAATGGTCATGGTCAAAACATATTTTTAACATCTGACCATGGTGAGGGCTGTTATTAGCTTGTGCTCGATGTATTTATGTGTGTGATATGATGTGTGTCTGTATGACTGTCTGTGGCATTGTATTTTTCAATGAAGCATCAGCTTTTTTATTTGAAAGCTAGCTTCTTTGTGGTGGTTCTTAGCTATGTTTGGTTAATAACGATTCGAAATGGCCGCTACCAAAATTGGCACATACAATATTTTTTCACAGCCTCTCAATATGGATATAAAATAAAAGGGCTTGACTAGTAGAATACTATAACAAATTCAAATCCACGATAGTCGGTAAATCAATTTTTTAAATTTTGTTTATGTTTTATTGGCTTTAAGCAGTGGTTCTCTAGTTGTGAGATAATGTTTACGGAGCCAAATAGAAGACAACTTTACTGATAAACTCCGTATTCATCGATTTCTGATTTAAAAATGTTTGTACAATGTTTTAAGTCCTAAAGACAAGAACGTGACATTTACCGATGGGTGCCCGGGCCTGCAGAGGCTGCGCCACGACTGTTGGCGGTCGCAGCAGGTTCGGTGGACCCTGGAGTGCCAGGCTGATCATATTCATGCCGTTCACACCTGGAACATTGACGAACACACATTTATAGTACCTAACTAGCGCTTGCACTATCGTCTGCGTAGAATTTGTAGGTGTAGGAGCTGTTTTGAGAGGAGAAGGTTTGCTTTGCCGACTTTGCGTAGTAATCTTGGAGCGTAACAACGAAGCGGAAGAAAAGCAGCGGAACTGTAGGTACGTTTGTGTTACACGCATTTTGCTAATAAAGATTGCCATCAAGAGACGACTTGTTACCATTGATTTTATACTCTCCAATTTTGTAAAGTACTTAAATAAAACCTAGTAATATCATAAGTTTAAGATATTTTTTTACTTAATCACGTGATAAAAACTGACAAGATCAAGCTAAGATTTGAAACTCAAATAGATTATAGTCTGGAACTACAAATACACTTATTTTTATCCCGAAAAAAAACAGAGTTCCTGAAGAAATAGCAATTATTTATTAACACTAGATTTCTACGTGTTGCTCAAATAAACTAGCTAGACCCCGCAGTTTTACCTGCGTAGTGCCCGTTTCCGTTATTTTTCCGGGTTAAAAAACCTGAAATTTCGTGATTAATGTTTGAAACGTGATTGAGCAACAAACCTCTAAACTTTTGAATGTATGATATTAGTACTTTAAGTATTTACCATTGGACTAAGAGCCGATGAACCCCAGACCTTCGTTCTTTTATAAAAATTGAAAGTTTGTCAGCGTATGCTCCCAAGACAGGTAAGAACGGTGGCCCATGGTGAAGTTTGGATCATCCTGACTTTGGCAGATAAACGGTACTGAAAGTCTGACATTTTGGTTATACCTTCAGAATATTACTAAATATCACACCAATAATTGCTAGACACTTAACATCGTGGTAAACACTTGCCAGACACCTACGTTGTGTTAATGTTCATGCAATTATAATTCTACTTGCGTCATTATATGCGCGCTGATTACTGAAATACAAACATGATACTTGAGTGACAATTAGCAGCCTAATTATCATAAGCACCCCAATACAAGTTCCCACTGCTGGGACTCGGGCCTTAGTACCGTTTATCTGCCAAAGCCAGGATGACCCAAACTTCATAATGATCCATCGGTCTTACCTGTATTAGGAGCGTGCGCTGACAAGTTTTCAGTTTTTATAAAATAACGAAGAGCTGGAGTTCACGGGCTCTTGATCTACACAGGCTTGCAAGACGTTTGGCTTGCTAACAAACTTTTTCAAATTTTTTTGCGGGGCGCGGAGGGAACGTATATTTCACACATTTGTAAACTTGAACTCACACAAGAGCAACAAACTTCTGTTTGTACTAAGACAAATGTTACACACCTAAACAAAACATGCACTCTACGAAACGCGGCTGACTTGGTGTTGACCATTTTTGACAATAAAGCTCATTTTAAATTCATAAGGGCATAAAAGGAATATGTTAAAACTAGGCTCGTCCCCTTAAGGCCGATTTACATCAGACGAGCGAATGCTCATTCTATCCCCACTGTTTCAAATTCATTTGGTGTAAACAAACGTAGAACATTCTTTCGTTGTTTTGTTTGCATTCGCAAAGATTATATGGAATATATAATATGGAAAACGCTAAGAACGATCTTTCGTTTACACTAAAAGATCGAGAAAGAATGCTCTTGTTCCAGCTCTAGCTCTATGTTCGTTCAGTTTAAATCAGCCTGTAGAATAGTTGGTCTGAGGTCTAAGTATTAGTGACGTGAATATAAATCAAAGAGTATACATACATATACTACGTAGTTTACTTATTCCTTATCTAAGATATGAATACTTTAGCGACTGTTTATCATTTTTATTAAACCACGCCATCTGTCCTCTACAGTAGTAAACACATACCAAATTTGTTCCCTCCCGCTTGTAGCTCCTTCAGTACGACGGGATGTTTCACGGCGTTCACCCGCCGGTTGGAGGCTGTAGCTTCTCGCTTCCTCCGGGGTTGTTCAACAGGCAGCACCCTACGACGCTTCTTAGGAAGTTTTGACCGCGCCTGTGGATAGATGGCGCTAATCAAAATCTTATTCTTTCAAACTAATTAATTTTTTTTGAGGACAGAATTAAGTAAATATTTGTGTGAATTCTCTTTGCTGTTTGTAAAGATAATTATTTGGCGTCGGAAGGCAAATTAAAGCAGTAAATAAGTATGTTTTCGTTTTGTAAAAAAATGTTCTGCACTTTGAAGTTAAGTTAAGTACCTTCTTTATTTCTTTCAAAGGCTGATTCGGATTAAGAAAGATAGCCTTAACCATTGATTAGGGAAATGCAGCCAGCGTTTTGACATCAGCTCAGAGCGGGCTGTGAGCTTATTTCAAACAACTATGGTGGTAGAGTGTAATTAAACCTCCAAGCAGTAATATGGAAACATCAATGTATTCCGGTTAGAACGACAATTTTGTTAGAGAAATTACGAGGCTTAGAAAATAATATCTTCACCCTCTTCGTGACGAGTACATTGCAGTGTTAGGTATAATAATAATAATTTTTACGACACCTTCCAATAGCTGCGTGATACGGGCTATGCCGATAAGGGCAGACGTCTTCCTTATTTTTAGGTACCTACCTATATAATAATAAGTAAAAACATGTTTTGACAATCCCATTACTTTGTACCTAATATAAAAATATATTTTTGCCTATTGGTTTATTTTTATTAACATCAACATGTGAATTGTTTTTTTTTTAAATTGAGCATTTTAAGTTATCAGTTTGACAAATTGGACAGAAATTTGAATACTTGGAAACTTGAAAATTCCACCATAGTATAAAGAATACTTTTTCTTTATAAGATATTTTAATGTGTGGATTAGTATTTGAAATGAATGTTGTACTCACTAAACCAAACTATTTTGGTTTTGAGCTCTGTGCGGTAAACGACTACTTACTAGCTTACTTAGGTACGTAAACTTAACCATAATATTATGTTACTGTTTTTAAAAAACCGTGCTTTATCTTAAATCTTTCCATCCGACGTCTTCTGGTCAAACGCTGGACCTTTTCGCTATAACAAAGAGGTTTTCCTTACTACCAGACTGATGTTTTGAGTGCAATACACACCAAAACCAATGTGACCCGTGAAAGTATTTTTTTGTAACGAAGTTCCGAAGAACGAAGAGATAGGAATTTTACTGCGCCACCGTACTAATAAAATGTGAAATTAAAACCGTAAGAAAAATATGTAACGGAAATGACGAGTAAAATCTTTATCTTTCAGAGGACCGTATCATAAATAATAAAACCAAGCAGTATTTTTTTGGAAATTGTGTTGCTTCTGTTATATCTGAAAGAACTTTGTTCCTACCTGGTGTCTCATGATACCACATTTTTGACGTGACAACGTCTTATAATTCGATGAAGTCGGCTACACGCCCGCAAAACATGACGTCATGTGCCGTTAACGCCGTTACCTCGCCGCCGGCGTTACCTCGCTCTAAGGCGTAGTTGAAGTTGTTACGTTCAACTAACGTCAGTAACCCGACTTTACAGACAACCATTTTTTTATAGGAAAAAGTGGTAAAAAACAAATGAAGTCATGGTGGTTTGATAGCATAGTGAATTAATGAAGATTGAGAAGGAATTAATTAAAAATAGTAAATCGTCTAACCGTTTATTTAACTGTTTCTGGCAATTATTTTCTAAAGCTTTATCTGGCAAAGAGCTTAATCACTGCCGCGTTGCAATCTTTAATGACCGTCTTAAATTTGTAATACCTCATACCATTTTATGACTCAGCCAACGTTTGCAGCACATGACGACATTTCGCAAAGTCTTTGATGTAACATACAGCTTTTACATAAGCGTATAAAGGTCATATACAAATTATTAATTCCACAGTCCCGACTGAAACTTATCACCCGCCAACTGCCCCGCCCCGCCCCGCGCAGATAACCGCCCCGGTTATCTGCTATCTGCCCTCAACTTATCTCCCATTCAATGAACTGACTATGGAATCAAGCGACGGCATTAAGCCGGAGATATTGCAGGAAAACGGCCCTAATAGCGCGCTATAGAAATATCCGCACTCCCTTCAGTCGAATAAAACTAAACGACTATATTATCCTTTACGATCTAATCAAATACAGGCGACTCATTTGCTAAATTTCTTTTCGCGAAACGCTTTTTGTTGTTATAAAAACGGTAACTTACCTAATATGAAAAATCTGTACAGTGTTTGTATAATAAGTATGTATTTATATAAGTACTAGCAACGCCCTGCGGTGTTACCCGCGTAGCTCCCGTTCCCGTTGTTCCCGTTGTTGTTTTTTTTTCGGGATAAAAAGTAGCCTATGTGTTCTTCCAGACTATAATATATCTGTGGCCCAAATTTCAGCCGGATCCGTTCATACGTTAGGACGTGATTGAGCTACAAACATCCATACATTGACATTTATAATATTAGTAAGATTAAATCAGCTATCTGCCCACCATAGTACAAGCTTTGCTTAGTTTGGGGTCAGATGGTGTTATGTTTGAATTGTCCACCAATATATATTTATATTTAGTTAAATCACACAAAAGTTTGCGTTCTGTAAATGTGTACCCACGTACGTTAAAGGCTGAACAAATTTGAATGAAACTAAATAGGTACATATAAGTTTCGGCTGGTCTAGTAGGGAAAACGGCAACAACCGTTCTGGAATCCCTGGTTCAGATCTCAAGCGCATCACATCTTTTCATGCTATTGAATTAAACGACGTAGCTCAGGTTTAATTAACCATTTAATAAAAAATTAAAAGAAATACTCAGAATAATACACAGTCGCTTGGTGTCCGGAATGAAAGAGTGATTTCATATTGACAGATTTGTAAACAAAAGTGGTAACCGATAAAAACGCGCGAAATCAAAACATCTTATCTTATACCTTTAAACGAGCAATTCTTGTATTTAAATATGTATATATATATATATAGAATCTGAATCTCGGAAACGGCTCGACGGATTTTCATGAAATTATGTATGCAGGGGATTTCGGGGACGATAAATCGATCTAACTAGGTTTTGTTAAAAAAACGCATATTATGCGCGTTTTTAGACAATGAAAAACTGTCACATTAGACATTAGAATGCAAAGGTAAATTTCGCCGCGTGACGCGACAGCATAATTAGCTCAGACGGGAAGTCGGGCGCTCATAGCGGTCACGAATTAGTAGCTCCGGGTTCGAATCCAGACGGGTTCTCTTTTTTTTTCAATTCGTTTTTTTTTTAAGAAAATCTATTTCTTGGAGTCTTTTATCTGTAGGTATCTAAATATATTTAGTATTTAAACCGAGCAAAGCTCGGGCACCCAGGTACTAGAATATTACATTACAATACATGCGTAATGCCATTTACTTAAAAACTAATGAAGGGGAACATTGTGAGGAAACCGATAAATTCATAGAATCTTTTACATCATTGTATTAAAATTTAATATAAGCTACATTACTAGCTACGTCGCGTGAACAAATGTTCAAAATGAACCTCTTAATTTGTTAACAGTACATTTCCTGAATTAACGCATAGTGGGTACAAGAACACTATATCACGGGATAATTATTAGTGTCGATAATTGTTACTTTCCGTTTATCTTTGTACGAGTAAGTGTGTATATTTTTTGTTCCCACGTCTCTCTGTTATAGCTAAATAGATGTAAAATAAATACATTGTAAGTTCATTCGGTAGTGGTAGGACTCTTTGCAGAGTCCATCTGGGGAAGTACCACACCTTGGTCAGTTATTCTACCGCCAAACAGTAGTGTATTGTAAGTGTAAGTGTAAGTGTAAAAATGGATAAAATAACTTTGAAAAGTGTAGAAGGTGTAATACGTGACCTACAGAACACAATAGTGCTGATGGTTGCTCGAATCTGCACGGTGGAGACTAAACTCGGTGAGCAAAACACATTAATCTCTGGACTTGTTGAGACGATCACTCAGTTACGATTACAAATAGAGGGTACCACTGGTTCTCCATCTGATTTGTCACAAAATGACGTGAGCACTGTAACCACGGCAGCGCAGCGCCCCGCGCGCCAAGCCAAGATAAACGCAGCAGGCTCGATCGCATCACAAAAAACAACTATACCAAAAAAGACTAACGGAATAACTGCAAAGTCATCGGTCACCTCTACCGGTCATGTATCGTCGCGAACTGTCGAGGCCGATCGAACTATCTCAACGGCGAGCCCCTCCACAGGTGCTCCGACACCGAAACTACCTGGTATAAAGGAGATTTTACACATGCCCAATATCAAGAAAAAAACATCACCACCAGTTCAAGACGGAAACAATACGGCGACGATGACGGATAACGACAATAAAATACATGACAATTGGATCCGCGTCGCGCGAAACCGGCGCAACAATATGAAGCGATCTATTGTAATTGGAGCTGGACAACCTGATGATAATCTACAAACAGTAGAAAAATTGATGTATGTCCAGGCCTGGTCGTTCAAACCAGACACTACACCACAAAACGTATTAAATTACATTACAAAATTTGTGGCAGCGAATGATAGGTACACTGTTGAAAAGCGCGAAATAATGACAGACAAACACGCAGCCTTTGTTATAGGGTGCCCAGAAACCCTATATGAAAAACTGTCCTCGGCGAGTTCCTGGCCGCCAGGTGTGAAAGTATCTCAATGGTTTCGACGGGGAACTGGCAGGGTGGCGGGGGGTGCGCGCCCGGCCGGTACGATCGCCGGGGCCGGCGCGCGCCCGGCCGGTAAGCCCGCCGGCGCCGGCGCAAGCAACCACCTGTTGCACTGATTCCATACCTAATTCACCTGTTGCGCGGGTACTGGCCGCCCGGAATATAAACAACGATGAACATAGGAATGAGCTAACTACAATCCGACCGCACTCTGTCAAAAAACAAATTATTATATGCCAACAAAATATAATGTCATTAAATGTAAAGAAAACGCATCGTCTAGATGTGTTATTGCAAAATGAATTAAAATGTGATGTACTCGGCATTACCGAACACTGGTGTAGTGCTGATAACATAAAGTGTGTTCATTTAAGTGGCTACAATCTAATATCTAGCTTTTGTAGAAAGCATACTGCGCATGGCGGCTCATGCCTGTACGTTAGGGATGGTGTGAGGGCTGTGGAATGCAGTGAATATGAACAATTGTCGACCGAGCTGTATTGTGAAATTTCGGCTATTGAGTTGTTACAATACAATTTAATGATACTATGTATTTATCGCACTAACTTAGTTAGTGCTAGTAGGTTTCTGACATATTTGGAACCCGTTGTTGAACGAGCCAGCGAAAGCGGTAAAGAATTTATAATAATGGGGGATATTAACATTAATTGGATACGAACAAATTGTCCCGATAAAAAACATCTCAGTGATATGCTGTCGGCACATAACTTCATCAGCGTTGTCGATTTCCCGACGCGAGTGTGCGGTGGCTCCTCGACTTGTCTGGATCTCGTATTCAGTAACGGGCGGCCGGGATCCGTGGTGGCGACACCCGTGGATACCTCGGTCTGCACCCCGGACGACCCTCTCAGCGACCACCGGGCGGTGCGCGCGGCGGTCGAGTGCCCGGCGTGGCGGCCGCCGCCGCGGACCCGCCTCGTCAGAGGCTCCTCTGATATGAATCGCACTAACTTCTGTTCAGCCGTAATTGGCGTGGATTGGGATTTTTTGTTCGAAAAACATAAGCACTCTCTAGAGGAGCTGGTCACATCTTTCTTGAATATACTCGGGAATAAATTTCTAGAATGTTTTCCCCTAAAGCGAATTAATGTCCGGAGGTCTACCTGGGTTAATGACGAGGTGTTAAAATTGAAAACGATGCTTTTCGAGACTGTGAAACTGATAGAAAAATTCCCGAACAATGACAGACTTCTAGCTATTTCCAGCGAATTTAATTGCCTTTACGACAGATCTCTGACCGAACACAAAACCAGTTTCTACACGCGAATGATAGCAAATACGTCTAGCAAGTCTAAGGCTGTCTGGAGAGTGGTAAATAGAGAGAGGGGTGCCAGTAAAAAAGCACCCGCTAATTTCACTGAAATTGTTACTGATGAATCTGGTAACAGATTTTCGTGTAAGAAGGCAGCTGCCCAGGCCTTGAACACCAGGTTCGTGGAGGCGGCGGCGGCGTGCCGCGCGCCGCGGGCCGACGTGCGGCGCGCCGCCGCCGCGCTCGCTGCCGCGCGCGCCCCGCCCGGCACCAGCATGAGACTCGTCCCGTTCACGGCGCATGAGGTACTTAAAATTATTTCGCTCATTCCACCGAAACCGACCAAAGATATTTATGATTTATCCATGGAATTGATCGGCTATATCCGAGCTCCATTGGCACAATATCTCGCCGAGATATATAACCGTTGTATGAGTGAGGGAACATATCCGGGGGCGATGAAGCTAAGCAAGATCTCACCATTATTTAAGGGTAAGGGGCACCGTGAGGATTTGGATGCGTACCGGCCAGTGTCGATCATCCCCGCAATATCCAAAATATTCGAGAACGGCCTCAGCCGACGCCTCACGAACTACTTGACCGCCACCGAGGCGCTCTCCGACCGGCAGTTCGCGTACCGGGCGGGCAGGTCCACAACGGCGCTTGCGCGAGAAGTGGTCAAGCGCGTAATGGAGGCAAGTGAGAAGAAGCAGCGGGTCGCCGTGATATGCTGCGATTTATCGAAAGCATTCGATGTCGCCGATCACGGCATCCTAGCTGCAAAACTTGCTCACTACGGTATAAATGGACCCGCCCTCGCACTATTTTCAGACCTCTTGAGAAATAGAAAACAGGTGGTCGTCGGGGACAGCGGTGATACAAGATCGGACCCGTTGACTACGTCGATGGGTGTCGCTCAGGGGTCTTCGGTCTCGAATATTCTCTTTTCCCTACTGTTGAACGACTTGCCAAGCTTCATCGCATCCGGCGAAGTGTTTATGTACGCTGATGACGTGGCCGTGATCGTAGCTGCAAGCACGTTCGATGCTCTGCAGGCGCGTCTGTCCGAGGCCGCGAGGGGACTGGTAGAGTGGTTCAAGATGAACGGTCTTGTTCTGAACCTCAAAAAGACACACTTCATGCAGTTCTCGGTGTCCATACGTCCGGAAGGCGAGCTAAGACTGACGATTGACGGAGTGCCGATAGCCCGGGCACATTCGACCACTTTTCTTGGCTTTGAACTTGACCGCGGACTGACGTGGGCCTCGCACATCGACAAGATGTGCTCAAGGCTGGGTAGTGCGTGCTACGCCCTGAGTCGACTGTCCAAGGTGGTTTCCGCTGACGTGGCACGCACGTGCTATTTTGCAACTGTTCACTCGGTTCTGCAATACGGAGCTGAGCTCTGGGGGCTCGCCGCCGACAGGCTGCGAGCGTTCAGAATGCAGAAGCGAGCAATAAGAGCAATCGCTCAAGTGTCGCGCCGAACGTCAGCGAAACCTTATTTTAAGTCACTCGGGATAATGACTCTGCCATCCCTAGTGATACTGCAGTTGGCTCTCTACGTGAGACATAACCTGCACTCGTTTGAGAGGCGAGGCGCTGGCCACTCGTTCAAATACAACCTCCGCAATGTGAATAGTCTCGCGCCCGTTCACACGCGGCTTGTTCGGTCTGGGAAGTTGACAGGCGTTGTAGGTGTAGAGGTTTATAACCGATTGCCGGCAGATATTACGGATGCTTGTAGTAATCACGCATTCAAAATAAAATTAAGAAACTGGCTCGTTCAAAAAACGTTTTACTCCATTGATGAGTTTTTATATAGCAAAAACCGGGTTAAATGAGCCCAGTGTTCAGCTGACATTTTACTTTTATTTGTTTATGTACTAATTGATTCATATTTTATATTCTTTTTGACGTGTAAATGTTGTATTTACAAATAAATAACTTTGAACTTTGAACTTTGAACTTTGTAAGTGTAGTGTATATACTGATGTGCTCCGGTTTGCAGAGAAATAACTGGGCTAAGAGATGAAACACCTTATATCTCCGGATGACGAGCGCAGTGCGATGCTAGGTAACGATTTGGACTCCTGATTTTCCAATAGCTGCGTGTCACTGTTATGTGGCAGGCATGTTGCTTACCATCAGGCTCATGTCCTGCTCGTCTTGTCTCTACTATAAAAAAAAAAAAGGTGTGTGCTTTAAGACCACACGGCAGAAGTGAAAACTTCATTAGCTGATTTTTGTATTAGGTAGGTATGTCGTATTATAATAAAATATTATGGATCGTATTAGTTGAATAAACGAGTAAAACAAGCCAGAAATTAAAGTAAATATTTATTGAAATTTTATTTATATACAAAGTTTAGTAGCTGTTACCTGCGACTTAGTCCGCGCGAAATAAATACTAAGGTTACTCAGGCAGTACTTATTTGTATACCCAGATTGTATACACATTTATGGATAGTAAAAAAAATGTCCATGTTCAAAAAGTTGTTGGCCGGGGCCGGCTTTTTAAAAGTTACTCCAACTTTGTATGCATTCACACGGTGCACCTCTATGATGTCCACATTGATGTAACATTGTCCACTAAAAGGTTGGTGAGTGTAATAGGATTTTTGTTACCGACTATCTCCTGTTCCGTCGATTCCACATACACTACACAGTCTCTACTACGATTTTCTGGGAATAGTCTCTTTCTCTTATAAAGGGGTTTTCTAAATAGTTTGTAAGAAACATTTTCACTTGGATTTGGCTTCAATAGTTTTCTTTTTCTGGTCTGTTCGACGGGGTCACCCCCGTCGCTAGCGACGCTCATATTTATTTATACTATTGACTATATACACAAAACTAAATATTTACGCGAAAGAAACGAAATATTTACACAGCAAAACTAATTAATTTGATTGTGAACATTTTAAGGCACCCGTCGTGTTTTCCCGCCCAAAGAAAAGTCTTTTGGAGTTGGTAGCCGTCAGTGTTGCCACTATGATTTTGAGCTTGTCGCCAAATAGTTATGAAACAAAGTCGCTGGTTTTGATTGAATTATTAAGGGAATAGCTAAGCTATAATACATAAGCTATTTTTATCCCGGAAATATAGCTGCTAGTAAGAGTATAAAATGGCACTGGTCTAAGTACCTACAATGTTAAGCAATTTAAATTAAAAGGAAAAAAGGGAAAAGGAATAACTCAAGGCAATAATTAACATTATTATCATGTAAGATTCAAACGAAAATACAAATGATTGAATAAAATGTTAATAATATAATAGGGAAAGTTCCTGCTATAATGTGCGTATATTATCTGTATGTATAGAAATTGGAAGTAGAGTTTATGGTATTAACTGAAGTAGACTTCCATGTTGTTTATGTTTGAGAGAATGAGTTAATTTCCTTATAAATATGATCTGACTCCCAATAACCTTGTGTTTTTCCTTCTCCAACCTTCTACACTACACGAGTATATTCCCCTTTGTCGGTAACACGTCGTCTAAATCCGCTAAAAGGTTTTAAAAATTCGCCAATTTCAGCGACAAAGTCGCTAAGGTGTCAACACTGGTAACCGGTAGCGAGCAGCGAGAGAGAGAGAGAGAGTATCTATTGTCCCATGTCCTCCTCTAACAATTATCTTTCTCGGTTTGGCACGTTTGTTGACCACATTATCTTTCTCGCTCTAGCATCCCGAGTTTACCCGAAATTTCTTATCATATCCGAGCGTGATGATCACGTGATCATGAATCCATTTCACAGCCCACGAAAATTCTGTCCATAGCGCGCCTAAAGAAGTTTTCACTTCAAAAAGTAGATAAGTAAATCACTTGAATGAACATATATGTATAAGCGGTACAAGGACTTAACAACGATAAATGATAATGTTTCAGTTGTTATTGTTTTAATATCGGTATCTACAAAGTAACTCAAGTCTTTAAGTTTTACGATGTGTGTTCTACAACGCTCTACAAAAACATCTGTTACGGTCGTAGCACGCGCTACGAGTTACGTGCTACGCAACAAAATATACCTCAGTATAATAATAGAAGGAATATTATTAGAAACCTGTCGTTTAAAAATTAGTTTGAAGCAAGCTCGATCCAAAAAAAAAACTGTTTGAGTTTTGTTGATTTTTAGATTAAAATGTACGACGTTTGCGACGTCATACGAACTCAAACACTCTTAAATTTGGTCTTAGTCAAATTTTGTGATACCATAACAAGATCGTGATATATCTACGAATTGCTGAGAGTTTTTTTTTTATTCTGGCCTCTTTAACATTTTTTTTTTTTAGACTGGCCTCGTGGCTTAGTTGGTAGTAGCTCTGCCTGCGAAGCCGAGGGTCGTGGGTTCGATCCCCACCCAGTGCAAATATTTGTGTGATGAATTCAAATGTTTGCACTGTGTCTGGGTGTTTATATGTATAATAGGTATGTATTTAAAAACTATATAAGTATTATATCAGCTATCTGGTCGCCATCATACAAGCTTTGCTTAGTTTGGGGTCAGATGTTGTTGAGTGTGAATTGTCCACCACTATTTATTTATTATTATTATTTTGCCGCGTATTTTTTTGAACTACTTTTACAAGTCTTAATGGCATTACTGGTTGCATGGAAGAGATTGTTCTGAGCGAAAAGGAAGGAACTTGTACTGCTAAGTACATAAATATTCATTTATGTACTGCATTGTAATATTTATTCTCATTGTGCCAGAATAAGAAGTATTCTATCTATTTATATTTCGATATAATATTCAGTTCCAAACTGGGTAGAGCAAGCAAAGGAGAGAGAAGATTGGAGAAAAATGGAGGAGGCCTTTACTCGATGATAGGTCCTTAATAAACAGAGAGAAGGAAAAAAAAGAAATAAAAAATTAGGGATTAAATGTGTATTTTATATGTGTGTTCAATATTTTTTTTAATGTTTTTATTTATTTAATTTTCAATTTAATTTTATTATTGATTAAATGAGGTTTATTATTATAATATTCAGTTCAGTATCGCAATTGTCTAGGCTGTTAGGATAGTGTCACTGATTTTCATTAATATTATAAGCGCAAAAGTTTATGTGGATTAATTTTTACTAGATACTTTTTCATGCAAAACCTCGGGTTGGCTGGATCGGGTTAAAATTCGGAATAAGTACAGTTTTATTACTATCTGCAAATAAACTACTTTTTATCCCGAAAAAAAAAACGAGAACTACAAGGGAAAACCGTGGGTTGCTGCGAGTTATGTCTCTACACAAATATTGTAAAGCTGAAAGCTTGATTGTTTGGACGCGCTAATCTCAAAAACTATAGGAACAATTTCAAAAATTATGTTACCGTTAGATATGTACAAAATTCTAGAGTGCAGATCCGAAAGTATTGGTTATAATCAGACAAAGGCGGGGCGGGCCGCTAGTAAATAAATAAGTTGAAACCTGACCCACAGAAAAAGATAATCTTGAAATTACAGAAGGTTTCGCAGTTCGCATGCAAACTCCAAGATCCACTTACTCCTAATCTGCCTTTGTGAATACAACCGATGTTTATTTTCCGTACGTTGTTATACATAATACATGAGGTGATATTCTGTAACGGGATCGATTTAATGCTCATATTCCTTGCTTCCTTGCTTCATGTAAAACCGGTATTGAGAAGTATTAGGGACGCGTATTGATGTACTGTTATCTAAAATTGCTATACCCTTATAAATTACAGGGCATGAAGATAATATTCAACATCATCAGCAACAGCCCACTAAATGTTCCCACTGCTGGGACTCGGGCCTTCTCTCGCAAGAGTTAAAGCCATAATCCACCACGCTGGCCCAATGTGGGTTGGTGGATGACACATGACTTCGAAAGATTCGTCTGGGGAAGTAGCTGTGAGGCTGTGAGGCCGCAGCGGCTTAGTGGTGAGAATATGCGCATCACAGACGTGGAATCGAAGGTTTGAAATCTATCTGTAGTACTATTTCTGTGTATTTTTTTAAAGCAAATGTATACGCTACAAGATATAACCTACAAGTTTTCATTTCCACTTACTTTGGCGGCGAAAGAAGACATCGTAAGGAAAGCGGTGTGTGCTAAGAAAGTCATCTTTCGACGATGCGTCACTCGTCAAATCACACTCGGCCATCGTGGTATGAAACACTCCTTGTGAGTCCCAACAGTGGAAATATGAAGTAGGCTCTATCAATTAAAAGTAAGTACATAGGTTTAATCATCATCATCAACAGCCCACTAAATGTTCCCACTGCTGGGACTCGGGGCCTTCTCTCGCAAGGAGTGAGTTAAGGCCATAATCCACCACGCTGGCCCAGGGCGGGTTGGCGGACGACACATGACTTCGAAAGATTCTAGGTACATGTCGGTTTCCTCACGATGTTTTCCTTCACCGTTTTAAATTAGCGGCATTACGCACATGACTTCGAAAAGACAGTGGTGCGTGTGGGGTTTGAACCCGGGGTCTCTGGATCGGCAACCGCCGTTCTCCCGACTAGACCAGCCGGAACTTAATAAATAATATTATATCATCTTAAATGTTTAAGCGCAGTGCAGTGGCACCGCGCTAGCCACTCACAGATTCATTCATTCATCAGCCGCAAGAAGTCCACTGTTGGACATAGGCCTCCCCCCTAGATTTCCACAACGAACGGTCCTGCGCAACCTGCAACCAGCGGTTTCCAGCGACCTTTGTGAGGTCATCTGTCCATCTAGTGGGAGGCCGTCCAACACTGCGTCTTCCGGTTCGTGGTCGCCACTCGAGAACCTTTCTTCCCCATCGGTTGTCAGTTCTGCGAGCGATGTGGCCTGCCCATTGCCACTTCAGCTTAGCTACTCTTCGAGCTATGTCGGCTACTTTCGTTCTTTTGCGAATATCCTCATTCCGGATTCTGTCGCGCAAAGAGACTCCGAGCATCGCTCTCTCCATAGCTCGCTGTGTGACTTTGAGCTTTGTTATGAGGCCCACAGTTAAGGACCACGTCTCAGTTCCGTAAGTCATCACTGGCAACACGCACTGATTGAAGACTTTCGTCTTCAAGCATTGGGGTATTTTGGACTCCAAGATGTGCCGTAGTTTCCCGAACGCTGCCCATCCGAGTTGGATCCTTCGCTGGACCTCTTTGTCGAAGTTGGATCTACCTAATTGGATCTTTTGACCCAGGTAGACGTATTCGTCAACAACTTCGAGTGTGGTATTCCCAACAATAACCGGTACAGGTGAGACATGAACATTTGACATGACCTTCGTCTTGTCCATATTCATCCTTAAACCTACCTGTTGGGATACTCTACTGAGGTCTCTGAGCATAGCACCGAGGTCCTCCAGCGACTCCGCCACAATGACTATGTCGTCGGCAAACCGAAGGTGAGTGATACATTCGCCGTTGATATTGATGCCATGTCCGTTCCAGTCCAGTAACTTGAAAACATCTTCCAGCGCGGCAGTGAACAGTTTCGGAGATATAACATCTCCCTGCCTCACGCCTTTCTGTAGCTGGATATGTTTTGTGCACTGGTCCTGTAATCGAACAGACATTGTGGCTTTGCTGTAAATACACTTCAACACTTCGATATAGCGATAGTCCATGCGGCATCGCTGGAGAGACTGAAGCACTGCCCAGGTCTCGATGGAATCGAAGGCTTTCTCATAGTCCACATACGCTATACATAGTGGCCGATTATACTCCTCGGTTTTCTGTATAATCTGCCGAAGCGTATGGATGTGGTCTATGGTACTATAGCCTTTTCGGAAACCGGCTTGTTCGGGTGGCTGAAAGTCGTCAAACCTGCGTGCGAGACGATTCGTGATTACCCTCGAAAACAACTTATAAACGTGGCTCAGAAGTGAGATGGGTCTGTAATTCTTCAACAAGGTGTTGTCACCTTTTTTGAAGAAGAGCACCACCACACTTCTGCTCCACGCTTCTGGCGTATTACCGTCAAGTATGACGGAGTCGAACAGCTTCTGGAGGACTTTAAGTACCGGTTTTCCACCCGCTCTCAGAAGCTCAGTCGTAATTCCGTCGTCGCCAGGTGCCTTGTTGTTTTTAAGTTGCTTGAGGGCCATCCTAATCTCGTACAGGCTGACTTCCGGGATATCTTCGGTAAAGTGTCGGGTCAGCTTGGCTCTGGGGTCTTTAGCCATATTAACGACAGGTTGTGCTTGCGCAGAGGTGTATAACTGTTCATAGAACTTCTCGATCTCCTCTAAAATCTCGGGTTTCGACGAGATGACGTTGCCATCATCGGTTTTCAATTTGGTCAATTGACTTTGCCCAAGAGACAGATTTCTTGCGAACACTTTCGAGCCTTTGTTCCGCTTAATCGCTTCTTCAATACTCATAGTATTGTAGCAGCGTATGTCGCGTCGCACACAAGTAGAAATCTGTCTATTGAGCCGTCTGTAGACCGTCATGTCTACCGAAGACTGCAACCGCATACCTCGCCTAACCGCCATGAGATTCAGAGTATGATCGGAGAGTTTTTGTGTTCTATTTTGGCGTCGGCTCTTGTAGAATTTTCTGCCAACCGCGTGAACAGTTTCCACTAGCCTGTCATTAATTTCATCCGCCGTTACGCACTCATTTAGGGACTCGAAGCGGTTTTGAAGTTCGAGTTGAAAGTTATCGGGATTCTCAATTTGAGCAGAACTTGGTCGGAGCGTGGACTTCATTAGACGTGACCTTTCGAACTTAATGTTTAGATTCAGCGTGCCTCTTACCATACGGTGATCGCTGCCGGTTTTGACCTTACTGATCACAGAGACATCGCTGAATATTTGCCGTTTAGTCGTCATAATGAAGTCGATCTCATTTTTTGTGGAACCATCTGGGCTAATCCATGTCCATTTTCGTTGTGGCTGTTTCTTGAAAAAGGAGTTCATCATAAAGAGGCTCTCCCTTTCCAAGAAATCAGCTAGACGTTGCCCTCTTGGGTTCCGCTGCCCATATCCGAATTGCCCTACTCTCAACTCATCACCGCTACGTTTCCCCAGTTTCGCGTTCAAGTCTCCCATCACAACTGTGAAATGTGTTGGCGAGACATGTATGGCTTTGGAGATGTCCTCATACATGGCCTCAACCTCTTCGTCGGGATGTGTCGAGGTCGGTGCGTATACCTGTATTACCTTCAATGAGTATCGGTCGGTAATTTTAAGTACAAGGTATACAACCCTGTTCGACACACTCTCGATCATTATCACGTTGTTAACAAGAGACTTGCGGACGATAAACCCGACACCCCCTTGGGATTGTTGATCTCCCTCCCGGTAGTAGAACAAGTTGCCGGAATCGAGGGTTATCCTGCCCTCGCCCTGTCTTCGGACTTCGGATAACCCTATAATATCCCAGCGCAACTTGTCCACTTCTTCTTCCAACTCCACAATCTTTTCGTCAGCCCTCAGCGTCCGTGCATTATAAGTTGCCAGGTCGAGTCGTGGGGTTTGGTAGCGGGGCATCTGCCGGAGATTCTTTGCACCCCATGCTCTGCCGGAACCAAGGCTGCCACCAGTGCCTGGAATAGCGGAGCCGCCGGGGACTAGGGGCCGTTTCTTATTTGACTACTCACAGATTAGTATAGCATTTATCTTTAAATAGGAAAACTGAAATATTATTAAATATTGGTAGTAGTACAGAATTTAATTGACATTATGGATGCTATAATAAGCAAAACGACAAAAAACCAATTAACCCGTCACTTTGGTTGTTAAAAAATATTGAATTTGTTTTTTCCCTTTATTTCACTAATAAAAATTATGGACATACATATTTATTTGTATAGTGGTTAGAAGTTTCGATTGATGTCAATTTATGGTACGATTTTACAATAAAGTGACGTCACAACTCTCCGGAAAATTGATGATTTGTTGTAGATCATCATCATCATCATCAATTTCCTGTACATCTTTGCCGATGTCTACTAATTTGAAAATATTAACTGATTATATAAAACGTGTGCCTCATATTTTTTTTCCAAAAACTAGTTAACACACTTAATAAATGGTACATCACTCCGATTGGTGTGGATAATATGGTCCCTAGATGGAATCTGCAAATGGTCTTATTACTGTCACTGTACTCTGGTATACGAGACTCTGAGACGTGGTCCTTAACTGTGGGCCTTATTACAAAGCTCAAAGTCACACAGCGAGCTATGGAGCGAGCTATGCTCGGAGTCTCTTTGCGCGACAGAATCCGTAATGAGGATATTCGCAAAAGAACAAAAGTGGCCGACATAGATTAAAGAGTAAGGAAGCTGAAGTGGCAATGGGCAGGCCACATCGCTCGCAGAACTGACAACCGATGGGGAAGAAAGGTTCTCGAGTGGCGACCACGAACCGGAAGACGCAGTGTTGGACGGCCTCCCTTTAGGTGGACAGATGACCTCACAAAGGTCGCTGGAAACCGCTGGTTGCAGGTTGCGCGGGACCGTTCGTTGTGGAAATCTAGGGTGGGGGGAGCCCTATGTTCACCAGTGGACGTCTTGCGGCTGATGATGGTGATGATGATGATGACTGAGGTATACGAGTTTAAATTATTGCATGTTATTTTTAGATAACAACAGTAAATGGTACAATATAATTGTAATTGTAATATTCGTTTGATCCACTGTACTTGCTTTAAACTATCTATAGTAAACTAATATAAGATGGAAATTCTAAAGCTATGCAAGGAGTGAACAGTATTCTACATTTGAATATTTTCTCCATCGAGATACAAATACTGCTACTAAACTAGAATTGGTTCTATTGAAAAGACTGCACAATACCAATTGATTATACTAGATTACGCAGAAAGCGTGCCAACTGGAATATACGTGTATTAATATATTTTATTAACCTTAAAATATTTTTTGAAATTATTTTAAAAAATTATAATTATATTTAGAAATTTTGTGGGCTGTGAAATGGATTCATCAATCGTCACGCTTGGATATGATAAGAACTCGGATATGGATATGGATATAGATAGTCATAGGAACTGCCGATAGAAGTGAAAACTTATAACTCAGAATTTGATAGCTTACCTTGGAAACTACACGGGTGTAACCGGAGGGTGTGCCCTCGCCATGTTGGCATGGCCATCTAGAAATGCGTCAGCATTTCCCATTGGCTGATGCGTTTTTAGATGGCCATGCCATGATGGCCTGTGCACGCCCTTTCAGCATTTCCCATTGGCTGACGTATTTCTAGATGGCCAATAGCCATGGTCCCGAGTTTACCCGAAGCTTTCTTATCATACCCGAGCGTGACGAATGAATTCAATTGATAGCCCACGAAACATCTGTCTAGGCGCGCCTTATGAAGTTTTCACTTCAAAAATCAATTCACTCTACACTTGAAAAGACTCAAATTATAGTCATTAATGATAAAACTTTAGTTCAGAAGGTGTGGTCTAAAAAAGCTCATCAATATTTTATTTATTCAGATTGTATCGAAGCTGACTAACCCAGAACTGAAATTTGTAGATCTCAACAAATTGGTAGTTGGATAAGCAAAGCTAGATTTTATAAACTTGCATTCTGACTTGGCGAATATATAATTTGTTTGTTGTTCTTTTACATAATTTCGCAAGGAATAAATGAATGTGATATGTTTAATACCCCGTTTACATTATTCCAGTCCAGCGACCGAATCCAGCGCTGGATTGCTTACTGGAATAATGTAAACCGGCACTGGAATGCACTGGCACTGGATTGATGCATTCCAGTGCCGGTCTCCATTATTCCAGTAAGCAATCCAGCGCTGGATTCGGTCGCTGGACTGGAATCATGTAAACGGGGTATAAGGTATTGTATATTTTAAGGCTAAAATTAGATTAGTACAACACTTTTGTGGTAATTTTATCTTAAAGAACCTTGTATCTGAACAAAGTTTAATCCATTTTTTATGTAAAGAGTGGATTAAAATATGCTTTGTCTGGGTGTTGAAACATTTATCATGTACTATCTATACCATCGAAAATTGGTCACGCCTCTGCCGCTCTGTTTTACTGTCAAATAGTAATACCCCGTTTACATGATTCCAGTCCAGCGACCGAATCCAGCGCTGGATTGCTTACTGGAATAATGTAAACCGGCACTGGAATGCATTGGCACTGGATTGAAGCATTCCAGTGCCGGTTTCCATTATTCCCGTAAGCAATCCAGCGCTGGATTTGGTCGCTGGACTGGAATCATGTAAACGGGGTATAATGCGCAAACTTTATTATTTTCCGATTAGAAAATGCAATGTCTTAAGGCCGATTTAAACTAAACGAACATAGAGCTAGAGCTGGAACAAGAGCATTCTTTCTCGACCTTTTAGTGTAAACGAAAGATCGTTCTTAGCGTTTTCCATATTATATATTCCATAGAATCTTTGCGAACGCAAACAAAACAACGAAAGAATGTTCTACGTTTGTTTACACCAAATGAATTTGATACAGTGGGGATAGAATGAGCGTTCGCTCGTCTGATGTAAATCGGCCTTTAGGATGCAAATAAATACAATAATAATAATCTATATTAACATAATAAAGCTGAATAAGGTTTTTGTGTGAACGTGACAGGCTCAGGAACGGAAGGTCTGATTTCAAAAATTCTTTCAACGTTAAAACACATCAAATTTATGTAAACCACAGCATAAGCAGCTGCTAAATCTTCCCACTGCTGGGACTCGTAGCCTTCTCTCGTAAGAAGCCAGTTAAGACCACAACCCACTACGCTGATAAAGTATTGGTTGGCAAATTACACATGACAGATTTTTGGAACATGCCAGTTTCCTCAGAACGTTTTCCTTCACTTTTCACCTGGAATACTCAGAGGTGCAGGCCGGATTAAAAACTACGACTACATGATTGTGAGTCGTAAGTTCTACTCACTAAGCCACTACAGCTTTTCTTCACAAAGGCGCCGAGTCCCAGCAGTGGGAACATTTAGTGGGCTGCTTATAACTCGACATAATCAAGTTTTGTTTGTCTTAGAAACTCTCTCGACATGTTTTTATGAAGTGTGAAGTAAACAAGGTAAAGTGCTTATCTAAATTGGCTTCGTCGTTCATTCCTACACGGAAAAAATACGACATTAATTCGTTCCGAAGCTTTGAGTAAAATAAAAACTCCATCTTGGAAAATAAAGAAATAATATTGTGTTGTGTGAGACAATGGATATTAACGCAAAAGGTTATAGGTATTCGTTTCTGGGCGTGTATAATGATTGCTACATCTTCCCACATAATAGATTTTTTGAAGTGAAAACTTCTTTAGGCGCGTCAAGACAGATTTTTCGTGGTCTGTGAATTGAATTAATTCGTCACGCTCGGGTATGATAAGCAAGCTTCGGGTAAACTCGGGACCATGGCTATTGGCCATCTAGAAATACGTCAGCCAATGGGAAATCCTGAAAGGGCGTGGACAGGCCATCATGGCATGGCCATCTAGAAACGCATCAGCCAATGGGAAATGCTGACGCATTTCTAGATAGCCATGCCAAGATGGCGAAGCCACGCCCTCCGGTTACACACGTGTAGTTTCCAAGGTAAGCTATCAAAGTCTGAGTTATAAGTTTTTTCACTTCTATCGGCAGTTCCTATGACTGCTAATTTTTTTTTATTTGAACGTACATAAACTAACTTATATTTTAGTTGGAGTGGGACGTACGCGTTAGACGCTTTTTGGATGGGTGAGATCTGGTGACTTCGCGTCACCAACATGCTTAATAGCAGTATATGTAGTTTTGCAGGTTACGTGTTTTGCAACATTAGTGTGATATAAACGACAACTTCTACTACTACTATTTTACTACTACTGGTGACTCCCACTCCGGATCGTTCCTGGAGCAAAGGTTGGCCATTGCTATTCAGCGTGAGAACGCGGCGAGTGTCATGGGCACCTTTGCACCGGGAGCATTTCGGGATGGGTTATTTGGGGATTAGTTGTTTAAACTTTTATTTGTTAATTTTTATAATTAATTGATACAAATAAGAAGAATACAAAAAATCATAATTTGTAATTTCATTTATTTTATTCTAACTAATAAATTTTGACTTCTATCGGCAGTCCCTGTGACTAAATTTATTTATTTTTGCTAGGAATGCGCTCATTTTTTTTTTTCACTTTCGTGAGTGAAACTCACATTGACAACATGATCCTGAACTTTTTTTTATAAAATAGTAATGGGACAGTGCCACACAATAATTTCAATATGAGGATTTCTAACACTTCAATACACTGTATTCGTTAACCAGATGAACAATATCATTTAAGCCTTTGCTCTGTAAATTTTATACGAAAACTTAATTCGCTAGCCGATAGATGGTGAGACCAACTTTACTACCATACACATAAACAGCCCGCTAACCGTTCCCACTGCTGGGACTCGGGACCTTCTCTCCCAAGGAGAGAGTTATGGCCATAATTCACCACGCTGACCCAGTGTAGGATGGCGGAAGACTGAGAGAGAAGGATGACTTCGAATGATTCTAGGTACATGTCGGTTTGCTCATGGTGTTTTCCTCCACCGCTTTAAGATAGCGGTATTACGCGCATGACTTCGAAAAGACAGTACTCCAGACTCAACCAGTCGTAACTTTTGAGACCAACAGCCAGCCGAAATAACTTCAGTATGATTTTGGGTGTTGATGGGCGCGCATCGTAAACACTCTATCCGAAATACTTACTAACTAACTAGGTTATCAGCTAACTTCAATATGTCATTTTTTGGCTGTTGTGAGCACGCTTATCGTTAAAAATACACAGTCATAGTTATTTGTAAGCGCCCCAAAAAGTATAACTTCAAAAAATATAATCGCAATACTGATATTTTTATTCTGACCAATTTTTTTTATAAAGAATTTTTGTTCTCTTTTTAACTACACGCATCACTACACTTAAAAACACTAAGAGCCGGTTCACACGGCGCGGCTGCCAACCGCGCCCGCGCGCGGGCGCGGCACCGCGCCGCGCGACGGTTTTATTTCAGACCGCAGGTTTTCGCGGTTTCTGCCCCGGAAAGCTACTGCGCAAGAACCGCGCGCAGCCACGCGGGCGCCGCGCGGCTGCCGCAGCCGCCGCGGCCGTAAACCGCGTCGTGTGTATTGAATTCAATTTTATATGGAAATCTGCCGCGCCCGCGCGCGGGCGCGGTTGGCAGCCGCGCCGTGTGAACTCTCTCTAAGTCATGAAACAATATCACGTTTTCGTAAAATTTAAATATTTTAACGTGAAATGTAATAAAGAAATACTAGTGATACTTTAGTACTTTAAACCAGCATCTAGCCTATAGGTGTAGACTAGGAACTTGGATTGACTTCATGGCTTAGGCCCACCTAAGTCTCCCCGCGTAGCTGGAGGTTGTGGATTCTATTCTCAGCTAGGACACATATTTGTACGACGAATACAAATTTACTACGGTTTCACCCGCGTAGCTTGTGTTCCGATTATTTTTCTGCGATTAAAAGTAGACTATATGTTAATTCAGATTACTATATAATTGTGTTTTTAATTTCAACCCAATCCGTGCAAAAATTGACGTGATTTAGAAACAAATATCTAAACTAACATCCAAATTTTGCATTTTTATTTTTCACCTTCTACCATAATAAGATATTCAGTGTTTCGATGATTCTATGTATTATAAGTATATATATTTGGTTATATACATATGTGTACTTTCACTTGTAAACTTTGCTTAGTTTTAGCCTAGTTAGTGTTGTGTGAAATATGGCCGAAAATTTTTATTTGGTTTTATTTTAAAATTCCCTTACATAAACAATTGTACAAAGTACACCTTAAACTAAACTTAAGTACAATACTAATATGCAAAATATTCTCATAAATCAACCAGTCTCCTATAAAATAAATATGTAATGAAGTAAAAAACGAAGACAAACGAACGAAGGCGCCCCTTATGTTTTACGTTTCAATAAAATTGTAACACAAAATGAGAGCAAATACGTACTTTATTTGAGAGAATTGTAAATTGGTGTTATGCGAAATTGAAGCCTTTTGTCGGTGAAAATTCAATTGCCACATATTTACATAATAATAAAATGTTTATGAATTCAAATCGAATAAAATATTGTGCAATTTCAATGAAATAGATTATTGAAACTTTAAAAACTCCGATGAAAAGGAAAAAAATATTTATTATACTAGGTTTAGGTATAAAATAAACTGTCTTATTGTGGTTTTCCCAATCGTAAAAGCATACTCCATCGTCGCTTATTATATAATCGAGTGAGATGGCGGTTCAAGTGCAAACCGATAATAGTTTTAACTGATGCACGTTTTTCTCATCCCGTCTTTCTATAAATAAAAGCCAAAGTCAAAGTTCTTTATTGATAAATGTACAATTTACACGTCAATAATTTACAATATAATAATACAATAAATTTATTTCAATGAAATAGATCTTAACTATACAATATTTTCTTACTACTATAAACAGGTAGATTATTTTGTTAGCCTGAACTATGTAGAACCAAGTATATAAGTTACGGTGGTCTAGTCTGGAGAACGGCGGCTGCCGATCCGGAGACCCCGGGTTCAAACCCCACACGCACCACTGTCTTTTCGAAGTCATGTGCGTAATGGCGCTAACTTAAAACGGTGAAGGAAAACATCGTAAGGAAACCGACATGTACCTAGAATCTTTCGAAGTCATGTGTCATCCGCCAACCCGCACTGGGCCAGCGTGGTGGATTATGGCCTTAACTCTCTCCTTGCGAGAGAAGGCCCCGAGTCCCAGCAGTGGGAATGTTTAGTGGGCTGTTGATGATGTTGATGTTGTAGAACCAGGAAAAAAAAATCCCTGAAGCACTTTTAATATATAGCACAAACTATTTTGTAGCCATAGTCAGTTATGGCCATTCCGAAATGTCTCATATAAATTTTATTTAAATACTGTGTAGCGGTTGTAGTATCAACAAATATAAACTTCGGTTGTGACCAAGATATGTTAGGTAATTTATCTCTAGGTATGCCCCGTAATTGCTCTAGAAACATTGTCTTTCAAACCGGAATACCGGGATGTTTACTGCTTAGCATTAAAATAGCTGGCGAAGGTGTGGTACTTCCCAAGACAGACTGCAAAGAGGCCTACCATTACAAAAATAAGTAGGTACCTAGTTTTTTTTTAGATAGACATCTATATATATAAAAATCAATGCCACTTTTCGTTGTTGTTGAACTCCTCCTAAACGGCTGGACCGATTTGAATTTTTTTTTTTGTATACGTTTGGCTAGGGCCCTAATAGGTTTAGATTCACAAATCAGCCCGGCAGATGGCGCTGCAGTTGATATCTAGGTTATTATTCGAGCGAAGCCGGGGCGGGCCGCTAGTATAATATAAATATGAAGTATCCAGTTTACGATGTCTATATACACGAGTATGTTAACATAATGTTGAAATATGACGATCAATTGCGTATTTTTTCAGGATTTGCAAATATGAATACAACTCATGAATTACAAAAATATATCCTTGTCTCGTGAAATAGGTCTATTCATGAAAAATAAAACAATTTCCTGAGATGAATAGTACGTACCTAGCACTGGTTGGAACTTCGGGCACTCTCGTTGGTGATGGATGAAATATTAAAGTGGTTTTAGTAAGTGGTTTGAAACAGCCCGGTAGGCCTAGCTCTTACCGAAATAGGCTGTTTGTTAGGTAACGTAGATAAATGCTGAGGGACTAAAGACTATTTTGTAGTGGTAGGACTCTTAGCAGAGTCCGCCTGGGGAAGTACCACACCTTTGCCATTTATTCTACCGCCAAGCAGTCATGTGCAAACATTACTGTGTTCCGGTTTGAAGGGCAATGTTTCCAGAGAAATTACAGGGCTGAGAGATATAACAACTTAGATATCTGGGTGACGAGCGCAGTGCAGTGCTAGGTAATGATTTGGACTCTTCATGTTCCAATAGCTGCGTGTCACTGTGCTGTTATGTGGCAGGTATGTTGCTTACCATCAGGCACATGTCCTGCTCGTATTTATTGCTTCGTCCATTCTTTATTTAAAAAAAAAATGTGGATGGGTGACTCTGTCTAAATGTATCAGTGTTTTATCATCTCACACTTATAGCACAGCCTAATAAATCATACGGTCTGTTTAATGAAGACGTCTAGACAGGGCAATCATGCGGGGCGAGACGCGGGATGCGCGCTCCCGAGGTGCGAACACAACCATGTTAGCAGTTCGGGAGCGCGGTTCAGGGCTGATGTTTGACGAATGTTTTATTTTATATTCATTAATTTCATAGTAAGAAATTGTTTTATAGTAATAGATGTGTTTCTATGAAATATGTTTAATAATAAAAAAAATACATTGATAAGCATTTTTTATTTGTCACATTTCTCGCAAGTTCAAAGTTTAATGGTTTTACTATTAACTTTTTTTTATACTGTGCTAATAGTGTTCTGTTTGTGATAAAACTTTAAGTCAATCTCGTCTGGGGAAATTGCAAACTTCATTATTTTTGCGCATTAATAATGGCTTGGCGGCGCTATGAAGCCGCGGCGGCGTAGTAACGAAAATATTCGACTCACAATCGTGGAATCGAAGGTTCGAAATCTATCTGTAGTACTATTTCTGTGTAATTTTTAAAGCAAATTTATACGCTACAAGATATAACCTACAAGTTTTCATTTCCACTTACTTTGGCGGAGAAAGAGGACATCGTAAGGAAAGCGGTGTGTGCTAAGAAAGCCATCTTTCGACGATGCGTCACCCGTCAAATCACACTCGGCCATCCTGGTATGAAACACTCCTTGTGAGTCCCAACAGTGGGAAAATAAAGTAGGCTCTATCAATTAAAAGTAAGTACATAGGTAAATATCTTAGAAAGTATCAGCTAACGACATTAACACTGTCTTTGTGAAAATAGTCTCGAAGTCCTAGCTACAATAGAAATATAATTAAACTGATCTCAATGGTAGAACACTTTGCAGAGTCTACCTGTGAAAGTACAACACCTTTGTCAGTCGTTATTTGATCACGAAGCAGTAATGTGGAAACAGCATTTCGCTGCGGTTTGTAGAATAATGCTGAGGAATAACTGGCCTTAAAGATGAATCACATTATTTCTCAGGGTGACTAGCGTAGTGCAATGCTAGTTAATGCTTTGAATTATTTATGAATCATCTACGTAACACTGTGCTTTAATGTAATGTATATTACTACTACACTACAGTATTAATGTAGTGTAGTAGTAATGGCATGGACCTGATGGTAATGACCATCAGGCCCATGCCATACTCATCTCGCTATCCTACTAATATCCGACTAACTGAATTGCTTATTTTTTATTTTTTGTTTTGTGATTCATTTCTTGTACTTTCTGGCTTTTAATAAAGAGTATTGTATTTGTATCCTACTATCCTACTAATATTATAAATATCAATGTTTCGATGTTTGTTGCTCAATCACATCCTAACGTATGAACGGATCGGGCTGAAATTTGGAACACAGATAGATTATAGTACCGGAAAAACAACAGGAACAACGAGAACGGGAACATCGCGGGTAACACCGCGGGGCGCTGTTAGTTCTACTATAAAAATACCTTATAGTAACTGGTTATCAGCCGTTCGCCAACATTTATTTCTTCAAGTAATCACATTAAACTTAGTTCTCCGGTAACCTTGTAGCGAAGTCGTACACTCAAGGATGCCATTCAATTACAAACTAATCAAGGAAGCGAATCGAGTTTAAATGCAGCTAATCATGTGATTTGAAATCGATCGAATGTGACTCGATTGAAGGCTAGTTATAGAGTTAATTGATATGTGATTGGAATAATGATATTTTATTGGTTATAGTCTACAATCTGTTTTTAGCAATAATAGAAAATAAATATAATAGTTTTGTAATAAAATTTAGTAAGAATACGACACGACTGTTGGTACTATGATCGTGAAATCAACATTCCACATGGCGGTAGCCTCGTGAGCCAAGTCAAGGTACTTGCTAAGTTTGTCCTTCAGTTTTCACGAGGTTCTCGTCATGTGGTATGGAGATACGAAGATATGATAATGACACAGAAGGTGAAGATATCAGCGTACCTACTATGTTGGTAGATAGGTCAAAACCAGGGCGCGTCCAACGGCTTCTACTCACCTAAAGATACCTTTTACGCGCAAAACGTGAAAAATAGAGTAAGAAATCGCTAAATTTAACATATTAACAGTTCTAAATAAAAGGTATTCATAACGAGAAAAACTTCGTCTTAGTAATCCCGCTGGGAGGTTGTAGACTCCAGTCACAGCTAGGTGTAACATTCTAAGTAAGCCCGAAACCTATCCAAACTCTTAAGAATATTTTAAGACCTCGCTACTAGAGACGAAAAAACGAAACTACTTCGTATCAGATTTGGGAAGCATTTGCGGCGCATGCGTGCTGAAAACATACGGAACCATATTACAAAAGCCTTTTTTTATTTTAACGGTAGATAATTATGTATAGGATACATTCAATACTTTATTTTGACAGCACTATTTGTAGAGTGTACCTGGGTATAGGTACAAAAACTTTGGCAGTTATGTTCCCGCATCGCAGTAATTTGTAAGTATAATTAATTTCCGCACCGGTTGGAACAACAAAGAAGACCACAGCTCGATTGGCACTATTTGGTCCTATGCGGTTGAAACTTAAGCCGGACTGCACTGACTATGGCACTCGTGACTTACCCGTAAAATAATTTAAAATAGTGTTATCATGTTTCCAAGTTCAAATAGCTAAGTAGCACTGTGCTATCAGACGTGCAGCTTCACAAAAACACAATATATAAAAAACACACGTAATAATATATTAGCACATTAATATTTCATTTCTTTTAATCAGTAAAAATTATTTTCTCCGAAAAAGCAAACCGAGTTTATTTTAAAATTAAATTCAGAAACTCGACCAAATTTTATAAGAAGCCATCACTGGTTCATCAAGGTATATAAAAGTAAATTTTAGTTTATTGTTCATCTTTCAAAAACCACCTCAGTGATTTCGAGAAAATTTTAATGGAACCACCTCTGCACTAAGATCTACTAAATAAAAAAGAACCATTAAAATTGTTTCACGATTGGCGGAGCTATCACGTAACATACATACATACAACTGAATTAAGAACCTCCTCCATTTATTGAAGTCGGTTAGATTTTTTGTAAAATAAAAGTGTTGGTGTGGTTTGATCATATTTATATGCACTTAAATACGCACACTTGCACGATCATGACACGGATGTACACTTGCGTGCACACACACACACATACACACAAACACAAAAACACGAAACTTTATAACTTTTTAAGAAAAACCGATCCTTATAAATTTTTAAACAACAAAAAATTACAAAATGAAATATCAACCAGTATGTTTTCAACCCGTTTTGAGACTACACAGTAACTTACTTTCTCTCAGACAATGCGATAGGTGAAAAATAAGCATCGAATCCCTTCATCCAGGATCGTAACGTAATATCGAAACACGTACGGTATTACGACCTCCGCGGATGGAGAATTATGGTAATAACTTTCTGTGCGTTCTATTCATGTTATCTATGGATTTTTATAGCGCTAGGACTGTTTGCCAAATGTGCCTGGGGAAGTACAACATCTTAGTTAGTTAGCCTCACACCAAGCGAAATATTCCCCTTCAAACCAAAACACACAAACGAGTCGTACTACCAAAGGCGGACTGCTCCAAGAGTTTTTGTAGTAATAGGACTACTTGCAGAGTCTGACTGGGGAAGAACCACACCTTTGAGAGTTATTCTAGCGCCAAGCAGTAACGTGCAAGCATTACCATGTTCCGGTTTAAAGTACAATGTTTCCAGTGAAACTACAGAACATAAAGATGAAACATATCTGGGTGACGAGCGCGTTGCAGTGCTAGATAATAATTTGAACTCTATATGTTCCAATAGCTGCTTGTCACTGTGCTGTTATATGGCAAGCATGTTGCTTACCATTAGACACATGACCTGGTCGTGTCGTCACTTTATACTATAAAATAAAAGTTCTATCACAACAAAATATATTCCATAGTAACCTATTAATATTATTGACGCAAAAATAAGTTTATTTGTAACGTTTTCACGCGAAAACCACTAAACCGATCATCATGAAACTTTGTACACATACTTTTGGAGGTATTAAAAGTAAAATTGGTTTATTTTTATCCCGAAAAAATTATAGGATAAGGTACTACGTGGGCAAAACCGCGAGGCACTGCTAATATTTTACGTAAAAACATATTGGGCACTCGATTCCCTATGAAGTATATTAGAAACCTATAAATTAGGTCTTTGGAACAATCTACGCCGGCCGTGATTAAACTCACCTGCCGAGTGATTTGTGGCGCCAATAACACACTCAAAGGGAATGTTAAGTGAACGGCGGTGAAGTGTAGTGGAGCATTACTATGAATAGTGAACTAGACGAGCTTCAGCCATTGTTCACTTGAGTGATTAGGAGATGTATGTAGGCGTGAAATGCCTCATCAACATTTGCTTGCTTGAATGCTTTTTATCATGCACGGTGTGTTGCATAATACAAAATATAATAATTCTAAAGGATATCAATACCTACTTATGAACATCCCTTTAGTATTAAACAGGCGATTTTATCTGCATAGTTCCAGTTGATGATATTTTCAGTAATTAGAATGAATAGTATGTTTATGCAATTCCAGATTATATTCTATGTATTAAGTTTCATCCTGATCCGTTTAGCCGTTCCGTTGTAATTGAGCAACAAACATCCCAATTTTCGCATTTACAACATCAGTGGGATGTGAATTTTTCTAGAAAAGTTTGGTTTTTTAAAAACGAGAATTTCACACACAAAATTTGTAAAGAACAGCAATTTCTTTCAGCTCAACTCACTTGGCTGCTTAGTTCTAACTTATTTAAGATAACAATACAACACCCCGATGAAATTTGATGATGATGAAGGTAATAAGTGCACCATTCTTAGAACGCGCCCGGTGTTCGTGATTTGTGGCACCAATAACCGAATATCTTGAGCACAAAAGGAATATTAAGTGAAGAATGCTTCCCTTGGGTGAAAAGGAAAGGTAAGACTCCGTGGGAAAATCTGTTAAAACAACGTACCTACTTTGCGTTTGGCAATTCCTGTTTTGCACAAAGTAAATGCAGCCAACTTTATGTTTTCATTGCTAGGACTAGGAGCAGTTTCTGGGAATGTTTTCCTTGGCCAGCGTGGTCGATTGTCTATAGACTTCACAACGTAGGCCAAGAAAAGGCTGTGAGATAAAACAGGCCTTTGAAATAAATCTTTCTTAAAACAAATAGGTTTGTTACGTAGTGTATTTTACGTACAGTATGACCAACTTATCTGTAGAATGTAGCAATGGCGCCACGATCGATAATATCGCCGCTTATAGACTACTTCTGTGTTATTTAGTACTCGTAACGCTGTAGTTCCGCTCTTGGCCTCTTGGCTATATATAAGTTGGTAACATAAATTTCGACCGGTGATGGACAGCAGCGTCACTGGTACAATAAGTTACACTCCTAACTAAGGCCACCAAACTGCATACTTAGTGTGAAATAGTCAATGTGCAAAACACTTCCATGATAGGTTTGATACATAAAAGTTCCTTGTTCACGGCCATTTTACTATTCATTGCAACGCCAAAGGTTATGGTAACAGCAGGACAGGGAGTGCGATAAATTGCCGGACTATGATGGCAGGCCGTACAACCAAACTGACCCTGCCTGTGTATTATAAACGAGCGATATATGAAGACGATAGACTCGCTCTGCTGGAAAAAGAGCTGATCCACATAAGATGGCACATTCTCAGTTTAAACGAAGTCCGACTTTATGAAGTCCGAAGTGAGAGAACGGACACTATACCTTTATAATCAGGTCGTCTTTTGTACTTACTACTGTAAAGGTCATAAGCTGTCGTATGATGGTGTCGAGTATTTGGTCCACAAAACTTTCTAGTGACAAGGTTTTAGAAACCACAAATATTATGTCCCTGAGATTTGCGTATCTTGTGCCAAAATTAACCAGAAGTTATATCCCCAAGGTGGTTAAGGCGCACCCTGAGAAGATTATATTAAATTTATAATGAGGCAATTTGTCAGAGCACTAAGGTCACCGACATAGCTCAACAAATTAGTAAGCTGAAATGGCAATAGGTTAGCCATATCTGTCCCAGAACCTATAACTATTGAGGTAGGGGTCCCGCTAATCGGTAAATGTTGTGTAAGATAACCTGAGACTTAATTTAGAGGTAGTGACAATTTACGCAGTACAACTAGTAGTAGTTGATAAATTTGAGTTGAGTAATATTGATACTCGGTGTAAAAATCTGTTCAAAGTTATATTTTCTGTTTGACTAACCACTCCCCAGACTCCAGGTTTCTTGACCTTTGTCATTTAGGTTCTTTTTTATGTTTACCTTGGAATAGGATAAGAAAAAGGAAAATGTAGGAGGTGGGGAGGAGGAAAATTTTAAAGTTAATGTTATTTTATTAGTATAATTGAGTGGTGTACGATCGCACTACCGGTCGGAACTCCACCAGTAATTGACTAGACATCGCCATTTGCTATATTCTAAGCCTCCTGCCTCCTCCCGGGTCAGAGCTCAAATTCATAGTTATAATATTAATAAAATAAGGTTTGATAAGAAATGTGACAGCAAATATAGTACCTACAAGAATCCAAGCCCTCCGAACTTATTTCCTCTGTAAATATTTAATGCAAAGCCAGATTGAGAGCCCTGGCGCGATTGATTGGATTCGTGTCATCGGTAATACGGGACGTCTGTCCGCTCGGCCCTGTGTCACAGTACTTTGAGAAGAAAATATTGTAACAACACAACAGGGCATGTAACAAAAGGTATTTTTAAAGGTTTTAAGGTAACTTTAGTCTCAAATGACTTCCACTGCCTACCGAGTTTAAGGTAACGTAGTGGACGCAGACAAAAAAATAATTGTTGGTCATTAATTAGTTTTAATAAGAGTTAGATCTACAGTACCAAAAGAATTTGAAAAGCCAAACAGTTTGGCGGGAGTATAAAATAATAGGAAGCTTTATTTCTCTAATCTAAGGTTTATTTCTCAGTGAACCTCAGTCCAACGGGCAAAATAAAAACCATATTAAAAGAAAATTAATAGATTTTACAAAATCATGAGCGTTCATCTCCAATACTAAATCTCCAGATAACAGGAATGGGATTTGCGCGGGTTGAACCGTGGGGGCACTGCTAGTAGATAATAGTAAGACTACTACGCACCAGGCACAGTTGAGTAAAAATATACCTTCTACTCTTGATATAAAAGACATAGTCTTAAGTTTTCAAATGAAAACTTCTTGAGCACCTTTGACAACTTTTTGGTAGGGCATAATGTTATAGTCTTTTTGGTAGGGCATAATGTAGCGGCATGGCGTCGTAGCGTGGGAGCGGCGGTGGCGCAGCGTAGCAGGACGTGCGTGTAGACGATTTTTGAACGAATTAAATCTTTTCTTGTGAAATAGCAGCATATCTATCGCTGTATAAGTGACTTATTGTGTAACATAACTGTTTGATACTAAAATTCTAAGTGAAAAGTGTTTACTTCTATCGGCATTCCCTATAATTTCAATATTCTATGTAAAAGTAAGAATAGATATTGCAAAATTTATAACTAGATTATCTTTTTGACCGTTTTCAAAAAAGGAGTAAGTTCTCAATTCGGTTGTTTACTTTTTATTTTGTATGTATGTGACGCGATAGCGCCGCCAATTTTGAATCGATTTTCGTAGTTTTTTTTTGTTTGGTAGCTCATAGCTCAGAAGTGGTACCATATAAACTTCACCAAAATCAGTGTGGCAGTTTTTGAAATATGAGTTTAATTTAAAGTACCTGGGTCACCGAGCTTTGCTCGGTTTAAATAAGTACTAAAAATACATAGATACTCTTAGATTTTCTTAAAAAAAAGAATACTTGAAAAAAAAAGAGAACCCGTCTGGATTCGAACCCGCAGCTCTTAATTCGTGACCGCTACGAACGCCCGACTTCCCGTCTGAGCCAATTATGCTGTCGCGTCACGCGGCGAAATTTACCTTCGCATTCTAATGTCTAATGTGACAGATTTTCATTGCCTAAAAACGCGCATAATAAATATGCGTTTTATAAAAATGAAACCTAGTTAGATCGATTTATCGTCCCCGAAACCCCCTCCATACATAATTTCATCAAAATCGTTCGCGCCGTTTCCGAGATTCAGATTCTATATATATATACATATTTATATAGGTACAAGAATTGCTCGTTTAAAGGTATAAGATGAAAGTCGGTTTTTGTGTTTTCGTTTTTTTTTAAATATTTATTATTCAAGAAAAACTTTTCCTTAGGGTCACTTACAAGATTGACAATAAAAGCCTTCTGAGAAGGTTTTTCTCGCCACTTCTACGTAGTTATATAATTTGACTGTGGTCTAAACTCCGACATATTGGAAGTAGGCTTCAAGCGTTACGCCGTTAGCGTTACGTAAAGTTTGCCATTTTAACTGAGTTTTCACCATAAAATGGTCAAGACATGTAGTATGTCTAGTAGGGAGGTTGATACCTTGAGCCAAGCAATGTGTTGCCATTAAATTAAGGTACTCTGTTAAGTATGCAGAGATGTTATTTTCTTGTAAAATATTTATGTTCATATCACCAGTCAAAATAACGTTATGTTTAAACTTGAGATTATTTAAGATATGGTCTAAAGAGCTGATGTAATTTGTTGGATTCGAAAAAGCACATGGACGATATGTACAGATTACAGAATATATTTCGTTGATTTCCAGTAACAAAAAATTTCCTTCAGGCATTACGGATTCCTGAGCATTGACGGTGTGTCGTTTATGTACATATGCAACAACGCCATCATTTTGGTTATAGCTACGCTTCGTAAAAAACATATTGTAGTTATCAATCGGGGGAGGATCGTACTTAGAGGTCCAACATTCCGTCAAGACAATAACATCCAATGGTATATCAAAACTACTGAGAAATACCATGAACTTATCCAAATTTTGGTGAATACTTCGAATGTTTTGTGTTATTATTGTTAAATTTTTCGTATTGTTAGTATCACAGTTTAAGAGATTAGAACACTGCGATGGATCATATGTCTGCCTGCAGTCAACGTTGTCATCTGTATCAAGTTCACACACGAGATTATTATTTATTATGTCAGGCATTGTAAATGTGTACGAAAATTAATATCACATAAGATATACGGTATCAATACCTTTTTCAGAAATAAGTTGTACGAGGCAAAACATTTAAAGTAATCTGAAAAACAACCCGGACAAAATCCATAGATTATGAATGAACAGTTCTTATCGTGTGTTATAAATGTGCATCTTAAAGTAATAATCAAATGTGCAACCTTGGTGGGGCTTTTAATTAGGTGTCTTCTAATTCTTGTAAAGACATTTTTGAGATATTGATTGAAAACATTTAAATGAGGTTTTCTGATCAAAATGTGTCGTGTTTTATCTAGAGTGTGTAATGTTTTGTTATGTTCTGTATGTATAATGTGTGAAATGTTGTTCGTGTTTTGTGTGTACAAGTGTGTGAACTTATTTAGTTTAGCAAAATTTACAAACAATTGGCATAGCTCATATGACAGTATTAACATGATAATATTATTCAAGTAAAAAATCAAAACGGTTGTAAAGTTAACAACTAGTTTCGTCATATCCAGTCATTGTTTCCGAAGTTTTTCAAGGTCACTTTCATCAAAAATCCGAATCTGTGGCGATCCTTCACTTCTTCTTAGGAAAACTCGTCCATATGAGGTCCAACAATATGAGAAATCGTGACTCTTTGAAAATACACGTGCTTGATAGAACAGCCTCCGTTCGCGCTGCGTTAAGTTTTCAGATATATATATTTGCTCACTGGGGCCGTCAATTTTTACATGGGACGTGCATAATCTGTTCTGCCGATGCTGTTTGTTGAATCCCTTAAACGCCTTCAAAAACTTTTCCCTTAGTGCTACAGTAGTAAAGTCCACAATTATTGGTTTCCCCGCTGATTTTGTGTTTACACGGTAAATATCCTTAATGTCGTTGTTTGTAACCGTTATGTCCAGTACTTGCGCTAGGTTAGTAACCAACCGCCTAATATCATCTTTGTTTTCTTTGGGGCACTTTGGGATATTCTTAATTTCTAAATTGGTACTCTTTATGTGCCTTTCTTGTATTTCAAGTTTTTTTTCCAGCAGTTGTATGTAACTCATGTCATTCTTTCTCTCCGTCTCTAGAATGTCAATCTTTTTTAGAGCTTCATCATACTTAGATGTCATAAACTCCAGAGATAACTTCATGTCACTTATTGAGTTCAGTATGATGTCAAATTTTGCATTCTGCTCTTCTCGCAGAGCCCCTAACATGCTTACAATATCTGGTCTGCTAAACTCAAACGGTCCAACACCTGCCTCATTACTCTCTGCTCGCTTACGTTTCGGCACAGGAGTCTTCCTTGACGCAGGTTGACTAGCAGAAGATATTGCACTTACATTACTAATCGATGAGGCAGCACTTATACCAGCTTCCTTGCCCACTTCCGCAATACTAGTATCGGAGGAATAGTGCTGAAGAGGAGTCGCAAACGCAGATTTAGACGGAGACGCTTTGGTAGATGATGGTGGCGTACGCTTGAGCGGCATGTTAGTTAATTATGTTAAAAAGAAATACAAAATTCTCAAATTCCGATGTACTGTTTTCTAGTGTAGCAACGGCCGCGAAGGCTACTTAAAGTTGTTCGAAATAAATATGGTCGGCCGGATCTTATGAGGTTTGCTTGAGTATTTTTGGCATATGCAACACAACTGCATGACCCATAGATTGGACCTTAGTATGTTTATTTTTTATTTTTAGTGAGGGTACTATTAGTCAATGACCGCTTGAATCAACTTCAACGTTTTACCTCGGTACTATGTTCCTCTTTTGAATCCAATATATTGCTGTTTGGATAAAACTGCAAGTCACTATTTTGCTATTTCACAACACGACTAGGTACGTCAATATTGAACTAAATTAATAATACCAATACTGTGTTAAAAGTTACCTAAAGTATTCTGACACACGACTACTCGCTACCGAGGTCCGCGGGGAAGCAGTAATGTTTTCACATTACTGCTTGGCGGTAGGATAACTAGCAAAGGTGTGGTACTTTCCTAGGTGGACTCTGTTATGAGTCCTACCACTAGTACCAATTCCAAATTTTCAATCGTATTTATTTTTAGCTTTGTTGCCACTCTTATGGTTTCATCTTTACATGTTAAAACGTACATTTTCCCCTAAATCTAATAACTTATTCGTAGTCTATATGAGTTCCGTTGTACGCACATTAATCTGCCTCTTAACAAGTGATTTATTGACTTGATATGACTGTTATTCAGGATATACCACAGGGCTGTGTGTAACCTGTTGAACGCCAGAATTAGCAACGATTTATCTACAAAATAACAATAAATTCTTTAGCCAAAAAGTTTTGTATGTATTGGATAGTTTATTCACTATTCGGTAGCTTTTTTTACATTTAACGACGTTAAACGTTCGACGTTTTTAGGGTTCCGTAAAACGTAAAAACGGAACCCTTCTAGATTCGTCATGTCTGTCTGTCTGTCATGTCTGTCTGTCTGTCTGTCTGTCCGTCCGAATGTCACAGCCACTTTTTGCCGAAACTATGAGAATAACACTGTTGAAACTTGGTAAGTAGATGTATTCTGTAAACCGCATTAAGATTTAAAAAAAATAAAAAAAAATTAGGGTTGCTCCCCATACTGAGAACTGAAACTCAATTTTTTTTTCATCAAACCTACACATGTGTGGTGTTTATCGATAGGTCTTTAAAAATGATATTGAGGTTTCTAATATAGTTTTTGTCTACACTGAATAATTTGCGCGAGAGACACTTCCAAAGTGATAAAATGTGTTTCCCCCCCTCTAACTTCTAAAGTAAGAGAATTAAAAAACTAAAAAAAATATGTGATGTACATTACCATGCAAACTACCAAAGAAAATTGGTTTGAACTCTATCTGATGAGTAGTTTTTTTTTAGTACGTCATAAATACACTATTATTAAAACTTCGATCAAAGTTACAACGCATTATGTTTACTATGTATATTATGTTACTTGCTGCAACGGAACTCTTCATGGGCGAGTACAACTCGCACTTGGCCATTTTATTTATGATAAAATACAAAACAAGTACAAAATAAACTTAGATAACTATCTTATCTTATATGTATAGTTTAGGCGTCACGTCGCTTGTCCTCGTTGGATTCCTAAACTACTTAAGGGGGCGCCTAAAGCCAGAAAACGAAAAAAGGACATTTTCGACGCCGCTCACTGAAGTTAAGAAACTAAAAACTATGACAAAAAAAATATTGACTTGTGGGTACAATCAAGAAGAAGCACAATAACCGAATAGAACTTTAAAAATAGATCAGAGATTTTTACAATAAAAAAATAAAAATGACACCGCAAAAACCGTTTTAATTCGAGTACTCGAAATTATCAGCGATGACCCCACATTATTTTTTTGTAATAAAATTCCTATTTGTACTTTCTAGTAAAGTAACCGAACACTTTTTTAAATGTATGTTTAGTTATTGAGTAATTAAATAAAACTTGGTCAAAAATGGACTCCTGATTAAATATTGATTTTTCCTCCAAACTGTGTCATGCTATTCTCGACTTTATGTTCATCACATTAAGAAACGCGTCGCGCGGGTGAAATCTGATTTTTTCCTGGCTTTAGGCGCACTCTTAACCGATTTTTAATCAAAGGTGCAGTTTGATAGATACAAAAGTTGTTATATTGATTAACAGTCAATATCCGAGCAAAGCCAGAACTAGCGGCCCCAGTATTATGTATAGGATGACAGACATATACATATGTAAAAATTAACGATAGAGACTTTAGAAATTAGTGAGAAATTGTATTACTTTCAATAATAGGAAAAATAGCTTTAATTTCCCTTAAATTAAAGCTATTTTTTCTATGGACCTTCGGTTTGGACGAAGTTCATACATGCCTGTAACTACAGCAAGAAATATTGGAAAAAAGCTTTTATATTTTTTTCGATCGAAATCCCATACCACAGAACAGATATCAAGCATACGCTATAAAATGCAATAAAAAGCTTCGTTTCAATAACTCTGATGTAAAATAAGTAATTTTAGAACACGGTCATAGTATAAAATGCAATAAAAATCTTCGTTTCAATAACTCTGATGTAAAATAAGTAATTTTAGAACAAAAAAATCTAATGAACGCAAAAGATTGCGGTAGCTGGATTTTAAAACTGTTTTCTCACTACCAGTGTTAACTTATTTATGCCATTTGTGGCGCTAGTTAATAAGGTCATTTGTCCACGTAGCTGCACGACATCCGCACGATTTCGATAATTGTCGGATGCAAGACGAATGCTTGCATCTTGCGTACAAATAATGAAGTCTGTGTCCACGAAACGACAACGACACGATAGCCGCACGTCTTGCGTTTGTTCGTAGGATGCATGCATTCGACAAAAGACGCGTGCGTGGACAGTAGGCCTTAGTGTTTCTCTGTAATACTTTAAGTTGCTTGTGTCACAATAAAGATCTATCTATCTATCATAATTCATTTCACGTTAAAAATATGCAAGTGACACCACCGGATAACAGATTGCTCTACGACCTCGACTAATTAAACTTGATGATGCGTAAAAGTTAAGGGAAAATAGAAAAACATAGCTATTGACGCCAAAACAAACTAGTAAATTTTTATCGAATACACTTCGGAGAGTGTGCGACTGATTTACATGATCTAATACCACCTTGCCCTTTTTTCTATCGGAATGCTCGTAGCTCGAAAAAACGACATCGTTTCATGGTTGATGTTCCAAAGACACGAACGAAGAGGTTTGACTCTACTTTTGTGATAAGAACATCTAGGCTGTGGAATACGTTGCCTGAGTGGGTTTTCCCCGATGGTTACAATCTCTGTGTCTTCAAATCGAGAGTGAATCGGTTTTTTCTAGGTAAACACGCTCCACCCTAGACCGCATCGTCGTTTAACATCAGACGAGATGGCGGTCAAGTGTAAACCTATAGAAGTTAAAAAAAAAAACAGGAATGTGATTTGTTATGTTGTGTAATGTGAAAAATATGTATCAAACAAACTATTTTTTTTTTCATAGTTTAGAGTGACAAGACGAGCAGGTGAGCCTGATGGTAAGCAAGATGCCTGTCACATAACAGAATGGTGACGCGCAGCTATTGGATCATGAAGAGACCAAATCATTATCTAGCACTGCACTGCGCTCGTTACCTAGAAATCTAAGATATTTGGTATTTCTCTAAGCCCTGTAATATCTCTGGAAACAAACTGTTTAAACTTTAGGTTTAGATATAAATATTTTTTATTATCTTAGGCGACATTCTTTTAATTTATGTCTTGACCGATGATGGCTTTGGTCTTGAATCATCTAAGTACTGGTTTATCATTATACTAACGACGTTGACATTTTCACATTAAACTGAAAATCTATTGTTTATCAAAGTTTAATAAACTCCAAAAGTAATATTTACTAAACAAACAAAAACTTCAAGTCCATTAGTCGCCCTCAAGCCATATATTGAATAACTTTTCATTTATATAAACAAACAGTGCAGCAGTCTGAGTAAAAGGTAAACACAACTGCAACTCCGATAATAGCAAAAGTTTCAACAATATGTGTACAAAGGTACAATATTTGTAAGAAACTTGCAAAGTCAATGTTTGGATTTGTAATTGAATTGCTGTAGGTACGTAACCGCAGGCGAGGTTACCGCCAGGGCGAGCCCATTCCTCCCAACTTGCTTGTTCTCCCCGTTTGTATGACAAGCTTGGGTTCTGTTCTAGCCCAAGGCCTACTTCTGCGCGATAATTGCAATTTAGCCAGTAAAAAAGGAAATTATAGAAATTATTATATGGAAAGATTTTACACATAAGTTACGATTTTACACGTAAAATTAAATAATTTATTTTCGTCCAAAAAAACTAAAGTGAACTTAAATTTCAAATTGAATTCAGTTATTTGACCAAATTTCCTAAGAAGCCATAGTTAAATGAAAGTAAATTTTAGCTTTTTTTGTTCATATTTCGAAAACCACGGTACGGATTTCGATAAAATTTACATGGGACTACCTCTGCAATATCTACTAAACAAAATAAAAACCATCAAAATCGATTGGCAACTCTATCGCGTAACATACATACAAAAATAACATAAAATTGAATTGAGAACTTCCTCATTTTTTGAAGTCGGTTAAAAACGTGAAGGCGTTAGTATTCTTACAATTTAAGTTTCTGTGTTTTTATATTGTGTCTTTTAATAAAGAGTTGTCTGATCTTATCTTATCGTTTTCAAATAGAAACAAGAGACACCATTTTAAATCTTGGTTCTTAGAAAAGTTTTCATTTGAAAAATGTCATCCAATTTATATTGTACGATATTTCTAATTTTCGTTAACGATAGATTAAGACTTTGGCGACAATCCAAGCCCAGATTGTACCATCTGTTTTACTTACGACAATCCTCGAACGCGATGTAGGTACTCAAATATTTCTACAATGATTTAGGTAGTAACAACGACTTTTGTCATAAGAACGTCTAAAATGTAGAATGCTTTGCCTGACTCCCCAGTCAGGCAACCGGTTTTACCGGTGTTTATAATCTTGGTATATTCAAATCGATAGTGAACCGGGGTTTTCTGGGCAAGTGCGCTCCATTGTAGACCGCATCGTTCTTTCATATCAGGCGAGTTGGCGGTAAAATGAAAACCTATAAAAGTTAGAAAAGGTGAAATTTTTGCAGTAACGTTATATCTACAACCAATGATTTAAATATTGTTACATCTACCTTTTGAATCTATACTAATATTATAGAGCTGAAGAGTTTGTTTGTTTGTTTGAACGCAAGGATCTTGGGAACTACTGGTCCGAATTGAAAGGTTCTTTCTCTGTTGAATAGTCCATTTATCGATGAAGGCTATAAGCTATATAACTTTACGCTACTATCAACAGGAATGAAAAATGTAATAAAAACGGGAAATAATTTTGCTTTTTGAGAGTTTTCGTTGCGTGACAGCATGTGTCATTCGTCAAAGGTTCGTGAAAGGTTGCGTCATTAGAACCTAAGGTAACTGATTTTTTTCAAAATTTGAATTGGTACGATGAATTTTAGACAGATGGCGTAGCAACGCGCGCGCGATTCAGGTAGTTAGTAATATACCTACAACCGCAACAGTTCTTCACAACATAGCTTCCTCATCCCTGCAACTACATATGTACATATAATATACAGCTACAGTGATGCGTGGTATAGAAGTGAAGGTAAAGCTAGTTATTAATATTCAAGCGTTTTACTAATGACAAGCGGTTCGCTCCGGCTTCGCGCGAGGTACATAATATATAGCCTTTAACACTCAGGAATTACGCATGTATCCAATGACGACATAATGTGAAGTGAATAAATAGTTAAATAGTTTCTGGGTATAGCGCATTAAAACAAAAAAAAACTTCGTCATATTCATAATATTAGTACAGAAAAGGACGGACGCAAGTTTAGTGCTCTCGGAGCATGAAAGGAAACACAATTAGCGTAGAAGGTCGGAAAAATTCACTAACTAATAATCATACTTATGTACATACTCGTTGGCGTATCCAAAAACACGAAAACATACAAAATATGTTGCATAACAACGCGAAATGACAGCTAACCGTTGACTTAACAATAAAAAAAATTATCTGTGAAAAAAGTAACATAGAGTTTTGTACAATAAGTCATCTTCATAGATATACTGTTACAATGCTGCTATACGCATGTCGGTGTTTCAAACTCTCTAGGTTTCACCCATTCAAAAAGTATCTAACGCACATGTCTCACTCCACTGCCCCTCCACTCCACCACCCGATATTAGCGTGTCAATGAGCGAGCCTTTTCAACTACTTAAGAAAACGTGTTCAACGAGTCTAAAGAAGATTTCACTTCAAAAAGAATAAAAGACTTACATTAAAACAACAAAAAAACAAAATCCAAACACTCCTATTTAAAATCTGCATTTGCGTTACAATGCACTTAATAAAATAATACTCAAACCGATAACACTTATGCAATCTACCCGCAACAAATGCTTTGTGCAATCTACCCGTAACAAATGCTTTTGCTATTCGGAAGCACTACGCTCATATTTCTCTGCGGAACTGCCTTCACAATTTGGGCAGAGTACTCTTGAACTTTCACAGTTAATACATGTATCCAGGTGTTGCCAGGAAATTTGCTGAAAAATGTTGCTGCAATATTAAAATGAGGTTGTGAAGAATGGTGAGAAAACTTTTGCTGGAAGGTGTTGAATTTATTTACGGGAGTATTTGTTGGGACGGTTATATTGTATCGTGGCAATGTTTTTAGCTGAATACTATAACATTAAAGGCTTTTTTTAAGCAAATCAAATCAAAATAATTTTATATCAGATAAAATAATCCATTGAGTTAGTAGAAACTGTAGAAAGATACTTAATAAACTATTGTTAGTACAAAAAAAAGAGGAAACGAATTAATGCTGAATAGGATCGAACTATAGGAGAACTAGGAGGAGGATGACTAGGTCAAAAATAAGCCATTCTAATTAGTTTGTCAGCTAGATCATGGAAACATATGGGACACGTATTTATTGTTTTATCAAATTATTAAAAACCGACAAAGAAATAGATCATCAAACTTCGAGAGTGGGGGTCGTGACTTGTGGGTAAAAATCGTACCCACGAGTGACGCCACGCGAAACTTCTAAGCACAGTATCTTCGTAATGTTTTGTTTATGAAACAAAAGAAAAAATACGTTAACAATATTTTATAGCAATCTACAAGCTGACTGCCTAATTAGTTTTTTTTAAAGGATTGAAGCCTATTCGTAAATTTGATGCCTATAGTCGTAAATATTATATCGCCTTTATATTGGAGAACGCACAGAAGAATATTTGTCTTGTTTATTATTACGTTGAGTACTATAATAATATTCTCCCACAACGCTTCCAAATTTTTTCGTCCGTACTGCGATGAAATTTAATGCTCTCCAATTTTCAGAGTTTTCTGAATAATATAACTTGATTTTTTTCTACATAATTTACTAGTACTTTGGATACCTAAGCCAATTTAAGCTTAAGCAAACTTAAGCTTTCACAACATTATTATTTTCCATCTGGCCAGTAGTGGTAAAACAAGATACATTACGGAGAGTGTGCAGCTGAACTGCAAACCTGCATTATCTAATACAATCATGCTCTTTTTTTCTATTCGACTACTTGGATTATCGTATATGTTTCAAGGTTGATATACCAAAGACTGCATTAAAAATCACAGCTAAACTATACAACACGTTTTCTGACTGTTTCATATTTTTCAACACTAAGTATTTTTCTATTTCGTTGATCGTAGAGAGGGTAGGATCGTGATGCGTCCCTTGAATGTTTGATGGAGATCTACAATACAATACAATACAAAAACACTTTATTACACCACAAAACAATACAGAAAACAGTGATTAAACTAAAAATTAAAGCATTTTGGGTACACAAGGCGGTCTTATCGCTCATAGCGATCTCTTCCCGATAACCTTTGGATTGAGATCTACATTCTAGATTATCGTCTGCAGGAGACTGACTATGGTCCATGTTCCGGCTAGTTTTTACACAACGTATATCACTGGCAACCCAGCGGTGTTATGCAGCAAGGATTTTAGTTACTTTCAGAAAACGGCTAGAGTTCGTATACGGAGGGCACTTTAAATAAATATTTGATTACGTAAAGTGTATTTACATTCAATTTTGAGGATAACTTTATGATTTAATGGAATACTAGCAGCGCATTGCGGTTTTGCCCCTGTAATTCTCGTGATTTTACCGCGATAAAAATAGTATATTATGCATTACTCTAGACTCAAAAAACAATAACGAATCAAGAAACTTAGAGCTGATTTAAAACTTATGTCTGGTCTAGTCGGAAGAAGGTCGACTGTCGATCCGAAGCCCCTGGTTCGAATCTCAAACGCACCACTACTTTTTCGAAATCATAATGCGTAACACCACTAATTATATAACGGTGAAGGAAAACGTCGTGAGGAAATCGGCGTGTTCCAAGAATGTTTTAAGTTTATGCGTCATCCACCAACCCTCACTGGACCAGCGTGATGGATTATGGGCTTTACTCTCTTCTTGAGAGAGAAGGCCACGAGTCCCAGTAGTGGTAAAATTTAGCTGAGGACTGCTGATGCTTTAGGTTCAATTTTTATTTTGTAAAAATAACTAAATCGGGAACTACGAAAATGCGGGGCACTGCTAGTCCCTTAGATTTAAGCCTAAGATTTAGCTAAATTAAATCAATACACTTGAATCAATCCACTTGAATACACTAAGATTGTGTCCACCGAAAAAAACACCAAAAAGTTCCTCGACTATCAACTGTCACATTAACTCCCTCCGAGCCATAAAAATCTGACCAACCAAAACAAAAAATAACATCTCACTAAACTTGTAACGAGACAATTCAATCTCGTAAACCATGTTTGTGCCCCCGGCTTCGTTCGCTACATTAGTGGAACATCCCGTTGTGGGGAGATCGAAACTTCTAAAGTAGTTGGCAACTAATCGTTAACTACTTGTGATGTAGTCGGCCCTACTTAGATTACTTGTCGGATGGCGAATAAAGAATGGAGGGCCGGTTTTACAACCGACTGATTAATGTTGCTACTTTTTGGGAATCAAACAGAAATAAAGAAATCTGTGACTGTGTGTATTTTATAAATGACAAAACATTTGTACGTGTGGGAGTTGATACAGTTTTTAGGAACTTTGTCATTTTGTTTATTTTTAAATTCAATATTTTCATCAGTCAGAGAGAGAAACTAGGTATTTGAGATAAATACATTACGGATAAAGATACATTACGGAGAGTGTGCAGCTGAACTGCAAACCTGCATTATCTAATACAATCATGCTCTTTTTTTCTATTCGACTACTTGGATTATCGTATATGTTTCAAGGTTGATATACCAAAGACTGCATTAAAAATCACAGCTAAACTATACAACACGTTTTCTGACTGTTTCATATTTTTCAACACTAAGTATTTTTCTATTTCGTTGATCGTAGAGAGGGTAGGATCGTGATGCGTCCCTTGAATGTTTGATGGAGATCTACAATACAATACAATACAAAAACACTTTATTACACCACAAAACAATACAGAAAACAGTGATTAAACTAAAAATTAAAGCATTTTGGGTACACAAGGCGGTCTTATCGCTCATAGCGATCTCTTCCCGATAACCTTTGGATTGAGATCTACATTCTAGATTATCGTCTGCAGGAGACTGACTATGGTCCATGTTCCGGCTAGTTTTTACACAACGTATATCACTGGCAACCCAGCGGTGTTATGCAGCAAGGATTTTAGTTACTTTCAGAAAACGGCTAGAGTTCGTATACGGAGGGCACTTTAAATAAATATTTGATTACGTAAAGTGTATTTACATTCAATTTTGAGGATAACTTTATGATTTAATGGAATACTAGCAGCGCATTGCGGTTTTGCCCCTGTAATTCTCGTGATTTTACCGCGATAAAAATAGTATATTATGCATTACTCTAGACTCAAAAAACAATAACGAATCAAGAAACTTAGAGCTGATTTAAAACTTATGTCTGGTCTAGTCGGAAGAAGGTCGACTGTCGATCCGAAGCCCCTGGTTCGAATCTCAAACGCACCACTACTTTTTCGAAATCATAATGCGTAACACCACTAATTATATAACGGTGAAGGAAAACGTCGTGAGGAAATCGGCGTGTTCCAAGAATGTTTTAAGTTTATGCGTCATCCACCAACCCTCACTGGACCAGCGTGATGGATTATGGGCTTTACTCTCTTCTTGAGAGAGAAGGCCACGAGTCCCAGTAGTGGTAAAATTTAGCTGAGGACTGCTGATGCTTTAGGTTCAATTTTTATTTTGTAAAAATAACTAAATCGGGAACTACGAAAATGCGGGGCACTGCTAGTCCCTTAGATTTAAGCCTAAGATTTAGCTAAATTAAATCAATACACTTGAATCAATCCACTTGAATACACTAAGATTGTGTCCACCGAAAAAAACACCAAAAAGTTCCTCGACTATCAACTGTCACATTAACTCCCTCCGAGCCATAAAAATCTGACCAACCAAAACAAAAAATAACATCTCACTAAACTTGTAACGAGACAATTCAATCTCGTAAACCATGTTTGTGCCCCCGGCTTCGTCCGCTACATTAGTGGAACATCCCGTTGTGGGGAGACCGAAACTTCTAAAGTAGTTGGCAACTAATCGTTAACTACTTGTGATGTAGTCGGCCCTACTTAGATTACTTGTCGGATGGCGAATAAAGAATGGAGGGCCGGTTTTACAACCGACTGATTAATGTTGCTACTTTTTGGGAATCAAACAGAAATAAAGAAATCTGTGACTGTGTGTATTTTATAAATGACAAAACATTTGTACGTGTGGGAGTTGATACAGTTTTTAGGAACTTTGTCATTTTGTTTATTTTTAAATTCAATATTTTCATCAGTCAGAGAGAGAAACTAGGTATTTGAGATAAATAAGACCTACAAATTTAATGAAATGTCTTCATGACGTAATATTTGTTTCTAGCTTTCTAGATAGTTTGGTTGATTTGTAAAATCTAGTGATAACTCACTACCTTGAATAATATCTTTACAATCTAACTAACAATTTTGGAGTTAGAAATTAAATACGACGGAAAATGGGAGCAATAAAACAATATCACTTTACATTTTGTGAATGTCAGATTTTAATATTTGTGCTCTATTTCTACTACTAGTCTAGTAGTTACTACTAGTCGAACCCTTTCCATATTGAGGTAAGTTGTGAAAAATATTTTAACTGCCATTTTGTGGCGGCAGCCATCTTAGACTTACTTTCATCAAACATTCCCGATTAATTATTATCCTTTCAAACAGAATAAACAAAATCGGTTCATCCACTATACCCAAGCTGCATGCTAGCTTACTCAATACTCAATTATTTATTGCATTATAATGTTACTAACACTGGTTTGCTATCGTAGATTGAAAAACACTGGCCTCTTGTAGCTCGGCATAAGGGAGTTATGACGCTACAGACAGACACGCATATGACGCATACAGAGATTCTTGTCGTTTTAGCTGCTAGTCCAGTGCAATTACGCAAAACATGACAAAAAAACATGAAATTATGTAGTTTGGGGATTATGAAGGATCGATAGGGGGGTATATTCCAATATTCCTCCTGAGCATATATTCTAATTTGAGGGATTCTGGCGTGGATCGGAGTAGGTAACGTTGTTGTCCCACTTAGCCCTATGTGGAAGAATCCCACCGACACAATCTAACAATGAATTTTGGGTTCAGCCCTAAGACCGGAGGTGTCGCGGATTTTTTGCAGTGTCGTGGAGGTGTCGCAGTGGCGCGGATTTCGCTCGGTAAAGTAACATAACTCTGAAGGTATTGTCATTACAGAAAAAAGTTTTAGGAAAAAGTTGTTAATTATTAAAAGATCTACACCTTTGATTATGGGTAAAGTTTCATAAAATTGAACGGTTGGGGAGAAAATGGCGAAACATAAAAAAAGGGAGGAAAAAAACGTAAAATGTTTGCCTTTTAGAAGCAATAACTTGAAAAGTAATGATAAAAAAAGGAAATTTGTTGATGTAAAAGTTAGCAATTTTCATTTAGAAGAAAAAAGGTCTTCCCAATTTTTTGCCTAACGCTACAGTTCTCGAGATATCGAATTAAACGCGTTTTCATCGAAATTACCATGAGCTGACCACGCCAGAATCCCTCAAATTGGAATATATATGCTCAGAATACACCCCTCTATCGATCCTTCATAGTCCCCAAACTACAGAGACGTACTTCTTAGCATTCCATGGATTCACCGTGCGGGTGCCGGGTCCATCGTGTGACAGAGAGAGAAATCTCGAGTAGACCCCAAGACTTGTGACTCGGGCGTAGGTTTAAAAGGGGCCCCTTATATTGACGTACGTCAACACTCACCTTCACTACTCGTATTTCTCTCCCTGCCCAGCCAAATCCGATATGATCCTACTAGTGCAGCTTTAGATACTCGTTCTAGTATAGAACTTACTGCACTTCTGGACAATCCAAGGTCTTTAAGCAGGTTATAGAGAGATTTTGCTGGTATACCTCTCGCTCCTACTTCTACAGCGTATAAATTAACTACATAGCCATTTTTGTTAATTCATTTTGTAGGTCGTAATACTTATTTTGTTTCATCACGTGGTCTTTAGGTATATTAGTTTCCCACGGTACGGTAAGTTCTATCAGGACTATGCGTTTCGTAGCCCTAGAAAAAAGGAAAATGTCCGGTCTGGATGACGAAACACCCACATCCTCTGGGATTTAATGTTTATTTATTTTCGTAATTGCACTGGACTATGCGGGGTTTACTAAAAAGAGTGATTGTATTTCAACGAAAAGTTTCAGTTTATTTATAGTGGAATTGATTCGCATGAAGCTCACTCGCATCATAGTATGATATTTTATTATCTGTCTAGTTGTATGCTTCTCACTTTATCGTATAGGTGTTATTTGCTTCACATGGTAAAACTACGTAAAAGAAAACTTAAGTCCTTTGGGGTTCGTAAGTGGACCGGAGCAATGTCGTGGAAAATTCGATAGACTGAGCATAAAGTTCTTGCTTTGTTAGCGAAATTACAAGCGTGGAGGCAAATTGGATGAAGGTCCAGGAACCTTTGTAGTGCCGGTACCTACGTGTGGCGCAGATTTTGTGCATTTACTTTTTTCTGTTTCATAGGCACTGCTTTTTTTTTTAAATAATCATGAGCCTATCTTAGTCCACTACTGGAAATAGGTCTCTCCCATGGCTCGTCAATCAGCCCCATCGACTTTACGTCTTCCACTGCCTGCTGTCTTCCATATATCGTCACTCCATCTAGTCTGAGGTGTTCTACACTACTGACTGGCCTCGTGGCTTAGTGGGTAGTAGCTCTGCCTGCGAAGCCGAGGGTCGTGGGTTCGATCCCCACCCAGTGCAAATATTTGTGTGATGAATTCAAATGTTTGCACTGTGTCTGGGTGTTTCTATGTATAATAAGTATGTATTTAAAACTATATAAGTATTATATCAGCTATCTGGCCGCCATCACACAAGCTTTGCTTAGTTTGGGGTTAGATGGTGTTGTGTGTGAATTTCCACCAGTATTTACACTACGTTTGCCGATTCACGGTCTCCACTCAAGAACATTTACAAAAAAATATAGGCAACTTGATTCTTTAATACGATGATTTAAAAAAAATGTTTTTTAACATTACTAAACACATGTTTAGTACCTAATGTTTTACTTGAAGCCATCTTTTCGACTCAGTAAAAGCAGTAATGCAGTGTATATGACAAATTTAGTTCAGAGCGCTTTTGTAACTAATTTTAATTATTAATTGTAATAATAAATATATTCCTTATGTAAACTTTATAACCGGCGATATTGCTTATAATTGCTCCAGATATTTCATGCTCAATGCTTGCTCAATATCGCAGATACGAATTGACGAATATCCAATGGGCTTAGAAATTCCTAGCAATTTTTGAATATATCTCATTCGCACTTGTTTCTTTTGCGGCTTGCCGTCTTGCTTCCGCGGGGAGAGCGAGAGGTCGGGTGGCGCCTAGTTGATGAAGTTGCGCCATATCGCTCAATATTGTATTGCGTAGTATTGATGGTTGTTGCCATTGCCGTAAATTGCTTGATGTAGTCGTGACGTCATAGTTGACGAATATTGACTGGAATTGAGCAATTTTAGTTGCCCGTATAAGCGCACCTTAAGATATACTTTGCCACAGAGCTTTGACACGGTTATAACTCAACTACAATTATGACAGCAAAATAGTAATAAAAACCTATGAGAACATGAACACAATCCATTAACTAAGTAATAATTTCCGCTAAAACAGATCATCGCGAGGAAATAAAGAGAGATATAAGTATTTGCACAAAACCAGAATTAAATTCAAAATTGAACCTAGCATGAGGCTGACCTGGATGAATTGACGGCTAAAAATGGAATCTCTCAAACGGTGTGAATTAGGGGTCGTTAGTTAATCCAATTACTGCTGCCATTGGCGCGGTTTAATTGCTTTTTAGGGTTCCGAGAAAAGGGTTCAAAAGTTTCGTGGGATCATAATTTTATAAATCCATTTAACGTGATTCTGCAAACTTCGCCCGACTGAAAAATGCCCTAACATAATTAAAATTTTATTAACACTAGCTGACCTGGCAGAGGCATTTTCTGCCATATAAATTATTAAAGTAATTATGTTTAAGTAACCCAATATTCGTACTTACTTCGTTTAAATGATTTCCCGTTAATGAACGATTTGTATGACCAATATGCAAAAAGTTTGAAGACCATTAAACCTATGTATGTAAGATTTATACTTATTTAAGATTATATTAACACAAAAATAACATTATTTCGATTGAAAACTCAGTTTAGGGATATATACTTTAGTACCTATAACATTCTCAAATCCATGAAAAATACATACATCAACATTTCATTGAAATTGGTTTAGCTACTGAAGTTTTCACATTTTCGCGATTTGAACTCATAATGAAAACTTTACAGAATAAAAAACATTAGTCGGGAAGTTAAATAATAATTTAGAATACGATTAAGCTTCGTGTAATGCTTTCCAGGTTGGCCAACCCTTTTTAAAGTAATTTGACTACACATATCATGGCACGATTTTAAATTTATTAAATAAGAAGGAGATAACAAACTTCTTCTTTCTATCATTCGAGATACTGTATTGTAAGAAAACATGTGTTTACTGTCAGATGTTGTCACTAACAAGGTATATTTTAAAAAAAAGATGTGGACCATGATGATGAAGGATTTTATGCTAAACTTCAGATGGAACGAACGCAAACATATATCTAGAGGTACACAATAGACATTGTAAAAATATTGACAGAGAAATTTACAACTTTGAAATCAGCTGTACAAAACTATTGTAATTTAACTATGAAACTATAAGTTGTGAACAATAAAGAATTTTGATTCATTCATTCATTCATTGTTTTTGTACGGAACCAATTAATTACTCTCGGTGCTTCACTCTTGACTTCCCCCGCAGCCTCGGAAATGCAATAGCGTCTGCGGTCTGTGACAAGGTTGTCTGCTAATTACCAGTCAAGTGCCGGTTGACACAGCTCGGGTTCGAGTGGGATATAAAATAACTCGTTCACTCAACGAAAAAACAGAAACCAACTGCAATTGACCAAATTTCATAACAAGCTTTCACTAAGACATCCAGGTAAACGAATGAAATGTTTATTTTGTTGTTTATGTTTCAAAAACTGCCACACGGTTTTCGATAAAATTTATTATAGAGGACTACTTCTGAACTACGGTCTATCAAACGGACAAAGAACCATCAACATTAATTACCAGTTGGCGGAGCTATTGCGTAAAATATATTAAATAAATAAATATTGGTGGACAATTCACACACAACACCATCTGACCCCAAACTAAGCAAACCTTGTGTGATGGCGGCCAGATAGCTGATATAATACTATATAAGTATATATTACGGACATTTATATATACATTTATGCATATATACATTTGTGGCGCTAGTTAGTGTGTCTCTGTAATATTTTAAGTTTTTTTGTGTCACAATAAAGAGTTTCTATCTATCTATCTTCATATTACTATGTCGTTTAAAAAGATTGTAAGCAGTGGTCAAATGGTACTCGGAGGATTATTATCGTATATATTTTTATGTAAATTACGAGACGATGATTTACGCAAGTAATATCTTGAGGTAGCTACAGCTATTTTTATAATAAATAGATGTCAACATTTTTACTCGTATACAAATTATACTAAACTACTTTGCATTATTATGTAAAAACCAGAGCCCATTTTGGAAACAACTTCCGCAATTCGCATTAATTAAGTACTCTCAAAAAGAAAAAATCTATAATAAATTATGAAGTGATATAGCCGCTTTCTCTGGCAAGGAGAGAAACAAGACCATAATGCACTGAGCTGGCTGAAGTGCAAGTTAGTGGATGACATAATAAAATTATGTCCTCGAAAGATTTTTCTAGTTTGTAATTTTCCTTACGATGATGTGATTTCTGGATTTAACTGAAAAAAAAACTTATTAATAATATTTGGTGTTGCAAGCTTTGCGCAAAAAAACTTGGGTTCTTTATTTATTTGTGACTTTTTGTGAGACAGATACTTTTTTTTACAACTTAGTATAATTTTTTTCTATAATTTGTCATGAGTATCCGATTAAGAAGATGTATAATTTGTAAAATTTCAATAAAAACTCACACATAGGTATTTCAGTCGCTTCTGTTACACAATAGCAGTTAAGTGTATGAAATCAACGTTTGTAAGAAAAATAGCTGAAGTTAGCAGCTTCGCAACGTCGGAGCGATCCCACCGTTAACACGTGCTGTCTAAACGGATTAAAACGGCACAAGAACAAGCTTCAGGCGGATAAGATAAAAATAAGAATAGCTCATAAAACGAATTTCTTACTCCATTTCCTTAATTCTTTAACTGAGTTGAAACTGGACATTATCAATTCGGCCGTTATTTTTGAAGTGAAAACTTCTTTAGGCGCGCTAAAGACAGAATTTTCGTGGGCTGTGAAATGGATTCATCAATCGTCACGCTCGGATATGATAAGAAATCTTCGGGTAAACTCGGTAAAAACGGCCAGGTAAGTACCAGGGCAACAGAAACAGTAAAGAGTTTCGATTACCTACCTCCAACAGCCCCAGTGTTTATCTCCAGATACCAGGACAACAGAAATATAAAAGAGTTGCGTTTGCCCTTAGGTACCAGTACCAGGGCAACAGAAACAGTAAGGAGTTGCAATATTTTGAACAACTTCGTTCCATCCGAATGTCCCTTGACACCTCCCAAGTTTTTGAAGTGAAAACTTCTTTTGGCGAGCTTAGGCAGATTTTTCGTGGGGTGTGAATTGAATTCTAGCGTCACGCTCGGTCATGATAAGAAATTTTCGGGTAAACCCGGGGCCACGGCCATTGGCCATCTAGAAATGCGTCAGCCAATAGGAAATGCTGAAAGGGCGTGGCCTCACCATCATGGCATGACCATCTAGAAATGCGTGAGCCAATGGGAAATGCTAACGCATTTCTAGATGGCCATGCCATGATGGTCAGGCCACGCCCTCCGGTACACCCGTGTAGGTTTCAAAGTAAGCTATCAAATTCTGAGTTATAAGTTTTCACTTCTATCGGCAGTTCCTATGACTGCCAATTTTTTAATAACGAATATTTCATTTTGACATTTCCATTTGTACATAATTTATGTGATACTAGGAGAATCCCCCCGGTTTTATCCGCTAGTTCCCATAATGGACTGACTCGTTCACTTCTTAAAAGGTGACTGAACAATAAACAACCAAACATCAGATATGTTTTGTATGTCAAGATATTTTTGTGTTTTCTTCTCTTTCAAAATTATAATGTTAGTAGGAGAACGTTTCCAGTATTATGAGCAACATATTTTTGTTTTCCCACTGCTGGGACTGGGAACTGGGAAGAGAAATCACCCAAATCTTCAAATTATTTTTTTGGAACATTTCGTTTTTTTTTTTCATCGTTAAAGCGACGATATAGTTACAGTGGCGATAGTAAAGTTATAAATTTACACTTAGAAAAAATATTAATTTGTTAGATAATATGAAAAAAATTGCAGGTGGGATATGTTTTTATAGTATAGTGACCAAATCGAGAGTGAATAGGTTTCTTCTAGGTAAGCACGTTCCATCGTAGATCGCATCGTCGCTTAACATCAGGCGAGATGGTGGTCAAGTGCGAACCTATAATAATAAAAAAAAAACATTTTGTTTATAGTATAGTGTGACGAGACGAACAGGATATGTGCCGGATGATAACAATAGGCCTGCCACATAACAGCACAATGACACGCAGCTATTGGAACACGAAGAGTCTAAATCGTTACCTAGCACTACACTGCGCTCGTCATCCAGAAATATGAGATTTTTATCTCTATGCCCTGTAATTTCACTGGAAACATTGCACTTCAAACCGCAACGCAGTAATGTCCAAACATTTCTTGGTCGTAGAATAACTGGTAAAGGTGTGGTACTTCCCCAGACGGACTCTGCAAAGAGTACTACTACTACTCACTTCATACATTTCGGGATTCAAGGTGAGCGTTCTCACCGCTACGGCTGCACAGATTTTGATCGAAATTTCGTATACTTCAAGTTCTTGACGAATAAACTTATGGACTCGCCCGTAGTTTAACACTTGGCCAACCCTATCCAGTAATGGTTTGAAGGCGATTACATAAAATTTCATAACATCGAGATACAGCTGTTCCGTGCCTCTACGGACTAGGAACGAATAGAAAGAAGTCTTACTTTAAACGTGACTGAGTTAAATAAATACTAATTTGTAGAGCAACGTTGACAGGAGATCGGAAAACTTGGATCACAGGAGAAAAATTGAATGTCTTTTTATGATTGCACTTTGGGGAGTGTGCACAGGAACTGCAAAATGTATTACAATTACTTAATCTAGTTTTTATGTTTTCTATTTTTAAATCTATACTTATATTATAAAGCTGAAGAGTTTGTTTGTTTGTTTGAACGCAAGGATCTCTGGAACTACTGGCCCAAATTGAAAGATTCTTTATTTGTAGGATAGTCCATTTATCAAGGAAGGCTATAAGCTATTTTACATTACGCTACTATCAACAGGAGCCGAGCATGAATGAAAAATGTAACAAAAACGGGAAAAAAAATTGGTTTTTGAGAGCTTTCGTTGCGTGACAGCATAATGTCATATTTTAAAGGTTGCGTCATTAGAACCTAAACTAACCGAATTTGGTCAAAATTTGAATTGGTACGCTCAATTTTCGATAGATGGCGTAGCAACGCGCGCGTGTTCAGCTAGTTACCTAATAAGTGCAATAAAAAGTTAATCTATCTACTTTCTTTTTAGTTATCGAACTTCGAAGATAAGTAAAAAGTTACATCTTTTCGTGGTAGATGTTTCGCGTCTTTGTTTACAGCGCTTTGAAAACTCATTCATAATTCTAACAGCCAAAGTGTGGAACATTCTGCCAACGGTGGTGTTTCTGCACTCTCGTAATCTGGGAGGCTTTGAGCCAAGAGTGAATAGATATCTTATAAGCAAGCTTGTTTTACCTTATACCTTCTCTATACTCTGTATTATTTATAGCAAGACGAGGTAAAAAAATAAGCCTAAAGAATAAAACAATGACGATAGTTGTGTGAACTTAGAATTTAAGCATTAAACACCACTAATGTTAAGGCCGATTTAAACTGAACGAACATAGAGCTAGAGCTGGAACAAGAGCATTCTTTCTCGATCTTTTAGTGTAAACGAAAGATCGTTCTTAGCGTTTTCCATATTATATATACCATAGAATCTTTGCGAACGCAAACAAAACAACGAAAGAATGATCTACGTTTGTTTACACCAAATGAATTTGATACAGTGGGGATAGAATAAGCATTCGCTCGTCTGATGTAAATCGGCCTTTACACAATACGGCACACGTAGAGCTACAACATATTATATATTATATACGTATGTCGGTAATGCAAGCTCACTATATTTCACCCTATTAAAAAATTTTCGAGCGCCTTAAGAAGTTTTGACTTCTTAAATTGCGACAAAATTGAAAACTTTCTCCTTCAATTGATGCCAAAAAAATTTAAGGTTCTTTCCTAAAGTCGATTATAAATCGACCTATGTACATACAACAATAAAAAACTTGAACGATACAGAATATAAGGGAAAACGTGACGCTTTGAACTGTAGGTATTCTCTTCACAGATTCTTCCACTTCGATCAACTAGATGATCAAAAAGGAATCATTATATTTCACTTTGATCACTCAAGTGATTTAATGCACGTTACATATGCCATTACTCATGTAGCTGAATTATGGTATGAGATTGATAGTGTTACAAGTTAGTCGTTGTATTTTGGATGGCATCATAGCTTAGTTGGTAGTAAGTTTGCCCTTGGTGGTTAGGGTCGTGGGTTCGAATCCTACCCAGTAGATATAGTTTTTTGTGTTTCGTGGTTTTGATTTATTATCATAGGTATGTATTTACATATATGTGTAAAGACAGTGCATGACACGTCATTTAGTTTTGACGTGATAACGTCTTATAATTGGATGAAGCCGGCTGCACGCCCACAAAACATGACGTCATGTAGCGTTACCGCTCGGTCGTTACCGTCGGTCGTTACCTCGCCGGATGTTTGTTACAGTTGTATTAATTATGTCGACCAGTAGTTCAAGCGGGGATGTAGCTCAGTGGTAGAGCGTTCGCTTTGCATGTGAAATGCCCCGGGTTCGATCCCCGGCATCTAAAAGCTTTTTTGCATTGTTTTGATTGAAAATGACTAAATTCTACTGATTACTTTTTACATACAAATCTATTAAACAAATGAAATTAAAATTTTCTTTTGAAAAATGCTACCATTCCATCAGTATTTTCTTAAGACGTTGTCACGTTCTATCGTCAGTAAACCGACTTTACAGACAAACATTTTTTTACCGTTTAAATTTGACACGTAAAACGTTGATGAATACTTGATCTGTCTGTCATATTGACTTTGACTGATGGATTCACCAGGATAAATATAGAGGTTATGTTAGATTAAACAAGTGAGAAATGTAATGTGATTTGAATATGTAAGTAATACTGATGAATAAAGAACTGGAGAAACAATAGATTTAAATTGTGTTTCTCCTTTTAGGCGAGTATCTAAGAAATTAATGTAAAACAATGGAATGTATGAGTGTAAAATAAAATAAAATAAAATCCACTCTTTTCAAAGCCACTCCATTTTGCTTAGTTAGTAACCCCTATGATATTAAATGATAAATGATATAAAGCAACACACACTATTTCTTTTATTAGCTACCTGGTTTCGATAGCTACCTAGTTTGAAGCTAGTTATTGTTTTGTGAAGAGTGTCAACCATTATTTGTTTTTATTTACTCAATGCGTACTTTTTTTTTTTTTTTTTTTAAATAAAGAGTGACGAGACGAGCAGGACATGTGCCTGATGGTAAGCAACATGCCTGCCACATAACAGCACAGTGACACCCAGCTATTGGAACATGAAGAGTCCAAATCATTACCTAGCATTGCACTGCGCTCGTCACCCAGAGATCTAAGTTGTTATATCTCTAAGCCCTGTAATTTCTCTGGAAACATTGCCCTTCAAACCGGAACACAGTAATGTTTGCACATTACTGCTTGGCGGTAGAATAATTGGCAAAGGTGTGGTACTTCCCCAGGCGGACTCTGCTAAGAGTCCTACCACTACAAGAGTCGTACTTAAGTTTACGAACCGAATTTGATATTTGGAACACAGTATATAATAATCCATAAATATATAAACTACTTTTTATCGCGAGAAAATGACGGGAATGGGAACTACGGGGGGAAAACCCGCGGGACGCTGCTCATTGGATATAATAACACAAAAATGTTAAAAATATTAATTATTATTATTCATTAATTAAAAGTTTTAATACCTACTATTGTAGCCATATTTTTTCTTTCACTAAGTACAAATAACAGTACTAGGCTCTTTGATCACGTGTCCTATACAAAAAAAAAATTCAGGGTTCAACACTTATGAAAATAATTAAATTTTGGTAAATATTTTTCACATCACTACTTAGGCTCGAAACTAAGCTAAGCTCTTATATCAACATAATATATGTGTTATACTTAATATTATAAAGCTGAAGACTTTATTTCTTTTAACGCGCTAATCTCAAGAACTACTGAGCCGATTTCAAAAACTCTTACACCGTTGGATACGTACGTGATCCCTGAGTGCTACAGACTATACAATGTATGTACCACGAGCGAAGACTGATATAATCCTACTAATATTCTAAATACGATTTTTTTGAATGGATATTTGTAACTCTTACCAGCAAAAACGAATGAAGGAATCCTCATGAAATATTATGTACATAGATTGATAATAGTCGGGAATAACATAAAAGCTACTTTTTATCCCGGTATAATAACGAGATAGTATATGTTATGTGTAGGAATTGAGCCCATGATCGTCGCAACTACCAACTAATGGGATTGACTACCAATTGACTACTTACCATCCGACGGAGCTAAAATATTTGATAAATCCAAATAATAATATTATGAATGTTTGGATGTTTGTTGCTCAATCTCGTCGGAACGTCTGAACGAATCATGTTCAACACGATTTATAATACACATTTATTAGTTTAGTTTGAAATTGTTGGTTTTGATTTTTCGGCTAAAATTAAATGATTATGTAAAAAAAATATGTAAAGGTCTATCTTTCCCCTGAATAGACTCGAAATCACTCTAATTAGGGCGATAAGAACGTTATGCCAATTTAATTAATTACCTACGGGACCTTCCGACAATATCTCTTCGTTAATTTAGCTGTTAGTTTTGTACGAATATATTATTTTTCCGCGACTACCCGCCTCGGGCTGTTTTCGCGAAAAACAGGGGATAATGGAAAAATAAAACTGGAATTGGCTTATTGTTTCCATTTCATTATGCCGTGAATGTGGATTCATACTCCGAGTTGATTGCCTTGTGCTCAAAATGTATTCATTACGTTTTTATTTGGAGTAGGATAGTATTTAATTTTTAGGAAATTTAAATCTTGTCACAGCCGCTTTTTTCCGAAACTATAAGAACTATACTGTTGAAACTTGGTGTGTAGATGTATTCTGTGAACCACAATAATATAAATAACAAAAATAGAAAAAAACAATAAATTTTAGGGGTGCCCCATACTTAGAACTGAAACTCAATTTTTTTTTATCAAAACCTTACGTGTTTCGTAAGTATCCATAGGTCTTTGAAAATTATATTGAGGTTTCTAAATGTTTTTTTTTTTTCTAAACTGAATAGTTTGCGCAAGAGAGGTATCCAAAGTGGTAAAATGTTTTATATTATGCTACTTGCTGCTATGAAACCTTTCATTCGAGTCCAACTTGCATTTGGCCACTTTTATTTTAAGTAGTATCATATCAAACTTCATACGGCTAAATGACTTGAAATTCCTAATCTGACAACAAAGGTTTCGAGTACTACTCTCCGACATATTTCTGGGAGTACACTTCACCAAAATGTAATGTTTTCCTTCAACATGGCGTTTGTTGGTCCCGACAAGGTTCTACTGAAAAAACAGGCCGTCAGTAACGACAATTTGCTGGCTTTTTGCCAAATGGACAACATTAATTTGTTTCTCCTCTCAATTAATAACCCCGCTTTAGGGGATGTTTGCACGAACTTTTCTAGAGATGATAACTCGGTTGGTTGCTTAGAAACATTTCTAGATTTTTTTTATCTATACGTTTCTTCAACTCTGGTGACCTAGTATTAGCGGTTCTGAATCATGGGGTCATAGGTTCAAATCTCGCTTTGATCGTTTTTTTTTCAGAGTTTTTTGTTGTCATTGGCTTTAACGTGAAAAAAAAGCATTGTGATGAAACCTACTTGTTTAAAAAAAGACGAGCACCTTTTGAGGACCAACCCACACTTTGACACATTCATTCAAAACTTTCATTTTTTTCACATTCATGAAAATTTATAATGTTTTTATGGTAGTAGATTGGTGTACGCAAATGTAATGACATAATCAATGTTCTCTCAGACTCAGGCCAAATTTAAACCAAATTTGGCATTAGAGTAGTTTGTAATCGCTCGTGGAAACGTCTCTTAGGCATAATCACAAGAGATTAGGCACCGGTGGCCGCGTCATGTGATAGTAATGTTCTTGCTAAATGGTGTTCTATTGAACAACTTCTTCTTGGACCTCTGTGTGTAAGAGATAATTTTCTGTTATTATCTATCCTTAGTATAGGCATTTCATTTTATCAGCTATATATTTTTTCGAGTCCAACAGGTACTTTTATTTTTAGCAAAAAGTTTTTTTTCCCGTTTAAGGGTTAGCCTGAGTTAGTTACTAAGATACTAAGCATAGGGCGTGCGAACTTTATACTTTGAAAGTGTGATAGTGTGTTTCTTAATTCTAAATACTCTAATTGTTGAAGTTTTAAGTAACCATTTTATTATACTCGTAATTAAATGATGTAATATGGAATGCTGCTAAAAACAATAATATTGTCGTTCAGTTACTACTTTACTAAAAATCAAGGTTTTTTTGAATTTTATAGTGCCCATTTAGAAGAAACCAATTCAGTCTAGAATTCATCATTTCTCCAAATTTCCGTAGTGGGAAGGCGTGACGTCACGTCTTCATAGAATCGCATACATAGTGGCGTCACTCGAAACTTTGCAGCACTTTAACCTGTTTTTTATTTGTTTGTGAAACCAAAATAAAAATTAAGCACATCTTTTTTAATCTAAAACTGACGAACTATGTAGGTAATTCGTTTTTTTAGTCACCTACCAGTTTTGTTACCTACCTTTTTTAGCGCCTATTACAGATATTAAACGACGATGGGGTCTACAACGAAGTGTAATCTACAAAAATATCTATATTTTTATCTAGAATAAATCAATATCGACTTTGAAGACACTAATTTGTCAGTTATTCTGCCGCCAAGCAGCAATGTGCAAACTTTACTGTGTGCCGGTTTGAAAGGCAATGTTTCCAGAGAAATTACAGGGCTTAGAGATATAACAACTTAAATCTCTGGGTGACGAGTGCAGTGCTAGGTAATGATTTGGACTGTTCATGTTCCAATAGCTGCGTGTCACTGTGCTGTTATGTGGCAGGCATGTTGCTTACCATCAGGCACATGACCTGCTCGCCTCGTCACTCAATATAAAAAAAAAAAACTAATTCAGTTAGAAAAGTGGCAGATAGCACCTTTTCTCAAAACAAAATTGTTTGTGAAGCAAATTAATTCAAACCAAAGCAAGCAGTAAACTGTTAAACCAATGTTGACAAATCTTTGCACAGGGGAATAAAAATTCGCTCGTATGAATATTAAACATCGCGACGAGAGAGATAAATATTTTGTTCCAGTTTTTTTTTCTGTAACGCCCCACTGGGGCGACATTCAACGCTTCAGTTGAAAAGAGCGCATCAGTACGGACAGTAGAAGAATTATAAAAAAACTTGAATCCGTAATTTTTTTACAATATATTTTTAGGTATTACAGTTATGTATTTACACACGCATAAATAGCCCACTTAATGTTCCCACTGCTGGGATACGGAGCCTTCTCTTGTACGGAGAATCTAGGCCACAGAAATCTAAATTTCTGTGGTCTAGGCCATAATCTACCACGCTAGCCCATTGCGGTGAAATTGGTGAATGACATGACTTCGAAAGATTCTAGGTGCATCTCGGTTTCGCTTGTTTTGCTTTTCCGCTTTTAAATTGCCGGCATTACATCGAAAATACTTGAAATATGGTAGGGAGCCAAAACTATAAAGTAATATAAGCTGTTTTGGTACTTGTGTATTGGCTGGTACTTGTATACAAGTACCAAAAATAATTTAATAAATTAGGTAGGCCTTTTTTTATTTATTTTTTTATTTTAATTATCTACTCCACAGACTCCGGGGTCCGTGATCTTTGTCATTTGTTTTTTTTATATTTTTTTTATGGTGGTTTTGGTATGTCAAAACATAAAATATATATGTCAATTTCAACCTTGAAGCTACTCCCAGAGTAACCCCACCCCAAACTGCTCCCGGCGCCAACTATAAATCGTCCATACTGTTTTTTACTATCTCAATGTATTTCAGGCTCCATTAAATTGAGATCATTAGGTTACTGTAATATTCTACAGTTTTAACTAATTAGCTTCATTATTTTGACTGTAAAATACTTACCTTTTTTAGACACGGGCATTATTTTATGATAATGAATAAATATGACTTAATAGATTATGAGTTTTATGACACAGAAAAGTACATATATAAAGTACTAGCGACCCGTCCCGGCTTCGCACGGGTGCAATGCTGATAATAAATATACTAATAAAATAATTATTGTGGCTTATACCTAAGACATTAGACATGTACCATGATGAGCTTTTTTGTATTTTATACACCTTAAAAAGGTCAAAGGTCAAGTACAGAACACATCAGTATTCTGCTGTACATTATTTTGATCTATCTCGTAGGGGTCAGCCAGAGTTTGCAATTTAAGCGCAAAAATTGTGTTTATTTATTGTTTATTCCTAACCTGACCCGAAAACCTAACCCGCTACCGGGTTAGGTAAGGAACAGCAAAAAAAAAAAAATTTTCATTCCCAACCTAACTCTCCTGACCTTAACCTGACCAGCAAACAAACGGAACAGCAAAAAGTGATTAATTTTTTCCATTGCGAATGTAACCCTCTTACTCGTTTAAACGAATTAAATTAAAAATATTAATATTAAATAAATAAATAAAGTTTCTTCAAGCCCTATGACGTTGTTTTAGAAATCTTTAAAATTATCAGTGTCTCTCTACTGTACTGTGCATGTATTCTACATATAAACCTTTCTCTTAAAAGGGCGTGCCCCGAGCAAATGACCTTGAGTATTTATTACCTTATCGCACACCGCAAGAAAGAGCAAGAGAGAAACAGTAGGATTTGTCGCTGTTTTACGCTCAAATTTTAGAATAAACTCTTTATAAAATCAGATTTGTACAATGAATGAATACAGAATATATACAGAATGTATACAAAAATTTGACATGGGTCAGTACAATTGTAATTGTGTTGTTGGGCAAAGAGTAAACATATTATACTCATATAATGCTTGACAGTTTTCTGTACAATAATTATTATAATACAGTAAAGTAGTCATTTCAAACTTTGAAAATGTATACAATTTGTATGCTCTTTCGTTTATTTTTATTTTTTATTTATTGACGTGTAAATTGTACATTTATGAATAAAGTACTTTGACTTTGACTTTGATTTTGGTCTTTTGAAAAAAATATTTCGACCAAAATGTTTGTAATGGAATTGTCTGTCTATCCGATGGTGTAAGTACGAAATCAAAATAATTGAGGTTTTTCGAGGAGATGCATGATAACTACAATTATTTAATTTTTTTATGGTTTCGTTGTGAGGCGATTATTTAAACAATAAGTTAATAAACAAAAAAATAAAACTACCATTTTGAAGCCAAGAAGTTGTAGAAATTTGATGTATTTTTTTACCAGTTGATATTTGTTTTGGCTAATGAGTAGATAGCTCTGAAAACTGGACAAAAAACTCGTTTTGCTGGGGGACGCACCTTAAATCACTCTATCTATTTTATAAAACGCATCAAAATCCGTTGCGTAGTTTTAAAGATGGTATATGAAAGTAAATTTGAATTTTTGTTCATATTTCAAAAACTACCAGGCTGATTTCGATAAAATTTACACGGAACCACCATGTGAACTAATGATCTACGAGTATTAACCAAAAAAAGTACCATAGAATTCATAATTGGCAGTTGGAGCTATCGTGTAACATACTCGAATATATATATATTTTTTAATTTTCTTTTAATTAAACTCAAACGAATAATCCCTACATTATTGAATGATAAATATTCGTTAACTTTTATAAGACTAGTACTATTATGTAGCTCTAAACTAAGCCAAGGAATGTTCCGAGCCAGATATCTGATATGACAATAATATAATTTTACGCCCATACGACGATATAAAATATTATTTACTAGCAGCGGCACTCAGCTTCACTCGAGTATTTCCCGTTCCCATAATTTTACCGGGACAAAAAGTAGCCAATGTATTCTTCCGGACTATAAACTAACAGTGTTCCAAATATCAGGCCGATCTGTTCATACGTTACGACGACATTGAGCAACAAACATAAAAATATCCAAACCTTGACATTTATAATGTTAGTAGGATTAGACTGTTGTAATATTTAGATACAGAAGCGACACTAATGTTTGTCTTAGTATAAATCAAACCCAGGACCAGCGGTTATGCTTACTACCACCTAAGCCACTGACCGTGTTAGTAGCATGTCTAGCTACTGATACATCATTGGTTAAAATATAAATTTGGGTCGAAGAGAGGTCCTTTTTATGTCCGTTTTTTACGCCCTTTCTGGAGTAAAGTAATTTATATGCTTTTATTTCGCTACAACCTGCGAGGCAATCAAATTTTAACGTACAAATTTCTTCGTCTCTTTTTTTTTTAGGAAAATGTGATATTTTGTGAATGTTGACCTGATGGGTCGATTAAAATTGGCCTAGTTTCTTATTTTAACAATGATGTGTATTTAAAATAAAGTAGCCAAGTGCGAGTTGGACTCGCCCATGAAGGATTCCGTTCCAGCAAGTAACATAATATACATAGTACACATAGTTCTTGTAGTTCGTTGTAACTTTGATCGAAGTTTTAATAATAGTGTATTTATGACGTACTAAAAAAAACTACTCATCAGATCGAGTTCAAACTAATTTTCGTTGGTAGTTTTCATGGTAATGTACATCATATATTTTTTTTAGTTTTTTTATTCTCTTACTTTAGAAGTTAGAGGGGGGGGGACACACATTTTACCACTTTGAAAGCGTCTCTCGCGCAAGTTATTCAGTGTAGACAAAAATAAAGTAGCCAAGTGCGAGTTGGACTCGCCCATGAAGGGTTCCGTTCCAGCAAGTAACATAATATACATAGTACACATAGTTCTTGTAGTTCGTTGTAACTTTGATCGAAGTTTCAATAATAGTGTATTTATGACGTAGTAAAAAAAAACTACTAATCAGATCGAGTTCAAACTAATTTTCGTTGGTAGTTTTCATGGTAATGTACATCATATATTTTTTTTAGATTTTTCATTCTCTTACTTTAGAAGTAAGAGGGGGGGGGGACACACATTTTACCACTTTGGAAGCGTCTCTCGCGCAAGTTATTCAGTGTAGACAAAAATTATATTAGAAACCTCAACATCATTTTTGAAGACCTATCGATAGACAACCCACACGTGTAGGTTTGATGAAAAAAAATTTTTTGAGCTTCAGTTCTCAGTATGGGGGGCACCCCTAATTTTTGTTTTTTTTTAAAACTTTTGTAAAAATCTTAATGCGGTTCACAGAATACATCTACTTACCAAGTTTCAACAGTGTAGTTCTCATAGTTTCGGCAAAAAGTGGCTGTGACATACGGACGGACAGACAGACAGACAGACAGACAGACAGACAGACAGACAGACAGACAGACAGACATGACGAATCTATAAGGGTTCCGTTTTTACGTTTTACGGAACCCTAATTATATTAGAAACCTCAACATCATTTTTAAGACCTATCGATAGACACCCCACACGTGTAGGTTTGATGAAAAAAAAAATTTTGAGCTTCAGTTCGCAGTACGGGGGGGCACCCCTAATTTTTGTTTTTTTTAAAAACTTTTGTAAAAATCTTAATGCGGTTCACAGAATACATCTACTTACCAAGTTTCAACAGTGTAGTTCTCATAGTTTCGGCAAAAAGTGGCTGTGACATACGGACGGACAGACAGACAGACAGACAGACAGACAGACAGACAGACATGACGAATCTATAAGGGTTCCGTTTTTACGTTTTACGGAACCCTAAAAAGGTTATTCAATGTTACCTGGCGAATTAGGTGTTTTATGACATAGGCTGACAGGACGAACGAAAAGTGGCCAGCGTGGTGAATTATGCTATTGACTCATCTCTGTGAGAATAAGGGGGACTAGCTGTCACACCATGTTGTCATACAAGTCTGGAACAGAAGATGTTTTTTCCTCGGAGTCATACCATCTGATGTGATAAGCAATAATTAATGACATCGTATGACCACAGTCTATCAAATCATACAGTCGTTTGACGAAGCCGTCTAGATGGGGCCATCGTGCGGGACGTGCGAAGTTAGACGCGGGAAGCGCGCTCCTGCATTGCCTACATTACAATTTTAGTATTGCAGGAGCGCGGCTCAGGGCTGACTTCTTCCGTATGTTTTAACTTTATTTTGGTGCCACGTTTTTAAAATTTTGACCTCCCTACCCGTGTCTAGACATTATCGGCGTTTCTCCCAAGTTCAAAGGCAATGAACTACTGGTAGAATGTCTTTATACTGTGGTATGACTAACCATCATACTAAATATTCAGTTACACAAACAACCATGTCTAAGTAGGTATATCTTTCTGTAAGTACAAATAATGTTTAAATACAAAACCAACACTTGAATTATTTTTATTAAATAACGTGTTGTTTGGCAAGCAAGTCAATGTATAAAACGTACCTCCATTAATAAATAAAAAAAATCATAAAACTTGATTGCAATTTTAAAATTTTTAAGTAGTGAAATTGGACCGGTTATGTTACTTAGGACCCAGATCCGACTCTAACATGGTAGCACCGGTTGTCTGCTACTTTGTAAAAAAAAATATTCTCTACAAATTTGTTATTTTCAAATAGATAAAGTGATGTCAAACTAAAAAATCTGTGGTCAATAAAATAAGGTTTCTGAAAATATGATATAGTTATGTCGGAGAGTCTTACGTTGGCGAGGATACCCACACGTTTCTTTTGTAAGGTGAAGAGGTCAGCGGTATCAACACTTCCATCCCAAGGTAAAATCCTGTAGGTCACCCTAGAGAAATCCTACGCGTAGCAGGCCGATAAGGCTGTATCCTGGTCGGTGCCTAGTCGTAGCTCCCTTAGGGCGTAAATAGAGCTGGACAATTTACTTTAAGGTATGCTTCATAGATGCATTCAGGTGAGCTCTACGTATGTAAATAAGCTTAGATTTGTACGTCCTTTCCCATTCTGCTCTAGTCCGAATTTCGGCTGGCAATAGAGGCTACTGGAGGTAAACTGGCTCCTTCAAAACAAACAATCAAACTAGTCTATTGAGGGAGGTTATGAAGAAATATTTTATCCGCCATTTTGTGGAGGCCCCCACCATCAATCAAACATAGCTAAGAACTACATTAAAACTAGCTATCAAATGAAAAAAAAACGCATCGCAATCGGTCTACCCGTTTGATAGCTACGGTGCTACAAACATACACACACAGAGAGACAGACAGACATACAGACATCAACATCAAACTTCTAACACCCCTCTTTTTGGTCAGGGGGTTAAAAAAGGGTACAATATTTTTGCTTTACGTATAAATAAGTACCAGGCAAACACGAACGTAGTATAAACGTAGCGTCTCAGTTTCGTCGCCAAACAAAAGAAATGATAAGAATATTCTTGTTTTAAATTTTTACGAGTCGGCGACACAGTTTGCAAGTAACTTACTTTATACGGGTCTGTGGGGAGCCCACGGGTTTATTTACGGCTTCGTATTATGAAAAACTACGCTTTTTGGGATGTTACTTAGAACGTCTATAATATACAGTATAATGCGTTACCTGAGTGGGGTTTTCCGATGGATATATATATACTCATAATCTTGGTGTTTTCAAGTTTAAAGTGAATCGGTTCCTTACGTTTTTAGGGTTCCGTAAAACGTAAAAACGGAACCCTTATAGTTTCGTCATGTCTGTCTGTCTGTCTGTCTGTCCGTCCGTATGTCACAGCCACTTTTTGCCGAAACTATGAGAACTACACTGTTGAAACTTAGTAAGTAGATGTATTCTGTAAACCGCATTAAGATTTGAACAGAAAAATTAAAAAAAAAGAAAAATTAGGGTTGCCCCCCCATACTGAGAACCATATTGATGTTTCTAATATAATTTTTGTCTACACTGAATTATCTGCGCGAGAGACACTTCCAAAGTGGTAAAATGTGTGTCCCCCCCCTCTAACTTCTAAAGTAAGAGAATGAAAAATCTAAAAAAAATATATGACGTACATTACCATATAAACTACCAACGAAAATTGGTTTGAACTCGATCTGATGAGTAGTTTTTTTTAGTACGTCATAAATACACTATTATTGAAACTTCGATCAAAGTTAAAGAAGTACAAGGACTATGTGTACTATGTATATAATGTTACTTGTTGCAACGGAACCCTTCATGGGCGAGTCCAACTCGCACTTGGCCACTTTATTATAGTATGAAACGAGCAGGACATGTGCCTGATGATAAGCAACATGCTTGCCACACAGTGACACGCAGCTATTGGACACGAAGACTCAAAATCATTACCTAACACTGCACTGCACGCGTCACCTAGAGATCTAAAATATTATATCTCTGAGCCCTGTAATTTATCTGGAAACATTGCCCTTCAAACCGGAGCACACTAGGTAAGTACCCTCTATAGTCGTTTAGTATAAGGCGAGATGACAGTCAAGTGCAGACGTATTATTACGACCCCGTATTAACTAGGTGGCGAGATGACGCCTGGATGTCTACACTCTTTCTACGGAAAACGTAATTTCGAAATAAACTTGTGACTTTCCTACTCCGGTTCTAGCTTAAATGAAAAATAGTAGTAACCTATATCACAATGGTCGCGTCACTTGCCGTCTCGCTCGCACGCGTTGTGCCTGTGCGTATTTATCCCACTCACGCGCGCGTCCGTGTACCTAGGCCGCGAAAAAAGACGCTGATTGTTTTTGAAGTGAAAACTTCTTTAGGCGCGCTATATAGACAGAATTTTCGTGGGCTGTGAAATGGATTCATCAATCGTCACGCTCGGATATGATAAGAACGGACTGCTCGTAACTCAAAGAAGCGGCACCGTTTCATGGTTGATGTTCCAAAGACACGGACTAAGAGGTTTGACTCTACTTTTGTGATAAGAACGTCTAGGCTGTGGAATGAGTTGCCAGAGTGGGTTTTCCCTGATAGTTATGACCTACCTATAAAAGGTAGGTACCAGGGCAACAGAAACAGTAAAGAGTTTCGATTACCTACCTCCAACAGCCCAGCGTTTATCTCCAGATACCAGGACAACAGAAATATAAAAGAGTTGCGTTTGCCCCTAAGTACCAGTACCAGGGCAACAGAAACAGTAAAGAGTTGCAATATTTTGTACAACTTCGTTCTATCAGAATGTCCCTTGACACCTCCCAAGTATTTTGAAGTGAAAACTTCTTTTGGCGCGCAGGCGCGCTTTTAGACAGATTTATCGTGGGGTGTGAATGAAATTCTAGCATCACACTCGGGTATGATAAGAAATCTTCGGGTAAACTCGGGGCCACGGCCATTGGCCATCTAGAAATGCGTCAGCCAATGGGAAATGCTGAAAGGGCGTGGCCTAACCATCACGGCATGACCATCTAGAAATGCGTGAGCCAACGGGAAATGCTGACGCATTTCTAGATGGCCATGTGCCATGATGGTCAGGCCACGCCTTCCGGTATACCCGTGTGGTTTCTAAAGTAAGCGATCAAATTCTGAGTTATAAGTTTTCACTTCTATCGGCAGTTCCTATGACTGCTATTTTTTTTTTATTATTTTGCCTGTGCGATACACAGCTGATTTATTTATTTCTTAGTTATAGACAGTTGCGCTACAGAGTAACATGTTCTTTAAGATCAATTAATATTTAAACGCAAATATAAGTGCTTACAAGTTGGTCGATTAAATAAGGTCAGAGTAACTCGAAAATGTGTGCATTTATTTTGAAACTATTATAAGTAAGATTACATTATTGTTTTCGGAAGTTGCTTAAAGGCATGTGCCTAGTGGGAAGCCGTAGACTTTTTTTTTCTTTAAATAAAGAGTGACGAGACGTGCAGGACATGTGCCTGATGGTAAGCAACATACCTGCCACATTACAGCACAGTGACACGCAGCTATTGGAACACGAAGAGTCCAAATCATTACCTAGCACTGCACTGCGCTCGTCACCCAGAGATCTAAGTTGTTATATCTCTAAGCCCTGTAATTTCTCTGGAAACATTACCCTTCAAACCGGAACACAGTAAAGTTTGCACTTTACTGCTTGGCGGTAGAATAACTGGCAAAGGTGTGGTCCTTCCCCGGGCGGACTCTGCCAAGACTTAAACATAGTTAGGAAACCTTGCGGCTTCCAAGATAGACATCTTGAAGAGGCAGGTTTTAACGATATATGTGTCAATTGCCAACATTTTTTTGAGTGAAAACTTCTTTTGGCGCGCCACAGACAGATTTTTCGTGGGTTGTGAATTCAATTCTAGCGTCACGCTCGGGTATGATAAGATATCTTCGGGTAAAACTCGAGACTGTGGCCATGCTCTTGGCCACGCCCTTCGTTTTCAGCCGCGTAGTTTCCAAAGTAAGCTATCAAATTCTGATGTTAAGTTTTCACTTCTATCTGCAGTTCTTATGACTGCAATTTTTTTTATGCACTAACGTAACTAATTTTATGTATATGTAACTGGTGATTACAAAAAAACTGCTTACTAGATCTTGTTCAATCCAATTTGCGGTGGAAGTTTGCATGGTATTGTATATTATAATTATTTTTAGATTTGTTTTTTTTCTTATTTTAGAAGTTACACACACATTTTACCACTTTGGAAGAGTCTCTCGCGCAAACTATTCAGTTTAGAAAAAAATACAATTACAAAACTTCATTTTTGAAGACCTATCCATTAATATGCCACACGTAAGGTTTTGATGAAAAAAATAATTGAGTTTCAGTTCTAAGTATGGGGCAACCCAACATTTTTTTTGTGTAAAAATCATTTTCACATAATACATCTACTTACCAAGTTTCAACAGTATAGTTCTCATAGTTTCTGAAAAAAGTGGCTGTGACATGCGGACGGACAAATAGACATGTAGAATCAATAAAGGTCCCTTTTTGCAATTTTTTGATTATTTTGCGTTTTTTGCATTTGGCTACGGAACCTTAAAAACGATCTTTACTTTGCTCAATATTTATTTTATTATTTTAAACTCAAAATTATCTCATTATCATTTTGCTACTGAGCCAACTTTGAGCGGAGCTTTTTCTAATCTAAAAAAGCCCAAAAATAAACTCAATCTGTTCGTTATCACATGCAATGTTACTGACCACGGAAAAAACCGCTAAAACGGTGTTTTTACAACTACCGGCGGGTTGTAATGTACGTAATCTAAAAAAACTCTTTTTGCTTACCGGATAAATCCGGTGGAATCCGGTTCGTACCAGTTTATACAGATTTTAATCTAGATATTTTTGTACAAAAATAGCTTATTGCTTTTAGTGCAACTGTATTTTTTATTAGGTACACATGTCTCCATTATTGTTAGTGCAACAGTACAATAGAGCTCATTATAGTTTTGTATTTGTCTCAAACAGTGAATTTATTCGTCATTTTTGTACGGCAATGCGAAATAATGGATAAGGAGAGGTATTGAAACTGTATGGAACCAATGCCGTACGTTATCAAATGACCAAATTTAATGTGTAAATCGTCGGAAAATCACGAATTTTTCCGACAAACTATTAATTAAAAACTTGAAATTTATAATTTTTATACTTTCAATACCTGTTCTAATCTACTATTTCTAATCTATCCTTCTATCATCCTACAAAGATCTCCTGGTGGTTCATTTACTACGTAAATTTTGTTCACGGGCCTGTAGTTTTATTTATTAGTGAAGGTATTTAGTTTTTTTCCTGTAGTTTATGTATTCGTATGTAGTACTCTTAGAATGTACGTCTATCCCATAGTCTTATTATTTAAATAGTAGTTGTTGCGCACCACGCTTTAAGTTTTCAAATATTTCTGTCCATCCTAAGGTTGCCTGGAAGAAATTGCTTTTAGCGATAAGGCCGCCCGTTGTATCACTTGTCTTACTGTTTTTCCTAAATTTTATGTATATGTTGTGAACAATAAAGAAAGTTAATTCATTCAATAAAAATAAAATTAGACACTTGTAAATTTCGAAAATAAACCTATACGCTCGTACGTCATTCGTGCGGATATCAGGAAAGGTCATATCCGCGCACATCCGGGTAATTTCCCGTACTGGCCACCTGCCCGGAAAGCGCACCACTTAGCCGGATTAGAGGTCACAAACTTATCTAATTCGACGGCCAAAATTGGAACTAAAACTGTATAAATATATAGCATAAGCAGGTCACTAAATTCTCCCACTACTAGGACTCGGGGTCTTGACTCCGCAAGGAGAGAGTCAAAGCCGTAACCCACCATACGAACCCAGTGCGGGTTGGTGGATAACAAAAGACTTCGAAAAATTATAGGTAGGTACATATCGGTTTCCTGGCGATATTTTCCTTCACCGTTTTAACTTTACGGCATCACGCACATTTTTTAATCAAGCAGAATTGACGAGTCAAGCAAGACACGTCCCTCATGGTAAGAAACATGCCTGCCCATAACAGCACAGTGACAGGCAGCTACCGGAACATGAAGAGTCCAAATCACAACCTAGAACTGTACTACGCTCGGCACCCAGAGATATAAGATGTTCTAATGTTCTGTAACTCTATGCCCTGTAATTTCACTGAAAACATTGCATTTCAAACCGGAACATAGTTATGTTTTCACATACTACAAAGAGTTCTAAAAACATGACTTCGAAAAGGCAGCGGTGCGCGCGGTATTTGAACCCGGGGCTTTCGGATCGGCCGTCGCCGTTCTCCCGACTAGACCGACCAACCATAACACTAGGTATAGATATAAGACACGCGATAGTAGTCACATCTTTAAAGGACTCGGATAAGTTTGTAAAACTTTGAATCCGGATGGATCCCGGTAACCGGTTGTACGGACAAAATCTTTAGCAAAGCGCAATGGATTAGATCATAAAATACTTAATGAAATGAAATGAAATGAAATTTATTCCACACAAAATAGAGTACAATTTAAGATGTTATTAAAATTAATTAAGCGATCATTCTATTTTGCCAAGATCTCTGGCATATGGAATTATAATTATTGTTTTTGCATAAATTATATGTCAGTTGAGAAATTATACATAGGTAATAAAGAAAGAACTATTATCATAAAATTCGATTCAACATTTTCAATAGTTTTTTAACATTGAGTCACATGCAGGTTAAATGGTTTGTGTGTTTTTTTTTTTTTTATACAATGTCAATACAAATCGCATAGCTATGGAATTATAATAATTGTTGCTATAGAATAAATTATGTCTGTAGAAAAATTGTATGGAGGCAATAATAATAAAGAAAGAAATATTCTTTTAACATTAACACAAAATAAAATACATTTTCCATAGCTTTTTTTTATCATTGAGTCACAGGGGAGTCAAATGGTTTGAGGTAAAATAAAAAAATTATAATTTCGACACAGAGGTTAAGATATTAACTCAAATTTCTGTTGCGTAAATGGGCATACAGAAGATAGCTTACTTAACTTAGCTCTGTTTCTATGTGTAATTTGCATGCTTGTGCTTCTCTAATAAGGAATTTTACTACTGCCACGCAGTAATGTGCAAACATTACTGTGTTCCGGTTTGAAGGGCAATGTTTCCAGAGAAGTTACAAGGCTTAGAGATATAACAACTTAGATCTCTGGGTGACGAGCGCAGTGCAGTGCTAGGTAATGATTTGGACTCTTCATGTTCCAATAGTTGCATGCCACTGTGCTGTTATGTAGCAGGCATGTTGCTTACCATCAGGCACATGTCGAGCTCGTCTCGTCACTCTTTATTTGTAAAAAAAAACTACATTGTTATAACTTTTTGGTGCAGATATAAATCTAAAACTGGTCTTACGGATTTTGTAGTATGACGTGATTCGATTATATTTTGACTGTATTTACAATTTCACGGCATATACAAGAAGTTTCTAAGCAATTCGGAAATTATAATGTGACTATTAAAATGATGTGAAAGTTTTTGTTGCTCAATCACATCGTAAAAACGGAAGGGATCTAGCTGAAAATCGAAACTCAAATAGATTACAATCTGGAATCACACATAATACAGTCATTAAGTAGTCTTTTAGAATGTCTAAGGTAATATCTATATTCTAAATGCTACGCAGACAAAGTTGCGGACAGATGCTAGTAATAAAATACACCGTCATTAATCTTCGTATCTGCACAGTTCGCTCAAATTCTCCGACCTGAATTTCTATAGAGCAAGTTCCTGAGTAGTTTTACTGAATTTGAGTACTGATGCAAGCGTGCTCAGTACGATGAGTAGTTCAACATAAGATTAGCTCTCAAGCCTAGCCTGTCGGTTGTTAGGATAAAGTTTTCTTTTGCTGAAAGAAAAGTTGGATAGGTACATAAATATTTTGTTTAAAATACCAAAACCAACTTCATTTTAAAATTAAATTCAGACATTCGACAAAGATTTCACAACAAGTCATCGAAATGATTGAATTTTTTTTTTTGTGTTTTATTCATTATTCATTCATATGTATTTCAAAAATCATATCACCGATTTCGAAAAAGTGTGTATGGAAACACTTATGATCTACCAAACAAAACAATAACCTTCAAAATGTATTTCCAATTGGCTGAGCCATCGCGTAAGAAACATACAAAAAACATGACAACGGAATTCAGAACTTCCTCCTACTGTGAAGTCGGTTAAAAAAGCAAAAAACATTCTACGGTATTTTGAAAAGTTTTTTTTTTTTTTGTTATTTAACATTTATAGGTTTACACTTGACCACCATCTCGTCTGATGTTAAGCGACGATGCGGTCTAAGATGGAGCGTGCTTACCTAGAAGAAACCGATTCACTCTCGATTTGAAGACACCAAGATTATAACCATCGGGAAAAACCCACTCGGGCAACTCATTCCACAGTCTAGACGTTCTTATCACAAATAAAAGTAGAGTCAAACCTCTTTGTTCGTGTCTTTGGAACATCAACCATGAAACGATGCCGCTTCTTCGAGATACGGGAAGTCCGATAGAAAAAAGGGCTAGGTGGTATTAGATCATGCAGATCAGATGCACACTCTCCGAAGTGTATCCGATAATAAACCGATAAGCTAGCAATTTTTCGGCGATGTTCAAGACTTTGCAGTCTTTTTCGCACAAGAGTGTTATTGCCTATGAGCCTTTTAGCCCGCCTCTCAATCGATTCCAGAGCCTCAAGCTGATACTTAGCCGATCCATCCCAAAGGTGCGAACAGTATTAATTTTATCGAGTATTAATCGGACTTCATTTATAGAGTAAGATCCAAGGGCCGCCAGACGGCGTATTTACTTTCCCGTGTGCAAGTACCTACTTGTACACGGGAAAGTAAATACGGTAGCAGTATTACCTCGAAACGCGCACGGATTTTTTTCTTCACTACCTCTTCTTCTCTAACTTCTCTTTCAACTAATTCTCTTTTCTACTATTTAAATTTCAACCTAATCTATTCAGGGTTTTCAACGTGATTGAGCAACAAACATCCAAACCAACTAAAGTTATAAATGCTAAAGTTTGTGTGTATCATGTACGGATGTCTGTTACTCTATCAAGCAAAAGCTACTTAAGGGATCAAATTTAGTACCTACATAAGCAGACAATAATAGTTATATCGCAAATGCTACTTTAAAAGCCGGGACACACAGAGGCTCCCGCCGCGAGAAAGCGATAGCGATACGGGACGGGATTTTTTGTAATGTTCGATTTTGGATGCAACCTGACACACAGCAAGCGGGCGCGATCCGATACGATACGATCTCTCGCGCGACAAGATCCAGACTACAAACAGGAGATCGCTTTGCGGGAAGAACGCGCCGCAGCGCGGGACAGGCGGCGGGCGCGGGCGCTAGATTCTACGGCAATCGGTACAAGCTGCCACACAGGGCAAAGCGATAGCGTAGCGATCGCGATCCGATCTCATGAGTTGTATTTTTTTAAAACGTAATCGTGCGATATAGTGCTTTTCACGGAGGGTCGTAGAAAACCGGAACAAAGGTGATGTCGTAACATAAAAATCGTAAATCTTGTGTAAATCGTGTGTTCTCGCCACCTTCCCGCCGCGGGCTGCGGGCGGTCGCCCTGCGTGACGTGGTACGGACCACTATCGCTTCGCATCGCTATCGCTATCTCTATCGCTATCGCTTCGCTCTGTGTGACCCGGCTTTTAACGCGGGAAAATAACGGGAACAGGTACAACGCGAGTAAAACCACGAGGCGATATTGGTATTCAATAAAATAAAATTCAACAAACCAGAGGGTCTACCGCCCTCTGTAACTAAAACTGTCTTAGCTTTGATTTTTCTCTCTCTTTTCTTTTCGCTTGAAATGACAGAGACGGCAATAGCAAAGCTATAGCCAATATAATTATACTACGTGTCAAATAACACGAGAATAAGGTTCATTCCCTGACCTTCACCACGATATCACAAAATTCATTAATTGTGATGCCGCCTCGCACCACGAAATTCTAGCGATACCATTAGGCATAGTTTGTATGGTAAAAGCCGGGTCACACAGAGGCGATCCGATAGCGATAGCGATCCGATAGCGGGACGATATTTTTTGTAATGTTCGAATTTGTATGCAACCTGACACACAGCAAACGGGCGCGATCCCATACTCGGTATCGGATCGCTATCGCTATCGGATCGCTATCGCTACCGGATCGCCTCTGTGTGACCCGGCTTTCAACGATAGAATTAGCGATACAAGTAATATTTTGCGATATTCTAGAGTAGGTCAGGGAATGAACCTATTCTCATGTTATTTGGCACATAGTATATGCGGTAGAGGGGCAGACCCTACCAAGAGATTACGACTCGGTTACGGCACCCTTTTAAAAGGTAACAGTAATGATGGCCTGTGAAAATGGGGCCGTTAACAGACCGCGCTCGATTTAGCGATTTTAATTTCGCTGACTAAGATAAAGACTAGCCATTATCGAAAGTGAGGCATTAATTTTCCATTGGATACACGTACATATGTAGTGCTTTTAATTTAAAGAAAACATGCGAGAGTTTGCACAAAACCTCAGATATATCGTTTTGGAAATATACGTATCACAGTGAAAGCTTACATGCACAAGCAAGTTTACGTTTTGTAAGCAGTGTTTGCTGTTACTGTTAGTATATGGAGAAGACGAGCAGGATATGTGCGTAATGGTAAGCAACAAGCCTGCCCATAATAGCACAGTGACACACAACTATTGGAACTAGAAGACTCCAAAACATTATCTTGCAATGCACTGAGCTGATCATCCAGAGATATAAGATGTTTTATCTATATAGCCTGTAGTTACACTGGAAACATTGCCCTTCAAACCGGAATACAGTGATGTTTGTACTTTACTGCTTAGCGGTAGAACATATTGTAATGGCAAAGGTTTAGGACTTTCCCAGCTGAACTCTGCAAAGAGTAAAACTAGTCCCAAACTTACTTACAAAAGCGTTTATAATACATATTATGTGTAAAGTACATATTTTATGTAAGGCTAAAAAGATAAAGAACAAAATCGAACACCCCAAAACAAAATCTAAAACCTGTCACCTTCCCCAAGCCCCGGTAGATATCGCGTGAACGAGTGTAGGACATCCGAAACGCTCGCTTTCCTGAAATTTCAGCCGCAATTTCCAGCACAAAGAAAGCTGTAAATAACCTCCTGAAGGAATCTCTGCGCGGCGTTACATCAAAGCAACTCGAGCACATGTGGAACACCGAAAATAAGGTGCCCCGAATATGGATCTTTGTTGCCTTTGATAGTTAAAGTATCTAGATAAGTCTGAACGAATGAAAAACAGAAAATCAGTAATCTCTTATGTATTTCTAATAGAAAGAAAAGAAAGTCTTTTATAATCGTTACCTGTTATTTTGTGTGTAAGCAAAATCCGCCACTAAATGTTCCCACTGCTGGCACTCGGATCTTCTCTTAAACTTGAGAGTCTAGGCCATAATTATTCACCATACTGACCCAGTGCGGGTCAGTGGATGACACATGGCCTCGACAAAGAACATACTTGTCCATTACGGCATAGTGCTACACTGCTGTTAAATTAGATATTTGCATAAAAAGTAAAAATCACAGCCTAGCACTACGTGAAGCTCGTCCTAGCACTATGTGAAGTATCCACATAATTATCTGAAAACATTTTTCTTGAAGTCAGATCAAATTAAACCTTTCACGACACTGCATGACGTTAGAATAAATGCAAACTGTGTAGTGCTTTACCAGGTGAACTCGTCAAAATGACCCATCACACTTCACGGCACGTATCTTTGCGTTTTTTATTCATCATAGATATATCGCAAATATATGGTTGTTTTCTATAAGCATAGCTTCAATCAGGATTTCGCAACGTTCTGGTATTTTTCGCAATTTACGAGTGTATTATTTGTATCCGCATTCTGTTATAAATAAACATTGAAATCAATTTTGGAAAGAAAATGTGAAGGGTTTTTAAGCCCCGACGCAAAAAACGACATATTATTTTGTTGTGTTATAATGTTTACGTGTTTCTACACGTGACTAGATATATGTATGTGTGTGTGTTTATGGCGTCGTAGCTCCTACACCGATGAATCAATATTGTTTTTATTTGGAAGGTGAATTGATCGGGTATATACTCGATTTGCTATGTTTCATCAAAGTCGGTTCAGACGAGTAATGATTATTGGTTTTACTTACTTATTTCTATTATTATTTTTTTTTTTTAATCTGGGCAGAGCCTTTATTAACAAAACTAAAATACAATAAAAACTACACTACGCTACATACCTAACTAACTACTTACACTAAGCACACCTGAATAATCCATCGACCATCCATTATCATTAATTACGTGCAAACAAACGTCTGACTTAAAATTTAAATAATTTTATATTTTATTAGTTACATTTTATGAGTTTAATGCATATTTGTTATTTGTCAAATATTAACTTATTAATTCGGTGTTTTTGAAAACATCTTTCGACTTACGTCATCAGACAACCCGTACACGACCAGCGGCAGCGTAGTGGGTTATGATCTTATCCTTGATTATGTATGTCCTTGTCAGTCCCAGCAGTGGGAACATAAATTCATCTGAATTTATTTATTTTAATTGACCATATTTATGTAAATATAACTTATTATTTCTAAACATTCATTTCAATTCAAATAAATAACTATTCAGTATCTTTATCATTTTAAAAACAATTAATTCAGTTCGAAAGAAATAACTAAAGAAATTCCGTACAAAGAAACCTTAATAAACCTTCCATTGCTGTATTGCAAGCCTTTTTACGAAGACCAACAACAAAGAAGAAAGAGAAGTGCATTGAAATAAATTTTAAAGACTGGCAGTTTCGGTCTTGAAATGTACAGTCTTGAAGTGATGTCCTACTTATTTTATTACTAGCAGTGCCCTGCGGTTATTACCACGTATATATAGCCTACGTGTTCTTCTAGACAATAACCTAATTTTGTTTTAAATTTCAACCAGACCCGTTAAGACCTTACAACGTGATTGAGCAACAAACATCCAAACATTGACATTTATAATATTTGTAGGATTATCTGGAAATGTCAACATATTGCTACGTATTTATTACTATAGAGAATGATAACATAATTTAATAAATTAATAATTTCGAGAAATATGAAAACGCAAACAAAACGGTAATAATTTAATAAAATGAAGCGTCAGTATCACAAATAAATTAGTTCCACATCGAAAAACACAACTCATGCGGTTTTATCTAATGTATTGTTTTGTTATCTGTGATATTTATGCCAGTAATATAGGAAGATGGGAGCGGAATTGAATTCCTATATCCGATTTTGGTAAACCAATAAACGGGAGTTATGGTGATGTGATATTAAATTACATTTATTTAAACTGGGATCATTAAAATAGACTGTATCAAATATGTTCAAAAAAACACAAGCTGACGTTGATACATTTTTTGAGTGAGTGTATTCTTATTGCGTGCTTTTAAATATTTACTATCAATTCGTTTTGGCTACGCTCAGATCATACAAATGCCAAGTTTCATGGATATCAGCTGGCTTGGTAAGGAGTTATCTAGAAACATACATCATGACACTGGATTTTTACATGTTAAGATTGAGGCGCCATATATTTAAAACTTAGGTAGCTTATGATCAGTTAGTGTGGAAGAACACACATGCTAATTTTTATTCCGAAAACATAACGGGGACTCCGCGTGTAGGACCGCGGGGCACTGAAAGTATAAAATTAATTTCAACTTTCGTTAATATTGGATGACGTTCTGAAGAGTTCATTGGGACCAAACATCATGCTATCCAGATTTTTATAGATAAATAAATATTGGTGGACAATTCACACACAACACCACCTGACCCCAAACTAAGCAAAGCTTGTATTATGGCGGCCAGATAGCTGATATAATATTTATATAGTTTTAAATACATACTTATTGTACATACATACTTATCTTAATACATAATATGGGTATATTATGTATTAAGATACGTGTGAATGCATTTTTTAACAGTAATTCTAACGAGCAGGACATAAATATAGCGCCGTATGGTAACCACCGTTTTTGCATATAACAGCACAGTTTCACAGCAAGTATTTGAACGTCCCATATCAATACCTAGCACTGCACTGCTGCACTCGTCACCCAGAGTACATCCCTGAATGACGAGCGCTGTGATCACGCAAATAATTTATCACAATGTCTGTACATTTTTCTAAATTGGAAGATTACAATTGATCATTTCCCATACCATCATTTTTTATCTCAACAAAAACTCAAGACCGAATCGAATTTTCCCTTCACTAGCGTTAGATCAAAAAGCTCAAAAGGCTCAGTAACGGCCTTTTATGTAGCGAGGTTGTGAGAGATACAAAACCATGTCGAGTAATTTATTTGCTTTTATCGTGTTCATTGTGAAATGTATATTATTGTTTATTTAATAAGCTATCGTTGTCCTAGTTTGCTTTTTATACAAATAAAAGGAATAATTGAATGCTTTGTGTTGCTGAACTCTTTGTAGAGCCCGCCTGAGGAAGTACCGTATTTATGGCGGTTATTATACTGCTAATGGAGCTGGTGGCTAAGTTATTTTTATTATTATAGGTTTACACTTGATCGCTAACTCGCCTGATGTTAAGCGACGATGCGGTCTACAATGTCTCAAGTGCTTGCCTAGAAATGATTCACTCTCGATTTGAAGACACCAAGATTATAACTATAAGGGAAAATCATTCAGCCAACGCATTCCACAGCCTAGACATTTGTATTACAAAAGTAGAGCCTACGGTCGAGGTTTTAGAATTTTAACCATGAAACGATCTCACTTTGTGGCGAGAACATTACAATTGAAATCAGATAAACAGATTAACATCTTGGCTGAACTTCTGAGTGATTTTCCAAATTCATACTTTAAAGTTTGTCATTGACGAAGGACTTTGTGATGAAACTGGGTTGAAACAAATATATCTTGCTACATCCACCAACTCACATTTGACCATACCTATGGTTGATTGTAGCCTTGGATCTCTTCTTGCCAGGAAATTCCTCTTCATTCTCTGGCCGTTAGGGGTGGGGAGCAAAGAGTTCACATCTTAAGTAATATGGGTGAGAGACTTTAATTCTTTCTGTGTATCTTGTGTGTCAATAAAGTAAACATAAGCAACACACTAAATACTCCCACGGCTGGGACTTGGGTTCTTCTCTCCCAAGGAGAGAGTCAAAGCCATAATGCACCACGCTGGTTCAGTGCAGGTTGTTAGATGAAGCATGACCTTGAAAGATTCTTGTAACATTTCGGTTTCCTCACTATGTTTTCTTTCGCCGTTTTTATGTTACGCACATGACTTCGAAAAGACAGTGGTGCGCGAGGGATTTGAACCAGTGGCTCCGGATTGTCAGCCTTCGTTCTCCCAACTAGACCAGCCGTAACTTTTAACTATGTATATAATATTTCCATCTAATTCGACAAAAAACAGTCAGAAAAATACGGTACTGTTTTCTACCGAGTAATAATAGGCTTACGCTTGACCTTGCCTAGGCAGATAACACTGAATACAGATAGTCTAAGGTGAAAGGTTGGATTTTGTCTAACTTATAGCCCCAATCCGACAATACAGATTATAAGAAAAATCCTATTTTTTGTGTTCATAGTGGTAGGATTCCTTACAGAGTCCACCCGGGGTACTTTTGCCTAGTTATTCTATCGCTAAGTAGTAATGTGTTCGAAGTCCACCCGGGGAAGTACCTTTGCCAGTTATTCTATCGCCATGCAGTAATGTCTTTGAATTCACTGTGTTCCGGTTTGAAGGGCAACGGTTCCCGCGAAATTACAGGACATTAAGAAAAAAATTTGCAGTCATAGGAACTGCCGATAGAAGTGAAAACTTATAACTCAGAACTTGATAGCTTACCTTGGAAACTACACGGGTGTAACCGGAGGGCGTGGCCTCGCCATCATGGCATGGCCATCTAGAAATGCGTCAGCATTTCCCATTGGCTCACGCATTTCTAGATGGCCATGCCATGATGTCGAAGCCACGCCCTTTGAGCATTTCCCATTGGCTGACGCATTTATAGATGCCCAATCGCCAAGATCCCGAGTTTACCCGAAGATTTTTTATCATACCCGAGCGTGACGCTAGAAATCAATTTACACCCCACGAAAAATCTGTCTAGGCGCGCCTAAAGAAGTTTTCACTTCACAAAACATGGTATATCTCTAGGTGACGCGGTAAAGTGATGTGGATGACAATGATTTGGACTAATTTATGTTTCAATAGCTGGGTTACACTGTGCTGTTATGGGCAGTCGTATTGCCTCCCGTCGAGCGCATGTCATGTCTCGTCACTTTATACTGTAAAAATACGTTTTATAAGAAATCATAGACAACAATAAGTCGAAGAGATAGACAATTACAAGTAATGTAAAAGTAATGTAATCCTGTCAAATTTCTGTGCATACTATTTCATGACTTTTTTGCTTGGCTGACTAGATACTTGCTCCATACTGACCTTATAGCATGAATTATATTATCAACGTCAGTAGAGGCCGAGGCGACGTACTAACCCACGTCTTCGGTACAGTAAACACGTTGTCACGAAACCGTAGAGTTACGTATCATCATCATCATCAACAGCCCACTAAACGTTCCCACTGCTGGGACTCGGGGCCTTCTCTCGCAAGGAGAGAGTTAAGGCCATAATCCACCACTCTGGCCCAGTGCGGGTTGGTGGATGACACATGACTTCGAAAGATTCTAGGTACATGTCGGTTTCCTCACGATGTTTTCCTTCACCGTTTTAAGTTAGCGGCATTACGCACATGACTTCGAAAAGACAGTGGTGCGTGTGGGGTTTGAACCCGGGGTCTCCGGATCGGCAGTCGCCGTTCTCCCGACTAGACCAGCCGTAACTTTTAGAGTTACGTATGATACCAGTCAAAGATTTCAAATAAAATGTTTGACTGCAAGCAGTTGCTAACAACACCGGCTAAGACAGCAAACGTAGACTGATACTGACGACGTTTTAGTAACCAAATGAGGCATAGGGTAACGCGCTAAGGCATTGGTTGAGATGTGCTAGAAACATGTATAAAAATCAAAAACTATTTGGATCTAGAATGACATTAATAGGTAACACGTAATACAAAATTTGCAAACTACTCAGTTTAATGGGAACTCTGTTTCTTATCCTAGGTCAATCATGTGTCGTAGAAGACCGTATGTAATCATGCCCATGTCAATAATTAACAAGAAAACCAATGAATTTGAATAGCGTCGCTTAGACCTGGTAAAACAAAAAGATAAGAGATGAACATAAATATAGGAACAAAAGAATACTAGTGAAGAATGTATGTAAGGAATCTGTGTCAGAAATGTGAGTGAGAAAACTGTGAATTGTCAAACACAGCACCATCTGACCCCAAACTAAGCAAAGCTTGTACTATGGCGGCCAGATAGCTGATAAAATCTATACTAATATTATAAAGCTGAAGAGTTTGTTTGTATGTTTGTTTGTTTGAACGCTAGGATCTCGGGAACTACTGGTGCGAATTGAAAAATTCTTTCTCTGTTAGATAGTCCATTTATCGAGGTAGGCTATAGGCTATTTAACATTACGCTACTAGCAACAGGAGCGGAGCATGAATGAAAAATGTAACAAAAACGGGGAAAAATATTACTTTTTGAGAGCTTTCGTTGCGTGACAACTTGCGTCTAACTTAAAGTTTGGGTCATTAGAACCTAAGGTAACCGAATTTGTTCAAAATTTGAATTGGTACGACCAATTTTTGATAGATGGCGTAGCAACGCGCGCACGGATCAGCTAGTAATAGATAAAATACTTATATAGTTTTAAATACATTCTTATTGTACATAGAAACACCAAGACACCGTACAAATATTTGAAATCGCTTTCCAGTTTGTACGATACTCCAAAATTGCCTCTCCGCATAAATTCCTACACGTTTTGCGAAACACGCTCGTGTATGCAAGCCTTATAGATCGCTGGCTAACAATGGCCTCGTTAGTCAGAACTTTCAATCAAGCCGGCGATGCATTCAAAAACTAGTTTGGTTTTAGTCGCAACTACATATTTAAATTTGATAAAATTTTGTTAATTTTTTGGTTTAATTCGACTGGCTTAGTAAGTGCGAAATCTGCGTATAGACTGTGGAGCTATAGGTCGTTGGGTTTATTTTGGTGGTTTGCCATCAAGCATAAATATTTGAGTGAAAAATTTAAATATTTATTACGTATCTGGGTGTTTGTATGTACATAATTTGTATTTGCACCAGGACGTCTACTACGGAAACGTAATTTCGAAAAAAAACGCGCGACTTTCCTACTCTCGTTCTACTTCCTTTCGTCCGATACAACATTGTTTGACGTTTAAATATTCTAAGCATACTCTAAAGGCCGATTTACATCAGACGAGCGAATGCTCATTCTATCCCAACTGTATCAAATTCATTTGGTGTAAACAAACGTAGAACATTCTTTCGTTGTTTTGTTTGCGTTCGCAAAGATTCTATAGAATATCTAATATAGAAAACTCTAAGAACGATCTTTCACACACTTCATTCTCGATCTTTTACACTAAAAGATCGAGAAAGAATGCTCTTGTTCCAGCTCTAGCTCTATGTTCGTTCAGTTTAAATCGGCCTTTACTAGGGTAGGCTTAGAACATTTATACGGACAAAACGACGGATCGAAGTAGAATCGGCATTGGAAAGTCGCGAGTTTATTTCGAAATTACTTTTTTGTAGAAAGAGAGTATACGTCCTGGTAGCGCCTCGCAGTTTTACCTCAATAAATCCCGTTCCTGTTATTTTTCGGTAATAAAACTTGTAGGTACGTACAATACAATAAGTAGGTATGTATTTACAACTATTTAAGTATTATAACAGCTATTTGGTCGCCATATTACAAGCTTTGCTTAGTTTGGGGTCAGATGGTGTTGTGTGTGAATTAGCCACCAATATTTATTTATTATAATCCAAATAATATTATAGGTGTAAATATTTTGATGTATGGATGTTTATTGCTCAATCATGTCGGAACAGTTGAACGTAGTATTACATAATACATACAACTACATTTTATTGCAGAATAAATCAAGGAACGCGAGCTACGCGAGCAAAATCACGGATCGCTTGTAATATCCTACTATCCTACTTTCTACTAATATTATAAATGTCAATGTATGGATGTTTGGATGTTTATTGCTCAATCACGTCCTCACGTATTAACGGATCGGACTGAAATTTGGAACACAGATAGATTATAGTCTGGAAAAACACATAAGCAAATTTTTATCTCGGAAAAACAACGGGAAGAACGGGAACTTCGCGGGTGACACCGCGGGGCGCTGCTAGTTATATTATAAATGTGAAATTAAGGATGTTTGGATGTTTGTTGCTAAATTACGCCGAAACAGCAAACACATATAACAGTCTTAAAGTTATTTAAGACTGTTATATGTGTTCCAAATTATAATCCTAAATTCAAAAATCTAAAGTCCAAATTATAATGTGTTAACATATGACTACTTTTTATTGCGAAAACAGGAATTACGCGGGTAAGTTCGTGTTGCGTTGGTAGTATATTTTTTACCTTTGTAATAGAAAGTTCTACGCACGAAGTTAATGTATGTAGGCTTCGTGAATGTTCGGCAACTTCCGCCACCCTCTCAGCTATATGCGCTGGAACTAATGGGGCTATCATACCCCGGCCCACTTAGGTATTTATGACACTTTCACTATGACATGACGCGGCTATTTACAGGAATAACAGTGTGCTTATACACGAGAAAAAAATGTTTGTCACATGATACAATATTTGTCGGTAATCTAATATTCAACATCATCATCATGACACCTAACGTGGTGCGTACTTGGTTGTAAATAATTCACGGGTAACTTAATTGTGATATGGTCGGATTAGTTCAGTTTAAGTTTTGTCATGTATTCATATGCACAAGTTTTATCAAAAGCCAGCCGTGGCAAAACGTTGCTTACTATCAAACTGACAGTTATTCCAAACATGTAAAGTAAAGGGTATATAATGCTAGTGACCTACCTACATTCAAAATATTACACTGTAGGTAGTTAAGTTTTCTTATAATAGTTTTCTTCAATGTGCTAAGTATTTGCGCAATTTTCTTCATTTTTTTCTACTGCGTATCAAAAATATAAAAGAAAAAGATAAATGAAATTAGTAAAGCCAATTACTCGTATTTATAAAATAATACTTACTATGTAGCGTAATATCGAATAATAGTGGAGAATGGAGACATCTAAAAATAATAAGTACAACAGAACAAGATAGGCGAGGAACTAGTTCGCCTAGTTCACATAAAGAAGCGACTCTTGTCGTTTGAAAACTATCCAACACTATTCTTATACTAATGTTACAAAACATATTCTTAGAAGCATAAATGAGGAACTAAACTATCTTTTCCGAACATACCCGCTAGAACATTAAACCTTTGTAAGAGAACTAAGGTCTAATAAAAAATAATGGACTGTTAATATCTGCTGAAGCAAAACTGTTCGCTTTCTCAATTAGTTAATTATAGTATCTACTATAGTAGTATTTTAACAAATTCCAAAAAAGGAACAGGTTGTCAATTCGACTGTACGTTTTTGCATGTTACCCAAAAGTATGTAGGTATAAATTGGTATGTTACCCGAAAACTCCGCCAATTAGAAAGATGACTGGGTTAAAACTATGCCATTTTAGTCAGTCTGTCAGGTAAAAGATACAATAAAAAGTAAAATAAAAAGGTAAAGAGGTAAAAAGTACCATAAAAAGGTACAATATCTTAATTATATAATATACTAGCTGACCCCGCAAACGTTGTTTTGCCTTAGTGAACAACCCTTGTCACTTAGGGGTATGAAAAATAGCTAGTAGCCGATTCTCATACCTACAGAATATGCATATAAAATTTGGTTAAAATCAGTAAAGCCGTTTCGGAGGAGTAAGGAAACAAACACTGTGACACGAGAATTTTATATATAAGATATAAATCTCCTGTCACGATGTTTGTCCGCGATGGATTCCTAAACTACTTAACCGATTTTAAATTAAATTGGCACACCGTGAGCAGTCTGGTCCAACTTGAGAGATATGATAGTTTTTATTTCGACTAATAGTCTTTAAATGACAATATCCGAGCGCAGCCGGAATGGGCCGCTAGTTGTTTAATAAATCTAACTGGTGGACCTATTAGAACTTTTTAAACACCGTACCAATTGTGAATCGATCGATTTTTTTTTGGCTGTTACATAATACTTCAAATATGGTTCCATTTAAATAATATTGACAGTAAGTAAGTTTATTACCATTGGAAAAATAAACAAAATAAAATAAATGTGCAAATATTGTATTTTTTTGTTTCTTTTAGCAAAATTTTCACAAATTGAAATCAGTGTTCTGGTTTTCAGAGAAAAATAATTATAAAGTACCAAAACATTTTTTAGAAAGAACCTCTTCAGAGGATAAAAACCCTCCTCACAGAAGTGACACAGAAACAATGGTACTCGTGAGCGTCAAGCGTCCTACTGCTGAGAGTCAAGTGCAGTGTTACTTATTACTCCTACCTTTATACCTCTATCTCACTCATTCTCCTTCCAGTATGTACTTTTGTCTTTCTCCCTGTTTTTAAGTAAAAAATTAATGTTTGAAAACAAAATCGTATATTTTGGGCAGATTGCAGGACAGACAAAAAAATTATAATATCAGTGTATTCATACCATAAATATTATAAATGTCAATGTTTTGATATTTGTCTGGATCGAGTCAAAATTTGGAACACAATTAGATTATAAACTCGAATTGGATATATATACTACTTTTATTACGACAAAGTTACGGGAACTATACGAGTAAGACCGCACGGCACCACTAGTTTAATGAGATTAGATATCATTGAATAAGAGAGGACTGTTAAAAAATCTTACAACCTGGATTATAAACCCCAATTGATTAAAACCGAAACATTATGTTTATATCTTCTGTTAACTTTCGATTAAAAATAATCGCCAAGCAAACGAGTTCCTTTGATCTAAGCTGAGGAATGTAAATACAAAAATTAAACGTCCCCCGAAACTCCGACCGTCGAAGACCGCAGTATTTCGTCATTTCAATCTGATAATTTACATTCAATCCCGCTTCTGGGAACTATTGACACGGAAAATTATACTTTATTGGCGACAGATAAAGCACAAATTTAATCTTGCTTGTTTCAATTAAAATCGACTACTTTAAGGAATGCGACGCAAATGCGAGAAGGGAAGTTTTATATTGGCTGAGACGACAGAACGAGAGATATAGAGCATATGGACGTGGCCGAGATTAGAGAAAGTTACGCAATGCTATCAGTCTAGATTTATCTAAAGAGCTAAGGGTAAGCAATAAGTACCAATGAACATAGATTACAGCAATCAGTAGTCAGAATCTTGAAGTGAAAAAAGAAATCGAAATTCGAAGGAAATTTCTTCCATTTCAGACAGGATGTTCGTTGTAATATAGGGGTTTGACTTCAGATAACGTATCTTAACAGCAGTGCTTTAGATGGGGTGTTAACAGTAGTAAGTATAAAATACTGACTTGTTTGGAGTGGGTTCGCACCTGACCACAATAGAGTCCATATAGAGACATCTTAAACACATTTAAAAAAAAAACCTAAATATCTTGATTATTGCCGCAAATACACAAACAAGCCTATCATTTTAAGTGGATACAATTCATAGAGTTTGCATGTAACTAGTAGGATCTAATACTAGTGTTATTACTTGAAAAACAGACATCATTTAATGTTTTACTTTCCGAAAGCACGAGTAAAGAATTCAGATTCCACTTTCGTTATAAGAAAAATGCAATATCTGAATGAGTGTTTCGCATAGGACACAAATCTTGGAAATTTCAATACCGATTATTTCATTGTTTTGTTTTATTTGAATAGTCCATCCACGTCAAATCCATTTTCATGTCAAAATCACTTTTAAAATTACATTGAAGAGGTGCTGTAGTCAGTGTACGTACAAAATACAAAAGTAATGCACAAAACCCCTTTGGATTAAAAACAAAATCGAAAGAAATTAATTTGCCTCCCTAAATCAATAGGTGAATATTATAGAAGAAAATTGTGATCATCAGTTACACGTGTCATCAAAAACTATTGAAGAAAATTATGAGCTGACCCAAGAAGAGAATCACTCGGTAATGATTTTGTAAGTAATTTTTGATGAAAGGTTCAACACTGTTAGGACACTTATGGCCCTTTTATTGACAAGTAACATAGTATTATGAATTGATACAGAAATTTGAGTGATTCCAAAGTTATACTATATTTTTTTTTTTGAAAAAAATGATGAAAGGCGGCAGATGTATGTACATGCACTTCAGTGGAAGTTTTGCCCTTTAAAACCCACAACACAGTGATGTCAGAACACAACTGCTTGGCGGTATAATGACTAGCAATGGTTTGATACTTCCCCTGGCGAACTCTGAACAGCATCCTATTACTACAAAAATAATAAAGTGGCCAAATGCGAGTTGGACTCGCCCATGAAGGGTTCCGTTGCAGCAAGTAACATAATATACATAGTACACATAATTCTTGTAGTTCGTTGTAACTTTGATCGAAATTTTAATAATAGTGTATTTATGGTTTATTCCCCACGGCACTACCAAGCTGCACTACTGGTAGTGTCGTGGGGAATTTTTTTTCCCTTCTGCACTACTGGCCAGTAGTGCCGTGGGGAATTTTTAAATGCCTTACATCTTCATTCCCTTCTACACTACTGGGTACAAAAACGTTTTACCAATAGTGCGGTAGGGAATATTTCTGCGCTACCGTCGATCGTGGGTAATATTTCTGGACTACCAGCCAGCAGCGTAAAATGTAAAACTACAATCAATCGTTTGAAAACGGCGCATAATTGGAACTAAGTTCCTTATCGCGCGTTGCGAAAAGGGGCGGGCTAGACGGAAAAAATTCTCACGAAAAGTTGTAACTGAATTTCGATTTCCTCCACACCTTCAGGTACCAGGGCAACAGAAACAGTAAGGAGTTGCCATATTTTGTACAACTTCGTTCCATCCGGGTGTCCCTTGAAACCTCTTAATTTTTTTTTTTTTTTGAAAACGATTTTCACTGACATATGAAAGTGATAGATTTAATTAATCCAGCTCATAGAAAACAAAAATAACCTAAAATACTAATAATTTGTACTCAGAGTGTCGCGAAACAAGTATTTTTTTGTTCTTAAACTAAATGGTACTTATATTATGACTTTTATTTGATTAAGGGTTTTAATGTGAGGAAACCTAACGTGGTAATTACACATTTTAAATAAATACATAGGAACTCTCCTATGATAATATAGTCAATCCAGTCAGACTAAGTTTCAGTCGCGCCCAGCAGCCTCTTCAGTCAGGGCGGTGCGGCGGTCAGTGTTACACGAGCTGCGATCACTCGCGTGTACTCTCGTTGAAAAAGGCCTCCGGACTTGTTTTACGGTGCCGACCTGATAATATATAAATAAAACAATAAATCCAATAAACGAAATAGTTTAGTTACTATTAGATAGTTACGACTGGTCGAGAGAAAGGCGACTGCTGATCCGAATCCCCTGGTTTAAATCCTACGCGTACCAATATTTTCAAAGTCATGTTGCATAACGCCACTAACTTAAAAACGGTTACTTAAGAGAAAAGGCCCCGAGTCCCAGCAATGGGAACATTTAGTGGACTGTTTATGTTTATCTCCTAAACGCGTAATTATGATATTTTATGTGTATATAGTGTAATACGAGTATAAAAAAATGTCGATGGGAATGGTGATGTAAAAAGACCCATTATAAATTACTCAGTACCGACGCTGCTGGCTGGTAGTCCAGAAATATTACCCACGACACGACAGTAGTGCAGAAATATTCCCTACCGCACTATTGGTAAAACGTTTTTGTACCCAGTAGTGTAGAAGGGAATGAAGATGTAAGGCATTTAAAAATTCCCCACGGCACTACTGGCCAGTAGTGCAGAAGGGAAAAAAAAATCCCCACGACACTACCAGTAGTGCAGCTTGGTAGTGCCGTGGGGAATAAACCGTATTTATGACGTACAAAAAAAAACTACTCATCAGATCGAGAAACTACCAATTTTCGTTGGTAGTTTACATGGTAATGTACATCATAAATTTTTTTTAGTTTTTTAATTCTCTTACTTTAGAAGTTAGAGGGGGGGGGGGACACACATTTTACCACTTTGGAAGTGTCTCTCGCTCAAGTTATTCAGTGTATTTAGAAACCTCAACATTATTTTTAAAGACCTATCGATAGATACCCCACACGCGTAGGTTTAATGAAAAAATATTTTTGAGTTTCAGTTCTCAGTATTTCGGCAACCCTAATTTTTCTTTTTCTTGCTTTTTTTTTGTAAAATCTTAATGCGGTTCACAGAATACATCTACTTACCAAGTTTCAATAGTATAGTTCTCATAGTTTCGGCAAAAAGTGGCTGTGACATACGGACGGACAGACAGACAGACAGACAGACATGACGAATCTATAAGGGTTCCGTTTTTACGTTTTACGGAACCCTAAAAAGGAGTCAAATCTCTTCCTGCAGTCCGTTTGAAAAAAGAGTAAGGAGGTAGGTGGGTATTAGATCACGCAGATCAGCTCACAGTTTTTGAAACGTATCCGATGATATACCAACAAGCTAGCAATTTAGGAAATAAATTCTAGGAAGAGTTATGTAAATGCGCTATTTTGACTATCAGTACAATATTTCTTTCTGCGAAACCTCAGTATTAGTATGATTATCTCCAGTAATCCAGTCAGAGGCCTATCTACGTGACCGTTTTCTCCTATTAAAATATAAATCTTACAAGATTCTTCCAGAGATTTTATAAATCCGTCCAAGTAAAAAAGATTTGGTGGATAAAAAGAGGCTTTAGCGGAACCAGCTCGGATTCTCGGCGAATACTTTTCCTGCTTTTTTTACAAAATTAACTTAGTATGAAACAGCGCATGGATTTGTTTCTGAATGAAGTCATTGTTTTTTAGGTATTGTACAAGGTTACGTAAAGCCGTGGTTGCGTTGTGGTTTGAACGTATCGTTGACAATCTTGGGGTCGTAGGTTCGAATCTCGCCCTCACATCTAAGTATTTTTGAAGTAACAACGTTTTTATTGGTATTGATCAGTATTTGGTAGAGAGATATTCTATGGGTATGCGTCACGGACATGGTAATGTAGCGACGTAGCGGTGAAGTGTCGGAGCGGAGGTGGAGTAGCGAGCGGGAAGTCCGCTCGTGAACAAAATGCATGGGTCATATGAACCACCAGGAGACCTACGTAGGATGATACAACTTGCCAAAAATATGCAAAGTTTTTTATAAGTAATACAATTTCTAGAAATTTGATCATCGCGAAGTTGTCCGAGATAAGCAGTTACAAGAGGTTTAATTTTCTTTTCTCAGGAACTAATCTTTAATTTAAAACATTTTTTTATTTGTTCACGTTGAATCGTCGTTATAAAAATAAAGCGTAAACATACGTATAATATGTATGTTTAATACACGGACAGAAGTCCGTGTAATTCTAAAATATTTTTCATGATATTGACCATGTTTCACTGTAAACGGTAAGGGGCTGAATTATAACGATCAACTGTGATTATTTAACAGTACCTGGGTGACCGAGCTTTGCTCGGTTTAAAAATTAAATATACTTAGATACCTACAGATAAAAGACTCCAAGAAATAGATTTTCTTAAAAAAAACGGATTGAAAAAAAAAGAGAACCCGTCTGGATTCGAACCCAGAGCTACTAATTCGTGACCGCTATGAGCGCCCGACTTCCCGTCTGAGCTAATTATGCTGTCGCGTCATGCGGCGAAATTTACCTTTACATTCTAATGTCTAATGTGACAGTTTTGCATTGTCTAAAAACGCGCATAATATGCGTTTTTTTTAAATAAGACCTAGTTAGATCGATTTATCGTCCCCGAAATCCTCTGCATACATAATTTCATGAAAATCCGTCGAGCCGTTTCCGAGATTCAGATTCTATATATATATACATATTTATATAGGTACAAGAATTGCTCGTTTAAAGGTATGAGATTAATCGAAATTGTTCTATGACCTAAATCTAATTCGACTGAAAACTGTTTATCTTAAGCTTCTTTATGTAAAAATCTCATCCCTTCAATCTTACAGGACAGGAAAACCACGCTATTCTACAGTTTACCCAAAGACGGAACTAAAATTTCCAGCTAACCTGTGTTAATTTTGCTCTAAAATACGAAAGTGGTGCTTTTATAGGCTACAGATAAGTTTGTAACCGTATTTTCACCAATTAGGCTTCGAAGTTCTGTAACAAGATTAACGATCCTTAAATTCGAATAACAAACTTAATTGAAACGAGATTTATATTACTTTCACTTCGTTCTATTTTGCTAAATGATCGTTTAACTTAAGGAAATGAAAGACTTTTGCTATTGACATTAGTAATACGTTCCGGTTCATGCGAATTAAGTCGTGTACTTGAGACTTTTAGTAACTGTAACTTTTATACAATAGCTTTCATTTATTTTAATAATAAGAGTACAATGTTTGTAAGCTTTACAATCGTTTTCGCGCATCGTGTTCTATCTTTTTTTACTTAAATTTGACATACTGAAGTTGGTTGCGCGTTTAGATAAAGAATAATAGACTATAGGCCCGTGAACAAAATTTACGTAGTAAATGAACCACCAGGAGACCTAGGATGATAGAACGGTATAAAGTAATAAGATTCAGCACTATGCCGTCACTTGTAAGCTGTCCTACTGAGTACAGTCGAAGAAGGGGGGTTGCAACCCTCGATCATTTCTCCTTGTCGCATGATTTTTGTACGGCATTGCGATGTAATGGATTAGGAGAGGTGAAACTATATGGAATCAATGCCGTATATAATCAAATGCTCAAATTTAATCGGTAAGTAAATCGTCGGAAAATCACGATTTTTTCGACAAACTAATAATTGAATATTAATTATTTTCAATTAATTTTCAAATAATTTTCAAATAACTTTCAATACCTCTTCTAATCTATTATTCTGCAACGCCGTACAAAAATCATACGACAAGAAGAAATTATCGAGGGTTGCAACCCCCCCTCTTCGACTGTACTCTGTTGGGCAGCTTACAAGTGATGGCATAGTGCTGAATTTTATTAATTTATACCCTGCTATCATCCTACATAGGTTTCCTGGTGGTTCATTTACTACGTAAATTTTGTTCACGAGCCTCCAATAAAATATAAATATTACAGTAATATTTCCGTTTATTTTTGTTACAATAAAGGGTTTTCTATCTTTAATTTAGTAAGTAGGGTAGTATGGATTAGAAGCTATACCAAAAGCTTTAAAACCGCGAGCTTCATTGTTTTTTCTTTTAAATTCTAATGAGTACAGCAACATGCATTTAGTCAAACACGAAAACACAGATTACAGAAATAAAACGGTTTATTTCTGTAATCTGTGCACGAAGACTTAAAAGTACTACCTAGCAAAGCTTGGTACTCTCCCAGACATACAAAATCTTATATCGCATTAAAAAAAAAGACTGCATTCACTCAACAATACCGTTTTGGGAGAGTTTACCATAAAGTGAAATAACTTTGTAAGACGGATAGCCAAACTTATGTCTTATATTTGCTGTGTAATTTCCCTGTAATATTATAGGTTACGAAGGTTAAAGTGTAATATAATTATTATTATTTATGAAAGATAACTCTGTGTTAGCTTAGACAGTCTGAGAGCTCAGTATTTACCTAAAGGCCGTGTCAACGCCATTAACTTTGACAAATAAACAAAACAAACAAAATATCAATCTCCGATACTCATTTTGTCGCCATTAAATCGTGCTTAGAACAATCAACCGTGAGATGTGTAAATAAAGCGTTTTAAGAATGCAAAAATACCTATCAAAATAATAAGTGTCAAATTTTGCCAAAGATGCGCCAATGTTACATTCTGTTACAAAAATTAGATTAGCATATATTATTATGTCAATGTCAATAATAATTTGGCATAAAAGAAAGCAAGCAAGCAGTAATATGTACACATTACTACTGTGTTCTAGTTTGAAGGGCAATGTTTCCAGAGAAATTATAGGGCTTAGAGATATAACACCGTAGATAGCTGGGTGGCGAGCGCAGTGCAGTGCTAGGTAATGATTTGGACTCTTCACGTTCCAATAGCTGCGTGTCACTGTGCTGTTATGTGGCAGGCATGTTGCTTACCATCAGGCACATGTCTTGCTCGTCATGTCACTCGTAATTTAAAAAAAACTATCGATGACCCATTTATCCCTCTTATCATGTCATGTCATGTCATCCTCCAACTTACGCATAGTCATCTTGGTGAGTTATGTCTTTGACTCCTTGCTTACGAAAAAATACTCGGGAGTACAAAGTGTGCGTTGCACCTTTGACTTTTTTATAGTGTGAGAAGGCCATAGCTTAAAAAGTAGGAACAAAAACTGGGCTGCTTATGCTATGCAATGATTATGATAAAATAATTTATTAGTTCAAAGATCAAATACATTTGAACACAACTTGTATTATTTTCAGACAGTCAGTTCAGTACAAATAAGTAACATAAAAATATTTTCAATATTTTTTATTACAATTTTGATAAATATAAAGCAGTTGAAATTTTAAAATAATCATTACATAAATGATAATAAATAACCGATACTTTCATTTATGTTAATTTTAAAGGACAATGCCCACGTCCCATACATTGAAAAACCTGGCCAACTTTTTTTGATACTGAAAGTGTATAGAGATGAATAGTATCTAATTAGGATTGTTAATGCTTCTATAAACGTCTGCTGTTGGTGTTTTTCATTTCCTAAATACCAAAAATGAGTTACAGTTAAACCAAAAGTAAGGTTATGTTTACTGTCAAAATATTTTAGAATTATGTTTTCTTTTGGATTAGAACAGAAAAGAAAAGAAAGAACTATGGTATTGCCTTTCAAAACATATTTCTTATCAGAATAAATAGGAATAATAGTACTTCTCACTACCAACTGATTACCATAAAATAGTTCTCGGATGGAATTATCATAGGGTAAACAAGCCTTAAACTAACTAAGTGCAGGGCTAGGTCTGATGATGTAGACTTGTCTTCATGTTCTAATAATTTATGACACAAGACAGTGTATCTTGTTAAAGGCAAGCATGTTTTCTTGCTTACCATCAGGCATATGTTTCGCTTATCCTATCATGGTTTCCTGAAAAAATACTTAAATCAGTGTAGATAATACTGTTCACCGATATCTTTCTACTGAATCTATATTCAAACCAATGCAAGAGAGGATAAATAAAATATATTGTTTGCTATCATATAATTATATTTACATTTAATAATAACTTTATATATTTAATAGCCCAAAACTACTACATAGCCAAAATACTCTGCTCGTGGATTTATGTGGTCCTGGTGTCTGACCATCCTAGAAATCTCAAGAAGAACTCTGCAATGCAAGTACAGCAGTACTGAAAGATGGCCTCTGCTGGTTGTCCCCATCATTTTCAACTAAAATATACATATTATATCTATTTTATTTGCTTCAGCTTGTGTCTGTCTTCTAAAAGCAACTCAGGGTTTTAAAATTGGTAATAGCATAGGTTTTGTAGAAACTTACTTAGAACAGTAGAACTTACTGCGCTATCCCCGTATTTCCTGTAGAGTATGAACACATCATTCGCATAGAAATATTGCCACAGAAAGGACTATCTTAATTGTGAAATAAATATTTCATTATTTTGGTATTCGAGACAGTGGTCTTAGAAGGTTCCTAACAATCGAGGGTTTCCATCAGAAAACACAAGCAAGCCATCACAACAATATATGGTTTTATGTAATTATTACCACAATTATGTAAGTAATAAGGAGCACTGAATCACATAATTCCCAGTTTTGTTAAAACCAATTTAAACAAGAAGAAAACCAAAGTTAGGAAGAGAACCATGCATTTTTCTTGTTTACTTTATTTTTGATTTGTCAATTTGACATTGATCTTTGACCAATTTGGATTTGGTGAAAATTGCATGCCACCTTTTTCCTCGTTTACATTACCAAAAAAAGCTTTGATAGTTTCTTTGTCGCCGTATTTATATATATCGTTATTTAAATATGTAAAAGTAGTAAATAAACGACATTGTGAAAGAAATTGATATACATAATATCCATTTTCAATTTCAATCTAACGCGGATCACTAAAACGAAACGCAGGTACCGTTTCGTTATTGCAATATTTTACAAGTCAGCTTTGTTGGTCAATGGTAGGTTTAATTTAAACAAATGCAAATTATTTTATTTCGGAATGTTAGAAAGTTATATAATTTCGCACACGAGTACAACAAAAAATCACCAATTTTTTAATATATAACTCATATGTCTACACGACAACTATTTTAGCGGGTCAAAAATGGGCATTGTCCTTTCCGTCAATCATTCCACGTCTCGTGGCTTATTCGTCTAATTCCCCAGCCGATGAGTCGGTATATCTGTCGTAAACGGAACTTCGCCACCGGATCGGTTAATAGGCATTCCTCTCGCTTCATTGCTTGTTTGTTCTGCACTCACTGACTTTATATCCGGTATAAAGATCGGGGCTTACTGATTGAAATCGAAAGTAAATTATCTTATATATAAAATTCTCGTGTCACAATATTAGTTACCTTACTCCTCCGAAACGGCTTTACTGATTTTTACCAAATTTCATATGGTAGAACTGAGAATCGGCTACTAGCTATTTTTCATACCCCTAAGTGATAAGGGTTGTTCACCCCTAAATATATTTGTTTAATTGTTGGACTCAATTGTTTGTTTTTATTTTTTTATAATGTGGCATTTAAAAATAACATACAACCCTTAACTTTTACCGTTTTATCACCAACCCCTATTTTTTAATAGCCATTTTAGTAATTTAATCAATAGACAGTGAACTCCTTCTAAACGGCGGGACCGATTTGAATGTTTTTTTATGCGTGTGTACAAGTAGATTTCAGGATGGTTTAGATTCACAAATAAGCCCGGCAGATGGCGCTGCAGACAGTGTCTAGGTTATCCGAGCGAAGCCGGAACGGGCCGCTAGTTATTATATATAAACACGTTTTTTCGTGGCAATATAAAGCTTCTATCACATGTTACATAATCTACTAATGCCGTCATTCTATTTAGAAGTTTTTTTTATCTTGCTTGTAAGATACTGCTACTAGCGATAAATATACGTACTTAGCTGTCCCTCTGAAACGAATCCCATTTTCAAAATCTTCCAAAACCGTCTCCCTATTTATATATTTTTTTATCATCTCATGCAGTTGCCTAGAAGTTACAATTTTTAGCGAAACCTTGATTTAATTATTTATTTATTAATTATTATTATTAATAAAAATAATTACATCAAGCTAATAATTATTAATTTATAAGGCTTCTTTTATGTTTTGTTTTAAAATTGAAGGAAATTAAGTGATACTTAATCTATTCATGTAAAAAAATCTGTGTTAACTAATTCTACAATATTATAAATGTGAAAGATAGAACTTTAGATTGTTTTTGGCTCAATCACGTTGCGTGAACTGATGGGATTGCAGTTTCGAACAAAGTTTGATTATAATCGAAAATAACACATACTATGCAGTTTGAATGGAAAAATAAAATGGAAGTTTTACTCGTACAATTTTTACTATGTAGAAAACTATGAAAAATGAGACACGGTTTTCACGGCGCGGCTGCCAACCGCGCCCGCGCGCGGGCGCGGCAGATTTCCATATAAAATTGAATTCAAAACACACGACGCGGTTTACGGCCGCGGCGGCTGCGGCAGCCGCGCGGCGCCCGCGTGGCTGCGCGCGATTCTTGCGCAGTAGCTTTCCGGAGCAGAAACCGCGAAAACCTGCGGTCTCGTGAGTATTGAAACAAAACCGTCGCGCGGCGCGGCGTCGCGCCAACGCGCGGGCGCGGTTTGAAACCGCGTCGTGAAAACCGGCTCTAATTCATTTTATATAAAAAAACTAGCTGATCCCGCAAACGTTGTTTTGCCTTAGTGAACAACCCTTGTCACTTAGGGGTATGAAAAATAGCTAGTAGCCGATTCTCATACCTACAGAATATGCATATAAAATTTGGTTTAAATCAGTAAAGCCGTTTCGGAGGAGTAAGGAAACAAACACTGTGACACGAGAATTTTATATATAAGATAATTTCTAAGAAAAATCAAACTCCACTTTTTTATAAATTGTTTATGTAAACAACTTCACGTCAATGTTCGATGGTTAAATTATTTAGATCAGTTTATACAAAACACTATTAACACGTTTTAAAAAGATGTAGTTATACGGTCGAATTGAGAAATCTCTTTTTTTGAAGTCGGTTAAAAACAATGAGGGTGGGGGGCAGAAGCGTCAAAAGTACTTAACAACCTATTCTTATACCTGCCAAATATACAAATCTTTGAGGATAACCATAGTTGGTCTGAGAAAAAACCTAGGTTGATTTGTGTTGAAGGAGAGACAGAAGTAAACAACGAAGTTGGCAACGGGGCCAGCATTTTGGGCACGATTCCCACTGGCACTGGTCTTCTAGATTAAGTTCGTGTACATTTTGTAAATAAATATATATGTATATATAATTGATACATTTTAATCTTATGTCATTTTTTAAATTATTTTGTAAATTCTTCTTGTTCTTCATTCTACCTAACCTGAATTAATGTTTTCCTAAGTAATTGAGTAAATAGTTGATTTTATATTTATTTTTAAGCATATTTTTATAGTGGTAGAACTCTTTGTAGAGCCCGTCTGGGACACATCCACATCACATCAGTTACACATCTTGACCAGTTATTCTACGAGTACAGTAGTACTATTTGGATTCTTCGTGTCCGAATAGTTGCGTGACACTGTGTTGTTATGGGCAGTCTACTAACCATCGTATACATGTCCTGTTCGTTCCGTCATCCTATATCCTATACACTTGTCACATCAGCGTTGGTAATTATTCGTCATTGAATTATCTATATCTGTGTTTCCAGAGGGCAGTGCATTAGAGGGCTTAGAGATATAACAACTTAGATCTCTGGGTGACGAGCGCAGTGCAGTGCCAGACAATGATTTGAACTCTTCATGTTCCAATAGCTACGTGTCTAGCGCGAGAGCCACTGGGCAGCAAACTCAGGTACTGAGAGAGAGTCTGATCGAGCGTTTGGGCTTGACCCTTGATGCGGTGTCCAAATGGGGCGATGCCAATCTGGTCAAGTTCAACGAGAGTAAGACGCAGGCGTGTCTGTTCTCCGCTAAAAGGAGTCCTTTCCAACTGACTCCAACTTTTAGAGGTGTATCCGTGCCGGTCTCTGACCGTCTTGAACTTTTGGGTTACTTTGACCTCTACGCTCAACTTTGGCTCGTTTATCGAGTCCAAGGCCAAACTTGCTGCCAAAAAACTTGGTGTCCTCTCAAAGGTGCGAAGGTACTTCAAGTCTGAACAGTTGCTTACACTATATCAAGCACAGATTCGCTCCTGTATGGAGTACTGTTCGCACCTTTGGGATGGATCGGCTAAGTATCAGCTGGAGGCTCTGGAATCGATCGAGAGACGTGCCAAAAGGCTCATAGGCAACGACACTCTTGTGCGAAAAAGACTTCAAAGTCTTGAACATCGCCGAAAAATTGCTAGCCTATCGGTTTTTTATCGGATACACTTCGGAGAGTGTGCGACTGATTTGCATGATCTGATACCACCTTGTCCTTTTTTCTATCGGAATGCTCGTAGCTCGAAAAAGCGACATCGTTTCATGGTTGATGTTCCAAAGACACGAACGAAGAGATTCGACTCTACTTTTGTGATAAGAACGTCTAAGCTGTGGAATACGTTGCCTGAGTGGGTTTTCCCCGATGGTTACAATCTTTGTGTCTTCAAATCGAGAGTGAATCGGTTTTATCTAGGTAAACACGCTCCATCGTAGACCGCATCATCGCTTAACATCAGGCGAGATGGCGGTCAAGTGTAAGCCTATAGAAGTTAAAAAAAAAAAAAAAAAAAAAAAAACGTGTCACTGTGATGTTATGTGGCAGGCATGTTGCTTACCATCAGGCATATGTCCTGCTCGTCTCGTCACTCTTTATTATAAAAAAATAGGTACAACGGGCAAAGCCGGGGTGGACCGCTAGTTATAAACGGAATAGCAGCTTGTTTTCCCATATTTATTAATCGTCTCTTAGCAATTATCCTCTAGAAAAATGGAAGAGTACCCCACATCGTTCGGGAACAACATATCCAAGCAATAAACCTCTCCAGTTGACGGATAGCAGGTACTGTACAGCGTGTTTGATAGACATTCATTGAGATTAGTTGAAAAGTTAGTTCATATTATGTAGGTTTCTTTGGTTTTTTTTCGAAATTCGTTTGAAATGCTCTATTATGTATTTCTAAGCGAATCTCATGATATTTTATTTTCCTGCTATAATACATGTCATAGGAACAATACAATTTATATATACTTCTAATGAGATAACCCCATCGCGTTAGACTTTTCGTGATCACGTTAGTTGTAACGCTGCCAAAGCGTCGAAATAATTTAGATCGTGAACAAGTCCTGTGTAATTTTTTCAAGCTTGATAATATTATACATACATAAAAACAAAACACACATAAACATAAACAGCCCACTAAAACATAATAACTATGAGGCGTTTTCCAGCTGAAAATGGACTTGTCAAAGATAGTTACAAATTTTACCAAGTGTGGCACCACTGTTTGTTTTTGTGAAATTTTTCTAACAATGTAAAACATTGGCGCCACCTATAGTGAAATTGGGAACTGTCTTTAACAGGTTTTTTGCCTCTTTAAATCGCCGTATTTGCAACAAAAATAGTCCTGCGTAATTTTTTCAAGCTTATTTTTTCTTTTCTGAACCTTTGAAAAAAATGCCTTGCAAAACAAAATGTAAGTTCTATTGCTGGACACAATGTACGTTTATATGAGTGAATGTAGGAAGGCATTGACTGCTACTAACGTTTCGCTGACACGCTGTATTCGACATCTCCGGAGGTTGTAGAGTTGACGTGTTTTCCGCTATTCGCACGATATCGGGACAATTTACGGTACAGCACGACCAACTTATTTGTGGAACGCAGCAATGGCGCCACGATCGAATAGCCTATTACAAAATAAGACATATTCGGTATTATTTAACTAGCTGAACCGTGCGCGCGTTGCCACGCCATTTATAGAAAATTGGTCGTACCAATTCAAATTTTTAACAAATTGGGTTATCTTAGGTTCTAATGACGCATTAAAGATATACACATGCTGTCACGCAACGAAAGCTCTCAAAGAGCAATATTTTTCCCGTTTTTGTTACAAGTTTCATTCATTCTCCGCTCCTGTTAATAGAAGCGTAATGTTAAATAATCTATAGTTTTCCTCAATAAATTGACTATCCAACAGAGAAATAATCTTTAAATTCGGACCATTAGTTCCCGAGATCCTTGCGTTCAAACAAACAAACAAACTCTTCAGCTTTATAATTTTATTATATGTAGATACTTGTAACTCAGTAGTTCTGCTTTTGGCCGTTTTACAGATACAGATGGTATTGTAGCTTGACGTGACTTGTGACGGGAAAACTGTTTCTGAGAGGTTTCTGACTTATTCGAGGTAGACGTTCCCTACGACAGCCTGACGTACTGCTGATTTAATATTACCCAATGAGAATAGATTCAGATTGTTTTGCGAGAAAGTTCAACCTAACTTACAGCGTTATCACAAAACTAGACTTTATTTGTGACGTTTAGGGAATCGATATACACTGAAGACATGTGTTTTAGTGCATGGAAGTTGATTTTTTGGTATTTTTTAAAGTTTGTTTTAGGACGCTTGGATGCTGAAATATGTGAGTGAATTTTTAACGATATCGCTTGCTCCCCGAGAAGTAAAACACGATATGATGAAGTTGGCTGACAATACATGCGAACACCGACACTTAGGCCAATTGTCCACGTAGCTGCACGACATCCGCACGATTTCGACAATTGTCGGATGCAAGACATTGCTTGCATCTTGCGTACAAATAATGAAGTCTGTGTCCACGAAACGACAACGACACGACAGCCGCACGTCTTGCGTTTGTTCGTAGGATGCATGCATTCGACAAAAGACGCGTGCGTGGACAGTAGGCCTTAAACTGTAACTGTCAGTTTGCGGTAAAGGGTCTATGCTGGTTGGTCTGTACTGTAATGGACTGTACAGGAAGTACAGTCCATTACAGTACAGAAACCCTAAATGTAGGCTTACGCAGACGGAGCATTATTTGCGCCTTCATCATCATCAGCCTGTGTTTATCCACTGCTGGACATAGGTATCTCCTATATTCCATATTACACCGGTCGATTCTCGGTTTTTTCAGCCAGTTGCGCTTTAGCGTGAGTGAAAATTAATTTGCTCACAAATGTTTTTGTGATTACTGAAAAGGTAGGGTCACTGTGGCGGCGCCTACGATGCGCTACTCCTCGTCGGGGATGCATCATTATTTTGGAGCCCTGGCAAGCTAAAGACTTGGTTGTCAAAATCCAGTAGGAGGTGGGAGCCTCTTACTGGAATTACGTTGGACTGTTGAATAGATCGCACTATTAGACAAGAATATTCTAAACCATTTCAGTCCAAGCCTCTTAACGATCTGCTTAACGCGACCCTCAAAAAGGCGAAGTTCATGTATAGAAGCTCTTCCTCCCCGGCCAGGATTAGCAACAAGAACATTAGGTATAGCCAGATAGATCCTTGTGATGTGACATAAAAATAATAAAATGGCGTTCCACCGTACGCCTGTTTTTGTTAAAACTCACACAGAATATTAACAAAAAAACATTACTTACATATACTAATGTAACGACCTTTACAAAATTATACTATATCCCAATTTATCTCCCTTGACAAAATTAAGAGATAATTTTACTAAAAAACAAAAGCCATTGAAACTTATCCAATATTCGCAGCATAACAATAATATATTTACCTTTAATATTGCGGTATATGAAGAAACTTTTCCTTATTTTCGGGTTCGGTACCAATATAGTATTGATCAACCGACTGGATTGATTTCACAGGTCATCGCATCTGCTGAACGGAGAGCAAGTTCGAGGTTTTCTGACGAAGATTCATTGGAGAGTAACTTCCGCATATATCAGGATCAGGAGCAGTGAAACATTAAATTATTCGCTGTAGTAGAAGTCATTTTATTGCGTTTTTAGAAGTAATTCCGAAAACGCTTCCATGAGCTGACTGATGCAATATTTTTTTGTCTATTAATAAAAAAGGCATTCGTGATCAAAGCATGTTTAAAAACCAGCAAATTTTCAATTAATGATTTACCCTTTTACATATTAAATAACATACTAATTATAATATATAATAATATATGTAATTAATACTTTTACATATTTATTAACAAATGAACTGAAAATAATCAAGTATTGAATTGTTGGGTATGGTAAGAAAGACATGGTGGTATTCCATAAAAAAAATTAAAAGATTACTGGGTAAGAACAAATTGTCATCTAATAATTTACATACATATATAAACAAAACACAATGTACAAAAAAAATATTTTGCTTTATTTTGTTATTTATGGTACGATCATCTGAAAACTAAAAATGGCAATACTAGTCACGGACAGTTTTTACGCGATATTTCGATTATACATTTTTCTTAAGGTTTTAGTTTCTCATAATATATGTAATGGCAACGGTTACGGATCCCAGAGTCTGTGGAGAGCAAAAAAAAGGTTTCACATATTTTTAGTTCGGTCCCGCAGTAATGTCCTCCAAGCCTGCAAACTTCGTTCCAAAAAAAAGTGAGTATTTATCTCACAACACTAACTACTCGTAGCACCAAACTAAGCAAAGCTTATATTTTGAAACGTTGGTGATGAATATAGTCGTAATACATATTATACATAATATAATTGATAATCTATACTTTCTATACTAATATTATAAAGCTGAAGAGTTTGTTTGTTTGTTTGAACGCAAGGATCTCGGGAACTACTGGGCCGAAATGAAAGATTATTTTTGTGTTGGACAGTCCATTTACCGAGGAAGGTTATAGGCTATTTAACATTACGCTACTGTCAATAGGAGCGGAGCATGAATGAAAAATGTAACAAAAACTGGAAAAAAAATGCTTTTTGAGACCTTTCGTTGCGTCACAGCATGTGTATATTACCCTTTAGATGTTACATCATGAGAATCTAAGGTAACCATTTTTTTTTGTTCTAAATTAAATTGGTAAAACCAATTTTCGCGCGCACGGTTCAGCTAGTAATATATATTTATAATACAGAGAAACATCCTCACACACAACAACCATAAACCCGATATCCGTGACTACAAATATTGGTATTCATCACATTAAATAGAGTAAGTTAGTCTCTGCTCAAGATCAAAAACATTTTCGAAAAAGTGTTTGAACAACATCAAAATCATAACGTCTTGGCTAAATAATGATAAGGCACACTAAGTCTGGTTCTGTCGCAGCCCAAACATCGGCGTTTGTAGATAAACACGAGGGCACACAGAAATAATATACAAAACAGAAAGAGTATCCGTGATTCACCATTTTTATTTTTTGACAGCGGTCTGCCCCAAATACGTTTGGGCTGAACAACTAAGTTTTATAGCTTGTTAGCAGCGCCGCGCTGCGAGGTTTAAACCGCGGGGTTTCACATGCGTGGTTAATGTTCCCGTTCTTTTCTTCGGGATAAAAAGTAGATTATGTGTCACTAAAACAATTATCTTACTTTACAAATAAAGGTGAATTATTTTTTGTAATCGGTCGAGTAGCTATTGAGTTTATTTGTTACAAACATACAAAAAAACAAACATTCAAACATTTCCTTAATTTTTTTATGATATTACTAGCAGTGCCACGCTATCCTACTTGCGTAGGTCCCGTTCTCTTTTCCGTCAATAACAAGTAGTTAAAGTGATTGACTCTAATCTAACTTTGTTTAAAATTTCAATCCGATTTGTTCAGACATGATTGAGCAACAAACGTCAATACATCTGTTTATAATGTTGGTTGGATACTAAATATAAAAGCAACTCATATATGCTGTAAAAAATTAAATCACTTTATTTTTTCGTGATATAAAAGCTCGCGTTGCACTAAAATAACTACACATCAAACAATGGATAAGATCATGCCACTTTATCTTCATGTAAGCTTTTCTGTGAAACCCTATATTATTCCATTTCTAAGTAAAACCAAACATACGGTTATTGGAGTATTGTAACTTGGATTTGAACAAACATTTGCCTTATCTCATACCTAATATTAATATGCCATTCGCACCGCGCCGTGGCTATCTAGGAAAACGTTCAAGGTTTGTCTTTTGAGTTTGAATACAATTTTAGTGTCGAGAGTAAAATGTTTTTTAAAGGCACGCTTTATGTTTAATCGTATAGTTGTAACACCAAAAATACACGGTGCAAATAATGCTCATGTAATGTACTTTTTTATTATTTAAATATCTAAGCGGCGACTTAACATCAAACTTAGGCGAGATTAAAAGTTATTTAAATATTAGTCCAGGTACTGACAAGATATTTAATTTCATCAATCACCTATTCAACATCACAGAAATACGTGAGAATAAAAGAATATACTTTTAAACCAACAAGCCCTTAGTATCTCGATTTGGTAAATACATATTTAGACATTGGCCCATACATATACGGATACAATAAGTATTGTAATGTTAAACTTGAAAATTTACTTATTGTTTTGTTACTGTGTGTTAAATAAAAATTTCAATTTCAACATTTCTTCACAACGCTAACTCCAAACTAAGTAATGTCTGTATTACGGGAGCCAGATAGCAGCTGATACAATACTTATTTAACCGTAATTATAAACTTATACATGATACAGAAAACGCAGATACATAACAAATTTAATATTTGCATTTTTCACACTAATTTACATTCATATTTGGAATGATCTGGGTTGGAATAGAACCCACGATCTTTGGCTTCACATGCAGATTTACTACCAACTCACAAAGGAACAGTAGTAAAAATGTTTGTCTGTAAAGTCGGTTTACTGACGATAGAACGTGACAACGTCTTAAGAAAATACTGATGGAATGGTAGCATTTTTCAAAAGAAAATTTTAATTTCATTTGTTTAATAGATTTGTATGTAAAAAGTAATCAGTAGAATTTAGTCATTTTCAATCAAAACAATGCAAAAAGCTTTTAGATGCCGGGGATCGAACCCGGGGCATTTCACATGCAAAGCCAACGCTCTACCACTACTGAGCTACATCCCCGCTTGAACTACTGGTCGAAATAATTAATACAACTGTAACAAACATGCGGCGAGATAACGACCGACGGTAACGTTACATGACGTCATGTTTTGTGGGCGTGCAGCCGGCTTCATCGAATTATAAGACGTTATCACGTCAAAAAATATGGTACCCTTCTTTTTAAGTCTACAGTTAAAAATATCAAAAGATATAAGCCACATCTGCAGACTTATGAAAAACAAACCGCTTCGCTGACCTTTCCAGTATTTTTCTTTTAATTACATTTTCCGAGAGTTACTCTCGTGTTAATTTAGATAATTGCCGATTTATGTAATTTTTGCATAAATTTACGATTATTATGATGAACAAGCGCTGTTCTTTTTCATTTCAGTTTATTAAAAAGGTTTTTTGCTTTAATAAGTGAAAATGTTGCTGATTCGGATTTATTTCTTTAGTACGATTGTTTGTAGAATGTGCCTGGGGAGGGAAGAAACTTGTGTTAGGTATTCTACTACCAAACAGTAATTTTCAAACATTACTGTATCCCTGTTTGAAGGGTAATCCAATACAACATTTTTTTTACTAAACGTCTTCTAGGGTGATATTGATCGGCATAAAATTTATTCTTATTTTAATTGCAATCACAATTTATGGATAACAAAGTAAATTTGACTTGACATGAAAAAGTCACAGAGTACAGAATATACACTTCAAAAAGAATACTCACTATATTTTAAGCATATTAATTGAAACCCTTTTAATAATGATATTAAAAGCGCTTTGAGCAGGTTTCTTGGAAAATTATGGGGCAAGTCATCAACATTTTTGAGTGTCGAGCGCACTGCAGTGTTGCGGTGCTAGGCACTCTATTCTCTACGCAACTCTTCATGATAAATTGATATTATGCTACTATACTGTTGTGGCCAGATGTGCTACTTATTATCAGACTAATATATTTTTGTCCAGTCAATCTATATAAAAAGAGCTATTTTACAGACACTCTTTTAAAAAAAAATCTACCAATCATTGTTGCTTTCCGGTTTGAATTAATATATGAAAACTTTGTTTTACTAAATAATATGTAATAAACTGATTAATATATGAGAAAACTGTTCGTACCCGTAAAAACATTTTCTTAAAAACATTTCCATCCCAAGATGTTCTGTGAAAAAAAGTTTTCAAGTAAAAAAATAAATGTATACCTATCAAAATGGTCACATATCATATTGAAAGAATGGCGCTCGTCACATACGTTCAACATAATGTACACTTCAATCAATCGATACATTTTCAAAGCTTTACATTTCAATTAGTCAATAAAAACGAAAATAGGAGCACAAATAGTCTCCCAAATATTCTCCCAAAGCTTACAAAGTAAACATGCATTTACTCTACAATAAATTTCAATGCACAATATAATGTTTTTCCTATTTTATCTTAACTTCACCACCACTGTCCAAGAACTTGCTGAAACTATAAAGAGTTTGGTCGATAAGCCAGCATTTTTATTTGTTTTTGAAGCTACTGAAACTTGGGGTAAATTTAACTGTCTCAGAAAGACTGTTATATACTTCCGGGTCCATAATATAAGTCAGTTTCATGGACTAAGTGAGGAAATATAAAATATCAATGGGATTGTCAGCGTTGCGTATGTTGCAAGAATGTACCTCCCCCTTATTTCAAATTCAAAGTAATAAATCTTAATACATAAAAATCTAGTATCATGACGTATGTACCTAGTGAACTCTTCCACAAATAAACCAACATTCACAAAAAAATTACATTTATGTGTAATTTGATCCAACTTAAGAGACAATAGTTTTCATCATCATCAATCATCAACAGCCCACTAAACGTTCCTACTGCTGGGACTCGGGGCCTTCTCTCGCAAGGAGAGAGTTAAGGCCATAATCCACCACGCTGGCCCAGTGCGGGTTGGCGGATGACACATGACTTCGAAAGTAAGACAATAGTTTTAATATTGGTCAATTGTTTTTATATTGTCACATTCCTATCTATCCGAGCAAAGCCAGAACGAGTCACTAGTTTAAAATAAAACATGCCTAATTCAAACCATTCTCAAAACATTCACAGCTAACAGAACAAATTAAAAATTAACGATAGTGTGAATTAGTGTTGGCCTACACCGAAAGACTATTAGACACAATTTAAAGTGACCTGTTAACTAAATTTGGATGGAGGCATTGACCGTCTGCGGTTTACTTTGAATAGATCACATATACAAACTTTGCAATGATAGACTAAAGTAGCATAATGAGTTAGTAGGTTAGTGGTGAATTTTGTACTTGTGTTTACAAAATTAAATAAATAAATAGTAAAGCACATCACACGACACTACCTAGCCCCAATTTAAGCAAAATTTGTTTGTTAGTTTGCAAAGTCTTCTCTCGCAAGGAGAGAGTCAAGGTACATGTCGGTTTCATTACGATGTTTTCCTTCACCGTTTTAAGTTAGCGCCATTACACACAAGACTTCGTAAAGACGGTGGTGCTAGTGACTAGACCAGCCGTAACTTGTATACTCGATGTAATACTTATACACAAAGAGTTTACATTTACTACGGATAGAGTTAGAACAAACGCTTTATACCGTAAGCACGGGTCTGATCGCTCTTGTCTTGTCGCTCTTGTGGAAGTGTCATATTTTTGTCGCGGCACATCACTATGTCGCCATAGCGAACATACATCTCATCTTACACCTCATCTCAGCTTACACGATTGGTACAAAAGAACCGTGCGGAAAATCCTGATCTATTTACTTATTCTTTATCTAAGCTTATACGCTCGTAAATACATACTTCGTGATACTTAGAAACACCCAGACACGGGACAAATATCTGAATTCATCACACAGTATAGGTGGGAAACGAATCTACTAACTACGGCTCTGCTGGTAGACTAACTACCAACTGAGCTACAAGGCCATTTAAGGTCGCTGATGTAGTTGATGCCACTAACTTAAAACAGTGAAGGAAAACATCGTGAGAAAACCGACGTGTACCTAAAATCTTTTGAGATCATGTATCACCACCATGTATCATGTATGGCCCAGCGTGGTGGATTATGGCCTTGACTCTCTCCTTGCGAGAGAAGGCCCCGGGTCCCAGCAGTGGGAACATTTAGTGGGCTGCTTATGCATGTAGTTGATTTGGATGTAGCCTTTGCATTTAGGATAGCCAAGTTAATCAATGTTTTATCTGTCGTGGGCAAGTTTCACTTACAATAAATCTTACAGAAAAAAATAAGTCAGCAGAAATTCCAGAGTAATCAAATTGAGCAAGCAAAATAATTTGACTTGGAAAAAAATATTAAGAAAAGGCAAACTTTTATCAGTGGTGATTTTTGCATAGAGAGCTGCCGTGGTGAGTCGCGACTACTTTTAGTCCGGGTATTAGCAAAGAATAACGCGTCCAGTTAATGAGCGGTCAAAGTTTCAATTGAAAATAATGGACTTTTACACATTACTGAGACATTTCAGTGTCATATAGCTATCTCTTTCTTGTAAGTAACAATAATTAAAAAATAATTGTAAATTTAGTAGTGACTCTTTTTGTAGATACGTGAGAGTGAAACACAACAGAAACGTGATCGTTCTGTTGTGTTTCACTGTCGCATCCGTTTTTGAAATCACTATTTTGTTCGAACTTGATATTATTCAAAGAAATGCTTTTACTTATATATTTATTTTAAATCGTTTAATTCTATATTTTCGCATGTCATAATGAAGGAATATAAATATATAATATTAATAGCGTAGTTTTTAAGCATCATAGCGCATAAAACCGATTGCTTTGAACGCGCTCTTAGCGATGTATATTATGTACTTTATTTGCTCTAAGTCGTAAACTATTACAGATCTCGTTTTAATATTTTTGTGAAAATTAAGTACATTTAAAGCTTCAATTAAATAAAAAAATATTTAAAAAAAATATTGTCGAAATACTCAAAAATGGATTTGAAATGTTCACTTCCGGTTTACAGTACGTAAAAAAATTCAAATTTCGAATTCGACAAAAAAACGTAAAACGTACAACTTTATAACTATTAGAAACAATACTTTTTATTCTTTGTCAAATAATTCATCATCATCATAATCATCATCAGCCGCAAGACGTCCACTGCTGAACATAGGCCTCCCCCCTAGATTTCTACACCGAAAGGTCCCGCGCAACCTGCAACCAGCAGTTTCCAGCGACCTTTGTGAGGTCATCTGTCCACCTAGTGGGAGGCCGTCCACTGCGTCAAATAGTTAATTGATACCAATCAGAAGCATACAAAAATTCAAAAATTCATTTTTACTAAACATATAGTATCTAAAAGCTATAAAACATCACACGAAAAACAAACTGTGTGTACATAACCACGTCTACTAGAAATTTAACTGACCAGAATATAAACAAAATTCACGACCTCATATTTTTTTGGTAGTCCGGTTGGCGTGAAAAACTCCAAATGCAGATCAGCTGCATACTCTCAGAAGTGTATCCGATAAGAACTCGATAAGCTAGCAATTTTTCGGCAATGCTCAAGACTTTGCAATCTATTGATTAGGAAAACGGGTAACTCACGTGTAATGAGGTCGGTCAATCTGACTCGAGTTTCGACCGCGTCCGGCGGCCTTTTTCAAGGAGAGTGTACGCGCCCGATGGCTTCCCGTTTGGCACTGACAAACGTGGCCGAAACTCGAGTCGGATTGACCGACCTCATTACACGTGAGTTACCCGTTTACCTAATCAATATGTGTAACAACCACGTTAATTTTAATACTAAAACTTTGCAATCTGTTACTCACAGGAGTGTTATTGCTCATGAGCTTTTTGGCACGTCTATCGATCGATTCCAGAGCTTCCAGCTGATACTTCTTAAAAGGAAGAATATTTTCTTTTTCAAAGTCAAAGTCAAAGTTATTTATTGACAAATGTACAATTTACACGTCAATTAATAAAAAAATTAAACAAAAGAAAGGGCAAACAAATTGTATACATTTTCAAAGTTTGAAATTATCACTTAACTGAATAACGATTATTAATTATCGTACTGTATTTACATTATACGAGTATGTACATTATACGAGTATAACAAATATGTTTCAAATACAATAAAATTGTACTGATAAATGTCAATTTTTTCACATTTTTATAGGAACTTTAACATTACTCTCTAAAAATTCGCTGTAACTATAAAAAGTTTGATCGATAAGCCAGCATTTTAATCTGTTTTTGAAGGCGCCGAAACTTGGGGCCGATATAACTATTTTGGGAAGAGTATTATAAACTTCCGGTCCCATAATGTGAGTTAACTTTCGTGACCTCGTGAGAGGGTATGAGATAGCATCCAGCTTGTCCGCGTTGCGTATGTTACGAGAATGTCTCTCTCCTCGCGTATTGTATGATTCAAGATTATTTCTGACATATACAGCCACTTGGTAGATCAGGATAGCAGGTAATGTAAGTATGCCAAGTTCTTTGAAAAACGGTCTTCTAAAGTGTTTGCGTCATCAGAACAGAAAAAGTATTTCTTTGAAGCCACACCAACTAACGGGAATCATAACAAAAGAACCGTAGAGGTGCTACGTCGGCCTCGTAGCTCGTAGCTCGCTACGTAACACTGAGTTATTGCTTCGCCGTAGACAGGAACATGCTACATGGTACGCTGACTTCTACGTTCAAAAACTCCACACACTCCAAAATGAACTTTAAAATAACGGCATAAAGTTTAAATTACTGTATGGTAATTGTAAGTTACAATTTTTGCAGGATTTGAATGAACTTTATTGCGAAAGTCATAAAGTTTAATTTTGTTTATAAAATTAGATGGTTGGTGGGTTTGTTTGCAAAATCACTTGCCCTAGACGCCTGTTTTTAAGGTAGCGTAAAAGTATGTTTAAAAATCTGACAAAACATTTGATTGTTTTAGAAATTTGTTTTTATTGCCATCAAAACTCGAATGAGCAAGCCTGGCCTTCTACCGCCTTAAGATTGTAAACCTAAAAAGCAATGACTGGTCAACTCACCCATGACACAACTCGGAAATTTTAAAAGTTAAAACTTATTTTGCCGCGCCACAAACAGACTTTTCATGGGCTGTAAACTAAATTCTAGCGTCACGCTCAGAAATCATAAGAAATCTTCGGGTAAACTCAGGGATATGGCCATTGGTCACCTAGAAATGTGTCAACATTTCCCATTGGCTATCGAAAAATGCGTGAGCATTTCTAGATGGCCATGATTATAGCCACGCCCTCCGGTTTCACCCGCGTAGTTTCCAAAGTAAGCTATCAAATTCTAAGTTATAACTTTTCACTTCTATCAGCAGTTCCTATGACGGGAATTTTTTTATTGATTTACATAAAACATTCCATAGTATGTATAAGCTTTGTTTAGTTTAGGGTTAGATGTCGCAGTGTAAAAAAGTGTCGGCTAATATTAAATATATAAATATACAACATTATCATTCCAAAAGTAAATAAAATTAAATTATTTATTTGCAAACAAATTGTTCTTTGAATTAAAACATTACAAAATCCCTGAAATTATGTGGTGTCAGCCATCTTGGATTTAAAATGAGTCATAGTGTTCTACTAGTCAAGTCTTGCAATAAGCCATTTTGTAGCGTCGACCATCATGACCTGATTTTCGTCTAACATAACTAAGAACACTTCTGATTAACTTACAAACCAAAACCAATCAATGTCGGTTCATTTGTTCGGGAGCCACGATACCATACACACAAACACACATCTTTATCTCTCTCACACACAAACACAGAAAGAGAGAGAGACGTCAAGCTTATAACATCTCTCACTGTCGTTTTTGCGTCTGAGATTAAAAAAAGAGCGCACGTATTTGATTCAGACCTATGATGCTTCATTGTGTGTCCGCTAGCAAATCACATCTTCTTTCTACATCTAGAGATTTAAAAAAATTGGCAGTCAAACAAATTGCCGATAGAAGTGAAAACTTATAACTCGGAATGTGATTGCTTACTTTATAAACTTCATGGGAGAAACCGGAGAGCGCGACCATGAGCATGGCCATGGTCCCGAGTTTACCCGAAGATTTTTGAAGTGAAAACTTCTTTAGGCGCGCCTAGACAGATTTTTCGTTGGCTGTGAATTAAATTCATTCGTCACGCTCGGGTATGATAAGAAAGCTTCGGGTGAACTCGGGACCATGGCTATTAGCCATCTAGAAATACCTGACGTATTTCTAGATGGCCAATAGCCAATAGCCAATGGAAAATGCTGAAAAAGCGTGGACAGGCCATCATGGCATGGCCATCTAGAAACGCATCAGCCAATAGGAAACGCTGACGCATTTCTAGATGGCCATGCCAAGATGACGAGGGCACCGGTAGCACCCGTGTAGTTTCCAAGGTAAGCTATCAAATTCTGAGTTATAAATTTTCACTTCTATCGGCAGTTCCTATGACTGCCAATTTTTTTATTATTACCGAGCGTGACGCTAGAATTCAATTCACAGCCCACGAAAAATCTATCTGTCACGCGCCAAAAAAGTTTTCACTTCAAAAATATAACCCAAACGTGACCCTCTCCCTTTCGGAAGTGAGTTCAAAATCATTTAAAACAAAATATGACATTCATACGTGTCCAAACTTTCCTAACGACAACAAACGTACTTGCCCCATTAACCCCTAACAGCACGTCGCTGACAAAATTACCCTCATTAGAGGAACTTCCATCGTAAATGTGCAACACGATGTGTGCAAAAGTTTCCTATTCCGCTTTTAAAATAAAATTAAAAAGCCAGAGAGGAAAATAATATGAATAAAATAGAACAGGGTAACTAAACTTCGACGCAAATTATACCTAAACTCCACATTCTAATATATACATATATATATTTTATAATACTGGTAGACAATTCACACACAACACCATCTGACCCCAAACTAAGCAAAGCTTCTATGATGGCGGCCAGCTAGCTGATATAATACTTATATAGTCTTAAATACATACTTATTATACATAGAAACACCCAGACACAGTGCAAACATTTGAATTCATCACACAAATATTTGCACTGGGTGGGAATCGAACCCACGACCCTCGGCTTCATAAGCATAAGCAGTGCACTAAATCATAAATATTGTTTGTAGTGGTAGGACTCTTGGCATAGTCCGCTTGGGGAAGGACCACACCTTTGCCAGTTTTTCCTTTCAAATTTAAATAAATAAATATTGGTGGACAATTCACACACAACACCATCTGACCCCAAACTAAGCAAAGCTTGTATGATGGGGGCCAGATAGCTGATATAATACTTATATAGTTTTAAATATATACTTATTATACATAGAAACACCCAGACACAGTGCAAACATTTGAATTCATCACACAAATATTTGCACTGGGTGGGAATCGAACCCACGACCCTCGGCTTCGCAGGCAGAGCTGGTACCCACTAAGCCACGAGGCCAGTCAACACATACAATACATACACACAATACATTTTGCACTTGATTTCAGAGGTGTGCGTGGAATTCGAACAAGCAGGTCTGGATTGGCAAATGCCGTTCTTTCGAATAGACCAACTGTATCTTTGCAATTCATTCGGAAATGTAGTCTTGTTTTAATTAAATACATTAACATGACTTAATGGCAATCTAAATTATTATTATACTAGCGACCCGCTCCAGCTTCGCACGGGTGCAATACTGATACTAAATGTGCTAATAAAAATGATTAGTGTGGGTTATCCCTAAGAGATAGACATGGACCATAATGAGCTTTTTTGTAGACCTCTTTAAGGTGTACAATAATACTGCAGTACATTATTTTGATCTATCTCGTAGGGTTCAGCCAGCGTTTGCAATTTAGGCGCAAAAATTGTGTTTATTTATGACATTGTTTTAGAAATCTTTAAGATTATAAGTGTCTCTCTACTGTACTATGCATGTATTCTACATAAAAACCTTCCTCTTGAATCACTCTATCTATTAAAAAAATGCAATAAAAATCCGTAGCGTAGTTTTAAAGATTTAAGCACCTTTAGGGATATAGGGACAGAGAAAACGACTTTGTTTTATTTATCTATGTAGTGATGATCATCTAGTCGATCACAGCGTTATAGCCATAGTTACGTGAATACAAGAAAATAACCACAGACACGGGACACGAAAAGTCGGACTAGTCAGATTGCTTTAGAATTTTTCTAAGTTCATAATATAATAAAGTCTGAGAAACAGAAAATATGCTAGAAAATGGTAAAATACATTCACAAACATACACGCTCCATTAAACTCATAGGTACAGTAGTAATTTAAAATAGAAATGAAAATGAGAAAATGAGCAAGGAACTGGAAGGTCGGTAAAAAGTAAATTAAGTTTTTCTAGTAAATGCTCGTGTGTTGAAAACTACAAAGAAAACCTGGACAAACGAAATGTTTTGTTCGTGTGTAGAGAACGCTTTGAATTAAGTTCAGAGCCAAGTGAAGTTGAGGCTATATTTGTTAGTTTAAAAACTAAATAATCATTTACATTAATTAGAGAAATTAAAAAAAAAGAATTCTTGGATCTTGGGCCCGTGGAAGCCTGGAGCTCATCTCATTTTCAAAAGCCTTTCGGAGCGCTTGGTCGATGCAACGCGTGACTAAAATGCTTACGTATATGTGGCACAACACATAAGCATTGATATTTAGTGTGGTAATGCTGTCAGCATCAGGTGAGCATGCTTCTGACTTGTGAGCTTTAATATCTTGATTATCCGTAGACCTTCATTGGTCTTAGGTTAATTCAGATGTGCTTAATGTAAGTAATTAGGTGTGTAGCGTAGTGTAATTCTCATTGTATTTTAGTTTCGTTTAATATGGCCCTTACCAATAAAAAAATAACAAACTACGGCGCTGCAATCGTTGACCATCGCATCGTGATGATGAATAATTATCATCATAATTATTCAGAAGCTAACTTAAAACCAGGTCAAGCACTGAAGTGCAAAAGGACATGAAAGAAAGCGAGCTGTCCGATGCTGATGTCACATATATTTTTCCTAATTTAATAAAATTAATATGTGGTTGTCTAAGTTTTATATACACGGAGGAAGGCCTTGGTATCCCATCGCACAGGATAATCCTAGTTTGGGTGCCAAGTTCGTCTAAGTTTACAGATATGTACGAACGATTTAAATTTATGTATGCTTTGATTTATTAATGTTTGTTGATGAAATAAATGATTTGATTTTGATTTTGATTTGATATATATAGAGCAAAGTGGAGAAGTAGAAGTAGAAAAGCTAAGCCCACCACAGTACGGGATATATGTATGTTATAACCAGATCTTTCTGGCTATAACATTAGAACAACAGAGAATTATAGGCTATGGTCAAATTTTTCGGATTCAAAGTTAGAGTCTTCACAATAGATGTGAGAAAACTGAAAATAGAGTTCGGCAGAACATGTTAGGTCGGTGCAACGAAATATTGACATACAGAAACATTTTACTCGCACACTGGGAGACTTATAGATAACCATAAGGCCCTGATCACACTAGCTACTTTTTGAAGCGGGATGCAGCGACTAGACGTCAAGCGCCGCTACTTTTTGAAGCGTGACGCAGCGTCTGTCGCCTGTCGCCGCTGCTAAAAGTAGCTAATGTGGTTTGGCTGTAACTAGTAACATAAATGGCGGCCTTTGATAGTGATTTCTCCCAAGCAACTATTAGTCGCAGGAAACATTAGACAAACAACAAAAAATAGGAAACAAAGTGAGCATAGAGTGTAAAAAATTACAAGATGATTAGTAAAACCAGTTTTGAAGGTTTCGTCTCGGTTTTTCTTCTAAAAATAAGAATTATTGATACACCAAAAAATTTGTTAAGTACATTTTTTATTACCTATGTACCTTTCACTCAAATTATAACTTACAACTTCATACTTATTTTCAAATAGAAAAAATCATCACAATCAGTACATCCGTTTACAAGATAAGCTGAACGAACACAATAGTGTATTCGTCGATGTATCCGTCAACAGCAAACCTAGGTAGTTTGAATTTTTAGTTCAAAAACGACTCGCAAAACCATACTTAGTTTTGAACTTGAATAGACGAACATCCGCGTACATAAATATATACATACACACAGACAAACCACATTTAAAGCGGCCATGCTTTAACTTTAGGGGTTAAAAGACGGTGGAATACATCGAATCCATTTAAAGATTGATAAAACGTAATCCCATCAAAGTATGAATAAATAAATGAAGAGAACTTGCCTTGGTCCCTTTGGGACGTTTCTCCTTTGATCAAATATTTGTGACTTGTTAGAAAAAGTCATGGATTTGATGAAGTGTCCTCTATTTCTTCCAAGACTGGTTGTTGACGATGGGTCTTAAATGGCAGCCATTTTGTTATACATATATTTATAGGTTATTTTTCGGAATCGTGTTTCTTTGGATTTCTGTTGCATAAAATAAATAAAAATAAATGTTAAGTTATTTAGTTAGTTATTAAAATCAGACGTAGAAAATACTAACAAGGTATTGTTCAAATTATTCAGATCTTAAAAGTGGCCATTTTGGTAAACAAGTACAGTACTGTACGTATTTAACAGTACCTACTTTTTAGGATTGGCGTTTTTGCATTTATTTTCCGTTTTGCTTGTCCATTGCTAAATAATTAGATTAACTAAATGCAGAGCTAGAAAATGGTGATAATGTATTCTTTTAATTATTCAAAGCTAATTTAGAAGCTTTTGCATGTTGTTTTGAATTAATGATTCTTACAAAAAGTGAACCAGATTCTTAAATAAATTTAAATTAAAGTTTCTTTCCGACCTTCGTTTGCCTGGAAAAGATCGGTCTTAGCGATAAGGTGATTATTTGCTTTGTAAGCTTCTAGTATGTCTTGATATTAATATTTTGAAGTGAAAACTTCTTTTGGCGCGCCTAGACAGACTTTTCGTGTGAATTGAATTCTAGCGTCACGCTCGGGTATGATAAAACATCTTCGAGAAAACTCGGGACTATAGCCATTTACCATCTAGAAATGCGTCAGCCAATGGGAAATGCTGAAAGGGCGTGCCCTAGGCATCATATCAGGGCCATCTAGAAATGCGTGAGCCAAAGGGAAATGCTGACGCATTTCTAGATGGCCATGCCATGATGGCTAGGCCAACCCTCAAATTCTGAGTTATAAGTTTTCACTTCTATCGGCAGTTCCTATGACTGCCAATTTTTTTGCATAAAAACTATTTACTACTTCAGTTGTCTGCAACAGATTACGTTTCAAGATCTAAGGTCTCTTTTAGTGTATTTATTTGTATGTTATGGACAGTATAGAGTATCATCTATCTATGTATATATATTTAGCGGTGAATAAACCTAGGTATATGATAATGATGATAGACAAGCAGCATCTCGAGGTGTCAGTGGTGTAGTATCTGGTCCCGTTATTTTTATCTGTTAATCCAGGCTTATACATCTTAGCCCGATCCGTTCAGGCATTCCGACATTATTGAGCAACAAACATCTAAACACCTAAACTATCGGATCTATAATACCTATTAGTAGGATAACTAGGACGTACTATATAATTCTGCGAAATAAAAAAACTAGCTCAAAGCAATAAAATATCTATAAATCAAGTGAAAGCCACGTAAACTACTATTTTTCTAGGTTTTATGCCACCCCCCACCCCACCCCCGGACGGGGTGATATATCACTGGCCGGGCTCACTCTGACATTAGTATTATTTAGTTTCTGTGGACACTCAAAGGCATTTGTCTGAGTTGATTTATCACAGATTTGTCGAGGAAGTTGTGGCTATTCTCCGGATAATAGACATTTTCCGACGATTCCGTTTTTTTTTCGCGGATAACATTATTTAAATGGATAATTTTAACAAACTAGCAGTGCACCGTGGTTTGGCCCGCGTAGTTTCCGTTTCCTGTGATAAAAAGTATTATTGCTATGTTATACACATTGCTATAAGCATACTGTGCTATTATTGACCATAATCTGTGTTCCAAATTTCAACCGATCACAATTATCTAAAGTTAAAGAAATTGTAAGTGCCATAAATACCTGTTAAAAACAATATGCCGTTGATAATGATGATGATGATGAAGTAGCATAACTCGTGAGTACTTATAATTATTTAAAAAAAGTTAAAAAAAAAAGTTATGCCAATATATTCACCATCTTGTCTTATTTAAAACAGTGCGTTGGTTATGTACACATGTGCGTAAAAAAATATAAGTAGTCTTCAAATTATGCTTTTTTACATTCTGAACATTATGTTATTGAAAAACTTCTATCCCAAGATCCGTGAATCACTCGATATTTTCAGATACCATCTTTGATTTAGAAAAATATCGACGCCGTTGTGAATCAGGTTCTAAAGAGAAATTCCATTGTAAAGCTTTGAGTACTGATGTCAGATGAAAGAGTGTGTTTTGTTATGGGAACTCATGGCCGTCATCTTGCCTTATATAAAATAAAACTTTATTTCACAAATCATTTTAAAAAATTGTGATTACAGTATTGTTTTTGTTCTTCGATATTATAACAATGTTAAAATAACTAAATTTTTAAATTTGAAATAAAAATGATTTATGTAGAATTAATTAATTATTAACCGTACATTAGTTAATTAATTTGTACTTAAGTACGTAGTTAAAAAATATACATGTTTTCGAAAAATATTGTTGAACTCGATTTCTTTACGATAACCGTCTTCGATTTCGAAAAATATCGACGCCATCGAGAATCAGGTCCTAATAGGAAGTTCCATTGTAAACCTTTGAGTACGGATGTCAGGTGGAGTGAACGCGGAAGTCGGTTTAGGAAAGGGTCAGCTTGCTTCTCTGTAATTTAATAAAAACGTTTCACCGGGCTGCCGGAGTGTAAACGAAAGGTTAAATTTGATTGAGGTGAGCGAATATTTCAGAAATGAGCTGTCAAGTAATGAAACGGAGTCTATTGTTATAATAATAGACCTTGATGATATGAACATTTTTTTTTTTTTTTAAATAAAGAGTGACTAGACGAGCTGGACATGTGCCTGATGGTAAGCAACATGCCTGCCACATGACAGCATAGTGACACGCAGCTATAGGAACATGAAGAGTCCAAATCATCACCTAGCACTGCACTGCGCTCGTCACCCAGAGATCTAAGATGTTATATCTTTAAGCCCGGTTCACGTTTCAGTTATTTTTCCGTACTAACCGTACTAAACTGATCTATACACAATTCCACACCATAATCTAACTATGTTTCAAATTGTAACCTGATCCGTTTAGATGTTCCAACGTGGTTAAGCAACAAACATCTAAACTTTCGCATTTATATTTTAACTATCAGTGCCTCGTGGTCTAATGCACGTAGTTCCCAGTCCCGTTATTTTCCCACGATAAAAAGTTCACGCCATATTTGCAATAAAATATTCTGTAGTCCAAAATTCAACCTAATCCATTTAGACGTTTCAGTGTGATTGAGCAACAAACATCAACACTTTTGCATTTATAGTATTAACTAGCGGCCCGTTCCGGCTTCGCTCGGATCATAATCTAGACACTGTCTGCAGCACCATCTGCCGGGCTTATTTGTGAATCTAAACCATCCTCGAATCCACACACAAACAATCTATGTACACAACTACACACACAAAAAAAAACATTCAAATTGGTCCCGCCGCTTAGGAGGCGTTCACTGTCAAATGATTAAATCACTAAAATGGCTATTAAAAAATAGGGGTTCGTGATAAAAGGGTAAAAATGTAGGGTTGTATGTATTTGTTAACGCCACATTATAAAAAAATAAAAACAAAAAAAATTGTCCGAAAATTAAAAAAAAAAATGTTTGGGGTGAACAACCCTTATCACTTAGGGGTATGAAAAATAGCTAGTAGCCGATTCTCAGACCTACTGAATATTCATATAAAATTTGGTAAAAATCAGTAGAGCCGTTTCGGAGGAGTAAGGAAACAAACACTGTGACACGAACATTTTATATATAAGATAGGATGGTCATAAAAATACTAAGTCGTTGTGGCTTAGCAGCGACTTATATACGTGAGGTCATAGGTTCAAATTCTGCCTGCACTTCTGTATATATTTCAGATGAATGAAATTGTCATTGCAACTCTGGTTTTAATGGTGAAGGATGACATTTTGATGAAACCCGCATTCTTCGAAAACTGAAATACACAATTAAACTTTTTACTTTGTTTTAAGAAATCTCAATAATTTTGCTTAAGATTTAGCTTATAAATCTCATTTGAATAACTTATCCATTTAGAAACTTTAGTATCGTAGAATAGCAAACTTAATTACTCGATTTATTAATTTAGTAATTAATAACACAAATTAAACTGTCAGATAGAGATAAAAACAATTTAGATAGGACTGGGGGAGACGTCTGATGGGCACAGCTGACAGCAATTAAGAAAATTATATTTTAATTACTAAACTAGTCTTCAAGTCTTCAGCATTTCAGAGTAACGGTATGATGACGAAGATTGAAATAATTTGCAAAAATGTGTAACAATTTAAAATTTAAGTAGAGATTTTCGCTGCCTACCAACTGCTGTGTAATTTGGCAGAGTTATAAGTAGAAGAATTGGAAATAGTTTTTTGTGTGATTTGAAAAAAGTGACTGTGGAAGGATCATATATCATAATATCATTACCAGTTATTTTACCACTAACTTTTTTGAAGTGAAAACTTCTTTAGGCGCGTTATAGACAGAATTTTCGTGGGCTGTAAAATGGATTCATGATCACGTGATCATCACGCTCGGATATGATAAGAAATTCCGGGTAAACTCGGGATGCTAGAGCAAGAAAGATAATGTGGTCAACAAACGTGCCAGACCGAGAAAGATAATTGTTAGAGGTGGACATGGGACAATAGATACTCTCTCTCTCTCTCGCTGCTCGCTACCGGCTACCAGTGTTGACACCTTAGCGACTATGTCGCTGAAACTGGCGAATTTATTAAACCTTTTAGCGGATTTAGCCGACGTGTTACCGACAAAGGGGAATATACTAGTGTAGTGAAGAAGGTTGGAGAAGGAAAAACACAAGGTCATTGGGAATCAGATCATATTTATAAGGAAATTAACTCAATCTCTCAAACAAACAACATGGAAGTCTACCATAAACTCTACTTCCAATTTCTATACATACAGATAAATTTACGCACATTATAGCCGGGACTTTCCCAATTACATTATTACCATTTTATTAAATAATTTGCATTTTCGTTTAAATCTTACGTGTTATTAATGTAAATTTTTACCTTAAGTTGTTCCTTTTAATGTAAATTATTTAATATTGTAGGTACTCAGATCAGTGCCCTTTTATATTTCTACTAGCAGCTAAATTCCCGCGATAAAAAGTAGCATATGTGTTCTTCCAGACTGTATTTAACTGTGTTCTCATGTTTATTCCCATAATAATTAAATCAAAACCGACGACTTTTTAACACTATTTGGCGACAAGCTCAAAATCGAAGTGGCAACACTGCCGGCGTGCTTCAAATTCAAACGTCAACGTCAAAGCAAACAAACAATTATTGTTTTTATTGTAAACAAAATTAATTTAATATTCTCATAAAATTTGGATAAAATAGTAAAAAGTGAATGTTCTGTGTTTACATACAAATAATCATACTCGACCCAACTCAATGTACCTATAAAAGAGGCGACGAGAATCCCGAAATTAAGTGACATATCACACACGAAAACTGCATTCTACGGGAGCGATTTGCAATTTCGACAAATGCATTCAAAACAAACACGGGGCCTAGGTACTAAGAGAATCTAACCTGATATAAATAAAATTCATTCACGATAACGACACGAGAAGACATATTCTGGGACAACATTGGACAAGAACACATTGGAAATCCCATAGATCGGCCAGGGCGCACGCAATCATGTCAACGTTCCGAAGAGTGAGCTCACTCTTTCCGTTCTAGTCGGCTGCACCGGACGTTTTTACCTATCATTATTCGTTGTCAACAACCAAAATACGTAAAGTAGAACCACAGCAAATCTCGCCGCTAGCGATTATAGGGGTCAAGTACCTAGATTGGTTGTTTATAAACCACTTATGATACACGCAGAGACGCAGTTTCATTACCAATTTCAAGGTGCTCAGGGCACATCTGTTGATTTATCTTGGTGGGAAATCCATAAACTATTATTAATCAAGGACACAATACTATGGTACAGACAGTAACGTGAGTGACAGTAAATCTATTGATTAATAGATTAGAAGAGGTATGGAAACTATAAAAATATAAAATTTTAGATTTTGAATTATTAGTTTGTTGGAAAAAATTATGATGTGCTGACTATTTACAGTGTGAATATGGTCATTTGATTATGTACAGCATTGGTTCCATACAGTTCCAAAACCTCTTCTAATCCATTATTTTGCAACGCTGTACAAAAATCATGTGACTAGGAGAACTGATCGAGGTTTGCAATCCCCCTCTGGGACTGTACTCAGTTGGACAGCTTACAAGTGATGGCATAGTGCTGAATCTTATTACTTTATACCCTTCTATCATCCTAAATGGGTCTCCTGGTGGTTCATTTGACCCGTAAATTTTGTTCACGGGCCTGTAGTCTATAACTAATATTGGTATTATTTATTGACCCAAATATTGTGTACCTTTCTTTTGTAATATTTGTAATCAATTCTGTAATGTGAATTTTAAAAGATAAACTTATAACATATATTTGCTTGCCATAAGGTTAAATCATGGCGGACCTTTATCAACATTATGTAACAATATAAACATTGTACAACCCATGTTTTGCAAATTATATTGAATTGAAAACTTATAACTCAGAATACTTTGTAAACATAATAAACATTTAGTAGAGCTACTTAACTAAACTAAGTAGTTATTTTTAAGTATGTAGTTATTGCATTAAACTAGTAATTAGAGCAAACATCATGTTGTGAATTGATCTGGGCTTAATAAATAAATTAAATAGTAAATATTCAGTGTTTAAATATAAACATAATAATATAGTCAACTAATTGCTCTTCGCTCTTGTGTTCCTGAGTTTAGTATATTTATCCCTCCAAAAACGAATTTAGCTTTCATTACTCCATTAAAATATTTCAACAACTTAACATACAAACAGCAAATCAAATTTTGTCTTGAGCTTACTGTGATCTTTATGGCCTAGTGGGAAAATAAAAATTAACCTTAATTTCTGGCTTGTTTCATGCTTTCCAGTGCCTGTTTACATTTTTTCAGTAAGCATTCCAGCGCTGGATTCGATCGCTGGACTGCAATAATGTAAACCGGGCATTATACCTACCTAATACAAAAATCAGATAATGAAGTTTTCACTTCTGCCGTGTGGTCTTAAGCACACACTTTTTTTTTTTAATAGAGAGTGACGAGACGAGCAGGACATGTGCCTGATGGTAAGCAAAATGTCTGCCACATAGCAACACAGTGACACGCAGCTATTGGGATATGAAGAGTCCAAATCATTAGCTAACGCTGCACTGCGCTCGTCACCCAGAGATCTAAGTTGTTATATCTCTAAGCCCTGTAATTTCTCTGGAAACATTGCCCTTCAAACCGGAACACAGTGATGTTTGCAAATCACTGCTTGGCGGTAGAATAACTGCCAAAGGTGTGGTCCTTCCCCAGGCGAACTCTGCCAAGAGTCCTACCACTATAAACTTGCAATGTTTTCAAAACAAGGCGGAGGTTTCACGATTCGACCGTTTATATTTTACATTAATAAAAATAGGTTTGGTCGATATAGACAATAAAAGTTTGTTTGTTACAGATTGTCTCACTTGATATTTATATGATACTAGCGGCCCGCTCCGGCTTCGCTCGAATAATAACCTAGATATCAACTGCAGCGCCATCTGCCGGGCTGATTTGTGAATCTAAACCTTCCAGGGCCCTACCCAAACGTATACAAAAAAAATCATTCAAATCGGTCAAGCCGTTTAGGAGGAGTTCAATAACAACGAAAAGTGGCATTGATTTTTATATATATAGAATAGAATTATTAAATCTAGATATAGAATAATTAAATATAGTACGCGTCACTTAAAAATCCTGTGTTATTACGTGAACCAGAAAACTTGATTACAAACTTGATGTCAACTGATGTCAAGCGACGATGCAATTTACGATGAAGCTAATATACGTATCAACTTCGTCACCATCTATGGGCAGTAATAATTAAGTAGCCCCCAATTATAGACAATATGTAGTTATAAACGACCATCAATGGACAGTAATAATCGAGTATACGACCAGTGAATAACTAGTTTTGGAAATAAATGAATAATCAAGTAAAAACAAAAGTATACGTCATTAACGAAATGCTATGGCTTTCCTGGAATAATGTACTTACTGTTTAACTGATACACTCTGTGAAATTGTTTTTTTTTTTACAATAATAGGTTTGTGCTTGAAAGCCATTTTGTCCAATGTTGAGTGACATGTGGTTTAGGATGGAGTGTGCTGATCTAACAAGAAAATAAATCGATTTGGTTTAATGACTTTTTTTAATGGCAAACAACAAAATGATAAATGATATAGTTTTTAATGATAGATAGATATATGATAGATAGTCTTTTACTCTCTCCTTGTGGAAGTACGTAAGGCAAGCACGCTCCATCTGAGAAATTACAGGGCTTAGAGATATAACAACTCAGATCTCTGGGTGACGAGCGCAGTGCAGTGCTAGTTAACAATTTGGACTCTTCATGTTCCAATAGCTCCGTGTCATTTTGCTGCTATGTGACAGGCATGTTGCTTACCATCAGTCACATGTCCTGCTCGTCTCGTCACTTTTTATTAAAAAAAAAAAAATATCTCATCGTCGCTTAACATCAGGCGAGATGGTGGTCAAATGCTAACCTGTAATAGTTAAAAAAGAAGGCCCCAAGTCTTAGCAGTGTGAAAATAAAGTGGGTTGCTTATGCAACGAAGTCTTGTCGTAACAGACCTTCCGTCACAACCTTATATTGAGGTCGGCGGTCCGCAACATATGAGAGATATTTAATTTGGCCGGATCGAGCCGCGGTCCGGCGACTCTCCCGGTTCATTAGTTACCGGTCGCTGGCCAGTCGGGGGAGACACAGTATATATCTATAGAGTCGGGAGACACAGTATATATCTATAGAGTAAGATCTGCATGATCTAATACCACCTTGCCCTTTCTTCTATCGGAATTCTCGTATCTCAAAAAGCGACATCGTTTCATGGTTGATGTTCCAAAAACACGAACGAAGAGATTTGACTCCACGTTTGTGATAAGAACGTCTAGGTCGTGGAATGCGTTTTTCCCGATGGTTACAATCTGGGTGTTTTCAAATCGAGAGTGAATCGGTTTCTTCTAGGTAAGCACATTCCATCGTAGATCGCATCGTCGCTTAACATCAGGCAAGATGGTGGTCAAGTGCAAACCTATAACAGTTAAAAAATAGCAAAAGACCTGACTACTTGTAGCTAGATAAAGCGACATCGTTTCGTCTTTGACGCTCCAAAGACTTAAACGAGTAGTGTAGTGGTAGGACTCTTAGCAGAGTCCGCCTGGGGAAGTACCACACTTTTTCCAGTTATTCTACCCTCAAGCAGTAATGTGCAAACATTACTACGTTCCGGTTTGAAAGGCAATGTTTCCAGAGAAATTACAGGGCTTAAGAGAAATAACATCTTAGATCTCTGGGTGACGAGCGCAGTGCGGTGCCAGGTAATGATTTTGACTCTTCATGTTTCAATAGCTGCGTGTTGCTGTGCTGTTATGTGGCGGGCATGTTGCTTACCACAGTCCTGTTCGTCTCGCCACTCTTTATTAAAAAAAAAAAAAAAGGTTTTGACTCTTCAAGGTTTGGTCGGCCAAATGTTAACCTATTAAAGTATAAAAAAACACTTTTATAACTGTTGATGTTTACGTTTACCTTGACTAACTAGATTTAAAAAAAATAGTTTCAGGTTTAAGATATAAAGAATAGAAATCGCTCTCTGGTCATAGTACACTGTGTCACAGACTGACTATTTCTGAACCGAAGATTTTTATAGCTAGGTAAGTACCTTAATGGAGCCCGACGTCATATTTATCATCGTTAGCGTAGAATAAGTCTAGGTTTTTGTGATATTCTCTATGATTTGCAGCGTTTTTCAGTTCAATTCATTAGGGTTCAATTCGGCTGTTTTGGGTTTTTTTTTTTTTTTAATAAAGAGTTTCGAGACGAGCAGGAAATGTGCCTGATGGTAAGCAACATGCCTGCCACATAACAGAACAGTGACACTCAGCTATTGGAACATGAAGAGTCCAAATCATTACCTAGCACTGCACTGCACTCGTCACCCAGAGATCTAAGATGTTATATCTCTAAGCCCTGTAATTTCTCTGGAAACATTGTCCTTGAAACCGGAACACAGTAATATTTGCACATTACTGCTTGGCGGTAGAATAACTGGCAAATGTGTGGGACTTCCCTAGGCGGACTCTGCTAAGAGTCCTACCACTACAACAATTATTATATTCGATTTTTAATTGGCTGACGCTGAAATCTATTTTAAGCAGGTTCTCTGATTTACAGCGCGTATTAATATACGTATTAATTATTAATAGTACAATACCAAAATAGGTATTGTATTATTAAAATCATCTAGGTTAGGGATGGTCTAGTCGGGAGACCGACAACTGCCGACCCGGAGCATTTGATTCGAATCCCTTGCGCACCACGGTCTTTAAGAAGTCATATGCTCCTAGAATCTTTCGCGCCCATGCTTTCTTTATCCACCAACCCGCACTGAACCATCGTGGTGGATTTGTGGCCTGACTCTCTCTGTGGTAGAAGGCTCTGAGCAGAGGGAACATTTAGTGGGCTACAATTTTTTATTTGCACAACGCTTTCACCGGCGACCACCGTAGTGAAGCGCAGGCCAAGTATGGTGAAGTGACACTCATGGCTGACCGCAGAGCTTCTGGCGGAAGCCCACCCGGAGTCAAATCTCACAATTCATAAAGCTCATGCAAAAATTGCTGTTTATAATGCATCTACGAGGGATTTACAAACGAATACGAAACCGTATCTATATTCATGCCATAAACGGAAAAAGATGGATAGTATCGAACATCAATGCACTCAAAGCAACATCAATCATCCTCAAAATACTTCGTGTTTTGCACTATCTAGCCACGTGAATCCAATACACGTACACTATTCTCTGAGTTATTCAAAAAGTTTACCAAACGTGGGATGTTCCTGTACGATGTATACTTATTTAGGAATATTCCTATTACCTGTGACTTAATCATAACCCAACAACATAAATGTTTACTTAATATATGCCATATCACAAGAATACACAATATAGAGAACTTATCATTGGTTCGAGTTCCCCGACCCAAAATCCCTTCTACCGATAGCATATTGATCATCTCCACGATATTAATACACAAAAATATTTGCGGAAAACATATACATTTTTTTATTTTATTTTTTAAATAAAGAATGACGAGACGAGCAGGACATGTGCCTGATGGTAAGCAACATGCCTGCCACATAACAGCACAGTGACACGCAGCTATTGGAACCGAATAAAGAGTCCAAATCATTATCTAGCACTGCACTGCGCTCGCCACCCAGAGATCTGAGATGTTATGTCTCTAAGCCCAGTAATTTCTCTGGAAACATTACCCTTCAAACCGGAACACACTAATGTTTGCACATTACTGCTTGGCGGTAGAATAAATGGCAAAGGTGTGGTACTTCCCCAGGCGGACTCTGCCAAGAAAAATATTATAAAACATTATTTCAAACAAAAGTATGGTTTTCGGTTATTGACGTCTTGGAGTCCTGTTACATTTAGAATAGAATAGAAAATATTTATTATCATGTAAGTCACATTCACAAACATTTACTTAAACTAAACATTTGGAATGATTCTATACAGATACGTCAATAATTAAAATGTGTGCATCGCTGATTGAGTTTGTGTTGTGTGCAGCTGCGCTGTTTTTTTACCCGACTGCGCGACGCAAAGGAGTGGTAATGTGTTTAACAGTCTATGTATGTATGTATGTATGTATGTATGTATGTATGTATGTATGTATGTATGTATGTTCCTTTGAGGCACTATACAGACCAAACGCCTGGGCCGATTTTTATGATTCACACGTCAATCGATTCCTCTTCATCTGGCGAGTGACACTAAAGACATGACATTAGTGTAAATCCAATATGGCGGATTCAGGACGCCATATTGTCCAAATTAAAAAAATGAAAATCACCAAAATATCTCAAGAGGGGTATCGTTGAATAGGTATTTGAAAATAATGTTTAGCTTTCTCTCAATGTTTTTCGATTTGACTGACCGTTTAGGATGTATATCGATTTAAAGTTGAGTAACAACCATTCTCACATTTATAGGTTTTTAGGAAGCAGAAAACTTCGTATAACTAACTGTACGTGTGAATGTGGATGGACATTATATACTAATGTATCTAGTAGGCATCGATATAAATCAATAGATGTGCCCTGAAATTGGTAATAAACTGCGTCTCTGTATGTATCGTAAGTGGTTTACAAACAACCAATATACTCGACCCCTATAATCGCTAGCGGCGAGATTTGCTGTGGTTCTACTTATTTTGGTTGTTGACACCGAATAATGATAGGTAAAAACGTCCGGCGTCCACCGCGTCCTGCAACCGACTAGAACGGAAAGAGTGAGCTCACTCTTCCCAACGTTGACATGATTGCGTGCGCCGTGAAGTTTGGGATGGGGCCCATCTTGGGTTCTACGATCTATGCTAGTAGGTATGTTGGACTACCTTTTTTTCGTACGTGCAGGTACAGTCCGCGAGGTATAAGCTGAGCTTTGCATTAGTGTGAGTGATCACCAAAAGTACAGTCAGACGCAGGACGCTGTGACCATGTTCTCTTAATAAGGTGTCAATTTTATATTCAATAAATCGTTGTTTATTATGCAGTATCAATTGTATATTGGTATAAACGATAGGCCTGCCCTGAATACGGTATTCGGAAATTTTAAGTAAATAATTAAGTTATACGTAGGTGACGGATCTCATGCTTTTCCATTAAAATTTTTCTGTTATTCTCTGTCCTTGACCATTTGAATCCTAAAAGAGATACTTCTTTTCGCAATGACCATATTGATCCTGGATAGTTAATGTCAGCTTGTTGTTTAAGAGTTTGTTGTCTGACTGTACTTTTGGTAATAGATGCGTATGCATGTGATCACTCACACTAATGCAAAGCTCAGCTTATACCTCGCGGACTGTACGTGATAGTGGGAACACGGAACCGCTCTCGGATTGCTCCGCCTCGGTCGCCCATCTCCAACTTCAAACGATTTTTTAGTAGGTAGGGGAGGTCAGCTCAAAGCGGGCACCTTAACTTTGATCTCAATAATAGATGACAAAACAAACGATATTCTCACGGAGTTTTTGATGAATGGATAAAGAGTTAATTATATTTTCATAACATGTAAGCCGAATCCTCAAATGTGCGTTTTAACAAAATCCATTTAAATTTTTTTAAAAGTTGACAAAAATCCGCTTTGCCCAAGTGGTCGCCTAAAGCGGCCACAGGGAATGGGCAAAGCGGCCAGCACTATTTTGTTTTAATTAACAGGGCATTCTTTGACATTTACTAGTACCGACTTCTTCAGATTAACCGAGATCAGGTGACGAAGGTGTGGTGTCGATTAAAAATTTGTTAGTTTTTTGTATTTTTTTATTGTGTATCTAATCAATAGTGCTGATTGTCCTTAATCCACAGTTTGGGGTTTCAGTTTATGATTACGTAATCTCCTCACCTATAATATAAACAGATCAAATCAAATGCTCAGATTTTGGAATTATGGCAAAGCGGACAGTGGCCACTTTGCCCGGACCGCTTTGCCTTTTCAGGCATTTTGTTTTCAACGTAAATTGCACTCACTCTTTCTCTACTTTGAAAAGAATGCAAGGCTACACGACCGTTCGCAATGATTCAATCAATTATACAATTAAATCACAAATACTAAAATATAATAAGATTGGGCCAAATCAGCAAATATTTATCATACATTTTTTTAGAAGTACGGATAAAAAGCATTCGCGTCACACCACGGTTCTACGCATCTTGCGAATACGGTAAAGCGGTAACCCGGTATGGAGAAGGATATTGCCTATGCGTCCCAAGTGGCAAAGTCACGATAATATTGAATATAACTGAGTTATAGACCATGGCCTCTTTGCCTCCTATGGCCGCTTTGAGCTGACTTCCCCTACTCAACGTCAATCGAAAACCTATACTAACACAAAACTATAAATATGAATTACATGCAGTAGAAAATCCTACATATTATATCAGTAGAAACGAAGACATGTGGTCAACAACCAAAAGATGCATATTATATTATGTTGAGCATATTAACATTCACAACATTGTTCATAACCAAAAAGTATAAAATAAAAAAATATAATTTAAAAACTCAAAAACCCGACTGCGTAAAAAGTGAACCAAACTACGTACTCGCATACTAAAAAAACTGAAAAGAATAAAACAAGCATTTAGATTTCTGGTGGTCTAGAATTCTATAACATGTTATTGTATTGATACTATTGAAATAAATACAATATTTTCTAATAAAAGAACATTACAACTGAACAGTCGGGATCCATTGAACAATTACATTGTATGTCGAATAATGATGGATCCCGACTGTTCAGTTGTAATGTTCTTTTATTAGAAAATATTGTATTTATTTCAATAGTATTAATACAATAACATATTATAGAATTCTAGACCACCAGAAATCTAAATGCTTGTTTTATTCTTTTCAGTTTTTTTAGTATGCGAGTACGTAGTTTGGTTCACTTTTTACGCAGTCGGGTTTTTGAGTTTTTAAATTATATTTTTTTATTTTATTCATATTTTTTCTATCTGTCTCTGTTTGTTCCAGACATTAAACTTTTAAACGGCCGGACCGATTTCAACAAAACATTTACTGGCAGATAGCTAGTTTTGAGGAGTAACTCGGGCATTTTCTATTTCATAAGAAAAAAATAGTTTACGTAATCCGTGTGCTAAAACGTGGAGCGTATCTAGTTCTAAATACTTTGGATCAATTTAAAACTAATTGTTTAATAATTTATTAAGTAAATTAAGTGAAACATAAGAGTTTAATAGTTTACAAGTTACTAACGCCTGAGTTCACTCGAGTGCGTATTTAGATTGCTGTCAATCGAGGCGTAATCATAACAATTATGTTAATACGAGCGACATTTGCATGGCAAAGCAGACACTCTTGGAATATTGTATCTGCATAATCTATCCGACGTCTGAGAGAAAAGTGGATTCCATTTTCTACCTTAAAGTAATAATACAAATAGGTATTTATTCTGGCATAATTTTATACCTACTTTATCCTAAGTAGGTACATTTATTTAATAAAAAAAAACGCCAGTGAGTCAATAAACATTAATAAAGAGACTAGGCCTGAAATTGGGGAAAAAATGGATTTTCACTCAAAATTGAACTTTAAGTTCGCCGCATTGTATGAGCAATAATTTTTTTTCAATTGAGGGTTGACCCCAGAGTCAAAGTTTGAAATCGATGAATTGAGTTTATTATAGATGTTGTAATTACATATGTAAAACCTAGTTCTAATCTTTAACAGAATAGTACTCATACAATGAATGTATTCAATCAAAGTTTAATGTTAGATTATTTAAAACATAGCATTACGTAATCCGAAAATCCCAGCAAAATTATTCTAGGAATAATTACTTAATGCGATAGCTATTACCATTGAGTAAGTTAAATTTAATCTTCCCCAGACTCTAAAAAAACGTTGTAAAAAGGCTTTATTTTATACCTCTAATATTGAGTAACGGGAAGAGCAAGACCTGCGCCTGATGGTAATTTCTCCGAAAACATTAGTCTTCAAACCGGAACACAAGCTAATTGCTAAATAAATCTCAATTAATTCAGTAAATACACGAATCTTTTCCCCTTAACCCACTATATAGCCACCCATCGAGCTAGTAATCACGTTATATCAGTTATCTCGGGGTGTTTTTACCCTATCGAATTAATGATGACGTCACAAACATGCGAAGCCTAATGACGCAAATTGGATCAGCCACGGAGCTACATGAGGTAAGTTCACCCATCGAGAACGATACACTCTACAAACAACCCACTGCCAAACACATAAAGTTGAGATTCCTTTGACACAGACTATTAAACTCAATAGATTTACGCATCTTGTTCTAGTAAATTGATCTTTGTGCTTTCTAAGTTAGAGCTCAAACTTAGTTGTGGTTGAAGTCAGTCGGTAGGTGCCATTTACCTGTTTTTTGTTCGGGATCATTTCGTAAGGATTTTCGGTAGTTCGGGGAACTACTCGCTTTGGATTTGGTTCAGATTAATCAGGGGTAATTAAGTCCTTTATCGCTGATTTAGTAGCTATTCTCTTTGGTTGAAATATAGTGAATTTGGCGTTTGGTGTAAATAAACGAATATAACTTAGGAGTAGTAGTTCTATTTGGAAATCCTCTTCTGATGGTGTAAAAACCAGATCACTGTACTACATAATTTGAATTATACCTTTAAAATTGTATTATATTAATATTAATTTTATGATATAAATTGAATTATACTTTTAACCGACTTCCAAACAAGGAGAAGGTTTTCAATTCAGTTTTATGTTTCTTTTTTGTCAGTATTTTATGTGATAGCTTCGACAATAATTGTGAATCGATTTTAATACTTCTTTTATTTTTATTTGAAATATGACAGTCCAGAGGAGGGTCTATGTTTAATTTTATCGAAACCGGTGAAGTGGTTTTTGAAATAACAACAAAAAAAAACAAAAATTTGCTTACCTCTATCTGGGTGATGATATCGTAGAAATTATGAAATTTAGTTGAGTGTCTGAGTTTAATAAATGTAAGTTTCTTTTTGTTTTCTTGGAAAAAAATATTTAGGTAATTGAGTACACACGGATTTGGCACTGAATTTTGAAGCGACAGTATACTTGCTAGGGTCTATATGGGGTGGCATAACATTTTTTGTCCTATTTTAGGTAGGCATAACGTTTTTAGGACTAATGACAATTTACCATAACAACTAAACGCATAACTGTCTTCGCATAATGTTAACTAGCATAACCATATATGACATAACGATAACTTAGCATAATGTTTAAATGCATAGCCATATATAGCATACAGATAACTAAGTATAATGTTTCGACGCATAACTATAAATAGCATAATGTATAAAGGCACACATTGAGAAAAGCATAACAATACTTAAACATAATAATCAACGGCATAAACTTTAAACGCCTAACTAAAAAATAAGTGCAAAGAGCGGACTGTAGCAACATTATTTAAATAAAATACGAGGGTGTGTGAAATGCGGGTGGGTAGTTTGACAACAATATTTATTATTCGTAAGGTAGGTATCTACTAATTAAATATAATAACTTTGCCAATAGTATGTGTCATTGTCGCATTCGTGTTATCGTACTGTTGCTGTGAAATTATTTAGTATATTTTGAGGATTAAGAATCGTTGGTCTGAGAATAACACCATATTTTTTTTTTATGGTAAACACCGTTTTTATGGTAGGTACTATAAAATAAAGGTCTTTATGCAGTATTATAAAAAAATTTGTACTAATTTATGTAGACAACGTTTTTAGGACTTAAAAACCTGCATACACCTAAGACATATGGTGCACTTTTTGACTCCGGGTGGGCTCCCGCCAGAAGCTCTGCGGTCACCCCTGAGTGTCACTTCTCCATAATCGGCCTATGCTCCACTACGGAGGTCACCAGCTCGCTTCTCTCGCCACCTTCCTTGAGCGTCTGGCACCCGTATTTTTTAAATACACTCTCTAGGGGTAGTAGCGACAAGACTAGGTGGAGTCGGGGTGCTCCGAATCGGATCTGGGTCCTATGTTACCTGGTTATATATTACGTAGCACAACAAATTATAATTAAAAAATGCCTAAATGCGTCTGAGCAACAGTCAAATCTAATGTAGTACAATAGATTTTTATGATTAAAACACATTACGCCACAAAACGATTATGCAAAAGTTACATTATGACACTATATATTATGCTACATTCATTATGACAAAGTAAATTAGGTGAAAAATAATATGCGATTTAAAAGGCACCTTAAAAAAAATTTGAACAAATAAAAAAATGCCTAAAAACTATTATGCGTCTCATCAATAGTCGAATTAAATGTAGCACAATAGATTGTTATGCTTAAAACACATAACGCCAAAAAATATTATGCGAAAGTTGCATTATGACACTATACATTATGGTACATTCATTATGACAAAGTAAATTAGGAACAAAAAATTATGCGTTCTAATAGGCTCCCTACTTGCAATCTCCTCGAAATAGACCGCTGGATGCAGCTGAAACTTCCGTGAAACTGGACCGATCATAATATCACACACAAGCAATGTACTAATTAAACAAAAGTTGATACATTACATTACAAAATAATGGTACCGTGTATTTTCGTGCGCAAAAGTATTACATCAACTCATTTGAGTAACTGGAAACAATAAATTAGGTGGTGGTGTGGTTAAGTAAGATAGATAGATAAACTCTTTATTGCACTTAATTAGAAAACAAAAAACAAAGATATACAAAACCTTAAAAACAAAGTAGTAATTGGCAACCTTATTACTAAGAGCGATCTTTTCCAGGCAACCGCAGGAAAGATGGAAAAGGAGAATAGGGTACCGGACTGGGTCAAAAATACACCATCCTAATTAGTCCGTCAGCTAGATCATGGAAAAAAATTGGACACGTATTTTTTGTTTTTAGGGTTCCGTAAAACGTAAAAACGGAACCCTTATAGATTCGTCTTGTCTGTCTGTCTGTCCGTCCGTATGTCACAGCCACTTTTTGCCGAAACTATGAGAACCACACTGTTGAAACTTGGTAAGTAGATGTATTCTGTGAACCGCATTAAGATTTTTACAAAAGTTTAAAAAAAAAAAAAATTAGGGGTGCCCCCCATACTGAGAACTGAAGCTCAAAAATTTTTTTTTCATCAAACCTACACGTGTGTGGTGTTTATCGATAGGTCTTAAAAAATGATGTTGAGGTTTGTAATATAATTTTTGTCTACACTGAATAACTTGCGCGAGAGACGCTTCCAAACTGGTAAAATGTGTGTCCCCCCCCTCTAACTTCTAAAGTAAGAGAATGAAAAAACTAAAAAAATATATGATGTACATTACCATGAAAACTACCAACGAAAATTAGTTTGAACTCGATCTGATGAGTAGTTTTTTTTAGTACGTCATAAATACACTATTATTAAAACTTCGATCATAGTTACAACGAACTACAAGAACTATGTGTACTATGTATATTATGTTACTTGCTGGAACGGAACCCTTCATGGGCGAGTCCAACTCGCACTTGGCTACTTTATTTCATAATATTAAAAATCGTCAAAGATATAGACCATCAAACTTCGAAAGTGGGGGGTCGCGACGTCACTCGTGAGTAAAAATCGTACTCACAAGTGACGTCACACGAAACTTCGAAGCGCTGTATCTTCGTCATTTTTTGTTTGTGAAACAAAAGAAAAAATACGTGTACAATATTTTTTGGCAATCTAACTAACGGGCTACTTATTTTTTTGAGGATTGTACCCTATTGAAAAATAAACAGACGGGGAAGTACATTTAACGAGTGGCAGATACTATAAGTATCTGCCACCTTATAATTTTGAAAGTTGTCTAATAATAATATTTAAACGAAACAACTTACTTTTAAAATATTGAAAAATAATACATAAACCTACAGATTAATGACAATACTTGCATCCTAATACATAAATACGAATATAAAATGTACTAATACATAAACAATATTATGAAATGAAAAACATACTAATGTAGATTTATGAAATAGATACAAATTATAATTAACGATTTAAATAGGAGTGACGACTTCAATTGAATTTGTTTAAAAATTATGAAAGGAAGTAGGTATTGCGTGTCATCATTTGTAGTGACAGGATTTTTTGCACAGTCCGTCTGGGGAAGTAGCTCACCTTTGCTAGTGAACCCCGCAGTTGAGACTCATTTTTAGACAAATTCTATTAACTGATTTCACTAGTTCATAGTTTTTTTTTATACTGCTACCGCATAAATGTTTAGATGATAAAGTTTCACTTTTGATTTGTTTTGTCAAAACTAACCTCAAAATTCTTTAGGATAGATTCATTTTCTTTTTACAATTTTTTTCACATGATGAGTCATATTCGGCGCCGAGCCCATATGGGTTCCCTGCCGCAGATACCGACACGCAGTAATGTACAAACACTCTGTACTATTTTGAACGTTCTACACGTCTACGTTCCACGCACACCGTCACGAAAAACGAAAAACCGACGCATTGAAGTTAGCTACTCAACATTATAGTAAACATTGTAGGTAACTTCAGGTTAATCATAGATTTAGACTACGGATGTACCCTCCCAAACTACAAGGCGCACGGAATTATGTCATCGTTGGGAAGAGTGAGCTCACTCTTTCCGTTCTAGTCGATTGCAGGAACCGTTGAACGCGGACGTTTTTACCTATCACTATACGTTGTCAACAACCAAAATAAGTATAGTAAGAACGACAGCATATTTATCTCGCCGCTAGCGATTCTAGGGGTCAAGTAGATTGGATGTTTGTAAACCACTTACGATACACACAAAGACGCAGTACCAATTTCAGGATTCTCAGGGCACATCTTTAGCTCTAAATCGTTGCGGTAAATACTTCTAACGTAGAACATATTATCTATTCTATAGTTTTAGCATGAGGAATAAAGCCAAGAAATACATTTTTGTGTGCGTACATAAGTACACTCCCACTTTTTTATAATTAAAACTAAACAAATCTCGCACTTTTTAAAGGTTCCTATTAAGTAAACTGGCTACTTTACACGTAGGAAATGCTTGCTTATGTTCACCTAGTAACGGAAGATTAAATCTTACTAAGTTACAAGATGCCCTCGTAAACTCACACTATTACCGTATCAAGTGTTATTTAACGACTTTGCGAATAGTTTTAACTACGTTTAAGTAACTTTAGAGCGCGTTAAAGTGACGATTAAGTTTTACTGAGTCTTATCAAAACGTATACAGGGAGGATCAATTTCATAGGAATGAAAATTGATAGTAAAATATAATTAAGGGGTTGGTGAATTGCTGATTCTTTACCAGGGTGTGTGAGTTAGGGAGGGAAATAAGTGAGTGTTGGGTACTTACCTCGGCCTCCTCTGGAACCGCTAACATGCCGGCCGGCACTGGATTTGATCTCCACACACACTTCGTCTATAGTATATTAGTATCATCATCATCAACAGTCCACTAAACGTTCCCACTGCTGGGACTCGGGGCCTTCTCTCGCAAAGAGAGAGTTAAGGCCATAATTTACCACGCTGGCCCAGTGCGGGTTGGTGGATGACACATGACTTCGAAAGATTCTAGGTACATGTCGGTTTCCTCACGATGTTTCTCTTCACTGTTTTAAGTTAGCGGCATTACGCATATGACTTCGAAAAGACAGTGGTGCGTGTGGGGTTTGAACCCGGGGTCTCGGGATCGGCAGTCGCCGTTCTCCCGACTAGACCATAACTTCTTCTTCTTCTGCCGTAACTTCTATAAATATGTATATTAGTATAGTATATATGGTTATATAGATTCACAACACAAAGTACAAGTAAGTAAGAAAGTTTCGTTTGGTTTGATGAGGTTTTTTGAATTGTTTTCGGTTATTGGCACAGTTACCCACGCGCGCTGTGTTGATAGAAGAATAGCGAGTAGCGACGACCGTGATTGGTGCGCTCTTCCTGGCGGGGTTCACACGTATCCCGCGCTCCATTTAAAATTGCTTCTTGTGAATTTTGGCCGAGGTAAAATATTTGGATTGGATGGAGCGAATGGAATAGGAAACTCACAAGCCGATTCAAGTATAATAAACTGTGGTGACTAAGTGACTAGAACGTTAGATTTCTCAGAGTGTTCGCGCCAAATTGATGTTTCAGAATAAAAAACACTTGCAATATAAATAGCATTTGGCCGATTCGATGCATCCCTTCCCATCCCATTCCGCACATGCAATGACACACATGAGTGAGGAGAAAAGCGATATCGTCGTGGCAATTTTGAACAATAATATAACGATGGCTACCAGTGCATATCTCGAGAATCTTATAGCGTGTCGTTATCTACAATAATTTTTCGCTGTGAAAACAATATACCAAAACGTTCTCTCGAGTGTTGTGTCGTGTCGTTATCTCGATTGACTTTGTTTTGCTGTGAAACATAATGGATACCTAACCATTCACTCAATGGACTTTTCGCTGGAAAAACTTTAATTTGTGTCGCCAATTGTTACGTTGCTACGTTAAAACGATCGTCTAAGGAACCCTCACAAAACTCCAAAAGGACAAAGAAAACACCACCCTGTTCACGGTGGTCTCCTGGCGAAGTTGCAGAGCTTCTAGAAGGTACTGTGCATCCATCTACCTATATCCTAGCAAGAACTATTCTATCCGTTCATTTCCATATTTAGTTCTACAAAATATTTCTTTCGTATTGGCCAACAAATCGCGTTCACATATTTCAATTACAAAATTAAATACAGTCCACTAAAATCACTTATTTCGTTATAATATCTCAAACATTAATTTGGTCCGTAACGAACCGGATAGGTACCTGGTAATCGCTAATTGCAAACCTTATTACGGTTAGGTATGTATTTACGTATACACGTCAAATCAAAACGTAATTGTAAAACCAAGTTATTTGTAGCAATGTACATTGACAAGTACATAGTAGGTTATCGTCGTTTATAATATCGCATTAGTAATTTGTTTCGCAATTATCTGCTATAGGTAAATATGCTTATATAGCTATCGTGCTATTTCGTTTAACCCGCATAATTAATTTGCCTACGGTAGATGGATACTCCATCACATAAGAAATTTGTCTGCCATACATAGGTAAATATGCTTATATAGCTATCGTGCTATTTTGTATTACCCCGCATAAGTTGTTTACCTACCTATAGTAGCTGGATTCTTATAATATACCTATGGTGCTATTTCGCATAATTTCGCAATTTTCGCATAATTTCGCATAATTAATTCGCCTATTGGAGGTAGATACATATAGCTATCGTGCATTTCGTTTTTTTTCTCGTTTCTTTTTCGGTTTTTTATACACGCTCCAACGAATGAGTTGGGTGGGTATGTAATAATATTTCTCGCACCTCACACTTATTTACTCGCCTACTGTAGGTAATAAATAAATAAATCCTCGTTATAGTTTCGCACAATCGCGCTTACTCGCTTAAATTTATTCGGTGGATATTTTAGTACACTTATTGGGCGTAACACTAACTAAGTTCTTTCTTTCATAGCCCCGCAAAACTAGTTAGTTAGGTATATAATTTATTTATTTGTATACTGGTCTCGTAAATTATAACTTTATCTCGTTGTCGCGCTTACACGTTCTTATTATTCTGTACTTATAGTATCTGTTCTCCAACTGAATTCGCAGTAATTTATTGGTCATTTCGCTTGCTTGCTGCTAGTTTCATTGAAATTCAAAATCACTGAGGCGCAATTAAAATTATATTACGGTAAAAGGGACGCGATGTTCGCTCGCATCCAAACGATTGCTGATCGTACAAATGACCTTTCAAGAGAAGTTACTAAAGAAACTTTCCTGGACGAAATCGAAACTATTGATAAATTACGTACAAATTTTGAAAATGTTTTGGATAAAATAAACTCACTCGAATTAGAATTAAATCCCAAGTTTGTGGTAAATTATCAGGCACTCGACTCCTTTGACGGTTTGTTTGGTCGCATCAAGCGTGCGTCAAGGTCATTGCTCGCCCCCGCTCCCAACGTAAAATCGACACAAATTAGGGATCCACCCCGCTTACCTCCCATTCAGATACCAGACTTTGATGGTGACATTAAAGCCTGGCCGATATTTTATGCTAATTTTCAAACCATGGTGCATAACAACCCGTCTCTTACTGATTCGGAAAAATTATATTATTTGATCGGTAAATTGTCTGGCAAGGCACGGACAGTGTGCGCTGGTATAAACCCAACCGCTGAAAATTACACACTTCTTCTTGATACTCTAATTAGTAAATTTGAGGACAAGCGGCTACTGGCTACTTCATATTTAGATCAAATATTCGATTTGAAACCATTAACTAGTGCCAGCTCAAACAACTTAGAACTATTTCTCGACAAATTCGCCACTTCAGTGTCCGCGCTTCGAAACCTTAAGCTCGATAGTCTTGACGACTTTCTATTTTTGTATCTCGCATTAAAAAGATTAGACCAAGAAACCGCGCGAGCCTTTGAAATGGATAATAGAGGCACCAATATTCCATCCTTTAATAGCCTCGAAACGTTCGTTCGCGATCACATTAAAATATTACAGCGTACGTCGTCGTTCGGAAACCAAGAAGCTACAAAAAAGGCTGCCTACCGTCGATCGGAGGTGACATCGAAGTCTGATAAAACGACACATACTTACGTTAATATCGCAACTTCGTTGAAAGGATCGAATCTGCAATCCGCGTGCTCACTATGTAAATCGGAACACGATCGTTTGTTTAAATGTCAAGGGTTTCAAAAGCTTACTCCTAGTGAACGTTTTAATTTTGTGAAAATTAACAATCTTTGTATTAATTGTTTAGGTAAAGGGCATCGTGTCTCGGTATGTCGTTCAAATGGTCGTTGCCATAAATGCCAAAATAAGCATCATACTATGCTTCACTTTGAAGATAATAATGTCGCATCTGATAATCAAACGGTGGCTGCTCCGCCGCCCGCTAATTTGTCTACCGGGGATATCGCGTTATGTACATTCGACAACTCTGTGCCGAATGTACCTTCTATTAATACTACTGTATTACTCGCTACGGCGCGAGTAATTATTATTGACGCTCACGGAAAGGAGCATAGTGTTCGAGCGCTTTTAGATAGTGCATCACAAAGTAATTTTATAACTCGTGAGTGTTGTAATCGCCTCAAACTCAACACTCAGAAGGCTTCTTGTACAGTTGTGAAGGGAATAGGAGGGTCTAGTAAGAATATTCAAGGTTCGACAAATGTTAGGTTCCTTTCGCGTTTCGATCGAAATACGTATTATGATATGGATTCGTTGATCGTAGACAAGATCACCGAAAGTTTACCTACGATTTCGGTTGACACAGCCACACTCGGTAACTTTAATAACTTGCCATTGGCAGACAATACTTACGCTGTTCCCGGAAATATTGAAATGTTGATTGGAGCCTCTATATTTCCGCATCTTCTGTTGACTGGCAGAGTTCAAGATAGCTCAAACCGCGCGTCACCGTCGCCATGCGCTTTAGAAACCGTGCTCGGTTATGTTATCGTTGGTGCCGCAACCGCCCTATTAGATACCAATTCAACATTTTCCTTCTGTTGCGTCGTTGAACCTATAGAATCCGTTGTCCGTAAGTCCTGGGAGATGGAGAAAGTCAGCGTTCCAACTATTCTCAGCCCAGATGATAAACAATGCGAAGAATTTTGTATTCGCACTACCACTCGCGACGAATACGGGCGCTACGCAGTGGCGCTCCCTTGCAAAGACGATGCTCAAGCCCTCGGAGATTCTCGTCGAAATGCCGAGAAGCGCTTTCTTTGTCCGGAACGAAAAGGGCAACACTCGCTTAATTTCAAGCGAGCTTACGATGACGTCATCACCAAATATTTAAATAAAGGTTATATATCGTTCGCGCAACCAGAAACAGACAAAACTAGAGAATTACCATCCTACATTATCCCACATCATAGGGTAATTCGAGACGACAAGGTCACTTAGAATTGTCGCGGCGTGCTAGATGGCAGTGTCAGCACTAGCACGTCCGTCTCGCTTACTGACATTCTTTATAATGGCCAGAATCTACAAGGCAACTTGTATCAAATTTTGATTAACTTTCGCTTATTTCGTGTAGCACTGTCGGCTTATATACGTCAAATGCTTTTGTATGTTGGTATTCGCGAGTGTGATCGTCGATTTCGACACATTTTTTTTTCGTTTTTTTTTGGCTAAATATTGTATACAAATTTATCAATTCAATCGCGTTGTAGTTGATCAAATCTTATCATTTAAGGAGTTAAGCACTATTCTAGCCCAAATTGAAGCGGTAATGAATACTCGTCCGTTATGTCGTACGCTTTCTAGCGACCCAGCGGAACCACTCGCGTTAACTCCAGCGCATTTTCTAACTCTAACTCCTCTGAAGTATTTCCCTCGAAAGAGATTCATGAGGATAGGCTTCATTTGCTTCCGAGGCATGACCTGTTAGAAAAACTCGTTCAGTCATTTTGGAAGCGTTGGAGGACAGAATATCTACACACGTTGCAGTCTCGTGAAAAATGGAACACGCCTGTTAACCCAGTTACTGTCGGAACGGTAGTGATACTTACTGCCGAAAATGCTCCACCACTTCATTGGCCTCTAGGGATTGTTGAAGAGGTGTTTCCTGGTGTTGATGGCGTAACTCGTGTCGTTCGTGTTAAGACTGCTACCGGATCGTATCTGCGCCCGGTTGTACGTCTCTGTCCCTTGCCCAATCAGTAGACTCGGTAAATTTCGCGTTTAGATTAGTAATTAGTTTTATTATCAGTAGCTTTAATATAAATATATTCTTTTATTATCGTCTGGTTATTCTTTGAAGGAAACCCTTCAAGCTCGGGGGAATGTTCGCGCCAAATTGATGTTTCAGAATAAAAAACACTTGCAATATAAATAGCATTTGGCCGATTCGATGCATCCCTTCCCATCCCATTCCGCACATGCAATGACACACATGAGTGAGGAGAAAAGCGATATCGTCGTGGCAATTTTGAACAATAATATAACGATGGCTACCAGTGCATATCTCGAGAATCTTATAGCGTGTCGTTATCTACAATAATTTTTCGCTGTGAAAACAATATACCAAAACGTTCTCTCGAGTGTTGTGTCGTGTCGTTATCTCGATTGACTTTGTTTTGCTGTGAAACATAATGGATACCTAACCATTCACTCAATGGACTTTTCGCTGGAAAAACTTTAATTTGTGTCGCCAATTGTTACGTTGCTACGTTAAAACGATCGTCTAAGGAACCCTCACAAAACTCCAAAAGGACAAAGAAAACACCACCCTGTTCACGGTGGTCTCCTGGCGAAGTTGCAGAGCTTCTAGAAGGTACTGTGCATCCATCTACCTATATCCTAGCAAGAACTATTCTATCCGTTCATTTCCATATTTAGTTCTACAAAATATTTCTTTCGTATTGGCCAACAAATCGCGTTCACATATTTCAATTACAAAATTAAATACAGTCCACTAAAATCACTTATTTCGTTATAATATCTCAAACACAGAGATTTATCAAATTTGTAGATTATTAGATTTCTCATTTAGAGGTTGTAGATACGAACCTTACCTGCACTCCCGATTTTATATGTTGCTGGTTGACAGTCAACAGTTGCCAGTAAAAATAAAATAAGAGTTATTATAACACTATTGGCTCGGTTTTATTTTAGTATCAAGTCCGTTTGTTTACAAAATAGCAGGCTTATTCTGTTTTTTTTTTTATAGCATAGAGTGACGAGACGAGCAGGTCATGTGCCTGATGGTAAGCAAAATGCCTGCCACATAACAGCACAGTAACACGCAGCTATTGGAACATGATAGTCCAAATCATTACCTAGCACTGCACTGCGCTCGTCACCCAGAGATCTAAGATATTATGTCTCTAAGCCCTGTAATTTCTCTGGAATCATTGCCCTTCAAACCGGAACACAGTAATGTTTGCCCATTACTGCTTGGCGGCAGAATATTTGGCAAAGGTGTGGTACTTCCCCAGGCGGACTCTGCTAAGAGTCCTACCACTACTAACTGTTTAACTCTGTATATTTAGACTACACAGACAGACAGACATATTCAATGGGCAATTTTGTGGCACCCCATCGCTTTTCGCCTTCTATTCTTATTTATCTTCTCACATTTATCATTTTTCCTTATTTATTTTAGCTTATTATTCCCTTATCAATTCCTATTGAATCCTACTAATATTATGAATGTCAATGTGTGAATATGAGGATGTTAATGTATAATGTGGAATAACGGGAACGGGAATTACGTCAGTGAAACCGCGAATCTCCGCTGTTAATACTCATATATGACAGATACTGATCTTTTATTGGTTTCATTTTACTACACTTAGACTGTTACAGAGTAAACATAACGAAACCGGGATACTCTGACAAAATATTTTTTATGTGTTTTTTTTTAACTTTTTTCGGTTTACGGTCATTGTGGAAATCATTAGGGGAGGCCTATGTCCAGCAGGGAACGTCTGCAGGCTGCAGATGATGACGATAGGTTTACACTTGACCGCCATCTCGCCTGATGTTACGCGACTATGCGGTCTACGATGGAGCGTGTTTACCTAGATGAAACCGATTCACTCTGGATTCGAAGACAAAGATTATAACCAACAGGATAAACCCACTCAGGCAATAGTATAGAGCGATAAGCGGAGCAGGTCATATGCCTGATGGTAAGCGACATCTCTGCTTATTACAGCACAGTGACACACAGCTATTGGAACATAAAGAGTCCAAATCACTTAGTTCACTGCGTTCGTCACCCAGCGATATAAGATGTTTTATGTCTATGCCCTGTAATTTCACTGGAAACAGGGCCCTTCAAACCGGAATACAGTGATGTCTTACATTAATGCTTCGCGGTAGAATAACTGGCAAAGGTAAGGTACTTCCTCAAGCGAACTTTACAAGGAGTTAACCCATGAAAATTATGCTTTAAACTATCGAATGAATCGAAATATCGAAGAACCGCTCCACTATTAAACCACATTAAATATCCCGCAATACTAAAATTACTTAGTATTTAAAAAAAATACGTCATATTTGAAACGACAATAATCATATTTCGTATGAAAATTAATATAATATAACAAATATACGTCAAAGTTATCACAACAATATTCATATTACGTAAAATCATAACGCATAAAACATTTTTTTTTTATTTCAAAAAGAATCAAAAGTGGTCCTCAGCCTAAATAAAAAGGTTTTGCGTACAATAAGGTGAAATACGGACAAATGGAACGGAGAAAAAGGGACTTTTTCTGAAACTGGGTCAACACAAGATAATTTAATAACATGTAATATTCATATTTATAGTTCTTACTTTAGAACCCCTGGAATATTAGAAATTAAAATAAAAATATAATAGGTATCTCCTCTGTTGTATAAGAATCATGTTTATCAAAAAGTTTCAGTTACCTTGACTTGACTAGTTCATTTTTATATCGGTATCGTTTAGGATTCTGAATTAAAGTCCACAAGGCAAGAAACCCTTGCATATTTGACCAAATTATGTAATTTTTAATATTTACATAATTTCCCTGTAACAAATTATCTATCGCGCTGGTCAGACGACGACTGATGCAATTCACTCGGGCCCTGCCTTGCGTTTTGCAAAGTCAGTGAAATGCAATGTAAAATCGCTAAAATGTGCTGCTACAATAGCATTAGGAACCAACTAAAATTGTGTGAAATGAGACACTATCGCACAGGGGTCTAAGTTCAAAGAAAAAAAAATTGCAGCAAAGTCGATTTCAGAGAACTCATACCCAGTGCATATGAGGACCTATTAATTAGACCTATTACTAAAACTCGTAACCACTGCTTAGCTGCAGTCTACATGATACCTAAACTATGTCCTAAATATGCATTTTAAAGAATACACATCTCGTTAAGAGTGCGCCTAAAGCCAGGAAAAAATCAGATTTCACCCGCGCGACGCGTTTCTTAATGTGATGTACATAAAGTCGAGAATAGCATGACACAGTTCGGAGGAAAAATCAATATTTAATCAGGAGTCCATTTTTGACCAAGTTTTATTTAATTACTCAATAACTAAACATAAATTTAAAAAAGCGTTCGGTTACTTTACTAGAACGTACAAATAGGAATTTTATTACCAAAAAATAATGTGGGGTCATCGCTGATAATTTCGAGTACTCGAATTAAAACGGGTTTTTTCGGTGTCATTTTTATTTTTTTATTGTAAAAAACTCTGATCTATTTTTTAAATTCTATTCGGTTATTGTGCTTCTTCTTGATTGTACCCACACGTCAATATTTTTTTTGTCATAGTTTTTAGTTTCTTAACTTCAGTGAGCGGCGTTGAAAATGTCCTTTTTTCGTTTTCTGGCTTTAGGCGCCCCCTTAAAAGTAATATATTAATCACTACTTCATAATGCTTTAGGAACCTCTTCTATACCCATTTTTTTTTATATTTAACCCAAAACTGAAGCTAGAACCATTTACGTTTATCTATGTTAATACCCAATTTTTTTTAAATATTAAGCCCAAAACTGAAGCTAGCATCATTTACGTTTATCTATGTTAATATAATTTAAAAAAAGAGTTGTTTCCCGCACAGAGTATAAAGAACACTATTTTTGGCACCGCATTTGTAGGCTCGGCAATCTTTTAGATTTGTTAATATAATTTCACATCAAACTAAATCATATATTCATTAAAAAAGAAGTACATTCATGGTGCCATGTTACTTTAACCACCAAAATGAGTTCAAACCCGTATTTTTCTAGCCAGTTCCTTCCTATTGTCACAATGTTGTACGTCAAAGCACAGTACTATAAATATATTTATTATTTCTTTAAAATAAACAAAAAAAATGTAGTAACTAACCACTTACCTGCGTATGTGAGTAGAACATACTGAAGTTGGAGACTATGACAGGCACTGGCAGGGCGATGGTCAGCACTCCGGCCAAAGCGCACAGCGCTCCGACAAACATGCCGAGGTAGGTCTTCGGCGCCATGTCTCCATAGCCCACGGTAGTCATGGTGACTATGGCCCACCATAGCCCAAGGGGGATGGACTTGAACTGATTGTCTGGGTTGTCCTGGAAAGAGAGACATCATGTTATTGTCTGATTCAATGACGATTCTTTACATATAGGTACATAAATATTGGTAAAACACCAGCTTGAAGAGAGACGTACTTCTTAGCATTCCAGGGATTCACCGTGCGGGTGCCGGGTCCATCGTGTGGCAGAGAGAGAAATCTCGAATAGACCCAAGACTTGTGACTCGGGCGTAGGTTTAAAAGGGGCCCCTTATATTGACGTACGTCAACACTCACCTTCACTACTCGTATTTCTCTCCCTGCCCAGCCAAATCCGATATGATCCTACTAGTGCAGCTTTAGATACTCGTTCAAGTATAGAACTTACTGCACTTCTGGACAATCCAAGGTCTTTAAGCAGGTTATAGAGAGATTTTGCTGGTATACCTCTCGCCCCTACTTCTACAGCGCATAAATTAACTACATAGCCATTTTTTGTTAATTCATTTTGTAGGTCGTAATACTTATTTTGTTTCATCGCGTGGTCTTTAGGTATATTAGTTTCCCACGGTACGGTAAGTTCTACCAGGACTATGCGTTTCGTAGCCCTAGAAAAAAGGAAAATGTCCGGTCTGGATGACGAAACACCCACATCCTCTGGGATTTTGTAGTGCTTTTCATACGTGTCCATCAAAGATAATAATTTCGGACGTTTTGTATTTTATCTATTTGTTTTTTTATAGTGTAGAGTGAAGAGACGAACAGGAAATGTGCCTGATGGTAAACGGCATGCCTGCCACATAACAGCACAGTGACACTCAGCTATTCGAACATGAAGAGTCCAAATCATTACCTAGCGCTGCACTGCGCTCGTCACCCAGATATATAAGTTGTTATATCTCCAAGCCCCTGTAATTTCTCCGGAAAATGGATACACCAATAATCACAATTTATGATTAATATTATTTTGTATTTATATTAGTTATCAAGTTTGTATGTAATTATTGGGATTATTATAAATTTAATAAATCGATACTGACGAGCTCATTTATGATTATGATTAATCATTGATATTTATTGTTTTTAATACCGTTGATATTTTCAGGTTTCCTCTTCGAAATATTAAATAACAAAACATTTTTTCTAACATCGTGAACCGTTGAATTTAAATTCACAAATGTCTGTATTTAATACACTGTAATTTGTAAATTCTCGTCCAAAATACAGCATTAATTACTGAGCGTCAATTATTATTGAAACTGTACAATATCATGTTCACATCGTTTACCTCATTCCGTCATTCGACCACTGAAACGTGAAATGTTACCGGAAACATCATTAATTGCAGAGTCAAATATAATAACTTTCACTGTACATTTTCGTCAATTTCAATATAAAATTTCAAGCAAAATTGATGGTAGGATCTATAGCTATGTTGGGTATCCGATCCGTCGCAATTTGAGAAAAAAACCTTGTTAATATGGGACTTAATAAATGTATACAAAACATACGAATAAAACAACTAAACAGGCGATTGAGTGTATCACAAAAATGATCTTAGTGATTGATAAATAAAATATGAGAGCTTTGATAAGTGTTAATCAAATTTTATCAAAATCACATAAAATCCCAGTTGTTTAAAATTGTTTTTAAGCTACAAGCAAGGATTATGAAGAACTCTTTTTGTAGGACTGTGCAATGTTGTTAAACAATCTCTTCTGCTGATGTGACCCTTTCCTTACAGTGTTAAGTTTCAACCCAAGCTAGGTAGGTATCGTGTTCGAAGTTTTGAAAACATTTATATTGAAAACCAAACAATTAACAAGCTATTCTCGATAATTGAGCGTAGAATATGGATTGAAATACTCCGTAGCCGTTCGCATTACATTTGCATCAGGTGGACGCCACCGCAATCACAAACAATCATGTAGGATTCCACCTAATGCAAAGAGCTAATTTATCACTGATTGTTTTGACGTTACTGTCCCATAATAAAGTTACAAATGTAACATGAAGATTTTTGACTAAACTACTTCATAATAAGATATTCAAACTCCACTATCCTATCGAAATCGCAACGCATCATGTGCAGAACTCTCAAATATATTAACTGCAATCTAAAAACTGTACAGTTGTGGACAAATTCCGGAACACACGGCATATTGAAAAACTTTTCAGCGTATTTCTGAGGAACACCAACAGCTGTGCGAACTTTTCGTCTCGGGGACGCATTTATAATGCTTCGTAGTGTATTCGTAGGGCAACGTTGAACTTGGGTTCAAGCAGAGCGCTCTAAAAAAATAATTGACTTCTCCTAACTTTTACCTGTGTTTATATTATGTTTTACCATTTTATCCCGCCGTATTGACATAAATCAATTAAATGTTGACAAGTGCTTGGACTATGTGTATGCTTAGGTATCTACAGATCTACATATACATCCATAGATAGTGTTTCGTTGTCATTCTACAGCAGTTATAAGTAATGTTTAAAACATGAAAGTATGGTGGACTACGTGGTCATAGTGAACAAAGCTAAGCTAAATTAATAAATATCAGATTTATTTCAACCAATAAAATAGTTTATTTATTCATTTTCCGTTTCATAAAACTTTTTTTTTCTACAAATTGTAGACGATAAAGATAAAAATAAAAAAGACATTTCACTCAACTACAATGTTCAACAACCTGTTAACTTTACGTTTGTAATCAGAATATTCAGAGAGAGAGAGAGAAAACATACTTGTAATTCGTTCACAAATAAATAATACTGTTAGAAGCTAAAATTAAAAGAATAATTGAACAAACTTTTGTGAATTATACAAGTATTCCATATATTAAATCGAAACTCAAAAATGAAATATCTAAGGCAGTTTCCCTAAAATTGGTAGCATGGACTCACAACGCTACCCAAAAGCAAATACGTGTTTGTGTACTTTTGTTTGGACTAACACGTAATAGGATTGGGCGTCTCTGAATGTGTCATATATTTGGCCCCAAATGTACGCCTGAGCGAGCTCAGTACGTATTAGCGTTGGAGTAAATTTAATTCTGAAGATGAATGAATTGTTTTTGATGTTAGCGTATTGTTTTACATGTAAATATATTAACACGAGATACAAAATTCGAGTCTTGGGTAACTTGGGCACATGTTTTCGTAAGAAAATTATAATTATAATGATGTTTGGAGAGAGAGTTAATTAGGAGAGATAAGGCATTTAACAATGGGCGTTATGTTAGTAAAGTTACTTTGCGACCAGAAATGTTATTCGTATGTTAAGTTATACAGAGAAATAAAGTTTTGTAGTAGTAAGTAAACCTCTTTACAACAGAGCTCATAATAATAATCGAATATGGAGTGCCCCCAAATTTTTTTTTTCAAAATATCTTCAATGTACAGAATTCGACCCGCTACAGTTTAATTATAAGTATAGATATAGATTTCTCTGTTGATTTAAAACGCCGCGCCGCACCGATTCCGTATACATTTGAATGCATTAAGATCATTTTACATTGTCCATTGTGATGGGTCCAATATTATTATGCATGCCATGAAAATTTCAGATTATAATCCGATTTGGATGACGTTGTTCCCTTTGCGGTTGCTTCGGCGGGTTTTCTATGAATTATATAAATTTTAATTTGCCTTCACAACCGTTATAGTGAAGAATGTTTTGCATATTTTACTTTATGTTCGAACTATTTTAAGATCATTACGAAGTGGAACTTACTTCAACATCCTACACTTTTTAACTAAGTACTATTCCCTATAGAGTTTTTATTTTATTTAAATACTTTTTAGGGTTCCGTACCCAAGGGGTAAAAACGGGACCCTATTACTGAGACTTGGCTGTCCATCCGTCCGTTTGTCCGTCCGTCTGTCACCAGGCTGTATCTCAATAATGGTGATAGCTAGACAGTTGACATTTTAACAGATGATGTATTTCTATTGCCAAATAACAACAAATACTAAAAATAAAATTAAATAAATATTTAACACAACAAACTTGATTTTTTACCGTTTCTTGCTCGATTAGTCCGTTCCAACCAAACTAGATGGTGCCACTGGTATACCAAAACACGCTATCAACCTCGTCGTTAAAATCGTAAGGTAAAATCAAAATTTTAGTAGAACTTTTTGAATTAAAGCCTGTCTGTGAAAAATGCGATGGTTTATGTATACGGAATTCAAATAAAGCCAAAGAGGTTTTCGCCGTATATTTGTTAATGGTACGGAACACTTCGAGCGGGAGTCCCACTCGCACTTGGCCACTTTTAATTTATATTGTAAAGAGCAATGGTACTAGCATAGCATGAATTTGATGATAAGAAGAAAAGGAACACATCTGCCCGTAACAGCCAGTTCAACAACCAGAGCTAAACATACACACATCTCAACGATCCACAGGATTGTTGATACTTTCACAAAAAAGCGTCTCCGTTCACCAGCTCTTGAAAACGTGGAAAGGAGAGAGAACCAAAGATCGGGATTAGTAGAGTTGGCAATTTTAAGGACACCATCTTATGATGCTGTCCTTAAAGAAGAGTTTCGAAATAAGGGTTTGCCTTGTCTGGGACAAGAAGCGTGTATGTAGTAGTAACCTGTTTGAGCACTTCTATAACTCAACGGAGGCACTGCAAAAGTTATCATCAAGAGGAAGACTACTATGGCAATGTGTGAGGTGGACGGCCACTGGTTTCAACTGATGTTATAGAAAAATAAAATAAAAAGACCTTCTTTATTTATCTACTTTAACGTACAAAAACTCCACTGTGCTTCTTCACTACCCCAGATGGGTATTTTTATTTTTTTTATTTGAATTATCTACTCCACAGACTCCGGGGTCCGTGATCTTTGTCATTTGTTTTTTTTTACATATGTCTTGGATTAGAAGAAAATAAAAATAGGGGGGAGTTGGGCACATTTCAAACTTAATTCTAGTGCTCGTTGGTAGAGCCGATCACTAGCGGTTGGGATTCTACCGCTAGTAATCGGCTCGACATCGAGTCTTTGCCTAGTTACCATTTGCCTACCCCAGATGGTGGGCATACTAGGAGGCTTTTGCACTCATCTGTAGGTACTCCGCCACACGTAAACTCCTTTCGCAACTACTTAATTGTAGTTAAATTTCTACAATACCTACCCAGAATAACTCAGGAACTATTCACAACTAATCTCAAGTAACAGACATAGCAATGGTCGGTCTGTTGCGTCTGTACTATAGGATCTTATTTCAATGGTGGACGTTCAACATTGCGTGCAACTTTGTACCTTATTACCACAGAACAAGCTCACAATTTCAATGAAAGATATATTCAACGACATTTAAATCGAACAATCATATTAATAGGTTGGCATAAATAATACTACTAAGCACCATACAAGTATAATAATGTGTGATATGGCGCAGACAGGGTGCGTACGATTACGCTTTCTCTACAATGTCTTCCCCTTTCTACTACAGGACAAGTCGTAAAGCCCACTACCACCCATAAACTGTGGATATTCCCAAAATTCGTACAAAACGGTTTTAATCCACTTTTCTCATACGTACAGCTTTCGAGTCGAATATGTTACCGGCATCCTTGTTCCCTGAGAGATACAATCTAGAACTTTTCAAGGTCAGAGTGAATAGGTACTTTCTAGGTCAACGTGCATCATCTTTGCTTCCCGTCGCTTACCATCAGGCGAGTTGGTGGTCAAACACGGACATATACGCGATTAAAAAAAATTGGCAGTCATAAGAACTGCCGATAGAAGTGAAAACTTAAAACTCAGAATTTGATAGCTTACCTTGGAAACTACACGGGTGTAGTTTCCGAAGGGCGTGGCCTCGCCATCTTGGCATGGCCATCTAGATATGCTTCAGCATTTCCCATTGGCGGATGCGTTTCTAGATGGCCATGCCATGATGACCTGTCCACGCCCTTTCAGCATTTCCCATTGGCTGACGTATTTCTAGATGGTCAATAGCCATGGTCCCGCGTTTACCCGAAGCTTTCTTATCATACCCGAGCGTGACGAATAAATTCAGTTCACAACCCACGAAAAATCTGTCTAGGCGCGCCTAAAGAAGTTTTCACTTCAAAAAAACAATCCTTCAACGTGTAGTTGTCAGAAGATAAAGACGTAATCGTACTCGTACAAGTAACACAGTGCCCCCGTTTTGACCCTGCCTCGACTCCACCTCGACTACATTTCGAACTCACCTCGACTCCACCTCACCTATGCCCCAACTCTAGTGTGTAAGCGTCTATCGGATATATCAGGTTTTTGGATATCGAAAAGCTTGACGGTGGATGCAATTATGGGGGATCTCATAATTCAAATAAAAGAGCAATAAGCCAAAACAGCATTAAAAGCAGTCTAACAACAAACATTACATTTGTAAAAAGAAATGTTGGTACAGCAAAACTAAACTTAGTTCGTACGAACAACTAAAAAACAGTCAAAAGACCTCATTAAGACAGACTCGCCTACTTGTGGATCAATTGCGTTAAATTAATAACAAACTAGTTATATCTACCTTAAGAAGCTTCGTTATTTTGTCTATCGTGGAGTATTAATTAGGCTTATGTTATTATTTAGACATACAGAATTAGGTTCGCACAAGTATTATAATTATAATATACTCGTATCTCAAGTATTATACGAGCAAACTTAAGTACATACCTAAGGGACAGGTATGGTTCTGTTCAATATTGTACCGGACTGGGTCAAAAATACAACATCCTAATTAGTCCGTCAGCTAGATCATGGAAAAATATTGGACACGTATTTTTTGTTTTTTCATAATATTAAAAATCGTCAAAGATATTAGACTATCAAACTTCGAGAGTGGGGGGTCGCGACGTCACTCGTGAGTAAAAATCGTACTCACAAGTGTACACACCAGAACACAGTAATGTTTGCACATTACTACTTGACGGTAGAATAACTGGCAAAGGTGTGGTCCTTCCCCAGGCGGACTCTGCCAAGAGACCTACCACTACAAAAGTGTTTAATAAGATAAATAAGATTTTGTCATTTATAAGATACTAGCGGCCCGTTCCAGCTTCGCTGGGATAATAACCTAGATACCAACTGCAGCGCCATCTGCCGGGCTGATTTGTGAATCTAAACCATCGAGGGCCCTACCCAAACACATACAGAAAAATTCATTCAAATCAGTTCAGCCGTTTAGGAGGAGTTTACTAACAACGAAAAATGGCATTGATTTTTATATAAATAGTTAGATTTCTCTGTTGATTTAAAACTCCGCACCGATTCCGTATACATTTGAATGCATTAAGATAATTTTACATTGTCCATTGTTGATGGGTCCGATATTATTATGCATGCCATGAAAATTTCAGATTATAATCCGATTTGGATGACGTTGTTCCCTTTGCGGTTGCTTCGGCGGGTTTTCTATGAATTATATACATTTTAATTTGCCTTCACAACCTTTGTCATAGTGAAGAATGTTTTGCATATTTTACTTTATGTCCGAACTATTTTAAGATCATTACGGAGTGGAACTTACTTCAATATCCTACACTTTTTAACTAAGTACTATTCCCTATAGAGTTTTTATGTTATTGCAATACTTTTTAGGGTTCCGTACCCAAAGGGTAAAAACGAGACCCTATTACTGAGACTTGGCTGTCCATCCGTCCGTTTGTCCGTCCGTCTGTCACCAGGCTGTATCTCAATAATGGTGATAGCTAGACAGTTGACATTTTAACAGATGATGTATTTCTATTGCCGTTATAAATAACAACAAATACTAAAAATAAAATTAAATAAATATTTAACGGGGGCTGGGAGCCGCCGTTAAATAAACACAACAAACTTGATTTTTTAACGTTTCTTGCTCGATTAGTCCGTTTCAACCAAACTAGATGGTGCCACTGGTACCTATACCAAAACACGCTATTGACTTCGACGTTAAAATCGTAAGGTTAAATCAAAATTTTGGTAGAACTTTTTGAATTAAAGCCTGTCTGTGAAAAATGCGATGGTTTATGTATACGGAATTCAAATAAAGCCAAAGAGGTTTTCGCCGTATATTTGCTAATGGTACGGAACACTTCGAGCGGGAGTCCCACTCGCACTTGGCCACTTTTAATTTATATTGTAAAGAGCAATGGTACTAGCATAGCATGAGTTTGATGATAAGAAGAAAAGGAACACATCTGCCCGTAAAAGCCAGTTCAACAACCAGAGCTAAACATACACACATCTCAACGATCCACAGGACTGTTGATACTTTCACAAAAAAGCGTCTCCGTTCACCAGCTCTTGAAAACGTGGAAAGGAGAGAGAACCAAAGATCGGGATTAGTAGAGTTGGCAATTTTAGGGACACCATCTTATGATGCTGTCCTTAAAGAAGAGAGTTTCGAAATAAGGGTTTGCCTTGTCTGGAACAAGAAGCGTGTATGTGGTAGTAACCTGTTTGAGCACTTCTATAACTCAACGGAAGCACTGAAAAAGTTATCATCAAGAGGAAGACTACTATGGCAATGTGTGAGGTGGACGGCCACTGGTTTCAACTGATGCTCTCGAAAATAAAAAGACCTTCTTTATTTATCTACTTTAACCTACAAAAACTCCACTGTGCTTCTTCACTACCCCAGATGCATACTAGGAGGCTTTTGCACTCATCTGTAGGTACTCCGCCACACGTAAACTCCTTTCGCAACTACTTAATTGTAGTTAAATTTCTACAATACCTACCCAGAATAACTCAGGAACTATTCACAACTAATCTCAAGTAACAAACATAGCAATGGTCGGTCTGTTACGTCTATACTATGGGATCTTATTTCAATGGTGGACGTTCAACATTGCGTGCAACTTTGTACCTTATTACCACAGAACAAGCTCACAATTTCGATGTAAGATATATTCAACACCATTTAAATCGAACAATCATAGTAATAAGTTGTCATAAATAATACTACTAAGCACCCTACAAGTATAATGATTTAATGACGTGTGATATGGCGTTGGGACGCAGACAAGGTGCGTACGATTACGCTTTCTCTACAATGCCTTCCCCTTTCTACTACAGGACAAGTCGTAAGTCGGCCCACTACACTGTGGATATTCCCAAAATCCGTACAAAACGGTTTTAATCCACTTTTCTCATACGTACAGCTTTAGAGTCGAATAAGTTGCCGGTTTCCTGGTTTCCTGAGAGATACAATATAGAACTTTTTAAGGTCAGAGTGAATAGGTACTTTCTAGGTCAACGTGCGTCATCTTCGACCACACCGTCGCTTACCATCAGACGAGTTGGTGGTCGAACGCGGACCTATACGCGATAAACAAAAAAACAATCTTTCAACGTGTAGTTGTCAGAAGATAAAGATGTAATCGTACAAGTAACACAGTGCCCCCGTTTTGACCCTGCCTCGACTCCACCTCGATTACATTTCGAACTCACCTCGACTCCACCTCACCTATGCCCCGACTCTAGTGTGTAAGCGTCTATCGGATATATCAGGTCTTTGGATATCGAAAAGTTTGACGCTGCATTCATTTTTGGGGAGTCTCACAATTCAAATAAAAGAACACTAAGTCAAAACAGCATTAAAAGCAGTCTAACAACAAACATTACATTTGTAAAAAGAAATGTTGGTACAGCAAAACTAAACTTAGTTCGCACGAGCAACTACTAAACAGTCAAAAGACCTCATTAAGACAGACTCGCCTACTTGTGGATCATATTGGGTTAAATTAATAACAAACTAGTTATATCTACCTTAAGAAGCTTCGTTATTTTGTCTATCGTGGGGTATTAATTAGGCTTATGTTATTATTTAGACATACAGAATCAGGTTCGCACAAGTATTATATGTGCTCGTATCTTAAGTATTATTTAGTCAAGCCCCAAGAGGCCAAATTTGGGCAAAACCGGTTTTGGGACTTTAAAACCTTATTTTTTAATGATAAACATTCTCGATTATTAGTTTATTGTGATGCCTAAGAGATAGGTGATAATATTTATCAGTACATTGTTGTTTACAGACACACAAAATTTGGTTTCATTTTTTAGTAATGATTTTTTGTGTGACGTCACGACGCCGGCCGCGTCGCGAGTCGGGCTTAATGGGAACGGGCATGTTACCTGTATACCTCATACCTAAGGGACGGGTATTATTCTGTTCAATTATATGAAACTAATATACACCTACCAGCGCCAACCTCTTTAAAATATAAAGTGACAAGACGCGCAAGCCATGCGACTGGTGGTAAGAAACAGCCCCGTTTACAATAGCTTCGTTGAGCTTACGAACCATTTTCACTGTCAGTGTACACGTATGTTGTTGTGGGTAGGATGTATTGTACATTTTTATCTTGAGACTTTGTGAGAGGGGTGGTGAGGAAACTAGTCGAAGTTCCCCAAACGCTACCCAGCCCAACTGAATTCTTCTCATGGCGTCACTCTCAAAGCTATATCTACCTAGTTCCTGCGTCTGCATGACTTTGGTTTTGTCCAAATTCATCCGGAGGCCGATGATTTGAGAAGCGTTTGCTAGGCTGGCATGATGAATGATGACGATGTAGGTCTTGCACTTGCACGCAGTTTCATTGTAGAACAAATTACCCGTGCCCATTATTAGACGTTCTTCGTGACCTTAAGAAAACGTACCTATCATACAGTTTTATTAGTCAAAATTGTAGCTTCGTTGTACTCGAGTATATTTTGTGTTACATATCAATTATGAACATACACGAGTATTTTTATTTATTTACTCATTTTAGATATTCATTATTGTATTTTATGCTAATAACTGTAAATATTAGGTTATTTATTTTTATTTTCCAAATCATTTCACACTCTTCTAAGACGGAGAATATAAATTCAGTTACAACATCCACATTTTTAAGTTTGTCATATTTCTCCTTCAAAACAAAACACTGGCGCCACCATTGACGGTATTGTGAACTATTTTAACGTATTTTTGCAGTCTAATAACGTAATTGCTAACTAGAGAAACATTTTAATTAGTTTCGATACTAACTAAAACATTTTAATTAGTTTTGTGCATATAAAGCGCGGTCTACACTGGAAAGGTCCAAAGCAAACTTGTTAACGATTGCGACTGGGCACTGGGCTGCCATCATTATAGGGGTAAGGGACGGGTAATGAAGGGCTGTTAGTTTTAACGGAGATTTTTACCCGGATTCGTTAAGAGTGCGCCTAAAGCCAGGAAAAAAACAGATTTCACCCGCGCGACGCGTTTCTTAATGTGATGTACATAAAGTCGAGAATAGCATGACACAGTTTGGAGTAAAAATCAATATTTAATCAGGAGTCCATTTTTAACCAAGTTTTATTTAATTACTCAATAACTAAACATAAATTCAAAAAAGTGTTCGGTTACTTTACTAGAACGTACAAATAGGAATTTTATTACCAAAAAATAATGTGGGGTCATCGCTGATAATTTCGAGTACTCGAATTAAAACGGGTTTTTTTGGTGTCATTTTTATTTTTTTATTGTAAAAAACTCTGATCTATTTTTAAAATTATATTCGGTTATTGTGCTTCTTCTTGATTGTACCCACACGTCAATATTTTTTTTGTCATAGTTTTTAGTTTCTTAACTTCAGTGAGCGGCGTCGAAAATGTCCTTTTTTCATTTTCTGGCTTTAGGCGCCCCCTTAATTATTAGGTTCTTTCATACGTTAGCTGATTGAGATGATGGCTGGATAAAAATATGATATTCTAATTAGTCCTGTCCGGTAGAGTATGGAAAATGTGGGACACGTATTTTTTGTGTTATCAAATTACTAAAAATGTACAAAGATATAGATCATCAAACTTGAAATGGAGGTTGTAACGTCACGTCTACGTAAAAGTCGTATGTATAAATAGACGTGACGTGTTTCAAGACTTCTAAGCACTACCTATATCTTAGTAATTTTTTTGTTAATTCAAAAACCTGGGTAATCCCGCAGGGCGCCGCTAGTAACAATAATAATTTTATTTATTTAAATAAAAATAACGATTCATATTAACAGCTATCACATAGCCCGCCCTGCACCGTTCCTGGCGCAAAGGAGCCTTCTTTGGCCTCGTTGAACACTTTTTGGTAGGATAAAATCTAGTGGGTTCACGTTACCGGCTACTTAATACTTCTTATATTCTAAGTTAGGTTTTTTATTGACAGTCCCTCAGACTAGCTTTTTTTTTAATGAAGATTACGTACAGGAAGTAATTTTAATTTAGCGATTAGTAGTGGTAGGACTCTTAGCAGAGTCCGCCTGGGGATGTACCACACCTTTACCAAATATTCTACCGCCAAGCAGTAATGTGCAAACATTACTGTGTTCCGGTTTGAAGGGCAATGATTCCAGCGAAAATAAAAGGCCTTAGAGACATAATATCTTAGATCTCTGGGTGACGAGCGCAGTGCAGTGCTAGGTAATGATTTGGACTCTTCATGTTCCAACAGCTGCGTGTCACTGTGCTGTTATATGGCAGGCATGTTGCTTACCATCAGGCGCATGACCTGCTCGTCTCATTACTCCTTATTTAAAGAAAAAAATACTTTAAATCTAAGTTTGGTTTTTGTTGACAGTCCTTCAGACAAGCATTTTTTTAATTTTAAGGTTATGAACAGGAAGTAACATTTGTTTACCTATAACTGTAAAAATATCCGGTTTGAATCATAAAGTGTTTTGGTACGTCTGTCTTTTTTATACTTCAAATGAACTGACCTGCGATTTCTCCGCGTAGTAGACGAGACTCGCGAAGATGACGATACCCAGCACGAGGAAGAACACCAGCAGCGTCAGCTCCTTGGCCGAGGCTTTGAACGTGTGCACCAGGATCTTCAGCCCGGGGCTGTGCCGCGTCAGCTTGAATAGCCTGGAATTTGAACCGTATTTTAAAAGCGTTAAGGTATTAGACTACAGGCCCGTGAACAAAATTTACGGGTCAAATGAACCACCAGGAGACCTATGTAGGATGATAGAAGGGTATAAAGTAATAAGATTCAGCACTATGCCGTCACTTGTAAGCTATCCAACTGAGTGCAATTGAAGAGGGGGGGTTGCAATCCTCGATCATTTCTCCTTGTCGCATTATTTTTGTACGGCGTTGCGGAATAATAGATTAAAAGAGGTATTGTATGTAATTTCAACCGTATATGAAAATTGTTAAGGTATTGATTACATTGTAAGTCTATTTTCTTTTTCTTTTTACAATCTAAGACACATGTTAAGAAAAGAGGACCTAAGTAACAAAGGTCACGGAACCCGAAGAAGTCTGAAGGTATTTTAATAAAAAAATAAGTTTAGAACTCTATACAATGTAATTTGTTAACTCCATTTAAAACCCTTAAAAATAGAAATGAGCGCTTTTTAAAACGACACAAAAAAAATAGTGTACTTTTTCTTGAAAATCTATAAGAATTATTTCAGCACTCCGCGAATTTACCCAGCTGTTCCCGTTCCCGTAATGTTTCGTGATAAAAAGTGTGTTACTCAAGACTTGTGATTGAGCAACAAACATTCGAACTTCCGAACTTTCACATTTATAATATTAGTAAGATAACTAAACAACAGTAAAAGTTACGGCTGGTCTAGTCGGGAGAACGGCGACTGCCGATCCGGGGATCGAGTTCAAAACCACGCGCACCACTGTCTTTTCGGAGTCATGTGTGTAATACCGCCAACTTAGAACGGTGCAGGAAAACATCGTGAAGAAACCGACATTTACCTAGAATCTTTCATCCACCAACTCCCACTGGGCCGGAATGGTGGATTATGGCCTTGGCTCTCCTTGCGAGATAAGGCCTCGAGTCCCAGTAGTTTTTTTTTTTTTTTTTTTTTATTTAAATTTTACAGCTCCACAGACTCCGGGGTCCGTGACCTTTGTCAATGGTTTTCTTTTTTTGTTACATGAATCTTGGATTGTCCCAGTAGTGGGAACATTATTATTAAATCATTTATTTCGCTATACACCATATACAAAAAAAAATGGTTGTCTGTAAAGTCGGGTTACTGACGTTAGTTGAACGTGACAACTTCAACTACGCCTTAGAGCGAGGTAACGCCGGCGGCGAGGTAACGGCGTTAACGGCACATGACGTCATGTTTTGCGGGCGTGCAGCCGCCTTCATCGAATTATAAGACGTTGTCACATCAAAAAAAAAATAACAATTGGAATAAAATTAAATGTCTCACAAATTAATTATTTAATTTTAATTAATTAATAAATTAATTAATAATAATAATAAAGTGGGCTGTTCATGCTAACTAAAAAAAACTGTAGATAAACTGTTACTACGTACCTTAAAATCTTAATAATAGATATAAACTCCAGAATGTCAGCCTTGTCGACATACTGCCGCACGATCGTTAGTTCTACCACTATGTCCATGTAAAAACTAAGCGTCGCTATAAAATCTATTATATTTACTGGGGATTTTACGAATTCTATGATGTTTGGTGCTACCTGGAACAAGAGAAAAGTACCTCAGACATGTAACAAATAATTGAAGAATGAAATTAACACATATGCATTTAGTAGTGGTAGGACTCTTGGCGGAGTCCGTCTGGGGAAGTCCACACCTTTGCGAGTTGTTCTACCGCCAAGCAGTAATGTGCAAACGTTACTGTGTTCCGGTTTGAAGGGCAATGTTTCCAGAGAAATTAGAGATATAATTAGGGATATAAATAGAGATATAATGTCTTAGATCTCTGGGTGACGAGCGCAGTGCAGTGATAGGTAATGATTTGGACTCTTCGTATTCCAATCGCTGCGTGTGACTGTGCTGTTATGTGGCAGGCATGTTGCTTACCATCAGGCACATGTCCTGCTCGTCTCGTCACTCTTCATTAAAAAAAACAAATTAAAGAATGAAATTAACTAAATAACATAGCAAATATTTCACTCAAATTATTGTGAAAATGTTATCATTCTAACAGTATATTCTTGTATTTTTGAAGCTTAATACTTTGATTGCTACAAAATCTTACATCACAGAAATAAATAATTTTTGCACTAAGGAACAATCCAGTAAACGAAAAGTTCCAGTTTTTTTCACGAGGAAACCAACATTTTAACATTATGTCAATTTAAGGCGAAAAATGTCAATAAAAAAACATTATTTGCCGTTTATTAGACGCAAAATTTATTTGAAATTTTCGAAAAATAGCATTAAATTTTAAGTCAAATTATAATATGTACTCGTACAATTTTTTTTTACGTATTTGTGACCCAATAACGACTCACGAGTCCAGAATTACGAAGCTTAATGATATATTTCTGTACAAAATAGATTTTATTCAAATATACCTATGTCAATATTGGCTCATGAAAATTGTTGTTTAGAATATAGCGGTGAAAAGTATGTATTCTTAAATACGTAGGCCTAGATTATTTAGTATTTACTACACGTAGACACATTAATAAAGGTAATTATCGTTTACCCTATCAGCTTTAAAATGATATTGTAAAGCTGCCTATACACACTGGGCCAGTGCAGGCCAACGCCAGTGTGTGGAGCAGAGGTTCCCAAACTTATTTTTCTCGTGGACCATTTTCAAAATTTTAGTATTTTGCGTAGACCCCCTATACTTGTAGACTTGCTGCTATATTTCTACTGTATTTCCAAAACTCCTAAAATTTCACCCTAAATTGGGGGTGGGTGTTAAGAAGAAAAAAAAGTACTTAGCACATTTTTTGTGTCCTATTTATTAAAATAATAGTTGTGGCTATAAGTCATAAATATTATTATAATTAAAAAGAAATTAAATATTATTGCAAACAAGTAACAATTGATTAAAATCAACAATGAAATGTAAAATTAACAATAAGAAAATACTCATACTTTTAATGAGACGGATGTGCTTGATGAATTGATAACAAGTTATCAATATTCGGCTTCAGTTTTGTAAGGAGTAATCTCAGATCTCCCCGTTCTGTGACGTTCAATCTGCTCCTTTTTTTTGTTAACAGGTTGGTTACGGCACTAAAACTTCTTTCGACAAGATATGACGAAGGAAACGCTATCAAAAATTTTTTCGCAATTTCCCACAACCCAGGATATTTTTCGGGGATTTCTGCCTGCAGCCAAAATTTTCGATAGCCTTTTTTAAATTTCACCTTCACTTCCTCGTTGGTGCTGAGTTCAAGTAGCTCCTCTTGCAATATCACATTTACCTCTTCCGTCTCATCAAATGGGGTTATGATCCATAGTGGTATTTCCATCGTAAGAATATCTTCAAATCTGTGTTTGAAATAATTATCGTGCAGGGTATTTAAATGTTGAGCGTTTGTCTGAATATCTTCATCAAGACATTCTATCTGCGACAAATGCGGAAATTGGGCGAATTCGCGCCGACTAATGTTTTGTTTCATTAATTTCAATTTACTAAGAAAAGCCGAAATTACACTCTTTGTTTTTACTAAATTAAGGCTGTCCCCTTGTAACTGCAAGTTAACGTCATTGAATTTTTTAAACAACTCTGTTAAATACACAATGTCCGCTTTATATTTGATCAGATTTTCTTTTAAATCTGGTGCTTTGTTTTCCAGAAACTCTATCACAGATTCAAAAAGTGAGTAAAATTTCACCTTTAACATGCACCTTTCGACAACCAGCGTACTTCAGTATGTAACAGCACCCGTTGGAAATCTTCATCATTTTCATCGCACAATAATAGTGCAAATAAACGGGTATTCAGAGCATTGCTTCTTATTTTATTAACTGCGTTAATTACAAATTGAAGCGACTGGTGCAATCTATCACTCAAATTTTTTGCTACAAGGTGTTTTCGGTGGATGACACAGTGGATTGCAATTACTCCTGGTAATATTCTTTTAAGATGGCTTATAAACCCACGATATCGTCCGAGCATGGCAGGAGCTCCATCTGCTGCCACCGAAATAATGTGAGTGGAATTGATTTTTCTGTAAAAAAAACATTCAGGACATTAAATATCGATTCGCCTTTAGTGTCCGACTTCAAAGTTCTTGCGAATAGCAGCTCTTCGTGGGTTTCTTCGTCCATAACAAATCGGACATATGCCAAATGCTAATAATGCTTCATTACCAGGCAAAGTAGACTCGTCTAATTGAATAGAAAAATGAGTGGTTTGCAGATAATTACACAAAAAAAAATCTATATCAGAGCTCATTTCATCAATACGCCTTTCCACAGTGTTGTTACTTAAAGGAATTCTTTTTAGTACGTCAAATGGAGGTTTGTGCAGAACAGTTTTTAGTACCTCTTCAATAGCGGGTAAAATTAACTCTTCTCCGATGGTGTGTGGTTTTCCAGATTTCGCTATAAGCAACGAAATATTGTAAGATGCCCGTAAGCCATCATCGTTACTTTGAGACGTTGAAGCAAACATACTATTTAGGGTAGGTCTCTTTTCATATTTTCCCTTCAATATTTGAAAGTATTTCAGATCTTTGCCTATTTTTTCAGGATAACACCTTCTTAGATGATCTTCGAGCTTCGATGGTTTCATAGAGTCATTGCTCAGAACTTTGTTGCATAAAAGACACATGGGCAATCGTTTGTCTGCCGTTGATGGAACAAAACCAAATTTCAAATAATGCACACTGTACTGTCGACATTTCTTCTTAGATTCAGCCATTTTCCGAATCAGTTAGTAGCGAACAGTAGAACAGTAGAACCTGTAAAAAATGTTTGTTTTTCAGGCGAGTTTACCAGAATATGGCTATTATAATCTAAAAGAATAGAATTATTGCAAAAAAAATGACAACGGAACGGCGGAAACACCGTTGTTTTAAAAAATCGCCGTCGAGGCGCAAATATATATTTTTAAATAAAAAAATACCACGTTTAAAAATAACCGACTTCAATTTAATAGGTGAGCGGGTAGCGCTTACAATAGTTTTATACGTATTACTTTATTTTACGCTTTTGAGTGCGCATTTGTAGTTTTGACGTCGGGTTTTTATAAACGTAGTTTTTTTTTTTTTGTGTCTGTAATAGGTTGTTCTGTTAACTACAATGGGTTTTTTCTACCACAAATGGGCATATAATATATAATAACTAGCCTATAGAAATAAAAAAATCTGAGAAGCCGTACAAAATACAAAATTACATCGTCCGAACAAACAAAAATGTTCATAAAATAAAAACTACTAAACCAAACTGTACAAAATTTCTATGGAAACAAATTTCAGCGATTTGGCAACAAGAAAAAAATCACGTAAGTTGTGTAGGTAAGTACGTACATAAAAAAACCGGCTGAATTGATAACCGCATCCGGTTGAATTAGTTTAAAATACCTACTCGTAAAGTTTAAGCTTCCCTGACTTTGTATTTTTTATTGTTGTTTTGAATAATCTCTAGTAATATATTTAGTTAAGTGAAGTGAACATTTTTACTTAAAAAACTACCTACTCAAATAGTAAAACAAATATGTATATATAATAATAAAAATATGTAAGATAAATAGGCATATACTCGTACTTACTTTTTCCGGCACCGCAAACACCGACATCGATTCACTCACACTTTAACACACTTTAATGTTCAACATTCCGGAAACAAATGAGTCATTATTTGTACGTATTTATACAAAAATATATTGCAAGCACAGCGCAAGTCTCACTTCATCCCTTCGCAGGTCTAAACAAGCATCTGGACGAGCGAGTGCACGGACGGCAGCGGCACCTTGCAAGTCTCAACATATGGTGTACACTTGAACTATTGTCTATTGTTCTATTCCATTCTGCGTTTGAAATGAGTCTCGAATATTTTTGAGTACCTGCCTAGTGAATGATGCTACCAACGTAGGCAGTTGATGGGTAAATCCAAGCCAAAATGTTTGTTTTTTATTAAATGTTTCGTGGACCCCCACGTACAACTTGTGAACCCCTGTTTTCTTTTCATGTCTACGTGAACCCCCATGTGGTCTCTTATGGACCCCTGGGGGTCCACCTGGACCACTTTGGGAACCTATGGTGTGGAGGGTCGTTTTGTGACGACTCGCGTCGCTCGCCTCGCTGGCCGAGTGACGGCAAGTGGCCAGTGTGTATAGGGCTGTTTTGTCTCGACTCGTCTCTCGTGACCGGTGTCGGTTTTTGTGCACAAAACAAAGGCGCTCGGCGAGTAGCGTCTTGCTCTCCTATTGACCTACCGCGCTTTTGCCAGCGCTGGGCCAGTGTGTGGATGCTACGTTTTGTCTCGTGGCGTTATGTCGACACTCGCGTTGGCCTCCACTGGCCCAGTGTGTACAGCTTAAAACTTTGAATAATGGCTTAGAATGCAAGGGTAAGAAGCGTGTACGGGTAGAGATACGTTAGAATTTAAAATTATTTAGTGCTTACTACGCGTAGATCCCTTAATATTGCTGATTGGGGTAATAAACTAAACAGTTCCGATGAATTTTAAAACAAAAATATGTAATTCAAACTAATGTTCTCGTTTATTATCTTTTTTTTTATTGTTTAGTAGGTATCTCGTTTATTAGTGTTAATGCCAATTCCAATTGTAAGAGCAGTTACCAGATCATAGTATCCCGTTAGATCAGTTCTATTAGTGTTGATTAATTTGATTAGAATAATTGTATATGGAATAATTAATTCTGGAATAAAAATATATTATTATTATTTATTATAGTTACCAGTGAGAAGAAACCGACATGTACATAAAATCTTTCGATGTCATATGCCAACCCGCACTGGGCCAGCGTAGAGGAGGTAGAGGCCTTGACTCTCTTGAGAGAGGGCCCTGAGTCCCAGCTGCGGGGACATTTTTAATGCTTATATTTTTGTTAAAATAATGTCAACATGATAATTTGGTAATTCACAAATTTTGCCTCTTATAATTTAGAACGTTGGCAGGGTACATGATAATTTTGTCTTATACCCTGTCAACATTTAAATGATGTCATAATTCGAGATTGTCCCAAAACCTGCAATTACGTTACTATTGTTCCAAAGAACACAATAAATCCTTGGAAGCGACGTACCCTCGACAAAAGGGCTGTTTCCACAACGCAGTGACAATGTTTCCAGTTTTCACAAAACGTTAATGACGTTGTTAGAATTATTAATTGACTATTGAATAGATTTAATTAAGGACGGTGGACGAAGTCGACGAAGCTATTAGTGATACAATATTCTTTCAATTCAATATTCTTTATTGTAGTGGTAGGACTCTTGGCAGAGTCCGCCTGGGGAAGGACCACACCTTTGCCAGTTATTCTACCGCCAAGCAGTAATGTGCAAACATTACTGTGTTCCGGTTTGAAGGGCAATGTTTCCAGACAAATTACAGGGCTTAGAGATGTAACAACTTAGATCTCTGAGTGACGAGCGCAGTACAGTGCTAGGTAATGATTGTAACGTTACATATTGACTACAATATGTAAACGTACATTTTATCCCTATTTTCATTCCAAAAGCACCACTTTTCATAGGAGAGATGCGTATACTTACATACCAAATTTTCATACAACTAATATCTTTTCAATCGTGTCCTTACGATAAAGCATAATTTTCTCATCATAATACTAATATTATTTATGTAATAATATCACTTTAAACCTGTAAAAATATAGTTTTTCCAAAATTTTATTTATTTACATTCATGTCATAATACTTCAAACATCAAACATTGCTTAGCAACCTCTACCATCTTCATAAGGTTTTATAGTTTTGAGGTCGAATTATCTCTGGCCGTTAATTATAAAAATGAACTGTTCTCTCATTCTAGACTTGAATCACCAAAAGTTTACATGTTAAATCTAGTAAATTGAGTTGGGCAGTTGAGAATTAGCTTCCAAGAGAGGAACATCACCAGTGAACAGTTGGCTTCTAAGTGGGTAATATCTGGAGAACTTGAAATGACTGCTGAACGCTGAAGACTGCTGAACACTGAACCTACCGCTTATGCATGACTGCTGAACCTACTCCAGGCTGCTGAAGCATGACTGCTGAACCTTGAAAGTCTGCTGAACGCTGAACCTGCTCCAGGCTGCTGAACCTGCGAGCCATTCCCTGCTGTGGAATGCTGAACGCTGAACCTGCTCCAGGCTGCTGAACCTGCAAGCCATTCCCTGCTGTGGAATGCTGAACGCTGAACCTGCTCCAGGCTGCTGAACCTGCGAGCCATTCCCTACTGAGGAATGCTGAACGCTGAACCTGCTCCAGGCTGCTGAACCTGCGAGCCATTCCCTGAAGCGGACTACTGTTACTGCTGCGGACTACTGTTACTGCTGCGGACTACTGAACCTGCTGCGGACTGCTGAACCCTCTCAGTCACTGAACCCTCTCAGCCACTTAACCCTCTCAATTCTTTTATTTATTTTTACACTCTTTTCTTTTGCTTTACCTTTTTTTTTTAACATCCCTTTTAATCTTCATTCTTTCTTTAATATACTTGTATTTATAACTGTTTATTATTTCCCCTTTTACCTTATCTCCCACCTAATACCTTTTATGTTCACTAACGTGACAACGTACAACTTGGTATACATATATTGCACTATCAAGAGGATCAGGTTACAGAGATAACCAATTTGTTCTTCTATCGCAAGAAAAGAAAACTAAAACCATCGTACACACAGTGTTTTTAAGTACTTTAAAATACCTGTACTATACACATTTCAGTAGATCACACTACTTTTACCTGGCGTTCCTTTATTGTTTTTCTACAGTTCTGTTCTCTTACGGATCATAGTTTTTAAAGGAATGGATATTTTAGTATGGATTTTCCTCAAATAGACGCGGGTGAAACCGCGAGGCACAGCTAATTAGTATAATAAAGCTGAAGGCTTTAGAATTAGATACGCATTTATGTAATAAATTTCATATAATTAAAATTAATTCCATTGCTAAAAAATATTGAAAAAGGATCTTGGAAAAGTTCCAGGGCACCAGACAAAAGCTAACGTAAATCGAACAACTTAGCCTTTCCCTGTTTCGGTTTTTTTGCACCGGCCGCTGCAGTTAACTGCCAAAACGGTTCACCCATTGAAATTTTTACATTGAACAGAACTGTCTGAACTTTGGCTTGGGGCCAGCTTCACTGCCAGCAGCGTCTGTGAGATGTCAGCGCCGAGTGTGACTTTCAGTTTTAGATTTTAATTTGAATCTATTAGTCGACCATTTATAACCAACTTTAAGGAGACAACTCTCTGAGCAGTATGTTTTCATGTTGTTAATTGTTACGCTATAGCTTCACCAATAACAAATGGACTTTGATGATTTGTTATTTGCTTGGTAGATTTAATTTGGTTGCCATGCATTGCAGCGTGAGAGGAGTGTCGGTAATAACAGTGCGCCGTACTTCTTGCCTGGACCGTCCTTTCATGTGCACCACCGTATGCTGGCGAGAACGGTAGGGCTGCCTAGTAGGGTAGCCGAGAACGGCGGGGGACCAACGGTGTTGAAAGGTGGTGAGAGCGTCTGCCACTGACTTCCTGATTGTCTGATTGGTCCCGGCATTCTATGGATATTCTGGTGCATCAGTGACAAGACAGATATGACGGGTTCGCAGAAGAATTCGATAGCATCCCAGTTCTGCCATCAGTGTAGGAGCACCACTCGTAGTATGGAGTACTAAATAACCCGATCGAGCATCCTCAGATGGAATAGCATGCGTTACGTGTTTTCAACTGCGTATAAAAGGAAGGTTCAACTAAACTATGTGTTCAAGAAACCAGCAATCAGCCAATAACTATTTTCGATTGCTAACTCAACTCTTTACAAACAAGAGATTCTCCAACACCTTCCGACATCGAGTTTCAAAAATACGCTCTCGAAGTGAAAAGTTTCTCGAAGCATTTCCTTATTTGCTTACTGCTGAGACAGTGCTGCCCTAATTCTGTCACGATAGATATTTTCACTGTAGCGATACTTGAAACTAGAGAAATTTCAATAGTTTATATTTGAAGAAGTTGTAGTGGCTTTACAATTTTGAGTATTTTTCCAAGTGAAAATGTACGAGTCAATAATCAATGATGGCTTTACCGGTGAAGAAAAATAAAATGAAAACAGGCGTGTCAAAAAAAGTGTGTGCAGTGAAAATTTCATTGTCTTAATTATGTAGTATTATTAGGTATCGTATTATTAAGATAAATGAGCAACACGACAGAAATTAAATTAATTAACTTTTGAATTATATGCAAGTCAAAATGTTGTTCTATATTTCAAGTTGGGTCAAACTGCACAGTGCACACGGTGCGCAGATTGATTAAAACCGGCTAAGTAGTTTAGGAGTCAATCGCGGCCTTACAACGTGTCACGTAATTTATATTATAGATAATTAACAATTTGCATTACGTAGTATTAGGTATTTTGGATTGTATTAGTAAGATAAATAAAAAAACAAATCTGAAATTTTTATTCTATTCTATTCAAAATATAAAACACACCAATCACAGCAGTGAAGAACAGCTGATTGTATCTTTCTCGCTCGGGTATAATCGGAAGTTCCAAGTTCACCCAATCAAGCCTGTCACTCACAGCCTTTTCCAAGTAACAGCAAAGTGGAAGCAGCCTGTATCTTAGGTATGCAGCGCGCGCTGACTGCGGCGGTGTGTATGGGCAAATTCGTTGTCGAACCGGTTTATCATTGAACTAAAACCCATACGGCTGTCTTAGGTGCGCGTGCGCTGATATGTATCTGTTTTGTACATTGTGATAATGTTAGATAGTATGTCGAAATTTATTCGAATTGCGAAAGGGCAAATTTATTCATATTTGTAATATATTGTATGTCGATAGACACCCCACACGTGTAGGTTTGATGAAAAAAACATTTTTGAGTTTCAGTTCTCAGTATGGGGCGCAACCCTAATTTTTCTTTGTTTTATTTTTTTTTGTAAAAATCTTAATGCGGTTCACAGTATACATCTACTTACCAAGTTTCAATAGTGTAGTTCTCATAGTTTCGGCAAAAAGTGGCTGCGACATACGGACGGACAGACAGACAGACATGGTGAATCTATAAGGGTTCCGTTTTTACGTTTTACGGAACCCTAAAAACACACAACCGTATTGAGAACCTCCTTTTTTATGCCGGTTAAAAGGATATACCAGAATAAGGCCAGTTACAGAAGCAGACACGTCTCCGCGTGTTGACTTTTTCAATGTTTGCTGCACTCGGGTCGAGTGCTGAATGGCTCCTTTTGCTGTTAGATGCGATTTGGGATCGTGTCGCTAGTATCAGCTGTGTTTGAGTTTCGACAACTCAAATAACATTGGCGTGTGAGTACTCTTCTCGTGAAATTGAGCTTCATTTCATTGATGCTGCCAAAAGGTGAAGGCAACGACTCCTATAAAGAAGGTAACAAAGTCTTGAGTATCGTTGCAAAGATGCACTCTTTGCGATCTACGAGTATAAGGGATATTTCGGAGAGTGTCCCCGTGATCTGTGTGATCTAATACTACCGTGACCTTTTCCTATTGGGCAGCTCGTAGCTTGTAAAAACGACATCGTTTCAATCTTAGTATTGACGATCCAAAGATTTGAAAGACATCTTCATCTTTGACTGGCCTCGTGGCTTAGTTGGCAGTAGCTCTGCCTGCGAAGCCGAGGGTCGTGGGTTCGATTCCCACCCAGTGCAAATATTTGTGTGATGAATTCAAATGTTTGCACTGTGTCTGGGTGTTTCTATGTATAATAAGTATATATTTAGAACTATATAAGTATTATATCAGCTATGTGGCCGCCATCATACAAGCTTTGCTTAGTTTGGGGTCAGATGGTGTTGTGTGTGAATTGTCCACCAATATTTATTTATTTATTTATCTCTCCTTTTTCGGGTAATGAACGTCTAGATCGTGAAATGCGTTGCCTGAGCGGTTTTTCCCGATGAATATTATCTTAGTGTCTTCAAATCGAGATTAAATCAGTTTCTTTTTGGCAAGCAAATTTATTGGGTCCAGGTTTGAAGTTGATGTTTCCAAAATAAATATAGAATAAAACCATATTATTTCCTCTGGGTGACGAGTGCAGTGCTATGCTAGGTAATAATTTGGACTCTTCGTGTTCCGATAGCGTGTCACTATGCTGTTATGGGCAGACGTGTTGCTTACCATCAGGCACACATCTTGTTCGTTCCGTGACTCTTTACCTACTATAATAGAAACACGGGCCTAAAACAGTGTTTTTGTGTGTTTAGATGTAATATAAAGGCCGATTTACATCAGACGAGCGAATGCTCATTCTATCCCTAATGTATCAAATTCATTCAAACAAACGTGGAGCATTCTTTCATTGTTTTGTTTGCGTTCGCAAAGATTCTATGGAATATATAATATGGAAAACACTAAGAACGATCTTTCGTTTACACTAAAAGATCGAGAAAGAATGCTCTTGTTCCAGCTCTAGCTCTATGTTCGTTCAGTTTAAATCGGCCTTAAGGAGATAACAATACAATAAAAATTTAAACAAAAAGAGGGTTCCTTTCAGCAACAAATTGCCGATTTATTGCGGATTGTCCTAAGTAGGACATAATAAAAAAGTTGCTTACGATCATAACAGTGTACAGCAGTTATCATAAAAGTATAATACGCGTTAACGCTGCCTAGCCGCTACTGAACGTTATGACGTAATAAAATTACACTAATATGCTGAAAACGAAATCTTTTGCCATTTATGTTTGGCCACTAAAAAGGCATTTTTTTTTTTATAGTAAAGCTACTTTAGACGCGTTAGGTTAAAAACTCACGGAGCGGTTTTCAGCCGCACACGCTGAAGCCGCATCTTCTGTAGAATGCAGATATACAGGATGTCCCAGAGGTTGACGTTAAGCCGGAATCGGGTGATAGGTCGAGTCATAATAGCTATCGGAAAATATTAAAAAAATCTAAGTTATGTATTGTAAAAGTTATAGGCAATTAAAAGAAAAATCTACACCCTGAGACGATATTTTCACTCCTGTTACAAAAAAAAAAAATAAGAAAAGTAATTTTCTGATATATTTGTTTAATTATGTGATCTTGATTGGTATTTCTGTAAATTGTTGCCTAAAAATTGTAGAGCAACTGCCCCAGATTTTAAGATGTTGACACTTTTTGCCCTACTATGTCATTCAAATTAATACATCGCCCAATTTTAACCATCTGTACTGATAAAAAATACACTACGCAAGTTTGGGTAGTACGAATCATGTGTATAACAATAACCAAACCATTTACGGTAGTTACGAGTATTCTACCACCAAGCAGTATGATACAAACATGTTTTTGTAGGGCTATGTTAACGTTGTTAGATATTATTGACCTAACTTAGCCTTAAGGTTTATTATCTCACGCGTTGTATTATAGACTACAGGCCCGTGAACAAAATTAACGTAGTAAATGAACCACCAGGACACCTATGTAGGATGGTAGAAGGGTATAAAGTAATAAGATGTAATGATATGTAATGAGGCTGATGTAGGATGATAGAAGGTTGTAAAGTAATAAGATTCAGCACTATACCGTCACTTGTAAGCTGTCCAACTGAGTACAGTCGAAGAAGGGGGGTTGCAACCCTCGATCATTTCTCCTTGTCGCATGATTTTTGTACGGCATTGCGAAACAATGGATTAGGAGAGGTATTGAAACTGTATGGAACCAACGCCGTACATAATCAAATGCCCAAATTTAATCTGTAAATCTTCGGAAAATTACGAACTTTTCCGACAAACGAATAATTGAAAACTTAAAATTTAGTACTTTTATAGTTTCAATACCTCTTCTAATCTATTATTCTGCAACGCCGTACTAAAATCATGCAACAAGGAGAAATGATCGAGGGTTGCAACCCCCCCCCCCCCTTTTTGACTGTACCCAGTTGGACAGCTTACAAGTGACGGCATAGTGCTAAGTCTTATTACTTTGTACCCTTCTCTGTACTCTGTGTCTTTGTACATAGGTCTCCTGGTGGTTCATTTACTACGTAAATTTTGTTCATGGACCAGTAGTCAGTCTATTATTGACTGCCCTCGTGGCTTAGTTGGTAGTAGCTCTGCCTGCGAAGCCGAGGGTCGTGGGTTCGATCCCCACCCAGTGCAAATATTTGTGTGACGAATTCAAATGTTTGCACTGTGTCTGGGTGTTTATATGTATAATAAGTATGTATTTAAAACTATTTAAGTATTATATCAGCTATCTGGGCGCCATCACACAAGCTTTGCTTAGTTTGGGGTCAGATGGTGTTGTGTGTGAATTGTCCACCAATATTTATTTATTATTTATTTATTATTATTAACGGGATTAACAATTTCACGGTGACATTTACAAACTTTCATATTTATAACGTAAGTAAAATTGCATCCATAAAACTAAATAAAGTGTCCTCAGCCAGCTAATCTACGGCCGTGATTCCAACTTCGTGACCCCACAGAGAGTACAAAGCAAACAAACTCTACAATTAACGGGCACACCCTTTTCACGTGCCCAACCCTCCAGGGTTCCTTTGTAGGCTCATATCAGCACATAATGAGGGTGAGATTGTGTACAGAAAAAATTAGGCAGGTGGCGGGGGATTAACGGATAAGTGGTATGATGTATTGGGATCCTTTGTTTTAAGAACGAAAAAGCGTTCGAAAAATTGAGTTTCATTATTGGCGTTCTAAAGACTCGAATGAAGAGGTTTAATTATATTTTTTAAATAAGAACGTCTTGTCTATTCTCATGAAAATCTATTTAGGCACCGCATGCCGCGTTGCATGATTTTTTTTTTTTTAATAAAGAGTGGCGAGACGAGCCCGACATGTGGCTGATGTAAAGCAACATGCAACATAACAGCATAGTGACACGCAGCTATTGGAACATGAAGAGTCCAAATCATTACCTAGCACTGCACCGCGCTCGTCACCCAGAGATCTAAGATGTTATATCTCTAAGCCCTGTAATTCCTCTAGAAACATTGCCCTTCCAACCGGAACACAGAAATGTTTGCACATTACTGCTTGGCGGTAGAATAACTGGCAAAGGTGTGATACTTCCCCAGGCGGACTCTGCCACGAGTCCTACTACTACTCGAATGGTTGCCTGAATGGATTTTTTTCAATGCTTACAATTTTGGTGTATGTATTCTATGAATCTGTTATCCATCGAAAGTGACTCGTTGCTTAACATCAGGTGATATGGCGGTCAAGTGTAAACCTAAATCGGAAAAGGTTATATTATGTAAAGCTGTAGAGGGTTAATAGCGTGAATGTTAGATTTCAGATACGGGAGGTCATAGGTTCTATTCCAAGACTACATTATGAGTATTTTTCCTTGTGTACATGATGTACCTACAGATTTATCATTGCTCTGACGGTACAAAAAAATAAGTCTTATTCTAAACTAGCTGAACCCGCTACTTTGTTCGCGTACGTTGATCTTGCGACCTTATTAGTGCATTCGTAGTACTTACGTAAAAATGTTTGGATGGGTGGTCATTACACAAACAGAGTGATTTGTTTTTCCACGCAAAAATATATTCAAGTTTAGCAACTTCATATTTTATATTTTAAGCAACATCAAACACACTCGTAGTAAGGTTGTGGAGTATCGAGCATAGCCGCAGTGTTAAGTTTGTAGGATTTTTATAGGATACATTACGAAGAGTCTGTAGCTGATGTGCGTGATCTGATACTTACCCACTTGTACATTTTTACAGGATGATATCCTAAGTAGATAGACTTATTAGCCGATGTAATATTTAAGACTCTAAACCATGTGTGTTTCAAATAGTCAATCTAATTGGTAATGTCATTCTGTCGTTAATATTTGTTTCGTTAGGGCCCATGCTTTTTCCGAGATGATAGGTAGTATATGAGACTACCTATATAAACTATCTGTGTTTCAAATTTCAACCAAATCAAACCTTTACATAATATATACATAATAATACATAGTACGTTAGTAAGTTACGGCTGGTCTAGTCGGGAGAACGGCGACTGCCGATCCGGAGACCCCGGGTTCAAACCCCACACGCACCACTGTCTTTTCGAAGTCATGTGCATAATGCCACTAACTTAAAACGGTGAAGGAAAACATCGTGAGGAAACCGACATGTACCTAGAATCTTTCGAAGTCATGTGTCATCCGCCAACCCGCACTGGGCCAGCGTGGTGGATTATGGCCTTAACTCTCTCCTTGCGAGAGAAGGCCCCGAGTCCCAGCAGTGGGAACGTTTAGTGGGCTGTTGATGATGAATACTTAGTAAGATAACATTTTATTCAATTTTAGAAAAACAACGTTCTGCTTTGGTTCTGCTTCTGCACCGAAGCTTGTTGTAAAGGACAATGCCCACGTCCCATACATTGAAAAACCTGGCCAAATTTTTTTGATTCTGAAAGTGTATAGAGATGAATAGTATCTAATTAAGATTGTTAATGTTTCTATAAACGTCTACTGTTGGTGTTTTTCATTTCCTAAATACCAAAAATGAGTTACAGTTAAACGAAAAGTAAGGTTATGTTTACTGTCAAAATATTTTAGAATTATGTTTTCTTTTGGATTAGAACAGAAAAGAAAAGAAAGAACTATGGTATTGTCTTTCAAAACATATTTCTTATGAGAATAAATAGGAATAATAGTACTTCTAACTACCAACTGATTACCATAAAATAGTTCTCGGATGGAATTATCATAGGCTACATAAGGCTACTAACTAAGCGCAGTGCATGTTCTAATAATTTATGACACTGTCTTTTTATATGTTAGGCACATGCCTCACGCATCCTATCATTGTTTACTAAAAAAATACTTAAATCAGTGTAGATAATACTGTTCACCGATATCTTTCTACTGAATCTATAATCAAACCAATGCAATAGAGAGGAGAGAGGATAAATAAAATATATTGTTTGCGATTATATTACATATATTTTTCATTTAATAATAATGTTAAACAATATTTAATAGCCCAAAACTACTACATAGCCAAAATACCCTGCTCGTGGATTTATGTGGTCCTGCTGTCTGGCCATCCTAGAAATCTCACGAAGAACTCTGCAATGCAAGTACAGCAGTACTGAAAGATGGCCTCTGCTGGCTGTCCTTATCATTTTCAATTAAAATATACATATTATATATATTCTATTTGCTTCAGCAGTAGTCAGCTTGTGTCTGTCTTCTATAAGCAACTCAGGGTTTTAAAATTGGTAATTGCAAATGTTTTGTAGCAAGTTAGCGCTCTCCCCGAATTTCCTGTAGAGTATGAATACTTCATTTGCATAGAAATATTGTCACAGAAGGGAATATCTTCATTGTGATATAAATATTTCATTATTTTGGTATTCAAGACAGTGGCCTTAGGAGGTCCATAACAATCGAGCGTTTCCATCAGACAGCACAAGGATATATATGGTTTTATGTAATTATTACCACAATTATGTATGTAACAAGGAGCACTGAATCACATAATTCCCAGTTTTGTTAAAACCAATATAAATTCCGTCACAAAAACTTGACGTCCGATTAGGAATTAATAATATTTTTCCTATTCCTAATATTTCTCTACGTACTGCAATGAAGCTCAAAAAAACGTTTTCTTCCTGGAGCAATCTCTTGAACAATCGGAATAATTTTACTGTGTTCAACTGAAATCCGACATTGAAACATTTGATCTGGTAATCGGTTTGTTGTGGTGAATAATGCATAAATATTACACCGCTTAATTAAATTAATAGAAAACCATTCATTTTGCTTGTTTACTTTTTTTTGATTTGTCAATTTGAATTTGACATTGATCTTTTTTCGTGAAAACGTTTCGTTTCACAATTGCATGCAAACTTCTTCCTCGTTTACATTGCTATAAAAATCTTTAATAGTTTCTTTGTCGCCGCATTTATACATATCGTTATTGAAATATGTAAAAATAGTAAATAAACGACATTGTGAAAGGAATTGATATAGATAACATCCATATTTAATTTCAATCTAACGCGGATTACTAAAACGAAACGCAAGTGCCGTTTCGTTATTACAATATTTTCCAAGTCAGCTTTGTTGGAAAATGGTAGGTTTAATTCAAACAAATGCAAATTATTTTATTTTGAAATGTTAGAAAGTTATATAACTTCGCACACGAGTACAACAAAAAATCACCGATTTTTTAATATATAACTCATATGTCTACACGACAAATATTTTGGTCGGTCAAAAATGGACATTGTCCTTTAGTACAGTATTTGGATTTAAATAATATCAGAAAAAACAAAAACCGACTTCAATTATTATCATTTCACGTCAACTTACTGATTTCTAAAAATACCTGACTATTGTCGCTACAACAACACATACTACATTACACATTTTCTAATAAATATCAGATTGTGTTTCGTACCATGAGCTGCCATTTTGTGGAAAAACATAAGACAGGTACTGTCATATTATTACCTGACGATAGATGACGGATGACGGATTTGAGTACTGTGTGCTTACCAGGGAAGAGCTGCTTCAAATCCGACTCCGATAAGTCGCGGAACCTCCGATTATTATTAGACCTTCGTTTCCGACTTCGGCTCCGAAACTTTTAAAACGGAGGTTATAATCGGAGGTAAGGTGTATAAATATTGCAGATAATCCTTTATCGTGGTGGATAGTCAATTAAAATACAAAATCCCAACTTCCTAAATCAATTGCTCGTCAATGTTTATCGTGTCCACGTGTTTGGCAAAAAAAACCCAATAAAAATGTATCTCCTGCCACCACTTCTAATCCTGCCTATACCTCCGACTTCGGTTCCGACTCCGATAAATCAAATTTTAAAACTCCGACTCCGCCTTCGAATCCGATAAAATGACCTCCGTTACATCCCAGCAGGTCTACTACGAAAACAAACTCCGAATGATCGCATCCGACCGACAGCTGAATCGGATTGTAGCCTACCACCACGAAAAACATTCGGATCGATACATTTCGGATTGGAAGTTATAGACTTAGGTCGGATGAAGGTCGAATCGAACGAAACGGCCGATCTGATCAACCGACCGATTGTCTTTCGTGGTCGGAAACTTCATAAGTTCAGCCGATATATCGTTTATCGGACTTCGTAGTAGACCTGCTGTTGTTTACATTGTCACAGAATACTTAGAAGTTAGTACGTACCGAACATATTAATTCCGTTATTATTTAATTTCTATGTTATTTCCGAACCACACGATCAATAATGCTAATATTTTGATGAGACTATATCAAAAATGTGTTCTTTCTAACAAAATAAGAATTAACGAAATTGAACCACGCAAACATGAGTTACAACCAAAAACACATTCTGACTTTAACTCCTTTCTGCACGAAAATCGTGCAAAATTTGGGGATTAAAAGTAGATAGCTACCATCTACTTAGTATGATCTTAAATCATGTCAAGTTTCATTTGAATTGAATCAGTAGTTTCGGCGTGATGTGAGTTCCCTATACACACAGACAGACAGACAGACAGACAGACATGAAAGAAAAAAAATGCAGTTTCGCCATCAGTATCGACTATGGAGTGACCCCAAAATTTTTTTTTCACAATATCTTCAATGTACAGAATTCGACCCGCTACAGTTTTATTATAAGTATAGATGTGATATTTTAGATAGTTTGATTTTTAGATGTTTATTGCCAAACCACTTTGCGACATCTGTACAGGTGAACTCGAAATTTAAAAACTTGGATAAATTAATCTGGAATAGCAGACAGGTTATTTTTATACCAAAATATATAAAATTATTGAAGTACGCAAATATACGTAAGTTTTAAGTATACCTGAATTTTTTTTTACCTTTAATAAATATTGATCGATATTTTTTCACATAACACCGTCTAGTTTCATATTCATCAAGCTTTGTACTACCTAAGCTAAATAGCTGAAGTAATACATATACTATTTTAATACATATACATAAGTACAATACATATATCATCCAGAGATACTCGTAGCGGTTCACTAATGTTGAACAAGCATTTTTTACAAAACATCACTTTAAAAAAACCTGTTGGTTTTTTTAAAGTGATGTTTTGTTCATTTTGTTCATTACAAAAACTTCACAATATTAAAATCGTTCATTTTACAAACACCAGTAAACATTTTGCAAGTACCCGATAAATTGTAAACTAACCGTTCTGATTAGGTTTGGGTCACTGACTTTAGACAATTGACCCGATTGGGGTCTATGACTGAGATTTGACTCGAGATGGGTCCCTTCAAAAATTAGGATTGATTTTTTAATGTAATTTTAAAACCAAATAAAGTGTTTCCCAACCAACATGTTATCAAATAAAAATGTGTCAAGTGTGTTTAATAATACAAACAAAAAACCAAAAATATTAAAAAATATTTTTTTCAAATAATTCGTCATAGATTGAACGTTTCTTAAATGAAAACTATTAGTCCAGTAACTTTGTCGCCTGAAAGTATGGAGTAGTGTGCGTTAAATCCGGTAGATCTGATTTTTTGCAGATTTGTTTATGATGTTGGCGTAATGATTCATCCAAGTTTGTGACCTCGAGCGGCGAACGCAACTTTGTCAAAAACCAAAAATACTGCGAATAAGTCGTTTATTTTTCAAATTATAGCGATTATAACCCTAAACAACTAGTTTTTTTTAAATAAACGATTTTTTCGCGGTTTTTTCGATTATTGACAAAGTTGCGTTCGCCGCTCGAGGTCACAAACTTGGATTCATCATTAGGCCAACATCATAAACAAGTCTGTAAAAAATCAGATCTACCGGATTTAGCGCATACTGTAATGTATAAGTGACTATATTATTTTGTGTAATAATCATTTCACGATCCGTTAGTTTGTCTAACCCGTTGGTTATCACAAAATGTCGATTTGTGAAAGAAATATTGTAAAAAGAACGGATATTACTCGTAGCACCGACATCTAAATTAATAACACAAATGTTTTTAGTATAAAAACCAAGCTTGCAAATTTCTCTACGGACTGAACCACAAAGCGAGTCAAAATGTCGGTTTGTGAAAAAAAAACTGCAAAAAGAACGGATACTACTCGTACCACCGACATCTAAATTTATAACACAAATGTTTTTAGTATAAAAATCAAGCTTGCTACCACACAGTGGAAAATTTCACTACGGACTGAACCACAAAGCGAGTCTTAATATTACAGGAAAATATAATAAATTCAAAACAAAAACACAGCGTTCTGAGCTTATCTGCTCAGTATTTCGAAGGAATTCCGGAGATTCAGGTGTCCTTTACAACAGTTATCCTTACATGACACGTTTTAAAGCAAGCGGTGCACATTACGAATATAAGATAAGTCTTTATTCAATTTACATATATACATCTTACTAGCAGTGTCGGCGGGTTTCCCTTGTTATTCCTGCTCCCGTTATTTTCTTGTAAAAACCCTTCAAACCGATAGATGTGTCCACAATATTGCTTAACGGTAAAATAATTCGCAAAGGTGTGACACAAAACCAGGAGTAATTTGCAATATCTGCTACCACTAGTAAAATATGACAGGCCTATTAAGATGAGTCTTCGGTATCTACTAGTAAAGTAAATTAAGGGCGTACCCCGAGCAAATGACCTTGAGTATTTCTTACCTCATCGCACACCGCAAGAAAGAGCAAGAGAGAAACAGTAGGATTTGTCGCTGTTTTACGCTCAAATTTTGGAATAAACTCTTTATATAATCAGATTTTGGTCTTTTGAAAACAAAATTTCTACCAAAATGTGCGTAATGAAATTGCCTATCCGTTGGTGTAAGTACAAAATCCAAATAATGGGGGGTTTTCGAGTAGATGCATGATAATTACAATTATTTCAATTTTTATGGCTTCGTTGTGAGGAGATTACTTAAACAATAAATTAATTAACAAAAAAAAGAAACTACCATTTTGAAGCCAAGATGTTGTAGAAATTTAATGTATTTTTTACCAGTTGATATTTGTTTTGGCTAATGAGTAGATACCTCTGAACACTGGACAAAAACTCGTTTTGCTGGGGAACGCACCTTAATTGCTTATGTTATTATCTAATAGCTGTAGCTCTCTTTTTGATTTCAAGCGACATTGCTTCGACCGTCCATGAACGAACATGAACAAGGCTAGTGTAAACAAAAATCTTTTGACATTTTGAAACTGAATACCTTTACATGCTCCTATATGCACGAGCAAGCCTGCCGTTACGCATGTGTGTGCTATTCAAATTTGATTCACGTTTTATTGCCAGCCAGTTTTAAAACGAAAACAGATCAACGTTCTGAAACAGTTCGTTGCTAGTGTTACCTTGACAGCTTGTAGCGAACGGAGATAAAACAGCTAAACTGTACTGCTTCAACTTAAGGCCGGTTTGCATTTTGATTAGTTCGTGTGCGCGTGAGTAGTGCAGGTGCTGAGTGAATAGTAGCAAATACGTGTGGACACTGATTGATTATTGCGAGTGCATAGTAATCAGTCGCGATTTCTCACTCGCACTCGCAATCGCACTCGCACTTGCACTCGCACTAATCAAAATGAAAACAGGCCTTTACCTGCTGTAACTTAAGTGAAATAGCACTATAGTATTATCTATTAGTAGGAGATCCCGCTTTACAACGACTTTCACCGAACTGTTTTTTTTTTTTAATAAATAAAAAAATATTTAAATAAATATTGGTGGACAATTCACACACAACACCATCTGACCCCAAAATAAGCTTGTATGATGGCAGCCAGATAGCTGATATACATACTTATAATACATATAAACACCCAGAGACAGTGCAAACATTTGAATTCATCACACAAATGTTTGCACTGGGTGGGGATCGAACCCACGACCCTCGGCTTCGCAGGCAGAGCTACTACCAACTAAGCCACGAGGCCAGTCGAATGATGATATTGGATGAAAAGTATTTTATATTCAATTTAATATGTCAATAAATATATTGCAAATTTCTAAAAAATTTCAGGCCAGAATATGATTTATACCCCAAAATACCAAAAATGTCCCAATGCCTAAAGACGAAAGTGCGTGTTGCTCGTGATTTCTTATGGAACTGAGACGTGGTCCTTAACTGTGGACCTCATAACAAAGCTCAAAGTCACACAGCGAGCTATGGAGAGAGCTATGCTCGGAGTTTCTTTGTGCGACAGAATCCGTAAAGAGGATATTCACAAAGGAACGAAAGTGGCTGACATAGCTCAAAGAGTAAGCAAGCTGAAGTGGCAATAGGCAGGCCACATCGCTCGCAGAACTGACAACCGAGAGAAAGGTTCTCGAGTAGTGACCACGAACCGGAAGACGCAGTGCAGGACGGCCTCCCACTAGATGGACAGATGACCTCACAAAGGTCGCTGGAAACCGCTGGTTGCAGGTAGCGCAAGACCGTTTGTTGTGGAATTCTAGGGGGAGGCCTATGTTCAGCAGTGGACGTCTTGCAGCTGATGATGATGATGATGGTGGCGCGAACTCTCGATATTTAGATGCAATTTCAGGCACTCGTACCGCCATACTCTGTGTTTATTAGTGCTAGTGCCTTGAACATCGTAATAAAGTGAAAATCCCGCAATGAATGTTACTAGTGTAGTGAATATTATGTAATGAGTAATGTTAATGTAGTGTACAACACGTAATGAATAACACTGGTGTAGTAAACATGATGATGATGATGAGTAAACATTCCACAGTTAATAATAAATAATTAATACTTGTGAACCACAGCTTATCACAATCAACACATTGCAAGTGCTCAAAGTACCTACTTGTATTTTTTCTGCATGTCCGCTAAATATGTCCTAACAATACTTCGTAGCGCTGCGTCTGTCCTTTCGTAGCAATAAGATAAGAACGAGGGAAAACGGTTTGTGTTTAGCGGAATTCTGGTTTTTGTCGATAGCTATACCCCGTTTACATGATTCCAGTCCAGCGACCGAATCCAGCGCTGGATTGCTTACTGGAATAATGGAGACCGGCACTGGAATGCACTGGCACTGGATTGATGCATTCCAGTGCCGGTCTCCATTATTCCAGTAAGCAATCCAGCGCTGGATTCGGTCGCTGGACTGGAATCATGTAAACGGGGTATTATTATGTTTTGTAAAGTAAATACATTTATTTCATAGTTATCTTTTATCTTATTTTTTATCTTTTATTTAGATTATCTTTGTTTTAGGTTAAGTTTGTTAAAAAATATGGATGTATTTTTGTTTCTCTTTCACGCAAAAACTAATGAAGGGATTAGAATTAAATTTGGTACATTTTTAGATACTAGTCTGGAAAAACACAGAGTAGGGGTGAAATGGCGGGGCGCAGCTAATGTTTTATACTCATACTCATACGGGAATAGCAACATATGCGTCAGCTGTACTTGAACCATCAGCAACAAATGCGTCAGATTGTTACCTGTATTTGAAACATGTTGGATTCTTCATGATATTTTCTTTCACGATTTAAACGAGTGGGAAAGAATATTGTAATATATTCCGAGAAGTGGGCCCATCTATGGGTTGACATAATATATATTAAGTACACACGAACATCGAACCCACGGTCTAATAATTGTAAAATATGACTCAACAGCGCTGGCCCATTTCTACTGATAGCTAGAAATTATGTTATGATTAAATGTAAGTGGATTTATTTCTGAAATAAATTCATTAAAGCAGTGCTCATTTAATTAAACAAACTTTAGATTTTATATCTCTTATTTTAAACTCAGTATTCTCGTGCATAAGTATAAGCAAGTTTCCCTCAGTCTCGAGCAACTTTCAAAATACTTGGTCTGTTATTTGAGCGTCAGAGTGGCAGTAAGTCCACAGGAATTATAATTAGGCTATACGCTGCGGATCCGTGAGGACTCAGTATTTGTTATTCTGCGGCAAACTCGGAACATCTGCGTGTTGCGTGGTCGAAGGCATAAGAGGCAGCGATATTATCTTTTAGGCATGATCCTTAGGGAAGAGTTACAGGCTACACGACCCGCTCTTTAATTATATATTACGTCATAAATATCAAAACATTTTCTAAATACCTATTAAAGAAGCAGTTTTTGTCCTCAAGCCGCGAAGCATTTTATGGTTTGCTGACAGTAAGGCTAAGAACTCATAGAGCGATTTTTATCCGCGCCCGCCACTGTTGCGGCACTACAGTGTTATTTGAAAACTCTAGAGACCGCTTATTTTTGCGGATTTGCAGACGCCGCGGTTGAGATTGTCGCACGCAAGCGTGGCGGGTGACGATCGCGAGACGTCCGCGGGGGAGCCGCGCGCGCCACGAGCGTAAAACGCGTCGTGATTTCGTGAAGCGTGCTTTGCTTTTTTACATACCGGCCCGCAACCAGAGTGGTCGCAAGTGAAAACGCTCCGCGAGTTCTTATACTTGGCAGTAAATACGTAGATTTTATTATTCACAGAATGCGTGATAGATTTGGTTCTACAGTAAATATGAAAAAAATCTACGTAGATTTTAGAAAATGGCACTTGTAACTTTCGGCATAACTTTCACTTTAAATGGCGGAAAATCTTAGGAACTTTAATTTTTTTTGGACTGAAAAGTAGCCTATTAATTAAGGTAAATTACTGCTATTAGGACCTCATCATCATCATCATCATCATCAGCCTGTGTTCGTCCACTGCTGGACATAGGCCTCTCCTATAACACTCAGCCCGATCCTCGATCTTACGTTTCCAACTGCCACCAGCCAACTATTAGGACCTAACTTTAGTAAATAATCCAAAGCTCAGTTACGAACTGTTATTCGTACAACAATACCATTTATCTTAAGACTTGGACGGTTACTTTCAGTCGCTAAGCAACTTCGGCAATGCCGTAGAAGTTGCCGGTTTTCATAAGTTATTTAGCCGAGTTGTATCCTTTGATATATGCACTAAAACTTTTACTTCCTAATAAACCATTTATTTACACTCCGCAAAACTTCTTGAATTAATTAAAAGGACTTACCAAGGCAGCATTGTTTTATAGAGAGTAGCATTAGAAATTTGTTGTTTCATCATGTTCGCATACTTACTAATTCAATAATTTAATTTTCTCCAAGATAACAAAACCATCTTCAATTTAAAATTAAATTCAGAAACTAGACTAGAAAAGTATATTTAAGAATATTTGCAATGTTTGATGATAAATATTTCAAAAACTGCGGCACCGATTTCGATAAATTTAACATGGGACCACTTCTAAAATATTTTCAACCCAAAAAAAATATTGAAATCGATTCACAATTAGCAAAGTAATCGCGTTACATACAACAAAAAAAAAACACATCCGAATTGATACCCTCCTCCTTTTTTTAAGTCGATTATAAATTACTTTGTTTTTTTTTTCAGTTATTGACTTCTATATTACAAATTTGATGACGTTATGTAAAAAATATCGATGAATCTAGTTTTATATTTTTCTCAAACAACTTACATAAGCCCAATTTAGGTTCCCACGTCTGGGAGTCGGGGTCTTCTCTAACCAGGAGAGAATCTAGACCATATTTCACTACTCTGGCTAAATTAGTTAAAAATGAGTTGCCTCCTCCATGTGATTTCTTCACAATGTTTTCCTTCGTCATTAAATCCAATGGTAATGACAAACTTGTACACCTGCACTTAGGGATATACTGAGCAAGGCTGTACTCCACCGCGCAGGCCAAGTGCGAGTTGGTGGATGACGCATCCTCATACCACATAGTTAAATAAATAATTAAATATAAATAAATTTTAGTGGGCATTTCACAAACAATACCATCTGACCCCAAACTAAGCAACGTTTGTACTATAGAAGCCAGATCTATCAAAAAAAAATTCTTCAAAAGATATGATTCTTCGTCAGTTTCTGCACGATGTTTTCCTTCACCGTTAAAAGCAATGAAAAATATACGAAATCAGGCGGAATATGAAACTACCTAACAATTTTGAAATCGGATGAACTAGCCATTAAACTTAAGATCAGAGTTTTAAAACGTTCGCTGGCAAAACAAAATTCAATATTTTAAATGCTCCATAATAAATGTACGTCTGTTGACGCAACCTATTTCACCGCATCCACGTAATTACCACTCGCACTCAGATACCGAGGACTCACAGCGTCAACAATGGGACGTATCTAGTTACGTTATTAGTCGATATCAACGTGATGTGACGTCACTGATACGTCATCTATATTTCCATTATGACGGCACTGGCAACGAACACACGGCAACAAGGTCATGTGCACACTTAACTAGTCATATAATATAACATAATCTATATTATAGAAATACATTTTATTAGCAGTGGTAGGTTTTCACTTGATTTCTACCTCGCTTGTTGTTAATCGTCGATCGTAATCGATTCAAATGGAGAGTGACTCCGTTTTTTATACGTAAGCAGAGGGTATCATATACCGCATACCGTACCGCATTTTTTACCGAAGACAGATATTATGTCATCGGAAAAAATCGCACTCAGGTAACTTATCGCACAACCTATGCGTCCCTATCACGAAAGAGGAGTGAAACCTTTATGTTAAATATTTTGGAACATCAAGGAAACGATGTCACTTTTTGTCGTCTCAAGCAATCCGATAGAAAAAGGTTAAGGTTTTATTTACTAGATCACTAGCAGCGTGTCACAGTTTTACTCGCGCAGGTCCCGTAAAAAAAATGTTTTTTTTTTCAGAATAAAAAAAGTATGAGATAGAAAGTAGCTTATGTCCTTTAATCCAGACTATAATAGTTATTAGACAATAATCTAACTATGTTCCGAATATCAACTCAATTTGTTCTGCGTTCCGCCATGATTGAGTAACATTCAAACTTTGACATAATTTATTAGCAAGAAAAGTACTAAAGTAGGATTTGCGTTTCATATTTTAAGTTGATGTTTTCATATCAGTATTTGCGACGCGATTGAGCAACAAACAATCAAACGCCATTTGTAGGATGTTCTATGCGTAGGTTTAAGCTAGTCGCACACACACAATATTATTAACAATGCAAGATTGTCAAAAATCTTCAAGTATATAGCACTACACATTAAGCAATATTATTGACAATTTTTCGACGTAAAATCTGACTCAGCCGCTTTGCAGCTAGATTCGTGTGTGCACGTTTAATAAATATGATGGATATAAAGTAAAAGCCGTTGCATTGAGTATTGCATTCATCCAAAATCTTTTCTTCAACTAAACTACGGTAGGATGCCCCGCCATATTTACTCCCTTGAGGCATACTCAATGCAACGACTTCTTTTTCTATCCATTATATAAACACAAGGACACACACACGAATCTAGCTGCAGAGCGACTGAGTCAGATGTTACCTCGAACAATTGCTTAACGTGCGGGACTTGATTTTGACTTTAACATTTTAATACGCACGTGAAAATATTATTGACAATACCCCTCCCAGCCATGCCTCCCCTTGATATTGACGGTAAAAGCCATCATTTCTAGATATGTACAATAATATTGTACAATACCGTAATACAGACCGTATACACACACAATATAGATTACACTCTAATTAAACGAGCAATTCTTGTACCTATATAAATATGTATATATATATAGAATCTGAATCTCGGAAACGGCTCGACGGATTTGCATGAAATTATGTATGCAGGGGATTTCGGGGACGATAAATCGATCTAACTAGGTCTTATTAAAAAAAAACGCATATTATGCGCGTTTTTAGACAATGAAAAACTGTCACATTAGTTATTAGAATGTGATGGTAAATAACGCCGCGTGACGCGACAGCATAATTAGCTCAGACGGGAAGTCGCGCGCTCATAGCGGTCACGAATTAGTAGCTCCGGGTTCGAATCCAGACGGGTTCTCTTTTTTTTTCAATTCGTTTTTTTAAGAAATTCTATTTCTTGGAGTCTTTTATCTGTAGGTATCTAAGTATATTTAGTATTTAAACCGAGCAAAGCTCGATCACCCAGGTACTCAACTCTAATATTGAACAATAACGCTATACAAACCGTACGAACACAATATTATTGACAATACGAGTATGCTCCTTATTGTCAATATTATTGCGTGTCTGCGGCTAGCTTTAGACAAGACTCTACTAAACGAACCGGCTGTGATATTTTTTTAGTTCCCCAGTCTGCACATCCCGTGACGTCCGCTTGCCTTGTTTGCCGACGAAACAAGCGGTAATTAGGTTATTCTACGCAGTTTGCATGCAAATTAAATAGCAAATTTATTTTATTGACCATTCCACGTAGTCCAATACTAGTTGAATGAATACGTTTACATTTGTTCGGATGGACGAACTTTTTGGGTTAATTGCTGTACAAACGTAGAACAATGTTTAATTTAACATTTTAATGTTATTTTTAAATAGGAGATGAATACGCTCTTTGTTTTGCGATTCTATGTATGTGATATTTGAAACTTGCTGTACCCTGCGCGCTTTGTTGCACCACTTATCAAAAATTGGTCATAGCAACTCAAGAATATTCATTGGCACAACAATATGATCAAATGCATATTCTACGGTTTTATAAAACACATTCAGACTACCATTCACTTTTACATTTATAGATGAGTAGCAGTGCTCCGCGGTTTTACCCGCGTAAATCCCGTTCCCGTCGTTCCCGTTATTTTCCCGGGATAAAAAGTAGCCTATGTGTTCTTCCAGACTATAATCTAACTGTATTTCAAATTTCAGCCGATCCGTTCATACGTTACGGCGTGATTGAGCAACAAACATCCGTTTGGATGTTTGTTGCTCATATATTATATATACATAGGTTTGTTGCTCATATATAGGATGTTTGTTGGATGGATCCAAACATCCATACTTTGACATACTTTGACATTTAGATAGTGGGATGTAAATAGTTTATTCAGCTTGCTATCCGGCTTTCACTGTAACACATAAAGTGTGAAATATCTTAAAAATCAAAATGTAGTATGACGAGTTTGTACAGTAGCGTTCATAATATTTAGTTAATTTTGTAATTATATTTGTGACTCTGAATTTCATGTCAAAAAATACATTTAGGTTAATTTGTTAGGTATGTTAGGTTGTCAGTTTGAGGTAAATTTTTCTTCACTGTAGTGGTAGGACTCTTAGCAGAGTCCGCCTGGGGAAGTACCACACCTTTGTCAATTATTCTACCGCCAAGCAGTAATGTGCAAACATTACTGTGTTCCGGTCTGAAGGACAATGTTTCCAGAGAAATTACAAGGCTTAGAGATATAACAACTTAGATCTCTGGGTGACGAGCGCAGTGCGGTGCTAGGTAATTATTTGGGCTCTTCATGTTCCAATAGCTGCGTGTCACTGTGCTGTTATGTGGCAGGCATGTCGCTTACCATTAGGCATATGTCCTGCGAGTCTCGTCACTCTTTATTTAAAAAAAAAACTTGCACTGTGCTAAACGAGAACAGAACACGCGCGCGCACTCTCCTTGAAAAAGATCGCCGGACGCGATCGAAACTTACGTTGGACTGGACTGACTATATCAAACGTGGGTTACCCGTGTATTTATTTTAAGTGTGTAATAATCACGTTAGTTTTCATACATTTATACATAAAAAATAATCGGGGATCAAAAATCAAATAGAACCAGAAGGGCGAACGAAAAAGGCAGTCTGTAAAGCGAGAGGAGATTCGTTCGATCGAAATTGCGTTGTCAAAGAGCAATGAAATTTATTGCGCCGTATCGTATGCAGTTTCCCGTAATACGCGATACGACTTCCCGAGAATAATGTTTTAATTGAAAATTTGATTGAAAGAGCTATTCAATCTGTGTGAATAGTCATGCACTCGTTGCTGTTCAATCCCACTAATTATTTTAAAAACCAGTCAAGAGAATGAACGTTAGTGAAACTGGCCAGTAGGTATCTACATATTTATGTGTTTCCGTATGTTAAGTTATGTCTGTCGGATCGTAAATATACTCCTTTCTGGAAACCGTATTGCTGTGAGACTTTTCGCCGCAAATATGTTCGAAGTTTGCTGATAAATTTCATATTACTGATACATAATTATGTTGAACTGAACATGTTCGTTTGTTTAATTTTTTATAGCTACACATTTTTAAATGTCAATGAATGCATATTTGGATGTTTCGAAGTTTGTTGTTCAATCACGTCAAACCTAAGAACGGATCGGGCTGAAATTTAAAATGTTGTTAGATTATACTCGGGAGGAACACATAGGCTACTTTTTATTCCGAAAAAACAACGGGAACTACGCGAGAAAAACCGCGGGCCACTGCTTGTTTCAAATAATTCACATAAGCAGCATGTTTCGAGAATCTTTCAAGATCATGCGTCATCCCCCAATCGTACTAGGGTGGCGTGATGGACTTTTTTTTTTTTTTAAATAAAGAGTGACGAGACGAGCAGGACATGTGCCTGATGGTAAGCAACATGCCTGCCACATAACAGCACAGTGACACTCAGCTATTGGAACATGAAGAGTCCAAATCATTACCTAGCACTGCACTGCGCTCGTCACCCAGAGATCTAAGTTGTTATATCTCTAAGCCCTGTAATTTCTCTGGAAACATTGCCCTTCAAACCGGAACACAGTAATGTTTGCACATTACTGCTTGGCGGTAGAATAATTGGCAAAGGTGTGGTACTTCCCCAGGCGGACTCTGCTAAGAGTCCTACAACTAGAATAAACTTTCTCTTTTCTTACTTGACTTTCTCTTTGAGAGAGAAGGCCCCAAGTCCCAGCAGTGGGAACATTTAGCGAGTTACTTATAAGTAACCTATAAGTTCGATAAGCACAGAGCCGCAGCAGATTCTACGATAGTATGATAATAGATGATCATATAAATAGCAGATGGCTGCATGGCTGCGAATGAACATGTTTATGAGTTAATTCTACAAAATCTACTTCTTACTAGTCCTACTAATATTATAAAAGTCAATGTATGGATGTTTGTTACTCAATCACGTCGTAACGTATGAACGGATTGGGCTTAAATTTGGAATACAGGTAGATTATAGTCTGGAAGAAGGCAAGTCTGGAAGTAGGCTACTTTTATCCCGGAAATATAACGAGAACGAGTAACACCGCGGGGTACTTTCTATAAAATTTTCACATATCTATTACGATACGAAAGATATATATATATTTATATACATATATATATATATATACCAAATAAATAAACAAGAATTACATTAACGCACACACACAATATTATTAACAATGCAAGATTGTCAAAAATCTTCAAGTATATAGCACTACACATTAAGCAATATTATTGACAATTTTTCGACGTAAAATCTGACTCAGCCGCTTTGCAGCTAGATTCGTGTGTGCACGTTTAATAAATATGATGGATATAAAGTAAAAGCCGTTGCATTGAGTATTGCATTCATCCAAAATCTTTTCTTCAACTAAACTACGGTAGGATGCCCCGCCATATTTACTCCCTTGAGGCATACTCAATGCAACGACTTCTTTTTCTATCCATTATATAAACACAAGGACACACACACGAATCTAGCTGCAGAGCGACTGAGTCAGATGTTACCTCGAACAATTGCTTAACGTGCGGGACTTGATTTTGACTTTAACATTTTAATACGCACGTGAAAATATTATTGACAATACCCCTCCCAGCCATGCCTCCCCTTGATATTGACGGTAAAAGCCATCATTTCTAGATATGTACAATAATATTGTACAATACCGTAATACAGACCGTATACACACACAATATAGATTACACTCTAATTAAACGAGCAATTCTTGTACCTATATAAATATGTATATATATATAGAATCTGAATCTCGGAAACGGCTCGACGGATTTGCATGAAATTATGTATGCAGGGGATTTCGGGGACGATAAATCGATCTAACTAGGTCTTATTAAAAAAAAACGCATATTATGCGCGTTTTTAGACAATGAAAAACTGTCACATTAGTTATTAGAATGTGATGGTAAATAACGCCGCGTGACGCGACAGCATAATTAGCTCAGACGGGAAGTCGGGCGCTCATAGCGGTCACGAATTAGTAGCTCCGGGTTCGAATCCAGACGGGTTCTCTTTTTTTTTCAATTCGTTTTTTTAAGAAATTCTATTTCTTGGAGTCTTTTATCTGTAGGTATCTAAGTATATTTAGTATTTAAACCGAGCAAAGCTCGATCACCCAGGTACTCAACTCTAATATTGAACAATAACGCTATACAAACCGTACGAACACAATATTATTGACAATACGAGTATGCTCCTTATTGTCAATATTATTGCGTGTCTGCGGCTAGCTTTAGACAAGACTCTACTAAACGAACCGGCTGTGATATTTTTTTAGTTACCCAGTCTGCACATCCCGTGACGTCCGCTTGCCTTGTTTGCCGACGAAACAAGCGGTAATTAGGTTATTCTACGCAGTTTGCATGCAAATTAAATAGCAAATTTATTTTATTGACCATTCCACGTAGTCCAATACTAGTTGAATGAATACGTTTACATTTGTTCGGATGGACGAACTTTTTGGGTTAATTGCTGTACAAACGTAGAACAATGTTTAATTTAACATTTTAATGTTATTTTTAAATAGGAGATGAATACGCTCTTTGTTTTGCGATTCTATGTATGTGATATTTGAAACTTGCTGTACCCTGCGCGCTTTGTTGCACCACTTATCAAAAATTGGTCATAGCAACTCAAGAATATTCATTGGCACAACAATATGATCAAATGCATATTCTACGGTTTTATAAAACACATTCAGACTACCATTCACTTTTACATTTATAGATGAGTAGCAGTGCTCCGCGGTTTTACCCGCGTAAATCCCGTTCCCGTCGTTCCCGTTATTTTCCCGGGATAAAAAGTAGCCTATGTGTTCTTCCAGACTATAATCTAACTGTATTTCAAATTTCAGCCGATCCGTTCATACGTTACGGCGTGATTGAGCAACAAACATCCGTTTGGATGTTTGTTGCTCATATATTATATATACATAGGTTTGTTGCTCATATATAGGATGTTTGTTGGATGGATCCAAACATCCATACTTTGACATACTTTGACATTTAGATAGTGGGATGTAAATAGTTTATTCAGCTTGCTATCCGGCTTTCACTGTAACACATAAAGTGTGAAATATCTTAAAAATCAAAATGTAGTATGACGAGTTTGTACAGTAGCGTTCATAATATTTAGTTAATTTTGTAATTATATTTGTGACTCTGAATTTCATGTCAAAAAATACATTTAGGTTAATTTGTTAGGTATGTTAGGTTGTCAGTTTGAGGTAAATTTTTCTTCACTGTAGTGGTAGGACTCTTAGCAGAGTCCGCCTGGGGAAGTACCACACCTTTGTCAATTATTCTACCGCCAAGCAGTAATGTGCAAACATTACTGTGTTCCGGTCTGAAGGACAATGTTTCCAGAGAAATTACAAGGCTTAGAGATATAACAACTTAGATCTCTGGGTGACGAGCGCAGTGCGGTGCTAGGTAATTATTTGGGCTCTTCATGTTCCAATAGCTGCGTGTCACTGTGCTGTTATGTGGCAGGCATGTCGCTTACCATTAGGCATATGTCCTGCGAGTCTCGTCACTCTTTATTTTAAAAAAAAACTTGCACTGTGCTAAACGAGAACAGAACACGCGCGCGCACTCTCCTTGAAAAAGATCGCCGGACGCGATCGAAACTTACGTTGGACTGGACTGACTATATCAAACGTGGGTTACCCGTGTATTTATTTTAAGTGTGTAATAATCACGTTAGTTTTCATACATTTATACATAAAAAATAATCGGGGATCAAAAATCAAATAGAACCAGAAGGGCGAACGAAAAAGGCAGTCTGTAAAGCGAGAGGAGATTCGTTCGATCGAAATTGCGTTGTCAAAGAGCAATGAAATTTATTGCGCCGTATCGTATGCAGTTTCCCGTAATACGCGATACGACTTCCCGAGAATAATGTTTTAATTGAAAATTTGATTGAAAGAGCTATTCAATCTGTGTGAATAGTCATGCACTCGTTGCTGTTCAATCCCACTAATTATTTTAAAAACCAGTCAAGAGAATGAACGTTAGTGAAACTGGCCAGTAGGTATCTACATATTTATGTGTTTCCGTATGTTAAGTTATGTCTGTCGGATCGTAAATATACTCCTTTCTGGAAACCGTATTGCTGTGAGACTTTTCGCCGCAAATATGTTCGAAGTTTGCTGATAAATTTCATATTACTGATACATAATTATGTTGAACTGAACATGTTCGTTTGTTTAATTTTTTATAGCTACACATTTTTAAATGTCAATGAATGCATATTTGGATGTTTCGAAGTTTGTTGTTCAATCACGTCAAACCTAAGAACGGATCGGGCTGAAATTTAAAATGTTGTTAGATTATACTCGGGAGGAACACATAGGCTACTTTTTATTCCGAAAAAACAACGGGAACTACGCGAGAAAAACCGCGGGCCACTGCTTGTTTCAAATAATTCACATAAGCAGCATGTTTCGAGAATCTTTCAAGATCATGCGTCATCCCCCAATCGTACTAGGGTGGCGTGATGGACTTTTTTTTTTTTTTAAATAAAGAGTGACGAGACGAGCAGGACATGTGCCTGATGGTAAGCAACATGCCTGCCACATAACAGCACAGTGACACTCAGCTATTGGAACATGAAGAGTCCAAATCATTACCTAGCACTGCACTGCGCTCGTCACCCAGAGATCTAAGTTGTTATATCTCTAAGCCCTGTAATTTCTCTGGAAACATTGCCCTTCAAACCGGAACACAGTAATGTTTGCACATTACTGCTTGGCGGTAGAATAATTGGCAAAGGTGTGGTACTTCCCCAGGCGGACTCTGCTAAGAGTCCTACAACTAGAATAAACTTTCTCTTTTCTTACTTGACTTTCTCTTTGAGAGAGAAGGCCCCAAGTCCCAGCAGTGGGAACATTTAGCGAGTTACTTATAAGTAACCTATAAGTTCGATAAGCACAGAGCCGCAGCAGATTCTACGATAGTATGATAATAGATGATCATATAAATAGCAGATGGCTGCATGGCTGCGAATGAACATGTTTATGAGTTAATTCTACAAAATCTACTTCTTACTAGTCCTACTAATATTATAAAAGTCAATGTATGGATGTTTGTTACTCAATCACGTCGTAACGTATGAACGGATTGGGCTTAAATTTGGAATACAGGTAGATTATAGTCTGGAAGAAGGCAAGTCTGGAAGTAGGCTACTTTTATCCCGGAAATATAACGAGAACGAGTAACACCGCGGGGTACTTTCTATAAAATTTTCACATATCTATTACGATACGAAAGATATATATATATTTATATACATATATATATATATATACCAAATAAATAAACAAGAATTACATTAACGCACACACACAATATTATTAACAATGCAAGATTGTCAAAAATCTTCAAGTATATAGCACTACACATTAAGCAATATTATTGACAATTTTTCGACGTAAAATCTGACTCAGCCGCTTTGCAGCTAGATTCGTGTGTGCACGTTTAATAAATATGATGGATATAAAGTAAAAGCCGTTGCATTGAGTATTGCATTCATCCAAAATCTTTTCTTCAACTAAACTACGGTAGGATGCCCCGCCATATTTACTCCCTTGAGGCATACTCAATGCAACGACTTCTTTTTCTATCCATTATATAAACACAAGGACACACACACGAATCTAGCTGCAGAGCGACTGAGTCAGATGTTACCTCGAACAATTGCTTAACGTGCGGGACTTGATTTTGACTTTAACATTTTAATACGCACGTGAAAATATTATTGACAATACCCCTCCCAGCCATGCCTCCCCTTGATATTGACGGTAAAAGCCATCATTTCTAGATATGTACAATAATATTGTACAATACCGTAATACAGACCGTATACACACACAATATAGATTACACTCTAATTAAACGAGCAATTCTTGTACCTATATAAATATGTATATATATATAGAATCTGAATCTCGGAAACGGCTCGACGGATTTGCATGAAATTATGTATGCAGGGGATTTCGGGGACGATAAATCGATCTAACTAGGTCTTATTAAAAAAAAACGCATATTATGCGCGTTTTTAGACAATGAAAAACTGTCACATTAGTTATTAGAATGTGATGGTAAATAACGCCGCGTGACGCGACAGCATAATTAGCTCAGACGGGAAGTCGGGCGCTCATAGCGGTCACGAATTAGTAGCTCCGGGTTCGAATCCAGACGGGTTCTCTTTTTTTTTCAATTCGTTTTTTTAAGAAATTCTATTTCTTGGAGTCTTTTATCTGTAGGTATCTAAGTATATTTAGTATTTAAACCGAGCAAAGCTCGATCACCCAGGTACTCAACTCTAATATTGAACAATAACGCTATACAAACCGTACGAACACAATATTATTGACAATACGAGTATGCTCCTTATTGTCAATATTATTGCGTGTCTGCGGCTAGCTTTAGACAAGACTCTACTAAACGAACCGGCTGTGATATTTTTTTAGTTACCCAGTCTGCACATCCCGTGACGTCCGCTTGCCTTGTTTGCCGACGAAACAAGCGGTAATTAGGTTATTCTACGCAGTTTGCATGCAAATTAAATAGCAAATTTATTTTATTGACCATTCCACGTAGTCCAATACTAGTTGAATGAATACGTTTACATTTGTTCGGATGGACGAACTTTTTGGGTTAATTGCTGTACAAACGTAGAACAATGTTTAATTTAACATTTTAATGTTATTTTTAAATAGGAGATGAATACGCTCTTTGTTTTGCGATTCTATGTATGTGATATTTGAAACTTGCTGTACCCTGCGCGCTTTGTTGCACCACTTATCAAAAATTGGTCATAGCAACTCAAGAATATTCATTGGCACAACAATATGATCAAATGCATATTCTACGGTTTTATAAAACACATTCAGACTACCATTCACTTTTACATTTATAGATGAGTAGCAGTGCTCCGCGGTTTTACCCGCGTAAATCCCGTTCCCGTCGTTCCCGTTATTTTCCCGGGATAAAAAGTAGCCTATGTGTTCTTCCAGACTATAATCTAACTGTATTTCAAATTTCAGCCGATCCGTTCATACGTTACGGCGTGATTGAGCAACAAACATCCGTTTGGATGTTTGTTGCTCATATATTATATATACATAGGTTTGTTGCTCATATATAGGATGTTTGTTGGATGGATCCAAACATCCATACTTTGACATACTTTGACATTTAGATAGTGGGATGTAAATAGTTTATTCAGCTTGCTATCCGGCTTTCACTGTAACACATAAAGTGTGAAATATCTTAAAAATCAAAATGTAGTATGACGAGTTTGTACAGTAGCGTTCATAATATTTAGTTAATTTTGTAATTATATTTGTGACTCTGAATTTCATGTCAAAAAATACATTTAGGTTAATTTGTTAGGTATGTTAGGTTGTCAGTTTGAGGTAAATTTTTCTTCACTGTAGTGGTAGGACTCTTAGCAGAGTCCGCCTGGGGAAGTACCACACCTTTGTCAATTATTCTACCGCCAAGCAGTAATGTGCAAACATTACTGTGTTCCGGTCTGAAGGACAATGTTTCCAGAGAAATTACAAGGCTTAGAGATATAACAACTTAGATCTCTGGGTGACGAGCGCAGTGCGGTGCTAGGTAATTATTTGGGCTCTTCATGTTCCAATAGCTGCGTGTCACTGTGCTGTTATGTGGCAGGCATGTCGCTTACCATTAGGCATATGTCCTGCGAGTCTCGTCACTCTTTATTTTAAAAAAAAACTTGCACTGTGCTAAACGAGAACAGAACACGCGCGCGCACTCTCCTTGAAAAAGATCGCCGGACGCGATCGAAACTTACGTTGGACTGGACTGACTATATCAAACGTGGGTTACCCGTGTATTTATTTTAAGTGTGTAATAATCACGTTAGTTTTCATACATTTATACATAAAAAATAATCGGGGATCAAAAATCAAATAGAACCAGAAGGGCGAACGAAAAAGGCAGTCTGTAAAGCGAGAGGAGATTCGTTCGATCGAAATTGCGTTGTCAAAGAGCAATGAAATTTATTGCGCCGTATCGTATGCAGTTTCCCGTAATACGCGATACGACTTCCCGAGAATAATGTTTTAATTGAAAATTTGATTGAAAGAGCTATTCAATCTGTGTGAATAGTCATGCACTCGTTGCTGTTCAATCCCACTAATTATTTTAAAAACCAGTCAAGAGAATGAACGTTAGTGAAACTGGCCAGTAGGTATCTACATATTTATGTGTTTCCGTATGTTAAGTTATGTCTGTCGGATCGTAAATATACTCCTTTCTGGAAACCGTATTGCTGTGAGACTTTTCGCCGCAAATATGTTCGAAGTTTGCTGATAAATTTCATATTACTGATACATAATTATGTTGAACTGAACATGTTCGTTTGTTTAATTTTTTATAGCTACACATTTTTAAATGTCAATGAATGCATATTTGGATGTTTCGAAGTTTGTTGTTCAATCACGTCAAACCTAAGAACGGATCGGGCTGAAATTTAAAATGTTGTTAGATTATACTCGGGAGGAACACATAGGCTACTTTTTATTCCGAAAAAACAACGGGAACTACGCGAGAAAAACCGCGGGCCACTGCTTGTTTCAAATAATTCACATAAGCAGCATGTTTCGAGAATCTTTCAAGATCATGCGTCATCCCCCAATCGTACTAGGGTGGCGTGATGGACTTTTTTTTTTTTTTAAATAAAGAGTGACGAGACGAGCAGGACATGTGCCTGATGGTAAGCAACATGCCTGCCACATAACAGCACAGTGACACTCAGCTATTGGAACATGAAGAGTCCAAATCATTACCTAGCACTGCACTGCGCTCGTCACCCAGAGATCTAAGTTGTTATATCTCTAAGCCCTGTAATTTCTCTGGAAACATTGCCCTTCAAACCGGAACACAGTAATGTTTGCACATTACTGCTTGGCGGTAGAATAATTGGCAAAGGTGTGGTACTTCCCCAGGCGGACTCTGCTAAGAGTCCTACAACTAGAATAAACTTTCTCTTTTCTTACTTGACTTTCTCTTTGAGAGAGAAGGCCCCAAGTCCCAGCAGTGGGAACATTTAGCGAGTTACTTATAAGTAACCTATAAGTTCGATAAGCACAGAGCCGCAGCAGATTCTACGATAGTATGATAATAGATGATCATATAAATAGCAGATGGCTGCATGGCTGCGAATGAACATGTTTATGAGTTAATTCTACAAAATCTACTTCTTACTAGTCCTACTAATATTATAAAAGTCAATGTATGGATGTTTGTTACTCAATCACGTCGTAACGTATGAACGGATTGGGCTTAAATTTGGAATACAGGTAGATTATAGTCTGGAAGAAGGCAAGTCTGGAAGTAGGCTACTTTTATCCCGGAAATATAACGAGAACGAGTAACACCGCGGGGTACTTTCTATAAAATTTTCACATATCTATTACGATACGAAAGATATATATATATTTATATACATATATATATATATATACCAAATAAATAAACAAGAATTGACATAAAATTTCAATATACGAGTTTATAGTCATTTTTTTACGTGATAACGTCTTATAATTCGATGAAGCCGGCTGCACGCCTACAAAACATGACGACATGTACCGTTACCGTCGGTCGTTACCTCGTCGCATGTTTGTTACAGTTGTATTAATTAATTCGAACAGTAGTTCAAGCGGGGATGTAGCTCAGTGGTAGAGCGTTCGCTTTGCATGTGAAATGCCCCGAGTTCGATCCCCGGCATCTAAAAGCTTTTTTGCATTGTTTTGATTGAAAATGACTAAATTCTACTGATTACTTTTTACATACAAATCTATTATACAAATGAATTTTTTTTTTTTTTTGAAAAATGCTACCATTCCATCAGTATTAAGAAATTAAGACGTTGTCACGTTCTATCGTCAGTAAACCGACTTTACAGACAAATTTTTTTTTTAATGTTGTGTATTTTCGTTTCTCTTTAAGCTTTATCGGTTCAACGGATTTGAACGTAATCTAGTATCATCATCATCATCATCATCGCGATTAATCCCGGTTACATCCTTAGCTTGCGCTATGGAGCCCAGGGTCCGCTTTCCTACTTTTACTTCTCCATTTTGCACGATCTTCGGCATCCTTCTTCGGCATTCTTCCTTCTTCTTCATCAACGTAATCTAGTATGTGCGTAACGAATTAATTTAAATTATCATACAGATTACAACTTTGTCCCAAAACATTAACAATATTGGGGGCAACAATTTGTACTGCCGAGAGAAAGGCGTGCCACAAGGCTCATAGGCAATAACACTCTTGTACGGAAAAGGCTTCAAAGTCTTGAACATCGCCGAAAAATAGCGAGCTTATAGATATCTTATCGGAAAGACTTTGGAGAGTATGCAACTAATCAAAACTGTGGAATACGTTGTCTGACTGGGGTTTCCCCGATGGTTACCATCTTCGTGTCTTCAAATCGAGATTGAATCGATTTCTTCTACGGAAACACGCTCCATCGTAGACTGCATCATCGCTTAACATCAGGTAGGATGATGGTCAAGTGAAAACCTATAAAAGATAAATAAAAGAGTGCCGCCTCTTGGAGATGGGTCGGCTAGATACCAGCTAGAGGCTATGGATTCCATTGAGAGACATAACAAAAGGCTCATAGGTAATGACATCCTTGTTCGTTAAAAGAATTTAAAGTCTTGAACATCGCTAGTAAGTTATTGAATACTTTTTGGAGAGTGTGAAGTAGATTTGCATGATCTAATGCCACCTTGCCTTTTTTCTATTGGTCTTTTCATGGATCATAGATTTATTGATCTTATCATCTTTGGATTTGCCAACAAATGTTTATCTTGCCTGGGAGCACACCCCGGACACTCGGCCTAAACTCCAAACAAACGGTGAAGTCGACATACCTACACTCACACAACTACGCATATGTCGTTCGAACACATTTACGCATGTGTTCGTGTCATCTAGGGTTACTAAATTATTTTATGGAATAGCTGTGACCTGTGAGTTCACCTGCCTGTGTTAAGTGGCTTACAATCTTACCTAGTTAGTGTTCGATCTTATCTTTAATGTAGGTAAATATAACTTTCATCAACAATCAGAAGGGAGAAGATTTAAAACAAAATAGGAGATAGTAAAGGTACCATGTACGAATTGATTTTTAGTTAAGTACACTATACTCATCACTCTTTACCATAAGTTATTGGCGCCACTGACATATTTCACAACGATTAACGAAAGCCGCAGCTTAAAAACAACGAGTTTAATAATTTCGTCACAGGACTTCAGTGTTGGCGCGTACTTCTAACCAGAATAGTTTATAAAAATGATTCAATCTTTGTAGAAATTCTTATGAAATCAAAAATCTCTTATTCTTGTTTCGTATAATAGACGAAAAATTTGGTACCATTTTGTTAAATAATACAGCATCATGGTCGTATTCTCATAGAAAATTATCGTCCGATATAACCCTTCGTTGAGTGATTCTCGCGTCCTTGCGGGGTAGAAAGCTTGAAACTGGCGGGGGGTGGGGAGTGTCCGTTCTATCTGTATTATCTATTCTATGCTGGGAGTCAAATCCATGTATAGTTATTAAACTTTCGAAATTAACGAACGTCGAAGTAGTATTTACATCACCATCATCATCATTACATAGTTTAAAACAAAGTCGTCTTCTCTGCCCCTATATCCCTATGTATGCTTAAATCTTTAAAACTACCAAACAGATTTTGATGCGGTTTTTTTAAAATAGATAGAGTGATTCAAAAGGAAGTTTTTTATGTAGAATACATGCATAGCACAGTAGAGAAACACTGATAATTTTAAAGATTTCTAAAGCAATGTCATATATAAACACAATTTTTGCGCTTAAATTGCAAACGCTGGCTGAACCCTACAAGATAGGCCAAAATAATGTACTGCAGTATTGTACACTTTAAAAAGGTCTACAAACAACTGATTATAGTATATGCCTATCTCTTAGGGATCACCCACAATAATCATTTTTATAAATAAATAAATATTGGTGAACAATTCACATATAACACCATCTGACCCCAAACTAAGCAAAGCTTGTACGATGGCGGCCAGATAGCTGACGTGTTACTTATATAGTTTTAAATACATACTTATTATACATAGAAACACCCAGACACAGTGCAAATATTTGAATTCATCACACAAATATTTGCACTGGGTGGGAATCGAACCCACGACCCTCGGCTTCGCAGGCAGAGCTCCTACCAACTAAGCCACGAGACCAGTCAATAAGTATATTTAGTGTCAGCATTGCACCCGAGCAAAGCCAGGGCGGGTCGCTAGTTTATACATATGTATGACTGTTTGTAAACTATGCGTTTGATACAAATACCGCTGTGATAAATAAATAATTTGATTTGGTTTGATCTTATCACAACATTAGCTGTGTTGCCAACAGTACATGATGGCAGTAAGCTGACCACGAACGTGATTTGGCCGCAAATCGCAAACCGATCATATCTGCAGTGCAGAGATAGTCGCCATTTTGCAATTGATTTGTAGACATGATCTCATTTGACTTTGAAAATTGTCACAAAATGGTTAATGCGCTTGGAACGTTCTGATTCTGGAATTTCATACGGAATCTCTGTATTAAATGTAACTGGCCTGAAGCATGTGGCAAGAATTTTTGTTATTTTTATAACATAGAGTGCATTGATAAGCAAGACATGTGCTTGATGACAGCCAAACGCTTACTCCTAACAATACAGCAGCTATTGAAAAACGAAAGAGTGCAAATCATTACTTAGCAATGCACTGAACACCTAGTGATATGTATGATGCTTTTTCTCTAGGCCTTGTAATTTCTCAGGAAATTATTGGCCTTCAAACCGCAACACGGTGTTTTTGCACATTACTGCCTGGCGGTAGAATAACTGACAAAATGTGGTATTTCCCCAGACACTGCATTGGACTCTCCATTGCTATGGTACTAATTCTGTACCAACATAATAGTGGTATTACTAGCTTCTAGATATCCTTTTAACCAATAGGTTTAGACTTGACCTCCATCTCGCGTGATGTTAGGCGACGATGCGGTCTACGATGAAGCGTGCTTACATAAGAGAAACCTAAAGAAACCATGCCCTCTCGGTTTGAAAACACCAAGTTAGTAACCCTCTTCCCCATTTGCGTTTCTCAACTTGACGCGAGCTCGAGTTTCGTACAAGTGTCAAGATATTCGCTATTCGTTAACAAGGTTAAAGTCATGTTTAGGAATAATACCCCGTTTACATTATTCCAGTCCAGCGACCGAATCCAGCGCTGGATTGCTTACTGGAATAATGGAAACCGGCACTGGAATGCATCAATCCAGTGCCAGTGCATTCCAGTGCCGGTTTACATTATTCCAGTAAGCAATCCAGCGCTGGATTCGGTCGCTGGACTGGAATAATGTAAACGGGGTATAATGGAAACCGGCACTGGAATACATCAATCCAGTGCCAATGCATTCCAGTGCCGGTTTACATTATACCCCGTTTACATGATTCCAGTCCAGCGACCGAATCCAGCGCTGGATTGCTTACTGGAATAATGGAGACCGGCACTGGAATGCACTGGCACTGGATTGATGCATTCCATTTGTCGCTGGACTGGAATCATGTAAACGGGGTATTAAGCGAAGTTTCACTACAGAGCATTTTAGAAAATGTGTTTATTTTAAATTATGTTAGGAAGAAAGCTTGATATTTTCTACGTTTCATTGCGGCAAAAATTGCTTGCAGTTGTTTATGCGTTGCAAAATGAAAATATTATTTGTTTGTACGAGATATTTTTGTTTAAAATGGCATCGTAGCTTATGAAGATTTAGTAGTAGTAGTAGATTATGAAGTTACTTACTGATTCGATGCCTATCCATTTATTTTGTTCTGTGTCTGTGCGTGTCTATGTATCATAGTAGGAAGTAGTTCTACTAACTATCCTATAGTATTATAAGTGCGAGAGTTTGGATGTTTATTGCTCAATCACGTAGGAGCGTCTGAACAAATCGGTTTGAAGTTATGAACCAAGTTAGATGAAGATAGAATAGTCTGAAATGGTACATACGTTTTACACTTCTATCCCGGGAATATATCGAGAAATTCGTTGGCAAACCGCAGAACATGGTTAGTTAAAAATAATTTCTATTATTTTCCTGTTTTTTAATCTGGCTAATCCCTGAAACAGGCCGATTTTAACGGGACTGTCACTGACACACAACTAATGATAGATATAATGAGTTGTGACATAAAGTTAAATTCTTTTAGAAAAAAAAACAGAGTATGATATTATAAAAAAATAATGTTGAAACGAGCTATCACTAAATTAATAAAACCGGCCAAGTGCTAGTGAGTCTCGTGCACGAAGGGTTCCGTATCATTAGCAAATAAACGGTGAAACCTCTTTTATTCTATGGGAGCCCCCTTAATTATTTATTTTATTTTAAGTAATTATATTTAAAGAGAACACGAAACTAAATACTCTATGAATAAATAAAGCCTGTCACCGTTGTTGATATCGAGCAAGAAACGGAAAAAAATTAAGTTTGATGTATGGGGTCTCCCATTATGATTCTTAATCTTAATCTTAAATTTTTATTTTTAGTATTTGTTGTTATAGCGGCAGTAGAAATACATCATCTCTGAAAATGTCAACTGTCTAGCTATTACCATTCTTGCGATACACCCTGGTGACAGACGGACGGACGAACGGAGGGAGGACAGCGAAGTGTCAGTAATACCCCGTATACCCAATTTAATCAGCCCCGTTTTTACCCTTTGGGTACGGAACCCTAAAAATGGCAGTACGAAAATTGCAGAGTCGGTTAAGGTACAGGTGAAACTCTTGAGAGCAAACTAATTTCAACAATATTATAGAGGTATAAAATCTTTTCTCTCCGGCTATTTCGCTGATTTAGAAATTTCTTTAAATTTCATAGCTAATCAAATAAAATGGTTACTATGGTACGTTTCGTTCGCTATTCCACAGACGTCTGACTACAGAACCGTAACAGGGAAAACATCGTATACCTTTCACGACGATAAACGAGCAAACGTCAGCCTATTCGAGCTGAAGTGCCTCACAGAACGCTTTCAAGGAAATTATATAACACAGAGACAGGGCGAAGTCAATATACGTCTCTGTAGAGTAGGTGCGCGTAAAAGAAACCAGAAAAACAGTCTGTTCTCGTTATTTATTTAAGCTTTTTGTGTTTTTTTCTTTATTTTTGAAGTGAAAACTTTTTTTAGCGCGCCAGAGACAGATTTTTCGTGGGCTGTGAATTGAATTCTAGCGTCACGCTCGGGAATGATAAGAAATCTTCGAGTGAACTTGGCACCATGGGAGTTCTACAAGCAGAGCAAATGGAAAAAAGGGCAAGGTGGCATTAGATCATGCAGATTAGTAGCACACTCTCCGAAATGTGTGCGATAATAATCTAATTGGGTAGTTTTTTTTTCTAGGTAGAGTGTCGTTGCCTATTAGCTTTTTGGCTCGTCTCTCAATTAATTTTACAGCTGATACTTAGTCGACCCTCTGAATGTCATACAAGAGTAAATCTTGTTGTTGTGTTTATGCTATGGATAAAAAGTAGCCTATGTTTTGTTGTGATGTACATAATACTAAGAAGTCGCATATACATTTCTATGGGTCCCATATATCAATATCGAACAATTTACACAAATATTTTTGAAGTTATCTAACCTAAACCTAATACATAAGTTGACGCCGCTACATAGGCAAATCGTGGCGCTAGCCCATAAGATAATCTCTCATTCATACATACATAAGAAGATAATTCTCTAATTAAAAAGGACTAATAGAGGCAAAAACGTTTTCACATAAAAAAAATCTTTTGTCATCTTTTGTCATATGCGGTATTAAATAATGCCCTTCATTCTCTTTCACTTTCTCATACCGTATGTTGTTATTAATGATGTGTTTTATTCGTTTACCTCTGTCAGTTTAATATCTGCTTTCTGCATAACCCTTCTAAGACTTAAAATTACTGTACATTGGAGTAACAAGACATCAGGGTCTTCAAAGTACGGAGTCCGCTTTCAAGTGGTCGGTTGGCGGTCAATCGTAGAGGTTACGCCTAACTACCCGGGATTATTGGCTCTACTTATCTCTATAACTCACTTGTGAGTGGACGGTTCAAACGGCTACATCATTACTGACAACTGTATGTATAAGTAAGTATATGTAGTTATAAATGCATGGTAGATAATGTTTGTGTATTTGGATGTTTGTTGCTCAATCACGTCCTAACGTATGAACGGATCGGGCTGAAATTTGGAATACAGATAGATTATAGTCTGGAAGAACACATAGGCTACTTTGTATCCCGGAAAACAACGGGAACGGAAATTTCTTGGGTAACACCGCTGGGCGCTGCTAGTGTAGTTATAAATGCATAGTAGATAATGTTTGTGTATTTGGATGTTTGTTGCTCAATCACGTCTTTAAGCTTGATCGTATCGGGCTGAAATTTGGAACACAGTTAGATTATAGTGTAGAAGAACACATAGGCTACGTTTTATCCCGGGAAAATATCGGGAACGGGAACTAAGCGTAATGTTATAAATATTAATGTTTGGACATTTGGATGTTTGCTGCTCAATCACGTTGTTACGTCTATTTAAGTCAAGCTTTTATTTAAATGCTCTAAAACGAAGAAAATAAATTTTGCATGCCATCAAACCCATCATTTTATTAAATGAAGTATAAAATTTATCTTATATATAAAATTCTCGTGTCACAGCAGTGTTAGTTTCCTTACTCCTCCGAAACGGCTTTACTGATTTTTACCAAATTTTATATGCATATTCAGTAGGTCTGAGAATCGGCTACTAGCTATTTTTCATACCCCGAAGTGTTAGGGGTTGTTCACCCCAAACATTATTTTTTTAATTTTAGATCAAATTTTTTTGTTTTTATTTTTTTATAATGTGACGTTAAAAAATACATACAACCCTAAATTTTTACCCTTTTATCACCAACCCCTGTTTTTTTATAACCATTTTAGTCATTTAATCATTTGACAGTGAACTCCTAAACGACGGGACCGATTTGAATGTTTTTTTTGTGTGTTTATTCGAACATGGTTTAAATTCACAAATAAGCCCGGCAGATGGCGCTGCAGACAGTGTCTAGGTTATGTCCGAGCGAAGCCGGAACGGGCCGCTAGTCTTTATATAAATAAAAGCTTGTCGCGAGGTTTCAAATAAGGAATGTGAGTATGTTTGAGCTCAGAACTCAAACATATGGTATTTAAATATGACTGGCTGAATTGTGCACGCGATGCTACGCCATCTATCGAAAATTGGTCGTACCAATTCAAATTAGAACAAATTTGGTTATCTTAGATTCTAATGACGCAACCTTTTAAAAGATAGACACATGCTGTCACGCAACGAAAGCTCTCAAAAACCAATGTTTTTCCCGCTTTTGTTACATTTTTCATTTATACTCCGTTCCTGTTGATAGTAGCGTAATGTTGAATAGCCTATTAGCCTTCCTCAATAAATGGACTATCCAACAAAAGACGAATTTTTCAATTCGTACCAGTAGTTCCCGAGATCCTTGGGTTCAAACAAACTCTTCAGCTTTATAATATTAGTATAGATTTAGATAGATAGATACACTTTATTGGCACACCAAAACAATAGGATACACAAAAAGAATTAAATATAAATTTAAAACTAGTGTGATAAGTTGTCGGCCTTATCACTAAAAGCTGATTTCTGGTTCACAGGTTCAAAATCACTCAGCAATATATAGCGAGTTCCTCAGAGGGGTTGTGCTTGGTACGAAGTGATTAGTCAGAGTGCCAATGGGACGGCCATATCTGTCTCAAAAGCGATAACTATTGGTAGACGTGATTTCGAATGGACACCGTGAATCGACAAACGTCAAACGACAAAGTGCATGACATCCAGAGACTAGATTGAAAGATCTTCTTTGTAGAGCAGTGGATATAAACGTAAAGCTGTGAATTGGGCTAAGTGACGAGCTACAGATAAACCTACATATTTATATGTGGCAGTGGATTGGGATAGGCTGATGATGATGAGACTCTTCGTGTTCCAATAGCTGCGTGTCACTGTGTTGTTATGTTGTTATTTTGCTTACCACAAGGCACATGTCTGGCTCGTCTTATCAAAAAAGACTGACTCTATACTAAAAAAAACTGAATTTACCCATTTTAACCCTGTCTAAAAGTTTTTTTCAACAACAAATCTTCTGAAACCAATGTTTTTAAGTTTCCTAACGACATTGTTAGCGAGTCCGGAGATACCGTAAAGTACCGGAATCGATTGAATTATTCAGAAAACTGTTTTCGGAATCGGTTTAAGACCCTCGGCTTGAGGGTACTTATAGGGGCTGAGGTGGGATTTTATTACGTCTTATTTCTACTATTTTTTTTTGGGTTTAATTTACAAGTTTGTGCTTAGTCGGACTCTGTTGTTAGAGTTCTTTAGTAATGTACCGATAATTTCAAGAATTTAAAGTTGTAGGCTTAGGAAAGTCAACCATGAAAAGATGTCGTTTTTTCAGACTACAATCAAACCAATTGAAAAAAAAGCAAGGTGACATTAGATCAAGCAGATCAGTTGCACACTATCTGAAGGGTATTTGAAACAAAACAGATAAACGAGCAATGTTCCAGCAATATTTACTTTCATAATTAAGAACAACATCTTTTATAACAAAACAAACTTAAAAAATAATAGCAAACGGCCACATTGTCACTTTTATTTTAATTGGCAATCTTATCGTTTAGACCGACCTCTACCAGGCAACCATGAACAGGCAGGAGATGGTTTACCAAGACTCTATATTAAAAAAAGTAATCCATAAAGCTACTAGTCCGATTCTCAGAATCCTTTCAAGGGAAGGAAACTCCGCGTTCCCTAAGGGATAATTCCCGCAAGATAATAGAGGCCTGGTTAGTTTGTTTCGAGACGTTTTCATGAAAATAAGGTTTAGGAGCACGAAATTGCAGGTAAGTTTATAAATGGCAATTTCGATACAAACTTACACGAAATAGTTTTTCTTTTTAACCGACTTCCAAAAGGAAGAGGTTATCAATTCGACCACCATATTTTTTTTTCATTTTTAATATTTGTAACCTGATTTCTCGAGAACGCCCGAACCGATGTAAAAATTCCTTTTTGTGTTCGGATGGGTATACTTCCCGAATGGTCCCATATAAATTTTATCGAAATCGGTGTCCTGGTTTTAGAAATATGAAAAAAATACTAAAATTTGCCTACAATTTTGCCTGGATGACGTAGTTGTCGATTTCACAAAAGTAATGAAATTCGATTTTGTCAACATGAAATTGTATAAATGCATTAGGTAGTGAAAACTTGTTTTGCACTAAAAAGGTTAAAATAATCTCATATAATTGAAGTCGGTGTCAGTCTAGGCTGGCATCGACTTCAAATAGATGAGTGAGTAGCGCTCATTATAATTATATCAGTTTATTTTTCGCTTTTGAGTGCCTATTTGTGGTTTTGAAGTCGATTTAATTATTTGAAAAAAATACTTTATTCATACCAAATTATGCACCTAAACTTGTCCGAAAAGGCATCATCACTACATCTTTACGAAGCGGAATTATTGTTTTTTAAATTATTATAGGTTTACACTTGACCGCCGTTTCAGCTGGTGCTAAGACACGACAGAGCGTGCTTACCTAGAGGAAACCAATTCACTATCGATTTGAAGACATCACAAATGTTATTATCGAGAAAACCACTCAGGCAACGCATTCCACAGATTAGACTTTCTTGTCACAAAAGTAGAGTCAAAACACTTCGTTTGAGTCTTTATAAGTCAACCTTTAGACAATGTCGCTTTTACAGACTACAAGCGGTCCGATTGAAAATTGAAAAAGGCAAAGTGGCCTTAAATCATGCAGATCTCTTCATTAAGATTAAGCATGCACACACTCCAAAATGTATCCGAAAAGAAAACGGTAAGCTAGCAATTTTGCGGCGATGTTTCATTATGAACATAATTTACTTTAATATCAAGTCTGTAATCGAAAAAAAACCAGTCATTCGTATCTACATTAATGAAATACTGATTCTTTATTGAACTCATGATCGATCCTATGATGGTAGAAAGTACCTACTCATAATGTTTTTTTAACTAAAATAGGCAAAGTTACTATAATATCATGACACTCATTGTACTAATCTTATTAATACTATTAATGCAGAAGTGAGAATATGTGTATGGATATTTGTTACTCTTTCAAGCAAAAGCCTAAAAAATGTTGGTAAAATTCATGTTTTGTCACGAAAAACAACACTTTACGTTGTAACGAACTTCAAATAATTTTTCACATAACGTAAACAGCCAACTAAATGTTCCCACTGATGGGACTCGGGGCCTTCTCTCGAAAGGAGAGAGTCAAGGCCATAATCTACCATGCTGCGCTGGCCCAGTGCGAGTTGGTGCATGACACATGACTTCGAAAGATTCTAAGTACATGTAAGAGGAAACCTCATCACGATGTTTTCCGTTAGCAGCATTACGCACATGACTTCGAAAAGGCAGCGGTGCGCGTGGTTTTAAACCCGAGTTCGGCCCAATTTTCACGTAGCGGATTCCAACAGCGCCCGCGCGCGGGCGCGGCACCGCGGCGGTCGACGGTTTTGTTTCAATACTCACGAGACCGCAGGTTTTCGCGGTTTCTACTGCGGAAAGCTACTGCGCAAGAACCGCGCGCAAGCACGCGGGCGCCGCGCGGCTGCCGCAGCCGCCGCGGCCGTAAACCGCGTCGTGAGTTTTGAATTCAATTTTACATACAAATCTGCCGCGCCCGCGCGCGGTTGCGGACGACAACCGCGCCGTGAAAACCGGCTCGACACCGGATCAGCAGTCGCTGTTCTCCCGACTAAACCAGCCGTAATTTTAATTATTTTTAATACTTCTCGCGTTGAAAATATAATCTATGGTTGAAGTTTAGACTTCTTGGTACGAGGAATAAAAGGAAGATAAATTGTAAGTTCTTGCGGGCGTACGTGCGCACACAAACACTTTTTGCAAAATTAAGGCCGTTTCTGCAATGCTTTTCTCTTTTTCAACCACAAAAAAAGTAAATTCTTTTCTTCAAACGCAGTCACTCACAGTAATACAAAAAAAGCTTCCAAGTCGCAGCCATCAATCTCTTTAGGAAATTTTATAACAAATTACACAGCGGGACAAAATCCTTCTTTCCCTGGCGAGTCAGGGTGTAGAAAATACGCAGAGTTATGTGTCGCGTTTTTCTAAAATTCACGATTTCTGGCATTTTATTTGTGTATGTACGAAGTTATTAAAAATTGTTTTATTGTTATCTAATTTAGTGAAAAACAATTATGTCAATCATAATCATTTTTTGGGGGAATTCAACTGATACAGCCTCAGTTTTCAAAGCACAAAAACGATGCATTCGTGCTATGTTTGGGATGCAAGTTACAGATAGCTGTCGACAAGTATTCATAGACAACCAAATATTAACCCTGCCATGCCTGTACATATTTGAAGTTATGTGTTTTGTAAGGAATAACCCTCATTATTTTCCTCTATTGAGTGACAAAGTAAAACGTAACCGGCGTGATAAGTGTAGACTGCTCATAGACAAACGCAAAAAAAAGATTATGAGTGACAGCATTTTTTGTATGGCTCCTCTTTTATATAATAAGCTGCCAAATGCCATAAAAGAACTTAATATAACAATGTTCAAAAGTAAACTAAAAAAAATGCTTATACACAAATGCTATTATACTGTAACTGAATTTTTAAATGATAAGGAAATTAATTGGAATACTAATATTTTAGACATTGTTTAACATGAAACTTTTACAATCTTTAAACCTTATTCCATTAATATCTCAATAGATATTATTATTCCATTATGAAATTTGACATTCAACTGACATAAGACCAAATAATGATATATTGTATCATGATGAATTAGTTTGTACTGTATTACATTTTGACATTCTTTGAGAATTTACATGAATATTATAATTAACGACATTTTTGATTTTTTGATTATATACATTTATTGCACTTTATACATTCTTTGACATTCCTCACATGGATGAACTGCAAGATCTACTAATGCAAGACCTTAGACCCTGGATGGACATATTGATCAAACTCAAAAACACAAGACAATATCCTGATGAAACACAAGACGTTGGCGAAATTGTGCTCACCAAACATTTATCTCACACAAATATATTATATCACCAAATAGAAGCCAGAAATGAATCGAAGATGAAGAATCAGATGACATAAATAAAAACCAGAAATTAATAGAAGATGAGGAAGAAGAAGACTTTAATCAGCTGACTATTATTTAAAAAAAAATTTTTTTGTTTTTATTTAAAAATTAAGACTAACAAATTGTCTTGCCAGACATATTGCTTGCCTCTCGCAGAGGCCAGTTTGTATGGGGCAACTTTTAAAATGTTTTGTATTATCTTATCTTACCTACAAACAGCAATAAAGATTTTTGTATTTGTATTTGTATTTGTCAATGTAATTTCTAGATCTTTTTCCAAGTTTCTTTTTTCTCGTTTGTCGCTTAGAAAGCATTTTATGTTTGTGTTTTTTAAAGAAGTGCTTCAAGATCCACGATACAAATTATCTTAATATGTCTATTCTCTAATATGACTTCAGTCGAGTCTACTTGGCTTAGAGTTTTAGGCGAAATAACGCGTTTTTTTTCTGTTAATATTATGATGATATGATATTTTTTATTCCGCTTCCATTCTATAGCAACTTTCATAAACTATTAATAAATTTAGCAAAAAAAATTTTTTAACACTTTTGAAAAGTTAATATAAAAGAATGTATGTTAGTTACGTGTAAAAATATGTATGTACAACATTTTAAATATGTTTTTATTCTTACACAAAGTTATATTTCAATCTAATTTATAGACAAGTTTTTAGTCTGTTTTGTTGTGTAAGATTACAATATATTACTTGGCTCATCTTAAAATCATGTTTTTCTTGATATGTGAAAGTGAAGCATTGTTTCTATGTTGTTGTTTTTTTACCCGACTGCAAGAAGGTTTATGTTTTTGTGCGTATCTTTTTTTTTAAACAAATAAATTCCATCAATGAAATGATTTATTTTGAGGTCCTAGTAATTTGAAGCATAATTTTCACGGATAAAGTTAAAAAACTAGATATATTGTAAATTAAGCACAGACGTATCGAGCTATCCTTGTTCTAAGTAGGTACCCACATAACCACAATATCCTTGTAGGATTTGTATAATTAAATGTCCCAATACTATACATAAAGTTTACTACATTGATTTTTATGTATTGTATTGTTATATTCATTTATGTATTTAATTTATATATTATGTAGGTATGTATTTATTTATATATGTCGGGGCAGGGTGGGCTTCAGGACTCTGTGGGCGTACATCTTCATGGGGTTCCATCGTAGTGGGTAACCTCGAGCAATTAAACGATGATAATGAGTCCTAGTAGGGATTTATGTGGCGTAATCAAATTAACTATGTACAGCAATACAGTAAACGAACAGATACGTCCGCTCGGTACGAGCTCCGATTTAGGAATGCTCGCCCGCTCCAACGGCCGCATCCAAGTATGACTAGCTGTGACGTCATGCTTGCGTTCAGTTGTCGCTACTGTCGGGTAGGTTGCCGGCTTGAATCTCCGACACGGCCATCTCTGATGACTCACACGTCCTCGTGTGCATCTCTTGTAAGGACAACATTAACCCAGAATTCGTTTGTTTCGGCTTCGGCTATTCTGACAATTAAATCCCAAGATTAGGTGTAGTCATGTAGTCAAACTATCAATTTTAAAGAAGATTTACTTCAATGGCAACCAACTCAATAAAACCAGCGACTCTTGCTTTACACATTGATCAACAGTAATCTTCCAATTTAATTACAATATTATTGGCACTTAGACCAGTATACATAGCATCGATTACACATTGGCCTGCTTCTACAGCTCATCTCATTTTCACACCAATGAAAACAAGGGTATTCACAAATGCATACCGCCGTTACTACGACTCGTCTCGTTAACGTACCAACATAAACGAGGATAACAACACTGAAACATGTGTGTCACCAAACCAGCGGCTCATCTCGTTAACGCACCAACGTAAACGAGGATAACAACTCAGAAACATGTCGCTGAATCGACAACTCATCTCGTTAAAGAACCAACGTAAACGATGATAACAACTCAGAAACATAATTATCTCGCCGCACCGACGGCTCAACTTGTTAACGCACCAACGTAATCGAGTGTAACAACACTGGAACATGCATGTCGCTGCACCAGCAGCTCATCTCGTTAACGCACCTACGTAAACGAGGGTAACAACATACAAACATGTCGCCGCACCAACGGCTCATCTCGTTAACGCACCAACGTAAACGAGGGTAACAACATACAAACATGTCGCCGCACCAACGGCTCATCTCGTTAACGCACCAACGTAAACGAGGGTAACAACATACAAACATGTCGCCGCACCAACGGCTCATCTCGTAAACGCACCAACGTAAACGAGGATAACCACATACAAACATGTCACCGCACCAAAATATGCTCACTAAGATGATCATTAAGTATCACGTAAACACATAATATTACGCTTCAAATATTAAAATCGCCAATCACGATTTGAGACAAGTACTGTAGGCCACTATAAAACGCTATACCGACCCATTCTCGTTCGTTCACGGTCACTCGGTCCATAGTACAATTTATCGCTAATTGAACGTCACCCTAAAGAGTCTTGCAACGATAGAAGTTACATCCGATTGAAATAAACTATTATCATGTGTTATTAAATTTACACAATGAACTTTAGTTGATATGAGTTGCATCGATGTCATGTTTTCTGCCTAACCCCGATTTAAAACTTCACAGCCTAACATGACGTCACTTTCGAAATAATTTTCCAGCAAACTAAGTAACAAAATCTTTAGAGGAGGATCGTTAATCACTTATGAGTAAGTACCTTCAGAGTTACGAGATAGTTGATAACCAACAAAAATAATGCAGTGTTTCTATTTGATCATATGAACTGACGTATTTTTCAAAACTACCTTCAGATACCATAAGTAACCTACAAAATCTCAAAATATTTACCGACTCGCATTTATCAAATGGGGCAATTTTGTACGTAAAGATACCCGCTGTCAAAATAGATTACGATTGCTCCAGCTAGCAAGCAATGTTAACGCACTATGCCAATGAGTGAAAACTAATTCATTTTCTTCAATAGTTAAATTTTCTCAAAATAAAACCAATCAGATTTCTAAAGTAAATAGGTAGCTGTTGATAAGCTTGATGAAACTGCTTCATAAACTCAACTTGGCATAGGGTGGGCAGTTACAGCGATTGCAATCTTTAAATTAAAACTGAATGAATAGGCACTAATGACAACTAGAAACGAACACACCTGATTGACATCCGAGGCTCCTCGCTGAGCATAGACGACTCATCAACCTGATCTCGGTGCAGGCCGGCAGGCAGCACCTCGACAGACCCGCTGTCCAGCAGCAAGCACGCTGGATTTGCCAGCCAACAGGCAAGCACTCGGGCGCGCCAGCCCAGCAGCCAGGCGGATCACGAAGACAGACCAACCGGCAGGCAGGAACGCCTAGTCCTGGCAGTAAATAGTTCTCGGAACTGTGACGACTGCATTCCAGTTCTTCTTTGTGCTCAAGGTGATCCCAGTTCTGATGTCGGGGCAGGGTGGGCTTCAGGACTCTGTGGGCGTACATCTTCATGGGGTTCCATCGTAGTGGGTAACCTCGAGCAATTAAACGATGATAATGAGTCCTAGTAGGGATTTATGTGGCGTAATCAAATTAACTATGTACAGCAATACAGTAAACGAACAGATACGTCCGCTCGGTACGAGCTCCGATTTAGGAATGCTCGCCCGCTCCAACGGCCGCATCCAAGTATGACTAGCTGTGACGTCATGCTTGCGTTCAGTTGTCGCTACTGTCGGGTAGGTTGCCGGCTTGAATCTCCGACATATATGTATGGTTTGTGTATGTGTGCATAATATTGTATTGTATAATATGTATTTATCTGAGTAATTTACATAAGATGTCACAATAGTTATATTGAATTACACCACCTACAGTACACGATTTCTACAATTATAAGTCCATTCATAGGTTGTCTGGAAGAAATCGCTTTAAGCGATAAGGCCACCCTTTGCTCTGCATAATTTATTGTTGATTTTTTTTTGTTTCTTTAGTTCTAAGATTTATTGTGTAAATTTGTGGATGTAATAAAGAATTATATTATTATTATAAAGATAAATAAAGAAAACACTTTGATAATATTCCTTTTCAAATTGATCGTTTTGACTAATTATTAATTGTTGAATAACATATTCTTAAATTCTCTTCATCTGCATATTTTCTACTCAACGCTAGCTCTGCTACAGGAAACAATTCCCCACTCTGGTAATAATTAATTTTTAATTGCTCTTAGCTCAATACGTTAAGTTTTCTTTGTTAAAGTTTCCGAGCACGGTCTTGAGAAAACGAGATGACGTTTTTTTGCTCACGATGAAACTTGACGTTAAGGGCGTACCCCGAGCAAATGACCTTGAGTATTTCTTACCTTATCGCACACCGCAAGAAAGAGCAAGAGAGAAACAGTAAGATTTGCCGCTGTTTTACGCTCAATTTTTAGAATACACTCTTTTTAAAATCAGATTTTGGTCTTTTGAAAAAAATAAAGCAACCAAAATGTTCGTAATGGAATTGTCTATCCGTTGGTGTAAGTACAAAATCAAAATAATGGAGGTTTTCCGAGGAGATGCATGATAACTACAATTATTTAATGTTTTCATGGTTTCGTTGTGAGGCGATTATTTAAACAATAAGTTCAATAACAAAAAAATAAAAACTACCATTTTGAAGCCAAGAAGTTGTGGAAATTTAATGTATTTTTTCATCATCATCATCAGCCTATCGCAGTCCACTGCTGGACGTAGGCCTTTCCTGATGAACGCCAAATGGCTCGATTTTGCGCTTTTTGGATCCAATTTCTGCCAGCAATCTTCCGCAGGTCGTCCCTCCACCTAGCCTGAGGGCGCCCCACGCTACGTTTGCCTAAGCGCGGTCTCCACTCTAGAACTCGTCTGCTCCAGCGATGGTCGGTTCTACGAGCGATGTGACCAGCCCACTGCCACTTAAGTTTACTTGCTCTGAGAGCTATGTCGATAACCTTGGTTCTTTGTCGGATCACCTCATTACGGATCATATCCTTCAAAGAGACTGTATGTATTTTTTACCAGTTGATATATGTTTTGGCTAATGAGTAGATAGCTCTGAAAAAAGCCCCGACAAAAAACTCGTTTTGCTGGGGGACGCACCTTAAGCCAGTGTGTACACTTTTCTTAGAATATTTTTATTACATTATCCGGGTACTTATTACCCGGAGTTGTTTGGACGAATAAGGCTGTTCACGAAGATTATTATTTCTTAGAGCCTTTTACAAAACCAAGAATTTTATTAAATCGGAAACTGGTGAAAAGAAAAGTGGTTGTGACACATATTTTAATTATTCGACTTGAGTTTAAGCTATTTTGGGTACCTATCTTTAAAAATAAGATCAAATCACACCCCATATGAAATCAGTGACAAACGGAACGTACTGCCGCGCAATCGTAAATTTAAACATAAAAAAAAAATACGTTTTATTTATCGAGTTTTTCGAAAACATTTAGGTCCATTAATGCTGTTTTTTTTCTTTATTGAATTTATAGAACGTTTAGTTATATGGCTATTGCCATATATAATATTACTAAGGTACTTAATTAAATCTAAAACAATTTGTTCTATTTGAGAGAAGAAAAATTGCTGACGGATTTTGTATATCCACTATCCCTTTATATTGTGTAATCAATTAATTAAAAGAACACCATAAAAAATTATTTTATTGTTTAAAAATAAAATAACTATTATTAACATAATGTAAGTTGACAAGTGAAAAATTAACAACAACGTTTAGCGTTTAGTCGAGACAACATTTAGCGTAACAGTAGCTCTCTCATATCTACATCACTGCACTCTAGCCACATGTTACAGTATTTTTCTCCCCTATAATTAGGCAGTAAGTTCTCCTTCCACTGTGACAAGTTATTTGGCCGGCAGCCATTTCATTAATGCCCGCGTAGAGTGGGCGGTCGTTACCTACTATCGGATTTATTGCACTGTGGCACGAGTTAAGTGCCCGCTGCACTAAAATTGTACTGGAGGTAAAGGTTTTCTGTGTTATTTGAAATGGTCAAAGTTTACTCACTATTAAAACTTGACTGTGCACAATTCTGTCTGGTTGAGTTCGTATGACATCAGAGATGTTGAATATTTTACCGTTGGATGTAAAGGTTTTCCGTGTTATTCAGTGATACATAAAAATACATAAATAATATTATTAGAAATGTGAAAGTTTAAATGCTTAATTCTCAGTCATATGGCTGAACGGATCAGGTTGAAATATTAAACATAGTTAGATTAATATAATCTGGAATCTATGGACGTATAAAAAAGTCGGACGGAGTCTCGCTAAAACAAAAACTGTGTCTCTAGAGTCGGCCTTATTTGCGTGTGTGCGTTGTTAGGTTATCTCTGATAGGCTGACACGCACACATATACACAAGTTGTGCGTGTAATGACCAGCTGATGTGTGCGTGTCAGCATGTATGTGACAGCACACACGTGTATTTTATGTGGCCGACTCGATGGACACAGTTTTTGTTTTAGCGAGACTACGTCCGACTTTTTTTATACGTCCATAAATACAGACACATACTTTTTATAGCGGTATATTACGGAATCGGGAACTTCGAGGGTGGAACCACGGGGCGCTTCTAGTCTATGCGTGTAATATTTGTATATTTCAAATTGAAGTGTCTATTTCAAATAAAAAAATAACTATAATACCCCGTTTACATTATTCCAGTCCAGCGACCGAATCCAGCGCTGGATTGCTTACTGGAATAATGTAAACCGGCACTGGAATGCATTGGCACTGGATTGATGCTTTCCAGTGCCAGTTTCCATTATTCCAGTAAGCAATCCAGCGCTGGATTCGACCACTGGACTTGAATAATACCCCGTTTACATTATTCCAGTCCAGCGACCGAATCCAGCGCTGGATTGCTTACTGAAATAATGGGAACCGGCACTGGAATGTATCAATCCAGTGCCAATGCATTCCAGTGCCGGTTTACATTATTCCAGTAAGCAATCCAGCGCTGGATTCGACCGCTAGACTGAAATAATGTAAACCGGGTATTAGTACGTATTTGCATAGAATGGGATTCGAATGGCACTTGTACGTAACGTAAATAAATAGAAATTTTCAATTTAAAATCCATATCTCATCTTTTTGTAATTTATCGGATTCCCCATTCCACGAATGGTCAAAGCATTTTATAAAATTTATGACGTCATAGCGCGTCCTCTGAATGATGGATAATTCGACCATTCCGTTCCGAAATCCATTTAGGAGGTTCATTCACAATGCTTTTGAACCATTATCCGTGATTAATTCGTTCAACTTAAATGTATTTTTAATTTTTATTATCTTACTGCGTGTCGGAACAAAATTAACTTAAAAAACGTCTTCGAATCTAGAATGAATCAGATTTCTTTTAGGAAAGCGACGCTTAACATCAGGTGATATGGTGGTCAAGAGTAAACGCACTGTAGTTAAAAAAAACGGTCAAGTGCGAGTCGGACTCTCGCAAAAATCATTGCGTATCATTCTACTAATATGTTACATGTTGTTTTCCATCCATCGCAAGTTTCACCTGTAAAGCGTCACGGAACCCACATCGGTTCGGCGCCGGATAGGACTTATCATGACAAAAAAAATGAATCAACCCTCAGTAATGTTGAGGTTACTTTTGACAAAACAAATCATAGGTCAAGGTTGTCAACAAAAAAAAATTCGCGGCAAAAAAATAAAAACTATAAACTAGTGAAATAAATGAATAGAATTTGTCATGATACTTGCATACTGTCACGAGTTAATAAAATAGAAACCTGCAAGCACACAAACTGTCTCATTTAAAACGATAGTGTGATAGCAAAAAGCTAACCTTGATGATATAGGTGAGAATGGCAAAAAACGGTGAGAATGATTGCCAAACCCATTAAAGGTAATCTAGAATTCTGAAAATATTTTCCCAGGAACCCTCCTGGGAACCGAAAAATTGCCGGAATCACGGCGAGAACAGTTTCAGGTGAGTGACATTTTTATACGTTTTTTCCCGTGCGAACATCAATCATAGCGTCTAGTCATTTTCCGCAAACAAAAACTTGCCAGATACGGGTAAAAAACAGTTTGAGTGTTCAGTCGAAATATTGTTTTGTTGCAAGCATGGTGATCCGTCAGCCTGCGCGGATGCTGTGACAGTTGCTATACGTACGGCTATGGAATATTTCATTCCATACTCTGACGTTCCATTGTCCGGCAAAGCTCGCCCATGGTTCGGTCCTCAATGTAAAAGTGCTGAAGCATTTAAACATGAGGCCTACCTAGCCTGGGTTGATGCTCGACAGCGTAAGGCAAGGGACACACACCGGAAGAAAAAGGCGTTTAACAGGGCTGCCAAGGCATGCAAGAGGGTTTTTCAGAGGGCTCGTTTTGACCACATTAGTCGAATAGGGAACAAACTAGCTTCGTACCCTGCGGGCAGCAAAGCGTTTTGGTCCCTAGCTAAATCGGTCGAATCGAACTTCTGCCGCTCCTCACTCCCTCCAATGCTAAAACCTGATGGGGCGCTGGCTCACACCGCAATGGAGAAAGCAAACTTGTTTGCATCTCAGTTTGCTGAATCTTCACGTCTGGATGCTGGTAGTGCGACACCTCCTACTCCTCCTGGCAGTCCGACCTTGATGCCGGAAATACATATTCGCCAAAAGGAGGTTCGTAAAGTGCTACGCAATCTGGATGTGAACAAAGCCAGTGGTCCGGACGGAATTCCTGCCCTAGTGTTGAAGGTTTGTGCACCTGAGTTGTCTCCTGTACTGACCCGCCTGTTTAGGCTCTCTCTCCGTACTGAGCAAGTACCAAAATCATGGAAGCTTGCTAACGTGCAACCTGTGCCCAAAAAAGGTAGTCGTGCTGACCCTGCCAACTACAGGCCCATCTCGGTCACGTCCATACTCTGCAAGACTATGGAACGTGTCTTAAACCACAGGCTCCTGACGTACCTAGAATCTAACGACCTCCTCAGTGACTGGCAATACGGGTTCCGCCGAAATCGGTCCACCGGGGATATTCTAGCGTACGTCACTCACATCTGGAGTGAAGCTATCGAGAAACACGGGGAAGCACTTGCAGTCTCCCTGGATATCTCGAAGGCTTTCGACAGGGTTTGGCATGATGGCCTTATTAGCAAGCTTTCTAGTTATGGTTTGTCTTCTGGGTTTATTGCATGGATATCGGACTTCTTGAGGGATCGATCCATACGAGTTGTCATTGATGGCTGCTCGTCGGATCAAATGGCAATCAATGCCGGAGTCCCTCAAGGGTCGGTACTCTCTGCGACGCTTTTTCTGCTACATATAAACGATCTGTTGAAGCCCGGTATCTTTGGGTACGCGGATGATAGCACTGTTGTAGAGAGTTACATATCGAGCGCGAGAGCCAGTGGACAGCAAACTAAGGTTTTGAGAGAGAGTATGATCGAACGTTTGAACTTGGCCCTTGAGGAAGTCTCTGAATGGGGCGAAACCAATCTGGCCAAGTTTAACGAGGGAAAGACCCAGGCGTGTCTGTTCTCGGCAAAAAGGAGTCCATTTCAACATACTCCTACTTTTCGAGGTGTGTCCGTACCGGTTACTGATCATCTTGAGCTTTTGGGCGTTACCTTGACCTCTACGCTCAACTTTGGCACGTATATCGAGTCTAAGGCAAAATTAGCTGGCAAAAAACTAGGTGTCCTCTCAAAGGTGCGAAAGTACTTCAAATCTGAACAATTACTTCTCTTATACAAAGCACAGATTCGGTCTTGTATGGAGTACTGTTCGCATCTTTGGGATGGATCGGCTAAGTATCAGCTTGAGGCTCTGGAATCGATCGAGAGGCGTGCCAAAAGGCTCATAGGCAAAGACACTCTAGTGCGAAAAAGACTTCAAAGTCTTGAACATCGCCGCAAGATTGCAAGCTTGTCAGTTTTTTATCGGATACACTTCGGAGAGTGTGCGACTGATCTGCATAATCTAATACCACCTTGCCCTTTTTTCTATCGGACTTCTCGTAACTCGAAGAAGCGGCACCGTTTCATGGTTGATGTTCCAAAGACACGGACGAAGAGGTTTGACTCTACTTTTGTGATAAGAACGTCTAGGCTGTGGAATGAGTTGCCAGAGTGGGTTTTCCCTGATAGTTATAACCTTGGTGTCTTCAAATCGAGAGTGAATCGGTTTCTTCTAGGTAAACACGCTCCATCGTAGACCGCATCGTCGCTTAACATCAGGTGAGATGGCGGTCAAGTGTAAACCTATAAAAGTTAAAAAAAAAAAAAAAAAAAAAAAAAGCCTCGGCATAAGAAACCTACTAAATTTACCCACTTTTGAGACTCGGAGGTTTCTCTCTCAAGGCCATTCAGTACGCTGGGTTGGTGAAGAACGCATGGCGTCGAAAGTTATAAATAAATAACAAATATTGATGGACAATTCACACACAACACCATCTGACCCCATACTAAGCAAATCTTGTAATATGCCGGCCAAATAGCTGATATAATACTTATATAGTTGTAAATACATACTTGTTATACATAGAAACACTCAGACACAGTGCAAACATTTGAATTCATCACACAAATATTTCCACTGGGTGGGAAGCGACCCTCGGCTGCTACCGCAGCGTTGTGCGTCATGATCACCAGACCAAAGCTTTACTACCCACTAAGCCACGAGGCCAGTCTAGTTCAAGGAACATGTTGGTTTTCTTACAAAGTTTTCACACTTTTTAAGTTATCGGTATCATGACTTCGAAAAGACAGTGGAGTGCGTGGGATTCGAGCCAGGGAATCCGGATCGGCAGTCGCCGTTCTCTCGACTAGACCAGCCGACTAGCCGACTGGTATTACCACACTTATCGTAATTTTATCGCAAAGCAACGAATATGTTTAAAGGAGGTGACGATAAGGTCTTATCGATAAAAAACTCATCAAATTCCTGCCATAATGTTCGTAATTATTGCTTACAGTGCCCCGCGGCGTTACCCGCGAAGTTCCCGTTCTCGTTGTTCCCGTTGTTTTTATCCCGGGATAAAAAGTCTATGTGTTCTTCCAGACTATAATCTATCTGTGTTCCATATTTCAGCCCTATCCGTTCATACGTTAGGACGTGATTGAGCAACAAACATCCAACCATTGACATTTATAATATAAGTAGAATTCGTTGGAGTAAGTACAAAGTCCAATAGCGGCTTTTCTATCACACGCATGTTTTTCTAATGCACGTTTAGTACAGTTTCGTTCTGAAGGCATGAATTAAATATTGTAATCAGTGACAAAAAAATAAACTACCATTTTGGGACAACATATTTAAAAAAAGTAACGTTTTCTTTTTTGTTAGTTGATATTTCTTATGGATTTCTCACGAAAACCGTTAACCCTGCATATTACTTGAGATCACATCCTAACCAAACAATGTTTAAGCTGTGAAGTTTACGCCAACTTAAAATTGTCTTTAGGTTAAAGCCTTAACTGCAACGTACTCAATTTTAGCTCAAAGAACTCTAATAATTCATATGATAGAGGAAAGCAATGCTCCTCTGGCCGTCTGCCAACGGGAATGGAGTCAACACGCTTGGGAACATTTACTTCATCGTAACTAGACAGTTTCGCGCCAGATATATATTATGGTAGCCTATTTTACTTGAAGTTCGGATAGCGGTAATGAAAATATAGAGGGCGATTCTCGGGATGTCACGCTGCGGGCTTGAAACAGATTTTCAGGTAAGTAAATTACAGAGTAAGGATCATTAAATCATCTTGTGTCTCTAGGTGACGAGCTCAAGAAAGCAGAGGATAAATGAGTGACGAGGTATGAAAGATGCTTGGATCTGGTGATGTTGAGGATTGGTAAAGATATTTTGTCGTTAGCGATTTCAAACCAATTCACACAGTATAATATATATTGAACTTAGTAAAGTAAATTTTGGAATAAAACAGTATTTCGGATATTTATTAAATGTACTTATATACATACATTATAAGTCTTCATTTTTTGTTCGTTTGACATCTAGTTTACGTAGAAAAATAGGACATATAAAAAGGAATTTGCAACTCGCTTGTATCGTCTTTGAAAATCGGCAAATAAGAAACATAAATAAAGATTTCGAAGAAAACCTCCTTCTATTTTGAAGTTGGTTAAATATAAGTAAAAAGCGAATATAACCATACTTTGACTTAAAAAAAAGTTGATGTTAGTTTTATTGCGAATAAGCTGTTTATCGATTTGTTTATTTTTTGATATTTTTTTTACTAAATTTTATAAAAATAAAACTATAATAAACAAATTTCTTGGAAACAACTTAACGACATAAAACATGAATAGTTTCGTCCCGTTCCGGCTTGCCACTGTTTTCACGGCAATTTATTTTCACTTAATATGGTACCAGAGTATTTTTTTACAAACTAAATGTCATATATTTATAAATACATTATACTATATTAATTATATTTATAGCTAATTCAAAATTAAGTTTCAACCATCTTCCTTTAAAAATTATGAAGCTAATCTTTAATTCGCTGTTTGAGGTGTAAAACATTTTTATACCAATAAAATACCAATAAAATAGGCTTCGTATCATTTTGAATAAAATTTTATTTAAAGCGGTCCAGAATAGTTTTGGCTTAAAATTGTAACAGATAGAGGAAATAGCTAGAGTTAGTTACTTTCGTTAATTATATAACTAACAGCGCCCCGTGGTTTCAGCCGCTTAGATCCAGACTCCTTTATTTTCCCAGGATACAAATTAATTAGTTTTTTGTTGTTCCAGATATTATTAGTCCTTTTTTTAAACATCCATACTTCTTTAGATACTTTTGCATTTATAATATTGGTTAAGATAGTTTCTATTTCAAGAACCTGTATGTTTCCAAACAGACATAATATGGCACGTCAGTCACAGCAAACGGAGCAGACAACCACTTTTGAATACGTGTTAGGCGGAACGCCGGGTGGGCACAGAATATTTAATACAGAAATATGACTCCAGAGTAGTACCTACACATTTAGTGAGGCAATTTTTAAATTTGAAACGTTTAAAGTTGTGTCGTGAATGCAGTTGATAAATGTCATCCTACTTATTATATATAACCAATATCTTCCCACTGCCCAATTTAAGGTGCACTTACATTTTTCATGACACAGCTAAATGTTAACAAGTGAGGGTAAATTTTATAATTTTATGTTATACTAGACATCATTGCAGTTAATCTAATAGTAGTTGAAAGTAGTTGTACCCATTCGTTTAATTGCTATAAATCTTAGAGTTTTCTGAATTTCGACGAACATGAGTTGCAGCAAAAGATAAGTGATAATTTTTATATTTATTATTTATAATTTTAGAGAAGTTATGATTTTAGTAAGTTATTAGTTATAATTTTGGATAATATTACGAACATGATGATATTTTGATTTTATGTATGACTTTGGCAAGGTTATCTTGAACGCCCCATTTGAGGTGCGTTGGGAATAGGAGGCACCATGGTAGTTTGTTGCAATGATTTTATTTGAACGTAGTTTTTTATATATTTTGAGTTATAACTTGTGTTATTTTTTGTTATAGTTTGAATGTTCATGAAATTATATAGGCCTTAGAAAACGAAAACCTTACAATTTCTGCTGAAATTTTCATTATGCCACCTGAAAATGATTATTTCAGTGATGAAGATGGTGGAAGCAAGGATGCAGTGATGATTAGTAATCTTGCGCGTCACCAGTTGGCTGAAACCAAAGTTCTACGTATGATTCCATCATCAGAAGGAGTTCTAGAAACTGTGGAGACTATATTGATGTTATAAATCAAGAGGAAGATTAGCCTACAAATAAGAACAACTACATCTCAAGCTAACTTTTTACGTCTTTACGATTAGGTACTTGATGATGGGACTTAAGTGGGTCATGATATCACTGGAACTCTTGGGGATAATAGAACTGAAGGATGTAAAGCAGACGAATGATGAAAAATGACGATCATAAACGAGATACCTGCATAGTACAAGCTTATTTGATTCTTTGCATAGCATCATTGTCTCTTCCAAAAAGGAATGTAACTAAGACACCTATGCCAATCAAGTAAAAACCAGACCGATTTGCCAAGGCTAGATGGAAAGGATCACTATGTAATCAAAAACGAAATTCAAATTCGGTGTCGTGAATGCCACAATAACACTAAGTTTCGAAAACAACAATTATTTGTGAATTTTATGCCTTGGAAAGATATGGGATAAAGCAAAAGTTTGTACGGGTGTGTTTATTAACAAGTAAAAACTACTGAAGGGATTTAGATGCGCTTTGATTTATAAATAGATGATTAATAGTTTGGATGTAAACTATTTTTGATCCCGGAAAAATTACGTTATCGGGATACGCGTAGTTGAAACCGCAGGGCGCTGCTAGTATTATATGGATTGCAAACATTTGTGGTTGAAACTGTGAGCAAAAAACTGCGTCTTAAATTTTAAAATAAGAACAATTAAACAATAGATTGTCATTTTTTTTATTTTAATATTTCAAAATAGGTTTTTTTTTTTTTTTTTTTTTATAGCATAGAGTGACGAGACGAGCAGGTCATGTGCCTGATGGTAAGCAACATGCCTGCCACATAACAGCACAGTAACACGCAGCTATTGGAACATGATAGTCCAAATCATTACCTAGCACTGCACTGCGCTCGTCACCCAGAGATCTAAGATATTATGTCTCTAAGCCCTGTAATTGCTCTGGAATCATTGCCCTTCAAACCGGAACACAGTAATGTTTGCACATTACTGCTTGGCGGTAGAATATTTGGCAAAGGTGTGGTACTTCCCCAGGCGGACTCTGCTAAGAGTCCTACCACTACAAATTTTACAAAGGTTTGCAAATTTTAATGTTATCTTTTATTATTCTCGATAAGTTTGAATGTGTTAACAAATTCCTCAAATGTGACGCAAGATTACGATCATGCTAACGACAATTCTAGTTTGTTGTAAAATAAGAAAAAAATATCGATTTTAAAATGGTATACTATTTGTTGATCCGAGTGACGTGAGCAATGTAACGCTTGGCTGTGATTTGGACTCTTTTCGTCCAAATAACTGCGCGGCATATGTAGTGCTGATATTATTAGTCATTGTCTTGCTTACCATCAGAATGCGCTGTTCGTCCAGGCATTTTGTAATTCAAAAAAAGTAATCCCACTAATATTATAAATGTCAAAGTATGGATGTTTGGATGATGTTGCTCAATCACGCCGTAACGTATGAACAGATCAGGCTGAAATTTGGAATACAGTTAGCTTATAGTCTGGAAGAATACATGGGCTCACTTTTTATCCCGGAAAAAAAACGAGAACGACGGGAGGGGGAACCGCGCGGGTAAAACCGCGGGGCACTGCTAGTGTAGACATAAAAATACATTGTTACTATTACATACGAGTAATAAGTTCACAACGTTGTTTTGCAGTCAACCAAAATCAATAAGTTTTAAGTAGGACAATCATACATACGAGTATATTAGGACAAACTTTTTTCGACTTATACATCTGAACGTTTACTAATCTGTGTCGAAATGTTTCGCTTGTGTAATTATTCAATCTAGACGCAAGTCAGCTTTTATTACAAATTCGTTACAAAGTTATTGTATGCGGAATGAGAACGGTTTTAATGAAATTATGAAAGCTTGGAAGGCAAAGCACTAACTATGAAAGTTTCAAAGGCAAAGCAGCTAAATAAAACGTTTGGTTATAATAGGGTACCGGACTGGGTCAAAAATACACTATTTTAATTAGTCCGTCAGCTAGATCATGGAAAAATACGGGACACGTATTTTTTGTTTTTTCAAAATATTAAAAATCGACAAAGATATAGAACATCAAACTTCAAGAGTGGGGGTCGCGACGTCACTCGTGAGTAAAAATCGTAGGCACGAGTGACGTCACGCGAAACTTCTAAGCGCTGTATCTTCGTAATTTTTTGTTTGTGAAACAAAAGAAAAAATACGTGTACAATATTTTTTTGCAATCTAACAGACGGACTTATTAGTTTTTTTTGAGGATTGTACCCTATTTAAACACAAGAGTATGTTTTTGAAAGCACATTTATGTACATAATCTAAATTAATCCTTATTTCCCTCGGTAACGTTTACTCGGTAACTTTGCCAGTTATTCTACCGCCAAGCAGTAATGTACAAGCATTACTGTGTTCCGGTTTGAAGGGCAATGTTTCCGGAGAAATTACAGGGCTTAGAGGTATAACATCTTAGATCTCAGGGTGACGAGCGCAGTGCAGTGCTAGGTGATGATTTGGACTCTTCATGTTCCAACAGCTGCGTGTCACTGTACTGTTATGTGGCAGGCATGTTGCTTACCATCAGGCACATGTCCTTTTAGAGACTTTTTCCGCTACGTTTTTTTGAATAAAATTTTCAACTAGTTGTGTTTGTTATTGTGTAACTAAGTCGGTAGACCATGATACTCTTAACCACGGTATCTTGAGTTCGCGTCCCATGTTAGGGATCTGTGCAAATTACCTTTTTTTTTTTTTTTTTTTTTTTAAATAAAGAATGACGAGACGAGCAGGACATGTGCCTGATGGTAAGCAACATGCCTGCCACATAACAGCACAGTGACACGCAGCTATTGGAACATGAAGAGTCCAAATCATTACCTAGCACTGCACTGCGCTCGTCACCCAGAGATCTAAGTTGTTATATCTCTCAGCCCTGTAATTTCTCCTCCACGCTTATAGAACATTACCTGCCAGTGTAATAATATGCCTATCTATCCTTTATGTTTTTTTTACTTTCATAGGTTTACACTTCATCGCGCGCTCAGATTTCTAATTTTGAATCCCTCGCTACGCTCGTGATTCAACTTTAGAATCCTTCGCTTGCTCGGTCATCAAAATTGAGCACGCGGTTAAAAAGCCACGTTGCACTCTTGTACAACAAATAACTATTATAAATAAATTATGAGTACAACAACTATTGAAGTAACATTTCATGATACAATTATCAGGTCTCTCAAACTATTAAAGTTATTCAATGAATTTAATATTCATGAAAGTGTAAATGGACCTGAAATTTGAGATCTTCAGAAATTTAATCATATCTTCCATTTGCTTACATTAACGATTCCTTTGCGTCGAGACTTTATTTGATAAGCAAAGTTTGCAACGCAAAAAGAGAAATTCATTAAAATAATCGACGTAATAAATCAAAAAAATGGAGTCGAAAATATCAAATACTAGCAGCGCCCCGCGTAGTTCCCGTTCCCGTTGTTTTTTCCGGGATAAAAAAAGGCTATGTGTTCTTCCAGACTATAATCTATGTATATGTGTTTCAAATTTCAGCCCGACCCGTTCATACGTTAGGACGTGATTGAGCAACAAACATCCAAATATCCATACATTGACATAATATTACTAGGATAAGTAGGATGTACAAGTATACTTCTTTCTCCCTTATATTATAAATGCAAAAGTTAGAATGTTTCTGTGTTAGAATGTTTGTTGCTGGATCACATTAGAACGTCTGAACGGATCGGATTAATTAATTAATTTGGAATACAGTTAGATTACAATCTGGAAGAAAACATAGACTAATTTTTATTTAAAAAAAAAATGCAAACACTAAACGGTTAAAATCGCGGGGCAGTGCTAATGTTTTCAATTTGAGTTCTAATCGTGAAAGTTTTAAAACTATATTCACTACTAGTACTTACTTAGTACTTCCTACACCAATTTAACAGTACATAATTATCGAAAATAGTACAGCACAGCAGAAAATATTACATTTTCTTTGGATTTGGTGTACAATAATTGGCATCACACTTAAACCCATCTCATAGGTCTCGAGAGTTATTCCAAAGGGACTAACTTGTCTTTGAAAAGATCCTCGAGCAGTTGGCCCTAAAGAAATTGTCGTGAAAACTGAGAAAGCGAGAAAAGATAATTATTTTTGGTATAACAATACATTTCTTTCTGTTTCGCTTATGTTAAAAGTACATAATTAAACGCTTTGAACAATCTAAGAAAACATTTTAGAACCTAACCGTGAAAATTGTATCAAAAATGTTGACTAGGTTTATATTTTCTTAGAAGTAAGGTCTATTTTATTTTTCAGGGTTGATTTTCTAACCGTCTCACATAACAATCTTATACAGACGTGATGTCACAAACCCCTACTCCGGGAGTTTAATTATCTGTATCTTTATCGAGTTTCAATAACTTTATAAAACAATAATACAAGTGTTCCATATTTTGCCATAATATACCTGATGGACTAATTTAGAATGGTATATTTTTGGCCCTGTCACCATCCCGATTGTATAGTTATTTTTATTTGTAGGTAACAACAAAACTAGCTATCGTAGTAGGGTATAAATCACAAGCCGCAGAAGAAAGAAGAAAGAAGTGTTCCCGTAGCTCCGGTACATATAAATGCACGGACGAAACATTCCAAGTTCTAGCGGGTTCTACTCCCTTGGATAGGATAAAATTCATAAAAAAGTACTCATGAACAAGAAAAAGAATTCCTCGGCTACATTAGCGGGCTACGGCGAATATTCGTGTTAACGCGATGAATGTGGCCGGGTACATCGTGTCATCGCGTAGTATTCGGGCGAAGACGATTTTTTTTTTAAATAAAGAGTGACGAGACCAGCAGGACATGTGCCTGATGGTAAGCAACATGCCTGCCACATAACAGCACAGTGACACGCAGCTATTGGAACATGAAGAGCCAAATCATTACCTAGCACCGCACTGCGCTCGTCACCCAGAGATCTAAGTTGTTATATCTCTAAGCCCTGTAATTTCTCTGGAAACATTGCCGTTCAAACCGGAACACAGTAATGTTTGCACATTACTGCTTGGCGGTATAATAATTGACAAAGGTGTGGTACTTCCCCAGGCGGACTCTGCTAAGAGTCCTACCACTACATGATTTAGTACAATAAATATCTTCGTCCACCTTAATGTAGACAAGAACATCGCCTATGCTCGAACACGAAGTTTTTGTCGCGCCCACACGATACGAATCTTCGCCCGCTAATGTAGCCGAAGCATAACATTTTATTACACAAACTCTGATAAACAAACGGTCCGTCTAATGGTCAAATTTCACCGCCGCTTCGCCTAAATATACCTACCAAAATGGAAACCTGCTTCACTGGGGGTGTCGTCAACACTTCTTTGTATATGCAGATATTTGAAGTGTTTAAAAAGAAATTGTAAAATGTTCTTATTTGTCTATTAATTAAAGTACCTGGGTGACCGAGCTTTGCTCGATGTAAACACTGAGTATACTAAAATACTTACCTACAAATAACAGGCACCTAATAATAGATTTTCCCCAAAAAAAGATGAACTTGAAAAACAAGAGGAGCCGTTTGGATTCGAACCCGGATCTACTAATCAGTGACCGCCAAACTTCCCGCCTGAGCTTTTATACTGAGTATTATACTGTCGCGCAATGCTGCGAAATTTACCGTCACATTCTAATGTCAACGTAAAAGTTTTTTATTGTCTAAAAACGCCCATAAAATGACGTTTTTAATAAATGAAACTTAGCTAGATCGATGTATAGTCCCTGACCCAGGGACCCTGTATCCAGGGGCATACATAATTTCATGAAAATCATTCCAGCCGTTTCCGAGATTCAAGTTCTATACATATATATACAAGAATTGATCGTTTAAAAGCCGGGTCACACAGAGGCGATCCGATAGCGATAGCGATCCGATAGCGAGACGGGATTTTTTGTAATGTTCGAATTTGTATGCAACCTGACACACAGCAAGCGGGCGCGATCCCATACTCGGTATCGGATCGCTATCGCTACCGGATCGCCTCTGTGTGACCCGGCCTTTAAGGTATAAGATAAATAAATGTACTTACCACAGACCGCACCAACAGCTCGATAGTGAACCAAACATTGCACACGAGCTCAATGTAAAAGAAAGCGACATGCGGCTTCCTGTTATCCCTCCACTCTTCTAAGATCTCCATGTCCGCGAAGGCCTCCGTGGTCACATTGTCGAGGTCCGGAGGGGGGGTCGGGACCACCACTCGGAGGTCAGGGTGCGTCTTCAGGCAGAAGCAGAGGACTGAGATGCAGATGAAGAAGACCGATATAGCTGATATCACCTGGAAAAGAAAATGTTGGTGAAATGTTGTTGGGTAACCTTAGGCCTTTAAGGAATGGTGATTTTGTAAACATGTTTTTCAAAAAATTTGAGGACGAGAAGAGAAAATATGTAGGGTGTAATAAGTTTCTTTTGTTAGTAGATAATGACATTGAGTTTTTTTTTTTGTTAAGTAGTGACGGGACAAGAAGAATATGTGGCTGATGGTAAGCAACACGGCCCATAACAGCATAGTCTCACGCAGCTAGTGAAATATGAAAATCCAAATCATTAACTAGCACTGCACTGCGATCGTCAATCCGAGATTTAAGATGATATTATCTCTATGCCCTGTAATTTCACTGGTAAAAAGTTTATTTAGCTAGTCCTGCTTTCCGACGAATATTATAAATTAAACCGCGAAAGTTTATAAGAATATTTATGTTATGTTTGTTACTCGTTCAGGCAAAAACTACCAAAATAATTTTGATGAAATTTGGTACATAGATAGATAATGGTCTGTATTAAATATTAATACATAGATTGTTTTTTATCCCGGTAAATTAACAGGACCGGGAACTACGTGGATTTTGTTTCACAAACAAAAAATGACGAAGATACAGCGCTTCGAAGTTTCGTGTGACGTCACTTGTGAGTACGATTTTTACTCACGAGTGACGTCGCGACCCCCCACTCTCGAAGTTTGATGGTATATATATATCTTTGACGACTTTTAATATTATGAAAAAATAAAAAATACGTGTCCAATATTTTTCCATGATCTAGCTGACGAACTAATTAGGATGATGTATTTTTGACCCAGTCCGGTACCCTATTAGGTGTTACCTCAATTATGCAAAAAAACATCATACAACGAATGTATGTCTAATCAGCTATTCCAAGATATCTTGTCTTGATAGTGATTGTTTTGTGCTTATGTTTCACAAATGGAAATCTCAAACTTCATAAATCATTTGTAACGATTAATGATAATGATAATGATAATCACCCTATCATTCAACGTCTCCAGTCCAAACTAAACGTTTGGTACTTGGACGACGGAACTTTGGGGGGCGATGTGAATACTGTTCTAACTGATTTACAAAAACTCATAGACGGTTTTCGTCTGATTGGTTTAGAACTAAATTTTTCAAAATGCGAACTTTTCGTTTGCGACACATGTCCAGATAAAGATTCGATAATACAGAAATTTAATGATCTGGCCCCCAACATCAAATCAGTTGACAAATGTTCCCTGCGCCTCCTGGGTTCACCGATTTTAGAAGAGTCGTTACCATCTTTTGTCGAAGAAAAAATTCAAAATTTCACGAGAGCCTCCGATAGGCTACTCAAAGTAAACGCCCATATGGCGTTTACAATTATTCGGCAATGTTTATTTGTTCCGAAATTTATGTACGCTTTACGGTGTAGTCCACTGTGGAAACATGGTGAGCTCCTTGGGAGCTTAGACAATGTCGTAAAGGAATCTCTAATATCGGTGTTGAATGTGGATCTGAGTGGGAGGGCCTGGTCACAAGCCTCACTACCCATACGGTTGGGAGGCCTAGGGGTCCGCCAAATTTCTAGTGTAGCTTTACCGGCATTCTTGTCCTCAGTTCATAGTACTCAAAATCTAATAGACAAAATTCTCGCACCCTCTTTAGGCCATTCGGAATATTCTGATGTAGTAGTAGCTAATTTGTGCGAGGCTAAGAATGCTTGGAGGCTGGCTTGTCCAAACAACGATTTCCCCAGATGTCTGTCATCTCAGAGACAGTGGGATCGACCGATCTGCGATCTAGCACGGAACTCTCTTCTCTATACGTGTCCTAGTATCGCGGATCGTGCTCGTATCCTTGCTGTGTCTGTGTGGGAATCGGGCCTTTGGTTACAAGCTTTGCCATCTTTCAATACCGGTAGCCTATTAGATCCAACTGCATTTCGTCTAGCTGTTAGCTTGCGCTTGGGTGCGAGGTGCTATGAAGCCCATCGCTGCCATTGTGGTACTGCCGTCGACCAACTCGGTCACCACGGTCTCTCTTGCTCGAAAAGCGCAGGTCGTATTGGCCGCCACGCCAGCCTGAACGACATCATACGCCGGGCTTTTTCCACCGCCAATGTCCCAGCCATACTCGAACCGAGTGGGCTTGCGCGTGACGATGGCAAAAGACCTGACGGCATGACTGTTGTGCCTTGGAAGTTGGGTCGGCCCCTAGTGTGGGACGCAACTTGCGTCGATACTCTGGCACCATCACATCTTCCAGAGACGCATTGTAAGGCTGGTGCAGCGGCTAATTCAGCTGAGCGACTCAAACGGCGCAAATATGCAACCCTCGGAAGAGGTTACATATTTGAGCCCTTTGGGGTTGAGACATTGGGTCCGTGGGGGCCGGGAGCTCACCTCATCTTCAAAAGCCTTTCCGAACGCTTGGTCGATGCGACGCGTGACCAAAATGCTGGCGTTTATTTGGCCCAACGCATAAGCATTGCCATTCAGCGTGGTAATGCCGCCAGCATGCTGGGTACGCTTCCGATTGGTAGTGGGCTTGAACATCTTGATTATCTGTAGACCTTCATTGGTCTATGGATAATTCAGGTGTGCTTAGTGTAAGTAGTTGTTAGGTATGTAGCGTAGTGTAGTTCTCATTGTATTTTAGTTTTGTTAATAAAGGCTCTGCCCCCGTATAAAAAAAAAATGATAATGTAAATAATGTATTCATGTCACAGCGATTCCAAAACTAATGTTTAACGAGTCTCGCGTACATTTATCATGCAGCACATAAACAATCTTCAGTCTGGGACCAAAAAACCATTTATTTAGACAACTTCCTGTTTTTTATTTGCGCAGGATTCGTATGATTTATGACGCCGAGTCTTGGGTAGATTTTAGTAATGTGGATTAGCAGTTACCTAATCTTAATATTATTTGCATATGTTTATTATTTTCTCAAACTAGTAACTGCCTTGTAATATTAAAATCCGACCATCCTACTAATATTGTAAATTTATAATTTTGGATGTTTGTTGCTCAAGTACGTCGGAACGCCTCAACAGATCGGGTTGAAATTTAGTAAACAGTTTGATTATAATCTGGTTTGACATATAGGCTACTTTTTATTTCGAAAAATATCAGTAACGGGAACTACACGGGCAGCGGGCTACAATTGCGGGCACCACAATTAATTTCAATTAACAAACGTGTAAATGAGTGTTTGTAAAATACGTACTCGGTAGTGTGTGTAATATTTGTTTTTATTCATTCAACTAAACTTATTATAGGCATTATAAAAAAAGAGCATTCTGCACTCCTTCTTTATCTGAACTACTAACTTATATTATAAAGCTGTAGTGTTTATTTATTTGGTTTCATACAGCTTTAATACCTCTTCTAATTTATTATTCCGCAACGCCGTACAAAACCATGCAACAAGGAGAAATTATCGAGGGTTGCAACCTCCCTCTTCAACTGCACGCAGTTGGACAGCTTACAAGTACCTGCATAGTGCTGAATCTTATTATTTTATACCCTTTTATCATCCTACATAGGTCTCCTGGTGGTTCATTTGATCCATAAATTTTGTTCACGGGCCTGTAGTCTATAAACCCTGAATGCTATAGACTAGATGTGTAACACGGACAAAGCCGGGGCATACAAGCTTTCAAATTTGCTATAATAGTAGGATGGAATTTAGTATGTACATTATATCTATGAAAAATAATTGTAAAACAAATACATAGAATCTACTCTCCCCAGATCGAGCTAGATAAACGTTTTTAATTTCGCGTGGAGTGGAAACCGTGATGTGGACAAAAAACGACACTATCAATCATCATATTAAGGACGCTTTCACTGAATCACCGGCGTGAAATATTAAACCAAGAGAAATAAAAAAATAATCCATCTTATGTTTCTGGGAGACGAGTGTAGTGCATCGCTAGGCAGCGATATAAACTCTTTGTGATTTTATAGGAAGTCCAAGATTCAAACAACTCTCTTCGAAAAATGGCTTTCTTGACATATTCTTCGTAGATTTCTCATGATGTTTTTTCTAAGTTAATCGGTTTACACTTGACCGTCATCTCGCCTGACGTTAAGCGATGGAGCGGTCAATGGCGACGCGTGCTTACTTAAAAAAATCGATTCATTGTAGAATTGAAGACATAGATTGTAACCATCGGGAAAAACACACTCAGGCAACGTATTCAAGACGTTCTTATCAAAAAAGTAAAGTCAAATTTCTTCGTTCGTGACGCAAAAGACAAGTATTAGAATATCCTACTAATATTATATATATATTTTTTTTTAACTTGAATAGGTTTACACTTGGCAGCCATCTCGCCTGATGTTAAGCGACGATGCGGCCTACGATGAAGCGTGCTTACCTAGAAGAAACCGATTCACTCTCGACTTGAAGACACCAAGATTATAACTATCGGGGAAAATCCACTCTGGCAGCTCATTCCACAGTCTAGACGTTCTTATCACAAATGTAGAGTCAAACCTCTTTGTTCGTGTCTGAGGAACATCAACCATGAAACGATGTCGCTTTCTCGAGCTACGAGCAGTCCGATAGAAAAAGGGGCAAGGTGGTATTAAGTTATAAATGTTTGGATACTTGGATCTTCGGTTTACCTATTGCTAAAACGTTTGAAAGGATCGGGTAGAAATTTGGAACCCAGTTAGATTATAGTCTGGAAGATCACATAGGCTCCTTTTATCCCGGGAAAATAACGGGAAGAAAACAACGCGGGTAAAACCCCGAAACGCAGCTAGTAGATATGAATATTATGTACTGTAAATTAAATTATTTTTCTTATTTTTACACAGAAAAAGCGAGTGGGCGAGACATTTTCACAAACCTTATTTGTACGTCAAAAACCTAATTTAATATCATTTCATGTATTTTTATTTTATTTATCAAATTAGAAGGACTCATAAATAAAAGCTGGGTTTACTTGTCACTAATGTTGAGACCTTTTTAAGGCCCCTAAGCGAGGCTTATTCAAACGAACTCATGAAAAAAACATAAACCTTTTAACGTACATAAGACAGTGATGTTGTCAAGACTGTTTTTATTTGACTAAATAAAGTACGTACCTACAGTTTGTTAAATAAACAAAATTATTATATAGGTACTTCACTACATAGTATCAAACAAAGTCGCTCTCTCTATCCCTATAACCCTACGTATGCTTAAATATTTAAAACTACGCAACGAATTTTGATGCAGTTTTTTAAAATAGATAGAGTGATTGAAGAAGAAGGTTTATATGTATTACTAGCTTTTGCCCGCGGCTTCGCTCACGTTTTGTGAGTCGTTGGCGTATTAACGACTAAAAATGTTCATCCCCCTTATTTTACCCTCTTAGGGGTTGAATTTCTCAAAACCCCGTCTTAGCGAGCGCCTACGTGCTAAAAGGCACCTCCATGCAAAATTTCAGACTCCTAGCGTTTGTAGTTTCTGAGATTTCGTGATGAGTGACCTTTCGCTTTTATATATACTTTATAGATAACACCCATTAAATAGTGGAGAAACACTGTTATTTTGAGGTTTCTAATGTGATGTCGTAAATAATAACATATTTTCCGCTTACATTGCAAACGCAGGCTGAACCCTACGAGATCTATCAAAATGACGTACTAAGTATTGTACACATTGAAAAGGTCTACAGAAAACTCCACTATGGTATATGTCTATCTCGTATGGATATATTATAAAATAGAAAAGTTAAATTGATTATACGTGCTAATCTTAGGAAGTACTGGACCGATTTCAAAGATTTTTTAACCGTAGAATACGTACGTGATCCCTGAGTGTTATATGCTGTACATGTACCTCAGACAAAGCCAGTGTAGATCGCTAGTTGAATACATTTTCTAGTAAACTTTTTGCAAGGTCATCTGGGGTAGTACCAAATGGTTGTCGAATCTGGCAACATCATGGCTTCACCTATAAATTATAAAAGTAGAGGACTATCTATTCAGAAGGCAGAATCGGAAACTATGCATCAATAAAATGAATAGCAACCCTCGTCACAGCTATCTCTGGTGATCTATGGATTGATATCTATGGCTAGAGTGACATTTGCAGTGTAAGGATCAAGTGTTATAGAAGCTTTTTTTACAGGATTATCGCCCAAAAAGTTTATAAATAGTTAAAATGATTTTTTATTGCACAAAATACGAGTAGCTAAAAAAACTCTAATAAGTTAGCAAAAACTAGGTAGATTATAGATAGATAAACTCTTAACTGCACTTAAATAACAAAGAAAAATAATAATAATACAGAAAAAAAAACTTAGGAGAAAAAAGGAGCAATAAATTAGCGTCCACTAAGAGCGATTTCTCTTCTAGGCAAATATTTCAGGGATCTAGATGAAATTTGATATTTTGGTAGATAATAGTCTTCAATTACATATAGGCTACGTTTCATATTGTTACTAGCAGTGCCCCGTGGTTTCACCCGCGCTGTTCCCGTCTCTATTATTTTCCCGCGATAAAAGCGTTAAATTATAGGCCGGTTTGACACATAGGCTACTATGTGTTAAACCAGCCTATAATTTAACGGTTTTCAAAAATTCGTTTTTTTTTTTTCAAAAGTTCAATCGATCAGACTTGAGCAACAAAAATCCAAACTTTTACATAGGTAGGTATATAATATTCGTAGGACAGCATAGCAGGATATTTATATGTTGTACACAGGTGAACCCCAGAATGCTACTAGTATGCACTTATTTTATTTCAATACTAGATGAGCTAGAAGGGCATGTCGAGTAGTTATTGCTGTTTTTTTTTCTCGATTCCGGAAAAAATCTGAGATTATAGATCAAAATCTTAAATATCTGGTTAACCCAGGGATAGTCTGATGAGCGCAGTGCAGTGCAAGGTTACGAAGTCAAAGTCAAAGTGTTTTATTCATAAATATACAATTTACACGTCCCTTAATAAAAAATGAAAACAAAAGAAAGAGCATACAAATTGTGTACATTTTCAAAGTTTGACATGACCATTTCACTGTATTATAATAATTACCTACCGTACAAAAAAAACCTAAGTATTATGCGACTATGATATGTTTTTATTACAATTGTACTGACTCGTGTCAATATTTTACATTTGCATAGGAACTTTGCCATTTGGCCAACGATTTGTAGAGTCCAAATCGTTGGCCAAATGGCAAAGTTACGGTCTATTTGGTTTCGGTGACACTATGCTGATATGGACAGGCCTGGCTTACAATCAGGTAAATGTCCTGCTCGTCTAGTCACTTTATTAAAAAAAATACGAAACCTTGAAAACCTTATAATGTTTATCTACTACCGTTTCAGAAGAGAAATCGTGACCGTTTTTCCAGCAAAATCCCGGTCTCAAAACTGACGGGACATTTCATAAAAAAAATAAAGATTCTCGGCGCGAACGCGAACCGATTTTGCATAATGGTAAATTACCTTACTTTACAAAAGCCCTCCCTTGAAAACACGCCTTCATTTTTAACCCTATTCCATGAGATTTAAGGTTGAAGTTTATTGGTTAACGCGAAGCTTACCTATGTCATTTGGACGGATAGAAACAATTTTTCATGTCATAACATGCAATAAAAGCGTATGGAAAAAAGTTTTTGTAAATATAACACATTTAGTACTGAAACCCGAGTAGAATATAGGGACAATTTACTTTTATCGTTATGTAGAGAGACAAGAGAAAAACATCTAAGTAAACCACTAGATGTTTTTTGAAGTGAACATTTGGGTAGTTTTTCGTAGAAAAAATCTTATTTTTGGTTCGCAATACTGACATGATAGTATAGCGGCGTAGCAGTGGCTTTAGATAAATAAATAAATATTGGTAGACAATTCACACACAACGCCATCGATATAAATCAGAAGATGTTAACAAACTGCGTTTCTGTGTGTAGCGTGAGTGGTTAACAACTACCAATCTACTTGATTCCTTGAATCGCTAGCGGCGAGGTATGTTGTGGTTCTACTTATTTTGGTTGTCGATAACAAAAATATTGATAGGTATAAACGTCCGGCGTTCACCGCTTCCTACAACCGACTAGAACGGAAAGAGTGACCTCGCTCTTCTCAACGATAACATAATTCCGTGCGCCTAAGTTTGGGAGGGAGGAGTTTCTGACCATCGATATAAATAAAACGGAAGTACTTTTGATGTATATCGATGGTCAGAACAATATTTTCGTACTGAGCTCATATACATACTCAGCTAGTATATATGCGAGTATAACCGCCGGATAAAGGTAAAGGAAATAAAGGGAATCTCATCCTGCTCAAATTCACAAAAACCCTTTTATTTTCACTTTTATAAAGAACAATGCATGACGTTTAAATATAAAACCCAGTTAACGTGACACGAAAAGGGTGGCATAATTAATGAAATCATTCGGTTGTAAAACGCTCCGGCTTTAAACACTCCCGAGAGGTAGAACGAGAATTGAAAACGGGTTAAAAATGTATTAAGCATTAGAAAGTAGATTATTTCGTCGTTAATTTCTAAGTATTATTGACGTACCAGCAACGCGTTTCCACCCGTTCTCGACATTTTTCCATGATAAAAAGTGCCTAAAACCTATGGGCTAATAAAGACTGCACTATACGTATACTATGTACTATGTACCAAATTTCACCGTACCGATGTACCATTAAGACGTACTGACGGTGATTGAGCTATTTCAATATTAGTAGGATACGACCCAAACAAATTAATGTATCAATAATCATCGATATAAACCAATGGATGTACCCTAAGCACCTTGAAATTGGTAATAAGCAGCGTCTCTATGTGTATCGTAAGTGGTTTACAAACAACCAACATACTAGACTCCTAGAATCGCTTTGTAGTGGTAGGACCCTTAGCAGAGTCCGCCTGGGGAAGTACCACACCTTTGCCAAATATTCTACCGCCAAGCAGTAATGTGCAAACATTACTGCGTTCCGGTTTGAAGGGCAATGTTGCCAGAAAAATTACAGGGCTTAGAGACATAATATCTTAGATCTCTGGGTGACAAGCGCAGTGCAGTGCTAGGTAATGATTTGGACTATCATGTTCCAATAGCTGCGTGTTACTGTGCTGTTATGTGGCAGGCATGTTGCTTACCATCAGGCACATGACCTGCTCGTCTCGTCACTCTATGCTATAAAAAAAAAACGCTAGCGGCGAGATATGCTTTGGGTCTACTTATTTCGGTTGATGACAATGAAAACGTCCAGTGTCCACCGCTTCCTGCAACCGACTACAACGGAAAGAGTAAGCTCGCTCTTCCCATCGATAACATGCTTCCGTGCACCCTGAAGTTTGGGAGGGCGCATCTTTGTATAGAAATCGTTGCCAATAAATATTTCAGTGGCCTCATTATCCACATCAAAATTGATTCACAATAATTGGCAGAACTGTTTCAGAACACTACTATAAATCAGGTAACGTAGATAAATAAAGAAAACATGGTAGTAAAAATGCCGAATGGATAACATCCTCCTTTTTTGTCGATTCGGTCGGATTTGACCGATCGGAAGTCCGTTAAAAGACATACAACTGAATTGAGAATCTCTTACGTTTTTGAAATCGGTTGAAAAGCTCACTGTTAACTACCTTCGCCCAAACGTCACAAAAATGAGCTACACACTCACACTCTGCTAATTTTTACAGCCTCGTAAACCGGTTTAGGTTGGTTGTTACCGCCATTAACCCGATGACCTTCCCGCGTAAAATTCCGATGGTAATATCATGAGTCTCTTTTTATCCGGTGAATTGAAGTTTTCAACACTGTCCTTCTACGCATACAGACAAAATACTTTATTTTGCACACCAGATAATAAGAATTATTTAACAAGAGTGATAATGTGATAAAACCAAAATTTTTACCCGGATACCCCGGGCGATTTTGGTTCTAAGATGTAGAAAACATTTTATAACGGCAGCCATTATGTACTTATAATTAATCATAGTGTAGGTATAATTAGGTGTTATTTATATTAAATATGTAATATAATATTATCTTCTTAATATATATAAATCTCCAATCCAAGATTCATGTAACAAAAATAGAAAACGATTGACAAAGGTCACGGACCCCGGAGTCTGTGGAGCTGTAAAATTTAAATAAAAAAAAAAAAAAAAAAAAAAATATATAAATCTCCTGTCACGATGTTTGTCCGCGATGGATTCCTAAACAACTTAACCGATTTGATATTAAATTGGCACACCGTGAGCAGTCTGGTCCAACTTGAGAGATAGGATAGTTTTTATTTCGATTAATAGTCTTTAAATGACAATATCCGAGCGCAGCCGGAATAGGCCGCTAGTAAATTATATTATATCATTAGGTAGGTTTGTTTATTGTTGCATATTAAGTACAACGGCACACTTATTGGTTTATTATTTTTATTATTTCGACATGTAAAAATGTAAAATTGTATTGTGTGATTATAATTATAACATTCTAGGTACCATTCAAGCCCTATCATTTAATACGGGACTTGTGAAGAAATATAAGTATAGTAAAAGAAGACTGCATTTTTTAAGCAACTTTGCTGTAAATTTCCTATCCAATTTGTTATTTTTTCATTAGGCTTAGGATCACTTACTGAGCATAACTTCACAAAATGGTGACAGATTCAGATGGAGCTTCAAGCGCCATCTTGAAAAAAAGATTGTTAGCGATATCTCGGAAACTTTTTTGTAAAACTGTCCGTTTACGATTTATAGCCCATATTTTTGGTGGCCTATATGTAATCCACACTTTTGCGGCGGTGGCTACCTCAGACCGATTTCCATCAAACATAGCTAAGCACACTTCCGACTAATTCACATTTCAAACAAAGAAAACAAAATAAAAATCAATTTCATTTGTTCGGGAGTAGAGGTGCAAACGAGACTTGTTTTTTGACGTGACAACGTCTTATAAATTGGTTTGCCGGGTGACACTTCAAGAAACTGCCTTACGCTCCGCTCACGTTATGCGCTCACAATGAGAGCGAGTGAGAGGGACGCGTGCCTTTCACTTTTTATGTCTGTCTCTCTCGCTCTTAGGCGGGCTAACCATGCCCAAGTCGCCGATTCGCTTTTACCACTCAAAGTCGTTGTTACGTAAAACTTTCGCCCGTATACCGACTTTACAGGCAACCAATTTTTTTATAGCGTAGACTAACGAGACAAGCAGAACATGTACCTAATGGTAAGGAACGCGCCTGCACAAAACACGAGCATACACGACTCACGCAACTGTTGGAACATGAAGAATCCATATCATTACTTGCACTCCATAAATGGCCACCCAGAGATTTAAGATGATTTATTTCTATGCCTTGTAATATTAATACCTACGACCTTACAAGTGAGAATCGCACATTCTAGACGATGTCACCGCTGTTTCTGATGTAAAAATAACATATTTGTATACTTAATATATATGAATCAAAATATAGTTTACACTAGAAGCACTCGAAATAGTTTACAAGTTTATCCTAAATCCACCAAAGTCAAATTTATCGTGATCACTCTGACCTATCACCGCAATATCACCGTTCGGACCATAGGGGCTTGAGCATTTCTCTTCCTGCCTGTATGAAAAGGGCGGAAGAGAAAGTGCTTGTTAGACCCATTACATTGTCCCGTATGTCAGCTTTAAATACAGCGATATCTAATCATTTTTCGAACAATTTTTTCGACATGACTATTGATGATCCTAATCGTAATTATTCTGAGTTTTTTAAAATGCTGAGTACACATTATAATAATATTTTTCATACCAAATTAATTAATATTAACGCAAAACCGAAGTTTGCCGAATGGGCAACACCAGGACTTATTAAAAGTAGAAACAATCTTTACAATTTATATAAACTAAAGACATACTGCAACGACGATGCAACAAAAGTCTATGTTAAGAGGTATTCAAATATTTTTAGAAATTTGTGTATTCGAGCAAAAGCAATATTCATTCGGGATCAAATTAAAAACTCCAACAACGTGATAAAAAGCACGTGGAAGATAATAAACAAGGAGTCTGGTAAAACCAAAAGTCGTGAAATGATGCGCGCAGTTCGGGTTGGCGAAAATGTCACTACAAAAAAATCGGACATTGTAGATGCTTTCAGGGCTTATTTTGCTGATATTCCCTTAGAGACAACTAAACACCTAACTTCGTCTCCCTCTCTTGCAGAGGAAATGTTGACAGAAAATGTTGATTGTCCTTCATCTACATTTGAGTTTCATCATGTTACTGCCACTGCAATACTAAAAACGTTCAAAGACATTAAAGTTAAGAATACAGAGGACTTATGGGGATTATCTGTTAAGGTACTTGAGGGGATAATTAATAACATTGCCCCATATTTAGCAGAATTATTTAACGAATGTATCAAAAATGGCACATTTCCTGACATGATGAAGTATAGTAAAGTGATACCCTTGTTTAAATCTGGAGACAAAAACGAACTTGGAAACTACAGACCCATCTCGGTTTTGCCCTGCATCAGCAAAATATTCGAGAAACTAGTTCTCAAGCAACTTTTGTCTTACTTTAATATTAATAACCTTTTACATAGTAACCAATTTGGATTTACAAAAGGACGTTCCACTACCGATGCAGGTATTGAACTAACTAATTATATATTGAAAGCCTGGGAAGACCATCATGACGTTCTAGGAGTATTTTGTGACTTATCAAAAGCTTTCGACTGTGTTCATCATGAAACTCTTTTGAAGAAACTGCAGTTCTATGGGGTATCGAAACCAGCTCTAAATTTTATTTCTTCATATCTTAAAGACCGTGTACAGATAGTCGATGTTGACGGTGTGCAATCAAATGAGTCGCCTATAAGAATGGGTGTACCACAAGGTTCCATACTTGGACCTTTCCTGTTTCTTATTTACATAAATGATCTACCTTTCATGATTAAGAAACATAAAAATATAGAAATAGTTATGTTCGCCGATGATACATCACTTCTATTCAAAGTGAAGAGAGGAATAAACGATTTCACAGAAATTAACGTAATTTTAGACATTGCGTACAAATGGTTTGATGCAAATAATCTAGTACTTAATCCAACTAAAACGAAATGTATAAAATTCTCACTCTGCAATGTAATGTGCGATAAACTTGATATAAGACTGAAAGATGAACTCATCGAACCTGTACAATCTACTCGATTTCTGGGTATTTCAGTAGATTCAAAGCTTCAATGGGGTCCTCACATAGAGACACTGGCTGACCGACTTAGTTCAGCTGCCCACGCTGTTCGTCAAATTAAAAAAATATCGGACGTCGCAACAGCTAGGCTTGTTTATTTTGGCTATTTTCATAGCATTATGTCCTACGCGATTTTATTATGGGGTTCAGCTGCGGACAGAAACTCAGTTTTCATATTGCAAAAGAGAGCAATCCGTGGTCTATATAATTTATCAGCTAGAGATTCAGTACGGGAGATTTTCAAAACTATAAACATATTAACAGTCCCTTCATTGTATATTTATGAATGTATAATGTATGTAAGAAAAAATCGAAGTCGACTGAAGAAACTAACTGATCTGAATCCAAAAGCGCACCATAAGAACAAAATTGTATTTCCTAAGTGCAGACTTCAGAAGACAAATAACTCTTTCAAATGTAATGGTATTCGCTTCTATAATGCAATCCCTGCACAAGTCGAAGGTCTTAATGAAACAAAGTTTAAAAATGAAATAAAAAGCTACCTATTGAGCAAGGCATATTATAATATAGATGACTTTGTTAAAGATAGTAACGTATGGAAGAGAACTGTGTTGAAACTAGAATCTTGTAATAAGGTAAAGTAATAGATTTATAAAACTTTTGATGGAACATTGTACTCATGTAGTATCTGTATACTGTATGTATTAATTATTTGTTATTTTGTCTTTGACAAAGCCTTTTTACAGCTGCATTTGATTGACGAGGCTCCTTTACAGCTTTATTCATTTTGACATTGTTATTTTATCTTATTATGTACACGGATTCTTATGCCTTTTTGTTAATGACGTTACCAAGTGTTCTTATGAATTTATGGTTCGAATAAATGAATTGAATTGAATTGAATTGAATCAAAGTTTCCCAAACTTTGGATCCTAAGGACCCAAAGTTCTGTCAAACAGCAATTTGTATCACAAAGGTTAATGTTCGAGCCAATTTTTACACAAGTTTGCTTAATGTATCAAGCCGGTTACTTCGTCAAGAATACGGAAATGATGATGAGAAACATGATAATGTAAATGTAAACTACATGTATTTGTATCCTGTTTCTTTTTTTCCATTAATTGAGGTATAAATTGTACATTTAGGAAAAAATGTTGTCTTTGTCTATTATCATGTAGGTAATGGAAATTTTATGTCATAGATTTTTTTGATGGACGTTCAATTTTTTACATTTATAATATAAGTAGCAGACCTAGGATAAATGTTTATTAAATTTATTTTGACTTTTACAATTATATCTCTGCTAAACCGCATATGTTATTGACACGTAGATATTTCAATGTAATTTTTCATTTAGCGGTCTGCCACGGCTCCGCCCGAGTTACATAATATTTAGCGTATAGCACTCAAAGATACACATATCCCATAGTGAAGGAATTTTTGAAACCGGTCCAGTGTTTCCTGGGATAGGCGCGTTGAAACAATCAACTTCTTAATCATCAGTATAGGTTCACCCGCACTCGCCGCAGTTGCGGAACTACGGTTGTAATGTGTCTGGGTGTTTCTATTCATAAGTATGTATTTACAACAATACATCTAATACATCTAAGTGCTATATCAGCTATCTGGCCGTTATAGTACAAGTTTTGCTTATTTTAGGATATGATCGTGTAGTGTGAGAATTGTCCAGTGTCCACCAATACTTAATTATTTATTATTTCAAAACTCACGACAGCAACTAATTTTTTCGGTTCTACAGCCACCACGGTTAAAATTATCGCCTGCAGCGTGGCGGGTGATGATTGCAAAATGGGCAGTAACAATCACTTGAAATCCAGGTCCTGACAATGCCAACCAAAGGCAGAGCGCGCAAGCGCTACCTGCCGAGTCTGCGGGCGACCGCGCCGACGCAGGAACCGCGTGCGCCGCGGATGTGAAACGCCTCGTGAGTTGTGTTTTAAGCCGTATTATAATACTACATCTGCATTTTACAGACACTGCGAGCCCACAACCGCAGCGGGCGCGGCTGAAAATCGCTCCGTGAGTGCTTAGCCTTACCCCTGAAGATGACCGTCTACGTCTACCGTGATACCCGTCTAAGATGTGTAATACCTTCGTTAGTTTTAATACTATGAAAGTCAAAATAGTTAAAAAGAAGTACCTTCGCGGTAGGTGAGCTCGAAGGTTCATCAAATAGCGCCCAAACTTTGGGTTTGAGTCTCTGCCACACCCCCACATGACCGGCGAGGTACGCCTCCTCGTAGCCGAACAGCCTCGCGATCTCTTCTTCCGACGGCTTCTCGCTGTCGATGTCCAGCTTATCGAGGATGGCCAGGGTATTCTGCGGAGAATATGTGAGGTTAAACAAAATACAAAGAACAACGAACGAAAACAAATACCCGACCAATTGCGAGGGTACCCTTTAAACATGAAAGTAGGTAGAAGTTAATGTATTCTTAATTTGAAGGTACGTTTATAAAAGTTCAAGTATTTTCAAGTTAAAAATTAATAAAAATATGTTTTATGCATTATGTAACTAAAAAAATGTAAAAAATGTGTGCTTTCGACTTTTTTTTTTAATAAAGAGTGACGACACGAGCAGGAAATGTGCCTGATAGTAAGCAACATGCCTGCCACATAACAACACAGTGACACGCAGCTATTGGAACATGAAGAGTCCAAATCATTACCTAGCACTGCACTGCGCTCGTCACACAGAGATCAAAGATGTTTTATCTCTAAGCTCTGTAGCTTCTCTGGAAACATTGCCCGTCAAACCGGAACACAGTAATATTTGCATATTACTGCTTGTGCATAAACGACTGTGTCTACTGATTGCGTTGACTTAGAAGTTTGATTTTTTTCACAGCCTCAAGCTATGTACTCTTATATTCCTATCAAATATTCATGTTTTCTGTCATGTGTCTATGTGATACGAGTTTCTTCTGCACTGCGGACTTCTGGGTGATAGAAACAAGATGGCACATCTCTCCGATCTATTACTACATTTGGAAACGGTTTTCTTTTAAACTGGAACACAGTCATGTTTGCTCATTACTGTTCGGGAGTAGAATTAAATGGCTGGTAAACTTTCTACGGTGGATTCGCAAAGACTCCTACTATAGCAAAATATACAACAAAAAATAATAAATTACAAAACAAAACAGCTCACGACAATTTAAAAACAGTAAACTTTCTTTAGCGAGCATAACTTCATAATTTGTCATTATAACACGGCCCTTCAATCAAACCCGAACAAACTTTAATGACGGAACAAGAAACTTTGTTCCGAACATTAATGAACAAACAGAAAGTTAGTTCGGGAGAAAAAGTCTTTCGCCTCAATAATTTGAATCAGTTTCCTTTATAAATATGGCAGTGACAAAGAAAAATGTTTTGGATTTTATTTGTTGGAGTGTAAAGTTAAATATTGAGTGGCTTGTTAAAAAAATATGATTAGAAGTTAAGCTTCAGATTTTCAAAGATTAATAATAATTTTCAATGTAAATAATTACGAAGTCATTTATATAGGATTTCGTTTGATCTTGCTTTACCACGTTATATAGGGTATATACCTAGACACGATCAGTCAGGTGAATTTTTTATTGATAATAGGCATAGTGCTTGATGTTAGGCGACGATGCGGTCTTCGATGAAATACGTTTACCTAATCATTATCGATTTGAATTCGACTTTTAGGAAGATTTTTGTCTCTCTCAAGATTGCCAGGAAAAAATTGCTTCAAGCGATAAAGCTGCAAGTTGTTACAATGGTCTTACTGTTTTCCTATCACACCATCAAATTGTTCAGAATTAAATACATTACACGATAAAGAGTTTTCTTTGCTAAATATATAACAGGAATAATATCAACTTATACTAGAACAAGAAGAATTTAAAAGAATTTTCTAATTTTTTTTAAAGTACCAGGGGAATATCGATTAGACTCAGAAAATACCACTCAAGCAACGCATTTCAAGTATTAAAACGTCAGCCATGAAAAGACATACCATTTTCCAGCGCAAAAAAAAAGAAATGGTTTTAGATCACACAGATTGGTTGCATAGTAATGTGCAAACACTTCTAGAAGTAAAAAGTAAATCCTCTGAGGTCTGATAATGAACAATCTTGAATAGTATGTGTTGTTTCAGGAATGCTGACAAAATATTAGTTATACATAGAATAGGATAGGATGGAATACCTAATCGTATTGTCCACCAATTATATTTATTTACACTTTCAAGTTCAATAACAGACGCACGAATATGGTTCGAGCGCACTACGAAAATAGTTCGTCACGGGCTATATTGAAGCGCGTTATAATTAAAGATCTACTCTTGTATGGAGTACTGTTTCCACCTTTGAAGTGGGTTGACTCGATCAAGACCCTACGTCTGGAAAAACAAACAGCGCATAGGCAACGACACCCACGATCAAAAACTGTTTTCATAGTCAGGAAAATTGGAGCAACGTTTCCAGCGTATCGGTGATTGTTGGATTCATATCGAAGAGCATGCAACTGATCTACATAACCTAATTAACCACCTTGCCCTTTTTCATATTTGAACTGCTCATGGCTCGAAAAAGCGTTTGATGGTTTACGTTTCAAACACTCGAATGAAGACGTTTGACACATTTCTTGTTTTCATCTTCTAGGTTGTGGGATGCGTTTGCTTGAGTTAGTTCTTTTCCAATCTTTTCAATTTTGGCGTCTTCAAAGCGAGAGTAATTTTTTTTTCTACATAAGTAACCTCCATTTCCATCCATTAGACTACATCGTCGCTTATGAAGCGGGATGGCGGTCAAGAGAAATTTACAAAAAATATGAGGCGCGATTTTCGATTTTCGCGAGTTTTTGTGAAATAAATTATATAAATACTAACTATTCTTACACAAACCTTGTACCTATTATAGGTGGCATAACACAAGAGGTATTAATGCGCAAAGAACACAGACACGACTAGACTACTAGTTTAGCCACCGTACAGATCGGTACGTGGTGCGACGCGGACCATATTCGACCGTCTGTGGACGCTATAACAATCAACAATACAGCGTCAGTTTCCGCTCCAGACATTTCGAACGAAAGCAATATAAATTCGCAGTTAAAAGAGAACAAATAAACGCAGAAACCAAACAAATACAATTAAACACGGCAAAGTGTGTTTTGAAACTTGCCCACGGTTCCGTGTTCAGTTAGAACGGAACGCTTTCAGTGGTTCTTAAATATAGATTGAATATGTAGTGAAAACCGAAGGTTTATAATAACTTAGTGTAAAACGAGTCATTTAGGTTCCAAACATTTAAATTATAATTTATAATAATTATTTTACATCACTAACAGCGCTCCGCGGTCTTACTAGTGCAGTTCCCGTTCCCGTTATTTTCTCGGGATTAAAAGTAGCCTACGTGTTTTTTCAAGTTTTATTCTGACTGTGTTCCAAATTTCAGCCCGATCCGTTCATACGTTACGACGTGATTGAACAACAAACATTTAAACATAGGTACAAACTTTCGTGTTTATTATTATAGTAGAAGTACTAAATAAAAAAAATAAAAAGAACTTGGTGCCAAGTTCAATGGTCGGTCTTGAAAGTTATTTACTACAAAACAGCATATTTGTTTTGTTGTTGTTATTACAAGTAAAAACAAAAAAACAACTGTAAAGTAAAAACAAAGGACAACTGTAATTTCTTCTTAAAACTTAGGATAATTTATTATGCCCAAGGTCTGACTTGGCATAACTATACTTTACCTTTGGGGCTTGGGATAATAAACAAATTGTCTACATTCATTGTAATTCAGTTTTATGAATTAAGACTCTATTCAGTAATAAAAAAAGACAATACGATTAGATATCAGGTAAATATAAATAAAATATTGGTGCACAATTCACACACAACACCGTCTGACCCCAAACTAAGCAAAGCTTGTGTGATGGCGGCCAGATAGCTGATATAATACTTATAATATACATAGTTTTTAAACACATACCTATTATACATAGAAACACCCAGACACAGTGGAAACATTTGAACTCATCACACAAATATTGCATTCCCATTTTGAAATACATATTTATTTTTTGAATTCCCTTCTAAACTGGAGTTCAATCGAGCTCGATATATGAAAAACGTTGTAATATATGTAATTTTGAATAACAAAAGCAATATTTTAACAAATGGATTCTAGAAAACCTTTTTCTATTATGTTGGGGATTGAACAAAAACAAGCATTCATTTCATTTCCCGTTTTACCAACGAATCCCCAATAATAAACAAAAGTCAGCCCTCTTTGATCGCTAACATGAAAATTGAATATTGATTCGAGATACGCTTTGTACGAGATTAAAATAAACAGATTTCTCAAATAAACCTGGATAGCGGTGTAGGCAAGGAGCTAGCTCACAGATGATGTCTAAGTCTACAAAGTATCTTAAGCAATGAACATCCTATTATTATTGTAAATGAGAATATTTTGATGTTTGACGCTTAATCACGCCTGCACGGTTTAGGATCAAGGAATTCAGTTAGATTTCCAGAAGGCTTTATGCTTGTCACAGCTGTCACCACACTGATTCTACTCTTTTTCAAATTGTCTTGCTTATTGAAATAATGTATGTATTGTGTATGTATTAGTCTATTATAATTACCAACAAAATATAGTATAAGTATTTTAAGTATTAGAATGTGTGATTGTTCATATTATGTATGTGTATTTGATATTTTACGGCACATAGCCGCGTACTCCGTCTTTTGCTATCTAAAATTTTCTCTCCATTCTCAGGTTGCCTGGAAGAGATCGCTCTTCACGATAAGGTCGCCATTTCTTACACTAGATTTAAGAATTTATATTTTTGTTTATTTATTTTTCTTTTTGTGTTGTGAAAATAGAGTGTTTCTATCCATCTATCTATTTCAGTCCGGAATAGTACACATGCTTTTTATTTCGGGATAATAGCGGGAAAGAGAACTACGCAGGTAAAACGGCAAGCTGATGATACCTATTAGAATAGTTGTGAAATAAGCCTTCAAATAAGTAACTAATAAAAAATGAATTGTAGTAACTATGATAGTTTTGCACTGATCACCATGTCGCCTGATGTTAAGCAACGATGCGGTCTACCTACGAAAGAACGTGCTTATCTAGAAGAAACTTCGAGTATTTTAGTTATTTAGCATAAGTAACCCTGAAATAATGTTAACATCTTAAAATTATTTTAGGATGATCAATATTTGCAGAAGCCCTTGGCTACTGTGATTCATTTTTAGGGTTCCGTAAAACGTCAAAACGGAACCCTTATAGATTCGTCATGTCTGTCTGTCTGTCTGTCCGTCCGTATGTCACAGCCACTTTTTGCCGAAACTATGAGAACTACACTGTTGAAACTTGGTAAGTAGATGTATTCTGTGAACCGCATTAAGATTTTAACAGAAAAATTAAAAAAAAAAGAAAAACTAGGGTTGCCCCCCCATACTGAGAACTGAAACCCAAAAAATTTTTTTTCATCAGACCTACACGTGTGGGTTGTCTATCGATAGGTCTTTAAAAATGATGTAGAGGTTTCTAAAATCATTTTCGTCTACACTGAATAATTTGCGCGAGAGACACTTCCAAAGTGGTAAAATGTGTGTCCCCCCCCCCCTCTAATTTCTAAAGTAAGAGAATGAAAAATCTAAAAAAAATATATGATGTACATTACCATGTAAACTACCAACGAAAATTAGTTTGAACTCGATTTGATGAGTAGTTTTTTTTAGTACGTAATAAATATACTATTATTGAAACTTCGATCAAAGTTACAACGAACTACGAGAACTATGTGTACTATGTATATTATGTTACTTGCTGCAACGGAACCCTTCATGGGCGAGTCCAATTCGCACTTGGCCACTTTATTTCAACTAGCTCAGAGTCGATGGTTTCAAATTTCAATGTTAGTTTTTTTTAACTTTTGAAATGAACAGATTTAGGTACACAATATAATACTTTAAAAATTATATATCAGCCGTTTCAGGTGTTGGCTCCAAAGCCTATATCCTTATACCCATATCCCATATATATATACATAAATCTTCAATTCAAATGGCTTATTGTTGTATGCATCTTGCGAAAGGATATAATAATAATAAATAATAAATTTTGGTGGACAATTCACACACAACACCATCTGACCCCAAACTAAGCAAAGCTTGTATGATGGCGGCCAGATAGCTGATATAATACTTATATAGTTTTAAATACATACTTATTATACATAAAAACACCCAGACACAGTGCAAACATTTGAATTCGTCACACAAATATTTGCACTGGGTGGGAATCGAACCCACGACTCTCGGCTTCGCAGGCAGAGCTACTACCAACTAAGCCACGAGGCCAGTCATATACTATATGTATATCCTATAATGTATAAAAACAAAACTTGGTTTATCGAGTTCAAGCGAACAACCGCTTCTAGTCGTTGACTAATGTTTCAAAGTGAAAGAAGATAATAATAGCTTACCGATATAATGTTCAATATTTATTCATATTTCATATTCATATTTATTTATTGTTTAATGACGTAACTATGATTGATTGGTTATACTGGAAATTATTTAATATATATTATTGTTTAATGACGTAACTATGTTTGATTGATTATACTGGATTTTTTTAACATATATTATTGTTTAATGACTTAATTATGTTTGATTGATTATACTGGAAATTATTTTAATATGTACTATTGTTAAATGACTTTAACAAAAGCGTAAAACTGAAATAAGTCTTAACCAATTGAATTGTAACTTTTTTTTGACGATTCAAAGTGCATGAAACATGTTAACTTAATAAATGATTTTCAATTTCATTTCGATTTTGATTTCAATGTATAGGATATTCGCTAATAGAACGGAATTGGTTAACAATGTGTGTTGGTTTTTAACACGCCATTTGTTGATTGGGATTTAATGATTGTACTAAATATTATGATTGAAAAAATACAATGTCAATTGTTGCTATTTAACGTCTTTTGCGTCACACATGGACCCATTGATAAAATGACAACAGGAAGTACAAGAAAATAAAACATTTTTTTTGCAATCCAAATATAATAGAATACAGAATTAAATAGAGAAAGAATAGTGTTCCGTATAATCGGGCAACATTATATCGGCCGCGAAAAATCATAGCGGATCTATAGTTGACAGCCGGCTGTCACTTGTACGTTGTCTCTGGTCGCGGGAACGACAATGACTGGTTTTTTTTGTTAGCTTTTCTAAACTGAGTTTTTCGGGATAAAAGCTTTAATATTGTGCGGGAACACGTTATTAACATTAATTGTGACTACTGGATTAGTGCTGGACTATTTTGTGAAGTGGCTGCTGGATTGGCCGCTTCTACAACGCCGGACCGTTGCTTGTGCTGGGACGGGAGATCGTCTGGAATCTGTCTGGTTTGGTGTCCACATATTCCCTTTTCTGACCCCGTTCCTTCTTCCTGTCAGACCAAACTGGGCTTGGACGACGCCGGGAACCCTACGTAAGTAATTTTAAGTAACTTGTTTGCAATTAGGGGGTAAACTTTAAAATCGGTATATCTGCTTTAATTAATAATGTTTTAGACTTGCTATGGGCCCCAAGTCGGTATTTCTGGCATAAATACTTTTATTTAAAAGCTATCTTGGACATTAAAACAGTCAGCTCTTACACTATAGCATTTCTCTTAACACAAAATTGGATAACCTAGTTCCACCTCAATGAAATTGTCGTCAGATGTTCTTCATAAAATAAGCGTAAAGATTTTTTTACGACATTATTTAATGCAAATGTATATTTTCCATTCCGCCTTACCTGAGTCAAAAGAAATCTAAAGCGTTCTGTGTTTTCACAGAACGCTTTTGTTGTATTTAAATGTTATTTCGTTAGTGTGAATGTTATTTTTTGTCACTCTACAATTAGCAACTACAGTTTCTTTTACATTATATGCCATACAAGCGCTTCGCCCGCGGTACATAAGATACGAGGGTCAAACTGAAAGTTCTTAGAAAATCAAAAAACTGATTACATTAGCCAGTTATTAGTCTTATTATATCTTTTCAAAATATTGTCCATTCACGTCAATACACCGCTGCATGCGATGGAACCACTGGGAAAAGCACTTTGCCCACTCGTCCTTAGGGGTCTCTTCAATGGCATCGCGATACGCAGCCACCGCTTCTTCAGCATTCATAAACCGCTTTCCTTTAAGTTTTTGTTTAATTTTTGAAAATAAATAAAAATCACAAGGCGCGAGGTCGGGGCTATACGGCGGGTGACCCAGTAATTCAACGTTTGATGTCGCCAAATAGTCGATCGTTCGCTTGGCGGTGTGCGATGAGGCGTTGTCGTGGTGAAGGAGGATCCTACTGCGAGTTCGTTTCTCTCGAACTTTTTCCAAGACAAGTGGCAAACAATTGGTAGTGTACCATTTTGCAGAAACTGTTTTTTGATCCTCTAACACAATTGTTGCGAAATGACCTATCCTTCCAAAGAACGAGGCCACCATTTTTTTCCCCGCACTTCGATCTCTCTTCACTTTAGTTGGCAACTCCTCGAAAGGAAACACCCACTGAGCAGATTGTCTTTTGGTTTCAGGATCATAACAGTAAATCCAGCTTTCGTCACCTGTTAGTATGTCGAACACAGCATTTGAGTCACCTCCGTTAAATCTTTCAATCATTTTACGGCACAAATCCACACGATGGAGTTTTTGAGCCTCAGTCAAATTATGAGGTATCCACCGGGCGCAAAGCTTCCTGACCGCTAAATGTTCGTGTAGGATTTTGTGCACTTGACTCATACCGATGCCTAAGCTTGTCCGAATCTGCTGATAGGTCACTCTTTTGTCAGTCTCTATCATACGCCGCACAACACAGATGTTATCTTCAGTCGTCGCCGTAGAAGGCCGTCCCTCACGTAAATCATCAGCGAGATTAGTGCGACCACGTTTAAACTCATTAAACCAGTTGTAAACAGTCGCACGAGATGGGGCTTCATCGTGAAAGGCCAATCGTAGTCTATCATAACTTTCTTGTTGACTTAAATGACATCGAAAGTCATAAAAAATCATTGCACGAAAATTTTCTCGTGTAAAATATTGTGTATATATGCTCAGGCATCACCTAGATATCCAACGGTGTTTGTTGGAGATCCATTTCTTCATCCTTGATTTTGATGAGATTTTGTGATTGTATATCATGCATTTTGTGTGTTTGTAATTTACTCGTGTTTTGAACAAATAAATTATCTTTCTTTCTTTCTAATGTGGGCGGTCCAATGTTACTCGTACAAGTTGTGTTAACCGTTATGCAGTATGAATTCATATTTAAATAGTCATTGATATTCATCACATAGTCGTCCATATATATCCCACTAAAAAAGAGCTTGTACTTTGAACTCCAGATGTAACATAATACATATTTCTATGTAGTGGTCAGAATCTTTGGAGAGTCTGAGCCTTTAATTAAAAATTTTACTCTTTTAACTAAGTTCACTCATTTTAGTAGAATAAATGTATCACCGATGTATGATTTCTTTTAATTTTTATTCATATCATGAAAACCGCTTCCTGTGAAGCGGTTTTTCAATAAATATACGGTACCATCTGGAAAGTTTTTTTTTTTGATAAGGAGTGACGATCATAGAGGACATGACCCAACAAATCGTATACGTTACGTTAAAACGGGGCTCTACTTTACTCGATTTATTGTATTTCTACTCGTGACCCCCCCCCCCCCCCCTCAATCAGAGGCTGTGTACTGGTGACCCCCTCCGAAATTCGATGCTGGGACCGCGCCTGGTATTACCTTTGAAACAAAAAAAAAATAGTTCTGGACGTTTTCAACAAATACACATTATTACATATGTTTGTCAATTTGATAGCTCCTCCTTTTAATGAAGTCGCCGTAAAGTGATGCCGAGCCCGTATGAGTGCGTCGCCGGTTATGACTCATCATACGAGAAAAAAAATATATTCGAATCTACCCTCCAAAATATTGAGGGTAGTTATGACAAAACACATCAAAAGTGAACATATTTATCAACTACAAATTTCGCGGCAACGGAAAAAAAATAAAAAAAATATTAGGAAGTGACATGAATGAATAGAATTTGTTTTAAAATGATCACACACAAGAGCTTAAAAACAACAAGGGCCGCACAAAAATGCCCATTATCCGGTCTATTATCAAATAGTTAAAGAGTTTCGAACATACGAAATGTAGCCGTAATGAATATACATGGGACAACACCTCAGGCGTCGCAAGGGAACATTCTTCCGAAACTATTAGGGATAACGGCATGCTATGAAAATTCCCAGAGTTATGGGAATTTCGAGACTTTACTCACGACATTACAATATATTTACAAAACAATTCTAATTCCTTAACATAAAAAATCATACTTCTTACTAATATTGTAACTTTTTGTAGTGATGGGAAAAGCTGGACATGTGACTGATGGTAAGTGACACGCTTGCCCGTAACAGGGCAGCGTATCGTAGCTATTGGAAGATGGATAGTCCAAATCATGTCCTGGCACTTCACGGCACTCGTAACCCTGAGATGTAAAATGATTTATCTCCATGCCCTATAATTTCATTCTCCTGGAAACATTGCCCTTCAAAGCAAAATATAGTGATATTTTCACATTACTTCTATAGGCGAACTATACAAAGAGTCTTATCACGAAAATTCTACTTTTTTAACAATGGTTTGCACTTGGTCATTATTGACACTTGATGAAATCCTACATATTATCCTTTCCCATCTCCTCAATGTTTCCATGTCTCTAAAGTTTAGCTTTTGTGCTGGAGGGAAGCTGAAATCGTTCCAATTTCTAAAAATTTCCGATTTCCTTTCTCCCTTTCCTTTCTAAAGTCTTTGAACACCTCATCCACTCCCAACTTAGTATCTTCTCCAACTGCAATCTCTTCAACCCCTTGCAATCTGGTTTCCGTCCTGGTCAAATACAATCACTGCCCTCTTGAGCCTACACGTCGAGATCGTCAGCACAAAGGTGGTAAGAACAAGAGATATGATAAGTTACTGGATTTGTAAAGATGGCAAAAAGTAGGAGAAAGAAGAAACAGGTAACTACGAAACCAATCTATTTCCGTTGGATATATGTTATTCGAATGGAGCAAGGAGAGAAGGGTAGTAGAACTGTATTCCACACAGTTCACAACAACCCCCAGCGCGTGAAAAGTCGGTATTTATTCAAAGAAAAGTTTTGATAACACGTGGTCTTAAAGCCTTTGGAACCGCATTCCACGTGTAGTCTTATTCTCAGATTTACTTATTTTAATGTTTTTCAAGTTTCAGTTCTTACTTTTAATCTCCAAAGCAAAAATCAAACAACCACGTTTTGCTATAAGATTGTGTGCGTGTGCGCTCGAACTCAAAAATTGATTTAAAGTCTTTTTTACTCGATTTATTGTATTTTTACTGATGATACTCCTCCCCCTAAATCTGAAGCTGCGTACTGGTGACCCCATTAAAAATTTCGAGGCTGGGACCACGCCTGGGGAAGAATCGCATTTTTGCCAGTTATTCTACCATTAAGCAATAATGTGTGAACATCACCAAGTTCCAGTTTGAAGAGCAATGTTTCCAGAGCAATTACAAGTATTAGAGAAAAATCATTTTAAGCTCTGGATAAAGAGTGCAGAGTTTAACGATTTGAGATTTGTCGCAATAGCCGCGTTACACTGTATTGTTATGCGCAGGTGTGTACCTTACTATCAAGCACAAGCCCTGCTCATCCTATTACTCTTTACTATACAATATTTGCAGTTAGTTATACGTTACCGATACACAGTACGTGTGTACATTGTACACAGTATACACTGAACTATTTAATAGGAAGCGTGCGGTGACAATGACGTGATTTTCATGATTTTTGTTCACCCAAAAACTACTGCACGTCTAAGAAGTTTTCACGAAAAAACTGTTAAATTACTCCAAATTGGACACACGTCCAATACCTGTAATAAAAATGTTCATCAGAAATCCTCCAGTAATCGAGACATCGCTGGGTTGGATAGAGGCGCTGCGCAAACGTAGACACTTTTTGTTGCCAGTTACCGACACCGAACCCTTTATATGATCCTCTTTTGTGACCATTTACGAACACAAATAGTAAAGATCACTTAATTTTCTACGGAAAATCAACAACAGATTACAATTTAAATTACGCACAGACAGTCGACTTAATTTCATAATTTTGTCAACGTCAACGTCGTCCAGATTAAGGTAAGTTTATTTTGGTTTTTTAGTTGATATTTCAAAAAACACTTTTCCGATTTCGTTAAAATGTACATAGAACTACTTCTACACCTCTTCACTTCACTCCTGATCTACCAAAAAACATAAAAAAAAACAAAACATCAAAATCGACTAAAATTCGCCAGCGCTATCGTGTAAAATGCAATAAATAACACACAAAAAACATGCGATGGAATTGAGAACCTCCTCCTTTTTTGAAGTCGGTTAAAAATATAGTCAATATCATCATATTTTTAATAAAAACGTGATAATAATGATTATGTAAGAATGATTCTATACTGGTTTAGAAAACAAATAATCATCGGCAGCTTGTATGACACACGACACAAAATGTGTCCACGTTTGCGCTCTGCCTAAAAGTCTCGGCCTGGCGTTACCCCGCCAGCGCTGGCCAGCATCCAATAAATGAAGGTATTCGAGGGACACGCATAATTATGAGCACGTGCGAACCCGGAACCAATTTTCCGTCAATTTCAGAAATTACTCCTAACAAATTGGTACAACACACATAATCCTACAAATGTGCCAAAGGACAATGCCCACGTCCCATACATTGAAAAACCTGGCCAACTTTTTTTGATTTCGAAAGTGTATAGAGATGAATAGTATCTAATTAGGATTGTTAATGCTTCTATATACGTCTACTGTTGGTGTTTTTCATTCCCTAAATACCAAAAATGAGTTACAGTTAAACAAAAAGTAAGGTTATGTTTACCTACTGTCAAAATATTTTAGAATTATGTTTTCTTTTGGATTAGAACAGAAAAGAAAAGAAAGAACTATGGTATTGTCTTTCAAAACATATTTCTTATGAGAATAAATAGGAATAATAGTACTTCTAACTACCAACTGATTACCATAAAATAGATCTCGGATGGAATTATCATAGGCTACATAAGGCTACTAACTAAGCGCAGTGCATGTTCTAATAATTTATGACACTGTCTTGTTATATGTTAGGCACATATCTCACTCATCCTATCATTGTTTACTAAAAAAAATACTTAAAACAGTGTAGATAATACTGTTCACCGATATCTTTCTACTGAATCTATGTTCAAACCAATGCAAGAGAGGAGAGAGGATAAATAAAATATATTGTTTGCGATCATATTATATATATTTTTCATTTAATAATAATGTTATACAATATTTAATAGCCCAAAACTACTACATAGCCAAAATACCCTGCTCGTGGATTTATGTGGTCCTGCTGTCTGGCCATCCTAGAAATCTCACGAAGAACTCTGCAATGCAAGTACAGCAATACTGAAAGATGGCCTCTGCTGGCTGTCCTTATCATTTTATTAAAATATACATATTATATATATTCTAATTGCTTCAGCAGTAGTCAGCTTGTGTCTGTCTTCTATAAGCAACTCAGGTTTTTAAAATTGGTAATTGCAAATGTTTTGTAGCAAGTTAGCGCTCTCCCCGAATTTCCTGTAGAGTATGAATACTTCATTTGCATAGAAATATTGTCACAGAAGGGAATATCTTCATTGTGATATAAATATTTCATTATTTTGGTATTCAAGACAGTGGCCTTAGGAGGTCCATAACAATCGAGCGTTTCCATCAGACAACACAAGGATATATATGGTTTTATGTAATTATTACCACAATTATGTAGGTAAGTAATAAGGAGCACTGAATCACATAATTCCCAGTTTTGTTAAAACCAATTTAAACAAGAAGAAAACCATGCATTTTGCTTGTTTACTTTTTTTTGATTTGTCAATTTGACATTGATCTTTGACCAATTTGGATTTGGTGAAAATTGCATGCCACCTTTTTCCTCGTTTACATTACCAAAAAAAGCTTTGATAGTTTCTTTGTCGCCGTATTTATATATATCATTATTTAAATATCTAAAAGTAGTAAATAAACGACATTGTGAAAGAAATTGAAATACATAATATCCATTTTCAAGTTCAATCTAACGCGGATCACTAAAACGAAACGCAGGTACCGTTTTGTTATTGCAATATTTTACAAGTCAGCTTTGTTGGTAAATTCTGCCGTCATACCATATAAAGACGTATCTACATGAACACCGAAATGGAGAAAAAAAATATTTAGTATATTTATGATTTAATCGTTTGCTGTCCAAAACACAATAAATAAGCAACTCATTTTTAAATGCAACAGTGTGCATTGGAGTTTAAGCTATCAGTGTGTATATTTAAAAAATATATGAATTAATTAGTTTATTAATTAAATAACTTTTTCTTTTTCTTCTTAGTAAAATAAATCAAAAGAAATACTTTATAGTACAATGAAAAGACGTTTCTGGCTAGATACGTCCTTTCAACTTAGTATTTTTAGAAACGTCTTTTCATCTTAGTGACATCATTTTTAAAAGTCCATTAAAAGTACATGTTTACAAAAAAAATTGGACGTAACTAGCCATTAGTGCCTTTTCTACTTAGTATACAACCTGCTAATTATAAAAAGCACGCAGATAAGCCCGTAAGTTATTAATATCTTTATAGCAGAAAGTTGGAACCTAAGAGAGACGAGACGAACTTTTTAGCATTCCATGGATTCACAGTGCGGGTGCCGGGTCCATCCGGGACAGCGAGAGAAATCTCGAGTAGACCCCAAGACTTGTGACTCGGGCGTAGGTTTAAAAGGGGCCCCTTTTTGACGTACGTCAACACTCATCTTCACTACTCGTATTTCTCTCCCTACCCAGCCAAATCCGATAAGATCCTACTAGTGCAGCTTTAGATACTCGTTCTAGTATAGAACTTACTGCACTTCTGGACAAGCCAAGGTCTTTCAGCAGGTTATAGAGAGATTTTGTTGGTATACATCTCGCTCCTACTTCTCCAGCGTATAAATTAACTACATAGCAATTTTTTGTTAATTCCTTTTGAAAGTCGTAATACTTATTTTGTTTCATCGCGTGGTCTATAAGTATATTAGTTTCCCACCGTACTGTAAGTTCTACAAGGACTATGTGTTTCGTAGCTCTAGAAAAAAGGAAAATGTCCAGTCTGGATGACGAAACACCCACAGCCTCTGGGATTTTATAGTGATTTTCATACGTCTCCATTAAAATAGTCCAATCAAGTGCTGAACCCAGGATTGAGTATGGCTTGTTCTTGGAGTTTGGAGTTAGAAGATATTTTCTAAATTAAAACGAAAATTATGAGAAACAGACTTATGTTTTCTTAGGAATACAACACTTAAGTAGCGTTTGTTTATCTTGCGTTAACGGTGTAATTTTTTGTAGAATCGTTAATTTGTGCTCGCGAGTAATGCCTCTACATCCATTCATAGGTTTTGGATGTTAAATTTGGTGGTGTACCAGAAAGTCTTTTAGTCTCAGAAAATCAAGTGCGTATTCTTTTCCGTCAGAAAAGGAATTCTCGTACTAGAATTGCCTCTGAGGAATGTGCCTTCACACATATTATTTAAACATACAAGAGGCGAAGAATTTTGCAGTTTGTAAGTTGCAGAACAGTCCTCAAACTGACAAAAATCATCCACGTTCATTACTTTAACGGTACTTTTTTTAATGAGGCCAAAAATAGCTTCATGCCATATTGCAGCAAAGATTTGACAATTGGTGTTGTATTTCTTGTCACAGCAGCAAAATATCTAGTATCTGAATTGTGATTCGCATTATTTTGTTCATTAATTTCTTTTTGATATGCTAGCCTAGCTGAAGTATCTTATTTATCACAGTACTTTTCGTAATTTTGGCTTATTTGACAGTTTCTGCGTCTTTTCCCCTTGTACTGCAAATTGTGGAAAAATGTTTTGCACATGTCAGATTTCCCATGACCGAGTATTATTGTACAACTTATGTTTAATTTCTTCAAAATAAAACTTTTCTGTAGAGGTCATAGGAAATCTGGTCACCAGGAGGAAGGTTAATTAGTTAGTTGGACGAGGCCTTTTCCGCACTCAGCCTCTCAATTGGGCTATTGTGCGTGGCTCATACTTCCCTTCTACTCCAGCCATCCCAGGCTATCCCAGAAGCCAAGCAGCCTATTCAGGTTGTTGAAGGCCTCCGGGACAGCTGCTGGAAGTTGAAGGAATTCTGCCCGTTGATTTGCCACGCTCCTGCATTCCACAATCACATGCTGTAGTGTTTCTTTCTCCTCCATGCATCCCCTGCATAGAGGGCTATCTGTCGCAAATATAGTAAATAGGTGTTCATTTAGAGGACAGTGGCCTGTTACGTACCTATAACTTTATGAATATAGTCTCTTCTTAAGTTTTTTTGGTGCTACCGAAACAGCATTTTTGGTTTGCCTGCATCTTTTAATGTTTCTCCATTCTTTTATATGAGTTTACTTAATATTTTCCTGCAGCCATGTTTTTATTTCGGCCTGAGGTATGGACATTAGAAGTTCCGGTCCATATACTATTGTCTTCGCTCCTCTTTTGGCCAGTTCATCTGCTGCCTCGTTATCTAGAGAGGTCGTTATATCCTTTAATTCAAGGGAGGGTCACTTTTTGGAGTGCATTATAGCAATATAAGGACAGAGGTTATAAGTATTTATTTTTTGGGGCTTGAAGCACTGAGGTACTGTAGGAGATCATATTGATATTCAGGTCCCCAACACATCTGGCTCCGACTGCCTGTGCCATCCTGGTGATACACATTCGGCACGAAAGATTGTGTTTAAATCAGCAAGAATGTTGTTAATATTTTGTTTCTGGCAAAAATCTTCATACATTGGAGTAAGGTTCAATGGCAGATATTTTCTATTTGGGGCGTGTTCTCTTCTGTAGTGAGATATTAAAGGACGGAATGAATTTATATGTTTTGTTATTTTTTATCATCAGTTTTCTTTAAATTAGAATTAGTTCCACGCTTATCCATTGAAACAGCAGGATTGGGCGCAACTGACTGGGAGTCTCACAACCCCGTACCCTACTTCACCTCTCACATCTAACAATACTAAGTAGAAAAGACGGTACTGCCACTTGCGTCTCACTAATTTAGTTACTTGTGACAATGAAAAGGCGTTTCTACGCAGAACCGTCTTTTCTTCTTATGAGTAATCAAAAACGCCTTTTCAATCTATGACCAAAAACATATTTTATAAATAAATGGGACGCTTCTACTCAGATGTGTTTTTTCTACTTAGTATTCATCAGAAGCGTCTTTTCTATTAAGTAATGTACAAGCCAAACCGCAAATGCGTCTTTTTTAATTGTGAAAATCTAGGCTCTGATTGGTTTTTAAGCTATTTAAAAAATACTAGCCGATGCGTCTTTTTTTGCTGATTCCGAATATATATGTAACTCTATTTTGACAAAAATGTTAGATACGTCTTTTCTCCGTATGACGGCAGAATTGTAGGTTTAATTTAAACAAATGCAAATTATTTTATTTTGGAATGTTAGAAAGTTATATAACTTCGCACACGAGTACAACAAAAAATCACCTATTTTTTAATATATAACTCATATGTCTACACGACAACTATTTTAGCGGGTCAAAAATGGGCATTGTCCTTTGAACCTGATTCGTTCAAACGTTACGACGTGATTGAGTAACAAACATCTAAACATTGATATTTTTTTTAACTTTAATGAGACCTGAGTGTTCAGTTGCTTGAATAGTAAAAGTTTAGGTGTCTCTTATCCGGATGCTACATTTTTTAATCATGGATAAAGTTACGCTTAATCTTTGCGGTTGCGTAAGTGCAATCCCGGCGACTGCCGATCCGGAGACCCCGGGTTCAAACCCCACACGCACCACTGTCTTTTCGAAGTCATGTGCGTAATGCCGCTAACTTAAAAACGGTGAAGGAAAACATCGTGAGGAAACCGACATGTACCTAGAATCTTTCGAAGTCATGTGTCATCCACCAACCCGCACTGGGCCAGCGTGGTGGATTATGGCCTTGACTCTCTCCTTGCGAGAGAAGGCCCCGAGTCCCAGCAGTGGGAACGTTTAGTGGGCTGTTGATGATGATGATGAAGTGCAATCCCGTAAGATTTTTCTTTGTAAATAATTTATTTTCCCAAAAAAAACAAAATTCAACTTTAATTTAAAATTAAATTCAGATACTCGACTAAATTTCATAAGAAGCTATCAGCGCTATCTACGTCGCGCGTCGTCCAGATAAATTGGAATAAGCAAATTTTAGTTAATGTTCGTATTTCAAACACCACCACAAATTATCAATAATATTGATATGGGCCCACCTCTAAATTATGATCAACCAAACAAAAAATAATCATCAAAATCGACTTCCAATCAGATGAACTATTATTGCGTATCATTCAAACAAAAAATAATGAGCCAAAATGAAAAGAATGAGAAAAAATTGCCGAATAGAAAACACCATCCTTTTTTGAAATCAGTTAAAAAGTTGCTCAATGCTACTTTAAGAAACGTTCACTTGAAAAACATAGTAATACTGATATTGTATTTGTAGATTTTATTTTAGGTATGTCGAAGGTTAAAAGTACGTTTTTAATAAATGCAAACCCACACAACATTTCTGGTGAGATATGATTTACGTATCGTGGAAGAACAAATCTGGATTCGTAATATGAAAAAGGTCAACGTTATTTATGGTCACTCTGACTGGACCGAGCGACCCTTCGATTCGGAGATGACGAGCGGGATACATTCATAGTGACGGAAATATCGTGATTTATTTTGGAATAGAATATGAAGCAGATGATGCAGGTTTATTTGAGTACTAGCAGCACACAGCGGATTGCCTGCTTGGTTCTCTATTCTGATATTTTATTGGGATAAAAATTTGCATAAACAGCCCAATAAATAATGTTCCCACTGCTGGGACTCGGGGCCTTCTCTGGAAAGGAGAGAGTCAAGCCATAATCCACCACGCTAGACCAGTGCGGGTTGGTGGCTGGTAGTAAAAAATTTGCTTAAGTGGTAATTCAGACCACTAATAGCCTATTCTATGAACCAATTTTCATTAAAACCCTTTCAGTAGTTTTTGAGTAAAAGTCTTTTGTTATTTTCTAAGTCACCTCCTCCCGGGTATACGATACACTTCGGGTACACTTCGGAGAGTGTGCGACTGATCTGCATGATCTAATACCACCTTGCCCTTTTTTCTATCAGACTTCTCGTAACTCGAAGAAGCGGCTCCGTTTCATGGTTAATGTTCCAAAGACACGGACGAAGAGGTTTGACTCTACTTTTGTGATAAGAACGTCTAGGCTGTGGAATGAGTTGCCAGAGTGGGTTTTCCCTCATAGTTATAACCTTGGTGTCTTCAAATCGAGAGTGAATCGGTTTCTTCTAGGTAAACACGCTCCATCGTAGACCGCATCGTCGCTTAACATCAGGTGAGATGGCGGTCAAGTGTAAACCTATAAAAGTTAAAAAAAAAAAAACGATTCCAAATTATTTATATTAAGACACGTTTAAAGTTTCTAGTATGGCCTCAAATCGCGGAAGTTTTGAACTCATTTTAAAGTTATGAAGCTATTTATCTCTGTCTAAGATTATTCCCGGCATTCCGCCCTCAGAAAACCTTGTCTCGTATATCACGACAATAAAAACGTATAAAAGTATGAGAAGAATGCATGTAGTAACGTCAATACGAGAGTAGAATTTTTCACAAGACACTTAACAGCTGCGAATGGACGATACAACAATGAACGGGCCCGTAAACCGTGGCAATAACACTTCAATGAGTTATAGCTTGCGAAGTAATATATTATAGGCGAGAATACACGATACAGATTCTTGAAACAAGGATCAAATTTCAAGAAATTATAGCTAGCTGTGTCACAAATCTTGCGTACACATGAGTAACTAACAGCACTAGCTTTCTGTTCACACTGCTGTAATCAAGGGCCGATCCAGCTTTGGCTCCTAGCTCCTGGCTTTGGGGGTCACATAGTAGTGGTCAAGTCACAAAACTGTGTGATAAGTACATGCATGCTCTTTAATCAGTGGTCCGCCTAGGTACTGGACCCAGCCCAGGAGGGGTCATGGGGCACCCCTGGATCCGCCCTTTGCTGTAACTCGGTGCCTTCTATCACAAGGAGACAGTTAAGGTCTTAATCCATGAATCACGCTGGCCAGACTTGTTCGGACGAAACATGTCTTAAAAGACGTTTGTCTTAGAAAACGCTAGTTTCCTCACGATGTTTTCTTCAATGGCTATGGGTATAGTGGTGACTAGCTTAAGCCCGCGGCTTCGCTCGCGTTCTGTAAGTTTCGTATGGTAGGTTCCCACTTTGATAAGGGGAACGTCGCGTCGTGAACAGGCCTGATCGTAGTCGTTTGTGGTGTTAGCGGTTAACACACATAGGTGTGCATTAGACCGCCAACTAGCCTGATAGGAAGCGAAGCTGGGATCGAAAGTGATGCGTGCTGATCTAGAAGAGGTTTCTATTCACTCTGGCGTAGAAAAGTTCCAGATTAAGATTTTGGAAGCCAAAAATTTGTACAGTTGTGTATCCTAGCCTTCACGTATTAAAACGAAATGTGAGTCGAGTGCTACCCAAATATCCACTGATGTCATTATTCGTACTCAGTATTTTGTTTGTTTTATAATCCGTATAGTTGGGAAACGAATGGTCTAGCTGGGGGTAGCGAGCATTGTGGATCACTGCCCAAGATTGCGCTTAGTGCACGCAGTCAGGCACTGAGGGCAGACGCACCTTTTTGAAGTGAAAACTTCTTTAGGCGCGCTATAGACAGATTTTTCGTGGGCTGTGAAATTAATTCTATCGTCACGCTCGGGTATAATAAGAAATCTTCGGGTAAACTCGGGACCATAGCCATTGGCCATCTAGAAGTGCGTCAGCCAATGAAAAATGCTAAAAGGGCGTAGCTTGCCCATCATGGCATGGCCATCTAGAAATGTCAGCCAATGGAAAATACTGACGCATTTCTAGATGGTCATGCCATGATGGCCAGGCCACACCCCCCGGTTACACCCGTGTAGTTTCCAAAGTAAGCTATCAAATTCTGAGTTATAAGTTTTCACTTCTATCGGCAGTTTCTATTACTGCCAATTTTTTTTTAAACTTGACGAAGATGGAGCTTATTTACCTAGACGAAATCAATGCACTCTCGATTTAAAAGCACCAAGATTATAACCATGTGTAAAAACCCACTCAGGCAACACATTCCACAGCTTAGATGTTCTTACCACAATAATAGAGTCAAACCTCTTCGTTCGAGCCTTTGAAACGTCAACCATGAAACGATGTCGCTTTTTCAAACGACGGCGACGATCAGTTCGATAGAAAGAAGGGCAAGATCAGTCACACACTCACAATCGTGTTCGAAAGCACAAAACACAGTACTAAAAACATTTATTATTTAATATACTCATGCAACTAAACAAACACGAATTCACATGACGCAGTGACTTTACCGAGAAATAATTTGCTGCTAAATTCAGCCTTCGTAATTCGTTCACAGAAACCGCACGAAATCATATTCCCGAACATAAATAACCTCATCTCAAATATTGAAGATCAAAAACTAATGCAAATATACACTGGCACAGACAGACAGGCAGACGAATTATCCGCTTAGCTTGTCAATCAAAGTTTACCGAGAGTGGTACTAACGGATAAAGTTCAGATCAGTGGGATGATCACGTCAAAACATCAAACATATTGTACGAAAAAGAATTATTATCGAAACATTATAAGATGCTAATAAGATTATAAACGATCTGGCTTTAGTACCTCGCAACTTTGGCTCTTATATCAAGTGCCAGGCTTATTAGAAGCCAAAAAACTAAACTAAACAAATACTAGGTGTCGTCTCAAGGGTGTGAAGCTACTTCAAGTCTGAACAGTTACTTACGTTATTGTATAAAGCACAGATTCGCTCTTGTTTGAAGTACTGTTCGCGCCTTTGGGATATAAGACTACAGGACGTCTACTCTGTTTCTACGAAAACAAAATTTCGAAAAAAAAGTCGAGACTTTCCTACTCTCGTTCTACTTCGTTTCGTCCGATACAACATTGTTTGACGTTTAAATGTTCTAAGCATACTCTAATTAGAGTAGGCGTAAAATATTTAAACGGACAAAATGACGGATCGAAGCGGAATCGGAGTTAAAAAATCGCGAGTTTATTTCGAAATTACGTTTTCGTAGATATAGAGTAGACGTCCAGGCCTGTGAACAAAATGTATGGGTCAAATGAATCACCAGGACACCTACATAAGTGTCCTGGTGGTCATAGGTTGATGGTAATAAGATACAGCACTATGCCGTTGGACAGTTGGACTGCTTACAAGTGATGGCATAGTGCTGAACATAGGTCTCCTGGTAGTTCATTTGACCCATAAATTTTGTTCACGGGCCTGTAGTTTAATAGGTCGGCTAAGTACCAGATTGAAGCTTTGGAATCGATTAAGAGACATGGGAAAACACTAATAGGCGTACACCTTTGTTCGAAAAAGACTTCAGAGTCTCGAGCCGTAAAATTGCTACCTAATCGGGTTTTTATCGGATACATTTTGGAGAGTGTGCAACTGTTCTGCATATCGGACTGCTCGTAGCCTGAAAAAGCGACATCGTTTCTTAGTTGATGTGCCATAGACCATAGCACCACGGCTTTCATCCTATCAAAAACCAAAACAAAATTGTAAAACTCTTAAAAGCTCCACCAAACAAATGTAGGTAGAGTTATCATTAAACCAAACTATACATATAAAACTAAAGTGTTCTATCCTATATCCACAGCAAACGAAATACCAATCAGGTAGGAACACAGAGCGACCAGCCTAATTCAATTATTTTTTTCCCCCAAATAATAACAGAAAACGAAGAAATCAATCAAAATAATCGAATCAGTCGAGAAGCTATTTCCTCTTCAATCGATAAGAATCCATAATAACACGATACAACCTTCGAAAGGTAATAGCGCACTATGACACGGCTGTTTATGACAATGGTACACATTTGGAGATTGTGTACACTGTCACTATTTATGGGAAAAAACGACTTATACTTTCGATTTTGGGCAACTTATGCTATTATTTAAGTTATTATCACTTTAGTTGAGCACTTGCAGTAGGTATTTTTATTTTATAGTATAGAGTGACGAAACGAGCAGGACATGTGCCTGATGGTATGCAACATGTCTGCCACATAACAGCACAGTGACACTATTGGAACAACATGAAGAGACCAAATCATTACCTAGCACTGCACTGCACTGCGCTCGTCACCCAGAGATCTAAGATATGTCTCTAAGCCCTGTAATTTCTCTGGAAACATTGCCCTTCAAACCGGAACACAGTAATGTTTGCACATTACTGCTTGGCGGTAGAATAACTGGCAAAGGTGTGGTACTTCCCCAGGCGGACTCTGATAAGAGTCCTACCACTACTACACTTTGTCACTATAGGGAAAAATCGGCTTATATATGCTACCGATTTTGGGGAACTTTTACTATTTTTAAAGTAAACATTTCTCTAGTTGCTTTGAACATTTGCGGTATATTCCGAGACCTGGTAGCAAAGTTTGTGTAGGTATTTGAGGCAAACTGCTGAAAACTTGTCACATAGTTCTCCTATCATATCACTCAGAGCTGCAGACCTGGCTGGTGAAAGGCGGGGTAAAAAGGAACCATCCATTTAAAAAAAAAAAAAAATCATGGAATATGTTTGAGGCAATGTCCAATTTTTTAACTCATGTAGTGTAACGATTCAAGAATACAAATAATAAGCCAGAGAATTAAGTCGGGGTTGTAACATGCGCAAGGCGCGTGTTGTCATTTTCCAAAAAAATACCAATAAAAGTCTCAGACAAAGTTTTAAGAGTAACTTCTAAGCTTAATAAACATCAATTATACATATCTTCTTATTGGCTCATGTTTTAAATATTAACCGACAACAATTTTTTGTCGCAATGAGAAGAAAACAGTGCTATAGAGCCATTGATATAACTAAGTAAAGGAAGATGAGGTACGCTCCAACATAAAGACAGCATTATGTAGCGAAAATTTCATACAAGCATACGCAATGTGCAGACAGCTTACGTGTGAGATACGTTTGAATGAATGACAAAGACATCATGACAAGTAGGCAGTAGGTGGAAATGAGATAGCTATACATCACATTTGTTTAGGTATTTTTTTTAATTGTTAGCGAACGTCCACTCAACTTGTGGCTCCTGTTACGACTGAGACTCAATCAGGAGACGTCACCTGATTTTGCATTTTTTTTTTTTTTTTTTTTTTTATTTAATCCACAAAAATATCAGTAAGTAACATTTTACAAAATATTAAACTCTGCCAAACTGCACAGCAGTTTGTAGGCAGCAATGCTCTCAGATCATTTGTTTAATTAAAGTAACATCTATCTTTGCATACAAATATTTTAATTTAATGATTTTATTGTAGACATTGTTATATTGTGGGGCTGTGGTATGTTAAAACTACCGTGAATCAGAATTAAGCAATCCCCTTAGCTCATTCTTTCCAACATAACCTTTTTTAATGCTATTTTGAAACATACTTTATTTTTAAATTGGTCCTCGAACCCCGCAGGCAAATCATTAAATAATCTAGGTACAATCCATTTCCTAGTACGTGTTCCATAGTAGTTCCTATGCTTATACAACACTTTCAGTCTAGGCCTAGCCGCTCGTGGAAGAGCGCGTGCCGCTTCTTAAGCTGCCTATACACACTGGGCCAGTGCAGGCCAACGTCAGTGTGTGGAGGGTCGTTTTGTGATGACTCGCGTCGCTCGCCTCGCTGGCCGAGTGACGGCAAGTGGCCAGTGTGTATAGGGCTGTTTTGTCTCGACTCGTCTCTCGTGACCGGTGTCGGATTTTGTGCACAAAACAAAGGCGCTCGGGGAGTAGCGTCCTGTTCTCCTATTGGCCTACCGCGCTTTTGCCAGCGCTGGGCCAGTGTGTGGATGCTACGTTTTGTCTCGTGCCGTTTTGTCGGCGCTCGCGTTGGCCTGCGTTGGGCCAGTGTGTGGATGCTACGTTTTGTCTCGTGCCGTTTTGTCGACACTCGCGTTGGCTTCCACTGGTCCAGTGTGTATAGGCAGCTTTAGTGTTTTAAGAGTTCAATGTATAGAGCCATATAATTATTTATGTGTTACGAGTATTTTAATAGAACAAAAAAATCGCAGTCATTGGGACTACAGATTCAAAAGATTAATCTTATAAGATGATATCATAATTTATTCAGTTTTCTTTAAGGTTCGTTACGTGTTTAATTTCAAGTATGCTTCAAGCATTCTTTTAGGTATGCTTTATGTATGCTTTTGAATATGCTTCGTGTATGCTCCATGTATTCTTTAAGGTCTTGCATGAATTCAGACATGCTGCGAGTATGTTTAAAGTATTCTTTATATTATTTATTTATTAGTGGTAGGACTCTTAGCAGAGTCCGCCTGGGGAAGTACCACACCTTTGTCAGTTATTGCACCGCCAAGCAGCAATGTGCAAACATTACTGTGTTACGGTTTGGAGGGCAATGTTTCCAGAGAAATTACAGGGCTTAGAGATATAACAAGTTAGATCTCTGGGTGACGAGCGCAGTGCAGTGCTAGGTAATGATTTGGACTCTTCATGTTCCAATAGCTGCGTGTCACTGTGCTGTTATGTGGCAGGCATGTTGCTTACCATCAGGCACATGTCCTGCTCGTCTCGTCACACTTTATTTAAAAAAAAATATGATGCTTCGAATCTTATTATTCTAGGTATGCTTCTAGTATGTTCCTTAGGTTCTAAAGTTTAGGTTGTTACAACTCTTTGCCTTTTTCTTGTCCAAAGTCCGATAGGTAATAAAGGCCATGTAAGGCCTACAGCCATAGATCATAAAAAGAAGTTCTTCACCGAACTTAACCCCCAATTTGCTATTTTATTTGTCAGAATTCAAGGGTCGTGCGGATTAACCTTCAAGCCAACACCGTTTACGATTTCATATGTCTTGAGTGAGGTAATAAAATATCACTCCAAGTTAATGTAATATTTGTGAAGTCACCATAAAAATAATATGAGGATCTTCCTCCAGGGAGGTTTCTTTGGTTTTCCCGTCTTTATTTTGTCTCTAATGCAATCTACGGTCCCAATCGCTATGAGTACCATAGGAACTGTATTTCCTTGTACAAAAAGTTATTCTGAATTTGTTTTATGAATGTCATAGTGAAATTGCTATCACTGTCAGTTATGTAGTAGTAGTAGGACTCTTAGCAGAGTCCGCCTGGGGAAGTACCACACCTTTGCCAGTTATTCTACAGCTAAGCAGTAATGTGCAAACATTACTGTGTTCCGTTATGAAGGGCAATGTTTCCAGAGAAATTAGTATTATATATTAGGTATTACAAGCAATAACGGGTTTTAAAACAAGTATTTTTCTATAGCCCATAGAGTGAATTTAAAATTCACTCGCGCGTATCGCGTTTTAATCAGAGTGAATTTAAAATGCAGTATTTGCCTAGGAAAGTTGTACGCTTCTGCCAGACATTCTACCGCTAAATAGTAACGTGTCATTATCACTGTGTTCTAGTTTAAATTGCAATGCTTACAGATGAATTACCGTATATTTTTTCGGGATAAAAAGCCTATGTGTTTTTTCATACAATACAAAATACTTTTTTGAAACATAAACATTTAACAAAGACCGAAACACAGTATTACATACTAGTTCGGAACTGATGGTTTCTCCCTTAACACTCATGACACTAAAATAAACAATAATCTAACTGTGCTCAAGTTTCAGCCCGATCCGACGATCCGACAGTATTGAGGAACAAACATCCAAACATTGACATTTATAATATTAATTAAGTAGGGTACGTAAACTTTTACACCCACATACGCATACTCGCATAACAATAGTATATATAATCTTTATCATCTTCACACGAGACACGTGTCGTGTTTGCGGTTACCATAATGAGCCCCCGAACTCACACGAATATTTGAGGCCAATAAATTGTATTCACAGCTCGATAAACAAACAAAAACAGTTGCAGATTTCGAGTGAGCCACATACATTTCCAAACTTTTAAAAAGCTACATATATTTGGAACAGAAAAACTATTCAGAACCAAAAAAAAGAATTTAAACAGAAACATCGGTATTATAATCCTGTCAAATAAACATTTTATCAATAAATCGGCATCAAAATAAAAATTTTTGATACGATGTTATAAATTTAATGACACAAAAATGTGAAGGATTATTTTGCTAGAAGCCTTTGTTGTGGTCAGGATTTAAGAACAATTTAAAAAAATGTTTTTCGGAATTACTCGAAAACGATAAAAGTTAGACAAAAAAATCTGATACAAATGTATAGTTCTTAAAATTCTACATAATGTAAATAAATACTTCTAAAACAGGACAAAATAAATCTCTTTTAATTACAAAAAAAAATCCTGGACGAGAATCGAATCCATGACTCACGAGTCTGTGGGCGGGCTTACTACCGCAAGACAGACAACTCAGGTGGCAGTTTGAACTTGTTATTGTATTGTATTTCAGACTAGAGACGTGAAAATAATATTTAAAGCGAAAATACCAAATATCTAATACCTTTGCATAATCAAGCGTACAAACTTAACAAACAAGAAATCCATACTGCCCCAAAATACCTTCCTATTTTCGGGGCACAGCGGCCATTTTCCGTCAATTTACATACAAATGTAGGGGACGCTAACAATATCACCTAGATAGGTTGGATAGGTAGTTATCTGACTCCGTTCTACTCAGATACCTGCTCGCTTTTTGGGGTTCAATTTCTATTCGGGAAAACGAATCGTATTTCATTTTTATAGGCGACGAGGCCTGCATAAAAGTGGGTAAATAAATCATGTATTATGTGTTGTGAATGATACTTTGGTGCGACATTGTTTGGACATTTTTGTAGTTGTTCGTCATTTAAATGCATTGTTTTATAGAAAAAAAATATTTTATACAGAATTTGTGACGAGTTTTTTGTGTGCCAACATCAACGGCGTTGGCGATGATTTATTGAATTTGAAATTTACGTATAAAGGAAGATTGTCAAAGACAAAATGTTTTAAAAGGTTCAGAATAAAAAAATCAGTTAATTAACATATGAAAATAATGATAACTAGCAGCACCCCACGCAGCACCAGCAGGTTTTAACCGGGTAGTTCCCATTCCCTTTTATTTTCCCGGGATTAAAAATACTAATTTGTTTAAGATACACCACAGTTTGGAATATTATCTTAAAATTAAAAATAAACAAAGAAATTAATGACAACTATTTAGTTTTCATTCATATTATGACACAAAATTAAGCAATCTATTCGATAAACACATTCCCTACCTAAAAATTTAAACTAAACAAATGAACAAAAATTACTGAAAGTCTACAAATCACACCATCATCTAGCCTCCAACTAACGACAGCTTGTGCTAGTCAGAGGATATAATGATTATTTAATTATAGAAGTATTTTATAGTCCGGTTACTTTAAGTTCTTAATATTTTTTGTGAGCCTACGTCAAGGCAGCAGCTAAACGGGAATGAAAAACTACAGATTTAACTTAAGTGGAAAAAATAAAAACAGCAGACTGAAAATACGCAATTAATTACCAATAATCTACTAACATACTGACCTAACTGAAATTATCATCATAACTATGTAATATTTTCATCCTACCATAATAATGATACACCATACATTTAATTTAAAATATATTTAGATTTCAGTCTGGAATAACACATAGACTACTTTTTATCCCAGGAAAGTAACGGAATCAGGAACCACACAGTTAGAAACGTGGGATGCGACAAATATAATTTACGTAATATTACGTACAATTTAGATTTCACAAAATAATAATTTCGTCACGGAACCCTCTCCGTTCCCCAACTCGAATTAGTCTACATTAATTTGCTCCATCTCCTTTCATTACGGTTTCCAATAACCATCGCACGTGCTGATTCCAGTTTCACCTTGCAGACACCGACATCATAGACCTTGTGCCTATTGCAATAGAACTCAATTTGACACTTAACAAACAGAGAGGCTGCATCTTGCATACAAAACCCCATGCATTAAATTGTAATAATTTGCACCTAATTGCGTATTCATTAAAGATTAAAGTCGCAAATCAACCGCTCTCTATGTAAATTGTCAAAGTAATGAGAAACAAATTGAAACGGGTCATGAACTTATTTTGAACCTTGGACAGCGGTGTTAAGAGATAAATTTGTGTACAAAAGAGAGTATTTTAACAACTGTTGTAAAGGTTGGCTGATTAGGTGGATCATGACAGCTCTTGTTATGATAGTTATTTATGAAAATGAAAGTTGAAACAGAATAATTACATTTCTGTGGAATATTAGTAAATATTAGTGGTAATAGAATTGGATTCCGAATAATTTACTGCTAAAACTGTTTGGATGTTATGTATAAAAGTATAACGTGAAATACTTATGAAGGGTTGCTTCCTGCCAATAATTATGATTTTTTTTCTATCATAATTTGTATCTCGGCAAGATTATGTTGAAATAAATTTGATGCCATAAGAAACTTGGACTTTGTTTTTACAAGAGTGACAGAATAATACTATACAGGGTTTCTGGTAATAAGCCTGTATTCGTTTAGGGACATGTTCTGTATGTTTATACAAACAACTATTATTAGTGTTCTATGTACAACTTTTGTAAAACTCAATTTATTTATTACTTCCACAATTTTTTTTGACGTGACAACGTCTTATAATTCGATGAAGCCGGCTGCACGCCCGCAAAACATGACGTCATGTAACGTTAACGCCGTTACCTCGCCGCCGGCGTTACCTCGCTCTAAGTCGTAGTTGAAGTTGTCACGTTCAACTAACGTCAGTAACCCGACTTTACAGACAACAATTTTTTTTTTAGTTGTTGTTGTCTACATTAGCACTCTGTTTAGCTCTATTTGGGTCGGCAATTTATTTATCAACTGTCAAAGCGTGCGCGCTGCTCTGAGATGAAGAGTTTGATGTTTTTAGACCGGGCAAAAACACTTTTTTGTTTTGTATGGAATAAAAATACGTTTTTTTGACGTGATAACGTCTTATAATTCGGTGAAGCCGGCTGCACGCCCGCAAAACATGACGTCATGTAACGTTACCGTTAGTTCGTCGTCAGTGCCATGCGGACGAAGCTGAGCGCTGAAGGCGCCACCCGCCGAGTCGAGCGGTATCAGTACTCGCGCTATCAGCGTACTGATTTCTTAAGACGTTGTCACGTTTAACTATCGTCAGTAAACCGACTTTACAGACAACCATTTTTTTTTATTGTCAAACAAAAGTTGACATATTGAATGTGTTTAACATGGCCTTAACAGGATGCAGGCTGATAACCAATAACCCTGTATAGGAGTTATTTATGTGTGTCATTGAACCAAAAGAAAATCCTTTTAAACAATCTGTCTTCGCACGTCTTCAATATGATTTGTTTCGTAATCCTATGCAAAACAATAGAAAAGGTCCCTAACTCCTTTACCGATACTTCTTTACCAAGTTTTTATCCAAAAATCCCGGTAAAAAGCTGTCGATCCGGGAAAATCCCGCAATTCGTAAAAAATGTTGCCCGAACTATTGTTAGTTTGTTGATTCAAATCATTCAATCAACGGGAGTTGGGTAAAACAGCTGGATATTTTTAGAAAGAGCTAGAAAACTAAACCTATTTATTTATGGAAAATTGATTTTATTTTGTTTTTTTTTAATAAAGAGTGACAAGACGAGCAGGACATGTGCCTTATGGTAAGCAACATGCCTGCCACATAACAGCACGGTGACACGCAGCTATTGGAACATGAAGAGTCCAAATCATTACCTGGCACTGTACTGCGCTCGTCACCCAGAGATCTAAGTTGTTATATCTCTAAGCCCTGTAATTTCTCTGGAAACATTACGCTTTGTGTACTCGTACTAAGCCATCATCCACCGCGCTGGCCTAGTGTGGGTTGTTGGGTGACACATGACCTCGAAGGATTTTAAGTCCATATCGATACATGATGTTTTTTCACCGTTCTTAGGTTACCTGGCGTTACACACTTTTTTTTTGAAGTGATAACTTCTTTAGGCGCGCCTAGACAGATATTTTGACTGGCCTTGTGGCTTAGTGGTTAGTAGCTCTGCCTGCGAAGCCGAGGGTCGTGGGTTCGATTCCCACCCAGTGCAAATATTTGTGTGATGAATTCAAATGTTTGCACTGTGTCTGGGTGTTTCTATGTATAATAAGTATATATTTAAAACTATATAAGTATTATATCAACTATCTGGCCACCATCTTACAAGCTATGCTTAGTTTGGGGTCAGACGGTGTTGTGTGTGAATTGTCCAACAATATTTATTTATTTATTTCGTGGGCTGTGAATTAGATTCCTGTGATTGTAATGTAGTGTGATAGATTCATAGGAATTGCCGATAGAAGTGAAAACGTATAATTCAGAATTTTATAGCTTACATTGGAAACTACACGGGTGTAACCGGAGGGCGTAGCTTGGGCATCATGCCATGGCCATCTAGAAATGTATCAGCCAATAGGAAATGCTGACGCATTTCGAGATGGCCATGCCACGATGCCCAAGCCACGCCCTCCGGTTACACCCGTGTAGTTTCCAATGTAAGCTATCAAATTCTGAGTTATACGTTTTCATTTCTATCGGCAGTGACTATGACTGCCAACTTTTTTTTTTGAAGTGATAACTTCTTTTCGCGCACCACAGACAGTTTTTTCGTGGGTTGTGAATTAAATTCTAGGGTCACGCTAAAAATATGAGTGTTATGATACTTGTGTAGTAGAACAATGGTTCTACTACAATAATGATTTTGGTGCATATTTGGAACAGCGCCTTACACTGCACTCGGTCCGTCAAGGCCAGTTTTCATTTTGATTAGTGCGATTGCGAGTGCGATCACTCGCACTCGCAATCGCACTCGCACTCGCAATCGCGACTGATTACTATGCACTCGCAATAATCAATCGGTGTTCACACGAATTTGCTACTAATCACTCAACACCTCCACTACTCACTCGCACTCGCACTAATCAAAATGAAAACAGGCCTTTACACACTTAACCGTTTACGTCTTAACCCTCGTGTAGTTCTGCCTAATAAAGTACCGAACAAATAAATCACATAAGTAATTACTTTAAAATTACCTCGCACAAGTCTTCACACTAGTTGCCACATTCGAACCGGTAATAAAGGAAGCAATAATCGCAACTCTAGACTGCGCACCGTCGAGCGAGCGATATGAGCGAAGTTGAGCAATCGCGAGCGTTTACGATGACAGTAACTCTTCGAGAGTATACTTCTGGATGGGGCCATTAAAACAGCGTTTAAGGTGCGTCCCCCAGCAAAACTAGTTTTTTGTCCAGTTTTCAGAGCTATCTACTCATTAGCCAAAACATATATCAACTGGTAAAAAATATATTAAATTTCTAAAACTTCTTGGCTTCAAAATGGTAGTTTTATTTTTTTGATAATGGACTTATTGTCTAAATAATCGCCTCACAACGAAACTATGAAAAAAAAAAATAATGTAGGTATCATGCATCTCCTCGGAAAACCTCCATTATTTTGATTTTGTACTTACACCAACGGATAGACAATTTCATTACGAACATTTTGGTAGTTTTATTTTTTTCAAAAGACCAAAATCTGATTTTATAAAGAGTGTATTCTAAAAATTGAGCGTAAAACAGCGGCAAATCCTACTGTTTCTATCTTGCTCTTTCTAGCGGTGTGCGATAAGGTAAGAAATACTCAAGGTCATTTGCTCGGGGTACGCCCTTAAGTGCGTTAGGAAGGTAGCAAAGCGTTTTTAAACGAATGGTAAAAATTATAATTGGCGTAAAATACGGTCGATAGAAGTGAAAACTTACAAATATAATATTAAATAGCACTAATGATGCATTATAAGTAAACTGTATAGCTACAGATATACTGTACTGTTATGAGGTATACTGAGGTTAGTAATACTTGTATAGTTTTAAATACATACTTATTATACATAGAAACACCCAGACACAGTGCAAACATTTGAATTCATCACACAAATATTTGCACTGGGTGGGAATCGAACCCTCGGCTTCGCAGGCAGAGCTACTACCAACTAAGCCACGAGGCAAGTCAATTCTTCAGGCAAGAACCGCTTCGCTCATGGCCCCACATTTTTCACACCGAACGAGTCGAACCGCAGTTGTAGAATGTTTCACAAATATCACTTCCACCCGAATAGTTTGCTTCGCATAAATAACTGCTACATTGAATCCCGTGGGTTTAATGTGCAGGAAAACTGTAATTGTACCCTTGAGCGTGAATTTGAATATTTTATTTAGTTTCGTTATCGAGGTTAGTTATGTATGTTTATTAGAACTAGTCTTCCTGTGAATCAGGTTCGTTAGTGACTCATGGCTTTATTTGTAATAGTTTTTCATGATGCTTTATTTGTAAGAGTAGGCCTGATGCTTTTTTTTTCTTTTATAGCGGCTTTATGGACATCAGGAGTTGTGGAAAATGTTATAGCTAGGCCACAGATGAGAAAATAGGCTGGGCGTTTGAAACGCTCAGTGTCGTACCAATTATGTAGATAGTATACATTATATTTTAAAATTTACATTTTCAGTTACCAACCACGTCCCGCGGTTTTACAGGTTTTCCATCCGATCCGTTCAGATGTTCCTACTAGACTATAGGCCCGTAAACAAAATTTACGTAGTAAATGAACCACCAGGATACCTATGTAGGATGATAGAACGGTATAAAGTAATAAGATTCAGCACTATGCCGTCACTTGTAAGCTGTCCAACTGAGTACAGTCGAAGAGGGGGGTTGCAACCCTCGATCCCTTCTCCTTGTCGCATGATTGTTGTACGGCATTGCGAAATAATGGATAAGGAGAGGTATTGTAACTGTATGGAACCAATGCCACACATAATCAAATCACGAATTTTTCCGACAAACAATAATTAAAAACTTTAAATTTTCAAATTTTATAGTTTCAATACCTCTTCTAATTCATAATTCTGCAACCCCCCCCCCCCTCTCTTGGTCTGCTTGGTGGTTCATTTACTACGTAAATTTTATTCACGGGCCTATAGTCTATACATAATAGACAACAAACATCAAAATATCTAACCATCCAAACTTTCACTTATATAATATTAGTAGGAAGTAAAATAGTGTTAGTATGTTACGGCTGGTCTAGTCGGGAGAACGGCGACTGCCGATCCGGAGACCCCGGGTTCGAAACCACGCGCACCACTGTCTTTTTGAAGTCATGTGCGTAATGCTGCTAACAAGCTGTTAAAAACGTTTCAGGAAAACATCGTGAGGAAACCGACATGTGCCTATAATCTATCGAAGCCATGTGTCATCCACCAACCCGCACTGGGTCAGCGTGGTAGATTATACCCTTGACTCTCTCCTTGCGAGAGAAGGCCCCGAGTCCCAGCAGTGGGAACATTTAGTGGGCTGTTTATGAAAATAGTGTAGCGGTACCTGTGTGTCTCTGTGTATGCTGTAGGTGGACCAGCAGCAGGGTTCCACCTGGTTGGAGTCCAGCCCCCAAAACTCCAGCTCCTCCTCGAAGAGGGGTCCGCACACATTGGTGGGGTAGTGGAGCTTGCCTGTCCTGGGGACAACAATTAAAAAACTTGTATTAAAAAACTCAATAAGTTTTAGCATAAGGTCTGAAGTCATCCGTCAGAGGAACACATTTATCGACATAGCGCAATGTATTAGCAAACTGAAGTGGCAGTGGGTTGGTCACATTTAACAAAGGAGGTGTAGAGGATGCCCTGAAACTCGACGGAGAGACGACATACGTAATGCAGCAGGCAGTGTCTGGAGAAGAAAAACTGAGGACAGGGCTGTGTGGTGTATCATGGTAGAGGCCTAACTCCAGTAGTATACTGGGGCAGGCTGATGATCATGATATGGTAAGTTACAGCTGGTATAAAAGGGAGGACGGTGACTGCCAATCCGGAGTCCCTGGTTCAAATCCCACGCGCACCACTGTCGTTTCGAAACCACATGCGTAATGCCACCAACTTAAAAACGGTGATGGAAAACATTGTGAGGAAACCAGCAAGTTTCAAGAATCATTTGAAGTCACGCATCAACCAAACCTTACTGAAACAACGAAGCTACAGAACCCTCTATGTGACAATACAACTCAAATTTGACCCGTTTATTTAAACTTGGTTAAAACGGTATCACTATCCCGCTGTCAAAAATGTGATGAAAGCGCGATCTGACGCAACAGATACATCGCCAAAATAAACGCGACCGAGAAGTGCTACGATTTATGAGCAACGGAACGGTTACAGTGAGCTAACAACAGTATGGACTCAACAGCTGTTCAATTACATTGAAGACCCCAACCAAAAAGAGGAGGGTTATAAGTTTGACGTCGATATATGTCTGTGTTATGGCACCGTAGCTCTCAAACGGGTGGCTTGTTTTCAATGCGGTTTATTCATGTCAAAGTTAATTTTCGTGCGATGTTTCTTAGCTATGTTTAGTTATTTTGTTTATAAAAAATTCATAACCTCCTTTAATGTCAAATGAAAAGGCTTGACTAGTAAAATACTGAATATCACGACAAATATCAAATCCAAGGTGGCCGCCACCACAAAATGATTAATTTCACAAAATGACTATTTGTTTTTACTACTCCCTGGATATGGGTAACAAATGAAAGGGTTTAACTAGTAGAATTTTGAACAAATTTCAAATCCAGCACGGTCGGGGGTAAATAGTATTTTTTTATTTTATTCTTGTTATAAAAATGTTAGACATGTTTTATAAGATACAGAGATGGAACAAGCACAAGCAGTGCAATAAATGTTTCCACTGCTGGAACTCTGGACCAAACGCGTCACTTCGTCGCGCGTTTAAGGCTCACATTTTTCTCAGTTCGGACACAGCAAAATCCCCATTTCCTCGAAGCTTGTCTTAGGGAACTTTGTTCTAATAATCCTGTATTCATAGTTTATAAGAATACTATATTTTTTCACTCTGGCGCGATATATCATACTGTATCGATTTGTACGATGCTCGAACAAAAATGAATTGATGACAGGCAGCAACGTTACTGCAATGGGGCAATGTCAATCAATATTACGTTGATCTTGAACCTGAGGGATTCAAGAAACTGGAATTGAACTTGAATTTATGAACTTTGGCGAATTTTATAAAGTTCTAATATGCGTTTGTTCACAAATTTCGATATACGAATAGACAAATGGTCTTGGCAAAATAGTAAGTAGCAGTAGGACTTTTTCGCAGAACCCGCTCCGAAGTACTATCCGAAGTACTACCACCTATGCCAGCTATTTAAAAGCCAAGCATTATTGTTCAAGCATCGTGTTCCGGTTTGGAAGGCAAAATTTCCAGAGAAGTTATAGAGCGTAGAGATAAATTATCTCTGGGTAGCGAGCGCAATGTAGTGGCTAGGTAATGATTTGGACTCGCCATGTTCATGCATTATGGGTAGGCGTGTTACTTGCCATCAGACACATGTCCTGCTCGTCCTATCACTCTGTACCATAAAAAAGTATAGATATTTTATTTATACTATGCAGTACAAACTTTATTGGTGTTGTTTTCCGTTTAATACTGATCTTTCGCAAAATTAGCTTGCTGCGTTTTATTTAAAAAAACAAATATGACTCTGAAACTAAATAAAATGTGATTTACAATCAAACTATATTCTGTTTGATGTGAGTTAAATTCTCGATGTTTCATTTGATTGGTTGGCTGAACGTAACACGAACTGGGATTTTTTGTGTTACTTATAAAAATAGTAGTTAGTCAAACCGGGTTGCCGGAATTCGTTTATATTTTTTTTTTTGGCAATTCAGTTTTATTCACGAATATTTTTTTACATGCAATGAAAAATGATTCTGGTGTTGGGAGAAATGCTTAACTATCTTTCAAAGTTAAGCCTTATGTTGTGTGAAAATATCCAAAAATAGTATTTATCTATTTAAAGAGTGTTTGACTGGCCTTGTAGCTCAGCTGGCAGTAAGTTTACTTGCAGATCGTGGGTTCGATTCTCATCGCAGATAAATTTTAATATATGTGTAATGAATTATTTTTAAACAACAAGTTTTGTTTAATTTAGAGCTATATATGGTGTTGTTTGAATAAAGTTCACTGATATTTATTATTTGAGTAGCGATCCGCCCCGGTTATGCCTGTGGCATATATTTATTCTATAGCACTCAGAAATCACGAAGAAATCTAATGGTGAAAGAATTTTTGAAATCACTTCAGTAGTTCCTGAGATTAGCGCGTTCAAACAAACACGCTCTTTAGTCTTAAAATAATATTAGCACACATTTTCTCGATATCACTTGTGCCTTTGTATCAACCACAAAAAGTAATCTTTAATCATATCACTTATAGTTTCAAAATAGAGTAAGAACTCATAAACCCCTAGACCTTCGTTATTTTAACAAAGCTAAAAGTTTGTCAACTCATTCTCCCAATACAGGTAAGAGCGATGGACGTTTATGAAGTTTGGGTCATCCTGGCTTTAGCAGATAAACGATACTAAAGGTTTATGAAATACCGATTGACTGGGGTTTACGATCTCTTAGTCCAAAAGCTTAGTGGCACTGTGTTGTTACGGGTTTGTTGTGCGTTGGTTACCATCAGGCGCAGTTCTAACTTGTCGCGTCACTCTGTCTTATAACATACAACATAAACAGCCCACTGCATGTTCCTCGGACTCGGCCTTGGCCTTCACTTGGCCTTCTCTCGCAAGGAGAAAGTCAAGGCCATAATCCACCAAACTGGCTCAGTGCGCGTTGGTGGATGGTACTTTTTTTTTTTAATAAAGCGTGACGAGACTTGCAGGACAAGTGCCTGATGGTAAGCAACATGCCTGCCACATAACAGTACAGTGACACGCAGCTATTGGGGCATAAAGAGTCTAAATCATTACCTAGCACTGCACTACGCTCGTCACCCAGAGATCTAAGTTGTTTTATATCTAAGGACTGTAATTGCTCTGGAAACATTGCCCTTCAAACCAGAACACAGTAATGTTTGCACATTGCTGCCGCATGTCGGTTTCCTCACGTTGTTTTCCTTCACCGTTTTAAGTTAATGTCATTACGCACATTGCTTCGAAAAGACAGTGGTGCGCGTGGGGTTGAAACTTTCTTCTTCCTTCCGGATTTGCAGTCCCCGTTCTCCCGACTAGACAAGCCGTAACTTACAAAACTAACTACTAATAACTCTCTCTTATAAAACCTACAAATGAACGTCCACCGTTTACGCTCAACCTGTTAAACGGCTAATATCTTTAAAGATAGTACTTTATTTTACGAAACATTGAACAGTCTAGGCTTGGCCTAGCAAAATACGCTCACCCTGCTCCCCAAAGTCAAGGTAAATGGCATGCGAGAGGAAAAACTTGTGAACATAACGACCTAATTACCCTTAATACTGGCATACGTACATTTTAGCAATTTTACTTTGAAAAGCGATAATGAGTAAACCCTAAATCAACTGATACAGTTCACTATGAAAACGTGATTGTTACTTGTTTTTATTCGTGATACGACTTTCCACACAACTTGAGTTTCAACCGCATTCAGCGGTCTTTTTGGACAGAGAAGGATAGGCTAGGTTAGAGACGTACTTCTTAGCATTCCATGGATTCACCGTGCGGGTGCCGGGTCCATACCCGGCACCCGCACCGGCACCGGCACCCGGTCCATACACTATGAAAACGTGATTGTTACTTGTTTTTATTCGTGATACGACTTTCCACACAACTTGAGTTTCAACCGCATTCAGCGGTCTTTTTGGACAGAGAAGGATAGGCTAGGTTAGATGATAAACGTAAATATACCCTGTAAAATTACAAAAAATCTTTATCCTACCAAAATATTATAAATTTCAACACTTAAATCCACTAAAAACTTTAGATAACGATACAAACGTAGATTAGTCAGCAACATTTAACATTACGAATACGAATAAATATCCCCATAGTTCATATTTTACTCGTACTATTTCTGAAATTTCCAAAAACTTTTCCTGACCGTTACAAATTTCTGGAGTACCTACTACATACATAGGGGTGGCGTAATAAAATAAATAAGCCCACGACAAGATAAATCCACAAGGGTTAGTCGGGTCTTGCGTATCAACCCTAACATAAACACGTAAGCACACTACCGCAATCACATGCGGTTTCACTGCGATTTGATTTCGTGCTTTTTATTTCACTTGTAAAAACGTTTCAATATAATGTTTTATGTGTATTTAACCACAGACATCAACAGTAGAAGCGTAGATCAGACTCAAATAAAGATCAATGAAAATAGCTATACTATACTCAGAGCATATTTACAGGTAATCTCGAAAAAGTCGAATGGTTATAACTCAATCCTTATCAAATTGAAATGAACTGATCTAAATGCTTTAGTAATATTTCGCAAGACTCATATTAATTAAGGCAAAATTTATTGATAAAAAAATATTACAATAAGGCAAATGTAGACTCAAAAACTGTGTGCCTCGATGCCGGGCTATATATGAAAGAGATTAAAAACCAGACCAACCAAAACTTTTTTTTTTTTTTATTTTAGCTGGAAGACCAGCTTCCAGCTAAAATTTTGTTGAAAAACTTATAGTGACAATAAGTTTTTGGGAAAGGTCACGACAAATACGATAATAGTAAAAACAAAAGATGTCCGTAAAGGAACAGAACTCAATCGTATCAAAACCGCTAGCTGTTGCGAAGCTGTACTTCAGACATTACGAGCTTAAAAGGCTAACAAAACAGGATATAAAACCTACTCAAAAGTTCTGGAACATTCCCAAAAGACCACAAACGAAATTATACAGTGTTCTGTATAATTAAGACGAGAAATTTTGTTGAATTGGACCGTATTTTTTGTTTTATCTCAATTAATTCAGTACAGGGCAGCCCTGGAGACTGTCCCAAACTACGGAACTAGTCGGCTTATAAATATTACTTAGTAACTGTCCCGCTGTTTTATTGGCTCGTTGTACATTTAAATATTACACATTTTGTTTTGGCAGAATTTTTTGTTTTGAAGGAGATCGGAAGAGTATTCTGGATCCCGAAAGCTAAAAGTGGAGTAGAGAGTCAAGTGACCTATGCTAAACAACAGAAATAAAGTAGCCAAGTGCGAGTTGGACTCGCCCATGAAGGGTTCCGTTCCAGCAAGTAACATAATATACATAGTACACATAGTTCTTGTAGTGCGTTGTAACTTTGATCGAAGTTTTAATAATAGTGTATTTATGACGTACTAAAAAAAAACTACTCATCAGATCGAGTTCAAACTAATTTTCGTTGGTAGTTTTTATGGTAATGTACATCATATATTTCTTTAGATTTTTCATTCTCTTACTTTAGAAGTTAGAGGGGGGGGGACACACATTTTACCACTTTGGAAGCGTCTCTCGCGCAAGTTATTCAGTGTAGACAAAAATTATATTAGAAACCTCAACATCATTTTTGAAGACCTATTGATAGACACCCCACACGTGTAGGTTTGATGAAAAAAATATTTTTTGAGATTCAGTTCTTAGTATGGGGGGCACCCCTAATTTTTTTTTTTTTTTTTAACTTTTGTAAAAATCTTAATGCGGTTCACAGAATACATCTACTTACCAAGTTTCAACAGTGTAGTTCTCATAGTTTCGGCAAAAAGTGGCTGTGACATACGGACGGACAGACAGACAGACAGACAGACAGACAGACAGACAGACATGACGAATCTATAAAGGTTCCGTTTTTACGTTTTACGGAACCCTAAAAATGTGTGATGACAAATTAACACAAAGAATGTTTTGCTAAATTCTATCACGTTTATATATATTTTTTAAATAACCTGTAGTTATATTTTCATGTACCTGCATGGGTTGACAAACCAACTTATCGTCAACCTCTTTAATATTTTAGTCTTTTAAAGTTGTGATGGCCGAAACGATGAAGAATTTACCAGAATACTAAGACCACAATCATATTAAGATAACTAAAACTAAAACGGGGCTATTATTTTAAAGTTATGATTGATTTGTTCATAGTTGTAGTGGTAGGACTCTTGGCAGAGTCCGCCTGGGGAAGTACCACACCTTTGCCAGTTATTCTAGCGCCAAACAGTAAGGTGCAAACATTACTGTGTTCCGGTTTGAAGGGCAATGTTGCCAGATAAATTACAGGGCTTAGAGATATAACAACTTAGATCTCTGGGTGACGAGCGCAGTGCAGTGCTAGGTAATGATTTGGACTCTTCATGTTCCAATAGCTGCTTGTCACTGTGCTGTTATGTGGCAGGCACGTTACTTACCATCAGGCAGATGTCCTGCTCGTAATGTCACTCTTTATTAAAATTAAAAAAACAATAACGTTTTATTAAACAGAATTTCTCTAAAACTTTCATCAGAATCTGTGCACAGCAGAGTGTTGATTTAAAAATTCATTATGTAAAATGAAGGACCAAAAATGTGAATGGTTTGCTGTATGCATGAATGTGGACTGTAACCAGTCCCATTGGAATTTACATTTATTCAGGAGTACAAAGAGCTCTCGGTTTGACTTGGCCTTTTTTTCTTGGGTTCACGAATATAAATATTAATTAATTTAATACCAGTGGTTTCTCTGTTTTAAAATAATGGGCTATTGACTTCGTAATCCAGTTTATATCGCAAAATATTAATTTAATTATAATAAACATAAATTCGTGCCAAGCGCTTAGAATCAACGTTCATCAGTTCTTAGTACCACACTTTTGCCAGTTATTCTACCGCCAAGCAGTAATGTGTAAGCGTTACTGTGTTCAGGTTTGAAGGGCAATGTTTCCAGAGAGATTACTGGGCTTGGAGATATAATATCTTATATCTCTGGGTGACAAGCGCAGTGCAGTGCTAGGTAATGATTTGGACTCTTTTATGTTCCAATAGCTGTGTGTCACTGTGCTGTTATGTGGCAGGCATGTTGCTTACCATCAGGCACATGTCCTGCTCGTCTCGTCATTGTTTAATCATAGTAAAATAAATAAAAAAATCAGGGCTAAATCGGCTCAATTTTGTGTGCCCCGGTGAATACAACTTCGCGACTGGTGGGATTTAACTCAACGACCTTATTCTTGTGAATCGTGCGTTATATCCACTAAACCACCAAGGATTATTTTTACACGACCAAAAATACTAGAGCTAAAATGTAGAGTATTTACATATACAGAGTTATTGGTAATCAGCCTGCATCCTTTTAAGGGGATGTTAGGTACATTCAATACGTCAACTTTTGTTCAACAATTTAAAAAAAAAATGTTTTTTTTTTCTTTTACAAAATAAATAAAAAGTGCATCGGTCTAAAAGTATCGAACTCTTCGTAACAATTCGTAACGAGAGCGCGTACGCTCTTTAACGCGCAAAAAATGATGTACCAAAGTGAATAAACACTAAAAAATCGCTAAACAGTACAAAAAAGGGCAACAAATACAATTTTTTTTTTTGGGTTATTTATTAAGTTTTAACGAAAGTTGTAGAACAAAAGTTGTTTATTTAAATATACAGAACATACCCTTAAACGGATGCAGGCTGATTACCAGTAACCCTGTATATATCCGATCCGATTTGTGTATTGGAAAGACTTGTTGCTGAGTCCGTCTGGGGAAGTACCACACCTTTGCCAGTTATTCTACCGCCAAGCGTTAACGTGCAAACATTACCGTGTTTGGGTGTGAAGGACAAAGTTTTCAGAGAAATTCCAGGGCATAGAAATCTTATATGTTATTTCACGATTTTCGAATTTTATTTAGTTTTGTTTGCAATGGATAAACATTAAACATAGCAGTTTTATCTTAAAATGTAATTTTTGCCAAGGCAGATTATGACGCTCTTAACAGCTGTTCTGTATACATCTATTTAACCTAACCGTGTACCTATGTAGGCGATTTTCCTTTAAGCTGGTTGCCTGGAAGAGATTGCTCTAAGCAATAAGGCCGCCATTTGTGGCACAAGTTCATAAGTGTTTTACTGTAATATTTATGGTATTGTGTCACAGTAAAGATATATCTATTTAATGAACTCAGAAACGCAAATGAAAATTATGATTATATTTCTGGTTGGCCGTAAACTGTGTTCCAATTTGAAGGGCAATGTTTCCAGAGAAACGACAAGGCATGGAGATAAATCATCCTATATGTCTAAGTAAAGAGCGCAAGGCATAATGATTTGAACTCTTCCTGTTCCAATAGCTGCGTGACACTGAGCTTTTATAGCTAGGTGCGTTGCTTACCATTAGGCACATGATCTGCTCATACCGTCAGTCTTTGCTATTTATAAAAAAACTACGTACCACGTTACTTACTCGTAGGTAAGTACATAGATTTTTTACATTATTAGATCAGATACTGTTTTGTATCAAGAGGTATTTGCGCATCTAAAGGTAGGTAACTACAAATATGGTTATTGTAGTTAAAACCGCCTATACATATAATAAGCTAAACATTGCCAGCTTTGCCGTCAGAAGTTGACTATCGCCGGCCAACATCTCCGAACTAGCAACTGTTGAAACTAGGGGCAGTCCAAACTTCTGCCCGCCTATTGGTGTGATTGTAAATTAATAATATTACAACTTTTGGGCTAGTTCCACTATCTGTTCACGAACTAGAGATACCGTTTATGATACGGCACGTCGATACTGTTGCGATACAATTAACGTTTGTATTAAGCGAAAAGTTGTTAATTTTAGTTGTAATGATTTTAAAAGCGAATGTTTGTGAGTATGCATAGATCTATATTACTGTTTAAAAATACCACAGGGATCTGGATGAAATCTGCTACGTAGGCAGCTGATTGTATGGAATAACACAAAGGCTATTTTTACCGCGGGAAAGTAACGAAATCAATATTGATTACCAGCTACTGGTAGTCAATATTGATGAACGTTTTCATCATAATATATTATGAAGATATTCTGAAAAGTGTGCAGAAGATCTGCATAACTAATACCACATTGCTTTTTTTATATGGGACGGCTTGTACCACAAAATAATATCGTTTCATGGTTGATGTTCCAAACACTCATCAACAGGTTTCTCTGCATTGTAGTAACAAGAAAGTCTGAAATTTGGAATGCATTACTTGAGTGGGATTTGACCAGATAATTTCCTGATGGATAATTTGAATATAATCCGAGTGTCTTCAAGTCCAGAGTGGATCCGTTTCTTCTTAATTAGCTCGCTACATCATAGACCATAGCGTCGCTTAATATCAAGCAAGATGGCGGACAAATGCAAACCTATAATTAGTTATTTAAACGATAAAAAGTTTCCTAAACTAAATCCAGCTTTTATTATGGACGGCAACGTTGTGTAGTTTTTTTTTCTTTTAAATAAAGAATGACGAGACGAGCATGACATATGCCTGATGGTAAGCAATATGCCTGCCACATAACAGCACAGTGACAAGCAGCTATTGGAACATGAAGAGCCCAAATCATTACCTAGCACCGCACTGCGCTCGTCACCCAGAGATCTAAGTTGTTGTATCTCTAAGCCCTGTAATTTCTCTGGAAACATTGCCCTTCAGACCGGAACACAGTAACGTTTGCACATTACTGCTTGGCGGTAGAACAATTGACAAAGGTGTGGTACTTCCCCAGACGGACTCTGCTAAGAGTCCTACCACTACAGAATAGTGCCTCTCATCTCTAAAGATGGGTCGAGGAGAGATGGCTGCTGCACGCCTCATACTCGTGATCGGGTGCGACGCTGGTCCACTCGCAGCACAACAACAAACCAAGGTAAACGCTCTTTTTACCGCAGTAAATCGGGGGATTCTGATTTTAGAATAACATGTCATGAAAGCATGATAATCCTCGAAAGTTTTAGACTTTTTCGACATAATTTAGTTTTGTATTATATGTACCTATATCTTTTATTTTTGTAATTTCAAAGCGTTACATGTGTTTTTATTGGTTTTAGTAATGAAGTTGAGAGTAGGAAAAATATGCTTGTTGTTGGTGGGATGGTTTCATCTAAAATATTAAATTTCAAAACACACAATTTGGAGATCACCTTTAACTAATAAATAGTCATTATGTTTGTACTTTACATAATTGTTATTGTGAATTGCTATCAATGACCATCATCAAATGGCGTTAACGTTATCAGATATCGCCAATCAGAAATCAAACATCATCGACCATGTTCAATCTCAAACATCAAATACATATTTATGTATATCTCACAAAAAAAATCGTGATGTAGTCCGCTGCAACGACAATCCAGAAAGTATTAAAATACACACTTATTATGCTACAGCTACAGTACTGTTAAGATTGTTTTGGGAACATCTCTGCAAAATGTCCATAAGGCCTACTGTCCACGCACGCGTCTTTTGTCGAATGCATGCATCCTACGAACAAACGCAAGACGTGCTGTGGCTGTCGTGTCGTTGTCGTTTCGTGGACACAGACTTCATTATTTGTACGCAAGATGCAAGCATTCGTCTTGCATCCGACAATTGTCGAAATCGTGCGGATGTCGTGCAGCTACGTGGACAATTGGCCTAAGCGTCGTCTACTGCTCACCATGAGGTAGACAGCAAGTAAATTACCGTTAGCTGCGTTACAAAGCTCACTCGTGTAGATAAACATCTCTTTATCTTTTTTGTTAACCACCTAAGTAGCATAAACGTTCCCAATGCTAGGACTCAGCATCTTATCGCGCAAGAAAAAGGTAGGTGGATAGAACTTGAGCTCGAAAGATGCTTGGAGCATATTGCTTTTCAAAATATTTTTCTTCACCGTTAAAGCTAGATAAAGAAGCCATTGGTGATGATTAACTGGCACATCTAAACCTGGAAAAATACTATTCTGAAGCCTACTTTTACTTTCTAGCCCACCACTTTAACACAATTAGCGAAATAGTGTAGGTAAAATAGTTAAATTCAGGCATTAATCCGTTTTACCCAAATCAAATTATTCTAGCGATATTATACCAGTGCAGTGATCCAAACCACGGCTGGAATGTCAATGGAATATTGTAACCTGAAATGCGCTGGATTCATATTTTAATCATTCCGGTCGAATTTCGGGCTCCAATTAGAAATTTGACTGGTTTAATTTAAACCAGATATCGGCTATTTAAAGTGCTCCCAATAAATTGACACAATAGATTGCTATGGATTATAACATGACGTTTATTATTATTTTATGAAACAGGCAAAAGCAGAGAAATATGTATGTATTTCAAACTGTGGTGGAAACTAGCGAACCATTATCTGTTTTCTGACACAACAACACAATTTTGTAATAAAGTACTTTGTTTCATAGTTGAATAAAATAATCATTGACTCTACAGTTCATAAACCTAAAAAAATATTTTTGATCCCGAAAAAGTCAAGAAGGACACACCCGATCGAAAGGAATTTTTGAAACTGATACTAAACTTGGGTAATACCAAGGTATCTGTGGAAATTTAGCTCAGTCGGAACTTTTGTAATTTCAAATGTCTAAATTGACCGGAGTATCGAACATCGTAAAGTTAAATATTTTTACCCGCGACGGAACGGAGATTGAATATCATCTTGAATTTACAATCAATTTTAGTATACATAATTGTAATGTCATCAGAACCAGATTTGTTTATCAAATTTTAGATCAATCGGTTTTCAGGAAGGGGGTGAAATTCCAATGACTAAATTCGACCCAAGAAAAAATCAAACCGAGTAAGCTAAATAAAACCGTTTAGAAATATGAAAATTATCTGTTCTCTCTAAAAAAATGAAAATAAAACAAAAAAAAATTGAAAAATCTATGACGGTTTTAAAGTAATTGAAAAGGATTAAACAATTAAAATCCCCAACTAAAACAACAAATGATAATGATACTTGCTTTAACTTACAAGATGGCAGTCCCCGACGGATAGTAGTTTTTGTTTTTAAAGTTTTGCGTTAATTAGGGATCTCACGCTTCATTTGTTGTTTTAGTAAGGGTTTTTTTTTTTTTTTTTTAACTGTTATAGGTTTGCACTTGACCGCCATCTCGCCTGATGTAAAGCGACGATGCGGCCTACGATGTAGCGTGCTTACCTAGAAAAAACCGATTCACTCTCGACTTGAAGACACCAAGATTATAACTATCGGGGAAAATCCACTCAGGTAGCTCATTCCACAGTCTAGATTTTCTTATCACAAAAGTAGAGTCAAACCTCTTTGTTCGTGTCTTTGGAACATCAACCATGAAACGATGACACTTTCTCGAGCTACGAGCAGTCCGATAAAAAAAGGGCAAGTTGGTATTAAGTTATGCAGATCAGTCGCGCACTCTCCGAAATGTATCCGATAAAAAACCGATAAGCTAGCAATTTTGCGGCGATGTTCAAGACTTTGAAGTCGTTTCCGCACAAGAGTATCATTGCCTATGAGCCTTTTGGCACGTTTCTCGATCGATTCCAAAGCCTCGAGCTGATACTTAGCCGATCCATCCCAAAGGTGCGAACAGTACTCCATACAAGAGCGAATCTGTGCTTGATATAATGTAAGCAATTGTTCAGACTTGAAATACCTTCGCACCTTTGAGAGGACACCTAGTTTTTTGGCAGTTAATATAGCTTTGGACTCGATATAAGAGGCAAAGTTGAGCGTAGATGACAAGGTAACACCCAAAAGGTCGAGATGGTCGGTAACCGGCACGGATACACCATTATTTAATGCTTTTTCAATTACTTTAAAACCGTCGTGGGTGTTTCAAATTTTTTTTATAAACACAATATTTTGCTGTAACATCTTACTAATTTTATAAATCTAAATCTTTGGATAGTTGGGTGTTTCGTATCATAGCGTAGGTATGAATGAATCCAGTCGAAATTCGGAACACAGCTTAACATTTCCTTACATCGATGTTCTATTATTTGTTTTCTCCGAAACCACGAGGTTTCGTTGGAACAGTGTGTTTATTTGATTTCACAAAAAAACATTAAATTTAGTCGAGTGAGGGTGAGTTTAACTTGGCAATCTCATTCTGAAAAAAAGTTTAAATGTGAAATTTGAAGTTGTACCATATAATACCTAGCCAAATAGGCTAGGTAGTAGCCAATTGTTTCACTAGATTAAATAATTTATCTTTTTGTTTATTTGTTTTTGTGTTGTGATCAATATAGTAGTATTTCTATCTATCTATCTACCTATAGGTATTAATTCATTTTTTATAACTTACTAGCGAACCGCCCCGGCTTCGCATGGCTTTAACTGCATAAGGATTATTGCTGTTTTGCTCAAAATCACTTCGTAAATAAGTCATTATTTCTCGTGAAAATTACAGGATAAGCAATGCCCATATTTTGCTCGCTTCTTCAAGTTAATTTTTAAACCAAAATTTTAATTGACTGAGTACCCTTATAACCCTATATGTTTGTAAAATTTTTTGGAAGTTTAATTATTTTAAAATACTTAACGAATGAATTACAGCATTATTAATTAGAATTACGAATTAATTTCAGAATAAAAGCTTAGAAAGGTTATATAAAGTCGACAGAAGTACTCTGTTCACTTCTGCATTTTACTGCGTCATGCAAATCAACTTTAGGTCTGTAAATACGAAATATTCCACCAACATTTTCACCATCGATGTATGAGTAAACCTCAAGTCAAACTAATCTAGATAAACGAAACACATTACGTGATTGAATGCACTCCAATTCAATGTTGAACATTGCACTGTGAGAAGTGTAGTTTTTTTTTGGCTTTGCAATACCAATAAATTACATTAATTATTGGAAGTACTACCCACGGTAATTGCGGGTTCGGTTAGGTTAGGTAATACTATTTTTTTAAATTATTATAAAAAATAATAATAGAAAAAAATAGTATAATTTTGTTTAAAGTCTGACCCTAGGCAGAATATTCTAAATTCTAAGTGTTATGCAATCCAAAAACCTGCCAAATTTTTGAGAAAAGTCCTCAAAATCAATATTTTTTTAACATTGTTATCTTTGCTTTAGGCTGAAATCTCGTCTACTAACTGACGATATGTTCTACAATGAGACCTGATAACCTACGAGAAGTCAATTCACTCTTGACTTGTAATCAGTTTTCTAGTGAACTCTTTACAGAGGTGACTGTGGTGAGACTGTGGTACTTTACACCACTTTGTACCTCTACAAAAAGTTCCTCTACTGCCAAGCTGTATTGTGTCATCACTAAGTTTCAGTTTGAAGGCCAATTTACGGATAAATTACGGGTGTAGAGATTCTTTTTTCTAGGGCTACGAAACGCATAGTCCTTGTAGAACTTACCGTACCGTGGAAAACTAATATACCTAAAGACCACGCGATGAAACAAAATAAGTATTACGACCTTCAAAACACATTAACAAAAAATGGCTATGTAGTTAATTTATACGCTGTAGAAATAGGAGCGAGAGGTATACCAGCAAAATCTCTCTATAACCTGCTTAAAGACCTTGGCTTGTCCAGAAGTGCAGTAAGTTCCATACTAGAACGAGTATCTAAAGCTGCACTAGTAGGATCATATCGGATTTGGCTGGGCAGGGAGAGAAATACGAGTAGTGAAGGTGAGTGTTGACGTACGTCACCAAAAGGGGCCCCTTTTAAACCTACGCCCGAGTCACAAGTCTTGCGGTCTATTCGAGATTTCTCTCTCTGCCACACGTTGGACCCGGCACCCGTACGGTGAATCCATGGAATGCTAAGAACTTCGTCTCAATCATCTCATATCTCAGAGTGAGGACAGTAGTGTGGTGCTAGGGTTTTTTTCTTTGGCGATGACACCAAAACCTTGTACATTGGCACTAGGCAAAATATTCATGGTGCAGATGGGATTCGCACCTACAACCTCACGATTGTACGGCCACCAAAGCTTCTCTAAATTCAAAACATGTAACTAACGGATACTGAAATAGCTCACCAGCCACAGGCCTCTCTGAGTGTACCAATCAGGAAAATACTATTCTAGAGAGCGCAAACAATAGATACTGAAATAGGCCCGGATTTAGACTAATGGACGCTGCAACCTGGCTGTGACAGATACGATACACGGGTTCGATGACAATTATCAAACCTACAAACTGATCAATATTATAGACTGGCCTCGTGGTTTAATGGGTAGTAGCTCTGCCTGCGAAGCCGAGGGTCGTGGGTTCGATTCCCACCCAGTGCAAATATTTGTGTGATGAATTCAAAATGTTTGCACTGTGTCTGGGTGTTTCTATGTATAATAAGTATGTATTTAATATTATATCAGCCATCTGCCCGCCATCGTACAAGCTTTGCTTAGTTTGGGGTCAGATGGTGTTGTGTGTGAATTATCCACCAATATTTATTTATATTGGACTTGAAAAACCGTAATGTCTGATGACGAAAACATAATATCTGAATAATCTACACATTAAACACATTGGTAATACGTGAAGCTTTTTTTGTACTCCTTTTTGCGAGGAAAATTGGACGGAAGGCTGAAATTTCGCACACTTTCAGTTTATATAGAGACTAGCGGTCCGACTCGGCTTCGCCCGTGGTACATAATATATATCCTATAGCACTCAGGGCTCACCAATACATCCCACGTTGAAAGAATTTTTGAAATCGATCCGCGCTTCTACCGCCTAACTAAATCGGCTATCGCTTTGCTAATCCTGTCTCTATCACTTCAAGCGAAAAGAAAATAGAGAGAAACATCAAAGCGATGACATTTTTCGTTAGGCGGTAGACCCCCGGCGCTTCTACCGCCTAACGAAAAACGCTTTGACGCTTTGGCATTGCCGTCTCTTTCATTTCAAGCGAGAAGAAAAGAGACAGCAATATCAAAGCGTCAAAGCGTTTTTCGTTAGGCGGTAGACCCCCCGGTAGTTCTACAGATTAGCGTTTAGCGCGTTCATACGAAATCCTTCAGCTTAGTACAGAGAAGAACTGCAGAATACTATTGTGGGGGCACGTTTGTACGTGTCAGATTTAGTATATAAGAAGATGACAGCGGTCGAGCGATCAGTCTCTCGCCCCGCGTCACTTATATAGTTAAAAAAGAAGCACAAAAGTTATATTAAATCAATAACATTACTATGTATTTGTCACACACGCAAATATAACACTTTTTCTATTGTTACAGTATGTGGTCAAACTCAGAATAGATTAACATTGCTATCAAACATCTAACAATCTACCATAGATTTTCGACTTCTTGGAAACCACTAACTTGGCAGTAATTTGGACTGTACATATTCAAATGGCTATGTAGCAGTGTGATGCCCAGGCATGTTGGTTACCATCAAGTTTATGCCTAGCTCGTATCTTCATTACACATTACTCTACATTAGACACAACCGCACATATACATGCGTAATGCATACAAATACATCCATGAAAACTTCAAAAGTTGTGATATCATGGGACACCAGAAAGCAACAAAGTTTTTGCGAATTAGAAGTAATACAGTTTGCAAAAAAAAAAAATTAGCAGTCATGGGAACTGCCGCTAGAAGTGAAAACTTATAACTCAGAATTTGATAGCTTACTTTGGAAACTACACGGGTGTAAGCGGAGGGCGTGGCCTCCCCATCTTGGCATGGCCATCTAGATTTGCGTCAGCATTTCCCATTGGCTGACGTATTTCTAGATGGCCAATAGCCATGGTCCCGAGTTTACCCGAAGCTTTCTTATCATACCCGACCGTGACGATTGAAATCAATTCACAGCCCACGAAAAATCTGTCTAGGCGCGCCTAAAGAAGTTTTCACTTCAAAAACATAGCTTAATTTTATGATTTAGATACGTTCATCTGGAAAATTAAGTTGGAAACACTAAGCACGGACATTTTTTATGCGTCACTTCTATTATATATAAATATTTATGTTTCTTACGGTTTTAGTCTCACATGTTTACAGCTCGGTCGCACAGCAATATCCCCTATCCCTATCTTCTTTAAGCAAGGAATTTCGTTTCAGTTAAAATTGAATTTAAGACTGTAGTGGTAGCACTCTTAGCAGAGCCCGCCTGGGGAAGTACCACACCTTTGCCAAATATTCTACCGCCAAGCAGTAATGTGCAAACATTACTGTGTTCCGGTTTGAAGGGAAATGATTCCAGAGAAATTACAGTGCTTAGAGACATAATATCTTAGATCTCTGGGTGACGAGCGCAGTGCAGTGCTAGGTAATGATTTGGATTATCATGTTCCAATAGCTGCGTGTGACTGTGCTGTTATGTGGCAGGCATGTTGCTTACCATCAGGCACATGACCTGTTCGTCTCGTCACTCTATGCTATAAAAATAAAAATAAAAATTGTACGTGTTCAAATTGTGCATCATCATACTACATTGCTATATCCTCCCAAGCGACATACTAAATTTAGGCAGAGCACCCACTGTGGTCATATTCCATGTCGGGACGCCAGCCGACCGCAACCGCCGTCATCAGGGCAGTACGACCGTCTTTTGTTCCAAGACCTATAAACCGTGTGGGCTCACCCCATTGTCTTCCCACAGCCTCAGAGCCCTAACAATGAGGTATTGAACGTAGCAACTGCTACATAATCTACGGTATCGAGCCTTTCGTATGTTCTCACGGAAACAGCTCAAAGGATGGAATTAATGATGTTACACAAAGAAAGAAAGTGGTGCTACAGTTTATGTCTAAAAGTTATGTGAATTAGAACCTTTTTGCATGAAAATGAATAGTTGAATCATTATTATTTTTACAGTTTTTTTTTTAATTTGTAAAATCAGTACATAAAGCTATTACGCTCAATGGTAACCGGAACTCACAAGATTTAACTCATCCAAGCGCACGTCATGCTCCGCTGCCGCTCCAACGCTACATTAACATTTCGATGACGCGAATCCGTAAAATTTTCCCAGAGCAAACGAGGCTAATATTTAAAAAAAAATCTTATGCTCTTTGAATATGTAAATATTATTCCGTAACTTTTAAAAACAAATAACTAATAAGTTACGACTGGTGTAGACGAGAGAACGGCGACTACCGATCCGAAGCCCCTGGTTCAAATCCCACTTGCACCGCTGTATTTTCAAAGTCAACACACAAAAGGAAAACATCGTGAGGAAACCGACATGTACCTAGAATATTTCGAGACTATAGAATATATGGAGAGAGCTACGCTCGGAGTCTCTTTGCGCGACAGAATCCGTAATGAAGATATTCGCAAAAGAACGAAAGTGACCGACATAGCTCAAAGAGTAAGCAAGCTGAAGTGGCAATGGGCAGGCCACATCGCTCGAAGAACTGACAACCGATGGGGAAGAAAGGTACTCGAGTGGCGACCACGAACCGGAAGACGCAGTGTTGGACGGCCTCCCACTAGATGGACAGATGACCTCACAAAGGTCGCTAGAAACCGCTGGTTGCAGGTTGCGCGGGACCGTTCGTTGTGGAAATCTAGGGGGGAGGCCTATGTTCAGCAGGAGACGTCTTGCGGCTGATGATGATGATGTGTCATTTCCTAACCCGCACTAACTGGGCCAGGGAACATTTAGCGACCTGCTTATGATAACAAGTATTATAACGAAAATACAAGCAATCCGTGAGGTTTAATATAATATTTATTTTACACCATTTTCTTCTTTTCCAAACTTTACGTAAAACGTAAAATAAAGCGCTCCAGAGAAGCTGATTTTAAACTTATTGAAATGGCCTTTCCGTGCCAAGTTTCTGTTTAAAATGTTTTCTGTAAGTTTATGTCCTCGGTAACGTATTTTCGGAGGTAAATACCTCGAATTGGTTTTTAAATTGCTCGGATAAGCAGTTCTTGACGGTAATCCAATAGTTCACTTACCTATTCAACGTACAGACATGCGTTCAAAGTAGAAACTCTTTAATAAATACATAAATAAATATTGGTGGACAATTCACACACAACAACATCTGACCCCAAACTAAGCAAAGCTTGTACGATGGCGGCCAGATAGCTGATATAATACTTATATAGTTTTAAATACATACTTATTATACATAGACACACCCAGACACAGTGCAAACATTTGAATTCATCACACAAATATTTGCACTGGGTGGGAATAGAACCCACGACCCTCGGCTTCGCAGGCAGAGCTACTACTAACTAAGCCACGAGACCAGTCAACTTTATTCATAAATGTAGATGTAGGTATAAACCTGGTCATGTTAAAATGACGAGTGCACCGCAGTGTTGGTAGCAATTTTGGCTATTCGACTTCAAATGCTACCTACACTGTGTTGTTATGGCCAGGCGTGTTTTTTTACCATCATGCACTTGTCTTTTTCGTCTTGCCACTCTGTCCAATAAAAACAAGTTGTAGTTGTCAGAATTTTCGCATAATGTGATGCCCTGTTGTATTTGTCGGTTGCACACGATGTATCTTCAAGGTCCGTCCCAAAGGAGACCGGATACAGAATATAAATAAGGCTTTACCGCAGACTATGACCGGACACAGATATCTAGATGAGGCATTTTCTTTTTCGAAGTGAAAACTTTTGAAGGCGTATTGGAAAGTTTTTGCAATAGAGAAAAACAAAAGAACATGCGGCAATGTTACCGTTACGAACGTAAAGGACCACAGATTTTAACAATAAAGAATATTTATGCGTGTATCCTACTGTTTTTTTTTAAGTAAAGAGTGGCGAGACTAACAGGACATGGGCCTGATGGTAAGTGACATGCCTGCCACATAACAGCACAGTGACACGCAGTTATTGGAACATGAAGAGTCCAAATCATTACCTAGCACTGCACTGCGCTCGTCACCCAGAGATCTAAGATGTTATATCTCGAAGCCCTGTAATTTCTCTGGAAACATTGCCCTTCATAAGGGACCACAGTAATGTGTGCACATTACTGCTTGGCGGTAGAATAACTGGCAAAGGTGTGGTACTTCCCCAGGCGGAGTCTGCTAAGAGTCCTACCACTACTACTACTAATACCTACTACTAGTATTTAGCGAATATAGAAAGTTAGAATGTTTCGATAATTATTTGGATGATTGTTGAGATATCAAATTATAGATTGAACGTCGGAACGCCTGAACGGATGCTTGAACTTGGACGGTTGAAATTTGGAACACAGACAAATAATCATAGTCTTGAATACTAAGCTACTTTTCATCCCAGGAAAATAATGGGAATGGGAACTACGCTTGTAAAACCGCAGGACTCATCAAATTCAAGACAACATCATCAACATCAACAGCCCACTTAACGTTCCCACTGCTGGGACTCGGGGCCTTCTCTCGTAAAGAGAGAGTTAAGGCCATTATCCACCACGCTGGCCCAGTGCGGGTTGGTGGATGACACATGACTTCGAAAGATTATAGGTACATGTCGGTTTCCTCACGATGTTTTTCTTCGCCGTTTTAAGTTAGCGGCATTACGCACATGACTTTGAAAAGACATTGGTGCGTGTGGGGTTTGAACCCGGGGTCTCCGGATCGGCAGCCGCCGTTCTCCCGACTAGACCAGCCGTAACTTCAAATACAAGAACGTGTGTGTAATGTGTTTTTTCATTGATTTTTAATGTTTCTTACGCATAATTAAAAAATAGCATTTTGTGTTCCAATTAATACAAACTATACGTAATTATGTATATGTGTGTGAAATTACATACTTTACCGTCCGCACAATTTGGGTAAAAAAGGGCACAAAGTTTATCCTTTTACGTATTTAATATGTTGATATATTATAATAAGATGCGTCGTCTAGTTATCTAAGTCTCTGATCTAACACAGTGATTTCGAATACATAATATTGTCACGTTTTGTGAAAAAATGGGTTTCTGTGTCGATATATTGGGTTATTGTATGTTTTTCATTCAAACGTAGGTTTACGAAATTCGCTTTTGTAAAGAAACATCCTGAAAATTTGGCTTTATATTGACCATTTATATCTTTTTTTATATCAAAATATCAAATTGTCTTTTTGGATACGCAGGACTTATCTTCATTTGTTTTAGCATACACATGGAGTTCTGGTTTTTCTCCCTTAAAGAGAGACTCAATGCTATAATCAAGTTGTCTAAAAGTGGAATGAAAAATGTTCCATCTCTTCGACAAACCTAGTATAGGACACCCGATGAAGTGACGATTTACGTAAGCCCTGTTGGGCTGCAAGACCCTCCTTTCGGGAACGAAAGGTCAAATCTTGATTTACCCTACCGAAGGCAGTTCAATCCGAGTATGTGCGTCCCGTCAGCCATCGTACGACATCTAATAAGTATTTTTAGTGTACAATTCTGTTAGTTTTAGCTCGAAGTTTGGTAGGCAGTTATAATTGTTGACTGGCCTCGTGGCTTAGTTGGTAGTAGCTCTGCTTGCGAAGCCGAGGGTCGTGGGTTTGATTCCCACCCAGTGCAATTATTTGTGTGATGAATTCAAATGTTTGCACTGTGTCTGGGTGTTGCTATGTATAATAAATATGTATTTAAAACTATACAAGTATTATATCAGCTCTCTGGCCACCATCACACAAGCTTTGCTTAGTTTGGGGTCATATGGTGTTGAGTATGAATTGTAAAAAAATACATTCTAAAATTACAGGGTCAGTAAGACAAATGCCTGATAGATAATAAACGACACGCTTGCCCGTTAAACAAACGAATAATCCAAATATCCCATCCTGTCCTGTCGAATGATCTGGACTTTTCATGGATGATGAATGGATGCAACCCTAGTATTTTAAAACTTTATTTTGAGCCGCTCTTACATTTTGAAGTCATTTTAGCAGTACCACACCTTTGTCAGTTATTCTGCCGCTAAGTAGTATTGTGTAAACATTAAGTACTGTATTCCTGCCTGAAGCGTAATCTCTCCAGAGAAATTACTGGGCTAAGAGTTAATACACCTCATGTGACTGGTAATGATTTGGTCTCTTCATGTTCCAATAACTACGTGTCAGTATGCTGTTATCGGCAGGCATGTTGCATACCGTCAGACATATGCCCTGCTCTTCCCGTCTCTTTACAATAATAAACAAGTTAACCTTACTTGACAAACACTATTTTATCTTTGTGGAAAGAATAAAAATATTAGAGACGAACTTCTTAGCATTCCATGGATAAGAATAAAAATGTTAAAATATTTACATATAAAGAAAAATGTATTTTCACTATCTAACGAAACGTAAAACATCCCATAATTCTAGCTAGCTAAAGATATCACGCGGGTTGCGTTACCCTTCACCCGACCCTGCAAAGCTGGTTTGATTTACGAAGTTAAATAGGCATTATCCTGCTTCGGGTGAACGTCCACTCGCGTCGGGCTAAGCAGATAAACAATTGTCGAACTGGTGTTGAGGGGCACACAAGAGGTTGGGCTTTTACCCCACAAGTTTTTGACGTGACAACGTCTTATAATTCGATGAAGCCGGCTGCACGCCCGCAAAACATGACGTCATGTACCGTTAACGCCGTTACCTCGCCGCATGACGTCATGCGGCGTTACCTCGCTCTAAGGCGTAGTTGAAGTTGTCACGTTCAACTATCGTCAGTAAACCGACTTTACAGACAACCATTTTTTTATAGTATAGAGTGACAAGACGAGCAGGACATGTGCCTGATGGATGAGCACAGTGACACGCAGCTATTGGAACATGAAGAGTCCAAATCATTACCTAGCACCGGACTGCACTCGTCACCCACTCGTCGCATAAGGTGTTTTATCTCGCAAGGTTTTATCTTTTTATCGCAAGGAAACATTGCCCTTTAAATAGGAGCACAGTAATGTTTGCACACTACTGCTTAGCGGCAGAATAACTGACAAAACTGTGGTACTACTAAAATGACTTCAAAATGTTAAAGCGGCTCAAAATAAAATACGAGCCACGCCCCGCGGTTATAACTATTCATTTAACATCCGTTCCTGTTATTTTTCCGCAATAAAAATAAATAGTCAAATAAATATATTGGTGGACATTTCACACACAACACCGTCTGACCCCAAACTAAATAAAGTTTGTACTATAGCAGCCAGATAGCTGATACAATATAGTTAGTAGTAAAAAGTAATTTGTATGCTATTCCATTGGTCTGTGTTCCAAATTTAAACCAATATTTTTTAACCGTTACGAGATGATGCTTGAGCAACAAACATCCAAACTTTTGCATATATACTTAATATGTGTTATTAGGATACTACTTTATATTTTATGCAGTGGTGTCGCGGCACTTGCAACTCTACCTCATTAAACTATACCGCAAGAGCGAGACGGAATGAGACACGTTCTGCAATACATTTATTCGATAATGGCATTGTTCGAACGCATTTCGAGTGAGCAAGAGGGAGATATGAGGCGAAAGCGCGGATGTTTTTTAGCAATGATGCACTAGACCACTTTCTCGCCTGACGTTAAACGACAATGTGATCTACTACGGAGCGGGGTTATCAAGAAAAAACTGATTCCATTCTGGACTTGAAAACACCAAGATTGCAACAACCGAAACAAACCCTTTAAGGCCATGCAATCATTCTTGCTGTTCTTATTACGAAAATGGGGTCAAACCTCTTCGTTCGTGTCTTTGGAACGTTAAACGTGAAACGATGTCGCTTTTTGGGTTGCAGATAGTCCGATAAAAAAGTGCAAGTGGTTAAATGGTGCCGATCAGCCGATCTGCTATTGCCCATCTACTAATCTACCATGCAATATTGGTGGACAATTCACACACAACACCATCTGACCCCAAACTAAGCAAAGCTTGTATGATGGTGGCCAGATAGCTGATATAATACTTATAAAGTTTTAAATACATACTTATAATACATAGAAACACCCAGACACAGTGCAAACATTTGAATTTATCACACAAATATTTGCACTGGGTGGGAATCGAACCCACGGCCCTCGGCTTCGCCGGCAGAGCTACTACCAACTAAGCCACGAGGCCAGTACTACTACTTACTTGCATTTCAAGGAAAATCCATCAGATGGAAGCTCGGCCTTGTTCGGGCATGTGGACGGTATTCAATAGTCCGATGTTCACGGAGTTTGAAGTAATCTATCTGGCTTTGGTAAATGCAATTATACCCCTTGTGCTATGTAATATTGCTGGGCTATTAGTAAATATTATTGTTTCATTAAAACGGGCTCCTCATTTACAAAACTTTGTTGTTATAATAACTACTGGGCATTATTTTAATTTGAACCCTTTGAAATAAGGTTAGGTAATTCTGGACATATTGATGAATTAGTCAGTAAAATGGTTCGACTGAAAAAGGTAATGTGAAATTTTACTGTTTTTTTCTGTATATAATTATAATTCTCATCACGAAATTGCTTCGCCACAACAAACAGGTGTATGTAACATTTGTATTAGCAGGGCTCTGTGCAGTCCTCCTGTGGAAATGTTACTCCTTCATCATCAAGCAGATAAATAAATTTTCATCCCACCAGCTCGGAAAGAGTACTTTTGCTCCTCGATATCAGGGTGCAAAAGTCGTTTTTACCCTCTAGAGGTTAAAGTAAATTTTAATTTAGAACATCGTGTGTACTGAGGTTTTGAATTCAAAACATAATTTAACCTATTTATTTCTACCTCCTTGGTGCCGAATTCATCATACATTCATTTATTTTTAATTTGTTAAAAACTCATACTCGGAACCTCTTTGGTGTACTTTTTTTTAAATGCTTTGCGCGCAATTTTCTTTTCACGTATGGAGGATAGAGGTAAAGAATGTTATTTCAAATGGCAAAACATTTCAAAATGCCATGAATGAATCAATTGTAATCGAATTGAAGTATGCCGAGTAAAATAATTAAATATTATTGACTATTAACATAGTAACTAATAGATAATTTCAACTACTTGTGCAGTACAAAATAATGTAGTAAATAATATAACATCAAAATAAATAATTACTATTTTGAGAAAACATGTAGGTACAACATATTTTGAAGTCAAAACTTCTTTTGGCGCGCCAAAGACAGATTTTTCGTAGGCTGTCAATTTAATTCTAGCGTCACGCTCGGGAATGATAAGAAATCTTCGGGTAAACTCGGGACCATAGCCAATGGCCTTCTAGAAATGCCCAGCCTTTCCCATTGGCCATTTAAAAATGTGTCAGCATTTCTAGATGGCCATGCTCATAGCCACGCCTTCCGGTTTCACACGCGTAGTTCCAAAGTAGTAAATTCTGAGTTATAAGTTACCACTTCTATCGGCAGTGCCTATGACTGCCAATATTTTTCTTTCATGAATTCTGAATAGTACGTTTATTAATTTCCTTTAAAATGTACCCTGATGCAAATTTAGCGCTACTATAATTTAATGCATTTGGGCGGACACTTTTTGATATACACATGAAACTCCTTACCTCAATCGGTCAACTCTCCATATTTTCACGTCATATTGTTATTGTTAAAACCATGGCTAAATAAACTTAAGTTTAAATCTTATAAAATTGAATACAAGTGAAAAACCGAAATACCATAATAATAATAAGTGATTCTAGCGACCAAGAAGTTTATTTAAACCCAACAGAATCGACTGAAACTGAAAATGCGCAAAGCGTTTAGTAATTTCCTCGCTAGGGGGGGATGAAAAATTACGTGTTACACTCGAGTGCAAAGATTTTTCACCTTGTGCCCTTTTGCTTCCCTTGCTACGCTCAGGATTCTAATTTTTGAATCCCTCGCTACGCTCGTGATTCAACTTTAGAATCTTTCGCTTACTCGGTCATCAAAATTGAGCACGCGGTTAAAAAGCCACTTTGCACTCTTGTACAACAAATAACTATTGTTCATTCATTAATTTGCCTTAAAAAAACACAATGACACAATCTCAAACATTTCCCAGTAAACGCTGGTGAGCGTATTTAAATAGTCAAATCGTCTGACGTCATATCCATGATATCAAACGACTCGTCCCAAGAGGAAGATGCCCGCAATAAAACATCGGATTACATTCAAATAGGTAAGAATAATGTAAAAAGCGCTGTTAAACAAAGCATAAAATGGCGGCCATCGTTAAATTTTACACCGCGTCGTAATATTTACAAGTTTGTGACTGTACTGGCACAACACATTAATGCGGTTGCGGGGTTGCCGCTTTTGTCCGGATATTCGTCCGAGTAACTAGTTCTGTGAAATCGATGCCGAATATTCGGCCATCGCTAAAACCTTCTTGGTGTCTTCAAATCCAGAGTGAATCGGTTTCCTCTAGGTGAGCACGCTACACCGTAGGCCGCATCGTTGCTTAGCATCAGGCTTCAGACATTGGACAATATTCTCATTAAAGTGAGAATATTGTCCAACATTTTGAATCCCGACCGTCCAAGCTGTACACGCGTATCCTATCCTTTTTCGGTACTCTACTTAAAAAAATAAAGCATGTCATGTAAGGCCAACAATACCCCGCATTTTTACTCGCGCTGTTCTCATTCCAGTTATTTTTTCGTCATAAAACTTATTTTATATGCTATCACAGACTAATTTTATTGTATTTCATATTTCAACCCGAAACGTTCAGACGTGCGCACGTATAGTCATTACAGAATTAAGAAGTAGAACAGAAGAATTTATATTAGTTATTAATTTATCAACTAAACCTGTGCCTTGCATTTTTACTTATTCATGATAGACTACAGGCCCGTGAACAAAATGTACGTAGTAAATGAACCACCAGGAGACCTATGTAGGATGATAGAAGGGTATAAAGTAATAAGATTCAGCACTATGCCGTCACTTGTAAGCTGCCCAAGTGAGTACAGTCGAAAGGGGGGAGGGAGGTTGCAACCCTCGATCATTTCTCCTTGTCGCATGATTTTTGTACGGCGTTGCAGAATAATAGATTAGAAGAGGTATTGAAACTATAAAAAATATAAATTTTAAGTTTTTAATTCTTAGTTTGTCGGAAAAATTCGTGATTTTCTGACGATCTACAGATAAAATTTGGGCATCTGATTATGTACGGCATTGGTTCCGTACAGTTTCAATACCTCTCCCAATCAATTATTTCGCAATGCCGTACAAAAATCATGCGACAAGGAGAAATGATCGAGGGTTGCAACCCCCCTCTTCGACTGTGCTCAGTTGGACAGCTTACCAGTGACAGCATAGTGCTGAATCTTATTATTTTATACCCTTCTATCATCCTACATAGGTCTCCTGGTGGTTCATTTACTACGTAAATTTTGTTCATTGGCCTGTAGTCTATGACAGGTTATTTTGATTTCAGTGCGCGCTAGAAACCTTCGACGTCGCCAAAACTTCGGGCCATATTGACCGAAGCCGAAGATGGCCGAAGCGCAAGCCGAAGGTTCATTCAGACTCTAAATGTTTAGACCGGGTTGAGACGGTGATGTTACGTCTATTGGGATATTTTAAGCCGGGTTCAAGCTGTGTTGCCGCTTCTACTAAGATATTTTTAAGCGCTATCGGATCGATCAATATAGCGTATTCAACTTAGTTCACACTATCTGGATATATTTCCTACAATTTACGTTAGTAAAATTTATATCGGAAACGATGTTTAATGTACATATGATGGATGACAGGTTAGTTAGCTATTTGTAGCAGTGGTGGATAGAAATGTGAGGTTCATAATATGTATTCATCGATATAAATTAATTTTATATCGATGCATAAAATATAGTAATATGAATTATTCTCAGTGTACCTATCTAAATAGAAATTGGAAACATCCATTCAACAAGCTTTTTTAAAGGGTAGTAGTCTAATGGCTTCTACTACCAAATAGTCCGAATGGTAACTACATGAATGCTACTAATATTATGAAACTGAATGTTTATTCTATATGGATGTATGTAACTCTTTCAAGCCATCATATCGCGAACTCACAAAGTAACAGCCATACAAAAAGCGTCTAACGCAGTTTATCTCGCCACATAAGCATATCAGTGACCCATACAGTAGTGGTAGGACTCTTAGCAGTGCTGGGAAGTATCACATCTTTGCCAGTTATTCTAGCGTCAAGTAGTAATGTGCAAACATTACTGTGTTCCAGTTTGAAGGCCAATGTTTCCAGAGAAGTTCTGTAATTTATCTGGAAACATTGCCCTTATCTATTGCCATAATATCTTAGATCTCTAGGAGACGAGCGAAGTGTAGTGCTAGGTAATGATTTGGACTCTTCGTGTTTCAATAGCTGCGTGTCACTGTGCTATTATGTGGCAGGCATGTTGCTTGCCATTAGGCACATGACATGCTCGTCTCGTCACTCTATACTATAACAATAAAAGTTTTTCCCTAAAAAAAGAAAGCGAGGTGCGACCAAAGAAGTTACCACTTCAAACAAATGACAGTTCCATGTAACCAGCTACCCTACAAAATGGTAATTTCTCACGAACATGATCACATCTCTGTACTCGCAATAAAAAAGATGAAGCATGACAACTGTGCCATAAAAGCCCCTTTCTTTTCATAATTTCGTCAAAATATAACTTTGTGCGTTATGCGCAGTAATTGAAGCAAAACCCTCCACAAGTAGGTGACCCAGTTTCCAACTGTAAAGACAAACAGACATATTATTGTATTAATCTACACTTCATAGTAAATCTTGTCTACTTCCTCTGATGTAACGTAAACTTGTCGGTCAGGCTACGTTATGCTAATAATATTATTAACGTGAAAGTTTGTATGTAGTAGGACTCTTGGCAGAGTCCGCCTGGGGAAGTACCACACCTTTGCCAGTAATTCTACCGCCAAGCAGTAATGTGCAAATTTCAGGGCTTAGAGATATAATATCTTAAGGTACAAGTTCTCGCCGCGACCGCGACGCGAGACCGAGACCGGAGACCGCGACAGGCACTTGACACTATGGAATTGTATGGGCGCCAGTTCGCGCCGCGACCGCGACCGCGACCAGTCTCGGTCTCCTGTCGCGGTCTCAGCGCGAACTGGCGTCCATACAATTCCATAGTGTCAAGTGCCTGTCGCGGTCTCCGGTCTCGGTCTCCGGTCGCGGTCTCGTGTCGCGGTCTCCGCGCGAACTTGTACCTTTAGATCTCTGGGTGATTAGCGCTGTGCAGTGCTGGGTATTGATTTGGACTCTTCTTGGTTCAAAAGCTGCGTGTCATTGTGTTGATATGTGGCAGGTATGTTGCTTACCATCAACACAGGATGAAATTTGGTACATAGATTAGGTAATAGTCTAGAATAACACATGAGCTACTTTTTACAGCGAAAAAAAACGGAAGTGGAAACTACTTCAATATAACCGCGGGATGCTAGTTATCTATATAGGTAACAAAACTACTTAAATCTTATTCAAGTCAAGGCTTTTTATTTATCGCAGCTGTCACCACAATGAATTTATTCATATTAATTATCTATTCATATTTATTTTATTTAAGTAGGTATATTATCAATGTATATATTAGTTTATTGTAGGTTAAAAGTAGGTATTCTAAGTATTAGCATGTATGATTATTGATATGTATGTTTATGTGATACCTTTATTAGTCACACTGTAGCCTAACCCCGTCTATTTCCATTGCATGTTTCTCTCCATCCTTCGGTTGCCTGGAAGAGATCGCTTTTAGCGATAAGGTCGCCACTTGTTTCACTTGTTCTAGGCTAAGTCTCTTTGTTTTGTAAGTTTTATATTGTGGACAATAAAGCGTTTTTATCTATCTACTTACCTACTACTTTGGAATTATAAGTTGCGAAAGATTTAGCATAAGCAACTCACTAAATGTTCCACGCTGGGACTCGGGGCCTTCTCTCCCAAGGAGAGAGATAAGGCCATAATCCACCACGCTAGCCAAGTGCGGGTCCGGTAGATGACGCAGGACCTCGAAAGATTCTAGGTACATGTCGGTTTCCGCACGATTTGTTTTACACGGTTGGTTTTAAGTTAGCACATGACTTCGAAAATATAGTGGTGCTGTTCATGGACGTATTTATACGTCCATGGGTGCTGTTACAATTAATCCGCCTTATATTTAAGGAGCCTTTATTATTAAAATTAAATGACAATAAGAAAAACACTATCAACATAACTAACTGCAGGTCTAAAAAAATGTATAATACGTCTCACAGTAAAGTTGTCAACACTGTCCGTTCATAATCTCACTGAAGGTTAAGGTGCGCTTACACGAGGGCAATAATTGCTCGGCGACACGAATGGTCCGATCTGGAGCAATTAATGGAACAATTAAACGCAATTTCAATAAATTTCGACAATTATTTCGGCGATATTGCTTCTAATTGCTCCATATATTTCATATCGCTCAATGTCGCCGATACGAATTGACGAATATCCAATGGGCTTGGAAATTCCTAGCAATTTTTGTATTTATCTCATTCGCACTTGTTTGTTTTGCGGCTTGCCGTCTTGCTTCCGCGGGGAGAGCGAGAGGTCGGATGGCGCTACAAGCCGCCGCAGCAAGAACAATGTCGTCCATAGCGAGCGAATACTGAAATGCTCGTGTAGGACAGTATTGCCTAGTTGATGAAGTTGCGCGATATCGCTCAATATTTTATTGCGCAGTATTTATGCTTGTTGCCGTTGCCGTAAATTGCTTGATGTAGTCGTGACGTCATAGTTGACGAGTATTGACTGGAATTGAGCAATTTTAGTCGCCCGTATAAGCGCACCTTTAGGCTAGTTTGTGATCTGACGGTTTTTGCAATTTTACAGTGACATATACATATGGGTATATTTGGATGTTTGTTGCTGCTCAATCACGTCGAAATGTATGAATAAAACGGGCTGAAATTTGGAACACAGATTATAGTCTGGAATAACATACGTAACATCGTCTTTTCTGGGTGAGAGCGCATGTGGGCACCGTTGGCAATGAAAGAGCTGACGAACTAGCCAAATTGGCAGCTCTCACGGAATCGCCCAGGGATTACGAGGGGATCCCTTTGTCCTACGTCAAACGCAAAATCCGCGAAGAATCGGTCAAGAAATGGCAAGATCGATATGAGACCTCGGACACTGGAAAAGTCACCCATACGTTCCTCCCCGATATAGCAAACGCATATCGAATGTTGAGAACCATAAAATTGACTCCCTTCCAAGTACAAGCGTTGACGGGACACGGAGGAATAGCAGAATACCTGTACAGATTTAAGCTCAAGAGCGGTCCTGCATGCGAGTGTGACCCCGACCAACCCGAAACGGTCTGGCACGTGCTAATCGATTGTCCCCGATTCATGGTCGCAAGACATGAACTCGAATCTATGATCGACAGGAAGCTGGTTGTCTCGGATCTCCATAACATCTTAGCAGATCCAGACAACAGAACACGGCTCCTGTCCTTCATGGAGAGCTCATTCCGCATAGCGGCCAAGAGAAACTCCACAATATCAAATACACGCCTCCCCTCGCCACCACACCCTGACCCGCTGCCCGTGGACGCCACGCGGAATGTGGTTCCCGCCCAACCTCTCAATAGTTCCTCGAAAAGTACCTCCATCCAACAACTACTGGAGAACGCAGACCGAGGAGAGGCAGGGATCCGTATCCGCGGAGTGGCTCTCTTCATGGACAGCAACAAAGAAAGATTCGGAATAAGCTTTTGCTTTGCCTGGGAACGGAAACGAGCCCGTTTGTCACCTGGATTGTCTTGCCTGCTCAATGGGAGTACCGCAAAAGTCACAATGAAGCGGAAAACATATGACGCCATGCCAGTGTGCGAGGTGGACGGCCACCGATTTCGGTTGGTGCGATCGAAAAACAAAACGATTGCACTAATAGAGTACTCGGAAGGTCGGACCCCTTTCACACAGGCAAGTGCGCTGCTCGAACATCTGAGCAGAAATGCAGGTGAAACACCCCGGGTGAAAAGCGTGGATGCGATGGCAATCGAATACTCAAGAGCGCGAGTCGCAGACCGGCTGGGTTGCATTGAGGCCTCTAAACATCATGAGGTAGTCGTATATGAAGACAGGGGAGAAAATCTGAGCTTCCTCAGAGCCCCTTCACACGACCAAACACATGCAACTGACAGCTGGGGACATCCTGTTCCTAGTTCGACCATCCAAACCGGCTCCGAAAGAGCACAGCAGAGGGCAGCCACGGAAAAAGCCGCAGCCAATCAAAGCGGCAGCCGAGGCACCAACACGACCTTCGTGACTGCCTTCAATGCAGCAGCAAGGAGCATACTCCGAATCTCATCCCACTCATCACCCCCCTTGACGTCAAGGACCCCCAACGTAGCTTCACAGCAACAAACGAGCCGAACGAGAGCCGACATGGGACAGGTTGAACCGCCCCGCTATGTCATGGCTTCGGAGCCGCGGAGTCATGCACGTAACGCCTTCATCGAATTCCTAGCCACACTGAGAGCGACAAGACAAGTCAACCTCAAGACCTGCGAAAACATCATGCAGTCCTATAGGCTAGGAAGTGAAAGCCTCTTAAAGGCGAAACTCGAGGAGGCCGAAGCAGCCATTTACAATAATGTCACTTCCCGGGTCATCAAGGGAACCATGACAGGAAAGTATATGGCAGCTTACAGTGTAGAAAATGGCTTCGTGACACTGAACGAGAAAGAGACAGAGCGCGCGGGAATGCCAGTTTATGCGACACCACCAAACGACCCAATCGTAGTTACCGCCCGATGCACCAAGATTATGCTGGACGATAGGATCCTTGAGATGGCCAAAACCATCGAAGGGTTAAACTCAAACGTCAAAGAGGGTTGGGAAACCTGGGAGGTAACGCGAATACAGTGGGTCAACGGAGTTCCAGGATGTGGAAAGACAACATGGGTAATTAGACACTTTGATGTGGACAAGGACGCCATCATCACTACAACAACTGAGGCAGCAAAAGATCTAAGAGAAAAGCTATCGCACCGTATCGGAAACCTGGTCAAAACCAGAGTGCGAACCATGGCTTCTGCTCTGGTAAATGGTTTCGGAAGAGAAAGCTTCAGTCGCCTCATGGTGGACGAAGCTCTCATGAACCATTTTGGAGCCATTGTGATGGCTTCAAGGCTGTCTGATGTTGGTGAAATTGTCCTCATCGGAGACATCAATCAGTTGCCTTATATCGACAGGGAAAATCTCTTCGAAATGAGGTATCACCGCCCAAACCTGGTAACAAAGATCAGCCAGGAGTTGCTCTGCACACATCGCAATCCGATGGATGTCGCATATGCGCTGAGGGAAATATACTCAGGTATGTACTCCTCAGCATCCCGTATAAAGTCCCTAGAGCAGAAAAGGTACAAGGGAGCGCAAATACCCAACACCCTACCAAACACCCTCTTCTTAGTTCACACTCAAGAGGAGAAAGAGACCCTGACAAACCAGGGTTATGGGTCAGGCACAGGGTCACGTATCCTCACTATCCATGAAGCTCAGGGACTGACATATGAGTCGGTAATCGCAATAAAAACAAAGGCAAACATGAAGCTGCACGAGAGCGTGCCCCATGCGGTTGTTGCAATCTCACGGCACACGGGGACCTTCACGTACTACGCTGACGACACCGACGACGCCATCGGTCGGTTCGTGCGGCGAGCGTTGGCTGCATCACCGAAGACCATCCGAGAGTTCAACCTACAGATGGCCATCAGGGACAGAAATGCAGCCGTAGTGGAGGCTCTCGGCCGGGAGGAGGCGGCTTAGGCAAATGGCAATAAGGCAAAGAATCGATGTCGAGTCGATTACTAGCGGAATCCCAACCGGTAGTGATCGGCTCAACAGACGAGCACTAACTAGTATTAGGTTTAAAATGTTCCCAACTCCCCCCTTATTTTCCTCTTCTTCTCATTATCCAAGAAACATGTAAAAATAAATAAGATTTTAAATGACAAAAGTCACGGACCCCGGAGTCTGTGGAGTAGCAATTTTAAATTAAAAAAAAAAAAAAAAAAAAAACATACGTAAAGGCACGGTAATATTATAAGGACAATTATTGTTGTGCTTCCTTTAATTTTTCCTAAAATATCGTAATTCCTTTTTATCGCACGAATATAACGCAAACTACGCGGGTAAGCCCCCGTGATACTGCTAGTCGTATATACGTTTTCGAGATCATTATTTTCACCCCATGCCTCGTCGGAACCCCGTACTTCACAGTTAGCCTGCTAAGCCGGGCCTAGCTTTGAGCGTCGCACAAAGACACGGTACGCTCCCTACGTCCTCTGCACGACTGATAAAGCTTTGTAGACACACTAGCCATATCCCGTCGTTTCCGCCACTATTTTTAAAGAATTATTTTTTTAAAACAAAATAGTTTTGGATCAAAAAAATTGGCAGTCATAGGAACTGCCGATAGAAGTTGTGGGGGGCACGTTTGTACGTGTCAGAACACTAGTTCTGACACGTGTGTGTCTTCCGCTGTCATCTTCTTATATACTAATATAAGAAGATGACAGCGGTCGAGCGTTTAGTCTCTCGCCCCGCGTCACTTGTGTATAATTAAGAACAATATAGTCAGCAGTTTATACAGTGACGCGGTTTCATTTCCTCTCCAGTACCAGTAACACCTACAGTGGTGACCCCGACGATTGATCAGTGAGTTAAAGAGAAGATTCAGAAGATTTTGTTGGTGTTACTGCGTTAGTAAATTGTTTTTGAACAATGTTTCCGCACGCTGCACCAGTAAGTGGGCAAGTAGGTCAGCAGGGCATGAAAGACGAGCGAACGAATTCCGCTGATTGTGCTCTGGCCGCTATAGGTGTGTCAACTAGACTTCCGGATTTTTGGGTTGACATGCCGCGGTTATGGTTGGCCCAGTTTGAAGCAGTGATGGCATCGCAGAAACAAGGGGATGGAGGAAAGTTCAACACGGTTACATCAAAATTGGGGAGAGACTCATTCCAGACGCCGGTGAACAACAAGTATACGGCGCTGAAGGACCGACTGCTGCAGGTCTATGAGGATAGTGCTGAGCGACAAGAATTTAGCAACAAGGACAAGATAATAGAGAACACCAGACGCTACGACGTCGCTGCTGTGTCCGGGAGTAACGAACAGGTACCCCATTCACCTCTCACGGAGCTGGTCAGGCAGATGAGGAAGCTGGAGTTAGAAGCAACATCACTACGCAGTAAGGTTCAAGTTCAAGAACGCGGAAGAAGCAGAAGCCGCCAAAAATGGAGCGAAAATAGGACTGGTTCGCGGAAGAAAAGGGCACCAGATGATTCAGAGTGGCTGTGCAAATTCCATTTCCGGTTCAAGAAAATTTCTATGCAATGTTAAACAGCCGATAATTGGAGCCGATTGTTCAAGGAATTTTAAGCTGGCAGTAGAAAATTAGGACAGAGGATATAGAAAAACAGCAATTATTACGCGTTTGGTATTTTCGAAATTACGAGATTGACCTTTAGGTTACGAAATGCAGCGCAGACGTTTCAAAGATTTATAAACACGAACGTGTTAGCTGACATAGAACAAATGAATAATGAAGTCAATAGCAGCGGTAGTAATGTTGAATAATTAGTTTTGTATGCGTACTTAGAAACGTAGATAACATAACAAATTGGCTCGAAAAATGCAACCTGGCATAAAGAGCAGTTGCGTAGGTTATTTGAACGTTTACAGATATATTAAATGGAAGTTGAAATACTCGTAGGTAAATGTATGTTGAGAAAAGTAAAATAGATTTTTTATGTTACGAAGTCTCGGAAAATGGAATAAGTCCTTTGCCTGACAAAGTCAAGGTTATTCAGGACTATCTCAAACCGGAGACAGTAGAGGAGTTACGCAGGTTTTTGGGTATGTTTAATTTTTATATAGCATACATACCAAACGCTGCAAGAGTACAAAGAATTTTTGATAGATATTGACAGACAATGTGCAAAGAAAAGAGACAATATGGGCTACTAAAGAGGCAATTAGAGCGTTGAAAAGTAAGGAAAGCTTACAAAATGCTGCCAAGTTATAGGACCCGGGTCCAGGGGCAAGGTTCACTCTTATGACAGACGCGTCAGACATTAGTATAGGCGCGGTATTGCACAGAAGGAAAAGGGTCTTTGGAGAACCCTCGATTATTTTTGCAAAGAAGCCCACGGAATCCCAGGAAATGTACTGTGTATACGACAAGGAACTTCTGGCGATTTATTCGGGTATTGTATATTTTAAAGATTGGATTGCAAGTGATATGCGTCACGTAATAGGAAATATAAATCAATAGTCATTAGTGCAAACTAGAACGCTGAGTGAGCAAAGCGGTTCGAAGTCAATATGCCAAGGTCAGCACGGAAAGAAAAATGTGCTTAGCAAAGCAGAAGAAACATGTGACGAGTTGATAGTTATATTGTAGTGTAAACAAGGTGTGATGTAATTATGTTTTTTGTGGATTGTTATAGATATGCTTTTCTCCTTTTTTTAAGAAAAGGGTGTATGTGGGGGGCACGTTTGTACGTGTCAGAACTAGTATATAAGAAGATGACAGCGGTCGAGCGTTTAGTCTCTCGCCCCGCGTCACTTGTGTATAATTAAGAACAATATAGTCAGCAGTTTATACAGTGACGTGGTTTCATTTCCTCTCCAGTACCAGTAACACCTACAGTGGTGACCCCGACGTGATCCAGCCCGACGTGATCCAGCTCGACGTGATGCAGTGGTGGTTACAAAGTGAAAACTTATAACTCAGAATTTGATAGCTTACCTTGGAAACTACACGGGTGTAACCGGAGGGCGTGGCCTCGCCATCATGGCATGGCCATCTAGAAATGCGTCAGCATTTCCCATTGGCTCACGCATTTCTAAATGGCTATGCCATGATGGCGAGGCCACGCCCTTTCAGCATTTCCCATTGGCTGACGCATTTCTAGATGCCCAATCGCCAAGGTCCCGAGTTTACCCGAAGATTTCTTATCATACCCGAGCGAGATGCTAGAATTCAATTTACACCCCACGAAAAATCTGTCTAGGCGCGCCTAAAGAAGTTTTCACTTCAAAATTTATTGATAGTATAAATAAATGTGATAGTGCAATTGCTTTTGTTCAATAACGTTGTTAGAGCTTAAGAGATCAAGCTGAAATATGAAACTAAAATTAACTGGCTGCAAAAACACGTACCTAAGCTACTTCCCAACCAAAAACAAAACTGAATAGATTTTCTTTTCTAAGTATCGAGTGACGAGACGAGCAGGTCGACTGCCTGATGGTAAGCAACGTGCCTGACCATAACAGCACAGTGACACGTGGCTATTAGAACATGAAGAGTCGGGATCATTACCTAGCACTGCACTGCGCTCGTCACCCAGAGATATGATATGTTTTACATCCTACTCTTAAACTATGTCAATCTTTAGATGTTTGTTGCTCAATAACGTACGAACGGATTGAATTGAAACACTTGGATTATGGTCTAGAATGGCATATTGGCGATCATAACAACTTTCTACCACGAAGAAATAACGGGACCTCTAATTACGCAAGTAAACCCACGAGCAAGTGCTAGTACACATATAAATGCTAAATGTATAATAAATTACGTGAAACCGCACAAATTTCGGCCACAAAAAGATGCAACGACCTTGAAATGGGCCATATAACCAAAGGCTAATCTTAAATCATGCTTAAATCGACATCAAACCAATGATTAATCTAAAATTAAGTCCATAAATGGGCGATGAGGCCGCTCTAGTCCGAGCCGGAATTATGGTAAGCGAGTCTTACGCTACCGGAATTTTAAATAACATCCCAGCGTAGTCCGGCCAGCTTTACAGGTTGAACTGTACATCTACAGTTTTTAAAAAGCGTCACAGTATAAAAGTCTACGGGTATTATGGCTTAGTGCTATTCAGGATTTGCAGAGTACGAGTATAGTACAAAATAACAATGGAATCCGTAGGTTACTACGGGTGTGTCTATCTGTACCTACCTTCTACCTATTTGGGGCTATTTATTTGTTGTTTTTGGCTGATTTTTCTATTTGATCAATAAGAAAAACTTATTGTCGTTTACCAAGCTCGTATATGAGTAAGTCCAATTTACAGTAATACTAGCAGCGCCCCGTGGTTTTACCCGCGTAGTTCTTGGTCCGTTGGTTTCCTGGAACAAAACGTAGCCTATGTGTTCTTCCAGACTATAATCTCTGTCTTCCAAATTTCAACCCGATCCGTTCACACGTTACAACTTGATTAGGCAACAAACATCCAAACATTGGCATTTATAATATTAGTTGGATATGGAAAATGTATCGCTGCTAATCATGTTTTATCATTTCATTGTTTAAATGTTTCCTGTTATTTAGATAGATAGATAGAAAACTCTTTATTGTGGCACAAAAATAATAACATTACAAAGAAAAACTTATGATCTAGCACCACAAGTGGCGGCCTTATTGCTGAGAGCAATCTCTTCCAGGCAACCAGCACAAGGAAAATAGCCTACATACAAATACAGGCAGGGGGAGTAACATTAATTTAAATAATACTACTAAATATATATTACTAAAATAAAATAATAAATATTCACTTTAAAATATGCTACTATAATACTTAAAACTAACTTAAATACAATAACAAATAAAATAAAAAATACGAAGAGGAGTGTGAAATATTAAAGAACAGTGATTCAATGACAGAAACACGAAACAATTACAACTAGTTTAAAATTAAAACAACATAACAGTGCTACAACTTACAATTTGCTAGTATCAACAGTCTTGCATTGTGAAAAATAAAAATATTTTACTCTGACCTTAAAAATGCTTAAGGACTGCGATTGTCTCACATGGGCCGGCAAAGAATTCCACAAACGGACAGCCTTAACAGTAAAAGAGTCGCCATAGAAGGATGTCTTGTGTGAGGGTGTGGTAAGGTTGAGAGCAACAGCAGCTCTCAGAGAACGTGGACGTGAAGTTTCATAACAAAATGAGAAACATTCCTTAAGGTAAGATGGAAAGGTAGGGATGAACAATACACTATATAGAAGTGACAAGATGTGTGCATTTCTGCGGAGACGGATAGGGAGCCACTTGAGTTTATTTACATACTTGTTCGGAACTGATGGATTCCAATTAATCTTGTAAAATGTTTATGTTTCAATAAAGTATTTTGCTATATTATATACTAGCAGCGCCCCGCGGTGTTACCCGCTAAGTTCCCGTTCTCGTTATTGCCGTTTTTTTTTCGGGATAAAAAGTAGCCTATCTGTCTTCCAAATTTCAGCCCGATTCGTTCATACGTTAGGACGTGATTGAGCAACAAACATCCATACATTGACATTTGTAATATAAGTAGGATTAGTAGGATTTTTTACTAAGAGAGACATAAGTATGTATCATATTGAATTATTTGAGAACTGCTTTTGAAACAGGTATTTTCGCCCAATGCAATTTTGCCAAAATGGTGCCAATGTTTCACTTGGTTAGAGTTTGATAAGTATAAGCATAAGTATAGTGTCAATAGTTTGACACATATTTTCACCCACATTATTCTGATATGCTTTTAATATTATCTACCGGTTGTATTTCTCAATACGTAGGTAATATCTAACTAATTTACAACCCAGCGTTGGCAACACCGTCTCGAAGTCACGGGCGGAAAATTTCGAGCCTCCAGTCATAAAGTGAAGGAAAACGTCAAACTCACACCTTATCTTTTTAAGGAAAGCATGCAGATGGGGTAATTTCCTTAACGCAGCCCGGAGTATGAACTGGGGCTTAGGATTTATTGAGAATGGAAATGAGAGAAATATGGCAGAAAAACGCTGCGTCAAGTTTTGAAGATACTTTATGAAATGCAGATGGAGAAGTTTGGATTTATACCGTTACTTTGGACTTTCGAGGTCTGATTTCAACGGCAGAAATCTATACTAATATTATAAATCTGAAGAGGTTTCTTGTTGAAACTCTCCAATTTCAGGAAATACCGGACTTATTTAAACAATTCTTTCTAGACTAGGTATTGTAGATATAGGTATATTCTTATATATAAAATTCTCGTGTCACAGTGTTAGTTACCTTACTCCTCCGAAACGGATTTACTGATTTTTACCAAATTTTATATGCATATTCAGTAGGTCTGAGAATCGGCTACTAGCTATTTTTCATACCCCTTAGTGATAAACGTTGTTCACCCCAAATTTTTTTTAATTTTCGGACAATTATTTTTGTTTTTATTTTTTTTTGCTTTTATCACCAACCCCTATTTCTTAATAACCATTTTAGTAATTAATAATTTGACAGAGAACTCCTCCTAAACCGCGGGACCAATTGGAATGATTTTTTTGTGTGTACCAATCACAGAAATCTAAATAATAAGGTAATAGAAATGGCATAACTCTCAAATTACTTGCAAAACGCTTGTCGCCACATTTCCCCTACCCCCGCGATCACTACTACATGCGCGTAGTATTCAAATAGAGCTCCACTCACACACCAATAGCTGCACATTATCAACCTGGGTCTGTGATTGCACCACACACATCCATAAACGCTTATCAGTGAACCTACTAATACATTGAAAAATTAACAATTTTTCACATATACGCTAGTGCTTGACAAAAATTAAAACATATCGATATTTCAAAGTACGGTCCAATTGTAACATTCGATAAAGGTAATAATTAGGTGTATTACACTACAACAAAGTCAATATGCCTACCTATAAAATAAGTGAGTCACATGGGGTATACTATTGTTTCGAAAACTGAACTATGTAATTCTGACACCACATGGGCTTAGGTATAGTTGAAGAACAAAGGTTGTTGTATATTATTTTGTACATCGAGCAACTCGATCTTCCGCGCAAGCACGGAAGGGAAGTAGCCTTTGCAAAAAATTATTGTTCAAATCTTTCTGTCATTTCTTGCGGGAGGGGAAAGTTGCACACTAGCGTAAAGCTGCACTATTACATACAAAACATACCTGTACCGATCCATTGCCGACCATACTCACACAGCCAAATCACTAACACATAAAAAATAAAGCACCATTCACAAATCTAGCCCCGCCCTCAATGTATTCCACGCCACAGTATATTATCAAACTCCATGGTCCACGCGGACTTGTACTTTGACAGAGGGGAAACGCTGTGTATGCCTACTCCCTTCCGTGTTGCTCGCTGATTTTGTATGAAAACTAATAAAGTCTTAAAAATAAAAGCTTACAATAGACAAATATTGCCTCAGTTATCTTAATATTTATTTTGCACGGACGAACAATCGCGCGTTATAGCCAGTATGTATGTATACTTTTGTTAATAATTAATGAATTATGAAGTAATGTTTACCGCGAATTAAAAGATTGTACGTACGGGTGTAATGTTAATTGCGTACAATTTTTTTTATCGATTTATTATGTTACTTTATCGATAAAACTATGTAAAATTTAAAATAAAATTTTCATCGTTTATTTTTGGGAAAGTAAAATTGGACCGTCACAGCACTAACTCACAATCGCTACCTGCGGTTGTACCATGGAAGAATAGAGGTTATGAAGATATCTTTAATTTTACATTACATTGCTGTTTATGCTTGTACCACTTTAGATGTTAATTAATGTATGCAGCAATGGTATGCAAAATGACGATCACACCAAAAATGTATAACTATCATAGTGAATCATTGGGCTCCGTTTATTTGATTAAAAAATACAATTAAAATAAAATAAAATACCTATCGGTGAAATGTAATCTCATTATTGGTATAATTGCAAGTTGTGGAAGAACTTCCACAGTTGTTTATGCTGCATAACACAAGTTTTTAAAGATGATTCACGCCTGCCGTTTCGAACAAGACTAAACTACAATTCGAGCACTGGTGGCCTACAAGTCACCTGTGCGGCGACAATGTCACGCGGTCATGCGACTTCTAGTACCTTATTATTTAGATTTCTGTGGTACCAATGGATTCGAGGATGGTTTAGATTCATAAATAAGCCTGGCAGATGGCGCTGCAGACAGTGTCTAGGCTATGATCCGAGCGAAGCCGGAACGGAAGGTATTTAACCGGAGAAGCCGGCACAGGCTGCTAATACATCGTACAATGGATACAAATACTTACCACTCAAGTTTAAGCTATCTTTTGTTTCGTGTTAATGATTCTGTTCTTTTAGAGTTCCGTAAAACGTAAAAACGGAACCCTTATAGATTCGTCATGTCTGTCTGTCCGTCCACAGCCACTTTTTGCCGAAACTATGAGATCTACACTGTTGAAACTTGGTAAGTAGATGTATTCTGTAAACCGCATTAAGATTTGAACAAAAAAATTAAAAAAAAAAGAAAAATTAGGGTTGCCCCCCATACTGAGAACTGCAACTCAAAAATTTTTTTTTCGTCAAACCTACACGTGTTGTTTCTATAGATAGGTCTTCAAAAATGATGTTAAGGTTTCTAAAATTATTTTCGTCTACACTGAATAATTTGCGCGAGAGACACTTCCAAAGTGGTAAAATGTGTGTCGTCGTCCCCCCCCCCCCCCCTCTAACTTCTAAAGTAAGAAAATGAAAAATCTAAAAAAAATATATGATGTACATTACCATGTAAACTACCAACGAAAATTGGTTTGAACTCGATCTGATGAGTAGTTTTTTTTTTTAGTACGTCATAAATACACTATCATTGAAACATCGATCAAAGTTACAACGAACTACAAGAACTATGTGTACAATGTATATTATGTTACTTGCTGCAACGGAACCCTTCATGGGCGACTCCAACTCGCACTTTATTTTTATTTTGGTTGCTTAGGTGACTGATATCAGTCTGCCGTAATACAAGCTTTGGTGCTAGTCAGTCCTAGTCAGTGGTGTGTAAGTAATATATACCAATATTTATTTATTTTATTTATTTATTACTAGCAGCACCCCGCGGTTTTACCTGCACAGTTCCTGTTCCTATTAGTTTCCAGTGATAAAAAGTAGCCTTCATGTCATTCCAGACTCTAATCTGTATTCTAAATTTCAGCCCGATTCAGCGTTTCGACATGATTGAGTAACAAACATTCAAACAACTTAACATCCAAACTAGTAGGCTTAATAGTTAACAAATAAATGCAGCAGAAAAAAATTATATAATATGTGCATACAAAAATCAATTTCTTTTACAGTTAAACCTCTTTTGTTAAATATTAATAAAAAAACAATTAAATTTGCGATAGTTTCACCAACCTAAATGTACGCTTTTTGCTTGGCTGACGGAATTTAATAAACGCCTTTTATTTTATAGGGCACAAAGACGAAATACCTAATCCGCTATGTCAACAATCGCCAAATGAAATTGACAAGTCGTCCTAAATTGTTGACATTTGACATGGGTCCGTCGCAAACAAGATTATGTCAAACGGACAGCATCCACTTCGATAGCCTGATGGATAGCGTAGTAATAGGAGGTTCATGTTACAGGCAGACAGACAGTTTCGGAAAATATTTGATATATAGTAATATTTGAATTTGTAGTGGTAGGACTCTTTGCAGAGTCCGTCTGGGGAGTACCAGACCTTTGCCAGTTATTCTACCGCCAAGCAGTAATGTGCAAACATTACTGTGTTCCGGTTTGAAGGGCAATGTTTCCAGATAAATCACAGGGCTTAGAGATATAACACCTTAGATATCTGGGTGAAGAGCGCAGTGCAGTGCTAGTTAATCATATGGACTCTTCATGTTCCAATAGCTGCGTGTCACTGTGCTGTTATGTGGCAGGCATGTTGCTTGCCATCAGGCACATGTCCTGCTAGTCTCGTCCCTATTTATTTAAAAAGAAATAAGATTCCACAGGACTTGTGTTAAGCTGAAAGGATCATATTTCCTGAATAACTCAACAAATGTTTTTAACCGACTTAAAAGTACAAATAGTTGCGACTGGTCCAGTCGGGAGAACATCATGAGAAAACCGACATAAATTCCTATAATTTTTCGAGGTCATGTGGTATCCACAAACCCGCATTGGTGTAGCGTGGTGGGTTACGGCTTTGACTCTCTCCTTGCGAGAGAAGACCCCGTGCCCCAGCAGTGCGAATGCTTTGTGCGCTTCTTATGCATGTAAGAGGGACAGTTTCGGAAAATTTCCGAAATGCAAGTTTACACAATACTTGTTTTAAGTTGAAAGGATCATATTTCCTGACTAGCTAAAGAGGTAAACTAATGAATTTCCTTTTTAACCTATTTCAAAACAGAAGGAGGTTCTCAATTCAGTTCTATGTTTTTTTTACAAAAAAAAATACAACCTAAATATTTGTTTGATATGATTGTGTGTTTTTTTTTAGTTTTGTTATTATTTGTATCATATATTTTACTGCCAGCTATGAAGAGCAGCTCGGAAATTATTTTAATAAAAACGATAATAAATACCGCAAACAATATTTAACACAGTCCCACTATCGTCTTCAACATCAACATCAACAGCCCACTAAACGTTCCCACTGCTGACAGGCGGGGCCTTCTCTCGCAAGGAGAGAGTTAACCCACCACGCTGGCCCAGTGCGGGTTGGCGGATGACACATGACTTCGAAAGATTCTAGGTACATGTCGGTTTCCTCACGATGTTTTCCTTCACCCTTTTAAGTTAGCGGCATTACGCACATGACTTCGAAAAGACAGTGGTGCGTGTGGGGTTTGAACCCGGGGTCTCAGGATCGGCAGGCGCCGTTCTCTCGACTAGACCAGCCTTAACTTTTTAAGCCGTAACTATCGTCTTAACCATTACAAATTGGTTCTTTAAAATCAATAGGTTATCGATCACCTTCTATCCCATTACTCTTCTATGAGTAGTGAAAAAATAGAACATTCTCCATTTTGTGGTGGCTGCCATCTAACTTGAGCCCCAAGAGGCCAAATTTGGGCAAAACCGGTTTTGGGACTTTAAAACCTTATTTTTACATGATATACATACTCGATTATTAATTTATTTTGATGCCTAAGAGATAGGCGATAATATTAACGTCATGACGCCGACGGCGTCGCTTTTTGGGCTCAATAGATTAAATCATTATTAACCAAACATAACTATAAGAACTACCGCAAAGAAACTAGCTTTCAAATAAAAAAAACCTGCATTGAAATCGGTCTGTCCGTTTGAGCTCTACAGTGCCACAGACAGACACACAAACAGACAGACATCGACGTCAAACTTATAACACCCCTCTTTTTGGTCGGGCTTTAAAAAGGACCAACAATATCAAACATGAGTTACCCGTGAATTTATTAAAAACTTCTATTACTTGTGTCAACTTAGAGGTATCCAATTCAAGTCTACCATTTGAAACGAATTAATAAGATCTTATTGAATTGAAGTCCTTGCTAAGACAAATTCTTAAAGGACAACCCCCACTTCTTAGAGATTTTATTGAAATACCTCGCTAGTTAAATTAACCTTAGCTGCTGAAAGGATGAAAGGTGACTGGGATGAAATGAAATTGAATAAGTAAGTACTATTACAGTATTTACTAATATCTGTCCGCGACTTTTTCCAAGTAGTATTTATTTATCTTTTTAAGGAGGAGGGAAGGACGATTTATGATTTTAAGGAGTTCTATAGTATTTCATTTTAATTTCTTCGGTACTAAAGACGTAATTGAGCAAACGTTTAAGCATCTAAACGTCCAAATATGTAAATATACAAACTTCCACATTTATAGTATTCGTAAAATTTAAAAACATAAAAGAACCAATTCAGTGGGTGTTTTCTTATTAACCTTTTAAAATCGGGCAGGGAGGCGGAGGAGTCCCCCCGCTCCCCGCATTTTTCGGTACACTGTCAAAATCGGCGAGACTTTGCGTGTGCGCTCGGCATGCGTCCTTGCGCATTATTTTATACCTAGTGATCAATTAGCTAGCTGCTCTGATCGACTTTGGTCAGAAAAAAGTGGCCAATAGAAAATAATATCGTAGTCAAATGTTTGACAGCCAGGGACAGGTATTTTTCGTTTGCATTTTTTTTTATTTTCTCCACACTTATGTGACATTTTTTTGCTACATTAGAACTTGATTTCTCATAAGAAACTGTTTTCAAAAATAATCTACATTTTCTTTTTCTAGCCTGGAAGATATCGCTATCAGCGATAAGGCCGTATCTGGAACTGTATAATTTTTTTGAACTGGGGTATTTTTAGGGTTCCGTAAAACGTAAAAACGGAACCCTTATAGATTCGTCATGTCTGTCTGTCTGTCTGTCTGTCTGTCCGTCCGTATGTCACAGCCACTTTTTGCCGAAACTATGATAACTACACTGTTGAAACTTGGTAAGTAGATGTATTCTGTGAACGGCATTAAGATTTGAACAAAAAAATTAAAAAAAAAGAAAAATTAAGGTTGCCCCCCATACTGAGAACTGAAACTCAAAAAATTTTTTTTCATCAAACCTACACGTGTGGGGTGGGGTGTCTATCGATAGGTCTTCAAAAATGATATTGAGGTTTCTAAAACCATTTTCGTCTACACTGAATAATTTGCGCGAGAGACACTTCCAAAGTGGTAAAATGTGTGTCCCCCCCCCCCTCTAACTTCTAAAGTAAGAGAATGAAAAATCTAAAAAAAATATATAATGTACATTACCATGTAAACTACCAACGAAAATTAGTTTGAACTCGATCTGATGAGTAGTTTTTTTTTAGTACGTCATAAATACACTATTATTGAAACTTCGATCAAAGTTACAACGAACTACAAGAACTATGTGTACTGTGTATATTATGTTACTTGCTGGAACGGAACCCTTCATGGGCGAGTCCAACTCGCACTTGGCTACTTTATTTATTTTTGTTTTCATGTTAATTGAGTGCAAATAAATGAGAGTCAAATTATTATCATAAAATTTTAAAGTTTAAATTGAAAACAAACTTTCAAATGATGACGCCAAAATAGTTGAAGACAGTTATCCTCAGATAGATAAGTTGTAACAGATTCGAACAATCGGGCGAGTCCATCGGGCGGTTTACAGCAGGGACCGACTTCCGTTTGTAATCTGTTCCAAACTACGTACTACGTAAACTCGAGTGTTGGTGTAAAGGTCCCGTCAAATAGGACGCGCGTTACCACTGTAACTAAATAAGCTGAGTAGACGGACCGCAACTTCATTTTAGAGACATCTTGAAATATGTAGTATAGAATAAAATAATGTCCAGTATTACCTACATGTAAAGTTAATGTTATAATTGTTATATTGTATTTTGCGGAGTTCCCGTTCCTGTAATTTTTCTAACCGTTCAGACATTCAGATGTTTGTAGCTCAATCACGTAGGAAGTGCCGAACAAATCGGGTGTAAATCAGGAACGCAGTTAGATTATAATCTGAACTACCACAAAGGGTACTCTTTATCACGGTTAAATAACAGGAACGGGAACTACGCAATTAAAACCACGAGGCAGCGTATTTCCATTCTATACAACGCCAGAACGCAGCCATAGGAAACTGCTGGCGTATATATTGTAATGTCGTTTTAAAACCTGTTATTACAAACCATACAAGAGTTTTGCGTACTGATCGTGTATAGTTTGTAACGTGGATGCTCGCGTCGCGTCTTTCCATTCTATACAACGCCAGAACGCAGCCATAGGAAACTGTTCGCGTGCGAGTATATTATATTGTAATGTTGTTTTAAATCTGTTATTACAATGCATACACAATTTTTTACTTACCGATTGTGAATGTTGTCGATCTGATGAGGGGCTATCACTGAGATTTGACTCTGGGTAGGCTCCCGCCAGAAGCTCTGCGGTCAGCCCTGGGTGTCGCTTCTTCATACTCCACTCAGGACCTCCCTTGAGCTTCTGGCTCCCGCATTTTTATATACACTCTAGGGGTAGTAGCGACAAGACTAGGTGGAGTCGGGGTGCTCCGAGTCGGATCTGGGAAGCCAACATCTACAATAAATCAATTAAGAGCTAGGTCAATAAATCAAAATGGTGAGCATGCAACTGCTCACGTACAAATTGTAATTTTAGAGTTTTGCGCGCCTATTCCAAAACATACACGATTAGTCCGTATGCGTACTGGCGCTGTATATTTTGGAACAACATAATACTTCTACGTTACTACAAAGTATACGCGAGTATTTGCGTACTGGTCTTGTATGGTTTGGAAGAATTTAGTAAAAAACGTATTTCCAATCTATACGTGATTAGTTTCATACTCTTGCGTTCTGGCCTTGTATAGAATGGAAAGACGCCACGAGGCACTTTTCATTCAAATATAATTCTGAAAACTTATCTCTGTATTGAAACAAACCGTCACAACTGCGATTCCACAGCGTCTTACGCAGCTCATCTGGCTAGACGTTACCGTCCAGTTATCAGCGGCATATTTACGCAGTAGCTCCTAGCATAATGAACGGGTTCGGCACCATGTGCTGGCTCTCGGATTAATGGCCGCCCCGCAGTAACCGGTGCGATCATTCATGATTGTATTGACGGAGAGTTATGACAGTTGGAACCGCTGTTTTGGTTAAGTTTGAACTATATATTACGTGTGTTATGTTAACTTTGTATTGTCGTATTCTATAAATGTTTAGATTCGATCTTGGTGTGTTGAAATCGAGAGTTAATCGGTTTCTTTTAGGTATTAAGCACGTTCCGTCGTAGAGCCAACGTGCCAAAAGCGATTTAATTTTAAACAAAGTTTAATTGGGATAGAAAATTTATGTTAACGAACTCAAACAGATAAAAATGAGCACAAGTCTGTTTTGATCGGTTTGCACTTATTTTTTTTTTATAAAAAGTGTCGAGACGAGCAGTACATGTACCTGATGGTAAGCAAAACTACTGCCACATGACAGCTCAGTGACACGCAGCTATAGGAACATGAAGAGTCCAAATCATCACCTAGCACTGCACTGCGCTCGTCACCCAGAGATCTAAGGTATTATATCATTAAGCCCTGTAATTTTTTTTTAGTAGTGGTAGGACTCTTAGCAGAGTCCGCCTGGGGAAGTACCACACCTTTGCCAAATATTCTACCGCCAAGCAGTAATGTGCAAACATTACTGTGTTCCGGTTTGAAGGGCAATGATTCCAGAGAAATTACAGGGCTTAGAGACATAATATCTTAGATCTCTGGGTGACGAGCGCAGTGCAGTGCTAGGTAATGATTTGGACTATCATGTTCCAATAGCTGCGTGTTACTGTACTGTTATGTGGCAGGCATGTTGCTTACCATCAGGCACATGACCTGCTCGTCTCGTCACTCTATGCTATAAAAAAAATAAAAAATAATAATAATTATCTGGAAACATTGCCCTTCAAACCGGAACACAGTAATGTTTGCACATTACTGCTTGGCGGTAGAATAACTGGCAAAGGTGTGGTACTTCCCCAGGCGGACTCTGGTAAGAGTCCTACCACTACAACGCACTTGGACGCTTTAGACTGATGTTAAGCGACATTGTAGTCTACGACAGACTGTGCTTACCTAGAAAAAAAACATTTATTCTTGACTAGAAGACACCCGGATTGTATCCATCAGAGAATATCCGCTTTTTAGGGAAGACACAATTTTTAATCCGGAAATATACAACAGGAGCGGAAATTATACGGGTAAAACCACGGCGCACTGCTAGTTTTAAATTTAGCTACAAACAATGTCTCGCATAACCGCTGGCTTCACTTTCGGCGACTCCTTTTTACAATTCTGGCGGGAAAACGGATGTCAGGTTACCTAAGTGCGTTTGCACGCTTCGGCATATGAAGTGTCGCGTTAAGGTACAAGTTCGCGCCGCGACCGCGACGCGAGACCGCGACCGGAGACCGCGACCGGAGACCAAGACAGGCACTTGACACTATGGAATCGTATGGGCGCCAGTTCGCGCCGCGACCGCGACCTGTCTCGGTCTCCTGTCGCGGTCTCAGCGCGAACTGGCGTCATACAATTCCATAGTGTCAAGTGCCTGTCGCGGTCTCCGGTCTCGGTCTCCTGTCGCGGTCTCGTGTCGCGGTCTCCGCGCGAACTTGTACCTTAACTTGTACCTGTTTAAGCCCATTATTATCAAGAACGTTTCAAGACGCTTCTGGTGGTATCATTTGTTTAAATTAATGCGCTTGAAATGTAAACTAACAACTTTGAAACTTGTGTCGGAGTTGTTTCGAGTTCTCAAGCGTTCTAGAGCTATAACATTTTAAATTATATGTGTCCTCATAGTGATTATAAATTTTAAAGTAATTGTTTACGATATAACAAACACGAAAATAAAAAAACTGCACTCGATAGCATAAGTTGGATATTTTGAAAATTTTTCAATACTTCGGAACCATTTTCCCGTCAATTTTTTTTTTTAATTTTACGATTTTTCTATTTGAACGAACTTTAATTTTAACAGTGTTTATCTCAAAATAATTAATGGATATACCTTCCCAAAATGAAATACTGAAAAAAAAATCACGCCAAAAGCCCGACCACAAAGTTAATTTTGTTGATTTTCGTCACTCGGTGTAATATAGTTACCAAAGTGCATGAAGCGGATAAGTAAATAAATGACCTTTTCAAGTCAAGCTGCCTGGTAAAGGAGCCAACTAGCTAGTTTAAGCTGAAACAAAGCTCGTTTCAACCAGACGCGCCCATCGAAACCGGGCCAAGGTCTCCGATACTATTGTTCTGAAATTTCACCGCACTTTGTTTAAAATTTACAACCTAACCTTTGAAACCGCTGGGAAGTTTCAATTAAGTTACAGCGTAATTGTAGATAATTTATGCATGGGCTGCTTTGTTGTTTTGTTAATTTATAATAACGTAGTTTGGGAAAGTTGTCCATATATTAATATGTGAAGAAGAAGTTGTGTACCTAGTAGATGATCCGAAGTAACTCATTTGTTTCATGGATGAAAATAAGTTTATAAGTAATTTAGTACGCTAATTTTTTTTTTAAAAAAGGAGAAAGAATGCATAATGCTAATATGTTATTAAAATAACATGGCATATTTATGCATAAAAAATATTACATCCATTGCATATATGAGACATTAATGTATGTATTATTTCAGCACACAATTTATCCCTGCACCAAATTTCATTCGGATCCATTTACTACAATTTTCATGACAAAGTGACTAACATCAGCATGTTCATTTATCTATTCATACAAACTTACTTATAAATAATAATTACTAAATATCGGTGGACAATCCCCACACAACACGAACTACTCCCAAACTAAGCAAAACTTATCCTTTGGAAGCTAGCTAACATAATATTAGCTGACATAACATCAGATTCGTAGATTTTAAACAATATTCTAAAGGAACCAAAATTAACCGATAAATCAGCAAAAGAAATAACGTCTTTTATAATCATTTCTTAAAAGGTATAATCAATATCCTTCACAAATTATGATCGTTAAATTTCGATTAGACGTTTAAAGACACTTCGTAAATCTTTTCTAAAACAAAAAATACAAAACAATTACCACCGAGAAACAAAGATGGCCAAAAACCTGAACTAAAGTCGACAATGACTGAAACTGAACAAAACTTCTATAAATGGTTCTTCAAACGTCCAATAAAAAATCCTATAGTGTCGTACGATTGAACTTTGTAACTGGAAGTCTCAAAGACACTTTTTATAGCGAGGCCAAACTAGAGGAAATCTATTTCCATCGCAATGTGCTATTTCTAGATTAAATACCTTTCTGAAGGGTAACACTGTACAAAGGATTGTTTTAAATAATGAATATTTGATTACTAAAAGCTGTGTTCCAAGGTTATGTTACAAAGGTTAGCTACCTTTTATATGTAAAAATATGGAACCAAAACTTAATTTAAAATTGTGGAACACTCTATTTTCCCGATTCTTTCCGATTTCCGATTCTATGTTTCCCAAAAGGTATTTTCGAATTCAAAGTTGGACCTTGTTGTTTTGAATTTCAAGGTAAATCTTATGGGCTTGCGTCACCAATAGCGGCGTAGTGTCGGAGCAGAGGTGGAGTAGTGAAGCGAAACGTGCACGTTTTTGTGTGGGTGAAATCTTGTGACTTCACGACACCGATATGCGTAATAAATAATATCAGTATACAGGTGACGTATTGTTAAAAATGTGTGTTGTCTAATACTAACGTTTTAAGCTATAAAGGTTTCGTTAGTCCTCATGACTGTAATTTCTTTATTTCTATGAAAATTACCGGCCATAGAAACATTTTAAAACAAACCAACAGAATCGATTTATATTTGGCAGAGTTATCGTGTGAGAAATGAAAAAAAACCATACAACCCAATTCCTTCCCAAAACCTTCTCCTGTTTTGAAGGCTGTTAAAATTAAAATCACCAACATTGTAAGCATAAGCTCGAACGCAATACTTCCGGCACGTCCCAAAAGAATCTGGCAGTCTTTAGTCTCAATATTACAATTAGCAACTAAACTATTTTCACATTGACTTCACACGTGTACCTACCGCCTACCACCGTCCTACCTCCCACCGAACCTCAATCACTTCAACCCACTTCAACCTAACAAGTTGCTCCATTCAATTGAAACCTCTCTTCAATTGACTTACGTTGAAACCTCGTGCACTCCGCGTTAACTTTCTAAGCCTTTTTCCAACTGGGATTTATTTTAGCTCGGCTTTAAAGTGCGACCTTTTATGTTGTATTGGCGTGAAACAGATTACAGTTCGGTAAGTATTTTACCGAAATCCAATGGCGAAAATGTTCGATATTCAAGTACGAAGTCATAAATTTAAACTCTGCTTTTACATCTGGCCTTTTAAACCTTGCTGGTGTAGAGGTGAGGTCCGATTTCGCAATGCTTGTAGGTTCGTATCCCGCCTTCACCTGTAAGTGTATAATTATAGCTTATGGTTATCATACGGTTTATCATAATATGTAATCTGTTTTAGTCGACTTAAACAAAGGAGGAGGTTTTCAATTCGGTTGAATGTTTTTTCTTTGTATGTATATTGTATATAATATGTATATCTCATATTATATACAATATATATAATATGTGTATACATATTATATACGATAGCTCTGTCAATTGTGAATAGATTTTAGTGGTTCTTTTTTTGTTTGATTGATCATGGTCTCATTTTATTTTTATCCACATAGATGAAGCTGTCATGAAAATATTAAAAAAAAAAACTAAAATTTACTCTCCTTATTCCGGACGACGCGACGCCGCCGCGCCGTAGTGATAGCTTCTTGTGAAATTTGTTCAAGTGTCTAAATTCATATTTGAGTTCATCTGATTTTGGTTTTTCCGAGAAAGTAAATTATTTAAATGTAGAACAACGAGTTGAGAAAGACAAGTGCCTAAAACGATATAATTAATGACAGCCAATGGCAGCCACCTAAATGTTCCCACTGCTGGGACTCGGAACCTTCTCTCGCAAGGACCAGCAGGCCTACTACGTAGTCCGATAAACGATATATCGGCCGAACTTATGGACTTTTCCTACCTCGAAAGACAATCTGTCGGTTGATAAGATCGGCCGTTTCGTTCGATTCTACCCTCATCCGACCTAAGTCTATAACTTCCGACCGAGATGTATCGATCCGACTGTTTTTCGTGGTAGGCTACAATCCGATTCAGCTGTCGGTCGGATCCGATCATTCGGAGTTTGTTTTCGTAGTAGACCTGCTGACCATAATCCATCACGTTGACCCAGTGCGGGGTGATCTAGATAAAAGTCTTCGAACATGTCGGTTCATAACGTTTCCTCACGATGTTTTCTCCATCGTTTGTAAGTTAAGTATTACGCACGTGACTTCAAAATGACAGGACAGTGGTGCGCGTGAGGTTCGAACCAGTCCAGGAACTAGACCAGTCGTAACTTAAATCCTACTAGTAGATTCTAGCTAAATAAATAGCACAAAATGCACATGCACGTATAGGTACACACGCATTCACATTCAGATACACACACACACACACACACATATCTAGACGCAGCGGAAATGCTAACTAATTAATTAATAAATTTTAATTTTTAATTGTATTGTTTCATTTTCATTGCTTTGTATTATTTTCGAATTGACAAATATTAAAATATGTTTGTAAATCAACAAACCAGCGAGAGCACGATTATTCTGAAGCACAAGCTTAGGCTTAGTTCGGATATTCGAAGCTCAAAATTTTTCATGTAGCGACTTCAGACAATCTGTAACTCTCAGCTTCTAAAATCCTAAGGCTACTCTGTAACAAACTTCTTACTGTGTGAATAAATGAATTATTATTATTCTTCGATAAGTAACATAATATGAAGGATTGCACATGACATAGAGGTAAATAAATTAACAGGGTAATACATTTGTACTTATGGTGGACTCTGCTAAAAGTCCTACCACAACAAAACAAAGGGAATTTAGGTAAAAAGGGAAAAGGTAAGTAAGAAGAGCAGGGGACGAGGTAAAGTGTACGGAAAGTAGCCACAACGTAGATTTCAAAGGGTCGTATTTTTAATTGTTTATCATCTCTGGATTAACCCTATACCGTAATTGGCCTACTGGTAATTCAATTATGCTTAGCGTTAGTAATTAACGTAAGTAGCTTATGTTAAATTATTTAAATAATAAAACAGTAAACTTTTTTTTTAAATAAAGAGTGACGAGACGAGCACGACATGTGCCTGGTGGTAAGCAACATGCATGCCACATGACAGCACAGTGACACGCAGCTATAGGAGCATGAAGATTCCAAATCATCACCTAACACTACACTGCGCTCGTCATCCAGAGATCTAAGATGTTATATCTCTAAGTCCTGTAATTTCTCTGGAAACATTTCCTATCTTGGCAATATTAAGCTACGTATATTATGCTACGCTTGTACGGTAGAACGGTACGTTATATATTCGGGAGAATGGCGTCTGCCGATCCGGGTTCAAATCCTACACGTACCACTGTATTTTCAAAGTCATGTGTGTAATGTCGCTAACTTAAAAAAAACTTGAAAACATCGTGAGGAAACCAACATGTACCTAAAATCTTTCGAAGTCATGTTTGTGCATAGAGTTTCAAACCGCGAGAGGAACTGTTTGGCTATGATTGTTCGATTTCTATTAGGGTACCGGGTATTAGGGGACTGGGTCAAAATACACCATTCTAATAAGTCCGTCAGCTAGATCATGGAAAAATATGGGACACGCCTTTTTTGTTTTATCAAAATATTAAAAATCGACAGAGATATAGAAATAAAGATCATCAAACTGCTAGAGTGGAGTGTCGCGACGTCACTCGTGGGTGAAAATCATACCCACCAAAGCGTCTTTAAATTCGGACCAGTATATCTCGAGATTCTGGTTCCTTGCGTTCAAACAAACAAACTCTACAGCTTGATAATATTAGTATAGATATCATGTTTTTTCGACTACCATTAGAAATAATATTTTTAAACAGAAAAAACAGATCCAATTTTATTGTATTCTGCAGGTCTACTACGAAGTCCGATAAACGATATATCGGCCGAACTTATGAAGTTTCCGACCACGAAAGACAATCGGTCGGTTGATCAGATCGGCCGTTTCGTTCGATCCGACCCTTATCCGACCTAAGTCTATAACTTTCGACCCGAAATGTATCGATCCGAATGTTTTTCGTGGTAGGCTACAATCCGATTCAGCTGTCGGTCGGATGCGATCATTCGGAGTTTGTTTTCGTAGTAGACCTGCTGGTCACAATTAGTCTTCGTTTGCCCGCCGCAGAATTCAGCAGTAAAACGCTACAACTCTTGGGGATAGGTACATAATGTCTTTGTGTCATCCACCAACCCTCACTGTGGATTATGGACTATCTCCTTGCGAGACCAGGCCCCGAGTCCCAACAGTGGGAACATTTAGTGGGCTGCATATATGCTTACTATATATAAGTCTACTCCCAGTTATAAATTGAAATTGATCGGTGTTATTAGCGACAAAACTAGGCCAAAGCTATTTTAGACAAAACAGCTGGAGTTTAAACCCCATTTCCAAATTATATCACCCAAGTTTTTAAATAAAATCAGTCAGAATATTGGAAGTTAAAATTCGTAGTTAAACTTCTCTGATACTTATCCAATGTTTTGTTTATAACAGTACGTCACTTTTATTACTCTGGCATTTCGTTTTAGTATTTGACATGTTTTGCTACATTGGTTAGGTATTGGGTAGTTTTTTTGCAAATGTATGTATAATGTATAGTGTATAAGTTACATCGCCTGAAATAAAAGTATTTTTATTTAACGTGTTGACTTTGTGCTTACTCTTGGAAGCAACTCCGAGTCTTGTATTTACTAAAACGAATGTGTTTACGACCCGACCGATGGTAAACGGTAACCGCCAAATTTCGTATAAAATCTGGTCACAAAATGGAATGTTCCCGAAAGTACAAAGTGTCAAGAGGGGTATACATTTTCATGAAAACGCCCATATTTTTATAATAAAGAGTGACGAGACAAGCATGTCATGCGCCTGATGGTTAGCAACATGCCTGCCACATGACAGCACAGTGACACGCAGCTATTGGAACATGAAGAGTCCAAATCATTACCTAGCACTGCACTGCGCTCGTCACCCAGACATCTAAGTTGTTATATCTCTAAGCCCTGTAATTTCTCTGTAATATTTGTATACTCTTAACTGTAATAGCGTTCACTGTTTATAAAAAAGTGGTAAAAAAATATTTCTCCTTCTTGCAATAGCTTTACACTTTACTTAAAAAGATGTGATGTCATGGGACACCAAGTAGGAACAAAATTTCTTCGGGTAACATTATAGACGCAACACAATTTGCAAAAAAATTATTACTTTTTAATTATTTATGGCACGATCATCTGAAAAATAAAGTTGGCAACACTGATCATGGGCACTTTATACGCGTCACTTCCGTTATGGATTTTTCTTAGCAAAATCCCTATTTCATCCAACCCTCCTCCTGCCGTAAGGAAATTAGTTCCAAAAAGTAAAAAAGTAAAAAAAAATGTTTTATCCTATCTGTTATAGCGCCATTCTTTACTAAAAAGTGAAAAAAAATGTGAGAAAATTTGCCTTCTCCTACCTGTAGTAGTTGAGGACTAGTGCGAAGATGTAAACAGTAACGAAGAAGACAATAGGGTCACAAGTTGTATTAGAGACTCGCTATTTGAAGGTTAGAACGTGTACATTTTTCGTAAAATTGAGAACTTAGAACCTTCATTTTCTTTTGATAAAAGTGATAATATAACAAATATAGTAGATACCTGTAGTAGTTGTGAACCTGTGCGAAGTCGTAGACAGTAAAGTTACGAATAAGTTATATTTTATATAAACGTTACAATATTAGAGATGCACGCACTATTTGGAGCTTTTCATATTATATTGTACGTTTTTGATAAAAATATAGCAAATACACAACATGTAGTAGTTGAGGTCCTGCTCAAAGATGTAGATAGTGACGAAGAAGACAGTAGCATCACAAGTTGTATTAGAGACTATTAAGAATCTGGAACCTAACATTATTTTTATAAAAGTGGTAATATGGCATATACAGTACCTGTAGTACTGTAGCTGAGGACTTGCGCAAAGATATAGATAGTAGTGAAGAAGACAGGAGCGTCACAAGTTGTATTAGAGACTATTAAGAACCTGAAACCTAACATAATTTTGAAAAAAGGGGTAATAAAGCAAATACACTAAATTCAGTACTTGAAGACTTGCGCGAAGACGTAGACAGTGACGAAAAAAATAGTAGCGTCACACGTTGTATCGTGTGTCATAGTGGAAACTCACTATAATGTACCCGTTCCAAGTACCACCACTTGGAACGTGTACATTTCTGATAAAAGTGAGAACTTGTTTTTTGATAAAAATAGTAATATAGCAAATATAGAAACTGTAGTATTTGAAAACCTGTGCAATGTCGTAGGCAGTAGCGTCACGAGTTGTATTAGAGGCTATTTGGAACTTAGTACCTAAACATTTTTTTTATAAAAGTGATAATATAACAAATATAATACCTGTAATAGTTGAGGACCTGCGCGAAGACCCCAGGGTGCCGGTCAAAGAAGTACTCGTTGAGCACCGGGTCGTAGTTGGCGAGCGCCTCCGTCAGCCGCGAGAGCCGCGTCGCGGGGATCTTCTTCAGCGTCGCCTTATACGTCTCGTATCTGTGGACAACCAAAAGACAAACATATATTTATCGGATGGAACTCGTACTCTTAAATAACGCGATATTTCAAGTTTTCGATTTTGTAAACCGCGAGAAACTGCAAGAAAATAACAAATGAATAAGGGTTTTCAAAACGCAAAAGCATGAGTAAAATTTTAAATTGGAATTCCTAACTAAAGATGAGATATTTGAGGTCAAAGTGGCCAGAACGACAAAACACAACAATTTAAGGGCCTTATCATACTAGCGGGTTGCGAGCGTCCTCAAAGCGAAGCGAGCGCGTAACGAATACGTTGAGGGCGCGCAGCGAACACGCGGCGCATGTGCAGCGATTTTGTACTGTCTCGTACAAATGTGTATCTTCATGTGTTAAGTCAGTTAGTATCAGATACAGCAACTCATAAAATGTAGTAATCCGAGATCCCAGAGCTCCCAGACGTCACATTTTGTTGAACATACGTGAAAATCACTAATTAGAAAATACGCGAAGTAAGTAATGTTTGTATGTACCTTCATTACCCCATATCTCAAAATTGGCCGTATAAGCAAGTTAGCGAGTAAGCATGTGTTCTTAGTACTTACTAACTCTACTCTATCGTCCACATTTCATTCATCAGAAAATAGGTGACGTTTGGGAGCTCTGGGATCTTACTCTATAGGTCTTGACATTCGCAGGTAAGAATGGAATTGTTTTGGATTATTTTTTATTCGTTTGCAGAACAACACAAAGTAGTTGCTCTTTTCCATTCGATGAATTGATAATGGATCCTCCCAAATTCGTCGATGCTTTCGTTTTCGTCTGCGGCGTCTTCGAAGTAACAAAGCACAGCAGTGTTTCCTCGTCGGAATCCATTTTGTTACTGAGTGTATTGTACTCGCTACAGACACGTAACGAAAACGTTGCGCGTCCGCGACGTCCTCGCTGCGCAGCCGCGGCGTGTTCGCTGCGTGCCTGCGTGCGTGTATGATAAGGCCCTAAATGTAAGAACCTTACATTTACCTTACATTTACCTTATATTGCAGACAGATACTCTTAAATACAAATAGAGTAAGAATAATTTCCGGGTGGAGGTAAGGGAGAGAAACCATTGCTCTGAAATGTGCCAATATATAGGCCAACTAGAGACTTCTTGTAGTGGTAGGACTCTTAGCAGAGTCCGCCTGGGGAAGTACCACACCTTTGCCATTTATTCTACCGCCAAGCAGTAATGTGCAAACATTACTGTGTTCCGGTTTGAAGGGCAATGTTTCCAGAGAAATTACAGGGCTGAGAGATATAACAACTTAGATCTCTGGGTGACGAGCGCAGTGCAGTGCTAGGTAATGATTTGGACTATTCATGTTCCAATAGCTGCGTGTCACTGTGCTGTTATGTGGCAGGCATGTTGCTTACCATCAGGCACATGTCCTGCTCGTCTCGTCATTCTTTATTTAAAAAAAAAAAAAAAAAAAAAGACCCATTCTGGCTTCGGATATATTGTGATGGAAAAAACATTAAAATCGAAACAAAAAATAAACTATCCTACCTCTTAAGTTGGACCAAATCACACACAAATGCCAGCTTTTGGGGAAATCAATTGACTAGGTGAAGAGTTCACTGAAAACAAACATCATGACACTGAATGTTTATTAATTAAGATATTTAGGCAGCTAGGATAAGCTTATGAAAGTGCGTCGCATGTTGTAGAGGTTGGTCAGGTTGATTCATCTGATGGAACCAATAGTTTACAATAAGCTCCCGGAAACCGTCACCTCTTTTGTCACACAATGGTCAGCAGGTCTACTACGAAAACAAATTCCGAATGATCGAATCCGACCGACAGCTGAATTGGATTGTATCCTACCACGAATAACATTCGGATCGATACATCTCGGTCGGAAGTTATAGACTTAGGTCGGATGAGGGTCGGATCGAACGAAACGGCCGATCCGATCAACCGATCTATTGTCTTTCGTGGTAGGAAACGTCCATAAGTTCGGCCGATATATCGTTTATCGGACTTCGTAGTAGACCCGCTGTTTCAACTCGTAATTAAAACTTTATCTATTCGAGCAGATATTTTATGGTCATGATTAATTAAATCCATGGAATTTTAACATTGAAACTCAATAGCGTACCCATGTATGTACAAGTAGATACTGGTTGGAGACCGAAAGTCAAGAAAAACACTTTTAAGTTATAATATGTCTTCAACTTTTGTGTAAGGCATAATATTATATCTCAGATCGTTTGCAACAGACTACTGATATATTTAGCTTATATTAGCTTATGAATGGCTGAGAAAGGCGTGATAACTTTCTATAAACAAACAGTGATGGCAATTGCGACCCTTTGCAATTACCATCCAGCGGAGAATCAACTTAATTTAGTATAAGTAAACATCTTGGAATATTCTGGTTTGTATACACACGATATATTGTTAATCAAATTTGACTACAGACTTACAAACAAATTCAATTATCTGGATTATCTCTAAACCTCTATCTAGTAAGTACTTAGTTACGTCAATAATATAATTATAGTACGTTTCATTGCTTTTGTTAAAAGATGCCCTATGGTATTAAAAAGTGAATACAATGGATTGCTTCCTTGTTCAACTCTAGTAATGAAAATATGACCATGTAAAAGTTTACAAAGAACTTTAAGACCCAGACTCAAGGCATAAAACGCCATGATTACCTGAAAAAACTCATCGACCATGGACGTGCCATCAACTATAATGTACATAATATATCTCATATAGACACCTCATCAATCAACCTGCCACTTTCATACCATAAAGAGATGACTAGCAGAATTGGACGCCAAAAAGTTGGCGGAAGGGAACTCCGTGAATTGACAAGTCTGAAAGTGCTTTTAGAAGTTTGTGAATGATTCGGAATTCAGATAATTTATAATCAACTTTGGAAAAGTAATATACAAATAAATAAAAAGTAATGGCGGATATTCCCCACACAACACTATCTATCCACAGATTATACTAAACTTGTATTAAACTAGCTAGATGGCTGATATACCTCTAATAATGATACTTGTGAAACATCCAACCCAGACACAGTTAAATATTTGTATTAATAACACAAATAATTGCCCTGAGGAATTGAACTTACGACCTTCGACTCTATCTATGGGCATACTTACGAACAACTATTTCACTAACAATATTCCTGTTTTTTATACATTTCGGCTGATAATTGCGTTAATTGTGAACAAATTAACACTTGTAGTGGTTCTGCTCCAAAATGGTCACTTTTACAAGATGCCACTGAACGGATCTAATGTAATAAAGGAACCTCGAAAAAAATGTATCATAATATTTGTAATTTTCTTACTCTTATTCACTAATTGAAGAGTTAATAATAGTCACAAAACATTTATATATTTGAAGAACACCCTGACTTCAATAGTCGCCAAAACATATTAACCTTAAATCAAAGATCGGTAATTCTCCTCCAATCAATCAAGAAAGGCCCTTCCAACCTGGTCCTTCAACAAATAGTCGTCTACATGATTAAACCTTACACATTCTATTTCTAATGTAACCACAGAAGTGTTCGGAGGGTCGCCTGTTCGACAACCTCTCGCCCATTATGCGGAGTCCCAGAGACGTCCCTCTTGACCCTTTCACGTTGGGTCACAATAAACTTAGTGTGTGAATATAGAGGATGCACGGCCGGTCGATTATTTGCAATGATTATTCTAAAAACGTTGAATCGACTCACCTGTGGGTGAGTCAAGAAAATGAGATTTTCTTTTTTCTATCGGAGTGCTCGTAGTACAAAAAGACATCGATTCATGATTGATGTTCCACAGACTTGAGCGAAGAGTGGTGACTCCATTTTCAGAATAAGAACGTCTAGGTTGTGATCTGATATCCGTGGTTGTGATAGGTAGATGTATGCTTTGCCTGAGCGCTTTTTGAAGAGAAAACTTCTTTTGGCCTACCATAGACAGATTTTTCGTGGGCTGTGAATTTAATTCTAGCGTCACGCTCGAGAATGGCAAGAAATCTTCGGGTCAACTCGGACCATTGACCATCTAGAAATGAGTTATCATTTCCCATGTGTCATCTAGAAATGCGTCAGCATTTCTTTGTTTCTAGATGGCCACATGGCCATTCAAAACTCATTACATTCATGGCCATGGTTTCACTTAAAAAATAGAAGTTATAACGACACTTTACGAAACTATACGAAGCAAAGATATGTTAAGAAGATCAAGGAACGACCCGACCTGCTGATCGTCGACCTCGCCGGCGAGGTTGACGGTCCTAGCATTGCTTCCCGGTGGCTGTACCAAAATCTGCGTATTTACGGGTTGAGTATTTTTCTTTTAAATAAGGAGTGACGAGACGAGCAGGACATGTGCCTGGTGGTAAGCAACATGCCTGCCACATAACAGCACAGTGACACGCAGCTATTGGAACATGAAGAGCCAAAATCATTACCTAGCACCGCACTGCGCTCGTCACCCAGAGATCTAAGTTGTTATATCTCTAAGCCCTGTAATTTCTCTGGAAACATTGCCCTTCAAACCGGAACACAGTAATGTTTGCACATTACTGCTTGGCGGTAGAATAATTGACAAAGGTGTGGTACTTCCCCAGGCGGACTCTGCTAAGAGTCCTACCACTACGAAAATATAGGTATATGGCATCTGAGAAATTGGCTGACCCCAGCGATGCTAATGTAGTGACGGTCATCTATATAGTCGACCGGGGAATTAATACACCAATGTGTCGATAACGTTAACAGTGTACTAAAAGCGAGTTAAATTAAATATTTAATAAAAATGCCCAAAGCGTTTCAAGAAGTTTTCACGTCGAAAACCCTCTTCCGAAATCCGTACAACCCTACGAACCAATAAATTACTGAACAAGTCGGAATCACTCAAGTTATTTGCAGCCCCTGCAGGGCAGATTTGTTAGTAATTGGCGGCGGCTCTCTCGATACCTACCCCCTGTCGAGAGTTCCAGCCTGATCTGTTTTCCATTGGATTCGAATGTTGGATTGGAACGTATCTATATCTATACTAATATTATAAAGCTGAAGAGTTTGTTTGTTTGTTTGTTTGAACGCAAGGATCTCTGGAACTACGGGTCCGAATTGAAAGATTCTTTCTTTGTAAGATAGCCCATTTATCGAGGAAGGCTATAGGGTATTTAACATTACGCTACTATCAACAGGAGCCGAGCATGAATGAAAAATGTAACAAAAACGGGAAAAAATATTGCTTTTCGAGAGCTTTCGTTGCGTGACAGCATTTGTCATATGTTAAAGGTTGCGTCATTAGAGTATAAAGTAACCGAATTTGTTCAAAATTTGAATTGGTACGACCAATTTTCGATAGATGGCGTAGCAACGCGCGCGCGTTCAGCTAGTCTCTTATATTTGTTGATTTGGTAGCTATTGTACATATGAAAAACAAGAAGTGTCCTGCAGTTTAACACGCGTCGTTCTCGATTTCGTTACTTTCCCGAAATAAAAAGTAGCGTACGTGTTATTCAAGATTATAATCTAACTATGCTCCACATTTCAACTCCATTCGTTGAGGTGTTCTGAGGAGATTGAGCAACAAACATTCGAACATCAAAATATTTCAACTTTCGCATTCAAGTGACGTGAAAACTATTTATTGTATTAGTTTTGAAACTAATAAGTTGAAAATTAAAATATGGCATATGTATCTATATACTAACTAGCTGACCCCGCAAACGTTGTTTTGCCTTAGTGAACAACCCTTGTCTCTCTCTCTCTCTCCTCGTCTGGTTAAAATCAGTAAAGCCGTTTCGGAGGAGTAAGGAAACAAACACTGTGACACGAGAATTTTATATAAAAGACTAGCGGCCCGTTCCGGCTTCGCTCGGATCATAATCTAGACACTGTCTGCAGCGCCATCTGCCGGGCTTATTTGTGAATCTAAACCATCCTCGAATCCACACACAAACAATCAATGTACATGTACACACACAAAAAAAAACATTCAAATTGGTCCCGCCGTTTAGGAGGCATTCACTGTCAAATGATTAAATTACTAAAATGGCTACTAAAAAATAGGGGTTCGTGATAAAAGGGTAAAAATTTAGGGTTGTATGTATTTGTTAACGCCACATTATAAAAAAATAACAACAATAAAAATTATCCGAAAATTAAAAAAAAAAATTTTGGGTTGAACAACCCTTATCACTTAGGGGTATAAAAAATAGCTAGTAGCCGATTCTCAGACCTACTGAATATGCATATAAAATTTGGTAAAAATCGGTAGAGCCGTTTCGGAGGAGTAAGGAAACAAACACTGTGACACGAGAATTTTATATATAAGATTATTTTATTAAGAACAGAACATTATACCCATACTATTCGCAACACCCTAAATACAGGGTATAATGTGTAACATTATTTGTAGTGCATTTTTACTAAATGTATCTTACTTTTAAACCAATTATGTGGCAATGTATACCTCAAATAAATAAATAAATATTACAAACGCGAAGGTTTGTAAAATAGTATGGATGTATTTCTGTCAGTCTTTCATACAAAAGCTACTGAAGGAATAGGGTACCGGACTGGTTCAAAAATACACTATTCTAATTAGTCCGTCAGCTAGATTATCGAAAAATATGGGACACGTATTTTTTGTTTTTTCAAAATATTAAAAATCGACAAAGATATATAACATCAAACTTCGAGAGTGGGGGGTCGCGACGTCACTCGTGAGTAAAAATCGTAGGCACGAGTGACGTCACGCGAAACTTCTAAGCGCTGTATCTTCGTAATTTTTTGTTTGTGGAACAAAAGAAAAAATCCGTGTACAATATTTTTTCGCAAACTAACTGACGGACTAATTAGTTTTTTTGAGGATTGTACCCTATTAGGATGCACTCTGGTACATAGATAGATAATGGTCTGAAATAACACACGGGCTATTTTTATCCCGGGATAATAAAGGGATCGGGACTAGTGCGCGCGTGAAGCCGTGGTGTGTAGCTAGTGTAAAATAAATAAATAAGTCATTTTTTTATTCACCAAATCACAAAGTTACATTTCTTGTTATCCTTAAGCTAAAGCACATTCTATATATTTTTAAACCAATTTTAATTCGGCAGTTTGTCCGGTGGGTCCCAAACTAGGCTACGGCTGTATCTTGGGCACCCGGTAATAACAAATTAGATATTACATTGTACGCGGAATGCAGAGTTAGCGCTCACAGAGTAAAGTTGTCAGTAATTAAACTTATCATAAACAAAAAGAAAAATTCAATACAGTTGTTAGTAAAAGTTAAAATTAAATAGTGACTAAAAACAATTGGAATACTTATTATAATAACAGGGTTCACAAATGTCGTAGGGCATTTCTCTCACAACACTAACTACCCCAAACTAAGAAAAGAAACTATGAGAATCCGTTAGTTCATTAAATAATCTTTTTTTTTTTAGTTTTACATCAGTTGTCCCACTGCCAAAGGTCTCCCCTTATTCCCTCCACTTTATCCGGTCCTGAGCTACCATCGTTCAATCATCGTCCAAAATACTCATACAATCGCAAATAAATATTAATGATACAACCTCACTGCTATACACGCACACTTAGTACAAACTGAGTCAGAAGGCCACAGTTAACAAGTTTAAATCTTTATTTTTCCATCATTAATTTTTAATTTTATCCAACTGCTGGGCAAACTATAAAATATCCTCCAGGCCACGTGGTTCGACAGCGTAGTTCGATCAATCGACCCACGTGAACTTTTTTTCCCGTTGGTTCGACTTTAGAATCGCACCACGTGAACTACTGATACTTGGGACCGCGTGGTTCGACTTTAGAATCGCACCACGTGAACTACTAATACTTGGGACCTCGTGGTTCGACTCCAAAGTCGAACCACGGTGATAAGCTCATCTGGTTCGATTCATGGAAGTACACTCACAGGCACAATTAACGGGCGGTTAACCTTGTATTTCTCTAGTTTGGAGAAATAGTAAATTTTAAAGTAAATTAAATTGTAGTGAACGGTGGAATAAGTTAGCTTAAGGCTAAGTTCAACAAAGTCTGTGCTTTCTGTTTTTTCATTTGGAAAATGTTTTGAAATTAATTAGTACCCTGTCAGAACCGGCAGAGTATATTTTGCTAATTCAACACATTTATTATAAACCCCGTCGTATATTTGAAGCCCCGACGCAAAAACTAGGGGATGTTATAAGTTTGTGTGTACGTGAAACACATCTGAATTATCAATAGTCCAATTACTGGCAGCATTACCACGCTGAACCGAACTGCTAATACAGTTATTATGGTAACGAAATTCCTCACGGCAGGCGTGGATGAGATAGGGTCTTTACTGCGCTACCGAACTGAAAAAAATGGGATATTTTTTTTTTTTTTTTTTTTTTTTTTTTTTTTTTTATTCAAAATTTGCTACTCCACAGACTCCGGGGTCCGTGACTTTTGTTATTTCAAATCTTATTAATTTTACATATTTCTTGGATAATTAGAAGAAGAGGAAAATAAGGGGGGAGTTGGGAACATTTTAAACCTAATACTAGTTAGTGCTCGTCTGTTGAGCCGATCACTACCGGTTGGGATTCCGCTAGTAATCGACTCAACATCGATTCATTGCCTTATTGCCATTTGCCTAAGCCGCCTCCTCCCGGCCGAGAGCCTCCACTACGGCTGAATTTCTGTCCCTGATGGCCATCTGTAGGTTGAACTCGCGGATGGTCTTCGGTGATGCAGCCAACGCTCGCCGCACGAACCGACCGATGGCGTCGTCGGTGTCGTCAGCGTAGTACGTGAAGGTCCCCGTGTGCCGTGAGATTGCAACAACCGCATGGGGCACGCTCTCGTGCAGCTTCATGTTTGCCTTGGTTTTTATTGCGATTACCGACTCATATGTCAGTCCCTGAGCTTCATGGATGGTGAGGATACGTGACCCTGTGCCTGACCCATAACCCTGGTTTGTCAGGGTCTCCTTCTCCTCTTGAGTGTGAACTAAGAAGAGGGTGTTTGGTAGGGTGTTGGGTATTATCGCTCCCTTGTACCTTTTCTGCTCTAGGGACTTTATACGGGGTGCTGAGGAGTACATACCTGAGTATATTTCCCTCAGCGCATATGCAACATCCATCGGATTACGATGTGTGCAGAGCAACTCCTGGCTGATCTTTGTTACCAGGTTTGGGCGGTGATACCTCATTTCGAAGAGATTTTCCCTGTCGATATAAGGCAACTGATTGACATCTCCGATGAGGACAATTTCACCAACACTAGACAGCCTTGAAGCCATCACAATGGCACCAAAATGGTTCATGAGAGCTTCGTCCACCATGAGGCGACTGAAACTCTCTCTTCCGAAACCATTTACCAGAGCAGAAGCCATGGTTCGCACTCTGGTTTTGACCAGGTTTCCGATACGGTGCGATAGCTTTTCTCTTAGATCTTTTGCTGCCTCAGTTGTTGTAGTGATAATGGCGTCCTTGTCCACATCGAAGTGTCTAATCACCCATGTTGTCTTTCCACATCCTGGAACTCCGTTGACCCACTGTATTCGCGGTACCTCCCATTTTTCCCAACCCGCTTTGACGTTTGAGTTCCTTTCGATAGTCTTGGCCATCTCAAGGATCTTATCGTCCAGCATAATCTTGGTGCATCGGGCAGTAACTACGATTGGGTCGTTTGGTGGTGTCGCATAAACCGGCATTCCCGCGTGCTCTGTCTCTTTCTCGTTCAGTGCCACGAAGCCATTTTCTGCACTGTAAGCTGCCATATACTGTCCTGTCATAGTTCCCTTGATGACCCGGGAAGTGACATTATTGTAAATGGCTGCTTCAGCCTCCTCGAGTTTCGCCTTTAAGAGGCTTTCACTTCCTAGCCTATAGGACTGCATGATGTTTTCGCAGGTCTTGAGGTTAACTTGTCTTGTCGCTCTCAGTGTGGCTATGAATTCGATGAAGGCGATACGTGCATGACTTCGCGGCTCCGAAGCCAGGACATAGCGGGGCGGTTCAACCTGTCCCATGTCGGCTCTCGTTCGGCTCAGTTGTTGTTGTGAAGCTGCGTTGGGGGTCCTTGACGTCAAGGGGGGTGATGAGTGGGATGTGATTCGGAGTATGCTCCTTGCTGCTGCGTTGAAGGCAGTCACGAAGGTCGTGTTGGTGCCTTGGCAACCGTTTTGATTGGCTGCGGCTTTTTCCGTGGCTGCCCTCTGCTGTGCTCTTTCGGAGCCGGTTTGGATGGTCGAACTAGGAACCGGATGTCCCCAGCTGTCAGTTGCATTTGTTTGGTCGTGCGAAGGGACTCTGAGAAAGCTCAGATTTTCTCCCCTATCTTCATATACGACTACCTCATGATGTTTAGAGGCCTCAATGCAACCCAGCCGGTCTGCGACTCGCGCTCTTGAGTATTCGATTGCCATCGCATCCACGCTTATCACCCGGGGTGTTTCACCTGCATTTCTGCTCAGATGTGCGAGCAGCGCACTTGCCTGTGTGAAAGGGGTCCGGCCTTCCGAGTACTCTATTAGTGCAATCGTTTTGTTTTTCGATCGCACCAACCGAAATCGGTGGCCGTCTACCTCACACACTGGCATGGCGTCGTAAGTTTTCCGCTTCATTGTAACTTTTGCGGTACTCCCATTGAGCAGGCAAGACAATCCAGGTGACAAACGGGCTCGTTTCCGTTCCCAGGCGAAGCAAAAGCTTATTCCGAATCTTTCTTTGTTGCTGTCCATGAAGAGAGCCACTCCGCGGATACGGATCCCTGCCTCTCCTCGGTCTGCGTTCTCCAGTAGTTGTTGGAAAGAGATACTTTTCGAGGAGTTATGTTGGGCGGGAACCTCATTCCACGTGGCGTCCACGGACAGCGGGTCAGGGTGTGGTGGCGAGGGGGGGCGTGTATTTGAGATTGTGGAGTTTCTTTTGGCCGCTATGCGGAATGAGCTCTCCATGAAGGACAGGAGCCGTGTTCTGTTATCTGGATCTGCTAAGATGTTATGGAGATCCGAGACAACCAGCTTTCTGTCGATCATAGATTCGAGTTCATGTCTTGCGACCATGAATCGGGGACAATCGATTAGCACGTGCCAGATCGTTTCGGGTTGGTCGGGGTCACACTCGCATGCAGGACTGCTCTTAAGCTTAAATCTGTACAGGTATTCTGCTATTCCTCCGTGTCCCGTCAACGCTTGTACCTGGAAGGGAGTCAATTTTATGGTTCTCATCATTCGATATGCGTTTGCTATATCGGGGAGGAACGTCTGGGTGACTTTTCCGGTGTCCGAGGTCTCATATCGATCTTGCCATTTCTTGACCGATTCTTCGCGGATTTTGCGTTTGACGTAGGACAAAGGGATCCCCTCGTAGTCTCTGGGTGATTCCGTGAGAGCTGCTGATTTGGCTAGTTCGTCAGCTCTTTCATTGCCGACGGTGCCCACATGCGCTCTTACCCAGAAAAGACGAAGAGATCTGCCTTCAGCATTTATCTGTCCAATGTTTTCCTTTATACACTTTGCCAGGGGGTGACTCGTATTTGGGTTACTTAGCAGTTCGAGTGAAGATCTGGAGTCACTCAGGACATTGACTTCTGGGTCTTCGCTCATTAACACCATTTGAGTTGCCCGGCAAAGAGCATAGAGTTCCGATTGAAAGACTGTGCATTCGGAGTGGAGCTTGAAGGTCGAGCTCTTGACCTCTTTGCCGTTCTCCCACCATGTTAGAGCAGCTCCAACTTTACCCTCAATCTTACTGCCATCAGTATAAATTTGAGGTCCTTCTGGAAGATTGGAGGTGTCTTCTAGGAGCTCGTACTCTACGGATACCAGCGTGGACGGATGGGCTTGGTCCAAGTAGTTAACGTTTCGTTCGAGTTCCATTTCTGGTGGGAGGTAGTCTTGGGAGAGGTTCTTTTTTACTCTGTACAAATTTGCTGCTTCCTGTATCCTCAGATCCAGGGGGAGCAAACCGGAAAGGGCAAGTGCTGATTTTAGGGAAACGGTACGGTATGACTTACAGATTTTCTGGGCAAAACCTCTTTGGATCGCGTTCAAGTGAGACTTGTTTTCCTCAAGGTCTGCCGCTTGCGCCCATACACTTGAGGCATACATGATGATGGGTTCCGCCACAGCGACGTAGATCGTTCTCGTGATTTCGCCATTTAATCCCCAGGTCACCTTCGCTGCACATGCTAGCTGTCTATAAATGTTCGCCACTTTTTTACATTGGGCGGTCACATGTGCTTTAAAGTTGAGCCGTCGGTCGATTAGTAGGCCTAGCAGTTTGACTTCCTCGACCAGATCGAGCCGGACGCCGGACATGACTATGTTTGGAGGTTCGTACTTCAACTTTTTTGTGAAAAGCATTGCGTTGGTTTTATGCGCTGCAAAGTTGAGTTTGTTAATTTTACCCCATTCCACTGTCATGCTCAACGCCCTGCTCGCTTGCTGTTCGATGATGTTCGGGCTGCCTGTAAACACGAGAACGACGTCGTCCGCGAATGCTTGACAGTATACTCCCTCGGCTTCCAGCATTCGTAGTAATGAGTCTAGAATCACATTCCAAAAGGTCGGTCCACAGATGGAACCTTGGACGCATCCTTTAGTTGTTTCCTTCTCATAGACTGCTCTTGCATAGTTGACCTTGATTTTACGGTCGCTGAGGTAAGAGTTTACGATGTCGTAGAGGTTTGTTGGGCACCTCTTCTTCGCTAATTGATTTTTGAGGGCGGGCCACCATGCATTGTCGAATGCACCCTTTATATCCAGGGAGATTAGGAGTACGGTGTCTTTACTGTCAACTCCTTTTTTGATGTGCTCTACCAGGTCATAGAGGGCGTCCTCGGTGCCTCTTTGGGGCATGAAGCCGTACTGTTTCCTACTGATGGTTGGGAGGAGATGCCATTGGAGTCGGTTTACCAGAAGCTTTTCGACGATTTTTCCGGGAACGGACAGAAGACCTATGGGACGGTAAGATTTTGGGTGTGTGTAATCTGTCTTACCAGGTTTGCGTAATATGACCACGTGCGCCTCTTTCCATTGCTTGGGAAAGTGTTTCAACGACAGGCATTTGTTTGCTATCGCCAAAAAAACCTTCCATTCGCAACGTATAGCTGCGGCGCATATATCAGCGGTTATCCCGTCCGTACCGGGAGCTTTTTTTGGATTCAGAGTTCTCAATACTGATTCCAGTTCCGCTGATGTGAATGGTGGATCATTTTCCGGTAAGTCCTTAGGCGTTTCTGTGGTCCGCTCCCGTAGCTCTGTATGACACGGGTGGTCTGTGCTCTCAGAGTCGTCGGGATAGAAAGTTTTGGCAAGTAGTTCTGCAGATAGCTGTGGGGATAGAGTGTTCCCTTCGGTGTCTCTTAGGAGTATTTCTTCCTGTCTTGTCGAAGTGTTTCTCATCACTCTGTAGATCTTGTCCCACATACTTTCTTTCTCCTGATTAGTGCAAAACTCCTTCCAGCTTTCCGTCTGGGCTTGTTTGACTTTAACCTTGTAGTCTTGTCGAGCGTTTTGATACTGTTCGACTACAAGTTCAACTCTGTCAGGGGCGGCATTCCTGATCCGTCTCTTTCTTCTGAGAACTTCTTTCTTCAGATTTTCGAGCGTTTTAGTATACCATGGGGGGGTTGGATTTCCCTTCGGCGAGCTTGCCAATGGAATGGTGTGTTCGCAGGCTTCATGTATACTTGCTGTGTAGCTCGTAATCATCGACTCGAGTTCTAGTGAACTTTCACATTTCTCCACTGACTCCGGCGAGATGTTTCTTTCTTTAAGGGAAGATTTTAGCTGTGACATAAAGTTTGACCACTTTGCCTTCTTGGTGTTGTATTTGCGTGTTGTTATTGGCCTCTGTTGTTCGAGAGCTTTAACTAGTCGCAAAGTGAAGGTAATTGCGTTGTGGTCCGATGTTGTAATACTTTTGTCAACCTCCCATCCCTCGATTTTTCCCAGGAGAGACACACTGCACGTTGTTACATCAACTACGCTTGTGCAGAGTTTGCCTTCCCTGACGATCTCGAAGGTCGGTGTATCGCCGGAGTTGAGAATATTCAAGTCCATTTCGTTGAAGAAAGAGTTTACGGCTTCTCCTCTCTCATTTTGAGATGTGCTTCCCCACCAGTGGGACCATGCATTCACGTCACCGGCAACAATAAGATCCTTTGTAGCTAGTTTTTCGCTGAATACTTTGATCCTGCTGAGGTAGGGGTCGACTTTTTGGTCTCCTTCTAAGTAGACAGAAATCACTCCCAGTTTCAGACCTGTGCCGACCAATAGGACAGCCGCTTCCGTTTCGGTAACAATTTGAGGGTCATGGATTACCTCTAACCTGTCGCCGAAGACTATTATGGCTGCCTTAACTGGTTTTTGCCTATTTAAACTGCACTGAATAATGCGAGTTCCAGGATATTGTTTCATCGCGCCTTTATTACCCACATAGGGTTCTTGAACAAGGGCAACTGAAACCCCCCTTTCTCTCGCAACCTTCAGGAGTTCTGTCGTTGCATTCTGGGAGCGCTGCAGGTTTGCTTGGATGAAACGCAAACCTGGTTCGCCTACTCTTTGGGAGACTGAGCCACGTTCCGCATGAGTGCCCTTAGCAATAAGTTATTCGGGACCGCGCTATGCCATCCCATTTTACCCTTTCAGGGCACTCGCTACTAAAGGCGTTGTGAGCGAGTTCTCTGTTGGGGCTGTTGGGATGAGCAACCGCGCAGTTTTTGCATCTGGGTGGCAGGTCTTCTTTTCTTGCCTTGCATTGGGTCCAGGTGTGGGTTTTTCCGCAATGACTGCAAGATTCATCCCTTTCCCGGCAGATCGTCTTTGTGTGACCGAAACCTAGGCATTTGGTGCACTGTACCAAAGGCGAGTGGTCTGCCACTGGTCTCCTCTGGAGCCCAATGTAGACCTTTTCGGCGTCCAAAAACGCTCTGTGAATGCGAGGTGAGACCTCGATCACTGGATGGCACTCATGCTGGTTACGCGCCTTTTTCCTGTACCGAACTCTAATCGCGCTCTCTTGCAAATTAATCCCCTGTAGCAGATGTTTATTCTGCGCCAGAAGGTTTTCCACTATCTCATTGTCTTTGTGGTAAGACAGGACGTCTCTAATGATGATTAGTGGATTTCCCGCTTTCGCGGTCTCCACCTTTAATGTTTTGTCCTGCTGCACACAATTTCTAACCAGACCAAGGTCTTCCTCTGTGCTGCAACTCAGGATAACTTTCCTGTTTCGACCTTTGCGCACTCGGTCAACCCTTGCTCCGGTCGTTTTTGTGTCCAGTGCTACCGCTATCCTATCTATTAGTTTTTCGGCAGTCGTGGGAGATGTGGGATTCGCTGTTGTCACGATAAGAGTGTGGTTCGGTTTTGGCACGATTGGCTTAGCCGCTATTTTTGCGTAGTTGGGCTTAGATGGCTTGCCCGTCTCCGCTTGGCAGATTTCGGCCTCGATGCTAAGGGCTGGTGGGGGGAGAATTAGTTTTTCCTGCCGCATCGTCCGGAGTTCTGACGATACAGCTTCTAGACGTTCAGTAATAGGCAGCACGTGCTCATCGATGTTTATTCTGATTGGAGCGGAGGATGGGGGTGGCGTTTGTTTAGTCAGTATTTTTTCTATCGTACTTAATCTGTCTGAGTAATTTGGGGGGGTAGGAGGAGGAGGAGTCGAAGCGAGCTCTTTCAGAATTTTTGCGTTTTGGTGAAGGACCTCGATGGCTTCTGCCCTTTCTGCGTTTGAGTCTCTGTGAAGCTCGTCGACCTGTCTCCGAAGAATTTCAATCCCGGTTTTTAGACCGAGATAATTGTTCTGCAGTGGAGTCAAATCGACGGAGGCGTTTCGACTTGGCGCAGGTGACTTAAGAAAACCACTGATATCCCGCACCGCTTCGGCCGTTGCTTTGATATGTTGGTGGGGTTCTCTCGACTCAAAGCTCTGCCAGTCTCTAACGGCTTTGATCTCTTTTTGGAGTTCGCTGAGTGTTTCTCTGGCCAGAGCTACCTCCTTTGTTAAATCGTTGTAAATTTTTTGTGTTGATTTGGTGTGGGCCCGTTCCACCGAGAGCAGCTCCATGGCGTGTCGAGTCCGCTCCTGTTCGAGTGAGCTGATGTGACGATGTCTGGACTCTGCCAGGGAAAGGACGATCTCGAAGAGCGTCTGGAGGCTCTCGATCGCGGTTTGTTTTAAATCCCGTCTTTGATTGGTGGATTGTTCGAGAGCGTCCTTTCCCCGGAGTAATGCGTCGTTTGCCACCTTCGTGGCGCTGTCCATCTCGACCCCCGTCCGCTTTGAGCAGTGTGCGATCAGCATACTGGTCCTTTTGGATCGGGCGGAGGTCGGGAGTGACAGCTCTGACACATTATCCGTTTCGTCATCCATCGTTAACACTTTTGGAGGTGATATTCCACACTGTTTCCAGTTCTCCACTCTCTCTATTGCGGCTAAGTGTTCTGGGCTCGACTCTGGCACTGATGTTACCGGCACAGAGGTTTCACTTACCGTTCGTGAGCATGGTGGCGATGGTACTCTTTCGACTGATCGAGCGCAGCGGGACTCTACCTCGGGAGCAGCTACGGGCACATCGGGGTACTCCTCCCTATGTTGTGTCGGCGGCAGCACGTCTGACGCGCTAGACTTAACATTTTTTTTTAGAATGCGCTTATGTAAGTTAGACGCTACTGACCTTACCGAGAGCACCTTTGGTCGTCTGGGTACATTGGCAGGGACAGAGACGGAGCATGCAGACGTGGAGGGGGCGGCTTTTTTGGTTGTGTCAGACATTTTACAAAGTTTTCTAAATTAGATTACGTATATATGTTATGCAAATTTACTTATTTAGGTTTTATTAACTCGATTAGGTTTAACTTATAGCTACTTATCCTACTCACGGGTATTCCTCTTCTTCTTCCTTTCCAAAATTGAATTTGTCAATATGGTCACGTACACGCTCGACGTGGTTGTTCTTCGGGCTGTCCAATAGATGTCCAGTCACCAGCAGTCAGTTTTTGCGCAGGGGCTGACGATGATGTTGTTGTCTCCTAAGTCCGCCTCTGAGATCGGTTATATGTTGTTAAATGGGATATTAAAACCGTAAGGAAAACATGTAACGGAAGTGATGCGTTAAAACTGCTCGTGACCAGTATAGCCTACTTTATTATTCAAATTATTGTACCATAAATAATAAATAAAACCAATTTTTTTTGCAAATTGTGTTGTTCTGTATTATCTGAAGGAACTTCGTTCTTACCTGGTGTCCCATGACACCACAACTTTCTTTGTAACTTTCTTTTAATCTTAGATTTTTTTGACGTGACAACGTCTTATAATTCGATGAAGCCGGCTGCACGCACGAAAAAACATGACGTCATGCGGCGTTACCTCGCTCTGAGGCGTTCCATTTAAGGCTTGGAGTTGAAGTTGTCACGTTCAACTATCGTCAGTAACTTTACAGACCATCGATTTTTTTAATATACAATGAAATGTAATACCCAAATAAAGTAACGTCGGGATACCCGTAGAAAGAAGTCACCAGGTGTTACCAGATAGAAATCTACATAATTCTTCTGGGCTCGGCAATGTTGAAACGAAATCTAACCCTTGAATCCCAAAACTCTACTTATTAGCCCGCCGTAGTGTTTCTTGACGTCGGCCCATTCTCTCGCCTTCCGTTCCGATAAAACGCTGATTTCCCGAGAGAATCCACTGGATTTATTGTACATTGTATTTTTTTCACGAATTTTGTAATGGTATCATTGAAAAATGTCTCCGGAAATTGGTAACCAATTTTCGAGTTTTTAATTGTGTGTTCGAGTGTTTTAACCGACTTCAAATAAGGAGGAGGTAATAAACTTGCAAATCCATTCTTTTTTTGGCAGATTACTTATATACTTGGGCATATGAAACCACCGTCCCATATACGTATAAATGTTATCATCATCGGATGGGCGGTTTTTGAAACCTCAACAATTAGTATCAAAAAACTCTAAACAGAGATAAAATTACTTTTGATTACTCCACAACCTCGTTGTCTTATTATTTTTTTCCTACGAACTTCATTTTTAGGGTTCCGTAAAACGTAAAAACGGAACCCTTATAGATTCGTCATGTCTGTCTGTCTGTCTGTCTGTCCGTCCGTATGTCACAGCCAGTTTTTGCCGAAACTATGAGAACTACAGTGTTGAAACTTGGTAAGTAGATGTATTCTGTGAACCGCATTAAGATTTTTACAATTTAAAAAAAAAATAAAAAAATTAGGGGTGCCCCCCATACCCCGTCAGCATCGTAAGAAGACATATGTCTTCCACTTTTACGCGTCACTAGGGATCGGATGGATGACATATGTCTTCCAAATTCCGTTGCGGCTTTTGGACCTTATTTTGTTCAGGGAAAGGTTGATATTCCCATAACTGTTTTATCGATATAATGCCTATTGAATGTAGCTTTACAATGAGAGCGATAACGGCATCTACTCAAAACAAATTTCTCGGAATTTTGCCAGTTGAAACCGGCCGGCTCGGGCGCCATGACGCGCGCGTCATTTCGTTACGTCACGGAGTGAAGTGAGTGATTAATTTCGTCAAATAAGGTGTTTTACCCTGGAAAATGGTAAGTAACGATTGTATTATTCATTTATATAAGCCTTTAGGAAGCCTTTTGCATATTCACAATATAATATTGTGTTTTAGATTTTTGACACTAAAGATCGGATGAAGTCATATGACTTACGAAAATGGCGGCTATTTTTTCATTGTCGTTCCTCACATTTTGCCTAATTGAGTATAAATTATTTTAATTATCGGTTCTACTAGTATGTTTATAAGATTTCTGAATATATTTTCTATCGATCGGTATATAAATATAATGCCTAAATACCTAAATCGTACCACACGAAATTTTTAAAAAACCGGTTGTAATCGGCATGCAATTTCTGTTCTGTTGTGTATTTTTCCGAGTCGAAAATATAAAAATATTAGTATGAAAGCATATACTTTTTAGTTTTGATTTATAAGGGGTAGATATTGCTGTTTATAAAAATCATAACAACCTATACATAAAACAATATACTTTCTTCACAAACACCCACTTTTTCAAAAGTATAACTTTTTTCGACTTCGGGTAAAAAGAAAAATGCGTGTAAAATTCAATATAAATAAAATATAGAACAATTATACATCGTTTTGTAGCTTATTTCAATAGCTTTATGATATAGTAACTCAATGATGTCTAGATCGAACTAATCGATCCCTAGGTATAAAATAGTGCGCAGCGGCGCAAAACCGGGCGCTCGCGTCTAGTCTCTCCGATCCGAGGGTATTTTTGAATTTCGACCTACCTCCGATGGAGAGAGGGTTGAGAACTGAAGCTCAAAAATGTTTTTTTCATCAAACCTACACGTGTGGGATGTCTATCGATAGGTCTTAAAAAATGATGTTGAGGTTTCTAATATAATTTTTGTCTACACTGAATAACTTGCGCGAGAGACGCTTCCAAAGTGGTAAAATGTGTGTCCCCCCCCCCCTCTAACTTCTAAAGTAAGAAAATGAAAAAAACTAAAAAAAATATATGATGTACATTACCATGAAAACTACCAACGAAAATTAGTTTGAACTCGATCTGATGAGTAGTTTTTTTTTTAGTACGTCATAAATACACTTCTTCAACTTCGATCAAAGTTACAACGAACTACAAGAACTATGTGTACTATGTATATTATGTTACTTGCTGGAACGGAACCTTTCATGGGCGAGTCCAACTCGCACTTGGCTACTTTATTTCTATTTCTTTTTCCCGATAGTTACAATCGTGGTGTCCTCAAATCGCGAGTGAATCGGTTTCTTCTAGGTTAGCACGCTCCATCGTAGACTGCATCGTCGCTTGACATCAGGCGAGATGGCGGTCAAATCTAACCCTATAATATAAAAAAAACTATAAATAGAGAGTCACAACGGCCAATCGCTAGTTGTGAGATAGCACATGTCAAGATATATTTCTTGGAATACACCGGTTTCATACGTTTTCTTACTTTTGAAACCAATGATAATGACAATCTAGTATATCTATCTGTATTTGGAAAAACACTCCAAAATTCAACAGAGATTAGAATCTGCAAACACACGAATTAAAATCGGAATTTCTTGGCCAAGTGCCCATGGGACCACCGTCGAAGTATGATCTGCCTTATGAAAAAAGAAAATTAAAAACTCACATAACCAGACTGCGTAAAAAGTGAACCAAACAACGTACTTACATACTATACAAACTGAAAAGAATAAAACAAGCACTTAGATTTCTGGTGGTCTAGAATTCTTTAATATGTTCTTGAATAAAATAAAATATATGCTAATAAAAGGACATACAACTGAACAGTTGGGATCCATTATTATTCGACGGACAATCTAATTGTTCAATGGATCCCAACTGTTCAGTTGTTATGTTATTTTATTAGAATATACATTATTTTATTTTATTCAATGGTATTAATTCAATAACATTTTTAGACCACCCGAAATCGAATGTCATGTCTTTAGTGTCACTCGCCGAACTAAGAGGAATCCATTGACGTGTGAATCATAAAAATCGGCCCAGGCGTTTGGTCTGTATAGTGCTTCAAAGGAACATATTATGCACATACATACATAGACTGATAGATAAACACATTACCACTCCTTTGCGTCGCACAGTCTGATAAAAAGTCTTCATGCACAGTCTATTAAATCATATTTTCTTTATATTACGGCACCAGGCTACCACGATTTTTATACACGCGATTTTTGGAAACATTTTCGTAACTATTCCGTATGAATAGCCTCTCATTAAGATAGTTTGTGTTTAATCCAGGCTATAAAGAATACCCCACCACATTTCAACCTAATTCAGACGGAAAAAGGTCGCGTGTAGTGAATGTTGCTTTTAATTTCCAACATATAGAGGGAAAGCTGAAGAAATATTACGGAAATACCCAAGAAAGGGAGTTTTTTTTTAAACATTTGATGTGGACACAAAGCCTGTTTACTTGACTAGCTGCATTTAACTGCCGAGGCCCCTTTACCGCTGCATTATTCATATTTGACATTGTTTATTATTTTATATTATTATGTACACAGATTCTTTGCCCTTTTGCAAATGACGTTAAGTACCAAGTGTTCTTCTGAATTTATGGTTCGAATGAATGAATTAAATTGTTTTTTTTTTTTGAAGTGAAAATTTCTTTAACAGCCTTAATCACTTTTTGGAGTAGAAAATCTTATGGGTTCAAGTCACTGACATACTAATTTAGTGACTTAACGGTGTAGTGTTGGAGCGGTGGCGGAGCAACGGAACGGGATGTGCACGTTAGACGCTTTGAAGATAGGTAGAATCTTATGATTTTGCATCACAGATATGATGTGTAAACCATGAGTAATAGTAGTATTTTATATTTATATCTAGCTATACAGCTGACATACTTACTAAAACTCTGTTGTAGACATTTTAACTTCAATCACCAGTCCTTGTGACTGTTTTTTTTTTACAAAATGTACGAACAAAATACGATAAGATAGATAAACTAAAAAAAAAAAAGATTTTTTTTGTTTATTTATAGCACTAAATAAACAAAAAAAAATTAAGAAACAACAACCTAATAAAGCAAATTTAGTAACAATTGGCGGCCTTAAATACGAACAGGTCGGAGTCTTGATAGTAATACACACTCCTGTCCATATCGTGATAGCACCGCGCAATATTTACGGCACTCCGGACTGCAATATTATGCCTTATGATATTCCGTTCCGATATAATAATACAATTTTATGAAATAGCGTTCCTGAAGAATTTTTCAATTTAAAAAGGCAATAAAGTTTTCAGCCTTCATATTACGAACAAACAAATCCAATGCAATTGTAGAAACCTCAGAAGCGGTGAGATATTTTAACTTTTTAACCTTTCAGTGTAGAGATATTGAGCCCATAGGTGCAGAAAATAGTTACTCCATAAAGCTGGGTACTCACTTGCACCCTTTTTTTTTTTAATGTAGAGTGACGAGACGAGCAGTTCACGTGCCTGATGGTAAGCAACATGCCTGCCACATAACAATAAAGTGACACGCAGCTATTGGAACATGAAGATTCCAAATCATAGATAGTGCTAGGTATAGCACTGCACTGCGCTCGTCACCCAGAGATCTAAGTTGTTATATCTCTAAGCCCTGTAATTTCTTTGGAAACATTGCCCTTCAGACCGGAACACAGTAATGTTTGCACATTACTGCTTGGCGGTAGAATATTTGGCAAATGTATGGTCCTTCCCCAGGCGGACTCTGCCAAGAGTCCTACCACTACAAAAAAGCTACACAATTACATGCTACACAAGCAGTGTAGCATGTAATGTATCAGATACAGTATCAAGTGAGTACGTAGTGACGAGCGCGCTGCTCGCCGCTCGCGCGTGGAGCGCTGTAAGCTCGCAGTGACGCGCCGAGTGGCGGTATCACTGCGAACACTGCAGTCGCGAGCACTGCGGACCCGGCAGCTCGTAGCTAGATACGCGGTGGACCGTAGACGAGCCGTACCCACTTGCAGGTTGATACAGTATCTGATACGTTACATGCAACACTGCTAAGTGAGTACCCAGCTTAAGAAAATAGTTACTCCATCGGGGCCGGGAGCTCATCTCATTTTCAAAGCACCGAGCCGAACGTTTGGTTGACGCCACGTGTGATCAAAATGCTGGCATTTATTTGGTTCTACGTAAAACCATTGCCATTTAGCGTAATAATGCCGACGGCATGTTGGGCTGTCTTTCAACTGATTGTGAGCTTGAGTTTTTTGATTATTTTATAACGTTAATCGGTCTGTAGATGATATAAATGCTTATACTAAGTAGTCAGACTAATAATATTAAATTTAGCGAACCGATGCATTTAAAATTAGATGTTTTTTTTTAACTTGAATAGGTTTACACTTGACTGCCATCTCACCTGACGTTAAGCGACGATGCGGCCTACGATGAAGCGTGCTTACCTAGAAGAAACCGATTTACTCTCGACTTGAAAATACCAAGATTATAACTATCGGGGAAAATCCACTCTGGTAGCTCATTCCACAGCTTAGACGTTCTTAACACAAATGTAGAGTCAAACCTCTTTGTTCGTGTCTTAGGAACATCAACCATGAAACGATGTCGCTTTATCGAGCTACAAGCAGTCCGATAGAAAAAGGGGCAAGCAAGGTGGTATTAGGTTATGCAGATCAGTCGCGCACTCTCCGAAATGTATCCGATAATAAACCGATAGACTAGCAATTTTGCGGCGATGTTCAATACTTTGAAGTCTTTTTCGCACAAGAGTATCATTGCCTATGAGCCTTTTGGCACGTTTCTCGATCGATTCCAAAGCCTCGAGTTGATACTTAGCCGAACCATCCCAAAGGTGCGAACAGTACTCCATACAAGAGCGAATCTGTGCTTGATATAATACAAGTAACTGTTCAGACTTGAAGTACCTTCGAACCTTTGAGAGAACGCCCAGTTTTTGTTGCAGCTAATTTAGCTTTGGATATACGAGCCAAAGTTGAGCGTAGAAGACAAAGTAACACCCAAAAGCTCGAGATGGTTGGTAACCGGCACGGATACACCTCGAAAAGAAGGAGTCTGTTGAAATTGACTCCTTTTTGCGGAGAACAGACACGCCTGTGTCTTTCCCTCGTTAAACTTGGCCAGATTGGCATCGCCCCATTCAGAGACTGCCTCAAGGGCCAAGTTCAAACGCTCAATCATACTCTCTCTCAGTAACTGGGTTTGCTGCCCACTGGCTCTCGCGCTATATATGTAACTCTCTACAACAGTGCTATCGTCTGCGTACCCAAAGATACCGGGCTTCAACAAATCGTTGATATGTAGCAGAAAGAGCGTCGCAGAGAGTACTGAGCCTTGAGGGACTCCGGCATTGATAGCCATTTGATCCGACGAGCAGCCATCAATGACGACTCGTATGGATCGATCCCTCGAGAAGTCCGATATCCACGCAACAAACCCAGGAGACAAACCAAAACCAGAAAGTTTGCTTATAAGGCCGTCATGCCAAACCCTGTCAAAAGCCTTCGAGATAGCTTAGCACTTTATTGTACTTAATTAAAAAAATAAACAAGAATTACTAATAACAAAACATAATAGAGTAGCAATTGGTGACCTTATCACTAAAAGTGATCTCTTCTAATAATACAACTCTCTCCTTGCGATAGAAGGCCCCGAGTCCCAGCAGTGGAAACGTTTAGTGGGCTATTGATGATGATGATGATGAACCATACAATGCTAATCTTGATTGAGTTTGATAAGTCTCAAACAGCTTTTGTATCACATTGTTTCTCTGATATGAACTTCTAAACTACTGAATCTGTTTTAATCAAATTTTGCACACTGTATGCAGTTTGATCCAAATTGAGAGACAAGACAGTCAGACGTAGGTCAGTTTGCCTACATTGTCGCAATATTATTTGTTTATTTTATGATAATGTCTGACCAAGAAAGGAAAATAAATAGTAATGGCGGATAGAATATAATACCCAATAAACACTGTGTGTAAATTATTAATTTAAATGCTATCTACTTTAGGATTTAAATCTCTTTAATCACACCTCTTTATTCAACACCTGTTTAGAGTACTTAGCTCGTCATGCTTCTTAGCACTTCGTCGTAATTAGACTGGCAACATTTCTCTTTGTTCTTAATTAAAAATACCAAAAGATGACACAACGAGGTGGTGAAGCGTTTCTTTAATTAAAAATCTTGTTGACTCTCATTACTTAAATAAACAGTTTACTACGTAATAAGCAATTAAATGTTGCCATAGTAAAATTAACAATAATTTTAAAACTTGACAAAAATTTCGTGTCACGATGTTTGTGTTGGTAGGTGTCCAGAGAAGGTGTTCTCAGGGGCGCGTCGTCCGATTTTTATCGAAATTTTAAACTAAATTTGTACTAAAATCGTCGGCCACATTTGGCCGTTTATTACCTCTCGCGTTTTGACAGCATTACAATAACCGTGGTTATAAAAATATTTCTTCTTATACGATTAGCGGTCTGCCTCGGCTTCGACTGGTACATAATATATAGCATGTAGTACTCAAGAATCACGTACACAGCATTGTTATTTTTTTTTTTACAAATCGTTCTAGTGTTTCTTGAGTTTAGCGCCGTCGAACAAAAAACCTATTCTGCTATATAATAAATACTAGTAAGTATAGATTTATACATTAAAGTACAATGTGATAAATCATTTCGTTGCTCTGGTTAAAGATGTACAATGATAAGGATTGATTTGGACTTTTCTTGTTCAAAGAGGTGCTTAGCACGGAGCTGTAAATTTGCTGCTCTGCCCTTCACTATACCTACAAAAACACTAAGTTATCTCAGCCATAAAATAAAAGCTGGTTGGTAGCGATGAAGTTTATCTGAAAGTTTGGTTTCGATGAAATCATCTAAGACTTAATTTTAAGACTCCATAAGCTTTGAGCTGGGAGTGAAAAAATACACAGAGAAACACAGTTAGTTAAATGATGTGATCATGAAACGTTAGTAACGTAACAAATATGCAGGTATTTTTAGTTCATTTTTAAGATATCAATAACGTGCAGCAAAAATACAATAGTTGAAGAATAGAACGAACGCTGTGAACCGGTTATTTTAAACATTTTTTTTAGAGTGAAAATTTCTTTTGGCGCACCCCACACAGATTTTTCTTGTAGGCTGTGAATAAGGCGTATGGGGCATAAAGGACCCGGCAACAGTAGCTAACGTAAGCCATACACGCTACGGTCTACCGGAGAGGTGCAGGCATGCCTGCGCAGGTAGACCGAAGTGGGTGTGGGAAGCCTGCGCAGGCAACCAGAGCAAGATCGAAAATCAATCTGTTCGGTTGGCCTGCGCAGGCATAACTGCACAGGTAGACCTCTCCGGCAGACCATAGCGTGTATGGCTTACATAAAGTTGCTATTTCCTTCACTAGCATTAGGAATGTGTCTTTTTGCTTCTTTGTATGATGAACAATAGCAATTATCTATCTATCTATGACAACTATGACTATCAATAGCTCAAGCTCAGATAAATAATTTGTGATCAGTCGTTTCTTTAACAATTTTCTACTCGGCACCAAAGTTACGTGGGTAGGTAAATACTCATTTAATTAATAATTTAACGCTTAATTTTAGCTTTTAGCATTATAACTGTGTTTTGAAAGGGTAGTGTTATTACTGCGTAGTTTGCTTGGTGGGGGATTTTAAAGAAATAGTGTTAGCTTAGGGCTAAATGTAATTTACATAGTGGTGCCTTAATTCTGCCTTTAATATATTTACCCACGTTCACTTGAAAGGGTTTCGATCTAAAGGCCTGTTCAAACCTGAGCGGTATGCGCTGCCGTCTGCGGTAGAGAAAACCGAGTGGGTAAGCGGTAATATTACTGCTCACACCAAAGCAGATTTCGCCGACTGCGATACCAGAACGTTTCGCCAAACAAGCAAAAAATACCGCCTACCCAGGCGGTATTCATATTCATATTCATTTATTCATACAACAAGTACACGTCAATTTTACAGTGAATTATCTGTACAATAATTATAAATAAGAACAAATACAATAATAATTCACAATTAATCAAATGTCGGCTACAATAAAATAAATAAAATTACTTCGCAATGTCAATTGTACTTAAAATAACAATTAAAAAATATATATATGAAATAATGTCAATTGTAATTATATAAATAATGTTCAATAATAATCAAAATACAAGAATTAATTTCATTAATCAGATTATAAAACTGTAATTGCCCATTAGGACTAACACAGATTAGGCTAACCTACAGGTACCTCATTGTACCTACATTGTTTCTTTTCTAGACATGTATTCCGTATGTATGTCACGTAGGTACGTATCGCTTTCGTTCTAGCCGCGGAACTTCATACAAAATACCGCGCGGATCCCGTGCGGTATTTACCTCTACCCACAGCGGTAGCGAATACCGCTCCAGTTTGAACAGGCCTTAAGACTTCTTAAAATTAATAGGGTGTTAGAAATGTAAAGAAGTAAACATTATTTTAAGCCAAAAACACCACGCAAGACTAGAGTCGTGATCTAAATCATTTTTAATACTAAAATTTGAAGTAGGGTTTCACTTCTATCGCCAATCCTTATGACTGCCAATTTTGTTGTCTTTGGACTCCACGAAACGAATGAAACAACTTTTCGCAAATTCAGAATAAGCCAAGTTGTAAAAGTTAGCATTAAGCACTAAATGTTGCAACAGCCGGGACCCGAGGCAGTGCATCCTCACTCGCTCAAGGTCGCGCGGTTTTAGCCTACAGCTAGACCGTTCCTCCCAGGGAACAAGTGCCAGTCGGTTGTCGGACGCACGGCTGAGCGCTCGCGCAACACGTTTCCCGTGCATATTGTTATTAGATATGTCGACAACCCTCCGCGCTAGACAGGGATAGAGTTACGCGTTACAAAGAGCGCAAATGTTTATTTGAAAACCGCGACAGGTATTGCGAGCTGAATTGAACTTTGTTGTGTCCCAGCAAGAGTCGCTATTTATATAATTGTTTTCGGCAAGTGAAGCTTCTGTACTTGTTCTAATATTTATTCTGTGCTTGAGGCCTTGTCTCGCAAGCAGAGAGTCAAGGCCATAATCCGGCCTAAACGGCTCAGTGCGGGTTGGTGGACGGCGCACGATCTCGAAAGATACTAGGTACATGTTGGTTTCCTCATGATGTTTTCCTTCACCGTTTTAAATTAGCGGCAAAAGTAAAGTTGTTGATAAATAAATTGCAACCCTGTTAGGCTTAGATTGCGATTTCTGTGTAACATCGTCCTTTTTCAATGCCTATGCTTTTCGTGCCTCCAGAAACATCGTTGCATGGTTGATATCCCAAACTATCGATCAAAGTCTCTCTGGTGTCAAATTGATTCGTTTGACTCCACTTTTTTAATGAAAAACATTGAAGCTTTGGATGTGTTACCTGAGATGGTATTTCCTGATGGATTTGGGGCTCCCACACAAAACTGCGATGCTATGCGATGCGACGCCGCATCGGAGCAATTTTTCATCGCATCGCATCGCAATTTTGTGTGGGTACCCTTCCTCCGATGCGGCGCAGCATCGCATCGCATCGCAGTTTTGTGTGTGTTGTGTGCCCATAATCCGAGTGTTTGTGCCCAGTATGCCTATTAGAGACATCCACAATGGCTCAAACTTTATAGTAGCTAGTCGCTCATACTTTTAGTCGGAAGCGTGCGCAAACATTACACATATTTTCTTATTTATTTTATGATGTAAAATGGCGAGCCGAGTAACACAAGCGCGTGATGGTAAACACACGCTTGGTTGTAACAAAATAAAACCATTTATTTGAACTGATTTATTTTTGTTATTTAGTTTTATTTGAAAAATAGCAGTGTACCCACCGCTGAAAGTTATGGCCAACAATCTACAACACTGGCCAAGTACGGGTCGGTGGATGACGCATAACCTATTTGGAGGTCCGGCTCTCTGGAAGTAGAACCAGTATGTTCAAGCTGATTAATTTGACGAATAGATATTAGTTCCTGCTTCAAGAAAGCCGTCATTATAACATTAAAGTATTCTAGGAATATGCTCTTCTCGCGATGTTTTCCTTCACCCATAAACTGAGAGGTGAAGGCATGTCTGGACTATAAAAAAATCTCAGAGGTCCAGATGGGATTGGAACCTTGAACTCACAATTAAGAATCACACGTTCGTCACATCACCACGACCCAGAGTCTAGTTGAATACGAAAAATCTAAATGACAGTACCTACACTGCACTCATCACCCAGAAGTACAAAATTATTTAGAAATCGAAGTTTTTTGAAGTGAAAACTTTTTTAGGCGCGCTATAGACAGAATTTTCGTGGGCTGTGAAATGGATTCATCAATCGTCACGCTTGGATATGATAATGGATCGGATCGGATATGAAATCTTCGGGTAAACTCGGTAAAAACGGCCAGGTAGGTACCAGGGCAACAGAAACAGTAAAGAGTTTCGATTACCTACCTCCAACAGCCCAGCGCTTATCTCCAGATACCAGGACAACAGAAATATAAAAGAGTTGCGTTTGCCCCTAGGTACCAGTACCAGGGCAACAGCAAGTTTTCACTTCTATCGGCAGTTCCTATGACTGCCAATTTTTTTTATAGCATACTGTGACGAGAAGAGCAGGACATGTGCCTGATGGTAAGCATCATGCCTGCCACATAACAGCACAGCGACACGCAGCTATTGGAACATGAAAGTCCCGTAGCACTGCACTGCGCTCGTCACCCAGAGATCTAAGATATTATATCTCTAAGCCCTGTAATTTCTCTGGAAACATTGCCCTTCAAACCGTTAAAGTTTGTTAGTCACATCCCATATTCAATAACAACTAAAAACCAAACCACATTAAACAGTTAATATAGTTTGAAAACTTTCAAATAAAACGTGTTTACACAAAGAGTTTTCAAAAGCAAATAGTTCGCAAACTGTCAAGCCGTTTGAAAGGATTGATTGATGTATTTTGATGAAACGCAAACGCCGTGTCACGGCCGTGATAGATGCCTAGCCACAGAGAATCTTAGGATTTTCAACAAAATAATATTGAAGAATGATTTATTATATTTAGCCTAGATTTAGGTTTATAAGTTTCGTTTGGACGCTCGTGATCTGATGGAATAAATGTATAGTAACGAAAGTTTTGACCGAGCTGACCCGTATCAGAAAATATGAAGCGGAAAGTTACACACAATTTACATATTGTTTGATGTAAACATGTAAGAAGATTTTTTTTTTTTAACTTTTATAAGTTTACACTTGACCGCCATCTCGGCAGATGTTAAGCAACGTTGCGGTCTACGATGGAGCGTGTTAACCTAGAAAAAAACCGATTCACTCTCGATTTGAAGACACAATCAGTTTAGTAGTGGTAGGACTCTTAGCAGAGTCCGCCTGGGGAAGTACCACACCTTTGCCAGTTATTCTACCGCGAAGCAGTAATGTGCAAACATTACTGTGTTCGGGTTTGAAGGTAAATGTTTCCAGAGCAATTACAGGGCTTAGAGATATAACATCTTAGATCTCTGGGTGACGAGCGTAGTGCAGTGCTAGGTACCTAATGATTTGGACTCTTCATGTTCCAGTAGCTGCGTGTCACTGTGCTGTTATGTGGCAGGCATGTTGCTTACCATCAGGCACATGACCTGCTCGTCTCGTCACTCTTTATTTAAAAAAAACACAAAGATTGTAACCATCGGGGAAAATCCAATCAGGCAACGTATTCCACACCCTAGACGTTCTTATCACAAAAGTAGAGTCAAATCACTTCTTTCGTGTCTTTGGAACATCGACCATGAAACGATGTCGCTTTTTATAGCAACGAGCATTCCGATAGAAATGTATTATTATTATTATATTATGTTTATTATTATTATGTTTGCCCAAAAATAATCATAATTCCACCAATCAACTGTTTATTTTAAACAGTTAATTAACAACAATAAAAATAGCATAATAGCAGGAATATATATAGCTACGTCAAAACGTCACATTAGTGCTGATAAATCCTAAAATTCTAAGTTATAAGTTTTCACTTCTATCGGTATTCACAGTAAGTTCTTTCTTATCCTACTCACATTTCTATCCACACTAACCATAGTAATACATATCTTTAGTCATGAAGATGGCGTCACATCATCAGAATATCCAAGCGGGCATCGTGGGCCATCATCTCCGTAAGTGGCGCGTCGTTTGAACCCGTCCGTCGATTTGTAGGGAGGTCCCGTGAGCAATGTTAGGTACTTAGGCCGCATTTTGCAGACTAGATAAACACAGATACTAAACTTTGTAAAAAAATGTATATCTAATCTATTGAGTTTAACCGAAAGTTGTAGAAGAAAAGTTGTTTGTTTATATATACAGAACATGCCCTTAAACAGACGTGAGCTGATTAACCATAATGCCCTCGCGCTCCTACCCAGAGCAGCATTAAAATTGACTTAAAGTAAAAATTAGCCACTTCTGTTTTTTTTAGAAAATGGTTTAAAATAGTTGTCTGACGAACATATAAGGTATCACAAGACCAAAAATTAAAAGTTTGACTAACCCCAGTAAGTAAATACAACATTCTACTAGTCAAGCCCTTTCATTTGATACCCATATTGAGGGAGTTGTGAAAATAGAAATGTATTTCACCATTTTGCGGTAGCGGCCATCTTGGATTTGAAATTTGTCACAGTGCATAGTGTCCTACTAGTCAAATCCTTTCATTTGATACCCATTAAAATATATTATAAACCCATTGAAATATTTTGTCCGCCATTTTGTGGAGGCGGCCATTTTGAATCGATATCAACTAAACATAGCTAAAAACACTCGTACGGAAATCAACCTTCAAATAAAGAAAACCGCATCGAAATTGGCCCACTTGTTTGACCTCTACGGTGCCACAGACAGACAGACAGACATCGACGTTAAACTTAAAACACCCCTTTTTTGGTCGGGGGTTAAAAATAGAGTATAAATAAGAATTGAAGTGAAGGAAGTCAATATTTAGGGAGTTTTAAAGCGTATGTTAAGGAAAACGGCCGACGGAAAGTTTTTGGGAGTATTGGGGCCTTATTTGTAAGGATATTTCCTATAACATACGTAAAAATCAGTTGTCAGAAAATAAGTGAAGTAAGTTCTGTTTTTATGTACCTTCATTAACCCATATCTCAAAATTAGCCGTCTAAGCAAGTTAGCGGGTAAGCATGTGTTCTTAGTACGTACTAACTCTACTCAATCGTCCATATTTCGTTCGTCAGAAAATACGTGACTTCTGGCGGGTCTGGGATAGTGAGTTGATCAACTAACGATACTTGTTATTTTCCGGTGACATATCCACTGTCAAAGCAGCGATGTAGTTGTAGGTACCTTTCAATCTAAGCCAGTCAGTACAGGTTACATAAATGAATTCAAAATAAAGTTTTTTTCGTCAACACAAAATTTTTTTTGAAGTGAAAGCTTCTTTATTCTTCTGCGCTATAGACAGATTTTTCGTGGGCTGTGAATTGAATTTTAGCGTCACGCTCGGGTATGATAAGAAATCTTCGGGTAAACTCGGGGCCACGGCCATTGGCCATCTAGAAATACGTCAGCTAATGGGAAATGCTGAAAGGGTGTGGGCTAACCATCACGGGATGACCATCTAGAAATGCGTGAGCCAATGGGAAATGCTAACGCATTTCTAGATGGCCATGCCATGATGGGCAGGCCACGCCTTCCGGTACACCCGTGTAGTTTCCAAAGTAAGCTTCAAATTCTGAGTTATAAGTTTTCACTTCTATCGGCAGTTCCTATGACTGCCAATTTTTTTTAAATATGAGAGACACAAGATTTCTTTCATCTGCTACAAGCGTATATTGCCTATAACCCACTTTGCCACTCCACCGCCGCTCCAACGCACGTCGCTACATTAGAATAGCGGGGACGTGAACCCTTAAGACCTTCCCCTATCAAAAAGAATTCAACGCTTAAGATTTTTTTTTAGTTTTATGATCAATTTTAACGTTAATAGAAACTCTGTTCTTTTCCTATCTCTTCCCAAAATACGCAGCCTCCATTCCAAGCCTTCGCCCGCGTGTGAAAAATGTTGTTTATGCATGTAACCGGTCGGCGCCCGGGTTGGAGGGTACAGCTGTATTGTTTTATGTTGCCGTATATTTAAGGTCCGTTCCCGAAGTGTTGGGAAAAATGAGCATTTTTGAGGTTAGTTTCGGGGTACTGTTTATGTTCGTTGTTTTATTTAGAGGTTCCGTTTTGTTTGTGTTTTGTGGATGGAATTATCGTTGAAATCAGTTAATAGATCGGGGGTTGGGCCTCAATTAAATTATTTCTGTTTTTGTGTACGTTAGATTGTTTTAACCGATTTTAGAAAGGAGAAGGTATTGAAAACGTGTTGCAGTTATTCTCAAGTGGTTTCTACTGCCTACCGAACGTTTAGCTAGCACAAAAGACGCAGGGCCGTACTTGACCTACAAAGAAGATAGTGTTTCGCGCCACTATATACATATATAGGTACATACTTACTTAAGGTAAATATCTCATAAGTCCTTATACTGATATAATAACAACCGTGATCGCTAAACACTATCATTTCTTACATTCGAATATTTAATTATTGTCTTATTGTGATTGGTCATGATTTATACAAGACCAGATGATGTGGTTTGCCTATGTCATGGTCCCAAGTGTTACTTATGTATTTGGGAAAGATGTCAGAGTGAGCATCCACACGGACTACACGACGCTGTTAAGATAAATTAGTCCTTATTTGCACTTACCACAAGAACACATATTATACGGCAGAAGTTGTACATATTGTTCAATATTCCTCACACAATATCCACTAGCCCGAAACTAAGCAAAACTGTATTATTTGAGAACATAAAGCTGAATTAATTCTTATAAAATAGGCGAGATAACTAAAAAACTAATTAGTCCGTCAGCTAGATTGACAGACAGACAGATGGACTAATTAGAATGGTATATTTTTGACTCAGTTCTCATCCCAGGGTGAAACACCCAGACACTGAGTAAGTATTTGTGTTCATCACAAATTCACAAATATGTTTGCCCTGGGTAAGAATCGAACCCATAACCTCTGGATATGCGAGCAGGCTTATACTTACTTCTGGATATGAGGCCGCCTGATAAATTGTGTCATATTTATATGCTTGTAGTGACAAGTTTCTTTGGAGAGACCACCCAGGGAAGTGAATATTTCCATAAAAGAAGAATTTGCCATAGCTGAAGAAGTGACAACCGCAACCTACGCAGATGATACTGCTATTATCTCCTGTAATAAAGACCCTAACACAACTCCAACAATACCTGAATAGAATTGAATTATGGCTGAAAAAGTGGAAAAGAAGAGCCAGTCCCTCAAAATCAGTATAACCTTTACTCAAAACAGAAGAGATTGTCCCCCTGTGACTCTAAATGGAGTTGTGTTGCCACAGAATGCTACACTTCAATATTTACGTATGCATAATCAAGAAAGAAATAGACTAGTCTAGTCTTCACTGATCTATAAACAGAGACTAATGAGACATGGAAACCATTTAGCTGCAACACTGCTTAATACAAATGACAGAATTTGCCGGCTGACAAGATCAAGATTAGCTTCAATCTAATCAGTTGAAAATAGGAGATAACTGTTATTTATTTATTTATTTATGGTACACAAAACAGGACATTTACATTAGAATACAAAGAAAAGAATTACAATTGTTTTGAGCAGGTAATTATCCCTAATCATGTGAACACAGTAAGATATAACAGTATGTTATAAAATAATGAGAGAAGAAAATTAACAAATGAAATATAAATACAATTTTGTAAAGCATTTATAAGGCATGGATGCCTTATACACAAAAACAACCTATGCACCTACATGAATACAACACTAATTCATTTTATTGATAAAGTGAAATATTTTATGTAAACCATATTAGATGGAAGAAAACTTCTGTTATAGGATACGCATATCTCAATATTCATCATCATCAACGGCCCACTAAACGTTCCCACAGCGGGGACTCGGGGCCTTTTCTCGCAAGGGGAGAATGTTATGTACTGCTAAACAGCTATGTCCAAACATTAATATGTCCTGATATGAAGGTAAATTTTTACAACAAAAATTACAGGGCAAGTTAAGCGTATTTTATGATATAAATATATAAATATTTAAGTTTCGGCCACGTCTGCCGTCCTTTTTCAAGGAGAGACTCGTTAGGCACTAGTAGCGCGCAACAGAAACTTAAATCGGATTGGACTGACGTGATTAACCCGTGTATTCATTTAAAATGTGTATGTAATACCTACGTTTTCATGCTATGTATTCCCGCATCGCTTTGCTACCCGACATTCCACAGCCTTAAGAGTGCGCCTAAAGCCAGGAAAAAATCAGATTTCACCCGCGCGACGCGTTTCTTAATGTGATGTACATAAAGTCGAGAATAGCATGACACAGTTTGGAGGAAAAATCAATATTTAATCAGGAGTCCATTTTTGACCAAGTTTTATTTAATTACTCAATAACTAAACATACATTTAAAAAAGTGTTCGGTTACTTTACTAGAACGTACAAATAGGAATTTTATTATCAAAAAATAATGTGGGGTCATCGCTGATAATTTCGAGTACTCGAATTAAAACGCGGTTTTTCGGTGTCATTTTTATTTTTTTGTTGTAAAAAACTCTGATCTATTTTTAAAATTCTATTCGGTTATTGTGCTTCTTCTTGATTGTACCCACACGTCAATATTTTTTTGTCATAGTTTTTAGTTTCTTAACTTCAGTGAGCGGCGTCGAAAATGTCCTTTTTTCGTTTTTCTGTCTTTAGGCGCCCTCTTAACGTGCCATCTCCCTCCGGAGGCCATCCATCATCATGGCTATTCTAACTTTAGACACTGCAGAGTGAGACAGAGATCTTGTATTCGTTTTCAACGGCGATATTAATCTTTCATGTCATCTTATCAGCTGATCGAAAAATTATAAACGTGATTCAAACTGATCACAAGATCGTTCTGTAAGTAGTGGCATTGATTGTAACAGACTTCAAAAAAGGAGGAAGGAGGTCCTCAATTCGGTTGTATGTTTTTAGGGTTCCGTACCCAAAGGGTAAAAACGGAACCCTATTACTGAGACTTGGCTGTCCGTCCGTACGTCCGTCCGTTCACCCGTCTGTCACCAGGCTGTATCCTTAAGAACGGTGATCGCTAGACAGTTCAAATTTTCTCAGATGAGTTATTTCTATTGCTGCTACAACAACAAATACTCAAAATATAATAAAATAAATATTTAACGGGGGATTCCATACAACAAAGTTGGGTTTTTACCGTTTTTTGCTCGATTAGTCCGTTCCAAATAAACTAGATGGCGCCACTAGTATACTAAAAAGCCCATTCGACCTTGTCGTTAAAATCGTAAGGTAAAATCAAAAATTTAGACAAACTTTTGTATGAAAGCCTGTCTGTGGAAACTGCCATGGTTTATGTATACGGAATACAAATAAAACCAGAGGTTTTCGCCTTTTTGTACGGAACCCTTCGTGCGGGAGTCCCACTCGCACTTGGCCACTTTTATTTTTTTAAATTGTGTGTTACGCCATAGCTCCGCCGATTGTGAATCCATTTTAATGATTCCTTTTTGTTTGATGGATAATGCTTCAGAGGTGGCCATATAGATACATTTTATCGAAATTGGTGCAGCGGTGTTCAAAATATCAATAAAAAACAAAAAAAAATTGCTTAACCGAGCGACGTATTCGTAGATTTCTCAAAAAATATGATATTTCGTCGAAAGCCTGAGTTTAATTTGATATTGAATTTATGTTTTTTTTTGTTGTAGAAAATAAACTATTTTATAACTGTTATAGGCATAATTATTAAAGGTTTACACATGACCGCCTTCTCACCTGACGATAAGCGACGATGCGCTACCATGGAGCGTGCTTACCTAGATTAAACCAAGTCACTCTCGATTTGAAGACACCAAGATTGTAACCATCGTTGTGTCTACCACCTAACCAAAACTGTCTTAGCTTTGACGTTGCTCTCTCTCTTTTCTTCTCGCTTAAAATGAACAGAGACGGCAGTAGGAAAGCCAAAGCAAATTTCGTTAGGTGGTAGACCCGCCGGACAAAAAAATCTTAGACAATGCATTCCACGGCCTCGACGTTCTTATCACATAAGTACAGTCAAATCTCTTAGTTCGAGTCCTTGGAATGTCAACCATGAAACGACGTCGCTTTTTTGAGCTGCAGATCATCAGTTGCACATTTTACAAAATGTGTTCGTGATAAAACGGATTTACTTGCAAATTTTCGGCGATATCATGTGGTATTCTTCGATAGATACAATCTTGGAGTCTTCAAAAATTTCAAATCGCAGCATCGTACGTAAAACTCTGCTTCGTAGAAAGGATCGTTACTTACCATCAAGCAAGTACAAACCTGTTGCAATGGAAACATTCAATTTCTACTTCACCGACATCAAACCTAAATTAACCGTTAAAAAATTCCACCTTCTAAACCTTCTTTTACTATTTTAAAGCTAACGAATGGAGCATTTTTACTGCACCTAGCTTCATTTAGGTGTCTGCCTCAAATAGTTTAGGTAGGGCAATGGTCGGGTCAGGTCAAGCCTTAAATAGCGGCCAGATTTCAGCAGAACTGCGAAATTTTCTACCTCTGGGACTATAAAATGTTTCAAGTATTCGTTTCATTTTAGAATACTCTGAAGGGTACTTTTGTTGATAAACCTTTTTCGAGGCATCTGAAAAGCGGTGTGAATGTGTGTCATGTGTGGATTGTGGTCTTTGTTTGTATGTTAAGTGTGTACGATCTCTTTAAGTAGATTTTATGGTTATAATATCCTCAAGTAGATTGAGTACTCCTTTTTAGGGTTCCGTACTCAAAGGGTAAAAACGGAACTATTACTGGGACTTGGCTGTCCGTCCGTCCATCCGTCCGTCTGTCACCAGGCTGTATCTCAAGAACGGTGACAGCTAGACAGTTGGAATTTTCACAGATGATGTATTTCTATTGCCGCTATAACAATACTAAAAATAAAATAAATAGTTAATGATTTTTTACCTTTTCTTGCTCGATTAGTCCGTTCCAAATAAACTAGTAGGCGCCACTAGTACACTAAAACGCGCATTCGACCTCGTCGTTAAAATCGTAAGGTAAAATCATAATTTCAGAAAAACTTTTGGTTGAAAGCCCATTTTACAAAATTCAAATAAACCCAGAGGCTTTCGCCGTTTATTTGCTAATGGTACGGAACCCTTCGTGCGGAAGTCCCACTCGCACTTGGCCACTTTTTTAATTAGGTTAAGGCTAATATACCAGTGATTTTTAAATACACTCTTATTATGATTGAAGACGCCCAGATACAGTACAAATATATCTATTCATCACACAAATATTTGCACTAGGTGGGGATCGAATCCACGACCCACGGCTTCGCAGCCAGACTTACTACTAACTAAGACACCAGCCAGTCTTAATGAATTTACAACCTTAACCACAATATCTATAAAGCTAAGCTCCATAACACAGTACATAATTCCATCGAGGGTCACTTCACAAGAATCCAATCCAAACTCTTTGACCTTTCCATAATGTTAAATGTCATAAGGTTCAAATTACAAATTAGCGAATAAACGTCAATTCTCGCAAATGAATTGCTTTGAAGTTGTTTCAGTTAACGGTTTCAATTAGTTATGGCAAACAAAAAGCGATCGCTTATACAGGGACAGCTGGCGTAGTTACTCGTATTGTCGTATTATTAAAACATTTACTTGATATACTGAATTGTAGCTAATATACTTATATTTTAGGGGTAAGGCTCTGTGCAGAGACCGCCTGGAGAAGTTTTGTTTATAGTATATAGTGACGATCCACCAATACAAACTTTCCCAACTGATTATAACCTTAAAACTCTTCTAGTGCGATAAGGTCCCGATGCCCAACAGTGGAAATACATAATGGCCTGCTTATGCTTCCTCTTGGATCTCTAAGCCACTTAATCTTTTTTTGATAGCTTAAAGTGACGCGACGAGCAGGACATGTGTCTAATGCTAAGCAACACGCCTGCTACATAATAGCACACTGGCACGCAGTTATTGGAACATGAAAAGTCCAAATTATTACCTAGCACTGCGCTGCGCTCGTCAACCAGAGGTATAAGATGTTTTATTTCTATGCCCTGTAATTTCACAGGAAACATTGACCTTCAAAACGGAACTACTGCTTGCTGGTAGAATAACTGGCAAAGGTACTACTTACCCAGGCGGACTCTCCGAAGAGTCCTACCACTACAGTATCATACCTTTACCAGTTCTACAATCTAGCGGTAATGTATGCTGGGAGCCTAGTTGTAAGAAATCACTTTGCAATCGTTATCTCCTCGTTTTGAATCCCATCTGTAAATCTGAAGATGTACAAAAAATGTATAATTTGGCATCGTCACTAAATCATCGTAAGGAAACCCTAAGCTTAGCCAGCCCATTGTATGCTTCCACTACTGGAACTCAAAGTAGACTTAGGGCGCTTTCACATTAGGTCGCAAGTAGTGCGGCAGGAGCGCGACAGTTGCGCGGTTCACAAGCGGCAAATTTCTATACTAAAAAAACAGCGCGACAGCCGCGCGACACGGAATTGTCATAGCGGACGGCAGCGCGGCAGCCGCGTGCGATCAGTCGGCATCGAGCTAGTGTTGCAAACGTTATACGCTGTAGAACAGCTGAATTAGTAGGTAATGAGAAGGCATCCGCTACTGTCGCGTTGCTGCCGCGCTGCTGCCGCACTACTTGCGACCTAATGTGAAAGCGCTCTTAGACTCGGACTTCTCTCACAAAGAAAGAGTCCAGGGCATAATACACCGCGCCGGCCAAGATGGTTGGAGGATGATGCATGTTCTCGAAAGATTTCATTCTTGCAACACGTTGTTTCACGATGTTACCTTCACCAGTAAGCCAATGGTAATGATAAACTCGTTGATCTGCTTCTGAAAATATACTAGCCGCCGATCCAGTAGTTTTCTCGCGGTGAAAAATTGCCTAAATTTTGGAACATCCGGTTTTTTACGATATTTTCCTTCACCCTTAAAGAGGTGACAAACTAGTTCAAGATTTTTTTTAAATACTCAGAAGTGCGGGCGGGATCTGATCCTACGATCTCACAAATGCGAAGCTAATTTTCTAACCGCTACACGGCTTTGCTTACGCTACTTTGAAAATAATTTGATTACTGCCTCCATTCAATGACACCATTTATTTCCCGGACCACTTGATTGATGTTTGGAATTAAGTTATTAAGTTGAGTTCATAAATCAATTTTGCTCCACCGTTTTGTTCAATAAATTGTTCACATTTTGGGCCAATTTTCCGTGAGTTTCCCGACAGATCCGTTGGATTATTTTGGTAGTTAATTAGTTAACGAAAGTTTAACTTACTGTTAAAAGTTTATAGAGGTCTAAAGGTGAGTTTACCCGAAGATTTCTTATCATACACGAGCGTGACGGTAGAATCCAATTTACACCCCACCAAAAATCTGTCTAGGCGCGCCTAAAGAAGTTTTCACTTCAAAAATACATTTTTGATTATATTTCAAAAACTGCTACAGAGATTTCGATAAAATTTACATGAGATCACATTTGAAGTACTATCTATCAAACAAAATAAAGTGGCCAAGTGCGAGTTGGACTCGCCCATGAAGGGTTCCGTTGCAGCAAGTAACATATTAATATTCATAGTACACATAGTTCTTGTAGTTCGTTTTAACTTTGATGAAAGTTTTAATAATAGCGTATTTATGACGTACTAAAAAAAACTACTCATCAGATCGAGTTCAAACTAATTTTCGTTGGTAGTTTTTATGGTAATGTACATCATATATTTTTTTTAGTTTTTTCATTCTCTTACTTTAGAAGTTAGAGGGGGGGGGACACACATTTTTCCACTTTGGAAGTGTCTCTCGCGCAAATTATTCAGTGTAGACAAAAATGGTTTTGGAAACCTCAACATTATTTTTGAAGACCTATCGATAAACACCGCACACGTGTAGGATTGATGAAAAAAAAATTTTTGAGTTTCAGTTCTCAGTATGGGGGGCAACCCTAATTTTTCTTTTTCTTATTTTTTTTTGTAAAAATCTTAATGCCGTTCACAGAATACATCTACTTACCTAGTTTCAACAGTGTAGTTCTCATAGTTTCGGCAAAAAGGGGCTGTGACATACGGACGGACAGACAGACAGACAGACAGACAGACAGACATGGCGAATCTATAAGGGTTCCGTTTTTACGTTTTACGGAACCCTAAAAAGAGTGAATGATAAATTAAGCAATAGAATCAGCAAAATCGATTCACGATTGGTGGAGCTGTCACGTATTACACAAACAAAAAATCGAATTGAAAGCGTTTTTTTTTAATTGGTTAAAAATTAGAATCTTACATAAATATCTTTTTTCACTAAAACAACGTGTCCCAGACATCGTCAATAGCCTGCGTAATCGTGTTATAATTAGATTCGAATAAATTTTAGACAAATCGGACGGAAATGTCGTTCTATTTTGAGCGCATGTCAGAATTACACAGATACAGACTTGTTATCTTTAAATCTGTTTTCGTCCCGGCTAGTATTTTTTAAACAGGTTAGTAAGGAAAGGACAATGAAACAAATACTTCAAATGCAGTCTTGTTTTTATAATACCCCGTTTACATGATTCCAGTCCAGCGACCGAATCCAGCGCTGGATTGCTTACTGGAATAATACCCCGTTTACATTATTCCAGTCCAGCGACCGAATCCAGCGCTGGATTGCTTACTGGAATAATGTAAACCGGCACTGGAATGCATTGGCACTGGATTGATGCATTCCAGTGCCGGTTTCCATTGTTCCAGTAAGCAATCCAGCGCTGGATTCGGTCGCTGGACTGGAATCATGTAAACGGGGTATTATGGAGACCGGCACTGGAATGCACTGGCACTGGATTGATGCATTCCAGTGCCGGTCTCCATTATTCCAGTAAGCAATCCAGCGCTGGATTCGATCGCTGGACTGGAATCATGTAAACGGGGTATTAATTCGAAATCGCCGGTAACTCATATCCATGGATGACCTCCATTGATGATTGTGGGTGATCTTGGAAATCAATCATCGTTCCCGTCATATTTTTATGTAAAAATATCCTATCGGACCATCACTTCTATTTATTTTTGGAATCTGGAACCACACTCTGTGGTTTCTAAATCAATATGTAAACACAATAAAGTTGAATCTATAAAATCTTTATTGGCACTTACGAAATAAATGGTTATTAAAAACGTAGCTTTTGATTAGCGTTTTGTAATAGCAGTTTTTTGTGAGATTGATTTTAATCGTTTTTTTAACGATTGAGAAACATACTGCAGTATTTTAAAAAGATCTTTAAGTACGAATTCTTCGGAATGCAACCACTTTATGGCTACCATATGGTCGATGCGGTGTCTGACAAATAGTACATGGAGTTTTTGATAGCTACCATATTATTCATGTAGTTATTTTTGACTAATGTTTTTACGATACATGGAGTTTTATAATGGCTACCATATATTATGATACATGCAGTTGTTTATTGCTACCATATGGTGCATAGAGTTCTTAGTGACCAGCATATGATAAGTGCAGTTATTTATGGCTAACAAATGATAGAGGAGTTACTAATGACCACCGTTTAATAAATATAGTTATTTATGGGTACTATATGGTAGAGTTCTTAATGACAACCATATTATAAATGCAGTTCTTTATGACTACCATATGGCAGATACAGCTCTTAATGACCAGCATATTATAAATACATTTATTAATGGATGTCATACGGTAGAGTTCTAAATGACCACCATGTGATAAATTCAGTTATTTATGGCTACCATATACATACATACACCTATGGCACATACTATGGCGACGCGGTGTCTTGCGCTAAATTGATCCCAAAAAAAAGGGTCAGCGGAACGAGCATGCCTCACAAAATATTCTTGGAACATTTAGATTTTCTCACGATGTTTTTCCTTCACCGTTAAATCCAATTTTGATGGTTAACTTGAACACCTGAACCTGAAAAACTACCCTGAGGTGCAAGCAGGATTCGAAACTACGATGTCACGATTTTGAGTAGAACATAATCACTAAGCCACCACGTCTTCCCCGTACCTCCACTGCCAACTCCATTCGATTCCAAAATCGTTAATACCGTTGTTATCTCTCCCTCGGTCCCTATTTATTTTCGCTTCCAATTAAAAAGAAAGCAATAATAAGACCATTACTATTTCAGTCTGGTAATAGACCCTCGGTCTCAATCGAAAACAATCTTTTTTACATTTCATAGGCCATTTCGCAGGAAATATTACGGAATGTTAAAATCACGGAACATCCCATAGATATATAGTAAGTGAAAACTAAATTAAAAATTGGCAGTCATAGGAACTGCCGATAGAAGTGAAAACTTAAAACTCAGAATTTGATAGCTTACCTTGGAAACTACACGGGTGTAACCGGAGGGCGTGGCCTCGCCATGTTGGCATGGCCATCTAGAAATGCGTCAGCATTTCCCATTGGCTGATGCGTTTCTAGATGGCCATGACATGATGGCCTGTCCACGCCCTTTCAGCATTTCCCATTGGCTGACGTATTTCTAGATGGCCAATAGCCATAGTCCCGAGTTTACCCGAAGCTTTCTTATCATACTCGAGCGTGACGAATGAGTTCAATTCACAGCCCACGAAAAATCTGTCTAGGCGCGCCTAAAGAAGTTTTCACTTCAATAATAATAAATATTGGTGGACAATTCACACACAACACCATCTGACCCCAAACAAAGCAAAGCTTGTATGATGACGGCCAGATAGCTGATATAATACTTATATATTTTTAAATACATACTTATTATACATAGTAACAGCTAAAAAAAGTCGAATCTGACGTAATATCTATAGGAAATAAAAACAGCCACGTGCGAGTCGCCTCGCCCTTGAAGGGTTCCGTAGCAGCAAGTAACATAATACATAAGTTCTTGTTGTTCGTTGTAACTTTGATCAATGTTTAAATAATAGTGTGTATTAATGACTTACTAAAAAAGCTACTTACTAGATGGAGTTCAGACCAATTTTCGTTGGAAGTCTGCATGATAATGTACATAATACATTTTTTTTTGTTTTATCATTCTCTTATTTTAGAAGTTACAGGGGGGGGGGGGGGACATTTTCCACTTTGGAAGTGTCTCTCGCGCAAATTATTCAGTGTAGAAAAAAATTATATTAGAAACCGCAATATCATTTTTGATAGAAAAGCCATAGTATGAGATAAGATATAGTATAGACAACCCACACGTGTGGGTTTGATGAAAAAATTTGTTATGAGTTTCAGTTCTAAGTATGGTACCCCCAAAATGTATTGTTTTTTTTATATATTTTTGAAGTCAAAACTTCTTTAGGCGCGCCTAGACAGATTTTTCGTGGGCTGTGAATTGAATTCATTCATCACGCTCGGGTATGATAAGAAAGCTTCGGGTAAACTCGGGACCATGGCTATTGGCCATCTAGAAATACGTCAGCCAATGGGAAATGCCGACTCATTTCTAGATGGCCATGCCAAGATGACGAAGCCACGCCCTCCTGTTACACCCGTGTGGTTTCCAAGGTAAGCTATCAAATTCTGAGTTTTAAGTTTTCAATTCTATCGGCAGTTCCTATGACTGCCAATTTTTTTAAAAATGTTTTTGTGTAAAATAGTGGCTGTGACATACGGACGGACAGACCGACATGACAAATCTATAAGGGTTCCGTTTTTACGTTTTACGGAACCCTAAAAAATGGTCGACAAAAGTGAAAACTAACAACGTAGAATTTCAGTATTACAGGCACTAATTTTGCACAAGACGTCACCTGCGTAGGTACAAACTGCTATTATGCGTGTCGGAGAACGCAACTCTCGAGATTTCATCAATCCAGAAAACAGCTCTACGGTAACGCTAAAATATCGAGTACTTTTTTTTTAACTTCTATAGGCTTACACTTACTTACTACACGGTCTACGATGGAGCGTGTTTACCTAGAAAAATGGTTGTCTGTAAAATCGGTTTACTGACGATAGTTGAACGTGACAACGTCTTACATTATAGTCGCCTCAGAGCGAGGTAACGCCGCATGACGTCATGCGGCGAGGTAACGGCGCATGACGTCATGTTTTTTCGTGCGTGCAGCCGGCTTCATCGAATTATAAGACGTTGTCACGTCAAAAACCGGTTCACTATCGATTTGAAGATACAAAGATTGTAACCATCGGGAAAACCCACTCAGGCAATGTATTCCACAGTCTAGACGTTCTTATCACAAAAGTAGAGTCAAATCTCTTCGTTCGTGTCTTTGGAAAATCAACCATGAAACGATGTCTCTTTTTCGAGCTACGAACAGTACGCGAACCCGGCCGTGTAGAACCCAGTCTACACGGCAAAGAACGTTTTACTACAAAGTTGATAACAGACAATATATATGTAGTATAGGTTATAGGCACAACTACTAGGTAAAAGGAGATTTTTTTTTAAATAAAGAGTGACGAGACGAACAGGACATGTGCCTGGTGGTAAGCAACATGCCTGCCATATAACAGCACAGTGACACGCAGCTATTGGAACGTGAAGAGTCCAAATCATTACCTGCAGCACTGCACTGCGCTCGTCACCCAGAGATCTAAGATGTTACATCTCTAAGCCCTGTAATTTCACTGGGAACAATGCCCTTCAAACCGGAATACAGTAATGTTTGCACATTACTGCTTGGCGGTAGAATAACTGGCAAATGTGTGGTACTTCCCCAGGCGGACTCTGCCAAGAGTCCTACCACTACTAAACAGAACCCGGAAACATGGATCGGGGACTACGCGATTGAAACTACGTTATGCCACTAGTTTACTATTTATCCTCTGCTTTCGTTCAGGGCCCAATCTAATGCGAATCATTCTTTATTCTATTAATATATGATTGAAAAATAAGTTTACTTTGAGCCAATAAAATACTCCCAATGCGATTCAACCTCGGACTATATATAAAGTGTGGAAATAAACAATCTCTCAGTCGTACCGAATTTATTTTGTTGGATATCACGGAACTGTATTTATAAATTTCAATCGATGCTTGCGAATCGATGGGTTATTAAGTGATAGAGAAGATAATTAGCTGTATTTACGATCAACTGAGAACTTTACTATAAAAACTAATCCTGTTAATATAATCAATGTCAGAGTTTGGATGTTTGGTACTCAACAATGATAATGGTATGGTATATGATGGTAATGGTAATGGTACTCAAGGATGGTAAGCAACATGTCTGCCACAAAACAACACAGTCGCAAAAATAGCTGTCGCTATTGGTACTTGAAGAGTCCAAATCAATACCTAGCACTGCACTGCGCTCGTCACCCAGAGATTTAAGATGTTATATCTCTAAGCCCAGTAATTTCTCTGGAAACATTGCCCTTTAAAGCATAACACAGTAACGCTTACACATTACTGCTTGGTGGTAGGATAACTGGCAAACGTATGGTACTTCCCCAGGCGGACTCTGCCAAGAGTCCTACCACTACAAAAAAAGTAGTAGTTATAGTCCGGGTACAAAAATTTAAGCAATATTTGAAACCTGTTGGTATGTCCGCGTTCTGTGTTCTTAAAATCCGGGATTTTCACGAGCCTTGTCTTGCTTAGCAAATGTAAGCGATATAGGCAACCCTATTTTCGTGTAATAATATCAGATACGTGTTAGTACAGTCCGCGAGGTATAAGCTGAGCTTTGCATTAGTGTGAGTGATCACATGCATACGCATCTATTACCAAAAGTACAGTCAGACAACAAACTCTTAAACAACAAGCTGACATTAACTATCCAGGATCAATATGGTCGTTGCGAAAAGAAGTATCTCTTTTAGGATTCAAATGGTCAAGGACAGAGAATAACAGAAATTTTTTAATGGAAAGCATGAGATCCGTCACCTACGTATAACTTATTTACTTAAAATTTCCGAATACCGTATTCAGGGCAGGCCTATCGTTTATACCGATGAAACATATATTGACACCACTCACACTTCATCAAAATCATATTCAGATGGCAGCACTTCTGGTTTGAAGAAACACCTTATTAAGAGAACATGGTCACAGCGTCCTGCGTCTGACTGTACTTTTGGTGATCACTCACACTAATGCAAAGCTCAGCTTATACCTCGCGGACTGTACAGATTTCCACCAGAGTACTGTAAAGCAAATAAAGTAGGTACATTTCGTCTCAATGTTCCTGAGAGACTTCCAGGATTGAACCTTGAAAAGTAACAAGGTTGAGGATTTCTGTATTCCGACTCTTCGGTAACTCGTCACGTCCACTAATCCGATACATATCAATGCAGTCAAAAAATTTTGTCTAGACGGAAAAAGACGTACAATTTTGGGTAAAGTCAAATCAGTAGACTTGTCGACGACTACAATTTCAAATAAACTCCGCCCGACTTCCGTCTGAGCTATTATGCTGTCGCGCCACGTGGTGAAATATACCTTTGCATTCTAAAGTCTAATGTGACAGTTTTTCATTGACTAAAAACGCGCATAACATGCGTTTTTTTTTAATGAAACCTAGTTAGATCGATATATCCTCCCCGAAACCCCCTGCATACATAATTTCATCAAAATCGTTCGAGCCGTTTTCGAGATTCAGATTCTATAAATATATAGGTATATACATGAATTACTCGTTTAAAGGTGTAAGATTTTCCAAAGACTCGAACATTGAGGTATGACACCACTTTCACAGTAAGAAAGTCTAAAATGTGGAATACAACACCTGGATGGGTATTTCTTGATGAGTATAATGTGTCTGTCTTCAAGTCTAGAGTGATCTAGAGTGGTTTTTTCTAGATAAGATCGCGATACGCTTAGTCGTATATCGCACTATCGCTTAGCATAAGGTGAAATGGTGGTCCAGCGCAAAACTATTTTCACTAAATAAAATCTCGATTGTTCTCTAAGTCGGGGTATTTACCGTGTTTAAATGGAGCTCCAAGGCCCCAATAATTTGATGAAGCTTCATGCAAATGAGAAAAAAAAGTTTAGAAAAAAATAAAAGAACAGTTTTCACTCGTCACGTCCTATATATATTTTTTTCTTACTGTTTTATTCTCACTTGTTTTCAGTTTCGTCACTCAGCAACATCCTTATCTCCTCCAAGTCTACGTAAGGTACTTCGTTCCAAAAAGGGGTGTCAAGTAAAAGTAAAAGCATTCCCGGGCCGGTGGGATATCCTGTATTCCGATGGAAAGACCAAGTAGAACGAGACATACGTGAGCGATCCATGGCAGGAAAAGGCTCAAGACAGAAAATAATAGCGTCTTTTCGTTTCAGCGACCAGATTCAGATTTCAGATTCCACTTAAATTAAATAAATAAATAAATATTGGAGGACATTTCACACACAACACCATCTGACCCCAAACTAAGCAAAGCTTGTACCATGGCGGCCAGATAGCTGATATAATACTTTTATCAGCTTAGTTTTAAATACATACTTATTATACATAGAAACACCCAGACACAGTGCAAACATTTGAATTAATCACACAAATATTTGCACTGGGTGGGAATCGAACCCACGACCCTCGGCTTCGCAGGCTGAGCTACTACCCACTAAGCCACGAGGCCAGTCAAACTTGGGTCTTCGAACCAAATTAAGATAAAAAAAAATTGGCAGTCATAGAAACTGCCGATAGAAGTGAAAACTTATAACTCAGCATTGGATAGCTTACCTTGGAAACTACACGGGTGTAACCGGAGGGCGTGGCCTCGCCATCTTGGCATGGCCATCTAGAAATGTGTCCACACCCCACGAAAGATTTGTCTAGGCGCGCCTAAAGAAGTTTTCACTTCAAAAATCAAAACAAAAGTCAAAAAAGTCAAGATTTATTGTAAAAATCAAAGATTTTTCTTAGAAATACTTAAGTCATAAATTTAATCGCTGACACGACAAGAAGAAGAAGTTAATTATATATTATGGTTGGTTTAATTCTCCCATTTCTTTGTACAATTTCGAAACAACTCGATTATCCGACACACAATCATGTGTCGGATCAACGAGACTATGTTATAAAGTTAGTTTTCTTGTAAGAATGTTTTGAAGCCTACGTTGTAGATAATCGTAACTTAACTCCCGAATTCCCAATGTTCTGCTCCATAAAACCCCGAAGCTTGAAGTTTGGCCCCGATTGGCGCAAAACTAACCCTGCAGTCGCAGTGTTGAAAACCGTATTAGCATAAGGGTTTGAACGCATCGGGATTTAACCACTGTAGCTCAAACTTTAATGTTTTCGAAAATATAAATATACTAGCAGTGCCCCGCGTAGTTCCCGTTCCCGTTGTTTATCCGTGAAAAAAGCCGTAGCCTATGTGTTCTTCCAGACTATAATCTAACTGTTTTCCAAATTTCAGCCCGATCCGTTCATACGTTAGGACGTGATTGAGCAACAAACATCCAAATATCCAAACATCCATACTTTGACATTTATAATATTAGTAGGATTATTTTATAATCTTCTAACTTTGTAATCTTTGATTAAATGAACATAGGTTATAATTTGGACTAACTTTATAATATCCGAAATCGCGAAAATAACGGGAACGAAAACAACGCGGGCTTTGCTTTTTTTTTAACTTTTATAGGCTTACAGTTGACCGCCATCTCGCCTGATGTTAAGCGACTATGCGGTCTACGATGGAGCGTGTTTACCTAAAGGAAACCGATTCACTCTCGATTTGAAGACACAAAGATTGTAACCAACAGGGAAAACCCACTCAGGCAACACATTCCAAAGCCTAGACCTTCTTATCACAAAAATAGAGTCAAATGTCTTCGTTCGTGTCTTTGGAACATCAACCATGAAACGATGTCGCTTTTTCGAGCTACGAGCATTCCGATAGAAAAAAGGGCAAGGTGGTATTAGATCATGTAAATTACTCGCACACTCTCCGAAGTGTATCCGATAAAAACCCGAAAGACTAGCAACTTTTCGGCGATGTTCAAGACTTTGTAGTCTTTTTCGCACAAGAGTGTCGTTGCCTATGAGCCTTTTGGCACGTCTCTCGATCGATTCCAAGGCCTCCAGCTGATACTTAGCCGAACCATCCCAAAGATGCGAACAGTACTCCATACAAGAACGAATTTGATCTTGATATAATGTGAGCGACTGCTCAGACTTGAATTACCTTCGCACCTTTGAGAGGACACCTTATGGCAGCCAATTTGGCCTTGGACTCGATATACGAACCAAAGTTGAGCGTAGATGTCAATGTAACGCCCAAAACCTCAAGACGGTCAGAAATCGGCACGGATACACCTCTAAAACTTGGAGTCAGTTGGAATGGACTCCTTTTAGCAGAAAACAGACACGCCTGCGTCTTACTCTCGTTGAACTTGACCAGATTGGCTTCGCCCCATGTAGACACCACCTCAAGGGTTAAGCTCAATCGCTCGATCAGACTCTCTCTCAGTACCTGAGTTTGCTGCCCAGAGTTTGCTAGTTAGATTATTATTATTTGGATTGCGATCGAGTCATGTGTACTGGTTACAATACTTAAGTATTATTTTGGGTCAGTGCAGTTACAGCCTATCGCAAACGCTACACGTAAAAGCTAGCTTTTTTACGGCAATTGACATAATCATTAAAAAAAAATAGCACATCATTATTAAAAATGCGTAATTTTTCTTTTGTTTGACAAACAAAACTGCCGTAGATATATTGGTTAGAAATTAAAAGTTTCGTGTGACGTCACTTCTATTTTCAGTTTTTTATGAAAACGTGACATCACAACCCTTCTCTCCGGAAGTTTGATGATCCCCATATCTTTGTTGATTTTTAAAAATTTGATTAAACAAAAAATACATGATTCCTATTTTTCCATGAACTAATTGAAGTGGTATATTTTTGTCTAAGTCATTATCCCAATTGTTTATAATCGGGGTGTTTTTTTTTATAGTATAGACTGACAAAACGAGCAGGGCATGCGCCTGACAGTAAGCAACATGCCTGCCAAATAACACCACAGTGACACGCAGCTATTGGAACAGGACGAGTCCAAATCATTACCTAGCACTGCACTCTGCTCGTCACCCAGAGATATAAGATGTTTTACCTTCAAACCGGAACACAGTAATGTTTGCACATTACTGCTTGGCGGTAAAATAACTGGCAAAGGTGTGGCACTTCCCCAGACGGACTCTGCCAAGAGTTCTACCACTACGAAATGTGATATGTGATATCGAGCGCTCTACTCGTGATCTATGAAGGAATGTCAACCATGTAAGTTTATCTCTTACGTACTGAAACAACACAGCAAAAGTTTTCAAAGTAAACCTCTCAGGGATCAAGAGAACGGGTGCCTTAACTCTCGGCCGATGTAAAGCCTTTTAATGGACTTCAAAAGCGGAATAAGTTTATAATATTTTCACGCATTGTAACAAGTATAATATAAGCACATAAAATTTACGAGATATTAGCAAAGTCCCACGTTTTACCCGCGTAGTCCCCGTTTATTTTTCAATGATAAAAAGTAGCAATGTGCAACCGATCCGCCATTTAAATTATACAATTATATCCGTACTAGCAGCGCCCCGCGGTGTTACCCGCGAAGTTCCCGTTCCCTTTGTTCCCGTTGTTTTTTTCGGGATAAAAAGTAGCCTATGTGTTCTTCCAGACTATAATCTATATGTTTTCCAAATTTCAGCCCGATCCGTTCATACGTTAGGACGTGATTGAGCAACAAACATCCAAACATCCATACATTGACATTTATAATATTACTAGCAGCGCCCCGCGGTGTTACCCGCGAAGTTCCCGTTCCCGTTGTTCCCGTTGTTTTTCCGGGATAAAAGTAGCCTATGTGTTCTTCCAGACTATAATCTATATGTGTTCCAAATTTCAGCCCGATCCGTTCATACGTTAGGACGTCATTGAGCAACAAACATCCAAACATCCATACATTGACGTTTATAATATTATAGTAGGATTTATTTTAGGCTTGCAATGCCCCACTACTTCAACCGCGTAGTTACTTTTCCTGTATTTTTTCTGCTATAAATAGTAGCCTATGTGTTATTCGAGACTATAATCTACCTATGTACCAAATTTCATCTAGTTTCTTTGTAAAACCAACAAACATAGTTGCGCTAAACATATATACACAAACGTACTACGCGTACCAGATTCGAACCAGGGGCTCCATTTTTGTTCGCAGTAAAGAGTGACGAGAAGAGCAAGACTTGTGCCTGATGGTAAGTAGCGTGCCTGCCACATATCAGCATAGTATAGCTATTGGAACTTACAGCACGGATAGCACTACACAGCCCTTGTTACGCAGATATTTAGGTATATAAATGTTTTATCTCTATGTCTTGTAGTTTCACTGGACACATCGCCGTTCAATTCGGAACACAGTGATGTTTTCACATTACTGTTTGGTGGTAAAATAACTGGCAAAGGTGTGGTACTTCCCCAGACGGACTCTACAAAGAGTCTACCACTACTAATACTCCTTGTAAGTAGTAATGTGCAAACATTACTGTGTTCCGGTTTGAAGGGCAATGTTTCCAGAGAAATTACAGGGCTTAGAGATATAACAACTTAGATCTCTGGGTGACGAGCGCAGTGCAGTGCTAGGTAATGATTTGGGCTCTTCATGTTCCAATAGCTGCGTGTCACTGTGCTGTTATGTGGCAGGCATGTTGCTTACCATCAGGTACATGTCCTGCTCGTCTCATCACTCTTTATTTAAAAAAAAATGGTTGTCTGTAAAGTCGGTTTACTGACGATAGTTAAACGTGACAACGTCTTAAGAGTGCGCCTAAAGCCAGGAAAAAATCAGATTTCACCCGCGCGACGCGTTTCTTAATGTGATGTACATAAAGTCGAGAATAGCATGACACAGTTTGGAGGAAAAATCATAATTTAATCAGGAGTCCATTTTTGACCAAGTTTTATTTAATTACTCAATAACTAAACATAAATTTAAAAAAGTGTTCGGTTACTTTACTAGAACGTACAAATAGGAATTTTATTACCAAAAAATAATGTGGGGTCATCGCTGATAATTTCGAGTACGTGAATTAAAACTGGTTTTTTCGGTGTCTTTTTTATTTTTTTATTGTATAAAACTCTGATCCATTTTTAAAATTCTATTCGGTTATTGTGCTTCTTCTTGGTTGTACCCACACGTCAATATTTTTTTGTCATAGTTTTTAGTTTCTTAACTTCAGTGAGCGGCGTCGAAAATGTCCTTTTTTCGTTTTCTGGCTTTAGGCGCCCCCTTAAGAAATCAGTACGCTGATAGCGCGAGTAATGATACCGCTCGACTCGGCGGGTGGCGCCCTCAGCGCTCAGCTTCGTCCGCATGGCACTGACGACGAACTAACGGTAGCGTTACATGACGTCATGTTTTGCGGGCGTGCAGCCGGCTTCACCGAATTATAAGACGTTATCACGTCAAAAAAGTCGTTCCCCCGACTATACCAGCCGTAACATAACGTACGTACAAACAACATTTATAACATTAGGCTCGCCTCCAGTAAAGTAGTACGTATAGCATCCGCAGAGCTAAACGTCGTGATTTCTGTCTGTATGTGTTTGGTTAGGGCTGGTTTATTATTCGTATCTCGGAGGACGCCGGGCCGTCTACCACCGAACGAAAAATGTCATAGCTTTGATGTTTCTCTCTCTTTTCTTTTCGCTTGAAATGATAGAGACAGGATTAGCAAAGCGATAGCCGATTTAGTTAGGCGGTAGATGCGCGGGGTGTTGTTAAAAGTAATGCCGTAGTTTTTGTTGTGTAAGAGTAACAGACATCCGCACATACTCACAAACTATCGCATTTATAACATTAAGGGCGTACCCCGAGCAAATGACCTTGAGTATTTTTTACCTTATCGCACACCGCAAGAAAGAACAAGAGAGAAACAGCAGGATTTGCCGCTGTTTTACGCTCAATTTTTAGAATACACTCTTTATAAAATCAGATTTTGGTCTTTAAAAAAAATTACCAAAATGTTCGTAATGGAATTGTCTATCCGTTGGTGTAAGAACAAAATAATGGAGGTTTTCCAAGGAGATGATGCATGCATGATGCATGATAACTACATTTTTTAAATATTTTCATGGTTTCGTTGTGAGGCGTTTATTTAAACAATAAGTCCATTAACAAAAAAATAAAACTACCATTTTGAAGCCAAGAAGTTGTAAAAATTTAATGTATTTTTTACCAGTTGATATTTGTTTTGGCTAATGAGTAGATAGCTCTGAAAATTGGACAAAAAACTCGTTTTGCTGGGGGGCGCACCTTAAGGATTCGCCTCCGAACGGAAGATAGTATCTACGAGTAAATCATAAATGTTATGACCTATTAATTTTAAAAGCTTGAATTTTGACTTTGTATTAGTGTCATTAGCTGTTTTGTAAGCCGTACTAATCATACTGATTAGTCCTAAGTAGATTAATCCAAGATTATAGTCTGGAAGAACACATAGGCTACTTGTTTCCCCGGAATCACAATGGGAACAGGAACTACGCGGGTAACGCCGCGGGGTGCTGCTAGTATGTAAATATAAATAAATAAATATAAATATTGGTGGACAATAGGGTACCGGACTGGGTCAAAAATACACCATCCTAATTAGTCCATCAGCTAGATCATGGAAAAATATTGGACACGTATTTTTTGTTTTTTCATAATATTAAAAATCGTCAAAGATATAGACCATCAAACTTCGAAAGTGGGGGGTCGCGACGTCACTCGTGAGTAAAAATCGTACTCACAAGTGACGTCACACGAAACTTCGAAGCGCTGTATCTTCGTCATTTTTTGTTTGTGAAACAAAAGAAAAAATACGTGTACAATATTTTTTGGTAATCTAACTAACGGGCTACTTAGTTTTTTTGAGGATTGTACCCTATTCACACGCAACACCATCTGACCCCAAACTAAGCAAAGCTTGTATGATGGCGGCCAGATAGCTGATATAATACTTTTATAGTTTTAAATACATACTTATAATACATAGAAACACCCAAACACAGAGCAAACATTTGAATTCATCACACAAATATTTGCACTGGGTGGGAACCGAACCCACGACCCTCGGTTTCGCAGGCAGAGCTACTACCCACTAAGCCACGAGGCCAGTCTAATCTATATATATAAAAGCGAAAGGTCACTCATCAAGGAATCTCAGAAACTACAAATGCTAGGAATCTGAAATTTTGCATGGAGGTTCCTTTTAGCACGTAGGCGCTCGCTAAGACGGGGTTTTGCGAAATTCAACCCTTAAGAGGGTGAAACAAGGGATGAACGGTTGTATGAAAATTCGTAATTTTCAAAGTTATAAAATTTTGTATCTAGACACTTGACACGAAGAAATGAAATGTTTGTTCTATACATTTTGTAATTTCGAACTGTACGGGGGTGAAATTGGGAAATTGAATTGTTGAAATGAGGGATGAAAGTTCCCAACCGTTGAAGATAAAACCATGAAACTCTGTATATAGACACTTGACACGAAGCAGACGAGTGTTTGTTCTATCAATTTCGTAATTTCGAACTGTACAGGGGTAAAATTGGGATTGAAATAGGGGATGCATGTCAACATGGTAGACGGTTGAGAACCGTTGAAGATAAAACCATGAAACTCTGAATATAAACACTTGACACGAAGCAAACAAACGTTTGTTCTAGCAATTTTGTAATTTCAAACTGTACGGGTGTGAAACTGGGGTTGAAATAGGGGATTAATGTCAACATGGAAGACGGTTGGGAACAGTTGAAGATAAAACCATGAAACTCGGAATTTAGACACTTGACACGAAGCCAACGAATATTTATTTTGTTCTAGCAATTTTGTAATTTCGAACTGTACGGGGATGAAATTGGAGTTGAAATGGAGAACGAATGTCTCTTACGCTTTCACACCTAAACAACTGAACCGATTTTGATGAAATTGTTTTATTATAAGCTGTTTTTAGTAACCGTAAATGTGTCTGGGTATAAAAATAGGTACTGCCTGAGTTACCTTAGTATTTATTTCGCGCGGACGAAGTCGCGGGTAACAGCTAGTAAGATAATAAATAAGATGTTTTTTGACGTGACAACGTCTTATAAATTGGTTTGCCGGGTGACACTTCAAGAAACTGCGTTACGCTCCGCTCACGTTATGCGCTCACAATGAGAGCGAGTGAGAGGGACGCGTGCCTTTCACTTTTTATGTCTGTCTCTCTCGCTCTTAGGCGGGCTAACCATGCCCGAGTCGCCGATTCGCTTAGGCGCCTGCATACAAGATTACACGTTGCCAGTTAATTGTAAAACGATTGTGTAGTGATAATGTGAAGGTAGTTTATTTTAGTAAAATTATTTTACCACTCAAAGTCGTTGTCACGTAAAACTTTCGCCCGTATACCGACTTTACAGGCAACCAATTTTTTTATTTTAATAAATTAATCATTGTTATTTAAATCAATGGATGTGTCCTCAACTTCAAAATGTGAACTTCAGGTGCACGGAATTATTTTGTCGTTGGGAAGAGTGAGCTCACTCTTTCCGTTCTAGTCAGTTGTAGGAAACAGTGAGCGCCGGACGTTTTTACCTGTCACTATTCGTTGTCAACAACCAAAATAAGTAGAACTACAACACACCTCGCCGCCAGCGATTCTAGGGGTCAAGTAGATTGGTAGTTGTAAGACACATATCGGTACAGTAACGTAAGTATATAATACGTACTACTTACTATAAGTATTTAGTAAGTAATACGTATGTTATTATCTTACATAGCTATCTGCCGCTATAGTACAAGCTTTGCTTAGTTTGGGGTCAGATTCAGATGGTGTTGTTTGTGAATTGTCCACCAATACTTATTTATTTCTGTCCATTGACGTATAAAAAAAGTCGAACGTAGCCTCGCTAAAACAAAAACTGTGTCTTTAGAGTCGGCCACATTTCCACGTGTGCGTTGTGAGGTTGTCACTAATAGGCTGACGCACAACATATACACAAGTTTGCACGTGTATTGACTCACTGGTGTGTGCATGTGTGCGTGTCAGCCTGTATGTGACAGCGCACACGTGTGTATGTGGCCGACTCTATGGACACAGTTTTTGTTTTAGCTAGACTGCGTCCGACTTTTTTTATACGTCCATGTTTCTGTCTGTATTTATTTGCTTAGAGTTGGTTTATTATTCGTATCTCGCAGAACGTTACAGGTGTACACGGTAACGGGTGTAGTTACAAGTAATGCGGCAGTTTGTCTCGGTTTCCACGCGAAATGACGCGGAAACTTACAGCGGGGACCGTTTCAACAACTTCGATAAATTTTCAGCTATACTATGGATTACTTTTAACATTTTTAACTTTACAGTGCCGCAAAATCAGGTGTATCGGTTGTTTTTATCGAATATATTTTTAGACACAAGTCTTCAACCAGTGCGTGTTGCCAGTGATGGCTTCTGGAACTGAGACGTGGTCCTTAACTGTGGGCCTCATAACAAAGGTCAAAGTCACACAGCGAGCTATGGAGAGCTCGGATGCTCGGAGTCTCTTGGCGCGACAGATTCCGTAATGAAGATATTCGCAAAAGAACGAAAGTGGCCGACATAGTTCAAAGAGTAAGCAAGCTGAAGTGGCAATGGGCAAGCCACATCGCTCGAAGAACTGATACCGATGGGGAAGAAAGGTTCTCGAGTGGCGACCACGAACCGGAAGACGCAGTGTTGGACGGCCTCCCACTAAATAGACAGGTGAGGTGAGGTGAGGTGAGGTTGTGAGGTCATACAAAGGTCGCTGAAAACCGCTGGTTGCAGGTTGCGCGGGACTGTTCGTTGTGGAAATCTAGGGGGGAGGCCTATGTTCAGCAGCGGACGTCTTGCGGCTAATGACGATGATATTTTTTATAGTGTGCAGCTCTGATCTACTTAATCTGATACCACTTTGCTCTGTTTTCAATCGGACTGGTGGTAGCTCCAAAAAATTACACCGTTTTAGAAGATGTTTTAGAAACACACAACCAAATAGGTTTGACACCACTTTCAAAATAAGAACGTGTGCTATTGATCTAAAGATCTCAATCTGCCTTTTTTTTAAATAAAGAGTGACGAGATGAACAGGACATAAATATGCCTGATGGTAAGCAATATGCCTGCCACATAACAGCACAGTGACACGCAACTATTGGAACATGAAGAGTCCAAATCATTACCTAGCACTGCACTGCGCTCGTCACCTAAAGATCTAAGATGTTGTATGTCCTAAGCCCCGTGATTTCTCTGGAAACATTGCCCTTCAAACCGGAACACAGTAATGTTTGCATATTACTGCTTGGCGGTAGAATAACAGGCAAAGGTTTGGTACTTCACCAGGCGGACTCTGCCAAGAGTCCTACCACTACTATATGCAGCAATATATATAAATATGCAGCACTAGACTGTTATGGGCAGACATGCGTTTACCGTCAGACGTAAGACCTGCTCGTCACGTAATTTTATGAAAAAAAACGTTACTCGTCATGGAAGGAAAATTGGGTTAACACGAATAAAGGAAGTATTATACATCAAAACAGAGTAGAATTTGTGAGTACAAAGACTTCTTAACGTAAGTAACTTTCAACTTCCGCTCCGCTGTGTACGGCCGCATTAACGGCTTTTTTTACTTCAGAAGTTTCACGACTCGTAAGAATATTTTTTTAAATTATATCTCTGCGTGTCACTTGCATGATCCTACATTTTATACTATTAATATTATAAATCTTCGTCATCATTGTTTTACAATGACTTCGAAAACAGCAGGATTGTAGTAAATAGTCATATTAAAACTGTGTACTAAGTTACTTTAATCATTTGAAAACCCAATAAATTGTATTACTTTTGTGGCTTTTATTCCCATAAATATTTATGACATCAAATGAACTTTACAAATATTTTATTTATTAAAAAACTAATCTCCGAATAACCCACCCCTAACTGCTCCCGGCGCAAAAGTGCCCATGATGCTCGCCGCGTTCCCACGCTGAATGGCAATGGCAAACCTTTGCTCCAGGAACGCGCCAGAGCGGGAGTCACCCGCTCAGACCGCGGGAGTCAGAGGGGGATATTATAAATGTGATTTTTTTTATGTTTTGAATGTTTGTTTCTCAATCACGTCTAAACGTCTGACCAAATCTGAAATTTGTAACACACATAAACTACAGTCTGCAATAGCACATAGGCTACTTTTTATCGGGAAAATAACGGGAACAGTTAATAACTACACGAGTAAAACCATAGGACCCACCTGGTTATTTTGTATTTTTTTTTGTATTTTAGTGTCGTACATTTTTAAATGCACGTTTGCACTTAGTTTGCACATTTTTAATTAACTGGTAAAATGTGATAAGTAGCTACTACAAAAATTCACACTTGAACAATACTCAAATCCATTTTAATTTTATTATCTTACTCATTTAAGTATTATTAATAATTTATAATTTATATTAATTTAATATATTAGTATTATTAATAATTTTCTTGTTTTTTGTCACAACGTATTTAAAAGAAATTTATGTTCATATGTACTTGTAACCAAATAAATAAAATAAAAAAGTTTGTCTATTTCACTTCAAGTTTATTGTTTCCTAATTTAAGTTTTTCTATCTTGTTACATTTTTAATGACTTCTATTTGCTTATTTTGGCTCCCTCAAAAAAAATGTACTTAAGTATCAATCTAAATTAAACAATAAACATATAAGACTTTTGTGTATGTACATTGTACACTCTCGATTTGAAGACTTATGAAATAATTTTAGTTTTGTTTAATTTAAATGCACTGCACTGTCTGTTTATTTTTAGATTAGACGCTATGATTACTTACTAGCTGTCCGAGACTGTGTTAGCAATACATTAAGGCCTACATATTTTTGTGACCCTAAATGACTTTAAAGATTTCAAATGTATTTAGCTAATTTTGCGATAATGTTATCAAATGCCTTAAAAACATCAATTAAAATCTTTTCGCTATAAACTTACACGATCATTTTATTTTTAATTATGTGTGTTTTATGAATATATATCACTATCGTAAGATGATATATGTTTCTTTGTATACTGTTTTATTTCTAAATAAACATGTAATTATTATCATAGTACAGTGACATTTTCACTTAGAAGAATGTAAACTTTAAGAATGTAAACTATTTGAATGCTCTTCCTTTTGTTTTATTTACTAATTGATTTGTAAAAAGTGCGTTTGTCAATAAATAACATTGACTTTAACTTTGTATAAAACCAATTAAAAATTACATCCATACCGGATGTAATTTTTGTTAAGCTCTAGGCCAAGAAAGACAACATTGGAATGGTTTTATTTTTAAAAGAAAATATTACATAATATTTAAATTACTCTTACGTTTGAAATATCAAAGTTCAAAATGACGAATAGATTGTAAACTTATTTAAAAATAAGATTACCACATTACCTAATCCCAATAACAAAATAAATAAATCCAGTGAAAGGAAACCAGACAAAATTTGAAACCAGGAAAAGGGCAAAGTACCCATTATACGCTCAGGTAAACGCATTAATCACAATTATCAAAACACAAAGCTTTCCAATAACCAGAAAACAATCTATCTCATAATAATAGCTGATATTCCAGCTCAAAGTTCCCATCGGCCTTTCATTTAACTCCAACAAAGGAGCTAAGAAATTCCTCTTTTTACAAAGAACATAGAAAACTGGGAGCATAGAACGGCCGGATTTTATTAATTGACCTTACCCTACGTACCTTATACCTCCAACGTTCAAAATTATCCTATTCTCGCCATCCATTCCTGCACTAAAAATCACTTAACCGACATTTGAAAAAAACAAAAACACACTATCACAGCGCCTGAAATACTGGCCATTAATTTTTCACGTTTGAAATTCGAACCGACACTGAAACTGTCAACACTTTTTGAAATTCGAGCACGGATTTGTTTTTTTGCGCGGGGAATGGGTTGTGTTTTTTGGCACGACCGGTCGCGACGGAGATCGGTTTGGTACTGAATCGAGATGAGAAAGATGAGGGGGTGGATTCCACCCCACCTGTAGCCTGCACGCACTGCAGTCGACCCCTTTGCGCCTTTCAAGTTATGGTGGAGGCGCTTTTGAGCATTTCATTCGTTTCTCATTACGTGTGTTCTAGGGAGATTGCAGTTTTTGAGCGGCCATTCGGACTGCCGCTTTGTTTTTATTCCTTTGATCTGTCTTGTAAGAATAGAGAAAAATAAACTTTCTTTATCTGCGAGTCTAATTTTTAGTTTGAATAAATACGTCAATTTCATTATTAGTTTTGTAAAATTGTGTAACGTCAATACATTTGGCAATTATTCTAAATGTTAAATTTGCTTCAAAACATACGAAAATATTTAGCTGTTAATTAATTTCTAATTAATTTCTTGTAACTTGTTTAAAATCAGCCGTCCTTTCTTGAATACAATATTTTTTCAGTAAAAAATTTCTTAACAATTAATTTCCTGAGTTGCAACACAGAGACAGAAGAAGAAATAAGTTTTAACTTAAATTTAAGTAAATTGCACACACATTGAAAATATCTGTGTCATAAATACGGTTAATTATTCTATCTGGGAGTTTGTATGTATCATAAGTATGTATTTAAAAGTAAAGTATTGTGTCAGCTGTCTGGCTCCCACGATGCAAGATTTTCTTAGACTGGGGGGAGAAATGATTGAATGTGGAATACTACGTAATATGTATTTTATCAGCTGTGTGTCTCCCACAAAATAAGATTTTCTTGGATATAGAGAAAGTACTGTATGTGAAATACCCTTATATATTACGTATTCAAATAATTACAATTGTAGTCATGGCAAAATCCGACGCTGGTCCTATTTTTTTTTCAATGCAATTCAATCTATTTATTCAAACCATTAACTCAAAAGAACAGTTGGTAACGTCACTTACAATAAAATTATACATAAATAATAATCTGTGTACATAAATAATACCAAAGAATAATGTCAAAAAAACCAGCTGTAAAGGGGCATTGTCATTTTGGTGTAGCTGTTAAAAGGTTTTGTCATGATGAAAATACAAATTATCCAAATAATGAATACATAGAGTAATTATACAAATTTACATTAATGTTTAGTATGTATTATGTTACCTTACTCAATGGTTTTAGTTTTGGCATATTCCTTTCCCAAACATTGATGTCATTGACAAAATCATCTACAGTTATGCTTTGCTTATCAGGTAGTTTTTTTATTTCAGTCTTAAGCCTAGTTTCACTGAGACCACTTGTTCAAGGATAAAATTTTATGAAACATAGCTAAAACCACTTCCAACTAATTCACCTATCAAACGAAAAAAAAGTCAAAATCGGTTCATCTGTCCGGCAGGTCTACCACCAGCTCTCCTGATTTCCGCTATGCTTTAATTTGTAGAATCTTTTGACATGTCATCCGCCAACCAGGACGTCTACTCTATTTCTACGAAAACGTAATTTCGAAATAAAACTCGCTACTTTCCTGCTCTACTTCGTTTCGTCCGATACAATATTGTTTGACGTTTAAATGTTCTAGTTCTAAGCATACTCTAATTAGTGTAGGCTTAGAACATTTAAACGGACAAAACGACGGATCGAAGTAGAATCGGAGTTGGAAAGTCGCGAGTTTATTACGGTAATCTACAAAATATTAACGATCTTATTCTAAAACGTCTATCTAAAATATATATAAACGTAAAACGAATTACTTTTAGTTAATTAGTTTTCGTAGAAAGGGAGTTGACGTCCTGTACTTGGCTAGCGTGGTGGCCTATGGCCTGGCTGTTGTGTGAGAAGACCCCGAGTCCCAGCAGTGGGAATATGTAGTGGGCTTACGTTTAGGGCTAGACGTTTTAGAATAAGATCGTTAATATTTTGTAGATTACCAGAGAGTATACCGCCTAACTAAAACTGCGTTAGCTTTGATATTGTTATCTTTTTTATTTTCGCTTGAAATGACAGAGACAGCAATACCAACGCCAAAGCAGCGCTTCTACCGCCTAACGAAAAACGCTTTGACGCTTTGATGCTTTGACATTGCTGTCTCTTTTCTTCTCGCTTGAAATGAAAGAGACGGCAATGCCAAAGCGTCAAAGCGTCAAAGCGTTTTTCGTTAGCCGGTAGACTTCCAGGTTTAACTAGGCTGTAGATCTACAGATAGGTATATCGTAATCTATGTTCCTGCGTGTAAAGTTACCATATCTTAGGATTTGTCTTCAGATTTCAGGATTTCTGGACGCTCTAGTCAGGATCACTGCCGGATTTTGCAAATCTCATGAAAGCTCAGGATTTTTAGAATTTTCAATAAAACACAGCTTATATTTTAAAGATCGCTTTAATAAAAAGTAATACCCCGTTTACATGATTCCAGTTCAGCGACCGAATCCAGCGCTGGATTGCTTACTGGAATAATGGAGACCGGCACTGGAATGCATCAATCCAGTGCCAGTGCATTCCAGTGCCGGTTTACATTATTCCAGTAAGCAATCCAGCGCTGGATTCAGTCGCTGGACTGGAATCATGTAAACGGGGTATAAGTGCTGGATTGCTTACTGGAATAATGGAGACCGGCACTGAAATGCATCAATCCAGTGCCAGTGCATTCCAGTGCCGGTCTCCATTATTCCAGTAAGCAATCCAGCGCTGGATTCGGTCGCTGGACTGGAATAATGTAAACGGGGTATTTAGGAAACTTAAAGTAATCTTCTTTTGGTAATGATTGCACAATTAAAATCAATACGGAAGGGGGTGCCGCTGCCACACGCTTTGAGTGCGATGTGTCACGCGTGAGCGAGATCCGCAGCGTATAATAAAAGTGGCCAAGTGCGAGTCGGACTCGCCCATGAAGGCTTCCGTAGCAGTAAGTAACATTATAGATAAGTTCTTGTAGTTCGTTGTTACTTTAATCAGTGTTTTAACAATAGTGAATTTATAACGTATTAAAATAAAACTGCTTACTAGATCTCATTCAAACCAATTTTCGTTGAAAGTTTTCATGTACATAATTTTTTTAGTTTTGTCATTGTCTTATTTTAGAAGTTACAGGGGCCCGCGGTAAAATGTGTGTGTCCACACACACATCTACCACTTTGGAAGAGTCTCTCGCTCAAACAATTCAGTTTAGAAAAAAACATGTTTTAATTAAGACTTTCTTAAATTGTTATTTATGTACGTTTGAGAGAAAATTTGCAAACAAAACAATCGCAGGTCTTTTCAATGGAAATCAGGACTTTTCTTCGGACTTTTGATTTTTCCATCTGGTAACCCTATCTGCGTGTACAAACTGTCGTATATATTGTACGCGTACCTTGAATATGAGATTCGCACCTCCGAGTGTTATTAATTAATTTATGTGCGCGTCACCTTCCGTGAGCTCTAATGATGTGGCGGCTTACGCGAGCGAGGGGTGCGATGTATTGCGAGCGAAGCAAAAGATTTTATACGCTTTAGAATATAGCTTTAGATTAACTTCTTAAGTTACAATAAGCTACGGTTGGTCTAGTCGGTAGAACGGCGACTGCCGATCCGGAGTCTTGAGTGCAAATCCCGCGCGCATCACTTGTCTTTTCGAAGTCATGTGCGAAATGCCGCTTACTAAAAAAACGGTGAATGAAAACATCGTGAGGAAACCAAAATGTACCTAGAATGTTTCGACGCAATGTGTCATACACCAACCCGCACTGGGTCAGCGTGGTGGATTATATAGTATTAGAGTTTCTTTTTGTGAGTAGCAGAACCAGAATTCAGTAGAAACAGAAATTAAACAAAGAGCACCTACAAAGCTTTTGCTTTAAAATACTTACCATATCCACAAATAAGCGTTTAAAATACAAAAAAAAAATATATACAAATTTACAAAGTACGCAAATGTGAATGTGACGGTAAACAGGCATGTGCCTGATGGTAAGCAACACGCCTGCTCATAACAGGACAGTGCCACGCATCTGTTGAAACATGAAGAAGCCAAATCATAACCTACCACTGCGCTCGTCGCCCAGATATGTAAGATGTTTAATATCCATGCCCTGTAATTTCTCTGGAAACGTTGCCTTTCAAACCGGAGCACAGTGATGTTTACGCATAGCTATTTGGCAGTATAATGACTGGCAAAGATGTGGTATTTCGCCAGGTAGACTTTGCAAAGAGTCCTACCACTACAATACAGCCGTCTTAACTGTACAAGCAGAGTCTAACAACTGCCTCGCTAACAGTACGAACACGACTTTATTTTGACAACATTTCCCCTCCAATGGAGATGAAAACAAACAGCGTTAAACTTGACGTACACGAGATGAAAGGAAATACATTATACTGTTAAAATAAAGTTACTGCGACATTTTGAAACAGACAAATCTAGAAAAACATTTTATGTATTGGAACATGACTAAAAACTAAACTGAAATGCAATGAAATAAAAAAAAATGGCAGTCATAGGAACTGCCGATAGAAGTGAAAACTTGCTGTTGCCCTGGTACTGGTACCTAGGGGCAAACGCAACTCTTTTATATTTCTGTTGTCCTGGTATCTGGAGATAAACGCGGGGCTGTAATGTTGGAGGTAGGTAATCGAAACTCTTTACTGTTTCTGTTGCCCTGGTACCTACCTGGCCGTTTTTACCGAGTTTACCTGAAGATTTCATATCCGATCCGATCCATTATCATATCCAAGCGTGACGATTGATGAATCCATTTCACAGCCCACGAAAATTCTGTCTATAGCGCGCCTAAAGAAGTTTTCACTTCAAAAATTCCTAGTGACATAAATGTATGTTTTAGTTTTATTTTGGAGTCTATCTAGACATTATCGACGTTTCTCCCAAGATCAAAGGCGATTAACCACTCTCTTTACAATCCATCAATTTGTATTGATGGATTGTAAAGAGAGTGGTGAGAGAGTCCAATCTTTATACTGTGGTATTACTGAGCGCCACTTTCCCTGCCCACCGCGGCCTTGGCGGGACCGCCACCGTTATATGACGAACAGGGGGGGGGGGGGGGGCTGTAGGAAAGGAGAATTCCGGTATTGCAGTCCGCCGCTCTCTTTGTCCTCTGCAACCGAAAAGAAGCAAGTGGCGGGACCATAGACCGGCAGGTCTTCCACCTAACTCTCATGCTTTCTGCTATGCTTTGATTTGTGACGTCATCGGCCAATTTGGTAAACCGGTGAAAGCAGATAACTACATCTGCTTTCCGTATGCAGCGGAACGGAAAACAGATGTAGTTGTCTGCTTTTACAAATCAAAGCATAGCAGAAAGCAGGAACGTTTGGCGGAAGATCTGCTGATCCGTAGTGGAGGATAAAAAGTGTGCAGACACGGGGACGTCTGTGACCCACTTACTGGTTCCCGAGATGGACATGGCCTGTTTTGCACGTTAAAGTACGCCGTTGATGTTTTTTTTAAGTAGAAAAAACCGTCAAGTTTTAAAAATATCATCTTTCGAAAACATGCGTCATCCGCCAGAAAACCGGCAAGTTTAAATAAGGTCATCTTACATAAATCACGAAATGTGTGTCAGCTACCAACTCGCCATTGACCAGCGTTGAGGATTACGGCCTTGACTTTTTTCTTACGAGAGAAAGCCCCGAGTTTTATCAGTAGAAACAAAAGTGAGGTGCTTAATGGCATTGAACTAAATACAAAACTCATTTCAGTCACACATTTCCAAAGGTTTTGTACAAACTATTTCAACCGAAACGGCCCAAAGTAACGGTTTCTCTTCCAAAGTTTGTTTATGTGCTTCGCTCGAAGAATAATCGCTTTTCGCTAAATACGATACAACAAACTAAAACATCATCATCATCAACAGCCCACCAAATCTTCCCACTGCTGGGACTCCCCGAGTCCCAGCAGTGGGAACATAGAGTTAAGGCCATAATCCACCACGCTGGCCCAGTGCGGGTTGGCGGATGACACATGACTTCGAAAGATTCTAGGTACATGTCGGTTTCCTTCACGATGTTTTCCTTCACCGTTTTAAGTTAGCGGCATTACGCACATGACTTCGAAAAGACAGTGGTGCGTGTGGGGTTTGAACCCGGGGTCTCCGGATCGGCAGTCGCCGTTCTCCCGACTAGACCACCATAACTAAACAAAACTAAAACATACAAGTACTTATATAGAAGGAACATTCTTTCTTTACATTTATAGTTAGAAAAAATATCAGAAAAAGTCGTCCCTTCATCCTAAAATATAAGATACACGCATCGCCCGCAGTTTTTACCCGTTTAGTTCCCTTTGTTGTCATTATGTACCCGCAATGAAATATACCCACTATGCTACTCCAGACTATAATCTAACTGTTCTAAACTTCAATCCAATCCGTCCAGGTATTCAGACGTGATTAAACATCAAACATGTAAACATCAAAATATCCAAGCATCCAAACGTTCAAATATCCTACCTAGCTTCTAAACGTCTCAATGTCCGAACATCCAAATATCCAAAAATCCAAACGTCCTAATTTACAAAGATCCAAATATCCGAATATCTAAATATCCAAACTTGCAAAAATCCCAAAATCCAAACATCGAAATATCCAAACATGAAAACTTCTAAACACCCAAACATCCAGACATCCAAACACCCAAACAGCCAAACTCCAAAACATCCAAACTTCCACACATCCAAACACCCAAATATCCGAACATCCAAACATCGATACGTCCCAACGTCTAACATCCAAATACCCTACTGTCCAAACATCAAAAATCCAAACATCCGAACATCCAAACCTTCGCATTTATAATATTAGCACAATACGACGTAAGTACCTCACAGTCGTAAACAAAGTATTTTCCTGGGAAAATTATAATAACACCATAAACTTTCTCTAAAAGAATTTTCACACTTTTCTTGCCTTTTACTTCGCCTCCCTTTGTACACGATAAAAGGAAAATCTTTGATATTCCATAAGCGGAAGATAAGTAAGTTTTTGAAGTTGACATCAAAAGTCCACGAATAAAGTTTCTTGCAGGAAAATACGCAGGAGCGTACTTGTATGGCTATTTGAAGGAGCAATAATACTGAATGATGTGATATTTTTTTTTCTTTTATGCTAGAAAACATTTTGTGTGTAAGTATTTCAACACAACACAACACAAAAGTAGAGTCAAATCTCTTCGTTCGTGTCTTTGGAATATCAACCATGAAACGATGTCGCTTTTTCGAGCTACAATCATTCCGATAGAAAAAAGGACAAGGTGGTATTAGATCATCCAAATCAGTTGCACACTCTCCAAAGTGTATCCGATAAAAGCCCGATAGGCTAGCAATTTTACGGCAATGTTCAAGACTGTGAAGTATTTTTCGCACAAGAGTGTCGTTGGTCGTTGCCTATGAGCCTTTTGGCACGTTTCTCGATCGATTCCAGATCCTCCAGCTGATACTTAGCCGAACCATCCCAAAGGTGCGAACAGTACTCTATACAGGAGGGGAGGAATCTGTGGGTGATGTAATGTAAGTAACTGTTCAGAGTTGAAGTACCTTCGCACTATTGAGCACCTAGTTTTTTGGCAGCTAGTTTAGCCTTGGAATTAAAGTTGAGCGTAGAGTTCAAAGTAACGCCCAAAAGCTCAAGACGGTCAGAAACCGGCACGGATACACCTCTGAAAGTTGGAGTCAGTTGGAATGGACTCCTTTTAGCGGAGAACAGACACGCCTGCGTCTTACTTTCGTTGAACTTGACCAGAACCAGACCAGAGATTTAATGTAAGAAGTTTACAGTGTAGGAGAATAAAAAATAATTATTGAATTAGTCAAATGTTTTTATGTTTATTTTATAGGAAAAATACGGTCCACCTACCGCCAACAGCGGCGAGGGTCGGCTAAATATGCAAAGGGCAAACATTGTGTAAGATATAATTAATTTTATTCATAATTCATGTTTGTTCCCGTAAGCTGGGATGACAAGAAAGATCATACATTTGTGTGGGCTTCGGAAATTAGTATTTACATAATTTACCGTTTATAAATATTTTAACCGACCTCAAAATAAATAATAAATGAATAAATATTGGTGGACAATTCCCACACAACGCCATCTGACCCCAAACTAAGCAAAGCTAGTGTGATGCCGGCCAGATAGCTGATATAATACTTATATAGTTTTAAATACATACTTATTATACATAGAAACACCCAGACACAGTGGAAACATTTGAATTAAAAATAAAAAGGAGGAAGTCCTCAGTTCGGTGAAATATATTTTTTTGTTTTGCTCCTCCAATTGTGAATCTATTTTGATAGCTCTTGTTGTGTTTGACAGATCACAGTTTAGTGGTAGTTCCATTTAAATTTTATCGAAATCAGTATAGCGGTTTGTGAAATGTGAACAAACAATTAAAATTAATTTCGGATTCCTTGGTGATTTCTTCTTACGAAATTTGGTCGAGTGGCTGAATTTAATTTTAGTCGGTTTTTGTATTTTCGGACAAAATAAATTATTCATTTCACTGTGTCACTTTTTTCATATTTCGTTTATTTATAGAATTAATGGCAGCAATCATGTGGTCCACTTAGGCCAATTGTCCACGTAGCTGCACGACATCCGCACGATTTCGACAATTGTCAGATGCCAGACGAATGATTGCATCTTGCGTACAAATAATGAAGTCTGTGTCCACGAAACGACTACGACACGACAGCCGCACGTCTTGCGTTTGTTCGTAGGATGCATGCATTCAAAAGACGCGTGCGTGGACAGTAGACCTTAATGGTAGAAGGTAGCCGTGGCTTATGAATATCTGCATCATCAAAACTGATGACAGTTTGCTAGCCCAGACAGGTATTACAAAACATACTTTTCAAGCTTTTCGTTGTTGAATTTCGTTGGAAAAACTTCGGAGGAAGGGGAAGGGAATTATGAAACCTAAAATATAGCGGTAGAAATTATCAGAAGAACGGAACTGCTTGAAATATTCAGTTTGTCAGCGTATGGTCCTGAGGTTTTTTTTTTTTTTTGTACTAGGTACTTCTATACTTCGATCTACTATAGCCGGAAATTGTTGGATGCAGGTTGGTGGCGAAAGATCTGTGTTTCTGGAAATCTTTGGGGTTCTTCTCTGGGGGGGGGGACTTCGTCCGGCAGTGGATGACATTCGGGTGATATGATGATAATGACTTCTATAGTGGTAGAACTCTTTGCAGAGTCCATCTGGGGAAGTACCACAGCTTCGGCAGTTATTCTACCGCCAAGTAGCGGATAAACATCACTATGTTCAAGCGTAAAGGCAATGTTTTCGAATAAAAGACAAGGATGATAGGGCATTAATATCTAGTGTATCTGGACTCTTCACGTTCCAATAGCTGCGTGATACTGCACAAGCAGGACATGTGCCTAAAGATAAGCAAAACGCTTGCCCATAACAGTACAGTGCCAATTACTTCCGTTAGCGAACTCAACAAAAGTTACCGGAAAGAAAATGTATATTTATTTAAGTTCAATGCCGGTATTATTACTAACGCACGTAAGTTTTGAATCTAAATAACATAAAACCACGGACAACAAAAGTTTTACAAGCCTAAGTAAATTATTAAAGTAAAACATAAACAAGGGATTTAAGCCAATTTAAACAGATTTCAACATAAATATTTAGACGTAATCCAGGCCGAGTGTCGAGGATTCCTTGAAGTAGGAACGTTGTTTTACCTAATTAGGGAAACTTGTATCTGAGTCGTTACGAGGAGGTATTACACAGGAAATTATAAAGCCTTTAGTACAGCCTTTCCCAAAGTGGGTGATGACGCCCCCTTGTTTGTTCTTTTAGTTTATTTGCTGTAAATAATAATAAGTCTAAAAAAAACTTTTGTTTTAAAAATGTGTCACAACACTATTACTTGATGGCATGATGGTGGTATGGTTTGGGACCCACCCTACCACCAGGGGTAGGGCCAGTGGTATGGTGGGTCCGCCATGTTGTGGGCGCTGGAGGTCTAAAGGGGGGCGATATGAGACCCAGAAAAAAAAAATGGGGGCGTTGTGTAGTGGCTCGGAATCCGTTGTGTACTACCTACTAGGCTCAGATCTTAAGTTAACTCTTGCGGGTTATAGCAAAAGTTTACTCGTTTAGAATGAATTTTTAATCTCCGCTAATATAACTCACAATAATTCATTTATTTATTTATTTAAATAAAGAGTGACGAGACGAGCAGGACATGTGCCTGATGGTAAGCAACATGCCTGCCACATAACAGCACAGTGACATGCAGCTATTGGAACATGAAGAGCCAAAATCATTACCTAGCACCGCACTGCGCTCGTCACCCAGAGATCTAAGTTGTTATATCTCTAAGCCCTGTAATTTCTCTGGAAACATTGCCCTTCAAACCGGAACACAGTAATATTTGCACATTTCTGCTTGGCGGTAGAATAATTGACAAAGGTGTGGTACTTCCCCAGGCGGACTCTGCTAAGAGTCCTACCACTACAAATTTGAATGCAAAGTGTTTTTTTTAGGTACGTGATAAAAGGGGGGAGCTAAAAAAATATTTTTAAGATGGGGAGCAGACAAAATAAGTTTGGGAACCCCTGTTTTAGTACATTAGCGACGAAGCATAAACTTAGATATACTCGTAATATAGTTTTGTAGTGGTAGGACTCTTGGCAGAGTCCGCCTGGGGAAGTACCACACCTTTACCAGTTATTCTACCGCCAAGCAGTAATGTGCAAAACATATTGTGTTCTGGTTTGAAGGGCAATGTTTCCAGAGAAATTACAGGGCTTAGAAATATAATATCTTAGATCTCTGTGTGACGAGCGCAGTGCGGTGCTAGGCAATGATTTGGACTCTTCAAGTTCCTATAGCTGCGTATCACTGTGCTGTTAAGTGGCAGGCATGTTGCTTACCATCAGGCACATGTCCTGCTCGTCTCGTCACTCTATACTATAATAATAAATAAATAAAATAAATAAATATTGGTGGACAATTTCACACACAACACCATCTGACCCCAAACTAAGCAAAGCTTGTGTGATGGCGGCCAGATAGCTGATATAATACTTATATAGTTTTAAATACATACTTATTATACATAGAAACACCCAGACACAATGCAAACATTTGAATTCATCACACAAATATTTGCACTGGGTGGGGATCGAACCCACGACCCTCGGCTTCGCAGGCAGTGCTACTACCAATTGAGTCGTGGCTCAGTGAGCCAGGTCAGTCCATATAAATCCAATAATATACAAAGATAGACAAACTTTTTAGTGGACAGACAGAACTTTATTATGCACGAGTATTTATCACTAGCAGTGCCCCACGGTTTTACCCGCGTATGTCCCGTCCCTTTTATTTTCCCGGGATAACAAGTAGCCTATGTGTTCTTCCTGATCAATATCTAACTGTGTTCCACATTTCAGCCTTTTCCATTCAGACGTTACGACGTAATTGAGCAACAAACATCTAAACATCCAAACATTGACATTTATAATATTAGTAGGAAGCAGGATAACATAATTAGCCCACTAAATGTAAATGGGACTCGGGAGTAACTATTGTCTTATCTGTGACTTGGGGCCCTCTCTTGCAAGGAGATAGTCTAGGCATCATAGGTGTCTACGCCATAAACCACCATGGTGGCTTGTTGGGAGTTGGTGGGTGGCACATAACCTCGAATGATGCTAGGTACATTCGGTTTCCTCACGATGTTATCCTTCACCGTTTTTAAGTTAGCGGCATTACGCACATGTCTTCGAAAAGACAGTGGCGCGCTGGGATTTGAACCCGGGGCTCCGGATTGGGAGTCTCCGTTCTCCCGACTAGACCAGCCGTAACTTACTAGACCAGCCGTAACTTACTAGACCAGCCGTAACTTACTAGACCAGCCGTAACTTACTAGACCAGCCGTAACTTACCAGACCAGCCGTAACTTACTAGACCAGCCGTAACTTACTAGACCAGCCGTAACTTACTAGACCAGCCGTAACTTACTAGACCAGCCGTAACTTACTAGACCAGCCGTAACTTACTAGACCAGCCGTAACTTACTAGACCAGCCGTAACTTACTAGACCAGCCGTAACTTACTAGACCAGCCGTAACTTACTAGACCAGCCGTAACTTACTAGACCAGCCGTAACTTACTAGACCAGCCGTAACTTACTAGACCAGCCGTAACTTACTAGACCAGCCGTAATTTACTAGACCAGCCGTAACTTACTAGACCAGCCGTAACTTACTAGACCAGCCGTAACTTACTAGACCAGCCGTAACTTACTAGACCAGCCGTAAATTACTAGACCAGCCGTAACTTACTAGAGCAGCCGTAACTTACGAGACCAGCCGTAACTTACTAGACCAGCCGTAACTTACTAGACCAGTCGTAACTTACTAGACCAGCCGTAACTTACTAGACCAGCCGTAACTTACTAGACCAGCCGTAACTTACTAGACCACCCGTAACTTACTAGACCAGCCGTAACTTACTAGACCAGCCGTAACTTACTAGACCAGCCGTAACTTACTAGACCAGCCGTAACTTACTAGACCAGCCGTAACTTACTAGACCAGCCGTAACTTACTAGACCAGCCGTAACTTACTAGACCAGCCGTAAATTACTAGACCAGCCGTAACTTACTAGAGCAGCCGTAACTTACGAGACCAGCCGTAACTTACTAGACCAGCCGTAACTTACTAGACCAGTCGTAACTTACTAGACCAGCCGTAACTTACTAGACCAGCCGTAACTTACTAGACCAGCCGTAACTTACTAGACCACCCGTAACTTACTAGACCAGCCGTAACTTACTTGACCAGCCGTAACTTACTAGACCAGCCGTAACTTACTAGACCAGCCGTAACTTACTAGACCAGCCGTAACTTACTAGACCAGCCGTAACTTACTAGACCACCCGTAACTTACTAGACCAGCCGTAACTTACTAGACCAGCTGTAACTTACTTGACCAGTCGTAACTTACTAGACCAGCCGTAACTTACTTGACCAGTCGTAACTTACTAGACCAGTCGTAACTTACTAGACCAGCCGTAACTTACTTGACCAGTCGTAACTTACTAGACCAGCCGTAACTTACTTGACCAGCCGTAACTTACTAGACCAGCCGTAACTTACTAGACCAGCCGTAAATTACTAGACCAGCCGTAACTTACTAGAGCAGCCGTAACTTACTAGACCAGCCGTAACTTACTAGACCAGCCGTAACTTACTAGACCAGCCGTAACTTACTAGACCAGCCGTAACTTACTAGACCAGCCGTAACTTACTTGACCAGCCGTAACTTACTAGACCAGCCGTAACTTACTAGACCAGCCGTAACTTACTAGACCAGCCGTAACTTACTAGACCAGCCGTAACTTACTAGACCACCCGTAACTTACTAGACCAGCCGTAACTTACTTGACCAGTCGTAACTTACTAGACCAGCCGTAACTTACTAGACCAGCCGTAACATACTAGGCCAGCCGTAACTTATTAAATGTACATAACGTTATTATGCACACCAGAAAAACAATCCTGAGTAGGAATAAAGTCTCTCAACACCTGCTACACTCCCGCCATACAAATTGTTTACAGCATGCGGTCTCTATTACCCCTTCTAATTAGAAAGAGACCAATAGCAATCCTATAAGCAATTTCGTTAACGATAGACCCCCGGACCGACTATCCTAATTAATACACGGCACAGACGATCCCTGCCTTTTAATTACAAGGTCAGATTAATAGAACATTAATACTAAGAATAATTAAACGAAGAACCGTTTGACCACTTGACGAGGGTGAAAACTACTGCGCGACGGACAACCTATCTAGTTTCCGAAGGCCGCGGACTTAGAAGTGGATGCAGCACATTTACTTCAGAGTTTAGTTTCGCCGGTTCAAGTACTTTTAGAGTAAGATCCCAGAGCTGCCAGACGTCACCTATTTTCTGATTAATGAAATGTGGACGATTGAGTAGAGTTAGTAAGTACTAAGAACACAAGAATGCTTACTCGCTAACTTCCTTAGACGGCCAATTTTGAGATATGGGGTAATGAAGGTACATACAAACATTACTTACTTCTAATAAGTGATTTTCACGTATGTTGTAAGCAATATCCTTAAAAACAAAACTTTACGATCTCTTTTTTACGGATATTTTTTTTGTATGCCTATTTTGTGTTTGATAAAAACCCCGCATTAAGAATACGTAGAATACATACATTAGACAAACGACAAACGTCTTGGATGCTCTTAAACATTGTAGGAAGCTGAAGTGGAAATGGGCTGGTCACATTGCTCGCATGGAAAATGACAAGTGGATTAAAAAGATAGCAACTTGGATAGGACCACAAGCCAAACGAACCAGAGGCAGGCCAAAACAAAGGTGGGCAGATGAAATCATAAAGGTAGCTGGCGCAAACTGGGTAGAGCAATAAAAGGAGAGAGAAGAGTGGAGAAAAATGGAGGAGGCCTTTACTCGATGAGAGGTCCTTAATAAACAGAGAGAAGGAAAAATAAAGAAAAAAAAACGAAAAAAATATATATATTGGGATTAACTGTGTATTTTATATGAGTGTTCAATAATTTTTTTAATGTTTTATTTGTTTAATTTTCAATTTAATTTTATTATTCTCAATGTTAATATTTTATTAAGGAATTAAATGAGGTTTATTATATATTATTATTATTTTGTGTTTACAGCGGCTCTTTGAATGGGTCTTTATTTTGACACAAAACAAAGTTAGATTAAAGTTCATTGTCATAATAAAATCGTAAAATAAAAACTAAATCCGGAAAATTGTTTTGATGTTCAATATTTGTTAATGTACATTTTAGCAAAGTACCTAGTGCGCTTGGCCTGAAATGTCCTGTTACACCTACCGGACTTGGAGCGTCTATGGTATTGTATAAGTCTGTGGCGGGCCTATCTAATTCGAGGCGACTTTTCACCCCGTTAAACTGGAAGGGAAGTTTTTGACTTCAGATTCGTTTGAAAGTATGCTGGTAGCCTGATATGGTCCGAGACTTTCCATTTCCAACTTTAAGAGCGGGCCTAGTGCCAGGAAAAAATCAAATTTCACCCGCGCGTCGCCCTTCCCCTCTCCAATACGCCGCGCCGCCGCGAGTAAGATAGAAGCTACGATTACTCAAGGTCATCGCTCCCCGAAATCCAGTATATGAAAACATTCAGATTAATCATAGATGTTTTTAAAAAAATACATCAATTTGTTTTTTATTGTCTATATACACACAATAAACCATTTATTGAAAAACAGTCGAATGAAAGAAATGAAAACTAAATATGACTGAATCACAAGATTTAGTCATTTATTTATTTAATATGTAGTCGTGTTTTATAATTAAATAAATGCGTGTTTTACGATATCATATATAAAAAGGGCATCAGTCTATTGCTTAAAAAAATGTGTGCACTTAGACCGCACAGTAGAAGTGAACACTTTATTAGGAGTTTTATTTATTTATTCTGTAATAATATAATATGTAACCGCAACTTTGATATATTTTGTAATACTAAATAGCATGACCATGTTAGTAGGATAAATAGAAAAAAGACATTAATCAAACTTTGTATTTTTAAAATTAAATATAAATCAAAATAGCACAGCGACACTGCAGTGAAGAGAAGCTGTATCTTTTTCATTCGGGTACCCTTGGCGGTCCCTAGTTCACCCGATGGAGCTTTTCATCTTGGATCGCAACAGATCAGCTTCACTTACAGCTCCCGGAAAAAAATCTGGCGCACCGCCAAAAGTAGTTTTCATTCCGAAAAAACGAATAGATTTCATCCCCACGTCACTCTTCTTCCGCCGCGTTAGCGCTAATAGAAAGATACGAGCTAAGCTCACCTTAGGTCATAATATAACTAAGTACAGTAAGTACACGTAACATTACGATAAATCACAGATACTGTAAGAGTTACTAATGAATGCGCGTGTGGGTAAAATTATTAAGTTTATATTTTTACATAGTATCTAAATTGAGAACAAAGAACGAAAGATGTTGAAAGAAAGAACGGGTGGACTGATATTGATGAGTTTAGATAAATATGTATACTAGGTTTCTGATTAACCTGTACTCTGCATTTATTTTTAGATAATTCAGGTAACATTGTATGTGGATGCTAGAACTAATAATGATTAGGTACATAAATATTTAATAATAATGAAATTTACATAAATATGTAAGTAATATTTTTCTATTTAACAACCGCCAAACAAACAAACACCTCAGTTAGCTCAAAATACCAGAAATCAAATTACCTAATGGTTGTTTCACTTAATGTTGTTGTTATTGGTTTAAATAAATTTAAACTAGGTAGGTATTATTATTTGTAATCATTGTACATAATATTTTCTTGTTTTTTAAAAGCACAACAAACAACAAACAAACAAACATGTAGATTATTTACCAATCTATTTACCCGAAAATACGTTTCGTTTTCAAGTATAGACAATGTGTGGTTGTGTCGGTTTCCATCTGTGTAAAAAATGAAATAAAGTGGCCAAGTGCCATGTTTTTTCTCTTTTTTTCTTCTGTTGACGTTTACGTAAAGTGAACGTGCTTGTGTAATTTTGCCCGGATTGCGACATTCTAGTTTTGGCGCCAACGTGAAAAAAACATGTCGCCTCATTGTATTACTTTCTTTAACTTGTGTATTTTCGAGTGGCAATGTGCAATATAATTATTAGGTGGGTTATTTCAAATTACTATTTCATGTTCGTGAACGTACTTCTTTGACGGTTTTTAGTAAAACTTGAAAATATTGAAATACGTAATATGGGAAAACACAAAAGGCGTGTGACGCCAAAATAAAAAAAAAGTGAACAAAATTGACACAACATCCGATTCGTTCGAAACTCGACTCCAACAAGAATGTAAAATATGCTCGATTCGTTCGAAACTCACACATCGCGTTTTTTTTCAACTTAGCGCACTTATATCATAATGTACTATTGTGTGTTGTGTTCTTTTATTAGTGCTGTGAAATCCAAAACTTTTTTACAACGGGCGTAATATGTAAACTTTGCTTTTCGTGATAGGATTATTTAATGTAGTAAGTACCTAGAAGTTAATATAATAGTAAACTATATTTTAAGGGCTTTCTGGTGATATATACATAAAGATATATAATAATACAAATAAATAATAATAAAACAAATATATAATAATATAATATAACATTTGATAAACACTGTGAATATATAATAAGAATATGTGATAATGATCTAGCCGGCACGTACGGACTGTTCCACGAGTTTTCTTCAAACGCGTGCAGGGTTAACCAAAAACATATATATCAAGACACATGCTGGAAAGTTTACCATGAAATATATATTCTCCTTTCTCCCTATTTTAATAGATCTAATGCTCAGCAGACGTGCCACGATGGTTCGTCTGCTGATAAACATATTCATCAAGTTTGCATTTCTTTAATCTGAAAAGTTTATGTTAAAAAAATACTTAAAACATTATTTTCAGCAGACCTCAATTCATAAATATTTTCTGTTCGTTTGTTTCAATTGTCACTAAAACTTAAAACTATTAATTTATTCATCATACAAAATGTATTATGTACACAATGACTTGTTTGGGTTTTTGCATGTACTACCACAGATTGCTCTTTCATTAAATTGAATTTTTAAAATTTATTATAGTACATTATGATATAAGTGCGGTAAGTTGATAATTACAGCCGAGGCTTTATTGCTAGCTCGAGCCGAAGGCGAGAGCTATAATTAGCAGAGGCTGTAATTATCAAAGCGCACGTGTGTCATACGACGTTTTATAACATATTTGCGAGGAAATAAACAAAACTCTGACGACATTTTCAAATAAAAACAATACAACGAAAAAAACGCGCGGAATAATATTTACTTGATCACAGGTCACAGCACAGAGTAAGTAATCACTATGGATCACAGATTAGCAATGCGCGCGCATTGGCGACTTTTTTTTTAAGCAACGGCACAGAACCAGCCGGTATGCCATTAATAATAAAGTAAATTAATATTTTTGTGTTTTGTTACAGAAAAAATAAAGTAATTTATGGTCTAAATTAATTAAATTAACGAATTTAATCATTCTTTATTATATTTTACCTCTCAAAGTTAATTTTATTCATAAGATGTTGACCACACTTTTCTGGCATAAAAACTCTTTACTAAGATTTAAAAAGGTACCGTTCGTTTTAGACGGAGCATATCTCTCTACCTAGTCTGTGGACGGAGCATTTTGAAACCGTGCGTTTTACATTACACATTACAGCACTAGTGCGTAATAAGATACATTACGATACAGAAATTGGTCCAATAAGAGACCCTTTACGAGCAAATATGTTATAAAATTTATTAAAAACAATGTTGGTAAACTTATCTTTTTAACAATAATAGATACCTACCTACTTTTTTACCTATTATTGTACATACTACGAACCTATTCCAAAACAAAATTTGACTTACCTAACTAAAACATACATTAAGTACCTGACTAAAATTCCAAAATGTTTACGTTTAGTTTTCTTTTTTCGAAGAAAACTTATTTATCGCATTATCCTTTCATCCCATTTTTTTAATTCACGCACGCATTTGCCTGACAGAGCGTCCGTAAACAACCTTCCACATCGAGCGTTGCCCGACAACTGACCAGGACCCAAAGGTCTATTTAATATCTAACCTGGTACGCATAAAGTCGAGAATAGCATGACACAGTTTAGAGTGGAAATTAATTTGAATTCGGGAGTCAGTTTTTGACCAAGTTTTATTTAATTACGTAAAAATTTAACATAGATTCAAAAAACTATTCGGTTACTTAAATAGAGCGTAAAATTAGACATTTTATTAGCGAAAAATAATGTGGGGTCATCGCTGATAATTTCGAGTACTCGAATTAAAATGGGTTTTTTCGGTGTCATTTTTATTTTTTTATTGTAAAAAAATCTGATCTATTTTTAAAATTCTATCCGGTCATTGTGCTTCTCCTTGGTTGTACCCACACGTCAATATTTTTATTGTTATAGTTTTATCTTTCGTAACGACGGTGAGTGGCGTCGAAAATGACCTTTTTTGCGTTTTCTGGCTTTAGGCGCGCTCTTAATTAACCGCCATTATTATCTTACAAAATTTAGATCATTTCGCTCGAGGAGTTGTTTTATCACTTTTTATTTGGACGTAGAAAATAAAAAATTGGTAGTTTTACGGACTGCCGACGTCCTACTAATATTATAAATGTCAACGTTTCGATGTTAGTCGCTCAATCACATCGTAACGTCTAAACGGATCGGGCTGAAATTTGGAACATACATAGAGAATAGATTAGAGTCTGGAAAAGCACATTGGATTAGAATATATTTTAGATATTTCTGAAATCTTGTGAATTCGCGTCACGGATATGTGTAATAGCGGTATATCGTATACAGTTGACGTATTATACGACGTATCATATGACGTAATATTAGTGATTAATAAAATTCAAAGTTATAATATACTATCAGTGCCCCGCGGTTTTAAACGCGTAGAGTTCCCGGCCGTGTCCATTTTTCCGGTGTAAAAAGACATCAATCAAACTGTGTTCCAAATTTCAACCAGATCCGTTCAGACGTGACGACGTGATTGAGCAACAAACATCCAAACATTGTCATTTATAATATTAGTAGTGTAGGAATACCCAGACACATTATAAAATGCATTAACTTAGCTCCGTGGAAAACTTACATACTGGCTAAGCCACAACGCCAGTATTTAATTAGACAATGGAGTCACTAAAAAGTTAGATAATGTCGATACATCGCCATATATTCTAAAATAGGTCAAACTATGACTGTAGCAGCAATCCGAACGGTTGCGAAGATAAGTCTTATCAACTAAACTTGCGAAACGAAAGTCTATAGAAAATATTCAATGCTGCCGATAACTTATCTTTATCTTATAGAAGGATGAAAATACCGAAATTTGTGAGATAAATCATGATAAAATACCATCGTGACAATGACATCAGTAATTCTCTAACTCTTGGCTAATACGAGTGGTGTTTTATTCGAAAATTTGTAATTTTCTGTTGAAAATGCAGTTGAGTTGGCTATGTTTCTTATTGGGAATCGTGGGGGTTGTGATCGGATACCCGGTTTTGTACGAAACGAGCAACTTCCGAGTTGGAATCGAATATGACCGTGAGTACTTTGGAAATTTACATTTTTAATAGACTTATTACTGTTTGCGTCGGGTGTTGAGACTGACAGCAATATAAAGAACTTTTTGATGTCAGCTTCAAGTGACAAATTGAAGCGGACAGCAATAGATGCCTAAAGGTATAAGTTCGCGCTGAGATTGCGACGCGAGCCCGCGAACAGAGACCGCGACCGTAGACCGCGACAGGCACTTAACGCTATGGAATTGTATGGGCGCCAGTTCGCGCCGAGACCGCGACACGTGTGTGTCTCGGTCTCCTGTCCCGGTCGTGGCGCGAACTGGCGCCCATACAGTTCCATAGCGTCAAGTGCCTGTCGCGGTCTACGGTCGCGGTCTCTGTTCGCGGGCTCGCGTCGCGGTCTCAGCGCGAACTTGTACCTTTAAATTCTATTCAGTAGGCTAATTATTATTAAATACGGCGGGTATCTATACTCGACCCCATAGCAAAACGTTAAAGCGCTTGGCAAACGGCGGGGTCGGGCAGTAATTTTGATTGCGAAGCAATAGCCACCATACCCGCCACGCCAGGTATTGACGACGCAGTCTTTTTGCCAACTAATGTGCATTGGTTAGCATAGCATTCCCTTTGAGCTATCGTCCGCTGTAAAATTGACTGGCCCAGCCCGCACTACTATATGCAAATTGTCTTAAGGGTCGTGCAATAATTACGTGATGTTTTTAAGTAACTTTTAATCCCCGTCCTATCCCATAGTGATACGTGGTATGATTGTAGACTACCCCGCCAAATAATTTCGATTTCTTCTGAAAAACAAAAACCCATTTCAATTTAAAATTAAACTCAAATCAGACACTCAAAAAATTTAACGCCGTCAAAATTAATGCAATTTTTAGTTATTTGTTGATAGTTTCAAAAACCGCTTAACTGATTTAGATAACATTTTCGATAAACCCCTGAACTCAATTCAATTCATTTATTCGAACCATAAATTCATAAGAACACTTGGTAACGTCATTAACAAAAAGGCATAAGAATCCGTGTACATAATAAGATAAAATAACAATGTCAAAATGAATAAAGCGGCTGTGAAAGAGCCTCGTCAACAAATGCAGCTGTAAAAAGGCTTTGTCAAAGACAAAATAACAAATAATTAATACACCCTATCCTACTAATATTATAAATGTCAATGTATGGATGTTTGTTGCTCAATCACGTCCTAACATATAAACGGATCGGGCTGAAATTTGGAATACAGAAAGATAAGAGTCTGGAAGAACACATAGGCTACTTTTTATCCCGCAAAAAACAACGGGAACAACGGGAACGGGAACTTCGCGGATAATACCGCGAGGCGCTGCTTACAGTATAAAGATACTACATGAGTACAAACATTGTTCAAAAGTTTTATAAATCTATTATTTTACCTTATTACAAGATTCTAGTTTCGACACATTTCTCTTCCATACGTTACTATCTTTAACAAAGTCATCTATATTATAATATGCCTTGCTCAATAGGTAGTAATTTTTATTTCAATCTACCAAACATAAACAAGCCACCAAAATCAAATCACGATTGGTGTACCGCTATCGTGTAACATACAAAAAACAAAACATACCACCTAATTGAAACATCCTCGTTTTTTGGAAATCTGTTAAAATTAATTTGTGTTCTTTAGTATAAAGTGTCTTAAAAAAAATCAGAGCAGCGCGTCGGATACAAATCAGGGGCTTCGGATCGGCAGTCACATTCTCCCGACAAGACCAGCCGTAACGTGATTAATGGACTAAGTTCAAATACTGAACTGTTGTGATTGCAGCTTAACATTATATGGATAATACGGATAATACCATTCCACGTGACTGGAGTTGACTCACACTGTCAATAAATCTTTACACATTATCATTTATCATCCGAACAGGGCTACACACAAAGGACTTACTTATACTCATGGACGTATAAAAAAGTCAGACGTAGTCTTGGTAAAACAAAAAAAATTGGCAGTCATAGGAACTGCCGATAGAAGTGAAAACTTATAACTCAGAATTTGATAGCTTACCTTGGAAACTACACGGGTGTAACCGGAGGGCGTGGCCTCGCCATCTTGGCATAGCCATCTAGAAATGCGTCAGCATTTCCCATTGGCTGATGGGTTTCTAGATGGCCATGCCATGATGGCCTGTCCACGCCCTTCCAGCATTTCCCATTGGTTGACGTATTTCTAGATGGCCAATAGCCATGTTCCCGAGTTTACCCGAAGCTTTCTTATCATACCCGAGCGTGATGAATGAATTCAATTCACAGCCCACGAAAAATCTGTCTAGGCGCGCCTAAAGAAGTTTTCACTTCAAAACTGTGTCCATAAAGTCGGCCACGTAATATACACGTGTGCGCTGTCACATAGAGTGACAGTGCGTGTCAGCACACGCACACATACACTCATCAGTGGGTCAATACACGCGCAAACTTGTGTATATGTGTGCGTGTCAGCCTATCAGCGAGAATCTGGCAACGCACACGTGCAAATGTGGTCGACTATAGTGACATAGTTTTTGTTTCAGCGAGACTACGTCCGACTTTTTTTATACGTCCATGCTTATACTGAAGGAATGCATAGCAAACTACCAGGACGTCTACTCTATTTCTACGAAAACGTAATTTCGATAAAAAAACTCGCGAATTTCTTGCTCTCGTTCTACTTCGTTTCGTCCGATACAACATTGTTTGACGTTTAAATGTTCTAAGCGTACTCTAATCAGTGAAGGTTTAGAACATTTAAACGGGCAAAACGACGGGTCGCAGTAGAATCGGAGTTGGAAAGTCGCGAGTTTATTTCGAAATTACGTTTTCGTAGAAAGAGAGTAGACGTCCTGAAGTAGTACAAAATACTGTTGCTAGGTCGCTACGTGTACCTACAATAAATAATAATGCTCTGTAATACCTCGGTAATGACGAAACAAAAGATATAATTTAAGAGCACTAAAACTGTAAGGGCACTGTATAGAAAATTTGCTTGTCTAAGAACTTCAAACAAGGCAAAGCCTGTATCTTGAGGCTCAAGTGCGTGTACAATAATAAAACACTTTATTGGCACGACAATCAAAGTTCGCAATAAGTAACATAAAATATGAAACAATAGCACATAATGGACACAAAGGGCAATCTTATCGCTAAAAGCAACAGTGTCCAATCAATGCACAGAAGCCAAACTCACGCATGTACCTTTTGGTACCTATACTCGGCGGTCTAGTGTTGACATATCTGAGGAAAAAAAAATGGCAGTCATAGGAACTGCCGATAGAAGTGAAAACTTAAAACTCAGAATTTGATAGCTTACCTTGGAAACTACACGGGTGCAACCTGAGGGCGTGGCCTCGCCATCTTGGCATGGCCATCTAGAAATGCGTCAGCATTTCCCATTGGCTGATGCGTTTCTAGATGGCCATGTCATGATGGCCTGTCCACGCCCTTTCAGCATTTCCCATTGGCTGACGTATTTCTAGATGGCCAATAACCATGGTCCCGAGTTTACCCGAAGCTTTCTTATCATACCCGAGCGTGATGAATGAATTCAATTCACAGCTCACGAAAAATATGTCTAGGCGCGCCTAAAGAAGTTTTCACTTCAAAAATATCGAGCGAGTGGCACTCGCATCTACTTATCGTTTGATTCATTGTTGAGAATAGAACAAATAGAATAATTCATTTCAAAAAAAAATGTTAACGAAATAAATAAGGTTTGCTTTTAGAGCGTCAATAGTGTAAAAAGTGAACAATCATTTTAAATACAGATGTTTAATCATGATAAAAAACGAACACGAGTAACTTTTATTTTGTAGCACATTTTAAGTAAAAAACAATACAATGCTCTATTAAATTTGGTCTAGATTCATATCCCAAATCATCAATTTTAATGGGAAAAGGTACCTTGGTAACAAACATAAAAACTTGACTCTTGATTCACCTTGACTTTCTGGCAAAGAGAGCGCCAAGGCGAATGTGTACCATTTCTACTCACTGCGGTTCCTAAACGATGTCTTTTTTAAAACATGTCAATTTCCTCCCGATATTTTCCTTCCCTGTTAAAGCCAGTGGTAACGATGAACTGGTTGGTCCATTTGTATTTCAGATTCTTACATGATGAGATTTTTTACGCCTTTGACTCTTTTGTTGTATGAGAAGGTCACTAATCCCAGTGGAAACGTAAAATGCTTAATGCTTTTGCTAAGTATAATTAACTAGCTGAACCGTGCGTGCGTTGCTACGCCATCTATCGAAAATTGGGTCGTACTAATTCAAATTTGAAACTTAACAAACTTGGTTAGTCCGTCTCAGATAAAGTAGATGGCGCCACTAGTAACAATAGAACGCGATATCGAATTCATCGTCAGAATCATGAGCCAAAAATCAATATTTTAATAATAAATGTTGCCTGTCTGCGGAAATTGCGATGTATACGAAATTTCAAATAAAGCCAAAGAGGTTTTCGCCGTTTATTTGCTAATGGTACTGAACCCTTCGTGCGGGAGTCCCACTCGCACTTGGCTGGTTTTATTTAATTCATGCTCCGCTCCTGTTGATAGTAGCGTAATGCTAAACAGCCTATAGCCTTCTTCGATAAATGGTCTATCCAACAAAGAAAGTCTTTTAATTCGGACCAGTAGTTCCAGAGATCGTTGCGTTCAAACAAAGACACTATTCAACTTTATAATATTAGTATAGATAGACGCCTTTCGACATAATGCCATTTGTGTACGACCGTGTGATTTCTATTTCCATCTGTTTATTGATTCAGTTGGTTCGCAGACTCGTTGCCGATGTACGGGGGCTCGGATCGATTCCGGCACAGGAATAACTACGATCCGTTCTTTGTCACCGTCTCCGCCACTGCCAAGGTAAACTACAACCACTTATATGTGAACACATTGCTGTGTTCTCGTTTGAAGGGCAATGTTTCCATACATTAATTACTTTAATTTTAAAAACCCAACAGCAAAAAATCAACAGATAAAAGAAATGTATATTGTGTTCTATCTAAGGATACTTGGGTGATTCAGATGAATCTAACGATATCTTAATTGTCTCATGTGTATCGTAATCTTAAATGTAAGATTATAATCTCACGTGTTTTATTGTAAAGTGAGTTTTGTATTGAAAACGGAGCTTGAAAATTTACGATATGTCGCAGACAACTAGCGGACTAGCCGTTCAATTAACAGCCTAGCCTATTTACTACACAGCGCTGTTTGACTAACGCCTTGAATGATATTGTCAGCATCAATATAACTCAATGGATGTGCCCTCCCAAACTTGAGGCGCACGGAATTAAGTTATCGTTGGGAAGAGTGAGCTCACTCATTCCGTTTTATTCGATTGTAGGAAGCGGTGAGCGCCAGACGTTTATACCTATCGCTATTCTATTTGAACAACCAAAATAACTAGAAACGCAACATACCTCACCGCTAGCGATTCTAGGGGTCAAGTAGAGTGGTAGTTGTAAACCACTCACGCTACACACAGACACGCAATATGTTAACAATCTCAAGGTGCAAGGCACACAGAGATAAAACGTCATATAGCTCTGGACAGCGCAGTGCAGTGCTAGGTAATGATTTGGAATCTTCATGATCCAACAGCTGCGTGTTTCTGTACTGTTATTGGCAAGCGTGTTGCTTACCATCAGTAGGTCCAGCTCGTCTTGTTACTCTACAGTATAAAAAATAATTGGCAGTCATAGGAACTGCTGATAGAAGTAAAAACTTAGAACTCAGAATTTGATAGCTTACTTCAGAGACTATGAGCATTTCCATCCAGAAATACTATCACATTTCTAGATGACCAATGGGAAAAGTTAACGCATTTCTAGATGGGCTATGGCCATTGTCTCGAGTTTACCCGAAGATTTCTTATCATTCCCGAGTGTGACGCTAGAATTCAATTCACAGCCCACGAAAAATCTATTGTGGCGCGCCAAAAGAAGTTTTCACTCAAAAAAACTCAAATGTTTGAATAAATAACTTTAATTTTCAGAAAGGCTACGTGATCTCATACCTGGTGGTATCAGCCATGGTGGACGCAGCTGGTGAGGTGGACTTCCAGCTGATCCGTGGGCAGACCGGCTCCAAAACTATGACCTTCCAGCTGGTCTCCAACCATTCCGACTTCCTATCATACAACTACCTCGCTTACGGCATCAGGGAGGACGAATATAGAAAGGTGATGGAAGTTTCGCAACCTAATTATGAATAGGTTAGTTTTTACTGCATGCTACGTTCTCCCACAGGTGGGATTAGGGGGTGGACCCACTACTTAACTGCGTAGTATTAAGTTACGGCTGGTCTAGTCGGGAGAACGGTGACCGCCGATCCAGAGTCTTGAGCGAATCTCACGCGCACCACCGTCTTTACGAAGTCATGTGCGTAATACCGGTAACTTAAAAACGGTGAAGGAAAACATCGTGAAGAAACGACATGTACCTATCTAGTGTATTATGAGATCATACGTCATCTGCCAGCCCGAGCAGGGCCAACGTGGTGGATTATGGTCTTGTCTTTCCTTGAGATAGAAGGTCCCGAGTCCCGGCAGTTGGAACATTTAGTGTGCTTATGCCGTTATTTAGCTAAATTGATTCAACGACCCGAACAGAGTCCTGACTCATCATCATCATCATCAGCCGCAACACGTCCACTGCTGAACATAGGCCTCCCCCCTATTTCCACAACGAACGGTCCTGCGCAACCTGCAACCAGCTGTTTTCTCAGCGACGTTTGTGAGGTCATCTGTCCATCTAGTGGGAGGCCGTCCAACACTGCATCTTCCGATTCGTGGTCGCCACTGGAGAACCTTCACTCCTGACAGAGTTCTGACTGCTGGCGTTAAAAGATTTCATTATTTTGTTTATGACCCCTTTCGTCACGGGAGATTGGCTTGCCATCATTGACAAACACTGTACTTCAAATTCTCAGCAACAGAGTGGTTTACAACTGAAACAGGTTGCCTGAGGATGTTGTTTTGGTCAAATCATGAAACGATTTCAACAATAAACTGGCCAAATGAATAATGAAATACAATATCTATCTAGAAGCGATTCCTTCCGTGTCCGCTTCCGATCGCCAGGATGGAACGAGAAGATACTGATGATGAGGAGTAATTATAGAAATAATCAGAGTGTATTTATGTCAAAAGTGAATCGATATATTCTAAGTTAAGCGTGCTAATTTCATTTATTGCATAACCATAGTATGAATAGACTCAAAATCTGGCCAGTCACACGAATCATGCCGGATGTTGCAAGAATACCTTGTAAAATACCTAGCTGCGTTCCTGTGTCGCTAAGGAAAATTGTATTAAATATAACAATTTGTTACATTTTCTATACATAACCAGTAAATTTTCACCTCCACATGTGCCAAAACAGCAAGAAATTTGTAGATTTATCATCCATCGTCGCATTCGTTGATATGAGTAAGCTGGATGACGGTCAGGTGCAAGCCTGCCTTTTAACAGTGGTAGGACTCTTGGCAGAGTCCGCCTGGGGCAGTACCACACCTTTGCCAGATATTCTACTGCCAAAGAGTAATGTGCAAACATGACTGTGTTCTGGTTTGAAGGGCAATGTTTCCAGAGAAATTACAGGGCTTAGAGAAATAATATCTTAGATCTGCGGGTGACGAGCGCAGTACAGTGCTAGGTAATGATTTGGACTGTTCATGTTCCAATAGCTGCGTTTCAGAGCCGGTTCACACGGCGCGGCTGCCAACCGCGCCCGTGCGCGGGCGCGGCAGACTTCCATATAAAATTGAATTCAATACACACGACGCGGTTTACGGCCGCGGCGGCTGCGGCAGCCGCGCGGCGCCCGCGTGGCTGCGCGCGATTCTTGCGCAGTAGCTTTCCGGAGCAGAAACCGCGAAAACCTGCGGTCTCGTGAGTATTGAAACAAAACCGTCGCGCGGCGCGGCGCCGCGCCCGCGCGCGGGCGCGGTTAGCAGCCGCGCCTTGTGAACCGGGCCTAACTGTCCTGTTATGTGGCAGGGAAGTTGCTTACCATCAGGCTATAATATATTAAAACAATATTATTATTAATTCATACTCGAATATTTATAATCATTATATCTCAATTTAAATTTTATTTCAGGTTTCCAACATTATCACCTTACCGGTTACCAACGACGGGCCCCGGACACAGATCACTGGCTTCACGATTATTTCTATGTTACTATCATATTTAGCACTAAAATTATGTTAAGCATAAAAATACGTATTTTATCATACTGACTTTTATTTTACTGTACTACTATGTACCATGTACCATAAGCTGAAGTTATTGTTTCTTCAGTTTGTGTACTTAGACAATATGCCGTATGTGATTTATTTTAGTTGTAAATGTCACCGAAAAATTTTGAAAACCGTTAGGTTACAACTAACCACCGTTAGATTACAATTAACTACGTTAGGTTACAACTAACTACCGTTAGGTTACAACTAACTGCGTTAGGTTACAACTAACTGCGTTAGGTTACAACTACGTTAGATTTTACTCAATACTCAACACTCAAATTCTGTATTGCGTCATATGTAGGTACAGTACACTCATTTGATGTTATTAGTTATTATAATCGTTACATATGGTCCTATAAGGGCATGGCAAAAGTGGCAACGGAACGTCTCATTTCTAGGTCATAAAAATTGTCTTGAAAAAAATCTTGTAGTTTGTAATACCAATTATTCTCAGATATATTCTTTAGACATTCAATAAATTGGTCATTTTTTTCCAAGTCTTTTAGGTCATTTGGCAGCTTATTGTATATTTTTGCCATCGAGTGAGGGCCAGCGCTATGCATTTCTAACCGGGATGTAGGTTCAACAAGTATTGAGATCTAATGTTTCGCGGAGTCTTCTGCTTTTAAACTAATCTAACATATCGTGGGTTTATTATCTCAACCGTCATATTGAAAAGGGACGGTGATTGAAATTTTACGGTGATTTACCTACAAAAATGATTTTAAAAAGTCTTGTATTTGATAGAGGTAATTTAAAACTTAGCTTTAGGTTTCACCTAAATTGAAGTATTTGCTACATAACATTTTTTTTTTATAGTACAGAGTGACGAGGCAAGCAGAGCGCGTGTAGTGAGCAACACGTCTGCCCATAACAGCATAGTGACATGCAGCTGTTGGAACATGAAGAGTCCAAATCAATACCTAGTGCTGCACGTATGGGCGAAAATGTAGCTATGTACCTATAAGGACAGACTTGAAGTACCTCTCAAAGGTGCTAAGGTACTTCAAGTCTGAGCAGTTGCTCACGTTATATCAAGCTCAAATTCGTGCTTGTATGGAGTACTGTTCACACCTTTGGGATGGTTCGGCTAAGTATCAGCTGGAAGCCTTGGAATCGATCGAGAGACGTGCCAAAAGGCTCATAGGCAACGACCCAAATGTGCAAAAAAGACTTCAAAGTCTTGAACATCGCCGAAAAGTTGCTAACCTTTCGGTTTTTTATCGGATACACTTCGGAGAGTGTGCAACTGATTTACATGATCTAATACCACCTTGCACTTTTTTCTATAGGAACGCTCGTAGCTCGAAAAAGCGACATCGTTTCATGGTTGATGTTCAAAAGATACGAACGAAGAGATTTGACTCTACCTTTGTGATAAGAACGTCTAGGCTTTGGAATGCGTTGCCTGAGTGGGTTTTCCCTGTTGGTTACAATCTTGGTGTCTTCAAATCGAGAGTGAATCGGTTTCTTCTAGGTAAACTCCATCGTAGACCGCATCGTCGCTTAACATCAGGCGAGATGGCGGTCAAGTGTAAACCTATACAAGTTAAAAAAAAATGTACATACGTAAATCTATGGAGCTTGAAATTTTACGACGATGTTCTAGACTTTGAAATATTTTTCGAATTAGGTTCAAGGAAACAATTAGTTTATGATGTTAACATTTTCTTTTCGTATAAAAAATAACTCAATTTTAGTGTCATTAGCAGTAAATCAAACCTCTGCAAAATTTATGGACGCTGAACGGATAATACATGAAATGTAATAAATAGGTGGTCTCTTCGACCTAATTTGATGTTTATTTTTTTCTACTTGTATTATAGATAGATAGATAACACTTTATTGTCCACAATATAAAACTTACAAAACAAAGAGACTTAGCCTAGAACAAGTGAAACAAGTGGCGACCTTATCGCTAAAAGCGATCTCTTCCAGGCAACCGAAGGATGGAGAGAAACATGCAATGGAAATAGACGGGGTTAGGGTACAGTGTGACTAATAAAGGTATCACATAAACATACATATCAATAATCATACATGCTAATACTTAGAATACCTACTTTTAACCTACAATAAACTAATATATAATAATATAATATTATGTTATTATATATTAGTATATATATAATAATATAATATTATATTATTATATGTTAATAATATTATCTTAATATATATAAATCTCCTGTCACGATGTTTGTCCGCGATGGATTCCTAAACTACTTAACCGATTTTAAATTAAATTGGCACACCGTGAGCAGTCTGGTCCAACTTGAGAGATAGGATAGTTTTTATTTCGATTAATAGTCTTTAAATGACAATATCCGAGCGCAGCCGGAATGGGCCGCTAGTATTATTATATATTAGTATAATATACTAATATATAATAATATAATACATATATATAATGTAATATCTATATATAATATAATATAGATCTTATTGTAACTATGAATAAACTTTTATAAATAAAATTTATGGAATTAATACTTAAAAATTAACAATCTTCTGGTAAGATACACACTCCAATATTATTTAGCACATAACCTCTTCTGCAGAAGCATCCCATGACACATTGCAGAGTACAGATCGTGCTGCCATCATCTGTGGTGTCACAGGTATCAGGACACGCGGTACCACAGGTCAGAAACGTTTGATTCTTGGCGCAGTCTGGGACAACTGAAAGAGCAATGAAACATTGGTTTTTGAAGTGAAAACTTCTTTAGGCGCGCCTAGACAAATTTTTCGTGGGGTGTAAATTGAATTCTAGCAGCACGCTCGGGTATGATAAGAAATCTTCGGGTAAACTCGGGACCTTGGCAATTGGGCATCTAGAAATGCGTCAGCCAATGGGAAATGTTGAAAGGGCGTGGCCTCGCCATCATGGCATAGCCATCTAGAAATGCGTGAGCCAATGGGAAATGCTGACGCATTTCTAGATGGCCATGCCAAGATGGCGAGGCCACGCCCTCCGGTTACACCCGTGTAGATTCCAAGGATCAAATTCGGAGTTATAAGTTTTCACTTCTATCGGCAGTACCTATGACTGCCAATTTTTTTTGTAATAGTACATTAAAATGTAAGTGCTCTAAGTTGATTATTATCCTGGAATCGAAGTTGTTTCAGTGAAATTCTTAAATTATTTTGGGTTGAAAATGAATTAAACGTAAAGGAGTAGGCTAATTTAAAGTTATCTTGTTTATAGAAGCAGGAATGATTGATGAACTGGCGGATTGATTTGTTTTGCCTAACTATACATACATAGTACAGAGGAGAAACACTGATCATTTTAAAGATTTCTAAAGCGATCTCATAAATAAACACAATTTTTGCGCTTAAATTGCAAACCCTGGCTAAACTCTACGAGATAGATCAAAATACACCTAATTACACCTAATAGTTTCTGAGAATAAGTCTTTCAAAGTTTATAATATTTTTCGTACTTAGCAATATTTTAACTCCTACTTGACCACTTTATGGCACATTTACTGCGGTTTTTACCCCGACAAAAAAAAAGAGGTGTTAAAAATTTGACGTCGAAGTCTGTCTGTTTATCAGACAGACACACATACAGGTCTGTCTCTATGTGAATCTGTATGTGTGTGTATCTGTCTATGGCACCGTAGAGCTGAAACGGATGGGCCGATTTCGATGCGGTTTTTTTTTATTTGAAGAAAAATTTTTGTGTTGATGTTTTGAGCTATTTTTGGTTAATATCGATTCAAGATGGCCGACCAAATGGCAGACCAAATGTTTCATCACAATCTACCTCAATATGGGTATCAAATGAAAGGGATTGACTAGTAGAGTACTATACAGTATAATACATTTCAAATCACAAAATGGCGAACTACATAATTTTTTTTTTCACTAATGCCTTAATATGGGTGTCAAATGAAAGAGCTTGACTAGTAGACTACTATACACTATGAAAAATGTATATTTATACCATATCGAGGTAGTTGTGAAAAAAGAAACGTATTTCGTCATTTTTCGCCATTTGGTAGTTTTAAAGATCTAAGCATATATAGCGACAAACAGACGCGGGAAGTGACTTTGTTGTGTATAGTGATTACAGACTATGAATCGAAATAACAGATGAAAAAGATTATCTCAAGTTGAACCAAAATAAACATCAATTCCAACTTTAGTGAACATCGGTTGACTTAATGAAAAGTTCACATGGAACAAACATCATGATTGTTCAGCTGTTTTTTTTTTAACTTGAATAGGTTTACACTTGACCCCCATCTCGCCTGTTGTTAAGCGACGATGCGGCCTACGATGAAACGTGCGTACCTAGAAGAAACCGATTCACTCTCGACTTGAAGAAACCAACATTATAACTATCAGGAAAAATCCACTCTGGTAGCTCATTCCACAGCCTAGACGTTCTTATCACAAAAGTAGAGTCAAATCTCTTCGTTCGTGTGTTAGGAACATCAACATTTCGAGCTATGAGCATTCCGATACAAAAAAGGACAAGGTGGTATTAGATCATGCAAATCAGTCGCACACTCCCCGAAGTGTATACGATAATATTAGATAGATAGGTAACTCTTTATTGTGACACAAAAACATAAGTACAGTAAAACACTTACGAACTAGCACCACAAATGGCGGCCTTATTGCTTAGAGCAATCTCTTCCAGGCAACCAGCTTAAAGGAAATTCGCCTACATACAAGGTAAGGCGAAGCGAGGTGACATCTATATTGTATATGTATACGATAAATAAATAAATTGAAGACACCATGATCATAACTATCAGGAAAAACTCACTCAGGTACCTAGGACACCTAGTTTTTTGGCGGCTAATTTAGCCTTGGACTCGAAATACGAGCCAAAGTTGAGCGTGGATGTCAGGGTAACGCCCAAAAGCTCAAGATGATCAGTAAACGGCACGGATACTGATACTGACCTTATTCCAATAGATCAGAATGTTGGATCAACGACAGTATGTTTTAAAGTTAAAATGGCATTATTGATTTAATTTAAAAAAAAAACTAAACTTACCATATGCCATGGAATTCATAATGAAAATCGTTGCAAAAGCGAACGCGAAGACAGAAACAAACTTCCACATTTTGATGAAATTAATTTTACTATGTCGTTAAACAGTAAACATTACAGTTCAACAGATCACAATAAAATGCAATAACAATAAATTTACATCTTTTTATATAATGGTGGGAAACCCGCTCTCGAATAAATAACTTACAACGATATTTAATTAAACTTACGTATGGAAAAAACTGACCAGTCTGTTTGTTTAGTATCATCAGACCGATAGCTACATTATTCTTGCATTCGAAAGTCCATTTCAAGTAGAGTTTTACAGGTTTATTTAATATCGCGTTTGGATCAAAATGATAAGAAAGCCGAAGGCATCCTGAAAAGAAGAAGCTTGCTCGGAGAAGCAGCATGATGTCTACCCGACAGGTACTGAGTGCTACCGAGAAAAATAAAGTTGTTATTAAATAGATAAAACAAAATTTAAATCTGTAGTTTAAAAAACAATTTAGAGCTATATAATGTGCCCTATATAAAGTTACGGCTGGTCTAGTCGGGAGAACGGCGGCTGCCGATCCGGAGACCCCGGCACACGCACCCAAAGACAATATACCCACGGATGTTCGGCTAATAACAAGCACAGCATTTTACCTCGCCCTGCGCTCCCGCTGGTGAAATGTGATTTTAAGGTAAAGTCCTACTTATGGATGATCAACAGGCCACATAATCTTTGCACGCACCACTGTCTTTTCGAAGTTATGTGCGTAATGCCGCTAACTTAAAACGGTGAAAGAAAACATCGTGAGGAAATCGACATGTACCTAGAATCTTTCGAAGTCATTTGTCATCCACCAACCCGCACTGCCAGCGTGGTGGATTATGGCCTTAACTCTCTCCTTGCGAGAGAAGGCCCCGAGTCCCAGCAGTGGGAAAATTTTGTGGGCTGTTGATGATGATGATGATTGATGAATGTGCCCTGCGAATCCTGAAATTGGTAACAAACTGCGTCTGTGTATATAGCGGAATTATTAAATTGACACAATACCAACCTACCTGACCATAGAATCGCTAGCGGCGGTATGCGATAGTTCTACTTATTCGTATTTCAGTTGTTGACAACGCATAGTGATGGGTAAAAACGTCCGGCGTCCACCGCTTCTTGCAACCGACTAACTCTTCCCAACTCCCAACGATGACATAATTCCGTATGCCTTGAAGGTTGGGGTAATATACAAAGGGGCAACAATACAAAGTACAAGAACAAAATTAAAAATTTTGACTAACCACCGACTACCTCTGATTTGCAATTTGTAAGTACAACATTCTACTAGTCAAGCCCTTTCATTTCATACCCATACCAATTGAGAGAGTTGTGAAAAAAGAAATGTATTTCGCCATTTTGTGGTAGCGGCCATCTTGGATATTAAATCTGTCATAGTTGTCAAGCCCTTTCATTTGGTACCCACATTGAGGTAGTAGTGAAAAAAATTTATTTAATTCGCAATTTTGTGGTGGCGGCCATCTTGGATTTGAAATTTGTTATAAGTAATTTAATATCAACCAAACATAGCTAAGAACACCTGCACGGAAATTATCCTTCAAAAAAAAAATTGGCAGTCATAGGAACTGCCGATAGAAGTGAAAATGTATAACTCAGAGTTTGATAGCTTACCTTGGAAACTACACGGGTGTAAACGGAGGGCGTGGGTAAACTCGGGACCATGGCTATTGGCTATCTAGAAATACGTCAGCCAATGGGAAATGCTGAAAGAGCGTGGACAGGGCATCGTGGCATGGCCATCTAGAAATGCGTCAGCATTTCCCATTGGCTGATGCGTTTCTAGATGGCCTTGCCATGATGCCCTGTCCACGCTCTTTCAGCATTTCCCATTGGCTGACGTATTTCTAGATAGCCAATAGCCATGGTCCCGAGTTTACCCGAAGCTTTCTTATCATACCCGAGCGTGACGAATGAATTCAATTCATAGCCCACAAAAATCTGTCTAGGCGCGCCTAAAGAAGTTTTCACTTCAAAAAACGCATCGAAATCGGCCCATCCGTTGGACCTCTACGGTGCAACTCTACAGACACACAGACAGACAGACATCAACGTCAAATTTATTACACTTCTTTTTTGGTCGGGATTTAAAAAAGCAAGAACTGAAATGTGATGCAAGTAAGTGGCAACAGCTAATATAATTGTCTAAGGTACAATGTCTGTTCAACACTAACAACCTTATCAATAGATTTCAGTCAGGGCGCCACCATCTCATTTTGAAAATAAAACAGTACTGAAAATATTTTCGCTCAGTACCACGTCCGTCGCATGGCTTATCGCGTTTCCTTTGTGAGACATTCAGGTAAATATTGTATTTAATTGGCGGGACATTGATAAGATGTAGACTGACAGTAATAAACTGCATACATGTTTGCAATTAGCTAAAAATACACGATAGTTAATTATAACTTTAATAAGAGTTTTTAAAGGTTTCGCTTTATTACCTAAGTTGGTCTCACGTGGACTCTACTGTCTACCGAACGTTGGGCTATCGCAGTAGATACAGAACCTTACTTACCTAATCTTTTTGAAGTTAAAACTGCTTTGGGCGCCCCACAGACAGATTTTTCGCGGGCTGTGAATTGAATTTTAGCGTCATGCTCGAGAATGATAAGAAATGTTCGAGTGAACTCGGGACTATGGCTATTGGCCATCTAGAAATGCGTAAGTATTCCCCATTACCCCATTAGCTATCTAGATGGCCATGCTCATGGCCACGCCCTCCGGTTTCACCCGCGTAGTTTTCAAAGTAAGCTATCAAATTCTGAGTTATAAGTTTTCACTTCTATCGGCAGTTCTTATGACTGCCAATTTTTGAAGTGAAAACTTATTTAGGCGCGCCTAGACAGATTTTTCGTGGGCTATGAATCGAATTCATTCGTCACGCTCGGGTATGATAAGAAAGCTTCGGGTAAACTCGGGATCATGGCTATTGGCCATCTAGAAATACGTCAGCCAATGGGAAATACTGAAAGGGCGTGGACAGGCCATCATGGCATGGCCATCTAGAAACGCATCAGCCAATGGGAAACGCTGACGCATTTCTAGATGGCCATGCCAAGATGGCGAGGCCACGCCCTCCGGTTACACCCGTGTAGTTACCAAGGTAAGCTATCAAATTCTGAGTTATAAGTTTTCACTTCTATCGGCAGTTCCTATGACTGCCAATTTTTTTTTAATATTAATACAGAAAATTTACAAAGAACACGAAAAACAAAAACATGAAACCATGTGAAAAAACGAAAAAAGCATGTGGAACGATCCATAGACCAGAGAGAATAAATCCAAGAACTGGTATTTGTAGATAATTCATTAAATCACTGTTTTAGCACAAATGCTATGTTCTGTATGATAAATGTTTCGGGAGTGCTGTTAGAAGTCAAAAACTACAATAAATGTACATTATTAGTTATATATGTATAGACGAAAGCGCTGAGGTGTTGGTAACGATAGCAGTGTCGTGATAGGTACATTAAAGTATTACCTGCTTGAAAAAATATTAATTCAAATATGATGCTACGAGTGCAGCAACAGGAAATAGGTATATAATTATTTATTATTGTCTTAAGACCAATGTCAGTTCAACGGCCAAACCAACTTTGAGCGAGATAAAAAAAATGACATGGGTCAGTACAATTGTTATAAAAACATAATATTATACTCGTGTAATGCTTGACAGTTTTCTGTACGATAATTATATTATAATACAGTAAAGACTTACAGACAGAAAGACTTAATTATGTACACCAGTAATTTACAAACAATTAAGCAATACAAATAATAAAGTAAAGACTTTGAAAACGTATACAATTTGAATGCTCTTTCTTTTGTTTTTATTTTTTGCAGATTGAGGACGCTATGGTCGCATTTTCCAGAAAAAAATGCACTGGGTAATTGTTGGTTTTCAAATTGTAGGTTTTATAGTCCAAGATCCCAGAGCTGCCAGACGTCGCCTATTCTCTGATGAATGAAATGTGGACGATTGAGTAGAGTTAGTAAGTACTAAGAACACATGCTTACTCGCTAACTTGCTTAGACGGCCGATTTTAAGATATGGGGTAATGAAGGTACATACAAACATTACTTACTTCACGTATTTTCTAATAAGTGATTTTCACGTATGTTGTAGACAATATTTTTAAAAACAAGGTCCCAATACTCCCAGACACTCCAAAATAATAATTTAACTTCACTTAAATTCTGATGCTCCATTTGTAAATATGTTCGTCAGACAACTATTTTGAAGCTTTTTCCAATAAGATAGACCAATCTAAGGGTCCAATCATCCACTAAACTCAATTTTAAGTCAATATTTCCTAATAAATGTCTCACTCAGTCTCGCGCTCTTACCCATAGAGGCATAGTTGAGTTTAGGGGATGATTGCCCCCTTAGATTGGTCTATCTTATTGGAAAAAGCTTCAAAATAGTTGTCATATTTACAAATGGAGCATGAAAATTTCACACGTGTTTGTGAATGTCCATACGTGTTTGCTACTAATCACTAAACACCAACCTGCACTAATCACTCGCACTCGCAGACTCGTACTAATCAAAATGCAAACAGGCCTTTACCACAGATCAGAAAACCCTTTCGCGCCTAAACTACAGAACCGATTTAAATTATATTTTTTGTATTTAGTCTATGGCTTTAAAAAATACATAGGTAGGATTCTTGCGACAAACCCTTACAAACTGCAAGAGTGCAAGAGGTTGAAAAATGGGATGGAAATTTTGTCATTTTGGAAGCTAGACATTTAACAACTTATTTCAGGCTTTTATTATAACAAAATTTAAAAATAAATTTATAAACATGGGTCAGATGGCACTGCAGTATACCATTTTTCGCTTTATTAAGTTTAGCGCCATCTGTGATGATATTCATAAACTACTTTAAGTTAAGCCTGCGCCGAACACGTTATTATTGCTACACGAATGGTGAGAGAGCTCAACGTTGAAAGGCTATCTTGTTCTTTCGCTAGATGTCACTTTCATAATTTTACAGAAAGGGATTTAATGAGTAAACATTTCTTTGTTCTTACATAATCATTTTATTTATTATATATTTTTCACAGGCACATTTTATCATGTAGAAAGTAAAACTTAATCTGTAGTCAATATTCATCTAAACGATACAACTATAAATTAGATCAGTATATCAGTAGGTAATATTTTTTAAGAATAAGAATAAGAATAAGAATTCATTTATTGCCATACTGTGTTTACAAAGATCTTAAAGTAGCTTAAATGTACAAACAGTGTGCCCAATTACGGACGTGCAATATGTGTCACATAGTGACGTAGTAGGTACTCAACGTAATAATTTATGTCAAGTTCTTAGTTATATACAAGTATGAATAATAAAATTTGTAAGTAACTTAAGTTTACCTACATAGCTATAACATTTTAAAAATCTATCTTTAGTATACATAAATATGATATCAATTGAACATTCAGCTTAAGAAAATAATTAACCAATTTAAAAAACAAACAAAAAAATAATAATTATGAAATAGGAACAACATTTTAAAATAATAAATAATCGTCATTTTCATGGTTAAAATATTCTTTTAAGTTATAGAATCCTTTCATTAATAGCCAGTTCTTTAATTTTCTCTTAAAACGAGTATTGTCCAAGTTCTTGATGTCTGAAGGTAAACTATTAAATATTTTGATAGCAGTGAAGTATGAGTTCTTATGATACAAAGAATTGTTTGCTTGCGGAACGAAAATATTATTTTTGTATTTAGCACGTGTTATGTCAGCTCTAAATGAGGAGTTAAAGTAGTCACTCCGATTTAGTTTGACGAACAAGCAAATTTCATAAATGTAAATACATGTAAGTGTTAAAAACTTGAATTCTTTAAAAATATTACGGAGGGTATCTGTCCTACTTAAGTTGAATATAGCTCTAATACATTTTTTTTGCAATACAAATGTTGCTTCTACATTAGTGGAATTACCCCAAAAAATAATTCCGTAAATTAAAAGAGGATAAATGTACCCATAATATGCGTTGATAGCTATTTTCTTAGAGGACACATTTGTTAATATGTATAGAGAATGTATGTATTTATTTATTTTATTATTTATTTTACATATATGTGCCTTCCAATTCAAATTTGCATCTATTGTCACACCTAAAAATTTTGCTTCGTTAACCATATCAACGTTCACACCATTATGAATTATATTTAAGTTAATTTCTTTCCGTTTATTATTTCTAAATTCTATTAACTTTGTTTTTTGTATATTTACTGAAAGGTTGATGTGTTCTAACAGACTGACAATTTTATCTAACACATTTTTTATTTCTTTTTCAAATGCATCATGACTCATGTTTCCTTTGGGTATATAAATTGTCGAGTCATCAGCAAACATGATACATAAGTATTTAGTTACGAGCGGTAACTCATTGATGTAAATTAAAAAGAGTAATGGACCAAGGATACTTCCTTGGGGCACACCACGTATAACATTTTGAAACTGTGAAAACATTTTTTCAACTGTTTTGGATTTTTTGTTATATGTTTCAATCAACGTTGCCTGGGACCTATTTTGTAAATATGATTTAAACAATTTTAAAGCTACTCCTCTGATTCCAATGTGTTCTAGTTTATCAATTAGCAAAGAATGCGTAACGCTATCAAATGCTTTGGACATATCAAGTAGTAACGCTACACCTGTTTTGCTGTGATTTATTTGTTTCCATGCTTCATTTAACATTTTGAATATAGCTAATGATGTATTTTTTCCTTTTCGAAAACCAAACTGATTATTGTTTATTATATTGTTAGAGTTTAAAAATGAAGTTAATCTGTCATAAATTACACGTTCAAAAATCTTTGAGAAACTAGGAAGAATTGCAATTGGCCTATAGTTATTAACATCGGATTTACTATCTTTCTTATGTAAAGGCTTTATGATTGCTTTTTTGAGGTCATCAGGGAAGCAACCAGTTGCAAGTGACAAATTGATTATGTAGATTAGGGGTTCAGCTATAATATCTATACATTTTTTTATAACTTGTATGGGTATACCGTCGTGACCTGCAGACTTCTTGTTTTTAAAACTTTTTACAATCTCAACAATTTCTTTTTTGTTTACTGGACTAAAGAAGATTGATTTGCTATTTGAATTTGTTAAATGTTGAGATTTTGTAGGCTGACCAGAACTTGAAAAACAATTTTGACACACATTTATAAAAAAATTATTGAATGTTTCTGAAATTGTCAATGGGCTAACTATGTTTTCCCCGTTGACTTTCAGCTTTTGTATAGTTTCAGGTATATTATTTGTGCACGATGTGTTCTGCTTTATGATGCCCCATGTGGCTTTGATTTTATTTGCACTGCGGTTAATGTAACGTATATTAGCTATCTTCTTTGACAGCTTAATAACTTTCTTAAATACCTTGCAATATTTATTGTACTTAATTATACTGTTTTTAGTTCGATTTGTTTGTGTTTCATGATAAATATGTCTTTTAAACTTGCTTGATTTCTTTATTCCTGTAGTTTTCCAGTTTGGTTTTTTTGTATGAGTCATTTGTACTTTGCGCAGTGGAATAGTTAAGTTGAACACAAGTGAGAATAACTCAATAAATATCTTATAAGCTTGATTTGGCTCATTCTGTTCATATACGGTAGAAAAGTTAATCTGTGAGATATATTTTAGAAAGACGTCCATGTATTCATCTATGTACATTTTTTCTACAAACCAGTATTTTTCTTGATAACTTAAGCTGGTAGTTATTTCTATCGATTGAGCGGTATGATCAGAGCCAACAACTAACCCTAACTCTAATATCTCTGTTTTACATTTTTTGACATTAGTCAATATGTTGTCAATACAAGTTTGAGAGTTATTTGTGATTCGCGTAGCCCTAGAAATTGCAGGTCGTAGGTTAAATGAAGTTAATGTCTCAGTAAATATCTTATTCCGTTTGTCGTTTACTAGTAAGTTTATATTGAAGTCTCCTAAAATGAGGATTTTTTTGTAGTTGTTTCTGGCTTTTACACATATTTTATGAAGCAATGTCTCTAGACATTCTATAAATAGTTTGAAGTTACCGTGTGGTGTCCTATAAAGACAAATAATAATGGAGTTCAATTCAGGAATGTTGACTCCGCAGCATTCAAAATGACTTTCAATTGACATTTCTTTTATCCAGTCTATACGCTTAAAATTAATAGATTTTCTTATGTAAATACTGACACCACCACGAAGTTTATTTTTTCTACAAAAATGAGATGCATTCATATAACCTTCTATTTGTCGAATATCTGTCTCATTTTCTTTCAGAAAAGTTTCTGTAAAGCAACACACATCAAATTTTTTGTCATTTACTATTATTTCCAGTTCGTCTAATTTATTTCGCAAACTGCGTACATTTAAATGCATTACCTTGAACACGTTGTTGGCATCAGTATGCTCGAAAAAACTGCTGCGAAGTATTTCCCAAGATGCTGCTTTGAGAGTTCTGTTTCTTAAAATAAAAAGGAATTGTACCTGGTTTTAAAACATCAATTTCCGTAATTTCAGTACTCTTCCTTTGATTTTTTTGATTTTTAGCAGTAATTTTATTGAAGAAATAAGGAATTGTACCACGAATCAAGCTATGGCGATTCAGAATTTTTGAATTACATGGTTTTATTATTCTTTTTCCCAGGTAGTGATCCTCATAGTCACGCATGTTAATGGTGTAATTTATGCATTTAGAAAAATAAAATTTACTCGGTGCTGTATTGTTTTTGGGTGTGACATATAGATATCTGCAGTTTTTTCGGTTGTGAGCAATCATTTTAATATTATAGTTCAATTTATCCTCGTTTAAATACGGATTAAGAGACACACTTGTAACAATTATTTGCGGCTTCGTTAGACCTTGCAGAATAGCTGACAATTCAATCATAAATTGTGTTGGATTTGAGTCATTTGACCCTAAACATAAAACCAACCAATCCTCTTCATTCAAGGACTTAACATTATTTTGCACAGATTTTAGTATATGATCTGCAGATGCATCAGGATATGAGTAGTTAACTATGCGATAATTTTTAGTGTTCTTATGTTTCTGCCGTAGTTTTATCAAAAGCGGCGATAAGTCTTTACATTGCTGATCACCACAAATCATTATTGTGGGTCTTTCGTCATATCTGATTCTTTCAGCTATTTTTGGGATTGATCCAGTAGAAACCTCATCGCAATTGTCAAAACTAGACCGTGGTATAGCTTTTTGTTTGTTTGTCTTATTTTGTAGATTTAAGTTATACTTTATCTGATCATTATTCATAACAGGTGAAGTTACCAGACAATCACGATAACTTTTTGATTTTGGTTTATTGTAACTATTCTGCGTGTTATATATTTTTTTAGGCAACTTCATAGCAGGTGAATGGACAGGGAGTAAAGTACCTAAATGTGGAGATGGTGACGTTAATGGTAGTAAAGTATCATTCATATTTGATATATCTAATATACTATCATTGTAGCTCCTTTTGCTTTCCTGTGGTAATTTAAGTTGTTTGTCCTTTTGTTTTTCTTTTTCAAGTTTCTGTATTGTCAATTTTAACTCTTTATTTTCTATTAATAGTTTGTTAATTTCTTCTTTCGATTTAACGAGGTGTGAAGTTAGCTCTTCTATCTCTTTTTTCATCACTTCTTGCTGGGGATTTGAAGTATTCTCACTGCTGCCGAAAGGTGTAGGATAATACGTGGCATCCTCAAAAGTGTCATCTAATGTATCACTACACAAGGACAAGTTTTCTAATGACAAACATCGTTGCCGTTGGCTCCTTGGTTTACGAAGAGTAATGTTAGAGATACCTTCATTGATGTTATGAGTTTGTTGTGGAGTATTTTCTTGTTTTTTATGGATACACGCAAAGCAAGTCCAAGATTTCTTTCTCTCTGGGTCCATCATGTAAAACCGAGTGTTAGAGACTTTAGCGCAGATGAGATCGTAGTTGCACTTACATGTACTGCAGATCATAAATGATCTATCAGTGATTTTCTTTGTACATGCGCCGCAATCTAAACAAATCATGTTGTTTATTGAAGAAGTCGAAGTATTTATATGAGAGTTACGGGACAGCGCCATCTCTGTAGTTTTACTCGTACTATTTTACTTACGTTAGTATGTGGTTAACCAAAGCACTGAATCGATCCTTATCAGCGAATTCAATGAATTCTTATTAGTTTTGACAAAAAAAAAAACATAGATGGTTTCATTCAATCAAACCACAAAATATTTACAGATTTGAAAGAACTCTTTCAAATGTAACAAAGTTCCTTTTATTTTTAGTTTATGATATGCACAGATTACAGAAATAAAACACAGATGGAACCTTCGTGAACAACACTGTGAAGCCCGTAATTAGTCATGTTGACTTAAAATTGTCAAATCAACGTTCCAAATTACTTGTATAATGTTGTCAGTCTTAAGAAAAAAGTCCCACTATTGTTGTCTTAGCTTGGGAAATCTTCACGTTTAATAAACACATCAATTGATATTTTAAAATGTTAATATTATTACACCGATTATGCAAGGATTTCTTGTTACTACTATTTCCATTCTATGAAGAAAAGAATTTTGATTTTGCATGCAACTAGAAATTAACTTGAATCGCAAATAATAATATTAATGTAGTTTACTCGCTTAGATGGTTAAACAAAAATTAAAACAACCATCTTTACCACCAAACTATTTTCGATAAAATGCATATAGGCTACCTGTATGTTATAGGTCCAAACAACAAACAAAAAAAAACTAACAAAATAATTATTTTAACAGTTCACTTATTATTCACCTTTTTTTGACAAAACAAGACTTTAAAATTAAGTAACCATATAATATTAAAAAACTTAACAATTTAAAAATATTTAATTTTACAAACAACGTTATGCATAATATTAACTTCAAAAATATCTTCCTTCAACAAATGTTTTATTTAATAAACCATCATTTTATAACCAATTATATTGCCACTGTTTCACTTAGATAATATATCGAATGACATTACAATACTATACAAAACACTTTATTGGCACCATAAACAAAGTTGACAAGAAGTAACAAAAAAATATAATAATAAAACAAAATGGACACAAAAGGCGATCTTGTCGCTAAAAGCGATCTCTTCCATATAACCTTTTAATTCATGAGGAAACAAAATTTGTATTATTTTAGGCAGTGGTGCCACTAACGAAATAAATAAATACACAAACAAATTTTATGATTTATTAATGATTTTGTTTTTTGTACATTTTTATGTCATAAATTACACATTTAAAAAATTTAACATTTACCAAAATTAAATTTGAAATAACATTAAATTGAATAATACAATGCCCATCAATAATTTGGTCTACGAGTATCTAAAAAAATATGTAATCTATATTTTACCCTAAATTCAGGGAAAATAATGTCCATTTAGTATCGCCACACTAACCTATTTTCGTTGAGGTGTTGTGTTCCATTCATCACCAAAATGAAATCGCCTAAATTATATAAATAACAGTAAAAATATTCAAATTTTCCTATGAAATTATATTCGTCTTTCCTTTTTTTTGTTTTTGGGAACATTGTTTGCAATGTTTTAAGACACAAGACGGCATATTTTAAAACAAAACTTAAAATCACACGGGACTCCCGTACAACACGGAAGTCCGTTTCATACTGACTGGAGTTTGTATTTGCCTCGGCGTTTGTATTTCCTTTGTCTGCTTCAGTAGCTCTGTTCTGCGCGCTCCATCTGGTTTTATTTCTGTAATCTGTGATGATATGGTACTCAATTGTAAATCACTATATTTGCGGTGGAGTAACAAACAATTTTTATAGTTTTGCACGTAACTGGGATTCCGGAGTCATGATTTGCATTCATGTTTTGGTGCGAAAATTCAAAATATTGTAGCGGTCACTTGTGAAAATTGTTTTATTTCACTTGTTTGTAGTGGATATTGCACGGATTACTGTCTCATTTGTTTATTAACACTAATGTTACGTTATTTCACTGAGTCACATTAACACTTGAAAGTATTTTTAATCGAAAATTCACACATAGAGAAACGATAAATTGTGTTTACTTATCAGCGCTACTGGGGGATCACTACACATTATTTCAGTTCTTGGTATATTATTAAATCGAATTAGAGTAAACACAACACTATAGTAACATACTTAATTCACAGATTAGAGTGAAAATATTGTCCAGTTCACGAAAATCGGCACCGAATTTAAACACCAGAGTCAATGTTTGGTAGCAAAATTTGAATATTTTTACCGGTTTTTTTGAAAAAACTATATTATTTCACTTTAATAAAGAAAATATTGTCACTGAAACACTTAGGGAATAGTAATATCACGTATATAACGTTTTTTAGTTGGTGACAGTCAATAATAAGGCATAAAACTATTTTTAATTAATTATTTACACTAAGAGACGCGGAACTACTTGTTTACTCAGTGGCGCCACTCCGCGCACCGCGGAGAGTTTTTTTCCCATATTAGTTGAGAAAATCGCATTTTACTATTTTACTATAAAATAAAGTGGCCAAGTGCGAGTTGGACTCGCCCATGAAGGGTTCCGTTGCAGCAAGAAACATAATATACATAGTACACATAGTTTTTTTAGTTCGTTGTAACTTTGATCGAAGTTTTAATAATAATGTATTTATGACGTAAGTACTAAAAAAAACTACTCATCAGATCGAGTTCAAACCAATTTTCGTTGGTAGTTTGCATTAGTTTTTTCATTCTCTCATTTTAGAAGTTAGAGGGGGATTTTTTACCACACATTTTACCACTTTGGAAGTGTCTCTCGTGCAAATTATTCAGTGTAGACAAAAACTATATTAAAACCTCAACATCATTTTTGAAGACCTATCAATAGACATCCCACACGTGTAGGTTTGATGAAAAAATTTTTTTGAGTTTCAGTTCGAAGTATGGGGGTAACCCTATTTTTTTTTTTTTTTTTGTAAAAATCTTAATGCAGTTCACAGAATACATCTACTTACCAAGTTTTAATAGTGTAGTTCCCATAGTTTCGGCAAAAAGTTGCTGTGACATACGGATGGACAGACAGACATGACGAATCTATAAGGGTTCAGTTTTTACGTTTTACGGAACCTATTAAGCATACAGTATAATTATTATTACCTAAAAAGTCAACCAGTAGCCAGCTTTGTTGACCTTAAAAACTTATGGGTAGTAGAACACTTTAAAAACTTTGTAATAATGTATTTATATTTTTCGCGATCATACTTGTATGTAGGTATTAATACGAAGTGAATAAATCAACATTGAAAAGCATAAACATTTTAAAATCAAACATTTAAGTACATATAAGTGTTCGTTTTATTTGGTTAATTCAGTGGGGAAATATTCGACGAGACAAAAAATCGATTCAAAATTACTATAAATGACGCCTGTCTGGCAACGTAACATAATTTTATCATTTTTTTCCAAATACTTATATCGATGTAATTTGATATTGTGATTAACGTATATATTAACAGTTGCCGTTCCTTGTAAAATTGTTTATGTTTTATTTTTGTGCGATTTATTATCTTTAGATATATCTTTGAGTCTTCACCGACCCACTTCATTCATTCCCCCAATTTATCTTTCTCCTGTTTTTGAAGTGAAAACTTCTTTAGGTGCGCCTAGACAAATTTTTCGTGGGCTGTGAATTGAATTCATTTGTCACGCTCGGGTATGATAAGAAAGCTTCGGGTAAACTCGGGACCATGGCTATTGGCCATCTAGAAATACGTCAGCCAATGGGGAATGCTGAAAGGGCGTGGACAGGCCATCATGGCATGGCCATCTAGAAACGCATCAGCCAACGGGAAATGCTGACGCATTTCTAGATGGCCATGCCAAGATGGCGAAGCCACGCCCTCCGGTTACACCCGTGTAGTTTCCAAGGTGGTTCTTTTTTTCTGAGTCACTTAGAGGGTACCTCGCCTGACAATTCACGCCACTCTCGGGTGACTCGTCCCGCGGAGCAGTATTTAACCGATTTCGCGCCGAGGGCGCACGTCACTTCTTTTCGCGCATTCTTAAAAGTAACTTATACTCCAGCTGTTTATAAAGTTCGCCTCGCACCAGTTAAAGCTACCGATTCGTACCGCACCGCACCACAAGATTATTTCGCAACACACAATTCAAAGGCAGCTGCTGAAGGAAATATAATTGAGGAAGAAGAACTGCCGCTCAATCGCCCGGAGGACGCTGGATTCTTAAGGTAGGACCTTTCTTTTGTGTTTCTGGAGAAAAGGCCAAACCCCAGGGTCTTCCACCCTCTTATTGTTTTTGTTCCTATAATTTAAATTCCACCCGCTCCGCCGTCACGAAATCTCATAGATATCCAAGAGTACCAGCGCACCGCTGGTGACGAGAATTGTTATAATAAATAATTAATTTTCTTCGCCATTTAATGGTCCTTCGTCACTCGGATGCCTTGTTTATCCTGAGATTTCGTGGCTATTTACCCCATTCCTATTTATTTATTTATCTACCGCCTATTTTGTGTGTCTCTCGTTTGAAGTTAAGTTCGTTTTGTAGTGGTAGGGCTCTTGCCAAGCCCGCCTGGGGAAGTACCACAGCTTTGCCTATTATTCTGCCGTCAAGCAGTTACCTACTGTGTTACGGTTTGAAGGGCAAAGTTTCCAGATATACGACTGGGCTAAGAGATATAACACCTAAAATCTCAAAGTGACGAGCAGTGCAGTGTCAAACAGGATTTAGACTCTTCATGTTCAATCAACTTCGTGACGTTTGACTTTTATGAACAGATTTGTCGTTACCCGTCTCGTCACTCTAAATAAATAATATTTGCTTATTTAAATTATTTAACATTCAAAAGTCAAACATTGCCTTTGGTTACCGCATCGCCTAATAAACTCGAATTTCGCATTTACACCGCAATTTTTATAAACCGTTTTCAATTCTGTTAATGACTACCTACATAAATCACTTATAATTACCAACGCATTATATTATCTCGTTCGCCGTTGGAAATTATTTATTTACCTACCTCGCATTTTTGTTATTTTGTACGATCACTTTAACATTATTTGAGTTTGGATCATACCTATTGTCTGGATTTGATCACGATGACGTCGTCTAATGATCAAAAATTAAAATTATTGGAATGTCAAAGACAAGTATATTTCGAGCGTCTTCAACAAATATACGATAAATCGCGTGCTAATTTGAATGACCCAGAATTATTGGAAGAATTTCTGTGCTCGGTTGAGACTTTACAAGAAATCAGGTGTAACTTTCAGATTTGCGTGAAAGATATCGAATCTTTATTATTGAAAATTGATAAGGATTCAGTTCCAGATTTCAATCAATGGCTCGCATTTGAAGATCTTTATTGTCGTGTTAAACGTAAACATTCTCAGTTTATTACAACCACAGCGCCCACACCAACGGTTAAACCAGATAAAACATTTCAAAATATTAAGCTAGCTCGTATAGAAATACCGGAATTTGACGGAAATGCAAACGACTGGCCTTTATTTTATGCTACTTTCCAAAGGGCTGTTCCAAACATTTAAATTCATCGCTTTCCGTAACGGAAAAAATATTTTATCTCACTAGTAAATTGAAAGGTCGAGCGAAACAAGTATACATTGGATTCGTACCCTGTGAAGAAAACTATGAAACAATATATAACGCGCTCGTTTCTAAATACGAAGATAAGAGAAATCTCGCTAGTACTTATTTAAACCAAATTTTCTCATTGAAGCCCATTGTTTCCCCCACCGCTAATAACTTAGAATATTTAATCGACCAATTTTCAAATTCGCATCTCACATTAATTAACTTAAACATACCCGACTTGTACGATTTTGTCATGTCATACCTTTTATTACAACGGCTGGACAGAGATTCGGCACGTTTATTCGAAATGGATAACCGCGATTCGGAAATACCTGCGTTTGATAAAATTACTAAATTTGTTCGCGACCGTATTAAGGTTTTGAATAGGACGAGTGAAAACTCAAGTACTTGTGTGAGAGCCAAGCTGTCAGAAAACTACATTCCGAAAAATAATTCACGCGCATTCTTAGTAAGCGATAACATTTGTACATTATGCAATGACAAACACGACCACTTGTATTCCTGTAAAAAGTACAGGACTTTAACCGCTCGAGAACGTTACGAACATGTAAAACAATTACGCGCTTGCATTAACTGTTTGAGTTCGCAACATAATTCAAACGCATGCCGGTCTAAGGGAACTTGTGCAAATTGTAAAAAAAAGCACCACACTTCACTCTGTTTTCAAGCTGATAACAGTAGAACCGGTCCGTCGAGTGATTCAGATTCAGATTCTTTATTTCAGACCTTAGGTATAACAAATATACACTTGGTAGCGTCATTTACAAAATTCAAAGAATAGTTTAAAAATTTCAATAAATTCAAATTATACATGTTCAAGTTATAAAGAAGTAGTTATATAAAAGAAAATAATTTAAAAATAAATAGCGGCTATTCAGTTGGGCCTTGTCAGTTCAATGCAGCTGTAGAGAGGCGTTGTCAGAATGTATGAAAACAAAAGAATTATATTAAAGCTTGAATTAAAAAAAAAAATATATATAAAAGAGATATTACAAATTTTATGTCAATGTACGAGTAGAAAATGATTTTCTCCAATTATTTTTGTCCTTTAAAAATTGTTTGTCTTCATAGTAAGCCCTGCTTAACAGATATTTTTTGACTTCATTTTTAAACTTCGTCTCATTTAGGCTTGTTACCTGTTCTGGAACAATGTTATAATAACGAACACTGTTTCTTATGAAAGAAATGTCCGTCTTGTGTAATCTACAACGCGGATACACAAGTCTATTTTTATAACGCGATGCATCAGACTTATTAGCATAGTGACATCTATATTTTCTAGCATACATGATGCACTCATAAATGTAAAGCGACGGCACTGTGAGGATTCCAATTGTATTAAATAAATCTCTCAAAGATTGTCTCGGACCTAACTTATAGATAGCGCGTATTGCTCTCTTTTGTAGCACAAATGTTGTATTTCTATCTGCCGCCGAACCCCACAATAATATACCGTAAGACATTACGCTGTGGAAGTATCCATGGTAAACAAGCCTAGCAGTTGCCACATCTGATATTCTTCTTATTTGGCGAACAGCATGTGCAGCTGAACTAAGTTTGTCCGCCAATTTATTTATATGAGGACTCCATTGGAGTTTGGAGTCAATGGTTATTCCTAAAAATATTGTAGATTGGATTGGTTCAATTATTTGGCCTTTTATAGCTATTTTCACGTTAAAGTTTTGTAAATTTGACAGTGAAAAACGTATGCATTTTGTTTTTCCCGGATTTAAAACTAAGTTGTTGGCATCAAACCAGTTGCACAAAATATTTAAAATTTTATTTATTCCACAGTAATCCATTTGCCCCCCTCTCTTAACTTTAAATAACACAGAGGTATCGTCTGCGAATAAAACAATTTCAGCATTTGTTTGTTTTTTGATTAATTGTGGAAGATCATTCACATAGACCAAGAATAAAAAAGGCCCTAAAATGGATCCTTGCGGTACTCCCATGCCCATGGGAGCTCCTGACGATCTGGCTCCATCGACTTCTACTATCTGGAGACGTTTAGACAGGTAGGATGAAACTATACTTAATGCAGAGTCTACTAATCCATAATGTGCCAGTTTATTTAGTAAAGTTTGGTGGTGGACACAGTCAAAAGCCTTCGACAAGTCGCAAAACACACCAATGACGTCGTGGCGATCCTCCCATGCTTCCAGAATGTACTTTATCAGCTTAAGGCCTGCATCAGTAGTAGATTTACCCTTGGAAAATCCAAATTGATGGTCATGGAGCAAATTATTACAATTAAAATATGAAACTAGTTGGTCCAGCATGATTTTCTCAAAAACTTTACTAAAGCAGGGTAGTATCGAGACAGGTCTATAGTTCCCCGGATTATCCTTGTTACCAGCCTTGAACAGAGGCACCACCTTACTCTGCTTCATAATATCAGGAAATGTACCGGTCTTTATACAAGAGTTGAACAACAGAGCAAGGTAAGGGGCAATCTTCTCAATAATATATTCAAGTACTTTTGTGGACAGTCCCCATAGATCTTCAGTTTTCTTAATTTTTATCCTTTTGAAAGTCTTAACTATGACATTACCCGAAATTTCACGAAATGTAAATGTTGTTGTAGGTGTTTCAACATTTGCCTTTAATGTATCTTCAGCTAGTTTTGGTGAAGATGTTAAGTGTCGTGTGGTATCCATCGGTATGTTTGCAAAATAGGTTTCAAAGGCATTTGCTATATACGTTTTGTTAGTAATAACACTGTCATTAATTTTTAATTTTGTACATTTTTCCTGAGTTTTCGATTTACCTGTTTCTCTATTTATTATATTCCATGCCGATTTTATAACATTCTCCGAATTTTTTAATTTTTCCTTGATAAAAATTGTCTTTGCATGGAAACATACCCTTTTAAATATATTTGAATATTGTTTAATATATGTCAGAGTAGTCGCATCCGTACATATGTTTTTTAAATCATATAGACTATACAGAATATTTCTGCTTATAAACAAGCCAGGCGTTGCCCACTCGGCAAAAGTGGGTTTACTATTAACATTAATTTCTTTTATTTTAAATATTGTATTAAATTCATTTTGTAACATGTCAAAAAATATACTAAAACTACGATCTGGATTATTAAATATCAAGTCAAAGTCAAAATTCAGAAAATAATTATCAATTGCAGTTATAAAAGATTCTAATTGGGTGGATGTGATCGGTCTAGTCCTAATTTTTACCTCAGTCTTTTTTGTATCAGAGAGTAAAGTGATAACCAGACCTCTATGATCTGATTTGATGCGATCGATAATTTTACTTTCCTGATATTGGCAATTCACAAAAAAATTGTCGATGCAGGTTGCAGAAGTACCTTTTTTCGTTGTAGCAACTCTAGTAGGCTCCATAAATACTTCCACCAAAGAAAACGACTGGCACAATAGCTTTATTTTATTCTTGATAGACGACTCCTTGAGTATGTCGATATTAAAATCTCCGCACATTACAATCGCCTTACACTTACTCGTGATGCGACACAACGCTTCTTCCAGAACAGCCAAAAACCTATCTGTATCAGCACTAGGTGGTTTGTATACACATAAGACAATATGTGTGTCTAACTCTACACATGCAAGTTCACAATGACATTCCTCAGTAAATTTTTCAACATCCTTACGTTTCTTAAATTTGATATTATTTTTAACAAAAATTATACAACCTCCACCAATACATTTTTTTCTGTAATAAATACTACCCACATCATAATTTTTCAAACTAAAATTTAGTGTAGATTTGGATATCCATGTTTCAGTAAAACATAATATCTCATGATTTTCGCTTTCTAAAAATAGTTCTAATTCTAGTAGCTTGCCTAACAATCTATTTACATTTTGGTATAATATATTAAAGCATCTATTCTTAATGCCAGGATGAATTTGATTGCGTTTAAATGCAGCGCAAGGATTCCCTGTTGTCAATTTTTTCAGTTTAAAGCAATATCTTGCTCTATATCTATAGCGATAACACTATTACAGTTTTTTGAGTTCCGTCTATTTTGCTCACTTAGCAACGCACAATATATAAGGTTAGCAATCCTAATTTTGTGATGTCTACTTAAATGGTGTGATTTAAAAGGAATGTCTCGTGGAATAACATTTATGTCAAACATTAAAAATTCCTTGTTTCTATTCGATATGAGGTTATGTAAAATAACGTTTAAGGAATATATTTTCTTCTTCTGTGCCTCATTTAGCGAGCCTAAATAAGGGAACGTACACACCACTATTTTGTTTATAACGCCTGTTTTGTACAATTGAATAAGTGATTCCACACAACTTATTAGTATTTTTTTCGTGATTCCAAAAGTATGTCCCATCATGATTACTATGCTTGTGTTATGTTAAAACTGGTTATAACTGGTAACCCACTAAACTGGTTATCGCCGAAATCAACTCCTGAATTTCTCTTTGCGCCAAACAATATTTGTAATTTGCATCTTTGAGTTCGCTCTCTATCCTCGTTATCCTTTCTACATGTTCGTTATAGACTTCTTGAAGATTAATTATAATGTTTTCTTTTTCATACAAATGTTGTCTTAAATTCATTTTTTGTTTGATAAGGATTATGTTGCTGTAGTTACTACGTTTTAGATTTTTCTTACATTTAATAATGTTTTTTTTTATTTTGATGTATTTTTTTAGTTTATTTCTATTCATACAAAGGTATTTGTCATTGTTTTGAGTTATTGAGTCATCATTTTCAGAAGTGAGGCCAATAGTAGACATGTCATCACTTCTATTTGTCGTTGGTATTAATGTGTCATACTGGTTTAAAATACTTTCATGCTCTCTTTGATTGATGTGATCATTTAGGTGGTTTATAAGGGCTTTAGATTGCTTAAGTTTTTCTTGAAGGCTGTGTGTTTTAGAATGTGCTTCGTCGCATTCCGATCTACTATTTTTTTGAATATGTAAGGTTTGTAAAAGTTGATCACGTTCTATTTGCATTTCTGATAAGTCAGACTCAAGTTTCAACATTTTATTTTTAAGGCGTGTATTTTGGTCAATTATATTTTTTATTTCAACTTCACCTTCCTCTCTTTCAGTCAACAGTTTCTTATTAGTATTTTTTTCTAGTTGTAGATCGTGTAAAGCCACTTTTAATTTTTGTTCTAGCTCTCGGAGCGATGACTGTCGGGTTTTCATGATTATATATTTGTTACTGTTGACGGTTAATAAAAAATTGTACAATTTTGTGTAAAATATTATCGATTTACAGTCTCAAGTGTGTCTCAAGTGTACACTCAATGTATTGAATGCGTCGAGAGTAATAAAGAACTCCGCTAAATCATAATGATATGCATATTCTATAGTTAGCAATATAATTCGGAACAGTGTCCACAGATAGTCATAAGTGCCTTAACAGAATTTGCCACACAAAACATCTATCCACAGGTATCCGAACACGATTTGTTATCTGTCCATATCGTACGTCAGTCTGGTGAATGTATATTGGCGTCAGAGTTACGTTCATTCGCTCAAATTCAAATCGATGTCACACAAATATTGCAATTTAAAGTAATTTACAGTTACAGATGTAGTTACTTTGTGTAATTATGATATAATTTGGAATTTCCTGTGTGTGTGTGTGCGAGGTTTTTTGAACTGTGTAACGATATTTGTCTGTAATGGATAGTGATTTTATTGCGTGGATACATCTCACCCGTGTTGTAATATGTTGTTATTCCCTTTGGAGGTTATAGTCACTTGTTTTTATTTCACTTTGAATACCAAATCTTGCGTTTTATCTCAGTTTTAAATTTAAAAACGAGCACAACCTTTTGTTTACTGTTTACTTGGCTAGTGTTGCCATTATCCTGATAACAGTCGTAGTCCAGTAGTGGCTGCTCAGAATAATAACGCTACTTCAAATTTATTTTTTGAATGAACCGACGAATAATGACGCTTCATTTTGTAGTATGAACGCAAATTCAAAATCTTTGCGAAAAACTCAAAATGTTTTGTTGGGCACCGTTCTTGCTGATGTTCGCAAAAGAGACGGTTCCGTGATTCAAGTTCGTGTCCTCGTGGACAATGGATCGCAAAATCATTTTATTTCCCGCTTCGCTTGCAGGAAATTAGGTATTAACATCTTTCACGATGATACTGACCGTTTCGTAAACGGAATTGGTGGCAGCTACCAGTCTATATTAGGCTATACAGACGTAACGTTGGTATCTAAATATGACAGAAACTTTAACTTGCGGATTAAACCTCTCGTTCTTAAAACCATTTCAAGTTGTTTGCCCAGCTGTGAATTTGACATCTCACCGCTGTCTTATATAGGTAAACTCCAGCTGGCAGACCCGCATTTTAATAAACCCGCCGAGATCGATATTTTGTTGGGGGCTGAAGCCTTTTTACAGATATTACGACCCGGAAAATTGCTGGGTCCACCAGGGCGTCCCGATCTTTTGGAAACTGCTTTTGGATACGTAATATTAGGATCAATAGCTACGTTACAGGCTCATAATGGATCAGACAATAATGAAAACAATCACTCATTTTTCTCGTCGAGTGAGGGTAATTCAATTGAAAGTTTAGTTTCCAAGTTCTGGGATCTCGAATCGGTACCCACTAAAACTTATTTGTCTGAAAGGGATCAAGAATGTGAAAACTTCTACGCGTCAAACACGCATCGCAATAAAGTTACTGGACAGTATGTTACGGCTTTACCATTTATAAAATCAACCGTGACGTTGGGTGATTCATTAACCGTAGCCTCTTGCTGTTTTTCATCCCTTGAACGAAAATTCCAAACAAATACCGCCTTAAAAATTGAATATGACACTGTTTTGAAAAATTATATTAGTGAGGGAATATTATCACCTGCACCACCGCTAAATAATAAAAATTATTACGTTATTCCGCACCATGGCGTCTGCCGGGAGGGCAAAGCGCTACGTATTGTATTGAACGCGAGCGCAAAATGTGTTGACACGAACGCTTCACTCAATGACTGTCTACATTCCGGCCCTAATTTACAAGCTAATCTAACCGCGATTATTTTAAAATTTAGATTGTTTCCTATCGCACTGACCGCTGACATCAGACAAATGTTTTTAGCAATAGGAATCCGCGAGGAAGACCGTCGTTTTTTGAATATTCTATATAAATTTGACGGCGATTCTACCACCAAACTATATCACTTTAATCGGGTTTGCTTTGGCTTGCGATGCTCGCCGTACCTCGCTATGAAAACAGTCAAACAACTCGCTCAAGATGAAACTGATCTTCCAAACGCAGCGGAAACCGCTGTTAATAATTTATACATGGACGACTTGGGAGCTTCGGTAGCTACCGCTGAGGAAGGTGCTCAGCTGGCACAAGATTTGATCGAGTTATTTAAGCGTGGTGGGTTTGACTTGGTTAAATTTGTGAGCAACTCACCTAAAGTGTTAAAAGCGATTCCACTGGAAAATCGTTTATCTTCAAAAATCGAATTCGACAAAGAGGATAATATGAAGCTTTTAGGCCTAATTTGGTCTCCAGTCGAAGACGAGTTTTCTATTGCCGTAAAATTTAACCCGCAGTCAAAATGCACAAAACGCCTTATGCTTTCGACGGTCGCGAAATTACGGGGACATTAACGGGTTTTGCGGTCCTGTTATATTACACGCAAAGTTATTAATAAAAGCTGTTTGGACGGCACGCGTCGACTGGGATTCTAACCCACCGCTGGACATTTGTTTAGCGTGGAAACGCTTCTTATCGGAGCTCCCTACGTTACATAATTTTAAAATACCCCGTTTTGTAGGTATTAGGCCGAACTCTCGCGTCATACTCTTAGGGTTCGCGTATGCTTCAGAAAAGGCGATGGGTGCCTCCGTGTACCTTGCCACTCAACATACCTCGGGTAATAACCAGGTCCATTTGATAGGCTCAAAAAGCAAGGTCGCCCCGCTCAAAATTGTCTCTTTAGCTCGTTTAGAGCTGTGCGCGTTATTATTATTATCCAAATTGCTTCGATTTATGATAGAAACTATTTCTTGCCGCTGTCAAATAGATGAAATTTTCGCGTTTACTGATTCGACAGTAGCCCTTCATTGGGTTCATTCGTCTCCGCATCGATTCGACACTTTTGTTGCCAACCGTATCTCTCAAATACAGGACAATCTTCACGCAAACCATTTTTTTCACTGTGAAAGCGCACTGAATCCTAGTGATTGTTTAAGTCGCGGCCTTACACCTGGTCAATTTTTAAACCATAAATTGTGGCTACATGGCCCCCCGTGGGCTTTAAATGAAGTACACACATGGCCGATTAATAGATTTATTTTTAATCCCGCACAAGATGAAAAACTGTTAGAGCTTAAAAGGCAGGCAAACATTTTTCTTGTCACCGATGATCCAGAACCTTTTCTATGTTCTCTAGCTAAGCGCGTTTCTTCTTGGTCTAAGCTTCTCCGCATCGTCGTTTATATATATATACTAGCGGCCCGTTCCGGCTTCGCTCGGACATAACCTAGACACTATCTGCAGCGCCATCTGCAGCGGCTTATTTGTGAATTTAAACCATCTTCGAATACACACACAAAAAAAAACATTCAAATCGGTCCCGTCGTTTAGAAGTTCACTGTCAAATGATTAAATTACTAAAATGGCTATAAAAAAACAGGGGTTGGTGATAAAAGGGTAAAAATTTTGGGTTGTATGTATTTTTTAACGCCACATTATAAAAAAATAAAAACAAAAGAATTTGACCAAAAATTAAAAAAAAAATGTTTGGGGTGAACAACCCCTAACACTTAGGGGTATGAAAAATAGCTAGTAGCCGATTCTCAGACCTACTGAATATGCTTACAAAATTTGGTAAAAATCAGTAAAGCCGTTTCGGAGGAGTAAGGAAACAAACACTGTGACACGAGAATTTTATATATAAGATTTATTAGGAAACTTCCCCGCACTGATAGAATGCAACTTACACATTTACACTTTGCTGAGACTGCGATTATAAAAGCCCTTCAACGACAATATTTTCAAAATGACATGAAAACTATTTCAAAAGGTCAACCAGCCTCTAAGAAACTTCTCCCGCTTTCTCCGTTTTTGAAAAATGACATCCTCCGCGTCGGTGGACGATTACATAATTCATCTCTCGAATTCGATAGTAAGCATCCAATTCTTCTCCCGAAAAAGGATCATATAGTCAATCTTATCATCGACTATTATCATCGCAAATACCTACACGCAGGGCCACAGTTATTATTGTCGTTACTGAGACAGAAATTCTGGATTATATCCGGACGCAGTACTGTCAAACAACGCTTTCATTTTTGTAACAGCTGCTTCAAAGCTAAACCACGCACAGAGACGCCGTTTATGGCTTCTCTTCCCGCTGTTCGCGTAAACGAAGCATCAAAGCCGTTTCTTTGGACGGGCGTAGATTATGCGGGTCCACAAGATATTCTCATTAGCCGCTATCGTGGTGCACGAAGGGAGCGTTGTTATTTTTCGCTATTTACCTGTTTGATAACCCGCGCAGTACACATAGAGATTTCCGTCGACTTATCAACAGCTTCCTTTCTTCGCGCCTTTCGTAGATTCATAGCACGTCGAGGAAAAGTCCTTTCGCTATACTCCGACAACGGAACAAATTTTATAGGCGCGAAAACAAAACTCAATGAACTTAATAAATTTCTTAAATCCAAAACATTCGGTGATTCCTTTACACAAGAAACCCTTTATCAAGGTATAAATTGGGTTCTAAACCCACCATCCGCTAGCCATATGGGCGGACCTTGGGAAAGTATGCTCCGGGTTCTAAAGGTCCACCTGCGCCGTACTATAGGAAACGCTCTCCTCACGTACGAAGAAATGCTAACAGTAATAACGCAAGTCGAGGCTATCCTTAACTCAAGACCTATAACCACGTTAAGCTCTGACCCCTCGGAACCTGAAGCTTTAACCCCTTCGCACTTTCTAACACAAGGTCCATTAGATTCTTTTCATTCCGATCCGCGCATAGATTCCGTAGACTTGATCCGCAACAAACGTCTAGTTGACAGCATAGTTCAGAGATACTGGAACCGTTGGAGACGGGAATACCTCAACACGCTCCAAACTCGTGTCAAGTGGAATACTAAAACTAACCCGGTAACTAAAGGCACTGTAGTTTTACTTAAAACAGAAAATTCACCGCCACTACAGTGGCCATTAGGTATAATTGAAGATATTAAATCCTCTTCGGACGGCATCGCTCGTATTGTGGAGATACGCACAAAAAATGGCACTTACATTCGACCAGTGGTAAAACTGTGTGTTTTACCCTCCCAATAATTCGCACCTTTTGTTTTTCTCTTACGCATGTCTACTTAGCATGTGTAAATCTAATTCACACTCTTATTTTTTTTCATTCTCTTTTACATGCGTATTTAATATTTATTTATTCCAGACATCCGTGATTAGTCACTGGATGCATTATTACCCGCACCCTTGCTCCAACCCGCACCCTTGTTTTTTACCCGCACCATTTTTATCCAACCCGCACCATTGATTTTACCCGCATCATTCACCCAACCCGCAAGTTAAACAATTTATCCGTTTAACCTATATCCTATCCACACTATATGTATTTGTATATTTTCCGCATCTAATACTTATTTGTATTGTCTCCTATTCCTATTTCCCTTTAGTTCAGGAGCCTACAACTCCTGAAGGCCGGGGGGATGGTTCTTTTTTTCTGAGTCACTTAGAGGGTACCTCGCCTGACAATTCACGCCACTCTCGGGTGACTCGTCCCGCGGAGCAGTATTTAACCGATTTCGCGCCGAGGGCGCACGTCACTTCTTTTCGCGCATTCTTAAAAGTAACTTATACTCCAGCTGTTTATAAAGTTCGCCTCGCACCAGTTAAAGCTACCGATTCGTACCGCACCGCACCACAAGATTATTTCGCAACACACAATTCAAAGGCAGCTGCTGAAGGAAATATAATTGAGGAAGAAGAACTGCCGCTCAATCGCCCGGAGGACGCTGGATTCTTAAGGTAGGACCTTTCTTTTGTGTTTCTGGAGAAAAGGCCAAACCCCAGGGTCTTCCACCCTCTTATTGTTTTTGTTCCTATAATTTAAATTCCACCCGCTCCGCCGTCACGAAATCTCATAGATATCCAAGAGTACCAGCGCACCGCTGGTGACGAGAATTGTTATAATAAATAATTAATTTTCTTCGCCACAAGGTAAGCTATCAAATTCTGAGTTATAAGTTTTCACTTCTATCGGCAGTTCCTATGACTGCCATTTTTTTTTATAATAATGGTTATTGAAGTGAAAACTTCTTTTGGCGCGCCTAGACAGATTTTTCGTGGGCTGTGAACTGAACTCTAGCGTCACGCTCGGGTATCCGAGCGTGACGCTAGTAAACTCGGGACCATAGCCATTGGCCATCTAGAAATGCATCAGCCAATGGGAAATGCTGACGGGCGTGGCCTAACCATCACGGCATGACCATCTAGAAATGCGTGAGCCAATGGGAAATGCTAACGCATTTCTAGATGGCCATGCCATGATGGTCAGGCCACGCTTTCTGGTACACCCGTGTAGTTTCCAAAGTAAGCTATCAAATTCTGAGTTATAAGTTTTCACTTTAATCGGCAGTTCCTATCACTGCCAATTTTTTTTGTCATTTTTTGTTGTTGTATTAGCATAATCGTGATTCTTATATTTCAAGATATTACAATTTTAACCAACAACAAAAAATATGACAATGTTAACCATTTATTGACGCTGTTGTGTGTGCAATGTCTACCAATATTTATTTATTTTCGAGTATATTACCATAATAACTTATTCGCGCCTTTTACTGCTATAGTGGAGCAATACCCCGAAAATTCGATGCATTTTCAGGTGGTATGTTCACGGGTAAACCAACGTAATTATTAAGAGTAGAGCGTAATTTAATTTAAAAGTCCACTTAAATTCTTAACATCTTAACCCAATTAAAAGCCGGGTCACACAGAGGCGATCCGATAGCGATAGCGATCCGATAGCGATCCGGATCGTATCCGAGTATGGGATCGCGCCCGCTTGCTGTATGTCAGGTTGCATACAAATTCGAACTTTACAAAAAATCCCGTCTCGAAACGCTATCGCTATCGCTATCGGATCGCCTCTGTGTGACCGGGGGGTCTAGGGGGTGTGATGGGGGGACTCGGGGGGGGGGGGGGGGGGTTGTCTCTTTTCTTCTCGCTTGTAATGAAAGAGACGGCAATATCAAAGCGTCAAAGCGTTTTTCGTTAGGCGGTAGACCCCCCGGCTTTAAGTATATTAAAGTGAACCTAGCTTTAAAATGGTAAGTAATAATTTGTTTCTCTCTATTTAATTGCTGTTATTTAATTTCTGTCTATAAATTAAGGGTCATTTTGGCATGTCATCTCCTGTCTGAACAATAAGCATACCTAGTATTACCTGGTAGAGATCGCTCTAAATAATAATAATTTAAATTATTGCCAGTTATAGTGCTTAGGTAGTGGGTAATAGTATCATTTTTTTGTTTTTTAATTTATGTTTCGTGCATTGTGGCGTTTTAAAAGAGGTGAATTTTATTATAAGATTGTTTCAAAGGTGTAAGATGTTATTGATCGCGTTCAGATATTTGTTGAGTAGAGTGATGTTAGTCCCGTTGTTAGGACATTTATCCACGCTCACGCAGTCACCAGACTCGTTCCGAAACAGCCCCGGAGCACAGATGCAGCCGCCCACACAGATCTGGAGAAAAAAAAACAATATTAACAAGACTGCTGGAAAAGCAAAACAGTCTGAAAAAAAGCAACATGCCTGCCACATAACAGCACAGTGGCAGAATGAAGAGTCCAAATCATTACCTAGCACTGCACTGCGCTCGTCACCCAGAGATAAGCGAAGCTCAGTAATTTCTCAGGAAACATTGGTCTTCAAACCGGAACACAGTAACGCTTACACATAACTGCTTGGCGGTATAATAACTGGCGAAGGTGTGGTAAGTACCACAGAGAACAGAATCTGTTCTGTGGTTAATACCTTCATTTTATAATGTAAACTAACCAAACCCTCCATAAGATTAATCTAACGCGTTATATTTTAAACTAACGGTGTTCGCAATTTTACGGTAACGTATACATTCAAAAGCGTATCATGTTTTTTTTTAACTTTTATAGGTTTAGTATACTTGACTGCCATCTCGCCTGATGTTAAGCGAAGATGCGGTCTACGGTAGAGCTTGTTTACCTAGAAAAAAACCGATTCACTCTCGATTTAAAGACACAAAGATTGTAACCATCGGGGAAACCCCACTCAGGCAACGTATTCCACAGCCTAGACGTTCTTATCATAAAAGTAGAGTCAATCTCTTCGTTCGTGTCTTTGGGACATCAACCATGAAACGATGTCGCTTTCGAGCTACGAGCATTCCGATAGAAAAAAGGACAGGGTGACCTATTAGATCATGCAAATCAGTCGCACACTCTCCGAAGTGTATCCGATAAAAACCCGATAGGCTAGCAATTTTTCGTCGATTTTCAAGACTTTGAAGTCTTTTTCGCACAAGAGTGTAGATTTAAAAGTATTTGATAAACAATTTGACCACAAACTTGTTCAAACATTAATTCTGGAACAACCAACCTTATTGCACATAGGTTCAGGATCGGTACAGGACGGTTCACAGTCGCCGCTACACATGTCATACACCTCGTCGTTATTCAGGCACGGCTCCGAAGACCCTGGAACTGTTAAATCAAGATTTACGGTCTTGAGTATCACACACGCAAAAACGGCACACTCATCTCGTCAATCATCAGTTTATAGCAGGCCATTGCTGGACAGAGACCTCTCCCATGAGACGCCACCCAGACATTCCTAGAACCCCCTGCCCTGCAGTATGGACGTACAAGAAAATTCGGACGTAGTCTCACTAAAACAAAAACTGTGTCCAATAGAGTCGGCCACATAATATGCACGTATGCGCTGTCACATACAGACTGCCACGCACAGATACACACATCAGTGGGTCATTACATGCGCAAACTTGTGTATAGGTGTGCGTGTCAGCCTATTAGTAACCACCTGACAACGCACACGTGCAAATGTGGCCGACTCTAGTGACACAGTTTTTGTTTAAGCGAGACTACATCAGACTTCCGCTCCGATCCGCTTTGCCAAGGACTAACAAGGCGACCGTGAACTGAGGGCCTTATGCTTTAGGTGGTTCATCATGTCTGGTTGTCAACGCATATTTAAAACATACATATCTTACGTGTGATGATAAAGAAAAGTTTCCACATAATTTGCGTTATTTGTTAGAAACATGTAAATTCAAACTCGTTCGCTATTTTTCCAAAATGGCGCGAGCAAACAAAAAATAAACACTTCAACTGTAAGTATCAGTAGAATCCCAGATGATCCTTACTTCCTTACTAATAATAAGAGCGTAATTTTGTGTGTTTGTTAATTTTTCACGCAAAACTACTGATTGAATCGGGATGAAATTTAGTGTATCGATAGATTATTGTCTGGAATGGCACCTAAGTGAATTTTTATCCATGAAATTAGCGGCATCGAGAACTGGAACGCGACTGAAACCGAGGGAAGCTGCTAGTCCTTCATAATTCAATTTTCTGACTGCACTACAGAAATATTACAAATATTATTTAATAAAAACATTACATTAGAACGTTCTTCATTTAAATTGTACATCATAAGCATCGATAAGGGCATTACCGTAGACCAACTCTCCGCGGAACTGGTCAGATGGATGAACTAAATGTTTCAGTGAAGTGATCATTTCAAACTTTGAAAATGTATACAATTTGTATGCCCTTTCTTTTGTTTAATTTTTTTATTAATTGACGTGTAATTTTTGCATTTATCAATAAAGAACTTTGACTTTGACTTTGAAAAGCTATCCATTTATAATAGATACACGATAGTAGCCCTTCCCGTCAATTATTTGGTATACTGGTAGAGAAATTTTTTTTCTACACATAATATAATTTTAAAATTGTGTATTAAAATTAGTAATGCATTGTAGAATACATATAATTATATATAAACAGCATGTATCCAAAACAACATTCTTGAATATTTGTTGCATTCACAAAATTCTTCAACTATGTTCAAGACGGGTTTACTGTTCGCGTGGGCTTTCGTAGCGATATTTGCAATTACTCTGGCTCAAAATCAGTATCCCAATTCACAGAAAGGTGAGAATTTTCAATACAGTACAACGAATAAAAGCTTGTCTGTTAAACTCATAATTACAGCTAAATTTTCCTATCTTACTTAATCTTGAAAAAAACTTCAAAAAATTAGTTGTTTCATTTATGTATTTTGATTCTCTGAATAATCTATTGATGAATGGTATTTTTATTTAGTCAAAAACCAACTCCTAATATTATGAACAACTTTCACTAAGGACCCATAGTTGACAGAAAATAAAAGGCTCATTTTGAAATTTGAGATATTATACCATACAGAGATAAAATAATTAATTGTAATATATTGACAACTTTTGATCAACAATTAAGTACTCGTACTGGGAAAATAATCAAAAGTGCGGACGAGATGGGAACCGAATGCTACAAAATGGAGGAATTCACCAATACCACGGCTTCAACTCAAATTGGCTTGGCATGGGTTCATATTTTTGTATGGAACAAAATGAACTGTATTTCAATTTCAGGCTTGCGTTTACAGTAAATTTATTGTTTGCAATAATGAGCCGCTTCTCACGATGTCTTTTGGTCTAGTACAGTTGTTATACTCGTACTTATCCCTGCATACATTCAAGAATAATACTCGACAAGCTCTACACCCTCCCAAATCTGCGATCGACGATAACCGAGAGTCATACTAAGTGACTCAGATGCCCCCATCACCCTTGCTACATCGGCAGCGATTTCCCGCGATTGTTACTCGAGTCCTCAGGTCCCGGCAATAAATACGCCATGTTTTGATATAGGCGCCAGGTACCAACGACAACTCTGTCCTTGACGATGAGGTTTTAGGGCTGAGTTGACCTCCGTCATGATCTATCAGCAGATCCAGTAACTTTTCGCCAAAAATAAATCATCCGATACAAGCAGGACCAAAAAAAGCTTCTGTCGACCTCTACTTCAAATTCTAGAACAGTAATAAGTCGAACAACACCCGTGTTAGATCCATTAATAACCACTCAGCTAGAAACAATCGGTCGAAAATAGAGGCTACACAAGGCCAACTACCACATGACCCTTTAAAAACAAGAAAAACCGCTTAAAAATTAAGTTAACAAACATTTGTTCCTCGCAGGTATCATTGAAGAATGCCATGAATGGGAGCATCGAGAATACAACCCCTGTGGCTACTTGTGCCAACCCTCTTGTGAACGTCTTGCCAAGAGCATTTTTCAAAAAATCTATTACAATTTACTCTTCTGTTTCCCCCCCTTGTGCCAACCTGGCTGCTTCTGTAAACCACCTTACATTATCGAGGATTACAGCGGACGTTGTGTCTTACCAGGAGAATGTCCTAAATATTAAGCCTGAGGTCTGATTGAATAAGAATGAGGTCTGATTTGTGGTATACCAATAAAAGAAGAATTTAATTGAGAGTTCACTAGCTTCATTCTTGTTTTTTACAGTAATTTACAGGCCCACGCATATCTGGGGTGTTCTGACTCACCACACATATCCGGAGCTTCCAACTCATCGCACATGTTTTATCTCATCACACACACCCGGAGTGTTCTGACTCACCACAGATGTTTGAACTCACTACACATATTTGAAGTCGTCTAAGTCACCGCACATATCCGGAGTGTTCTAACTCCCTACACACATTCGGAGTGTTATAACTCACCGCATATATTCCAACTCACCACACATACCCGGAGTGTTGCATCTCACCACACATGTTCCAATTCACCACACATATCCGGAGTGTTATAACTCACCACACATGTTCGAACTCATCACGCACACTCGAAGTGTTTTAACTCACGCACGACACATGTGAGTAAAACAATAACTAATTTTAATTTTAGATTTACTTTTTGTCACAATAAATGTTTGGTCATTCGTTACGTTCCAACTCACCACACGTATCCGGGCTGACACACGTTCCGTTCTCGTCCCGGACGAAGCCGATGGTACAGAAGCATCCCTCTGCGCAGTCGTCTGCGCACGGCGCGGTGGCGGTCAGGTTGGTGCAGTTGGCAGGGCAAACCGGGCCGCAGAGCAAGTATTCTTCATTTGGTGGACATTCCTCTGGAAATAAAAACCCTCTCATAAGAACTTTTTTTTTTTTTTTAATAATGAGTGACGAGACTAGCTGGACTTGTGCCTGATGGTAAGCAACATGTCTGCCACATAACAGCACAGTGACACGCAGCTATTGGAACATGAAGAGTCCAAATCATTACCTATCACTGCACTGCGCTCGTCACCCAGAGATCTAAGTTGTTATATCTCCAAGCCCTGTAATTTCTCTGTAAACTACATTTCTTTTTTACATTTATAGGTGTACACTTGACCGCCATCTCGCCTGATGTTAAGCGACGATGCGGTCTACGATGGAGCGTGTTCACCAAGAAAAAAACCGATTCACTCTCGATTTGAAGACACAAAGATTGTAACCATCGGGGAAAACCCACTCATGCAACGTATTCCACAACCTAGACGTTCCTTTCACAAAAGTACAGTCAAATCTCTTCGTTCGTGTGTTAGGAACATCAACATTTCGAGCTATGAGCATTCCGATAGAAAAAAGGACAAGGTGGTATTAGATCATGCAAATCAGTCGCACACTCTCCGAAGTGTATACGATAAAAAATCGATAGGCTAGTAATTTTTCGGCGATGTTCAAGACTGCAGTCTTTTGACGCACAAGAGTGTGCATATCCTATGAGCATTTTTTTTTTAATATAAAGAGTGACGAGACGAGCAGGACATGTGCCTGATGGTAAGCAATATGCCTGCCACATAACAGCACAGTGACACGCAGCTATTGGAACATGAAGAGCCAAAATCATTACCTAGCACCGCACTGCGCTCGTCACCCAGAGATCTAAGTTGTTATATCTCTAAGCCCTGTAATTTCTCTGAAAACATTGCCCTTCAAACCGGAACGTTCCCAACTTCCCCCCCTATTTTCCTCTTCTTCTGCTAATCCAAGAAACATGTAAAAAACGATTTGAAATGACGAAAGTCACGGACCCCGGAGTCTGTGGAGTGGCAAGTTTAAATAAATAAAAAAAGCCAAGGGTTGTGGGTTCGATTCCCACCCAGTGCAAATATTTGTGTGAATTCAAATGTTTGCACTGTGTCTGGGTGTTTCTATGTATAATAACTATGTTTTTAAAACTATATAAGTATTATATCAGCTATGTGGCCGCCATAGCACAAGCTTTGCTCAGTTTGGGGTCAGATGGTGTTGTGAATTGTCCACCAATATTTATTTAATTATTTTTTTTGTTTTTTTATTCACACACAACACCATCTAACCCCAAACTAAGCAAAGCTTGTGTGATGGCGACCAGATAGCTGATATAATACTTATATAGTTTTAAATACATACTTATTATACATAGAAACACCCAGACACAGTGCAAACATTTGAATTCATCACACAAATATTTCCATTGGGTGGGGATCGAACCCACGACCCTCGGCTTCGCAGGCAGAGCTACTACCAACTAAGCCACGAGGCCAGTCAAAAACAAATGAATATTGTAATATTTATTCAGTCGATTATAGGCAGATATTATAGGCATGATAACTAAAAGCAACTAATTAGTCCGTCAGATTATTTAAAGGTATTGTCCACGTAGGAAAAAGCGACGTCACCACTCGCCACCCCTTACTCCGAAAGTTCGATGATCTATATAAATTAATAGATGTGCCCTGAGCACCTTGAAATTGGTAATAAATTACGCTCTGCGTGTACCGTAAGTGGTTTACAAACAACCAATCTACTTGACCCCTAGGATCGCTAGCGGTGAGATATGCTGTGGTTCTACTTATTTTGGTTGTTGACAACGAATAGTGATAGGTAAAAACGTCCGGCGTCCACCGCTTCCTGCAACCGACTAGAACGGAAAGAGTGAGCTCACTCTTCCCAACGACGACATGATTCCGTGCGCCCTGAAGTTTGGGAGGCCATATCTTTGTATTGAGTTCATTGCTGCTAGTCTCCTCAATTTTTAATATAAAAAAAAACTTTGTCGATTATCAATAATTTGATAAAACCAAGTTTCGCGATTTGAACACATATTATATTAATATATTATACGGGGCTTTATTAAGAACAAATTTTTTTGAAGTGAAAACTTCTTTTGGCGCGCCTAGACAGATATTTCGTAGGGTGTGAATTGAATTCTAGCGTCACGCTCGGGTATGATAAGAAATCTTGGGTAAACTCGGGACCATGGCTATTGGCTGACGCATTTATAAATGGCCAATAGCCATGGTCCCGAGTTTACCCGAAGTTTTCTTATCATACCCGAGCGTGACGCTAGAATCCAATTCACAGCCCCCGAAATATCTGTCTAGGCGCGCCTAAAGAAGTTTTCACTTCAAAATCCTCCTCCTTATTTGAAGTCGATTGAAAAAGATTCTAGCTGTAAATATTTATGTGGTTTCAGGTTCGCTCTCCCACACAAGTAAACACTAAACCTTGGGATATCTCGTTCCCAGGCAATAAATGTTTTCACTTCTTTACTAAAGAGACTCTCGAGAAAACTCTAGGATATCTAAAAACTTCACAGACAAAGCATTCCCCCGAAGTAATGAAAAAAAAATGTTTCCAAAGCAAAATCATGTTCCTTTTCCGTTGGTTTTTCTCGTTACTCAATTCTCGTTCAATTAATTTCACGCGTGATTAATTAACTTCAATAACGTTTGAATTGATCGTTTGTTTGCCTTTGATGTTATTTTTTATAGCGGAATATGGTTCGGTGTGCCCGGAGTAGGTATTCGTTCGTTAGTGAACGTTTGTGATATTGACTAGTAGCGCTCTCCCGTTTTACCCGCGTTGTTTACGTTCTTGCGAAGTTCCTACGATAAAAGCCTACATGTAATTCCTGACTAAAAGCTATATTATATTTACTAGTTCCTACCAACATTATAAATTTCAATGTATGGTAAGTTTCGGCTGGTCTAGTCGGGAGAACGGCGACTGCCGATCCGGAGACCCCGGGTTCAAAACCACGCGCACCACTGTCTTTTCGAAGTCATGTGCGTAATGCCGCTAACTTAATACGGTGAAGGAAAACAGCGTGAGGAAATCGACATGTACATGGAATCTTTTGAAGTCATGCGTCATCCACCAACCCGCACTGGGTCAGCGTGGTGGATTATGTCCATGACTCCCTCCTTGCGAGAGAAGGCCCCGAGTCCCAGCAGTAGGAACATTTAGTGGCCAGTTTATGCTTATGCTCATGGAATGTTTGGATGTTTGTTGCTCAATCGCGTCGTAACGTATGAACAGATCGGACTGAAATTTGGAATACAGGTAGATTATAGTCTGGAAGAACACATAGGCTTTATCCCGGCAAAATAACGGGAACGGGAATTACGCGGGTAACGCCGCGGGACGCTGCTAGTATTTGCTAAACTTCAACTCACAACAACTCGATCAGTTCAACTGTTGTGACGTGTTTGAGCAACAAACATCCATGAATCCAAACTTTCGTATTTTTTATTTAATTTGTTATGGTATACAGTGACAGAACGAGCAAGGCATGTGTCTGATGATAAGCAACACGCCTGCCCGTAACAGTACAGTGTTGGTATGTTACGCAGCTATTGGAACACGAAGAGTCTAAATCATCGCCTGGCATTGCATTGCGCTCATCACCCAGAGATATGAGATGATTTATCTCTAAGCCCCGAAATTTCAAACCGGAACACAATCATGTTTCATGTTTTCGCATTACTTCAACATCAACATCAACATCAACAGCCCACTAAACGTTCCCACTGCTGGGACTCGGGGCCTTCTCTCGCAAGGAGAGAGTTAAGCCCTTAATCCACCACGCTGGCCCAGTGCGGGTTGGCGGATGACACATGACTTCGAAAGATTCTAGGTACATGTCGGTTTCCTCACGATGTTTTCCTTCACCGTTTTAAGTTAGCGGCATTACGCACATGACTTCGAAAAGACAGTGGTGCGTGTGGGGTTTGAACCCGGGGTCTCCGGATCGGCAGCCGCCGTTCTCCCGACTAGACCACCGACACTTATCATTCGCATTACTTACGGTTACTTAATTATTGTTATTTGCCAGGCCAATTATATTAAATATTGGCCAGGTCAATTTGATAAACATACCGCAATGTTCATTCATGATTTGCAGTCATAGATATAGAATACTAATATGGTCATAGGGGCTGCCGATACAAGAGAAAACTTATTGAAATGAAAATTTCTTTAGGCGCGCCTAGACAAATTTTTCGTGGGGGGTAAATTGGATTCTACCGTCACGCTCGGGTATGATAAGAAATCTTCGGGTAAACGCGGAACCTTGGCGATTGGGCATATAGAAATGCGTCAGCCAATGGGAAATGCTGACGCATTTATAGATGGCCATGCCATGATGGCGAGGCCACGCCCTCCGTTTACACACGTGTAGTTTCCAAAGTAAGCTATCAAATTCTGAGTTATACGTTTTCACTTCTATCGGCAGTTCCTATGACTGCCATTTTATTGAGAATTTTAGTATTAAACAGTACTAATGTTGCATACGTCACCTGTATAACTTCAGATAGACTGCTATTACGTATTTCGTACTCACAATAATTCACTCATCAAAACTGTGTCTAAAGATGCAGGTTGGAGCTGAGACAGTGCATCCTCACTCGCTCAAGGTCGCGCGGTTTTAGCCTACCGCTAGACCGTTTCTTCCAGGAAACAAGTGACAGTCGGTTGTCGGACGCACGGGTGAGCGCCTTCGCAACACGTTTCCCGCGCATATTGTTATTAGATTTGTCGTAAACCCTCCGCGCTAGACAGGGACAGAGTTACGCGTTAGAAGAGAGAGTTGAAAATCGCGACAGATATTGAGCGCTAATGCGAGCTGAATTGAACTTTGTTGTGTCCCTATTTATATAATTGTTTTTGGTAAGTGTGGCTTCTGTACTAATATTTATTCTGTGGCTGAGACCTCTCCTATCGTGCTCTGAGCGCTCCTGTCGCAGCCGCGGCGCGAACTGGCTCCGGCGCCCATAATGTCAAGTGTACAACCTTAAAGGTAGCAGTTCGCGCGGAGACCGCGATGGGCACTTGGCATTAGCTATAGCTTTGTATGGGCGCCAGTTCCCGCCGAGACCGCGACAGGAGACCGAGACACGTGTCACGAGACAGGTGTCTCGGTCGCGGCGCGAACTGGCGTCCATACAGAGCTATAATGTCCAGTGCCTGTCGCGGTCTCCGATCGCGGTCTCCTGTCGCGGTCTACGCACGAACCGCTACCTTTAACGCGCTCCCGCTGTTGTTCCGTTACCTACGCCTCTACATTAGTATGTCGGTAACTATTTTCCCGTATCAAAAAGTGCTCACAAGGCTAAAGAATTTTATTAAAAAAAATACTTGTATCTTTCAGCCACTCACTCTCATTCATATCTATCGTTTACGCATCATTACGAATATATTTTCATTAATCTCCTAAGAAAAAACAATCAAGTTTAATGATCTATTTGATAGGTTGCATTTTAATCAATCAGACAAACTTTGGTACAATAAAATCTGGCAATTTCGTTTATAGTTTTCATTTGGGTTAAATGAAATACAAATATATAGGACGTAACTCGACTCGAATGAAATAATGTTCAGTTTGTGGGTAGTCGTGCTGTACGGTTACGCGATTGGCAGTGTAGCAGCTATAACGATTAGTGAGTCAAATTTAAGTTGAAAAAGTGTCTGATCTGGAGTTTGGTAGTGGTAGGAGTAGGACTCTTGGCAGAGTCCGCCTGGGGAAGTATCACACCTTTACCAGTTATTCGTCACTGTAGCTGCGTGTCACTGTGCTGTTATGTGGCAGGCGTGTTGCTCACTGTCAGGCACATACCCTGCTCGTCTCGTAACGATTTGTTAAAAAATATATCTTATGAGCCTTCGCTTGGAAAGCGGGAATACAACCAGCACCTATAACGTCACAGTCCAAGACTTCCACACTGCTTGAGTCCTGTCACTTGTCATCAAGGGAGATCTTAAATATTAACTAAACGATATGTTTTTTTATTTTTATAGCATAGAGTGACGAGACGAGCAGGTCATGTGCCTGATGGTAAGCAACATGCCTGCCACATAACAGCACAGTAACACGCAGCTATTGGAACATGATAGTCCAAATCAATACCTAGCACTGCACTGCGCTCGTCACCCAGAGATCTAAGATATTATGTCTCTAAGCCCTGTAATTTCTCTGAAATCATTGCCCTTCAACCCGGAACACAGTAATGTTTGCACATTACTGCTTGGCGGTAGAATATTTGGCAAAGGTGTGGTACTTCCCCAGGCGGACTCTGCTAAGAGTCCTACCACTACTAAATTAACCACTACTAATGTTGAAACCATCTTCCTAATTTTTATAACGTATTTGTAATTTCCATAGTGGATTCGTAAGCATTCTAACGTGTGCCCTTCTGGAAATGTTTTAGGAAAGGTGTGCCCAATGGACGAGGCCCATAAGTCGTGTACATTCTACGAGGAGTACATATGCTGGGTTTCACACACCCGTCTGGAGAGAGTGATAATTTCACCCAAGCGACTGCCGCATTGCAAGTCCGGCTGTTTCTGCAAGTACGTGCTTTCCTCACTATACAAAGACTATTCAACGTGAAGCCTACTGTAATAAACCCTTAATGAACAGGGAAGAATGCCCAGTTGAGCAAATTTAGACTTAATCAACAGGAATTTAGATTTAAATTAACAGGAACGTGGTGATTCACCGGTGGGCACACGACACGTAAGAAGATAATCATAAGAACCACGGGAAGCCCGAGAACAACAAATGAGCAATTTGACGCACCAGGACGTCTACTCTCTGTCTACGAAAACGTAAGTAATTTCGAAATAAACTCGCGACTTTCCAACTCCGATTTTACTTCGATCCGTCAGTTTGTCCGTTTAAATGTTCTAAGCCTACTCTAATTAGAGTATGCTTAAAACATTTAAACGTCATACAATATTGTACAGGGCAAAACGAAGTAGAACAAGAGCAGGAAAGTTGCGAGCTTTTTTTTCGAATTTAAGTTTTCGTAGAAATAGAGTAGACGTCCAGATAACTGCTTTGTGGGATGTTAGCCCTACAGCGAATACTCTCAAACTTGATAAACAAACTATGGAACACATTGAATCTTTGGCCAATAAAGGTAACGATATCGAGCAGGCACCGCTGGATAACGGTATCATCGATGGTTTCGTCGCAGTGTGAACACGCTCTATAAGTATATGGCCTTAAAGAAAAAAAGGCTTAACCAACATGATAAGCATAAGCAGCCCACTAAATTTAATGGTGACCATTTAGTTGGCTGCTTACTGCCGGGACTCGGGATTCTCTTGCAAGGAGAGAGTCTTGACCAAAATCCAAAACGCTATCTCAGCGCAGGTTAGGGAATGACATTTGACCTCGAAAGATTCTAGAAACATGTCGTAACCGACATGTTTACTCACTAATTTTCCTCCACCGTTGTAAGTTAGCGGCATTACGCACAGGCGCGGATCCCGGGAGGGATTATGGGGGTATCATGCCCCCCCCCCCCTGGGCTGGGTCATGACCCGGATCAAAAGCATGCATGTACTTATCGCACAGTTTTGCAACATGACCACGACTATGTGATCCCCTCCCCTCTGGAGCCAAATCTGGATCCGCCCTTAAGACAGAGATGCGCGGGATTAGAATCAAGGGCTTCCGATGGGCAGTTTACGTTCTCCCAACTAAACCAGCCGTAAAACTTTATAGGGATGTGCTAATGTTGTGGTTATATTTTGTGCAGGAAGGGCTATGTTCGCGACTACCCTCGCGGCGGCTGCATCCTCGCTGCCGGCTGCCGGGACCAGCAGATCAGAGCCATGCTGGAGAAGCTACCCATCAAACGGGGAATCTACATCCACCACGAGTGACTTATCACACATACACTCGTCACTCATGTATTCACAACCAGGGGTTACAACTAGGGATTGCAATCTAGCGCCATTTTCAATCCAGCCGGATCCCGTCGATCCGGCCGGATTGGTGAAATCTGAATTATTTCTGCAAAATTTTGGTAGATTTTTGAGGCAAGCTGAAAACTTGTCACATACTTCTACTGTTATACCCCAAAACGGAGGTGCATGCATATCTGTATGGTGTTTTAGGGGTGCAAAATGATTTATCAAAATTTTATTTTATTTTTGGATGCAATAAATATGTTTGAGGCAATACACAAGTTTTAACTGTTGTAGTTTAATGTTTAAAGAATAAAATAGAGTAGGCTGATAAAAATATAATATAATTGAGCCGGGGCCTTAACATTGCCAGGCTTATTCAAAACAATAGAACATGTATGTTAGGCATTTATAACTAAAAAAAAATTACACTCGTAGAAACTGCCGATAGAAGTGACAGCTTATAACTCAGAATTTGATAGCTTACTTTGGAAACTACGCGGGGAAAACTGGAGGGCGTGGCCATGAGCATGTCCAACGAACGTTAAACCATTCAATTCACAGCCCACGAAAAATCTGTCTATGGCGCACCACAAGAAAATTTCACTTCAAAAATAGGGATTCCTAAAAAGACGGATTATTTTGATGCTTTCTAGCTCCCAGATGATTTAAATGGAGGGATTTATTTTGTCTCGCTACTCACCAGCCAAGTCTACACTTCCATTTTGGCATAAAATAAGAGAAGTGTGTGACAACGGAGCGACGCATTATCACCGCGCGCAACGCATTTAAAGTACATAGTCATGCAACTGTAACATCATAGAAATTACTGGGCATAGAGATATAATATCTTAGATCTCTGGGTGACGAGCGCAGTACAGTGCTAGGTAATGATTTGGATTCTTCATGTTCCAACAGCTGTGTGTCACTGTGCTGTTATGTGGCAGGCATGTTGCTTACCATCAGGCGCATGTCCTGCTCGTCTCGTCACTTTATAATAAATAAAAAAAACTGATCAATTATTTTACTAAAAACTGCTGGCACCGGATCCGTTCGCCGGATCCGGTAAATTTGTACCGGATCAGGTATATTTGCACCGGATCCGGTAATAGGTTAAAGACGTATTATCGGATCCGGTTTTCCGGATTGCAATCCCTAGTTACAACTCATCATCATCATCACTACATAGTATAAAATAAAGTCGCTTTCTCTGTCCCTGTATCCGTATGTATGCTTAGATCTTTAAAACTACCAAACAGATTTTTTAAATAAATAGAGTGATTCAAGAGGAAGGTTTTAATGTAGAATACATGCGTAGTACAGTAGAGAGACACTGATAATTTAAAAGATTTCTAAAGCGATCTCATAAATATACACAATTTTTTTGCTTAATTTTTTTTTTAACGTTGGTGTACAATTTCACACACAACACCACCTGACCCTAAACTAAGCTAAGCGTGTATGATGGCGGCCAGATAGTTGATATAATACCTATATAGTTTTAAACACATACTTACTTATTATACATAGAAACACCCGGACGCAGTGCAAACATTTGAATTCATCACACAAATATTTGCACTGGGTGGGAATTGAACCCACGACCCTCGGCTTCGCAGGTAGAGCTACTACCCACTAAGCCACGAGGCCAGTCATGTAAAGTGTATGATTATCTATTCTATGGTGTATGTAAAATATATGATATAAATGATATGATATAAATGATATATAAAATATATGATATAAATGATAATGATATAAATATATGATATGATGAGTTACGAGTCCGCTCCCGCAGTGGACTGTCGTGTCATTCGTATATTTTTGATTTGTCACCACTAAAAAATGGCCAAGTCAACGTTAGAATCACTCGAAAAATTACTAGCGAAGTACGTTGCTCCAATAGAAGAAAAAATAAGCAGTATTTTGCTGGAAGTGAAAGTACTACGAGAAAAAATCGATATATATGAGGCGAAAGCAGGTAAGGGGACGACCGAAAGTTCAAAATCGGCCGAAGAAACGGATCAGCTGACGACCCCCTCCCGCCCTCCCCCGCTGCACACGCAGACGGCCCCGGACCGACACCGGCGCCGGCGCGCGCGCACACATGAGGCGAGAACCGGACCGGCGCCGGCCCCCCCGGCCGCGCCCTCACCCTCCGGCCCCGCGAGCTCGAGTGGATGCGGCGCCGCCCGGCCCGGCGGCCGCTCCTCCTGCGGATGCCCCGGATAGTAACTACAGCTCGCAGGCCCAACTGGATGCGGCGTCAACAAATACGAATAGTTCGGATGACAGTGGTTGGGTAAAAGTCAACAACGTCAGACACAAGGGACGCAGACCCCGTGATCGCAAAGTCGTCAAGGGGACCGGTTCGAACGACAGCGTACTCAAAACGGTGCGACGAATGCGTAAAATTCACGCATGTTTCTTCGCCCCAGAAACGACATCTGAGGTGGTTTTGGCGTACATGAATAGGAAGAATCGTTGTGAAAATTACTTTGCGGAGAAATTAAAGTTAGCTCACGCTCACTACTCCTCATTCGTTTTGACTGTGCCGAGTGACAACTTTGAGTATTTTATGTCTGCCGACGCCTGGCCTGTTAATATAGAAATAAGCGAGTGGTTTCACGGGGGCGGCGGGCGCGCGGGCGGCGCGCCCCGGCGGGGACCCCGGCGCGGACGCTCCGGCGCCGGAGCGGGCCCGCCGCCCCCGGGGGGACCGCGGCCCTAGCAGTGGCCTGACCGTCTGTCACCAAAATATCAGATGTATAACAAACAAAACAAAACAGCTCGAAGCGTTACTGACAAAGGATTTATCCTGCGACGTATTAATATTGACAGAACATTGGCTTCGTAAAGAACAGTTAGTTTCTGTTACATTATGTAATTATGACCTTTTGTCGTTTAGTTGTAGGGAAAAAATAGCGCACGGCGGGAGTTGCATCTACGTACGGGCGGGTATAAAGGCAATCAGTAGGCGTGACTATTGCGATTTGTCGCGAGAACAAATTTTCGATGTTTGCGCGGTTCACCTTCTAGATGCTAATATTCTGATAGTCGGGCTGTACCGTTCGAACCTCACGAGCCCCTCGGAATATCTGGAACTCTTCGAGCGTCTCCTTTGTAAAGTCACCGATGATAACTTGGAATGTGTAATCATGGGTGACATAAATATAAACCTCATGGAGCACTCTGGCGCGCGAAAACAGCTGTCCGACATTCTTGCAAGCTACGATTTCGCGCAACAAGTCGACAGCCCCACACGGGTAGACGGGGATAGCAAATCATTAATAGATCACGTCTATACAAATATATCAACACAGCGTATCTCCAGCATTACGAATGTCGGCACTCAACCCCCGCTTAGCGATCACAAATGTCAGCGCTTGGTGTTGTCGGGGCAGGGCGCGCCCGCGCCGGCTCACCGCATGAGTCGGAGTTTCAGTGCAGCAAACAAAGGAACCTTCATTGCTGCCTTGGACTCGGTCGACTGGTGCGACGTTATCCAGAGCTGTAGCGGGTGTTGTAATTCTTTGGCAGAACGCCTTCTAAAAATAGTGACGAGTAAATTTTACATAAGCTTTCCACTAAAAATGCAACCAAATAATTTTTCTAAGCATTGGGTAGATGACGAAGTCCACAATCTTAGGCACCTATTGCGCGAAGTTTCTCGTTTACAAAGCTTATTCCCTTCACACGAATCCCTACGCAATAAGTACAGCGAATTGTCTCAAAAATATCTGACTTTATTGAAGGAAAAGCGAGTAAATTACTATTCTAAAATGATTGGTGACAACCCTCGCTGTATGTGGCGCGTCATCAATACTGAATTAGGCAGGAATAACCGAGAAAGAGTCGATTTCACCGATCTGGTGCGCAATAAGGACGGCCAGTATTTCCAGTCAAAAAAGGAACTGGTGGATGCGTTGAATGTAGAATTTGCTACGGCGGCCTGCCGCATCGGCGCGCCGGCGGCCGACAGCGCTAAAGCGCTGGCCGCGCTCGAAGCCGGCGCGCCCGGCGGTTCTACCGCTAGCGATGTGTCCATCAGACTTCTCCCGTTCACTCCTTACGAAGTAGTAAAGATCGTGACGAAACGTATCGCTCCAAAAAAAAGTACAGACTTCTACGGGCTATCCGCGGAATTAATTAAGGCCGCCATTGAACCGATAGCCATCCCTATGAGTCACTTGTTTAGTATGTGTATCAGGGACGGAACTTATCCAACGGCGCTTAAAAGAGTGAAGATAAGCCCGCTATATAAAGGCAAAGGAAAGAAGACAGACCCTAAGTCATACCGTCCTATTTCCCTCGTCCCCGCTGTGAGCAAAATATTCGAGGTCGGACTTAATGCCAGACTCTTGAACTTCGTGACGGATCGTGGTATCATGTCGGACCGGCAGTACGCGTACCGCGCCGGGCGCTCCACCACGGACCTGGTGCGCGAGGTGGTGTGGCGAGTGCTGAGCGCGCGCGAGGCGGGCCAGCACGTCGCCCTGCTCTGCTGCGACCTCTCGCGCGCGTTCGACACCGCCGACCACGCTCTCGTTGCTCAAAAGTTACAACACTATGGCATTCGCGGCCCCGCGGCGGCGTTGCTAACGGCGTTCATGTCGAGCAGAACCCAGGTCGTGGTTGGGGATAGGGGCAAGGTGTCATCTTCCGAGTTAGAGAACGAGATGGGCGTTCCGCAGGGGTCGTGTCTCTCTAACACTCTGTTCAGCATTCTCCTCAACGACCTGCCCGCAGCCGTCGACGGCGCGGAGGTTTACATGTACGCCGACGATGTCGCCGCGGTGATCACCGCACCGACCGCCGGTCAGCTGCAGAGTGAGTTGAGTACGGTGACCAGAAGACTCAACTGGTGGTTCGGGGTGAATGGATTGGCTCTGAACAAAGAGAAGACCTGCTTTATGACATTCAGCCTTAACGGAAGGTTGGCTAGCAGGTGCTCTGTGACAGTCGGCGACACTCCACTCCAACAGGTCGACAGTACGAAGTTACTGGGTTTCCACATAGACAGCGCGCTCACGTGGGAGACGCACATCGGCGAGGTGTGCGGAAAGCTGAGCCGCTCGTGCTTTGCGCTCCGGCGGCTCGCGGCCACCGCCACCCGCGACGTCGTGCGCTCCTGCTATTTCGCGACTGTCCACAGTAACATTACGTATGGATTGGAGCTATGGGGTCGAGCGGCAGATTTCTGTAGGCTGTTTGTCGTACAGAAACGGGCATTGCGCGCTATTTTTGGAGTCTCAGATAGAGTCTCTTGTGTGGAGTTCTTCAAGGAGCTCCGAATCCTACCGTTGCCTTGTGAACTCATTTACCAGCTGGCCTTATTTACGCACAACAACTCTCACCTTTTTGAAAAAAGAGGGTCACATCAGACGAGGTTTTTGCGGAGCAACAAGCGGCAAAACCAACTTGTTACGCCGAAGCACAGACTCGCGAAGTCGGAGAAGTCGGTTTACGTGCTGGGCCCCGCCATTCTCAACCGACTACCCGTAGACGTGCGTGATGCTCCTTCCGCCGCGGCGTTTAAAGCCAAACTAAGAAAGTGGCTATCTGAGTCATTATTTTACAACTATGACATGTTTATTAAGTTAAAAGAGAATTATTAATGACATTAACTGAAATTAACTGAAATGATATATTTTTTTTTACACAGTTACGGATTATAGATATTATGTATAATTTTAATTGAAATATCTAAGCAATTAGATTAATAATTTTGTAATTATTTTTTTAAATGACATGTAACATTGGAGTTATTAATAAATATATTGTATTGTATTGTATTGTATTGTATAAAGTGGACTACTTTAAAATTTGCTAGCCCTCTTAGTAATTAATTAAAACAGTGTAACGCCTACGTACATTTTTATATTGACACCTAAAATAGACCGGGGCGTCTACCGCCTAACGAAAAACGCTTTGATGCTTTGACGCTTTGGCATTGCCGTCTCTTTCATTTCAAGCGAGAAGAAAAGAGACAGCAATGTCAAAGCATTAAAGCGTCAAAGCGTTTTTTGTTACGCGGTAGAAGCGCGGTTACGGTATTTCTTATTTTTGTCTTGGTTGAACGGGCAATTAAAAAAACGTTTGAATTGTCAGCCCTTTGATTCAGCGGCAGAACTTTGTCCGTCGAACCGAAACACCGATTTCGATAAAATTTATATGGGACCTCTGGATCTACCTATATCTACCGGAAAATACGGTTGTCTGTAAAGTTACTGACGATAGTTGAACGTGACAACTTCAACTCCAAGCCTTAAATGGAACGCCTCAGAGCGAGGTAACGCCGCATGACGTCATGTTTTTTCGTGCGTGCAGCCGGCTTCATCGAATTATAAGACGTTGTCACGTCAAAAAACATCAAAATTGGTTCACAATGGGCGGAGTTATCGCGTTACATACATACAAAAGTAAAAAAACGTGCCTACATCCGAATTCAGAACCTCCTCCTTCTTTGAAGTCGGTTAAGAACAATTAATTTTTATGACCTATAATAGGTCATAAAATTAGGTACAATAAAATTTGGCAATTTATTTTATTGATTTAATTTGGCTAGATGAAATACTAATTAGGTAATTAGTACGTAACTCGAAATAATGAAGTAATGTACAGTTGGTGGCTTGTCGTACTCTACGGTTACGTGATTGGCTTCGTAACAACGATAACAATTAGTGAGTGAAATTGATGAAAAAGTATTTGTGAACAAGTTTTAAGTTAATAATAAGTCATTACAAGGCATACAATACATAAACATTGTAAAGTGTATGTCATGCATGACACTTGTTCACAAGACTTATAAGTCTTGTGAACAAGTGATAATATTGTACAATTACTGTTGTTTACAGTAACTTAATTTTAGTATTTAGTAGTACAATGAAGTGGTTTACAAAACGTTTTTAACTCTTATATTTAGGGTAAAAACTTGTTTAATTGACGATTGTCAAACATACAAAAATAATATGTTTTACTAAAATTTTGGTGTGATTTTTGTGTTGACTTACAGGGTGACATAGTCGTTCAGCGAACAATACCATTTAACAAATAAAAAAGATTGAAAAATACAAGTTTATCCCTAAGTTTTAAAATCGTTCCTGCGCATTGTGCTTTAACTACGATCGTCATGTAAAGAAACGTCACTCGATCACATGACCATAATATTATAGAGATTTATGTTTAGTCAAGAAATTAAGCAAATAATCACATAGAACATTACTAAAAATACGAAATAGGTATAACAGAATTAGTGATAGCCAATGTATCCTCCGACTTCCCGCGACCGAGACAATCCGGAAGTCGGTGGATGGAGGCGGCACAAGACCGGTCATTGTGGAAATCATCGGGGGACGCCTATGTCCAGCAGTGGACGTCTGCAGGCTGCAGATGAATATATGTATTTTGATATATAGAAAAGAATAAAATCAATATACATAGGATAACATTGTATTTACGTAAGCCCAACAGTTTCCACAACATCATGGTGTGGATAATCAATTTAAAGTGTTTATGGTGGAGCACATTACTTCTATTTGATACCATTGTATTCAGATTTGTGTCTACGATTTTATTGTAAGTTAGCACGATAGGTATCGTGATGTTATTGACCGTTAAATAGTTAGCCTCCTATTTCATTGTACTATAATCAGAGGATAACTGTTTTAATATTGTATCCAGAGGCATTTATTCTTTTAAGACAATGTGCAAAGGTAAGATGTCCTGCGTTTCGATGGAGTGATGGTACGGTAAGCAGGAGAAACTTATTGTACAAAAAATACGTAGTGATGCCATGAAGTTCAATATTGTGACGCAATTGGTAGCAAAAATATAGAACATCACTGCAAAGTTGCTAGGTTGTTGTTTTTTTAAGGGCAAGTGTATTTATTACTAATTAACAGGATCTATTTCCATCAAGTCCAAGGTTGCCGTCGCTAGACTCGGATACAATCTTCCATGGGGCAACATCGACTAAAGCAATGGATTCCAAATTTCAAAGTCTAGCTGTTCCTATAACGATAATTGCATCAAACCTTTTGGGTCGGGTCTTACACAGCAACCATAGAACGATGTGTCTCTTTCGAGCTCTAAGCAATTATATAGAAAAAAGGCATGTAGTGTGCCTTCAAGTCGAGAGTGAATGAAAAACGGTTTCTTTTAAGTTTTAAGTAATTGGTGGGCAGAAAGTAGGACGAAGAGTCATCGTCAAGTGTCTAGGTTTGGCGAAGGCAGCACAAGAAACTAAGCTTCAGATTCTGACTGGGACACAGCCTAACCCTTGCCAAATCGGCATCCGTATCGTATCTACCAACTGAATGAGGATCTATTTTGCTCTTACGTCATCCCATGCATGCTGGGCGTGTGGGATTACTAGGCTGGGAACATGATGATCTCGTCCGCGTTGTGTCCGACAATGGCGAATCTGGTTACTTTCTGGTGTGCGCTGGAATCTGGCTGGCAAATCCAAACTTCGTCTTGAAGATTCGGTCGCATGTCGCGCACCAGATAACTTGGGAACACACCTTAGAGCCTTAGAGCCTATCAATCCGATCCTCAGCCACAGGTATTCAAATCCTGTCACCATTGACAAAAAGTATCATTAACAAGTTTTGGAACCTTTGGAGCCGTCGCTAAGAAAACTGACAACCAAAAAGTATACTTGTAAAGAAAGAAGTTTAATACTTATAGTACTGTCTCAACAAAATGTTGAAACTAGGTGTTTTCCTTTGAATAATGTATTTGTATTTTTCATATGGGATTCGTAAGCATTCTAATGTGTGTTCCCTTCTCGAAATGTTTTAGAAAAGGTGTGCCCTATGGATGAGGACCATAAGTCGTGTACGTTTTATAAGGAGTATGTATGCTGGGTTACTGAAACGCGTGTGGAGAGAGTAAAGGTTTCACCCAAGCGACTGAGGCATTGCACTTCTGGCTGTTTCTGCAAGTATGCACTTTTATTTCTATCTTTCATCATTTACACTATCTATACAAAGACTGTTCAACCCCAATCTTACTGGGATAGTAACAAACACCACGTGAAGACCAAGAACAACACGCAAGTACTCTGACTTGGCTTACCAGGTAACCGCCATGTGGGGTTTAAGCTCTTCAAAAGCAAACTCGACAAACAATCGAAAACCAGCACAGATGGTAGCTAGAAGGAATGAGAAAGCCAAGAGCCGTAAGGGCAGATCTATCCTATCCCTATCGAGGTCCGGTCCCTACCCAAACCTGGGCCCTATGAAGGTTCGGTGTGAATCTAGCAGCCTAGTAGCTAGGGTCATCAACCAACCACCTGCTCTTAAAATATAGCCTTAGCGAGTCCGTACTATAAAACAGCGGCATTAAGCACATGACTTCGAAAATACCGCGGTTCGCGTGGAATTCACACCAGGGGCTCTGGATTAGCAGCTACCTTTCTCCTGACTAGACTAGAACATGTTTATAGGTTGTGCTAATGTAGTTGTTATGTTTTGTTTAGGAAGGGCTATGTTCGGGACTACCCTGACGGCGGCTGCATCCTCGCTGCCGGCTGCCGGGACCAGCAGATCAGAGCCATGCTGGAGAAGCTACCCATCAAACAGGGAATATTTATCCCCTACGACGATTGACTCATCTATCCATCACTTGGAGATCTACCGCCTAATTCTCCTGCTTTCTGCTATGCTTTAATTTGTGACGTCATGTTCCAATTTGGTAACGCCGCTGATAGCAGACAATTACATCTACATTTTGCCTGGCCTCGTGCCTTAGTGAGTAGTAGCTCTGCCTGCGAAGCCGAGGGTCGTGGGTTCGATTCCCACCCAGTGCAAATATTTGTGTGATGAATGTAACTGTGTCTGGGTATTTCTATGTATAAAAAGTATGTATTTAAAACTATACAAGTATTATATCAGCTATCTGGCCGCCATAGTTACAAGCTTTGCTTAGTTTGGGGTCAGATGGTGTTGTGTGTGAATTGTCCACCAATATTTATTATTATTCCGTCTGCGGCGGAACGGAAAGCAGATGTCTGCTCTCAGCGGCGTTGTCAAATTAGCCGATGACGTCACAAATCAAAGCATAGCAGAAATCAGGAGCGTTAGGCGGTGGACCTGCAAGGGTTACGAGTTACGAGTCATATGTTATCAGTATCATACAATGTTTTTTGCATAACAATTTTTTAATGTAATAATAATCAAAATAAGTTTAAGTATATAGTAATAAATAAAAATCTCATTTGGTAATTTCAACTTGTATGGTCGTTTTAAACTTCCGCGATTTTAAGTCATTTTGACAATATTAAGTATGTTAAGGGCGTACCCCGAGCAAATGACCTTGAGTATTTCTTACCTTATAGCACACCGCAAGAAAGAGCAAGAGAGAAACAGTAGGATTTGTCGCTGTTTTACGCTAAAATTTTAGAATAAACTCTTTATAAAATCAGATATTGGTCTTTTCAAAAAATAAAACTACCAAAATGTTTGTAATAGAATTGTCTATCCGTTGGTGTAAGTACAAAATCAAAATAATGGATGATTTTCGAGGAGATGCATGATAACTACAACTATTTAATTTTTTCATGGTTTCGTTGCGAGGCGATTATTTAAACAATAAGTTCATTATCAAAAAAATAAAACTACCATTTTGAAGCCAAAAAGTTGTAGAAATTTAATGTATTTTTTACCAGTTAATATTTGTTTTGGCTAATGAGTAGATAGCTCTTAAAACTGGACAAAAACTCGTTTTGCTGGGGGACGCACCTTAAACCACGTAAAGACTCGTGACCACGACGCGACGGTTGTAACGCTGCCGAAACGTCGAGGTATAGGTGCCGGCAAACAAATTGACCCAATGAAGCTATGTCGCCCTGGTATAGGTGCCGGCAAACAAATTGACCCAATGAAGCTATGTCGCCCTGGTATAGGTGCCGGCAAACAAATTGACCCAATGAAGCTATGTCGCCCTGGTATAGGTGCCGGCAAACAAATTGACCCAATGAAGCAATGTCGCCCTGGTATAGGTGCCGGCAAACAAATTGACCCAATGAAGCTATGTCGCCCTGGTATAGGTGCCGGCAAACAAATTGACCCAATGAAGTTATGTCGCCCTGGTATAGGTGCCGGCAAACAAATTGACCCAATGAAGTTATGTCGCCCTGGTATAGGTGCCGGCAAACAAATTGACCCAATGAAGTTATGTCGCCCTGGTATAGGTGCCGGCAAACAAATTGACCCTATGAAGCTATGTCGCCCTGGTATAGGTGCCGGCAAACAGATTGACCCAATGAAGTTATGTCGCCCTGGTATAGGTGCCGGCAAACAAATTGACCCAAGGAAGCTATGTTGCCCTGGTATAGGTGCCGGCAAACAAATTGACCCAACGTAGTTAGCTGCTCATGGCTGAGCAGAAACGTTTTTAAGATCTCTTTGATGGAAGTGTACATGCTCGAACTTTCCCCTTCCACGTCAATTTTGAGTCAACTTGTTTGCCGGCCACTATAGTTACTCGTAAGTCCTGTGCAATTTTTTCAATATTATAAGCTTTTCTTAATTTGGAGCAAGATGGTATTGTTGTGGAGAAATATATTTTTCCCAAGTTTTATTTATTTGTGTCGCTGATTTGTGTCAATAACAAATATTATGGTTCAGTTAAAAAAAATACAATGTTAGTTTACGAGTATAGTAAAAAAAATTAGTACGAAATGACAGAGATTAAAATAAGTACCTACATAAATATATCATGAGGAATCCAAATTACTTCCTTATACTGCACTGCGCGCGACATCCAGAAATATACGATTAATAATCTCTTGCCTGCCTTGAAATTTCTGTGGGAATATTGCCCTTTGTACCGGAACACTCTAATGTAAGCGCTATACTAAAGTTGGTGGTAAAATAACTGGCAAAGATGTGGTACTTTCCCTGGCGGACTCTGTAATGAGTCCTACCACTCGAAGTGGGTTTACACTTGACCGCCATCTCGCCTGATATTAAGCGACGATGCGGTCTAAGATGGAGCGTGTTTACCTAGAAAAAAACCGATTCACTCTCGTTGTCTCGTTGTCGATTCGCTCTTGTTACAAAATAAAGCAAATACTGTTGGTGAAATTGTATAATTACTCGGAAGCTTAGAGTTAATTTATTTTTAAATAAATGTTTTTAGTAAATTTTCGAAATAAGAATGAAAAAGTAAATCATACCTTTAACAATATAAATACCGCGTCCCAACGCCAACACCCCTAGAAATATGAGCACTAAGTTTTCGCCAGAGATTCTCAACATTTTTCAACTGTTACTTAATAATTACAACTATTGAGAAACAGCTGTTACACTTGAAATGCAAAGTTGATCTGTGATATCTGCTCGGGTCGCCCAGGGTTGCTAACTGACCTTTAGTACCGATTGAATAACCATTGTACTTTTTATGAGGACAAAAAATTCGTGCCATCCTTGAATGCAACGGAGCGCCGAGTAGAAATTTGACAGAGAAACTCACAGCATTATTTCTGCTAACGTTGGACGTTGAAATAAATAGCCGAGTCCGTAATTTTCGACTGATTCGTTTTACTAGCCATTATTTTAAAATAATTTATGTTTACTATAGTTTTTAGAAATAAATTGTAGTATTAATTTTGACTTTAAACTTTTAACAGAAACGTAGATAATTATTTCTTTATGACTGTTGCTTACCATTTTGAAAATTTTACGCAGGACTTATTTTCGATGAAAAATATTATTTAATTAACTCGACGTTTTGGCAGCGTAGCAACTACCGGTGAAACGATTACCTGAAGCTTAAGTCCTATTGAATGATATAAATATTAATTCAATTTGCGAAAGTTTCAAAACTGTTTTATAACTTACCATTTGGTGCATATCTTGCTCCTTATGTCTTTTTGTAGGACAAATAAAAATAATAATTCTCTTCACTGAAAGTATTTAATGCAAACTAGTAGAACGTAAAGATAAATAAATTGTATACTTCGTTGGAACTGTTTCTCTGCAGATGTTGCAATTCTCGAATACGCTACTCAATGGAAAATGGGCAATGGATAAAAAGTGTAGCGTTTCTGGAAATAATTGGACGTGATGCAATCTACTATGTTTTGATGTTTGGTCTCGTAAAAAGTGTGACCACAAACAGATCACTTATTAAGAAACAATTTTGGACAACAAAGATTTTGGATGAGATAATAATAAAAATAGATAAGATTTTATTGCGCGATCGAACTGAAAAAAATGCAAGTCTGAAACCGTAAGAAAGATATGTAACGGAAATGATGCGTAAACACTGCCCACGACCAGTGTTGCCAACTTTATTTTTCAGATGATCATAAGTACCATAAATGATAAAGTTAAGATTTTTTTGGAAATTGTGTTGCTTCTATGTTATCCGAAGGAACATCGTTCCTATCTGTAGTCCCATTACACCACATCTTTTATAAATCTTGGCTATACCACATTCATGTGGTCGTAGGTTCGAATCCCGTGTCTGATTTTTTTCCAGTGCAATTGTGCAAGTTTCTTGTCACCACTGGCTTTAATGGTGAAGGAAAATATCGTGGGGAAACCGACGTGAAAGAAAGAAAATTATTTATTGTTCACACCATTTAAATGAGACATATTTATAATTGAGGAAAACAGTAAGACTAGTCAAACAACTAGCAGCCTTATCGCAAACGAGTCCCAAGAAAAACATATTTTGAATACATTGTCATCCGCCAACCCTCTTTTGGCCAACGCAGTGGATTAACTTTCTCTTTTAATTGAAATGTATTATTTCTAGACTTCAAATAATCATAACTTATTTTAAAATCTCACAATATTACATAATTACACTATCATAATATTAAGTCATAAAAAATAATAAATTGATAAATGTGCCGTTGCACTTTTACTTTTTAAATTAAATGTACTACAATGTCAAATCATACTTTATAAAATTCACTAAAGTGGTAGGACTGCTATCTGCTAAAAGATAATCCATTTTTAAGCTGGATTTTAAATAGGTTTGGGGCCTCGATTGCCGTGACCTTATAGGGCAAGAGATTACAGACCATGGGAGCCATGACATGCGACAAATTCGAGGACTTGGCGAGAAATACATCCTGAAATCTGCTTATCGTGCTATGATGTAATTCTCCGAAAATAATGTCTGATGGTGACACTACAGGAAACTAAACTTTACACACATAGATTATATATTTAACGCTTAAAACACATTAAAGCTTGATGACTGGAAAACTCTCGTTTTCACTCGGTGGTCTCTGGAAAGAGACTTCCTAGTGCTTACTACCATTGTGTAGTCTGTGTAAGTTTTGTTCTACGATTTTCTCTCTTCTGTCAAAAAGTCTAAATTACCATAACACATTTCTACAGAACCCACTGTTCGTTGACAACACTTTGTTTTAAATGAGTAATGACCACGCTCGGTCCCTTCCTTTGTTGTACAACACATGAGAATTTAGTCCCTATCAACAAGAACTTAGTGGTGAAAGTTCAGTGGAAATTATCCAGATTCGGGAAACTATAAATTATTTAACTAAACCTATTTTCGCACAGAACCAAGAACAATTGGATTTTAACCGCTCGCTAATTGTTTTCTTGATGGGTTAACGTTCCAATTAGTTGTTTAGTTTATTGAATTACGTAAAGTGTAAAAATCAAAGTAAAAAGCAGAAATATGTATTATGGATGTTTTTATAGGAATTTCTCAAACATCTAACTCAGCTTAGCCAGGCTTAGTTGGTAGTAAGTCTGACTGCGAAGCCATGGGTCGTGGGTTCGATTCCCACTCACCCCAAATATTTGTCTGATAAATAAAAGTAGACAGGATTATTGGTAATCAGCCTGCATTGTTTTAAGGGGATGTTAAGAACATTAAAACAACAACTTTAGTTCTACAGGTTTTTAAAAATCGTATTTTTTTTCCACACACAAAAAAAAAATGGCAGTCATAGGAACTGCCGATAGAAGTGAAAACTTATAATCAGAATTTGATAGCTTACCTTGGAAACTACACGGGTGTAACCGGAGGGCGTGACCTCGCCATCATGGCATGGCCATCTAGAAATGCGTCAGCATTTCCCATTGGCTCACGCATTTCTAGATGGCCATGCCATGCTGGCGCGGCCACGCCCTTTCAGCATTTCCCATTGGCTGACGCATTTCTAGATACCCAATTGCCAAGGTCCCGAGTTTACCTGAAGATTTCTTATCATACCCGAGCGTGGCGGTAGAATCTTATTTACACCCCACGAAAAATCTGTCTAGGCGCACCTAAATAAGTTTTCAATTTAAAAAGTGTATTTGCCCGGTCTAAAAGCATCGAACTCTTCGTAACAAGAGCGCACACCTATAACGCTCGATAAATGATGTGCCGAAGTGAATAAACACTAAACAGCCGCTAAACAGTGCTAGAAATGACAACTAACACTTTTTTTTGGGATATGTAGGTATTGAGTTTTAATAAAAGTTGTAGGGCAAAAGTTGTTTTGTTTAAATATACAGAACATGCCCTTAAACGGGTTGAGGCGGATTAGACCAGTAACCCTGTATACAGGACAAATTTTTCTGGGTTCTGTCTGGGTGTTTCTAAGTGTTAAGTATGTACATATTTAAAGTTATGTATATAAGTTTTATATTAGCTATCTGGTTCCCATAGTACAAGCATTACTTAGTTTGGGGTTAGATGGTGACGTGCCAGATGTGCTCAACAATATTTATTATTTTAGCCCAAAATTAAGCAAAGTTATGGGAGCCAAATAGCGGGCCTGCGTGGCTTCAAAACGTCCCTGTTGTGAACCCTTGGGATCAGTTGATACTTTCCAATCCCTTGTCACCTGATGGCTAATCCCACCCTTGGGATGATATCTACGCACGCTCCTCGCTCTTCGACCAGTGCGTGTACGAGTTCTGGGATGTAGTGGGACTGGAAAGACTTCGGAACGTCATTGGGTTGACATTCTTATCTGGCCAAGCAATAGTCCTAAGTCTTTCCAGAAGGGCGATCATAAAGCGAGGGTTCTCGAACTCAAAATGGGGCTTCTCTCCAAGGTTTTGTGCTTCAGCCTGCGGCGATGCTGCCAACAGTGGGTTGTGCAGCGCAGGCCGCATCCGAGTGAACGAGTTCGGGCAATTATATAATAAATTTATTAGCTGCGATGTTGGTAGCAGACATTGCGGCCGCCGAGGAGAGACGGAGAGGAAGAAGCGAAAGGAGGAGTAAAGCAGAATTCTGCACGGTATTTGTATAACAGTGAGCCGTTTGCCTTTCCGTGTTCGGCAGATAAATGGTGAAGGCAGTGGATGGAGCTCCAGGAAAAGAGAATAAGGCACCTACCAGTACTGCGAAGCTGCTATTTCAGTCCTCTCATACTTTGGCTAGCTAAAACCACTGACTGGCTTCTATTGTCTAGGCAATGGAAGCCATTTGAAGGCAACTATCATAGGATTCTTTAAATAAGAAAACGCGCTATAACTTTAGCGTGTCAAATTTGGATGTCAGTGTCTAAACTCATCGTAATATTTCACTCTAACTAGACAGTTGTGAGTCAACTTCATTATGTCGTTTTAAGCCGTCGGCGTCGGTAAAAAAATTACTCTTCAAAAAAATCAGTCCTAAAAATTCAAATATAGTAAATTCCTGTGCAAATAAATATACTCTGGGTATCGCAACGTCGGCAACCGATGGATTGGCCACAATGTTGTGGCGTGGCCCTGCATAAAAACTACTTACTCAACTTTACAAAGAGCTAGTTAGTATTACAAATAATTTAGGTACCCCTTTAAAAGACGTCTCCTCTCATTATGTAGGAGCTGAAGAACATCACAAGAAGCTTAATGGCCGCTCCGACTAACTGAGACACGGTAAAGGCGGGACGGTAATTGGGGCGGTATTCTGTACGGGGGTTGATTCCTGCTTACCAGAACACAAAACGTAACTTCAGCATTCAACAGCGTAACTTTGCTGATTTACGCCTTTAATTTTTTTAAATAGGTTTATACTGGACTGCCATCTCGCCTGATGTTACACGGCAATGCGGTCTACGACGGAGCGTGTTTCTGTTTACCTAGAAAATCCCGTTTCACTCTCGATTTGAAGACACCAAAATTGTAACTATCGGGAAAACCCTCTCAAGCAACTCATTCCGAAGTTTGATGATACTTTTTGCGAAGTGGAGTCAAACCTCATTCTCAGAGTTTTTCGAACATGAGTCATGGAACGATGTCACCTTTTCGACCGATATAAAAAAGAGCAAGGCGGTATTAGATCACGCAGATCGGCTGCATATTTATTTTCCGAAATGTATAAAATAAAAGTATGTTTGTATGAACGCACACAACTTAATTCCTCATGCTAAGAAGTCTAGCTTCAACTGTAGAATGGATAATATCTTCGACGCAAAAAGTTTTAACTTGAAAATACTTACCATGTTATAGAGTAAGATCCCAGAGCTGCCAGACGTCACCTATTTTGTGATGAATGAAATGTGGCCGATTGAGTAGAGTTAGTAAGTACTAATAACACAAACATGCTTACTCGCTAACTTGCTTAGACGGCCAATTTTGAGATATGGGGTAATGAAGGTACATACAAACATTACTTACTTCACGTATTTTCTGATAAGTGATTTTCACGTATGTTGTGGGCATAAGTGATTTTCACGTATGTTGTGGGCAAAATCCTTAAAAACAAGGTCCCAGACACTTTCCGTCGGCCGTCTTGCTTAAAACTCCAATAATAGGGGATGATTAGATTGGTCTATCTTATTGGAAAAAGCTTCAAAATAGCTACCTGACGAACATATTTACAAATGGAGCATGAGAATTTAAGTGAAGTTAAATTATTATTTTGGATTTGTTAAGCACAACGGCCGACGGAAAGTGTCTGGGAGTATTGGGGCCTTGTTTTTAAGGATTTATAAGGATTAAATCCTTATATAATTTTTTTATGAGGATAAGGAAAATTATTTTATATTTTTTTGTTTAAAAGGATTTCCAACAACATACGTGAAAATCACTTATTAAAAAAATACGTGAATTAAGTAATGTTTGTACGTACCTTCATTACCCCATATCTCAAAATTGGCCGTCTAAGCAAGTTAGCGAGGCGAGTAAGCATGTGTTCTTAGTACTTACTAACTCTACTCAAACGTCCACATTTAATTCATCAGAAAATAGGTGACGTCTGGCAGTTCTGAGATCTTGGATTATTAACTAAAATGTTGCATTTGGCATGTCTCTAGTCTCTAGATTCAATCTAAAATCTCCAGCTGATATACTATGTTCCAAAAGGAGATACTATGTTCGTTTACGTGTTTTTTTTTTCGTGTATGTTCATCGATATTTGAGCCAATTATTGTGAACCGATTTATTTATTTATTTTTATTCGTACGGTCCCGAGGTCGATCTACTACATAATATAAATTACTAGTGGCCCATTCCGGCTGCGCTCGGATATTGTCATTTAAAGACTATAAATCGAAATAAAAACTATCCTATCTCTCAAGTTGGACCAGACTGCTCGCGGTGTGCCAATTTAATTTAAAATCGGTTAAGTAGTTTAGCAATCCATCGCGGACAAACATCGTGACAGGAGATTTATATTGATTAAGAAATAAAGAAAGATTAAGAATTTTTAATGACAGAAATAAATGAACCCTACAAATATTTTATGAATTAAAAAACGAATCTCCGAATAACCCACCCCTAACTGCTCCCGGCGCAAAAGTGCCCATTAAGATAGGTATTATCAGGTGATGTGAGTAATGATTTGGATTGTTCATGTTCCAATAACTCCGTGACACTGTGCTGTTGTAAGCAGACGTTTTCTTACCATCAGACCATGTCCTGCTCGTCCCGACACTAAAAATATTAAAAAAAATTGATAGATAAATTTAGTTTTGTAGTTAAGCTTTAGATAGATAAATATTTTTTTAAATGTTGGTAGACATTTCACACACTACCCCACATTACACACACTTCTGACCCCAAACTAAGCAAAGCTTGGACTATGGAAGACAGATATCCGGTATATAATTAGTACTTATATATATTTTCAAATACATACTTATTATACATAGAAAACACCCAAGCACAGTACAAATATTTGAATTCATCACACAAACATTGGCTTCGCAGGCAGACTTACTACAAACTGAGCCACCAGGCCAGCCGCAGATGAAGTGGGTAGCGAATTTTGGAGCCGCCATGAACTACATCAATGTTTATTGTACATCATTCATTTTGTTTCGGTTCCTTCATTCTGTTGTTCAATATATGAGCTAAAAACATATCTTCGAACGTGTTTTGAAGAACTTGCCAGGGAGTTTTAATTTTGTGTAAATAATTCAAACAAATTTAGTAATCGGATGCCGCTATGACTTATTATTACTTATGATAATAAATAAACCATCGATATAATTAGATAGATGAAATAAACTCCCATAAAAAAAATAATTAAGTAGTCGAAACCATTTACTTTCTTAGAATAAGAACGTCAAAGTTGATAGATCTATGCAAAAATACAAGTTAAGGTTCGCGAGTGGCGACCACGAACCGGAAGACGCAGTGTTGGAGGGCCTCCCACTAGATGGACAGATGACCTCACAAAGGTCGCTGGAAACCGCTGGTTGCAGGTTGCGCAGGACCGTTCGTTGTGGAAATCTAGGGGGAGGCCTATGTTCAGCAGTGGACGTCTTGCGGCTGATGATGACGGGTGAAATGTAATAGTCCTTTTAATATCAATTTTATTAATTTTTGCTTATGAGTATGTGTGATTTTAAGGCAGTTTATTTTTTTATAATTCATTTAGATATCATACTCAGTAGGTATATAGGCATGCATCTACCTACAACCTGTCATTCAACCCTTCAATCCCGTAATCCAGAACTGAGTCAAAAGAGCGAGCTGTCAACGCGTCGACCTACATCCGCCAGGCGCGAGTCGATGCAACGCAGGGTTGCCATAGAAAAATGCTGCCGCTACCGTAAATTGTCTATCAGTATTGCCATATTTTTACTCAAATTGCCACACATCCGCCTGAAGAAATAACAGGACAAAGTGAGGCTACAAAGAGAGATATTTTTGGTGGAGAGGAGCGGTAGTCTACAACCTTACCACTATTGGGGTGATGGTTAAAAAGATGCTCAAAAACATGGAGCAAAAGCGAGTAATGGACGACTCCATATCACACGTGAGTAATATGTCAATCAATTAAAAACGAATGCAAGATAGTTCTAAGTCTATAGGGGTCTAGGCTACTCACGATCTTTCACGCTCTCCCATGGCATGTTTCTCTCAAAATCCAGACACGAATATCAACACTTATTGATATTATGCGATGCTTTGATCGTCTATAAAGACTAGGTAAAGGACAGCTTGTTTTCACAAAGAGTTTAATTTTTTTCGGATCTCAACTTTTACCCTATATGGGCATACACACACACAATTAAACACCCCTAAACACAAACATGTTTGAAATAAGGCGATAATTTAATATCATTGCGTAAGATTTACCGTATATTACGGGAAATCTTGTATAAATGGCAAACCTTATGCAACCCACAATCCGCACGGCTTCCACCCCACTTGCATTCAATAAAGACCTCTCAAAAACTCCCCATAATATCAACCTTATTCCAATTCAACAGGGTTTAATTTGCAGTGCAAATCGTGAATTTAATTTGGAGATGCACGGTCGTGTTGGAATCTGCTGGGTTGGACGGGAACATTGCTGCAGAATACCTACTTTTGGAAAATTGAGAGAACACAATTCGTTTGGTGGTCCTTTATTTACAACCCAGCGGATACTAAATAAGAAATAAATTGAACAAATTAAAGACCTTGGCTTTAAAGCCGGGTCACACAGAGGCGATCCGATAGCGATAGCGATCCGATAGCGAGACGGGATTTTTTGTAATGTTCGAATTTGTATGCAACCTGACACACAGCAAGCGGGCGCGATCGCGATCGGATCTCTATCGCTACCGGATCGCCTCTGTGTGACCCGGCCTTTAGTTACAAAAGTTTTAGTTTAGTTACTTTAGTTTAGAAGTGAAAATTTCTTTAGGCGCGCCACAGATAGATTTTTCGTGGGCTTTGATTTTAATTCTAGCGTCACGCTCGGGAATGATAAGAAATCTTCGGGTAAACTTACAGACTCACACCCTGTTGATCGGCGATGATACGAATCTCGCCTACATTCACAACTCGCCAGCGGGGGCGCAGGACGAGTTAAAATGCCGCGCTGTGACTAGTCGAATATCCGTGTGACTTGCACTTTCCACGAATGATCAGACAAAATGAGATAAAGTTATGCAAACTTCAAAGCAAAAATGAAAAGAAAGATATCAACGGGTTCCCATTTCGTTTTATTTAATGTTCTTTTTATTTTGTAGGTTGATGATGTTATGTTTTTCTAATTATTGCATTAAATTACTTACTTGTGAAATCAAATACCGTCCTTTGTAAAGCTAGATGTATTTATATTCTTTAAGCACCATTTCACTGAGCAGAAGCCCATTTTTTATATTTTTTACGTTTTTTTGCCAGCAGTCTTTCGTCGGAATCAAAAGTCTGACTGAACGAACTCGCAACAGGTTTAGTGCAATTATGCTACTAAAACGGTAAGGACACGTACGATACGTTAGTCAAATGGGTATATTGTCTTCGGGTAAACTCGGGACCTTGGTCATTGGCCATCTAGAAATGCGTCAGCATTGGGCATCCTCATTGGCCACGCGCTCCGATTTCACCCGCGTAGTTTCCAAAGTAAACTATAAAATAAACATTGGTGGACAATTCACACACTATCTTTTTTTTTTTTTTTTTATAGCATAGAGTGACGAGACGAGCAGGTCATGTGCCTGATGGTAAGCAACATGCCTGCCACATAACAGCACAGTAACACGCAGCTATTGGAACATGATAGTCCAAATCATTACCTAGCACTGCACTGCGCTCGTCACCCAGAGATCTAAGATATTATATCTCTAAGCCCTGTAATTTCTCTGGAAACATTGCCCTTCAAACCGGAACACAGTAATGTTTGCACATTACTGCTTGGCGGTAGAAAAATCTGGCCCCAAACTAAGCAGAGCGTGTAATATGGCGGCTAAATAGCTGATATTAATACTTATATAGTTGTAAATACATACTTATGATACATAGAAACACCCAGACACAGTGCAAATAATTGAATTCATCACAAAAATATTTGCACTGGGTGGGAATCGAACCCACGACCATCGGCTTCGCAGGCAGAGTTACTACCCACTAAGCCACGAGGCCAGTCAATTAAATTCAGTAAGTTTTCACTTCTATCGTCAGTTCCTATGACTGCCAACTTTTTTTAAATATCAGAAGATCAGCTTACTAGCAAACAGCTCACATGATGGTAAGAGTCAAGCACTCCTTACGGACGATGACGACTCATTATATCAATCCGGATAGTTAATTATTAGAAAATGTGTAAGAATAATTAATTATTATGGACGTTGATGAAACGACTGAGAAAATAAAGTAGCAATTGGTCAATTTGCCGCTAATAGCGATCACTTCCAGACAACCGCAGGATGGATCATCATCATCATCAGCCGCAAGACGTCCACTGCTGAACATAGGCCTCCCCCCTAGATTTTCACAACGAACGGTCCTGCGCTACATTAATCTAGCAGTTGCCAGCGACCTTTGTGAGGTCATCTGTCCATCTAGTGGGAGGTCGTCTAACACTGCGGGATGGATAGGATATATGAATTAAGTAAGACGGAGCACTACCAATAAAGAGTAGGTATATTCTTATACTTCTGATAAGTCTTCAGAGTCTGGAACATCACCGCAGCTTATAGACTTTTACTTAGGAAAAAGAGTGTGTGACTTCACTAACTTCGAAGAGTGTGTCTGATGGTAGCTCAAACCAAGGGGTTCGAATCTACATTTGTAATAAGAACATAAGGCTTAGGAATATGTTAACTTTAGTGGGTTTTTCCGTACATTTACATTCTTAGTGTTTTCAAATCGAGAGTGAATCTGTTTGTTCTAGCTCCATTGTGGACCAAATCGTCGCTCACCAACAGGCAAAATGGCGGTCCAGTGTAAACCTACAATAATTAAAAAAAAGAGTAAAACGCGACTCTATGTTCTCAGTAGAGGCGATATGTCTAACCCTGTCTAATTACATCTTTAGTGACAGTCTCTCCGTGATTTATAACAATGTTTACAATCACAGCAACAAATCAATCTCTTCCCAAACCTTTCCAATACGATATAAACATAAAACATGACAATAAAACTACCACGCAATCAATCACTGCATGTATGTCTGTCGGTATGTGGGGCACAAGAGTTACTGCTTTCATAAAGTTTTAGAGACGGGCAGATACCGGTGATTTAGTACTATTGTTTATTTTGATATGTTATTTTATGTAAAACTAATAGTGTCCCGCGGTTTTACCCACATAGTTACCGTTTCCGTTATTTTCCCGGGTTGAAAGTAGCCTATGTGTTATTCCAGATTACAATATAACTGTTTCCCAAATTTCTATTCGAGCTACTAAATGCCAACGTGTGCTAGCAACAAACCTATATATATTGACTGCCCTCGTGGCTTAGTGGGTACTAGCTCTGCCTGCAAAGCCGAGGGTCGTGGGTTCGATTCCCACCTAGCACAAATATTTGTGTGATGAATTCAAATGTTTGCATTGTGTCTGGGTGTTTCTATGTATCATAATTATGTATTGAAAACTATAAAAGTATTATATCAGCTATCTGGCTGCCATAATACAAGCTTTGCTTAGTTTGGGGTCAGATGATGTTGTGTGTGAATTGTCCACCAATATTTATTTAGTATGAAAACTAACGTGGTTATTACACATTTTAAAACAAATACACTGGTAACTCACGTATAAAATAGTCAGAACAGTCCGACTCGAGTTTCGATCGCGTCCGGCGATCTTCTTCAAGGCGAGTGCGCGCGCGTGTTCGCAGCTCGAGTAACACTGCTCGAGTGACTTATCTAGCAGCGAACACGCGCGCGCACTCGCCTTGAAGAAAATCGCCGGACGCGATCGAAACTCGAGTCGGACTGTTCTGACTATTTTATACGTGAGTTACCCGTGTATTTGTTTTAAAATAATTATTTATAACATTAGGAATTCCATAACAAGCCCTCTAAATGTTGCTACTGCTGGGACTCAGCGCCATCTCTCCCAAGAAGAGAGTCAAAGCTATAATCCACTACGATGGCCCAGTGCGGGTTGGAGGATGACACATGGATTTCGAAACATTCTAGGTGTATTATTCATGTCAGTTTTTTCATGATGTTTACCTTCGCCGTTTTAAGTTTAGCATTTAGTATTACACACATGACTCCGGTGTGTGTGGGATTTGAACTCGGTTCTCCAGATCGGGAGTCGCCGTTCTCTTGACTAGACCAGCCGGCACTTAATAGTAGTACCTATGTAATACACAATCATTTCCTAGGAAACTATATTTGGAACAATTATTCCGCTTCCATAGTTTTTTTTAAAGCATAAAGTGACTAGACGAGCTGGGCACGTGCTTGATGGTAAGCACCACACGCCTGCCATAACAGCACAGTGCCATGCAGCTATTGGAACATCGAAGAGTCCAAATCATTACCTAGCAATCCACTGCGAACCTCTCTCTCAGTTATAGGATGATTTATCTAACTATGCCTTGTATTGTTTCTGGAAACGTTGCCCTTCAAACCAGAACATTGTGATGTTTGCACATTCTTGCTTGGCAATAGAATAACTATCAAAGGCCTGGAACTTCTCCAGGCGGACTCTGCAAAGAAGCCTACAACTTCTCTGTCGCTATATAATGCTACTAGCGATCCCCCCTGGCTTCCCTCGTAGTACTTGCTAGTACACTTAGTATGAGATATGTAAGTTTGCGAAATAAAAATTATCATTATCACTTAAATAGCCTATAGCCCTCAGGGACCACGTATTGTAGTGGTAGGAATCTTAGAAAAGTCCGCCTGAGGAAGTACCACACCTTTGCCAGTTATTCTACCGCCAAGTAGTAATGCAAACATTACTGTGTTCCGGTTTAAAAGGCAATGTTTCTAGAGAAATTACAGGACTTAGAGATATAACATCTTAGATCTCTGGGTGACGAGCCGCAGTGCAGTGCTAGGTAATGATTTGGACTCTGTATGTTCCAATAGATGCGTGTCACTGTGCTGTTATGTGGCAGGCATGTTGCTTACCATCAGGCACATGTCGTCTGCTCGTCTCGTCACTCTTTAAAAAAAAAAACATATTATCCGACGGTCAAAGAATTTTCGAAATTAGTTAAGTATCCTGAGATTAAGGCGTTCAAACAAACAACCTTTATAGCTTTAAAAAGTATAATTCTAGATTATATTTTTACGTTCCGTTTTATACAGTTTGCTAGGTTCTTACCGTGGATACCAATACAACAATATTTCATCAAATCATGCATCCGAGTTCCGGAGGCCATATTGCATTTCTGCTCATCCTCTTACATTTCACCAACTTCGTATTAGAGTTACATCCTTCAACCAACAGACAGAGCCGGTTCTAGGGAGAGTGAACTGGGCTACTCGATGACATGGTGTAAGTAAAGCGACATCGTTTCATGGATGACGTTCCAAAGACTCTAACGAAGAAGCTCTACTTTTGTAATAAGAACGGAGTGGGGTTATCCCGATGGTTACTATGTTATTGTCTTAAAATCGAGAGTGAATGGGTTTTTAGGGTTCCGTAAAACGTAAAAACGGAACCCTTATAGATTCGTCATGTCTGTCTGTCTGTCTGTCTGTCCGTCCGTATGTCACAGCCACTTTTTGCCGAAACTATGAGAACTACAGTGTGGAAACTTGGTGAGTAGATGTATTCTGTGAACCGCATTAAGATTTTTACAAAAGAAATAAAAAAAAAAAAAAATTAGAGTTGCCCCTCATACGGAGAACTGAAACTCAAAATTTTTTTTTTCATCTATCCTACACGTGTGGGGTGTCTATCGATAGGTCTTCAAAAATGATGTTGAGGTTTCTAATATAGTTTTTGTCTACACTGAATAGTTTGCGCGAGAGACACTTCCAAAGTGGTAAAATTTGTGTCCCCCCCCCCTCTAACTTCTAAAGTAAGAAAATGAAAAATCTAAAAAAAATATATGATGTACATTACCATGAAAACTACCAACGAAAATTAGTTTGAACTCGATCTGATGAGTAGTTTTTTTTTAGTACGTCATAAATACACTATTTTTAAAACTTCGATCAAAGTTACAACGAACTATGTGTACTATGTATATTATGTTACTTGCTGCAACGGAACCCTTCATGGGCGAGTCCAACTCGCACTTGGCTACTTTATTTCTAGGTAAGCTTGTTCTATCGTGGACCACATTGTCGCTTCAGGCGAGAAAGCGGTCAAGTACAAACCTAAAAAAATTAAAAACAAAAAATAGAATAAAATATAAGTACAGGATATGAATTCGGCCTCGCACGTAAATATCTGGCTGTACTAAGTGTTCAAGACGAGACCGTCAATGATAGCTCTATAAATAAAACTCAATAGGTATTTTCCAGAGACTTCAAAAAAGGTTCTCTATTCGGTTCTCTATTTATCTTGGATTTGAAATTTGCTAGTAGTATTTTACTAGTCAAGCCCTTTCATTTGATACGTATATTGAGGGAGGTTGTGAAGAAATATTTTGTCCGCCATTTTATGGAGGCGTCCATCTTAAATCGCTATTAACCACACATCGCCAAGAACCACCGCACGGAAACTAACCTTCAAATTAAAAAAATGCATCGGAATCGGTCCATGCGTTTGAGCTTTACTGTGCCACAGACACACTCAGAGAGAGACACCCAGACAGACATCCAGGTCAAACTTATAGCACCTCTAATTTTGGTCGGGAGCTAAAAAAAGATTATAATAAACCTGTCATCCCCCCTAAATCCTGCCCTGGTTCAGGCTGTAGGTTGTAGAATGGAACTCGATTGGTTCCATGGTTCCACCGTGCAGTCTCCGTGTTTGTAATAACGCAGTATTGCAGACTACAGCTGTTCGACTCGCCTGGATAAATAAAATACAAGCTGCAAGTTACAAGAGAAAGGAGATTTATAGTTTTTTTGAGTTTTTGTGTCACATAGGTACGATCAATATTTCAACATGTATTACTATCAGCGTGTATACTCCCGTGTAGCTCCCGGTCCCGTTAATTTCCTGGGATAAAAATATCCTGTGTTTTATTCCAGATCATTATCTACCTATGTACTAAATTTCATCCAAATCCCTTCGATAGTTTTTGCGTGAAAGAGTAACAAACATAAATACATACATCATCTTACAAACTTTACGCGCGCACTTTTTAACTAAACGCATTTATAAACGCGAAATTATAATAATAGTAGGATTAATTATTAAACGTTGTTAAAAAAATACCGGAAATTTGAAGCCGCGGTGGCCTAGTGTCATGTTTGATTCAATATCGTGAAGTTATAGAGAGAGAGAGAGAGTACTCTCTCTCTCTATAACTGTGACTCTCTCTGTAGCTCTCTCCTTACAAGCAAGGGTCTTGAGTCCCAGTGAGCGCATATCGAGCTCGTCTTGTCACTATACACCGTTATGATTTTTGTATTAGCAAAACTTTAACAGGCTATGTAGGCAACATAGCACATTGTAACTGTGCAATAAGTTTACTCTCTTAAACTCAATGTTAAAGAATCTGTGACTAGTTGAAATTTACAAAAATGCTGCCTGAAAGTATGATCATGTTTGTAAACAAAACAGCTTTTTCTCTTTTGCACAGCTATTTTCATCTCTCTCACTCTGTTCTGGCCTACTTGTGAGGCTTTTCGCCTTTCGGCTTTCGCGCTTTTTGTTCACCAACATGATACATATATAATTATACTAGCTGACTCGGCAAACGTTGTTATGCCATATAAATCATTTCTAGGTAATTTCTAGTGATTTCTAGTGATAAACGATAATAATTGATCAGTTTTCGAGCGGGATGAAAAATGATTAAATTACTTAAATGGCTATTAAAAAATAGGGGTTGGTGATAAAAGAGTAAACATTTTAGGGTTGTATGTATTTTTTAACGCCACATTATAAAAAAATAAAAACAAAAATTTTTGTCCGAAAATTAAAAAAAATAATTATGGGGTGACCAACCCTTGTCACTTAGGGGTATGAAAAATAGCTAGTAGCCGATTCTCAGACCTACTGAATATGCGTATAAAATTTGGTTAAAATCAGTAAAGCCGTTTCGGAGGAGTAAGGAAACAAACACTGTGACACGAGAATTTTATATATCAGATATATTTATTCTGTGAACAGAATACATGTACTTACCAAGTTTCAACAGTATAGTTCTTATAGTTTCGGAAAAAAGTGGCATACGGACGGACTGAGAGACAGACATGACGAATCTATAAGAGTCCCGTTTTTTGCCATTTGGCTACGGAACCCAAAAATGACAAAAGCCATAAGAACATTTTAAGCTAGACATTTGGGTAGAGTTTAAGAGTTAAGTCAGTGCATCATCACTCGCTCAAGGTAGCGCGGTTTTAGCCTACAGCTAGACCGTTCCTCCCAGGGAACAAGTGCCAGTCGGTTGTCGGACGCACGGCTAAGCGCTCGCGCAACACGTTTCCCGCGCATATTGTTATTAGATATGTCGACAACCCTCCGCGCTAGACAGGGACAGAGTTCCGCGTTAGAAAGAGCGCAAATGTTTATTTGAAAATCGCGATAGGTATTGCGAGCTGAATTGAACTTTGTTGTGTCCCAGCAAGAGTCGCTATTAATATAATTGTTTTCGCTAAGTGAGTGTTCTGTACTTGTACTAATATTTATCCTGTGGTTAAGTGTTCAACATCAAGCCACATCGCCAACAGCTTGTGCCTTACCCCCCATACACAGCGTAACGCGATTTAGGAGCGTGATAACTTAGTTTTGTATAAGAAAGAATTATATTTCGTCTCGTGCGCGCTGGAAAATGAAAATGGAGCGCGTCTACTGATTTTGCTTCTCCTCTGAAATTCAACTTGTCTAGCAAGTAAGTACAACCACGGATATACAAGTTTTGTCACCGTTGGCTTTAACGGTGAAGGAAAACGCTGTGAGAAAAGTCGTAGTTCCTAGTTTCTAGTTATTTTAGTGGTAATAAATTTGATTTGATTTTTGATTAGTAATGATAATACAATAACGCCTTAAAAAATGGTAGTTATACTTAGGGCCGATAGAAATGAGTAGGTACTTATAGTTTAGCATTCTCGTATTAAATTGTACAACACGTCACCTCTACCTATAGCTATAGATATATTGCTATTAGGTACGCATGTCGGTGACGCTTATTCATATAATTTTCCCCTAGGGGATGTCCATTAATCACGTGAGGTTCAAAAGGGGGGGGGGAGGGGTTCAGCAAAAATCACGAAATATCACAACGGGGGGAGGGGGTATAGTAAGATATCACGTGTATTTATTTTTTCGTCAAACGCGTGATTAATAAATCGAAAAGCCGCGTATAGTGTAACCTTGATTCCCCGTTGCCAGGCAACGAACGAAGTCCTCGCGCGCCTAGAATAGGATTAGATGATACTTTACAGGATTAGATTATTTTAAGATTTTTTGTAGGTAAGTACTAAAAATACACGTGATTTTTTGGAGTAGTTTTAAACCTCACCACGTATCACCAAGGGGGAGGGAGGGGTTAAAAATGTTAAAAAAACATCACGTCGTTAATGGACAGCCCCCTACCAAAAGTAGGAAATGTGGCTAAAAAGTTATCAGTTCAATAAATAAAAACTAAAAGATCTGTGTAAAAATATGTTTTTTTTTTAATGAATGGCTCTAAAAAATTTGTATGCATAATTTAATTTTCTCAGAAAAAAACTATAACCAACTTTTATTTATAATTGAACACCGAGACTAACATTTTACATTTTCGTTGACATTTCAAAAAACTGCTACATCAAATTCAATAAAATGTATATAAGACCTCTAAAGTACGATCTGAGTTCCAAACAAAAAACACATCGTTGAAATCGATGTACAATTGACAGAGCTATCACGCAACATATATAAAATTCTCGTGTCACAGTGTTTGTTTCCTTACTCCTCCGAAACGGCTTTACTGATTTTAACCAAATTTTATATGCATATTCTGTTGGTATGAGAATCGGCTACTAGCTATTTTTCATACCCCTGAGTGACAAGGGTTGTTCACTAAGACAAAACAACGTTTGCGGGGTCAGCTAGTATGTATATAAAACATTCCAAATTGAGAACCTCCTCCTGTTTTGATGTTGAGTTAAAAAAACGTAACAGCTTAAAAACTTCACACCTGATTCGAACTAGATAGAAATAAATCCAGCGTGACTTGCACTATACGATACTGTTCACAGAGAGCTCAGAAATCAACCCTAATGCAGTATTCATGTTAACGGAGAGGTAGTTATGAATTCGTATAAATTAGTGGCTTTATACCGGCCCTAAAATTATCATAGTTTTATGATTGTCATGTGGGGGCATCGTAAACGGAGCCGTGTGGGCGTATTGTCATGCTTTACTAATAGATCCATCTTACTGTAGCACCAGCAAGATACGAGAATATGTATTTTTGAAGTTAAATTCTAAGATACTGATAAAAAGTAAACTCTTTAACGCGCAAAAAATGATGTAGCGAAGTGAATAAACACTAAAAAGTCGCTAAACAGTCCAAAAAAGGGCAACAAATACAATTTTTTTTTGGGTTATCTATTAAGTTTTAACGAAAGTTGTAGAACAAAAGTTGTTTGTTTAAATATACAGAACATGCCCTTAAACGGATGCAGGCTGATTACCAGTAACCAGTAACCCTGTATACAAAAATGTTGCTGGAAAATTCACACACAACACCATCTAAGCTAACTATGCCAAGCTTGTATTATGGGAGCCAGATGGCTGATATAATGGTAGTGGTAGGGCTCTTAGCAGAGTCCGCCTGGGGAAGTACCACACCTTTGCCAGTTATTCTACCGCCAAGCAATAATGTGCAAACATTACTGTGTTTCGGTTTGAAGGGCAATGTTTCCAGAGAAATTACAGGGCTTAGAGATATATAACATCTTAGATCTCAGGGTAACGAGCGCAGTGCAGTACTAGGTAATGATTTGGACTCTTAATGTTCAATAGCTGTGTGTCAATTCAACTTCAACTTCTTACGTGCACACACGATACCAAATATAGATCAACGTGGTAATGAGGTAATGAGATAATGAGGTAAACACACACTCTTTTTTAACGAGCTGAGAGCTTTAATAACGTAACAATTTTTCTCCAAATACCAGACAACCGACTTCAATTTGTAACAACTAATTAATAGTTAAAAAAATTGGCAGTCATAGGAACTGCCGATAGAAGTGAAAACTTATAACTCAGAATTTGATAGCTTACTTTGGAAACTACACGTGTGTAACCGGAGGGCGTGACTTGGACATCATGGCATGGCCATCTCGAAATGCGTCAGCATTTCCTATTGGCTGATGCATTTCTAGATGGCCATGGCATGATGCCGAGGCCACGCCCTTTCAGTATTTCCCATTGGCTGACGCATTTATAAATGGCCAATAGCCATGGTCCCGAGTTTACCCGAAGATTTCTTATCATATCCGAGCGTGACGCTAGAATCCAATTCACAGCCCACGAAATATCTGTCTAGGCGCGCCTAAAGAAGTTTTCACTTCAAAAAACTAAAAAACACGCCTTTAGCGCGCCCGCAAAATTATAAAATGCCCGCCATGTTGAATTTAAGTCACATGACTATTTTTTTTCATATTCCTGAAAGCAAACCCTTTCATTTAATACCCGTATCATGGGGGTGCATTTCATGCCTGTCCGCCATCTTGGACGTCCACCATATTGGATTTAAGTCACGTGACTATTTTTTTCGTATTCCTGACAGAAAACCCTTTCATTTGATAACCATATCACGGAGGGGGATTTCAAACAGCCAGTCCGCCATCTTGGGGAGGCCACCATATTGGATTTGTGATGACGTTTCTTAGCTATTTAATTGTCATCAGAACTCAGAGCGTGTGTAAAATTTCATCCTAATCGAAGACCGGGAAGTGGGTCAAATTAAGGTCCCATGATTTTTTTATATACATAGTTAGTTACAAGTGAAGCTATAAAAGCGTATTAAAACCTGAAGGAAGTTCGTTTTAGTTAATTTCAAGTGAATAACTGGCAAAGGTGTGGGGCTTCCTTAGGCAGAAGCTGCAAAGAGTAACTACCACTACGAAGTCTTGGAGGTAAGCGCGGTCCATCACAGACGGCATCGTCTTTTAATATTAGGCAAACTTAACAAAAGATACTTAGCATATCGGTAAAAATACGTACTTTTAAAACACCAACGAAATTATTCCACTAGACAAATCCCAATATCTAAAACCGGTCACGGAAATTGAAACATTTAAATCGTAACGCCACAGAACTGAACTACTTAATGCATTTCAGTAAAGCATAACATTGACAAACGGCTGATTTCCGGTTAACGCTTGGTTAAACCCACTAATCCCCCGTATAGAGCGACAAGACGAGCAAGACATGCACCTGATAGTAAGCAACACACAACACAATGCAACGTAACTATTTCAACATCAACAGACCAAAGCACTGCACTGCATTCATCAACCAGAAAAGTAGGATGATTTCTCTCTTTCCCTTTTAATTTCTCTGGAAACATTGCCCTTCAAACCGGAATACAGTAATACATACTACTTGGCAGAAAAATAAATGACAAAGGTGTGGTACTTCCCTAGGCAGAAGCTGCAAAGAGTACTACTATCTAGTACTAAGTTTACTCAAAATCAGGCAAACTTAAAAACCTTGCTAAACTTATCGGTAAAAAATACATACTTTTAAAACACCAACAAAATTATTCCACTTGACAAATTCCAATATCTAAAACCGGTCACGGAAATTGAAACATTTAAATCGTAACGCCACGCCACAGAGAACTGAACTAATGCATTTCAATTAACCGAACAATAAATACGTCACGGCGCGCCTGAAACGGCGTGACCGGCTGATTTCCGGTTAACAGATGGTTAAACTCACTAAACGCCCGTTTAAGGTAACAGTTTTAAATCGTTCGATTAGGAAGAGTATTGTTTATCTAATGCGGACAATTTGCTTAGGTTCCGTTATGCCCCAGCTACACGGGGCTAGTTTTTCAAGCTAGGATAGCAAGCTACTTCTAGCTTCGTGTAGACAAAAATAGCGTTGCGTAGCGTACTCTTTTTTTTTTAATAAAGAGTGACGAGACGAGCAGGGCATTTGCCTGATGGTAAACAACATGTCTGTCACATAACAGCACAGTGACACGCAGCTATTGGAACGTGAAGAGTCCAAATCATTACCTAGCACCGCACTGCGCTCGTCACCCAGAGATCTAAGTTGTTATATCTCTCTAAGCCCTGTAATTTCTCTGGAAACATTGCCCTTCAAACTGGAACACAGTAATGTTTGTCCATTACTGCTTGGCGGTGGAATAACTGGTAAAGGTGTGGTCATTCCCCAGGCGGACTCTGCCTAGAGTCCTACCACTACAAAAGCCAGCACACTACAAAAAGTCTATAGGAAGCTAGAAGTATTAGCTTGGTATCGTGGCAGCTAATATACCCTGTTCCGTCTCCAACACTTTTTTCTTGGGCTGCGTACAAAAAGAAAATGAAATCCTCACCAACAAATTTATATCCTACTAATCCTATCCTACTCCCTACTAATATTAAATGTCAATGTTTAGATGTTTCGATTTTTGGATGTTTGCTGCTCGACGTGAAGACGTGATTGAGCAACAAACATCTTAAACATCAACATCATTAAATTACGCGGGTAAAACCGTGGGGCGCTGTTAGTGTGTTTATAAATGTGAAAGTTTCGATCTTTATTACTCAATCACGTTGGAACGGCTGAACGATTCGTTTTGACATTGTAACACAGTTAGATTATAATCTGCAAGAATAGGAGCATAGGCTACTTTTAATCGCGAGACATATGCAGGAAACGGAACTACGTGAATAAAAAAAATCGCGGGGCGCTGTTACATAAACAACAAAAAAATTGGCAGTCATAGGAACTGCCGATAGAAGTGAAAACTTATAACTCAGAATTTGATAGCTTACCTTGGAAACTACACGGGTGTAACCGGAGGGCGTGGCCTCGCCATCTTGGCATGGCCATCTAGAAATGCGTCAACATTTCCCATTGGATCACGCATTTCTAGACGGCCATGCCATGATGGCGAGGCCACGCCCTTTCAGCATTTCCCATTGGCTGACGCATTTCTAGATGCCCAATCGCCAAGGTCCCGAGTTTACCCGAAGATTTCTTATCATATCCGAGCGTGATGCTAGAATTCAATTTACACCCCACGAAAAATCTGTCTAGGCGCGCCTAAAGAAGTTTTCACTTCAAAAATCGCGGTGCGCTGTTACATAAACAACAAAAAACTATATAGAAGAATAGGTCTTCCTTGGAAGTAAGTTATAAAGATTTTCTTCCGTTTCAATTTAGCAGTTTCAATGTAACTACAAAGTTAGGAACTAACTTGAGCGATGAACTAAGTCGTAACTTGAACGGGGACCGCGGATTCATCCCAGACTAAGTTACTGACTGTCTGATGGATCGCAGGTGCCTTCAACAGTGTAATTGTTTGATAGTCTTCGAATACTTGTTTTGTAATGGTAGAACTCTTTGCAGAGTCCGCATGGGGAAGTACTACACCTTTACCAGTTGTCCAACCGCCAAGCAGTAATGTGCGAACATGACTGAGTAACGGTTTAAAAGGCAACGTATTATGTTCCGGTCATTGAACCTATTACTAGAACTATATAAAGAAAATCTAAAAACAAAATTTAATTAATTCTGTCACGTGAAATCTAGAGCCGCGTTTTTCGAACTGAGAAAAACAAAAGACAACCAAATAAAATTCGAGGGAAATTCAAATTTGGAATAAAGTCTTGTTATAAAACCAAAGATTTTCCTATACATTCGCTCTCGATTCACTCTCTAAAGGCCGATTTAAACTGAACGAACATAGAGCTAGAGCTGGAACAAGAGCATTCTTTCTCGATCTTTTAGTGTAAACGAAAGATCGTTCTTAGCGTTTTCCATATTCGATATTCCATAGAATCTTTGCGAACGCAAACAAAACAACGAAATAATGTTCTACGTTTGTTTACATCAAATGAATTTGATACAGTGGGGATAGAATGGGCATTCGCTCGTCTGATGTAAATCGGCCTTTACGAGAGTGAATTCCACATACCACGGCTTACAGATGTATCACACTTTACTTATACAAGTATACCTACTTGTATACACAAACTAAAGCGACCGTCGTGCACATCTTAGGAACGTGTTTTATTCTAAAATAAAGACACAATTGGTCTATAAAGAAAACAGCTATGATCAGTCTACACGTCTACAGCATTAACTTTCGGAATCAGGACGTCTAATCTCTTTCTACGATAATGTAATTTCGAAATAAACTCGCGACTTTTAAACTCTAATTCTCCTTCGATCCATCGTTTTGTCCGTTTAAATGTTCGAAGCCTACTCTAATTAGAGTAGGCTTAGAACATTTAAACGTCAAACAATGTTGTATCGGATGAAACGAAGTAGAACGAGAGCAGGAAAGTCGCGAGTTTTTTTTCGAAGTTACGTTTTCGTAGAAAGAGAATATACGTCCAGTCCTTCTTATCAACTTATTCACAACTGTCTCATGCAGCTGAAGTAATACGTTTAGTATATTATATTCACTTAAAAATAGATTAACAAAAACGTTGTACAGAGACCACGGAGTTTCTTTACGATAAAAAAAAATATTTGTAAGGTATTTTATTTTTTAATTTAAACTAATAAAATGGGACCTCATTCGCTCTTACATTCTACAAATTACTTGGTCCATTGTCTTACTGCAGCGTCTAATCTTTTGTTCGACGCCGTATTGGAAATTTCTTGAGAGTTAAAGAACTCTCAAGGCATTGCACTTACTATAAAACTCTCTTGCACTTAGGCTAAGAACTCATGAAGCGATTTTCACCCGCGCCCGTCGTGGTTGCGGACCTACGGTTTTATTTCAATATTCACGAGACCGCTTATTTTCGCTGTTTCGCAGTCGCAGTTGTTGAGATTTCGCCCACAAACGTGGCGGGCGACGATCACAAGACGCCCGCGCGGGAGCCGCTCACGCCGCGGTTTATTTTTTCAGTGCTAGGTAATGATTTGGACTCTTCATGTTCCAATAGCTGCGTGTCACTGTGCTGTTACATAACAGCAAGCATGTTGCTTACCATCAGGCACATGTCCTGCTCGTACCGTCACTCTTGATTTAAAAAAAACCGCGGGGGTCGCGCGTTTAAAAATCGCTCCGTGAGTTCTTAGCCTTAGTGTAAAAGTTAGTGAAGGCTTTAAAAAGTATTTTTTTAAAGAGGTTTATCAAAGCTGGTGATTACATGAACGTAAGTAGTACGTTAGTCTCTTCCTACTGCTAGGACATGCTGCTTTTCTCAAAGTCAAGACTTTCCACCCCCGCTGCAAATTATGGGTCACGACATAAAAATGAGGATAACAGATAAAAGATGTTTGTTATCTATTATATTTTTGACGTGATAACGTCTTATAATTCGATGAAGCCGGATTCACGCCCGCAAAACATGACGTCATGTAACGTTACCGCCATAGAATAGATAATATTTACCACCGTTACCTCGCCTTATTACTTTTCGCACCATCTAGTGAGTGAAATGTGTATTACGTTCAAGGAGTCTGTCCGTGTTTTAGAAAAGCGACGATATGAAGTTAAGAACTTGTGCTAGTACAATGATGTACCCAGAGATGGCGCTTTGAACAGCTTTTCAAAAAGCTTCAGAATGTTTTACCTAGATGGCGCTTAACACAATCAGTATTTTCTTAAGACGTTGTCACGTTCAACTATCGTCAGTAAACCGACTTTACAGACAACCATTTTTTTATCTTTTTTGTGGGAGAAATGCATTTACGCATGCCCGCTACTCACGGACATGGCGAGGTATGTCTGACTCAACAAGACTTAGAGTGGTGGCCTGGTGGCCCTACCATGCGCGGTCCGAAGGGATCACAGGGGTCACAGGGGACATGACCCCCCCCCCCCCCACAAAATCGAATAAGTTAAATTAAAAATCTACAAAAAATCAAAGTATCTAATGGTACATAGACTATTTTTTAACGCGGGAAAACAACTGGAGCGGCTTCTACGCGGGAAAAATCGTGGGGTAAGGGGGCGCCTAAAGCCAGAAAACGAAAAAAGGACATTTTCGACGCCGCTCACTGAAGTTAAGAAACTAAAAACTATGACAAAAAAAATATTGACGTGTGGGTGCAATCAAGAAGAACCACAATAACCGAATACAATTTTAAAAATAGATCAGAGTTTTTTACAATAAAAAAATAAAAATGATACCGAAAAAACCCGTTTTAATTCGAGTACTCGAAATTATCAGCGATGACCCCACATTATTTTTTGGTAATAAAATTCCTATTTGTACGTTCTAGTAAAGTAATCAAACACTTTTTTTAATTTATGTTTAGTTCATCAATCATCATCAACAGCCCACTAAACGTTCCCACTGCTGGGACTCGGGGCCTTCTCTCGCAAGGAGAGAGTTAAGGCCATAATCCACCACGCTGGCCCAGTGCGGGTTGGCGGATGACACATGACTTCGAAAGATTCTAGGTACATGTCGGTTTCCTCACGATGTTTTCCTTCACCGTTTAAAGTTAGCGGCATTACGCACATGACTTCGAAAAGACAGTGGTGCGTGTGGGGTTTGAACCCGGGGTCTCCGGATCGGCAGCCGCCGTTCTCCCGACTAGACCACCGTAACTTATAATGTTTGTAATGTTTAGTTATTGAGTAATTAAATAAAACTTGGTCAAAAATGGCCGCCTGATTAAAAATTGATTATTCCTCCTAACTGTGTCATGCTATTCTCGACTTTATGTACATCACATTAAGAAACGCGTCGCGCGGGTGAAATCTGATTTTTTCCTGGCTTTAGGCGCACTCAAAGTCTTTTTAACTTGATTTATTGTATTTCTACTCGTGACACACCCCCCCCCTCCCTCTCCCTCCAATCTGCGGCTGTGTACTGGTGACCCCCTCCAAAAATCGAGGCTGAGACCGTGCCTGGGCCCTACCGACTAAAACCCCCACAGGATTCTCATATGAGGTCAAAAGTGGAACTATGGAATAGTCCAGAGCAAGATTTTTTTGTCAACCGTGTAATTTGTTTTAGTTTGTTTGTCACTAGCAGCTCCATGCAATTTTACCCGCTTAGTTCCATAATGTTACAGCGATTAAAATTACCTCACGTGCCATCAATTCAATTCAATTTATTTATTCGAACCATTAATTCAAGAGAACACTTGGTAACGTCACTTACAATAAAATTATACATAAATAATCTGTGTACATGATAAAATAATACCAAAGAATAATGTCAAATAAAAAATACTCAGCTGTAAAGGGGCCTTGTCATTTAGGTGCAGCTGTACCTAAAAATGCTTTGTCATTGTGAAAAATCAAATTATCCAAATAATGAATACATACAGTACATAAACAAATTTACATTAATGTTTAGTATCATTTTACCTTACTCAATAGTATCATCACACACTGTATCCTACTATCCTACTAATATTATAAATATCAATGTATGAATGTTTAGATATTAGGATGTTTGGATGTTTGTTGCTCAATCACGTCCTAACGTATGAACGGATCGGGCTGAAATTTGGAACACAGATAGATTATAGTCTGGAAGAACACATAGGCATTTTAATCCCGGAAAAACAACGGGAACAACGGGAACGGGAACTATGCGGTTCATGTTCCAATAGCTGCATGTCACTGTGCTGTTATGTGGCAGGCATGTCAAGAAACTATTCGGGCTAGCATCCAATGCGAACGTGTGACGAGTGTTTAAATCGAATCTAAAACAAAGAGAATACATAAGTAACAACACACAAACAGCACAAGATCCGCAAATACCTGCCGCAAACATCTATTTGTCGCCCCAAAGCCGCTCGCCTGTTTGACAGCTAAGTTATCTGAGGGCCCGTGGAACGAAGCTAAATCAATAGTTAACAAATATACGAATTAAAAAAAAAACAATTTTATGTTACACATACGTAGTATTTAGTAGTGGTAGGACTCTTGGCAGAGTCCGCCTGGGGAAGTACCACACCTTTGCCAGTTATTCTACCGCCAAGCAGTAATGTGGAAACATTACTGTGTTCCGGTTTGAAGGGCAATGTTTCCAGTGAAATTACAGGGCTTAGAGATATAACATCTTAGATCACTGGGTGACGAGCGCAGTGCAGTGCTAGGTAATGATTTGGACTCTTCGTGTTCCAATAGCTGCGTCTCACTGTGTTCTTATGTGGCAGGCATATTGCTTACCATCAGGCAAATGTCCTGCTAATCTCGTCACTCTTCATTTAAAAAAAAACGTGGTTTAGATTTAGACGATTTAAGCAGTAACTGTGGGAACTTTAAGGACACTTCTTCTGATAATCACCAATATTGGGAACAGCAGGATTGGTCCACAAACTGCGCAAATGAAATTTGTCGCGACATCGGATACAGATTTATTGATAATTATGTTATCACCATCACAATATTTCAATCATATTATATTTTGGTAATGGTATGACTCGTTGGAGTTCGCCTGGGGAAGTACCACGCTTTTTGCTGTTATTCTACCGCAAAGTTGTAATGTGGAAACGTCACTGTGTTCCAGTGTGAAACGCAATGTTTCATGGGAAATTACAGTACATAGATCTAAATCAACTTAATATCTCTGGGCGATGAGCGCAGTGCAGTGCTAATGATTTGGACATTGTTTAACAAAAGACGAGATGTTTAATTGTCATTAAATCCTTTAAAAAGATAAACCCATTAACGTAAGTTATCAACTAGGTAAGTGTAGTGTTAAAAGTAAATGTTGTTCATAACAAACACTCTTAATTTAAATACACTTAATCAATAGATTAAAATCAACCAATGATTAACAAACAACCTTGTGAAATCACAAGTCGTGCATTACAATCGGAACCGATTGAAGGGTAAATGTAGAAAGTTATCCTCGGGCATAGAGTTTAAATGTATTTAAGTAACATGACTAGATTCTGGACGAGTACCTACAATGTTTGGTTTGTAAATGTCTTAAAACAGTGATTTTATGGACCTATTAGTTTGTATAATTTATTTTCCTAAAAAGCTTTCTATACATTTTTTTGATCACAAAACCACCGTCACACAAAATTTTCAATTTGCACATAGGAACATTTGGAACGGTTTGGGGCGGGATATTAGAGTTAACATAACTTTTCGGACATGTTTCTCTCAGTTAAAAAAAAATGTTTGTCTGTAAAGTCGGTTTACTGACGATAGAACGTGACAACGTCTTAAGAAAATACTGATGGAATGGTAGCATTTTTCAAAAGAAAATTTTAATTTCATTTGTTTAATAGATTTGTATGTAAAAAGTAATCAGTAGAATTTAGTCATTTTCAATCAAAACAATGCAAAAAAGCTTTTAGATGCCGGGGATCGTACCCGGGGCATTTCACATGCAAAGCGAACGCTCTACCATTGAGCTACATACCCGCTTGAACTACTGGTCGAAATAATTAATACAACTGTAACAAACATGCGGCGAGGTAACGACCGACGGTAACACGGTAACGGTACATGACGTCATGTTTTGTGGGCGTGCAGCCGGCTTCATCGAATTATAAGACGTTATCACGTCAATCACGTCAAAAAAACTAATTTACTTGTATACTTTTAGAATGTGTATTAACAAATGTACATTCTTAAAGTATTTTCAATTACCCCACTTAATTACTCTTTTTTTCTGTGACACCTATAATTAGATTAAGAGTAACTACTAATAATTATATCTGGATACCACAGCTACCGGAAGATGTCAATCACAGAGCCACATACTTATCTGGTCGGTGGCCAGAAATGGAACTAACATTTCTTCAATAAACGTATGAAGAATCCTACCGACGTGTCCGTGGTGGATGTGGACGTTTTTACTAATTATTACGGATAATTAATTACAGATATTTCTTTGCAAAATGTGTATTGATATACTGCCTATCTTAACATTTAATTTTCTTTTAGCGCTGACGATGTCGCGGGTAAAAGCTAGTTGTATGTCAATATGACTATAATACCCCGTTTACATTATTCCAGTCCAGCGACCGAATCCAGCGCTGGATTGCTTACTGGAATAATGTAAACCGGCACTGGAATGCACTGGCACTGGATTGATGCATTCCAGTGCCGGTCTCCATTATTCCAGTAAACAATCCAGCGCTGGATTCGGTCGCTGGACTGGAATCATGTAAACGGGGTATAAAATATGTAATTACAAACGTTTCCATAGTAAGTATTTATGTATATTTATCTTATTTATAAAAGTAAAACAATTATTTCAACAAAATATCCCTCCAAATTTACTTAAATTTACCGCTCGCTAAATACTCTCATGAATGTAGCGACACTAGCGACATCTTTCGGCACGCCAGTTAAATTTGTACGATAATGATAGCAGTGAAGAGCGAGATAAATGTAATTAAAAAATGTAGGAGTTATAAAAGGAACAAGAATATTTTATTAATGTTCGGGAATGAGACAGATCGTTAGTTAACAAGTGATGAATTACTGTAGCAGACCACATAATGTTCCCATTGTTGGGTTAGGAATCGGAAGCTTTCTCTCAAGGCGAGAGTGAAGATCATAATCCACCACGCTGGTCCAGTGCGGGTTGGCGGATGACGCATACCCTCAAAATAAGGAATCTTTTAACATGCCTGTTAGTTGTGGTGATGACATATCTGTACACACCCGGACGGGATTCGAAACTATGACCTCTTGATTGTGAGACGGCCATTCTTGGCACAGCAGCTTCGGATGAGTATTTTTTATTTTGTAGAATACTTTTTGCAAATAAAAATATCTAAAAAAATTATATGTACGTCGGTAACGGGGTTCCTGCTCGGACCGGAATGAAATTTCCTACAGACAGGAATTAATTGTATAAAGATTAAATAATAAATGAATCATACATGTTGGTGGACATTTAACACACAAAACCATCTGACCCCAAACTAAGAAAAGCTTATACTACGGAAGCAAAATAGCAAAATATAATAGTTAGGTACATAGTTGTAAATTGTAAATTTTATTATACTTACATACAAACACCCAGACACAGTACAAATATAATACCTTACTTCGTGATTATTCCAGCCTGACGAAAGTAATAAGCACTGTCCATAATAAGATAAGTAGGATAAGATAACAAGAACAACATAAAAAATTGAAATTAAACCCCGACTACCTTGTATTTGAAACGTGTACAGTATTCTACTAGTCCAGCCAGCCCTTTCATTATTTGATACCCATATTAAGGAAGTAGTGAAAAAAAATTGGCAGTCATAGGAACTGCCGATAGAAGTGAAAACTTATAACTCAGAATTTGATAGTTTACTTTGGAAACTACACGGGTGTACTGGAAGGCGTGGCCTGACCATCATGGCATGGCCATCTAGAAATGCGTTAGCATTTCCCATTGGCTCACGCATTTCTAGATGGTCATGCCGTGATGGTTGGGCCACGCCCTTTCAGCATTTCCCATTGGCTTACGCATTTCTAGATGGCCAATGGCCGTGGCCCCGAGTTTACCCGAAGATTTCTTATCATACCCAAGCGTGACGCTAGAATTCAATTTACACCCCACGAAAAATCTGTCTAAAAGCGTATCTGCGCGCCAATAGAAGTTTTGACTTCAAAATACTTGGGAGGTGTCAAGGGACATTCTGATGGAACGAAGTTGTACAAAATATATGCTTTACTGTTTCTGTTGCCCTGGTACTGGTACCTAGGGGCAAACGCAACTCTTTTATATTTCTGTTGTTCTGGTATCTGGAGATAAACGCTGGGCTGTTGGAGGTAGGTAATCGAAAATCTTTACTGTTTCTGTTGCCCTGGTACCTACCTGGCCGTTTTTACCGAGTTTACCCGAAGATTTCTTATCATATCCGAGCGTGACGATTGATGAATCCATTTCACAGCCCACGAAAATTCAGTCTATAGCGCGCCTAGTTTTCACTTCAAAAAATGTAAATTGCCATTTTGTGGTGGCTGCCATCTTGGATTTGAAATTTGTCATAGTGTTGAGTATTCTGATAGTCAAGCCCTCTCGGTTGATACCCATATTGGAGATTGTGAATAAATATTTTATCTGGATATAAGCCAAACATAGCTAAGAACCACTGCACGGAAACTAGTACTCAAGTAAAAAAATGTTTGCCTGTAAAGTCGGTTTACTGACGATAGAACGTGACAATGTCTTAAGAAAATACTGATGGAATGGTAGCATTTTTCAAAAGAAAATTTTAATTTCATTTGTTTAATAGATTTGTATGTAAAAAGTAATCAGTATAATTTAGTCATTTTCAATCAAAACAATGCAAAAAAGCTTTTAGATGCCGGGGATCGAACCCGGGGCATTTCACATGCAAAGCGAACGCTCTACTACTGAGCTACATCCCCACTTAAAATATCGTCCGATACAACCCTTCGTTGAGTTCTTCTTGCGTACTTGAAGGGGAGGAAGCTTGAAATTGGCGGGGGGTGGGGAGTGTCCGTTCTATCTATATTATCTATTCTATGCCGGAGTTCATCAAATTGGACGCTTTATGGATTATTAATTATCTACTTCCGGAAATATCTAATGATAAATACTTAAAAGCTTATGACGATTTTGATCAATAGAAAACAACAAGAAAAGTGAATTGTCTCGCACACGATATGAAAAATAGAGTATTCACCTCAGGCATTACCAGGCCCATTACACAAGGCAGTGCTTTACTCCCTTGGTGAATAATCTACTATTAAATCATAGTTACGCTCGATAATTATTTCGATTGAATAGTAAAGCCATCGATTTTTTACTCATCGTGAAATAGTTCTGTTAACTTATTGTTTTAATTTTGTCAATTATAGCATAACCTACAATCGCTGCACTAGCGGACCGATGCTATTCATTTTAATGATGAAAGCACGAATATTCGACAATATATCACTGAATATTTAATTAATATCGACAGAATCATTACCTTTATCGCTGTAACTATCGTTGCTTCACTTTTCACTTTTCACTGCACTTGATTTCATATTCAGTGAAATCATAATGTTTTTGTTTTATTATTTTCATGATCTATCATCTATCATTTCAACCGAATAAAAAATATCTGGTAATACAATTCATAATCTGCATCTGCCATCTATCGCATTAGAACAATGGAAGTAAGCTCCGCGCCATCACTGAAGTCCTATGGCGAAATTATTGAACTAAGCCATTATAATATCATAGGTTTCATCTGTCATTGTAGAATACGACAGTGGCTCCTTTCGCCAACGGTCATGAGTGGTGGCGAGGACTCTATAATATGATGTCATCCAGCGGCAAGTAGCTGGTAACTACTGCCGCTAGATGGCATTATCATATTTGAAAATAAAATGTTCTCTGTACAAATTCTAATCATATAATTTCATATAAATTTTTAAACTGTTTCCATTTCAATGCATTTAAAATATAATATACGTATATTTCTTAGCTAATAAACACTTTCATGTGTGTCAAAAATAGCTCCTATTCGCCGGCAATCAACGCATGTTGCGTTGGAAGTTTCATACAATGTTGTTACGACCGATACAGTATAGATGGCGCTAAAACCATATTTTTTAAATCACTCATATCTTCAATTGATGTTTAAAACAAATTGTTACATACTTACTAAAATAATTAACTGTTGTTTTTTTTTCAGATATTTGTTAGACAACGCGACCACTATAAAAGGCCGCCGTGTTTTAGACATCGGAGCCGTCTTTTATTCCGCTTTTATTGATAGTCGTTGTCAAATTGTCCTGTATTTAAAATTGTTTTGCTTTACAAAAAGTAATCAGTAGAATTTAGTCATTTTCAATCAAAACAATGCAAAAAAGCTTTTAGATGCCGGGGATCGAACCCGGGGCATTTCACATGCAAAGCGAACGCTCTACCACTGAGCTACATCCTCGCTTGAACTACTGGTCGAAATAATTAATACAACTGTAACAAGGTAACGACCGACGGTCGTTACCTTCCAAGGTAACGCTACATGACGTCATGTTTTGCGGGCGTGCAGCCGGCTTCATCGAATTATAAGACGTTATCACGTCAAAATCCACATTGAAATCTGTTGATTCGTCTGAGCTCTACGGTGCCACAGAACACACAGACAGACATCGACGTCAAACTTATAACACCCCTCTTTTTGGTCGAGGGCTAAAGAGCATGGGCTCTGGAATCCAAGGAGTTACTTATATGTATAAAAAAATATCGGAGAAAGTTATTTAACAGCCAGAGTGATATCATTTATTCTAATCATTTTAAACTGAGCGCTCCCTGCGTGTAGTTTGTATCAATTCTTCATCTGCCGTAACTAGATTTATTTTTAGATCAGGAGCCACGTATTTAAATCAGATGCTGCATTAACGTGATGATTGATGGAGCGAAGTTATCTCGGGATCTCACTCGGCCCTTAATATATATTTTACTAGCCCATCCCGATTCTTTTGGGTGGAATAATTAACGACATAACTTTAATAAATTGTATTTATACTTATAAAGTGTAGAATACCAGCTTCAGCCTCGTGGTTTTATCAGCGTTCCATTCCTGTTCTCATAAGTATCCTTATTTATGTGCTATTTCAGACTATGAACTGTCTGTGTGCTAAGTTTCAACCTGATCCATTCAGCCGCTGCGATGTGATTGAACAAAAAAATCCAACTTTTGAATCTCACTAATACTCGTATAATATTGTACCTATACGTGAAAGTTTGTAAGAATGTATGTATGTCTGTTTATTACTCTTTCACGCAATAACTACAGAAGGTATTTTAAATGAAATTAAGTATTTAGATTTTGGTCTGGAATAACACATAGGCTCTTTTTTATTCCGGTTAAATAACGGGGTCTCAGTATTCGGCATTCGTGATGTAGGATCTTAGGATCCGTGATTGGGTCGCTCGCCTACGTTTTGCTGCCTCCAAGACAACGACGATACTACCAGATTGAGTCACGTGGCATTGGGTGTAGAGACTACAGCGGGAAAGGCATTTTCCCTATGCACTCTGGCCTTGTGTGGTCGGCAAAATACGATGGCGAGCGCAGTGGAGCTGCAAAGGTAGAAGAGTGTCGGTATATCGGATCATCGTTCGTCCTATTGCGACCGGGAAGTGGTGTGTTACTAAAACTTCACAGGGAACCAAGGCTATCCGGACCTGAGGACGTCTGGCACTCACTTGATCCCTAGTAATACCTTTACCCATTTAAGTAAGGGTAAGTGTGTTTGATGATGAGGATAGGATGTGAATAAACGAATAAATATTGGTGGACAATTCACACACAACACCATCTGACCCCAAACTAAGCAAAGCTAAGTACTATGGCGGCCAGATAGCTGATATAATAATTTTATAGTTTTGAATACATACTTATTATACATAGAAACACCCAGACACAGTACAAATATACAAATAACAAGAGATAACAAATATTAAAATGTACACTTACACTATACACTATACACTTCACACACTATACACTTCCGATCGTCTTCTTTAGGTCGATTCACACATATCAGTGACGGCTCAGTGTACGCTCAGTTCAGTATCAGTGCTTCAGTGTTGCGTCAGTGATTCAATTCACACGTCAGTCAGTACTCAGTTCACGGAGCTTCAGTGAAAACGTGTCCGTCGTCAAGTATCGTGATTGCTGTTGTGGCTCTCTGTTCAATACTGCGGAGCTAGATAATAAATATAATATGATATAATACAACAAATACATGCATAAATCAAGGATTAAAAGTATGTGATGGTATTTACCATCTAACTTTATTTGCGCTCCTATTTTGTTCCACAAATTGGTTTTGTTTGTCGAATCCATGTACTTTGCATGAGACAAATCATACAAAACCCGTTTGAAAACAATATGAAAGAATATTTCGCACTGTGTCGGCACTGTGACTTCACTGATATGTGTGAATCAACCTTCCGTCCGTGATTGCCGGTGTCGGTACTGACACTGAGAGCACTGTGTCGTCACTGACACTGACGAGTGTGGGTTCATAGAGAATGTCTGAATTCTGATATGTGTGAATCGACCAGAATGCATTTCCTCCACATAAAAATATTTTTGACTTACATCTAACCTAGTGTTACGCAACATACGACGTAGTGACATAGCCTACGATTGATAGTACATACGTTTCACAATCGACTATGCATATTTATTTTATTCATAGACATTGGTGCTACTAAGAAGAAAGAATAGCGGTAAGTAGCTTTTAATATTGTAATGATTTGATTCTAATGGATGTTTAAAACATAAAGCGCATCTCTGGCTAGACGGAGACAATAGAAATTTTGACATGGAGCAAGTTAGAAGCGCCTCTACGGCGTATATTTTAAACCGGTAATAAGTTTGCATTGGACCGGCATCTCAAGCGATGATGCTATGCGGGCAATGAAGGAGCGATGTTACGGCCTATGTCCAGAGCTGCGTCTACGCTAGGAGAGCCGAGCACAAGCGGAGCACGAGCCGAACACAATTCGTCTAGTGTGCCAAGCCTCGAACGAGCGCGCTGCGAGCGTTTCGTTCGTGCTCGGCTGCGTTCCACGTGTTGTCGGGTTTTTGACGAACACAAAGGGATTTGCTTCGCGCTCGCAGTGCGCTCGTGGACGTGTTTAGTGAGGGTCTATATGTAGTAGAAAGAAAACTTAGCATAATGTTTCGACGCATAAATATAAATAGGATAATGTTTAAACGCATATATTGAGAAAAGCATAACAATACTTAAACATAATGACCAACGCCATAAACTTTAAACGCCTAACTAAAAGGCAAGTGAAAAGAGCGGACTGTAGCAGCATTATTCAAATAAAATACGTGAGAGTGTATAATGCGGGTGGGTACTTTGACAACGGTATTTATTATTCGTAATGTGGGTAGTAATGTAGCCATAACGTTTTTAGGACTTAAACACCTACGTACACCTAAGACATATGGTGCACTTTTTGACTCCGGGTGGGCTCCCGCCAGAAGCTCAAGGGAGGTCCTGAGTGGAGCGAGCCATGCGAGGCCAAGCGTAGTGGAGCGCAGGTCGAGTATGGAGAAGCGACACTCAGAGCTGACCGCAGAGCTTTTGGCTCCCGCATTTTTTTAAATACACTCTAGGGGTAGTAGCGACAAGACTAGGTGGAGTCGGGGTGCTCCGAGTCAGATCTGGGTCCTATGTAACCCGGTTATATATTACGTAGCACAACAAATAATTAAAAAATGCCTAAATGAGTCTAAACAACAGTCGAATCGAATGTAGTACAATACATTTTTATGATTTAAACACATTACGCCAAAATTAATTATGAAAAAGTTACATTATGACACTATATATTATGCTACATTAATTATGACAAAGTAAATTAGGGAAAAAATGCAATTTAAACGGCACCTTAAAAAAATTAGAACAAAAAAAAATGCGTAAAAACTATTATGCGTCTCATCAATAATAGAATTAAATATAGTACAATAGATTGTTATGCTTAAATCACATAACGCCAAAAAATGTTTATGCGAAAATTGTATTATGAAACTATGTATACATTATGCTACATTCATTATGACAAAGTAAATTAGGAACAAAAATTATGCGTTTTAATAGGCACCCGTTTAGTGACAGATGTCGGTCGCTCGAGCCGAACATCCTGTAAACGTAGACCGAAGATGCGTCCGTGCAATTAATTGAATTATATCAAAATAATCCACTGAATTGGGACACAAAACATGAGGATTACTATAAAAAAATGAGTTTAATAATTATAATAATTTATTTGGCCCAACGCATAAGCATTGCCATTCAGCGTGGTAATGCCGCCAGCATGCTGGGTACGCTTCCGATTGGTAGTGGGCTTGAACATCTTGATTATCTGTAGACCTTCATTGGTCTATGGATAATTCAGGTGTGCTTAGTGCAAGTAGTTGTTAGGTACCTATGTAGCGTAGTGTAGTTCTCATTGTGTTTTAGTTTTGTTAAAAAATAAGAAGATTGATACAAGCCGAGAACGGCTTCGCTTGTGCTCCGCTCGTGCTCGGCTCTCCTTGCGTAGACGCAGCTCAGCAGTGAACTAGGGTAGGCTGGTGATGATAATGATTAATTACGTAAATCCTCACTTACGAAAATAACTTTGTCTGTATTAATACCGTAATACGTTGCAAAATAACTATCTAACCGTATCATATTTTACAAACCCGCTAAACTTTTATAGCTTAGACTGCCTAAAGGGACAACGGAAGGTGAAAATGTACAGAATTATCATATGATTACTGTACTACCATTGTCCTACCGCCGTGATTCACACAAATGCATCCGCTTTCGTCACTACACTGCACGTATACAGCAATGCACATGTTGTATGCAACAAACAAGGTGTCAGAATAAAGCTTTGTAATATTTAAGAGAGTAATTTGAAGAATAAATTCGTTCCCAAATAATAAATCGGCCGACATGAGATAATATTCTAAAACATAATAGTATAATTAGCTCTACATGCATAAGCAGCGCACTAAATGTTCCCACTGCTGGTACTCGGACCCTTCTCTCGCAAGGAGTTAGTCAAGGCCATAATCCACCACGCTAGCCAGGTGCGGATTGGTGGATGACACAAGATCCCGAAAGATTCTAGGTACATGTCGGTTTCCTCGCGATGTTTTTCCTTCGCTGTTTTTAAGTTAGTGACATTACGCTAATGACTTCGAAAAGACATGTGCGCGTGGGATTTGAACCCGGAGCTCCAGATCGGCAGTCGCCGTTCTCCCGACTAGACCTCCAGCTGTAACTTAAAACGGCTACAAATCGGGAGGTGCTAGATCCTCCCCGCTAGGGTCGTAGGCCACCACCTTCTGGGATGCCAGGTCGTTTCATGATCTTCGTCATACGTCCAAGAGATCGTATCTGAGGTGCTACTAGTCGTTGTACGAGATGTAGTACTACTACTGCGCTGAGTATGGTAAGATTAGGTCAGTAGGGCCTTGTTATGTAACTATTATTTTTATATGGTATGCTAGAGTGACAAACCGAGCAGGACATCTGCCTGATGGTAAGCAACATGCCTGCCCATAACAGTGCAGTAGCACGCAACTATTGGAACATTAAGAGTCCAAATCATCCCCTTTCACTGCACTGCGCTCTTCACCCAGAGATATGACATGTTTTATCTCTATGCTCTGTAATTCCTCTGAAAACACTGTCCTAACACCGAAACACAGGTTTCAAATTACTGCTTGGCGGTAGAATAACTGGCAAAGTTGTCATACTTCCCTAGGTGGACTCTGCAAAGAGTCCTACCCAAATAATTTACATATACTATGTATTGTATGTATTTTTATTTTATTTTAAATAAAGAGTGACGAGACGAGCAAGTCATGTGCCTGATGGTAAGCAAGATGCCTGCCACATAACAGCACAGTGACACGCAGCTATTGGAACATGAAGAGTCCATATCATTACCTAGCACTGCACTGCGCTCATCGCCCAGAGATCTAAGATCTTATATCTCTAAGCCCTGTAATTTCTCTGGAAACATTGCCCTTCAAACCGGAACACAGTAATGTTTGCACATTACTGCTTGGCAGTAGAATAATTGGCAAAGGTGTGGTACTTTCCCAGGCGGACTCTGCCAAGAGTCCTACCACTACAAAAAATGTATAGAGTTAGAACAAACCGAAAGCACGGGCTCTAGGTTCGAAATCTCTGTATTATCTATTCTATGGCACGGGTCTACTCGTTCTTGTCTTGTCGCTCTTGTGGAAGAATCATACTTTTGTCGCGGCTGATCATCACTACGTCGCCATAGCCAACAGCTAACATACACCTCATCTGCTTACGATTGGTACAAAGGAACCATGCGGAAAAACCTGATCTATTTATTTACTTATTCGTCGGTCTACTTCTAAGGTCCTACCACTACAAAGAAAACGATCAACAGAAGTGTAGGCTTAATAAAGCATATTATTACTGTACAACCCAGTAGAATTAAATAGTAACGTTACACAAAGACTCCACGAGACAAAGTTGTAAGCAAACATAAAATCGGGGTACCGCGCAACACAAACAAACCGCGACGAGAGAATGGTTCCGTATTTATATATTCAGGAAATGAGGGCGGCGGCACAGCTTCGTTGATAGTAGAAACAAACACAGTTAATAGTTGTATGTGCAAATACCTCGCCATGTTTGCTGACTTATAATTGTAGCTGGAAGTCGCTTGGTGAAAGCAAAAATTGGAAGTACCAAAGAGAACAATAGCAGATGAGACTACGGAGCAAAAACTTTAGGAATATATTTTTAAGGATAAAGTAATGACGCTTTAATTAGGCATTTTCAGGATGCAAATACGTAGCGTCGGTGCGACGGTGGAGCTACGAAGTTGGACATGTACGGTAACTGCTTAAACAGGTGAAATTTGTTAGTTCGATACCAATATGCGTAATAATCTCTAAATATATAAAAGCGAAAGGTCACTCATCGCGAAATCTCAGAAACTACCGAGTAGTGCCAGTAGTCCGGTTGCTAGTTCGGTTAACCGAACTACTGCAACTTTTTTGTCCCAGTAGTTCGGTTGTACGTCATCACCGAACTATTGGCACTGCGGAGTGCCAGTAGTCCGGTTGCTAGTTCGGTTGCCCGAACTACTGCATGATCTAATACCACCTTGACCCTTCTTCTATAGGACTTCTCGTATCTCAAAAAACCGACGTCGTTTCATGGTTGATGTTCCAAAAACACGAACGAAGAGATTTAACTCTACTTTTGAGAACGTCTAGGCTGTGGAATACGTTCCCTGGGTGGGTTTTCCCCGATAGTTACAATCTTGGTGTCTTCAAATCGAGAGTAAATCGGTTGTTTCTAGGTAAACACACTCCATCGTAGATCGTATCGTCGCTTAATATCAGGCGGGATGGTGGTCAAGTGCGAACCTATAATAATTAAAAAAAACTATTAATTATTTTAATTAAGCTTTTGCTTCTTATATTTGTGGTTTTCAAGTTGGTTAACTTTTTAAAGAAATAATAAATACATCTTAAGCGCAAAACAAATTTTAATAGCAAAAAGAAATAAATTATACGCATTTATATACAATAACGTATAACGGCCCACACACGTAGCTAATGCGGAGTTTATTTATGTTTGTCTATTGTGGTTAAATCCCTACACAAAATTTCATGCATTTGTTGTTGCCGATTAGGATTAGCTTCCACGTCCTGACTCCAGTATCAAGTCAGTTAAAAACACTTCCATAGCAATTGCTAGTTATCAGTTGCATATTATAGATAGATAGAGATAGATGCTCGCAGCACAAATGGTTTGATGTTCCAAAGACACGAACGAAGAGGTTTGACGAAAACCCACTTTACACACAGTGAACGTATTCCACAGCCTAGACGTTCTTAAAAGTAGAGTTAAATCTCTTCGTTCGTGTTTTTGGAACATCAACCATGAAACGACGTCGGTTTTTTGAGATACGAGAAGTCCTATAGAAGAAGGGTCAAGGTGGTATTAGATCATGCTTGATCATGCATGCATCATGATCATGCATCCCGCCTGATATTAAGCGACGATACGATCTACGATGGAGTGTGTTTACCTAGAAACAACCGATTTACTCTCGATTTGAAGACACCAAGATTGTAACTATCGGGGAAAACCCACCCAGGGAACGTATTCCACAGCCTAGACGTTCTCAAAAGTAGAGTTAAATCTCTTCGTTCGTGTTTTTGGAACATCAACCATGAAACGACGTCGGTTTTTTGAGATACGAGAAGTCCTATAGAAGAAGGGTCAAGGTGGTATTAGATCATGCAGTAGTTCGGGCAACCGAACTAGCAACCGGACTACTGGCACTCCGCAGTGCCAATAGTTCGGTGATGACGTACAACCGAACTACTGGGACAAAAAAGTTGCAGTAGTTCGGTTAACCGAACTAGCAACCGGACTACTGGCACTACTCGGAAACTACAAATGCTACGAATCTGAAATGTTGTATGGAGATGTATTTTAGCACGTAAGCGCTAGCTAAGACGGGATTTTGCGAAATTCAACCCCTAAGACGGTGAAATAAGGAATGGACTATTGTATGAAAATTCCGTCATTGCCAAACTTATAGGCATGAAATCCACTGATCCGATATTAATTAAATTTGATAGACAAATAGACTAGATCCCAATAAAGGACATAGATCTCTTTTTATTACGGAAATAGGGTTGAAATGGGGGATTAAAGTTATTTGGAAGTTTGTAATTGTTAAAGCTAAAACTATGAAAATTTGTATCTAGACACGAAGAAAATAAATGCTAATTCTAGCAATTTTGTAATTTCGAATTGTATGTGGATGACAGTTTATATGGAAGTTCGTAATTGTTGAAGATAAAACCATGAAATTTTGCAACCAGACACTTGATGTCCATAATAATATTATAAGTATGAAAGTAACTCTGTCTGTCTGTTACGCTTTAATGCAATTTGCTACTTGTTGAAGTTAGCTAAGTTGTTGGAGTTGAAGGGGTGGAAATGGGGAATGAAAGTTTACATGGAAGTTCGTCAGTGTTAAAGATAAAACCGTTGAAACTAGACACTTCAAATCCTTACTATTTTATATCATAAATGTGAAAGTAACTCAGTATGTCTGTCTGTTACGCTTTAACGCAGAACAGATTTTGATGAAATTGTTTTTTTTTTAAATATAGTTTTTAGTAAACGTAAATGTGTATGGCTAGGTACTTACTTGTACAACTACTGTAGAAGTAAGTACCTACTGCCTCAGTTACCAACTATTTATATTATTTTATTTGTTAGAAATTGCTCAATCGGACTAGAAGTTTTCTCTTCAAAAAACTTCTTGCTTTAAATTCGTCACAAACATCAATATCATCTATTTTACTGCATCTACTACATCTATTTTACTGCACGCACTAACCCCACGCGCACCACAGTCTTTTTGAAAACATGTGCGGAATGCCGCTAATTTAAAAACGCGGAAGGAAAAAATCGTGAGGAAACGTACATGTTCCTAGAATCTTTCGAAGTTGTGTCATCCACCCAACATCACTGGTCCAGCGTGGTGGATTACGACCATGACTATCTCACTGTGAAAGAAGGCCCCGAGTCATTTAGTTGGCTGCATAATCTGCTACAAAAATTCGACGCCTTTTTGACTCACGTCTTGAGTTAAAATGTATATTATGACTTTTTATAGTTAGAGTTTTAAATCTTGTGTCTCTACATAAATATGATTTCATTCCATCCATTATGTTATCAAGCGTTTAAATGTTATTGCTGGGAAATCCATCATTTAATTATGTATACAGTCGATAAGATCAAAAGCCCAAAGGGCGGGTCAGCCGTCAGGTCGGGTAACATTATGATGGATCGGCGACATCGGGGAAATTTGCACAAATATTTAAACTTAAATATATAACCTGGCCACTTTTATTATATCTAATTGATTAATGTTTGCGGAATATATATTTGGTTTCCTTTCTTGGTAGCAAATGGGTTAAAGGCTGAAGTCGACCTAATTCAGATGCAAATATTGAAGCAAGTTAGTCGACTGAGTTCCAGAAGAATATTTAGAAGCAAGCGGTCCTTGCTTCTGATTGTAGTATGCTATCTTAGTGATTATGCTATTTGGATGGTTAGGGGATGATTTACCCCTTAGATTGGTCTGTCTTATTAGGAGAAGCTTTAAAATAGTTGTCTGACTAACATATTTTAATTGACTGCCCTGGTGGCTTAGTTGGTATTAGCTCTGCCTGCGAAGCCGAGGGTCGTGGGTTCGATCCCCACCCAGTGCAAAAATTTGTGTGATGAATTCAAATGTTTGCACTGTGTCTGGGTGTTTCTATGTATAATAAGTATGTATTTAAAAAAACTATAAGTATTATATCAGCTATCTGGCCGCCATCATACAAGCTTTGCTTAGTTTGGGGTCAGATGGTATTGTGTGTGAATTGTCCACCAAGATTTATTTATTTATATATTTACAAATAAAGTATGAGAATTTAAGTGAAGTTAAATTATTATTTTGGAGTTGTTAAGCAAAACGGCTGACGTAAAGTGTCTGGGAGTATTGGGGCCTTATTTTTAAGCATACAACATACGTGAAATTTGGAATTTGAAAATTGCCTACAACATACGTGAAAATCACTTATTAGATACTTACCACATATCTCAAAATTGGCCGTCTGAGCAAGTTAGCGAGTAAGCATGTTTGTGTTCTTAGTACTTACTACTTACTCGTCCACATTTCATTCATGAGAAAATACGTGACGTCTGGCGGCCCTGGGATCTCTTACTCTATAAAACTAATGTAAAACACTGTCAGGCTAGCCACTTTTCGACGATGTTCTAAGCTTAGCCACAGATCAGAAAATAGGCTTAGCAGCTTTTTAGCTACCAAGTCTCTATCACTTAATAGCCGCACAGCGCGCCATTCTACCAAGAGCCAAGTCAAGAGTCAAGAGCTTCGAACTGGTACTTTGCCAATCCATCCCATAGGTGGCAGCAGTATTCCACACATTACCCATCAGGCACATATCCTGTTCGTCCCATCACTCTATTCTATTTAAAAAAAAAAAGTAAGACCGAGGACCGGAGGACGTACATAGGAGAGGCCTATGCGGCTCCCATAGACGGTGTTATGTGAGAAATATCCACCAATATTATATATTTGTACATCACTACATAGTATAAAACAAAGTCACTTTCTCTGTCCCTATGTATGCTTAAATCTTTAAAACTACGCAACGAATTGTGATGCGGGTTTTTTAATAGATAGAGTGATTCAAGAGGAAGGTTTTTACGTCGATACTGATAATTTTAAAAACTTCTAAAACAATGTCATAAATAAACACAATTTTGCGCTTAAATTGCAAACGCTGGCTGAACCCTACGAGATAGATCAAAATAATATACTGCAGTATTGTACACCTTAAAAAGGTCTACAAAAAAGCTCAGTATAGTACCTACATGTCTATCTCTTAGGGATAACCCACAATAATATTTTTATTAGTATATTTAGTATCAGCATTGCACCCATGCGAAGCCGTGGCGGGTCGCTAGTATTATTATAATCATCATCATCATCATCATCAGCCGCAAGACGTCCACTGCTGAACATAGGCCTCCCCCCTAGATTTCCACAACGAACGATCCCGCGCAACCTGCAACCAGCGGTTTCCAGCGACCTTTGTTAGGTCATCTGTCCATCTAGTGGGAGGCCGTCCAACACTGCGTCTTCCGGTTCGTGGTCGCCACTCGAGAACCTTTCTTCCCCATCGGTTGTCAGTTCTGCGAGCGATGTGGCCTGCCCATTGCCACTTCAGCTTGCTTACTCTTTGAGCTATGTCGGCCACTTTCGTTCTTTTGCGAATATCCTCATTACGGATTCTGTCGCGCAAAGAGACTCCGAGCATAGCTCTCTCCATAGCTCGCTGTGTGACTTTGAGCTTTGTTATGAGGCCCACAGTTAAGGACCACGTCTCAGTTCCATAAGCCATCACTGGCAACACGCATTGGTTAAAGACTTTTGTCTTTAGGCATTGGGGTATTTTGGACTCAAAGATGTGCCGAAGTTTCCCGAACGCTGCCCATCCGAGTTGGATTCTTCGCTGGACCTCTTTGTCGAAGTTGGATCTACCTAATCGGATCTTTTGACCCAGGTAGACGTATTCGTATTCGTTATTATAATATAATTGTTCAATGGGTGAGGGGCCTAACTGGAGGATTTTTGCTTTAAGAATCTCTTATGCAACCTTGCATGTGATAGAACTGATATTCTTGAAGTGTTACCGCTAAAATAGTAATTTACATTGGCACGGTAAATTTGTCCATTTTCCAAAAAGTAGACATAACACGCACTGGCCGGAAAAAAAGCTCAATTACGTAAACCTCGCAATAAATTCGAATTTAGAACGACACGCCGTGTGTGGTCGTCTACACCACGAGTTTAACCGGCAGGCGGTTAGTTAATCCGCGGTTAGTTAGGGCTGTTGCTCTTCGTGGAACTAGGATGCAATATCACGCTTGGTTGTTAACTTATGTAGAAAATTACATCTAATCTACTAGATATTTACAAGTATATTCTACTTGAATATAGGTACTAGTATTATGGTTATATTGGAGTTGCGTTCATAATATTTATATAGTTCATAGCTTTTTAATATGTAGATAAAGCTTGTTTTTTTGTTCGTGTGTATGGGTAGTACCTACTCTAATTATGGTTAGATATTATATTATTTTGGATGTTACTTTGTGTATTTTAATTCATATTGTTTAAGTGTATGGTTAGACTTTTTCAAATTCAATTTTAAAACTTGTTTAGAATTTTCGTAAACATTTTGTAAATATAATTTTCGATAGATAGCGGGATAAAAATGGCAAATACAAGCAAAATTTAAAAGTAGTAAGTCGTTTTTAATTAATTTTGTTTTATATTGACACAGGGATCGATGTACCACAAAATATAATTTATTATATATTGAATTAAACTTCAGTTAAGAATAACTTGTAGAACAAATTACGATTTGTGAAATTAATAGCTCACACATCACAATCTATTGCTATAACTTAAAGAACAGGCGTTACTGAAACAATGCGTTTATAATTACTTACAGAATAGGAACCCAAAGACATCGATATAAATCAATGGATGTGCCCTCCAGAACTTCAGACGGGAAAAATCTTCACGAAATTATGTTATCGTTGGGAAAAGTGAGCTCACTCTTTTTTTTCGATTCTCCGTTTTGGTCGATTGTAGGAAACGGTGAACGACGGACGTTTATACCTATCGCTATTCGTTGTCAACAACCAATATAAGTAGAACCGCAACATACCTCGCCGCTAGCGATTCCAGGGGTCAAGTAGATTGGTAGTTGTTAAGGGAGCGCCTAACGCCAGAAAACGAAAAAAGGACATTTTCGACGCCGCTCACTGAAGTTAAGAAACTAAAAACTATGACAAAAAAAATATTGACGTGTGGGTACAATCAAGAAGAAGCACAATAACCGAATAGAATTTTAAAAATAGATCATAGTTTTTTACAATAAAAAAATAAAAATGACACCGAAAAAACCCGTTTTAAGTACTCGAAATTATCAGCGATGACCCCACATTATTTTTTGGTAATAAAATTCCTATTTGTACGTTCTAGTAAAGTAACCGAACACTTTTTTAAATTTATGTTTAGTTATTGAGTAATTAAATAAAACTTGGTCAAAAATGGACTCCTGATTAAATATTGATTTTTCCTCCAAACTGTGTCATGCTATTCTCGACTTTATGTACATCACATTAAGAAACGCGTCGCGCGGGTGAAATCTGATTTTTTCCTGGCTTTAGGCGCACTCTTAACCACTCACGCTACACACAGACGTAATTATTTGTTAACAATTTCAAGGTGCTCACGGCACATAAATTAACTTATATCGATACCCAAAGGTATATTTTTTAAAGAAACCTAGAGCTGATATCTTTAGATAACCTTTTTCTTTTTTGTTTTGGAAATGCGCCGAAGGTGTAGAGCTCTATCAAATGCATCGAAAATGCCACATTTTCGTTTTTCGTCATGGGGCGTTTTCAAAATAACGGACATTATAGACCTGTAATATATAGTTCTCAATGGCGCTGCAAATGACGTTATAATTTCTCCAACAAAATAAAACTTATTATTATAAGAAATTTGTATACCTATCAATATCAATGGGGACATTTTTCTAAAAACGACTTTTAATTTTTTTTTAAATAAAGGGACTATTGGAGCAAGCTTCTGATGGTATTTAAGGTCAAACGCACGCAAAAGTACGTGATTATTAATGATAAAAATTGCAGTCGCCGTGGCAAAAATAACAGTCACACATACCATAACACATTATGTATATACATGGAAGGTATAAGATATAAATCGCGTGTATATGTGCGACTGTAATTTAAAACTAACGTAGTACTTTTATTTGTTCCTATTTTATTCACACGTGAGTTCGCGTAATTGAGCAAACATGTGATTGACTAGTGACGAGGATAGAACCTTACACGCGGATTTAGAGATACCTGACTTATAGTCACTCTGACCGTGAGAAATCTGGATTAAACATGCCTATAAAAGTATTTCTGGCAATTTGAAAACAGATTATTTAAAAAAAATTGAATTGGTATCTTTTGGACAAACGAGCTACAACTTAGATCTTAGCTACACCGAGGCGAGATAGGGTCGAATGTAGGTAAGTATATTACAAAAAAATTATACTGACGGTAGTTTTTGAACTTCGTTGACAGAGCGAATTTTATGAGATTTCTTTATCAAATCTAGCTGTTGCATAAAAAACAGTGGTATTCCGGAATTACCAACAGAAGTGGGAGAACACACAATAATATAATGTAACACACATTTATTTGCATGCAAATATTTATCGGTAATGAAAACATCAACAGTAGGTACCTATCATGAGTTCAATTGTTTTTCTCATTTCAAAAGATGCCCACAATCTAAAAAAGTTTTCTCTTCCAAATATTCAAGAAACAATGAAGCCAGCAGTTTATTCCACTCTTTATTTTTTTTCTCTTTATTCCAAGAATGAGGAAGGATGAAGAAGAACAGAAACTTTTTTAATTCAGTTTTGACGTTTGACAGCCCTATCCCGGTGCCCTGATAAGCCGCCCGGAGTCGCTATTGTTCCAACAGAATAGATAATTCGTATGACGACGCGCGCCGTAAGATTACACAGGTTGCGTAAACATAACCCGCTGTTTGGAACTTAACCAGGGATTTGTGATATTGATGAATTCGGCCAAGCTTTTGGAATGGAAACTTTTTTTCGTTGCGCAATGACAATTATTGTACTCGCGATCTATATCTGTTACAGTTCCACCCTGTCGACACTGTAAAATAGTCAAATCGTACATAAAATTGAGAGTCATAGGAACTGCCGATAGAAATGAAAACTTATAACTGTGAATTTGATAGTTCACTTTGGAAACTACGCGGGTGAAACCGGAGGGCGTGGCCAATAAAAAATGCTAACTCATTTCTTGATAGCCAATGGCCATGGTCCCGAGTTTACCCGAAGATTTCTTATTCCCGAGGGTGACGCTATAATTCAATTCACAGCCCACGAAAAGTCTGTCTGTGGCGCGCACAAAAGAAGTTTTCACTTCAAAAATACATTATTGTTTTGTTTGTTCCCAGTGAACTCTCCACCAAGCGAATCGATATTCACGAAAGTTCACTTTTACATGTAACTTGGTTCAACTTACCGCCTTGCTGCTTGCTGCCACTTGTGGAGCTTGTATGTAAGTGTTTCATTGTAATATTTTATTTGTTCATGTCACAATAAAGAGTTTTCTACCTATCTATCTTGAGAGATAGTTTTGACGTGACAACGTCTTATAATTCGATGAAGCCGGCTGCATGCACGAAAAAACATGACGTCATGCGGCGTTACCTCGCCGCATGACGTCATGCGGCGTTACCTCGCTCTGAGGCGTTCCATTTAAGGCTTGGAGTTGAAGTTGTCACGTTCAACTATCGTCAGTAACTTTACAGACAACCGATTTTTTTTTCCTTCGATTAATGGTCTTTATCCTACTAATATTATAAACACGAAAGTTTGTAAGAATGTATAGATATAATTATGTTTGTTGCTCTTTCACGGAAAACTACTGACGGGATTCGGACGAAATTTGATACCTAAATAGATAATGGTTTGGAATAACAAATAGGCTATTTTTATCCCGGGAAAGTTACGGGATCGGGAACTACGCGGGTAAAAATATAGGGCGGTTTTTTCCAGACTATAATTTGGGTTCCAAATTTCAGCCCGATCCGTTCATACGCTACGACGTGATTGAGCAACTAACATCTAAACATTGACATTTATAATATTAGTAGGATTTACATTCAGCCCACGATGTATCAACGCGGCCGACCCTCGTCCCTGTCATATTGACGACCCATCACAACTGACGTGCACTGAAGGGTTATTTTTGCAGCACCAATCACTTATGGTAGGGGAGCCCACGATGCTAAATGGGGAGTTACTCGAGCGTCATAGAGACCTATTGGATTGCAAAGCTAAGGTACCTAATAAGAAGATTTAAAAAAAAAATTACCTTTTCATCAATGGGGGGCGCCGCTATAGAATTTTAAATGCGAAAAATTAGCTTTATGAGCTAATTAGCTATGAATTTTGTTACTTCGGCTTGTTAGATATTATAGTTTACGTTATCCTTGAATTATTTTCTTTTAAATAAAATAGCCACGCTTTAGAATATAGAGATGACCTTTTAAAAACTCTGTAGCCCTCTACTTTCTTTGCGTCACTGTAGAATTATCAGATTAGTGGAATATACACTTTTTAGCATGTAATTAACTCGCCCTACCTTAGTCTGACGAGCTCGAGAATTTCTGATGATCAAAAATATTTTTTTCTTAATCGGCCTTAGGGGGCGTCCATAAATTACGTGAGGTCTTTTTTTAAGTTTTCTGTCCCTCCCTCCCCCTCTGGTGAGATGTCGTGAGATTTTATTCAACCCCCTCCCCCATCCCCCAAACTCACGTGAGATTTTTCAAGATGTAGGTTTCTTACGTTAGATTGTTTTATTCTTTGTGTTCTATTTGAGTAAGTATTCATTTTTTGAAGTGAAAACTTCTTTAGGCACGCCTAGACAGATTTTTCGTGGGATGTGAATTGAATTCATTCGTCACGCTCGGGTATGATAAGAAAGCTTCGGGTAAACTCGGGACTATGGCTATTGGCCATCTAGAAATACGTCAGCCAATGGGATATGCTGAAAGGGTGTGGACAGGCCATCATGGCATGGCCATCTAGAAACGCATCAGCCAATGGAAAATGCTGACGTATTTCTAGATGGCCATGCCAAGATGGCGAGGCCACGCCCTCCGGTTACACCCGTGTAGATTCCAAGGTAATCTATCAAATTCTGAGTTATAAGTTTTCATTTCTATCGGCAGTTCCTATGACTGCCAATTTTTTTTTGTCTCTCGACCCACAAAATGGTTTTCAAAGTCTTAACATATGAAACAAATAAAAATACTCAATAATTAGTTTATTTTGATGCCTGAGATATAGGAGATATATCAATTAGTACATTGTCGTTTACAGACACATAAAATATCGTTTCGTTGTTGAGTAGGTAATGATTTTTTTTGTGCGACGTCGCGACGCCGACGGCGTCGATTCGATAGTCAATTATGTTTAAGATTAGGTAAATCTTAAGCATGTACAATCTGGATTAAATGGACCAAAATAGTTTTTTTTTGTTTCAAGGAAAATAATTTACTTGATATTTGCCGAGACCCCCCCCCCCCTCCCTCCAACGTAAGATTAGATGAGATTTGACTCGACCCCCTCCCCCCCTGAAACACCTCACGTAATTTATGGACGCCCCCTTATTTATGGGGCTCATATTTGGTTAAGATACTTAGCCGGGGGTACAAGTTCCAACTGTATATTAATCTGCCGCGCTGGAGTAAATGCCGAAATTCCCCTCTTGGGCTCCCCTACCATTATGCGCAAACAAAGGTGTGGTACTTCCTTAGACGGACTCTCCAAAGAGTTCTACTACTATAAAATGTAAAATGCGTTGTTGTGGTAGTATTGCAGAGTCCGCCTGGGGAAGAACCATAACCTTTGCCATTTATTGCACTGCTAAGAAGTAATGTACAAACTACTCTAAGTTCCAGTTTGAAGGGAAATGTTTCCAAAGAAATAGAAGGGCGTAGAGAGTAGAGATAAATCAGCTCAAATCTCTTGGTGACTAGTGCAATCTTGTGCTAGGTAATAAAAGTAAATTAGTAAAGGTAAATTTGGACTCATCATGTGCCAATTAGTTATTTGACAATGTGCTGTTACGGGCTGGAAGGCTTACCATCAAGCACATGTCCTATCCTTCCCGTTACTCTTTGCTATATAAAAAAAACAAAAAGCATAGCCGGTAATATCTCAGTATAATGTCTTTGAAACTCCTTAGAGTACGGTTTTTTTCGATTTTCTCTTCCCTATTTAGTTCGATTCCGTCTATTGAGCCGATTACTACCGATTGGGACTCCGCTAGTAATCGAGTCGACATCGTAATTTGCTATTTTCTAAGTCGCCTCCTCCTCATTAACTATAGTTTAATATTGAAGTTTATTTTACAACGCATGACGCCCCCATGTCGTGGCAATCGGCCGTTTAGATATAACCACTGAATCAACGTATTGATGGTTGGACGCTAATCAACTGTTTTATTAACAGAAGATTAAATCCATTACTCGGGTTTAGTCTACTGTTTGTTAGTGGGAACTTGATGAATCGGACACAACTTTGTGTGAACGATATATCTACGACTAGCAGCGCCCCGCGGTGTTACCCGCGTACTTCCCGTTACCGTTACTTTGCCGTGATAAAAGTAGCCTATGTGTTCTTCCAAACCATAATTATCATAACCATAATTTTCTAGTGGTAGAACTCTTGGCAGAGTCCGCCTGGGGAAGTACCATACCTTTGCCAGTTATTCTACCTCCAATTAGTAATACGCAAATATTACTGTGTTCCGGTTTGAAGGGCAATGTTTCCAAAGAAATTACAGGGCTTAGAGATATAACACCTTAGATCTAATCTAATCTCTGGGTGGCGAGCGCAGTGCAGTGCTAGGTAATGATTTGGACTCTTCACGTTCCAATAGCTACGTGTCACTGTGCTGTTATGTGGCAGGCATGTTGCTTACCATCAGGCACATTTCCGGCTCGTCTTGCCACTCATTATTTAAAAAAAATATATATTATCTGTATTCTACATTTCAGCCCGATCCGTTCATCCCGTTCACCGTTCGTGTGTGTTTACGTCTTCGACATGCGTTATATCAGTATTCGCGCCGAAATTTATTTATTTATTACAAAAAACTAATTTGCAGTCTAAATAGATACAAGGTTTACCCAAGAACAGTGTGTAATTGCATCGAAATATCAGGGGCTCTGTGATTTGCCCGTGGACATGGTGCATGAAACTGCATCAACTGAAACTGCAACGATGACCTTTAAACCTAACACAATGTATATAAAAACTTTGAAGTACCTCATATTTTATCTTTCTCCTATAAAAAGTTGAGGGTTGGGTTACTGTGAGCGTTCTTAACAAATCCACCGACGTATAATACAACTAAATTGAGAATTTCCTTGTTTTTGAAATTTGTTAAAAATAAGAACATTGTACTGCCGCGTTCGTTTTTGGAATGTCATGTGTGATATGCCGCTAATTTAAAAAAGGCAAAGGAAAACATGGTGAGGAAACCGTCATGTTCCTAGAATTGTGCTAATTCATGTGTCATCCACCAACCCTCTCAGAGGCAGCGTAGTGAATTATGACCTTGACTCTTTCCTTGGCAGAGAAAGCACCTAGCAGTGGGATCATAATGGGCTGCTTATATTTAATTTTCTTTCATGTAACCTTCACCTATGAACAAACTCAGTAAAAGTAAGCTCAAACTTATCCCTATCTCCCCTCTTCCCTTTATCTATCGACACTTCACTTAAAAGATAGTCTCTTAACACTTTCCATCTTGAAGATATTTGAATGTGTGATAAAAAATAGGTGTCAAGTGATCGCGGTGTTACGAAACTTCTTATAAAGCCACCTATACACACTGGCCCAGTGCAGGCCAACGCCAGTGTGTGGAGGGTCGTTTTGTGATGACTCGCGTCGCTCGCCTCGCTGGCCGAGTGACGGCAAGTGGCCAGTGTGTATAGGGCTGTTTTGCCTCGACTCGTCTCTCGTGACCGGTGTCGGTTTTTGTGCACAAAACAAAGGCGCTCGGCGAGTAGCGTCCTGTTCTCCTATTAACCTGCTTCGCTTTTGCCTGCGCTCGGCCAGTGTCGGCGAGCCCATCGTGCTCACCGCTGACGCTGCGGGATGCTATCTTTCGTCTCGTGCCGTTTTGTCGACACTCGCGTTGGCCTCTACTGGGCCAGTGTGTATAGGGGGCATGTCGAATAAGAGAAAAAGGATGTCTTCTAAACTGATGTTAAATTGTTTATCTATTAACTTGAAAAAGCGACAATGGATATGGTTGACGTTCCGAACACTCGAACGAAGCGATTTTTCAAGTGAAAACTTTTTTTTGGCACGTCACAGACAATTTTTTCATCGGCTGTGAATTGAATTCTAGCGTTTCGCTCGGGAATGATAAGAAATCTTCGGGTAAACTCGGGACCATGGCCATTGGCCATCTAGAAAAGCGTCAGCATTTCTGGATGGCCACTCTCATGGCCAGGCCCTCCGGTTTCACCCGCGTATTTTCCAAAGTAAACTATCAAAGTGTTCACTTCTATCGGCAGTTCCTATGACTGCCAATTTTTTTTACAGTAAAGTGTGACGAGACGAGCAGGACATGGGCCTGATGGTAACCAACAGGCAACAGGCCTGCCCATAACAATCCTACTAATCCTACTAATATTATAAATGTCAATGTATGGATGTTTGGATGTTTGGATGTTTGTTGCTCAATCACGTCCTAACGTATGAACGGATCGGGCTGAAATTTGGAACACAGATAGATTATAGTCGGGAAGAACACATAGGCTACTTTTTATCCCGGAATAACAACGGGAACGGGAACTGCGCGGGTAACACCGCGGGGCGCTGCTAGTGTTCAATATTTTCTATTCTATGAGTGTGTTACCGATATTGGCACATGAAGAATCAAATAAATACTTAGTACTGCACTACGCCCGTAACCTGGAGATGCAAAATGCTTTATCTCTATACCCTGTAATTTATCTGGAAACGTTGCCCTTCAAACCAGAACACAGAGATATTTGCACATTACTACTTAGCGGTATGCTACAAGTCACAGCTGGTCTAGTCGGGAGAACGGCGACTACCGATCCGGAGCCCTCGGGTTCAAAACCACGCACACCACTGTATTTTCGAAGTCGTGTGTGTAATGCCGCTTAAACGGTGAAGGAAAACATCGCGAGGAAACCGACATTTATCTAGAATATTTCGAGGTCTTGTATCATCCACTGCTACTCAGCGTGGAAATGTGATATGCACGCTTCCGACTGGTAGTGAGCTCGATCATCATGAACATAATATATTTTCAACGAACTTTTTTTTAAAATAAAGAGTGACGAGACGAGCAGTACATGTGCCTGATGGTAAGCAAGATGCCTGCCACATAACAACACAGTGACATACAGCTATTGGAACATGAAGAGTCCAAATCATTACCAAGCACTGCACCCATCGTCACCCAGAGATCTAAAATGTTAAATCTCTAAGCCCTGTAATTTCTCTGGAAACATTGCCCTTCAAACCGGAACACAGTAATGTTTGCACATTACTGCTTGGCGGTAGAATAATTGGCAAAGATGTGGTACTTCCCCAGGCGGACTCTGGCAAGATTCCTACCACTACTCAACGTACTCTACATGGAATACTGTGATGTTATATCCTTTATACCTTTGTAATCTCAAATCACCTCCCTTCTTTATTATCGTCCCATAACACTGAGCTTTCACAGTCGCCGTTAAATGACGTCATTGGAGACGTCATTTGTCTAAGACGTAGTTTTTTTCCGTCGTTTTTTTATTCAGGGGTGTTTTTTACCCCGCAACGAGGGTAAAAAAACAACCCCTGTACAATGTGGGGTTGATCGCAGATGCGATTGTTAAATGGAAACCTAAGAAGGTATAATTATGTTTAGTACTGATTTTTATTTACGAATCTTTTGGTATGAAATAAGATTTTGTTTTTATGAGATTTTTTCTTTTTTGTCGGTAATAGGTATGTCTATATGCCATTGACAACGATCTCTCCTGATTACGACGTTACAGTTTACGATGAAGCACCTAGAAGAAAACGATTCACTCTCTATACTTTTTGTTTTTAACTTTTATAGGTTTACACTTGACCGCCATCTCGCCTGATGTTAAGCGACGATGCGGTCTACGATGGAGCGTGTTTAACTAGAAAAAAACCGATTCACTCTCGATTTGAAGACGCAAATATTGTAACCATCGGGGAAAACCCACTCAGGCAACGTTCCACAGCCTGAACGTTCTTATCACAAAAGTAGAGCCAAATCTTTGGAACATCAACCATGAAACGATGTCGCTTTTTCGAGCTACGAGCATTCTGATAGAAAAAAGGTCAAGGTGGTATTAGATCATGCAAATCAGTCGCACATTCTCCGAATCCGATTAAAACCCGAAAGGCTAGGAATTTCAGGATAACCAGATTCGGAACATGAATGTGTGGGGCTGTGGGGAATACACACTCGGGTAACGCGTCCACATGTATCCACACTCCAAAGTTAAGATGTTGTTAATTTTAAAGTGGGCTTAAACTTTTTTAGAACTTCAATAATGGAAATATTGTACACGAGTAACTCACGTCTGATATAGTCAGTCCAGTCCAACACAAGTTTCAGTCGCGTTCGGCGACCTTTTTCAAGGAGAATGCGCGCGCGTGATTGCAGCTCGTTTAGCACTGCGGGGAAAAAAATTATAGCATTGAGTGACAGGACCAACAGAACACGTACCTGATGGTAAGCAGCACGCCTGCCCATTACAGAACAGTGTAACGCAGCTATTTGATCTAATTTACTACCCAGCACTGTACTGCGCTCGTCGCCCAGAGGTATAGGATTTATTTTCTTTCACTGGAAACATTGCCCTTCAAATCGCACCACAGTGATTTTTGCACAATACTGTTTTTCGGTAGAATAACTGGTAAAGGTGTAGTGCCTCCTCATGCGGACTCTACAAAGAGCCCTACTACTAAAAGGTTTGGAAGCAGTCGATATTATATGCAATGCTGGCACAGAATCCACAAAAAAGTAGCTATATATAGTTATGCACAGCTCGTCTTATTTATGTGGCTCATAGCACCCGGAGCACTTGCGTGAAACAGTTTGAGACAATATATTTGGCTATCTGGTGTTTTTTATTCTACAAACTTTTGGTTGGTGGAACATAATTAAATTCAGTTTGATGGGTACGTTTGGCATGAGGATTGTTGACTGTCGGGGTCGCTTGGCTAGTTACTGGACTTCACTTTTTTTCTTTACCAAGGACACAGATAAGAAAATAGTTACAAGGGTGACTACGGGGGAACCAAGGGGGAGCGAGAGCGTCCAGACGCGGGGCGTTTGATCACCCTTGATGACGGCGGGTCTGGTCTGTGGTCCTACCACCTACCACATTTTGGATCCAGAGGATGTGAAAATGCACAACGCAATACCAGCACTCCTTTTTCCTTTAAGCCACACTGCTTACGCCTTCTAACAGTGGCGAGCACGTCGCAGCCACGGCGAGCAGAGAGAGCAGCGCACCGTAATACCGGAAGTCATTTCCTCCACCCCACAGCCTCGATACCCACTCCTCAACATCTGTGCCGTTACTAAAATACTGTGCAACCTACATGGCCGCAACAACGTCATCTTGGACGCAAACCCTAGATGAGCGGCCACATCGCGGGTTCCTCTTAGCTTCACCGTGGGCAACTATTCCACAGCTACTTCTAGCCAAGTCAATGCGGGAATCCCTCGATCGGTGTTCGTTTGGTACTACGGGCAGCGACGCGGTGCGCACGCAACTTTAGTCGGACTGGGCCGACCACATCACACATGAGTTATCCATGACATAATCCTACTATCCTACTTCCTACTACACTACTTACTATCCTACTAATATTATAAATGTCAATGTTTGGATGTTTGTTGCTCAATCACGTCCTAACGTATGAACGGATCGGGCTGAAATTTGGAACACAGATAGATTATAGTCTGGAAGAACACATAGACTCTTCATCCCGGAAAATCAACGGGAACAACGGGAACGGGAACTTCGCGGGTAACACCGCGGGGCGCTGCTAGTAAAAAATACATTAGGTAATTTTGTTTTTGACATTTCGGATAAATGAATAGATAGAGAAAATATTTGTAATAAAATAAAACTCGTGGTTCGAGTTTGCTTTATCTATGCTCTACAAATGTGCGTAAGTGAGATATATACTCGTACATTTAGTAAAATTAGTTTAGTAGGTCCCTGTGCCTTCTACGGTTTGCTCAAAGTTTAGTAAGCAGTAAAGATGATCAGTAAAAAAGTGCCTGTACATGTACAATGGATCTGTGTGAAATTTGGCGCAGGATTAGATTGTAGTGTGATAACACAAAGCATTCCTTATATTGCGTGTTTACGGAAACATGAACAACGCCGGTAAAACTATGCAGGAATACTTGCTGTGTTTATAAAAAGGAATATTTCACAGTTTTCACTGCGCAGCGGTCCTATCGTTTGGCAGGAACTGTAGTAGGGTTGTTCTGCGCAGTAAATTTCCTAGCTAGCTAATATTGACGCCCAGATAATTTATTAGCAGGGTTTTTGCGTGTTACCTTCTGCAAGGAACGCCATTTATAACGAAAACGCAAGTTTGTTTGCAGACGTGGAAACGAACGGAATCATAAGAAGGGGGGTACCGAAATGAAAATACGCCATAAAAGTTATTTCAGTTTTTTCCCAATGGATATGTCACCGTGAATTTGCAAACACCGACGGTTTACATTAAATCGCACAAGATTTACCTACGAAACCTACGATAGGTAGAATAAAATCTTAATATATATAAATCTCCTGTCACGATGTTTGTCCGCTATGGATTCCTAAACTACTTAACCGAATTTAAATTAAATTGGCACACCGCGAGCAGTCTGGTCCAACTTGAGAGATAGGATAGTTTTTATTTCGATTAATAGTCTTTAAATGACAATATCCGAGCGCAGCCGGAATGGGCCGCTAGTAGAATATAATTTTATTTCGTAGATAACAGGGTACACTACGAAAACGTCAAATTAAAATATAATCATTTACTCTTTTAACATTACATTTCAAAATTATAATAAACTAGCGGCCCGCTCCGGCTTCGCTCGAATAATAACCTAGATATCAACTGCAGCGCCATCTGCCGTAGCCTATGTTACTCGGGAATAATGTAGCTTTCCAAAGGTGAAAGAATTTTTGAAATCGGTCCAGTAGTTTCGGAGCCTATTCATTACAAACAAACAAACAAACAAACAAACAAATATTTCCTCTTTATAATATTAGTAGTTATAATAAATATTTCAATATTAATATGTTTTTATCAATGAAACTTGAAAAATAAAAATAACAATCAAATACAAAACATTTGATAAATACTTTCCTTTCCTTTTATTTACTGTTAAAAGTGATGTAAAGGGGCATTATATTCAATTAATTATTTAATTATTTCTATACTTACATTTATGTCTACACATATATAATAACATTGTGAAATTATTAAATTATTATGTCAGGTATCAGTCCACTTGTAACTGGTGTAAGGTTAGTATGTGATCTAACATCGTTAGATTACAGACTGACAGCATTAACAATTTTATTATAATTTAGTAGACACATTCTTGGTGTCTTGGTGGTTGAAAGTGAATCGGTTTCTTGTACGTAAGCATGCTCCATCGTAGACCGATTTTTGTACTCGTAGGACTCTTAGCAGAGTTCGCCTGGGGAAGTACCACACCTTTGCCAGTTATTCTACCGCCAAGCAGTAATGTGCAAATATTACTGTGTTCCGGTTTGAAGAGCAATGTTTCCAGAGAAATTACAGGGCTTAGAGATATAACAACTTAGATCTCTGGGTGACGAGTGCAGTGCGGTGCTAGATAATGATTTGGGCTCTTCATGTTCCAATAGCTGCGTGTCACTGTGCTGTTATGTGGCAGGCGTGTTGCTTACCATCAGGCACATTTCCTGCTCGTCTCATCACTCTTTATTTTAAAAAAAAGACCGCATCGTTAAATGGCAGTCAAGTGCACAACTATCATAGTTAACAAAAAGCTCTATTATTATTTCCTTTGCCGTATTATTAATATTTGCTCAAAGCTCACGTGAGCCAAACACTGAAACTTCTGATCAAATGTAATCGGTGGAATTTTTGAACTTCTGAAGCCTCACAAACATTGACATATTTATCTTTTGTGGTTTTTAAGGTACGCGATAACTTCTGTATTCATTATCAACCCCATAATTTTTTGACATTTGACATTTTAACACATTGACAGCTTGACATTTTTGTTCAGTTTAATAGCAAATTCCTAAGTTAATTAAGAGGTGGTGACTTAGTATGAAATGTAACGACTCAGATTGCTCTATCAAATTCTAAGCTACCGCTGATGTCGCATGGTTTTAGGGTAGGTCATGAGATGATGGGTCAGAGCTGCTAACAGAAGACATTTACTGCCTAGCTGTACAGTAAATAGTTTCCGTAACAAAATAAGCAACATGCCTGCCACATAACAGCACAGTGACACGCAGCTATTGGAACATGAAGAGTCCAAATCATTACCTAGCACTGCACTGCGCTCGTCACCCAGAGATCTAAGATGTTGTATCTCTAAGCCCTGTAATTTCACTGGAAACATTGCTCTTCAAACCGGAACACAGTAATGTTTGCACATTACTGCTTGGCGGTAGAATAACTGGCAAAGGTGTGGTACTTCCCCAGGCGGACTCTGCTAAGAGTCCTACCACTTCAAAATATACTTGTATATCCGACGCAATTTTAGCTATAAACAAAACGAGTCTACAAGTCTACATCTGTATTAGGAAATGGATTCGGAGCATATCTATCAATGAGCTCTAGAATACGTCCCCTAATTATACTAAAAATTCAAGTTCAGACGTCCCTTGGGTAAATTCTTCTCAGTTAACGTTCCACAAGAAACGTAACAGTTTTAACTTTGTCTGCGTCCATTAACGGCCAAAACAATAAATTGTTTTATTTTAGAACCATTTTCGAGTTCTATTTTCAAATCGATAATGTGCGGTGCGCGGGAGTCACAATTGTGTTCTATTTTCGAAGTAATTGTCTGCGCGAGCGCATATCCGCTGCTATTGGAGGGTTGGGTTCGGTTCAAAATTCGAACAGAGATTTGAAAAACGTTTAATAGACTGTGTTATTCTAATATCGACCTATTTAAATACATGGCTTCGTTTTGTCAGAGATGAGTTTTTGCTCTTATTTCGTGTCTCTTCTATCTGTACTGCTATACTGATATTATAAAGCCGAAGAGGTTTTTTTTGTTTGATCGCGCTATTCCGGGAACTACTGGACACTTTTCAAAAAAAATTTCTTCGTTAGAAATGTACGTGATACCTGGTGGATGGTGGTACTGATATAGGCTACATTTATTATGTACCATAGGCGAACCTGGGCCGGACTGCTAGTGATAAAATATTATTCTCTGATAATATTACTGAAGTGGCAATGGGCAGGCCACATCGCTGATCGCTGCGAAGAACTGACAACCGATGGGGAAGAAAGGTTCTCGAGTGGCGACCACGAACCGGAAGACGCAGTGTTGGACGGCCTCCCACTAGATGGACAGATGACCTCACAAAGGTCGCTGGAAACCGCTGGTTGCAGGTTGCGCAGGACCGTTCGTTGTGGAAATCTAGGGGTAAGGCCTATGTTCAGCAGTGGACGTCTTGCGGCTGATGATTATGATGAATATTACTTCGTAGCAGCGCTCCACGGTTTTATATGTGCCTATGTAGGTATATGTTTTATATGTGTTTTATAGTTCCCGTTCTCATTATTTCCCCGTGATAAAAAGCAGCCTATTTGGCTCATTCGCATAATATCATATTCTCAAAATATCAGATTCTCGAAATATCAGATTCTCGAAATATCAGATTCTCGAAATAGCAGATTCTCAATATAGCAGAAGTACAATCAAGAAAAAAAACCTTAAATTATTTTATAACTTTTATTTCTAGATTTGCTTACAGAGTAATTTAAACAAATATATTTTATTAAAAAAAAAAACATACAATTTAAAATTAAATGAGACACTAAACAAAATTAAAAACTATTTAACATGGTGTTCCATTAGCCATAATGTGTGTTATAAATTTCAACCCGATCTGATCCGACGCTAATAAGCAACAAACATCTAAACATTCGCATTTGTAGTAATAATAGATACTAGCAGCGCCCCGCAGTTCTACTCGTGTAGTTCCTGTTGTCGTTATTTTGCCGGTATAAAAGTAGTCTATGTGTTTCAGACTATAATCTACCAGTATTCCAAATTTCAGTCCGATCCTTTCATACGTTATGACGTGATTGAGCAACAAACATCTAAACATCCATACAATGACATTTATAATATTAGTAGGATTACAGGTAGTTGACAGACCGCCAGTCAGATGGATCGACGACATAAGATCCACGGCGGGAATGATGTAGATGAGATCAGCTCAGAATAGAGATCAATGACCCAGGAAAGAGGAAGCCTATCCAGCAGTGGATCAATGTAGGCTGAAAATGATGATGTTGACGATGATAGTAGCAATTATTTGGTTGGAATTATTAACATCGTGCCGTTTTTCTTTTGTTTTCATCGATTTAATTATTTAAGCTTTGACAATTTGTTCTCAAAGGTGTTAAGGCGTTGTTTGTTTTTTTTTTGTGTCACCATCATCATCTACCTATTATTTTTATCGGTCTAGTTAAATAATGAATTACTTTTATACAATTTTCATACAGACAGACAGAAACACATTAAAGAGAGTTCATAAAGAGTTGTTAACCCTGCTTGTGAGTACAGGACGTGTGTACTTCTATAACTATCAGGGCTGGATTTAGGGGAGGGCAAATGGGGCATATGCCCCGGGGCCTTGAAAAAAAAAAACAAATTTCGACAGTAAACATCTTTTACGTTAACTTTAAACCATCTGTAGTATGGGTTTTTGCTTGAGAAATCTTAACCTGGGGGTGTATTTCAACGTTCCCAACAAAGCTCCGCCCCAGGGCCTCCACACGTCTAAATCCGGCCCTAATAACTATATGTATAGAAGCGGTTTACTAAATGTTCCCACAGCTGGGACTCGGGGCCTTCTCTCACAAGAAGAAGGTCAAAGCAATAATCCACCACGCTGACCCAGGATGGATTTACGGATTATGCAAGACCTCAGCAGATTCTAGGAACATTCCCCTTTCCTCACGAATCTCACGAGGTGTTCCTTCAACATTAACCTTTTGACCGCCAGGACTAAATTGCATTTCCGTGCCATGGACGCCAAGCGTACGAAAGAAGTAAAAATTAAAAAAAAAAAATTGTGCTGTCACCATTTAATATCTAACACACAATGTTTTGGTGTAGTCCGTTTTTAGGGTTCCGTAAAACGTAAAAACGGAACCCTTATAGATTCGCCATGTCTGTCTGTCTGTCTGTCTGTCTGTCTGTCTGTCCGTCCGTATGTCACAGCCATTTTTTGCCGAAACTATGAGAACTACACTGTTGAAACTTGGTAAGTAGATGTATTCTGTGAACCGCATTAGGATTTTTACAAAAAAAAATTAAAAAAAGAATAATTAGGGTTGCCCCCCATACTGAGAACTGAAACTTAAAAATTTTTTTTTCATCAAACCTACACGTGTGGGGTGTCTATCGATAGCTCTTCAAAAATGATGTTAAGGTTTCTAAAATAATTTTTGTGTACACTGAATAACTTGCGCGAGAGACACTTCCAAAGTGGAAAAATGTGTGTCCCCCCCCCCCTCTAACTTCTAAAGAAAGAGAATGAAAAAACTAAAAAAAATATATGATGTACATTACCATAAAAACTACCAACGAAAATTAGTTTGAACTCGATCTGATGAGTAGTTTTTTTTTTAGTACGTCATAAATACACTATTATTAAAACTTTCATCAAAGTTACAACGAACTACAAGAACTATGTGTACTATGAATATTATGTTACTTGCTGCAACGGAACCCTTCATGGGCGAGTCCAACTCGCACTTGGCCACTTTATTTGTCACCTATAGACGTCGTTGGCGTACAGGGCTCGCTAGCGCTTGTCAAGTATAGGTGACTCTGGCGTTCAGAAGGTTAAAGCCAGAGGTAACGACAAACTTGTATATTTGCACTTTAAAAACTCTCGGAGGTGCAGGTGGGATTCGAGCCTACGAATTCACGTTTGTGAATAGTTCATTGTAGCCACTAGGTTATCACGGCGTTACATTTACTACTAGCATAAGCAGTTACTAGTTACTAAAATTCCCACTCGACGTCGACTAGGGGCCTTCTCTCGCAGGGAGAGAGCCAAGGCCATAATCCACCACACTGGTGGTGACACATGCCCTCGAAAGATTCTAGGAACAAATTATAGGTTTCCTCACGACGCCGACGTTTACTTTCGCCGTTTTTAGCTATCGGCATTACGCACATGACTTCAAAAAGACAGTGGTTCGGGTGCGATTTATTTGAATCCGGCTCGGCAGTCGCCGTTCTCCCGACTAGACCAGTCGTAACTTTTTTTTTAAATAAAGAATGACGAGACGAGCAAGACATCTGCCTGATGGTAAGCAACATGCCTGCCACATAACAGCACAGTGACACGCAGCTATTGGAACATGAAAAGTCCAAATGATTACCTAGCACTGCACAGCGCTCATCACCCACAGATCTAAGTTGTTATATCTCTAAGCCCTGTAATTTCTCTGGAAACATTGCCCTTCAAACCGGAACACAGTAATGTTTGCCCATTACTGCTTGGCGGTAGAATAACTGCCAAAGGCGTGGTACTTCCCCAGATGGACTCTGCCAAGTTTTTGATTCAAAAATGTATTTTTGTAGTGGTAGGACTCTTTTCCGTCAAGCAATTTTGTGTAAACATTACTGTGTTCCGGTTTTAAGGGCAATGTTTCGAGAGTAATTACAGGGTACATAGATAAAACTACTTATATCTCTAGGTGATGAGCGCAGTGCAGTGCTAGGTAATGATATGGACTCTTCACGTTTCAATAGCTGTAACACAAAAACGTTTTGGGCAGGCATGTTGCTTACCATCAGGCACATGTCCTGCTCGTCTCATTACTATAAAAAAATGAGTAGAGATATTTACGATGTTTGTGACATTATACGTACTCAGAGAGAAATTGAGCGTAAGCCACGTTTGTAATACTAAGGCTACCAATCAACCATTCCTTAAAACCACCCCTCTAATCATTACTAATAACATATTGCAATATATCAAAAACCAGGTGCGTGTAACCTTAGGCTAATAAATTGTTTGCGCCCACGTGGAACCCTAATTAGTGTCGAGGGTTGCGCACCCCTGGCCACAGATGAAACAAAAGTTGCATTGAAGTGCTATCGGCGCGTGCGCATGGGTTAACATATGGTGGAAGTTAATGATTATTATAAGTATGTTTTTAAATTAAAGTTAGGGTGAAATTGGCACGTGGTGTGACGTTTTTTGTATCTGTACTACTAGCAGTGGCCCGCGGGTTTACCCGCGTAGTTCCCGCGGTAAAAGTAGCCTATGTGTCCGTCCAGACTATGAACTATCTAAGTTCAAAATTTCAGCCCGATCCGTTCAGACGTTACGACGCGATTGACCAACAAACATCCAAATATTTTATTTATCTTTATTAATGCGCTTTTTTCGTATTGCGAAAAGGTCGCGCATACAAACGTTGAAATTTTATAATACTAATAGGATTGTAAAATGTATGTACGTATCCTAAGTGGTTTAGAAACAACCAATCTACTTGACCCCTAGTTCTACTTATTTTGGTTTTTAACGAATAGTGATAGGTAAAAACGTCCGGCGTCCACCGCTTCCTGCAACCGACTAGAACGGAAAGAGGGAGCTCACTCTTCCCAACGATGACATGAGACATGATTCCGTGCGATCGTTGTTAACGTCCTAAAACTTGTCTCAAAACTATTTAAATAATTTGATGGCCGTAAGTTTTAAAATCGAGGGTCAAATGCCATAACAATCGTTTTTTTTTCAACTTTTTTTTTTGCAAATACTTCTGTGTCTATGGGTTTTACGCTAATTGTGTAGTTTTCAATATTGTAGGTAATTAAATTCTCTGCACCTTTTGCATTTTACAATTTATCAGACCTCGAATTGTTTTCGAGATAGAGGGCGGAGTTGTAGGTATACTGACTGACTGATGACTGTATGTATATATACAACGCTTGACCATGTGACGTCATTTTGGCTTAAGTACGGTGTGCTTAAAAATTAAGTTTGTCATTCCAGCGATGCGTCGAGTTAATGTGAGTTTTGAGACAAGTTTTAAGATGTTTTAATGCTACATTTTACGTGGTAATACTGGGTGAAAAAAAAAACTATATTTTCCGTAGTCAACCCCTGTAATGACTGGGCTATTTATTACTGAAATATTGAATAGCTAACTTAAGGGTGGTGGTTTTTCGTAACGGTGCATCGTATAAGTTTACGCTCATAATTTTTCCCCAACGCACCAAAAAAAGTAAGTATAACCTATTGTTTTTAAACTTTCGCGATTTGAACACATAATGTAAACACTTTACAGCACTTAATCACGACCAGAACTATCATTTAATTATCTCGACGTTTCGGCAGCATTACAACCACAGAAATCTAAATAATAATAGATATCTGCGGTTAGAACTTCCAACCGCCGTGGTCACGAGAATACTGAAAAAATTGCGGGTAGTCTCATTAGGCAATGAGATCTCCATCTACCCTCATTTAAATGATAGTTTTGATCGTCCTGTAAAGTCAAAATATGGTATGTTGGTGTCGCAGTACGAATTTGTACCTGTTGCTGTGTCGACCTTGGGTTGTCGGGGGGCAGAGGCTAAAGGGTTCCTCTCAGAATGAGGGCGCAGGCTCAGGGAGAATACGGGTGACTCTCGCTCCGGCGCGTTCCTGGAGCAAAGGTTGGCCATTGCTATTCAGCGTGGGAACGCAGCGAACATCATGGGCACTTTTGCGCTGGGAACAGTTAGGGGTGGGTTATTCGGAGATTAGTTGTTTAATTATTATTTTGTATATTAAAACTAAATCATACGACACAAATATTTTACATTTTCGTCTAACATCGAACGTTGTCGGTGCACTTCAAAATTTGTCAATAACAATACAACCATGCGCGGTCCGAGGGGGGGGGTCACAGGGGACATGACCCCCCCCCCCCCAAATCGTATACATTACCTTAAAATGGGGCGCTACTATAGTCCGTTCGCGTTAAGAAAATAGTGAGTCATCTGTGTCATGTCATGTCATAGCCAGTCATGAACTCGACTTTTTAATTTCTAGCATTCTAATTGGCTGGGGGGCGGATGACTCACTATTGTCTTAACGCGAACGGACTATAGTAATCTTTTTTACTCGATTTATGGTATTTCTACTCGTGACCCCCCCCCCCCCCCCCCCCAAAATTGGAGGTTCTGTACTGGTGATCCCGTCCAAAATTCGACGCTGGGACCGCGCCTGAATACAACAACAATATAACAATACAGATCTTCACTGTTTGTAATATTAGAATAGAGGTATACATATAATTATGTAAGTACATATCCTGTATCTACATAATATACTAGCTGAATCGTGCGCGCGTTGCTACGTCATCTATTGAAAATTGGTCGTACCAATTCAAATCCAGAACAAATTTGGTTACCTTCGTTACCTTAGATTCTAATGACGCAACCTTCTAGAAGATAGACTCATGCTGTCACGCAACGTAAGCTCTCCAAAAGCAATATTTATTCCCGTTTTTGTTACATTTTTCATTCATACTCCGCTCCTGTTGATAGTAGCGTAATGTTATATAGCCTATAGCCTTCCTCGATAAATGGACTATCCAACAGAAAAATAATCTTTCAATTCGTACCAGTAGTTCCCGAGATCCTAGCGTTCAAACAATCAAACAAACAAACTCTTCAGCTTTATAATATTAGTAAGTATAGATGTACACAAGTTATCTATATACGAGTACGTATATATAAGTGTAGTTTGTAGTTATCGGCAATAAATCTATGGGCTATGATGGCGCCATGATCGGGGGAGACGCCTTGCTTATTTGTGTTTGATAGCAGTTTTACTTCTTGTTTTCGGAGGGTGGGTCTGTGTGATGTCGTTCGGATATCTACGACTACCTGCACCCCGCGGTTTTGCCTGCGTAATTTACGTTCCCCTTATTTTTCCCGCGATAAAAAGTAACCTCAGTAGTTTTCCAGACTATGTTCTAATTGTTCCAAATTTCGATTCGATTCGCTCAATCGTTCCGACGTGATTGAGCTACAAACATCCAAACTTTCACATTTATAATGTTAGTGGGGTTTAAACAAAGGATGGCGGTCAAGTGTAAACCTATAATAATTAAAAAAGTAAAAGCGTAAACAGCCCACTTGATATTCCCACGGCTGGGACTCGCGTTTTCTAACAAGAAAGTATAAGCCCACTTATTCCGTTAATTTCGTTAAAAATTGTTTAGCCGTTACGGAGCAATTCAATCCAAAAACCGTTAACGAGATCTATACATATAAAATTGAAGTGTCTGTTTGTAATTCCATATTAACAGCTTTGCACTAAATGTTTGTGAAAGTCTATACGATAGCTACATTTTTTTTGTCCGTTTGTTTATCTCTGAAACGGCTGGACAGATTTTAACGGGAGTTTCACTAGTAAATAAATGGCTGATGTTATAAGGATTCACTTTGGCATCTTTTGTAATAAAAATACAGTTCTGAGAAAACAAAATAAATAAATACCACAATCAATGGTATAGAAGTATATATAAATGAATAGGATAAACGGTAAAAAGTAGTTGTGAAAAGTCAAAAAATGTTAATTAGTCTTAATTAACATTGTTTGAAAAATACGTTAATTTTTTGTAAGAGTTAAAGTTGTAGATGAATCGCGTTAGAGGTCACTGACAACAACCAGTGTCCTACTAATATTAATTTATATTATAAACGCGATACTTTGGATAATTATAATATGTAATACTTACCTAGTATATCTTTCAAGCAAAAAACTGCGTAAGGGATTTGGGTGAAATTTAGTACATAAATAGATAAATAGCCCGGAGTAACACATAGTCTATTTTTATCCCGGGAAAATAAATGGATCGGAAACTACGCGGATGCAGCCGCGGAGCACTGCTAGTCTGTTTATAGTTGCAATATTGTAAAATACACTATTCAGCATTTTATTACTACGGGTATCGTATGAAAAATATTGCCCATAAAAATGCATCGCTCAATCGCTTCGGGCTCCCATCGAATCAAGGAGTCTAACACCAATATAACGATGCCATAGATTGAGAGAGTCACTTACTCAATCTCTATATGAATTTGAAAACGTAACTGTGTAATACTTTAGTTCTATAATTTGACACGTGTTTGTTAAGTTGGTTCGTTTGCATTGCAGACGATCACGTCCGATTCAGCGAAAGTGAACCCAATCTCGTAAACATTAAAGTTTACATTTCGACGACCCCAAGCGATTGAAACCTGTGGTCTGATGTTTTGGCTCTATGAAATGGACCGTAACCCTTTGAGATACGGCATATAATAGTTGAATTTGGATATTTCAAGTTTTCGCGTTGAAGTGGTGCAATTGTTCTAAAGTTGTTGATATTGGACATCGAAATACTGAAACTTTACGGACTGCAAAATTCACCTACATTTTCCCGCCGCTGGGCAAAGGTCTTGGCATAGCCTTGCTTGACTTAGTCTCGTCCAAGTTTTTTAGACACTTATTCCCTAGTGTACATGTATTCGTATACATGTATACATGTACGGTCTGAAGGGCAATGTTTCCAGAGAAATTACAGGGCTTAGAGATATAACAACTTAGATCTCTGGGTGACGAGCGCAGTGCAGTGCTAATAATGTGTTAATAGATAGGTGAAGCACCCATTGGCTGACGTATTTCTAGATGGCCAATAGCCATGGTCCCGAGTTGACCCGAAGCTTTCTTATCATACCCGAGCGTGACGAATGAATTCAATTCACAGCCCACGAAAAATCTGTCTAGGCGCGCCTAAAGAAGTTTTCACTTTAATAAACTTCTTCGTCGCTCGAATCACTTATTTTCGGGTTTTCACTTGTTTTCAATTTTCCTTTTTTAAACCTAAGGTTTTAACTTTGAGTTTATTTAGCCATGGTTTTAACATTACCAGAATGACGTGAAAATGTGGAGGGTGGGTTAGTATTGGGTCGCCACCGTTAGATGGCGAACGCGATGGGGTAGCTCTCTCTGGGGTTACTCTGCAGAAGAAAATGTGGTAGACGGCATGACCACAGATCTGATGCGTAGCACTAAGGGACACCCCCGCTTCTGGACACACTTATAATTTTTTTTTTTTAAATATAGAGTGGCGAGACGAGCAGGTCATGTGCCTGATGGTAAGCAACATGCCTGCCACATAACAGCACAGTGACACGCAGTTATTGGAACATGAAGATTCCAAATCATTACCTAGCACTGCACTGCGCTCGTCACCCAGAGATCTAAGTTGTTATATCTCTAAGCCCTGTAATTTCTCTGGAAACATTGCCCTTCAGACCGTACATGTATACATGTATACGAATACATGTACACTAGGGAATAAGTGTCTAAAAAACTTGGACGAGACTAAGTCAAGCAAGGCTATGCCAAGACCTTTGCCCAGCGGCGGGAAAATGTAGGTGAATTTTGCAGTCCGTAAAGTTTCAGTATTTCGATGTCCAATATCAACAACTTTAGAACAATTGCACCACTTCAACGCGAAAACTTGAAATATCCAAATTCAACTATTATATGCCGTATCTCAAAGGGTTACGGTCCATTTCATAGAGCCAAAACATCAGACCACAGGTTTCAATCGCTTGGGGTCGTCGAAATGTAAACTTTAATGTTTACGAGATTGGGTTCACTTTCGCTGAATCGGACGTGATCGTCTGCAATGCAAACGAACCAACTTAACAAACACGTGTCAAATTATAGAACTAAAGTATTACACAGTTACGTTTTCAAATTCATATAGAGATTGAGTAAGTGACTCTCTCAATCTATGGCATCGTTATATTGGTGTTAGACTCCTTGATTCGATGGGAGCCCGAAGCGATTGAGCGATGCATTTTTATGGGCAATATTTTTCATACGATACCCGTAGTAATAAAATGCTGAATAGTGTATTTTACAATATTGCAACTATAAACAGACTAGCAGTGCTCCGCGGCTGCATCCGCGTAGTTTCCGATCCATTTATTTTCCCGGGATAAAAATAGACTATGTGTTACTCCGGGCTATTTATCTATTTATGTACTAAATTTCACCCAAATCCCTTACGCAGTTTTTTGCTTGAAAGATATACTAGGTAAGTATTACATATTATAATTATCCAAAGTATCGCGTTTATAATATAAATTAATATTAGTAGGACACTGGTTGTTGTCAGTGACCTCTAACGCGATTCATCTACAACTTTAACTCTTACAAAAAATTAACGTATTTTTCAAACAATGTTAATTAAGACTAATTAACATTTTTTGACTTTTCACAACTACTTTTTACCGTTTATCCTATTCATTTATATATACTTCTATACCATTGATTGTGGTATTTATTTATTTTGTTTTCTCAGAACTGTATTTTTATTACAAAAGATGCCAAAGTGAATCCTTATAACATCAGCCATTTATTTACTAGTGAAACTCCCGTTAAAATCTGTCCAGCCGTTTCAGAGATAAACAAACGGACAAAAAAAATGTAGCTATCGTATAGACTTTCACAAACATTTAGTGCAAAGCTGTTAATATGGAATTACAAACAGACACTTCAATTTTATATGTATAGATCTCGTTAACGGTTTTTGGATTGAATTGCTCCGTAACGGCTAAACAATTTTTAACGAAATTAACGGAATAAGTGGGCTTATACTTTCTTGTTAGAAAACGCGAGTCCCAGCCGTGGGAATATCAAGTGGGCTGTTTACGCTTTTACTTTTTTAATTATTATAGGTTTACACTTGACCGCCATCCTTTGTTTAAACCCCACTAACATTATAAATGTGAAAGTTTGGATGTTTGTAGCTCAATCACGTCGGAACGATTGAGCGAATCGAATCGAAATTTGGAACAATTAGAACATAGTCTGGAAAACTACTGAGGTTACTTTTTATCGCGGGAAAAATAAGGGGAACGTAAATTACGCAGGCAAAACCGCGGGGTGCAGGTAGTCGTAGATATCCGAACGACATCACACAGACCCACCCTCCGAAAACAAGAAGTAAAACTGCTATCAAACACAAATAAGCAAGGCGTCTCCCCCGATCATGGCGCCATCATAGCCCATAGATTTATTGCCGATAACTACAAACTACACTTATATATACGTACTCGTATATAGATAACTTGTGTACATCTATACTTACTAATATTATAAAGCTGAAGAGTTTGTTTGTTTGATTGTTTGAACGCTAGGATCTCGGGAACTACTGGTACGAATTGAAAGATTATTTTTCTGTTGGATAGTCCATTTATCGAGGAAGGCTATAGGCTATATAACATTACGCTACTATCAACAGGAGCGGAGTATGAATGAAAAATGTAACAAAAACGGGAATAAATATTGCTTTTGGAGAGCTTACGTTGCGTGACAGCATGAGTCTATCTTCTAGAAGGTTGCGTCATTAGAATCTAAGGTAACGAAGGTAACCAAATTTGTTCTGGATTTGAATTGGTACGACCAATTTTCAATAGATGACGTAGCAACGCGCGCACGATTCAGCTAGTATATTATGTAGATACAGGATATGTACTTACATAATTATATGTATACCTCTATTCTAATATTACAAACAGTGAAGATCTGTATTGTTATATTGTTGTTGTATTCAGGCGCGGTCCCAGCGTCGAATTTTGGACGGGATCACCAGTACAGAACCTCCAATTTTGGGGGGGGGGGGGGGGGGGTCACGAGTAGAAATACCATAAATCGAGTAAAAAAGATTACTATAGTCCGTTCGCGTTAAGACAATAGTGAGTCATCCGCCCCCCAGCCAATTAGAATGCTAGAAATTAAAAAGTCGAGTTCATGACTGGCTATGACATGACATGACACAGATGACTCACTATTTTCTTAACGCGAACGGACTATAGTAGCGCCCCATTTTAAGGTAATGTATACGATTTGGGGGGGGGGGGGTCATGTCCCCTGTGACCCCCCCCCCTCGGACCGCGCATGGTTGTATTGTTATTGACAAATTTTGAAGTGCACCGACAACGTTCGATGTTAGACGAAAATGTAAAATATTTGTGTCGTATGATTTAGTTTTAATATACAAAATAATAATTAAACAACTAATCTCCGAATAACCCACCCCTAACTGTTCCCAGCGCAAAAGTGCCCATGATGTTCGCTGCGTTCCCACGCTGAATAGCAATGGCCAACCTTTGCTCCAGGAACGCGCCGGAGCGAGAGTCACCCGTATTCTCCCTGAGCCTGCGCCCTCATTCTGAGAGGAACCCTTTAGCCTCTGCCCCCCGACAACCCAAGGTCGACACAGCAACAGGTACAAATTCGTACTGCGACACCAACATACCATATTTTGACTTTACAGGACGATCAAAACTATCATTTAAATGAGGGTAGATGGAGATCTCATTGCCTAATGAGACTACCCGCAATTTTTTCAGTATTCTCGTGACCACGGCGGTTGGAAGTTCTAACCGCAGATATCTATTATTATTTAGATTTCTGTGGTTGTAATGCTGCCGAAACGTCGAGATAATTAAATGATAGTTCTGGTCGTGATTAAGTGCTGTAAAGTGTTTACATTATGTGTTCAAATCGCGAAAGTTTAAAAACAATAGGTTATACTTACTTTTTTTGGTGCGTTGGGGAAAAATTATGAGCGTAAACTTATACGATGCACCGTTACGAAAAACCACCACCCTTAAGTTAGCTATTCAATATTTCAGTAATAAATAGCCCAGTCATTACAGGGGTTGACTACGGAAAATATAGTTTTTTTTTTCACCCAGTATTACCACGTAAAATGTAGCATTAAAACATCTTAAAACTTGTCTCAAAACTCACATTAACTCGACGCATCGCTGGAATGACAAACTTAATTTTTAAGCACACCGTACTTAAGCCAAAATGACGTCACATGGTCAAGCGTTGTATATATACATACAGTCATCAGTCAGTCAGTATACCTACAACTCCGCCCTCTATCTCGAAAACAATTCGAGGTCTGATAAATTGTAAAATGCAAAAGGTGCAGAGAATTTAATTACCTACAATATTGAAAACTACACAATTAGCGTAAAACCCATAGACACAGAAGTATTTGCAAAAAAAAAAGTTGAAAAAAAAACGATTGTTATGGCATTTGACCCTCGATTTTAAAGTATCGGAGTATTCGACAATAATAGGTCTGATCTGGTCCTTTTTTGCAGTTAGACGAAAGGAGTTACGTATATCTTGAGGGTTAACTTCCAGTTTCAGAGCGTTGTGAATTTTTCCAATAGTGTCCAGGATTTTATTGTTATTTTCCAAAGGAATGTTTCTTATCTCAATTGTACTATCTCTGGATTTTCGTTCTAAAATCTGTACTTGTTGTTTCAGAGATTCAACCTCAATTTCTTTTTCTTCAAGAGCGTCTATGCGCTGCTTCATATCTATTTGTTCTGATTTTATTTCAGAGATTGATTTTTTAATTTCTTCATTTGACGATAGTAGTACTTCATTTTGTTTCTGGATAGTTTTTATATTGACCTCCATTTTTGAAAATTGAACCTCTTGGTCAGCTTTTAGTTCAGAAAACATATGTCGGAGACTGCTAAGCATGTGTTTCATCACTATTTTGGGGCTTTCAGCAAGTTCATCTTGACATTTTCTTTTTTTCAGGTTAGAGGTGGAATCTAGGTCCAATATTGGCGATCTAAATATGTCTGGGAAAGATCTAGCTTCACTCATTGTTCTCGTTGGTGAGCTCGTGACGTGAGACATTATTATGCGTTTATAATATTTGCCGAACGCCGTTTAGCAAAATTTCTGTTTTTGTCGAGTCTGGCAAAATGACCCAGATGACAAGTGCCAAAATTTCCGCAAAAAGTTTTTACTTGCAGACTCCGATTGTAGTATAATCTGTGTTGGACTAAAATACCACTTTATTATATTCTGTGATTTAGCAGTGACTTAACGTGTTCAGGACTTTATAGCTGTCACTGTCAAAAGTCAGTTTGAAGTTGTCACCGTCAGCTGATTTTCGTTAATCGTGAAATCCGAGGTTATTCTTATAATATTAAGAAGACCCTATTTTATAAAAGTTTGTTAATTACGAGGGTGGTGATAGTTAGTTGTTTGTGTTTTAATTGGTTATTACTTTTGTGTACTCACTCAGTCTTCTTTGTATGTGTGCTCAAGATTTCACGACAGAAAGTGATGACCAAAGTTTTCATGGAACATATAGGCTTGAAAATGCACTTGCCGTCCTGTGTACTATCCGCAAAACGGTGGCAGCTTGATATGCTTTGGAATGTATAACTTTTCAGCAGGTATGACTTGGTATTTCTTCAGCTTTTTTCAAATTATCACGGAGCAGTTGTAACAGAATGTTTACAGTTTAAAGTGCACACACACACTGAAAGCAATAGTGACAAACATACATCCATACATTCTTATGCATGTATAAAATGTTTAAAAATGTTTGGTACATTAAATTACATTCTATTGGAAGTATTTTTAAAATTTCAATACAAGGCTTTTTTGACCGACTTCAAAATAGGAGGTGGTTCTCAAATCTGTTGTATGTACATAACTAAGCGCCGCTAACTGTGAATCAATTTTGATGTTTTTTTTTTTGTTTGGTAGAAAAATTTCAGATATACCTAAAGACCACGCGATGCAACCAAATAATTATTATGACCTTTTAAACGAATTAACAAAAAACGGCTATGTAGTTAATTTATACGTAGTAGTATTTTCTACCAAACAAAAAAACTTCAGCGAATACTTCAGAGGTAGTAAGTACCGTATTAATTTTATCGAATTCGGTGTGGTGGTTTTTGAAATATCAATAAAAATTATAAACTCAAATTTGTTTTCATTTATCTGGACGACTTATGGCCTGTTTGTATTTTGATTAATGCGACTGCGAGTGCGAGTGCGAGTGAGTAATTGCGGCTGATTACTATGCACTCGCAATAATCAACCGTTGTCCACACGTGTTTGCTGCTAATCACTCAACACCTGCACTACTCACTCGCACTCGCACTTATCAAAATGAAAACAGGCCTTTAGTTATGAAATTTAATCGAGTGTCTAAATTTAATTTTCAATTGAAGTAATTTATGTTTTTTCTAAAAAAAATAAAATATTCTGTTGAAGTATTTCGTAGCTCGCAAACTTGTAATACGGTTTCGGAATGCGTAGTAGTGAATAAGTAACTAAATACTTGAGCCTCGAAACAATAGGCAAAACGTTACAACAGAATTTCTAGAGAAGATTCATAAAACTTGCAGGAACATGTAGAAAGAACATCCCTAGAGAATTAGTGATGTGACACAAGCAAAAGAACAATGTCTAACTGCTGTCAAAGGAGCGTAGCCTTGTACAAAGCCTTAACCTCTTACGCTGCTTATATTGAGCATGTTGTGATGAGCGGAGCGATAAACGGGAGCGATTTCAACTTCGAGTTATTTTTGTAGTCAAAAATTGTTTACTGATTTGTGCACTTTCTGTTAGGGGATAATTTTATGGGTCCGACAATTCAACTGGAATCGGATGGAATGTATGCAATGTAAATGCACTCGGTCGGAGCGGCAGCGGAGCACCGGAGTGGCGGCAACGTGGCAGAGCAGGAGAGCTGGGATGTGAGCGTTAGACCTTTTTGGAAGGGAAGAGGAATTCGCGTGACTGACATGAGTAATAGCAGTATGTTTGTTGCTATACAAGAGACCTATTATTGTGCGACATTAGTGCTATTTATTAGACTGTCTTTTTTGTAACTAGATTGCACAGTGTATTTTTGCAAACAAAGTCTTGTTTGGCGAAATTAGTTTACCATGAACTGAGCCTCATCAAGACTAAATCATTTTTATCAATTTTTTTTTTTTTTTTTACTTTTTAACTGTTATGTGTGAGTGTTATGTGCAGGGGTATTTGTTACCATCTGGTGCATGTCTTAGTCGACGCGACGGTTTTCTGAGGTCAACTGACATGAGTCCTTTTAAAAACACATTATGTCAAAAATTTACCTCCTCTATCTAAATAGCCATAATGAGTCTTAGATCAAGTAATAGCAGAGATTGTCGTCGAGTACAGCGTTGTATTAGCTGTATTCATATTTATTAATAGGAAAAAGTTATTTATTTATCATCCTAATATTTTATTTAAATTACGCGTCACGTTTTCCGCGATTGCCTCCTAAACTACTTAACCGATTTTAATCAAATTTTCGCACTGTGAGCAATTTAATAAAGATAGGATAGTTTAAAAAAAATACATATGTAAAAAGAAAAATACCTAGATGACTATAAATATGTCGCACTCTCCCGGCATTGGTATTAATAATAATTTAGTTAAGTATCTGTTTAAATTATCTAGTTTATTAATATTATCTAGTAAATGCTCAGTTTAATTTTTCAGCTTTGTATTATTACTAGCTGTTACCCCCGACTTCATCCGCGCGAAATATGTAAATACTAAGGTAACTCAGGCAGTAGGTACTTATTTGTATACCCAGACACATTTACGGTTACTAAAAACAGCCTATAATACCAAGTGCCTATAAACAGAGTTTCATGGTTTTATCTTCAACGGTTGAGAACTTCCATATTGACATTCATTCCTCATTTCAACCCCAATTTTACCCCCGTACAGTTCGAAATTACAAAATTGATAGAACAAACATTTAATTGCTTCGTGTCAAATGTCTAGATACAAAATTTGATAACTTTGAAAATGACGAATTTTCATACAACCGTTCATCCCTTGTTTCACCCTCTTAGGGGTTGAATTCCGCAAAACCGTCTCAGTGAGCGCCTACGTGCTAAAAAAGACCTCCATGCAAAATTTCAGATTCCTAGCATTTGTAGTTTGTGAGATTCCTTGATGAGTGACCTTTCGCTTTTATATGTATATATAGATGAACTAGCTGTTACCCGCGACTTCGATCGCGCAAAATAAATACTAAGGTAACTCAGGCAGTAGGTACCTATTTTTATATCCAGACATATTTACGGTTAATAAAAACAGCTTATAATAAAACAATTTCATCAAAATCGGTTCAGTTGTTTAGGTGTGAAAGCGCAAGAGACATTCGTCCCGCATTTCAACTCTTATTTCATCACCATACAGTTTGAAATTCAAAATTGCTTGAACAAACATGTATTAGCTTCGTGCCAAGTGTCCATATAAAGAGTTTCATAGTTTTATATTCAACGATTGTGAACTTCCATACTGACATTCATTCCACATGTCAACCCCGGTTTCACCCCCGTACAGTTCGAAATTACAAAATTGCTAGAACAAACATTCGTTTGCTTCGTGTCAAGTGTCTATATACAGAGTTTCAGTTGGGAACTTTCATATTGACATTCATCCCCCAATTTCACCCCCGTACAGTTCGAAATTACGAAATTGATGGAACTAACATTCCGTTTCCTTCGTGTCACGTGTCTATATACAGAGTTTCATGGTTTTATCTTCAACGGTTGGGAACTTCCATATTGATATTCATCACCCATTTCAACCCCAATTTCACTCCCGTACAGTTCGAAATTATGAAACTGATAGAACAAACCTTCGTTTGTTTCGTGTCAAGTGTCTATAATCTATATACACCGTTTCATGGTTTTATCTTCAACGGTTGGGAAATTCCATAGTGACATTCATCCCCCATTTTAACCCCAATTTCACCCCCGTACAGTTCGAAATTACAAAATTGATAGAACAAACATTCAATTGATTCGTGTCACGTGTCTAGATACACAATTTGAAAACTTTGAAAATGACGAATTTTCATACAACCGTTCACCCCTTGTTTGACTCTCTTAGGGGTTGAATTTCGCAAAACCTCGTCTTAGCGAGCGCCTACGTGCTAAAAGGGACCTCCATGCAAAATTTCAGATTCCTAGCGTTAGTAGTTTCCGAGATTCCTTGATGAGTGACCTTTCGCTTTTATATATATAGATTAAATGAATGATTCATTGATTGATAGATATGACAAAATCCGAGCGAAACTAGAACGGGCCACTAGTCACAACACTTTATTTAGTCGCCGGGACACCCCCGCTTCTGGACACACTTATAATTTTTTTTTTTTAAATATAGAGTGGCGAGACGAGCAGGTCATGTGCCTGATGGTAAGCAACATGCCTGCCACATAACAGCACAGTGACACGCAGTTATTGGAACATGAAGATTCCAAATCATTACCTAGCACTGCACTGCGCTCGTCACCCAGAGATCTAAGTTGTTATATCTCTAAGCCCTGTAATTTCTCTGGAAACATTGCCCTTCAGACCGTACATGTATACATGTATACGAATACATGTACACTAGGGAATAAGTGTCTAAAAAACTTGGACGAGACTAAGTCAAGCAAGGCTATGCCAAGACCTTTGCCCAGCGGCGGGAAAATGTAGGTGAATTTTGCAGTCCGTAAAGTTTCAGTATTTCGATGTCCAATATCAACAACTTTAGAACAATTGCACCACTTCAACGCGAAAACTTGAAATATCCAAATTCAACTATTATATGCCGTATCTCAAAGGGTTACGGTCCATTTCATAGAGCCAAAACATCAGACCACAGGTTTCAATCGCTTGGGGTCGTCGAAATGTAAACTTTAATGTTTACGAGATTGGGTTCACTTTCGCTGAATCGGACGTGATCGTCTGCAATGCAAACGAACCAACTTAACAAACACGTGTCAAATTATAGAACTAAAGTATTACACAGTTACGTTTTCAAATTCATATAGAGATTGAGTAAGTGACTCTCTCAATCTATGGCATCGTTATATTGGTGTTAGACTCCTTGATTCGATGGGAGCCCGAAGCGATTGAGCGATGCATTTTTATGGGCAATATTTTTCATACGATACCCGTAGTAATAAAATGCTGAATAGTGTATTTTACAATATTGCAACTATAAACAGACTAGCAGTGCTCCGCGGCTGCATCCGCGTAGTTTCCGATCCATTTATTTTCCCGGGATAAAAATAGACTATGTGTTACTCCGGGCTATTTATCTATTTATGTACTAAATTTCACCCAAATCCCTTACGCAGTTTTTTGCTTGAAAGATATACTAGGTAAGTATTACATATTATAATTATCCAAAGTATCGCGTTTATAATATAAATTAATATTAGTAGGACACTGGTTGTTGTCAGTGACCTCTAACGCGATTCATCTACAACTTTAACTCTTACAAAAAATTAACGTATTTTTCAAACAATGTTAATTAAGACTAATTAACATTTTTTGACTTTTCACAACTACTTTTTACCGTTTATCCTATTCATTTATATATACTTCTATACCATTGATTGTGGTATTTATTTATTTTGTTTTCTCAGAACTGTATTTTTATTATCGAGTACAGTTAATACTACGTATGTTCATGGATAGTATCGATACAGTTTCGCAATTATTGATTTGAAAATACTTGGGGCATTCCTCAGGTTCACTCAAGACACAAGACTTGGAGACATTGACGTTGTCAATGTCTTTTATTACATCACTAATTTGTGACACCATTTTGATTCTTTAGTGTACAATATTTTAATCATGCTTGCCAAGAACCTGTGTAATGAGTTAAACCTTCGAGTGCTCTGTCCCATCTGAAAACTATCCAATCTGATCGCATAAGTAGGTATAGATATCAGTTGTGTGTGGATATGTATATGTAATTGTTGTGTATATAAAAGTGTTAGTATTAAGTAAAAATAAAAGAGACAATAATTATTAAACATAGCAGTAGTGGGCTGGCAATACGTCAGTGATGATGATGATGATTGTTTTTTGAGAACATTCTGTACGAATTTTCGTGTAACGTGAGAAGGTTGACTTGGTATTCTGCGAGCTAGTCAATTTTCCATTAACTTGCTGGTTTCTTTAAGAGTAGCCACTTGTTCCAAGCTCTTGATTTCAATTACAGGTGATCCTTCTTCTCTACGAATGAAAACTCTTCCGCCCTTCGTCCAGCAGTATCTGATTATACGTTGCTTTACAAGTTGACGAGCGTTGTAGTGCAATTGCTTCGCTAGTACGGTAAGGTGTTCACTAATATATATGTTTTTTTTTTCTTCTAGCCCTATGTTCACAGTATTGAATTTATCTACGTTATTTTGGTTATAGTCCCTGAAAGCCCGCATTACATCTTGTTTTTTATGAACTGAGGAGTATTCGACAATAATAGGTCTGATCTGGTCCTTTTTTGCAGTTAGACGAAAGGAGTTACGTATATCTTGAGGGTTAACTTCCAGTTTCAGAGCGTTGTGAATTTTTCCAATAGTGTCCAGGATTTTATTGTTATTTTCCAAAGGAATGTTTCTTATCTCAATTGTACTATCTCTGGATTTTCGTTCTAAAATCTGTACTTGTTGTTTCAGAGATTCAACCTCAATTTCTTTTTCTTCAAGAGCGTCTATGCGCTGCTTCATATCTATTTGTTCTGATTTTATTTCAGAGATTGATTTTTTAATTTCTTCATTTGACGATAGTAGTACTTCATTTTGTTTCTGGATAGTTTTTATATTGACCTCCATTTTTGAAAATTGAACCTCTTGGTCAGCTTTTAGTTCAGAAAACATATGTCGGAGACTGCTAAGCATGTGTTTCATCACTATTTTGGGGCTTTCAGCAAGTTCATCTTGACATTTTCTTTTTTTCAGGTTAGAGGTGGAATCTAGGTCCAATATTGGCGATCTAAATATGTCTGGGAAAGATCTAGCTTCACTCATTGTTCTCGTTGGTGAGCTCGTGACGTGAGACATTATTATGCGTTTATAATATTTGCCGAACGCCGTTTAGCAAAATTTCTGTTTTTGTCGAGTCTGGCAAAATGACCCAGATGACAAGTGCCAAAATTTCCGCAAAAAGTTTTTACTTGCAGACTCCGATTGTAGTATAATCTGTGTTGGACTAAAATACCACTTTATTATATTCTGTGATTTAGCAGTGACTTAACGTGTTCAGGACTTTATAGCTGTCACTGTCAAAAGTCAGTTTGAAGTTGTCACCGTCAGCTGATTTTCGTTAATCGTGAAATCCGAGGTTATTCTTATAATATTAAGAAGACCCTATTTTATAAAAGTTTGTTAATTACGAGGGTGGTGATAGTTAGTTGTTTGTGTTTTAATTGGTTATTACTTTTGTGTACTCACTCAGTCTTCTTTGTATGTGTGCTCAAGATTTCACGACAGAAAGTGATGACCAAAGTTTTCATGGAACATATAGGCTTGAAAATGCACTTGCCGTCCTGTGTACTATCCGCAAAACGGTGGCAGCTTGATATGCTTTGGAATGTATAACTTTTCAGCAGGTATGACTTGGTATTTCTTCAGCTTTTTTCAAATTATCACGGAGCAGTTGTAACAGAATGTTTACAGTTTAAAGTGCACACACACACTGAAAGCAATAGTGACAAACATACATCCATACATTCTTATGCATGTATAAAATGTTTAAAAATGTTTGGTACATTAAATTACATTCTATTGGAAGTATTTTTAAAATTTCAATACAAGGCTTTTTTGACCGACTTCAAAATAGGAGGTGGTTCTCAAATCTGTTGTATGTACATAACTAAGCGCCGCTAACTGTGAATCAATTTTGATGTTTTTTTTTTTGTTTGGTAGAAAAATTTCAGATATACCTAAAGACCACGCGATGCAACCAAATAATTATTATGACCTTTTAAACGAATTAACAAAAAACGGCTATGTAGTTAATTTATACGTAGTAGTATTTTCTACCAAACAAAAAAACTTCAGCGAATACTTCAGAGGTAGTAAGTACCGTATTAATTTTATCGAATTCGGTGTGGTGGTTTTTGAAATATCAATAAAAATTATAAACTCAAATTTGTTTTCATTTATCTGGACGACTTATGGCCTGTTTGTATTTTGATTAATGCGACTGCGAGTGCGAGTGCGAGTGAGTAATTGCGGCTGATTACTATGCACTCGCAATAATCAACCGTTGTCCACACGTGTTTGCTGCTAATCACTCAACACCTGCACTACTCACTCGCACTCGCACTTATCAAAATGAAAACAGGCCTTTAGTTATGAAATTTAATCGAGTGTCTAAATTTAATTTTCAATTGAAGTAATTTATGTTTTTTCTAAAAAAAATAAAATATTCTGTTGAAGTATTTCGTAGCTCGCAAACTTGTAATACGGTTTCGGAATGCGTAGTAGTGAATAAGTAACTAAATACTTGAGCCTCGAAACAATAGGCAAAACGTTACAACAGAATTTCTAGAGAAGATTCATAAAACTTGCAGGAACATGTAGAAAGAACATCCCTAGAGAATTAGTGATGTGACACAAGCAAAAGAACAATGTCTAACTGCTGTCAAAGGAGCGTAGCCTTGTACAAAGCCTTAACCTCTTACGCTGCTTATATTGAGCATGTTGTGATGAGCGGAGCGATAAACGGGAGCGATTTCAACTTCGAGTTATTTTTGTAGTCAAAAATTGTTTACTGATTTGTGCACTTTCTGTTAGGGGATAATTTTATGGGTCCGACAATTCAACTGGAATCGGATGGAATGTATGCAATGTAAATGCACTCGGTCGGAGCGGCAGCGGAGCACCGGAGTGGCGGCAACGTGGCAGAGCAGGAGAGCTGGGATGTGAGCGTTAGACCTTTTTGGAAGGGAAGAGGAATTCGCGTGACTGACATGAGTAATAGCAGTATGTTTGTTGCTATACAAGAGACCTATTATTGTGCGACATTAGTGCTATTTATTAGACTGTCTTTTTTGTAACTAGATTGCACAGTGTATTTTTGCAAACAAAGTCTTGTTTGGCGAAATTAGTTTACCATGAACTGAGCCTCATCAAGACTAAATCATTTTTATCAATTTTTTTTTTTTTTTTTACTTTTTAACTGTTATGTGTGAGTGTTATGTGCAGGGGTATTTGTTACCATCTGGTGCATGTCTTAGTCGACGCGACGGTTTTCTGAGGTCAACTGACATGAGTCCTTTTAAAAACACATTATGTCAAAAATTTACCTCCTCTATCTAAATAGCCATAATGAGTCTTAGATCAAGTAATAGCAGAGATTGTCGTCGAGTACAGCGTTGTATTAGCTGTATTCATATTTATTAATAGGAAAAAGTTATTTATTTATCATCCTAATATTTTATTTAAATTACGCGTCACGTTTTCCGCGATTGCCTCCTAAACTACTTAACCGATTTTAATCAAATTTTCGCACTGTGAGCAATTTAATAAAGATAGGATAGTTTAAAAAAAATACATATGTAAAAAGAAAAATACCTAGATGACTATAAATATGTCGCACTCTCCCGGCATTGGTATTAATAATAATTTAGTTAAGTATCTGTTTAAATTATCTAGTTTATTAATATTATCTAGTAAATGCTCAGTTTAATTTTTCAGCTTTGTATTATTACTAGCTGTTACCCCCGACTTCATCCGCGCGAAATATGTAAATACTAAGGTAACTCAGGCAGTAGGTACTTATTTGTATACCCAGACACATTTACGGTTACTAAAAACAGCCTATAATACCAAGTGCCTATAAACAGAGTTTCATGGTTTTATCTTCAACGGTTGAGAACTTCCATATTGACATTCATTCCTCATTTCAACCCCAATTTTACCCCCGTACAGTTCGAAATTACAAAATTGATAGAACAAACATTTAATTGCTTCGTGTCAAATGTCTAGATACAAAATTTGATAACTTTGAAAATGACGAATTTTCATACAACCGTTCATCCCTTGTTTCACCCTCTTAGGGGTTGAATTCCGCAAAACCGTCTCAGTGAGCGCCTACGTGCTAAAAAAGACCTCCATGCAAAATTTCAGATTCCTAGCATTTGTAGTTTGTGAGATTCCTTGATGAGTGACCTTTCGCTTTTATATGTATATATAGATGAACTAGCTGTTACCCGCGACTTCGATCGCGCAAAATAAATACTAAGGTAACTCAGGCAGTAGGTACCTATTTTTATATCCAGACATATTTACGGTTAATAAAAACAGCTTATAATAAAACAATTTCATCAAAATCGGTTCAGTTGTTTAGGTGTGAAAGCGCAAGAGACATTCGTCCCGCATTTCAACTCTTATTTCATCACCATACAGTTTGAAATTCAAAATTGCTTGAACAAACATGTATTAGCTTCGTGCCAAGTGTCCATATAAAGAGTTTCATAGTTTTATATTCAACGATTGTGAACTTCCATACTGACATTCATTCCACATGTCAACCCCGGTTTCACCCCCGTACAGTTCGAAATTACAAAATTGCTAGAACAAACATTCGTTTGCTTCGTGTCAAGTGTCTATATACAGAGTTTCAGTTGGGAACTTTCATATTGACATTCATCCCCCAATTTCACCCCCGTACAGTTCGAAATTACGAAATTGATGGAACTAACATTCCGTTTCCTTCGTGTCACGTGTCTATATACAGAGTTTCATGGTTTTATCTTCAACGGTTGGGAACTTCCATATTGATATTCATCACCCATTTCAACCCCAATTTCACTCCCGTACAGTTCGAAATTATGAAACTGATAGAACAAACCTTCGTTTGTTTCGTGTCAAGTGTCTATAATCTATATACACCGTTTCATGGTTTTATCTTCAACGGTTGGGAAATTCCATAGTGACATTCATCCCCCATTTTAACCCCAATTTCACCCCCGTACAGTTCGAAATTACAAAATTGATAGAACAAACATTCAATTGATTCGTGTCACGTGTCTAGATACACAATTTGAAAACTTTGAAAATGACGAATTTTCATACAACCGTTCACCCCTTGTTTGACTCTCTTAGGGGTTGAATTTCGCAAAACCTCGTCTTAGCGAGCGCCTACGTGCTAAAAGGGACCTCCATGCAAAATTTCAGATTCCTAGCGTTAGTAGTTTCCGAGATTCCTTGATGAGTGACCTTTCGCTTTTATATATATAGATTAAATGAATGATTCATTGATTGATAGATATGACAAAATCCGAGCGAAACTAGAACGGGCCACTAGTCACAACACTTTATTTAGTCGCCGGGACACCCCCGCTTCTGGACACACTTATAATTTTTTTTTTTTAAATATAGAGTGGCGAGACGAGCAGGTCATGTGCCTGATGGTAAGCAACATGCCTGCCACATAACAGCACAGTGACACGCAGTTATTGGAACATGAAGATTCCAAATCATTACCTAGCACTGCACTGCGCTCGTCACCCAGAGATCTAAGTTGTTATATCTCTAAGCCCTGTAATTTCTCTGGAAACATTGCCCTTCAGACCGTACATGTATACATGTATACGAATACATGTACACTAGGGAATAAGTGTCTAAAAAACTTGGACGAGACTAAGTCAAGCAAGGCTATGCCAAGACCTTTGCCCAGCGGCGGGAAAATGTAGGTGAATTTTGCAGTCCGTAAAGTTTCAGTATTTCGATGTCCAATATCAACAACTTTAGAACAATTGCACCACTTCAACGCGAAAACTTGAAATATCCAAATTCAACTATTATATGCCGTATCTCAAAGGGTTACGGTCCATTTCATAGAGCCAAAACATCAGACCACAGGTTTCAATCGCTTGGGGTCGTCGAAATGTAAACTTTAATGTTTACGAGATTGGGTTCACTTTCGCTGAATCGGACGTGATCGTCTGCAATGCAAACGAACCAACTTAACAAACACGTGTCAAATTATAGAACTAAAGTATTACACAGTTACGTTTTCAAATTCATATAGAGATTGAGTAAGTGACTCTCTCAATCTATGGCATCGTTATATTGGTGTTAGACTCCTTGATTCGATGGGAGCCCGAAGCGATTGAGCGATGCATTTTTATGGGCAATATTTTTCATACGATACCCGTAGTAATAAAATGCTGAATAGTGTATTTTACAATATTGCAACTATAAACAGACTAGCAGTGCTCCGCGGCTGCATCCGCGTAGTTTCCGATCCATTTATTTTCCCGGGATAAAAATAGACTATGTGTTACTCCGGGCTATTTATCTATTTATGTACTAAATTTCACCCAAATCCCTTACGCAGTTTTTTGCTTGAAAGATATACTAGGTAAGTATTACATATTATAATTATCCAAAGTATCGCGTTTATAATATAAATTAATATTAGTAGGACACTGGTTGTTGTCAGTGACCTCTAACGCGATTCATCTACAACTTTAACTCTTACAAAAAATTAACGTATTTTTCAAACAATGTTAATTAAGACTAATTAACATTTTTTGACTTTTCACAACTACTTTTTACCGTTTATCCTATTCATTTATATATACTTCTATACCATTGATTGTGGTATTTATTTATTTTGTTTTCTCAGAACTGTATTTTTATTATCGAGTACAGTTAATACTACGTATGTTCATGGATAGTATCGATACAGTTTCGCAATTATTGATTTGAAAATACTTGGGGCATTCCTCAGGTTCACTCAAGACACAAGACTTGGAGACATTGACGTTGTCAATGTCTTTTATTACATCACTAATTTGTGACACCATTTTGATTCTTTAGTGTACAATATTTTAATCATGCTTGCCAAGAACCTGTGTAATGAGTTAAACCTTCGAGTGCTCTGTCCCATCTGAAAACTATCCAATCTGATCGCATAAGTAGGTATAGATATCAGTTGTGTGTGGATATGTATATGTAATTGTTGTGTATATAAAAGTGTTAGTATTAAGTAAAAATAAAAGAGACAATAATTATTAAACATAGCAGTAGTGGGCTGGCAATACGTCAGTGATGATGATGATGATTGTTTTTTGAGAACATTCTGTACGAATTTTCGTGTAACGTGAGAAGGTTGACTTGGTATTCTGCGAGCTAGTCAATTTTCCATTAACTTGCTGGTTTCTTTAAGAGTAGCCACTTGTTCCAAGCTCTTGATTTCAATTACAGGTGATCCTTCTTCTCTACGAATGAAAACTCTTCCGCCCTTCGTCCAGCAGTATCTGATTATACGTTGCTTTACAAGTTGACGAGCGTTGTAGTGCAATTGCTTCGCTAGTACGGTAAGGTGTTCACTAATATATATGTTTTTTTTTTCTTCTAGCCCTATGTTCACAGTATTGAATTTATCTACGTTATTTTGGTTATAGTCCCTGAAAGCCCGCATTACATCTTGTTTTTTATGAACTGAGGAGTATTCGACAATAATAGGTCTGATCTGGTCCTTTTTTGCAGTTAGACGAAAGGAGTTACGTATATCTTGAGGGTTAACTTCCAGTTTCAGAGCGTTGTGAATTTTTCCAATAGTGTCCAGGATTTTATTGTTATTTTCCAAAGGAATGTTTCTTATCTCAATTGTACTATCTCTGGATTTTCGTTCTAAAATCTGTACTTGTTGTTTCAGAGATTCAACCTCAATTTCTTTTTCTTCAAGAGCGTCTATGCGCTGCTTCATATCTATTTGTTCTGATTTTATTTCAGAGATTGATTTTTTAATTTCTTCATTTGACGATAGTAGTACTTCATTTTGTTTCTGGATAGTTTTTATATTGACCTCCATTTTTGAAAATTGAACCTCTTGGTCAGCTTTTAGTTCAGAAAACATATGTCGGAGACTGCTAAGCATGTGTTTCATCACTATTTTGGGGCTTTCAGCAAGTTCATCTTGACATTTTCTTTTTTTCAGGTTAGAGGTGGAATCTAGGTCCAATATTGGCGATCTAAATATGTCTGGGAAAGATCTAGCTTCACTCATTGTTCTCGTTGGTGAGCTCGTGACGTGAGACATTATTATGCGTTTATAATATTTGCCGAACGCCGTTTAGCAAAATTTCTGTTTTTGTCGAGTCTGGCAAAATGACCCAGATGACAAGTGCCAAAATTTCCGCAAAAAGTTTTTACTTGCAGACTCCGATTGTAGTATAATCTGTGTTGGACTAAAATACCACTTTATTATATTCTGTGATTTAGCAGTGACTTAACGTGTTCAGGACTTTATAGCTGTCACTGTCAAAAGTCAGTTTGAAGTTGTCACCGTCAGCTGATTTTCGTTAATCGTGAAATCCGAGGTTATTCTTATAATATTAAGAAGACCCTATTTTATAAAAGTTTGTTAATTACGAGGGTGGTGATAGTTAGTTGTTTGTGTTTTAATTGGTTATTACTTTTGTGTACTCACTCAGTCTTCTTTGTATGTGTGCTCAAGATTTCACGACAGAAAGTGATGACCAAAGTTTTCATGGAACATATAGGCTTGAAAATGCACTTGCCGTCCTGTGTACTATCCGCAAAACGGTGGCAGCTTGATATGCTTTGGAATGTATAACTTTTCAGCAGGTATGACTTGGTATTTCTTCAGCTTTTTTCAAATTATCACGGAGCAGTTGTAACAGAATGTTTACAGTTTAAAGTGCACACACACACTGAAAGCAATAGTGACAAACATACATCCATACATTCTTATGCATGTATAAAATGTTTAAAAATGTTTGGTACATTAAATTACATTCTATTGGAAGTATTTTTAAAATTTCAATACAAGGCTTTTTTGACCGACTTCAAAATAGGAGGTGGTTCTCAAATCTGTTGTATGTACATAACTAAGCGCCGCTAACTGTGAATCAATTTTGATGTTTTTTTTTTTGTTTGGTAGAAAAATTTCAGATATACCTAAAGACCACGCGATGCAACCAAATAATTATTATGACCTTTTAAACGAATTAACAAAAAACGGCTATGTAGTTAATTTATACGTAGTAGTATTTTCTACCAAACAAAAAAACTTCAGCGAATACTTCAGAGGTAGTAAGTACCGTATTAATTTTATCGAATTCGGTGTGGTGGTTTTTGAAATATCAATAAAAATTATAAACTCAAATTTGTTTTCATTTATCTGGACGACTTATGGCCTGTTTGTATTTTGATTAATGCGACTGCGAGTGCGAGTGCGAGTGAGTAATTGCGGCTGATTACTATGCACTCGCAATAATCAACCGTTGTCCACACGTGTTTGCTGCTAATCACTCAACACCTGCACTACTCACTCGCACTCGCACTTATCAAAATGAAAACAGGCCTTTAGTTATGAAATTTAATCGAGTGTCTAAATTTAATTTTCAATTGAAGTAATTTATGTTTTTTCTAAAAAAAATAAAATATTCTGTTGAAGTATTTCGTAGCTCGCAAACTTGTAATACGGTTTCGGAATGCGTAGTAGTGAATAAGTAACTAAATACTTGAGCCTCGAAACAATAGGCAAAACGTTACAACAGAATTTCTAGAGAAGATTCATAAAACTTGCAGGAACATGTAGAAAGAACATCCCTAGAGAATTAGTGATGTGACACAAGCAAAAGAACAATGTCTAACTGCTGTCAAAGGAGCGTAGCCTTGTACAAAGCCTTAACCTCTTACGCTGCTTATATTGAGCATGTTGTGATGAGCGGAGCGATAAACGGGAGCGATTTCAACTTCGAGTTATTTTTGTAGTCAAAAATTGTTTACTGATTTGTGCACTTTCTGTTAGGGGATAATTTTATGGGTCCGACAATTCAACTGGAATCGGATGGAATGTATGCAATGTAAATGCACTCGGTCGGAGCGGCAGCGGAGCACCGGAGTGGCGGCAACGTGGCAGAGCAGGAGAGCTGGGATGTGAGCGTTAGACCTTTTTGGAAGGGAAGAGGAATTCGCGTGACTGACATGAGTAATAGCAGTATGTTTGTTGCTATACAAGAGACCTATTATTGTGCGACATTAGTGCTATTTATTAGACTGTCTTTTTTGTAACTAGATTGCACAGTGTATTTTTGCAAACAAAGTCTTGTTTGGCGAAATTAGTTTACCATGAACTGAGCCTCATCAAGACTAAATCATTTTTATCAATTTTTTTTTTTTTTTTTACTTTTTAACTGTTATGTGTGAGTGTTATGTGCAGGGGTATTTGTTACCATCTGGTGCATGTCTTAGTCGACGCGACGGTTTTCTGAGGTCAACTGACATGAGTCCTTTTAAAAACACATTATGTCAAAAATTTACCTCCTCTATCTAAATAGCCATAATGAGTCTTAGATCAAGTAATAGCAGAGATTGTCGTCGAGTACAGCGTTGTATTAGCTGTATTCATATTTATTAATAGGAAAAAGTTATTTATTTATCATCCTAATATTTTATTTAAATTACGCGTCACGTTTTCCGCGATTGCCTCCTAAACTACTTAACCGATTTTAATCAAATTTTCGCACTGTGAGCAATTTAATAAAGATAGGATAGTTTAAAAAAAATACATATGTAAAAAGAAAAATACCTAGATGACTATAAATATGTCGCACTCTCCCGGCATTGGTATTAATAATAATTTAGTTAAGTATCTGTTTAAATTATCTAGTTTATTAATATTATCTAGTAAATGCTCAGTTTAATTTTTCAGCTTTGTATTATTACTAGCTGTTACCCCCGACTTCATCCGCGCGAAATATGTAAATACTAAGGTAACTCAGGCAGTAGGTACTTATTTGTATACCCAGACACATTTACGGTTACTAAAAACAGCCTATAATACCAAGTGCCTATAAACAGAGTTTCATGGTTTTATCTTCAACGGTTGAGAACTTCCATATTGACATTCATTCCTCATTTCAACCCCAATTTTACCCCCGTACAGTTCGAAATTACAAAATTGATAGAACAAACATTTAATTGCTTCGTGTCAAATGTCTAGATACAAAATTTGATAACTTTGAAAATGACGAATTTTCATACAACCGTTCATCCCTTGTTTCACCCTCTTAGGGGTTGAATTCCGCAAAACCGTCTCAGTGAGCGCCTACGTGCTAAAAAAGACCTCCATGCAAAATTTCAGATTCCTAGCATTTGTAGTTTGTGAGATTCCTTGATGAGTGACCTTTCGCTTTTATATGTATATATAGATGAACTAGCTGTTACCCGCGACTTCGATCGCGCAAAATAAATACTAAGGTAACTCAGGCAGTAGGTACCTATTTTTATATCCAGACATATTTACGGTTAATAAAAACAGCTTATAATAAAACAATTTCATCAAAATCGGTTCAGTTGTTTAGGTGTGAAAGCGCAAGAGACATTCGTCCCGCATTTCAACTCTTATTTCATCACCATACAGTTTGAAATTCAAAATTGCTTGAACAAACATGTATTAGCTTCGTGCCAAGTGTCCATATAAAGAGTTTCATAGTTTTATATTCAACGATTGTGAACTTCCATACTGACATTCATTCCACATGTCAACCCCGGTTTCACCCCCGTACAGTTCGAAATTACAAAATTGCTAGAACAAACATTCGTTTGCTTCGTGTCAAGTGTCTATATACAGAGTTTCAGTTGGGAACTTTCATATTGACATTCATCCCCCAATTTCACCCCCGTACAGTTCGAAATTACGAAATTGATGGAACTAACATTCCGTTTCCTTCGTGTCACGTGTCTATATACAGAGTTTCATGGTTTTATCTTCAACGGTTGGGAACTTCCATATTGATATTCATCACCCATTTCAACCCCAATTTCACTCCCGTACAGTTCGAAATTATGAAACTGATAGAACAAACCTTCGTTTGTTTCGTGTCAAGTGTCTATAATCTATATACACCGTTTCATGGTTTTATCTTCAACGGTTGGGAAATTCCATAGTGACATTCATCCCCCATTTTAACCCCAATTTCACCCCCGTACAGTTCGAAATTACAAAATTGATAGAACAAACATTCAATTGATTCGTGTCACGTGTCTAGATACACAATTTGAAAACTTTGAAAATGACGAATTTTCATACAACCGTTCACCCCTTGTTTGACTCTCTTAGGGGTTGAATTTCGCAAAACCTCGTCTTAGCGAGCGCCTACGTGCTAAAAGGGACCTCCATGCAAAATTTCAGATTCCTAGCGTTAGTAGTTTCCGAGATTCCTTGATGAGTGACCTTTCGCTTTTATATATATAGATTAAATGAATGATTCATTGATTGATAGATATGACAAAATCCGAGCGAAACTAGAACGGGCCACTAGTCACAACACTTTATTTAATCGCCGGTCCTTTCCAAAGTAACCACAACCTTAGTACAGGGAGCTTTTTGCTCAGGCTTTTGAGCGCGACTCGTGTACTCAAGTCTAGTGCTACTGAGTACCTACTAAGGACTAGCTAGCTAGCGATACATAAGTTTATAAGTATTAGTACAGGTCACTGCGTAATCCTTCGTAGACTAAAAAGTAAGTAACTTTAGTAGTGGTATGGTATTTATACGACTCTTTGCGGAGTCCGTCTGGGGAAGTACCACATCTTTGCCAGTTATTCTGCCGCCATGCAGTAATGTGCAAACATTACTGTGTTCCGGTTTGTCCTGCTCGTCTCGTCGCTTTATCATCATCATCACCATCTGCAGCCTGCAGACGTCCACTGCTGGATATAGGCCTCCCCCAATGATTTCCACAATGACCGGTCTTGTGCCGCCTCCATCCACCGACTTCCCGCGACCGAGACAATATCATCGGTCCACGGAGTCCCCGTCACTTTATACTACAAAAAATAAGGTTCAAAAGCAGCAAAGGTGAACCTGTGACATATGTCACTATCCGATGTTGAAGGGCCGTAGTCGAATGACCAATGACCGAGCAGGGAGGACGACGAAATTAACGTTACGGTCTTCCAGTCTTCCATCCCTCTTTCTTGTGTTCACAAGAAAGAGATGCACGATGCTCTACGATGTCTAAAAATTCGGTCTCCAGGGGGTCTACCGCCTAACGAAAAACGCTTTGACGCTTTGGCATTGCCGTCTCTTTCATTTCAAGCGAGAAGAAAAGAGACAGCAAAGTATATACTTAGCACAAACAGCTCAATAAATGTTTACAGTGCTGGGACTCGCGCCCTTCTCTCGCAAGGAGAGAGTTACGGCCATAATACACCACGCTACTGCGTGTATGATATTTTTAATGATGTTATTATGTCCTTATGTAGTGCCTACAGACCTACATAAAATATATCATCCACACAATTTTAATCAAATATATAAATCCAGTGCCATGATGTTTGTTCCGAGCAAACTGGCAAACTCTTCACCATGTCAACCTACATTCACGAAAGTTGGAGTTTATTTGTAATTTAGTTCAACTTCAGAGATAGGGTAGTTTTTATTTCGATTTATGGTCTTTATTATGACAACATCCGAGCAAAGACCGAACGGGCCACTAGTTTATTGTGATGACCATAATTTTAATTACCCTGCAAGTTTTACTGTTGTACCTTTTTGTAACTCATAAAGTAGGTTTTGGAACTCATAAATTGTTTAGTTTTTAAGTTTTTCAGTAATGTGCACACATCATAATGAGGATCCTTCAAATTGAAACATTATGATGTGCGATTCCCAGAGATCTAACAGGGCATAGAGAAAAATCATCGTATACCGTACATCGTATACCTGGATGGCGAGTGCAGTGCAGACCTAAGCAATTATTTGGACTCTTCAGTGTTTTTTTATAGTATAGAGTGACGAGACGAGCAGGACATGTGCCTGATGGTAAGCAACATGACTGCCACATAACAACACAGTGACACGCAGCTATTGGAACGCGAAGAGTCCAAATCATTACCTAGCACTGCATTACGTTCGTCACCCAGAGAAATAAGATATATATATTTTTTGACGTGATAACGTCTTATAATTCGATGAAGCCGGCTGCACGCCCGCAAAACTGTAACGTTCCGCCGTTACCGTTAGTTCGTCGTCCGTGCCATGCGGACGAAGCTGAGCGCTGAGGGCGCCACCCGCCGAGTCGAGCGGTATCACTACTCGCGCTATCAGCGTACTGATTTCTTAAGACGTTGTCACGTTGTAACTATCGTCAGTAAACCCACTTTACAGACAACCATTTTTTTTTTAAATAAAGAGTGACGAGACGAGCAGGACATATGCCTGATGGTAAGCAACATGCCAGCCACATAACAGCACAGTGACACGCAGCTATTGGAACATGAAGAGCCCAAATCATTACCTAGCACCGCACTGCGCTCGTATTACCTATATTTCTAAGACCGATAATTTCTTCATGTTCCAATACCTGCGTGACTATGTGCTGTCATGGGTAGCCCTGTTGTTTACCATTAGGGAATTGTCCTTCTCGTCTCATCATTCTTTACTATAAAAAAAAATCACGAATAGAATGAAAGGCCGTCATAAGTCAGACTAACCGTAACACGGCTTTGTCGTGTTGTAACTCGTTTGTGATTCCGTGGCTAGATGGCGCTGTGTGAAATTAAAACGCGCAAGTGATTTCTGCGAGGACACGAGAACGTTTTTATTCTTTGTAAAGTTTCGAGTGTTTTTTTAGGCTGCATAAATTTTTGTCTTTAACCATTGTTGTAATCAACAATAAGCTATCGATAACAATGAATACAAGACAGTCGTATACAAGATTATTGGTAATCAGCCTGCATCCCTTTAAAGGGATGTTAAGCACATTAAAATACGTCAATTTTAATCTACAGTTTTTCAAAATTCGTATAGTTTTTCGCATGCAATATTAAACAACAATCAACAAAAATGGCAGTCATAGGAACTGCCAATAGAAGTGAAAACTTATAATTCAGAATTTGATAGCTTAACTTGGAAACTACACGGGTGTGCATTTCTACACGACGCGGGTAGAAATGCGTCAGCATTTCCCATTGGCTCACGCATTTCTAGATGGCCATGCCATGATGTGCAGGCCACGCTCTTTTAACATTTCCCATTGGATGTCGCATTTCTAGATAGCCAATTGTTATGGTCCCGAGTTTACCCGAAGATTTCTTATCATATCCGAGCGTGATGCCGTGACGATAGAATTCATTTCACAGCCCACGAAAAATCTGTCTAAGCGCGCCTAAAGAAGTTTTCACTTCAAAAGTGTATTTGCCAGGTCTAAAAGCATCAAATGCTTCGTAACAATTCTAACAACTACTTATACCTCATCATCATCATCAACAGCCCACTAAACGTTCCCACTGCTGGGACTCGGGGCCTTCTCTCGCAAGGAGAGAGTTAAGGCCGTAATCCACCACGCTGGCCCAGTGCGGGTTGGCGGATGACACATGACTTCGAAAGATTCTAGGTACATGTCGGTTTCCTCACGATGTTTTCCTTCACCGTTTTTAAGTTAGCGGCATTACGCACATGACTTCGAAAAGACAGTGGTGCGTGTGGGGTTTGAACCCGGGGTCTCCGGATCGCAGCCGTACTTATACCTATTGTGTACCTATAGGTACCTAAGTATCTAAGTATCTAGGTAGTACCTAAGTACCTATTAAGATTAAAACTTTCAAACAGCCCGCCGTCCGCCGTCTATAAGGAAGCACTTGTTCAAATACACAAAAACAAGGATCTGCCTACTTATCCCCACAAAAAAATAAATACCTCTCCAGTGAAGTTGTTTATTTTTAAAAACATATTCCAAACACGTGGCCCGCCGAACAAAAACGCGGCAATAATTTGTGCAATAATAAAATTGTACTCCAAAAATGCTTGCCATGTGGTCATTGCCGTTCGGCTATTCGGCCGCTAACTTCATTCGTATCTGTACATCCATCTCTTTTACGCCCATACCTTTTCATCCCAATTTTAAAACGCTATCTCTTTCTCGCACGCGCCGTTCAGTTCGCGACAATTCTCCGTAGGCGGTGGTCGCGTCGCTTCACTGCCAAATTTCGTGATAACTTTCGTAAAAAAACATTCTAAATAACTTTTGTTCGTTTTTTGCGTGTTTTCGCGTGAGTGTAGTAACGGTATCCTATATTCTGTGGTGTGATTCTAAAGCAGATTGTGGTGAATGATTGTGTATTTCGGAATGTTGGGACTAAGTGTTGGCTAAGCAAGTGACTGGATTTTACTAACTTTAAAACGTGAGTTTTTACTTTTATTACTTCATTGTTAGTTTCTACATTTATTTCAAGTACTTGAGGTGAACTGTTGACGTGAATGTGGGCGCTATCAGATACGTGATAATTTTTATCGCGTATCATATTGATTGCATGAAAATACTTCTTTGATATTTGAACAGTTGCAACGATAAATCTACGGTCAATTTAAGGTTAAACAATAACTTTCCTGTTTACATTCGTGCAACGAGGTTCATAATATCACGTATTAGTTACTCCTTAAGGAGTATTATAGCGTTATTATAGCCGTTTTATGTGCGAGCCAATATATGTAATCTTTCCACTTTTTTTATGTACAATGTAGGTACATACAGTTAGAACTTTTTCGATATAAAAATGTAACGTCAAATATATAGGTACTTAATACAAAATATAATTATAGTATTGCAATACTGCTATAAGTATTCTTTGATACTAATATTTTTGTGTAAATTAAGTATCACCTACATAATATACATAGTATCCATATTATATTTATGTTTGTATCTATCTACCTTCTGGTATGGAATTAAAATGGCGATCATTAGTGATGCCTTCAAAAACCGATCAAGGTTTTAAGCTATTCATATTATTAACAAAAACAGGAATTTATCTTCTTTCCGTGTTAAAAAGACATATTAATCTTCTAAATAAAAACCAAGGTTAATCGCGCAGTAAAATACTTAGGTACCTATCGTGTTCATAATTGCTGAAGAGAAAAAAACTGAACACTTTGGTATGTAGGTACCTAAGTTTTATGATATGAAATGTAATTGTTCTATGCCTAATAAAAGTTATTTTCCCAGGATAATAAATCATAGTCTGTCTGTTAATCCACAACATTTTTTATCTAGATTTTCATCAAGATAGCTTTTTTGCTTGAAAAATAACAAACATCCATACATACAAATTTTCGCATTTACACCTATGAGTAAATACTTTAAAAAATGGCTTATCGAATAGTCTTTCTAATCATTGATGTACATTGTATTTTATAAAATTAACATTTAAATTGACAATAAAAATTCACGATTTACGGATTTACAATCCGTGACACTATTGCGACTGTATTTATGACTTTGTTTATTATTACATAAAAATAAGACATTCAGTTCTTTCATAAAAAAACGCGTATTGACGAGTTGTATGACGTAAGTTACAGTGTTTAGGTAGGTACTTCACTAATTGCAGGTTTCAAATTCGATTCCGGTAGAACAGATGTTGAAATTAATTCAAACGTAGGTACCTATTAGACCATGGTATTTCATTGTGAACTTGGAACACATTCTGGTACCTACTTACCGATAAAAATACCTACATAGGTACATTTTTTTTATTGACACGAAAAAGTTTACAAAAAGATTACCTACCTATAAGACTTTCCTACTAACCATCGGGCTGTCTGTTTAAAAAAAAACTAGGTACCTATTCGCTCCGAAATCGTCATGAATTGTAGTGGATTGATTATTTTGTGTTGTGGCTTTTAATAAAGAGTTTTCTTAATCTTATCTTATGGTAAGTCGGTAAGCAACACGCTATAACAGCACAATGTCACGTTGCCATTTGAACAAATCAAAGCAAAGCATTGTGCTCGTCACCCAGAAATAATACCTACGATTTATCTTATTGTCATACCTAGGTATAATTTTTCTAGAAACATTTTATATATACTAGAAACATAATTTTTCTAGAAAACAGGTATTTCTTCAAACCGGAACTAATATTTATTCTGTGCCGGAACTCACAAATGTTTACACATCACTGCTTGTCGGTAAAATAACTGGCCAAGATGTGGCACTTTTCCAGGCGGACTAAACTAAAGTCCTACCACTACAAAAGTAACGAAAAATCAAAATGTAGGTAGGTATATCTACTAGTTTAATTAAATGTGTCACATCACTAGCTACTGGTCGCAATATCGACGCCATGTTAGAAAAATGGCGAGTCTGTAATTTACGGGTTTTTGCTATTGCGCCAGTTTATTTTTGACACAGTTATTTATTAGATTAGACGTTTATTTTGTAAACTATTGTTCAATTTAATTTATTTCGAACCTTAGGCATCTAAGATACACTTGGTAACGTCAACAATTTACAAAAAAAAATATCTATACATTGAATTTTTAAATATCATTACAATCAAATCAAAATTAAATTAGTGAAATCACATTCTATTAGAGCGGCTGTAAAATGGCCTTGTCTGTAAAAAGCGGCTGTAAAAAGGCCTTGTCAATAAAGAGCAGCTGTAAAAGGGCGTTGTCATTCGTATACATACATCAGTATCAGTTCATCAGTATTATCTCCCGGGTTTTGATGCCCAGGTGGCCTAATGGCGAGAACATCGGCCTCATCACAATAGTAAGGTAGTAGGTTCGATTCCAGGAGGCTACAGCATAAGCAGCCCACAAAATATTCCCATTGCTGGGACTCGAGCCCTTCTCGTAAGAAGAAAGTCAAGGCTTTAATCGACACTGTTCCAGTGTGGGTTGGGGGATGACATGATCTCGAAAGATTCTAGATACATGTAGAAATTATAATTTTAGGACTCGCAAGAATCAGAGCACTAACGTCGCACAATACACATACCGCATGTACAGCTACATATATAGGTATGTATCTACTGTTATTTCGCATGTCGGACTCGTGAACCCACAAGATTATCCCCTACGAAAACACCTAAGCCATAAAAGATTTCCCTTAAAAAACTAATAAACTTCAACTCGTCTCGTGGAGACATTGACCTCAAGTTAAAATGGTAGCCGATAATATGTTTAAACATTAATTAAGGTTATTGATGAGAAAAACGAATATTATCTGTTAATTTACAATGTTTATACACATTTACTTTGTTTGCTCTTCCTCGTTACCTAACGTTCGTAATTAAGATAAAGCTTTGTAAATGTGTGTTTGTTTGTTATCATTTGTCGCAATTGATTGCCTACTAGGTAACTATAACTTTCATTTAATTTTATTCAAGAAGGTACCTATTTCTTTAGCCGCTTACTTTATTTATTTAAAACATACAGTCGTATCTTATACTTTACTACAGTTTTTTGCGCTTTGTGTAATGTAACAGCGTAGCGTCGGAGCGACTGCGGAGCAGGACGGGAGCGTAGCACACTTTTTAGATAAATTAAATCTCGTTACTAACTTGTGTAATAACAGTAAATGTGTATCTATTGTGACGTGTGCATTAGAGCTGTTAAATACAAAAATGCTAAGTTTTCACTTCTATCTTTGGTCCCTGTGACTGCCAATTTTTTTTGTTCCAAATATTCCAATTAGCTTAAACGTGATCTGTTTGTTTTTAATACCGCGTTTCCTATTTAAGGGCGATTCTCTGTAAGCTCGTACAGCTCCCATACAAATGCTGTCCTGGCAATTTTTTTTAATATTTGGCAAAAATTCATGTTCTATTTAGAAGAAAATTAACTATTATATTAGTTAAATCAGAGGCCCGCTGAAATTATACATATTTTCAGAGTTATTAATGATTTTCCAAAAAACCACGACAGGGGACTGTTAAGTGAGACAGAGGACTGTTGTACTTATAAAAAAAGTAATTTTACATTAATAAATTATTAATTATTTTTATAACATATTTCCGCATTAATAATAAACAAAACATTACTATAAAAAATGAGCAGAAATAACAACTTTCTTTAAACATTCACAACAAAAAATTACTTAAAGTGTTAGAAACAGTTTGTTCTCACTCACTGAGATTAACATAGCCATATTATTATGCTATGAACAATTAAATGCTTTATTCCGCATTCATTGAAACTCTTATTAATATAATTATTAGCAAGCAGTCTTTTCTCTCAAATATAAAACATTTCAACTGAGATCTCCAATCGAATCCTAAGGATTTTTGTCTACTAAGGCACATAATAAAAAGTAATAAGATTTGAAAAAAATGAACTTAACATTAAAAAAATTAGCACTCGAAAACGTCAATTTGAGTAGGAAACTGATAAAATATTATCTTTTCAATCAGCATAAACAGCCCACTACATGTTCCCACTCCAGGCCTTCTCTCAAAAGGAGAGAGTCAAGGCTGGCATAATCCACCACCCTGGCCCAGTGCGGGTTGGTGCATAACACATGACTTCGAAAGATTCTAGATACATGTCGGTTGCCATGATGTTTTCCTTCGCCGTTTTAAGTTAGTAGCATTACGTGCATCATGGCTTCGAAATTATAGTGATGCGCGTGGTTTTGAATCTGAGTTTTTCGGAATGGCAGTCGCCGTCCTCACGACTAGACCAGCCGTAACTTCAGCCTTTTTAATCAAGTTAGAGGATTATCCAACTTTTAGATAACTTGATATTATGACACCTCTATAATGTCCTTATTGAAAGTAACACGTAAGGCGTTTTTATCGTCATCAGTGGCATTATTTAGGACAGTTTGATTATCATCCAATCTTTGAGGGGGACTTGTTGGGTATAGGTGTCAATTCAGGTTCAGCAGATTCAGGATCATCCGGTTAGGACTAACCATTATTTATTCTACTGTCCATCTAGGTTTTAGAGCAAAGTTGATACTGCCAATATCATAATGCTCACAAAAGCAGCTGAGATATTTCATTGTCAGTGTTTCAAATTTATTTTGGAAAGCCATGGATGGAGCTGAAAAAACTACCTGCTACCTAATGTATATTTAAAGTGCCTTTCAAGCCCTTCTGATCGGCCTCAGTGTCATAATTTGGGACAGTTGGATTATCATCCAATCTTTGAGGGGACTTGTTTGGTGTAGGTGTCAATTCAGGTTCAGCAGATTCAGGATCGTCCGGTTAGGACTCTGTTAACCCTTATTCTACTGTCCATCTAGGTTTTAGAGCAAAGTTGATACTGCCAATATCATAATGCTCACAAAAGCCACTGTTGCAAAAGCAGCTGAGACATTTCATTGTCAGTGTTTCAAATTTATTTTGGAAAGCCATGGATGGAGCTGAAAAAACTACCTGCTACCTAATGTACATTTAAAGTGCCTTTCAAGCCCTTCTGATCGGCCTATTACCAAATTCAGACAAGTATGGCATCCAAATTTTACTGGTCGCAACATAACTACTGTATACTAAAAAGTCCTAAAAACTGCTGAGCTTGGAGCCGGAGATATTTGGACTAAAACTGAAATGGCGTGTCTTGAAGGCGGAGTATCTGCTTCTAAATCTGATAACGATATATTTTCTTCAACTTCTCCTTTTTTCTCATTTCTTCTCTCTTCTGAGGGCCATTTTTTCTTTTTTAGTATCATAATCGCTCTGCTTCTCTCTTTTTCAAGACTATTTCTTCTCGGAGTAAATTTTTCTTTTTAGGAGCCATATCACATGCGCTCGATCAGTCTATGTAACATAATTTAAGTTTATAAAAGAAAACAATTCGAAGGGATCAATGATACTTTGATGATTGTATTGATCAATGATACTTTGACATTAATAAAGTAGATTAGTGGATAAATGTACACAAACAATACATAATAATAACTAAGGCGCAAAAGACACAGTCCCCTGCTGTGTAAAACAGTCCCCTGTTGCAATTTCCGACAGAGGACTGTTGCCAGGGGACTGTGTATTTCCGTTAGATTTCACAATATTTACAAAAGTGATGTAAAATAGTTTTTTGAATATCAACCGATCAATTGAGACATAAATAATATAACAATAAACTTTGAATAGAGGTTATTTAAGTAATTAACATACATATTATGGCTTACCAGAGGACTGTGTAAGGTAGCGGTTCAAGCGCGTGTTCACCTCACAAATGACGCTCTGGCACTAAACAAAATAGTATTTCAACCCCGCATTCCGCAAGGTTGCTAACTTCACAGCAATTGCGTTTTGTTTTACTCAAAAAAATGATCGTAAATATTAAAGTTTTTTATTATTATGGATTTAAAATTTTGGCAGGGGACTGTATAAAAATTCTGGGGACAAAGTTTACAGGAGTTTACTAAATAAATAAGATTCGTAATAGGACCTTATTTTACGAAAATAATATAATTCTATTATATTTCTTTACGATGTTAACTGTTAAATGTATGTAGTTTCAATAACTTCTTCGTAAATCTCATTTCCAGGTGGGAATGCAGTGTTGGGGACAGCCAGGGGGACTGTATTTTTAGAGCTTCTAGCAAGCCTAGAAAAAAAATTAAAATAGTTATGGTTCTAAAAACAAAGGGCCCGTAAAGTTTCGGGGTTAAAGTTTCATTAGGAGTGTGTTTTTTTAAAATGATTTCATTACTTTTAGAATAAATAGATCAGGACAGCCGATTACGAGTTTACAGAGAAATGCCCTTAAATTATTACACCGAATGATTTAATTGCGATTTAGAAAAAAAAACAAAAACCGAATTCCAATTTAAAATTAAATTCCTACCTACCAAGTTTCATAAGAAGCTAAGTCAACGTCGTGTCGTCTGAATAAATGGAAGCAAATTTTAGTTTTTTGTTGATATTCCAACATCCGCTGCACCAATTTCGATAAAATTCATACGAGATCACCCCGGAACTATGATCTACCGAACAAAAAAAGAATCATCAAAATCGATTCGGAATTGACGGAGCTATCGCGAATCGCATAATACCTAATACTACATTTAATAAAAAAGTTACAACCGAAATGAGAGCCTCCTTTTATGAAGTCGGTTAAAAACAAAATATTATTTAATCATAATATACTGTGGATTATTACGCTTGTATTATCAGTCGAAACGCAATGAATTCCAATCTCCTTAATCCCGATAGTGGAGAATTTCTTTCACTTATCGGTCGTAAGCTCGTTCGTATCCAAGCGCGATAAACGTTCCAGAAGGCTCGCGTCATAATAAACAGATTAACTGTTGATTTTATGTGCATGTATTTATATCGTGTTGTTTATCAAGCAGCTCACTAAGTGTTCCCACTGCTGGGCATCGGACCCTACGTATGAACACAGTCATTTTAGACAAACACAACTCACGAGATCTTTGTATTCTTCACAGACAGATTTTTCATGGGCTGTGAATTGAATTCTAGCGTCACGATCGGGAATGATAAGAAATTTTCGGGTAAACTCGGGACCACGGCCACGCCCTCCGGTGAACCGCGTAGTTTCCAAAGTAAGCTATCAAATTCTGAGTTATTTATAAGTTTTCACTTCTATCGGCAGTTCCTATGACTGCCATTTTTTTTACTAATAGGTTTGTGGTCGACTGCCACCTCGCCTGATGTTAAGCGACGATGCGGTCTACGATGGGACTTGCTTACCTAGAAGAAACCGATTCAGTCTCGATTTGAAGACAGCAAGATGGTACTTAACCATCGATCGGAAAAAACGAAAAATCCACTCAGATTGCATTCCACTGCTTCGACATTTTTATCATAAAAGTAGAGTCAAATCATTTTGGAATTTGAATCACGAAACGATGTCGCTTTTTCGAGCGGAATATTAGATTATCTTTGAAATAAATCACGACAGTTACAACTGTAATTTATGTACCTTTATGTTCCGTCAAGGGCTTTAGCAAATTTCGGAGAACAAAAAGCTAAAATAGGATAATACCCGAAACAGATATAAATTTGTGAACTACGGAGAAAAGTCATAATATAGTTTGATTTACACGCCGCTTTCCACATCCAGAGTGATAAATGAGTTTGGAGATGCCATAATTTGTTTTCACTCACCATAAAATGTCTGTCATTTCCGGAGTTAAACGCTCCACGCGGTGATATCACTAGTTTCCGCTCTAGTCATTAGTTTATTTTTTAAGGAAGTACTCCTGCGCGTAGATAGGATTCTAATGTTTTGGGAACCATTTTTGAAGTGGAAAATCTCGCCTGATATTTTAAGCGACGATGCTGTCTAAGATGGAGCGTTACTTAGAAAAAAACAATTCATTCTCGATTTGAAGACACCTAGATTGTAACCATCGGAGAAAACCCACTCAGACAACGCCCCTTGTGGGAAAGACTTCAGAGTCCCAGCTGTGGGATTATAGTGCTGATTTCTATAATATTGCTGTGTTTATTTGTTGTGTGTGTGTGTATTGCTGTGTGTTATCTATTGTGGCTATGTTTTATTTTGTTTATTCAGCGTTAGATCGTTTTTATGGTGCTTTCCGCTTGAGACACATAAAAAGGAAATTCCGCACGGAAATGGCTTAAGATTTATTTGTGCTACGGAAATCTACGGATAGCAAAGAAATGGGAGGATTTTATTTTTCTTGACCTACTATGTATATTATAATCCTAGGACTGATATTATAAATATAAATGTCAATGTATGGATGTTTGTTGCTCAATCACGTCGTAACGTCTGAACGGATCGTGCTGAAATTTGGAACACAGATAGATTATAGTCTGGAATAATAGGCGTAGGCTCGGGAAAATTACGGGATTATTATTTTTTAGTTCCCGTTTTCTACGGTGTTACACTGTAAAAAGACACCATCAATAAAAACCTAATACCACATTTTTATGTATTAAGTAAGTTTGCTTTCTCCGACCCAGATAGTGTTTATGGACAGTCCTTAACACTGTTTTATGGCAAACAAATCGATTTCTTACCAAGAACAGATATTCTATTACCTATTGGATTTCTAAAACCGCAAAGGTTTTGTGGTCAGTGTGCAATCAACTCCCACCTACTGTTATGTGCTTATAAAACCGCCTGCCATGTCAATACTTACGTTGGTGCCAGTTTTATCCTTGGAGTTATCTGTGCTGTGTTAAGAGTGCGCCTAGTGCTAGGAAAAAATCAGATTTCACCCGCGCACCCTTCTTATTAATACGATATGCATAAAGTCGAGAATAGCATGACACAGTTTGGAGGGGAAATCAATATTAAATCGGGAGTAAATTTTTGACCAAGTTTTATTTAATTATGTACTCAATAATTAAACATACATTTAAAAAAGTGTTCGGTTACTTTAATAGAGCGTAAAATTAGGAATTTTATTAACAAAAAATAATGTGGGGTCATCGCTGATAATTTCGAGTACTCGAATTAAAATGGGGGTTTTCGGTGCCATTTTAATTTTCGGTGCCATTTTAATTTTTGGATTGGACCACTAGTGTACTTCAAAAAAATCTATTACTCTTCACTTTTCTACAATTACTTAATGCAATTTGTGCCGTGCGACTGTCTCTATCGCATAGTACTCGGGTTTGTTATTGTCTAGCTTCTCGGTAATTTATGTTGAAACAAAGGGCTTTCTAAGAATCCTGCTCACTTGTGGGGTATTCATGGAAAAAAAACTCGTTGACATTAATTACTTTTCTGGGTTATTTACAATCGAGTATCGTATAACTTTGGTATAGTGATTGATTATATATACGAAATTGTTTTTTTTTGTCAAGGCTTAGCATAGTGAAATGGTTTTGATTTGCACGTATTTAACACGCTTTTATTTTATGATTCAGAGGCTCATGAGATTTGGAGCTTTTTGTACATATAGAATTATTTCGCTATTGTTGCAAATTACACTGTTTTTGGCGATACAAAAGTTGTTGAATGAATTACGTTGTTAGTGCAAGCAACTTTCGACTTACTTTGACTTGACTTGAAAAGCATGAAACATGTCGTTCTGTTTGAAAATCATATTTCCGTCGTAAAAATATATTTATGAATGAAAACTGGTGGATTACGAAATACGGCAGTTGATAATACTGATTCTATTCGAGATTTCTCTCTCTGCCACACGATGGACCCGGCACCCGCACGGTGAATCCATGGAATGCTAAGAAGTTCGTCTCTATAATATGAATTTACGTATTTTACTTTAAAAATACATAAATCAAATTTAACCATCGCCATCGTGAGGTCGTATGTTACAATCGTCTTTCGAAAAGGCTCTGAGTCCCAGCTTTGAGAACATAGTGTGGGCTGGCTGCTTATGTTTTTATGCTATAATATGCCAAATAAACGCGACTATTACTTTTAATCGTTTTCTTCATTGCCACGCCACGCCATCATGCGCACGAGTGTTATAGTGGCAACGGACGGTCGAATATGGTTCGTAGGTTCGTACGCACTACGGACATGGTTCGTCACGAACAAAATTCAACCACGCGGATGGGGGTGCCATGAATATTATTATTACTACCGTTCTCGCCGGTTCCGTGCAGCATTAGACTAATGCGACATTCTTCATTCAACATTAACTGGCACCAAACTCGTAACTTGTTTTATGGGAACCAGCTACATCATACATTTTACTTGTTACAACAACCGCAAATACATACGAGGGTCAAACTGAAAGTTCTTAGAACTGGCCACTTATAAACAATATAATAAAAAAATAATTCTATAATTTGAAAATAGAACTCTTTGCCAATATTACTGAGTATATACTTCATTCATTTGTCATTTGTTTTACGATTTGGCGGCAAATTGAAAATTGTCTGTGTCACGTCAACATGAATTTAACACGAGAAAATTTTCGTGCAATGATTTTTTATGACTTTCGATGTCATTTAAGTCAACAAGAAAGTTATGATAGACTACGATTGGCCTTTCACGATGAAGCCCCATCTCGTGCGACTGTTTACAACTGGTTTAATGAGTTTAAACGTGGTCGCACTAATCTCACTGATGATTTACGTGAGGGACGGCCTTCTACGGCGACGACTGAAGATAACATCTGTGTTGTGCGGCGTATGATAGAGACTGACAAAAGAGTGACCTATCAGCAGATTCGGACAAGCTTAGGCATCGGTATGAGTCAAGTGCACAAAATCCTACACGAACATTTAGCGGTCAGGAAGCTTTGCGCCCGGTGGATACCTCATGATTTGACTGAGGCTCAAAAACTCCATCGTGTGGATTGGTGCCGTAAAATGATTGAAAGATTTAACGGAGGTGACTTAAATGCTGTGTTCGACATACTAACAGGTGACGAAAGCTGGATTTACTGTTATGATCCTGAAACCAAAAGACAATCTGCTCAGTGGGTGTTTCCTTTCGAGGAGTTGCCAACTAAAGTGAAGAGAGATCGAAGTGCGGGAAAAAAAATGGTGGCCTCGTTCTTTGGAAGGATAGGTCATTTCGCAACAATTGTGTTAGAGGATCAAAAAACAGTTTCTGCAGAATGGTACACTACCAATTGTTTGCCACTTGTCTTGGAAAAAGTTCGAGAGAAACGACCTCGCAGTAGGATCCTCCTTCACCACGACAACGCCTCATCGCACACCGCCAAGCGAACGATCGACTATTTGGCGACATCAAACGTTGAATTACTGGGTCACCCGCCGTATAGCCCCGACCTCGCGCCTTGTGATTTTTATTTATTTTCAAAAATTAAAGAAAAACTTAAAGGAAAGCGGTTTATGAATGCTGAAGAAGCGGTGGCTGCGTATCGCGATGCCATTGAAGAGACCCCTAAGGACGAGTGGGCAAAGTGCTTTTCCCAGTGGTTCCATCGCATGCAGCGGTGTATTGACGTGAATGGACAATATTTTGAAAAGATATAATAAAACTAATAACTGGCTAATGTAATCAGTTTTTGATTTTCTAAGAACTTTCAGTTTGACCCTCGTATTTATGATACATAGGTACATATGTACGCACACACAGAATACATTTTACTTATTACAACAACCGTAAATACATATTTATGATACATAATTATGTACGCACATCGCACACACAGAACAAATACTTGTATTCATCACACAAATCACATCACAAAAAGGTGCGTTCACAAGAATCGATTTTATAGATGGCAAACCGCACCGATTTTTAGGTTCAGTCCAGTCTCTAGAAATTATGTTCTTCGGTGATGTAATGAAGGTTGCAAAAATAAAGTCTCGTTTGTCGAATTTTCATGAAATAAGCGGCGTAACGCAAGACATGCTGAAACGCCGTGAACAATCACGACTGGACCGTTCGGTCGTGTATTGCGAAGCGCCGCACCGAATCGTGGTTCACTACGAACCATATCTCAGCGTCTGTAGTTGCCATTATAACGATCGCGTGAAAATTGAGCCACAGATTACACTACAACTTACTGTAACTTGACGTCGAAGGTCATTATTCCATTGTACTCGCAACTTATAACAAAGGTAAACTCTGGGCCCTTTGAATAGAAGCTGTAACATGAGTTTGACGAGCCCGCTGTTTTGCTGGGCGCTACTCAAATATGAAGTATTTATTTTACATATACGACCTCTTTCCTTGTACCTACTCGACGATATTTTCTTGTTTTTAGGCTAACCAAAAGATATTGCTCCGTAATTTTCACAGAAAATAGGTCAGGCATGTCTGTTATCTCGAGATCATAATCGGTCTATGCATAATTTAGATGTGCTTAGTGTAAGTAGTAAGTACACTGTTCACTGTTCAGTGCATAGTAACGTAGTTTTGGTAATAAATGCTCGGCTAGACTGGTTCCTTCGTAAATCAGTTGGTAGTAAGTCTGCTCGCATAGCTTTAGATACTTTTATTAAATGATTAATTTGCGTGAATCGTGTGTGCGTTTTTGTAGAGGTAGGACTCTGTGCAGAGTCCGCCTGAAGAAGTACCAATCTTTTGCCAGTTATTCTGCCGCCAAGCATTAGTGAGCCATCATTACTGTTTGAAGGGCAATGTTTCCAGTGAAATTACAGGCCATAGAGATAAAACATCTTATATCTCCGGGTGATGATCGCAGTGCAGAGCTGGGTAATGATTTGGATCACGTTTCAATGTTCCACTGTGCTGATATGTGAAGGCATGTTGCTTCCCTTTAAGCTGCCCTGCTCCTACTCGTCTCGTCACTTTATACCTACTTTTAAAAAATCGCATTTATGCCGAAAAAAACTTATTGTGACAAACTGTAAGGCGTGATTTACACCACGGGCGTATAACTAGTTAAATAAAACACTAAAGTTTTTGTAAACATTAAATTAAATGTACAAACTTAGTATTCAAAACTTATTTTGTCTGCTATTACTGCGCACTTACCCACTGCATGTTAAAGCCAAAAGCTCCACTTTAGATCGTTATCGCTAGTTGAAAGACGCGAACAAGGTAAAAACTTCGCCAAATCTCGCACGCCCCATGCATGTTTGATGATTTGATCACATTCCAAGTCTCCGAATTCTGTGTCACATGGGAACTCAATTTTGCTTCAGCGTTTTCGAATATCTAAGTAGACGAGGCTGTGGAATTTGCTGACGCTAGATCGATATCACAGTGGCAAATAAGAATTTGCTACTTTTGTTAAAAATTTGCATATTTATTTACATACATAATATAAGTGTACCTATGTAATTTGGACTATATAATTTGGGATTTAAAAAAAGTTGGACGTAGTCTCGCTAAAACGAAAACTGTGTCTATAGAGTCTAGAAATCTAGAATTAGCCATAAAGAAATGCGTCAGCATTTCTATATAAATAAATAAATATTGGTGGGCAATTCACACACAACACCATCTGACCCCAAACTAAGCAAAGCTTGTGTGATGGCGGCCAGATAGCTGATATTATAATACTTATATAGTTTTTAAATAGATACTTATTATATATAGAAACACCCAGACACAGCAAACATTTGAATTCATCACACAAATTTTTGCACTGGGTGGGAATCGAACCCACGACCCTCGGCTTCGCAGGCAGAGCTACTACCAACTAAGGCACGAGGGCAGTCAATATGACTAATGACTAATGGTCATGGCCCCGAGTTTACCCGAAGATTTCTTGTCATTCCCGAGCGCGACGCTAGAATTCAATTCACAGTCTTTGAGGATTTAACCATAGTTGGTCTGATTTCACAGACCACGAAAAATCTGTCTTGGTTCACCAATATAAGTTTTCACTACAGAAACGTAAGTAAAAGAAGACCACATCAAAATAAAATTAATATCTGAAGAGTTTATGATGTCATAGACTGCTAAATTGCTGGACTCATATTCTCTTTTTGGCGCAAAAGAATATTTTAATGACAGCAGACAATTTCCTTGAATTATAGGCAAACTCTCAACGCCAGTCGAAGGTCGTCGCTATTTTGCGTACAGCTTTCGAATCGTAAGCGGGCGCCGTAAACCTTTAGCTCAGAAACAGCTTTGTCCTTATAAGGCTTATCTGCTTCCTATTCACGAGGGAAGGTCACGTGAACTCTTGACGCGGTAGCGATTTAACGTTGCCATTGACGAAATTGAAGAAGACTCACGGAATATAAAACAGCTTTAATTTTTATAGTGAAAACTCTTTTAGACGCGCTCGACATTTTTTGAAATGAGAAAACACAATATAATTGAAGACGCGACACTAATCTTATCGCAAATACATAATGGTAAACACATACTTGCCATATCCAATCCATAAAGTACCCTATGCTGGGTGCACGGGTCTCCCCCTAATCCAGTAGCGAGGTTCAGACCATAGTGCACCATGCTGGCCAAGTTGCGGGTTGGCAGACTACTTCTCTTTGAAGAGTTATACTCGTAAACTTCTGACGAGCAGTATTCACCGTTTTAAGTTAGCGCCATTACGTACACGTCTTCGAAAGGACAGTGGTGCGCGTGGAATTCGAACCCGTTGCCCCGGATCATTAGTTGTCGTTCTCTCGACTAGACCAGCCGTAATTTAAATACACGAGACATTATACTATTAGTGCCCCGCGGTTTTACCCGCGTACTTGACACTTCCGTAATTTTTCCCGTGACAAAAATAAGTAGGAAGCCTATGCGCTATACCAGATTAAATGTGTTCTAAATTTCAAACCGACGTGATACACTTTAAATAGCCAAACTTTCGAATTTATATGATTAGTAGGAGTCTGGTATTAGCAACAATTCTGAAATACCCAACCCTTAATAATGAACCAGTCCACATTTACGTCATCATAATTCTCAAAGTTGCTCAATTTTCCTCGGCCTACGTCACCAAATCACCAGCCTACCAATTATTCACACAAATTACCCCCCAATCGTCAAGTCATCGGCGCGGAAAGGTTTCACACAACCACACGAGGTCTTAGCAAAAACTACATTCAATAGCAATGTCTTAATTGAGAATCGACATAAATGTATCGCTATTCATGGGTACATAGCACTATTTGAGTATTTAAAAAAAGTTGCGTGGCTAGGATGATTCTTGAATTTTTATATTTGCTTACTGCATTCTGACTATGCACAATTTCGAGTTAGTTTCGGAGAATGTGCTGATGATCTACATTCTACATGCTCTAATAAAACCAGGCACTATATTCGACTGCTGTTAGCTCGCAAAAAGCTACATAGATTCATGGTTGACGTTCTAAAGATTCGACCTAGAAGTTTGACTCCACGTTTGTAATAAGAACAGCTAGATTGTGGAATGTATGGCTTGAGTAGGGTCTTTTCCTATGGATATATTCTTGCTGTCTTCAAATCGCTCTCGATTGTTGTATACTATAATACGATAATAGTAAAATGTCTATTTGATCATTAAACTAGATCAAAATACAAATTTATATAGGTCTAAACATTAGGGATTCTGGAGACAAATGTCCCACTAGTTACTATGGAATGCCCCAGAGTGAATCGGTGTCTTTTAGTGAGCTCGTTCCATCGGAGACCACACGAGCGCTTAACATCAGTCGAGTTGACGATCGAGCAAATCTATTATCGTAAAATAAAATAAAACATTTCAATAATTTTGCATATAGATAGTTCAATCCACGAAGACGCGCCCCACTATTCCTCCTAACCGTTTATAGTACATGTGTGCAAGCTTCCGGCAATGTTGAGTGTTATCGGTACACACTAATATTACCTATGAATACACACGCACACTACAATGAATATACTAATCAGGAGAGAGCGTCATGGTCAAAGTGAAAGATAAACCAAAAATTGGTGGGGCGCGTCTTCGTGGATTGCACTATCTATACCTCTGGTTAAATCTTCACTTGTTTTGGTCATATATATGGGAGCAGGTAAATTTCGCAGGGAATTCATATTACGCTGGTTATAATTTGAGACACCAAAGAACTGGTTTCGACGGAAGAGGCAAAAACGACAGCTAGGTGTACAGCGTCAAGGATGAGACAGTCAAATTCCTGACTACTCGAGTGAACGATGAACGACTACAGGTGGTGTAGCAGGATGTTTAGATAAGTGAGCTTTAGGAGGAAACCTTATGGTTTATGTGATGGAACTGGTTCTAACTAGTTCAAACACGATAAAATGCACGATAACTATAAGTAAAGTAAATGGCTTGTCTGTTAGATTACTAAAAAATATTGTTCAAGTGTTCTCTCTTTTGTTTCACAAAGAAAACGAATATGTACAGTGCGTAGAAGCCTCGAGTGACGTCACTTCATTGTTTGATTTTTACGAAGACGTGGCTGAAAGCATCCCACTCCGAAAGTGAATAGGTCTAGAGATCTAAAGATAAATAAATATATATAGGTGGACAATTCACACACAACACCATCTGAACCCAAACTAAGCAAAGCTTTTACGATGGCGGCCAGATAGAATACATAATATTTAAAATAGTTTTAAATACATTCTTATTATACATAGAAACACCCAGACACAGTACAAAGATTTGAATTCATCACACAAATATTTGCAGATATTTTTCGATTTATAATAATTTGATGAAATAAAAAAACGTGTGCCATATTTTTCCGTAACCTACTCGACGGGCTAAATAGAATGAATAGTATATTTTTGACTAGTCGTCATCAAATTTATAATATTAATAGGATGATACAATTTCTAAAATTTCACATTATGCACATAAAACAATAATTAACTGCTCAGTGGTGAGATGCTTTCGAAACTGCTGGCATACTTTCTCACGAGGCTCAAAGATATCGTAAAGTGCATTCATTTACTTAAAACCAGTTGGATTTTCACTTAAATTTATTTTTAACATTCAACGAGTATGTTGTTAATTAAACTGTCTAACTGCAAGGATGTAGAACACCGAAGTTTATTTCAAAATTCAAATAATCTGGCACGTATTTTTTTTTAAATTCAAGAGTGTGGGTGTTCTGTTCACCCTGAATATGCAGGATTTTCCAGATTTTAGTCGTGGTTGGACTCTTTACAGAGTCCGCCTCAAGATGTACTCCTTCGTCAGTTATTCTATCGCCAAGCAGTATTGTGCAAACATCACTGTTCCGGTTTGAAGGGCAATGTTTTAAGGAAAATTACAAGGCATTGAAATAAATCATTCTATATGTATATGGGCGACGAGCGCAGTGCAGTGCTTGCTAATGATTTGGACTCGTTCATGTTTCAATAGCTGCGTGATATTGTGATGTTATAGGCAGGCGTGTTGCTTACCATCAGGTGCATGTCCTGCTCATTCCTGTCACTTGATAATTATAGCGATTAATTTCTATCAATATCTTGCATTAAAGATTTTGCTATTACTTATAGCGTAGGTACCTTTGAGTATAATATGGCTAAATACCTACTCAAAGGCACCTATAGACTAAGACGAAAAGGTTTTAACCAACAAAAAGTTTAATTAAGACTTAAGTACTTAGTAATTTTTTTATTCTGATTTCATTATTATCAGTATCTTGATATATGTACTATATTCCTTTATAGATCTGTAACAATAAACAATGACATTTATTCTACTTTTTCAATATCATAAATAAAGTAATAATCTCATAAAATACTCAAATTGCACTTATGGCACTTTACTTCTCAAATGACACTTGCCAGGTAGGTGACTTTTGAATAGCACCGAAAGTATACCTGCAGGCTGCCGACATAAACAAGTTTAAATAATACTATAGTGGCCCTCTTAAATTGTTACAAAGAATGGAAAATGCGATAGTTATGCAGATTTATTTAACCTTAGTTTCGAGTTTTTTTTAACTTGATCTAGGACGTGTAAAGATTACTGTGTACCGGCTTGAATGCAATGTTTCCAGAGAAAATTCAGGCCAAAGTGATAAACACACAAAGCTTTCCTCTTTGTAATACATACCATAGAATACAAATATTTTAAGGTAATGTTCTAGATATAAAATTAATAATTATACTTCTCATAATAAGTAATCTTATTTTAATTATATTTTGTTCGTACCTAATACTTTCATGACCACCATGATTATAAACTAACTAACCTATTAGGTTTGTAATCCTTTCCTTATTCTTTTTCAGCTTTAAATATAAAGCTTTTCATTAAAAACTTTTTTTTTTTAATAATGACGAGACGAGCAGGACTTGTGCCTGAAGGTAAGCAACATACCTGCACATAACAGCATAGTGACACGCAGCTATTGGAACATGAAGAGTCCAAATCATTACCTAGCACTGCACTGCGCTCGTCACCCAGAGATCTAAGTTGTTATATATCTCTAAGCCCTGTAATTTCACTGGAAACATTGCCCTTCAAACCGGAACACAGTAATGTTTGCACATTACTGCTTGGCGGTTGAATAACTGACAAAGGTGTGGTACTTCCCCAGTCCTACCACTACTAAAAACTGACGGAATTTACAATTTTACGATGACATACATATACATATAAGTATATAGACTATCGATTTTAAATCACTATCAGTCCATCTTTCTCTATACAGGGTTATTGGTAATCAGCCTACATCCTTTTAAAGGGATGCTACGTACATAAAATATGTCGTCAACTTTTGTTCCACAGTTTATAAAAATTCGCGTATACTTTTTTCCATACAAAAACAAAAATGTGTATTTGCCCGGTCTAAAAGCACAACTCTTTGTAATAAGAGCGCGCGACGCGGAAGAGCGGTCTTTAACGCTCGATAAATTATGTGCTGAAGTGAATAAACATTAAACAGCCGCTAATCAGTGCCAGAGAGGACAACAAACACTTTTTTTGGATATGTATTTAGTTTTTATTACAGTTGTAGAACAAAAGTTGTTTGTTTAAATATACAGAATCTGACGTTAAACGGCTGCAGGCTGATTACCAGTAACCCTGTATGTTCTGCATAGGACAACAAACGCTTTCTTTATGTGTATTAATGAAGGGCAATGTTTCCAGAGAAATTACAGGGCTTAGAGATATAAGATCTTAGATCTCTGGGTGACGAGCGCAGTGCAGTGCTAGGTAATGATTTGGACTCTTCATGTTCCAATAGCTGCGTGTCAATGTGCTGTTATGTGACAGGCATGTTGCTTACCATCAGGCACATGTCCTGCTCGTCTCGTCACTTAAAAAAACTAATATTTGAATTATTCACGTACTAGCAGCGGCCCGTTTACATCAAATTATTTGTTTTATTATGTGCTCTTCTGGAAAGTATTCTAAATTTCAACTCTAATTGTACAGGCGTTCTGACGTGAGCAACGGATGGCAGGCATGTTCCTTGCCATCACGCACATGTCCTGCTCATCTCGTCACTCTTACTATAAAAAAAAATTGGCAGTCATAGGAACTGCCGATAGAAGTGAAAACTTATAACTCAGAATTTGATAGCTTACCTTGGAAACTACACGGGTGTAACCGGAGGGCGTGGCCTCGCCATCTTGGCATGGCCATCTAGAAATGCGTCAGCATTTCTCATTGGCTGATGCGTTTCTAGATGGCCATGCCATGATGGCCTGTCCACGCCCTTTCAGCATTTCCCATTGGCTGACGTATTTCTAGATGGCCAATAGCCATGGTTCCGAGTTTACCCGAAGCTTTCTTATCATACCCGAGCGTGACGAATGAAATCAATTCACAGCCCACGAAAAATCTGTCTAGGCCCGCCTAAAGAAGTTTTCACTTCAAAAAAGTTTTAACAAAAGTTGTAGAATAAAAGTTGTTTGTTTCAATATACAGAGCATGCCCTTAAACGGTTGCAGGTTGATAACCAGTAGCCCTGTATATTCTGCAATAGTACTTAGTTGAAATCTCGGCAGCTTTCTCACGAGTCGCCATAACGAGCGCAGCTTTTTATTGCCCGCCTAAGTACTGATAATTTAAATGTGCGAACCGTACTTTATTTACTTCTATGATCAGGTTTCGAGATCAAGTTCGTGGACAAATGATAATGAAATCAAATAAATAGTAGCCTAGTGACTTAGTTGGCAGTATGTCTGCCTGAGAAGCGTATGTCTGCCTGAGAAGCCGTAGGTTAAGGGTTCGATGCAATAGCCTTGGTAAGTAAAACAAATTAGTCCACCAGTTACTTAGATTATTAAAAAATATTGAACACGTATTTTTTCTTTTGTTTCTCAAACAAAAAATGACAAAGCTATCGTGCTTAGAAGTATCGAGTGACGTAACGTCTATTATATTATACGATTTTTATGCAGACGTGACGTGATAACCCCCCGCCCCGGCGGTTTATGATTATTATCAATATTCCTGTCGGATTTAAATACTTAATTTGATAAAACAAAAAATACGTGTCCCATTTTTTTCCTTAACGAAATTTTTTTTCCTTTCCTTCCTGACGGACAAATATATAAATATACTAGCTGACCCCGCAAACGTTGTTTTGCCTTAGTGAACAACCCTTGTCACTTAGGGGTATGAAAAATAGCTAGTAGCCGATTCTCATACCTACAGAATATGCATATAAAATTTGGTTAAAATCAGTAAAGCCGTTTCGGAGGAGTAAGGAAACAAACACTGTGACACGAGAATTTTATATATAAGATGTATAGAATGAAAAAATAAAATAAATAAAAAAAATAAAATTAAAATTTATAAATATATCTATATATTCTAGAATGATATATTTTTGACCCAGTCATCATCTCAATTGATGGCATTTTTTTTGAAGTGAAAACTTCTTTTGGCGCACCTAGACATATTTTTCGTGGGCTGTGAATTGAATTCTACCGTCACGCTCGGATATGATAAGAAATCTTCGGGTAAACTCGGGACCATAGCCATTGGCCATCTAGAAATGCATCAGCCAATGGGAAATGCCAAAAGGGCGTGGCCTGCCCATCATGGCATGGCCATCTAGAAATGCTTCAGCCAATGGGAAATGCTGACGCATTTCTAGATGGTCATGCCATGATGCCCAGGCCACACCCTCCGGTTTCACTCGCGTAGTTTCCAAAGTAAGCTAGATCAAATTCTGAGTTATAAGTTTTCACTCTTTTCGGCAGTTCCTATGACTGCCATTTTTTTCACGATTGAAACGAAAACTACCCGGATAAAATCGCGAGGCGCTGTTAGTCTAAATATAACCTTAAAATTTATGGTATGATGCATAAACTACTTGTTTGTCCACGATGGACTCCCTAAACTACTTAACCGATAATCGATATAATCAAATTTGCACACCGTGTGGAGTTTGATCCAACTTGTGTCAAATCCAATCCATTACTGTGTTCCGGTTTGAAGGGCAATGTTTCCAGTGAAATTACAGGGCTTAGAGATATAACAACTTAGATCTCTGGGTGACGAGCGCAGTGCGGTGCTAGGTAATGATTTTGGCTCTTCATGTTCCAATAGCTGCGTGTCACTGTGCTGTTATGTGGCAGGCATGTTGCTTACCATCAGGCACATGTCCTGCTCGTCTCGTCACTCCTTATTTAAAAAAAACTTGAAAGACAGTGTAGTTTTTATTTCGATTGGTATTTATATGACTATCCGAGCGAAACGAGAACGGGCCGCTAGTACATTGTATACTTGATTTCGTCGTCAACTGTGTAACATTTAGTGCACGCTTAGTAGCAATCCATCTTTGTAACGGCTATAATTTCTATTTTCCTCTCGCTACTTAGAATCCAATTTATAAATACCGAGAAGGATCGTTCAAGTATTATTTCTTATAATCTAAAAAACAACGCAGGTAGAATATTTTTATTATACGTTTATCCTGCCATACATACCTATGGTTCTTGATATTGATATGGATTTAACGTGGAATGAATGCAAGCAAATAAATACTTTATATTTACTGATACACTGAGTGTTATTCCAAGTGCATATACATAAATATAGTATACAAGTTCATTACCGCGTGGAATGCGTTGCCTGAGTGGGTTTTCCCGTTGGTTACAGTCTTGGTGTCTTCATATCGAGAGTTAATCGTTTTTTCTTTTGGGTAAGCACGCTCTACCGTAGACCATCACGCGACATGGCGGTCAAGTGTAAACCTATAGCAGTTAAAACACCACTGGCTTGAACGGTGAAGGAATACATCACCAAGGAAACATCGCGAGAAAACTGTCCGGAAAATATTTTCCAAGAATGTTTCAAGATCATGCATCTTATGCCAACCGGCACTGAACCAGGAGAATCCAGGTGGAATTCCTTAACTCTCTTTACGAGTGAATGCCCCGAGTCCCAGCAGTGGGAACATTTAGTGGGATGCTTATATTTTGTGTCCAGCTTCCTCTATTTTACTACATTTCTATGTCGTTGTTGCCTGGTACTCGCTTTTAGCGGTTTTGCTACTATTTAAATTTACATTGGAAGAACTGTGGAATACGGTGCCCGAATACTACTTATTTCCTGATGGATGTAATCTGGGAAATAACGACAAAATGTAAATCTATTATTATCGATATTTTTATTTACTTTCATATATTGTACTATTTAGCGGCCCGTCTCGGCTTCGCTCAGATATTATCATAAAATATAAAGACTTCAGAAAGCTTCTATGGCTCATGCGCAATTACTTTGTTGATGATCATCACAATATGGTCATGGTCATGGTATGGTCATGGTCCAATGTTTAATTTACAATTTTGTAAAGGACATGCAGACACACATTACTTTTTAAGTATTTACATATATTAGAAGCAATTTTTTTTCTCACCTGTAACACATTTCCAACCTAGTTGAGGCTAACAAAATAATACATACTTACCTATTTTATAATTTTAAGAAAATATTGTGCTACTATGATCTTGTTTATGACCCTTTACTGAAATAAATGTATTATTGTACAGATACAAAAAGAGTTAATCTATCATATAAAATTAACCATTTCACTAATCATTCCATCAAGTACCAAACTCGTCCAACTAATCCGTCAGTTTTCGACGCAATAAATTATCTCGAGACCACATCATGTCACTAATGTAACTGATCAATCATTCAAATTGGTCTATGACGAAACACACCTGTTTTCATTCTCAAATCTCAACATGCCTACCGTACTGGGTTACCAGGCAAGGTGTGAAAAGTAAAGAGACGTAAGAAGTCGAGTAAATGTTCCCACTGCTGGGACTCGGGGCCTTCTCTCGTAGGGAGATAGTCAAGGACATAATTCATCACGCTGGCTTAGTGCGGGCTCGTGGATGATGCTTGACATCGAAAGATCTCTTGGAACCATGGACGTATGAAAAAGTCGGACGTAGTCTAAAACAAAAACTGTGTCACTAGAGTCGGCCACATTTGCACGTGTGCGTTGTCAGGTTGTCACTGATAGGCTGACACGCACACATATACACAAGTAGCGCGTGTAATGACCCACTGATGTGTGCGTGTCAGCCTGTATGTGACAGTGCACACGTGCATATTATGATACCGACTCGATGGACACAGTTTTTCTTTTTGTTAAACGTCCATGCTTGGAACACGCCGATTTTCTTGCAGACAAAACTAGCGTTGCGTAGCGTTGTCTACACGAAGCTAGAGGTACTAGCTTACTATCCTATCTTGAAAAACCGGCCTCGTATAGCTCGGGCATTAGTGACACTATCCGAGCGAATGAATGGGTGGCTATTGAAGTTATACAGTCATAATACAGCTTCAATATCATTGAGGTATGCTTTCTGTCTCACAAACCCACAATGCTTGTTTTTTTTTTTTTTTTTAAATAAAGAGTGACGAGACGAGCAGGACATGTGCCTGATGGTAAGCAACATGCCTGCCACATAACAGCAGTGACACGCAGCTATTGGAACATGAAGAGCCCAAATCATTACCTAGCACTGCACTGCGCTCGTCACCCAGAGATCTAAGTTGTTATATCTCTAAGCCCTGTAATTTCTCTGGAAACATTGCCCTTCAAACCGGAACACAGTAATGTTTGCACATTACTGCTTGGCGGTAGAATAATTGGCAAAGGTGTGGTACTTACTACTACTACTACTTGTTATGCCGCCTATACATACTGGCCGAGTGCAGGCCAACGCCAGTGTGTCGTTTTGTAATGACTTGTGATCACTCGCCGTCGGCGTCGCTCGCCTAGCTGGCCGAGTGACGGCAAGTGGCCATTGTGTATAGGGCTCTTTTGGCTCGACTCGTCTCTCGTGACCGGTGTCGGTTTTTGTGCACAAAACAAAGGCGCTCGTAGCTCGTATTGGCCTGCGCTCGGCCAGTGTGTGGATGCTACCACTCGCCATGTCCCGTTTTGTCGGCGCTCGCGTTGTCCTGCGCTCGGCCAGTGTGTGGATGCTACTACTCGGCATGTCCCGTTTTGTCGGCGCTCGCGTTTGCCTCCACTCGGCCAGTGTGTATAGGCGGCTTTACATAATACCCATGATTTACATCCGGCAACGCACGAAATGCTCAGATGCAATTAAGATTGGCCACTCTACCTTTTGTAACTGTTGCATTACTTGACATATAATTTTCTATACAACTTCCTTATTAGTTTAGGTGTTTGAATTGATCTAGTCTAGCCTCAATTTATTAAATGAAACCGTAGAAATTGCTTTGTCGATCAAACTGTGTCTTGTTCTTGAATTAATGTGAGGCTTCGATACACGGAGAAGTAGTTAAAGTTCTATTTGATATTAGATAGACTTTATAGATTTATGTAGTGGTAGGTCTCTTTTCAGAGTCCGCCTGTGGAAGTCGTTTTTTTTAGTCACACCTTTGCCAGTTATTCTACCGTCAAACAGTAGTGTGAAAACATCACTATGTTCCGGTTTATAGGGCAAAGTTTCCAGTGAAATTACGGGGATTAGAGATAAAACATCTTAGATAACTGGGTGACGAGCGCAGTGCAGTGCTAGGTAATGACTTTAATTCCTCATGTCCAAATAGCTGCATGTCACTGTGCTGTTATGGGCAGGCATTTTGCTTACCATCAGGCTCATGGTTTGCTCGTCTCGTCACTCCGTGCTATAAAACAAAAGTTTATTTAACTTTTAGTAATAGTCCATTATAATGTCTAGTCATAGGAACCTGGCCCAGTGGCTATAATGTGCGATTACAATCGTGCAGTGTCACGCAGCTATTGGAACATGAAGAGTCGAAATCATTACCTTACTTACCATTAATATAATATGAGATGTTTTACCTCAATGCCCTGTAATTTATCTGGAAACATTGCCCTGCAAATGGAAACAGAGATTTTTGCAAATAACTGTTTGAATAACTGACAAACCTGTGATACTTCCCGTGGCTACTATGTGAACGGTGCTGTTATGTGGCAGGCATGTTGCTTACCACCAGGCACATGTCCTGCTCGTCTCGTCACTCTATACAATAAAAAAAAAACTTCCCGTGGTGCATTCTGAAAAGAGCCCACTACAAGTTTAACAGAAAAGATAACTCACATTTTTCATTTTCCTAATCTCGAAGTGAAAGCTCCGGTTTCGTTAATTTGTTTGTTCAAAAATAAATTAATTATTGTAGTAATAACGTGCTAAGCCTCGTTGATTACGGGCCCTGTTAAATATAAATTACCTGTTGTAAAATGTTAATTCCGAGCCGGCACCTCTGACGTCTGATCAAATATGTATGCTAGTTACCTGGACAAAGCTGATAAAATAATGAGGTATTTTCGGAATGATGCATGAAGGCATGTCGAATACATTGTAAAAATTTGTCAAATTATTTATATTGTAAAAATAAATCAAATTATTGATACATTGATACGTATTGAAAAAGTAGGTACTTGATGTTATTTAAATTGAAAAAAGTGTAAAAAAAAACAAACAACTATTTACACATTTGTTCGTAATTAATATAAATAAATATAAATATCGGTGGACAATTCATACACAACACCATCTGACCCCAAACTAAGCAAAGCTTGTAATATGGTGGCCAAATAGCTGATATAATACTTATATAGTTGTAAATACATACTTATTATGCATAGAAACACCCAGACACAGTGCAAAATTTGAATTCATCACACAAATATTTGCACTGGGTGGGAATCGATCCCCCAAGACCCTCGGCTTCGCAGGCAGAGTTACCCACTAAGCCACGAGGCCGATCAATTAAATGTAAAAAAAGTATTGTTAAGTTTAGTGACTTATGGTAAGCATGCACGAAGTTAATATGTCATTTTATTCCTTGTGCCAAAAAGTCTTAACTTCAACCATAGATATTATTTGATGCAAGAAATATTATGCTGAATTTAGTTAGTAAAATATTAGGAATGCATTTGTTTTTATTTCACTACTCACTCATTCCAGGTACAAAAATATTAGTTTGCCTTTACGGGTATTTCACTATGCAGTCATTTGAGGTATAAAAATGTTTGGTATTTGTAAACCTAGAGTGAATGTAAGAAATACGATGGTTACTCGTATATCTGATTTCCTAGTTTATCCGCCAATTAAAGCAGAAAATTATTATGATGAATACCAATACAAGGATAACTGGTGACAATAAATTCAATTTAAATGTCAGACGACAACAAACCGCCGTCTAGGTCCATTGTCTAGAAATCATAAGATAGAACAATCAACAATGATATTAATACAACATATTAGACAGGTCTTATGCCTGAATTGGTAGTAAACCCGACCATGTAATCGTAGATCGTGGGTTCGATTTCCACCCAGTGCACGTATTTGTATGATGAATACAAATATTTGGTTTGTAGTTTTTTTTTTAATAGGGAGTGACGAGACGAGCAGGACATGTGCTTGATGGTAAGCAACATGCCTGCCACATAACAGCACAGTGACACGCAGCTATTGAACATGAAGAGTCCAAATCATTACCTAGCACTGCACTGCAGTGCAGTCATCATCATGATGATGATGGTGACTGCACTGTGCTTGTCACCCAGAGATCTAAGTTGTTATATCTCTAAGCCCTGTAATTTATCTGGAAACATTGGCCTTCAAACCGGAACACAGTAATGTTTGCACATTACTGCTTGGCGGTAGAATAACTGGCAAAGGTGTGGTACTTCCCCAGACGGACTCTGCTAAGAGTCCTACCACTACAAAATTCTATTCTAGTACTATTCTAGTAGTAGTTGATTTCGATGTACTATAGAGATAATATAAATATCAATGTTTGTAAGTTTGAATATTTGGATGTTTGTTGCTAAATCACGTCGTAACTTGTGAACGGATAGAAGTGAAATTGAAATTTTCTTACCTACATAGAGAGTAGGGTCACAGATAAGAAAACATTTACGTACTTCGGTAGTCAGATTATAGTCTGGAAGAACACATAGGCTACTTTTTATCCCGGAAAACCCACGGGAATGGGAACTACGCGGGTAAAACCGTGGGTCGCTACTAGTATAACATAAATTAATGCAGACTAATTAACATTGAGGTCGCCACACTTTAGAATGTCTTTAAAACTGGAATTAAATAATTTAAAATGTCCAAAAGAAACTGTAATTAGTCAGTTTGTAAAAAAATGGTAATTCTATACAAGAATAGCTCCCTCACGCCTCGTCTTAATGGATCTAAGCAAAAACTATATCTATAAGTACCTAGTTAGGAAAATGTGTTTTAGTGTTTAGAAAATAAAGATGAAAGTCCTGTAATGTTTTAGTAATATTTTTGGACCAAATGTGAGGAAGAAAATTCTTCCCGCGCTTCTACCGCCTCACTAAATCGGCTATCGCTTTGCTTATGCTGTCTCTATCACTTCAAGCGAAAAGAAAAGAGAGAGAAACATCAAAGCGATGACATAGCGATGACATTTTTCGTTCGGCGGTATACCCCCCGTTCTGAAATAGAGAATTTGTTATAGTTGCACTGGAATCCTTAAAAACCGTGCTTAGGTATATGGTGGAGGTAGTCTCAGATATTTCGATGTAGTTTCATGTATTATGTTCAATGTTCATTTTGGAAACAGGTATCATTAATTGAAGGAAAACATTGCGAAGAAATCTTTGGAGGACATAATATCACATCCGATTAATTATTAGTAAGTAGGTACTTAGCTAGCTCAATAGTTTTAATGTCTTTGACTCGGTCCTGAGAAAAACCCGTTACCGTTTTTTTCTCGCAATAAAAGTAGCCTATGGTATTGCAGATTGTAATTAGATACCCGAAGTTCATCCCGATACGTTCAGCTGTTCGGACGTGATTGAGTAACAAACATCAATTCAAACACACATCCTACGTATCCGAAGTTTCGCATTTAAAATATTAGTAGGATTTCATCGAGTCTAGTCTTAGTGTTATTCAAAGCTTAGGACCCACCCTCCCGAAGTCGAGGCACCTGTTTGCCCCGCCATGATGGGCCACATGTTTGGCAAGTTATGGCGGCGGCCAAGGTCGGCCATGTTGACTTAGGATGGAACGGTAACATGAGGTAACTTGTTCCTTGTTTTATGGCTGTGGAATAATCATCATTCATCTCCGTATAAACAAGATAATAGCGCCCTTAGTACGAACTTTGATAGTTTCGTGAACAACTGTGTTCCGGTTTGAAGGGTAATGTTTCCAGACAAATTACTGGGCTAAGAGATAACACACTTTATAATTCTGGGTGACTAGCGCAGTGCGGTGCTATGATTTTTACTCTTCATGATCCAATAGCTGCGTGTCACTGTCCTGTTATGGGCAGGCATGTTGCTTACCATCAGGCACATGTCCTGCTCGTCTTGTCACTCTATACTATAAAAAAGAAATCAACTGCAAACTGTCACGAGACACAGAGCTTGATGACAAACAGACATTATAGCCGGACAGCGGTGCCCCACTAACCACTAATAAGGTTCCGTTTTACACTTTGGCTACGGAGCTCTACAAGCAATATTTAGTCAACAAAGTAACGACAGACATACCAACAGTTGCATTTCGAGTTATAATTGCCGTATGAATGCAATCATTCAATACCGAACATAATGCGCTTTCACATGCCTACACGTAACACAATAATTGCTAATTACCGAAACTTGTTCGCTCGCTCGAAAGTAAACAATTATTTTTGAGATGAAATGCTCTAGGACGGCAATTACTTGGACAGCTTAGATTGAGGCATGCTGATTTCTATGAAATTATACATCATTTTTGTGGAACGCCATTCCTTACGGCAGGTTAGGTTAGGTTAGTTAGGTTGCTGAGCGACCTAACTGAAGAAAATCTGAGACTTAAACCGTAAGAAAAATATATAACGAGGTGACGCGTAAAAACTGCCAGTGACCAGTGCTGCCAACTTTACTTTTCAAATCGTACCATGAATAATAAAATCGAGCAATATTTTTACCATTAACTGGAACAGCACTGCGCTCCTCACCCAGAGATATACCTAAGATGATTAACCTCTATATAACCTGTATTTTCTCTAGTAATATTGGCCTTCAAACCGGAACGCAACGATGTTAATTTAATATTTAATAAATTATATTATAATATTATTATATTATAATTATAAATTACAATTTAATAAATTTAATGTGGTACTGTTCTAGGAGGACTCTGCCGAAGAGTTCCACATTATTAATTTAATTATTGGAAGTATTTTAAGTTCTATCGTGTGTAGGGTACATTTTCAATAATTATATATTATACTAAGAGAAAAATAACATACGCAATACAGACTCTAAAACCTTAGCAATAAAAAGCACAACTGCCGATACTAAAAGTCTACCCAGCAAGGACGTCAAGAACGGTAATAAAATTTGTCAGGAAAAACTTAGCGGCGCCTTACCACCTCGCCAAAAAGGCTTATGTCCTTGCTATCTCCATCTCTTTAATTTCACTCGAAACTATAGAGACGGCGATAGCAAGATAGCCATTTAAAAGCGTTGGACCCCCGGGAGCATTCTCCGTCGTGACGTCATGAAACAGTTGTTCGCTCAGTATGTGCATAACTTGTCGCGTTGTTTTATTCATCGCCCATTGAGATCGTGATATGATCCGCTTGGAATGGACGTTGTCCTTTAGTGGATGTCTCCATAGAGCGTGTGAAAAACGCGGGTCGAGAGAGCAAAGCCAGAAACACATTATGTACACCAGGAAAACCAGACAGGCTTGTTGCTGACTACTTGGCGCGTGTCTTGCTCGTCACGTCACTATATATTATAAAATAAAAAGACGTGTATTTTTATATGATTTAATTTTATTTCTGACAAATTAAATTTATTTATTATTATTAAAAATAAAAAGGGAAGAAATTAATTGTATTAAAAAAAAAATTATGTATTGACTGGCTAACTTGACAAAAAATATTGTCCTGACATATAAAATACTAGTTGATTTTACCCACGTAGTCCCCATTCCCACCATTAGACTATAAATACTCGTATATATCGCGGAGAAAAAGAGAAAAATCTAGAAAATCTACCTGTGTTCAAATTTTAACCATACACGTTCAGCCGTTCAGATGTGATTGAGCTACACACATCCAAACTTTCGCATTAGTAGAATTTATCAACCGATATTTTTTTTATTCATACGAAAATTCCTAGACTTTTAAGAATTAATTGTTTGCTTACACAACCAGACCGATGCCGTCACCATTAGCCTGTTGATGTTTATTGTGTTGAAGCGGTTCGTACGCGTGTGGAAGACGAAACCAATATATTGTAATTCTAGAACTCATCTATCTTAGGTGTAGGTCCACACCACAGTTGTTTGTCGTTTTCTACGCTAGTATTTTCCAGTCATTACACCATTTTATTAGCAAAGACATTGTTGTGTTATAATCCTATTATCTTCTATATATATAAAAGCGAAAGGTCACTCATCAAGGAATCTCAGAAACTACAAATGCTAGGAATCTGAAATTTTGCATGGAGGTCCCTTTTAGAACGTAGGCGCTCGCTAAGACGGGGTTTTGCGAAATTCAAACCCCTAAGAGGGTGAAATAAGGGATGAACGGTTGTATGAAAATTCGTCATTTTCAAAGTTATCAAATTTCTTGACACGAAGCAATTAAATGTTTGTTCTATCAATTTTGTAATTTGGAACTGTACGGGGGTGAAATTGGGGTTGAAATGGGGGATGAATGTCAATATGGAAGTTCCCAACCGTTGAAGGTAAAACCTTGAAGCTCTGTATATAGACACTTGACACGAAGCAAACTGATGTTTGTTCAATCAGTTTCGTAATTTTGAACTGTACGGGGGTGAAACTGGGGTTGAAAAGAGGGATGAAAGTATTTATGGAAGTTCCCAATCGTTGAAGATAAAAACAAACCAATGTTTGTTCTAGCAATTTTGTAATTTCAAACTGTACGGGGGTGCAATTGGGGGTGGGGTTGAAATGAGGGGCGAATGTTTCATACGCTTTCACTATTAAACAACTGAATCGATTTTAATGAAATTTTATAAAATTGTTTTATTAGTAGAAGCTGTTTTTAGTAACCGTATATATATGTGTCTGGGTATGCAAATAGGTACTGCCTGAGTTACTTTAGTTAGTTTGCGCGGACGAAGTCGCGGGTAACAGCTAGTAATGTTATAAATGCGAAAGCTTGGATGTTTAAATTTTCAGATGTTCGTTGCTCAATCAGGCCGGAACGCCTGAACGGATTAAATTCGGGGGTTAAATTTGGAAAACATGTTTTATTTGGAAAATAACGGGAACGGGAATTTATATTTGAATAGAATAATGTCGGTCTACAATTAGTCATAATATTACTTATCTGTGTCTCGTACCTCGTACCACACACAGCTATATCTGTAAAAACAAATCCATAAAAATCGCGTTAATTTTATCCACTGAACATCCCTGTAGGCGTACTATCGTCTCAAAATGATCTCCAACAAAGAACTTTTGTAATAAAACAATTAATATTAACTTAAATTGGCCAATTTCAACTTTGATTGCTTTCAAACGTCTTTCGACAACGTCTGAATTCTAATTAAATCGTTCCGAATAGCTGAAGTTATTGGTTATTTCTCATTCGCAGTTTCGAAACGAAAAAAAACAGCAGATTTTTCCGGACGAACTTCAAGAAGAAAATGTTTATTAAGGGTTTAAAGTTTTTAGTAAACTAAGGAACACTTCCTTTATAAAGAATTAAAGATTATAAAGCAAAAAATCAAGTTCTAACTAAGCGCCTGTTTAAGGCAGAAACCTCAGTCTCAATCTTACAGGGGAACGGCTATGGTACAACTATTCTAGTTCTTTATTGATAAATGTACAATTTACACGTCAATTAATAAAAAAATTAAACAAAAGAAAGGGCATACAAATTGTATACATTTACAAAGTTTGAAGTTATCACTTGACTGTATTATAATAACAATTATTAATTATCGTACAGAAAACTGTCAAGTATTATACGAGTATAACAAATATATTTCAAATACATTTGTACTGATAAATGTCAATTTTTTCACATTTTTATAGGAACTTTACCATCACTCTCTAAACTCTCTATCTTTAAACTTTAAACATCTCTATGAGCTGGTACAAGTCGTCATAACTTCAGATGATGGGCGATGGCTACCGCTTATCATCAGGTGGATCGTATGCTTATATTGACGTGATAACGTCTTATAATTCGGTGAAGCCGGCTGCACGCCCGCAAAACATGACGTCATGTAACGTTACCGTTAGTTCGTCGTCTGTGCCATGCGGACGAAGCTGAGCGCTGAGGGCGCCACCCGCCGAGTCGACCGGTATCACTACTCGCGCTATCAGCGTACTGATTTCTTAAGACGTTGTCACGTTTCTATCGTCAGTAAACCGACTTTACAGACAACAATTTTTTTTTATTTATATTTATTGCCACTCTGTAAAAAAACTAGATGTAGTACGAACATAAATATCGTGATACCGGTATTCAGTTGAAAGTTGTAAAAACTAAGTACCGGTTTTGCAGTACTTATTCGCCAATTGATGTCGTATTCATGAGACAGTTTCCATTGTAGTACGAGGGACAGTATATTTCGCTTAATACAGACGTGTTTAAATAAATAGAGTGACATAATATAGCAAGATAACTGCCTGATCGAAAGCTGTTCCTTTTGAGTATTTACAAGATCAGAAATCAATTTTTGAAAACTATATTCTTGCTGTATAGTATGTATTGATGTCTCAGGAAACATGCGGCAAAAAATATATCTTAGCTTATCACGCTAATATAATCTAACCCATACAAATTGCAATGAAAACCCTTCTATCACTTCAGCTTGAACATTTTAAAAGATTGCATCAAAAACGATCCATCCGTTCAGCTACAATAACAAACAACCTTAAAAACCATTCTTCTATGTGTCGGGGGTAGAGTATGCGACTTTTAGTATGAATATCGTCCTTCGAGTCGTCGCACACATAGATACAACGCGAACGCACACACTTTCACGTATGAAAGGCAAATAAAATCGAGTTGCGTGATTGGACGTCAATAATGACGTATTGCATTACAAATCATACTGTCGCGAACAAAAACTGTGTGGCGCTTGTTATGTTGAGTGTTGAGTAAGTGCTAGATTACTACAGAGCTACTGTTTTGATAGCGGTATTATTAGTTTTAGAAATATGAGTTGTTCTGCAACTTAACGTGCATTACAAAGTGCTTGAAATATATTTGCGTGCATTAGCACCAAATCTTGAAATGATTATTCAATAAAATCCTACTTCCTACTATAAACGCTAAAGTTGACAAGTATTGGAATGTTTGCAACTCTATCACGCAAAAACTACTGAAGGTATCTGCATGACATTTTTCATGGATCATGGATTAACACGTACGCTAATTTTGGTACGCATATTGGTACATGATACGTGACTTCCAAAGATTATTAAGGGGGCGCCTAGTGCCAGAAAACGAAAAAAGGACATTTTCGATGCCGCTCACTGAAGTTAAGAAACTAAAAACTATGACAAAAAAAAATATTGACGTGTGGGTAACACAATAACCGAATAGAATTTTAAAAATAGATCAGAATTTTTTACAATAAAAAAATAAAAATGACACCGAAAAAACCCGTTTTAATTCGAGTACTCGAAATTATCAGCGATGACCCCACATAATTTTTTAGTAATAAAATTCCTAATTGTACGTTCTAGTAAAGTAACCGAACACTTTTTTTAAATGTGTGTTTAATTATTGAGTAATTTAATAAAACTTGGTCAAAAATGGACTCCTGGATTTAATATTGATTTTTCCTCCAAACTGTGTCATGCTATTCTCGACTTTATGTATATCACATTAAGAAACGCGTCGCGCCGGTGAAAACTGATTTTTCCCTGGCATTAGGCGCACTCTTAACAAGTAACAGTTTTCCTTTACCGCTTTAAACCAAGCGGCATTACGCATATGACTTCGTAAATACAGTGGGGCTCGGGGGATTCGAACCAGGGTCTCCAAATCGGCAGTTGCTATTCTCCCGACTAGACCAGCCGTAATAGACTACTGGCCCGTGAACAAAATGTATGGGTCATATGAACCACCAGTAGACCTATGTAGGATGAAGAAAGGTATAAAATAATAAGATTCAGCACTATGCCGGCATGTGTAAGCTGTTCAACTGTTGCTCTTTCCTTCTTGGCGCATGATTTTTGACGGCATTGTGGAATAATGTATTAGAATGGAGCTGAATACTATTATTTTATACCCTTCTATTATCCTAGTTCATATGATTCATACATTTTGTTCTCGATCCTGTAGTCTATAACTTAATCTCTAAAATACTAAGATGTAAAAGCAATGTCAAGTCTCCCATCCATCACTCAAAAAACTGGTTCCCTGATCTTGAACATTTCGCACTTGCCACTAAATTACCTAACGTATACAAAAAACTGGTTAGAGTAGACATGAACGTGTATCGACGATAGGTCATCAACGTTTCTATTAGATGTGATCCGCAAAAGATCCCAAATTTTTTTTTATAATATGATATTCGCGTTTGATCGCGTATAGGCGTGAAGATTAAGTCCTTCAAATACATTATAAAAAAATGATGTACACGATTTTTTTCTGTTGTTTCACATGATAATAAAAACAAGCCCACTGGCTCGCAGAAGCATGCCTAGCATGCTGGCGGCATTACCACGCTGAATGACAATGCTTTACTTTAGGACAAATAAACGCTAGCATTTTGGTCACGCGTCGCGTTGACCAAGCGCTCGGAAAGGCTTTTGAAAATGAGACAAGCTCCAGGTCCCAACGGGCCCAATGTCTCAATCTCAACCCCAAACATTTCAGATATTTTTTTAAGTTTCAACAACTTCCGAGGTTTCATATTTAAGCCGTTTGAGACGCTAAGCTGAATTATCTGAATTGTATTGTTAATGAAATGTGTATGTCAATCAATAGAGTGAATCTATCTATCTAAAGAACAGAATCCTTCTAGTAACTATTTTGCACGGCGATGATTCGATCAGTTAATTCGATATGGTCACAGATTAAAAAATATTGATGCTTTATGATGTGATCGGCTTAATCGTTACGGCTAAAATATGGATTCTCGGAAATCGATGATCTGACATGCCAAGCAAAAGTTTCCTTATGGCCGCGTATGTCTAAAGTTCACTATCTTTTAATATAGTTAGAAAAATATGGGCTATTCAATTTGATATGTATATGTATGTAAAATAGGCTGCAAAATCGTGAAACCTATTAAGAGTCTATGTGTCCATTTACCGTACATTTTTACTAAATTTTAAAAAGGAGGAAGGTTCTCAGTTCGTTAATATGTTTTTCGATATACATATGTATGTACCTAGATTGTCCTAGATATGTATAATAATACAAAATCGATTTTTACGAATTACGATTCACAAATGGCGATAGCTTCGCCAATTATGAATCGATTTTAGAGATTATTTTTTTTGTTTGGTAGAATATACTTTAAAGGTAGTCCCCATATAGTTTTATCAAAATCGGTGTAATAGTTTTTGAGATATCAACAAAAAACTCCAAAGTTGCTAACCCTTACTTGGACGACGTATTCGTAATCCGTAGTTTAATTATTATAGATTCAAGTCGGTTTTTGCTTTTTCGCAAAATATTAAATTATGATACAAGAAAAATTTAGTTATTTCATATAGAAAAATTTAGTTATTTCAAGAAATATGATGCAATCACTTGTAGTTATCAAAGCCGCCGATGACCTTGCGTTCAACTGTGACTGACCGCGAACCGGGAAACCCGATAAGCGAATAAAATTTAGCTTACCTATTCGAATTTACTTAAATTGATAATATTGTAAACATTTTACATTAGAACTTAATCACGATCTAAATCATTATTTAATTACCTTGATGAGAAGTCTTCTTGTGACCACGGCGGCTGTAACGCTGCTGAAACGTCGCGGTGATTAAATAATAATTTAAACTGTGATTAAATCCTGTTGAATATTTACAATAATAGTTTTAATAGTAGTGGTAGGACTTTCTGCAGAGTCCGTCTGGGGAAGTAGAATTTTTGCTAGTTATTCTACCGCCAAGCAGTAATGCGAAAACATTACTGTGTTCCGGTTTGAAGGGCAATGTTTCCACTGAAATTACAGGGCATAGAGATAAAGCATCTCATATCTCTGGGTGACGAGCGCAGTGCAGTTCTAGGTAATGATTTGGACTCTTCATGTTCCAATAGCTGCGTGTCACTGTGATGTTATGTGGCAGGCATGTTGCTTACCATCAGGCATATGTGTTGGACGTCTCGTCACTTTTTATTTTAAAAAAAGTTGGCAGTCATAGGAACTGCCGATAGAAGTAAAAACTTGACTTTGGAAACTACACGGGTGTAACCGGAGGGTGAGGCCTGGTGATCGTGGCATGACCATCTAGAAATGCACCAGCATTTCCCATTGGCTGACGGATTTCTAGATGGCCATGCTATGATGGGTAGGCCACGCCCTTTTAGCATTTTCCATTGGATGACGTATTCTTAGATAGCCAATGGCCATGGTTCCGACTTTACCCGAAGATTTCTTATCATATCCGAGCGTGACGCTAGAATTCATTTCACAGCCCACGAAAAATCTGTCTAGGCGTGGCAAAAGAAGTTTTCACTTCAAAAAAATACACTTGACCGCCATCTCGGCTGATGTTAAGCGACGGTGCGGTCTAAGATGGAGCGTGTTCACCTAGTCAAAAACCTTCTTCTTCTCGTGGTCTTCTCGTGACCACGGCGCGCGGCGGTTCTAACTTGTAACTCTGTCGAAACTTCGAGGTGATTAAATAATAATGTAAGATTCTGATGTAATCCTGTAAAATATTTATAAAATGTGTTCAAATACCTATAGTTTAGTTTGCTTGAATTGCCATATTTTAACTGACTTCAAAAAAGGAAGTTTCAGTTCGGCTGTACTTACAATGTTTTTTTTTTGTACATAATTATTTAGTTTACGCGCTAGCTGCCCCTTTTGATTATCTTTTGTTCGGTAGATCATACTTTAGACATATTCCCATATAAATTTTATCGATAGGTTTAGCAGTTTAAAAAAAATCAACTAAATTCTAAAATTTGCATACTAAAATAGAAAATGATATCAGTGTGATACCAAGGTACCCAAAAATTAATAATTTTTTATCGTTGTGTCTACGTTTTATATTAAATTAAAGTCGGGGTTTGTTTTACGGAGAGTATAAATTACTAGCAGCGCCCCGCGGTGTTACCCGCGTAGTTTCCTTTCCCGTTGTTATTTCTTTGTTCTATGTTCCAAATTTCAGCCCGATCCGTTATCATACGTTCAGACGTGATTGACCAACAAACATCCAAACATTGACATTTATAATATTAGTAGGATTACTATGATAGGTTTACATTTACTTGTATTTACATTTTAATGTACATGCACCATGTTTACGGATGAACGAAACGGTAACTCTAACATTTAATGAGAAATTAACATAATTGATTAATGCCAATTTTATTAATATTATTTTTGTACTGGTCGATACCACGAATAAAATTAATTAGTCAAATGACTTTGTTTAGCCTGACGTTTTGTATTTAAAATAAATAACAAGGGCCTTTACCTCTAAAGAGGTTCACGCAGAACGGTGTTAAATAAAATAAAAATAAATAAGTTTGATTAAATAATATTTTTTACCTGTAATAGAAATAACTCAGTACTTGCAATCCAATGTTATGTTAATCTTACCTTCTGCTGTAATAAAAAGCTTTTTTATTTACTTTATTTTATTTACATGACATTGATATTTGAATGTTAGGAATCTAATGTATCTTTGAGTTTTGTAATAGTAGGTAGATTTGATTAGGCTGCAAATCGCCTAAAACTTGTATGTTAACTCAGATGCGGTCTATGGTGGACCGTGCTTACCTAGAAGAAACCGATTCATTCGACTTGAAAATACCAAGATTGTCATCGGAAAAACCCACTCAGGCAACGCGTTTCACAGTCTAGACCTCTAGACATTCTTATCACAAAAGCGGAGTCAAATGTCCTCTTTGGAGATTTTGCAACGACAACTATGAAACGATGTCGCTTTTTCGGTCAACGAGCAGTTCTATAGAAAAAAGAAAATAAATTAAAGATTATAAATTAAAAAACTTTTTTATTTTCTTTTTTAAAGTAATTATTTATTTTTTAAAGCCTTGTCCAGTTACCTCTCTTCGGATATTATTCGAAGTGTAACCTCATCCGAACGTTCATTGACATCAGCGAGCTGCCAAATGGCAGGCGGACTGGTGCCGCAATAATAACCTGGTTACAGACAGACACTTTAGATTTTATGTAGATAGTGGTATCTGTATGGAACATTCCGAAACTTTTACCACACTTTAAGTAAAGATGAAATTCGTGTTATGTTTGGTATGAAATCTTTTATTTATATTGAGTACGTTGTGGTTTGATCACGATTTTTTGTAAAGGGACTTCCCATGGGATTTGGTCTCAGTAGGTCTATTACCTGCCGAACTTTGGGCTATCGAAGAAGGCACAAGGCCCTACTATCATACATTTCTAACTATAAATACATACACATAACTGAAAGGCTTCCACATGCTTGCGTAACTTACAAAAGCTGAACTTCTAGAAGTGGCGCTAGATTTCAATTCACACGCCCACGAAAAAACTGTCGGTGGCACGCCAAATGAACTTTTTACCCCAATCAAATGAAAAGCGAGCTTTTTTTAAAAGTTTTCAATATAACCAGTAGCATTTAACTTAATCATCGAACAATGTACTTAGTTCTAGTTATTCTAACCATCTGGCTTGGCTCGCGTCCCAGATCTAGTCATTTTGGCAACCGCTACTTGTAACGTTTAAACAGAAACTTAGTACCATTAAAATAGAATAATACGAGGCACTATTAGTTCAGCTGGGCTCAGTTTAGCTGGGCTTGGCAGCGTTTGGAAACCTTCGTCGAGTCTTCTCGTCATCCGTCCCATAATATCTGAAGATTAATGGATGCATGTTGGTAACTAGTAAGTCTACCTGCGAGGCCGTTGGTCGTGGGTTCTATCCTCACCCTGTGCTATGTCATGAATACAAATATTTGGTCTCGGTGTTTTCTATGTATATTAAGTATGTATTTAATATCTGTAATAAAAAAAACCCGACTGCAAAGAATAAAAAAAAATATCATATACTATCTAAGGATATTTGGGTGATCTGTGTACATTGTATAAAATTGTCAATGGTACTGCTGGAGGTGAGCTTCTACAAAATATTAACTTTAAAGTTCCCACACGATCTGTTCGTAAGGTTCAGCTATTTGGTTCGATACTAACCCAAAACAATGTATCGTGGAATAGTCCCTTACACAGAATGTGCCGCACCTATGATCTGGCTGATCGGCTGATCCAATTGATATGTTTGCTTATAGTGTGAGAAGTTTTAAATCTGCTGTCAACAATTGCTTCAAATAAGTTTTTTATTTTGTTTATTTATTTTTTCTTAATTTTTTAAATTAGTGTATAGAGTAAAAGAAAAACATTGTGCATGTCACATTCATAAAAGTTAAATTAACGTTCAACTTACATTTACAAGTAGAGTATGGCTGTTATTGCGCATGAAGTTAAAAAAGCTGTTTTAAATAATTACTTTTAGTTTAAGATTTGACTTTGTGCCTGTTGTCATTCCTAAATAAATAAAAAAATAAAAAAAAAATAAGACAAATCTAACGATACCTTAATTATCATAATCCATCCAGCCGTTTGGAAATAAAGAAATTTATAAACATACAAGATACGTGCGAAAAACATAACCCTTCTTTCAGTCGGGTAAAAAAATATTAATATTACATCAGCTATCTGGCTTCTATAGTACAAGCTTTGCTTAGTTTCGTCAGAGATGGTTGTGTGTGAAATGTCCACCAATAGTTATTTATTTAAAAGTGTATAATAATCAGTACGTCCTCCTACCAGTCATGACCTACGGTGCTGAAACGTGGACACTGACAGTGAAAGCGGTCCGTAAAGTTCAAAGTGGCTCCGTGAGCTGGAAAACACTACTTTTCGAGTTTCTCTGAGGGAAAAAGTCTAAAGAGAACTGTTTATTTTGTCTATAATAGATAATAAATAAGTGATAATTTTATCTCCTTTCATAGAATGTATCCATTGGATGGTATCCAACCCAGTCGGTTCATCCGACGTACATACATGCGTGAAACTTAACTGGTTCGAAAAAAGGCGTCACTACTATCGCTATCACCTTGACATTATATATAGGCATCCTTACTTCCAGTTTTGGTCATCGTGCTGTATATAAGTTTGTGACTCTATAGTTGGGCACCGTTGCAACCACAGGCGCTTAATCGACGTTACCAAAGAGTCTCATTTTTGAATTCACTCGCTTAAAGGTTAATGACTAAATTTAGTCGACTGAATTTAGTCGTTACTGAATTCAGTGAAGTGTAATAGCATTCAGTAAGCTTTTGTAGTGGTAGGACTCTTTCCAGAGTCCGCCTCGGGAAGTGCTATTGCCAGTTATTCTACCGCCAAGCAGTGTTTCCATAGAAATTACAGGGCTTAGAGATATAACAACCTAGATCTCCGGGTGACGAGCGCTGTGCAGTGCTTGGACTCTTCATGTTCCAATAGCTGCGTGTCACTGTGATGCTATGTGGCAGGGTTGGCACGATTAAATCATTTTGATTTAAATCATGATTTAAATCACGATTTAAATCAAATGATTTTTTCAATAAAAATCAACGATTTAATCAACAATAATAATAATAATTAAGGGGAATATTTCAGGGAGACAGTCTGAGTTCCCTATGGTGGTGCCTAAGTCTGAATCCTCTCAGCACTCTGCTGAAAGATTCAGAGTTAGGCTATCGTCTTCGTAGAGGAGGTGAGGTTATATCTCATTTGCTGTACATGGACGACCTCAAACTTTTTGCACCGAAACGCCAAGACTTGTTGGAGCTATTAAAAACCACAGAGGTTTTTAGTAACGCCATCAAGATGGAGTTCGGTGTCGACAAGTGTGCGGTCATGCATGTACAGCGAGGGAAAGTAGTAAATTCAGAGAATTTACAACTTTCCGAGACTATAACTCTCAGACCCCTCTCCGAAGACGAGACCTACAAATATCTCGGTATGTCACAGTCGTTGGGTATATCAGCAGATGACATTAAGAAATCGGTGAAGGAGCGCTTTTTTTGCCGGCTGACAAAAGTACTTAAAAGTCTTTTGTCAGGCGGCAACAAGGCGCGAGCCTTCAACGGTTGGGTAATGCCTCTGCTGATATACTCCTTTGGCATACTGAGATGGACTCAGACTGAGCTCGACGCCCTGGATAGAAAGGTCCGTCAACTGCTCACAACACACCGCATGCTATACCCGCGCTCGTCTGTTATGAGACTGTATATTCCGCGGAAATGGGGGGGTCGAGGCTTTTTAAATGCCAAGAACCTTCACAACCGCGAAGTATGCAGTCTCAGGGATTATTTCCGCAACAGTGAGTCCGGGATGCATCGCGATGTTGTGGCAGTTGACAGGAGCTTCACGCCTCTTTCATTGGCAAACGAGAACTGGCGCAAACCATCGGTGCTCAGCACTGATGATCGCAAGGAGGTATGGAAGAGCAAGGAGATACACGGGCGATTCTATCGGGCCCTGACGGGACCCGATGTGAATCCGCTCGCGTCGGTGAACTGGCTGCGCTTCGGGGACCTCTTCGGAGAAACCGAGGGTTTTGCCTGTGCAATTGCAGATGAAGTTATCAAGACGAACAATTACCGGAAATACATAATGAAGGACGGTACGGTCGACATTTGTCGGGCATGCCGCCGTCCAGTCGAATCACTTCGTCATGTTATTTCCGGTTGTTCGCATCTTGCTAACGGCGAGTACTTGCACAGACATAACCTAGTAGCCAGGATCATCCACCAGCAACTTGCTCTTCGATACTGCCTTGTCGAGTCCGAGGTGCCGTACTATAAGTACGCACCTCTGCCAGTTCTCGAGAATGGTCGTGCGTTGCTCTACTGGGACCGCTCTATCATCACGGACAGGACTATTGTCGCCAATAAGCCTGATATCGTGCTGATAGACCGGTCTCAGCGCCGGGCTGTGATCATCGATATCACCGTACCACATGACGAGAACCTCGTGAAAGCCGAGAAGGACAAGCTTAGCAAGTACCTTGACTTGGCTCATGAGGTTACCGCCATGTGGGATGTTGATTCGACGATCATAGTCCCAATAGTCGTGTCGGCAAACGGCCTTATAGCGAAAAGCCTCGACCAACATCTCAAGAGGCTTTCGCTAGACGGTTGGATCAAGGGTCAGATACAGAAAGCAGTCATCCTAGACACAGCGCGCATCGTCAGGAGGTTCCTCTCTCTGCAGCCCTAACCACCGGTAGCTTGGGCCCTGCCCCGCTGCTGGCGGCTATCTAGGTTTAAGTTTTTATAATGTTTTTATGTTCTTTTATATAAATATTGTAAAAACTTAAATTTAAGAAACGAAATAAATACGTGGATAATAATTATAATAATAATATGCACGCGGCGGTCATCCTCGACACAGCACGCATCGTCAGGAGGTTCCTCAGTCTGCAGCCCTAACCACCGGTAGCTTGGGCCCTGCCCCGCTTGGCGGCAAACTAGGTTTAGGTTTTTAGAATGTTTTTGTGTTGTTTTATATATAAATATTGTAAAAACTTAGGCTTAAGAAAGGAAATAAATACGTACATAATAATATCTTTATTTCAGACATCAGTCCATAGTGCATATACATCAAATTACAATTTTACACAACAAGAAACATTTATAAACAATTAACAAAACATAACTAACTTATGAGCCCAATGTAACTTATGAACAATGTTTAATTTCACTTTCTTTCACAGAAATCAACATAAAAAACCGATTTAGAAATTATTATTAAGTTAAAGACTAGGGTCGTTTAAATCTGATAATGTTCCCAAATCCCATCTCTTTGGCGAGGCATTTTTCTTAATATATATAAATCTCCTGTCACGATGTTTGTCCGCGATGGATTCCTAAACTACTTAACCGATTTTAAATTAAATTGGCACACCGTGAGCAGTCTGGTCCAACTTGAGAGATAGGATAGTTTTTATTTCGATTAATAGTCTTTAAATGACAATATCCGAGCGCAGCCGGAATGGGCCGCTAGTTTATAATAAATTGGTTAAGCACGCACCACAGCACACCAATAACAAAAGTAAACTAAGCTGAAGGAATGAAGTAAGATCGTAATTGCAAGCGAAATATACAAAACACTGCGCGGGGATTTCCCTTTTGCTTGACATTCACATGTCAGAGGGCGCGTTCCGTTTTGCGCAGAAATATAGTTAAATGAAAAAATCGTGATTAATTAGGATTTTTTCAAAAAATCGTGCTTTATTCGATTTTTTCAAAAAATCATGATTGTTTCCAACCCTGCTATGTGGCAGGGGTGTTGCTTACCATAAGGCACATGTCCTGCGCGTCTCGTCACTATTTATTTTTTGTAAAAAATTGGCAAACATTACTGTATTGCGGTTTGAAGGGCAATGTTTCCAGTGAAATTACAGGGCAAAGTGACAAAACATCTTATATTTCTGGGTGACGAACGCAGTACAGTGCCGAGTAATGGTTTGGATCTTTATGTTGCAATAGCCGAGTGTTACTGCTGTTATGTGGCAGGCATGTTGCTTACCATCAGGCACATGGCCTGCTCGTCTCGTCACTCTATACTATAAAAAAAGTCAACAAACTAAATTCAAAAACGAGGACTGTTTGCTTCCAAACTTGATTCTAAATTCATTTTTTTAATTTAGTCAAAAATGTTAAGCCTTTTAGCCTTGTATTTTTTCAGTTCAACATTAGGTAGAGTGAGTTTGTAATTGAGGCCTGGCTCATTCCACCATGCGTTCCGTATCGGCCCTGCGGTAGGCAGTGGACTTTAATACTCTGTGGAGCAACGAAATTGAGAGGTTTAAAGCAAATTTTGAGGTTTTATGTGAAATTCAGAGGGGTTTTACAACGAAAGTTGGAAATGAGAAGGAGTTTTAGAATAAGCTGATTATTTCGCTGTGTTTCCTACAGTACGTAATCAGATTTCTTTCAAGTCAAGCGGAAATTACGAAAAGATTATCTTCAACTCTTCAAGCCCAAAAAGCGTAGTGGCTTAGTGGTTAGGACGTACGATTTCGCAATCATGAGGTCGTAGGTTCTAATTCCGCCGGCATCTCTGATTATTTTCCAAGTTAGTTTGTCATCACCGATTTTAAATGTAACGGCAAACAAGGCGAGGAAACCTGCATATCCCGAGACTCTTTAGAGTTGATTGCTTATCATTTCTTTTTAAACCTAAGGTTGCTTGGAAGAGATCGTTAGTTAGCGATAAAACCCCTCCAATCGTCGCACTAGCTAAAGTATAGATGAAAATGTACAATGAATTTGTTTTAAGTTGTAAATTGTTTTCATTTAGTGTTTGCAATAAAGTGTACATATATTTATCTATCTGCCGCACTGGGCCAGCATGGTAGATTATGACTTTGACCCTCTCCTTGCGAAAGAAGTAGAAGTCTCATCGATAGGAACATTTAGTGTGCTGATTATGATGATAATGATAAATATCAAAGCATTTTCAAACTATTCAATTAAACTTTACAAAATTCGTCTCCAAGATTTCTAACAAAAATCAAAACTGATCCGTACAAATTCAATACTGAATTCACACGAATGGAACCAGCGTATCTCATTCGAAAATAAACCTTATTATGTATAGGAAATAAATTGAATTCCCCTTAAAACTCACGGGAGCGTGTTAAATTCGATTGGAAAGGCGCAACATATGGTGCGGCGCGGTTTTGTATGGGTTTCGTTACTCAATAGCCGTGTGAGGTTTTCTGGTTAATTAATGGCTTCAATAATTTTGTTTTACTTTAAAATAACCCATATTATTTTGTACCGGCTTTGATATTAACCCAACACGATGTTGCTCGGGTTCAATTTAGTTGAAACTTTAAATCCTACTAATATTATAAATGTCAATGTTTGTTGCTCAATCACGTCCTAGTATGAACGGATCGGGCTGAAATTTGGAACACAGATAGATTATAGTCTGGAAGAACACATAGGCTACTTTTTATCCCGAAAAAAAAAACGGGAACGGAAACTACGCGGGTAACACCGCGGGGCACTGCTAGTTATAAAATAAATGTCAATGTTTGGATGTTTGTTGCTCATTTGCATTGTAACATCATTACAAATTTGGAACAGAGTTACGAGTATAATATGTATTATATAGCCTGGAAGAATAAATAGGTAATTTTTTATGTACGGAATACGCGGAAACAGGAATTCCGCGGGTCAAACCGCGGGGCGCTGCTAGTATTATAAATGTGAAAACTTGTATGTTTGTTGCTCAATCAAGTCGCAACGGTTGAACGGATCGGTTTGAAATTAGAATCATAAAATATAATGCCAGGAATAACACAACACATGCTATCTTAATCCCGGTAAAATACTGTGAACGGGAACCATCCATGTAAAACCGCGGGGCACTCCTATTACCTTAAATTCGAATAAAAAACATATCTGGACATTATAAAACGAAGTGAAGAGAATTTTGTTCAAATCCTAGTAACTTTAAAACCCTATTAAAATCTTACTGTGCTTAACTGCTTAGTCTATCGAAGTTGGGCTACGTCAGGGTCCTCTGTTAAACTTAATAACATTATTAAGTGCGTCTAGACTCTAGACCAGTTTTTCCCAAATTGGGTGATAATCCCCCCTTGTGGGCGCTGCAGGCCTAAAGGGGGGCGGTAAGAAACCCAGATAAAAAAATGTAGGCGTTGCGTAGAGGCCTGGAGTCTGTTGTGTACTACCTTCGGGCTACTGGGCTTCGGTCTCAAGTCAACTCTTGCGGGTTGTAGTAAAAGTCTCGTATAGAATAAATTTTTGAATTTTCAGTAAAGTAGTCATTTCAAACTTTGAAAATGTATACAATGTGTATGCTCTTTCTTTTGTTTTTATTTTTTATTTATTGACGTGTAAATTGTACATTTATTATGAACAAAGTACTTTGAATTTGACTTTAATCTCCGCTAATATAGCTCACAATCATAAATTAATTTCATTTTAAGTTGTAATTGTTTTTAAGTAGGTGTAAAAATGGAGGCGCTAAAAATGTTTTTTTTTTAAAAGTGGGCAGCAGACAAAAGTTTGGGAACCCCTGCTCTAGACGGTCAGTACCTACCTAGCTTAATCAAGCCGGGATTATTAGAACACTGTGTTAGTTCCAGCCAATGGGTTTATTGTATAGACTCCATTTTAGCTTCTAGAATGTAGACCAGGTATCGCCAATAAGTTTGATTTGGGGTCCGTGTATTATTTTATAAATAGGACCATGGACCGAGGTTCATGTGTTCATGAACCGTTTAAACGAAATGTAAAAAATGAAAAGTAAAAGTACCAATTTTGTATATTAATTCATGTCTTGCCGTTGTGGATTTTATATTTGTTAAGATAAAACGTATTTTGGGTTCACGCAGAACAGATTGACCAGTCAGCGTTCGTAATTCGGATTGCAGTCCGCCGTTTGATTTGTCTGATCTAGATGTTAGTGTCTTAAGTTTGGACTTCATAATGTAGAGTTGAGATGGTGTCGATATTAAGAGAAAGCCAGATTACGTAGTGAATTTGGTCACTATATTTCTACGATTCAAGTGAAAGATTCAGAAGAAAACCTAAGACAAGGTGGGTACAGGACAAAGGGTCATAATTACAAGCTATCCGATGATGATGGCGAGAATAAAGCGAAATGAAAAAAAAACAATGAAAGCTGTTGTAGCCTGCGTCTTCTACCTAAGTAAGCCCACCGTTCGGTAGGTAGTAGATGCCATTAAAAACAAATATAAGAAAACTATCTCTCACTCTCTTGTTCGGATATCTAGCTAGAAAGACAGAGAGAGAAAGATGTTAAGTAATCTAAAAGAAGCATTGTAGATAAGTGAAGACACGAGCAGCACCGGCAGGTGTGTCCGCTGACAAGACAATACAGCTGATTCCATTGTATCTCTATCTGTTACAGATTTGCTAGGGCTGCTAGGAAAACATTCACTTCTTAATTTAATTACAAATGTGTTTTTTATAGAATTGAAAAAATAACAGTGAAAATAACAATTATTAAGCTACCTATTTGTACATTTAAAATTATTTCCTTAAAAATAGATGTTTAAAAATAAAGTACGTGTACTTGGTACACAAATTTTTTTGCATCATGTTTCTATACTATTTGGCAGATACAGTAATTTCTTCAGCATGTGAAAACAACCAGTGATAAAGTTTCAAATGAATATTGAACTTACTACTTTTACTATCTACACAGCACCAGCTGTGTAGATATTAAAAGTAGCTACCCTAAACTAAACAAATCTTTTGCTATATAAGTCGAATAGCTCATATAAATACTTATATAATTTTAAATACATACGGTTTAAATAAATATCACACAGTCAAAAACAGGTCAAAATATTTATTTATCGAATTCTTATTCATCAATAATTGAACTCTACATCATTCGTTCCATTACCAAAACATTAATTTATAAGAATTAATTTTAGACAGCCCTTTATTTCAGAATTTATGACGCTCTACATAATATCCATCACATGTTGCAATTTGTAACAGTAGACCCAAGCCGACGCTGTCATCAACTAAAATTGACAGCGCGCTCGATCAAAAGGAAATCTAATTAAACTTAATTTAAACTACGTCATAATTAGCCCGTCCTCCTCATTTTAATTAACCTTAAAACGAGCCCTCTAAATTGCAAGCGCCCAGAATCTAATAACGTAACATTAATTAAATCCTATACGCTCTAGTAACCGCGTTATAAATAACTGTTATCGTTAATGGAGCAATATGAGCGATAACGTTGTAATATAGCCTTTTTCGAAGCGTGACAGCCCTGGGCCATCTGCCGATTCGCGCATGACGTCACAGAGGTTTTCTTTGTGTGTGTTGGTTGCAGATGCAAGCTCGCACGCCATGCGCTATCTATTTCATTTCATATATGTGTTTTTGTTAGTGGGTGCGAAACTGCTAAACTTTTTTTTTGCAGCAGATGCACGTTGACAATCGCTGCCTTTTTGTTATTATCTCAAGCACAGTTACTTTTGAAATCTCAATTTTACGACAGCTATTAAGAAGTCCAAGGTATTTTAAAGTAATACAGCGTATTGTGAAGCGTTTTTACGGTAAACAATGATTTTTGTGAGATCTTTTGTTTCGGGGCAGTCGAGGAAGAGATGTTTGCAATCTTGACCGACTTACAGATCCGTGCAATGATACCTAATTGTAATTTGTGATACGTGTCTCGTGTTTAAAATTTATATTGGGTTAAAAAGGAGGCTAGTTATTCGATTTGTTTGTTGTATGTATGAGTATGTTCGCAGATATCACCACCGTTTTTCAGGGGACTTTTTTTGTTGACTGCTTGTTTTTTCGTGTGTTTCGGTTTAAGACAAAAAATTATATACCTATTATTTTAATTTGTGCGGCTAAAATCCACTTAGTTTGGGTCGTTGAGCCAAGCTAGTTTTTTTTCACTTTGTGTCATTGATAAATTTTCGGAACCGGCTCAACAGCTTCTTAGAGTAACAACCAAAGATTTACTACAAAAAAAAAACAATTTTAATTAAAAAAAATCCGAATAAATAGGTATCATTTCATATTATTTACTTTCTCAGTACTTTAGGCTTACGCCTTTTCCGAGACCGAAATTTGTCATGTAAAAGTTAATTAATCTCAAAGAATTATGTATAAATTCAGAAGCAATTAGGAAGTTACTTTGCATTAAGGTTTACTTAGCTCATCAACATTTTAAATATTGTTTTAAGATAACGCGCTTCAGTGTAAGGGGCTTACTTATGTTCCCACTGCTGGGACCTGGGACTCAAGGGTCTTCTCTCACAAGGCTCTCCTTGTGAGAGAAGCAGTCAAGGCCATAATTCATCACGCTGGCCAATTGCGGGATGGTCGGTACATGACAAACATATTATGTCCTTGAAAGATCTCTTTGAAATATGCGAAGAAACTCATGCTTGTGAACCAATTTCAAGTTATCGTGTGTGGGCCATTGGCCACTACGGCTCTATTCATAGCGCTTGTGCACTGTTTTATTTGACGCATGCTGTTGCATCGAAATATCGGGGATTCGCTAAATATCCCGTCATTAATGATAGTAACGCAATTGATATTTCATTTAAAATTAGCAGTGCCAGATTGATATTCTAGCTGTGTTCCTAAGTTTAGCCCGATTAGGTAAGTCGTTTCGATGTGATGTAGTTACAAACATTTTTCACAACTTTCACATTTATTAAATAAGTAGAAGAATAATGTTTTAAAAAGATTCGGTAATATCCATTAATGTAAATAAATAAATTGGGGTAAACAGCTGCAGCAAATCAAACAGGGGCGTGAATTTTACGGGGAAAATAATATTAATATTCGTAATTAGAAAATGGCAACCCATATTTCAATACTACAGACCTACAGAGTGTTTAAAAATGAACGTTGATGAAATTAATAAACATTGACAATGGGTTAATTGACATATATTTTGACAGATTACATTCGTTAGACAAACATTTTTGTAATAACGCGGTTAGCGTTGTTTTTATTGCTCCGTTTTATTTGGGTGTATAACTAGTTTTAATGTTACGTTAAAATGGTTTTTCACAAAAGCAACGTTTTTCAAAATTTCATTCTAAGTAAATCTAAATTATTTGGGTACAAAAATGCGTATACTTTAGGTATATATGCGTGTATCATGCAAGTGTCTAGTCAAAGATCTTTCCCTGTTTTTTTATCTATTTTAATTAGGAAACATTTGAATGTTTTCATAACAAGCGTGTAAAACGCAATTAACGGGTGCTAACATTTCCGATGGATACAATATATTTATATATCACATCGATGTAAGGCCGTTCGTTCGCGGAAGCGAGCGTGCACGGCGTGCTTCGCAGCAGCAAAATCCACTTTGAATTATTTTTTTCTCGGATTAAACTTCTTCGGAGCTTCAAAAATTAAAACAGTGAACCGGTTTTGTTGACTTTTATCAGAATTATAATGAAGATGTATGCTTCTTATGAAATAAAAAATAATTATTTCGGTCCATAGGTAAGTCCATAGGAGTAATGGTATAATTTATTATACGTTATGTGTACTTTTAAACTTTCATACTTTGAACTCCTACTGAAAACATTACACTGGACTTAGTAGGTAATAAATAAATAATAATAATACGTAGCGATCTAGATCGTTATTTTTTTATTACTCTCGAACTCACTCCATCTTCTCGTCACCGCGGCCGTTGTAACTCAACTGGAACGCCGTTAATTAGAAAATAAATTTAACTTTGATAACTATGAAGTTCTGTGTAATGCTTTGTTATGCATAGATAATAAACTATTTAAAAAATCAACTGATTTGAGAACCGCTTTTTTTTCTAGGAAACGAAACGGATTCTAGAACGCGTTTTACTGGGCAAAAGATAAAACCCTATTCAGCAGTCCATTTTTTATGTTCTTCCTTTGTAGTCTTGTATTACGAATACAAGTCAAATAGTCGAGATAACGAGAAGATATCAGTTCCACTTTGTTACACATTGAGCGAATACGGTGATACAAATTACTCGCCCGCCGCGTCATACGCTAGTTTTCAAGGCATACCTTAAAACAGAAAAATGCGTACATTCGTCTGACGGAAAATAATTACACGTGAATATTTAATTACCTCTTTCCGCTATCGGTGTGGAAATAACGTTTAAAATATGCATATCTAATTTTGAAAAGTTGACCTTTTTATGTATAATATATACAACTGTTTCATCAAACTTTTGTACGTTAATTTGTACGAAGTTCCTTTAGATAATAAGAAGCAACATGTAAAAATAAATGCTTAATTTAATTATGGTACGGTCATCTCAAAAACTGAAGTTGGCAACGCTTTACTTAACGCTTTGCTTAACGCTGGTAACGGGAAGTTTTTCCCCTCACTTCCATTACTATATATAAACTTATCTTACGGTTTTAGTCTAGCTATTTTTTTCGGTTCCAGAGTAAAATCCTTATCTCCTCCAAGCCTGCCGCGGCAGGAAATGCCATTAGGAAATTATTTCCAAAAATTGGTTGGTGGACATTTTTGAAAAACGGACAAAATTAACAGGATAGTGCGTTGATTCTCATAGAAAAAAAAATGTTTTCAAGGTCCTGAATATCTTATTTACCTGATAAATGATGTAAATAACGATTAAAACATAAATAAATATAATTTTCTTTTTTACCAGATAAATTATGTAAATAATAAAATTAAAACTTAAATAGATAAAATAAAGGCAACACCCTGTATCCTAAATCCGATGAATAACACCCAAACGATATTTACGAAAAGGTATTAATCACCCAAAGTCCGGGGCCATTCTGCAATCCTCTTTATTGACCTCCGGGGGGCCTTTCTGTATTTATTGAATTCTACGCACTTGCGGACCACATGGGGTAGGCTTAATTTGTTCCTTTTTAGGGTTCCGTAAAACGTAAAAACGGAACCCTTTTAGATTCGTCATGTCTGTCTGTCTGTCTGTCTGTCTGTCTGTCTGTCCGTCCGTATGTCACAGCCACTTTTTGCCGAAACTATGAGAACTACACTGTTGAAACTTGGTCAGTAGATGTATTTTGTGAACCGCATTAAGATTTAAACAAAAAAAATTAAAAAAAAATAAAAATTAGGGTTGCCCCCCATACTCAGAACTGAAACTCAAACATTTTTTATTCATCAAACCTACACGTGTGGGGTGTCTATCGATAGGTCTTTAAAAATGATGTTGAGGTTTCTATAATCATTTTCGTCTACACTGAATAATTTGCGCGAGAGACACTTCCAAAGTGGTAAAATGTGTGTCCCCCCCCCTCTAACTTCTAAAGTAGGAGAATGAAAAATCTAAAAAAAATATATGATGTACATTACCATGTAAACTACCAACGAAAATTAGTTTGAACTCGATCTGATGAGTAGTTTTTTTTAGTACGTCATAAATACACTATTATTGAAACTTCGATCAAAGTTACAACGCACTACAAGAACTATGTGTACTATGTATATTATGTTACTTGCTGCAACGGAACCCTTCATGGGCGAGTCCAACTCGCACTTGACCACTTTATTTTTTTACTTTGGCAGCCGATACTATTCTGTGCTTAGATTAGAGACATGTAAAAATGCTTTAAAAGTTAGAGTATGTGATTTTATGTTGTACATCAACGTCTAGCGTAAGCCTATAATAAGCAGCCTTTCTCTCGCTAGGAGAGAGTTAAGGTCATAATCCACCACGCTGGCCCAGTGCGGCTTGATGGGTGACGCGTGACCTCGCAAGATTCTTGGAACAACTCGGTTTTCTAACAAGCGAATATAATAGTATTTTAAATTAAACTACGGAGAATTTCATTGCGTAGGATCAAGAAAAGAAAGTATTATTTAAGGAACTCTACATATTTATCTATCTGATGTTAAAATCATTAATCTAATATAGTAATTATACGACGTGATTGGGGAACAAAGATTTCATCATCCAAATATCCACATACCTACCTGAATATGTTGACAACTAAACCACCAAACATCGATATTTATTATTATTATATTAGCTGAACGTGAAAACATCTAAACAACCAAAAAACTAAATATCCGAACATCTGAAACATGTTAACATCCAAACAACCAACATGTAAACATCCAAACATTTTAACATCCAAAAGTCAATCCTAGACATTCAACAGTTCACATTCACAATATTAGTAAGACAGATGAGCAAAAGATCAGAATTAAAATTTCCAAAGCCGCAATTCGTATTTTTTCCGATACCGCGAAACTTTTTTAATTTGCAATCGCGCTGTAACGCGGACAAATCTGTTTAATGCAAATAAGACTATAACTTTGTTTGTTTAGGGTCGAAAGCTGAATACTTCAATGAGGAAACTTCGGATTGGCCCTCAAAAGAGCCTCAAAATGTTTGGATTTACTCAATCCTGATAAATGTTTCATTGTTCTGTTTGTAATTCCTTTGTATAGCCAATAGACATACAGCAAGCCTTTTCCCAGTTCAATATTTCATGTTTTAAGGAACTGGCACTGTATAAAGAAATATTACCAGTAGTTCATAGCCTTTGATCTTGGGAGAAAGGTCGATAATGTCTAGACACGGGTAGGGTTGTCGCAATTTTAAAAACGTGGCACCAAAATAAAATTAAAACATACGGAAGACGTCAGCCCTGAGCCGCGCTCCTGCAATACTAACATTGGAATGTAGGCAATGCAGGAGCGCGCTTCCCGCGTCTCACCCCGCACGATTGCCCTGTCTAGACGGCTTCGTGGAACGACTGTATGATTTAATAGACTGTGGAACAGGTTCTCAATTTCTCGGACTATATTATTAGATTACTACTAGCTAATACTACTTGTTACTTTAATATGTTTAGTACCGTCATATGCACAGTCAAGCCATAAATGATTCTGATTCTAAATAACCCTTTTTTCTATCGGAGTGCTATTCGCTGTTGCTTGACGTTCGAAAGATTGTGTAGTGGCGTCTAAGTCCATCTGGGGAAATATTTTTGCCAGTTATTCTACCGCCAAGCAGTAACGTGCAAATACGTCTATTGCCCTTCAAACCGGAACACAGCAATCTTTGCGCATTTATGCTGTGCATTAAGGCATATCATAATAAATATTATTATTGTAATTTAATTATATTTTTCCTTGTTTCAGGTGACATACAGTGCATACAGTGTGACAGTGATAGAAATAGTGTTCCGCATGTGTTTGTAATCCGGATGTGTTAGTGCGCGATGTCGCCGCAGTGGCGCTGCGGTCGAGTCACGTGACGTCACACACACAACATGGCGGAGAGTAGTCCCGCCACTTCTATAATAGAGGGCACTGTCAAATTCCGCGATGGAAAAAAGGTGAATATTACAAATTTTTTTTAAACTACTTGGTATGTTAAAATCGTAGCCCTGATAAAAAACAGCTCTGCTTTAGTAGGACATGTTTTGCTTAATCTGCGAACTAACTAACTAGATTTCATTACATTAAGGTCTTTCGATTCTTACCTGATGTTCTTATGTGTATTTAAAATGGTTTACGTTATGCAATCAGTGCTCATTATATATCGTTTTCGTATTGTTTTATACACCTAAGTAGTTAAGGTATTTTGAAGTCAAAAACATCAAACATTTCGTTGACTATAAAACTAGACATTTTTTTCTTGTAGAGAAAACTTTTAATTAGAATATGGATGTAAGTAATAGCACAGCCTCGTCACTGGCTAAACGGCGCGAGCTTAGTACCTACTCGTTCGCGCCCTCCCGGGTGTACTAAAACCACAAGGCCGCCGGCCGTTTGCCTGAGTTGACGTGCGATCGAACGCCGAGTGCGCGCATAAATAATGTCGCGGCGTTATTGTATTGTGAATGGCTGCAATAGCAAGAAACTGAAATGTAGTAGTAATTTACCCCATTTTTATTATGTCGCATTAAGTTTAAAAAAAAAATTTACGAGATACTTTTTTTAATATTCATATACATAATTAATGATACTAATTTGTTGATTTATTCGACGGTATGAAAACAACTTACAACTACCTACATTGTATAACCAAAATAAACTTCAGTATCAGTTGACTATAAAACGTACCTACTTAAAAAAAGCTATAGAATTTTTAACCGAATTCAAAGAAGGAGGCGGTTCTGGGCTTAATTTTTATTGGATGTAAGTATGTTTCGCGATAGCTCAGCTAATTGTGGACCATTTTTTAACCCCCGACCAAAAAAGGGTGTTATAAGTTTGACGTCGATTTTTTTAAAAAGGTATATTTTTGTGCGGTGGTTCTTAGCTATGTTTGGTTTATATCGATTCAAAATGCCCCCCTCCACAAAATCGCGGACAGAATATTTTTTCACAACCTACCTCTATATGGGTATCAAATGAATGGGCTTGTCTAATGGAGTACTGTAGTGGTAGGACTATTAGCAGAGTCCGCCTGAGGAAGTACCACACCTTTGTCAGTTCTTCTACCGCCAATCAGTAATGTGCAAACATTACTGTGTTCCGGTTTGAAGGGCAATGTTTCCAGAGAAATTACAGGGCTTAGAGATATAACATCTTAGATCTCTGGGTGACGAGTGCAGTGCAGTGCTAGGTAATGATTTGGACTCTTCATATTCCAATAGCTGCGTGTCACTGTGCTGTTATGTGACAGGCATGTTTCTTACCATCAGTCACATGTCCTGCTCGTCTCGTCACTCTTTATTTAAAAAAAAACACAGTAACGTTTGCACATTACTGCTTCGCGGTAGAATAACTGGCAAAGGTGTGGTCCTTCCCCAGGCGGACTCTGCCAACAACCCTAGCACGTTTTGTCAATGACGTAAGCAGACGACAAGTGACACGGTGCGCACGGCATTTACAACTCTGCGTGGGTGTGTTAAGGTGTATTTTTGCTTACAAGTAACAGTAGGTAAGTAGTATACGACAGTTTAGGTTATTATCGTGTAGGTATTTGCACTTTTGTATGGAAGTGATGCATCTGTTACGAAGTAACTATTTTCTGATCTGTGGTAATAGTAACATTATGATATAAGTGCGGTAATTATCAAAGCGCACGTATGTCATACGACGTTTTATAACATATTTGCGAGGAAATAAACAAAACTCTGACGACATTTTCAAATAAAAACAATACAGCGAAAAAAAACGCGCGGAATCATATTTACTTGATCACAGATCACAGCACAGAGTAAGTAATCACTATGGATCACAGATTAGCAATGCGCGCGCATCGGCGCCTTTTTTTTTAAGCAACGGCACAGAACCAGCCGGTATGCCATTAATAATAAAGTAAATTAATATTTTTGTGTTTTGTTACAGAAAAAATAAAGTAATTTATGGTCTAAATTAATTAAATTAACGAATTTAATAATTCTTTATTATAACCTCTCAAAGTTAATTTTATTCTTAAAATGTTGACCACACTTTTCTGACATAAAAACTCTTTACTAAGATTTAAGATCGACTTCATTATGACGACTAAACGGCAAATATTCAGCGATGTCTCTGTGATCAGTAGGGTTAAGACCGGCAGCGATCACCGTATTGTAAGAGGCACGCTGAATCTAAACATTAAGTTCGAAAGATCACGTCTAATGAAGTCCACGCTCCGACCAAATTATGCTCAAATCGAAGATCCCGATAACTTTCAACTCGAACTTCAAAATCGCTTCGAAGCCTTAGATGAATGCGTAACGGCGGACGAAATAAACGATAGGCTGGTGGAAACTGTTCAAGCAGTTGGCAGAAAATTTTATAAGAGCCGACGCCAGAATAGAACCCAAAAGCTCTCCGATCATACTCTGAATCTCATGGCGGTTAGGCGAGATATGCGATTGCAGTCTTCGGTCGACATGACGGCATACAGACAGCTCAATAGACAGATATCTACTTGTTTGCGACGCGACATACGCTGCTTCAATACTTCGTGTATTGAAGAAGCGATTAAGCGGAACAAAGGCTCGAAAGTGTTCGCAAGAAATCTGTCTCTTGGGCAAAGTCAATTGACCAAACTGAAGACCGATAGTGGTAACGTCGTCTCGTCGAAGCCCGAGATTTTGGAGGAGATTGAGAGGTTCTATGAACAGTTATACACCTCTACACAAGCACAACCTGTCGTTAGCATGGCAAAAGACCCCAGAGCCAAGCTGACCCGACACTTTACCGAAGACATCCCGGAAGTCAGCCTGTATGAGATTAGGATGGCCCTCAAACAACTTAAGAACAACAAGGCACCTGGCGATGACGGAATTACGACTGAGCTTCTGAGAGCGGGTGGAAAACCGGTACTTAAAGTCCTCCAGAGGCTGTTCGACTCCGTCATACTTGACGGTAATACGCCAGAAGCGTGGAGCAGAAGTGTGGTGGTGCTCTTCTTCAAAAAAGGTGACAACACCTTGTTGAAGAACTACAGACCCATCTCACTTCTGAGCCACGTTTATAAGTTGTTTTCGAGGGTAATCACGAATCGTCTCGCACGCAGGTTTGACGATTTTCAGCCACCCGAACAAGCCGGTTTCCGAAAAGGCTATAGTACCATAGACCACATCCATACGATTCGGCAGATTATACAGAAAACCGAGGAGTATAATCGGCCACTATGTATAGCGTATGTGGACTATGAGAAAGCCTTCGATTCCATCGAGACCTGGGCAGTGCTTCAGTCTCTTCAGCGATGCCGCATCGACTATCGCTATATCGAAGTGTTGAAGTGTATCTACAGCAAAGCCACAATGTCTGTCCGATTACAGGACCAGTGCACAAAACACATCCAGCTACAGAAAGGCGTGAGACAGGGAGATGTTATATCTCCGAAACTGTTCACTGCCGCGCTGGAAGATGTTTTCAAGCTACTGGACTGGAACGGATACGGCATCAATATCAACGGCGAATGCATCACTCACCTTCGATTTGCCGACGACATAGTCATTGTGGCGGAGTCGCTGGAGGACCTCGGTGCTATGCTCAGGGACCTCAGTAGAGTATCCCAGCAGGTAGGTTTGAAGATGAATATGGACAAGACGAAGGTCATGTCAAATGTTCATGTCTCACCTGTACCGGTTAATGTTGGGAATACCACACTCGAAGTTGTTGACGAATACGTCTACCTGGGTCAAAAGATCCGATTAGGTAGATCCAACTTCGACAAAGAGGTCCAGCGAAGAATCCAACTCGGATGGGCAGCGTTCGGGAAACTTCGGCACATCTTTGAGTCCAAAATACCCCAATGCCTAAAGACAAAAGTCTTTAACCAATGCGTGTTGCCAGTGATGGCTTATGGAACTGAGACGTGGTCCTTAACTGTGGGCCTCATAACAAAGCTCAAAGTCACGCAGCGAGCTATGGAGAGAGCTATGCTCGGAGTCTCTTTGCGCGACAGAATCCGTAATGAGGATATTCGCAAAAGAACGAAAGTGGCCGACATAGCTCAAAGAGTAAGCAAGCTGAAGTGGCAATGGGCAGGCCACATCGCTCGCAGAACTGACAACCGATGGGGAAGAAAGGTTCTCGAGTGGCGACCACGAACCGGAAGACGCAGTGTTGGACGGCCTCCCACTAGATGGACAGATGACCTAACAAAGGTCGCTGGAAACCGCTGGTTGCAGGTTGCGCGGGACCGTTCGTTGTGGAAATCTAGGGGGGAGGCCTATGTTCAGCAGTGGACGTCTTGCGGCTGATGATGATGATGAAGATTTAAAAAGGTACCGTTGGTTTTAGACGGAGCATATCTCTCTACCTAGTCTGTGGACGGAGCGTTTTGAAACCGTGCGTTTTACATTACACATTACAGCACTAGTGCGTAATAAGATACATTACGATACAGAAATTGGTCCAATAAGAGACCCTTTACGAGCAAATATGTTATAAAACAATTTACAACGCTATTTATTACAAAGAAAGATAATGTTTTTCCCGCCGTTAAAACCAATGTTGCATACATCCGCATAAGTTTGTCATCACCTTTGTCTTTAACGGTGAAGGAAAACATCGTAAGGTAACAGCCGTGTGTTAAGAAAGATATATATGTGTCATCCAAATCCATTATTTACCGGCCTGCTGGAATGGTTTGACTCTCCTTGCAAGAGAAAGTCCAGAATCCCAGAATTGGACACTACGATTTTGCCTACAAATTTAGTCAATTTACTTCTCCAAAATCTAAATATTCGTTACATAAATTCCCCGAACTAACTACCGTACGCGCGTTATCGAATATCGACATAGTTCTCAATACCGATAACGTTATCTGTACCTCTAGATAAGTACGCAAACAATACTATCCTGATATCTCATTGCTCTTTGCGTTTCAAAGCTGTAAACACTAAAAAAAAAAGCCGTGGCGGGTGGCGGCCTAGTTCTTTAACCGACTTCAAAAGAGGAAGAGGCTCTCAATGCGGTTGTATGTTTTTTTGTATGTATCTACCTCTATGTTATGCGATACCGCCGCCAATTGTGAATCTTTGATGGTTCTTTTTTTCGTTTGTTAGATCATAGTTCAGAGGTCCCATACAAATTTTATCGAAATAGCAAGGGAAGTTTTTGAAATATTAACAAAAAATTAAAATTTGCTTTGTGTTTAGACGGCGTAGTGATAGATTCTTAGGAAATAGAAGTCGGGTTTTTGTTTTTTCAGAGTAAATAAATTATATTGTAATTGTGGCATAGTTTTCGAACAATAAAGGGCTCCTTTTGTATTTTAGACAAACATCCAAACTTTCGTATAATTTATTTATAATATTGGAAAGCGCTCCTGCATTGCCTACATTCCAATGTTAGTATTGCAGAAACGCGGCTCAGGCTCAGTCAGTCAGTCTTCCGTATGTTTTAATTTCATTTTGGTGTCATGTTTTTAAAATTGCGACAACCCTACCCCTGTTTAGTACTTATAGTAGTTGTAATAGTGGTAGGACTCTTGGCAGAGTCCGCCTGGGGAAGGACCACACCTTTGTCAGTTATTCTACCGCCAAGCAGTAATGTGCAAACATTACTGTGTTCCGGTTTGAAGGGCAATATTTCCAGAGAAATTACAGGGCTTAGAGATATAACAACTTAGATCTCTGGGTGACGAGCGCAGTGCAGTGCAGTGCTAGGTAATGATTTGGACTCTTCATGTTCCAATAGCTGCGTGCCACTGTGCTGTTATGTGGCAAGCATGTTGCTTACCATCAGTTACATGTCCTGCTCGTCTCGTCACTCTTTATTTAAAAAAATAAAAAAATAGAGATTATCGGCTGTTCTCCCAAAGGCGATGAACTACTGGACTACTGGTAGTATTTCTTTATACTGTGACTATACATTCTGTGTAAAATGTAACCGTTATCTCTATACACACTGGGCCAGTGGAGGCCAACGCGAGTGTCGACTAAACGGCACGAGACAAAAGTTGCATCCACACACTGGCCCAGCGCAGGCCAACGCGAGCGCCGACAAAACGGCACGAGACAAAACGTAGCATCCACACACTGGCCCAGCGCTGGCAAAAGCGAGGTAGGCCAATAGGAGAACATGACGCTACTCGCCGAGTGCCTTTGTTTTGTGCACAAAAACCGACACCGGTCACGAGAGACGAGTCGAGACAAAACAGCCCTATACACACTGGCCACTTGCCGTCACTCGGCCAGCCAGGCAAGCGACGCGAGTCATCACAAAACGACCCTCCACACACTGGCGTTGGCCTGCACTGGCCCAGTGTGTATAGGCAGCTTTAGATCCTATACCGTGTTGTGAATAAGCACATCATTATGAATTCCGCGAACGGGGCGTGTTTTGATACGATAATCAAGAATTACTCACTGCCTTATCGCGTCTCACTGCCAATAGCTACTAGAACAGTCTAGGACTTGCGTTCCTAATCGTTATCTACCAGGCGCACTTACAAGTTTAGTATTGTCAATACGTCAATACCCCAGTTATAGACTACAGGGTCCCGTGAACAAAATTTGTGTGTCATATGAACCACCAGGAGACCTAGATATGTAGGATAATAGAAGGGTATAAAATAATAAGATTCAGTACTGTGGCGTCCACAGAAATCTATAGGGGTATCTATCTATCTAAATCTAGGCAACCCTCGAACATTTCTCCTTGTCGCATGATATTTGTACAGCGTTACGGAATAATGGATTAGAAGAGGCACTAGGAGCACGCTATGCTAACCATCGGTCTAGGCTAATCATCAATTAATTTGATTTAGAATCCAAATAAAAGTACCGTCACGATCCGTGTTCCAAATCCGTGTTAAAAATGAATAAAAGTAAATGAATAAAATTTAAGGAATAAAAGTAGGTAATTACAAATACTAGACATACATACGTATTTTTGCATATAGAGTCACTAGCAACGACCTCCATTTTCACCCGCGTAGTTTTGGATCCCGATTTTTTCCCGACATAAAATCTAGCCAGAATTTGTTATTCCACATTATTTATATATATAGTAAGTTTCATATATACTACAGATCTTTTCAGAATTCGTTTTTGCGTTGACGAATTACCAATTTTTTTTTAAATTAAAAAGTGACGAGACGAGCAGGACATGTGCCTAATGGTAAGCAACATGCCTGCCACATAACAGCACAGTGACACACAGCTATTATTGGAACATGAAGAGGCCAAATCATTACCTAGCACTGCACTGCGCTCGTCACCCAGAGATCTAAGATAATTATATCTCTAAGCTCAGTAATTTATCTGGAAACATTGCCCTTCAAACCGGAACACAGTAATATTTGCACATAACTGCATGGCGGTAGAATAACTGGCAAAGGTGCGGTACTTCCCCAGGCGGACTCTGCTAAGAGTCCTACCACTACTCTACTATCTACTACTACACTAATTTGTTATTCCAGATTGTTTATATATATAATATGTACTATGTAGTAAGTTTCATGTATACTACAGATCCTTTCAAAATTCGTTTTTGCGTTGACAAATTAACAAATACATCCATACTCACAAATTTTCGCGTTTATAATATTTATTATTTCACTACAAAACCGAAACCTAGCTTAATAAGTAAATTAGCAAACTCGTGTCGTAAAATAGATAATTATAAATGATCTGGACAGTTGTAGGCCATCTGTGTTTGTAATGGCTTCATATGTTTTGTTTACGTGTATTTGAGTAGGCGCGGGGCTTTGATCAGATGTACAAACAGAATGAGCCATCGCAGTTATGATTGTTTTATGTATTTATCTTGTAACTAGCGACGCCCTGCGGTTCCACCCGTGTAGGATCCGTTATTTGGTACATCAACAGCCCACTAAACGTTCCCACTGCTGGGACTTGGGGCCTTCTCTCGCAAGGAGAGAGTTAAGGCCATAATCCACCACGCTGGCCCAGTGCGGGTTGGTAATTGGTTATTTGTTAGCCTATGTGTTATTCAAGATTATAAACTTATCTGCGTTCCAAATTTCATTGATTGGCCTCGTGGATTAGTTGGTAGTAAGCCTGCCTGCGAAGCCGAGGGTCGTGTGTTCGATTCCCACCCATCGATAAACCAATGGATGTGCCTGAGCTCCTTGAAATTGGTCATAAACTGTGCGTATCGTAAGTGGTTTACAAACAACCTATCTACTTGACCCGTAGAATTGCTAGCGGCGAGATATGCTACGGTTTTGCTTATTTTGGTTGCGACAACGAATAGTGATAAGTAAAAACGTCTGGCGTCCACCGCTTCCTGCAACCGACTAGAACGGAAAGAATGAGCTCACTCTTCCCAACGAAGACATGATTCCGTGCGCCCTGAAGTTTGGGAGGGCACATCTTTGTATAGAGATCGTTATTTCCACCCAAATACCTATTTGTATGATGAATACAAAAATACTTTGTATATAGATCGTTGTTCCCACCCAAATATTTGTATGATGAATACAAATATCTATTTGTGCTTTATTTGGGTATGTTCTATCTATAATAAGCATGAATTTACAATTATAATGTAAGTATTATATCAGCCGACTTTCATACTACAAGGTTTGCTTAGTTTGAGGTCAGATCGTGTTGTGTGTGAAATCTCCAATATTTATTTATTTTAAATGTTTTTGTCCATTTAAGAGCACGTGTACTAATTTCTAATTGCATATGTATCCCGATACTTCCTTCTCATACCTCACAATTTAATTAAAATTGTACGGTTTCTTTTTGCACATTCTTCAACGGAGGATCCGAGCACGGTTAAATTAAATACTAACATTGACTTTCGTTGTAAAAAGATGGATCTGAAATATAAATCACTGCCTTTGAGACTTGAAATTAAAAGTCAACGGTTATCAATATTTTATTTGGTTTATTTATAACTTAAATGTTAAATAGTAAACCTTCTTACTCTTAAACTCACGTAGGGTCGGTATGTACAATAATATGTACTTTTTCTATTCGTCTTTATCATAATGTAATGTATTCTCTTAATTACACTCATTTATGGGATCGGTACAATTTGTACGGTCTTTTCATTCATACATCTATTATCATGGTTATGTTTATCCAAATCATATGGGATCGGTAACGGCTGGTTTAGTCGGGAGAATGGTGACTGCCGATCCAGAGACCCCGGGTTCAAAACCACGCGCACCACTGTCTTTTCGAAGTCGTGTGCGTAATGCCGCTAACTTAAAAAAAAAAGGAAAACATCGCGAGGAAACCGACATGTAGACCTAGAATCTTTCGAAGTCATGTGTCATCCACCAACCCGCACTGGGCCAGCGTGGCTGATCATGGCCTTGACTCTCTCCTTGCGAGAGGCTCTGAGTCCCAGCAGTGATCGTTGCGATATTATGCATTTTTTCCATTCATTTCAGCACTCACGCCTTTTACGATTACGTCATTTCCTTTTTAAAACAGTTCACACATACTTTCTTCCGTCTAATAACTTCTAAACTCATAATTTTTTACATAACATTAATCAAAAAAGTTTATAATAACAACGGTGTTGTACTAAAAGATTACATAAACATTTGTTATGAAAGTAATTTTGTAATAAATATAAATTTACCATAACAGACAATGACAGAACAAGACCGTGTGAACCTAAAGGTACAAGTTCGCGCGGAGACCACGACACGAGACCGCGACAGGAGACCGAGACCGGAGACCGCGACAGGCACTTGACACTATGGAATTGAATGGGCGCCAGTTCGCGCCGAGACCGCGACCGCGACCTGTCTCGGTCTCCTGTCGCGGTCTCGGCGCGAACTGGCGCCCATACAATTCCATAGTGTCAAGTGCCTGTCGCGGTCTCCGGTCTCGGTCTCCTGTCGCGGTCTCCGCGCGAACTTGTACCTTTACACTGTAAGTCCTAGTCCTAGCTGTTTCGTACAAAACGAATGAACTGAAAAAGAGGTAAGTACCGTTAGATTGTTTTTTAGGATTAGGCTGAGACTGCACCAAAGAGGAGATGTGCGAGCGGAGACGAATTGTTTTTAGATGTGTAAATGTAAATAACGAAATTCTATGGGTTTTTATTAAAAATTCGCTTTGGTGGAGTCTCAGCCGTATGGGGGTTATTATAGCGTTACTTTTAGTCATACTCCTGCATGAACCTAAATATTCAGTACTAATTACCGACTAACCAAAACATTACACAAAAAAAATACAAATCGTACTTTTTGTCCTTTATTAATCATTGATGGGGTTACACTTGACCGCCATTTCACCTGATGCCAAGCCACGATTGTACTTCTGTTCGTAGAGAATTACTGATGAATTAATTTTCAACTTCATCAAATACGATGGAAAACTTACGTCATTATCTAAATTCCTCTACTAACTGAAGCGACACAATCCTTCCCGTATAATTATTCGTAGACTTAATTAACTAGTCGAACTAGAAGCCCCGCATTCTTGTCTAAAACTAATATCTTTCAACACTTTCAATATCTCTATCCTAGCTTCAAACTTCTGCTTATCATTCAGCTTCCTAAAAGTTGGTATTAATGACATAAGAAATTGTTTATCTTCATCGTCTTCTCCCTTCTTCACATCTTTGAGGTAATCTATAATTTTTCCATCACTCTGATTGCTTTCGTATATTTGGTGAAATGTGTCTGATTCAAGCATTATACTATTAGCTTCTTGTCGCGTTCCTTCAAAAGCTTCTGCTTTAATTACACTTTCTAAAGGATCATCTTCATCTTCCTCTTCTAAGTCATCATCATCATCTTGTTCGTTTGATTCATCATTATCATCTTCTAACTTCGGTGGCCGGCGACCCATATTGTATGATGGTAGCAAAAAGCTCATCGAATTAAAGTATCCGTATACCTTTCTTCGTTTTAGTGGGAGGTTCTTCGCTCGTCTTTGTTCTTCTTTCTTCTGCTCAGATACTTCTCTGCCGAAACATGTTCGAAGACTTTTCCAGCGTTTTTGTAATTCGTGACCTGAAAAAGTACATCTATTTAATTTTATGTATATTTTGAATAAATGAGTAAAGGAATTTAATATTCTCAAAAAGCCCTGTAAAACATTGTTATATTTTGGTATGGACAGGAAAGGAGTAGAATACAGGTCTCAGTGTTTCCTGGAAAAATGTGAAAGGGTTCATTTTAGACTACATCGTCGTTTTCCATCAGGCAGTTGTGGTAAAAGTAGGCCCATTTCGACAAAAAAAAAGGTTACTTTTACGATGTTTTAAACTGTGTTGATAAAAAGGCGGGATTAGGAAATGTACCTACCTATTATAATAAAAAGTAATAAGTCTTGTAAACTACTTGGGAACTGGGAACTGTCTATTAGTCAAATTAATAAAACCCATTAATGTAAATTAGTGTCGGTTAATTTCAATCATCGCGATACAATTTAATAACATCCGGACTAATAAATTACAAACCAATCGATTCAATGTTTATGATCGAAACGAATTTAACAGAAATTTACAGACAATAAATCATAAAGACCAATAACCGAACGAAACAATAAATAATACAACACAACACCGAAAACTACCATACACCGACTAAATATGAAAACAATCATATTTGAATGTCGCAAATTTTTTGAAGATCCAAAGCTTCAGCTAAGTATAAATAGAACTCGGTAGTGCTTCCCCCCACTAAGTAACAGATAAAGTTGGTGGACTTTTAGGTAAGGATGTCAGACCTGCCACAATCATTAGTTACACGTTTCCACAAAGTTATCTGTCAAACAAGCTAACTGACGAGGGTGTTTCGCCCTGTTGTACCCTTTTCTAGTTCTTTGGTAACGAGGAAAGTTAGGTATTGGCTTTAAAATGTGAGCTAAACGTGACCTTTTCGGCCTCTTGACCTTTCCTGATTAAAGTTTGAATAAATAAAATCCCTTTTAAACGCGGTCGGTTGTTTCAGATTTTATTTCGACTGTTAGGTTTGCTCGAAGTTAACCATTCAAATATTGACGTACCTCGATTGTACGTTGTAACTATAATACAAATATAATATTGAGGTCTAAGTTAAAAATTTTGTTGGCATTTGCTCATGGAGAATCCAAATTAGAACTTAGCTCTGTTCAGACTACTAACTGCGTTGCTCACATAGAAATTTAAAATTACTAGTAGTGCCACACGGTTTTACCCCCGTAGTTCCCGTTATTTTTTTAATGGTATATGTGTTCGTCCAGAATATAATCTAACCATGTTCCAAATTTCAGCACAATTCTTTCAGACGGTAGGACGTGCTAGAGCAATAAACATTCAAACATTGACATTCATAATATTGCCAGCAATATTATGAATGTCAATGTTTGAATGTCCAGACATTGATGGACAATTCACACATCTGACCCCAAACTAAGCAAAGTTTATACTATGGCGGCCAGATACCTGATATAATACTTATGTAAGTAGTTTTAAATAAATACTTATTATACATAGAAACACTCAGACACAGTGCAAACACTTGAATTCATCACACAAATATTTGCACTGGGTGGGAATCGGAACCCACGATCCTCGGCTTCGCAGGCAGAGCTACTACCCACTAAGCCACGAGGCCAGTCGATAGGATATAATAATATGAATAGTATATAACTCTTAGCATTGTAATTTCTCTGGAAACATTCCCCTTTATACCAAAACACAGCAATGTACTGTTGGCGATATAATAACTGGCAACGACATGGTACTTCCCCAAGCAGACTCCACAAAGAGTCACTAGGTCACTACAAAAGTTGTAAATGAATCATGTATCAATGAATCAATGTATCTTACAGCACTCCACTCTCTCATGAGGCCTCATGTCTTCCCAATTGGGTATGACTTCCTTGCAGACATCTTGCCAGCGCATGGCTTTCTGCCTCTTATTGTTGTAATAGTGAGGGTTCTCTTTGTCATATAGCATTGGACGTTTCTTGACAGCTTTGATCAGTTTCGCAGGATCCAGCTGGATTCGTCTCCATACAGTGTCCGAATCTGACATTTCCGGCGCTACTCTATATCTTGGATTATTGTTGAATATCCGCTCTATTTAGAAAATAAATAGATTATTGTTTTTGATGTACAATACGTATTTAGTGCCTCTAACTAATAACCAAACTCATTCTGTCTTCGTGATCACAAATGCAAATCCTGTATTACTGGTCTCTTCGGCTTTCAGCAGAAGTGATCCTCTCAATTAGGTACGCCTTTTATCTGTGAAAAATGGAAGAAGATTAGTGATGGTTTGTTCGTGGATAGCAATTCGAAACCACACTAATATCATAAAGCCCAAAGTGTGTGCGTTTCTGTATCTCGTGGAGTATCTCGGTAACATCGAAATGAAAGTACATATTCTGGATTAACATTAGGTTATTAGACACTTTTAACCCCGTTAAAGTTTGTGGTTCCCGTGGGATCACTACTGAAATGATCTAGTTGCATCAAGCTAGGTATTTGGCGAAAAAAAATAATCGTGAAAAACTATTAAGCCGTCAATCACAATCAGTAAGTTTTTTAAATAATATTATAGTGATGAGACGAGCAGGACGTGTTAAGATGGTAAGGAACATGCCTCCCTATAAACAGCACAGTGACAGCTATGTCCAAATCATTACCTAGCACTGCACTGCGCTCATCACCCAGAGAAATAAGATGTTTTATCTATGCAATTTAACTGGATTTTTTACCCTTCAAACCGGAACACAGTGAAAGTTTCATATTACTACTTGGCGGTGGAAGAACTGGCAAAGGCGTGTTACTTCCCCAGACGGACTCACCAAAGTTAGTGTTAGGTACACAGATTACAGAAATGTATGTACCTAATCTATGGTTAGGTACTTTAAAATATCACACTAATGCTCCTTGTACTGCGTTAACTGTTACTCTTTACCAAAGAGAATGTAAATTACCTCTTTAGTCTTTACCGTCATACTGACAGGGCGTCTGCGTCATTGAAAAACAATAATATTTTGATAACGATTTTTTTCACATAGTAATTCTACATGTATGTGTCCTATTTACGTCCCTAAACCGTCGCACTGTTTGTACTTATAGAACTATTTATTATATACATATAAACAGAGTACCTGTGGCAAAAAAATAACTCTTTATTCAACTCTTTAAAATGTTAGTTTTGCGTCTTTGTCACCAATTGTGTTTTAAAATTGTTGGTCCCACACTAAAGCTAACTTCTCACACAAAGCAAACTTCAATAGATAAGATAACACAGCACTCTAATTGGTATTACATTGCTTTGAACATTGTAACAGTTTTGTTTCAAAAGAGTTTTCCTCAAGGGAAGATAAAAGTGGCGTGCGGTCGCCGGTACAATCTCCGAGCAACTAAAGATGGCGCAGCGGCGCCACCGTCGCGCAACTGTTCCGGTCGCTCTATCGCTCATTATTGACTAGTGTGTCTTGGCGTTGGTTTTTTGTAGGACAATAAGAACAATTCTGAAGTCATGTTTTAACGTACGATATTGACGTGAAAATGGCATAACGTTAGTGTCGTTTAACATTAAAATGATAAATTATATTTTTTTACTTCTATCGAAAAAAAAAAATGGGCAGTCCCTATCACTGCCAATTTTTTTTTCAGTACTGCGTGTTGTATTTAAAATCGTAAGCCGAATTTGATAGCTCACTTTGGAAACTACACGACTGAAACCGCAGGAATCTAGATCATCCGAGTTCACCCAAAAATTTCTTTCATTTACGAACATGATGCTTGTTTTCAATTCACAGCCTACGAAAAAATTGTATGGGGTGAGCCAAAACAAGTTTTGCACTTCGAAAATGTTATGCTTAAGACCGTACGGCAGAAGTGAAAATTTCATTTTCTGAGGTATCTATGTAGTATTATTATTAGAGATGCGCCGAGTAACGAGTACCGAGTATTACTCGGTTCCATTTTTTTTCAACCAAGTACTCGGCCGAGTAACTCGGTTCAATCAAATTCCCATTTCGCGCGCTTGAACAAGTACAAACAGGTTACTATTACTACTCATTCATTAGCATAATTTTGATTTTATTGATTGAGATTATCAAAGCTTTCCTAAATTAGTAAAAAATACTTTTTGATTAACTGTTGGCGTAATTGTATCTACCTAAATGGGATACTGCCTTTTCGCCGAAAAGTGATTGGCCGATTATCACGGGCCAACCAACGGTTCGTCTATGTTTCACTTTGACAACTAACGATTGTCAACTTTTTGTATGGCAACGTTTCATTTGACAGATTTTTTTTAAACAGATTTTTATAATGATAGCACGGTCGGGGCAGACATTGAAATAGAAAAATTCCGGGGAGCGATTTTTTTTTATGAAACGTCGGGTAGGGTTGTTGGAAGTATAAATCTCGATTTTCTAACTAATCTCGGTAGAGGGTTCGCCGCCATCTTGTTTTAAAGTTTTTGTGAAATAACTCGTTCATTTTCAACTTTAGAGCAAAAATGATGGTCACCAAAATTGTTGGAAATTTAATTTCTTACAAGTTTGCTTCATATAGGTTTTACGCTAGGATCAATATTTGCAGAGTTATACTATCAAGTTTATCAAAAAAATCGTAATGGGTGGAATTTTATTTTCTTCAACTTCGGTTCTCGCACTTTTTAGGGTTCCGTACCCAAAGGGTAAAAACGGAACCCTATTACTGAGACTTGGCTGTCCATCCGTCCGTCCGTCCGTCCGTCTGTCACCAGACTGTATCTCAAGAACGGTGATAGCTAGACAGTTGAAATTTTCACAGATGATGTATTTCTATTGCCGCTGTAACAACAAACACTAAAAATAAAATAAGTAAAAAATGTGCGAGAACCAAAGTTGAAGAAAATAAAATTGCACCCATTACGATTTTTTTGATAAACTTGATAGTATAACTCTGCAAATATTGATCCTAGCGTAAAAACTATATGAAGCAAACTTGTGAGAAATTAAATTTCGAGAAAGTAACTTTGGTGACTATAATTTTTGCTCTAAAGTTGAAAATTAACGAAATATTTCACAAAAACTTTAAAACAAGATGGTGGCAAACCCTCTACCGGGATTAGTTAGAAAATCGAGATTTATACTTCCAACAACCCTCCCCGACGTTTCATAAAAACAAATCGCTCCCCGGAATTTTTTCTATTTCAGGCTAGTTTTATGTCTACCTCGACTGTACTATGACTCAATACGTTCAAGGCACTTTTATCATTTGTCAAATCTTTCACTACGCCAAACAACTTTTAGACAAATAACGTTTCGTCTGTGTATTTTTTTATTTTTATTTTTAAATAAAGAGTGACGAGACGAGCAGGACATGTGCCTGATGGTAAGCAACATGCCTGCCACATAACAGCACAGTGAGACGCAGCTATTGGAACATGAAGAGCCCAAATCATTACCTAGCACTGCACTGCGCTCGTCACCCAGAGATCTAAGTTGTTATATCTCTAAGCCCTGTAATTTCTCTGGAAACATTGCCCTTCAAACCGGAACACAGTAATGTTTGCACATTACTGCTTGGCGGTAGAATAATTGGCAAAGGTGTGGTACTTCCCCAGGCGGACTCTGCTAAGAGTCCTACCACTACACATCAGTTCCCTTTTGTACATTTATATTAAATTAGAAAATAAATTATTTTTATATGTAATATTATAACCACAAAAATCTCCAACATATGTACACACTTGCAAAATTTCAAAGTTCGGAATGAAGTTAAGGTGAAATAGAAAGGATTCGGTTTGGTTAGGTTAGAATTAGAACTGTGACCAACAAGGCACAAGCCAAGCGAGCGAAGCGAGCATTCCGCGGCAGCGGCCGGCGAAGTGCCAGAACCAAATCGCTTTTGTTTCAGTACACAGAGCACAAACATGAGAAAATAATTATGAAAAAAATACTCCAATAATACCATCAACCTGTATAATATTTGTTCCAAATGAAAATGGCATCCCTGTAAATAAATTTCGGCGAAAAGGCAGAGAATCCTACCTAAATATATTGCTTTTCTTAAACCGAGTATACTCGGCATTCAAACCGAGTACCGAGGCCGAGTACGAGTATCAAAAACCCGCCGAGTATGCCGAGTGCCGAGTATCAACCGAGTACTCGGCCCATCTCTAATTATTATGGATCGTATTAAGAGGATACATGAGAAACAAGTCAAAAGTGGATGCTATTTGTTTTAGTCTTTCTCCTCACAATGTGACTGATGCGCTTGCTTCATAATTTACAGATTACGGAAATAATCTGTGCGGTACGGAAATAATACCAACAGAAGTTTTCACTTCAAAAAGTGTGTCAGTACCACATGAAGTGAATACTTCTTCTCTTTATTCCTGGTTCTAAGAAGTCTACCTGCAACCATAGAATAGAATATCTTTACCGCAAGAAGCATTAACCTGAAATTAGTTACAATGTTTACTAGCTGGCTAACTTCAGAGAGCCGATTTTCCGTGACGTTGCGCGCGTACGTCGTAAAAATTTACCCTCATCATTTTTCTCTGAGGAGCCAAGCAAGAGAAATAAAAATCCACAAAGAGATACAAAGAACATTGTAAAATATTATCATTAACGTTTTGTAAAAAAAGTAAATGATGGTCACCATACACTACATAACCGCAACTCGATATCGCCGGCGCGCGAGCGAGATGACGCAACTGAGTGGCAACTTGGCAACGTCGCGCGCGGGCTGGCAACGCCGCGGTCAACTATTGCGCAGCGCGAGTCGCGCGACGCGCGCACTAACCACAAATGTTGTGGTCTTTGCGACGAGCTGTAAGCACAGTCTATTAAGCTGCCTATACACACTGGGCCAGTGCAGGCCAACGCCAGTGTGTGGAGGGTCGTTTTGTGATGACTCGCGTCGCTCGCCTCGCTGGCCGAGTGACGGCAAGTGGCCAGTGTGTATAGGGCTGTTTTGTCTCGACTCGTCTCTCGTGACCGGTGTCGGTTTTTGTGCACAAAACAAAGGCGCTCGGCGAGTACCGTCCTGTACCCGACTGTAGAGAGAACCCGACTAACACGTACACGCTCAACATCAGCTCTGTAAATAAAAATCAATACAAGCGGATTTTTTGGAGCTACGAGCAGCCCAGTGACATCAGTGAACCAGCTACAGTTCAGCGAGCCCGGAGCCGTGTTGACAGCCCCCAGGACGTCAGGGATAAAGAGGAATCACCAAAAATACCGTACGAACAGCCGAAAATAAAGGTTAGTTTAGTTTCAACATCACAAGATCGCAAAGTTGTATTTGGACAAAAGTCACGTCCGTCCTCTTCGGTATAGAAAACCTCCGCCGACACGTTCTTATCGCTGCACGACCGACCGGCGCCGGCGACTCGACGCACGTCATCAGCGACACCTCCCCCCGCCAAGTAAAACATCATTGGGAGAACATCATCATCATCGCCAACCCCGGCGGAAGAACTGACTGCTAGTGACTGGACACCTACTGGACAGCCCGAACACCATCTAAAACGAGCGTGTACGCAAGAACACTGACAAACTTTAACTTGGAGAAGAAGAAGAAGACGAAGAAGAAAGGGATCATACGCGAGTAGTATAAGTTGTTATAATAGTAGTATAATTTAAATTTACCCAATTCCGTTAAATCAAATTCTGTCATACAAAATGTCCGACATAAACAAGAAAGCCGCCCCCTCCACCTCTGCCTCCTCCGCCTCTGCCCCCGTCATTGCACCAAAACGACCAAGGGTCCTTTCAGTAAGATCTGTCGCGTCAAACCTACATAAGCGAATTTTAAAAAAAAATGTTAAAGCCGGCGGGTCAGAAGTGGTGCAACCGACGCGGCAACACGGGGAGAGCCCCAGCGAGCCCATAGAGATTCCCGAAGTAGATTCTAGCCGTGTTCCGTCTCTCGGCAATGTGCCGTCGCCGCCACAGTCACAAACAGCTAGTGAGATCTCGGCCCCGGTGACCTCGGTCCCCGAGACGACCTCAGGACAAGTGGCGGCGGTGGACAGAATCGAGAACTGGGAGCAGTGCGGGATATCACCGCCTAAAGAGCTGAGGACCGATGACGAGACGGACAGCGTATCCGAGTTGTCGTTCCCGACCTCCGCCCGCAGCACAAGGGTCAGCATGCTGATCGGAGATTGCTCAAAGCGGACGGGGGTCGAGATGGACAGCGCCACAAAAGTGGCAAACGATGCGCTGCTCCGGGGCAAGGACGCTCTCGAGTCGTCTCATAACGTGAGGCGCGATATAAGGCAAACGGCCATCGAAAGCCTACAAGCGCTTTACGAGATCGTCCTTTCCCTTTCGGAGTCCAGACATCGTCACATCGCCTCGCTCGAGAAAGAAAGGGCTCGGCACGCCATGGAGCTGCTCTCCGTAGAAAGGGCTCACACAAAAGCAACACAAAAAATGTATCTTGACCTTACAAAGGAGGTAGCTCTGGCCAGAGAACAACTAGCGGAACTACAAAAAGAGACTAAAGCCGTCAGAGACTGGCAGAGCTTCGAGTCGAGAGAGCCCCACCAGCACATAAAAGCAACAGTGGAAGCGGTGAGGGACATTGGCGGTTACCTTAAGTCTTTACCGAGTGAAAATACCACGGTCAACCTAACGCCGCTGCGGAACGATTTTCTCGGGATAAAAACTGGGATTGAAATTCTTCAGAGGCAGGTCGACGAATTCCGGAGACACTCCAATACAACAAGTGAAAAAACCGTCGAAGTCCTTCACCTAAACACAGACATGCTGGAAAAGCTCGCCTCGACTCCTCCACCTCCTAGTCCCCCAAACTATTCGGATAGTCTCGCCAAAATAGAAAAACTACTCACTGAAAAAATAATGTCGAAGGAAACGCTACCCCCATCTTCCGCCCCAATTCAAATAAACATCGACGAGCACGTGCTGCCTATCACAGAACGGCTAGAAGCTGTGTCGTCAGAACTCCGGACGATGCGGCAGGAAAAATTAATTCTTCCCCCACCAGCCCTAAGCATCGAGGCTGAAATGTGCCAAGCGGAGACGGGCAAGCCACCTAAGCCCAACTACGCAAAAATAGCGGCTAAGCCAATCGTGCCAAAACCGAACCACACTCTCATCGTAACAACGGCGAATTCCACATCTCCCACGACTACCGAAAATCTAATAGAGAGGATAGCGGTAGCACTGGACACGAAGAAGACTGGGGCAAGGGTTGACCGAGTGCGCAAAGGTCGAAACAGGAAAGTCATCCTGAGTTGCAGCACAGAGGAAGACCTTGGTCTGGTTAGAAATCGCGTGCAGCAGGACAAATCTCTAAAGGTGGAGACCGCGAAAGCGGGTAATCCACTAATCATAATCCGAGACGTCCTGTCTTACCACAAAGACAACGAGATCGTGGAAAACCTTTTGGCGCAGAATAAACATCTGCTACAGGGGGTTGATTTGCAAGAGAGCACGGTTAGAGTGCGGTACAGGAAGAAAGCGCGTAACCAGCATGAGTGCCATCCGGTGATCGAGGTCTCACCTCGCATTCACAGAGCGTTTTTGGACGCCGAAAAGGTCTACATTGGGCTCCAGAGGAGACCAGTGGCAGACCACTCGCCTTTGGTGCAGTGCACCAAGTGCTTAGGTTTCGGTCACACAAAAGCGATCTGCCGGGAAAGGGATGAATCCTGCAGTCATTGCGGAAAAGCCCACTCCTGGACCCAATGCAAGGCAAGAAAGGAAGACCTGCCACCCAAATGCAAAAACTGCGTAATTGCTCATCCAAACAGCTCCAACAGGGAACTCGCTCACAACGCCTTTAGTAGCGAGTGCCCTGAAAGAGTAAAATGGGATGGGATAGCGCGGTCCCGAATATCTTATTGCTAAGGGCACTCATGAGGAACGTGGCTCAGTCTCCCGAAGAGTAGGCGAACCAGGTTTGCGTTTCATCCAAGCAAATCTGCAGCGCTCCCAGAATGCAACGACAGAACTTCTGAAGGTCGCGAAAGAAAGGGGAGTTTCAGTTGCCCTTGTTCAAGAACCATATGTGGGAAACAAAGGCATGATGAAACAATATCCTGGAACTCGCATTATTCAGTGCAGTTTAAATAGGCAAAAACCAGTTAAGGCAGCCATAATAATCTTCGGCGACATGTTGGAGGTAATCCATGACCCCCAAATTGTTACCGAAACGGAAGCAGCTGTCCTATTGGTCGGTACAGGCCTAAAACTGGGAGTGATTTCTGTCTACTTAGAAGGAGACCAAAAAGTCGACCCCTACCTCAGCAGGATCAAAGTATTCAGCGAAAAACTAGCTACAAAAGACCTTATTGTTGCTGGTGACGTGAATGCATGGTCCCACTGGTGGGGAAGCACATCTCAAAATGAGAGAGGAGAAACTGTAAGCTCTTTCTTCAATGAAATGGACTTGTACATTCTCAACTCCGGCGATACACCAACCTTCGAGATCGTCAGGGAAGGCAAACTCTGCACAAGCGTAGTAGATGTAACAACGTGCAGCGAGTCTCTTCTGGGAAAAATCGAGGGATGGGAGGTTGACAAAAGTATTACAACATCGGACCACAACGCAATCACCTTCACTTTGCGTCTAGTTAAGGCTCTCGAACAACAGAAGCCAATAACAACACGCAAATATAACACCAAGAAGGCAAAGTGGCCAAACTTTATGTCACAGCTAAAATCTTCCCTTAAAGAAAGAAACATCTCGCCGGAGTCAGTCGAGAAATGTGAAAGTCCACTAGAACTTGAGTCGATGATTACGAGCTACACAACTAGTATACATGAAGCTTGCGAATACACCATTCCACTGGTAAGCTCGCCGAAAGGTAATCCAACACCCCCATGGTATACTAAAACGCTCGAAAATCTGAAGAAAGAAGTTCTCAGAAGAAAGAGAAGGATTAGGAATGCCGCCCCTGACAGAGTTGAACTTGTAGTCGAACAGTACCAAATTGCTCGGCAAGACTACAAGGAAAAAGTCAAACAAGCTCAGACGGAAAGCTGGAAGGAGTTCTGCACGAATCAGGAGAAAGAAAGTATGTGGGACAAGATCTACAGAGTGATGAGAAAAACTTCGACAAGACAGGAAGAAATTCTTCTAAGAGACACCGAAGGTAACACTCTATCCCCGCAACTATCAGCAGAACTACTTGCCAAAACTTTCTATCCCGACGACTCTGAGAGCACCGACCAACCGTGTCATACAGAGCTACGGGAGCAAACGATGGAAACGCCTATGGACTTACCGGAAAATGACCCACCATTCACATCAGCGGAACTGGAATCAGTATTGAGAAATCTGAATCCGAAAAAAGCCCCCGGTACAGACGGGCTAACCGCTGATATTTGCGCAGCAGCCATACGTTGCGAATGGGAGGTTTTCTTGGCGATAGCAAACAAATGCTTGTCGCTGAAACACTTCCCCAAGCAATGGAAAGAGGCGCACGTGGTCATATTACGCAAACCCGGTAAGACAGATTACACACAACCAAAATCGTACCGCCCCATAGGTCTTCTGTCCGTTCCCGGAAAAATCGTCGAAAAGCTTCTGGCAAACCGACTCCAATGGTATCTCCTCCCAACCATCAGTAGGAAACAGTACGGTTTTATGCCCCAAAGAGGCACTGAGGACGCCCTCTATGACCTGGTAGAGCACATCAAGAAAGGAGTAGAAAGTAAAGACACCGTACTCCTAATCTCCCTGGATATAGAGGGTGCTTTCGACAATGCATGGTGGCCCGCCCTCAAAAATCAATTAGCGAAGAAGAGGTGCCCAACAAACCTCTACGACATGGTAAACTCTTATCTCAGCGACCGTAAAATCAAGGTCAATTATGCAAGAGCAGTCTATGAGAAGGAAACAACCAAGGGATGCGTCCAAGGATCCATCTGTGGACCAACCTTTTGGAATGTGATCCTAGACTCGTTACTGCGAATGCTGGAAGCCGAGAGAGTATACTGTCAAGCATTCGCGGACGACGTCGTTCTCGTATTTACAGGCAGCCCGACCATTATCGAACAACAAGCGGGCAGGGTGCTGAGCATGACAGTGGAATGGGGTAAAATCAACAAACTCAACTTTGCAGCGCATAAAACCAACGCAATGCTTTTCACAAAAAAGTTGAAGTATGAACCTCCAAATATAGTCATGTCTGGCGTCCAGCTCGAGCTAGTCGAGGAAGTCAAACTGCTGGGCCTACTGATCGACCGACGGCTCAACTTTAAAGCACATGTGACCGCCCAATGTAAAAAAGTGGCGAACATATATAGACAGCTAGCATGTGCAGCGAAGGTGACCTGGGGATTAAATGGCGAAATAACGAGAACTATCTACGTCGCGGTGGTGGAACCTATCATCATGTATGCCTCAAGTGTATGGGCGCAAGCGGCAGACCTCGAGGAAAACAAGTCTCACTTGAACGCGATCCAAAGAGGTTTTGCCCAGAAAATCTGTAAGTCGTACCGTACTGTTTCTTTGAAATCAGCACTTGCGCTTTCCGGTCTGCTCCCCCTAGATCTGAGGATACAGGAAGCAGCGAATTTGTACAGAGTAAAAAAAAACCTCTCCCAAGACTACCTCCCACCAGAAGTGGAACTCGAACGGAACGTGAACTGCCTGGACCAACCCCATCCGTCCACGCAGGTATCCGTAAAGTACGAGCTCCTAGAAGACACCTCCAATCTTCCAGAAGGGCCTCAAATCTATACTGATGGCAGTAAGATAAAAGGTAAAGTTGGAGCGGCTCTAACATGGTGGGAGAATGGCAGAGAGGTAAAGAACTCGACATTCAAGCTCCACTCCGAATGCACAGTATTTCAATCGGAACTTTATGCTCTTTACCGGGCAACTCAAATGGCGTTAGAGAGTAAGGACCCAGAAGTCAATGTCCTGAGTGACTCCCGATCTTCACTCGAACTGCTATGTAACCCAAAAACGAGTCACCCCGTGGTAAAGTGCATAAAGGAAAACATTGGAAGGATACATGCTGAGGGGAAATCCCTTCGTCTTTTCTGGGTGAGAGCGCATGTTGGCACCGTCGGCAACGAAAGAGCCGACGAACTGGCCAAATCGGCTGCGCTCACCTTGTCGCCCAGTGACTATGAGGGGATCCCCTTGTCCTACGTCAAACGGAAAATCCGCGAAGAATCGGTCAAGAAATGGCAGGATCGATATGAGACCTCGGACACCGGAAAAGTCACCCAGATGTTCCTCCCCGATATAGCAAACGCATATCGGGTGATGAGGACCACGAAACTGACTCCCTTCCAGGTACAAGCGTTGACGGGACACGGAGGAATAGCAGAATACCTGTACAAATTTAAGCTCAAGAGCAGTCCTGCATGCGAGTGTGACCCCGACCAACCCGAAACGGTCTGGCACTTGCTTGTCGATTGTCCCCGATTCATGGCCGCAAGACATGAGCTCGAATCTATGATCGACAGAAGGCTGGTTGTCTCGGATCTCCACAACATCTTAGCCGATCCAGATGACAGAACACGGCTCCTGTCCTTCATGGAGAGCTCATTCCGCATAGCGGCCAAGAGAAACTCTACTAATTCAAATACGCGCCCCCTTTCGCCACCACACCCTACCCCGCTGTCCGTGGACGCCACATGGAATGCGGTTCCCGCCCAACATAACTCCTCGAAGAGCATCTCCGTCAAACAACTACTGGAGAACGCAGACCGAGGAGAGGCGGGGATCCGTATCCGCGGAGTGGCTCTCTTCATGGACAGCAACAAAGAAAGATTCGGAGTAAGCTTTTGCTTCGCCTGGGAACGGGAACGAGCCCGTTTGTCGCCTGGATTGTCTTGCCTGCTTAATGGGAGTACCGCAAAAGTAACAATGAAGCGGAAAACCTACGACGCTATGCCGGTGTGTGAGGTAGACGGTCACCGATTTCGGTTGGTGCGATCGAAAAACAAAACGATTGCACTAATAGAGTACTCGGAAGGCCGGACGCCTTTCACACAGGCAAGTGCGCTGCTCGCACATCTGAGCAGAAACGCGGGTGAGACACCCCGGGTGATAAGCGTGGATGCGATGGCAATCGAATATTCAAGAGCGAGAGTCGCAGACCGGCTGGGTTGCATTGAAGCCTCTAAACATCATGAGGTTGTTGTTTACGAAGATAGGGGAGAAAATCTGAGCTTCCTCAGAGCCCCTTCGCACGACCAAACAAATGCAACTGACAGCTGGGGACATCCAGTTCCTAGTTCGACTGTCCAAACCGGCTCCGAAAGAGCACAGCAGAGGGCAGCCGCGGAAAAGGCCGCAGCCAATCAAAGCGGCAGCCGAGGAACGAACGCGGCTTTCGTGACTGCCTTCAACGCAGCGGCAAGGAGCATACTCCGAATCTCATCCCATTCACCACACCCCTTAACGACAAAGACCCCCAAAGCAGCTTCACAGCAACAAATAAGCCGAACGAGAGCCGATATGGGTCAGGTTGAACCGCCCCGCTATGTCACGGCTTCGGAGCCGCGGAGCCATGCACGTAACGCCTTCATCGAATTCATAGCCACGCTGAGAGCGACAAGACAAGTCAACTTTAAGACCTGCGAAAACATCATGCAGTCCTATAGGCTAGGAAGTCAAAGCCTCTTAAAAGCGAAACTCGAGGAGGCCGAAGCAGCTATTTACAATAATGTCACTTCCCGGGTCATCAAGGGAACCATGACAGGACAGTATATGGCAGCTTACAGTGCAGAAAATGGCTTCGTGACACTGAACGAGATAGAGACAGAGCGCGCGGGAGTGCCTGTTTATGCGACACCACAAAACGACCCAATTGTAGTTACTGCCCGATGCACCAAGATTATGCTGGACGATAAGATCCTAGAGATGGCCAAGACCATCGAAAGGAACTCAAACGTCAATGCTGGTTGGGAAAACTGGGAGGTACCGAGAATACAGTGGGTCAACGGAGTTCCAGGATGTGGAAAGACAACATGGGTGATTAGACACTTTGATGTGGACAAGGACGCCATCATTACCACAACAACTGAGGCAGCAAAAGATCTAAGAGAAAAGCTATCGCACCGTATCGGAAACCTGGTTAAAACCAGAGTGCGAACCATGGCTTCTGCTCTGGTAAATGGTTTCGGAAGAGAAAGTTTCAGTCGCCTCATGGTAGACGAAGCTCTCATGAACCATTTTGGAGCCATTGTGATGGCTTCAAGGCTGTCTGGTGCTGGTGAAATTGTCCTCATCGGAGACGTCAATCAGTTGCCTTACATCGACAGGGAAAATCTCTTCGAAATGAGGTATCACCGCCCGAACCTGGTAACAAAGATCAGCCAGGAGTTGCTCTGCACACATCGAAACCCAATGGACGTCGCATATGCGCTGAGGGAAATATACTCCGGTATGTACTCCTCAGCGCCCCGTATAAAGTCCCTAGAGCAGAGAAGATATAAGGGAGCGCAAATACCCAACACCCTACCAAACACCCTCTTTTTAGTTCACACTCAAGAGGAGAAAGAGACCCTGACAAACCAGGGTTATGGGTCAGGCACCGGGTCACGCATCCTTACCATCCATGAAGCTCAAGGACTAACATACGAGTCGGTAATCGCAATCAAAACCAAGGCAAACATGAAGCTGCACGAGAGCGTGCCCCATGCGGTTGTTGCAATCTCACGGCACACGGGGACCTTCATTTACTACGCTGACGACACCGACGACGCCATCGGTCGGTTCGTGCGGCGAGCGTTGGCTGCATCACCGAAGACCATCCGAGAGTTCAACCTACAGATGGCCATCAGGGACAGAAATGCAGCCGTAGTGGAGGCTCTGGGCCGGGAGGAGGCGGCTTAGGCAAATGGCAAGGCAAAGACTCAATGTGGAGTCGATTACTAGTAGAGATGGGCCGAGTACTCGGTTAAAGTGTTACTCGGCGCATCTCTAATTCCCAACCGATAGTGATCGGCTCTACAGACGAGCTCTAGAATTAAGTTTGAAATGTGCCCAACTCCCCCCTTTTTTCCTTTTCTTCTCCTACTCCAAGAAATCTGTAAAAAAAAAATTGTATTGACAAAGATCACGGACCCCGGAGTCTGTGGAGTAAATATTTAAATAATAAAAAAAAAAAAAAAAAAAAAAAGTACCGTCCTGTTCTCCTATTGGCCTACCTCGTTTTTGTCTGCACTGGGCCAGTGTGTGGATGCTACGTTTTGTCTCGTGCCGCTTTTTTGTCTGCACTGGGCCAGTGTGTGGATGCTACGTTTTGTCTCGTGCTGTTTTGTCGACATTCGCGTTGGCCTCCACTGGCCCAGTGTGTATAGGCAGCTTTAAATCATACAGTCGTTCGACGAAGCCGTCTAGACGGGGCAATCGTGCGGCTCGTGCGGGGTGAGACGCGGGAAGCGCGCTCCTGCAATGCCTACATTACAATGTTAGTATTGCAGGAGCGCGGCTCATGGCTGACGGCTTCCGTATGTTTTAATTTAATTTTGGTGCCACGTTTTTAAAAGCATTTTTGTTTGGACCCTACCCGTGTCTAGACATGTTCGGGGTTTCTCCCAAAATTAAAGGCGATGTACAACTGGTAGTATTTCTTTATTCTGTGCTACCGGTGGCCTAAGCAGAGATCGTACCTTACACCTATCTACATAATCTAAGATACATATTTATTTTTGAAATATAATACTCCTTCACATGGTGGTCAAGTGCGAACCTTTTATTGTTAAGAAAAAAAAGAAAAGCTAAAAGATACATTTGACAGTTATTCTATAAGTAATGTGAAACTACAATATTACTGTGTTCCGGTTTGAAGGGCAATATCCAGCGTGAATTTACACAGATATGATGTACGATCTGATATCACGTGGTATAGAGATAAATCGTCTTATTTATCACGGGTGACGAGTGCAGTGGAGTGCTAGGTAATTATTTGGACTCGTCATGTCCCAATAGCGGCGTGACACTGTGTTGTTATGGGCAGGAATCTTGGTTACCATCAGACGTTTGTTCTCATCGTCTCGACTCTCTATTGGTACTTAAAAAAAAGAAACTTCGCTTTTTCGAACTACGAGTACCTAGTCTGACGAAAAAGGTCAATATGGTATTAGGTCATGTAGATCTGCTAGCTGATTAATTAATTATTTATTATGTACAATAAGATTTTTAATGCATTGTTTTTCTTTTTCAGTGGAAATCGAGATGGTGCGTCATGCGGAAACTGTCTCCAGTAGCAGGTAAATTTATTCCTATTTTTTATGAATGCATATAAGCAGCCCACTAAATGTTCCCACTGCTGGGACTCGGGGCCTTCTCTCGCAAGGAGAGTCAGGGCCATAAGCCACCAGCTGGCCCAGAGCGGGTTGGTGGATGTCACAAGACTTCGATTTACTTTCCATTGAAATTATAGAGCAAAGTGTGAAATTGTCTTGTATATCTCCGGATGACGAGTGCAGTGCCGTGCTATACAGTGATTTAGACTCCTCATGTTCAAATAGCTACGTGTAATGTGGTGTTATAAGCTGACGTATTACTTAATATAAGGCGCATGTGTTGCCATGTTATAAAAAATCTAGAACAGCCCAACTTTTTCCCACGCAAATTGGGTCGCTCGTAACTTTCGGGGAATTTTTCAAACTCTTCCCAACTTAACACTTAGCAATAACTATAAAGTTGACAAGGCGGCTTTTTCCCGCCTTACTTAACTGGAACTTATCTATAAACCCTCCTAAACTTGAAGATAGCACTCCCTGAGGAGGGCACCTTTCATGTGACTTTACGAGGCGCCCTCTGCTTAAGGTCGATGGGAGGTTTTTAGGAGAAGTTTGGATTTAAAGGGTTATAAGTCCACTTAATTTTCCCACTACTGTGACCTTTCTCAATGAGAGTCAATCATAACCACTCTGGTCAAGTGCGGGTTGGTGCCTGTCATATGACTTTGAAAGATTCTAGGAATGTGTCGGTTTCCTTGCGATGTTTTTCATCAAAAGTACATCTTAAGGCAAACTCTATTCATTTAGTTCACTAGTCCATAGCTTTTTTTCTGCTGCCGCGAAAAATGTTTAGTTGACAAACCTTAACTTATGATGTTATGATGATTTGTTTTGTCAAAACTAACCTCAAAATTTTGGGGAGTAGTTTTAATTATTTTTTGACGTGATAACGTCTTATAATTCGATGAAGCCGGCTGCACGCCCGCAAAACTGTAACGTTCCGCCGTTACCGTTAGTTCGTTTTCCGTGCCATGCGGACGAAGCTGAGCGCTGAGGGCGCCACCCGCCGAGTCGAGCGGTATCACTACTCGCGCTATCAGCGTACTGATTTCTTAAGACGTTGTCACGTTCTATCGTCAGTGAACCGACTTTACAGACAACCATTTTTTTTTTCACATGATGGGTCATATCCTGCGCCGAACCCATATGGGTTCCGCGCTGCTTTAGATAGATAGATAGATAGATAAACTCTTTATTGCACTTACATAACAAAGAAAAAAACTGAAAAAACTTTACGGGTAATGCCAGTGGTAGTTTTACATTTGCAGTTCGACAAATGCTCAGAAGAGTAAGTTCGTACCTGCAAGCTTGCTATTATATTTATAAAAAAAGGTGCGGTGTCATGGGACACCACGACACCAGGTAGGCACGAAGTTCCTTCGGGTAATGCAAAATCTACACAATTTGCAAAAAAAGAAATTGTTTAATTTTATGGTACGATCATCTGAAAAATAAAGTTAGCAACACTGGACACGGACAGTTTTTACATCGATATAAACCACTAGATGTCCCAAACTTCAGGCGGACGGAATTATGTCATCGTTGGGAAGAGTGAGCTCACTCTTTCCGTTGTGGTAGGTTGCAGGAAGCGGTGAACGCCGCCGCCGGACGCTTTTGCCTATCACTATTCGTTCTTAACAACCAAAATAAGTAGAACCACAGCAAATCGCGCCGGTAGCGATTCTGGGGGTCAAGTAAGTAGATGGATTGTGTGTAAACCACTTACGCTGCACACAGAGACGCAGTTTATTACCAATTTCAAGGTTGATGAGTTTTTATGCGTCACTTCCGTTAAATTTTTGAAGTGAAAACTTCTTTAGGCGCGCCTAGACAGATTTTTCGTGGACTGCGAATTGAATTCATTCGTCACGCTCGGGTATGATAAGAAAGCTTCGGGTAAACTCAGGACCATGGCTATTGGCCATCTAGAAATACGTCAGCCAATGGGAAATCCTGAAACGGAGTGGACAGGCCATCATGGCATGGCTATCTAGAAACGCATCAGCCAATGGGAAATGCTGACGCATTTCTAGATGGCCATGCCAAGATGGCGAGGCACGCCCTCCGGTTACACCCGTGTAGTTTCCAAGGTAAGCTATCAAATTCTCAGTTTTAAGTTTTCACTTCTATCGGCAGTTCCTATGACTGCCAATTATTTTTTTTCTTGCTGTTTAGTCTCACATTTTTTCAGTTCGATAGCCCAGCAAAATCCTTATCTCATCCAAACCTGCCGTAAGGAACTTCGTTCCATAAATAAACATACAGCCAAATTGATAACCTCCTTTTTTGAAGTCGGTTGAAACCATGCGAGGAAATACGAGTGTTCTGTGTCAGTCTATAGTCTATAGATGGCAAATAACAAGGGGCTCTTTCATCGCGGTCACTGCTCTGGAGAGCTCATCAGATCTGAACTGTATTGAAACCTTTACAGCATTACTTAGAAACTATGTGATTACAATACCGAAATCTATGTGTGACCAGGGCAGTGCAGTGCTAGGTTTGAACTCATCTTGTTCCAATAGCTGCGTGAGTCACTGTTCTGTTATGGGCAGGCATGATGCTTACCATCTTACATGTCTTGCTGTTTCGTCATTCTGTACTGTAAAAAGAAAATGAATGTTTGGTATCATGAAACCACGGTAAATGTGAAACTTTTTTTTGCATTGTAGACATTTAACTTAAAAGTTTTGCAAAAATCGAAATAAGTATATAAGTAATTAACGAGTAACGCTGCCATATTTAATTGGCCTCGGCTGCTTTTTTTTGTAACTTTTATAGGTTTACACTTGACCGCCATCTTGCCTGATGTAAAGCAACGATGCGGTCTACGATGGAGCGTGTTTACCTAGAACCCTAGAAGAAATCGATTCACTCTCGATTCGAAGACACCAAGATTATCACTATCAGGAAAAACCCACTCAGGCAACTTATTCCACAGCCTAGACGTTCTTATCACAAAATAAGAGTCAAATCTCTTCGTTCGTGTCTTTGGAACATCAACCATGAACCGGTGCCGCCTCTTCGAGCTACGAGAAGTACGATAAAAAAATTGGCAGTCATAGGAACTGCCGATAGAAGTGAAAACTTGTGACTCAAATGTTTTCACTTTTAATTGATTTGTCTAATTTCTAATTTATGTATCACCTTGTTAAACCATCGTAGTTCTATGTACATTCGCATAATTTCAACACCGCCAGCTAAATCGATGGTTGCGCCATCTAGTTTTATATCAACGTAATTATACAGAATATTGCAACTCTTTACTGTTTCTGTTGCCCTGGTAGTGGTACCTAGGGGCAAACGCAACTCTTTTATATAATATCTGTTGTCCTGGTATCTGGAGATAAACGCTGGGCTGTTGGAGGTAGGTAATCGAAACTCTTTACTGTTTCTGTTACCCTGGTACCTACCTGGCCGTTTTACCGAGTTTACCCGAAGATTTCATATCCGATCCGATCCGATCCGATCCATTATCATATCCAAGCGTGACGATTGATGAATCCATTTCACAGCCCACGAAAATTCTGTCTATAGCGCGCCTAAAGAAGTTTTCACTTCAAAAAAGGGCAAGGTGGAATAAGATCTGTAGTGGTTCTGTAGTGGTAGGACTCTTAGCAGAGTCCGCCTGGGGAAGTACCACACCTTTGCCAAATATTCTACCGCCAAGCAGTAATGTGCAAACTTTACTGTGTTCCGGTTTGAAGGGCAATGATTCCAGAGAAATTACAGGGCTTAGAGACATAATATCTTAGATCTCTGGGTGACGAGCGCAGTGCAGTGCTAGGTAATGATTTGGACTATCATGTTTCAATAGCTGCGTGTTACTGCGCTGTTATGAGGCAGGCATGTTGCTTACCATCAGGCACATGACCTGCTCGTTTCGTCACTCTATGCTACAAAAAAAAAAAAAAAAAAAAAAAAAGATCATGCAGATCAGTTGCACACTGCACAAATCAGTTCGTAGTGCTTTGTCGAGCAGTTTTCACTTTACCTCTACTCCGCGGCCGACCGTCACGCGACATGCAATAGACGGTCGAAAAAGTTTGAGGCGTTATAAAAGTTTCACTTTAAAAACTACGCGGGTAAAACCACGAAGAACAGCTAGTGGAGCCGTAATAGCGTAATCTTTCTCACATTAGTGAGATGACATCAACGTAGTGATCGATGTCTAACTCTAATTTATCATGCTTCTTCTAGGTCGGATGCTATCGATCTGATGTCATTATTTATTGTGTATTTGTCATTGCTTCGTTTCTCGGTAGACTCTCTAGGTTGGTCTGAATTCTCGCAGAGTAAACCAGAATGATTGATTTATGAAATGAAAACTTCTTTAAGCGCGCCTAGACAGATTTTTCGTGGGCTGTGAATTGAATTCATTCGTCACGCTCGGGTATGATAAGAAAGCTTCGGGTAAACTCTGGACCATGGCTATTGGCCATCTAGAAATACGTCAGCCGTAAATGCTGAAAAGGCGTGGACAGGCCATCATGCCATGGCCATCTAGAAACGCATTAGCCAATGGGAAATGCTGACGCATTTCTAGATGGCCATGCCAAGATGGCGAGGCCACGCCCTCCGGTTGCACCTATGTAGTTTCCAAGGTAAGCTATCAAATTCTGAGTTATAAGTTTTCACTTCTATCGGCAGTTCCTATGACTGCCAATTTGTTTATACCAATAGAGGTAGTAAAGAGTGATGAGACGAGCCCGTAACAACATAGTGTCACGCAGCTAGTAGAACAAGAAGAGTCTAAATCATTTTCTGTGACTGCACTGCGATCGTCACCCAAAGATATAAATTACATCTTATATCTCTGGATGGGGTTTATTATCTCTAAGTCCTGTAATTTCTCCTGGAAACATTTACCCTTTAAACCGGATGATAGTTTCACATTACCAAGTTTCAGCTGTGGGAACATTTAGTGAGCTGTTTATGGTATACAAACTATACAGCCAATTCATTTTTTATATTTTATAGGTTTAAAGTACACTCGATCGCCATCTCGCCTCATGCGATCTGCGATGGAGCGTGCTTACCTAGAAGAAACCGATTTTTGAAGTGAAAATTTCTTTAGCCGCGCTTAGACAGATTTTTCGTGGGGTGTAAATTCAGTTCTAGCGTCACGCTTGGCTATGATAAGAAATCTTCGGGTAAACTCGGGACCTTGGCGATTGGGCATCTCGAAATGCGTCTGGGAAATGCTGAAAGGGCGTGGCCTCGCCATCGTGGCATAGCCATCTAGAAATGCGTGAGCCAATGGGAAATGCTGACGCATTTCTAGATGGCCATGCCATGGTGGCGAGGCCACGCCCTCCGGTCACACCCGTGTAGTTTCCAAAGTAAGCTATTAAATTCTGAGTTATAAGTTTTCACTTCTATGATATATATATAATTTTTTATATAACATGGCTCAACAATGTTTGTCGGTCAGATAGTTATGTTATAATAATGGACATTTTCTTCGCTAAAATTTCTCAAGGCACAATAATACGAGATGACATCATTTCATAACTTTATTATTCTGGTTATTATGTTAATACATTCTCTAGATTATACTAAAATATGCGTTTATATATGCGGTATGTATAAATAATTGAGGTCCTTTATTTACATCTTTTTACTCATTTTGGTAGTGGTAGGACACTTGGCAGAGTCCGCCTGGGGAAGGACCACACCTTTGCCAGTTATTCTACCGCCAAGCAGTAATGTGCAAACATTACTGTGTTCCGGTTTGAAGGGCAATGCTTCCAGAGAAATTACAGGTCTTAGAGATATAACAACTTATATCTCTGGGTGACGAGCGCAGTGTAGTGCTAGGTAATTATTTGGACTCTTCATGTTTCAATAGCTGCATGTCACTGTGCTGTTATGTGGCAGGCATGTTGCTTACCATCAAGCACATGACCTGCTCGTCCTATCAGTCTTTATTTAAAAAAAAAGTATGGTACCTCCTAAGTGAAGGGAAAGTTTGTTACTTGTTTTAATTCAAACCCCACGCGGTCACCACTGTCTTTTCGAAGTTATATACGTAATGCCGCTAACTTAAAACGGTGAAGGAAAACATCGTGAGGAAACCGATATGTTCCCACATGTAACCATTGGGCCAGCGTGGTGGATTATGGCCTTGACTCTCTCCTTGCGAGAGAAGGCCCCGAGTCCCAGCTGTGGGAACGTTTAGTGGGCTTTTTAAGCAGTGCAGTGTTAGTGATTTGGTTTAAATAGCTATATGGCACTGCGTTGTTATGTGTAGATGTGTTGTTTACTATCAAGCACATCTCTTTCTCGTCCCGCCGTTTTATCAGACTGATTTCCCTAATTTTCGTTCTATTTACATCGCATACGATTTGTTGTGACTGACTTTCTTTCTATTTAAATTCGTTCAAGGTAAAGTGTTTGCCAAAAATACCTTGTCACTTCTGCGCGTATATTTTTCTAATCTATGTATGTCTGGTCATAGATTATACAATAGTCAACATGCATGTGTTAAATCGCCAAAATTTGTGATAAGTTGAAAGGGCGCGACACTATCTTGTTTTTACAGACCATTATTCCTTTCTGGGGGGAGACACTGTCGTTTTACCACCTAAAACTTCTTAGTTGTTGATGAAATCTTGAACTACATTCAAGATTTTGGAAAGATCACTTTAAAATTAGTGCTTACTCTACTAGTTCACGTAGGGCGTTGAAGATGCAACGCTGTCTTCCATCGGTAACATCGGTTTCTTAGACATTAAAGATAAACTGATTAGTAGGGTATCGGACTAGGTCAAAAATACTCCATACATTTTGCGGTGTATTTCAGAGGAAGTGTTAAAAAAAGACCCCTTTTCCGAACTTTAAACTACCTGTATTACTTCCAATTTTCAGATAAGGGTCGGTTAGTTGTTCCAAAGTAATTGAGTTGAGCAACAATGGTCGAAATAATGGCCATACTTTCACCTAATATATAATGCTCTCTGTAAAATTTTGTAAAATAAAAAAAATGAATACTTCATTAAACTTTGCCGCATTTTTTTTCGGGGTATAAAGTACCTATTTGGAGTAGAGAACTAAGGCCAATTGTCCACGTAGCTGCACGACATCCGCACGATTTCGACAATTGTCGGATGCAAGACGAATGCTTGCATCTTGCGTACAAATAATGAAGTCTGTGTCCACGAAACGACAACGACACGACAGCCGTACGTCTTGCGTTTGTTCGTAGGATGCATGTATTCGACAAATGACGCGTGCGTGGACAGTAGGCCTAAGCCTACCGGTCAGACGTATAAGCGCCCCGCGGTTTCACCCGCGTAGTTCCCGTTACCCTTACTTTCTCGGGATAAAAAGTAGCCTATGTGTTCTTCCAGACCACAATCTGTGTTCCAAATGTCAGCCTGATCCGTTCATAGGTCACTACGCGATTGAGCAACAAACATACAAACATTGACATTTATGTAATATTATAAAGGATGTTTTAGTTCATTTGTTTGACCGACTGTATAGGTAAGTTGGTGGTTGTTTGTATCTCTAGACAATAAATGTGTCAAGAGCGAGCCTCGTTATTTTCGGCGGCTCCTCGCTTCTGTGAATTATTGTGCAATTTAAATGTTTCTTTTATTTGCTGGTTTGTTTGACCGTGTAGACAAATAGTGTGTTCAAATAATATTTTTTGGATGTTATAACTTCTTTAGCGTTAAGGACTTTTTGGGGAAATTCTCATGGGTTGGCGTCACCGACATACGTAATAGTAGTAAATATGTAGATATAGAGCTGACGAACATTCGGTGATTAGTAAAGGCCGATTTACATCAGACGAGCGAATGCTCATTCTATCCCCACTGTATCAAATTCATTTGGTGTAAACAAACGTAGATCATTCTTTCGTTGTTTTGTTTGCGTTCGCAAAGATTCTATGTAATATAATATAATATGGAAAACGCTAAGAACGATCTTTCGTTTACACTAAAAGATCGAGAAAGAATGCTCTTGTTCCAGCTCTAGCTCTATGTTCGTTCAGTTTAAATCGTCCTGAAGATTAGTGAAGAAGATAATCTGTGTCATCTGGCCAGTGATTTCGCTTCAAGCATTATCTTTCAAATCTGTACTTTTATCAGTTATAGTACAATCATGGACGTATAAAAAAAGTTGGACGTCTCGCTAAATCAAAAACTGTCTCAATAGAGAACAAAAAATGTGTCATGTTTCCGCGTGTAATGACCCACTGATGCGTGTATGTGTGCGTGTCAGTCAGCCTGTATGTGACAGCGCACACGTGCATATTATGTGGCCGACTCTATAGACACAGTTTTTGTTTTAGGGAGACTACGTCCGACTTTTTTTTATACGTCTATACGTATTGTTTTAGTGTGAGTATGTAAACTCTTTAAGGCCGGGTCACACAGAGGCGATCCGGTAGCGATAGCGATCCGATACCGAGTATGGGATCGCGCCCGCTTGCTGTGGTGTGTCAGGTTGCATACAAATTCGAACATTACAAAAAATCCCGTCTCGCTATCGGATCGCCTCTGTGTGACCCGGCTTTAAAATACAATATACTCAATCATATTTCATATCGATTTAGCTACATAAATTAAATTAATTTACTTCAGTATTTAGTATGTTTACGTTTAAATTAAAACTAATATGAGCTAAATCAAATAAATAAATGTGACCAATTAAGTAAAATTTCGTAAAATTATTAATTAGTATTAACCATGACAACTTACCTAGTTATAATTATTTTATTGATATAATAACCAAAAATACACAACACTATCGGGTGAATTTAATAAGTCTTAAGTTAGGTTCGGCTAAGTTAGGTTTAAGTTGACCGGTTTGCCTTGAAAGCTTTCTGAGAAACTTAGTGACATCATTGTTTGCACGTGCGCACTTCAACTTAGATAACTTAGTTTCAACTTAAATATAGGTGAAGTCTCTTAGTCAAGTCAAGGAAAAATAATAATTAACGTAAATTTAATAACATTAAAATTTATTGTACAAATTTATTTACGCGACCCAAAAACCTTTTTAGGGTTCCGTAAAACGTAAAAACGGAACCCTTATAGATTCGTCATGTCTGTCTGTCTGTCTGTCTGTCTGTCCGTCCGTATGTCACAGCCACTTTTTGCCGAAACTATGAGAACTACACTGTTGAAACTTGGTAAGTAGATGTATTCTGTGAACCGCATTAAGATTTTTACAAAAGTTAAAAAAAAAAAAAAAAATTAGGGGTGCCCCCCATACTGAGAACTGAAACTCGAAAATTTTTTTTTCATCCAACCTACACGTGTGTAGTGTCTATCGATAGGTCTTAAAAAATGATGTTGAGGTTTCTATAGTAATTTTTGTCTACACTGAATAACTTGCGCGAGAGACGCTTCCAAAGTGGTAAAATGTGTGCCCCCCCCCCTCTAACTTCTAAAGTAAGAGAATGAAAAAACTAAAAAAAATATATGATGTACATTACCATGAAAACTACCAACGAAAATTAGTTTGAACTCGATCTGATGAGTAGTTTTTTTTAGTACGTCATAAATACACTATTATTAAAACTTCGATCAAAGTTACAACGAACTACAAGAACTATGTGTACTATGTATATTATGTTACTTGCTGGAACGGAACCCTTCATGGGCGAGTCCAACTCGCACTTGGCTACTTTATTTTAAATATATTTTTTCTACAAAACCATTTTACAACCTTTGTGTTATGAAAATAAAAGAACATGTGTCATGAGCCAATTCGCGTTTGATCAACGTATTTGCATAATTTAATACTACCTTGTCCCTTTTTCTATCGGACTGCTCGTAGCTCGAAAAAGCGACATCGTTTCATGGTTGATGTTCCAAAGACACGAACAAAGCGGTTTGACTCTACTTTTGTGATAAGAATGTCTAGGCTGTGGAATGAGCTACCTGAGTGGATTTTCATTCCCCGATAGTTATAATCTTGGTGTCTTCAAGTCGAGAGTGATTCGGTTTCTTCTGGGTAAGCACGCTTCATCGTAGGCCGCATCGTCGCTTAACATCAGGCGAGATGGCGGTCAAGTGAAAAAAAAATTGGCAGTCATAGGAACTGCCGATAGAAGTGAAAACTTGCTGTTGCCCTGGTACTGGTACCTAGGGGTAAACGCAACTCTTTTATATTTCTGTTAGCCTGGTATCTGGAGATAAACGCTGGGCTGTTGGAGGTAGGTAATCGAAACTCTTTACTGTTTCTGTTGCCCTGGTACCTACCTGGCCGTTTTTACCGAGTTTACCCGAAGATTTCATATCCGATCCGATCCATTATCATATCCAAGCGTGACGATTGATGAATCCATTTCACAGCCCACGAAAATTCTGTCTATAGCGCGCCTAAAGAAGTTTTCACTTCAAAAAACTTGGTCGATTAAAGTTGTATCTCTGGTGATCTTGTGATATATCAATCAAAGCGACGATTCGGTTCTTGCTAAGCGTGCTAACCCAGAAGATACTGATCTGGCCACTCTAAACTTGAAGACATCCTGTTTCTTGAGGTGTAGGACTCTTTTGCGGTTGTTTGAAGGGCTATGTTTTCAGTGAAATTACAGGGCATACAAATAAAACATCGTATGTCTCTGGATGACGAGCGCAATGCAGTGATAGATAGCGATTTGTGCCCTTCTAATTCAAATAGCTGCGTCAATTTAGCTTACCATCAGGCGCATGTCTCGTTCGGCTCGACACTGGTAAACAGTCATAGGAACTGCCGATAGAAGTGAAAACTTATAACTCAGAATTTGATAGGTTACCTTGAAAACTACACGGGTGTGACCGGAGGGCGTGGCCTCGCCATCTTGACATGGCCATCTAGAAATGCGTCAGCGTTTCCCATTGGCCGATGCATTTCTAGATGGCCATGCCATGATGGCCTGTCCACGCCCTTTCAGCATTTCCCATTGGCTGACTATATACTGACTGATATTCCTATATGGCCAATAGCCATGGTCCCGAGTTTACCCGAAGCTTTCTTATCATATCCGAGCGTGACGAATGAATCCAATTCACAGCCCATGAAAAATCTGTCTAGGCGCGTCTAAAGAAGTTTTCAATTCAAAAATCAGCAGCTGAAACATTGAATATTTATCTCTCCCCACAGTATAGAACGAGGCTAATTAAATCAATTACAATTGACACTAACAATGTGCAAATATTCAAATACAAAAAAATTTCATTCAAATGCGTTTTTACCAACCTGTCATTCAAGCCTCGTAATTTATGGTAATGAGAATAGTAAACACTAATCGGCTTTACCTAACGGTCTCTTTGAGCGGAGTAATATACCTACAGTTATTACCTAGTCGTGTTAAGGATGTTAAGGTTAAGAACCAAAACACGATATGAGCTCGTGTCGGCATACTGATGCAAATTCACGTTGTGATGAAATGTGTTGTGTAAAACTACGTATTTTTTTAAGTGAAAACTTCTTTAGGCGCGCCTAGACAGATTTTTCGTGGGCTGTGAATTGAATTCAATCGTCACGCTCGGGTATAAGTAAGCTTCGGGTAAACTCGGGACCATGGCTATTGGCCATCTAGAAATACGTCAGCCAATGGGAAATACTGAAATGGCGTGGACAGGCCATCATGTCATGGCCATCTAGAAACGCATCAGCCAATGGGAAATGCTGACGCGTTTCTAGATGGCCATGCCAAGATGGCGAGGACACGCCCTCCGGTTACACCCGTGTAGTTTCCAAGGTAAGCTATCAAATTCTGAGATATAAGTTTTCACTTCTATCGGCAGTTCCTATGACTGCCAATTTTTTTTTAACTATAGTTTATCCACTTGCCTACCATCTTGCCTTTTTGCATAGTAAGCAACATGCCTACACATAACAGCACATTGTCACGCCTATTGCGTCAGTCAGCTATTGGAACATAGGCCTCTCCCATGGCTCGCCACTCAGCCCTATCCTCGGCTATATACGTCTCAATCCACTGCCTGATATCTTCCGTATATCGTCACTCCATCTAGTCTCAGTATGTCTTACACTACGTTTACCGATTCGTGGTCTCCACTCAAGAACACGTCTACTGCAACGGTTATCGGTTCTGCGACAGATATGACCGGCCCATTGGCACTTCAGTTTGCTAATGCGTTGTGAGCTATGTCGATACCTATCCCTCAGAGAAACTCCAAGCATAGCTCTCTCTCTATAGCTCGCTGTGCGACTTTAAATCTATACCTATCAAGCAGTGGACTAAGATAGGCTGATAAATAAGCTAAGCCTTTTTTTATTCTACTTGCCCTGTTTATATGGGACAAATCTTGAAAGTTAACGTTTTAACGTTAAGAGGGCGCCTAAAGCCAGAAAACAAAAAAAGGACATTTTCGACGCCGCTCACTGAAGTTAAGAAACTAAAAACTATGACAAAAAAAATATTGACGTGTGGGTGGGTACAATCAAGAAGAAGCACAATAACCGAATAGAATTTTAAAAATAGATCAGAGTTTTTTACAATAAAAAAATAAAAATGACACCGAAAAAACCCGTTTTAATTCGAGTACTCGAAATTATCAGCGATGACCCCACATTATTTTTTGGTAATAAAATTCCTATTTGTACGTTCTAGTAAAGTAACCGAACACTTTTTTAAATTTATGTTTAGTTATTGAGTAATTAAATAAAACTTGGTCAAAAATGGACTCCTGATTATATATTGATTTTTCCTCCAAACTGTGTCATGCTATTCTCGACTTTATGTACATCACATTAAGAAACGCGTCGCGCGGGTGAAATCTGATTTTTTCACCTCTTTTTTCACAATCTTTAGGCGCACTCTTAACGTATTTTAACGATGGGAAAGATGACTATGTCTATGTATAACTATTTTAGTATGTAACTGTTCAAAATAATGTTTTTATATCGAAAACAGAATTACAAGAAAGTACCTATTTTGTATAATACTTGTTAATGTTGCACGCCCGTTAAGGGTAAACTGTTGTACATTTTTTTAAGACCTATTTTTTTTTACACAGTGCGAGCAATAAATATATTCTTATTCTTAAATTAGAACCACTTCCTGTCCAGGTTGAAATTTGGTATACTTACGTAACTTCGGCGACAATGCAATAATATGGTTCTTCGTTTTAAAGCATTTATTAAAAGCTTATTTTAAGAATATTTTTTTAATAATATTAATTAACAATAATAAATATTATTATTCCACAAATAAGTTTTAACTTTCAACGTTAGTAGCCCAAAAATCTCTCCCAGTTCTCTTTAAAGAGATTAAACAGCTCTAACTACGTTTTACATTCACCTGCAAACCTCAGAATACGTAACAATAAAATAAAAACGAAACCCGGACCTCAAATTAAGTTTATCTCAAGAATTATCTAATTACGCGGAGTTCCTCGGAACAAGATTCCTTGAAAATTCTCGCTTTATTATTACCAAGTTATTTTAAACTTTATTGCGGACGCAGTAAGGGTTATTTTAATGGTCGCTTCGTAGAAGTCCGGTTAGACTTGAATCCATGAAGCGACAGTCTGAAACAATAAATATAATTTTGATGAGGTATTTAGTCGTTACTGTCTCGGTAATAAAGCTGAGATTGTCTCTGCTAATTGAGATAATTTAGTTAGGTAGTAAAACAGACCTTTTAAAGTGAAAACATTTTAGGCGCGTTGAACACTTTTTAAGATGGGAAAAAAACAATTGAACTCGTGTCAGTTTAGCCGTTAGCAACACCACTGTTATATGTGTATACTAGGTGATCCGTGCGCGCGTTGCTACGCCATCTATCGAAAATCGGTCGTACCAATTCAAATCTAGAACAAATTTGGTTACCTAAGATTCTAATGTCGCAACCTTTTAAAAGATAGACACATGCTGTCACGCAACGAAAGCTCTCAAAACGAAATATTTTTTTGTTACATTTTTCATTCATGCTCCGCTCCTGTTACTAGTAGCGTAGCCTTCCTCGATAAATGGACTATCCAACAGAGAAATAATCTTTAAATAGAGTACAATCCTCAAAAAAACTAAGTAGCCCGTTAGTTAGATTGCCAAAAAATATTGTACACGTATTTTTTATTTTGTTTCACAAACAAAAAATGACGAAGATACAGCGCTTCGAAGTTTCGTGTGACGTCACTTTTGAGTACGATTTTTACTCATGAGTGACGTCGCGACCCCCCACTCTCGAAGTTTGATAGTCTAGACTATATCTTTGACGATTTTTAATATGATGAAAAAACAAAAAATACATGTCCAGTATTTTTCCATGATCTAGCTGACGGACTAATTAGGATAGTGTATTCTTGACCCAGTCCGGTACCCTATGCGGAGCAGTAGTTCCCGAGATCCTTGCGTTCAAACAAACAAACAAACAAACAAACTCTACAGCTTTATAATATTAGTATAGATGTATATTTAAGTATGCACATATATTGTGTACTTTAGCAGTTGCGCTTTCGCGTTAATCCCAAAGTCCGTTAGGTAGTAGAGGTACCCACCGCCAGCTACTATGGGTACGTTAGAAAAAAAAATGTGTACTCGTACTAGCAGTGCCTCGGGTTTGCCCGGGTAATTCCTACTCCCCGCAGTTCCACTTAGGTACTTGAACATAAAGAGTCCAAATCATTATCTAAGCACAGGACTGCGCTCGAGCTATAGGATCGTCGTATGATATAGTACTCGTTGAGTACTGTAAAATTGGGTTAAAAGAGGCCACATGCGGCTATCAGCCATGGGTTCATTAAAAACAATGTCTCAAAAATATTAAAAATTAAGTATATCTAATTTCCTTAGAGGTGCGTATTTCTAAGAAAATGCCCAGCTAAGTTCGTACTTCCCAGTATACCTACGTACTGTAATAACTCGCACCATACTTTATATTACAATGTATGTTTGCATGTGTGATAAGCCCACACACACACACACTAGCTCGGTGGATACGAACCGTAAATTCTTGCCAGTTTTTGTCACATATTTGTGCGGAGACCCAAAAACGATAGTATTTCTTTTATCGTAGGGATGGGACGCTGCTCGATATTTATTCTTTGTTGTTTTAACTTTTAACATCCACTGGTTGAATTTTTCCATTGACATTTTTTTGTTTTATAAATTTATTTTATTAATGTGTATCCTGGGTGAGACTTAAGGTTCTGTGGCCAGGCTGAGCTGTGTCTTTCTTTCTGAGGCATAAAGTCATTCAAAAGTTTGTACTTGGAAATCCTTTGTTCAGTCCGAGACCTTTCTTTCTTTTTTATTACTAGTTTATTCGTTAGCTAATTACTCGTACTAGTTCAGTGAAAATAAATTAATGAATTTATGTTAAGTTTAATGATTCGTGAAAACGTTGCCGCTAATTGAAATAAAACTTATAAATCATTTAATTTTTTTTAAACTATAGTAGATTAGCACTTGGCCGCAATTTCACCTAGTGACGATGCGATCTACGATGAAGCGCCTAGGTAAGCACCTAGAAGAATCCGATTCATTCAGTATCGATTTGAAGACACACCATCGGGAAAAATCCACTCAAGCAACGCATTCCACAACCTAGACGTTCTTACCACAAACGTGGGGTCAATCATCTTTGTTCATGTCTTTGGAATATCAACCATGAAACGATGTCGCATTCATTTTCTCCTTCATGATTTGCATGTCTTAAGCCCGCTTAGGTCATGCAAATAAGTTTTATAATCTTGTTAAGATTTGTTGCAAAACACTTAAAAATACTATGGTCGAAGAAATATGTTACAAATTAGTGTAATGCTTTGTCGATAACCGGTTCTCTTTACCCCATCACTAATAACAAGGTTGGTCACAAAGCCACGACACGACAGGTGAACTGACTTTTTTTATCCTGTTTTTGTATTCGTACGGATCACAACAGAGTCTTTATGTTAACAAGGTGCGAATAATTAAGCTTTCCACAGTTTTTGTAATATGAGACACATTTAAGAAAGCTTCTAGAAATTACGTAAATATAGCTGTTACCATCTGTTAGTTTTACTAATAATAAATACTTAGAAATTAGCTGTGCGCCTCTTGGATTTACCCGCATAGTTCCCGTTCTCGTTATATTCCCGGGATAAAGAATAGCCTATGTGTTCTTCCAGACTGTAATCCAACTTTGTTCCAAATTTCAACCAGATCCGTTTAAACGTTACGACGTGATTAAGCAAGAAACATCCAAACATTGACATTTATAATGTTTGTAGGATAATATACAAGTTTGAATGTTTGTTGCTCAATCACTACACAACATCTGAACGGATTGGGTTCAAATATGGAACACTAGATGTGTCTGGAATCGCACATAGGCTATTTTTTATTCCGAGAAAGTCAAGGGTGGAACGAAAAATACGCCGTTAAAACCGCAGGGTAAGTACTGCTAGTTCCAAATATGTATATATACTCCAGAAATAGTTATTTGTTATACAAGAGTGCAAAGTGGCTTTTTAACCGCGTGCTCAATTTTGATGACCGAGTAAGCGAAGGATTCTAAAGTTGAATCACGAGCGTAGCGAGGGATTCAAAAATTAGAATCCTGAGCGTAGCAAGGGAATCAAAAGGGCACAAGGTGAAAAATCTTTGCACTCGAGTGTAACACGTAATTTTTCATCCCCCCCTAGCGAGGAAATTACTAAACGCTTTGCGCATTTTCAGTTTCAGTCGATTCTGTTGGTGTTAAATAAACTTCTTGGTCGCTATAATCACTTATTATTATGGTATTTCGGTTTTTCACTTGTATTCAATTTTATAAGTTTTAAACTTAAGTTTATTTAGCCATGGTTTTAACAATAATAATATGACGTGAAAATATGGAGAGTTGACCGATTGAGGTAAGGAGTTTCATGTGTACAAGAAAAAGTTTCCGCCCAAATGCATTAAATTATAGTAGCGCTAAATTTGCATCAGGGTACATTTTAAAGGAAATTAATAAACATACTATTCAGAATTCATGAAAGAAAAATATTGGCAGTCATAGGCACTGCCGATAGAAGTGGTAACTTATAACTCAGAATTTGATTTTTACTTTGGAAACTACGCGTGTGAAACCGGAGGGCGTGGCTATGAGCATGGCCATCTAGAAATGCAGACACATTTTTAAATGGCCAATGGGAAAGGCTGAGGCATTTCTAGATAGCCATTGGCTATGGTCCCGAATTTACCCGAAGATTTCTTATCATTCCCAAGCGTGACGCTAGAATTAAATTGACAGCCCACGAAAAATCTGTCTTTGGCGCGCCAAAAGAAGTTTTGACTTCAAAATACTTCAAAATATATTGTACCTACATGTTTTCTCAAAATAGTAATTATTTATTTGATGTTATATTTACTACATTATTTTGTACTGCAAGTAGTTGAAATTATCTATTAGTTACTATTTTAGTAGTCAATAATATTTAATTATTTAACTCGGCAACTCGGCATACTTCAATTCGATTACAATTGATTAGTTCATAGCATTTCAAAATGTTTTGCCATTTGAAATAACATTCTTTGCCTCTATCCTCCATACATGACAAGAAAATTGCGCGCAAAGCATTTAAAAAAAAGTACACCAAAGAGGTTCCGAGTATGAGTTTTTAACAAATTAAAAATAAATGTATGATGAATTCGGCACCAAGGAGGTAGAAATAAATAGGTTAAATTATGTTTTGAATTCAAAACCTCAGTACACACGATGTTCTAAATTCAAATTTACTTTAACCTCTAGAGGGTAAAAACGACTTTTGCGCCCTGATATCGAGGAGCAAAAGTACTCTTTCCGAGCTGGTGGGATGAAAAATATATTATAGACAAATCAACAGGTTTTCTGTGTGTGACGAAAAATAGCTTTAAAATTAAACTTCCGCTTAAGTAATGATTTTGAATACGAAGGTTAAACATTCATTAAAAACCACTTTGAATGATCAAAATATCCAAGAACTACAGAGCCGGATTTAACAAATGCGGGGCCATAGCCCCGGGGCCTCTACAATACAGGGGTCCCCACAACACAGTAGTAGTATTGTGGGGATACGGGAGTCCGCCTGGGGAAGTACCACACCTTTGCCAAATATTCTACCGCCAAGCAGTACTGTGCAAACATTACTGTGTTCCGGTTTGAAGGGCAATGATTCCAGAGAAATTACAGGGCTTAGAGACATAATATCTTAGATCTCTGGGTGAGGAGCGCAGTGCAGTGCTAGGTAATGATTTGGACTATAATGTTCCAATAGCTGCGTGTTACTGTGCTGTTATGTGGCAGGCATGTTGCTTACCATCAGGCACTTGACCTGCTCGTTTCGTCACTCTATGCTATAAAAAAAAAACATGACTAAACAACTTCTATTTTGATTATTTCACTGTTTTACCTATCCTACTTATAAATGCGAAAATTTTAATGTTTGTCGCTCAATCACGCCAAAATGGCTGAACGAATCAGATTGTAATTTGGAAATCTATTAGATTATAGTCTGGACTAGCACATAGCTAACTTTTATCGTGTTAAAATTACAGAAATGGAAACTACGCGACTAACTTGATGAACGGAACTTCAGCCGTTGCGATGTGATTGGTAAACAAACTTTCAAACACTGACACATGTATATTATGTATAATTCACTAACAGTGCCCAGCGGTTTTATCCGCGTAGATCCCGAACTTACCCGTTATTTTTTCGAGATAAAAAGTAACCTACATAGGTACATTATTCAATTGTTATCTAGACTATAATCCTAGACTAAAACCTAAATATGTTCCAATAAAAAGAAGCCAACGTGTTCTTCCAGATTATAATTTTACCTGTGTTTCAGATTTTTACCCGATCCGTTCATACGTGACTGAGCACTAAACATCCCAACTGCGTGTTCCTATCCAAACTATGTGAAGCCTATGTGCTCTTTTCAAACTATTATCTACTTATGTTCCAAATTTCAGCCCGATCCGTTCAGACGTTCCGAACATCCAAATACAGACTTCTGTGATATTAATAGGAATTAAAAGGAATATAAGAGTTATAATAGGAATATAATACTAGTAGGATGCCTAATTAGTTGTCGAAACGGCTGTACGGATAGGGTTAAAAATTGAAAACAGGATTATAGATACACACAATAATAATAAGGACAACGCATAAGCAACGCGCAGTATCGCGGTTATAAAACAGAACGGGAACTACGCGAACAAACCCGCGGGTCGCTGCTACTACTTATATCTATATATATAAAAGCGAAAGGTCACTCATCAAGGAATCTCAGAAACTACAAATGCTAGGAATCTGAAATTTTGCATGGAGGTCCCTTTTAGCACGTAGGCGCTCGCTAAGACGGGGTTTTGCGAAATTCAACCCCTAAGAGGGTGAAACAAGGGATGAACGGTTGTATGAAAATTTTGTATGAAACGTGATTTTCAAAGTTATAAAATTTTGATAACTTCACAAAATTCACTTGACACGAAGCAAACGAATGTTTGTTCCTTCAATTTCGTAATTTCGAACTGTACGGGGGTGAAATTGGGGTTGAAATGAGGGATGAATGTCAATATGGAAATTCCCAACCATTGAAGATAAAACCATGAAACTCTGTATATAGACACTTGACACGAAGCAATTAAATGCATGTTCTATCAATTTTGTAATTTCGAACTGTACGGGGGTGAAATTGGGGTTGAAATGAGGGATGAATATCAATATGGAAGTTCCCAACCGTTGAAGATAAAACCATGAAACTCTGTATATAGACACTTGACACGAAGCAAACGAATGTTTGTTCCTTCAATTTCGTAATTTCGAACTGTACGGGGGTGAGATTGGGGTTGAAATGAGGGACGAATGTCAATATGGAAATTCCCAACCGTTGAAGATAAAACCATGAAACTCTGTATATAGACACTTGACACGAAGTAAACGAATGTTTGTTCCATCAATTTTGTAATTTCGAACTGTACGGGGGTGAAATTGGGGTTGAAATGAGGGATGAATGTCAATATGGAAATTTCCAACCGTTGAGGATAAAACCATGAAACTCTGTACTTATATAGACACTTGACACGAAGCAAACGAATGTTTGTTCCATCAATTTCGTAATTTCGAACTGTACGGGGGTGAAATTGGGGTTGAAATGAGGGATGAATGTCAATATGGAAATTCCCAACCGTTGAAGATGAAACCATGAAACTCTGTACTTATATAGACACTTGACATGAAGCAAACGAATGTTTGTTTCATCAATTTTGTAATTTCGAACTGTACGGGGGTTAAATTGGGGTTGAAATGAGGGATGAATGTAAATATGGAAGTTTCCAACCGTTGAAGATAAAACCATGAAACTCTGTATATAGACACTTGACACGAAGCAAACGAATGTTTGTTCCATCAATTTCGTAATTTCGAACTGTACGAGGGTGAAATTGGGGTTGAAATGGGGGATGAATGTCAACATGGAAGATCCCAACCGTTGAAGATAAAACTATGAAACTCTTTATGTAGGCACTTGGCACGAAGCCAAAAAATGTTTGTTCTAGCAATTTTGTAATTTCGAACTGTATGGGGATGAAATTGAAGTTGAAATTGGGGAGGCAAGAGACATTTATATTTAGACTTTTTCTTACGCTTTCACACCTAAACAAATGAACCGATTTTGATGAAATTGTTTTATTATAAGCTGTTTTTAGTAAATGTGTCTGGGTATAAAATTAGCTATTGCCTGAGTTACATCAGTATTTATTTATCGCGGACGAAGTCGCGGGTAACAGCTAGTAAATGTATATATGTGTTAAATTTGAAAACAATCTACTTGGTTCTACAATAAATTATTTAATTAAATTTACAACTAAAAAAAATTGGCAGTCATAGGAACTGCCGATAGAAATGAAAACTTGTAACTTAAAATTTGATAGCTCGCTTTGGAAAATACGCGGGTTAAACCGGAGGGCGTGGCCATGACCATAGCCATCTAGAAATGAGTCAGCATTTCTAGATAGTCAATGGGAAATTCTGACGTATTTCTAGATGGCCAATGGCCATGGCCACCTAGAAAACATGGTCCCGAGTTCACCCGAAAATTTCTTATCATTCCCGAGCGTGACACTAGAATTCAATTCATAGCCCACGAAAAACGTATCTGTGGTGTACCAAATGTTCACTTCAAAAAGCCCTTTTATTTAGAAATGTTTGTAGCTTTCGTTTCCCTGAGGCCTCTAGACCTCTAAATCCGACCCTGCAAGTGCAACAAACCTGACAAAAACATCTTTCGTAACGAAACACTACAAAAACACCTCTTAAAGACACGTTTACCACGATAAATCATTATGGTACACTCAAAACATTCAATTTTTAACTTAATCTCCTTGCATTAACGTTGTTATTGTTTACTAAGATAAGTTTGTAACAGTTGACACTTCGGGACATAGTTTATCTTTTTGTGATTCGGTCCGATTGTCACAGATTATGTTACAACACCGATAAGTACCAATAACACCTCTTTAATAGAATGCCCTTAAAATACGGTTATTTTTTAAAGCGATGCAATCGATTCGTATTAGGCTGTCGATTGGAACATGAAGAGTCCAAATCATTACCTAGCACACCGCACTAACGTCGCCCAGAGATGTAATGTTTTATCTCTAAGCCATGTAATTTCTCTGGAACCACGGTCGAAAGTCAGTTCCAGCTAATTTTATACATACATCGATACAAATAAAATTTAAGTGTCTGTATATATGATACCATCAAATTAACAGCTTATCACTAAGTTCAAATGAAAGTATATGTTACAATTACGGTACCCATGTAGAGACGAACTTCTTAGCATTCCATGGATTCACCGTGCGGGTGCCGGGTCCATCGTGTGGCAGAGAGAGAAATCTCGAATAGACCCCAAGACTTGTGACTCGGGCGTAGGTTTAAAAGGGGCCCCGTATATTGACGTACGTCAACACTCACCTTCACTACTCGTATTTGTCTCCCTGCCCAGCCAAATCCTATCTATATAGAAAAACGTATTTTTTTGTATGTTTGTTTGTTCCGGATAATCTCCGAAACGGCTGCACCGATTTAGAGGAGACTTTCGCTACGAGATAGTTAATTTTCAAAGGCATAACGTACTCGAGGAAAATAATTGGAGTTCCGTGAAAAAAAAAAGCCTTTAAATTTAAAATGCGGCTGAAACCGCGGTCGCAGCTAGTCCGAAACAAAATATTTCAGTTTTTTGCCCCAAAGATTAATTCTAGAACATAGATAACATAGATCGATCACATGCAACCTGCCAGGCTTGTCTCTGATAACGTCCGCTCCAAATTGCATCGCTATCAGTCCAGCACTTGCATCTCATGTTTAGCTCGAGTGGCGTGACGTCATTGGCGTGATAGGTGGCCTTGATTTGATTAGTGATAAGGATAAGGATATAGTACCTGGATGGGGCTAAGCATGGCTCGAAAAAAAAGCTTGGCTCGGTTTCTCATTGCTTGAAAAGACGGATAAAACGACGTTTTCTAAAAATGAAACCTAGCTAGATCGCATTACCGCCCCGAAGCCCCCTTAACATACTAAATTTGATGAAAATCATTGGAGCCGTTTCCGAGATTCAGATTCTAAAATGGAACCACAAAAGATGTCGCTTTTTCAAGCTACTTGCAGTTCGATAGAAAAAAGGGCAAGAGAAAAGGCGAAGATAGAACTGTATCATGCAGATCAGTTGCATACTCTCCGAAATGTATCCGCTAAAAACCCGATAAGCTAGCAAGTTTGCGATATTCAAGCCTTAGTATATTATAAAGCGACCGGCTAGTAACGTTCCACATATTAACCCGGATTCGCAGAATGCCACGGTGTCGCAAATGAGAATCGGCATGCGGCCGAGTCGTGGACTCGACTTTTACTTTGCATTGTATGCATGGCAGATTTTATTTAATGTTTCATACCCAACATAACTATTAAAGTACTTGCTAATCCTACTAATATTGTAAATGTCAATGTTTGGATGTTTGTTGCCCAATCACGTCGTAACGTATGAACGGATCGGGCTGAAATTCGGAACATAGGTAGATTATAGTCTGGAAGAAAACATAAGCTACTTTTTATATAGAAAAAATGACGGGAACGACGCGGGTACAACCGCTGGACGCCTCTAGTATTAGATAGATATAAACTTACTATTTGCACTTGACAAAAGAAAACGGCAGTCATACGGACTGCCAATAGAAGTGAAACTTTATAACTCAGAACATTGATAGATCACTTTAACTACGCGGGTGTTAGTATGGAATAAATCTTTAAAGCATTGTCGTTTAAAATAAGTCTTCTAAGCATAATATGCTTAGATAGATATCTAGATATTATCTAGATCTAAAGTAGACGGCCATGGTTAGATGTGTAAATATGTAATGGTAACACGCAATGGCCAGTTCAGCCGAAGATTTCTTTACGAGCGTGTCGCTTGAGCTCAATTCACAACCCAAAAATCTTGGCTCACCGCCATAAGAAGATTTCGGTTAAAAAAAAAAACTTTACAAATAGTAAATGGCGACCTTAAAAGCGATCTCTTTCAGGCAACTGTGGGATGGAAGAAGAGTTAATCCGTAGAAAGATAGTAGGATTATTACTCGTAGGATTTATCTCTTAGCCTTATAATTTCTTTGAAAACGAACGAACTTAAGAACTCATGTTAATTTATTACGTTCTCTAGAATACTAGAATGAGCCGGCATCGCGAACGAGAACCGTTATGCGGCCAAGTCGTGCGTTGGATATTGTTACGATCTGTAAATACTGAAATGTGAAACCTCCAATCCTTGCGCAATCTGTAGCTCCAACGTTTCGCTGTAATCATCATTATTACCGTCGTTTGAGTATGTATTTTCACTCTTATTTTTAGATGTAAGAGCTCTTGTTACTGCTCATTTTAAATCTACGTCAAAAAAAGAAAGACGAAGTTAGCAATTCGACAACCATAAAACCATATATACATACCTAATGATAAATGTATGTAATTTTTTTTTATAATATTTTAATAATCATGTATTTCGTAATTATTTGCACCGGCAGTACACAGTACTAAGTACAGACTTACAGTATTATAGCAATGAGAACGAATGATATGATTAGAAAAGTGTCAAAATAAATAAATCGCTAAAAGAAAAAAATGATATAAATAGAATAGCCGATAGAAGTGAAAACTTATAACTCAGAATTTGATAGCTTACTTTGGAAACTACACGTGTGTAACCGGAGGGCGTGGCCTGGGCATCATGGCATGACCATCTAGAAATGCGTCAGAATTTCCTATTGGCTGATGCATTTCTAGATGGCCATGGGATGATGCCGAGGCCACGCCCTTTCAGCATTTCCCATTGGCTGACCCATTTCTAAATAAATGGCCAATAGCCATGGTTCCGAGTTTACCCGAAGATGTCTTATCATATCCGAGCGTGACGTTAGAATCCAATTCACAGCCCACGAAATATCTGCCTAGTCGCGCCTAAAGAAGTTTTCACTTAAAAAAATCGGCAGTCATAGGAACTGCCGATAGAAGTGAAAACTTATAACTCAGAATTTGATAGCTCACTTTGGAAACTACGCGGGTGAAACCGGAGGGCGCGGCCATAGTCCGATTTTACCGTGAAGATTTCTTATCATTCCCGAGCGTGACGCTAGAACTAAATTCAAAGCCACTCACACCAAATCTGTCTGTGGCAGGCAAAAAGTTTTCACTTCAAAAATAACAAATAATATCATCAATCATCATCAACAGCCCACTAAACGTTCCCACTGCTGGGACTCGGGGCCTTCTCTCGCAAGGAGAGAGAGAGAGAGAAGACAAATAATATACTTAACAATAATACAAATTTAATGTCAAACGTATAATAAATGAGATATCATTTGTCTACGAGTACGATATATCGCCAGAGTATGCTACTCTCCTATCGTCGTCACTTCATCACTTTTTGGCCTATATCGACCCCTTATAAATAAATATAAATATTGGTTCAAGCCTTCCCCTGTGCCATAATTTTCTATCACTACTCAAATTACTTTCTACAAAATAGGTGTATTCAAAGACTATAAAGTTACTTTAAAAATCTAACCATAGATACCCGCCGTATAAAAATATTCCAATGCCCTCTAAACATCCTCACACCGCTCTAATTCGGTCCGTTTCTAGACTGAAAACATGTTTTGTCTTACGAATTTCAGGTCATTCGGTTTTCTCCTATTCTGTTTATTCAAATAAAGCACTTTCTCTTTTATAAAATGAATAATGTAACATGTCTGATTCTCGCTAAAGTGCTACTAGCGTTTACTTTGGCTTCGCCTGAGTTTTAATAGTATAAAGATGATATTCCGAAAGCTATGGTTATGGTTAAAGTACCAAGTTTTTTGTAGGGGTAGGGTAGGGGAAGTACCACAACTTTGCCAGTTATTCTATCCCCAAACAGTATTGTGTAAACATTTCTGTGTTCCGGTTTGAAGAGCAGTGTTTCCAGTGAAATTACAGGGCATAGAGATTAAAACATCTTATATCTCTGCGTGACGAGCGCGGTGCTAGGTAATGATTAGGATTCTTCATGTTCCAATAGCTGGTATGTGGCAGGCATGTTGCTTACCATTCAGGCACACGTCCTGCTCGTCTCGTCACTCTATATTATAAAAAAAATATTTGAATAAATATTTAAGGCAAGCTGAAAACTTGTCATACCTCCCCTATTTAATCCCCACACAGGTGCAGACCTGGCTGCTAATATAAATTGTGGAATTCATTTTGCTCCGCTACTCAGTTTGTTTCAACCTACCCAATATTTGCTGGCAGCTTTCGCAATATATCCGTTCATGTCACACTTCACATCAGCAGTCGCATTCCATTGATAACCAAACATTCGGTTCCTTACATCAAAAGAAACGTCAGACCAATTAAAAGAAACAAAAGACGAGCTTTCTTGCTTGTGATACGGCGGCGGTGAATTTCATTGTTGGAGCATCGAACAATGTCATTAAATGTAATGCAGACAGGTTCTGCCGCATGCAATCTGGACGCCACGCACCTGTCAGAACATCTGCCGGTGGATTCTGAAAAGACAACTCGATACTGATTGAGACGACGATTTCGACTTTATCGTCACTTGTTTCGCCTTCTCGTCCTACCGCCTAACTAAATCGGCTATGGCTTTTCTATTGCTGTCTCTATCATTTTAAGCGAAAAAAAAAATAAAGAGCAATATCAAAGCTAAGACTGTTCTAGTTAGGCGGTAGACCCTCCGGTTATCAGGTGTTTTTTGATTGAGACTTGTGAATAGTTTAGAACAATTGGGCCCATAGACGGCACTAATGTTAAATTAGATGGTGGATGGTGGTGTTATGTTCTATGCTATTGTAGGTTTTCAATAAATGGCAATTGTAGCTTTTCTGAGTGGTACTGTGGGTTTAATTGTTTTGACCCTATATCCACTTCTGTCACCACGGAGCACGTACATTTGTTGAAGACAATTTTTACAGGACATTTGTTTTACAGAAACCATCTGGGAAAGTAACATTTCTTTGCTATTTATTATTAGGAGTAATCGTTATATAACTATCTATAACTTTCCTATAGTCGAAGATTAATTTATTTTGGTGAGTTCAATATGAGAACCAGTGTTAATAGACCTGTGATTGCGAAGACTTGTAATGAATCTCAAGGTCTTGCTACAGTATGCGTGAGCTCGATGTCGATCTCACCGTCGACTTTACAGAGTCCGCGCGGACGCACAATTACTGATAATGGCAACATTGTACATGTCTTACGAGCTTTTTATCGAGGAAATGCCATTCATGATCTAATTTGTTTTTCTTTAAAACAGGCAGAGCCTTAATTACAAAACTACATTACAATGAGAACTACGCATACATACCTAACTACTTACACAAAGGCCCAATTTTCACGGTGCGGTTTCAAAACGCGCCCGCGCGCGGGCGCGGCACCTCACCGCGCGACGGTTTTGTTTCAATACTCACGAGACCGCAGGTTTTCGCGGTTTCTACTGCGGAAAGCTACTGCGCAAGAACCGCGCGCAGCCACGCGGGCGCCGCGCAGCCGCCGCGGACGTAAACCGCGTCGTGAGTTTTGAATTCAATTATACATACAAATCTGCCGCGCCAATTAAGGTTCATAGATAATCAAGCCCAATACTAGTTGGAAGCGAGCCCAGCAATCTGGCGGTATTACCACGCTGAATGGCAATGCTTACACGGTGGGCTAAATAAACGCCAACATGTTGGTCACGGTAATTTCTTAACATCATGAGGTTGTTCGTTCGATCTTTGCAAAAAAACGGTTTATCAAATTTTCCTACGACTTTTTTTTAACATAGAGTGACGAGACGAATATATGTCTGCCTATAACAGCACAGTGACACGCAGCTATTGGAACAAGAAAGAGTCCAAATCATTACCTAGCACTGCACTGCGCTCGTCACCCAGAGATTTAAGATGTTATATCTCTATGCCCAGTGATTTCACTAGAAACATTGACCTTCAAACCGGAATGTTTGCACTTTTCTTCTTAGCTGTAGAATGACTGGCAAAGGTGTGATACTTCCCCAGGCGGACTCTGTGAAGAGATCTACTTTCCACTACAGAATATACATATTTATTTTATTTATACAATATACAAATCGTTTCTTAAAGGAGGGGTATGGTTACAAACACTGATACGAGAATTTAAATATAAGATGATATGATATCATCGAGACTAATGATACGTAGCCATTGAGATAATGTTATTAAGGCGATTACGGTCATCTGTCCAATGACTTCAGTGTCTTCAGTGACCGTCCTTTATAACCTTCGTGATATGGCTATATCCAAGGGCAAATTCATATGCATCCAAATGCATATTGCATTGATGTAAAAATAAGAAAAAAATAGTTAAAGGCAAAGGCAATATAATGAAATACAAACGGCAAACATATCCAAACCTAGGAAACGGTTACATTATTGAGATGTAAAGTCGACTGAAACTTGAAAAAAACACGACACTTAACAAATGCTGGCTTTGATTTCCCACAGGTTAATTGATTATTACAAACTGAAAATTAAATAAAAAAAAATACACTAAAAATATGTCCATGGGTAATAAGATAAACATTGTTATAAGTTATCTTTTGTACAATATGTATACGTTTTCTTACTTGATGAGTATCAACTGAGAAAATGTATATACGTACTATATCTTATAGGCTGCCCCTTGATCAGATACGGTGCATTACATTAATGCCAACATTACAAGTTATAGAGTTCCTGCAAAGCTCTGAAATCTCTGAGTTTCTGCGTTTAGTGTTATAATCATAAGCTTTATAATAATATACATCTATAAACATACGTAACATTGAAGAGTGTGATAAATTAATCGATTTTCACTAAATGTATATGAAAGTACACAATTTGTACAATTTTGGTCTGCCTGTTTGTTTATCTCTAAAGGTCAGTACTCACATACGGTATTATTATTATTATTATATCACGACTGAATCGATTTTAACAAGACTTTCACGAGGATAGTAAAGTAAAGCTTTGAGTAAAGTAGAAATAGCTAATGTTATAAGGAATACCTAGGCCACTCTTATGTTAGAAAAAAAAGTAGAGGTCCGCAAAAATAAAGTAAATAAGACAATCACTAGTTTAGGTAAGGCGTGGTTAACACCGTGGAGCGCAGCTAGTAACTAAAGGTACAAGTTTGCGCTGAGACCGCGACACGAGACCGCGACCGGAGACCGCGACAGACACTTGACACTGTGGAGTTGTATGGGCGCCAGTTCGCGCCGAGACCGTGACAGGAGACCGAGACACACGTTTCACGGTCTCTGCCCATACAATTCCATAATGTTATGTGCCTGTCGCGCTCTCCGGTCGCGGTCTCCTGGCGCAGTCTCGCGTCGCGGTCTCAGCGCGAACTTGTACCTTGTACCTTAAGTAAGGCTTAATAGTCAAAATCGTAAACTTCACACAACTCCCAAACTGCCAACTAAGTTCGTCACACACGACAATTAATCCACCCAATTGAGAATGGGAGTTTAAACGGACCATGTTCCGGCGGCACTTCACCAACTTACCAACTCTCACCAACTCACCAAGTCTCACCCACAATAATTAAGTTCGTGGTAAGTTTATAAGTGACGTGTCTCAGGGATTGTTAGCTTTGACGAATATAGCGTAACATGAAACTTGCGTTATCCAAGTCGAGAGCTGTACACCGTGAGCACTTATTGCTATTAACATACGGTTCACAGTCGCAAAACTACACTAAATCCACAGTCAGGTAAGAAAAGCGGCTATTCTGACAGTTTTCTGCACATTTCATTTTGGAGAGTGTACGGGTTTACATTACAATCTTGTTTTCCCCGTTCCGGCAGGACGAATCATAAGTCGACGCGCCATACAGTCGGCTGTTTCTGCTAACCCTTATGCATCTTTCTACTAACCCTTATGCATGTGGATGCATGAACTTAACGAGAGAATTTTGAAGTGCAAATGTTTTAGCCATGTGTGCACTAAGTATATAGGGGAAAATCTTGTGTCGCGTCAATGTTAATATCAGGCGGCGGCGTAACGTCAACGGAGTAGGAAGTGTGCGTTAAACACTTTTTGGACGAGTGAAATCCTGTTATTTCGCATCAGCGACATGCGTAATTCGGGTAATAGCTGTATACCTGTAGCTATACAGATGACGGAACGTGCAACGTTAGTGCTGTTTCATACTAAAATTCTAAGTTAGAAGTTTTCGCTTCTATCGGCAGTCCCTGTAATAAAAGCCGGGTCACACAGAGGCGATCCGGTAGCGATAGCGATCCGATACCGAGTATGGGATCGCGCCCGCTTGCTGTGTGTCAGGTTGCATACAAATTCGAACATTACAAAAAATCCCGTCTCGGATCGCTATTTCTATCGGTGTCGGATCGCCTCTGTGTGACCCGGCCTTAACTGCCAATTTTTTTATTTCTGATAAGTAAGTGATCCAAGAATTCATCGAAGCAACATTTGTTATTATAGTTTGTTTGTTGACGCAAGAGAATAACGTTAGTGCTGCCTCCCGACACTGTCCGGTGTACTGAAACATTACAGGCTCGAAATAAACCGACGACTCGGCGACGAAGTTTCATTGTAAACTATTTGAAGTCTGTATCCTGTACTTGCTTAGGGCTGGTAAATCCTCTTTAGGACTGTTAAAATTTCTTTAGGACTGTTAAAATTTCTTTAGGACTGTTAAAATTTCTTTAGTACTGTTAAAATTTCCTTAGGACTGGTAAAAATTCTTTAGGACACCAGTTGAAGAAAACTTCTTTACGACTGGTATAATTTCTCTAGGTCTGGTAAATCTTCTTTAGGCCTGGTAAAAGTTCTTTGGGACTGGTAGAACTACTTTAGGACTGGTAAATCTTCTTTAGGACTGATAACATTTCATTACGTCTGGTAGTTATTTTTAGGACTGATAGAACTCTTTTAGGACTGGTTAAACTTCTTTAAGTTACGGCTGGTCTAGTCGGGAGAACGGCGCCTGTCGATCCGGAGACCCCGGGTTCAAACCCCACACGCACCACTGTCTTTTCGAAGTCATGTGCGTAATGCCGCTAACTTAAAACGGTGAAGGAAAACATCGTGAGGAAACCGACATGTACCTAGAATCTTTCGAAGTCATGTGTCAATCACCAACCCGCACTGGGCCAGCGTGGTGGATTATGGCCTTAACTCTCTCCTTGCGAGAGAAGGCCCCGAGTCCCAGCAGTGGGAACGTTTAGTGGGCTGTTGATGAAACTTCTTTAAGGCTGATGAAACTTATGAACTGAATATAATATACAAACATTTATGTATTCCGGTTTGAAGGGAAATGTTTCCAGAGAAATTACAGGGCTTAGATATAAATCATCTTACATTTCTGGGTGACGAGCACAGTGTAATGCTAGGTTATAATTTGGACTCTTTCTTATTATTCTAATACCTGCGTGACACTGTGCAGTTATGGGCGGATTTATTGCTTATACCATCTGCCACATGTCCTGCTCTTCCCGTAAATCTGTATAACTATAAAAAAAATGTGTATGCCAACCCTGTTAAACGTGTCTGTTGTGTTTTAAAGCCGAATGAAACGATTCATGCGCCTGCGCCGCTCGCCGTGTTACCGCCGTTACACCTGTCAACTGACCCGTTACACTCGTGTGTACCCAGCTTTATATGGTCTAAAACTAAATATACCAGCACCTGATGCTGTAGCTGTGATTACTGTAGCTTTATGTAACTTTAACCTTTTGAATGCCAGAGTCACCTATACTTGATAAGCGCTAGCGAGCCCTGTACGCCAACGACGTCTATAGGTGACAAAAAAAACGGACTATACCAAAACATTGTGTGTTAGATATCAAATGGTGACAGCACAATTTTTTTTTAATTTTGTCTTATTTCGTACTCTTGGCGTCCAGGGCACGGAAATGCAATTTAGTCCTGGCGGTCAAAAGGTTAATTATACCATTCATGGGCAAAGGTTTGTCCTAATTGTTGAAGTGTCTCCCAATGTTTATTAATCTACTAATTCTACTACACCACCCCGTGGTTTTACCCGCATAGTTCTCGTAACTTTTTTTATATATTATATTTATAGTGACGAGACGAGCAGGACATGTGCCTGATGGTAAGCAACATGCCTGCCACATAACAGCACAGTGAGTCAGTGACACGTAGCTATTGGATCATGTAGAATCCAAATCATTACCTAGCACTGCACTGCGCTCGTCACCCAGAGATCTAAGATATTATATCTCTAAGCCCTGTAATTTCACTGGAAACATTGCCCTTCAAACCGGAACACAGTAATGTTTGCACATTACTGCTTGGTGGTAGAATAATTGGCAAAGGTGTGGTACTTCCCCAGGCGGACTCTGCTAAGAGTCCTACCACTACTCTCACGTGATCAAAAGCCTATGTGACATTCCAGACTATTCTAATTGTATTCCAAATGTCAACGCGATCCGTTTAGCCGTTCCGACGTGATTGAGCAACAATTATCCAAATCTTCACGTGTATAATTTTAATAGAATAGGATAGTAGAATTTTATTTGTTATACCTAGGTTTTGAAGTGACGTTGACTATCCCACTATTGGGCAATGGTTCACCCAATTACATTATGAATGTTCTGTGCTCTTTTTTATAACGATCTCGAATTAAATAAAGGATGATTTTGTTACAGGTACGTTGGCGACGTAGCATGAGGTTTGATTGAACGCATCGATATAAACCACGAGATGTGCCCTGAGCACCTTGAAATTGGTAATAAACTGCGTCTATGTGTGTATCGCAAGTGGTTTACAAACAACCAGTCTACTTGACCCTTAGAATCGCTAGCGGCGAGATTTGCTGTGGTTCTACTTATTTTGGTTGTTGATAACGAATAGTGAAGGGTAAAAATGTCCGGCGTCTACCGCTTCCTGCAACCGACTAGAACGGAAAGAGTGAGCTCATTCTTCCCAACGATAACATGATTCCGTGCGCCCTGAAGTTTGGAAGGGCATATATTTGTATTGAGATCGTTGACTGAACCCACCCAGAAATTTATTTTTACAGAAAACTATTTTTTTTAACTTGAATAGGCTTACACTTTACCGCTATCTCGCCTGTCTGATGTTAAGCGATGATGCGACCTACGATGAAGCGTGCTTACCTAGAAGAAACCGATTCACTCTCGACTTGAAGACACCAAGATTATAACTATCGGGGAAAATCCACTCTGGCAGCTCATTCCACAGCCGTTAGACGTTCTTATCACAAATGTAGAGTCAAACCTCTTTGTTCGTGTCTTAGGAACATCAACCATGAAACGATGTCGCTTTCTTGAGCTACGAGCAGTCCGATAGAAAAAGGGGCAAGGTGGTATTAATAAAAAAAACTATATGACTATATAACTTTGTTATGTATACTTCTGTACGCACGCAAGAAGTTAAATACTTCTTCTCTTTATTTCTAGTGGTAAGAAGTCTAACTTCAACTATTTATATAATACCTCTAGAGTAAATAATATCTCCAACGCTAGAAGTATTAAGCTGAAGTATGTTACAATGTTTACCTAGTACAATGTTTACCTAGTAGTGGTAGGACTCTTGGCAGAGTCCGCCTGGGGAAGTACCACACCTTTGCCAGTTATTCTACCGCTAAGCAGTAATGTGCAAGCATTACTGTGTTCCGGTTTGAAGGGCAATGTTTCCAGAGAAATTACAGGGTTTAGAGATATAACAACTTAGATCTCTGGGTGACGAGCGCAGTGCAGTGCTAGGTAACGATTTGGACTCTTCATGTTCCAATAGCTGCGTGTCACTGTGCTGTTATGTGGGAGGCATGTTGCTTACCATCAAGCACATGTCCTGCTCGTCTCGTTGCTCTTTATTTAAAAAAAAAGCAGAATAGAGAACCTCCTCCATTTGAAGTCGGTTAAAATTATTTCAAACTATTAAATTAGGCTAATTGTAAAATCGTTCCGCCATCCGCAGGCCTCGACCGCCATTTGAAACGCGAGACAAAGCCCAGAACCCTCATAAAATTAATGCAGCCTTCGTCGACTCCACTAAAATCCATTAATAAGCATTTATCTGGTTTTAATTACAACACGTACGTCACGTTTCGGCTGTAGCTGAGAATATTGCTTTAACAAGACACGATTCTCTACAACCTGCATTATTCTATTACTTATACCTTGACTATGGAAATGGTAGTTTAAAGCTTTGTAGTGGTAGCAATCTTCACAAAGTCCGCCTGAAGACAAAGGTGGGAAAGTACCTTTGCTAGTTACGCTACTGACAATCAGTAATGTGAGTCTTATCAGTGTGTTCCGGTTTGAAGGTCAATGTTGTCAGAGAAATTATAGGGCATAGAGTCTATGCCATAGAGATAAATTATCTTGTAAACAAAGATGACACAATATCTAAGAAATTATTAAGAGATTTTTTAATTGAAAAGGCGTATTATAAAATTAATGACTTCTTACGTGATAAAGCCTCTTTGCGTAATTTAAATTTAAGTTTGGACTGCAATTGAAACATCATTTACTGTAAGTCATACCTGTATTTTACATTAAGTAATACTATATTTTCTTTGTTACTGATTGGTACAATAGGATAATAATTATTATGATAAAATATTTTATTCACAAAATTAGCCTAACCCTCGTAATTATAATTTTATGTTGTTTCGAAATTAACTTGTGGTATGAGGGTAGTTTCAAATTTGTTACATTTATAATGTTTCACATACTGACTAAAGTTACTATTATACGCTACTGCAATTTACTTACACATGTGACTGATTAAATTGAGCAATATCGTAAAACAGTTACCTATATCACAGGTAATATACCTAGCATAGGTAACTGGGTGTCCGTTTCATAAATAGCAAATAGTTCATACATGTTCGTGTTGCTGTAACATCTAATTATATTGTAATGGTAATATGTAACTTTTGTGTTCTGTCAATAAAAAATATTGAATTGAATTGAATTTGTATTTGACTTTCATAAGTGTGTAATGTACCCATATTGAAGAAATAAATGAATTGAATTGAATTTTAATCTCAAGGCGGCGCGAAGCGTAGTGCTGTGGTAGATAATAATTTGGACTGTGTGACACTACTGTTATGGGTAGCCGTAAATAATTAAAAGCTATAGCTTCAAGCATATAATATAAGATATAAAACATACAGCTTGATTGTTTTATTCCAATCTGTAATTTCGACAAATAAATAGCCGTGTATTGGACATTCAATTTTGTAGAATGCATTACTGCGTAAGCGTATTGTAAGGAATATTTATTCATAGCAATATACATATATTACATACAATTGAAATGAAACTGACATAAATAAATCATCGAGGTATTTTCAAGGCTGTAGGTAATATCTATTGTAAATGATGGATTACACAAATCGCTTACGAAATACAAGGTGATAAGAGTATGAGCAAACGGCACGGTTTAAAAAGAGGCCCTTGGGGCAACGCGGGTATAACTCTTAATAATTTGTCAATATCGCATCCATAGCACCGTTTCAAGTATTTTTTTACTAACATAATAATGTCAGGGTGAAATTGTGTTAAAATTCAGGTTATAATCTATCGAGGTTAGACTAAAAACACATTATATTATAACGGTATTAACAATTTTACGGCGACAAATATGTCAGACATCACTTTATCATCGACGTATGTATTTCATTTTTGTTGAAATTACAAAAACAGCTTCAACAATTACGATACAATTTATCCGGGAACTCTACCCTTTCGAACCAAAAATAAATTATCAAAATCGGTTCATCCTGTCGAATGCTCTGGGGTTATAAACAAAAAATACAGTCGAATTGAGAACCTCTCACTTTTTTTAAGTTACGGCTGGACTAGTCTGGAGTATGACGACTGCCGATCTGGCGCCCCTAGTACGAAACCCACCGGCATCACCCACCACCCACCGTCTTTCGAAGCCATGTGCCCCATGCTGCTAACTTAAAACGGTGAAGAAAAACATCATGAGAAAACCGAGATGTAAGTTGAATCTTTCGTGGTATCATCCACCAACCCGCACTTGGCCATCATGGTGGATTATGGCCATGACTCTCTGCTTGCGAGACAAGGCCCCGAGTCCTAGCAGTGGGAAAACTTAGTGGCCTACTTATGCTTATTACTAGGATAAAAACCTTTCGCACTTAGTATTTTATTTGAAGTGATAAAGTTGTTTCACAATCCAGGTGTTATAAAGCCGCTCACCTCTCAATGTTTTTGTAAACATCGTAACGTTGTTCAAATAAATGATTTGACTTACATAATCCCCAACCTTGGGTATCTGGTTATGATAATGCCGACTGCAAGGTTGACGAAAGGCATTATCGGAGGCTTGCCGACGTAATACAAAACAAATGCCCAAATATAGTTGTATAATAGTGACACATTTAACGTATACAACGCATTTGTAAAATAGTGACAAATTAGACGTATTCTCGTACAATGTAGTTGTAGAATAGTGACAGATTTGACGAATACAATGTAGTTGTAGAATAGTGACAGATTTGACGAATACAATGTAGTTGTAGAATAGTGACAGATTTGACGAATACAATGTAGTTGTAGAATAGTGAATTAGACGTATACAATGTAGTTGTAGAATAGTGACAGATTAGACGTATACAACGTAGTTGAAGAATAGTGACAGGTTTGATGTGATAGTGACACAGTTTTTTTTATAAAGATATTGTCCTGCTTCTCACCTGATGCTAAGCGACGATGCGGTTTACAATGGAGCGTGCTTACTTAAAAATAATCGATTCACTCACTACTTGAAGATACCAAGATTGTTACCGTTGGGAAAACCCCACTCAGACGACACACTCAACGCAACCTAGACGTTCTTATTACAAAAGAAGAGTCAAACCCCGTTCGAATCTTTAGGACGTAACCGATGAAACGATGTCGTTATTTCGACCTTTGAGCAGTGTAATAGAAAAAGTTCAAGCTGGTATTCATTAAGATCATTCATATTAAGATCATGTCGATTAGCTGCGCACTAAGCGCTAAGTTACGGTGGTCTAGTCGGGAGAACGGCGGCTGCCGATCCGGAGACCCCGGGTTCAAACCCCACACGCGCACCACTGTCTTTTCGAAGTCATGTGCGTAATGCCGCTAACTTAAAACGGTGAAGGAAAACATCGTGAGGAAACCGACATGTACCTAGAATCTTTCAAAGTCATGTGTCATCCGCCAACCCGCACTGGGCCAGCGTGGTGGATTATGGCCTTATCTCTCTCCTTGTGAGAGAAGGCCCCGAGTCCCAGCAGTGGGAACGTTTAGTGGGCTGTTGATGATGATGATGAACTGCGCACTATCCGAAATGTATCCAATTCAAAACCGATAAACTAGTAACGTTATTTGAAGTAAAAACTTCTTTAGGTGCGCCTAGACAGATATTTCGTGGGCTGTGAATTGGATTCTAGCGTCACGCTCGGATATGATAAGAAAACTTCGGGTAAACTCGGGACCATGGCTATTGGCCATTTAAAAATGCGTCAGCCAATGGGAAATGCTGAAAGGGCGTGGCCTCGGCATCATACCATGGCCATCTAGAAATGCATCAGCCAATAGGAAATGCTGACGCATTTCGAGATGATAATGCCATGATGCCCAGGCCACGCCCTCCGGTTACAAACGTGTAGTTGCCAAAGTAAGCTATCAAATTCTGAGTTATAAGTCTTCACTTCTATCGGCAGTTCCTATGACTGCCAATTTTTTTTATAGTATAGAGTGATGAGACGAGCTGTACATGTGCCTGATGGTAAGCAACATGCCTGCCACATAACAGCACAGTTACACGCACGCAGCTATTGGAACATGAAGAGTCCAAATCATTACCTATCACTGCACTGCGCTCGTCACCCAGAGATCTAAGACATTATATCTCTAAGCCCTGTAATTTCTCTGGAAACATTGCCCTTCAAACCGGAACACAGTAACGTTTGCACATTACTGCTTGGAGGTAGAATAACTGGCAAAGGTGTGGTACTTCCCCAGGCGGACTCTGCCAAGAGTCCTACCACTACTAAACGTTGTGGCGATGTCTTTGGAGTCTATTTAGAAGAAGGGTGTCATTGCCTATGAGCCTTTTCGCATGTCTCTCGATCGAATCCAAACCCTTCAGCTCAATTCTAGCTATAGACAATTAGATAGAATTTTGTAGTGGTAGGACTCTTGGCAGAGTCCGCCTGGGGAAGGACCACACCTTTGCCAGTTATTCTACCGCCAAGCACTAATGTCCAAACATTACCATGTTCCGGTTTGAAGGGCAATGTTTCCAGAGAAATTAGAAGGCTTAGATATTATATTACAACTTAGATCTCTAGGTGACGCGCAGTGCAGTGCTAGGTAATGATCTAGACTCTTCATGTTCCAATAGCTGCGTGTCACTGTGCTGTTATGTGGCAGGCATGTTGCTTACTATCAGGCGCATGTCCTGCTCGTCTCGTCAGACTTTATTTAAAAAATAATAATAGCAAGGAGGTATTAGATAGTCGTGAGCATTATAGTGATCTAGTCTTCTCATAAGACATTCTTGAAAGTCGCGAAGCTATTTCAAGCCGCCGCTAGCTCGCTTCTCCGTGGTTTATACTGCATTCTTGCATTCTAACTACTAATGTTGCTGTGTATTCATCTGGATTCCTATTTTCAAACCGCACGTTTCATTTTTTTATTCGAACATCGAATATTTGAATTATTCACGTACTACCAGCGGCCCGTTTACACCAGCCTATTTGTTTTATTATGTGCTCTTCCGGAAAGTATTTATGTTCTAAATTACAAATATATTTTGTACAGGCGTTCTGACGTGAGCAACGAACATCCAAACTTTTGCATTTATAATATTAGTGGGGATAGGAAAGAAGCACCAAGGCAAAACAAATATTTACGAAAACGGATAAGATACAAGCACCCAGACCAAACAAATATCTACGAAAACGGATAAGATACAAGCACCCAGACCAAACAAATATCTACGAAAACGGATAAGATACAAGCACCCAGACCAAACAAATATCTACGAAAACGGATAAGATACAAGCACCCAGACCAAACAAATATCTACGAAAACGGATAAGATACAAGCACCCAGACCAAACAAATATCTACGAAAACGGATAAGATACAAGCACCCAGACCAAACAAATATCTACGAAAACGGATAAGATACAAGCACCCAGACCAAACAAATATCTACGAAAACGGATAAGATACAAGCACCCAGACCAAACAAATATCTACGAAAACGGATAAGATACAAGCACCCAGACCAAACAAATATCTACGAAAACGGATAAGATACAAGCACCCAGACCAAACAAATATCTACGAAAACGGATAAGATACAAGCACCCAGACCAAACAAATATCTACGAAAACGGATAAGATACAAGCACCCAGACCAAACAAATATCTACGAAAACGGATAAGATACAAGCACCCAGACCAAACAAATATCTACGAAAACGGATAAGATACAAGCACCCAGACCAAACAAATATCTACGAAAACGGATAAGATACAAGCACCCAGACCAAACAAATATCTACGAAAACGGATAAGATACAAGCACCCAGACCAAACAAATATCTACGAAAACGGATAAGATACAAGCACCCAGACCAAACAAATATCTACGAAAACGGATAAGATACAAGCACCCAGACCAAACAAATATCTACGAAAACGGATAAGATACAAGCACCCAGACCAAACAAATATCTACGAAAACGGATAAGATACAAGCACCCAGACCAAACAAATATCTACGAAAACGGATAAGATACAAGCACCCAGACCAAACAAATATCTACGAAAACGGATAAGATACAAGCACCCAGACCAAACAAATATCTACGAAAACGGATAAGATACAAGCACCCAGACCAAACAAATATCTACGAAAACGGATAAGATACAAGCACCCAGACCAAACAAATATCTACGAAAACGGATAAGATACAAGCACCCAGACCAAACAAATATCTACGAAAACGGATAAGATACAAGCACCCAGACCAAACAAATATCTACGAAAACGGATAAGATACAAGCACCCAGACCAAACAAATATCTACGAAAACGGATAAGATACAAGCACCCAGACCAAACAAATATCTACGAAAACGGATAAGATACAAGCACCCAGACCAAACAAATATCTACGAAAACGGATAAGATACAAGCACCCAGACCAAACAAATATCTACGAAAACGGATAAGATACAAGCACCCAGACCAAACAAATATCTACGAAAACGGATAAGATACAAGCACCCAGACCAAACAAATATCTACGAAAACGGATAAGATACAAGCACCCAGACCAAACAAATATCTAAGAAAACGGATAAGATACAAGCACCCAGACCAAACAAATATCTACGAAAACGGATAAGATACAAGCACCCAGACCAAACAAATATCTACGAAAACGGATAAGATACAAGCACCCAGACCAAACAAATATCTACGAAAACGGATAAGATACAAGCACCCAGACCAAACAAATATCTACGAAAACGGATAAGATACAAGCACCCAGACCAAACAAATATCTACGAAAACGGATAAGATACAAGCACCCAGACCAAACAAATATCTACGAAAACGGATAAGATACAAGCACCCAGACCAAACAAATATCTACGAAAACGGATAAGATACAAGCACCCAGACCAAACAAATATCTACGAAAACGGATAAGATACAAGCACCCAGACCAAACAAATATCTACGAAAACGGATAAGATACAAGCATCCAGACCAAACAAATATCTACGAAAACGGATAAGATACAAGCACCCAGACCAAACAAATATCTACGAAAACGGATAAGATACAAGCACCCAGACCAAACAAATATCTACGAAAACGGATAAGATACAAGCACCCAGACCAAACAAATATCTACGAAAACGGATAAGATACAAGCACCCAGACCAAACAAATATCTACGAAAACGGATAAGATACAAGCACCCAGACCAAACAAATATCTACGAAAACGGATAAGATATAAGCACCCAGACCAAACAAATATCTACGAAAACGGATAAGATACAAGCACCCAGACCAAACAAATATCTACGAAAACGGATAAGATACAAGCACCCAGACCAAACAAATATCTACGAAAACGGATAAGATACAAGCACCCAGACCAAACAAATATCTACGAAAACGGATAAGATACAAGCACCCAGACCAAACAAATATCTACGAAAACGGATAAGATACAAGCACCCAGACCAAACAAATATCTACGAAAACGGATAAGATACAAGCACCCAGACCAAACAAATATCTACGAAAACGGATAAGATACAAGCACCCAGACCAAACAAATATCTACGAAAACGGATAAGATACAAGCACCCAGACCAAACAAATATCTACGAAAACGGATAAGATACAAGCACCCAGACCAAACAAATATCTACGAAAACGGATAAGATACAAGCACCCAGACCAAACAAATATCTACGAAAACGGATAAGATACAAGCACCCAGACCAAACAAATATCTACGAAAACGGATAAGATACAAGCACCCAGACCAAACAAATATCTACGAAAACGGGAACTACCTTCGCGGGTAACACGCGGGAGTAAATACGCTGGTTGCTGCTAGTGTATAATAAGTGTGTATTTACAAACTATATGTATAAACTATATCCGCTATCTGGCTCCCATAGTACAAGCTGTGCTTAGTTTGGGGATAGATGACGTTGTGTGAAATATTCCCACCGATATTTATTTTATTTATTCACTAGGCCACCACGGCTTTTTTGACCCTAGATTTGACTACCTATAAAACGTTATTTTTGAAGTGAAAACTTCTTTTGGCGCGCCTAGACAGATTTTTCGTGGGCTGTGAATTGAATTCTAGCGTCACGCTCGGGTATGATAAGAAATCTTCGGGTAAACTCGGGACCACAGCCATTGGTCATCTAGAAATGCGTCAGCCAATGGGAAATGCTATAATGGCGTGGCCTGCCCATCATGGCATGGCCATCTAGAAATGCGTCAGCCAATGAGAAATGCTGACGCATTTTTAGACGGTCATGCCATTATGACCAGGCCATACCCTCCGGTTACACCCGTGTAGTTTCCAAAGTAAGCTATCAAATTCTGAGTTATAAGTTTTCACTTCTATCGGCAGTTCCTATAACTGCCAATTTTTTTTTATATATATAGTTCCTGAAGATCACATAGGAGTTAAATTAAAACAGTGGGCGAAGGATCGAAGGACTTCAAAGTAGACCCCCATCCTTGCATATTATTACAGATATCAAATTAATTCGAAGAATCGCCAACAGGTCGGTTCGGTCCGGGACCAGTTTCGCCACAGGTGCAAAATCTATACACCCGGTGCGTTGGACATCTGCTAGTTTTACTGTTCCATCTTACGAGACTTAATTAGGCTGTGGCGTTGTTTTTCTGCAACTTATTCATGTTTTAATGGCTGGCCTTGTGGCTTAGTTGGTAGTAAGTCTGCCTGCGAAGTCGGAGGTCATGAGTTCAATTCCTACCCAGTGCAAGTAAATTTTGTGAAGAATATAAGTATTTGCTGTGTCCGGGTATTTATGTAAAATAATTACATAATAAATATTGGTGGACATTTCACATAGAACAGCATCTAGGCCCAAATTAAGCAAAGCTTGTATTATGGGAGCCAGATAGCTTATTCACTACAATATCCACATAATACTATTTTAAGGAGTACGCAATACATCCGTTGCAGCGCTAAGTCAAACAACGACAAAAAAAAGTTCTACACATGCAGTTATGACACTCTTTTAGTGAGGACGTTTTAAATAACTTGAAATCCTTAGTTCTTACATCAAGGAGTAATAAGACCCTCATATTTACGTTGTATTCAAAACATGATTTTTCCAAAGTACAACCATCTGAGTTCAATCCAAACAACCCATAAATTTAACAGTCACTTATCATCAAGCCCAAACAGATGTCCCGTCAGATCGGCATGTTTACCGCCTCCCCGTTAAGGGTAAACACTTCATCAAAAGAAAACACCGGCCGTGTCTTCGCTGTTAGTGTAACACCCACTTTGTACCCGGCTCGGCTATTTTTGGTGATGCTTTGGGAAGTGGTCACTGGTTAAGTGTTTATTACACGGATGTGATGCAAGTTCGACGAAGTTGTTAAATTTGTGAAGTGTTGTGAGTTGGAGATATTTTGTGGATACTTTGAACAATAGATAATGAAAATGTAAAGTAAGTATTTAGGCCCGTGTAACTGTGTATATTATACGTGCGCCTGGAAGAGATAGCTCTGAGCGTAAAGATCGCCAATATGGATGTTAACTTGTTAACATTAATCACAAATTAATGTTTAGTGTTACTAATTAAACGAAAGTTTGTATTAATACAAAATCGAAAATCACATTTTTATAATTTAATACAACATAGTAAATCTTATCTTATCTTCTTAATATATATAAATCTCCTGTCACGATGTTTGTCCGCGATGGATTCCTAAACTACTTAACCGATTTTAAACTAAATTGGCACACCGTGAGCGGTCTGGTCCAACTTGAAAGATAGGATAGTTTTTATTTCGATTAATAGTCTTTTAATGACAATATCCGAGCGCAGCCGGAATGGGCCGCTAGTTTGTTTTAATAATATGTTGTCACGTGACTGCAAACACCAATATGGCTTATTACGTCACTACCCGCAAAACAAGCTATCGAAGACTGACTAGACTACTTAGTTCTCTGGATTTTTGTTATAGTTTGAGATCTTAGCGTCGACGATTTTGATTGTTTGTATTCAAGAAAACACATAAACTACATAAATACGGTCATGGATCGGTTTTTGTTACAAAGTTTTTGTTTCACGTATTTACAGATTACATTTTAAAGACATCAAAGTCTTCCAACCATTTTAACCTTAATTCCTACAAATAAAAGTTAAACTAAAAGTCCTTATTTCCGAGTTCCTTTGTCGGAAGCCTGTGAAGGAACCACTTCTACCGAACGTTAATGGGCGGATAAAGTATCAAAGGGGATTCAAAGGACTTGGATTGGGCGAACACTCTGTCTAAATAGTTTTGGTTGCGACGCACTGCTTTGCTGGAGTTGATAGAACTGCTCTGTACCTCAGAGTATAATTATATTTGAATCAAAAACGAAATAACCGATAACAATTTAAGGCCGTACCCCGAGCAAATGACCTTGAGTATTTCTTACCTTATTATCGCACACCGCAAGAGAGAAACAGTAGGATTTGTCGCTGTTTTACGCTCAAATTTTAGAATAAACTCTTTATAAAATCAGATTTTGGTCTTTTGAAAAAAATATTTCTACCAAAATGTTCGTAATGGAATTGTCCATCCGTTGGTCTAAGAACAAAATCAAAATAATGAAGATTTTTCGAGGAGATGCATGATAACTACAATTATTTAATTTTTTTATGGTTTCGTTGTGAGGTGATTATTTAAACAATAAGTTAATTAACAAAAAAATAAAACTACCATTTTGAAGCCAAGAAGTTGTAGAAATTTAATGTATTTTTTACCAGTTGATATTTGTTTTGGCTAATGAGTAGATAGCTCTGAAAACTGGGCACCTTAAAACAATGAAACTCGGACAGTTCAGACAATATTCGTGGTGGACATTTGTCCCACATTCAATACTATATATCCCCAAATAAAGTATTTTAACTTGTACTATGTAAGCTAGATAGGTGATTTAATACTTCTTCTTAGTCGGTACATTCGGTCGGTACATTGTGACATTGTAATTCTATGAGTCATGTAACTTGCAATAAATACTTTTTTTTTTTGATTTGGTACTCACTTGGCAGAGTGGTCGTGGTCGTCATTTTCCTTCGCCAATGACCCGCTTCACAATTCGTCGCCAATCACTTCTAGCAGCAGCCTTCCTGGTGCACACGTGCAAAGGATCATCCACCGCAGCCCTAATCTGGTGATTCAATACTTAACTACATATACATATATGTAATTTTAAGTACATATATTATTATTTTTAATAATTTGGTGGGACAAAAAATACGTCCCCCATATTTGTCCATAATCTACTTGTAATTGACGGACTAATGTACTCGTATTAGAATGGTATATTTTTGTCCTGGTCGTCTTTCTAATTAATTTTTGACGCAGACGTAATTCTAAATGGTTCGGTAGCTTATTCAGTGTTAAATTTCCGACGTTCGCGTTTCAAATACCATCACACATTGTTTGAAGGTCACTTCATATATTTGGTGTGAAAGTGTGTCTGATACTTTATATATGAGCGTGGGACTGAGGAAACGGTAGCTTTTGTTTTTGTGTTTACTTTTTAATTTGGGGATAATTATTATAGTTTTTAACCGAACTCAAAAAAGGAAGAGGTTCTCAATTCGGTTGTATGTTTTTTATATGATGATGATAATTAGACATTAACAATAGCTTTGCCAATTGTTAATCAATTTTGATGGTATTTTTTTGTTTGGTACATCATATAGTTCAGAGGTGGTCCCAAATACATTTTATTGAAATCGGTGTGTCGGTTTTTAGGGTTCCGTAAAACGTAAAAACGGAACCCTTATAGATTCGTCATGTCTGTCTGTCTGTCTGTCTGTCTGTCTGTCTGTCTGTCTGTCTGTCCGTCCGTATGTCACAGCCAGTTTTTGCCGAAACTATGAGAACTACACTGTTGAAACTTGGTAAGTAGATGTATTCTGTGAACCGCATTAAGATTTCAACAGAAAAATTTAAAAAAAAGAAAAATTAGGGTTGCCCCCCATACTGAGAACTGAAACTCAAAATTTTTTTTTTCATCAAACCTACACGTGTGCGGTGTCTATCGATAGGTCTTCAAAAATGATGTTGAGGTTTCTAAAATCATTTTCGTCTACACTGAATAATTTGCGCAAGAGACACTTCCAAAGTGGTAAAATGTGTGTCCCCCCCCCTCTAACTTCTAAAGTCAGAGAATGAAAAATCTAAAAAAAATATATGATGTACATTACCATGTAAACTACCAACGAAAATTAGTTTGAACTCGATCTGATGAGTAGTTTTTTTTAGTACGTCATAAATACACTATTATTGAAACTTCGATCAAAGTTACAACGAACTACAAGAACTATGAGTACTATGTATATAATATTACTTGCTGCAACGGAACCCTTCATGGGCGAGTCCAACTCGCACTTGGCCACTTTATTTGAAATACGAACAAAAAGCTAAAATTTACATTCATACATCTAGACGATTTAGTGATGGCTTCCTAACCAAAGATATATTATATTTGAAATCAAAGTAGCCAGTACAACAAAACACCAATTTCTTATCTTTCTTAATAATAATAATAATATATATAAATCTCCTGTCACGATGTTTGTCCGCGATGGATTCCTAAGCTACTTAACCGATTTTAAATTAAATTGGCACACCGTGAGCAGTCTGGTCCAACTTGAGAGATAGGATAGTTTTTATTTTGATTAATAGTGTTTAAATTACAAATTTCCGAGCGCAGCCAGAATGGGCCGCTAGTATTATATAAGGATCTAATATTAGTGTCTGTGTGGTTGTTTCTGGGTCATGTTTAGGGTGGCGTTGTTTGGGCCTCTTGGCGTTGTTAGTCCTAAGTAGGTTTTTCTCAGAAAATACATTCTTTATTGCACTTAATTTGAAAACAAAACAGCAAAATATACAAAATCTTAAAAATAAAGTAGCAATTATTGACCTTATCGCTAAGAGCAACCTCTTCCAGGAAACTCAAACGCACAAAACAAACCTCAGCCCGAAAAACAAACAACAAGAAGTTATTTAACAAGAAGTTGAAGATTAACCTATAAATAATATATAGGTTATATATAGGGTTTTTTATAATAAAAATTAGGGTTGCCCCCCATACTTAGAACTGAAACTCAAAATGTTTTTTTTTCATCAAAACTACACGTGTGGGGTGTCTATCGATAGGTCTTCAAAAATGATGTTGAGGTTTCTAAAATAGTTTTTGTCTACACTGAATAATTTGCGCGAGAGACACTTCCAAAGTGGTAAAATGTGTGTCCCCCCCCCCCTCTAACTTCTAAAGTAAGAGAATGAAAAAACTAAAAAATATATATGATGTACATTACCATAAAAACTACCAACGAAAATTGGTTTGAACTCGATCTGATGAGTAGTTTTTTTTTAGTACGTCATAAATACACTATTATTAAAACTTCGATCAAAGTTACAACGAACTACAAGAACTATGTGTACTATGTATATTATGTTACTTGCTGCAACGGAACCCTTCATGGGCGAGTCCAACTCGCACTTGGCCACTTTTTTATTTTTTCTTATGATTTTTATTACCTCTACGTGTTTGACGTACCTTTTATCACAAGTCAAATTTTTACTTTTTATTTGTCCTGCAAACAATTGTGTCACCTTATCCGTTTTAATTAAGCCGAAATTAGACTGCGTTTTCCTCGTCGCTTCAAAGGAAATCAATTAAAAAGGACAAAGATGTTGAATCAGAAAGGTCATTTGATTCGTTGAAGGCCGGATCCCATTCAATCTATTTAGCACTTTGATCAACCTCAACAATAAAATCAATTATACAAAGAAATAAAAAGACGATTACGCCGTAATTCGCAGTCGTAGGCTTTTGGATTTATAGGGAAAAAATCGGACCCACCGGGCCCTTTCCGGTCTCTCTTCGCCCCCTTTTGGCCTCCCTTTTGGCCCCCTTTTGTAGCGACTTCATTGTTTTAGGCCCCAATGGTTCGGGAAAAACATTCTTGGATTGAAAAGAGTCATTTGGGATTTCGGACAAAGGCTCCAATTGTAGCCTTTCATGCTAGGGATACGGGTATTCGGAAATGGTTTGGCCGGATGTAAACTGTCGAGGTAGGATGTGGTCTATGCTCTATTGTTTGTCTATTTGAAAAGTTTTACGCTTGATTAAAGAATACGGTCAAGTTTTTTATATTCTATTCTTTTTTTTTCTATCGGAATACTCGTAGTAAAAAGTGATATCGTTTTATGGTTGACGTTCCAAAGATTGCCCAATGTTTAGAACGATTATGTTTTTATAATAATGTAATAATAATGTCTAGGCTGTGGAATGAGTTGTATGAGTGGTTTTCTCCTTATACCGAAGGATACAATCATGCCTTCCAACACTATGATTATAATAAGGGATATAATTGATTAATTCAATTACTTCAACGTTTCGGCAGTATTACGACCGCCGCGCGCCGCGCCGTGATCACGAAACAAAAAGTTGCATCGAGTTAATGAAATAAAAACTGCGAGTCCTGACGACGAAAGTCCTGTGTAATCTATACCTACTTACTAATATTATAAAACTGAAGATATTTTTTGTTTGAACGCGCTTATCTTAGGAACTACTGGATCAATTTCAAAAATTATTTCACCATTAGATATGTGCATATATGATCCCGGAGTGCTATAGGCTATTTAGTATAATTTTCCACGGGCGAAGCCGAGACGTTCCACTAGTGTATTCAATATAGTGTTGAATTTATTGCAGCTTTTTTATCCATGCCTATTTGTGACTGTTGGTTTTTTTAAGTGGCTTCCATGTCTCTCAATGTACTCGTACTGTTCCGTATAATCGGGCAACATTATATCGGCCCGCGAAAAATCATAGCGAATCTATGGTTGACAGCCGGCTGTCAAGTGACGTTGTCTCGTTTCGCCGGTACGTTCGAGCGACTCCTGGTTTGCTTTTCTGGATAAAAGTGTTATAGTTCGCGGGAACGACGAGTTTTTCGGGATAAAAGCTTTAGTATTGTGCGGGAACACATTATTAACGTTAAGTGTGACTACTGGATTAGTGCTGGACTATTAATTGTGAAGTGGCTGCTGGATTGGCCGCTTCTACAACGCAGGATCGTTCTGGAACGGGAAGTCTACGGAACTACTGTCTGGTTTGGTATTCCAAATTCTTTTCCGACCCTTTGACTTTAGACGACGCCGGGAACCCTACGTAAGTGATTTCTTTTCGATAACTTGTTTGCAATTAGGGGGTAAATATTAAAATCGGTATAAAAGCAAAATAATAATGTTTAATCCTGCTTATGGGCCCCAGGACGGTAATTTCTGGATAAATTACTGAACATTTTTTGGTAGACAGAGCGCGGTTAACCGTAAATACCCCGTTTTTGTTTTAGTTTTATGGGAAAATATATCGGGTAGGCCAGATATTTGGGGGTTCCCAGTTTATAATTTCTCCCCAAACTGTCGGAAAATTAGTATTAAGTGGTATCCGGTTTAATAGGTTGCGGATATATTTGTTGTGACATTGTCCGAACTTTAGGTTAATTTAAAATTTAAATTTAAATTTAAAATGGCTTCGGATTTGGCCAACCAGCTCCGGTGGTTCGAATCCTTGCAAGGATTGGTCGGCCGGAGAGACCGGGAGGAGGCGCTGCTAAACAGGGCAGAACAGCTCGACAGGCGCCTGGAGGTCGCTGAGAGGAGCGCAGGATCGCTGCGGGATGCAAGGCCGTCTCCACCTGAGGAGCAGATGGAGAGGATCGAGGCGGACATGCGGCGCATTCTGGACTTGTACGACGAGGTCTCCGAAGGGGTTCGCCAGCTGGAGAGGTCTCGTCAGGGAAGGGCGAACTCGGGACCCATCATCAGGAATGCGGGTTCGGGTGTAGTGGGACGCCTTCCCACCCTGGACTTGCCCAGGTTCACAGGTAACCTGCGAGAGTGGAGCGGCTTCCGGAGTATGTTCGCCTCTCTGGTGGATTCACGCACGGATCTGACGAAGGCGGAGAAACTGGCCTATCTCCGCACGTCACTGGAGGGTGAGGCACTCTCCCTGATCCAGCACCTGGAGCTGGACGACGACAACTTCGGCACGGCGATGGAGTTGCTGGAGACGAGGTTCCAAAACCCTCGGCTCCTCGCCGACGCTCACGTGTTCCAAATACTGGGGCTGCCGAAGGTGACTGAGAGGTCTCAGTTGAGGCCGCTAATCCTCACGCCCGTGAAGGTGGCGTACAACGCCTTGCGCAGCTTGGGACTGCCAGTAGAACACTGGTCGTTTCTACTGGTCCACATTCTGCTGGGCAAGGTGCCGCTGGAGTTGCGCGCCCGGTTCGAGCGGGAAAGGGGCCTTCACGGCGACCCGAAGGTCTTCCCCACGTTTGAGGAGCTGCTTCGGGTCCTGGAGTGGGAGGCGAGGATGGTCGAGTCGGCGCCGCAGGAGGCGCAGCCCGCCGCTTCAGCTCGTGGCCCTGCCGGAACAGGACCGCGACCTACAAATCCCCGCACTCTGGGTGGGGTAAAGCGGTCGGCGACTGTGACGACTGCGTCGGAGCAGGAGTGCCCGAACTGTGGCCAGCTTCACGCGCTGGTGCAGTGTCCGGCCCTGCTTGCGCGGACGACTTCCGAACGACGAGGGATCGTTCGGCGGTTGCGTCGGTGCTACGGGTGCCTGGGGGGTCATTTGTACAATGACTGCCCCACGGCACGGCCGTGTCCTGGGTGTGGGGGACCACACCATCAGCTCTTGTGCGTCAGGAGCGATGGTGCTGGTCGACAGCCCTCAGGGAGGGGGACCTCCACGGGCGGGGGCGCTCCCACGCAGAGCCACGCATTGTACAACAATGAAGTGGCTACAGCGTGGAGCACACCCCCTCCACCCCAACCCACGGCAGCACCGGGCAGCCCAACAAGGGGCGTCCTACACGCGGCTCGGTCACCGACCTCACAGCCCGCGCGGACGCGGGCGAACTGGAGAGGTGGAAGGGTGATACCGGAGTCACCACGGGGGCCACCTCCCCAGCGTTATCCTTCTCCGCCGCTGGATCCGCGACCAATAGAATGGAGGGCGTACACGCCTCCCCTCCATGAACATCCGAGGCTGGATTACCACCCGCCCTACTTTAGGTACGGCAGGGCAGCTGGATATGCCCCCCCTCCGATGGCCCTTTGCACTCGGCAGCCATACTGGGCTGGGCCCGGTAGTCCGACGGGTTCGGACGGGCCTCGGAGGGATTGACTAGCCTCCGTTCCCTTGGCACAGGATCAACCGGTGGTCCTGCTGCCCACCCTCTGGTTAAGGGTTTGGGGTCCAAGAGGCGACTACGTCCGGATACGAGCGCTCTTGGACACAGGGTCCCAGGGGTGCATTTTGACAACCCGGGTTGCTCATCGCCTGGGCCTGGCTAGGTTTCCGTCACCGACTCCGTTGCGGGGAGTCGGGAACACAGAGGTGCGGTCGGCTGGACAGACCCGCCTCTCCTTCTCGTCCGTACATTCCTATTCGGAAAGGATTGCGGTCAGGGCCACCGTCATGGATTCGGTTGTCGGTTGGCTTCCTCAGGCGGACATAGATCCGGATCTTTTGTCCTGTACTAAGGGTCTCAGGTTGGCGGATCCCCGCTTCGGGATGGCGGGTCCGGTAGACCTTTTGTTGGGTTCTGATGTACTGGGTTACATCATGAACGGCAAGCCTAGACTGCTGGATCAGTCTTCGCTGATGGCGCTGCCCACCATCTACGGATACGCCATTTTGGGAATGGTGGATGAGTGGCAGCAGTCGAATCAGGCTTCCTTTACGGGAACGGCCCTCGCTCAGATCATGCAGAGGTTCTGGGAGATCGAAGAGCCGCCTACCGTGTCTCGGCTGGATCCCGAGCACGTGGAGTGTGAGAATTTTTATCAGGCTCACACTCGGAGAATGGTCTCTGGGCGATTGGAGACTAGGCTGCCCTTCCGGGATAACCCCCCGCGTCTGGGCCAGTCTCGATCACTGGCCGAAAAAAGGCTCAGGTCCATGGAGCGACGCATGGCTCGAGATCCTGTACTTCGGGAAAAGTACATCGAGTTCATGAGGGAGTATGAGGCACTGGGCCACATGTCTCCGGCTCGCGACGACTGGTCGACCATGGACCACTACTTTTTGCCTCATCACGCCGTTTTGAAGGCGTCGACGGGCAAACTCAGGACGGTGTTCGATGGATCCGCTCCGACTTCGACAGGAGTGTCACTGAACCAGTGCCTCCACGCTGGACCGAAGCTACATCGGGATATTGTAGACATCATCCTGAATTTCCGTAGGCATCAGGTGGTGTTGGGAGCGGACATCCGTATGATGTTCCGACAAACGGTCATACACCCCGAGGACAGGAGGTTCCAGTTGATCCTCTGGCGGGAAAGTCCTCAGGACCCTATGATGGTGTATGAGTTGAACACCAACACCTATGGGTTGAGATCAAGCCCCTTCATTGCGATCCGCTCACTGCTGGAGTTGGCGGAGCAAGAACGGGCTCGGTACCCACGTGCAGCCGCAGTTCTGGAACGCGACCTATACGTGGACGACGTTTGCACTGGCGCGCAGACGGTGGAGGACGCTCTGTTGCTCCGGGATGAGCTTACAGAGCTTCTCGCATCTGGAGGCTATGAGCTTCGGAAATGGCTCTCTAACGACCCCAACGTCCTGGCTGGTATCCCGGACGATCACCAGCAGGATCCGGGGCTCTTCGAGGAAGGTGACGATCCGCACGGGATTGCGGTTCTGGGCATGCAGTATCAACCGGTTGCTGACATCTTCACCTTTCGGGTGGCGCTGGAGGCCACACGCGCGTGGACGAAACGGACGGTTTTGTCCACCATCGCCAGGATGTTTGATCCAAACGGATGGATCAGTCCGGTTCTGTTCGCAGCCAAGTGTCTGTTACAGCGACTTTGAACTCTGAAGGTCTCATGGGACGACCCCCTGGTTGGAGACTCGCTTAACACTTGGCTTCGTTTGATATCTGACCTCGAAACGGTCAATAGAGTGGCGTTGCCCCGTCGCATTCTGCCACCAGGCTGTAGCCGGATCAGCCTGCACGGGTTCTGTGATGCGTCCGAGCTGGGCTATGCCGCATCTGTGTACTTGCGTACAGTTGACGCTGGAGGCCACGTCAATGTCACGCTCTTATTGGGGAAGAGCAAGGTAGCTCCTATCAGGACACGACTCACCATTCCGAAACTGGAATTGAGCGGAGCCACATTACTTGCTCGGCTGCTCAAGCATGTATATCAGGAACTGTCCACCTCGATAGACATCCGGAATGTCTATGCGTGGTCTGACAGTCAGGTCGTGCTTGCCTGGTTAAGAGCAGCCCCTCACACCTTGGAGACCTTTGTGGGAAATCGGGTTTCCCAAGTCCAAAACATTGGACTGGACATGGTTTGGAGACATGTCCCGGGTGAGTTGAACCCCGCTGACTGTGCTTCGCGCGGCTGTTCCGCGCCGGAGCTAGTTGATCACCCCTTATGGTGGGGTCCGGACTGGCTGCGGGAGCCAGAAGCTTCCTGGCCAGCTCTCGGCGCGGACTCGGAGCGAGCGGAACTGCCCGGAGTCCGCGTGCATGCGATTGTGGCGGAAGTGCCCCCAGACCCTGACTGGTTGACGGGTCGTTACAGCAAGCTGGATAAGTTGTTGGGGGTAACTAGCTGGATTAAACGCTTCATCCACAACTGTCGTCACCCTCGTCAGAGGAGGAGTGACCAGATCGCCACTGTGGAGGAGCGTCGGAGTTCCTTGCTGCACCTCATTCGGCTGGTGCAGGGTGAGAGGTTTCCGACGGAACTTGAGGCGCTGCGCTGCGGACGCGCTCGCTTGAAGGGTGCGGTCGCCAAGTTGAACCCTTTCACAGATCAGGATGGTCTTCTGCGCGTAGGAGGTCGGCTCCGGAAAGCCAACCTGCCGTACGGCAGCAGGCACCCCCTGTTGCTACCGAAAGGAGGTCCTCTGGTGGACCTGCTGATCACCGATCGGCATATCGGTAACGCGCACGCTGGATGTGGCGCGCTTCTCGCTGTGTTGCAGCGTGAATTCTGGATCTTGTCGGCTCGCAGGGCGGTCCGAAAGGTGCTGTTTAGATGTGTCCCTTGTTATAGGCTCAAGGCGTCTACCATGCAGCCCATGATGGGAGATCTTCCTCCGGATAGGATTTCTCCCTCGAGGCCGTTCGACGGGGTCGGAACGGACTTCGCTGGGCCCTTCTCGGTCAAGTCATCGACGTTGCGTAACGCCAAGGTCGTTAAAGCCTACCTGTGCGTCTTTGTGTGTTTGGCCACCAAAGCAGTCCACCTGGAGCTGGTCTCTGCGCTGTCTACGGAGGCCTTTGTCGCGGCGCTGGATCGCTTTGTAGCGCGAAGAGGAGTACCCTCTTTAATACGTTCGGACAATGGCACAAATTATCGAGGGGCGGCGAATTATTTACGCGAAGTTAATAATTTTTTAAATTCTGGTAACAATAGTTTAAGTCTGGCTCTCGCCCAGCGGGGAATCAGCTGGCAATTTAGTGTGCCAGCCTGTCCTCACTGGGGAGGAATTTTTGAGGCTGCGGTGAAGTCTGCTAAAACTCATCTCCGCCGCGTCATCGGGGAGACCGTGTTAACTTGGGAAGAGTTAGTCACGGTACTATGCCGCGTGGAGGCAGTGCTTAATTCCCGTCCTCTCTGTCCAATCTCGCCTGACCCTAACGATCTAGAAGTCTTGACGCCGGGTCACTTCTTGATCGGTCAGCCCTTAACCGCGTTGCCGGAGTATCCCTGGAAGGATGAGCGGCCCGGACGCCTGTCCCGTTTTCAGTTATTGCAGCAAATAAGTCAAGACTTCTGGAGGCGCTGGTCGGCCGAGTACTTGCATCTGTTGCAACAACGGGTAAAATGGACAGATAGGACGGAGGCCCCTCGGGAAGGGGACTTAGTATTATTAAAAGAGGCAAATTTGGCCCCCCTACTCTGGCGTAGGGGACGTATTTTAAAATTGATATCTGGTACTGATGGCACACCCCGCGTGGCGGAGATTCTGGTTTCTGGTTCCAGACTTCAGCGCGCGGTGTCCTCTCTGGCACGCCTGCCTCTTTATTAGATATACGTATTTTTCATGGTTAAAATTTTATTTAATTTTAATGCTATTTTTGGTAAAGTTTTTTTTTGGTTTGATTTCCACTTTCGGGTCAAAGTTGGGAATTTCGTTTTATTTGGGGTCCGGATACTACTAAATACTGGTTTCTAAAATTGAGCTGGAGTTCAATTGGTCGGGGGTTTTGTTCCGTATAATCGGGCAACATTATATCGGCCCGCGAAAAATCATAGCGAATCTATGGTTGACAGCCGGCTGTCAAGTGACGTTGTCTCGTTTCGCCGGTACGTTCGAGCGACTCCTGGTTTGCTTTTCTGGATAAAAGTGTTATAGTTCGCGGGAACGACGAGTTTTTCGGGATAAAAGCTTTAGTATTGTGCGGGAACACATTATTAACGTTAAGTGTGACTACTGGATTAGTGCTGGACTATTAATTGTGAAGTGGCTGCTGGATTGGCCGCTTCTACAACGCAGGATCGTTCTGGAACGGGAAGTCTACGGAACTACTGTCTGGTTTGGTATTCCAAATTCTTTTCCGACCCTGTTCCCTTTATCCTTGACGACCAAACTGGACTTTGGACGACGCCGGGAACCCTACGTAAGTGATTTCTTTTCGATAACTTGTTTGCAATTAGGGGGTAAATATTAAAATCGGTATAAAAGCAAAATAATAATGTTTAATCCTGCTTATGGGCCCCAGGACGGTAATTTCTGGATAAATTACTGAACACGTACTTATATTGAGATAAGTACATGGGAATCTAATCGCAAAAGTTTTGAAAGTATAAAATTCGATACAATTTCGTCATTTTTCAGATTTGCCTAGTCATTCCGGCTAAAACGTATTCTGGCTCATCCCTGGCCCATTCCGAGTCGGCTATGCCACTGGGTAATGTGCATCCGATCGGAAAAAGATTACTTTCTCTGCTCTGTGCGGATTTAGAAGTAAATTATCGGGTAATGTGTTTGGCGCACGAAAAATCTTATTTTCACAACATTTGCGGCTTGGCGGAGAAAACTAGAAAGATATCGGAATTGTTTTTTCTGTAGGTCACAAAAGTTAATGTAAAACGCAGAGAAACAGGAGATAAGAAATGGAAATATCCTTGAAAAGAATACACACTATTATTTTTTTTTTTGAGGGCGAGTGTTTGTTAGTTTGTAATAAGTGTACCCTGAACGGTTTCGAATGAAATAACTATCTAAATATAACCAACCATGTTATATGGTCCATATACCACTAACGAGTAGTAATATTACATATATATATATATATGACGGCCATAGGTTGAAGCAATTATATCTGGGAACATAAAAATTTCTCATTGTTTGTCCGCGCTAGTACTGAACTGATTTTTTAATAAAATTTGTTCAGTGTGAGATTTTAGTTACTTTGGTTTAACTTGAGAGATAGTTATATCCTACTTCAGCGGCACTTTGATCCAACTTGAGATATAGGGATATATTTACTAATAATAGAGAGAAAAAAAAAGTTTGATCCACTCTTGAGTGCTTGATTAAAGGTTAATATATAGTCGAAACATTTTTAATTGCAAATTATTTTTAGGGATTCCCAAAAAAAAGTAGGATCGGGCCGACAGTGAAACTATAAAATATTCCCAATAGTGCTTCACGGTGCGAACAAAAACCAATTCATAATTCAATCGATATCAAAAGATAAAATATGGCAGGTTATGAATAAAAACCGTCACGATATCGGCGCCTGTCACATTGTAGAAAAAAAAACATAAAAAAAAAAATGAGTCGCGATTCGGCCAGCCACTCCGTTTGTCATGTGGATACGTGACTCGAATGAAAATTTCGAATCGATAAAGTTAAGAAAAGCCATTGTAAAGGTCACTCGATTTGACGCCCTATTGATGAAATGTGGGCTTCAAAATTATTTTCAACTTTCGCCATGTGGAAAATAAGAAATGTTGTTCTTGTGGAAAAATGTTTTATTGTAACTGTCTAGCAAAGAAAGTGACGTGATCTAAATTAACCAACCATGTTCGGATAAACCAAATATTTAATTTAGTTTGTAGTGGGACTCTGTGTGATCTATTTGGGAAATACACCTTTGCTAGTTATTCTGTCGCCAAGCTGTAATGTGCACACTTTACTGTGTTCCAGTTTGAAGGGCAATGATTCCAGATAAATTACATAGCAAAGAGATGAATCATCTTGAATCTTTGAACAACAGCACAAAAACTGTTTGAATAATTATGATAGATATAGCATTATAAGTGTAACCAGCCCATTTTGTGTTCTCACTACTGGGACTCGGTGCTTTCTCTCACAAGGATAGAGCCAAAGCACAGAATAAATATTAGTACAAGTACAGAAGCCTCACTTACCGAAAACAATTATATAAATAGCGACTCTTGCTGGGACACAACAAAGTTCAATTCAGCTCGCAATACCTGTCGCGATTTTCAAATAAACATTTGCGCTCTTTCTAACGCGTAACTCTGTCCCTGTCTAGCGCGGAGGGTTGTCGACATATCTAACTAACTAAATGTAGTCGACATAACTATCTAACAATATGCGCGGGAAACGTGTTGCGCGAGCGCTCAGCCGTGCGTACGACAACCGACTGGCACTTGTTCCCTGGGAGGAACGGTCTAGCTGTAGGCTAAAACCGCGCGACCTTGAGCGAGTGATGATGCACTGGCCAAAGCCATAATCCATGCTGGCGAAATTTCGAGGACATTATTATGTCCGCGAAATATGTCTTGCTTGGAATACTCCCACTTCCTTTCTATGATTTCTTTCGCAAAGATGTAAATTTCGTGCATTAAGCTTAGCACCACGTACAGATAACGTAAATACCGCGGGAGAAAACTTCCGTAGAGTAACACTAGGTACGTATTCGTACTTATCTTATAGTTTCCTAATCGAGAACAAATAAACAAATCTTCGCATTAGAATATTAACATAGATATAAAAATAAAACAGATACGTCTGTCAGAGCATCTGTAACACAAATTTATCGATAAAGGATGTGGTGAAACCTTTAACCGACTGGAAATAAACAAAAACATCGTGAAATTAAGTTTTATTACCTTTATGTTAACTGTGGTCAAATATTTCGCAATTGACATGGTTTATGTAGGTACCTACTGTGGAATGCGTTGCCTGGTGGGTTTTTTCAACGGATACAATCTTGGTGAATTAACGTTGAAAATAAATAAATATTGGTGGACAATTCACACACAACACCATCTATTGATAATAACACAAAATGAATCGATTTCTTCTAGGTAAGAACGCTCCATCGTAGACCGCATCATTGTTTAACATCAGGCGAGATGACGGTCGAGTGCAAACGTATTAAACCCAAAATAATCTGTACATTGTTGTAAAATGGCTAAATGTTTTCTTTAAAATAAATAATCATCTGGAATACATGATATAGGCTAATATTTTATCCCGGAAAAATAACGGAATCTGAGACTACGCGAGTGAAACCAAAGGCGTTGCTAATGTATGAATCCTACTAATCCTACTAATATTATAAATGTCAATGTTTGGATGTTTGGATATTTGGATGTTTGTTGCTTAATCACGTCCTAATATGAACGGATCGGGCTGAAATTTGAAACACAGAGAGATTATAGTCTGGAAGAACACATAGGCTACTTTTTATCCCGGAAAAACAACGGGAACAACGAGAACGCGAACTTCGCGGGTAACACCGCGGGGCACTGCTAGTAAATAAAAATATTGTTATTTAAGATATTCCACACACAACACTATTTAGCGTCAAACTAAACAAAGTCAGATTTGTTGTAATACATTTAAAATTTTATCCTTGGTAGAAATTGAACCCACGACCTCAGGTTTCGCGAGCAATCTCCCTATCAACTAAGTCGCCAGTCAAATGTTTGAAGAACTTGTTAGTTTCGCTTTTTTGTTCCTTCCATTACTTAAGTGGGTCAACAGTCCGTCCAAAGTTGCGCAAGAGTGCTTGTAACACAAGTTCCAAGCCCATTGACTCCGTATGGCGATGTTATTGTGCTCAAACAATACCTCCTCAATAAGTGTCGCCATTGTGATGATTTGTTTACTTATACGTGATTATATGTTAAACAAAATCGAAAATGAATGTATGCTCGCATGTATATTGACACTAAAAATGTTGAAAAATGTTGTAAAAAAATTGTGGAAATTCCTCACCATAAGTAATCCACTAAATATAGTAGTAGGACTCATGGCAGAGTCCGCTTGGGGAAGTACCAAACCTTTGCCAGTTATTCTACCGCCAAGCAGTAATGTGCAAACATTACTGTGTTCCAGTTTGAAGGGCAATGTTTCCAGATAAATTACTGAGCTTAGAGTTATAGCATCTTAGATCTCTGGGTGATGAGCGCAGTGCAGTGCTTGGTAATGATTTGGACTCTTCATGTTCCAATAGCTGCGTGTCACTGTGCTGTTAAGTGGCAAGCATGTTGCTTACCATCAGGCACATGACCTGCTCGTCTCGTCACTCTTTAAAAAAATATATATAATAAATATAAAAATATGTTCCCACTGCTTGGACTTTGGAAACCTTCTCTTACAAGGATAAAGTCAAGTGGCCAAGTGCGGGTTAGCGGCTGACCTATGACCTAGAAAGAGTAGGAACATTTCGGTCTCCTCAGAATGTTTTCCTTCGCTGTTTTTTAAGTTGGCGGCACGTGACTTCGAAAAGACAGTGGTGCTCGTGGGATTTGAACCAAGGGCTCCGCGAATCGGCAGTTGCCGTTCTCCCTAGACTAGACCAACCGTAACTTATTCTTCACAAGACCTTGCAACAAAGGTTAATAATATTACGGTGACAAAGGTGTCCGGTGGAGAAATGTAATTTTTTTGGCTAATGTCTATGATTTTTGGAACGTGCATGTCCTCCAATATAGGTTCTTAATGCTATGCCAACTCTAAGCTAGTTTCTTCGATCATACTGTTGCTGGTGTGTTGGAAGTTGGAACACGCATTTCCTCACGATGTTTTCCTTCATGTCCGTGATAATGACAAACTCTTACAACAAACTAGGAAAAATACTCATAGGTGCAGACAGGGCATAGAGATAAAACATCTTATATCTCTGGGTGACGAGCGCAGTGCAGTGCTGCAGGCAATGATTTGGACTCTTCTTGTTCCTATATCTGCGTGTCATAGTCCTGTTATGTGGCAGGCATGTTGCTTACCATCAGGCACATGTCCTGTTCGTCTCATCACTCTATATCTATATCTATACTATAAAAAAAACGAACATACGACCTCACTAAACAAACATTTTGCGTAACAAAACACAACCTAATTGAGAACTTATTGCTTCTTTGAAGTAGGTTAAATAGTAAATACTGTCCTATCTGGTTTTCTCATGTATTCCAACAAACTTTGAAACACACCTGTAGGTACTCTCACTTTCACTTGAACAAGAAAAACTTATATTTGAAAGTATTTCTTGTTCAACTGAAATGTTAAATCTCTATATTAAAAAAAAATAATTAAATAAAGTGTGACGAGACGAGCAGGTCATGTGCCTGATGGTAAGCAACATGCCTGCCACATAACAGCACAGTGAAATGCAGCTATTGGAACATGAAGAGTCCAAATCATTACCTAGCACTGCACTGGGCTCGTCACCCAGAGATCTAAGTTGTTTTATCTCTAAGCCCTGTAATTTCTCTGGAAACATTGCCCTTCAAACCGGAACACAGTAATGTTTGCCCATTACTGTTTGGCGGTAGAATAACTGGCAAAGGTGTGGTCCTTCCCCAGGCGGACTCTGGCAAGAGTCCTACCACTACAATAAGAAAGAAGATAAATTCTCTAACCAACATTAAGTAAGATGAAAATTAACATTCACCTCAATAATTCTTACGTGAGCGAATCGATGACTCAATAAATGTCGGCATGTATTTAAAACTCCAGAAATGATCATCCAAACACGATCTAAACATCAAAACAGGCTATAAAACTGATCTTTATTTATTTAAACACGCAATAACGTGCCTTTGGTTAGTTTCGAGTCGGCAGTCGGCTATAACTGCAGTTAAGAAACTCGGGTTACACGTTACGATATATATTAGGAATTGATCAACTGCGGAATGGATTTTTGGAAGTTTGTTGCTCAATCACGTCGTGATTGTTTGTTGATGATGAAAAGTTGGTTATTATGGTTGGTTGGTTAATGTGCGGTTGTTGATGGTGACGATAAAATTTCATGAAGCGCTGGAGTTGGTTGATGTGTTAAAGTCGGTTGAAGTGTGAAAGTTGATCGAACCGTGAATGTTTCTTGATAGCGCAAGGTTGGTTAATATGCGATAGTTGGTTACTGCGATAAATTTTATGAAGATAAATAGATACTCTTTATTATACACACTATACACAAAAAAAGTTATATAGGACGCTATTACCTATATAAAGTTGGTTGATCTGTAAAAGTTGGTTGAAGTGCGAAAGTTGGTTGAGGTGCGAAAGTTGGTTGACACGCGATAGTTGGTTGACGTTCAAAAGTCGACCGATACGTGAACGTTGCTACTGTTGCCAGTGTATGTTACGAAGCCGTTACAGCCCTGTTCCGAGACAGACCGACAGTCGGAGTCCGGACTATTTCGGTGCACAAAGAAACTGCACTCGCACCGCGCCGCACTCGACATGGCTAATAAATTCTAAATCGGGACCGGACTGCGGCTGTGTTCGATCTTCACTTACAGAATAAGTATAGACTAGATTTAGGATAACTAGGAAGAAACTTTACTTTAAATTCGTGTTTTGTAATCATTTTCTTAACATTATAAAAGACATACTTCGTAGTTCGTTAGTAGGACTACTGCAGATTCCGCCTGGGTACCACGCCTTTGCCAGTTATTCTACCGTTACAAACAGTAATATGCAAACATCACTGCGTTCTGGTTTGACAAAGCTAAGTAAGTAAGTACTTAATGATTTGGACTCTTCACGATCCCATAGGTGAGTGGCGCTGCTATTATGGGCATGTGTGTTAATTACCATGAGGCACAAATATCCTGCTCGTCCCGAGTGATAAAAATTCAGTGTCATAATGTTTATTCCCAATGAGCTCTTCATCAATTCCACCGATATTCACGAAAGTTGACATTTATAATAAGCAACTCGCTGAGCCCCGCGGTTTCACCCGGGTAGTTTCCGTTCCTGTTAATTTCCCGTGATAAAAAATAGCCTATGTGTTACTCCAGACCATTATCTATATATGTAGCTAATTTCATCCAAATCGCTTCAGTTGTTTTTGCGTGAAAGAGTAACAAACATCTATCCATCCATCCATAAAAACTTACAAACTTTCAACTTTCTTTACAAACTTTCGTGTTTATATATTAGTAGGATTAGGTCGAACCAAGCGAAGCCGCACTGGGCCAGCGTGGTGGATTATGGCCTTGACTCTCTCCTTGCAAGAGAAGGCCCCGAGCCCCAGCAGACATTTATTGGGATGTTTATGTAAGCGAAGCCGGAACGAGTCGTTGGTACTACATAAAAAGCAAAACTTACTTCTTCTCGTACAGTTCGCATTTATTTTCTATTTCGCTCAGAACCAACCAAATTGTCTTGTATCCGAACGCAGAGCAAATGCGTTTGTCTTGTAACCGAGTGTATCCGAATTAAAACGGACAGGATCGCGCCTCAAACTTCCTAGACAAGGGGGATTTTGTCTCCTTCAGGGAGGTATTAGGAAGGAAGGTCTGAACTTATGGGATTAGGGGTGGTTTACTGCACTAGAAATCTTATTTACGTAGATCGTAGGGCTTATTTGAGACTTCCTTGAGTGTTTTAATATAATACAAGTATCTGTCCTTTATTTCAGCCGCGTTAAATGTAAGAAATTCCGCATTTTTAATGATATCCTATGAGTTATTCAAGTCTATTTAAAATCCAAATTTCGTCATAGACACATTATAATTGTAAGTGAATAGCTGATGATATAATTTTTTACTGATTGAGAGTGAATCAGTTTCTTCTAGGTAAGCACGCTCAATCGTAGACCACATCGTCGCTTAACAACAGGCGAGATGGCGGTCAAATGTAAACCTACAATTGTTAAGTATTCATAGGGATTACCGATAGAAGTGAAAATATATAATTTAGAATCTGATACGCTCACGTAGTACATTTAACGTATTTCTTTGCTTAAGCTGCAGAAGGTGCTATAAAGAAGCAAGACAGTTATGTTTTGGAAAAGCGTTAGGTGACGATGACGCGAGCTCCATAATTTTTGGTCACTCAAAACATACTCAACACGCCTTAATAAGGTTAAAAAAGATAATGATAATTTCTCATACGAAGTCTTCAAACTACCCTCCTGTACCTCCAAGCTTCCAAACTCAAAGTCGTGCATAATTAGCGTCTGCTGTGATTAAAACCCCTCGCTGTCTGCGCTTTGTCTGTGAATTTTCACTCTAAAGTTTTTAATAAACGCCATTTTATGTTAAGCAATGGTCTGGAAAGTTCGGGGATTATGTTCGTGAGAAGACGAACTTTACTTACGAGTAGTTTTAGCATATAGACCGGGCCGTAGAGAGCAGGGTTGACGCGGCGTGGATTAAATGTTGACCATCGAGTGTCAAGTCTACCACCTACTACTTAGGATATCATCCTGTAAAAATGTACAAGTGGGTAAGTATCAGATCACGCACATCAGCTACAGACTCTTCGTAATGTATCCCATAAAAATCCTACAAACTGCGGCTATGTTCGATATTCCACAACCTTACTACGAGTGTGTTTGATGTTGCTTAAAATATAAAATATGAAGTTGCTGAACTTGAATACCTAAATATATTTATGTGTGGAAAAACAAATCACTCGGTTTGTGTAATGACCACCCATCCAAATATTTTTACGTAAGTACTACGAATGCACTAATAAGGTCGCAAGATCAACGTACGCGAACGAAGTAGCGGGTTCAGCTAGTTTCCTAATAAATGTCTCACTCAGTCTCCCGCTCTTACCCATAGGACATAGTTGAGTTTAGGGGATGATTGCCTCCTTAGATTGGTCTATCTTATTGTAAAAAGCAACAAAATAGTTGTCTGACGAACATATTTACAAATGGAGCATGAGAATTTAAGTGAAGTTAAATTATTATTTTGGAGTTGTTAAGCAAAACGGCTGACGGAAAGTGTCTGGGAGTATTGGAACCTTGTTTTTAAGGATATTGCCTACAACATACGTGAAAATCACTTATTAGAAAATACGTGAAGTAAGTAATGTTTGTATGTACCTTCATTACCCCATATCTCAAAATTGGCCGTCTAAGCAAGTTAGCGAGTAAGCATGTGTTCTTAGTACTTACTAACTCTACTCGATTGTCCACATTTCATTCATCAGAAAATAGGTGACGTCTGGGAGCTCTGGGATCTTACTCTATAAGGGTTGATAAACTTATGGGTAAATAATCTAAATACACATAAGAAACAACATCAAAAATGTTGAAACAGACGACACGACGGTTAAAAAGTACCTAAATGAAAAAGGATGAAATAATTTTAAACCCCCGAATTTAAAAAATAAATGTAACGCGAGATAACCTAGAATGAGTAATAAAATAATAGAAATATGTGTTAAACAACAAAATAAGAAAATTGTGTATTTAGCGACCTTTTCCCTAAAAATGATCTCTTCAAGGCAGCCGTAGAATGTAATAAGTGCAGAGAATGTAAGAGAAAAACAAATATATATACGAATGTTTAGATCTTTGTTGCTCATTCACGTCGGTGCGCCTGAACGGATCGGGAGTGGAACACCGATAGACTATATAGTCTGTAATAGCACATAGGCTACTTTTTGTCGCGGAAACGAGAACGCGAACTACATGGATCAAAAACCGAGAGGCGCTGTTAGTATTTCTTAATATAAAAAAAACTACAATGTATATTTTTTTTTATATATAAAGAGTAACGAGACGGGCAGGACATATATATCCCTGGTGGAAAGCAACATGCCTGCCACGTAACAGCACAGTGACACGCAGAGTTGGAACATGAAGAGTCCAAATCATTACCTGCACTGCACTGCGCTCGCCACCCAGAGATCTAAGATAGTATATCTCTAAGCCCTGTAATTTCTCTGGAACACAGTAATATTTGCCAATTACGGCTTGACAGTAGAATATCTGGCAAAGGTGTGGTACTTCCCAGGCGGACTCTGCTAAGAGTCCTACCACTACTAAAATAATTAAAGATCGGCATAATTACATCGGCAGTTATGTAATAGCTAAGGCGCTCGGTGTTATCAAGTTTATCAGTAACAGAAGGTCACGATATTGCAAAAGGAAACATAAAAACATAACGATAAGGAATTACTACTCATTGCTCCATATATCTTACGTAGATTATTTCTAACGGTACCCTAAATACAAAAGTTTTGACACAAAGTCCGAAAGTGGGAATAACCATAAGCAGCCCACTAAATGTTCCCACTGCTGGGACTCGGTTCTTTCTCTTGGAAGGAGAATCAAAGCCATTATTCCGCACGCTGGCCCAGTGCTGGTTGGTGTGAAACACATGACTTCCAAAGATTCTAGGTTTCTTTACGATGGTTTCCTTCACCGTTTTTAAGTTAGCATTATTCATATGACTTCGAAAAAACAGCGCGCGTGGAATCAGAGAAGGTGAATTGCATTTTGTATTGTAGTACTATTTTTAACAGACTTTAAAAAAAAAGTAGGTTTCTCAATTCGACTGTATATTTTTTTTTAAGTTAACAGTACAAGCTGACTATTGATTTTTTTATGTTCACCACCCCCCTACTCCCCCCCCCCCCTTATTTTCCTCTTCTTCTCCTAATCCAAGAACTGTAAATAAAAAAAGATTATTATAATGACAAAAGTCACGGACCCCGGAGTCTGTGGAGTGTTTAAATTAAATATATAAAAAAAAACTGACTATTGTAGAACAAATATTTTGAATAAAGATATAGCACCTGGGTCACCGAGCTTTGCTCGATTTAAATACTCAGATATTCTTAAAAAAAATACTTGAAAAAAGAAGAGAAGCCGTCTAGATTCGAACTCGCAGCTTTTAATTCGTGACCGCCACGAACGCCCGACTTCCCGACTGAGCCAATTATGCTGTCGCGTCACGCGGCGAAATTTACCTTTGCTTTCTAATGTCTAATGTGACAGTTTTTCATCGTCTAAAAACGCGCATAATATGCGTTTTTTAAAAATGAAACCTAGTTAGATCGATTTATCGTCCCCGAAACCCCCTGCATGCATAATTTCATAAATATCGTTCCAGCCGTTTCTGAAATTCAGATTATATATATATATATATATATATATATACATATATAGGTACAAGAATTGCTCGTTTAAAGGTATTAGATAGATAGATAGATTAGATTGCAGATAGATAGAAATCCTTTAATTGTGACATGAATGAACAGAAATAATATTACAGAAAAAATTAAGAACTAACGCTACTACTAAATGGCTGTCTTATTGCTAAGAGCAATCCCTTCCAGTCAACAACCAGCTTAAAGGAAATAGAGTACCGGACTGGGTCAAAAATACACCATCCTAATTAGTCCGTCAGCTAGATCATGGAAAAATATTGGACACGTGTTTTTTGTTTTTTCATAATATTAAAAATCGTCAAAGATATAGACCATCAAACTTCGAGAGTGGGGGGTCGCGACGTCACTCGTGAGTAAAAATCGTACTCACAAGTGACGTCACACGAAACTTCGAAGCCCTGTATTTTCGTCATTTTTTGTTTGTGAAACAAAAGAAAAAATGCATGTACAATATTTTTGGCAATCTAACTAACGGGCTACTTAGTTTTTTTGAGGATTGTACCCTATGGCTTTAATTCGCCTGTACTCGTATGATCATAATTTCTCCAACGTCTTGTGTTTCAGCAGAATGTTTTTGGAGTTTTTTTCAGTATGAATCCTTTAACCTTAAAACGTTTAAAACATATGTCACAGTAATTGACGTAACACGCAATGTCATTGTCAGTTTCACTTAAAGTGCATTGTCAGTGTCACTTAAAGTGACAAGTAGCAGTGATGCTTCGCTGGTCACAACGAACTCCTTGCACGCTCCGTATGCCACTTGGCTCTTAATATATTAAACTCGATGTGTTACTTGAAAGGAGCTATTTTAGAGCGCTATAAAGTGCTATTTATGGCGCTGACTTATGCTCCCGTTGTGTACGTAGCGAGATACCTTGTCGAAGTAACTACATCGGTGTAAATTAGGAAGGTACTACGTTAAAAGTCACGTAAAATATGATATGGTTCTATTACATTTTTTCAGTTGTTTTTTTTTAAGAGTAGTTTTAGATTTCTGTAGATGGAAAATAACAAATGAACAAGACTTACCGTTACCGTATACATAATATATGACACTTCTGTATCCATACAAGCATGTACATACATTGTGTATTCACGTCTGTCGGCGCTTTCGGAGAGATACTGTTTTTAGGGTTCCGTACCCAAAGAGTAAAAACGGGACCCTATTTCTGGGACTTAGCTGTCCGTCCGTCCGTCCCTCTATCACTAGGCTGTATGCAGTTATAGAGACTACTGATAGAAGTGAAAACTTATAACTCAGAATGTGATAGCTCACTTTGGAAACTACGCGGGTGAAACCGGAAGGCGCTGCAAGTCTAGAATAAATCTTTAAAGCATTGTCGTCTAGGGACAGCATTGTCGGGCATTGGAAATTGCATTGTCGGGCATTGGGTCAAAGCATTGTCGGGCAGGACATGTTCGCCGAATGCCAGAACACAACTGGGCAAAAATTAGCACTGATTGGGGTCCAACATCTAAACGACCTCCGGGTCGACCCAGACGAAGGTGGCGTGACGAACTCGAATCGCACGATAAAGACTGGGCCACCAAAGCCGTAAATCGAGCTATCTGGAAGGAGGGAAGAGAGGCCTTTGCCCAGCAGTGGGACAGTTTGGGCTAGTGATAATTGTCGTCTAAATAAGTCTTCTAAACATGGCCATCTATTATGCACGTGTGCACTCTGTATAGGTACACAGTTTTTGTTTTAACGAGACTTCGTCCGACTTTTTTTATACGTCGATAGGTGCGCCAAAAGAAGTTTTTCCTTAAAAAATCCTTACTTAGCCATAGGACTAAGCTACACACCTGACATTTCCCAGGTATCGTTTAATGGCCGATCCCCACGAGACCTCTGCGAGCCCTGATGATGTATCGGCTGCTTTACGGGGTTTCGGGGAAGACGGTAGAGATGGCGCGTGACGAGGGGAGGAAGCTTTTTGAAGTTCAAATTTGGAACCATTCAATTTGACAGTTTGTTTGTTTATAATCTACTAGGAACATTCTGTGGGTTCGCCCGCGTAGTTTCTGATCCAGAGATCATTCCCGTCATAGAAAGCGCCTGTGTGTTATTCCAGGCTATAATCTACCCGTGTTTAAAATTTCAACCCGATCCGTTCAGCTGTTCTAACGTGATCGAACAACGAACTTGCCCATTCATGATAGTAGGATGAGAAAGTTTGGATGTTTGTTGCGCGATTACGTCGGAACGGCTTAAAGGATCTGGCTAGAATTTGGAACACTTTTAGAATCGAGCCTGGAAAAGCATATTGGCTACTTTTTATCTCTGAAATATAATATCGGAACGCGAACTACTCGGGCAAAATTTGCTAGTTTGTAATATTCCTATGATTTTAGAGATGCGTTGCAACAGCTCTATTTATATACTGAGTCATAGGTTATGTTACCAAAAATATTATTACCTAGAGACCTAGACCATAAAAATGTTCGCAATGCCGTAGGAAGTAAATACTAGTATATGTAGACCATAACTTTGGATCTTCAAACATATTTTCCTTGAATTTTTTTTATGTACTCAAGGTTGTAACTACACTAGTTTTATGAATTGCAGAATGTTTAGCAGCATAAGCATAACAGTCCAATAAATACGTCATCCCCCAACCCGCACTGACCAGCGTGGTGGATTATGGCCTAGACTATCTCCTTGCAAAAGAAGGCCCCAATAGGGTACCGTACTGGGTAAAAAATACACCATCCTAATTAGTCCGTCAGCTAGATCATGGAAAAATATTGGACACGTATTTTTTGTTTTTTCATAATATTAAAAATCGTCAAAGATATTAGACCATCAAACTTCGAGAGTGGGGGGTAGCGACGCGACGTCACTCGTGAGTAAAAATCGTGCTCACAAGTGACGTCACACGAAACTTCGAAGCGCTGTATCTTCGTCATTTTTTGTTTGTGTAACAAAAGAAAAAATACGTGTACAATATTTTTTGGCAATCTAACTAACGGGCTACTTAGTTTTTTTGAGGATTGTACCCTATTCCCAGTTGTGGGAATATTTGGGGGAATGTTTATGTTAATGCTAAGGTATCATTTGGAGCTACTAATTCAGTAGGTAGTCAGGTCTCTGGGCACAAATAACCACGGTACCACCAGCTCCAGTGGGTGTTGCGAAACGTGTAGCGAGCCAAACCGTGTGGTACAACTCACTAGCGATGATACATTTCAAAACTACTCTGGTAGGACTCTTTGCTAAGTCCGTCTGGGGAAGTACCACACCTTGGCCGGTTATTTTACCGCTAAACAACATGTGCGATCATCTCTGAGTTCAGGTGTGTAGGGCAATGTTTCCAGAGAAATTACGTATAGATTAATCATCTTATATCTCTGGGTTACAGCATTAATGTTGCACAAAACGTCAGGTGTATGTACTATGTATAGCTACATACATACTGCTATAGCAGCGCTCGTGATTTTACCCGAGCCGTACCCGTTTCCGTTGTTTTCCGGGATAAAATGTAGCCTATGTGTTCTGCCAGACTATAATCTGTCTATATTCCAAGTTTGAACTTGATCCGTTTGGATGTTACGACGTGATTGAGCAACAAACATCCAAACATTGACACTTATAATATTACTAGCAGCGCCCCGCGGTGTTACCCGCGTAGTTACCGTTGTTTTTCCGGGATAAAATGTAGCCTAGGTGTTCTTCCAGACTATAATCTATCTGTGTTCCAAATTTCAGCCCGATCCGTTCATACGTTAGGACGTGATTGAGCAACAAACATCCAAATGTCCAAACATCCAAACATTGACATTTATAATATTAGTACTTAGGATAGTAGGATAATAGGATTAGGCATGTTGGTGATGCCTAGCAAGATTCCACACCTCCAAAAGGTGTCACCACGTCCCGCTACGCTGTATGTCAGTGACGAGAACTCATAAGAAAAAGTAAATAGTGCTTAACACGACTAATGAAGATTAAACTTAAAAAAAAAACGCTTTTCTTTAAATCTTGCACCAAAAATGTAACTTAATCCAAACATAATTCATACTAGAGCGTTTCGTTGCGCGCGCGCACTGCTGCAATTCGCCCGTGGCCGGCTTTGATCTCGCCGCCGACGAATTAGCGCACCCGATTCGAATTCCGAACTATCGCGTTTCCGTTTCCTACGCTGTATTTGATTGCTATTCGTTCGCTTGACGTCATTTCAATGTTGAGAAAGCTGATCAATTTTTCTTAGAATCACTCCATTTCAAATGTGTAACCGGAGACTTGTTGAGAAATATTTAATTGAGTATTTTCTCGGAAATGTAGCTATGATTATGTTAAGAATGTGTTAAATAACCTGATATTTATGATTTCCACGTTGCGTACAATTCCCTGAAAGTTGGTGGAGTGGCAATATTATGTAAGACAATATGCAGTGATTCGAGAAGAAAAGCTAAGAATATAGCTGAAAGGCGAGGATCACTATAAGAGAAGACTACTCCCAATAGTGGACTAAGATAGGCTGATAATGATGATGATGACCTGTAGGACCTATATAATGTGGAATGTTCTTTGTCCAAGGTTCTTCCCATGTCAGGAGTGGAGTAGTGTCCTCTATATTGACAATTTCTTTTTTTCGCAAATATCAAATATCTCTCTAAGTTATCAACGTGCCGAAGACATCCCGAGCGGCGATTACCATTTACCTTAAGATGGGCCACTTGACCGTCATCGGGCCTGATGCTAAGCGACGATGCGGTCTGCGGTGTTTACCTAGAAGAAACCGATTCACCCTCGATTTGAAGACACAAAGATTGTAACCATCGGGAAAAATCCACTCGCAACGCATTCCATAGCCTAGACGTTCCTAAGTTCATATCACAAAAGTAGAGTCAAACGAACGAAGAGTCGTTCGTGAAAATTCACTTTGAAATAAAAAAAATGCAATTGAAAGTTGTCAATGTTAAAGTAATCTGTTTTGACAAACTTACTAAACCTTAATAAAATCTACCTAGACAAAGACACTGTCAATGATCAAACGTTGGACGCTGGCGAAATTACGGTAGCATTACCGAATGGAAGCCCTGACGAAAAATAAGAAGAGAAAAATCTACCTATTGTTACAAGCTAGTTACAAGCATCAACTTACGTAGTTTCAATCTGTGTAGATATTTCGGAAACACGCTTTCTTCCCAACCTGTCAAAAACGATCACTTATCACCCCGATCACTATATTGATACTGATCATCGTTCCGTTCACTCAATCACCAAACATTATGTAACACGAGACGAATACCTTTCAATGAACCATTAAAATTAACCAACAAACGCACTACTGTTTGATATCATCTTAATATCACCTTTCACTCGGCTACCGCCGGAAGCGAGCTGTCAATGTCACTGTCAGTTCAACGCTACTGCGCCCCCTGTGCTTTAAAGTGCAAATAAATTAAAAAAGATACCGTATGCATGTGGTCCGATCACGCCCAGATTGAGTGCGGTGGAGAAATAAATGCGACTGGAGAAATGTTTTTGAAGTGAAAACTTCTTTAGGCGCGCCCAGACAAATTTTTTGTGGGCTGTGAATTGATTTCATTCGTCACGCTCGGGTATGATAAGAAAGCTTCGGGTAAACTCGGGACCATGGCTATTGGCCATCTAGAAATACGTTAGCCAATGGGAAATGCTGAAAGGGCGTGGACAGGCCATCATGGCATAGCCATCTAGAAACGCATCAGCCAATGGGAAATGCTGACGTATTTCTAGATGGCCATGCCAAGATGGCGAGGCCACGCCCTCCGGTTACACCCGTGTAGTTTCCAAGGTAAGCTATCAAATTCTGAGTTATAAGTTTTCACTTCTATCGGCAGTTCCTATGACTGCCAATTTTTTTTTTCTATGCAAACAGGTATTTCATTAATGTAGTTAAATTTATTGAAATCCCTTCAAATGATTAATAAATAGATAGATTAAGTTATAACTAGTTAAGTAAATGAGTAGTTAGGAATATAGCGTAGTGTAGTTTATATGTATATTAGTTTTGTTAATAAAGACTCGGCCCGTTAAAAATAATTAAGGTTATTTTATCTAGATTAGTCAAGAAGTTGAGATAAGTAGATCATTCAAAATATAAAGTTGTTGAAAATATCGCTAAAAAAAATCGGTGTATATCGAAATGCACACAAAATTGGAATAAGAAATAAACAATGACGATATTAGAAACCAACTTTTTAAAAAACTTACTTGTTTTTAATTTAAAGGACTTAGCAAGCTCAGAACCTAGCAACAAATGCATCCCCACAACAATCTGTAAGACAAAACTAAAATACCGCTAATTTTGTTGGTTTGTATAAGATAACAGGATCATTGGATTGTGTTTTTCTAAGTCTAGATAGACGACTTTACTGGCTTTACTATCAAAGAAAAGTGTCGTGAGAAAACTAACGTGTTCCAAGAAAGACCTCATTCGAAGACATTTATGCGTCATGTGTCTTCCGCCTACCCGCACGTGATCAGCCAGCGTGATCGATTATGACTTTTACTCTCTTCTTGAGAGAGAAGGCCCCGAATTACAATTCTAGGAACATAAAGTGGGCTGCTTAAAAAAATACGTAAAATTGCATTACAGTATGAAATAACCATTTTTTCGTACTGTTATGCAATATCATATTTAAAACAATAAAATAGTCATCCCTATACTCATTCCCACTCTATTTCCAAAGTTTCCACTTACCGGTGGTGTCAGTGAGAAATGGCGGGAAGGTTCTGATTGACGTTCCGTTCCAAATCCAAACGAAACGCGCGGGAACGCACGAGAAAAATGGCGCGTCACTTCGCGGTAAACACCTCTACGTCACATGCAAACGGTTTCAGCGATACAAAAGAACAATCAATTTATGGTTGGGGGTATAAGCATGTTTACTGAAATTGATAGAAAGTTATGAACAAAGACGTTGTTATACATCGGGGTTCATGCTCGGGAAAAAATATATTCCAGTTTGCATGCTGAGGTTATGCTTGATCTCTATCTCTCTTCATGTTAAATCAGGTTGGGATCTACGATGGAATGCGTATGTATCTTTCATTCATTGTATCAATCGGGAAAAACCTGCTCAAATGAGTATTGTCGAAAGACATCTTTCATTAATACTTATTTTCGTTTTAGTACTGGTATGTGGTAGGTACTATTTGCAGAAGTACCACACCTTTGTCAGTCATTTTAAAGCCAATCAATGTGCAGACATCATTGTGTTCCGGTTCGAAGGGCAATGTTTCTAGTGAAATTACTGGGCATAGAGATAAATCGTCTTAAATTTCAGGATGACGAGCGCATTGTAGCGCTAGGTAACTATTTGGACTAATCATGTTCCGATAGCAGCGTGACACTGTGGTGTTATAGCCAGACGTGTTCTTTACCATCAGCCACATGTCCTGATCGTTAGCTAAAATATTATTTGTCCTGCTATTATTGTCCTCACTTTAATTTCCAGGGAAATTAAAGATGCACCAATAGTAAGGCTATAGCCACATTAGTTCAGTGCCAGATGCGCCAGTTACGAGATTAGAAGCTAATTTCCAGCCATTGTTTACTAAGCTTTATCATTCTACGTTGAACGTAACTTTTGACAGGTGACACTGACAGACGCGAGACTCGAGAGGCGCGAGCCCGCGCCATTTTGATACTGGCTGGATTATTTATTGTTTACATAATGTTCTGTTTACGCTATCCACGCATATTTTATGCGCATAATTTCCGCATATCATGCAGGTTTGGGCGCGAAAAAACAATGTTATTAATGGCTATCGTTCCCCTATTGCCCATCCCTCGGCAGTGTTTATGGCAGCCGCTTATGTGTTTTTTTTTCTTTTGTTCCAGGTAAGATATTGATGCTACAGTTGACCGCCTTTGATCATGCTGTTCTTTGCCACGTCGTCTGGTAGACGAGGTACTTTAAGGTATTTTGACTTATTTAATTTTGTTACAAAACTTTAACGATATTTAAATTATAAGTGGTAATTTTTAAGATCTTCTACAAGTGATCTGTCAAATTAAAGTTTTATTTTACGTCTAAAATAATAAGACTTGAATGATGACGTTTGACTCTACTTATGTCACACCCCGGACACTCGGCCTAAACTCCAAACAAACGGTGAAGTCGACATACCTACACTCACACAACTACGCATATGTCGTTCGAACACATTTACGCATGTGTGCGTGTCATCTAGGGTTACTAAATTATTTTATGGAATAGCTGTGACCCGTGAGTTCACCTGCCTGTGGCTTACAATCTTACCTAGTTAGTGTTCGATCTTTAATGTAGGTAAATATAACTTTCATAAACAATCAGAAGGGAGAAGATTTAAAACAAAATAGGAGATAATAAAGGTACCATGTACGAATTGATTTTTAGTTCTTCTTCTTTATTCTGACAATTCAATTCTGACAACGAAAGCCGCAGTTTAAAAACAACGAGTTTAATAATTTCGTCATAGGACTTCAGTGTTGGCGCGTACTTCTAACCAGAATAGCTTAACACAGTTTATAAAAATGATTCAATCTTTGTAGAAATTCTTATGAAATTAAAAATCTCTTATTCTTGTTTCGTATAATAGACGAAAACTTTGGTACCATTTTGTTAAATAATACAGCATCATGGTCGTATTCTCATAGAAATTTATCGTCCGATATAATAACCCTTCGTTGAGTCCGCCTCGCGTCCGCGAGGGGGAGGAAGCTTGAAATTGGCGGGGGGTGGGGAGTGTCCGTTCTATCTATATTATCTATTCTATGCTTATGTGACAAGAACACATTGGCTGTTGGAATGCGTTACCTGAGTGGGGTGTTCCCGATGGTTGCAATCTTGATGTATATCTGCAAATCGAAAGGAAATTGGTTTCTTTTAGGTAACCACACTCCGTTCTATTGTAGACCGCTTCATTGCTTAACATCAGCAGGTCTACTACGAAAACAAACTCCGAATGATCGGATCCGACCGACAGCTGAATCGGATCTGTAGCCTACCACGAAAAACATTCGGATCGATACATCTCGGTCGGAAGTTATAGACTTAGGTCAGATGAGGGTCGGATCGAACGAAACGGCCGATTCGATCAACCAACCGATTGTCTATCGAGGTAGGAAACTTCCATAAGTTCGGCCGATATATCGTTTATCGGACTTCGTAGTAGACCTGCAGGCCAATTCGCGGTCAGGTGTAAACCTAAAAAAAACTTTATTAAAATTAAGCTGACGCCACCTTGATCCATTCTTGACAGAGCATGGCATAAGCAACAAGCAACCCACTTTATATTTTCACTCCGAAGACTTTGCGAGAGAAGCTTTCTCTAGGGTTCCGTACCCAAAGGGTAAAAACGGAACCCTATTACTTAGACTTGGCTGTCCGTCTGCCCGTGCGTCTGTCACCAGGCTGTATGTATCTCAAGAGCGGTGATAGCTAGACAGTTGAAATTTTCATAGATGATGTATTTCTATTGCCGCTATAACAACAAATACTAAAAATAAAATAAATATTTAACGGGGGCTCCCATACAACCAACTTATTTTTTTACCGTTTTGCTCGATTAGTCCGTCTTGCTCGATTAGGCTGTTCCAAGTAAACTAGAAGGTGCCACTAGTACACTAAAACGCGCATTCGACATCGTTGTTAAAATCGTAAGGCAACCAAAATTTTCGAAAAACTTTTGGTTGATAGCCTGTCTGTTGGAAACTGCGATGGTTTATGTATACGGAATTCAAATAAAGCCAGAGGTTTTCGCCGTTTATTTGCTAACGGTACGGAACCCTTCGTGCGGGAGTCCCACTCGCACTTGGCCACTTTTATTTGACAGTTGACTTGTGTATGATTCTATAACTGTTTATTACCTACTTTTTGTCTTTTTGATTTTAATAGTTTTGAAGCATTTCAATAGTAACCATTGTACTTCATTAACTACTCTGTATATAAATTATTATAGACTAGAAAAACAAATAGGTTACTTTTTATCCCGGGAAATTAACGTGAAATACGGATATACGGAATAACGGGAAAGTACGGGTAAAACCACAGCTAGTCATAATAATACATTTCAGAAAGTGGCGAAGAAACGCAATACACAATAACATTAAATCACACAACACCATTAAAGATGCACCAGCCCTTAAACAACAACGACAGTTTAAAACCGTTCACCTGTTATGAACTAATGAATATTAGGGTGGTTCATCCGCAAAATTAATATCTAATCTAAGACCCCCTCGAAACACAGCGGCAAACGAGACCCTCGGTACAGAGGGTCGCGAAACGTGATTAGGCGCAATCTGATGACGAATTTGATTTAATATTTCAATCGTTTAAGTCGCAAATAATCTGGGAAATTAATCTGTGAGACAAAACACCTGCTTTCCGAAAGGGTGCGGAATATGTCGGTAGTTATGAGTAGGTATGCCTATGGGGATGAGATGAACATTTAGAACATTTGCACCCTTTTCAAGCCACAGAGATAAATAGACAGATATATATAATTATTGCGGTTAATTAGAACACAAAATATTTTTTAATTTTCTCCAAAAAAACAAAAAACAATTTAAAATGAAACTGAGTACAAATATCATATTTTTTGTAAAATCTATGATTACCTACGTCATCCAGATATCGGTAAGCAAATTAGTTTTTTGTTGTAATCTCAAAAACCACAACACCGATTTTATTATAATTTAGATAAAATGTATAAATCGGTGTGATCCTCTGTATTATGATAATTTACCAAACAATTTCAATCGTTTAGGTCGCATTTAATCTCTGAAATTAATACGTGAGACAAATCACCTGGACGTCTAATCTCTTTCTTTCTACGTAATTTCGTAATAAACTCGCGACTTTCCAACTCCGATTCTACTTCGATCCGTCGTTTTGTCCGTTTAAATGTTCTAAGCCTACTCTAAAGGCCGATTTAAACTGAACGAACATAGAGCTAGAGCTGGAACAAGAGCATTCTTTCTCGATCTTTTAGTGCTTCTTAGCGTTTTCCATATTATATATTCCATAGAATCTTTGCGAACGCAAACAAAACAACGAAAGAATGCTCTACGTTTGTTTACACCAAATGAATTTGATACAGTGGGGATAGAATGAGCATTCGCTCGTCTGATGTAAATTGGCCTTTATTACTAGTATGCTTAGAACATTTAAACGTCAAACAATGTTGTATCGGACGAAACGAAGTAGAACGAGAGTAAGTCGCGAGTTTTTTTTTTCGATATTACTTTTTGGTAGAAATAGAGTAGACGTCTTGAAATTACGTTTTCGTAGAAACAGAGTAGACGTCCTGCTGTACGAAAGGGTGCGGAATGTGCCTGTAGTTATGAATACAGAGATTACACTTCGGAACATTTACACCCTTTACAAGTAAGTTAATATATTAATAAATAATTAATAGGTAGATTAATCTATGTATTTATCTGTGCTCGTTATTTCTCTTAACTATCTTTATTGCGCTCAATTAGAAAACAAAATATACAAAACCTTCAAATGAAGTTTCAATTAACGACCTTATCGCTATAGAAAGGTAAGGTTATTTTAACGTCAAACAGTAATGGCAAACATTAATGCGTTCCTGTTTAAAGGACAATGTTCCCAGATAAAGAACCTGGCAAAGACGTAAATAATTGTGTACCTCCCGATGAACATCACAATTCAGTGCTGTTTTGAACTCTTCACGTTCAGACAGGTGCGTGACGCTGTGCTGTAGATAGAGTTGCTTGCTATCAGACAAACGTCTTGTTCGTCCTCAATCTTATCAAATAAATAAAAAAAGTGTGTATGTACTTATGTGCGCATGCAAGAAGTTACTATTTCTCTTTATTCCTCGAAGAAGTCTAAATTCAACCATAAAATAGATACCTTCACCGTTCTTTACGTTATATACGAGTATAACCTGAAGTTTGTTAATGTTTATTACAATGTTGACTTGCTAACTGTGTCGGTTTTTACCCGACTGCAAGAAAGGTTATGTTTTCTGTCAAGGTGTGCGCGCGCGTGGTAAAAATGTTCTCTCGCCATTTTTTCATTTTCAAAAGAAACATAACTTCGAATACTAATATTCCGGGAGCACGAATTGTTGTGGTTTGTTTTTTGAGGCAAGTTGAAAACTTGTCACAAACCTCGCCTATTATAACTTACCTAAAACACGGAGGTGCAGACCTGACTAGTGAGTCATCATCAACATCATCAGCCGCAAGACGTCCACTGTTGAACATGGGCCTCCCCCCTAAATTTCCACAATGAACGGTCCTGCGCAATCTGCAACCAGCGGTTTCCAGCGACCTTTGTGAGGTCATCTGTCCATCTAGTGGGAGGCCGTCCAACACTGCGTCTTCCGGTTCGTGGTCGCCACTCGAGAACCTTTCTTCCCCATCGGTTGTCAGTTCTATGGCTGGTGAGTAGCGAGGCAAAATGAATATACATAAGTACTTGTACCAAATGAAGTATTTCGCAGTTAAACTTCGTACTGAGGTTTACGGGAAAGTTTGAAATCTCTGCCATGCGGGTAGAATTCCCCGAGTTTCCTCGCCTCACTCTTGCTTCATTATTAGTACAATGGAAGTGCAGACTTGCTAATAGAGTTGTGTGATCAGATTATATTAATCTACATCTACCCGTAATTCACGAGAAATTGAATTGAATTTGGAATATTATTTGTAGTAGAACATTGTTATGGATTTTTATAGTTTCGCGAGTTTATTGTAAGTACGCTCTAGATCGTATCGTCACTTAACATCAGCCGAGATGGCGGCCAAGTGTAAACCTATAGTACTCGTACAAAAAAAAAAGCAAAAAACAATAGTGTTGTATGTTCGATTCCAAAAAAGAAGAGGTTCTCTATTTGCCTGTTTGTTTTGTGATGGTCTACGATGGAGCTTGCTTACCTAAAAAAATAAAATGTTTGTCTGTAAAGTCGGTTTACTGACGATAGAACGTGACAACGTCTTAAGAAAATACTGATGGAATGGTAGCATTTTTCAAAAGAAAATTTTAATTTAATTTGTTTAATAGATTTGTATGTAAAAAGTAATCAGTAGAATTTAGTCATTTTCAATCAAAACAATGCAAAAAAGCTTTTAGATGCCGGGGATCGAACCCGGGGCATTTCACATGCAAAGCGAACGCTCTACCATTGAACTACATCCCCGCTTGAACTACTGGTCGAAATAATTAATACAACTAACAAACATGCGGCGAGGTAACGGCCGACGGTAACGCGGTAACGGTACATGACGTCATGTTTTGTGGGCGTGCAGCCGGCTTCATCGAATTATAAGACGTTATCACGTCAAAACGGTTCACTCTCAACTTCAAGACACCAAGGTAGAAGGTAATACCAACCACCAAGTGTGATCGGGAAATATAGAGGTATATTATTGTGCTACCCACCAGGGCTGTTACAATAGATCCTAACACGCCATTAAAGAATTAGGTAGACACAGAAAATGGGGAAGATAGCATCGAAATATGTGTCAGTTCTTCATTCATTCGCCACCAGATATTTTAATATTTCGTCAACACGGGAATAAACAATTGTTTGTGTCGTTATAGGCCCGCGGAAACTCTCCCCAAACGCAGGTGGGGCAGGGAAATTCATGTTTAATGCCCTGTGCATTTCGTTTAGAACTCGATACACCTTGCTCGACGGGACAAGGTGTAAGAATCGAGCGACTAATTTGGAAAGAGTTTGGAGTATATTATCGTTTCAAAACAATACCGCGATAAATCGATAAATAGTAAATAAATACCTCGTCTTAGTTAATATATAATTTAATGTCATAAAAATCCGCATTAAAAATATGCTGTGCCTATGTGCTATTTCAGTTTATAATCTAACTATGTAACTATATTCCAAATTTCAACCTGATTCGTTTCACGCTGTTGCGGCGTGATTGAACTACAAACATCCGAACTTTGACATCCTACTAATCCTACTTATATTATAAATCGCTATACATATTTGGATGTTTGTTGCTCAATCACGTCATAACGTCTGAACGAATCGGGCTGAAATTTGGAACATCCTACTAATATTATAAATGTTAATGTATTGTTGGATATTTTGATGTTTGTTGCTCAATCACGGATCAGGCTGTAATTTGGAACACAGATAGATTATAGTCTGGAAGAACACATAGGCTTATATACTTTTTATCCCGGAAAAACAACGGGAACGGGAATTTCGCGGGTAACACCGCGGGGCGCTGATTGTGTATATATAAATTACAGTCTTAAAGAACACATAGGCTTACTTTTTATGTATTAAGCTTCATGTTAACTTAATTAATATTACTTGGGTTAACACGTAGGGTATCTATGTCGTTAAAGTGTGTGTGGTTGCTACACCGCAGATAGCATATTTTGGATGTTTGTTGCACAATCACGTTGGAACTTGCGAACGGATCGCACATAGTCTACTATTCCAGATTATAATCACTTTTTATACAGGACAGTAAAGGGAATGGGAACTACGCGGGTAAAAAAGCGTGGCTCTGTAAATTTAATGGATGATTTTTAAAAATCTTTTATAGGTTTACACTTGACCGCCATCTCGCCTGATGTTAAGCGACGATGCGGTCTACGATGGAGCGTGTGTGTGATGGAAAAAACCGATTCACTCTCGATTTGAAGACACAAAGATTGTAACCATCGGGGAAAACCCACTCAGGCAACGTATTCCACAGCCTAGACGTTCTTATCACAAAAGTAGAGTAAAATCTCTTCGTTCGTGTCTTTGGAACATCAACCATGAAACGATGTCGCTTTTTCGAGCTACGATATATAATTATGTATCATGTAGTTCAATTCGGTTCAATCCGCTATAAGCTTATGAGTCACCCCGCCGGCTACCCAGGGGCGAGGGTGAAACCCTCCAGTTCCCCACTTGGAAATATGGTTGTAACTGTAAAACGAGTGTCCAAATGGCTTGTCACTCAGCCCAGGTGATACCATCAAAGGGGCCTTTACTTATCTCACGAAAAAACACCCCATTGTTCAGCTGACAGATAACATTTCATGAAAACCTTGAAAGGAACCGTCTCCGTTGAAAGTTTTGAAAGCACTCAGCGATTGTGTTGAGGAGAAATTTTTAGCTACGAATTCTTCTACTTGTTTGTTTGAAACAGGATTGTTCATACGGTGAACAATTTTTCATTTTTTTAACCTCCGACGCAAAAGCGACGGTTTGTAATAAGTTTGACGTGTCTGTCTGTGGTATCCTAGCTCCCAACGTATGAACCGTTTTTTATATATTTGAAAAGTGAAGGTTATTCGGGAGTGTTCTTAATTGTAGGTTTCTTCCAAATCTAGAACTTTTCAAGGTCAAAGAGAATAGGTACTTTCTAGGTCAACCTGCGTCATCTTCGACCACACCGTCGCTAACCATCAGGCGAGTTGGTGGTCAAACGCGGACCTATACGCGATAAAAAAACAAAATTGGTTCATCCATTTTAAAGTTAGGAGTTCTTTTGTTAGCAGCAGTATCTTAAATGCATTGCAAATATAATTGTGACTTAAAATACAAAATTATTGTGTTGGGATTTTTAATTCAATATATACATACTTGTATTAACTACTTACAGCTATTACGCATGTCATTAACGTGAACTCACGAGATTTCCCACGACCCATTCAAAAACTGTCCAACGCTGACGTCCCGCTTCGTTACTCTGACGCTGTAGTAATGTGCACACATTACTGTGTTCCGGTTTGAAGGGCAATGTTTCCAGAGAAATTACAAGGCTTAGAGATATAACATCTTAGATCTCTGAGTGACGAGCGCAATGCAGTGCTAGGTAATGATTTGGACTCTTCATGTTCCAATAGCTACGTGTCACTGTGCTGTTATGTGGCAGGCATGTTGCTTACCATTAAGCGCTTCTCCAGTTCGTCTCGTCACTCGTTATTAAAAAAAAAACGCTGTATAGCAAGTACGCGACATGACGCGAGCGCCTAAGATTTCCGAATCAAAATCCCGAAACAAAAAGTGCTAAATACGGCTAAAAGAATTTTCACTTCAGTAATAGTAGCGCTATTGGACGAAACAGCGCAAAAAATAACGCATATATAATAATAAACTCCATTCCCCCAAACAACGATAGATTTCCATCTCAAAAACCGAGCGCAAACTTAATCAAACATGGCCAAAGTCATTTCAGAGGTTTTCTCACAAAACGTCACAAGCAGTTAACCCTTGAGCACACATGTGGGCCCGCGGCCGAACGGCCCTATTTACATATTTACCCGACGGGTATTCGGGTATTGAACCCGATATCGTATTGGGAAAATATTTGTAATGCAAACACCTACTGGACGGCTTGATAACGTGACACGCGTTTAATTATTTCGACAAAACTTTGCGCTTGCATAATAGCAGCCCATTGTATGTTCCCACTGTTGGGAGTCGGTACCTGCTCTCTCGCAAGGAGGGGATCAGGGATATTTGGTAGTGATAGGACTCTTAGCAGAGTCCGCCTGGGGAAGTACCACACCTTTGCCAATTATTCTACCGCCAAGCAGTAATGTGCAAACATTACTGTGTTCCGGTTTGAAGGGCAATGTTTCCAGAGAAATTACAGGGCTTAGAGATATAACAACTTAGATCTCTGGGTGACGAGCGCAGTGCGTGCTAGGTAATGATTTGGACTCTTCATGTTCCAATAGCTGCGTGTCACTGTGCTGTTATGTGGCAGGCATGTTGCTTACCATCAGGCACATGTCCTGCTCGTCTCGTCACTCTTTATTTAAAAAAAAAAAAAAATATCTACCATGCTGGTCAAGAACGGATTGGTAGATAACGCATGACCTTGAAAGGGATCGTTCAAGTATTACGTAAGCATAAAGGGCCGGGGGGGTATGTGTTTTGGATATTTTTCCGTAGGCGGGGAGGGGGGGGGTCAATAATTGCAATAAATCTACTTACGCAATACTTGAACGGCCCAAAGGTGCCTTTCTTGGCGGTCATCCTCGACACAGCGCGCATAGTCAGGAGGTTCCTCACTCTGCCGCTCTGCTAGCCGTAACCACCGGTAGTTTGTCCAAGGTTTAGTTTTGATAAAATTCAAAATTGTAAAAAGTAAAAGTCAGAATATGAGTAAACTTTTTTTTATCGCAGTTAAAACTGTGTAAAATTAAATACGTAGCTACTGAAGATACAAGTTTTGTGAATGATAGTAACACTCAAGATAACGTTGTAAACGGGTTAGATAGCTGTACATCGCGTCATTTAACTTTCTTTGTGCGTAGATTGATAAGCTAACGTAATTAATTAGCTACCTAAGCGTCACGTTTTGAGGTTATGTGTTTTTAATAGTGACGGGTGCCGTTTTAAAAGGAAGTTGCTTTTGTTTAGTTTTTATAGCTTCGTTAATTATAGCGGTACATTGTACGTATTGATATATAATTAGCTATCAGTGTTTCGATCTGATACTCTTATCTGACCTTAAAAAGAACCCAATAAGGGTTCATTTTTATTATGCGGAGATCGTGATCGGCGTTTATAAAATTATTTTTCAGTATAATAATAAACATACCAATTTGTCTTTGTCTTCCCACTACAGGGGTTTGAGGCCATCTCTCATGAGGAGAGAATTAAAGCTATAATCTACAAACCAAACGAAGGAACAAAATAATAATAATTGATTAAAAGTTGGGAGACAAAAATAAATTATCAGTTTTAAAATCAGTAAGTTTAAAAACATTAACTGGTGATCGTTTTATAATAATTAATATAGGACACATTTTAAATACTTAATTATCAAAATAAGTGCATCAAACCCCTTTAAAAAGTGTTATCGGGAAAAAAGATCAAACAACCCATAATAGAAAATATTGTTCAAACGATATTTTTCATAACCCGATAAAAATACACCATCAAAATCAGAAATAATTGCTGCCGGCCCCAAAAAAATATCATTCCACTCTTTAAACTTTTCCCGCCCATCTTTATTCAACCGAAACTGTATTTCACCAGAAATATTATCCAATTTCCACATCAAATGTAAAGGAGAATGATAAAGTAACCTAAAATATTCAGTGACGCGTGAATATCTTTCTGCCTTCCTTCCTCCACTGAACCGTACCTTAAAAACTTTGCATTCAGTTAGTTTGAAAAGTTTTTACGATCTTACTTTACGTTTTTACTAGCTTTTTCCTTACCCGTTAGGGACGGTCTTCAACTTTTCCGGTGAGTTTTAGGGTTAATGTTTTATTATCATTACCGCCGTATACTTAAGTATGATGACCATGTTCTTCCGAAGTTTACTTTTCGCGTGAGTGTCGTAAAAAAATACTTTTTTGTTATATTTATTGTACATGTTTGGTATGTAACTAAGTATGTGTGTAGATAGATATATACACGCTATTATTCACACTAAATAAAAATAAGTCAACAAGTTAAACTAAGAACTTTATATGTGTTACTTAATTCCATGACATTACAAATCAAAATTAAACATCAACGATATAACGAACACCTTTGAACACATGCGTTTCATAAAAAAATCTTTTAAAATTAACTCTTACGTTTTTACTAGCTTTTTCATTACCAGAAGGGATGGGATGGTTTTAAACTTTTCTGGTGAGTTTTAGGATTAATGTTTTGTTATTAATAGTTTACTGTTATGACCATGTTCTTCCGAAGTTTGCTTCTTTTTGCATGAGGGCCGTAATAAATTGAGAGTTGTTGTTAAGAGTTATTGTATTTGCATGGTAAAAATAATATCGCTATAAAGGATCCATTATTAAGTTATTTTTTATGTTTTTTTTGCTGTATTTAATTTCTGGTGTACTTTATTATACACTCCATAATAAAGTGTATCCTGTCTGTCTGTAAGTCTACTGTGTTACTTAGTAAATATGTGTGACTATGTGTTCGTGTAATAGTGTATGTGTTAATTAATTCTGCCATTGCCTATCAAATATCAAAGACTATGAACGCAAATTTTATTTTTATCAGCTTTTCTTTACCCGTTAGGGACGGTCTTAAACTATGCCGGAAGTTTTAGGGTTAATTGCTATGTAAATTGTGTATTTTCTATAAAACGACCTTAGCCACCGAATATCTAAACACGAAAGTGTGTGACTATGTATGTCTATTTGTTACAGTCACACAGATCTGGATAAAATTTGGTACATATAGGTAGATAAAAGTTTGGAATAACACCAGATTAATTTTAATAAATAACGGGATTGAAAACTACGCGGGTGAAGGCACGGGGCGCGGTTAGTCTTAAGGGGGCGCCTAAAGCCAGAAAACGAAAAAAGGACATTTTCGACGCCGCTCACTGAAGTTAAGAAACTAAAAACTATGACAAAAAAAATATTGACGTGTGGGTACAATCAAGAAGAAGCACAATAACCGAATAGAAGTTTAAAAATAGATCAGAGTTTTTTACAATAAAAAAATAAAAATGACACCGAAAAAACCCGTTTTAATTCGAGTACTCGAAATTATCAGCGATGACCCCACATTATTTTTTGGTAATAAAATTCCTATTTGTACGTTCTAGTAAAGTAACCGAACACTTTTTTAAATTTATGTTTAGTTATTGAGTAATTAAATAAAACTTGGTCAAAAATGGACTCCTGATTAAATATTGATTTTTCCTCCAAACTGTGTCATGCTATTCTCGACTTTATGTACATCACATTAAGAAACGCGTCACGCGGGTGAAATCTGATTTTTTCCTGGCTTTAGGCGCACTCTTAAATAACAGTTACATCTCGTAACTAGACGATTGCAATCAAAGTCCATACAATGAATTTGATTGTCAAGGTTTCAGACTATGCTATATTGAGAACAACACCCATTTATTGGTCACGTACTTCAGTCCGGAAGGCGTCTGTAGCGACAGTATTAAACATAATTTGTTTTCTCAAAAAAAAATACCCGCTTTGGATTTAAAATGAAACTTGTTTTTTTTTTATAAAGAGTGACGAGACGAGCAGGACATGTGTCTGATGGTAAGCAACATGCCTGCAACATAACAGCACAGTGACACGCAGCTATTGGAACATGAAGAGTCCAAATCATTACCTAGCACCGGACTGCGCTCGTCACCCAGAGATCTAAGTTGTTATATCTCTAAGCCCTGTAATTTCTCTGGAAACATTGACCTTCAAATCGGAACACAGTGATGTTTGCACATTACTGCTTGGCGGTAGAATAACTGGCAAAGGTGTGGTACTTCCCCAGGCGGACTCTGCTAAGAGTAGTGTGGTAGGACTACTACAAACTTAGACCCTCGACTAAATTTCATAAGAATCTGTATCACTGTATCGTCTAAATACATGAAAGCAAATTTTAGTTTTTTGTTCATATTCCCAAAACCGCTGCACCGATTTTGATACAATTTATATGGGACCACCTCTGAACTATGATCTACCAAATAGAAAATAAGTATCAAAATCGATTCACAATAGGGTACAATCCTCAAAAAAACGAAGTAGCCCGTTAGTTAGATTGGCAAAAAATATTGTACACGTATTTTTTCTTTTGTTTCACAAACAAAAAATTACGAAGGTACAGCGCTTCGAAGTTTCGTGTGACGTCACTTGTGAGTATGATTTTTACTCACGATTGAAGTCGCGACCCCCCACTCTCGAAGTTTGATGGTCTATATCTTTGACGATTTTTAATATTATGAAAAAACAAAAAATACGTTTCCAATATTTTTCCATGATCTAGCTGACGGACCTAATTAGGATGGTGTATTTTGTTACCCAGTCCGGTACCCTATTGGCAGCGCATGTGTAACATAAATATAAAAAATAGAATAAATAATTAATAAAGAATTGAGAAACACCTCCTTTTTGTTGTTGGTCAAAAAACATACACATACTAATTTCACAATCGCATTCCTTCGTTTCTCAATAAAGCACTATTGGTTTAACCTTACACAATTTTGTTTAAAACACGGTTATGTAGATTATGCATATAACTCGTTTGTAGTTTAAGAGCTGTATACCGATTAAACTGATTAGCTTAGATTAAAAAAATATAGACGTTAAAGGTCAGTACTCACATACGGTATTACTCGATCGAGCTAAATTGTCGAGTAAAACCCATGGCATGGGCTTTCGTCCACACATTGAGCATTGATCTATCGAGTAAGGCGCGTCTGTGTCTCGTATGTCTGTGCAACAAACTAGACGGTGGCTATATTTAGCAAGTCTCACTAGTGCTTTATAAGAAAATCAAAGAAAATGAAAAGAAAAAACGTAAAAGAGGTACTGGGTTAAACTCGTAAATCCATTTCTCTTAAAAACACGTGTTTCAATCACGATAAACAATACTAATAATAGGCTCGCCTCGAGCCACTCGCAGTCACGTACACACGTACGAGTCAAGATTGACGGCTCGCTTCGAGTAGGTTCGAAGGAAATTACTTTCATTTAATTCCATCGAGCCGCCTCGGTGCGAGCCTTCGAGCTGTGAGTTTTGCGGTCCACACGTTGATTTTTACTCGACTTCGAGTAAAACTATCGAGTAATACCGTATGTGAGTATTGACCTTTACACAAACATGTTGTCATGGATTTCAATCAAAAGTATTTTAAAATGTATTTAATATAGTGACAATGGCAGCGGCATCAGGTGATGTGATGTTTTTCAGTGCTGAAAAAACGAATTAAACTGATACTGTCTTTCATTATCAATTTGTTCAGTATGTTCTTGAAATACTTTAAAAATGTTGCCGAAATTATATCGTCAGGTGGAACCTATTCCAGTAAATTACATGGCGTCATTATGGCATTAGTAAGGAATCGCGGTGTTGTCGCATTCTTGGCGCGGCTTAGGACGCTCCTCGCACTAGAGCACAAGACAGTGTGCTGTTAGTACTAAAACAACTAACAGCTATGCAGCTATTATACGAGTTAGGTAAAACCTGTGTATGCTACAGATATACTGCAATTACGCATGCAAACTCGCAACACCCATCCTAAAAGAGTGTAACGCGCACGTGCCGCTCCACTGTTCAGCCGCCGCTCCGACGCTACGGCGCTAGATTAGCTTCTCAGTGACGTGAACCAATAAGATTTTTCTCTAACGTAGCTAAAGCAGTTTCCACTTCAAAAATAATATTGTTGCCTTTATCACTATAATATCTAGAAATACAGAAAAAGTACTATTAAACCAAAGCACCTTACACGTTTAGTACGGCTGTCTCTCCCGCTAATTGAAGGAGTATTCGAACAGTCAATATTTAATAATGCAACGACCTCTCACCACGTGGCGGTCTGTGTGTCGAAGGAAATGGTTTATCGTGGCAATTTGGGTGAAGTTTCGATGCCCTAATTACCGTTTGTTTAAGTTATTTCCTTTTGTACTTGTCTTATTTGAACACTATTTTAAGCTCTCATAGTTATCTATTGCAATTGGGATGACAACTAGGTCTTTTTAATATTTTTTTTATTAAAATTTGTCACTCCACAGACTCCGGGGTCCGTGACTTTAGTCATTTCAAATCTTTTATAATTTTTACATATTTCAAGGATTAGCAGAAGAAGAGGAAAATAAGGGGGGAGTTGGGAACATTTTAAACCTATGACAACTAGGTCAAAACTATACCATTCTAATTAATCCGTCAGGTAAATTATAGGAAAATAAGGGACACGTATTTTTTGTATTATCAAAAATTTACAAAGATATAGATCATCAAACTTTTGGAGGAGGGGTTATGACGTCACTTCTTCGTAATTTATAACACCATTGTCATTAGTCATCCAGCTTTGAATCTCTCCTTGTGAGAAAAGCTCCAAGTCCCAACAATGGGAACATTTAGTGAGCTGCTTAGTACTTATGCTTACAGAGGTTATTGCTCGATAGTAGATAATGCTCATATCCTGCACCCACAGAACGCACGGCATCCCATGGTAAGACACAGCTCAGTAAATCAGCATAACAGTAAATTGTCGCTAACATGTCCATCCGGGCAGGGCCATCAATTCCCAACGCTGTCTGCCCCTTGCTCATATCTGGACAGCTTCTATCGATTGGAAACTGGGGTTCGAGACATTGTCTATACTATAATATTATAAAGGTAAAGAAGTTTTGTTTAGAATATTTATCTAGACCACCATGCTTTGAAGATTTATTCCAGACTAGTAGCGCCCTCCGGTTTCATCCGCGTAGTTTCCAAAGTTAGTACTAATGTGCAAACATAGCTGTGTTGTGCTTTGATAGTACTGCGTCTAGAACGTAACGATTTGGACTCTTCATGATCCACTAGCTGCGAGACACTGCTGAGTTATTGTCAAACATCACCGTGTCCTGGTTTGAAGGGAAATGTTTCCAGTTACATTACAGGGCAAATAGTTAAAACATCTTATATCGCTGGGCGAGCGTTCTGAACGCATGTCGGGGACGGGAATTTAAAAGATTTCACCCTACATAAAAACGTCTAACCGCAAACCACCCGCTCCGCTGCCGCTCCGACGCTACGCCGCCTGATATTAGCATGTTGGTGACGCAAGCCTATAATATTTTACCCAGCCAAAAAATATTCAACGTACTTAACTAAATAAGTTTTTAGTTCAAAAGGCTCTAACAAAGTTTAAACTCTTACAAATGTTTACGAAGGTTAATTGTTTAAAGTCGCACCCTCTGAACCTTGGTTTGGCGCGTCGCCAACAATATTTCCATAATCTCATTCGTTAAACCAAATTAGTTATTTCATATTTCAAAAAGCTTTTAAAACTGTTTTAGGTCAGTCGCACACGTTGTTCATTAAACGATGTCTTTACTAATTGGCTGCAGTTTTGCGTTCGTCGTACGTTGTAGTGACAGTAGAGATATACTTTTGAAGTGAAAACTTCTTTAGGCGCGCCTAGACAGATTTTTCGTGGGGTGTAAATTGGATTCTAGCGTCACGCTCGGGTATGATAAAAAATCTTCGGGTAAACTCGGGACCTTGGCGATTGGGCATCTAGAAATGCGTCAGCCAATGGGAAATGCTGAAAGGGTGTGGCTTCGCCATCATGGCATGGCCATTTGGCCATCTAGAAATGCGTGAACCAACGGGAAATGCTCACGCATTTCTAGATGGCCATGCCATGATGGCGAGGCCCCGCCCTCCGGTTACACCCGTGTAGTTTCCGAGGTAAGATATCAAATTCTGAGTTATAAGTTTTCACTTCTATCGGCAGTTCCTATGACTGCCAATTTTTTTACTGTATACACTAAACAAAGTGGTTTTAGTTAGGTGTTCCTAAACATATAATAAGAACAAAATAGAACATTTGAATTTATCCTCGTCTACCTTGGATTTGTAATATGTACAGTATTCTACTAGTCAAGCCCTTTCATTTGATACCCATATTTAGGGAGGTAGGAAGTAAAAAAACAATGTAATTCGCCATTTTGTGGTGGCGGCCATTGTGATTCGAATTAACCAAACATAGCTAAGAACGATCGCAAGGAAACTCTCCAATGACAAAAATCGCATCGAAATCGGTACATCCGTTTGAAAGCTACGGTGCCACAGACAGACATCGACGTCAAACTTAAACCAACTCTTTTTGGTCGGGGGTTAAAATGTAATTTTTAAAAATGGAGTTTTTTTAAATCCTCTCTAAATAAATTCTGTGCCTACAAACTACAAATGCACAGCTCTATGCAATAAGATGATTTATTTTTGCAATATAATTCACGAAACATTACAACAGACAAACAGCCCTTAAAACCGGAACACTGCAACGTTTGCACATTACTACTTATCGCTAGAATTACACATTATAACATAAAAGGCTCATAGGCAATAACACTCTTGTGCGTAAAAGACTTCAAAGTCTTGATCATCGCCGCAAAATTGCTAGCTTATCGGTTTTTTATCGGATACACTTCGAAGAATGTGCAACTGATCTGCATGACCACCTTGCCCTTTCTTCTATCGGAATTATCGTATCTCAAAAAAGCGACATCGTTTCATGGTTGATGTTCCAAAAACACGAACGAAGAGATTTGACTCCAAGTTTGTGATAAGAACGTCTAGATTGTGGAATACGTTGCCTGAATTGGTTTTTCCCGATAGCTTAACATCAGGTGAGATAGTGGTCAAGTGCGAACCTATTATAGTTTAAAAAAAACTACTTACAAAGGTGTGAAACTGTCCCAGGCGAACTCTACAAAGACACAAAGAGTCATAATAGTCACCGTCTACTCAAACAAAACACAAAGGACCATGAAATATGTTTCGTAGAAATTGTCTCACACAATTGTAGTTCTTATTTGTCCCAGTAAATCACTATTATCATCACATTTTCCCTAATTACAGCACAAAGTGTAATTTCCGTCATATGTAATGTTTACCTTCACGACGCCCCGACAAGCGATGAGCTATGGCCAATAAAATACTTGTCCCATAAAAATATGGCCTTTATTAATAGGACCAGAAGAAATATTACAAGCACGGGTTATAATATATAGCTTTATGATATGTTTTGAGATAATTGTTCCTTTGAGCTCTTATTAAAGTCAGCGTCAATTTATTTTCATCTCTATCAATTTTATGTTAGGGTTGAGAGTAGAATGTGTGAGTTGTGATAAAAATTAGGGAGGGCTGTGATAAATGTATTGTAACTTGTTTGTTGCCATACAATGAAGTTAAGACTTTAATTGGGTGTATAAATATATCGTGAGGTGTTTTATTGGGACAAATATTGTGGGAGAGACACGTGTTTTTAAAATTGTGAATTGAGACTGAACTTTATTGCACCAATCAATCATATGGTTTATAATTCTTTACGAAACTATCGAGTAAACTCAAATTACGTACGTACCACTTTGTAGTTGAGGATTAAATGCACTTTTGTCATTGACTTCAAATGCGATGTAGGTGTTCTATTCGATAGTAAGTCTGTGTATGTTTGTCTATATCGTGTCCTGATTTCGAAGATTTTTTTGGTATTTGAAACTTCGTCTTAAATATGTACATATATGTTTAGCATAATCAACCCAATTCAGATTCCCACTGCTGGGGCTTGTAGAATTCTCTCCAGAAGAGAGAGTAAAGCACATCAGCCACCATGCCGGCCAAGTACGGCGGGATTCCGTTTAATATGATATGATTTGTTTAACTAAAATTTAAACTAAATGCAACTCGAAAATTGTTCGTAGGCTAGCCTTCTCTAAAGTCGAATTGTCGAAAAAAAAGTCTTAAGTAGAAGCATTACCATTCAGCGTGGTAATGATTGAAGATCTTAGCTTATTTTTAGACTTTCATAGCTCTATAGGTAATTCAGACGTGCTTAGTATATGCACTTAGTTAGGTATGTTAGTTTACATTATACATTCGTTTTGTTTAAAAGCTATGCCTTAAAATTTTAAGCTCACACAAAATACGCATAGGCCACGAACTCTGTGGAGATCAATTTAAGAGAAAAAAGGGTTCTACGTATTAGGACTGTCGACCCAAACCATTCAGAACGAATTTCAGAAAGATGTTAGTAAGCCAAAAGATTTTTGACAAAATCCGCCACCTGTCCTTTGACTGCCTGACTAAAACGGTAAGCTTTTTATTGCTCTCTCTCTTTCATTTCAAGCGATAATAAAGAGACAGTCGTATTAAACTCGAGACCAATTTAGGTAGGTAGGTTGGTTGGTTGGTCGATAGACCAGCTGGTCTTCGCAAAATTGTTGACACTCTCCACTCCTCAAACGAGTTGTGAACGTAATAACAGCGATTCATTCATAGAAGCATCGTTTACGATAACTCGACGAGCCCGCACTTTGCTGTGCCAGAGCGAGTAGCTTCTCCATTAGAGTCAATTGGCTGCGAGTGGACAATGGACTGCTTCATACAATACGCTACAAGGAAGCAATTGTTAAAAAATAACTGTTAAAAGTTAAATTGTTTAATAATCCCGTAAAGCGGCGCGGAACCCATATGAGTTCGGCGCCGGATATGACATCGTGTGAAAAAAATACAAAAAAAATTGAATCTACCCTCAAACATTTTCAGGTTAGTTTTGACAAAACAAATCATAAGTGAACGTTTATCAACTAACATTCTTTCGTCACGGCAGAAAAAAAACAAGTAAAATAAATGAATAGAATTTGTCTTAACATGTGGTTTTGATCACGGGTTAAAAATACGTTTGTTTAAAGCACTAAATGTGGTCCGGTGTGCAAGCCCCAACGGAACAACGGAGTCAATTTAACAGAATAAAAGTCTATTTAGTCCCGCGATTATCTGCCGACTCATCTAATGGTAAGCGACGTTGTGGTCGAAGATGACGCATTCCACAAGATACTCGTACCTAATTTACTCAGACTTTCAAATGTATTAGACTAGAATGGACTTACTATCTATTTAATTTCATTCAAATCCTTTGAGCCGTTACAGAGATACGTGGATATAATCATACCCGCTTATAAACACACAAAGTTTCGCTTTTATAATATTACTGTGATTATAGCTTTGTGTTTTATTTCTTATTAATATGTGTGTTTGTTTTACTATACCCGCTTAACGTACTCAACGAGTGCCTGTAGTGTTGTGCTAAATTTACTGTCCGCGTCGCGTCCTAAAGGCTTCTGTTTTTATAGTACAACAATTTCAAGCATACGGTGTTGTACCGCCAGCTATAGATAGGTATTAACTTTGGAGAGCCCTGCGCTTTCTGCGCTAGCCTAAACATCGGTAAAAAGGCCACACGAAGCCACTATTCAGTTTTCTTTGTACAACATCCGTATCCTTTGAAACATCTCTTTTACAACCCAGTACAACAACTACAACGAAATCTAACAAAACATTCATTAATTATGATCATAGCAAAGTACATTTAACAAAGCGCAAATGCCTGTTTCGCCTGTCTGACATCCAGGCCGTTGTATATTATGATGGCTGTCTCTATACTGCTTACCTCCGTCCCGTCGCAAGATCAAAGTGCCTATAAACAAGCAGTCCCACGAGAATAGAGACAGACAGTCGCACACCGCCCATAATTAATTTATGTACTGATTTTATGGACTCTGATTACATATTCTATGATTTGAGTTGCGTGTTTATTGTCCAGGCAATTTTGCGAATTAGGTTATGGGCTTTGTGGACACTTTGTTCTATTTTGTAGTTTAATTCGCTGTAAAACAAGTGTTGCCAATAGTGTTAATATTTTTACTTTATTACTTGTGGAATTGTGGTTTGTTTATATTTTGCGTTTTCAAACAATATTTTGTAGTGTATAATATAATTTTAAATAATTTCATTTTCGTTTTTATACCGCCATCAAAACAAGCATTTTTTGTAAGTATTCGGCTCATGTCATATTAAATAAAAATAAAAAACGTGTAGTTAACCACATTGGAATTAAGATTGTTTTTTGGAATGAAGTCCCTAATTGCGCATTACCGGCCCTAAGCTAGACCGAAATGTAAATAATAATACTTCCAACACTGTTTGTAGTAGTTACATCCGTATATGAAGTTTATTCTGACCCATAGACTTATCACGCCGTTTTAGTCAGTTTAGTAAAACTCCTATTTCATACCAGCAAAGTTTCAAATCGATACTTAATATTAAAAAGGTATTTTGTTTGAACGCGCTAATCTCAGGAACTACTTGACCGATTTCAAAAATTCTTTCACCGTTGGATGTGTAGTGATACCCGAGTGCTATAGGTTTATTTATTTAATACATATTTGCAAATTTATAGTGATTGCAGTTTGTTAATGCTTTTGTAATTAGGTCACCGACAGTTTGATTTATTTTATGGTCTAGGTTGTTAAATAAATAGGCCAATTACCTACTGTGCCTATTATTTAATTGGTCGCTTCAGTATGTTGAGATCAGATTTAAATATTGAAATATTCTCATTAGTTGATTAAATTTTGAGCGCCATGGTCCTACATTTTATTTTACATTTAATACACTTCTAGTTAGACTTAACTATGACATCAGATTATCACCAGTGTATACTTATATGTATGTGCCTATGACTTGCAGGGTCCCCCGTTTTACCCACGCTGAAAAATAATCTACGTATTATTCCACTAGTAGCCTATGTGCTATAATTCCAGGTTATAATCTATGTTCCCAATTTTACTTTGGCACTTGTCTGACCTAAACGGCACTGAAAATATCAATGACTGGTTCCAACAAAAACCACAACAAACATGCCAAAACTAATGATAATATTAGTGTGATATTCGAAACTGTTCATTCTTTGAATACGCACAGAAAAAAAAATTGGCAGTCATAGGAACTGCCGATAAAAGTGAAAACTTATGTACAACTCAGAATTTGAAGTCACACAGATACACAGACAGTCTGGAAGAACACATAGGTTACTTTTATCCCGAAAAAAAATACGAGATCGGGAACTACGCGGGTATAACGGCTGGGTGCTGCTAGTAATATTATAAACGCGAAACTTTGGGTATTTAGATGTTTGGATGTTTGTTGCTCAAGCACGCCGTAACGTTTGCTCAAGCTGAAGTTCGGAACACAGATCATAGTTCGGAAACATCACATAGGCTTTTTATCCCTGAGAAAATAACGGGAACTGAAAATACGCGGGTGAAACCGCGAGTCTCTACTAGTAATTTATATTCCGAAAAATAAAATTTCGCTCTCAAAGTATTTATTATCCCGCGCGTTCCAGTGAGTTAATAAATGATAGTACGATCCAAAACAGGAAAATTTATGATCTTACCCTCGTATAAATGATTTGTATTAGGCACTAAAAAGCATAGATTTTTTTACAAAATTTTCCGGCTGAAATGAAGTCATGAAAACTGTCCGATGCAACAAACCGCTTTATACTCGGATCAGCTGAAATATTTGAACGAAGCGAATGGTACAGACAGACAGTCCTACGTCTGTCCCGTCCATATGAACAACACAAGTGGTCTAACTGCACTACCACTACACTGTTATATGTTGTATTTGCTAACTTTCCCTGTACCTATGTATGTATGAAAAACACTTTAAAGACTTGAAAGTAGCAAAATTGAGAGAGTGAGATTGACATCGGAGGATGTGCAACTGTATGCGGAGTGCGAGTTTTGTCGAAAACAAAACGTGTTCTACAGTGAGCGCGTAAACATAACATTTGTATGAAGAAGTCCACCGCCGCTAGACACGCTGTAAATTTCTCATATAACTGTTTTAGTCCGTGATCCCAGAAACTCAATTTTAAGTCAATATTTCCTAATAAATGTCTTACTCAGTCTCCCGCTCTTACCCATAGGACATAATTAAGTTTAGGGGATGATTGCCCTGTTAGATTAGTCTATATTATTGTAAAAAGCAACAAAATAGTTGTCTGACGAACATATATACAAATGGAGCATGAGAATTTAAGTGAAGTTAAATTATTATTTTGGAGTTGTTAAGCAAAACGGCTGACGGAAAGTGTCTGGGAGTATTGGAACCTTGTTTTTAAGGATGTTGCCTACAACATACGTGAAAATAACTTATTAGAAAATACGTGGAGTAGGTAATGTTTGTATGTACCTTCATTACCCCGTATTTATTTATTTAGTGACAGTGACAGTGACGTCTGGGAACTCTGGGATCTTACTCTATTTACGCGCTCACGGTAGAATGTGTTTTTAGTGTCGACAAAACTCACACGTACTGATTTGCATGGTAGAATACTACCTTACCTTTTTTTTCTATCGGATTGCTCGAGAAAGCGACATTATTTCACGGTTAATGTTCCAAAGACACGAACAAAGATTGACTCTATTTTTGTGATAAGAACGTGTGGAATGAGCCGAGTTTGATTTTTCAGATAAAACATACTTATTTTATGTCCCATATTTGTCCATAATCTACCTGATGGACTAATAAGTTAAGAATGGTATATTTTTTAACCAGTCATCATAACAATCCTCTGAGGTGTGATTAGACCCCCATGCTTGCTAGTTCGGATCGAACTACAAACGGGGTATAACTAAGCGCACGTAGGGGAGAAACGATGGCTTTGAAAAGCAGAGTTGAATTTTCACGAGCCTCCCCCCGTGTGTTTTTCACATGCCCAGGTTTTACAGGAATTATTACTTACATCTTTTTACTATCAACTGTTTTAGAATAGAATGCCCATTTTGAACAGAATGTAAGTTTTCATAAGTGATAGGTTTATCATTTTATTTTCGGATGAACAAAAATCAGAGCAGGACGTAGGTGTGATGGTAAGCCACCAGACATGTCCATTACACAGTTATTGGAACATGAAGCGTTTAAATCATTACCTAACTATGCACTGTATTCGTCATCCAAAGACATAAGATGATTTATTATCTCTACGCCCTATTATTTCACTGGTAACATTGCCTTTCAAACCGGAACACAGAACACACACCTTTTTTTTTTTTTAATTTATTAATGAATAACAATCGTGGTGTCTTCAGATCGAGAGTGAATCGGTTTCTTCTAGGTAAGCACGCTCCATCGTAGACCGCATCAGGCGAGACGGCAGTCAAGTGTAAGCCTAAAAAGTAAAAAAAAAAGATGATAAATCTTGTTTTCAAATTAGATGATTTCAGCAAAAAAAATGTCTGTCATGTACGCCAATTTGATCCTCATCTTCATTGAGATTCATAGACAATACGATCAAATTCCAACATCAGAGTAGCAGAATAACAATAAACTAACCAGATAAGTTCATTCAACTGTATTCCTTCGGTTTTATTGCGTGTCTCAAATGAGAAACGGCGCGGGGATTGCGAAAATATAGCATAGGCGAGACGACTAAAAAAAACTAATTAGTCAGTTAGATTATTAAAAAATACTGTACACGTATTTTTTCTTCTGTTTCACAAACAAAATAATTGGCAGTCATAGGAACTGCCTATAGAAGTGAAAACTCAGAATTTGATAGCTTACTTTGGAAACCATACGGGTGTAGCCAGGCCACGCCCTCGGCCTGGCCATCATGGCATGACCATCTAGAAATGCGTCAGCATTTCCCATTGGCTGACGCTTTTCTAGATGACCAATGGGCATGGTCCCGAGTTTACCTGAAGATTTCTTATCATACCCGAGCGTGACGCTAGAGTTCAATTCGCACCCCACGAAAAGTATGTTTGTGGCCCGCCAAAAGAAGTTTTCACTTCAAAAATGACGATGATACAGGGCTTAGAAGTGTCGAGTGACTTCATGTTGTGATACGATTTTTACTATAGAGTGACGTCACACCTCTCTCTCCACTCCGGATGTTTGAAGATCTTTAACTTAATCTTTGAGAATTTGATAAAACAAAAAAATACTTATTCCATATTTTTCCATGATCTACCTGACGAACTAATTAGAATGGAATTTTGATGAAACCATAAAAAAGCGATCTCTTCTAGGCAACTGTGGAGTGGAAAAGGAGTTATACTGTAGGAATACGCGAGTGAACAAACAAAGAGCTCCGACGGCTACATTAGGATGTCGGTAACGCGATTCCATACGATTTTGACGAAAACTTTTCTATATTTCGAAAATAACTTCTCCTCAAACTTGCCAAATAGTAAATGCCCCGTCGCCGTCGGTTGAAATTCACGACAATTCGCCCCATTTTACTGCGGTCGCTACAGTGGGCGAATTCCACGGTTTTTACTATGGACTTCTACGTTTTACGACCTCGCTGAAGCACAGTGAATACAAGTCCCATGTCGGAGCTGGCTGCGTATTTCACTGTTTGCTTCTTTATTTCCTTTTAGATTTTGTTCCACGTGTTTTACAGACAAACTTCGATTTGGACACATTTACTTGTGTTGAGTCTCGGTCTCATAAGACAGATTTAACACAAACACTTTATTATGCAGAAAAAAAACAATACAAAAATACTTACTTTATATAACTATAAATAGCGGCTATATCGCTAATATCATTTTCTTTCAAACGACTATGAATTAAACCATTTGGAAACGTGTGTAAAAAGTAAAGAGAGAAAGATAGAAGACGAAGAATTGAAAGATATATACGATCGAATAGAGAAACCTCCTTTTTATAAGTACGTTAAAAAGAGATAGCGTAACCTTTTTTTTAACTGTTTGACACTAAAACTATCGATCTTAAGTCAAATGGCGTGTATATTCTTGAACTTATTTTCTTTTATCACAACAAATCATAGTCTCTTTACAACTTTTTTTATATAAATAGAAGATATATAGACATACTTACATCCATTTTTCTTTTACATAATCTCTCTACCTAGCCTATAACGCAACGTATCATCACCGTACAGAATGTAACTCTGAAATTTTTATCTCAATAATAAATACACGCAATTGTAATAGATTTTACAGTAATTAATAGGACAAATTACTCATTCACATTGCAAAGTAATTATAAAACGCAGTTTTTATCTCAAGCGTGGGTGGTCAAACACAACAATTGTTTATACCTATCAATTGATTAGTCAAATTAGCATCCGTATCATAATGATTAATTATTGCAATTAGTCAGTTCCTCTGCGGCTACCGAGCGGTGCAGTCGTGCAGGAAAACTGTAATTTTGAAGGTAATTTAATACGTTAATTACGTTACGCGTGAAAATTTTACTGCATGTAATTTGTAAGATGTACATATACGGTATTTCATTTTGTGTTTGTGAAAATACTAATATTTGTACTTTGCCTGGGTGTTTTCTATATGTGATAAGTTTGTATGTATTAAGTGTAGCTGATACAACTATCTGGCTTCCATAGTACAAGCTTTGCTTAGTTTGTAGTCAGATGGTTTTGTGTGTGAAATGTTAAACCAATATTTATTTATGTATTGTTATTCTAAATAGATTAGTTTTGATACGAAATGATCTATTCGATAGCTGACTTATTCGAGGTCTTTCTTATTTATGAGTTCTGTCGGGAGTTTGGTATTTTTTTTAGATTTGGCCCTGTAATGAGACAATTTATCTCCTTTCGCAAAAATGTAGATAAAATTAACATTAGTAGCAATCGCTACTAGCCCTCTAGTCTTACTAGCGTTGTTTCCGTTCACGTCATTTACGCGATTTATGTTATTCCAAACTACAATATATCTATATCTCTGTACTAAATTTCATCAAAACACATTCAGTAGTTTTTGCGTAAACAATTAACAAACATTTATACATACAATTTCGCAATTATATTTTTAAAAGCATCATTTAACTCTACATATGTAGCAGTAAACAACAAACGAAATTCGTGTAGGATTTAAAGAAAAACATTTAAAGTAATTTTAAGTTATACTATTTCTAGTACAGGAATAACAAAAAAATACACTAAAAAGTCGCATAGATTTAATAATTTATTAGGAACCTATGAATCCTTGTAAGTATAAGCAATACCAACATACAGAATAACAGCATTTAAAATGTCTATGTCAACTATGGTGGAAACTAGCGAATTGCTAGCGAACAATTATCCAGTCAACAAAATAACAACCATGAATATATTTTTTTATGTCAACAACACACTTTTATAATCACCTAATTTCACGGACGAATAAAACCATAATTGAAGTATAAAACAGTAATTTTACAAAGGTAACCCTATTGCATTGAGTCGTACAGCCAAAAAACTCGTCAACACAATGAGTCACCAAGTCACCATGGCGTATGCAAAATACCTGCCACTTGTCGCGTGTGGGGTCACCGACCTGCCGTATATGGTCGCAACGCCATTGATCGGTGTATGTCAGTTGATGTATGGATTGTATGGCTGACTCACGTGGGAATCGGACATGGTTTGTTATGTAACAACACTATTTGCTTCGTCTATAGGCTCTGTCCCACGGCGATGCAGTCTACGATGGATAGCGGTTACCCGGAAGAAAGCGATTCATTCTCGGAGACACCTGGATTTACCTATATTGATAATCCCTACTCAGTATATGGAAGAGATCGCTTTTAGCGAAAAGGCAAATATAAAAAATATACAACCGAAGAATCTCCTACTTATTTGATAAAATTGTGCAAGACTGTACAATTTATAAACTTGTTTTACGGGGATTAACGTTGAATCCATATGATGACATGTTTAGGGTATTCAGGCTTTTTCTATTACATTATTAGCGGCCTGTTTTGACTTCGCTCGGATATTGTCATATAAAGATTATAAATCGAAATAAAAACTACGCTATCTTTCAAGTTGGATCAAACTGCACACGGTGTACAAATTTGTTAAATATCGGTTTAGTAGTTCAGGAGTACATAGCGGACAAACAACGTGACGTACGTACATATATTAAGACTAGCAGCACCCCGCGGTGTTACCCGCGTAGTTCCCGTTCCCGTTATTTTGACAGGATAAAAAAGACTATGTGTTCTTCCAGACTACGATCTACCTGTTTCAAATTTCAGCCCGATCTGTTCATGGGTTACGACGTATTTGAGCAATAAACCTTCAAACATTTATAAATATACATTTATAATATTAGTAGGTGTAAGAAGATTAGGAGAGGATATGTACATATATCTGTTATGAAGTTGATGTTCCAATGTTGCTATATATGAGTTGAATAGTAGTAGAAAACACAGATCATCGTTCGAACCGCGAAAGTGCAGGGCGGTAGGAAGGCTGGCAACTCCGGCATACAGCAATAATAACCGGTGACGCAGCAGTGTTGCCAGCGTTACGAGCAGTTCTGACATGCGATCGGCGCTCATTTGCCAGTCGGGGAGGACTTATCGCTCGCTACAGGGTCGTGCTCAGGAGAACTTACGGGGCTTACCGGGGCTTAATCAATATTTTGTTTCCATACTGTACTCTCCAGTTATAAGATTAAAACTGTCCTAAGTAAGTCCTATTACTCTTTTCTATTAATATTATAAATGTTAATGTTGGGATGTTTGTTGCTCAATCACGTCGTAACTTATGAAAGGATCGGGCTGAAATTTGAAACACAGTTAGATTATAGCCTGGAAGAACACACGCGCAACTACGGAGCACAGAGCACGGTATAGACATAAATGTCTACTTTTATAATAAGATAAGAAACTCCTTATTTAAAGCCACAATACTGGAGATTATAACCCTTCTTTCAGTCGAGTAAAAATACACTTAACTAACTGCTTTGTAGTTTAGATTGATCTATTCCAGCAACCAAGTACGGATTGGATACCATGTACTAGAATAATAAAATTGATCATATAAATGTATAAATAATAGTCATCATCATCAACAACCCATTTTTGTCCTCTGCTGGACATAGGCCTCTCTATATGCACTTCACTGAGTTCCATCTTCCTCTCTTTTTGTCCAATTTTAGCTCACCACTTTACGTAGCTAGTCACTCTATCAGGCTTTAAATATATACTACTCTCATTTGAAACAAACAGACACATAACAAAACATTAACAAACTGTTTTTGTATGAAAGTACGAGTACCTTGCTTATTTTGGAATGAAAATATTTGAAAAGTTGGTGATTTGGATTTACAGACACTTCGATTTTGTTTATATGTCCAGATAGATGTATGGATAACGCGATTAAAGTCCCCCAGGCATAGACTTATACATATATAGACTTATAAGGACCTGGCCAAAGGTGCGACAAAATGGCACAATTTGGTCCTAAATTTGCATTTTTAGGCCCAGTGCGACTCAGTCCCAGCGGTCAGTGTGCGGGAGTGAACGACTATTTGCTGGCCATTAAAATGCCAAAAAATGTTCAGTAAGCCTTGTCCTTCCTTTGAAGTATTTGCCCCCAGGCACTAGGTCCGCCCCTGGTGCCATGTCATCGAGCCCTCATTTGGCACAAGATTGGGGGAAACGAATCACTCAACGTAAGCTGCTTTCAGTAATTACCGTTTTTGTACAACATCTATCTGGTCTACTATTCATCAGCCATGTTATTATGTGGACTAAATAGATTACGCTGATTACATTCATAGATTAGTAGAGGTACTAGTTGAGGAACTAAATTTACTACAAACAAAAAAAAAACTTATTTAATTTATTTTTGTAATAACATCCCATCAGTGGGAAAATAAAGTAGGCAGCTTGCATGCAAGCTTATGAATTCACAAATACAATGTGATTTACAAATATAAAGCTTAATGCTATCTAGGTATGCATTTCCTACCAGCTACCTTCTGAGCTTGTTATAGATCCGACTAACAATGACGTGTATTTTATAACATCATTGCATTCGTGACTCAGTTGTTAGTGAGCCTACCCTCTGAGCCGTTAGTTCTTGGTTCGATATGTTGCATCACAGTATCGGACCCATCCCCGGGAGAAATATCCGTGAGATGAATACAGAACAATGACCCACGCTTATAAAATAAAATAACAACCTAACATTTACTCGTCCATCTTATCTAAAAGAATGCGTAGTCAATACGAGGTGTGACGCAATGAGTGATGTGGTCTCCTAGCCTGTTTAACCTTCCATTCCATAGTATTCGCAACATTTCCCGGGCAATGTCAACATTGACACCATGAATAATGCGAGCACCTGACCTGACAAATGAGGAGTGACACGAGCTTGAACCGAACTGGCTTCAGACAGATTTGCCATTTTGCAATGCTAATGCTTTGCGTTTTGTGCGAAGTTTCGGAAAGGGGTTGAGGGCGTGCATTTTTAGTCTATATTTGCAGTTTTGAGTTTTGTTTATCTTGAGCTGCATATCCAATGACCTTATGACATTTCAAAAGGAAAATTAAAAATGTCTTATTCTCTGTGAAAGTTGAAATATATCGCTAAATAAGGACGTCAGATATCGTACAAGTTTTAAGTGTAATTTTTTTGATAAAAGATAGGTCAACGACGTAAGGACTGGCGCAGCTGGAATCTGTACTCAATTGGCAAAAGACCTAATCAAATGACGTGTTAGGAAAGAAGCCTATACCCAGCGATTCGATCAGGAAGCTTGCGAATGATGAATGGTGAAGGTTTATGGTCTTTGTTTGCCCGGGACGGGAAGCTATAGTATAAAAAATGGCAGTCATAGGAACTGCCAATAGAAGTGAAAACTTACACCTCAAAATTTGATAGCTTACTTTGATAGCAACTACGCGGGTGAAACCGGAGAGTATGGCCATGAGCAATGCCCATGGTCCCAAATTTACCCGAAGATTTCTTATCATTCCCGAGCGTTCCAGCGGCCCTAGAATTTAATTCACAGCCCACGAAAAATCTGTCTATGATGCGCCAATAGAAGAGTTCTCTTCAATAATGTAATCTTAGTAGCTGACTTATAGTAAACTGTCCCAAATTTGTTCGTGATAAGTTATAAATAAGTAGGTCTGATCTGTGTTAGTAGGTAATATTGATATGCTGTGTATGTAAATAAATAATTGACATGACATGTTGCCAAATCAAAGTTTTCGATTTCCCCTGAAATGAAGTTAAATGAAAATGTTTCATTTCATTACTCGTCCCGAAGCTTTGAAGATCTCGAGTTGGGAATAATTTCGTACCGTTCCAGGCAGATATCGGGCATATTGGGTACGAATATATATAAAAAAATTGTCTGAATGTTCATTGGATATGATATCAATTCTACGTACAGTGAGATGGACGTAACGTTATTGATATATATTTCATAAAGCTTCTTGAATGTTGCAGGCAGTATGTGGCCTATTTATTTAGCATTTTTTTTTTTTATCATATAGGGCAAAGCCTTTTGACAAAACTATATTACAACTAGCGGCCCGTTCCGGCTCGGATATTATCATATAAAGACTAATTCTCGGAATAAAAACTATCCTATATTTCAAGTTGGAGTAAACTGCAGACGGTGTGCAAATTTGATTAAAATCGGTTAAGTGGTTTAGGAGTATATCGCGGACCAACAACGTGACGCATAATTTATATATATTAAGCTGAGAACTACACTACATACCTAACAACCTACACTAAGCACGTCTGAATTATTCCTAAACCGATGAAGGACTACAAATTGATAGAGATATAGATCATAAAGCTTCCGGAGTGGAAGGTTGTGACGTCACTCTATAGTAAAAATCGTACCATATCGTGACGTTACTCGAAACTTCTAAGCACTGTATCTTCGTCGTTTTTTGTTTGTAAAATGTAAGAAAAAATACGTGTACAATATTTTTTAATAACCTAACTGACAGAGTTAGTTTTTTTCAGTTCTCTCGCCTGTTGTCAATACGTAAACGTTGAAGCAAATATACTCCAGCAATAGGGTACCGGACTGGGTCAAAACTACACCATCCTAATTAGTCCGTCAGCTAGATCATGGAAAAATATTGGACACGTATTTTTTGCTTTATCATAATATTAAAAATCGTCAAAGATATAGAGATATAGACCATCAAACTTCGAGAGTGGGGGGTCGCGACGTCACTCGTGAGTAAAAATCGTACTCACAAGTGACGTCACACGAAACTTCGAAGCGCTGTATCTTCGTCATTTTTTGTTTGTGAAACAAAAGAAAAAATACGTGTACAATATTTTTTGGCAATCTAACTAACGGGCTACTTAGTTTTTTTGGGGAGTGTACTCTATTCGGTAACGCATAGTGTCGATCAAGCGCTTGTACATTGAAATTTAATACCAACAATCCACGCTTATCTAATTCGTAGTTCAATATTTTCATTCTGAAGACAGCGACTTAGTGCGGTAAATCCTCAAGTGCAGAGCATCCATGAAGCGAGTCCACAAGCAAAGTCGCGAACTCGAGCCGATATTGGATACAAATTGAGATAATTCTCGGCTGTCGTATAAATTAGAGACTTTAGCAATATTAATTAAGATTCACGGCTCAAACTCCGGTTAAATATAGCTTTGGTTGTACGGGAAAGGAAATTGATTTCCTTTGATAGAATATTCAGTGTGAAAGATATGCATAAATTAACGCGATGAGTTTCGAATATTTTGGCTAAAGCTTTTTTAACTTTGAAATTCTGCTCAAAAATCCACAACTTTTGTTTATTAATATTCAATTTTGACTCGAAAATTAAAACGATTTTCATTTAAGTATGAATATTTGAATATTGAAAAAATAAAGTCTTAAGATTTTATACACAAGTGTTTGCTTAATCGATAATAAATAGCGTTTTGCTTTGATGCTTTGAAAATATAATTTCGCTCAGCATTTTCTTAGTGCAATCTCAGCTCAATAAGTTTTCTATCAAAAGACTTCTACTTTAAAAGTCACTCGCTCGCTTGACGAGTATTGACAGATATTGCTTTCCTCGACCATGAGGGGGGGATTTCTACTAGTTGAAACAAAACTATAAATGTTGATAAACACATCAATTTTCAAGGCAATTTATATTAAAAATTGATAAGATTTGTGGATTAGCGAGTGGTGCACTTCTTTGAAAGGTTAGTTACTGCTTGTCATACGTTTTACGAGTGCGATTTTAAATAAAGTCTCATTGTGCGAGTAATTTTCTTTCGTTCGAGCAATTTGCAGCTACGCGCGTCGAGATTCGAGCGTTAGCTACAAGGAACGGGCGAGTGGTTTTAGTAATGAGGCCCGGCTTCAAGAAATGCCATTATGTAAACGAGTGCCATCGAAGCCAAGTTAATCTAAGTAACGAAAGCAAAGGCATTAACTTAAAGTCCTGACCTTCTCGCCATCATTGTATGCAAATGTTGGGGGCCAAGGTCCGGATATTGCGCGCATTATCCATACAAACAGTGCTCGTGTGACAATTTACAAACGACGACACTTACTTCACATACGATACGACTATTATTCATTTTTACTTACATACTCTATTTTGTACTTTAATTTTATTTTATTTATGTATGTGTTTTCTTTTACTTTTCATTTGTCTTTTGTTCTATTTTTGTAAGGTATTACTACGAAAACTAATACCGTTGTTCGAGATTGTAATTAGTTGACGAGATAGTCATGTAAGAAAATGTTAAGTACTTATACTTACATGTACCCTCAACTTGAAAAGTATGTTTATGGAATAAATAGATTAATGTTGTAGTGACCAAAATATATTATGTACCTCTCACCATCAGGGGAATCTTCTGATTTTTAGTCACTCTTTCTTACAAAAAATGAAACATAAACCAAAATATCGTGTCGGAGATGTCGCGATAGATTTTATAATAGCGCGATAGATCGTTAATCGTGTCGTGGATTATAAAGGAGTAATTTAAAGCAGGTATTACCATTACAATAAACTTTTAGTATGAGCCAGTAATCCTATTTCGTTAATCCTTGAATGAAGCCGTTTTCTTTAAAAGGAGTCGAGCGTCGCTCGGACCTCGATTTGATATTTGTTTTAACCCTAAAATGGAGGCGGAAAAACTTTATGAATACGGGAGTAAAAAGTTGTTTACTTTTTTGTGTTTTGTCGTAATAATGTTGATAATTTATTGGTACATTGAAACCACTTCGCGTATTTTTGGGATAAAGAAAGAAAAAGGGCTTTTCTTTCTTGTTCTGTTTTTGTCGCGCATTGGTCTGCGTTTGACCTCCAACTCGCCTGATGGTAAGCTACGGTGTGGTCAAAATGACGCACGTTGGTGTAGAATAAAATATCTATTCGCTTTGACCTATTCTCTACTTCCTATCGAAACGTAACATCGTTTCATGGTTGACGTTCCAAAGACTCGAATAAAAAGATTTGACTCTACATTTGTGATAAGAACATCTAGGCTGTGGAATGCGTTGCCTGAGTGGGTTTTCCCGATGGTTACTGTCTTGGTGTCTTCACATCGAGAGTGAATCCGTTTTTCTTTCGTAAACCGCATCGTCGCTTAACTTCAGTCGAGATGGCGGTCAAGTGTAAACCTACCTGCGTAAACCTCGTCTAATATAATATAAAAAAAAGATAATATTAGAGTTACCTTCACTATTTTATCTCTTTGGGCTACGTTTGATTTTCATGCGTTGACTGGCATAGTGGCTTTTGTTGATAGGTCGTGGGTTCGATTCCCACCAAGACAAATATTTGTGTGATGAATACGAATATTTGTTTTGTATCTGTGTATCATAACTATGTATTTTAATTATATAAGTATTATATCAGCTATCTGGCTCTCATAGTACAAGCTTTTATTCGTTTGGGACTAGCTAGTGTTGTAGTGTCGATGACGTCAAATACTGTTGGTGGACATTCCTTACGCAAGTCTATGTTATTTTTTGCTGTGTTCAAAAATTTTACAGATTTGTTACTAAAAGAAGAAACGACATTTACATCAGTTAGTATGTTAGTAACCAAACCATGGGAAAAATGTGTTTTTTGGGAGATCAATCGCATAAAATTAATCTCCCAAAAAAAGGCTCTAACCACGTTTTTCATGAATCGTTAATTTTAGTATACCTAATTAAATCTGTCTTGTAACAAAAAATATTTAAATTGCAGATACGCTCTTCATCCATACATTAATACGTGAAGCAAAAACTGTGTACCTACTCCTTTTTACAAAAATTGCTCAGACATCGGAGTTAGAAATTTCCCCACACTTATGGTTCGGTTCATAAATACATAATGTATATGCATAGGTAAGGAGTGCAGAATGCTTTTTTTAAATAATGCATTAAAATGCATTATATCAATAAAAAAAACATTAAATACGCTACTTACCTTGTATTTGATGTACGTACACAGGCATTATTACTCTTTTTAACCGACTTCAAAAAAGGAGAAGTTTTTCAATTCTGTTGCATGTTTTTTACGCGATATTCCGCTAATTCGAAGCCCGATAATTTTGTTAATCGATTTAAATATTTTGTTTGGTAGAAAACACCTCAGAGGTTGTTCCATTACATTCACCAAAAAAAACTAAAATTTGCAAACATATCCGACTTACGTTACGTTACTTACGTTACGTAGTTGTAGATGAAATTTGGTCCAGTGTCTGAATTTAATTGAAATCGGTTTTTTTTCGGACAAAATTAAATTATATTATTAACATTATGGGCAAATGTGTTCCAAGTACGATTTCTTGCGGCGGTGTATTTACATCCGGAATTAATAGTATAATCAACCGGACATACATTTTTGAATGAATCACCATTGTCTTACAATTGTTAGTTATTCCACCAATTTCACTGACTCATGCCCGTGTCCTGAAATTTAACCATGGACTAAAGTAAACTCGGCTAATAATAGCTAATTTCTTCTGTAGATCATTGTCCTTGCCTTTCCTCGCCCTTTTTTCTATCAGACTGTCCGTAGCTCCTGAAAGTGATATCGTTTCATGGTTTCAAGGGCTCAAACGAAGGGAGGTTTCGCTCCACTTTCGTAATAAGAACAAAGCTTTGGAATGTGTCGGCTGAGTGAGTATTTTCTGATGTATAATCTGGATGTCTTCAAGTCTAGAGTGAGCAATTGCACTCCATCATGAACCGCATCGCTGCTTGACATCAGGCGAGATATCGGTCAAGTATCGATTTTGTAAAAATATTTGAGAAGGGCAGAACTTTTTAGGTTTACCCATTTAGATTAACCTATCCAGCTGAACGAAACAAAAGATGCCAAATAGGAACAGTTAGTGCATAGATATTCCTGAAAGTATTCTAGGTCATGGTCATGTGTATACCTACATGTCGGTACAATACAGTGACAATTGACAATCGCCGTCTTCCCGACTAGACCAGACCACCCGTTACTTACGAACGAATTACTAATATCTAAAAAAAATAAGTTTAAGTGGATGTAGTAATTAAATATTAGTATGAAAATTAACGTAGTTATTACAGATTTTAAGTAAATACACTGGTAACTCACGTTTTAAATAGTCAGTTTAGTCCGGCTCAAGTTTCGATCGCGTCCTGTGACCTCTTTTTTAAGGAGAGTGCGCGCGCTTGATCGCAGCTCGTTTAGCAGGTCGCCTGACGGGATCGAAACTTAAGTCAGACTGAACTGACTATACCAAAGTGAGTTACCCGTGTATTTAATACTTAAACTGTACTTAAGGTGTCTGTACTTAAGGTTTGAATCTATAAAGAATTTATACTTATATTTGGCACTGTACGAATACGTTTAAAAACATCGACCCGCCTAAACCGAGTTAACCTAAATCCGCAATGCTGAATTATATCCAAAATAAATAAATTACCCGTGGAACTTCCTCCGTTCGACTGGCAACGTCCTGAAGCGCCCTGAAACGGCCTGAAACTGCCTGAAACGAGGAGTTAATCTGCAAAGTTTCAGATTTATGAACACTCCTCCGGCACATTTATGGACAGGCTTTCCGTTCGCGTCTTCGCTTGCGTTAGAAATACATATCTAAAATTGTATTTGCTAATGATTTAAGGAATCTGTATCCTGGTTTTATCGATATGTCGGATGATAAGTAAGTGTGCTTAGGGGAAACGCAAGATTTTGTGGAACGGAAGTATATTTTATGCGCTGAAAGATTTCGTAATAGAAGGCAAATATGATAGGTTTTCGTCGTAGGTCTTGCGGTTGACAAGATTCTTGTATCTTTACATCTATCGTAGTCGATATATCCAAACTTTTATATTAGAATAAATAGTATAAACTAGAAGCTCTCCGTGTTTTACCTGGGTAGTTCTCGTTATTTTCCCTAGGTAAAAAGTGGCCTATGTCAGTGCATCATCACTCGCTCAAGGTCGCGCGGTTTTAGCCTACAGCTAGACCGTGCCTCCCAGGGGACAAGTGCCAGTCGGTTGTCGGACGCACGGTTGAGCGCTCGCGCAACATGTTTCCCGCGCATATTGTTATTAGATATGTCGACAACCCTCCGCGCTAGACAGGGACAGAGTTACGCGTTAGAAAGAGCGCAAATGTTTATTTGAAAATTGCGACAGACAGTATTGCGAGCTGAATTGAACTTTGTTGTGTCTCAGCATGAGTCGCTATTTATATAATTGTTTTCGGTAATTGAGGCTTCTGTACTAATATTTATTCTGTGCCTATGTAGTCTCCTATAATCAATGTTAATGCCCGATCTGTTCATACGTTACGACGTGATTAAGCAACAAACTTCTAAACACGGATATCGGCTTCTAAACGTCCGAACATTGACATTTATAACATTAATAGGATTTCAAAGTATTTTAGAAATCGAATCTTTAGGACCACTGGGACCAGTCCTTCTCACTAAATCAGCTTGAAATTATAGAGACGGCAGTAGTGAAACCTAATCTTTATTAATGCTTACTATTTTCCTGGACATGTTTTTCGTTCAACTCGCTCTTGGCAAGTCCATGTAAGTAGTCCAAGCCTCTCCTTGTGAAAGAAGGCCTTGAGTTCAAGCAGTATAGTATATATAATCATCATCAGCCCGTATTCGTCCACTGCTGGACAGAGGCCTCTCCTATGATACGCCACTCAGTCCGATCCTCGGTCTTCCTTCTCCAACCGCCACCAGTTGCCTTTCGAATATCGTCACTCGATCTAGTCTCAGGGTGTCCTACACTACGTTTGCCGATTCGCGGTCTCCTTTCCAGAACCCGTCTAATAGTATATACATATACCAGCCATAAATTGGGCTACTTGTGCAAACAAATCTATTCAACAAAAACATTAAATTTTCACGTGACATTGTGTAATACACACGTCCGTTAAATATTCCCTGTAGTGGACACACGTGACATATTTATAGATGGACGCGGTATCATAACGCTGCGGTCACACGCCGGCCTAATTGCTCTAATAGAGGAGCCAAATCCCTAATTTGTAGATCGGTCTAAACGTATACTGGCTATAGTAGATTATCTTAAAAAGAAATTTTGACGTGATAACGTCTTATAATTCGATGAAGCCGGCTGCACGCCAACAAAACATGACGTCATGTACCGTTACCGCGTTACCGTCGGTCGTTACCTCGCCGCATGTTTGTTACAGTTGTATTAATTATTTCGACCAGTAGTTCAAGCGGGGATGTAGCTCAGTGGTAGAGCGTTCGCTTTGCATGTGAAATGCCCCGGGTTCGATCCCCGGCATCTAAAAGCTTTTTTGCATTGTTTTTTGCATTGTTTTTATTGAAAATGACTAAATTCTACTGATTATCTTTTACATAGGTACAAATCTATTAAACAAATGAAATTAAAATTTTCTTTTGAAAAATGCTACCATTCCATCAGTATTTTCTTAAGACGTTGTCACGTTCTATCGTCAGTAAACCGACTTTACAGACAAGTATTTTGTTTTTCGAGATGCTCTATAACGTCCGAGCTACACGAGGCTAGTTTTTCAAGCTAGGATAGCAAGCTAGTATTTCTAGCTTCGTGAAGACAACGCTAGTTTTGTCTATACGAAGCTAGAAATACTATCTTGCTAGCTTACTAACACTAGCTTGCTATCCTAGCTTGAAAAACTAGCCTCGTGTAGCTCGGGCATTATAGAGCATTTCGAAAAACTAAATTTCTTTGTAAGATTATCTACTATAGCCAGAGTACGTTTGGTGACGACTTCGAGTAATAAGTACCTCAAAAATATTGAAATGAAATAAATTTATTGTCATTACAGTTAAGGCCGATTTAAACTGAACGAACATAGAGCTAGAGCTGGACGTCTACTCTAATTCAACGAAAACGTAATTTCGAAATAAATTCGCGATTTTCCAACTCCGATTCGATCCGTCGTTTTGTCCGTCTAAATTTTCTAATCCTACTCTAATTGAGAGTATGCTTAGAACATTTAAACGTCAAACAATGTTGTATCGGACGAAACGAAGTAGAACGAGAGAAGGAAAGGCGCGAGTTTTTTTTTCGAAATTTCGTTTTCGTAGAAACAGAGTAGACGTCCTGGAACAAGAGCATTCTTTCTCGATCCTTTAGTGTAAACGAAAGATCGTTCTTAGCGTTTTCCATATTATAAATTCCATAGAATCTTTGCGAACGCAAACAACACAACGAAAGAATGCGCTACGTTTGTTTACACCAAATGAATTTGATACAGTGGGGATATAATGAGCATTCGCTCGTCTGATGTAAATCGGCCTTTACAAGCATACATCATTAAGTGCATTAAATTAGCATGCCTTTATGTACAGACTCGTCATGATATTTTAATTCAAGTTTTGACAACTTGAATTAAAATATCAATAATATTATATATATAAATATATATACTATAAATAGCCTATATGTTCTGCCAGACTATATAAGCTAACTGCGTTTAAAATTTCAACCTGATCCGTTCAGAAGTTACGCCACGATTGAGCCAAACATCCAAATTATATACTCATTATATTCATTGGATTTTTATGTGCAATAAATTTTCAGTAACCGATTGAATGATAAATATATTAGGCGCATGCCGCGGTTTCAGCCGAGTAGTTTTTGTTCTCGTTATGTTACCGTGTTTGTTATTCCTGACTATAATCTTAACTGTATTCCAAATTGTCAACTGTTACCGTACAGGCGATCCGACGTGATTGAGCAACAAACAAACATCTGAACATCCAAACTTTCGCTAATAAAATATTAGTCATAGATCGTAGAACCCAAGATTGGTCCTTCCAAACTTCAGGGCGCACGCAATCAAGTCAACGTTGGGAAGAGTGAGCTCACTCTTTCCGTTCTAGTCGGTTGCAGGACGCGGTGGACGCCGGACGTTTTTACCTATCATTATTCGTTGTCAACAACCAAAATCTCGCCGCTAGCAATTATAGGGGTCAACTAGATTGGTTGTTTGTAAACTACTTACGATACAAACAGAGACGCAATTTATAACCAATTCCCAGGTGCTCAGGGCACATCCATTGATTTATATCGATGATATTAGTAGGACGATAGACGTTTCGGCAGCGTACAATGGTCGCGGTCACGATTTACCATAAACTCCTACGTAATGTTTTTAATATCGGTTAAAAAAGACATTGTCCGCAACTACGGCCGTCGTGTGGTTCCAACGTACTAACACGAAATGCATTTACTTTTGGGAAGTGTCCAAAATTCGCTTCGAGTCCCGTTATTCCGTTAAATATGGAGGTCCTAATGGACGGGAACGAATCGAGGGCGGTTACTCGATGGAAGAGTGTGTCCGACGGATTTCGGGATGAATCTTTATTTTTGGCTGCTACCACAGACTAGATACTGTCGCAAAGCAAAGTATGTAACAGGCATAGTGATATGTGTTAAAAAAAATGCGTAGTAAAAAGTAAAAACCGTGATAAAAACTATGCAGCCTATGTGTTTTTCCAGACTATAATATGTAGCTGTGTTCCAAATTTTAATCAGATCTGTTCACACGTAATTGAGCAACAAACATCTAAATATTGATATTTAAAATATTAATAAAATTGATTGATTACCTACTCTATATTAACTCGCGTATCTGACAATAAAATTGTATTAACGAATTCTTATACTTACCGTAAAAAATATGAATGTTTAAAAAACTTCATTTCACTAGTGTTTGTTTCTGATCAATTATAATGATAATACTTGTAAAATAGAAAATCTACAGCAGCAATAATAAGTTAACGTAACGTTATCAATAATGTTGTCACCGTAACGTTCGTTACGTTACAGTCGTTATAACGACGTACGTAACGATAACGTTAACGGCTCGTTAGCGAGACGCTATCGGGGGACGATATCAAATAAGATATTTATTTTTAGTTTTTTTTTGTATTATTAAGGAAAAACGATGAGTTTGCCAGTCTGTGTCAACCTGTGAGGTAATCTTTGAAACTACTGCCCAGTACAAATAAATTGTACTAATATTATAAAGTCGAAAGTTTTGTAAGAATGTATGTTTGTTCGATCGCGCATCGATATAAATCAAAGATGTGCCCACCCAAACTGCAGGCGCGTGGAATTATATCATCGTTGGAAAGAGTGAGTTCACTCTTTCCGTTCTAGTAGGTTGCAGGAAGCGGTGAACGCCGGACGTTCTTACCTACCAATATTCGTTGTCAATAACCAAAATAAGTAGAACCACAACGTACCTCGCCGCTAGCGACTCTAGGGGTCAAGTAGATGTGTGGTGTGTAAACCACTTACGCTACAAACATAGACGCAGTTTATTACCAATTTCAAGGTGCTCAGGACACATCCAATGGTTTATTGATCGATGAATGATGAAATAAATAAATAAATATTGGTGAACAATTCACACACAACACCATCTGACCCCAAACTAAACAAAGCTTGTATGATGGCGGCCAGATAGCTGATATAATACTTATATAGTTTTAAATATATCTATACTAATATTATAAAGAGGAAATATTTGTTTGTTTGTTTGTTTGTAATGAATAGGCTCCGAAACTACTGGACCGATTTCAAAAATTCTTTCACCTTTGGAAAGCTACATTATTCCCGAGTAACATAGGCTACGGCAGATGGCGCTGCAGTTGATATCTAGGTTATTATTCGAGCGAAGCCGGAGCGGGCCGCTAGTACTTAATAAACATAGAAACACCCAGACACAGTGCAAACATTTGAATTTATCACACAAATATTTGCACTGATGAATCGATGCTTTCACGCAATAGCTACTGAAGGGATTTTAATGCAATTTGACACATAGATAAATAATGTTTTGGATAACGGTTTGGAAACACAAAAGCAATTTTTTATCCCGGGAAATCGACAGTACCGGGAACTACGCGGGTGAAAACGCGGGGTAGCTAGTTTGAAATCATCTTAAAAATACAATTCCCTAAATATTCATAGACTATTTAGAGTAAATGTTATTGTTTAATCCGTACGGAGTCTCTTCACCTATTGGCCACCAATCTATCAACACTGGAGGTCCACCTGGCTTCTACTCATTGTCTTTTATCCGATGGGAAGGAAAAAAGCGGTCCGAAGGGCAATAAAACTTAAGCTTAACACCTATTAAAACACTAGCGGTCTACCACGATTTTGCCCGTGGGCTATAAGCCTATAAGCACTCAGGGATCGCATACACATCCAACGGTGAAAGAACTTTCGAAATCGGTTCAGTAGTTCCTGGGATTAGCGCGTTCAAAAAGAAACCTCTTCCGCTTTATAATATTCGTATAGATCTGTAGATAGTCACCATTTAAATCTCTCACGCATTCACACTAACTGTTAGTTATACTGTGACACCTACACAGATGAATAAATAGTTACTAAAACAAATTTGGCTACTAACGTACAAACTGTAACTTAAACTATGGCACATACCTTGCACTCACCCGCGCTTGACCAATGTTAATGGCTCTATCAATAGTTTAGTTGAGTCCTCACGCGTGGGAAAGTTGGTGTCAACTCAGCCTATTGGGATTAGGAGATAAGTTTGACTGACACAAATCGACTATTTGTTTTTTCTTTTATTGTTTCGGGAGCCGTGGTGGCATAGTGGGCAGGACGTCTGATCTCATAATGGTGAGGTCTTAGGTTCGAATCCCGCTTTCACCTCTGAGTATGTTTTTAAACGTAGATGTGCATACATCATCACATGTCCGGCAGATGACGAAAGATGTCTTTCTTGTAATATACAGGTTTCCTTACGATGTTTTCCATCACTTTTAAAGCCAGGGATGGTGACAAATTTGTACATCGATTTTGATATTCTTTTTTTGGTATATGTGAGTCAGGTTGTCAGAAGTAGTTCCATACATTTTTTTTTCGAAATTTGTTTAGTTAGTTTGTAATAATATCAGCATAAATAAAATATATAAACATGATTTGTGATGATGATATCTTCCTGATGATATATTCCTTGATTATTTCTATTTAATTAAATATTGCGTGAGTTTAATTGTTAAATTGAAGTCTGTTTTATGGTTTTTAAATTAACGTTTGTAAATTCTATATGAGCAAAGTCGCGAGAAGATACGAGTACAAGTTTAACATCACAAAGTAAAGAAAAACTTCAATAGTTAATTAAGGTTTCTCCTCCATTTTCCTTGTAGATATTTTTTCTCGCTAATTTTCTTCGCTTGGAGAAAATAGCTGATATAATTCAGAGCTTTCTTCGACTAAACGGCTGGAATTGAATGAAACTCTCTTGAATAGAACCTAAATGGCTACTGGGTTACAATACTAAAGACATCGACTAATCTTTGTAAGCGGGTTATCTATCTATACTACCGTCTAAAGTTGCGTAAACGCTAGCAAATGTATGGTTATTTTAATTTAGCATTTGCTCTATCTTTGGAGATCTGGTTCTATGTAGAAAGATTTTGGTTCTTTTTATGTTTTAGAAAATCTGTTCTGTGTTTAGAGAATTGGGTTCTTTCTATGGCCGAAGAGATCAGTTCTATGTTTGAAGAATTGGGTTCTTCCACAGCTAGGATCTAGTCCACTGCTGGCACTCGAGAGCTTATTTCTATTTCACTAGGAGACAAGCCATCATGTACCAAGCTGGCCTAGGTTGGCAAATGACACATGTCCTTTAAAGACGTTTTTTTCTTAAAGAACACCAGTTTCGTCCCGATATTTTCCTTCGCCCTTAAAGACAGTGGTGAGTGGTGATGAGGTCTGCACTGGAAAAATACGTGGATGTTCCGGAATCGACGGGAATCGAACCTATGACCACAACTGTGAAATCAAAAATTCTAATCACTCGGTAATGTTGCAGTCTACTGGCAGCTGAGATAATTTACCATCAGGTTGTCAGTCGTATTTTGCTCTTACCATTAAACAAAAAACTCGCACCGAATGGCAAAGATCTCGTTGTGTCACGAAATGACCTTAATTTTATCAGCTTCTAACGAGCAGCCCTGACATATGACGCGATAACATGTTTGACATACGGGCGTGACGCCTGACATTGTCGCATATTGGACGGTCGAGTTTGGATGGCATTGTAGCAGCAAATAAAAAAATGGGAATAATGCTATAAAATTAATACGATAAAAATACTCCATAGGCATGACTGGTGGTGTTTCTACTGCTGAGGCTCGGAGCCTTCTCTTACAAGGCGAGAGTACAGGTCATAATCCATCACACTTAGGCCAATTGTCCACGTAGCTTCACGACATCCGCACGATTTCGACAATTGTCGGATGCAAGACAAATGTTTGCATCTTGCGTACAAATAATGAAGTCTGTGTCCACGAAACGACAACGACACGACAGCCGCACGTCTTGCGTTTGTTTGTAGGATGCATGCATTCGACAAAAGACGCGTGCGTGGACAGTAGGCCTTAGCCTATTAGCCCACAGACTAAGTATTTACAATTCTAAAAGCACCTACTCAATCAAATTCGGGTTACCATAGTACAAGTTTTACTTAGTTATGAGGTGGTTGGTGTTGAACGAGGAAGGTAGGGATATTTATTTGATTAAAGTCCCCTTGACGCAAAAACTAGAATACTATTCCAGTCTCCACGGTTTGGCTGTGTTTGAGTCAGTCGACCAACTATCCTAAGGTAAATCTTTTAACCTTTGTCATAGGAGCATTCTTAGGACCAAAATTAAAATTCTAACTTTTAGACAGAGATTTAAAGTTTTATCTTAGGACTAAGATTGAAAGACTTGCCTTAGGACAAAGATTAAAAGACTTGCTTTGGGAGAAAGATTAAAAGACTTGCCTAAGGATAAAGATTAAAAGACTTGCCTTAGGACAAAGATTAAAAGACTTGCCTAAGGACAAATATTAAGACTTGCCTTAGAACAAAGATTAAAAGACTTGCCTAAGGACAAAGATTAAAAAACTTGCCTTAGGACTAAGATTGAAAGACTTGCCTTAGGACAAAGATTAAAAGACTTGCCTTAGGACAAAGATTAAAAGACTTGCCTTGGGAGAAAGATTAAAAGACTTGCCTTAGGACAAAGATTAAAAGACTTGCCTTGGGAGAAAGATTAAAAGACTTGCCTAAGGATAAAGATTAAAAGACTTGCCTTAGGACAAAGATTAAAAGACTTGCCTAAGGACAAATATTAAGACTTGCCTTAGAACAAAGATTAAAAGACTTGCCTAAGGACAAAGATTAAAAGACTTGCCTTAGGACTAAGATTGAAAGACTTGCCTTGGGAGAAAGATTAGAAAACTTGACTTAGGACAAAAATTTAAAGTTTTACCTTAGGACAAACATTAAAAGACTTACCTTACGAGAAAGATTAAAAAACTTAACATAGGACAAAAAGTTAACATCTTCCCGTAGCACAAGGATTAAAAGATTTACCTTTGGACAAATATTAAAGACTTACCATAGGAGAAAGATTAACTTACTTAATAGGATATAACATACCTTAGGACAGGGATTAAAATAAAATACCTACCTCAAAACAGACAGTAAAATACACTAGGTAGGTAGATGTTGACATTAATTTTATCATCAATGTAATCAATACAGATGTGACACATGGAAACAGGCCGATGATAACGTAACGTGCCATGTTGGATCGATAACGTCAATCGTTTGCAGATTCCGATCGCAGAATAACGAACCATTGTAGTGTGGGAATGTCCAGGTGATGGAAATAAACGTAAGTTTAATACCGTTATACACTTATTTGGCCTGTGGTGAATGGTGTGCCTAGTTTTGACAACATAAGCAGCAAACTAAAAGTCGCTGCTACGATTCGGGGCTTTCTGTTGGAGTCTGTTCTGCTCGAAAGTTCTCGAAAGCAATTCACCATGCTAGCGAAAAAATATTTTCATGAAAATGTACAGGTTTCCTCACGATATTTTCCTGCACTGTTTAATACATTGATGACAAACTTGTAAATCTGAACTTTGGAAAATACTTAACCTACGACCTCACTATTGTGAATCGCACGTTTTAGTCTCTACATTGTAGTGGTAGGACTCTTGGCAGATATCCGCCTGGGGAAGTACCACACCTTTGCCAGTTATTCTACCGCTAAGCAGTAATGTGCAAACATTACTATGTTCCGGTTTGAAGGGCAATGTTTCCAGAGAAATTACAGGGTTTTGAGATATAACAACTTAGATCTCTGGGTGACGAGCGCAGTGCGGTGCTAGGTAATGATTTGGGCTCTTCATGTTCGAATAGCTGCGTGTCACTGTGCTGTTATGTGGCAGGCATGTTGCTTACCATGAGGCACATTTCTGCTCGTCTCGTCACTCTTTATTTAAAAAAAAAAATTACTACGCCATTGCGGTTGTTGTAAGCGTGGCGACTCATGCGGTGTAGGTTTTTTTTATCAACTCAAAAATAACATTTTGGAACCATAATGTTATCTTTGAGTTCTGTTTACATCACAAACTTCAATTTAATAATTACTATATCCATTTGGCATTACTAATTGAACTTAAAATTGAAATATAGTTGAATACTATTGTTTATACAATAATAAAAACAAAACATCCCTACACTACAATTTCGTCGTCCGCAATAAAAATTATCATTTATCAGTAAAAACATCAAAAACTTTCAACCATCAAACTTATCTCTGATACATCAAAAACCAAATTCAACTCGACAGCTATAAAAAGATTTCTTATGACACTTATTTTGTATTCAAACGAAGAACTAGGAAAACAATAAAAAGGCCTCTTCTGAAACGGGCCCCTAATAAAATTTTCGGGACAAAAGGAATTCGTGAAACTATCGAGGATTGCGTTACTTCAACACAAACAACGGTGATACCAGCCCCTCTCTCCGATTTACCCGGCTTTAAATCGAGGAAATCAGATAAAACTGTGCAGTATACGTAGATTCTGTTCGTAATTCCGGTTTGAAAGGCAATGTTTCCAGAGATACAGGGATACTCGTAGATATAAATTACCTTGTATCTCTGCGTGACGAGCGCAGTGCGCTAGGTCATTATTTGGGCTCTTCATGTTCCAATAGCTCCGTGACACGTGCATGTTCTGTTGTGGGTAGGTGTTGCTTACCATCAGGCACATGTCCGACTCGTCTCGTCACTTTTTCTATATAAAAAAAATGGCACTCATAGGGATTACCGATAGAAGCGAAACCTTATAACTTAGAATTTTCATCAGAAACATGACATGCTTGTCTCGTCATCCTATTATAAAAATAAAATAGTAAAATAGACTCAGGAAAATTAACTCTGATTTAAAAATTCTCACAAACAAGCTCTTTGAAAGTGTTGCAAGATATAAGTTTGTGAAATTTCCACTCAGGTATTTACTACGTTACAAACTTCAGACCACTTAACGCTGAGTTGGCGCAATTCGAAAGTCGGAACTTGTGTTAGTTTGCAAAAACATGTAATTTGGAGCAGTTTTCGTTGAAATCGTGTTACATATTCATGCGATAGTTACCTGGATTCCGGGGAATAGATTTTCTTTCGGTGGAAGCTCTTTTTGAATTACATTGGAAACATACGGGCGTTAAAAGTATAAATATGCGCAAGTGCGCATTCTGTCACAGTCAAATATCGGTAATGAATTTGACATATTTTGACATGTTAAATATGTCAGATCCATCACTATTCTTTGTATAATAATACGTTACTGTAGACGATTGGATTGCGTTTCTGACATTCATTTGGACATTTCTCAAATCCGTGGTAAGTAGATAGATTGATAATAAGATTTTTTATTTAGTTTATTGTGCCAGTAACAAATAACATTAATGAAACGAAATCTCAAGAAAGACAAAGTACAAGACATTTAAGCAACGTATACATATTGTGTTGGTGTGTGACGACACTAGGCTGACGAGTGTTGCGGTGGAATCTAGGCTCGTCCTAATTTTTTGCACTTAAAAATAGAATGCACAGACAGCAATAAGAAAAATACAAAAGCCTATTTTATCCCTTAAATTTAAGACTTTTTATGTATGTATTTCGACTCGAGAAATACTTAACGCAAGGTGTTTCGAACATTTAATTTGATTTTTAAACAAATGACACTGATGAAGAAACGAATAATGACAATGCTAATTGAATTAAATTGAATGCAAAAAAAAACGCATTTCTTTCTCGTGTGTTTTCATCATGCGCCTTGCAGCGTCAGCGCGGGATATAGGTAAATTGACACAAGGGGGCCCGGGGAGGTTTATTGTATTTTACAAGGAAAGGAACGCGAGCACGACACTTTACTTCAGGGGGCTGATATTCATTCTACAAAATGGGGTAAAGTCAGTGATTTCTTTGTATTTATGAGGTATGAGTGCTATCGAGGGTTGCCTTTTCATCAATGATTAAAACATTGATGTTGGCACGTATTTTTTTTGTGAAGATTTAAGAATTTTCCGGTTTTTTTTATTGCGAAACCTGGCGTTGCCAGTCTTAATATTTGCTGTATTGTTTGGAAGATGCGACGAATCAACCTAATTTATTAATATTTTTAAGGAGGTTCTTATCTATTTAGTATCTACTGTTTATTTGCTTGCTTTTCTATAGTACATCTCTTTTTCCGTTCCACAGTTGCCTGGAAGAGATTGCTTTATTAATTGCTAGAAGCACTCCGCGGTTTTACCTGCGCAATTCCCGTTCTCGTTATTTTCTCGTGATAAAAAGGAGCCTATGTGTTATTCCAGACTTTATCCTACCTGTGTTCCTTTCAGGTCGAACCGTTCAGGCTTTCTTACGTGATTGTTCAACAAACATCTAACTATCCAAACTTTTGTATTTTAAAATAGTAAGAGTTTATCAATATGATCGCAATTTATGGATATAGGTACCCATAAGTCATTTTGGTGTATTTAATTTGTGGCGGGCACAGTAAAGTGTCTGTTATACCTCACTGAGCAATATATGTCTAAATTAAGATATTATACTCTTGTTATTTATTTATCTCACCTTAGTACTATTATCGTCGTAATCTGTGTCGTGTATTGTTTAACACATTAGTTGGTCCGAACTCGTAGATCAATATACGTCTACATCTCACGAACACTCAATGACATAACATCAAATTGCACACGTACTTAACCAACTTAAACTTCCAGAAACCACCAAGGAGCCACTATCGACCCCTCTAAAGAAATGTAACATCTATCAATGAACAGATTTTGTTAATTAATTTCTCCAGCTGCTCGTACAAATGTTTGTCGTTGTGTGTAGTCGTGAGTAGTCAGAGATAGTGATATGTTTGTCTGTCTGTCACGACGCGCGTGTATTGAGGTCGGATCGTGACTCCACCTGCCTAATGGGGGTCAAATAATGGTGTGTGCCAAACTTGTGTCTATTTGTAGTCTGTGTAGTAGAATCAGATATCGCACTCAGATGCCTTTCACTGTAGCAACGTGGCTGTAAGAACTACTTCTTCCACCCTGGAGTGACCGTCAACGGCAAACCTAGTTAACGTTAGTTATAGACGCGCGTTACGTTACGTTAAGTTACGGCTGATCTAGTCGGTAGAACGGCGACTGCCGATCCGGAGACCCCGGGTTCAAACTCCACCCGCACCACTGTCTTTTCGAAGTCATGTGCGTAATGCCGCTAACTTAAAACGGTGAAGGAAAACATCGTGAGGAAACCGACATGTACCTAGAATCTTTCGAAGTCATGTGTCATCCACCAACCCGCACTGGGCCAGCGTGGTGGATTATGGCCTTAACTCTCTCCTTGCGAGAGAAGGCCCCGAGTCCCAGCAGTGGGAACGTTCAGTGGGCTGTTGATGATGTTGATAGACGCGCGTAAGGTTCGGTTATCTAGAGGCACGAAAGTCTTCGAATCCCACGTGCATTTCTAAGTTTTTTACGAGGTTGTCATCACTGTGGCTTTTACGAAGAAGCATAACAATGTGAGGAAATTGGCGTGTTCTTAAATACCCATATATGTATTTAAGAACTTTATGTATCTTTCGAGGTTTGACCCAACATCCCGGGGGTCTACCGCCTAACGAAAACGCTTTGACACTTTGACATTGCTGTCTCTTTTCTTCTCACTTGAAATGAAAGAGACGCCAATGTCAAAGCGTCAAAACGTTTTCGTTAGGCGGTAGACCCCTCGCACCTAGCCCGCGTTGTGGATTATGCTTTCAATAACAACATTCTTCTAGTGAAAGGTGTGTGCCCACCTTTGACATAACTCAGAAGTGTAAATATAAAGTGAGCTAGTTAGTTATGTTAGCTTTATATGGCTCGCTAATTAAATGTTCGTTTTAAAACCTCTAATTCACAGAGCGTTCTACTGATAAGTATACCATTGGCACTGTAGGTATATGTTGGAAGGATTAAGGATTTTGGCGTTCTCAAAACTATTACACAGGAACATCGCAACAAAATGTCGTGAGTACTAACCAAAATCTTCTATCATACAAATAAACAAGGATTTGCTACAAATTTACATTGTCAAATAAATCGTTCTGATGACTTTATATTGTGTTTCCTCTTCACACATTGCCAGCAAAACATTATCCATTCAACGAAACGCAAATAATAATTAAATTCTAATCCTATCTCCCTTACATTTTGTCAATATTTAATTAATGGCAACACTAATAGAACAATAGTCCCGCAAAATTACGTTCCAAATTCAAACACACACTGATTAGATCCGAACACAGGAGTCACGTTGCGCCAATTAGAGAACGCTCCCAAATAGCGCGCGAATTAATTTGAAAATGGAACACTCGATTTTGATGTAGTGACATCTGTCATTCTCATTGTCTAAACGTATCCCCCGAAAAGCAACCTTGCACAATGGCAATAAGAATCATAATTCATTCAAAGGATTCCTTAGTGTGTGAATCGTAAGAGCATGACATTTTCAGCTCTACTATTTTAATTCAATTTCTGTTTTAAGTTCAACGCTTAAAGTTCATTTTCGTTTGGAATCGTAATGTAATAAAGGAAAGTCCCAGGATAGAGCCCAATTTAGGGAGACCATTTTACGATGAAAATAAACATTATTAATAGGAAATTATGAAATGTCATTAGTAGCCCTCCTGGGGTCGACTATCGCTCTGAAAGTTGTGTTGCGGATGATAGTTCGATTTGTGTTATAGTTATGTAACTCTGATATTACTCTCTGGAGATATCACTCTTAAACAATGCTACTAATATTACAAATGGAATAGTTTGGTTGTTTGAATGTTTGTTGCTCAATCACATAGGAACAGGGGATCGGATTGGAATTTGGAACACAGATTGTTTGGGGCACAGTAGCTACTTTTAGTAGGGAAAATTGTGAGAACGGAAACCACACGGGTAAAACCGCGAGGCACTGCTAGTCAAATATAGACATAAAATACTAGTAGCGCCCCGCGGTGTTACCCGCTTAGTTCCCGTTATTTTGCCGGGATAAAAAATATGTGTTCTTCCAGACTATAATCTACCTGTATTCCAAATTTCAGCCCGATCCGTTCATACGTTACGACGTGATTGAGCAAAAAACATACAAATATTGACATTTATAACAGGATTACTGCTTGTCCTCTGGCCCTTCTCTAACAAATATAGAGTAAATGTCAAAATCTGCTATGCCTTGTCCTTAGATTTAGTCTTTTTTTGCCTAGCACAATGCAGCGTGGCAGATGGCGTTTGTCCTCGAAACATGTATATTTTGGAACAAGCTGGTTTCCTCACGATATTTTCCTTCAACGTTACAGCCAGTGATGATGACAAACTCTTATTTGCACTTGGAAAATAACTCAAAAGAGAAAGTGGGATGCGAACCTACGTTTATGAATTTATGAGTCGAACGCTCTACTAGGCCAGTACGGCTACAAAATAAAGTCTAATTTAGCGTAATTTTTAATTGTATTATTCTATAAATAAATATACCTCATTTAGCTTTAGCTACATTTTAATACAAATTAGTAATGTGCCACAAACCGGATGCATTATTTCAGTGTGTCTAATTTCTACTAGACTTTAACAAAAAGCAGGCATTCTAAAAGGTCACCTTGTGATTTTAAAATGTGCCTTAAATTCAAACGCTTTTGCTTGACCTTCACGATAATATAGCACACAGTCGAAACACAGAACAAAGAAACTCCTTCTTAGTCAAATAAATCGTATACACTGACTTGATGTAAACACAACACACCAACAATAAAAGAAAATATCTGTGTAATTATCAGAGACAAAAACATAAATGTTTTTTTTTTAAGTTGTGCATAAAAGTATGCCGAAAAGTAATTAACAGAAACAAACAGATAGACAATTTAAGATGACAATGTATATTGATATATATATATATATATGTAAGTCAGCTTAGTTATATAATGACATAAAATAAACTAATAGATATACATATGTAAGACTAACAAAATTGTAGAAATTTATAAGTGAAGATACACAGTAAGACTAACAAATGTGTCCAACAAATAGGGAATAGATTATGATAATTTAAGAAATTAATGACATAAGTAATAATACCCCTGACAATCTTGTTCGTCAGGGAATAGTTGCGCGACGGGCATTTGGGCACGGACTTATTAAAAAAAAAACACAACATCAAAAAAAAAGTTAAAATACATTTGTTTTGTAGTATAGAGTGATGAGATGAGCGGGACATGTGGCTGATGGAAAGCAACATGCCTGCCACATAACAGCACAGTGACACGTAGCTATTGGAACGTGAAGAGTCCAAATCATTACCTAGCACTGCACTGCGGTCGTCACCCAGAGATATAGATATATAAGATGTTTTATCTCTATTCCCTGTAATTTCATTGGACACATTGTCCTCCAAACGAGAACACAGTAATGTATGCACGTTACTGCTTGGCGGTAGAATAACTGGCAAAGTTTGTAATAATAGTATTGGTGGCTTTAGTAATCTCTGGTGTTGGTTTGATTATTTGGTTATTGTTACATTTGTTTTTTCTTGTAATTGATTTTTTTTTGTTGTTTAGTTAACTACCCGATGTTGTAGAGAATGCTGTAAACACCTGTTACGTTGCATCCCCCAGCAAAACGAGTCCAGTGCCCAGTTTTCAGAGCTATCTAATCATTAGCCAAAACAAATATCAACTGGTAAAAAATACATAATTTTTTTACAACTTGTTGGCTTCAAAATGGAAGTTTTATTTTTTTGTTAATGAACTTATTGTTTAAATTCAAGCGCCTACTCCGTGGTGCATGCTTTATGCAGACGATATTGCGCTAATTACAAAAAATGCCCAAAAACTGCAGCAATCCCTGGATCAGTGGTTTGAGACCCTGGAGAGGCACGGACTTCGAATAAGTCGTACAAAGACGGAATTTATGGAGTGTGATTACGGTGGCACTGAAGAAGTTGGCCATAACATCTTAATCGACAATCAACCCCTGCCTAAAGTATCACGCTTCAGATATCTGGGCTCTATGCTTACCACCGACGCCCTCGTGGATGATGACGTCAACCATCGTGTAAACACCGCCTGGATGAAATGGAGATCCCTGTCTGGAGTGCTATGTGACCCTCGAATGCCCGTGACCATCAAAGGCAAAGTGTATAAGACAGCTGTCAGACCAACCCTGATGTACGGATCGGAATGCTGGACAACAAAGAAATCGCATGAACAAAAACTTCATGTTACGGAAATGAAAATGCTGAGATGGGCCGGCGGAGTTACGCGTCTGGACAGAATAAGAAATGAATTTGTCAGAGGGTCATTCAAGGTAGCGCCAATTGCTGAAAAACTTAAGGAGTCTAGACTGCGATGGTATGGTCACATAATGAGGCGGGATGACAGTTATGTTGTAAAGAAGGCTATTAACATCCCGAGTAAACCCAGAGGCAGAGGTAGACCCCTAGCTACGTGGTGCGGAAACGTGGAAAAGGATATAAGGAGCCTTACCCAGCCAGTAACGACAACCCAAGACAGAGCGTCTTGGCGCCGAGCAACGAGGAGGCCCGACCCCAGATGAACTGGGAAGAGGAGCAGAAGAAGAAGAAAGAACTTATTGTTTAAATAATCGCCTCACAACGAAACCATGAAAAAATTAAATAATTGTAGTTATCATGCATCTCCCCGAAAACCCTCCATTATTTTGATTTTGTGCTTACATCAACGGATAGACAATTCCATTACAAACATTTTGGTAGTTTTAATTTTTTCAAAAGACCAAAATCTGATTTTATAAAGAGTTTATTCTAAAATTTGAGCGTAAAACAGCGATAAATGCTACTGTTTCTCTCTTGCTCTTTCTTGCGGTGTGCGATAAGGTAAGAAATACTCAACGTCATTTGCTCGGGGTACGCCCTTAAGGGTATTCATATCAGGAAATATTGCATAATTGTAAATTCACCTTTTAACTTTTTTAATATGTATGTTGGTTTGTTGGTGTTTCTATAAATAAATAAGTTGTGTTAATTCCCCAGACGGACTCTGCAAAGAGTCGTCCACAACTAAAAAAAAAAACTAAATTGTCGTAGTGAGACAGTCCTTTTTTTGTTTAGGATGTGGACAGAGAAGTAATTCATTAGCCGCAGCCCCCAAGTGTTGCCATACTTAGCTACAAGGGATTAAACTTCGTACGTGTCTAGTCCGGCCCAATTAAGCTAGGCCGCAGTTGAGGGATTTCTTTTTTTTTTCTGCCCAGGGACTTGGGAAATCTCATTCTTGTTTGACGTGTCCTCGGGAAATCTCATTTTTGTCAGACATGAAAAGTTTTCTTTAGTAAAACGAAAATTAGATCTAGAAACATACTCGTATTTTTGTCTGTAATATCAAACGAAATGTTATTTTATAATATAACTAGCCGTTCGGGCTCGGATATTGCCATATAAAGACTATTTACCGACTTTAAGACTATTTATAGACCTGGGTTACCGAGCTTTGCTCGATTTACTAAATATACTTAGTTACCTACAGATAAAAGGCTCCAAGTAATAGATTTTCTAAAAAAAAAAGGAAACTTGAAAAAAAAGAGACGCCGCGCCGTCTAGATTCGAACCCGGAGCTATTAATTCATGACCGCCCGACTTCCCGTCTGAGCTATTATGCTGTCGCGCCACGCGGCGAAATTTACCTTCGCATTCTAATGTCTAATGTGACAGTTTTCATTGTCTAAAAACGCGCATAATATGCGTATTCTAAAAATGAAACCTAGTTAGATCGATTTATCGTCCCCAAAACCCCTGCATACATTATTTCATCAAAATCGTTCGAGCCGTTTCAGAGATTCAGATTCTATATAGGTATATATGGGTATATATACAAGAATTGCTCGTTTAAAGGTATAAGATTAATCAAAACAAAAACTGTACTATCTTTCAAGTTTGATCACACACACACACGGTGTACAAATTTGGTTAAAAACGGTTTAGTAGTTTAGGAGTCTATCGCGAACAAACAACGTGACGCGAAATTTACTCGTATATGTATAAAGAAGATATGACGGGATGTATCGTGTACGACATACGCCTGATAGTAAGTAGCACGCCTGCCCATAACATGAAGGATCTAACTGACGCTGCACAACCCTCGTCATTCAAAAATAAAGGATAATTTATATATTTGGCCTGTAATTTCTTTGAAGACATGCAAGAAGAGTTCCTATAGGGAAGCCAATATTCTATACCCAATAGTCCCATGTACTTTTACCTGTACAATACACCTGTATATAGCTCATGGGAAGCGTTCGGTGACAATAACGCAAGTTCCGTAATTTTTGTTCACCCAAAAAGTGGTCAACACTCAACAAAAAAGAAAGAAAAGAAAGCCGTTTTTTCACTTCAAAAATTACTGACTTCTTTTCCAAAAGGACCTGTGAAAGATTTTCAGAACCACCGTACCAAAGGATTCCCGTAGAATTTTTCATGGACCAATTTTCCTGATTACTTGTTCGGAACCGGTAATTTTGTGTCGCAAATTCGGAAGTTAAATTCTAGACGTGACGAAATTTCGCCCGAGCACGCTTTGTTCATATTTGGTAAGCTTTGAGCGCGTTTGCTTAAATTGGGTAGGCTGCTGGAGCGACTTTGGAGTTTCGCAACTCCTGTATTCAAACTGATTTAGAAAGTGTGAATTAGGTTTATTTGCGTTTCTATTAAAACTGTAGTGGTTTAATGACAAGAATGGCCAATTTTTCTAAAGGTTCGAACTCTGAGTATTTTGTCATGTGTTGAAGATGTATCATCACCACTGGTTTTGCTGTGAAATAAAACATCGAAGATGCTTTCCTAAGATGGCATCCACCAACTTATAGTTGGCCAGCTTTATTCTCTCCTTCTGAGAGAATACTCCGAGCCACAGAAGTAGGAACATAGATTGGGCTACTTGTGTCTTTCATACTTATTACGAGTACATAGAAATAAGTACTATTAGTAGTTATTATTGGTGGTTCTTTTTATAGCAGCACTACTTTGTAACTCTTTTAGCTTAAAACTTGTTTTTTTTTTTAATAACTTTTACTAAAGATAATTATAGTGCTGAGAGAAGTAAGTTATCTATCTAGGCTATCTCTCTGAAGAATATCCGAGGTCATGTTGGATCAGCACCAAGCACTTACTGAACGAGAATGGTCTAAATTGACACCGTACTTGTCAGCAGAAATAACGCGCTTCATACACTTTCTTTTTTATTCGGGTCCCGAATAGGCCTTTATAGTACACCACCCTGATATGAGATTGTCATTTTGCAGTACTCGCAGATATAGATGTTTCTGAAAATGTGCTTAGGATGTTACTAAAAGTCTCTGTGACGTAGGTTTGACTGCGGTGGATATTGTTGTTTATATTTTAACTAACATTGTTCTCATTATTGTTCCAGATTGCGTGCACCTCCAGCTATACAAAGACCTGAAGGAGCGTCATAAGAACGGTCAGACGAAGGCTTCGCTGTCGCTGCAGCAGTACCTCGGCTTCGAGTCTGGCTTCACGTTGGACAAGGAGTCCAACACCCTCGCTATCCTCTGCGAAGACGTCGTCCCCGTGCTAGCCTTCGACACCAGGGAGGCTCTTATACAATGGCGGGTCAAGGTATGCTAGTTCTTATTAGTTATGTAGCTGTGCTGGATGGAACCCAAAATTCTGTCGAGAAATTTTAGCTTTCAATTAGTTAATAAAGTGATGTTTATATGAAAACTGGTACAGGGAAGAGATCCATTAAAGGAATCAAAGACGTCAAAGAGAAGAGGCTGTTCAAACGTGTCTCTGGAAGTGAAGTAGTTTGTCTGATGATCTTTCACGTTCATCTATTTCCGGGAATACGCAACAAATCGCGCTGATGTATCTAGAATGGTGTGAACAAACCAAAGAAAAAATCCTCTTGTTCGTTTCTCGACTGTCCCTGATGGTTACTCAGCTGTTCGTGATAAACATCTTGCCTGTTTGCACACCATTACGTGCATAACTTGATCGCCTCATCGTATCCTAAAACCCTAACTTCATTCCAGATGCAATGCTGCTAAAACCACTAGCTTTTCCAGATACATTTGCGTGTTCGCGTAGAATTAGCCGAACCTTGATCGTCTCATCTTATCCTAAAATCCCATGATGGTTTTAGGTGCAGCACAACCTGGGCAGCAGTAAGGAGTTCGCGGCGGTTCTGATCTCCGCTCCCTCCGCGACCGGCGCGCGCGCCGGGCCGGTGCGTCTGCACGCGTGCGGCCCGCGGCTGGCTCTCTGCGCGTCCCGACCGCCTGAAGTGCTGGCGCTTTGGGACGTCAAACTACTGAGGTCAGACATCAACCTATATCTATCCTGAAGTGAAAAAATGTGGTAAATTCTGTGGAAACTTCTAACTGTCACGGTTCATGATATGCAGCATGGTGACAGACGTGCAGTCAGATGGACGGACAGTGAAGTTTAAGAAATATTCTGTTCTGTGAAAACTTCAACTGTCTGTCATGGTTCATGAGATGCATCAGGATTATGACTGCAGACAAACAGATAGTGGAATCACAGTATAGAGTACGGGATCCCAAATATTTTTCATGTTGGACTTGCAGAATTAGGGAGAAATATAAACTTACTGCTACTTACTGTAACAGTTCTAAAACTGTCTAAACATACTCTTACAAACAAACATACTTATACTAATACAGCAGTGTATTGCGAACATTTTCTGACGTTCTGTGAGCCGAAAACTTTTTTTTTTTAGCTAAACGGTAAAGCTGTTTAACATACATTTTTCTTCAATAAAATAATTGGTTTTCCTTAACTCCGCTTTAGAGATAAATCGCTTAAACAAACCGTGCGGTCGATGGAGTGTGGCAAACAAACAATTAAACCTTTCAAGCATTGTCCTGTATGACATAAAATGTTTGCTCTATATCCTAGCCGAGGGCATACCGACACGATGTAGTACTCACAATATAAGTACGGTAAGATTAGATTAGTAGCGCCTTCTGCGATAGCGCCCCAACTTTCGGTAGACGGCAGAGGCCACTTTGAGACCAAACTGGCATATGTTACTTAAAAACTCGAAACATTTCCATCGGGTTTAGGTTTCTATCTAAAATAAACGAAAACTAAACGTAGTTATAATGTTTGCAGGAATAGAAAACTTCGGATCTATTCAAAAATATTGCGTGCCCGGAGGTAGTATTGCGTTTTGTCGTCGTTAAAGCTTGTTATTTTATACGAGAGGGTACTTTGAGACCCTTAAGAAGTATTTAAGATTTTCTGATGAATGATTTCTCTTCATACTTTACTTACAAAACTGAATACAAAAACACGCTTTGATCTGAATACTTTCAAAAGATTACGAAACGCAATTCTCGAACCTCAAACCAATTGTGTATAGCGTCCTCACCCCACTAATTCCTACCTACCCAATTTAGTTAATGCACCCTAATTATACAAGCATCCGAGTGATTACACAATCGCCCGGCTCCGATCCGGATTATCCGGGCTCTTACACGGATACAACCGTAATCACATTTACCTTGAAACTTTGAAGAACTCTGTAATCTCAGCAGAACGTTGAAAAATGGCCCCATTTTTCATCCACACAGATCCGCCCATTTGCGCTGTACGGGTGAGGGTCAAAGGCCACTAATACATTTATAAGTTGCCGATTTAAAATTCACGTGAACAAGTTAATGTACGTTTCGATTAATTAATGCAATGTTTTTCGACCTGTGGGTCTCCTGACCCATAGGGACCCTTTGTGGGGGAGTTACTTTTGGCTGTTTTAGATTCCGAAGTTTTGTGTCAATGTTGTCCTTTAACATTTTCATCTCATTCTCAGTGGAAAAATAAAACTTATGTGATAGGTTAAATAGGAAATTATAGTTATAAAGGGGTAAATTGACCATTAATAGTTACAATCTATACTAATATTAAAAAGCTGAAGAGTCATTTGTTTGAACGTGTTAATATCAGGAACTACTGGACCGATTTCAAAAACTTTTTCACCATTGAATACGTGCTATAGGCTCCACGGGCGAAGCCGGGACGGACCGCTAGTCCCTTCATAAGTTAGAAGGAAATTATATCATAGAAATTAACGGGACCAAAGATAATCATAATATTGTTGATAGTGAAATCAGGCCTCTTATGCCTGAGCTACACGAGGCTAGTTTTTCAAGCTAGGATAGCAAGCTAGTACTTCTAGCTTCGTGTAGACAAAAATAGCGTTGCGTAGCGTTGTCTACACGAAGTAGAAGTCCTAGCTTGCTAGCTTGCTAAACACTATAGTAGATCCAACCGTTTATTTTCTTTTTGACAGCACCAATAGAACGTAAATGCGTCATGTTACACAAAAGTTCACTTTTAATTTGCTCCTTGATCCCGTATAATAATCATCTTTGATAAATTGAGTCCATAAGTGCAGTAGTTTTTTTTATAAATTACATAAAATACCAAACGTTTTAAAAAAAATACGTTCTATGGGTGATGAACCATGAGCCATAGAACGTAAATTTTTAAAAACACTTCGGAGAGTGTGCGACTGATCTACATGATCTGATACCACCTTGTCCTTTTTTCTATCGGAATGCTCGTAGCTCGAAAAAGCGACATCGTTTCATGGTTGATGTTCCAAAGACACGAACGAAGAGATTCGACTCAACTTTTGTGATAAGAACGTCTAGGCTGTGGAATACGTTGCCTGAGTGGGTTTTCCCCGATAGTTACAATCTTTGTGTCTTCAAATCGAAAGTGAATCGGTTTTTTTCTAGGTAAACACGCTTCATCGTAGACCGCATCGTCGCTTAACATCAGGCGAGATTGCGGTCAAGTGTGAACCTATAAAAGTTTTAAAAAAAAACCTATGGACTCAATTTGTCAAAGATGATTATTATACGGGATCAAGGAGCAAATTTAAGCAGTTGTCATGTTTTTAAAACCTCGCATTTAAAAGTGAACTTTTGCGTAACATGACGCAGTTACGTTCTATTGGTGCTGTCAAAAAGAAAATAAACGGTTGGATCTACTATAGCTTGCTATACTAGCTTGAAAAACTAGCCTCGTGTAGCTCGGCCATTAGTTCGAGTCTTTGAACGTCAACAATAAAACGGCGTTTCTTTTCCGAGCGGCGAGCAGATGAAAAAAGGGTTGACAAGTGAGGGTAGTGGGTTCTGCTCGTAAGTGGAGATAGCTCTTAAGTTTGACCTAGTTAGGGGTTCCTACGTTTCAACTGGAGCGGGTGTTTCCGACGACGACTGTCAAAACAGTCCAGATTTGGTACCATGACACATAATTACTAGACAATGAAGTCTATAAAACCTTAATATAGGAGTAAACTAGCGGCCCGCTCCGGCTTCGCTCGAATAATAACCTAGATGTCAACTGCAGCGCCATCTGCCGGGCTGATTTGTGAATCTAAACCTTCCAGGGCCCTACCCAAACGTATACAAAAAAAATCATTCAAATCGGTCCAGCCGTTTAGGAGGAGTTCAATAACAACGAAAAGTGGCATTGATTTTTATATATAGGTTCAGTAGTATACATAGGTGTGAAAGCGTAACAGACAGATAGACAGACAGACGGTGTTACTTTCACATTCATAATAATATTAGTAATAGTAAACAGTAGACTATAAAATGTGACATTAAAAGTTTGTAAAAGTGTTACCCTTAGGGGTGCTAAATCCCTACTAAGAGCTCCCTCCCTCACAAAACTGCGATGCGATGCGATGCCACGCCGCATCGGAGCAATTCGACATAGCAAGTTCCTCTGAAGCGACGTCGCATCGCATCGCAGTTTTGTGTAGAAGCCCTAATAGTAGGTTTTTGTAGTGGTAAGACTCTTAGCAGAGTCCGCCTGGGGAAGTACCACACCTTTGTCAATTATTCTACCGTGTTCCGGTTTGAAGGGCAATGTTTCCAGAGAAATTACAGGGCTTAGAGATATAACAACTTAGATCTCTGGGTGACGAGCGCAGTGCAGTGCTAGGTAATGATTTGGACTATCATGTTCCAATAGCTGCGTGTTACTGTGCTGTTATGTGGCAGGCATGTTGCTTAACATCAGGCACATGACCTGCTCGTCTCGTCACTCTATATATACGCTATAAAAAAAAGGTAAGCCACGGGCATAGTTAGTTCTCTATATTTTATAACATTTCTCGTTTCAGTGTAGACGCTTGAGCAGTAATTGACGATCCCCGAAGTCTGAACTTTTTTCCCAGTTCGTTAGCGGTAGAACAGAGCTGCGTTCGTTCGTCTCTCACAACTTTATCGAATTGTGGCTTTCTCTTGTCGAAACATCGCGCGTGCTTTACACATTTTGTGTATTTCTGAATTTGTTGCGGTGAAGTTGTATATAACTTGATTTTTTTGTTGTTGTTTCTTTCGTAACGAAGTTAAGGGGATTCTATCTAACAATTGTAGACTTTTATTCGACCGCCATCTCGCCTGATGTTAAGCGACGATGCGGTCTACGATAAACTTAAAACTATCTTACTTATCTATCTTTACTGTGCATTAAAAAACTTTTATCCTACTTTTGTCCATAAGGGCCTTGAGGCTTATTCATGGCCAACTCTAACCATTATTAAGACCAAACGGTTTTATGTAGGCACATACATAAATGTGTTCATGAAAACCTTTAAATAATACATCACGTATTTTGTATTTCTATAAAATAGTCAGACCTTCAAATAATTTTGTAAATCATTTAATGTTGTAGAAAAAGATCAAAGAAAAAATTTAAGATACATTTACGAACAATTTAAGAAATATCATCGAACGTAAATAATTAAATATACTACCTTAGCCTCGAGGAATATTTACATATATTTTATGGAATACTATTTATAAATGACAGGTTTGTTAAAATGTAAATAAATCGTTCTGATTGACTTACACGTCACACGTACAAGGGTCATAGTAATATGTATGGAACAGAAAATTATGTAAATTTTAAAGAATATGTAGGACGAGACCGTCGAAATCCACAATCGTGTTAGTCGTAGGATCAATTCTCGCCGACATCTCTCTCGAGTATTATTCCAAGTGCGAATCGTCATCGCTATTTGCTTTACCGATAAAGCAAAATATCGTGTGGAAACCGGCTTGTTAAAAATAAACACCCATATACTCATATACTCATATACTCATTTATTAATAACTAAGGAGTTACACGTCACGTTATTTACATTCTAATAGTCCGAAATGAATAATATGATAGTAACACTCTGGTAAAAAATCAATCGTTACAAATTCTAGGAGGTACAGATTTTGATACCAGTCACAAACAAATTATAATTATAAAAACAACACACAATAAATTAATAACACAAATTACAGTATAGCGCCGACTGCGCACACCACACGGTGAGATAGTCAATATTAGCCCTACTCTATGGTCCTGGGTAACAACTCGTCTACTCTGTAGAATGATTTTTCTATTAGCCAATTACTTAGTTTCAATTTAAAGGAGTGTTTTGATTGTGATTCCTTTATTTCATTCGGAAGGCGATTGTATACCTCCGGAGCCATCACGTGCACCTGCTTGGATTCCTTTGTGAGCCGGCGCGGCGGCGCGCATAACAGATTGGAATGTCGCTCGGAGCGCAGCCGAGGGTACTCGTCCAGGTGATCCCAGGCGTACAGCGCCGCCTGCAGGATAACCAGACACGGGACGGTCAGGATCCTCAAGTCACGGAACAAGGGTAACGCTGACTCGTCGTCTGGCACTCTCGCAATGGCTCTTACAGCTCTCTTTTGCATCCGGAATGCACGTTCCCAATCGGCCGATCGGCCCCAGAACTCTACGCCGTATTGCAAAAGAGAGTGCACGGATGCAAAATAGCAGCTTCGAATCATGCCGCGAGGCAAAAAGGCCGACAACCGCCAGAGCGCAAAGCTAGCACGCCCGACCCTTTGACAAAGCGTGTCAATATGGCTAACCCAAGTGAGAGCGCTGTCGATCTGAAAACCGAGGAAAGTTGTCGCCAGCACCTGCTCCATTTTCCTATCCCCGATCCAAACATCCAAAGGATCCCGTTTGTGACCCGATAAGTCGAACTGCGTAAAGTGCGTTTTGCTTATATTTAAAACTAAGCACCTTTCGAAGACAAGCGTCATCCACCAATTCCGGTGTGAAAGACAACTGTTCCAATGCAATTACAGGACTAAGAGATCATTTCATATCTTTGGGTGACGAGTGCAGTTCTAGGTAGTTTTTTGGACTCTTCAAGTTCAAATAACTATGTGGCGCTGTGCTGTGATCGGCAGGCGTGCTGTTTACCATCAGTTTCATGTATCGTTTGTCTTATAATATCCATTCTTAAAAAGAAAAACAAAACCGACTTCAATTTAAAATTAAATTCAGACTCGACCAAATTTCATAAGAATGTATCACCGGAGCGTCTAAATATGTGAAAAATTTTAGTTTTTTGTTCATATTCCCAAAACCGCTACACCGATTTTGATAAAATTTACATGGGACCACCTCTGAACTATGATCTACCAAATAGAAAAAGAACCATCAAAATCGAACCACAATTGGCGGTGCTGTCGCGTAAGATACATACAAAAAAAAATTTGGCAGTCATAGGAACTGCCGATAGAAGTGAAAACTTACAACTCAGAACTTCATAGCTTACTTTGGAAACTACACGGGTGTAACTGGAGGGTGTGGCCTGGACATCGTGGCATGACCATCTAGAAATGCACCAGCATTTCCCATTGGCTGACGCATTTCTAGATGGCTCTGCCATGATGGGCAGGCCACGCCCTTTTAGCATTTCCCATTGGATGACGCATTTCCAGATAGCCAATGGCTATGGTCCCGAGTTTACCCGAAGATTTCTTATCATATCCGAGCGTGACGCTAGAATCCATTTCACAGCCCACGAAAAATGTATCTAGGCGCGCCTAAAGAAGTTTTCACTTCAAAAATATATACAACCGAATTGATAACTTCCTCTTGTTTGGAAGTCGGTTAAAAACTGTATACCTAATGAGCTTGACTATAAAATCATTAATTGTTCGTTGTATTCGTCTAAGTGCTATAAAATGATCGCTTGAACAGCTAATGTTATTACAAGCCCAACCTCCAATGTAATAAGGATAACATGAACAAGCTTAATTATGTTTGCACCAATTACAAGAATATCCCTTAACATTTTAATAAGCTGTTAGTTAACCCATTAAAAACCTTATTTACTTACGGGCTGCCAGGGCCGGATCGAGGAGTTTATTTCGAGGGGTATAGCTCGCTCAATGTGGTATAAGACGCTCAGTTCTCCATAAATTATATTTTACTGAACGTCTTTGATAAATGTCTGGACCTGTGTTGCTCTATCATGTTGTAAGAACTAGATATATAAGTCTGAAATTCGTATAGCAGATAGATTATTGTAATCTGAATTAGCACATAGGCTTACTTTTTGAACCCGAAAAAATACTTAGGGAATATTTCTAAATTGTATACGAACGAAATCGCGACGTAATACTAATCTTACTAAAAATGTAAATGTCAAAGTTTTTATATTTGTTGCAACGACGTCGTAACGTCTAAACATATCTGGTTGAAATTTGGAACATCTTATCTTCTTATCTTATCTTATCTAATATATATAAATCTCCTGTCACGATGTTTGTCCGCGATGGATTCCTAAACTACTTAACCGATTTTAAATTAAATTAGCACACCGTGAGCAGTCTGGTCCAACTTGAGAGATAGGATAGTTTTTATTTCGATTAATAGTCTTTAAATGACAATATCCTAGCGCAGCCGGAATGGGCCGCTAGTAGATTATAGTAATAAATAACACATATACTACTTTTTATAAAAGGAAAACAACGGGAACTGCACGGGTAAAATCGAAACGTGCTGCTAGTAATAGATAAGGAAGAATATTTAAACTTAGTTTAATTACGAAAAGATTTAATTAAGAAGTTGATTCCCTGCCCCTGTCCTGAATCCGTCCACAAGACACTTCTCAAGAAGGTTCCCTTTTATGAGAATTTTCGAGGATTTTTCGCGCCCTTTGGCGATTTCATTATAATTTACGATTTAGGGAAATGGGGGAAGATTCCAGTTTTTTTTTCTCCTTTTGTTGGAACAGCGTTATTATCTTGCCGAGGTTCTTGTTAATTAGAACAGTTCGGAACAGTTATTGCTGATAATTATAATTAGCGTTGTTCGAATGCTGACTTTACTTTTTGTAACGACTTGGCATAAAAAAAATCGTTTGTATTTTTGTTGTTCGAAAAGAACTTGTAATTTTTGTACGACTGTATATAAACCTAAGTGTTATGTTTTCATGTTTCTCTTTTTGGTGAACATGACTAAGGAACAGTAATGTTCCGATAACACATTAACATAATATAATTTATGTTTAACACATTGTTTTTGCCAATATTAATACATTTTGCAACATACAAATGGTGGCTAAAGTGGCTATCAATGTCGGAGTCCCTCAAGGGTTGGTATGCTCTGCGACGCTCTTCCTGTTCCATATCCACAATATGTTTTAGCCCGGTATCTTTGGGTACGCAGGTGATAGCACCGTTGTAGAGAGTTACATATCTAGCGCCAGAGCCAGTGGGCAGTAAACTCAGGTACTAAGAGAGAGTTTGATCGAGCGTTTGAGCTTGACCCTTGAGGCGGTGTCTGAATGGGGCGCTGCCAATCTGGTCAAAAGATCTCCGCTAAAAGGAGTCCATTCCAACTGACTCCAACTTTTAGAGGTGTATACGTGCCGGTTTCTGACGATCTTGAGCTTTTGGGCGTTATTTTGACCTCTATGCTCAACTTTGGCTCGTATATCGAATCCAAGGCTAAACTAGCTGCCAAAAAACTAGGTGTCGTCTCAAAGGTGCGAAGGTACTTCAAGTCTGAATAATTGTTTACATTATATCAAGCACAGATTCGCTCCTGTTTGGAGTACTGTTCGCACCTTTGGGATGGATCGGCTAAGTACGAGTATCAGCTGGAGACTCTGGATTCTTCTCTGGAATTAACTTCGGTACACCAGTACATATGTGTTATTAATTAACATTTCTCAGAACTCAGAGTCAGACAGCTATATATTCTTAAGAGTGTCCTAAGGTTCCACCCAACAGCGCCAAATAGTATCAAAACTCTAAAAACATCTAACAGAATGCCAAGGACTCATAGATGGGATCTCCCTCTAAGAAGAACTTGTCAGGGACAAAGAACCTACAGTTTTTTAGGCCCCTTCATATATGAAAAACTAAACACAAAACTCGAAATACTAAACAATACAAAAAATGAATGCAAAAAGAAGGTAACGGAATTTCTTAGGCAATTGGGCTACGAGGATACTGAGGCTCTAATTAGGACTGCAACATAATTGAACCTACCCACGGCTTTTTAAATTTAGACTATTATTATTGTGCCGCAAGTTTCAATATATAAGACGCTGTTACATAAATAGTACACACATAGGGATACACACGATGCACGTCATCTCATCTACACTTACACACACATACATAATTATATACACCGCAGACACAACACACTCACATATACATACATACGCACAAACAGATAACAGTCCGTCATCAACAAACATCACACATCCCCACCCTCACTCACACAGACACATACTCCCTTACACACACACACACACACCCTTTCACCCTTACACACACACATGGAAACAAGCACAACTGAAGAGAACTAGCTCCCACAAACACAGGGAATCCTAGTGTGGGAGCTAGGGTTACAATTGGATACTAATAATATGCATGTTAGTTTATTTAAGTCCATTAGTTACCATAAGGCCACAATGTTAGAATGAAAATAAATTTTTATTATTTTTTTTATTATTTCTGCGCACATTTGTACTGTACACACTTTTATTTAACTCAACTTTGTTACGTACATTTGTACTACTCAAACGTTTACTTAAAATAACGAATTCAATAAAGCTACACTACACATATACTATCCTAGGTGAATTTATTTCCATTCTAACTAAAATTGATAAGCTCCAAAATACGTACACAACAAAATATGATTACGTCCGTGTTTCGGTAAACACAGAAATATCCTCATTATCCCCATTATGTCTGAAAGCAATTTGCGAGCACTCGACACCGCGCCGCGGCGGTGTCGGGTGACGCCGGGCGCGCACGCTAGTCGATTAATTCTGTATTAATTCGGCCTGGGGTCGATTTATTACTTATTGTATTGGTATTTCCCGTTTGGTGGTGACAGTTTTTTAAGTGTTAGGGAAAGAAAGGAAAATTAATTTACCGAAAAATCGTTCATACTTAGTATTGTTCGTATACATTTGGTTATTTCTATTTTTTTTACAAACTTTAATTTATTTTTATTATCGCAGGTTATACTTGTATTGAGCGTCATGTTGGTTGATGTTAAGTGATGATGCGGTCTACGATAGACCGTGATACCTAGAAGAAATCGATTCACACTAACTTCTTTGGTGTAGGTATTATATTTGAATACACCAAAATTGTAATCATCGGGTGGGTTTTTCCAACTCTGGATTCCACACATTCCACAGCTTAGACGTTCTTTTCGTAAAAGTAGTCAAAAATTATTCAAGTTTTTGGAACGAAAACTATGAAACGATATCGCTTTTTATTTACTCGCTTATGATTTGAGATGATTGACATTGACATGATGAAGATTAAAGTCTAAGCAAATATATAATAAAATAAATAAATATAAATATTGGTGGACAATTCACACACAACACCATCTGACCCCAAACTAAGCAAAGCTTGTGTGATGGCGGCCAGATAGCTGATATAATACTTACATAGTTTTAAATACATACTTATTATACATAGAAACACCCAGACACAGTGCAAACATTTGAATTCATCACACAAATATTTGCACTGGGTGGGGATCGAACCCACGACCCTCGGCTTCGCAGGCAGAACTACTACCAACTAAGCCACGAGGCCAGTCTAAAACTAGCGGCTCGTTCCGGCTACGCTCGGATAATAACCTAGATACCAACTGCAGCGCCGTCTGCATCTGAACAACCCTTATTACTTAGGGGTATAAAAAATAGTTAGTAGCCGATTCTCAGACCTACTGAATATGCATATAAAATTTGATAAAAATCAGTAAAGCCGTTTCGGAGGAGTAAGGTAACTAACACTGTGACACGAGAATTTTATATATGAGATAAACATTATTAATGCAATAAATATAGTATAGGTAAAGAGATATATTTGCCAACAACTAGATATTGCCTAAGTTGTTTCTCATTGAAACGATTTAATTAATTACATGAATTAGTACACCAATTGAGGAGGAAACATTCCAATTGAATCCAATTACACCCCTAGTAGATAAAATACTATACTTACGTATAGTTTCATTTGTTCACAAGAATGTGGAATTGAAACGAAATTCCGCTGTCTTTTATTTTATGGGAGACACAGTATAATTATGTACATTGGATATGCTTGCACACAATAATACGTCTGCGGTTTTAGAAAAGTGAGCAATCGAATTCTAAGTTAGAAGTTTTTATTTTTTTCGGCAGTACCTAGCCAAAGATAAAACTAAAAAAAAATTATATACATTAATTACCATGCAAACTTCCACCGAAAATTGGTTTGAACTCAATGTAGTAAGCAGTATTTTCAGTCATAAATACACTGTGATTAAAACATCGATCAACGTTACAACGAACTACAATAACTTATTTAGTATGTTACTTGCTGCTACAGAAGCCTTCACGGGTGAGTCCGACTCGCACTTGGCCGCTTTTTTTTAACTATTAACAAAACTAAAATATAACTAAATATTAACTATGATAGTTTTGTACTTGACCGCCATAAAGGAAGCAACTGATTGGTTCTATAATTGCTTATTGTAATACCACACAAACATCATCAATAGGCCATCGATAAATGGCTTACAAGCTCAGGTTTACATCCGATCCATATTAATCTATTCAAACATACGACTCAATGTATCAAATTAATTACATATTGCTAATATTATGTAATTACTGTGATGTACACAGGTGTAATTACAAGTTATTGTTGCGTACTTGTGGGGTTGGGCTGAAAGGGCCCGAAGATCACAAGGGCGAAATTAATTATCTTGGAAATAATACTTCTTTATACTGAACAAGATTAGAGTACTTTCTTACGATGCGCCCATCGGCACCGTCACGAAAAACCAACCTAGACGTCTACTCTCTTTCTACGACAAACGTAATTTCAAAATAAACTCGGGACTTTCCTACACCGGTACTTTTATTTTTTTTATTTTTTTAAATGGTCACGAGACGAGCATGACATGTGGCAGGCATGTTAAGCAACATGCCTGCCAAAATCAAAATCGGTACGAAAATGCTGATGCATTTCTAGATGGCCATGCCAAGATGGCGAGGCCACGCCCTCCGGTTACACCCGTGTAGTTTCCAAGGTAAGCTATCAAACTCTGAGTTATAAGTTTTCACTTCTATCGGCAGTTCCTATGACTACCAATTTTTTTTATATTATGATGAATATATCGTCCTATCCCTGAGATATATTTTTATGGAAAAGTAGTGTATCTGCTATTCCAGACAATAATCCGTGTTCCAAATTTTAGTCAATCCCGTTCAGGCGGTCTGACGTGGTCGAGCAGTAAAGACCTAAACTTTGACATTTATAATATTAGTAGTTAGTACGACTAGTGGTATCCCGAGGTTTCACTCGTACAGTTCCGGATCCCGTTATTTCACTAGAATAAAAGTAGCCTATGTGTTCTTTCAGACTATTATCTATATTAATCTATCTATGTACCAAATTTTATCTAGATCCCTTCAGTAGTAGTTCTTTTTTGCTCGAAGGAGTAACATGCATAATTATGTTTATGTAAACTTTCACATGTTATATATTATAACCTAGTGGTATAAGTATGATTTAAAAACACTCTGGAAAATGTGCGTTTATTTTTTGCAATGTTGGTAACTGTAGCTGGCAACATGAAGGCTACATTGTCGGATCCGGACCGTTTTCAATTTCCGCCGGCGATTTATTGATGAGAATAAATTTTTTGACGATACATTTGTTTCGGCCCGCCGAGGGATTGATGCGAATCCTTTGGAATGTTTATTTTATACTCACCATTCTACAATGTTCGTATCCTAGCTTAAGGAACCCACTAAATGTTCCCACTGCTGGGACTCGGGGCCTTCTCTCGCAAAAGAGTCACGGCTATTCACCACGCTGGCCTAGTGTGTGTTAGTATCCCGTTCATAAAGATTAAAAAATTGACAGTCATAGGAACTGCCGATAGAAGTGAAAACTTATAACTCAGAATTTGATAGGTCATTTTTGAAACTACACGGGTGGAATCGGACGGCGTGGCCATGAGCATGGCCATCTAGAAATGCTGATGCGTTTCACGCGAATTTACCTGAAGTTTTCTTTCATTTACCTACGAATGTGACGCTTGAGGTCAATTCACTGTCTACGAAGAATCTGTCTGTGGTGCGCCAAAAGAAGTTTTTACCTAAAAATAGCGAAAGTTTGGATATCTAAATGATTGTTGCTCAATCACGTCGGAATGCTTGATCGGATTGGGTTGAAATTTGGAACACAGTAAAATTTTTATTGTCTAGAACAGCAGTAGTGAAACCATTTAAGCATATAATCAGCCTAAATAGCGTTTCTACTGGGATTTGAAACCTTCTCTCATAAGGTAAGAGTTACCCACCACGCTGGTCAAGAGCGAGTTGCCGAATGACACAGTCATGCCCACGAAAGATATCTTTCTTGAAACACTCTGATTTCCTCAAGATGTTTGTCTTCACCTTTAAAGCCAGCGGTGAAGAAAGACTTGTACAACTTCACTTCCTACCCAGCTTACATTTTTACGTGCAAATAAATATTTCCATAACATTTTTTCTACCTATTTTTATATAGATCTAGATTAATTCGAATTGAACGTAAACTAACAATATTTGTACTAACTTAAACGACATTTTAAAAACAGTAACTTAATTTTATTGTAACCAGTACATAACCCCGCTAACAGCTTACTCAAACAATAAGTTAGCTAAACGAGCCCGATTTAACTTAGCGCGACTTAACTAATAGCTGGTGACTATAAGCGTTTACGGATTACTTAGTTAAGTTGCTCAAGTGCGACTTATGTGAGGGCGGACTCTGCTCAGTATCTTTCCTGTGTGGAACCATAACGAAATAAAGTTATTCTCATAATTTACAGTACCTGGGTGACCGAGCTTTGCTCGGTTTAAATACTAAATATACTTAGATACCTACTGAGAAAAGACTCCAAGAAATAGATTTTCTTTAAAAAAACGAATTGAAAAAAAAGAGAACCCGTCTGGATTCGAACCCGGAGCTACTAATTCGTAACCGCTATGAGCACCTGACTTTCCGTCTGAGCTAATTATGCTGTCGCGTCAGGCAGCGAAATTTACCTTCACATTCTAATGTCTAATGTGACAGTTTTTCATTATCTAAAAACGCGCATAATATGCGTTTTTTTTAATAAGATCTAGTTAGATCGATTTATCGTCCCCAAAATCCCCTGCATACATAATTTCATGCAAATCCGTCGAACCGTTTCCGAGATTCAGATTCTATATATATATACATATTTATATAGGTACAAGAATTGCTCGTTTAAAGGTATAAGATATTAATATGTGAAGACAAAACTTTGTAGACTTTTTTAATGAAAATTTACGGTTTTTTGTTTCGCGGAATCCTGTTTATTTCCCTCAAGGAAGAGTAGCCTCAGTTATGCATTAGACCATCAGCTATCTAGTAGTGAAAGTCCAGTAAAAATCGGTCGAACCTTTTCGGAGATTAGTTGGAACTAACACACAGATAAAAAACAAAAATTAAAAAAAAAATACATGTACCGTCCATAAATTCATGAGCATGTAGTAAAAAGCGGTTTTTATTAAAACTTCGATCAAAGTTACAACGAACTAAAAAAAACTATGTGTACTATGTATATTATGTTACTTGCTGCAACGGAACCCTTCATGGGCGAGTCCAACTCGCACTTGGCCACTTTATTTGATATTACAAACAGAGACTTCAATTTTCTTTATTGATGTTGTTATGATTACGCCTTACGTTAAGCGACGACACTGTCTACGATGTAGCGTGCTTACCTAGAAGAAACCGATTCACTTTCGATTTAAAGACACCAAGATTGTAACCATCGGGTAAACCTACTCAGGCAACGCATTCCACAACCTAAACGTTCTTATCACAAATGTAGATTCTAACCTTTTTTTTTAAAGTAAAGAGTGACAAGACGAGCAGGACATGTGCCTGATGGTAAGCAACCTACCTGCCACATAATAGCACAGTGACACGCAGCTATTGGAACATGAAGAGTCCAAATCATCACCTAGCACTGCACTGCGCTCGTCACCCGGAGATATCAGGTGTTTTATCTCTTAGCCCAGTAATTTCTCAGGAAACATTGCCCTTCAAACCGGAACACAGCAATGTTTGCACACTACTGCTTGGCGGAAGAATAACTGGCAAAGGTGTGGTACTACCTTTTCGTAGTCTTAACTATAAGTTTAGACAATGTCTTGCTTCGACACAGTACTGTACAGGAGATATCCGTCTAGCTACCCCGCAACCCTACACCCTCGCTTAGTGCCCGGAGTTATTGGGGATGAATCCCTTACATAAATAAGCGAGCTCCCACAAAGGAGTTAAGTTCGCAATATTTTATTCATTTGTTTGTTTCTTACAGCTTTTGTACTCAAAAGGGTTTCGAGATTTGGTAATGTAACTGGGGGATATGTGGGGGTAATCGATCAATTCAATAACTTGTCACAAGATAGAAGAGACTAAATTATAGATTGACTATATTTCTATACAGTATGTATTTCTATCGTATCTTCGTACTCTAAAGAAGTGTATAGTAACGAAGTAGTACTAACATACTTCGTTAGTAGTTAAACGATTCGGGCAGAAAATTTTGAAGCTAATTCAATTCGATTTCTAAATAAAATTGTTGAAAACACCGGAAGTGTTTTGTTTTTTCTCTTCTTTTTTTTCATTCAACTAATCTGGCACAGCACTATGTCCTTTGATATTGCCCCATCTTTTTAATGGAAGGGGCGCAAGATAATCTCCTTGCGTCTAATGCCAGCCGTTATTCCAGATCGGATGAGCTGATTGGCCTCCGTCATTGTTGTGTACGGCATCGATATCGATAAAAAAAGTAGCGGTACTTATCGATAGTAATGTGAATACGGGCCTTTACGAATAAGGGAAGTTAGCAGGACTTTGCAAACTCGGCCTGGGGTAAAAATAACACTTTCCGGTTATTTTGTCAATTAGCAGTTAAAAGTTATTGTTGCAAAATGTTACTATTACTGAAGATAAACAAAAATATTTTTCATTAAAATTAAATTGACTTTATCGATTCATTCGTTAACTTGTCTTATTATAAAACATCAAAATTCTTAATTACCTTGAGGATTTTGATGTTTTACAAATATATCAGAAATAAATATTTAGGTACTATACAGGGTTACTGGTAATCAGCCTGCATCCGTTTAAGGGCATGTTCTGTATATTTAAACAAACAACTTTTGTTCTACAACTTTCGTTAAAACTCAATAGAAACCCCAAAAAAAAATAGTGTTTGTTGCCCTTTTTTGTACTGTTTAGTGACTTTTTAGTGTTTATTCACTTCGGCACATATTTTTTTGCGCGTTAAAGAGCGTACACACTCTTGTGACGAATTGTTACGGAGAGTTCGATGCTTTTAGACCGTGCAAATACATTTTTTATTTATTTTGTAAAATAAAAAAAAACATAAATTTTTAAAACCTGTGGAACAAAAGTTGACGTATTGAATGTACCTAACATCCCCTTAAAAGGATGCAGGCTGATTACCAATAACCCTGTATACATATTATGTACTCTTAAGAAGTATGTATTTAAGTATATCAGTTATCTGGTTCCGATACTAAAACCTTTGCTTTGTTGAGTAGATAAATAGAAAACTCTTAATTGTGACACAAATGGTACAGAAAAGTTACAGTAGGACACTTATGAACTTGCACCAAGCCATAGAATAGATAATATAGAACCAAGCACCACTAGCAAGTGGCGGTCTTATTGCTTTGCTGAAAGCAATCTCTTCCATGAAACCAGGGTTTACTTTGTTGCTTGATAGTCGAGCGAGAGAATTCTCCACCAATATTGAAAATAAGGACTCAAAATACGCTTCAATGATCAAGAAAATTAATTTAGTTAGCTCCTATTGTCTAAAATAGCTAAAGCCTGTTACAAAGAGTTATATAATAATTTGGGAGCCCTATTAAGTCTGCTACATTCCACATTCGTACGGCGGCGTGCCTCTAGTAAAACGGCTACGTGACATGGTTCCGAATCACTCCTCCGATACTAACCGACAGAATTGAAAACGTACTTTAGGCTGATAACGGAGGCGCACTGGATATCGAAAATTATATTTTTTTATTTTGTCGCGGCTAAAAGCGAAAAATGTAGAGTCGAAAAAAAAATTATAGTGATGTGCTAAAACTCCACAAAATTAGACTTTTTTAGATTTTCTTAAACTACCTACGTAGGTACTTAGATGACGACATAGATAACATTTTTTTAAAACTACTTTTTCATCACTATTTAGTATTAACCTATTTTGGTTCATCATTCAATCAATATTAATAAATGCGAAAGTAATGTGTCTGTCTGATACGCTTTTATTCCTAAACTACTGAGCCGATTTGAATGGGGTACAGAAATAGTATAGATCCTGAGAAAGAACATAGGCTTAAGGAGAGAAAAGGGGTTTGAGGCGTTGAAATAGGGGATGGAAGTTGTCTTGGAAGCTTTGTCATTTTTTTAGCTAGAAACTTAGGAACATATTTTGTAGGCTTTTGTTTAGAGATATATTAATAATTATGGCGTTCAAAGTTTAGTAAATTTTACCCTTTAATCGTAGTTACAAAATAATTATAAATAAATTGGCGAAAATAAATTATCGTGAAAAACTAGTAAGTGGCGGGCTACACCGGGGGACAAAGCTAGTAAACTATATTTTATTTATTCTATTCTAATACAGCTTTTATTGAAATCGGATTTCAAAACAATTCCCAGCGATTTTTGTCTACGATTGCTATTCGATTCGTGTCGCTGTCAGGTTGAATCGATTGTTTTAGATGACTCCACGTCTCACACTCGCGGCACGTCATATGAAAATCGCCGCGTCGTTTTAGAATTCGAATTCTTTTCAAATTCGTAAAATTCAGTTCCCGCGTTTTCATCTGACATTTGTATTTTTTTCTACTGACTTTTTTAATGAGTTGAGCACGTGTCGCCATTGTGCCAGGAAGTTGTGCGTTAGTTTTATGTGTTTTTAAAAACTTTTATATGACGAGGGAGCTTTTGTTCGCGGCCCGTTTTAGTTTTACAACCGGAACGCGGTCGGTTTACTGTCGCGTTTAATTTGTGTTGTGTTAGAGAGTTGACACGAGCCGTTGCCACGGTTGAGATTTTGAGATAATTCACAAAAAAGGTTTGATGTTATATTTATTTTTATGCGCTTGGAAGAAATCATGAGATAAAAAATTTAACGATGCGGACTGATAGTCAAAAAACGGCATGATGAAGTTTGCTGACAACTGTCTCTTCAGAGTGAATTTTTCACTCAATATACTTACACAACATACATTACACCCAAATTCGACACACTGATGTTATTTCTAGTTCTTTTTAAAGGTACCTATGGCAGTTGTCCTAAAATTATTATCTATGGCTGTCTAGTCAACTCTGGGCTAGTGCAGAAGGAGGAGTTACGCGCTAGCTTTAATAATACTTCTTATAAATTAAAGAAGTGTAGCTTCTTCCGTAGGTACTCGTACATATTATGTTCACATTCACACATTCCTTCTCGTGCCCCAATATTCCAATCATCCTCAGCTGGACATAGGCCTCCCCTATAATACACTACTCAGCCCAATATTTCAATACTAAGTAGTAAAGAAGTACTGAATTTCCTTGGAGAAATTAATTTATGAATTCTGAATATAAATTATTGTTTTAAAATCCAATTTTTATCAATATAACAAAAATAAATTATGTAAGTAATTGTGCTGGCGGAATTCGAACCTAAGATCGTACTCGATCGTAAAATCTGACGTTCTCATCACTAAACCACCACAGCTTAAGTTTCAAATTAAATTAAATAAAACTTTGTATATCTAGGTATATATTTTTCAGAACTGTAATCTGTAATCTTGTAATCTGTAATCTTGTACTCTTTGAGAGTACAAGATACAAGTCTCAGAATAAAACACCCTACAATTCATAAAAAATAGCTGCTTATTTTGAGACATTACATTATTTTATCAAGGTCCTTGAAAAAAGCGAATAAAAGGTAACAAGTAATATGAATTTTGGGCGTTCGCTGCGCATTGTTAAACATAATACCGTCATAGCAATCCCATTAGAGGAAATTTAAGTGTCCCGTTGGATCGCGATCGGTACACAAAGGAGAGGACGGAATAATTCAGAGACGATGTCTAATGCAGCCACTTGACTTGGGGTTTGAGATCTCTTAGGCATTTAATTTACTTTGATCTGAGCTAACGATTCTGAGGATTTGTAAAAATTCGTATTATTGTACTTTCTTTGAGTTATTCTTTTTTAGCTCAGTCGAAACGCAAATTAAAGGAAAATTATTAAAAGATCACAGAGTATTTTAGAAAACTTTTTTTTACAGCCAATTTGCTTTATCTATGGTAATTTGATTCAGTTCTTGTCTATTGGTAATACATCTTCAGGCTAGCGCAGAACGTACTGCAAAACTCGTTTTTAGCTCAATTTTATCGTTTTAATTTTGTGTGACGTCATAAACATCGAACAAAATATCTCTATAATATAAAAATGAATCGCAAAATGTGTTGGTAAGCGCATCACTCAACAACGGCTGGACCAATTTGGACAATTCTTTTTTTTAAATGTTCGTTAAAGTCCAAGGATGGTTTTTACGGCGAGAAAAAAACAAATAATTGTCGGGAAAACCCTGAAAACAGCTCATTTCTTTTGCCCATACACACGTTTTATAACTAAAATGTTAAGGGAATTTGAGCTTTATTGCTATGTTATAAAGTTCATATTAAATATAGCGCTTTCCCATACAAACGTTTTCTAACTAAATTGTTTAGGCAATTTGAGCTTTATTGCTAAGAAATAAAGTTCATATTAAAAAACAAGCACTCACTTATGTCTAAGCAATATATGTGTGTTCCTAACGTCAAGGAGTCAATTTGCACTTTATTCCCGCTGCACAAAGTTCAAATTCCATCATATATATCAAAACAGTTGCGTGTGTGCGTTGCAGAATAGGAGGATGTCGCCGTTCCGAAACTCACTCAGAAGAAACTCAACAAAAGAGATGACATCGCGAACCAGATCAAATTGAATAGTCACAAAACGTAAGACTCATAGATCATTCGTAATGATTTTCAATTTGGTCGGCTTCACGACATTATTTATTTTGATTTAGTTTCGGAACGCGATATAAAATGCGTCAGTTTTCACGTCATTATATCAATCAAGTGTCAGTCATGTGTCAGTCAAACACAAACCGCGTAACAAAAGTGTTTTATTATTTTGAATTATTAAGCTAATATCTCTGCAAAAATATTTAAATACACATGGGCTGTGGAGCGCAGTATTTTTGGAGTAAAACTAACGGACAGAATACGAAACACCATACCGCTTTCCAAAACCGGAACAGCATCGGGATCGAGCGAGCGAGCGGGAGCGAGCACAGGGATCGGGCAGGACATGTTTGCCGCATGTCGGATGATCATTGGGCCAAAATTACCACACGGAGGAAGCCAGATTGCAAAGTTCAACGCGGCAGACCAAAGAAACGATGACAAGACAACCTCAACAAATATCGGAAGTGCTGGACTGTATTAGCCATAGAAAGGAAAAACTGGAAGGAGGGTATGGAAGCAGATGCCCAACAATGGAACAAGACATCCACATGATAAATAAATGCTAATACATATTACGTAAATGAGATAGATGCAAATGAATTCAATTTCAAAATTCCAGAACAAATTACAGGCGAACTGAGGATTTATAAATCAGTTGATTCGGTGACTTATCAATGAAAATATCGATGTCGTCAACTACTATCCACCGGAATTTTTGAACTCGCTGGATTTTCCAGGATTGCCACCTCAAATCTTCATTAAATGTTGGATCAGTTAAAATGTTGCGAAATATCAAAGAACCACGTCTTTGCAACGGCACACGGTTAGCTATAAAAATACTGAACAACGTGATAGAAGCAACTATACTGAAAGGAAAGTATAAAGGAGAAGACATTTTGATACCACGAATCCCAATGATTCCAACTGATGTACCATTTGAGTTTAAACTACTACAGTTTCCAGTGCGGCTTGCTTCTGCTATGACCACAAACAAGTCCCAGGGCCAACCATAACACGCTCAGCGCCAAGCCCTATATGCAAATATACTACCAAATTTTCACAACCTTTAATTTTTTTTGTGTTGTGAGTTGTGAGATGTTAAAACAGTATAGAAAATAATCACATCTCATAAGTAACAAAGATGGAGAGAAAATTGTACGCTGAAGATGTGCTATAAAAAGTATGACAGGAAAGTTATTGGTGGCAAGACTTTCAGAGCAGCTCAAACAACTACAAAATGTATGTATGTGAAAGTTTTTGGAACGAAATTCCTTATTTGTATCAAAAAAATTTGTTTATATACGTTGAAATAAATATGTTTTTAATAAAATACTTACTTTATGCGGTTCACAGAATACATCTCTTAAGTTTCAACAGTATAGGTAGTTATTATAGTTTCGAAAAAAGTGGTTATGACATATGGATGGACAGACAGACAGACACAACGAACCCATAAGGGTTCAGTTAGTACATTTTACGGAACCGTAAAAATGGATCTTCGAAATGTATGTACGCTCATAACTTTTGAATGACTGCACTAAATATGATGATTCTTTTCTCTATGTATTTATTATTGTCGGGAAAAGATTTATACAGCAGAAAGGTTAGAAAATGTAGACGAAAAAATACATGGTGGTACGAAGTTCACCGGGTCAGCTAGTACGAAATACAAATTTCTTTATTGAGAACGTGAACACAATTTGTGAAGCCGGTTAATTTTGGTCCGAACTAGTACATTTTACTGGATCGCTGTACCTAATGGCAACATACTTAATATTACAAAAAAATTGGCAGTCATAGGAACTGCCGATAGAAATGAAAACTTATAACTCCGAATTTGATAGCTTACCTTGGAAACTACACGGGTGTAATCGGAGGGCGTGGCCTCGCCATCTTGGTATGGCCATCTAGAAATGCGTCAGCGTTTCCCATTGGCTGATGCGTTTCTAGATGGCCATGCCATGATGGCCTGTCCACGCCCTTTCAGCATTTCCCATTGGCTAACGTATTTCTAGATGCCCAATAGCCATGGTCCCGAGTTTACCCGAAGGTTTCTTATCATACCCGAGCGTGACGAATGAATCCAATTCACAGCCCACGAAAAACCGGTCTAGACGCGACTAAAGAAGTTTTCACTTCCAAAATTTAAATATTTCAATTACCTAAGTAAATTAACTAAAAATATCACATTTTCTTGTAACTTAGGATAACATATTTATTAAAGCTGAAGGTCTGACTTGGCTAGTTTCCATACTTTTCTGTAATCTACCTGATTAACTAATTGTAATGGTATGTTTTTGACCCAGTTAGTGGACAATTCACACACAACACCATCTGACCCCAAACTAAGCGAAGCTTGTACTATGGCGGCCGATAGCCGATAAATGTATGTATGTATATGTAATACTTGCTCGTTGATAGCTTTCGTAGACAATGTTTGGAATACATAACCATCGAATAGCTCCATAGTGTATGCGTAAGTTTCAGTCAAAGATTAAGATTAGGTAAATTTCCAGTGTATAATCGCTGTGTTGCCAGGCATCTGCGCAATTCTCCAGCGCCCCCCGGCACTGGTAGCTGCAGACCTCTAGGTATTGCCAGCTGCGAGACGCCGGCGTCTTCCGCTAAATGAAATTCCAGAGGGTCGAACTCTACTCGGCCGGGATTATGAACGTCTTGGATTTTTTTTTATATATTTTTAACGGACTTCAAAACAGGAGACTCTCATTTCAGTTGTATGTTCTTTAAACCGACTACAAAAAGGAGGAGGAGTTCTAAATTTGGTTGAATGTTTTTTTTAATGATGGTTAAGAAATAGTTCCGCGAATCGTGAATCAATTTTGCCCATAAAATTGGCAAAATATGTGTAGCAGGTTTTTAAAATCTCAACAAAAAACTAAAATTATCTTACTTTAATCTGGACATGGTAGATTAAATATACCTAATGGTAGATTTCCTAAAAATATAATATAATACTTGACTAGAATTTCTGAGTAATTTAAATTTGAATAATGCCCGAGCTACACGAGGCTAGTTTTTCAAGCTAAGATAGCAAGCTAGTGTTAGTAAGCTGGTACTTCTGGCTTCGTGTGGACAAAACTAGCGTTGCGTAGCTTTGTCTACACGAAATCAGTAGTGGTAGGACTCTTAGCAGAGTCCGCCTGGGGAAGTACCACACCTTTGCCAAATATTCTACCGCCAAGCAGTAATGTGCAAACATTACTGTGTTCCGGTTTGAAGGGCAATGATTCCAGAGAAATTACAGGGCTTAGAGACATAATATCTTAGATCTCTGGGTGACGAGCGCAGTGCAGTGCTAGGTAATGATTTGGACTATCATGTTTCAATAGCTGCGTGTTACTGTGCTGTTATGTGGCAGGCATGTTACTTACCATCAGGCACATGACCTGCTCGTCTCGTCACTCTATGCTATAAAAAAATAAAAAAAACTAGGTTGCTAATTATAGCTTCCTATCCTAGCTTGAAAAACTAGCCTCGTGTAGCTCGGGCATAAGAGTTAGAAATGAAAGAGTTAAATTCGATTCGTCTGAGTTTAATTTAAAGTCGGTTTTTGTTAAAGCACTAAATATTTCCATTACTAGGACTCAAATGTTTTCCGTCGTCGTTTTTTTTTAAGTTAACACATTATACGCACATGACTTCGAAAAGACAGTGGTGCGCGTGGGATTCGAACCAGGGGGTCTACCCCTAACTAAAACTGTCTTAGTTTCGACGTCGCCTCTCTTTTCTTTTCGCTTGAAATGATAGAGACAGCAATAGCAAAGCTAAAGCCGATTTAGTTAGGCGGTAGAAAGCCAGGTCTAACAGTCCTTGTACTGCCAATATTTCCAATGGTTCTAGTGGGTTTGACCCCAGTGCGGTCAGCGCTCTCACAAATTCTTGCCGCAGATAATCCTGGCCGGCCAACCTCCTCAAAACTCCGCGGAACGTCTGCCGCCTGCGTTTAACTTCAAAACCAATATTATTATATGATCCCAGAGAAAATATCAGCGATCTTTGCCAACGTACGCTCCTTCCGTTTTAGGAATCGAATATTTTTTGTAGAGACAAGTTTAATTTGGAAAGAACTCGTTCTTTATTTATACGAATAATGTTGGAAAGAAAAAATCGGAATCACACAATTATACCATATTATTTTGATACTCGTATTAGTAAGGAATCTAGGAATCCTACTTCCTGTGTATTAGATGTTTATTACTCGAATAACTTCAGAACGTCTGAACGGATAGGTTTGAAATTTGGATCACAGCTAGGTTATAGTTTGGAATAGCGTATAGGCTACTTTATATACCGGGAAAATGATGGGAGCGGGAACTGCGCGAATGAAACCGCGGGTCGCTGCTAGTATAAGTATACAGGGTTATTGGTAATCAGCCTGCATCCTTTTAAGGGGATGTTAGGTACATTCAATACGTCAACTTTTGTTCTACAGTTTTTTTTAAAAAATGTTTTTTTTTTCTTTTACAAAATAAATAAAAAGTGCATTTGCACGGTCTAAAAGTATCGAACCCTTCGTAATAATTCGTAACGAGAGCGCGTACGTTTTTTAACGCGCAAAAAATGATGTACCGAAGTCAATAAACACTAAAAAGTCGCTAAACAGTACAAAAAAGGGCAACAAATACATTTTTTTTTTGGGTTATCTATTAAGTTTTAACGAAAGTTGTAGAACAAAAGTTGTTTGTTTAAATATACAGAACATGCCCTTAAACGGATGCAGGTTGATTACCAGTACCCCTGTATAACGGCTTGGTAGTAGAATAACTGAAAAAGGTGTGGTTCTACCCCAAGTGGACTCAGAAAATAACTCTACAGAATGTTTTTTTTTATTTCGACGTGTACCTAAGTTAAATGTTGTTTTTAGTTTATTGTGATTCAAATTTATCCAAATAAATTAAAACTAACTAATTTGATTATGCTGAGTTGAGGCGGGATTGTGACAAAAATGGGTAAATTCAACAGATAATATAGAATGACCCAATTCTGTGGACAATGTTCGGGATTAAGATTATCAATTATATCCTTGTCACATCTATATTCATTGATTGTTGTCTGAAGAGACGGCGACTGGATGGGTCTTTATTATGAACCGTGTCTTTAGAGAGGGGTCCAGCGGTAGTTTCAATATTAGTTTTTGCCACAATAAATGTTTTGTCATTTGTCATTATGACTGTTTTAACCGACTTCCAAAAAAGGAGGGAGGAGAAATCTCAATTATTTTGTATGTTTTTTTTTCGTCTTTTGTATGTATGTTACGTGATAGCACTGCCAGTTGTGAATCGATTTTGTTGTTTTTTTTTGTTTGTTTGGGTGACATTATCATAGAAATTGTGCAGTTTAGTCGAGTGTTTGAGTTTTGTTTTAAATTGAAGTCGTTTTTTGTTTTGTTCGTTGAAAATTAATATTAAGGTAATAAAAAGGTCACCACAAACAGGAGGTTTTGTGAGCTTTTAATAAATAGTACGAGTACCTACATATATATGTATTATGTCAAAAATGTCAATTTTGTACGCCACAGGGCGCAGTAATTTTCATCCAAAACACCCATTTCTATAATTGTAATGGCTCATTGTTCTCTCCCCCATACGTTAATAGAAAAAATAACCATCCATCATAAGCCGGCGTGGCGTGTCATCGTACGAAATTAAATATTAATTAAGCATTAATTACCAATTTAGATAATTGAGTACATACGGGTGGGCAATCCATCCGTGCTTAACTCAATGGGGTATTTGTAAACAAAGCTATGATTATAATCTTCAATTAGAGAATAATCTTGTTCGATTTTGGAATATGAGCTGATTTGCAAGTTCGAGATTCGTCTTTTTTTATAGGATGAGTGGCAATAAGCAAACAGACCGACTGATGGTAAGCGGTAGCAGTAGGTTACGAACATTGCAACAAAGACTGCTGACTACGTTTTACCAGGCCGGATGTTTTTTTAAACACGTTTAAAGATAACCGTTTAAATCCTTGATTCAATAATAATTGACTGGCCTCGTGGCTTAGTTGGTAGTAGCTCTGCCTGCGAAGCCGAGGGTCGTGGGTTCGATTCCCACCCAGTGCAAATATTTGTGTGATGAATTCAAATGTTTGCACTGTGTCTGGGTGTTTCTATATAATAAGTATGTATTTAAAACTATATATGTATTATATCAGCTATTTGGCCGCCATCACACAAGCTTTGCTTAGTTTGGGGTCAGATGGTGTTGTGTGTGAATTGTCCACCAATATTTATTTATTTATTTAATTATCCTTGTCGAAGTTAATCGGAAAATCTTTCCAGGAAGGGAATTCCATGTACGTTACTGCAAGCCTTCAATAAAAATTATTGGGAAAACCGCGCTTCAACCGCTTAACTAAATCGTCTATCGCTTTGCTAATCCTGTCTCTATCATTTCAAGCGAAAAGAAAAGAGAGAGAAACATCAAAGCGATGACATTTATCGTTCGGCGGTAGACCCCTCGGACAGTCTGACATTTCCTGTTTGGCGAGATATTGCTATGATAAATAGATAGATAATTCTTTATTGTGACACAAAGTACAGTAAAACGCAAGTATGAGGTTTTTGGCGGTGTGAAACCAAAATGCAGCAATTATTAATTAGTACATTATTGCTTGGTTGTAAAATAACTGGCAAAGGTTTGATACACCCGCAGCTTCTCTGTTTCTTGAAATCGAAATCTCTTCGAAATCGAAATCTTGTTTATTTAGTTCTACATAAATATTGGTGGACAATTCACACACAACACCATCTGACCCCAAACTAAGCAAAGCTTGTGTGATGGCGGCCAGATAGCTGATATAATACTTATATAGTTTTAAATACATACTTATTATACATAGAAACACCCAGACACAGTGCAAACATTTGAATTCATCACACAAATATTTGCACTGGGTGGGGATCGAACCCACGACCCTCGGCTTCGCAGGCAGAGCTACTACCCACTAAGCCAAGAGGCCAGTCATGTGAGTTAAAGGCTTCACATTCTCCGAAAAACCGACTATCGAATCCATGATTCATCTTTTATTAAATAGTATCTTGTGGGTGGAATTTGTCTTCTGAAGTGATACGTTATTCTTTCCAGACGTTACGGCGTGGTGGACAAGCGGTTCTGCGTGGAGGGAGGGTCGCGGTGCGGGCGCGGGGAGGGACTCTTCGTGTTCGCGGCGGAAGGTGGCAGGGAGCTCACTGAGCTCCTTAATATATACAGCCACGACGCGCACTCCAGACTCAGTATTGCTTCTAGAAGCGGATCTGGTGAGGAACATAGCTTAGAAGTCTTTATGCCCATACATATGTAGATATTAGAACCAAGTCATACCCGTAACTAAGAACTCTTTATACTTACCATTTAGAACCAAGCCAAACTACGTTGAGCATATCAGAAATTCAGACACATATTAGAGGTAGTAAGCAAAAAAAGCCGTGGTGGTCGTGGTGTCTGGAACATTCAATTCTCCCATTTTTAGGTGGCAGGTTCTAATTGCTCAGTACTTACCTCAGAAAATTTTCCAAGTGCCGAGTCAAAAGTTTGTTATTACCACAAGTTTAAACGGTGAACGGGTATGGAGTAAAATGGGGTGTTCCATCCAAAGCATTTTTTGAGAAAATATGTCAGCTGCAAACCTGGTTGACTAATGTGATGGATTATAGCCTTAACTCTTTTCTCTTGAAAGAAGGTTCCTGATCCCAAAATCAGGAATCCGAAGTTACGCTAGTAGCTGCTAGACAGTAGTGCGTGTGTGATTCAACCAGGGGCTCCGGATCTGCAGTTGCCGTTCCTACTAGACCAGCCGTAATTTCACTGACAATGTCCTTCAACTAATCTAATGTTGTGATATATAACTTCCAGTGCTAGAGAAGCGTTTCTCGGACACGAGCTCGATGGACGAGTGCTTCCACCCGTCGCTGCGGTCGGGGTCCCCGTGCTGGGCCGCCTCGCAGACCATGCACTGCCTGTCGGAGATGGACAGCAGCCTCGACGGGGAGGAGCGGCCGCGCCGGCCCTCGCAGCTGCCGCGGTGTGCCAGCTGCGTCGGGAAGATATCACACTTCACCAGGTAACTTGACACCAGGAGGCTGAGTGCGAAAAAACCTCAGTGTAACTAACCAGCAGTTGGAGCAGCAAACATATTGTACAATAAAGTGGCCAAGTGCGAGTTGGACTCGCCCATGAAGGGTTCCGTTGCAGCAAGTAACATAATATACATAGTACACATAATTCTTGTAGTTCGTTGTAACTTTGATCAAAGTTTTAATAATAGTTTATTTATGACGTACTAAAAAAAAACTACTCATCAGATCGAGTTCAAACCAATTTTCGTTGGTAGTTTACATGGTAATGTATATCATATATTTTTTTTAGTTTTTTAATTCTCTTACTTTAGAAGTTAGAGGGAGGGGACACACATTTTACCACTTTGGAAGTGTGTCTCGCTCAAATTATTCAGTGTAGACAAAAATTATATTAGAAACCTCAAGATCATTTTTAAAGACCTATCGATAGACACCCCACACGCGTAGGTTTGATAAAAAAAATTTTTGAGTTTCAGTTCTCAGTATGGGGGGCAACCCAAATTTTTCTTTTTTTTGCTTTTTTTTTGTTAAATCTTATTGCGGTTCACAGCATACATCTACTTACAATAGTGTAGTTCTCATAGTTTCGGCAAAAAGTGGCTGTGACATACGGACGGACAGACAGACAAACAGACATGACGAATCTATAAGGGTTCCGTTTTTACGTTTTACGGAACCCTAAAAATGAGTCACAGGGACTGCTGATAGAAGTGAACATTTATAATTTGGACCCAGCTGCTGCGATATGCTAGCTGCGTTGGGAAGATATCAAACTTCACCAGGTAACCTTGCACCAGCACCACAATGACTTAAAAGGCTAAGAGCGGAAAAATCCCAGTCTAGCTAACTAATCAGCAGTTGCGGCAGTGATCATATTGTATAAAAAATAACAGTCACAGGGACTGCCGATAGAAGAACCTACTTATAACTTGGAACTAGCTGCCGCGGTGTGCCAGCTGTGTCAGGATGATTTCACACTTCGCCAGGTAACTTGGCACTAGCAGTTGCTTCATATTGTAAACATCCTTTGCTAACAGGGAAACCACGGTGAAAGGTACACCTATTTTGTATAAAAAAATGATATTTGAACTGCACCTAGGAATGAAATCTCAATTGGAATAATTACTTTGACCACGGCGTTTGTAACGCGGCCGAAACATCGAGGTAATTACCATACTAATAATATACATTACCATAATGATTTAATTACCTCGATGGCATTTTTACCCGACTGAAAGAAGGGTTATATTTTTCGCGCGTATCTTGTGGTTGTACATTTCTTTATTCCCACGTATCTTCCAAACGCCTGGATGGATTTTGACGATTCATATATCGTTACATTTGTCTAAATTACCTAAGTGTCCTTAGATAGGTATTAAGTGATAAAAAAATCAACAACGCCGCTTTTTAACGCAAAATTTTAAGTACTTAGTTGAAAAAAATCATTTTCTCTAGGATATCGAGTAGGGTATCAAAATAAAGGGAATTTATAGAGCATTACAAATATGTACATATTATGTTGTGTAGTTAAATGCCATTTAGAATAATTACAAGCATTTTAATTCAATCACTCGAATTTATTTGTTTAAAATTTAATTTAAAAATAATCTTAGTAATTTCATTTCTGTTTTGTTTAACACGCCATCTTAACTTAGACTTCCAGCTTTTAATGTAGTAATGTTTTAGTACATACTTAATTTTGTCAATCTTATTTCGGTCTTTGTAGTGTTTTTGTTATCTGTTGTTTTTTAGTCGGGTTTTTTTATTTTTTTAATTATTTATTTTATTACAATATGAGTTCAAATCGCAAAAGTTAAAAAACAAGAGTACACTCATTCGAAACGCGTCTAACGCGCATTTCCCGCTCCGCTGCTCCACCGCCGCTTTGACACTACGCAGCTATTCGGATCATTAGTATTTCGGTGACGCGAACCTATAAGATTTTCCCCTACCAAAAATCCGAAAGCGTCCAATGAAACAAAATATGTAACTAAAAATACAGTTTTTTTAATTTTAATTTTTTTATCTGAATTTATTTGGGGACATTGAGTCATATTTGACTATGTCAGTCCCGTATTTAACACAAATTACATAACAGCACCGAGTAATAATTAGATACAAGAAATTATATTTTTAAACAGCTGACGGGCCGACCTATAGAGCATTCTAGCAACGTAGAAAGTTAAGGATAGTAATAATAATAGTTTTTATATATATTGTAAAAAACTTATAAATTAAGAACAATAAATGAGTGAATAACGTTAAAAGTATTAAAGCAATAGTTATAGAACAAAAGAGCACCGGCATCAATAGATTTCGACATCTTTTCAAATAGTTACATCAAGGCAACGAATTAACAAAGACTTAAACTCACGAATTCTCCAGCAATCCTTCTAAAAGATTACTTTAAACTTACCAAATTAAACCTTGTAAAGTTTGTTAACCCGATCATTAAGGAAAACCTGTAGAAAAACGGTCAGACGCTTCATTCATGGCTGGTTCCACACCAGCGGTCAAGAGATGGTGCGCGCGCGCATGTCGAGTCGCCTTGACACTCTCGGATTATAGGTACGCGTCTAATTGCCACGTATCAACGTAATTATGCGGTCTTATGATGCTTTTAGATACACGCGAGAGTAACGTCCACTTTATGTAAGAATACTGATTAACTTGTTGCACATCAGGCGAGATGGTGGTCAAGTATGAACCCAGGCCTTTTTATGTTAATTTCTTTTTTGGCCCCAACGCTAATTCTCGAAAGTTATAAGTCTAATTTATTGGAGACCTCGGCGTGCTACCAGTGTGCTTTTGGGGGCATTGCGTGCGATTACAAGGCTTTTTTTGTGTTCCCACAAAAAAACTTACAAAAACAGTTCTAAAGAAACAGCAGAAAAACCTAAAAATAAAGCAACTTTGCTATTGTTTTGGTTACGCGTGGCATTAACTCGCGTTACGAGTTCGCGAAGTTTTTTTAAATAAGAGTAGCCTGGGCTTAGTGGACCGTAACTCATCAAAATACTTAGAAATATATACCGACTAAATTCAAGAAGTTTAGATTGATATGGAGCTCGAAAAAGCGATATCATTTCATCATTAACGTTCGAAAGAACGAGGTCTGACTCAATTTCTGGAACGAGAACTGCAGTGCTAGGCTGTGGAATGCGTTGGCTAAGTGGGCTAACTATTCTGGTGTTTTCAAGTTGAGATTGATCTGTTTCCTTCTAGTTAAGCATGAGCCATCGTGGCCTACATCGTCGTTTAACATCAGTTGAGATGGCGGTCTAGTGGAAATGTATCACTGTAAATAAAAAAATATAATTTAAAAACTCAAAAACCCGACTGGGTAAAATGTGAACCAAACTACGTACTCGCATATTAAAAAAAACTGAAAAGAATAAAACAAGCATTTAGATTTCTGGTGGTCTAGAATTCTATAATATGTTAGTGTATTAATACTATTGAAATATTTACAATATTTTCTAATAAAAGAACATTACAACTGAAGAGTCGGGATCCATTATTATTCGACATACAATCTAATTATTCAATGGATTCGATATTATTATTCGACATACAATGTAATTGTTCAATGGATCCCGACTGTTCAGTTGTAATGTTCTTTTATTAGAAAATATTGTATATATTTCAATAGTATTAATACAATAACATATTATAGAATTCTAGACCACCAGAAATCTAAATGCTTGTTTTATTCTTTTCAGTTTTTTTTAACATGCGAGTACGTAGTTTGGTTCACATTTTACCCAGTCGGGTTTTTGAGTTTTTAAATTATATTTTTTTATTTTATACTTTTTAGTTATGAACAATGTTGTGAATGTTAATATGCTCAACATAATAATATATGCATCTTTTGGTTGTTGACCAAATGTCTTCGTTTCTACTGATATAATATGTAGGATTTTCTACTGCATGTAATTCATATTTATAGTTTTGTGTTATAGACTACAGGCCCGTGAACAAAATTTACGGGTCAAATGAACCACAAGGAGACCTATGTAGGATGATAGAAGGGTATAAAGTGATAAGATTCAGTACTATGCCGTCACTTGTAAGCTGTCCAACTGAGTGCAATTTAAGAGGGGGGGTTGCAATCCTCGATCATTTCTCCTTGTCGCATTATTTTTGCACGGCGTTGCGAAATAATAGACTAAAAGAGGTATTTACTCAGTTGGACAGCTTACAAGTTACGGCATAGTGCTGAATCTTAATACTTTACACCCTTCTATCATCCTACATGGGTCTCCTGGTGGTTCATTTGTCCCGTATATTTTGTTCACGGGCCTGTAGTCTATTAGTATAGGTTTTCGATTGACGTTGAGTACCTACTAAATCGTTTGAAGTAGGAGATGGGCGACCGAGGCGGAGCAATCCGAGAGCGGTTCCGTGTTCCCACTATCAGCGGCAGAGTTGAAACCCCATGGAGGTTTATTAGTAGATAGGACCATATCCATACATGATATAGAGTGCAACATAACCCGGCTGTCTCCCGGGCGGGGCAGTAGGGTATGCGTAAATACATTTCCTGCACGTACGAAAAAAAGGTAGTCCAATTTACCTACTAGCCATAGATCGTAGAGCCCAAGATGGGCCCCATCCCAAACTTCACGGCGCACGCAATCATGTCAACGTTGGGAAGAGTGAGCTCACTCTTTCCGTTCTATTCGGTTGCAGGACGCGGTGGACGCCGGACTTTTTTACCTATCATTATTCGGTGTCAACAACCAAAATAAGTAGAACCACAGCAAATCTCGCCGCTAGCGATTATAGGGGTCAAGTAGATTGGTTGTTTGTAAACCACTTACGATACATACAGAGACGCAGTTTATTACCAATTTCAAGGTGCTCAGGGCACATCTATTGATTTATATCGATGCCTACTAGATACATTAGTATATAATGTCCATCCACATTCACACGTACAGATAGTTATACGAAGTTTTCTGCCACCTAAAAACCTATAAATGTGAGAAGGGTTGTTACTCAACTTTAAATCGATATACATCCTAAACGGTCAGTCAAATCGAAAAACATTGAGAGAAAGCTAAACATTATTTTTAAATACCTATTCAACGATACCCCTCTTGACATATTTTGGTGATTTTCATTTTTTTAATTTGGACAATATGGCATCCTGAATCCGCCATATTGGACTTACACTAATGTCATGTCTTTAGTGTCACTCGCCAGATTAAGAGGAATCGATTGACGTGTGAATCATAAAAATCGGCCCAGGCGTTTGGTCTGTATAGGGCTTCAAAGGAACATACAAACATACATACATACATAGATAGACTGTTAAACACATTATCACTCCTTTGCGTCGCGCAGTCGGGTAAAAAGTGTGCGTACTTATGTATAGATAACGCGCGAGTTGGATGCAGAGCTTAGGAATGCGGAGTGCTGTGACCTGTGACCGCGACAGTGACAGCACTATACACTGCAGGCGCGTGAAGTGGGGCGTGCGGATAGCGGGGGGAGATGCTCCCGCTCTTTACCTCAGACCCCGACTGTATTCAACTCGCGCGCTATCTGTAGTTATATAAGCACGCGAGAAGTGAATATTTCTCCTCTTTACTCCTCGTGCTAAGAAGTCTATCTGCAACTAAAGAACTGCTAATATCTACAACGCAAGTATTAACCTGAAGTTAGTGGCAATGCTTACTAAAATGTTGATTAGCTAACTTCAGGGCGTGGGTTTATCATGACGGTGTGCTCGCGTATCGTACAAATTTATTCTCATAATGTTTCCCTAACGCGTAAAAAGAAGTTAAAGAATAAAACTTCAAAAAGCTGCGATTGGCTGCTGGTAAAGTAATATTACACACCGGCTAGATGGGTCGAAGACATTCGAACATGCATGGGTCATGCATGGATGAGACTAGCAAAGGATCGAGACAAGTGGAGTACACGAAGAGAGGCCTATGCTTAGTAGTGGGCGATAACAAGAAGAAGAAGAAGAAAGTAATATTAATATTTATTCTGTACGTAGTATAATTTGCATTCCAGATCGTCGACGATGTGCGGTGGGGTGGGCGGTATGCTGTCGCCGGGGTGGACGATGGATAACGTTCTCGAGAAGAGGCCCGACTCCGATCGCGCCTCGGTCTACTCACGGTCGTCTGGGAGCGCCTCGGACTACAGGTGAGCAGGGTGAGCGGGGTGTTGTCGCCGGGGTGGACCATGTGCCCCGGGGTGGACGATGGAGAAAGTAGTGGAGAAGAGGAATTGAAGAGAGGTTTTTAAATAGCGACAAATAAATAACTCATATTATATTATTACAAACCGCCGCTTGCTAAAAACGGTGAAGTAAACTTCGTGAAACATGAACCGACATGTTCCTAGGATCATTCTAGGTCATGCATCATCTTCCAATCCGCACTGGGGGAGTATAATCGATTATGGTCTTGACTTTAGTGGGCACCTTATGCATATTACAAAACGTGGCTAGAAGACAATTTTGTTTCTTAAATTTGGTTTGACGTCATAAACATCAAAAATTTCTGTACCAACTTGACTTAACTCAAAAATTTTAGAGGTTTTTGGCTCGCAGAACTGTTGAATAAACATTTGTAAAACGGTGTCTAATCTTGTTTACTGCAGTGTGGGGCGTAGCTCGTGCCAAGACAAGAGCCCAATGGGCCCCCCCTCTAGCTGCGCCCCCCCGCCCCCCGGCTGCCCCGCGGTCCCCGCCAAGCAGGGCTGCGCCTGCTGGCAGCCGCAGCCCGGGTGCTGCCGCCGCCGGTTCGCCGGACCCTACGAGAACTACGACGTGCCAAAGACACCGATGCCTCTAATACAGGTAACACATCACACACATAACCTTACCTCTGTAGATACCTATGTAGATGTTGTAGGGGGCACAGACTACTTCGCTCACTTCCAAACCTTCGAATGGTATTTTGCGTCTCACTATGAAAGTGAGTTTGTGTGATTTATGCATACAGTGTGGTTGCAACTTTATAAAAAAAAGTAATGTAAAAAAGGTTCCTTACATTGAAACTACAATGCGTAGTTACTGGGACCACTTGTTAATTATGTTTTTTTTAAACACAGAACACAAGTACTATACTGAAAGTGCGACATACCACTTCTTATTGGTCAGATTTTAAACTATAAAGATGGAAATAAATTGCAAAAAACTCTGCTCTGCCATTTAAAGTCCAATGTGCAATTAATATAATGATACCTAGGTAAAATGTGCTCACAGTTTATGAATTCTCAACTTATCAATTGAACTCTACTTTTCCAGGAACATCCAGTCGACGTCCACTCAGACGCCGCAAGCTTATACGATACACCAAAGAAACTGAAATGTCTCATCAACGGCCAAGCCTGTTGCTGCACTCCCGACAACCACAACCAAACCGTCGGCAACCACGATCGAACGGTTGACAACCAAGACAGAACGGTCGATAACCACGATCTAACAGCTGACAACCACGACCGACAAGAAAACCACGAGCCAAACGCAAACTACGTAAACGTAGCCCCCGTTACCAAAAACCAAGAAATAGATTACGGCAATTACGCCAATATAGACTTAACGACAACTTTAGAGAAATTCGAGAGTTCCTTGCAAATCCTAAGGAGCGCTGGCTTCAGTCAGGAAGAACTAGAAGCTTTGGAAGACATTCCCGAAAATGATGACGATATGTCAACAGCAACGATCAACACCGTCCACCCTTCAACAGAGTGCTGTCACATAGAGAGCAGTTCGAGCAGCAACAAGAATTGCGACAACATCAGTCGCATCAGCCACTTCTCGGACCCACAACACTCCGATACTGACATCACTCTAAGCACTCGACGGTCCAGTTCCGCAGACTTCACTAAAAGACAAGACGATGAATTCTCCATCAACAGTCAAATTTGCTACACACCAACAGTTTTACGGAAAGCCGTCAAAACGGAAAGAATAAACGAGAGGCCGCTCATGATCGTCGAGCCTAAAGACTTCAAGATTCCGGAGCCAAAAAACGAGACGCTAGTGACGAAATTCAAAGAAGCCGTCAAGATACGGAGATCGTCGAGCGTTCCAAGTAAATCGGAGAAAAACAGAGATTCTTCAAGCTCCAATGACTCCGGGGTATCAACAGGGTCTTTAAAGCATCATAAAGGGGATTTCGACTTTGAAATGCCAATAACCAGTGTCAAATCTATAAAGAAACACTTTAAGTGCAAGCAGATGAGGCGGTCCATAACGCCCGTGCACATGCCCAAATCGAATTCGTCCGATCCGTTGAAGAATTTGACATTTCAGTTCGAGGAAGTTGCTACGATGACCAAATCGAATTCGTGTGATGCAGACACTCTCACCAGACGGAAAAAAGGAAATGGTAAGAAACATTATTTTATATCAGTCATCAGTTTCCCACTGCCAGGATAGAGTGAAATAGAGGAAGGGATAGTATGTTTTTACTCTATCTTGAGCCGTGGAAGTAATTTTGTTGGATGTAGTTGTTACCGCACCATAAGAAACAAGACACGTTTTAGTTGTTGTGTTTTAGTTGTCCATCTTCTTTTTTGCCCAACATACCGGCGACATAATCATTCCGAATGGCACAACTTTATATGTATTACCTTACGCCCTTCTGAAAACTTTTGATTCGGTTTAAATGACGTTCAGCAATATGCGTCAATACTGCGTCAAGAGGTTTACTATCTCATGTGTCGACAATGCCTCAAATTACGATTTAACTTTTGGGACAAACTTTCACCTCACCTTTCAAAATTGACGAAATTCAAATCCTAGTTTTTCTTACTAAATGGCATTTGTAAACAAAGTGTACCATTTTATCATCAAAGCAAGAGCGAATCTAGCTTTGACACCAAACAACATGGATTGCTTGTGTTAAATAGGTTTTGTAATTGTCCTCTGTTGTCTGAATTGCTTGTGCTGAATAGTTTTTGTAATAGTCCTCTGTTGTCCATCAGCGGAGTGCGAGTCGTCCGCGCGTCACAGCCAGCTGACCACGAAGAGCACGTGGAGCGGAGCCTCCGACACGTCCGACTACATGGAGTCCCTCTCCGTGTCCTCGCTGAGCTCGGGCGAGGCGGCGGCCGAGCGGCACGCGGCGCGGCCGCGGTCGGGGAACGAGTACAGCGTCGACCGAGCCAAGCTCGTGGCGCAGCATTCCTAGCGAGGAGTAGTGGCCCTAGCGAGGTGGGGGCGAGTAGACAGCGGTCCTAGCGAGGTGGGGGCGAGTAGACAGCGGTCCTAGCGAGATAGGGGCGACTAGACAGCGTTTCTAGCGAGATGGATGCGACTAGCCAGGGTTTCTAGCGAAATGGGTGGGACTAACCAGTGTTTCTAGCGAAATGGGTGGGACTAACCAGTGTTTCTAGCGAGATGGGTGCGCCTAGACAGTGTTCTTGCCAGCAGAATACTCCTAGCCAGCCGAGGGCGTGACATAGCACTCCTAGCCAGCCCAAGCATGACCGTTGTCGGCCCAGCTGGACCTACGAGCTCGTCTCCTGAAAACTTGGCTTCAGAACTCTGCCAATCACCGAAAACAGCGGCCTGAAACTTTGGTCCACTAAAAGTTTACTAATTGTCACCTGGCCGGCTAACCTAACAAGATCATCCACTGGAAACTTGGCTTCAGAACACTGCCACATACAGCCCCCCACATACAGAGATAAGGAGCCCGAAACTTTACTTCATGAAAGTTCACTGATTGCCACCAGGCCGACCACGCTGGAAGAGATCATCTCCTGGGAACTTAGCGTCGCAGTTCTGCGTGCCGCCCCACTATTTACAGAAACCGGCGGCCTGAAACTGTGGTCTATTGAAAGTTCACTGATTGTCATCAGGCCGGCAATAGTTAACGAAATCATCGCCTGGAAACTGGGCTTCAATTCAGCCACCCCAGAATTTACTGAAACCAGCGGCCCGAAACTGTTTCAATGGAAAGCTCATTGATTGTCGTCGGCCTAGGAGAGTCACACTTACCGTGAGCATCTCTTGGTTTCATGCGAGTCGGCCCCACCAATTACCGAGACTAGCTGCTTGAAACTACGATCAATTAAAAGTTAATTCATAAATGGTCCATCATCGTTATCTAGAATGTGCTGGACAGTTGAATTCAATCACACGATAACAAACTTGTATTTTGTCAAACTACGTTACATCATTATTATCAACCTGTAATGAATAAGTAAAGGGAATTGTGCCAACAACTACATTTACTAAGAACACAATAAGACATTTCTACATTCGACAAAACAATAATAGAACTACGAGTACCAGCTGACCCCGCAAACTTTCTGTCATCATCAACCGAATTAAGTGTCAAATAAACACAAAATCTGTCAAATATTGTAAATATTTCACTAAAGTCAGATCTTTATAGAAATATTCGACGTTTCTGAGCTCAAACGAACTCAAACAGAATTGAGCTTAAGTCAAGTTTTGTATTATGTCGCTAATACGCAAATAAACTCGGAACTACAATGAAGACATCGTTAGATCATTGTATTTTCGACTTTATTTCCATAAAGATGATATAGGTTTCGTGAAATGAAAAAACATAAGCGTCACAGACGTTTTACGAGGTGACAGTCAAATAAATCCACGAAACTCCTAAAGCAATAAGGAGTCGTAAATAAAATAAAATAACTAATTTAGTCCGTCTCACGAACTCTTAAACAAATAATAAAATTGTGTACATCTTTGTAAACATTTGTATACATGTTATAAAGTTTTACCGAAATACATTTTACACTATTTATAATGTTTATTGACATACATTTGCAAGAAATCATACAAACTTAGAATAAATCATTGGATTAGGATATTGACAATTGCAAAAAGAAATACAGTTTTATATCAAGCCACAAATGTCGTATCGGTGAAGAAATCAGCTTGGCAAAAAAATATGAACATCGTTCTGACAGTTTTATCTGTCAATGTCGAATTTTAATTTTTATGTTATTGTGGTGGTACATACAAACACTGATGTTTTTAGTAAATCACTGAATTTTTATTCACCAAACTTAAATAATAAGTATTATACATGTAATTTTTTTTAAGTACATATTTCCTGTATAGCGGTGGTGCGCTTACTTTTTTACCAAGCTGTATAAAACATGATTAAATCAGTCTTCGAAGAAACGTGGTGTTTATTTACATCACAGACGACACGTCATTTTATACAAATATTAGTTCCTAAATTAACTGTGGGATTTCGTGAGACATAAACCAACATATTTTATGTAATGTACTTAGTGTATAGTTATGTAAAGCTTTCTTTGTACTTACGTATATAATAAAGGATAGAATGAGAACTGTGGTTTTATTGTAATCAGCTGGTTTTTTTTAGCATTACAAAGATGTTTAGCATAAACATAGACATTTTTTATCGGACTCCTCGTAACTCCATAAAGAGATATCTTTTCTTTGTTGATGTTCCATAGACTCGAATCAAGAGTTTGACTCCACTTTCATATTAAAAGCATTTTTTAATATGAAAGTGGAGGTGAATTCAGGTACAAGTCCTGCTCTATATTTTTTATAATATAGAGCAGGACTTGTACAGTCCGCGAGGTATAAGCTGAGCTTTGCATTAGTGTGAGTGATCACCAAAAGTACAGTCAGACGCAGGACGCTGTGACCATGTTCTCTTAATAAGGTGTTTCTTCAAACCAGAAGTGCTGCCATCTGAATATGATTTTGATGAAGTGTGAGTGGTGTCAATATATTTATGTTTCATCGGTATAAACGATAGGCCTGCCCTGAATACGGTATTCGGAAATTTTAAGTAAATAAGTTATACGTAAGTGACGGATCTCATGCTTTTCCATTAAAATTTTTCTGTTATTCTCTGTCCTTGACCATTTGAATCCTAAAAGAGATACTTCTTTTCGCAATGACCATATTGATCCTGGATAGTTAATGTCAGCTTGTTGTTTAAGAGTTTGTTGTCTGACTGTACTTTTGGTAATAGATGCGTATGCATGTGATCACTCACACTAATGCAAAGCTCAGCTTATACCTCGCGGACTGTACCTGATTGTAAGAAACATGCCTGCCACATAACAACACAGCGACACGCAGCTATTGGAACATGAAGAGTCCAAATAATAACCAAGCACTGCACTGTGCTCGTCACTCAGAGATATTAGATGTTTTATCTCTATGCCCCGTCTCTATCTAAACTTTGGAATGCGTTGCCTGAGTAGGTATTTCCTAATGGATTTAATTTGGGTGTCTTCAATTCTAAAGTGAAGTGTTCGGTTTCTTCTAGGTTAACGCGCTTCGTCGCTTTGTCGAAACATCAAGCGAAATTGCGTTCAAGTACAAATCTATTTTAGAAAAAAAAACAAACAATGGTGGTCTGTAAAGTCGGTTTACTGACGATAGTTGAACGTGACAACGTCTTAAGAAAATACTGATGGAATGGTACTGACGACGTCATGCGGCGAGGTAACGGCGTTAACGGCACATGACGTCATGTTTTGCGGGCGTGCAGCCGGCTTCATCGAATTATAAGACGTTATCACGTCAAAAAACATCTCATTTAAAATTGCATTGGCTGGGACTAGCTAGGGCTTTCTCTCAAAGACAGAGTCGTTTAATTCACCATTATGGCCAAATGCGGGTTGTTACATGACACATGTATTCGAAAGATATATTTTTAGGAATAACATGTAGATGCCACGACGTTTCGTATCTCCGTTTAAGTATGTGATAACGACAAACTTTTACTTTGGCACATGGCAAAATGCTTAGGCTAAGAACTCGCCGAGTGATTATCACCCGCGCCCGCCGCGGTTTCGGAACTTAGTACGGTTTTATTTAAAAACCCACGAGACCGCTTATCTTCGCGGTTGTTTATTAAAAGCGCGGGCGACCGCGGCCCGCACATTTCTACTTTATGCCCGCGGGAGCCGCAAGCAACCGCGCGCGCAGCGGGCGTAAAACGCGTCGTGAGTTGTTCTTTGTTTTTCCGGGATACATATATCTGCATTCTACAGAAGCTTCGGACCCGCAATCGCGGCGGGCGCGGGTGAACGTCGCTTAATGAGTTCTTAGCCTCAGAGGTACAGATGAGATTCGAACGTATACCTTAGGATTCGAAACGAAATCTCAATTTCTAGCCACTAAACTGCAATATTATTTCTCCTTTTTATAGTATACTAGCGGCCCGCTCCGGCTTCGCTCGAATAATAACCTAGATATCAACTGCAGCGCCATCTGCCGTAGCCTATGTTACTCGGGAATAATGTAGCTTTCCAAAGGTGAAAGAATTTTTGAAATCGGTCCAGTAGTTTCGGAGCCTATTCATTACAAACAAACAAACAAACAAACAAATATTTCCTCTTTATAATATTAGTATAGATAGTGACGAGACCAACAGTACATGTGCCTGGTGGTAAGCAACATGCCTGCCCATGACAGCACAGTGACACACAGCTATTGGAACATGAAAAGTCCAAATCATTACCCAGCACTCGTCACCCAGAAATATAAGATGTTTAATATTCATGTCCAATAATTTATCTGGAAACATTGCCCTTCAAACCACGCTGATGTTTTCACATAACTTCTTGGAGGTAGAATAAGTGGCGAAGGTATGGAACTTATCCAGGCGGACTCTGCAAAGAGACCTGCCACTACAAAAATCTATTATAACTATTCCGAGAGCTGGCAGCAAATTTTTGTGTAGGTATCTGAAGCAAGATAAAAACTTGTCACAGCTCTCCTATCATACCCCAACACGGAGGTGCAGACCTGGCTGGTGAGTACCGGGGCAAAATGAATCCCTCAACTTAGATCACCTGGCTGGTAGAAAGCCCCATCAAAATGATGTGTAATTTTTGAGAATCCCTATTTTTTCGTCACAAATAATACCCAATTAAAATTTCAAATAGCATCAAAAACATTTTGACTGGCCTCGTGGCTTAGTTGGTAGTAGCTCTGCCTGCGAAGCCGAGGGTCGTGGGTTCGATTCCCACCCAGTGCAAATATTTGTGTGATGAATTGAAATGTTTGCACTGTGTCTGGGTGTTTCTATGTATAATAAGTATGTATTTAAAACTATATAATTATTATATCAGCTATCTGGCCGCCATCATACAAGCTTTGCTTAGTTTGGGGTCAGACGGTGTTGTGTGTGAATTGTCCCCACCAATATTTATATATTTATTTATATTTTTTGAAAAATGTTTTTGCACACGTCTGGCAATGTTAAAACTTATAAATAACGTTGGCATCAAACATATTTATTTACTAAATAAAAAAATGTATTCTCATGGGACACCAGGGAGAAACAAAGTACCTTCGGATAATATAGAAGCAACACAATTTCCAAAAACAATGTTTAATTTTATTATTTGTGGTACGATCATCGTGAATATTAAATTCGCCGACATTACACTGGTCACGGGCAATTTTTATGTGTCACTTCCGTTACATAAATATCTTAGGGTTTTAAGGTCTGCGCCCACTTATACGATTCCGCTCCCACCCGACAAATAAAATAGACTCAAATATGGGCTTGTGTCATGCCCGTTAAGATACAAAATTATTACTTCAATAAAATAGGTACCTACATTCTACAATAATTATATTTCTAATATCCCAAACTAGGTGTATAGCACACCTGTATTTTGGGTATTAGGGCTCCCACAAAACCATCATCGCATCGCAAATATCTGCGAATTCGCACGAATGCATCGCAAGAACTTCCGATTTGATTCGCTTCGCGCATTCCTCCGATATTACGTCATACTGGTCATAATGGTGTCACCACCATTTTAGTCAGCTCAGAGGCAGAAAAAGAGAAAGACGCTCTTCAAATGAAGATATGCTCATTCTAAAATAATAAAAAATAATTTCTTCTATTCTGAACCCATAATACTTGCGAGTAAAATAGTTCCTATCAGCATACAGCATAATATGTGTATGAAACCAAAATCTTTTTTTCTCTCATATCTACTTAACAATAACAGCAGTACAACCAGTGCATCATCACTCGCTCAAGGTCGCGCGGTTTTAGCCTACAGCTAGACCGTTCCTCCCAGGGAACAAGTGCCAGTCGGTTGTCGGACGCACGGCTGAGCGCTCGCGCAACACGTTTCCCGCGCATATTGTTATTAGATATTTATGTCGACAACCCTCCGCGCTAGACAGGGACAGAGTTACGCGTTAGAAAGAGCGCAAATGTTTATTTGAAAATCGCGACAAGCAGCAAGAGTCCCAGCAAGAGTCGCTATTTATGTAATAAGTGAGGCTTCTGTACTTGTACTAATATTTATTCTGTGGTACAACAATCTTTTTGCGATCTATGTTACGCTTCCGAAAAACACGTCCAACACAGCTGACTAGCGTTGAAAGTATGGTTACCCTAACCAACGGTTTGTCGCACGAATTCGCATCGCAAGTTCCTCCGATGCGGCGTAGCATCGCATCGCAGTTTTGTGTGGGAGCCCTTAGTCCTAATCGTTTTTGTATCAATTCTTGTTACATACATTATAGAAAAAACATACATAGAAAATGTAACTTAATATGAAATTTAATAAATATATATAGATTACATTGGTAACTGTCACGTGGTTAGTTGTTTGAGCAAAGAGAGAGAGAGAACAATCATCCACGCTAACATAAGTAGAAGTTAAGATTAAGTGTTTGAATAGAAACAACAAGTTTAATTAATTTGATTTTATTGTCATATAAAACCTTACAGAAACCAACCAGACGGATGGCCAAAATTAGTAGGTGATATTCAAAGGTAGTAGTAGTACGGGTAGTCTAAAGCAGAATTTAAAGAGAGGGTCGGGGTCGTTTGCAAATCGTGTGCGGAATTAGCTTGCTATTCGGGTGGACACACTGGCCTGTGTTAGTCGCGGCGAGTCGTGTCGCAGTCCTTCTGGGGCAGTTCAGTGGCGTCAGCTGGTCATGAGGATTTCCGCTGGTGCTCCGATGTCCGAAATAGAGGAAGCTCCTCCGTCCCTCACGTAGTGAGTGGGTGGACTGCTGCCGTAGAGGTGTGGTTCAATAGTGGTCGGCCGGTAATACACAGACCGTAAGGGATGGACCGTTAGGGTCTCAAACCCCGGTGGTTGAACCCTGAAATTGGTCGAAGGTGACCATTAGAACGTTACCCCAATACGAAGATGACTGCGACATCCACGGCTTGCTTCGATGAAGCGGAACAAGAACCAAATGTGGTCCGGTGCATGATAGATTTACGATCTGGCAATCAACTTAAACATTTTGTACACTGAGTAAATTACAATTGCATAAGGAAAGCATATGAGAATTAGCAGGCAGTGTTTATAACGGTCGGGGGAAAATTAACCGTCATTTACTTTTCTAATTACAGGTAGGTCAATGACGTTCAATTCTGACTTCTTGAATTCGCCCGACCGTTGCCCTCAGCGTTCGATTATCACAATGTAATTACTGATTTTACACGCATATCGCTCTTTAAGCGATGTCTGACCGTAAAATTATCGACAGACGAATTCGATGAGCATATAATTAGCACAATTCATAAGCGGTATCACAATAGGTTTTACACAATTACACATGTAAGCATTATAATAGCAAGGCAGCAGCGATATTTAACTTAATTGGAACACTTACCCAATGGGGTTCGTTTCTAGTTGATTACATTTTTAACAACTTTAACAGTAGCGTAGTTTATTTGTTTGTTTTTAAAACAGAATAACTTGGAATGGCCTCTGCCAAGAATGTGTTCCTTTTTTATAACTTTACGTCACTGGGCGTCGTCTCACGCTATTGGATGGTTTGAATTTGTCGCGTCCCGATTGGTCCGCGACAGCGTTCCGTTTTACTAACTACGGTCGTTCTATAATTTAAATGTTCCCTGAGACGACAAGTCTATTTTTAATGATTTATAGGAACGGTTGAGTCGAACCGTTACATAACACAAACTAGAAGACCGCTCGCTGACAGGCTGACCATAACATTGTTAAGATGCAGGTCGAAATTTCCAGAACGAAAACGTTAGAACCAAAAATGCATTGTGTTTTGTTTTGCGACACCACCGCCATACACATCATTAATCCTTTGAGCCGTTTCTGCAGCACTGATACCACGATGGAACTCGTACTCGTAAATAACGCGATATTTCAAGTTTTCCATTTTGTTAACTCAGTGACCGAAAGATTTACAAATGAATTACGGTTTACAAAACATAAAAGCATGAGGAAATAGCTGTATAAATTTTAAATTGGAGTTCCTGATCAAAGAGGAGATATTTCAGATCAAAGTGGTCAGTACGACAAAACACCAACTTCATATGTAAGGACCTAATATGTAGCCTGTGGCACTTAGGGATCACATACAGTATATCCAACGGTGAAAGAATTTTTGAAATCGGTCCAGTAGTTCCTGAGATTAGCGCGTTCAAACAAAAAACCTCTTCAGCTTTATAACATTAGTAGGTATAGATAGCATAGTGCTCAGGGATCACGTACATAGTACATATCTAACGGTGGACGAATTTTTGAAATCGGTTCAGTGGTTCATTAGCGTGTTCAAACAAAAAACTTCTTCCGCATTATAATCTTAGTATAGACTAGCTGAACCCGCTACTTCGTTCGCGTACGTTGATCTTGCAAACTTATTAGTACATTAGTAGTACTTACGTAAAAATATTTGAATGAGTGGCCATTACACAAACCGAGTGAATTTGTTTTTCTACATAAAAATATATTTATTCGAGTTTAGCAACTTCATATTTTATATTTTTAGCAACATCAAACATACACGTAGTAAGGTTGTAGAGTATCTAACATAGCCGCAGTGTTAAGTTTAAAGGATTTTTTATAGGATACATTACGAAGAGTCTGTAGCTGATGTGCGTGATCTGATACTTACCCACTTATGCATTTTTACAGGATGATAGCCTAAGTAGGTGATAGACTTATTAGCCGATGTGATATTTTAGACTCTAACCCATGTGTGTTTCAAATATCAATCTAATTCGTAATATCGTTCTGTCGTTAATATTTGTTTCGTTAGGGGCCATGCTTTTTCCGAGATGATAGGTAGTATATGAGACTAAATTATCTGTGTTTCAAATTTCAACCAAAACAAACCTTTACATAATGGACATAATATAATACTTAGTAGTAAGATAACATTTTATTCAATTTTAGAAAAACAACGGTCTGCTTTGGTCATGCATGCTGGGCACCCTTCCGACTGGTAGTGGGCTTGAACATCTTGTCATCCAGTTTTTGTTAACATTCAAAAAACCGCCTCCCTGTTTGCCATATAATATACTAGCGGCCCATTCCGGCTGCGCTCGGATATTGTTATTTAAAGACTATTATTCGAAATAAAAACTATCCTATCTCTCAAGTTGGACCAGACTGCTCGCGGTGTGCCAATTTAATTTAAAATCGGTTAAGTAGTTTAGGAATCCATCGCGGACAAACATCGTGACAGGAGATTTATATATATTAAGATGTACATGGTAAAAACGGGACCCTATTACTGAGACTTCGCTGTTCGTCCGTTCGTGCGTCCTTCTGTCACCAGACAGTATCTCAAGAACGGTGATAGCTAGACAGTTGTTATTTTCAAAGATGATGTATTTATATTGCCGCTACAACAACAAATACTAAATTACACATTTTCTAATAAATATCAGATCGTGTGTCGTAACATGAGCTGTCATCTGTAGTTAATGTGAAAAAACATTAGAAAGGTATTGTCATATTATTACCTGACGATACATGATGAATGGTGGATTTGACCGCAGCGCAGTGTGTGTACCAGGACGTCTACTCTAATTCAACGAAAACGTAATTTCGTAATAAACTCGCCATTTTCCAACTCCGATTCTACTTCGACCCGTCGTTTTGTCCGTTTAAATGTTCTAAGTCTACTTTAATTAGAGTATGCTTAGAACATTTAAACGTCAAACAATGTTGTATCGGACGAAACGAAGTAGAACGAGAGTAGGAAAGTCGCCAGTTTTTTTTCGAAATTTCGTTTTCGTAGAAACAGAGTAGACGTCCTGGGATGAGCTTCGACTCCGATAAGTCGGAACTTCCGATTACTATTACACCTTCGGTTCCGACTTTGACTCCGAAACTTTTAAAACGGAGGTTACCTATAATCGGAGGTAAGGTGTATAAATATTGCAGATAATCCCTTATTGTGGTGCATAGTAAATGGAAATACAAAATCCCAACTTGCTAAATCAATTTCTCGTCAATGTTTATCGTGTCCACGTGTTTGGCAAAAAAAATATACCCAGTAAAAATGTCTCTCCTGCCACCACTTCTAATCCTGCCTATGCCTCCGACTTCGGTTCCGACTCCGATAAATCAAATTTTAAAACTCCGACTCCGCTTTCGGTTCCGATACAATCACCTCCGTTACATCCCTAATGTTTACAGTGTCACAGATTACTTGGAAGTTAGTGTGTACCGAACTTATTATTACCGTTATTATTAAATTTCTATGTAATCTCCGAACCACATGACAAATAATGTTAAAATTGATGGGACTATATTAAAAATGTGTTATTTCTAATAAAATAAGAACTAAAGAAATTGAACAACGCAAACATGAGTTACAACCAAATACACATTCTGACTTTCACCCCTTTCTGCAAGAAAACCGTGCAGAATGTGGGGATTAAAAGTAGACAGCTACCATCTTCTTAGTATCATCTTAAATCATGTCAAGTTTCATTTGAATTGAATCAGTGGTTTCGGCGTGATGAGAGTTCCTTATACAGAAAAACAGACAGACAGACATGAAAGAAGAAAAATGCAGTTTCGGCATCAGTATCGACTATGGAGTCCCCCCAAATTTTTTTTTTCAAAATATCTTCAATGTACAGAATTCGACCCGCTACAGTTTTATTATAAGTATAGAATAGATATAGATGTCAAAATTTTGATGTTTCTTGCTTAATCATGTCGGAACGTCTGAACAGATCGGGTTTGGGAACAGAGATGATAGTCTGTAATAACACAGGCTACTTTTTACCACGTGAAAATAACTGGAACGGGATCTACGCGAGTAAAACTGCTAGTATAATAATATTTCTGGTTATTTTTTAATACCAAAACGTGCCTATTATATAGTCACTCTATTTAGAGGTCTCAAAAACACATAGTTCGATGATTTTGATTGATCGAACCAACAGGAAAATAAAGTTCACGTGGTCCGATTGATCGAACCAACAGGAAAAGAAAGTTCACGTGGTCCGATTGATCGAACCAACGGGGAAAAAAAGTTCACGTGGTTCGATTGATCGAACTACGCTGTCGAACCACGTGGCCTGGAGGCAAAATTCATAAATATTTATTCTGTGATATAATCTTCAAAAAAAAACAAAATATTTTTAGTGAGGTGGCAGTTTTTTTTTTGAAGATTATAGAGTTGAAGTTTGGACTAGATGAGGTGACGATTTACTAAAGCCAGCTGATAGATGTTGGAAACTTAAAGCCGAGGATTGGATTAAGTAGCGTATGTCCAGCAGTGGACGAGTGTGGACTGATTATGATGATAGTTACATTTGACTTGACAGGACTTCCGGAACAAGACCAAACTGTCTTGCTACTCTGATCTGATAAATAACTCCAATGAATTTTATCAAAACCGTAACTAAATATAAAACATATTTGCAGATAATATTTGCATAAGTAAAGCCAGTGAAATCAGCGAGACATTCCCCTTGAAGCGGATCGGAACTACCGGAGACAAATCTGTGTGATCTTGAATTTCAGGGTTACTTACACACTGGTATTTCCAAATATATTCGATATTGTTGAGTCATGGGTCATTAGGATTCCCGACGCCATATTCTGAAAACTAATGATTTGTTATGTTTGTTGTACTGTTAATGTTGTCAAGTGTCTTTTTGTTAGGTTCGTCGAAGAAGTTGAATAGTAGTGTGAAGTTAGTACCTATGTGTATCTCATTGAAAGAAAATTTGGATCGATGTAAGTAATTATATTTTTCAATTATGTTTATGGAGTCAGTGCCGTAAATAGTCTATTCTATGCCGGCTACGCCCTATGCGAACTTCTAATGCCGCGCTCTTGTTTTTTTTCATATTAAGGCTGATTTACATCAGACGAGCGAATGCTCATTCTATCCCCACTGTATCAAATTCATTTGGTGTAAACAAACGTAGAACATTCTTTCGTTGTTTTGTTTGCGTTCGCAAAGATTCTATGGAGTATTTAATATGGAAAACGCTATGAACGATCTTTCGTTTACACTAAAAGATCGAGAAAGAATGCTCTTGTTCCAGCTCTAGCTCTATGTTCGTTCAGTTTAAATCGGCCTTTACACAAACACGTTCATGTGCTGCTAAAAAAATAAGCGCGTTGTTTCGTTTTTAGGGTTCCGTAAAACGTAAAAACGGAACCCTTATAGATTCGTCATGTCTGTCTGTCTGTCTGTCTGTCTGTCCGTCCGTATGTCACAGCCTTTTTTTGACGAAACTATGAGAACTACACTGTTGAAACTTGGTAAGTAGATGTATTCTGTGAACCGCATTAAGATTTTTACAAAAAAAAAAAAATTAGGGCTGCCTCCCATACTGAGAACTGAAACTCAAAAATTTTTTTTTCATCAAACCTACCCGTGTGAGATGTCTATCGATAGGTCTTCAAAAATGATATTGAGGTTGCTAATATAATTTTTGTCTACACTGAATAATTTGCGCGAGAGACACTTCCAAAGTTCTAAAATGTGTGTCCCCCCCCCCCTCTAACTTCTAAAGTAAGAGAATGAAAAAATAAAAAAAATATATGATGTACATTACCATGCAAACTATCAACGAAAATTAGTTTGAACTTGATCTGATGAAAAGTTTTTTTTAGTACGTCATAAATATAATAATATAATAATATATAATATTTAATACACTATTATTAAAACTTCGATCAAAGTTACAACGAACTACAAGAACTATGGGTACTATGTATATTATGTTACTTGCTGCAACGGAACCCTTCATGGGCGAGTCCAACTCGCACTTGGCTACTTTATTTGATGATAATGGCATGCAGGTTGTTCGTGTGTATCAGGCTCTAGAGGGGTCGGCAAGTAGTTTTAGGTGCGGTCCGGATGCTGGGCGAAAATTTTAACGAGGTCCAGAAAAAAAAAACTGATTGTAGGTTGAAGTTAGATTCTACGTGGCAAAAAAAACATTGTAACAATTAATAAAGGTACAGTGTACCGTATCTACATTATAAAATGTATACTTGGTATACAATACAATATTTGGCGGTCCGAGGTTCAACCTTTCGCGGTCCGGATACGGACCGCGGTCCGCCTGTTGCTGAACCTTGCTCTAGACTATCAAATTTATTTCATATCGGTTCAGTACTTTAGGCGTGAAAATATAACAGACTAGCGGTCAACCCCGACTTCGACCGTGGACCGTGGTACAATATAATATATGGCCTATAGCACTCAGGGATCACGTCCTTAACCAACGGTGAAATCATTTTTGAATCGGTCCAGTAGTTTCTGAGATTAGCGCGTTCTAAATGAAAATTAAAACAAGTTTCACTCTGAAATGTTACTAATGAACAATAAAGTAGACCTACCACTATATTGTAATTTTATTTTGTCTGTATGACGATATTATTGACCATGAAAAAATAGAATAAAATTTTTTTGAATCATTTCGCTGTTATAGTAGAAATTTACTCAAAAATGTAACATTGACATTTAAAATGTTGATAGCTACCGAGAAACCAGGGTGTTACCTCATCATGAGTCAAGTTGCAGCTCTGTATCGAGTATCGGTAAGTATAGATAACTTGATCGGGAGTGCGCAAGCGCAGCCTCAAGTACGAACCTCGTGCTACATCGGCTATTATAAACGAGATGACGCGAAAATACCGTCATCTCGGGATTTTACCAGAAATAATATAGCTGTTGATATCTGCGGGTTTCCCGATAAACATTCCATAAATATATAGTAGTTTCTCCTACCTCAAGAATATTGGAACGAAGTTACGAAGGCTTAGAGGAGATGGTATATTGTTGCGCGACCGAACTAAAACAAATGTGAGACTAAATTATTCTTGAATATGTTATTTAAAGCATGTAAACATAAGCGGCTAAGTTTTGAAGTGAAAACTTTTGAAGTGAACACTTTTGAAGTGAACACTTCTTTTGGCGCGCCACAGACAGATTTTTCGTGGACTGTGAATTGAATTCACTTTCGGGAGTAATAAAAAATCTTTGGGTAAACTCGGGACCATGGCCATTGGTCATGCTCATAGCCACTCCCTCCGGTTTCACCAGCGTAGTTTCTATAGTAAGCTATCTAATTCTGAGTTATAAGTTTTCACTTCTATCGGCAGTTCCTATAACTGTCAATTTTTTTTACCAAACTAAAAGAAATGTGAGACTAAAAACGTAAAACGTAAGAACAATATAAAACGCGAAGTCACGTGTAAAAACTGCCCGCGACCAGTTGGCAAAAGGAGGCAACAACTTTTTTTTCAGATACCACAATACCACTAAGTGTACCCAAAAAAAAAATGTTTTTTTTTTTTTTGTAAATTGTGTTGCTTCTATATTATCCGATGGTACTTCGTTCCTGGTGGCTCTGACCCCATATCTTTTTTTACTACTTTATTTCTTACGGATTTACTCGACTACAATAAATATAAATGTAATCCTACTAATGTTATAAATGCGAATGTTTGTAAAATTTGCGAAATTTGGTACGTACTTAAATCATAATAATTCAGTTAAACAAAGGTATGTATCAGAGACTAGAGTTACAGCTAATCTAGTCGGGAAACGACGACTACCAATTCGGAGCCCCTGGACGTCTACTCTCTTTCTACGAAAACGTAATTTCGAAATAAACGCGCGACTTTCTAACTCCGATTCTACTTTGATCCGTCGTTTTGTCCGTTTAAATGTTCTAATAATTAGAGTTTGCTTAGAACATTTAAACGTCAAACAATGTTGTATCGGACGAAACGAAGGACAACGAGAGTAGGTAAGTCGCGAGTTTTTTTCGAAATTACGTTTTCGTAGAAATAGAGTAGACGTCCTGGTTTGAATCCCATGCGCTGTCTTTTCGAAATCATGCGCGTAATGACTTACGACACTTAAAAAAATGGTGAAGGGAAACATCGTGAGGAAACCGTAATGTACCTTAGCTAGCGTCGTGGATTATGGCCTTGACTATTTCCTTTCGAGAAGGCCCCTAGTCCCAGCAGTGGGAACATTTAGTGCTGATACAAAGGCTAATGTATGGCTAAAATTAGATAATGTATATAAAATTAGATTAAGTACTGCTCCCAGCTTTGTGTTGGGTCTGCCAAAAACCAGCTCTATACTCTAGAAATGATGATTGAAAGATATCAAGAGACTGATAGATGACAAAGCTCTAGTAAGCCTCGTTTGTAAAGTCTTGAGCATCGCCGCAAGACAGCTTGCCTCTCAGTATTACATCGAGTACATTTTGAGGGATGTGCACAGGAATTGCGACAAATAGAAAAATAAGACTTAAGCGTCACTCGTTCATGGTAGTAATTCCAAAAGATCGAACGATTTGTAGTATTCTATGATATAGTATTCGATGATAATGATTTGGACTCTTCATGTTCCAATAGCTGCGTGACACTGCCCTGTTATGGGCAGGCGTGTTGCTTTCGTTTTTTAGGCAAATGACCTACTAGTGCCGGCACTGTCTTATAAAAAAAATGTCAGTCATAGGAACTGCCGATAGAAGTAAAAACTTAAAACTCAGAATTTGATAACTCACTTTGGAAACTACGCGGGTGAAACCGAAGGGTGAGGGCTCTGCTAGTCTAGAATATAATAATAGTTTGGAATAAATCTTCAAGCATTGTCGTCTTTTAAATAAGTCTTCATGGCATGGCATACCCATATAGACTTAGGCATAGTTGTAGTGGTAGGACTCTTAGCAGAGTCCGCCTGGGGAAGTACCACACCTTTGTCAATTATTTTACCGCCAAGCAGTAATGTGCAAACATTACTGTGTTCCGGTTTGAAGGGCAATGTTTCCAGAGAAATTACAGGTCTTAGAGATATAACAACTTAGATCTCTGGGTGACGAGCGCAGTGCGGTGCTAGGTAATGATTTTGGCTCTTCATGTTCCAATAGCTGCGTGTCACTGTGCTGTTATGTGGCAGGCATGTTGCTTACCATCAGGCACATGTCCTGCACGTCTCGTCACTCTTTATTTAAAAAAAAAAAGAAAAAAATAATAAATGGTCATGCTTCTAACTTCTAACCATGGTCATTTAGAAATTCTGACGTATTTCTAGATGGCCATGATCCAGAGTTCATCCGAAGATTTCTTTCATTTACGAGCGTGACGCTTGAGCTCAATTCACAGCCCCCGAAAAATCTGTACGTGATGTGCCAAAACAAGTTTTCACTTCATAAATATCTTGGAGAGGTAAACACGATTGAATTTAAAATTGAAAGAAATGTTTGATATCATAGAAATTTGTTACATATAAACCATCTCTAGGTATAATTTACATTTAAGTTAAGTAAATTTAATGTGTTTAGATACGAACACAAGAAAAGGAAGAGGTTCCTTTTCTAAAGTCAATTAAAAAAGAAATTAACCTTATTGAAAAACTGCTGAATCCGGTTATTTCAGGAAGGCTACAGATAAAGAAATAGTTATAGTGCTATTAATGTTGTGTTTGTCTGTAACTAATGATAATCAGGTTCCTATCACCTATCAGCTGAGCTCCGCAGCGTAGGTAGCAGTCGCCGCGGCTACGTATAACATGGCATGCGCCTGCGCAACCGCAGTGCGAGTGCAGTATTCAGTCACGATGGACGCCAGAGCAGTCATCTTCGCGGTTGTGTTGTGTGTGTGTTTACACGGAGTTCTCGGTAAGTTTTTGTAAGATTAAAAACTATAATATTTTTTTCATACTAGCAGCGCCCCGCGGTTTTACCCGCGTTGTTCCCGTTGTTTTGTCGGGATAAAAAGTAGTCTATTTGTTCTTCCAGACTATAATCTAAATGTGTTATTATAGCCTTATCCAAATTATAGCCCAATCCGATCATACGTTAGGACATGATTGAGCAACAAACATCCACACATTGACATTTATAATATTAGTAGGATTTTAAATGTAAAAGTAACTTTTACTACAAACTTATTTTTTACTTTTGATTTCAAATTAATTAATATTAATTATTTACGTATTATAGTTTATTCATCTTGTAAACAATACACAGAACTTAATAACTATCTAAATTATTATTTAATTGACGTTTCGGTAAATAATAATTTGGGTCATGAAAGAGCCCTGTCATGTCAATATGAGTTAAAATCGACATATGATTTATAATAAAAAAAAAAACCCTCGATTTTGCTGAAAAAAATAATCGTGGAAAAACTCATATAGTCTTAAAAATCGCAGGGTAGATCACAACTAGCTAGATTCAAGGGCTGTTCAGTGCCCCTTCAAATTTTTGACCGCTGCGCTACGGAAGTCTTCCTCTTACTCTTCCTTCTTCACTACTAACTTGCACTTTATTTTATATAACACTTAAGATCCCAAAACATTTATAGAGTCATTTATATATCAATAGAGATATTTTACAAAGTATTTTCAAAGATTCCAAAATATTTAAGGGAGTCCAATACAGGTACACCTGTATTCACCTGTATGTAGATTCTGTAGAATCTATCTCAGGAATTACTGTTTACTATTTTAATGTTCGAAAACTGCGTTTTTTATCGAACTGTTCAAAGAGGTAATGTTTTTGTTTTATGTCTGGAAACTCTACTACGAAGAAGATAAATTTCTTTAAACTACAAAATATTTTAAATGTCTATGTATAAAATTTAATATATATTGAAATGGTAAACCTCTTGGCAGAGTCACCTGGAGAAGTACCACACCTTTGCCAGTTATTCTACCGCCAATCAGTAGTGTGCAAACATTACTGTGATCCGTTTGAAGGGCAATGTTTCCAGAGAAATTACATGGCTAAGAGATAAAATCCTTTATATCTCCGGGTGATGAGCGCACTGCAGTGCTAGGTGATGATTTGGACTCTTAATGTTCCCATAGCTGCGTGTCACTGTGCTGTTACGGGCAGGTACGTTGCTTACCTTCGCCTTGTCACTCTATTCTATAAAAAAAAACCTTAAAGGCATCGATTTTAAAATGCCGAGTGACACTGTAAAGTAGAACTAGTTGAATATAATGTCTGTTGTTAAAAGTCAGTGTTACAGTGAAGAAATAGCGAGGCTGGTTACCCAACAACCGGCCCGGCGGGATTGTTGTTGTTGTTACTTGTTACCGACACAAACGCGGCGGGGATATGAACCTGCTACCTGATAGGTGACCTCCCGTAAATAGATGGGACTAGACTATGGGATTCAGTACCTATGGACTTACCATGTAAATAAAATAATTTAATATTTTCAAAAAAACCTGACACCAAATGACTATCCTTAGCCTTACTATGGCTTAGTAGGTAGTGACTCTGTAACATGCAAGTCCCTCTAAAGTACGATCTACGGAACAAAAAAGTTATCACTAAAATTAATTTCCAATATTAGTTGAACAATAAAGGACTGTAGTGCAAAGGGATATGAGAGAATGCGAGTTGTCTGATGACGATGTCTTGGATAGAGCGAAGTGGAGAAGAAATAGCAGGAAGGCTGACCGCACCATCATATGGGATATATAGCCAGGAAGAGAGAGAGAGATTAGTTGAACAATCAGTAACATTATGTGTGTATCGCGAAAAACATACAAATGAATTGAGAAGTTTTTTTGAAATCGGGTGAAAAAAGGGGATATACTTCTAATTACTAAGTATGGACTTCTATACGAAAATTTAAACTCATGAAGTTGGAGCAGAATACTACATCAAACAATTAAATACGTGTAATCGACTCTAGTCCTATTTTTACTTAAAAAAATGGTTGTCTGTAAAGTCGGTTTACTGACGATAGTTGAACGTGACAACTTCAACTACGCCTTAGAGCGAGGTAACGCCGCATGACGTCATGCGGCGAGGTAACGGCGTTAACGGCACATGACGTCATGTTTTGCGGGCGTGCAGCCGGCTTCATCGAATTATAAGACGTTGTCACGTCCAAAACATAAGTTTGGATGTTTATATGTTAGTTTCTCAATCACGTTGAAACGGCTTCACGAATCGGTTTGAAATTTGGAACTCAGATGATCATTACACATAGGCTACTTCTAACTTCGAAAAAAAATACAGAAATGAGAATTGTGCAGGTGAAACCGCAGGCGCTGCAATACTTCTAGTACCTACATAAACAATGGTTTATGGGATTCCCATTGCAATCATCGTATTCAAAGTAAGCAATAACTTATGACAAGTTAGATTAATATACCATAACGATACCTGAGAACAATAAGTTATTACTTGAATTTATTAAAGTAATCTTATGTTCTGAGGTCATGTCGTAGGATGATCAACGAGTTCTTTGAATTTTAAATACATTGAAGTCACTTATTTATCAATGAATACAACATACGCAACTCACTAAATGTTCCCACTGCTGGGAATCGGGACCTACTCTCGCAAGGAGAGAAGAGCCACCGCGCTGGCCTATTCATGTAAATGAAAATTCTTGGAACATGCCCATTCCTCACGATATTTTCCTTCACCATCTTTAAGTCAGCGGTATTACGCAAAAACTTCGAGAAGGCACATGATTTCGAAAAGACATTCGCGTGGGATTCGTACTCGGGTCTCCGGATCGGCAGTCCCCGTTCTCCCGACTAGACCAGCCGTAACTTTATCAATGAATACAAATTACCTCTATGTGTTTGTATTTGTATGCGTAACCTGAGGGTTATGATCATTTCATTTTGATGAATTAGTAGTACCACGGGAAGTTACTGCTGGTCTAGTCGGGCAGAACAGCGACTGCCGATCCGGAGAGCCCGGGTTCAAAACCACGCGCACCACTGTCTTTTCGAAGCCATGTGCGTAATGCCGGTAACTTAAATCGGGGGAAAAAAAAATACGAAGAAGAAGTCATGTGTCATCCACCAACCCCCACTGGACCAGCGTGATGGATTATGGCCTCGATTCTCTCCTTGCGAGAGAAGACCGCGAGCCCCAGCAGTATGATCATTTAGTTTGTGTTTATGTAAAGCACACGAGTTCGAATTTTTTTTGGAACTAGTCGGTTTCCTCTCTATGCTTTCCTTCAACATTAAAATCAATGATAAGATACTGAGGTAAATACACTGCATTTAGAATCAGCAGGAATCCACTTCCTGTTATAAACCAGTTTCAGATGGCATCCGCGTAATAAAAACGATAACAAAACGATAAAATGGATCGTTTCAGAATTTAATACCTTACAATTAAATACATGAAAACGTTAACCTCCTTTCCATGTGGTGCAATCGGGTAATTAATGAAATTGCGGTTACAGAGTAAGTTTTAAAGTAAATGTCAGTAAAACATGTAGGTACCAAGTAGTTCATGCAGAGACGATAGAGAGAGTCAATTCACCACGCTGGCCCAGTGTGGGTTGGTGGATGACACATGATCTCGAAAGATTCTATGTACATGTCGGTTACCTCACGAGGTTTTCCTTCACCGTTTAAAGTCACCGGCATTACACACATGACTTCGGAAAGAAAGTGGTGCGCGTGGGATTTGAATCTGGACATGGCGGACCCACCATACCACTGACCCTACCCCTGTTGGTAGGTTGGGTCCCAAACCATACCACCATCATGCCATCAAGTAATAGGGGGCTCCGGATCGGCAGTCGCTGTTCTACCGACTAGACCAGCCGTGACTTCATACTTATAATCATTCATTCTTATTCTCTGAAAAACGAAAAAACCAACTTAAATTTAAAAAATACACAGTCCTCTAATTTTAATAATATTAGTAGTAAACGAATACATAATCATTGTATAGAAATGTTTATTATTGATATTACAAAAATTCGCTCCATCTACTTCGATAAAATGTGTATGGGACTTACCTATGTTAAATATTCTATAACCTACCAAACAAAAAAAAATATCGATTTACAATTGGTAGAGCTATCACATTGAGAACCTCTTTCTTTCTTTAAATCGGTTAAAAATCCTAACCCTTTTTTTTTAAATAAAGAGTGACAAGACGAGCAGGACATGTCCTGCTCGTCTTGCAGGTATGCTTGATTTGATTTTTATTATATCTTGCCTGATGGTAAGCAACATACCTGCCACATGACAGCACAGTGACACGCAGCTATAGGAACATGAAGAGTCCAAATCATCACCTAACACTGCACTGCGCTCGTCTCCCAGAGATATAAGATGTTATATCTCTAACCCCTGTAATTTCTCTGGAAACATTACCCTTCAAACCGGAACACAGTAACGCTTACACATTACTGCTTGGCGGTAGAATAACTGGCAAAGGTGTGGTACTTCTCCAGGCGGACTCTGCCAAGAGTCCTACCACTACTCAAATCCACACATCTTATCGATTAGAATAACAGAAATTAGTTTTAATACATAATAAGTTTCTAAACTTACTTACTTGTACTTTTAAGTACTCGTATGTGGACACAGAATAAATTAATTTGATTTGACTGATTAACTTTTGCATTTACCTACAATAGGTACATATGAGTAACATGTATCAGAGAGGAACACTTCACTGTTTGAATGGTACAGTCATCTGCTTATAATTTACTAGCAGTCTACCCTGGCTTCGCCCATGCTAGGTACATTATATATAGCTTATAGCACTCAAGAAAAAAGCCAACGTGGAATGTTTTTTTTTATCGGTCCAGTACTTCTTGAGATTAGTGAGTTCAAATAAAAAACCTCTTCAGCTTTTTAATATTAGTAGGTACAGATGATTAATCGATCCGTACAAAGTCGAGTTAGACAACTAGTTAATTAAAGAAGTTTGAACGAGTCAGTCGAGTCGTCTGCCTACAATGATTATTATCAGATAGACCAGTCTGTTAGATCATGGACAGAACATAATTAATAAAGAATGGCGGTGTATAGGTTTCACTTTAACTATTTGATGTAATCTACAAGTACATTCACTGCAACTTCGCATACTTACTTAATAGTCATCTGTTTCAACGTGGAAAGTTAGGTACGTAGGTCATATGTTACTGTGTGAGCAAGGATTTTGACGTGATAACGTCTTATAATTCGATGAAGCCGGCTGCACGCCCACAAAACATGACGTCATGTACCGTTACCGCGTTACCGTCGGTCGCCTTACGGTTACCTCGCCGTATGTTTGTTACAGTTGTATTAATTATTTCGACCAGTAGTTCAAGCGGGGATGTAGCTCAGTGGTCAGTGGTAGAGCGTTCGCTTTGCGTGTGAAATGCCCCGGGTTCGATCCCCGGCATCTAAAAGCTTTTTTGCATTGTTTTTTGCATTGTTTTGATTGAAAATGACTAAATTCTACTGATTACTTTTTACATACAAATCTATTAAACAAATGAAATTAAAATTTTCTTTTGAAAAATGCTACCATTCCATCAGTATTTTCTTAAGACGTTGTCACGTTCTATCGTCAGTAAACCGACTTTACAGACAAACATTTTTTTTTGTATAGTGACGGGACGAACAGGCCATGTGCATGATGGTAACCAACATGCCTGCCCGTATAGTGACACGTAGCTAATGGAACATGAATCCAAATCATTACATAACGCTGCACTACGTTCGTCACCCAGGGACTTTTCAGGCTGAAATTGTGCAGCACTACATATAATTTTAAGATCCTAATTGTTACCACAATTTTGTGGTGAATAAATTACTTTGCCTTTGAGATTTATGAGGCGTTTTATGTCTATGTCTATGTAAGTTTGTTTTGTTAAGTGCAATAAATAGTTTATCTATCTATCTATGCCTTGTAATTTCTCTGGAACATTGCCTTTCCAACTAGAACACAGTGGAATCACATCATTGTTTCAGGCTTTTACGATGTTTAAACCAAAAAGTTTACATATTATCTAAGGTTTAAACATATAAAATAAACACAAAAACGTCGTAAATGTTCTAGCCCTAGATCGCCGTTGGCGGCGGGACAGGGTCCAAGCTACCGGTGGTTAGGGCTGCAGAGTGGAGCTTGCTGACGATGCGCGCTGTGTCAAGGATAACCGCCTTCTGCATCTGAACATTGATTCAATCGTCAAGCGAAAGCCTCTTAAGTTGTTGGTCGAGACTTTTCGCTTTATGGCCGTTCGCCAACACAACTATTGTGACAATGATCGTGGAATCAATATCCCACATGGAACTCAGCTTGCCTTTCTCGGCTTTCACGAGGTTCTCGTCATGTGCTATGGTGATATCGACGATTATTGAAGTGAAAACTTCTTATGACGCGCCAGAAACAGATTTTCATGGGCTGTGAATTGAATTCTACCGTCACGTTCGGGAATGATAAGAAATCTTCGGGTAAACTCGGGAACATGGCCATTGGCCATCTAGAAATGCGTCAGCATTTCTCATTGGGTTTTTAAAAATGACTCAGTATTTCTAGATGGCCATTCTCATGGCCACACTCTCCGGTTTCACCGGCGTAGTTTCCAAAGTAAACTATCAAATTCTGAGTTAATATAAGTTTTCACTTCCATCGGCAGTTGCTATGACAGACAATTTTTTTATTACTACGTATGCCTCTGCAACAGCGTCCAAAATAGCCGGAATATTGATTACTGATGTCAATCTTAAAATGAATAATTGCATGCAATTTTTAAGAACTGTGCCCGGTGTTTGTAAACAGCTTGTTACATGGACAGTTTTGTGTCGAACAATGAGTGCAGATTCTCCGAACATGCGATTCTACTACATTTGTAACTTGTAACTTCGTGTTGTTGCTCCCAATGATGTTTCTTAGCCGTACCTAATAGCCTAGTGCAGAGAATGTTCGATTCTCGGTTATAATGGGATACTTTTCAAAGAGTTTGCAATTGATCATTGTGATTTAACACGAGGCTTTCTTTGTTGTTATGGACTCGAAAAAGTGACATTGTTTCATAGTTAAGGTTCCAAAGACTAACGAAGAGGTTTGACTGCACTTTTGTAAAAATAATCACTTTCGTAATAAGGCCCGGGGGTCTATCGCCGAACGAAAAACGTCATCGCTTTGATGTTTCCCTCTCTTTTCTTTTCGCTTGAAATGATAGAGACAGAGTTAGCAAAGCGATAGCCGATTTAGTTAGGCGGTAGAAGCGCCGGCCGCCATCTATCGCACTAGGGTTTTTTTTATCGCGCTTGGTTTAAATGCATACATTTTGTTTCAACTTGTAAATAATTATTTGGTATGTTCAATAAAGTATACCTATCTTTTTATTGTATGGAGTGACTGGACGAGCAGTACATGTACCTAATGGTAAGCAACACGCCTTCCCATAACAGCGTCACGCCGGAACAAGAAGAGTCCAAATCATTACCTAGAATTGCACTGCGCTCATCGCCAAAAGGTATAAGATGCTTTATCTCTATGGCGTGTAATGACTTTGGAAACATTTCCCTTCAAAGTGGCACACAGTGGTATTTGCACATTATTGCTTGGCGGTAGAATAACTGACAAAGGCTTCAAAAATGGTACTTCCCCAAGCGGACTCTGCAAAAATTCCTACTTTTGTCCTGTAACTATAATCGTATATCGTCATTTCCAGGTCAAGTGGGTTCGATGTGTCGGCCCAAAGAGCGCCTCCTGTCCTGTGGGTGCCCGAAGACCTGCCGGGACCCGGCGCCCGACTGCCAGGGGGTGTGCAAGGAGGGCTGCTTCTGCGAGGAGGGGGAGGTCAGGAACGACGAGGGCATCTGTGTGAAGCTTGCTGACTGCCCGCCTATACGTAAGTGAATAAAATAGATAAACATGTGAACAATTCACACACAACATCATCTGACCCCTAAGCAAAGCTTGTGTTATGGCGGTCAGATAGTTCACTATAAATCACTTTATCTCTTTGTTTTTGAAGTGTAAACTTCTTTTGGCGTGCCACAGACAGATTTTTCGTGGGCTGTGAATTGAATTCTAGCGTCACGCTCGGGAATTATAAGACATTTTCTGGTAAACTCGGGACCATTGGCCATTGGCCAACTAGAAATACGTCAGCATTTCCCATTTGCTATCTGCTGACGCATTTCTAGATGGTCATGGCCACGTCCTCCTGTTTCACCCACATAGTTTCCAAAGTGAGCTATCAAATTCTGAGTTAATATAAGTTTTTGTTAACCAATTTTTTGTATTTATTCTTTAACCACCATAGACGTGTCCGCGCTCTTTAGAATTTAGTTTTTAAAGAGCTACATTAAACATTTTGAAGGAACCCTTAGCATAAGCATAAAAAAACATCTCGGTATACATGTCGGTTTTCTCACGATGTTTTCCTTCGCCGTTTTTATTTAGCAGCATTACGCACATGACTTCGAAAAGACAGCGTGCAGTTTGAACCCGGGGGCTCCGGATTGGCGGTTTTAGGTAAATATTGTGTTCCAGTTTGAAGAAAAAGGTTTCCAGAGAAATTACAAGGCATAAAGAAATCATGAGGTCTACTATGATGCAACTGTTAGGGCTAATGCGTAAAATGAAGGTACTCATAATCAGAAGAATAGGTTTTTTATTTTCATTTCAGTAACTAATAATAAATTCTTAAAACTGTATTTACTCTATTCTAGCATCACCATACAAGTTAGAAACGTCCGAGCCCCGCGTGCACGGCGCCTGCCCAGAAGACGAAGAGTACCGATTCTGCGAGCCTTGCAACAGGAGTTGTGGAAACCCCAACCCCATATGTCCAGCTCAGTGCGCCATGGGCTGCTTCTGCAAGGGAGACCTGCTGAGAGACAAGGACGGGAGATGCGTCAAGTTCGAGAAATGCTCCAACTTTATTGAATACATCAGGGAACGGGAGAGTGAGTAGTTTATCAGTTCAAACTAACAAAAGTAACAATCAGTGATACACACACAGCAACACCTAACAGATTAACTCGAGATATGATTCAGGTAATTGCAAAAACAATGAGACGATTGCAGACTCTCAGGTGAAGGCAAAAGACTCATAGGCAATGACACCTTCTTTGAGAAAACTTCAGTCTTACCCAATGCCGCACAGATGCCAGCTTCTAGATTTTTTTGTTGGATGTATTTCGTAGAGTGAGCAACTGATCTGCTGATGATGAATCTGATGATATCAACTGCTACATGGTACCCTGCTCTTTTTTCTATTGGATCGCTCGTAATTCGAAAAAGCGATATCGTTTCATGGTTGACGTTCCGAACTCGATTGTGGTCGTTTGACTCCACTTTCGTATCCACCCACCGGTGGATGACACACCTCTCGAAAGATTATTTGAAAATGTTGATTCCTCACGATGTTTTGTGCATTTAGGTGCAGTTGAGATTCGAACCCAGCCAGCCACTAAACCACAATGGCTAGCCAGTTTAGCTGGCGCTTATGTAATTATCGAACATTGTCGCATTAAGTTCAGTCACGCCATCGTAAGCGAGTGGTTGTGTCGAGACCGTACCATTTCACAAGCGTGAACTATACGGCCGAGGTCGCATCCACATTTGAGTATTTTTTACTGTAGATACGAATTCCTCTTTATTGGAAAAGAGCATCGTAATCATAAACACACCGATATGTTTCATTGATCACCATCATCAGCCGCAAGACGTCAACTGCTGAACATAGGCCTCCCCCAAGGTTTCCACAAAAACGGTTCTGTGTAACCTGCAACCGGCGGTTTCCAGCGACATTTGTGAGGTCATCTATCCATCTAATGCACTAGAGGTCATCTGACCAATACTGCATCTTCCAATTCGTGGTCGCCGCTCGAGAACAATTTTTTTGTATGTTGGTTCTGTAAATATAATATGTTTCACTAGCAGCGCACGCGGTGTTACCCGCGTAATTCCCGTTCCCGTTGTTTTGCCGGGATAAAAAGTAGTGTGTTCTTCTAGACTTTAATCTAATTGTGTTCCAAATTTCAGCCAGATCCGTCATACGTACGACCTGATTTAGCATCATGCAACAAACATCCATAGCTTGCCAGGATTCGTACCATCCTCCGACCCGCACTTGGCCTGTGCCCTTAGCTCTCTCCAACTCCCAATGAGGGATGGCTCAGCTGTAGGAACACAAAGTGAACTCACGGCTTTTCACTACTCTAGCAACATTAATTGCAAGATGTTTAGCACGGTTATATGGTTGAGCCTCGATATTTCGATGCAGCTTCATGTAGCCTGTACATTTAAACTGACGAATGGAAAGGGTTGATATACTTAAACATTTATATTCAAGAGCACGCATCGAACTACACTCTTTCTCTATCTTTTAATTATGGTGCGTAAAACTTGATCGAAATGTTGAGTACTCGCTCCACCATATAGCCACGGAAAATCCCACTAATCCTACTAATATTACGGGAGAAAAACTGCGGAATTTCTACTTTGATATAAATATACTTGTGTTTATATCTAAGTATAACCATCAAATAAGAAGAGTTGAAATCTGCGAAGGCTGCAATAAATGACAGCGTACTATTTCAACAGCCCAATATCGTCATAAGATCTTAATTGAACTGCACACGACTCAACTGAAGGTCATCGAAGCCTCATTTGTTTATTTAATTTTGGACATTCATAAAGTTAACTTAACCTTGCACCGCTTCAACTGAATCATTGTCTGGTTTATGATTCGCATACTGAGAACCTTGAAGGTCAAGTTTACGGATCCATAGTTAATTAGTGACGGAAAACGTTTACCAGGATCGTGGATCATGGAAGATTCAGATGAAATACTCGTTAGAAAATACAAATACCACGGAAATTTAACTTTTGTGAAATTTGTCAATTGTCCGTTCTAAACGGACGTTTAAAATTCAAAAAAGCTGAAACTTTGCCCTCAATGTATTTTTAACACACCTGGGATCGAAGGAAACATTTGGACCTACTAGAGTACCTACAGAATGTCCCTACCAAAATTCAGCTCTGTCAGAGTTTTTGTTTAAATTTGCCACAAAAATCATCAGTGTATTGCTCTTAGGTACATTTATTCATTAAGTCTGTCTCTGTCTTACTTAAAATTCTGGAACTTATGAACCTCATCAAAAGTTTGGGACGAGGAAATAACGTTACGAGCAAGATATACGTCTGATTGTAAACAACACGCCTGCCTGCACATCAATTTACATAATAAGAGTCCAAATACCAGCCGGAGATAAAAAATGGTTTAGCTCTTTGGCCTGTAATTTTTCTTGAAACATCCCTTCAAACTGAAACAACAGGCGACAGAAAAACTAGCAAACGTTTGGTAAGTAGGTACATCTCCAGGCAGACTAAGCAAAAATGTCTATAAATTCAATCCAAAGTTCAATAAAATATAGTTTTAAGTATTACCTTACTATTTTATCGTTTCTGTCATGGTAAACTTGCAAAATAACTTAGAATAAAAACTTACGTCCATAACACTATCTGAATGTTGGATTGATGTTCGCCTAGCAGAGACCTGACATTCTACAATCTACAACTTGTACTTCTCAAGATCGTCTCAGCCAACAGACAGGTATTTCCTTTCATTTGTTGAATGGGCTGACGTAGAACTGGCTAAGTGAGTAGCATGAGTAATAAGGCTTCATATGTTATCATCTGTGTGTGACATTGACTTATTGACATGAACTGGAGATGTGTAATCTATCGCTCATTTCACGGTTGTTAAAGACATTGTCTTCATTATGGTAATTTCAATTTTTAAATATGTAGGTACTTACTTCAAGATTTTAAAATATAAATACAAGGCTTTGAAGAAAAGAAAGATAATTGTCGTTTACTATGTTGTATATTTAATTTTCAGTCACAACTATATCTATTGCACAAGCGTTAGGCACAACTGTTACATAATTCATAATACCATCATGTATGTATCTACTCAGTTTTTGAAATGAGATTTACTTTTTAATCTTTTTCTTAGAAATGTAAGAATATGAAGAAAGAGCAAAAGATTTACTAATATAATTGAACACCTATCTTCATTAAAATTATTTTGAATGGAAGATAGCTAAGTGCATGGTTATAAAAACCATGGACTCAAATATGTGTAAAATGGTTTATAGAAATAGATATGTGCTCAAGTCAAGGAGTAGAGTAGTATAAAAACATATTATTGTGAGGAGCCACTGTGATAAGATACCGGATGCGACCTTTAGTGAAATGTCATCCCATCTATTCAATACCTACCTCGATATGTGACCGTCTTGTTATGAAGTCGTCTTCTTGTAATGAATTAAAAATATGAGAAAATACATCAACCCAAATCATCTAAGACAAAGATTTGATCCTACTATACCTTAAAAACCTAAAGGTTTTTGATTAGGATCTTGCTTTCGTGTGAAATTAATGATACAAATATTTTTATTTTTGTCTTATTTTAAATTTTCTTTAATTCCAGAGAACGTGTTTGCTCCCATACCCTATCGCTTCACCTGTGGTCGTAACCAGATCTACAGAGAATGCCAGAAATGCACCCAAACCTGCAACGACCCCGAACCTATCTGTGGCAAGTGCAAGACAGGATGCTTCTGCAAGGAAGGGTTTGTCAAAGGGCCTGACGGAAAGTGTGTTACACGGGAGCAGTGTCCTAAAGGTTTGGAGGGATTGTAGTTTAGGGTGTAGCTAGTTTGATGTATCTTTCTGATCTTTAATATCTTGTTGGTAAACGATTGCACATTATCGAACATCTAGTAAACAAGTTAGAAAACAAACACGAATTTAATTAAAATGAAATGTTTGGTACGAAACCACGGACCACGGACTGTCCATAGTGGTACCCCAATTCGAAATAAAACAAATCAACAGAAGTATCGCTCTCCTTGATTGGTAATGTGTATTTGATAAAGCAGGTTAATATGTATGTGTTAGTATAGATATATCCACATAGACAATTTTAGTATTATGACTAACATGGTTGTGATAAAATTTATTTATATTGGTAGAGAGTTTGTGACTGTGAATTGTAGTTAGTTTTATTTTTAAGTCTTCGCCAGTGCCTTTTAGCTTGAATAGAAGTTCTTAAAGTGATATTTATCTTTTATCTTAAATTATATGCTTACCTTCTAGATGTTTACTAACTATAAAATGTTTTCGGAATTAGTAAATAGATTTTTTATGATTTCTTACTCTGTTTGATTCGGTTACTTCCTTTTAAAACAAATCTTGAAAATTGTTCTATTCATATTCTTACATAGTATAATGGTTGTGTACTTACTTGCTAGTTTATAAGTCTTTAGATTTGATAGAACCTTTGATATGAATTAATTAAAAAAATGTTGAACTAAATACTGTTTCTTCCTTTGTTTCAATTACTTCCTTTTTCCGATTGATGAACTTCAAACTGCAGTTATCCTGTTCAAGTTTTAATCTTAATTTGAACAAAAATCATCTTATTCACAAAAAGATACTTAACAAATGCACTTCACTTCACAAATATTTTTTCACTGCCTTCCTGTAGTCATGCTAACTTCTTACATAAATAGTGCATCATCATTGAGGTCAAAGATATTTGACACAAAAGAAATTAGATGTACCTCAGGGCAGTATCCTGAGGCCTTCGTTAAACGTCGTATTCACACTTGAATGTGAAAAAAGAACAAAAAGACAATTTATTAATCGCAGGCATTATAGAAAATGATGTTAAAAGTGAATGAACCCACGATACTTATGTACATTTTCCTCAATGTTTGTATAAAGCTAAAGTCTAACAATAACCGTTTGCACAACACTTCACCTTGTTTTATTTCACGGTTTTCTCGTTTTCAAGTATGCATATTCTTAATCTAAGTGGTAACTGTTCACCTATTCCTCAACTTTTTCTGTACTTAGATACATATACTGAGTGAGAGTAGTTTCAGAGAACCCAGTGTTTTTAAGACTACTTTGAAATCAAAACAGTTTTTTGTCGATTCTAGCGGTCAAGTGTTACCGGTAGACGCTGTGTTCGGTTACCCATCTGATGGCCCTTTAGTGGAGTCTATAGTCGTATAGAAAAGAATGATAGGATATGTAAGCGACATGCCTGCCCATAACAACACAGTATCACACAGCTATTGGAACATGAAGATTCCAAATTTTTACCAAATACCGTACTGCGCTCGTCCCCCAGAGATATAAAGTGATTTATCTTTCACTGATGTTCGCACATTACTACTTGACGGCAGAATAACTGACAAAGGTATGGTATTTCCCCAGGTGGATTATGCAAAAAGTCCTATCACTACTAAAGTACTTTTAGCATATCAGTATCCACGCCTTGATTGTGTAATTACCAGAGTACTTGACCTGATGGTAGGCTTGAATTAGATCCAGAATAGCACGTCTGTTTAAAGCCGTGTTTTTGAATCCCGCAGTGAAGTGCTTTTGGTAAATGATCATTTACAAGTATAGAAGAACACTGTCTTGAGTCAAATAGCTTCCCAAACTGTGCATTCTCTCAGTTGCGAAGTGATATTCACCCAGGGGGCATTCTTGTAGAAGTTGACCACAAAACAAGAGTCTCAAATAAACATCAGACTCCGAATGTTGTGGCAATAAAAGTGTGAATTTTTTCAAAGTTGACACCTTTGAATGAATGAATGATAATTCTTATTGTTCACATTATTAAAAAGATACATATCATTTAGGAAAACTAGTAAGACTGAGTGAAATAATTGGTGGCTTTTCGCTGATTTATTCCAGGTAACCTTGAAAATAAAAATGGAAAACTCAAAGTGGTGTGCAATAAAGACTACTAATAAAATAATGGTGTGAGCTCTAGCCATTTTTCTCTTTATAGTATAGAGGCTATAGGGTGACGAGACGTGCAGGACATATGCCTGATGACAAGCAACATGCCTGCTCATAACAGTACAGTGGCACACAGCCTATGGCACATGAAGAGTCCAAATCATTACCTATTTACCTAGCACCACACTGTATTCGTCATCTGGAGAAATAAGGTTTTTTATCTCTTAGCCTAGTAATTTCTCTGGCAACATTGCCCTGCAAACCGGAACATAGTCATGTTTGTACACTATTGCTGAGCGGCAGAATAACTGGCAAAGGTGTGATACTTCCCTAGACAAAGACCACTAGGTACTACAAAAGAGTGATATCAAAGGTATTCAACAGTTGCGACTCTCATGGTGGCACGTTTCTTCACGAGTGTGTCGGACTGTTCGTCGGGCGAGGAGTACTACTCGTGCGGCTGGTGCGAGCCGTCGTGCGGAGCGCCGGCCCCGCGCTGCGCCGGCGCCTGCGTGCGCGGCTGCCAGTGCCGTCCGCCCACCGTGCGCCACGCGAGCGGGCTCTGCGTGCCCAGGGAACACTGCCCTCGTACGTCGACACAGCACAAACTACTTTACGATCTCATACCCTTTCGTAAAACACCTTGTATCTCTAGAGACTTACCCACTTCGCGACCTGTCGTAAAGCACCTTAAAATGCTGACTCATCGATCAAACATTTCATAGTTCAGCGAGTTTTTAGATAATGATGGTAAAGTTATGATAAAATGATAAAAAAAATATAACTGTAACAAATTAATATATTTATTATATAGTTTGACACTTATCTGTACGGCAATTGTTATCGTACGGTGTAAGGTTAATTTTAAACTTTGAAAATGTATACTATTTGTATTTTATTTCCTTTGTTTTTTTTATTTCATTAATATTTGACGTGTAAATTGTACATTTATGAATAAAAAACTTTGACTTTATCTTTATAGACATACTTCACGACCTGTCGTAACGCACCTTGTATCTTTATAGACATACTTCACGACCTGTCGTAACGCACCTTGTATCTTTATAGACATACTTCACGACCTGTCGTAACGCACCTTGTATCTTTAGAGACATACTTCACGACCTGTCGTAACGCACCTTGTATCTTTATAGACATACTTCACGACCTGTCGTAACGCACCTTGTATCTTTATAGACATACTTCACGACCTGTCGTAACGCACCTTGTATCTTTATAGACATACTTCACGACCTGTCGTAACGCACCTTGTATCTTTATAGACATACTTCACGACCTGTCGTAACGCACCTTGTATCTTTATAGACATACTTCACGACCTGTCGTAACGCACCTTGTATCTTTATAGACATACTTCACGACCTGTCGTAACGCACCTTGTATCTTTATAGACATACTTCACGACCTGTCGTAACGCACCTTGTATCTTTAGAGACATACTTCACGACCTGTCGTAACGCACCTTGTATCTTTAGAGACATACTTCACGACCTGTCGTAACGCACCTTGTATCTTTATAGACATACTTCACGACCTGTCGTAACGCACCTTGTATCTTTAGAGACATACTTCACGACCTGTCGTAACGCACCTTGTATCTTTGGTTACTTCACGAATATTGAAAACTTTTTTTTTAAGTGAAAACTTCTTTTAGCGTAAAACACACAGATTTTTCGTAGGCTGTGAATGAGGCTGATCCGTCGCACTGTTAGGTAAAAGCCTCGATCGGGTGAACTCCGAACCATACCAAAAACGATTCACTGTAGACATGAAGAACCAAAATTATATCAGACAATATGTACCCACTCAGGCAACGCATTCCACAGCTTTTTTATCTAGCCGTGGTGTGGCGTAACCCGCAGTGTAATAGCATTTAATGATACTGCTAGGTACCTGCTAGCGGCTCAGTATAATCAGTTCATTGTTAATTATTGGGACAATTAATTGAAATAAAAACCATCCTATCTCCCAAGTTTGACCACAATATTACACATTGTAAATGGCAAGTTTCGTGAATATCTGTTGACTTGGTGAAGAGTTTGGTGGGAACAAACATCATGACACGGGCATTTTTAAATACTAAGATGTGTTAGTCCAGATAATGTACTTCCTACGTATATAATAATTAGTTAGTAATCTGTTCAAAGACACGAACAAGTTATTCTTGAAGTGAAAACTTCTTTCAGCGCGTCGAAGACAGATTTTTCGTGGGCTAGGAATTGAATTCTAGCGTCACGCTCAGGAATTATAAGAAATCTTCGGGTAAACTCGAGACCATGTCCGTTGGCCATCTAGAAATACGTCTGAATCTCCCATTGACCATCTAGAAATTCGTCTGCATCTCCCATTAACCATCTTGAAATGCATCAGCATTTCTAGATGGTCATGCTCATGGACACACCCTCTGGTTTCACCCGCGTAGATTCCAAAGTAGGTACTTATGCTATCAAATTCTGAGTTATAAGTTTACACTCAGTTCCTAAAACTGCAATTTTTTTAACGTTTTCCCTGTTTTTAACTACTCGCAGTGGATTCTTTTGCATTAACAATAGTTTGTCACATATCTATCAGGCACCTAATAGGATTATTTTATCTGAAATAAAATTACAATTGTGTACGTAAATAACTATTTTCTCTGGATAATCCCAATTGAAGCGAAAGTTTATTTGTTGCCCTTCCAATGATTCTAGTTAGATGTCAACTTAGGTATTCTGCACTGGGCAGCTATGTAGGTTACTCGTTATCTGAATGACTAATGACAGACCTGCGCCACGATTCATTATGACAAGTAGTACCAGCGCAACTTGGCCTACGATTTCACTGAATCATAGTGAATTTTATGATCAGGTTATACTGGCAATGGCAATCACATATCTTGCTTATTGGTATTTGTGAATAAGGCCACTATTGCTGCCTTGTGCTTTCTGAGAAAACCCTGTTCATCTGATTTGATAGACCCTTATGCAGGTCGGTGAATGCTCTTGACATTTGTGAGTTATTGACTTTGTGAAACCTTGAAAGTAAATTACAGAAAAACCACAAATATTAATTTGTTTCAAGATTTCATCATCATGAGCATATCTTAGTCCATTGCTCGACATATGCTTCTCTCAATCTGACCAATTCTCAATTTTAAGTTTCTACCCACTGCCTGGTGTCTTTCGTATATCGTCACTCCATCTTGTCTCAAGATATCCTACCTTTACCGATACCGATACGACGTTTGCTGATTCGCGGTCACTAAAGAACACATCCAATTCAGATTTATTTAATCTCTTAAATCTTTAGTAAACTAAACCAATTGAACACGTAATATAAATACCTAGATATTATTATTACGTATACAATTTTATTATTTAAGATGAATTTGCTTATTATTATTATCAGAATAGACTTTCTCAAAGGCTTCTTTTCCCTCCTTCTAGATAGGCCCATCTGCGGCTTTGTTTGACCACTCTGACCACTGTATTCTATTATACCATTGGCATCGCTAGGCGTGGGCAAAATGGGCCAAGAGCGGATTCAGGAGGTCATGGGGCTCACAACCCCTGGGCTGGGTCCAGAACCTAGGTAGACCACGAATCAAAAAACGTCTACGGCCTCGCGAGGCCTCATTTAATTTCGTCTACTACTGACGTAAAGTAATTTATAAAAAGTATTGTGCAAAGTGGTACCTACTCATTGCATTCGGTTTATAATTTACCTAAGATATGTAATGTCAAAGAATTTACATAACATCTAAGTGTCAAATAATTTACGTTACCTAATCTATACAGTATTTTTATTTTGGAATTAAGAGTTGCTGAGTTGGAGCGCCTACTAAAATATCATAGCAAATTGGTTACGTCCTTTAGTATTTGTTTATCATCGTGATTCAGGAGGAGTGTTAGTCTTCCATCATCATCATCATCATCATCAACAGCCCACTAAATGTTCCCACTGCTGGGACTCGGGGCCTTCTCTAGCAAGGAGAGAGTTAAGGCCATAATCCACCATGCTGGCCCAGTGCGGGTTGGTGGTTGACAAATGACTTCGAAAGATTCTAGGTACATGTCGATTTCCTCGCGATGTTTTCCTTCACCGTTTTAAGTTAGCGGCATTACGCACATGACTTCGAAAAGACAGTGGTGCGTGTGGGGTTTGAACCCGGGTTCTCCGGATCGGCAGGCGCCGTTCCCCCCACCAGACCAGCCGTAAGCCGTTAGTCTTTACTTTTCTTTAATTAAAGAAGCACATAAAGACGTTTCTTGCGTGTCATCCATCCAGTCACCCACACAATTTTTGCACACAGAAACACCTAAAGAAACCATTTCGCAAATCTCTTCCAACATGTTTCAGCTTCATGTTCGGATCCGAACGAAGAATACTCGTGTCTGTTCGGGTGCGAGCGAACATGCGCGCCGCCCGGGCGGCCCTGCGAGGTGCGGCGCGCCCCGCTGCGCTGCGTGCTCGGCTGCCACTGCAAGCGGGGGCTGCTGCGACACGGGGGCAAGTGCGTCTCGAGGGGGCAGTGCGACAATGACACCGTTATTATAGTTCAATGATTTAGAATTTAGGTAATTGTAAATTTGTGCCATATTTTGGAAATATAATGTTTGTTTTGTAAGATGTGAGCGTTTTTATTGAAGTGTGAACTTACGGTTTTACGCGGTTGTATTCACGTTTCATTTGTTTTCCCGTGACAAAAATTGCCTATGTGTTAATCGACACTGTAATATAACTATGTTTCAAATTTCAAACCGACCCATTTACGGGTTCTGACGTAATTGAGGAAAAAATATCTAAACATCCTAACTTGTATAATTGTATAGATATTGTATTAGTAGGATTCTTTGATCGCGTTGAGCACTTTAATTGCTGATTTAGTACATCTGAAATATAACGTTTATTTTGTAAGCAACTTGATGAAAGCCTTTTTATTGAAACGAACACTTCTTTAGCAACCGGCACGAGGGCAGGTGCGTCTCGAGGGGGCAGTGCGACAACAACGCCGTTATTATAGTTCAATGTTCAATGATTTACCATGTAATTGTCATTTTGTGCCATACTTTGGAAATATAATGATTATTTTTGTAAGCAATACTGCTTGTTTCATTGTTATAAGTAATCATACCGGTGATACGAACAAAGGGCATTGCTAGGCTGCTGGAACCGAAAACTCTACTATGCTGCTCAAATGGCGCTAAAATACGTCTCTAAATAAATTATAACACAATTAAAAATAAATCATAAATGAAACCTCTCAAAGTAAATGTAAATTAAAGAAGAAATAAATTATAAAAATTAGTCACTAATATGCACAAATTATACAATATCATTATCGATATTACAACAGAATAATACTGTACTTACTCAATTACAAATTTAATTAAAAAATCTTAAAATCACTGTAAAGTACCTACTCAATATCAATTATTTTAAACTTATATTGCAAAACTATGCAGTAATTTCACATATAAGTTTAATGGCAACTCCAACAAAAACATTGAAATTGTCAACAAATAAATCCGCATCAGGCGTATGAGCGAGTAGGTTGTTGAGCAGATTAAGGCGTGGGACAAATACAAGAGGCGTAGGGTGAGGATGAAGCGCGGGCGAGGCGAGGGCGCGGCGCGGGCGCGGTGCGGGCGCGGCGCGGGCGCGGCGCGGGCGCGGCGCGGGCGAGGAGCGGGCGTGGCGCGGGCGAGGCGCGGGCGAGGAGCGGGCGCGGCGCGGGCGAGGAGCGGGCGCGGCGCCGGCACAGCGAAGAACAGCAGGTCTACTACGAAAACAAACTCCGAATGATCGGATCCGACCGACAGCTGAATCGGATTGTAGCCTACCACGAAAAACAGTCAGATCGATACATCTCGGTCGGAAGTTATAGACTTAGGTCGGATGAGGGTCGAATCGAACGAAACGGCCGATCTTATCAACCGACAGATTGTCTTTCGAGGTAGGAAAAGTCCATAAGTTCGGCCGATATATCCTTTATCGGACTTCGTAGTAGGCCTGCAGGTGCGCTAAACGGTGTCGGAAAGGCGAGGCGCGGAAAGGTAAATATCCGGGTGATTTTCTACTAACTCGCAGAATTTAGGGCTCCACACAAAACTGCGATGCGACGCCGCATCGGAGGAACTTGCGATCCAAATTGTTCCGATGCGAATTCGTGCGGCAAACCATTGGGTAGAGTAACCATACCTTCAACGGTAGTCAGCCGTGTAGGACGTGTTTTTAGGAAGCGTAACATGGATCACAAAAAGATTGTTGTACCTACTGTTGTTATTGCTAAGTAGATATGAGAGAAAAAAAGATTTTGGTTTCATACACATATTACGATTATGAAAGCTGATGGGAACTATTTTACTCGAAAGTATTATGGGTTGAGAATAGAAGGAGATATTTTTTGTGATTATTTTAGAATGAGCATATCTACGAGTATATATAATACATTTTCTTTTATCATTAGAAGATAAAAGATAATTTATTTGGTCAAAATATGAGTAAATTCCAAACACACATAATACATGATATTTGTAATAAATAGGTCACAAAATTTCAAAGTAGCTTGTCGTCGTGTTTTGCCTGATATGGTAGGCATTCAAATATTTTTCCAATTCTTAAATGATTGATGACATAGTTTATAAGTCTAGTCACAAAATTAGCATAACAACTTGCTCCTTATATAGATATAGATACAAAAAATAGATAAAAAACTTTACAAAGTCATGTCATCAAATCAAAATAATCAAATCAAGTTACAAAATCACAAAATTACAAAATTTAATTTATTAAATGTCTACAATAATACCTAATTAAATCTGTCATCGTCTTTCTTTTCTTCTGTCTCAGAACTAACTAAAATGGTGGTGTAGTGGTGAAACCATTATGACCAGTATGACGTAAGAACGGAAGAATGCGCAATGTAATCACGTCGGAAGTTCTTGCGAATTCGGAGATATTTCCGAAGCGACGCGAATTCGTGGTTTTGTGCGTGAGTCCGAGCGTGTGTTGAATTCAATATCGTCACGCATTTTCGCTGTTTAGTTCAGTCGTGTGTACACCGACAGGCATCCGGCATGCCACTGCTAATGCTGCCTATACACACTGGGCCAGTGCAGGCCAACGCGAGTGTCGACAAAACGGCACGAGACAAAACGTAGCATCCACACACTGGCCCAGCGCAGGCAAAAGCGAGGTAGGCCAATAGGAGAACAGCACGCTACTCGCCGAGCGTCTTTGTTTTGTGCACAAAAACCGACACCGGTCACGAGAGACGAGTCGAGACAAAATAGCCCTATACACACCGACTGGCCACTTGCCGTCATTCGGCCAGCGAGGCGAGCGACGCGAGTAATCACAAAACGACCCTCCACACACTGGCGTTGGCCTGCACTGGCCCAGTGTGTATAGCTATAGCTATAGGCAGCTGAACAGCGGGTGAGGCGCGGGCGCGGCACCCGCGTGTCACCCGCGCCGCGCCCGCGCCCCGCCGTCTCAGTATGTCTCGGTCTCGCGCCCCGCCATCGCTTAATATCTATTCTATGCCATCGCGCCACTTCTATACAGTTTGTATGAAATATTAAAAAAGTGACGCCACGGCGCCGCGCCCGTTCTGAGCCCGCGCCGCACCTCCATCTTGTATTCGCCCCGCGCCTAGTTACCAGTGGCACGCGGCACGCCTGTCGGTGTAAACACGATTGAACTAAACGGCGAAAATGCGTGACGATAGTGAATTTAACATAAAATTTTGCGAGTTAGTAGAAAGCCACCCGGATCTTTACAATTTTAACCGATCAAGTTACAATAACCGCGCTGTTCAGGATAAAGCATGGGAATTGATCGGGCAAGAATTAAACGAATCAGGTAAGTTCAACAATTTATTTCATTTTATAAGCTTTTATTTAACTTGCAATGCATGTGTGTATGTATGTATGTTTGTTTAATGTTCGGGTGAAATCTTGCTATTATGCCATTGATATAAGTACCTACCTAAGTAAAGTGTTATAAATAAGAGTTCAATGTATTTTGCTATTCCGGCTGCTAATTTTCCCACAAAATTTTACTTGTTTCATAGACAATACTTACCACACACAATACTACGAACGGTAGATTTCCCTTTAAAGAAGTAAATGGAAATCGATTTAAATGAACACCCATCCGCAAAGTACCTGTGATTAATAAAACATCAATAAATATAAATATTCTAAATCAATACACTGCGTTATTTTCCCAATCTTATACCTTATACTCGTAACCTAACTGTAGCGTTAAAGTTGAAAATGTATTAAAGTTATTTGACAGATTATTTACCTAGTAGCTCGATGTGCTCGCGTCTGTACAATGGGTGCTAGACAGCTAATATCTGATACCTAACGAGCAATTTTATTATTGTATATATATAGAATCTGAATCTCGGAAACGGCTGGTACGATTTTCATAAAATTATGTAGTATGCAGGGAGTTTCAGGGACGATAAATCGATCTAGATAGGTTTTTTTTTAATATTTATTGCGCGTTTTTAGACAATGAAAAACTGTCACATTAGACATTAGGATGTGAAGGTAAATTTCGCCACGTGTCGCAACAGTAAAATAGCTCAGGTGGAAAGTCGGGCGGTCATGAATATTAGATCCGGGTTCGAATCCAGATGATTCCTTTTTTTCAGGTTTTTTTTTCGTGTAAATCTATTACTTGGAGCCTTTTATCTGTAGGTATATAACTATATTTAGTATTTAAACCAAGCAAAGCTCGGTCACCCAGGTACTACACTACACAGTACATATACACCTTTTATCTGACTCAATAATATATTTAATTTAACTATAATAATAAAGCACTATTTGTTTTTACAGGTGTACAATATTGTTTTCTGAATTAATAGCCTCATGTTTAATTTTACAGCTACTGACTGCAAGGAACGATGGAAGAATATTCGCGGCAGATATGCAAAAGTACTCAAATCACAGGTTCTGTCATCGGGATCAGCAACAACCAAAATCAAAAAATATTATCTGGGACCACATTTAGAATTCTTAAACAGTTTTATGAAATCTCGACCTTCTAAACGTAAAATGAAAGCACCGGTAGAGGTAAACATAATCTCCGATAGTGACAATAATCCCTCGGGTATGGAACCGAATAGTTCACTTCCAAAACCTACAGACATGCCATCAACTTCAGCCACACCAGTGAAGATTAAAAAATCACCTTCAATAAAAGATGTCCATGAATCAGATTACGAGCTCTTTTCTGCAAAAAAACAGATATTAAATAAAAAATCTGAAACAACAGATTCTGAATTAGATCTTTGTTTCCTAAAAAGTGTGTTGCCGGACATGATGGCCATGACTCCGCTACAAAAAAGACGATTTAAAATCGGGGTACTGAATTTATCGTTTAACATTTTGGCAGAAAATGAGAATATTACAACTGCCAGCGCAAGAAGCGAATCGCCATTCAGTAGACCGAATTCAGGAAGTAGCAGCTAGTGTAGTGATAGGACTCTTGGCAGAGTCCGCCTGGGGAAGGACCACACCTTTGCCAGTTATTCTACCGCCAAGCAGTAATGTGCAAACATTACTCTGTTCCGGTTTGAAGGGCAATGTTTCCAGAGAAATTACAGGGCTTAGAGATATAACAACTTAGATCTCTGGGTGACGAGCGCAGTGCAGTGCCAGGTAATGATTTGGACTCTTCATGTTCCAACAGCTGCGTGCTGCGTGCTGTTATGTGGCAGGCGTGTCACTTACCATCAGGCACATGTCCTGCTCGTCTCGTCACTCTTTATTTAAAAAAATCTAATAGTTGCACGGCTGACACTGTGCAGAAAAATTCCGAAATTACATTTAATCAAGATGCAAATGTGGTTCCAATCTTCTAATCACCACAGACACACCTAGGACAACAGAAACCCAACATTTTAATTTTCTCCCGAAATCTCATTGTTGATTGTTGCAAACATCTCATTGTTGAAAACAACAATGACCTCGATTTGTTTAAATCGTAAAACATTTAAATTAAACTCCTTTTAATCATGCCAACATTATTCTAAGTAGGTATCATAAATCTTGAATAATCAAACATTGGAATTAGTGCACTATGTCATAACTAATTATTACTACACGTCTAGAATTAATAAAAAAAATCTGTTTATTTGTTTTAATTTGATTAACAACATTAGATACCCTCAAGTTATCAGTAGTCGTTCTTCTGGCGGAATTGCTATTTTCCAATGCGGACATTTTTTTTCCAGGTCATCTCTTACTTTGGTCATAATTGTATTAAAACATTGCGGGCACATCTTATACCTACACGTCGTAAAAACGATCTGGATAGTTTATTAAATTTTCCATTTGAATGAAAAATCTATGCTCCTGCCCTGGACGTCTACTCTGTTTCTACGAAAACGAAATTTCGAAAAAAAACTCGCGACTTTCCTACTCTTGTGTTACTTCGTTTCGTCCGATACAACATTGTTTGACGTTTAAATGTTCTAAGCATACTCTAATTAGAGTAGGCTTAGAACATTTAAACGGACAAAACGACGGATCGAAGTAGAATCGGAGTTGGAAAATCGCGAGTTTATTTCGAAATTACGTTTTCGTTGAATTAGAGTAGACGTCCTGCTTGCCACACAGGGTGGACCGCATATCTTCTGTTTTTTTGTAAATTCTCCAAATGCACCAGAGCTTGCAGATTCTCTTCGTCGGATGAAGAAGACGTCATGTTGTGATCATAGGTTGTGATAAAATCAAACACAAGAATACCCCAAATGCATACCCTGTGTCTGCCCGCGCCTCGCCTTCCCGACACCGTTTAGCGCGCCCGTTCTACGCTGTGCCAGCGCCGCGCCTGCGCCGCGCCCTCACCCTACGCCTCTTGTACTTGTCCCACGCCTAAGGGCTTGTGAGGCGGGAGCGAACAGAGCCGTGTCGGTGCGCGCGCGCGGCGCCTGGTTTGATATACTACGCCTACTGATTTGATATTTCAAAAACCGGCACACCGATTTCGATAAAATTTATATGTAACCACTTCTGAACTACGAGTATGATCTACCCATCTACCTAACAGAAACAGAGTTCTATTTCTGTTCACACCATCAAATGGCGTAACTATAACATAACATACCTACAAATAAAAAGATGGGTCGACGACAAATAGCGTGTCAGTGTGTGTTGTATGTGGGAGGCATGTTGCTTACCATCAGGTAAAAATATACGATGAAGCGTGCTTACTTGATTCAATTACAACTTGTACTCGTAAATACCAAGATTGTAACTACTTATTGGGAAAACCCCCACTCAGGCTACGCGTTCCATAGCGTAAACAGCGATCGATACAGGTTGAAAATGTATACTTAATGCATACAAAAAAATCTTAAATCGCGACTTAGGAAGTACCATAATTATGTTTGAGGTGGTAGGCACTTAGCTGCAGATTTAATACTTGTATCACAGCCTATTATATCATAAATATAGTAGTAGGTATCTCTTTATACTGTGCTTTATACTTATCATATTTATGTGTACTTTATAGTATGAATATCTCCACGACTGCCAGTGCCTTTGACTGCGTAGGTTTTTGCGAGAATTCTGGACTATTCAATTATGTAGCATAGAGTTCAGGACTGGAACTAGGTACTACATAGGCAAAATAAAAAAAATCCAGAGCTCCATAAATATTGTGCAAAAAGAAATCTCTCCGGCGGGGAATCGAACCCCGGTCTCCCGCGTGACAGGCGGGGATACTGACCACTATACTACCGAAGATCGTAATTGAAGCGTCCAATTTAAAATACAGTTTCTTGTACAATGAAAGATTCGTTTAGAAACGAATTGATGACAAGTTTCTTACTTTCTTAGTATGACACGTTTTGACGTTTTTATTAGCAATTATTTCACCATCATCACATAGTTGCCTTGAAGAGATTGCTCTCAGCAATAAAGCCGCCACTTGTGGCGAGAGTTCATTAGTGTTTCACTATAATATTTCAGACTAAAGAGTATTCTATCTCTACTTACCTGTTTTTTTGCCAAAGAATTTGTTCATGGTTTTTAAACAAATTATTACTGTCAAGGTGTCAAGAAAGTCACTTTCTGAAAGTGAAGCCGAGACGCCGAGAGAGAATTTGTTTACGTACGTTTTTACTAATTTTCACGAAGAATAACCACTGTAAACGGTCGGAATGAGTGATAAACTCAAAGAACTGCGAGAAAGGTCTCAGAAGAGGAAGAAACTGCTTGCACAAACGGTTTGTACGATATTGCCAAAATATAACCTCGCTTTTTGTTTGTTTGGCTTAGGCCCAACTCTGTTTGTAGTTTCCACTCAAATACATTGAATTAAACGTAAACGTACTAAACTTATAGAGGTCCTAAACTTCGACTGCTTATTGATGATTAATTGTATTATTGTTACCTGTAATAACAGATACAAAAATGACTCCTTCCTTATGGCACTCTATAAGTATTCTGTTTCTTTGGTGCCAAGTTATTATAAGTTATCCTAAAAGGTAAAAAGTAGAACAGTAACTTTCTCCTGATACAATTATTTAAAATATTCCTGCTTAATTTAACCTATAAAATGGCCAACACAATATGTATATTGAGATTATTACTAACAGGGAACTATTCAGTAAAAGTAGCCCACTTTTTGTTACCTCTGCTAAAAACTCAGGGCCTTCTCTCACAATGAGAGAGTCAAGACTATAGTCTAGAACGCTGGCCAAATGCATGTTGGCAGATAATGCATCTCACTTTAACATAATAGGATGTGTCAACTAACACTTTAAAAGCATCTTCTACTAACAATTTGATGCAGCGGGAGTTATGCTTGACATAGTCCACTTTGTCAGTAGGTTTCTAATTCCACAGCCCTAACTACTGTTAGTTTGAGCCTTGACACAATCTGGGGCTAAGTTTACATAGTGCTTTTATCTATCCATAAATTTGTACCTGTCGAGGACAAACTGGGGTGTGAAGTATACAATTAGAATAAATACACTTGTAAAAATGTTATTGACTACATTTTTACAAGTATATAGAATAGAAATAAAGGCTATATTTGTCTAAATATGCAAAATCAATTATATATACTGGATAATTTGTCTTCTTCGTGTTGAGCTAACAAGAGTTTTGCCAAACTCTGGTTGTGCTTTTTACTGTTGGCTTTAATGAAATGGTTATTAAAGGCAGTATTTTGGTGATAAAAATTGACATAGCGCAGGGACGCTCCTTCTGTGCTGCCACTGAATAATAATAGTAACTCATACATTAGTTAAAAATAATAAAATTGGTGATAAACCTTGCAGCTAGGTGTGTCGAGTGTGAGTGAACTCCGCCATGCCCTCGGAGCCACAGTGGACGTGCCGCCCAAGAAGCAGTCCAAGACCGGCAAGAACAGAGACGCTAATGCTAAGAAAACTGACAAGGAGCAGCCCGACGAACTTGTCTATACTGACTCCTCTACTTTTCTGAAGGTTTGTGAGACATTCATTACCCGACTGAAAGAAGGGTTATGTTTTTCGCGTGTATCTTGTATGTTTGTAAATTTCTTTTTTTCCCACATATCTTCCAAACGGCTGGATGGATTTTGCCAATTAAGATATTGTTAGATTCATCTTAATAACCCAAGTGTTCTTAGATAGTATATATTTATCACATTGTGTTTTTTTATATGTTGATTTTTTGGTTTTTTAAATTAAAGATATTATTTAATAGAAATAGTTTACTGGAAAGAACTTGACTTAAATAGAGTTGACGATGTTTAAGTTTAATAAATTTGAACTCATTGAAAACAGGAGGCTTAATCATGATCTAAATCTTTATTATTATTTGATATCGTGATGGTTTAATCAGGTTATGATGGCCACATTCATTCTAAGTGAGTAATATTTAGTTATTAAAAGTCCTGCATAATTTTGTCAAAATTTCAAGTTCAAAAAAATATAATAATTTTGTTAAGATTTTTTAAAGAACCGTTTTTATGGTTCATTTGCCAATCAACATCATAGCAGATTATCTTGCTGAATGATATTAGCAAATTAATAGGTTTGTTGTAGTATCACTCTTTGGAGAGTCCATCTGAGGAAATACCACGCAAATGTCACTGTGTTTCAGTTTGAAAAGTAAAGCTTACAGAGATATTACAGTGATACTCTTCATGCTCAAATCGGAGTGAGAAAGCCGAGCAAGAACGGCGCCTGATGGTAACAACATGCCTGCCCACAACAGCATAGTGACACGCAAGTATTGGAACACTGCACTGCAGCTGTCACCCATAGATATTAGATATTTTATCTCGAAACTACAGGGGTAGTTTCACTGGAAACATTGTCCTTCAAATTGAAACACAGTAATGTTTGCACATTACTGCTTGGCGATAGAATAACTGGCAAGGATGTAATACATCCCCAGGCGAGTTTCCCTACCACTACGTTCTTAGAAATAATTGCAGCACAGTATTACTTTCTACTTTTATTAATTTTCTTATGAAACTTTAATTCACAGGGCACTCAATCCTCGAACCCACACAACGACTACTGCCAGCACTTCGTGGACACTGGTCAGCGGCCGCAGAACTTCATCCGCGACGTGGGGCTCGCCGACCGGTTCGAGGAGTACCCCAAGTTGAGGGAACTCATCAAGCTGAAGGATGATCTGATCGCGCAGACTGCCACGCCGCCTATGTATCTCAAGTGTGATTTGAAGGTAGAATTTATTTGAAGTGAAAATTTCTTTAGCTATGTTAAGTTAAAGTTCTGTTCTTTTTGTTAGTGAAAAATATTTTACCGATATACTATGTAGCGTCCGAGATATGGTGGAGCAGCGAAACGGAATGTGAGCGCTAGAGGTTTTTGCATTGGTGAAATCTTGTGAACGTAAAAGTGGTATATCTCCTTACAGGTGATGTATTGTGCAACATTCTTGTTGTTTAATGCAAAAATTATAAATTACTAGCAGCGACCCACGTTTTTACGCGTGTGTTTCCTGTTCCCCTTAACCGAGATTAAAAATATACCACATTTTGAATATCTGTGATACAAATTTCAACCCGTTTTTTAATTTTTGTTTAGGAATCCTTATTATAATCCACAAGACGCCCACGTCTTGTGGATTATCTAAGTGCTAGCATAAATGAAAAACATAAAAGTTTTCACAGTTTGGTATTGAATGTCACAAATCCAGATTAAAGTTAAACGCTAAAGAAAAAAGTTAAAAGCCCGCGCGCGGGCGCGGCAGATTTACATATAAAATTGAATTCAAAACACACGACACGATTTACGGCCGCGGCGCCCGCGTGGCTGCGCGCGATTCTTGCGCAGTAGATTTTCGGAGGAGAAAGCGCCAAAACCTGCGGTCTCGTGAGTATTGAAACAAAACCGTAGCGCGGCGCGGCGCGGACGCGGTTGCGGTTGGCAGCCGCGCCGTGTGAACCGGCTCTTACTGTTCATTTCCAGACGTTCGACCTGAAGCAGCTGAACAACAAGTTCGACGTGGTGGTGGTGGAGCCTCCCCTGGGCGCGGGCTGGCGCTGGCAGGACGTGCGGGCCCTCGAGCTGCACCACGTGGCCCAGCCGCGCGCCTTCCTGTTCCTGTGGTGCGGAGCCTCTGATGGTAGGACCTTCCAACCCACAGCCAACAGCCGCGCGCCTTCCTGTTCCTGTGGTGCGGGGCTTCTGATGGTAGGACCTTTCAACCCACAGCCAACAACCTTCCTGTGGTGCAGGGCTTCTGATGGTAGGACCTTCCAACCAACAGCCAACAACCTTCCTATGGTGCGGGGCCTCTGACGGTAGGACCCTCCAACCCACAGCCAACAACCTTCCTGTGATGCGGCGCCTCTGATGGTGAGATACTCCTGTTCCTGTGGTGTGGGGCCTCTGATGGTGAGATACTCCTGCTCCTTGGTGCGTCGCCCCCGACGGTACAACCCTCCCCCCACAGAAGGCGCTGGACTCAAGCGTGGCTGTGCTATGTGAAATTAGCAAGACTCGCGAAACTGGCCAAACCAAAAATCAGCAGTTATTATTATTATTTGTTTATTTGGAGCCTTTACTGTCCCAATGTTTTATATATAAGTAATATATCAGCAATCTGGCTCCCATAGTACAAGCTTTGCTTAGTTATGGGCTAGATGGTGTTGTGTGTGAGCTTTTATGGCCTGCCGCATCGTCGTTTGCGGTCAGGTTTCTTGATATACAGAGCATAATGTTGCAAAATATGTTTGCAGGTTTGGACATGGGACGGGAATGCCTCAAGAAGTGGGGCTTCCGTCGCTGCGAGGACATCTGCTGGATAAAGACCAACATCAAGAACCCGGGACACTCCAAGAACCTCGAGACCAACGCCGTCTTCCAGAGGACCAAGGAACACTGTCTCATGGGGATCAAGGTATGGGCGTTGGACAGGATTTATATTTCACAAGGCCACTGAAGAAGAATTGTTATTGAGTTATAAAAAAAATTTAAAAAAATTGGTGGATTAATGGTTTGAAGCCCAGACCCAAATCTTGGTCTTTTAAACCCTGACGCAAAAACCACGAAAAGTTTGCCTTGTCTGTGCCATGTGTACTTTGTGTGACAAAAATAAAATCAATCCAACTACAAAATGGCGGATTACATATTTTTGCATTGCGACCCGGGCTATCTGGAAGAAGGGAAGAGAGGCGTTTTCCCAGTTGTGGGACAATTTAGGTTAGTAGTAATAGTAGTAAAATAAGAAGACAATGGTACCCTACGGTAAAGTACGGCGTATGGTAAGTTACGGCTGGTCTAGTCGGGAGAACGGCGACTACCGATCCGGAGCCAAATCCTATACGCACCACTGTCTTTTTCGAAATCATGTGCTTAATGCCGCTAATTTAAAACGGTAAAGGAAAACATCGTGAGGAATCCGACATGTACGTAGAATCTTTCGAGGTCATGTGTCATCAACCAACTCGTACTGTGCGTGGTGGATTATGGCCTTGACTCTCTCATTGCGAGAGAAGGCCCCGAGTCCCAGCAGTGGGAACATTTAGCGGGCTGCTTATGCATGCATCGTGCAATGGTACCCTGATGTTCATTAAACTTAGACGTACATACAGCTTTAGAGTGGAATAAGTTGCCAGCCTCCTTGTTCCCTGAGAGATACAATCTAGAACTTTTCAAGGTTAGAGTGAATAGGTACTTTCTATAAGGTCAAAATGGCCAACGTGCGTCATCTTCGACCACACTGTCGCTTACCATCAGGCGAGTTGGTGGTCAAACGCGGATCTATACGTGATAAAATAAAAAAACTTGAGTTTCGTTTCCAGGGCACGGTCCGTCGTTCTGTGGACGGAGACTTCATCCACGCCAACGTGGACATTGATCTCATCATATCGGAGGACCCCGAGTACGGCAGCTCGGAGAAACCGATCGAGATATTCCACATCATGGAGCACTTCTGTCTGGGCCGGAGACGGTGAGGTTTTTTATATATTTTTGAAGTGAAAACTTCTTTAGGCGCGCCTAGACAGAATTTTCATGGGGTGTGAATGGGATTCTGGCGTCACGCTCGGGTAAGATAAGAAATCTTCGGGTAAACTCGGGACTATAGCCATTGGCCATCTAAAAATGCGTCAGCCAATGAGAAATGATGAAAGGGCCTGCCCATCATGGCATGGCCATCTAGAAATGCGTCAGCCAAAGGGAAACGCTGACACATTTCTAGATGGCCATGCCATGATGACCAGACTACCCTATGGTTACACCCGTGTAGTTTCGTAAAACATCAAATTCTAAGCAATAAGTTTTCACTTCTATCGGCAGTTCCTATGACTGCCAATTTTTTTTTAACTACTCTGTCTGGGAAAGTCCCTGTATTTCTTACGCCAAACAGTAATTTTATTATTTAGCCCTGTTTATTGTAAACAATATGTGTTTAAGCCGCGAAAGTTTATAATTACAAACAGCAGTATTGGTTTTGAATGAATATACGGGTAACTCACATGATATATTTTGTAGTCAGTCTAGTCCCAACTTAAATTTCGGCCGCGTCTGGCGGCCTTATATTCATTTAAAATGTGTAATAACCAAGTTTTCATATTAACATTGGTATTTTAGTTTAATAATGTTTATTTATTTTCATGAATTAAAAAAATATATAATGTTATAGATAGATGTACACAATATAAATATCAACCACTCATTTTTTGTACTTCCCTTTTCTTCTTATTCTCAATCTCATACCATACTCTTCGCTTCTTGGAGAGGTCTTGAATTGCTACTTTGTTTTTATTTTCAAGTAACTTTTGTTTATTTTAAATAAAGTGCAAAGAACCTTTGATCTATCTAATGAAAACATCTGTATTTCTCCAGGCTGCACCTGTTCGGTCGCGACTCCACGATCCGCCCGGGCTGGGTGACCATCGGCCACGAGCTGACCAACTCCAACTTCAACTCAGAGCTGTACTCGTCCTACTTCGCCGAAGGTCGCGAGAGCACTGGCTGCACCGAGCGGATCGAGGCCCTGAGACCTAAATCCCCCCCCAACACCAGCAAGGGGACTAGAGCTAGAGGGCGAGGGGGGTTCAGGGGAAGAGGGAGGGGCAGAGGCGCTATTTAATCATGATTTTTCAAGATAAACGAAACTGGACTCTATTCTCGTATGATATACAAAGTAATGTTGAAAAAGTTGCGTAGATCTGTATGTATGCCCCCCAACACTAGCAAAGGGACGAGAGAGATTCAGGGGAAAGGAGAGGGGAAGAAGCGTTATGTATTCAACAAACGAAACTGGACTCTATTCGCGTATGATATACGTATTATAATGATGAAAAAAGTTGCATAGCTCTCTGTTGTTATCTCCCCCCAACACTAGCAAGGGGACTAGAGGTAGAGGGCGAGGGGGTTTCTGTGGCAGGGGGAGGGGCAGAGGCGCTATTTAATCTACAAACGAAACTGGACTCTATTCGCGTATGATATATTGTATGTAATGTTGAAAAAAGTTGCGTAGGTCTGTGTCATTATGCCCCGCAAGGAGATTCAGGGGAACGGGGAGGTGAAGCGTTATGTATTCTACAAACAAAACTGGATTCTATTCGCGTATGATATATAAATATTATAATGTTGAAAAAAGTTGCGTAGATCTGGGTTGTATCAAGGGGAAGGGAGAGGGGTAGAGGCACTATTTGATATAAAAAGGAAACTGGACTCTATTCTCGTATCATATACAAAGTAATGTTTAAAAAAATCGCGTAGTTCTGTGTTTTGTCCGCTCAGTACTAGGAGATCAGAGATAGAAGATGAGTGGGGTTCAGGTGCCTGGGGAGGGGCGTAAGCGCTATTTAATCAAGATAAACGAAACTGGACTCTATTCTTGTATGATATACAAACTAATATTAAATTAAATCCGTAAAACACTTAGTGGCCTACGGAGACGTACACCAAGTGCTGCGCTGTTCCTTTTGCCTTTAGACCTTATCTACAGATGTTTACAATCTACTTTAGTATAAACTTCAAACGATGAGTCACATGAAGGCATCCGGGCGTCGTTTAGTGTTTTCCGAGATAAAAAACGTTGCGTAGTTCTGTGTTATGGTAAATGTATGTAAACTTCTAGATACTCTATCTTATAAAAAAAATAAAGAATTTAATGAAATGAAATACTAATTAAAGTGTTGAAATAATGAAATAAATTTAATACATACGTGACTTTTACGTGGAAGTTATTGTTAGATTAGCTAGTACCATAAGCAGCCCACTTTCTGTTCCCACTGCTGGGACTCTGGACCTTTTTGTGCGAGAGTCAAGTTCACACCTTAATAATCTGACCAAGTGAGGGTTGGCGTATGACACACGTCCTCGAAAGATCTTTCTTGGAACATTTCGGTTTCTTCACAATATTTTCCGTCACCGTTAAAGCCAGTGGTTTGACAAATTTTCAGATTGAAAACGTTAAATCGTCATACCTATATTTCTGGGTGACGAGCGCAGTGATTGGAACTCTTCATGTTCAAATATCTGCGTAGCACTGTGCTGTTATATGCAGACGTGTAGCTTATCATCAGGCGCGTGTCTTGCTCGTCCTCTCAAAATATTACGACTAAAAATGGTTGTCAGTTTACGTACGATAATTTTACATAGAATAAGCAGCCCACTAAATGTTCCCACTGCTGGGACTCAAGGCCTTCTCTCGCAAGGAGAGAGTCAAGGCCATGATCCACCACGCTGGCCCAGTGTAGGTTGGATATAGAGTTTTAAAGACGGTGATGTATTGTACGATTGATTGATGTCAATGTACATAGATTGTCCATGGTCTTACCGTGTAATTCTACATGGTACTTATTTTATATCCTTCTAATATATAAGTTTGTATGTTCTGTGTTATAGTAGTAGACCTAAACAGTACGCCCATGGATAATGTATGATAGTGTGTTATATCTAATAAGCATTTTTAACCGCAACCGATTTTGTGAAATGTTGTATTGTATCCAGTAAATTTTAATTTATGTCTATTTACACGACTGCCCGAAAAAGAGTAATGACTTAAGCTGCCTATACACACTGGGCCGGTGGAGGCTAACGCGAGTGACGACAAAACGGCACGAGACAAAACGTAGCATCCACACACTGGCCCAGCGCAGGCCAACGCGAGCGCCGACAAAACGGCACGAGACAAAACGTAGCATCCACACACTGGCCCAGTGCAGACAAAAACGAGTTAGGCCAATAGGAGAACAGGACGCTACTCGCCGAGCGCCTTTGTTTTGTGCACAAAAACCGACACCGGTCACGAGAGACGAGTCGAGACAAAACAGCCCTATACCACAGTAAAGAATGTGTTATGTATTTACTGTGCCTATACACACTGGCCACTTGCCGTCACTCGGCCAGCGAGGCGAGCGACGCGAGTCATCACAAAACGACCCTCCACACACTGGCGTTGGCCTGCACTGGCCCAGTGTGTATAGGCAGCTTTAGGTGTATACTTGTTCATTCTAACGTAACGATTGAAGTTAGGCTGTGGTCGTGTTGCTTGCGATGTCGCAGGTGTCTTAGGCTAAGTAGTATATTTTTATGGAAATAAATTGTTTGACTATGAAATGTTCTTACAAGTTGTTGGTCATAATTATTTTTTTGACAACTAGGATTGTACAAAATCCCTGTACTGAGCTGAAAGGAGAAATATTCCGAGATTTACTATCATCAAGGTCATTTCGTTGTTCACTGCCTCTCCAATCGCCAACATCCCACTGAACTCGATCTGCAGCTAAAATCATCCACTGTTTTCCTGCAACTGGACACAGTAGCTCGCATCTTATCTTGCCAAAGCACGATCTCCGCTCAAGAACCACATCTACTCCGATTGTTATCGGTTTCTCTGGTTATGTGCAACTGATATTTACTGTAAGAATAAACAGCCCACTTGTACCTATAGACTACAGGCCCGTGAACAAAATTTATGGGTCAAATGAACCACCAGGAGACCTATGTAGGATGATAGAAGGGTATAAAGTAATAAGATTCAGCACTATGCCGTCACTTGTAAGCTGTCCAACTGAGTGTGATTGAAGAGGGGGGGTTGCAACCCTCTACCATTTCTCCTTGTCGCATGATTTTTGTACGGCATTGCGAAATAATGGATTAGAAGAGGTATTGAAACTGTATGGAACCAATACCGTACTTAATCAAATGACCAAATTTGCTCTGTAAATTGCTCGTACTCTGTAAATTTTTCCGGCAAACTATTAATTAAAAAGTTAAAATGTATAATTTTTATAGTTTCAATACCTCTTTTAATCTATTATTCCGCAACGCCGTACAAAAATCATGCGACAAGGAGAAATTATCGAGAATTGCAAGTGTGCGTTCGCCCAGCAAAAAAGTATCGCCTTTCAAGAATTGAATGATGCAGATAATTAGTGCCCTATCTCGTGTAAATGTGCCCGAAAATTTAAATTTGTGCCCCCCTAGGGTTCAGATTTATTTAAGAAAAAGAGATTCTGCTGCACGAACGTTCGCCCAGCAAAAATTTTTTGAAATTTTGGGTTTAGCTGGATATTAAATATGCAAATAGATAGCTTATACACGAGTATAAATGTGCCCTGAAACTGAAATTTGTGCCTCTTAAGGTTTCAGAGAAATTTCGTTTCTTGCTGGGCGAACGTTTTGGAAATTGCTATATATCGGAAACGGTTGGACGCACAGTCATGAGTTTTTTTATACAGATACATTAAATTTGTGCGTATTTGTGCCGAAATTTTCATTAACATGACGAGCATAGTTCAGGAGTTATTATTTTATTTCCTGAAAAATTTAAAAAGGCTCTGGTTCTCGAACGAACAAGACTAAGGACTTCGCGTTTATGCTGACTTGTACCTATCATATATACACACTATCCTGTAAAATTTTGCAGGTCTACTACATATCATTGGCGAGTTATTAACGATTTTGTCGGTTTTTTGAGGTTATCTTGAATGAAAGTATTTAGCATACGAAAACACTACTTTTATAGTGAGCTGGCTTATTACAAGCTATAATACTAATTAGAGCGCTATTTTAAGAATACATGTGCAAAACTTCAGATAAGTATACCGGTTAGTTTAGACAATAATGATAAGAAACCATTCGAAATATTTACGGCACAGCAACCGACTAAATACGAGTGAACATTAAAAGGCGGCCGCACGATACTTCATGCTAGCCTTCTTCACTTGATGGCGTTGTATTGAAATTTTTACGGTACAGATGCGTACAGAATTGTTAAGTTGGAAAGTATTTTGTATTAGGGACATGAAATAAAATGTAAATAAAACAAAATGTTGTATTTTATATTACTATTACTGCACTATAATTTGTAATGCATTGTTAAAAATAAATTGTCCTTAGACAACGGTATATCGGTGGCATTAATAGATTGAAATGAAAGCAATCTGGATAAAAGAAGATAAGAAAACAATATTGATAATTTTCCTATTGAATTATTGTTTTTTTTTAAATAAAGAGTGACGAGACGAGCAGGACATGTACCTGATGGTAAACAACATGGCTGCCACATAACAGCTATTGAAACATGAAGAGCCAAAATCATTACCTAGCACCGCACTGCGCTCGTCACCCAGAGATCTAAGTTGTTATATCTCTAAGCCCTGTAATTTCTCTGGACATGTTTGTAGACAATATACTTAGGTACTAAGTACCTATCTGAGTATCTTTTCGTATTATTTGAAAATGAGCCAAAGATTATTTTCTTAAATAGCTGGTGTACACTTTAGGAGCATACAAACACATACCTACTACTTACTGACTAGTTATTTGTTAAAATGAGCACAATTATTAACTTAACAATAAAAAATTATAACTAAACGAGTGCAAAGGTTTATTTTTGAAACGACGATTCTACTTTTGTACGCAACTATCTCCAGACACGAAATTATATCATGACGATTTAAGAAGGCTAGCGTGAAGTATCGTGCGGCCGCTTTTTAATGTTCACTCGTATTTAGTCGGTTACTGTGCCGTAAATATTTCGAATGGTTTCTTATCATTATTGTCTAAACTAACCGGTATACTTACCTGAAGTTTTGCACATGTATTCTTAAAATAGCGCTCTAATTAGTGTTATAGCTTGTAATAAGCCAGCTCACTATAAAAGTAGTGTTTTCGTATGCTAAATACTTTCATTCAAGATAACCTCAAAAAACCGACAAAATCGTTAATAACTCGCCAATGATATGTAGTAGACCTGCAAAATTTTACAGGATAGTGTGTATATATGATAGGTACAAGTCAGTATAAACGCGAAGTCCTTAGTCTTGTTCGTTCGAGAACCAGAGCCTTTTTCAATTTTTCAGGAAATAAAATAATAACTCCTGAACTATGCTCGTCATGTTAATGAAAATTTCGGCACAAATACGCACAAATTTAATGTATCTGTATAAAAAAAACTCATGACTGTGCGTCCAACCGTTTCCGATATATAGCAATTTCCAAAACGTTCGCCCAGCAAGAAACGAAATTTCTCTGAAACCTTAAGAGGCACAAATTTCAGTTTCAGGGCACATTTATACTCGTGTATAAGCTATCTATTTGCATATTTAATATCCAGCTAAACCCAAAATTTCAAAAATTTTTTGCTGGGCGAACGTTCGTGCAGCAGAATCTCTTTTTCTTAAATAAATCTGAACCCTAGGGGGGCACAAATTTAAAATTTCGGGCACATTTACACGAGATAGGGCACTAATTATCTGCATCATTCAATTCTTGAAAGGCGATACTTTTTTGCTGGGCGAACGCACACGAATTGCAACCCCCCCTTTTCAATTGCACTCAGTTGGACAGCTTACAAGTGACGGCATAGTGCTGAATCTTATTACTTTATACCCTTCTATCATCCTACATAGGTCTCCTGGTGGTTCATTTGACCCGTCAATTTTGTTCACGGGCCTGTAGTCTACTATGTTCCCACAGCTGACAGGCAGAACCTTCGCTTAAAAATCACTTCAAAAAATATTTCTCTTAAAATGATGCGTCTCTTCTTGTATAAAAGAAAACAGTTATGAGTCTATGAAATGATAACAGATGCACATTTAGAATCAAGTTCGCTTCATCAGGATCCATAGAAGACTGAAGGCTCCATGGAACCTTGAGCTCTTGGGGCTTTGGGAGAGTGTTTATACAGCAAGTATTTATTTACGTTTGATAGGATCTGTCACCGTTAAATTGCAAACACTGCCGCCAGTTTACTAAAATAACGCACGAGATTAGCTTAGGCACCTTTAGCTTATTAGCTTAGGTCAGCGAGCAACACGGAAGGGACTAGCCTTAGCTAAAAAATATTGTTCAAATCTTTCTGTCATTTCTTGCGAGAGGGGAAGTTGCACACTAGCGTAAAGCCGCACTATTACATACAAAACATACCTGTACCGATCCATTGCCGATCATACTCACACAACCAAATCACTAACACATAAAAAATAAAGCACCATTCACAAATCTAGCCCCGCCCTCACGCCACAGGATATTATCAAACTCCATGGTCCACACGGACTTGTACTTTGACAGAGGGGAAACGCTGTGTATGCCTACTCCCTTCCGTGTTGCTCGCTGGCTTAGGTTGGCTTAGATTATAATCTTATATTATTAGTATTTACAGTATTTACAATTTATGGTGACATACACATTTACCACATAGATGAATTAATTGAAGCGCTCAAAAATACGGGCGATGAAGTTCAGCGCGCAACTTTGTACTCGTACCAAACGTCCCAAAGCTCAAGTTTTGTGGTCACTATAAATGGGCATTCGTGTATTTCAATTATTATATAATAATACAAACCTGTGTTACACCATCCACTGTGGACCCGACTGGTTTATATAAAATAAAACAACCGAATTATATACATCAATATATTTTATTTTACATTAGTTGTCTTTAAATCAACTCGACTATTCCGAAGTTCCTCAAAATATAAAAAAGACAAAACAAAAAAATAAGACATATGAGATCTTTTAACTAAGATAAGAAAAATTTACAATATTTTTTTTTTAAATTAATTGTTGTGGAACTAAGAACTTCTTAAGATTTATTAAACGAAAACTATTACATTTAGCGGAGGCTTTGTGGATCGTACGCTTCGCGAGAATACGTACAAGTTTCGTGTTAGCCCGAATAATATTAATTATACTGGCACCAAGATATAGAACCGGGCTTCTGAAATCGACTGTATTTTGAAGAAAGCTTAGTTTACAGTGGACTGGGAATGACAAATGCGAAACCACCGCGACCAGTGTAGATTCAATTCACACTCTAGACTTCCGCTGTGACCGTACATCGTATCAATATCAAAATGTGCGTGAAATGAATCATACTCCTGGTGGCATGACCCTCGGGTGGACCGTGACATGATGTAAGACCCTGGTAGCTGTGAACTCACCAGGTCACCAGACAGATGCGAGGAAACCAATAGGCATTATATAAACACTTTGAATACGAAGGCTGGCACCTCTACCGCCAAAAACCAAAATTATTATGGCATTGGTGTCGTTTTCTAAGTGACCGGTCAACAGAAATTTTTGTTACACAGAAGAACCCTGAGAGTATTATTTGTAGTACTAATTAATGAAAAGGCTTTTTGGACGGTGGTTTAAACCCAGCATTTAAAATTGAAATTTAGACAAATGTACCTACATTATCTGATGTAAATGGATTTACCGGTGCCACCACTTTCAAGCCATATAAATTATTCCTGTAAAGTGAAACGAACCCATGTTTCCTCGAAAATCTCTGGTTAATATCACACATTTTTAACTTGGTTTTGCGACCCAAGTACGCACCTACAACGGCTCCTAGAAGAGTAACACCGTTGATGAATACGTAACGTCGGCCGATATACAACACAAACATTGTAAATGACGTGTATAGGATACAAGTATTATTTTTAGATAATATGGTTGACAATACTCTTATCATAAAATATAGTTGCCGTGGTTACACAGTTACCAATTATCATAATGCATGAAAACTGTACCTAAATATCGTGGATTCAGCATCCATCATTTCACTGTATAACCAAGGCAAATAGCTTTTTAAGGCGAGAAAAAATATTATATTTTCCTTATCTTTGCATATAGATATAGGCTCCAAGCATATCCCAGTTCTGTAAATCAAGCAATAACTCGAGCTACGAACGACAAAACCTCCAATTAGAATCCAATTGCCGATGATTCCTGCACGTGTCAATAGAACTATATTACATACTTTTGTTATCATTATACAAGGCATATACGTTCGTACTCGTTGCAGCGCAGACCTTTTGTGAGGCGGTGGCGTTATACTTCAGCGGTTTCAGAGCATCTGGCGGAAATGTCGAAATTTGGGAGATATTATAACTGAAGTGACTCACAGATATTGCCACTAATCACTAATACCACCTGTCTTGAGGTGTTTCTTGGCATTGCACGGAGTAAGTCTCTGTACAATTTTACTTTTGAGTCGAAAAGATTTAAATAAAGTAAAACTTCTGGCCCTTCAATAAATTGCCATCGAGTACAAAAGGTCTGCGTTAGCAATTTACAATGACATCCTTCAAGTATAATCGTCATAAGATCACATCTTTTTTATAAGGCAAACAACAATCTTTAAAGCTAAACCTTGGGTGAAGAGGGGGTGGGGGGGAGCGAATAACCGATAACGAATTTAACGTGCAAAATCGATAAAACTAACGTTCTGGAATGGGGTTATCTTTAATACTAACTGTATCCAGAAACGTGCTATATGGTCTGTGACATTAGTAGGTCAATTGTACCTCCGAATCTTACTATCAAAAAAGATCTAGCATAAATGACGTTTGTTTAAGTATAAGCCTTTTTCGATACGTTACGTTAGTAACTAGGGTATCCCAGAAAACATTTATTTTAATATAGTTACAGGTCAAGGAAAACCTACGCTTGACGGTAACCAACAGGTCTGTACAAATGTCACGCATCTATTTGATCATGAAGAGTCCAAATTACTGCACTTCGCTAGTTGCCAAGAAATATTGTCTCTTTGCCTTGCATTTTTCCTAGAACAATTTCCGTTTAAACTGGAACACGCTACACGCGGCACAAGATGGGCGGTAGAACGAATGGGAAAGATGTGATGTTCCGATAGGCGGACTACCTGTACACGAACAATTTTTAAAAATTGCGTACGCAATACGCCAAGGAAATTCAGTGATTTAATAGAATTTAAAAGGCTCATAATTTCTCTACAATAACTTGTTCGTTTATTGAATACTATTGTTTTGATAGATATAATATCAAAATTACTTATAATATTTATTTCCATATCAAAAAATTATTATGCTAATCAAATAATTACATCATTGTTTTTGATATGGAAAACCGCGAAACATAGTTTACATATTATAATAATCGTGCTGTCTCGTTTCTACACCAAGGTTTGGCTATCAGCACAAAAGACATACCACAAAGACCATATCGCACGTTTTTAAAAAAGATCGATTAAAATTTTTTAGGGGATAAAAGATAATGACTTAGTCCACTCCGTCGACTCTGTCTAAACACCTAAATATTTTGTACTTGATGTGGTTGATACATACGCGTAATTTACTTTCGACAAATTACCAAATAGAATGTGATGCGCAAGCGCCATTTAGAAACAATCGAGCCAAATCGTAACTAAAAAAAAAACATTAATTTAGAATTTCACCAACCTTATGTAATGGAAGTTAAAAAAAACGCATCGAATTCGAAACATAATGAGCCAAAAGTCTTAATAGATAGTCTACGATGAAATCGGAAGCGATACAATAAAAAAAATTACAAACTAATTAAAAACAATGCATGACACTTATAAGAAACCTTCTCGAATCTGGAAGCATTCGTGACTTCTTAGTCATTAAAGAAATTAAATAAATGTATACGTACCAACATCGCATACCGGGTTACACAAAAAGGGTAGGTATATAATCGCCAATACATGAGCAACATTTACCATGCGACGTTACAATCGTTTCAATTTCATACCAAAAATTCATTTGCACGCCAATCCATATTTTTTTGACAGAATGTTCATTTTTTTAAACTGTTATAGGTTTACGCTTCAATCGACTCGCCTGGTATTAAGCGACAACGACAATAAACCCAGTAATATAAGGTTTCAACCACTCTAACCTTTCTGTGAAACCCGGTATTATTCCTTCCACATCTCAGCTCACATTCGTTTCTATGACGTTAATATTCCTATCTAGACACAATCTAACCTAACTACAGTAACCATTCCTTACATATACAGAACCGTGGAGCATTATCTAAGATGCAAAATTTTGCCAGTCATTTCTTAATCTCATACTTTTTTAGACGGAAGGAAACGAGTACGCAACATGAACCCGTATTTTTACGTCGAAGACGCCAAATGGGTCAGATAACGAAACAGCTGTTGTCGATGAATAAAAAAAAAAGACCAATGAATTTTCATCTTTTGCAGTGTTAATTAAATTTAAATTCCTTTGGTCCAATTTGTCAGATTCTTATTAAAGTGATGTCTATAGGCCCCAATCACGGCTATTTTAGACGAGAGTGTACACTGGCAAATTATAATGGTTTTGGCTTTGGCATCGTTCTGTCTTTATTTTAGTTTGAAATTAAAGAAAGAGCAATAGTACAGCCCATAAACCGTTTTAGTTAGGGGATCAAAGACTAGTGCAAGTCCCATTTAACCAAACATAATTCGATTTATAAATTTTCAGTTCGGTATTCGGTAGTGTTAATGTGAGGGCAAAACCTTTACAAAAAAGTTACATTACGTAGTTGCGTCTTCTGATACGTTCCGTCTTTAGGAAAAATACATTTATTTGGAGACAATTCTAATTTAAATTTATTTGTTCAATTGATTAGATAACACTCCACGGCTACCTCGATCATGGCTCAAATATCTTGGACGAATGCAAAATTGACAGACAGGACAGTTACAATCGTCCCCATTGGGTCAGTTACCTTATTCACAACGCAATCGGATCGATCTTGACACGGAATCAAAACACTCTGTCTTAGTCTTATCCGTTTGGAATGACAGAGACAAAGACTGTTAGTCTGTGCCGGAATCGTTCCGACGTCACTATTAACTTTGAGAAATAATGCCAAGGCGTTAGTTTTCTACAGCGTTGCCAGATATTTCATTACTTTGTAGTTTATAATTATTTTGGACTTACGGTCTATTTTGATTCCAGATGTTACATTTGGTGATTTAATTGCATGAAAATTGTTGTAATTCGGTTCATTACGAAATTCTGTTCAGGAAACATTACGATTAATGTTTACAGATCTAGACAAGTAAATTCAGAAGAAAGTTACTTGTAACCTTCTCTTGCACAATAAGAGTCTGGCAGCACCCATTTCTACACTAAATAAGGCTTTTAAACGTCTGCGTTTTACGAATATGTTATGCATTCGTTGTCATTCAATCAATTTGAGCCACAAACGGACCGCTACGAAGCCGCTATATCACAATTACCTGGACTCCCCTAAACGTCATAGAAACATATAAAATTACGATCTTTCAATTCTATTCTGCTCACACAGAAATGGAAAATTTATTTTAATATATCGTCCAGATAGTACTGGCCTACAGCAAGCGAAAAATGAAGTCTGTATCATCTGCTCTAGTCCAAAGCTCGGTATGCAAAAGACGCAAACTGCCATCTAAACAAAAAAATATTTCCAGCAGATCATTTTGGTTCAGTGAAGTGTTCCATACATTTTTGTTTTCTCACATTTTGCACAATTATCTAGTTTGATACTGAGATGTGCATTCTAATACCGGATAGTCATTGTATCATGTTAACGAGACAGTCAAGATGGTCATATCATATGGTTTGGTTTAAGACAACGCCACTAAAATGTGATCAAATTAGAATTGTAAGACCCATGCTTATTCGGATGAAAACCCTACCTACTCAATGAGTCGAGACGATCGTAACGTAAGGATTTTCTATTCGAGTTTTTTTTAGTTTTTTTACCCGAAGTTTGTTTTGACAAAGCAGTGACGCGAACCAAAACTTTCATTATTGCCATCGTATTATTGATCTAAGATCAAAGTATTTTGTTTCTGACATGTGATGTTGTAACTTCCATTCCATGTTGATAAGAAAACCTTTTTTTGCTTACGTTTTTTTTCTGTTACTACATTTGACACCCAGACAAAAAGCAAATATACGAATGGTATGAGCAGTACTACCTATACATCTTATGTTCCCACAACTAGGAATTAGGACTCAGAACATACACTCTCAATGACAGAGTACCAATACTCTGCCTAGGAGAGAGTCAAGGCGATAATCCCCATCGTGGCCAAGTGTGGGTTGGTTTTAATTTGGTTGGTTGGTAATTTGATTGTACACATGTCAAATAAAGCCTGATATAAAAGTATAACAGAAACTACAGGCGAAGTCAACGTTTGGTTCGTCACCACTGCTCGTGTATTAGTTTCAAGCTATGATTGTCACTATTAGGCATCCTAATCCGTGAATTAGAACAAAATCGAAGGTACAATCTCAATGTTTAAATCGTTCACGATTGGGACCCGCCAAACGCGTTTCTATTGTCGAAATGATAAATGAAAAAAAAATGTAAATGATCAGGCAACGGTTGCGACAACCTACTTAAATATTTAAAGAAAAAAAAACACAGATCTCTTATAACCACTAAGTAATGTAATAACAATAGTATTTACAGTAAGAAATGAAATTTTTCATACACTCGAGTTTTGAAGCACACACAATTTTTGTTGACTTCTGCTGAATAGAGCTAGCTTACACGCCTGTCCCTTCTACCGCCTAAAAGGCTTTATTACACTGGGCTAAATTTAAAGACTGAATTTAGAAGGAAGGTTAGTCGACTGAACTCAGAAGCAAGCAATCCTCGCTTCTGAATTTAGTATGCTAGCTTACTGAATGCTATTACACTTCACTGAATTCAGAAGCGGCTAAATTGAGCCAGGTGTAAGGAGCCTTTAACTGACTCGACTTTGGTATTGCTATTGATGTTTTAAATTTGTTGATAATTTCATGTGAAAAGAAAAGAGAGAGCAATTCAAAGCTAAGACAGTTTTAGTGACTTTCAGACCGAACGTGTAAGACTAACCTGATACGGAGAGTTAGATATTTTTCATGATAACACTTTATAAATTGAGTAATGGTAGCTGATGGAGCCACCCATATTTTAAGATACAATTTGATGTATTTTCTTGAAAAAAAAAAAACATTTTTTTTATAATGTGTGACGGGACGTGCAAGACGTGCGTCTGATGATAAGCAACACGTCTGCCCATAGCATAGTTATATGAATATGAAGAGTTTGCCTGCCACTGCACTCGTCACTATCAATCTATTCAGAACGATGGGCTAGTTAAATTCAACCAATTAATTTCAGACATTAAGCAGCAGCAGGAAATATTAATTTTGTATTATCATTTCCTATGCATCCAACTCTCTTTTAAGCAGTGACAAAACTTGTAACAGCACTCATTTGTACGAATGTATTAAAAATACAAAATATAACTATCAACAACGCATTTCAAATCACAACTGATAACCTCTTCAATGCCTTTTGACCCTTTTCACAAGGTGGAATTTCGCAAAGCTTGTAGGTTTTATACTTCCGACAAAAAAATTGAATATGATGCCGTTTTCAATCTTAAGATCTGTCGATAAGGCATCAATTCGGTCATCATCTGAACTTCACCAGACACTGCCATAGTGTCGTCTCTTTCGCACTTAGCGTATTCAATCTACCGAAGACCGTAGCTTTTACCAATGTATTCAAGTTTGAATCGTAAATCAACGCCCATAAGATTGAAGTATAAAGCACGTGATCATCAATATCAGATTGGGCGTCTTTTATAATTAATATATCGGTGCAAAGCTAGGCATTCGGAGAAGTTCAACAAATCGTTATAAAATAACAAATCTATATTTTTGGAAGTTTTTACTTACTTGTGTGAACTGTGAGAGTTTATAAGACACCGCATAACTATCGTTTAAAAGGGCCTCGGATTCGCAATTTAAAATGGGTACACTAACTAGAATGCAGTTCTTTTTTTTCGCCTATTTGACAAAGCCATCAGACTCCATTGTGAAGAAACATTTAAAACAAGAAAAATAATTAAAATATCCGCGTCCTTACTAACAAAACAGTTTCTTTTAAACGTACCTTCAGAATAAGAGGTCCGGTCATCGTTAGTTCACATTTTAAATTCAAAATCGAGGCATTTCATCAAGTATGAAGTTTGTTTGGTTTGCAATCGGTTTGATATTCGTAAATTTTGTTCCCAATAACAAATAACAAGTTTTATTTCGACAGAACAGTTAGTAATCGTACAAAATCTCACAGACTCCACATCGAGCCTAAAACATTAAAATAATGACGGCAGCTATTGAGATCTTTTAGAAAATATACAAAAACTGTCCGTCAAGTGGACTTCTTAGTCAATAAGCTGGTGGGAGATACTGCCTCGCTCATTCGGCAATGTAGTTCTTTAACAAACATTATAAAAATATACAAAACATCTAAAGGAATTCAGAGATGGCGCGAAACCATAACAACTGTAAGCGACGGTCGAGTATGTTCGTTGATCGTTCCCTAACGTAGTTCCCGCGGACATCAACACAAGAGCACCATCTAGAAATTGGTTCCTTATTTTTAATACCTTTTAAACATTTTCTCAAATCAAATTCAGACACACCGACTACTTTATCGATTAAAAAATGACGTTCCGGTTATGAAATCGACGGATTCGATCTCAATAATCGAATGTCACATTTTAAGAAATTTCACATTGAATACTAGGAAATATGTATTGTACACCAAATGAATACGGCATATCGATAATAACATCCTTTTCCAAACAATAGTCTCGTTACAAATCCGAATACATCGAAGAGTCCTGACTAATCGATTTAATCGATTCACTATCGTCACTGGCCGGCACATAACTAGGCGATTTTAACAACTACCGGAAAAAAATTACACAAAATTCCTTGAATTCGATTCACTTTATGACAAATTATTATGGCAATACAACTGACTAACAAATGTACTGAGAATATATTTTTTTTCAAAACACGATTCTAATGGAGCTTTAATAAAAAAACACGTATAAAACCTGTCCTAAGCTCAACGGTAGTACAACGTACTTCGTGTAAGAGATAATTCGACAATAAACATACACAATGTACTTATCAGTCATAAGAATTACGTAATTTATAGGATTATACAAACGAGAACATACCTTGTGACCATGACATATCCGTCGAAATACAAGTGTAAAGAGAAATAAGAAACCAGGCCGCGGAGTCGTCCGCGTTTAGTACCAAGATTGTTTATATCGTCCTATGAATCCATTCAGCACTCACGTATATCACAAATAGTTCCTCAATCGAACGTCGCGTGTCCCTGACGCGGCAATGGCACAACCCGCATGTTTATTCGTTTATCTACACGAATTAGACACACATATAACACTACTAGTTCGTAACGTCACTAAGGTATCGAGGAGTCTTAGGGCACCGTGTTAAGAGTTAGCCTTCGCCACTGGTGGGGGGATAAAAGCGGGGTCTATCTATTATAGGAGTGTAGAGGTCACCGACCCGAGCCACCTCACAAGTACGTCGATTCACCTGAAATCGAAGAAACCCGTGTGAGCCACGATACCACGACATATGCCACTGATATACATACCTTGTTCGAATTTTTGGTTTTGACAAAAGAATTGAAATCGTCTCACGAAACTAATATGTCATCAATATATCATATACCTATATGAACAACGGAAACTGTTTTTTACTTGTATACGATACCCTACTTATTATGCAAATAAATACGTTTAATTACAATATATTTGGCATTTGAAAAGACTGCGTCGATATAAGAAATTACCATACGAATCATACTATCTTTAGACATTGACTTGTCAAAAGGCTTAACGTGGATCTTACAAAGTGATTTTTTACTACCAAAAATTCAAACAAAAGTATTTTTTTTCTAAACGCTTCTATCTATAAAAGAAAAACATCATGCGAAAAATAGATTAGCATGGTGAAACGTTTAAAAAAATTGGATGTGGCATGTGTTGTGCGTATACGGAGTGCAAAGCCAGCAATGTATGAATGGTAATGATATGTTAGAACGTAAATGAAAGTGGTTTAGGGAGTTAATCAAAACATATGTACACAAAACACAATCCACACAAACAGGGGAAAAACACGGAAAATTAAAATAGTAGAGCAAAATTGAAGATGTAAGTGAACTTTTAAATTTAAAAGATATGAGATATAATGCATTTTCAATTTTGCTCGATAAAAGAATCAGTTAGTTGATAAAAAATAAACAGTTGTCAATCAAATGGTGGCTAAAAGAAAGAAATTAGAATATTGATGTATGAATGTAAAAAAATAATTACTATAAATTGAAGATGACAAAATTAACGGTTTCGGACATGACATTAACGCTTGCTTTAATTTAAATTTGAAAATTAAACACCATTAAATTTAATAATATACATCAATATTGCAACAGATAAAAGCATGCACACAGTTGTAAAGCTGTAAAATATAACAGAAAATTAAAAATGTTGCCCAAACCCACTGATAACGTAAAGCCATATTAAAAATGTTGAAAAATCTCGTCCACTAACTCGCTATCTTTTAGCAGTGAGAGAGCAAGAAGCGAACAAGATATTAACCATGTCTCAAAACTCGGTCATAATAGTTTAAAACTACTACAATGTAATATCATCAGTAAGCTTAGGCAAAAATTCAACACGCAAGACGTTATACAAAAAGACGTGCGTCTCTTTCCAAAGTCTCGTGGAATCACGAGGTCTTCACGGTGTGAGAGAGATACAAAGATTATAAACAAGTGAGGTGAAACACAATGAATGGGACAAAGACAAGCGATGATCGAAACGAGACGTCAAATCAAGCGGGTTTAATAACGAAGCCGAGCTGTAAAATTGTTGATATGTGCTTTAAAAATATTCGATAATGCAGTTTGCCTTGTCAACAACTTCATACGTGGCACTTTGAGCTTAGAGCTAGGCAGAATTAAAGGACAATAAGAAATTTAGTTAGAAGAGGGTAAGGAGTACTTTTTTGGTTACAAATATAAAATGTAGGTGATACGGCAAAACTGCATTATCGATCCGTGCTATAAGTGCTATATTCGTGGTATAGTTACGTGTGCGGGGAGTGGTCTGGCGACAGCTGACGGTACAGTCCCACCCGGTCGCACACAGCCCCTACGCATCAAAATCAATATTTACCATACGTCGCCACATCGCCTAACCTTTTACAATCTAATTAATAAGCCGTTTTTTATACAATATAACCCCAATATTGTAAAGCGTAATATAGTGTAATTGACGGCAACAGTTCTGCACAAAATCATGTAAGTACCCAATTGTTCGTTTTTTTTTAATATTGATGTTGTAGATTGTGGTTAAAGAACACAAATATAAGATATTTTACTTTCTTTGATTCAAGATGTGTTAGAAATGAACAAAAAACATTTGTTTTGTTCAGTTTTATGAAAGCAAGCTGATGATAAGCCATTTGACCACAATCTTACCATCTTCGACTTTATGCAGGGCCTTCGGATGGACCTCTTCCCTCTTCTTGCAATATAATATTCCTTTTGGATAGATAAAAAAAAATGCGGTTAAAAAAAACAAAAAAAAACGAGAAGCAAATAGAATATTCTAAAAATGTCACACAAAATTCCAATTTTTTGTGGGATTCGCGGCAGCAAAAAGTTTTTACAATGAGTCGTTTTCAGTAAAAAATAAAACATTTCCAAAAAATCTACTAGATGGCGGTAGTGTATTATTAGTACTGCATTCCCAGTACCGATATTTAATTAGTTTTAAGTAAATATAGGTAAATTTCACGACCGACAGAATATTCCTAGACATTACCACGTTCAGGTGTAATGATGAATATAACTAAAGAGAGAATCAAATACGTAGCTAGCTACGACACCACACTAAACCACACTAAAAAGTCAATCAGCTCAATTCTCATTTTCTGAACTTTAACAGCGCCTTTTGGACATGAAATGTTCAAATCATATCAGGTATCCTATAGGCACCATCAATCAACCTATTATGTGTTCAGTTCCCACCCAGTGCAAGCATTTGTGTGATGAACACAAATATTTGTGCTGTGGCTGGGTGTTTTCTATGTATAATAACAATTTAAAATTTTACAAGTATCTGGATCCCATAGTACAAGCTTTGCTTAGTTTAGATGGTGTTGTGTGCGAAATGTCCACCAATATTTATTTATTTAACAATATTTTTGTCTTGTCTGAAAACGGCTCATCGATCTTTAGAATTTGCTACCAATTATATTTCAAACAACTTTAAAAAAAAAAAAGTAGAAGGTTCTATGCTCGACTTCACGTATATTTTTATGAATTTCCATCGATATCGTCGTCAATTGTGATTTTGATGATTCGTTTTTATAAAAAAAAAAGAACCATGGTTAATTCATCAAAATTAGTTTTCCGAACACCGTTGACATAAACCAAATTAGCCATAACCATTTGTGCAACACACAAGACAAACAAAAACGATAGAAGGTGAGGAGACTATGCAAGTTACATCTAAATAAAATATAAACAATGTTGGTTTTAGTTTTAACGTCTTCGGTACGTGTTTGGGCCCGCACCGTCTGAGACGCATATCGCCACTTTTTTGCGAATATTAAATTATTGGAAAATTAAGAAAATCATAGCATAATAACAACGTTTTAGCGTCTGTGGGGCAGTCTATAGTATTTTTCGTTTTTACATTAACACACTTGCAACATTTTATTCGTTTGATATACATAATATGTAGTCTGCAAGGTCAACTAGTTATTGTTCCATAGATGAAAATAATCGTATATTTATCATGGATTGTTATTGATAGAATTTAGTTACGTTTGTCAGATGGTAACGTGCATAGTCTTCAGTGAAACGGCAACGATACATCAGTGGCTTATGTGGTATCTTTCCCGAGGACATCTGTGTTGGGTTAGTATTCATTGAATTTACTCCATACAAAGCCTACGCCTAACCCTAAATTTTTCTTCGTTTTTCGTACGGAATGGGCATACGTTGGACCTACCAAGTAGTACACTGTATGAATGTCGTGGGCCGATTGTAAAATTGGCCTAATCACGCTATGACTAGGCACTTGAAACGTTGTTATTTCGTGATTGAATATCGAAAACACTGAAATTTATCTCGATCTGTACCAGCCAGCCGTAACGCCCGGACATATCACGATGTGGCCAATTCAAAAATCAGCCCACAACACAGACTAAGTCTAAGGTGTAAATCGAAGATACCTATATAATGCTTCGCTTGGTTTGAGGCTAGATGTCGTCGTGTGAAAACCTCGACGATATTTGTTTAGTTATTACTATCGATATTTATTTTAGCACCTATTTAAAAAAATAAAAACCCCGCAGATCTAACATTTGACTGGCCTATGATTAAAATTCGTTATCGGTTAGAGACTGAGCCCTCGTATCTCGCCCTTTTCGTTAAATTCACTATTTTTTGTGATATCAGACAAAATATTTTCTTCAGAATCCACAAGCATTTTAAGACGGCATTAGACTAAGTACGGACACCAGCGCATCAGAGATATAAGATGGTATATCCTTTAGACATGTAATTTCTCTGAAAGCATTGCCATTCAATATTACTGTTTAGCCGTAGAATAACTGGCAAAGGTGTAGTAGATCTCAGACGGATTCTGCAGAGATTACTGCCATTGCAAAATATCCTCACTATTTCAATTTTAATTTATTGAATTGAACATGTAATGTCATCAGAATTAGTGCTGTATAAAAAATATTAGATCAATCTGAGAAAGGGGGTTAATCAAGTACTAGATTTGACTCCAGCAATTCAAACGAAATAAAACTGTTAAACAAAATCGAGTTTTTAGAAATAAAATAATTATATTAATAATAAATTCACTACAAGGGTAAGACGCCGAGGGCTCAGTAAGAGATCAACGCGTATAAGACTAACATGCGCCCGCCTCTTCGTATAAAATATTTGTAAAAATTATATTACTTTACTATAATAATTATTAGAATACATTCTCCCACTAGACCCCCGGAGCTGTGAAACCGACATTTCTATCATTTAAAAAAGAGCATTACGTAGAATAATACAATGACATAATGTACTCGCTTTTTTAGTGTGAAAACTAACGTAGTACTTACACATTTAAAAAAATTCAAATGACTGACACACGTGGTTATATAGTCAGTCTAGCCTGACTTGAGTTTCAACCGCATCCGACGGCCTTATTCATGGAGAGTGCCAAAAGCAGCGGTCACGCGCCTGCACTCTCCTTGAAAAAGGCCGCCGGACGGCGTACTGGACGACCATATCGACTGTGACTTACCCGTGAATTAATAAAAAATATGTAACATGAATGTTACTTTTCACACTAAAAAAAGGCGAGTATATCATTTAAATATATGATTATATCATGTATTTTTGTATTATTCAAGTTTTAGATAGAATTTTTAAATTCATTCGTTTTTTTGTATACAATGAGTGGGAATAAGCATACGGTCCGACAATGGTAAGCGGTAGCCGTCGCTTATAAACATATGCGAACTTAAAACTGCTGACGTTTTGTCAGCCCGGAGAGGTGAAGAAACTTTTTAAACTTTTCTTTGTGAAGTTCGTTGAAAACTTTAACTGAAATCGCAAAAACAAAAATCCACGTCCATGCATTTCAGTCGAAAAGGCGGGTTTGTATGGCAACTGATATTTTTTTTTGCGATTTCAGGTTCAGTACTAATCAATTTTTAGTAGAATGCGACCGTATCGGTTTAGTAGGAACGTTCTAACGTTTCACGGGTCTCAGCTTATTTCATGGGCATTTCTAAGGTAAGTTTTAAGATAAAAAATATATGTAATGCGGATTACGGGTATCCTACGAGATATTCCATCATAGCCACAAATCATTGATTAACAAAACTTGTTGTATCTTTTTTTAATCCGTAGAAAATTCTGTAACGTCAAAATACCTAATTTTTTAAGGAAGACGAAATGATTTTTTCTTTATGAAAAAAAAGAACGTAAAATCTGTAGCTGTGATAGAATATATATACAATTATATTATGTAACCTACCTAACGATTGCTATAATTATCGAATATCTACTTCGTATCCCTCCTACACTCCGTCAATTCCATCTCTACTAAACTCTCGTATAAAACACAGTTCTCAAATTTTTTAATTCGATATTCGAAAGATAAAAAAAACCTAAAAATTCCGATACAGGTGGTATTCGATAAAATTCCCGAATCGATAAAGAAAAATTAGTGATTCAAGATTCGTCCTTCTTTTTCCTGCTATCGGAAAACTTTCCGCTGAATTCCCTCCAAGACGCGCGTACGTCGCCCAAAGATAGCCTAGTCCGAGTTATACCTTCCGATTTTTTCCCGTTCGTCGACATTTTAAAGAAACCGTCCGATATTTCCGTCTTTTTACTCTCCGTAGCGAGTTTGTAGTAAGAATCGGGCGTGTGAGTCGACAGGCAGAATTCGGGCTTGGCTTTCGGTAGAAGATAGGAATCGCTTTCGGCGCTGTTCGGGAGATAGAAAGGATCGGACTCGGGTTGTGAGAGCGTGTAGAATTGCAACGGGTCCGATTTCGTATCCTTATTGTATTCCGTAATCGATTCGTCGTCGGGAGTCGAGACGGACATCGATCGGGAGCATTCTTTGCTCCACTCCGTGAACGGAGAACCGTTTTCCTGAACGCAATCGCAGCAAGGACGCGTACGCTCCGAATCGAGTACAGAATTATAATCGAGTTGAATTTCTCGATCGTTAGCGGTATGTTCTGCCTCACAGGTGCAGATATTCGCATCACTCGCGTCGGTATCGAGTGGAGAATTCCGATCGGGATATTGTGCCTTCCTTCTGCTAAAGCCGTCGACATTACGATCGCAAGCATACTGTCTAGGATGGGTGTTTCGATTACAACTAGAATACGTATCACTCTTTCGATCTGAACGGAGAATTACATTTTGATCGGACGCGGGATGGGTGTCGGTTTGATCCTTATTAATATATTGTGCATTACTAAGTTTAGAGTTCGGATTGGGGGGATATTGCTTGTTGTTCTGATCTCGACGGATGTATTTTGTATTGCTAACGCTAATTTCAGTGCTCGGATCTGTGGTGTTAGTCTGATCCCGTACATATTGTATTTTAACTTTAGAGTTTGGATCAGGAGGGCATTGGCTCTTATCCCGACGAGTATATTGTGAATTACTAAGTTTAGAGTCTGCATCAGTGGAATATTTAAGTTCAGTTGGTACACGAGGATACTGGTTATTGGTCTTCCGATCAGAAGCGTATCCAAGAGGGTACTCATCATCTCCGTGTGTATTACTAAGCTTAGGTTCTGTTTCAGAGGGATACTGTGTCTTCGTTTTATCTCCACGAATGTAAGTATTACTAAGTTTAGAGTTTGGACGGGGACAGCTGCATTTTGTATTAAGTTCAGTTGGATACTGTGTATCGGTTTGATCATTACAGATGTAGATGCTAAGTTTAGAGTTTGTATCGGGGGTGTATTGGGTCTGATCCCTGATGTGTGGTTGATTTGGTGTCGGTTCGTGTGTCTCATCAGAACCCGAGCAGGGTATGCCGCACAGATGTGTCCGGGTGTCCCGTTCAGGCTTTTTGATAGGGGGGTGTTGATTTGGTTCATGTGGATACTCGGAGCAGGGTAAACCACCCTGGTGGGTCAGGGGGTCTCGTTCAGGGTATATGATGGGGGGGTGTTGATTCTGAATGGTTTCCTCAGAAGCCGAACAGGCTACGCTGCACTGGTGGGTCCGGAGTTTCTGTTCAGGGAATTCGATGGGTGGGTGTTGATTTAGTATCGGTTCATGTGGATACTGAATGGTTTCCTCGGAACCCGAGGAGGGTACGCCGCAGCGGTGCGTCTGGCGGGTCTGGTGGGACTTGTCTGGGGGGTGTTGGTTCAGTTCACGTAGACACCGGATGGTTTCCTCCGCCGGGCGAGCGCGGCGGGCGAGGCGCGCGTAGGGGACAGGCTCACCGGAGTCCCAGTGCGCGTCGGGCTCCGTGTCCGCCTCGGAGCTGGACGACGAGCTGGACGTGGGCGGCGAGGGCGCGCGCGCGGACACGCCGGCGAACGTCGAGCTCTCAGGCAGCTTCTGGACTATCAGGTCCACCTGGAAATCACACAAAAATAAAAACAAATCACCGATATGTCATCAACTCCACCATATAACAGATATTAATCAGAATTAGTACATTTACAATGGTAGGGCTCTTGATAGCTCACTGTACGAGAAAATGATAGTAGTTTTAGTAGTGGTAGGACTCTTGGCAGAGTCCGCCTGGGGAAGTACCACACCTTTGCCAGTTATTCTACCGCCAAGCAGTAATGTACAAACATTACTGTGTTCCGGTTTCAAGGGCAATGTTTCCAGAGAAATTACAGGGCTTAGGGATATAACATCTTAGATCTCTGGGTGACGAGCGCAATGCAGTACTAGGTAATGATTTGGACTCTTCATGTTCCAATAGCTGCGTGTCACTGTGCTGTTGTGTGGCAGGCATGTTGCTTACCATCAGGCACATGTCCAGCTCGTCTCGTCACTCTTTATTTAAAAAAAAAGAAAGTGAGGTCCCTTCTCAGATCAAATTCCTATTTCTGTCCAAGCTCATCTAGTGGGAGGCCGTCCAACACTGCGTCTTCCGGTTCGTGGTCGCCACTCGAGAACCTTTCTTCCCCATCGACAACGAAATAACTGTACTAAATATTAAATATGATAAGGATAGGATCCGCCGCCACCGGTCTAATTGCACCGATTAGACCTTTGCTGTCTCCAACACAGCACACGAAACTAATCCCGGTCGCTTATACTGCTTGCCAGGCACACAAACTACAAAGGCCTCCATCCTTTGTTGAGTTTTACGTTTTATTAAGATATTAAACTCGACTGCGAGTGAGATCAACGAACCGACGCCATTACATGACTTTTGTGACTGATTCCATTGGTCATTTGTCAAACCATTGACTCAATTAGAGTTGTCCTACAACTTTTTCTAATTACCACTAAATTTTATCATCGATTTTTACAAGCTTGAATCGAAAGCAATCAATTGACGATTTTATGTTACACGAAAAATCTAACGCGACATAATGCTATGACAGAATGAAATATATGACCGTTTATTTTGAACACTCAGTTTAGAAACTAGGCGGGTGAAACCGGAGGGCGTGGCCATGACCATGGTCATCTAGATCATCCGAGTTCACCCCAAGATTTCTTCCATTAACAAACGTGACGCTTCAGCTCAATTCACAGCCCACGGAAAATCTGTATATGTGGAGTGTCAAAAGGAGTCTTCAGTTAAAAAAAAATGAAGATAAAGACTTGGAAGAAGAAGGAAATACCTTGAAATCCTGGCTGTAGTGCTTGTGCTGTTTGTCCTTATGCGCATCGTCCAATTCCCATTTATTGAGAGTCAGCTTGTATGTTTCTAGGTTAGGACCTGAAACAGTTACGAAGTTATACATTTATACAACTATGTAATATCAATAAACACCTTTGGTTAACCATAACAATCCCTAAAAAAATGGTATTGTCTTCATAAAGTAAAACATCATTTTTGAAATTCGAGAAATAGTCGCAATATTATTCTGTTATACTATTTGACGCGCCAATTTTTTTTTATTCTCTTAAATTGAACTGCAAATTAAAAAGAGTGCAATTTCATTTTAATATTAAAATTACCGTGGTTGTTACACATATTTATTGGGTAAACAGGTAATTCTATATCTCGCTAATTCCTGGGCAACCCTCTCGCCCCTCACCTGCACCCCGCAACAGCCGCTCAGCTTGCGTGCGCGCCGCGCCGCCGCCCGCAGTGCCAAACGCGCAGCCATCGCGCGCGTGCACTCTCCTTGGAAAAGGCCACCGGACGCGGCCGAAACTCGAGTCGGATTGACCGACCATATAACATGAGTTACCCGATTTACTCAATAAATATGTGCAATATCAAATGTATAACCGTTTTAGTTTGTTTTTATAATTGATTGACGGGATGATTACCACATCGGTGAATCGGTTTCTTCTAGGTAAACACGCTCCATCATAGACCGCATCATCGCTTAACATCAGCCGAGATGGCGGTCAACTGTAAACCTATAAAAGTAAAAAAAAACATCGTCGCTGAAGGCGATTCACACACTGACGACACGCACCACTCTGCATGTTGCATGTCGATGCATCTACGTGCGTACTTGCGGGAGTGGAGATATCCATCAACGTGCGGGTTTTTCAATATAATTGTATGGAAGCAAGTACGACTCGCGCTTGGCTGATTTTTATTTGTTTACTACTAAAACTTGTGGTCGTTATTCTCTTCTCTAGAGTAACGCGGCAAGCAGAGCATGTGGCTGATGGTAAGCAACACACCTGCCCATAACAGCACCATGACATGCATCTAGTCATAGTCATAGTATTTATTCATAACCAATTATGTTACATGTCAAACTAAAAAAACATTATGTATACGAAAATATCTCGGTATAGCCGATGATTAATTATTACATTATCACAGAATAAACTTACTACAAACAATCATTTAACATAATATGTACCTACATACATATATGTCAGATACTAATATAAAATGTCAGGTCAAAATAAATTACTGATACCAATCACATAATAAAATAACATGTCACATAAAAATTAATTAAAAATAATAATCAGATTAGAATATGAGCATGTCAGTTAAAAAAGTACTAATCTATTGGACCATGATGAGTCCAAATCATTACCTAGCACTGCACCGCGCTCGTCACCCATTAATATACCAACATCTTTTATCTCTATGGTCTCTAATTTCACTGGAAACAATACCCTTTAAAACTTCGTACCGTCTTCGCATTGTTGTTTGGCGGTAGAATAACTGGCAAAGGTGTGGTATTTCCCCAGGCGGACTTAACACGTCCTACATCATCTACAACGACTTACTATCATGCAGCGGCGGCACGCGGCACGCTCCCAGCTCGGCGGTCACGAAGAACGTGTTCAGCCAGAAGTGGAACAGCTTCTCCTTGCGCATCTTCATCTTGTGCTTGCTGTAGACGTCGACGCGCACGTCGCCGCACAGCGGCGTGCAGTGCGTGAGTCGCACGGCCACGCGCGACGCCTCGCGGGTCACCACCTGACCGCCCGCCGGCGTCTGGGGGGAGGAAACCTACGTCAGATCCAGGAGTAGCACAGGAGGACATACACAGCATGAACATGAGCGCGGGCTCGGTTGTTGCCTACCTTGAGCGCGGGCTCGGTTGTTGCCTACCTTGAGCGCGGGCTCGGTTGTTGCCTACCTTGAGCGCGGGCTCGGTTGTTGCCTACCTTGAGGGCGGGCTCGGTTGTTGCCTACCTTGAGGGCGGGCTCGGTTGTTGCCTACCTTGAGCGCGGGCTCGGTTGTTGCCTACCTTGAGCGCGGGCTCGGTTGTTGCCTACCTTGAGCGCGGGCTCGGTTGTTGCCTACCTTGAGGGCGGGCTCGGTTGTTGCCTACCTTGAGGGCGGGCTCGGTTGTCGCCTACCTTGAGGGCGGGCTCGGTTGTTGCCTACCTTGAGGGCGGGCTCGGTTGTCGCCTACCTTGAGGGCGGGCTCGGTTGTTGCCTAGCTTGAGGGCGGGCTCGGTTGTTGCCTACCTTGAGGGCGGGCTCGGTTGTCGCCTACCTTGAGGGCGGGCTCGGTTGTTGCCTACCTTGAGGGCGGGCTCGGTTGTCGCCTACCTTGAGGGCGGGCTCGGTTGTTGCCTAGCTTGAGGGCGGGCTCGGTTGTTGCCTACCTTGAGGGCGGGCTCGGTTGTCGCCTACCTTGAGGGCGGGCTCGGTTGTTGCCTACCTTGAGCGCGGGCTCGGTTGTTGCCTACCTTGAGCGCGGGCTCGGTTGTTGCCTACCTTGAGGGCGGGCTCGGTTGTTGCCTACCTTGAGGGCGGGCTCGGTTGTCGCCTACCTTGAGGGCGGGCTCGGTTGTTGCCTACCTTGAGGGCGGGCTCGGTTGTCGCCTACCTTGAGGGCGGGCTCGGTTGTTGCCTAGCTTGAGGGCGGGCTCGGTTGTTGCCTACCTTGAGGGCGGGCTCGGTTGTCGCCTACCTTGAGGGCGGGCTCGGTTGTTGCCTACCTTGAGGGCGGGCTCGGTTGTCGCCTACCTTGAGGGCGGGCTCGGTTGTTGCCTAGCTTGAGGGCGGGCTCGGTTGTTGCCTACCTTGAGGGCGGGCTCGGTTGTCGCCTACCTTGAGGGCGGGCTCGGTTGTTGCCTACCTTGAGGGCGGGCTCGGTTGTTGCCTACCTTGAGGGCGGGCTCGGTTGTCGCCTACCTTGAGGGCGGGCTCGGTTGTTGCCTACCTTGAGGGCGGGCTCGGTTGTTGCCTACCTTGAGGGCGGGCTCGGTTGTTGCCTACCTTGAGGGCGGGCTCGGTTGTTGCCTACCTTGAGGGCGGGCTCGGTTGTCGCCTACCTTGAGGGCGGGCTCGGTTGTTGCCTACCTTGAGGGCGGGCTCGGTTGTCGCCTACCTTGAGGGCGGGCTCGGTTGTTGCCTAGCTTGAGCGCGGGCTCGGTTGTTGCCTACCTTGAGGGCGGGCTCGGTTGTCGCCTACCTTGAGGGCGGGCTCGGTTGTTGCCTACCTTGAGCGCGGGCTCGGTTGTTGCCTACCTTGAGCGCGGGCTCGGTTGTTGCCTACCTTGAGCGCGGGCTCGGTTGTTGCCTACCTTGAGCGCGGGCTCGGTTGTTGCCTACCTTGAGCGCGGGCTCGGTTCTCGCGTACCTTGAGCGCGGGCTCGGTTCTCGCGTACCTTTACCGCGGGATTGGTTGTCACGTACCTTGAGCGCGGGCTTGGTCCTCGCGTACGCGTCGCGGCAGGGCTCGCAGGGCGGCGCGGAGTGCGCGCACGCGCGCAGCGGCGGCTTGGCCTGCGAGATGACGAGCTCGGGCGCGCCCGCCGACCCGGCCAGCGCCGCGCCGTGCATCACCAGCTCGCGCACGTTGACGCGGCTCGGCGCGTACTGCAGCCCCGTGTGTAGTAGCGCCGCGTAGTATTCAACATACCGCCGCTGAGATGGAATCGTCACGCCTGACAACAACACACATATACTTAACACATTGAATGACACAATAGATTTTTACAATATTTCAACTTTAGTTTCTTGAATAGTACACAATTTACTCGCAGGTTTGTATCTTTTCCATATTGTAATATTTATTTCAAAATATAAACATTATTTACTTAATTTAAGCAAAACACTACACACAACTTTTTTTGAAGTGAAAACTTCTTTAGGCGCGCCTAAACAGATTTTTCGTGGGCTGTGAATTGAATTCATTCGTCACGCTCGGGTATGATAAGAAAAGTTCGGGTAAACTCGGGACCATGGCTATTAGCCATCCAGAAATACGTCAGCCAATGGGAAATGCTGAAAGGGCGTGGACAGGCCATCATCAATTTGATAGCTTAGTTTGGAAACTACACGGGTGTAACCGGAGGGCGTGGCCTCGCCATCATGGCATGGCCATCTAGAAATGCATCAGCCAATGGGAAATGCTGACGCATTTCTAGATGGCCATGTCAAGATGGCGAGGCCACGCCCTCCGGTTACACCCGTGTAGTTTCCAAACTAAGCTATCAAATTCTGAGTTATAAGTTTTCACTTCTATCGGCAGTTCCTATGACTGCCAATTTTTTTTTTCTACTACGAGTACTAATCTAAATTTTTTCATTGTGTTACGCTGTTCGTGTTCCAATTAGACTATTAGAAAAATAACAGGACTGCCGATAGAAGTGAAAACGTACCTATAACTCAGAATTTGATAGCACACTTTGGAACCTACGCGGGTGAAACCGGAGGGCACTGCTAGTCTGGAATAAATCTTCAAAGCATTTTCTTCTAAACAAGTCCTCTACGCATGGTCATCTAGACTAGATAGATGGCCAGAGTTAGATGTGTAATGGTAACCATGATAACACGCCACGGCCAACTAGATATGCTGACGCATTTCTAGATAGGCATGGTCCCGAATTCACCCGAAAATTTCTTATCATTTGTGACGCTAGAATTCAATTCACAGCCCACGGAAAATCTGTGAGGAGCGCGCCTAAATAAATGTTCACTCAAAAAATTTTAATCAAAATCGGTCAAGCCTTTGAAAGAGTTTTGGTACCTTTCTCGTCGTGCGCGCGCTTCGAGCCGTAGAACTTGAGCGCTTCGTCTGCGGTGTTCTGCTGTCCGCTGTACAGGAGATAGCAACACACCATCGTGCCTGGAACATTCACGTAACCACTATTCAATTTATCTGTTTCAATGGGCACGGCTAAAAACAACTAATTAGTTTGTCATTCACTAAAAATATTGTCATCATGATCATCAACAGCCCACTAAATATTCCCACTGCTGGGACTCAAGGCCTTCTCTCGCAAGGAGAGAGTTAAGACCATAATCCACCACGCTGGCCCAGTGCGGGTTGGTGGATGACACAGTCATGACTTCGAAAGATTCTAGGTACATGTCGGTTTCCTCACGATGTTTTCCTTCACCGTTTTAAGTTAGCGGCATTTCGCACATGACTTCGAAAAGACATTGGTGCGTGTGGTGTTTGAACCAGGGGTCTCCGAATCGGAAGGCGCCGTTCTCTCGACTAGACCAGCCGTAACTACTAGACCAGCCGTAACTAACAAAAATATTGTACATACATTATTTCTCTTGATTCATAAAAATAAAAACCGGTCAAGAGCGAGTTACACTCGCGCACCGAGGGTTTCGTATTCTAAATTAAAGCCCGATCCGTTCATACGTTACGACGTGATTGAGCAACAAACATCCAAACATCGAAATATGTAATATTAGTAGGATTAATCCATGTTAGCCTTAAGGTAGCGGTTCGCGCCGCGACCGCGACGCGAGACCGCGACCGGAGACCGCGACATGCACTTGACACTATGGAATTGTATGGGCGCCAGTTCGCGCTGCGACCGCGACCGCGAGCTGTCTCGGTCTCCTGTCGCGGTCTCGGCGCGAACTGGCATCCATACAATTCTATAGAGTCAAGTGCCTGTCGCGGTCTCCTGTCGCGGTCTCGCGTCCCGGTCTCAGCGCGAACTTGTACCTTTAGATAAAGAATAAATAAGTAGATCAGGTTTTTCGGCACGGTTCCTTTGTGTCAATCGTTAGCAGATGAGGCGTATGCTAGCTATGGATACAAAGTGATGTGCCGCGACAAAAGTATGACACTTCCACAAGAGCGATCAGACCCGTGATTTCAGTGTAAAGCGTATGGTCTGACTCTATACGTAGTATATATAGTATACGTAAACTCTTTGATCTTAGCCATCAAGCCATCTTTCAGCAAAGGTGGCAACAAACACAACAACTTTGCTTCCTAAAACCTACTAACATTTTTTTTTCAATTACGCTGACAAAGCGCTGGCTAACTAAGCAATAAAAAGCTTATTTAGAGTCCGACAATATGGTTTACGGGAAGGGCTAATTGCCCATTGATCTCGCGACTGTCTATTGACTTCCGGTATTGGGAGGCATGAAAGGCTCGCCCGGCCAATAAAAACTTTTTAATTACCTCGTTATCTGTTTATGCCGCCATTTGTAATGTTTAATTTGAACATTATTCCACGGTACACAAGAAACGAAGGAAAATTAAGGGCTGACGTCGGGGAAATTGGAAATAACCGCAAATAAAGATTCGTCTCGCAATGTTCTGTGCTTTAGACCTTTTTTGTGCAAATTATACTGTAGGGTTGCACCTTTTTAATACGCCTTTGTCTGGGAGCTTTTGAGTAAAACGCCCACTTTCTTTGAGTCGCTTAGGTACTTTTCTCTTCCGCGTCAAACGATTTTGTTGAGAATCATCAAAAAAAAAAGCGTGAAATCGGCGGAGACTTTGTGGAGCTTTCTATAAAAGACTTATATCGTAAAAGGTCGATATTGACCGTAGTTTTTCGAATCTCTCGATCGCAGCCCTATTTTTTACGTCCCTTCAGGGCTGCCACAAAAAAAAAGGAGCCAGTTCGAAAAAGGACCTTTTTTAATTTACGAGTGCGATGTGAAAGCGGTCGGTGTAATGCGGCCAATTATGTGGTGTAAGATGGAACTTGGCAATTGCGCCTTTGGGCCGTTTCTTCTTTCACGACAATACGCCGTTCAGTGCACGTATTTCTATAGGCGATGTGTAGGTAATAAAACGGCTCGTGTAAAATGTTGCCCTAACCTTTTGTTCGATGGAATTTTTCGGGACCTATTATGCGATTATGCTAAACTTTATGTTCTCCATCTGGTCTGGGGGAGATAATTTATTCTTTTCATGTGGAGCGTGGTGTCGATGCGTTCAAAAGAGCGAGTATGAATACGGTCCAAGAGGAGGAAACGAACAGAAATACTCGGTAGGTGGTTGAATGCTCGCACGAATGCTTGTCAGGATGTCGTGAAATATGTAGTGGTTTATTTCTAAAGATATCTTTCAGATAGTTTCTCACTGCCTGACCGCGTACAGTGCAACAAATTTTGACCAAAGGTTCGACATGATGATACATAAGATTGACAAATGTGAAAGGAAACAAAGCGACATTGAATAAGGGAAATAGAAGTGGACATTAATTTGTCGGGTGGAAATTAACCATATCTATTTATGTTAAGACGCTGCATACTATTATAGGTACCCACCCTCTTCTCCATTTTATATATGTGCGGGATAAGAACGTGGTCTTTTCTCAATTATATTATGAATGAAATAGCATACGCATAAGTATGAATAACAGCCTACTTTATGATCCCACTTTTTGGACTCGGGAGACTCCTTCTCTTCCAAGGAGAGAATCAAGGCTACATAATCCACCACACTGGCTAAGTGCAGATTGGTGGATGACAAATATCCTCGAAGATGTCTTTCTTTTAACATGTTGCTTTTGTCACGATTTCTTGCTTCACCGTTAAACAAATCTATACATATACATTTAGAAAAAAAAATGATAATACGTCAAAGTGAAATCGATCTACCACCCTTAGGCCACCATGGCTTTCATGCTGAATTCAATACAGAATATCAAAAGCGATGCAACGTGAAACGCGCATTCATCATTTTGGCACAGTTCACAACAATGTCTTTCCACCAAAAAGTCGTGTCACTTCAAAAGCAGTGCTCTGTACATAACATGCTCGGCAACGCTGGCAAAGGATCGCGTTAGCTGCTGACTGTGAAGATGACACAACAGATTCGCAGACGCATAAATATGTACAGTTTAGTGATAACACCGGTTCACAAGGGTAACTTCGCTTTTGTCAATCCCGATACAAAGGAACGGGTCTGACATTGACATTACGAAGCCTTTTGTAATGGGGACGTAAATTCAGCGATTTTTAGCTCGACCTCAACTAACCTTCATAAATACTAAATATTAATTCTTTGACTCCGACGTATTTAGGTTATCTGCTCGTTACGTTCAGGTACGTAAAGTTGGCAAAACTATCGCTGTCAGATCGGCTGTGACCTTTGCGATTGTTGTAGTATAATTTTGTAAGCTTTTTATGCATATGACAACGAGGTCTACTAAATACAGATGATATATTCTACTAGAAAAAGATTCGATCCAACTACGACTGCCGTTGCAAAAATGACGAAGTGCGGGGATTGGCGTGTCGTTGTCATACGTTGTGGGAAGATTTTTGTTTGCACATGCAAAATGAATGAAGTAAAACTGCAATAAAAATAGCCGAGCCGTCAGAAGAATAAGAGCTCTATAAAGTTTGTTGTCTAATCTAGTTCATTAGTATATAGTAGTATAGTAGATGCGGATGGTTCTCAGGTGGTGGCTGTAACATAGTCCATAGGTCTTACTGGTCTATGTCTCCACGGTCTTGCAGGGTAAGATGGCCATGTTATATCTGTCGTGAAGGGTCCTCCTTGAGTTGTTTAAAGAATTGGCTGTTATATAGTCTAATCATCCTACTGTTACCTAGTTTTCTGCACAGCAAGTTTCGAACCAGTTCAAGATACCTGTAAAGTAGCCCATTCGTCTCTTCACCGGGAGTCTACCGCCTAACTAAAACAGTATTCGCTTTGATATTGCTTTCTCTTTTCTTTTCGCTTGAAATTAAAGAGACAGTGATAGCAAAGCCAAAGCCGATTTAGTTAGGCGTTAGAAGAAAAGATGATAAATGACGATGCGGTCTACGACGGAGCGCTTTTACCCCACTGTTGGGATGCACAGCACAGCCGCCACGTTTTTCGTCCAGAACGAGCTGTTCCTAATGATATAGTATTATAGTTGGTTTGTCTCACCGGTGCGTCCCATCCCCGCCTAACAGTCCACTTTGGCTGCGTTTTTCATCCTCAAACGTCCAGTACCCGATTCACAACGCAACCGGATTGATCTCGACACGGAATCAAACTACTCAGTCTTTGTTTCATCCGTTTAGAGTGACACAGACAAGGATTGTCAGCCCATGCCGGAATAGTTCGGATTGCGTAGTGAAACAGCGCAGCGTTAGATAAAGAATAAGTAAATAGATCCGGTTTTCGCGCATGGTTCCATTGCACCAATCGTAAGCAGACGAGGTGTATGTTAGCTATGGCAACATAGTGATGTGCCGCGACAAAAGTATGACACTTCCACAAGAGCGACAATACAAGAGCAATCAGATCCGTGCTTTCGGTGTAAAGCGTTTATTCTAACTCTATACGTAGAATACGAACTCTTTTGAATCAGCACCTTGATTGAGCTGTTCCAAGTGATACAGTTGATTGTTCTCACCAGTCCGTCCCTTCCCCGCCTAACAGTGCACGTCGGCTTCGTTTTTCATCCTCAATCATCCAGTACCGATTCACAACGCAACCCGATTGATCTCGACACGGAAACCTCTCGGTCTTTGTTTTATCCGTTTAGAATGACAGAGACGATCCCGGAAAAGTTGGGATTGCGTTGTGAATTAGCAACCTGATTGAGCTGTTCCAATTGATACAGTTGATTGGTCTCACCGGTCCGTCCCTTCCCCGCCTTACAGTGCACGGCGGCGACGTTCTTGGGGTCCGCGCTGAGCCACTCGTGGACGTCCTCGCAGAACGGCTGGATGATCTCGATCTGCGGCGGCATGTGGTCCTCGAATGCGTACTTCCTCACCTGGAAATTATAACAGACGGCTTATTACTTGTGTATTAGCATAGTGGAATAGGCTTGGTATCGGTTATAACAGGCAGCTTATTACTGGTGTACTAAGATAGTGGAATAAGCTCGGTATCGGTTATAACAGAGAACGGCTTAGTATTGGTGTACCAAGATAGTGGAATAGGTTAGGATCGGATGAGTCCTCTCCCAAAGATCGTTATGGTATCAAGAAATAATTTTGGAGAATATTGAAATTATTTTTATAGGAAGAGAAAAGCAAACAAGCGACAAACTACCTGACGGTGAGTCATCACGATCACTTATCAGGTATATATAATGCCAGGGAACCGTCCCAATGTATGAGGAATATGACTAAGGAACTTTTAAACTTTGTTGTTTGCAGTTTGAGGCAACCCAATTCGTAAATTACAAACCTCAAGTTCATCCGAAAGATGAACGATGAACGAAAGTTGATGTTTGTAATGTTAGCTTATTAAATACTTATTAATGTAACTTAGATCTCTGGGTAGCGAGCGCAGTGCAGTGCTAGTTAATGATTCGGACTCTTCATTAATACTAGGTATTCATAGTAAGGAGTACTCGTAGTTTAAAAAACACAGAGATTAAGGATCTGCGCAAATGTCTTATTTTTCAGTAACGACACAGAACACTTTTTGATCGTCGATGAGTAGTTTTGTGTCCAGTTACGGACGTTAAATATGTACATTTGCGCAGGGAGTGGATGATTTCATACTGGTCCTATGGAAAACAAATATTCATCATATGTCTGACACAGGACGCAAAAAGTGTCCAAGTTTACGCCCTGCCTAAAGCAGCATACCTCGATCCATCCAACGTAACTAACGCAAATGACTTAATCAATTTATAAGCACTATCATCACAGTTATATAATCGCGTAATTTTTCACCGATTACCGCCGATAAGAGGTCGATATTGGAGGTATAAATTATACTCGTGTAAAACGGAGATAATGGCCTGCCTACTCGGACGCTGTCTTTTGTTCGGAGATAGCGGAGTTTTGATTCAAGCCGTATGTACCTACATTGAACTGCCACAAAAAAAAAATGTTTGTTTTAATTTTTTTCTGGGTACAAATACTGTATAGACTGAGTGAGTTACAGTTATATGTTATGTACATGAAAGTTTGTGAGGACGGACGGATGAGTTTTACTTATTTACGTCAAAACTGCTTGAACGATGAATTAGAACCAACTGAACGGTATAATCTCAGTCTATCTTTTAATCGTTCGCTGTTGGACGTAGGCCTCTCCCATGGATCGCCACATGGCACGGTATTTATGCTAGCTGCTGATGATGATCCACGATAACATAGAAATTTGGGGTTCATTAGGGTTGAAACTTGGAAACCACAGTTAGATTATAGCCTGGAACAGCACATAAACTATATTTTTTCGCGGGAACGGGAACTGCGCGGTTAAAACCGCGGTATACTGCTAGTATTAAGTTAATATAGTACTGCGTATGTTCAACATATTTGCTGCCACTACTTATATCTCTTTATTTATAGGTGATTGTTAGGAATCGTTTAATGGGGTGTTTTAAACTGAAAGAAAAAAAATTGGCAGTCATAGGGATTGCCGATAGAAGTAAAAATTTATAAGTAACTCAGAATTTGATAGCACGCTTTAGAAACTACTACGGGGACCATGGTAATCCATCTACCATACGGGGGCCATGGTCCCGTGTTCATCCGAAGATTTCTTTCATTCACGAGCGTGACGCTTGAGTTCGATTCACAGTCCACGAAAAATCTGTGTGGTGCGCACTTGTCCAAGGAAAGGAAGTTTTCACTTCAAAAAATATCAACACTTTCGTAAATTGTCACATGTTTGCTAGATAAACAACCTAAAAAGATAGTTCCGATTAAAGAGGACACAATTTAGAGATTATCATCGACAGATCCAAATCATGACAAGTATCGCCTATTACCAATATCTAAAGTACGAGATTCCTAACAGTACGGACGAAATAGATGTTAGAAGATAGCATTGGCGCGAGCCGTTAAGCGTGGGTAAAAACCCACTTTCCGCATCGGTTCTAGGAACGGAGAGTGGTTTCGTCGGAATATCAGACAGCCGGTGGGGTGATAAGCGTTATCGGTGGCTGATAGCGCGTCGCCGGCCGCCAGTGGCGCCACCTAGTCTGCTGAGCCTATTTTCGGCACAATCGAAACTAGATTTCAGATAGAGACGCGACGTTGCGAAATTGAACTCTATCACCAAGTCACTTCCGTCTATTTACTAGTTTCCTGGTATTTTGGAGATAACCTAGATTTTTAAAGAAAGTTTTTTTAAATTAAATTTATTGTTTTCTGTATCTGTTCTGAAAATTTAATTCGAAGTAAAAATATAATTTATTACCGCGAATTTAAATGTGTTTGACCACCGACTTGCCTATTGGTAAGCGATGATGAAGCACGCAGATTTAGAAGGTTTAGCTGACCTCAGAAACGCAAGAGTTGCTTTTTTTTAATTATTACAAATGTTTGACTGCCATCTCTCCTGATGCTAAGCGATGTACAATGAAGCGTGCTTCCCTGGAAGAAACCGCTTCATCAATCTCTTGAAGTAACTGCCTTATTATCGACTGGCCTCGTGGCTTAGTGGGTACTCTTCTTGCGAAGCCGTGTGTTCGATTCCCATCCATATTTGTGTGATGAATTAAAATATTTGTACTGTGTCTGGGTGTTATGTACAATAAGTAAGTATTTACAACTATATAAGTATTATATCAGTTATCTGGCCGCCACAGTACAAGATTTGCTTAGTAAGGGTCAGATGGTGTTGTGTGTGAATTGTCCTCCAATTATATTATATTAGGAACAGTGGTGTCATGTAACTTGTCTAAAATTCCTTATCGTTTTACTATGTCGGTATCGTCGTGTAAATTTCGCACCGCCATTGAAGGCATCTGGCGAAATTATTAAAGTACATATTTTTTATAGGGTTTTCATTTGTCATTGTAGAATGCAACAGAGGTGCCAGTCATCAACAGTCATCATGAGTGGTGTCGCGGAGCGGAGACATAGGTAATTATTTGGTGAATAATTATTAAGTGACATATAAATGTTTTAACATTTGTAAACTTCAATAAAGACATTAAGTTTCAAGTATTAGATTAAAAGTAATTTTATACTTACATTTTATACAATGACAAGTTGATTTCACATGAAGTCGATGAACGTGTGTTGATTGTATACAACCATAGTTTAAAATACGTATGTGAACAATTAAACAGTTGACATTTCCCTCAGTAGTAGGTACAGCTACCGTAATGACAAAATAATAAAGTTTGAATTCCGAATAGATCATCAAAACAATCTAACCTCAACGTTAGCTAACCCAATGAAATTAGGCAAAATAAAGTAGCCAAGTGCGAGTTGGACTCGCCCATGAAGGGTTCCGTTGCAGCAAGTAACATAATATACATAGTACACATAGTTCTTGTAGTTCGTTCTAACTTTGATCGAAGTTTCAATAATAGTGTATTTATGACGTACTAAAAAAAACTACTCATCAGATCGAGTTCAAACTAATTTTCGTTGGTAGTTTACATGGTAATGTACATCATAAATTTTTTTTAGATTTTTCATTCTCTAACTTTAGAAGTGAGAGGGGGGGGGACACACATTTTACCACTTTGGAAGTGTCTCTCGCGAAAATTATTCAGTGTAGACGAAAATGATATTAGAAACCTCAACATCATTTTTGAAGACCTATCGATAGACACCCCACACATGTAGGTTTGATGAAAAAAAAAATTTTCGAGTTTCAGTTCTTAGTATGGGGGGCAACCCTAATTTAACTTTTTTTTTAAATTTTTTGTTCAAATCTTAATGCGGTTCACAGAATACATCTACTTACCAAGTTTCAACAGTGTAGTTCTCATAGTTTCGGCAAAAAGTTGCTGTGACATACGGACGGACAGACAGACAGACAGACAGACATGACGAATCTATAAGGGTTCCGTTTTTACGTTTTACGGAACCCTAAAAATGGAATAAAAAAACATTAAATTATGTAGTTTGAGGACTATAAAGGATCGATAGAGGGGTGCATTCTGAGCTTATATTCCAATTTGAGGGATTCTGGCATGGTCAGCTCAAGGTCATTTCGATGAAAACGCGTTTAATTCGATATCTCGAGAACTGTTAGTGTTAGGCAAAAAATTGTTGAAACCTTTTCTCTTCTAAATTAAATTTACTAACTTTTACATCCACAACTTTTCTTTTTTTCATCAATATTTTTCAAGTTATTGCTTCCGAAAGGCAAAAATTTAACTTTTTTTCCTCCCTTTCGCCATTTCCTCCCCAACCGTTCAATTTTATGAAACTTTACCGATAATCAAAAGTGTACATCTTTTAATAATAAACAACTTTTTCCTTGAACTTTTTTCTGTAATGACAATACCTTCAGAGTTATGTTACTTTACCGAGCGAAATCCGCGCCACTGCGACACCTCCGCGACACTGCAAAAAATCCGCGACACCTCCGGTCTTAGGGCTGAACCCAAAATTCATTGTTGGATTGTGTCGGTGGGTTTCTTCTACACAGGGTTATGTGGGACAACAACGTTACCTACTTCGACATATGCCAGAAATACGTAACATACATAAAAAACACTACGGTACAGACGTGGTAATTGTATTCGATGGCTATCCCAAAGGTATTTCCAACTTTGGCACCAATTCTGCCAAACGGCTGCGCCGATCCCAGCTGAAGCCATGTGCGGATATCATTTTCATCTACAATATGACCGTCACCACAACTCAAGATAAGTTTTTAGGCCAGCAATAAGACCAGATTCATCTAACTACTGAAAACTTTTCTCATCAAATCAGACATAGAGGTGGAGCAACCCGTAGAGTCCGGCAAAATTCTCTTAGCCGTACTGATAATCAGACCATCCGCATCCTCTACGGCTCGCTTCACCTCTATGTCTGATTGAGTGTATCTGAGTGTATTTCTGGCATATATCGGAGTAGGTGACGTGGTTGTCCCACATAAGCTTGTGTAGAAGAAACCCACCGACACAAACAAACAATGAAATTTGGGTTCAGCCCTAAGTCCGCAGGTGTCGCGGATTTATCGCAGTGTCGCGGAGGTGTCGCAGTGGCGCGGATTTCGCTCGGTAAAGTAACATAACTCTGAAGGTATTGCCATTACTGAAAAAAGTGCAAGGACAAAGTTCATTATTAAAAGATCTACACTTTTGATTATTGGTAAAGTTGCATAAAATTGAACGGTTGGGGAGGAAATGGCAAAAGGGAGGAAAAAAAGTAAAATTTTTGCCTTTCGGAAGCAATAACTTGAAAAATATTGATGAAAGAAAGAAAAGTGGTTTCTATAAAAGTTAGTAAATTTAATGTAGAAGAGAAAAGGTCTTAACAATTTTTTGCCTAACACTAACAGTTCTCGAAATATGGAGTTAAACGCGTTTTCATCGAAATGACCTTGAGCTGACCATGCCAGAATCCCTCAAATTGGAATATATGCTCAGAATGCACCCCCCTATCGATCCTTTATAGTCCCCAAACTACATAATTTAATGTTTATTTATTTCCTTAATTGCACTGCATTATAGCGTGATAGTTAATAAATCAATCCCATGAATATATAAAATGCGAAATTTGGATGTTTGTTGCTCGATCACGTCAGAACGTTTGAAAGGATCGGGTTGAAATTTTGAACACAGATTACGGTCTGGAATAGCACATATGCTATTTTTTATCACGGGAAAATAACGAGAACTGGAACTGGGCGGGTAAATCCGCGGGGCGCTGCTAGTTATTTAAAAGGAACTAGTAGGTAGACCCGACAGATGTTATCCAGAACACAGCTCTTAATTCCAAAAAAAAAAACACCTCCGCTACCTGTGGTGCAATTCAAATACATTCTGGTTTCAGATTTTTGCATTAATTTGATATACTGAGAAACCTATTAAAGCTGCAACGTCTTAAAAGACACGATTTAGAGATTTTGACAAAGACAAAGTGGTCAGAAACTGGAAAGCGCAGCAATCAAACTAAGGACAATATCATCAGCAGTTCGTTGCTGGTCAACGCTGGACGTAGGCCTCTTCTAAACAAAGCACAGCCCTAGGTCGGCCAACAGCTCTATTACATCCAGTGTTAACTGCTTTTTGGGAAAGTCCTCATTCCAAATAATCGCAGGAGGTCCTACACTACGACTCTGTCTCCACTCTAGGTTCGGGTATCGATTCATCTGGCGATGTGATCAGCCCACTGACGATTTAGAGACAAGCATAGTCCTCTCCATAGCTTACTGTGAGTATCCAACTTTCTGCCCTATGGTCAGAACAACATCTTGCCCTTCTTTCTATCGGAATGCTCTAAGCTCGAAGAAGCAACACCGTTTTATGGTTGACGTTCCAAAGAACAGAACGAAGAGATTTGACTCTACTTTTGTGATAAAAACGTCTAGGCTGCGGTATGCGTTGCCTGAATGAGGAGGTTTTGTCGACGGTTAGTCTTGGTATCTTCAGATGAAGAGTGAATCGGTTTCTTCTAGAAAAGCACGCTCCATAGTAGACCGTATCTTCACTTAACAACAGGCGAGAAGGCGGTCAAGTGAACCTATAATTTAAAAAAAATTGCAGTCATAGGAACTGCCGATAGAAGTGAAAACTTGCTGTTGCCCTGGTACTGGTACCTAGGGGCAAACGCAACTCTTTTATATTTCTGTTGTCCTGGTATCTGGAGATAAACGCTGGGCTGTTGGAGGTAGGTAATCGAAACTCTTTACTGTTTATATTGCCCTGGTACCTACCTGGCCGTTTTTACCGAGTTTACCCGAAGATTTCATATCCGATCCGATCCATTATCATATCCAAGCGTGACGATTGATGAATCCATTTCACAGCCCACGAAAATTCTGTCTATAGCGCGCCTAAAGAAGTTTTCACTTCAAAAATAGGTAAAGCAGTCTGACTGAAGACTTTCTTTGGCAGACACTGGTTTTTCTCGTCACACAAGGGTATGGACAACTTGATGATGACTTGATGCAGTTTACCAATTGTAACACAACCCATTCCTCTAACGGTAGGGTAAAAGTCTTCGTGAAAGAAGCCAACGGACCAAGAACGTCCGAACGTAATAGTTTAGTAGTCAAAGTCCGATAACATCTTGGTGCCGTTATCGTGCCGACTGATTGACGCTATCGCGGCTCGATAATGATGGCCGACACTAAATATAGCCGGAGCGGCAGACTGAAGGGCGGTGTGCTCTATGAAATCAGCTTTATCTACAGGATTACTATAATCAGAGATTTCATGTTCCGTCGCTAATCCGTATTAGTGGTAACCTACATTCTTTAGACGTTTGTTTTATCTCTGAAACTAGCTGGTTGGAGGTGTATCTGTGTAAATTACGTCTCATTTCGGTGTTGCACGCGTTCGTATGTTTAAGCTCGTTTTAAGTATAAGCAACCCACTTTAAGTTCCCACTACTAGGACTTGGGGTCTTCTCTTGGGGGCAAGGGGAGAGTCAAGGCCACCACACTGGCCAATCTCTGGGTACCAGATGACACACCGATGCCTTCGAAGGATGACTTTATGGAATTTTATGCCGGTTTCCTCACGATTTTTGGCATCACCGTTAGAGTGACCACCAGTTCGTTATCATTTATCATCATTATGAATCAGACGTTCTCGTCACTAGACCACCACGACATAAGCACCAGTCGAAATAGTGAAATCAAACATTGTGTGTGTTTTTTTTACATGTTCACTGTTCAGGATACATTTTACGTTGCATGACAAACGTAACGAATTTTTATAGTTTAGAGCTTTAGAGTGATGAGATGAGTAGGACATGTGCCTGATGGTAAGCAAATTGCGTCCCACATAACAGTAGAGTGAAACGCAGCTATTGTAATATGAAGAGTCCAAATCATTACCTAGCACTGCACTGCGTTCGTCACCTAGATGTATAAGATCTTTTATTTCTATGTCCTGTAATTTCACTGGAAATAATTGCGAACTTTTTGATTAAGATTTTTTAATACAATTTAATTAATTTAATAAAACTAATGTTTATATTTGTGCATTATTAACTTACAAGTAAATGGTTGATAGGGTTTAATAATATAGCGCTTTGGAATAATTCGGCAAAAATGTTATCAAATAACTCCGCGCGCTGATGCCGGCGCAAAGGAAACTAATCCCAGCAGTATTACCCCGCTGAATGGCAACGGCTATCTTTTTTTTTTAAAACTTTTATAGGTTTACACTTGACCGCCATCTCACCTGATGTTAAGCGACGATGCGGTCTACGATGGAGCGTGTTTACCTAGAAAAAACCGATTCACTCTCGATTTGAAGACACAAAGATTATTACTAACGGGAAATACCCACTCAGGCAATGTATTCCACAGTCTTGACGTTCTTATCACAAATGTAGAGTCAAATCTCTTCGTTCGTGTTTTTGGAACATCAACCATGAAACGAAGTCATCTAAGATCTAGGCTAAATAGCAATACCAACCATCTGAATCGTATTGACAATGTTCAGAAGAAGAGTTCGAACTATACCAAAGAGCTAAATGTCCTTTCCTATACTTTTAAAACAAAGCGAATTTATTTTTAAATCAAAGCAGAATACTATGTTATCTCCATCGTTGACCGCATCGTCGCTTAACATCAATGGATATGATGGTGAAGTGGAAACATATAACTATAAAAAAATGGGTAGTCATAGAGACTGCCGATAGAAGTGAAAACTTATAACTCAGAATTTGAAAGTGAAACCAGAAGGCGTGGCCATGAGCATGGCCAATGGGAAATTCTTGACGTATTTCTAGATGGCCAATGGCCATACTCCCGAGTTTACCCGAAGATTTCTTATCATTCCCGGACGTGACGCTAGAATTCAATTCAGAGCTCACGAAAAATCTAAATCTAAAAAATCTGTGGCGCGCCTAAAGAAGTTTTCACTTCAAAACTTTCCCGCTTATGTTTACGTAAATTCAAGAATAATTTAGTCTCACATTGGTTTTCAATTCAAAAAAATCCATCATCTCATAATCCTTACCACACAGAACATTCGTAGTGAGTGCACTAACACTGTTACACGTTCCCTCGTGTTTCAGTGATATATGAATATGTAAATGTGTGTGTAACGTTGGGTTGCCAAATTCACAATTTAATACAGTAAGTAATGCTATTATATTTTAGTCAAACAGTGACATAACTAATTACTAATTACCATTTATCGGATGTGTTAAGAACATTACCAGTATCCAAAAAACAAATAATCAGAGTTTTCAACTATAATTAGCAGAGACAGCATTTTTTTTTTTTAATTTAATTTAGCCACTCCACAGACTCCGGGGTCCGTGATCTTTGACATTTCAATACTCTTTTTTTGACATATTTCTTGGATTAGGAGAAGAAGATTAGTTGGGAACAATTTAAATCTAATCTAGTGCCAGTCCGATTTCGTCTGTTGAGCCGATCACTACCGGTTGGGATTCCGCTAGTAATCGACTCGACGTCGTCATTTGCCTAAGCCTCCCGGAAAAGAGATAGCAATATCTACTGTATTACATAGTTTGTACTGTATTACATTTTGACATTCTTTGAGTATTTACATGAATATTATAATTAACGACATTTTTGTATTTTTTGATTGTATACATTTATTGCACTTTATACATTCTTTGACATTCCTCACATGGATGAACTGCAAGATCTACTAATGCAAGACCTTAGACCCTGGATGGACATATTGATCAAACTCAAAAACACGAGACAATATCCTGATGAAACACAAGACGTTGGCGAAATTGTGCTCACCAAACATTTATCTCACACAAATATATATCACAACCAAATAGAAGCCAGAAATGAATCGAAGATGAAGAATCAGATGACATAAATAAAAACCAGAAATTAATAGAAGATGAGGAAGAAGAAGACTTTAATCAGCTGACTATTATTTAATTTTTTATTTTTTTTTAAATTAAGACTAACAAATTGTCTTGCCAGACATATTGCATGCCTCTCGTAGAGGCCAGTTTGTATGGGGCAACTTTTAAAATGTTTTGTATTATCTTATCTTACCTACAAACAGCAATAAAGATTTTTTTTGTATTTGTATATCAAAGCTAAGCTATCGTTTTAATTAATCGGTAGACCCTCTGTACTAGTCTCATCCATGCATGACCCACCACTTCTCGAACGTCACATTCATCTAGCCGGTGGGCGTCCGACGGTTCTCATGCCAGGTATTAGATACTAATAAATAATAAGTATAATGATAATTTATCCAGTACTACTCCTTAACACTTATTGAGTACTACGCTAAGTGAGTATGGTAAGCATACGAAATACTTTCACACATGCTTTGAGTATGATTTTCAGGTTAGCTCTACGTATATGCGGAAGCTCTTCGCGCCAAAGACTCGAACTAAGAGGTTTGACTCTACTCTTGTGAATAAGAACGTCTAGGCTGTGGAATACGTTGCCCGAGTCGGTTTTTTCCGAATGTTACAATCTTGGAGTATTCAGATCGACATTGAATCGATTTCTTTTGGGTAAGCACGCTCCATCGTAGACCGCACATCACACATCAGGCGAGATGTCGGGGTCCAGTGTAAACTTATAATAGTTAAACGAAAAGTGTCTATAGATAGTAAGGCCTTTTGCACTAAGCCCAACGTTCAGAGGCCATCTGACACCAAGTGCTATAAACTAACAAACCACTTTATCCAGTCGCTTTCAGCAGAAAACGTTTGGCAACCCTATCGTGACGCGATCGCGACACGTGCCAGCACGTAGGTACCCAGCGTTCTCGTGTACTAACGATGCCCGCGTACTGATTCATTCATTTCATATTTTACACACGCCTATTATTAGTGTTTATTTGCCGAGAAAGCCGAAGGTCACAGTCGGCTTCGAACGACGGGAGAAAGCCGTCGAACCAATACTAACAGCGCTATTCGTACGCCAGACTTCTTCAGATACCTTTTAGATAAAGGTGGTACATCCTAGGCCATGAAATTGGTTAGCAACAAGCATATAGTCGTAACTACAAAAAAAAAACTTAAAAAGCCGGTACCGCGCTTCTACCGCCTAACTAAATCGGCTATCGCTTTGCTAATGCTGTCTCTATCATTTCAAGCGAAAAGAAAAGAGAGAGAAACATCAAAGCTATGACACTTTTCGCTCGGCGGTAGACCCCCCGGACTAAGGTAACTTAATGCCGTAAGTAATCTTCCCCTGTGGTGTTGTAGTATAGTAGGAGAGATTTTCAGTTAGCCTCAAATTCCTTCCCAAAATTATGTACCACCTCTCGGAATATAGCGCAAGCACAAACTTCGTCTAAACAGTTTAGTAGTGGTAGGACTCTTGGCAGAGTCCGCCTGGGGAAGTTCACACCTTTGTCAGTTATTCTACCGCCCAGCAGCAATGTGCAAACATTACTGTGTTCCGGTTTGAAAGGCAATGTTTCCAGAGAAATTACAGGGCTTAGAGAAATAACAACTTAGATCTCTGGGTGACGAGCGCAGTGCAGTGCTAGGTAATGATTTGTTCGTGTTCCAGTAGCTGCGTGTCACTGTGCTGTTATGTGGCAGGCATGTTGCGTACCATCAGGCACATGACCTGCTCGTCTCGTCACTCTTTATTTAAAAAAAAAAATGCAAAGAGATGATAATAATAATAAGTCGAAACCAAAATCTCCAACTACTAAAACTCCAAATAAAGCAGATTACTTTTAACGAAGTGTTACTCTCGGAGTATAAAACAGTTTCCCAAACTTGGCAACAATTTCGATGGCTCAAGACAAACGGAGGTATAACCTGTTAATTTATGATTTAGTAAAGATTTACGTTACTACAAAACCAGCGCTTGTCGGATTGGCAACAGGCCCGAACAAACCCCACTGCAAATTATATTTTTTTAACGAAGTAAATGCTGTGCGAAAGGAATTAAGAGTTGAGACGACGAATGATAGACTGAAGTGGAAGAGAAGCAATCAAGCAGGAATTTGCAAACATTACTATGTTCCGGTTCGAAGGGCAATGTTTCCAGTAAAATTACAAGCCTAGAAGTAAAAGATCTTATATCTCTGAGTGACGAGTGCAGTGCTAGGTAACGATTTGGACTCTTCGTGTTCCAATACCTCCAAGTCAATGTGCTGTTTTGGACTGGCATGTTGCTTACCATCAGGCACACGTTCTGCTCGTCTCGTCACTCTACACAATAAAAAAACTGTTCTAACGTGTCACAGCAGTCAAGTGTTCAGAGAGGTGGGTGTCGCGTGATGCATTTGTAGGCAACGATATAAACCATAAGATGTGCCCTGAGCACCTTGAAATTGGTAATAGGGTGCATATGTGTGTGTACCGCAAGTGGTTTACACACTACCAATCTACTTGACCCCTAGAATGGCTAGCGGCGAGATATGCTGCGGTTGTACTTATTTTGGTTGTTGACAACGAATAGTGATAGTTAAAAACGTCCGGCGTTCGCACTTCCTGCAACCGACTAGAACGGAAAGAGTGAGCTCACTCTTCCCAACGTTGACATAATTCCGTGCGCCTGAAGTTTGGTTGGACACATCCAATGGTTTATATCGATGTTTGTAGGTAGATCGGGAGACTAGGTAGTTGTAGGTAGACTAGGTATATACGTTCGTTAGGTGCAGTCGAGTTTCCTCATTAGATACACGTGGAGTGTGTAATTGTTCGTACCATTTAATGTATACATAAATCGTTAGACAATACGGAATAGTTTAATACACACGTTACATAGTATGATATGAGTCATTCAGGGCTGATAGTGGTTTATTACCAGTGCTGGAAATAAAAAAAAAAAATTTTTGTTCTTATTTGCTGCCATAACATCTACAGTATTATTTTGTTTACTTTTATAGGTTTACACTTGACCGCCATCTCGCCTGATGTTAAGCGACGATGCGGTCTAAGATGCAGCGTGTTTACCTACAAGAAACCGATTCGATCTCGATTTGAAGACATATAGATTGTAACTATCGGGATACACCCACTCAGGCAACGTATTCCACAGCCTTGCCGTTCTTATCACAAAAGTAGAGTCAAATCTCTTCGTTCGTGTCTTTGAAACATCAGACATGAAACGATGTAAATGATGATGTATGAAATCGAGCTGCGAGCATTCCGATAGAAAAAAGAGCAAGGTGGTATTAGATCATGCAAATGCAGCAAAAAAAAAATGCAGTTGCACGAAGTGTATCCGATAAAAACCCATACACTAATATCATAAAGCTGTAGATCACTGTAATTGAGTATGACAAGTACTTTGAAATGTTTTAAGGTATGCTTTATGTGTGTTAAATTTATGTATGGTTAGTAAGTTTAGGTTAGTAGTATCACGCGCCTTCTGCGGCAGCTCAAAGATCGGTGAAGGCAATTACCTTTAAAAAAGTGTACTACATATTATTGCATTGCAATTTAACTTTCAAGCTGTGTATCTTATTAATATTATAAATGCGAAAGTCTGGCTGTTTGGTTTTCAATCGCGCCGTAACGCCTGAACGAATCGAGTTAAAATTTCGAATACAGATAGATTACAATCTGGAATGACACAGACTACTTTTCAATACCGGCAACGGGAACTACACGGGTGAAACCGCGGGACGCTGCCAGTTATTACTAAGACTAGAAATAGTAGTAGACTACAAGTGGTATCAATGAAGGCAAGTGTAGAGAACAGCCCAACCTGAGATAATGAATAAGTAAATTTCTAGATCTGGACATCTACTCTCTACGAAAAACGTAATTTCGAAATAAACTCGTGACTTTCCCCCTCCGGTTCATTTTGTTTCGTCCGATCGAACATTGTTTGCCGTTTACAAGTCCAAAACCTACTCTAATTAAACATTTAAACGCCAAAAAAATTTCGATCGGGCCAAACGAAGTAGAACCGGAGTAGGAAAGGCGCGAGTTAATTTCGAAATTACATTTTTCGTAGAAAGAGAGTAGACTAGACCGTTCCTTCCAGGAAACAAGTGACAGTCGGTTGTCGGACGCACGGCTGAGCGCTCGCGCAAAACGTTTCCCGCGCATATTGTTATTAGATATGTCGTAAACCCTCCGCGCTAGACAGGGACAGAGTTACGCGTTAGAAAGAGCGCAAATGTTTATTTGAAAATCGCGACAGGTATTGCGAGCTGAATTGAACTTTGTTGTGTCCCAGCAAGAGTCGCTATTTATATAATTGTTTTTGGTAAGTGTGGCTTCTGTACTAATATTTATTCTGTGTCTATACATCGTATATGTAAACTCCTTGATTCTAACATCATTGAATGCAGAGCTTTGTACCGTCACACGTAATCCTACGCGCCAACCCTAAACGACCTTCAAACTCTTCCTACATTAATATCTGGCACAGATCATATGATAAAATATAATAGAAACGTCGAGTTGAAACTAAAATATTGATACTAATACAATGTTGCACGGCTAGAATATTAGTAGCCAGTGAAACACCTGTAAATCGTGCTGACGCTAATATCCCATAACCAGACAGAAATAAACGGTAAATTTATTATAATGCTTTTGTGAAATCTGCAATATTTTTTTTTCATTTTATGCCTAACTTATGATAATTTCGTAGCGATAAGGCCGAAGCAGGAATAACAGTCATAATTCGGACTAGAAATTGCCGTTTATTCGAAAGGAGGTAATTAAATATCTCAGCAGCTTTCTTAAATAATAAATTATTACTAGTGGTTGCCAAGCCGAAATTCTACTATAACCCAATAGATATCTTCAATAATCTATTCTGTACTCAATTTATTTAACAATATTACACAGACTTTAACAATAAACAAAATAATATTTCAGTGTGGGCGTCAAATACATGGGTGTGTGTAATGTTTTTCATAGTATGTATTTTTAAACTATGTCTTTTTTATGGATAGTTAAAAAGAAATATAAATATGTACTAGCATTCTGCACCGTGTGCGAGATTTCGTACTCCGCGCAATTTCCGTAAAAAGGATATTATTATACATAATTCAGTAACAAACATCTCAACATCCAAACTTTTTATTTAGACATTTGTAATATTAATAGTAAATGTAGTTTTAAATACCTAATTATGCGTCACAAATTCTACTAATATATGAAATGTGAAAGTTCGAACGTTTGTAGCTCAATCACGTCGGAACACGTGAACGAATCAGGCTGCAATTTGGAACACGGGTAGATTATAGTCTGTAATAACACATAGGCTACTTATTACCCCGGCAAAAATGACGGGAACGGGAACTACGCGGATAACGCCGCGGGGCGCTGCTAGTAATTGTTGATGGATGTTTATTGCCCAATCACGTCGTAACGTCTAAACGGGGGGTATACCGCCTAACGAAAAACGCTTTGATATTGCTGTCTCTTTTCTTCTCGCTTGAAATGAAAGAAACGGCAATGTCAAAGCGTCAAAGCGTTTTTCGTTAGGCGGTAGAGGCGCCGATCGGTATGAAATTTGGAACACAGTTAGATTATAGTCTGGAAGAAAAGATGGGCTATTTTTGAAGTGAAAACTTCTTTAGGCGCGATATAGACAGAATTTTCGTGGGCTGTGAAATGGATTCATCAATCGTCACGCTTGGATATGATAATGGATCGGATCGGATATGAAATCTTCGGGTAAACTCGGTAAAAACGGCCAGGTAGGTACCAGGGCAACAGAAACAGTAAAGAGTTTCGATTACCTACCTCCAACAGCCCAGCGTTTATCTCCAGATACCAGGACAACAGAAATATAAAAGAGTTGCGTTTGCCCCTAGGTACCAGTACCAGGGCAACAGCAAGTTTTCACTTCTATCGGCAGTTCCTATGACTGCCAATTTTTTTTCTCAAAAAAAAAAACCGGGAGCTACGTGGATAAAACAGCAGGTTGCAAGTATTTCATAAATACGTTCGTTCAAACAACCATCACACTACAGGTTTTCGCTCAAAAATTGAACAGAAAATATAAAATGGTGTCGCTGCAGCACGTGACTAAGTAACAAGTTTATGTCTGATTTCGGTTTTCTCCTTCAACTTAATACGTGTCAAGGCCTCGCCTTAATCCCCACTTAGCATCGGTAATCTCACTTGAACTTGCAGCCTTATTACAGAAACTTGATTACGAACACAGTCATGTTCAGTGTTATACAGGGTTATTGGTAATCAGCCTGCATCCTTTTAAGGGGATGTTAGGTACATTCAATACGTCAACTTTTGTTCTACAGTTTAAAAAAAAAAATGCTTGTTTTTTCTTTTACAAAATAAATAAAAAGTGCATTTGCACGGTCTAAAAGTATCGAACTCTTCGTAACAATTCATAACGAGAGCGCGTACGCTCTTTAACGCGCAAAAAATGATATACCGAAGTGAATAAACACTAAAAAGTCGCTAAACAGTACAAAAAAGGGCAACAAATACAATTTTTTTTTGGGTTATCTATTAAGTTTTAACGAAAGTTGTAGAACAAAAGTTGTTTGTTTAAATATACAGAACATGCCCTTAAACGGATGCAGGCTGATTACCAGTAACCCTGTATAGTTCGATCTGTCATTTTAAAATTTAATGATTTTTTTTATAGAGTTTGACTAGACCAGCATTATAATACACGCCTGCTCATACCTCATACCAGCACAGAGCAGAGTGTCACTTAGCTATCGGAACATACAGAGCCCAAATCATAACCTAGCACTGTACTGCGCTCGTCTCCCAGAGATATAAGATGTTTAATCTCTATGCTCAGTAATTTCTCTGAAAATGTCACCCTTCAACCCGAAACACAGTGATGTTTGCAATGATTATTGCTTGGCGGTAGAATAACTGGCAAAGGCGTGGTACTTCCCCAGGCGGACTGTAAAGAGCCCTACTACTAACAAAATAGGCCTAGATGGATAGAGATGACGCCTAGGATATCGTATCAATTGTAGTAATTATTATAATACCTACAGTGAAGTGTTCATTTCAAACTTTGAAAATGTATATAATTCGTATGAAAAAAAGTACAAATTGAACGATGAAGGAAAGCATCGTGAGATCGGCATATTCTTATTTTTCAAGGTCACGCGTCATCCGCCAATCCGCTCTGGGACAGCGTGGTGGATTATGGCCTTCACTCTATACTTGTGAGAGGAGACTTCGAGTCCCTGCACTGGGAACATTTTTATTGGGCTGCTTATACCTATGCGTATTTTTGACGTGATAACGTCTTATAATTCGATGAAGCCGGCTGCACGCCCGCAAAACATGACGTCATGTAGCGTTACCTTGGAAGGTAACGACCGTCGGTCGTTACCTTAATTTTTAATTAATTAATTTTTAAATACCTTGTTACAATTGTATTAATTATTTCGATCAGTAGTTCAAGCGAGGATGTAGCTCAGTGGTAGAGCGTTCGCTTTGAATGTGAAATGCCCCGGGTTCGATCCCCGGCATCTAAAAGCTTTTTTGCATTGTTTTGATTGAAAATGACTAAATTCTACTGATTACTTTTTACATACAAATCTATTAAACAAATTAAATTAAAATTTTCTTTTGAAAAATGCTACCATTCCATCAGTATTTTCTTAAGACGTTGTCACGTTCTATCGTCAGTAAACCGACTTTACAGGCAAACATTTTTTTTACTTGAGTTTTTTTTTGTAATATAAAGTCGTCTAGAGCAGGAACAAAAAAAACATGTGTTAAACAGCTGATGTTCTGTTATTAATATTAAAATGTTAACAACTGTTTTATTTAAAAAAAAAGTTGCCGATAGGGTTTAAGTAACATTAGCACAGATGGCGATTTCCACCTGTCCGCGACTACAGGGTAAATTGAGTCGTGGCATCGTTAAAATTAGGTCGAAATTCGTAGAGTATTCGTTCATAGTTGCGAAGCGCGTGACGCCAAGCACGTATATCTAGATGAGTCAAGTCACGTTAAATGCACACTATATGTATATTGATGTAATTACGCGTATATATGTATAGTGGGCAAGGTTACCGGCGCATCCAAGACTTACCGACTCCTTCGTATTGCATTGCGTCCTGAATTACCACACCTTTGTGACGAGCGCAGTGCAGTGCTAGGTAATGATTTGGACTCTTCAAGTTCCAATAGCTACGTGTCACTGTGTTGTTATGTGGCAGGCATGTTGCTTACCATCAGGTACGTGTCATGCTCGTCTCGTGACTCTTCATTTAAAAAAATTAAAAAAAAATTGAAATGAAACCTTTAAGGATTAACCATAGGAGTCCTCCTATGGCCAAATGTCTTCCGTCCGGAAGACATTTGGCTTGATAACAAACTTTTTCACATTTTTTTGCGGGGTGCGGGGTAACGTATATTTCACACATTTGTAAACTTGAACTCACACAAGAGCAACAAATCTCTGTTTGTACTAATACAAATGCAACACATCTAAACACAACATACACACATCTACGAAACGCTTTATAAAACGCGGTTGACCATTTTTGACAATACAAGCTCATATTTGGCACTCATATGGGCACGAAAGGGGTGTTAGAACTAGGACGTCTACTCTAATTCAACGAAAACGTAATTTCGAAATAAACTGGTGATTTTCAAACTCCGATTCTACTTCGATGCGTCGTTTTGTCCGTTTAAATCTTCTAAGCCTACTCTAATTAGAGTACGCTTAGAACATTTAAACGTCAAACAATGTTGTATCGGACGAAACGAAGTAGAACGAGAGTAGGAAAGTCGCGAGTGTTTTTTCGAAATTTCGTTTTAGTAGAAACAGAGTACCTAGACGTCTAGGCTCGTCCCCTAAGAATAGTTGGTCTGAGTGAAACGATACAGTACATATTTGTACTATGACGTCATCCCATTTATGACATATTTTAACAGACTTAAATTCTTGTTTTTACTACGAAAAAACAAATAAACGACTTCAAGCTCAAGATTTGGTTTTTGAGTTTGAAGTCAAACAAGTGGTTTTGGTTTGTCCGAATTAAATCGGTCGATTTTCAAATCGAATTTAAACAGAATCGATTCCGATAAAACAAAACTGTGTGAGAAGAAGAGAAGAAATTAACGCAAAAAAAGGCTCTTTTTGTGCTATCCCAAAGTTGGTTAAGTAATTTTGGGGTAATTTTTTTAAATAAACAAAAACTAACTAACTTCACTGTGTCGAATTAGGGTGACGGTGTGCGCGTGCAACGTACACATTCACTCTGAAGAAACATTCGTCAGCAAACAACATCGTGTCGGTTTTCAACGTATGAGCACATAGTTAAAATTTCACTTTCAAATTTTTTACCAAGCCATCCAAAAGGAAAAATAGTGCGATCAATTTGAAAATCGGACCCTAATTATCGGAATTATGTGGTAACAACCAATCTAAGAACCTTACCCCTTTTGGAAGTGCGATAACAACAATGTAAATGATTTCCCGTTCAGTTTCTATTGATTTCGACAAAATCGGTCGGCAATTAAAATTCGTTTCATGAACTTTTTTACTATAAACTATTTTTTCGACAAAAACGATAATTACTGTAGAATGTGAATTCAAACAGTTTAGCGTTGCAGTTGTGAGGGCACGATTGAAATCGAGGCCAGTGTGTTAACGGAGTTTAGACTTTAACCTCAAAGGCATAAGGACTACACGGTGAGCTGCGCCCGCGCATCGAATCGGACAGATTGCCTTTCACGAAGTCATAGGGCAGACAGTGCACGGCGCGTATTAATTTACAGCATTAGTACGTGATCTGTCTATGACAAAAACTGGGATACCCAGAAATGAAGGTTTGAAGAGAAAACTTCTTCAGGCTCTTATACCATTCTTGGGTGAACAAAATCCATAGAGCTTGCGTCATCGTCACCTAACGTTTTCCGGATTGCATTGGAAAAAAAACATGTAACCCAGAGGCGGATCTGACTTTGATTTTGACATTTGTTTCAAAAAATTTCCGCCCAATTTGGCTTTTCCCATTTCGTCTAGATCATGTATGTACCACTCGCAAGATTGTTTGTAGGCGTTGCAAGTTTAAGTTAGTCAAATCCGATAAATTTATATTTTGATATTTTAAATTGAAGCAAGTTGATTTACGTTTGAATTACAACCGTAACCGACAATAATAGTTTTTATCGTGCAAGTAGGTGGCTTACTAGGTCACTTAATTTTATGCTTTATTTTTTCTTTATTTTACAATTCCGTAAGCGCGCCCCTTTGTACCCTCGCACCCCTAGGCATATGCCTAGTCTGTCTTTTTAAAGGTAATCCGCCTCTGATGTGACCCGCGTCATCGTAACCTAACGCTTTCCGAAACTATATATTTATCTTTTATATTAAGAGCCAGGCGAGATGGCAGTCATGTGCATACATATTATCTATCGATAAAAAACCTATTTCTACCCCATTGTTGGCCAATGATCAAAATCATCCCTAGGTAATTAATGAATGGCTCTTTTGACAATAAATATTCACTGCATTAGTCTTTGTTGTTAACTACGCCATGAGGTTTTCGCAGATTTTTGTCCATACTAAGGTTACACCTATGTTACGGTTGGTCTAGTCGGGAGAACGGCCACGGCCGATCCGGATCCCCTGGCTCGAATCCTACAGTCAAGAAACCTAGAATCTTTCGAAGCCATGAGTCATTCACAAACCAGCACAGGACCAGCGTTGTTTTTCACAAACCAGTACAGATTCTGTCCTTGATTATCTCTTTGCAAGAGAAGGCCTTGACTCCCAGCAGTGGGAGCATTTAGTTGTCTACCGCAGATGTTTCACTAGCCTTATTATTTTCATTTATTGTATGCATCATTTAAGTAGTTTCAACAACAAATAATTTTCATTTTCATTGATAACACGGCTCTTTCGACTTACCGTACCCTTTCCGAGTACCCGTATTATATCGTTAGCGTATTATATTCAAGGACCCTGTCCGTCTGGACGTGCACTCGATTTGGAACGGCCGATTTGGATTTTGTAATTTCGGTTAATTCTGAATCAGCCATAATTCGATGAACCATGACACGTTGTCTAATTTAATTAGGTCAAGTTCCAATGGAATCTGTGCCGTGGCGGCATAGTGGCGAGAACCATGAGGTCGTATGCTCGAATCCAGTCTGCACCCTTATTCTCGAATGATTCAGCTTTTGAGGCTTCAGCTTAAATGGTGACGGAAAACATCGTGAGGAAACCGGCGGAATCCAAGAAAGACGTATTATGAGGATATGTATCATCCAACGCGCGCTTGGCCAATGTGGTGGATTATAGCCTAATACATACGCTTTCGTTAGACCGCCATCTCGCCTGACGTAAAGGGTCAAAGCGATGCAATATGGAGCGAAGATAATTTATAACCGACTTCAAAAAAAGGTATGTTTTTTTATGTATGTTACACAATTGCGACGCCAATTGTAAATCGATTTTGATGGTTATTTTTTTTGTACGGTAGATCATAGTTGAGGTGGTCCCAAATAAATATTATCGAAATCGGTGTGTCATTTTATGGAAGATGATGAACAAAAACTAAAATTTGCTTTCATGTATTTAGACCACATAGTGATTTTTACAAATTGGGTCGATTGTCTGAATTTAATTTTAAATACCGGTCGTTTTCTTTTTTCCAAGAAAATAAATTATTACGTCATGCGTCACTACCCAAAACTTCAAAACAGCACCCTGCTGATATGCAAGACGTTGGCGTAATTGTGCTCACCCAACATATCTCAATTAAAAGGCACAACTGAATTGAAGCCAGAAATTAATAGAACATGAAGAATCAGATATGACATATTATAACATAACACAACCGATTAAAAGCTACAAACGAAAAGAAGACGAAGAAGACTTTCATCAGCTGACTATTATTTTTATCATTATAGAAATGCAGACCAAGACAAATTGTTTTGCCAGACATATTGCAAGCCTCTCGAAGAGGCCAGTTTGTATGGGTCAACTTTTAAAATAGTTTGTAATTCATATTTTACCAGGAACAGCATCGATATTTACATCAATGGATGTTGGATGGAAATTGGATGTGCCCTCCCAACCTTCAGGCGCACGGAATTATGTTATCGTTGGGAATTGTGACCTCACTCTTTCCGTTTTAGTCGATTGTAGGAATGGAGAACGCAGGACGTTTATTATGCCTATCGCTATTTGTTGTCAACAACCAAAATAAGTAGGACCGCAACATACCTCGCCGCTGGCGACTCTAGGGGTCAAGTAGAATGGTAGTTGTAAACCACTCACGTTACACACAGAGGCGCAATTTGTTAATAATTTCAAGGTGCTCAGGGGAATTGATTTATATCGATGCCAAACAGCAGTAAAGATTTTTGTATTTTATTTGAAAAAGTGAAAAGAGAAGCAGACTCACCCGATCGTGGAACTTGTTGGAGTCGTAGGATCGCTCGGAGCACAGGTTGTATATCATGTAGTGGTCTTTGTGCATCTTCTCCAGGAACCGATACACCTCGTCGATGTGGTTCCGGTACACGCCCTCCAGCTTCTCGGCGGGGAACCCCATCGCTATGAGCCTGTCTGTGATATCTGGGGCGGAGCAGTTCAGGAATATTACAGTATTAGATAGAAAACACATATTTTTACCATTAGTATCATCAGCTATTAAGACTGGTGGAATGGAAATAGATAAGCCAAGGTGGGTCAGAAAAGTTTACAGAATTGATGGATGATGGAAAAAGAATTTCTTCTGGACCACAATGTTGAATTTGCAAAATGTTGATTCCCAAAATGTTGAAGTCGTAAACAGTTGAACTTCCCACCCGGATCATAAAGAATTTATATATACCAATATAATACCATATATACCAAGTAACTACAATTCAGATAGGTAGGTGGTAGATTCGCAGTTTTGTATTTCCAACTAGTACTGGCTTTGGTACAGATTTCTCTAAATGAATTTTGGCTTCATCTGAAAGAGAGAACAATGGCAAAGTCTTTGCCGCTTTAGTTTGACAGTCAAAAGGCAGGACAGCGAATGAAAACGGTGGATTACAAAAGGTTATGATTGGATGAGAAGAACGACAGTAAGAAGAGAATGTAAAAAAAAAGGGGAGGGGAGAGAGGATGATGATGTGCGGATGGAACACCACCCAAGGACTGAATGAATTAGACACAATGTCCATACATAAATGGGAAACCTGAAAGTAACGAATTTACATACACTTAGATACATTTCTAAATATTCAAACAAAGCAAGATCGATGTTGGTTTCCCTTTGTTTAACACCTCCAATTACATATTATATTACATCTAACATTGACTAGGTCATGAAAACGACCGCATTTAAAATAATTCAAATGCCATATAATATTGTAAAGAGTTGTAAATTGTGCGGTCGTGACTTCCTAATACATCATGGTACCGTACCAAAACGACTCCAACTTGATTAATATCTATCATGACTTTTTAGATGCTAATGCCAGCGAATATTATGAAAAATGGAATGAAAATGTCATTCCTATTTGTTATTTTTAATGCGTTTGATATTTTGTATAATCTTTTTTTCGTCAAGGATAAGGTTTGACCATTACGTCGTTTAATGGAAAGCAACAACTAGGTTTATGATAAATCCTATTAATATATCCTTAAAAGCAAAAGTTTTAAAGTTCTTTTTTTAAACAGGAAAATTACGGGTAACTTAAAATCGTGGGGCGCTGCTAATTGCTAATCTATATATATATAAAAATCAATGCCACTTTTCGTTGTTATTGAACTCCTCCTAAACGCCTGGACCGATTTGAATGTTTTTTTTTTGTATACGTTTGGGTAGGGCCCTTGAAGGTTTAGATTCACAAATCAGCCCGGCAAATGACGCTGCAGTTGATATCTAGGTTATTATTCGAGCGAAGCCGGAGCGGGCCGCTAGTCTACTATAAACCGCATACTATAACCGCTATAAGTAAAATGGCCACTATAGCGCAACGAGACGTCCCTGACGGTAAACAAGCTGCCTGCCCATATCAGCACAGTGACACGCAGTGGTCTAAATTTCAACCCGTTCAGATATTCCGACGCGATTGAGTCACAAACATCGAAACAGTAGGATTAACTCGATGTTTCGGCAGCGTTAAAACGTTATATAAGCATATCTGTAAGTAACAACTTTATACATTCTAAAACTGTGACCGGTTAGCACAACACCGGTAGCACAAGATACAAACAATCCTTGAAGATTATATATGATTATTTTATACACATCTATTAGTAAATGACAAATCTCAAGACAGAGTCACTATTTCATGGTAGAATAAATAAACATTGGTCGTAGTTACATAAATAATGTATAGTTTCATATAACACCATCTAACTCCACAATAAGCAAAGCTTGTAGGTATCGCTGCCGCTGACTAGCTGAAATAATCCTACTTCGCTATATTAAAGTATTACAACAAAGTCACTTACTGCTGTCTGTCTGTCTGTCCCTATGTATGCGTAGATCTTTAAAACTACCAAACAAATGGTATTTTTTAAATAGGAGTGATTTAAGAGGACGGTTTGTATGTATAATACGTGCATAAATGAGTAGCGAAACATTGATAATTTTATGTTTCTAATGTGATGTCATAACGCTGGCTGAACCCTACGAGATAAAACAAAACAATGTACGGCAGTATTGTACCCCTTAAAATGATATACAAAGAAGTCCGCGATGGTATATGTATATGGGATAATCCACAATAACCATTTTATTAGTATATTATCATATTTATTAGTATATTTAGTACAGTATCAGCAAAGCACCTGTATGAAGCCGGGGCGAGTCGCTAGTTTATTTATAAATGCGAAAGTGTGAATGGATGTTTGTAAGTCTTTCAAGCGAAAACTATAGAAGATATCTGAGTGAAATTTGATACCTATAGATAGTTCAAATCACAATCATGAGGCAGTAAGTTCAAAATCAAATCACAACTTCTCCTTCAAGCATTTTTCCAAATACAGATGTAAAAATTTGTTAGCACTGCTGGCCTCAACGGTGAAGGAAAACATTAAAGGAAAGAAAAACATTGAAGGAAACTGGCATGCTCCAAGAAAGACATCTATCCAGGACATGAGTCATCATCAACCTACACTCAGCCAACAAGATGTGTTAAGGCTTTGACTGTCTCTTTGTCAGCCAGCGAAGGCCCCGAATTCCAGAGGAGGGGACAGAAATTGGTTGATCATAATCAGTTAGATGAAACTTGCGCCGTATGAATAAAATACAAGTTACTATACTAATGCCACCCTTTCTTGATCCTCTTCGCCCTTTTCTAAGGCGAGATACGGCTACCAGCCTCGAAGGAAACCTTACTGCCGAGGACGCCTGGGGCGCCTGGGCTCATGAACTCAAGGGTATTTAGGGCCAGAACCTCGGCCTCTTGCAGCCCGTTCGTAGTAGCCGCGTCATGGCTTTGTGGTTCCTTATTCTTTCTTCCTCTATTGAAGAACTTCATTCTCACCTTGGTCACTTACGGGAGGTCTATCGCCTATGGAAAACGGTCTTAGCTTTGAAATTGCTCTCTCCTTTCTTTTCGTTGGAAATTACGGAGACAGCAAAAGCTAATTATTGAAGTGAAAACTTCTTTAGGCGCGCTATATACAGAATTTTCGTGGGCTGTGAAATGGATTCATCAATCGTCACGCTTGGATATGATAATGGATCGGATCGGATCGGATATGAAATCTTCGGGTAAACTCGGTAAAAACGGCCAGGTAGGTACCAGGGCAACAGAAATAGTAAAGAATTGCAATATTCCGTATAATTACGTTGATATAAAACTAGATGGCGCAACCATCGATTTAGCTGGCGGTGTTGAAATTATGCGAATGTACATAGACCTACGATGGTTTAACAAATAATTTGACTTCTGTCAAGGTGATAGATAAATTAGACAATTCAATTAATAGTGAAAACATTTGAGTCACAAGTTTTCACTTCTATCGGCAGTTCCTATGACTGCCACTTTTTTTTAGACGGTAGAAGGGCGGGTAAGCGAAGAGAATATACTAATCCCACAACCACCTTTCAACAGTACATCTTTTGCGCGCAACCCCGCTATACATCCAAACTTCATCTCAGCATCATTAGTAAAGGTGTCACCAGCCAGCCGAGTACAGTTTTTAGTCGAAAAGCTGACGTCAGGCGAGTAAAATTTTGGCTTGCGTTAGACTAACGAAACGGTTGCCAATTTGAATAATTTTATCATTTCTGTCACAGAGCGTAACACAGTTGCGATGCATTGCTGAGCGTTTCCACCGAGACCAGTCATTGCACCCGGCCGGTAGACGTGTACTAAATATTAAAATGCGCGGAGTTGCCAGATGGCTGCTCGTGCCGGGGCCATCCCGGATCACAACTCTGTTCCGATGGATCTACCGCCTGACTAAAACTGACTTAGCTTTGATATAGCTTTCCTTTCTTTTCTCTTGAAATGATAGGAGACAGCAATACCAACGCCTTAGTAATTAGGCGGTAAAAGGGCTGGTCACTGAATGTACTAAAGCACCTCGAAATAAATAGTCCAATTTGGATTATCTTACACATTGTGAAGAAATCTGCTTGTCGGAGATTTAACTCTGCAAAGACAAGTGAAGTCTGCCAACCCGCAACGCCAGAGTGGTGAACCATGGCCTAAGCCTCCGTACTAGGTTAGGGGAAGATGATCCGTGCCTCGGCAGTGAGGACTCTATGGGTTGAAAAGGGGTGGTTCTCTCAGAGATGGATTCTTTTATTCATTCTAAGTGGTGACGAAACAATACGACCTTCAAACTTGTTACTTGTCTCTACGTTCATTATAAGCAGCCCACTCTACGAGTATATTCCCACTGCTACTGCTCATGGCTTTCACTGGCAAGGAGAGAGTTAAGGCCTTAATCCATCACGGTTGGTAAATACGGCTTGGCCGTTGACACGTCCTCGAAATATGTATCTTTCTTGGAACAAATCAGTATCCTCACGACATTTTCCTTAACTGTTACAGCCATTGATGATGGCGTACTCATTTATCTGCGCTGGTAAAAACACTCATAAGTGCAAGCAGGATTTAATTTAACAATTGTTGAGATAGGACGTTAAAGCCACTTTTTTTTTAAATTTAAATTTAGCAACTTCACATGCGGAATCTTTGTCCGTGACATTTGTCATTTGGGTTATTTTTTTACATTTTAGATTAGAAGAAAAGGAAAGTATGAGGGAGTAGGGAACATTCTCAACCTACATTCTAGCTATTTGGCCATCACAGCTTTTTTTACAACTGGAGATAAAAGAAGACATTTCGTAGGTGTTTGTACTTTTTAACCGACTTCCAAAAACGACGAGGTTATCAATTTGACCACAATTTTTTTATGTAAAACCCTTATTTCTCGAGAACGCCCGAACAGATTTTAACATTTCTTTTTTTTTATTCAGGTGCATCTTGGCAACCCTATAATCATCCTACTGCAGTTTAACAATGACAGCGCAAGGGCATAATGTCCAATTGTAAAATTACGATTGTAAATCAACAGGTTTTATTGCCTGATATAAAGATAAAACGCCCAGAATGAACATTGATGCATGACAAAACTAATTGTTTTTGTGTTGCGAAAAAAACGGGTTTGCAGCGGATTTTTTTTAACTTTTATAGGTTTACACTTGACCGCCCTCTCGCCCGATGTTACGTGACAACGATGGAGCGTGTTTACCTAGAAGAAACCGATTCACTCTAGATTTGAGGACACCTAGAAGAAAGAGGACCATCGGGAAAAACCCATTCAGGCAACGCATTCCATAGTCTAGACGTTCTTATCATAAAAGTAGAGTCAAACCTCGTGCCTTGAACATCAACCACAAAACGATGTTGCTTTTTCGAGCTACGAGCAGAGATGGAATGTAATGTAACCTACCGAACTAAGGGCTACCAGAGAAGGTGAAGGATATTATAGATTATGAAGTAGGGTTACTTAATTGTCTAAAATACATATATTAACCATCGACGTATAAAAAAAGTCGGACGTAGTCTCGCTATAACAAAAACTGTGTCCATCGAGTCGGCCACATAATATGCACGTGTGCGCTGTCACATACAGGCTGACACGCACACATCAGTGGGTCATTACACGCGCTACTTACGCATATATATGTGTGCGTCTCAGCCTATCAGTGACAACCTGACAACGCACACGTGCAAATGTGGCCGACTCTAGTGACACAGTTTTTGTTTTAGCGAGACTACGTCCGACTTTTTTATACGTCCATGATATTAACTGATAAATCTTAACAGTTCTTTATGTCTTTACGTTTGCAATAAATCAAGGTCTATCAGTAGCATTGGAATCTATTTGATAATCTGCTAGCTTCATTCTCTATTCCACGTTTTAAAAAAAACAAGTAATTCTACCGTCAAGTATTACTGTGTTCCCGTTTGAAGTGCAATGTTTCTAGAGAAATTACAGGTCATAGAGATAAAACATCGAATACCTGTATCCCTAGGTGAATATTGCTTAGCAGCGCTAGGTATTGATTTGGACTCTTCATGTTCCCACAGCTGAGCGACATTATGCTTTTATGGACAAGCGTGTTGCTCACATGTCATGTACGTCATGTCACTCTATACTATAAATAAAAACAATATAAATCTGATACCATACGTCATTAAGTCAAATAGCATACAATAACGTATACATTTTTTGTCAGTTACACGCTTCGAGTGAGGCGCGCACACCCGTTGTCGCATTATCCTGTCTCTGTTTCCTTATTTTTACGTCAAAACGTGGTTAGAATACTACAATTCCTTAATACCTATATGTATATCTAATTGTCAATGTCCATACCTAATTAACGAGTCATGTTGTTAAAAAGGAAAACAAAAATCGAGCCTCCTCCGACCGCCAGACCGCAGCGCAGTCAGTCTGTCTGTTTTTTCGAAGTCATGTGCGTAATGCCGCTAACTTAAATACGGTGAAGGAAAACATAGCGAGAAAACTGGCATGTGCACCAAGCTGTACCTAACTATAGAAAAACCCACTCACAGGCAACGCATTCCCACAACCTAAATGTCGATTTCACTAAGGGCTCCCACAAAAAACTGCGATGCGATTCGACGCCGCATCGGAGCAATTCGCCATCGCAAGTTCCTCCGATGCGGCACCGCATCGCTTAAACTCTAGGTTGTGGAATGCGTTGCCTGAGTGGGCTCTTTGGTTACAATCTAGATGTCTTCAAATCGAGAGTGAAACAGTATCTTCAACGCTTCATCACCAGTAGACCGCATCGTCGCTTAATTATCAGGTGAGAAGACGCGCGCGGCGGGCAGGTGGAAAACTAAAAAACAACTCTATAAAGCGACACCGGAATATGGCTGACGTTAAGAAAATTAAAAAGGTGCTTTGATGGATTCAAAGCACTTTTAAAAAAAATCGTTACGTAGGTACAGTCAATAGAGTATGCTGCCCGAGTGGGTCTTTCCCAATGGATAAAATCTGTATGTCTTAAAATCTATTAGAATCAGTTTCTTCTAAGTAAGCGAGCTCCATATTTCATTACATACGACCACATCGTCGATTTACTGATGGCGGTCAAGAATAAACCTTTATTTGGTTAAAAAAAACAATGTTTCACAGAATATCAATCGTCTCAACCTAGATCTAATTTTGCTCTAGTTCGTAGAATACATTTTCTCCCAGATTGTATCAAATAAAATACTAATAGGTACATAATCAAACAATTTTCCGTTGTTCCATACGAACAAGGAACAATAATTGCGAGTCCCAATATTAGTCATAGTCAAGTTTGTTAAATGCAATAGGTAAATCGTTAACATTTAATTGTGCGCAATTTCGCAATAGGTATTAATAATAATGCTATGTGGACTGTAAGCACACATGTGGACTGAAATCAGATATCTAGACTAGAATATGTTAACCAGACAGCTTGGAAGCTCATGGCGACCTGATATGTTGGCATTAATTACTACAGAATTGTAATAGCGGAACGTCATATGGTGGCCTTTTGATTATTTCTACTAGGACATACTTGTTAGTGAGTGTACACAGGAATTGCACAACCTAATTCAGCCCTTTAACCTAACACTACCCTGCGCTCGTTCTTAAATTTATATGGAAACATTGACCTTCAAATCGTAATTCAGTTACGTTTCGCTTGGCGGTAGAATGGATGACAAACGCAGACTGAGCCCTAACCACAACAAAAATATCATTCTGATTTTTTAAATAAAAATAATGTATAATATCAATAAGTCGCGTTTTTTTACACAAACTAACTATGGACTGGTTCTAGTTTTTTTTAAATTTCGTCCTTCGAGCTAGCGTATAGATTCGACATTTTGAAGCGATAAGCTTAAGTTACCTATTCCGCCTACATAGATACCGCTTCCATATCAACCACGCAAATTACGAACGGTGTCACAGTCGTTGAAGACGTTGATTGTACAGAAAATAATAACAGCAACACAAAGCGATGTATGTATGGTAGCCGAAAAAAGAGAATCGCCCGCGTAATTGGCTGTTGCTAGGCAGGCGCGAGTGTTACCTTCTGAGTAAGGCTGCGCGCACATTGGAAACGAACAGCCGGCGGTTTCGTGAAAACGAAAGCGTAGCCGAGGTTCGCGCCAGGACGTCTACTCTCTTTCTACGAAAACGTAATTTCGAAATAAACTCGCGACTTTCCAACTCCGATTCTACTTCGATCCGTCGTTTCTTCCGTTTAAATGTTCTAAGCTTGTCCTTTCTCCCCATTCGTTCGGCACTTAGAAAACTACTCACAGGTAAGAGTACGATTCAAACCCACGACCTCACGATTGCGAAATCGGGCATTATAACCACTACGTCAACACGGCTGACCTCACGTACACGTAGCAACAAAACTGGCACAAGAGCCTCAGACGACCTCAGATCTATGTGAAACCATCCTAACGTAAAACGTAACATACAATAGGATAGGCGTATTGATTGCTACAACTCAAGCAATAAAACGTTTTTACTATGTTTCATTCCATTCGAAGCGCCGTCTATTAGGAAATTTGCATGAGGGTAACAAATCAGCTAACTGATGCTGCAAGGAGAGATAATATAAGAGGTAACTTAGAATCTGCGCGTTTTATCTACAATAACATCATACCAGCTTACCAACACTCATCATACAAAAGCTGACCAGCAGGTAAATTGATGGGTGTCAAAGTCAGTTTTTGCTTTAAATACCAATGCGAGAATTTGGTGTTTGGAATGGGTATCAATTTGCTCAGTTATTCCACTTGAGCTTAAATCATGGCCCATCAAACTAGACCATTACTGAGTCACTGGCGCTTGTCCAGGCTGTGGTAACTTGCCTAATCCTACTAATATTATAAAAGCGAAAATATGCATGTACGGATGTTTGTTCTTCTTTCAAGCAGAAACCATTGAAGGTTGAAGCAAACTGGACGAATTTTGGTACATTCTAAAATAACACATAGGCAAATTTTTATACCGGTGAAAATAGCGGGATCACGAAACACGCGGCTGAAACCGCTTGAACCTGCTCCTACTAGTAGTCAACAAAAGTCCAACCACAGATTACTATAAGGAACATCGAAGTTTGCCGACAATAGGTACTGATGATGACCTAGCTCTCGCTTTGCCCAGTTCCCAGACACAATTCCGCTAAATGGCAATACGAGACTGACTGTAGAAATTCCGCTTAGACAGTCGCAACCAGACAGAATATCGTATGGCAACAAAGAAGTCCGCAACCAGACAGATATCGCGTAGCAACAAAGAAGTTGCGAAAAGAGCGTTAACCCCACCAATCCTATTACACAAAGCAGCGCGCCGCTGACGAGGCAGCTCGTGTGACAAGTGGAGGGATTAGCACCGAATGCACAGCGCTATTGTCATGTGAATCACCATACGGCAACAGTAAGGGCTGATCTTACTACTAAAGGTGTACACATTTTTGAAGTGACATTTTCTTCAGTCTCGATGAGCCATCTTTGGTGGCGGAAAATCTTATAGGTCCGTGAACTTTACAAAATTTCGCTTGCCCAGCACAAACGTAATGCATCCATGGAAATTTGAAAAGGAATTGAATGGAATGATGTTTGCTGCTTAATCACGTTGGAACAACTGAACGGACGGGGTTGAAATGTGGAACACAGATTGGTTTAGAACTTTAGAATAGCACATAGGCTTACTGCAGGAAAATAACGGGTCTACTGCGCGGGTAAAAGCTTTACTATTTGACCAAACCGAATAATGTCTTTAATAGTAACATGACACGTGCGTGTGTGTGTGTTCTTAGTTAATTTAATTATTTTTCATTATAAAGTGAAGGCCAACCATAGATGGCCTCAATTGCCATCTACTGCCTACCGAATCTTACTTACTATACTAACGCACATACATAGACCAAACCTTGTAATTTAACGATCGCAGTGGAGCCCTTACTGTCTCTAAGACGGTATATCGGTCGATAAGCGATTAAATAATGCAACGGCAGAAGACAGGCAGACGGGGCGGCAGCAATCGATGACAGTTTCGATCGTACGACTCGATTGTGCGAGGTAATGGTCTCTCATTACTTACTTCAGCGATATATCTAGGGCAAATTATTGTAATGACACTTCAGTTTTCACTGTCGCTTGGTGACAATCGATTATTTATAATTCGATACGATTTGAGACTTCCTATACGTATCTAAGTAGGTATTGGTGTTTTTTTTTATCTAATAGATTGTTTAAATTGCTGATAGGCTTGGTCGTCATCTCGCCTGATATATATGTGTAGAGTGACGACACGGTATACGGTGAAGCTTTTTCACCCAAAAGAAAACGATTCACTCTCGACTTGAACATCCATTTTCTTCCCTCTTATCTCTTTTTCTGGCTCATGATGAAAGTGTAAGCTTTCCCCCTTTATAACCTTTTTTTTATTAAAAATTTAACAACTCCAGAGACTCCGGGGTTCATGACCTTTGCCTTGGATAAGGAGAAGAAAATGAAAATAGGAGGGATAATTTTAATCCTCAAAATCGCGTTATCTTCTACGAAATCGTTATCGGAAAGTTAATTCTCAATCAAAAAACGAAAAACCAGTACTCGTTAGCAGACGCCGCGAAAATTGACTACACGTGTAACCCGGGGCCTACTCTAGATACCTGGCACAGATTAGATAATACCCCCGTAAGTAGGTGTTCAGATATCGACAAGTCAACGCCCGCCAAAGATCAATATACATTATACCCCACAGGAGCGGGCGCTTCTAAATTCCAAATACCATTCATTAAGGTACCTACTATTTGTTTCACATGTGTGTGCGGTTATGGACAGGTATGCTTATTATCAGAATATTAAAAAGAATTAACAAAACTGGACCTTAAAAAAGCTATTAGCTGACACTAATAATTATATGAGCAATAAATTAATATTAAGTATTTTAATTTTAATCACATATGATCGCCGAAACATGATCGAAGTAATTTGTCTGGAAAAAATATATATTAAGCTTTCGCAGAAACACCCATTTCGACGTTCCCATCGTTGAAGCGATTTGATTTCGTTTAATTTCATTCGAAGATATGTTTTTTTAATTATTTGTAATCAGAACAAACATCAAAAATCTCAAGTGTGCTCAGTAAATTTTAAAATATTCGCAACTGCACGCTGAGATTGCCTGAATAACTGCACAAATCCCTCATTCAGTATCATTTTGTCTTCAGTTAATGGGGCAGGGTAATTCAAACTGGACCACATATTCGCTGCAGGGATACGCTTTCTAAATTTAATGACTTCATTAAAATCCAATCTCGCGTTTTGCGCCCTTGCGCGTTAACGAAATTTTATTCATAATTTTATGAGGTTACCCCAGATGTGGGTCCCATAGGAGATATCGCGGTAACGAAGTGCGAGATGCCATCACAGATCACGTTACATGGTGCCGTCAAATTGCGCCGAGCGTAAATCTAACCGCGGTATTACAAAATTTACTCCTAAATTGACTGGAGCCTAATTCTGTTCTTCGAATTCTTGTGGAGTCGTAGTGGCTTAGTGGCGAGAACATACAAGTTTTAAAATAGTGAAGTCGAATCCCGCCCGTGTACCTCTAAGTGATTCAAAGTGCTGATACTGTGTACACAAGTTTGTTATCGACACTATCTTTAATGGTGTAGGAAAATGTCATTAGTTTTAACTAAAAGTACCAGTAGTTAACACTGAATCTATAATTGCTCTCAGAACATAAGGTAATTTACATAAGTACAATTACCTAAACAAAGATGTTCATTTATTTGGGAGTTACCCTTACTTAGTTATTATTTTTATTCTACTTTTATTTCGTTACATTAAATATCGAACGAAGCCGTGTTCGCGATTCCGAAGAGTTTTTCAGTGATGAGACGAGCAGAACGTTTGCCTGACGGTAAGCAATACGCCTGCCCATAACAGTCCAATGTCACGCAGCTATACAAAAATCAGCTATCAATAAAGAGTCAAATATTATGTACATTAAGCCCTGTAAATTGCTCTAGAATTACAGAGTGCTCTTCAAATCGAAATTTTCAAACTTTCTTTTTTTTTTTCAAATCTATGTATTAAAGTTGTTCGCAACATGAATGTTATCAGTTCGAGACGCGCACTACCATCAGTATCAGTGGTCACGTTCCACGGGATCAGTGCGCAGGCGCAGAGGCTGACCCGCCAACCAACCTTTGACTCCACCCGCCATTTTCTAGATGTCTGCGAGCGAGAAATGTTTTCTCGGAAACTCATTTTCCTGTTATCAGACTTCCGTTTACGTTTATCTTACTCGAGAAAAAGGTTTTTAATTAGGTACACTCTCGACAGTTATTATGTTTTATCGGTATTATGTTTTCTGTTTGTCAAGGAAAGGCGCTCTATCGTCACCTGAATTGTTGCTTAAAATCAGGCGCACCCCATGCGTAAGCCTTACAAAGTTTAAAAAAAATCTGAAACCTTACCACTAAGTACCTTTTTAAAAAAACTTGAATTGTCATAATATAAATAGCATCAGAATACAAACTATTTCTGTAACAGCTCTTCAAAAATATAAATGGATCGATAAAATTTCGGACCACAAAGAAAGTTACGAGGGTTCTTCCTTGTTAGGGGTTAATGTTAAATGTGAGGCAACTACATGAAAGAAACTAGTTAAATAAGGTATCCCAAATAACCTTTCCGCCCGATTTAATCAGCGTCGTAAACGCAGACATTTATTTTATAGACGCCGCTAGTCGACCTCTGCAAGTTGACTGGACATTTTACATATAGCCCTCCTATTAGTGAAAGGATGGAATTGATTATTTGTTTAGTAGCGGTGCCCCATGGTTTTACCCGCATAGTTCCCGTTATTTTTTCGGGATAAAAAGTCAGACTATAAGTAGTCTTTGTTCCAAATTCAGCCCGATCCGTTAATACGTTACTACGTGATCGAGCAACAAACATTGACATTTATAATATTAGTAGGATAATAGAATTTATTAATATCGTAACCACCAATCAAATACTTAATTTCGATTTTTGTTACTTACTATTTACCTATTTCATGAAAGCAATTTTTTCCCCACCAATGTTTTTTTAGACGTGTTGAGATTTTTTTTTTTGAGATAGAAAAAAAACAATTGAACACGCGACAATGCTACCGTTACTGTCAACTTTGTACATATAAGTTTGGTTATTACAGTTTATTGTGTATGTACATAATAATCATTCAAGTTTTCACTTCTGTCGGCGTTTGTTAAGACGTTAAGAGAAGTAGTGTTTGTTGTGATCAAGTCTTAGGAACAGCAACCACGAAACGAATATCATAGTACCAGCGGCGTAGGGCACTGTGCCTTCTGGGCTAGCCCCAATGTTCAGTAGGCAGCAGATACCACTTGTGGCCAACTGTCACAGGTTCCTATACAAAAAAAAGCGTGTGTGTATGTTGTGCTAAGAAGTCTAACTCCAACCGTAGAATAGATAATATCTTCAAAGCAAAAAGTATTAACCTGAAGTTAATTACAATGTTTACTAACATGGTGACTAGTTCACTTCAGGGTATCGATTTTCATAACGGTGTGAGCATCATAAAAAAATACTCTCGTCATTATTCCCGAACGCGCCAAAAGAAAAGGTTCACAAAGAAATGCAACAGCGGCGTCTATAGGTAAATACATCTGTGCATGATCGTAAACCATTATGGGGGCCCGCTTGCGGACAAAGCCCGTCCAATTTTTTCCTTCGAGGAACTGGATTACCCCACTATCCCTCGGAACTCGGAACATCCTACGTTTCTGCGTTTATTTTTACTTTTTTATTTTGTTACTGCCCAACTAAACCGGGCATCGGGGAAGTTTTACACGGTGGAACAAACAGGAGGTACAGCAATGAAAGGAATTGTTTATTAACGTGTTTTGTGTCATTGCAAAAAATCCATCTTAATATTTATTAAAAAAAACGATATTTGTTCCTAGTGAATTCTTTACCAAGGCAACCGATATTCACGAAAATTGGCATTTTTGTGTAATTTGGTCAAACTTAAGAGGATAGCTTTTATATTTCGATTAATGATCTTTATATGATAATTTCCAGCGGGCTGCTATTAAAACTTTTTTAATAGCAGCCCGCTTTAGCCCGCTCTAGCAGCGCAATTAGTTTGGGGCTAGAAAAAATATCCACCAATACTTACAATATACATATCGCCTCCTTTCCTGTCTAACCCTGAGTGAAACTAGGAAATAACCTAAGTTGTTAAGCAAATTGGTCATTTCTAAAATAACTACACAGCAATTGTCATTTCGCGAACCGGAGTGGAGTGCCGAATGGCGTCGTTACATTTATGGTCCTAAACACTGGTCTGTTTCATGTCCATGGAAAATTGTTATAATTACACGGAAACATATTTTGTATAATAAACATTGGTGTGTGTGTCACGTATGTACGCAGGGTAGAAGTTCGTTCGTATTACCCAGATTGTTTGAGCTAGTTTGGGAAGTATCCGGGGTATACTCGAGGGGGTTTCTCAATAATTATTTGGAGCCTATTACACTGTCTTATGGCTAAGGCCTCCCTACCATCTCTCCATTTGCTTAGTTCTATCTTGCGTTAATATCACCCAGTCTTTTAAATAGCTAGCAAGGTCGTCCTGCCAGCGCTTCTATGGCCTGCTCGCATCGTCGTTTGCGATCGGTTTCTCAATATCATACGTACAAATATATATATCTCATATATCTCTATAGGAACAGGTACATAGAACTAGTTATTTACTGTAGTAATCCCGCCGTCGACTACGACTGAGGGACATACCGAGTGACCCTAACGACCCCATCGCCGTCGCTACATCGGCAGCGCTGAGGTCACCCGAGCCCACAGCTCCCGGGAATCGTAAATAGGCTAAATACGCCGTGTTAGGTATAGGCACCGGGTACAAACGACAGCCCCTTGGAGTAAAACCTTCGTTCAAGTGATTGATCAACCACGCAACGAACATCAGAGTATCAGCGGTGTAGGGTGTAGGGCACAGTGCCTTTTGCGCTAGACCACAGCTCAGAAGGTAGCCGATAGTATAGTTATGTGCCCTGAGGAAAGATGGAGCAATGATTTACGAAAGGCAGTTAGCTGGTGATTGGAAACAAGGGGCCGATCGAAGATCGGGCTCAGTAGCGTATTGGAGAGGCCTGTGTCTAGCAGTGGACGAGTATATGTTGATAATGACGATGATGACTGTAGTTATTGGTGGAGAGCGAGTCCCCGATATGTCGAGCCAGTTTTATGCATCAGATTCAGTGGGTAACCGTACCGTTTGTACTGTGTGATATATAAACACAGTAAATATTCTGTAATCAATAATAGTGATGTAGAAATGCAGATTTCGAGCAAATGTCCGTGATATTGCAAATCGGTTACAGGTTCTCTTCTAACCTATCATAGGTTCGCACTATATCTATATTTTAACCAATAGCAGTCCAAGCTGCGATTAAACGGGGGATATTAGATTTATTTAAGAGCCCTATATTGGAACTCTAGTCTAACTCTGCACCCTAGCAAGAAGAACATTATATGGTGGAATTGACCAGCTGATTCAAAACTAGCGGGGAGGGGGGCGGACTTTCTATTCTGTAAGATTGGTCTTAATAGAACCGTAGAAATGATGGAAATTACGAAACATACATATTATATATAAACCAAAAAAAATACGTCATTGTGTTTGGCCGTCGTGATAAAAAATACGGTTATCGATTCCCGTCCCCAAGTTCAACCAAATTCAAGTTCGTCGAGAGACATTGAAAACCAAACATTGGCCTATTCGTAGAAAAAAAAATAGTGGAATTGGAGCCATCAATCAGCCGAGTCATGTTGGGAACGACGCCAGACTGTCTTTAGCCGGGGCTTATCAGACAAACGCGAGTTTACCTACTACGACTAATTCAGCGGGCACACGCAACGACCACAATCAGTTACACATACATACACTGGCATAGTCCCGTCTGGGGAAGTACCACACCTCTGCCACTCTGCCATCTTCAAGCAGTAATGCCGGTTTGAAGGGCAATGTTCCCAGTGAAATTACAGGGCATAGATATAAAACATCTTATATATCTGGGTGATGAGCTTAGTGCAGTGCTAGGCAATGATTTGGACTCTTCATGTTACGATAGCTGTGTGTCACTAAACGAATCTGTTCAGTAGTTACGACATGATTGAGCAACAAACATCAAAATGTTCGCATTTATAGTATTACTAGCAGCGCCCCACGGCTTAACCCGTGTAGGTAGTTAGTTAGTCGTGTAGTTCCTGTAACGGGTTCGGGAACTACACGATTGAAATGATGATAGACGGGATGCTGATAGCAAATAAAAATAATATATTTCATAAGAATCTATCCCTATGTCATCTAAATACATGAAAGCAAATTTTTATTTTTGTTCATTTTTCAAAAACTACAACACCGATTTCGATAAAATGTATATGGGCCCACCTCTGAACTATGATCTACCAAACAAATTAAAAAGAACAATTAAAATTAATTCACAATTAGCGGCCACAATAGCGTAACATATATATACAAAAAAAAACATACAACCGAATTGATGACCTCCTTTTTTGAAGTCGGTTAAAAAACCATTGGTGGGTATTTTTCACACAACACCGTCTAGCCCCAAACTAAGCAAAGCTTGTACTATGGGTGCAGATGGCTGATAAAATACTTACATAATTTTATATACATACTTAATCTACATAATATAAACACGCAGACACAGGACAAATACCTATATGTAATCATCACACAAATATTAACGCTGGGTGAGAATCGTCGATATAAATCAAAAGATGTGCCCTGAGCACCTCGAAATTGTTAACAAACTGCGTATCTGTCTGTAGCGCGAGTGGTTTACAACTACCAATCTACTTGACCCCTAGAATCGCTAGCGGCGATGTATGTTGCAGTTCTACTTAGTTTGGTTGTTGACAACGAATATTATGTTTATTTATGTTTTATGTTTAATAGCGAAAGGTATAAAAGTCCGGCGTTCACCGCTTCCTACAATCGACTAACCCTTCATATACAGAAATTAGTTGCACATTTTTGGGAAGACACTGTTTGCTGCAACACAGCTAACGCTAAAGCAGCAGACAGGGTTATCTATTTTATTATGCACACATTTTTATGGAAATACATTATTTGTATTTGTACTAAAACGGAAAGAGTGTGCTCACTCTTCCCAACGATAACATAATTTCGTGCGCCTGAAGTTTGGGTGGGCACATCCATTGATTTATATCGATGGTGAGAATCGAACCCAAGACACACGGCTCCACATGCAAATTGACTACCTAACACACTAGGCCAGTCTATATTAAATAACGATTTAAGATACTATACACGTGTTTCAAGATATCGATAGGTATTTCTATTTCTTTGATAAAGTCATGACCCCAACGAATCAGTACGAGGAAACGAAGATCCGATAAACCCAGGAAATAAACAGAATCAACTGCTCAGCGGTGGTTTATTTATTCAGCGAAAAATATCAAATTATGTAATCATACAAATAATACTATACGCCTATAGGAAATTGATTAGTTCCAATAATGTATAATTATGACTTATTCAGATATCATTACTGTCCCATTCTTTGTCTGTAATCATTTTGCGATGCAAAATAAAAGATACAATGGCCTAAGAGGTGAACGGATAAATGTACATCTCTATAAAACAAAAGCAATCCGTTTACAAATGTTCGAGATTGGCGAAAAAATACAATACTTAAATATGTACAGAGAAACTTTTACAAATTTACTTCATGGTAAAGTTTATAATATTACTAGCTGAAAGCGCGCGCGTTGCTACGCCATCTATCAAAAATTGGTCGTACCAATTCAAATTTTGAACAAATTCGGTTAATTTTGGTTCTAATGACGCAACCTTTCAACATATGACAAATGCTGTCACGCAACGAAAGCTCTCTAAAAGCAATATTTTTTCCCGTTTTTGTTACATATTTCATTCATGCTCGGCTCCTGTTGATAGTAGCGTAATGTTAAATAGCCTATAGCCTTCCTCGATAAATGGACTATCCTAAAAAGAAAGAATCTTTCGATTCGGACCAGTAGTTCCAGAGATCCTTGCGTTCAAACAAACAAACATACAAACAAACTCTTCAGCTTTATAATATTAGTATAGATTTTTTCCCTAGATTCCCTAGAACAATAATTGCTACTTCCTATTAATATCAGAAATATCTAAGTTTGGATGTTTGTTGTTCAATCACGTCGGAATTTCTGAATGGATCGGATTGAAATTCAGTTAAATTGCGGTCTGGAATAACATATAGAGGCTACTTTAAATATCACGAGAAAATGGCAGGAACTGGAACTGGTAAAATCGCGGGGCACTGCTAGTCAAACAAATAATTCGGACCGCATTTCGAAGCGAGTACTGAATCTACACTTTCTTATTATGATCTAACAGTGATGTACAAAGTAGGTGGAGGCAGTGCCGGATTAGCCACGTAGCAAGAGTAGCAAATGCTACGGGCCCCGCGAATTGGAGGGCCCCGCGCTCAAATAGGTATTTCGTAATTACACCACTTCAACAGCAAGACATATGTAGAAAATGTTTTGTTTACAAAACTACTACCAAACTACAAGTAATTTGATTTTTTTCTTAACGAAATAAACGAAAAAAGACAAATAGTCGGTATTTTGTATGTGTAAGAAAAGGAAAGCGAGTATTTGTCCGCTCGGTTGGTGCCATTGGCGGGCGAACCGAGCCGACCCGAACTGCGCGCATGGCTATTTCCGCCTCACCTCTAGGTATAATATCTATCACGAAAAACGTTGGTATCAAAATGAACAACAATAATTTGAAATTGTACCACATTTTTTAAATTGAGCGCTAGCCACACACAAGTTATGTGTTGTACTACTTGCACTGCACTAAACACAAGTTGGCAAGTTGCCAATGGCAACACTGCAAAACTATTTGGGGAATTCCCTGATATTGTCATCGATCGAGCTAGTCGTAACTCGAACAAATAAATTAGGATTCTATTGACTATCAAACAATAAGAAATTGATATACACTTTCCTTTGACTCAATATAAAAAAAACTAATAAAAGCACTTTAAATGTGAACTATTTGTGAGAAAAGTTGTCTTGACATTGCTTCGAGTAGGTACTGTTTTCGTGATTGACGTAGCGCTGTGTGCAATTCATTCAATTATCTTTTTTTAAAAACAATAGAAGAGTTTTTGTATGTACAAGTGCAAATGCAAAAATATCAACGAGAACAACGAGATTCACTTAAGGTAAGATATTTTACTAGGTAGGTATGTTTTTTTTATTAAATCGCATTTGACATGTTGATTTTTTTAATACAAGACGTTTTTTTGTTAGATTGATTTCGGCAACGCTAGTTGTCCTACAAAAAGACGGACGTCGGCGATCGCTCTTACTGTATAAACACACTACGCCGAAATTACGCGACCGAATGTCACGCCGACATTGCTATTTCATTCAAATAGCATGCTATTTCATTCTAATAGTGACATTCGGTCGCGTAATTTCGGCGTAGTGTGTTTATACAGTTATACTTGAATCAATCAATGAAAGTTGGTAAAAGGTCATGACATGACTTATCATTAGTAGAAAGTAGTAAAGTAGTTTATGCTTCCTCGCAATAATTATAGGATCAATGTTGTAAAATAAAGAAATATCACAATGACAGTGATAAAAACAAGAAAAAATATTTAAAAATTATTATACCAAATTTACGCATTTTATAAAACAATTAATTTAAAAATATATATTTCTCTAACCGTAGGTAACATGAACAGCAGATCTAGAGATACTGGTCGCTTACGCACTACGCTTCTGGAAGTGCTAAGCGTAAAGCAAAAGATGAAAAGAAAAAAAAGAACGAAGCTGTTATATCAAAAACACGTAAGCTGGCCGAGTATTTTAATGTTCAGAGTGATGTTGCTGAATCTATAGAAAGTAAATCAGAAAATACAGATGTTGCATCTCATTGTACATATTATGATAGTGGTCATAGTGGTACTACTAACGTTTCTGATGAAGCTACACTTTCTATAAGTGATACTGTAGTTGAAGAGACAGCAATTCCTCTTAATTTAGGTATATCATGTTCTAGCCAAAGAGAAGTTATAAGCACAGCCAGTCCTCTCGATCTAGAGTCGTCGTGTTCTAATCAAAAAGTTGACTCTAATGTCACTACAGTTTCAGTCCAAAAACAAAACGAAAGTAAAATATACTCCAACGATATTGGGGAATGGCCGAGCAACTTTGATAGAGATTATTGGATTGAAAAAGGAAGCAGTGAACTGCAAAATATGAATGGAGATTTTTTGTCTTCAAAGAAAATTTATGAAAACGAAAATAAACCACGATTCTGCCAAAAGTCATTTTTCACCTATAAATATAAACTAACGAATAAAACTCACGTCAGAGACTGGTTGTGTTATTCGGAAACCAAAGGACGACTTTTCTGTTTTGTTTGTAAGATTACGAATTCAGATAGTTCAATACGGTTTACGAAAGACGGATTAAATGACTGGAAGAATGCGCACAATTTGTTGACAAGGCATGAAGAAAGCACTCCGCATAGACAAGCCATAATTTCTCTGTTAAACCTCAAAAACAAGAATACGCGTGTTGATTCTCAACTTGTGAGCAAAATTGAGACTAAGCAAAAGTATTGGAGGCTACTCTTAAAACGAATCATTGCAGTAATAAAGTTTTTAGCAGAACGAGGTCTTGCGTTTCGGGGTAGTGACGAAATTATTGGTTCACCTCACAATGGAAATTATTTAGGCTTGTTAGAATTAATAGCCCAATTTGACGCTTTTGGCTCAACATATTCAAAGTCATGCTAATAAGGGAAAGGGACATACGTCATATTTATCTAAAACAACTTGTGAGGAATTTATTCATCTAATTGCATCAAGTATACTGGATCAAATTATTTGCGAAATTAAGAGATGCAAATACTACTCAGTTTCATTGGATTCTACTCCAGATATATCGCATGTAGACCAACTGACTCTGACAGTATGCTATGTTCTGCCATCTGGACCAGTGGAAAGATTTGTTAAGTTCTTGGACATGGAAGGTCATACTGCTGAACAACTCGCTCAAAGTTTACTAGATTTCTTGAGTGAGAGTGGCATTGATATCAAAGATTGTCGTGGGCAAAGCTACGATAATGCCAGCAACATGAGTGAGAGGTAATACACCGGTTTACAGGCCCGAATTAAGGAAATAAATAAGTACGCAGAATACATTCCCTGCCTTGCACATTCATTAAATTTAGTTGCTAAGTGCGCTGCAGACTGCTGTACAGAAGCATTACTTTTCTTCGATTTCATTGAAAACCTCTATACATTTTTTTCCGCTTCTACCTACCTTACGAATGCACTTAAAGATTCCGCTTCAAAAATTCCGATTTTGAAACGGTTATCAGACACTAGGTGGTCAGCCCGAGCTGATGCTACGAAGGCACTTTTATGTGGTTTTACCACTATTAAGCAAGTATTGGAAGACATTTTCAATAACGTGGATCAGAAAGCGGAGTGCCGTAATAAAGCTTATGGACTAGTTTCAACGATGAATAAGTTAGAAACGGGAATAATGACAATTACTTGGAACGGAATCCTAGAACGCTTGCAAGCGACAAGTGCTTCGCTACAATCGTCTGATCAAGATCTTAATACGGGATACGCCCTTTATGAATCATTATATGGCTACGTCCAAGCAATGCGATCCACATTTTCAGATATTGAGGCAAGAGCCAAAGATTTGACTAACTGTGAAGAATACCAGCAACAGACATCACGACGAATCAAGCGAAATACAAAGTACGACCATTTCAGCGGCTCTAATACACTCGACGACTTTGTTGAAAATCAAACACCTGGACAACGTTTCGAATTTGAGGTGTTTATTGTCATAATTGATAATGTACTGTCTGCTATAACTAAACGTATGAAAGCATATCATAAAATTACTAGTGTTTTTTAAGTATTTCGACAGATAAAATCTCTTACAACAGAAGAGATTTTGGAAAAATCGTCAAGGATGGTCAGTGCTTACGAAGATGATTTGGAGAACAGCCTAGGCGGCGAATTAGTGCAGTTCGCAGAGCTGCTGAAAACAGATGTGGCTACTGTAATGGACAGCAAGAAACAGGAGCCTCTGGAACTGCAATTTTATAATTTTTTATTAAATAATTCTTTAGAATCGTGTTTCCCAAATTTAGAAATTGCCTTGCGTATTTACTTATCTCTCATGATCACTAACTGCAGTGGCGAACGTTCTTTTTCAACGTTGAAACGAATTAAAAATGAATTAAGGAACACTATGGGCCAAGAACGTCTTAATCATCTCACGTTGTTGAATATAGAGCATGACTTGCTTAAAGAAGTCGATATTGAAAGTGTAATCGCTAAATTTGCCCATAATAAATCCAGAAAAGTTTATTTGTAACAGTTTTGTTTTATTTAATACCCTTTTGAGAACCGATAGCAAACCAAGGGCCCCTTGACAGAATTTGCTACAGGCCCCGCGCTGGCTTAATCCGGCACTGGGTGGAGGTTGACCTTTATTGTAGACTACAGGCCCGTGAACAAAATTTTACGTAGTAAATGAACCACCAGGAGACCTATGTAGGATGATATAACGGTATAAAGTAATAAGATTCAGCACTATGCCGTCACTTATAAGCTGTCCAACTGAGTACAGTCGAAGAAGGCGGGTTGCAACCCTCGATCATTTCTCATTGTCGCACGATTTTTGTACAGCATTGCGAAATAATGGATTGGATGGAGAGGTATTGAAACTGAATGGAACCAATGCCGTACATAATCAAATGCCCAAATTTAGTATTTAAATCGTCGGAAACTCACGATTTTTTCCGACAAACTAATTATTAAAAACTTAAAATTAATAATTTTTATAGTTTCAATACCTCTTCTAATCTATTATTCTGCAACGCCGTACAAAAATCATGCGACAAGGAGAAATCGAGGGTTGCAACCCCCCCTCTTCGACTGTACTCAGTTGGACAGCTTACAAGTGACGGCATAGTGCTGAATCTTATTACTTTATACCCTTCTATCATCCTACATAGGTCTCCTGGTGGTTCATTTGCTACGTAAATTTTGTTAACGGGCCTGTAGTCTATTGGGCAATCCCCGGATCAGTGCACCGACGTGACAGCTGAACCGATGACTCCGAGATAGAGGCTTCAAGCTCCTTTCAAACGTGTCGGGCTCGTAAGCTTGATGCCTGACTAGATGCCTTCAAGCTCGTTTCAAACATGTCCGGCTTGAAGGTCTGAAGGCTTGACGCCTGACTGACGGACAAACGCAGGAACCCAAACGTTCGCTGCAGATTTCAGACGCTACGCGAATAATGGAAGGAGACATTGATACATCATAGACGTCTAACTCGTTGTAGGTAATTCTTTAGCGTAAGTTCTGCCCAGGCTTGTAATCTATTAATAATAACTATGAAATAACTCTGAAAAAATAAACAATCAGTCGGTGACGACAATTTACATTTAAACTCAGACATTCGGAGAAAATTTCATGAATTTTGTGAAACTAGGTTAATAATACATTGTGATAGGTTTCTGAGTTCGAAGAAACGAAAATATCGTCGACATTATGTAAATTATAGATTTTTGTTGATTTAAAAAAAAAGTATTTAACAGTTTAATCAGTTTAGATTTAGATAAAAGTATAAAGGACCACCTTTGAAGTGTGATCTACCAAAAACAAAAGGAATCATCGAAATCGATTTACAATATACAATAACATAATAAAAAAACAGCACCGAATTGAGAACCATACTTTTTTAAAGTCGGTTAAGAAGATACCATGTCACACAAATAAATTTATTTATTTCTGGTTTTTCCACTTTTACAAGTACCAGTGACAAACGGCAAAAAAGTTAGGCGCTAATGAGGATATATGGGTAAAAAAACGGTAAAATATAAAAAAGGTAGGTAAAGGTAAAAAAATGTACTAGGTAGATAGATAGAGCACTCGCAACCTTCTCGCGAATTGATTTGTAGTTTCAAAATAAAAGTTCTGTAATTTCCATGACGTCATATTTTTATTATACTTAGTATGTATAGTATATATTGAAAACTTTACACATGACTTAGTCGTGATCTAAATTATTATTTAATTATCTCATTCATCGTAGTTACGTAGAACACGTTTAGAGTGAACAAATGCATTAAAAATATTTTTATAATTGGCAGTCATACGGCCTCCCGATAGAAGTGAAAACTTATCACTTAGAATTTTCATGTAAAACAGCACTAATTGTTGCACAATTCAATACGTCACCTGTATATACTACAGATACACTGCTATTATCTATGTCGGTGGCGTGAACTCATTAGATTATACTCCGCCCAAAAAAAGTTAATTTAGATAAGTATCTACCACAAAACTAGTATAAAACAAAACCATCGATATAATAAACCATTTGATATGCCCCAACTTCAGCCGCACGGAATTATGTCATCGTTGGGAAGAGTGAGCTCACTCGTTCCGTGCTAATCGGTTGTATGAAGCGCCGGACTATCACTTATCGTTGTCAACAACCAAAATAAGTATAACTACAGTATACCTCGCCGCTAGCGATTCTAGGCGTCAAGTAGATTGGTGGTGTGTAAACCACTTACTCTACACACAGATGCAGTTTATTACCAATTTCAAAGTTCTCAGGGCACATCTAATGGTTTATATCAATGAAAAAAACCATTTTGCCTCTGTGTATTCGTACCCAACGAAACGTAATTTAGGTATTTCTTTGTTTCTACCTTCGATTACGTCAACTACGTTTGCCCTCCGACTAGAATACTTTGTCATCCTTAAATTGGAGCCTGTCAATTTCAATATAATTTACGATCCAAGGCTGGCAACATTGTCGGTGTTCATCATCAGATAATATTGTAGACTAGCGGCCGGCCCCGGCATCGTTCGGGTTGATCCAATGATATTTACTTATGAATACAACCTTAGGTGTGTATGATTTATTGATATAATAATTGATTACCAAAAATGTAACAAAACTTTCAAGTAAATTAAAAGTGCGATATTTTTTCCTGATTATTTAATAATTAGCCATATTATTGATACAATAATAACATACCATTTTTTTAACGACACCATAAAATGTATCGTTACTTACATAAAAATATCTCGTGTCTTATAATTTGTGTTCGTCTGTTCGAACAAATTCGTAAAATCCTCCTGTTACGACTTTTTTGATTTTTTAACTTATAAACCGTCGCGTCGTTCATTAACAATTATATGAAGTGTCATGTCACTTTGACATTTAATTCAGTTAATAATTTACTTAGTCGGTAGAATTAAAATAGTAAACAATAAAAAACTTATATTTTATATTCCCAGTGAACTTTTCACAAGTCAGCTAGTATTCACGAAAATTGGCATTTATGTGTAATTTGGTGCAACTTGAGAGATGGAATAGTTTAGTTTAATTTATTCGATTAATGGTCTTTAATATGACAATTTCCAAGCGAAGCCGGAACACGCTGCTAGTTTTCTATAGAAACCAAGACTTCTACTCTATTTCTACGAAAAACGAAATTTCGACATAAACTCGCGACTTTCCTCTACTTCGATCCATCGTTTCGTTAGTTTAAATTTGTTCGAAGCCTACTCTAATTACAGTAGGCTTAGAACATTTAAACGTCAAACAATGTTCGATCGGACGAAACGAAGTAGAACCGGAGTAGGAAAGTCGCGAGTTTATTTCGAAATTACGTTTTTCATAGACAGAGAGTAGACGTCCTGAACAAATTGCCCTAGCTTCAAAGTTAAATCGTGCCTTATAAAAAATGAGGATTCCCTCAGACAGACACGATCGCCACGCCCCTACGAAAGCTACAAACTGGCTTGATTGAATACCTATTTGGGTCTAGGTTTGATCGTCAATTCGCAAACACGAAATGGGCGTGCCTATGACGACTGTCTATCTCATTTGTCCCTTTCTTATTCCGGAACCGAAACTGACGCCTTCTTTACGTAAAAATCGATCCTACGTTGTTTCAATACTGGTTATAGGAGATCAGCATAAACTAGTTTCATAACCGTTATGTCGTTATTTTAGACGAGATTAACTTAAGCAGTTAATTAAAAACAAAGTGTAACATTATTTTTACACGGCTATTTGTGTCTCAATTTTATTTGAGAGAATTTAATTACTGTGTCGAAGTAAGAATCAATTTATAGAGACAGGTACTACGTTTGTTTAGGTGTGTAGTTTCTATAGTTCGATTGTTTTCGAATCGCTACGTTTTATTTTACCTACATATTTTTGTACTATTAGGTTTGGACTTGAACGAGAGAAGGCCCCAGAGTCACGGACATTTTTGTGGGGTGCGTATAACTTATAATGCTGAAATGTCGCGCTATGCGCCATACAAGTCGAAGTCTGATTCTTCCTATCTGTCCTAATTTTGGACGAAAAAACACACTACTAAGAAAATCGATACGAAAAATAAAAACATTTGAGAACGACATCTACCATAACCGTACATGAAAACCGAGGTGGATGAGCTTGATGCTCTCCATATTACATAAATCCCAGAGTCCCAGCAGTGGAAACACAAATCAGTTTCTGCGCGCAACAGCGTACGGCGCGACGCATGGCGCTTCGCCATGACGTAAGCCCAAAAGCAAACCGGCTGTACAGCATCATACAGCATGTAACAGCCAAGAAATCAAGTTGTAATCCCAAATGGAACAAAAAAAAAGGCGTCCGTTTGTCCACAGCCACAAATTTAATTAAAAACAAGGTTCAGAGAGCCCAGTTATGTAAATGAAGCATTGTTGCTATGCGCGCTCCCTCGTAAAACATTTCACTGGCACATCTCGCAGCCTTGAACTAACGCGCTCATACTATGCCTCCATTATCGAGAATAGGCTGAAATAATTGCGACTTTAGTTCACTACGAAAAAGGGTCAACGCACAATTCGGATAGGGGGGAGAAAGTTGCGTACGGAGCGTACGAAAATAGTCTTTTTGGATTATAGAAAGCGACTGGAAAGTCGAGTTTGAAAAAGGCGGCTTGCGATTCAAAGGTCAGACTTGTTTGGGAGTTTTGGAGTCTAGCTGTGACGTCAGACGATCATAGATACTGGAACGTATTCTGTGTCGAGCCTAGTAACAGCGCGGGTGGAGGGGAGCGACTTGGCTTGATGCATGTTTTGGAACGAGTCAAATACGCCGGCACTAAGCTCGTTAAGGAGGTGTTCCCAATTCGGCGACAATCCATTGTTACTGATTTCGTCGTAGGCTATAAGACTGTGCATCCATTTACGTCTAAACCCTTACGGCGTATACTTTAAGTGTTATTATTTGAAGGCAAGTGTGTCAATTGCCTCTGTATTTTGAAAGAGGACACATATGAATTACATATACAACAATGTTAAAACGACGTGACAATGAACACGACATAAAGACAGTGAACGATAGGAATCGGGTTGAATAACTTATCAACGAACCAAAATTCAACCAACTTCCAAAAAAGAGGTGGTCCTCAATTCGGTATCGTTTTTATAATTGTTACCTCACACATTCGTAATTTACCAATTCTTTTTTTTATTTGATTGGATAGTTTTCATTTTCCACAAAACACTTACTAAAATCGGTCTGGAAGTTTGATTTTCAGCTTAAATTCAGATATAGTTTTTAATCGAAAAAAAAAAAAAAAGTAATGGAAAAGAGTTATTATGTTGTCCGCTAAGCGAACGAAGTGAACAAAGGCACATTTTTTATGTCCTACCCGTATAGGGTTGTCAAACCTTAACAAAAGTAAAATTATATTTGTTTGTGTTTGAGGAAATATATCTTAATGTAGCTTTAAATTAATAAGATTAAAATTGGCATGACGAGCAAGACTTGCACTTGATGGTCAGCAACATACCTGTTTAAAATGGCGCTATGTGACGAAGACTTTTTAATGAATTATTCGAATAACTGCCAAGCACTACACTACGGTCGTAACCATATTTTTTGCAGTATTTGGGATATACTTTATTCCATATAGCTATAGAGTATAAACTTTAATGTATTAGTCTTTTAACCCGTATGAAGTCATCAACATCATCATCATTGGCTCCTTTACTCAGCACACTGCTGGGATAAATACTCGTAAAAAAATCGTCTTGGTTTTAGACATTTAGACCCAATTTCCATATAAAAAGTGTCATTATATTTTTTGTAGAAATTTGGAATGATGATGTAATGATGATGGTGGGTGCGTCTACACTTTTTTTAAACTGACAACCCTATACCCGTGTCTAATTTTTGTGCATCAAATAGCATGCAACAATGGTAGTTACGACGTGCCATTACTTACAATGTCAAGTGCGGGCCGACGAAACAATCGGACGGTTAAAACTCCGTTTTTGCAAGCCATTGTTTAATACGTATTACCACTACTACTGCACTACGCGGTTACGGGAGTCCGTCTGTCTGTTACGGGGTATCTCAGGTACGGCTGCACCGGTTTCAATGAAACATTTGTAGATATGTGGCTAAATTTACAATTAGACTTAACATCAATAAAAAAATATATACGACTTGACGTCATACGACATACCTATAAACAAATACTTGTGTTGTGAATATCATTTGTAATAGAAATTGTAAAATTGTAAATAATGGAACTTTAAATGTAAAATTTACATAAATGACTGTTGTTATTTGTCAAACCTTAATGATTTTTTTTTGTAATGTAATATTTTGACTATTCGTAGGTTACCCTTAACAAGTGTTTTTAATCAAAAATAAATGTATGGCGTATCTATGAAATAAATAACATTCTATTCTATACTAATAATCTAAAGATGAAGAAGTTTTTTGTTTGAACGCGCTAATCTCAGAAACAACTGGACCGATTTCAAAAATTATTTCACCGTTAAATATGTATGTAATCCCCGAGTGCTAGGCTATTAAATTATGCACGGACAAAGCCGGGGCAGACCGCTTGTTACATTTAAAACGACAAACAAATTCGCGGGGTAATGTGCGGCCTTATCGCATTTTTTATAGTGTAGTGTCGGGACGAGCAGAACATGTGACTGATGGTAAGCAACACGCCTGCTCATAACAGAACTGTGTCACGCGGCACTGCACTACGCTCGTTATTATATATATATTATAGTACATATAGTACATGTTATAAGATGATTTATTTTATTCTTTGGTTTGTTAGGTGGTCGAATTGAGGAAACGTACATGTTGTACCGACACCACATAAAATTTGATAAGAGTGCGAATGATGATGATGTTTGTTGGGTGGTCGAAGAACGAGATTAATTTTGCAATATATGTGTATGATAATTTAGCCAGAAATTACCGTCTCGGGGCCCATCAGCAAGACTTTACAAATTAAATGCCGTTATGTCGATTTTAACTTTTCACCCCCACAATGTCTATAACATTAACACTTACTTGTGCTTCCCGGCGTCGCTCAAGTCCGGTTTGATCGATGGGAAAACAGGGAACGGAAACACAAGGGAAAATAGGGAATCGCAAACCAGACTAGCTTCCGTAGATCTCTCGTCCGTCCAGACAACGATCCTGCGTTGGAGAAAGGTGGCCGATCCCGCAGCCCGCTTTCACTCTGTGGTCTTCCAGCACCAATCCAGAGTGTTCCAATAATTAATAGCCTCTTCCTGTAGCACTATTACGTTACGTACGTTTTTATCACCAGAATCATATAAAACGCGTCGTTTCGTTCCAGCGAAAAAACAAGACGTCACAAGTTGACAGCTGTAAACCATAGATCCGCTATGATTTTAATGTTGCCCGATTATACGGAACAAAACCCCCGACCAATTGAACTCCAGGTCAATTTTAGAAAACCAGTATTTAGCAACTAGTACTTAATAACTAGTATTTAGCAGTATCCGGACCTCAAATAAAACGAAATTCCCACTTTGACCCGAAAGTGGAAATCAAACCAAAAAAAACTTTACCAAAAATAGTAATAAAACTAAATTAAATTTTAACCATGAAAAAAAAACGTATATCTAATAAAGGGGCAAGCGTGCCAGAGAGGACACCGCGCGCTGAAGTCTGGAACCAGAAATCAGAATCTCCGCCACGCGGGGTGTGCCATCAGTACCAGATATCAATTTTAAAATACGTCCCCTACGCCAGAGTAGGGGGGCCAAATTTGCCTCTTTTAATAATACTAAGTCCCCTTCCCGAGGGGCCTCCGTCCTATCTGTCCATTTTACCCGTTGTTGCAACAGATGCAAGTACTCGGCCGACCAGCGCCTCCAGAAGTCTTGACTTATTTGCTGCAATAACTGAAAACGGGACAGGCGTCCGGGCCGCTCATCCTTCCAGGGATACTCCGGCAACGCGGTTAAGGGCTGACCGATCAAGAAGTGACCTGGCGTCAAGACTTCTAGATCGTTAGGGTCAGGCGAGATTGGACAGAGAGGACGGGAATTAAGCACTGCCTCCACGCGGCATAGTACCGTGACTAACTCTTCCCAAGTTAACACGGTCTCCCCGATGACACGGCGGAGATGGGTTTTAGCAGACTTCACCGCAGCCTCAAAAATTCCTCCCCAGTGAGGACAGGCCGGCACACTAAATTGCCAGCTGATTCCCCGCTGGGCGAGAGCCAGACTTAAACTATTATTACCAGAATTTAAAAAAATATTAACTTCGCGTAAATAATTCGCCGCCCCTCGATAATTTGTGCCATTGTCCGAACGTATTAAAGAGGGTACTCCTCTTCGCGCTACAAAGCGATCCAGCGCCGCGACAAAGGCCTCCGTAGACAGCGCAGAGACCAGCTCCAGGTGGACTGCTTTGGTGGCCAAACACACAAAGACGCACAGGTAGGCTTTAACGACCTTGGCGTTACGCAACGTCGATGACTTGACCGAGAAGGGCCCAGCGAAGTCCGTTCCGACCCCGTCGAACGGCCTCGAGGGAGAAATCCTATCCGGAGGAAGATCTCCCATCATGGGCTGCATGGTAGACGCCTTGAGCCTATAACAAGGGACACATCTAAACAGCACCTTTCGGACCGCCCTGCGAGCCGACAAGATCCAGAATTCACGCTGCAACACAGCGAGAAGCGCGCCACATCCAGCGTGCGCGTTACCGATATGCCGATCGGTGATCAGCAGGTCCACCAGAGGACCTCCTTTCGGTAGCAACAGGGGGTGCCTGCTGCCGTACGGCAGGTTGGCTTTCCGGAGCCGACCTCCTACGCGCAGAAGACCATCCTGATCTGTGAAAGGGTTCAACTTGGCGACCGCACCCTTCAAACGAGCGCGTCCGCAGCGCAGCGCCTCAAGTTCCGTCGGAAACCTCTCACCCTGCACCAGCCGAATGAGGTGCAGCAAGGAACTCCGACGCTCCTCCACAGTGGCGATCTGGTCACTCCTCCTCTGACGAGGGTGACGACAGTTGTGGATGAAGCGTTTAATCCAGCTAGTTACCCCCAACAACTTATCCAGCTTGCTGTAACGACCCGTCAACCAATCAGGGTCTGGGGGCACTTCCGCCACAATCGCATGCACGCGGACTCCGGGCAGCTCCGCTCGCTCCGAGTCCGCGCCGAGAGCTGGCCAGGAAGCTTCTGGCTCCCGCAGCCAGTCCGGACCCCACCATAAGGGGTGATCAACTAGCTCCGGCGCGGAACAGCCGCGCGAAGCACAGTCAGCGGGGTTCAACTCACCCGGGACATGTCTCCAAACCATGTCCAGTCCAATGTTTTGGACTTGGGAAACCCGATTTCCCACAAAGGTCTCCAAAGTGTGAGGGGCTGCTCTTAACCAGGCAAGCACGACCTGACTGTCTGACCACGCATAGACATTCCGGATGTCTATCGAGGTGGACAGTTCCTGATACACGTGCTTAAGCAGCCGAGCAAGTATGGTGGCTCCGCTCAATTCCAGTTTCGGAATAGTGAGTCGTGTCCTGATAGGAGCTACCTTGCTCTTCCCCAATAAGAGCGTGACATTGACGTGGCCTCCAGCGTCAACTGTACGCAAGTACACAGATGCGGCATAGCCCAGCTCGGACGCATCACAAAACCCGTGCAGGCTGATCCGGCTACAGCCTGGTGGCAGAATGCGACGGGGCAACGCCACTCGATTGACCGTTTCGAGGTCAGATATTAAACGAAGCCAAGTGTTAAGCGAGTCTCCGACCAGGGGGTCGTCCCAGGAGACCTTCAGAGTCCAAAGTCGCTGTAACAGACACTTGGCTGCGAACAGAACCGGACTGATCCAACCGTTTGGATCAAACATCCTGGCGATGGTGGACAAAACCGTCCGTTTTGTCCACGCGCGTGTGGCTTCCAGTGCCACCCGAAAGGTGAAGATGTCAGCAACCGGTTGATACTGCATGCCCAGAACCGCAATCCCGTGCGGATCGTCACCTTCCTCGAAGAGCCCCGGATCCTGCTGGTGATCGTCCGGGATACCAGCCAGGACGTTAGGGTCGTTAGAGAGCCATTTTCGAAGCTCATAGCCTCCAGATGCGAGAAGCTCTGTAAGCTCATCCCGGAGCAACAGAGCTTCCTCCACCGTCTGCGCACCAGTGCAAACGTCGTCCACGTACAGGTCGCGCTCCAGAACTGCGGCTGCACGTGGGTACCGAGCCCGTTCTTGCTCCGCCAACTCCAGCAGTGAGCGGATCGCAATGAAGGGGCTTGATCTCAACCCATAGGTGTTGGTGTTCAACTCATACACCATCATAGGGTCCTGAGGACTTTCCCGCCAGAGGATCAACTGGAACCTCCTGTCCTCGGGGTGTATGACCGTTTGTCGGAACATCATACGGATGTCCGCTCCCAACACCACCTGATGCCTACGGAAATTCAGGATGATGTCTACAATATCCCGATGTAGCTTCGGTCCAGCGTGGAGGCACTGGTTCAGTGACACTCCTGTCGAAGTCGGAGCGGATCCATCGAACACCGTCCTGAGTTTGCCCGTCGACGCCTTCAAAACGGCGTGATGAGGCAAAAAGTAGTGGTCCATGGTCGACCAGTCGTCGCGAGCCGGAGACATGTGGCCCAGTGCCTCATACTCCCTCGTGAACTCGATGTACTTTTCCCGAAGTACAGGATCTCGAGCCATGCGTCGCTCCATGGACCTGAGCCTTTTCTCGGCCAATGATCGAGACTGGCCCAGACGCGGGGGGTTATCCCGGAAAGGCAGCCTAGTCTCCAATCGCCCAGAAACCATTCTCCGAGTGCGAGCCTGATAAAAGTTCTCACACTCCACGTGCTCGGGATCCAGCCGAGACACGGTAGGCGGCTCTTCGATCTCCCAGAACCTCTGCATGATCTGAGCGAGGGCCGTTCCCGTAAAAGAAGCCTGATTCGACTGCTGCCACTCATCCACCATTCCCAAAATGGCGTTCCCGTAGATGGTGGGCAGCGCCATCAGCGAAGACTGATCCAGCAGTCTAGGCTTGCCGTTCATGATGTAACCCAGTACATCAGAACCCAACAAAAGGTCTACCGGACCCGCCATCCCGAAGCGGGGATCCGCCAACCTGAGACCCTTAGTACAGGACAAAAGATCCGGATCTATGTCCGCCTGAGGAAGCCAACCGACAACCGAATCCATGACGGTAGCCCTGACCGCAATCCTTTCCGAATAGGAATGTACGGACGAGAAGGAGAGGCGGGTCTGTCCAGCCAACCGCACCTCTGTGTTCCCGACTCCTCGCAACGGAGTCGGTGACGGAAACCTAGCCAGGCCCAGGCGATGAGCAACCCGGGTTGTTAAAATGCACCCCTGGGACCCTGTGTCCAAGAGCGCTCGTATCCGGACGTAGTCGCCTCTTGGACCCCAAACCCTTAACCAGAGGGTGGGCAGCAGGACCACCGGTTGATCCTGTGCCAAGGGAACGGAGGCTAGTCATTCCCTCCGAGGCTCGTCCGAACCCGTCGGACTACAGGGCCCAGCCCAATATGGCTGCCGAGTGCAAAGGGCCATCGGAGGGGGGGCATATCCAGCTGCCCTGCCGTACCTAAAGTAGGGCGGGTGATAATCCAGCCTCGGGTGCTCATGGAGGGGAGGCGTGTACGCCCTCCATTCTATGGGTCGCGGATCCAGCGGCGGAGAAGGATAACGCTGGGGAGGTGGCCCCCGTGGTGACTCCGGTATCACCCTTCCACCTCTCCAGTTCGCCCGCGTCCGCGCGGGCTGTGAGGTCGGTGACCGAGCCGCGTGCAGGACGCCCCTTGTTGGGCTGCCCGGTGCTGCCGTGGGTTGGGGTGGAGGGGGTGTGCTCCACGCTGTAGCCACTTCATGGTTGTACAAGGCGTGGCTCTGCGTGGGAGCGCCCCCGCCCGTGGAGGGCCCCTTCCCTGAGGGCTGTCGACCAGCACCATCGCTCCTGACGCACAAGAGCTGATGGTGTGGTCCCCCACACCCAGGACACGGCCGTGCCGTGGGGCAGTCATTGTACAGATGACCCCCCAGGCACCCGTAGCACCGACGCAACCGCCGAACGATCCCTCGTCGTTCGGAGGTCGTCCGCGCAAGCAGGGCCGGACACTGCACCAGCGCGTGAAGCTGGCCACAGTTCGGGCACTCCTGCTCCGACGCACTCGTCACCGTCGCAGTCCGCTTCACCGCACCCTGAGTGCGGGGATTGGTAGGTCGCGGTCCTGTTCCGGCAGGGCCACGAGCTGACGCGGCGGGCTGTGCCTCCTGAGGCGCCGACTCTGCCATCCTCGCCTCCCACTCCAGGACCCGAAGCAGCTCCTCAAACGTGGGGAAGACCTTCGGGTCGCCGTGAAGGCCCCTTTCCCGCTCGAACCGGGCGCGCAACTCCAGCGGCACCTTGCCCAGCAGGATGTGGACCAGCAGGAACGACCAGTGTTCTACTGGCAGTCCCAAGCTGCGCAAGGCGTTGTACGCCACCTTCACGGGCGTGAGGATTAGCGGCCGCAACTGAGACCTCTCAGTCACCTTCGGCAGCCCCAGTATTTGGGACACGTGAGCGTCGGCGAGGAGCCGAGGGTTTTGAAACCTCGTTTCCAGCAACTCCATCGCCGTGCCGAAGTTGTCGTCGTCCAGCTCCAGATGCTGGACCAGGGAGAGTGCCTCACCCTCCAGTGACGTGCGGAGATAGGCCAGTTTCTCCGCCTTCGTCAGATCCGTGCGTGAATCCACGAGAGAGGCGAACATACTCCGGAAGCCGCTCCACTCTCGCAGGTTCCCTGTGAACCTGGGCAAGTCCAGGGTGGGAAGGCGTCCCACTACACCCGAACCCGCATTCCTGATGACGGGTCCCGAGTTCGCCCTTCCCTGACGAGACCTCTCCAGCTGGCGAACCCCTTCGGAGACCTCGTCGTAGACATCCAGGATGCGCCGCATGTCCGCCTCGATCCTCTCCATCTGCTCCTCAGGTGGAGACGGCCTTGCATCCCGCAGCGATCCTGCACTCCTCTCAGCGACCTCCAGGCGCCTGTCGAGCTGTTCTGCCCTATTTAACAGCGCCTCCTCCCGGTCTCTCCGGCCGACCAATCCTTGTAAGGATTCGAACCACCGGAGCTGGTTGGCCAAATCCGAAGCCATTTTTAAATTTAAATTTAAACTTTAAATTAACCTAAGTTCGGACAATGTCACAACAAATATCGAATACAACAATATATCCGCAACCCAAACAACCGGATACCACTTAATACTAATTTCCCGACAGTTTGGGGAGAAATTATACGCTGGTATTACAATATTTAATCTTGGCTGAATGACTCGGTAACCAAGTTCGTGAACTACCAACCTAAGCACACAAAACAATATCTGAACTACTCACTTTTTTTCCAGAAAAATGAAAAGTACTAAATATATTATGGGGGTATATTCACGACAACTACGCTCTTTCTACCAAAAAATGTATGATAATTTAGCCAGAAATTACCGTCTCGGGGCCCATCAGCAAGACTTTACAAATTAAATGCCGTTATGTCGATTTTAACTTTTCACCCCCACAATGTCTATAACATTAACACTTACTTGTGCTTCCCGGCGTCGCTCAAGTCCGGTTTGATCGATGGGAAAACAGGGAACGGAAACACAAGGGAAAATAGGGAATCGCAAACCAGACTAGCTTCCGTAGATCTCTCGTCCGTCCAGACAACGATCCTGCGTTGGAGAAAGGTGGCCGATCCCGCAGCCCGCTTTCACTCTGTGGTCTTCCAGCACCAATCCAGAGTGTTCCAATAATTAATAGCCTCTTCCTGTAGCACTATTACGTTACGTACGTTTTTATCACCAGAATCATATAAAACGCGTCGTTTCGTTCCAGCGAAAAAACAAGACGTCACAAGTTGACAGCTGTAAACCATAGATCCGCTATGATTTTAATGTTGCCCGATTATACGGAACAATATGCTAAACCTAGCTAAACTAATACATGTACTAGAGCGCAAAATTGGAAGTAACGTAAAAAAACTAAAGACTCAGACGAAGTCGCGACACATCGACTAGTCGACAAATAAAAGTCATAATGCAGGTATCATTGTGTTAACAGGGATTAGGTATGATTTTTTTGCACAATTGCATAGTTACGTTCGTGCGAATGTGTGCGGGTTCGTTGACCCCCCTCACACGGCCGCCGCAGACACATTTTATTCCGATCCCCAATATGTGTATTTATGAAACGTTTGTATGTAATTTGCATTACTATTCACACGGGCGGTGTTCTAGAATACTAGACTGTCTGGCTTGAAGTGTATCAGGGTCAGAGTTGCGATAAAAATTATGGCGACCGGCGGCGGGCGGCTTTCGTTTCGGAGACATCTCGAGAGCCGCAGACAGATCTACTTGGGTCCGATGTTTCTCTATCTCAGCTAGATCAATATTTTACTTCAGGTTTTTTTATCGTATAGAGTGACGAGACGAGCAGGACATGTGCCTGATGGTAAGCAACATGCCTGCCACATAATAGCACAGTGGCACGCAGCATTTATGTAGTAGAGGCTATTTTGAGGGGACTGCTATAGGTTCTTTAAAAAAACAGATTTACCTAGTTGGCTATTTCTTCATTAGACTTCATTGGATTGGATTGTCGCATTTTATATCTAAACTATCGGTTCGTTCCAACTTCGCCCGGATCGAATAGCGTTACTGCTTAGTCTTATTTAATGTAATTTTCAGCTCATTTACGTCCAATATCTATAGCCTCCTATAGTATAGTGGAAACCACACCACAAACTTTTGAAAAACCCTTAGAGACTATACCTTCTTATCTTTAGAATCAAGATTCCTATCACCGTCTATGGATTTTTATCGATTGGATCACATATCTTTTGATTACCCAATTAGATAACGTACAAATCAAATGTATTATCACTCCCTTATTCCTTCCTAGAATAATATGTAAATTCATTGTGACGTACTTCGTTCAGGTATTTTATTATACATTCAGATATTATTATTTGGATATCTTAGCACACAGTTCGCCTGTGGATGTTGGGGAAGTTACAGACAGCTATGAAGAACGATGACTTTATTCTACTAATGTTAAGTACAAATGTTAAAGTTTGAATATTTGTTGCTCAAACAATGTATGCGAAAATAAAATAATTATTATAATAGTTAAAAAAAAAACACGCTTTTGCATTTCAAATAGCCAATCCGCCACCTTGGAACGGTCGCCATTTTGGATTTAGGTTACGTGACTATTTTTTTCGTATCCCATTCAGCAAACCCTTTCATTTAATACCCATATCATGGGGGTGGATTTCAAACAGCCAGTCCGCTGGGAAGGCCGCCATATTGGATTTGTAATGACGTTTCTTAGCTAGTCATGTGTTGTCATCAGAACTCGGAGCGTGTGCAAAATTTCATCCTAATCGAAGACCGGGAAGTGGGTCAAATTAAGATTCCAAGATTTTCTTACATACATAGTTAGTTACAAGTGAAGCTAATGGGGAGGCCGCCATATTGGATTTGTAATGACGTTTCTTAGCTAGTCATGTATTGTCATCAGAACTCAGAGCGTGTGCAAAATTTAATCGAAGACTGCGTACTGGGTCAAATTAATATTTCAAGATTTTCTTACATACATAGTTAGTTACAAGTGAAGCTAATAAAAGCGTATTAAAAATTTATATTTTCAGGCATCAACCTATACAAGTTGTAATCGAATTACCTGATTGATTCTGTTTCATTGATATATTACCATTTACAACTGAGAAGTAAAATTCTTCACTTTATTACGAAGCTGCTCGAGTTACGGATCAATAATTTCTACGCCTGCACATTGTGTATTTTTATCTCTAAGAGGAAAACTTACTAAAATTGGGTCAAAAGCGGTCATTATGAGTATCGGCAAATATTTATTTATTTAATTATTCAAAGAATTGTAGATTAATGCTTGGAATAGTATAATAGAGAACAACCGTTCTCGATAACCGGTTGTTCTGGTTACTGCAGTTGTACTAAACTGTGTAGCGATTCTGAACCCAGTCGGATTGATCTCGACACGGAATCGGAACTTTTCGGTCTCTGTCTTATCTGTTTAGAACGACAGAGACAAGGATTGTCATTCCGAATTTGAGTGGTTTGGAATACGTTCAGAATCAGTACCCTAAGGGCTACCACACCAAACTGCGCTGCGATGCGATGCGACGCCGCATCGGGGGAAGGGCTGCCACACAATACTGCGATGCGATGCGACATGCGACGCCGCATCGGAGCAATTTGCATCGCATCGTATCGCAGTTTTGTGTGGTAGCCCTAAATCGGAAATCGAGCACCTCCCCTAGCATTATGCTAACGTGGCGGATTTTATAATATTTTTTTTATATTAAAGAGTGACCAGACGAGCAGGACATGTGCCTGATGGTAAGCAACATGCCTGCCACATAACAGCACAGTGACACACAGCTATTGGAACATGAAGAGTCCAAATCATTACCTAGCACTGCACTGCGCTCGTCACCCAGATATCTAAGGTGTTATATCTCTCAGCCCTGTAATTTCTCTGGAAACATTGCCCTTCAAACCGAAACACAGTAACGCTTACACATTACTGCTTGGTGGTAGAATAATTGACAAAGGTCAATTACTTCCCCAGGCGGACTCTGCCAAGAGTCCTACCACTAGACTAGGCGGATTACCTAGACACACGGTAGCGTGACAAGCCAAGTTCTAGCTAACAGAACGGACGAGCCGCACCGTGTGTAATGTTACACGAACCATTTGGTGCCACTTTTAACTCTTGTCATAAATCAAAAACTACTTTTAAAAAAAACTCGTACATTGATACTTGCAAAATACTATACATCTTATAAGTTCCAAATTTCAGAAACCAAACTTAATTATATTATAGCTCTTGCATGTTCTAAGCCTGCAAGTTCTTATCTTATTCTCCTAAACATTTTGCTTGTTAGATTTTAGCCATCGAACATAGGGAGGGCAAATCCATGAATGTTTTAGTAGGTACTTAATAATAATCCGTATAAGAGTATCATATATAATATCCGTATAACCCGAGTCAGACCTTGGACCTATTTAGATCTCACTTCTTTTGTCGTTGAAGTCAACACAACCAAGGCATTTATCATAAATACTGGACTTGGCTACCATTACCTGTGAGGCCTAGAATCGCACTAATAGAAACAAAACTCACTAAAGTGAGTGGCACTAAAGTCATCAATGGTTCTCCAAGTATGATAATATACTCTGTACCGAATTACTGAAAAGTAATTTAAAGTTTCGACATAGCGTTTTGGGCACCCATTAAAACGATTTTGAGTTCCGATAAAACTACTGTACCCTGAAATGCTTTCTCTGCACGAGAGATTTTCGGCGTATGCCGGAAGCACACTGTCGAAAGAAAACGAGTAATTACTTTTCTATGAAAAACGATACTGATGACTTCAATCGTAATATTAAAAAAATCACACACTCTACCTACTTCATTTTAATAAAACTTGTGCGAAAAAACGAATTATGTGCCCAGCTATAATACTCTGCTATATAAAAAATCCCTTTCTCTTTTTTTGAAGTTGGATTAAACAGTTCCTAGATGATAAAGAAGAGCGTAGAATAGGATGATAGGTTACCAGTTATATGGTTATAAGATATTATAGGATATGGTGTTACTAGTCGGGTCAAGATAACTTTTGTGATAGGTTTTGTAAAATTTTATCAAATTTAGAATTTATTTGGAATTTTCTGGCAAATGCTTACCAAGTTGAAATAATGCTTTTTCAGAAAGCAAGTATATTATATAGATAGTTACCGATTTCGACAAAGCGCCAATCTTTCATTTAGCAAGAGAAATTTAACAAAATTAAACTTGGCGCCACCTTTGGCTATACTACCTTTGACAGGTTACATGCGTGTGATATGGCCCATCCCGGCTTAAATTTCAACCGCATTTGCCCGCTTTCTCGAGAAGAATACCAGAGCGGGCGCAATAACGCGTTCGACCCTTTCAAACGATCGCTAGCTTCTAGTTGTCTGGACGAGAGTGTGCAGTCGGCGTTAAACTTAATCGATTTATTGGTAGTACTAGCCGTTCGCGATTCATTAAGCAAACGAATCGTGCGAAATCCAACCAGCTTGGAATACATTAAAGAGTGTAAACAGGCGGTTAGAATTCCGCGTGGAAGTCTTGTGAAATCGCTTTGTGCCTTGTATTTACACATTTTTTAATCATCGATAGGTTTACGTTTGACCGTCATATCACCTGGGGGTCTATCGCGTAAGGAAAACGGGTCTTAGGTTTGATATTGCTCTATCTTTTCTTTTTTCTTGAAGTTATAGAGACAGCAATAGCAAAGTCTATGCCTATTTAGTGAGGCGGTAAAAGAGCGGATGTTAAATGACGATGCGGTCTACGAAGAGCGCTATTACCCCAGTTTTGAAATTGTTATCTATTATTAAAGTGAAGTCAAATTTATTCGTTTGTATCAATAGAACGTCTACCATGAAACGGTGTCAATTTTTTAGTTACAAGCAGTTTGATAGAAATAAAGGTCAAAGTGGTTTTTCATCTTTTTTGTCTATCTATGTATAACGCAAAAGTAAATATATATATGTATATATATTATACTATGTTTATTTACATTTATTAGGCCTCTGGTGGCCTCTACTGCCAACCGAACCAGTATTATAAGACCTACACCATTTTCGAGACGATCACGCAGATACTCATAAATCCGCACAATTTAAATTAAAAAAATTGTACGACGTCATATCCTCATTTATGAAATTAAAGCGGACAAGGAACTCATAAAAACACTGTATATACTATACAAAGTAGGTCCAGCAATATGACCCTTTAACGACACCAGTTACAATACAGAGTATAAAGGCTAGATGATATTGACCTCACGTATGCGACCTCCAAAACCTGATGCCAAAGAACTCGAGGCTCGTTAGCTGCACTTGTAGGTCGATACAACACGTACTACCCACCTAGTACGTGAAGAAAGCTGAATGTACCTAGCTCAGACTGGACCGAGTGCGATTATCAATCTTAAATCCTACATGATACGTGACAGTTTTAATTGTAATGTAATTGTATTAATCTGACCCGAATAAAATTTAAACTAATAATGGATTTCTCAATTAACTAAAACATTTGGAAGTCAAACGAATGCTAACTGTCGAATTCAAAATATCGTACTGATATTATAAACGCAATGTTTAAAAGAGTTTGTTAAATCTTTAATATCGCTAAAACTACTGAAAGCATCTGGATGTAATTTGCTACATAGATAGATAATAGTCTGGAATAGTATATAGTAAAGTTCCCGGGAAAATAACAGAATAGGGAAATACGCGGGTGAAACCTCGGGGCACTGCTAGTATTCAGTAAAAACAACCTTAACTAGACATACAGCTCGCAGCTTGCACTAAAACGCTAGTTATTCGTACGTAAGTAGTAACTATAGGTACACATGCTCATTTATGCTAACTAACATCTATCCAAATAAAGGAATTTAAACTTAATTTTCGTTAAGTTAAAGTTTTGTATCGCGTGTGGTTCAACGAACCGTGGTCAGCGGGTTCATGATTCAAATTTAGTATGTGCAAACTGCACTTCCCACAGTAAATTTGGTTTAAATTAAAAAGATTTAAGGCGCTGCCTGTTGTCTAGCCATAACCTTATAAGCAGCCCACTTTATGTTCTCACAGCTGGGACTCGAGGCCTTATTTCACAAGATAAAAAAGGCCATAATATAATTAATAGAATAGATAATAGTAGTCACAGGTCCCATATAAATTTTATCGAAATCTGTGTAGCTGTTTCTGAAATACATATTAACAAAAACTAAACTTACATGTATACACATTTACACATTTTAGACGATATTATGGTGATAGATTCTTATGAAATTGGGTCGAGTGTCTGAATTTAATTGTAAATTGAAGTCGGTTCTTGTTTTTTCGGAGAAAATAAATTTTCTGATTATCTATAAGATAATTTATTATAATATATATATATATTTTTAATGTTTTTTTTTTGTTTGGTAGATCATACTTCAGAGTACCATATAAATTTTATCGAAACCGGTGAAGATGATTTCACAAAACATACTTACCACTTCTATTCCCACTAATTTGCGAATAATAGTGGGTTGTCTATAGCGCAGGTAGCGCCTTAAACGAAAAAAAGATTTAAATGTCGAGATCCTCCGATACGTAACGTAAATATGGGCCAGTTACTGTGGGCTGTGGCGTATTTGTCGTAATTTGTTTTTAATTATAGGTAATTAAGAAACCTTGGTTTCACTACCGTTAGGGTTCTATTGAAGATGCGCCTCTATCAAGGGACAGATAATTACTTCATTTGAATTAATAGTAAGTATTAGGCCAGTAAAAATTTAATTTAAGTTTGAACTAAATGTCCGATCCATTTTTTTTACAAGTTTTAAGATCACTAACTTACCATAAAATCACAAGACGCTGACAGATCCAGGTGGAGCTTAAATTAAGTACCATTTTGAAAAAAAAAAATGTTTTTGGCCAATATATCGGAAACTATGCACTTTAGGGTAAAAGTGATCGAGATCTTTATTGCAGAGAATACAATTTCACACCTTTTGTTTCGATTCTGGGTTAGGAGAAACTATTTATGTGAGTAAGGATATTTGGTGTGTGAGTTTGTAACCATTTATTGTAATTAATATAAACTCTCAATTTTAATTTTACACATTTAATGACTAGAGTATTAAATGAATCTAGCAGCCTGCGCTGTTATCATTGTAGTTCCTGTTCCCGAAAGTTTCTAGTAATAAAAAGTAGCCGGTGTGCTATTCCAGACTATAATCTGTGTTCCGAATTTCAACCCAATCTGAGGACGTCTACTCTATTTCTACGAAAACGTAATTTCGAAAAAAAAAACTAGCGACTTTCCTGCTCTTGTTCTACTTCGTTTCGTCCTATACAACATGATGTTTAAATGTTCTAAGCATACTCTAATTTTATTAGAGTAGGCTTAGAACATTTAAATGGACAAAACGACGGATCGAAGTAGAATCGGTGTTGGAAATTCGCGAGTTTATTTAGAAATTACGTTTTCGTAGAAAGAGAGTAGACGTCCTGTTCAGCCGCTCTGACGTTTATTAGTAGGACTACTTTTTTTACAATTAATTGTGACGAGACGAGCAGGACAAATGCCTGATGGTAAACAACATCCCTGCCCATAACAGCACGGCGTCAGAACTATTGGAACATAGAGTCCAACTCTTTACCTAGCAGTGCACTGCGCTCGTCATCCAGAGATCTTAGACGCTTTATCTCTAAGCCCTGTAATTTCTATGGAAACATTGTCCTTCTAACCGGAACACTGATGTTTTCACATTACTGCTTGGCGGTTGAACAACTGGCAAAGTTCAATATCATCAAAATTCCCGATAAATTAACCATAACATTCTATACGAAAGATACTCCAGATGTTATTTTACAACCTAACACGACAGTTAATACGAATCGTTTATTAATACGTTAAAAAAGAGTCAAGTCTCCATGCGACGGGTGTATCAGAGTACATACGGAACCCATGCGGTTTACGATCTTGGCGTTTTTTTAATCTGCGGCAAGGTAAGTTCTAAATTAAGATTGGTTTAATGATACCTTTTGGGATCAATTGAGAATTACTGTTGCTAAGCGCGCGCCGGACGAAGGTCGCTCGGCCGAGTGGCCGAACGTACTGCGCGCGCCGTACGTAGGGACCGCAGTAAGGGACCTTGGTGCAGCTTTTATAAATCTATACTAATATTACAACGCTGAAGAGTTTGTTTGTTTGAACGCAAGGATCTCGGGAACTACTAGTCCGAAGTCCGAATCGAAAGATTCTTTCTCTGTTGGATAGTCCATTTATCGAGAAAGGCTATAAACCATTTAACATTATACGCTACTATCAACAGGAGCGGAGCATGAATGAAAAATGTAACAAAAACGGACAAAAATATTGCTATTTAAGCTCTCAAAAAGCAATATTTTACCTTAATCTAAAATCTAAATTCGCAAGTCAACTCGATAACTTATAACTATTTTAAAATGTCAATGAACTTACCGATAGTCTGGGGATTTTAATAAATAAAATTTCTGGGGATTTTACCACCTTGCTATTATTGAAAAGACCCAGGATATAACTTTGAGGAAACAAGCTAGCCGACAATAGGCACAATGACTATAAAAAAATATTAGTCAGTGTATAGTAAGAGTCATATTATAAAAAAATAATGTACACGTATTTTTTTCTTTTGTTATACAAAAAATTTACCAAGATCCAGTGATAAGAAGTTACGAGTGACGAATTACAAGAGCGACTACTGATACTGTCACAAACTGTACGTAGTCGGTGTGCTGTGCATACAATGACAGTACCGTTGCATAGTACGAGTGCGTACGATTTTTAACCTCTCCAACGTTTATTACAATGTCTTTTCCTTAACTAAGATGTGATGTAATGTACGTTTTATCTCCCGATCGTCGGGTACCGTGTCGCCTGGCGAGATCTCACAGAGATGATCGTTTTCGACTCATTTAGAATCATAAATTGAGATGAACGATAAGATTACTGACTGATGAAGATTATTTTTTCGTTGGACACACGTTTTTGTAAGTGAAACAGCTGATTTTTTACTTGAAAACGAGATTCCAGTAAAATGGCCGTCCATAAATTTCGTCACACGTCAAGGGGAGGGAGGGGGTCATGAAGTGTGACAAAGGGCGGGGAGGGGGTATAAAACGGAACCTTTATAGATTCGTCACGTCTGTCTGTCTATCCGTCCGTATGTCACAGCCACTTTTTGCCAAAACTATGAGAACTGCAATGTTGAAACTTGGTAAGTAGATGTATTCTGTGAACCGCATTAGAAAAAGAAAGAAAAATTAGGGTTGCCCCCCATACTGCGAACTGAAACTCAAAAAAAAAATTTTCATCAAACCTACACGTGTGGGGGGTGTCTATCGATAGGTCTTCAAAAATGGTGTTGAGGTTTCTAAAATCATTTTCGTCTACACTGAATAATTTGCGCGAGAGACACTTCCAAAGTGGTAAAATGTGTCCCCCCCCCCGTCTAACTTCTAAAGTAAGAGAATGAAAAATCTAAAAAAAATATGATGTACATTACTATGTAAACTACTAACTTTTTTTACTGCGTCATAATTACACTATTATTGAAACTTCGATCAAAGTTACAACGAACTACATGCACTATGTGTACTATGTATATTATGTTACATGCTGCAAAGGAACCCTTCATGGGCGAGTCCAACTCGCACTTGGACACTTTATTTATTAAAAACGTCGTTCTTAATATCTAAGTATTACAAAATTAAATTTAAACGAAAATTGCAAAATATGTGACGTGTAAGGGGTGCAGGCTCAAAAATATGACCAACTGTGACAAGGACAGGGGAGGGGTATAATAAAAGCAGCCGAGTGCGAGTTGGACTCGCCCATGCAAGGTTCCCTAGCAGCAAGTAACATAATAAATAAGCTCTTGTAGTTCGGTGTAACTTTGATCGATGTTTTAATAATGGTGTATTTATGACGTACTAAACGTACGTAAAAAAACTACTAATCGGATCAAGTTCAAACCAATTTTCGTTGGTAGTTAGCATGGTAATGTACATCATATATATTTTTAGTTTTATCATTCTTTTATTTTAGAAGTTAGAGGGGGGGGGGGGGGGCACATTTTACCACTTTGTAAGTGTCTCTTGCGCATACTATTCAGTGTAGACAAAAATTATATTAGAAACCTTAACATCATTTTAGAAGACCTATCGATAGACACCCAACACGTATAGGCTTGATGAAAAAAAAATGTTGAGTTTCAGCTCTAAGAATAGGGGCAACCCTAAATATTGGATTTTTTTGTAAAAATCTTAATGCGGTTCACAGAATACATCTACTTACCAAGTTGAAACAGTGTAGTTCTCATATTTTCGACAAAAAGTGGCTGTGACATACGGACAGACAGACCTGACGAATCTATAAGGGTTCCGTTTTTACGTTTTACGGAACCCTAAAAATCAAGAAATGCGTGTGACGTAATTTATGGGTGACCCTAAAGAGTTTTATGTGTTAATTTTAGATTATTGTCAGAATGACGGAATTAGTGTAACATGGCGACTGTGAGACTTTAATAAAGGAGGAAGTTTTCAATTCAGTTTATTTATAATCCTACTTCCTACTAATATTATTAATACTAAAGTTTGTATGTATGTTTTTCTTTCAAGCAAAAACTTGTGGGGAAAAAATAATTAATAATACCAAATTAAATCAAAATCATAAAAAAATATTCAAACTAAATAAAAAGTCAATGAAATAAAATAAAATTAATCGCAATAAAATAATGTCAAAGTTCATTACATTTTAAATAATTTAAACATTAGTCACATAAAATATTATCAAAATAGGTTTAGCAGTTTGATTTGCAACTTTAACTTTAAAACCACTGTAGGCATGATATAATAAAAAAAATCTTCTAATCCAACCAGTTTAACAGCATTAGTACCACTAAACCACTATCAATTTTAGATAATTGATATTGTATTTATTTTTATCAAATATATGCTCAAGAGATGGAATCCTACTAATATTATAAATGTCAATGTATGGATGTTTGTTGCTCAATCACGTCCTAACGTATGAACGGATCGGGCTGAAATTTGGAACACATATAGATTATAGTCTGATTGAGCAACAAAGATCCATACATTTAAAATATTAGTAGGATAGTGTACTCATAGAGTATGGTGTACTGTAAGAGTATGGAAAGCTTTTTAGGTATGCTTTGAATATGCTTTCAGGTATGTTTAAGTATCTATAATATGTATAATGTGCAATTAGTAAGTTTCATAGGACCCTGTCCTTCTATGCTAGGCTACAGTTCAGTAATAACTGCCATATACCTACATAAAAGAAAAATTGTTATTAACAGGGCAGCCATTGCCCCCTATGAAATCCTACAAAAACTAAATACATTGCAAGTGTTTTGAGATAAATTTAAAGTTATACCAATTTAGAACAATCTATCTGTTATAGTTTGACCAAACTCCTAACATTAGTAGGTAGTATAGTAACCAATCTTAAATATAGTTTGCAGACTTGGGCATACAAGTTATAAAACTGTCCAAATCTCCTAAAGTAGGCAAGGAAGACAAAAGCTATGTTTGATGCATGGTCTTGTTGTAGATCCTAAAGGAATCAACCAATTTTGATGCACTTTTTGGTCAAAACTGATATATTATTAACGGTTTTTCATAATAGCGATTTGCACCAGCAGTACATAATATACCCACCCTATAGCACTCAGGGATCATGAACATATCCAATGGCGAAAGAATGTTTGAAATCAATCCATTAGTTCTAGAGATTAGCGCGTTCAAACAAATAAACTTTTCAGCTTTAACATTTTAGTATATAGGTAGTAGTATAGATAACTAGTATTTGTATGTTATTATGTTTTGGGGTAAGTAAATTGAAATAAATCATTTCTATTTCAGGCCTTCAACATGAAACTTGTTATGCCAAGAGAACTCTACCTCTACATAATGTCTTCAAAAAGATTGATTGTCTTATGTGATCACTTTGTAGCCTAACTACAATCCTATATATAAATGTTCAACATATCAGTTACAATGTCATATAAACGTGACAATTTAAATGCATCCAATATTAGTGATACAATACCAAAGCCGTAAAAAACATGCTATATGTATGCAATCATACTGATAGGGTGCCCGATAGGACCTATTTTAGCTATGTAGGTAGGTGAATGACCTCTATAAGCACTGATACACACATGTGAAAATTATTATTTTACACAACGACACTGCTAATAGTCTTTGTAATGATTTTGATATACATGGATTTGTGTTACTGTTAAGTTATGGATGTTTGCTGATATTGGCTACTATATCTCAAGATCTGCCAGATTTATAGATGGAACATTATATTGCATTTTTTTTAGATGTTTTACACTTACACTGAGCACAAACTTCTGTCAACCTGTATACTAAGCAACCTTTCTACTCTGGGGTTCAGCCAGCAGAAACAAAACAAGAAAATCCAAACTTATGATTTATAGAAATATCTGAAAAAGAACAAGCATCCACATTCATTAAATAAACATTTGTCCTGAATGAGTAGAGAACCTACAACGTACAGCTCAGTGGGTAGAACTTTAGCAACAGAGCCACAATGGCACACCACTGAGGTATAGACTATAGAAGACACTATAATAAGGTTTCGTCAATATACATCTTGTGTTAAAAAAAATCAAACCGTTTTCAACATAACAAGACTGCAAACATCACACTGCAGTATCTGTTGCGGTGGTAAAAATGTCATATTTAGATACTTCACATAGCATAAACAGTCCACACATGTTTTTACTAAGCCTTTCTTTTATTAGGACAGAGTTGAGACCATAGTCCACAAAACTTTCAAAGGGTGTATGTTAAATCAGTCCATATTTCTGTTTTCATTGGTTTTACTCAGACTTTCTCCCATTTAGAGAGTCAGTCCAATATTCAGCTTCTTTAATTCATTAATTAATTTAGGGCTTTACAGAATCTGAAGGGAATTCCAGCAATTTTCCAATGTTTCAGGACTGAGTCTTGATTCAGTTAAGGAAAAACGCACAGCCAGCAAAGTATTATAGATAAGGATGAGCATCTCTTTGACTCTACAAAACAAACTAAGCAATCAGTGAGGAAAACATCCACCAATGGTAATAATATCCAACAACCTTTGCATTTCTAGACACCTCACTCTTATGGCGGATATTTTAGTCACTAATTAATTAGCTACATTGAATAATAGTGGCACACTCATGCTACAGATGAGGAAAATTTCTATCAATGAGAGTGATTTAAACAAAATTAATGATCAGCAATTTTGCAGTATTATTTCTGCAAACCCTCGCTCAAGTAAGATCTAAGTGGACAGATTTTGAAGAATAACTATCATGCAACATCCTAATTAGCTTTTTTATGTACCTGATGCAAGTTACAATCGTTATGGAGGTCTACTGCTACGCTAGAACTCTAAAATGGTCTTGTCAAATGGGTTAGATATTAGTATATTTTTATTTTAAATTATGGGAAAGAGTGATAGCAAAGCCATAATATGTTTTAGTAAGACTGTCAAAGAGCTGATCTGTGCCCTTAAGGTACTGCACAAATGTAAACTATTCTACTTGTCATTTTTGTTACCTTACACCTATGGCGGTTCTGCCACCTAACTAAAGTGGTCTTTGCCTCAATATAGCTTTCTTTTGATTTTGAAACTAGAGACCAATAACAAAGCTATGACCGTTTTAGTTAAGCAGTATGCTTCAATGAAACACAGGGAAAGGTATCCAAGGCACTTAGTTAAGCAGTAGACGGGTGGATTATACTTGCCCAAGCACAAGGCATCTTTAGCATTGTCCTAGTTGATTATGGCACAGCTGTCATGTTTGTCTCACCGTAAAAATGTCAACATCAACAGAATATAATCTAAACGGTGAGATTATAATTTCACAGTAGGTTCTCATGATGAACTCACCCCGAGTTAGTTTGTAATCAGATGATGTTAGATTATAATTTGATGGTTTTTATAATTTTACGGTGACTGCATGACATAATACCCGGTTTACATTATTCCAGTCCAGTGACCGAATCCAGCGCTGGATTGCTTATTGGAAAAATGGAAACCGGCACTGAAAAGCATCAATCCAGTGCCAATGCTTTCCAGTGCCGGTTTACATTATTCCAGTAAACAATCCAGCACTGGATTCGGTCACTGGACTGGAATTATGTAAACCGGGTATAAGACTCTATTAGTTTAGATTCCAAAAAATTGCATTTCTGAAATTATTACTTTATGGATTCAACTAAAATATAAAATAAATAAACAAATAAGATTCGCAATTGCAAATAAATGTAACTAAAGTGAAGAAGCAAGCATAACATAATTTATATTATTAATAGAAAAACAAAGCATCAACATTTACAGCCTGTATCCCACTGGTGCGTATGTATGCTTTTAAATACTATTAGAAACAATGGTCATCTAAGAAAATATTAGTAAATAATGATTAGTCAAAATCATGTAGGCTAAAATTCATGTGTTTTGAAACTAGCAAAATAAGGAAGGGTATGAAAATCAAGGAACATCCACATTGGTAAGTGGATGTTCCTTGTGGTTGGTGGATAATTAGACATCCCAACTGAGATCTAATAAGAATCCTAGTTTCACTGTACCTAGCCTCTTTATAAACTTAATGGGTAACAACTTTGCTGCCCGGAAAGCACTTCTCTATACATGGTAAGTGGTGTACAGTTCGACAGACAGACGGACAGAATTACTTTTAAAAGAACACCAGAAAAATCACAACTAACAAAAAGTATTATAATTATATACCTTGCTTAATAAGGAGCTATATGGTGCTGAGAGAAAACTGTGAACCTTTATAATTTAGTGCTATAAATGACACTATCTCACCTAGCATTTTCAATGTATAAGATGTAACATTATGTTGAAAAAAAATAATTAAAAAGCAATAAACAAGACAAGAATCGAACCCATGACAGTGTATTTTAGTGCTCTGCCATTCCATTCTAAAACTATGCCACAGCAATTGCACATCCATTGTTTTTAATTATAACTGCAGATTGTCATCTGATAATATGAAATATTGTAATTCTGGAGTATCTGCGCCACTCGAAATGATTATCAGATAGTTTCTATGGACAGAGATAAAATAGGCATGTACTGTGTGTCTATGTATACAAACTTATAGGTTATAGTGATACAGCAGTAGGCAGAGCTTGTTGCCATGCAGTTTCAAATCTACTATGTTAGATAAACTGAGCACTGGAGTTGCTAAGTGTGTTGAAACTGAGATTTTACTAAATCCCAACTATGTTATATACCTTTTATTGCTATGTATCTACATACAATATAATGTTAAGTAGTTTTCCCTATTGTTTGAGACCTTGCAGCTTTGACACACTGAACCTGATAGCTTTTTTGGACCTCTAATAAGAATTAATTTTATAAATTAACTGCATTATACTATAGCTAGATCCTAAACTGAATCAGACACGATTTTTATCAGTAATTTTATGAACGCAATTTAGAGGTTATAAACCAAGTGCCCTTGACGAAACTAAAGGATGGTCACGTAAGGCTAAGTCCTCGATTCAGAGATGAATCGGTGATACTAACACAGGAACGGCCTCCTGATAGCTTCAGGGTACAAGCAAGGGGCGGAACACAAAGGGACTCACCTATTCCAACATCGATCTTACGCCAAACTACATCACTATAACTTCACAGCACATAAAAGGATACAGGCCAAGTCCAGGTTGAATCCGTCCTTTTGGTAGCGTTTCCTACGCTTGCTCACAATGCCCTTGATAGGGTTGCTCATTTTGATGTTGGATATTGAGTTGGCCATGGTTAGCAGTCGGCTCTTGCGGCGCGGCAGCAGCTCCGCCGCCGCTGCGCCCTTACCGGGCCCGCCCGCTCCTGGCACCGTCCTTTTCTCTGGTGCCTTCCGCTCGTGACGCCGGCAGCTCACGCAAATACCCATAAAATAACCTCCGCCGCGAAGAGCGTGCCGCGCTCATCGGGCCGGCGGGGGAGCGCTCGCGGCCGGGGCCGGCGCTCAGCTCGCGGCCGGCATGTTCCTCTTACGCCTCGGGCGCCTCCGGGCGAAGCCACCGCGCTCTCTTCAGCTGAGGCGAGCCCTCCCGACCTACGAATACCTCCTCGACACACCACCGTCAGACCGAAGTCACTGTACACGATACGCACTATAGCATAGCTCCACGCCCGGCGCACAAAGCTAATGGCTCTCGCTTCACGACCGCACAAAAATGTATCTAGCGCGAATGGCGTCCATCCTGCGTTTGCAGTGCACTAGAACACGGACGAAGAGAAACAGTTGCACAAGAAAGAAAGATGGTTTGACGGCCGAAAGTCGATAGTGCATCTCTTTTCCGTTGCGTCGATAAGTCTGCGAGTGAGAGAGATAAAACACAACCTTATTTTTCGCTGATGGCTCCAAGCTCTTTGTTCGTGGGTAGTGACATTTTTGTTGCCTAGATGGCGCTATAAGTCACATGTTTATAGCGCTAAAATTCGAATGATTTATTTGCCGAATTGCCGATTCCAAGAAGAATCTTTTTGCTTATTGAAAATTAATTTCTAATATTAGAATTGTGGTGATAAAACAATTTCCAGTGCATACAAATATTTTAAAATTATTTATTAGTGTTTACATTCAGTTGTAAGTTGAAAACAGTTAAATCGCACCCTCTGTAATCATTTTTCTTTTATGTTCACACTCATTTTACTGAAGCTTTTGTTAGATGGCACTTTCTTTCGAGACGATAAACGGCCTTACAATTATGATGGCAATAACCCCATTCGGGGATAAAAAAGAAAACTGCCACTACCACTGAGAATGTGTTCATTTGAATTTCACCTGAATTTAGTTCACCTGGTTTGTTTTAGTTTATATAAAATACTAGCTGACCCCGCAAACGTTGTTTTGCCATATAAATAAAGGTATGAAAAATAGCTAGTAGCCGATTCTCAGACCTACTGAATATGCATATAAATTTTGGTTAAAATCAGTAAAGCCGTTTCGGAGGAGTAAGGAAACAAACACTGTGACACGAGAATTTTATATATAAGAAGATGTTACGTCGCGTCGTCGGTTGTTAGTTAGGCTTGCCAACAAAAATACTTCAATGTAAATAAATCTCTTTGTATGCTAGTCGCTTGGTCCTTCGAGCCATGGGTTTTTTTCGAGCATGAAAATAGCCTTTCATATACCACCAACAGATTTGGTACATCGGACAAGTGCTCTTAACTCTCGTCAATCTCATTTTATTTTGCTAATGTAGACGAATTTTAGAAATTATTTCACACTAACATGGGCGCCGTTAGTGCAATATAATTTCTAACGCAGTATTTATTACCTCAATTACCTGCACAGTTCTCGTTCCTATTATTTTCCCGGGACAAAAAGCCTATGTATTCTGGTAGACTATAAATCTGTGTTCCAAATTTTAACCTGATCCGTTCATATGTTACGACGTGATTGAGCAACAAACATCCAAACATTGACATCCCACTAATATTATAAAAATGTCAATGTATGGATGCTTGAATGTTTGTAGCTCATTCACGTTGTAACGTATGAACGAATCGGGCTGAAATTTGAAACACAGTTACATAGATTATAGGCTGGAAGAACACGTCATAGGCTGCTTTTAATGAATGAATGAATGATGTTCACACCATAAAGGATACATACATAGATACATACAATTTAGGAAAACAGTAAGTTTTAACAGAAACTAGTAGTATAACTGGCGGCCTTATCGCTAAAAGCGATTCCTTCCAGGCAACCTTTCCCCCCCATATACTTAACCTTTTTTTATCAATGTTATCACCGGGAACGGATACTACGCGGGTAAAACCGCGGGGCGCTGCTAGTTTATAATATTACCTAGTAAGTTGGGCGTCGCGTCGTGATAACTTACTGGGGAAAGAAATAAATTCAATGCTCCGATCGTGGACGTAAAAAAGAGTCGGACGTAGTCTCGTTAAAACAAAAACTGTGTCTATAGAGTCGGCCAGTGCGCTGTGTTTTTACACTAGTTTGCGCGCGTACTGATGTGTGTATGTATGCGTGTCAGCCTGTATGTGACAGAGCGCTGGGCGACTCTATAGACACAGTTTTTGTTTTAGCGAGTCTACATCCTACTTTTTTTATACTTCCATGGCTCGGATACATAATACTAATATTATAGCAATGTAACGATACATATTACTGCTAAGATCCTAGACGTCTACTCTCTTTCTACGAAAAATGTAATTTCGAAATAAACTCACGACTTTCCTACTCCGGTTCTACTTCGATCCGCATTTCGTCCGTTTAAATGTTCTAAGCCTACTCTAATTATTATGCTGGGGCCACACTAACGAGAAATGCCATTAATTATCGCGATAATGGACGTTAACCGTAGGTGTAAAATACACCTAATGGACATAAACCGTAGGTCTAAAATATACCTACGGTTAACGTCCATTATCGCGATAATTAATGGCATTTCTCGTTAGTGTGGCCCCGGCATTAGAGTAAATGTTCGATCGGACGAAACGAAGTAGAACCGGATTAGGAAAGTCGCGGATTTATTTCTAAATTACGTATTTTTGTAAAAAGAGAGTAGATGGACGTCTTGGTCTCCTTCGAAGTTTAAGGCCTACTGTCCACGCACGCGTCTTTTGTCGAATGCATGCATCCTACGAACAAACGCAAGACGTGCGGCTGTCGTGTCGTTGTCGTTTCGTGGACACAGACTTCATTATTTGTACGCAAGATGCAAGCAAGATGCATGCATCCGACAATTGTCGAAATCGTGCGGATGTCGTGCAGCTACGTGGACAATTGGCCTAACACAGATGATAAGAAAATAGTTACTTCGTAAGTATTAGTACAAGTAGTTCAATACATAGATTTGTCGTGTCATCGTGGTCATTGTTGAGACACGGAAGAACAGTCTAGCATTATCACGCAAAAACTGATATTTACTTGCAAAGTTTTGAGAGCATTGACGCATTTCATTGTGGTAAATATTTATTAATATATTTACCGAGGCAAGTGGGTGTGGCCGGCTGGTAACGCCGTATCTAAGTATTTACTATGAATTTACAATATCTATTATATTGGTGTAGATAAGTTGTATTTATTAGTGTCGTGGATGAATAGACTCTTGTTGCTAGGCGATAGTGAAGGACAGCGATTTTCAAACTGTGGGTCGCTCCTAGGGGGAACGGGACGGTTTTCCGTCATCTAACAACATGCTCCCAAATGGGAGCAAAGAAAAGGAAGGGAAGAGAGCTTTTTTTTCTTCTCTACTGTCTTTAAAAAACAAAAAGCCCGTGTTGAAATTTAATAAAATTCCCTATATGTCTATTTAATTATGCCATTTAACGCACGAACAAAAATATATGTATTTTTATTAACACTTCTTATTAGAAACAAACCTAATTATTATTTTATTGCTTCTATCAGTTTGTTGGAATGAAAGCGAATTTACAAAAATATATAAATTGATCACAAAACACAGGATTTCAATTGCAAAAATCTTAAAACTTCTTGAAGATTGTTTTTTCAGAATTGGCAATAAGCACGTGGTCCGCCTGATGGTAAACCATGCAGCTACCACTTACCAATTTTTAAGCGGGAGGGTAATGATTTTGTGTATGTATGACCATTAGTAGTAGATAAATACTACCTACAAGTATCTGCCTACTTACTACGAACATAGTATCCATTATAGTATCCACTAGCTATTTGACTTTACTGGCACCGACTTCAACTAGATGTATCGGATAAAATGATAAATTTCATTGCCTATTTGTCCTTTTGAAGTCGGTGTAAGTAATTTTTTGTTTTTTGGATGAATATAATTTATACATTTTGATTTACAGATATAGGTACCTCCCTGAAATAATGATAGAATATTATTTTGTATAATCACATTGAAAATAATGTCCTTATTATTATTGAAAAGAAAAACATTAGCTTTAATAAAATAATAGTCTTAGTACCCTCGGTTACAGGTATAATTAATAAAATTCAAAGCTAATAAGTACCTATAAGTTTTCCAAATAAAAAAGTTAAAACCCTCATTCAAAAGTTTTACAAGCACTGGTCTGTAGGACATGTTTGCATTAGGATTTCTACTGATAACGGATCCCAGACTTGAATGATAAGACGATCCTATATTTATCTATATTAACAACAGAATCTAATGTATATTAACTTAGCAAGGTATAGTAGTAATGTGCAAACATTACTCTGTTCCGGTGCGAAATACCACGTCAGTCGTGTTATAGGCGGTTGACGTTAATAGCCTTTCAACTGCCTAAGTAATACTGTAACTTTAGTTAGGGGGCTTTCCATTAATCACGTGATGTTTTTAAAAAAAATAATTAACCCCTCCCTCCCCCGTGGTGATACGTGGTGAGATTTAAAACTAACCCCCTCCGCCACCAAAAATCACGCGTATTTTTAGTACCTAAGAATCTTAAACTTTTTAAATACCGATATAAAGTATAATCTAATCCTATTCTAGGCGCGCGAGGACTTCGGCCTGGCAACGGCGAGTCAAGGTACACTACACGCCGATTTTCGATTTAAAAATCACGCATTTGACGAAAAAATATATACACGTGATATCTTACTATACCCCCTCCCCCTTGTGATATTTCGTGATTTTTGCCGACCCCCCCCCCCCCCCTGAACCTCAAGTGATTAATGGCAGAGTGATGAGACGAGCAGGACATGTGCCTGATGGCATAGAATAGATGATTTGATAGCTTACTTTGGAAACTACACGGGTGTAACCGGAGGGTGTGGCCTGGTCATCAGGCATGACCATCTAGAAATACGTCAGCATTTCCCATTAGCTGATGCGTTTCTAGATGGCCATGCCATGATGGCCTGTCCACGCCCTTTCAGCATTTCCCATTGGTTGACGTATTTCTAGATGGCCAATAGCCATGCTCCCGAGTTTACCCGAAGATTTCTTATTATATCCGAGCGTTACGATAGAATTCATTTCACAGCCCACGAAAAATCTGTCTAGGCGCGCCTAAAGAAGTTTTCACTTCCAAAATTCAAAGGTAATGTGATTTTCCTATACAAAAAAGTTGATTTACCCAAGTACCTATCAGTCCGCCCGTCCCGTAGATATCGATGATAAAAACGTCCGGTGACAGAATGATTCATTTGGTAAGTAATTAGTGTCGACCTTGAGCACTGGTAATAATTAGAATTCACGTAACACTGACCCAATTCGACGCGGGAGGGATTCGCCATTTTTATTCCACTAATGTAGGTAAAGGTTGGGTAAGTGGGTAGGTAGTACCTAATATTTTTGTAGTGGTAGGACTCTTGGCAGAGTCCGCCTGGGGAAGTACTTTTTTACTTTTTGAAGTGAAAACTTCTTTTGGCACATCATAGACAGATTTTTCGTGGGCTAAGGTTCATGGTCATGGCCACGCCCTCCGGTTTCACCCGTGTAGTTTCCAACGTGAGCTATCAAATTCTGAGTTACAAGTTTTCACTTCTATCGGCAGCTAGTTCCTATGGTTACTATTTTTTTACGCCAGTTATTATATCGTCAAGCAGAATATCATCATTACTCTGTTTCGGTTTGAAGGACAATATCTCTAGTGAAATTACAGGGCATTGAGATAAAACATATTAAATCTCTGATGACGAGCGCAGTGCAGTGCTAGGTAATGATTTGGACTTTTCATGATAAGATAAGATATTTTTTATTGGCATAAATTGAATACATACATTACTATTGTTATAATAATATAAGTTACATTTATGGCCTCGTCAGATTTACAATTAATAACTTCATTAATTTGTACTGTGAGTACTCTTGAAATACTCACATCAAGAGACTTATTAATCACATCAATTATTTTGAAATACATATATTAATTTTTGATCGTCATGTTATTTAATACATAAATTCCATACATTTGGAATAATCACTTCGGTTATAAAAGCTGTATAAGGGCTTTCGGTGGAAAAAATATTTAACATTAAAAAAAAAATTAACATAAATTACCAGCGTAATCTTCGTCAATGGATGTTTTATACAATAATAATTATAATCAAATTGTTAAAATGCAAACCTAAGAAAATGCATAAATGAGTGGATTATAATAATAGATACTCATTTTTCGTTAATAAAACAAATAGTCCAGCCAAAATAGATAATCCAGTTTGCATTAATTCCCAACAAGCTGGATTTTTGTTTAGGCCTTGAATACGTCATTACAAATGATATGTCAAAAGTCCCCATCGATCCCACTTGTGCGTTGTTTTTTATTCGAGGTCAAAGGTTACAAATTTGCGTTTTTGCTTATATCTCTGAAACAACGAGAGCTATCGAAAAATGTTTCAGGCAAAGTTTGAAGATCGTAAAATTGTCTACAAAAAGGATTCCATCACTTTTCTTCTACAAAGCATCGCTTTCGAGATATCGTCACTTTAGACCGCAGGAAAGTCGTATTTTCGACTATATGCACACATTCCCGCACCACCTCTGATATTGAATATTGTATTTTTGCCTCTTTTGAAAATTGCCGATGTCGTATCGCAGCCAGTTATCGCATGAAGGAATAATATATGAGGCTGACATTTTGGATATGCAGTTAAACTTTGTGAAGAATATATTTTCGTTTGTTCTTGAGCTCTCCCAGGTTTTAACAAGTAAATGATCTTATCCCTAGGTGTTCGTGCAGTTAATATTATTAACAAATCTAAATCTTCTCTAACAACTATAGTTGGATTGGTGCTACTGAATTATTCAATTGCTGTTTCAATAATGAGGACATCAGCGTCATTTTGAGCTTGTTTCACAACAATATTGGCAGCTGTAAATTCTTCACATAACATCGAAATCAAACGAAAGTTATTTTGTGTATTAGCAAGAAACTGCTGTTGGTTTGTCGGAACAGTCGTTGATCGATCAAAACAATAACAGACGATGAAGATGTGTGTTTAGCTCGACGACGTTGTTCTGCAGCTTTGATATTTTTTGTATAACCAGTGTAACCGTCAAATATTATAGTAACGTTGTGACCAAACTTTATCGCTTTATGAACTTTTTAATATACTAATAGGTTAACTCCATGACAGCTCCAAAATGGAATAGCCGCGGGAGGATGGTACAACCGAGCTCTTAAAAGACGGTGGGACACCACTGATAAAAGAGTTCCAAGCTCTGTTTAATGTCGTGTCTTCCCGTCGTCTCTCTCACAATGTCTAAAGACAAATCTTCGATCAGTGTGTAGGTGTGTCATGACCCACGGTGCCAAAACGTGGACACTGGCAGCTAAGGTAGTCCACAAATTTAAAGTTGCAGAGCGTGGAACATGGAACGAGCTATGCTTGAGTTTCTCTGGAAGATTGAATTCGGAACTAGAGAACCAAGGTTATACCGACATAGCTCAACGCATTTGCAAATTAAAGTGGCAATGGGCCGGCCATATCTGCCGCAAAACCGGAGTAGATATGTTCTTCAGTGGAGACCGGGAATCCGGAAACGTAGTGTAGACATCCTGCGACTAGATGGAGTGACGATATATGGAAGACAGCAGGCAGTAGATAGTAAATGAAGACGTAAAGCTGAGGTTAGGGCTGACTGGCGGATCATGGAAGAGGCCAGGGAACTATGTCCAGCAGTAAACTAAGATAGGCTGATGATGATGGTCATGAAACTCCACGACCTCCAGCCAGTAGGTACTAATCATACATAGATCCACATTTCCACTCTAAGAATGGACTACATCTGTGTGAACCGTAGAATTGTTATTGGTCATGTCTTGCAGTCAAGTATGATAATATTATCCAAGCTCGTTATATATTATTCTACAAAGTAGTTTGGTACCTAATACTTAACTCCTTTTTCAAGGATGACTATCTAAACTCGAACTTATTTACATAATCTTTGTATAGAAATTCAGATTCTAGAATTCACGATAATTGCACGATGATGATGATTATAAAATAATATTAAGTAAAATATTGCGTCCACAATTTTGCAGTTGGTCCACGTTGTTTATATTCCTTTAATTTTGTATGAGTGCCACGAGTGCATATTCGTATTTTCTATGTTTAAAATAGCCATAATTTGAGAACAGTACATCGTAGAAGAAAAAGTGTTGAAACTTTTTTTGTTGAACCATTTTTCGGTAGCTTTCATTGTTTCAGAGATATACGCAAAAAACGCAAATTTGCACCTTTGACCTTGAATAAAAAACAACGCACAAGCGGGATCGATGGGGACTTTTGATATGTCATTTGTAATGACGAATCCAAGGCCTGCACAAAAATCCAGCTTGTTGGGAATTAATGCAAACTCGAATCATAATTTAGTCTATTTTGACTGGACTAAAACTACTATTTTGTAGTCATCGTATTTGTTTTTCATATATTCTGCTACTTTATACAAGGTTTTCGACAGAAGCAGATTTCTTACATTTTGATAGAACGCATTGTCTGATGCACAATCTTTTATACAATTTGACAGTTTATTATAGAGTTGCTGACCTATCACAATAGGATTTTTCGTAGACAAGTGCAACCTATGCTTCACATGTAACAAATTATTTTTGTGTCGAGAGTTTAAATGTGTATTATCACCACGAGTCTGATAAAGATGAAGATTTGATCGAACATATTTTATTACTTCATAAATGTATACCTATACTGAAGTCAAAATCCCCAGACTCTTAAAAAGTTCTCGGCATGATTCTCTATATTTTGCTTGTACTAAAACCCTTATGGCACGTTTTTGCATTTTCAGGATGCGCTCATTATCAGTAGAATTACCCCATAATATAATACCGTACGTCATAACTGAATGTATATACGCGTAATAAACTTCCTTCAGGTAGCATTTTGTTGCCATTGGTCGCAATTGAATTAATGCGTAAATCCCTCGAGACATCTTATTACTGGTAGTATTTATATGCGTTTTCCAAGTTAAAGCAGAATCTATCTCGAATCCAAGAAGTTTAACCAAAGTAGTGGTTTTCAACAGCTTTGCATCATCTATTTGAGGAATAGTTACTATTGGTTGTTTTGGAGATACTGCATTAAATACCATAATGTTAGTTTTCTCCGAATTCAAGTTAACTCCATTCATATTAAACCAATTACTCAACATTTTCATATTCCATGTTCCAATAGCTTCGTGTCACTCTGCTGTTATGGGGTAGGCATGTTATTTACCATCAGGCACACGTCCTGCTCGTCTCGCCTTAATATAAAACAAACATTTGAGAGTCGTGGCCATTAGGTACCCACCACGCTCCCCCAGTGCGGATTGACGGATAACGTATGACCTCGAAAGGTTCTCGAAACGTGCCGGTTTCCTCACTATGTTTTCCATCACAATTAAAGCTAGTGATGATGATGACATTATGTATTGGGTAAAATAATCGCAGGTGCAGGCAAGATATTAGCCTACGACCTAACGATATTTTACTCTACCGCTTTTTACCCCCTACCATATCTATTCTATGCCCCTACCCAAAAAGGCGGGGTGTTATAAGTCAGACAGACATGTCTGTGTTGTGTGCCGATGTGGTACAGATACAAAAATCTTTTTTGCCGTTTGCAAGTGAGATTTTATTTTTATACATTTCCTAATGCAATATTAGAATTTTATATACAACTCCTAGGAAATGTATGCATTTTCCAGGATATGTACCTATGCCTTAAATCAGGGGTCGGCAACCTCATAGGAGCCATGGGGCACATGGTGCAAAAAGTCGACAAAAGCGGGCCGCACTTCATAGGTCACCCCTCGTTATAGGTACTGAACTCGTAAGTTTATTTTAAGGCGCTGAATAGAGCCAAATGGCACTTTTTAAACACATTTTTAGCAAAATGTTTTAGCAAAAGGGTTTGAGATGTTGAATAAAATATATGTTATTCTTGAACATATTTATAAGGGAACCATTGCTTTCAAAACACGATTTGGAAAAGATATCTTGACAAGAAAAAATCGTAAACTAACCTCTAAAATGAGTTTTAAACGTAAATATCTGTGTTATTAATGAACATACATTATTCAAATTTTAAAGATTAACGTATTATTTCTTAATAAAGGGCAAGGATGTTTTATATTTTAGATTAAGTTGTTTAATTCGCATTAATTAATTGTTTTTTAATACGCTAACTCGACCGAACCGGCCTGAGTCTTGCTTCTCGCTCACTACTATGAAGTCCGGCAGAAAGCGCTGATGCGCCGTGCAGGAAGGACGCTACGTCGCGTCGCTTCGCTGCGTGGCACTCGCTATTCAAAAAAATAAAAATTCTCACAAATGGAATGCAGAAACGTCAAGAGAGGTCATATGATTTGAAAATTTGACGCGTTGGTTATTAGTAGGTTTAGCTCGATGGTTTAGCATGACCGTGGTGGACGTTTATGACCCTGTGTCGAAATCTTTGAACCGTGATTTTCTTTTTATAAATATTCATATTTTTTTTCATATTGTTGTTGTATGTTTTCTCTGTAGTTTTCAAGCTTTCATTTTTTAGTTTCACCTGCCCTGAGGCACAGATGAGAATATAGTTATTATGAAACCCATGAATATCCGTGATGTAACCCGAGGCTTATCATGAAATCTTGCAAATTAAATCTACTTCCCGATTTACAGATTGCGTGAAAATTTGCATAATACTTGTGTAAATTGCAAGACAATAAATAAATTGCAATATGATAATTATGATGCTGATCTGATGATGGAGCTGGAAGGTTGCCATGCCATATCATTGATGTTTAATTCAGATCAATCAATTGTTTTTAAAAAGCTAACTCGACTGAACGGCTTTTCTACCAGCTAACTAAATCGGCAAAAAAATAAAAATGATAAAGTCTCACAAACGAAATGCGGAAACGTCAAGAGAGGTCGTATGATTTGAAAATTTGACACGTTGGATATTAGTCGGGTTGGCTCGATGGTTTAGCATGACCGTGGTACGCGTTTATGGCCCTGTGTACAAATCTCAGAACCGCGAACTTCTTTTTGCATGTTTTTTTTCATATTACTGTATGTTTTCTCTGTAGTTTTTCAAGCTTTTATTTTTTAGTTTTACCTGCCCTGAGGCATAGGTGAGAATATAGTTACTATGGAACAAGACATTAAAACAAGACTAAACTGCAAGACAATTATATGATAATTAATTAATTATGATGCTGATCTGATGATGGAGCTGGAAGGTTGCTATGCCATGCAAAATGTTTAATTCACATCAATCAATTGTTTTTAAAAAGCTAACTCGACTGAACGGCCCTTCTACCAGCTAACTAAATCGGCAAAAAAATAAAAATGATAAATTCTCACAAACGAAATGCGGAACGTCAAGAGAGGTCATATGATTTGAAAATTTGACACGTTTGATATTAGTCGGGTTGGCTCGATGGTTTAGCATGACCGTGGTACGCGTTCATGACCCTGTGTTCAAATCTCAGAACCGTGAACTTCTTTTTGCATGTTTTTTTTCATATTGAGCCGGAAGGTGGTCATAGAAACTCGGTAATTAAACGACATAGCACAACCGAGCTTGGACTCGTTTTCTTTGTCTTAACGAGTACTTTGGTGCTAGATTATTACCAGGGTCTGATGATGGAGCCGGAAGGGGGTCATAGGAACTCAACAATTAAATGACATAACTCCATCGAGTTTGGGCTCATTTCATTTGTCTTAATGAGTACTTTGGTGCTAAATGGTAACAAGGGTCTGATGAAGGTGCTGGAAGATGGTTAAGGGTTGCCAGTAATTAAACGAGTACATTGGTGTTAAAGTCCAAGTCGCTGTTAAAGTCTACGTTATGGCTCATCTATTCGGGAGAACGGTGACTGCCGATTCGGAGCCCCACGCGCACCACTCGATGTTAGCATGTAATGCCGCTAACTTAAAAACGATGAAGGAAAACATCGTGAGCAAACCGAAATGTACCTAGTAAGTACATGTAGGTACCTAGTGTTTTCACCTCATGTGACATTTACCAACCCACACTTGGCCAGCGTGGTGGATTATAACCTAGTCCCAGCCTAGATCTCTCCTTGCGAATGAATGCCTCGAGTCCCAGCAATGAGAACATATAGTGGGTTGTTTACGCAGATTGTAACCGGTTCTGATGATTAAGCTGGAAGCATACTTACGTAGTTTAATTTCACAAGATACGTTATTTCTTTAATACTACATTTTTAGATTTGGCGATGAATTGAAAATAAATCGCTGCTTTGAGACTAAAAAGCCACTACTCAAAATTCAGTTATTTTACTTTTCTACTTCTGACGATTTTCTATCATTCTCTATGTATTTTAATGGGATATTACTTTATTATTTCTACGTTGTGTTAAAATTAATAATCATAAGAATAAAATTAATATAAATATGTGGAAGTAGGGTTCCTATAAAATAGACCTGATTTTTTGCCGTTTTCATAGATATTGGTACGGAATCCTTCATTCGTTCATTCGACTTGCACTTGGCTTATTTTAAACACATTTGATATTATCTACTTAATGTTTTATGTAAAAATGCCGTATTAGTCTCTTACCCCTCGAAAGCCCATTACCTACATTAACTACTAAGCTTCGTCGAATCGACGATGCGAATGTGAAAAAAATGATGTAATTTTTAAGTGCGCTGTTGCACCCATTGCTGCTTCTGATTATATGGATTAGTGGCACCATTTCCTATTTTTTATATATTAAAATTTACCAATCCACATACTCCGGGGTCCGTAGCTTTCATAATTTCAAATCTAATTTATTTTTACATATTTCTTGTATAATCTGAAGAGAAAAATATGGGGGGAGCTGGGAACATTTTGAACCTAATACTAGTGCTCGTCTGTTGTGCCGATCACTATTGGTTGGGATTCCGCAAGTAATCGGCTCGACATCGATTTTTTGTCTTATTACCATTTGCCTAAGCCGCCTCCTCCCGGCCCAGAGCCTCCACTACAGCTGCATTTCTGTCCCTGATGGCCATCTGTAGGTTGAACTCTCGGATGGTCTTCGGTGATGCAGCCAACGCTCGCCGCACGAACCGACCAATGGTGTCATCGGTGTCGTTAGCGTAGTACGTGAAGGTCCCCGTGTGCCGTGAGATTGCAACAACCGCATAGGGCACGCTCTCGTGCAGCTTCATGTTTGCCTTGGTTTTTATTGCGATTACCGACTCATATGTCAGTCCCTGAGCTTCATGAATGGTAAGGATACGTGACTCTGTGCCTGACCCATAACCCTGGTTTGTCAGGGCCTCCTTCTCCTCTTGAGTGTGAACTAAAAAGAGGGTGTTTGGTAGTTAAGTCTTCATAACCCTCGCGGGCCGCAAGGAGGTAGGTCGAGGGCCGCGCGTTGCCGACCCCTGGACCATATTTTATACTTTTCCTAAATAACCTCAGAATTGTATAGACATTTTCTAGGAGTTGTACAACTCCTACATTTCATACATTTCCGGTAACATATAGGTAATAAATACTTCAACATTCGCCATTAAGACCAAGGCAAAGCTTAAGATACATGAAAGTGTTCCGCACGCAGTTGTAGCTTTATCTCGGCACACTGGGACCTTTGCCTACTACACCGATGACGTCGAGGATGATGCGATTTGTCGTTTTGTGTTGCGAACGTCGACCGCACTACCTAGTGCCATCAGAGACTATAACTTCCAGATGACCATTAAAGATCGAAATGCAGCGGTGATGGAGGCTCTGGGTCGGGGTGAAGCTTTAATTGCAAAATATGTTTAAATAGTTTAGGTTATAAATATGTAGATGCATGTTTTTTTTTTTTTAGAAGTCTGATCTAATATTTAAGTCTTCCTGCATTAGACAAAGGAAAATAACAAAAAAAAAATGTATAAAACGTTAATAAAAGGCATGGACCTAGGAGTCCGTGGAGGTGAACTTTTCAAATAAAAAAATAATACTTCAACAAGTTTATAACTTGAACAGTAGTGAACAGACTTGAAACTAATTCACAGCGCTTCTTTTAAGAGTTACACAAATTTTCCGTCGTCCACGGTAACACCACCGACCTAGCAAATGCCTACTGCCTAGTAACGAAAGCACTCAATAAAATTACCATTAGGCTGTAGTATGGTAATTGAAGTAATGACGTCGCGACAGACACCAGTCGAGAAAGCACTACGTGGTTAAGTGCTGTACTTAAACTAATTCTTGGTACTACTTGAGTAGTACCGAGAAACACGTGTATTTTACACGTGTATGGTATCATAGAATGGGTCAACATATTAATTATACTATTTTTTTATGGAACTGAAAACTTGTTTAGGCGCGCCTAGACAGATTTTTCGTGGGCTCTGAATTGAATTCATTCGTCACGCTCGGGTATGATAAGAAAGACTAAAGTAAACTCGGGACCATGGTTATTGGCCATCTAGAAATACGTCAGACAATGGGAAATGCTGAAAGGGCGTGGACAGGCTATCATGGCATGGCCATCTAGAAACGCATCAGCCAATGGGAAATGCTGACGCATTTCTAGATGGCCATGCCAAGATGGCGAGGCCGCGCCCTCCGGTTACACCCGTGTAGTTTCCAAGGTAAGCTATCAAATTCTGAGCTATAAGTTTTCACTTCTGTCGGCAGTTCCTATGACTGCCAACTTTTTTTTTTAAATAGACTAGCAGTACATGTGCCTGATGGTAAGCAACATGCCTGGCCATAACAGCACAGTGACACGCAGCTACTGGAACATGAAGTGTCAAAATCATTACCCAGCGGTCGTCACCTACACCTTTATCAGGTATTCTATCGCTTATAGCAGTAATGTGCAAACTTTACTGTGTTCCGGTTTGAAGGAGAATGTTTCCGGAGAAATTACAGGTCTTAGAGATAAAACATCTTATATCTCTGGGTGACAAGCTCAGTGGATTGCTAAGTAATGATTTGGACTCTTATAGCTGCGTGTCGCTGTGCTATTATGTGGCAGGCATGTTGCCTACCATCAGGCACATGTCCTGTTCGTCTCCTCACTGTTTACTATATAAAAAAATATAAAATATGTTTTATCTCTATGACCTGTTATTTCACTGGAAACATTGCCCTTCAAACTAGAACACAGATTACTACTTGGCGGTAGAATAGCTGGCGAAGGTGTGGTACTTCCTCAGGCAAAGTTTGCGCCGTAGTTCCCGTTCTTAGTAATTTAATCCGCGTTGAACACTTTTTGGTCATGGAAATTCTTAAGGGTTCATGTGACAATGTAGCGGTGTAGCGTTGGAGCGGCGGGAGAGCAGCGGAGCAGGATGCACGCGTTACTCGCATTTTGAACGGGTGAAATTTTGCTAGTAGCTATACTTACCTCTTACCTGTAGGTAATTACAGAATAGCGGGTTATTTGTAGCTGTACAGATTTGAGTTGTAAGAAATACTAAAATTGTAAGTTTTCACTTCTATCGGCGGTCCCTATGACTCTTATTTGTTTCTCTTTATTCAGAACACGGCAGTTTCCACACGATCCTATCCTTTACTGTTAAAGTAATTCATTAAACTTACAACATTTTATACGCGTAGGTACGTAAGTCAAAGACAACATCCAAAGATGTAATACCTACTACAACATCCTAGATAGTTCAGTAACTGTGTCGCCTGAAAGTATGGAGTAGGATGCCTTAAATCCGGTAGATCTGATTTTTTTGCAGACTTGTTTATGATGTTGGCCTAATGATTGTCCCAAGTTTTTGACCTCGAGCGACGAACGCACGAACGGTTTTTTTATTTGAAGATACATTTTTGTGTTGATGTTTTGAGCTATTTATGGTTAATATCGATTCAAGATGGCCGCCTCTAGTCAAGCCTTTTCATTTGATACCCATATTGAGGTAGATTGTGATGAAATATTTGGTCCGCCATTTGGTGGAGGCGGCCATCTTGAATCGATATTAACCATAAATAGCTCAAAACATCAACACAAACATTTATCTTCAAATGAAAAAACCGCATCGAAATCGGCCCATCCGTTTGAGCTCTACGGTGCCATAGACAGATACACACACAGCCAGATACACATAGAGACAGACCTGTATGTGTGTCTGTCTGATAGACAGACAGACTTCGACGTCAAATTTATAACACCTCTTTTTTTGGTCGGGGGTTAAAAACCGCAGTAACTGTGCCATAAAGTGGTCAAGTAGGAGTTAAAATATTGCTAAAAATTGCGAAGTACGAAAAAAATTATAGACTTTGAAAGACTTATTCTCAGAAACTATTGGTTGTACAGAGACAATTCTAGTATCATATTGTAGCAAATTTAGTCTACTTTATAAACGCCATAGGAATGTTTTTATAAAAACTAGTCGTTTAGGGTTATAATTGCCAAAATTTGAAAAATAAACGATTTTTTCGATTTTTGACAAAGTTGCGTTCGTCGCTCGAGGTCACAAACTTGGGACAATCATTAGGCCAACATCATAAACAAGTCTGCAAAAAATCAGATCTACCGGATTTAACGCCTACTGGTCATGTATAAAGTTACTGCACTAAGAAATATTTTAAAACATTTTGAGACATGTCCAATCAAACAGTAAAAGGATTATCAAATTAGATCCGGTGCATCCGGTGCAAATACCGACGAACATAATTGATTGGTTTTGTTACTTTTGTATAATCACAAAGATATGAATAGTAAGGGAAGAACAACTTTTGTTCTTTTCCGTCTTCCCCTATCGTATTGAGAAAATTTCAGTAGATAAAGGTTGTATGGAATTTTCGTTATTGTTTGAAGCTAAAAGTTGATTAGATGTACCAAGTATTTGTAGAGACGAACTTCTTAGCATTCCATGGATTCACCGAGCGGGTGCCGGGTCCATCGGGTGGCATAGAGAGAAATCTCGAACAGACCCCAAGACTTGTAACTCGGGCGTAGGTTTAAAAGGGGCCCCTTTTGGTGAGGTACGTCAACACTCACCTTCACTACTAATAAAAAAAAAATAGTTTGAAAAGCATTACCATTGAATCGTATTTAGCGAAAATAAATTGTCGTGTAATACGGGTAGGTACCAATGTAGGTTAGCTAACCTAAGCCGCGAATTACACCGCGGGGCTTAGCTGGTGTAGTGGTAAGACTCTTAGCAGAGTCCGCCTGGGGAAGTACCACACCTTTGCCAGTTATTCTACCACCAAGCAGTAAAGTGCAAACATTACTGTGTTCCGGTTTGAAGGGCAATGTGTCCAGAGTAATTACAGGGCTTAGAGATATAACATCTTAGATCTCTGGGCGACGAGCGCAGTGCAGTGCTAGGTAATGATTTGAAGTCTTCATGTTCCAATAGCTGAGTATCACTGTGCTGTTATGTTGCAGGCATGTTGTTTGCCATCAGGCACATGCCCCGCTCGTCTCGTCACTCTTTATTTAAAAAAAAAAGCCGCACTCTGGTCACTGACCACAAACACGAAACAATTCATTACAAACTGCAGGATTCAAACCGGCTACTCCACGCCCGTGGTCGTGCGTCACCACACGTGTACCGCCATACAACACAGCCCACCTACAGGTACTTACATAATCTAGATAGCTTTATCACTTTCTTTTAGTGTTGATAACCACATAGCCGTCAATAAGGTTTAAATTGTGATGCAACTATTTCGGTGGCCATGTATGTACTGTACCTAATAATCTCGATACTAAGTCAGGGATACTCAAAGTTTGCCTGTGGTTCATGGGTGAGAGGAAATTCTGAGTGAGAGTTCGCCAAAAAATGCTTCAGTTGAAAAAGCAAAAAAAAATGGTTGTATATACTTAATATGGTTTTTAATGTACCCAGTTTTTTGGAGAGTGTAATTTTCGTTCTGAATTACAGTTATTTAAAAATTACATAAAAAAACTAAGCATTTTTTTCCGTTTCAATGAGAAGGATTCTAATGGACTTCGGATCCTATTACAGTTAAGACTTAGTATCCATGTATACCATGTTGTGACCGACGTGACAGAAAAATACCTTGAAATTGTTCTCACATTAAAAAAAAGGATCTGTAGGTACTTGCAAAATTACTCAGATGTTCAAACCCACAATTGCAACTGCAGGATTCAAACCTACAACTCCACGCCCTTGGTCGTGCGTCACCACACGTGTAACGCCCGACAACACAGCCCACCTACAGGTACTTACATAATCTAGATAGCTTTATCACTTTATTTTAGTGTTGATAACCACATAACCGTCAATAAGGTTTAAATTGTGATGCAACTATTTCGGTGGACATGTATGTACTGTACCTAATATTCTCGATACTAAGTCAGGGATAGGTACTCAAAGTTTGCCTGTGGTTCATGGGTGAGAGGAAATTCTGAGTGAGAGTTCACCAAAAAATGCATCAGTTAAAGAAACATAAAAAAATGGTTTTACATACTTATTATGGTTTTTAACGTGCTCAGTTTTTTGGACAGTTTAATATTCGTTCAGAATTACAGTTACATATTAAAAAAAATACTACCAAGCATTTTTTTCCGTTTCAATGAGAAGGATTCTAATGGACTTCGGATCCTATTACAGTTAAGACTCATAGAGTAAGATCCCAGAGCTCCCAGACGTCACCTATTTTCGGATGAATGAAATGTTGAGTAGAGTTAGTAAGTACTAAGAAAACATGCTTACTCGCTAACTTTCTTAGACGGCCGATTTTGAGATATGGGGTAATGAAGGTACATACCAACATTACTTACTTCACGTATTTTCTAATAAGTGTTTTCACGTATGTTGTAGGCCATATTCTTAAAAATAAGGTTCAAATACTCCCAGACACTTTCCGTCGGCCGTTTTGCTTAACAACTCCAAAATAATAATTTAACTTTACTCAAATTCTCATGCTCCATTTGTAAATATGTTTGTCAGACAACTGTCAAAAACATAGCTGTCAATAAGTTTATTTTTATTTAATTTTTTTTAAACGGGCAGAGCCTTTATTAACAAAACTAAAATACCACGAGAACTACACTACGCTACATACCTAACTACTTAGGTACGCTAAGCACACCTGAATTATCCATAGACCAATGAAGGTCTACAGATAATCAAGATGTTCAAGCCCACTACCAATCGAAAGCGTACCCAGCATGCTGGCGGCATTACGACGCTGAATAGCAATGCTTATGCGTTGGGCTAAATAAACGTCAGCATTTTGGTCACGCCTCGCGTCGACCAAGCGCTCGGAAAGGCTTTTGAAGATGATTGTGTTGCAACTAGTTCGGTCGTATGTACTTTTTCTAATATTCTCAATACTAACTTTCAAGGATACTCAAAGTTTGTCCTGTTTGTCTGTGGTTCGTCGGTGAGAGAAAATTCCGAGAGAGAGTTCGCAAAAAATGTCTTAGAAATACTCTTACATAATTAATGAGATCGATTTTACATGTGAATTGTACTGTGCCCAGTTTTTGAAAGTTTTTTATACTTACATACAGATTTACATTTCAGATAAAAATGATATTAAATAAATAAAAGCTTTTAAAAAACAAATCTTCTAGGTAAGATTTTTTTCTAATAGAGTTCGAATCTCAACACAGTTGTCTTAGTATACCCAGGAATCAAGGAAATTATAATGTACCTATTCCATTTCGTTTTGTCTATGTAAGTAAACAAATTTATGTAAAATTAGAAATGTGACGAGGAAATGGTTTACTTTCAAGACTTTGCCATCCAATACAATCACAAAATATTTTTAATACACGTCTCGCAGTAAATAGGAATTTCTAGATAATAAAAACATTAAACCAAAGCAAAGTTCAGTTATTATAGAGGTACGTGGAAATAAACATGTACATACTTTAGCCTCTGTACTCTGTACTGTAGCCTCTACATCATTAGTGTGAGAACAAAATCACGACAGTTTTAATATGAAAACTTTTTGGTTTTTACATATTTCTACTATTTAATAAATGCCGCCGTAACAAAAGTCGTTCTCCACACGGGAATAAACCGTATCGATTTTTTTTTGTCAAAAAAATCTATAATTATGTACTTTGTACTCTATTCAGTGCAACCGCGTATCTGCCAAGCAATAGTTTGGAAGCCCCTGACTTTCACAATATTAATCACGTGCGTTTCAGTGCTTTTAAACCTTTTAAACGATAAATTAAGGTTTATTTTATCACAATCATATCACGTCCTCAGATTACTTTCAACGATGGAGATAAGATATCTTATTAATTATGGTCTGATATTTAATTTTATGATTTACTTATATAAGCCACATGTACCTACTCGGAGTGATGATATATTGATATAACGAGTCTACATTATGTATTCGTTATCTCGACCTTTGCGAGTGTCAATGAGCCGTTTTTAGAGAAGACAAAAATGTTACAGTAAATTTACGATAGATGGCGCCTAATCTTGTTTTAGGTGTATCTACCATTGAACTCTTAAAACACGTATTTAAGTGCGTTTGTAATTTTTGTGTTTGTCTAACGTTGGTTATCACATGTCGGTTTGTGAAAAAAAGTTTATTAAAAGAACGGATACCCTGTCTCTTTTTAGAAATGGCCAATTGTAAAATTGTTTCCAACAGAAAAATAATTTTAGATGTAATAATCATTGAACTGTTATGGAAATAATTAAAGATTTTGTGTACTTACGCATGAAAAGTGATACCATGGAACTTGTTCTTGGTCTTTGAACTGTTTGTGCACCTTGCAAAAGCAGAATAAGACATTATTACGGCTCATATCGGATTTTTTTGAATTGTTAGCGAACGTCCACTCAACTTGTGGCTCCTGTTGCGACTGAGACTCAATCAGGAGACGTCACCTGATTATATATTGTGATCGTAGATGAACGCTTGCCGCTTCTTAAAGCGAATCAAACAAAATCTTTAATTATTTCCATAACAGTTCAATGATTATTACATCTAAAATTATTTTTCTGTTGGAAACAATTTTACAATTGGCCATTTCTAAAAAGAGACAGGGTATCCGTTCTTTTAATAAACTTTTTTTCACAAACCGACATGTGATAACCAACGTTAGACAAACACAAAAATTACAAACGCACTTAAATACGCCGAAGTCATGATTTTTTGTTAATTATGTGAAAATGTTTTATTTCAAATAAAATAAGTATAGAACATAACCCTTCTTTCAGTCGGGTAATAACGTTGCTGGTGGTGGCGATGTACTCGTAGTATTAATAACCCCACTAGTGCCATCTAGTGCGTGGTCTGGAACTATTTTTATTTCTTCTGAAAACGTCTCATTATAAATCAAATGCGGAAGAAAAACCTGGGAAACTTGTTGAGCCGCCTATACACACTGGCCGAGTGGAGGTAAACGCGAGCGTCGACAAAACGACATAAGACGAGTGGTAGCATCCACACACTGGCCGAGCGCAGGCCAATACGAGCTACGAGCACCTTTGTTTTGTGCACAAAAACCGACACCGGTCAGTCACGAGTTAGCCGAGTCGAGGCATAAGAGTCCTATACACACTGGCCACTTGCCGTCACTCGGCCAGCTAGGCGAGCGACGGCGAGTGATCACAAGTCATGGCAAAATGACCCTCCACACTGTCACTGGCGTTGGCCTCCACTCGGCCAGTATGCATGGGCGGCATTAAAATTAGCTTGTTTGTTAACGTTCTATGTTGACTAGTACCTATCTTGTGACTTCTGCACTTAGCTGAAAGAGGCATTATATGTCGCCGTAAAATTGTGAAAACCGTTAGATTACAGACGACGTTAGGCATGAGATAACTCCACTCCAGCAATGCATTGCACACCTAGATGCTAGACGTCTAGCGTCTAGGATATTCTTATAACGAGAGTGGAATCAAACTCTTTGCAACGTAACCCCACAGATTACTGAAACAATTCAGTAATATATGCGTAAACCAAAGATTGACGTCGTTTTTTAGGGTAAAGTTAATTTTAAGTCTCTATACGTTAGAAAATAGCAAAATGACTATCGGTAGAAATGGAAACTTGTAACTTAGCTATTATGCATATCGATGCAGCAAACTTACAAGATTTAACCTATACAAAAAGATTTTAAGACGCACGTAGCATATGTATAGATTAGCATCCTGGTGAAGCGAGCCTATAATATTTTCTCTCATCAGCAAAGAACTTAACGTGGCTATAAAAGGCGCTTCAAAGGTACGTGTAATCCCAAACGTAGCATGACTAAAATTAAACGGTGACATCAAATCGATAACCATCTCAAACAGAGAAAATTACTACAATACATAAATCGATATGCCAGAACATGCTTATTCAACAAATAAATGCATGAGTTGCTATGTTGATATCTTATCGTGCATCCGACTGTCTAAGGACCGCTGTATCGGTCCATCTGATAACGCCTATCGTTGATCGGATGATTGAACTAATGTTCAAAGATGACTGGATTTTGTTCAGAGAGAAGGGGGCTGGAGTAGAGGGAAGGGGGGCCAATGTTAGTCTAACAGTTTTTTTTAAAAAGTTTAGAAAATTGAGAAAATAAATACTCGCAATAAATTCAATTATCTATATTATTTCTAACGCATTAGTATTGCGATTCAGCGTGGTGCTAATTCCGCCAGCATGCTGGGCACGCCTCCGATTGGTAGGGATTGAATATCTGTAGACCTTCATTGGTCTATGGATAATTCAGATATCCTTAGTGTAAGTATGAGTAGTTAGATAGGTATGTATCGTAGACTTATTGTATTTTAGTTTTGTTAATAAAGGCTCTGTCGGTAAAAAAGTAGTGTTTGTTGATCTCTCGAGCACTATTATATTTATCGGCTGTTTAATGTTTATTCACTTCGGCACATCATTCATCGAGCGTTAATGAGCGCGCGCGCTCTTGTTACGAAAAGTTCAGAGAGAAGATAAAAGCATCGGCTTTTAGACGGGAAAAAATTGTATTTGACGGGAAAAAAGTGTATTTGACACTTTTTTTATTTTGTATGGAAAAAAATATACGAATTTTTATAAATTATATTGTAGATTAACAATAAACATACATAATAATTTAACAATAAAGATATTACTACGTGAATCAAAGACTATGTACTCCTGTTTACGAATACCTATTGCGCGGATGGTATGCATGAAATTTCGCATAGTTACTTTTAGTTTATAATAAAGAAGAAGTGTAAAACGCAATTTTTTTACTGTGCAACATTAATTTAAAGGCGCTAGAAAATGTATTCATTCAAAATAATACCTTAAGGAATTAATAATTATTTCTTTCAGTTTTGTTCCAAAAGTTCCAAGTCTCCAGAATCATTCATAGGACCCAGAACGGGCCTTTTATTTTTTGAGAACTATGAAGAAAAGTTTGACGTTCTTTGCCCACTAAACCGTAGCGGGACAATTTTCGTAGCAGGAAGGTGCTACGAATATTGTCTACAGGCTGGCTACAAGCACAGTAAATACATAAAAAATAAAAAAAATACATAAATAATTCTTTACTGTGCTACAAGTCTCTAATTATAATTTTATTACTAACTAGCGACCCGCCCCGGCTTCGCACGGGTGCAATGCTGATACTAAATAAGCTACTAACTAAACTGAAAGCGTGACGCTAGAATTCAATTCACAGCCCATGAAAAATCTGTCTAGGCGCGCCAAAAGAAGTTTTCACTTCAAAAACGTGTAATTTATACTCTTTGATTAAAACTATTATATCAAACTCTTTGATTAAAACTCTCGAAAAAAAAACGTTTCATCGGCAACGTCAAATGTTTGACTACGTAGTATTTCCATTCTCTTTGTGTTTGACTGGAAATTATGTAGAACAGTTTATATGAGGAAATGAAATTTTTGTTTTTTACTATCTTTTTCGCGACTTTTTCACACAGTTTAAACCTTCCCTTAACTAACACAAACATTTCAAAACCAAAATCAGCCATATCGGCCCAGCCGTTGTCAAGTTTTAGCGGACCCACGAACAGCAATTCATTTTTATATATACCTATGCAAGATTAATTAATTGTTATATAATATTACAGCACGTGATTTCTCGCTATCATTTATGGAGATAATAAAAAAATATAATTTAAAAACTCAAAAACTCGACTGCGTAAAAAGTGAACCAAACTACGTACTCGCATACTAAAAAAAACTGAAAAGAATAAAACAAGCATTTAGATTTCTGGTGGTCTCGAATTCTATAATATGTTATTGTATTAATACTATTGAAATATATACAATATTTTCTAATAAAAGAACATTACAACTGAAGAGTCGGGATCCAGTGCCGGATTAAGCCAGCGCGGGGCCTGTAGCAAATTCTGTCAAGGGGCCCTTGGTTTGCTATCGGTTCTCAAAAGGGTATTAAATAAAACAAAACTGTTACAAATAAACTTTTCTGGATTTATTATGGGCAAATTTAGCGATTACACTTTCAATATCGACTTCTTTAAGCAAGTCATGCTCTATATTCAACAACGTGAGATGATTAAGACGTTCTTGGCCCATAGTGTTCCTTAATTCATTTTTAATTCGTTTCAACGTTGAAAAAGAACGTTCGCCACTGCAGTTAGTGATCATGAGAGATAAGTAAATACGCAAGGCAATTTCTAAATTTGGGAAACACGATTCTAAAGAATTATTTAATAAAAAATTATAAAATTGCAGTTCCAGAGGCTCCTGTTTCTTGCTGTCCATTACAGTAGCCACATCTGTTTTCAGCAGCTCTGCGAACTGCACTAATTCGCCGCCTAGGCTGTTCTCCAAATCATCTTCGTAAGCACTGACCATCCTTGACGATTTTTCCAAAATCTCTTCTGTTGTAAGAGATTTTATCTGTCGAAATACTTAAAAAACACTAGTAATTTTATGATATGCTTTCATACGTTTAGTTATAGCAGACAGTACATTATCAATTATGACAATAAACACCTCAAATTCGAAACGTTGTCCAGGTGTTTGATTTTCAACAAAGTCGTCGAGTGTATTAGAGCCGCTGAAATGGTCGTACTTTGTATTTCGCTTGATTCGTCGTGATGTCTGTTGCTGGTATTCTTCACAGTTAGTCAAATCTTTGGCTCTTGCCTCAATATCTGAAAATGTGGATCGCATTGCTTGGACGTAGCCATATAATGATTCATAAAGGGCGTATCCCGTATTAAGATCTTGATCAGACGATTGTAGCGAAGCACTTGTCGCTTGCAAGCGTTCTAGGATTCCGTTCCAAGTAATTGTCATTATTCCCGTTTCTAACTTATTCATCGTTGAAACTAGTCCATAAGCTTTATTACGGCACTCCGCTTTCTGATCCACGTTATTGAAAATGTCTTCCAATACTTGCTTAATAGTGGTAAAACCACATAAAAGTGCCTTCGTAGCATCAGCTCGGGCTGACCACCTAGTGTCTGATAACCGTTTCAAAATCGGAATTTTTGAAGCGGAATCTTTAAGTGCATTCGTAAGGTAGGTAGAAGCGGAAAAAAATGTATAGAGGTTTTCAATGAAATCGAAGAAAAGTAATGCTTCTGTACAGCAGTCTGCAGCGCACTTAGCAACTAAATTTAATGAATGTGCAAGGCAGGGAATGTATTCTGCGTACTTATTTATTTCCTTAATTCGGGCCTGTAAACCGGTGTATTACCTCTCACTCATGTTGCTGGCATTATCGTAGCTTTGCCCACGACAATCTTTGATATCAATGCCACTCTCACTCAAGAAATCTAGTAAACTTTGAGCGAGTTGTTCAGCAGTATGACCTTCCATGTCCAAGAACTTAACAAATCTTTCCACTGGTCCAGATGGCAGAACATAGCATACTGTCAGAGTCAGTTGGTCTACATGCGATATATCTGGAGTAGAATCCAATGAAACTGAGTAGTATTTGCATCTCTTAATTTCGCAAATAATTTGATCCAGTATACTTGATGCAATTAGATGAATAAATTCCTCACAAGTTGTTTTAGATAAATATGACGTATGTCCCTTTCCCTTATTAGCATGACTTTGAATATGTTGAGCCAAAAGCGTCAAATTGGGCTATTAATTCTAACAAGCCTAAATAATTTCCATTGTGAGGTGAACCAATAATTTCGTCACTACCCCGAAACGCAAGACCTCGTTCTGCTAAAAACTTTATTACTGCAATGATTCGTTTTAAGAGTAGCCTCCAATACTTTTGCTTAGTCTCAATTTTGCTCACAAGTTGAGAATCAACACGCGTATTCTTGTTTTTGAGGTTTAACAGAGAAATTATGGCTTGTCTATGCGGAGTGCTTTCTTCATGCCTTGTCAACAAATTGTGCGCATTCTTCCAGTCATTTAATCCGTCTTTCGTAAACCGTATTGAACTATCTGAATTCGTAATCTTACAAACAAAACAGAAAAGTCGTCCTTTGGTTTCCGAATAACACAACCAGTCTCTGACGTGAGTTTTATTCGTTAGTTTATATTTATAGGTGAAAAATGACTTTTGGCAGAATCGTGGTTTATTTTCGTTTTCATAAATTTTCTTTGAAGACAAAAAATCTCCATTCATATTTTGCAGTTCACTGCTTCCTTTTTCAATCCAATAATCTCTATCAAAGTTGCTCGGCCATTCCCCAATATCGTTGGAGTATATTTTACTTTCGTTTTGTTTTTGGACTGAAACTGTAGTGACATTAGAGTCAACTTTTTGATTAGAACACGACGACTCTAGATCGAGAGGACTGGCTGTGCTTATAACTTCTCTTTGGCTAGAACATGATATACCTAAATTAAGAGGAATTGCTGTCTCTTCAACTACAGTATCACTTATAGAAAGTGTAGCTTCATCAGAAACGTTAGTAGTACCACTATGACCACTATCATAATATGTACAATGAGATGCAACATCTGTATTTTCTGATTTACTTTCTATAGATTCAGCAACATCACTCTGAACATTAAAATACTCGGCCAGCTTACGTGTTTTTGATATAACAGCTTCGTTCTTTTTTTTCTTTTCATCTTTTGCTTTACGCTTAGCACTTCCAGAAGCGTAGTGCGTAAGCGACCAGTATCTCTAGATCTGCTGTTCATGTTACCTACGGTTAGAGAAATATATATTTTTAAATTAATTGTTTTATAAAATGCGTAAATTTGGTATAATAATTTTTAAATATTTTTTCTTGTTTTTATCACTGTCATTGTGATATTTCTTTATTTTACAACATTGATCCTATAATTATTGCGAGGAAGCATAAACTACTTTACTACTTTCTACTAATGATAAGTCATGTCATGACCTTTTACCAACTTTCATTGATTGATTCAAGTATAACTGTATAAACACACTACGCCGAAATTACGCGACCGAATGTCACTATTAGAATGAAATAGCATGCTATTTGAATGAAATAGCAATGTCGGCGTGACATTCGGTCGCGTAATTTCGGCGTAGTGTGTTTATACAGTAAGAGCGATCGCCGACGTCCGTCTTTTTGTAGGACAACTAGCGTTGCCGAAATCAATCTAACAAAAAAACGTCTTGTATTAAAAAAATCAACATGTCAAATGCGATTTAATAAAAAAAACATACCTACCTAGTAAAATATCTTACCTTAAGTGAATCTCGTTGTTCTCGTTGATATTTTTGCATTTGCACTTGTACATACAAAAACTCTTCTATTGTTTTTAAAAAAAGATAATTGAATGAATTGCACACAGCGCTACGTCAATCACGAAAACAGTACCTACTCGAAGCAATGTCAAGACAACTTTTCTCACAAATAGTTCACATTTAAAGTGCTTTTATTAGTTTTTTTTATATTGAGTCAAAGGAAAGTGTATATCAATTTCTTATTGTTTGATAGTCAATAGAATCCTAATTTATTTGTTCGAGTTACGACTAGCTCGATCGATGACAATATCAGGGAATTCCCCAAATAGTTTTGCAGTGTTGCCATTGGCAACTTGCCAACTTGTGTTTAGTGCAGTGCAAGTAGTACAACACATAACTTGTGTGTGGCTAGCGCTCAATTTAAAAAATGTGGTACAATTTCAAATTATTGTTGTTCATTTTGATACCAACGTTTTTCGTGATAGATATTATACCTAGAGGTGAGGCGGAAATAGCCATGCGCGCAGTTCGGGTCGGCTCGGTTCGCCCGCCAATGGCACCAACCGAGCGGACAAATACTCGCTTTCCTTTTCTTACACATACAAAATACCGACTATTTGTCTTTTTTCGTTTATTTCGTTAAGAAAAAAATCAAATTACTTGTAGTTTGGTAGTAGTTTTGTAAACAAAACATTTTCTACATATGTCTTGCTGTTGAAGTGGTGTAATTACGAAATACCTATTTGAGCGCGGGGCCCTCCAATTCGCGGGGCCCGTAGCATTTGCTACTCTTGCTACGTGGCTAATCCGGCACTGTCGGGATCCATTATTATTCGACATACAATGTAATTGTTCAACGGATCCCGACTGTTCAGTTGTAATATTCTTTTATTAGAAAATATTGTATATATTTCAATAGTAATAATACAATAACATATTATATAATTCTAGACCACCAGAAATCTAAATGCTTGTTTTATTCTTTTCAGTTTTTTTTAGTATGCGAGTACGTAGTTTGGTTCACTTTTTACGCAGTCGAGTTTTTGAGTTTTTAAATTATATTTTTTTATTTTATACTTTTTAGTTATGAACAATGTTGTGAATGTTTATATGCTCAACATAATAATATTATGCATCTTTTGGTTGTTGACCAAATGTCTTCGTTTCTACTGATATATAATATGTTGGATTTTCTACTGCATGTAATTCATATTTATAGTTTTGTGTTAGTATAGGTTTTCGATTGACATTGAGTACCTACTAAATCGTTTGAAGTTGGAGATGGGCGACCGAGGCGGAGCAATCCGAGAGCGGTTCCGTGTTCCCACTATCAGCGGCAGAGTTGAAACCTCATGGAGGTTTATTAGTAGATAGGGGCACCATATCCATACATGATATAGAGTGCAACATAACCCGGCTGTCTCCCGGGCGGGGCAGTAGGGTATGCGTAAATACATTTCCTGCACGTACAAAAAAAAAAGGTAGTCCAATATACCTACTAGCATAGATCCTAGAACCCAAGATGAGCCCCATCCCAAACTTCACGGCGCACGCAATCATGTCAACGTTGGGAAGAGTGGGCTCACTCTTTCCATTCTAGTCGGTTGCAGGACGCGGTGGACGCCGGATGTTTTTACCTATCATTATTCGGTGTCAACAACCAAAATAAGTAGAACCACAGCAAATCTCACCGCTAGCGATTATAGGGGTCAAGTAGATTGGTTGATTGTAAACCACTTACGATACATACAGAGACGCAGTTTATTACCAATTTCAAGGTGCTCAGGACACATCGATTGATTTATATCGATGCCTACTAGATATATCTATATATATAAAAGCGAAAGGTCACTCATCAAGGAATCTCAGAAACTACAAATGCTACGAATCTGAAATTTTGCATGGAGGTTCCTTTTAGCACGTAGGCGCTCGCTAAGACGGGGTTTTGCGAAATTCAACCCCTAAGAGGGTGAAACAAGGGATGAACGGTTGTATGAAAATTCGTCGTTTTCAAAGTTTTCAAATTTTGTATCTTGACACTTGACACGAAGCAATTAAATGTTTGTTTTATCAATTTTGTCATTTTGAACTGTACGGGGGTGAAATTGGGGTTGAAATGGGGGATTAATGTCAATATGGAAGTTCTCAGCCGTTGAAGATAAAACCATGAAACTCTGTATAAAGGTACTTGACACGGAGCAAACGAATGTTTATTCTAGCAATTTCGTAATTTCAAACTGCACGGGGGTGAAATTGGGGTTGAATAGGGGATGAATGTCAATATGGAAGTTCCCAACCGGTGTACGGGGGTGAAATTAGAGTTGAAATGGGGGCTGAATGTCTCTACGCTTTCAGATCTAAAAAAATTGAACCGATTTTGATGAAATAGTATGCAGTTGTTTTATTATAAGCTGCTTTTAGTAACCATAAATGTGTCTGGGTATACAAATAGGTTGAGTTAGCTTAGTATTTATTTCGCGCGGACGAAGTCGCGGGTAACAGCTAGTTAGTATATAATGTCCATCCACATTCACACGTACAGTTAGTTATACGAAGTTTTCTGCTACCTAAAAACCTATAAATGTGAGAATGGTTGTTACTCAACTTTCAATCGATATACATCCTAAACGGTCAGTCAAATCGAAAAACATTGAGAGAAAGCTAAACATTATTTTTAAATACCTATTCAACGATACCCCTCTTGACATGTTTTGGTGATTTTCATTTTTTTAATTTGGACAATATGGCGTTCTGAATCCGCCATATTGAACTTACACTAATGTCATGTCTTTAGTGTCACTCGCCAGATTAAGAGAAATCGATTGACGTGTGAATCATAAAAATCGGCCCAGGCGTTTGGTCTGTATAGTGCTTCAAAGGAACATACAAACATACATACATCCATAGACTGTTAAACACATTACCACTCCTTTGCGTCGCGCAGTCGGGTAAAAAATGGCAGTCACTTTTTTTTTTAACTAGAATGGGTTTTCACTTGACCGCCATCTCACCGATCATAGAAGAAACCGATTAACTCTCGATTTGAAGACACCGTTGCAACCATCGGGAAAAACTCACTCAGGCAACGCATTCCACAGCCTAGACGTTCTTATCACAAAATTAGAGTCAAACCTCTTCGTTCGAGTCTTTGGAATATAAACAATGAAACGATGGTGTTTTTTCTTGGTGGTGAAAAAATGGAACTTTTACAGGATAATTTTGTTGTCTGTCTGTCTGTGAATACTCTTTTTGCAGTGAAAACTTCTTTTGGCGTGCCACAGACATATTTTTTGTGGGATGTGAATTGAATTCTAGCGGTCACGCTCGGGAATGATAAGAAATCGTCGGGTAAACTCCGGACCATGACCATTGGCTATCTAGAAATGCGTTAGCATTTCACATTGGCCATCTAGAAATGCGTGAGGATTGATGGCCATGTTCCATGGTGGCCACGCCCTCCGGTTTCACCCGCGTAGTCACCAAAGTAAGCTATCAAATTCCGAGTTATAAGTTTTCACTTCTATCGGCAGTTCTTATGACTGCCAATTTTTTTTTCAGGAACGCTTTGAAATTCATGTCAAATACATAATGAGGTCTAATGTCTCTTGGAACTGTGTAAAAATTTGGAACGCAGCAACGTTTTATAGCAGAGATATAGGAAATATTTTATTAGGTAAGTATATGATAACTATACCTAACCAAAAATTGAAGCATTTCGCATTTTTTCCTTTTTCTGTGTGTTAGATGTTGCTTTATTATACAATATACCAAATTTATAAAATCTGAGTTCAAGGGAAGTACGCTGCAGGTTATATTTACCGCTACCACAGATCAGAAAATAGTTACTTCGCCGCTACCCACAGCGGTAGCGAATACCGCTCCGGTGTGAACAGGCCTTAAAGCTGAAGAGATTTTTTGTTCGAACGCGCTATTCTCAGGTAGTACTGGACCGATTTCAAAATTACTTTCACTGTTGGATATGTACGTGATCCCTGCGTGCTACAGGCTATATATTATGTACCACGGCCGAAGCCGGGACGAGCCGCTAGTTTAATATGAATTTCAGTTTGCTACCTTTTTTTCTATACTAATATTATAAAGAAGTAAAGTTTGTGTGTTTGTTAAATTGTAAGGGGTAATCTCGGGATCTACTGAACCGATTTTTAAAATTCTTTCACCAATAGAAAACCACATTATGGCTGAGTGTCATAGGCTATATCAAAAACCGAAAAATAAAAAGGCTTTTACGTGGTAGTCCGTTTTGCAAAGTGAATCGGAGAAAAAACGGTCGAATGAAAGCGTTTATTATGAACGCTGCCTTAACTATGAAAGATTTATTTTTGAGTCCTAGAGAAAAGATTTGGGGCTTGAAAATGCCTACAAAAAATCAACAATAGCATATGGCTAATATTTATATTTAAGTTACAAAAAGTAGTTTTTTTAATATTAGTAAAGATAATTTAAGTTTTAATAATAATAAAATAATTTAAATCGTTAGGTCATTTGCGATTTTCGGCAAACACTGCCTGTAGTAACAAAAGGAACACGCGCCGATGTCATCAGAGCATGCTTAAAATCATCTCACTTATGGAGTTCGGTTGTATCTCTCAATTTACGAACAAACATGAGAGCCCATTTGAGCGACAACTACGATGACGACTTTCCGCGTCAACTTCTCAATCTTGGCGAAGGAAAAATTGTCTCTCCTAACACCAACAGCAATGACATTAAACTTGACGAGACATTAGGACACATATTGCACAGGTTGGAACATCTTATTGACGCAATATATCCCGGTCTTGAAAATTTATTAGAGAGAGATTATCATTGGCATTGTTCTAGGGCAATAGTGTCACCCAGAAACGATACAGTGAATTAAATTTAAATAAACTCATTTTAGAGAAAAATCCCGGTCAGGTTAAAAAATTAACTTTACTATAAGTCTATTGATACGGTGTGTGATATTGAGGATACAGTGCACTATCCCCAAGAATTTTTAAATTCTTTGGACCTTTCTGGCTTACCTCCTCACGACCTTGTGTTAAAAGTTGGCATTCCTATCATGCTATTAAGAAACTTGAGCCCCCCAACATGTGTAATGGGACAAGGTTGCTTACAAAAGAGTTACGGGACAATATAATCGTGGCGACCATTCTCACAGGGCCAGCAGTGGGACAACTGGCTTATATTCCGCGGATACCCATGATTCCCACTGATTTACCAATACCGTTTAAAAGGCTACAGTTTCCAGTGAAGATCTCTTTTGCCCTCACCATTAACAAGTCCCAAGGTCAAACATTCTCTCTGGTGGGCATTGACCTGAGAAAGCCGTGTTTTTCCCATGGGCAGTTATATGTTGGCTTATCTCGGGTTGGAACTCCTGATAGACAATATATTTTGCTACCAAATGATAACATTACATTCAATATAATTCACAGAGAAGTTTTGAACAATTAAAATTACCATAACCAAACTAACTTTTCCCGCGACTTGGTCCTCATGGAATTCGTTTATATATATAATACTGCAGAAAATGTTTTTTCTTTCGGACAGAGTTATTCTCGAATTTTGTATTAGCATGCACATAACACTCTGTACTAAAAAAGGATTATTAACATTATGCCCAACGAAGTGGGCACGGGTCAGCTAGTTTTAAATAAAAAATGACGAGACGAACAGGACATGTGCCTGATGGTAAGCAACATGCCTGCCACATAACAGAACAGTGACACGCAGCTATTAGAACATGAAGAGTCCAAATAATTACCTAGCACTGCATAGCGCTCGTCACCCAGAGATCTAAGGTGTAATATCTCTAAGCCCAGCAATTTCTCTGGAAACATTGCCCTTCAAACCGGAACACAGTCATGTTTGCACATTACTGCTTGGCGATAGAATAACTGGCATCCGTTTTTTCCTTTAGAGGCACGGTGCCCTAAAAATTAAAAGAAAGAAAACAACAATTAACGTAATAAATGAGGACGTTTTTAAACGCTAACGTGAAATTCTTATTTTTCATATCAATGTTATTTATAAAAGAAAAGAAAACAACGAAAAACAACGTAATAGTTTATTTCCGTAAAACAACTCCCGTATCAGAATTTCAGTTTGGATTGGTGCATGGATAGGATCCTGTCTATCTCAGCGGCGCGTTCCCTCAGGACTCCCATCTCAGCTTCCGACAGGATGTTGGACTTCTTGCCTGCGTTCTTCACCAGGAAATGCTGGATGAATAGACGGAGACTTTCCCTGGAATATCATTATTAATTCTTCAAGAATATGCCTTTTGATACACTTAAAATAAATAATAAATAAATAAATATTGGTGGACAATTCACACACAACACCATCTGACCCCAAACTAAGCAAAGCTTGTACGACGGCGGCCAGATAGCTGATATAATACTTATTTAATTTTAAATACATACTTATTATACACATTATAAATTAGTGAAGGTGAGTGTTGACGTACGTCAATATAAGGGGCCCCTTTTAAACCTACGCCCGAGTCACAAGTCTTGGGGTCTACTCGAGATTTCTCTCTCTGTCACACGATGGACCCGGCACCCGCACGGTGAATCCATGGAATGCTAAGAAGTTCGTCTCTCTATTAAAATTAATCGCTTGTTGAAGTAAAAACTTCTTTTGTCGCCCCACAGACAGATTTTTCGTGGGCTGTAAATTGAATTCCAGCGTCACGATCGGGAATGATAAAAAAATTCGGGTGAACTCGGGAACATGGCCATTGGCCATGTAGAAATGCTGACGTTTTTTTTAGCGATTTCTTGATGCTCATGGCCACGAATTCTGGTTTCACTCGCGTTGTTTCCGAAGTAAGCTATTGAGTTATACGTTTTCACTTCTATCGGCAGTTCCTATAACTGCAATTTTTTTAACAGACTTCAAATACAACGAAGGCCTTTTATTTACCGATTCACTCTCGATTTGAAAACATCAAGATTGTAACTATCGGGCAAAAGCCACTTAGGTAACACATTCCACACCCTAGACGTTCTTTTCACAAAAGTAGAGTCAACCCTCTTCGTTCAAGTCTTTGGAAAGTCAATCATAAAATAAATTAAAATAAAAAATAACTGGCTGGCAATTTTGCGGCGATGTTCAAGACTCCGAAATCTTTTTCGGACAAAGGCTCATTGCATATGAGCCTTTTGGCAGGTCTCTAGATCAATTCTAGAGCCTCCAGCTCACAGATTAGATACCCTGTTGATGGACGATGATACGAATTTCGCCTACTATCACAACTCACCAGCAGAGGCGTAGGACGAAGTTGTGATTAGCGAACATCATCTGTGTGACGTGCACTACTTTCCACGAATAATCGGACAAAACGAGATAGAGTTATACAAACTGCAAAGGACAGAGCAGGATGCAAAGAAAGACATTAACGGGTTCCCATTGTACTGAACTGAGCAATCGTGCTACTAAACGGCTAAGTCGTACGATCAGTTAAGGGTGTTATTGTCTTTGGTCCAGCAGGTACTTCATCTATACTATCAAGATGGTATTCATCAACATCATCAGCCGCAAGAAGTCCACTGCTGAACATAGGCCTCCCTCCTAGATTTCCACAACGAACGGTCCCGCGCAACTTGCAACCAGCGGTTTCCAGCGACCTTTGTGAGGTCATCTGTCCATCTAGTGGGAGGTCGTCCAACACTGCGTCTTCCGGTTCGTGGTCGCCACTCGAGAACCTTTCTTCCCAACTGACAACCGATGGTCAGTTCTGCGAGCGATGTGGGCTGCCCATTGCCACATCAGCTTGCTTACTCTTTGAGCTATGTCGGCCACTTTCGTTCTTTTGCAAATATCCCCATTACGGATTCTGTCGCGCAAAGAGACTCCGAGCATAGCTCTCTCCATCGCTTCATCGCTGTGCGACTTTGAGCAAGATGGTATTAGATATTAAATAATACCTGAACATGTGTAGTTTGGGGGGTTTGGAGACTCGGTGGAACACCTCCAGAGCAGCCGCGAGGTTCTCGTTCATGATGATGGCGAGGAGGACCTGCCGCATGAACCGCACCGACGGCTTGTTCAGGTCCGAGAACTGGATCACCTGGGACGAACGATATGATATGTTGAAGTTATATTTATTCTGATGCTAAGACGTTAAGACTCGGTTCGGGACCAAAGCAGTAAGAATAAACACACAAGAAAATAACAAACTGAAACATGTAAATTTCATCATAGTTGGCGTCAATATAACAATGTTTTTTTTTGTAAAAAAATACCTATGATTTATACATAATACATAAACAAATTTATACATAATGGATGATTATGTATAAATTTGTTTTATATAGTATTTAATTAGTAGTATTGGGAAAAATGTCACCTCGCTTCGCCTGACCATGTAGGCGAATTTCCTTTAAGCTGGTTGCCTGGAAGAGATTGCTCTAAGCAATAAGGCCGCCATTTGTGGTGCTATTTCGTAAGTGTTTTACTGTAATGTTTCTGTTTTTGTGTCACAATAAAGAGTTATCTATCTATCTATGATGAAAAAACTCCAACAAATCATTTTTTTTTTCGAAATTTCGGTAACTTCTTGCAAGGGGAAAAATTCAACTGCGATGGGACAGTCCAAAGCGCCTTTAAAGATTTTATTGATTCCCGCCCGAATGGTTTTTTTAGTAAACGGATCAGTGAACTAACTACCTATGAGATGGCAAGAGTGCGTACACAGCAACGGTACATATATTGATTTAATAAATATGTTATATTAAAAAAAATAAGGCTTTATGTTCCTCCCTAACAAAACACCAATTTCATAAATATGTAAGGACCTAATTTTATGCATATGGTAGGTTCAGGTTTAAAACGTAATTTACCTTCAACACGGACAGTGGCAGTCCCTTCTCCATGACGAGGTGCGTGAGGAAGTGGGCCAGGTTGGTGAGCGTCTGCCGCGACTGGCTCTCGATCTCTTTGATCTTATCCCACACCGCGAACTGAAGCGACAGCTGTGAAGAAACAACAAAAGGTCATAAGAGACATTGCTAGCTTATCGGGTTTTCATCGGATACAATAAGGAGAGTGATTTGCTGATTTGCACGACCAAATATCACCTTGTCCTTTTTTATAGGAATGCTCGCAGCTCGTAAAACCGACATCGTTTCATGGTTGTTGTTCCAAAGACACGAACGAAGAGGTTTGATCCTGCTTTTGTGATCAGAACGTCTAGGCTGTGGAATATGTTGCCTGAGTGGGGTTTTCCCGACAGTTATAATCTTTGTGTCTTCAAATCGAGAGTGAATCGGTTTCTTCTAGGTAAACACGTTCCATCGTAGACCGCATCGTCGCTTAACATCAGGCGATATGGCGATCAAGTGTAATAAATAAATAAATCGTTTATTTCCAAAAAATACAACACAGGATATTCAACATAATGGTAAAATTGCGGAATTGAAATAAATCTAAGTACTAGTAGTACCATTGGGCCCCAAACTAGGCTAAGCCTGTATCTTGGGCGACCCATTAAATTTCCGAAATGTTTTATACATAGCTGTTTACAGTATTTATACAATTATTATTAAGCGAGAAAAAAAATACAACGAAAAATATTAAAAAATATTAATAACAGTAAACGAAAGAAAAAAACACAACTAAAAAAAAAAACTTACATACTAAACGCAACATTACTGCTGAATTCAATGTTGAGCTATTTCTACAGTCCATGAAATTATATTGACAAAGCCAAGTTTCGTTATAACACATTCCGATTACAGTAAATTAATTATAAAGTAGTTATTTACATTAAAAAATTAGAAAATATAGGCTGGTGGTGGTCTATGTGTGGTTGCAGAAGTTTGTGTGTGTGAGAGTTTCTGTATAAAAGAGTACGGGTATGTGAGAGTGTTATTTGAGGGTGTGTACGTGAGTGTGCTAGGGTGTGTGTGAGGATATGTGTGGTGTATGTATGCCTTTGTGTGGGTGTATATGAGAGAGAGTGTGTATCACTGGTTCAGGATGTGACGTATATGTTTAGTGTTTGCGCAGGCATATGAAGTGTGTGCGTTTTGCTGTCCGTGTAAACAGGTGCGTGTTGGAAAGTGATTGGGTGAAGGTACGACGGAGAGGACGGGCCTCAGCTGGGTGTGGTGATAAAAAAGAATCAATCAGTGTGTTCAAAAGTTGAGTGCGTTCCTAAAGGCACGTGCAAAGGCTGTTTGTGAAGTCCATTTATTAAAACTTGTATCCAAAACTATTTTATGTTAGGCCTGAAAAGATTCACAAATACCATACACATCACTACGTCTCATCTCTGAGTAAAACACAAGTTTCTCAGTTTGTTCTTCAGATAGGGAGCGAAGCCAGTTAACTATGTTATGTTTAACTTCTGCGAAAGTGTTATTCTTGATGTCTATGATCCTGCAGACAGAGTTGTATGTAAAATAGAGAACATAATCGGGTAGTCGAGTTGCAAAAACGGTATTAACCCTGGGCAGCGGAACATCCTGATATCGTCTACGACTCTCTTTTTCGGCACTGGAAGACACAAACCTATAAAAGTAAAAAAAAAAAAAACCAGAGGAGTAAGAACTGGGGTGATGACTGAGTAAAAAATATACCATTATACTACACCTGCTCGGAAAGTACCTTGATACTTTATCAAATTTACGGTAGAAAGTACGTCATTGCATATCGAACAAATATGCGGCGAGAAAACGCATCTGAGCGGGAGAGAAAAGTGTATGAAAATCCATTTCTTACGTGGTTTTTCTTTTTTAATTTTGGGTAAGACTATGCGCTGGTAACCTAAATATCAAAAGCCAAAAAGTTTTTACAGTGAGTTTTTATCTCCAAGTTCGCAAAATAACACTGGCCACTAGCTGTGTGTTGGATGGTGTCAAACAATTTGAAAAAAGAACATGTGAAAATTGCAAACGCCATTGGCGCCATTTTCAATTTGTGTGTTGTTTGAGGATTCAGTTTTCGTAGAAAAGTAAAATAAAACTATCAAAATGATAAGGTGATACACTCGTAGGTGTAGTATAAAGCACTATGTATCACTCGAGAGAAAGTGCGATTCCCGATCTCGGGTGTTTTAAAACGACACCCTCGACGGTAATCGGTCACTTTCTCCTCTCGGTGAACAATGTACTATTCTAATTAGTCCGTCAGGTAGATAATGGTAACATATAGGATAAGTAAGTTTTGTTATATCAAATTATTAAAAATCGACAACGAATATTCAAGAATAAAGATCAGGAAACTTCCAGATGTTCTGACGTCGCGTCGTGTTTACGTAAAAATCGTATAATGAAGTAACGTCAATCGAAACTTGTAAACACTGTATCTTCATAATTTTTAGTTTAACGAAAGAAAAAATACATGTTTAATATTTTTTAATAAGCTATTTTTTTTTAACTTTTATAGGCTTACACTTGACCGCCATCTCACCTGATGTTAGCTGACGTACTAATTCGTTTTATTAGTCATCATGCCTATTATATGCTAATAAAAATCGAGTGTAATGATGTATGTTCCCACAGTGTTCCAAAGTACCTAGACTTCACGAAGTCAATCGCCGTAGTTTTTTTAGTAGTGTAGTAATAACATAACTAACCTGAAACAATATGGCTTCTGCCCCCTTTATAGCGAGACGCATTGACGTGTAAATTGTATATTTATCAATAAAGAACTTTGACTTTAAGTAACTAACCTGGCATAATATGGCTACTGCCTCCTTCTTATCTACACAGTAACTAACTGGCCACAATATGGCTACTGCCCCCTTCAGAGAGCAAGCCCTTCCGTCCCTTCAGCAAGATCGTAACTAAATTAGCTTTTGGCCCCTTTACAGCGATAATGTTACACACTTGGTACAATATGGCGTACGCCCCTTTCGCAGCTAGAAAGTAACAAACCTGGCACAATACAGCTACTGCCCCCAACGTAGCTAGAAAGTAACTAACGGTCCACAACATGCCTTGCCCCCTCTCTTCTACCCCACTCTAGTTCTCGCCCCCGCTCTCTTTAACTTCCCTCGCTACAGTGCCAGTCTACCTTACCTGGTACTTCCTGTCAGTCTGGCACAGCTTGTGTGCCAGCACGCCGTAGTACGGGTTGTACGTCTGCTCGTTGAGGCAGCACGCCAGTAGAACGTGAATCACTTCTCTCTCCTGCTGGCCGCGTAGACCGAGGTGTTGAAGCTTCTCGAATGCGTCCATGTAGTCCTGAAATGAGAATTATAATGAAAAAAAAAATGGTTGTCTGTAAAGTCGGTTTACTGACGATATTTGAACGTGACAACGTCTTAAGAAAATACTGATGGAATGGTAGCATTTTTCAAAGCGAGGTAACGCCGTATGACGTCATGCGGCGAGGTAACGGCGAAGTAACGCAGCATGACGTCATGCGGCGAGGTAACGGAGAGGTAACGCCGCATGACGTCATGTTTTTTCGTGCATGCAGCCGGCTTCATCGAATTATAAGACGTTGTCACGTCAAAAATAACATTTATGTTATCATACGAAGGTTTGCAAAAAAAATCGTTTTATCCAAGCTTATTGAATTTTAAAAATCCTTGAAATTTGTGGCAGTCATCTTAAATTCAATATTTCTGTAGTATTCTACTAGTCGAGGCCTTTCATTTGATACTAATATTGAGCAAATTGTGAAACAGAAATGTGATCCGCCATTTTGTGGTAGCGGCCATCTCGGATTGATTTTCACCAAACATGGCTAAGAACGCCCTCGCACGTGTACAAACACACGTACATCACCTACCATCTATTGTACTGTAATGAGCAAGTGCTTACGATTAGTTACATGTCATTGCTCGTCTCGTCACTCAATCCTACTATTATAAATGTCAAAGTTTGACTGTTTGTTGCTCAATCACGTTGAAACGGCTGAACAGATAGGGTTGAAATTTGGAACACAGTCAGATTATAATCTGGAATAACACATTAACTTTTTATTCCAGTAAAAATACAGGAACGGGCACTACGCGGGTAAAGCCATTGTGCACGGCTAGTATTGTATTTCAAAAAACATGTTTTTTGGTTGTCAGTATGCGCGCGCATCGTTAAAACTCTTCTCACTTCACTCTCATCGTCTTTTTTTTTTAACGTTTATAGGTTTATACTTGACCGCCATCTCACCTGATGTAAAGCGACGATGTGGTCTACGATGGAGCGTGTTTACCTAGAAGAAACTGATTCACTCTCGATTTGAAGACACCAAGATTATAACTATCAGGGAAAACCCACTCAGGCAACTCATTCCACAGCCTAGACGTTCTTATCACAAAAGTAGAGTCAAACCTCTTCGTCCGTGATTTGGAAGATCAACTTCTCCCGAGTTACGAGAAGTCCAATAGAAAAAAACGGCAAGGTGGTATTAGATCATGCAGATCAGTCGCACCCTCTCCGAAGTGTATCCGATAAAAAACCGCCAAACTAGCAATTTTGCGGCGATGTTCAAGACTTTGAATTCTTTTTCGCACTGGAGTGTCTTTGCCTATGAGCCTTTTGGCACGCCTCTCAATCGACTCCAGAGCCTCAATCTGATACTTAGCCGATCCATCCCAAAGATGCGAATTTTTGGGATGGATTTTTCAAGCGTCTTAAAATAAGCTATCAAAAATCTTAGGTGTTAGAATAGTTTGTCTCTTACCTGAGCTGCCATGATGACGCAGAAGATGCTCCGTCTCACGTCGGTGTTCATCCTCTGCTTCCTGGCCAGTTCTAGAAGCTTCTGGTCCTGTGTAGGTGCGACTGTAGGTTTAGGCTGCTCCTCCTTTGCAGTTCCTTCCCATGCGGACCCCACCACCCACCATTTGCCTCTCTCGTCAGCTGACGATGAGAAAAGAAGAATTCTAATCAAATGTATTATTTAAATTAAACTCAAAAATGTATATAAACTCAATATTTCGGATCTGGATACGGATTTGGATATAGGAATAAAATTATTTCGGTTTCTGATATGTAATTATTATCGGATTATCCTTATATTCGGATAGTTTTATTTACGGATATTAGATTAAATATTCTGCTTATAGTCAAAATTGAGCAAATACAGATTATTTTTAACAAAAAGCAATTTTGCAGCCTTATCACCTGAAAGCCGATTCTATCCGAAACTTGTGAAACGGATACGGTTATACTTTTATTTCCGATATCCGATAGTTTCGGTTACGGAGCTCCATAACATCCCTGATCTGTAGTCGGAACTAGAAGCCTCACCTTCGTTCGGCTGAACGACTATTATAGCAAACGGTATCTCAATCAATCGATTCTTTACAATAAAAATAAAAAAAATATTTGTGGACATTTCTCACAGAACACTATCCAAAACTAAGCAAAATTTATATGTACTGTGGCACCCTGATAACTAATATATAATACTTTAAGCAGCCCACTAAATGTTCCCACTGCTGGGACTTGGGGCCTTCTCTCGCAGGGAGAGAGTCAGACACTTGTATAATTGTAAAAACAACATTCTTATTATACATAGACAGAGCAAATATTTGTATTCATCACACAAATATTTCAACGCGCCAGCGCCAACCCGCATGCCCAGCGTGGCGATTATGGGCAAAACCTCTAATGGAACGCACAAAAAGGAAACGGGCCCCAGTTCCCGGCGGCCCTGCTATTCCTGATCAAATTGGTGGCGGTCATGGTTACGGCAGGGCGGGGGCAGCTGTATATCCCCGGGTTACGGCAGGCCACCAAACCCAACTGACTCTGGCGACGTACAACGGACGGACCCTGACATCTTGCGCAACTCGAGGTAGAACTGGAGAGAATCACATGGCACGTTCTGGGGCTGTGTGAAGTCCGTAGAGAGGGGGAGGACACCATAACCTTGGAATCGGGCCATCTCCTGTACTACCGCGAGGGAGACCAACAGTCCCAGGGGGGCGTGGGGTTCCTCGTCAATAAGTCTCTCGTTGACAACGTTGTGGAAGTCTCTAGTGTGTCGAACAGGGTAGCGTACCTAGTACTGAAGCTGACTGAGAGGTATAGCCTCAAAGTTGTGCAAGCGTATGCACCGACCTCGGCACACTCAGACGACGAAGTTGAACATATGTATGACGACATATGTTCAGCCCTTCATAACACCACGAAGGCGCACTTCAACGTTGTCATGGGAGACTTCAACGCCAAAGTGGGTGTACAGGGTTGCAGTGAATCCAATGTGGGTCCATACGGTTTAGGGAGCAGAAATCACAGGGGGCAAATGCTCGTCAACTTTCTAGAGAGCCAGGGGCTCTTTTTAATGAATTCATTCTTTAAAAAGAAGCCCCAGAGAAGGTGGACGTGGCAAAGCCCCGATACTGTGACTAAAAATGAGATCGATTTCATCATGACGGACAAAAGGCACATATTCAGAGATGTATCTGTGATCAATAGGTTTAAAACCGGTAGCGATCACCGACTTATACGAGGCACTCTGAATATAAATTATAAGCTTGAACGAAACCGTCTGATGAAATCTACACTCCGACCAAATCTGCTCCAGACCGTTATAGAATTCCAGTTAAAACTGGAAAATCGTTTTGCTGCATTGGGACCGTTGACGTAGATGAGAGCCTTAATAAAGTGGTGGAAATCCTCCGGGAAGAAGGTGCAAAATTTTGTCAGCTGAGGCGTAAGGGAAAGAAATCTAATCTCTCGGAGGAGACTCTCCGACTAATGGATATTAGACGAGAGCAAGATCAGGCCACAACTTCGTCAGAAAAGCGGGCTCTCAATTCCAAAATTAGTAGCATGGTACGACGGGATCTCCGGTGCGCGAATACGCGACGTATTCAACTCGCGATAGAGCAAAACCGGGGATCCAAAGTATTTGCTCAACAATTGAGGAGGCCCCATCTGACGAAGTTAAAAACATTTAATGGCAACATCGTTAATTCCAGGTTGGGGGTCCTCTCTGAGATAGAAGATTTCTATACCCGGTTATACGAATCGCAGGCTTTGCCCAACGCCAAGTAAGGAGGACTCACGAGCACCACTGACGCGCCACTATACAGACGAGCTGCCAGAAATAAGCCAAGGCGAGATCGAGATTGCTCTCAAACAGCTTAAGAATGGAAAAGCCTCCGGTGAAGACGGTGTCACTTCGGAGCTCTTGAAAGCGGGTGGAAAACCGATACTTCGAGAGCTTCAAAAATTGTTCGACGCTGTTCTCAGCTGTGGGAGAACTCCAATTTCGTGGCACGGAAGTGTGGTGGTTCTGTTTTTCAAGAAAGGTGACAAAACTCTTCTGAAGAATTATCGACCTATCTCACTCCTGAGCCACGTGTATAAGCTGTTTTCGAGAGTAATCACGAACCGTCTCGCCAGAAGATTTGATGAGTTTCAGCCACCGGAGCAGGCTGGGTTTCGAGGAGGATTTGGCACCATAGACCACATTCACACGGTGCGGCAAGTTATACAGAAGTCCGAAGAGTATAACCAGCCCCTGTGTCTTGCATTTGTGGACTATGAGAAGGCTTTTGACTCCGTTGAGACCTGGGCTGTTCTGGAGTCTTTGCAGCGATGCCAAGTAGACTATCGTTACATCGAGGTGCTGAGAGATCTGTATGACGCCGCGACAATGTCAGTCCAAGTACAGAATCAGTCGTCTAAGCATATCAGGCTCTGCCGAGGAGTGAGACAGGGGGACGTTATCTCCCCCAAACTGTTCACAAGTGCTTTGGAAGATATGTTTAAGGCACTGGACTGGAAAGGACTAGGCACCAACGTTAACGGCGAGTACCTCTCACACCTCCGATTCGCTGATGACATAGTCCTAATAGCGGAGTCACTGCAAGACTTGCAACGAATGCTTACCGACCAAGCTGATTCTTCAAAGCGTATTGGTCTCGGGATGAACATCGACAAAACTAAAGTCATGTTCAATAGACTGGTTACCCCGGGACCAATAATTGTGAGCGGACAAACCCTCGAAATTGTTCAAAAGTATGTCTACCTCGGACAGCAGTTGCAAATGGGGAAAAACAATTTCGAGGGAGAAGTCAATCGAAGAATTCAGCTGGGTTGGGGAGCATTCGGTAAACTTCGTCAGATCTTCACGTCGTCTATTCCGCAGTGCCTGAAGACAAAGGTCTTTAATCAGTGCGTCCTACCCGTAATGACCTACGGTGCCGAAACGTGGACACTCACGGTGGGACTAGTCCATAAACTGAAGGTTGCTCAGCGAGCAATGGAGAGGGCTATGCTCGGAGTCTCTTTGAAGGATATGATCCGTAATGAGGTGATCCGACAAAGAACCAAGGTTATCGACATAGCTCTCAGAGCAAGTAAACTTAAGTGGCAGTGGGCTGGTCACATCGCTCGTAGAACCGACCATCGCTGGAGCAGACGAGTTCTAGAGTGGAGACCGCGCTTAGGCAAACGTAGCGTGGGGCGCCCTCAGGCTAGGTGGAGGGACGACCTGCGGAAGATTGCTGGCAGAAATTGGATCCAAAAAGCGCAAAATCGAGCCATTTGGCGTTCATTAGGAGAGGCCTACGTCCAGCAGTGGACTGCGATAGGCTGATGATGACACAAATATTTGCACTGGGCGGGGATCGAACTCACGACTTTTCGAGAATTAGCGTAGCCCCAAAAAAGAATTGTCAAAAAAAGGCCTTGTATATGTTATTAGTATCCCTATTATACAGAGTTATTGGTAATCAGCCTAGTAGTAGGGATTTGTGTACCTTTAAGGAGGTCTTCAAGCCGGATGTTGAGCGGAGTGGCATAGTTTCCCTTCCTCACGACAGTTCGAGCCAGCTTCTTCAGCTGCTCCTGGTAGCTCGGGTCGTAGTTCGGGATCTTCATCAGGTTGTTGTTCTTTATCGCCATCAACACTTCCAGGAGGAATTTTATTCGGGACCTGGAATTATACGGACGTATCCTTTTAAGTCGCTGGAAACCGCTGGTTGCAGGTTGCGCAGGACCCTTCGTTGTGGAAATCTTGGGGGGAGGCCTATGTTCAGCAATGGATATCTGCAGGCTGATGATGATGATGATTATCCTTTTAAGGGAAGTAGTAGTACGTGATGCAGAAAAATGAAGTGACGCTAGACCGGGCGAGTGGCTAGAGGAAAGAAAGAAAAATGGACCAAAAAAATAACAGAATTGTACCCCAGAGAAAGCACAAGAAACAGAGGCAGACAACCTAAGCGATGGGAAGACGATATTACGAAAATGCTTTTTCTGCTCTGCAAAAAGGCGGGTCCGCGTGGGAAGGACCTGCCAAGGAGGAACCCAAACCTACAGTCGCACCTACACATGACCAGAAGCTTCTAGAACTGGCCAGGAAGCAGAGGATGAACACCGACGTGAGACGGAGCATCTTCTGCGTCATCATGGCAGCTCAGGTAAGAGACACTAAATGAAACAGCTCACTGAATGTTCCCGCTGCTGGGACTCTCAGGGCTTTCTCTCGCAAGGATCAGCCAAGGTCATAATCCATCACCCATCACAAGACAGGAACAAGTGGAAGACCTTAGAGGCCTATGTCGAAAGACAATCTGTTAATAGGGAAGACTAATAGAATGTCGAGTAGACGTTTAAGATTTTAGTTAGTTTTTTCAAGTTTTATGTACATTTATTGTAAATCAACTATAGCAGCAATAAAGGCTTATATTATTATACTCGTACATCCTATTAAGTTACGGCTGGTCTGGTCCGGAGAACGGCGACCCTGGAGCGATTCTGGAGCCCTCGGGTTCAAATTCGCATTCACCATTCTCTTCTTCTTCGAAGTAATGTGCGTAATTAGCGGCATTACGTACATTACTTAAAAAACTGTAAAGGAAAACATCGTGAGGAAACCGACAGGTACCTATATAGAATCTTTCAAGGTCGATATTTGATAGTCTTGTTCTCCTTACCCGGTAGTGGCGCCCTCATAGAGCCCTGCGGCGTAGCTCCAGTACAGATATCTACAGCAAAACTGTAGGTTTGAAGGGCAATGTTTCCAGAGAAATTACAGGGCTTAGAGATATAACAACTTAGACCTCTGGGCGACGAGCGCACTGCAGAGGTAGGTAATGATTTGGACTCTTCATGTTCCAATAGCTGCGTGTGCTGTTATGTGGTAGGCATGTTGTTTATCATCAGGCACATATCCAGCTCGTCTCCTCACTCTTTATAAAAAAAAAGGATATTTATTCGTCTAGTTCTCCTGATCCGGTAGTGGCACCCTCGCTGAGCCCCGCAGCATCGCAGTAGCACATATATCTACAATAAAGCTGAGATATTTGTTCGTCTAGTTCTGCTCACCCGGTAGTGGCGCCCTCGCTGAGCCCCGCGGCGCGCGGCTGCACTCCCTGCACTAGCTCCTGCAGCTGTCTCGGCGCGGTCTTCCGGAGCGCGGCGCCGCAGCAACGGAGAGCGACTAGAGCGCAGTCTATCGACTTCTCCGTCAGGTCGGACAGCAGGCGGGATAGGATGTCGTGGAGGAGAGGGGAGTCGAACACCTGGACGGTTAAATAATAATACATTTATTAAACACTGTAGTGGTAGGACTCTTGGCAGAGTCCATCTTAGTAAGTACCGCATCTTTGCCAGTTATTCTACCGTCAAGCAATAATGTTAAAACATCACTGTACTCCGGGTTGAAGGGCAATGTTTCTAGAGAAATTACAGGGCAAGCATATTGCCCCTGATAGACAACGCCATTCAGACAGTCAAAATCATTACATAACAAAGCACTGCGCTCGTCACACAGAGATATAAGATATTTTATCTATATGCCCGGTATATTCGCTGGAAAGATTGCCCTTCAAACCGGAACACAGTAACGTTTGCACATGACAAACAAAGGCAAGCAAAGATTTCCACAAACAACAACACTACATCTGCGGCTAAATCTTGTTGAGACATTTTGGTCGTGCAGTCTATACGGAGTCAACATCATCCTCCGACTGAACACGAAAACATTGAGCAGTTCGTATTTTTGTGCAATATAATTGATCGTTTGGATGCAAGGTTCCTTTCAATCTTTTTGTACAATAAAATGTATTGCACAAAGTTATTGGAGGACGTCTACTCTATTTCTACGAAAAAGTAATTTCGAAAAAAAACTCGCTACTTTCCTACTCTCGTTCTACTTCGTTTCGTCCGATACAACATGGTTTGACGTTTAAATGTTCTAAGCATACTCTAACTAGAGTATGCTTCTAATTAGAATAGAGGACAAAAGACGGATCGAAGTAGAATCGGCGTTGGAAATTCGCGAGTTTATTTCGAAATTACGTTTTCGTAGAAAGAGAGTAGACGTCCAGGTCTAGGGGCCGTCTAATAAAACCGGAGGGACTGTGTCATACGTTTTCGTCCCCGCCTTAAACACCATAAATTCGCTTTTGCTGGCGTTGTATCTGAGCCTTCTGAGTGCCCTGATAGATGGGCTCAGCAAGACCATGTCATATGCGTAACTAATGCTATTCACAAAAACACCATCAATCGAACAACCGACACGGGCATCGCTGAGTCCACGAATCAGGCGGTCCATGTACATGTCGAAGAGGCTTGGTCATGTCAGACCTCCTTGTGTTACCCCACACTCCAGCCTGTACACGTCCGACAGTGACCCCGACCACCTCACAAAAATGCTCTGATTGCCATACCTACCAATACTTTAATGAGGGAAATGAACAAAACGGGGAGGTTCGTATCGCTCGGCAGTTTTGCCACAACCTGTCATACGCCACCAGATCAAAAGCCTTGGATAAATCCAGGAAGCAGGCGTAGACAGGTGTGCCTCTCTCTGTGTAGTACTGAATGGTGTGCTTGAGATGCAGTACAGCCGTCTTAGTGGACAACCTAGGTCTAAGCCCAAACTGAGCATCTTGTAACTTTAGATGTAAACGTAAATGCTTGTCAATCACATCATCTAGCACCTTGGCATTTATAGTTGGGAGCGATATGGGCCTATAGTTCCCGACGCTGGATGTATCAACTAAACTAACCTCAAATTGTTTGAGGGTAGCTAAAAAATGTTCATGTTATTTTTTTCACATGATGAGTCATATCCGGTGCCGACCCCATATGGGTTCCGCGCCGCTTTACGGGTTAGGAATATCAAAATATTATAAGTGTTACCTTGAATGTGTACAAGTGTGCGAGACAGGCGACGAGGTTGTCCAGCCGCTTGTCTGCCACCGGCTGAGCGCTCGCCATCATCTCATCGAACCGCTTCACCAGCTCTTGGAGGAAATGGGCGCCTGAAAATTCAAATACACATACGAATCAAAGTCAAAGTACTTTATTCATAAATGTAAAATTTACACGTCAATTAATAAAAACAAAAGAAAGAGCATACAAATTGTATACATTTTCAAAGTTTAAAATGACTACTTTACTGTATTATAATAATTATTGTACAGAAAACTGTCAAGCATTATACGAGTATAATATAATTTATCTACATGTATAGTAATAGCAGCCCACTAAATGTTGCCCGCTAAAAACTACTGCTGAGACTCGGAGAGCGCTTTGAACGCGCTAATCTCAGGAACTACTGGACCTATTTAAAAAATTCTTGCCTTTGACTAAAGCATGGCTATGTAAACCATTTTCCACTGTTATTACAAAATTAACTTTATCTCAATTCAATAAAGTACAAACTCACCTATCTCCGATCCTACCTTGGCATGCAGCACTGCGATTAGTGCAGCGTGTTCCGACACTAGCCTGTCAGGGGTTAGTGATGGCGCCACCGTCGCTTCCATACAGATTGCCTTAGACTTAATCATGGCTATGTAAACCATTTTCCATGATTATCACAAAATAAACTTTACCTCAATTCGATAGAGTACAAAGTACAAACTCATTTATCTCAGATCCTACATTACCAAGCAGGATAGTGACTAGCGCAGTACCAATAGCTTATCAAGAGATAGTGAGGGCACTACCGTCGTTTCCTGCCAATATGGCTATATGAAACCACTTTCCGCTGTTATCACAAAATCAACTTTATCTCAATTCTGTTTTTTTTTAAATAAAGAGTGACGAGACGAGCAGGACATGTGCCTGATGGTAAGCAACATGCCTGCCACATGATTCCACAGTGACACGCAGCTATTGGAACATGAAAAGTCCAAATCATTACCTAGCACTGCACTGCGCTCGTCATCCAGAGATCAAGATGTTGGGTACAAACTCACCTATCTCAGATCCTACATTGGCATGCAGTACTGCGACTAGTGCGGCGTGTTCCGCCACTAGCCTGTCTGGAGTTAGCGAGGGCGCCACCGTCGCTTCCTGCCATAGTTGCGTCAACGCAGTGTTGACGGAATTTCTGCTGTTATTTGCATATAAGTTCTCTATCGATGTGCATGCCCAGTGGAGATTCGTTCCGGCTAGTTTGTTGAGGACACCTGGATAACAAGAACAGGTAGTAAAAAATAAAATTATACCAAATTTAGTTCAAATATCCACCGGCTCATAGACTGTGGATCACCTACAGTGTACAGGCAAGAGCTTCTGGGAAATGTGCTATTGTTAAAAATATGTATATAACGAATGTTTGTTCTTTCAATTTCGTAATTTCGAACTGTACGGGGATGAAATGGGGGATGAATGTCAATATGGAAGTTGAAGATAAAACAATGAAACTTTGTATATAGACACTTGACAAGAAGCAAACGAATATTTGTTCTATCAATTTTGTAATTTAGAACTGTACGGGGGTGAAATTGGGGTTGAAATGGGGGGTGAATATCAATATGAAAGTACTCAACCATTGAAGATAAAACCATGAAACTCTGTATATAGACACTTGACACAACGCAAACTAATGTTTGTTCTATCAGTTTTGTAATTTCAAACTGCACGGGGATGAAATTGGGGTCGAAAAGGAGGATGAAAGTATTTATGGAAGCTCCCAATCGTAGAAGATAAAACCATGAAGCTCTGTATACGAGGGTCAAACTGAAATTTCTTAGAACTGGCCACTTATAAACAATATAATAAAAAAATAATTCTATAATTTGAAAATAGAACTCTTTGCCAATATTACTGAGTATATACTTCATTCATTTCTCATTTGTTTTACGATTTGGCGGCAAATTGAAAATTGTCTGTGTCACGTCAACATGAATTTAACACGAAAAAATTTTCGTGCAATGATTTTTTATGACTTTCGATGTCATTTAAGTCAACAAGAAAGTTATGATAGACTACGATTGGCCTTTCACGATGAAGCCCCATCTCGTGCGACTGTTTACAACTGGTTTAATGAGTTTAAACGTGGTCGCACTAATCTCACTGATGATTTACGTGAGGGACGGCCTTCTACGGCGACGACTGAAGATAACATCTGTGTTGTGCGGCGTATGATAGAGACTGACAAAAGAGTGACCTATCAGCAGATTCGGACAAGCTTAGGCATCGGTATGAGTCAAGTGCACAAAATCCTACACGAACATTTAGCGGTCAGGAAGCTTTGCGCCCGGTGGATACCTCATAATTTGACTGAGGCTCAAAAACTCCATCGTGTGGATTGGTGCCTTAAAATGATTGAAAGATTTAACGGAGGTGACTCAAATGCTGTGTTCGACATACTAACAGGTGACGAAAGCTGGATTTACTGTTATGATCCTGAAACCAAAAGACAATCTGCTCAGTGGGTGTTTCCTTTCGAGGAGTTGCCAACTAAAGTGAAGAGAGATCGAAGTGCGGGGAAAAAAATGGTGGCCTCGTTCTTTGGAAGGATAGGTCATTTCGCAACAATTGTGTTAGAGGATCAAAAAACAGTTTCTGCAGAATGGTACACTACCAATTGTTTGCCACTTGTCTTGGAAAAAGTTCGAGAGAAACGACCTCGCAGTAGGATCCTCCTTCACCACGACAACGCCTCATCGCACACCGCCAAGCGAACGATCGACTATTTGGCGACATCAAACGTTGAATTACTGGGTCACCCGCCGTATAGCCCCGACCTCGCGCCTTGTGATTTTTATTTATTTTCAAAAATTAAAGAAAAACTTAAAGGAAAGCGGTTTATGAATGCTGAAGAAGCGGTGGCTGCGTATCGCGATGCCATTGAAGAGACCCCTAAGGACGAGTGGGCAAAGTGCTTTTCCCAGTGGTTCCATCGCATGCAGCGGTGTATTGACGTGAATGGACAATATTTTGAAAAGATATAATAAAACTAATAACTGGCTAATGTAATCAGTTTTTGATTTTCTAAGAACTTTCAGTTTGACCCTCGTATAGGCACTTGACACGAAGCAAATAAATGTTTGTTCTAGCAATTTTGTAATTTCGAACTGTATGGGGATGAAATTGGAGTTGAAATGGGGTACGAATATTTACGCTTTCACACATTAACGCAAATGAACCGATTTTGATGAAATTGTGTTATAAAAATTGTTTTATTATTAGCGGTTTTTAGTAACCGTACATGTGTCTGGGTATTTAAATAAATAGGTACTGCCTGAGTTACCTTAGTATTTATTTCGCGCGAACGAAGTCGCGGGTAACAGCTAGTTTACCATATTCTTAAAACATTAATTCTATAACAATTTTATGAAGACATAAAAAAATTGGCAGTTGTATTTAATGCCCATAAAATTAAAGATTATAACGTAGAATTTTAGTATTAACCAGCGACAATATGTCATCTTTATGGCTACAAATACATACCGTTATGAAGCATATCGGTAACGTGATTTCACAAGATTTCCCCCCATGCAAAAAGTGTCTGACGCGCACGTCCCTGCTCCACCGTATGACATTAGCAAGGTGACGCCAACCTATAAGATTTTCTTCTACCAAACCAAACTCAACACAGGCAACACTTTGAATATGAAAAGTTGAAGTCTAAATCACTTACTTTTAATTTGTCTTTTGAGTTGAGCGAGCTCTTTATCTGACGTCGAGTCTTTGTTCCTCAGATGCGGTGGAATGTACACACCTTTTTCTTCCTGAAATGTTGTATTATTAACTATACATATTACATTTAACACAAGTGTGGCTATATAGCCTTTATAGAATAGAATAGAATATTTTTTTTTAGTTAAACATATATTTTAGTTAGTTAACATGTTAAAAAAATTACATCACTTTTAAACTAAACTACAAGACCAGAACATCATTTTAAGTACATCTTGTGTTAGGGCAGATTCGTGCAGTTAAACCGTGATTCCTTCCGAGGGGTTCGCATTGACAAAGCGGTCGGCTCAGCAGTCGTGGCCTGGTCACCAGTTCATACAGTGAAGCTAAAAGGAATTGCGGGTGGTCCGCTCGTCTCGGCTTTGGCTCCAAGCCGACTACGATGCGGCCATGTACTTAGGTTGCGCGATGGTTTGGTACCGTCACAAAAAAGTTGGGTCGCGATGTTGGGGGGTGCGCATCATGGCTGTGGGGTGGAGGCCGAGGCGGGTAGGCCGGTATTACGATGTGTCGTACTCCTTACCTACCGGCCTTGACAGGGTCGCCACCGTTAGATACCGAACGTTGTGGAGCTGCAAGGGAAGAGGAGTGCCGGTATTCCGGTGCGCCACTATCCCTATCCTCTGCAGCCGATATGTGGTAGGCAGTGGGACAACAGACCTGAGTGATTCTAAATGCAATTCGAACGGCTCAAATTCGGAATGCCATTCAATTCCTTGTCTCTGTCATTCTAAACAGATAAGACAAAGGCCTAGAGATGAGATTCCTTATCAGATCAATCAGACACGGTTTAGAATCGCTAGGCTGATCCGTTGCAGGGCATAAAGAGTCCAGACGCAGGGAGGTTTGGCACCCTCATGTTTGTTGATCCCCGAAGTAGTTTCCCCGTATCTTGGGTTTAAGTGCGCCAGTGTTGTGCCCCAAAGGAGGGCTCGGAGATAGGCAAGCCGCGGCGGGTTAAATTAAGAATGCGAGAGCGTTTAATCATATGACATTAGCAACTAGTGAATTGACTAAGCGATTACACAAATAGCCGAACATGTAACCGCAACTGACCCATGACTGAAAAAGTTACGACTGGTCTAGTCGGGAGAACAGCGACCGATCCGGAAGCCCCGGTTTCAATACCCACACGCACCACTGTCTTTTCGAAGTCATATGCGTAATGCTGCTAACTTAAAACGGAGAAGGAAAACATCATGAAGAAACCGACATGTACCTAGAATCTTTCAAGAGCATGTGTCATCTACCAACCCGCACTGGGCCAGCATGGCAGATTATGGCCTTGGCTCTCTCCTTGCGAGATAATACCCTGAGTTCCATCAGCAAAAAATTTAGTGGATTGTTTATGCTTTATGTGAACTGTGCTAGATTTCATAGCAAATTTAGAAGACATTTTGAAAATAGCATTCAAGTTGTTACAACTACATATGTACCTTAATAATATTCCCTTCTTTGTCTCTCTTCCTTCCATAAATATCTTCCCAAACATCAGGTTTCTCATCTTTCTTGGTAGATTCTTCATCAGCCATTTCATCACCAGAGAATCCTTCTAAGTCATCATCATCACCAGATAAATGAGATACTTCGTCATCACTGAATACTTTACTCAGTTCATCAGCTTTAATGATTCTTTCTTTAGTTTTAGTTGAATTGTTTTTATTTTCTTTTGGTTTCTCAGTTTTTGTTTTAGCTTTTTTCGATTTACTTGGTTTTTCTGTAACAGAAATAAATATGTATAACTTAAAAAAAAGTATTTATATCCTACTAATATTATAAATGTCAAAGTTTGGATGTTTGTTGCTCAATCACGCCATAACGTCTGAACGGATCAGGCTGAAATTTGGAACATAGATAGTCAGGATACTTTTTATCCCGGGAAAATAACGGGAATGGGAACTACGCGGATGAATCCGCGGGGCGGTGTTAGTATTTTATAAGTGGACAGATTTAATTAGGTGAAAATATAGTGCTCCTAAAAGCCAACTACTTAGTGAACATAGCGAATACTGATAAATAAATCAATTATGGAATAAGTCACTCCAATTTCCACATGGACAAAACATGCTGGCTTAGTGACTAGAACAACCAATTTCACAATTAAAAAGTTTTTTTTTTTTTTAAAGGTTTTTTTGTTCTATCTGCTCCTCTGAGTAAGAAATCCCAAAAACATGTTTCCATTTCAATAACATAATTACAGAGAATTAAATTACCTTCAGGCTCAGATTCTTCACTGTCTTCCAAATCACTCAAATTTACATCATCTCCTTTATCCTCTTCACTTAAGTCTTCAGTGCCACTAAATTCATCATCTCCACTTAATTCTTGGCCCGACTCATCTTCACTTAATTCATCATCTTCACATTGATCCTTTCTTTTTTTAGCCTTAGTTGGTTTACTTGATTCTTCATCTTCGCTGAATTCTTCATTTGAGTTGGGGTCATCACTAATTTCATCATCATTGTCTTCTTTTCTTTTCCTTTTGTTTTTTTGCTTGATTTCTTTTCCTGTGATGGCTGCTAAATCCTCCTCAAAGTCCGAGTCACCCTCTACTTCTGCTAGATGCTTCTCTGCTGCAACAATCTGTTCTGTTGTTGACTTGTCACAGATTTCCAGGAGGTCTGAAGTTGAGTCAAAGATTTCTTTGGAACAACTTAGGAGAAATTATTTCACTGTTAGCTTTACAGGTTAAAAATGAAAAATTTAATAAATGATTAGCATCATTCAGAAATTGATGCAAAGTAAGATTAAAAAGGTATGGATATAGAACACAATTTTGGGTTAGAAAATTATTTATCAAAATTACACAGCCAAACAACTTTAAAAAGAATCAAGGATTTGACAAATTTTAAGATATTGCAAAGGATACAATCAAGTCCGTCATCTGCAAAATAATTATTTTTGTTTTTTGATTTGTTCAAGCCTAGTTGCTTTTCTAATTTTTTAATTAATTTGTCTTCATCTTCATTGGCTTTGACTAGTATGTCTCGCCTCCGGTCTTCCATTTCTGATTTCAGTTTGTTTGCCTCTTTCAGTTCTTTCGCTCGCTCTAAGCTGACAATATCTTGAACTAAAGGCTGATTCTTGGGTTTCTTTTTCTAAAAAAAAAAACATCTGAGAATAAATTCGTTTTTTTACTTTATTGCACTGTAGTTCTCTTTGAATTGTTCCTGTTCATATGTTTTTAGGTATGACAGAAAAATCAATTCAATTTCATACAAATACACTTCTTAATGTACTGAATACTGAAATATACTCTGTTGACATATTGTTTCAGTCAGACATGTTAAAAATGTGACAACATACAAAAATTTGCCTCAACCCTGGACAAAGTGAGTAAAGGTGCTAAACTAAACCTTTAAGATTGAAAATAACGTATAGCAGAACTGGCCCTGTCACTTTTTACTCACTAATAGTAAGGCTGCATACCGAGTGAGTTCTATTCTCATTCAGGGTAAACATTTGTGTGCTGTACATGAATGTTTATCATGTTTCAGGATTGTTCTTTACATCATATTTTTGGTATTTAGAAGGTACTACCATAGATTCGGGCATACCATACATTCGGGCAAACGTTATTATCTGACCTTGAAATAGTAGTACCATAGAATAATACTATTTCGAGGCTATAACAGCTAATTGTACCAGCTAAGCATAGCTTCGGTCTTGATGGTTTTATGTGAAAAATATCTACTCAAAAATATATACCACGTACTTCAATTATTTTCACAGGTTTTACGTCATCTGTAGGTCGTTTAACAAACCTTCCTGGTGTAAATTTAGGCTGTTCTTGGACAGTCTTCTTCTTTGAATAGTGTTCTTGTCTGTGCACTTTCTTTTGAAGTCTCTTTTGTTTTCTTTGTGCTTTACGCGAATTATCAACTTTTGGTTGCTTGAACTTTTTAGGATTCTTCATTTTGCCCATTTCGAAAAGGGTTTAAAAGTGATTTTAGTTTTAAATTAAATTATTTTTGTTTTATACAGAGGTTATGTTTATCTTGAGAGGTTAGAACTCAAAAACATGATTCTGTTTCTTTTTTATTTGTATGGCACTTATAACATAACAGATGCGAATATTTTACGTAAAAGAGATAGAATGAGCACTTTTCTCTTAGTATAACAGAAACAGCGACATTGTTCAATGTATGCAAAATTTTTTTGTTTTTATGCATATTTCAGTATGGAAGTATGGAACAAAACGATTACGTTTCATTTTACGTAGGACGTAGGAACATCTGTATTATAATGAGGGAGTTTCCGACGAGACAAAAATAGTTCCAACGGACGCACTAGATGGCGATTGTTCGAGATGCAGATATATCTGTCTCTACCATATACTCTCAACAGTGTAACCCCTTTAGAGACCCTACCCGTTTTCAGGGAAAAAGTATAGTCTAAAAAGTGTCTTTTTTAATCTTAAAATATTGGGAATAAAAATAGCTAATTAGGTTGATAATGTAATAAAAAACCGTTACTGATCACAATCCCTTTTCAGTAAAAATCTTTAGAACTCCCGAGGCAATAGACACCAACTAGGCCAAAGTAGAAGGAAAATTCAAAGATAGCAACACTGATGCGACAATATTTTATCCACAGACTAAGTAGAGAGATACTCTCTCGGCTGAAGGATTAGTATCCATAGCCAAGAATAAATTTAAAAAATATATATTTTGTCTTTCATCAGGTTTACGATTTGTTTTGAAATTTTGATGTTTTGCTTTTGATATAGTTTTCATTCGAATAAAATGCGTACATGGATAAAGTAGTTTATTATTTATTACTAGAAGTCGTGCTTTCGCAAATTGAATGAATTGAGTCCCATTATGGCTAACGCTTTTGACAACAAACCAAAAGACCTACAAGCGCCCCCTATTATCGTTTTATTAAACCATATCTTTTTGTCTCGTCGGAAAACGGCTCATTGATTTATTATGCTCTAACTCTGCTGCAAAATCGTGCTTCTTAGATTTTTTTGTTTTTTTTCTAGTACTGTCTAACTGTCGCTGTCATTTGTCAATAATCTCTGTCAATTCATTGTCTATGACCTAGGAATTCGCAATTCGCAAAAGGCATGACGGTCAGAAGATAAGAATTTCGCGAAAATCTGAAGCTACTCCTCAGTAATTATCTAACATCTCACAGCCCACGCGTTAGAGCAACTGCTTTGTACTTTATCCGTGATAGTAGATCTGTTTGTGAGCCGGCATGATGGTGGAAGGTTCAGCGTTTACTCGAAACGATGTGTTCCAAATGGCAATTCGGGTTGCCTTCGTGTCTGCAGTAACTTATTTCTCAATCAAATGGCTCGTGAACCAGATAGATCCTACTTCCAAGAGTCGGAAGAAGGCGGAGGAGCGGGCCCGGGAGCAGTTACGCAAGTGAGTGTAGTATCGATCGACACATCTCTTTGTCATCATAAGTTTACATCACTCTTCACATTTCTTCTACAATCATGTACTTATCAGCCCCTACAAATGCATTTGATAACATAATACAATAAACTAAAAAGTTATTTGTAACAGAATCATATTCAGTTTTTAACCCAATGAGACTCATGCTAAATTTACCACCTTACATCAGTAGCAAAAAAATAAAGCTTTTTACTCTGTAGAGTATGACAGAAAAGACTAAGTACACAATTTAGAAAAAACATATTTTTTTAATAATTCTATATAAAAACATTGTAGTGGTTAGACTCTTTGCTGAGTCTGCTCGGTGAAGTACCAAACTTTTGCCAGCTATTCTGTTGCCAAATAGTGCAAAATTAACTTGGTTCTAGTTGGAAGAGCAATATTTCTAAAGAAATTCTTAGGCAAAGAAATTAACCACCTATGTGAAAACAAACAAATTTCAGTGATGAGCAGTACTTATAAAATTTTGGTTTTTAAATGCAGCGTTTACTGATGTGCCATTTTGCTTCAAATGCATACTTATCCAGTACTCAATTTTATAAATACAACAATTTTGCAAACATTTCTTTTCCCTTCTATTCCAATAGACTAGTGTTGTGTACCCACTCTGAACACTGGCTTTTATTGAGCTAAAATCGAATAGGTTCATTGTAATCCTTACAAAAGGCATGCCTTTTCAAAGCAAGTTAGAGCTCAGTCAGGAGTCAGTGTGTGGTGGTCTCTTTAACCTGATGTAAATTATTGTTTCTTTGACATTTGACTTGTAATGGTCTATACATTATAAATAATCTAATTGTTAACGGTGCACCTACACCAGTCAAATTTGAAAAGAGTGTGCCGGCAACCACACACAAGACACTGGTAAACTTGCGCTCATGCTGCATACAGAAGCCAAAGATACAATTTGAAGTTGAAACACATAATTAAGTCTGTACGATAATAAAAACGAGGTTAATAATGTAAATGTTCAAATATAATTATTATGGAAGCAAGATAGCCCTAACAAAAATAAATTGTCTAATTAGAATTTTTTATCAAAAATAATAGGTTTGTATTTGACCACCATTTCACTTTATGTTCAGTGACAATGATGGAGTGTTCTAATCCTGCCAGCCCACAAACTGAAACTGGAAGAAACCGGTTCACTTTAGACACCCATACTATATCCATTAGGGCAGGGGTCACCAATTAGTTTTGCTCGGAGTCCATTTTAAGAAATGAAATTACCTTCCTGGTCCACACCATTTTCAATTCCATAGCCTAGAAATCTAGGCTGCATTGCGTAAACGGGCTATTTCCAATGGTTACAATATCGGTGTCTTCAAAGTTAATTGGTTTCTTCTAGGTCGCATCATCCCTTAACATCAGGAAAAGTGGTGATTAACTTTACTGTAGACTTATAATAGTAAAAAAAAAATGTTTTTTTTTTTACCCTACTGAAAGAAGGGTTATGTTTTTCACACATAATATCTTGTATGTTTGTAAATTTCTTTATTCCCGTATCTCCCAAATGGGATGGATTTTTTCAATTAAGATATCATTACATTCGTCTTAATCACCAGAGAGTCCTTAGATAGGTTTTTGTATTTGTTTGTAAGTAATTGTAAAGTGAGTCCTAAGGGCGAGTAGTTAACAGAGATTGCATGCATGAAGGGTATCTTCCAGGGCGGGACTCGGCGGCAAGCACACGGTGTCTCTGGACAAGCTCTCGGACCATGAGATGATCATCGCCTCGCAGCTGGTCGTGCCAGAAGAAATCAATGTAAGTTTGTTAACAAATTATTTTATTAAGAATAAATTTATTTTTTACTTTTAAAATTGTGTTCTGATTTGAAGGGCAATGTTTCCAGAGAAATTACAGGATATAGAGTTAAATCATCACCCAGAGGTGATACTAGTACTATATAATAATAATTAAAGTTAAGTTTTTAAAGTTTGTCTATTTTAGGGAGGAGGGACACTTAGTGAAAATTTTGGTACAAAATTCCTTCACCAGTCAAAAGTGAACAGACTTAATTAAAAGTAGCTACATTTTTATTGAGCGTGTGATAAATCTGTATCAAAATTATGTTAATGACTGATATGAGTGTTACATAAGCCAAACTCATATTTTTTTCAAATAAAACGCTTCTCACATAATTCAAGGTTAAAGTACACAATACTTTGAATGATTTAAGCTCATTATGATTTCACAATTCTGTATTGTTGAGCATTCTGCTGCAATAAAATAATTGTATCACTTCTCTCACAGATTACGTAACTTCTCCACACACAGACACATTTACACACACATTAATTCCTTCACATATTATTGTATGTAACATTGTACAAATTGTCTCTATGTATTTGCTTTTACGAGTACGAATTAAATTAGACTATTTCTACGTATTCATGTTGTCTTCAGCTAGTCGCGTTTAATTAAAACACAATTGCTAGACATGCGTCCATGATACAGGCTTTGCCAATTCGTAGGCGGGCTGTTTTCCGTAACTCGACGTCGCGATGCGCCTATTTTGAAGGCAATCAATAAGCCTGTACGTCTACTCTCTTTCTACGAAAAACATAATTCAGTTCAGTTCAGTTCTTTGTTTTCTGGGCTATACGACTTTGTCGTAATTCTGCCAATGTCCGTTTCTTGGGAGTTTCGTAAACGGTACTATGTTTTATATCCCAGGGTTTACTTATTTGATCTGGATAAGTTGGTTTAATCTAGAACAGACAGACATAACACATAAAATACCCAACACCGAGTTAGTAGTTATATTATAATAGGTACATATTATTACAATAATACTTAATGTTTAGTTTGGGGAGACACACATTGTAATAGTTTAATTTTATTTATATTTACAAATTTACATAGTATGGAGTTGATTAGGGGGGAAAAGGTAAGGGATAATAGGCATTTCATAGAGGTAGGACGAGGAATACTAGGGGGAAGGATATCATAGAGGGAGTAGTTTAATTTGGGGCATTCAAAGAATATGTGGTCCACATCTCCTTCATCAAAGCCACACTCACATATAGAATTATCCCTGATCCGAAGTTTTGCCAAAAAGACCGGGGTGCAGACGTGACCAAGACGCAATCGGCAAATCACAGAGGTAGTTGTTTTGCTGGCCTCGCGGAATTTAAAAAACCAGGGTTTTGGGGGTATATCTGGTTGTATCTCAGCATATAATTTGCCTGTGGTCTTTTGAGTAGTTTTCCAATGTCTGGCCCAAGATGAGTCTAGGTGGAATTTTGGGAGTAGACAAAAGTCATGTGCATAGAGTTTATAATTGTCAAGACAACCAGAGTGGATCGCAGCCTTGGCACAGGCATCTACTGTCTCATTACCTGGGATTCCGGAAAAACATAATTTCGAAATAACTCCGGTTCTACTTCATTTCGTCTGATCGAACATTGTTTGACGTTTAAATGTTCTAACTCGCCTACTCTAAAGGCCGATTTACATCAGACGAGCGAATGCTCATTCTATCCCCACTGTATCAAATTCATTTTTGGTGTAAACAACCGTAGAGCATTCTTTCGTTCTTTTGTTTGCGTTCGCAAAGATTCTATGGAATATTCTAAGAATGCTCGCTCGGTTGATGTAAACGGTACTAGAGCGTGCGAACAGAGCGTTCTTGCGTGTTCGGACGTGCTCGCTCCCCGGAGCGGTCTCTTAAAAGTGTTCTTGTGTTCGCGCGATCTGAATGTCATCGATGAGCAATGAGCATTCGCTCGGCTAATCTAAATATCTATCGTGCAAGAATTCTAGTTCTTGGTTTTCATTCTAGCTCGATGATATTTTGGTGTAAACGCTACGAACGATCTTTCGTTTACACTAAAAGATCGAGAAAGAATGCTCTTGTTCTAGCTCTAGCTCTATGTTCGTTCAGTTTAAATCGGCCTTAATTAGAATAGGGTTAGAACATATAAACGGACGAAACGACGGATCGAAGTAGAACCGCAGTAAGAAAGTCGCGAATTTATTTCGAAATTACGTTTTACGTTGATAGAGACTAGACGTCCTGATATCGTGCTGGTACACCGGTCTCAGCGTCGGGCTGTGATCGTCGATATCACCAAACTACATGACGAGAACCTCGTAAATTCAAACAACAAGTCTTATCTCATGAGGTTACCTTCAATTGTGATGAAGATTCCACGATCATAATCCCGATAGTTGTGTCGGTGAACGGTCTTATATAGCGAAAACTCTCGACCAACATCTCGAGAGGCTTTCGCTAGACGGTGGAATCAAGGGTTTGATGTAAAAGGCCCTTAAGGAGTATATTGACACAGCACGCATTGTCAGGAGGTTCCTCCACTCTGCAGTCTTAACCATCGGTAGCTTGGCCTCGCTGCTGGGGTAGTTTAGTTATTAATTTGTTTGTTATTTTGTATATTTGTTGTGAAAACCGAAAGTGAGTTATGGCTGCTGTACTTGGGAGAACGGCGACTGCCGATCCGGAGCATCCAGGTTCAAATCCCACGCGCACCACTGACTTTTCGAAGTCATGTGAGTGATGCCGTTAACTTAAAAACGGTGGAGGAAATCGACATGTACCTAGAATCTTTCCGAGGTCATGTGTCAGCCATCAACCCGCAATGGGCCAGCGTGGTGGGTTATGGCCTTGAGTCTCTCCTTGCGAGAGAAAGCCCCGAGTCCCAACGGTGGGAACATTTAATGATCTGTTTATACAATTATATTTGTTGTTAAAACATAAAACTTGAGTAAATTCGTCAGTAACAACAATAATGTGTTTCCAGGTGAACTGGAAAGATATCGCGGGTCTGGACCAGCTGATCCAGGAGCTCCGAGAGACCGTCATCCTGCCCATACAGAAGCGGGAGCTGTTCGCAGACAGCCGCCTCACGCAGCCCCCTAAGGGGGTGCTGCTCCACGGACCCCCTGGTGAGCTACTTCTGTACCCCTAGTGTCACCATCAGGCGGGGGGTGATCTCCGACAGCCGCCTCACGCAGCCCCCTAAGGGGGTGCTGCTCCACGGACCCCCTGGTGAGCTACTTCTGTACCCCTAGTGTCACCATCAGGCGGGGGGTGATCTCCGACAGCCGCCTCACGCAGCCCCCTAAGGGGGTGCTGCTCCACGGACCCCCTGGTGAGCTACTTCTGTACCCCTAGTGTCACCATCAGGCGGGGGGTGATCTCCGACAGCCGCCTCACGCAGCCCCCTAAGGGGGTGCTGCTCCACGGACCCCCTGGTGAGCTACTTCTGTACCCCTAGTGTCACCATCAGGCGGGGGGTGATCTCCGACAGCCGCCTCACGCAGCCCCCTAAGGGGGTGCTGCTCCACGGACCCCCTGGTGAGCTACTTCTGTACCCCTAGTGTCACCATCAGGCGGGGGGTGATCTCCGACAGCCGCCTCACGCAGCCCCCTAAGGGGGTGCTGCTCCACGGACCCCCTGGTGAGCTACTTCTGTACCCCTAGTGTCACCATCAGGCGGGGGGTGATCTCCGACAGCCGCCTCACGCAGCCCCCTAAGGGGGTGCTGCTCCACGGACCCCCTGGTGAGCTACCTCTATACCCCTAGTGTCACCATCAGGCGATCTTCATGTTCCAATATCTGCGAGTCACTGTACTTGTATGGGCAGGCATGTTGCTTACCATCAGGCACACGTCCTGCAGCTACCTCTATACCCCTAGTGTCGCCATCAGGCGATCTTCATGTTCCAATATCTGCGTGTCACTGTACTTGTATGGGCAGGAATGTTGCTTACCATCAGGCACACGTCCTGCTCGTCTCGTAACTGTATACTTACTATAACAAAAATGGTTCCGAGTTCACCCGAAGATTTCCTTCATTTACGAGCGTGATGCTCGAGCTCAATTCACAGCCCACGAAAAATCAGACAGTGGTGCGCCAAAACAAGTACAACAGCAACAACACTTTAAAAAAAATGTTTAAATATGGTAAGATCATCAGAAAAATAAAGCTCAATAAATCAAGCACAGCCAATTTTTGCGCGTCACTTCCGTTTTGTATTATTCTTACGGTTTTACTTCTAGTCTCACATTTTTATCAGCAAAATCCCTAGATCTATTTCAAGCCTGCCATAAGGCTAGCCTGCCAGCCATCGTTCCAGTAAATTGATGTTTTTAATATATATTTCAGGGAACAGTAGGTAAGCGGATCGTACCGTAAATAATAAAATTACCATAAATTATTTTATTATTTATGGTACAATCATCTGAAAAATAAAGTTGGCAACACTGGTCACGGGCAATTTTTACGCGTCACTTCCGAATCATTTTTTTTATGGTTTCATTTGTAGTCTCACATTTTTATCAGCAAAATCCCTATCTCCTCCAAGCCTGCCTAAGGACCTTTGTTTTTTTTTTGTTTAAATTATTCATTCCACAGATTCCGGGGTCCGTGATCTTTGTATACATTTTTTACACATTTCTTGGATTAGGGGAAGAAAAGGAAAATAGGGGGGAGTTGGGTACATTTCAAACCTAATTCTAGTGCTCGTCTGTAGAGCCGATCACTACCGGTTGGGGTTCTGCTAGTAATCGACTCGACATCGAGTCTTTGCCTAAGCCGCCTCCTCCGGGCCCAGAGCCTCCACTACGGCCACATTTCTGTCTCTGTGACAGCTGCTCATGTCTCTGCAGCGCGATGTGTTAAGCGATACTATCTATAGGTACTAATATTATAAAGCTCAAGAGTTTGTTGGAAAGATTCTTTCTCTGTTGGACTCCACTACGGCCGCATTGCTGGCCCTGATCTGTAGGTTGAACTCTCGGATGGTCTTCGGTGATGCAGCCAACGCTCGCCGCACGAACCGACCGATGGCGTCGTCGGTGTCGTCAGAGTAGTATGCGAAGGTCCCCGTGCGCCGTGAGATTGCAAGGAACTTTGTTTTAATAAATAGATGTTTTTAACATACTCCAGGGTGCGGTAAGACGCTGATCGCGAAGGCGACGGCGAAGGAGGCGAACATGAGCTTCATCAACCTGGACGTGTCGCTGCTCACGGACAAGTGGTACGGCGAGACCCAGAAGCTGGCCGCGGCCGTGTTCAGCCTGGCGGTCAAACTGCAGCCGTGCATCGTGTTCATTGGTACGCTCAGAAACATCACACTCTAAATATATGAGGAGCTCCGGAACAGAAGCCGATAAATCCACTTTGTGCCTATTTTTTTAAATGAAAACTATTTTTTTTAATTTTAGCATATCCACAGACTCCGAGTTCCGTGACCTTTGTCATTTGGGTTCTTTTTTTTTTTACATTAATCTTGGATTTGGGAAAAGAATAGGAAACTATAGAAGAGTAGACATTTTCATCTTAATTCTAGTCGGTCCGATTTTTCTAAGCCGCGTCCTCCCGGTCCAGAGCCTCCACTACGGCCGCATTGCTGGCCCTGATCTGTAGGTTGAAGTCTCGGATGGTCTTCGGTGATGCAGCCAACGCTCGCCGCACGAACCGACCGATGGCGTCGTCGGTGTCGTCAGCGTGGTATATGAAGGTCGATTGGACTTCTGGAGTTCAGTGCCTTCTCTCTCATGCACAGAGTCACGGTCGTAACACACCACGGCAGTGCCGGATCTAGGGGGGGGGGGGGGGGGGGGGTTAAGGGGGGGGGGGGTAGCCGGGGCCCGTGCCCCGGGCGGCAAGTCCAGGGGGGCGCCAAAACTCGCCCATCATAATAGATAAATGGGCAACTCATAAACATTGACTTAAATTTTACTACAGAACAAATAAAAATGGCACAAGAATATAAATTTCACTGTTATTTTACTGCGATTATATCAACTCGAATGATATTCAGGTGTACTCGTGTACAGAACACGAACAAGATGCGTACGAATGTAGGTCTAGTATATGCTCAGTTTGATTCGTAGGAGCAACTTGGAGCCCAAGATTGGCCCTAGCAATACTCGGCCCGCCTTCGCTTGCTATACCTCGTAACTGGTTGTAGAGTGCATGCTCAAGTCGTTGATATGGGCGCTCGTTTGACTGTGCGTTGCCACCCGATGGCCTATTCTCGAAGGTACAGTAGTAGTGGTAAAGATGCATTATATTGAGGCCTGTTTGTAGTGCAGCCGTTTTTCCTACAACGCTACAACATTTACAACGCTGCACCATCTGTCGATCCATCCTGGCTGTGAATCGAGAAGCTTCTGTGCGCTGTAGCTGCAATGTATGGGTTGCGTGAGAATGCATAGGTATAAGCGTTTCATCGGCGGAAAGAGCCAGGATTATTGCCAGGTTTTGGTAGTACAATTTACCTTGCAAGTGTTCCATATTGAAGGAAAATGTTCGGTTTGAACAATGCATTGAAAAACAAGGCCAGACACACCAAGCTTTATATCGGCATCCTTTTACTTACAGCATTGGGTATACCGTCGTGGCCAGGTGACTTCTTCATCTTTAGATTCTTCCTAACTCTGATGACTTCTATAGGGGCAATCAAATTATTTTCTTTCAATAGTGGTGCCAGAGTCCGAAGGTCAAATGCATTATACAACTACTGAAGATGTACTGCACTCGGGCGACAAAACAGGTAGCGCCGGGCCTATTAAGAACATTTATAACTATTTATTTTCATTTGGCTGTTGATAACTTAGATATTGTATAATGTCGTGGCCTCGTGGCAAATATTATGACAATGAGTCCTATATAACTGGCATCCACAATAGAACACCCAGCCAAAATAACAGAAAGGAATGAGCGGGCCGAGTCCGTGGCATGTTTGGCTCATTTCATTTTGGTAGTGGTCATTTTAGGGTCTTTGCAGACTCCGCCTGGGGAAGTAGGTACCTTTGCTTAGTTATTCTGCTATCAAGCAGAAGTGTAGAAACATTACTACGTTCAGGTTTAAGGGCAAAGTTTCCCGAGAAATTACTGGGCTAAGAGATAAAACGCTTTACATCTCCAAGTGTAGTGCGCATTGTAGTGCTAGGTATGATATGGACTCTTTGTGTTCCAATAGCTACTGTGTCTGTGTTTTGTGTAAAGTGACTACCAACATTTATTATTACCAGTGCGCTTTTAGAGCCAAATGCGGGGGCCCGCGGGCCCGCAAGGGCGGTACTTGGCAGGGTCGCGATCAAATTCTGTGAGGGTTTTAGTTGTCATGTCCGTCCGTGATGTCGAGCCCGATATGTCCCTGCATAGTGGAAATGAGTAAATGCATTAACCCCCCCCCCCCCCCCCCCCCAAAAGAAAGAAAAGTAAAAGATAAGTGGGTAGGGGCGGCATTTTTCAGATTTTGCCCCGCCTAAAAGATATTGAAGATCCGGGGCTGCACCACGGTGGCCTTGGGTCAAATCAGACCAAAGGAGCAGTGGTGCGCAACGACCAGCAGTTTCATTGTAATGCGATTTAAAACCTTATAGTCATAGTTGTAATACCTAGTATCGCTTGAGCTGTTTGTACATTTAAAGTTCCTTCACTGTTATTTTCAAACACATGTGTTGTTCCGTTTCGCAGACGAAATCGAGTCGTTCCTGCGCACGCGCACGGCGCACGACCATGAGGCGACCGCCATGATGAAGACGCAGTTCATGTCGCTGTGGGACGGACTCATCACCGACCGCACCTGCACCGTCATCATCATGGGTAACACACACAAGCACACAAACACATCCTTACACGATCAAACACGCCCACACACACACAGCGTCATCATCATGATTTTCTTGTCAATTACTGCACAATTCATATTGAGGGTCAAACTAGGCTAATCCTGTATCTTAAAAAAAAACTGATAATAATGAATTAATTTCATTTGTGGTTTCAAATTCGGATGATAATCTATTTAATTTGTCATATGTCGTGTGGTGATCTGTTCGTACAGGTTTTCCTAGTACGGACATCAGTCTCTCACATAAATAATCTACTACTACTGATATAGTGGTACACTTTGCTTAAGATATAGTGGTAGGACTCTTGGCAGAGTCCCCCTGGGGAAGGGCCACACCTTTGCCAGTTATTCTACCGCCAAGCAGTAATGTGCAAACATTATTGTGTTCTGGTTTGAAAGGCAATGTTTCCAGAGAAATTACAACGGGGCTTAGAGATATAACATCTTAGATCTCTGGGTGACCAGAGTAGTGCAAAGCCCCATGACAAAATGACCAATGCTAGGTGTTCCAATAGCTGCGTGTCACTGTGCTGTTATGTGCCAGGCATGTTGCTTACCATCAGGCACATGTCCTGCTCGTCTCGCCACTCTTTATTAAAAAAAAATTTGGCAGTCATAGGAACTGCCGATAGAAGTGAAAACTTGTAACTCGAATGTTTTCGCTTTTAAATGAATTATCAAATGTTTATATTACCCTGTCACAAGACTACTATCTACCATCGTAGGTCTATGTACATTCGCATAATTTCAACACCGCCAGTTAAATCTATGGTAGCGCCATCTAGTTTTATATCAACGTAACTATACAGAATATACTCTTTACTGTTTCTGCTGCCCTGGTACCTACTGGTACCTAGGGGCAAACTCTTTTATATTTCTGTTGTCCTGGTATCTGGAGATAAACGCTGGGCTGTTGGAGGTAGGTAATCGAATCTCTTTACTGTTTCTGATACCCTGGTACCTACCTGGCCGTTTTTACCGAGTTTACTGGAAGATTTCATATCCGACCCGATCCGATCCGATAATAATAGTATCATATCCAAGCGTGACGATTGATGAATCCATTTCACAGCCCACGAAAATTCTGTCTATAGCGCGCCTAAAGAAGTTTTCACTTCAAAAAAACAATGTAAAACTTCTGCATGAGAGACATAATAAATAATTAATTCGTTATTATTTCAGGAGCGACTAACCGCCCCCAGGACCTAGACAAGGCCATCCAGCGCCGCATGCCGGCCACATTCCACGTGCCCATGCCGAGCGAGGCGCAGCGGGAGAGGATCCTGAACCTCATTCTGCAGCAGGTAACATAAACTAGCCATATAATATTGATAAACAATAAATAGTGGTGACAATTTCTCACCCAACACCGCCTAGCCAAACTAAGCAAGGCTTGTACTATGCGAGCCAATTAGATGATATAAAACTGGTATATGATATATGTAGTTGTAAATATGTACGTACATATTTATTATGCATAGAAAGTCAAAAGTTCTTTATTCAAAAAAAAAAAATTAAAAAAAATGGAATACTAAGTCATTAAAAAAAATGAGGATACACATAGAGCATAGCATAAACATATTGCATAAAGCATATTTGAAGTTACGGTGGTCTAGTCGGGAGAACGGCGGCTGCCGATCCGGAGACCCCGGGTTCAAACCCCACACGCACCACTGTCTTTTCGAAGTCATGTGCGTAATGCCGCTAACTTAAAACGGTGAAGGAAAACATCGTGAGGAAACCGACATGTACCTAGAATCTTTCGAAGTCATGTGTCATCCGCCAACCCGCATTGGGCCAGCGTGGTGGATTATGGCCTTAACTCTCTCCTTGCGAGAGAAGGCCCCGAGTCCCAGCAGTGGGAACGTTTAGTGGGCTGTTGATGATGATGATGATAGCATAAACAGGCCACTAAATGTTCCCACTGCTGGGACTCTGGGCCTTTTCTCGCAAGTAGAGAGTCAAGGCCATAATCCACCGCGCTGGCCCAGTGCGGGTTGGTGGATGACACATGACTTCGAAATATTCTACATACATGTCGGTTTCTTCACGATGTTTTCCTTCACCGTTTTAAGTTAGCGGCATTACGCACGAAACTTCGAAAATACAGTGATGCGCGTGGTTTTGAACCCGGGGTCTCTGGATTGACAGTCGCAGTTCTCCCGACTAGACCAGCCGTAACTTCAAATAGCATACATTTTTTAAGTTTTAACCGAACATTTCACTGTACCATAGTAATTGACAGGCCTCGTGGCTTAGTGGGTAGTAGCTCTGCCTGCGAAGCCGAGGGTCGTGGGTTCGATTCCCACCCAGTGCAAATATTTGTGTGATGAATTCAAATGTTTGCACTGTGTCTGGGTGTTGCTATGTATAATAAGTATGTATTTAAAACTATATAAGTATTATATTATATCTGGCCGCCATATTACTACTATACTTTGCTTAGTTTGGGGTCAGATGGTGTTGTGTGTGAATTGAACACCAAAAAAAAAAATCGTTAAAGAAATACCCAAACAGAGTAAATATAAATTTGTATTCATCAAACAAAGATGTGCACTGGGAATCGAAACTAAGACCCACGGCTTCGCAGACAGATTTATTAGCAACTAAGTCACCTATGTTCACAATGTTGCTAGCAAGGGGGTTTGGACAAGGGGATCCCATGTCACCATTTGTTTTTTTTTTTTTAATAAAATATGGTGAGACGAGCTGGTCATGTGCCTGATGGTAATGATGGTAAGTAATATGCCTGCCACATAACAGCACAGTGACATGCAGCTATTGGAACATGAAGAGTCCAAATCATTACTTAGCACTGCACTGCGCTCGTCACCCAGAGATCTAATATGCTGTATCTCTAAGCCCTGTAATTTATCTGGAAACATTGCCCTTCAAACCAGAACACAGTAATGTTTGCACATTACTGCTTGGCGATAGAATAACTGGAAAAGGTGTGGTACTTCCCCAGGCGGACTCTGCTAAGAGTCCCACCACTACCACTACAACAGTGTTTGACTTGACTCTATACTTAGGACGATGACATTATGTTTCAGTTGGTGCTAAAGTAGCTTGGGGTTAGTTTTTTTTTTTTTTTTTTTTCAAAATTGCTACTCCACAGACTCCGGGGTCCGTGACTTTTGTCATTTCAAATCTTATTTATTTTTACATATTTCTTGGATAATCAGAAGAAGAGGAATATAAGGGGGGAGTTGGGAACATTTTAAACCTAATACTAGTTAGTGCTCGTCTGTTGAGCCGATCACTACCGGTTGGGATTCCGCTAGTAATCGACTCGACATCGATTCTTTGCTTTATTGCCATTTGGCTAAGCCGCCTCCTCCCGGCCGAGAGCCTCCACTACGGCTGCATTTCTGTCCCTGACAGAAATTGGGGTTGGGGTTAGTTTAAAGCGTTTCGCTACTAACTAACCTTATGTTCGCAATGTTGCTAACAAAGTGTAGGACAAAAAAAAATGGTTGTCTGTAAAGTCGGTTTACTGACGATAGTTGAACGTGACAACGTCTTAAGAAATCAGTACGCTGATAGCGCGAGTAGTGCTACCGCTCGACTCGGCGGGTGGCGCCCTCAGCGCTCAGCTTCGTCCGCATGGCACTGACGACGAACTAACGGTAACGTTACATGACGTCATGTTTTGCGGGCGTGCAGCCGGCTTCATCGAATTATAAGACGTTGTCACGTCAAAAATCCAGTGTCACTTTGTTTTTAACTTAGGCTATAGTAAAGACGATGGTATTAAGTTTTAGTTGCTGCTAATATAACTCAGGGTTAGTTTAGGAAACAAATACTTTGGTCTTACTTAAAATATCCCATATATGCTGCGTATTTGCTGCGAAATTCATGAAATTCAATGCAGAAAATTTCGACTTGCTTTGAATTTGAAGCCTTTGATATCATTAGGATAGCCCCGCGGCCAATTTTCTCCCAGTTAAAATAGCATGTCTGTTATTCCAGACTATGAACTGTTTAGATAAAGAATAAGTAAATAGATCAGGTTTATCCGCACGGCTCCTTTGTACCAATCGTAAGCAGATGAGGTGTATGTTAGCTATGGCGACATAGTGATGTGCCGCGACAAAAGTATGACACTTCCACAAGAGCGACAAGACAAGAGCGATCAGATCCGTGCTTTACGACGACGTAAAACGTTTGTTCTAACTCTATACGTAGTACGAGTACATAAATATAAATATGTAAAATCTTGGATGAACTGTGTTCTAAATTTCCATTTTTTTTCAAAGTGAAAACTTGTTTCTGCGCGCCACAGACAGATTTTTCGTGGGTTGTCAATTGAATTCTAGCTTCACGCTCGGGAATGATAATAAATTTTCGGGTAAACTCGGGACCAAGGCCATTGGCCATCTAGAAATGCGTCAGCATTTCCAATTGGCTGCTGAATTGCTAACGCGTTTCTAGATGTCCATGCTCATGGCCACGCCCTTCGATTTCACCCGCGTACTTTCCAAAGTAAACTATCAAATCCTGACTTATAAGTTTTCATTTCTATCGGCAGTTCCTATGACTGCATAATTTTTTAGTATTAAAATTTTCTTCCTTTTTTTGTGGGGTAAAAACCACTGATTCTTGTATTAATATTATTATTTGTGTCCTCAGGAGCCGGTGGCCCCCGACATAGACTACCGCCGTCTAGCGGCGAGCACCGACGGCTTCTCCGGGTCCGACCTTCACGAGCTGTGCCGGCAGGCGGCCGTCTACCGCGTGCGAGACCTCGCGCGGCACGAGATGAGCCGAGACCAGGTACGTGACGGGCTGAGACCGGGTACGTGGCGGACTGAGACCGGGTACGTGGCGGGCTGAGACCGGGTACGTGGCGGGCTGAGACCGGGTACGTGGCGGACTGAGACCGGGTACGTGGCGGGCTGAGACCGGGTACGTGGCGGGCTGAGACCGGGTACGTGGCGGACTGAGACCGGGTACGTGGCGGATTGAGGCCGGTACGTAGCGAGCTGAGAACGGGTACGTGGCGGACTGAGACCGGGTACGTGGTGGGCTGAGACCGGGTACGTGGCGGACTGAGACCGGGTACGTGGTGGGCTGAGACCGGGTACGTGGCGGGCTGAGACCGGGTATGTGGCTGGCTGAGACCGGGTACGTGGCGGATTGAGACCGGGTACGTGGCGGACTGAGACCGGTACGTGGCGGGCTGAGACCAGGTACGTGGAGGAATGAGATCGGTTACGTGGTGAATAGGGATCAAATCATTACTTAGCACTGCACTGCGCTCGTCACCCAGAGACAAGATGTTTTATCTCTATGTCATGTGATTTCACTGGAAACAACTTTCCGTTCGAATCGATGTTTTCACATTACTGCTTGGCAGTCGAATAATTAGTAAAGGTGCGGTACTTCTCCAGGCGGACTCTGCGAAAAGTCCGACCGCTACTATTTTGTATCAAACTTTTTTTTTATCTTTTCCATCTGTAACATAATGAAGTAATAAATTTTTTTTTTTTTTTTTAATATTGGTGGACAATTCACACACAACACCATCTGACCCCAAACTAAGCAAAGCTTGTGTGATGGCGGCCAGATAGCTGATATAATACTTATATAGTTTTAAATACATACTTATTATACATAGAAACACCCAGACACAGTGCAAACATTTGAATTCATCACACAAATATTTGCACTGGGTGGGGATCGAACCCACGACCCTCGGCTTCGCAGGCAGAGCTACTACCCACTAAGCCACGAGGCCAGTCAACGTTGAACGTTAATTTCAGAATAAATCGAGTAACGGCACCAGTTCCGACTCGGAGGACGAGTTCGTGGACGCGGTGCGGCCCATCACGCAGGATGACCTGCGGCTGTCGCTCAGCAAGCTGAAGGAGGCCAAGATACAGTGCGGGACGCTGGCGCCCTCCTCCAGGATAGAACTCGATTAGGTGAGCTGAGGGTTTACTACGGTGAAACATTGATTCAATTTTAGGTTTTCGGAATCGATTCGGAATTGACTCGAAATCGACTCTGATTTGCAAGCTAAGAGTTTACTATAGACAGAACTGGATCAGAGTAAGCTTTTGGATATACAACAGCACAGTTACACGTTGATTGGTTCGGTTTGTCTGACTCGAGTCGGTGTCGACTCTCGACTCGGAATCGACTCAGACTCACTCAATTTTATCTCCTTGGATTTGTTTGAGTTCGTAAACGTCGGAAATTTCTACACCGATTCCGATTTGACTAAATAAAAAATTGGCATTGAAATGTAATAGTTTGGCATCGTCTAAAAATGAGCATAAAATGCATTTTTTTTTAAATAAAACTTGGATCGATTTGTAAGTCTCCGAAACCGTTGCAAACTACATTTTATGAATATTGGTTTAGGACGTTTCCGAGATTCAGATTATATTTATATAGGTACATATCAGGGATGTAACGGAGGTGATCTTATCGGAACCGAAGTCGGAGTCGGAGTTTTTAAATTTGATTTATCGGAGTCGGAGTCGGAGTCGGAACCGGAGTCGGAGGTAGGGTCAGAAGTAGTGGTAGGAGAGAGATTTTTATTTCAGGACAAATAAAACAGTCATTCAAACTTTTCGTTGTTTTCTTTCATGAAATATCACAAAAACTGAAAAAAAAATAGGAAAATTCAAAAATAAACAAAAAAATCAATTAATTGAATCCCAAAGTACCATATAAAGTATGTTAAATGAACAAAAGTTTTAAATTAAATTAAATACATTGACACCAAAAGTGTGTATATGTACTTCATGAACATAAGCTTTGAAGCTGTCTCAGTCTAAGATATTTCTTAAGAGTTTCGCCAAATGCCAGGAAAAAATCTGATTTCACCCGCGCGAGGCCCTTCTTAATATGATATGCATAAATTCTAGAATAGTATGACACAGTTTGGAGGGGAAATCAATATTAAATCAGAAGTCAATTTTTGACCAAGTTTTATTTAATTACTCAATAATTAAACATACATTTAAAAAGTGTTCGGTCTAATATTTATTCTGTGGTTCGGTTACTTTAACAGAACGTAAAATTAGAAATTTTATTATCAAAAAATAATGTGGGGTCATCGCTGATAATTTCGAGTACATGAATTAAAATAGGTTTTTCAGGTGCCTTTTTAATTTTTTTCTGTAAAAAAATCTGATCTATTTTTAAAATTCTATTCGGTTATTGTGCTTTTTCTTGATTGTACTCACGTCAATATTTTTTGTTATAGTTTTTAGTTTCTTAAGATCAGTGAGCGGCGTCGAAAATGTCCTTTTTTCGTTTTCTGGCAATAGCGCCCCCTTGTAGATTAAATCGACGCCACCAAAAAGGTATTCGCTCGCTACTGAGCCTGGTGGACACGATAATATTGGCGGAAATTTAATATGAGGTGCTGGAATTTTGCGTTTTTCTATGTTGTGCTCATTTAGTATACTTTTCATTACACTCGTGCGCGGGAGATTCCCTGCGCGACATGTTCCTGCGAAACTGTTCGTTACTGTCGGCGCAGGGCGCCGCCGCTAAGTTATGCTTCGACATCCGATTAACCTCCGATTCAAAAGTTTCGGAACCGGAGTCGGAACCGGAGGTGTAAAACTAATCGGAACTTCCGACATAACGGAGTCGGAGTCGAAGCTCCGTAACATCCCTGGTACATATATACAAGAATTGTTCGTTAAAAAGTATAAGATATTTTTTTTTAATATTAATTTTTAATTTAATTAAAAATAGTATGTTTCCTGTCGCAGGTGATACGTGTGTAATATGTCTGGAAGCGGCACACAGCGGCTGAAATCTGCAGTTACGTGTAAGATACGCGCAGCGGGGGCTATCGGGGACCGTCACAGACGATAGGTGAGCTCGGACTTGAATACGAATGTGAGCTTTATTTACATGCAGTTAAAGTACGATTTTGGTTGTGTGTTCATCAGAAATGGTTACGAATGTCGTAGGTAATTTTTTTTAATAATGTAGTAGGTATATTATCTTGAGACCAAAAAATTGTTTTATGAAAAGTTTTTTTTTATTCCCTTTAAATGCAGGCTCAATCTCAACGCTTAGTGTCCACTATTATTCTTCTTTCTATCTTATTGTAAAGAAAAGTTAAGAATTGAGTCGATTTTACAATTGCCCAAATTCGCACTCGTTTTTTTGCAAGTTTTAAATCAGTTTCGTTTGTTTTTTAAAGTGACGAGACGAGCAATATGGCCGTCTAATCATATGTTTTCATAACTGCACAATGTTTGGAACTGCACAACATTTTGATTGTCAAATGACTCCTTAGTACACCGTAGATACGAAATAGCGTAATGATTTCTTTAAAAACATTGCCCTTCAAACACTTGGTCTTCTAGCTAATAAATATCAACCCGTGTATGACAATTTATGTATATAATTCTTCTTTATAATTATAACTAAGTTTAGAGTTAAAAGGTCGTCTTTCGTCTGTAACGTTCTCGTATCATCCCAAAATCGATATCTGTACGAATAAAAGCTAGAGTGAATAGAATTCTCATATAATGAAATTAAAAACGTTCAATGGTAGCTGTAGCGATTTTAGTAAAATTGTGAGTGGATTTTGTTACCTGTGAGGCTTTAATGTGTTTAAAATAAGGTTCGATTTACTCTGTACGTTTTTTCGTTAACGAAAATCGATAGAAAACAAGCTTTTTGCACTGTGGTGAGTCTGCTTCGATATTGAACGAGATTACTCGATTCTCATTCTAATAATGTAAAAAAAATAGGCAGCGAAAACATTTCATATGACTTTTTTATATAAAGCATCGAGTAACGAGATGAGCAGCACATTATCTTTTTTAATTTTTTATTTATTCATAAATAACAATAAATGTGAAAATACAATTAGCACCTTTAAACCTCTCAGAGGTTTGTGTTGGTGCTATCATTCTCGAAAGCAAATATACTTATACAATTTTAAGCAAATACAAAAATATTTCTAACTCATAAATACAATATAAATCTTGATGGTAAGTAACATGCCTGCCAATAACAGCACAGTGACACGCAGCTATTGGAACATGAAGAGTCCGAATCATTACCTAGCATTACTCTGCGCTTGTCGCCCAGATACTATGCCCTGTAATTTCACTGAAAACAATGCCCTTTAAACCGGAAGACAGTGAACACACTTGATCGCTGTCTAAATTATTATTTGAATACTTCGAGGTTTCGGCCGCGTTATAAACGCCGTGGTCACGAGAAGGCTTTCTTTTGTCTTGTTTTCTATTTAGTCCTGTGGAGTATTTTCATTACCTATTTTTACTATCCATCTAAATCCAAATCTAAGTCCAAATAAAAACTATTTTTTTTATTAAGAAATAATATTTGCTGCAAGCTACATGTTAATAGTTTGTAAAATACTTACAAACACATTTTATGCTTAGTGAAATATATGTCAAAAGACAAATTTAAAAATAAAATAGATCAAATCAAATATGAAGTTCAAAATCCACAAAGTGTTTAGTATCCTGTATTTTATCTATTAAGTTTAAATTAATCTGGAAATTATATCAAATTCTACGAGAATTGTAAAATTACTACGAGATGTATATTTAAGAGTTATATGTAAAAAATTGGTTTTAAAATTTACCGTAAAATTATATCAGATGAATTATTTACCGGTTGTTGGACGATGATATTATTGTATTTTATTGTAAATAAATAAATTAACTTTATTCGGTTAGTCTTAAATGCTTGAGAAATGTTTGTAAGGCATTGGGTGAAGTACGTATTCTTGCGTCTTCATTACGTTCGTGAACACGCCATATAAGATACAGAAACCGTTGCTTTTGTATCTGTTTTCGTAATCCTATTTATTTTATACATTAGTAGTATAGTAGTGTGCCGCGGTTTCGCCTTCGTAGTTTTCGTTCTCGTATTTTTTCTTGTGATAAAAAGTAGTATACTACTTTTCTTTACTTCTTACTTTCAGACTATCTGTGTTTCAACGTCTCAACTTTCGCGTTTATCCTATCCTATTAATAATTATAAAAATGTGAAAGTTTGGGTGTTTAGATTATTGGTTGTTTGTTGCTCAATAACGTCGAAGCATCTGAACGGATTGGGTTGAAATTTTAAACACAGTTAGAGTATAATCTGGAATAGCACATAAACTACATTTATACAAAAAAAAATACAGAAATCTTTAGTAAATAGTCGATATTTAAATTCACAAATTTCGACATGAACGAAGTCGCGGTCTAGTTTCCCATATATGTGCTAGCGTTTACATGTTACGCCACGTTAGCGGAGACGCGAGGATTGGTATTACGCTCGGTGATCTTAGAACCGTCAATTTGATGTGTTATTATGTGAATGCAACTTGCATTGTTTCTCCTTTTGCTTGTGCGAGAAAGGGATGAAAAACGCTGATATTATTTGTTTGGGGGTGTTAAAAGGATATGTAAAGGTGATCATCGAAACGTACTGTCTGTCAAAATTGAACATTAAAATATTACCTTTATGACTATTAAAATAAAGTTGCTGTTTTGATTCCACAAAGGTTTTTTTTTTGTAATATTTTGAACGGACCAAATGAAGTATTATTTATTTGCATATTGCGAATAAAATTGAATTGAGAGGGATCATATACATTAGATGATGACTTTAAAGCGATCTTTTTGACCCCGTGAACAGCTGTCGCGTTGCTTGATAGTTGAATTTAGATACTAATTGTGTTTTATATAGATATCCGAGAGTAGGTGAAACAAAATATTGTTTCTGTTACTCTACAAACTGTTACGAAAAATAACTTTCTATGGTACCACATCTTTACTGCTTCACGAAATTGATTATCACTTGACTATTCCTCTCTCTGTTTAATATTGAGCTAAAAAAAGAAACAGCAATATTATAAGCCAATCACTCAGTTAAAATACTATACAATTGGCGCGTTCAAACTACCTATACAAACGTTGCTCCCTTACTCGCGTACGTTTGTTTGAAACGTAGGGTTGAAGCGCGAATAATTTTAGTTAGCGACTACTGCTAAACTAATATGTTTATGGCTTCGCTCTATGTCTTTTATTGCTTGAAATTAAACAGAAAACTCCAGGAAAGCCATTTCTATTTAGCCTGTAGAGGATTGAATAAACATTTACATGAAACAAAGTGCGTTTGAGACGCCCCTACGTGCATCGTGCCGTTTCGAGAGCTCAGGACGTTTACTCTCTTTTTACGAAACACGTAATTTTGAAAAAAACCCGCGACTTTCCTACTCCTGTTCTACTTCGTTTCGTCCGATCGAACATTGTTTGACGTTTAAATGTTCTAAGCCTACTCTAAGTAGAGTAGGCTTAGTACATTTAAATGGACGAAACGACGGATCGAAGTATAGTCGGACTAGGAAAGTCGCGAGTTTATTTCGAAATTACGTTTTTGTAGAAAGAGAGTAGACATCCAGGTTCGGTGATGGATTAGCTCAGCTCCGATTAGCGGGAGGTGAGGAATGGCTTTTGTTTACGGTAGTATTCTTGTTTTTAAACTTTCGCGATTCGGACACATAATGTAAAGACTATGGACTAAATCACGATCCAAATTATTTTTTAATAATACAAAAAAATAATTTGTATTATTTATTATTCTCTCGTATTTTTTAATTACGAGAAGACTCTTCCCGTCACTACGGCGGTTGTAGCGCTGACGAAACGTCGAAATAACTAAATAATAATTTGGATCGCGGTAAAGTCTTATAGTATTTACATTATACGGTAGCATTTTATTATTTAGCGAATGGCAATGCTAAGCAATTTCGTTAGGCGACAGAACGAGTCATGAACAAGTTTGAACGTTATTTGTGATTTGAGCTAAACGGTTTTAAGAAATGTCGCGATTATGGAACTCTTAGACAAGTATTGTATTATAGTATGAGTGCATTTGTTTTTTTTATGGTATTTGTATAGTTTTGTATAAATTAATTGTTCAGGGTTGGTGCGGGCTGTGTCGATAAATTGTTAGGTTATGTTTGCTATTTCGTTATTTTTTGTATAAATACTTTTAGTTATCTCACTGAATAAGTGTTATAATTACTTTTTCTGTAGATATGTTAGAGAGCTTTGAAAAATTCTGTTACATGGAAACGTAATCAATTATTAAAAGGTTGTTTCAGCGGTTAAATTTAACACAATTTCGTTTTACAACAAAAAATCACGAAAAAACTAATCAAGTTCATGTGATATAATAGTTTTTTTTTAAATTAATTAACGGGTAACTCACGAGACTCGGTCGCGCGTGCGGAATCCCCTTGAAATAGACCGCCGATTGCAGTTGAAACTCAGAAGTTTCAACCGCAACTTTCTCTTGAGATTCAAGCCGGACTTGTTCGGGATTGATCTAATATACCTATCACAAAAATGTTGTAACCTGTTAATTAGTTAATAGTACATTATGATATAAGTGCGGTAAGTTGATAATTACAGCCGAGGCTTTATTGCTAATTATAGCTCTCGCCTTCGGCTCGAGCTATAATTAGCAGAGGCTGTAATTATCAAAGCGCACGTATGTCATACGACGTTTTATAACATATTTGCGAGGAAATAAACAAAACTCTGAGGACATTTTCAAATAAAAACAATACAGCGAAAAAAAACGCGCGGAATAATATTTACTTGATCACAGATAACAGCACAGAGTAAGTAATCACTATGGATCACAGATTAGCAATGCGCGCGCATCGGCGCCTTTTTTTTTAAGCAACGGCACAGAACCAGCCGTTATGCCATTAATAATAAAGTAAATTAATATTTTTTGTGTTTTGTTACAGAAAAATTAAAGTAATTTATGGTCTAAATTAATTAAATTAACGAATTTAATAATTCTTTATTATATTTTACCTCTCAAAGTTAATTTTATTCATAAAATGTTGACCACACTTTTCTGACATAAAAACTCTTTACAAGATTTAAAAAGGTTCCGTTCGTTTTAGACGGAGCATATCTCTCTACCTAGTCTGTGGACGGAGCATTTTGAAACCGTGCGTTTTACATTACACATTACAGCACTAGTGCGTAATAAGATACATTACGATACAGAAATTGGTCCAATAAGAGACCCTTTACGAGCAAATATGTTATAAATATACATTACGCTATTAGGTTTGAAGTTATTTTGTGTATATTGAAACATGTAGGTGTTGACGTAACTTCTTTGAGCTTTGCTTCAGCGTCGTAAATCTAGTCCAAGCATATTCCTACATCGACGGAACGTAACAACTTACTACTATATTTATTTTAACTATGAATTAACTTGAAATATCAATAAATTAGTGTAAATCTCAGTTGTTTCAAAAAGGTTTGTAAATTAAAAACATTTTTGTTACATTTATCACGCATGGTAAAATGACAATATAGTTTGCTGTTTCTAATATCTTAAGTGAAGCAGATGACACTGCCGTGCCGGGTGTTGTTACCAAAAATAGTGTATCAGTAAATGTAATCGCCTAATTTTCGTGCGATCTGAATCTGGATGTTGTGTGTGTGTGATCAACTGCTTTATAAATAGGATAAACGGGAAGGTATGAAAAGTAACTTAGCGGTCTACCGGCTTATTATAGCAGTCTTTTAAATTGCTCTAGACTACAGGCCCGTGTACAAAATTGATGGGTCATTTCGACCACTAGGAGACCTATGTAGAAAGATAGAAGGGTTTTAAAATAATATTATTTAGCACTGTGCCGTCACTTGTAAACTGTCCGACTGAGTGCAGGTGAACGTAGGGGGTTGCAACCCTCGATCTTTTCCCCTCGTCTCATGATTTTTGTACGGTATTGGGGAATAATGGATTACAACAGGGCCAGTAGTCTACTCTATCTTATCTTTTTAATATATAGGTATTTAAATTACGCGTCAGTTTGTACGCGATGGACTCCTAAACTACTTGACCGATTTTAATCAAATTTGCACACCGTGTGCAGTTTGATCCAAGTTGAAAGATAAGATAGTTTTTACTTCGATTAATAGTCTTTATATGACAATAGAGAGTCAAACCGGGACGGGCCGCTAGTTTAATAAAACACAACGACATAAGACTTTTTAGTATGAAAACTAACGTGGTTATTACACATTTTACAATTAAAACACGGGTAACTCACGTACGATATAGTCACGTTTCAAGTTTCGATCGCGTCCGGTGATCTTTTTCAACGCGAGTGCACGCGCGTGCTCGCAGCTCGTTTACTCTGCGAACATGCGCGCGCACTCGCCTTGAAAAAGATCGCCGAACGCGATCGAAACTTGAGTCGGACTGGACTGACTATATCACACGTGAGTTACTCCTGTATTAATGTAAAACATAAGACTTGTGTAACATAAGATTGGTTACTTTTCATCCTTCTCGTGTATCATAGTTTGGGAATCAAATGTTAGTGATAATTATGTCAGGGAAATAAGCTTCTCGTGTTGATTGCGAAGACAATGTAGTTGGCTCGTTATTCGATTACATATTTATTGTGTAAATTAAAGCAATAAATGAAATTTAAACTTAACACTTTCGTTTTATTTGTCGCTTCATTTCATACTGACCTGGACTCTACTCCTGGGTCTACTCTCTTTTTTACGAAAAAGAAAAACGTAATTTCGAAATAAACTCACGACTTTCCTACTCCGGTTCTACTTCGTTTCGTCCGATCGAACATTAAAACGAACATTAACAACGAACGAAACGACGGATCGAAGTAGAACCGCGCCTCTACTGCCTAACGAAAAACGCTTTGATGTTGCTGTCTCTTTTCTTCTCGCTTGAAATGAAAGAGACGGCAATGTCAAAGCGTCAAAGCGTCTTTCGTTAGGCGGTAGACCCCCCGGAGTAGGAAAGTAGCGAGTTTATTTCGAAATTACATTTTTCGTAGAAATAGAGTAGACGTCCTTTCGTAGATTTACTTTATTGGTTACGTTTATACTATTAAGTTATTAACAATATATTTTGAATGGCGACATTGGCGCTGAAAGTAATTTAATCTAGGCAACTTTGATTAATTTCTTTCTTTGTAAGATGAATGTGTTTTTCTATTAACCCTTAAACAGGCCCCGAAGAACCGCTGCAAGAAATAAAGTGGTGTAAATGGATTTAGGCTTTGAGTAGCGCCCTGTATGATTCCTTATCAACAGATTTTTTGTAAAAGCCTGAAAAGCCTGAAAAAAACATGTGGGAAAACATAATCCCATTGCCTGGGTAGAGACTACAATTTATGTGATAACTATATATAAATGTCGAATGTTTGTTTGTTCATAATTTATTTTTAAGGTTTTTTTTTTATGTTAGTTTAGGTTATTTTCATGAAGTAAAAAAATGTAGTGTAAGTATGAATTATTTATTATATACGATATTATGTATATGAAAAGGCTAGTATATAAAAGTTGATAAATTTGAACAGGCAATGGTTAAATAGCTCCCACAAATTAGTTCGACTCAACAGGCTATGGTCACATGTTCCCCACATTGTTATTTGCCTTATTTTAGACAATTTAGCAAGAAATCAACTAGAAATAATGTAAATCTTGATAGAAAAATTAAAAATCTCTAATATATCAAAAAATTGCACGACTTACCTTTCTTTGTTTCTTTATAATCTAAATAAAACTTGGACAGTCACACAAAAACACTGTTGTACCGGACACTCAAAACTCAAATGGCTGTCAAGTGTACCATTCGTTCGTATACACAGAGCTTGCTAATCGGAACCACAGAGTACATATTTATGATTAAATTTTGACAGATTGTGGGCTTTTCGTTGCCAAAACCTGGCTACGGCATCGAAAAATCTATGTGGGAAGCATACGTCCGCGGCCTGCTTAAGGGTTAATGATACAGAGTGACTAGATGAGCAAGATAAAGTCCTGATGAAAAGCAACATACCACCACTGATTACTATACAATTCACTTCTTTGCTCTGTGCTATCGCTGGAAACATTTCCCTTTAAACCGGAACACAGAAAAGTCTGGCAGTAGAATAACTGGCAAATGTATGGTAAGTATGAATTGTTTTTGTAGTGGTAGGTATTTGCAGAGTCCGTCTGGGGAAGTACCTCGTCTTCGCCAGTTATTCTACCAAGCAGTAATGTGCAAACATTACTGTGCTCCAGTTTGAAGGGCAATGTTTCCAGTGAAATTACAGGGTATACAGATAAATAAATAAATAATGATTTGAACTCTTGTGTTCCAGTAGCTGTGTGTCACAGGCACATGTCCTGTTCGTCTCGCCACTCTACCGTCTATATCTATATATATAAAAATCAATGCCACTTTTCGTTGTTATTGAACTCCTCCTAAACGGCTGGACCGATTTGAATGATTTTTTTTTTGTATACGTTTGGGTAGGGCCCTGGAAGGTTTAGATTCACAAATCAGCCCGGCAGATGGCGCTGCAGTTGATACCTAGGTTATTATTCGAGCGAAGCCGGAGCGGGCCGCTAGTGTACTATAAGAAAAAAACCCAGACAGATTCTGCAGAGTCCAAACAATTTTACTATATCACTACAAATACAAGGTTTAAATAATTACATTTGTTAAAATAAATAACGGTATTAAACAAGTAATTATTTATTTGAAATATTTACAAATACAATTTACACTCAAATTTTAAATGAACCCGAATCGAATTAGTCGTACAGATAGTGCAATCCACGAAGACGCGCCCTACTATTCCTCCTAACCGTTTATAGTAGGTATATGTGTGCAAGCTTCCGTTAATGTTATCGCTCGTATACACACTAATTATCTATGAATGCACACGCACACTACAATGACTGGTGAATGGTTCGCGACTGAAGCTCGGAGCAAACACGATTGGTGGAAAACAAAATTGGTGGGGCGCTTCTTCGTGGATTGCACTATCTTATAACTGCATTTCGGATGGCAATGGTTCCTCTCATAGGTAACATTGTAGACATGTGTAGTTGCCAAGAGTATACATATATTTACTTATTCTTTATCTAAATGTAGTTGTGTGTTTGTGTGTGTGAGTGGGCGTGTGTTGTATGTGTTCATAATAGTAGGTATTTTGTGTGAAATGTACACCAATATTTATTAGTTTATTATTTAAAATATCACTCTTGTATAAGTAACTTAACATCTACTTATTCTATTGATAACTAAAATAACAGTATACGGTACGATTAATCACAAATAAACAAATAACTATTTCACCAACGGATGGTTGTCATTAAGTACTTACGTAGTTTGTAACTTTAATATTCTTCTCTCATTTTAGCATCACCACACTCAAATTATGCCAATGTCATGGAGCAATCTGTTGTTAGAGTAAAAAATATTGATTATAAAACAAAACTATCAATAAACAATAAATACTAATAGAAATACTACTACCATCATATTGTAGGTGCGTGGTTTGGAACTTTTGTTTTTTAAACACCCATGATACTTATAATAAGGGTAATTCTATTGGTGTTGTATATTTAAAAATAATAGGTACCTACATTTACTTCAGGCATAGTTGTTTAGTACAACACATAAATAACAAAGAATACAATTACAATTTAATTCTATTAATATTCAAGGAGTAAAAATCCGTCATTACATAAAATATTATTATGAAAAGTAACGTCTGTAAATCTGTAATACATATTTTTTGTGAATTCACGAGTAACTCACGTTAGATACGGACGGTCTAGTCTAGTTTCAGCGGCGTCCGGCGGCCTTTTTTCAAGAATAATGCCCGCACGCCACCACTATATTTCACTTTAGACATCCTTATTGCCAAACGAGCATCGATATAAACCAAAACATGTGCCCTGATCACCTTGAAATTGGTAATAAACTGCGTCTCTGTGTGTAGCATAAGTTTTTTACACACCATCAATCTACTTGACCCCTAGAATAGCCGCGGCGAGGTATGCTGTGGTTTTACTTATTTTGGTTGTTGACAACGAATAGTAATGGGTAAAAACGTCCGGCGTTCACCGCTTCCTGCAAACGAAAGAGCGAGCCCACTCTTTTCAACGATGACATAATTCCGTGTGCCTGAAGTAGAAGAAGAAGGGAGGACACGTATAATGGTTTATATCGATGCACACGAGTAGCAATGGCGCGCGTGCACTTCTATAGAAAAAGGCCGTCAGATGCGGCTGAAACTTAAGTCTGATTAGACTGACCATACCACACGTGAGTCACCCGTGAATTGAATAAAAAAACAATAAATTACTATTTTCTATTTGCGCTCTGCTGGTTTCTTCTCAACGATTTTAATATTTGGCTACTATACTATTCCCTCACTAGGTAGGTAGGTACTAGTTTTGTAATTTTACTATTTTGTTAAAATTTACAAATAACGTATTTTATTAAGTAATGTATCCTTCCACTTTGTTGTTTCAAATCCGCTATCTCCAGTAGTTAGTCTGAAACAAAGACAAAACATTACAGGTGTAAACTAAAGCAGGTCATAAATAAAAAATAAAGTGGCCAAGTGCGAGTTGGACTCGCCCATGAAGGGTTCCGTTGCAGCAAGTAACATAATATACATAGTACACATAGTTCTTGTAGTTTGTTTTAACTTTGGTCGAAGTTTCAATAAAAGTGTATTTATGATGTACTAAAAAAAAACTACTCATCAGATCGAGTTCAAACCAATTTTCGTTGGTAGTTTACATGGTAACGTACATCATATATTTTTTTTAGATTTTTCATTCTCTTACTTTAGAAGTTAGAAGGGGACACACATTTTACCACTTTGGAAGTGTATCTTGCGCAAATTATTCAGTGTAGACGAAAATGATTTTAGAAACCTCAACATCATTTTTGAAGACCTATCGATAGACATCCCAAACGTGTAGGTTTGATGAAAAAAAAATTTTGGAGTTTCAGTTCGCAGTATGGGGGGCCATCCCTAATTTTTCTTTTTTTTTTTTTTTTTGTAGAAACCCTAATGCGGTTCACAGAATACATATAATGCAGTTGTTCGCTTTAGGACAGATTCGCTTTATGACAGATTCGCTTTACGGCAGAATCGCTTTATGACAGATTCGCTTTACGGCAGAAATTGTACAGTTAAGTACACTAAAATAGTGCCTAAACAAGTTAACTATAAAGGGTCGGGTATAGTAGATCTAACTAAGAAAAAAAAATCACACTAGATCCATGATGGTTCTGGAGAATGGATCTACTGAGATTGAAGGAAATAAAAAAGGTATAGGTTTTTGTAGTGGTAGGACTCTTAGCAGAATCCGCCTGGGGAAGTACCACACTTTTGCCAGATATTCTACCGCCAAGCAGCAATGTGTAAGCGTTACTGTGTTCCGGTTTGAAGGGCAATATTTCCAGAGAAATTACTTGGCTTAGAGATATAACACCTTAGATCTCTGGGTGACGAGCGCAGTGCATTACTAGGTAATGATTTGGACTCTTCATGTTCCTATAGCTGTGTGTCACTGTGCTGTTATGTGGCAGGCATGTTGCTTACCATCAGGCACATGTCCTGCTCGTCTTGTCACTCTTTGAAATAAAAAAAAGGTTCAAACATAAGAGGTGGAGACGTTCTTTAAATCTTTATTAAACGCAATTCATGGAAACGTTTCAGCAGATTTTGTCCTAACATTTCTGTTGCCCTGGTACTTTCTTTTCAATTTATGTTATTAGTGCAGTAACTTTATACGTAATGTATAAAGTTACTGCACTACATTTACCGTATGCGTTAAATCCGGTAGATATGATTTTTTGGAGACTTGTTTATGATGTTGGCCTAATGATTGTCCCAAGTTTGTGACCTCGAGCGACGAACGCAACTTTGTCAAAAATCGAAAAAAACCCCGAAAAAATCGTTTATTTTTCAAATTTTGGCGATTATAACCCTAAACGACTAGTTTTTGTAAAAACTTTCTTAATGGCGTTTATAAAGTAGACCAAATTTGCTACAATATGATACTAGAATTGTCTCTGTACACCCAATAGTTTCTGAGAATAAGTGTTTCAAAGTTTATAATTTTTTTCGTACTTTGCAATTTTTAACTATATTTTAACTCCTACTTGACCACTTTGTGGCACAGTTACGGCGGTTTTTAACCCCCGACCAAAAAAAGAGGTGTTATAAATTTGACGTCGAAGTCTATCTGTCTATCAGACAGACACACATACAGGTCTGTCTCTATGTGTATCTGTCTATGGCACCGTAGAGCTGAAACGGATGGGCCGATTTCGATGCGGTTTTTTTACTTGAAGATAAATTTTTGTGTTGATGTTTTGAGCGATTTTTGGTTAATATCGATTCAAGATGGTCACCTCCACCAAATGGCAGACCAAATGTTTCATCACAATCTACCTCAATATGGGTATCAAATGAAAGGGCTTGACTAGTTGTATCGATTCATACAGTTACTTAAAAAGGAAGCCCAGTATCAAGACAGAAATTTAAGAAGGATAGAAACCTTTTGTAAATGTAAACGGCGTGGTTTAAAGTTAAAGGAAAAAGATATTAAAATTGACCTGAAAAACGAAATTACCTTGTTGGAATGCTTAGAACGCTTGTGCAGGGTGAATTTAATACATTGACTTGAACGTGGCAAGAAGCCTTTGTTTAAAAAAATATATCAATAAATGGTTCAATGAATTATTGTCGAGTTGTCTGTACTTTTGCCTTAAAGCGAATCTGTCATAAAGCGATTCTGCCGTAAAGCAAATCTGTCATAAAGCGAATCTGTCCTAAAGCGAACAACTGCATCTACTTACCAAGTTTCAACAGTATAGTTCTCATAGTTTCGGCAAAAAATGGCTGTGACATAAGGACGGACAGACAGACAGACATGACGAATCTATAAGGGTTCCGTTTTTACGTTTTACGGAACCCTAAAAATGGTTGTCTGTTAAAGTCGGTTGGTTTACGGACGATAGTTTAAAGAAAAAGAGAAAAACATTGATAGATGCGACGCAAGCGTACAATGAGCGTAACGGGACATCTAACGGGACACTTTCGTGCATGCAGCCGGCGTTGTCACGTCAAAAATGCATCAAAATCAGTTCGTTATTTTAGGAGCTACGATTAAAAATCGGCGCTCATAAGGCAAGCTGCATAATCCTACTAATATTATAAATGTTTGGATATTTATACGTTTCGATGTTTGTTGCTGAATCATATCGTAACGTCTGAACGGATCTGATTGAAGTTTGGAACACAGATTACAAATAATCTGGAAGACGTATGTAGGCCACTTTTTATCCCATTCAAGTAAAGGGAATGGGAACTACGTGGGTAACCCCCCGGGGGCGCTGCTAGTATTTAGTTTCTTCTGGGTAAGCACGCTCCAATGTAGATCGCATCGTCGCTTAACATCAGGCGAGATGGTGGTCAAGTGCGAACCTATATCAGTTTAAGAAAAACGGAATTAAAATATTTGTTACGTATAGCTAGAAAATAATATATATAATAATAAATAATAAAGGTTTCCGCACCCATTTGGACTTGTATGGCTTGACTTTCTTCTTGCCCTTGTGTTTCCTTCGCTTGGAGTTCTGCCGCGGCGGCGACGGCGTCCTCTCCGGCCAGTAGGGAGGCCCGTGCCCGTACACCAGCCTTATCAGACCTGTTAACAGTTATACAACTTTTATAACGTAGCATAAAGACCACAAAGCACAGCAGAACACAGTCATATTCCCACTGTTGCAGCATAATCAGCCCACTAAATATTCCCAGTCTGACTAGGGGCCTTTTCTCGCAAGGAGAGAGTCAAGGTCGTAAGCGACCACGCTGGCCCAGTGCGCGTTGGTGGGTGGCATCAGGAACTCGAAAGATTTTTAGGAACATTTTCACCCTTTTTATGTTAGCGGTATTATGTACATGACTTCGAAAAGACAGTGGTGTGTGTGGGATTCGAAGCAGGGGCTACGGATCGACAGTTGCCGTTCTCCCGAATAGACCAGGTGTAAAGCTCTTGTCACATAGAGGCGGGAAGTGCGAGAAAGCTACCGCGATCAGGGACGGGATTTTTTTGTAATATTCGAATTTGTATGCAACCTGACACATAACAAGCGGGCGCGATCTGGCCGCGCCGGTGTATCAGGTTGCATACAAATTTGAATATTACAAAAATCCCGTCCAGGATCGCGATCTCTTTCCCGCACTTCCTGCGAATGTGTGACGAGAGCTTAACTTGTACCACTGTCGGGACTCCAGGATATTTGTTTCAAAGATAGAGTCCTGGCCGTAATCCATCACACTGGCCAAGTTCTGGTTTGATGACGCATGTTCTCAAAAAATCGGGTCTATCTAAGAGAATGCCGGTTTCGGGACTACTCTCAGAAACAGAGTCAAGTTTCAGAGTCAAGAGTCATTTTCTATAGAGACGTGACACGACACGTGAAGGATGAAGCCAATACTGCGATTCAATTTGTGGGGAACAGATTGGAGATTGGTCCGTAAAGGTGTCGTGAAATGTGAGAATTTATTCACCTCTTTAACATTCCGCTTCACCAAGCTTAATTTTAATAACGAGTATTCTAACATGTGACAACACATTCTGATTATAACCACTCGTATAACTTAAATGACTGGCCGAAAATGATTGTCTCTCATTTAATTCCTGTGTATCAGAACAATCTAACAACAAAACAAAGTCTAAAATGTTGTTTATTTCATTGGGAATTAAAGTGAGAGTTTCATACACATGGATTTCGTTAAGATACCACACATGTGTGAAAATTTGGATCGGAAATTTATTTGCAAAGTTAAATTCTATTTTTACTGGCCTACTAGGATCGTATCATTTACCTCCTTACCGATTTCCTCAGTTCAACGTTAATTATTCATATTTTCAAATACCCCTAACTTTCTAACGACTATATTAAAATTTACATTCTAGACTACAGAAATTAATTTAAGTACATTCTAGTCTGAAAACTAATGCATGATACTCAAATCGAACGTCGCTGTTGCTTCTCACTATACTGAAACATTGTTTTTGACCAGATAAAACTATTTTTATCCTCTTCTTACATCAACATCATAGGTAGCTTACTCAGCCCATTGCAGGGTACAAGCTTCCTTCTTCCTTCCTCTATTACTAATGTTCCCATGCCTTGTGTTGACTCAAATTTTGCTGATAGCTTTACGAATATTTGTTATTGGTAAACTTCACTACTACCGCCTTATAGAATTCCCTATGTGTTTAATATTTCACTCCTTAAATATCGAACGAGATAAAAAACAGAGGTAGAGTATAAACTATTTGTTTAGGCGGTAGACCATTTGGTTATCTAGAATAGCGCTTATCTTCGCGTGACCTCTATGCTGTCAGAGACTCCACCTACCATCGCCACGTCTAGGCAAGTTTCTTCAGCAAACATTGTTGTGACACATTTAATTTCTGTAATTAAATGTGGGACAATCATATTTGTGACCGAATCTCTTTTAGTCTTTAAGTCTTTTAGTCGAATATATGTGGTCGGAATCAGAATTGAAAACATGTTATGTAAACATGAATACTCTTTGTTGAAATGAAGCTTGGTGAAGACTTGTGCACCCTGCACTTTTGAACCATGCAGAAAAAACTCTTCTATCCTACGTAATCCTATGTTATTCATCGAATGTTCTGAAAACATAAGGGTCGATTGTTGCATTGATTTCTTGAATTTTCTTTTCATTTTCGTAGAGTCTTTTCTTACTTTGAGATGATGTTGAATTTAATATAAATGATAACTGAAAGTATTGAGATTGATGCAATGAGATGTTGTGATGATAAATTGAAGATAATCGTAGAGCCAGGATATTTAATAAAATGTGACTCATCTAAACATTCATAAATATTTTATTTGACATTTTATTATAAAAGTTTTTGGCACAATGAAATCGCTGTATTAAAACAGTAATTAAAAAACTAGAAAATCACAACCTTGTACTATCAGTCACTACTTATTTACATCTAAAACTGGCTTTGATGCCATATTGATTACATTACATATAAATACATACGGAAAATACTAGTATCAAACATCTCCAATGGTTTTATTTTGTTTGCAAACTCTTAGTTTTGTTTGACTAAATTTTATCCTTAAAGTTTGTAGTACATATAATAATCTAAGTATCCTAAAGCGTTGTGCCTTTAAAAAAATATCTTACATGCAGCAATAAAGTCAACTCGAAATCCAGTCGCAGAATCATTAGTCAGTCTACTTCTTATTACCTAAGTCGTGAAGCTTTGTCAGGAGCAGAGAATCTACTGGGATGAACTGGTTGGTGTCTCCCGATCCTCCGGTGATGGTGATATCGGAGCACGCTCCGAAGTTCTCCTGGTCTCCGCATCCCAGACCCTGTGTTCCATTCTTGCAGTCTCCCCAGTTGTTCCCGCACGTGTATCTCCATTGAAGCACGCAGTTGTCGCAGGTCAAGTCGCTCGGGATCCTGTAGTTTACGACGTAAATGTTGCTGCCTCGCTCTGGGTAGTATTTGGTTCCTCCTTCTTCGAGTTCGAGGAGGTATTGGTCGAAGCAGGTCTGGTCGGTGGAGCGTGGGTCGGGGCAGATCTTGAACTCCCAGTAGCCCAGGTGGTGGGCGGTGATCTGGACGGTGATGGGGACGACGGAGCCGGCCTCGAAGGAGGTGCCGATGATGCCGGAGTCGTAGATCCCTCCTCGCTCGTGGGCTCTGGGCTGAGCTGCGTCGAACGGATCTCCGCAGACGCCGCATCTGTAAGAAGACAAGATTTAAGTCAAAACTCAGTAGGTAAACTTCTATTTTATTTGACTTCTTTGGGTATGGTTTAGGGTTGATATTATAGATTAGACATTTATCTATCATTAAAATTTGAGTGTTATCGTATCACACATCGTCTTACATCAAGCGAGACTGAGGTCAAATACTAACCAATACAATAAACTGTCAATAAAAAAGTAGACTCGATTGGCAAAGGACCGAGACTATACGGATATGACTATAATACGAGCTACCTAGTAGTAGGATACAGTAGGCAGCTAATAATGATTTCATAACGATAATAAACACTTGAGATGTTATCTATATTTGCCCTTGGCAGTTGAATTATTTAATGTAAACATTTGATTGCATCTCTATGACGCTAATATTTAAACATTGATTACCCATTAATGTCAAGGGAGAGAACAATAAAAGACATTGAGATATTTCATTTTGACCCTGATCTAATGAGTACCAGTAGCTATGTATTAATTGCTCTCGTTTAATTTATTGCTGTATTCTACTAATACGGCTGTCGTGTCTTATTAAATTTATTTCAGGAGGAAAATTTTCTTAGAAGTATTATTCTGGCAGGCTAATTAATAATAGGGGGATCGTAATGGAAGTGAAAATTTCGGCAGATTTTCTATTAAATTTTTGGGAAAAACTTGAATACTCGTATTTGCATGTTTCATACTTGGTGTTACTACCAATCGATGGCATCGTCATCACCATAATCACCATTAGAGCATCTATGCCAGTGACATAGAGCCCTACTCCGTTATTTCGAGGAGCTAGGTTGACTCTGGTGAGCCTATTTGGGTTGAGCTTATGCTTTACCCCCTACCAGCGCAGGGGTGTATATATACTTATTATATAAGTATCTACATACACTGCAGTGTGGCCAGCTAAGTTCAAGAAAAAAAAACTGGCGAGCTGCACCATGTGTAATATTACACCAACCATTTAGCGCTACTGTTGTCCTCCTCATAACAGGTACTTACTTGCCCCCGTTGACGGTGTGCTGGTGATAGAACCCGCCGCAGTTTAGGCCGTCATCGTCGTAGTTGGCGCGAGCTGATGAGTACCCTGCCCTCCACATGGATCCCCGGCCAGGAGGCTCCAACACGCGCCCGTGCCCGATCACCAACGCTGCCACGGCAGCCAGAGTCGCCAAGAAAGTCCACATCTGAAACAGGTTCCCATTCGGTTTTCTAAAAGGGATTCCTTTGACCTATGGTGGACTCAACTGCCTATCTACAACATATTCTCCTTACGACACTAAAAGTGCTTATAGAAGCGATCGTTTGCTGAAAATGCCGCAAGACACTCCTTGCAATCTACGTCCATGTGATGGAATCAGGCGCCGTGGACGCTATTGCTAAGTACAGCAAAGTAGCTGCATTGGCAGTACAGTTCGGCTGTTTTTAGATATGAGATAGATATCCACCGCAATTTGTCTGTTAAAAAGCAATATCATATTCTAGGACGAAACACGTTTACCCAGAAAGTACTTGTTAACTCTAGATTTTAAGACCTAGGTTGTACCGTTCGGGAAATACAAATTGGGTAGAGGGTTGTAGTGGTAACAGTTTGGTAATCCGTGTGATAAACTTGGATTGAAACACTTGGTACGAATATTTAGAATATATTCTATGAATTGGGACCCATAACCAAGTTTAGGGCTAATTTCCCATAGTGATTTCGATGCCCTTCAACAGGTTTACGCGAAATAGGTGCCGCCCACGAAGTGTTAAAAGGTCCGCAGAATTATGTCACCTATTATAATGAAAAAAAAAATTCCATTGGAACGCTAATGATATTTTTACAGTCAGTGTGATTTGTAGCTCTACATTGGTAAGTGTTTAAATTCACAAAAAGAAAACATTTTAGTTATAGCAGTTCGCTGCGACCTGGAACTTCCAAAACTTGGAAATTGCATTTGGCACGAAATCCTTCCAATCGTTTAAAGAAAAAGCGAACATAAATTTAACTTGCTTCAATGCTTCAAATCATATGTAGCCTTATTCACGATGACCAATAAACAAAATAGTAAAATATGCCCGTTTAATCAGACCGCGAAATTATTTCTAATTCCGCGCAATCATAGGTCAAGCTATAATGGCACATGTTTGAAATTCAAGTATATCGGTAATGCGTGAATCGCAACCCTGATAGGTATAATCACGGTATAATGCAAACGTCTAACAATATTGTTATCTTTGTTTTGAACCTAATTCAAGAAATTGAGGCCGAGTAATAACTTTAATAATTAACCTTTCATGTTTTTGAAACTATCTAATCTGTTAGTTACATGAGGATAATGAATCAAATATATATTTTGGATGTGTGATCTAACTACAGGTTATAAACAAAATATTTTCTATGCCGAAAGGACGCATACTTGTTTAAAGAACAAATACCTACTAGGTTACAAATAATATTGGTGGACAAATCGCACAGAACACCATCTGACCTCGAACTAAGTTGTTAAATAAGTACATATACCTTTAAAAAAATATAATTGAACGGGTAAAGTTCCTTGAGACTTTACAGAGTAAATAGATAAATAATCCATCTGATATTTCTAGGAGAGAAACGCAGTGGAGTGCTAGGGAGTGCGTCAGATTCGCTGTGGCACTTTGCTGTTAGGGGCAGACGTGCCGCTTGCCATCAGGCGCATGTCGCGCGTTACGACATAATGCTAATGATATACATAGGTAAATGTCAAAGTTTGGACGTTTGAACGAAAATAAAATCAGGTTGAAATGTTTGAAACACAGATCTGATTATTTATCGAATGGAACACTACGCTTTATGGCGACAGCAGAGTGCTCAGTGGAAGGGCAAGGGCCGCCGTGCGGCCATAGAGGCGGAACCGCGGCTATCCCTAGCCGTGGTGGTGAGGGCGGACCTCTCGCTGCCGACCATCTTCGCCGTGGTGCTCGACAGTGAGAGGTCGTATGAGTTGGAGGAGCGAGAGTTGGAAGCCTCTCGCTCCTTAACTGAGGCGGAAGTGGACACTGGGGCGAGCCTAGAGAGTAGCCAACTCTGGGCTCTGGGCCCTACTTAGGGATAGGCCTTCGATAAGGTGACGCGCCGCTGATTTCCGGTGCGTCACTAGAGCCAAATACTAACGCCCCCCGCGAGGCGGTTCCGCAAGGGCAGTGGCAGGTGGTTCAGGGTCGTTGTAGGAGTGCGAAAAGTGACCCCGCGGTCAGAAATCTGTGGGGGTTTTAGTCACCATGTCGTATCCCATGGTGTCGAGCCCGACATATCCCACCATGTCCCTGCTTGGTGGGCATACTTAAAAGTATTTCCCCCACATAAAAAAAGGGATGTACGCTTAAAAACTGTTTTTAGGTTTATTTTTTTTATTTTGGATTGTTAAACTAATGGGGACGAGAACTACAGAAAGTTGCCTACAGAAAGTTTATACTCAGAACCACTACACCCTCAATCACCCACCACTACTCAATATTGAAATATTTAGTGCGTCATATTTACCTATGTGTTATAAAACATGCACGTGTTGTTATTATGTATTTGTACACGTCATGAGTAATCCTACTAATATTATAAATTCAAAAGTTTGTATGTTTAGATGTTCGTTGCTATATCACGTCGGAACATCTGAACAGATCGAGTTGAAATTTAAAACACAAGTTATGGTCTGGAATAGCATATATATACTTTATTATTTACTTTTATGTATAATAAGTATGTATTTAAAACTATATAAATATTATATCAGCTATTTGGCCGCCATTACACAAGTTTTGCTTAGTTTGGGGTCAGATGGTGTTGTGTGTGAATTGTCGACCAATATTTATTTACTAAAAGTAAATAAATATTGGTCATTTATCACGAGACAAAAACGGGAACTCCACAGGTAAAACCAGGGAGCGTTGTTAGTCACTGTAATATTGGTAGGGGTTTTGAAAAAAAAACTTGTAAAGAAAAAAAGCAATTCATAGTAATTTAACACATAATGAACCGTACCGATTCGCTCTCTTTTCTAATTGACAATAATCACTTTTACAACGACGTGTTTGTTGTGAACTATGAATGTTTATTTGCTCATGAAGTAAATAAAGAAAATAAATAATAAATAATTATTAACTTATTGAGTTTCTAGTGTTTCGTGTCTTTTATGCATGTTTTCAGCGATTTCTCCGAAAAATGACATTTTTAATCGAGTTGAACAGGACGCGGCTTTTGATGTTCGATCTCGTTTTCTTCGGAAACAATTTCTTTGAAATTGGTTTTGTTTGCATGTTATAAAGATTTATGTATTCGTTTAGGCCTACTGTCCACGCACACGTCTTTTGTCGAATGCATGCATCCTACGAACAAACGCAAGACGTGCGGCTGTCGTGTCGTTGTCGTTTCGTGGACACAGACTTCATTATTTGTACGCAAGATGCAAGCATTCGTCTTGCGTCCGACAATTGTCGAAATCGTGCGGATGTCGTGCAGCTACGTGGACAATTGGCCTTAGTGTTTCCTTGTGGGCTTGCATTTTGAGAATTCTTCACTGTATTTGAATTATTTTAATTTAAAACAACCCTTTATTTTAGGCTATGTTTTTTTTTTAATAACGAGTGACGAGACGAGCAGGACATTTGCCTGATGGTAAGCAACATGCCTGCCACATAACAGCTCAGTGACACGCAGCTATTGGAACATGAAGAGTCCAAATCATTGCCTAGCACTGCACTGCGCTTGTCATGTAGTGGATGGCCTTGACCATGTCCTTGCGAGAAAGGACCCTGAGTTGCAGCAGTGGAATATACGAACGACGAAACCAGCATACGACGACGACAAAATAATATTATAAATGTGAATGTATGGATGTTTGGATGTTTGTTGCTCAATCACGTCCTAACGTATGAACGGATCTGGCTGAAATTAGGAACACATATAGATTATAGTCTGGAAGAACACATAGGCTACTTTTTATCCCGGAAAAACAACGGGAACAACGGGAACGGGAACATTGCGGGTAACACCGCGGGGCGCTTCTAGTAAATAATAAATAAATATTGGTTGACAATTCACACATAACACCATTTGACCCCAAACTAAGCAAATCTTGGAATATGGCGTCCAAATAGCTGATATAATACTTATATAGTTGTAAATACTATATTATATATTTATAATTATTATACATAAAAACACCCAGACACAGTGCAAACATTTGAATTCATCACACAAATATTTGCACTGGGTGGGAATCGAATTTTAAAATAAAAATATTTTTAATTATTTTATAACGATTTTTCTGTAAACTGTATAATTAGTTGAAGTTGTTTTTCTTCCAGTGAAAGCCCCATTAAAACTGGTCTAGTCGTTTTAGACATTAGTAGAAAAACAGGAAATTAAAAAAAATAAATGTTTTATGTACTTACTTAAGTCCCGTCCGTACGTATGCATTTAGTGAAAAGTTGTTAACAAAACTACAAACTGACACTTAAATTGTTTTTATAAGATATAGATTTTGAGTAATTGAGCATGAATCCCACGTTAAATACGAACACAATTAAATATATTTATAAATTTTACCGTGCGCTTTACCGCGACAATGCCTTGCAATGTATCAAAACCGACTAATGACTTATTAATAGTAAAAGACAAGACAGATTATTTGTGTTTAAACGAACGGACAATTATTCTTTTCTTTATTTATACACATGGAAGAATAAACAAAAATACCTTTGTATGTTTGTATCCTTGTTGTTGTACGCAGTTGAGTTAAAATAAAAAACTGGCTGCTATTTTAGATTCAGCCCGTTAAATACTTATTCGTTAGTTTGCTGATAACGCGTTATCAGTCGTTGATTGCCATTGATAGGTATTACAAGTGTAATACTAATAGATTAAATCAAAACAATTAGATCGATGTAAATTGTTATCTATTGTTTCCCAAATTGAGGATATGGGGGATTATGCTTGGCTTTTTTGATGCCAACTATTTTAAGAATTATACCTACAGATACAGATATTGATAAACTATAGCAGTTTTATTACACGTTGATTGTCAATACTAGATTAATAGATACACAACAAGCAGTCCACTTGTATGCCCCCTATATTGCGACTCGAGTACTTTCTCTCAAGGAGATAGTCAAGGCCCATAGGCCCACACTGGCCAAATGTGGCTTGGCGGAAGACACATGTTGAAAGATGTTTCTTGAAACACGCCAGTTTTCTGACGATGATTTTTAAGTTTATAGGTTTAAACTTGACCACAATCTCGCCTGATATTAACTAATAAGGTGGTCTACGATGGACCATGCTTACCTAGAAGAAACCAATTTACGAGTACCCTCGACTTCAAACATCAAGATTGTAACAGTTCTGAAAAACCCAATCAAGTAACGTATTCAATAGCTTAGACGTTCTTGTCATAAAATTGGACTCATCGAGTCTTTGGAACGTCAACCGTGAAACGATGTCGCTTTTTCGACCTACGAGCAGTCCGGTAAAAAAAGGACAGGGTGATATTAGATCAAGGAGGACAGTGGTGCAATAGATCCGGGGTAAACGTGTAAGTACTTCTGGGGATCCGCGAATTATTTAGTGTCGTCTTAAATAGCGGAAGAACTCCGGAAGCGTGGAGCAGAAGAGTAGTGGTAATCCAATCCTATTTTAAGGAAAGGAGAGAAAACGTTCCTTAGAAACTACCGCCCCATCTCACTCCTGAATCTCATTTAAAAGCTTTCTAGGGGCATCCTTAATCAGCTCACAAGACGACTTCGCGAGTTTCCACTTCTCGAGCGGGTCGACTTTCGTTCAGAATTCGGCATTATGTATTTTACCATTTACACACGGTAAGGCAGATTATACAGACATGCAGAAGATCATAATCAGCCCATGTGTCTTGCTTTTGCGGACTAGGAGCCTTGGACTCAGTCGGAGCCTGGGCGGATCTAGGGCCTTTACAGCGGTGCTAAATGAACTGGCGATACGTCGGTGTATTGAGATCTAGGTATCTACCATGCCTTAGACTACAGAATCGGTAGTCTAAACATACCCCATTACAATGGTAAGACACAAAATAAGACAAACAAAAAAATTGGCAGTCAAAGGTACTGCCGATAGAAGTGAAAACTTAAATCTCAGAATTTGATAGCTTACTTTGGAAACTACGCGGGTGAAACCGAAAGGCGTGGCCTGGCCATCATGGCATGGCCATCTAGAAATGCTGCATTTCTAGATGCCCTTTAGAACGCCCTTTCAGCATTTCCCATTGGCTGACGCATTTCTAGATGGCCAATGGCCATGGCCCCGAGTTTACCCTAAGATTTCTTATCATACCCGAGCGTGACGCTAGAATTGAATTCAGACCCCACGAAAAATCTGTCTAGGCGCGCCAAAAGAAGTTTTCCCTTCAAAAACTATCGAAATGATGGGTTCTGGAAGGTTCTTCAGGGAACATACGTTGTTTCGATCGCCGCCTACGGGCTGTTTTAAATTAAAGTATTTTAAGAAAAGGTAGAAGAAGATCATAGTGGAAAGCGAATAGTGCAGTTGTAGGTACTTAGTAGAAACTCTATCAGTAGTGCATTCTCATTGTGGAATTTGTACGCATTAAAATAAATATATGTACGCGTTACCAGTAAATAGTTGATTTCTTCCAATCCCGGCACTCACTTCTCAAAACAATATAAGTATTTCACTGTTTTTTGTGCAGTATACCTTTCTCCCTTACGAAAATTGAAAATGTTTGAATGAACTTGTGATTTCGTGCTTTATAGAATAGAATGTAGGTATGAATTTAATTTGTTCTAATTCAACGTGGTGTGGCTTAAATGGAAAAGATACGTGCATGACGCAGTAACGATTGAAGTAGTGCCGGAATAAAGTTTCCTCATTGAGTAAGTTTAAAATAATAACTGATGCGTACTAAAACATATAGTTTTTTTTTCACTTGCTTGTACGTTACGTTACCTCAAGGGTATTTATACAATCAGATTTGCTGTAAGTAATATCGGATGTAAGTTATGACCTTTCAAAGTTTTCTTTTACGATAAGATAAATTAAGATAAGATAAATCTTTATTCAGTTTACATGTTTTACAATTAAAGGACATTGTTCATTTATAAGGGACTTTGGGCTAAACGTGGCCATTGACTGTCACTGATATCATAAATTAAACTTGATGGCTTCTAGCAGTTGATATCAGAATATTATCTTTTGGTAGTAGCAGAAAAACTACTTACGCATATTTCCCATAAGTAATACGAACGTTGACGAGGTTATTTTTAAACAAAACTACAACATTTTGTACCATCGGAGGGAGAGTCGTTATTGGAGGATGCCATCGATTTCCGAGGGTCAGCTAGGGTCCTAAGAATGCATTTTCATCAACCAAAAACACATCATAACACAATTTCCAAATACGAAACACATGACAGTATAAACATAAACAAACAGCTGATAACTACGCATTTTGCATCGACGTATTCAGTGCTGCCATTGTAAAAAATATATTAATATCGCTCTAAAAAAATCGATAGTGATCGTGTAGATAAAATCGATGCTATTCTATTATGGTGGCTGCTGTTTAAAATACGAGTAATAACTAAAATATTCACAAGTTAGTGGTTAAAATGAGTAGATGATTATTAATACTGCTCTACGGAATTATTGTTTACTGTTTATTCAGCATTAGGCAGTTGTCTCACCGGTAACGATGAACGAGTAAAGCTAGAATTAGAAATGAGTTGGCGAGCCGCGGGGAGCGAGTGCGTAGTTCCCATAGTTGTGTACCTCGGCTCTATGCGAGCCATTACTCGCATCACTCGCTCGCGGCGTAAAATAACGTGTACGTTCAGATCCACACTGAATAGACAGAAATGAACCGCTGGTTGCTCTCTCGGCGTGTTCTAATTCTAATCGCTTAGCGAGTATTATCTTTCATAGTTCTTGTCGCTCAGCGACTAACTAGTGAAGCGAGTGCTCGCCGGGAGTGTGAACAGTCAGTGATCAACTGTTTGTATATGCATCTCTTTTATTTAGGTACACGGAATGTATTGTATGTAATGTATTGTAATGAATTGTACGTTTCTTGAGCGAGAAAATAGTCGATAGTTACTCCTTTTCTCGCCGGCGGCGGCGGTGGGAAAACTGCCTAAGTAGATGATTTTGTTTTTCGTGGCGTTGTAAAGTAAAAGCGGGTGCGATGAAAAACTATTGCACAAAAAAGCTAGTTACAGTGTCGCTTGAAAATAACTTAAATACGAAATCGATTTTATTCGAGAAAAAAATCGATCATTTAAAGCTTATAGACTGGCAATATAATTGGTTGAGAAGTCGGAAATAAAGATTAAATTACTTATATAATGAACTTTTTGTTTATTAATCTGGGTACTAAAATAATACATCATAATTCATTATAAATATAAATCGATTTTTTGACAAGATCAAATTATCAAGAACATTTTGTCCACGTATAGCCCATTTTGAACAATGTCCTTTGACAAATAGGAAGTGGAACCCAAACTCGGCCAGGCCGGTATCTTAATTCCGCGTGTTGTACGGTAAAATTACAAATAAATTAATTGATGTATAGTTAGTTAGTTAAGCGGGGCCTTTTCCGCACCTAGCCTCTTTATTGGGCCATTGTACGTGACTCATACTTCCCTTTACTCCAACCAGCCCAGGCTGTCCCAGAAGGCAAGCAACCTGTTAAGGTTGCGACAGGCATTCTTGATAATTGATGTATAATTTATTATTACAAAAGTTTAATTTACGTAGTATCTGTGTCAGAAAAGATTGTATGCTAATAAGTGGAGCTCAGGAGTTCTGTGTATTGGTGGGTGCGTGTGTGTGTGTCTATGTATGAATACGATGAAAAATACACAGCCAAATCTCGAATCGAATCTTCGTTGCGATATAATACATATATTTTAGAGAAATGTGTCCATAATAGCTTTAGCTGACTTTATACTGTTTTATCAAAATATCCAAGTTTCGTTACTGGCCTCGCAATTTACTCAATACAAAACGACTTCAACTTTACCCAAACTTCTTTGGAACATAGTTAAATTATAGTCTGGAATAACTCATATATAGATCCCGGGAAGATAAGGGGAAAGGTAGCTGCTGGTTTAGACTAGATCCTCCTGGAACCACTCAGTACTAACCAGTGGGTGTGTAAAAAAATACCATCATCAGCAAAGAAAGAAGATTGATTTTCAATCGTTTCAATTAGAACAGTTATGTAGATCCCAAAAAGTTGGGGACCAGTCACCGATCCTTGTGGCACACCACTGGACACATTCATTTGCTGTGATAGGGAATATCCGACTCGAACTTGAAAAGTTCTTCCAGTCAAGTACCTAATGCTCTATCCATTTCAGTAGCCTGCCACGTATGCCATAATGGTCTGATAATGATGATGATGATATATCTCTGTGTGATACTCGTCACAGTGTGTCACAATCATCATGTGTGTGTTTCAGTGATTTGGATGTTTCGTTTTCAAATATCTGTGTGGTACTGTGGTGTTAAGGGCAGACATGTTACTAGCCATCAGGCGCATGTTTTTCTTGTCCAGTTCATCTCGTTGTGTATAAGATATTTAGGTAGAAAACCTGACCAAGGGAGAAAGTCAAAGACTTCCACTACGAAAATTCTAATTTAAGTCTTTCTTTTATTGATGTTTGTGAATGATTCATCTTTGATTCATTTACCTTTCGTAACAATACTGCCGTTGTTTGTAAACCCAACTTGTCATTAAGCCGTTGAACCATCCACGGGTGACAAACACAGTTCTGGAGAAGTCGTTGTTTCTTCCGGACTCGTCATGGCAAAAGGAAAAAGTGCATAATTTGTACACAATGCGTGATTTCATACCGCGTCTGCTTTTATCAAGTTTGCGACCGTACAAAGACTGTGCCTAATAATTATGCTGATGACTGTGCATGGCTATTTTTGATCTGTGGTTTTCCTTGGTATTCTTCGGGAATGGTTATTTTACCACGATTGCAGGAAAACGCATTGACCTGATTTTTGGCATACTGAGTTATAAAGACGTGATGCCGTAGTGGCTTAGTGGTTAGAACGTCTGATTCCACACATGTGAGGTTGGAAGTTTGAATCGCGTCTCTCATCGCGATGTATGAATTTGTCATCACCACTGGCTTCAAAGGTAAAGGATAAACTTTGCAAGGAAACTGAAGCGTTCCAAAAAGCATGTTTCGAGGTCATGTATGTCACTTGTAGCCTTTATACTCCTTGTGAGAAAAGCCTTCGAGTAGATGGAACATAAATCTGCTTGTGCTGTAGTTTGATTAGTTAAATCATTTTGATCCCAAGAGGGTTTTGATTTTTTGATTTGATTGATAATAAAAAAGATTTATTATGTCACAAATCTCGAGAAATTATCTTAAAAAAACGAATTTTTAAATATACTATTTCGGTAGCATTTTTGTATAGTGTTTTTTTTGCGATTGAGGAATGGCGAATATCACGACTTCCTTTTTTGTTATGTGGGGAAATACTTTTACTTATGCCCACCATGCAGGGACATGGTGGGGTATGTCGGGCTCGACACCATGGGATACGACATGGTGCCCCTACCGACTAAAACCCCCACAGATGTCTCCTGCATGACCAGGGGTCAGGGTCGCGGGGTCACTTTTCGCACTCCTACAACGAGCCTGAGCCACCTGCTACTGTCCTTGCGGACCCGCCTCGCGGGGGGCGTTAGTACCCCCTAGTAGTAGTAGCATTTGGCTCTAGTGACGCACCGGAAATCAGCGGCGCGTCACCTCCTCGAAGGCCTATCCCTAGGGGGGGGCGTCGGACGGCCCTAAACATCCAACGCCCCAGGCCTTCCTATGGAGACGGTTTGCGAGCCCAGAGGGTCGACTCTCTGGGCTCGCCCCCGTATCCGCTTCCGCCTCTCACACGACCTCTCACTGTCGAGAGGGTTTCATCTCACATCTCATGGCGAAGATGATCGGCAGCGAGAGGTCCGCCCTCACCACCGCGGCTAGGGATAGCTGCGGGGAATATCACGACTTTCTCGTCTAGGTACAAATGTTACAAGTTACTATATTATTACTATAGTTATCTATAGGTATAGTCATCGAAACAACGCATTTAAAATGAAACATTTTCAAAAACAAATATACCTGTCAAATAAACATAAATATGTCTATCTCAACTTGACATATATTTTGACCAATTTATCATTCAAATTTGTCACTTTGAATCTGTCACTTCATTCACTGATAACACATGGAAAAAGATAAAAATAAAATCACAAACAAAATATCTGAGTTTCAATGTGTTTGTTAATATTTAGTTTTAGTATCTGACAGCTTAAATCTATCATTAATTTCTTAGCTACCACTTACTACTCTAAATTCTACATGATTCTCTGAAACTCTGAACTCCACGTCCCTAACTCAATGACCAGACTAATCCCCATCCACCATCCGATCGGTTCAGCCAATAAGTAGTGATTGAGCAACGAACATACAAACATTTAAACACCCGAACTTTCACATTAAATTTATAATACACCTGATCTTGTAATTAATTCCGTAGACACCTGTCAAGGGTATGCATATCAGGAAACAATGTGTAATTTTAAGTTCACCAATTATTTACGTAATATGTATACTGTTGTGTTGGTGTTTCTTGAAACGTGTTCACGTGTTGATCTTAAAACATGACAATTGGGGAAAGGTTATATGTATGAAGGTTATTTTTATTGATAGTTCAAGTGGCAGTTTCCATTAAAAAGAAGTAAACAAGTCAACCGCCAGTTGAACTCTACCATAGTGGGTTCCGTTTTAGAACAATTATTATTTTATTGCTTTTCGCATTTATTGTTGTTTTATTAACTGTATTTATACGGGGGTATCCATCATACAATGGAAAAAAAACAAGTTAATCTGTTAATCTTAAGTTAAGCTGTTAGTTAGTCTTTAGTAGATACTTTTTAGACTAGTTGGACATGGAAAATATCCTGCTAACATTGTAAATTCGAATTTTTTGTTGGTGTAAAAATCGTTTTCGATGTGACATGTTTGTGAATTAACTGTCAAAATGGTAGAATCATATTTATGGGCTCAAATCTGACAGTTCTCGAAATGCTTGTGGTCCAATTGTGGCAATTTCCGAAATAGTGCAATTTAATAAATCCAATGGGTCACCATTGGATCGATAAAATTGCACTATTTCACTAAGTTGTTGAAATGACGCATTCTAATGCTCTATTTTAGATCCCCTTTCGGGAGAGGCGAATAGGCTATGACCTCAAAGCTGCTTCAGATCACTCTTGTGTCTCGTTGCCGCTGCCATTACATTCACAGTTTTTAAAACATCCTTAAGTAGCTGTCTCACTTCAGGGTATAAGTCTCCCCTAATTCTCTCCTATTCGTGAGACTCAGACATTGTATTGGCTAACCTTTTTTAGACGTTCCAAGTACGGTAATATCACTACCGTATCTCAACCCCGTCTCACAAACACAGAAACTCTATGGTGATTAAGGCAATTAATTGGGGAGAGTTAAATCAGCATAGACAGAGAGAGCTTGGCTAATTTGAAATGTTTTTTTTTTATTTTGTATAAATAGAAAAGGATCACTTGTGACTCGAGTGAGTGGACTCATGAGGTCATGCTCGCTTATTGGCCTCTTCTTTCGGTGGCGGCTTGTGGTAGGTCACTCTCTTCTCTCAAATATAGTCGAGGATGTCATACTCGTGAACTGGTATTGCTTATGGGACTTAGACTGCTCTTGACACACATAATACATATAAATTAGAGATTATTAGGGTCTAAGATTTCTTTCAAAATGTATAAGGTCACTCAAATAAATAAGTTAATTCTGAAAAAGACACGGACCCTAGTGTCCGTGGTACCTAAAGTCTAAAATAAAATAAAAACCGTCGCTCCATTGCTTCAGAGGATAATATAAGATCTAGATTAGATACATACGAGTAGGTACATACTTACCATCTTGCTGGATGCGCTTCTATATATGTTTTAAGACTGTAAATACTGAGACCAACTACCAAGACACGTGTGGTCAAGACGAGAGATACCTTCTTAATGGCTCTTACAAATCTCGGTAGTTTTAAAATAGAATCTGTTATCCCAAAGGAATTCCCACTCCTGGTCGTGAGTCAACTGAACAACTGGCTACATCCTAATCTCCGAGATTGAACTCTACAGGATTAATATCAGTCACTGGATTTTACTATACTTAAACACTTTAAACGATAATGAAGTATAGTAAGCGTATTAGTACACGTAAACGCTAGAATGTATTAAAATTACAGATTATTTTATCTTCTAATTAGGTATAATTTGTAGGATACATTTCTAAGGGGTACCTATTAAAACGCTTAATTTTTTGTTCCTAATTTACTTTGTCATAATGAATGTAGCATAATATATAGTGTCATAATGCAACTTTCGCGTAATAATTTTTTGGCGTTATGTGTTTTAAGCTTAACAATATATTGTATTATATTTAATTCGACTATTGATGAGACGCATAATAGTTTTTAGGCGTTTTTTTATTTGTTCAAATTTTTTTAAGGTGCCGTTTAAATCGCTTATTTTTTTTCCCCTAATTTAATTTGTCATAATGAATGTACCATAATATATAGTGTCATAATGTAACTTTTGCATAATCGTTCTTTGGCGTAATGTGTTTTAATCATAAAAATCTATTGTACTATATTTGATTCGACTATTGTTTAGACGCATTTAGGCATTTTTAAATTATTTGTTGTGCTACGTAATATATAACCAGATTACATAGGGCCCAGATCCGACTCGAAGCACCCCGACACCACCTAGTCTTGTCGCTACTACCCCTAGAGTGTATTAAAAAAATGCGGGAGCCAGAATCTCAAGGGAAGTCCTGAGTGGAGCGAGCCATGCGAGGCCAAGCGTAGCGAAGGGGGGAGGTGGCGAGCGAAGCGAGCCGGCGACTTCCGTAGTGGAGCGCAGGTCGAGTATGGAGAACCGACACTCAAGGCTGACCGCAGAGCTTCTGGCGGGAGTCCACCCGGAATCAAAAAGTGCACCATATGTCTTAGGTGTACGTAGGTGTTTAAGTCCTAAAAACGTTATGCCTACATTACTACCTACATTAAGAATAATATACTGTTGTCAAAGTACCCGCATTTTACACTCCCACGTATTTTATTTAAATAATGCTGCTACAGTCCGCGTTTTGCTCTTGCCTTTTAGTTAGGCGTTTAAAGTTTATGCCGTTGGTCATTATGTTTAAGTATTGTTATGTTTTTTCTCAATGTGTGCCTTTAAACATTATGCTATTTATATTTATGCGTCGAAACATTATGCTAAGTTTTCTTTATGCCATATATGGTTATGCTGGTTAGGCTTAAAAACAGTAATGCGTTTAGTTGTTATGGTAAATTATGATTAGTCCTAAAAACGTTTTGCCTACTTAAATTAGTACAAAAATTGTTATGCTACCACATATAGACCCATTTCGGAGAGTGTGCGGCTGATCTGCATGATCCAATAACATTTGCCCTCTCTGCTATCAGACCGCCCGTAGCTCCAGGAAATAATGAATGATGCTCGTTCGATTCAAATACTGTGAAAAAGTGGTTTATCTCCAATTTCGTAATAAACACATCAATACTTTGGAATGCGTTGCCTAAATGGATATTTCCTGAAGGATAAAATTTGAGTGTTTCGAAGTCTAGGGTAAATTAGTTTCTTCTTGGTTCGGATGCTGAGTCATGGCCCGCATCGACCTTGAAATCAGGCGAGATAGCGATCAAGACTAACAAACCTATTATTATCTATAAAAAAAAATCTAAGTACCTAACTAGGTATCCCAAAAAACTTTGGATGTATTTTTGGGATAATTAGTTACTTAGAAATTATTACGAAAATTATTTATTTAATATTCATCAGTTTTTTTTGTAAATCTTTAAATATTTTCCATGTTTAGAAATTTGGTTCCGAAATACTTAGATATTTTTTAATTTTCTAGTGAAGCGTGATACCGCGGAGAGACAGTATATTTACTGTGTGTATTTGGCGAAGCTAATTGTGTGTTGTTTCTAGTTACACAAAGTAGGACAGGTTTGTGTTTTGTCAACAAGATACAGTGAAAGATAAACATATGGACAGAACCCCTTTATTTATGCACACCAGATATGAAATACCTACAGTGAGAAAATAAAGAAATATGACTGAACAGAATGAACACCCAGTGCTATAAATGGCGGCCTTATCACTGTGAGCTTTGGGGCAAGAAAGACGCGCTCCTGATGGTAAGCAAGATTCATGACACTATTTGAACACGATGAGTTCAAATCACTTGCTAGCACTGCACTGCGCTCGTCAGTCGGAAGTAAAACACAAATTTTTCTTTGCTCTGTGTTGTTCTTGTTCCGCATAGAAATCACATTTTTGAGGTAAATAAGCTTACTTATCCTTCGAAATTTTTGTACTCCATTGAACTCTTAAAAATTATTAATATCAATTACTTACCCTATCGGATTCAACCGATAAGAAATCAACGCATTCTCCAAATATTTCAAACAATTCCACAAACGTTCACAAAAGAACCGTTTATCAAGTTCATAGTTAAATTTTATTAATTTATAATCTAGGAAATTTAGCACCGTAAAACGTCGCAAACCCTTATCTTTTATCGAATCCAATTCACTTTTTCTACGAAACGCGCATAATAAATGTTCAATTGCGTTGCGGTAGGTAATTTTATTGAACTTCTGTTATTTACTGACCACAAAAAAAATCGAAACCACGAGTACCTAGTCAAAAAGCAAAAAAAAAAACAAAAGAAAAAAAATATCATAACAAAAAAATCCCGCCAAAAATTTCAAACTGAAAAGTTATTACACTACTAAATTAAACAACACATTTATGTCACTAATCCAGTGTCACACATTGTATTTTTAAATCGGTCGCGTCATTCGGATGTGTAGCTAAAGAGTAGCATCGCTTCCGGACACCGTTCGCGGCAAACTGAAAGGAAAATCAAGAATTTAACGGTCTCTCTAATCAAACAGATTGATTTGCTTTGACTTTCTCCTAAATAAGATTGAATCACAGCTAACCGCGACATTACTATTCCGCTACGCTCGGCAAAAAGTGAATTTGCTTAGTGGGACAAAGAGCCAGTAAGTCACACGGAAAATCTAATAGTGTTTCTTTTGTTAGTTTTTTGGGTGTGATGAGTTTTAAATCTAGTGTAGCGAAGTATTGAACGAAATGAAATTGAGAGCACGTTAATGAATTTTGCATTCTTTTCTGTCATTACTGGCTAACCTATATTTGAACGGTATCTTGCCTAATTTTAAGCGGCAGTGCTGTATACGATTGAACGCGTCATAATTTTTTCTATACCTTTTGGACCTGAAGGATTATAACGGGTGCTTGGTGTGAGCAACTTCTGCTCAAACCATAATGTTTAACATACGCAGTCCATTCTATGTTCACACTGCTGGGACTCGGGGCCTTTTCTCAGGTTGAAAATAGCATTGCTCCATACTTAGCAAAATTGTTCAACGAGTGCATTAGAGGTGGCACATTCCCTGACATGATGAAATATAGCAAAATTATACCACTGTTCAAATCTGGAGATAAAAACGAACCTGACAATTACAGACCCATCTCTGTTTTGCCTTGTCTTAGTAAAATATTTGAGAAACTTATATTCAATCAACTTCTATCTTACTTTAATGTTAATAATCTATTACATAGCAACCAATTTGGATTCACAAAGGGACGTTCCACTATTGATGCAGGCGTTGAACTGACTAATTATATATTAAGTGCCTGGGAAGACCATTATGATATTTTGGGTGTGTTTTGTGACTTATCCAAAGCTTTCGACTGTGTTCATCATGATACTCTTTTGAAGAAACTTCAGTTCTATGGGCTGTCGAAGCCAGCTCTAAATTTTATTTCTTCTTATTTTAAAGATCGTGTACAGATAGTTGAAATTGACGGTGTGCAATCAAATGAGTCCCCTTTAAAAATGGGTGTACCTCAAGGTTCCATTCTTGGACCCTTATTGTATATATATGTTAATGATCTACCTTTTATGATAAAAAAACATAAGAACGTAGAAATAGTTATGTTCGCTGATGATACGTCACTTTTATTTAAGGTTAAAAGAGGAATAAATAATTTCACAGAAATAAACGCAATTTTGGGCATTACATACAAATGGTTCGATGCAAATAATCTAATTCTAAATCCAAATAAAACTAAATGTATAAAGTTTACGCTCTGCAATGTACTGGGATGTAAACTTGATATTAGATTGAAAGATGAAGTCATCGAATCCGTACAATCTACTCTTTTTCTGGGTATTTCAGTGGATTAAAAGCTACAGTGGGGTCCTCATATAGAGAGACTGGCTGAGAGACTCAGTTCAGCTGCTCATGCAGTTCGACAAATTAAGAAAATATCAATCCGTGCTCTGTACAATCTATCAGCTAGAAAATCATTACGGGAGATTTTTAAAACTATAAATATACTAACAGTCCCGTCATTATACATTTATGAAAGTATAATGTATGTGAGAAAAAATCGTACTCGACTGAAGAAAATGTCTGATTTGAATCCAAAAGCACATCATAAACATAAAATTGTATTTCCTAAATGCAGACTACACAAGACCATTAACTCTTTCAAATGTATTGGTATTCGCTCTTATAATTTAATCCCTACACAATTGGAAGGTCTTAATGAAACTAGGTTTAAAACTAAAATAAAAAACTACCTAATGAGCAAAGCATATTACACTGTAGATGCTTTTGTAAAGGACAGCAATGTTTGGAAAAGGAATATGTTAAAACTAGAACTATTGAGTAAGGTAAAATGATACTAAACATTAATGTAAATTTGTTTATGTACTGTATGTATTCATTATTTGGATAATTTGTTTTTTCACAATGACAAAGCATTTTTACAGCTGCACCTAAATGACAAGGCCCCTTTACAGCTGATTATTTTTTATTTGACATTATTCTTTGGTATTATTTTATCATGTGCACAGATTATTTATGTATAATTTTATTGTAAGTGACGTTACCAAGTGTTCTCTTGAATTAATGGTTCGAATAAATAAATTGAAAAATTGAAAGGTAGTATAAGATAATCTAGATCAGTTGCAAACTCTCCGAAGTGTATACGGTAAGCTAGCAATTTTGCGGCAATATTCAAGATTTTGAAGACTCTTTCGAACAAGAGTGTAATTGCGTTCATTGAGCCTTTTGGCACGTTTTTCGGTCAATTCTAAGGTATCCAGCTAATACACACAAATATTATGTATTTGTATCTATATTAAATCTGATAACTAGCACCCACGATACAAGCTTAGCTTAGTTTAAGGCTAGATGGTGTTGTGTGAAAAAATTCCGGCCATATTTAAATTTATTTGAATAGATATTGTTGCAGTGGTTCTCAGATTACCACACACACATAAACAAAACTACCAAACTCGGTGTTCTATCTTTACAGTACTAGTACCTATAGATTAAATAATCATTATTTTACCAACAGTTATATTTCGTAAGTGCAAACTTCCTGGTAAATAAAAAAGGGCGTAACAAATTTGCTCATTCGTCACGAATATTGTGTAATAAATACCTAATACGGGGTTAAGCAGAAAAAGCAAAGGAGAGACAGGAGTGTGTTCCGGTTTGAAGGGCAATGTTTCCGGAGAAATTACAGGGCTCAGAGATAGAACAACTTAGAACTCTAGGTGACGAGCGCAGTGCAGTGCTAGATAATGATTTGGACTCTTCATGTTCCGATAGCTGCGTGTCACTGTGCTGTTACGTGGCAGGCATGTTGCTTACCATCAGGCACATGTCCTGCTCGTCTCGTCACTCTTTATTAAAAAAAAAAAACAAGTAAATAATATTGGTGGTAATATTCCTGAGACAACTATGGATACTTGTACCTGATAAGGAAGCTAGTTAGTTGCCATCCTACTAATATTATAAATGTCAAAGTTTAGATGTGTTTTGCTCAATCACATCGCATGGTCGGAATGGATTGAGTTGAAATTTGGAACACAGGTACAGGAACACACATTATTGTTTGGAATATCACAGGCTACTTTTAATCACAGAAAAATAACGGGAATGGGAACTAAGCGCCCGCGGTCTTAAAAAGTTTAAACTGTAATTTTATTAAACTATCAAATTTTAACCCGAACCGTTGAGGTGTTAGAGATGAAGAGACGTGATAGAGCTTTGAGTATTTACCATAAGAGACCGCAAGACATCTGGCTTGCTAACAAAATTTTTCACATTTTTTGCGGGGTGCGGGGGGAACGTATATTTCACACATTTGTAAACTTGAACTCACACAAGAGCAAGCCTCTGTTTTTTATTAAACAAGTGCTACACACCTAAACAAAACATGCACACATCTTCTACGAAACGCGATTGACTTGCGATTGACTAGTCCAGTGCAATTACGGAAATAAATAAACATTAAATTAACCTGCTTAAAGACCTTGGCTTGTCCAGAAGTGCAGTAAGTTCTATACTAGAACGAGTATCTAAAGCTGCACTAGTAGGATCATATCGGATTTGGCTGGGCAGGGAGAGAAATACGAGTAGTGAAGGTGAGTCTTGACGTACGTCACCAAAAGGGGCCCCTTTTAAACCTACGCCCGAGTCACAAGTCTTGGGGTCTATTCGAGATTTCTCTCTCTGCCACACGATGGACCCGGCACCCGCACGGTGAATCCATGGAATGCTAAGAAGTTCGTCTCTGTAGTTTGGGGACTATAAAGGATCGATAGGGGGGTGCATTCTGAGCATATATTCCAATTTGAAGGATTCTGGCGAGTTTATTTCGATGAAAACGCGTTTAATTCGATATCTCGAGAACTGTTAGTGTTAGGCAAAAAATTGTAGACGTTTTCTTTTTCAATATTTTTCAAGTTATTGCTTCTGAAAGGCAAAAATTTTACTTTTTTTCTTCCTTTTTTTATGTTTCGCCATTTTCTCCCCAACCGTTCAATTTTATGAAACTTTACCAATTATCAAAAGTGTAGATCTTTTAATATTTAACAACTTTTGTCTTGAACTTTTTTCTGTAATGACAATACCTTCAGAGTTATGTTACTTTACCGAGCGAAATCCGGGCCACTGCGACACCTCCGCGACACTGCGATAAATCCGCGACACCTCCGGACTTAGGGCTGAACCCAAAATTAATTGTTGGATTGTGTCGGTGGGTTTCTTCTACACAGGGTTATGTGGGACAACAACGTTACCTACTCCGATATATTATGCCAAATATACGTAACATACATAAAAAAACACTACGGTACAGACCGAGCCGATTCCAACTTTTTGAATATATGCAAAAGTCCGTTAATTTTTTTAAAGATTCTAGCATGTAAAGATTGAAATAATTAAATTGCATGTAATTTTTCCGGTCCTATGCCCAAGAAAGTATGAAGGAAAAATTAGCAATAATAAATTGAAAATTAGGCGGTGTAGGTAGGTATTTCTATCTAGCTTGATAAATATGGTCGGATTTTGTAACGCTACATATTTCGAATTATAAAAAGTAGGTAGTTGTGCAAGGCACCTGCACCCGGATACATTACCGTGGCCCGGCCCCGGCCGGCGTAGGTAATGTTATTTGGTAATGACGTCAATACAAGACAAAACTCTATAATAATAGCCACAAAGACAAATAAATTACAAAACAATAAATAATAGTTTAAAAAGCGCTTTGAATACACCCCACGCTTTTTTACAAAAATGTACATTTATTTCTAATTTACAATATTCTTATTTTAATCCAAATTTATTAAATTTTATTTTCTGATTTTTAGTTGGATTTTTTATGAAAGCGTGATTTTTTAGTTTTTTTAAACTATTATTTATATTTCATATTTTAGTTATTTTTTTTAAACTATATATTATTTAGTTCGATTGGCTAACTATCAACCGCCCTCAATATGTACAAATGTGTTCCGATTGCATCTTGGTTAAGAACACATATTCAAAGATTTCTATGATGCCAATATAAACAGCGAGACACATAGAGGTGCAACCTTATTTACATATATGTAGATTTTATGGTTTATCTCGTAATCGAATCATTTCATTCAATGCTTCACTGTTACATGGAGTTCTTCCTGTTGATTTTGATTGCATCGTGTGGACGGTCGACGCCCAACTCAGGATTAATGGCAACATTCGTCGCTCAACAGTTCCATAGCTATATTTTGCTGGGAACTGTATACGAAAAGCCGAACCGTTAAATCCCAAGATTTTAATTTAAAAAATCGGACGTACTTCGCGGCATGCTAATGGTATCTCACGATTGTCTTCCAACGCTAAACAATCACCGGTATTACAAAAACATTGAACAATATTAGTTGTACAACTGGCTCCCCGACTATAATCGGGTTTCCGTGAAAAATCTGTACCAGTGGCTCTCCGACTATGATCAGATTGCTTTGACAAAACTAAACCACTAGCTCCCTGAGTATAATCAGCTTGCTGTGAAAAGTCTAAACCACTAGCTCCCTGAGTATAATCGGATTGCTGTGAAAAATCTAAACCACTAGCTCCCTGAGTATAATCAGATTGCTGTGAAAAATCCAAACCACTAGCTCCCTGAGTATAATCAGATTGCTGTGAAAAATCTAAACCACTAGCTCTCTGAGTATAATCAGGTTGCTGTGAAAAATTTACACCACTAGCTCCCTGAGTATAATCAGATTGCTGTGAAAAATTTACACCACTAGCTCTCTGAGTATAATCAGGTTGCTGTGAAAAATTGGAATGGTTACTTTCTCTATTATTTTTAAAAAGTACTTTTGAACAACTTGTTCCCAGACTACATGAATTATTATTGATTTCGTGTTGACAAAAATTTCCGAGTCTTCATTACATACAAAATCATTATTACACGTACTTGCGGTACGATACGGAATCCAATTCCGATACCTCCAGTTACAATTATTGCGAATGTTGCATGAACCCAGGGTCCCGGTAAAGGTTATAACTTGTAAATTTTAAAATTTCCTGCAAGCGCGTGTCACCGGAGTCCCTAGACGGGGCCTCTAGGCGTCGAGCGTAACCATGGCAACGGTCGTTTTTCAAACGGTTGCATACATCGCTCGCTGTAGGTACACAAACACAACAGAATACATACGCAGAATCGTTAGCAGTTTGTATGGAGTTAAACTCGCATGCAAAGGATGCGGAAAGAAATTAATTAATCCTGGCGAATCTAATTACGATAATCGGATGCTTCGATCGGATTATTGTATTGTCATCGACTTTTGACAGGTGTGCAAAATTTGAATTAAATCTGATCGTACAAAGTAGGACAAAATCGAGCTCAAAGGGGTCGGTTCAACATCACAACATCAACAGCCCACTAAATGTTCCCACTGCTGGGACTCGGGGCCTTCTCTCGCAAGGAGAGAGTTAAGGCCATAATCCACCACGCTGGCCCAGTGCGGGTTGGCGGATGACACATGACTTCGAAAGATTCTAGGTAGGTACATGTCGGTTTCCTCACGATGTTTTCCTTCACCGTTTTAAGTTAGCGGCATTACGCACATGACTTCGAAAAGACAGTGGTGCGTGTGGGGTTTGAACCCGGGGTCTCCGGATCGGCAGCCGCCGTTCTCCCGACTAGACCAGCCGTAAGTAACTTTACATGCATACATGTTAACTAACATGCATACATACAGGTGAAGCTAATAAAAGCGTGTAAAAAAAAACGTTGTCGTGTTTATGTTTACAAACACGACCAATCCACCACACTTTTAGGCAGGATTTTTGTAAATTTCAACTAGTTGCAGAATCTACAATATTGAGTTTAAGGCTAAACTTATTGCATAGTTTTAGTGTGCTATGTGGCCTACATAGTCTGTTAAAATTTTGTTAATGAAAAAAAATTAACGGTGTATATTATCATAAATATCTTAGAGTACCTATTCGAAGAATATAGCTCCACATTTCATTTTAGACAACATTTTATCATCATAGCTGAAAATTAGATAAAGTCGTGATGGTTTTTGTTGATTTTACGGTGCCTCTGGTGAGTTTCCACGCTATACGCTGCGTTAGTAGTTACGAGACAATACTGGTAAGAGCTGGCTTGTTGCTTACCATCAGACACGCGTTATTCCTGTTACTATTAATTACTTAGATAATAGTATTACTCTGGAAAACTTAAACTTCACTTTATAATTATTTAATAGATTGATATTATTTTGAATAGAATTGATATCAGTATGAAAACTAGGGTGGTTATAACACATAAATATTTAGTTAAGTCCAGCTGGATTGATTACATCACACGTAAATTTAAACCGGTTCACAGACCTAGATAAAATTTATTTGGCACCATTTGAGAAGTATATCCCTTCGAACAAAAAAATGATTATCATAAAACGCATTTTAAAGATTAACTGAAAAAAGATAAAATAATTAAAAAATCCTCAACTTAAACAACAAATGTAGCGCGAGATCCCTAATTGACGCAAAACTTAAAAAAAATACCCGTCGGGGGCTGCCATTACATGAACTAGTTTTGCAGTTCCATAGAATCGTGAATAATTGGAGATTTTTAGAGCAATACTTGGGACCTTTAGTAGTTGATGACGACTTTTTTTTTTCTTTTTTAAATAAAGTATGACGAGACGAGCAGGACATGTGTCTGATGGTAAGCACCATGCCTGCGACATAACAGCACAGTGACACAGCTATTGAAACATGAAGAGTCCAAATCATTACCTAGCACTGCTCTGCTTAAGTCCTTATGATGACACTTATTTTTACTTACGATGAAATTTAAAAAAATGATGGCAGTCCCTGATGGACATTATCTTTTTTTAATTTCAGTCATATTTAATATCCCCGGATAGGCAGTGTAGTAATTTGGACTCTTCGTGTTCAAATAGCGGCGTCGTGCCGCGCTGTTATAAACCGGTTTACCACTAGGACTATTACGTCTTGCACATCCCGTCCTTCTATATATTAAACAAGCTTTATTTAACAAGCTTTTATTATCGGTACTAAAACTAAAGAATTATGAAGTCAAAACTTTGTCACTGTTAAAGACTGCAGGCCCGCGAACAAAATGTATGGGTCATAATGAACTACCGCGAGACCTATGTAGGATGATAGAAGGGTACCTATAATAAAATAATAATATTCAGCACTATGGCGTCACTTGTAAGCTGTCCAACTGAGTGCAGGTGATGATAGGGGGTTGCAACCTTCGATAATATCTCCTTGTTAAAAATAAGCTAGTGGTGACAAGTATTCGTAAAACACTACCACTACCACCATCTAGTACGAAGCACGTAGTTTGGAACATATTTTTGTTTTCTTTTGATAACGTCTTAGATATACAGGGTTACTGGTACATCCTGCCCCCATTTAATGTTCTGTTTCATAAATAAACAATTCTTGTTCTACAACTTTTGGTTAGAGCTCAATATATATCCGAAAAAACTATCTCTCTGGCGCTATTTAGCTATATGTGCGTCAGCACATCATTTATCGAGCGTTAAAGAATGCGCACGGCCCTTGTTACGAAGAGTTAGATGTTTTTAGACCAGGCAAATACTATTTTTAACCGACTTCCAAAAAGGAGGAGGTTATCAATTCGACCACCATTTTTTTTAAATGTATGTTACCTGATTTCTCGGGAACGCCCGAACCGATTTCAAAATTTATTTTTGTGTTCGGATGAATGTGCTTCCCAAATGGTCCCATACAAATTATCGAAATCGGCGGGGTGGTTTGTGAAATATGAACAGAAAACTAAAATTTGGCTACAATTATGTCTGGATGACATGGTTGTAGCTTTCACAAAAGTTATGAAACTCGATTCTGTCAACACGAAATTGTGTAAATGCATTGTTGAAAACTTGTTTTGCACTAAAAAGGGTAAAATGTTTATATTAGTTTTAGTCTGACAAGTAGTAGATGGATACTACTTACATAATATGCCTACTTACTACGTAGATAGTATCTATCTACGAGCTTTCTGATTTGACTGGCACCGCCTTCAAATAGATGAGCGAGTAGCGCTTATCTAGTAATCATATTAACTTATTTTTCGCTTCTGAGTGCCTATTTGTGGTGTTAAAGTCGGTTTAATTTTTTGTATGAAAAGAGTTTATTTATTTTAAATGCGAAAAAAAAAATGTTTTTTTTATAACTGTATAACAAAAGTTGACGTATTTAATTTACTTAACCATGCCCTTAAAAGGGTGCAGGCATATTACCAATAACCCTGTATATAAAATCCTGGTTAACATTCCGTTTGTCGCATTAATTAATGCGGGAAAATGTGGGTAAAACTATAGTACGTTATTCACAAACATAGTCAGCTTCTACACATAATCAGCTGTTCAGTATTCAAGTGGAGCGGCGAGTAGAAATCAACACGATCCACTTGCACCGTGACTGGCGTGAGTCAACTGGCGAGTGATTAATCATGAATAAGTAAGAAATAATTGCATAAACGTACATGAAGCATCACTAGCGCCGCCGAGGTGGTAGCAATGACCAATCGTAAAAACGCAATCATACTTCGGTATAACAGTTGACTGTATGCTATCGGAGCTAGTCTTACCCCACTATTACAAACATTTACTGGGGACTCATAAACCGTGATGGTCTAGTGGCGGGAACGTATGATTTCACAAAGGGTCGTTGCTACGAATCCCACTTGCATCTCTTAGAATTGTCATCATCACTGGATTTAACGCCCGACGCTCCTATGATCCACTTGCACCGTGACTGGCGTGAGTCAACTGGCGAGTGATTAATCATGAATAAGTAAGAAATAATTGCATAAACGTACATGAAGCATCACTAGCGCCGCCGAGGTGGTAGCAATGACCAATCGTAAAAATGCAATCATTCTTCGGTATAACACATGACTGTATGCTATCGGAACTAGTCTTACCACACTATTACAAACATTTACTCAAAGATAATGTAATATGCTAGGCTGCATTTACTCAAGGCTTATAAACCGTGATGGTGTAGTGGCGAGAACGTATGATTTCACAAAGGGTCGTTGCTACGAATCCCACAGGCATCTCTTAGAATTGTCATCATCACTAGATTTAACGCCCGACGCTCCTATGTTCCAAGAAAGTACTCTTTCGAAGTCATGATGTTTTTTACAACGGCTCACCTCTCAGATAAAACTTGAAAACTAGGGAACTTCAAGTTAGGGAACTTGATATTGGTGACGGTACTCCTAATATGAAAGGGCTTGACTAGTAAAGTACTATTATACACTATAACAAATTTCAAATCACAAAACGGCGAATTACATTTTTTTTTCACTAATGCCTTAATATGGGTATCAAATGAAAGGGCTTGATTAGTAGACTACTATACACTATGACAACAAGACAACATCAAAACTATCATCAACTCCTAAAAATATGTACCGGTCCGATTAGATCGATTAAATCGGACCGGTACATATTTTTAGGAGTCCAGTAACTTTATACATTACAGTAAGCGTTAAATCCGGTAGATCTGATTTTTTGCAGACATGTTTATGATGTTGTCTTGTTGTCATAGTGTATAGTAGTCTACTAGTCAAGCCCTTTCATTTGATACGCATATTAAGGCATTAGTGAAAAAAAAATGTAATTCGCCGTTTTGTGATTTGAAATTTGTTATAGTGTATAATAGTACTTTACTAGTCAAGCCCTTTCATTTGATACCCATATTGAGGTAGATTGTGATGAAATATTTGGTCCGCCATTTGGTGGAGGCGGCCATCTTGAATCGATATTAACCAAAAATAGCTCAAAACATCAACATAAAAATTAATCTTCAAATAAAAAAACCGCATTGAAACCGGCCCATCCGTTTGAGCTCTACGGTGCCATAGACAGATACACACACAGACAGATACACAGAGAGACAGACCTGTATGTGTGTCTGTCTGATAGACAAACAGACTTCGACGTCAAACTTGTAACACCTCTTTTTTTGGTCGGGGGTTAAAAACCGCAGTAACTGTGCCATTAAGTGGTCAAGTAGGAGTTAAAATATTGCAAAAAAAAGTGAAGTTCGAAAAAAATTATAAACTTTGAAAAACTTATTCTCAGAAACTATTGGGTGTACAGAGACAATCCTAGTATCATATTGTAGCAAATTTAGTCTACTTTATAAACGCCCTGAGAAAGTTTTTCAAAAACTAGTCGTTTAGGGTTATAATCGCCAAAATTTGAAAAATAAACGACTTTTTCGCGATTTTTGACAAAGTTGCGTTCGGCGCTCGAGGTCACAAACTTGCATTAATCATTAGACCAACATCATAAACAAGTCTGCAAAAAATCAGATCTACCGGATTTAACGCATACTACTCCATACTTTCAGGCGACAAAGTTACTGGACTATAGGGTCTATCACTGAAATTTGACTCCGGGTGGGGTGGGGCCAGAAGCGCTGCGGTCAGCCCAGAGTGTCGCTTCTCCATGTCAGCTCCACTCCCTCTGTAGAACTTCTGGCCCCCGCATTTTTTATATACATTCTAGTAGTAGCGACAAGACTAGGTGGAGTCGGGGTGCTCAGAGTCGGATCTGGGTCCTATGTAATTTAACCGGTCCCAATTGGTTATTTAACTATGTATGTGTACGGTGGAAACTAAATATTTCCCACAGTTCACCCAGGTGGCAAAGGTGAGCTGTTGTAAAAAAAAAAATTGGCAGTCATAGGAACTGCCGATAGAAGTTAAAACTTATAGCTTACCTTGGAAACTACACGGGTGTAACCGGAGGGCGTGGCCTCGCCATCTTGGCATGGCCATCTAGAAATGCGTCAGCATTTCCCATTGGCTGATGCGTTTCCAGATGGCCATGCCATGATGGCGAGGCCACGCCCTCCGGTTACACCCGTGTAGTTTCCAAGGTAGTCCAAGGTAGTGTCCAAAGGGCGTGGGCCCTTTCAGCAATTCCCATTGGCTGACGTATTTCTAGATGGCCAATAGCCATGGTCCCAAGCTTTCTTATCATACCCGAGCGTGACGAATGAATTCAATTCACAGCCCACGAAAAATCTGTCTAGGCGCGCCTAAAGAAGTTTTCACTTCAAAAACTTTCCACGGTTCACCCAGGTGGTCTCCGGAGGTGGACGGTAGGGAAATACCCGGTTTTTGTATATCTAGTTCCGATACCTACTCGTATCGGCGGGTGCAGCGCCCTCTCTTCACTTAGGCACTAAGTGCCGAACTTGATCTCCCGGCGGCATCCCGAACCGAGGCTGTGCGTTTATTTCCCTTGACACTACTGCTTGGCACTACTGGTAGTGTCATGGGAAATTTTACTTGCCCGTGGCACTACCAGTAGTGCCACGGGTAAAAGTAAATTTCCCGTGACACTACACCGTCTCTAGTAGTGTCACGGTGTCAATAATATTTCCCTTGACACCACTAGCAAAATAATATTCCCGTGACACGTGTGACTATTTTTCTTTGATATTTATTGACTTTTGATTGATTTTTCATTGGCATTTAATGGAAAGGCATGAAGGCCTTTCCATTGTATGTAAACGGGTGCATCCCAGTAATACTACTAACTGGGATGCACCTGTTTTTATTGACTTTAGCCATACCTGTAGGTCCATAGAATTGCTGAGTCCTCATATTAGTGTTTAGTATCCCATCTGTACTATATAATACTACTGGGATGCACCTATAAACACCCTATTTTTCAAATTTTACTTCTACTAATTTAACACAGTGCTATGTAAAATTTAGGTAAATTACGTTATTGCTGCCTTTGACTTCATAAAAGGACGAACCTTTTTTGTTTTGTATGTATGTTACGCGATAGTACAGCCAAATGTAAGTTAATTTTGATGGCTTGGCTATTTTTTTGTTTGTTATATTAAAGTTCAGAGGTTGTCCCATAAATTGTTTATCGAAATTCACTAGTTTAATTTATTTTTTTCACTAGTTGAAAGAAATGAGTTCTATGCAACCTAACCGGTCCGATTCCGTTAGTTAACTAGATGGACAGTGGAAACTAAATATTTCCCAAGGAATACCCAGGTGGACAAAGCTGAGCCGTTGTAAAAAAGCTTTCTACGGATCACCCACGTGGTCTCACTGGTGGTGGAGGTAAGTAGGGCCACTTACCACCGTCCACCTCCTGCTTAAAATATGTACACATATTTATTTTCTTCTATACAGTTTTATTTAAACTAAATTTTTCCTGTTCAATGAATACCATTTAAAACAGCATTTGGAATTATTTTTCTATTGACAGTTTAATTTTATTTAAAATGCTAAAGAGTAGTAAGTGTAATATTTGACGTTTTAAAACTACACAGTATCATCTTCAACTAATCGTATAAAACAACTAATACAACTTGAACTGCCATCGGTGCACTCAAACTTGCTGAACACGAAGAAAAGGAATGTGTTTAAATTTGGGTTTTAGTAGACATGGTAAGCAGATACTTATACATTTTCAAACATTGAAACGCGTTTATCTCAAAACGAGTTTTTTACCACTAAACCCATTGATATAAATATTAAAAGTTCAATTATTGAACCCATACTTTTGTTATGAATAAAATTTGGAAATAAATTTTAAAATATTTTGTTTCTTTTAGTTTAGTTTTGTTCCCTAACATTCTTTCTACAATGTTTAAACGGGCCTTTTATTTTTTGTAAACTTTAGTAGTGCCATGGGTAATTAGGTAATCCACGGGAAATTTTACAGTAGGCGTTTAATCAGCCAATAAGAGCAGTAGTGCCACGGGCAAGTAAAATTTCCCATGACACTACCAGTAGTGCCAAGCAGTAGTGTCAAGGGAAATAAACGGGCTGTGCTGTCCGAGATGCCCTCGCACTTGCCGTCGTAACCGGCACTGCTCGCAATGAGAGTCGCTCCGATAGCATTTGACAGAGTACTTGCACTTGACATATAGGAGTAGTATCAATTGTTACTCCAGAAAAAAATAGCTCCCAAAACAAGCGAGCAACGCTCATAGTGCACAGGAGTCCTCCTGACAATGTTATCCAAGTACCAATAGATCCTTGTAGCACTATACTTATTGTCAGCTTAACTGTATTTCTGTCTTAAACAGAATCTGTCCTAAACAGAATCGGACTTAAACCGAATAAACCGAAGTTGTAGGCTGTAGCTAAGTTTGTTTGCCAATAAACTTTTATTATTGTTGGCGTTAATGATGAATGACAACATTGCGAGTTAATATCAGCTACGATAACTATAGAGAGTAGCACCAGTTACAAGATAAACGACAAATTACGAAACAACTCTTTTATTATCATAGGAGTTCCTTGCCATAATTTTAGGGTAAATAAGTTAAATAATAAAATCACAACTTAATGAATACTTAAAATTAACTCGAACGTCAACAAATTCAAATTTGAAATTTTGAATTTGACATTGTAATCAACAATCGACATCGAATCGGAACCAAACGTGTCGTCAAACAGTGACGTTAACAGTAATTCACTTATTTCTATGGCAGGTAAAATTGAGTCAAAAATCAATTAAAAAATATTTAAATACCAATGTGGATATACCAAAGGAACAAGTCGGGATAAAAATATCGCATATCAGCTTAGCAACGCCAAATAACATACAGCTTGGCCAAAGATTTCAGATCCATAAGAAACGAGGAATTATCTTGCAATCGGAACATTATCTTAGACACATATTTTAATATATCGATTTTCACCGTTGTTATTCTTATGATGCGAATATTTTAACGAATTTCACATTGTCTGTACTGATACTGAATACATAGAAGACACAATATTCTGTTGACTTAAGTTTTTAAGTGCAGATGCAATAAGTCTATTTACAGTTTTTGAACAGCATACAACTAGCAAATAAGTGAAAAACGATTCAAATTACTTATTAACTTTTACCTAAATATACATCACAGATAGAGATAAAAAAGAACTAATCTATGTTGCGTGTTGCTTCGTAGGTAATGTAACCATCATTCCTGATTAAAACGACTTTATTTTTTTAGACGTCGCATCAAAACATAAATTTGTTTTTCTGCATACAAAATCAACACACAGAGCTTTATAAGACAATGGAACATGAAGGAACTTGAAGACAAGAAATACAAACAAATTAATGACTAAACGCGAAAGTAAATGAGAAGATAAAGAATCATTCAAAGCTCCGCTTCTGTGAAGCTCGTAAAGTTGAATAGAAAAATTGGCAAGCACTTACATATTAATTGGTAAATCTTACGAATTACAAGATCTGGTGACTTCACTGACATTTTTTTTACAAAATAATATTTGACTAGAATAAAGCCCTTTTATCTAATAAGCTTAAAAAAGAGCTTGAGACCTGTATTATATAAGAATTCTGAATCTTTAAGTCAGATTCAAATTGATGTGCGACGATTGTATGAAAACAAAGAATACTAAATAATATAAATAAATTCAAATAAATAAACGTCCACTATAAAATTTCCCATACCGAAATAAGATACAGCAATTTTAAGAACTTACTAAATATAAGAAAAATATTGTATTGAGCAATATCAGTTTGTTAACTATCCCTTTTTATCATCACCACTAGTTTTGATATCATTTTTCTTATTTGTTTCATCATTCTTCGAATCTGTACCTCTATTGTCAGTATCTTTATTATCTTTCTTGTTAACGCCGTCATGTGACTCCGAATGATCCTGTGATTTTGATTTTAAATCGTTTCTTTGCTGGAATTCTTCATTTAGTATTTTCTCGAATTCATTTGACACTTTATTCACATTCTTTTTCATTACGGTGTCAGGATGGCTCTGTAAGTGATGTGAATTTTAAATTTCACTTTTATTATTCTGAATATTAATATTAGGTTGTTTGTAAATAATATTACCTTGAGATATAAGCGTACATTATTGAAAATACGTCGAAAGTCTTGCACGACCTGTTCATATTCAGTGTAGGACGAATTCTTCAGTTTTGTTGAAATATCGTGCAGGCACATAGGATACTTTACAACTTCGTAGAATCGAGGAGCCTGAAAGGAAATAACCAAATAAAAAAAGTGTCTCAAAAATAGATGAAAAAAAAACAGATAGTAGAGCAGCTCTATCGTAATAAATATACATTTTCAAGTTATGTTCATGACTCAAACTGAAGTTATTGCAAGTCGTGTTTGAAATGTAAAATTATCGAAACTCACCACTTTAATGTCCATATCATGTTGAATAAAAGCAGCTTCTTTGATTTGTGATATAATATTAATAACATTCTCAAATTTCTTGATAGTATTAGAAGGGAGTGGCTTTTTTTTCTTAGGGTGATACCACATACCTGACACTGATACTTTAGACTTGCTTGATTTCTTTTGATTTTCATCCTTCACACAGTTTCCGGAGTGATCAAAATTCGGACAACGTTTATTTTCTTTAACATCTTCATTTTTAGCGTCTGGTAAATCGAGCTGATCATCGAGTTCTAAATTTTTTGATTCAGTGATATTTTGGTTTTTATTATCATCAGGAAAAATACTTGGATCTTTTAATAGGTAGTCATTTTTATTGGTACACTGGTTCCATATACCGGTCAGATCTTTGGACATAAAATGGTTTGATGTCAATCCCATGGACCATGCGTTGTGATGTTCTAGGCCTAACTTTATTTGCTTGAAATCTTCCGGTAATTCGTCGGTGGTACTAAGACCCAAAGCATCATAAAGTCGAGCTGTATCCGACTTAGATCCTTCGTGAATAAAATCCATCAATTTTGGGGCTGATTGTTTCGCTGCCTCCCATGCGCGGTCTTGTGTTATTGCGCCAAAAAGGTCGAATGTATCTGCATTTCTGATATCCAAGCAGGGAACTCCATGCCTAGGCATCAGTTTTTGGTCATCTCCAAAAACTTCATCATTACGCCTAGACACCAAACATGGCCAAGATTCAAGGCTGTACTTTGGCTGTGGTGCTAATGTGACCGGTGAGAATGCCGCTTTCATTTTCAAATCGTCTGCCACAACATTATCATATGTTCCATCTTGGGAAACTCCCGGTACGAAAGGAGATATCGGATCCGACGGTTTTATCGGAACCTTATAGCTACCGGGCTTCATATAAACTTTAGACATTTCGTGAAACTCATCATTTTCCGCATCAATAAATTGCACGGGGCCAGAGATATTATTTGAAATCACAACGTTCGATGGTATTTGAACATTGTGACCGTGATGAGTTATAAATTCATTAGGTTCTTTTTGGACCATCTGACCCCACGCCGCAAAAAAATCAGCCTCTTCCTTTGTATCACCACAGCTGTTGTTTTTCTGCACGTAACTCCTCATTTCTGCCGCCGTAGCCATGCTCGGTATCAGGCTTTTTTCTACATGGCTCAAAGGTATCATCTTAGCTTTCAGTTCCATATCTCGGCGCTGTAGTAAATCACACGGCATGTTGGCTAGTATGGGCTGTCCCGGCGCCTTGCCGAGCTCTGCATCCATCTTGTGCTTCAGTTGATTGTATAGCTCACGTTGCTCAGCGTGACACATACCTTCAAGAGCACGAAAGTCAGGTACATTAGTAATAGTCCAAGATTGGCGTGGTTTCGCCTCACGAATTGCGCAGGGGTCACATTTATACTGCGACTTTTGATACGCTTCTAAATCACTCTGTTCATTCAACGGGTAAAAGTTATGAGAATTAGGTGGTGGCACTACAGGGAATTTCTTGTATGCCACACCAGGTCTTACCGGCCAAGAGACTTCATTGAAACTTTGTGAAGTGGATTGATTCTGGCTTTGTATCCAAGGCGGCTGAACTGTGTTGAATGGTTGCGGAGATGCGTTCACGGGTCTTGGAGTACTGACGTGGGACTTCGAAGCCTGAAATTTCTGCCCCTGATGTCTCGGGGCTGCTGAATTTGTGGCATAATAGTTGTGTGTGAAGCTTTTCTGCTCCATGGTGAAACCATGATCGAGACATTTAAAAGTTTTGTAAATGTGAGTGAGCATCTCCTTGGTGACCGCCTGCCACTGAACGAAACATTCTCGTATGTTAGGACTGTAATATTTATTTTCAATTCTAGAAAACGTATCATGCTTCTCACTCAGTAGCTCTTTGACTCCTTTCCATCCATCAAGAATTCTTACAAACGAAAATATAAAGTTTTTGATAACCCATGGAATGCCCTGGGAGTGAAGATTAGCGACGGCACTGTCTGGTTTCTGTACGTTAGATCTCGTTTTTGCGCAGATAGAATGAATATTTTTAAAGCACGGCCTGTTGTGGTGAGCGATGGCAATGTTTTCGGCATCGGTGCACGCTTCGATTGCAAGTTGAACTATTTGATTCGGAATCTGATCGTGTATTACGATTTTATCGAGTACGCTCAGCAACAAGTCTGATGAATTGGAAACGGAAGACTTGCTTTTTTCTTCCTCCTGATTTGATATTTTTTGATTCTGTTTTTGATTGTTACCATCTGATCTAGAATCTGATATGTTGCACAATTCCGAGACCATGCGTTCTCCTTCGGCGAAGAAATCCAAGCTCGAGGTAGACTCGGATGTGAGATTGCGATCTTGTTTCTTTTGACGATCGGATTCGGCGTCTTTGTATTTGTCTTGGTACCGAGAGTCGGTTCCGTAGACGTTGCGTTTCTCCTGGCTTTTGACTATTTTCTTCTTGGCACCCGTGCCGATGGGTTCCTGGCTGGTCCAGGACTGTGGGCGGCGGTCGGAGCCGGCTCGGTCGCCGATCATGCCGGGGCCGCCGTAGTTGGGTGAGGAGGGATCGAACACGAGTCCTACGAGCGGAGAATTGGGCGGCGAGCTGAACGTGGGTGCCGACGGATTGGTGTATCTGGAAGGTTTACTTAGAATGTAATATAATGTTTGTAGCAAATCATCGATGGCGTGATAAGATCTGTTACCTCTTACCTCGGGTTCTGATACTGCTGACTGGAGGAGGTGGCCTCGTAGATGCTATTGGCCACGCGGCAGTAGGTCGCCATGTTTTGGTCCGACACATCTTTGCTTGTGCACCCTGAAAAATAGCACCAATATTTATAGTTTGTTTTGAATCATCCAATCATACGAGTAAAGTTTATGTAGATGGATGCATAATGCGCAGAATATGCACGGAATATACACGTAAACAAACTACAGAACTGGCTTAGGAGAACTTTAAATTTTTATAGCTCATACAAGGAAATCAAACAGGTTACTTATTGCATTAGAAAAAATTACCATCTTCTTGTGTAGAATTAACCAAAAAGTAAGGCCTATGAAATAGCTGTACTCTGCGTTTAAACTCGTCGGTGCTACGAGCTGGACTATCAAATAAAAAAAACATGTAATCTAGTGGCTGCTGTGGAAGTTAACGCAAGCAAACCAATTTAAGCTACTGGTTCACATACTAGTGTACCTAAAGCACAGATGTTAAGTAATAAACTGAACATAAAATAAAATTCTCAGTACCCAATCATTCGCTAGAGACTAAAATATCATTCGCACGTTATCAATACGTGGAAATCTCGAATTTTTCGATTCAACTAACTGTTCCTACTGCGCACTGTTGTTGAAGTTCGGAACAACAACACTATTTTCCCTCCGAAAGATGACTTGGACGAAGATTGTATAGATTCCGCCCTTGCAATATTTACTCGCTAACTATGGAAGACGAGAGCTAGCGAGCGCAGCCGTTTTTGTAACGCTGGGATACAGAATTATGTAAAAATAACAAACATTTAGGGTTTTTATTCATGGGTATTCTTTAGAGTTTGTTTTACAAATTAGCGAAATGTGACACACGATGGCTACATTTTCAGGGGCTCAACTCACTGCAAATGCACATGGTATTGCAGATGCTTACAGATGCACGGGACCAACACTACCATGTATACTCATGCGCGGTCCGAAGGGGGGGTCCCTGGGGACATGACCCTCCCCAAAATCGTATACGTTACATTATAATGGGGCGCTACTAACAGTCTTTTTTACTCGATTTATTGTATTTCTACAGCCCATGTTTTCTTTCATTGTACCATATCAAATATTTGACAAGTTGCAAGATACCTAACTACATGAAAAAGTTCAATCACTTTATATCAGTCACGAGCTCCGAACAAGGCCCGCGCCACGTCACACCCGGAGTGGTTTATTGGCACCGGTCACCAGTCATTGTAAAAGATAATTATATTTTCAGTTTTACTGTTGCGCATTCTTCCTCATTTATTAATATCCGCTATCTGTTGTAAACAGGTAATCAGAACTTTTGATGTTGCCGAGAATGACGTAGTTTCTGAGAAATCGTTTAATTTTGGTACTTCATTGAATTGCGTAGAATTTTTGTCGTATACGTTGTATTTTGAACTTATATTTTAGAGATTAATCATTATAAAAGTGAATCTAATATTTTACTACCTACTTTTAAAAAAGATTATTTTTCCGAGACTTTATTGAAATGTGGGCGTGTATTTCCAAATGGTCAATTACCAAAATTATCTCGTTCAGCAGTATAATTTAAGCCTAAGAGTCTGCGATCCTAAATTATGGTAGCTCCAGCAATGGACATCGTTTCATTGTTGACGTTCCAGAAACTCGAACGTGGAGATACTGGGACTGTTCTTTTGTGATAAAGACGTCTAGGCTGTGGAATTCGTTGCCTGAATGGATTTTTTCCCGATGACCGAACAATCAAACTTTGTCGTCGTTTAAATTGAGAGTGAAGCGATTCCTTCTGGGTTAGTACGCTCCATCGTAGACCACGTCGTCGCGTAACATCAAGCGAGACAGCCTCAAGCGTAAACCTGAGATAGTTAAAACAAATCTTTTAGTCATTGTTCTTTGGGAATCGAACTAGGGTTTCTACCGCCTAACTGGAATGCCCTTTGTTCTTCTGATGTTGATCTATATGTATATCAAAAATAATTATGGTGCAACGGCAATGCCAAACGGTTTTAGTTAGGTGGTCAAACGCCGGATCAATAGCCCGCCTTTCCTATCTCCTCCTGCCATCATAGTCGTAATATTGATTATCGCATCAAGCCAGAGTCCCCACTGTTGGGGCACGGGTCTCTCCCTTACCAAGTATGGGAGGTTTAGTCAATAATCCACCACGCTGGCCAATTTGAGTGTTGGTATACTTACTGCACTTGTTTCATAGTTAAATCGTCTCCGAGCAGCAGGATTCCTGCCGAAATTATTTTCTTCACCGTTTTAAGTTAGCTACTTTACGCACATGACACTTCGAAAGACAGTGTGACAGTAGTGCACGGGGGATTAGAACCAGGGATTCCCGATCGACTGGCCTCGTGGCTTAGTGGGTAGTAACTCTGCCTGTGAAGCCGAGGGTCGTGGGTTCGATTCCCACCCAGTGCAAATATTTGTGTGATGAATTCGAATATTTGTACTGTGTCAGGATGTTTCCATGTATTAAAAGTCTGTATTTACAACTATATAAGGATTATAATTATTATCAACTATCCGGCCACCATATTACAAGCTTTGCTTAGTTTAGTGTTGTATCTGAATTGTCCGCCAAAATGCCGTCTCCCGACTAGGCCAACTGTAATTTATAATATTAATCACTAATGTATTACCAAGCGTTAAGAAGTATCCTAATCCCAGCAATGCGATGTTTATGTAGCAAACCCATTTGATATGCACGACTCCCAAGTCTATCGTCCAAAATTCTAGCTTCGCTAAAAGATTGCCACTGCGTCTGCTAAAGTATGGAGATTGGGTTACTGACCGTATGTCTTTTGCTGCATCACGTAAGTCTGGTACTCTCCCCTGTCCCGGCCTTCTCCTCCCTCCCGGTACTCCCCTTGCTTGCCCGTAGCACCTCCATACTCTTGCATTGGGCTTGCAGATGCCTACAACATACATTTGCGTCAGCATTATCAGGTAAACTATAAGGAGTCCTAACAAGCTGAAAAGATTGCAATAAAGGATAGTATTGTCATCCAGGAGAATTGGTGATGCAAAAGGGTTCTGAAGTGGCAGCTGTCTTTCTTCTAGGCTTTTTTGTTAATGGAGTTTGATCGACCACAAATCAACTCGCTGGTTCATTCATCTCTCTAATTCCTTATAATAGTAACAACTAATTAAAGTTCCATTATAATTAGACGTGACCAATCCAGGAGTTCGTAATTGATAGTTGGATCACTGACGCTGAGGGTCAAGTTAGGAAGTTTCAGCCTTCGTTGATCTCACACAAACGTTGCAGGTACACAAGACTGGAATAAGATTTCAGCTGAAATATAGGTTTCTTGTCAATGTGTTTAAATGTACACAAAGCATCCAAAAATTGAATTTACCATTAAGCTTCTCACAAATTTCATTCTTTATTTACCAATATTCTCGTAAACCTCCCGTATATCGATGTTATTTTCAATTTGAAACCTGTCCAATGTAATATATTGCCTGAACGCATTTGAGATACCCTGAAACTTAACCCCAAAATCCAAAAAACTTCACTAAGTAAGAGTTTTTTAGATTTACAATGAGCCAAATGTTTTAAATAGGTAAAAATAAAACTGTCTGAAACATACATTTCAGCATCGAAGGTACATCACACGTATGGTTTTCGCATCGTTGCCAAGGGCAAGGGTAGAATCGCCCAGAACATTTTCTTTATGGCACTTGAAGATAAAGCTTGTTTGATAACAGAGCTGTTGAATATATTTCGGCAGATTCGTCATTAGATCGATAAAATGATAAAACTTTATAGTTTCCGCGAGCAATTGTTATTGTTTGATTTCGATTAGATCTTTAATTCGATAGGTAAAGTTATGGGCGTTCATTCACAGATACACGACACGAGTAAGAGTACAAAAATATAGAGGAATAATTGCAAGTTTATCAGCAGATTCGAACGTTTACTGCAAATTTAGGAAACAGGAATTTTGGTTATATTGTCTTAAATATTTTATTTCCATTCGTGTTATACCATCTGGCGAATTTCGAAAACCACACATTTTTTATTGCGTCGCTCGGATAAGCCTAAAAAATGCAGAAATATCGGTAAACCAAAACCAAAAAGCTTGATCCATCTCACCATGCAGGCCCGCTTGCGGGTAAAAATAACCAGCTTAAGTAACCAATAAAAATAATTGTACTTTTAGCAAAATTCCTTAAAAGTCGTTGATTTTTGAAAAATCTTTTCCTGATTGACGTAACGAGGAAAATTTTCGGTCTGATCGAGTTGGTATCGATCTCGAGATGAAAATGTCGGAAATCGCTGAAAATTTAATGGAATGGGGTTTTCACGGTTTTCGTTTTCATAATTTGAAAAAACTACTGTGCGTATGATGTAGGAAGCTGAATCTATGATATTTTAACTTTTACTGTGCCATTGGCTATATTCTCGCGCAAGATGAATTCTTTAAAACTTACCAAGTTTTCCCAGCCCGTATGCTTCGCCAGGGGGTCTCTTTAAGCGCTCAAAACATGTTTCAAAATTATTCCTATAAGCTGATTGTCAAAAATTATATGTCTATTTTTTCTTAATATTATTACGAATAGATCAGATTTCACTCGATACAAATGAAGGCGGAGCACTACCTACGCTTCCTTACTCTTAATGGTTGGACGTCCTTAGTTCTTTTCTATCATTATAATATTTTTTCACTAGTTACGATGTGAATAGGATGATGTCTGACTTGCCAATTGCTTGAAATTAACCATATGATTTCTTTCATTTGTTTCGTGACAGTTTCTATTTTTGCTTTTCCGGAGAAGTAAAACGGTCGTACTAGTTTTGTAATCCATGCAGTTTTGACTAGTTGTCTACTGTGCAATAGAAGTTGAAATGAATACAACAATAGTTCAGTTAGAATAGATTATAATAGCGTCTTGAATTGTTCGTTAAAACTTTGTCAAGATGTTAGTACAGAATGCAGCTGTTAAACTATTGACTAAAAAATTAAGTTTACACAAATTTAATTTTTATACGACCTTAAATTAAACTTATCTACCTCATCTAGCTACTATCTTGCAAAGAAAATTCCGCCAGGAATCTTCAGTATTTTCTGATGTCATCACTCCATCGCTGCGCTGATCTACCGAGGTTGCACTTCGATATCGTCGTTCGTTTAGATGCCTCCATCACGTGTACCTATATAACACTTATAACATGTGAAGTGGGACTCTTAACTACACACATTCTAGACAATAAATAGAAATAGAAAACTAGATAGACTCTCAACTTTAAATGTTACCTAAACCTAAATGTACCTACACTTATTTATGCTGAAATTAATTTACATAAAATATAGATTTTAAGCGTACCTACTCTGACACTATTTTTCGCCCAAGTCTTGAGAGTGGGATCCAGCCATAGTTTTAATATTAGGCTAAGTTTTTGTGGGATAATAGAAAGTAGAATACTCATCGTGGATATTACCAAGATTAATATGAACCGTAGTTCCTTGCTTAACATCAGGGAAAAGGGGGTCATAAGTCAACCTATTGTATTTAATACTCTCTTTGAAATAAGAATTTTAATGTTTCCAAAGCGACCAGCGTAGTGTAGTATTTAGCAGTGATATCTACGTACTCCTCATGTTCAAATACATGCGTTGCACGTACTGTAATTGCAGGCGGACACAGGCTATGGGAAGGTTGTACATAAAATAGGAATAAGTCATAAATCGAAATTAGCAAACATTTATTGAAAATTTAAAACAAATTCAGTACTAGATCATATAAATAATATCTATTTTTATTACAATTTAAGACACACACAACTTCGTTTTGTTTAAAAAATTCGATGGATTTACAATAGTGCTGCTTTAGGTAACTAGAGTACTTACAGTTAATTATTTTAGTTTAGTTAGTAAGTTTACATTTATTATTATTTCTCTGGCCATACAGCGTGAAAATGCTGCCACTTCTGTCTGTCTGAAATGTCTGATGGGCACTTTTGGTCGGCTATTTGACGAGTGCGGAGACTAAATTAATGACTTTAAACTAATGTTTGTAGTATTTAGGTATTTGACTTTACAATTTTATTGTATTTTTTTAAAGGAAAAGTTTATATTATTGAGAGCTCTCCATTTTACTCTAGATGCGAAATGCCCTCCCTAACTTCGCCTTTTTTATTGTATATAGTGACATGACGTAATCTATACTAATATTATAAAGAGGAAAGCTTTGTTTGTTTGTTTGTTTGTAATGAATAGGCTCCGAAACTACTGGACCGATTTCAAAAATTCTTTCACCTTTGGAAAGCTACATTATTCCCGAGTAACATAGGCTATATTATATAAAAAAAAAATTAGGGATCCTTACTAAAACTCCAATAATGTAACGTAAGGTGTAAAAAAATGACCTGAAAAATTCCTTACGTCGCGTGCGCTGCGAAAACTATTGATGATAGAACAAAATCATTTACTACGACTTTGCAGAACTCATTATTATCTACAAAAAGTGTCGCGACAGCATATGTCTAAATATTATAGTTATGTCACAGTAAGCAGTTTTTTATTCTAAAATATTAATTTATATATGCCGTCTCTTGAAAAGGCTCTTCATTTGTACCTTGGTATTAATCCTCATCAAAATAAATCTTAATATATATAAATCTCCTGTCACGATGTTTGTCCGGGATGGATTCCTAAACTACTTAACCGATTTTAAATTAAATTAGCACACCGTGAGCAGTCTGGTCCAACTTGAGAGATAGGATAGTTTTTGTTTCGATCAATAGTCTTTAAATGACAATATCCGAGCGCAGCCGGAATGGGCCGCTAGTATTATATAAATGCCAATGTATGAATGTTTGGATATCTGTTGCTCAATCACGTCGTAACGTATGAACGGATCGGGTTGAAATTTTGAATACAGGTAGACTATAGTTTGTAAAAGCACATATGCTTATTATCCCGGCAGAATAACAGGAACGGGAACTATGCAGGTAGGACCGCGGGGCAGTCGGAGATATAAGATTTTTTTACTCTATGCCCTGTTATTCACCTTAGTAAGTTAGTAACTTTAAATTGTTGAAGGTCTGGCGCTATCTTAAAGTTAGGTTGAAGTCACAGAAATCTAATCTATACTAATATTATAAAGAAGTAAAGTTTGTGTGTATGTTAAATTGTAAGGGGTAATCTCGGGATCTACTGAACCGATTTTAAAAATTCTTTCACCAATGGAAAGCCACATTATTGCTGAGTGTCATAGGCTATATAAAATAAAGTGGCCAAGTGCGAGTTGGACTCGCCCATGAAGGGTTCCGTTGCAGCAAGTAACATAATATACATAGTACACATAGTTCTTGTAGTTCGTTGTAATTTTGATCGAAGTTTTAATAATAGTGAATTTATGACGTACTAAAAAAAAACTACTTATCAGATCGAGTTCAAACTAATTTTCGTTGGTAGTTTACATGGTAATGTACATCATATATTTTTTTTAGATTTTTCATTCTCTTGCTTTAGAAGTTAGAGGGGGGGGGACACACATTTTACCACTTTGGAAGTGTCTCTCGCGCAAATTATTCAGTGTAGACGAAAATGATTTTAGAAACCTCAACATTATTTTTGAAGACCTATCGATAGACACCCCACACGTGTAGGTTTGATGAAAAAAAATTTTTTGAGTTTCAGTTCTCAGTATGGGGGGCAACCCTAATTTATCTTTTTTTTAAATTTTTTTGTACAAATCTTAATGCGGTTCACAGAATACATCTACTTACCAAGTTTCAACAGTGTAGTTCTCATAGTTTCGGCACAAAGTGGCTGTGACATACGGACGGACAGACAGACAGACAGACAGACAGACAGACAGACAGACAGACAGACATGACGAATCTATAAGGGTTCCGTTTTTACGTTTTACGGAACCCTAAAAAAAGGCTTTTACGTGGTAGTCCGTTTTCAAAGTGAATCGGAGAAAAAACGGTCGAATGAAAGCGTTTCTTACGAACGCTGCCTTAACTATGAAAGCACAGATTACAGAAATAAACACAGATGGAACCTTCGTGAGCAACACTGTGAGGCCCGTAATTAGTCATGTTGACTTAAAATTGTCAAATCAACATTCCAAATTACATGTATAATGTTGTCAGTCTTAAGAAAAAAGTCCCACTATTGTTGTCTTAGCTTGGGAAATCTTCACGTATAATAATCACATCAATTGATATTTTAAAATATTAATATTATTACACCGATTATGCAAGGATTTTTTGTTACTACTATTTCCATTCTATGAAGAAAATAATTTTGATTTTGCATACAACTAGAAATTAACTTGAATCGCAAATAATAAAATTAGTGTCATTTACTCGCTTAGATAGGTTAAACAAAAAATAAAAGAACCATCTTTACCACCAAACTATTTTTGATAAAATGCATATAGGCTACCGGTATGTTATAGGTCCAAACAACAAACAAAAAAAAACTGACAAAAAAATAATGAAGACGACCTGCGATATAATAGCAAGAAAAGTGAGGTAATGATGTTTAAAGCTAAGACCAATTCTCCTGATGTAATTCCTCCCGTTCTTAACGGGAGCCCTTTGAAATTAGTAAGTAGTTTTAAATATCTTGGTCACATAGTGACAGATGATCTCAAGGATGATAATTGTACGTTTTTATGTCATAAATTACTCATTTCACAAATTTAACATTTACTTAAATTAAATTTGAAATTTAATTAAATTGAATAATACAATGCCCATCAATAATTTGGTCTACGAGTATCTAAAAAAATATATAATCTATATTTTACCCTAAATTCAGGGAAAATAATTTCCATTTAGTATCGCCACACTAACCTATTTTCGTTGAGGTGTTGTGTTCCATTCATCACCAAAATAAAATCGTCTAAATTATATAAATAACAGTAAAAATATTCAATTTTTCCTATGAAATTATATTCCTCTTTCCTTTTTTTGTTTTTGGGAACATTGTTTGAAGACACAAAACGGCATATTTTAAAACAAAACTTAAAATCACACGGGACTCCCGTACAACACGGAAGTCCGTTTCATACTGACTGGAGTTTGTATTTGCTTCGGCGTTTGTATTTCCTTTGTCTGCTTCAGTAGCTCTGTTCTGCGCGCTCCATCTGGTTTTATTTCTGTAATCTGTGTATGAAAGATTTATTTTTGAGTTCTAGAGAAAAGATGTGGAGCTTGAAAATGCCTACAAAAAAGTCAACGACAGCATATGTCTAACATTTATATTTAAGTTACAAAAAGTAGTTTTTTTAATATTAGTACAGATAATTTAAGTATTAATATTAATAAAATAATTTAAATCGTTAGGTATGCCCAACGAAGTGGGCACGGGTCAGCTAGTTATTTATATTTCTGTAGCTGAAGTCATCTCAGCCCAACTTTATAATCATTGAGCCTAAATAAAATAAATGTTCACTTCGGTGTCGGTAACAATAATAGTTACGATTTTTTTTTTCCCATCCCGAAAAAATCCCAATAAACAAGTTTTTATTTCATAAAACAGATCGCGTATTACAGCTGTTAACTTCTGCAGCACTATTGCAAATCCAATACAGCCTTGATATCAAGAGTAAGAATGTTCGTCGCTTCCTATTGGCATATCTTAGAGAGCATGGCCACGAGCGTGGTGGCGGCGAGAAGGTGAGCGGTGGCGGCGGAGTGATGGCCGTCGTTGCAGTAGTCCGTCGTGCACGAGCACACCTCCTGACGGCCCCCGTACCCCGCTCGGTGGTAGCACTTGCCCTGGGGAACAAACAATAAATGAAATGGTTTCTTTGGCCCTGGTAATAAAAAACAAAAAATTTGTCAGTCATAGGTACTGCCGATAGAAGTGAAAACTAATGAAACCGGAGGGCGTGGCCGTGACCATGACCATCTAGATCATCCAAATTAACCCCAAGATTTCTTTCATTTACGAACGTGACGCTTCAGCTCAATTCACAGCACACGGAAAATCTGTACCTATGTGGTGCGCTAAAATATTTTTTTTCTAGAATCTGTCTAGATTTTTCGTGGGCTGTGAATTGACCTCAAACATCACACTCGGTAATGATAGAAATCTTCGGGTAAACTCGGGAACATGGCCATTGGCCATCTAGAAATGCGTTAGCATTTCCCATTGGCCATTTAGAAATGCGTCAGCATTTCCCATTGGCCATCTAGAAATGCGTCAGCATTTCACATTGGCTATCTAGTAGTAGTAGAGTAAAGGTAGAGTCCGCCTGGGGAAGTACCACACCTTTGCCAGTTATTCTACCGCCAAGCAGTAATGTGCAAACATTACTGTGTTCCGGTTTGAAGGCAATGTTTCCAGAGAAATGACTGGGCTTAGATATATAATATCTTAGATGGGATGGGTGACGAGCGCGGTGCAGTGCTAGATAATGATTTAGACTCTTCGTGTTCCAATAGCTGCGTATCACTGTGCTCTTATGCGGCAGGCATGTTACTTACTATCAGGCACATGTCCTGCTTCTCTCGTCACTCAATAATACAAAAAAACTAGAAATACGTCAGCATTCGTCTGTGGCCATGCTCATGGCTACGCCCTCCGGTTTCACCCGCGAAGTTTCCATAGTAAGCTATCAAATTCGGAGTTATAAGGTTTCACTTCTATCAGCAGTTCTTATGACTGTCAATACTTTTAAGTACCTACAAAACGTTTGACATTATAAATAAAAAAATATAATTTAAAAACTCAAAAACCCGACTGCGTAAAAAGTGAACCAAACTACGTACTCGCATACTAAAAAAAACTGAAAAGAATAAAACAAGCATTTAGATTTCTGGTGGTCTAGAATTCTATAATATGTTATTGTTTTAATACTATTGAAATATATACAATATTTTCTAATAAAAGAACATTACAACTGAAGAGTCGGGATCCATTATTATTCGACATGCAATGTAATTGTTCAATGGATCCCGACTGTTCAGTTGTAATGTTCTTTTATTAGAAAATATTGTATATATTTCAATAGTATTAATACAATAACATATTATAGAATTCTAGACCACTAGAAATCTAAATGCTTGTTTTATTCTTTTCAGTTTTTTTAGTATGCGAGTACGTAGTTTGGTTAACTTTTTACGCAGTCGGGTTTTTGAGTTTTTAAATTATATTTTTTTATATTATACTTTTTAGTTATGAACAATGTTGTGAATGTCAATATGCTCAACATAATAATATGCATCTTTTGGTTGTTGACCAAATGTCTTCGTTTCTACTGATATAATATGTAGGATTTTCTACTGCATGTAATTCATATTTATAGTTTTGTGTTAGTATAGGTTTTCGATTGACGTTGAGTACCTACTAAATCGTTTTAAGTTGGAGATGGGCGACCGAGGCGGAGCAATCCGAGAGCGGTTCCGTGTTCGCACCATCAGCGGCAGAGTTGAAACCCCATGGAGGTTTATTAGTAGATAGGGGCACCATATCCATACATGATATAGAGTGCAACATAACCCGGCTGTATCTCCCGGGCGGGGCAGTAGGGTATGCGTAAATAGGTACATTTCCTGCACGTACGAAAAAAAGGTAGTCCAATATACCTACTAGCATAGATCGTAGAACCCAAGATGGGCCCCATCCCAAACTTCACGGCGCACGCAATCATGTCAACGTTGGGAAGAGTGAGCTCACTCTTTCCGTTCTAGTCGGTTGTAGGACGCGGTGGACGCCGGACGTTTTTACCTATCATTATTCGGTGTCAACAACCAAAATAAGTAGAACCACAGCAAATCTCGCCGCTAGCGATTATAGGGGTCAAGCAGATTGGTTGTTTGTAAACCACTTACGATACATACAGAGACGCAGTTTATTACCTATTTCAAGGTGCTCAGGGCACATCTATTGATTTATATCGATGCCTACTAGATACATTAGTATATAATGTCCATCTACATTCACACGTACAGTTAGTTATACGAAGTTTTCTGCTACCTAAAAACTAAAAACCTTTAAATGTGAGAATGGTTGTTACTCAACTTTAAATCGATATACATCCTAAACGGTCAGTCAAATCGAAAAACATAGAGAGAAAGCTAAACATTATTTTTAAATTACCTATTCAACGATACCTCTCTTGACATATTTTGGTGATTTTCATTTTTTTAATTTGGACAATATGGCGTCCTGAATCCGCCATATTGGACTTACACTAATGTCATTTCTTTAGTGTCACTCGCCAGATTAAGAGGAATCGATTGACGTGTGAATCATAAAAATCGGCCCAGGCGTTTGGTCTGTATAGTGCTTCAAAGGAACATACATACATACATACACACATTTACTAAACTCCTTTGCGTCGCGCAGTCGGGTAAAAAGCGCATATCGGCGCGGCGAGTCGCGAATCGGCTTGAAGCATAGGACGAAGGTAGACGATGCCGTAGTTATAATGAGGCCTATACCCAACAGTAGGATACAAAAGACTTGAGAAATAATCTATTATCTACATCAATAAAAATTTGAAACGATAGCATAGAATAGATAATATATACGATAGGGAAAATTTCATCATTATATCTTATATATAAAATTCTCGTGTCACAATGTTATTTACCTTACTCCTCCGAAACGGCTTTACTTATTCTATACTTATTACTATTATTACTTATTTTCAGTAGGTCTGAGAATCGGCTACTATTTATTTTTCATACCCCTAAGTGATAAGGGTTGTTCACCCTGTTTTTATTTTTTTATAATGTCGCATTAAAAAATACATACAACCCAACATTTTTACCCTTTTATCACCAACCCGTATTTTTCAATAGCCATTTTAGTAATTTAATATTTTTTCATCCCGCTCGATAATTGATCAATTATCGTATTTTTTGTAAATGTTTTTCACTCTATTTCGATTTCAATTTCCCTGAGCTTATGGCAAATCTAAAATTGTTTTATAAAAATAAACATTTATTTTTATTATTAAAGTTTAGGGTTGCCATGGATGGTTTAGATTCACAAACCAGCCCGGCAGATGGCGCTCCAGTTTGTATTTAGGTTATTATCCGAGCGAAGCCGGAACGGGCCGCTAGTTGTGTTATAACAACATCACCACAAATTGTATGATAATAATAAAAGATCATTATTTTTTATCATTTTCATCATTACATTCATCAATTTATCATTATCAAGAAAGAACACCTGTGTGCAGTAAATTTTGTAGTGGTAGGACTCTTGGCAGAGTCCGCCTGGGGAAGGACCACACTTTTGCCAAATATTCTACCGCCAAGCAGTAATGTGCAAACATTACTGTGTACCGGTCTGAAGGGCAATGTTTCCAGAGAAATTACAGGGCTTAGAGATAAAACAACTTAGATCTCTGGGTGACGAGCGCAGTGCAGTGTTAGGTAATGATTTGGAATCTTCATGTTCCAATAGCTGCGTGTCACTGTGTTGTTATGTGGCAGGCATGTTGCTTACCATCAGGCACATGACCTGCTCGTCTCGTCACTCTATATTAAAAAAAAAAAATAACTTTGAAAATATTTCTAGTAATTCGTCAGTTCGCTACTATCGCTCCACTATACTATCCTATCTACTATACTATACTACTACTACTATACTACTATACTATATACTATCGTGACATCCAGTGATCTAGTGTGCTTTTAGTGTTTTTTTATAGATTACAGTGATATTTTTGCAAAATGCCAAAAAAAACGACCTTTCTTTGGAACAACGTGTGCAGATACAGCTTTTGCACAGGGAAGGGAAATCCCAAGTAGAGATTTCCAAAACAGTAAAATGTTCGCGTCGATCAGTGCAATACGCTATTGAACGGTTCGCTATTACCGGATCACATCAAAAAAGACCGCGAACTGGGCGAAAACGCATTACCACCGACCGTCAGGACCGTCAGTTATTGAGAGAGTCTTTAAATAAAGTAGCCAAGTGCGAGTTGGACTCGCCCATGAAGGGTTCCGTTGCAGCAAGTAACATAATATACATAGTACACATAGTTCTTGTAGTTCGTTGTAACTTTGATCGAAGTTTCAATAATAGTGTATTTATGACGTACTCAAAAAAACCACTCATTAGATCGAGTTCAAACCAATTTTCGTTGGTAGTTTACATGGTAATGTACATCATATATTTTTTTAGATTTTTCATTCTCTTACTTTAGAAGTTAGAGGAGGGGGACACACATTTTACGACTTTGGAAGTGTCTCTCGCGCAAATTATTCAGTGTAGACGAAAATGATTTTAGAAACCTCAACATCATTTTTGAAGACCTATCGATAAACAACACACACGTGTAGGTTTGATGAAAAAAAAATTTTTGAGTTTCAGTTCTCAGTATGAGAGGCAGCCCTAATTTTTCTTTTTTTTTATTTTTTTTTGTTCAAATCTTAATGCGGTTCACAGAATACATCTACTTACCAAGTTTCAACAGTGTAGTTCTCATAGTTTCGCCAAAAAGTGGCTGTGACATACGGACGGACAGACAGACAGACAGACAGACAGACAGACAGACAGACAGACAGACATGACGAATCTATAAGGGTTCCGTTTTTACGTTTTACGGAACCCTAAAAATAGGAGAAAAACGTCTTCGGAGCTCGCTGCTGAGTTGTCAGCCGAAATTAATAAAACAATTTCTAGTCGAACAACTCGCCGTAGACTACAAGAAGCTGGCCTGAGAGGTTGTAAAGCTCGGCAGAAGCCATGGCTCTCGGAGGACAACAAGAAAGCGCGATATGCATGGGCTCTACAACACCAACATTTCACCGCAGAAGATTAGTCGAATGTTGTGTGGTCAGATGAATCAAATTTTGAGGTGAGATAATCCATTTGACTATCTAATAACATTTAGCAATTTTTTTTTGGAAAATAATGTGTCTATTCGAAAATATGCTTTTTTAAGAAAATCTCATTTTTCTTATTTTTTCAGATTTTTGGTACCCCCGGTGTGACGTTTGTGCGTCGCCGGGTAGGTGAAGAGTTTAAGTCAGATTGTGTGGTGCCGACTATAAAACACGGCGGCGGCAGCATAATGGTGCGGGGCTGCATGACAAACTCTGGAGTTGGTGAACTATTTGTATGCGAGGGCCGAATGAATTCTTCAAAGTACGTAAATGTACTCGAATCTGTGTTACCACCATCATTCACTGCACTTTTTGGAGATACGAACATGGAACACGTTATATTCCAGCAGGATAATGCATGATGTCATAAATAAGCCCTCACAATGACGTGGTTCCAGAAAAATAACGTTCAGCTACTCAAGTGGCCCGCCCAGTCTCCAGATCTGAACCCCATAGAGCATTTATGGGGTTTATTAAAGCGCAGAGTCAGGCGCCACACCATCAGCAACAAAGAAGACTTGAAACGTTGCGTTGTTTGCGCCTGGAATGGAATTTAATTACCTCCGAAGACTGCGACAAACTTGTACGGTCCATTCCAAAAAGAATTGCTGCTGTCGTGAAAGCAAAAGGTGGACCAACCAAATATTGATTGTGTATTATTAAATGATTATTCGAACATATAAAAATATTTTTATTTAATATCCCTTTGATATTTTTTACAAAACTTGAAAAATGTAGGGGTGCTCAATACTTATGGGCAAGGCTGTATATACGAATTTTTAAAAACTGTAGACCAAAAAAAGTTAACATTCTAAATGTACTTAACATGCCTCAAAAAGGATGCAGACTTATAACCAATAACCCTGTAAATTTGGTATGCTGCAAAGTAACTTTCACTCTTCTGATCCCAGTCTTTACTGTGGCATTTCATTTGGTTGTTAATATATTAACAATGTTTGCGAGGTCAGCTAGTCTTATTATTTATTTTACTAGCGGCCGTTCAGGCTTCGCTCGGATATTGTCCCATAAAGAGTATTAAGCAATCGAAATAAAGACTATCCTTTATTTCAAATTGCGTCAAACTGCACACGGTATGCAAATTTGATTAAAATCTATTAAGTAGTTTAGGAGTCATACGGTTACAAACAACGTGACGCGTAATTTATAACCTAAATAATATTAATATGTACTGCGCACGTTGCTACGTCATCTGTCGAAAATTTATCGAACCAACTCAGAAACCTTCTTTGGCTCATGCACTAAAGATCATCACATGATCAAATGCATAGTTTACTTTAAAGGAAACACAGAGAAACATTCATTTTTAGGGTTCCGTACCCAAAGGGTAAAAACGGAACCTTATTACTGAAATTTGGCTGTCCGTCCGTCCGTACGTCTGTCACCAGGCTGTATCTCAAGAACGGTGATAGCTAGACAGTTGAAATATTCACAGATTGTGTATTTCTATTACAACAAATACTAAAAATAAAATAAAAACATTATTAAAGGGGGGCTCCCATACAACAAACTTGATTTTTGCTCGACTAGTCCGTCCCAAATAAACTAGATGGCGCTACTAGTAAAAGTAGAACGCGACATCGAATTTATCGTCAGAATCATGAGCCAAAAATCAATATTTTAACATAACTTATTACCTGTCTACGGAAATTACGATGTGTAGAAAATTTCGAATAAAGCCAAAGAGGTTTTCGCCGTTTATTTGCCAATGGTACGGAACCCTTCGTGCGAGAGTCCCACTCGCACTTGGGCGGATTTATTATAAAAATAAATAAAAATAAAATATATTTATTGTTCCCAAATAAAGTACAGTTACGATAACAGATTACAGATTGCATATTTATCAAGATCAGTTAAACAGATAATTTGAGGTACAGCGGGCCCCAAACTAGGCAAAGCCTGTATTTTGGGCACCCTAGGTCGGTTTGTAAATTCGTTTTACGCAGTTCCTAGTACACGAGAATATAATGCAGTGCTGTTAGAACAATTATAAAGAACATTTAAAAATAATGACCAAACAATTCAAATTTCCATCGATATGTAATTGTCTATCTATAGATCCAAACATACAATTGACATTCGATTTTACCACAACTGGTCAAAGAATAGAAAATAGTGGCACCATTTCCATTATACATAAGTTGACTTTTTTAAGAAGTTTTATACATAAGACCGATTTTAACGCTGTAAGAGACCTACCTACTATTTTTCACTAACTCTATCAAAAATTATTTCTTCTTTATTCTTATGGCTTCCATTCGGTAATATCACCGCAATTTTGCCAGCATCCCAAAAATTATTTAATCGCCGTTCATTGACGTGATGCCATTTACATGTCGCGTCAGTTCGATATCACAATCGATTAATAATAACTTGAGTGGCCGAACGTTTGCAGAGCCACTATAAATAAACTACGCTCATAAAACATCAGTTATTTATTATAGTAGTATTAGAGTGACGAGACGAGCGGGACATGTGCCTGATGGTAATCAACGTGCCTATAACAGCACAATGACACATAACTATTGGAAAATGAAGAGTCCAAATCGTTAGCACTGTATTGCGCTCGTCACCCAGAGTTATAAGATGTTTTATCTCTGTACCCTGTAATTTCACTGGAAACATTGCTCTTCGAAGCAAAACATAATGATGTTTTCACATTACTGTTTTACAGTAGAATAACTGGGAAAGATATGGTATCTCCCCAGGCGGATCCTGCAAAGAGACCTACCACTACAAAAGTAGGTATGCATTTGATAAAAGTATATTATTAGCAACATGAATGTGAAAGTTTATAGTCTCGCAAACTTAGGTACTTTAAAAATATTCTATAAGTACCGACAACTTTCTCAATTGTATGCAATTTTTAAGAAGTGTTCTGTACTGTCATATGTAAATCGCTTTCATATTTAAGTTATGGATGATTCAAAGTTGCCGGGTCGACCCACGCTGTCGTTACATGCAAATAATTCTAGCGCTGGTGAAAACAGCCGTTAGATGCTTGTCGAGACTGTCAGCACTCCGTCAAGCTACCGGGTCAAGAGTCAAGAGTACTCTTAGTCATTGTTTTGTTTCATATAGACGTGAAAGTTAAATAATAACAATTATATTATCAACGACAGATATCATTCCACGATCTCTTTTTGCAAGTTTTTTTTTAAACTTACGGCTGGCTTGGCGGAAATAGGGATTTTGCTGCGGGAACTAAAACAAATGTGAGACTAAAACTGTAATAAAAGCATATAATGGAAATGAAGCGTAAAAACTGTCCGTAAAAGTTGGCAACACTGAACTTTATTTTTCTGATGATCGCACCATAAATAATAAAACTAAGCAATATTTTTTGCAAATTGTATTGCTTCTATATTTATACACATAAAGGGTCTTCGTGTCTACCAAGTGTCCCATGACACTACATCTTTTTTAAGTATTTTACGTTTGACCGCCATCTATACGGTCTACGATAGAACTTTACCTAAAAGAAATCAATTCAGTTATTGGTGGACAATTCACACACAACACCATCTGACCCCAAACTAAGCAAAGCTTGTGTGATGGCGGCCAAATAGCTGATATAATACTTCATTCATCAGCCGCAAGACGTCCACTGTTGGACATAGGCCTCCCCCCTAGATTTCCACAACGAACGGTCCTGTGCAACCTGCAACCAGCGGTTTCCAGCGACCTTTGTGAGGTCATCTGTCCATCTAGTGGGAGGCCGTCCAACACTGCGTCTTCCGGTTCGTGGTCGCCACTCGAGAACCTTTCTTCCCCATCGGTTGTCAGTTCTGCGAGCGATGTGGCCTGCCCATTGCCACTTCAGCTTAGCTACTCTTCGAGCTATGTCGGCTACTTTCGTTCTTTTGCGAATATCCTCATTCCGGATTCTGTCGCGCAAAGAGACTCCGAGCATCGCTCTCTCCATAGCTCGCTGTGTGACTTTGAGCTTTGTTATGAGGCCCACAGTTAAGGACCACGTCTCAGTTCCGTAAGTCATCACTGGCAACACGCACTGATTGAAGACTTTCGTCTTCAAGCATTGGGGTATTTTGGACTCCAAGATGTGCCGTAGTTTCCCGAACGCTGCCCATCCGAGTTGGATCCTTCGCTGGACCTCTTTGTCGAAGTTGGATCTACCTAATTGGATCTTTTGACCCAGGTAGACGTATTCGTCAACAACTTCGAGTGTGGTATTCCCAACAATAACCGGTACAGGTGAGACATGAACATTTGACATGACCTTTGTCTTGTCCATATTCATCCTCAAACCTACCTGTTGGGATACTCTACTGAGGTCTCTGAGCATAGCACCGAGGTCCTCCAGCGACTCCGCCACAATGACTATGTCGTCGGCAAACCGAAGGTGAGTGATACATTCGCCGTTGATATTGATGCCATGTCCGTTCCAGTCCAGTAACTTGAAAACATCTTCCAGCGCGGCAGTGAACAGTTTCGGAGATATAACATCTCCCTGCCTCACGCCTTTCTGTAGCTGGATATGTTTTGTGCACTGGTCCTGTAATCGAACAGACATTGTGGCTTTGCTGTAAATACACTTCAACACTTCGATATAGCGATAGTCCATGCGGCATCGCTGGAGAGACTGAAGCACTGCCCAGGTCTCGATGGAATCGAAGGCTTTCTCATAGTCCACATACGCTATACATAGTGGCCGATTATACTCCTCGGTTTTCTGTATAATCTGCCGAAGCGTATGGATGTGGTCTATGGTACTATAGCCTTTTCGGAAACCGGCTTGTTCGGGTGGCTGGAAGTCGTCAAACCTGCGTGCGAGACGATTCGTGATTACCCTCGAAAACAACTTATAAACGTGGCTCAGAAGTGAGATGGGTCTGTAATTCTTCAACAAGGTGTTGTCACCTTTTTTGAAGAAGAGCACCACCACACTTCTGCTCCACGCTTCTGGCGTATTACCGTCAAGTATGACGGAGTCGAACAGCTTCTGGAGGACTTTAAGTACCGGTTTTCCACCCGCTCTCAGAAGCTCAGTCGTAATTCCGTCGTCGCCAGGTGCCTTGTTGTTTTTAAGTTGCTTGAGGGCCATCCTAATCTCGTACAGGCTGACTTCCGGGATATCTTCGGTAAAGTGTCGGGTCAGCTTGGCTCTGGGGTCTTTAGCCATATTAACGACAGGTTGTGCTTGCGCAGAGGTGTATAACTGTTCATAGAACTTCTCGATCTCCTCTAAAATCTCGGGCTTCGACGAGGTGACGTTGCCATCATCGGTTTTCAATTTGGTCAATTGACTTTGCCCAAGAGACAGATTTCTTGCGAACACTTTCGAGCCTTTGTTCCGCTTAATCGCTTCTTCAATACTCATAGTATTGTAGCAGCGTATGTCGCGTCGCACACAAGTAGAAATCTGTCTATTGAGCCGTCTGTAGACCGTCATGTCTACCGAAGACTGCAACCGCATACCTCGCCTAACCGCCATGAGATTCAGAGTATGATCGGAGAGTTTTTGTGTTCTATTTTGGCGTCGGCTCTTGTAGAATTTTCTGCCAACCGCGTGAACAGTTTCCACTAGCCTGTCATTAATTTCATCCGCCGTTACGCACTCATTTAGGGACTCGAAGCGGTTTTGAAGTTCGAGTTGAAAGTTATCGGGATTCTCAATTTGAGCAGAACTTGGTCGGAGCGTGGACTTCATTAGACGTGACCTTTCGAACTTAATGTTTAGATTCAGCGTGCCTCTTACCATACGGTGATCGCTGCCGGTTTTGACCTTACTGATCACAGAGACATCGCTGAATATTTGCCGTTTAGTCGTCATAATGAAGTCGATCTCATTTTTTGTGGAACCATCTGGGCTAATCCATGTCCATTTTCGTTGTGGCTGTTTCTTGAAAAAGGAGTTCATCATAAAGAGGCTCTCCCTTTCCAAGAAATCAGCTAGACGTTGCCCTCTTGGGTTCCGCTGCCCATATCCGAATTGCCCTACTCTCAACTCATCACCGCTACGTTTCCCCAGTTTCGCGTTCAAGTCTCCCATCACAACTGTGAAATGTGTTGGCGAGACATGTATGGCTTTGGAGATGTCCTCATACATGGCCTCCACCTCTTCGTCGGGATGTGTCGAGGTCGGTGCGTATACCTGTATTACCTTCAATGAGTATCGGTCGGTAATTTTAAGTACAAGGTATACAACCCTGTTCGACACACTCTCGATCATTATCACGTTGTTAACAAGAGACTTGCGGACGATAAACCCGACACCCCCTTGGGATTGTTGATCTCCCTCCCGGTAGTAGAACAAGTTGCCGGAATCGAGGGTTATCCTGCCCTCGCCCTGTCTTCGGACTTCGGATAACCCTATAATATCCCAGCGCAACTTGTCCACTTCTTCTTCCAACTCCACAATCTTTTCGTCAGCCCTCAGCGTCCGTGCATTATAAGTTGCCAGGTCGAGTCGTGGGGTTTGGTGGCGGGGCATCTGCCGGAGATTCTTTGCACCCCATGCTCTGCCGGAACCAAGGCTGCCACCAGTGCCTGGAATAGCGGAGCCGCCGGGGACTAGGGGCCGTTTCTTATTTGTGTCTTTCATAAGGGGGGGTGTTTGCCATAGTCACCACGCTTGGCAGGCGGGTTGGTGACCGCGGGGCCAGCCCTTTGCACCAGTGACGCCGCTGCCCGTCACTGGCCTGGTCAATTTAGAACTGGCTTTTAAATGGATATACCGCCATTGGTTCGGTCGTCAGAGCCTCGTTAGTTGGCAGCAGGGTGCACCACGTGCAGGGGAGGTTGACATTTGAGGAAACTAGATGATATACGCTTCCCCCTTACACCCCTATATATATAATATATATAACGATATAATACTTATATAGTTTTAAATACATACTTATTATACATAGAAACACCCAGACACAGTGCAAACATTTGAATTCATCACACAAATATTTGCACTGGGTGGGAATCGAACCCACGACCCTCGGCTTCGCAGGCGGAGCTACTACCAACTAAGCCACGAGGCCAGTCAAATATAAGTTATATTCACTGTCCATTTGAAAACTCACTCAGGCAACGCATTCCAAAGCCTAAACATTTCAACCTAATAGGGTATCGGACTGGGTCAAAAATACTCCATTCTACTACATACATACATTATTATATTCCAATCTAGCTTAGCTAGATTCTAGCTGATGGACTAAGGGGTTGATACCTAGATCATGGAAAAATATAGGACATGTATTTTTTGTTTGTTTTTCAAAATATTAAAAATCGACAGAGATCTAAATCATTAAACTTCGAGAGTCGTCGCGATGTCACTCGTGGGTAAAAATCGTATCCACGAGTGACGTCACACAAAACTTCTAAGCACTATCTTCGTAATTTTTTGTTTGAAAAACAAAAAAAAATACGTGTACAATATTTTTTAGCAATCTAACTGACTGACTAATTAGTTTTTTGAGGATTGTACCCTATTCTAGCGATATTTTGTCAGATTTCGCGATAAATTCGCTTCTGGTTAAAACTTAAAATAAAGCCAATGTCAGATAGTTTTTGACTATAGGTACCTTGAATTTAGATTCGTCCCAGCCGCAGCTTCGCACTATCCGGCTCTCCGGGATCTTCCCGTTCACTCCGTAGTCCACGTGCTGGATGATCTTCCTGAAACACCAGCACATATTCCTTTGTAGTACCAGGACGTCTACTCTCTTTCTACGAAAACGTAATTTTGAAATAAACTCGCGACTTTCCAACTCCGATTCTACCTAGATCCGTCGTTTTGTCCGTTTAAATGTTCTAAGCCTACTAATTAAAGTATGCTTAGAACATTTAAACGTCAAACAATGTTGTATCGGACGAAACGAAATAGAACGAGAGCAAAGTCATCTATTTCTAAATAGAGTCTAGACGTCCTGGATGACTTTGCCAAGCCGAGTTATCCTAAGGTTGCCTGGAAGTGATCGTTTCTAGCGATGAGACCACCAATTTGTCGCAATATCTTTAAAGTTTATCGTATTCTTTGTGTATCTTTTGTTTTGTCAATAAAGTGAAATTGTCTATAACTAAATATATCTTTGAGTGTACTCTACACCTATCTATGCTCTTTTGCGTTGCCGGAAGACATTTCTACATTTACGACATTTTCTAATGCTTCGGCTACATTAGCGGGCTACGGCGAATATTCGTGTTAACGCGATGAACGTGGCCGGGTTCATCGTGTCATCGCGTAGTATTCGGGCGAAGACGATGTAGTAGATGTGTCTTCGCCCGCCTTAATGTAGACAAGAACATCGCCTATGTCCGAACACGAAGTTTTTGTCGCACCAACACGATACGAATCTTCGCCCGCTAATGTAGCCGAAGCATAAAAATGAAACTTGGCTGGATCAATTTATTGCCCCCGAAACTCGTTGCAGACGTTGGAGACATTTGTGAGATTCAGATTATTTATCCCTCAAATATTTGAAGGGCAATGTTTCCAGAGAAATTACTTAAGAGATTATTATTGTAAATCCGAAAGTTTGTACACTTAGATGTCTGTTGCTCAATCACGTTGGAACACCTGCACGGATCGGATTGAAATCTGGAATACCGAATTCACTTAACTTAACACTTCACGAAAATTTTGGCACTTATAACATTAGTAGGATATGCTATAGATAGTCGAATTAGCAATTAATAAATATATTCTGAGCACACGTAATTTAATTTGTTTGAAGTTATGAAAGCCATGATTATCACTTGTATTTTAATCTATTTGTGTATTTGTTGTATATGTCGGTGGACAGAGTCTCGCCATCATCATCATTAGTCGCATCCTTCTGCTGTGGGCGTAGTCGATGGGTAGTGTTGGATGAAAACTCGCAAACACAATTGGATTTATTAAGTACAGGTAACAAAGTAGGTTGTATAACAAAGTACGTATCGTAGAACGCGCGATGGTTCAAACACAACCGCTCTGGCCGACCGCCGCACAAGAAGTCCCGTGCGCTCGGCTCGGCCGGGGGAATGTTGACTCATCGAACGCCGACAGGTGGCGCTTGCGTCCCGGACACGACTCGATTGTAACTCGATTTCGACTCGATTCCGACATATATAATAATTGAAGTCGTTAATTCTCTATTTTGTAGTTTTACACTCTCGAGATTTGAATTCGGAAAACATTACCTAGGACAAAATCGTGATCCAAATTATTTTTAAATAACTACGTCTAGACGTTTCTATCGCTTTACAAAAGTAGTAGTAACGAGAATATTGATGGAGAACCAAGATCTGACTATATGTTAAGCGACGATGCTGTCTACGATGGAGCGTTCTTATCTGAAAAAAAAAACCATTTACTTTCGATTTGAAGACAATCAGGTAACTCATTCCCCAGCCTAGTTTCGCGTTGTTGCTTTCCTTGGCTGACCTGTCTTAGTTGCTCGTAAGTCTGCCTGCGAAGCTGTGTGTGTCGTGGGTTCGATTCCTACCCAGTCCAAATATTTATGTGATGAATTCAAATAGTTGTACTGTGCCTGTGTGTTTTCTATGTTCAATAAGTATGTATTTAAAAATATACATATAAGTAGTGTATCAGCTATCTGGGTTCCATAGTACAAGCTTTGCTTAGTTTGAGGTCAGATGATGTTGCGTGCGAAATGTCCACCAATATTTATTTATGTTTTAGTGGAATATCGTTGACGATGCTGAATGATAGTGTGGTTACCTGCAGAGCGTGTGAGTGACCCCCCGGTCGTGTTCGGAGCAGTTCCTCTTCAGGGAGTCGGGGGGAACCTTCTCGCTGCAGTGGGAGTTTATTGCGCTGTTACACTCGTAGCACATAATTGCGGAACCTGGAAAGGATTGGAGAAGTTCCATATTTAAAGACAGGATCCCTAGCATGTGTCTTTAACGCCTGACTAAAAAGAGGGGCGTTATAAGTTTGACGTCGATGTCTATTTCTGTGTGTCTGTGGCACCGTAGAGCTCAAACGGATTGACCGATTTCAATGTGATTTTTAACGCGCTTTTATTAGCTTCACTTGTATCTATGTATGTAAGTAAATATTGGAATCTTAATTTGACCCACTTCCCGGTCTTTGATTAGGATGAAATTTTGCACACGCTCTGAGTTTTAATGACAATATATGACTAGCTAAGAATAGTCATTACAAATCCAATATGGTGCCCTCCCCAAGATGGCAGACTAGCTGTTTGAAATCCACTCCCATGATATGGGTATCAAATGTATGGGTTTGCTGTCAGGAATACGAAAAAAATAGTCACGTAACTTAAATCCAATATGGCGGACGTCCAAGATGGCGGACTGGCTATTTGAAATGCACCTCCATGTAGTGCGTGCTAAAAGCGTGTTTTATAACTATTTAGATTTATTTATTTGAACTAGTTTCAGTGCGGCTGTTCTTAGCTATGATTGGTATTGATTCAAGATGGCGGCCTCTGCAAAATGGCGGCTTAAATGTTTTTTCACAACCTCCCTCAATATAGGTATCAAATGAAAGGGCTGGACTAGTAGAAAACTGTACAAATTTAAAATCTAAGGTAGTCGGGAGTAAATCAACATTTTTAATTTTGTTCTTGTTTCTTCATCTATATCTATACTTACTTATAATAAAACTGTAGCGGGTCTAATTCTGTACATTGAAGATATTTGAAAAAAGATTTTTGGGTGCACTCCATAGGCGATGCTGATGGCGAAACTGCATTTTTTTTCTTTCATGTCTGTCTGTCTTTCTGTACAGGGAACTCTCATCACGTAGAAACTACTGATTCAATTCAAATGAAACTTGACATGATTTAAAATCATACTAAGGAGATGGTAAGTAGCTATCTACTTTTAATACCCAAATTCACAGATTACAGAAATTAATTTCTGTAATCTGTGGGTGAAAGTCATAATGTGTATTTGGTTGAAACTCATGTTTGCGTTGTTCAATTTCGTTAACCCTTATTTTGTTAGAAAAAAAAACATTTTTAATATAATCCTACCAAAATTTTAACATTATTGGTCGTGTGGTGCGGAAATTACATAGAAATTAAATAATAACGGGAATAATAAGTTCGGTAAATACTAACGTCTAAGTATTCTGTGGCACTGTAAACACTAGAGATGGAACGGAGGTCATTTTATCGGATTCGAAGGCGGAGTCGGAGTTTTAAAATTTGATTTTTCGGAGTCGGAACCTCAGTGATGTAATAAGCCATATTGGTGTGCAGTCACGTGACCAAAGATTAAAAAAACATTTAAAATCATTTATAATAAATTACTAAGAAATATTTAATTACAAAAATGAAATATTCGATTTTCTTTTAATACAAACTATCATAAAACTAACACTAAAAATTAATATGTCATTAGTGGTGACATCGCTATTTTATTATTTTTGGTACGATTATCTGAAAAAATAAAGTTGGCAGCACTGGTGATGGACAGTTTTTACGCGTTATTTCCGTTATATATTTTTCTTACAGTTTTAGTCTCACATTTTGTCAGTTCGGTCGCCCAGCAAAATCTCTATCTCCAATCAATCGATATAAGTAGTCATCGATGACTGCTCGTCGGATCAAATAGCTATCGATGCCGAGATTCCTTAGGGGCCTCTAGGGTCTCATTAAGCACGCGGATGATAGCACTGTTGTAGAGAGCTACAATACATATCTAGCGCATGAGAGGCAGTGCCCACAAACTCGGGTATTAAGAGAGTATGATCGAGCATTCACACTTGACCCTTGAAGCAGTCTCTAAATAAGGCGATGGTTAACGAGGTAATGTTTAACGAGAAAAATATGCAGGCTTGTCTGTTCCATGCCAATGAAATGCCAAGAGAATGCGATATGCCCTGCTATGTCTGTGCATAGTGGCCATGCGTTTTCCCTACATGGTATAATCAATAAAAAACAACAATGGAATGTGTTACTTCCGGAAAAAATATTTCAAAACGTCAATCAAGTAGAGGACATTTGGTAGATAAAATTATAAAGATGATTAAGGGAATAACAAAATATATCTAAATGGGTGGGGGTGGCATTTTTCAGTTTTTGCCGCGCCTAAAAAGATCCGTGGCTGCATAAAGTCACATCCCTCGCTAAATAAAGGCGTACCTGACAGGGCAGGGTGGTATTAATTTATTCAGATCAGCTGCACGGTCTCCAAAATGTATTAGATACAAATCCGATAAGCTAGCAACTTTGGGGCGATATTCAAGACTTTTGAAGTCTCTTTCGAACTAGTGTCGTTCTCTATTCTCTAGTCGTTCCCTATGACGCTTTTGGCACGTCTCTTTTAGAGAGACCGTGAGAGAGATATACCTTTGGGTTGTGTATGATTTTACTAAAACCATCTTATCTTTTAATCATCTTATCTTTGCAATACGGCCATAAGACTAACATTGTGATAAAAAACTTTAAATTTAAGTACACATAATTCGGTCCCCACCAGTATTACGCCAGTTAGTTGTCGCCAACCGGCGTGGATCTTCCTCTGAAATCGGTGGTTGACGTATAGTTCTAACTATTTCGGATACATACGGGAAACACAATCATATACCTTCGTTGTAACATTTTTGTGTTAGTAGAAAGATGCGAATGGGTTCCGAAACTCAGCTTTTATCCAGCCCGGGGCCGTAAATCTTTATAATTTCTCACTAACTGTATATTCTGAATAAATGAATTTGTAACAGTTAATGACCATTCTAACACATTGAAACGTTTGAAAGAAACATCTTCAATAGAACGAGTTTTTTAATGTATCGCTAAAAATCTTAGTCAAAAACAAAATGTTGTATTGAGAGACGTACTTCTTAGCATTCCATGGATTCACCATGCGGGTGCCGGGTCCATCGTGTGGCAGAGAGAGAAATCTCGAATAGACCCCAAGACTTGTGACTCGGGCGTAGGTTTAAAAGGGGCCCCTTTAGTGACGTACGTCAACACTCACCTTGACTACTCGTATTTCTCTCCCTGCCCAGCCAAATCCGATATGATCCTACTAGTGCAGCTTTAGATACTCGTTCTAGTATAGAACTTACTGCACTTCTGGACAATCCAAGGTCTTTAAGCAGGTTATAGAGAGATTTTGCTGGTATACCTCTCGCTCCTACTTCTACAGCATATAAGAATAATAAGAAAGTTTATATATAAATTAACTACATAGCCATTTTTTGTTAATTCGTTTTGAAGGTCGTAATACTTATTTTGTTTCATCGCGTGGTTTAGGTATATTAGTTTCCCACGGTACGGTAGGTTCTACAAGCGCGTTTCGTAAATCTCTAGAAAAAAGGAAAATGTCCGGTCTGGATGACGAAACACCCACATCCTCTGGGATTTTATAGTGGTTTTCATACGTGTCCATTAAAATAGTCTAATCAGGTGCTGAGCCCTCTTTTACAAAGTTAATTTGTATTTTGTTTGTCGTCAATCCTTTTTGGGCTCTAGCTACTGAAAGGATTATGGCTTCACGTATGATTTCAAGTACTCTGTCATGGTGCTGTGAGTAATGACCCCTATTAAGGAGCACCTTGCATCCCACCAATATGTGCCTTGCTGTACATATCGCCTCACCACAAGTATAGCAACATTTTTCGGAGGCTTTCCCCCACCTTGCCAAGTTACTCTGGTCAGGGAGGGTCATTTGGAAAGCGTTTAGTTAAAATTTTAATAAGGCAGGAGACCAGTCATATAGGTAGCATGGTGCACCACTTCAGAGCTAATGGGATACAAAACTCACCTATATTATACTAGATTTAGCCCACGGCTTCGCTCGCGTGAAGCGTAATTGTTAATTAAGTAGAGTTTTTAAGTTACCAAATGTGACCAGCGGGGTAACTTAACGGTTTTACTAATTTTTTACGAAGATATTACAAAATTTCATCCCTTATTTCACCCCCTTGGAGACTGAAATTTGAAAAACGTTTTCGTACGTACTTCATGATTATAATTGAACTTATTGTGTACGAAATTTCATGCAAATATCTCAAAGGAATAAAAACTTTCATACAATCGTTCATCCCCTATTTCACCCTCTTGGGAGTAGAATTTATCAAAATCCTTTCTTAGCGGGTGCTTACGTCATAACATCTACCTGCATGCCAAATTGCAGCTCGATCCCTCCAGTGGTTTTACTACAGTCGGTATTGATTTTACAGAGTTATACTCTCTGCAAATATTGATCCTAACGTAAAAATTATTTCGACCAAACTTGTGAGAAATTAAATTTCCAACAACTTTGTAGTCATTTTTGCTCTAAAGTTGAAAATGAACGAGGTATTTCACAAAAACTTTAAAACAAGATGGCGGCGAACCCTCTACCGGCAATAGTTCGAAAATCGAGATTTATACTTCCAACCACCCTCTTCGACGTTTAAAAAAAAGAAATCGCTCCCCGGAATTTTTTCTATTTCAGGCTAATTTTATGTCTGCCCCGACTGTACTATTTGGGCTGTGCGGTCAGTCACCTTTGAGTTTTATATTATTTATTTATCGCCTTTACAAACCAATTACAGTTGAACACATTTTCAATAAAAAAAAAATTATATGCGTAATTAATTACTAGCTCATTTTGATTTTCCACTGCTGGGACTCAGGGTCTTCCAACAAGGAGAAACTCAAAGCCATAATCCACCACGTTGGCCCATTACGGGCTGGCGGATGACGCATGATCTCGAAAGTTTCTTGGAACGTACCGGTTTCCTCACGATCATTTTCATCACCGATAACACCCAGTGGTGACGACAATTGTACATCTGCACTTGAAAATATGCTCCCACCTGTAGGTGGGATTTGAATCTGGGACCTCGCGGTTCTGAGTTTCACGTTCTAACGACTAGTCCATCGCTACTTCAAGTCAATCGTTCAGTTTTAGATATTGCAGTAGGTAAGTATTATTAGATGACCTCGTAATATTTGTACACCATCTCATGAACGGAAGTGTTGAATCTATTTCGAATAGTTTATCCTATTTCTTTGGTTGAACCACGTAGCAACTATGTGGGTAACCTAGATTATAAACAGATGGATAGACAGACAGCGGTAGCACGCTGCCACCATCTCTCTGACGATCTCTCCGACGTCAAAGCCATGATGGATCACAGGCGAGAATGAGAGAATGATGAGGCCGATTTCATAATCTGGAGTTTGCAGGTTCGAGTTCCAACACTCAGCTCACTTTTCAAATCGACTTGAAAAAAAGAAGAGGTTCTCAATTCAGTTGTATGTTTTTTGTATGAATGACGTGATAGCACCGCTAGTTGGGGATCAATTTTGAAAGTTCTATTTTTGTTCGATAATCTTATTTCAAAGGTCCAAAATACATATATGGAAACTAGCCTTACAGTTCTGTACCTTACCTGTCACTTGTAAATCCCGTCGCCCCACCAGAATCATCAAATATAAAAACGACCTTTCAAGTAAGACTGGTAGTATTTTTTTTCGATAATGAATTTTCACTATTAGACACAGCATTAGACAAGACGATATGGTCCATGATGGAGCGCGCTGATCTAGAAACTGATTCACCCTAAACTTGAAGACACTTAAGATTATTTTCACTAGGGAACAGGATCACCCACTCAGGTAACGCATTCCAAAATTTAGTCTTTCTTACGAAACTAAAGTCAAACCTCTTCGCTTTGGAACATTAACCATGAAACGATGTCGGTTTCTGGAGATCACTTCGGCAACAAACTAATAAAGTCTTCATACCAAAGAGTTTACATGTACTTTAGCTATTTACCCTCTCATCCAAAAGCACTGTTGTTGTTGCGTGTTTCAAATAGAAAACAAGTGTGTCTGTACTTATGTAGGTACGCGGGAAGTTAATACTTCTTCTCTTCCTTGTGCTAAGAAATCTAGCTTTAACCTTAGAATAGATAATTCAATGCAAGAAACATTAACCTGAAGTTACAATGTTAACTTAAATGGTGAATAGATAACTTCAGGGTGTCAGTTTTTCGTACGCGCATCGCAAAAAATCCCTGATACGCCAAAAGAAGTATAAAACTCTGCGGGAATATTCAGATTAGTCCGATTTGAACCATTAATTTATTTGAATAATACTTTACTCACACTATAATTAATTATTTAATTACTTTTAAAATAATTACTAGTAATCATTGCAGAAATATGCAAGAAACTTAACCAGATAATTAATTTTTATTTAATGTCGCTGTAATTAAAAATAATACTTACCATATTCAAGTAGTCCACACAATACTAATGCTCCTAGAAGATAACTCCACATGTTGTAGGCAGACAGTCTTTACTGCTAATACTGCTATCACTAAATTCTTAGGTCTAACTAAAGTCCTAAATCCGAATTGATGTACAGGACACCTACCGCCTACCAACAGGCTGACTGTGGCTCCGCTACAGAGGAAATGATCCATTGACCAAGGCAAAGGAAATCGTTCATTTGGCTGTAGTAACATGATTCCTTTGTTACTAATCTAGTTCGGCACTGGTGGAATCTGATTTGAAGAAGATAATAATGAACTTGAGTCATGATAATTGAGGGTAATTTTTTAAGTGTTCTTAAATCAGTGATTTGGGTGAAATGTAATACAAATACGAACTTAGAGAAACTCGAGAGAGTGTAGGAGAGAATTTGTCAAAAACTAAAAATCTCTACTATTTTTGAAGTGAAAACTTCTTTAGGCGCGCCTAGACAGATTTTTCGTGGGGTGTGAATTGAATTCTATCGTCACGCTCGGGTATGATAAGAAATCTTCGGGTAAACTCGGAAGCTTGAGACCATGGCCATTAGGCATCTAGAAATGCATCAGCCAATGGAAAATGCTGAAAGGGCGTGGCCTGGGCATCATGGCATAGCCATCTAGATATGCGTGAGCCAATGGCAAATACTGACACATTTCTAGATGGCCATGCCATGATGCCCAGGCCACGCCCTCCGGTTACACCCGTGTAGTTTCCAAAGTAAGCTATCAAATTATGAGTTATAAGTTTTCACTTCTATCGGCAGTTCCCATGACTGCCAATTTTTTATATTTTTTATTAATAAAGTAGATAATCTAAAGTGATGGGACAAGTGCCTGATTGCAAGCTACACGTTTGCACAGTACCTCTCAACTATTTGAACATGTACACTCTAAATACTAACTATTCTAAATCACTGTACAGCGCTCATCACCCAGAAACATAAGATTATTTTATTACATTGCCCAGGAACTTTTCTGGAAACATTGCCCTTCGAAACAGAAATGAAATTTGCATATTACCACTTGACGGTAGAATAACTAGCAAAGGTAACTGACATAGGGCAATAACGTGATACTTCTTCAGAGATTTGCAAGGAGTTCTTTCACTATATTAAATTCCTATGTTTGGTGTTTGTAAATTTAATAAGCCAGCTTTAAGGCTATAATCCAAATGTTTAATGCACTGGATTGTTTTCTTTATGACTATAATTATAAAAGTGTTTTTTGTTTGATCCATTTTGACAGTTGGTTCATTAAGGCCGATTTACATCAGACGAGCGAATGCTCATTCTATCCCCACTGTATCAAATTCATTTGGTGTAAACAAACGTAGAACATTCTTTCGTTGTTTTGTTTGCGTTCGCAAAGGTTCTATGGAATATTTAATATGGAAAACGCTAAGAACGATCTTTCGTTTACACTAAAAGTTCGAGAAAGAATGCTCTTGTTCCAGCTCTAGCTCTATGTTCGTTCAGTTTAAATCGGCCTTTAGCAAAACACCTTGAAACGACTTTTTAGAACCTGTGGTCTTGATAGGGACAATCAACCTGTGATCCTGGTTTTGGAGTCAATAAAGACATCATAATGAAAAACTTTTAATAAATACGTCAGCAAGTTCCTAACATAACAAACAATACAGTTGGTAACATAATCAATAGTCACAGACGCAAAATTCACAATCCATTAGGTCATCTAGGTGCGAACGGATTACCATCTATTTACATATCGTCGCTAACTTACTTTACATGTAAAGACTATTTTTCACACTCTGAACACACTAGAGGCATTCAAACCATAAAATAAATATATTATAAACAATCATTCTATACTTCTATACACTACTCCGTCTTTCGAGGAATTTCAATTTAAAAATAGCATCTTCAATAAACTTTCGGTCTAAATCTTTTCCTACTGGCTAGTAAAAGATTTGAATATGATCGTATTTTGTTAGGTATTTGGCGTTAAAGCTTTTTTTTTCTTGTGCAATCCTGGCTCCTGTCTTTTGACAGGACCTTTTTCTGGACCTTTGACTAAACACTAAGGTGGACAGTCGATTTAGACTTTGGTATTAGACTTCTAAATGCATGTGCCATAGAAGTCAACGTAGTTCAATACGACAACATCCAAGTGGATTTATCTTCAATAGCCTTAAATGAGAATGAGCTTTAGTATTATAACAGCTATCTGGCGCCCATAATACAAGCTTTGCTTGGTTTGAGGCTAGATGGAGCTGTGTGTGAAATGTCCACCAATATTTATTTGATGTCTTGGAAAGTTTGACGGAGTTTTCAAAGCTTAATTTTCAAGACTTTAAAGCTTCATTTTGGTTGTCGCCGCCTTGAAATTGATTGGAACAGTCACACAGCTAAACTACCACGTGTAAGTATTGGTCTAGAACCTCAGGAGCGCGAACGTAAGGAGCATGACAGCCGTGGCAGCGACGGGGAGGGACGCGGAGTTGCAGCCGTCTTCTAAACATGAGCACACCTCCTGGCGACCTCCGAACCCGGAGCGCTGGTAGCAGCGACCCTGACGGAACAAAAAACATGTATTAGGTAAATCACGAGAACACTGGTATGAGATGACAGCTGGGCCAAAAATATACCGTTACAATTAGGCCGTCACGTCAGGTAGATCATGGCAAAATATGGGACAAGTATTTTGTTTTTATGAAATGATTAAAAATCGGTTATCGACTTTCGGAGGTTGTAACGTCAAGTCTTCGTAAAAATCGTACAATGAAGTGACGTCACTCGAAATTCTAAGCATTTCTTCGTGTTTAATTTTGTTGGTGAAATAAAAGAAAAAAAAACGTGTACAAAATATTTTTGAAAAATCTTACTAGTCAGTAAGATTATAAGATAAGATAAGATTATTTTTTTATAATCTTTCTTATTAAACTAGCTACGCTTTCCGGGATAACCAGCGGCTTACTGAAATATTATATAGTAGAGGTTTCAAGGGTAATATTTGCACAAATGTCATATTTACTTATATGCAATCAAAAACCTATTAACAAAATTTTTAAAGTTCTATCTAGCTTACAATCAGTCAGCCGACCTCAGATAATATAATCAAAACTAGCAAATTAATTAGCTTTACATACCGGCTCCAAGTCGACAGGTCTTAAAACCAGGCAAGGGCCGTCGGGTCTTTTGGAATGCCAGTATTTGTTGTAAAACGAAAGTATTTTTCAGAGTCTTATTCACATTCTATATTAATAGAATATATAATATAATTTCATAATTTTTGTATGAACAATATATAAAAAAAATGGCACGTGGCCAAAAGGGGAACTAACGCCGTTGTCAAGCCAACCAGGGTTGCCGATGCCCGATTTCCCAATGCCCATGCCCTCCTGACTATATTATACAAGTGCCATTATTTCGTGGTCTGCCTATACATTTAATTTAACTGTCTTTCACTCACGTAAAGTCATATACTTCGTATGACTTTGATATTTCATTTCGTTGTTAATTTATAAGGCAGAACGTACGTACGATACGTTTTCCGGGTCAGTTAATGAATGAATATTTTAATACAATAATGATACAAATTATATTTATATTATTATATTAATGTCACACACTGGAATCAGATCATAGAAAAGTGCGTGGCTTCGATCTTCTTACCAATATATATAGACATGTACTACGAGTATAGCCACCGCCTCTCCCCAGAAATAATAGAAATTGAGATAAGTACGTCCGGTCCGTACCGGTTGCTTAAACAGGACGTTATTTGGACGGATTAGTTTGACATTTGAACTATTTGACCTTGCGATATTGAGACACATTGTCACTATTCATCATCATCCTCATCATCAGCCGCAAGAAGTCCACTGCTGAACATAGGCCTCCCCCCTAGATTTCCACAACGAACGGTCCTGCGCAACCTGCAACCAGCGGTTTCCAGCGACCTTTGTGAGGTCATCTGTCCATCTAGTGGGAGGCCGTCCAACACTGCGTCTTCCGGTTCGTGGTCGCCACTCGAGAACCTTTCTTCCCCATCGGTTGTCAGTTCTGCGAGCGATATGGCCTGCCCATTGCCACTTCAGCTTGCTTACTCTTTGAGCTATGTCGGCCACTTTTGTTCTTTTGCGAATATCCTCATTACGGATTCTGTCGCGCAAAGAGACTCCGAGCATAGCTCTCTCCATAGCTCGCTGTGTGACTATTAGTCATTGTCACTATTATGAAAATGAAATGAATGAATGGAATGGTAATGGGCTCGTTATGTCTATCGCAGATCCACCTGTCTACCGTTTCTGCTATGCTTTGATTTGTTACGGAACGGAAAGCAGATGTAGTTGTTCATCGGCGTTACGAAATGGCCCGATGATGTAACAAATAAAAGCATAGCAGAAAGCAGAAGAGTTAGGCGGTAGACCTGCCGAAAGTTGAAATAGACGGGTTCTGTACTGAATATCGCGAATCGGTTAACGTAATCTGACACCCTGAGACTACATGGAGTGACGATTTGCGAAAAGCAGTTGGTGATGTTTGGAAACGTAAAGCCGAGGGTCAGACTGAATGGCAAGACTATGCCCAGCAGTGGACGAATATGGTATGATCATTATGATAATCGTAAATATTTAGAATGAGTAATCAAATGTTTTGGGAATTCATTCTTTACTTAATAACCCGTTTACATGATTCCAGTCCAGCGACCGAATCCAGCGCTGGATTGCTTACTGGAATAATGGAGACCGGCACTGGAATGCACTGGCACTGGATTGATGCATTCCAGTGCCGGTCTCCATTATTCCAGTAAGCAATCCAGCGCTGGATTCGGTCGCTGGACTGGAATCATGTAAACGGGGTATTATTGTCTAATTCCGGTCAGCTAGTTCTATAAATGTCACAATTAGGACGTTTTTATTGTATTTGTTTCTTGTTCATGTCGGAACGGCTGGACAGATCGGGTTAAAACTTGGAACACATTTAAATTATAGTCTGAAAACATTTACCACTTTTTATCCCGGAAAAGTAAAGGGAACGGCAACTTACTGTTAAAACTGCGTTGATCGACTAGTATACAATTTTTATTTGTCTAAAAGCTCTAAAGATGTATTGTGTATGTATCAACATACACATAAACATCCACATGTAGGTACATATAAAGACCCAGCAGTGGCTTACAGAATTTATCGACCTTTTTATTCCTAGTTATGTAGCAGCGAGCTATACAAGGGGACGGTAAACATTTTATTGAATGACGTCTATGATACGTATATTTCCATAAAACGAATACTTATTACGTATACTAACTAAATATAAACGTTGTCGTCTAGTGGAGTGAGCATTGGATTTCATAATCGTGAAGTCATAGTTTCATAGCTTTAAGTACCTTTGCCAGTTATTATGACAAACAATAATGTGCACTTTGTTTTGGTTTGAAGGGCAATGTTCCAGAGAAATTACAGGACATATTTTATGTCTGGGTAACGAGCGCAGTGCAGTGCAGTGCTAAGTAATTCCTCAGGTACTTGTTACAAGAGAAGGCCCAGAGTTCCAGCAGTGGCAACAATCGCAGGGTTGCTTTTACTATGCGTCTCTAGTCTTTCGGCTTAGGATATTCGACCCAAGCTCTGATCGGATATCTGGATGAATTCGGCTTAATCCTTCGAAGAGATACTATTAAGAGGAAAATATCGAGGGAAACAATGGTGTGAATAGCAATTTCTTAGTTTCTCTTTGCAGAGTCCGCCTAGGGAAGTACCATGCCGGTTATTCTACCGCAGCAGTAGAGCAGTAACTGTGCTCCGATTTGAAGGGTAAAGTTTCTAGAGAAATTACTGGACATAGACGTAAGCGTGGTAGACGCCCAAGTAACAATTTAACGTCGTATAAAGGTTAAGTAAACGTTATCTGAATACCATACATCGCTATAATAAAGTCATACTAACGTTATAATAACGTTTACTAAACGCGAAAATGGCCCCAGTTATACGACCTAAATGGTCGTATAATGGTCATACAGAAAGCTCGAGCCAACTTCGTTAACGTCATTCAACAGTCGTACAAATGTTATGTGATAACCACTTTCGTCGCGCAGTAGTCGCATCCTAACTTTTCGTTCGAAGATTTAATTTAGTGTAAAATAAAAACATACTACAACTTACTGCAACTGGGAAATAATAAGGTGAGTGTTATTTGATTTTCATATCTTGCTTACTTTATCTGTCTCTCATGCTATTTAGTTTGACTGGGAACTGAAGTTTTATGATAATATACCTATGTGAATACTATTCAGATTTTCATGCCCCCTCGTAATTTTGTGTTATAATCATATTTTCATTAGCAAAAATAGTTTTATTTTTTTTCTAAAAATGTCTGACTGTTGCTTTTGTCGCACACTTACCTCTGTACAACCTGATAATGATGATGATGGTCGCCATGACAGCTAGCTATTAGAGTTCCTCAAAAACATTAAAACCCTTTTCGTATTGTCAATATTCACCAAAATTTATTATTTGTAAATCTATTTCAGGAAAGAACACTTCATAGTGCAGTGCGGTTTTTCGTAGGAAAAATTCATCAAACTTCCGTAAATATGGCCGTCTAATCATTATAAAGTCAAAACCTGACTTAAATGCGACTGCAAGTTTGATTAAAGCCAGGACAGGACTTTAAACGGACATCATGTAATATAAAGGTTATATTTGAGTCGTCAATAAACAACCCAGTCATTTAAGAGTATTTAATTGACCGCTGTAAAACAAGGTACTGATTGTTATATAAACGGCACTATGAAAACGTCTATATAACATCCACGTTGTATAAATGTTGTAAAAATGTTTTCCAAAAACGTAATTTGGTGTGTTCAAAACGTTTATTGGACTATAACGTTAGTATGACTATTGCGTTGTCGTACAAACGTTTTAGCTAAGACTGTAATATAACGTCGTATCATTTAGTCTCCCCAACGTTGCTAATACCAGTTTACTATGACATATTCGTCGCACGACTAATTAGTTGCAATAAAGACATCTATAGGACCTGGTAGTCATCTCATTACCATTGTAAGACTGCTATCCAACTTTAGGTCGTAGAAGTCAAGACTTATATGACGTATTTGTTTGTTGGGCGTCGACATAGTCTTAAATCTCTTCTAATAGCTGCGTGATACTGTGCTATTATGGGCAAGCGTATTGCTTGTCATCAGACACATGTCCTGCTCGTCCGATCACTTTTTACTATAAATATACAGATACACATTGGTAAACGCCCCAGATCATACCCTCCAATAATAATAAGTTTCGTCGCAGGCTGACTTCCATAATTGGTATAGATTCCGCAGAAGTCCTTTAAGAGGTACTACCGTAAAGCACTGGTCGGCCAAAATCGCCCCTCGATGCACCAAGCGGCGATCGGACGCCTCCGTCTAACTACATGTTTCCTGTGACTCCTCCGTTGACGTACATACTCAAGTAGTTTTTAACATTCTGAAAATAAGGTCTAAAGTCAAACGGAGCAGCGCGGTGCCCGGGCGTCACTTGGTGTTTCTCACCTCACCTTGATGTGTCTTATGCTCACCTGCAGGTGAGAAAAATGTCGAGGCGACGTTAATACTGAAGTAGTTTTTAAACTTCTGAAAACAAGGTCTAAAGTCAAACGGAGCAACGCGGTGCCCGGGCGTCATTTTGTGTGAGGAAAATGTCGAGGCAAGCAATGGTGCAATCGAAGCTCACCTTGTAACTGGTCTCGTCCCACCCGCAGCCGCGGATGACGCGGCTGTCCGGCGGCATCCCGTTCATCTCGAACTCGACGACCTGCGAGATCTTGCGGCACATGGTGTCCTTGGGCCCGCACGGGAGCCGCATCGTGTCTGGGAGCTTCTGCAGCAGGCAGCGGGAGTCGTTGTGGCTGTTGCATTGGTAGCAGTTTATTGCTAGACCTGGAAAAAGAGGTCTACTGTCAGTATTTTGTAGTGGTAGGACTCTTGGCAGAGTCCGCCTGGGGAAGTACCGCACCTTTGTCAGTTATTCTACCGCCAAGCATTAATGTGCAAACATTACTGTGTTTCGGTTTGAAGGGCAATGTTTCCAGTGAAATTACAGGGCTTAGAGATATAACATCCTAGATCTCGGGGTGACGAGCGCAGCGCAGTGTTAGGTAATAATTTGGACTCTTCATGTTCTAATAGCTGCGTGTTACAGTGCTGTTATGAGGCAGGGATGTTGCTTACCATCAGGCACATGTCCTGCTCGTCTCGTAACTCTATACTGTAAAAAAAATTCTGAGGAAGGCCTTGGTATCCCTATCACAAAGGGTAATCCTAGTTTGGATGCCAAGTTGGTTCTACCAAGCTTACAGATGTCATATTTATGAACGATTTAAATGTATTGTATAACATATTTGCTCGTATAGGGTCTCTTATTGGACCAATTTCTGTATCGTAATGTATCTTATCACGTACTTGTGCTGTAATGTGTAATGTAAAACGAAAACGCACGGTTTCAAAATGTTCCGTCCACAGACTAGGTAGAGAGATATGCTCCGTCTAAAACGAACGGTACCTTTTTAAATCTTAGTAAAGAGTTTTTATGTCAAAAAAGTGTGGTCAACATTTTATGAATAAAATTAACTTTGAGAGGTCAAATATAATAAAGAATTATTTAATTCGTTAATTTAATTAATTTTGACCCTAAATTACTTTAATTTTTCTGTAACAAAACACAAAAATATTAATTTACTTTATTACTAATGGCATACCGGCTGGTTCTGTGCCGTTGCTTAAAAAAAAAAGGCGCCGATGCGCGCGCATTGCTAATCTGTGATACATAGTGATTACTTACTCTGTGCTGTGATCTGTGATCAAGTAAATATTATTCCGCGCCTTTTTTTTCGCTGTATTGTTTTTATTTGAAAATGTCGTCAGAGTTTTGTTTATTTCCTCGCAAATATGTTATAAAACGTCGTATGACATACGTGCGCTTTGATAATTACAGCCTCTGCTAAATTATAGCTCTCGCCTTCGGCTCGAGCTATCAATAAAGCCTCGGCTGTAATTATCAACTTACCGCACTTATATCATAATGTACTATTACACCGACTTCAAAAAAGGAGGAAGTTCCTAAAAACGGCGGAATGAATTGCCGTGCTAAAGGCGGCTGCATTTAAAGAATAAACTCGTTTCTGTGTTTGGGTGTTTCTATGAAGGTATTTACAATACAATAATTATTTAAGTTTCTATTATATCAGCTATCTGGCTGTCATAGTACAAATTTTACTTACTTCGTTTGGGGCTAGATGGAGTGTTGTATGTCTACCATTATTTATTTTATTTATTATTATTTATTACGAACATCGTTAACGTAAATTGAGCTTTGTGTTTCATTCGGTAATGAGTCTGTCTTCTAAATGTAGGTCTCGGGTTCGATTATTACCGAAAACAAACATTTCAATGATAATTATGGATGCTTGTTTTGTGTATAGCTTATAATATTATTTTATCACGACATAAATGAATGTATCTATCATTAGTATAATCGGCGTTATGCCGTTCTGATTGATTGATTAAATAAATAAATAAATATCATCGCGTATGTATTAAGTATTTATATCACATACTTAAGTATTTTAGCAGCTATCAACTTCCCACTGGCCCCATGCTCTATTTAGTTAAAACAAGTTTAGATTCATTACCTTGTCATAGTTTCTTTGTTCTGTTATAAACTTATTTCAGGTTATGTCAATATAGTTTATATTATCATGCTAATTTTAGATGCTACGAGCTGATAAGACCAGAAACTAGTACTTATGAGTGCTAGTACCTACATATTTATTATTTATTTATATTTATACATATTTACTACGATACCTGTTTCAGTTTTCCGTCTATTTCATATCGTTTGTTGATTTAATAAAAAGTAGTAGAGACCTACTTTCAAAGTCAGACTATTTGGGAAGTTACAAAATTAAAATTGACGATTCGAATATAGTTGTTGTATCTTCTGAGTTAGCAAGATCCAATTAATTACGTTGCATGTTCCGTTGGCTGTGTCTGAAGCCGTAGTGGCCTGGCGGGTAAAACGTACGGCTCACAATTGAGATGTAGATTCATATCACGTCTGCACCAATACCTAAGTACTTTTATAAATACAGATGCACAAGTTAGTTGTCACTACTGACTTGAACGGTGAAGTAAAACATCTACTTAGTTCTACTTAGTTCTAAGTCGTAATGCGTCATCTGCCAACCGACACTGCACCAGCATAGTAGATTATAGCCTTGATTATCTCTTTCTGAGAGAAAGCCTGCGTCCTAGCAGTGCGGATTTAAAGAGCGCTGCTTAAACTACCCCCTACGCGCTTAGCACACCTGAGCACTGCTTAACACACCGCTCGTTATAAGATATTCATAGTTTATTCATCGATTTAAGGGGGCGCCTAAAGCTAGAAAACGAAAAAAGGACATTTTCGACGCCGCTCACTGAATTTAAGAAACTAAAAACTATGACAAAAAAAAAATATTGACGTGTGGGTACAATCAAGAAGAAGCACAATAACCGAATAGAATTTTAAAAATAGATCAGAGTTTTTTACAATAAAAAAATAAAAATGACACCGAAAAAACCCGTTTTAATTCGAGTACTCGAAATTATCAGCAATGACCACACATTATTTTTTGGTAATAAAATTCCTATTTGTACGTTCTAGTAAAGTAACCGAACACTTTTTTAAATTTATGTTTAGTTATTGAGTAATTATATAAAACTTGGTCAAAAATGGACGCCTGATTAAATATTGATTTTTCCTCCAAACTGTGTCATGCTATTCTCGACTTTATGTACATGTTTTTCATGACATTAAGAAACGTGTCGCGCGGGTGAAATCTGTTTTTTTCCTGGCTTTAGGCGCACTCTTAAATAGAATATGATATCAACCATTCACCACCATCATCAATTTGGTGGGCTTTTCTCACTAGGTGAGGATGGTGAATAAAGCATAATAATGTGACTTGCTATTCTAATTAAAAATCGACGAATAGGTAAGCCATGACTTTTTTGTCATTTTTTTCAACAACTTCAATCATCCATCATCACTCACTGTTTTTGCAGATCACCTCTTACACAATTATGCCTCACTTTTTTCCATGACCCTCCCATTGGTACCACTTACCCTCTTAGTAATATGGCTCCCCTTTTTTCTCATAATACTCCAGTGCTAGAAGAGTCTGATAGATTTATAATTTAACTTACTTATAAACAGCCCAAAGAGGTCCAGCGAAGGATCCAACTCGGATGGGCAGCGTTCGGGAAACTACGGCACATCTTGGAGTCCAAAATACCCCAATGCTTGAAGACGAAAGTCTTCAATCAGTGCGTGTTGCCAGTGATGACTTATGAAACTGAGACGTGGTCCTTAACTGTGGGCCTCATAACAAAGCTCAAAGTCACACAGCGAGCTATGGAGAGAGCGATGCTCGGAGTCTCTTTGCGCGACAGAATCCGGAATGAGGATATTCGCAAAAGAACGAAAGTAGCCGACATAGCTCGAAGAGTAGCTAAGCTGAAGTGGCAATGGGCAGGCCACATCGCTCGCAGAACTGACAACCGATGGGGAAGAAAGGTTCTCGAGTGGCGACCACGAACCGGAAGACGCAGTGTTGGACGGCCTCCCACTAGATGGACAGATGACCTCACAAAGGTCGCTGGAAACCGCTGGTTGCAGGTTGCGCAGGACCGTTCGTTGTGGAAATCTAGGGGGGAGGCCTATGTCCAACAGTGGACGTCTTGCGGCTGATGAATGAATAAACAGCCCACTGAATGTGCCCACTGCTGGGACTCGGGGCCTTCTCTCGCAAGGAGATAATCAAGGTCATAATCAACCAAGCTGGCCCATTGCGGGTTGGTGGATGACGACCTTGGAAGATCCTTGAAACATTCCTTTTTCCATTCTTGGTTCATCTCGATGTTTTTCCTTTACCGTTTTAAGTTAGTCCCAGCACTGGAAATATTTAGTGAGCTGCTCATCTAGATGGCTAGCGCAGTGCAGAGCTAGTAAAAACACGCTTCCTAAACGGAATGACCTTCAAACGGAATAGGCTATAATACTTGCCTCGTTCTCATCATAATGCAAACAACACACTTGATACTTGCTTAGTTATTCAATTTGATGCAAATCAATCGAATGAGACTATTACGAATGTAATACATTACCTGTAGCGGGTCAGTGATCAGTTGATCACCTATTGAACTGTACCTACTTATTTTTACTTTAAAATAAATACTACAGTTTAGAATATCCCTACACAATTACTACTTGGTTTCTAGCTCCAAATAAGCCAATTTTATGATATTTAGTTAGCTGACGTATTAGGTACTTATAATAATAATACCTACTCGTAAATACATAAACAGACTATACTAGACTATACAGACTACAGAAGATAAACAGACAGAATAACCAAAAAGTACGTATTATTTTTTTGCTGAAAGTTAGCATTGCCATTCGGCGTGGTAATGCAGTCAGTACGCTAGCCACGCTTTCTACTGCTAGTAGGCTTGATTATCTTTATTATCTTTAGCCCTCTATCGGTCTACGTGTAATACAGATGTGCTTGGTGTAAGTAGTAAGTGAGATAAGTAGTTCTAAGTATAATTTAGTTTTTTTAGTAGAGGCTCTACCCAATAAAAAACATACTTATGGTACATAGATATACAGGATATACTCAGACATAGAACTAATATCCGTGTTTATCGCATAAATATCTAAAGATCTAGATATCTAGGTACAGGTAGGAATAGAGCAATTGACCTATAGATCTAAGGGCAGTCTAATTACCATCTGCGCCACTAGGCTATCAAATATAGGATCTAAAACATACACGTTATCTTTGCAAGTTATTCTACCACCAACCAGGAATGTACACACATGACTATATTCCGGTTCGAAGGGCAATGTTTCCAGGGAAATTAGGGCAAACGGATAAAAACCGTGTTATTTGTCTTGTTGACGAATACAGTGTAAATAATAATATAACACCGTATTCAAGCGATACTTCAACCTGTGTAGGTATTTCTTTTAATTCTGATGACGATATGAAGCAATAAACATCCAAAAATCCTTAATTTTAAGATTAAATGTTCACAAATGAGTATGCTGATCTCCGAACTCTTGGAGTATATAAGTCAAAGATTTCGAAATATATAAGAGACCGATTTGATTCCGCTCAAAGACTTGTAAATTTTTCTATGAATTAACTTTCGTATTCAAAACTATCAAAGCACAATTTTTGTCTGTTAGTTATTTATCGTCAAAAAAATCGGTACCGATTTGACTTTGTAAATTTGCCGGCTTTTTGACTCGTCTCAATATTCGAAACAGCGGGTTACAATTAAACGACCAGACAATTTGTCCCACACAATCAGCCAAGCCCTCATGAATGGGCCCCGCCCTAGCTTAGCCGCACACGCCTAACTTTACTGACCTTGTTGAAGCAAACTGCACAATACCGCCAAAAAGCAAACTATGGTGATCGCCATTTTGATCTGCTTGCCAGTCTAGCTCACACCGGTGATGCCCGCTGCGTACCGCGCGCCTTCTGCCAACGACTGCCTCAGACTGAGGTGCGGGCCCCACCTTGCTCCGTCCCTATAGTCCACGGATCTATACCCACGTATCATATAGGACCGCTTATCCAATTGCTCTTCAAATTGAGCGTGATGGTATCGGTTTCGTAACCCTAAGGACGGAAGGTGTGATGACTTCCGCCGTGGGTCGCTGAGCAGAGATTCATTCGGATTTTCAGCTGGTTTTTTTTTCATTTGAAGACTGTTTTGATAATTTATGTATGAAATACGTGAATTTCTTTAAACTCTGGATGATCTTGATCCTATATTTTTTACCGACATTTTTTTCAAAACCTTAAAGCTATATGTACTAGGCCGAAGATAAAATAAAATAACACGTATCAATCAATCTCTATTATAATTTTTAATTTGTCCTTTTTAAATCCTGAAAGGCTAAAAAAAGTATATTTTCTTCTTGTATTTTTGTCAAAATTCTCTTCAAACCACCATTATTTTATTTAACTTGTATTAATTTTTTTTTCAAAAATACCACCAAAAATTCGAATAAATTTGTAAATTTTCAATTTCTTCTTGTGTTTAATGGGAAGCTTACCTTTGTAATGAAGCTTAGGAGTATAACATAACTAATATTTAACAAGCATGTGCCACCGGGAAGATCACATAAAATATGGAAACTTTGCCATGATAGGAATTTTAGGAATAAAGCATACGACTGTAACATTTTGGAATGAAGTCAAAACGCAATATTATGCCCTTCAATTGTAACATTTCAATGGACTAAAGTAGAACGCAGACGTAGAAAATTGACAACTATATATTAAAATCCCGTCAGGTATTTTCAGTACCTACATCATGAGTACGCAGTTTCATCCTGAAAAACACGTGCAAATGCAAATCCTATCCTACAAGTTTCGATGTACAGACGTTGCGATGTTTGTTGCTCTATCACGTCGGAACGCCTGAACAGATTGGGTTGAAATTTGGAAAACAGTTTGAATATAATCTGAAATAAAACGGATAACATACATAGGATTTTATAGCGGGAAAATAACCGGAAAAGGATCTAACTACGCGTGTAAAACTATTAAACTGCTAGTACAAATCTCGTATAACACAATCCTTCAGTTTTATGCACTTAACCTTGCCTTGAACGTCACGTTACAGAATTGAGATTACTCTGGATGTTCACGGAAACATCCTACTTAACTAAATTAGCGACATGTGTGTGTGAATTGTGTTCGTAACCAGCGAAACTCGATACTTCCATGTACGATCGCAAACTGCCGAAGTGCAGATCCAACTGGTAACTAACTGTGAATGATTTACTCACGTCTGATTTTTGACGTGATAACGTCTTATAATTCGATGAAGCCGGCTGCACGCCCGCAAAACATGACGTCATGTAACGTTACAGTTGTATTAATTATTTCGACCAGTAGTTCAAGCGAGGATGTAGCTCAGTGGTAGAGCGTTCGCTTTGCATGTGAAATGCCCCGGGTTCGATCCCCGGCATCTGAAAGCTTTTTTGCATTGTTTTGATTGAAAATGACTAAATTCTACTGATTACTTTTTACATACAAATCTATTAAACAAATTAAATTAAAATTTTCTTTTTGCATTGTTTTGATTGAAAATGACTAAATTCTACTGATTACTTTTTGTAAAGCAAAACAATTTTAAATACAGGACAATTTGACAACGACTATCAATAAAAGCGGAATAAAAGACGGCTCCGATGTCTAAAACACGGCGGCCTTTTATAATGATCGCGTTGTCTAACAAATATCTGAAAAAAAAACAACAGTTAATTATTTTAGTAAGTATGTAACAATTTGTTTTTGCATTGTTTTTTGCATTGTTTTGATTAAAAATGACTAAATTCTACTGATTACTTTTTACATACAAATCTATTAAACAAATGAAATTAAAATTTTCTTTTGAAAAATGCTACCATTCCATCAGTATTTTCTTAAGACGTTGTCACGTTCTATCGTCAGTAAACCGACTTTACAGACAAACATTTTTTTTTTCTGAGTGACGTGATGAGCAGTACATGTGCCTGATAGTAAGCAAGACGCCTGCTCATAACAACACAGCCTCACACAGATACCGAAACATGAATAGACCATGTATGATTACCCAGCACCACACTGCGCTCGTCATCCAGAGATAAATAAATAAATATTGGTGGAGACTTCACACACTACAACATCTGACCCCAAACTAAGCAAAGCTTGTACCGTAGAAGCCAGATAGCTGATATAATACTCAGACAGTTTTAGATATATACTTGTATTTATTATACATAGAAACACCCCGTTTACACAGATACAGAACAAACTCTTGTATTCATCACACAAATATTTGTACTTGGTGGGAATCGAACCCACAAGATACAAGACGAATATTACAGGACAGAGATGAATATCTCTATTATATAGATAAATATCTCTATGTGTTCCGGTTTGAAGGGCAATGTTTCCAGAGAAATTACTGGGCTTAGAGATATAACATCTTAGATCTCTGGGTGACGAGCGCAGTGCAGTGCTAGGTAATGATTTGGACTCTTCGTGTTCCAATAGCTGCGTGTCACTGTGCTGTTATGTGGCAGGCATGTTGCTTACCATCAGGCACATGTCCTGCTCGTCTCGTCACTATTCATTTAAAAAAAATAAAAAAAAATGTCTTGTAATTTCACTGGAAACATAGCCCTCCAAACTGGAACACATTCTGCGTGCTACTGCTTGGCGGTAGAATAACAGGCTAAAGTGTGGTACATCCCCAGGCAGACTCTGGAAAGAGTCTTACAACTAAGTGATATGGTCAAATGCCACCGACCATCTGATCATATCATATTCTTACAATCCTCACTTGAGAACCACATAACCTACATGTGAGAATCACAAAAATAAATAGGTTATAAATACAAAAAAAAGTGTCAGTCATAGGGATTGCCGATAGAAGTAAATAATTGGGTATTACTTAGGACTTTAGAACTAACACCAATGTTGCACAATATTTCACTAGTATAGCAAATATCACTTACTGGTAAGTATTACGCATTTCAATAATGCAAAAAGTGGTAAACGCGGCTAATGATTTTTTCTTTTCAAAAAACTTATTTGGCCATCGTAACCATAGTCAAAGATGGTCGGTTGTTTTCCAAGCCACAGTGTAGGCATCAGTCCACAGAATGATATGAAGCCCCCAGCGAGCAGGCTAATTGCAATTTGCAGCTTCCTCTACTGGAGAGTTCAGCGGGTCTACCGCCTAGCTAAAATGTCTTGGCTTTGATATTGTGATGTTATTGATATCATATTTCGGATCTGGATACGGATATGGGAATAAATCGGTTATATCGGTTTCGGATACGGTTACGGATATGTGATTATTTCGGATTTCCGTTAGTTTCGGTTACGGATTAGTTAGTTAGTTTCGATTGAAGTAAAATATAAACATAAATGGTTTGTTACCTATCACCTAATTATTGTTCTAATTATCGATATAAACCAATGGATGTGCACTGAGCACCATGAAATTAGTAATAAACTGCGTCTCTGTGTGTACCGTAAGTGGTTTACAAACAACCAATTTACTTGACCCCTAGAATCGCTAGCTGCGAGATATGCTGTGGTTCTACTTATTTTGTTTTTGACAACGAATAGTGATAAGTAAGAACGTCTGGCGTCCACCGCTTCCTCCAATCGGTTAGAACGGAAAGAGTGAGCTCACTTTTCCCAACGATAACATGATTCCATGCGCCCTGAAGCTTGGGAAGTAGAGGAAGAACAATAAAATTATTTAACAAAAAGTAATTTTGCTGCCTTGTCACCTAAAAGTCGTTTATATCCGAAACAATTGATACGGATACAGTTACGAATATATTTTTATTTCGTATTGCCGATAGTTTCGGAGCTCCATAACATTCTGATTTAATATTGATCTCTCTATATTTTCACTTGATTAAAGAGAAAGGCTTTAGTTAGATATAGATAGATAGATACTCTTTATTGTACACACCGAAACATAACAATACAGTAAAATTAAAAATTAAATAAAACTAGCGTTACAATCGGCGGCCTTATCGCTAAAAGCGATCTCTTCCAGGCAAACTTAGGATGGAAACGTTTTTAGAAATAACAAAAAGCGGGGTGTGCTAAATAGAATAATAAGACGATTAAATGTAGTGTACATATCTTTAACTTGTGACAATTATAAAATCTGTAAACTATTTCGGTCACCATAGCTTTTAAATAAAGAAACTAGTACTAGTAAATCATCACTGAGAAATAATTCGCAGTAAACTATTGAAACACGAAGAAATGTTTGTCTTTATGGAGCAAATAAAATTATTATAAGTGAGTGTAATATGAGATTAATTCAGATGGTCTTAGTGTAAGTTTGGTAGTGTACTAAAGTTTTCATTTCACATCCTTATTTTTGAAGTAAAACAGATTGATAGCGTTAGAACTCTTGAAAATCCGTCTGGGGACGTGCCACACCTTTGCCAGCTACTCTACCGCCAAGCAGTAATGTGCAAACATTACTGTGTTCCGTTTTGTAGGGTAATGTTTATAGAAAAATTATAGGGCATTGATATAAAGCATCATTAATATATCTGGGTGATGAGCACAGTGCAGTGCTAGGTAAAGATTTGGTATCTTCATGTTCCAATAGCTGCGTAACATGGTGCAGTTATGGGCTGGTGTGTTGCTTACTATCAGGCATATGTCCTGCTCGTCTCGTCACTCTTTACTATAAAAAACTGTAAGAGAGTAGGACGTAGCGGCCTAGTGCAAGGACATCTGACTCATAACCTACATATAGTATACCTATGAGATCTTACATAGGTTCGACTTCCACCAGCACCTTCGAGTAGTCTTCAAGTGCAGATGTACTAGTTTATCATCGCCATTGGCTTTAATGAATCATAAAAATAAATGAAAGAAAACCTCATGAGGAAACTGGCATGTTACTAGAATTTTTCAAGGTCTTGCAGTATCCGCCAATCTGAACTTTAATAGCTTTAACCTCATACTTTAATAGCTTTGGAATTTGGGCGATTGGGGAGCCAAGCCGAAGGATCCGTGAAATAGGATCATTTAAGTACCCAGGGTAGGGGCTTCCACTCTGGTGCCGTTGCTGGAATAGTGGATATCCATAGTCATTGACCGAAGCAATGCAGATAGCGTTATACACGCACTTGCACTTGCACTATGCACTTGGAAAAGGGCCTCATCACCTCACAAGCCGCCAACTAAATGTTCCCTCTGCTGAGACAAGGGGCCTTCTCTCGCACGGAGAGAGTCAAGGCCATAACCACGCTGGCCCAGTGCGGGTTGGTAGACGATGCATGATCTCGAAAGAATCTAGGTACATGTTTGTTTCTTCACGATGTTTTCTTATACCGTGTTTAAGATAGCGTCATTACGCACATGCCTTTTAAAAGACAGTGGTGGCGTGGGATTCGAACCAAGAGCTCCGGATCGGCAGTCGCCGTTCTCCCGACTAGATCGGCCGTAACTTCCAAATAGAACATGGGACTGGTTTTCTGAAACAATTATTTTAATTTATGAATTTAATAAATAGGCTTACGTATACTATGATCATCTATACAACTTCCAGCTATTAACGATTTTTTCATTTGTTAAATCAATACCACATGTTGTCATGCGGTGACCCAATAGAGTGTTTCTCCCCAAAGAGATCGCGTGACAAAAAAACATCTATATTACGTCTGGGCCCTGAATACCTGCCTGTATCATCTAGAATTGGCTATTAGGAATATAACTGGAATTTTCCGTCTGTTACCAACTTAACTTGTTAGATTTGTCGCCACTACGCATGAGAAAAATACATTAGCTGAACATAGAACATCCTCCTAGAAGGTTCGTTCCTCCTAGGGGACCTCTAAAAATTACGCAAGAAGTTGAAGTGAAAAAAGTCCTTTTACTGCATCGAGCAATTTTGACCCATACAAAAACTGGCCACTGCTAGAGACAAGCAATATATCTGGCAAAATAGTTGCTATTGGTCTGAATTTATACATTGATAAAAATAATAGTCAGCTGATAAAAGTCTTCTTTTTCTTCTTTTCATTTTTCTTTTAGCTTTTAGTCGGTTGTATCATATTATTACATGTCACCTGATTCTTCATCTTCTATTGATTTCTGTCTTCTATTCGGTTGTGCTATGTAAGTATTTATTAACTTCTATCGTACCGGTAGTCCCTATAAGCACTTTTTTTACCGTCTTGTTCAGGCTTTAATTGCGCCTCAGCAGTAATCACCAACATGACACACTTGTAGCATAATCTACTATTTTTAGGTTTGTACCGTACTAGTATATACTTTCTTTTGAAGTAAGTAAAAGTCATTTAATGTTACACACAGACACACCAATTTTATTTATTTGTATAGCTGCGAAAGTTTCGATATTTGTATGTTTGAAGCTCACTCACATCAGAACACCCGAACGGATGGGGTTGAACTTTGGAACACAGATTATTATTTATAGTCTGAAATAACACAGGCTAATTTTTGTCGCAGGAAAAATCAAGGGACGGGAACAAAGCGGGTAAAACCGCGGGCGTTGTTAGTTATTAAATTGTAAGTTATTAAATACACTAGCTAGCAGCGCTCAGTAGTTCCCAATGTCGTTAATTTCCCGGGATAAAAAATAGCCTGTCTGTTATTCCAGACTATTATCTGTCTATGTACCAAATTTCATCCAAATCCTTACAGTAGTTTTTGCTTGAAAGAGCAACAAACACATATCCGTACATTCTGACATTTTTAGGGTTCCGTAAAACGTAAAAACGGAACCCTTATAGATTCGTCATGTCTGTCTGTCTGTCTGTCTGTCTGTCTGTCCGTCCGTATGTCACAGCCACTTTTTGCCGAAACTATGAGAACTACACTGTTGAAACTTGGTAAATAGATGTATTCTGTGAACCGCATTAAGATTTCAACAGAAAAATTAAAAAAAAAGAAAAATTAGGGTTGCCCCCCATACTGAGAACTGAAACTCAAAAATTTTTTTTTCATCAAACCTACACGTGTGGGGTGTCTATCGATAGATCTTCAAAAATGATGTTGAGGTTTCTAAATCATTTTCGTCTACACTGAATAATTTGCGCGAGAGACGCTTCCAAAGTGGTAAAATGTGTGTCCCCCCCCTCTAACTTCTAAAGTAAGAAAATGAAAAATCTAAAAAAAATATATGATGTACATTACCATGTAAACTACCAACGAAAATTAGTTTGAACTCGATCTGATGAGTAGTTTTTTTTTAGTACGTCATAAATACACTATTATTGAAACTTCGATCAAAGTTACAACGAACTACAAGAACTATGTGTACTATGTATATAACGTTACTTGCTGCAACGGAACCCTTCATGGGCGAGTCCAACTCGCACTTGGCCACTTTTATTTTATTTTGTTTATAATATATTACCCGCGTAGTTCACGTTATTTCGCCGAGGTAAAAAGTAGCCTATGTGTTCTTCCAGACTATAATCTATCTGTGTTCCAAATTTCAACCAGATCTGTTCAGGCGTTCCGACGTGATTGAGCAACAAACATCCTTAGATCCTTACCATTAGTAGACCTTCATTTGATTAAGGATAATTCAGGTGTGCTTAGTGTATGTTCGGTATGTAACGTACTGTAGTTCTCATTGTGTTTTAGTTTTGTTATTAAAGGCTCTGCCTTGATATTTATAATATTACTAGCTGCGCCCCGCGGTGTTACCCGCGAAGTTCCCGTTCCCGTTGTTCCCGTCGTTTTTCCGGGATAAAAAGTAGCCTATGTGTTCTTCCAGACAATAATCTATCTGTGTTCCAAATTTCAGCCCGATCCGTTCATACGTTAGGACGTGATTGAGCAACAAACATCTAAACATCCAAACATCCATACATTCACATTTATAATATTATAGTAGGATTAGGATTAGTAAGATACCACTTCCCTACTAATTAGCTAGGATAGAAAAGCCAACATGAGTGAAGCTATCAGCTATAGCTATAGGATTCAACTTAATCCGTAATTAGTGTACCTTCGCACGAGTAGGTAATCACGCTAAAAGGTTGCCTGAAATATTAATTGCTATTAGCGTTTCTTTTACACATTTTCTTCTGGACAGAAAAGTAATCAATACTAGTGTATTGCCACTACGGTACGTTTCGTATCAGACATAAAGAGACGTTTGCGAAGTGCAAATGTATACATGTCAAAGTTAGTTCTTTATATTACCACAGATGGCGCCAGTGTTTCATTAACCCTGTCTGAAAAAGAGGGGGATGCTATAAATTTGACGTGGATGAACCTGTTTCTGTCTGTGGCATCGGATGGTAAACGGATGGATCAATTTCGATGCGGTTGTTTCATAAATTTGCCAGTTTCCTTACGGTGGTTCTTGGTTATGTTTGGTTAATATCGATTCAAGATGGTTGCCTCCGCAAAATGGCGGATAAAATATCTTTTCACAACCTCAATGTAGGTATCAAAGGTATTTTTGTGTTTTATTGTCTAAAATACGTGTATAATTAAACATTAATAACTAAAAATAGGAAACAAGTTAATGGTTGGTCCAATCTTAGGTTGAACCCATGGTCGGTGAGACTGGCGTTTACTAGTGATGTAAGTAAAGTTGACGTCACAGGTGACGGCCTCGAACAGATAGTGTCCCTGCATTTTTGACCTTTTGCATTGAATAGTAGTTTCAATTACTCAAATCCCCAAATAGACCTTAGCTAAGTGGTGGTTAAAACTAAAAATAGATAAATTCCATATGTACGTACGCACACACCTTAACGAGCAGTATCAATACGTGTATGCTTGCATGTCCGTGTGTCCGCCCTCGTGTCACTGGAGCAACATTACTTGCATCCTGCTCGGCACTGCTGCAGGGAAAACTGGAATAGCTTCGAATTCTAATAATCATAAATATTTGTTTGTAACATAATTTATTTATACGGTACTAGCAACGTGGCGCGGTTTCACCCGCGTAGTTCCCGATTCCATTATTTTCCCAGGATAAAAAAAAACTATGCGTTATTTCAGACCATTAACTATCTATGTACGAAATAATATATCCATACAGGCTAATAAACTTTCGCTGTTGTAACGTATTACTCGTGGTAGGAATTGATACAAAATTAAATCCAACACATTTCATACCATACGAGATATTGATGCATACATACACTAAGACATATAACAAATAAATATTTCCAGATAAATTATAGGGCTTAGAGAGATAAATCATCTTATATTTCTGGGTGACGAGAGCTAGTGATTTGGACTATTGGATTTGACTAAATTTAATTACTGAATTTTGAAGAAAATTTAGAAGCAAAGTTAGTCGACTAAATTCCGAAGTGCTTTTAGAAGCAAGCAATCCTCGCTTCCGAATTTAGTATGCTAGCTTCATCATCATCATCAGCCTATCTTAGTCCACTGCTAGACATAGGCCTCTCCCATGGCTCGCCACTCAGCCCTATCCTCGGCTATATGTCTTTATCAACTGCTGTCTTCCGTATATCATCACTCCGTCTAGTCTCAGGGTGTCCTACACTACGTTTACCGATTCGTGGTCTCCACTCAACAACACGTCTACTCCAACGGTTATCGGTTCTGCGACAGATATGACCGCCCATTGCCACTTCAGTTTGCTGATGCGCTGAGCTATGTCGGTTACCTTGGTTCTCTGACGGATCACTTCGTTCCGAATACGATCCGTCAGAGAAACTCCAAGCATATAGCGCTCTCCATAGCTCGCTAGCTAGCTTACTGAATGTTATGACACTTCAGTGATTCAGTCGACTAAATGTAGGTAGCCAAATACAATAAGGCCTAAAGCCAGTTTTAGTAAGGCGGTGGTCCAATGTGCCCAGCGGCCGCGCTACACACTAGGTACGAGTAGGTATCTGAGCCGTGATTGTCGTCCACAATTGGTGGACTCACGCCTTCCGGCCCGGCTTCCTCTCTGAGTGGGCCGACGAGGCTCCTCGACGCAGGTGATTACTCAGCAGGGCGGACCCAGGCCGAAGACTGCGGGCCATTGGACCCTTGTCTTGAATTTTCACGAGACTTAGGTGCTAAATGACGCTAATATTATAATCTGTTTGGGATAAGACTAGCGATATTTGAAAGGCATATAGAACAGTCTATTTCATCGACAAACCATTTAAGCTTCTACAAAAGATATGAGTCTACAAAAAGCTACAGCTTTTTGTACCCTCCCATTTTGAAATTGATTTGAAATGGCGGCCATTTCAAATCAATTTCAAAATGGGGGGGTTGGCACTCGGTTCCAACAGCTCAGCCAAGTGCTCAGGTGCAGTATGGGGGTGATATGTTTATGAAATTATTAGAATAGAATAGAATAGAAAATATTTATTGTCATGTAAGTCACATTCACAAACATTTACTTAAACCTAAACATTTGGAAAGCTTCTGTACAGACTCGTCAAAAATTATGAATTATGAAAATATTATTAGTTTTATTTTAACAATAAAGTGCAGCTGTAAAGGGGCTGTTTTTAAGTAATTAAAAGTTAATGACAGTAATTACAATTTAATATTGTTCTATACTTATACCTTTAAAATATTGCTAGACTTGGGAACTTAGAAGATTGTGGGTTTGCAAGTGTGTGTGTTTGTATCCACGTATTTAAGACAACGCCGGCAGCGTTTTAGGCACATTTGCACCAGGAACGATTCGGGCGGATTATTTTACTTAACTTTGTGGTCGTGTATTTTTGACATTTATTTAATTGTACTAAGTTGACTTTTATTGAATAAGTACTTTTCTGTAATATTATGTAATAAGTAACATTTCTGTTTTGTAAACAGTAAAAAAGTAAGAAGATAACCCAGTATTCAAGATATTTATGATAGCTGTAAAATTTAAATTTAATTAAATTTTTATTTTAGGTTACTGTACCCAAAAATATACAGTTACAAATAAAATCAAGGATCATAAAAAGTAAAACCAAAGTCTCCATTGGCACTACAAAAAAATACTGAAAGGCCTATCTCAGTCCCTGCAGCCAGTTCTGTCTCCATCAACAAAACGCTCCAATGTCCAGATTATAAAAGCACGCACACGTACAGCGACGCCACAATGGCACCGGCTACGTACAGACCCTCGATCCTGGAGGTTTCCCTTGGAAAGCGGTTCTCTCCCGCCTGATCTAGGTCGTCTAGCGTCGAGCTGACTCGTTAGCTTAACTGAGCAGGAAACTCAATTGGATCTGGAGATACGGCGTCACGTGATCACATTAAGGCGTGGTCTGAGGAGTTCTAGACGTCGCGTCGTAATTGGCCGTGGGGGAGCATTGCCACGGAGGTTCATCATTGTTCTTGACAAGAAAGTTTTAGCTGTGTACTTCCCTGTGCGTTTAGAAATTGCAATTTTCTGATGGATCTTTAGATACCCAGTTCTTTTGTTTTACCCCGCTACTCACCAACCATTGGGGTACCTCCGTGTTGGGGTATGATGGGAGAACTATGTGACAGGTTTTCACCTTGCCTCAAGTAGCTACCCAAAATTTACTACGAGGTTTCGAAATATGTTACCTTTGCTGTTACCGACATCTTTGTTTGTTAAGTGTGCACATAATTCTATTGTGTTCCAAATTTGCATCCGATCCGTTCAGCTTTTCGGACGTCATTGATAATGCATTAAATCGCATTAGTAATGTTAGTAGGAAGTAGGACGTACGACTGTAGGTAAATAGGCACACGCTCGGGTCGCTCGGTGGCATTTTTAGGGTTCCGTAAAGTAAAATCGGAACTTATAGATTCGTCTTGTCTGTCTGTCTGTCCGTCCGTATGTCACAGCCACTTTTTGCCGAAACTATGAGAACTACACTATTGAAACTTGGTAAGTAGATGTATTCTGTGAAACGCATTAAGATTTTTACAAAAAAAAAATTAAAAAAAGAAAAATTAGGGTTGCCCCTGACATACTTAGAACTGAAACTCCAACCTACACATGTGGGATGTCTATCGATAGGTCTTCAAAAATGATGTTGAGGTTCCTAATATAGTTTTTGTCTACACTGAATAATTTGCGCGAGAGACACTTCCAAAGTGGTAAAATGTGTGTCCCCGCCCCCCTCTAACTTCTAAAGTAAGAGAGTGAAAAAACAAAAAAAAATATATGATGTACATTACCATGCAAACTACCAACAAAAATTGGTTTGAACTCGATCTGATGAGTACCTAGTTTTTTTTAGTACGTCATAAATACATTATTATTAAAACTTCGATCAAGGTTACAACGAACTATAAAAACTATGTGTACTATGTATATTATGTTACTTGCTGCAACGGAACCCTTCATGGGCGAGTCCAACTCGCACTTGGCCACTTTATTGATCTATAAAACAATTGTCCTCGTGAACCTGTTAGGGCTCCCACACAAAACTGCGATGCGATGCGGTGCGATGCAAATAGCTCCGATACGGCGTCGCATCGCATCGCATCGCAGTTTTGTGTGGGAGCCTTTCCTCCGATGCGGCGTCGAATCGCATCGCATCGCAGTTTTGTGTAGGAGCCCTTACTGTTACCAACATCTTTGTATAATTATGCCCTGTGAAATTACATTCGCCGTCAGTTTATTTTTATCTCACGGTAGGTTAGGTTAATTTATACTATATCATCATTAGATTAAAATCTGACTGGATTTACAATTGTACGGTGACTTATGTAAGTACTAGCCAGCGCCTCGAGATTTCACGCTCGTAGCTCGTACCTCCCGATCTCGTTATTTTCTCGGGATAAAAATAGCCTATTATCTATTCTATGCCTATGTGTAATTGCAGACCATTATCTATCTGTGGACTAAATATCATCCAAATCCCGTCTGGGGAAGTACCACACCTTTGCCAGTTATTCTACCGCCAAGCAATAATGTGCAAACGTTACTGTGTTCCGGTTTGAAGGGCAATGTTTCCAGAGAAATTACAGGGCTTAGAGATATAACATCTTAGATCTCTGGGTGATGAGCGCAATGCAGTGCTAGGCAATAGTTTGGACTCTTCAAGTTCCAATAGCTGCGTGTCACTGTGCTGTTATGTGCCAGGCATGTTGCTTACCATCAGGCACATGGCCTGCTCGTCTCGTCACTCTTTATTTAAAAAAAAAGTTTTTGCGTGAAAGACTAACAAGAATAGGTACCTACATCCATAAATTCTTACAAACCTTCGCGGCTATAATTTTAATAGAATGTTTTCACTTCTGCAGGCACTACCAGAGTGTTTCTGTTTTTTTTTCTCATAAAGACTGCTCTACGTTTTGAACGATTTGCATGTTATTGAGCAATATATAGCCGTTTACCTAGAAGGTACCTCTTTACTCTAGATTTGAGGACTCTATGTTTTACCTATCAGGAAACACAGGATCGGGTACAGTATTCCAGTTTTGCAGTGCGTATGATAATAATGGATTCAGTGCGTTTAGTACGAATCTTGTTATAATAATGTTCACCAAGTACCGATGACACGCCTTTCTAATAGATACCTGGGGAAGTACCACACCTTTGCCAATCATTCTACCGCCAAGCAGTAATGTCTAAACATCACTGTGTTCCGATTTGAAGGGCAATTTTGCCAGAGAAATAACAAGGCATGTGGCATGTAGCTAACATCGTACAAGACGTCTTTTTCTGATGTAACGGAACCGAAACTTCGGGAAGTAATTAAAAATCATATCAACATCAACATCAACAGCCCACTAAACGTTCCCACTGCTGGGACTCGGGGCCTTCTCTCGCAAGGAGAGAGTTAAGGCCATAATCCACCACGCTGGCCCAGTGCGGGTTGGCGGATGACACATGACTTCGAAAGATTCTAGGTACATGTCGGTTTCCTCACGATGTTTTCCTTCACCGTTTTAAGTTAGCGGCATTACGCACATGACTTCGAAAAGACAGTGGTGCGTGTGGGGTTTGAACCCGGGGTCTCCGGATCGGCAGCCGCCGTTCTCCCGACTAGACCAGCCGTAACTTTCAAACAATCAACTAACAAAAATCATATAGGTACTTATAATGTGGGTATAATCGACTTCACAAAATTATGTTGTTTACACTTGACCGCCATCTCGCCTGATGTTAAGCGATGATGCTGTCTACGATGGACCGTGCTTACCTAGAAGAAACCAATTCATTCTCGATTTGAAGACACAAAGACAGTACTAATCGGTTTAGAACGAAATTAAACCAGGTTTTAACCGATTTCAGAAAGGATTAGCAGAGTCCGCCTGGGGATGCACCACACCTTTGCCAGTTATTCTACCGCCAAGCAGTAATGTGCAAACATTACTGTATTCCGGTTTGAAGGGCAATGTTTCCACAGAAATTACAGGGCTTAGAGATAGAGCGCAGTGCAGTGCTAGGTAATGATTTGGACTCTTCATGTTCCAATAGCTGCGTGTCACTGTGCTGTTATGTGGCAGGCATGTTGCTTACCATCAGGCACATGTAAAGGTCGTCTTGTCACTTTTTATTAAAAAAAAAAAAGTAGGAGCTCTCAAATCGGATGTATGTATGGTCCGCCATTGCGAATTGTTTTTTATAATTCTGTTTTTGTTTGGTAGATTCACAGATTAGTAGATCATACCTACTTACTTCAGATGGTCCTATGTAAATTTTATGGAAATTGGTGGAACAGTTTTTGTTATATCAGAAATATTAATAAATACCTATACATCGATTATATGCATATCGTTTACTCTTAATTTTACTCAAATTAACAGACTGTGTAAGTTTAATTCTTAAATTAGAGTCTGTTATTATTTATTTATTTAATTAGCGGAGCTATCGACTGAAATCTACAATTCTACATACATAAAAAGCATACTAACGAATCAAAATCTTCCTCAAAAAACGCTACAGACACCAGCCTGCTACTACGAAAACAGCTTCCGAATAATCGGATCCGACTGACAGCTGTCCGAACAATCGGTAAGGTAATTAAATGCTTTCGGAGTATAAGGTTGACGACACAAAAACTATCAAATATGTGTCGACTGATTGTGTTTCGTGGTAAGAAACGTCCATAAGTTCGGCCGATATATCGTTTATCGGACTTCGTAGTAGACCTGCAGAAAACAAAGTGCCTACAATCCTCAACACATCTAGGTTTACATTGCATCACAGTTATTTCAGTTGACCCAACAATCATCTACCAATTCTTTACGCCCTTCACTCACAGAGCCACAATCTGATTTCCATAGAAACCTGCCAGCCATTCCTTCCACAATCACAGTTACATTTGTTTAGTAATATTTGGATAAGTTGGTTTGGAGACCTTCGCGAACGGATTTGGCGTGAACTCATAAAACGTGGTAAATCATAAAGCGGCGAAAACGACCAGGGGGTCTACCGCCGAACGAAAAATGGCATAGCTTTGAAGTTTCTCTCTCTTTTCTTTTCGCTTGAAATGATAGAGACAGCATTAGCATTAGCGATAGCCGACTTAGTTAGGCGGTAGAAGCGCAGTTATGCCGTGACGTCATTCACGCCTTGACCCGAGAAATTTGGTCGAGAAAATTGAAATGATTCACTTCATGTTCACGCTGTAAATGTGTAAACCGAGGTGGCCTAGTGATGAGAACGTTGTATTCTGCAAGCATGAGGTCGTTAGTTCGAACCCGACTGTACCTCTGAGCTTTTCATGTACAAGTTTGTGTCATTCCGGTGTTAATGGTGTAATTTTTATTTTTTTGAAGTGAAAACTTCTTTAGGCGCGCTATAGACAGAATTTTCGTGGGCTGTGAAATGGATTCATCAATCGTCACGCTTGGATATGATAATGGATCAGATCGGATATAAAATCTTCGGGTAAACTCGGTAAAAACGGCCAGGTAGGTACCAGGGCAACAGAAACAGTAAAGAGTTTCGATTACCTACCTCCAACAGCCCAGCGTTTATCTCCAGATACCAGGACAACAGAAATATAAAAGAGTTGCGTTTGCCAGTACCAGTACCAGGGCAACAGCAAGTTTTCATTTCTATCGGCAGTTCCTATGACTGCCAATTTTTTTTTACTATTATAGGTTTACACTTGTCCACCATCTCGCCTGACGTTAGGCGACGATGCGGTCTACGATGGAGCATGTTTACCCAGAAAAAAAAACGATTCACTCTCGTTTTGAAGACACAAAGATTTTAACCATCGGGGAAAACCCACTCAGGCAACGTATTCTACAGCCTAGACGTTCTTATCACAAAATTAGAGTCAAATCTCTTCGTTCGTGTCTTTGGAACATAAAACGAAGTCGATTTTTCGGACTACGAGCATTCCGATAGAAAAAAGGGCAAGGTGGTAGTTAGGTCGTTAGGAAACTGTCACGTTTCTTCTTGCGAAGCCAGACACAGACAGGTGAGAAGGTGTGATCCACCATCTGTGAACTGTGGATGATCCACAGTCCATAGTTGACCAGCATCGTGGATCAAAGCCTTGTCTCTCTTTATGTGAGAGGAGGCCTCGAGTCCCAGCAGTAGGAACTTACAGTAAGCTGCTGCACTTCGTCTTCAGAAATGATGTGGGAATAATGTAGTTTCGGTCGCAACGACCGAAAATCGGAAAAATGCCCCTAACGTATATTTGTACTTCGCCTAGACTACAGTTCATTCGTTTTTCGTAGAAGTACCGCACCTTTTCCATTTCTTCATATCATAAGTAATCGTCCTGACACTCTTTATTAAAAAAAATGGTTGTCTGTAAAGTCGGTTTACTGACGATAGTTGAACGTGACAACGTCTTAAGAAAATACTGATGGAATGGTACTGACGACGTCATGCGGCGAGGTAACGGCGGTAACGGCACATGACGTAATGTTTTGCGGGCGTGCAGCCGGCTTCATCGAATTATAAGACGTTATCACGTCAAAACTATATACGTTCCTCAGTGTAACCTTTGCTTACCTAAACTGTAGAATGCCATAATTATTTTGAATTCACGGAACTCTACAGGTGACTTTCTGGCTTAGTGGCTAGAATACCCATTTTCACTATATTAATGTGTAGGTTGGAATCCCATCTCTAATTATTTTCCCAAGTGTAGGTGTACGAGTTTTTCATCACTAATGGCTCTTTAATGGCGAGTAAAACATCGTGACGAAATAAGCGGGATCCAACAACTTGGAACCCGCCTGTTTCGTCACGACTGTTTCGAGTGCACATGCTATCCGATAACCCGCACTTCCTGAGCGTGGTGGGTTATAGCTCTCTCCTCGTGGGAGAAGTCACAGTAGGAGAAACTTAAAGTGAGTACACAGTAGAGTTCTTGGCATTCTCACAGCCGTGGATTAGATAATTTTGAACCGGAACAGCCTAACTCTAAGTCAGACAGAAAATAACAGATTCGTGACAGATTGTGCTGGATGCTCTAATTTGAAAGCATGTCAGCATACTTTCATTTTAGAGCGACCGCAAGACCTGCAGAATTTGCAATGACTCTAGGTCGGCGCTGGAAGATGTAACAAATCTGTTCTTTCGATCCCCACGCAGTCGAGATCCATTAAATTAGAATGCGGGCTGGTCTCTTGCGACCGGAAATAATAAAATAACACAAAGTGGGCTGTTTATCCTATGCTTAGTAGTGGTAGGACTCTTAGCAGAGTCCGCCTGGGGAAGTACCACACCTTTGCCAGTTATTCTCCCGCCAAGCAGTAATGTGCAAACATTACTGTGTTCCGGTTTGAAGGGCAATGTTTCCAGAGAAATTACAGGGCTTAGTGATGTAACAACTTAAAGCCGGGTCACACAGAGGCGATCCGATAGCGATAGCGATCCGAGACGGGATTTTTTGTAATGTTCGAATTTGTATGCAACCTGACACACAGCAAGCGGGCGCGATCCCATACTCGGATACGATCCGGATCGTTATCGGATCGCTATCGCTATCGGATCGCCTCTGTGTGACCCGGCTTTTAGATCTCTGGGTGACGACCGCAGTGCGGTGCTAGGTAATGATTTGGGCTCTTCATGTTCCAATAGCTGCGTGTCACTGTGCTGTTATGTGGCAGGCATGTTGCTTACCATCAGGCACATGTCCTGCTCATCTCGTCACATTTATTTAAAAAAAATGCTTTGTTTCGGAGAGTGCCTCACTGAACTGCGTGATGAATACCATTCTGCCCTTTTTTCGGAAAAGCGTTGGTGAGTTGTGGTTGGTTTGAAAGCGCTAAATAGTTGACGTTCCAAAAACTCTACTTTTTCTGAAAAGAAGGTCAGGCCGTGGAATGCGTTGCTTGAGTGGGGTTTTCCTGAGGGTTACAATATTGATGTCTTAAAATTCGATAGTGAATCGGTTTCTACTAGGTAAACCTACATAGTACGTCAGGCGAGATGGCGGTCAAGTATTAAGGCCGATTTACATCAGACGAGCGAATGCTCATTCTATCCCCACTGTATCAAATTCATTTGGTGTAAACAAACGTAGAGCATTCTTTCGTTGTTTTGTTTGCGTTCGCAAAGATTCTATGGAATATATAATATGGAAAACGCTAAGAACGATCTTTCGTTTACACTAAAAGATCGAGAAAGAATGCTCTTGTTCCAGCTCTAGCTCTATGTTCGTTCAGTTTAAATCGGCCTTACCTAACAGTTAAAAAAATGCTTACATACCCGCTATATCCACAGTTGCAGAAGAGAGGAAATATTAACAAATCCTAGACTAGTTCAATAAAGTTGTTTACGGAGTCTGCGACCGAATTCCGGTGCTATCGTCCTACCACGTACTTTTACCGGGTCTCTGTAGGGTCGCGCAGAACTGCATGAAGCGGAAAGCGCAATATACTCGTCACTGTCGTGCCCTTTCGAAGTCAGGAGTCGCGTGAAATATCACACTTACAATTTCCTAGCTTATTAGGAAAATGCTCAGAGGCTAGAGGTCCGTCCTCAGAATATTGAGATACAAAAGAGTATAAAGGTTTAAAAGATTGTATTACCACTGGTTATAACGAACGTAATCAGCTAGTATAAGGAAACTGCTTGTGTATCGCTGTATGTACGCGTACCTACCTCCAAAAAAGCCTATTTCAGATGCCCCACAGAGCTCTCCACAATAAGCTCCGCAGTGGACGATTTTTAGGAGCAATACACTGAAAACAGGGTTAGCCAGACCACCGGTATGGAACTGAAAGAGGTATTCTATGCATATTATTATTATCCAATCTGTTCCAAAGATTGTCTAAATTATACAATTAGCGCTTGCACCATGTAAATAATTATAGGAAGTAGTACTGACTCTGAAATCCCAAAAGAGTTGTTCGGTACAAATTTCAACTTTGAACTGGACAAAATTATTTGGATCATTACCTCAACAAATTACAGAATATACTGCCCGAGTGGTTCTTTCCTAACCCATATAATCTGGATGTATTAAAATCAAAAGTGAGTTTTTTCTTCTAGGCAAACACACTTCATGTTAGACCGCATTGTCGCTTTACATCTTGCGAGATGGCGGTCTAGATCAAGCCTAGCATTCGTTAATAAAAATAAATTAAAACATTATTTTGTCCTTTCTTTCTGTATATCCCGCATTCACTAGTATAAGGTGAGTTTATTCCATTCACCCTCGCCGCTCCAAAACCACCTCGCACCGGTTCATCCCTTTGTGTGGAATGACTCCGAGACCCTGGCCCAGATATATAGTCAGGTAAAATTGCCGACCAGACAGTCTCCCGGCTTTACAACTTCAATCGACACGTATCTTTACATTATAAATAAAAGTGGGAAAAACTATGCGTTAAATAAATTAAAAAAGCTTTAAAACTAACTTATATTTTGTGACGTGTTTGTAATTTACGAATGTATTATTTGCTCAATATATCGCCAAAATTTAATTAATATTTAAGAAAGTAACAAGACATTTTTAAATAGTTATTTGGACAAAATAACGTTTACAAATACTGGTATTAAAGATATTTAAAAATATAAAAAAACGTGTTCTAAACGCCTGCTGGTTTTCTAGTATTCAAACACGTATATTCTTTGCTACGATATCAGGCGCAGAAACTATGGGTTTCAACGTTAACAGTGCTGTTATAAGTGTTTTACTGACGGTCATGTTTTGTAATTCATGTAAGTATACGTTTTTTTTGTTATATTATTGTGTTTCAGTGTCTTTTTCACTAGTGTGTTGTACTAGTAGTGTTTCGAGAGAAATTGCAGGACCAAGGGATAAATCACGTTCCTACGTTGGGTGGCGCGAACAAAGCAAAGCTAGACAGTAATTTGGATTGTCCATATTCAATCGATAGTGTAACACTGTCATTTGCAATAAAGTTCTCGCGGCTATTGTAGTTCCTATGACTGCCAATTTATTTTATTTATTTTGTAACCAGACTTGTACCTTTCAATACGTAGGTATACGTAACTATGATCAACCCACTTTATGGTTCCAATGAAGGGACTCGGGGTTTTTGTTGCTTACGTCTACAATCACGCAATATATCCATCAACCTATGTTACTCAACCTATAATAGCTGTTTTATATTGCAATATTGCGTCTTGGCTTTGCTTCCAAGCCGACGACGATGGGTACGAGGTTGCGCGGTGCCTATGCACTGCCGCAACTGGAAGTGTACTGTGTGTAGGGGAACTATGTCTGTCCATGGTATACAGTTCAACATAAACCGACCGTCTCCGCCAGGCGGAAGGGTATGCGTAAATGCATTTCCTCCTCGTTAAAAAAAGCCCAGACAATATACGAGAGACAGCTAGCTGGTGGTGGTTGGAAACGTAAGACCGAGGATCGGGCTGAGTGCCATTTTATGTGAGTGGCCTATGTCCAGCAGCCAGCAGTGGACGAGTACAGGCTGATGACGCTGATGACAGAAAGCCGTGTTGGTTATCATCAGTCGCACGTGTCTCCTCATCACTATTTCTTACAAACGATCTTCCTTACACTAGATCTTACGAGGATATCATTGGTGTTCCAGGTGAAGCGATAACATGCTACAGCTGTAACAGCGCCAACAACTCCGCCTGCCTGGACCTGACGCTGGGCCGCATGCACTCCGTGGTGCCCGTGGTGGACTGCGGGAAGGCGCTGCCCAGCGTCATGGCTAACGAGTTCTTCTGTCGCAAGATGATCCAGACCAGTGAGTACTTTACCATTGTTTTTTGAAGTGAAAACTTCGTTTGGCGCGCCACAGACCGATTTTTCGTGGGCTGTGAATTTAATTCTAGCATCACGCTCGAGAATGATTAGAAATCTTCGGGTAAAATCGGGACCATGGGCATTGACCATCTAGAAATGCGTCAGCATTTCTCTTTGGTCAGCTAGAAATGCGTAAGCATTTCCCATGCTCATTTCCACGCCCTCCGGTTTCACCCGCGTAGTTTCCAAAGTAGGCTCCTATGCTATGAAATTCTGAGTTATAAGTTTTCACTTCTATCGGCAGTTCCTATGACTGCCAATTTTTATTTTATTTTAGCAACTCCACAGTTTCCACGGTCCGTGACCTTCAACATTTAGGTTCTTTTTTACCTATATCTTGGACTAGCTGAATCGTGGGCGCGTTGCTACGCCATCTATCGAAAATTGGTCGTACCAATTCAAATCTAGAACGAATTTGGTTACCTTAGATTCTAATGACCCAACCTTAAGATAGACACATGCTGTCATCCAACGAAAGCTCTTAAAAAGCAATATTTTTTCCCGTTTTTGTTACATTTTTCATTCATGCTCCGCTCCTGTTGATAGTAGCGTAATGTTAAATGGCCTATAGCCTTCCTCGATAAATGGACTATCCAACAGAGAAAGAATCTTTCAATTCCGCCCTGTGGTTCCCGAGATCCTTGCGTTCAAACAAACAAACTCTTCAGCTTTATAATATTAGTATAGATTAGGAAAAGAAAAGGAAAGAGCCTATTTTCCTTTTCTTTTCGTAGGGAACATATTTAATATAGTTCCAGTGCTCTTTTTTACACCAGTAAAATTGACTTGCAATGTCAAAATATATAATGGACATAATATATCAGGTATCTGGCTCCCATAGTAAGTACAAGTGTGAAATCACAGAATAAATATTAGTGCAGAAGCCACACTTACCAAAAACAATTATACAACGTGTGGCGGAAAGGTCCAACAATATTTATGGAACTTCATCTATACTAAGTATCGAACCACATATGTGAATATTAGACAAGAAAGCACAAATTTTTTTTTCCATACAAAGTTAAAAATCCGTTGATTAAAATTTTATTTGACAACCCTCACTAGCGGTCAGTGACCCCGCCGCGCCGCGCGACTCTTGCTGGGACACAACAAAGTGCAATTCAGCTCGCAATACCTGTCGCGATTTTCAAATAAACATTTGCGCTCTTTCTAACGCGTAACTCTGTCTCTGTCTAGCGCGGAGGGTTTACGACATATCTAATAACAATATGCGCGGGAAACGTTTTGCGCGAGTGCTCAGCCATGCGTCCGACAACCGATTGTCACTTGTTTCCTGGAAGGAACGGTCTAGCGGTAGGCTAAAACCGCGCGACCTTGAGCGAGTGAGGGTGCACTGGTGAAATGTCCACCAATACCTATTTATTATTGTTAATTGTTTTTCAAAGTAATCTATTCATTAAAAATTGTGGTTAAATATCTTTGTCAATTTATTTTTAAATAGGCATTATAGGAATCAAATCAATTTATTTTTCATGCTTTCACAAGTAGGAGCTCAGCAAGGAGATCCACTAGGACCACTCGTTTTTAGCTTGGCCATTCACAAGCTCATCGTTGAACTAAAATCCTCTCTTAACATATTATGGTATTTAGACGATGGCACTATTGGAGGTAAACCGGATGAGGTATTTCAGGACCTTGGGATACTTATCCCACTCCTCAAGGATCTCGGCCTCGTGGTGAACTCTTCCAAATGCGAGTTTTTCCCCTGCAGTGTGGAAGCGCGCGCAAACTTTGCGCATTTTAGTTCTATGTTACCAGGACTTAAGGAAGTGTCGACTTCGGATTTCACTCTATTGGGGTCCCCGATTTTTGCTGATGCTGTTCCGGAGGCCATTATCTCTCGTACGAGGCTTCTTCTCAGCACTCGTGAACGCCTTAAAAACATTTCCGCGCACGTGGCGATAGTGTTATTGCGAATGTGCTTCGCTGTTCCTAAAATAACATACTTGTTGCGGACGGCCCCCACCTGGAAATATCCGGCTGAAGTGTCTGCGTTTGACGAGGCTCTGAAATCGGCGGTTGAGTTTATTCTTAACGTTGCCCTTGATGAACGTCAATGGTCACAGGCAGCTCTTCCAATTCGGTTTGGGGGTCTAGGGGTGCGTTGTGCGCAAGATGTCGGCCTGCCTGCTTTCCTTGCGTCGGTGCATGGGGTTGCTGATCTTGCCGCTACTATTCTAAATTCAAATGGTGGCGAGGAAAGGTTGCCTTATGCTTCTGACGCTTTGATGGTCTGGAGTGCCCTCAACTCCGGGGAGTCGATTATCTGCTATTGGGGTCAAGCGGGTCCAAGTACAACTTTGGGCATGTGCCTCGGGAGCGGATATGGCCAGACTCCGGGCCGTCTCGCAGCCTGAATCTGGGGCTTGGTTGCAGGCGCTACCTTCTCCTCACCTAGGCACCTTATTGGATAACAACTCGTTGCGCGTTGCGGTGGCTCTTCGCCTGGGCTGCAAGGTGTGTGAACCCCACGTATGCACCTGCGGCTCCCTGCTAGAAGCCAATGGCCATCACGCTTTAAGTTGCCGACGACGGTGTGCAGGAAGGTTCTCGCGACACCATGCACTCAATGACATAGTTCGGAGAGCCTTAGTGTCGGCGGGAGTTCCATGCGTACTTGAGCCCCCGGGCCTATGCAGATCGGAAGGCAAGAGACCGGATGGGTTGACTCTGGTGCCCTGGAAGAATGGGAAGTGCTTAATTTGGGACGCCACTTGCGTCAGCACTGTCGCCGCCAGCCACCTAGGTCGCACTATCCACTCACCATCGGCCGCGGCAGAGGATGCCGCTGATAAGAAGAAGCGAAAGTATGGTATGTTGGTGTCGCAGTACGAATTTGTACCTGTTGCCGTGGAGACCTTGGGTTGTTGGGGCGCAGAGGCTAAAGGGTTCCTCTCAGAATTGGGGCGCAGGCTCAGGGAGAATAGGGGTGACTCCCGCTCTGGTGCGTTCCTGGAGCAAAGGTTGGCCATTGCCATTCAGCGTGGGAACGCGGCGAGCATCATGGGCACTTTTGCGTCGGGAGAGCAGTTAGAGGTGGGTTATTCGGAGATTAGTTTTTTAATTATTATTTTAGTTAATACGTAATATCTTTCTCGTGTAGTTTTAACTTCAACATTTATTTTTAAATTCCCTCTTTTTGTTTTTCTGTTTGTTACTCCCGTCCTCGTCTCATGGTTGCAAGGTTTGACTCCACTTCTGTGATACGAACGTGTAGGCTGTAGAATGTGTTGCCTGAGTGGGTTTTTGTATATTTACCTTCAAGTCCAGAGTGAATCGTTTTCTCTTATATAGGTAAACACGCTCCATCGTAGACCGCAGGGGAGATGACGGTGTGGTGTACATACATAATTATAACTTAATTTACATAATAAATAAATAATAAATAAACACTTTTCACAAATTAGACAAACAAGAAGTAGTGCAATAAAGAGTGTATGTTATCTACTCTATTTCCGTCTAATCATGCAATGACTCCACACATGACAGAGCAGCCAGCTTCCATTCACACGATCATTAACTTAGCAGGTCATTGATTGCGTGATGCGTAATTTTAGCAACCTTGGATCTGTACTGTTGTTGTGTTATATGTTGTGCTGAGCGAAATACTAACCCAGTTTTAAGTTACCACTGTTGAGGCTCGAGGCTTTTTGCTGCAGAAATTACAGGTTGACGGATTGCACTTGGTGTCGAAAGATATCTTCTCTTGGAACATGCCAATTTTAACCGACTTCAAAACAGGAGGAGGTTTTTGATTCGGCTGTATGTTTTATTGTATGTATGTTACGCGATATTTCCGCCAATTCTGGATCGATTTTTTGTTTGGTAGATACTTCAGAAGGAATCTCATATACATTTTGTAGAAATCGGTGTCGTGGATTTTGAAATAGCAACAACAAAAATTACATTGTTTTAATTTAAAATTTTAGTTTTTAGGGTTCCGTACCCAAAGGGTAAAAACAGAACCCTATTACTGAGACTTGGCTGTCCGTCCGTCCTTCCGTCCGACGTCCGTCCGTCTGTCACCAGGCTGTATCTCAAGAACGGTTATCACCGTTCGCTATCGCTAGACAGTTGAAATTTTCACAGATAATGTATTTCTATTGCCGCTATAACAACAAATACTTACTATAAATGAAATAAAAATAACATTTTTATAAAACGCGATATCGAAGTCATCGTCAGCATCATAAGGCAAAAATCAAAATTTTTAAGAAACTTTTTTTTCTGTCTGCGGAAATTGCGAAGTATCTATAAGGAATTCCGGAAAAGCCAAAGAGGTTTTCGCTGTTTATTTGCTAATGGTAGGGAACCCTTCGTGTGGGAGTCCCACTCGCACTTGGCCGGTTTTATTTATTTGTTGATGTTGTAGCGAACAAAGCGTCGTCTATTAGTATAGTCCTATTAATATTATAAATGTCAATGTCTGGATGTTTGTTGATGAACCATGTCCGAATGTCTGAACGGATAGGGCTGAAATTTGGACCACAGGTAGCTAATAGCATTTAGGCTACTATTTATCACATAAAAATAACGGGGACAGAAAATGCACGGGTAAATTCGCGGGGCGCTGCTAGTACCTCACATTCGTCATATTTTGTCTCTCTTCTCAAGTTCACTAATTGAGTTGTTTTACTAAGTAGGTATCTTATCTTAAAATTTTCAAACAACTGATTATTGTGTAGGTAGGTACTGTATTGACTTGCCACGTGTTCGTACTTGGTCAACTATTACATTTGATTATTTTGTTGAATGAAAATGTACGTTTCAGTTTTAGTACTTCTACACCTATGTCTCGATTCACAATGTCCATTAAGCGAAACAAAACACCACTATAACTTCATCTGCGTTTACACATTTATAATAGCTGCCAAATTCGGATACCTATAAATAAATAGCCCTATAAAAATGCGTCATAGTCAACTCGGTATAACATTATATCCTCAATGATCTGAATGAATGAATGAGGAGTTCCTCTATGTTTCTTCATCTTACTTCCCTGCTACCAATGGCTGCCTAGAAAAAGTTAGCTATTTTTTTTACAGATACTTAGTATGAAGTACAACGGGCCCCAAACTAGACAAAGCCTGTATTTTTTGCGCCTTGCGACGATTTACAATTTCTTTTCGCGCTTTGTACACATAGTTATAATGCAGTGCTGTAAGAACACACTTATAAAACATTAATAAACGAACAGTCAAACAATCCACCTTTAAATCGGGATGTAATTTCATGTCAATAATAACGCATAAAATGTAATAGTCACCTTCATTTAAAATTGGGCAGAGAGGCGTGAACAATGGTACCACTACTGTCGATATCTGTTCTAAAAAAACTTTTTTTGATATATTTTTTTGATGTACTTAGGTACATAATAAACGTTTATGTCTATCTGGCTGTACGTCATTCTAAAGTTTCACTTCTGCCGTGTCAATTACACACACAGTTTTTTTTTTATAGTTAGTCATCGTGAATCCTGTCCCTGATGGTCCTGTGCGCGTTTATAGTCGGTTTCAATTGAGCTCGAAGTTAAAAGCTATCAGTGGAGCGATCGGCCTTAATGACTCGCGGACCGCTGGTGGCATTGTGGGCGACGCACTGCAGCAGAGCTGTGGCCATTGTTAATGGACTAACTGGCTAATGACATGCGTTTGATTACCAGTGCGTGTACAGACCTATTCTGGAGGATAGCATTTTTGAAGTCATACTTCTATTGGCGCGTTAGGGAAAAAATATATGAGCAAATTTACGACGTGCGCACATATGTTTGTATCATCACGAGACACCGGCATCGACACCCTAAAGTTAGCATTTTAGGTGTGTAAATAACTTCAGGTACTTCTTGCGTTGAAGATATTATCTATTCTATGGTTGAAGTTACACTATTAGTTGGAGAAATAAAGAGAAATATTATGATAATAACTTCTTGCGTGGGTACATAATTAATTATACGGACCCTTTTTTTTATCGAGGCAGTAAGTAGGAAAGTAGACTGCCACAAACTTATATGGGGCCTCTCGTCGTTGCTAGAATATCTAACTAAAGGAAATTAACGAGATACCAATAAAAAATGCTTGAAGTTCTGTTAGGCGGTGGGTGGCCAAAAACAGAACTAGGTACATTCTTATAAAATAAAATGGTATCTTTCCGTCAACGCTTCCGTTTACAAGCTAACCAATAACCATGATGGCTAAATAAAAGCCAGAATTTAGTAGCAGCTCCTTTTTTATGTGGGGGGAAAAGCGCCAGTAGAGGCTCCCTTTTCGGCTGGGATTCGCCATCACACGACAAGATGCCACCGAGGCAAGTTGTTGTGTGATGCCCAGGGTGCACCACGTGGAGATTCTCGAACCCCAACAGAGTTTCCCTACCACAACGGATCCTGACCGAATCCTAAATTCTGAAACCGAAATGCACTTACAAATTTTAAAGAGAATTAAAGGCTTAGAGGTAATTGTTTTATTTCCAGTAATCTACGCTGAACGAAGCCCCGAGGTCCGTGTGACCCGCGGGTGTGGTTGGGTGAAGCACAAGAGGGCCTGCTACAAGGCTGACAACGCGGGCCACCTCGAGACTGTCTGCCAGTGCTTCGGGGACATGTGCAACGCTGCCAGCGCGCTCCAACACGTGGAGGTCACTGCCCTGGGGATCCTCGGCAGTATACTGGCTGCATTGAGAAGTTGGAGAGGGAATGTCTGAATAAAGCGATCTTTGTAATATCTGATTCTTTTATTTTAACCTTCAAATCACAATGCTATAGTAATTTATTATTAAAAAGCTTACATTTCTATCTAGTTACACCAAGATGTCGTAACTAAACAAGAACAAAATACAATTTCAGCTTCAAGGTGTTCACTGATACAGTCCGCGAGGTATAAGCTGAGCTTTGCATTAGTGTGAGTGATCACATGCATACGCATCTATTACCAAAAGTACAGTCAGACAACAAACTCTTAAACAACAAGCTGACATTAACTATCCAGGATCAATATGGTCATTGCGAAAAGAAGTATCTCTTTTAGGATTCAAATGATCAAGGACAGAGAATAACAGATAAATTTTAATGGAAAAGCATGAGATCCGTCACCTACGTATAACTTATTTACTTAAAATTTCCGAATACCGTTTTCAGGGCAGGCCTATCGTTTATACCAATATACAATTGATACTGCATAATAAACAACGATTTATTGAATATAAAATTGACACCTTATTAAGAGAACATGGTCACAGCGTCCTGCGTCTGACTGTACTTTTGGTGATCACTCACACTAATGCAAAGCTCAGCTTATACCTCGCGGACTGTACCCACACTAGGTTTTTCTGTGTCGTGGGTTTCAGGCTCTCTTCTAAACAGAGTCATTTTGACGAAGTGTAGATCTAGGATTTAATTGTGTAGGTCATATACTAGTGCATTTCAATAAAGACCACGATACACGAAGCCGGATGAAGGCCTCTGAAGGAGTTTTAGGGTGTAAGTTTTAAATGGTTGCGAAGTTCCTCAGAACAACTGGGTATCTTATATTACGAAAATTATAATATAAAATTATGAATTATATATTAAAAATAGATATTAGCTGCAAACAACGTGGGCTATGTCGGGCGTATCTGCCAGTGTTTTGGAATGTCCATTGCTGTAGCTGTGCGTCATTAGTTTGGGGCTATCCCAATCAAGTGACCTCATAATGAAAAGTTTGAAAAGTACATTTCAACATCGCCAACCGCTCTGATAATGCTGCTGGTCATAGACCACGGTGACTGCTTATTATCAGGCGCACTTAATCAAACAACAAAATTAAATATTAAAAATTGGCAGTCATAGGAACTGCCGATAGAAGTGAAAACTTAGAACTCAGAATTTAGCCCAGTCAAAATAGATATTCCAGTTTGCATTAATTCCCAACAAGCTGGATTTTTGTTGAGGCCTTGAATACGTCATTACAAATGATATGTCAAAAGTCCCCATCGATCCCGCTTGTGCGTTGTTTTTTATTCGAGGTCAAAGGTTACAAATTTGGGATTTTGCGTATATCTCTGAAACAACGAGAGCTATCGAAAAATGTTTCAGGCAAAGTTTGAAGATCGTAAAATTGTCTACAAAAAAGATTCCATCACTTTTCTTGAACAAAGCATCGCTTTCGAGATATCGTCACTTTAGACCGCAGGAAAGTCGTATTTTCGACTATATCCACACATTTCCGCACCACCTCTGATTTTGAATATTGTACTTTTGCCTCTTTTGAAAATTGCCGATGTCGTATCGCAGCCAGTTATCGCATGAAGGAATAATATATGAGGCTGACATTTTGGATATGCAGTTAAATTTTGTGAAGAATATTTATATTTTCGTTTGTTCTTGAGAAATGATCGTATCCCTAGGTGTTCGTGCAGTTAATATTATTAACAAATCTAAATCTTCTCTAACAACGATAGTTGGATTGGTGCTACTGAATTATTCAATTGCGGTTTCAATAATGAGGACATCAGCGTCATTTTGAGCTTGTTTCACAACAATATTGGCAGCTGCAAATTCTTCACATAATCGAAATCAAATGAAATTTATTGTGAGTATTAGCAAGAAACTGCTGTTGGTTTGTCGGAACAGTCATTGATCGATCAAAAACAATATCAGACGATGAAGATGTTTGTTTAGCTCGACGACGTTGTTCTGTAGCTTTGATATTTTTTGTATAACCAGTGTAACCGTCAAATATTATAGTAACGTTGTGACCAAACTTTATCGCTTTATGAACTTTTTAATATACTAATAGGTAAACTCCATGACAGCTCCAAAATGAAATAGTCACGGGAGAGGATGGTACAACCGAGCTCTTAAAAGACGGTGGAACACCACTGATATAAGAGTTCCAAGGTCTGTTTAATGTAGTGTCTTCTCGTCGTCTCTCTCACAATGTCTAAAGACAAATCTTCGATCAGTGTGTAGGTGTGTCATGACCCACGGTGCCAAAACGTGGACACTGACAGCTAAGGTAGTCCACAAATTTAAAGTTGCAAAGCGTGGAACATGGAACGACCTATGCTTTGAGTTTCTCTGGAAGATTGAATTCGGAACTAGAGAACCAAGGTTATACCGACATAGCTCAACGCATTTGCAAATTAAAGTGGCAATGGGCCGGCCATATCTGCCGCAGAACCGGAGTAGACATGTTCTTCAGTGGAGACCGGGAATCCGGAAACGTAGTGTAGAGATCCTGAGACTAGATGGAGTGACGATATATGGAAGACAGCAGGCAGTAGATGAAGACGTAAAGCTGAGGTTAGGGCTGACTGGCGGATCATGGAAGAGACCAGGGAACTATGTCCAGCAGTAAACTAAGATAAGCTGATGATGACGGTGTTGAAACTCCACGACCTCCAGCCAGTAGGTACTAATCATACATAGATCCACATTTCCACTCTAAGAATGGACTACAAATCTGTGTGAACCGTAGAACTGTTGTTGGTCATGTCTTGCAGTCAAGTATGATAATATTATCCAAGCTCGTTCTATATTATTCTACAAAGTAGTTTGGTGCCTAATACTTAAATCCTTTTTCAAGGATGACTCTGTAAAAGATTGTACTAAATCTCGAACTTATTTACATAATCTTTGTATAGAAATTCAGATTCTGGAATTCACGATAATTGCACGATGATGATGATTATAAAATAAAATTATATAAAATATTGCGTCCACAATTTTGCAGTTGGTCCACGTTGTTAATATTCCTTTAATTTTGAATGAGTGCCACGAGTGCATATTCGTATTTTCTATGTTTAAAATAGCCATAATTAGAGAACAGTACATCGTAGAAGAAAAAGTGTTGAGATCTTTTTTGTAGACAATTTTATGATCTACACACTTTGTTTGAACCATTTTTCGGTAGCTTTCATTGTTTCAGATTAGAGACATATACGCAAAAAACGCAAATTTGCGCCTTTGACCTCGAATAAAAAACAACGCACAAGCGGGATCGATGGGGACTTTTGATATGTCATTTATAATGACGAATCCAAGGCCTGCACAAAAATCCAGCTTGTTGGGAATTAATGCAAACTGGAATCATAATTTAGTCTATTTTGACTGGACTAATTTGATAGCTCACCTTGGAAACTACACGGGTGTAACCGGAGGGCGTGGCCTCGCCATCATGGCATGGCCATCCAGAAATTCGTCAGCATTTCCCATTGGCTCACGCATTTCTAGATGACCATGCCATGATGGCGAGGCCACGCTCTTTCAGCATTTCCCATTGGCTGACGCATTTCTAGATGCCCAATCGCCAAGGTCCCGAATTTACCCGAAGATTTCTTATCATACCCGAGCGTGACGCTATAAATCAATTTACACCCCACAAAAAAATTTGTCTAGGCGCGCCTAAAGAAGTTTTCACTTCAAAAAAATAACGGATTCATTTTTGCACCTCTACTCACCAGCCAGGTCTGCACCTCGATTTTGGGGTGATAGGAGAGCTACGTGACAAGTTTTAAGCTTGCCTCAAGTATTTGAGGCAAGCTTAAAACTTGTCATTTTTTTCTCTTCATTTTTGTCTTGTCATTTGTTTGAATTTAAAATTTGGGTAGGTATCTACCCAAAATTTGCTGCCACCTCTCTGAATATAAGTTTTAAAGGCAGCGGTTCCCACCGTCACCGCGACACGAGACCGCGACACGAGACACGTGTCGCGACACGTGTTTCGGTCTCCTGTCGCGGTATTGGCGCGAACTGGCGCCCATACAATTCCATAATGACAAGTGCCTGTCGCGGTCTTCGGTCGCGGTCTCCTGTCGCGGTCTCCGCGCGAACCGCAACCTATATTCGCCATTGGAAGCGTCGCATGACAAAACTGTAAACACACAAGCGAAATATACGACGAAATATAAATCCAAAAAAGTGTAATGCGAACGTGCGGACGTTCCTCTCCGCTCCGACGATAAGTCTCTACATTAACATATTGGTGACGTGAACCCATTAGATTTTCACCTATCAAAAAGTACTGAACACGACAAACTACTCGTAGTTTCCTTCAATCACACGACGGTAGTAGAAACAATAGTAGTAACAGAATGGAAGCATGTGACGAGCATGTGACTTTTTTGTTCTTCTAAATTTTAGACACGGACCATTGAAACCTAACTTTTCCACTACTTGCGCGCCTCCATTTAGATTCTATCCTTGGAATAATTTTCTTCTGTTAGTTTGTTTACCCTGTTCGTTGATATTGTGATATGTGTAGGTACTAATCAATTTCTTGGTCTTTATATTTCTTTGGACTCTTTGGTAATGCGTAGAACTAAACTGAACCAAAATTGAACGCCATATTTTAACGGTTTTTTTATTTATAGAGAGTACGTAAATAGATACGAGTACGAAAGCGAAAGATTTTCTAAATATGGCTTCATATTTTTGTTCGAAGAATTGAATTGAAATTTGAAAAAGTAAGTTATCTAGTTAGTATCTTACTAAATTTCGTCTCAAATGGCGAAAATAATTATTATCTAAACTACGGAAGCGATTGCACGTTTGAGACATTGGTCATCGCATAGGAAAAAATCCATCAAAATGTGGTCTAAGGAGGTACGCCTCCTAGAAACATGGAAACAAAGAAAGCTACAATTTTGTCAGTCATTCTACTGCCAAAAAAGAATGTTCGAATATTTTTCGCAAAAAAAATAATTAAAAGCAGACTCAAATGGTGTAAAAAACACCAAAAAAATGGATATTCTCGCGACTCAGCATGCAGCCAAAGATTTGGACAATTTTGGACTAATAAATTGAATCCGAGGCCGAGTGTGCCAATAAGTGTCGAGGGCGTAGGTTTGGCTGTTTTGGGTCAATTTCAGAGTTGTTTCTCCCTTGCGACCTGATATCGCGAACCCTGAATGTGAGTCAAGGTTATTTGGTGCTGGACAATCTATTTTTCGAGTCACAGCGAAAAGTGTAAGAGAATGTTGAGGAACACGAAACGAGGAAAGTCCCCTGGTACACTTTGAGCGTTGAACATTTGCAACACGCTGGTGTTCACTTGCCGAGAGTCCTCGCCATACTGTTTACTTTTTGTATTGGACATTCTTACACATACTTTTTGCACACCCGTATACTTGTCCAAATATTATTATCGGCTAATTATCTTACTTGTACCAACGTTCTACATCTTGTATTCTATATAAAAAAGCCATGCCATCCACATCCTGTCTTTGTTTGTATTCTGTATTGTTTAAATTGTATTTTTTCTGATGTGCAAAATAAAGTGTTTGTCATTTTGTTTCTAATCTAGCTTGTTTGATCTGATCTAGTGTATGTTTGTATGGTAACGCTAGGGCCTCAATAGTACACGGATGTGAATGGGTAGAACACAGAGCACAGGTAAATAGAACTGGTGACGATACCGTGTCCAAATCGACGCAGACAATAAACTGAGGACGGAGCGTCACAGCGGCTGTTCACATTATGCCGTGTTTTAAACTGGCCTTTTTTTGAAGTGATAATTTCTAAAGGTACAAGTTCGCGCGGAGACCGCGACAGGAGACCGCGACCGGAGACCGCGACAAGCACCGACCGAGACACACAGTCATGTGTCGCTGTCTCGACACGAACTGGCGCCCATACAATTCCATAATGTTATGTGCCTGTCGCGGTCTACGGTCCCGGTCTCCTGTCGCGGTCTCGCGTCGCGTTCTTAGCGCGAACATGTACCTTTACACTTCGTACTTCGTTACGTCAGTCAGTCTGGTTTCTCTTTCTCTCACGCATACGGCAGCGGTAAGCAGGCTTCTCCTCGCTCACTCTATCCCACCGCGCTAGCCGTATTTCGGACGAACGGGTCTCTCTCCACTCAGTGTATTTAGATTAGTTTAGTTTTAACCAAATATATTAGTTTAAGTTATCACTTCTGTCGGGCGTCCCTAGAAGCACATTTTTTTTATACCCAGATATTTTTTTTTTTACGTCTACCACCGACTTTTAAAACCGGGTCACACAGAGGCGATCCGATAGCGATAGCGATAGCGATCCGAGACGGGATTTTTTGTAATGTTCGAATTTGTATGCAACCTGACACACAGCAAGCGGGCGCGATCCCATACTCGGATACGATCCGGATCGCTATCGGATCGTTATCGCTATCGGATCGCCTCTGTGTGACCCGGCTTTTAAGCGACCAAGTACCACTGACTTTTCGAAGTCATATGCATAATGCTTATTTAAAAACAAACGGTGAACGAAAATATCGTAAATAAGTCACTCGGAGCCAGTGTGGTGGATTATGTGGCCTAGATTCTTTCCTAGCGAGAGGAGGTCCCGAGTCCCAGCAGTGGAAACATTTAGTGGGCTGTTTATGCAATGCATGCTTATGCTGTTTCTATACCCCTGTAAACGTTGAGGACGCACCCTTCGAGTTACGCCATCTAACCAACCACAATCACTTCGGAGAGTGTGCAACTGATCTGCATGGTCTAACCGTACGCGTTTTCTATCGAAATGCTCGTTGTTCGAAAAAACAACATTTCATGATTGACGTCCCAAAGACTCGAACGAGAGGTTTGACTCTTAGAGCAAGAGCCCGTGAACCCCAGACCTTCGTTATTTTATAAAAGCTGAAAACTTGTCAGCGCATGCTCCTAACACAGGTAAGAACGATGGCCCATTATGAAGTTTGGGTCATCCTGGCTTTGGCAGATAAACGGTACTAAGGCCCCGAGTCCCAGCAGTGGGAACTTTTAGTGGGCTGCTTATGATAATTAGGCTGCTAATTGTTCCCCAAGTATTATGTATAAAAATCAGCACGCATATTAAGACGCAAGTAGAATTATAATTGCATGGACATTAACACAACATTGGTGTCTGGCAAGTGTTTACCACGATGTTAAGTGTCTGGCAATTATTGGTGTGATTTTTAATAATATTCTAAAGGTATTACCAAAATATCAGACTTAATAATTTGACAAATTTTGATCGGTTTTTCATAGGTACACCTTTAGTACCGTTTATCTGCCAAAGCCAGGATGATCCAAACTTCATAATGGTCCATCGTTCTGACCTGTGTTAGGAGCATGCGCTGCCAAGTTTTCAGCTTTTATAAAATAACGAAGGTCTGGGGTTCATGGGCTCTTAGTCCATCTAGATTTGTGATAATAAAAGTCTAGTCTGTGGAATTTGCCTGAATGGGTTTTTCCCGATTTAGAATTTTGGTGTTTTTAGGGTTCCGTAAAACGTAAAAACGGAACCCTAATAGATTCGTCATGTCTGTCTGTCTGTCTGTCCGTCCGTATGTCACAGCCACTTTTTGCCGAAACTATGAGAACTACACTGTTGAAACTTGGTAAGTAGATGTATTCTGTGAACCGCATTAAGATTTGAACAAAAAAATTAAAAAAAAGAAAAATTAGGGTTGCCCCCATACTGAGAACTGAAACTCAAAATTTTTTTTTTCAGCAAACCTACACGTGTGGGTTGTCTATCGATAGGTCTTCAAAAATGATGTTGAGGGTTCTAAAATCATTTTCGTCTACACTGAATAATTTGCGCGAGAGACACTTCCAAAGTGGTAAAATGTGTGTGCCCCCCCCCCCCCCCCCTCTAACTTCTAAAGTAAGAGAATGAAAAATCTAAAAAAAATATATGATGTACATTACCATGTAAACTACCAACGAAATTTAGTTTGAACTCGATCTGATGAGTAGTTTTTTTTAGTACGTCATAAATACACTATTGTTGAAACTTCGATCAAAGTTACAGCGAACTACAAGAACTATGTGTACTATGTATATTATGTTACTTGCTGCAACGGAACCCTTCATGGGCGAGTCCAACTCGCACTTGGCCACTTTATTTTTTCTAGAGTCAACGGGATTCTTGTAGTTAAGCAAGCTCCATTGTAAACCGCGTCGGCCTCTAACATCAGGAAAGATGGCGGCCAAGTGTAAGCTTATAATACCTAGTCGATAAAATCGACAATGTTTCATTTTTTTCATGTATGGATGTTCGTTGCTCAATTACGTCGGAAAGTCTGAACCGATCACAGAAATTATTATTTAGATTTCTGTGGAACCGATCGAGTTGAAATTTGAAACACAGGTAAAGGATAGTCTGGAAGAAGAGTCTCGTCTCTCTATGCTATAAAAAAAAAAAAATATATATAAATGCTATACTATTCATAGCGATAAAATAACAGGGACGCAAACTATGCGGGTGAAACCTCGGAACGATGCTAGTCAGAGCTATAACATCTATACATCTGTGACAAGTTGAAAAGTATTATTTTTACAGCGTTAAATTTATACTACGATCAACTATTGTATCGGATATTCATGATGTTCTTCAAAGGCCAAGCACCGTGACCTGCATTTTGTAACTAGTGTACTTATTACATAATTGTATGGAGTTGTATTACTGGGTACCTAATGGAAAGTATCCGTAGTGGTAGTGATTCGTTTACTTCCGGCGACGCGAGCGACCATTCGAGAGTTCAACTTACAGATGGCCATCAGGGACAGATATGCGGTCGTGGTAGAGGCTCTGAACCGGGATGAGGCGACTTAGAAAACAGCAAAATCGGACTAAAAAGCAATAGAATTAGGTTTAAAATATTAACGGCTAACGGCTATCCAAAATAAATACATATATGAAAAATATTACCCAAACCCAAATACAAAGATGAACCCCAGAGTTTGTAGAGTTAGTAAATTAAAAAAATGGGTTTATTGGGGATCATAGAATACGGGATATTTACTATGGTTGTATTCAATTCATTTATTCGAACCATAAATTGAGAAAAACGCTTGGTTACGTCATTTACAAAGATCTGTGTAGGTCTTAATTCATAACAATTCAATTTCATGATATTCCGAGATCTAGCCGTGGTAATGGGAGAGCTATGCAACAAGTTTTCAGTTTGCCTCAAACACTAAAACTGGCCAAGTGCGAGTCGGACTCGCCCATGAAGGGTTCCGTAGCAGCAAGTAACATAATAAATAAGTCGCGTAGTCTTGTAGTGCGGTGTAACTTTGATCGATGTTTTAATAATAATGTATTTATGACGTACTAAAAAATACTCATCAGATCGAGTTCAAACCAATTTTCGTTGGTAGTTTACATGGTAATGTACATCATATATTTTTATCATTATTAGTTTTATCATTCTGTTATTTTAGAAGTTCGAGGGGGGGACAAACATTTTACCACTTTGGAAGTGTCTCACGCGCAAACTATTCAGTGCAGGCAAAAATGATATTGAAAACCTCAATATCATTTTTGAAGACCTATCGATAGAAAAATTTTTTTGAGTTTCTGTTCTAAGTATCCCTAATTTTTTTTGTAAAAATCTTAATGCGGTTCACAGAATACATCTACTTACCAAGTTTCATCAGTGTAGGTCTCATAGTTTCAGCAAAAAGTGGCTGTGACATACGGACGGACAGACAGACAGACAGACGGACATGACGAATCTATAAGGGTCCGTTTTACGTTTTACGGAACCCTAAAAATTGGTGCCAGCTCTAGAGGAATATGACATGTTTGTTCCCAGTGCACTCTTCCCCGAGTCAGCTGATATTCACTAAAGTTGCAATTTATGTATAACTAGCAGCGCCCCGCGGTGTTACCCGCGTAGTTCCCGTTCCCGTTGTTTTTCCGGGATAAAAAGTAGCCTATGTGTTCTTCTAGACTATAATCTAGATGTGTTCCAAATTTCAGCCCGATCCGTTCATACGTTAGAACATGATTGAGAAACAATCATCCATACATTGAGTTTTATAACATTAGTAGTACTATTAGGATTAATTTAATTCCACTTGAGATATAGTATAGTTTTTATTAAGTTTAAGTTTATTGTTTTTGTAACAATATAATAATCTGTTACTATTACGTTGATCTGATGATGGATTCAGAAGGTGGATACTGGAACTTATCAACGGTGAACAGCAAACGCACGTAATTTTGTAAATGGATTCAACTATAATATCATTATCATCATAATCAGCCACATTCGTCCACTGCTGGACATAAGCGTTTCCAATAACACGTAACTCATGATCCTGGGCTTTCACGTTTCCAACCGCCAGTCCGCCACCGGCTGCCATTCGTAAATCGTCACTCCATCTAGTCTCAGGGCGTGTTACACTACTTTTGCCTATTCACGGACTCTACTCCAGAACCCGTCTACTCCAACGGTTATCGGTTCAGATATGACTAGCCCACTGCCACATCAGCTTGCTGGTGTGCTGAGCTATGTCGGTGACTTTAGCTCTCTGACGGATTATCTCTTTACGAATAAATTCCCTCAGAGAAACTAGAAACACAACTAAAATATAACCAGTTCTAAACTCTATCATAACATGGCTGCTGCACCTAGGGTTGGGTTGTCTAGGGGACTCCTCAACCGTGAATGGTTCAGACCCAACATTTTATAAATGGGTTTATCCTTAACAGGCTGGTCTAACTCCCCAATGTTGAAGAAAAAAAACGAAGGCCTGCCTGCCCTTCGTTTTTTTTTTTATATAGAGTGACGAGACGAGCAGGTTATGTGCCTGATGGTAAGCAACATGCCTGCCACATAACAGCACAGTAACACGCAGCTATTGGAACATGATAGTCCAAATCATTACCTAGCACTGCACTGCGCTCGTCACCCAGAGATTTAATATATTATGTCTCTAAGCCCTGTAATTTCTCTGGAATCATTGCCCTTCAAACCGGAACACAGTAATGTTTGCACATTACTGCTTGGCGGTAGAATATTTGGCAAAGGTGTGGTACTTCCCCAGGCGGACTCTGCTAAGAGTCCTACCACTACTAAACTACTTCGTTGCGTTTGACCTCACATAGCTTGCTCCACTCAGGACTTCTGAGCTTAAGCTTGTGGCTCTCGCATTTTTTTATATGCACCCTAGGGTAGTAGACCAGGTGGAGTCGGGGATCTCCTAGTTGGATCTGGGTCCTAAGTCCGGTCCGATTTGGTAATTTGGTTACTTAAATATAAAAAATGGCAATCTTGGTATTAGGTTAGTTAGTAAGGTTTGCGTTTTTAATATGAATATTATTTAATACGATGCTTATCCTTTTAAACTTTAGGTATTTTTCATATAAGCGGAAAAACCATTAGGTATTTCGTTTTTAACGTGAGTTTTTTTTTATTTAAACGTTTAAATACGTACCCAAATAAAGTTTTAAAAACATTTTGTCATATCACTATTATAACTAGGTCTCAGTGTGAACCGGCCCTGTCATCACTGCTCACTGAGTATGGACACGCTCTCAAATGAACAAACTCCCAATTAAAGCTTTGGAAAACAGTCCGTCTGTATCGCTCACTGATTTAACTCGCCTCGGGCACACAACGAGTCACATAACAGATAAATTGAACAAAAACATTTGAATTATAAAATAAATAAAATTAAACAAATAAATATGTTGGAAAAAAATGCAGTTATTGCTGTCATCTTGGCTGTGTGCGTGCGAGATGGTAAGTCTATTTATTATAAGTGTTTTTTATCCTACTTCAGAAAAGGAGATCATTCGTTTTCGAAATATCAACAAAATCGTAAATTCTATTTATTTCGACAAAATATTCGTTTCCTGTGAAACCTCGTCTTGTCTCATTGGAACTGTGTGTTTTGTTGATTTCCCAAAACATATTAATTTTATTCGGCCAACTCATAGTTTAATTTAAATTTAAAGTTTGTGTGTATTTTTTCAGCGAGAATTAAAAAAAATTATCCATGAAATAACTAAAATGCAACTCATTTTTTTTTTTTAATTTACCGACTTCAAAAAAGGAGGTTTCTCAATTCGACCGTATATCGTTTTTTTAGTTATATCCATGTTATAATTTTGATTGCCTTATTACACTCATCATCCTACTGACAATTCAGTTGTGCTTAGTGTAAGTAGTTACATAGGTAGTGTGCTGTAGTTACACTGTAATTTAGTACTTTTACCGTTAATAAAGTGGCCAAGTGCGAGTTGGACTCGCCCATGAAGGGTTTCGTTGCAGCAAGTAACATAATATACATAGTACACATAGTTCTTGTAGTTCGTTGTAACTTTGATCGAAGTTTTAATAATAATGTATTTATGGCGTACTAAAAAAAAACTACTCATCAGATCGAGTTCAAACTAATTTTCGTTAGTAGTTTGCATGGTAATGTACATCATATAATTTTTTCAGTTTTTTCATTCTCTTACTTTAGAAGTTAGAGGGGGGGACACACATTTTACCACTTTGGAAGTGTCTCTCGCGCAAACTATTCAGTATAGACAAAAATTACAGTAGAAACCTCAACATCATTTTTGAAGACCTATCGATAGACACCCCACATGTGTAGGTTTGATGAAAAAGTGTAGTTCTCATAGTTTCGGCAAAAAGTGGCTGTGACATACGGACGGACAGACAGACAGACAGACAGACAGACAGACATGACGAATCTATAAGGGTTCCGTTTTTACGTTTTACGGAACCCTAAAAATCATTTATAGATAGTGATTTCAACTTTCTTTCTTTCAACATCTTTTAATACGTGGCACTGCGCTGTTCTGGGTAGACGTGTTGCTTACCATTAGGCGTACGTATCGCTCGTACCGTCACTCTGTTTTATAATGTATGAACAACAATGTACGAACCCAAAACAAACAATTTCAAAAAAAACTTGGTAACAAACTAAAATGTATTGTAATTGTAACCCACTTTACTTTATTGATTAAATGGAGGAAATGCATTAACGCATACCCTTCCGTGTGGAGGAAATGGTGGAATTATGTTAGACTCGACACCCACGTGGTGTTTCACCAACTAAAGTCTCCACGGGGTTCCACGTTTGCCGCTTACGCCGGGAAAGTAGGGACACTACTGAATTCTTCCGAGCACCCACCGCGGTTTGCCCGCTTCCCGGCTTTCCTCTGAGGCACACCCCCGTCACTGGCGCACTGGCAACCTGCGGGTCTGCGAGTCTACCACCTAACTAAAACTGTCTTAGGTTTGATATTGCTGTCTCTTTTCTTTTCGCTTGAAATTATAGAGACAGCAACAGCAAAGCCAAAGTTGATTAAGTTTCGCGGTAGACACGCTGCAAGGCTGTAGAGGAGAAAGAGAACGGCGCACCGGAATCCAGGTCTCGCCTCTACTACCGCGATGCCGCCAAACATCACGGTCTCAGTCGCACCGGTGCCGTCTACACCACGCGACTCCCGCTTGGGCGTCACATCATCGTTGGAGCTCAAAGCCATGGCGAGCGGCCCTACTATCTGGAATGACTCTAAACTGTTGCTTGGCCAAATAAAACTGACAGCCAAGTAACGTTCCAAGCCATTCCAGCCCCTCAACAAATATCTATCTATATGCGAGAGGGCGAGATCCGGTCCTCACATAAAAGTTCGTCCGTCCTCGGTTGAAATTACCTATCACACATCAAGAACCCCGTAGGGATTAGGAAGTTGTTGTGTGATGCCTAGAGTGCACCAAGTGGAGGTTCTGAGTTCTGAAGCCACGCAACCCACAGATACTGTAACCTTAACTTAAAATACCGGCGAGTTTTTTATATGCTCCGTCCAGTACCTAAATCCCAATTACCTGATTTCAAAAGAATTTTCAAGTTATTACAGTTACAACTGCTATCCCTGGAACATGTCGATTTATGTATTTGAGCTGTAATGGCTGTTTAGACATTGTAGCCATATTAATCGTAAACGTAGCTTTATGTATTTGGCTTTAAAAATGTTTACGGAAAGATGATTCAGTTTAAGCCATTTTGAGACCATCTGTAGTCATTCGTTTGCGACTACCTCTACTTCATCCCATGAATAAACCAACAAAGATCAATGCTGTGACATCTGCGTAAATTTCTATTTTATATTGTTTTATTTTGACATCACACAGGTGATTAATATTGAGTTTGAGGAATAGAATATGCCCTAATAAACTTCCTTGTGGCACGCCAAATGTTGTTTCTAGTTCACTGCTGACTTCTGCATTTACCTTTGTACTTTGCATTCTTTCTTACTGGTAACGTTCAAACCATTTTAAAACAATTCCCCTTAATTCTATATATTCCAGCTTAGCTAGTAATACAGTGATGAAGACTGTTTCAAAGGCCTTTGCCAAGTCATGTTGCAAGAAATTTTATCACACAATACCATTATCCCGAAGCTTAGCAAAGTATGTACCTACTATGAACACCAGATAGCTAATTTAATATTTCCATACATAAATCATATCTCGTGTCATGATGTTTATGTTTCAACTCTTTTGAAACGAAACGAACGATTATATTTATGAATTTTTGCATCTGCTTTAGGTAGATATGAGAATAGGTTGTAAAGTATTTTTCACCGTCCTGCGTCCTACCCCACTCTGCATTTATTTATCACTGCTGTTGACGGCTGTATGAACAATAACCAAATAATTGTACCGTCGTATTTGCATGAAGTAATTTACATGAGGTGTCGCGTCAGTTTGACATTTCTGCGATAATAGCTATTCTTTTAGATATCTTTTGAATAAGGTCCATTTAGAAGTTTTGTTTCGGAAGTTACGCCCCGTCCGATATCTGATATATAAAAGACATCTTAGGACAACTGCAAAACCGTTGGAATCCGTCAAATTAGTAGTGCCACTGTTTGGTTAGGAAAATACCTATATTGCATTTTATGTACGACAATGTATATAAAATGCAACCAACATTTGAACGTGTGTATTTTTTTTAAACAGCAGACAAATTTGCGGCTGCTTATAACTTTTTAGTCAGTAGTGTGTTGTTTAGTGATGTTTAATCAGATTATTTATTATTAAAACTACATAAATTACATTTAAAACTACACTACCTATGTAGGGTACCTAACTACTTACACTAAGTTCATCTGAATTATCCGCCTCTACTAGTTGGGACCGTGCCGTGCATTATTTTGATTATCATAGTTTTAGCAGGCATAACGTAACATCATCTACCAAACAATGGTATAATCGAATGCACAGTTTGAATGCGGATTAGAAATTCCACAAATGTCTATGTAAATAAGTACCCATATAGAAGAAATAAATTCACATGTATCGGGGCAAGACCCAATCTAGCGGTAGTTAAGATTACAAGTAACAAGTCAAGAACCATGCGCGCTGTCTCAATGATAACTATTTTCTCCATCTTGTTGGCAGTTGCCTAGAGAACCAACTGCTTAGAGAATTTAATTAAGAAGAAGTTTGAATTTATAGGTGGTACATTACCAGTTACCACGCTACCAGTGCCGTAAATAGAGCAAAGCGACCGAAGCCCAGGGATTCTCCTGATATAACTAACTTCGAAAAAGGCATTTAAATTCACATTCTACAATCAAACATTCTTGCGCCTCTCTAGAGTCTAGGCACAGGGGTGCCTGGGCGAAATATAAAAAGTAGAATTGGCCGGACTACGTGCTTGATGCTATTTTTCTCTAACATTGTTTTTTCTGATCTTCTGAACCATCAGCGTACTCCATCCACTGCTACGAATGCAACAGCGTGAACAACTCGATGTGCCTGGAACCGAAGCTGTACGACCGGGACACGTTGGGGAAGTTCCTCCCCACGGCAGCCTGCGGCAGCGGCATCTACTCTGCAGACCAGCACAGCTTCTTCTGCAGGAAGATCACGCAGACAAGTGAGTACAATCGAATTCTTCTGTATGGAGATCACATAAACTAGTAAGTACGGTCGAATTCTTCTGCAGGTGCCAGACAAGTGAGTACGGTCAAATTCTTCTGAATGGAGATCACATGTACTAGTAAGTACGGTCGGATTCTTTTGCAGGAAGATCACACAGACAAGGGACACAGACGGTCGAATTCTTCTGTAGGACTATCATACCGACAAGTGAGTATGATCGAATTCTTCTGTAGGAAGGTCACAAAGACAAGTGAGTACGGTCGAATTCTTCTACAGGAAGAAAACGCAGACAAGTGAGTACAATCAATTTCTTCTATAGGAAGATGACATAGACAAGTGAGTACGATCGAATTTTTCTGAAGGAAGATGAAGCAGGCAAGTGCACGGTTTGCACGGTTGCCGTTCCAAAGACTCGAACCAGGAAGTTTGTCTCTACTATCATAATAAGAACGTTGAATGCGTTGCCTGGATGGGTTTTTCTCAATAGATGAAATCTTGGTATCTTCAAGTCGACAGTGAATCGGTTTCTTCTAGGTAAGCACACTCCATCGTAGATCACATCATTGCTTGACATAAGACATGATGGTTGTCTATTATTGTTGGGTGCAAGCCTATTATTGTCATAACAACACTATGACATTATAAGTACAGTGTTTATTTCTGAAACAAACGTAGGTAATAGGGATATATCTATAGCGAGTACGGAATCAAGTTCAACATTTATTTATACTGCACAAGAAATGTATCGTGATTGGTGATAAGTGATAACCCATTAACCCGATAATCATCGACTTACAGCTGGAATTGCAATAACAATAGGTACCTACAACTACATACTCGTATTCTACAAACTAGGGATATCTATATATATAAAAGCGAAAGGTCACTCATCAAGGAATCTCAGAAACTACAAATGCTAGGAATCTGAAATTTTGCATGGAGGTCCCTTTTAGCACGTAGGCGCCCGCTAAGACGGGGTTTTGCGAAATTCAACCCCTAAGAGGGTGAAACAAGGGATGAACGAATGTATGAAAATTCAAGATTTTCAAAGTTATCAAATTTTGTATCTAGACACTTGACACGATGCAATTAAATGTGTGTTCTATCAATTTTGTAATTTCAAACTGTACGGGGGTAAAATTGGGGTTGAAATGGGGGATGAATGTCAATATGGAAGTTCCCGACCGTTAAAGATAAAACCATGAAACTCTGTATATAGACACTTGACGCGAAGCAAACGAATGTTTGTTCTAGCAATTTTGTAATTTCAACCTGTACGGGGATGAAATTGGGGTTGTAACGGAGGATGAATGTCAACATGGAAGTTCCCAATCGTTGAAGATAAAACTATGAGTCTTTTTAGAGGGACTTGGCACGAAGCCAATCAATTTTTGTTCTAGCAATTTTGTTATTTCGAACTGTATGGGGATAAAATTGGAGTTGAGATGGGGGACGAATGTCTCTTCGCTTTCACACCTAAACAACTGAACTGATTTTGATGAAATTGTTTTATTATACATTTTTTTTAGTAACCGTAAATGTGTCTGGGTATAAAAATAGGTACCAACTTACTGCCTGAGTTACCTTAGTATTTATTTCGCACGGACGAAGTCGCGGGTAACAGCTAGTAATATGTATATTTACAGGTAATTACTATAATGATAATTGTAGTGACTATATATTTTGGTGGTAAGAATTTTTGCAGAGTCCACCTGGGATAGTACCACATTTCTGACACATATTACTGATTGATAGTATAGTTATTCTACTGTCAATCAGTAATGTGCAAACATCACTGTGTTCAGGGCACAGAGATAAATCATCTTACATCTCTGGGTGACGAGCTGACGAGCTGTTCGATGTGCAGTGATAGGTATGAATTGGACTCTTCATGTTCTAATATCTGCCTGTGCTGGCAGGCGTGTTGGTTACCATCGGGCACATGTCCTGCTTATCCTGTAACTCTACACTCTAAAAAAATACCTTCATACGTAGGTATCGGATTTGTATACCCATATTATCCAAGAAATACATTTTTTTGGATATGTGTTATTTCGGCGAAAATTAAATGATTGTAACAGATTTCACAAGGTAAAATGATTACATTTTCAGTCCTGCACAAAGGCTATGAGCCTGAAGTGCGAGTGACGCGTGGTTGCGGCTGGGTGCGGCACCACAAGGATTGCTATAAGGCTGACAATGAGGACCACCTGGAGACCGTCTGCCAGTGCTTCGCCGACGGCTGCAACGGTGCCCCCTCCGCCGGAGCCCTAGGCCCGCTGATCCTGCTCACGACGATAGGAGCCTTTACCAAAACTGTACTCTCCTGATCGTCGTAATCTGTCATCATACCTGAAAATATTAGTATATCCTTATCATAGCCTCATTCCGTCATTCTTCCCGCCGTTTGTTACAATGGTTCAAAACACATCCATATTAGTCAAATCTGGATCTGAAAACTGTGAACGTTCTTTATGCCCGACTTCCATTGTCATTGATACATTTTGTGAGACTTAAATGTATTACATAATTTAGTTCTCTCCTAATCATAGCCAATTCCCTATTACTCATAAACCTATTATTATCTTTCTTAAATCCCCATTCCTTCTCACTTACAAATCAATTTTCTCCTAATCAAAGCATAAACCCATCATCTAATTATGGGCCATTCTCTCCTACTACGTTTTATTTAATATCGCTCCACCATTAATTTTGTCGACGTAATTAGATAGATAAAATAAAAAATTTTTATTCAGTTCACAAGTTCCCATTTTTACAATTTGCTTAGTGGAAAATGGAACCCAAACTCGACTAGGCCAGTATTTTGGGATTCCTCAGTTTGATTTATAAAAATTACCGCGTACAATTTTACAAAATCTAAATTAAAAAAAAATATATTACTTACAGTTAGTTGATGCTACTACTATTATAATGCCTATAATGATAGGTTACAACCTCTTTTTTACTTTTACAATATACGTAGTTGCTACTATGGGCAATTTTTGAATATTTTATTTAAAAGCCTCTCACTACTCACTACATCGCCTACATAGGCAGTATAAGTTATGAAGTATGACCTGGTCGTGACTCGACAATAATAGTACTGCGTAGTCTATTACGCACAACCTGTCAACCAGTCATGGATAATCCATTTGAAACGGTCGTTTCAAAGAAAATTTGTACATTTACATATTAACTTAATATTTTAAAGTTTACCTACGATATACAGATCATAGGATCGAAAAAGGCTTGACAGTGAAAATAATGTATTTGTTGTGTGTTCAATGTAAGCTGTATGTAAAAGCTGTACTTAAAGAAATTTATATCCAAAAAGACTTGGTGTCATGGGACACCAGGTGGGAAAGAAGTTCCTTCGCATAATCTTATCTTCTTAATATATATAAATCTCCTGTCACGATGTTTGTCCGCGATGGATTCCTAAACTACTTCACCGATTTTAAATTAAATTGACACACCGTGAGCAGTCTGGTCCAACTTGAGAGATAAGATAGTTTTTATTTCGATTAATAGTCTTTAAATGACAATATCCGAACGCAGCCGGAATGGGCCGCTAGTACACATATAGTATAATATCAACACAAATTGACAAAAAAAATCTTAATTTTATTATTTATGTTTTTTTTTACACTTAGTATAAAGTGATGAGACGAGCAGGACAAGTGTTTGCAATGTCTGGTGTCTGCGATGGTAAGCAACCTGAAGCCTGCCACATAACAGCACAGCAGCTATTGCAGCTATTGGAACATGAAGAGTCCAAATCATTACCTAGCATTTCACCCAGAGATCTAAGATGTTATAGTCATAGTCATAGTCATAGTATTTATTCATAACCATTATGTTACATGTCAAACTAAAACAAAAACATTATGTATATACTAAAATATCTCGGTATATCCGATGATTAATTATTACATTATCACAGAATAAATTTACTACAAACAATCATTTAACATAATATGTACATACATATATGTCAGATACTAATATAAAATGTCAAGTCAAAATAAGTTACTGATACCAATCAAATAATAATATAACATGTCACATAAAAAATAATTAAATAATTAAAATAAAAATCAGATTAGAATATGAGCATGTCAGTTAAAAAAGTACTAATAGTAACAAATTAAATAAATAAATAAAATAAAAAAATGTTTTATTGCGGCAAATTTAAACTTTAAAATTTTGAGAATCAATTAAATACAAACTAAACACAATTACTTAAAATAAAGAGCCTTTTAGTATTTCATCAAACTTATAGAATGCCTGTTCGATAAGCCAGTCTTTCAGTTTGCGCTTATATGCTCCTTTCGAGGGCGCATCGCGCACGTCCTGTGGCAACCTATTGTAGATGATTGGCGCTGTGGCGTGAACCAGCTTCCCGGTCCGAGTGAGCGTGCACGGCACGGCGTGCAGCCGGCCCGCGTGCCGCGCCGCGTGCTGCGGCCTCGACTCTCCAAAGCGTGCGTACTCCTCCAGGTGATCCCGCGCATACAGCGCCGCCTGGTAGCACACCAGGCTCGGGACGGTGAGAATTCGCAACGATTTGAAGAATTGAAGCGCAGACGTTTCCTCCGGCACTCGTACTATTGCTCGTACAGCTCGTTTTTGCATTATGAAGACACGCTCCCAATCGGCAGCACGTCCCCAAAGCTCGATACCGTATTGAATGAGCGAGTGCACGGAAGCGTAATAGCACTGTCGGACCATCTTTCTGGGTAATAGCGCGGATATACGCCACAGCGCGAAACATGCCCGCCCAAGTTTGACACATAAATTATCAATATGATCTGCCCACATCAACGATTTGTCAAGTACAAACCCAACAAAAGCGGTCGATTGTGTCTGCTCCATCTCCACGCATCCCACACTTACTTTCAGTGGTCTATACGCACGACCGGCAAGGTTGAAATGGATAAAATGGGTTTTCGTGGCATTTAGCATCAATCCATTGATGGTAAACCAAGTGTTAAGGCCACTCGCTACCACATTCAGCTTCCTCTCAAGTTGGTCTACAGTCGGAGCAGCGACAATAACCGCAACATCATCAGCGTACATGAGAACATGTCCTTCCTCAATGTTGTCCGGGAGGTCGTTCAGTAGGAGTGAAAACATGATGTTGGAGAGCGAGGATCCCTGCGCCACACCAATAACTGTTCTCAGGGGCTCTGACCTCACTCTGCCACCATCTCCCACCACGACCTGACATCGGTCCGCCATGAAGTCGCTGAGCAGGCGCAGTCCAGGTCCATTCACGCCATAGTGCCTCATCTTGGCCACCAGTACTCCATGGTCCGCAACATCGAAGGCCTTTGAAAGATCGCAGAAGATCACCGCGACTTGCTGCTTTCCCTCGCGAGCTTCCAGTACCCGTCGGACCACTTCCCTAGCCAGTGCAGTCGTGGACCTCCCACTGCGATAGGCATACTGGCGCTCACTCAAACATCGACACTCGGCTAAGTACTCCGTGATACGGGAGCTCAATCCGTGTTCAAATATTTTTGCCAGCACCGGTATAATCGACACAGGTCTATAACTACTTACATCCTCCTGCTGTCCTTTCCCTTTATATAAAGGTGAGACTTTTACGTGTTTTAACGCAGGAGGATACTTACCTTCATTACAGCACTGATTATAGAGGCGTGATAAAATAGGCGCCATCGACTCTGCCACAGAACACAGCAATGTAGTTGAGATATTGTAAGCGTCCCTTGACTTTTTCCGCGCTACGCCTTTTGTTATTATGCGAAATATCTCCGCCGGTGTGAAAGGTTTAATCCTAAGGCAGCGGTCGGCGGGCGCGCGCGCCGCGACTAGCGCAGCTGTCGCCGCTACAACATCAGCCCTTGGTGCCCCGGACGATGCAGCAATGTCTACAAAATACGCATTAACATAGTTAACAACCTCATTTTTTGTTTGAAATTTAGACCCATCCGATCGAAGCAACAGTTCAGTAAAGTCATGAAGCTCCCTAGTTCTGCCAACTTATATCTCTAAGCCCTGTAATTTCTCTGGAAACATTGCCCTTTAAACCGGAACACAATAATGTTTGTACATTACTGGTTGGCGATAGAATAACTTGCAAAGGTGTAGTACTTCAGTACTTCACCAGCCGGACTCTGCCAAGAGTCCTACCACCCAGAGATATCAGATGTTTTATCTCTATGTAATGGTATGATCACCTGAAAAATAAAGTTGGCAACACTGGTCTCAGGCAGTTTTATGCATCACTTCCGTTACATATTTTTCTTACGGTTTTAGTTTCACTTTTTATTCTTTAGGAACTTCTTTCCAAAAATGTAATCTTATATTGTACCTAGCTGTATTTATTTACCACTTAAACTATGTGTGTTAGAAGCGAACTAAATATAATTAATAAGTGTAATAAATAATAATAAGATTAGTATTATTAAAGTGTACTTACTAATTTATTTCTGTGGTTTTAATGGTTCTTCTATTCCACTATTCCCAAGGATCACTTAACAAAGTGACTTTCAGTATACCATCTTGTGGTAGTGGGTACGGAACTGACAGTGAGAGAATCCGCCTCGCACTTGACCGGTTATTTCCACCATCCACTCCAACCAACATTGATACAATTCTTCATGATGGGGCGTTTTGAAAATGTAAAAAGACCTGTCAAAGACTTCCCAATTTCCCCATAGATGGCGTCAATGGTTTATTTTGTTAAACAAACACAAAAACAAACAGTGGTGCCACACTTGGCAAAATGTAGAACTTTTTTTTAAATATTAATAAAGAGTGACGAGACGAGCATGGCACGTGCCTGATAGTAAGCAACATGCCTGCCACATAACAGCACGGTGACACACAGCTATTGGAATATGAAGAGTCCAAATCATTATCTAGCACTGCACTGCGCTCGCCACCCAGACATCTAAGTTGTTATATCTCTAACCCCTGTAATTCCTCTGGAAACATTGCCCTTCAAACCGGAACACAGTAATGTTTGCTCATTACTGCTTGGCGGTAGAATAACTGGCAAAGGTGTGGTCCTTCCCCAGGCGGACTCTGCTAAGAGTCCTACCAACTGTTTTTGACAAGTCAATTTGCACCTGGAAACGTCTCGTTAATATTATCTTCTTTTACTATTTACACTTGACCGCCATGTCGCCTGATGATGATGTTAAACGACGACGCGGTTGGCGAAGGAGTGTGAAGATGTGTGTTCGAATCTCCGTTTGTCAGTTTTTTTTAATCGTGCATAGGTCTGCGTTTGACCACCAACTCGCCTGATGGTAAGCGACATTGTGGTCGAAGATCGATCGTGACCTAGACAATACCTGTTCACTCTGACCTTGAAAAGTTTTAGATAGTTTGTATTTCTCAGAAAACTTCATATAAAAAATACACATTTTACGTGTGAGGAAAGTTACTCAAACCGTTTGATACAAATTTTGAGCATACTCCATATATTATTCTGTATAGGTATATCCGCCCTTCCCCCTTCTACCGCCTAACTAAATCGGCTATGGCTTTGCTATTGCTTATTATATGCTATTATTTGCTATCATTTGAAGCGAATAGAAAAGAGATAGCAATAAATACCAACGCTAAGACAGTTGTAGTTAGGCGGTAGGCCTTCCGATACTGCGCCGACTTACAACTTGTCTTTTAGTGGAAAGGAGATGGTAACATAAGGTCATGTCATATAGTATATATTTTTATTTAATATTTATTTATGTAGTTTGTATTCTCTTGGCAGAGTCCGCCCTGGGGAAGTACCACCCCTTTGCCAGTTATTCTACCGCCAAGTAGTAATGTGCAAAGATTACTGTGTTCCGGTTTGAAGGGCAATGTTTCCAGAGTAGAGAAATATAACATCTTAGATCTCTGGGTGACGAGCGCAGTGAAATGCTAGGAAGTGATTTGAACTCTGCTTGTTTCAATAGCTGTGTGTCGCTGTGCTGTTATGAGGCAAGCATGTTGCTTACCATCAGGGACATGTCCTGCTCGTCTTGTCACTCAGTATTTAAAAAAAATATTATTTTGGGTCATGTAAACCAGCTGCACACTCTCCAAAACACAATCTGTAAAAACCGTCCTCCTGTTTTGAAGCCGGTTAATAGCCACTTTTCGACGATATTCAGTATACGCTAAAAAAATACCGGCCGAAATGATAACCTCGTCCCATTGAACTTGGTTAAAAATAATACCGAGTATCAACCACATGCAACACATAATATGTGTCATAAGCTATTGATGAAATAAGTATCCTTATATACTTTTTTTAATAAATAAAGAAAAAAAAATTGGCAGTCATAGGAACTGCCGATTGAAGTGAAAACTTATACTTAACTCAAAATTTGATAGCTTACTTTGGAAACTACGCGGGGGAAACCGAAGGGCGTGCCCTGGTCATCATGGCATGGCCATTTAGAAATGCGTCAGCCAATGGGAAATGCTGACGCATTTCTAGATGGCCAATTGCCATGGTCCCGAGTTTACCCGAAGATTTCTTATCATACCCGAGCGTGGCGCTAGAATTCAATTCACACCCCACGAAAAATCTATCTAGGCGCGCCAAAAGAAGTTTTCACTTCAAAAGAAATATTAGTGGACAATTCACACACAATATCATCTGATCCCAAACTAAGCAAAGCTTGTAGGTACTATGGTGGCCAGATAGCTGATATAATACTTAGGTAGGTATATAGTTTTAAATACATACTTATTAAACATACATACCTAGTAAGGCATTGAACTCTTAAAACACTAGTTATATCAATGTAGTAAGGCCAAATAATAATAAAAAATATCCTGTTTTTTTTGCTAGTTAGGTAAATCCTCCAATTATTACAATGATGTGTAAAGAATTCAATAAGGACGAAGACTGGGTAAAAAATAAAGCTTTCTAATTAGTACGGCTAGATCATGGGAAAATATAGGACACATTTTGTGATTTATCAAATCATTAAAAATCGACTAAGGTATACTTAGATCATCAAATCTAATTTCCAGAGGAAAGTCGTGACGTCACTTGTGGGTAAAAACCGAACCCATAAAGTGACGTAACTCGTAACTTCTAAGCATTGTGTCTTCGTAATTGTTTGTTGGTGAAACTAAAGAAAAAATATGTGTGCAATATTTAGCAATCTAAATGGACTTATTTTTTTTTAGCATTCTAGCCTCTGCGTGTCTCTCTCGTGCGGTGTGGTGGATTATGACTTCGAGTCCCAGCATTGGGAACATAAAGTGTGCTGATTATGCTAATAGATCAGGCAGACATCGCAGTCTTAGCATAGAATAGATAATATAGATAATATAATGGTCTTAGTAAAGAGCGCCCGTTATTTTACGGGAACCCAAGAAACAACCTTGCGCCATCTAGCGACAAAACGTCATACTACGTAGAATACGTGACACCCTTAAAATTGTAATGCGTCGCGAAGAACTAGTTTTTAATATTGTTACAAAATAACATGATAGATGGCGCCGCACGTAGAGCCCAAATTTTGTAAGAATATATTAGGAAGTTTTTGGGCAGTTTTACGAAGAAATTACGTATGAAATATCTCAATCGAGTTCTCTTTTTTCACCAAAAAAATACAAAAGTTGTAAAAAATACAATTCTTGTATTTCTTATGTTTTAATATTACAACTATATTATGTAATGATTTGGACTCTTTATGTTCCAATAGCTGTTTGTCACTGTGCTGCTCTGTGGCAGGCATGTTGCTTACCATTAGGCACATGTCCTGCTCGGCTCGTCACTTATACTTCTATAGGTCTATATCTATGCTATAAAAAAACTATCAGTTTTCAAACACAACCGCATTTTAGACAACGGTAAATTTTAATACGCGTCATAAAAACGAAAATTATCGAATATAAGTACACGCATGACGATAAATAGTATTAAATACGTCAGTAATTCAAAGTTTTAATAATTTAGGCAAATTGCCAAAATTGCTTAATAGTATTAGTATTTTAGCATCTTCCAGCATGTCAGGTTGGCCGAGTGGTCTAAGGCGCCAGATTTAAGCTCTGGTTCCCGAGAGGGAGCGTGGGTTCGAACCCCACACCTGACAAACCTTTTTGCTGTTATTTAGAATACAATAATGTCCTTTCAGGCTTCGGAAAAGTGATCTGCGTTGTATATACCTAATTATTATTTTATACAAATAATATTTTTATAATATTTTTTTTACCATGCATTATTATTGTAGTAGATACTATTAGATTGTTTTTGTGAATTTTATATAAAACTTTAGAGATGTATCACTAATAAGACCGCAATAAATCATTTTGGCATCCCGATATTTTTAACTCCCGACCAAAAAAGGAGTGTTATAAGTTTGATGTCGATGTCTGTCGGTCTGTCTGTGTGTTGTGTGTCTGTCCGTGGTACCGTGGAGCTCAAACGGATTGGCCGAATTCGATTCGGTTTTTTTATTTGAAGGTTAATATCTGTGCCCTGTGCGGATGTTCTTAGGCTATGTCTATATTATCTATTCTATGGCTATGTTTGGTTAATGTTGATTCAAGGCTGCCTCAACAGAATGACGGACAAATATTTCTTCACAACCTACCTACCTCAATATGGGTATCAAATGAAAGGGTTTGACTAGTAGAATAATATTCACTATAACAAATTTCAAATCCAAGATGGCCGCCACCACAACATGGCAAATTACATTTTTTTTCACTACTACCTCAATATGGGTATCAAATGAAAGGGCTTGACTAGTGGAATACTATTCATTATGACAAATTTCAAGTCCAACATGGTCACCACCACAAAATGGCGAAATACATTCAAAACTTTTAATTTTGTTCTTGTTTTACGTTTATTCTTCGAAACACGAACTCGAAATGTTCCAGTGTCTATGTCTATACAAATTCAAAGTGCTTGCTTCGAATTTTCATAATTCAATAAATTTATAAATTACCTAAGTGTCAGTCATGGACGTACAAAAAAAATCGGACGTAGTCTCGCTGAAACAAAAACTGTGTCCATCGAGTCGGCCACATAATATGCACGTGTGCGCTGTTATATACAGGCTGACACGCACATCAGTGAGTCATTACACGCGCTACTTGTGTATTACTTATATGACTGTGTGAGTGTCAGCCTATTAGTGACAACCTGACAACGCACACGTGCAAATGTGGCCGACTCTAGTGACACAATTTTTGTTTTAGCGAGTTTTTTTTTTTTAGAACGGACCTATAGTAGCCGGCGTTGGGTGCGTCTACTACCTATCGGACTTTGGCTTGAAATTTTGCAAACATGTGTCTGTCAATTTGATGACAATGCAAAATTAGATATTACTAGCAGCGCCCCGCGGTGTTACCCGCGATGTTCCCGTTCCCGTTGTTCCCGTTGTTTTTCCGGGATAAAAAGTAGCCTATGTGTTCTTCCAGACCATAATCTATCTGTGTTTCAAATTTCAGCCCGATCCGTTCATACGTTAGGATGTGATTGAGCAACAAACATCCAAATATCCAAACATCCATACATTGACATTTATAATATTAGTAGGATGATATGGAGCTATGGAGCTAATCTGATGATGAAGGTGGAAGATGCTCATAAGAACTCAGTAATTAATCGACATAAGTAACCTCATCGAATTTGGACTCGTTTGATTTGCCTTGAAGAGTATTTAGGCCTCAACCACAGTACGGGCCTAAGGCGGGCGCGGGCGCGGGTGCGGGCGCGGGCGCGGGCGCGGGTGCGGGTGGGTGGCCACAGTGAGCAGCGGGCGCGCGACCTACGTCAGGTGTCGCAAACTATAGGCGACGATTTGCATGACGTACATGAAATAATTTATAACAGGGAAAAATGTGGTAAATTGTTTCATAATTGCAGGAAAACACCCAAAAAGCTTTTTTATCGCGTAGTACGCTCGAATGTCCATTACAACATTTTAATAGATCCTTGAAAAAATATAGCTTAAATCATCAAAGAAAATGCAAACTTTTGTATAGTTTTAGTTCTAAGAAGGAATTATTTATAAATTTGCGGAAAAATGAAACAGATTTTAAACAGTTCAATTCAGTATTTATCATAATTGTACCAAAAAATATATCCAGCCGCGTAAACGTCAATCTTGTCGCCAAGCGACAAGACTGAAAAGGTTTGATACCCCCGCAACATGCGCATTAGGTCGCTCGCCAACTAGATGTGAGGACGAAACGCTTGAACTAGACGTATGTAAGTAGCTCATTTACTGAAACGACTCAGTGAACCGAAACATCACTGTGATCCGAATAATTGGGAACAGTTGGATGGTAAAAGCACAAAATAAATATTCGTTCAAGTACAGCAAACTCACTTAGCGAAAGTTTTTTATAAAAAGCGACTCTTGTTGGGACACAACAAAGTGCAATTCAGCTCGCATTAGCGCTCAATGCCTATCGCGATATTCACCTAAACATTTGCGCTCTCTTCTAACGCGTAACTCTGTCACTGTCTGACGCGGAATGATGCGCAAGTGTTGTCGACATATATAATAAAAAAATAAACTAACCTTCCGTTATGTAGGTAGTCAGCATTGTAGCACAGATTAATATAATTATAAAGGCAATGCAAAAAAATATAATTCTTTGTTTGTTTTTTGACTCATACATGATGCCCTGGTAAAAGTGTTTAATTTGGAACGAAATCAGTTCACAATCACGAGTTAGCAGTCACTGTTTGAATGAATTGTATGTTGTACGATTGCTAACAATATTCAATAATTTACGAATGCAGTATCAAATCGCGGCAAAGCGTGAAAAAAATAAAACTGCGTTGTGTAGTACTAAGATTGAGAAACAAAACGGAATTAACGTCGTGCGTATCGCATAGGTTGCAACCTTGCAACTTGCAAACTAAATTAATAAGTTTTTCATTGCTTTAGAACCAAGTTTTCGAAGTTTGAATAGATTGCTTAAACCGTTTGTTCATATTTACGTTATAAATAAAACTTCTACAAATATGAAAAATATGATAGTAGGTATGTATCTACACAATCTACAGTAATGTTAAAATATAACAAGAACATAATTAAATATTCAGATTTCCACCTGATATAGTGGATTTGATAGAATTTGTTATAGAATTCTACTACTTTCCCTTTCATTTGATATCCATATTGAAATAGGTTGTGAAAAGATCTTTGGTCTACTATTTTATGCAGGCGAACATGTTAAACTCATATTAATCAAACATTACTAAGAACCACCGCAAAGACACTGAATTTCAAATCAAAAAACCGCATCAAAATTGAACCATCCTTTTGAGAACTTTGGCGCACCAGACTGTCTGTTGCGTCTACAGACAGACAGACTGACATCAGCGTCTACATTACTATACCCCTTTTTTTTAGAAGGCCGTAAAAAACTGTAAATGTGATTGAGATAGTAAAGATTTAGATAGTAAATCTATCTATAAATATCATATCTATCTATCTATATCTAAATCATTATTTTGACTCAGTGTTCCAAATGGCACAAATGATCATGTCATCATTTTACAACTGATCGACTGATCCAGATGCAAATATTTCAATCTCGCCAAAGACTCATTTTTACCCACGTCTAGCGCGAACAAATGAACGTTTGACATCTCCGCCCGCTTAGTCGCTCAAGCCCGCCGGGCTAGGCCGCCTGCACTGTGGACACAAAGGCGCGTTTTGTAGATCCGCGTCTCCATTCACGACCGGTCGTGAGTGGAGCCATTGTTGCATTCTACAACGATAACGATAAACAAAACTGATTTTATAAAAGTAGTTCAACTGTTTCGTCAGAGAACTTAAGTGATGGCGCAGAGTTTATGTTTGAAATTTCCGCGCCCGCGCCCGCGCCCGCCTTAGGCCCGTACTGTGGTTGAGGCCTTAGATTGTTTGATGTTTGATGATGTATTGATGTTTTTTCTATACTAATATTATAAAGAGGAAATATTTGTTTGTTTGTTTGTTTGTTTGTAATGAATAGGCTCCGAAACTACTGGACCGATTTCAAAAATTCTTTCACCTTTGGAATGCTACATTATTCCCGAGTAACATAGGCTACGGCAGATGGCGCTGCAGTTGATATCTAGGTTATTATTCGAGCGAAGCCGGAGCGGGCCGCTAGTTTTTTATATAGCACAGAGTGACGAGACGAGCAGGTCATGTGCCTGATGGTAAGCAACATGCCTGCCACATAACAGCACAGTAACATGCAGCTATTGGAACATGATAGTCCAAATCATTACCTAGCACTGCACTGCGCTCGTCACCCAGAGATCTAAGATATTATGTCTCTAAGCCCTGTAATTTCTCTGGAATCATTGCCCTTCAAACCAGAACACAGTAATGTTTGCACATTACTGCTTGGCGGTAGAATATTTGGCAAAGGTGTGGTACTTCCCCAGGCGGACTCTACTAAGAGTCCTACCACTACTCACCTGGAAGACGACCATTAAGTTCTTTTTTTATTACCTATTAAGTATCTATACTAATATTATAAAGCTGAAGAGTTTGTTTGTTTGTTTGTTTGTTTGAACGCTAGGATCTCGGAAACTACTGGACCGATACGAAAGATTCTTTTTCTGTTGGATACTCCATTTATCGAGGAAGGCTATAGGGTATATAACATTACGCTACTATCAATAGGTACGGAGTATGAGTGAAGAATGTAAAGAAAACGGGGAAAAATATTTATCTTCGAGAGCTTTAGTTCCGTGAATTTAAATTCTCTTTGGTCGCTGAAGTCTGTGACGGCGCGTGTCTACATTAGAAGTTTGTGTCATTTGAAGTAATCAAATTTGTTCTATAACAATGCATTGTTGCTTATTTACGTATTTTTAGGGTTCCGTAAAACGTAAAAACGGAACCCTTATAGATTCGTCATGTCTGTCTGTCTGTCTGTCTGTCCGTCCGTATGTCACAGACACTTTTTGCCGAAACTATGAGAACTACACTGTTGAAACTTGGTAAGTAGATGTATTCTGTGAACCGCATTAAGATTTTTACAAAAAAAATTGGTTAGCCCCCCATACTGAGAACTGAAACTCAATTTTTTTTTTCATCAAACCTACACGTGTGGGGTTTCTATCGATAGGACTTCAAAAATGATGTTGAGGTTTCTAACATAATTTTTGTCTACACTGAATAATTTGCGCGAGAGACACTTCCAAAGTGGTAAAATGTGTGTCCCCTCTAACTTCTAAAGTAAGAGAATGAAAAAATTAAAAAAAATGTATTCAATTCAATTCAATTCAATCTTACAACGAACTACAAGAACTATGTGTACTATGTATATAATGTTACTTGCTGCAACGGAACCCTTCATGGGCGAGTCCAACTCGCACTTGGCCACTTTATTGTATTATGGAATTTAATATGTTTTCTTTTCTATTCTGTGTAGGTACCTATTGTTGTTTATATTTGTCCGTTGGTATTTATACACTAACATAACTATTCATACAACCGAACATTGGAAATACTTAAAGCAAGAAACCTGCTACCTCAATTTTACGCTAAAGGGTTTTTTAGCAAAATTTCCCTTGACATTATTTGATTTTAATGAATGCTTTAGAAAATATCCGTAGTTTTAAAACAACTCTGCAACAAAATAATATACCACTTTATTGTGGTCACGTGGTCCAGTGATGTTTCTTAGCGTTCGTCTTCCAGATGAGGGTCCTCGAGGTGCTGTAGCCACAGAGGCGGAACCGCGGCCATCTCTAGCCGCGGTCGTGAGGGCGAACCTCTCGCTCTCGATCATCTTAGCCAAGATGCTGGACAGAGAAAGGTCGTGTGAGTTGAAGGAGCGAAGAGCACGCCATGACCTGTATCTCATCCAATGAGGCGAAAGTGGACACGGGAGCGATCCTAGAGGTGCACTTGACTCGGATCCTGTTTCCATTGGAGGGTCTGGGGTGTCGGTCGTTTAAGCCGGTCCGGCACCGCACCTAGGGATATGATTTCCCGAGGGTGTGACGCGTCGCTGGTTTCTGACGAGTCATTGTAACCAAACGCGGTGGTTCGGCCGCCTTCCGCGAGGTATTCTCACAAAAGGCGGCGGCAATGGCAGAGCCGCGGTCGAGTGCGATAGCGGTCCCAAGACTCTGCTGCCAGCCCACGGCTGGAGAAACCTACGGGAGTTTTTGTCGGTAGGGGTACCACATCCGTTGGTAATGTCGATCCCGATATATCCTACTATGTCATTATGTGACCGTGCGTAATTGTTCACCGACATAAAAAAAATGCGCATAATTTTCAACTACTATCTAATAAAAGATTACGGTGAATAGAAAGAAGACGGCGGTCGGCCGCCGGTTGCTCTACGATAAACCAATTGCTTCCTTCTCGGGGAGTTCCCGCATTGACGAGGCGGAGGTCCAGTAGCCGTGGCCTGGTTAGCCACAGTGAAGCTAAAATAAACACCAGTGGGACTGCTCGCCAGGGATATGGGCTCAAAGCCTTGCGGCTCAAGCGACCCGGTTAGGAAGGAGTTGCCCGGCACAGACGGTGCCGGCACGACTGAGACGTGCCGTGATGCTTGGTGGTAGGCACTGTGGCTGTAGAGGAGATTTCTTGGCTAGAGAGGAATACCGGTATTATGTTGCGCCGTACTCCCTGCCCACTGCAGTATGATGGCGGAGGCGGTGGGGCTGTATGAGAAGAGGAGAGCCGGTATATCGGTGAGCTGCTGTCCCCGTCCTCTTCAGCTGGATGGTGGTGAGGCGATGAGGCCGAGCATTTAGCCCAACACGGGAGATCAAGGGTGTCCAGACGTGAGGACGTCTGGCTCTCACGGCTGGTCACCGAGGTGATCACGGCGTGCATTGTCCCGCGGCGAGTACGCAAAAGAGTGCGAGAGCATTCACGTGTTCGCGCCGTAATAAATATTGCAAAGGTAATAAATACTGCAGAGGTTTTAGTCGGTAGGGCACCACTCATGTTGTCGAATCCGACACAAATCGACCATTCCCTTCAAGCGGAAGGGTATGTTAATGCATTACCTCTACATAAAATGGTATCATTTGCCTTTTAATTTCAAAATTGTAATACAATTTTCCGTTAAGGAGTCGTTTGCTGTTACTATTATTAAAGCACAGGGGCAAACATTTAAGCACCAAGGAATCGATTCACGCCGAGACTGATTTTCATACGGACAACTTGGTATACAATGTATTGCACCATCAAGAGGATCAGGTTACAGAGTTAACCAATTTGTTCAAGAAAAGAAAACTAAAACCATCGTATACACAGTATTTTTACGTACTTTAAAACACCTGCACTATACACATTTCAGCAGATCACTCTACTTTTACCTAGCGCGCCTTTATTGTTTTTCTACAGTTCTCTTACGGAAAATAGCTTTTTAAAGCAATGGATATTTTAGTATGGATTTTCCTCACATAGACGCGGGTGAAACCGCGGGGCACAGCTAGTTAATAATAAAAAGTTTTCTTTTAAAGCTTAGTTTTACGTTCCAGTAAATATTTTAGTTGAGCATTTATTGTCAGTTCGATCCGCCATCTATGGCCTCAACCACAGTACGGGCCTAAGGCGGGCGCGGGCGCGGGTGCGGGCGCGGGCGCGGGCGCGGGTGCGGGTGGGTGGCCACAGTGAGCAGCGGGCGCGCGACCTACGTCAGGTGTCGCAAACTATAGGCGACGATTTGCATGACGTACATGAAATAATTTATAACAGGGAAAAATGTGGTAAATTGTTTCATAATTGCAGGAAAACACCCAAAAAGCTTTTTTATCGCGTAGTACGCTCGAATGTCCATTACAACATTTTAATAGATCCTTGAAAAAATATAGCTTAAATCATCAAAGAAAATGCAAACTTTTGTATAGTTTTAGTTCTAAGAAGGAATTATTTATAAATTTGCGGAAAAATGAAACAGATTTTAAACAGTTCAATTCAGTATTTATCATAATTGTACCAAAAAATATATCCAGCCGCGTAAACGTCAATCTTGTCGCCAAGCGACAAGACTGAAAAGGTTTGATACCCCCGCAACATGCGCATTAGGTCGCTCGCCAACTAGATGTGAGGACGAAACGCTTGAACTAGACGTATGTAAGTAGCTCATTTACTGAAACGACTCAGTGAACCGAAACATCACTGTGATCCGAATAATTGGGAACAGTTGGATGGTAAAAGCACAAAATAAATATTCGTTCAAGTACAGCAAACTCACTTAGCGAAAGTTTTTTATAAAAAGCGACTCTTGTTGGGACACAACAAAGTGCAATTCAGCTCGCATTAGCGCTCAATGCCTATCGCGATATTCACCTAAACATTTGCGCTCTCTTCTAACGCGTAACTCTGTCACTGTCTGACGCGGAATGATGCGCAAGTGTTGTCGACATATATAATAAAAAAATAAACTAACCTTCCGTTATGTAGGTAGTCAGCATTGTAGCACAGATTAATATAATTATAAAGGCAATGCAAAAAAATATAATTCTTTGTTTGTTTTTTGACTCATACATGATGCCCTGGTAAAAGTGTTTAATTTGGAACGAAATCAGTTCACAATCACGAGTTAGCAGTCACTGTTTGAATGAATTGTATGTTGTACGATTGCTAACAATATTCAATAATTTACGAATGCAGTATCAAATCGCGGCAAAGCGTGAAAAAAATAAAACTGCGTTGTGTAGTACTAAGATTGAGAAACAAAACGGAATTAACGTCGTGCGTATCGCATAGGTTGCAACCTTGCAACTTGCAAACTAAATTAATAAGTTTTTCATTGCTTTAGAACCAAGTTTTCGAAGTTTGAATAGATTGCTTAAACCGTTTGTTCATATTTACGTTATAAATAAAACTTCTACAAATATGAAAAATATGATAGTAGGTATGTATCTACACAATCTACAGTAATGTTAAAATATAACAAGAACATAATTAAATATTCAGATTTCCACCTGATATAGTGGATTTGATAGAATTTGTTATAGAATTCTACTACTTTCCCTTTCATTTGATATCCATATTGAAATAGGTTGTGAAAAGATCTTTGGTCTACTATTTTATGCAGGCGAACATGTTAAACTCATATTAATCAAACATTACTAAGAACCACCGCAAAGACACTGAATTTCAAATCAAAAAACCGCATCAAAATTGAACCATCCTTTTGAGAACTTTGGCGCACCAGACTGTCTGTTGCGTCTACAGACAGACAGACTGACATCAGCGTCTACATTACTATACCCCTTTTTTTTAGAAGGCCGTAAAAAACTGTAAATGTGATTGAGATAGTAAAGATTTAGATAGTAAATCTATCTATAAATATCATATCTATCTATCTATATCTAAATCATTATTTTGACTCAGTGTTCCAAATGGCACAAATGATCATGTCATCATTTTACAACTGATCGACTGATCCAGATGCAAATATTTCAATCTCGCCAAAGACTCATTTTTACCCACGTCTAGCGCGAACAAATGAACGTTTGACATCTCCGCCCGCTTAGTCGCTCAAGCCCGCCGGGCTAGGCCGCCTGCACTGTGGACACAAAGGCGCGTTTTGTAGATCCGCGTCTCCATTCACGACCGGTCGTGAGTGGAGCCATTGTTGCATTCTACAACGATAACGATAAACAAAACTGATTTTATAAAAGTAGTTCAACTGTTTCGTCAGAGAACTTAAGTGATGGCGCAGAGTTTATGTTTGAAATTTCCGCGCCCGCGCCCGCGCCCGCCTTAGGCCCGTACTGTGGTTGAGGCCTATTGCTGGGTCGCCCGGCCGATCGTTCATGTTGTGGGATAATTGGGTCCCATTGGGTTGTTCATTTGGCCCAAAGTTGTTTCGGCATTGAAACTAGCGTCGCCAAAGATTGTAAACGATCTTTGAGCGTCGGCGTCGCTAGCAAATGTATATGTATATTTGGAATCAAATGTTTTAGTAATGCTAAATGCTTTATCGCAGTACTAGAAGATTATTTTACATTATTTATACCTAAAGTAGTTTGAAACCGTGGTTTCACAGTCGCCAGAACATTCAATTTTCTTTTCGTGTATTGTGGGTTTGAATCCTGTCTGCGACTTTCGTTATTTTTCCGACTTTAGGAAAATACTGTTCGTAGATGTAAAAGGCACCAAGGCAGATGTTATCACCAAGGAAAACACCGTGAGGAAACCGGCATGTGCCTAGAAAAAATACACTTTTCGTGGACATACGTCATCCGCCAACCCGCAGATGGCCAGCATGGTCTAGAAGTCTAGACTCTCTCGTTGTGAGAGAAGGCCTCGGTCGCAGCAATAGGAAAAAAGTGACCCGGTTATACTTCAAACGTCTTAAATCTACATGTGTGCTTATGTCAATTCTGAAAGATAATCCTTACTATTAATATTATAAATGCGAAAGTAACTCTGTCTTTCTGTCTGCTACGCTTTCCCGTCTAAACCAGTGAACCGATTTTGATGAAATTTGGTACACAGATAGACTAGACTCCGAGAAAAAGCATAGGCTACTTTTTATTGCGGAGAAAGGGTTGGGGTTGAACAATGTAACGAAAACGGAGAAAAATATTTCTCTTTAAGAGCTTCTGCGTGTGCCATTCTCCTTGGCGAAGTCTGTGACAGCACGTGTCACAGACTTTTGAAGACACGTGTCACAGATTTAAAGGTTGCGTCATTTTATGTAAACAAATTTGCAAAAATGCATTGTTACATTTTTACGTGTAAATTAAAAATATCTCTAATCTTATATTGTGTAATATTGTTTAAATTAAATTCTCTACACCAACATAACTATTCACATACAATCGTACATTAGAAGTACTTGAAGAAAGAACCATGCTGCCTCGATTTTACACCAAAGCTGTTTTGGATAATCAAGCTCAAGATTATCTAAAGAAGACTGATCACCTGAATGAAGAATCATACTTCAATGAGTAACATATACATATACATTACAGAAATAAAACCAGATGGAACGCGCAGAACAGAGAACCTGAAGCAGACAAAGCAAATACAAACGCTGAAGCAAATACAAACTCCAGTCAGTACGAAATGGAATTCCGTGTTGTACGGGCGTCCCGTGTGATTTTAAGTTTTGTTTTAAAATATGCCGTTTTATTTCTGTAATCTGTGCATATAGAATAATGCTATCAATGTTCAAACGCTGGATGTCGGCAAAATTGCGGTGATACGTACCTTCTATTACCGAATGGAAGCCATAAGAAAAAAGAAGGAGAGAAGAATGCATTGTTGGAGGTGGTTGTTTTATAAACATGGTGTTAATATGTATCTGAACAAATACATTATTTATCACAAATATATAATTTTGAACAAAACTGCCCGTGATGTTTTTTATTTTAATGAATATTTTAGGAAATATCGTAGTTTTAAACAACTCCGTAACAAAATAATAGACCACTTTATTGTGGGCACGTGGTCCAATGATGTTTCTTAGCGTTGTCTTCTAGCTGAGGTTCCTCGACGCGATGTAGCCACAGAGGCGGAACCGCGGCCATCACTAGGTCGGTCGGAGGGCGAACCTCTCGCACACGACGATTTTAGCCAAGACGCTCAACAATGAGAGGTCATGTGAATTGGAGAAGCGAGAGGAGGCCATTACCTGTCACTCATCCAATGACGTGAAAGTGGACATGGGAGCGATCTTAAAGGCGCACTTGACTCGCATCCTGTTTCCACCGGAGGGTCTGGAGTGTCGGACGCTTAGGGCGGTCTGGCACCGCACCTAGGGATATGGTTTCCTGAGGTCGGGACTACGTAGGTGCTTATTAAAGGATTTTTTTATATGATAATAAATCTCAATCTGTCCGTCAATGCCAGTGTCTGTCATCTGTTAATGTGTCTCAATCTCAATCTGTATTGTTCGATTCCTTTTATGTTTGTTTTTCTACGATGCCTCGCAAACGAAAGTCTAATTTAGCTAATAGCTCTAGCAGAGCTCGGGCTACTAAACTTGCTAGATCACTAGAATCGGAAGAGGATTCACAGATCCGTCGGACTTTAGATGCCGAGCGTCACGCTGCTCAAAGGACTGCTGAAACTTTTGAGCAAACACAGACCCGTCATCATTTAGACGCTAATCGTCATGCTGCACAAAGGGCTGCAGAGACCTCTCAGCAGACCCAAGCTCGCCAAGTATTGGATGCCGAGCGTCACACGGCTCAAAGAGCTGCTGAGACATCTCAGCAGACCCAAGCTCGCCAAATGTTAGATGCTGAGCGTCAAGCTTCGTATATAGCCGCAGAGACATCCGAAGAAACACGTAGACGACGTTTAATTAATTCCAAGCGGCAAGCAGAAAGGAGACGTACGTTTACGATGAATACGTGGGAGGCATTTGCCGATGCTGCTTTTGAATATGATCCGAAAATTGATTACTTAAATCATCGATTAGTCCTCATAGGTAGAATGGCCAATAAATGCAGACACTGTGAGGCACTCAAGTGGAAGGAAGAGACCCCAGGTATGTGCTGTTCTGGAAGCAAAGTATCAGTCCCAATGCTTGGTGACCCCGACGAGCCACTCAAATCCTTACTCCTATATGACAGCAATGAATCTCGGCGATTTTTAAACAAAATAAGAAAGTATAATTCTTGCTTTCAAATGACATCATTTGGTGTGGGTAATGAGGTCATTGCCTGGATTTTCACCTACATTTACAGTACAAGGGCAAGTTTATCATAGGATTGGCTCTTTGCTTCCCACAAATAATGATCAACCAAAATTTCTACAGATCTATTTTATGGGAAACGAAAACAGCGAGGTTGACCGCAGATGTCAAAATATTGAAGGAGTTGAGAGAGACATTGTTTTAAAAATTCAAAGAATGTTGCACGAGCATAATAACCTCATTAACACCTTCAAAACAGCCTTAGAAAGAATGCCAGGGGAAAACTACAAATTAGTTATACACCCAGATCGTACGCCAAGCGGGGAACATGAAAGACGTTATAATGCACCCTTAATAAACGAAGTCGCCGCCATGGTTTGTGGAGAACAGTTCGCATCGCGTGATATTGTTTTACAAGCACGTGACAACACATTGACCAGGGTGCCCGATACACACAAGTTTTATGACGCATTACAATACCCGCTTATGTTTAGCAAGGGGCAAGAGGGGTACCACTTTCAAATTCCACAAGTCCATCCAGTGACCAACCTCCCCTTGCCCAACAAAAAAGTATCGAGCATGGACTTTTATGCCTATCATATGATGGTACGCAAAGACAATTTTAGCGTAAAACAACGATGCAAACAGCTCGCTAACCAGTTTTATGTTGATATGTACGTGAAGGTTGAAAGCGAAAGATTGCGATACATATCTTTAAATCAAACAAAATTGAGAGCAGAAAATTATATTCATCTCCAAGATGCTGTATTGAATGATGCCAACGTGAACCCTAATAATATAGGTAAAATGGTGATTCTGCCCTCTTCGTTTGTGAACAGTCCCCGATACTTACACGAGTATACTCAAGACGCATTTGCCTATGTGCGTACGTATGGTCGACCTGATTTATTCGTAACCTTTACCTGCAATCCATCTTGGTCTGAAATAGTTGACGAACTGATGCCAGGTCAAAGCGCCAACGATAGGCACGATGTCATTGCCAGAGTGTTTAGGTTAAAAAGCTTATGACTGTAATAACTAAAGGAAGGGTTTTTGGAGAAGTGCAATGCTTTATGTATTCCATTGAGTGGCAGAAGCGAGGGCTCCCACATGCCCACATTTTGCTTTGGTTAAAAGATAAATTGCGACCTGACCAAATCGATAAAATTATAAGCGCTGAAATACCAGATTCTAACATTGACAAGGCACTTTACGATATTGTTATGAAAAACATGATACACAGTCCATGCGGGGCTGAAAACCCTCTGTGCCCGTGCATGAAAGACCGTAAATGCACAAAAAAAATTCCTCGCAACCTACTAAAAGAGACTCTCCATAATGAGAACGGCTACCCGATGTATCGTAGAAGAGCACCAGAAGACGGAGGCCGGACGGCATCTGTTAAACTCCGAAATGGTAGTCAAGTTTCTGTCGATAATAGTTGAGTAGTACCATATTCGCCTGTTCTATTAAAAACTTTCAACGCCCATATAAATGTAGAAGCTTGCGGTTCCGTGCGTGCAATCAAATACATCTGCAAATATATTAATAAAGGCAGCGATCAAGCTATTTTTAATTTCAGAAGCTCAGAGTCCTCAAACACAGTAGACGAAGTACAAACGTTTCAGTCTGGTCGCTATGTCAGCAGCAACGAAGCTGTATGGCGCCTGTTAGGGTTTCCTTTACATGAAAGGCATCCTACTGTTATGCACCTCAGTGTGCATCTAGAGAATGGTGAACGAATTTATTTTACTGAAAATAATTTTCACCAGCGAGTGACAACACCACCAAAAACCACTTTGACCGCCTTTTTTGAGCTTTGCAGATCAGATGAATTTGCAATAACACTTTTGTACGTTCAGGTACCTCGGTATTACACGTGGGATGCCAGTAGAAAATGTTGGAAACGCCGAATTCAAGGAACTGCTATTATGGATTGGCTTGGCGTTAAATCTGGAGATGCATTAGGACGGGTCTATACTGTCCACGTTAGTAACATTGAATGCTTTTGTTTGAGACTGCTGCTACACCACGTGCGTGGGCCAACTTCGTTCAATGATCTCAAGAACTACAATGGTCAAACTTTTGTTACCTTCCGAGAAGCCTGTGAAACTAGAGGATTGTTAGAGAATGATAATCATTGGAACTCGACATTAGAAGAGGCTGCACAATGTAGATCAGCAGCTAAACTGAGAGATCTTTTTGCCATTCTCATAGCGACGTGTGGTCTTTCAAATCCTCAGATATTATGGGAAAAGTACCAAAATGATATGTCTGACGATATTTTGCACAGACTACAACAAAATAATCCCAATGTCACATATAATGATTTGGTATATAACGAGGCGCTAACTAAGATTGAAGACCAAGTGATGGCTATATCTGGGAAGACATTATCAGATTTTGGAATGAACCGGCCTCAAAGAAACGGAGAAGTCAGTAGTGATTTAATAAGAGAACTGGACTACAATGTCTCTTCTTTACAGCAACAAATATTAGAGTCTGTTCCTCGATTGAACACGGAACAAAAATTTGTCTTTGATATTGTTGTGCAAAGAATCGATAACGGTGAGGGCGGATTACTTTTCTTAGATGCGCCAGGAGGCACTGGAAAAACTTTTCTACTAAATTTACTTTTAGCCCAAATCCGCAAAGATAAAGGAATAGCTGTTGCCGTAGCTTCCTCTGGAATTGCGGCGACACTGCTCGATGGAGGCCGCACGGCACATTCAGTACTTAAACTCCCATTAAATTTACCTCATGAGGAAATTCCAGTTTGTAACATTACAAAAAACAGCGATCGTGGCCGAATACTACAGCAATGCAAGCTGTTGGTGTGGGATGAGTGCACAATGTCGCATAAAAAGGCGATCGAGGCGCTCAATCGGACTCTGAAAGATATCAGAAGCAACCAGAGTTTAATGGGTGGGATGGTAGTGCTGCTTACTGGTGATTTTCGACAGACACCTACCTGTCATTACCAGAGGCACTCCAGCAGATGAGATAAATGCGTGTTTAAAAGCGTCTACATTATGGGTGCATGTTAAAAAATTTTGCTTCACTAAAAACATGCGAGTACAACTATATAATGATACTCAATCGGGGTAATATGCAGCTGCTGAAGCTGTTCTATTGAAAATCGGTGAAGGTCGAATGACTACGGACGCTAACGGCATGATTACATTAAATCAAGAATTTTGTAATGCTGCCCACAACTTGGAAGATCTTAAAAACAACGTCTATCCCGGTTTGGAATATAACATGAGGAATAGAGAGTGGCTGTGTGAAAGGGCAATATTAGCACCGACCAATGAAATCGTGGGGCAGATCAATGAACGAATGATGTCACATTTGCAAGGCGATGTTGTCGAATATTTGTCAGTAGATATTGTCATGGACAGTGAACAGGTGACATCTTATCCTACAGAGTCTCTAAACTCTTTAGAGCTGTCAGGAGTGCCGTCTCATAAGCTAAGACTGAAAGTTGGGGTTCCAGTTTTGTTAATGAGAAATCTCGAAGCGCCGAGACTATGCAACGGGACTCGATTGCAAATTACGCAGCTAGGACGCAATATTATTAGAGCAATTATAATGACAAGAATAGCTAAAGATGCAGAAGTTTTGATTCCCCGCATACCCATGATCCCTACAGATTTACCATTTCAGTTTAAAAGAATCCAGTTTCCCCTCAAGCCAGCCTTCGCAATGACCATTAACAAAGCGCAAGGACAAACACTTAAAGTAGCAGGTGTCCATTTAGAGAAAAACTGTTTTTCGCATGGCCAACTGTACGTGGCCTGCTCGCGAGTGTCGAGTCCAAACAATCTCCACATTTTAACAAATAATAACAAAACAGCAAACGTTGTGTACAAAAGTGTTTTAAATTAGGTAGTTTTAAAATATTTTTGTACAAAACGTGACGCATTACGCGTGACGCGTTATGAATAAATTATGATTATGATTAAATAGATATTTTTTTTTTTTTTTAAATATACTTACTCTGTTTTAACCAAATGCTATACCCAAATCTATACAGTACTTTTAATATAATCCATATTCAAATTAAAAGTACGCAGACGAAGTCGCGGGTATCAGCTAGTTTATATATAATCAACATGGACGTACAAAAAAGTCGGACGTAGTCTCGTTAAAACAAAAACTGTGTCACTAGAGTCAGCCACATTTACACGTGTGCGTTGTCAGGTTGTCACTGATAGGCTGACACGCACACATATACACAAGTAGCGCGTGTAATGACCCACTGATGTGTGCGTCTCAGCCTGTATGTGACAGCGCACACGTGCATAGTATGTGGCCGACTCAATGGACACAGTTTTTGTTGTAGCGAGACTATGTCCGACTGTTTTTTATACGTCCATGATAATCAAATGATCTATAGTGCCCGTAGGCACTAATGCCCGAGCTAGCTATGTAACAAGCCAGTACTTCTAGCTTCGTGTAGACTATGGTGTAGACAAAATTAGCTTTGTCAACACGAAGCTCGAAGCTAGCTTGCTAGCTTACTAACACTAGCTTGCTAGCTCGGGCATTAATGCTATAATTTCTAGTAAGTAACAAACTAGCCCTTTTCTTTATCAGACTGCTAGGAAATCAAAAAAGCAACACAGATATATATTATTTATTTATTGTATAATAGGCGAGCAGCATTAGCTGATATGCCTATATCTCAGTGTTGAAATAACAAATTATAGATAATTAATTAATTGTTTGTTAAATTGATTTTGTCTTTTACTATTCGTTTGTCCAGTTTGGTTCTTGAAAGAGTTTAATGACTTTGGTGAAATAACATCGTCAGGCAATCTGTTCCAGTTGTAAACCAAGATGTTGGTGTTGATGTGATGTGCAGTGTTTGTCAGTGATGGTGCGTTGGACAACTGGTACTTATCACGCCGACTGTCTCTAGAAAGAGAGTATACGTCCAGAACGTCTAGATTCTCTTTCTATCAAAACGTAATTTCGCGACTTTCCTACTCTGATTCCACTTTGATCCGTCGTTTCGTCCGTATAAATATTCTAAGCCTACTCTAATTAGCGTAGGCTCCGAACATTTAAACGGACGAAACGTAATTTCGAAATAAACTCGCGACTTTCCTACTCCCGTTTTACTTCGATCCGTCGTTTCTTCCGTTTAAATGTTCTAAGTAGAGGCAGTCGGCGTCATAAGTCATAAGTACCAGTTGTCCCATGTCCCACGCACCATCACTGACAAACACTGCACGTCACATCATCACCAACAGCGTGATTTACAACTGGAACAGATTCCCTGACGATGTTGTTTCACCAAAGTCACTAAACTCTTTCAAGAACAAACTGGACAAACTCTAATTACTAATTAGCGTAGGCTCAGAACATTTAAACGACAAACAATGTTTGATCGGGCGAAACGAAGTAGAACAGGAGTAGGAAAGTCGCGAGTTTATTTCGAAACTACGTTTTTTGTAGAAAGAGAGTAGACGTCCTGCTTCCTTATTTGCTCCATAGACTTGTCCAAACATAGGGATATTGACTTCAATTGATGTCGGTGAAATAGGTACGGGAAGAAATGTTCTCGAGTGGCGACCACGAACCGGAAGACGCAGTGTTGGACGGCCTCCCACTAGATCGACAGATGACCTCACAAAGGTCGCTGGAAACCGCTGGTTGCAGGTTGCGCAGGACCGTTCGTTGTGGAAATCTTGGGGGGAGGCCTATGTTCAGCAGTGGACGTCTTGCGGCTGATTATGATGAAATAATAGGTACCGGTACCTAGGCAACTAAAAAAGGAAAGTCGCGTTACCACGAATTAAAAACTGCGCAATATACACTATCTCCAGTTACATAAACAAACAAATCTTCTGGAAAATTACCGATATACATCTGTTTAGCTTATTGTCATTTGCAAACTTAATTTTTCAACTTCAACGACTTTATCACAACGGCGTAAAGTAAAAAATTGCATGACCTAAACCTATGTGGGAAAGTGACACACATGTCAAGATATGATAGTGTCTGTGATTGTTATTGACACGCACACGTGTGCACGTGTCTCGTGTGTCTGTGTGAGTGCGGTGAACTGATTTTGGCTTGCTTGTGTGTGTGTGGGATTCTGAATAGGCACTTGGTATTTCATTGATAAACGAAATAGGTAGGTATAGAAAGATTTGCAGCACCACCACAGTAAATACATAAAATAGGTACTACCAGTAGTTCAACGCCTTTGATCTTGGTAGAAACGTCGATAATGTCTAGACACGGGTAGGGTTGTCGCAAACACCAAATACAACCACCAAAATAAAATTAAAACATACGTAAGACGTCAGCCCTGAGCCGCGCTCCTGCATTACTAACATTGTAATGTAGGCAATGTAGGCTTCCCGCGTCTCACCCCACACGATTGCCCCGTCTAGACGGCTTCGTCGAACGACTGTATGATTTAATAGACTGTGCTTTAACTAACTAAACTAAAACTAACCTTTTTGGGCAGAGGTATTTTACTGGATGCATTTCGGAGAATGTGCACCTGATCTGCATGATCTAATACCACCTTGCCCTTTTTTCTATCTGACTACTCGTAACTAAAAAAGTTACTTCCTTTCATGGTGGACGTTCCAAAGAGGTTTGGAAAGTCCATAGGTACCCAATATCCGTGGTCTAGACTGACGCTACAATGCGTTACCTGACAAGGACGTATAAAAAAAGTTGGATGTAGTCTCGCTAAAACAAAAACTGTGTCTATAGAGTCGGTCACATAATATGCACGTGTGCGCTGTCACATACAGGCTGACACGCACACATACACACATCAGTGGGTCACACACGCGCAAACTAGGGTGTATGTGTGCCTGTCAGCCTATCAGTGACAACGCACACGTGCCAATGTGGCCGACTCTAAAGACACAGTTTTTGTTTTAGCGAGACTCCGTCCGAATTTTTTATACGTCCATGGATCTAGGCGTTTTAATCCATGATTTTTAAGTAGTTTTGCTTCTGTACACCTATTATATTGTGTTACAGCGTCGAATTAACTAATAGACCCCACCAAGCAGGTGCGGCGGCGAAAGTAGCGAAACTATTGATCAGTCTATTTCGGGAAATGACTCACTCTTCCCAAAACTGGTCGACTGCGTCACTACAACGAATACCATGCGAAATTACTTGCTATTACAAAATTAAAACGAAACCTTCAATTATGACTCATCCACTTAACATAATTTTTCACACAGACATATTTTTCGTGGAATATGAATTGACCTCAAGCGTCACGTTCGTAAGTCAAAGAAATCTTCGAGTAAACTCTGGACCATGACCATTGGCTAGAAATGCTAACGCATTTCTCAATGGTCATGGTCATGGCCACACCCTCCGGTTTCACCCGCGTAGTTTCCAAAGTGAGCTATCAAATTCTGAGTTACCTATAAGTTTTCACTTGTATCGGCAGTCCTTATGACTGCTATTTTTTATACTATTATGACGGAGCGAGCAGAACATGTGCCTGATGGTAAGCAATACACGTACCCATAACAGATAACAGCACTGTGTCACACAGCTCTGGAATTATTCAGGAACATGAAGAGTCCAAATCTTTACCTAGCACCGCACCTATCTATGCTCTGGGCACCCAGTGAATTAAAAATAATTTATCTCTATGCTCTACAATTTATCTAAAAACGTTGCCCTTCAAACAGATACACAGCGAAGTTTTTCACATTACTTCGTGGCGGTAGAATACCTGGCAAGGGTGTGGTACTTCCCCAGATAGAGTCTACGCAATGAGTATTAGCTCTACTAGGCAACTTTTTCATCATCCTAGCGTTGCATCATCGTCATCATCTTAGCGTTAAATCCCGGTTACACCCCAAGCTTTTGCTTCGGACCCCGGGGTCCACTTTCCTACTTCTGAGGCCAAAAGAAAGTAACATGTTTGTAAGTAATCTTAGGAACAGTGTTTTATATATAGAAGCAGTCAAGCGTTGCGTATCGCAATTTTTGACGTTTTAATACACAAGTACACTACCACAGCAAGGAAGCATAATGCATAACTTTAGGAGAGGAAGCGCAGCAAGGAAGGATAACTTTATAAGGACAAACCCAGCAAGATCATTAATGTATCTAAAAACGCTAACTAGCAAGCCATTTTCAATCCTATGATTACAGGCTGAAGACAGAAAACGCTACATCCACGTTTCACAGACGTTCCGTACCTAGAATCGACAGAACCTCAACCTTGACAGATCCATCGAACATTCGAACAACGCAACAGGAAAGTAAACACGAAGTTATCAGGCACGCACACATACGTACAGGCATGTAAATAGATTACTGCACGTGTGTGTTATCGCCAGTCGTGATGGACACGTGAGTCTGTTGCCATGTATACGAACAGGGTTGTTGGAAATACTCAAGGCTTTCCAGTGAAATTACAGCCTTTATTGTTACATCATACTCAGTCCACATTCGTCCACTGCTGGACATGGGTCTCTCCAATAACACCACTCAGACTCGACTTTACGTTTCCAAACGCCAGCTTTCGCAAATCGTCACTCAATCTAGTCTCAGGGCGTCCTAAACTACGTTTGACGATTCGCGGTCTCCACTCCAGAACTCGTCTACCCCAACGGTTATCGGTTTAGCGACAGATATGACCAGCCCACTGCCACTTCAGCTTCCTGAAGGGCTGACGAATGACTTCCTTACCAATACAATCCCTTATAGAAACTCCAAACATAGCTCTTTCCATAGCTCGCTGAGCGACCGCCGTAGGTCATGACTGACGTAGGTACTGATTATACACCAAAGTCATGTGAAACGAGTTCGTTGCTCCGGGAGGCCGGGACCAATTGCCGTAAATGGAATCACTCTGGAGATTGTTCGAAGATATGTTTACCTAGGGAAGACGCTCGAACTGGGTAAAAATTATGACTGAGAGTGATGACATGATGAGAATTCAGCTGGGCTGGGCAGCATTCGGAAAACTTCGTCGAGTCTTCTCGTCGCCCATCATTGTGGATGTCTGAAGACAAAAGTGCATAGAGATAAAATATCTTATATTTCTATGTGACGAGCGCAGAGCAATGGCAGGTAATGATTCGGACTCTTCAGGTTCCAATAGCTGCGTGTCACTGTGCTGTTATTGGCAGGCCAGTTGCTTACCATCAGGCACATGTTCTGCTCGTCTTGTCACTCTATGCTATAAACAAAGACTCGACGGCATTTCCAGCTGTTTTAGTTCTTCAGCAAGCTTTACAAGTACAAGCTTTAAACTATCATTCAGTGACTAAAGCTGAATGAAAATATCGTGAGGAAAATTATCATGTTCGAAGAAAAACGTCATTCAAGGGCACGCGTCATCCGACAACCAGGACTTAGCCAGTGCAGTGGATTATGGTCTTGGCTCTCTCCTTGTGAGAGAAGGCCCAGAGTCCTCGTACATACATTGCATACAGAGAGGACATAAAGTAAGCTGATTATGGAATACTTTACTAAGCGTACTATACTAGCAGACCCAACCGCTCCGCCCCAAAAATTTTACCCGCGTAGCTCCCGTACATGTTGTTTTTCCGCGACAAAAAGCCTACAGTAGCCAAGGGTGGTTCCAAGTAAGAGAGGGTAAAAGGGGGGGATCCCCCTGGGCTGGGTCCAGAACCTAGATGGACCACTAATTAAAACGCACGCATGCACTTATCGCACGGTCTTATGACTTGACCACTACTATATGATCCCCCTAAGTTGGTGCCAGAGCTGAATCCGCCCTTGGCAGTAGCCTATGTCCTATGTCCTATTTCAGACTCCAGACTTTAGGTATTTGGTGTTCCTAATTTCAACCCGATCTCTTCAGTCGTTCTGAAGCGATTGAGCAAAAATATTCAAACATTTATACTTTTGTATTTCTATGTTCAAAAGGAAGTAGCATTGCGCAACTCTATGTATGCCTTGTTAGAAGGTATATCTGAGCAATGTATATTATGCACCTTACACCGGATATTACGTAATCACATTACTAGCCATGGGTATGAGGGTATGACGAACAAACAAAGAATTTTATAACAACCTTAGAATGTACATATATTAGGGCCCTGTGCCTTATGCCTTAAGGCCGCAGCCTAAAGTTCGATGATCAGACGAGGGCATATTATGAAGTCAATGGCCTCAGGCCCCTATTAAAAACAAAATGCACTAAACTGCATTGGTCGATAGTTTTTTCCACATTACCTACACCATCTAACCCCATACCATAGAATAGAACGAAACAAAGTATGCACTTTGGAAGCCAGATACCTAATATAATACACGTATAGGTAAGTATAATATATATAAATTAATATAAATATGATGATGACAAATTTGTATCTCTATTCTGCATCTGCGGACGATCACGACATTTTTTTATTGCATTCATTATGGTATATACGTATTTATATAAACAGTAACACTAATATACATATATAACAAATAATAATAAGCCGTTACAATCCAAATAACAATACTTATTGGAACTAATCGGATTCTTGATTGTAATCAGTCAGTCAACATTTACATTGAAAAAATATAATAACGAATCAGACGACTCAGACACATATTTTGCAACGTAAGTAATCCCTAGATAATAAATCATTCGACACCAAATAATATTCAAAAATAGTTACTCTACATACCGTCTACAAGTCGGCAGATATTATAGGCAAGTAGACAGGCTAGATCCTCCCCGCTAGGGCCGGTGGGTTCGTAGGGGACCCCTTTCGAGGAAGCCAGGTTGTTCCATAATCGTCCCATACTAGGGGTCTACCGCATGAAAGTTGTCTTAGCTTTGATGTTTCTCTCTCTTTTCTTTTCGTTTGAAATGATAGAAATGGCAATAGCAAAGCCGATTTAGTTAGGTGGTAGAAGGCCGGGGGTCCTGAGCCGAGGTCACACCGTCTGAGGTGGATGCTAGTCGTCGTAGTGTACGTAGAGTAGGTACTTATTGAGTGTAGGGATTAGGTTAGTAGGGCAATGCGCCTTTTGCAAAAATTCTGAAGAAGAAAAAATTCAGTATAGACCACTTGAGGACAAAAGCCATAGGTTCCTTAAAAACGAATAGGTATGTATCATTCAGTGTATGACTAGATGGTAGCTAATTACGAGCTATTTACATAGTTAGTTAGTAAGTACCTACCTAGTTAAATCATCGGGTAAATACATAAATGCGTCACAGCTCACAGCAATGGATTTTTAAATAGTTTCTCACGACGTCAGTACCTATAAGTATATTACCAATCAGAGCCGGACTATCCTTAAGTCTTAAGGTGCGTCCCCCAGCAAAACGAGTTTTTTGTCCAGTTTTCAGAGCTATCTACTCATTAGCCAAAACAAATATCAACTGATAAAAAATACATTAAATTTCTACAACTTCTTGGCTTCAAAATGGTAGTTTTATTTTTTTGTTAATGGACTTATTGTTTAAGTAATCGAACAACGAAACCATTAAAAAATTAAATAATTGTAGTTATCATGCATCTCCTCGGAAAACCTCCATCATTTTGATTTTGTACTTACACCAACGGATAGACAATTCTATTACGAACATTTTGGTAGTTTTATTTTTTTCAAAAGACCAAAATCTGATTTTATAAAGAGTGTATTCTAAAAATTGAGCGTAAAACAGCGGCAAATCCTACTGTTTCTCTCTTGCTCTTTCTTGCGGTGTGCGATAAGGTAAGAAATACTCAAGGTCATTTGCTCGGGGTACGCCCTTAAGGCAAACTAGCGAGGGTATAGGTACATTTTTGTAGTGGTAGGACTCTTGGCAGAGTCCGCTTGGGCAAGTACCACACCTTTGCCAGTTATTCTACGGCCAAGCAGTAATGTGCAAACAATATTGTGTTCCGGTTTGAAGGGCAATGTTTCCAGAGAAATTACTGGGCTTAGAGATATAACATCTTAAATCTCTGGGTGACGAGCGCAGTGCAGTGCTAGGTAATGATTTGGATTATTCATGTTCCAATAGCTGCGTGTCACTGTGCTGTTATGTAGCAGGCATGTTGCTTACCATCAGGCAAATGTCTTACTCGTCTCGACACTCTTTATTCAAAATAAAAAATAAAAAAAGAGCGCGTCAAGCCCAAACAAAAAAATTATAATAAAATGAATTATATGCAATTAGTAACCTCTACCACACAAACATGTAGGTAGTAACGTCAACTAGTAATAATTTTTTTAATACTATGATACATTGATAAAATTAAATTTAAGAGTTCAATGCTATGATAATAATTATTTTTAGTATATGGGTGCCGATGCAGATGCTTTCCTATAATAATATCTATTCTATGCTATGGCGCTCTCTGTGCGCTCCGCCTCTGCATGCAGTGACGTAATTTGCACTAAGGCCCGTAAAAAATTTATTGGAGTAATCGGAAGTCGGCCCTGGGGTCAACTGGTCGATGACCCGTATATACGTAAACACTTCATGTTCCCACAGCTGGGACTCACAAAAAAAGAGTCATGCCCATAATCCACCACGCTTGCCAAGTCTGGGGTTGGTCGCCAAAAAACTACGCATATTTAAAAGCATGCGTCATTTAGGTAAGTACCACATTAGGGTACTTATCCTTTTGATAGAATGCCCCGAATCCGAACTGTGTAACAAAAAGGGGGCGGCTTATGAATTCAAAAACCTCCGCTGTAAACAAAACACACATGTTTTCCAACTGATATAAGTACTTAGATAGTTAATCTGGGTATTTATATCTAGAAACATCCAGTTCATTCTCGATAAGCGTGCAATAGGTAGCCTACGCTGTATTGTTGCTTAATCAGGCAGTTTGCCGTCAAACATAAGCCTATAACAGTATTGTTAAAAAACAAAATACATTACCTACATTATTAAGGAGTATAGGCACAGAATAAATACTATGGTACAGGGCAAATATAAATAAAAACATACAACAAAACTAGCGTGTTGTTTTGACGCTTGCACGCACACCACCACACGTGACGCATGGTTGTGTACAGCACGTGCAAATAACTGTACACGCACACTAGTAAATCTACGTATTTTTCTTGAATGACGCATGAGGGCAGACGAGGAGGGAGGGGCGGAAAGCATTGGACGGTTTATATAGGGCGCGCAAACGCAAATCAAACCAGTTTTCTTCTGAAAGTAAACTAAGTCGCACCTCCCAGAGGACATTTACTAGTTCTTCGACCGGCTAAGGCCAACAATGGGTACGTTGTCTACCCTATACGCTTGTAAATGGGTTTATTTCAGCTTGCACGTGCACTAACAACCATTTTAATAACAATATCACTATGGCAACCTTTGTTGTTGTTGTTTTCATTTATTTCCCTCCGTATTTTGTTCGAATTTCAAATCGATTGTAGAACGATTTGATATTGCGTCATTTGCATGCAGTTCGGAATTGCAAAAGGCCACACGATATCGAGATACGTCTGAGGATATTCATGACTGTTCTCGAAATTATAGGTACAAGTTCAATAAAACAAATTGTTGTGTGGTTTTCTTGAATTTTGGATTATTCTTGACTTTTGTAACTCTCTCTGAGGTACCTAGTAACAGTTTTATTAGACATTATTCCTCATGGTGTTTGAGAATCATAATACAATTTTATACCGTTCTCACTACAATCGTATCGAGATTTTTTTATCAGACATCGATATTTTCAACCATATGATAATAATCAACCCAAATTCAAATTTGTAAAATTTCATCTAGACGACATTTTTGAATCAAATACATCATATCGATATCGATGCCGATAGCGTAATTCTAATCATTGATCAATTACGTTTCAGTATTAGCTTTTTGTATCTCTTTATACCTATTTTGTTTATTTTGCCTTAGTTATCGCATCGTCCTTGGGTAGTTTCCATGGCAGCGGATCGATGACCGTTCGCCATTTTCCAACTGCGTCATTGGTACCTCGCGTGATCTACTTAACTAATTGAATTACTTTCTGTACCTAATGAGTCACTTAATGGTACTGCTTTACTATGGTTTATAATAGGTATAGGTAATACAGGTTTTGATCCCTATTGCCTATCGTTTTTAGTTTAGTTACTTTAGGTTGTTAAGGTCATGCGTTTTCTGCGCTAGACCAATTTTCAGTCAGCAGTAGAAACAGAAAGTTTCAATTGAAAATATCCTGTTTTGTATTGTTGAGTAATTTCTTCATTTTAGATAATGGTTTAAAATTTTCTATATTGCCTTTGTTACCTTTGATTTCATCGTTGTTTTAAATATATTATTTTGGATACCGAGTATCAGCTTACTAATTGATAATGGTGTTCCCATACATATTACAAATTACAAATATACGTAACACAGGCTACGGGCTTTGTCATTTAAAAACATAGTTTCCTTTTAGTAAATGTTAGTGACCCATATGTTACTATTGTTTGTGATGTGTAATAATTGCGTCATTGCTTCAATCCTCCTATTCTTCTATTGTGATATATTTTAAATGTGGACCTGTTCAACTAATATTTTACCTATTTGCAATATAATTATTATGTTTCCTTATGCATGTAGCAGTATATAGCAATAGTCACAAAATTAAAAAATAAATAGGTACTTTTTGCTTTCCAAGTGTTAGAGTGTTACACTTCTATTCTGAGTACTTGGTACAAGTTTTTGTCGTTTTATCACACGTGGACTAATATTTTTTAAAAAGGTTACAAGTGTGTTTCTATAAATAGATCGAATATAACGGAAAGATGTCTGGATTTTGGAAGGCCAAATTGGAACCAGACGCACGAAATTTGGCATTACGCCATATTCTGCATATAGCCGTATCTGACGCACTTACCGACACACTCAAACCATAAAAATGTTATTTGTAATAAAACTTCCAAAGATCTGTACTCGTTCCCATTATCAACTCGTACATCGTACATATTGTGTGCCATTACCGAGAAGTCTACGATTTATGGCGAAACGAATTAGTCATCCTCCGTGACGTATGACGCGGTTACATTTTATGAAACCGGTTTCACCGGTTATGCAATTTTAGCTTTATGTAGTTACGTAACATTATATAGACTATTTTGCTTCACCTGTATGCAACCGTTGATATATTTACCATTGTCCACCACCACCACCACCACCAATTGATCACTACCATAAAATATATGTACTGCATCTGCTACTGAAATGCATTTAAAACCAAATTACATTAATTGTTTTCTTCATTTTCAGAAACGTTAAATATAAAACCGTTAAGTAAGGATAAAGAGTGGTCTCCGGATGCGTCGTCTGGCGTGGGGATCACTGGGGTCGCAGGATCGTACGGCCAGGGCCCCGCCGTGCCTCTCGCCTCCACCTCGAGCGAGGAGCGCGCCATACGCCGCGTTATGGGCCGCTGGGGTGCCGAGTGGTTGAGCTGACTCAGCAGCGACAGCAAACTCAATGCTGGTCCTCAGTGGCCAGCAGACCACCCCCTCCCGCCACCGCGGTGGGGGGCGCCACGCCCGGCTTTGCACCTTACCCTCCAGAAATACGAGGAGCTGGTCGCTAAAGCCGAGGCGCTATTGAGCCGTCTCGTCGTCTCAGAACACTATGACTCAATCAACAACTTCATGAGTCTCTTTGACGCCTATATGGCATCACCAGACCAAACTTTGGCGGAGTACTATCCCAAGTACAACCCGCCTATCCGTGCCCATAAGCACACATGTGTCGGACTGGCCATGGAGGTGATGAAGCGTCTGAAGACATTAGAGAATGATTTCCCTGGAATCACCAAAGCAATGATGGTGGTGTCTTGTGATGAGAACATCGAGAGCTTGGAGGACTATACAACATCCAGTCCGGGGCCGCAGGAATTTCTGATTGAGACGGAAAAGGACCACGTAATGCTGGCGATTAACGTGAGGGTTGCAGGTAGACCTGGAATGTTCCTGTCAGATTTGGGTTACCACATTTCTCGCGTCGTCACCGTGATGGCTGACCGTTGTTACCCTCATACTGGTGAGTTAATTTATACTTTTCTTAAGTCATTATTTTTGTTTTCGTTATAATCTTCAGTATTTGCTATAGCAATGTTCTGTTATTTCCAGGCTGGTTCACGCAGTCCGACGAGCCTCACTGCCGAAAGGAATACAACTATCAGTTCAACGCCCACAACATCAACTACGTGGAGTGGCACGAGCGGGAGACCAGAGGAGCAGTGGTCAAGGAACGTTTGTCTCTAATCTATGTCGCCAAGGCCTATCTGTCAGCTGTCAGCGTCACTGAAAAGAGGAACTTGATTTGGGATTTGAGGTATGCAATACTTAATTATGTTTTATCAATTCTATGAACTTTTAACTAACTTTTATCTAACTTCCATTATTCTTGAAGCATTTGCGTCTGTTATAAATGTCAGAAGTCAGAATTGAACAGGAAGAATCGTTTATCAAAAAAATCAAAATAAGTACTGATAAAGGGCAGGAAACAGATATCATAGATATAAAACCACCGATTATAAGGAAAATCAAACCAATGAGTGCTTTTATAGGAAATGTTGTGTTTTTGAGATATAATGTTTTTGGTATTTCCATCCACATCAATGACCTTTGATTATATTCATTTTGGTATAATATTAGGTATGATCATAAGTAGGCAGGTACCTACATCACGCGATATTGATGGTACGTGATAGCCTGATAAACAGATGTTATATTAGATGTTGACTTTTATCTGATAGGTTCACTTAATTAATATCATAATAAAGTGCTATTGTTCTCAAAACGAATCTACCTATAATATGTGAGCTAGTGATACGGTGCAAGACAACAACGATAACGAAATCAGTTTTGCGGCTATTACCTATGTTTTGAAACTCAATACAATGTTTTTAATATTGACTTTAAAACATCTGTAAATAATAATAATTGTATTGATACAAAACATTATCATAATCATTTATTAAATTGCAACATGTACATGACATTGACTTAAAACTTAAATCTAGTAGGTACATGACCCTGTTAGGGCGTAGCAATACAATTAATTAAAATAAAATAGTAGTTACGATAGACAACTAATTATTTGACTGAGATAGCATAATCATGTTTTGTCCTGTAGCGTTAATGACGTGTGTTTGAGACATATTGAGATTCTTCTAAGAAATCTTTGACGTTGTAGTAGGCCTTAGTAAGTAACATGTTTTTTAATTTTGTACAAAATATTTTTTCGTTTTGTTCTTCTCTTATATAGCGTGGTAATGCATTAAACATTTTAATTACCATGTACTCTGGGCCTTTTTTTATCATTTCATTGTTTTTGTATTTAAAACCATGCAGAAGATACGAGTACTGATTACTAAGGGTTTGTACTGAGTCATTAAATGGGTTACTAGTAGACAACACCCAGCCATAAACAAGACTAAGATTTTCCCATCGTTTCGACGCAATTAGCTCAATAATGTTTCAAGTCCTCTTTATGTTCCTACTGCTAGGACTCAGGGTCTTCTCTCACAAAGAACGAGTCAAGGTCATCAATCCACAAACTTACCAAGTGTGGAATGGTGGATGACAAATAACCTTACTAGAATTTTACTTACTCAAAAATAACTTTCTTCGAGTATTTCGGTATCTTCACGATGTCTTTCTTTACCTTTTAACACAATTTAGAAATTGCACGTTCTAGTCCCTAACTAGGCCTTCATGGCTTTTTATTGATAGATTAGCTAATATTTTTATTTCATCTTTTCCAGGAGTCTTCTCGCCAGGGATCCTAAAGGCCGGTTAACTGCTGGTATCTACTTCCCGTTGAAGCCGAAGGACAACCAATTCACCATGTTCTTCGACAGTAATGCCGGAAAGATCAGGAAGAAGCTCAAATTTGAAACCTTTTTGGAGCTTAGAAAGGTAAAACTTAATTTTGTATTATTTATTGAGAACACAAATGACAAAAATGACCGTAAACCAGTAGACAACGATGTGGCTGAAACACATCGACATAGCATATTTTACATTTTACTGTGGGATTAAAAAACTACACTAAATTTATTTATTTCTGACAGTTTATATCATAAAAATATTATACTAAGACAAGTGTTAAAACACGTTTTTCACTCGTGGGTATTTTTTATTATAGACGTCATATGATTTTGGCTAAAATCCAACTTCTTAAATTGTTCTTCACTTCCATGGCAACCAGAAAATAGTTTAAATACTTAAAATATCAACTGTTTCTTGGAATTCTAATTCTGTTTCAAATATCATGAGAAAATAAAGTGTTGATAATTGAACTTTATTACTAGTTGTTGATGAGCTATTTTGCATAGTTGTTGACCATTCTCATATCTGATGACATTTAAAATCGACATTGTAATCATTATAACTGAACTGGTTCTATTGTCATTGCAAACTATAGTGGAGGTCATATAAAAATATGAAGTTGTAGAAAACTAGATTCATATTTCACAAATTAATGAATGTGTATGTGTTTGTGTTGTTTAACTTTACCAATAAAGGACTCTGACTCTGTAACGTTATTATTTTTAATTTAACAGATTGCTTAAACTATAAACTTATTTATTTCCAGATCCCTGATGAGGTTGTTGACGAAGTGGAGCAATGTAATGAGCAGCTTCGTATGAAGGACGGAGAACTCCTGCGCATGCTGAACCGTCTCGCCACCATCCTCACTGATGAAGAGTATATGGAAGAGCTCCTCGAAATCAACAACAAAGTCGTTCAACTTTCTGCTGCACATTAAACAACAACAACAGAAGCAGAATCAGCAGAATTTCAACACCACTTCAAACATTTAATGAAACTACCCGCATTCAGTAAATCAACTACTAACAAAATATAATCTACAGTACTGGTCGATGCTATACAGTCGTCCTATAGGACTTTAGATGTGTACACTTATTATATCACTTCGTGTGTAGTTTGCACTGTAGAATCATTTGTTACAAATGTAATCTTCACAATTTTTAAATAACAATTTAGTTTCTGTGTAGAAATATTATAACCATGCACTTAGCTTTTGTCTTCGTAAATGTTATCGTAAAATTGTATCTGAGACAACGACGAGACGTAAACTCAATTGGCAAATAAAATTATAAAAAATATTTACCTTGTTTCCTTCAAATTTAACCTGGGATCTACTACCTAATTGTTTTTATCTTGGCTTTGATAATTTATTTTCGTTTGAAATGAAAGAGAGAGCGATAGCAAAGCCATAGCCGTTTTAGTTATGCGGTCAAAAGGCTGAATCGATACTGGAACAAATAATATCAATTATTTGATTTAATTTTCACTAACTTTCTCAGGTATCCTCTTAACTGCAGAAGCTTAGACCTTCATAGTCCTATGTTTGTTGCTAATTGGATTATTTTCACTAGCTTTTGAAACAAATACTTCGCCCCCTTGCAATTTACCTTGATTTGTTTTACGGATGTAATGTTTATAATTTCAATGATAAATGCCAACAAGTAGGTATTTATAATGGCTCGTTGATAAATAAACATTGATCGTTTTTAGGCTTCCGCACCCAAAGGGTACAAACGGGACCCTAACTGCGACTTAGCTGTCCGTCCATCCGTCCGTCTGACAGTCACCAGGCTGTATGTCAAGAACGGTGATAGCTAGACAGTTAACATTTTCACAGATGATGTATTTCTATTGCCGCTATAACAACAAATACTAAAAATAAAATAAACATTCATACAACAAACTTGATTTTTTACCGTTTCTTGCTCGATTAGTCCACCCCAAGCAAACTAGATGGCGCCACTAGTAAAAATAAAACGCGCTATCGACTTCATCGTTTCAATCGTAAGGTAAAATCAAAATTTTAGTAAAACTTTCTCGATAAAAGCCCGTCTGAGGAGACTGTGATAGTCTATGTATACGGAATTCGGAATAAAGCCAAAGAGGTCTTCGCCATTTATTTGGTAATGGTACGGAACCCTTCGTGCGGGAGTCCCACTCGCACTTGGCCGGTTTTATTTTATTAGACTACAGTACAGAAATATTTCATCCAAGATAGTTTCCATTAAAGTCTAGTTTAGAAGACGCACTAAATTAAGTTAGTTTGTTAGGACGATCAAAGTCTACTACAACTAAAATATACAGTATAAGAAAATGTAAAATAAAAAATAGGCATGTACACTGTACCTATGTATATAACAAGAAAAACTACCTACTAATGTCATAAAATATTCTTGTACAAAAATCAGTAGTACCTAAGTATTCACAGATATGACAACTTCATTATTATTTTACTGTTACTTGTTGTGCGTTTACGCATTCGGTTGCATCAACGTTGTTGCATTAATGTGCTGTGTTGTGTTTTTGGGAAATAAACGATGTATTATTATTATTTACAGTTTGTTTATTAGAGAAATAGTAATAAGGCTGACACTAGATGGCGCTGCGCAAATTATATTCAAAACTTGATTTACGTCAACTTTGTCGTCATCATAAAGTAAAACAGCCTAGTTACAAGAAATATAACTATCTTTTCGAGAACATGAACACTCCGGCAATCCGGATTTGGCTGGCGTGGTGGGTTATGGCCTTGACTTTTACTTTGTGAGAGAGTTCCAGCAGTGGGAACTTAAAATGAGCTGTACAACCTTCGGCATGTCGTGACATAAATAATAGCATACGGAACTCACCAAACTAAGATTACAAGTCGTGTTACTTATAAAAAGAATAAAAGGCTTATTAATTACACTTGGCTAAATTTAATCGACTGAATTGAGAAGCAAGTCCTTCCTCCTGAATGTAGTACACTGAAAGCAAACATTCCACTGAATTCAGTAGCGAGTAGCGACTAGTCAAAAAGCTCTTTGGTCTAAATCAGCCTTTCCCTAAGTGGGCGATAACGCCCCTTCGTGGGAAATGCAGCCCTAAAGGGGGGCGGTAAGAGATCCAGAAAAAAAAATGGAGGCGCTGTGTAGAGGCTTGGAGTCCGTTGTGAACTGTACCTACTGGGCTCAAGTCTCAAGTTAACTCTTGCGGGTTATAGTAAAAGTCTTTAGAATGAATATGGCGATAATTGCGTTTAGAATGAATGTTTAGTCTCCGCTAAAATAACTCACAATAATTAATTGTGTGAAAACAGGGGGGCGCTAAATAATGATTTATTCTCGAAGTGGGCAGCAGACAAAATAAGTTTGGGAACCTCTGGTCTAAATTAACGCGTAGTATTTTTTATTCATAGTAATTTGTTTTCGACCAAGCAATGTCCTAGCGATAGGACACTACCTTGTTACAAAACGTTAGGTCACCTCAGAATCGTCTGCTCCGCCACTTCAAAGGGCAGTTCAGTGGCCTCCGAACCAATTGGTTCCAATTGAAATGTAATTAATTTGCGTGATAAGTGATGTTGAAATAAAGTCTTTGGTCATAGTATTTACCGCGACTTGGTCCGAAAAGAAAGGAAAGTATCTAAGAAAGTTTGTATTTTTTCGGGACGAAAAAACCTTTACTGTTCCAATCCATTCTAAATTTAAATTCTACATTCTCGTGTGGTATGTCACTCAACGTTAAAAGATGTAAAAAATACAGATTATGTCATAGGCACATAATAAAATATCACCTACATTTATTTGATTAAATAGTCTTCCAATCCAATTAAAGTAAAAGTTTGGATGTTTGCTTCACCAAATAATATCAGGAAGGAGAAAACATATATTTTTTTAAATCTGGAATAACATAATAGAACTTTCTTATTCGAAAAACTGTATAGTCGTAGCAATTTCCTTCTCCCATTAATTTGTCATCAGCAGATATCTACCAGTAGCATACATTAAAATTATAAATATACAGGGTTACTGGTAATCATCTTGAATCCGTTTAAGAGTATGTTGTATATATTTAAACAAACAACTTTTGTTCTACAACTTTCGTGAAAACTCAATAAATATCCCAAAAAAAGTGTTTTTGCCCTTTTTAGTAGTGTTATGCGGGTTTTTAGTGTTTATTCACTTCCGCACATCATTTATCGAGCGTTAAAGGACGAACGCGCTCTTGTTACGAAGAGTTCGATGCTTTTAGACCGGGAAATTTTTATTTATTTTGGATAAGAAAAAAAAAATTCAAACGTTTGAAAACTGCTAAAGTTGACGCATTTAATGTACTTAACATCCACTTAAAAGGATGCAGACTGATTACCAGTAACCCTGTATATTATATTTCATAAAAAATATACATTTAAAAAGAAACGTTTATTTGTGCATAAAAAGCTAAACTAATACACTCACCAACTAAGCTAAAACAAGAGGTTAGACAAATTTTAAGCAGACAATAAACTCAGTCTGTAAACGCTGAATTCCCACACTAGGGTGATCTGTCTCGTGGGAGTTCAGGCTTAAGATGACTATATTAATTACGTAAGTAAAGGAACTAACAAATATAGAATATAATTTTAACAAAATATCCACTCAAATAAATAATGGAAAAACTAAGTATATGGATTTAGATATTGTAAAGAGATACAAATATTAATCATTATAGTACAATAAATTAATCGTATCATTACAGACAAGATAATATATTTAAGGAACAATAATAAATTAAACTGTAATTATCCACCAATAGCAATGGTCCGATACTTATATGAATTTGGTTGATCGACTTCGATTGGTTGATAAAAGATAACGTCTACCTGATATCTCAAAACCTATTGGCAAAAAACGTGGCATGGACCCACCGGTGGTCTGTATTTTGTCCAAACCTAAGGTACTATTCTTTTCAATTAAGTTAATTGACGTAAGTACATTTTGACAAACGTTTAGGTATTATACGTTAAACCGATATTTTCTTTTGACTCTTTGTTTACTTTACGCATCATCACACAGAAACACGACAAATTAGTGGAACAATCTGTTGGCCCCGAGAAATTTATGTGCGTTTCCAAAAAATACACAAATAGTTGATGGTTGTCATTTAATACTAAAAGAAAAAAGACTAAAACCAGTACCGCCATCTAGTTCGAAGCTTAGAACTTTTTGAAGCGAAAACTTCTTTTGGCGCAATTCTGTTTTTTTTTTTTCAATAAAATGCCTAACTTGATTCGAACTGAAAAGCTCCTCCTTGTTTGAAGTCGACTGTGCTTTAAATTTTCACTCTCGATTTAAAAATGTAATCTTCAAATAAAGAATGAATCGGTTTCTTCTAGGTAAGCACGCTCCATCGTAAGCCTTTGTCGCTTAACATCAGGCGAGATAAAAAATGACTGATTAAGTAATTTGACAGTCAAATTTTATTTTGCCTAACTGTACACGTGTTACCTGTATTAAATCTTCACACTCCACAAAATTAGTAGTAAATGCGTTCTAGATTCCAAGAAATATTCGTAACTATAATACTTGTTGTTATGCTAATAAAAGTCCTATATTGTCGAAAATATGATATAATTTGGGTCGTCAATAAGATACTTATAGTGAATCAATTAATTGGTTGAACTTAGTATATTAGTTTACATTTGGTGTCTACACGTGATGAATTGATTAGCTCTGGCTAATCACGTGACAGATACGTGTGCCTCAGACTTAGTATTTATTGATTACGTAAATAAGTATTGGCGATAATATAGCACAGTCTCTGTACTAGAAGTCTAGAAAGAAGGTTTTATGCAACATCACGAAACAATAACTAAGTTTACATTTATAATCATAATAAACATTCGCCGCAAAGTATATTTTTGAGTGATAACATAACGAGCAAACAATAGAAATCTGTTTTGTCCGCGTGTAATTGTTTTAAAACTTGTTCAAAGCAGGTGAACTATTACAATGATCGTTTTCATGTTATGTCGTATTAGTAGTTATATTAGATTACATAATAGTATTTTTAATGGGATTTTATAGAATTATAGATGTTTTGTTTCAATTAAGTCAAATGTAAGCTTAATAAAATTATTTGTTTAAGTGAATCAAGTGAAAATACCTACTATTTGAGAAAAAATGTCGGAAATTTTCTCGGTAAAGTTTTTTGACGTGATAACGTCTTATAATTCGATGAAGCCGGCTGCACGCCCGCAAAACATGACGTCATGTAACGTTACCGCCGTTACCTCGCCTTATTACTTTTCGCACCATCTAGTGAGTGAAATGTGTATTACGTTCAAGGAGTCTGTCCATGTTTTAGAAAAACGACGATATGAAGTTAAGAACTTGTGCTAGTACAATGATGTACCCAGAGATGGCGCTTTGAACAACTTTTCAAAAATCTTCAGAATGTTTTACCTAGATGGCGCTTAACACAAATTCCATCAGTATTTTTTAAGACTATCGTCAGTAAACCGACTTTACAGACAACCATTTTTTTATTTACTTTTTTAATTTATCCTTGGCCATGGATACTAACTAGTCCTTCAGACGCGTTTTTTTTAAATGAATTCACATCGCCATTTTTTAATTAGTTTTGAAATTAAGTCGTTGCTTAGGCTCTTCCTTAAATAAGACTTTACGTGAATCAGAGCGTTGCTGTATGAAAAAAGTATCTACTTTTAATAAAGAAAAATTAACATTAAACATATTTTATGTAATATACCTACCTATATAACTTAAAACGAGATAATTACTTACCTAATAATATTATTTTTTCTACTTTTTGACATAAGGAGGAAAGATATGAAAAAGATAATGCAAACTCATTAAAATAACTGTAAAATAATTGGTTATTTTTCTAATACCGAAAAAACAATTAAATGAAGAAAATATATTTCGATAGCACAAGTAAAGATTATTTGTGGCCGTAATATGTTATTACGATCAAACTCAAGACCCTGAACAACATCAGAATCTTTCCCTGAAATTCGTTAAATCAAAATACTGAATCAACAAGTCCTCGAGCGTGACACCACGCAAAGAGATCGATAAGATGCGTAACTACGCAATATCTAGTTCGCAACCTTACGCCAACGCATGTCATGTTACGGTTTCAAATTAGAAAAATGTTATTTAACTTTATACAATCAAAACTTTCGCTGTACCTACATAGCGGTTAACTTGAGGCTAACGTACAAACGTGTCTCACGTTAAATGAAACGTGAGCAAACAATGGACTATGAAACGCATGAGCCGCGTCTGTGATCGATATTTTGGTTGTCGAACCCAATTATTTGTTTATCTTCTTAGAAATTGAGGACGTTGTAGTATTTTGTAATAATCTTTGGCCTGCATCGAGCTTGGTTTTGTTAATGGGTTGTAGCAACCTCTGGAGTAGGGAGTAGACAGGGTACGCGTGGCGCGTGGCCGTCTGATCAGACAGGGTGGGGGTGGAGTGAGGCTGTCATGCGCAGTGCCCGTGACGCTATAAAGCCACGTGGGGCTGCCAGCCAGTGACTGGAAAGCTTATAGTATTTAATGGTATGGTTCCTAACGATAAATTATTGACTAATACTGCAAAATGAACAAAACCTTAATTTTTAAGTAACACCATACATGAGTTCAAAGAATCACTTCGAGAAAAACTAAACGCATCTAAAACACTCCGTTTATTTAGAAAAACTCATTGCTATCAGAATCGTGATAGGAACAGCAAACTGCAATGGGGAGACGTCATCAATACTCAGCTGATGTGTTTATAACGAGTCAAGCAAGAGAATTAAAAATATTGAGGCACACTGGTGGAAGCCCCGTGAAGAAACGACGAAAGATCGAGATAGTCCCTCTGTCATATACTTACTATTTTAGATTCACTTTATCATCAATGTACAAAAGTAATACAGTACGAAATGTAGTATAAGTAGTGTAGTGTAGTAGTAAGTAGTGGTAGGACTCTTAGCAGAGTCCGCCTGGGGAAGTACCACACCTTTGCCAAATATTCTACCGCCAAGCAGTAATGTGCAAACATTACTGTGTTCCGGTTTGAAGGGCAATGATTCCAGAGAAATTACAGGGCTTAGAGACATAATATCTTAGATATCTGGGTGACGAGCGCAGTGCAGTGCTAGGTAATGATTTGGACTATCATGTTCCAATAACTGCGTGTTACTGTGCTGTTATGTGGCAGGCATGTTGCTTACCATCAGGCACATGACCTGCTCGTCTCGTCACTCTAAGCTATAAAAAAAAAAAAAAAAGTATACTTTGTAGTACACTTTAAACATAACCATAAAATAATACTCTCATAAAAATGGTACTCAAAGAATCCACTCGAGTTATTTTCACTGCATCCCGTGATTCAGTCCAGATATTGGACCAAAAGCGGTACAAAGCGCTTTACAAGTTGAGCAGTTAATATACCGGTTAGAGGATAATGTGAAAATAAAATACCGATCACAGCTACGCACAGCACTACTGTAAATATAATAGAGAGTTGCCAGCACCAAGAAACGATCAGTTACTCTGTTGTGATCGGTGGGGACGCACGGCCGGATAGCGCGCGCTACTCGCACGAACTATTTTTCTTTTTTTATTTGGCTTCTAGCCGTTGTATGGGTAAGTCTCAAATATAGTTTCCAATCCTCTATTTCATTTATCGTGTGATCATTTCACTGTTTCCTTACTGTGTGATGTTTCTAATGACATAGTGAAAAATACGGGGTCTCTTTCACTTGTATGCAAACATAAACAATACGCCGCGTGGAAATTGGACGCGTTTTGTGAAATAAATGTTTCCAAGTTTTGTGTCACAGTTTCACAATATTGTGTCATTTTTATGCAAAGGATCGTACTGGTACCGTGTCAGATTAGTTTCAGCAAACATGTTTTGGAAATCGTTACGTGTCTCCTTACGTGTAGTATAGATTTTATGTGTCTGACTATTGACGTTCTTAAAACGAATCATTTAATATATTCTAAATAGAGTTTTATCATGGATCCTGTTATATTATAAATCCAGCATGTACCTAGTCAGTCATGCATTTGAATCTAAGTATTTTGCTTTCACGTATTTATAATAAAATAAATATGATATTTTGAGAGAAAAATTAAACAATTTTGTCAACAAATATCGTACCATTCTCGTATATAATGGTATTAATTAATTTATTAATTATAACAATTTGAGAGGAGACAAAAAACAATTCCAAAAAAATGTAATAGATGGCGTCTACATGACCCGCAACAAAATGAATACTTTAAATATTAAGTTCTGCTGATATAACTTGAGCTGTCTGACCTAAGTACGTTTTGTCAAATAACATTCCTAAAATTGACGAGTTTGTTTTGTTGTCATTGCCGCATCGTCGCTTAACAGGCGACATGGCGTGGCGGTCAAGTGTACACCTACCTAAAACAGATAAAAAACATTTTATTTCTTCTGAGATAGGTAATTTACAATTTTTGTCATTAACGTAAATTGACTTATCATGTTGATTAAATTATTTTATCTTCACAAGAAATGATATCATCAAGCAAAATGCAGAGGGCCCGTCGATAAATCCGTCGATACGTGGATCGTGCGATAGCAGATCTCGTGTGCGTTCGGCTTAGGTTGCGATTTTGAAATACTATTCGATTTTTAAAATTACCAACATAACCGTTGTAAAACTTTACCAACCATATTGTTACAGTTTTTGAAGTGAAAACTTCTTTAGGCGCGCCTAGACAGATATTTCGTGGGCTGTGAATTGGATTCTGGCATCACGCTCGGTTATGATAAGAAATCTTCGGGTAAACTCGGGACCATGGCTATTGGTCATTTAGAAATGCGTCAACCAATGGCAAATGCTGAAAGGGCGTGGCCTCGATATCATGCCATGGCCATCTAGAAATGCATCAGCCAATAGGAAATGCTGACGCATTTCTAGAAGGCCATGCCAAGATGGCGAGGCCACGCCCTCCGGTTACAACTGTGTAGTTTCCAAGGTAAGCTATCAAATTCTGAGTTTTAAGTTTTCACTTCTATCGGCAGTTCGTATGACTGCCAATTTTTTTTCTTCTAATTATTTTTCGATAAAATCTTTATCGATTACGCTCTTATTTTGGATACATAGTTTTGTATTAGGCATAATGTCCAAAATTAACACATTACCAGATTACCACTCATTTGCGTCGCGCTGTCGGGTATAAACTAATCAGACCGCCAGTTCGATTACTAAAAAATATCGTACCTACACTTATTTTTTTTCTCTTGTTTCACAAACAAAAAAAGGCGAAAACACAGTGCTTAAAAGTTTCAAGTGACGTCACTTCAAGGTACGGTTTTTACAAAGACCGTCACAACCACTCCGGAAGTTTGATGATCCATATCTATGTCAATGTTTAGTAATTTGATAAAACAAAAAAGACTTGTTTAATATTTTTCCATAATCTAACTGACGGAATAATTAAAATAGGGGCATATGGGGTATATGACCAAGCCATCATCCCAATTGTTTTATGGACTTCCATCTCGTTTGATGATTCGTGAAGATACGGTCAGTTATGGAGCGTTGTAGGTTGTAGGCTAGTGAAAACCGATTCAATCTCGACTGTGCGGACGACTCTAGTAGGTGTATTTAGCCTATATTATATTCATCAGGGGAAGAAGAGTGATATGAATATCTTCCTCCTAATTAGAATCAATCTACGTAATAATTTTCCGGAGAAGTTACAGGGCAAAGCTATAAATCATCTTTTATCTCGGCACTGTGTTGTAATTCATAAAAGGCGTGTTGCTTACTATCAGTCACACGTCTGGCTCGTACCATATCTCTATATATATATTGTTAAACTAGCTGCGCGGCCTAACTCGAGTTTGTATGTCATTTATGAAGTGAAAACTTCTTTTGGCGCGCCAAAGACAGATTTTTCGTGAGCTATGAATTGGATTCTAGCGTCACGCTCGGGAATAATAAAAAATCTTCGGTTCGGGAGCATGACCGTTGAAACTGACTGGTGTCACAGACAGTCCTCTATGCAGGGCGTGCATGGCGGCTGAAGAAACGGTAGTGCATGTGCTACTCGAATGCACAGACGTCACCGAAATACGTGAAGTAACCCTAGGATCACCGAGATCGCTTGTGGACACACTGAGGAGACTGGGAAGTCTAATCTGCTTCTGGAGGGAATTGGGCTGGATGGAATAACAACCCATGGTCCACGTATAATGGTCCAAATCAAGGACTAAGTGTGGAAACCTTACCCACTAGAAGTAGTGGGTAAAACAAAACTTGAACTTGAACTGACGCGGGTGAAACCGGAGGACGTGGCCATGAGCATGGCCATCCAGAAATGCGTTAGCATTTACCATCCCTCCCGAGTTTAATCGAAGACTTTACTAACCAGAAATCCGGAAGCCATTGCCTAATTATATCCGTGTTTTCGCGAAACAACTAGGATTTTTGCAAAAAATCGGTTTATCATATTATCCTACGACAAAATATGCAAGTATCAAATGCTCTTCACCAAGGTTAACTATTATAGAAATAGATTAAATACTAGTGAAGTCAACCCTCAACGTCCACCCCCGCTACTCCCAAGCGCCAGTCCCACGTATTCCAAACGTCATAGGGTAAGTCGGGGACCCAAAGGTCACCCGTCAAAGCCAACAGCGTGGGCAGTAAAGGTTGGGCCTCTCTCTACATTCACGATTAAAAGTAAACCTAACACTTTCTAAATTATCAAGGTAACACTAGTGTTGTTCATTAAAGGATAACTCGCTAATCTTTTTAAAATTGTCAACACTGTCAGACTACCTATAATCTAACGCGTGAGATTATAATCTCACAGTAGGTTGGGTTAGATTGTAATCTGACATCGTTAGATTATAATCTTACGGTTTTTCATAATTTCACGGTGACATAAACAAATTATGCGTCGCGTTGTTTGTCCACGATGGACTCCTAAACTACTTAAGTAACTAATTTTCATCCAATTTTCACACCGTGTGCTGCAGCACTGTTTTCTTTATAGACCTGCAGGTCTATTAAGAAAACAACCTCCGAATAATCGGATCCGACCGACAACTGTCTGAATAATCGGTAAGGTAATTAAATGCTTTCGGAGTAAGGTTTACGACACAAAAACTGTCAAATCTATGTCGGTCGGAATTCGAAATTAACGAAACGGCCGATCCGATCAACCGACTGATTGTTTCGTGGTAAGAAACGTCCATAAGTTCGGCCGATATATCGTTTATCGGACTTCGTAGTAGACCTGCAGTTTCAGTTTGATCCAACTTGAAAGATATAATAGTTCTTTAGTTTTTTTTTAGATTAATTAAATTATTTCTTTAGCTAGTCTATAGTTGAGAGTCTATAATATCGAGCGAAGACGGAAAAGGCCGCTAGGCTTTAATATATAAAAATAGAGCATCATAATGTTTGTTCCTAGTGAACTTTTTACCAAAACAACAGAAATTCACAAAGGTTGGTATTCATGTGTAATTTTGTCCTATTTGAGAGATAGGGCAGTTTTTATTTCGATTAATTTTAAGTCTTTATGACAAAAGCCGAGTGATGCCGGAACGGGCCGCTATAAAATTACTAGCACCGTCCCGCGGTTTTACCCGTGTAGTTCCCGTTCCTGTAATTTTCCTGGGATAAAATATAGTATGTATGTTCGTCCAGACTATAATCTAACTGTGTTCCAAATTTCAACCAGATCCGTTCAGACGTTGACACGTAATTGAGCAACAAACATCCAAATATCCAAACATTGACAAAGTCAAAGTTCTTTATTGATAAATGTACTCACATGTAATTTACACGTCAATTAATAAAAAATTTAAACAAAAGAAAGGGCAAACAAATTGTATACATTTTCAAAGTTTGAAATTATCACTTCACAGTATTTTAATAACAATTATAATTATCGTACAGAAAACTGTCACGTATTATACGAGTATAACAAATATGTTTCAAATACAATTGTACTAAATAAATAAATGACAATTTTTTCAGATTTTTATAGGAACTTTATTATCACTCCTTAAAAATTCGCTGTAGCTATAAAAAGTTTGATCGATAAGTCAGCACTTTAATTTGTTTTTGAAGGTGCCGAAACTTGGGGCCGATATAACTATTTTGGGAAGAGTGTTATAAACTATTCACATTGACATTCAAAATATTGGTAGGATTAAATTAATTTTAAAAATAGCAGGATTAAAATTTCTCATAAATTTAAATTTAAATTATGGGAAGGCTCTCCCATACAACAAACGTGATTTTTGCCGTTTTTATAGATAATGGTAGGGAAACCTTCGTGCACGAGTCTGACTCGCACTTGGCCAGTTTGTCCCTACCGTTACGGGTTTATTGTGTGTGTATATTTAATAAAATTAAAAAAAATTTAGGATTAAAATTTGCTATAAATTTAAATTTAAACTATGGGAGGGCTCCCATACAACACACGTGTTGTTTTGCAGTTTATACAGATAATTGTATGAAAACCTTCGTACACGAGTCTGACTCGCACTTGGCCGGTTTGTCCCTACCATTACGTGTTTAGTGATAGGCTGCCGGGTTCGAGCGTACCCATTTAGTTATCTTGACGTATGGACATCTATCTCCACTGAAGTTCTCGAGAGGTTTATTTTCAGGTATCCTCGTATCGGTTCAGTCTCGTGGTAAAGTGGCGTAATTTCAAAGAAACATATTGTGATTAGTCATCATACATTGCTTTTTTAACGGGCAGAGCCTTTATTATTAAAAAAATATATAATGAAAACTACTCTATATACCTACATATACAGGTATCTAACCTACCACTAACACTTACCACATCTCAATTATTCATAGATTGATGATCTAAAAAGAAAATGATCAAGCCCACTACCAGTCGGAAGCGTGTCCGACATGTTGGCGGTGTTGCCATGCTGATTGGCAATGCTCATACGTTGAGCCAAATCACCACCAGTAATTTGGTCACACGTGGCGTCAACCAAGTTCTTGATTATCTGTACACCTTCATTTGTCTTTGGATAATTTAGATGTGCTTAGTATATGTAGCAAAGTATGTAGCGTAGTGTACTAAGTTCTCATTGTATTTTATTTTTTGTTATTAAAGCATCCAGCCCATTTAAAAAAAAAGCTTGGCAGTCATAGGAACTGCCGATAGAAGTGAAAACTTATGACTCAGAATTTGATAGCTCACTTTGGAAACTGCACGGGTGTAACCGAAGGGCGTGGCCTGGCCATCATGGCATGGCCATCTAGAAATACGTTAGCATTTCCCATTGGCTCACGCATTTCTAGACGGCCATTCCATGATGGGCAGGCCACGCCCTTTCAGCATTTCCCATTGGCTGACGCATTTCTAGATAGCCAATGGCCATAGTCTCGAGTTTACCCGAAGATTTCTTATCATACCCGAGCGTGACGCTAGAATTCAATTCACACCCTAGGCGAGCGTTTTAAAAGTTTTCACTTCAAAAATACCCTGCTTCTCTTTAATCGCTAGTCTCAGTGACTGAAAGTAGAAGTGAAAACTAATAAATTAGAATTTTAGTATTAAACAGCTCTAATGTGGCACAAAACGTCACTTGTATAGCTACAGATATACTAATACTATCACACATGTCGGTCAGAAATGCGGACCGATATCATTTCCTCCTACCAAAAGTTCTAAACGAAATTTTCACTTCAAAAATTTGGGCAGCAAACCTAAAAAGGGTTGAGAAATTTTCACTTCAAAATTTTGGGCAGCAAACCTAAAAAGGGTTGTGAAATTTTCACTTCAAAATTTTGGGCAGCAAACCTAAAAAGGGTTGAACCGAAAAATGTACCGAAAGAAACGTTTATGGTGTGCAGAAAAAACTTGGCACGATAAAATAGGTCAAGTGAGCTGACAAGAGATATGCCTGGCGCGGGCCAAATTGCACATAGCGATGTATACGGCCATTCTTACTGGTATATTCCACTACTGACTACGCCCTGTGGGCTAACCCACGACTTTTTGAAGGGAAAACCTCTGCATTCAGCACTTTTTGCGTGAAAAAACAGTGTGAAACTTGAGTCGTCGTCACCGTACGCTAACTAAATGCATACATGTAGTATAGTATTTACGTACTGTATAAAGTTATAAATTTTCATTTCTTATTCTGTAGCGGCATTAAAACTCTATCAATTGTTTTTTATAGGAAAGAAGCTTAATTAAATCGGCTTTGGCTTTGCTATTGCTGTCTCTATCATTTCAAGCGATTGTGGAAGTACGGAGGGGATATAGCTCAATTCAAAATGTATGAACTAATTGCTAAGATTTGGGACGACGAAAAGTTACCTGCTCAGTGGAACACCGGAATCATATGTCCAATACATAAAAAGGGCTCTAGGAAGAAGTGTGGCAACTACAGGGGTATAGCGTTATTGCCAACAGCATACAAGATTTTGTCGTACGTGTTGCTAAAAAGGCTGGAACCTTACGCTGAGGCAATATTAGGCGATTATCAGTGTGGGTTTCGGCGCATCCGTAGTACAATCAATCAGATATTTTTACTCAGACAGCTTATGGAGAAAAAGTGGGAGTATGCTCAGAGTATACACTCACTATTTGTAGATTTTGCTAAGGCGTATGATAGCGTAGACCGACAAGCTCTATATATGATTTTAAGAAACTTCAGAATACCACCCAAACTAACTAAAATGATCGAGATAGCTACGCGAGAAAGCAAAATGGTTGTCAGAGTTGGTGCAGGTGTCACTGAAGAGTTCGAAGTTGCTACCGGCCTGAAACAAGGAGACGCCTTATCACCGATCTTGTTCAATTTAGTACTAGAGTTTGTGCTAAGGAAAGTACTTGAACTGGACGGTGGAGTGGAGTTGAATGGCAGACATCAGGTAATAGGATACGCAGATGATTTGGCACTGTTAGGCGAAAGACGGACCCAGGTGGTGGAAGCAGCTAAGATCCTAGAAACAGAAGCAGAAAAGGTTGGCCTTAGAATTAATCGAGATAAAACGGAATATCTGCATATGCGACGTTACAAGAACACGCGAATTTCCAGAACAAACCTGAATGTGGGGAGTACTATCTACAAAGGCGTAGATAAGTTTCGGTATCTGGGCTGCACTATAACAGATACTAATGCTAGAGAAGAGGAAATTGAAATTCGAGTGCAAAATACTCTTCGTTGTAGTGCGGCTCTACACAAGGTTTTGGTGTCCAAGCTTCTTAGTAAACGTACCAAAATCCGTATCTATAAAACGGTTATTAGGCCTATCCTAATGTACGGATGTGAAGCTTGGACACTTACGCAAAAAGAGGAAAATAGGTTGCTCATTACGGAGCGAAAAATATTCCGGAAAATTTTAGGGCCGACAAGAATAGAAGATGGTAGCTGGAGGGTGAAGAAGAATGCAGAAATTGAAAATCTAGTGGCTGAACCTAATATCTTGGGTGAAACCAAATCTTATAGGCTTCGCTGGCTCGGCCACGTGGAAAGAATGGGAGAGGATCAAGCTGCTAAGCGCGCCTATTTAGGTGTCTCAAATGGTCGACGACCGGTAGGACGTCCCAGATTCCGATGGAAAGACCAAGTGGAACGAGACATACACGAGCTTCAAGCCTCTGTCTCATGGCAGGAAAAGGCTCAAGACAGAGATGAGTGGCGTCTTTTAGTGTCAGCGGCCAGGACCCACTTTGGGTCGTTGAGCCAAATTAGTTGGTTAGTTAGTTATCATTTCAAGCGAAAAGAAAAGAGAGAGCGATATCGAAGCTAAAACAGTTTACGGTACGGTAGACCCCCAGGTCATGTGCTTGATGGTAACAACACACAACACAACAGCACAGTGCACAGTGTCACACAGCTATTGGAACATGTAGAGTCTCAGTCATTATCTAGCACTAGAGTGCGACACCACCCAGAGATATAAGATGATTTATCCTCTATTCTTTTTAATTTCTTTGAAAACATCGCCCTTCAAACCAAAACATTGTTTGCACATACATTTTTGGCAGTAGAATAACTTGCAAAGGTATGGTACTTTCCCAGGCGGACTCTACAAACAGTCCTATTTTTTTCACCAAACACTATTCATGCAAACGAATCGTTTAATTAAATATCCAACACACGAGAACTACTAACTTTAACGGAAAATCTATGTATTATTCTAGGTAATAAATATCTACTTACTACGTATATATTTTCATGGAATTCCGTTCAGCCGTTACAGATACGCAGGAACAAATGTACACACAAAACAAACTCTCGTCTTTATGTTAATTTACTTACTCATTGACCTAACATAATTGTAATTTATTGTCGCTTGTAGCTAAATAAAGTAGCAGTTGGACATGGCCAATAATTTATTTTTATAAAAGTAACAAAAAACTAGCAAGGACATTACAGGCCAAAAAGGTTTCAAAATCAAAACCGGTCATATTCGAAAAGCTCTACAGAACCTTGATTGCTAAAGTCACACTCACTAAATAATGTTAATATTAAAACTGACTACATGTTTAAACCCCTACAGAAAATACTTTTCAAAATATGCCACATGTAATGATTTTACTTTTCAATGTGGTAACGGAACGTCATTTAAAAACTACAACTTAACGCCTTATGTCACCTAATCTATGTTTTTTTATAGCATAGAGTGACGAGACGAGCAGGTCATGTGCCTGATGGTAAGCAACATGCCTGCCACATAACAGCACAGTAACACGCAGCTATTGGAACATGATAGTCCAAATCATTACCTAGCACTGCACTGCGCTCGTCACCCAGAGATCTAAGATATTATGTCTCTAAGCCTTGTAATTTCTCTGGAATCATTGCCCTTCAAACCGGAACACAGTAATGTTTGCACATTACTGCTTGGCGGTAGAATATTTGGCAAAGGTGTGGTACTTCCCCAGGCAGACTCTAACGTAAAAAAAAATAAAAAAAATATCCAACTCTAACCACCAACAGAACGTCAATTCCACAAGTAAACATTGAAGGCCTCCAATGCGCGCAAATTTCATAACACCCAAATTAAAACTAGCCTCGTAAAAAATCCTTGCGTCACACTCTACGGCCTTAGGCACGGATATCTATGTCCCTAGGCTTAGGCCTCACGTGTCTGGGAGGCTTAAGGCCGTCGGTCGGCACACTGCCCCAGTTCCGAGTTCAGCGTACCAGCTGAGCCGCCGACGCAGCCCACATACTATCAGTCAAACTGCGCCAGTCACGTGCCTGCCCCAAACTGGTACCACAGTCTATTAAATTATACAGTCGTTCGACGAAGCCATCTAGACGGGGCAATCGTGCGGGGCGTGCGGGGTGAGACCCGAGAAGCCCGCTCCTACATTACAATGTTAGTATTGCAGGAGCGCGGGTCAGGACTTCTACTCTCTTTCTACGAAAACGTAATTTCGAAATAAACTCGCGACTTTCCAACTCCGATTCTACTTCGATCCGTCATTTTGTCCATTTATCATGTTCTAAGCCTAGTCTAATTAGAGTATGCTTAGAACATTCAAACGTCAAATAATGTTGTATCAAACGAAACGAAGTAGAACGAGAGAAGGAAAGTCGCGTGTTTTTTTCGAAATTACGTTTTCGTAGAAATAGAGTAGACGTCCTGGGCTGACGTCTTCCGTATGTTTTACATTTATTTTGGTGCCACGTTTTTAAAATTGCGACAACCCTACCCGTGTCTAGATATTATCGGCGTTTCTCTCAAAGGCGATGAACTACCTACTGGTAGTATTTCTTTGTACTGTGCTACCAGTCAAACTGTGGCAGTCACGTGCCTGCCCCAAACTGGTGCTATCGAGGACATTTCCTAGAGTTTCACTAATGATATACTGAGCATCACTATCATGGAGATCTGCTAGGCACTTTAGAGAATTATGTAATAAAGTGCACTGACTCTCTGACACTTTGTAGAAAGAACTGGCATTGCCATCTTATACCTTTAAACGAGCAATTCTTGTACCTATATAAATATGTATATAAATATAGAATCTGAATCTCGGAAACGGCTCGACGGATTTTCATGAAATTATGTATGCAGGGGATTTCGGGGACGATAAATCGATCTAACTAGGTTTTATTTTATTTAAACGCATATTATGCGCGTTTCTAGACAATGAAAAACTGTCACATTAGGCATTAGAATGCGAAGGTAAATATCGCCGCGTGACGCGACAGCATAATTAGCTCAGACGGGAAGTCGGGCGCTCATAGCGGTCACGAATAAGTAGCTCTGGGTTCGAATCCAGACGGGTTCTCTTTTTTTTACAATTCTTTTTTTTTTAAGAAAATCTATTTCTTGGAGTCTTTTATCTGTAGGTATCTATTATTAGGTATATTTAGTATTTAAACCGAGCAAAGCTCGGTCACCCAGGTACTAGAAATAAAATTTAGATATGTACATCACTACATAGTATAAAACAAAGTCGCTTTCTCTGTCTCTATATCCCTATGTATGCTTAAATCTTTAAAACTACGCAACGGATTTTGATGTTTTTTTTTAATAGATAGAGTCATTCAAGAGGAAGGTTTTTATGTAGAATACATGCATAAATAGTACAGTAGAGAGATACTGATCACTTTAAAGATTTCTAAAACAATGTATTAAATAAACACAATTTTTGCGCTTAAATTGCAAACGGTGCGCTGGCTGAATCCTACGAGATAGATCAAACTAATGTACTCCAGTATTGTACACCTTAAAAAGGTCTACAAAAAAGCGCATTATGGTACATGTCTATCTCTTAGGGATAACCCAAAATAAACATTTTTGTTAGTATATTTAGTATCAGCATTGCACCCGTGCGAAGCCGGGGCGGGTCGCTAGTCATGACTAAATCATACAACCTGTACTTTAAATTAACTTAGTAATATTTGCGAAAGTCCTAACTAACTCAGCAAAAGAGTAAAAGATCTAAATCTAAAATAATTAATTCGCGTACTCTGCCATTAACTATCGAAGCCTCTAAGCAGACCGCGGTTCCAATCGCATTGTTCCCGGTCCCTTTAATTCCCCAGGATCAAAAGCTTGGTTGGTGGATCCAGACTCTTGAATACTTTAAAATCTGTGTTCCCAATTTCAACTCGATCCGTTCGGCCTTTCAGACATGACTGAGCAACAAACATCAACATAATTATAATTTTAGCACAGTCTAATATAGGTTTATAGGTATGTCATAGATTTTATATTTAAGATAAATTTCTTTCAATAAATCCTAAATAGTTTTTCTTCATACTGTGATATTAGTGTGCTATGTTGTAGGTACATGCTATTTTATTTATTTATCATTATTCCTCGAGCTAAGAACTCTTCAACTTCAATAGAACAGGACGTCTACTCTCTTTCTACGAAAACGTAATTTCGAAATAAACTCGCGACTTTCCAGTTCCGATTCTACTTCTTTCCAGTTCCGATTCTACTTCATATGTTCTTATAGTCATATGTTCTTAGCCTACTCTAATTATGAATCTCTATCTATATCTCTATTAATACTCTATTAATATCTATATCTCTATTAATACTCTTAGAAAATTTAAACGTCAAACAATGTCGTATTGGACGAAACGAAGTAGAACGAGAGTAGGAAAGTCGCGAGTTTTGTTTTTCGAAATTACGTTTTCGTAGAAATAGAGTAGACGTCCAGGACAACAACATCTTCAACGCGAGAAGTATTAACATTAGTTACAATATTAACTAAAATATTGACTACTACTATTATATACTATACTAAATATTGATTACTAACTTCAGGATGTCGGTTTTCCGTGACGATGTGCGCGCCCATCATAAAAATATTGACTCAGTTCAGTTCAGTTCTTGATTGTCTGGGCTATACGACTTTCTCGTAATTCTGCCAATGTCTGTTTCTTGGGAGTTTCGTAAACGGTACTATTTACACTCAACATTTTTCCCTAAAGTACCAAAAGTACTTCAATAAATTGTCTATCTTCAAAAACGTTCAATTGTTTTCGCATGGAATTGTTTTTTTTTTGTTTATAGTCTTTGTTCATAGTACGGAGGTCGTTGACGTGTTTTGTGTCTGTACGTACAAAGCAGAACAAAGAGCAACCGCCTGTATGTCGTCATTGAAATGGAAGGGTTGGCAAAAACAAGGTCAAAATGACGATTATAATATACATAATACATGTTATGTCTACGTATTTGCAAGTAAACCTGCACTGGGTCAAAGTTGTTTGATTTTTTCGCAATGCAGTTGGAGTCGGATTTGTACTGGTAGGATTTAGAGTTCGTCTGGGGAAGTACGCATGTGCCAATTATTCTACCGCCAAGCATCTTATTACTATCGATATTCTTCAAATCGCGCGTGAATCGGTTTTTCCTAGGTACCTAAGCACTAAGTACGCTCCATCGTAGACCGCATCGTCGCTTTACATCAGGCGTTATGGCGGTCAAGTAAACCTATAAAAGTAAAAAAGCAGCTATTACATTTGTTTATTGATACAAAATTCACGGCTTTAAAAACAGAAACTCAATATCTTATAAGCTATCTAAATTCTAACGGCCCATGACGGATTTATTTTATGCAAGTAGGATATCAAGTATCAAATAACAACGATATAAACGATATAAGTAACATTAACGTGTTCCGGTTTTAAAGACAATGTTTCTAAATAAATTACGGGAGAAAGAGATTAATGATCATGAATCTCTATTTGACGAGCCCGTGCAGTTCTAGGAAGTGTTTAAGACTCATCGTTTTAAAACAATTGTCTGTACTGCTATGGTATTAGCATTACGCCTGTCCATTACAGCGTAATGCCTCTCAGCTATTCGAAGAAAACGGAGAAACAGATTACTGTGTAGCATAGATGGATTCTGGAGTGGAGACCGCGAATCGGCAAACGTGGGGCGCCATGAAACTAGATGGAGTGCCGTTTTACAAAAGGCTAGCTAAAGGTGACGGTTAAAAACGTAAACCCGAGGATCGGGCATTGGAAACGCCTATTTCCAGCAGTGGACGAGTGTGGCCTGATTATGATGATTTACATCATCCAGGCGATTTACCTCTTTGTTCTGTAATTTCACTAGAAACATTGCCCTTTTAACAAAACTGACGAAAGGTTTCCCCATCGTCAAGAATCGCACAGTATTTTGCAGAATCGTTCGGCAGGGAATGGCTGGGAGGTCATTGTTTGCCCGTGACTCAGTCAGCTGACGTAGTCCTGACTCATGGCTGCGTGCCATCTGGTTTCCCGCACATCCGGGCCGGTTTGGGGAATGCTGTGTTGATGTTTTGGATTACACAATTGACTATTGGTCTATACGTAGAGGTAAAGTGCCATTTTGAAGTGCGAATTTCGATAGGCGCGCATTTTTTGCAATGGGATAAAACAATTGTACTCGCGACGCTGCTACCTTTGTATTTCTGCCTTTTTTTCTATCGGACTGCTCGTAGCTCGAAAAAGCGACATCGTTTCATAGTTGACGTTCCAAAGACTCTGACCAAGAGGTTAGACCCTACTTTTGTGAAAATTATGTCTAGGCTGTGGAATGCGTTGCTTGAGTGGGTTTTCTCGATGGTAACCTCCTTCCTTATCATCAGGAGAACTATAGTAGCTTTGACTACTGCGTGTAAAAAATATGTATGAAAAAAAAACGTAACTGTTGACTTTTACGTTCTTTAAACACAAGATAAATGTAGATAGAAAACAACGAATCGCCAATGACAATTGTTTTACCTTCAGCTAGTATCACTAGTTTACTTTTATGAAAGGTCGTTTAGTTGCCTTTTACCAGTTCATAGAGCATGTTATGCTACTTTTAAAAGTCATTTGACACGTGAGGTCTTTGTATTGTTAATTAACTTGAGTGCTCTGTGTAGTACCTTGAAACGATAAGGCACATCGTAATTTAACATCGTTAATTTGACTTGAGGTGATCAGTTTTATTATGTTTTGTAAAGGAATCGTAGTGAAGAATAATAATAGCCGTCTTTTTTTAAACAACTTGAAAAAAAGGAGGTTCTCAATTCGGTTGTTTTTGTGTGTATGTTACCATCGATATAAACCAATGGATGTGCCCTGAACACCTTGAAATTGGTAATAAAGTGCGTATTTGTGTGTATCGTAAGTGGTTTACAAACAACCAATCTACCTAATCTACCCCTAGAATCCCTAGCGGCGAGATATGCTGTGGTTCTACTTGTTTTGATTGTTGACAACGATGTGATAGGTAAAAACGTCCGGCGTCCACCGCTTCCTGCAACCGACTAGAACGGAAAGAGTGAGCTCACTCTTCCCAACGATGACATGATTCTGTGCGCCCTGAAGTTTGGGAGGGCACATCTGTGTATTGAGATCGTTGTGTGTTACGCGATAGTTCCGCCAATCGAGAAGAATCAATTTTGATGATTATTTTTTAGTTTGGTAGATCATACTTCAGAGGTACACAAATATTCAAGACCATAAATTCAAGACCATACAAATGTTATCAAAATCGGTTAAATGTTTTTTTGGAGAAATTAACAAGAACGAAATTTGTGTGCAAAGCATGTATCGGTTTCTGGCTTCGGTAATAAGATTTTCACAAATTGAAGTCGATGGTCTATAATTATTCTGTATTATATTGTCGGTGTGGTAATCCTTGTCGGAGAAATATCTGGTTCTGGATCGAGTCTCCTTGATGCAACATGAAGGCTATCTAGGGCAAAGCAATCTGCTCTGCAATTACTGTAATGGCTCCCATCTGCACGCCGGTTCTCGGTCGGAGAACTTGCTGACGCGCCAGATTTGTGCCTCACGTCTTTTGCTTAAAAAAACGTAGAAACTCTATTTACTTAACAATACATTAACTCTACATTTATTATGTAATACCAATGCACTCATTGGTTTGCTGATCTACGCCTGGGTGACGAACGCAGTACATAGCTATGTAATGATTTGGTCTCTTCATGTTCCAAAAGCTGCGTAACACTACTGTTTTGGGTATGCCTGTTGTTTACCATCACACACATGTCGTGTCCCGTCACTCTATACCTATTACATAATAATGTATTGTTAAGTAAATAAAGTTTCTACGTTTTTTTAAGCAAAAGACGTGAGGAACAAATCTGCCACGGTATATCAAAAAGTATATTATTATCAATACATTTAATTGAGGAACTGTTTCAATTAGCAGGAATTTCGATGTTATAATAATATATGCTAAATGTATTTTTTGTACGTTATTCATATGTTTTTTACCTTCAGCGGTATATGTACCTAGGATAGAAAAATAAACCGTAATAATAAAAGTATATCACTAGGATTCGGTAGAAGGAACTGGTTTCTTGAATAATTAATAAAGGAATACGAGCAAGCGTTGCCCTCTATACGGGTTAGAGGGGGCTCAACTCTGCCCCACGGGTCATTAGTCTAGAGGTCTCGCGTAGAGTGACAATGTCGAGGATTTATAATTTATTCACAGACAATCTGAGTTTAGTTGGCGTGACTAGATTATAGTACCTGGGTGACCGAGCTTTGATCGGTTTAAATACTAAATATACTTAGATACCTACAGATAAAAGACTCCAAGAAATAGATTTTCTTAAAAAAACGAATTGAAAAAAAAAGAGAACCCGTCTAGATTCGAACCCGGAGCTACTAATTCGTGACCGCTATGAGCGCCCGACTTCCCGTCTGAGCTAATTATGCTGTTGCGTCACGCGGCGAAATTTACCTTCACATTCTAATGTCTAATGTGACAGTTTTTCATTGTCTGAAAACGCGCATAATATGCGTTTTTTTTTAATAAGACCTAGTTAGATCGATTTATCGTCCCCGAAATCCCCTGCATACATAATTTCATGAAAATCCGTCGAGCCGTTTCCGAGATTCAGATTCTATATACATATTTAAATAGGTACAAGAATTGCTCGTTTAAAGGTATAAGATAGATATAGTTGCAACTTGCCAATCATAATGAAAATGGTTAAACAACACGTGGCACTTTATAGATGGGGTGTTGTGTTTATGTCAACGTTAAATTATCAACGCCGTCAGATTATATTACGGTTATAATAAAATTATTATAATGCAGTTTTTAATAGAAAATAGTAGATAAAAAATGTGATAGATAGTATTTATTACTTACTAGCGGTTCATCCCGGCTTCGCTCGTTATAGATAACAACTCCTATACTAGGGATGGGCCGAAATTCGTTTTACATTCGGTTTAACCGAACTTCGGCCGCTTGAACCGAACTTCGTCATTCGGCCGAATTTCGGTTAAAATGCCGAACATTCTGCACTAAATATACTTGCACTATCATAATAGAAATTAATGAAAAAACATATCTGTAGTAACAGTGAAATAAAATACGTCGGATATACTCATAGCCATTTATTTGAATTAGAAAAAGTAATCATACGTGATGAACAAAAAACTTAAATTGGTCTTTTTAACTACTAGTCTCAAAAATCTTTGGTACTTAATCAAACAAAACACAAAATTAAACCGCTCTTCTTACTAACCAAACCAGCCTTAGAAATCTTTCTAATCGATCTTTTGTTTTGGTCGTCTGTTTCTTAATAAAATGTCGAAACACTTGATTTTTTTCTTCCAGTCGTCTTCACAACAAAGTAACAAACAAATAATGACAAAATCTGTCAATCAAACCAACAAAAATCACGTAAAACAATTAATTTAAGGTGACGTCTTTACAAATGACTAGTTGGCTAACGGCCCCGCGGGGAAGCGCGGAGTGCGGGCGGGGCATATCTAGCAATATTTGCAGCAAGTGCGTAAACAAGTCACAGCACGAAAAAGCGCGGCGAAATTGAACCGAAGTTCGGCCGAACTTCGGCCGAATTTTTCATTTTTACCGAATGTTCGGCCGAAGTTCGTATTCGGTTCAAACCACATTCGGCCCATCCCTATCCTATACCACTCAGGGATCAAGAACATGTCCAACGGTGAAATAATTTTTGAAATCGGTCCAGTAGCTCCTGAGATTAGCGCGTTCAAAAAAGCTCTTCAGCTTTATAATATTAGTAAAGATGTTTATTGTGAAAAACACGGATTCTAATGAAGGGCAAAGATATCATCTTAAATGTCTAGGTGTCGGGCGCAGTAAAGTGGACTCTACTCAGGGGTACTCTAGGCAGTGATTCGGAGCCTTCATATTCTATCTGAATATATTATGAAGGCTACGGATATTAGGCGGTCAGTAACAAACTACAGTTTGTGAAAATAATCATATATTTATTTAACTAAAATTTACAAACATTGAGATGTGGATAGAGACGGATATGGTAAAAAAATGTGTGTGGAATGGTTCGGAGTTGGTGTTTTATAATAAAGGGTGAAGACGGCGGTAGGGACGTCGGAACAAACAAACCTAACTAACTAATTAATCACTTCTTAGCTCTACGTAAGGTCAAGGGGTGATATTGGAGCACACAGCGAGAAAGGATGTGGGAACTGCACTAATCACGTATTTGCTCTACGTAAAGTCGAGGCTCATATCGGGACACATAACATGCTTACCGTCAGGCGTATAGCACTTCCCTTTACTTCTCGTCACATTAATGATTATATGGTCATAATAGTACATTATGATATAAGTGCGGTAAGTTAATATTTACAGCCGAGGCTTTATTGCTATAATTTATATAATATTATAATTAGCAGAGGCTGTAATTATTAAAGCGCACGTATGTCATACGACGTTTTATAACATATTTGCGAGGAAATAAACAAAACTCTGACGACATTTTCAAATAACAACAATACAGCGAAAAAAAACGCGCGGAATAATATTTACTTGATCACAGATCACAGCACAGACGCACAGAGTAAGTAATCACTATGGATCACAGATTAGCAATGCGCGCGCATCGGCGCCTTTTTTTTAAGCAACGGCACAGAACCAGCCGGTATGCCATTAATAATAAAGTAAATTAATATTTTTGTGTTTTGTTACAGAAAAATTAAAGTAATTTATGGTCTAAATTAATTAAATTAACGAATTTAATAATTCTTTATTATATTTTACCTCTCAAGGTTAATTTTATTCATAAAATGTTGACCACACTTTTCTGACATAAAAACTCTTTACTAAGATTTAAAAAGGTACCGTTCGTTTTAGACGGAGCATATCTCTCTACATAGTCTGTGGACGGAGCAATTTGAAACCGTGCGTTTTACATTACACATTACAGCACTAGTGCGTAATAAGATACATTACGATACAGAAATTGGTCCAATAAGAGACCCTTTACGAGCAAATATGTTATAAATATTATTATGAAATTAGTAGGTATATATATATGCTGACATCATGACAACATGTTTAATGCGTAGTAGCGTGAATATGAACACACACCTTTTCATTATCTCTCCGGGAATTACAATTGTGATAACGTGTTAATGTTATATTACAAAACAGCTGATGAACGATTGCAACGCGTATTAAACCGAATTATTAACAAATGCCCCATTGTAGACACACACTTGTGACTTGTGACACATAGAAACACCAAGACACAGAACTAATTTGTGTAGGTACTGTTCAAAATAATTTGAATTCTGGAGAATAATTGAATGAATACTGGAGAGTGAGATTATGTGGAAACAATAAAAATGAGCTCGTTGTCGAGTTATCACTTATGCTGGGGCCACACTAACGAGAAATGCCTTTAATTATCGCGATAATGGACGTTAACCGTAGGTGTAAAATACACCTTATGCCCATAAACCGTCGGTGTAAAATACACCTTATGCCATAAACCGTAGGTGTAAAATACACCTTATGGCCATAAACCGTAGGTGTAAAATACACCTATGGTTAACGTCCATTATCGCGATAATTAATGGCATTTCTCGTTGGTGTGGCCCCAGCATTAGTAGTATTTTCATTTTTGACGATAAAAACGAAAATAAGAACGTATGTGGTAAGACTCTTTATGGAGTCCGTCTTCCGTCTGGGGAAGTACGGTACCATTATTCTGCCGTCAAGCATTGAACTTATCCTAAAGCCAAGATTTAAGATTATTCTACAGCCAAGATGTGTTTCGGTCTGAAAGGCAATGTTTCCAGATAAATTAGCGGGCTAAGAGACAAATGATCTAAAGATACCTTTGGGTGATGAAGGCAGTGCAGTGCGCTAACGATTTGGACTATACTATTCCATTCCAATGGCTGCACGATATTGTGCTGTTATGGGCAGGCGTGTGGCTTACCATCAGACAAATGTCCTACTCGTCCCGATAAAAAAATCGGCAGTCATAGGAACTGCCCATAGAAGTGAAAACTTATAACTCTGAATTTGATAGCTCACTTTAGAAACTACGCCGGTAAAACCGGAGGGCGTAGCCATGAGCATGGCCACCTGGAAACGCTGACGCATTTCTAGATGACCAATGGGAAAGGCAGACGCATTTCTAGGTGGCCAATGGCCATGGTCTCGAGTTTACCCGAAGATTTCTTATAATTCCCGATCGTGACGCTAGAATTCAATTCACAGCGAAAAATCTGTCTGTTGTGGCGCGCCAAAAGAAGTATTCACTTCAAAAATTGGATAGAACTTGGTCTATCATCATATATCTAGTCATCTCTCTACAGCCGCCTATACACACTGGCCGAGTGGAGGCCAACGCGAGCGCCGACAAAACGGCACAAGACGAGTGGTAGCATCCACACACTGGCCGAGCGCAGGCCAATACGAGCTACGAGCGCCTTTGTTTTGTGGACAAAAACCGACACCGGTCACTAGAGACGAGTCGAGGCAAAAGAGCCCTATACACACTGGCCACTTTCCGTCACTCGGCCAGCTAGGCGAGCGACGGCGAGTGATCACAAGTCATGACAAAACGACCTTTCGCACCCTGGCGTTGGCCTCCACTCGGCCAGTATGTATATTGTATAGGCGGCATCAGAAGTCACGGTCGGTTCACGCACAGTGGCAATGACTACTACGTGCATGACTAACTACTTGTATCGAGTTGTATGATGGAGCCGTGACGTGGAACATTACTCAGATACCGTGATCATTGTTTACTTTGACTGAAATATCTGTTCGGTGTTCGCGAGGAATGAGGGCGGGGATCTGTTTACTATGCTCTCAATCCTACACACAACGATGCAGTCATCCTGTTTCCTGGTTTTACTCACTTCATTTGTTCACCATAAAATTATAAACGACTAGCTGAATCGTACGCGCGTTGCTACGTCATCTATCGAAAATTGGTCGTACTAATTCAAATTTTCAATAAACTCGGTTACCTTAGGTTCCTTCTAATGACGCAACCTTTAAAGATAGACATTTGCTGTCACGCAACGCAAGCTCTCAAAAAGCAATATTTTTTCCCGTGTTTTTTTACATTTTTCATTCATGCTCCGCTCCTGTTGATAGTAGCGTAATGTTAAATAGCCTATAGCCTTCCTCGATAAATGGCCTATCCAACAGAGAAAGAGTCTTTCAATTCGGACCAGTAGTTCCCGAGATCCTTGCGTTCAAACAAACAAACAAACTCTTCAGCTTTATAATATTAGCATAGATGAGTAAGACCTATTGTGTAAGATGCTATTTTGGGGCAGTGCCAGATTTGCCAGTTATTCTGCCGCTAAGCAGTTATGTGCTAACATTTCTGTGTTCCGGTTTGAAGGACAATGTTAGCAGTGACAGTACTTACGTGCAAGTGTTTTTTGACGTTTAAAGGTTTACACTTGACCACCATCTCGTCTTATGTTAAGCTACGATGCGGTCTACGATGGACCGTGCTTACCTACCTAGAAGAAACCGATTGACTCATTGCCCAGCCCTAGATGTACTTCACAAAATTAGAGTCAAACTCAAACGAAAACGTTCGAGTCTTAGGAACGTCAATCATGAAACGATGTCGCTTTTTAGAGCTACGAGCGATCCGGTAGATTTTTTTTGTTATAGTTCAGAGCAGGGGTGGCCAACGTTTCGGGAGCCATGGGCCACATGGTAAAAAAGTAGATAAAAGCGCACTTGTGAAATTAATTAATTAAGTAATCAATTTCTTATTTACCAGCCTTAGAGTGACATAACGATCATGTGCTGTGCCTGATGGTAAGCGACATGGCTGCCCATAACAGTGAAGTGATACACACCTATTAGAACAGAAGAGCCCAAATCGTTATCTAGCACTGCACTGCGCTCTTCACCCAGAGATGTTATATCTCTATGCCATTAAAATTAAAATGTATAATTTCAACATTATGTTTGTTTTTGGTCGGTAGAGCGTGAAAAACCGACATCATTGTTGTTGGAGAGGCAACGCGCGGCGCTCTGCAAGGGTGCCGACGCCGAGGGCGAAGGCCGAGGGCGCGATGAGGCGCGCCACGAGACGGGGGCGGAGGCCGAGCCGGCGGCGCCCGCCGTGGGCCGCTGGGGCGCCGAGTGGCCGAGTTGACTCGCTTCGGAAGCCGACCGGCACCTGACCAGGTACATACACCGTAATCACACCCTACCTTTCTAAACATCATCTCATTGTACGGTTCTTCGTCTTTGATCTAAAACAATTCGTTACTGTTAATATATTCACGCAGTTCATTTCAGTTCAGTTCATGACTTCAGGATGCTGATTCACAAAGCAGTCGGAACGATTACGGCACAGAATCACAATCCTAACCTCTATCATCTATTAACTAAGGGGTTCCCTAACTTATTTTGTCTGCTGCTCTTTTGCCCTTTTGCTATTGCACTTTGAGAATACATTATTTATAGCGTCCACACTTTTTTCACATAATATAATCTTAAAAACCACTGTAACTTCAAATTAGCTTTATTAATTATTGTGAGCTATAGGTATTGACGGAGATAAAACATTTATACTAAACGAGACTTTTCCTATAGCCCGCAAGAGTTAACTTGAGACCAGAGCCCAGTAGCCTGCAGCGCCCACAACGGGGCGTTATATCCCACTTTGGGAAAGGCAAAAACTATTCCTAAACGGATAAGACAAAAACCGAGAGGTTTGATTCCGTGTCGAGATCGATCCGATTGCGTTGTGAATCAGGGTACTGAATCTACATTTTCGAATATGTCTTATTTATAATCTTCCACTACATCACTCAGAGACATCTCTGCAGATTTTCCAACCATAATCTGACGGAGTAACCTACCTATCGGTGTATAAGAATCACGGAATCCCAGAATCTCTATCTAACCTTTGTGGTTATGAAATCTTAGGATTTTCCAACGATAATCTGACGACGTAACATGCATGCTTCTCCGTGAATAAGAATCGCAGAATCCCAGAATTTCTAACCTTGTGTGTTTATGAGATCATAGGATTTACCAACCGTAATATGGCGGAGTAACGTGCTTATCTGTGAATAAAATCAATCAGAATCTCTAATCTAGTGTGGTTATCTCGCAAGGTCTGTAATCTATATGGTAGTGACCTTTATTTAACCAACTTATGTCACAGCCGGTTAGTTTCGCTTTTGATGAACAGTGACGAGCTAATTGGTGATCATTCATAACAAAGGGCTTCAGTTTTCGTTTCAAAACATGTTGATCTTCATTCGTTTTTGGTGTTTACCCAACTTCAATCACAGGATCACAGCCGCTTAGTTTCGCTATCGAGCGAAAGTGACAGGTGAATTATTGGTGATTACTCATAACAACTGTTCTATTGATCTTCCTTAATTTGCTGATCCTCATTCGTTCGTGTTGTTTCCAGGCAACCCCTGCCGCACGCGCGCTGGGGTACCCCGCGGAGGCCTATCGCCCTCTCCGCGGCGAAGCACGAGGAGCTGGCGACGCGCCTCGAGGCCATCCTCCGGAAACTCCTCGTCACCGACAACTACGACTCAGTCAGCAACTTCGTCTCGCTACACGACGCGTTCGACCGCTCCCGCCGGCCACTCTATGACGTCTACGAGGAGTACAGCCCGCCGATACGCAAGAAGAAACACACATGTGTGGGATTGGCGTTGGAGCTGGTTAGTATTCGTACTTGTAGTCTAATTTGGTTAGATTTATCAACTAAGGACAAGGATGTGAATGAGATTTCAGTAGATAACCAAATACAATTTTTGCATATACTATGATGACAGTACGATGAGTAAATTCGAATTGGATAGGATACTGAAAAGCAGACAGTCAATGGGCCAAAACTATCACTGGTATATCTGAAAAAAATGCGGCAGACAGCCAGTGGGCCCAAAATACTGCTAGCTGGGGCTTGGATGACCCATAAAGAGGACGCGTAAGATTTGTTTATACGAAAGAACAACAACGTACAATGACCCAAAATTTTGGACTACTCCAAGATTGACTGCCTGCTGTAAATTTGGCAAGCTAATAAACGAGTAGGCTTCCTGTATCTAGTGTCAAGAAAATGGCGTCCAAATTCCTAAATTTGGACTCTTTGGATTTGTATCTACTCCAAGATTACTGTTGTAAATTAGATAGTGAATATAGGTTTATCGTCAGAAAACTCTTATATTATTAACAGTCTTCCACTTGCGTGCAGGTTAAGCGTTGGCGAGGACTGGAGCGCTTGTACCCGGGTCTGGGCGAGGCCACGTCGCTGGTCTCCTGCGAGGAGGCGGTGGTGGCGGTGCGGGAGTACGTGGCTGGCGGCGCGCCGGCCGTGCCCACCGCGGAGAAGGAGCACGTGATGGGGGCCGTGAGGGTCAGCCTCGACGGCCGCCCCGGCGTGCTGCTGGCCGACCCTGGGTACCACGTGCCGCGCATAGTCACCGTCATGCTGGACCGAGCGTACCCGCATACTGGTTAGTTCCTAGTTCGATGTTTTGTTAACTTATAATAATCTGACGACTAAAGGATCAACCTTCAGTTATCTACCAGTGCCTGAGCACAGGGGGTGAACCCTGGAGGTGTGCAGAGATGTACTTTTGCCATGTATCTGCACAGTTACAGTAGCTGGTAGCTAAATTTAGTGGCGATATTGATATTTCGAATAGTTGAACACTTAAGAATGTTGTTGGGATCAGGGTAACGATGCTAAATGCGATTCAGAATGGTTCGGAATCAGAATGACAATCCCTGTCTCTGTCATTCTAAACAGATAAGACAAAGACCGAGAGATGAGATTCCGGGGTCGGATGCAACCGAATGGATTTAGAATCACTACCCTGGAATACGGAAAGCTTTGAACTACAAGCAAATTTAGACTTTCATAGAGTAGGTGTTTAGAAGATTGGCAGTTGGCCTAATACCTTTACCACCTCTCGAACATTGGACCAGCGCGGATTTTTGCGCGGCAAAAAACCCTTACTACTTTTGTAATAACTGATTAATTGTAATACAACTATGGGTAGGTGTATTCAAATGTTCTGTAATTTCCACACAGTATAATGTTTGATGAAAGATGAAAATTTTAATCTTACAACCAATTGTGAATATGATCTGGGGCAAAATATCGCAATTAGTTAACGGCATTGGCCCTTATGTCAGAGAAGCAAAGCCGTTTGTGACAAATCATTTCAATTCTAATGAACATGTTTTCCATCCTCTAGGGTGGTTCACACAATCATGGCTCTTATTTCAGAGAAGTAAGGTCGTTTGTGACAACTCATTTCAATTCTAATGAACATCTCCTCCATTCTCTAGGCTGGTTCACACAATCAGACGAGCCTCACTGCCGCAAGGAGTATAACTACGTGTTCAGCCCACACAGCTCGGGCTACGTGGAGTGGCAGGAGCGGGAGACCAGGGCCGGAGCCCTGAAGAACCAGACCTCCCTCGTCTACGTCGCCAACCCCTATCTGGACGCCATCAATGTTACCGAGAGGAGAAACTTGGTCTACAACTTTAGGTGAGAATTCTGGCTTTCGTCACTTTCGTTTAAAGAACCTGGGGTCAATAAGAAGTTGCTCTCCTAAGATCAGTTTATGTATATATGATAGGATAGGATATTATTTATTGTTTTAAAACTAACTTAGTTGTTACGAATATTTAATTAGGTAAACGGGTAACTCACGTGTGATATGGTCGGTACAATTCGACTCGAGTTTCGACCGCGTCCGGCGGCCCTTTTCCTTTTTTTTATTGTTGCCCCAATTGGCTCATTGAAAAAGACCGCCGGACGCGGCCGAAACTCGAGTCAGATTGTACCGACTATATCAAACTTGAGTTATCCGTTCACTTATTTAGATAGAATATTCATCTCATTTTCTGACAATTCCTCATTGATTAAATACATAAGCCGACCCAAGGAAACTCTCTTTGTATTCTTGTTAACGCTAACAAAAGAAATACGTTTACAAGTTTATGAGATTACTGCAAACACATAAAGAACTTTTAGAGATTTTACTGTACGTAGTGATTCACTTACGTATTAATGACACATAGTTTTATACATACTACACTAAACAAACGACGCATACCAGTATGTGATATCATTCTCGTCAAACATAAATGAGGACAAAAGGACGCGTCGTAGCGTGATGATAAAACTGGTAATTACTTTAAAACAACTGTTGGATAATTATCTACTGCGTGACAAATATGACCAATACGTAATTATAACTACAAATCTATAAAGGTCAATGTCAACTGCGAAGCACGTAGGTATTGGGTGAATATAATAAATTAATCTATCTACGAGCATGCGCGGTCCGAAGGGGGGGGGGGGGTCACAGGGGGCATGACCCCCCCCCCCCCCTCCAAATCGTATAGATTACCAATTCTATGACATTACATTAAAATGGGGCGCTACTAGTAGTCTTTTTTACTCGATTTATTGTATTTTTACTCGTGACCCCCCCCCCCAAAATCTGAGGCTGTGTCCTGGTGACCCCCTCCAAAATTCGACGCTGGGACCGCGCCTGTCTAAGAGTATAAAAGGCAACTTTGTAATCATCTACAAACTCTACAAAGTAAGGAAGAGATTACTTTCTTTCGTGCCATTTCATGGAAAAAGTTGTTTATAAATAGTTTATAGCGTGCTAGGGAAAATACGAAGATTAGTAAAATCATGGAACCCAGCTAATAAACAAACAGTTTACCTTTCTACATTTTAGTAGTGACTAGCACCGCCCCGCGGTTCCCCGCGTAGTTCCCGTTATTTACCAGGTTTTAAAGTAGCCTACCTGTGATAACAGGATATATTATGATGTCCAAATTTCAAGCCAAGCCGTTCAGACGTTACGACGAGATTGACCAAAAAAATTGGCAGTCATAAAAACTGCCATAAGAAAACTTATAACTCAGAATTTCATAGCTCACTTTGGAAACTACGCGGGTGAAACCGGAGGGCGTTGCCATGACCATGACCATGGTCCCGAGTTTACCCGTAGGATTTACACAAGCTACAGCGAAACAGGACCAGAAAAAATGGGTAGAAATTTAGCATCTAACCTAACTCTCTCCTTTCTTCAGGAGCTTGCTGTCCCGTGACCAGAAAGGCCACTTAGTGGCTGGACTGTACTTCCCGGTGGGTGCATGCGCCAAAGAGGCGAGTTTCACTCTCTTCTTCGACAACGGCAACGAGAAATGCAAGAAAAAGTACAAATTTACAGACTTCGCTGACCCTAAACATGTAAGTTACTCCTTAAGATACTCAGTTTGTTAATTTGTTACAAGCACTATCTGGAGAATACGTTATACGTTTTCTAACGTCACGTCATTACAATGTGTGTTATTCTAATTTCTCAAACTATGTAATAAAATTGTTATTACCAACATAGCTACATACTACAGTTAATGGCAGCACTATCTAATTTAAGTCAAGTTGTGGCTGAAGCACTAGTATCCATGGTCATAATAAATAAAAACAAATGCATCAAGTTATTTTAGAGCGGGGAGTCTTTGGGGACGTTGAAATACACCTCTCCTCTCCCTAACTCTTACATACACTTGCAGTCTTAGATGAAAAATCGTGACCATTAAAAACATCATAATCGTCAGCCAATTAGCCAAGCCACTTCAGCTTTTGCCATACGGTGCGCTCGCTGTATCATATTCAGTCGACTAACTTGCTTTTTATACTGCTTCTGAAATCAGTCGACTTACGTAAATTTAGCCAAGTGTATTAAGCCTTTAAAGCATAACTATTTAAGCAGCAGACCTCCCGGAATATTGACGAGTTACTATACGAGATCCAAATTCAACCTCGCGTGTTGCATAACGAATGTTTGTAAACAAAAGCTACATTGCCGAGATTGCTAAAACGTCACCAACAGGGCCGTCTTTACCAGGGGGTGCAAGGGGTGCGGCGCACCCGGGCGCAGAGCGCCCGGGGGCGCCATTCGAGCGCTGAATTTTTGGATATTTCATTGAACTTAACGCTATTGCACAGTTTTATGTAATTGTTACTTACAACAAATATGTATGCGCAAGCAAAAAAAAAGTCGTCAGCAATTTTTTTTTACTTTTAATCTTTTTTTCGCTTATCATACCGCATTACTACACTACACAAATAACAACAGTAAAAACTTTAAACTAGTTGTAGTCCGGGTTTTTGCTTGAGAAATATTAACCTAGGGGGGGGGGTTGGAGAGTTTTGCCCCGGGGCCTTCACACCTCGAAATCCGGCCCTGGGCACTGGAAAGCATTGGCACGTATCAGTGTAAACAAAACGAGGGCGCAGGCAGGAGTCCCGCACCCCGGCGCAGAATAGACTTAAGACGGCCCTGGTCACCAAAATTATGATTCTGTTTACAAAACAACTCGTATTCGTTTAGACATGCGATCGATGTACCCAGCGTCGGACTGGCTGTAATATAGTCGAGGTGGCATTTGCCAGCAGGGCCTCAGACTGCGCGGGCCTGGACGTCTACCTACTCTCTTTCTACATAAAACGTGATTTCGAAATAAACTCGCGACTTTCCTACTCCGGTCTACTTCGATCTGTCGTTTCATCCGTACAAATGTTCTAAGCCTAATCTAATTTATTACAGTAGGCTTAGAACATTTAAACGTCAAACGATCGGACGAAACGAAGTAGACCCGGAGTAGGAAAGTCACGAGTTTATTTCGAAATCACGTTTTATGTAGAAATAGAGTAGACGTCCTGGTTTGCGGGGCATGCGGCAGCCGTAGGATAAGGTCTCGGGCCCCGGGCACAGAATAAATATTAGTACAAGTACAGAAGCCTCACTTACCGAAAACAATTATATAAATAGCGACTCTTGCTGGGACACAACAAAGTTCAATTCAGCTCGCATTAGCGCTCAATATCTGTCGCGATTTTCAACTTAACATTTGCGCTCTTTCTAACGCGTAACTCCATAAAGAGTGACGAGACGATCAGGACATGTGCCTGATGATAAGCAACACCCCTGCCACAGAACAGCACACAGTGACACGCAGCTATTGGAACATGAAGAGTCCAAATCATTACCTAGCAATGCACTGCGCTCCTCACCCAGAGATCTAAGATGTTATATCTCTAAGCCCTGTAATTTCTCTGGAAACATTGCCCTTCAAACCGGAACACAGTAATGTTTGCAAATTACTGCTTGGCGGTAGAATAACTGGCAAAGGTGTGGTACTTCCCCAGGCGGACTCTGCCAAGAGTCCTGCCACTACAAATGCGAAAATGCAGATGACGCATGTCCTCGAAAAATGTCTCACTCATGTCTGTTTTCTTAAAACCTTCGATTAAAATCAGTGATGATGACAAACTTCTGCAACTGCACTTGGAAAAACCCCAGAGGTGTAAGCGGGATTCGTACTTTCATTTATAAGAACGTGAAATTAGACGTTCTCGTGAACGTAAAAACAGTAAAAATCGATCTCAATTGATACACAAACGCTCTACAGCACTCTTTTAGACCTACCTATAGTCAGTCACTCTGCAGAATTGACTTTCACAAATGCGTGTGGATTGCAGAAATCGTATGGAAAGCTATTTGATGTCGCCGAAAAACTAGGCACGATCTATTTTACTCGTATCTATTAGCATTCAGAACAGTGACACGTTCTTCAAACACACATTTACTACACTCGATATACAGATAAGTTGGTCGGTTATTATACGAGTACATTCAAATTCGGATGTCCGGTTGGCAGAGACTTCGTCTTCCCTTTCAAATGGGTCTTTGCCAATTTGTGAGTACTTACACCGATAATATCTGTAGATTCGACATGATGGAACCACAATCGAGTTATTTCAATAAAACAAACGATTGTTGAAAATATTTAGTTCAATTATTTTACCATTTAGGTATAAGATACCTTGGCCTACCTACAAATACGGGCATTCGGTATTCATATGGAAATTAAAGCGTCGGCAAATACATATCTATAGGTAAAAGTAGGTGATTACCTATGTATTTACGTGAATAAGTGGTAGGTATGTACTCGTCAGAGCACTACAATCAAAGTCGTTACGTAGTAGGTAAATACATAATTTGTAAATAACTGAGTCCACAGGTACAACTAGTGTTGCCAGGCGTCTGAATAAGGCCGGGCAATAGGCATTCGATTGCGCGTCCCGCCAAAACACCTCTAAATGTTTAGATAGTCCGGCTTTTGTTAGACTATTCCATTTTCTAAAACGAGCGAGAAGTGAGCGCAGACTAGTCGTGTTCATTCCTTTCTTTGACCTATTAATATTGAGACACAAAATCCTCAATAGGTTGTCCGGCCTTTTTATCCAAATATCCAGCTATGCTGGCTGGTCTGCCCGGCTATTAGGTTTGGCAACCTGGCAGCCCCAGGCACAACTAGTTACCTTCAAATTTATATTTTATGGCGTAATTGTAGGGTAGGTAATAATAAGTAGAGTAGCAACTTTACCATTCTTGAAGGTCAGTTAAAATATGTGGCTGCCCTTGCCATATTTACCGTTCGCAAGTGGAGTTACTGTCGCAATATTCTGTGGTATAAAACAGCTCTTGTTTATTAATGTGCTGTTCAAGATTTTCGCCAGGATAAGTGCGAAGTGGCCAAGGCTACGTTAGCTATAAGCGATTCAATAGAACATACCGATTGACGTTATTGTCGCGTAACGGTAGCAAATGTATTATTTCACCACTAGGGTGATGTGTAAATATCTGTACCTACTTAATTCCCCATGCTGTTGCGTGTTGCTAGACGCCCTTTATAACGTAATTAAATGCCGCTATGCTCTGTTTCAAAGGAGGCTTGCTTGTCCATGTTATTTTATCTTCTTTTGATATTGTTACAGGTTCCTAAAGGATTATCAGAAGACATTCAACTATGCAACACCCAGCTGAACTACAAAGAGGGCGAGCTTCTCAAGATCCTCTGCAAACTCGCCAGAGTAATGTCCAACAATAAATTCATCGATCAAATGCTGGAAATTAACGACGACATCTGTCGCCTTTGCATTTGACAGTGGGACAAAGATGGCCGCCCCGACGAAATGGCAGACAAAGCCAAAATGGCGGACATCCAACAACTATAAAATTATAACGCCACGGCTTAGTGTTGCTATTTATTTCGCAAATCATTTCGTAGATTAGTTAATATTTTAATTTTTTGTATAACATATTTTGTTTATACAATTATTATTATATATTCGTTTTTTATGGGTAATGGGACTCTATTTGGTGTTTAGTAGATTAAGGGTGATAGATTGAATTTTATAATTTGGACTATTAGACGCTTTAATTATTTACTAAATGTATTTACTTTCCTATTAAACAGACGGTTTATTTGTCGAATGTGATTGTTTTATTGGACCTATAAGCTAAGTATGAATATCTAGCATCACCGTTGTTATCTCGCAAATGTAAGAAAAATATGTTTCTGTTACGAACCAAGTTATAATTTACCATACGTGTCCATACGATTATAACTTATTTTAGCAAACGGTACGCCAATTGTGGCGTACCGTTTGCTAACGTATCGTATAATGTAGCGATGTACGTTATTGAACGTATATCGCTACGTATTGATACTTAGCCTACCTACTGTTATAAAATAAAAGACGTTATTTTGTCATTCACTAGTTTAATCTATATTCACCACACCTTAAAATGAGAACTCTTAAAAATAATGTATGTTTACGATTAAAACTATATCATGGCTAAAAAAGGTCGCATAATACTTAATCGACATAAAAATTATTTAGCTGACGGCAACAATAACTGATGTTTGGATAAATTTAGAGATTATTATAAAAGATGTTTTTTTTTTTCAATTAATGGTATTATAGTTAATATAAATGAGGCTATTTCAGAATGGTTAGACCTGTCAAAGGTATTTGGTAAGTTTGCCAAATATGGCGCCTATATTTCGTTTTATCAACTTTTTCAATTAAAAATAAACAATGGCGCCACATATGGCAGAACTGAGAACTATATTAGACAGATGTATTTGCACCTTTGACTAATTTGCCATTTAAATGTTGCCAGGATAAGGAATTCATAACGTCTTGTCTTTTGTCACTTTTTTATTAAAATAGACAAGTGTGGCTTCAAAGTCGAGCTGACTGCAAGCGCATAGTTGAAAATAAGTTTAGTAGTAAGTGGTAAGTGCCCTGATAGACCGCGCGTACATCTATAAAACGTATTTGGATATCGCGGGGTTTACTTTATTTAATCGGAATGCGTACAATTGACTGGTCAGCGCAAGTAAATTTTGTTAGAAACGATATAAGAAATTTACTTCTGGCATAGACATTTTTTTTAAAATAAAGACTGGTTACGCTCTAATGTATTTTAAACAATGAAGCATTATCAGGGTGTATGTAGATCTTTCCAAGATAGTGTCATTATTTTCATTGCACCTATTTTTCAATTTGTTAGATAAATTTAACAAAACAAAACATCAGCGCCATCTATGGCGAAATTGGGAGCCATCTTTGACAGGTCTATTTGCATCTCGAAACAGCATTTGTTTTTAAAACTAAACACTTGCCAGTTAATCCGAATACGGATACAGCTGTGGAGTAGTACGTGATCAAATAACAATTCAAGTTAACCACATTCAGACGTCCCTTACATTACATATGATCACATCATGAAGTCGATACAAAAAAGGAAAGCCATTGGTAGTTTACATCTAAAAGCTGAGCATAGGGCTGATTCGCGAGTCAAGGGACAGGTCTACGTCAAGCAAAGGACTGGACGTCTACTCTGTTTCTACGAAAACGAAATTTCGGAAAAAAACTGGCGACTTTCCTACTCTCGTTCTACTTCGTTTCGTCCGATACAACATTGTTTGACGTTTAAATGTTCTAAGCATACTCTAATTAGAGTAGGCTTAGAACATTTAAACGGACAAAACGACGGATCGAAGTAGAATTGGAGTTGGAAAATCGCGAGTTTATTTCGAAATTACGTTTTCGTTGAATTAGAGTAGACGTCCTGGTACAGGTAATGTTAACGATGACATTTGGAAACTAGTAACTCATCTTCACTTTTTTTATAAACTCATTTATAAATTAAGCACATCTCTACGCTTACCATCAGCTCAACTATCAAAACACACGACCGGTAATCAAACGAAAAGAAACCATAAATTATTTAGAGTAAAATAGTTTATTCAAGGAATGAGCGACGCGAGTGAATAGGTCCTAACACGAAACACTTTCAACGTTGTACACATTTTCAGGCTGAAATGTTTGAATATTCTAACAGTATTTCGTACTAGGCCGCAGCACCTTGCTTTGTGCGGTCGGTTGACACATCAAACACGAAAGACGGAAACAGGAATAAAATAAGGAAAAAGCCAAAATCGCAGCACTTATTCGACAATGATTTGACATTGACAGATCACTACGTCTGAAATAGTTATGACGAGTGCGATTTAAATTACAAAATGTACATAATCTTGAGCTCTATTTTGCAACTGAAAAGGATTCATTTCCGGTGACATAGCCAGGATTTACTACTACACAAGACATTTTTATAAACTTGAGCTCTATTTAACAAACCATAGAGAATGATTTTTTATGAAACCATGCTAATTAAGACATTACAAACAATACGTTATTTACCATTGGAAACTATACTGTGTTGACATAATTTATAGCTTATTTTAGCATGACTTATTAAATCAAATTCAACAGTCATTTCAAACGAAAATTATTTCAAGTTATAAGACCCAGGTGCAATTTGTTCCAAACGCTATATCACTGAAAACTAAACCGTATTGACAAACATTAGAGTTTATTCTGCATTGCTTATTCGGCTAACGGCTTACGAGGTAGGATATAAGGCTAAAGACCCCGACTGCTGTCGAAGTCTGTTCTAAGCGTCTAAGCCTAAATTCACTACATTCCTTACCTTACTATATTTCACTCCTAAGCTAATTCTATTTGTGAAGACACTAGTACAAAACTATATCCATCTCTTGTCATTATCAACGCGCGTGAAAGAGATAGACATAGTTTTCTTTGTGGACATTGGGGCAATTTAAACGATATTTGATACATGTTTATGCAGTAATATTGATATTTGTTCTAATTACAGATGAAAATGAAATATTTCGAACGAAAACAAAATGATCTAATTGAAAAGATATACAGGTAATAATACACTACTATACATTATATCGGCTTGGTACATATGGTCTGTGGCGCCTTGTTTATCAGCTTGATATCCTAAGTGAGACAAAGAAATCGATATAATAAATAGACCATCTAAAACAACCACTAACATTAAACAGTAACAAAAAAATCGATAAAAATTTACTGGGAACTGATGCACGTGACGATAGAAAATACTAATTAGTTCCACAAGAGCTTTGTAGAAACAAAGTTCATTGGCTTTTATTGAATAGTTAATTTTACGCCATATTAGATTTCAGCACGACCAACGTTTCTGTAGAATGTAGCGATGGCGCCACGATCGAAAAGTGATGCCACTTCTAGGTCTGTGTTCTGTGGGTGTCAGTAGTGCCGCTTTTGGCCGTGATACAGATAAGTTGGTAGCATTATAACTTACAGGCATTGCTTTATCTCGAAACATGTTGACAACCCCTGATAGCGGGCGAAGCCGAGGGTTGCAACTAATGTCATAACTACTGAAGGATCTGTGACAAACAATTAGATAGTTCTTAATATAAATATTTAAGATCTTGTTGTACCTACCCATTTTCGCAAATAAGGCAATTATGAAATCTTAGTCTTCATTTTAACTTGGATAACCATACATTCATAAATACATCCTTGATATTAACTTAATCCATTACACTCTTGATCTTAACACGACATACATCTAAAAATACATTTTCCACGTTTTCTGACAATTTTAAACACAAATTCTATTCTACATTTAATTGACAAATAAAATGTTTGTGTGCAGTTCCTTGAAACTGGACTTAATAGCGTTCTAATTGTAGACTTTAAATAAATATAGAATTATTCATATCTTACACTATTTATAATCCTATATAAATACAATAATGATAGACTAAAATTCATGTTAAACAAATGTTTGGTGAATGTTTTGAAATTCAATGATTGTTTATGAAACGTTCGATTTACGTGAACGAAAGTACAGCCAAACTGACATAAGATATAATATTTGAAAACAGAGTGAGCAAAAACCTCTAACTTAGTAACCCACACAATAAACGATTCTCGGTCTACTCTACTAACATATATTGAGTAAGAAAGGCCATTTTCGTAAATCCACAAGCCAGAAACTCGGATTATTGCAAAACCTCTACAAGACACAAAGAAATCGCCATCCCTCTAGCTTTCCCTTATTCGGGTTTGGCTGTAAATCGTTCGTAACTTCAAATATCATCGAGGATTTCGGCCAAAAAATCAATATACCTGCTTTTAAATGAGTCATATTAGATATATTACATGCAGTGGCGTAATTGTAAATGTTTGACTACAAAATTTTTACAAGTTTTGGTCAAAATGTTGGGCTGCAAAATATTTACAAAGTATTGTTTAAAATGTTCATGTTTGGCGGTTTTGGAGTCGCGCCAGTAATTATGCCAGTTACTCGACCACACAGTTGAATTGTTATTTACTACAGGATTACAGAGAGCTAAGAAATCGATACACAGAATGTTACAACATTGAGAGACACATTGAGAGGTGGTTTCAGAAAAGACCATCACATGAAACCAGTATTTAATTATTATTTAATCTGACACTTAAAATGAGTTGATATTTGTTATCGTATCAAATTGAGTTGATATTTTTTTTATCTTTTCTATTTTCCAAAGTTAATTTAAGTATTTTTATTTTGACACACTACATTTCTAAATTATCATTTTTGTAATGGTGTGATCTAGCTGGTCAGGTTTTATTGATTTCACACTTTACGCATCACCATAGTTAAATATATCAAATTCATGGAATATACAATTCGTGTAAAATTAATGTATTTTAAATATTTCTGATTACAATGTAGTATCAAAAAACGAACTACTGCCATCTAGTGGATGGCTCCGAACTTTTTTTTCTTTCTCTGAAAACGCCTCGTCAACACACAAAAGTTAAAAAGTTAAAATACCTCGTAGTTAGCTAATACATTTTAAACTGTAGAACAAATCATACTACATCGTTCATCCTACAATACATCACAAAATTTACAAATAAATAAGTCGAATTACAATTAAAATCTTGTTAAAATGGGACCCGGACGAAATCCTATACAAATCAGCGTCTGATATCTCTACACTAAACTTATTTCACGGGACTAAAATTAAATTTTATTCTCATTTATAAGTCAGAAAACAATCATGTTTAGTTCGAAGAATTAAGTTTAGTTCAGTAGATGCATATCAACACCAATAGCCCTAATGTTGAAGTCGCGATCTTCGGCCATTGTTGTCACGTTTCGTCAGCGCGATACAATCGCGTAGTTTGTCAGTCCACCGGATATATGTGGTGAATGTCATAGTCAGTGAAAAGTCATTAGACTTTTACGTAGGATAGAGTCGGTCCGACGCGACTTAAGTTCTAGCCGCATTCAGGCCTTTGTCTCTGGAAGAGATCCGAGCGTGACTGCGTCGCGAAAAACTAAGTTTTTTTTAAACAGATTACTGAGATTTTTAAGACACTGAACTTAAATAGTTAGCCCTTGATGGCCAACTGCTTACCAAACATTTTTCAAACTTACAGTTTCTATACTATAGCGATTTGAACTTGAAAACGTAAAAGGACTTAATCCCGATCTAAATTATTATTTATTACTTCGACGTTTCGGTTGCGTTATACAGACTGTGATCACGAACAAAGTCAAAAGACTGAAGAAATTGCGGGTAGACTCATTGAGAAAATATATCTCCATCTACCCACATTTAGTCACCATTTATATCAGTATATCACGATTAAACCATGTGTGTAATGTTTTCAATTTTTCAAACTGTTACGCTAGATCGACCATTGCAAACGTGAGTAGCCAACTAATTAATTAAATGTGTTACCATCACGTTAGTCGTCAAAGTAATACTTATATTATTGTGGCTTTATTTGCACAATTTTATAATTACAGTCACGCTCTTAAATCAACCCGCAAAGTCACCACAGATGGGATCGCATCTCCATTAAATATAGGCTGAGTCGTACCATGTAGGCCTTTTACGACGGAATTAAAAAAATAATAATAGGAATTAAGAAAATAAATTAAAATAATGCTTATGAAATAGATTGTAGTGGGTTCGCTAGATTTTGCTCTTCTTTTGCAATGCGGCTTTAGAATGTAGTATCAAAAAGTCTGACACCGGGCAATCTAATCATGTTTGTTGCTGTCACAATGCGTTGCTGTTGACGCATAGTTGCTGTGACAAGTCATTGTTGTTGCCATATGTTGTTATTTTCTTTGATTTAACACCAAATAAATAACATCACACGTAATAAATAAATAATCGAATCACTGGACTTGTAAGTTATTTACCTTAAATCAATGTGAAAATAGTCGTATTAAAAACATTTACTGCAAGTTTACAAAAAATTTATTTTTTTTGAGCGCAGGTATATATCATTATACAAATATACATCATTTTCAACATTTGTTACATCACACGATTTCAAAGAGAAAGCTTAAGTAATTTTTAGAAATACATCTCTCAATATTTTCAAAATAAGCTATCAGTGATACCGATTATTTCCTCACAAAACAAATTAATTTGACAACTCTAAAACATATGCTATCATTTTGTGAACGCATCGAAATTGACAGAGACGTAGCTATTTTTCGTCCTGTCAGATTGGTTTAATGTAGTGAATGTCTATGTCAGTGTCAATTGTTCGCCCAGTTGTCAGTGTCATGCAGGGTGATATGCTAATTTTCGTGGTTGCGAGATCCGTGCTTTCCGTGCTTGTGGCGCCGTTGAGGATGGGAACCGCTGTATACTTCGCGTACGCTCGTGCTGTAACCATAAATACCGTTTTATTAAAAGCTGTCCTTTTGACATTTGATGTCATTGAATTTGATAGCCAAAAGTTTGACGTGTGCTGTCATTAAATCGTTTTAAAGGCAAGACTATGGTATTTGATGTCACTGAATGAATTTAAAGCGATAATTTTGATATTTGCTATCTTTGAGTGATCCAAAAGCCAAAAATTGGTAAAGCATTCAAAATTTGGAAACCATTAACAAACAATTCTCAATTAGTATAAAACGAATAACCAATTAAATATGGTATATTTTTTTTATATAAAGTTAACACATCGATTTTCTTTTTTTTTCATCGCACGTACATTTAGATCCATGCTATCTATTAAATTGAAATTAAATGAATTGAATTAACTTTGTTTCTATTTTATTGAGTATAGTTTTTTGTCACTTTAATCCTAAAAAGGTGTAGGTAGGTGTTATATTTATCGCAAAACATTACAAAAAGAACTTAATGTCAATGTTGATTAAGTTTTTTTTTTATGTAACAAGAATTACAAAATATTACAACTATGAACCTAATTATATTTTTTTTTAACTATAAAAAATCGCAACTTTACAGAAATAATTAAAGATAGATTCATGCCATAAAAGCAGTACATGCAATAGAAAATCAAGACGAAAAGATAAAAACAAAAAAAAGTCCATAGCAAACGTATTTACAGCTCCGAAAATAAATAAATAAATAATAGTATTAATTTAATTTACGATATTTTTAATAGTAGTATCTCCTCCTCCAGTATCTGGAACTGTTTCAAATAGAAAAACCTCATTACTATTGGTTTAGTGAATTATTCATTTTAGTAGTGATTTCACGAATTTTGTTAGGAAACTCAGTAGTTTTATGTAGTTTGTAGTAAGTAATAAAAAAAAGCATTTTATTTGAAGATAAATGTAAATTGAGTAAAAAGTAAAAAACGATCAGAGTTCAACATGGAACCAGATTTTTTTGCCCCCGTCATAAAAAGAAGGGTGTTATTAGTATGGAGTAAATATGTATATTTATGTGGTTTAGTTTAGTAGATCTCTGTTGATGCAGTTTTGATTTGTAGGGTAACTGACACAATCGATTTAATTCCTAGCTATAATTTGTTTTGGGTTTTATTTAATATTTATACGTGTAAATTGTGCGAAAAAAGTACACATTTAAAAACGTCACATATTTAAATTATCTACTCTATTTTGAAGTGCTAATGTAACTTCAGTTTAGTACTACACTACCCAGCGTGTGCGCTCGCATTATGCGTACTCAGTGCGTGCGTAAAATTTACTTTTATTGGGTAATTGGGTTTTATAAGTAATATAGTATTAGGTACGTGTCTTATTCTTACTGCATTAAGGACCATTATAATGCTACCACTACAGAAACACAACCCTTACATATAATAGTGTTTCATTCGTTTAGGTTAAGTTGAATGTGAAAACGTATAGGAACTGTTAATTAAAGAATTATTATTATATATGACAATATTACTCGTATACTACGGCTACAATGCGATCTAAAGCCTTGTGTAGGTGTTAAATAGGACACCATGTCCACAAATCGTGTAATAATCTAAGTGCAAATACGACTTGATATTAATATTGCCGTTTATGGATGAAGTGACTGTTAGTGGCCATTGTAATATGAGCCCCAGTATCAGTAGGTAAAGGTCGAAATTGTAAAATTTTGTGGCTAATACAATTTTTTGTAAGTTAATACATTTCAATGGTTTTTCTTGAGGCGATTGAATGTCGCGGAGAGCAAGATGAAAGTAAGTTAGCAAGGTTTTTGGGGTGTGAATACCACGAGCTCAAACGATTTTATTACGTACGAAATAAGTATCAATGTTGGCAACTTAGTAAGCTCCACTAGAACGGTTTTATTATGAGATTGCCAAGTATTGCAGGCATTTCGTGGGAAACAACACGCCTGAATAGCACAGCGATACCTGAACATTTCAATGTTGAAATCACTGCTCTACGCTGTAAGCCCAGACATTTAAGATATTGTATTTCTTTACCGGCAAAAGTCTCTAGAAACACTGTCCTTTAAACAAGAACAGACGTCAGAATAAGAAGAGTAAATCGCAAGAATATGGTGATATGGTGGGCCTTGCAAAAAGTCCCTTATCCGTAACTACTAACTGATGGTTTAGGTTTGCCATATTACAGTTTTTTTATTACGGATCTATGACAATAGAGCTCAGATGGATTTATCGCAAAAGACACAGAATCCAAGCCTACAAAACATTTGGAAATATCGATTAAAATTAGTTGTAAATTGAACCTTAGTGTCAATTAGTAAGTATTAGAATGTCACGATACATAGGTGGAGAGTTAGAAACCGGTGATTTTGTACCCAATGTCTCGATGATTGTGCCCACTATAAGTTGACCTCTGCGTGTTACCAGGGTCCGTAGTTACCTGTGAGTAGTGAGCGGGCTGGCACTCGTCCGGAGGGGTCTGCGTGCGCTGGGCCGCCGTCTCTCTTCGCTGGTACTGTAAATGACAGTTCTGACATATGCCTATCGGACCGGTGGTATTTGAGACTCATAGATTACGTTAATTGAACACATCTGACACGGTAATAGTAACTTTTTGTGAACCTAAATATTTGTTTTACTTATTTGGTATTTTTGGACATTGCACTTTTTATAAATTGTAACCTAAGCTTGTTTATCTAAATTAATATCGCGCATTTTATATTGCAACTTTTTACACAAAAACACCAGTTATTTGACGTTGATTTTTTAATGAAAATAATGTACCTAATTATTTTGAGCGTACAATAATAATCTTAGTTCTTTTCGTATTTAATATGTAAAATAAAAACATCAATTTGCGATAGTCCAAGCTAAATTCACTAGCTTCCGCTTTTTATAATAAAAAATAAAGAGATATATTATATTTATATTTTAAACAAGAAATAAGGGAAGTAGTAACATCTTGTTGTGTTGTAGTTGTGGGAAATTAAAAAGTACAGAATATTTTATGACAGCAAATTAAAGGAAAATAAAAAAACTTCAATTACACCCTACAAACATTAAAAATTTGAAAGTTTGTATGCTTGTACGTCCTAACAACTAAACAGATCGTATTGAAATTTGAAATATAAATACATTACATTCCGCAATTACGTACAAACGTAGGAGACTTTATTTACCTAAAAAACAGAGTATTTTAATCTTTTTCAAAAGTCTTTTCGGAAACGTCGCAGGCTTAAATTACATAATATAGTACATACTTAAATCTCTACATCTACAAATATATTTTTGTGCAAACAGTTTTATTCATGGCAGTAGTTATCAATAGATAGAATAAATATAGAAAAAGACAAAAACTAAATAAAAGAACAACTAACTCAAGAAGAAACGACCATGCAAAATTTTAAATTACTTTTACAGACTTATACAGATGTTGTATGTGTTCTATATAAATATTTTGTACAAAAACTGGGTTACTAAGGATACCCGCAGCCTGCAGTAAGCCAAAAGCGAAAACTAAGGCCCTTCGTACACTATGCTACGCAAATCTTGGATACTCGACGATTTTAGTCTCCAAGCGACTACCGCCATACAAATTCATTGAGGCTCGTACACTAGTTGCGTCGCCGACATTCGTCCCGCGACTCGCGTCGCGCCAGTCGTGCGCTACCTGCCTGCCGAGATCGTCGCTACATAAGTCGCAGCGATTTTCAAGATAGCGGAGCAGTTAACGTGTAATCTGTTTAGCCTCTATGTCAGTAGTGGCTGAATAGGCAATTCACGTCTTGCGATTCAATGCCATGTGTACGGACCGTACGCTACTCGATACTCGCGACACGATACTAATGTAGTATACAACAATAGTATCCAAGATTTGCGTAGCATAGTGTACGAAGGGGCTTATACTTACATCGCACCGTTAGAATTTAAGTGACTTAACAAAAAAATAACAAAACTTGTTTCATACACTGTATTTTTTTTTTCAGATAATATAAGTTGATTGTGGCGTAACTGGCTTAGCACAGACAATCAGATCCATAACTAACTAGAATTAGTCACAAATCCATCTACCACCGATCCGCTAATAAAATTCACTAAAATATAGACAATAGAAGAGAAAAGAAGCGAAAATAAAATCAATTCTACATTTCAAAGCTCTATACAGACGAACGAACAAAGATAATACAGAATCGCAACCGTCGGAAGTATACAATTTTAGTATTTGTTGAGGTCGCTTTCGAGTCATATTAAAAATGTAACTATACATATTTATATTTTTTTTAAATAAAGAGTGATTCTGTAGTATCTTTGTTCGTACGTGCAGACAAACTTTATTCTTTACAAAAATTAAGGTAATCAGTAAACGATTGTGTAGTCTTTAAAGAGCATAGAATAAAATTACGAAGCACAGTCATGCTAGCGTTTACTACAAAATAAAACATATCAGGATTACACAGAATGGGGGGTCTACCTGCTAACAGATCAGTAGTTCTAATCCCGTCATAGTACAAGTATTATCATCACTGGTTTCAACGGTGAAGGGAAACATCGTGAGGAAACTGACATGTTTTGATTATCGTTCGATGTCATGCGTCATCTGCCAACCCGCAATGGGTCAGAGGCGCGGGTGTGCATATCTCCTTATGAGAGAAGGCTCCTTACGAGTCCCAAGGGAGTACTACGGGAATATTAATATATAGACGGGAAGCCCTAAACAATTCCTTAAATAGCTTATAGGCTAATCTAGCCTTTCTACCGCCTAACTAAATCGTCTTTGGCTTTACTATTGCTTCTCTAAAATTTCAGGAGAAAACGATTATTTTTCTCCAAAAACTGACTTAAATTTAAAATTAAATTCAGGCCCTCGACAAATCAAATTTCATAAGAAACTATCACTTGTTCATATTTCAAAAACCGCTACACGGTCGATAAAATGTATATGGGACCACCTCTTTAGCATGATCGACCAAACAACAAAATAATCATGAAAATCGATTCACAATAGGGCACCGGACTGGGTCAAAAATACACCATCCTAATTAGTCCGTCAGCTAGATCATGGAAAAATATTGGACACGTATTTTTTGTTTTTTCGTCGTCAAATCGTCAAAGATATAGACCATCAAACTTCGAGAGTGGGGGGTCGTGACGTCACTCGTGAGTAAAAATCGTACTCACAAGTACGTCACTTAGTGACGTCACACGAAACTTCGAAGCGCTGTATCTTCGTCATTTTTTGTTTGTGAAACAAAAGAAAAAATACGTGTACAATATTTTTTGGCAATCTAACTAACGGGCTACTTAGTTTTTTTAAAGATTGTACCCTATTGGCGGAGCTATGGCGTAACATACTCGTAGATACATACAAAAAAAATTGGCAGTCATAGGAGCTGCCGATAGAAGTGAAAACTTATTGCCGATAGAAGTATAACTCAGAATTTGATAGCTTACTTTGCAAACTACGCGGGTGAAACCTGAGGGCGTGGCCATCTAGATAGGCAATGGGAAATGCTAACGCATTTTTAGATGGCCAATGGCCATGGCCCCGAAGATTTCTTATCATTTCCGAGCGTGACACTAGAATTCAATTCACACAACGAAAAATCTATCTGTGGCGCGGCAAAATAAGTTTTCACTTCAAAAACATACTACCAAATTGAGAATTTTCTATTTTGAAGTCGATTAAAAAGATAAGAGAGAGCAATATCGAAGCTAAGATAGTTTTAGTTAGGCGGTAGACTCTTAATACTGATGTAGGGGGCGTGTGGTATAGGGGGTGTGTGGTGTAGGGGGTGTGTGGTGTAGGGGGTGTGTGGTGTAGGGGGTGTGCGGTGTAGGGGGTGTGTGGTGTAGGGGGTGTGTGGTGTAGGGGGTGTGTGGTGTAGGGGGTGTGTGGTGTAGGGGGTGTGTGGTGTAGGGGGTGTGTGGTGTAGGGGGTGTGTGGTGTAGGGGGTGTGTGGTGTAGGGGGTGTGTGGTGTAGGGGGTGTGTGGTGTAGGGGGTGTGTGGTGTAGGGGGGGTGTGGTGTAGGGGGGTGTGGTGTAGGGGGGTGTGGTGTAGGGGGGTGTGGTGTAGGGAGTGTGGTGTAGGGGGTGTGTGGTGTGGGGGGGAAGGGGGATAAACAGGTACGTACTTGGGAGTGGGGGGTGCGGGCAGGGCCAGCCGCGCGGGCTCGCGGCGGGGCGGGGCCGCGATGGCGGCGAGGGCGGCGCGCTCGCGGATCGCGCTCGACTTGTGCTGGAACTCTCTGTGACAGACATTACACACATCATTTATTAATTATTCACATTGTATTTATGTAATTATAATCATTTATAACACTTTTTACACGTCATGTATGTCTTAACGTATAGATAAACTTGAGCGTCTCCAAAATTATTGTATTAGATTCATATTTGGCTTGCGCTAGTATGATCTTGTATCTCAATTTCGTACACAGCTCAAGTAGCTCCCGATTCGCCTTCGTCGGAATGCTCATGTACTTTCGCTGCTCTACAATCTGCTTTTTAATCCTGCTGTCTCCCGCTACCTAAGAGCTATTCCGCTTTTTGGAGCAACTCCCAGACACGTACTCTGAGACCTACGTATAATTTGGTACTCCAAGCCCCCCATCTGCACGCTGTGAAAAGTTCTTTGGAAAATCGTTTGCATTCCAAGCAGCACAATTGTGGAACTCCTTGCCTGTGTAAATCAGGGAAGCTCATTCTCTTCCTGTATTCAAGGAACACGTGAAAACCTTTTATTTGTCCAAGTCCTGCTAAGGTCGCTCCGTGGATGTCCTAACACTATTACCTTTTTACCGAAATACTCTTGTTACCTTTTGTCAATTAGTATTATAATTGTAAGTAATCGATTATGTATAAGTGAATATTGTAATGTTTTTATTTTTTAATATTATTATTTTTTTGTATTGTTTAATTTAGTGCAATAAAGACTTTATCTATATATCTATGTCAAAACCAGGGATGTTACGGAGCTCCGACTCCGATAAGTCGGAACTTCCGATTATTATTACACCTTCGGTTCCAACTTCGGCTCTGAAACTTTTAAACCGGATTTTTTAATCGGAGGTCAGATGCATAAGTATTAGTTATTATCTCTTATTGTGGTGGAAAGTAAATGAAAATACAAATTAATTTGATTTCATTTGGTTAGAGGCTTTTGTTAATTTAATATTTTTATTTTTTAATAATTCCTTTTTTTATTAAATCAACTAATTTAACTGCTTGTTTATTTTGAAAACATGGCATTTTTTTTAATTGTTGATGTAAAACGTTTACCTAAATAATGTTTTATTAGTCATCACTAAAAATCTCTCTTCTGCCACCACTTCTGACCCTGCCTATGCCTCCGACTTCGGTTCCGATTCCGATAAATCAAATTTATAAACTCCGATTACCTCCCTAGTTAAAACATAATAAATAAACATGTTGACTGGCCTCGGGGCTCAGTGGGTAATAACTCTGCCTGCGAAGCCGAGGGTCGTGGGTTCGATTCCCAACCAGTGCAAATATTTGTTTGATGAATTCAAATATTTGTTATGTGGCTGAGTGTTTCTAAGTATAATAAGTGTGTATTTAAAACAATACTACTGTGTGTAAAAAGTATCGGGAATATGTCAATAAAAAGACCCGTGTAAAAGAGGTCGTTCTAATTTTTTTACTGCATGTTGGTAGCACTGTACTGATTTAGCGCGCAAAATTTGAGCGGGATCTGTCATTTAATTTGTTTTAAACTACACTTTTTGTTGGTCATAGTTTTGAGTTCTCGGCGATTTTTACAATGGAAAATATTGTTGAACAAAGAGTGCGCCTTAAATTTTGTGTTTCGAATGATATTTTATGTGGTGAATCACAAAAAATGTTGCTATCGAAAACAAGGGATTATGAATGGTATAAAGCTTTTAAAGAAGGCCGAGAAGTAGTAGTAGACTTGCCTCGTTCTGGTAGACCTTCAACCGCTATGACCAAAGGAAACATCGACAAAATCAAGAACCTAGTGCTCGAAAATCGACGTATGAGTCTGAGAGAGTTGGCTAGTGAGGTGAACATATCTTTTAAGTCCGTCCACAACATTCTCATTGACATTTTAGGCATGAAACACGTCGCCGCTCGACTAGTTCCAAAAGAGCTCAATTTTGTTCAAAAAGCGCAGCGAAAGCATGTCGCTGATGACATGGTTTCCCGAGCTTCTACGGATCCGACCTTTATGAAACGTATAATAAATGGCGACGAGACATGGGTTTATGAGTACGACATGCAAACAAGCCAACAGTCTTCAGAATGGCGTCTCGAATACGAGCCGAAACCCAAAAAACAGCGGCAAAGTCGCTCCAAAATCAAGGTGATGCTGACAGTTTTTTTTGACTACCGTGGTGTGGTTCACTCCGAATTCCTTCCAGAGGGAGAAACAGTGAATAAAGAATATTATTTAGGCGTCCAACGTAGGCGTAAAACGTCCAGATTTGTGGCAACACAACTCATGGATGCTGCACCATGATAATGCACCATGACACACAGCCATTATAGTGAGAGTTTTTAGCGAAAAATTCAACAAAAGTTCTCGACCAAGCACCGTATTCACCTGATTTCTGAAAATGTCAGACGGAGCCCCGTCTGACTTTTTTTTATTTCCCAAGTTAAAATTACCACTTCGAGGAAAACGTTTTGAGTCGATAGAAGCCATAAAAGAAAATTCGCTGAATGAGCTAAAGGCCATACCGCAAATAGCCTATGAAAAATGTATGGAAGACTGGGTGAAGCGTTGGAGATGTTGTATTGCAAGCGATGGGCCTACTTTGAAGGCGATAAAATAAATTTAGATGAATAATATTGACAAATTCCCGATATTTAGTACACAGAATGTACAAGTATTATATCATCTATCTGGCCGCTCTAGTACAAGCTTTGCTTAGTTTGGGGTCAGATGGGGTTGTGTGTGAATTGTCCACCAATTTAAAAAAATATATATATAATAATTATTCCCAATTGGAGGAGCTATAGCATAACACACATACAAAAAAAAATGTAATGGCAGTCATAGGGAGGACTGCCGATAGAAATGAAAACTAATAACTCAGAATTTGATGGCTCACTTTGGAAACTACGCGGGTGAAACCGGAGGGCGTGGCCATGACCAAGGGCCATCTAGAAATGGTAATATCATCATCATCAGCCGCAAGACGTCCACTGTTGGACATAGGCCTCTCTCCTAGATTTCCACAACGAACGGTCCTGCGCAACCTGCAACCGGCGGTTTCCAGCGACCTTTGTGAGGTCATCTGTCCATCTAGTGGGAGGCCGTCCAACACTGCGTCTTCCGGTTCGTGGCCGCCACTCGAGAACCTTTCTTCCCCATCGGTTGGCAGTTCTGCGAGCGATGTGGCCTGCCCATTGCCACTTCAGCTTAGCTACTCTTCGAGCTATGTCGGCTACTTTCGTTCTTTTGCGAATATCCACATTACGGATTGTCGCGCAAAGAGACTCCGAGACGATTAGAAATGGTAATATACCTGAAGATTTCTTTCATTTACGAACGTGACACTTGCCAATTCACAGCCCACGAAAAATATGGCAGTGGTGTACTCAAAAACATAGAACTGAATTGATAACCTCTTCCTTTTTTGGAGTCGGTTAAAAAAAAGTAAAGACGTAACCAGCAGACAAAGGGCTGATTTAAACAAAGAACGTTTCAACAGAAATCTAAGTTTAGCTCCATAAACAACAAGTTCAATTTTGTTTGGTTTCTTCAGGAAATGTCAAAGGGAACGTTCCATGACGTACGTTTCGAGAAATTTCCAGTCACGTTTTATGAAGTTTTTGAAGCATTTTGTAAGGACTCCCATCTCCCGGTTGTTCCGTAACCGAGGGATGATTTGAGTGGGTTTTTTTTAAAATGGATACAATCTTGTTGTCTTCGAGTCGAGAGTGAATTGGTTTCTATTCGGTTCGAATCACGCGTGTCCCCCTCTAATTGCGTCCGACTTGGTCACGAAAATACCTAATTTGTACTCAAAAGTGGTAGAAACAATGATGATAATTGCATATCTCACGTGTCGAAATCCTCAGCCTCTTTTGTGGAGAACAGACACTCCTGTGGCCGCCGCGAGACCTAATTTATACTCTAATATGATAGCAAAACGGGTGATAATTGTATATCTGACGGGTCGAAATCCTCAGCCTCTTTTGCGGAGAAAAGACACTCCTGTGGCCGTCGCAAGACCTAATTCATACTCTAAAAATATAGCAAAACGGGTGATAATTGCATATCTGACGTGTCCAAATCCTCAGCCTATTTTGCGGAGAACAGACACACCTGCGGCCATGGTCGCGAGACATAATTCGTACTCTAAAATGATAGCAAAACGGATGATAATTGCATATCTGACCTGTCGAAATCCTCAGCCTCTTCTGTGAAAAACAGACACGCCTATAGCCGTAGTCGCGAGACCTAATTCGTACTCTAAAATGATAGCAAAACGGGTGATAATTGTGTATCTGACGTGTCAAAATCCTCAGCCTCTTTTGCGGTGAACAGACACACCAGCGGCCGTGGTCACGACAAGACCTAATATATACTCTAAATTGATAGCAAAACGGGTGATAACTTTTGCAGGGAACAAACGCTTGCGGCTGTGGTAGCGAAACCTAATTTGTACTCTAAAATGATAGCAAAAGAGGTGATGATTGTGTATCTGGCCTGTCGAAATCCTCAGCCTCTTTTGCGGAGAAAAGACATGCCTGCGACAGTGGATACGCGAAGACCTAATTCGTACTCTAAAATGAACGTAAAATGGGTGATAATTGCATATCTGACCTGTTGAAATCCTCAGCCTCTTCCTCGTCCAGGTTGATAAACTCCTGTCTCTCTTCCGCGTCCCCAGAGTATACATTCTGCTCTCGCTCTATCACGTGAGCGCGTTCGCCGATGTGATGACCTGAAAATATAGCCAGAAATTGTGTTAATACATATCCATATTACAGAAATAACAAAATTTCACGTATTTTTTCCACACAAAGTCAAATTGCTAGAAAAATTAATTCTGTTCGAATTATAGGTAAATTGTATAATCTTAGTAGATATTTTAAATAGTGCATGTGGCGCAATATACTGCAGAGTTGTCTATTTAAAAAAAATGTTTGTCTGTAAAGTCGGTTTACTGACGATAGAACTTGACGTCTTAAGAAAATACTGATGGAATGGTAGCATTTTTCAAAAGAAAAATTTAATTTCATTTGTTTAATAGATTTGTATGTAAAAAGTAATCAGTAGAATTTAGTCATTTTCAGTCAAAACAATGCAAAAAAGCTTTTAGATGCCGGGGATCGAACCCGGGGCATTTCACATGCAAAGCGAACGCTCTACCACTGAGCTACATCCCCGCTTGAACTACTGGTCGAAATAATTAATACAACTGTAACAAACATGCGGCGAGGTAACGACCGACGGTAACGGTACATGACGTCATGTTTTGTGGGCGTGCAGCCGGCTTCATCGAATTATAAGACGTTATCACGTCAAAAAAATAGGGTGAAATTCTAATCTTTTTAAACTAAATGTGATACATTTACGCAATACAGTTTGAAAATTCTCACATGAGATTGGGGGATGGGACTGAGGACGAGTCATATCTCACGAAGTTTGATCAGAGGGAGGGGTTAAAATATGTATATCTAAAATCACAGCAACAAATCGAACGCTCACTTTTTTAACCTCCGACGAAAAACGACGTGGTGTTATAAGTTTGACGTGTCTGTCTCTGTGTACGTCTTTGGCATCGTAGCTAAAACCTCCTACGTGTAGTGGTAGGACTCTTTACAAAGTCCGCCTGGGGAAGTACACCTTTGCCAGTTATTCTACCGCCAAGCAAGTAATGTGAAAACATCACTGAGTTCCGGTGTAAAGGACAATGTTTTAAAAGTTTTTAATTTCCCGTGAAATTACAGGGCATAGAGATAAAACATCTTAGGGACCACTTACATATCCTACGATGAAAAATCTTTTTGAAATCGGTAAAGTAGTTCTTGAGATTAGCGCGTTCAGACAAACCTTTCAGCTTTATGATATAACAATTATAATGACAATTATAGATTTAGACAGGACTTTTTTGTGGGGACAAGCAGTGCCCGCAAAAACGCACGCACCGGCGGCACAACGCGTTTTCCAATAAATTCAATAATTTATTTTTATTAACTTGACAACTTGTGAGAACTGGCGTGCCCCCAAAAAATAATTGAGAAAAAAGGCCTGGACGTCTCTTTCTACGAATTCGAAAAAAACTCGCATCTTTCCAACTCCGATTCTACTTCGATCCGTCGTTTCGTCCGTTGAAATGTTATATGCCTACTCTAATTAGAGTAGACTTAGCACATTATAACGTCAAATTCGATCGGACGACACAGCGTAGAAGTGGAGTAGGAAATTCGCGAGTTTATTTCGAAATTACGTTTTTCGTTGAATTAGAGTAGACGTCCTGAATATAGGTAGAATAGATTCCAGACATGCAGGAATTGGCAAAAGTTAGTATAAAGCAATCCGATCAGGTGTAGTATTTATAGAGTCGATGTAAGCCGTGTCTAGTCTGAACAGTAGTAAAAAAAACAAACATGACGTCATCGCAGCCTCACGTGGGGTAATGAACTGAGCATGTAGAATCTGTGCCATTATTCAAGACCGCTGGTCAGTGGAGCCACTAACGAATTTCTTCAATGAGACACGGAAGCCATTAAAAGAGATGCACCTAGTCTATAAATTTCGCGAGAGGACTTAAGAGTTGGGAAGAAGTTTATGGAAAAACAAACATTAAACTATGACTACTCAATCTCAATGTCAGATAATTGCGTTTTTTTTTTCAAGTGAAGAGAAGACAAATACATATGAATATGAGCCTTATATAACTGCGCCACTCTTTTAATTGACATCGATTTTTCATATGAGTTGTTTTTTTTTATGTGACATCTCTTTTTTGCGTTTACATTTAATTTATTTTAGTGCATGAAATTACATATTTTGTTTGTATGCGAGTAGTGAAGGTGAGTGTTGATGTACGTCGGAAAGGGTTAAACCTACGCCCGTGTCACAAGTCTCGGGGTCTACTCGGGATTTCTCTCTCTGCCACACGATGGACCCGGCACTGTATGTCGTATGGAAAGTATGTAAGTTATGGTTGTAATTAACAGAAACTCTGACGTAATCCTGATATTATAATTGGGAAGGTTTGCATGTCTTAATTATATCTGTGTATAGTATGGATATATCACGTTGGCTGTCCACGTTGATTCAGTCAAGTGACACGCTACGTCCAATTTTTTTTTTTAGACTAAATGAATAAAAATGATACTACTAGCTTCTTGAAATAACGTTTTTACCTCCATGGTTTTTGAAAATATATTACAGGCTGAATTTCCGCATGCCCTATATATGTATTGTAGTGCACGGACTCAGCAGCTTTCATTTAGTGCACTATTTTTAAGGGTACCTGTGTTTTTTGTATTTTTTTGCGTGGGGCATAAACAAAAAATTGTCAGACTCAACTGACAGCCGTCAAAAAGTTTTACTGTAGGTAAAAATTGTGGGTATTCTTCTATGTGGGGTAGGCTTCTGTTTGCACTGTTATAACGAATGCCATTAAAACTGTGTAAAGTGTCTTATTTTTCATTATAATTACAATAAGTTTTGTTTGTTTTCATTACTAATTTTGCAATAAAACATAAATAATTTTGATTTGGCCTGTTATTTTACTTTTTGTTTTCTACCCACATTTCCCTCAACTGCCGTAGAAATTATTAATAAATTCCAATATGTCCTTCGCGGGTTTTTTTATACACTTCCTAATCCACACGTCCATCTCAAATTCAAAACTGTTATTCGTACGTCCAGTTCAAGAAATCGCGTTTAGTTTGAGCGAAGTGGTGTCCTATATATAGTGCACGGACGCCATGGCTAACTTCACAATGCCCTACATATAGTGCATGGACAGCCAACGTGTTAAAACATACGTGTATTACATCAGCTATCTAGCATACATGCTACTCTAACCAAATATTAAATCTAACAAACATTTTAGAAATATCTATGTATTTTTTGCTGTCTTTCTAGTTTACGACCGCGTATTACGCAGGCAGTTCAAGGTTAAATCCAGTCTAACAAATTAACACGGCTGAAACGAACTAGCCATTACGGGCTGTATGGCAATAAGTCCTAATTTGCGACACGTAATGGAAAATTTCGACTTTATTTCAACGACATTACAGTTTTAATTGCACCGGAACAGGATTATCCGGCGTCATGATGTGTTGTGGTAAGGTACGCACTATACCGCATGAGTGTTCGTGATAAGGTGTTATTGAAAAACCCGCTTACCATCAGGCGAGGTGGCGGTCAAACTTCGATCTGTTTGTTTGAATCAGGGATGTTACGGAGCCTCGACTCCGACTCCGTTAAGTCGGAACTTCCGATTACTATTACACCTTCGGTTCCGACTTCGGCTCCGAAACTTTTAAATCGGAGGTTTTCATCGGAGGTGAGGTGTGTAATAAATATTTGAGATAATCCCTTTTTGTGGTGGAAAGTAAATGGAAGTACAAAATCCCACCCCTTAGATTAATTTCCCGACAATTTTTATCGTGTCCACGTGTTTGACAAAATAATGTTTTATTTGTCCCGTATAAAAATATCTTTCTTACCACCACTTGTAGACTACAGGCCCGTGAACAAAATTTACGGGTCAAATGAACCACCAGGAGACCTATGTAGGATGATAGAAGGGTATAAAGTAATAAGATTCAGCAATATGCCGTCACTTGTAAGCTGTCCAACTGAGTGCAATCGAAGAGGGGGGGTTGCAATTCTCGATCATTTCTCCTTGTCGCATGATTTTTGTACGGCGTTGCGGAATAATAGATTAAAAGAAGTATTGAAACTATAAAAAATAAAAATGTTAACTTTTTAATTATTAGTTTGCCGGAAAAAAATCCAGAGTACGAGTAATTTACAGAGCAAATTTGGTCATTTGATTAAGTACGGCATTGGTTCCATACAGTTTCAATACCTCTTCTAATCCATTATTTCGCAATGCCGTACAAAAATCATGCGACAAGGAGAAATGGTAGAGGGTTGCAAACCCCCCCCCCCCCCTCTCTTCAATCACACTCAGTTGGACAGCTTACAAGTGACGGCATAGTGCTGAATCTTAATACTTTACACCCTTCTATCATCCTACATAGGTCTCCTGGTGGTTCATTTGACCCGTAAATTTTGTTCACGGGCCTGTAGTCTATTCTGATCATACGTATGCCCTATGCCTCTAACTTCGGTTCCGACTCCGATAAATCAAATTTAAAAACTCCGACTCCGCCTTCGGTTCCGATAAAACGACCTCGGTTACATCCCTGGTTTGAATTTATTATACTCGTAACACTATTCACTTATAATTTTATTGTTTACTGTCGCAGACTCTCGTAGATGAGTCAGACTTTCATTCTACAATATATGTATAGAGGTATAATATAATATCACCTACAGATATACAAACTGGGCGTCTGCAAGTCTAGACTGAATCAGTTTCCTCTAGGTAATATACCGAGAGCTGGCATTAATTCTAATTACTAATTGTTTATATTTCATAACAATTCTCTAATAATCTGTATTCGTATGTCTATTTATTTGTAGTATATGTAACTGTAATTGCTATAAAATATTTTTAGATACACACCCCGCATTTTAAAATATTCTTGCTAACCTTTTCCATCCTAAGGTTGCCTGGAAGAGATCGCTTTTAGCGATAAGGCCGCCGATTGTAACACTACTTTTTACTGTTGTAATAATTTACACAGTAATTATACATCCTAATACATCAATACGAACATAATAATCCTACTAATATTATAAATGTCAATGTATGGATGTTAGGATATTTGGATGTTTGTTGCTCAATCACGTCCTACCTAAAGTATGAACGGATCGGGCTGAAATTTGGAACACTGATAGATTATAGTCTGGAAGAACACATAGGCTACTTTTTATCCCGAAAAACAACGGGAACGGGAACTACGCGGGTAACACCGCGGGGTGCTGCTAGTATACTAATACATAAAAACAATTTGTTATATACATATAGATAGATAGATACTCTTTATTGTACACACCAAAAACAAAAACACTTATATACAGGCTCTCCTGTTTAAGTGTTTTTGTTTTTGGTACATAATAAATCTATTCTATGCTCGAGTGCAAAGATGTTTCACTTCGTGCTCTTTTAATTCCCTCGCTAACGCTCAGGAACCATTTTTTTCATTGACTCAATTTTTTTATCAGTCCTTTGCTTGGTCATCAAAATTGAGCACGCGGTAAAAAGCAACTTTGGACTCTTATGTAAATAATAACTATTTTTTTGCAAATAGTGTTGCTTCTGTACTATCCAAAGGGACTTCGTTCCTACCTGCAGGTCTATTACGAAAACAAACTCCGAATGATCGGCTCCGACCGACAGCTGAATCGGATCTGTACCCTACCGCGAAAAACATTCGGATCGATACATCTCAGTTGGAAGTTATAGACTTAGGTCGGATGAGGGTCGGATCGAACGAAACGGCTGATTCGATCAACCGACCGATTGTCTCTCGAGGTAGGAAACTTCCATAAGTTCGGCCGATATATCGTTTATCGGACTTCGTAGTAGACCTGCAGATGTCCCATGACACATCTTTATTTTTACTTTAAAAAATGTTAAAACGATGAATAATATAGAATAACTGGATTCTCACGACACAGGATTTTACCTAGTGTGAGATCCAGGGTTCCTTACACAATACTACTATGTATTATTGTACTTATCATATTGTTTTTTGTTCAAATAAAGTTATAAAGTTACTATCGACAAATTTTGCAATCGAATAAATTAGTATAATTTTCCTGAAATATGTCAGTAAATACATGCAAAATTTAATTATAATTTTAATATTAACAGTAATTGCATTGTTTAACAATATTGATAAAGCAACAGGAAGGTACAGTTTAATTAAAACTACAAAACGTTATCGTTGTAATTGTCATGTAACTTGTTTACTCTTTAATATTTTACAATGTCCTCTTCTAATAGAATTTGCTTTACATTGTTTATTAAAGTTGTGTCATAAAAGGTTTCCTTAAGACTCTCGGCCGATTTACAAAAGCTATAAAAAGGCCCATTATGTAAGTCTATTTTTTGCAATAATTAACCTATTCGTTCTAAACCCGTCTTTTTCAGTCTTGAATCTCTATATCTTGTATCTCAACAATTACAAATTTGTCAAGATTGTACTCTGAATCCTAGATGTATAAATTACGCGTCTTGTTATAATAATATGTCCGCAATGGCCTCCTTTTTTTTTTAACTTGTATAGGTTTACACTTCACCCCCATCTTGCCTGATGTTAAGCGACGATGCGGCCTACGATGAAGCGTGCTTACCTAGAAGAAACCGATTCACTCTCGACTTGAAGACACCAAGATTATAACTATCGGGGAAAATCCACTCTGGTAGCTCATTCCACAGTCTATTTCTTATGACAAATGTAGAGTCAAACCTCTTTGTTCGTGTCTTAGGAACATCAACCATGAAACGATGTCGCTTTCTCGAGCTACGAGCAGTCCGATAGAAAAAGGGGCAAGTGGTATTAGGTTAGGCAGATCAGTCGCGCACTCTCCGAAATGTATGCGATAATAAACCGATAGGCTACCAATTTTGCGGCGATGTTCAAGACTTTGAAGTCTTTTTCGCACAATAGTATGGCTATGAGCCTTTTGGCACGTTTCTCGATCGATTCCAAAGCCTCGAGCTGATACTTAGCCGAACCATCCCAAAGGTGCGAACAGTACTCCATACAAGAGCGAATCTGTGCTTGATATAATACAAGCAACTGTTCAGAATTGAAGTACCTTCGAACCTTTGAAAGGACGCCTAGTTTTTTTGCAGCTAATTTACCTTTGGACTCGATATACGAGCCAAAGTTGAGCGTAGAAGACAAGGTAACACCCAAAAGCTCGAGATGGTTGGTTACCGGCACGGATACACCTCGAAAAGAAGGAGTTTGTTGAAATTGACTCCTTTTTGCGGAGAATAGACACGCCTGTGTCTTTCCCTCGTTAAACTTGGCCAGATTGGCATCGCCCCATTCAGAGACTGCCTCAAGGGCCAAGTTCAAACGCTCGATCATACTCTCTCTCAGTAACTGGGTTTGCTGCCCACTGGCTCTCGCGCTAGATATGTAACTCTCTACAACAGTGCTATCGTCTGCGTACCCAAAGATACCGGGCTTCAACAGATCGTTGATATGTAGCAGAAAGAGCGTCGCAGAGAGTACTGACTCCTAAACTACTTAACCGATTTTAATGAAATTTGCACGAGCGTCGCAGAGAGTACTGACTCCTAAACTACTTAACCGATTTTAATGAAATTTGCACACCGTGTGCAGTTTGATCCAACTTGAGATAAGATAGTTTTTATTTCCGGAGTCCCTGGTTCGGATCCCACGCGCACCACTATCTTACCGAAATCATGTGCGTAAAAACATCGTGAAGAAACCGACACGTACCTAGAATATTTCGAGGTTATGCGTTATCGTCGATAGCGTGGTGGATTATGGCCTTGACCCTCCTTGCCAGTACATGGAAACATTTAGTGGGCTCCTTATGCTATGAAACGTTTAGCGAATTTGAGGTACCTGATTCAGGCAGGCGCAATTTTCAATGTCGTCCTACCTCCACAAAAATACGTAACAAATTCCCCGCATACCTAAATAATTTACAATGACACGGCGGCGCGGCGAGACTGTGTTCCTTATCTATTTATATGAGGTAACGCCTCCGCGAATGACAAACACATCGAGTTATTTTTGCACATATTTGTGTACGACCAGTATTAATAAGCATACGGTCCGACTGATGATGAGCGGTGGTCGGCGTTAATGAATAGGTACAACATCAGAGATCCTGAGTGTTGTACATATACAGGGTTATTGGTAATCAGCCTGCATCTTTTTAAGGGGATGTTAGGTACATTCAATGCGTCAACTTTTGTTCTACAGTTTAAAAAAAAAAAGTTTTTTTTTCTTTTACCAAGTAAATAAAAAGTGCATTTGCACGGTCTAAAAGTATCAAACTCTTCGTAACAATTCGTAACGAGAGCGCGTACGCTCTTTAACGCGCAAAAAATGATGTACCGAAGTGAATAAAAACAAAAAAGTCGCTAAACAGTACAAAAAAGGGCAACAAATACAATTTTTTTTTGGGTTATCTATTAAGTTTTAACGAAAGTTGTAGAATGCCCTTAAATGGATGCAGGCTGATTACCAGTAACCCTGTATAATATTAGCCGAACCGTGTGCGCGTTGTTACGCCATCTATCGAAAATTGGTCGTACCAATTCAAATTTTGGAAAAATTCGATTACCTTAGGTTCTAATGACGCAACCTTTAAAAGATAGACACATGCTGTCACGCAACGAAAGCTCTCAAATAGCAGTATTTTCCCCCGTTTTTCCCGTTTTATTCATGCTCCGCTCCTGTTGATAGTAGGTTAATTTAATGTTAAATAGCCTATAGCCTTCCTCGATAAATGGACTATCCAACAGAGAAATAATCTTTCAATTCGGACCCGTAGTTCCCGAGATCCTTGAGTTCAAACAAACAAACTCTTCAGCTTTATAATATTAGTATAGCTAGATTAAGTAGACGGCAACACTGGCACAATTATAAAACGCTTTTTAGGGTTCCGTAAACCGTAAAAACGGAATCCTTATAGATTCGTCGTGTCTGTCTCTCCGTCCGTATGTCACAGCCACTTTTTGCCGAAACTATGAGAACTACACTGTTGAAACTTCGTAAGTAGATGTATTCTGTGAACCGCATTAAGATTTTTACAAAAAAATTTAAAACAAGAAAAATTAGGGTTGCCCCCCGTAGTGAGAACTGAAACTCAAAATATTTTTTTTCATCAAACCTCCACGTTTGGGGTTTCTATCGATAGGTCTTCAAAAATTATGTTGAGGTTTCTAATATCATTTTCGTCTACACTGAATAATTTGCGCGAGAGATACTTCCAAAGTGGTAAAATATGTGACCCCCCCCCCCCCCTCTAACTTCTAAAGTAAGAGAATGAAAAATCTAAAAAAAATATATGATGTACATTACCATGTAAACTACCAACGAAAATTGGTTTGAACTCGATCTGATGAGTAGTTTTTTTTAGTACTACTTACGTCATAAAATACACTATTATTGAAACTTCGATCAAAGTTACAACGAACTACAAGAACTATGTTTGTGTACTATGTATATTATGTTACTTGCTGCAACGGAACCCTTCATGGGCGAGTCCAACTCGCACTTGGCCACTTTATTTTTTAAACCCTCGACGCGACGTTTGAAAACCATTTCCGTTCCGTCACAGGTTAAAATCAACGAAGTCAAATCTAAGGCTCAGTAATAAAACACTAAGGTTGTGTCCTCACTCCCCAGTAGGCTAACTGTTAGCGCCCGACTGAGTTAGTGGGGTACTTATCGGTCTAGTACGCCCTTCAATATATTTCAAATGGAGTGTCCACAGTGGAGAGTTTACTAATTTTTTTGTAGTGGTAGGACTCTTGGCAAATTCCGCCTGGGGAAGTCCCACACCTTCGCCAGTCATTCTACCACCAAAACAGTAATGTGCAAACAGTACTGTGTGCCGGTTTGAAGGGCAATGTTTCCAGAGAACTGTAATTTCCTAAGGCTTAGAGATATAACAACTTAGATCTCTGGGTGACGAGCGCAGTGCGGTGCTAGGTAATGATTTTGGCTCTTCATGTTCCAATAGCTGCGTGTCACTGTGCTGTTATGTGGCAGGCACGTTGCTTACCATCAGGCGCATGTCCTGCTCTTCTCGTCACTCTTTGCTATAAAAACAACTGTTAGCGGCGTATCGGTCTAGTACGCCCTTCAACATGTTTCAAATGGCTACACTTTGCTAGTTTTGCGCAAACCGCGTATTGTGAGCGCTAAACGACCAAATTCTGGACATTTCAATTGAAATACATTGAAGACAACAACATATATATCAATGGATGTGCACTCCCAAACTTCAGGCGCATGGATTTGTTATCGTCGGGAAGAGTGAGCTCACTCTTTCCGTTCTAGCCAGTTGTGGGAAGCGGAGACCGCCGCACGTTTTTACCTATCACTATTCGTTGTCGACAACCAAAATAAGTAGAACCACAACATACCTCGCCGCTAGCGGTTCTAGGGGTCAAGTAGATTGGTAGTCGTAAACCACTCACGCTACACACACAGACGAAGTTTGTTAACAATTTTAAGGTGCTGAAGGCACATCTTTTGATTTATATCGATGATTGAAGGACCATTTCAAATACATGGAAGCGTACTAGACAAAGTTAGTCAGCCGCTTAGTTTGCCTACCGGGGGACATAGCCTAAGTAAAATTGTGAGGACTTACCAATGGACATCTTCTTGGTGCCGGTGCGCGAGTCTTGCAGCGTCTTCCGCGTCTCCTTGACGCCGTTGGGGCCGATCTGTGTACTGCTCGACGAACTGTACACCTGTGGTTGACCAACATTAATATACATATAATTTTTCTTTCTTTTGGAACGAAGTTCCTTATCGCGCGTTGCGAAAAGGGGGCTAGACGGAAAAAATTGTCACGAAAAGTTGTAACGGAATTTCGGTTACCTCCACACCTTCAGGTAACAGGGCAACAGAAACAGTAAGGAGTTTTGATTACCTACCTCTAACACACCCAGCGTTTATCTCCTGATACCAGTTCGGAAAAAATCACGAAATATCACAAGGCGGAGGGATAGTAAGATATCACGTGTATTTATTTTTTCGTTAAACGCGTGATTTTTTAAATCGAAAATCGGCGTGTAGTGTAACCTTGACTCGCCGATGCCAGGCAACGAATGCAGTCCTCGCGCGCCTAGCATAGGATTAGATTCTTAAAAAAAAATTAAGATTCTTTGTAGGTACTAAAAATACACGTAATTTTGATGGTGGGAGGGGGGGGTTAGTTTTAAACCTCACCACGTATCACCAAGGGGGAGGAAGGGGTTAAAAATGTTTAAAAAAACATCACGTGATTAATGGACAGCCCCTAACAAATGAAATAGTGTGTTCTTACCTGTGGCTTGCCATTGGGTCCACTCGACATGACAACTGTGCTGCTGCTGTATGAACTACCCGCGCTGTATGGACTACCCGCACTCATATGGCCTCCATCCATACCTGCCGACAAATTACACATTATACTTACCAACATAAATCTTTCAATTCAAATGAGACTCGGATACAGTACTGAAATATGTCCTTGGCTTGTCCAGAAGTGCAGTAAGTTCTATACTAAAACGAGTATCTAAAGCTGCACTAGTAGGATCATATCGGATTTGGCTGGGCAGGGAGAGAAATACGAGTAGTTAGTGTTAACGTTCGTCACTAAAAGGGGCCCCTTTTAAACCTACGCCCGAGTCACAAGTCTTGGGGTCTATTCGTGATTTCTCTCTCTGCCACATGATGGACCCGGCACCCGCACGGTGAATCCATGGAATGCTAAGTAGTTTGTCTCTGTCTCTGATGCATTGATGACTTAAAACCAATACTTTCATACAATATTCTACTATTCTGAATTCTGAGTTAGTTAATCACTTAACAAACTAACATTTGGCAATTTATTTCCAACATTTACAACTTATTGTTTATGATGTTCTCTCTACTAACGTCAAGTACTGAGCTTTAAAAACATAGAAAATGCGGAAGGATTTAGAATTACATATTTTTTGTTATAATGCTATGTTATTTTATTTAATTTAAAAAACAGTAGCAGTGTGGGAGTGCCGACAGGGGTGAAAACACACACATACATGTTTATATACAGAGGTGTCCGGTACTAACTCTACTAAATACCAAAAGGCTGACATACGACAACAACCTCAATAAAAAATGACTTCAAAGCCTTGAACATAGCCATAACATTGCTAACTTATATATGTTTTTTATCAGATCGAATTTCGAATATCTAGGATGTGAAATGTGTTGCCTGAGTGGGTTTTCCCTGATGGTTACAATATTGGTGTCTTCTAATCAATTTGGTTTCTTCTAAGTAAACACATTCCATCATATACCACATTGTTGCTTAACATCAGGTGTAAACCTTGTCATAGGTTTAGTAAACAAAAAAAAGATCTCATTAGTTCAAGCTTATTAGGAGATGGTGTGAAAAAGTGAGCATTTTTTTAAATTGTTTTGGTGCTATGAACAAATAAACTAGTGTAAAGATGCCTAATAAACATGTTTACGTATGATCACAACTCATTCAGTGATCATCACATCACTATTGATCAAAGGAATTTCATTCTGTCTAACCGTCTTCCCCGTAAACCAGTCCAAAATTAAACAATTTTTGATCAGTTTGTCTATAATTGAAAACAATACACTGGACTAAGGAGCTGATTTTTTTTATTACCCTATAATGTTATAACTTTTGTAATGATTTCAATAAGAGTTCAAATCTCAAACTTATGTTACATTTATTTTTTTGTTAATAATTTACAATCTTGGTGCATTGATTGTGAAATAATCCCACCAATAAACCTTTTACAAAAATGAAACTTATGAATACACCATTTCCTAACAATCTTCAGCATGTCATTACATTCTAATTGTGATCAAGCACAATGTTAAACAAGATAAGTTTCACTCAACAAATCTTACCTGTGAATAATCTGTTTAGAGGGGGCATCTGGGGCATAAATGGCATCATCACTCCCCCGTGTCTCGGGCCAGTGATGGCGAGAGGTCCTCCGCCCCCCAGCATGCCGAACGGATCAGAAAACAGCGAGTTCATCATGTTATTCATTTGACGCATGTGTCTCATGTGAGATCTGGTAAAAATATTCGTAACATAAAAATACCACGTTTTGATACATGTAATATATTATTTCATCACAACAAACACTGAATAAATATTGAAATTTAAAATACTGAATACTAAGAAGGTGGTGTAGAATGATATATGAATTATTTACCCGAAGAAAGGATCGTCCTCCACGTCGCCCATCAAAGATCCAAACAGCGACATATTTACTTTTAACACTAACACTTAACAGGGAAGTACACAATTTAAATATATAATTTGGACGATATTGCGTTAGTCTGGAGCACTGTATTGCTGCTGCCTTGGAAAAATGGAAATCGCCTTAATCGCCTCGATATCGAAATCTCTAGCAACAATCGCGAGTTCACCAAGCAAGTGACAGGGTGACCATTGTAAAATTACGCGGCCATCTAAACCTGGTTGAAGCTCTTTTTTACTTGACTCGAATATCTACTACAGGTTATGCAACAGTCTATAAACAATATTTTTCTAATTCTTTTTTAACAATCTTACTGTATTTACATAACGAAAAATTTTGTTAGTCGTGGAGTTATTTAATAATGGTTTAAAACCCATCTTCACAAAACTATAAATATGATAACTAAACATTGCTACGTCGTTATGCTGCGTAAAATAGCAATATTTCTTGTAACTGGACACACCAACAAAAAAGTCTTTAGTTATTGTCACTGTCACCCTGAGACTTGACTTTATAATTATAATTTTTTTGGTCAAATTTGAAACAATACTTTTAGCCATATTATGCCATATTATTTCCATAAAACCCCCTTACATTTTTCATTGTTGCCCTCCAACTTAGAATAAGGAATATCCAAAGATGTAGATCACAGACTAAGTAGAGATGATGTAGATATAAATTAAAAATGAGATATAACAATGGCAGAATTCGAAGCTTAGTTCTAAGGATACCTACATTTTCTAATCATTAGAGAAACGCCTAAGGTCATATTACAGTAGTAACATTTTGCATCAGTTCAATGCAATGAAGCCCTTAGGCGCGGGACAAACACAAGTGGCGTGTGGTGCGGCGTCACTTCTTTAATAGTATATACAAAATGTATAGAAGTGGCGGGGCGCGACAAACTGAGATGGCGTGGCACGGGTGTGGCGCTGGCGCCGCTTCCACGCCGCGCCGTCGCGTCGGCGCCATTCGGGCGCGGGACAAACACAAGTGGCGTGTGGCGTTGGCGTGGCGCGGGCGCACCATGCCATCACCAGACGCCAGACGCCACGACAGTTGTGTTTGTGCCACGCCTGAGCGTAGAACAGGCGCGTAAATGGTGTCGGAATGGCGAGGCACGGGCGGCCAAAGGGTATGCATTCAGGGCACGCTACCAAAGCGTGAAGTCACAGTCTAGCATTGGCTATGCGTCGCTCGTAAAGTTTGTATCTTAACTACATTAAATATTGCGTTTAGGAAACTGGTTTCATAACAAAAGTCACTTTAAATTGAATGGGTTATCCAATGGTACGGCTGGTCTAGTAGTTACGGCTGGTATTGTCGGGAGAACGGCGCTCCTGCCTCCTGCCGATCCGGAATCCCCGGGTTCAAACCCCACACGCACCACTGTATTTTCGAAGTCATGTGCGTAATGCCGCTAACTTAAAACGGTGAAGGAAAACATCGTGAGGAAACCGACATATACCTAGAATCATTCGAAGCTTATAAAATGAAATAAATTGATGAACTTACCTGATTCGTTTAATTTACGTCCAATCAATTCCCATGCTTTATCCTGAACAGCGCGGTTACTGTAACTTGGTATATTATAATCGTAAAGATCCGGGTGGTTTTCTACTAACTCTCAAAATTTAATGTTGAATTCAATTTCGTCACGCATTTTCGTCGTTTAGTTCAGTTCTGTGTACACCGACGGGCGTGCCACTACTAACTGCGGGGGCGCTGAATGGCGCCAATAGCGCCGATAACGTGAAAGCGGCGCCCGCACTACACCCGAGCCACACCCGCGCCACGCCATCTCAGTATGTCTCGCGCCCCGCAACTTCTATACATTTTGTATGAACTATTAAAGAAGTGACGCCGCACCACACGCCACACGCCACTTGTGTTTGTCCCGCGCCTCGGCGCGCCCGCAGTTAGCAGTGGCACGCCCGTCGGTGTACACAGAACTGAACTAAACGGCGAAAATGCGTGACGATATTGAATTCAACATTAAATTTTGAGAGTTAGTAGAAAACCACCCGGATCTTTACGATTATAATATACCAAGTTACAGTAACCGCGCTGTTCAGGATAAAGCATGGGAATTGATTGGACGTAAATTAAACGAATCAGGTAAGTTCATCAATTTATTTCATTTTATAAGCTTCGAATGATTCTAGGTATATGTCGGTTTCCTCACGATGTTTTCCTTCACCGTTTTAAGTTAGCGGCATTACGCACATGACTTCGAAAATACAGTGGTGCGTGTGGGGTTTGAACCCGGGGATTCCGGATCGGCAGGAGGCAGGAGCGCCGTTCTCCCGACAATACCAGCCGTAACTACTAGACCAGCCGTACCATTGGATAACCCATTCAATTTAAAGTGACTTTTGTTATGAAACCAGTTTCCTAAACGCAATATTTAATGTAGTTAAGATACAAACTTTACGAGCGACGCATAGCCAATGCCAGACTGTGACTTCACGCTTTGGTAGCGTGCCCTGAATGCATACCCTGTGGCCGCCCGTGCCTCGCCATTCCGACACCATTTACGCGCCTGTTCTACGCTGTGGCGCGGCACAAACACAAGTGGCGTGGCGTCTGGCGTCTGGCGATGGCATGGTGGCATGCTGCGCCCGCGACACGCGATTGTGTTTGTCCCGCGCCTATTATATAGGTAGTATTTATTACTTCCATGATGCCATGGACATAAATCATACGTCCATGCATAAGCGTCCATGCATGGTGCTTAAAAAGACTTTTAGGCATCACCCACGTATAGCCTAAGAGCTTCAGGTATTTACAATCGCTTATAACATATTATAGTGTAGGACGTGGTAATTTCAGTCTAATGAATGTGGCGTTTCCATACAGCAAGCACATTTTACACACTCCTGTCAAATATCAAAGATCAATTTCGCCACAGTGATAGTAACTAATATTTAATTTTTTGGAAGAGAAATAAGCACAATTATGACAAACAAGTAGTGCCCGCGGTTGTACCCGCGTAGTTCCCGTTCGCGTCTTTACCTTTTCAAACGGTTTTATTTAGCTTCCCTACCTACTCCGTTTGTTTTTTTTTCTTGGGTTAAATTAAGTCATTGAAATTTCACCCTCTTCCTCGCATTAATTATTTTTTTAGCTTTTAGTACATTTATCTCCAAAATTACCATGTCCCATGACTGTTTACAAAAAAACCGTTTAATTTTAAAAATAATTAACTAAGTACAAAGTACCTTTTTTTATTTCAGGATAAAAATGTATGCATATGTGTTCTTCCAGACTATAATCTATCTATGTTCCAAATTTCAGCCCGATCTGTTCTTACGTTACTACGTGAAAGAGTAACAAACATCCACCCATCCATCCATACTTACAAACTTTCGCATTTATAATATTAGTATGGTCCATTTTTACCCATGTCTCACTTCTGAAAATTCTTCATTCGCCTCAACGCCCCATTCATACTTTCCCCTTGTTACCCATACCAAGCTGCACTACTACTGTCATGGAGATTTTTTTCCCCTTGCACTACTAGCCAGTAGTGCCGTGGGTAATTTGTTTAGGGTCTTACGTATTCGTTCCCATCGACACTATCACGTACCAAAGCGCTGTACTAGTAGTGCCTTATGGAATATTTCTGCACTACCGTAGTGCCGCAGGGAATGTTTCGGCACTACCAGCCAGCAGCGTACTGAGTAGTGGTAGGACTCTTGGCAGAGTCTGCCTGGGGAAGTACCACATCTTTGCCAGTTACATAGCTGTTCTGGTTTGAAGGACAATGTTTTCAGAAAATTTGCAGGGCTTAGAGATATCTTAGATCTCTGGGTGATGAGAGAAGAACAGTATTGGTAATGCTAGCTAGCATAGCTAGGTAATGATTTGGACTCTTCATGGTCCACTAGCTGCGTGTTATTGTCATATTATGTGGCACTGTGGCAGGCATGTTGCTTACCATCAGGCACATGACATTCTAGTCTCGTCACACTTTATTTAAAAAAAAATTTGGGGTCAATTCATAAAATGGACCACGAGTGAAACTTATTGGTGACCCTCTCTCTATAGTATAAAAAAAAATATATATATATAATGGATTTTTTACATCACCATTCCTGTCGACACTTCTACTACACTATTTTCATTGAAATTTTCATAGCTACGCGTGAAAGAGATAAACCTAAGCAGCCCACTAAGTGTTCACACTACTGGGACTCGGGGCCTTCTCTCTTAAGTCACAGATTTTAAGTAAGTGGCATTACGCATATGACTTTGAAAAGACTGGAGCGCACGGGACTCCAACCAGGAGATTCGGATCGAGGATCGGGAGGCGCCGTTCTCCTGACCAGCTGTAATTAATAATAAATAAAACACCACACACAACTACCAACTAAGCCACCAGTCCAGCGCCTGGTGGTTTATTTGGTAGTAGGTCTGCCTGCGAAGCCATGGGTCGTGGGTTCGATCCCCACCCAGTACAAATATTGTACAAATATAATGAATTCAAATATTAGTACTGTGCCTGGGTGTTTTCTATGTACCTATAATAAGTATTTATTTAAGAATATATATAAGCAGTTTATACACACCGTCCACCGTAACAGTTTTGTTTTTTAAAACGGCTCACTTGTCTGATAAAAATTGAAAGCCCCTAACTTGATATTGATGGTACACTTTTTTACCTCCGGGTGGGTGGGTGCAAGCTTTCTTAGTTTCTTTGTGAAATGTCCACCAACATTAATTTATTTTATAAATTTCTCAGTATGCTGCTGAGTGGTAGTGCAGAAATATTCCCTACGGTACTACGGTTGTGCAGAAATATTCCCTACGGCACTACTGGTACAGTGCTTCGGACGTGACGGATAGGTATTACAAATCTAGTTTCCTCATGAATCAAAAGGTTAGCTGGGTAGCGATTCTGAAACCATTCGGTTGCATCCGACACGGAATCTCATCTCTCGGTCTTTGTCTTATCTGTTTAGCATGACAAAGACCGAGAGATGAGATTCCGTGTCGGATGCAACCGAATGGTTTCAGAATCGCTACCCTGGACTCTTCCAGACTCTCGCTTTTAGCGATAAGATCGCCTTTTGTGCTCATTTTGTTTTGTTGTTTTATGGGTTACTTGATGTCTGTTTTGTTTGTGGTGCCAATAAAGTGTTTTGTATTGTATTGTACCCACGGCACTACTGCCTAGTAGTGCAGAAGGGAAAAGTACCCCTGACACTACCAGTAGTGCAGCTTGGGTAGGATATTTTTAGTAAATTTGCACTTTACTGTTTTATACCATAGGTACCAAAAGTACCCCGTGGTGCTACTCGCACTGTTCCTGTTCTTATTATTTTCTTATGACAAAAAATAGCCAATTTGCTATTCCAAACTATAATTTAAAACTGTGTGCCAATTTTAATCCGATCCGTTAAGGCCCTGACCACACATGCTACTTTTTGCAGCAAAATCGCGTGATTTAGCAGCTAACGCGGAAACGCGCGCTTTAGCAGCTGAAGCGGAAACGCGCGATTTAGCTGCAAAAAGAAGCTGCATCGCGATGCAGCGACTGTTTGCGGCTGTCTGCGTCTGTCGCGGCTGCCGAGCAATTGTTCCGTTCAGTGTTGCTAACTTGGATTTTTAAAAAGTGTAGACAGGTTTAAAAATACGTAGAGTAATATTAAATTATGTAAAGTTTATAGAACTGCGTACTTTTTTTTGAAGTAGTAAGGTAGTAAATGTAGTGTACCAATGTAGTTAGGTGCAGGGTTTTAACTTGTATGTGTAGGATTTACGTCGAAGAGTATATGGCCATATTGTCGCTTTTCTTTGCAGACTTTCAAGTAAATCGATATCTTTTTTAAAGTAGTCCTCACATATGTTTCATACATTTTTAGAAACATTTTCACAGTTATAGATAGAAAGGAATCAGAATAACGTAAAGAAAATAGTTTGCTTTCTGTACAATTGCAGAAATGTGTTCTTCGCATTTTAAATTTAATATTTTAATAAGCCTTTATTAACAAAACTTAAATACAATGAGAACTACACTACGTTACATACCTAACTAACTACTTACACTAAGCACACCTGAATTATCCATAGACCAATGAAGGACTACAGATATCAAGATATTCAAACCCACTACCAATCGGAAGCGTACCCAGCATACTTGCAATAGTCATGCACAATAGTCATGCCGTCAGGTCTTCTGCCATCGTCACGCCCAAGACGGTTCGAGTACGGCTGTTATAATTTAATGTAATTATAACACCGAGGTCTTTTTGCTAATTGATTGAGGATTTACAATTATATAAATTTATAACTTTACGATCATGGACGTATGCTGGAAAATAAATACCACTAAAGTGCATAACAACTTTTAATTTATTCCCGAGAATATTTTTATCCGTGTTAAGAACAGACATTAATAATTGTAGATATACGCTAAAAGCAAAAACACGTAAAGTTGGCCACACTGAATCGAAAGTGTAGTTTTGTATGGTTTTGTTTAAATCGAGAACAACCACAGTATAAAAAAATACCAGTAGGACGACTTGCTTTTTCATTTGGGAGAAATGCTAACAGTGCTATCTACTAACGATAAGGCCACCGCTTGTAACACTAGTTTTATTGTTATTATCTCCTGTATACGTGTTTTTTGTTTATGGTGTGTACAATAAAGAGTATCTATCTATCTACTATTCGTAGCTACTTTTGACTCTACTATATTAAAGCTTTAACTATTATTTAATTATTTATTGAGCAATTTACTGACCCAGTAGGGATTATAGCTTGTTGACTAAAAAAATAAAGTTTAAAAATGTGTGTATTTTTGATGAGTATAATTACAATAGTAATGTAATTCTGATTTTTTCCGCTAAAACATTACCGGCTGACATGACGTCACTAACAGCAAAACATTGGCCATGATCTATGATTGCATGTCCAGTTTATATGTTTTCGTAGGTACTTTTACTTAAATACAAACAATCAAAATCGTCGTGGCTAAGATCGCATACTATAATAAAAATGCAGAGAAGCAAAAAACGACTTAAAAAGGGTACTAATTATTGCCTAAAATATAATAAACATACATTCTAACATATGTCCATGAACCTTCTTACATATACTAATACAAAGACAATGAATTCAAAATGATATATAATAAAGATGTACGAGCTTCAATCAGATTTTAGCAGGCTTTCGACATAATCTTTGCCTTGAACTTTAAATACGGAAAGTGACGGAGCTTGTCTTATTTCCACGGGCATGGCATTCCACAACGCAACTGCTTGGAATGCAAAAGATTTGCCGTAGAATGTTTTGCAACGTGCAGAGGGCGCTTGCAGAGACAAATTATAGGTTGATATAAGATTACATGAATGGACGCTACTGTAGAATGTAAAGCAGTCTTTCAGATATCGTGGTGTGGCAGTGTTAAATATAATAATGTAAAGCAGTGAAAGAAAATGAGCATTCCGAAGAAAGCAAATGGGGAGCCACTTGAACTGTAGGAAAAGAAATTAATAAACAGTTGCAAATTAGGTATTTGAAAACTAGCCAAGTCAGATCTTAGTTTTGAACCAATTATCCTGAGAGTACAGTTTCATTTATTATGAAAATATTTCAGGATCGCCCATTAAACTTTTCACTCAACCACCCATTTAGATCTCACTTCTTTTGTTGTTCTGTAATAAATTCTATAAGTAATATTTAGTTTGATTTTAATTTCATATTTATATTTTTGATGGCATATTGTCGTCCTACTGGGTTTTTCATTATACTGTGACTGAGTCGCCTGCAGCCGCCGCTGCATCACGCTTCCGAAAAACGCGAGTCGCAGCTACTTTTTGAAGCGAGATGCAGCGACTAGATGCTTGTCGCAGCTTCTTTTTGAAGCAGGATACAGCAGCTAGACGCCTGTCGCAGCTACTGAAAGTAGCTAGTGTGAACAGGCTGTAAAACGTTCTGACGTGATTGAGCAACAAACATACATATAAACATTCAATTACATTAGTTCGCATTTTAAGTATTAGGTTTTTTTTGACGTGATAACGTCTTATAATTCGATGAAGCCGGCTGCACGCCCGCAAAACATGACGTCATGTAACGTTACCGCCACAGATTAGATAATAACTTACCGCCGTTACCTCGCCTTATTACTTTTCGCACCATCTAGTGAGTGAAATGTGTATTACGTTCAAGGAGTCTGTCCATGTTTTAGAAAAGCGACGATATGAAGTTAAGAACTTGTGCCAGTACAATGATGTACCCAGAGATGGCGCTTTGAACAGCTTTTCAAAAAGCTTCAGAATGTTTTACCTAGATGGCGCTTAACACAATCAGTATTTTCTTAAGACGTTGTCACGTTCAGCTATCGTCAGTAAACCGACTTTACAGACAACCATTTTTTGTTAGAAAAAAATAGTAGGTATGTTGTAATTTTTTATCAAATCTATATATATATATTTATACTAGCGGCCCGTTCCGGCTTCGCTCGGATTTCGTCATATAAGGACTATTATTTGAAAAAAAAGCTATCCCATCTCTCAAGTTGGACCAGACTGCTCACGGTGTGCCAATTTAATTTAAAATCGGTTAAGTACCTAGTTTAGGAATCCATCGCGGACATACATCGTGACAGGAGATTTTTATATATTAAGATTAAGATAAAAGCGAAAGGTCATTCATCAACGAATCTCAGAAATTACAAATGCTAGGTGTCTCAAATTTTGCATGGAGATTCCTTTTAGCACGTAGACGCTCGCAGCGCTCGCTAACGGGGTTTTGCGAAATTCAACCAGACGATTCACACGGCGCGGCTGCCAACCGCGCCCGCGCGCGGGCGCGGCAGATTTCCATATAAAATTGAATTCAATTCACACGACGCGGCTTACGGCCGCGGCGGCTGCGGCAGCCGCACGGCGCCCGCGTGGCTGCGCGCGATTCTTGCGCAGTAGCTTTCCCGAACAGAAACCGCGAAAACCTGCGGTCTCGTGAGTCTTGAAACAAAACCATCGCGCGGCGCGGCGCCGCGCCCACGCACGGGCGCGGTTGGCAGCCGCGTCGTGTGAACCGGGCCTAAGAAGGTAAAATAGTGGATGACAGTTTTCCCTAAATACAGCGGGCATACCCGTAGACTTGGAAACTTAAAATTTCGCACCCGTATTCCTTCCATGATTTAGGGATTCACGTTGGAAGGATTTATAAAAATTCTACCCCTACGGATGTGAAATAGGGGGATAAAACTTGGTATAAAACTTTTTATTCGTTGTACATATTGGTGATCAAATTTTCCGTTTATTTCCTTTGACACTACCGTTTGGCACTACTACACTGTCACTAGTAGTGTCAGGGGAAAAAATATTTCCAGTGACACTACTTTTACATTAGCCGTTAGGCCATAAGCTAATGACTTACAAAACGCGAGCGAAGCCGCGGGCAAAAGCTAGTCGTTGATGTAAACCATTTAAGGTGAATGGGCCGAGAGCTAAACCCGCTACGTTCTCAAGAGATGGCGCTGGAGTCGTCATTTATGAAAAAATATTTTTTACGTCGTATTTTGCAATCCAATTTGAACTTAATGTTAATTCGCGGATATAAACCAATACAATGTTTCTAATGACCTAATTTTCAATTATAAATCGAAGACAATAGCTAATATTCGCCAATTTACTGATCTGTCAAACATTTTACACGTTTACACACGCACACACGCATGTTATACAGTCACATCAGAAAGTAATGCTTATTTTGGACGCTTACGTCATAGGCTTGATAGCTCATTTAGCAAAGTCACAGATATGTTGAATAATCCGATAAGACATGGTTCAAATCCCACCGGGGTATTTTCTTTTTGTATGAAAAAAAAAATATTTTTCTCAGCTTTTACGTAATACGCAAATATGGAGTAAGTATTGATTTTATGGAATAAGAATACCTATGGTAGACATACCTAAGCAAGCCACACATGCCACGTGTGGTTTGCTTAGGTAATTGTGATAAATAAAATAATAATTTCAGTTCTCTTACACATTTATAAAACAACCAAACGCAAACACACATTTTGTAGTAATAGGACTCTTAGCAGAGTCCGCCTGGAGAAGTACCACACCTTTGCCAGTTATTCTACCGCCAAGCAGTAATGTGACATAGCTGTTGCGGTTTGAAGGGCAATGTTTCCAGAGAAATTACAGGGCTTAGAGATATAACATCTTAGATCTCTGGGTGACGAGCGCAGTGCAGTGCTATATGTAATGATTTGGACTCTTCATGTTCCAATAGCTGCGTGTCACTGTGCTGTTATGTGGCAGGCATGTTGCTTACCATCAGGCACATGTCCCGTTCGTCTCGTCACTCTTTATTTAAAAAAAAAGCACTCATACCATACCCCACTTAGATTACTCGTGTCGGGGACTACATACAACACACAAACAACATCCAGACCGAAGGGTCTACCGCATAAATAAAACTGCCTTAGCTTTGATCTTGAAATTATAGAGACAGCTATAGCAAAGCCAACCGCTACCGTCAAAATATTTACAATACTAAGTACAAATAAAATACAACAGATATAATAATTATTATTTTATTTATATAAAAATTGGTATGGATGGAACACATTATCCTCATAGGCAGAACACAAGTCATGTAAAATCCTAATTGTCCTTTTAGATTTGAATGTGGCGATAGCCATTGCTGTAGGGTCGTCGCTCGTCTTCTTCCATGTATTTCTGCACATGCTGCATCTCAATATAAATTCACTGTGTATGTATCTGCAACCTGTGTAAAGCTCATTCATAAATTCAATAAGTATGTGAGTTTTCAGTGTCTCGTATATTGTTCACAAGTAAAGGCTTTATTGGTTGAATTTTGCCGTCGCATTTTTGGTGTAAACTAACGCAGAATTCACCACACATTTCACTTCAGAGTCCACCTCAACACTCAACGATGTCAAAGGCAAAATCGGATAGTTTATTTACTAAACTAACACACTCCAAATATGATGTGAAATTGTGAAACACAAACAATAACAAATTACATTTACAACTGACTATGACTAAACATCAGTGTTGCTAACAAGATTTTTTTAAATCCGCCAAGTTACTTGTGAATTTTCGTCAAAATCCGTAATTTATCGTCATATAACATAATTCGTTGCCGTTTAAATAAAACAATAGCCATTTCTGAATAATAATATAAAGTTTTTAATTCCGTTAAATATCCCGTAAGCCGTTAGAAAGTTATTTTCCCGTTCTCAACGCACAAAAATTCGCTAGATATAGCGAGAAATCTTTAAGTTGGCAACACTGCTAAGCTTCAATATAGATACATTAGATCATCGATATAAAGCGAAGGACGTGCCCTAAGCACCTGAAATTTGCAATAAACTGTGTCTCTGTGTGTATCGTTAGTGGTTAACAAATAACCAATTACTTGACCCCTGGAATCGCTATCGGCGAGATATACTGTGGTTCTACTTTTTTGGTTGTTAACAACGAATCATGATAAATAAAAACGTCAGGCGTACACCGCTTCCTGCAACCGACTATAATGGAAAGAGTGAGTTCACTCTTCCCAACGATGACATAATTCCGTGCGCCTGAACTTTGAGAGGGCATATCCGATTATTTATATCGATGCATTAGAGCACAACACAAGTCTCTCGTCGCCAGCGAGTAAACCAAGTTTCGCCGCTATCGCATGCATGCACGGTGTGGCAACGCCGCGCGCCGCATGCACAGCACAGAACATAAAATATTACTCACCGCACAGTGTGGCAACGTCGCATTAACTTCGTACGGAAATGTAGCGCCCTCTACGGACCCGCTCGGCAACTTGCACCGAAATGCGCGCAACAGCTGACGCGTGACCGCCATGTTTACTTAAAACCACTCACACATGCGTAGTCTCCGGCAAATTTTCAAAACTTATCATTTGCAAAAATAGATATTAATACAAGTTTGTTTAAATATATGAGTGTATTCGCGGATGGAAAATTAATCAAACATGTAGAAAAAAATAACAAACAGACATTATACTATTTCTATCGCCTGTATTGGTTCCCGAACGTTTGTATGGAAAATTGGCTTGGCCCATCCACCTTAATGTGCCCTCCCAAACTTCAGGCTCACTCTTTTTGTTCTAGTCGGTTGTGGGAAGCGGTGAACGCCGAACCATTTTTACCCATCACTCTTCGTTGTCAACAACCAACATAAGTAGAACCACAGCATACCTCGCCGTTAGCGACTCTAAGGGTCAAGTAGATTGGCGGTGTGTAAACCACTTACGCTACAACACACAGACGCAGTTTATTACCAAGTCAAAGGTGCTCAGGGCACACCTTATGGTTTAAATCGATGGTTGTAATGGATTCAGCCGGTCAGCGCCGTATAAAAATATTGTAAATAACCCTTTTTCTTTTCTGCCTAAGAAACATTAAGTATCTAAATAAGAAGCAAAATTTACGCTATGAAATTCAATAACACATCTTCCTTTCTTTTAACAAATCTCTTTTTTATTTAATTTTATAAATATTAAATAACAATCATAAAAGACCAAAATAAGTTATCACCAAAACAAACCACTTGATAACTAAGTCACAACAAAGCAAGATAATTATTTTGAGAAGAATAGGCACAATTTAGAATACTAAGCTCTGCCTCTATAACCTCTAGAATTTCCTCGATAGCCAGTTGAATACGGCATACCACTGTCGCCGTGAAAGGTCCATGCAGCAGAAGTTTGATATGCTGTGTACACCATATCCTGAAGACCATTTCGTACATTTCCTGTCCTTCCTTGCATTTTCGGTTGTTCCTGAAATTTAAAATCTCTTTACCCAAAATACGACTGAAGAAAATCGTGCAAAAATTAATAAAACTTTCCTTCATGCGTTAGTAAACCTCCTCCTGAACAGCTGATTAGGAAATAACTTCAATGACACGTTAAAACGCAAATATAAGGTTGCTACTTTTTAGAGAATTTCAACAAAATTAATCATTTGGCACCACCTCTGATAAAATTCAGAACTAACTTGGATAGGTATATCCATATACAAATAACGTACCTACTAGATGGTGGTTTTAAATTCTTAAATTAAATTCCACACTTAACCCAGTAAGACGCACTGAACGAAAATTTCACCCGCAATACGGAGTAGATGGTGAATATGTATTTATTGTAAACGGACGAAAATAAAGTGTGGACAGGTGTAGGGGGTTTTAAAAGCTAGAAAAAAATACTAGTACATACCTTCATTTGAATTGTGTCACCATGAGGCTTATTAGCAGCAGGGACATCGCCGTGCGGCTCAACTGGCATTTCTTTGACTGGTGGCAGGTTTTGTATCACTCTGTTGTTGACGGCACTATCACCGCCTACTCTCTCTACAGGCGTGTGACGCAACTGAGTATTTACTCTCTGGACACCAAGCTTCCCTTCTGAGCTAGTATCGTGGTGGCCGGCTGGGTTTCTTACGTTTTGCTGAGTATTTGAATGAGAACCCTTATACTGATGATAAATGTTCTGCAATTGACTTCTACTAGGAGTTCCACCGATTGGTCTGTTTCCCATTAGTGAAGTTTTGCTTACTGTTGCTTTTAGATTATTCCCTGACATGTCTCTTCTTAGCTTTCCCGATGGAGGTGTGGGATAAAGTGTCTGGGGTAAATTAGTTTCTGGGGAACTATGATACATTTTGGCAGGAAGTAAATGAACTGGTTGACCTAAGGTATTATACTGATAAAATCTTTGACGACGCATATTTAGAGGAGGATTAAATGGTCTGGAAGAAGTGTCGGCTGGGAATATCGGATCTTGAATCATTAATTGTTGATCGACAACCGGTTCAGATGTATAGCCTTGCCCTTGCTGAGCGTTGGCATCTCCTCCATTTCCTTGAATTGGTACTGGAGAAGTGTCATGCGTCGGAGCTCCAGAGTTGGGATCTATAATTTGTTGCTGATATTGATACTGTTGTTGCGGTGGAACTTGTTCCTGATTCGGAATGGGGGCTCCGGCATAAGCTGGTTGTTGTGAAGTTCTATTCGCTTCGTTATATACTTGTTGTTGATTTGGATAGGATGGAGTTGGTGCAGCGTTCACGTTGGCACCATATTGCTGGTTTTGGGCCATCGTTGTGGTATTATCACCAGGTTGGCCAGAGACTTGTTGGTTAGATGGATTATTTTGTTGATTATTAGATGCTACATTTTCTTGAGCAAGGCTTGCTTTTGCTGCATTGAAACCAGAAAATGCATTAGTCATGTGGCCTTTATTCCCTGACATCATTTTATTCATTTGGTCCATAGCTGCTCTTTTATGATTTTCAGGATTCATTTGAACAGCTATAGCCATAGGATCAAAACCGAGGTCCCCTCCCATAACTCCAGGAAACATTTCATTGAACTTTTTCATTCCTTGGGAATGTTGGCCATAATCACGGTTACCTGATGCCATTTGTTGACCGTTGGGATTTGTCATACCTTGTTGCATGTTAGCGTTTCCCATACCTTGTTGCATTTTAGCGTTTCCCATACCTTGTTGCATGTTAGCGTTTCCCATACCTTGTTGCATGTTAGGGTTTGTCATACCTTGTCGCATGTTAGAGTTTGTCATACCTTGTTGCATCTTTGGGTTATTCATACCTTGTTCCATGTTAGGGTTTGTCATACCTCGTTGCATGTTAGGGTTTGCCATACCTTGTTGCATGTTAGGGTTTGTCATACCTGGTTGCAAATTATTCGAATTGTAATTTTGTACATTAGGAGTAAATCCACTATTGGCCATATCCGCTCCAGTTACGTACTGCGTTGAGGGAGTGTACAGATGTTGATTTGAGCTGTTCATTATTCCTCCTTCAGCATTGTACATTCCCCCGGGAACATTGAGCGGCGTAACTCCTACTTTTCCGTGAGGGGACTGTGGAGCATCAATTAACATTTGCCCTGGCATTTGGTCATTCTGTGGAGCAGAATTTATAGGTCTGGAACCACCACCACTTTTCATCATATCTACGATATTTGGTCCCATTCCGCCCATCATTTGCTGTACCCGCTTATTTGCCATTTCATTTCCATAATTTCCTTGCATCTGGTTACCCATCGGAGTTGACATCATTTGATTATGTTGCGAAAGTGCCCCACCTTGGTCATTTCCATAGTGCGGAGCATTTCCTCCATACATGGCATTGTCTTCTTGCATGTAATTTACTCCATGCATGTTTCCAGCTCCCATGGCATTTCCTCTTTGCATTGAATTCCCTCCGAACATTGAATTATTTCCGCTCATAGTATTCTCTCCACCCATAAAAGGTCCTCCCTGCAATGGGTTACCTCCTTCCATAGGATTACCCCCTTGCATGGCATTCCCACCTTGCATAAAATTACCATCTTGCAGACCATTACCTCCTGTCATTTGGTTGCCTTGCATATTTCCCTGCGGAGACAAACCCATATTAGCAGCCATTGAATTATTCATTACCGTGTTTTCTGGAGTAATAGTTTTCAAATCGTTGTATACTTCGTTCACTGTAGGCTGCATGAGATTAGTACTCAAATAGTTATAGGTATCGGAATAAATTTTCCGCGGGTTGCAATTGCCCATGCACGGTTCTCCACCTCCATGGCCGAAGTTAAATCCGCCACGACCATGACAACATCCTCCTCTGCATCCAAATCCTCCAAACCCACCACCTCCACTGGATTGAGGGTTGCACATCGCTCCTCCCTCAGCATCATTAGAATTTGAAAACAATTTCCCCATACAACCACTGAAAAACATTTACGAATTAACAAGTCATTCAGCATATAAATATATACTATCTACACGTGTTGCACGAAGATTTGCTAGTGGCCACGTCGGTGCCGCCATGACACCCCCGATGGCCCTGCGGTAGCAGGCTACCTCTGTGAAGTGTAGGTATTTATTCTGTGGGCTTTAATAAAATGTTGAAGATTAACTGTCATGTTTCGTGTACATAATTTGATCATGAGTTTTATACTGATAATAGGTATGCGCTTGACCGCCGTTTTGTCTTATGTTAAACGACGATGCGGTCTAGATGACGTGTACCGAGATGAAACAGCAGGTCTACTACGAAAACAACCTCCGAATGATCGGTAAGGTAATTAAATGCTTTCGGAGTAAGGTTTACGACACAAAAACTGTCAAATCTATGTCGGTCGGAATTCGGAATGAACGAAACGCCCGATCCGATCAACCGACTGATTGTGTTTCCTGGTAAGAAACGTCCATAAGTTCGGCCGATATATCGTTTATCGGACTTCGTAGTAGACCTGCAGATTCACTGTAAATTTCAAAACACCCAGATTATATCCAACGCCATCCTATAAATATTTTAAATGTGAAAGTTTGGATATTTAGATGTTTACATGGTTTTTGCTCTATTACGTTATAAGAACCGAAAAGATCAAGTTGAAATTTGGAACTGAAATAGATTATCTGAAGTAAACTCCGCTTATTTTTTGCGAGATGAAATTCTATCTAATTTCATCTCGCAAAAAATAAGCAGAGCTTTTGAAACTGCCATTATCTAAACTCTACGCAGATAAAGTTGCGGACACATACATAAGTGTTTTAGTATTTAGCTGTATAACAGATAAAATATTCCAATTAATATTTTTACTGTTGATGTCCCATAAACTCGAGAGGTTTAGACTCCGCTTATGTGACAAGAACGTCTAGGCCGTGGAATGCGTTTCCTGAGTGGATTTTTCCCGATGCCGATGGTCAATCTCGCTGTTCTCATGTCGAGAGTGAATCGGTTTTGTCTTAGTAAGCACGCTACTTCGGAAACAGTATCGTCACTTATCATCAGGCGATATGGCGGTCAAGTGTAACTAAGCCTATAGTTAAAAAAATGTTAATGAGTTTTAGACTAGTTACATTCAGTTATACCTATATAAAAAAATCTAAAATCTTTTCAACATCTCCAGTTAAAAGCTTACCAAATTAGTACAGTAGTACCTACTTAATTTCGTTAACAAACTTACACTATCCCTTAATCCCTCCCAAATTAAATAAATAAATATAAATAAATATTGGTGGACAATTCACACACAACACCATCTGACCCCAAACTAAGCAAAGCTTGTATGATGGCGGCCAGATAGCTGATATAATACTTATATTGTTTTAAATACATACTTATTATACATATAAACACCCAGACACAGTGCAAACATTTGAATTCATCACACAAATATTTGCACTGGGTGGGAATCGAACCCACGACCCTCGGGCTTCGCAGGCAGAGCTACTACCAACTAAGCCACGAGGGCAGTCTTAGATACGCATTCATTCACAAATTCGGACACACGCATACCGGCATACATAGACATACACTATATCCAGATCCAGATAATCCAGAATGTAAATCTTACTTACCAATCAGCACTTTGTAATTTATTCATTACGCTCCCTAATTCATTCAGGATACCCTGTTTATCCAAAGCCATCTTAGTGCCTATCCTTAATTTTTTACAACGTAAAATTTAGAAAATTTCGAAATTCCGAAAATTTACTACTTGATCATACCGAAATTTTAATTAAAATGACAGATTTGTTTTTTTTTTACCTAGAATCTATTTTTGGAAAGGGAATTTCAGATTAAATGTACTTAGTTTATTCGAGGAGGTTGTGAGTCGGTTTAAAAAAAGAAAAGTTTTACAGTTTCATCACCTTAGATAAAGTATAAGTAAGTAGATCTGGGTAGCGATTCTGAAACCATTCGGTTGCATCCGACACGGAATCTCATCTCTCGGTCTTTGTCTTATCTGTTTAGCATGACAAAGACCGAGAGATGAGATTCCGTGTCGGATGCAACCGAATGGTTTCAGAATCGCTACCCAGGGTAGCGATTCTAAATCCATTTGGTTGCATCCGACATGGAATCTCATCTCTCGGTCTTTGTCTTATCTGTTTAGCAGGACAGAGACAGAGGTTATCAGTCCGATTTTGAACCATTCGGATTGCATTTAGAATCGCTACCCTGGTTTTTCCGCACGGTTCCTTTGTGCCAATCGTAAGCAGATGAGCTTTATGTCAGCTATGGCAACATAGTGACGTGCCGCGACATAAGAAGCATGACACTTCCACAACTAGTATTTTTAACCCCCGACCAAAAAAAGGGGTATTGTAAGTTAGACGTCGATGGTGTCTGTTTGTGTGTGTGTGTGTGTCTGTCTATGGCACCGTAGAGCTCAAACGGATGGACCATAGTAGTCTGTGAAGTAGCATACCTCTGCCAGTTATTCTACCGCTATATATCGATTTTCAAAGTAGGTCCACACTGTAGCTTCACATGTAAAAGAAGTCCAACGCCTATTATATGACTAAAACAAGTTTTATTCATTTTTAAGATGAAAGCCATTCAGCACTAAATTCTAAAACCTTACATTTGTTAGTGATAAGTTTCCATATTTTAACTATTGATACGATGGATGTTACCAAAGTAGATACGTCTTTTTGTAGCAGATTTAAAATCTTAAACTTTATAGTGAATCGAAGAAATTCGGCTGTAATTTGTGGAAAACACACTTGTTTTTGCCTATCACACAGTCATGTCCATTTATCTCTTACATCAGGGTAGCGATTCTAAATGCGATTCCGAATGGTTCGGAATCGGAATGACAATCCCTGTCTCTGTCATGCTAAACAGATAAGACAAAGACCGAGAGATGAGATACCGTGTCGGATGCAACCGAATGGATAAAGAATCGCTACCCAGAATCTTGAGCCAAAATAAAATGATAGATTTGAACTTAGTAATATTGCTTTATAATAACTTTCTACTGCTACCTGCGGCCGTACCATGTAAGATTTGAGGGTATGGCGATATCGTTAATTTTACATTACATTACTGTTTGTGCTTCTACAACTCAAGATGTTGATCAACTTATGCAGCAGTGGTATGCACAATGGTGATAAAGAGACGAACTTCATAGCATTCCATGGATTCACCGTGCGGGTGCCGGGTCCATCGTGTGACAGAAAGATAAATCTCGAGTAAACCCCAAGACTTGTGACTCGGGCGTAGGTTTAAAAAAGGGGCCCCTTAGTGACGTAGGTATGTCAACACTCAACACTCACATTCACTACTCGTATTTCTCTCCCTGCCTAGCCAAATCCGATATGATCCTACTAGTGCAGTTTTAGATACTCGTTCTAGTATAGAACTTACTGCACTTCTGGACAAGCCAAGGTCTTTAAGCAGGTTATAGAGAGATTTTGCTGGTATACCTCTCGCTCCTACTTCTACAGCGTATAAATTAACTACATAGCCATTTTTTGTTAATTCGTTTTGAAGGTCGTAATACTTATTTTGTTTCATCGCGTGGTCTTTAGGTATATTAGTTTCCCACGGTACGGTAAGTTCTACAAGGACTATGCGTTTCGTAGCCCTAGAAAAATGGAAAATGTCCGGTCTGGATGACGAAACACCCACATCCTCTGGGATTTTGTAGTGCTTTTCATACGTGTCCATTAAAATAGTCCAATCAGGTGCTGAACCCAGGATTGAGTAAGGCTTGTTCTTGGAGTTTGAAGTTGAGCCCTCTTTTACAAAGTTAATTTGCCTTTTGTTTATCGTCAATCCCTTTTGGGCTCTAGCTACCGAAAGGCTCACGGCTTCACGTATGATTTCAAGTACTCTGTCATGGCGCTGTGAGTAATGACCCCTATTAAGGAGCACCTTGCATCCCACCCACATGTGCCTTGCTGTACATATCGCGTCACCACAAGTATAGATAGCAACATTTTTCAGAGGCTTTTCCCCACCTTACCAACTTACTCTGGTCAGGGAGGGTCATTTGGAAAGCGTTTAGATAAAATTTTAATAAGGCAGGGGACCAGTCATATAGCAAGGTGCGCCACTTCAGAGCTAATGGGATACAAAACTCACCTATTACTTGTGCACCTGCCATAAATTGTTTATGGTATTGAAGTCTAGATTCAAGGTCCGAAGCGCTTTTGGCTTTTGGGAGAGATGCAATTAATTCGTCTTTCGACTTTCCCAAAACATGCGTTTTTGTAACTCTAAAGGTACAAGTTCGCGCTGAGACCGCGACGCGAGACCGCGACACGAGACCACGACCGGAGACCGCGACAGGCACTTGACACTATGGAATTGTATGGACGCCAGTTCGCGCCGAGACCGCGACAGGAGACCGAGACAGGTCGCGGTCGCGGTCGCAGTATAATATAGATAGATATGTTTACGAACTGATTGTCTGATGGTCACATTTTATACACTATGTAGGGAATGCCATCAGGGCCTGGAGCTGATTTAGTAGTTTTCTTCTTAATTTGAAAGTTTACTTCCTTTTCACTAGGTGGGGTGCTTTGAAAGTTTGTCAGAGGATCATTAGGTCTTTGTTTAGAACTATCAATCTTTGTCAATTTGCATCGATCCTCTTCCACTACAATAAATATGCAAATGATTACATCATTTGCATATTTATACAATGTCCAAGATTCACTATTTTTGATTGCTTATTGAAGATTCACATCGACGAATATGGACACGGAAAGCACTCATGGTTGCATGAGGCATGGTTGTGGATTGTGGATATCTTTCTAAAGCCGCCTATACACACTGGCCCAGTGCAGGCCAACGCCAGTGTGTGGAGGGTTGTTTTGCCATGACTTGTGATCACTCGCCGTCGCTCGCCTAGCTGGGCGAGTGACGGCAAGTGGCCAGTGTGTATAGGGCTCTTTTGCCTCGACTCGTCTCTCGTAACCGGTGTCGGTTTTTGTGCACAAAACAAAGGCGCTCGACGAGTAGCGTCCTATTCTCCTATTGGCCTACCTCTCTTTTGCCTGCGCTCGGCCAGTGTGTGGATGCTACCTTTCGTCTCGTGCCGTTTTGTCGACGCTCGCGTTGGCCTCCACTGGGCCAGTGTGTATAGGCGGCTTAATATATTAGCCCTGTCTTTATTGGTCTATGTCTATTTAATAGATCAACAAAGAAAAAAGTAGTATTTGCCAAGTAAGTATTTGCAAAGTTAGATTTGTTTTGATAAATATATCCTAGAATATTAACACAAAAATAGCGATTAATTTAGATACTTGCTACTTTTTACTAGTTTTTCTAGCGACTGCGCCACGGTGCCGTTGGCAACATTGCATACGACTTCGACTTGACGTACCTACAGTCTTACCAACTTAGGGGTTTTCCCCCTAAATTTAGGGGGTAAATTAGTGGGTTGGGATTTTTTTAGGGGCATATTATTTTTGGGGGTATTTTTAGGGATTTTTTTTCCCCAGTTTTTTGTGCTTTTTATATATTTTTCTAAGTAAAGACATGAATAAACAGGCCCAGATTTGAAAGGTAATTTCGTAGCCTGTTTTTGGAAAGGATGTGTATAAATGAGTAAAGATTAGTTGCCTTAGTTTGGAATAAATTATATTTCCGAATAATACTATTTTACAAAATTTCCTACTTCAAATAAAAAAAAAAAAAAAAAAAAAAACAATTTTTAATCAATTTAGGAACATAACTTACTAGTTCTGCCTATGTGTTGTGATTTCCTTAGAGTATATATTTTTTCAATAAAAGTATTAATTTTCAAATTTACTAAAAAAAATTTAGGGGGATTTTCAAGTAAATATGTCGATTTTAGGGGTTTTTAACGTAGGTTTAGGGATAATTATTTTCAGGAGTTGGTAACACTGCGTACCTAGGCCTAGGTAGTGTTTCACGCAAAATAATTATTTTCTAGTTTTGGTCTTTTGGTTTCGTTTCGTGTCTCTCTCAAGTACCCAAATCAATAGACAGGTACGTGCAAGTGTACCTACAAAACACGAATAACAAATCCATAAACACCTATAATTCATTAGTTATCAGATAGAAAGTTATCATAGCATTTGTGTTGTTCGGACCAAAGTTCAATTGCTGCTATCAACGAGTTTGCTTTGTGACGTTCAGTTCGAGTCCGTCGCTCTCCGCTGCCGTCTCTTGGAGGTAATTCTAATTAGATATTTAACAAAATGGGTCGAAAAGTGTACGTCGTAGGCGTCGGTATGACGAAGTTCATCAAACCGACTACCGGCGGAGACTACCCCGAGTTGGGGAAAGAGGCGGTGGTGGCCGCGCTGGCCGACGCGCGCGTTCGCTACACCGACGTCCAGCAAGCGGTCTGCGGGTACGTGTTTGGAGATTCCACTTGTGGACAACGCGTGCTCTACCAAGTCGGTATGACTGGCATTCCCATCTACAATGTCAATAACAACTGCTCCACCGGCTCGAACGCCATCTTCCTCGCGAAACAGCTAGTCGAAGGCGGTATCTCCGATGTAGTTCTAGCGGTAGGATGGGAGAGAATGGCTCCCGGCGCCCTCGGCGGCGGCACCTTCACAGACAGAACCAATCCCCTAGACAGACACACGCTAAAAATGGCCGAAATCACCGAATTGACGGGCGCCCCCATGACTGCACAGTATTTCGGTAATGCCGCCATTGAGCACATGAAGAAGTATGGCACGACTGAACTCCACTTGGCCAAGATCGCAGCTAAAAATCACCGTCACGGAGCCAAAAATCCCCGTGCACAGGGCAGGAGGGAGTACACTGTTGAGGAAGTATTGAACTCGAGAAAGATCTATGGCCCCCTCACTAAGTTAGAATGTTGTCCGACCAGCGATGGAGCTGGTGCCGCTGTCCTCATGTCTGAGGAGGCTGTAATTAAATACGGGCTTCAAGACAAAGCAGTAGAGATTATAGGTATGGAAATGGCAACTGATACAGAGGCCGTATTTACTGAGAACAGCTTAATGAAGGTGGCCGGGTACGACATGACTGCTCTTGCATCAAAGAGAATATACGAAAAGACTGGTGTTTCCCCCAAGCAAGTAGACGTTGTAGAATTGCATGACTGTTTTGCTGCAAATGAGCTTATAACTTACGAAGGGCTGCAGTTGTGTGGGGAAGGTGAAGCGGGCAAGTTTGTGGATGCAGGAGACAACACTTATGGAGGCCGAGTGGTGGTGAACCCGAGCGGTGGTCTGATTGCTAAGGGGCATCCTTTGGGGGCGACGGGGCTGGCGCAGTGTGCCGAGCTCGTCTGGCAGCTCAGGGGCGAGGCTGGCGAACGACAGGTGGGTTCTTACTGGGGCTATGAGGGCTTGTGCTGTCCACACTACCCACACAACATCAGCATTCAGAGTGCTACTGTTTTGGCAATTTAAATTTAAAAATGTACACTCTTCTTCACCAATTGATCTGAAATTTGTACACACCATTAGTTCTGATAATAACACATTTTAGCTTTTAAAACACATTGAAATCATAGTCATAGGTGTCAGTAAAGCCATTTATCATTTATTTAAAAAACTTGTTTTCAGCGTCTTTTTTGTAGCATAACAGGGTATGTAATGAATTCACAGTAACTATTTGTTACTGTGATTTCATTACATACCTACATACATACATTTGGTACCATGGATATCTACCTTTGTATTCCCTTACACAAATTGAAGTGTCCAAAAAAGGTCAGTGTAAGGTGTCTGAAAAAATCGACTATCAAAATGACCTAACAAAATTTCGCCTTTATTGCAATGATTTATGTATGTTTAGAAGATGGCAAACAAGTGATGAGCCGCTTTGTGGTAATAGTCTCCATCAATAGATCATCTGCAAAAGTAAGCACACTTGCAGTGTTCCCTACTTGATGACACATTTTTTTTATAATTAAGATTGACAGAATAAACATATCATGTGCCGGATGGTAAGCAACATCACACCTGACCATAACAGCACAGTGTAAGCTAAGGGAACATAACTCAAAATCTCATTATCTAAACCTAACATTGTACTGTGCTCGTCAACCAGACAAGATGATTTACTTCCCATTTGAAGCAATTGAAGTCTTCTATTGTTACCTTCATTATATTTTAGACCATGACACATGAAGTTACACTGTTTAACATATTTATATATGCAGTTTCCAGGCAAACATCCATTAATTAATACAATACAAATAAATGCCGCATCATTTCAGACTGAAAAGCTTCCGTCATTATGTCTGTATGTCGAGAAATGGCTGTCAATTTAATGTATACCTTTTGAACAAGTATTCAGTGGTGTACCTTCTGACTTAACACCCAGACAAACATACAACCTTTCAGGATATATGAATTGCATATTATGTTGTAATGTTGTGCAGTTTTTACTTTACCTACATTATCATTCAATTCAAAAGCCTTTATTTACTAAACAGTTTATTTAAATACATTTCATTTTATGACATCATTCCCCTGTTCAGTGCATCCTTTGACACAAAGGCCTCCTCCAGCACTTTCCATCTCTCTCTGTCTCTTGCTACTCTTATCCAAAGTGGGCCAGCTACTTTTTTAATATCATCTGACCATCTTTTTAATTGTCTGCCCCTTTTTCGTTTTGCACAGTACCGGGGGGTCCAGTCAGTCAGTGTTTTGGTCCACTTTTCTTTTTGGTCTCTAGTCATGTGTCCAGTCCATCTCCATTTGAGTGTCTTTAGTTTGGTTTCCACATCTTCCCATTTTGTGATAGTTCTTAGATATACTGCACTCTTCCTATCCTATCCTTTATTATATACATTATCATAGGTAATATTATAAACTTAGTTTTCATGTCAAAGTACTTGAATTAAAATAGAATTACTACTTTTTATAACAAAAAATAGACAAAAACACACTTAAACTCACAAGAGTACTCGAATTGTAGCAGTATCCCACCGTTTTACTTGTGTAATAAGTATTGGTGGACAATTCAGACACAACACCATCTGACCCCAAACCAAGCAAAGCTTGTAATGTGGCGGCCAGATAGCAAACAAAAAATGTGTAGTACCAGTTGATATAATTTTACGAGTAGCCTATGTTATTCCAGACAATAATCCGTGTTACACAACATGATCATTTCAGCTGTTCCAATGTGATTAGAGCAACAAACATCCAAAGTTAATATAGTACTCTGCCACACAATGGACCCGGCACCCGCACGGTGCATCCATGGAATGCTAAGAAGTTTGTCTCTAGCTTATGTGTTAATGTAGATACATTCTAGACAAATTTAATTGAATTCAAATACTTCAGCCATTAAAAAGATATGTGAGTAGTGAGTACAAACATGCACACAAACTTTTGCATAATTATAATAGTAGCCTTTAGAAGAGCGATCACCTTTTTCGATGTCTGTAGAAAATGAAATATCACTTGATCTTTCTCAGTCATAATTTTATGGTAATTTTACAATCTTGCTAGTGAAAGTACTGAGTTACCGTGATGCGCCTTTCACTAACGTGTTATGTGTGTCAAAACTTGTTTTTTACTTAACTGGGTTAGGTCATAAGTGTATCTTTGTATTGGCCTGATAGTCCAGTGATATTCTACATTATAAGTAATAACCGAAATAATATGAGTCTAGTAACTTTAAGTCCTAAATGGGTTGATGACTGAAAAACTCAGCCTAGCTAGTGGCTAGTGGCAATATTAAAATGAGCAGCTCATGTTGATGTTTTGAGACCTCCAAGTTCAAAGTGAACTTAATTAATCTTTTTATAACATACACTGAATAGCGTGAATACACAGCCCACCAGGCTGGGCCGGTGCGGTTTGGTAGATGACTCATGAATCTCGAATGTTTCTAGGACCATGTCGGTGTCTTCTTGATGTTTTCATTCACCGTTTTTAAGTTAGCGACATTACGCACATGACTTCGAAAAGACAGCGGTGCGCGTGGAATTCGAACCAGGGATCCGCATCGGCAGTTGCCGTTCTGAATAGACCAGCCGTAACTTAACATACAAACCTAACTGAACCTATGGCAAAGTTCTGAACTTCAATATTTATCACTTTGGACCTGTTCCAAAGTGGTATCCAACAAAATGAGCATGACAATGTATTTTGTAAAATGTTTGTTAGATAACGAAGTAGAGATAGTAGCGGTAGTGCATGTGACTTCATTTCTGCTGTCCCTAGGGCTGCATTTTCAATATTTATGGGAGTATGTGCAATTTTTCCAAAAAGATTACTTTTTTAAAAACTTTGTTCCCAATCTACTCATCGCGGAAGTTGCCATTTATGGGTAATTTGGTCCAACTTTAGACATATAATAGTTATTATTTCGATTAATCGACTTTATGACAATATTCGAGCAAAGCTGGAACGGGCCCCTATTTGTCTCTAAATATTTTTGAAGTGAAAACCTCTTTACATATGTAAGCGCGTTGAGATGAAAAAACCCATAGAACTCGCAAATCTGTTATTTAAATGGTCCGAAGTCCGAACTATAAAGAATATCCATAATTGGGATATTATTGAAATGTGTTAAAAACTTAGTTTTTTTTTATTGTTATTTGGATCCTTTATTTTTTGCTTTTATCTTGGATGGGAAAACGCGTATCTTGTAGGTTATAGGTACATAGTTTTATGTTATGAAGAGCTTATCAAACAAGACGGACGTTGCCCTCGTCACGAAATAACATTGATAAGAGTTACTGCTAAAATACAATGATGTACAAAAGATAGGGGTGGGGTCTTTAGACTGTTACATTAAATATGGAGAGGGTGATACCTATTATAATAATTTATTTTCTCAAAAAAATCAAAAACCGATTTCAATTTAAAATTAAATTCCGACAAGACTAAATTTTATAAGAATCCATCACTAATATCGTCTAAACCTCTAAACAAATGAAAGAACATTTTAGTTTTTTATTCATATTTCAAGAACCACCACACCAATTTCGATAAAATTGATATGGAACCACCTCTGAACTATGATCTACAAACAAGAAGAGAACCATCAAAATGGCGGAGCTATCGCGCAACATACATACAAAAAAAAACACAACCGTATTCCGAACCTCCTTCTTTTTTGAAGTCAGATAAAAATATAGCGTTATACATATTTATAGACTTCTCTGAATAGGCAAAAGTAGACGGCAATGTATTACTTACTTAACCTAACACTAGAACTGGTTTGTTCGTCGATAACATACCTAATAATAATTATTCATTGGCGTCATATATCTACTCACTATCCTGGTAAAAAATAAGAAGAAAAAAACGGTTAGGTCTCGGCGCCACCGCCGGGCTGTAAATGCTGTGATCGTCGACATCACCATACCACATGACGAGAACCTCGTGAAAGCCGAGAAGGACAAGCTTAGCGAGTACTCACGAGGTTACCGCCATGTGGGATGTTGATTCCAATATCATAGTCCCACTTTAAGGATTTATACTCGAAGTAGTCCCCATAGTTGTGACGGCGAACGGCATTTTAACCATTGTGTTTGGCATTGCAATACAACAGTGAATAATAAATATCATGAGCAAACCAGCATGTTACTAGAAAGACTTCTTGGAAGGACATGCGTCATCAGCCAACCCGCACTTGACCAGCGTGGTGGTTTATTGGCACGCCTCTCTCTTTGTGAGAAAACCGAGAGAGTAGTGGGAACATGAAGATGGCTGCTTGTGTGATTACTAGCAGCGCTTCGCGGTTTTACCCGCATAGTTTCCGTTCTCGTTATTTCCCGGGATGAAAAGTACTTAACCTATGTTCCATTATAGACTATAATCTGCCTTTAGTCCAAATTTCAACCTGATCTGTTCAGAAGTACTGATCAAGATATATCTTAAGATCATACAATACAAGCTTTAGCCGTTTTTTTTTATAGCGTAGAGTGATAGATAGATAGATTATATATTAGATAGATAGACTCCACTGCGCTCGTCACCCAGAGATCTAAGATATTATGTCTCTAAGCCCTGTAATTTCTCTGGAATCATTGCCCTTCAAACCGGAACACAGTAATGTGCAAACATTACTTGGCTTGCTTGGCTTGGCGGTAGAATATTTGGCAAAGGTGTGGTACTTCCCCAGGCGGACTCTGCTAAGAGTCCTACCACTACTAAGTTTGATTTTACAAAGATTTTTTGTTTAATAATATCTCGACTTCATTTGTCATTGAATTATTTAGTATAATACAAAAGTTTTTCTGCGATTAAATAATATATGTACAATTGACGTGGGGCCTACAAGGTCACCTTGTAATATCCATCCAACATTTACAGTTTGAATTTTTACAATTGGTAATTATCTTATCTCGACAATGATAAATATTTATTCAGTTGTTTTCGAAGATTATTATAATACGGGTTTATAATTATCTATGGTATTTGATAAAAGTGTTAAATTTATATGTCCACGGTTTCTGGGGGGGCAAAAAGGCCCACTATCATTGGTCATCTACGAAATCATCGGTCAAATTGGAGTATCAAAGGTGTAATTTGGCCGACGATTTAGTAAATGATTACCTGAAAGCGTGTCTGCCGACTAGCTAAATCTGCTTTGGCTTTGCTGTTGCTGTCTCTATAATTTCAAGCGAAAAGAAAAGAGAGAGCTATTTCAAATAGACTACAGGCCCGTAAACAAAATGTACGTAGGAAATGAACCACCAGGAGACCTATGTAGGATTATAAAAAGGTATAAAATAATAAGATTCAGCACTATGCCCTCATTTGTAAGCACAAGGTACAAAGGGGGGGGGGGGGGGGGGGGGGGAGCAATCCTCGATCATTTCTCCTTGTCGCATGATTTTTGTAAGGCATAAATGATGGATTAGGAGAGGTATTGAAACTGTATGGAACCAATGCCGTACATAATCAAATGCCCAAATTTAATCTGTAAATCGTCGAAAATCACGAATTTTTCTACATAAATTTTGTTCGCGGGCCTGTAGTCTAAAACGTAAGGCAGTTATAGTTAGGCAGTAGACTTTCTGATCAAAGATTCAGAAAATCTTTGGTCCAGATATCGTGGAGGTAAATTTAACACTAGATACTCGTATCAAACACCATAAATAAAGTTTATTTCGAAAAGTTTTCATCACATAAGATCTTGATAAATAAAAATCCAGTGTCATGTTAGTTCCCAGTGAATTCATCACCAAGTTAACTGATATTCACGAAAGTTCGTATTTATGTGTAATTTAGTCCAACTTGAGAGGACAATTTTTATTTCGATTAATGGTCTTTATATGACAATATCCGAACGAAACGGGCCGCTAGTAAATTTATAAAGATTCAATATTCTTCTCGTACTCATTTAATTTCCATAATGATTCAACATTAAATAGTTTCAGCATAGGTAGTTCATATTGTTTATTTATGTTATGTAAGTTACGGCTGGTCTAGTCGGGAGAACGGCGACTGCCGATCCGGAGACCCCGGGTTCAAACCCCACACGCACCACTGTCTTTTGGAAATCATAAATATGCGTAACGCCGCTAACTTAAAACGGTGAAGGAAAACATCGTGAGGAAACCGACATGTACCTAGAATCTTTCGAAGTCATGTGTCATCCACCAACCCGCACTGGGCCAGCGTGGTGGATTATGGCCTTAACTCTCTAGAAGGCCCCGAGTCCCAGCAGTGGGAACGTTTAGTGGGCTGTTGATGATGATGATGATTTATGTTCTAACGGCTGGTACTGGAACATTCTCTCAAAGAATGAAAATGAAGGCTCCACCACGCTAGCCCAGTACTGCCTTGGCACATACATATTATCTCCTCTGAAAGATGTCTTCCTGTTTCCTCACGATGTTTTGCCTTCACCGTTAAAACCACTGGTGATGATAATATATTTAATAGGTTAAGTTCCATGACGACTACTTACACTTATCCATACATCCGTGAAGATTTAAACTCGATGCTTTATTTATCCATACATCCGCGAAGATTGAATCTCGATGCCCTAGCCCACTTCCAGTCGGAAGCGTGTCCGGTCTGCTGGACATGTTTAGTAATATCATAGTGCCATAGTACATTATTCCTTTACGACCTCATTTTTCTGAAGTGAAAACTTATTTTGGCACCACAGACAGATTTTTCGTGGGGTGTGAATTGAACTCTAGCGTCACGCTCGGGTATATTAAAAAATCTTCGGGTAAACTCGGGACCATGGCACGCCCTCTGGTTCCACCCTCGTAGTTTTCAAAGTTAGCCTAAAAAATATATCTGAGTGATCATTTTTCACTTCTATCGGCAGTTCATAGGAACTATAGCTAATATATTTATTCTGTGCTATAGGACTGCCAATTTTTTTTCGCGGGTTTACATTTTTACCGCCATCTCGTCTGATGTTAAGCGACGCCGACGGTGCGGTCTACGATGGATAGTGCCAGAAACAGATCTATTTACTACGCTGTTAGAAGACACCAAGATTGTAACAATCGGGAAGACCCACTCAGACAACGCATCTCCATAACCAGTTTCTATGGCATAATAATTTTCAAATGATTTATCAAATCAGTACATTATGATTGTACAATAATTATCTTCCTACTCGATTAATGTTATCTGTTAATCCTCTACGATAATTACATTGCGTACGTATTTCTTATATTTTTTTCTAATTTTAGTTTCAAGTTGTGCTGTTGTGTGTTCAGTTTTCAGTTCTTCTAACTCGTCTGTCATCTTGTTTAAGGTAATGTTTAAAGATTTAGATATATATATACTAAAAGCGCTTCTCGGGTTTACCCGCGTGGTTCACGTCCCTGCATATTTCCCACGATGAAAAGTAGCCATGTGATATTCTAGACTATAACTTGTGTCCCAAATTGTACCCGAATCGTTCCGACGTGATTGAGCAACAAACATCCAAACATTCACATTAATTTATAGTAATTAGTAGAATATACTCGCGGCCCGATTTTGTTGGAAGTCTGTAAAAATTAATCCCTATTTCTCTTAGTCACGGCTTTACTTTAAAACCGTTTTCACCGATAACATTCATATTTTTTCCATTCATTTCAAGTTTCCTAATATTTTATAGATCGTACAGAAAAAAAACTAAGAAATTAGAGCAGTGATTTTCCCTTATTTCCGTCTAAGTCCCATAGAGTCGCTTTAAACTCAGTAAAAATAACGTAAAGTTTCACCTTTATACTATTAAATGAATACTGTGCGAGCAAAGTTTTTGACCTCAAGTTCAACTTAGAGTAGACGTGCGGCTTGAGTACCTACCTGTTTGGTTGTCATGTAAAATTTAACCTTTTTGTTGTGGCATGAGGTTTCATATTGCGTTACTACTTATTTATCCGGTCACGGAAACATTAACCACTTTAACTTTGGACCTTTGATATTCCGTAGTCAATGTTTTATTGCTTGATTATTCAAATTAAAAAAAACGCAGGATTTTAACTAACAGTTATACTCGATAAAGTGTTTAAATCGGAGGTTATTGGTTCGTAACATCTATACAGGGTTATTGGTAATTAACCTGCATCCTTTTAAAGGGATGTTAAGTACATTAAATACGTCAACTTTTGTTGTACAGTTTATAAAAAATCGTATTGATATTTTTTCCCCATACAATTTTTTTTGAGATGCATATTGAATTTTAACAAAAGTTGTTTGTTTAAATATACCCCTTAAACGGATGCAGGCTGATTACCAGTAACCCGGTCTGTAACCCTGTACCTATAGTAATACGCGAAACAAAAACTTTTTACCTCTTTTTACGAAAATTATGAACGATGAGTACGAAATTATGCACTCTCATAGTTTACTAGCGGCCCGTTTCGGTTTCGCTCGGATATTGTCTTAAAAAAACAATATTGAAGTATAAAATAACTTCTATCTCTCAAATTTGACCAAATTACACATAAATGCCAACTTTTGTGAATATCTGTTGACTTGGTGAAGAGTTTACTGGGAACAAACATCATGACCCTGGATTTTTATACGTAGAGATGAAGATGATAAATTTCGAATCCAAGATAGCCACCACCACAAAATTACGATTTTTTTTCACATCTTCCCCTATATCTGTAGTTGTTAAATGAAAGGGCTTGACTATTAGAATACTAAACACTGACAGATTTCAAATCCAAGATGGGCGCCTCCACAAAATCTCGGAGGTTTTTGACTGTCCGAGGAGGTTCTCAATTCGGGTGTATGTAAGTACGTATGTTACGGGATAGTTTCGCCAATTGTGAATTGTGAATCTATTTTGATAGTTATTTTTAGTTTAATAGACATACATAGTTCAGAGGGCTCAGAGGTTTGTGGTGGTTTTGAAATGTGAACAAAAAACTAAAATTTACTTTCATATACCTCGACGACTTAGTGATGGCTTGTTATGAAATTTGGTCGAGTGTCTGAATTTAATTTTTAATTAAAGCCCATTTTTATTTTTTCGGAGATTTTTTTTAATTTTTTTTTTTGTTACCTAAGTATTTTTTTTCGGATTAGAGACACTTGGTCCTAGCTATCCTGTATTTCAGTTAGAGAATCATTCACCACATATTATCAAGCTACGCTTAGTTTGGGGTCATATGGTGTTGTGTGATTGTCCACCAATATTATTTATTTTATTTTATTTATCTATTCGCAGGCGACTTGTTAGAAAAACCTTGAAATGATTTTTAATTAACTGTTTAAGAATACAATAGCGCGGTTCACACGTTATTCTGACTCGTGGCTGACATTTTACAATATTATTTTGTTGAGGAATATATACTTAAATTCAATTGCAAACAGACAAGACATTCTAAGGTCATGTTTGACACAGTAGTTAATTTTTTTTATGATATTCTGTGAAAATTTAGTTATTTTGTGAATTTTGTTGAGTCGTCTTTGTGTAGCAGCTTCGTGCTTCGTGTGGTTCTTTGGTTATATGTTGTGTTCAAATAGATACTGGTTTTAGGTAAGTGCGAGTTTTTTTGATTCGTGAATAACTGTCAAATGGTAAAAATGTATCGTAGTGGTAGAACTCTTCGCAGAGTCCGCCTGGGGAGAACCACCAGCAATGTAGAGAAGACCGTGGGGTCTATCGGCCAACTAAACTGGTCATACCATTGATATTGCCCTCCTTCTAATAAAGGGGAGGTTATCAATCCGGTCGTATTTATGTTATACGCGATTGCGCCGCCTATTGTGAATCGATTTTGATGGTTCTTTTTTTGTTTGGTAGATCATAGTTCAGAGGTTGTCTCATATAAATTTTATCGAAATCGGTTTAGCGGTTTTGAAAATATGAACAAAAAAAAAACAACTAAAATTATTACTTACTTTCGTTGCCTCGATTACTAAGTCATTGCTTCCTATTGAATTTGGTGGTATGCCTGAATTTAATTTTAAATTGAAGTCGGTTTTTGTATTTCTAAAGAAAATAGATTATCTTCGATTGAATTTAACGAGAGGACACTACCAAAGGTCCAGCCGTTTCAGTTAGGCGGTCGAACGGTGTATCTCTGGGTTACTAAAGCAGTGCAATGATAAGCAGTAGGTAAATAGGCCTCTACATAGATTGATAGCTTTGTCTCCATACCTTCTTCTGTATTTAAGGAATTTTCGTGTCTTTAGTCTGTCTTTTTTTGTGTCTTAATACAATCACCTGTTTGTTACGTTGCTTTGTTCATGTCTCAGACACACATTCTTACTCACCCTCACACATTTACATGCGCGAAACGACAAACAAACCTACTTTTATAAACAAACTAATTTTTTTTTGCAAAATATGTTTAAATGTTTTTTATAAATTCTAGTTATCAAATCTGTAGTATTTTACATCATTTTGTAAGCCTATTTTATAACGTACTGTGAAACGCATTCCATGTCATCAAACCAGCCTTTCTACCCAACTAATCGGGTTTGGTTTTCTTATTGCTGTCTCTTAAAATTTCAAGTGAAAAGAAGTGTGATAGCAATGTGAAAGCTAAGACAGTTTTAGTTAAAGGCTTATTACACTTGGCTAAATTTAGTCGACTTAATTCAGAAGCATATTTAGAAGTAAGGTTAGTCGACTGAATTTAGAAGCAAGCAATCCTCGCTTCTGAATTTAGTACTTCTGAATTTAGTATGCTGGCTTACAATGCTAATACACTTCACTGAATTTAGTAACGACCAAGTGTTTTGTCCTATGTAATGACATACGCCAATTTTATGGCAACATTTTGTAATCGTAATTCTTATTGGGTTTTATGCAATCTTAATGCGATCTTTCTGCCATTTATGTTGTGTTATATTAGATTCTAAAGAAGTGGCTTTAAAGTCTCGTTTCCATTGATTTCCAGGTGCCCCGAGCACGCATCGCACTTCAGCACAACTTGGGTCTTGGAGGCGCCGTCGTCATCACCATGTACCGCAAAGGATTCACCAACGCCCTGCCCCACCAGGTGGCGGCCATCGCCAGCAACCCTGACGAGTTCAAGGTCTACAAATACATGAAGATCTTAGAAGAGGCCATGGCCTCTGACGCCGACAATCTCATCGAAAAAGTCCGAGGCATCTACGGCTTCAAAGTCAGAAATGGACCCAACGGAGCTGAGGGCTACTGGGTCATCAACGCCAAGGAAGGAAAGGGAAAGGTCACATACAACGGCAGCGACAAACCTGACGTCACCTTCACAGTCAGTGACGATGACGTCACAGACCTTATCTCTGGAAAGCTGAACCCTCAGAAGGCGTTCTTCCAAGGCAAGATCAAGATCCAAGGCAACATGGGTCTAGCAATGAAGCTCACTGACTTGCAGAGGCAAGCGGCCGGCAGAATCGACGCTATTCGCTCTAAACTGTAAATTTACATATCTGAATCCGGTTTAACTGGTTCTTCTATACGTCAGTTAGGGAAGGTATAGGGCATTTACTGAGATATTAAATAATGATATCTATTAAGACGTCACAAGTGCTAAAGTGCAATGAAGTGTTACAGTTAAGTGTATGTTTTTTCTATAATGTATTTACGTTTTATTTGATCATTCCAAATGATATATTGATGGCACTATCTATTTTGTTAATAAATGGTTTTGTATAGATTGTGGTTTAAAAATTGATTCTAGTACGAAGATCTGAAGAAAGGATAGACTAAGCACAAGCAAGTAGCAATTTACCTTATACAGGGTTATTGGTATGATTACCAAGGGTTGCAGGCTGATGCCTGCAACCCTTTAATGGCATGTATATCATCGATATAAATCAATGGATCTGCCCTCCCAAACTTCAGGCGCACAGAATTATGTTATCGTTGGGAAGAGTGTGCTCACTCTTTCCGTTTTAGTCGATTGTAGGAAGCGGCGAACGCTGCATGTTTATACCTATCGCTATTCGTTGTCAACAACCAAAATAAGTAGAACCGCAACATACCTCGCCGCTAGCAATTCTAGGGGTCAAGTGGATTGGTAGTTGTAAACCACTCGCGCTACGCACAGATACGCAGTTAACAATTCCAAGGTGCTCAGGGCACATCTTTTGATTTATATCGCTGCTGTATATTTAAACTTTTGTTAAAACTCATATCCCAAAAAAAAAGTGTTTGTTGTCCTCTCTAGCACTGTTTAGCGGTTGTTTATTGTTTATTCACTTCGGCACATCATTAATCGCGCGTTAAAAAAAGCGGGCGCGCTCTTGTTACTAAGAGTTCGATGCTTTTAGACCGGGCAAATACACATTTTTTTTATTTTGTATGAGAAAAAAATTACGATTGTTTATTAACTGTAGAACAAAAGTTGACGTATCTAATGTACTTAACATCATATTAAAAGGATGCAGGTTAATTACCAATAACCCTGTATAGTGGTAGGATTCTTTGCAGAGTCTGGGGAAGTACCACACTTTTCCCACACAGTTATTACCGCTAAACTGTGATACCCAAACATTGGGTTTGAAGAGCAATTTAGATAAATTACAAGGCAAAGATATAAATAATTTCGTATTTCTAGATGACGAGCGCAGTGTAGTACTAGGCAGGAACTTGGATTCTTCATGTTCAAAACAGCGGCGTGGCATAAGCATACTTTATCTTCCCACTGCTGGGACTCTGGGCCTTCTCTCACAAGGAGAAAGTCAAGGCCATATTCCAACACACTGGTCAAATGCAGATTGGTGAATGTCCTTGAAGGATGTCTTGCTTGGAGCTTGTCTTTCCTCACGATGTTTTCCTTTGCCGTTCAAGCTAGTGGTGATTACAAACTTATACATCTGTACCTACTTTATAGAAAACTACTCAGAGTGACATGTGGTATTGAAAGATTGAAACCCTACGATAGACGATTGTAAAACGAACGTTTTAGTTTCTCAGCTTCTGTGCCAGCTTTTTCAAGTGAAAACTTTAGCTTTACCGTCGGAGCGGCGGCGGAGCAGTGGGATGTGCGCGTTAAGGTCTACGCTTGTATTGTACAAAGCGGAGGCGGAGCAGCGCAGCGGCGTGCGAGTAAAGGCACGTTAAGGTCTGCGCTCTTATACAATTCCGCTACCACCCGACAAATGAAATACTCTCAAATATGAGCTTTATGCCATGCCCTTAAGGTATATTAAGACATTAATTAATGACATTAGTTTCATTATTTTCGGAAACTAAAAAGATGGTACTGGTGTAAAATAATAATTTCAGTAGTTGCATCATGAAACTGTGAATGGAACTAGCGTCAACTCAAAATCTACACTTAGTTCCATGATTTCGAGATTCATTTTTAATGGAACTAATGTTGTAAATTTATTATCAGTACCTAGTTCCATCATGGAACTGTGATGGAACTAGCGTCAACTCAAAATTTACACTAGTTCCATTATTTCGAAATTCATTTTTAATGGAACTAATGTTGTAAATTATTATCAGTAGTTCCATCATGGAACTGAGAACGGAACTAGTGGCAATGAACCGACTTTTCGCATATTGCAAGCCTCTCGAAGAGGCCAGTTTGTATGGGTCAACTTTTGTGTTGTTTGATAAGCTGCCTATACACACAGGGCCAGTGCAGGCCAACGCCAGTGTGTGGAGGGTCGTTTTGTGATGACTCGCGTCGCTCGCCTCGCTGGCCGAGTGACGGCAAGTGGCCAGTGTGTATAGGGCTGTTTTGTCTCGACTCGTCTCTCGTGACCGGTGTCGATTTTTGTGCACAAAACAAAGGCGCTCGGCGAGTAGCGTCCAGGGTAGCGATTCTGAAACCATTTTGATTGGTTGCATCCGACACGGAATCTCATCTCTCGGTCTTTGTCATGCTAAACAGATAAGACAAAGACCGAGAGATGAGATTCCGTGTCGGATGCAACCGAATGGTTTCAGAATCGCTACCCTGTTCTCCTATTGGACTACCACGCTTTTGCCAGCGCTGGGCCAGTGTGTGGATGCTACGTTTTGTCTCGTGCCGTTTTTTAGTCTGCACTGGGCCAGTGTGTGGATGGTTCGTTTTGTCTCGCGCCGTTTTGTCGGCACTCGCGTTGGCTTGGGCTGGGCCAGTGTGTGGATGCTTCGTTTTGTCTCGTGCCGTTTTTTAGTCTGCACTGGGCCAGTGTGTGGATGGTTCGTTTAGTCTCGCGCCGTTTTGTCGGCACTCGCGTTGGCTTGGGCTGGGCCAGTGTGTGGATGCTTCGTTTTGTCTCGTGCCGTTTCTTAGTCTGCACTGGGCCAGTGTGTGGATGGTTCGTTTAGTCTCGCGCCGTTTTGTCGGCACTCGCGTTGGCTTGGGCTAGGCCAGTGTGTGGATGCTTCGTTTTGTCTCGTGCCGTTTTGTCGACACTCGCGTTGGCTTGCATTGGCCCAGTGTGTACCTATAGGCAGCATTACCTGCAAACATCAATAAATATCTTTGTATTTGTGAGATTAGCAATTAACTCAGACTTAGGTAGGTAATAATTTCTTGTGTAAAAAGCGTGTAGATAAATGTACGTATAAAAAAGATAGAAAATAGACGTGTAATCATTTTTTTATCAGTTATTTATTGATCTTCTTAATCTTAATGTATAAGTTTTTTACAATATATATTAATAAACATTATAAAAAACTTAAAAACTAGGATGCCGCCAGCAGCGGGGCAGGGCCCAAACTACCGGTGGTTAGAACTGCAGAGAGAGGAACCTCCTGATCCTGACGATGCGCGCTGTGTCGAGGATGACCGCGTGCATCTGACCCTTGATCCAACCGGCTAGCGAAAGTCTCTTGAGATGTTGGTCGAGACTTTTCGCTATAAGGCCGTTTGCCGACACGACTATTGGGACAATGATCGTGGAATCAACACTCCACCATTTATTCCTTTTTCTTATGTTTAAGTTTTTACAATGTCAATACATACAAACTTAAACCTAGATACTAGACAGGCGCCAGTAGCGGGGCAGCGGGCTGGGCCCAAGCTACCGATGGTTGGGGCAGTAGAGTGAGGAACTTTAGTTTATTGAAGTGAAAACTTATTTTGGCTTGAAGTGAAAACTTATTTAACTTATTTTGGCGAACCACACAGATGTTTCGTGGGCTGTGAATGAAGCTCACCGCCACCATCGTAAATGAAAGAAATGTCCGGGTGAGACCTAACGCATTTCTAGATGTCTAATCCAGAAGACTAATCTATAGATGGCCATGCTTATAGAAAACTATCTAGACGACAATGCTTTGAAGATTTATTCCAGGACGTCTACGCTCTTTCTACGAAAACGTAATTTCGAAATAAGCTCCCGACTTTCTTACTCCGATTCTACGTCGATCTGTCGTTTCGTCCGGACGTCGTTTCGAACAATGGTCGATCGGACGAAACGAAGTAGAAATGGAGTAGTAAAGTCGCGAGTTTATTTCGAAATTACGTTTTTCGTTGAATTAGAGTAGACGTCCAGACTAGAAGCGGTTTCACCAGCGTAGTTTCTAAAGTGAGTTTTCAAACTCTGAGTTATACTTTATACTTAGGTAAGTCTATCGGCAGTCTCTAGGTATTTTTTTATTGTTATGCACGTATTTTCCATTTTTTGTCTAATGACGCACATATACATATATAATTTCATCCTCCATCTGTTAGCGAGATATCTTTTTGACAGAATAAAATTGCATTCATGATGCTAAAATCGCCTCCAGCGAAGTGTTATCAGCGTTATGAGTTAGGTATGTCGCGGAGAAAAGATCCAGGGTTACACGAAATCATGGTAGATGTCCAACATTATTGTTTCTTAGGTCTTCTTCTTGCTAAAATGGTATGCCTAATTAAGTTAGATTATTTGAAGATTCGTGAAAGTTTTACATTTTGTCATTATTAGTCACAGATTACAGAAATAAACGTTTTATTTCTGTAATCTGTGTTTTATATAGTAACTATAATAAACATTATTACCATAATTCGCCATCTGTGATTTCGTAATATCACTAGGGATTACCTGTAGTCAACTAGCGACATCTATCGAAATTAGTGGATATTGATTAGATGTCAGTAATTGGCGGTGGTGTTGTAATGTAGATGAAAATTAATAGATGGCGCTTACGTTTTCTCAAACATTTTGGTAATTCTCAAAACAGATCCATCTAAATTATAAATGCAAAAGTTTGGAAGTTTGTTGCTCAATCACGTCGAACGTCTAAATGGATCGGACTGAAAGGATTATCTATAATCCATCTATGTACCAAATGACATCCAGATTCTCAGTAGCTTTTACGATATTACTAGCAACGTACCGCGGTTTTACCCGCATAGTTCCCGTTATCTTCTCGGGATGAAATAATGTAGCCTGTTATATCAAACTATGATAAAAGTGTATTCCAAATTTCAACCCGATCCGTTTAGCTGTTCCGACGTGATTGAGCGAAAAACATCTAAACTTTGACTGTCTACATGTTCACACCACTGTATTTTCGAAGTCATGTCGTAATGCCGCTAGCTTATAATAACGGTGAAGAAAAACATCGTGAGGTAACCGACATGTACCTAGACTAGAGAGCATGTGATATCCACCAACCAGCAGGTCTACTACGAAGTTCGATAAACGATATATCGGCCGAACTTATGGACATTTCTTACCACGAAACACAACAGTCGGTTGATCGGATCGGGCGTTTCGTTCATTTCGAATTCCGACCGACATAGATTTGACAGTTTTTGTGTCGTAAACCATACTCCGAAAGCATTTAATTACCTTCCCAATTATTCGGACAGCTGTCGGTCGGATCCGATTATTCTGAGGTTCTTTTCGTAGTAGACCTGCAGCACTGGGCCAGCGTGGTGGATTATGGCTTTTACTCTCTTGCGAAAGAAGGCATCGAGTCCCAGCTGTAAGGAACATTTTTCAATTTCCCAGGTTCTATTTGCAACTAGAAACATGAAAACGCCTCAGAGCCGAGGGTCTACCGCCAACTAGAACTGTCTTAGCTTTGATATAGCTCCCTCTTTTCTTTCCGCTTGTATTGATAGAGACCGCAATAGCTAAGCGAAAGCCGATTTAGTTAGGCGGTAGAATGTTCATGGCATTTTTGAAGTGAAAACTTCTTTTGGCGCGCCAACAGACAATTTTTCGTAGGCTGTGAATTGACCTCAAGCATCACGCTCGGGAATGAAAGAAATGTTCGGGTGAACTCGGGACCATGGCCATTGACGCATTTCTAGATGGCCATGCTTGTGGCCACGCTCTCAGGTTTCGCTCACGTAGTTTCCAAGGCAAGCTATCAAATTTTGAGTTATATACGTATTTACTACTATCGGCAGTTTATATGACTGTAACTTTTTTTTTGCTCTCTCTTTTCGATTCCAAGGCGTTTAAATAGTGTGGACAATAGGCAATATTGATAGTCGGTAAAGGTTCGGGATGGAAGCGTGGGAGCGTCAAAACAGCGAATTTATTTAATTCAATGTTTATTAAAACTCAGATTTTGCGACTTTTAACATGAATGTATTCAAATCGTCGACGATGCAATAACGATCGCACATGAGATCACAGAGTAAGTTTACCCTGGCAACATCACTATACCCCTAAACCTTTGTCTCTGCGCGTGTCTGTCTATTCACTCGATCACAGTATACCGGGGTCTGCGGTGTTACAACGAAAACTGACAAAACTAAACATGAAACGTTATCAGCGGAGCAATTCTGGGTACTAATTACGAGCACAATCCGAATGGCTCAAATCGGGATTAAAAGACCGAGAGATTTGATTCCGTGCCATTCGATCCTACTGGGTTCAGAATCGCTACACTAAGCCCAGTCAGATTTCGACACGGAATCAAACCTTTCGGTCTTCGTATTATCCGTTCAGATTCTAAACTAGAGACCCTTGTCTCTGTCATTCTAAACTTTAGAATGATAGAGATTGTTGAGCCGTTCGTGAGCGTGCAGAATCAGTATCCTGAAAGCAAATATACCTGACATAATACATGCAATGTCTCCAATGATGGCGCCAGTGTTTGATTTCGTTAAAATAAAACGAAATTAAAATTAGGCCACCATTGTCGAAATTGGAAACTATCTTTGTCAGGTAAATTTGCATACGCCTCACTTCAATGACTATCGTGTCCTCTCGCTCTTGTATATGAAATACACGAACGAGATGCCACGATTCTAATAACGATTGACATTTATCACAACTACTCTACTCTACTCTGTATCTACGAAAACGATATTTCGAAAAAAAAACTCGCGACTTTCCTACTCTCGTTCTACTTCGTTTCGTCCGATACAACATTGTTTGACGTTTAAATGTTCTAAGCATACTCTAGTTAAAGTAGGCTTAGAACATTTAAACGGACAAAACGACGGATCGAAGTAGAATCGGAGTAGGAAAGTCGCGAGTTTATTTCGAAATTACGTTTTTCGTAGAAAGAGAGTAGACGTCCTGGACGTATAAATAAACTCGCGACTTTCCAACTCCAACTCTACTTCGATCCGTCGTTTTGTCCGTTTAAATGTTCTAAGCCTACTCTAATTAGAATATGCTTAGAACATTTAAACGTCAAAGAACGTTGTATCGGACGAAACGAAGTAGAACGAGAGTAGGAAAGTCGCGAGTTTTTTTCGAAATATCGTTTTCGTGGAAATAGAGTGGACGTCCTGTTTTAGATATCTTTAAATACAATAATATAATATTTATCTTTATTTTTGGAGATGATATTAGATAGTAATTATATAAAATAAGATGAAAAATACGCGTCTAAATGATTTCGTTTATCTACTTATTAATTTAAAACCGATCCAGAGCTATTGTGATCCAGCGAATACACAGTTTTGTATGGATTGCATTGCAGTTGCGTTTTTTTTGTTAGGTACTAAAATATTTTTGCAGTGTATCTATCTGCTGTGTTACACTTGAAGAATCGTCACAGAAAATAAGTACAGTTGATTACAGAACAATTATTTCCTCTTTTCCCATAAACATAAAATATCCAGCAATTTAGAATGATTCGTAAATCAAAGTTTATTTAGAAAAAGACTCTCCATAAGGTTTTTAAATTCAGATTCAGTCATTTACGAACCAAAGGTCTCTACCCTGATTCTCAACACAATCGGATTGATTTCGAAACGAAATCAAACTAGAATTTGATGTTTATATTTTCAACTATGATAAAGCATTTTAAGGACAGAGTTTTTTTTTAGATTTACGCTCATGGTGAATCTGATATTAAAAACAAACATTCTGTGGAGTATCTCGTCTCTAAATTGATCCTAAATATTTTATGACCTGGAGGAAAAGAAAAACGAATTATTCAACAGTAGCCTGGGTAGCGATTCTAAATCCTTTCGGTTGCATCCGACACGGAATCTCATCTCTCGGTCTTTGTCTTATCTGTTTAGCTTGACAGAGACCGAGAGATGAGATTCCGTGTCGGATGCAACCGAATGGATTTAGAATCGCTACCCTGATTACGATACTTGTCCAGTATCACTATGATTAATGTAATTCGTTCAGAGACAAAGTTTTACAGCATAAACCCAAGTATTTAAAGTTTAAAGTATCCTGGCAACACCACGCCTCGAACTTACAGTAAAACGATTATTTACACCGCTCTCACTGTCCGTGAATAATTCAACAGTATCGAAACTTATACAACCTGCAGAGTTCTATCCGAAACACAAGCCACGCCAAAATATGTTTAGCACCATCTATATAAATATCAATCATTTTAGCAAGACAGTGAGAGAATCGAGTACAGTGTGACCAGCTTATATTTTGCAGAGGCTGATGGAGCCACAGTAGTAAAAACAACTACAACTGCGCGCAGAACTATTAGTTCCCAAAAAAACGCGACCTCTACAAATAAGTTGGTCGCAGTATACGTTGAAACTTTTCCATCAATACAAAATATAAACCCTACGCTAATAATTAAAGCGTTTCTTTTTAGTTCAAAATCGGCTTAGCCTTAATATTTCCAAACGTGAAACCTAAACATTTACTTTTGTAAGTTTTAAAAACCAATAAAAAAAAACTGAAATAGTTGCCAATAAATAGGTATCTACATAAATATATACAATTAAAACACTAAGTTAGCCAAGCCAAAAACATCATAGCACCAAAATACATTCAACGTACAGACAGAAAAGTTTCATTACATTAATAATAACAGATGGTTTAATCCACTGTTGCTTTAATCTTTGTTTTAGGTTATTACAGGTTACGATAAAAGTCATCTACAATCAACATTGACCATTGGATTTTACCATTGTTGTTTTAAATTAGATGCAGGATTGTGATTATCTGGGCTGAGTAGCTACGAGTAATAAATTAAATTAAAGAACGTTATTGAATCAACCATTTTCTATTGGAGTATATTATAATAACACATTAGCCAGATGGATGAAATAATACTTATTTCAAATGAATACCATCGACAGCTAGCATCCATATTAGCGCATCTATTTTTGAACTCATCTGATATTCTGAAATCGTCCCAAAATTACTGATTTTTAGCGTCACTTTGGACTAAACCATCTTTAATGACATGCAGTTCATTTCTAATTTACACTATAATTATAATATTTAACACAATAATAAGTTACTCTTATACACTCCTTACTCTACATACATATTGAATATACATACCTATATTAATAAGTAAATGGTAATTTATTTTTTTCAAAATGTCTCTGACTAGAGATTATATCGTAAACTAAACCTAACTGAAACTATCTAAGGCTAACTACGTAACATAGCACTCTTTGAAAGTTAAAATACTTAGATCAGTCAGGACTGGACGAGGCATACCTCTGGGGGACCCTTTTGTTCCTATGATTTTTAATATTTATTTAAATTATATTAACAAAATATGCAAAGTTAGTTGAACCAATAACATTAATGAATAAAAGTGATTTGCTCTTAATAGTTTTAAAATAATATTAGAATATATTTTGATACCTAAACGTTTCAATCCTGACTTATCTAAAATAAAACATCGTAACGAAAATTTATTTTCTACAATTTGAGCTTTGCCAAAGTCATTTTATATTGTGAAATCTAATTTCACGCGTTTTTTTTTTCGTTAACAGCAGTCTAAAAACGAATCCGAAATAAAATGTATTTTACAAGGTCTGTTTTATAGAACCCATTTTGAAATTAGTCGTCACTACTTTGAGTTAGCTGAAAAGCTATTTCAGACAATTTAAATCAATGCCTCAAACAATAAGATAGTATTGCAAATTCCACAACAAATTAATATGTGACAAAATTAGTCGCATGTTTAATAAATATACCTACTAGGTAATATCATTGTCTTTTAAAATATTCCATCGCTTTAAATAAAATATAATTACAGTTGAGGCACTCAAAATTAAAACAAGCGAAGCTCTTACATATTTTTGAGAATAATATTAAAATATTAACTGCTCAGTCACAAAATTATATGCACTAAAGTAAAATGCACTGTTACTGGCAAAGTATTAAAAACTTACTCAGTAATAACCATTACATATTACATAATATACTTATACGTGTCCGTACTTGCCACAATAGTAACATTGAATGTCGAACCTTACTTCGTAGGTACTCCAAAATTGTACAAGAGACATCTTTACAAACATTATTCTGGCTGACTTTTTAAATCAAAAAAATGCCGCAATAAAACTAATAGTTTGTGATGATACAAAATACCCTAATAATTTAAAGAAACCAGGAAACTATCTACCTTGAATTTATAAAACAAAATTGCTTAAAATTACATCGAACAACCACCGAAGGCAATTTTAGATAATAAAAAACAAATTTAGGCAGTGAAATTCATTTTCAAAATTATTGCTCAATATCTAATAGAAAACGTCGAATAATTAATTAGCTCCTTATATAAAACTTTTTGTCTTACTTTAGCCCAATATATTTCTTTTTATTTACAATGAGGTAGACAGCGGGAAGTGTCCCTTACATTTAGATAATTTTGTTGGCCTGAATACTACTTTATTTATTTTATATCTTACTTATATGTTTTCTTACTTTCGGCCAGCACCCATCCCAGCGATGTCTTGAAAATAGAATCGTAACATAAAAGTTGTTTGTATTGCGACAATAGATGGCGCTGTAACCAATAAATGAAGTTGTCATCAGATGAGATGGGTGCAGCGCATGCGATAAAACTTATAAAAAGTATTTGTTAAGAAACTCTGCGCCCGTACAGTATGTCGGCGACAGTAATTAATGTAAATCAATATACTCTTAACTCCCAAGTACATTACAACCTTCATAATAAGCGATTAGAGGTACAAAATACAATTATAAAGAGTGAAAACCTGAATTATTTTATTACTATTTGGTATGGCTGAGGTTTATACAGAGTTATTTATGTGAAGTACTTTAACGCATTGCTAAATAATAAAAAAAACACATACTCCGACCTGTAATTGAACGTACGCGAACTTAACTAGAACTGTATGCTTAGATGTAAAATAAAATACGTGTTTCATACTGAAAAGGAAATAAAACCTTAAAAATAACCCTGTATAAATTATGCTTATTGTTTTTACTTTAAAAACTATTTTACTATATTATATAATGTGAGTATTTCGTTAATTAGGTATCGAAAAAAGCACAGATTGAGGTTATATGAAAAGGTAACAGACGTACCCCAGAATGGCACACCGAAGAGACTACAAGAGAAACTGTATATTGTACAAAAATTCTATTCATAAAACTGTACTTGATATGATTATGTACATCTATTTCCATTTTGCATCCTGCTACAGTAACCTGGTAAAAATCGTAAATCGTACTCGCCGTAAAACATTCAAAACGGTAAAACTAGAAGGGGTCCTTCGAGCCGGCTTCGGGCGACACTGGCGCGGGCCGGTCAACATGGCGGGCGCGTGCCGGTCAAGATGGCGGATCGGGGTCGGGGAACGCCGCCGGCGGCGCGGGCGGGGGAGAAGCGGCATCGTCAGCGCAGGCGCAAGTCGACGCGAGCCGGTCAAGATGGCGCGGGTGCCGGCGGGCGGGGCTCGTCAGTGTGCGTGATGACGCGCGCCGGTCAACAGGGCGGGTCGGGGTCGGGGTCGGGCGCGCTGGGCTCGCGCTCCCGCAGCGCCACCGCGCGCCGCTCGACGCTGGCCGCGCGCCGCTCCACGCTGGCCGCGCGCCGCTCCACGCTGGCCTCGCGCCGAGCCAGCGCAGCCTCGCGCTCGTCGAGCTGCCTCGCGCGCCGCGCCAGCCGCGCCTCTGCGTCCAGCAGCCGCGCCGCGAGCTCGGCGTCGCTGTGCGGCGGCGGCGACGTCGACGACGTCACGTCATCCACGGGCGGCGTGAGCGGCTTCAACGCCACGTTGGGCTGGAAGTCCCGCTCGAACCGCGCGCAGTCCGCCACGCGCACCACCCGCTCCGGGTGCTGCAACACCGGCTCCCGCTTGCCCCACGGCCGGAACGCGGAGATCGACCGGTAGTGCAGGTACGGGTCCAGAAACAACGCGTACCCGAACTCCTCACCCCGGACCTTCTTCGGCGGAGACTCCGCCGGCTCCGGCTTGCATACTACCGTCTCCACCACCTGGAATCGAGAGAAAATATCATTGAAGTGAGGCGAAAACGAATCTCTCGAAGGCGAGATAATCAGATCGAAACGATTCATGGAAAAATAGTCGCAAACTGTCTTCAGGAAGTCTCCATTTCCTGCCTAGTAATGAGCCTGCGAGGTCGATTACGACCGCGCGCCCAAGGTCTCACGGATCGTGGAAATCGGCCTACATTATTCAGTCCACAAAACTGCGTCGGGAGATTAGGGATGACCTCACTGACGTCAATGATCCGCTGGCCAAGGACCCAGATTTGTCCGAATCTTTTGATTCGACGGAAAAACTGCTTATCTCTGTAATTTTGCATCGCCGGGCATGATAAAATTGCCGGCGATAAGACCCGAGAGCGGAAAATGGAAACGCCTGAGTGTTTAGGCATGACCTAATAAAACTGGCGAATCTTGCGATTGCGAAGATCCTGCGTACGTGATGTTTTGCTTATTTCGGGGAGTTTCGCGGCACCGGGTTGCACGGTAAACATGCACGGTGTACGGCAATATCTCCCAGAAACAGCACTGAGAGGCCGTAAATACATCCGTTAGGGGCTCGCTATCATCCGGGCACATTCGTCTTACGTAATGCAGGTGCGAGGGGCGCAGACGGCGCACGTCATCGCCGGGGGGTGCACCAGGGCCGGGGGCGGCGGGGGAGGCTGGGGGGTGGGATGTAGGTCGCGGCCGGGCGCAGACGACCCCCAGACGAGGCCCGCGCCGCGCCCATTCCCGGACGAATTTGTTTACCGATTCCGGACGCTCGGCCGTTAACAGCTGATTTTAGATCGACGATTATGTTACACGGTTCAATATTTAACTCCAGCAGATTACGTAGCTTACTACTGCCCAGCTCGAACCGATCGAGTTTTTATCGAATGTCGGACGTTCGCAAACGTAGGCTCATGTTAATCAGCAAAAGTGGATGTGGGCGGAGCGAAATCTATATCAGGAAACAAAAGGAAACTCCAAAAATAAGCAGTAATAGGTACCGAGTTCCGTGTGAAATTTGCTTTCCTGAGCTATATAGGTACTTGTATTAGACCAACGTTATAGAAATCCATGGAACAATGGAAACCCTGTTAGAGTCGTCGGCAAAGAAAATAGAAAATTATGTAACGTAAGACGACGTGACGGGCGTAAGGATTCCCAGGAATCATGGCAGCAAAACATGGTAGAGATACTAGCGTATATAGCGGAGTGGGAGTCTGCCTACACGATCAAAGATGGAGACATTGAAGCGAGGGAGCCTAAATACAGAGAGAGATAACGCTTACAGAATTTTAGTATCTACGTACTATCTGCGCATACTCTTTGTTTATCACCACAGCTCGGGTATTTTCGACTTTATGCCGCAACACGTAGAGTCTACCGCGTCTGGCAGGCAAGATGGCGACGGCGTGTTCAAAACACAGCCTCGAAAACAATGTTCGTAATGAGAGGACGGCGGGGTTCCCGTCGAGACTCATCTAGAGAACGTGTCTAGAGATAACCGGCGAGTGTAGAGCTACGCCACCTCCCGCGCCTCGGCCGGTTGTTTGCGTGTGAAGGCGGGGGGTAGGTGGGTCAATGGGCTTTTTAGGCTCAAGTGTGGCTGGTCGCGTGGGCGCGGCCCAACTAACATTTCGGCCTACTTGCAATTTAGCAGTGTTTTTCTTCTGGCACGTGGCTACATTTACGTCCTACGAGGAGTTATGTTTCCTCATTGTGCTGACGTCGCCAGCTTGGGAACAGTGGCGGCCATTAGCGAGCCTGTAGTTGTTTTATCGGGAGGCTTTCAGGCGCGATAACAGGCGTCAGAATGGAGCGTCGGTGTGATAACTTTCACTGAAGGTACCAGGGTACCACGCATTACAAGTTATAGAAAGGCAAATTATGCTAATTCTAGCTCTTGTTCTATTTAAAAGGAGGTGAGATGCAGTCTACATTGTTAGGTTATCGACGTATTCTGTTTTCACCCCAATAAGCAATACCTACATTGTTGTTTTGAAAACTAGCAAAAAGACAAATGGAGCGACGATAGGATTAGTCTTGGTTCGTTAATTTATTGTTTTTAAGAACTTAGATTTGGATTCATCATGGCTTTGGTTAGTTTCGCACCAAGTGCGAGTTAGCATGTCACATGTCTTCGATAGAAGTCTTTCGTGGCACACGTCGGTTTCCTCACGATGTTTTCCGTAAAAATCAAGGTACTAACAAAATTACATTTGGAAACAACGATCATCAACGATCACGATCATGAATTCAACCGTCCTAGCCCATTTTTTCACTGATTATATGAAAATTATGACAAAAAGCAAGACGACAGCCGATTTTAACCCAATTTCAGATCAGCCGAAAACGAAACTTGTTCTGTCTCTCAATTCAGTTGTATCTTTTATATCCCATTTATCCAATCGTGAGTATAATTATGTAAGTATTTTGGGAATGAAAGGGACTAACGAACAGGGCCCGTCAGACCACATAGCGAGATAATAAGAAAATTAAGTATATTTTGTTAGTGAAATAGAATTTGCGTAACTAGTTGAAATAACGAGGCTCGTGGAACGAATTTCTGATTTCTATGAATTCTCCCGGGCGTGGGTGCGGGCACGAGTAACAGCGAGCCTGGTTCCCCGAAACATTGGGAAAATATACTGAATAAGTTGCCAGTGGAAAAAAGTTTCTGCAACCATGGCTAGCTAATAATAATACCTAAAGAAGCCCTGCCCCGCTGCTGGCGCCTATCTAAGTTTAAGATTTTATCATCTTTTTATGTTCTTTTATATAAATATCGTAAAAACTTAGACTTAAGGAGATAAATAAATACGTGAATAATACCCTAGAATGCATGTATAATGTTTAGGTTTATCTAATGACTACTTAAAAAAATAAAATCTTACTAAAATTATGAATGCCAAATTTTGGATGTTTGTTGCTCCATCACGTCGGAACGTCGGATCGGGTTGAAATTTGGAACATAGTTGGATTATAATATGGAATAAGTTACAGGTTACTTTTTATCAAGGGAAAACGAGAACGGGAACTGCGCGGGTACAACCGTGGAGCGCTGCTAGTGTACCCTACTTTAATTATAAATAACTTTTTTTTTTAAACTGTCTGCAAAAAATCAACAAGTAAAAAACATGATATACTATCTAAAGACACTTGGGTGATTGAGGGGAATCTAACGATATCTAAAGGCCGATTTACATCAGACGAGCGAATGCTCATTCTATCCCCACTGTATCAAATAATTCATTTGGTCTAAACAAACGTAGAGCATTCTTTCGTTGTTTTGTTTGCGTTCGCAAAGATTCTATGGAATTTATAATATGGAAAACGCTAAGAACGATCTTTCGTTTACACTAAAATATCGAGAAAGAATGCTCTTGTTCCAGCTCTAGCTCTATGTTCGTTCAGTTTAAATCGGCCTTTAATTGTCAAAATCCATCTGGCCGTTAGGAAGAAATGTGGGAATAAATAAATTTACAAACATACAAGATACGCGCGAAAAACATAGGTAATCCTTCTTTCAGTCGAGTAAATAGGGGTAGGGCCTTTATTTAAATAAAAACTAATTACAATGACAACTACTCTACATAACTACATAAGGTTAATAACTACGTACGTACATATTTGTATACATCCATACCTTCTTTCACAAAACACATCTGAATTATCCACAGACAGATAAGGTTTATCAAGATTATGAAGCTCATATCAGTTGTACATTGATTGTTTTATAATATTGTAAATCGATTATTTATCTGACTAACCAATTTTATTTTTGTAGTAAGATTCAATCCAAGCCCATAGTGTTTCCCGAAAGGTTTCTACAACCTGAGTGTCTTCAATGCTAGCGTAAAGGGGAACTTCCCAGGGAATCGTATTACATCTAAGGCTACTGACATTGCTAAAATAACTTTGTTTTATTTAAAACAAAAAACATTGTGGAAAATCTAAATCTAAATTCTATAAATATACATCATAAAATGAAAAAAAAACAGTTCATTAATTTATTATCATAACAGACTTCGTTTAGCTCCTTCTCATTAATACAGTCAATGATTTTGACAACACGGCACGAAATTTTGGTATGAATAAAAATATTGTTAAAAAATGTGAGGTACTGGAGAATATACCTCTACATACGTTTTAAGAAGAAAAAAATAAAATCTGGATTTCATGCTTTCTGGGTGACAAGTACCTACCTACTTGTAGGTGTGAATCGAGCAGATAATCTAATTGAGTTACTACTTGTACTGCACTTCAGGAGTACCGCGGTCCGAAGGACGGGTCGCGAGAGACATGATCCCCCAAAATCGTAAACGTTAGATTGAAAAATCTAAAAATATCGATTAAAACATAGGCTATTTTTTACCGCAGAAAAGCAACCAAAAGCATTAAAATCGTGGGACGCTACCAGTAACGTCTTTTTTACTCGTCATTTTCAAGCGGCAGAAGTACGCGGCAATGGAGCCGCAATACTTCTTTCTTTGTTCCAGTGGCCGTGGAGACTATGGGCAGTTTGGGAGCCGATGCCAAAGATTTAGTCCGCGAGATTGGGCGTCGTTTACGAAACCAAGGTAGTGACTCCCGCTCTGGATCGTTTATCGTTTCTGAGGCAGATAGCTATCGCCATCCAGCGAGGCAAAGCAGTCAGTGTTGAAAGTCTTGAACATCGCCGCAAAATTGCTAGCTTATCGGTTTTTTATCAGATACACTTCGGAGAGTGCGCGACTGATCTGCATAATTTAATACCACCTTGCTCCTTTTTCTATCGGACTGCCCGTGGCTCGAGAAAGCGACTTCGTTCCATGGTTGATGTTCCAAAGACACGAACAAAGAGGTTTGACTCTACTTTTGTGATAAGAACGTCAAGGCTGTGGAATGAGGTACCTGAGTGAATTTTTCCCGATATTTATAATCTTGGTGTCTTCAAGTCGATAGTGAATCGGTTTCTTCTAGGTAAGCACGCTTCATCGTAGGCCGCATCGTCGCTTAAAGGCGAGATGGCGGTCAAGTGTAAACCTATTCAAGTTAAAAAAATAAATGTGTTTTTGTTCACATTTGAACCAGGAACGATTCAGGGCGGGTTATTGTAGTTTATGACTCTATGCGTGATGTGTATTGTAGTACATATGTTTGAATGACTGATGTTTGACTGACCTCGTGGCTTAGTTGGTAGTAGCACTGCCTGCGAAGCCGAGGGTCGTGGGTTCGATCCCCATCCAGTGCAAATATTTGTGTGATGAATTCAAATGTTTGCACTGTGTCTGGGTGTTTCTATCTATAATAAGTATGTATTTAAAACTATATAAGTATTATATCAGCTATCTGGCCGCCATCACACAAGCTTTGCTTAGTTTGGGGTCAGATGGTGTTGTGTGTGAATTGTAAAAAAAAAAAATTGATCTTGACATTTTGTATTATTATTGACGACCCCCAAAATTTGAGGCTGCTACAGTGCCTGGTTAAAACATGATACGATGGTATCGCATTGCATGTGGTGTGAACTTATCTCCACGTGTGTTCCGTGTGCACTTCGCATGCAAGCCACCTTGCACAAAATGGCGTCCACTTGATAAGAATATGCGGATAATATTACATGGATTTAGACAACGAGACATGTTTTATCGTTGACAAGCGAGCTTGTAATATTACAAATATAATGCAATGCCACGGTCTAAGATGGAACACGCTTACCTAGATACAACAACTCTTGATTTTAAGGCATATCGTAGCTCAAAAAAGCGACGTCGTTTCATGGTTGAAGCTCCAAAGACTAGAATCATAGTGGTTTGATTCTGCTTTGTGATAAGAACGTCTAGGCTGTGGAATGCGTTGCCTGGGTGTTTTTTTTTTCGATGATTACAATATCGGGATCTTCAAATCGAGAGTGCATCAGTTTCTTCTAGGTAAGCACGATCCATCGTTGACAGCATCGTCGCTTAACTTCAGGCGAGATGCCGGTCAACTTTAAGCCTATAATAGTTTAAAAACAGGTCGTTTCTATTGAGGAAAACAGTGACAGCGTATTTGCATGCCATCCATCGCTCTCTTCGATAATATTTTAGGGAAGAGATTCACATCATATCAAGTCACATCACAGGAGAGACATCACCATAGGCTTTGACGGTGAAGCACAACATCGTGAGAAAACCGGTATGTGTAAAATTATATCATGCGGAAAAACAGAAGAACTACATATATATTGTTAGGTTTCACCTTAGCCTATGGATAAAACGGTAGAGTCCCTCCTTGCTAACTCTACATCTAATTTGTCCACACAACCCGATTTATATATCTTTGTACCAGTCTATCTAATCAAGTTAATGTAGATTGCCAAATATAGTTTTGATGCCATCAATATTTTTTTATCACATTTCATTACATGATTTGGAAATTCCATCAATAACTATAAGTAATTCAGAAGATTTAGATACTAAGTATAATTATTACAGTTTAAAGAATTAGATTGTGGTAATCTTATTCATATTATGAATGTCAATGTTTGGATGTTTGTTGCTCAATCACGTCAGAACGCCTGAAAGGATCGGGGTTTTCGCCTGGATGGGATCGTTTTTATCCCGGAACAATAACGGGATCAACGCGGGTGAAACCGTGCGGCGCTGCTACTATTACAAAATGATATGAATTTGAAACTTGCTGTGATCAAGAATCCAAGTTTCCCCAAAGCTGGATCCCCCCTTGATCACACCAAGTTTCAAATAGTCGTGGTCAAGTCACAAGGCCTTGCGAAAAGTGCGTGTCTGAATTTTTATTAATGGTCCACCTAGGGTTCTGGACCTAGCCCAGGGCCCATGACCCCCTCTGGATCCGCCTTTGGGTGTGATTATAGTATGTACGTACCTACATATCTAAAAACATAATAAATACTACGCGGTCACTTATCTTAAACCATAATAAATAGGTACTACGCGTTCAAGTGCGAGTTGGCACGAGTTAAACACGAAAAAGTAATCATGGAACCCTCGCTGATCCACTTAAGCTTGGCCGAAACAATTTCGTTGTTAAATTGTTTCTTAATCCTTTTTAAATTGCGACTTTTCATTGCAAAATAAATGGGCATTTTTTTTTAGTTCAATGTTTGTAAGTTAGATGTAAAAGAGTCCAGTATTTTAAATTTACGATAACTGTCGTGTTTTTTTATTTTGTGACTCCATTATTTAACTGAGAAAATGTTAGAAATATTAATTATATTACGAAAACAAAAAAAAAACTTTATGGGGCAAAACGATATGATAAATAGAATAGCAACAAATGTGTCTAAAGAGTCCTGAATTTCACACTACACACACTACTAGTGCCAAAAATCCAGTAGATTTCACGACGACTTTACTCGTCGTGAAATCTACTGGATTTTTGGCACTAGTAATCGAGTCGATATAATCGAATCGAAATTCGAAGTGAATAAGTTTAATTTCTCCGATAAACTCAACCAAACTTAACAACGTTCAATCACTATAACGTCTAAATACAAGAGGGCAAATTTTAGTTTTTTTGTTCATAATTCAAAAAATTCCACCCCGATTTGGGTAAAATTTATATGGGACCACATCTGAACTATGATCTACCAAACAAAAATAATAACTATCAAAATCGATTCACAATTGGCGTTGCTATCGCGTAAAACATTAATAAAACATACAACCTCATTGAGAACCTCCTCTTTCTTTGAAGTCGGTTAAAATTCTGCAAGATATTTTTTCAGATGCCATACTTATGTAGCAGAGCGTAGAAAATGCTTCAACAATCCGTAGATCGCTGGTAACATCAACCAACACCCGGTCGGACCATGCTAAGAGCACAATAAAGGACAGCAGTGAAACCTTGGGCGAGCCAAGTACCTAACAAGCACGATTAAATGTACAAAGTAGCGAAACCCACCCACGTAAGTACTAGTAGACAGGTAAACATGCCTGGTACTAGCTAGTCCCACCTACCTGGTATAGTTCGCTTCGTGGGTGATATTTCCAAAGGGCACGCTCTTAGCTTTTGCGCACTTCCCAACTCGAAAACTAAAATCCGCAAAATCATTACCGGTCGCTATGACAACTAAGCGAAATTTCGCTTGGCTGCCAGCCTAGCTACACGTAAAAATATCTTATTACGCAAGCCGTCGACGCATTCCACCCCGCGGGGGGTGAGAAGTGAGAACACCAGACGCCACCCTACGACACCCCCTAAACGACCAAGGTCAGGCCGCAGACTGTTTCAAGCGCTGTTCGATATCACGCCTTATTCTACTCGTTTTAGAAGTGAAATTTCAGTAGTTGTGAATCTACGTGTATGTACATGCTAAAATAGTATTTCTCGGAGCAGTATTATGGTTGGTATTGTATTGTGGAGCTGGAAATATCGACGTAGTGGCGGTAGTACGTTCGCAGTTAGTCTGCGGGGCAATCAATGAGCACCAGCCTTGCTGGGCATGAATTATGTATGGTGCGGACCGCGCGGGTGACACTTTACTCGAAAACATATTTTGGTTTGTTGACGGAACGGATATGCATCTTCATTTGGTGAATATCGATCAGGGGAACATTTTGGGGGTACTGCGGTACAAAGGACATGGTAGCAAGATAGGCTACATCTGAGGATGGTTTTGGGGGCCAGACGGGTAAGTCGGAAGACTTATAGTCAACAACACGCTTCCCATATAAGGGTATGTAGATAATTCATGCAGGGTCTTGTAGTATTTCGGACTTACGAGTTCGAACTTAGCTCTGTACTACCTATATAAGTATACCATTTGGATGGTTTAACTCTTTTCACCGATAATTTTGCTGGAACAGTTAAAGAAGTTATTGTTAGCAATAATGTTTTAATATTCGCACTTCACAACTTGACAGTAAAGGAACTGAGATGGGTTTGCTCCCTACTCTTTCAGATGGACGACAAGAGAGCCGTCTTTCTTCTTTAGTGTAAACAGGACTCCCAAACAATATCAACAAATGACAAACATGAAATTGCCTAACAAAGATGTTCTGGACTTTGATATTTCTACATTTTCGCTTGATATTATAGAGATAGCAGAAAAAGCATGTGGTACAAAATTCAAACAGTAATAAGCACTACATAAGCGAATCCAAACAAATACTACATAGTAGGCTATTTTCTGAGATGAAGTAAACTCGGTCAGATCTGATGTAAGCTTTCGGTTTCCCGACCTCGTCAGCAAGTTTGCCAGTTTTGCTAGTGATTCTCCCTTTTGTCCGTTGCTTAAGGCGGCGACACTCGATTCGGGGAAACAGAACTTGGTGAAAACGTCGTACGATATTATTAGAATTCTTTGTTATACCTCCAAAAATAAAATGGTAACCTAAGACTAAAAATAAATACTTTCGTAAATTTTATAAGTATCATAATTTTACTTTAACCGTGTTTAATTTGGTAACAATATTATGTAAGAGCGAATCTACAGCGTCACTGTTTATTGGATTTGGATTGGCACTGACAAACGCGCGATTAAAATAAAATTTTGTGTACAATATTTTTTTATTGTTTCATATTTCACATTTATTAGAAGTGCTATCTATCTACGTATCTACCGACATTATGTCAAACAAGTTTTATGTACCTTTTTTGAGAAGTCGTCATTGATAGAGTCATTTTAACCGACTTCAAAACAGGTAAAGGTTCTCAATTCAGCTATTTTTCTAGTGTATGTTACGCGATATCACTACACATTGTGATCCTATCTATCTCGCTATGAAATTTTATCTACATTATTTTAGCGTTTTTGGAGGAACGAACTAAAACAAAATATATGTTCGAATAATGTATCGATTTGTGGTTTCTTTAGCAAAATGTTCACAAATTAAAGTCGGTTGTCTGCTTTCAGAGCAATGTAGTGGTAGGACTCTTAGTAGAGTCCGCCTGGGGAAGTACCATACCTATGCCAGTTATTCTACCGCCAAACAGTAATGTGCAAACATTACTGTGTTCCAGTTTGAAGGGTAATGTTTCCAGAGAAATTACGGGGCTAAGAGATATAACAACTAAGATCTCTGGGTGATGAGCGCAGTGCAGTGCTAGGCAATGATTTGGACTCTTCATGTTCCAATAGCTGCGTGTCACTGTGCTGTTATGTGCCAAGCATGTTGCTTACCATCAGGCACATGTCCTGCTCGTCTCGTCACTTTTTATTTAAAAAAAATATATATAATATATTATCAAAAATATCCCATGGCCTTAAGTGCCGCAATGGCCGGCCAGACCGATCGATCGTCATTAGACAAGCATCAGTGGGCTAATGCGGATTTGGCGGCTTCTGCGGCACCGTGGGAGTCGTGGGACCCCGTCATAAGTCACTGATTAGCGGCAGTGCCGATTATCTGCGCCCGTTTCATCAACTGGGAGCTTTCCTAGGCGAAACGATCTATGGGAGGCTGGTGGCCAAAGATTTACATTCTAACACAATAAACCGAGAGACCAAAAGGCTCATAGGCAAGGATACCCTTGGGCGAAAAAGACTTCAAAGTCTTGAACATCGCCGATAAATTACTAGCTTGTCGGGTTTTATCGGATACATTTCAGAGAGTGTGCCAGTGATCTACATGACCTTGCTCTTTTTTCTATCGGATTGCTCGTGGCTCGAAAAAGCAGCATAGTTTCATGATTTACGTTCCGCAGACTCGAACAAAGAGATTTGTCATTTATGAGATTTGACTCCAGATTTGTGTTAAGAGATAAAAAACTGCGTCTAGGCTGTGGAATGCGTTGCCTGAGTGGGTTTTTCCAGATAGTTAATCATAATCATAATAGTAAGTAAAGCTTTTTTTATAATTAAAAGTGATCAGACGAGCAGGTCATGAACCTGATGGTAAGCAACATGCCTGTTCATAACAGCGCAATGACACGCAGCTATTGAAACATGTGGATTTCAAATCATTACCCACAGCACTGCGCTCGTCACCCAGAGATTTAAGATATTTTATCTTTATGCCCTGTATGTTCACGAAAAACATTTGTCCAACAAATCGTACCGCAGTGATGTTTGCACATAACTGCTTGGCGGTAGAATAACTGGCACAGGTGTGGTACTTCCCCGGCGAGGTATATGTAGAACAAAGTTGAACAAAAGGCTAATACAGATCAAATAGCTTCTGTGGGGGACCCTGATGCTGACCTCACCAGTCATTGTTTATCGACGATAACTACATAAGTACTAAGTACGTCTATTATATCACCAACTGGACACTTTCCCAGGCTAACGCGGCGTATGTGCATTATGGACATATAAGTAAGCGTTACCGTTTATGGTTAATTAGGTTTTTTTTAACCTTGCAGAATTACGCCCGAGCTACAACACGAGGCTAGTTTTTCAAGCTAGGTTAGCAAGCTAGCAAGCTAGTACTTCTAGCTTCGTGTAGACAAAACTAACTTTGCGTAGCTTTGTCTACAAGAAGCTAGAAGCTTGCTATCCTAGCTTGAAAAACTAGCCTGGTGTAGCTCGGGCACAGAATAAATATTAGTACAGAAGCCTCACTTACCAAAAACAATTATATAAATGGCGACTCTTGCTGGGACACAACAAAGTTCAATTCAGCTCGCATTAGCGCTCAATATCTGTCGCGATTTTCAACTCTCTCTTCTAACGCGTAACTCTGTCCCTGTCTAGCGCGGAGGGTTTACGACATATCTAATAACAATATGCGCGGGAAACGTTTTGCGCGAGCGGTCAACCGTGCAGCTCAGTCGTGCCGTGCGCCCGACAACCGACTGTCACTTGTTTCCTGGAAGGAACGGTCTAGCGGTAGGGTAAAACCGCGCGACCTTGAGCGTGTGAGAATGCACTGGCTCGGGCATATCTGTAATTCATACTTGGAGAGGGTTAAACAAAAAAATTGCCAATTATAATTGGGCTGTCGAATGCGTTGCCTGAGTGGGTTTATTCCCAATAGTTACAATCTTGGTGTTAGGAGTGAATAGCTTTCTTTTAGGTAAGCATGATTCATCGTAGATAGCGGTCAAGCGTAAACCTAAAACAGTTAAAACACTTTATCTGTTAGCGTTCGCGGACGCGTTCCTAATATCAATCTATCTATATCAAACAGCTTTTACTTCGTGGTCAACCCTGGAATCGCACAAAAACAGTTTTTTTTTAGTTATTGAAATTTCAACATAAAGTCTAAAATATGTTCATCTTTACCTGGACGACGTAATCGTAGATTTCACAAAAGTTATGTAATTTAGTCGAGTGTCCGAGGTTAATTTTAACTTGGACGGTTTTTATTTTTTGGGTCAAAATGAAATTATTATGCCTCAGTTTGCGTAACAAAGTATTTGAGGAAGCCGGGGAAAGGACAAAGGGTCCTGAAGGAAGTTTGCACCACGTCAGTTCTCGAAAGGGCAAGGCAAACAACGACCCTCAACTGTCGCCGTTTCCTGAAACGTTCTCGGCGCCTGATTCCAAAAACACATTTAGCTACGGTATTTGACAGGCGCGTGTAGGGCAACATTCGTATAGGCCATTTATTCGATTCGGGCGAATGTTTGATTCAGAAAGAGATACGAATCTCGCTTGAATGGTGACGACGGGTTTCTGTTGTAGACGGGGCTAAATTTTACGTGAGTTCTGCCTTGTAGGGAAGTTATGGCTGGTCTAGTAAGTTACGGCTGATCTAGTAAATTACAGCTAGTCTAGTAAGTTACGGCTGGCCTATCAAAGCTTTTGAAGTGATAACTCCTTTTGGCGCGCCACAGACAGATTTTTCGTGAGCTGTGAATTGAATTCTAGTTTCACGCTCGGGAATGATACGAAATGTTCGGGTAAGCTCGGGACCGTGGCCATGCTCATGGCGACGCCCTACGGTATCACCCAAAGCTAAGAAAAAGAAAAGTGTAGTTTCCAAAGTAAGCTATCAAATTCTGAGTTATGAGTTTTCACTTCTATCGGCAGTTCCTATGACTGCCATTTATGTTCCGTGGTTTTACCAACATTATCTGCTGTCTATAATAACCCGTCCACTACCTCAGTGCTAACACAGACGGGGATTAGTCAAAGCCTCAAATGTCACGCCTTTCACACACAAGTAACGTTTGCCAACGATTTTAGGATTCCGCCAGCTTCAAAAAGAAAACGGCGACGTAATTCAAGACGCGCTACGAATTTTGTCGAGTCAGGAGTGTCTTTATAAGGAACAGTTGTTTTTTTTTTCAGGGTACCATGTCCAATAGGAAAAGTAGATCATAATGTTTAGTGTGTATTTTGTTTTTTACGTCTAGGTTTTTTTATGGTGTACCGACCGTTGGTTTGCTCTTGACCGCCATCTTTACTGATTATCTGTGTTACTCTGTATCCGGGTATTTTATAATTTACCATGATCTACTTATAATGTAATCCGAATAGAAACTACACGGGTGAAACCGCTGGGCGCTTTTATTGTTTTTGTCTTTACTAAAATTGCGGTCTTAATCGCTTAGACCGATATCTACCAGACTGCTGTCTATGGACAGGAAAGAAAATTTCAAATCAAATGTCGACTATTGGTCTGGAACTCTAGAAATGCAACCAGCCTACGGACAGGAAAGAAAATATCAAATCAAATTTAGGCTATAGATACGGAACTCTAGTTTGGCAGCGCTCGGTCACTCTTACCAATATTTTCACAATAGCAACCGTGTTCAGATAAGCGATATCGATCTGAGTTATTGTCCCGATTGTGTTTATTAATGGACAGACGCTACCGGCGACGTCGGCGGACGTTGCTGGAAAACATAATATAAAAACTAGCTGGATAGGTGTGCCGCAAGGCAGCATCCGTTGCGTCGATTTTTTTAGTATTGTCGAATTTTAGTATTATACAGTTTTTACTACAAAAGACTGATGCAAACAAACTAATAAACCTTTTATAATTTTAACGTCAGTAATTCAAAAATTAGATAAAATATTTTTATGTTAGTGAGAACCTTTTCTTTATGTATGTTCACTGGTTACTGGAAGATGCCCGAACCAATTTCTTAAAAAACAAAACTATTTCATGTTTCAAAGAACTTTCAAAGGTTAACTTTATTCATCCCAGATGACATTTAAATTTTATCGAAATTAATCAAAACAAAATATGTAGAAGCTTTTGAAAAATCGACTTGACGATGTTGAAATCGGACATCTAAGTACTTCTAGCTTCGTGTAGACAAATCTAGCGTTGCGTAGCGTTGTCTACATGAAGCTAGAAGTAATAGCTGGCTAGCTTACTAACACTAGCTTGCTGTCTTAGCTTGAAAAACTAGCCTCGTGTAGCTCGGGCATTAGCTACCAGACTACTACTGGTTGCCTGGAAGAGATTGCTCTAAGCAATAAGGCCGCCATTTGTGGTGCTAGTTCGTAAGTGTTTTACTGTAATATTTCTGTTTTTGTGTCACAATAAAGAGTTATATATCTATCTATCTATCTATCTACTACAGCTTTTTATCAAAAATACACTGAGACAAGAAAAAAAAAACACTTTTTGTCCACCATCCGATTCCCGAATTCGAAAAAAAAACATTTAAGTAAAGCTTTTTGCACAGAACAAAAAACACAAATTGGAAGAACAGGATCTCTAGGCAGCTAAATTCATTGTCGTGCTAGTTTTTGTCGGTTCCCGCGAAATTGGAACTTTTTGAATCCCAGTTTTTATTCTGATAATTGAAATGTCTTACGGTTTCTCAGAAACTCACAATAGGCATGTAATGGAACAGATGGCCACTTAAAAATTTCACGAACAGAGTGCTCAAAATTTCCTCAATCTGTGGACTCCTCAGAGAGATTTCTTGTAATTGTTTTTCTTTTTTCAGGTTAAGTCTATGATTGAAATGTTTCCATTTTAATAATAGCCTGGTCTACGTTGCAACCATGGACGTATAAAAAAGTAGGACGTAGTCTCGATTAAACAAAAACTGTGTCACTAGAGTCGGCCACATTTGCACGTGTGCGTTGTCATGTTGTAACTGATAGGCACACATATACACAAGTTGGGCGTGAATGACCCACTGATGTGTCAGTCTGTATGTGACAGCGCACACTTGCTTATTATGTGGCCGACTCGATGGACACAAATTTTGTTTTAGCGAGACTACGTCCGACTTATTTTATACGTCCATGCGTTCCAACACGGTTACCTGGAACTTGGGTTATTGAAAAAGTTGGCTCTTCCGCAGTAATTTTTAATGGAACAACTTTTGTTAGGCAATATAGACTACGTGGATCCAACTTGTGTAGTGTTTTGTAGTGGTAGGACTGTTTGCAGAGTCCACCTGGGGAAGTACCACTACCTTTGCCAGTTAGTCTACTAAAAAACAGTAATGGGCAAACACTGTGTTCCGGTTTGAAGGACAATGTTTTTTTGGATTTGGACTCTGCATGTTCCAATAACTACGTGACACTGTTGTGGGCAAGCATGTTACAAGTTATGTCATAAGGCTCATGTCGCCATTCCGACACTATATAGGTAAGTACTAAGACTGTTAGACATTCCTCACAAAACAAGCTCATAACAATGGTCATAGCTTTGATTTTGCTGTCTCTTTTCTTTTCGCTTAATATTATAGAGACAAAGCAAGGCTAAAGCTGATTTAGTCAGGCGGTAGAAGGGCCGGACTATCTTTCGTGGCCACAATATCTGCTATACGTATCTACATTGTAGGTATGCGTGTCGGTGTCTATTAGCCTCTTCCAGAAACCTATTACTGGCCAGCCTCTCAGCTTCCAGGAATCAAAGACCCAACATTGCCAGGTCAGCGCCCTTATCGTATTACACGAGCTTAGCAATTATAAAACAAAAATAAATTGAGACTGTTGACGAGCATTTAGTCACGGGCTGTTAGTTGATGATTAAGTACCTAATGTTTACATAAAACATAAAAAAACCTACCTAGTAATCATGGACGTTTAAAAAAGTAGGACGTAGTCTCGATGAAACAAAAACTGTGTCACTAGAGTCGGCCACATTTGCACGTGTGCGTTGTCAGGTTGTAACTGATAGGCTGACACGCACACATATGTACACAAGTTGGGCGTGTAATGACACACTAATGTGTGCGTGTCAGCCTGTATGTGACAGCGCACACTTGCATATTATGTGACCGACTCGATGGACACAAATTTTGTTTTAGCGAGACCACGTCCGACTTATTTTATACGCCCATGCCTAGTAATATTATAAGTGCGAAAGTTTGTAAGGATGTATGGATGTATGTTGGTTACTCTTTCATGAAAAAACTACTGAGAGGATTTGGATGAAATTTGGTGCACATATAGATAATGATCTGGAGTAACATGTAGGCTATTTTTTATCCCGGGAAAATAACGGGATCGGGATCTACGCGGGTAAAACCGCAGGGCGCTGCTAGTAATAGAATAATTGAAAAATATGAGACGTTAGTATTTGCCCGCGATTTCACTTATTTCACTTATTAGAATTTGGAAGTACCTACACTAAACGAAGTAGTTTTGTAGTGGTAGGACTCTTAGCAGAGTCCGCCTGGGGAAGTACCACACCTTTTCCAATTATTCTACCGCCAAGCAGTAATATGCAAACATTACTGTGTTCCGGTTTGAAGGGCAATGTTTCCAGAGAAATTACAGGGCTTAGAGATATAACATCTTAGATCTCTGGGTGACGAGCGGAGTGCAGTGCAGTGCTAGGTAATGATTTGGACTCTTCATGTTCCAATAGCTGCGTGTCACTGTGCTGTTATGTGGCAGGCATGTTGCTTACCATCACGCACATGTCCTGCTCGTCTTGTCACTCTTTATTTAAAAAAAAAAAAGTAGACTATTTCCTGAGTTTTTTTTAACTTTTATAGGTTTACACTTGACCGCCATCTCGCCTGATGTCAAGCGACGATGCGGTCTACGATGGAGCGCATTTTACTTTGCAATTTATATTCGAATTGCAAAGTAGTTTATCCGTTATTCGTGAGTTTAATCTGTTTGTCTTCTAAATAGCTTCGTTGTACTTTGGCTTTGTTATCAGGTGCATGGCTTGTCCTTCTGTAGTTCTATACGATAAAAAAATACGTTCCGATTTTGATCCTATCTAAATGACAGGAGTTTCTTCAAAGATTACTTTTAATATCACATCGGTCAATAACCTGATAGCAAAATTTGTCCAAAACAAAGAACTGTTTTATGGGGTTACTCAAAAATGGTACCTACACTAAGGTAATAAGGAATACATACACATGTTTGGTGAACGTAGTGTAGGACACCCTGAGACTAGATGAAGTGACGATATACGGAAGACAGCAGGCAGTGGATGGAGACGTATAGCCGAGGATAGGGCTGAGTGGCGAGCCATGGGAGAGGCCGATGTCCAGCTGTGGACTAAAATAGGCTGATGATGATGATGACACATGTTTAATACGCAACTGATAATGAAGGCGCAGGAATTATGCCGTTCATACAAAGTATGTTTTCAAATTTTTATTTTTCCAATTTTACTTCACTTCATCAAAAACCTTTTTTTAAATCAATTTTAATAATAGGCTTGCACTAGACCGCCAACTAATCTAATATTGAGCAACGATGCCGACTACTATGGAGCGTGATTACTAAAGGCCGATTTACATCAGACGAGCGAATGCTCATTCCATCCCCACTGTATCAAATTCATTTGGTGTAAACAAACGTAGAACATTCTTTCGTTGTTTTGTTTGCGTTAGCAAAGATTCTATGGAATATTTAATATAGAAAACGCTAAGAACGATCTTTCGTTTACACTAAAAGATCGAGAAAGAATGCTCTTGTTCCAGCTCTAGCTCTATGTTCGTTCAGATTAAATCGGCCTTTAGAAGACACCGATTCACTCTCGAAAATAGTAGTCCATCGGGAAAATAGTATTCAGGCAACACATTCCACAATATAGTTCTTCTTTTAAAAAAGTGGGAGTCAAACCTCTTCAAGAAATTCGTCTAGATTATTTCCATCAGGGAATATTCACTCTGGCGATGTATTCAACATTTTAGATGTTCTTACCACGAAAGCCCCGGGGTCAAATCTATTCGTTCGAATCTTTGGAACATCAACCATGAAACAATATTGCTTATTCGTCTGATAGAAAAAAAAAGAAAGATAGTTTTAAACTAGCTGCACACTAACCGAAATGTATCCCATAAAAAACTGTATAGGTAGGCTTCCAACTTTACGGTGATATTCAATACTTGATTATTACTAAAATAATTTTAAATGCGAGTTCTAGGTTCAGTTGTAATTTAGTTTGTGTTCCTTTCAGTTCAGTTCATTTTTGCGTAACCCCCGCTTATCGGTTGCTCTAATTTAACCAAACAACGAAAACTATCCATAAACAAAACCGTACATACATAAGATAACCAATCAAGACTTATCTCTAGGAGTCAGTGACCTCTACACTGCACAGGACACTAAGAACTAAAGGCTATCGTCCTCAATTCAAGGTATTATCGATATATCTATAATTTTTCCATATACCTACCTAAACCAATTTTCGGCAATACAAATTATATTGTATTTAATTTTATAATTGAAGCTTAAAACTTCAATATTTTTGTCATAATGGGACTACAGGACTCTTTGAAGAGTTCACCTGGGAAAGTATAGCCCTTTCCCAGGTAGACTCTACAAAGTAGAAACCTTTGCCAGTTATCCAACAGTCAAGAAGTAGTCTGAAAACAGTACTGGTAAGATAACAAAACATGGTAAATTTTTGCAAAAAAATTCCATTGCATTTCGTAAGACTGAGTCATCATTCATGACGAGTGATCATTTAATGAAGAGAGAACAAATCGAAAAATAATAAATTCCAACTTTTGATAAAAAAAACAATTGTCAACAATTGCTCGCAAGTTTTTTAAAATTAAATACAATAAATAACTCTATAAGGTCACAAAACACATGATAAAATAATAAAGTATTTATTTATTTAATTACTCTTGAGGTCTTGAGCAAGCGGCAAATCTGATGTTTCGATAGCATAAAAAAAATGTTATTAATTCTATATCCACATGGCTAGTTCGCTTTCAAAAATATTGACGTCTTAATACATAAAATTGAAATTAAAACACTAAAAAATACTGTTAATACTAACAGTACATTGAAATAGAAAACTTTAGTTCAGAGTTCCAAAGAAAAGTCGACAACCTTTCTTCAAACACGTTCCGGAATCGACCGGAAGCGCTGAACAACACTACAGCGTAAGTAACAGTTACCACCATACCTGACGCAAACAAAACACTAAAAATACTATAAGGTCTAGTGTTTCACCGAACCACGTCCAAAACAAAGTCATTAGCATACCTGACCGCGTACTATGAACTTTAATAGTTAATACTGTTTCGATGACATAATTGACGTTTCATATTTCACAACAATAGCGTACCTTATTGTCGCTAAATACGGTTCAATGTTGCTGTGCTCGATATTAACAGCGTGAATTGAACATCGTAATTGTTCGTGGTAAAGGTGTCAGGATCACGAACTTGATGCCAATGTGATACGGAACGACATGGGACTGCACGAAGGCCAGAGCACTGGAGTATGGGAAACGGTAGCACGTGCAGTGCGCATGTGTGGGTGTGTGCTTACTTTGAGGACAATGGGTGTGTATGTGTGGGTAGAAAATAGGTCTCGAGTATTATAGTGTCACCAACTTACCAGTACAACGGTCAAAACCGGAACTACTGGGTTATGATTGTTAAGAACACAGAAGTTGTCTAATTTTGTAGTAGGTGGCAACATTTTTCGATCGTGGTGCCATCGATATATTGTACAGATAAGTTGGGTGTACTGTAGGTAAATACCTATCAATGTTTACTTTGTCTCTGGACCTTATTTTTTAATGGTTAAGTCGTGTTTATTTTATTAAAGGTATCTGTGGGTGGGTGTCAGTATTTTGTTTTAAATTTAGATTCTCTATTGAACCCATATATCAAGGGAAGAGTTTTGAACTGTAAATATAAATATGTTGATGTAAACACATACTTATATCAATTATTAGCAGCCCCCCGCGGTTTTACCCGTGTCGTTTCTGTTCTCGATATTTCCTCGCAATTAAATGTGAGTGCAAAATAGGCTACTTTTTATTCCGAAATATGTAGTTCCACAAAAGTTAATAGATTTTTTTTATAATCTACGCGATTAGTCTAGTTGATTTATATTGACGTGTCAAACACCAAATACTTTTAGATTTTATCCAAACATTTAACAGCTTTTGGCTCCCGTGAACTTTGACTAAATGGGACACATCGGTTAGTCATTTGAAAACCATGCCGAACCCGCTCGATCTGCCAAAATATTTCCACCATGACGATACCATAGGATGTTTTCCTGTACACCGATGACAGTTCCGCGAAGAATTCGCCGGATCTGCGACCAATTAGAAGACAGTGTCGACTTCCGGCGACCTGATGGATTGGCTTGGTGTGCGGCCAATGGGCATCAAAGTGTTAATCCGAGCCGGTACAGACAGACTAGCTAACTAATGAAGAGGAGGAAATATATATTTTTAAGTGAAAACTTCTTTTGGCGCGCCAGATACAGATTTTTCGAACCGAACCCACGACCCTCGGCTTCGCAGGCAGAGCTACTACCAACTAAGCCACGAGGGCAGTCTATGGACGAACGTCACTGCTAAAGCCGCCTATACACACTGGCCCAGTGGAGGCCAACGCGAGCGCCGACAAAACGGGACATGGCGAGTAGTAGCATCCACACACTGGCCGAGCGCAGGCCAATACGAGCTACGAGCGCCTTTGTTTCGTGTATAAAAACCGACACCGGTCACGAGAGACGAGTCGAAGCAAAAGAGCCCTATACACACTGGCCACTTGCTGTCAGTCGGCCAGCTAGGCTAGCGACGGCGAGTGATCACAAGTCATGGCAAAACGACCCTCCACACAGAGGCAAAAGAGTCATATACACACTGGCCACTTGCCGTCACTCGGCCAGCGAGGCGAGCGACGGCGAGTGATCATAAGTCATGGCAAAGCGACCCTCCACACACTGACGTTGGCCTGCACTCGGCCAGTATGTATAGGCGGCATAAGGATGGACGGACGTCACTGCTCACTGCGAATAGAATAGTGCTACTAAGTAGTGAATACCTATCAGATACAATAGGTATGTCTAGACGGTAGGTATCAACGTTTTTTCCTCTTAGCGCTCGTCTAGCGAGCAGTCTCGAACAACAACAGTCGATCATTCACGGACCGACGTGACCTTTCACATAATTTATACTATCAGAATTGCAATTGTAAATTCAGTGAGCGAAGTTTCATCCTACCCTACTAATATTATAAATGTCAATGTATGGATGTTTGGATGTTTGTTTCTCAATCACGTCCTAACGTATTAACGGATCGGGCTGAAATTTGGAACACAGATAGATTATAGTCTGGAAGAACACATGTGCTACTTTTTATCCTGGAAAAACAACGGGAATGGGAAGTTCGCGGGTAACACCGCGGGGCGCTGCTAGTCCTACATATTAAGAAGATAAGAACTCACTAAATGTTCCCACTGCTGGAACTCGGGGCCTTCTTTTTTTTTATAGTATAGAGTGACGAGACGAGCAGGACATGTGCCTGATGGTAAGCAACATGCCAGCTACATAACAGCACAGTGACACGCAGCTATTGGAACACGAAGAGCCCAAATCATTACCTAGCACTGCACTGCGCTTGTCACACATACATCTAAGATATTGTATCTCAAGCCCTGTGACTTCTCTGGAAACATTGTCCGTCAAACCGGAACACAGTAATGTTTGCACATTACTGCTTGGCGGTGGAATAACTGGCAAAGGTGTGGTACTTCCCCAGGCGGGCTCTGCCAAGAGTCCTACCACTACAAAAACCACTACTCCTTCTCTCGCAAGGAGAGAGTTAAAACCATAATCCACTAAGTACTCTGGTCCAGTGCGGGTTGGTGAATGACGCATGACCTGGAAAGATTCTAGTTACATGTCGGTTTCCTCACTATGTTTTCCTGCACCGTTTTTTTTAAGTTAGCGGTATTACGCACATGACTGCGAAAATATAGTGGTACGCGTGGGATTCGAACTAGGAGCTAACTTATTTCGACCAGATCCGTTACGACGTGATTGAGCAACAAACACAGGCCTCGTGGCTTAGTTGGTAGTAGCTCTGCCTGCGAAGCCGAGGGTCGTGGGTTCGATTCCCACCCAGTGCAAATGTTTGTGTGATGAATTCAAATGTTTGCTCTGTGTCTGGGTGTTTCTATGTATATTAAGTATGTATTTAAAACTATATAAGTATTATATCAGCTATCTGGCCGCCATCATACAAGCTTTGCTTAGTTTGGACTCAGATGGGGTGTTGTGTGTGAATTGTCCACCAATATATATTTATTTATAATATTTATAAACATCTAAATTTTCGGATTTATAATATTAATCGTATTACAACAAGAATCGAGTACCGGGTACTCTTCTAGATTACCATGTTGGTGAGGCGAAAACATTAGATATTCCCCTACTAAAAACTAAAACTGATTTAAACGCGGCTAAAGACATTTTCATTTAAAAAAATACATTTTCACTTAATAAAAAACTACAGATTATGCTTTTTCATCTGACTGTACCCAAATGACTATATTGTCAATACATTGCAAGGCCGGATGTTTGCCGCATAAATAAGAGTGAAAGATGGCGCCACCGGCACTTCCACAGAACTATTGAGAAAATGTGGCAATATATCAAAGAAATATTATGATTTCGGCCTTGGCAACTGTTTCGTATCACGAGGGAAGAGGAATCAAAGTAATATATTTTTTCAGCATTTAATTTTATGAACCTAGAATATTTCGAAGTCATGTGTCATCCACCAACCCGCACTGGGCCAGCGTGGTGGATTATGGCCTTAACTCTCTCCTTGAGAGAGAAGGCCCCGTGTCCCAGCAGTGGGAACATTTAGTGGGCTGTTGATGATGATGATGATATTCTAACTAGCAGTTCCCCGCGGTGTTACCCGCGTAGTTCCCGTTCCCGTTATTTTGCCGGGATAAAAAGTAGCCTGTGTTCTTCCAGACTATAACATAACTGTGTCCTTAATTTCAGCCTGATTCGTTTATACGCTACGACGCAATTGAGCATCAAACATCCATACATTGACATTTATAATATTAGTAGGAAAGAAGTGAAGAATGCTAATACATACTTTTGCTTTAGTTATGCATTTACAAAATACATTAGATCAATAAAAAATATTACACACACTGCCATGCACTTCAAAATATATGCAAATACTCTGTTTATTGTCGAATTGGGAATTGTTGTAGTGGAAGGAGTCTTGGCACAGTCCGGCTGGGGAAGTACCACATCTTTGCCAGTTATTCTACCGCCAAGCAGTAATGTGCAAACATTACTGTGTTCCGGTTTGAAGGGCAATGTTGCCAGAGAAATTACAGGGCTTAGACATATAACATCTTAGATCTCTGGGTGATGAGCGCAGTGCAGTGCTAGGTAATGATTTGGACTTTTCATGTTCCAATAGCTGCGTGTCACTGTGCTGTTATGTGGCAGGCATGTTGCTTACCATCAGGCACGTGTCCTGTTCGTCTCGTCACTCTTTATTTAAAAAAAAAATGATTAATATTGCTATGAGGTCGAATTTCGACTACTTTTGTATAGTATCTGACGACACGAGCAGAACTTGTGCCTGATGGTAAGCAACGCGCATACCCATAATAGCACAGTGACACGCAGCCATTGGAACATGAAGAGTCCAAATCACTACCTAACACTACTTGGCTACCACTAGTGTTATTTAACACGTCAAACACTTATATACATATGTGTTCAAACACACTCAAATTATACAAAGGTTAACGTGAGAATAATTAAGACATTTCGGTTATTACAGAACATAAAATGATTTTCATCCCACCAGCTCGGAAAGAGTACTTTTGCTCCTCGATATCAGGGCGCAAAAGTCGTTTTTACCCTCTAGAGGTTAAAGTAAATTTGAATTTAGAACATCGTGTGTACTGAGGTTTTGAATTCAAAACATAATTTAACCTATTTATTTCTACCTCCTTGATGCCGAATTCATCATACATTTATTTTTATTTTGTTAAAAACTCATACTCGGAACCTCTTTGGTGTACTTTTTTTTTGCTTTGCGCGCAATTTTCTTTTCACGTATGGAGGATAGAGGTAAAGAATGTTATTTCAAATGGCAAAACATTTTGAAATGCTATGAATGAATCAATTGTAATCGAATTGAAGTATGCCGAGTTAAATAATTAAATATTATTTACTACTAAAATAGTAATTAATAGATAATTTCAACTACTTGTGCAGTACAAAATAATGTAGTAAAAATAACATCAAATAAATAATTACTATTTTGAGAAAACATGTAGGTACAATATATTTTGAAGTCAAAACTTCTTTTGGCGCGCCAAAGACAGATTTTTCGTGAGCTGTCAATTTAATTCTAGCGTCACGCTCGGGAATGATAAGAAATCTTCGGGTAAACTCGGGACCATAGCCAATGGCCATCTAGAAATGCCTCAGCCTTTCCCATTGGCCATTTAAAAATGTGTCAGCATTTCTAGATGGCCATGCTCATAGCCACGCCCTCCGGTTTCACACGCGTAGTTTCCAAAGTAAAAATCAAATTCTGAGTTATAAGTTACCACTTCTATCGGCAGTGCCTATGACTGCCAATATTTTTCTTTCATGAATTCTGAATAGTACGTTTATTAATTTCCTTTAAAATGTACCCTGATGCAAATTTAGCACTACTATAATTTAATGCATTTGGGCGGACACTTTTTCATGTACACATGAAACTCCTTACCTCAATCGGTCAACTCTCCATATTTTCACGTCATATTGTTATTGTTAAAACCATGGCTAAATACATGGTTAAATATAAACTTAAGTTTAAAACTTATAAAATTAAATACAAGTGAAAACCCGAAATACCATAATAATAAGTGATTCTAGCGACCAAGAAGTTTATTTAACGCCAACGGAATCGACTGAAACTGAAAATGCGCAAAGCGTTTAGTAATTTCCTCGCTAGGGGGGAATGAAAAATTACGTGTTACACTCGAGTGCAAAGATTTTTCACCTTGTGCCCTTTTGATTCCCTTGCTACGCTCAGGATTCTAATTTTTGAATCCCTCGCTACGCTCGTGATTCAACTTTAGAATCCTTCGCTTGCTCGGTCATCAAAATTGAGCACGCGGTTAAAAAGCCACTTTGCACTCTTGTATAACAAATAACTATTTATTGTGTCTAGGTTAGAATGAAAAAAATTTAGTACCTTTATAAATAATTAATTATTATGTCTAAGTATCATGCTGAGTGGGTCATTTGCATAATGCGTAATTATTTAAAATAATTACGTATCATATAATACATCTCTCATTATACAGAGGAACTACTATACGTTGTTTTAAACGTAATTAGGTAGGCAATACAAAAGTATACATCTAATTATATGGTAAAATAACTTTTAACTGTATGTTAATACGAGAAAATGTTGTACTCCATTTTGCGAAAACTCCGCGGATTGAAGAGTATGAAATGTCCCTCACTTTTCAATACTTTTGTTATAAAAAGGTATTTTTAGGTTGTATTTTTTTAAATAAACAAATAAACTTGTAAAATAAAAACCTGCCAAGTGCGAGTGGGACTCCCGAAAAGACACAGGAAGGGGTGTATGGCCTTACACATTTATTTAGTATATGTTATTACAGCGGCAATAGAAATACATAATCTCTGAAATTTTCAACTGTCTAGCTATCGCCGTTCTTGAGATACAGCCTGGTGACAGACGGACGGACGGACGGACGTACAGACAGCGAAGTCCCAGTAAAAGGGTCCCGTTTCACCCTTTGGGTACGGAACCCTAAAATAACTAAACCGATTTCAAAAATTATTTTGCAGTTAGAAAGCTACATTATCACTGAGTAGCAAGGGCTATATCTTCTTATATATAAAATTCTCGTGTCACAGTGTTTGTTTCCTTTCTCCTCCGAAACGGCTTTACTGATTTTAACCAAATTTTATAAGCATATTCTGTAGGTCTGAGAATCGGCTACTAGCTATTTTTCATACCCTTAAGTGACAAGGGTTGTTCACACCAAATTTTTTTTTTCAATTTTTGTATATTTTTTTTTGTTTTTATTTTTTTACAATGTGGCGTTAAAAATACATATAACCCTAAATTTTTACCCTTTTATCACCAACCCCTATTTTTTAATAGCCATTTTAGTAATTTAATCATTTGACAGTGAACTCCTCCTAAACGATGGGACCGATTTGAATGATTTTTGTGTGTGTACAAGTGGATTCGAAGATGATTTAGATTCACAAATAAGCCCGGCAGATAGCGCTGCAGACAGTGTCTAGGTTATGATCCGAGCGAAGCCGGAACGGGCCGCTAGTTTATTATAAGAAAAAAATAAAGTTCCACAGAAATACTTACTAAAAACAATCCAATTGTGAAAAATTGGCCATAAAATATCTTTCATCGCATGCGCTGTAGAAAGTATTGATGATATAACAAAAAATACTACAACAATATTATAGAACGTTTCAATATCTACAAAAAAATTCCGCAAGACGATATGTCTAGAACTTTTGTTATTATGTCTCTAAAATATTTTATTAAATTTTAACAGTTCTAAAAATACCTATCAAAATCAGACCATATTTATACTTTCGTATTAAATCTTACAAAGATATATTATACCATATTTGGTCGAGATAAAATTTGGTAAATACATAGCAGATACATAATTTTCTGGAATCACATGTAGGTACCTTTTTATCCCAAGTAAATATCGGGAACTAGGCAGGTGAATCCGCAGGACGCTGCCAGTGTTAGTATAAACACGAGAAACAATAATATAAGTTTTTTGCTGAGATAATGTACATAAAAAAGCAATAAACTGACCATTAAACGAATGTTACAAACGTAATTTAGAATTTTTCAAATAAAAAAACAGGTAAACTGTAATTTAATTTTCACCGAAAACACAAAAAATGACGTCAATCTATATCTATATCTATACTAATATTATAAAGAGGAAAGATTTGTATTTTTGTATTTTTGTATGTATGTAATAAACTCAAAAACTACTGAACCGATTTGAAAATTTTTTTTGCCAAGAGAAAGCTACATTATCACTGAGTAACATAGGCTATTTTTATTACAAGAAAAAAATAGTGATACTTGGAATTTTTTACTAAAACCAACGCAAGGTATAAAAAAAACAGCCATAAAATGGCTTTCATCGCATACGCTGCGGAAAGTACCAATGATAGAACCAAACAATGTTCTACAATATTGTAGAACGTATTAAAATCTACAAAAAACCTCGCGAGAGCATATGTCTAACTACAGTAATTACGTCGCTACAACTGCTTTTTTACATTTTAAAAGAAGATAAAAATGCCGATCAATTTAAGACCATGCTATTCATACATTTGTTTTAATTCTTATCAAAATAAATTATTTCTCAATCAAGACTGTTTTAATACCTATTGATTCCTTTTTGAATTAACATAGGCTATTTTTATTACAAGAAAAAAATAGTGATACTTGGAATTTTTTACTAAAACCAACGCAAGGTATAAAAAAAACAGCCATAAAATGGCTTTCATCGCATACGCTGCGGAAAGTACCAATGATAGAACCAAACAATGTTCTACAATATTGTAGAACGTATTAAAATCTACAAAAAACCTCGCGAGAGCATATGTCTAACTACAGTAATTACGTCGCTACAACTGCTTTTTTACATTTTAAAAGAAGATAAAAATGCCGATCAATTTAAGACCATGCTATTCATACATTTGTTTTAATTCTTATCAAAATAAATTATTTCTCAATCAAGACTGTTTTAATACCTATTGATTCCTTTTTGAATTATTAAAATCGGACATTCCATTCAAAATATATTACGAAATTAAAAATATCCATCCTAAATATTTGCAACGACGCGACGGCCGGCAGAATTATGAAGAGTGTACATACAGTACAGCGCAGCGTTCATCCCAGTCAGAGTGATTTTATCTCAGAATACTTCTTTATCATGTACCACGTAGGTACATCGTTTCAAGACTACTCAAAATCAATGAAATCACTTTGAGAGAAGCTTTAATTTCTCGGTGTCCGTTGAGGCTGAGAGAGTTGTTTGTGGTTATATTATTATTTTATTTTCCTTCGGAATTATGGCACATTTTTGAAGACAATTTGTGTCAAGACATCAAACATACAGCCCAACAACGAGATCCGGATTATGATGTATATGTCACAGCCGGATTGTATAGTTCGCCGTATTACATTACGGCTAGCCGTTTTGAAAAACGGGGCCGTTTTGTAATGCGGCGGTTCAACGATTAGCCGCATTGTCATTGCAATACGTTCTTCAATAAGGCGGTCCACGTTCAGCCGCATTGTATTACTACTTATGTTGTAAGGAGACCATATTTCAAAAAATAACAACACAAAATCTAAATTAATTTCATTTATCTGAAAAAATTTATCGATTATTTCGGACGATATTCCGTACTATTTTTTTTTACAACATTTTACCTCTCACGTAAAGTTTGAAAGCCCATAACTTGATATCGGTGACGGTACACCTAAGAAACATGGTGCACTTCCATAGACAAGGGTCTATTATCGGAACATGTTCCATCGTAGATAGCATCGTCGCTTAACATCAGGTGAGATGGTGGTCAAGTGCGAAACTATTATAGTTTAAAAAAAAAGATTTGACTCCGGGTCCCGTCAGAAGCTCTGCGGTCAACCTTGAGTGTCGCTTCTCCATACTCGGCCTGCGCTCCACTACGGCTACTTGCATGGCTCGCTCCACTCAGCTCCTCCCTTGAGCTTCTGGCTCCCGCATTCTTTTAAATACACTCTAGGTGTAGTAGCGCCAAGACTAGGTGGAGTCGGGGTGCTCCGGGGCGGATCTGGGTCTCATGTAACCAACCCGGTCCGATTTAGTCTTAACAAGGTGGACGGTGGAAACGAAATAGTATCCAAGTAACGCGCAATATTGTTAGGGTGACAAGTGTCACCCTAATAATATTGTGTACGATTCCTCCAAACTCCAGAATCCACTGTCACTTTAGCAATTTAGGAACACACAGTATTCAACGCCATAGTTGTTGTTACGTCAGGCAGCGCCATGAGTGTTAAGAATCAGAACTAAAAATTGTCAAAGAGGCGGTTAATCTCTCGCTTTATTACATTACGGCTAGCCGTGTTGAATAACGTATGGCGTTGAATACATTCCGGTAGTTTTTAAATCAGCTGTATTAAACCGCCATTTTACAAAACGGCCTTTAACCAACTAAGCCACCAGGCCAGCCTCACCTTTTGGTTTTTAATTTTGATCATTTGGAAAAATTTGGTCATGTACCTGCATTTCATTTAGCATACCTACTGAACAAAAAAAGTTGACCCCGTGCGAAGCCGGGACGGGCCGCTAGTTATAAATAAAACTGAGATTCGAGTGAATTTCACAATTTTTATGAAATCTACGAATACGTTGTCGAAGTAAAATATAAGTAAATTTTAGAGTTTGGGTGATATTTCAAAAACTGCCATTGTGATTTCGATAAAATGTATATGGGATCACCTCTAAAGTACCTATTATGTGCTAAACAAAAAAAAAGGATCATCAAAATGGATTCACAAAGTAATCTATACCTATGTCACCTTGAAATTAGAAAAACCGTCACATTATAATATGTATAACCGCGTTAGATTACAAACTAATCTAACCTACGGTGGTTTAATATACACATTTTTTTTTAAATTTCATTTGTATGAGTTCAAAATTCAACGCGTTCCTATCAGCTTAAGACATAACTAACGTAAACCAGTATAGTTGAACCATTTGAAGTGTTAATGACTAATTGATGAGCTCCTAGTATGCGCTACGCAGCGTCTGCAAAGGACGGTACCACAAGGAATCGAGATATGGTCACATACAGGGCCTATATTCTCTATAACGATATAACCAATAACTGTAACAACATAACGCAACTACTAGCGCCCAGTGGTGTAACCCGCGACTTAGCAAACTATTGACTGTTTTTAAAATAAAAGTATATATCTTAAGTTACTCCTTACAACATCAGCTATCTGCCAGAGAAAGTCACATTTGAATAGGTGCAGTCGTTTCAGAGGTAAGCTGGAAAAAACGGACAAGACACACAAATATTTTTTTTATGGATACAATTTTGTGTCTTCAAATCCAGAGTAAATGTAGGCAAGCACGCTCCATGCTACATTATTTATCGTATCTTCGCGTCGTTTAACATCAGACAAGTACAAATCGATAATTACACATTAAAAATAACCTCTAGAATACTGGCTTCATTGCCCTTATCGTTTATCATCAAATTTATATTAACATCGTTTTTTTACGTCGGGACTGCTTTGGTCCCAAAGCACGCATCAGTTTAACGCCATACGTAGCGAAACACACCGCCGCCGTGAGTTTGCGTTTCGGCTGTTGGTCGTAGTGAATCACGGCCTCACGTAGCAGTCCCGTACTTTGCATAACGTCTGGCGGTTTGCATATGATTAAAACTTATTGACAAGACGTGTCTGTCCGAAAATGATGCCTAATAGACCAACCGATCTATAAATAACAAAACGACAGACCAATATAAAGCATTGTATCATTGTAACAGCCTGACCAAATCCTTTAGAACCCTTTGGAAAAACTATAAAGTTTAAATCACAAATTTTGAAATGAAAAATTGATTAGCCGCGTTATTTTTCGCGTGTTGTTTTTTGTTTTTGTTCTGTTTTTTGTTGTGGTTCGCGTCCGACATGGTAACGTAGCGGCGTAGAGTCGGAGCGGCGGCGGAGCAGCGAAGCGGGACGACCACTTTAGACGCTTTTTGGACGGATGAAACTTTGTGCGTTTGCGGTACTGACATGCTTAGTACGAGGAGGGATTAAATACTAGTGAGAATGAGATAGAATATAATTACTATTGATAACTTAATTATTTTTTTCTACATATCCTCCGAGTCTCTCTACACACCGAGTCCAACGCTTTCCCAAGGCTTCAAACAAAAAAATTGGCAGTCATAGGAACTGCCGATAGAAGTGAAAACTTATAACTCAGAATTTGATAGCTTACTTTGGAAACTACACGGGTGTAACCGGAAGGCGTGGCCTGGCCATCATGGCATGGCCATCTAGAAATGCGTCAGCAAGCCTATTGGCTCACTCATTTCTAGATGGCCACGCCCTTTCAGCATTTCCCATTGTCATTGGCATTTCTAGATGCCCAATGGTCATGGTCCCGAGTTTACCCGAATATTTCTTATCATACCCGAGCGTGACGCTAGAATTCAATTCAGAGCCCACGAAAAATCTGTCTAAGCGCGCCTAAAGAAGTTTTCATTTCAAAAAAATTGTCTTGGTCCTGCAAAAAGCTCGTACCAGTACATTTGTATTGTGCAACGTTAGTGCTGTATACATTTTCACGTCTATATAATTTTTAATATTTGTTATTTAGTGCGGTGGGATCGAGCAAGACAACTAAATCCAATAAAATTACACAAGCAATAGGGTACAATCCTCAAAAAAACTAAGTAGCCCGTTAGTTAGATTGCCAAAAAATATTGTACACGTATTTTTTCTTTTGTTTCACAAACAAAAAAAAAATTGGTTGCCTCTAAAGTCGGTATACGGGCGAAAGTTTTACGTGACAACGACTTTGAGTGGTAAAAGCGAATCGGCGACTCGGGCATGGTTAGCCCGCCTAAGAGCGAGAGAGACAGACATAAAAAGTGAAAGGCACGCGTCCCTCTCACTCGCTCTCATTGTGAGCGCATAACGTGAGCGGAGCGTAACGCAGTTTCTTGAAGTGTCACCCGGCAAACCAATTTATAAGACGTTGTCACGTCAAAATCACGAAGATACAGCGCTTCGAAGTTTCGTGTGACGTCACTTGTGAGTACGATTTTTACTCACGAGTGACGTCGCGACCCCCCACTCTCGAAGTTTGATGGTCCATATCTTTGACGATTTTTAATATTATGAAAAAACAAAAAAATACGTGTCCAATATTTTTCCATGATCTAGCAGACGGACTAATTAGGATGGTGTATTTTTGACCCAGTCCGGTACCCTATTTACGCCGCAACCCTCAGACACTAGGATGTCGATGACGAGAACCCGTAAACGATTCCTCTACCAGAACGTGTCAAGCCTAAAGGAGGAAAAGAGCCTCAGTTCGTCGTTGTTGTACGTAAATAAGTCATACACGATATAACAAAGGTATATTTCGATACATATCTATACTCGACACGTGTAACTTTGATCTCAGGTTAGCGATAACTTTCCTCGTCACACGCCCGAATAGGTTATCATACATCGAGGATCGAGAACGTATCGCTAATACTAAATAGGCTCTTGCGTATATACCTACATGTTATCCTAGTACCCTACTAATATATATATTTTTTTGAAATAAGAAATATTTATTTGTCATAAATTTGGTTACATAATACATTATGAACCCATTAAGTTCGAACTAGTACAAGTACTGTATCTCGATACCTAATGGCTTCTCCCAATTTATATTTCATAATGACAACAAATCAATTAAATTAGGTATAATGAAATTAAAATAAATTATAAATGTCAATCTGTGGATGTTTGTTGCTCAAATAAAGGCCTGTTTTCATTTTGATTAGTGTGAGTGCGAGTGAGTAGTGCAGGTGTTGAGTGATTAGTAGCAAACATGTTTGTGTAGACACCGATTGATTATTGCGAGTGCATAGTAATCAGTCGCGATTACTCAATCGCACTCGCAATCGCACTCGCACTAATCTTAACACACTAAAGTTTTGATATTTGTTGCTCAATCACGTCGGAGCGGCCAAACGGATCAAAGTTTGGAACACAGATTATAGCCTGGAATAACACAGAATTTTGATTGCAGGAAATTTACGAGACTGAGAACTACGTAGGTAAACCCGGGGGCGATACTTGTAAGTACTATACAGGGTTATTGGTAATCAGCCTGCATCCTTTTAAGGGGATGTTAGGTACATTCAATACGTCAACTTTTGTTCTACAGTTTTAAAAAAAATGTTTTTTTTTTCTTTTACAAAATAAATAAAAAGTGCATTTGCACGGTCTAAAAGTATCGAACTCTTCGTAACAATTCGTAACGAGAGCGCGTACGCTCTTTAACGCGCAAAAAATGATGTACCGAAGTGAATAAACACTAAAAAGTCGCTAAACAGTACAAAAAAGAGCAACAAATACAATTTTTTTTGGGTTATCTATTAAGTTTTAACGAAAGTTGTAGAACAAAAGTTGTTTGTTTAAATATACAGAACATGCCCTTAAACGGATGCAGGCTGATTACCAGTAACCCTGTATATACATGTCAATGTCATAAATAGATCATGGAGTGTAGTAGCCTTAGATAAAGAATAAGTAAATAAATAGATCAGGTTATTTCGCACGGTTCCTTCGTAGCAATCGTAAGCAGATGAGGTGTATGTTAGCTATGGCGACATTGTGATGTGCCGCGACAAAGGTATGACACTTCCACAAGAGCGATCAGACCAGGGGGTCTACCGCCGAACGAAAAATGTCATAGCTTTGATGTTTCTCTCTCTTTTCTTTTCGCTTGAAATGATAGAGACAGCATTAGCAAAGCGATAGCCGATTTAGTTAGGCGGTAGTAGCGCCGTGCTTTCGGTGTGAAGCGTTTGTTCTAACTCTATACGTAGTATAGGTAACTATGGTAGTAGCAGTAATTTAATTGAGCGAAACAAAGAGTAGCAGTAACCTTGACAGTCTAGCGTCTAGCCTGTAGGCAGACTGCAGCTATTGATGGCGCGTTCAAGATAAATTTGAATTAAATTATTTGCTGAATCAACCGCTTTTGTTTCGAGATAAGATTGGGGCCGCGTTTGAGGAGCGAATTTTTTCTGATAACACTGATATCTGCTGAGTTTATGGCCTCGGATCAGTGCTATAAAATATCGTATTCTATATTTACCGTATATGTATTTTTTATAGTATAGAGTGACGAGAAGACCAGGACATGTGATTTATGGTAAGCAACATGCCTGCCACATAACAGCACAGTGACACGCAGCTATTCGACCATGAAGAGTCCAAATCGTTACCTAGCATTGCACTACACTGGTCACTCAGAGATCTAAAACATTATATCTCAAAGCCCTGTAATTTCTCTGGAAATATTGCCCTTCAAACCGGAACACAGCAGAGTACCTAATGTTTGCACTTTACTGTTTTGTATATTGACTGGTGCATAAATTAGTAGAGTCTGCTCTCTGAGAAAAGTCAAGTCTTTATTCATAAACTAGCGGTCCGCCCCGGCTTTGTCCGTAGTACACATATATCCAATAGCACTCAGAGATCACGTACATATCAAACGGTGAAAGAATCTTTGAAATCGGTTCAATAGTTCCTCGACCAGGGTAGCGATTCTGAAAGCATTCAGTTGCATCCGACACGGAATCTCATCTCTCGGTCTTTGTCTTATCTGTTTAGCATGACAGAGACCGAGAGATGAGATTCCGTGTCGGATGCAACCGAATGGTTTCAGAATCGCTACCCTGGGTAGCGATTCTACCTACTACCTACTGATATATTATACCAGTTTATATACGGCAGATCTACATAAATATAGTAGCTGTAGAGTTTATTTGTCTGAACGCGATCTGGGTAGCGATTCTGAAACCATTCGGTTGCATCCGACACGGAATCTCATCTCTCGGTCTTTGTCATGCTAAACAGATAAGACAAAGACCGAGAGATGAGATTCCGTGGCGGATGCAACCGAATGGTTTCAGAATCGCTACCCAGATCGCGTTCAGACAAATAAACTCTACAGCTATTATATTTATGTAGATCTGCCGTATATAAACTGGTATAATATATCAGTAGGTAGTCTGTTCACTGAGCAAAGTCAAAGGTCTTTGTACACTCATAAATGTACAGTTTACATGAAATCAGTGAAAAAACAAAAATAACAACATATAAATAGTACCTATATTACACCGTACATTTAAAAAAATCGATAATAATTATCGTACAGATAAGTGTCAAGTATGCTATATACCTATATAGTATATACTATCAGTGCCCCGCGGTTTTACCCGCCTAGTTCTATTAGCCTATGTGCTTTTCCAGACTATTTAATTATTTGTTTTTTTGGTATACATATATGATACGCGATAGCGTCGCCAATTGTGAATCGATGTTGATGGTTGTTTTTTCGTTTGGTAGATCATAGTTCAGAGGTAGAGCTACATAGATTTTATCGAAATACGTGTGCCATTTTGACGTGACAACGTCTTATAATTCGATGAAGCTTGCACGCCCGCAAAACATGACGTCATGTGCCGTTAACGCCGTTACCTCGCCGCCGGCGTTACCTCGCTCTAAGGCGTAGTTGAAGTTGTCACGTTCAACTAACGTCAGTAACCCGACTTTACAGACAACCATTTTTTTAGTATTAAAATTAACGTGGTTGTTACACATATTGATTAGGTAAACGGGTAACTCACGTGTAATGAGGTCGGTCAATCCGACTCGAGTTTCGGCCGCGTCCGGCGGCCTTTTTCAAGGAGAGTGTACGCGCCCGATGGCTTCCCGTTTGGCACTGAAAACGCCAAACCAAACGGGTTCAGTGCCAAAGGGGACGCCATCGGGCGCGTACACTCTCCTTGAAAAAGGCCGCCGGACGCGGCCGAAACTTTAGTCGGATTGACCGACCTCATTACACGTGAGTTACCCGTTTACCCAATCAATACGTGTGCCATTTTTTGAAATATGAACCTAAATCTAAAATTTTCTTTCGTGTATTGTATTGGAGATTGATTCTTATGAAATTTGGTCGAGTGTCGAGTGTCGAGTGTCTGTGAGTGAGTGAGTGAATTTAATTTTAAATTGAAGCTGTTTTCTTCGGATAAAATAAATGATCAAAAGCTATGTAATCTCACGATTGCTGTCATAATACGACTAACTGATCGCGTAATAGTTCTCTAGACTCAAAACAGACTGGAGCTAGACGAGAGTCCAAAGAAAACACTGCCCACGTGTCCGGGGGTGTATGTATGAGTTGTGTGACTCCAACATTACATCATACATTTGTTTTATCACCTCTCCTCCACTCTCAGCTATTCATAATACCTTTTTATTCTTGTTTGGATGGCAAACACGTGATCAATGGTTGTTACTCAATCATGGGTAACACATAAATGCTACTACGTCGGAAGCATCGAGTCTTTTTTTAAAGACTTTGAAGACGGCTTCAAAGTCTTGAACATCGCCGCAAAATTGCTAGCTTATAGGGTTTTTATCTGATATACTTCGGAGAGTGCGCCATTGATCTACATATTAACCACCTTGCCTTTTTTTCTGTCGGACTGCACGTAGCTCGAACAAAGCGATATCGTTTCTTAGTGGACGTCCGAACGAAGGGGTTTGCCTCTACTTTTGTGATAAGAACGTTTAGAATATGAAATGTGTTGTTTTCACGGATGGTTACAATCTTGGTGTCGACAAATCGAGTGTGAATCGGTTTCGTTTTTTTTTATAAAGAGTGACGAGACGAGCAGGACACGTGCCTGATGGTAAGCAACATGCCTGCCACATAACAACACTGGAACATGAAGAGTCCAAATAATTACCTAGCACTGCACTGCGCTCGTCACCCAGAGATCTAAGTTGTTATATCTCTAAGCCCTGTAATTTCTCTGGAAATATCGCCCTTCAAACCGGAACACAGTAAAGTTTGCACATTACTGCTTGGCGATAGAATAACTGGCAAAGGTGTGGTACTTCCCCAGGCGGAGTCTGCTAAGAGTCCTACCACTACAAATTGGTGTCGTCAAATCGAGTGTGAATCGGTTTCGTCTAGGTAAGTATGCTTCTTCGTAGACCGCTTGGTTGCTTAAAATCAGGCGAGATGGCGGTCAAGCGCAACCCAATCATTGTTAAAAAAAAGTTTTGCGTGTGTACGTAAGCACGCTAACTAGAACCGTAGAACAGATAACATGTTCAACGCAAGAAGTGTTAAATTAAAATTAGTTACAATGTTAACTAAGTATTTCTTCAATAACAACCCTTTCGACTTTGTACTGTCGTCTCTGTGTACACCTGTATAGGTATTAAAGTCGAGTGCATGGTACTTATCGTCAGATATATTACATTATTAGAGAGATATCGCAATATTACTGAGGTCATTATCAGATTTGAATGAAGCAAACACTAATCGACGTAAATGAGCTGTATGTACAAACTCAAGTATATTTAGCAGGATATTTAGCAAAAGAAGCCTAACTTCCGTTCCAACCGTTGGGGCTCGAAGCCTTCTCTCTTAAGGGCGTACCCCGAGCAAATGACCTTGAGTATTTCTTACCTTATCGCACACCGCAAGAAAGAGCAAGAGAGAAACAGTAGGATTTGCCGCTGTTTTACGCTCAATTTTTAGAAAGAGTAATACGCTCCAAAAGAGTGTATTACTCTTTATAAAATCAGATTTTGGTCTTTTGAAAAAAATAAAACTACCAAAATGTTCGTAATGGAATCGTCTATCCGTTGGTGTAAGTACAAAATCAAAATAATGGAGGTTTTCCGAGGAGATGCATGATAACTACAATTATTTAATTTTTTCATGGTTTCGTTGCGAGGTGATTATTTAAACAATAAGTCCATTATCAAAAAAATAAAACCACCATTTTGAAGCCAAGAAGTTGTAGAAATTTAAAGTATTTTTTACCAGTTGATATATGTTTTGGCTAATGAGTAGACAGCTCTGAAAACTGGACAAAAAACTCGTTTTGCTGGGGGACGCACCTTAAAATAGTCAAGGCATTAAATGTACCACGCTGGTCAAGTGTCGATTGGTGGATGTCATATAATATGTATCTTTCGAATTGGAATGATGTCTGGGTAAAAACCATTCAAATTAGTCCGTCAGGTAAATTATGGAAAAAAAAGGGGACACATATTTTGATTCATCAAATCACCAAAAATAGGCAAAGGTATTATGAGATCATCAAACTTCCGGAGTGATGGGGTTGTCACGTAAAATACGTATTTCGTGAAACAAAGGAAAAAATACCTGTGCAATATTTTTTTTATATTCTAACTGACGGACTAATTATTAATTTAGTTTTATTATGTTTTCTAATTTATTGTTAATAAGTTATAAGTTACGGCTGGTCTAGTCGGGAGAACGGCGGCTGCCGATCCGGAGACCCCGGGTTCAAACCCCACACGCACCACTGTCTTTTCGAAGTCATGTGCGTAATGTCGCTAACTTAAAACGGTGAAGGAAAACATCGTGAGGAAACCGACATGTACCTAGAATCTTTCGAAGTCATGTGTCATCCGCCAACCAGACTGTGCCAGCGTGGTGGATTATGGCCTTAACGAGAGAGTTAAGGCCATAATCCACCACGCTGGCCCAGTCGGGAGAAGGCCCCGAGTCCCAGCAGTGGGAACGTTTAGTGGGATGTTGATGATGGTGATGTTTTTTAATTTATTGTTATTGTTAAAAAAAAAAAACAAATAAAATTAAAAGATAGGTAACTAATCTCCGAATAACAAACCCCGAACACTCGTAGCGCAAAGGTGCCTAATTTCATGCATGCCTAATTTCCTTGAAATTACACTTTTTTTTTTCAGGATGACTGTTTTACTTCACAGGAACACAATGATGTTCGCTCATTATGAAGTGCGGGCGGTAGAATGAATGGTACTTCAACTACTACCACTTCTACATACATAAAGTTACGTATTTGTATACACACATTCGTCTCATTCCACCGTATGTTTACTTAAGATGCTTATCATTTCATACAAGTTATATTGTATACGTAATTTAAGAGTATACTTCCCATAAACTTATGCCGTTGTTTATAGCGTGGAGCGTAAATATTTTGGCAAGCATGCTACTTTCATTCATTAAATGTCTTAGTCAGCAAAAGGCGACGGATCTTGTCAATGTGACCAGCTCGATAGGCATTTTCTCAGCAAGAATGTTGGCAGTGTTGCCTATGCCTATGGCTATGGCTATGGCTATGACTCTTTGATGTAGAAAAATATAGAAAATGGGCTCTTAATTCATAATCCTTTGAGGTTATTTTCGTTAGAAATAGGTATAGCTTATTCGATCTGAACAACAAGTCGTAATATGAATTATGTGTACGGTTCTGGCCACACTGGAATATTTTCAAATGATTTGTTATTAAAAAATTAGGGTGCTGATTGCTGATGCTGATGTGGTACTTGACACAAGTTGGACATATTTTGTCCAAACTGACATTGACAGTAACGTTTCTGTTACTGGAAATTTGACTAAAAGATGTACATTTTAACAAATTAAAGTGACAAGAAGAAATTCATTCTGCTATTATAGAAGCATAGAAGACTGATCACCTGAATTTAGAACAAATATTGTATAACAAAGACATTCTCAATGTTCAAACGTTGGACGCTGGCGAAATTGCGGTAGCATTACCGAATGGAAGCCATGACGAAAAAAAAGAAGAAAAATATAGATAAACAATTTCCAAAAAAAATGCGCAGTCTCATTTTTTTTTAAATTCTATCTACTTCAAGCCTACGATCAAAAAAACCCCAAGAGTATAACAATAAGCGCGATCTATTTAAGTCCTCATTCAAAACAGTGTATTACCTTTTAACCGCATTAGCAATTCAGCCGTAACTTAACGTATTTCTTTCATAGGTCTATATTTGAGTTTGTTAGAGGTCTGACCCCGAGTGCTCGCGATACGATCTCGAGTATTCCCAATGGTTTTGTCTAAGACACAAAGAAAGATTTCTGCGTTAGTTTTCCTCAAGCATTATGCCTTAACCTCCGGGATATCCGTGAACTTTTTTGTGTGACTGTCACATTTCGTCAAACATCGTTATTTTTAGGGTTCCTCGTCCCGAAAAATAAAGATTGTAATCATAATGTAACATTTATATCGTGATCCTGAAGCCGAGGATCGGGCTGAGTGGGGGGTTATTGGAGAGGTCTATATCCAGCCTAAGACGACTGTGGGCTGATTATAATGATGCTTATTCATTTATTTATATGGCAAAACAACGTTTGCGGGGTCAGCTAGTGTCAATATAAAGTAAGCTTAGTCCTCGGTATCCTTCACATTTCTTGCAAATATTTTTTTTTTATTCTTACTCGTATCATCCAAAGATGTCAAACTTCATGGAAATTGGACTAGTTTGATAAAAACTAAACGAATCATGTTTTGTCATCATTGAAACTATGCGTGTGAAATCGCGGCATGTTTCTAGTATGAAATAAACCATTTAGAGTATTAGACTCTAAATCTCATCTGTTGAGGTGCACGGAACCCTTTCCACAGATGTTAAACTCGAACTTGTCCGATTATTTCTTTATGAGGTTGTGTTGGCAACTGTTTTGTTGCGACCTATGAGATACTATATTTATTTTCCTGTTTATATAGGGCGGCGCAGAAATAATATAGTCGCCTGGGATGTTATAGTTACTCATTGTTGTTCACTGTGTTCCAGGTTGAACGGCAAGGTTTCAAGAGAAATTACAGGGCTTAGAGATAATACATCGTATATCCCTGGGTGACAAAAGCAGTTCAGTGCTAGGCAATGTGATTTGGACTCTTTATGTTTATAAAAAACCTGGATAGGAACAACCGCGTCTGTGGGCCTATCAAGAAGACTTTTAGAAGTTTTAATTTTTAAAGTTTACAGACTCCAGATTTATCTCCAATCACTAATAGAGATCTTTTCTAGGCAACCTTTAAGCGAAAAATCAATGTGAAAAGCTTGAAAACGGGACTGGTAGGTATATATTTCGGTCTACGTCGTCTCATCATCATCATCAACAGCTCACTAAACGTTCCCACTGCTGGGACTCGGGGCCTTCTCTCGCAAGGAGAGAGTTAAGGCCATAATCCACCACGCTGGCCTAGTGCGGGTTGGTGGATGACACATGACCTCGAATGATTCTAGGTACATGTCGGTTTCCTCACGATGTTTTCCTTCACCGTTTTAAGTTAGCGGCATTAGGCACATGACTTCGAAAAGACAATGGTGCGTGTGGGGTTTGAACTCGGGGTCTCCGGATCGGCAGTCGCCGTTCTCCTGACTAGACCAGCCGTAACTTGATCGTCGTCTAATACCACCTAATCCAAACGTTTTCAGACAGTACCCCCAATCTGCGTAACCTGCAACGATTGGCTTCGGAAAGCTAGTGAAACACGTAATGACGTAGCTACCGAGATATCATTCGTATAATCGAATGACAATTCGAATCGCGTAAAAAGTTAAGTGATCCATCTGTGTCGAGTCAAAATCAATTTCTGTTATTGCATTTACAAACAATGTTAGAATGTAAATGTCAAGCAGCAGCACTGTTCCGAAATTTTATCTTTTAGTGTTGTTCGTCTATACGTTTTGTGGTTCGTTCTATTAAACATATACACAAGTGTGAGTGGTCGAGGAGAGTATGTAATAAATTTTAATGGTAGTATTTATTGCTGAAGCACTGCTACTGTACTGTTATCTGCCAATCGAGTTTAATTACTCCGCTCTTTACGATCTTTTAGTATGACTCACTATAACATCGATTTCATGGAAACAATATAAACGGGGAATGGGTTTGACGTGTTTTCGAAAAGACACGTTATGTTTTATTTAGATAGAGACGAAATTTGATTGATTTAACCTATTATCCTACTAATTTTATAACAATAATATAATTATAATCTTGATAATCAGACATTAGCCCATAGTTAGCATGTGCATTTAAGAAATAAGTATTACACAAAACGTATTAATACAATTAGAGAAAAAATTTAAAACATGAAACTTAACTTATGAGACCAAAATTGTTAAGCTGCCTATACACACTGGGCCAGTGCAGGCCAACGCCAGTGTGTGGAGGGTCGTTTTGTGATGACTCGCGTCGCTCGCCTCGCTGGCCGAGTGACGGCAAGTGGCCAGTGTGTATAGGGCTGTTTGGTCTCGACTCGTCTCTCGTGACCGGTGTCGGTTTTTGTGCACAAAACAAAGGTCGGCGAGTAGCGTCCTGTTCTCCTATTGGCCTACCTCGCTTTTGCCTGCGCTGGGCCAGTGTGTGGATGCTACGTTTTGTCTCGTGCCGTTTTGGCGACACTCGCGTTGGCCTCCACTGGCCCAGTGTGTATAGGCAGCTTTAGACATGAAAGTTTTTGGAACGCGAAAGTTTACATATATCTGTTTATGTATTTATATGTTTGTTCCTCATTCATGCAAAAACTACCGAACGGTTCCGGATGAAATTAGATGCAGAGATCGATTAATAATAGCTTGGAATAACAGGCTACTGTTTATCGCAGAAAACAACGAGAGTAGGGAATGCGAATTATTGTTTTTTATAACCTCACTTTACTTTATGAACCTTTTTAGATAGATAGATAGATAGATACTCTTTATGGACACACCAAAAATAAAAATACATACCAAAAATAAACAAAACATAGTAAATTAGTGCGACAGTGGGCGGCCTTATCGCTGAAAGCGATCTCTTCTTTTTACTCTTTTCTTGCGAGCGTGATTCCTCGAGTCCCAGCAGTGGGAACAGAAAGTGGGCTTTATAGGTATACTAAAAGTTTTGTAATACGAGGTCTTAAGCATTTCGGAACATAACGGCTTCTTCGGATATCTATAGCATACATCTATGGTTCCGGTAGATTAAATGATTTACACTAATGTTTTCAAAAGACATTTGACCATTTTTCCCGGTATCCCGGTAACGAACGCTAAAAACTCGCTATTTTATTGCGTTCCTGATCTGAAGCCAAATATTTGGCGCGTCTTCGCATTACTGCTGGGTCGATGACAAATACACAGTAATTTGTTAAAGATTCATCTTTGTGTTTACTCTCACTCATACTCTCTTATTGATAACGAATAGTTACCATGTCATATTAAATTTAAATGTATTAAAAATTATTTAAATTACAAAATGTAATATTAATGCCTAAAAAAGATGTGGTGTCATGAGACACCCGGGGGTCTGGTCTACCGCCGAACGAAAAATTTCATAGCTTTGATGTTTCTCTCTCTTTTCTTTTCGCTTGAAATGATAGGGACAGCATTAGCAAAGCGATAGCCGATTTAGTTAAGCGGTAGTAGCGCAGGTAGGAACGTAGTTCTTTCGCATAACATACACAGAAGCAACACAATTTGGCAAAAATATTGCTTAATTTTATTATTTACGGTACGATCATCTGAAAAATTAAGTTGGCAACACCGGTCACGGGCAGTTTTTACCTGACACTTCCTTAACATTTTTGAAGTGAAAACTTCTTTAGGCGCGCCTAGACAGATTTTTCGTAGGCTATGAATTGAATTCATTCGTCACGTCCGGGTATGATAAGGTAGCTTCGGGTAAACTCGGGACCTTGGCGATTGGGCATCTAGAAATACGTCAGCCAATGGGAAATGCTGAAAGGCCGTGGACAGGCCATAATGGCATGGCCATCTAGAAACGCATCAGCCAAAGGGAAATGCTGACGCATTTCTAGATGGCGAAGCCACGCCCTCCTGTTACACCCGTGTAGTTTCCAAACTAAGCTATCAAATTCTGAGTTAAAAATTTTCAGTTCAGTCGCGCAGCAAAATCCCTTTCCCAAGCCTTCATCCAACAAAAATAATACAATTAATCGAGAGAGCAATGATATTTATAATCAGGACGTCTACTATCTTTCAACGAAAACGTAATTTCGCAATAAACTTGCGACTTTCCAATTCCGATTATACTTCGATCCGTCGTTTTGTCCGTTTAAATGTTCTAAGCCTATTCTAATTAGAGTATGCTTAGAATTAGATTAGATTAATTTAAACGTCAAACAATGTTCTATAGGTCGAAACGAACTAGAACGAGAGCCTACTCTCGTCGAGAGTTTGTTTTCGAAATTACGTTTTCGTAGAAATAGAGTAGATGTCCACTTCATCCAACAAAAATAATACAATTAATCGATAGAGCAACGATATTTATAATATTACTATTCGCGCCAAAATATTCAGCAATTTTAATCTTGCCGTTGTCGAGTGCGTCAATGGAACCTTTTATCTAAATTAGTTATTTCCAAGACGAAGGAAGACAAATCCCTTTCCCAAGCCTTCATCCAACAAAAATAATACAATTAATCGAGAGAGCAATGATATTTATAATCAGGACGTCTACTATCTTTCAACGAAAACGTAATTTCGCAATAAACTTGCGACTTTCCAATTCCGATTATACTTCGATCCGTCGTTTTGTCCGTTTAAATGTTCTAAGCCTATTCTAATTAGAGTATGCTTAGAATTAGATTAGATTAATTTAAACGTCAAACAATGTTCTATAGGTCGAAACGAACTAGAACGAGAGCCTACTCTCGTCGAGAGTTTGTTTTCGAAATTACGTTTTCGTAGAAATAGAGTAGACGTCCACTTCATCCAACAAAAATAATACAATTAATCGATAGAGCAACGATATTTATAATATTACTATTCGCGCCAAAATATTCAGCAATTTTAATCTTGCCGTTGTCGAGTGCGTCATCTCTAATCTAATAGAAGAATGGAACCTTTTATCTAAATTAGTTATTTCCAAGACGAAGGGAGACGCAAGGTACGATAATAACTGAATTTCCCACGAAAGAAAATGCCTTATAAATGGGGATATGTGCAGAATAAACTATCTTAGAGATCCAATGCAAATATTTGTGTGATGAATTTAAATATTTGGACTGTGTCTGGGTGTGTTCTATGTATAATAAGTATGTATTTAAAACTATATAAGTATTATAATATCAGCTATCTGGCTTCCATAGTTTTGCTTAGTTTGGGGTCAGATGGTGTTGTGTGTGAATTGTCCACCAATATATATTTTTTTTCATCTACGGATTGATAACAACCTAACATTTAAAAACACGAATTAAGGGTATCTAAGGATCTATAAGTTAACCGTTATGGTTGGTAAGATAACATATGATTTGATAACAGCTGCAGTAGACGTGTTTTAGGGCGGAGGCATAAAAAAACGGTCAGTCTGAAACTCAAACTCGATGGAGCGGTAAACGTAAGTCATCACTTATTAGTTGAAGAAGAAAAGCTGAGGTTGAGCTTAGTGATGTACATGATCGGCAGTGGAATAGGATATACTGATAATGATGGTGATAGCTGTTTATATTTATTGCTCCATCGAAACTGTAAAACGGTAGATGGATTTTCAAAGAAATAAAATCGTTTAGAAGAGTGGACGTGGATAATTCATGTTCTCCATACACCCTACGAGTTATGTAATGAGTCTTCGGATGGAAAACCATTAGCGTTACAAAAATCTCAAATTAGGCTGTTTTGAAACCAAAAGGTATAGCAATATATATATATATATATAAACAAGAAATCAGAAAGTGATTGCTAATAGTTAGATACTAGTACTTTAAAAATGAAAGCAAATCTTCATCAGAATATAAGATAACTAAGTAAAATGATAGAGTCTGCTGACCTCAAAAGTTTGTGCCGGGGTATTAGATGGAAGAAATAGATACAAGTATGTTGAAACAGTAGGTTAGAAATGTGATGATTATGTTAAACTACCGACCCATCCTTAAAGATGTAAATAATAAATAATAAATAAGATTTAGATCCTACTTCCTTGATGGCATTCCGATGCGTTCCGTCATAGACCAACCTCTAGGATAACGAAGTTAGAAACCCGAGCCCAGCTCGAAATAATCACGTCATCTCTACCTACCAACGATTTATCTATCCTGTTGACATCGCCAGTCAAGAAAACAGTACTAATTCTCCTGAGCTGGTTTCGCCATACCATGTATATCTCCATCTCTCCTGTCAAGCCGCCAACGTCTTGCATTACAGATATTATAAATGATTTTATTCGCCCGCACCTGCCTTGCATCCATTATAACTTGGACAACGTTAGAAACAAGACAATTTTAGTTCTAAAACCAGTCGTGGACTTCGAAATGGAAATCAACCGCCACAGCAATAAGGAACAGCGAATAACGTATAGATTTAGCATTTAGAAAGTTGCACAGCAAATCTATCCCAACGGCCTAAGCAATAAAGGCTACCAACTCGGATAAATCTAACACGGAGATAGCACTGGACAATACACAAAACGAGTACTAAGCCGGTAATGTGAAGAACAATTCTGTGTATATACCAAAACAGTTCTTAAGACTGTACGTTACGGTAGACCCAGGTGCGCACCAAAGCGTTGCAGCGATTATAAGACTAGTGTACAACTTGTGGAAGAGATAATGGGTTTTATAGCGGTGTAATAGGGATTGGGCGAGGTGCATATGACATTGCAGTGGATTGTAATAATAGATGGCAGCTGGCGAAGCGCCAAGCCGCGGGTGGCGACCCTTCGAGTGGACTGCACTACCGAGTTCAGGACTGCATAGTTGTACTTATGGGTCATTATTGTACTTGCAGAGTCCGCCTGGGGAACTACCGCACCTTGGCTAATTGTCCTACCGCCACGCCGCGCCACGTGCAAACATCACTGTGTTCCGATTCGAAGGGTAATGTTTGCAGCGAAATCTACAGGGAATAAAGATAAATCATCTTTTATCTCAGAGAGCGATCGAAGGGATCGAAGCTAGGTAACGGTTTGGACTCTTCATTCTGCAATACATGTGTAATACTGTGTTGATCAGGGATATGCCCTGTTCGTCCCGCCACTACAAAATAAAATACTGAACGAAGCAGCGTTTAGCAAAGGTCAACAAAGTTTCTGACTCAAATCTGGCAACAGACGTTGCACACTTAGTCTTCAGATGAATGATTAAAACACTAATTTTACTTGAGTACTACAATAGTAGCGACATTTTACAAACAATATAACTTTTGAAAACTGTTTCAGTAGTATGTTTGACCTTCGATTGAGTTTTAGGTATAACATTATCAGCAAAACGTGGAATTTGTTTACTATTATCGTAATAAAATACTCAGCGTGCGTGTTACTGGGTGCACGAAAACAAACTCGTAACCTGATGATTTAGTGAAGTTGTAATTAATTAATTAGATAATAAACCGCCTCGCCTTACTGAATACCAGATAACCGCTGGGACATGGCGCGATAATGTAATAAAAATGGTGAAACATCAAAAACAATCCCGTGCGATCAGACAATGGAAGGGAGTTTTATAAGTGAAGGAACTAGTTATTTCAAATAAGTTAGAAATTAAATATATGCACGTTATCTCTATCCCACTGCTGGGGAACGGTTTTACATTCGTCAATCTCGTGCCAAATAAGTCCAGGTCTCATATGTCTTGAATAAAATTTGGAAGGTGAGGTGTATTGGTCCATTTCCCAAATACTGTACCAGACTAGATTATTTTATAACCGCTCTTCGACTACTGAACTAAACCTCTAATGGTTTTTCTATTTACAGTCTCTTTAATGCCGTTCTTCTCGTTTTCAGAATAGTCTTTAATTTCGCCAAAGGTTGGCCATTTGGCCAATGTTGTGTTGTCAATTTTTTTCTAGCAAAACATTGAACACCCGTACTTGTTGAATTTTTTTACACAGTCCAGAAATAAATAAATTCTTATTCCTATTCTCAGTCACAGGTGTCCTTTAGCAAGAGGGAGTGGGCGTTGACGGAGAGGCTGTTTTCTGTTGCGTTGCGAGTGTAGGGTAGGCTGAGAAAGGTCGATCGCTGATGAAATGGCAGATACAAGTTTGATATAGGGTTGTCAAATATCTTGGCTACGCGGAACTGTCTGTAAAACGGAGGAACGCGGTTCCATTTTAGGAACTTACGTATAATAATTGGATTCTTAAACGTAAGTTCCTAAAATATTTGTCACTTAGGACAAATATTTGTCAGATACAATCCGATTTTTGTTCTATCTCTGAGTGTTTCCGTGTATCATAAGTACCTACTTCTGTATTTACGATTTTATGAGTATGCTATTATAATCTATCGGCTTCTACATAGGATTGCGTAGTTTAGGTCTAGATAGTGTTGTGTGAGAAATACATATTTATTTATTTCATAATACTGTGATACATTTTGCTAATTTATAAAATTACCGTGTCACAGTGAGTCCTTCGAAACGGTTTGACCGATTTTAATGGATTTTTTTGTGTATTATCCTCCTTAGTGTGTCCCACAAACATTTTTTTCCGGAACCATTTTTCACAATTTGGCATTAAAAATGCATACCAGTGTAATCCTAAAATTGTCCCCTTTTCACCAATTTCCATTTTAAAGCGATATTAGTACTGTTGTTACTAGTTGTTTAATCGAAGGTCACATCGCGAAGTGTAGCTATTTTGGAAAAAAATAGCAAAACCTGTTTAGTGGGTTTCGCAACCCTAGCTCGGCCCGTGACCTTATCACCGCTAGCGCAATGATACCCGTCACGAACTGGGACTCTGCAGCCTAATTTGATAGCTTATATCGTCGTTATTGTTGTCTCTTTCATTTCGACTACAAATGAAAGAGAGAGCTATGGCTAGGTTGCAAACAATATAGAGCCATTAAATAAATACTTAACAAAGTTATGGAAAAAAAAACATGAACAAACCTTTACATATATATCGCACCCCCGAAATTACATCGTCAGTTTTGCAAAAAGTCACTTTTTATCAAAATAGGTTTGTATTTTAAGCGCCATTTCACCTAATGTTAAACGCTGCGGTCCATGATATAGCGCAATAACTTATGTAAAAGAAACTGATTCACTCTAAAACGCTCCGCAGTTTTAATTGCATAGTTCCCGATTTTGTAATTTTTCGGGGATTAAAAAAATATCCTATGTGCTATTCTAGACCATTACCTACCTATCTATCTTTGTTGCGAATTTCATCCAAATCCCCTCAGTGGTTTTACCGTGAAAGAGTCACACACATACATTCATACAAACTTTCGCGTATGTAATATTAGGAAGAAGCGCGCTTCATCGTAGACCGCATCGTCGTTAACAACAAACTATATGGCGGTCTAACGCATACCTATTATTATCGATAACAAAGTATCCGTTCTTCACCTTATCAAAAGTACTCAGCCACCGTGATATTAATTTAGATAATATTGTAATTTAATTCATTCATGATGACAAAACAATTCAAAACATGTGCCGAGAGATAAATAATGTTTTTTTTTCATTTTGGGTATTTGTAGTAGTTTATAGTGTAATCTTGAAGACTTACATTATAAATCCGCATTTATCAGGATATTTTAAATAATTTTGTGAATTACCTGGAACAAAAAAATACATACTTTTAGTTAATTATATTAAACACTAAACAATATTGCATTAATAAACATACAATATATTTGATGTAGAGAAAGACAAGGCTCTACCTGGCTTCCCAGAAGGGAGTACCCTACCGCCCTAGGGTGCAAATGCAAAGGTACCTAATACAATCAAGAATCAAGTACTATACATGCTATTTCTAAAAAAAATGGTTGTCTGTAAAGTCGGTTTACTGACGATAGTTGAACGTGACAACTTCAACTACGCCTTAGAGCGAGGTAACGTCGCATGACGTCATGCGGCGAGGTAACGGCGTTAACGGCACATGACATCATGTTTTGCGGGCGTGCAGCCGGCTTCATCGAATTATAAGACGTTGTCACGTCAAAAAATTGTCAAAATATATATGTACATAGACTAACTAACTCTACCGTTAACGTTACCGTAAACTATCGTTATCCAAATAGTCTGGAATAACAAACAAGACTACTTTTTATCGCAAGAAAGTTACGAGAAACAGGAAAAACGAGGCGTTACCCGTTACTTCTATAGTTGTAGAAGTATAATTGATATTTTATTCTTAGCGGGATATTTCCTCGGCAGTGCTCGCTCATTCAAGATTCGTTCCAGCAAATTAAATTACTTTAATTGCTTCAAAGAATCCATTTAGGCAGGATAACTACTACAGGTAACGCTATGTGGGGTCTTCATCTCAAAATATTGTTACTGAGAATTGGTCAAATTTAATAGTTATTAGAAAATAGGCGTAGAATTTTTTAAAGTTAAATTAATAAATGTGGTTTGATAATATTTTTTATAGTAAACAGTGACGGGGCGAGCAGGGCATATGCCTGATGGTAAGAAACATGCCTGTCCATAAAAGCAGTGATACGCAGTCATTAGAACATGAAGCCTTCAAATCATAACCTAGCACTGGAGTGTTCATTTTATTTATCAAATTATTGTTTGTTTAGTTTAATTGTATGTTGTTTTACTGGTGTACATAATAAAGTGTCTTTGTATGTCTGTACTGCAAGCGACGTGGTGCAATTCTAAAGTTGAACCATGAGGTCCCAAGTATTAGTAGTTCACGTGGCGCGATTCTAAAGTCGAACCAACGGGAAAAAAAGTTCACGTGGTCCGACTCTACGATCGAACTACGCAGTCGAACCACGTGGTCTGGAGGGCGATTTGAGTGTGTCAGGGAAACAAAGTAGAGGGTCAACCTGGGGTTTAAAGCTCTCGCAATTTGTGGTCACTGCGTGTGACCTCTCAAGAAACATCTTCAACTGCTCAATACTGCCGCCGTTTTGTGGCTATTACCATTAGAAATAACTCAAGCTCAAAATAGCAGTTTTAGAACCAAACCATTTACGACTGAATGTGGTGAACGCGTGTATTTTACACAACTTTAAAGCATAACAGAACCGCATTATCAACTAGCAGTTTTCCGCGGTTTTACCCACATAGATCCTGTTCCCGTAATTTTCTCGCTATAAAAAGTAGTCTATGTGTTATTCCAGTCAATAATCTGTGTTGCGAATACCAACAAAACAACAATTGTTCAAAAACTCGCCTAATAAGCAATGTGGCCGACGATGGAGCACGTATTCTTAGTAGGTACTTAATCACTCTTGACTTGAGACTTGAGATTCATCAATGAGGTTCAAGCAGGACGTCTACTCTCTTTGTACGAAAAACGTAATTTGGAAATAAACTCGCGACTTTCCTACTCCAGATCTATTTTGTTTCGTCCGATCGAACATTGTTTGACGTTTAAATGTTCTAAGCCTACTCTATTTAGAGTAGGCTTAGAATTTCGAAATAAACGATAGATCGTTTATTTCGAAATTACGTTTTCATAGAAAGAGAGTATAAGTACGTCCTGGTCTTTCGAGTTGAGATTTTCGTCAGGGTATAGAGGATTAATGAAGGCGAAGAGCATAGGTCTTATTCAGAAGTTATTTTAATAAACAAACGCAGCACAATCCAACTAAGCATTTCAATTAAAATGAAAGGCTGTCCGGAGCATCCATGATTCATTGCTACAGGACAAACAAAACGCATTGACGTTGAGATCAACCACCAGTGCCAGACGGGCGATTCTGTAAAAGCTTAGTCCACCTTCTTTCTTTATCTTTTGGCTATAAATCCGTCAAGGACCGGGCGCTGCGCGGGCGCCGCGCAGCGCCGAACTAACGTACTAACCGTCGTGACCAAATCTGGTCACTCGGGGCTCTAGTATTTGTTCCGCATGGTGGTTTGTCAGTTTTCATACTTCATACAATATACTTCTCTGCTTTGTTCTATTTACAGGATCGTCATTGGATAGATTACTTGATGCCTTGATGATTCAGGCCTCTTTACACTATATTTCTTTACCTTGTTTGGGGTTTGGTTAGCAAGAGCCAGAAAATAGCAACGCCTATTTTACTAACGGGTGACCTTTTCTTGAGACTATCTCAGCTTAATCCTATTCTCCTGCGTTATATCGACGATGTCACGCACTGCTTCGCATGAATTCAATATTGGGTGTCTTTAAGCCGAGAATGTATCAGTTTCCTCTACGTAAGGAAGATGCTCCATCGTAGACCGGCAGTCGAGCGCATACCTATCATCGATGAAAAAATTCGTTGTGTCTGCTTTGTTTGTTTTGAAGTGAAAACTTCTTTAGGCGCGCCTAGTAAGATTTATCGTGGGCTGTGAATTGATTTCTAGCGTCACGCTCGGGTATGATAACAAATTTTCGGATAAACTCGGGACCATGGCCATTGGCCATCTAGAAATGCGTCAGCCAATGGGAAATGCTGAAAGGGCGTGGTCTGGATATCATGGCATGGCCATCTAGAAATGCATCAGCCAATGAGAAATGCTGATGCATTTCTAGACGGCCATGCCAAGATGCCCAGGCCACGCCCTCCGGTTACATCCGTGTAGTTTCCAAGGTAAGGTATCAAATTCTGAGTTATAAGTTTTCACTTCTATCGGTAGCATAGAATAGATAATACAGATGTGTAAGCGTTACTGTGTTCCGGTTTGAAGGGCAATGTTTCCAGAGAAATTACAGGGCTTAGAGATTTAATATCTTAGATCTCTGGGTGACGAGCGCAGTGCAGTGCTAGGTAATGATTTAGACTTTCATGTTCCAATAACTGCGTGTCACTGTGTTGTTATGTGGCAGGCGTGTTGCTTACCATCAGGCACATGTCCTGCTCGTCTCGTCAATCTTTATTAAAAAAAAAAAAATATATAAGGCATAGATACTTATTTGTCACGATAGTTTGTTGAATGAAAGCATTAACAATTTAATCTTTCGTTATTCTTGACCTGGCGATAAACTATTACAATGTTTGTCAAAGCGTGTCTTAGAATTATCGATCAAGGCTGCTAAACAAATGGTGAGTGAACTATTAATTATTATATTTATCTAAACATCTACAATGTATCTTGAATACCTACAGATTAAGGGCGGATCCAGCTTTGGCTCCGGGCGGGTCACATAGACAACTTTAAGTGTTTCCACAGAATTAAATAAATAATAAATAAAATATTGGTGGACAATTCACCCACAACACCATCTGGGCTTAGAGTAATAATACCTTAGATCTCTGGGGGACGAGAGCAGTGCAGTGCTAGGTAATGATTTGGATACTTCATGTTCCAATAGCTGCGTGTCACTGTGCTGTCTAAGCCCTGTAATTTCTCTGGAAACATTGCCCTTCAAACCGGAACACAGTAATATTTGCACATTACTGCTTGGCGGTAGAATAATTGGCAAAGGTGTGGTACTTCCCCAGGCGGACTCTCCCAAGAGTCCTACCACTACAAACCATTGGGAAAACCCCACTTAAGCAGCGCATTCCACAGCCTAGACGCTCTTATCACAAAAGTAGAGTCAAACCTCTTCGTTGGAGTCTTTGGAATGTAACAATAATCTTTTTACCCTGCAAATTTATCTGATAACGTAGCCCTTCAAACCGAAACATAGTGTACCGACGCTGCTGTCAGGTAGTCCAGAAATATTACCCACGACACGACGGTAGTGCAGAAATATTCCCTACCGCACTATTGGTTAAACGTTTTTGTACCCAGTAGTGTAGAAGGGAATGAAGATGTAAGACATTTAAAAATTCCCCACGGCACTACTGGCCAGTAGTGCAGAAGGGAAAAAAAATTCCCCACGACACTACCAGTAGTGCAGCTTGGTAGTGCCGTGGGGAATAAACCGTATTTTGCACATTACAGATTAGCAATAGAATACCGAGTAATTGGCAAAGGTTTGGTACTTCTTTTGGACTCTACAAAGAGTCCGACCACAAAACAAGCCATAGATAAAACATTGTAGTGGTAGGATCTTGGCAGAGTCCGCCGGGTGAAGTACCACACTTTTGCCAGTTATTCTAACGCCAAGCAGTAATGTGCAAACATTACTGCTTGAAACTTATTACACAACATAGAACTAGGTTGAAAAGGTTCCCTACTCATCCCTACTTTCCTCTCCTTTCTATTATGTCCCTAACTATCTGCTTGTGCGATAAGGCCCGAGTTATGCTACTAATATCATAAATACGAAAGTTTTCAAAATGTATGGGTGTATGTTTGTTGCTCCTTCACGCAAAAATTATTGAAGACATTTGGATGAAATTTGGTACATAGATATATTATAATATAATATAGACATTTGGAACATAGATATATAACATAGACATAGATAACGATCTGTAATAACACACAAGCCATTTTTGACGTGATAACGTCTTATAATTCGATGAAGCCGGCTGCACGCCCGCAAAACATGACGTAATGTGCCGTTACCGCCGTTACCTCGCCGCATGACGTCGTCAGTACCATTCCATCAGTATTTTCTTAAGACGTTGTCACGTTCAACTATCGTCAGTAAACCGACTTTACAGACAACCATTTTTTTATCAATCCGGGAAAGCCGGGAAAATAACGCGATCAGGAGTTAAAAGCGGGTGAAACCACGTGCGAAACAATAGCAACACAGTTAAAGCTAGTAGGCCGTGATTTTGAGTTTTTAAAACCATCTGAGACCTATATAAACTAGTGTTTTAAATTCTGAAAAAAATATGTGTATTATTAGTTAGCAGACTCCGCCTGGGGAAGTACCACACCTTTGCCAGTTATTCTACCGCCAAGCAGTAATGTGCAAACATTACTGTGTTCCGGTTTGAAGGGCAATGTTTCCAGAGAAATTACAGGGCTTAGAGATATGACAACTTGACGGTGACGAGCGCAGTGCTGTGCTAGGTAACGATTTGGGCTCTTCATGTTCCAATAGCTGCGTGTCACTGTGCTGTTATGTGGCAGGCATGTTGCTTACCATCAGGCACGTGGCCTGCTCGTCTCGTCACTCTTTCTTAAAATAAAAAAAAACAGTGGCATTTTGAACTCTAGCAACATATTCGCTGGTAATTATAGCCATTATTCGAGTACTCGAAATTATCAGCGATGACCCCACATTATTTTTTGGTAATAAAATTCCTAGTTGTACGTTCTAGTAAAGTAACCGAACACTTTTTTAAATTTATGTTTAATTATTGAGTAACTAAATAAAACTTGGTCAAAATGGACTCCTGATTTAATATTGATTTTTCCTCCAAACTGTGTCATGCTATTCTCGACTTTATGTGTATCTCATTAAGAAACGCGTCGCGCGAGTGAAAACTGATTTTTCCCTGGCATTAGGCGCACTCTTAAACAGTTAACATGAGATAGTTCCTACTTTAGTTCCCTCTAAATAAACACTTGTTACGACGTAGAGTTCATCGACCCAGCACGAGTGACCCGCGACTCGCTATCACGACCCAATAACAACAGATAAACGGACAAAGGAACCAATTATTTACATGTGTAACAGTAGAAGGCACTTTTAATCTATACAGGGTTATTGGTATCAGCATCCTTTTAAACACGTTAAGTACATTAAATATGTTCACTTTTGTTCCACGGTTTTAAAAAACAAAATTGTCCCATACAAAATCATGGACCAATAAAAAAAGTCGGACGTAGTCTCGCTTAAACAGAAACTGTGTCCATCGAGTCGGCCACATAATATGTACGTGTGCTCTGTCACATACAGGCTGACACGCACACATCAGTGGGTCATTACACGCGCTACTTGTGTATATGTGTGCGTGTCAGCCTATCAGTGACAACCTGACAACGCACACGTGCAAATGTGGCCGACTCTAGTGACACAGTTTTTGTTTTAGCGAGACTACGTTCGACTTTTTTATACGTCCATGTACAAAATAAATAAAATTGGCAGTCATAGGAACTGACGATAGAAATGAAAACTTATAACTCAGAATTTGATAGCTTACTTTGGAAACTACATGGTCCGCCTGGGGAAGTACCACACCTTTGCCAGTTATTCTACCGCCAAGCAGTAATGTGCAAACATTACTGTGTTCAGGTTTGAAGGGCAATGTTTCCAGAGAAATTACAGGGCTTAGAGACATAACAACTTGGATCTCTGGGTGACGAGCGCAGTGTGGTGCTAGGTAATAATTTGGGCTCTTCATGTTCCAATAGCTGGGTGTCACTGTGCTGTTATGTGGCAGGCATGTTGTTTACCATCAGGCACATGTCCTGCTCGTCTCGTCACTCTTTATTTAAAAAAAAAGTTAAGGAGCTACTACTAGCTATTGAGAGCTACGCAAAGATAACTGAAAACGTAAAAGAGATAAAACTAATGGATGTTTAGCCTAAATGCAAACACGAAAAAAGGGGGTGTGACAGATAATTATGACGACGCTGATAAGAAGTGATTACACATTCAAGGAAATATGATGAAACCTTAACAAGAATTATTGAACATCATGCAAAGCAGGCTGGAATTATTGCAAGGGCTGAAATGACGCATTTGAATATTAGGTATATTATTATTTTAGCACTATGATCATTTGAACTCTTAAAAAACTTAACTGGTTTTCTTGTTTATATCTTAAGTGTACTTATGTGTATTTATGTGTACACTTATACCTAATTTTACAGACCAATAAAGAATTAAATTGAATTGAATTAAATCAATAACTAGTACCTGGGTGACCGAGCTTTGCTCGTTTAAATACTAAAGTACCTGGGTCACCGAGCTTTGCTCGGTTTAAATAAGTACTAAAATACTTAGATACTCTTAGATTTTCTTAAAAAAAGAATACTTGAAAAAAAGAGAACCCGTCTGGATTCGAACCCGCAGCTCTTATTTCGTTACCGCCACGAACGCCCGACTTCCCGTCTGAGCCAATTACGCTGTCACGTCATGCGGCGAAATTTACCTTCGCATTCTAATGTCTAATGTGACAGATTTTCATTGTCTAAAAACGCGCATAATATGCGTTTTTTTTTAAATGAAACCTAGTTAGATCGATTTATCGTCCCTGACACCCCCTGCATACCTACATAATTTCATCAAAATCGTTCGCGCCGTTTCCGAGATTCAGATTCTATATATATATATATATATATACATATTTATATAGGTACAAGAATTGCTCGTTTAAAGGTATAAGATATACCCTACAGATAAAGGCTCCAAGTAATAGATTTTCTCAAAAAAATTAAAAAGAAAACTTGAAAAAAAACTTCCCGTTTGGATTCGAATCCGGATCTACTAACTTGTGACCGCCCGACTTCCCACCTGAGCTATTATACTGTCGCGCCACGCGGCGAAATTTACCTTCGCATTCTATTGTCTAATGCGACAGTTTTTCATTGTCTAATAACGCGCAATACTTAACGTTTTCAAAAAATAAAACCTAGCTAGATCGGTTGATCGTCCCCGAAACCCTGCATACATAATTTCATGAAAATCGTGCCAGCCGTTTCCGAGATTTTAATTCTATATATATACATACAAGAATTGCTCGGTTAAAGGTATAAGATCACACGTAACTTAAATCACAGTAACATAATTAATATTCTTCTTTAAAAAACCGACTCTATATTAAATTAAATTCAGGCACTCGCCCAAATTTCATAAGAAGCCATCACTAAGTCGTCTAGTTTAACGAAAGTAAATTTTAGTTTTTGTTCATATTTTCAAAAATCTTTACACCGATTTCTATAAAATCTATATGGATCTATCAAACAAAGTACCATCAAAATTTATTCACAATATGTAGGGTACAATAAAAAAAACTAAGTAGCCCGTTAGTTAGATTGCCAAAAAATATTGTACACGTATTTTTTCTTTTGTTTCACAAACAAAAAATGACGAAAATACAGCGCAGCGCTTCGAAGTTTTGTGTGACGTCACTTGTGAGTACGATTTATACTCACGAGTGACGTCGCGAGCCCCCACTCTCGAAGTTTGATGGTCTATAATTATCTTTGTCGATTTATAATATTATGAGAAAACAAAAAATACGTGTCCAATATTTTTCCATGATCTAGCTGACGGACTAATTAGGATGGTGTATTTTTGACCCAGTCCGGTACCCTATTTGCGGAGCTATCGCGTAACAAACACACAACCTAATTGTGAATCCCCTCCTTCCTTGAAGTCGGTTAATTATAAAGGCGTTAAAAAAAGTTTGTTTGTATTATTGTTCTCATGTATCGCTGTAACGTATAAAAATATAATACAAGTACATATAATTATGTATCTGTGTTCCAAATTTCTGTGTTTTTAACTTTCCGACGTGATTGAGCAACAAATATCCAGACTTTGACATTAACAATATTAGTAGGATAAATTATAAATGACCTCATTTTCATAACAACACATGATAGACTTTAATAAGTAAAGAAAACAGTATTTTTCCTATTATAAACTGTAAACCCATAAAAATGGATGATTTAACAAAAATACGAGATAAAGTACTTATTCGCTAGAATTCGTGATATGTTATGAATCCAATTAGCTGGCGATGTCCATTTGACCTTTGATTAATTAGCTCGACCTTTTGCCCATAACACTGGTAGTATTTGCGTACTTACTGTAAAATATACATTACTGTAATAAGTATGACACAGCTATAAATGTGCCCCCCCTAAGCAAGAATCCCTATTATTTATATGCAATAAAAAATTGGCTGTCATTGGAACTGCCGAAAGAAGTGAAAACTTATAACTCAGAATTTGATAGCTTACTTTGGAAACTACACGGGTGTAACCGGAGGGTGTGGCCTGGTCATCATGGCATGACCATCTAGAAATGCGTCCGCATTTCCCATTGGCTGATGCATTTCTAGATGACCATGGCATGATGGGCAGGCCACGCCTTTTTAGCATTTCCCATTGGATGACGCACTTCTAGATGGCCAATGGCTATGGTCCCGAGTTTACCCGAAGATTTCTTATCATACCCGAGCGTGACGCTAGAATTCAATTCACAGCCCACGAAAAATCTGTCTAGGCGCGCCAAAACAAGTTTTCACTTCAAAAACTACCCTAAATGCTATTCCAGACTTGAATCTACTTACCTATGTGTTCCAAATTTTAACGCGATCAGTTCAGCCGTTCTGATGTACCTAAATAAGTTACATTCAAACTATCACATATAAGTATATAATACAAGTAATAGGTATTATGTGTAATCTGGATGTTTAGATATTTGTATCGCATAAATCTAGCTATTACATATTAATATTGATTAAAAGCTAAAAACAAAAACTCTCTATATCGTATATGTCTTAGTAAATTATTACTTCGGTCTGTATCATGTCGTAAGATCTGAAGGAAGGGCATATAATACATATATGGTATATTTTTAATCCCGAAAAAATCAGAGTATAAGGAACAAGAAATTATCTAAATTCAAAGCGGAAAAAATCACGATCAGACAGATACATTAATTAGTAATTACTCGTATATTATAAACACAATCATTTTATGAATATCACTAATACGTAATTATTATATTGAATGTCACAAAAAAAAACAAAGAAAAAAAAATCTGTCTACTAAAAATTTAAAAAAAAAGAAATGAAAAACAAGATATCACATTAAAAAAAACAACTAATTTTAATGTCAAAGATTTATTATTATTTCTTTTTTTATCAACTAGTTATAAAAGCTTGTTTTTAAACGTTTTTTTAAAGCTTGTTTTTAATTTAGAAACAAAATCCAGAACTAGGTCCGTAGAATCATATAGTACCTACTAGCATCTACTAGTACGTAGTACATAGATAAAATACGTACCTATTAATGATAAATATTGAAGTATTTACTGCATTTAAATATTTCTTGTGTAAACGGGTCACGTTTATCAATTGTTTACGATAACATTGTAATTGGAACTACTTCAGTGAACGGTAATTAGTTACATAATGATTAAATACCGTAGGCCTAAATATAAGCTTAAATGGTTAATAATACCTATCGCTATTCTTTGTCAACAACCAACAAGAAAGTTGGGGTAGAACCGCAACATACCTTGCCGCTAGCGATTCTAAGAGTCAAGTAGATTGGTAGTTGTAAACCAGGGATGTAACGGAGGTAATTTTATCGGAATCGAAGGCGGAGTCGGAGTTTTTAAATTTGATTTATCGGAGTCGGAACCGAAGTCGGAGGCATAGGCAGGATCAAAAGTGGTGGCAGGAGAAACATTTTTATTAGGGATACATTTTTATTTTTTGCCTAACACGTGGACACGATAAACATTGACGAGCAATTGATTTAAGGGGTTGGGATTTTGTATTTCCATTTACTTTCCACCACAATAAGAGATTATAGAGTATGTATACACCTTACCTCTGATTAAAACCTCCGTTTTAAAAGTTTCGGAGTCGAAGCTCCGTAACATCCCTGTTGTAAACCACTCACGCCACATACAGAGACGCAGTTTGTTAACAATTTCAAGGTGCTCAGGACACATCTTTTGATTTATATCGATGTAATCTAGCACGTTAGCCCAATGCAGGTTGGTGGATGACGTCTCATTGGTACAAAGCGTTTAGTTGAATTAAGTATGTTTTTAAAAATATATAAGTATTATTATATCAGCTATCTGGCTTCCATAGTACAAGCTCTGCTTAATTCAAATTAACTTAAATTAAATTAATTTCTGACCTCAAGGTCAGATGGTGTTGTGTGTTAAATGTCCGCCAATGTTTATTTATTATTTCACGAAATTTAGTCGAGTGTGTATTATGAGTTTGTAAGTGTGTATGTTTATAAACTATCTCTGTAATGGCAGTGCACCCTCACTCGCTCAAGGTCGCGCGGTTTTAGCCTACCGCTAGACCGTTCCTTCCAGGAAACAAGTGACAGTCGGTTGTCGGACGCACGGCTGAGCGCTCGCGCAAAACGTTTCCCGCGCATATTGTTATTAGATATGTCGTAAACCCTCCGTGCTAGACAGGGACAGAGTTACGCGTTAGAAAGAGCGCAAATGTTTATTTGAAAATCGCGACAGGTATTGGCGAGCTGAATTGAACTTTGTTGTGTCCCAGTAAGAGTCGCTATTTATATAATTGTTTTTGGTAAGTGTGGTTTCTGAACTAATATTTATTCTGTGGTAATGGCTTGAATAAAATTAAAAACGTAGGACGTAACTAAGACTAACATGTAGGCTACTTTTAATCACGCTTAAGTTAGGTTGATAAGCTGTAGTTTACACCGCTGGGTGCAGTTATAAGCTAGTACTCATTTTTCATAAATCTGTTTTTAAACACATTTATCATTAGTTAGGTTTTATACAATGTTATGTAAAAAACTGCTTTTATTTCAAGTTACGGCTGATCTAATCGGGGGGTGTAAGGGGGAAGCGTATATCATCTAGTTTCCTCAAATGTCAACCTCCCCTGCACGTGGTGCACCCTGCTGCCAACTAACGAGGCTCTGACGACCGAACCAATGGCGGTATATCCATTTAAAAGCCAGTCCTAAATTGACCAGGCCAGTGACGGGCAGCGGCGTCACTGGTGCAAAGGGCTGGCCCCGCGGTCACCAACCCGCCTGCCAAGCGTGGTGACTATGGCAAACACCCCCCCCTTATGAAAGACACAAATAAGAAACGGCCCCTAGTCCCCGGCGGCTCCGCTATTCCAGGCACTGGTGGCAGCCTTGGTTCCGGCAGAGCATGGGGTGCAAAGAATCTCCGGCAGATGCCCCGCCACCAAACCCCACGACTCGACCTGGCAACTTATAATGCACGGACGCTGAGGGCTGACGAAAAGATTGTGGAGTTGGAAGAAGAAGTGGACAAGTTGCGCTGGGATATTATAGGGTTATCCGAAGTCCGAAGACAGGGCGAGGGCAGGATAACCCTCGATTCCGGCAACTTGTTCTACTACCGGGAGGGAGATCAACAATCCCAAGGGGGTGTCGGGTTTATCGTCCGCAAGTCTCTTGTTAACAATGTGATAATGATCGAGAGTGTGTCGAGCAGGGTTGTATACCTTGTACTTAAAATTACCGACCGATACTCATTGAAGGTAATACAGGTATACGCACCGACCTCGACACATCCCGACGAAGAGGTTGAGGCCATGTATGAGGACATCTCCAAAGCCATACATGTCTCGCCAACACATTTCACAGTTGTGATGGGAGACTTGAACGCGAAACTGGGGAAACGTAGCGGTGATGAGTTGAGAGTAGGGCAATTCGGATATGGGCAGCGGAACCCAAGAGGGCAACGTCTAGCTGATTTCTTGGAAAGGGAGAGCCTCTTTATGATGAACTCCTTTTTCAAGAAACAGCCACAACGAAAATGGACATGGATTAGCCCAGATGGTTCCACAAAAAATGAGATCGACTTCATTATGACGACTAAACGGCAAATATTCAGCGATGTCTCTATGATCAGTAAGGTCAAAACCGGCAGCGATCACCGTATGGTAAGAGGCACGCTGAATCTAAACATTAAGTTCGAAAGGTCACGTCTAATGAAGTCCACACTCCGACCAAGTTCTGCTCAAATTGAGAATCCCGATAACTTTCAACTCGAACTTCAAAACCGCTTCGAGTCCCTAAATGAGTGCGTAACGGCGGATGAAATGAATGACAGGCTAGTGGAAACTGTTCACGCGGTTGGCAGAAAATTCTACAAGAGCCGACGCCAAAATAGAACACAAAAACTCTCCGATCATACTCTGAATCTCATGGCGGTTAGGCGAGGTATGCGGTTGCAGTCTTCGGTAGACATGACGGTCTACAGACGGCTCAATAGACAGATTTCTACTTGTGTGCGACGCGACATACGCTGCTACAATACTACGAGTATTGAAGAAGCGATTAAGCGGAACAAAGGCTCGAAAGTGTTCGCAAGAAATCTGTCTCTTGGGCAAAGTCAATTGACCAAATTGAAAACCGATGATGGCAACGTCACCTCGTCGAAGCCCGAGATTTTAGAGGAGATCGAGAAGTTCTATGAACAGTTATACACCTCTGCGCAAGCACAACCTGTCGTTAATATGGCTAAAGACCCCAGAGCCAAGCTGACCCGACACTTTACCGAAGATATCCCGGAAGTCAGCCTGTACGAGATTAGGATGGCCCTCAAGCAACTTAAAAACAACAAGGCACCTGGCGACGACGGAATTACGACTGAGCTTCTGAGAGCGGGTGGAAAACCGGTACTTAAAGTCCTCCAGAAGCTGTTCGACTCTGTCATACTTGACGGTAATACGCCAGAAGCGTGGAGCAGAAGTGTGGTGGTGCTCTTCTTCAAAAAAGGTGACAACACCTTGTTGAAGAATTACAGACCCATCTCACTTCTGAGCCACGTTTATAAGTTGTTTTCGAGGGTTATCACGAATCGTCTCGCACGCAGGTTTGACGACTTCCAGCCACCCGAACAAGCCGGTTTCCGAAAAGGCTATAGTACCATAGACCACATCCATACGCTTCGGCAGATTATACAGAAAACCGAGGAGTATAATCGGCCACTATGTATAGCGTATGTGGACTATGAGAAAGCCTTCGATTCCATCGAGACCTGGGCAGTGCTTCAGTCTCTCCAGCGATGCCGCATGGACTATCGCTATATCGAAGTGTTGAAGTGTATTTACAGCAAAGCCACAATGTCTGTTCGATTACAGGACCAGTGCACAAAACATATCCAGCTACAGAAAGGCGTGAGGCAGGGAGATGTTATATCTCCGAAACTGTTCACTGCCGCGCTGGAAGATGTTTTCAAGTTACTGGACTGGAACGGACATGGCATCAATATCAACGGCGAATGTATCACTCACCTTCGGTTTGCCGACGACATAGTCATTGTGGCGGAGTCGCTGGAGGACCTCGGTGCTATGCTCAGAGACCTCAGTAGAGTATCCCAACAGGTAGGTTTGAGGATGAATATGGACAAGACGAAGGTCATGTCAAATGTTCATGTCTCACCTGTACCGGTTATTGTTGGGAATACCACACTCGAAGTTGTTGACGAATACGTCTACCTGGGTCAAAAGATCCAATTAGGTAGATCCAACTTCGACAAAGAGGTCCAGCGAAGGATCCAACTCGGATGGGCAGCGTTCGGGAAACTACGGCACATCTTGGAGTCCAAAATACCCCAATGCTTGAAGACGAAAGTCTTCAATCAGTGCGTGTTGCCAGTGATGACTTATGGAACTGAGACGTGGTCCTTAACTGTGGGCCTCATAACAAAGCTCAAAGTCACACAGCGAGCTATGGAGAGAGCGATGCTCGGAGTCTCTTTGCGCGACAGAATCCGGAATGAGGATATTCGCAAAAGAACGAAAGTAGCCGACATAGCTCGAAGAGTAGCTAAGCTGAAGTGGCAATGGGCAGGCCACATCGCTCGCAGAACTGACAACCGATGGGGAAGAAAGGTTCTCGAGTGGCGACCACGAACCGGAAGACGCAGTGTTGGACGGCCTCCCACTAGATGGACAGATGACCTCACAAAGGTCGCTGGAAACCGCTGGTTGCAGGTTGCGCAGGACCGTTCGTTGTGGAAATCTAGGGGGGAGGCCTATGTCCAACAGTGGACGTCTTGCGGCTGATGAATGAATGAATGAATCGGGAGAACGCCAAAATATGTAAACTAATATACACAAAATATATATAATGTAATAAGAGTAACTTAGAATAAAAATTGTGTTTTTACATGTTAAAAATTGTGTTAAATTACTTAAATAAAAAGAAACTGGAGAATATTAGGGCAATCTGCATTCAATGTATTCGATAGCGTAATACCTACGTTTATTTTTGTACGCGGTCAGACTAGTAGTTAATGCGAAATGTCTTATCAAGAAATTAGCATACGACAAAAATAGTTAGTTGGTTTTATAAAATACATTCAAGTTCATGGAATTCGAATGTTTGTAATGTATGTGATATATACGAACCACGTTTTATCTTTATCTTTATTCGCCTTATAACATAGTATGTTATATCAGGTATTACTTAAGACGCGACTAAACACGTTGAATTTTATTTAGATGACATCATGATATTTTCAGCGACAACTGAGCAGCATACAATGAAAACGACTTCAGCTGCAAAGGATTGTTTTTTTACAGTAAGTATATAGTGATGGGCCTGATGGTAAAACAACAGTCTTGCTCTTGGTAGCAATTCTGAATGCAATTCCGAATAGTTCGGAATCGGAATGACAATCCCTGTCTCTGTCATGCTAAACAAATAAGACAAAGACCGAGAGATGAGATTCCGTGTCGGATGCAACCGAATGGATTTAGAATCGCTACCCTTAACAGCCAAACGCCACCAAGACATTAGAACACGAAGAATCCTAATCACTGCACCGCGCTCGTGACTCAGAGATGAGATGATTTCTTTGCCTTACAATTTCACTGGAAACATTGCACGTCAAACCAAAAGACAAGTTTGCATATTAGTGCTTAGTAGTAGAATAAAGTGCAAGATGTCTTACTTCCCCAAACGGACTCTGCAAAGAGTGCTGCCACTACAATAGTCACTACCAAAGACGTCAAATGTAAAAGACACACAAAGGCTGCTCGGAGACCTGATAAAAAATCATATTTACATGTGTTGGTGACTAGTGTAATGATTCGGATTATAATATCGTCTTGTATCACATTCACGCACAGAACATGCCATAATATAAATAATTTAATAAAATCGTCTGCAATCCAAGGATTAATTAAAAAATACACGATTTTCACCGCGACGAAATCAGACTGTTACGTTCGGGTATACTAAAATATTGCAATGACGTTACTTCATTCACTTTCTCTTCTTCTCTCGAGCGATTTCCACTTGAAAATGATTTCTCGCTCACTCGCTTTGTTGATCTTTTTGCGTAGCAAAAAAAATTCTTCATCTATGGTCACTACAAACGTACAACCGTACAAGTTAAACCAAGACGATTGATATTCAAAAGCTCTCTGTTATGTTTATTTTCAAACAATGTATCCTTCACACATTGTCAGAAAATAAACAAAATCCATCATCGATGCACGTATGCAAAGGACCGTATCCTGCGCACACGAATACACGATCAATATTCGACGAGTGCTCCCGGACACGGCGCGATCATCACTTCAATAGAAAAGCTATCTAGCGCCCGTCCTCGTATCGAATATAAATTACACGAAATTATAGTAGAGATGCATAAAATCCGCGTTATGTGCGTCGCCATTTTGAAAACGCGCTCGAAGCGTGCGTTCGCGCCATCGCGGTGCGGTAACCCCATGACCGAGCATACGGAGCATAATATAGATGCGTTGACCGCCCACGGTCAGAAAGTAACCGGCCGACTTTATTTACGCGTCGGTGTTGCCAGACGTACGAGACATCTCGTACGCATACGAGGTTTATGGGTCGGCGTACGAGGCACGGGCAAACATTAATCTCGTATGCTTCGGTACATGATTTCCGTAATGCCGCCTGCCTGTGTACAAAATACCACAGTCCGAAATCGATCCACTCAGCTAACTAATTCTAATACACATCACTAGTATCACTAATATTAATATTGTAAATAAGCTTTAGTCATTAAAGTTAGGTAGGCATGTCATTTGAAATCAAATTTTATTTCATTTATGTCAATTTTTTCGTGTAAACTACACCACACTACACTACATGTACACTATGGTGTACATGAGGAGACATGATAGTTTAGTTTTTGGACCGTATGTATGATTATGCTGTACATTTTAATATTAAACTCAAGAAACACTACTAGTTAAGACTACTAAGGGAATAACTTGGTTTAAAAAAAAAACACCGTGTACGAGATTTTTTCGCGCAAATAGGGAAATACGAGATTTTAGGCAGACTTGTACGAGAAATCCAGGTCTAGCATCTGGCAGCCCTGTTTACGCGTCGACATCGTAAGTGGAGTGGCGTCTGAGCCGCTTCGCATCTCGGCCGCGTATTACGACGCACCCAGTCTCGAGTCTCGCCGTCGCAGACGCGTTCATTGTTTTCCATTTACACTTTTTTGGGTGTTTACGAGGCGAAGCGAGGCCGTCGCGCGTCCGTTTCTGATTTGATTTCTTTTTATTGCTCCTCGACGATCGATAGGCGGGTTTATAACGAGCTGCCTACTTTTGCCGCTCGTAAAATTGGTCGTATTGCCAAATACGTATAGATTAGATCGGAAACGCAAAAGGCCCAGAGATAAAATTCTACGCATGACCTGAATGAAGTATTCAGCGGTTCAAAACATGTTTTGACGTCTTTGAAAGGCTATTTATTATCTTTTGAGTTAGATATTTATTTGCCTACTGCATTACTCGAAGTAGATAGTATTATTTGTTAGTAATTCATGACTCAGAATAATTTAATTACCCTATTATACCAACGCATAATATGTATAATAAATGTGAAAGTTTAGCTTTTTTATGTTAGTTGGTAAATTATGTCGGAACGACTTACGGATCAGGGTCAAATTTTGGACCACAGATAAACTTTAGCACATAGGTTACGTCATGTCCCAAAAATTGCAGAAATCATTAAGGATTAGGAAATATACCACACGAAACTAAACCGTGTACAGCGTTCGACCAATATACAAATCAAACATTAAACTGTAATCAATATTTTTTTGTTAATATCGCCTACATTTTGCCGATACATGACATGGCATCTCGGCGCATGTCACATGCTGCTCGACATTTGGCAAAATAAACTATTCTAATAGCTTCGAACGCGTCAATGCGGCGACGCAAGATACATTGAAAACAATCTTCCACACGAAAATAAAAATTGACGCAAAACTTGGCTAAAAAGACGTAATACTGTTTAAAAAAAGAAAAATGTGGTTTCAATTTCAAATGGTATTCAATAAAAACGCACTGCGAATATAAAAAAAATATAGTTCTTATTTCAAATGTGTAGATTACGTTGGCGCCATCTTTAACGGTCACCAAGGAGGTCATGTCTGTGGCCAGTGGTAGACCTTCACGGTCAGTCGGCAACAACGCAATGCCGGCATTTAGGACCTGCTTCACGTCTCATTTGCATAAAATTACAATTTAGACGGTTTTTTGTCGAATGACCAATTGGCTCCACATTGTTCTGTTGGTGTAAACAAGTGCTTACTACAGAGCGTTGGCTGTAGAATGCAATATCTCTTCTAATATTCATGTTTATTTTTTGTTTCGGATATCTATTATTATCTTCCTAAAGCTATAATTGTGAAAGTTTGAATGCCCAAATAATTTAGTAATTTCCTCGCTGAGGTGGGATGAAAAGTTACGTATTGCATTTGTGTGCAAAGATTTTTCACCTTGTGCTCTTTTGATTCCCTTGGTAACGCTCAGGATTCTCATTTTTAATCACTCGCTGTTAGAATCCTTCGCTTGCTCGGTCATCAAAATTGAGCACGCGGTGAAAAAGCAACTTTGTACTCTTGAATAACAATTAACTATTTGTTTATCGTATTGCAAGTTGAGAATAGGTTAACATTTCTTTATATGCATTTAGCGACCACTAGTTTGGATAAAATGAAAAATGGCTCCTTTGGAGGCTTGAACGACGATTACAAAATATGTGAAAGGCACAAACCTAGCAGGAACTAATAGTAAACTAAATGCAGAATGGTCTCAATGTAGCGCTGCAGGTGACGACAGGAAGGCAAACTAATTACAAACTAACCAAATTAACATTCTAGTTATTCTAATGCGACCAGACCTTCTCGCTGGCAAGGCACTGATTGCGGATGTGTGGCCAATGTCAATGCTTTAATCTTAAAGTTAAATTACAATCTAAAACCCAGGTGTTGGTTACGGCGGGAGGAAATTAACTTAACTGCTTTCTTGTCTTCTATATACGTGTGGTTAGGTGTAGAAACTGTTTACTATTATCAGTAGAAACATCCTCTTAAATCCGTGCTGGCACAGTGTCCACAACCACCTATTTCTAAATTTTTGAAATGGAAATACACATAGTTTTTAAAAACTTTCGCAATAGGATATTGGGAACCTTGGGAACTATGGTTAGTGTTGTGTGTCGTGGTGACAACAAAAAACATTAATCATTTTTGAAGTGAAAACTTCTTTAGGCGCGCTATAGACAGAATTTTCGTGGGCTGTGAAATGGATTCATGAATCGTCACGCTTGGATATGATAATGGATCGGATCAGATATGAAATCTTCGGGTAAACTCGGTAAAAACGGCCAGGTAGGTACCAGGGCAACAGGGCAACAGTAAAGAGTTTCGATTACCTACCTCCAACAGCCCAGCGTTTATCTCCAGATACCAGGACAACAGAAATATAAAAGAGTTGCGTTTGCCCCTAGGTACCAGTACCAGGGCAACAGCAAGTTTTCACTTCTATCGGCAGTTCCTATGACTGCCATTTTTTTTTTAATTTTATGTGAAGTTAGCGGGCTTATTATTTGCATTGCTAAAGATATGCATGGTGCCCCACACTACGTATCCTATAGTTATGTATTTAATAAATTATTATAATAGTATTTAGGTTTGTACCAGAAGCGTACCGCAGTTTCATCTACGGTTCCCGATCCCGGTATTTTTTCGGAATAAAAAATAGCCCATGTGTTACTCCGGACCATTATCTACCTATGTACCAAATTTTATCCAAATCCGTTTTAAAATAGTTCTTGCGTAAAAGAGTAACAAACCATATGTACATCCATAATCTGTACATTCTTAGAAACTTTCACGTTGATAATATTAGTAAGTTAAATAAACTCTTTATTGCACTTCACAAGTAAACAAAGTTACAAAAACTAAAAAAAAAAAATGGATAGGATTTAATATCAGCAATCTAGCTCCCAGTATACAAGCTGGGCTTTATTTGGGGCTAGTGTCGTATGAGAGTCCACTAAGATTTGATTTTTGGCAAGCAACAGACGCGTTGCCGATACAGCAGGCTCGCGAGACACGTACGGACCTTCGGAATCTAAGCCACGGCGCAAGGTCAACTTTACAACTTAGCTCGGCCATCATTTCGCCGTGACGCAACCGACGCGACGCCGCCGACGCCCGACGCCATCGCCCGTTTTCGAATGCGGAACATATTACCAGCCAGGGTTGCCAACCGTTGAAGAAATTTCCTCGTACATACGCAGCTAAAAATATCGTATGTTGGGTTTCATATCTGTTGTACATTGAAACAACCGCACCTAGGATAAAGAGGTCCACAAATTTCAAGTAATTTCGTATTTTGGCTTTCATACACCCCTGGACATATTATCAAACTCTCGTACAAAAGTTATATTGTCGAAAACTTACCCCAAGTCTCGTGTTTGTACTAGGAACCTCGTGCGTTTAGCAACCCTGTTGCCAATATACCAGTTTTTGCTTCCCCATCGGCCGTGGGCGTTGTAGGTACACCAGAACCTTGGCTTATTTTCGAAACATTATGTAAGTTGTGTACGACTGTTAGAGATTAGAGAGTTATCGATTTCTATCCTACTCCCACTAGTATTAAAACTAGCAGCGGCTCCCGGTTTTACCCGCATGATTTCCGTTCATGTTATTTTCCCGTGATAAAAAGTAGTATTCTAGACTATCATCTGTAATCAAATTTTTGAACCCCGTCCGTTGAGATGTTTCGACGTACATCGAAACTTTCTAATTTATAATGTTAGTAGTAAGTAGGATGCGAAAGATTGTATAATATAATATATGTTTGTTTCTCTTTAAAATTAAAACTACAGTAGGGATCTTAATGTTGGTACATAGATAGATATATTTAATAGTCGGGAATAATTTTTTACCCCGAAAAAATAACGTGAAATATTTATTTATAGTAATGCTACTAATATTATAAATGCGAAACTTCGGATGTTAGTGGCTCAATCATTTAGGGAAACCTGAACGGATCACAGGTTGATATATGGAACACAGGTAGATAACAGCCTGGAATAGTAACTAATTTATTTTAAAATTAAGGGAACGCGAACTTTACGGGCAAAACCATGGGGTTTGGCTAGTACTAATATACATTTATGGATAAGTAATAGGTATTTAATTAACTGTAAGATTGTATCTAGAGTTTTATTACGGGAAGTTTTTCTTGTTTATTTCTTGTGGGTGTAATACATAATTATATTTTCTTAGGTATGTAAAAATCTTCTGTGCGTGTGTTTATAATTAAATTGCTCCTAAACGGCTCGAGCAATTTTGATGAAATTTCATAAGTGTTCAAAAGAATACGAAAATGTTTCAGATTAATAATTAGAAGTTTTTATACTTTTTTTGATACCTACGTGTTTTTTTTTCATGAGTCCGCTAGTTATTAATAAATAAAATACTAATGTCAACGTGTGAACGTGTCTCATAGTTTAGTTTTAAAAAATGCTGTCCCACAACCCCAAAACTGATAGCCACAGTCGTGTGTTAGACGCATTAGTACGCTCGATTTCAGATGATGTCGGCTAATGATACGTTATAGAAAATAAATCAGAAAAAATACGGCCGAGGCACGCACCGTGGCCAGATCAAAACATATCACTACGGTATTAAATTACTTCAGGAAAATTGCGAATTAAGACGATTTCATATTGAATCGTGGGTAATTAATGCATAGCACTGGCAACATTTGCACAGTATGTGTGCGTTTAAAAAAAATGCATAACTTTGTTTATAGTTTAGAGCGACGAGACGAGCAGGATTATATGAGCCTGATGATAAGCAACATGCCTGCCCATAACTGCACAGTGACACGTAGCTATTGGAATATGACGATTCCAGAGCACTTTATCATTCCCACTGCTGGTACTCGCAGCCTTTTCTGACAAGGAGAGATAGAGTCAAGGTCATAATTCGCTACGCTAGGCATTTGACTGAAACCTCTTGAAACACGACGGTTTCCTCACGATGTTTTTGTCAACGTATAGCCAATGATGGTGAAAATCTTGTCCTCAATAATTATAAGTGTAGACAAACTTAGGACTTAGACTTAGGAGAAATTTATGCGAAAGTTTGGACGCTAATTGCTCGATCACATCGGAAAGGGTGATCGATTCGGATTGAAATTTGCAACACACTCCGATTATAGTCTAGAATAGCACATGTGCTACTTTTTATCCCGGTAATGTCATAGGGACGGGAAATACGCGGGTGAAACCACAGCTACTATAATATAATCCAAAGCATAGAACCGTAACGGTAGAAAACGCAATATATCGTGTATTTTTTACGGCAAAATTTTCATTTCACCCGCGGGATATATCGGATAAGCGGAATCGAAGTCCCATCCAATCAAGCTGGCAACATCGAGGACGGTAACGTAATTTTCTCCCTCAAAATGAGGTGTTTTCAAGTAGCATAAATACCTGCCAAAGATAGTTCGTTATTTCGCCAGAGATGGCGCCATTGTTTCATTTTGTTGGAGCAATTTGTCAATGTCAGAAATTTGACATTTTGACCAAATTGTCAAATATGGGGCGTAGTTTGAAATACGCGTAGTGTTCTCATTTCCATTATTTACTCAGGATAAAATATGTATAGTATATGTGTTTTTCCAGACTATAATCTACCTGTAATCTAAATTTTAACCCGCTCCATTCGGCTTCATTTTATTCCGGGAGAATAATGAGGATGGAAACTGTCGCAGATAAAACCGCGCGCTAGTAATTAATAAAATTATTTACGCACCAAAATACTCCGTCATTAGGTGTCATTTAACAGCGATTCGTTAATTACCTGGAACAAAAACAAAACAAAAATAAATTTTCATGTTGTTATAAATTTACAATCACCGTAAAATATATTATAATATGTTGCATAACACAACTGGGGCCTTCTCTCTAAAGAAGAGAGTTAAGGTCATAACACGTTGACTACGTCAGGGTTGTGGGATGATAGATGGTTTTTTTGTAGCTTAGATGAGACGAGCCCGATTTGCCTGATAGACACCATGCCCATAACAGTAGGTACAGAGTCACGCAGCTATTGGAATATGAGGAGCCCAAATCATTCCCTAGCACTGCGCTGTCGTCGCCCAGATTTGTAAGATGATTTATCTCTATGTCCGATTTCACTGGAAATATTGCCCTTCAATGGAACACAATGATGTTTACACTGCTTAGCGGTAAAATATCTGGCAAAGATAAAGTACTTTTTCACCTCTATCGTCACCACTACAACAGTCATTTCATTTTCTGCTAAACCCGTAAACAATAGCTCTACATCTAGAGACGACCTGGCGACACAAAACAAAAGAAAAAAAAAAAAAAAGAAAAAAAGACGTCGTAAACAGTTTCGAAGCCAATTAATTTTAGAATCTCAGTCCGAGGAATAGCAGTCAATTTGTGAAAATTCAAAAATCGAACAATAAAAAAAATGGAACGTAAGTTGGCGGTATGCCACGGCGTTGCCAAAGCGCGCGCGATCCAATTCTGTCAAACGAGTCTCCAAAGTAATGGCCGCTTATTTTTGGCGGGAACACACAAATATCATTGGCTTCGTAATGAAGAAATATCGTCCGGGGTTAATCTCGGCGGTCGTGTGTTTTCGCGTTACGATCACTTGGATTCATTACTATATCCATTAATATACTGAGGAATTGTTCCCGGACGCATGGCTAAAGCAGAGACAAAGAAGTTACGTTTGGAATTTCAAATTATGTCAGTCATTAAGCATTAAGTGAAGAACGAGATGGAGTTATTCGAGAACGAGTCGATGTGAACAGTATTAAAAATGTTTTCCCGACCATCGCAAGTTTGGCTGGAAGAGATTCCTTTCAGCAATAAGGCTGCATATTGCGCTAATTTATATTGTTTTTCTTTGCCTGTATGTCTCTTTTTCTTTTGGTGTGAAAAACAAAGAGTATCTATCTACAGTACCTACCAAGTTTTGCATTGCAGCTCTATTTACATTGTACAACCTGAGCACAGTTTATGTACAAGACCCCATTACATAAGGGTGTACGCATAATGCACAGCAATTATCGCGGCAACCAACGTGCACTTTAAAACACGCGTCAAAGAACTGACGCGCAACCCAACCCCTTATATCCTAACCCTTCCGAGGAATCGTGTGAAAGAACTGAAAAGCTAGGATTTGTAATCAAGATGGCGGATCATTTTAATTACTATCTCCTTGTAGATAACGTTTCTGGTATTAAAAGTAACATGGTTGTTAAGTTTTTTTAAAATTCTTCTAAAGGTGTGATATGGCCGGTCCAGTCTGGCTTAAGTTTCAACTGCTATCGGTGAGCTTTTTGAAATGAAAACATCTTTTGGCGCGCCATAGACATATTTTTCGTGGGCTGTGAATTGTGTCACGCTCGGGAATGATAAGAAATTATCGGAGAAAATGCGTGAGCATTTCTAGATAGCCATGCTCATGGCCACGAAAAAACAATAAACGATTTATGATTCTGAACTAGGTACCAGTTGAATTTCAAAATTCTTCTAAGAAATACAAAAATGTAACTTTGATAAATAAAACAACTATAAATAAAGAACATTATAATTTATAATCGATTTATACAGTTAATAATAATACACTCTAAATCCTTGAATAACAGTATATTATACTAATCATAAATCAAAATGAACTGATTAAGTGATATATATTATGTAAAAATACTTACTTTACTTTGCACTTAAGCACATAGGCACAGAATAAATATTACAACATAGGTTTGAAATTTCGAAAGCTAAAGTCTTTCCTGCTCAATATGATGATAATTTCTTTGCCAACCGGAACACAAAAATTTACTATAAAAAGTGATTAAAAGCTAATGAGATGCAGAATCCCCGTAAATTAATATTTTTATGCTGAATCATGCAAAATTTAAGTTTTGATCGCTCACTGAAACGGACCCACATTCCACAAGAGTACATAAATATGTATAATAGATGATAAAAATATTATAAAATATATATGGCTTCATTACTGCGTTATCTTTGTTGCTATGGGCGGCAGACAAAGTAATCGCCGTATTTTAAAACTCGCATTAGCACCAGCCCACGTTTCCCACGGCTGGGACTCGGGTATTCTCTCTTAAGGAGAGCAAATGATATAATACTCTACGGCGGTCAAGTGTTGGCATCTATCAATTGTTTATAAATGGCTTGTAGGATGACACATCATGTCCTCAAAACTTGACTTTCTTTAAACACACTGGTTTCTTAACAACGTTATTGTTCACTGTTAAATCCAGAAGATATTGAAAAAGAGTTGCTATTACTGTAGAAGTGTAGAAGAAGAAGCAAGTCGAAAGGTAGCGGTTCGCGCTGCGACCGCGACGCGAGACCGCGACCGGAGACCGCGACCGGAGACCAACACAGGCACTTGTCACTATGGAATTGTATGGGCGCCAGTTCGCGCCGCGACCGCGACCGCGACCTGTCTCGGTCTCCTGTCGCGGTCGCGGCGCGAACTGGCGTCCATACAATTCTATAGTGTCAAGTGCCTGTCGCGGTCTCCGGTCGCGGTCTCCTGTCGCGGTCTCGCGTCGCGGTCTCAGCGCGAACTTGTACCTGAAGGGAATTAAAACTATCAAAATTTTGCAAGTCTGTGGATGTGGAGTGTCCTAACAAGATCATGTCCACGCCAGATAAATGTACAGAGTAATTGTTGTTTGCATTCCTTTTGAAAACAAAACAACACAATATAACAAACCCTTAAAAATAAAGTAGAAATTGGCGATCTTATCGCTTAGAGCGATCTATTCCAGGCAACCGCAGGATGGATAAGAAGAAATAATAAATAAATAAATATTGGTGGATATTTCACACACAATAATGAAGAATAGGAAGACAGGAAAGTACAAATAAGGAGTGGAAGATAATTATGATTATACAATTTTAAAAATTCACTACAATATTTTGAAAATGATGTACAATCACGTAGTTTCCCATAACCTTGAGGCTATTTTAAATACTGAATTAATACAGAATCCCTGTGGGTTTTATTAGACTGTTATTAATAATGGTTTACATTGAATTATGAGGTCGTTTGCCTCAAAAACACTAGAGAGAAAACAAGATCATCACTGAAGTACCTAACACTCGTGAATTCATATGTCAGTATGTAATTTCCTGTTTATGTCATGGCCCCGTGGGTTTATGTCTCCTCGTCCATATGTCCGGTTTTTATTTATTTTAATAGACACTTCAATCTAGCTTTACGACATTTTATGTCAATTATGGGTAATTGATGTCATCAGGGGGACCAATCAGTATCTACCTCTGATCTACCATTTTCATGTCCAATGAGATTAAACAGTCCTATGTATTTACCAAAGTTTTTTTTATATAGTGTAGGGTGACGAGACGAGCAGGACATGTGGCTGATGGTAAGCAACATGCCTGCCACATAACAGCACAGTGACACGCAGCTATTGGAACACGAAGAGCCCAAATCATAACCTAGCACTGCACTGCGCTCGTCGCCCAGAGATCTAAGATATTATATGTCTAAGCCCTGTAATTTCTCTGGAAACATTACCCTTCAAATCGGAACACAGTAATGTTTGCACATTACTGCTTGGCGGCACAATAACTGGATAGGTAAATAAAAGGTGTGGTACTTCCCCAGGCGGACTCTGCCAAGAGTCCTACCACTACACAAATTACTCAGGCCATGGGAATGTTCAACTGTCATTAAATTCAGGAACCTTTAGGTTTATTTTTGTTTGCCTATAAACAAAAAGCTTCTGAAATTCTAAGTGGTTTACATGTAAACGATTTAGAATTTTAGATGAACTTTGTCGCTCAGTTCTTAGAGAAAAACAAAATACGGGTGCGAAGTGTTTTAAGAAATTACGAAAGTATGTGAAAACGAACGTGTTAGGTAGTACCAATTTGTTGACAAGGATTTTTAAAAGCCTTTCCGAGCGCTTGGTTGATGCTATGTGTGATCAAAATTCTGGTGTTTATTTCGTCCAACCAAATAAGCATTGCCATTCAGCGTGGTAATACCGCTAGCATGCAAGGCACGCTTCCGATTTGTAGTGGGCTTGATCATATTGATTATTTGTAGTCAAGGACGTTTAAAAAAAGTCGGACAGAGCCCATCCAACGACAACACTGAGGCACGAAATTTGCGGCGGCTACTAATGTGTGCATGAATTCTGGGTTGCCATGATGACAAAATTTACACCACAAAAAAACACATAGGTACCTACAAGTAATCAATAGTAATATATTATTTTTCTTACTGCTGAATCTTAGATAGAACAGCTATTCGACGGAGATAAATTGGAAGTAAGATATTTCGCTTCCTTAAAAACTTTATCACATTTTTGCGTGGCGCGGGAGAAACGTATAAATCACACAAGTTAAACTGGAACCCGCACAAAAGCAACAAATCTCTCTTTGATAATTATAGTAGGTAACGCATAGGCAACTTTTTATCCCGAGAAAATGATGAAAACCGGAACTACGCGGGTGAAACCGCGGGTGAAACCGCGGGAGCCAGATAGCTCTGATATAATACTCATCAATCCTACTAATATTATAAATGTGAATGTATGGATGTTTGGATGTGTGTTGCTCAATCACGTCCTAACGTATGAACGGATCGGGCTGAAATTTGGAACACAGATAGATTATAGTCTGGAAGAACACATAGGCTACTTTTTATCCCGGAAAACAACGGGAACAACGGGAACTTCGCGGGGCGCTGCTAGTATAGTTATATAATACATCATCATCATCATCATCATCATCAACAGCCCACTAAACGTTCCCACTGCTGGGACTCGGGGCCTTCTCTCGCAAGGAGAGAGTTAAGGCCATAATCCACCACGCTGGCCCAGTGCGGGTTGGCGGATGACACATGACTTCGAAAGATTCTAGGTACATGTCGGTTTCCTCACGATGTTTTCCTTCACCGTTTTTAAGTTAGCGGCATTACGCACATGACTTCGAAAAGACAGTGGTGCGTGTGGGGTTTGAACCCGGGGTCTCCGGATCGGCAGCCGCCGTTCTCCCGACTAGACCACCGTAACTTATATAATACATATAATACATACCTACTTCTTATACATAAAAACACCCAGACATAGAACAAATATTTGTTTCACAAATATTTGTACTGGGTGGGAATCGAATCCACGACTCTCGGCTTCGCAAGCAGACTAACTACCAACTAAGCTACGAGTTATAAAATACCATACGAGTTTTAACTTAGATAGTTAATTTACCTTTTGAGGTACCTATTGCATATGTAGCAATACGCCGGAGCCCTCCTTTTGTTACATATATATTTTCAGCTTCGAAATGTTTACTGCAAATGACACTGTATTTGTTTGGGATCCAATCGCTTTCACAGTTACAATTTCTAATTATATTGATCCAGTCATTTCGCCAAACTACATTTTCTTTAGGAAATATAGCAAACAAATTAATGAATTAAATACCTAGTGGCAACTAATATAAATTAATTAAATGTATCGATATAATGTCACTCTGGTTGCCTGGAAGAGATCGCTCTTAGCGATAAGGTCGCCGTTTGTTCCACTAGAGTTAAGAATTTATCTTTTTGTTTATTTATTTTTCTTTTTGTGTTGTGAACAATAAAGTGTTTATATCTATCTATCTATCTATCTAATGTCCGAGTCTTTATTCACACAGTTCACTAATTTTACTAGAATTAATAAATCAACTATTAATAAATAATGACAAATAATAATCAAAGTCCCATATATTTCGGGTAATTATCACAGACTAACTTTGGCAACACTGCATTTGGAATTCCCCTTTTTTGTTTTAGCGAATGAAGATTTGTTTTAATATTGAAAACGTGGAAATATGCAAATATGTAATTGAATTATGCACCTACCTGTGAAACGTGATTCCTGGATGTCGTTTGCGTTGGTCACTACGGCTTTTACAGCATTTCACTACGCAAGACATTATGTGTGATGAGATTTTCCTTTACCGCGAAACGTGTCGACTGGCTGATGTTTGCGCGCGTAATGGCCGACTGATGTATGTATGTAAGAGTGTCAACCTGTATGTGACAGGGCACTGGCCGACTCGATATACACATCCTTTGTATTAGCGAGACTCTGTCCGCGTTTTTTTTTCGTCCATGTTTGTAGTCTATGGACAATTGAAATGTGTTTAATGTAAATAATAATTTGGGTTAGTAGTAGTGTAGTTCACATGGTAATTTACTTTTTTTTAATAATCTCTCCCTATAAAAATAAATTGAAGATTATTATATAGAAATAGCTGTGTGCAGAGATTTAGAGGTTCCTAGTTCCTAGAAACTCTAAAAGCTGTGTGTATGGCACGCGCTTGGATGCATATTTTGAAATAAATAGGTATTTGGATAAAACAATGAAAATTATATGAACCCATCATTGATGCTTATTGTTACTATTCTGAACAAACTCACTTCGCAACACTCTAATAGAAAAAAATGTATACATAGAAGATGTTTCTACCTTTCCAAATACCGTCCTCTAAAAACAAATGGCTAAAAATAAGAAACATTAAGAAACAACAAATCCAACATTCCTAGAAAACAAAAAACAGGTAAATAGAATATTTACAGAAGGAAATATATCGAATAACAAAACAAAAAAGGAAGAATCAGAGAATCACAAAAATAAAGGTGATAATTAGCCAGTGAACCGATACTTCCTTTTCCTTTTTTGTAAAACAAATCTGATACACCTATATGTATCTTAGAAATGTATGAAGACAAAGACGAGGCCTCTATTTCACGTAGGTACTAGGTATATCAAGTTTCGTCGGTGAAAACGTCAGGTTAAAAATAAATAAAAGCGGCCAAGTGCGAGTTGAACTCGCCCATGAAGGGTTTCGTAGCAGCAAGTAACATAATAAATAAATTCTTGTAGTTCGGTGTAATTTTGATCGATGTTTTAATCATAATGACGTACCAAAAAAAACTACTCATCAGATCGAGTTCAAACCAATTTTCGTTGGTAGTTTACATGGTACATCATATATTTTTTTGAAGTGAAAACTTCTTTAGGCGAGCCTAGACAGATTTTTCGTGGGCTGTGAATTGAATTCATTCGTCACGCTCGGGTATGCTAAGAAAGCTTCGGGTAAACTCGGGACCGTGGCTATTGGCCATCTAGAAATACGTCAGCCAATGGAAAATGCTGAAAGGGTGTGGACAGGCCATCATAGCATGGCCATCTAGAAACGCATCGGCCAATGGGAAATGCTGACGCATTTCAAGATGGCCATGCCCAGATGACGAGGCCACGCGTTATACCCGTGTAGTTTCCAAGGTAAGCTATCAAGTTCCGAGTTATAAGTTTTCACTTCTATCGGCAGTTCCTATGGCTGCTGGCTGCCAATTTATTTTAATTATCATTCTCTTATTTTAGAAGTTAGAGGGGGGGGGGGGGGGGACAGACAGACATCACGAATCTATAAGGGTTCCGTTTTTACGTTTTACGGAACCCTAATAAACCTTCATGTCGCGTTCGTTGCCCCAAGGATCTAAAAGATACCTTTTTTCGAAACTACGCTTGCGGATACTGTCCGGATCGGAGGACTGAGTAGTTGCTATATTTGAGGAAATAAAACATTCTGTTGTATCTCTTTCTCAAATTAACATTAGAAAAACGCGCGGGCGAAAAATATCTGCCGAAATCGAGTCTGGGGGTTTCAAGTTGCCCGGTGTACGTTTTACTTGTAATTGAATAGGTTAAAAAACTCGTAACGCTTATTGAATTACATCAATTGAAGCATGAATAAGCAAGATCGAATTAATGAAACATCAAAAATAACGAGGTTAATGACAAGGATCATTTTAATTATTTTCATCCATTTAATGCATCGTGCAACGACCTCCTTGCTGTGCCTGTCGCCCCAGTACGTACCTAATTGCTAATTTGTTTCACGAACCACTTTTTTTTGTGCGAATGTACGTTTTATTATTATAATAAATTACATTTGAGATCATAAAGATCTTTGTTAAAACAAGAATAAGTGTCTCTGGTCCTTTATTTAAGTCCGCCGCCGAGTTTTTTGGAAGCCTCGTAAAAAGTAAGTGCCTAAGCAAAATAAGTAGGTACTTGAAGTATACTTCTAGGTTCCTGAGAAATAAAGTGGGAATTATACGCAGAACATTTTAAGACTTTAAAAGTAATGAAGCTTTTTGTTTCCTTAAAGTTAAAGGAATACGTTTTTTAGGCCTCTGAGACTTGATGTTATTTATTTTTGTCTCATAAAGAATAAATAACATTTAATTAGAGAAAATTAGGAAGTGATAGGATATGGAATGAAGAACGAAAGAAGTAAAACCATGTCTCATTTTCAAATTGCGAGATGTTCATTCATGATAGCAATCCACAAATTACTCAAGCAACGAAAGCAATTACGTCTCTGATAAAGGACTGTGTAAAGAGTATTTCATTTTAGGACCCTCTTTTTCACTAAACTCGTCTGATTTTACGTAAAGTTTAATAGTAAGCATAAAGAGGACTTACTCCCCCTTCTGAGGTCAGCGTCCTTCTAACAGCTGACGGGAAAACGGAGAAACGCCCTCATATGGACAATGACCTTCTACATACATTGTCTAACTCTCTTTTAGAACTTTATAAGATTCTGCACGAATCTTCTGTATAAAAAGCGAACGTTGTTACACGAGTCGCATTTCAACTCGAGATAGTAAAACTAAATTGTAGCTTATCTTTTTAAATTTTATATTTCCAGTTCTTTAATGTTTCCACGCTGTTGATCTTGTTAGGAGTTCTATATTTAGGAATCTTTTTGCGTTTCATTTAAATGTTATACATATACTTTACATTCACCTTCATATGAATTGATAATAATATAGTTTTGGTTGGAGATAATGTTTTACTAAAAATTGTTTTCTTTCATGAGACTTCTATCAAAAAGTAAATTTTGCTTCAATAAGTAAACGTCTGCGCTAGATTATTGAAATTGTGTAACTTTTAGTTATAAGAGAAATTCTTGGGGTCATATTTGCAAAATTATATACATATTTAAATAAAATGTTTTTCAAGATGAGAAAATCTTTACTAAAAATCATAAAAAACGCGGAGTTAGAGGAAAAATCATTGTCAACTATCACTATGTGATATTTGATGATAATAATTGGTGATAAATTCAGACGACGCGACGTTCAGCTTTTCCGAGGAAAAATGATAAAACTGAAGAATTTAGAATAGAAACAGCTCGTAAAACCAAGTAGGTATGTATAATAAAATTGAGAACAGTCATTCGGTGTCGAGAGTCAGATTCTTGAGTAATACAGTCTTTTGTAGACGGCCGTGTAGGTGTGCTGTTCGTGTAACGACCTACATCGGTGTTGCTAACTAAGCGAACTAAGATTCAAGGTCATTACCCTGCCACAACAAACGTCTCAGCAGCATTGCCACAAAGCGAATTTGAAAAACATTTAAATAAATAAGAAGGTACCTTTCTCGCACAAACAACTTGTTCGAATACCGGTCGGTGTGTTCGCTCGCTCGCACGTGCGATGAGTAAGTGGCGGGAAAGAGACGGAGCGACAAGGTCACTGGTCAGCCGTTCTCCGTCAGACAGCGGGCCGGGAGGGGTGGAGAGGGGGGCGTGCGCGGGCGCAGGCAGACGGCGCAACGACATGGCGTGACGTCACCGTCGGGTCACGAACCAACTTGCAGCGCACCAGCGAACCTCCCATGCGTAGGAAAACTGGATGCGTGCACGATACAGAAAAAGCGTATCAATACGTTCGTACTGAAAGTAATTGTTGCGGAAGCGAACGCCGCACTATTCTTGGATCGCGTGGATTACGTTCGAGACGCGGGCTGCGCACGATTCTATTCATTTACTTCCAATACAATCGTATTCACAAATTCGCATTCTAATTGGCACACAATATTATAGACGACATTATCGCACTGGATAGCGTGTTTGTCAAATTACACAAATCCTTGATCATACAGAGCGGTATCAGTAGTGCTAACGTTTAAAATGTTGAGGCGTCGTATGAATTATTTGTACAATAATAACCAGTCTGGTGGTTTTACCCACCTTAATCAAACATTAAAATACACAGAGACATGGAATCAAATGCTTCATTTGAATCTTAAGTCACCAACCTAGACATTATTAACTAAAATCTAAATGATAATCTTCAGGTATTCGATAAATTTATGTATAGTTCTAATAATCAAATTAATCCTATTTAAATAAATACGATATTCTTACATTAATCATTTCTACACAGCAATATATCTTCAACTGTTTCTGAAGAAATTCTGATTAAAGAAAGACATTTTTATCAACTATCAAATGAATCCAGATACATGTTAAAAGTTGTAATTAAAGATAGATATATAGCTCGCTGTATTCTGGAAACATATAAGAGAAATTACTTGTTGACACGTAATGAGTGTTAGTGAAACTATGAAGCAACGCACGGAAAAGAACGACAAATTCGCGGAAAGGCCGGCGTAGTTCGCATAGTTCCGACGTTCCGAGTTGCCAACACTTGACCGGTCCGATGAGATCATTAAAATTAGTCTGAGAAAATTGTTGATAGACCTCATGACATTGGTAGTCTACCCACTAAACCGTATGTCGTGGATTTGATTCCTACTTTCCCACTCAGAACAACAATTTGTGTGATGAATTATAAAGACCGTTCTTGATTTTGATTTGATTGATTTTTTTTCGTCCTATTTATAACTTACTGTGACTGTTTATATAAAGATACCTATCCGTTTATCTTTATTTTTCCGCCATGAAAAAAGTCTATGAGCTATGCCAGTCGATAAACTATTTGTGTTATTAATCACAATCCGATTCTTTCAGCCGTTCTGACTTGATTGAGCAACAAACATCTCCACATCCAAGCTTTCAGATTAATAATTTTTGTAGGACCATCAATGTTCTCATGGAAATGCTGTAATATCTATCTTACTTGAGAATAAATACATTAAAGCCCAACACGGATGTTTGTTACGACCAGTATTTATTTATTTAGACACATTCATAAATATGTTCGTGGGTATGTATGGCTAAATGTAAACTAACATACAAATGTAAAATATCCCCTGACAAGCACCAGTCCCCTGGAATCTTGAGATGGATAGCTTTGTCGATCCATAATGGTCATTTAGCACTGCCCACTGGATTTCCCCGGTTTATTTACGTGGCGGAGTGGGGAGTAGTTTGTCACGTAGCCAAATTTATAATTAGAGAGTTGTCAAACTCCTCCACAACGAATATTACGTAATTTTATAAACTTTAAAACGCAATAAAATTGTTTTCGGAATTCGCGATATGCGATTTTCCTCTTAGTAGATTAGTGGCGATAACATCCGATTTCACAAAAGCTTCAAATCTTCCGAGTATTGTTCCCAGATTTTCGTCACCACTGGCTATTACGAATAAAAACATCGTGAGGATACCAGCATGTTCCAAGAAAGATAAATTTCGAGGACATGTGTCATTCGTGTGAAATTGGGAATACAATGTGGGCAGTTAATGCATAACTTTTAAATGTTTTAGTATGGGACTAACGGGGGTTTACACATATTTAATTAGTCAATTAGTAAAAATATGTTTAAGATAACTCACGTATGATATAGTCGGTCCAGTCCGACTATATCATACGTCTTTTTCAGCCACAACCATTTTATAAAATTTTTACGAAGGTGGCTCATAGGTTTTAGATTCAGCATTGAAGTCTTTATTGTCAAATAACGTATCGAAAGCTATCGATTTTTAAGTAAAATTTTCTTGTATTTTCTCTGGTTTGACGAACAGTTTTTCTAAACTTAAATTAATGTTTTAGGTCATCGTGCACCACCTTTAATGCCACCATCGCTCACCTTCAACGGAGTTGGTGGTGAAATGCGACCCAATGTGTACAAAAAAAACGAAAAACATTGACGGATACAATGGGTTCACAAAACGGGTTCTAGCTTGTAAAATTATAGACATTTTTAGCAGTAACGTTGTAGCGTGAACTTGTAAATTACCCATACCCACCTTGTATGGTAAAAATGTCTAATTAGCAAGTTTTTTCGCAGCGAACTGGCTCTTTGGTGTGAGGGAACATGTGAAAACAGGCTTGCCCCAGTAGTTGACCCGAATAGACCGTTTCATTTCGTAGGCTGGCTGGGGAGTCATTTGCCGAATGTGCGTCTAAGCCACAAGCAGGTCCGGTTTTTGAAGTGAAAACTTCTATAGCCACGATGATTACTTTTGATAGAGAAAAAAAACGTGTAGATTTGCGCCTTCTGGACCATAATGTTGAATTTGCAAAATGTTGGATTCTTATAATGTTGAATTCGCAAAATGTTGATTCCCAAAATGTTGAATTCGTAAAAAGTTGAATTTCCCACCCGGATCATAATGTTGAATTCCTAAAATGTTGAACTCCTAAAATGTTGAATTCTTAAAATGTTGTATTCCTAAAATGTTGAATTCCTAAAATGTTGAATTCGTAAAATTTTTAAGTTGCGAGATGTTGTATCCTGTAAGTACCACAACAATACCTTACCTTCACTTACCTAACATCTAACTATGTATAGTCTGCGCGGAAGCGCTAGTCACCGCCTTTGAGGCCTGTTTGCATTTTGATTAGTGCGAGTGCGAGTAATTAGTGCAGGTGTTTAGTTTAGATTAGTAGCAAACACGTGTGGACACCCATTGATTAGTGCAAGTGCAAATAGTAAATTCTTCAACCATGTAAGTTGAAACTACATTTGAAGCCAAATATCAACTAAGACAGTTAAAGTTCGGGATTTTTTAAAATTGACACAAAAAAATTTTTTATTATAATAAATATAATTTTTTTCAATCATTTATATATTATTATTATATATTTTTTTTTTAATTTACAATCCGACAAATAAATCAACACAAAATATATCCGCACCACGAAGAGCACTAGTCATCGCCACTCAGGGAATCCTAATGCGATGACTAGCGATCATTAACAAGCAACTGTCACAATATAGAATTAGTGCTAATATGATATAATTATAATGAAATGCAAACAAAGTAATGACAATATTAAAAATGACTTCTAATTGACTATTTAATTGTAACACAGTCTTAATTTTGAGCACAATTGCTTGAAATTGTGATTGTACTTAGCATGTAACAAGTTGTATTATTTTTGCCGCAATAAAATTATTTATTATTATTGGTTGTTTGCGCCAGTTTGTTCGAAATACACACGAGATAAAACATCCTAAGATGGGTCCCCCAATTACACGATCAGTGAAAAATGTATGTATGTAATTTTCAATGTGCACAGTTTTTTTCTAAGACGAAGGGGTGACAAGGAAATTAACACAAATACGATATGAACATTAATAATGAATTAATTAGTAACTGAGGCTCCAGGAGTGTTACCTCGCTGTGTAATGACAATTGTAGCTGAAGGAAATTCGAATCGACAAACATTGGAAAAACCAAAACTTCTTCCGTGCAAACTATAGGACATATCGACAGTGAAAAACAAAAGAAAATCGAAAACAAAATAATTCAAACAAAAAAAACAAGTTATAACAAGTATAAGTAAGTCAATTGAATTAAGTAACTGGCGGTTTTTCGAAAACGCTATTCCCTTGGAAGGAGCCATAATATTTTTATTTTATATTTTTACTTTAAATTACTTTTTATGTTAAACGAACAGAAAATTTTGATCTCGATTGACAACAGTAAAAAAAATCACTTGTCACTTTATTACAAATGGCCAGTATCTACCTACCTCTAGATACACTATAATCGATGCACAGAGAATTTATAAAACGAAGGAGTTATTCGTTTGGTACGCAAATAAATAAAAATATGCATACCTACTTGACGGGGACTTTACATTAATCGGTGGGATGGTAACGAACAACATCTACATATTTTATAATAAAAGAGGTTAAGTGCGAGTTGGACTCGCCCATGAGGGTTCCTTCATGGGCGAGTCCAACAGCAGCGAATAGCAGCAAGTAGCATAATATAAAAATTCTTGTATTTATGACGATTACAAAAAACTGCTTACTAGATCTTATTCAAACCAATTTTCGATGGAAGTTTGCGTGGTAATGTACATCATACATATTTAATAGTTTTGTCATTCTCTTATTTTAGAAGTTACAGGGCGAGAAGGGGGGCACATTTCACCACGTTGCAAGAGTCTCTCGCGCAAACCATATTTTTAAAGACCCATCCATAGATACCCCACACGTAACGTTTCGATGAAAAAAAAAGATTAAGCTTTTTTCTATTTTTGTGTGCAAATCTTAATGCGGTTCACAGAATCTCTACATCTACTTACCAAGTTTCAACAGTATACATCTTATAGTTTCGAAAAAAAAGGCTGTGACATACGGACGGACAGACAGACATGGCGAATCGATAAGGGTCCCGTTTTTGCCATTTGGCTACAGAACCCTAAAAATTGCAGATAAAAAATGATTTCAATTCAATTTTGCTCAATTCAGGACGTCTACTCTCTTTCTACGAAGAACGTAATTTCGAGATACTAATTGCACTTACGTATATTATTGTTTAGAATTGTGAGGATACAATTTTTTTGCGTTCAACGTTTTGAGATTCAACATTTTGGGAATTCAACATTTTGGGATTCAACATCTTAAGAATTCAACATTTTGGGAATTCAACATTTTAGGAATTCAACATTGTAGGTTCAATAAATTCAACTTTTTACGAATTCAACATTTTGGGATTCAACATTTTGCGAATTCAACATCATAAGAATCCAACATTTTGCAAATTCAACATTGTGGTCCTGAAGGGATTTGCGTCTCCGACATGCTAATGTAGCGTCGGAGCGGTTGCGGAGCAGGACGTGTACGTTAGACACTTTTTAGGTTGGTAAAACCTTGTGAGTTTCCAATCAAGAAGATCATCAAGATTTTGTTGATTACTAACGTCATTAACAAGCGACGTATAAGTATTGAAACTAACAATCATCGGAGTAGGACCTCATATTATGTATCTTAAGCTTACCTAGTGCCTACACAAACAAATTATAAAAAAAAAGCTAGCTACTACCAGAAACGAATGCAACAGAAACCGAACAAAACGAGGACTGTAGACTGCAAAAATTGTGGGGTAGACACACGTGAGAGAAAAATCGCTTTTCTCTCGTGTCTCCCACCGTCACCTACCCCCCACCCCCTCCCTCCAGCAGCCCGCTCGGGTCTCCCCGGGCATAATAATTTTAGCTCGTGTCGCGGCATGGAAATGAAAAATGTCATCGCACCCGGGCACAGCGTATAACGGATTCCCACCTGCGGCAGCACTAGCCGTGTGGGGTCGGCTTTAAGTGAAAACTACCATAAAATCGGGAAATTGCTCTATGTAGCGGAGCGGAGAAAAAACGGTCTTTATTTTATAGCTGGGAAAATTTTGTGTTAATTACAAAGCGAAAGGTAGTTTACGAGAGGGTATGTTCTTTTATAGTTTGAAGTGACGGGACGAGCAAGACAGGACTGGTGGTAATCAACATGTATCTTTATAATAGCAGCGGCACGAAGCTATTGGAACATGAAGAGGCCAAATCATTACCTAGCACAACACTGCTCGTCTGAGATATAAAATGATTTATCTCTATGCCCTGTAATTACTCGGAATACAGAAATATTTGCACATTACTGCGGCATATGTTTTTTTATTGATAGACTACCGTATTACTGAATTTGACTTTCTGAGTTTGTTTAACGTAGCCAACGTCTAAAATTTGAGTTTAAGTGGTCAATTTAAAACTAAAACATTTTTAAGCAATTCTCAACATTTTTAAAGCTGTTTTGGTCGGCGTAATTGGGCTTAAAGTTTTTAAAACGGCATAATTTAAGAAAACCATCCACGCACATCCTACACGCTTCAACCACAAACCCGCACTTAGCCAGCGTGGTAGATTATGGATCTCTCCATATGAGAGAAAACAATAAGTCTTATTATTACCTCCGGCTTTTCCGTGAAGAACCCGTCATAATTTAAGAAAATCATCCACGCACATTCAACACGCGTCAACCACAAACCCCCACTTAGCCAGCGTGGTAGATTATGGATCTCTCCATATAAGAGAAAACAATAAGTCTCTCAGCAGCGGGAACAAAAAATAAACTACTTATTATTTGTGTGTGAATTGTCCACCAATATTAATTTATTGTTTTTTTGGTTACCTAAGTATATATCAGTTTTGCCAAATTCCAACAAAGAACTATTTCTGGTTTCCTGTTCATAGCAAATAATCCCATTAAATGCTCTTATGAAAAAGGTTCTTATGAAAAATGTTTTGTTAACATTCTTTAGTGTACGTCATCCGAATGTATTTCGGTCTGTTCTTGGGCACAATATACGCCTGTTATTCTAGGTCATGGCAACCCGATGGTTACGGTGTGGTCATGGTACAATGATGTACAGATATGAACAATTGAATATTAATATTCATTCTAGTTTTGAACCTATGGGTACAGATTTTTGACTACCCCTATGGCACTGATTCACAATGCAATCTGATTCAAATTCGGAATGACAATCCTTGTCTCTGCCATTCTCAACCGATAAGACAAAGACCGAGAGTTTTGATTCCGTGTTGATATCAATCCGATTGCGTTGTGAATAAGGGTCTTGAGTATTTGCATATTTCGCGGGTTCACCTACCAAATTAGATAGATATACTAGTACTATTAAACGGGACATTTGTCGTGGCTATACGATATTTGAAATTATACTTTTTGGCTTGGGTGATGAAAGTGAATATCTTTCGTATAGTATGTTGTATTTTTTTAATTTTTAAGGAGTATTTATTACTAAATAATGTTAACGCGCAACTTTCGTTCCTTTCGCGCAAAGTCGGCTAGGCAGTAAAGGCCACTTGAGGCAAATTACACTCCATCCTAACTGGTCCCTAACAAAAAACGCATAACTAACTACAGACTGACGAATGTGGGTGTCGGTGTGCACTTACATCGCAAAAAATTACTCTGAAGCGACAAAGTTGTCAGCCAAATTCATCAAGACGTGTTTTGGCTGTCGGTGGCGCGCGCGTCATCAAAAAAATGCACTCTTGTCAGTTGTTCCATACGCGCCAAAATAAGTATTCAAAACTTTTTTTATTTTTAAAATATTTTAGCCTTCGTTGACACGGAATGCAAACAAACGCTCTCACACACATTAGCGTGTATCGTGTAGTTATAGCATTACCATAAAAAGTAGTTTTGGTCACGGCTCCGTAATCGTAACTCCGTCAACACGGATTCACCATTGTTAGCCGATTTGTCAGCGACGACTCAGAACGAGTACGCACGGGTAAAGTGGGCCATGACCAATATTTTGACAGTTCACGAAAAATTCTGATTATACTGCCTTGAATTTTTTTTTAACTCGTATTGTAAACATATCACAGGATTTAATAACGATCTAAACTACTTTAACACGATAACAACTACTACGTATAATACTGTCTTTCGTGACCACGTTTACCAACGCTGCCGAAACGTAGAGGTAAGTATTATTACTTCTTTAAAGAAGGAAAAGGTTTTATGCCACTTTCTTAACACAAACAGCTGTAACAGGACTACCAACTCACTGATACTGACTCAAGATACTGGACTTGAAGACACCAAGATACAATTTAACGGTAAAATCGACTCCACGTTTTCCACAGTCATTTGGCATCACAGACTAAGTAGAGAGATACTTTGGCATAGCATTTAGTCAGTTGGTAGTCTTATTGCAACTGTTGGTATAAGGAAAGTCGCATAAAACCTCTTCCTTTCTTTGTTGTGATGTTATTGGTTGAAAAATATATCAACTTTGATCGTTTCGGTTACTTTTCAGAGTCTAAAGGCGTTTGCCCTTAACTTGTGTATCTCTGTAATTAATTTTGACTAATTAGTAATTATTTACCATTATCGCTGTCCGTACACGTCTGCGGTGGCGTTTACTACCTATTTATGTTAATACAACGTTCGTAATTTTTTATGAAGTTGCCATATACCGTCGAAAGGTGTCCCTACGTATCAGCTTTCAAGCGGTTCTATTATAATTAACACAACATTTGAATTAAACTGTTAGACCAGTAAAAATTAACTGAGCATAATTATTTAATGCAAAAGTAATTTGTTAAATTAATATGAAACGCAATTTTTAGAATTTTGTGTTATATTTAGATTATGTTAATTATTGTTAGCTGTGATTCTCGGCTGAATTGACGTCAGGGTAGCGATTCTAAATGCAATCCGAATGGTTCAAAATCGGAATGACAATCCCTGTCTCTGTCATGCTAAACAGATAAGACAAAGACCGAGAGATAAGATTCCGTGTCGGATGCAACTGAATGGATTTAGAATCGCTACCCTGATCTGAATTGAATTTCGTGAATGTACCTACCAACAATAAATAAATAAATAAATATTGGTGGACAATTCACACACAACACCATCTGACCCCAAACTAAGCGAAGCTTGTATGATGGCGGCCAGATAGCTGATATAATATTTATATAGTTTTAAATACATACTTATTATACATAGAAACACCCAGACACAGTGCAAACATTTGAATTCATCACACAAATATTTGCACTGGGTGGGAATCGAACCCACGACCCTCGGCTTCGCAGGCAGAGCTACTACCAACTAAGCCACGAGGCCAGCTAAGAGGAGGCGAGCAGCGAGGAATAGGATAAGGAATTTCTTTAACCTGCTAGGTTGTGGAATGTCTGTGAATGTGAAATAGTCTGCGTATGTTTTTCCCAATTGTCACAATCTTGTTGTATTCAAGTCAAGAGTTTTTTTTTTTCTAGGTAAACGCTCCATCCTATGATGGAGCGTTTACCAGCAGGTCTACCGCCTAACTCTCTTACTTTCTGCTATGCTTTGATTTGTTTGTAGAAAGAAGATGTAGTTGTCTGCTTTCATCGGCGTTATCAAATTGGCCGATGACGTCTCATCTCAAATGAAAGCATAGCAGAAAGCAGGAGAGTCAGTGGATCTTTTAACTTTAAACGAAATGGCGGTCAAATTAAGCTTATTATTGAAAAAAAACTTGATTTTTTCGTGAAAAAGAGTAGTCTATATATTATTATATACAATATCAGATATAAAGATAAGATAAAGATATATTATATTTATTTGCATAAAACATGAGTGAGTTTTGTACAAGATGTGCACATAGATGTTATGATCACTAGATCTACAATTTATCTGCATTGCAAAAGTCAAATGCATAAATTGAGTCTTGACTCTCGCCTCTACCTACTATCAGAAAGACACCGGTGAAAATCGAAAATTTGGACAAATCGCTTTGAATCCAGTTTTATCATTCGCAATGCAAAACTATGTAACACTCTACCGGAGTGTTTTTGGATAAAAGCAATCTAGTTGTTTTTAAATTTTGGGTATACCTATAGATAAATCTCTTCAAAGTTAGTTCTAAGTATTGCTTAACCTTGACATTAGGTAATTTGTGGCCAAATGCTTGATTTTTTCAAACACAATGAAAAAAACATTGACGAAATTGAAAATTATTTTTGGCAGATATTTTTGTAGACTAAAAATGCCAAAATGTGCATCCTATTTTGATGTTTCTCTGATGGAACTCAACTCAATTTGAAAATATGTTTTTAAGTGATATTTATTGTGATAAACTGTACATAATGTCATAGAAGTGAAAACATTAGAATATACGTTTTATACGTTCTTCACGCATACGAATATTCGCTTATTAAAACTTTAATATTGCAGATAACATTGTTTAAAACATGGACTTGACTTGATTTTCTGGACTAACCAGCTAATAGGTTGCCACTATATCTACCTTTTCCGAATCTATTTCACATTTTATAGCTTCATTATTAAAACAAAATGGACATTAAAAATATGCTTAGCAATGTAAAGTTGATAGCCCATTAGAGTAACCGGACCTATTTTCTCAGGGTCTGTTTGGCCTTTATGTACCTCTAAAAACTGCTCTCTAGTCCCCGAGAGGCACTTTGAGAAATACGAGTATATGTTTCAAAGTTATAAAGACTGTGATGACACTGGTAACACTTTTATGAAGTTGTTAAATCCTTAATCTGTAGGCATAATTAAAAATAGTACAAATTAATGGTAATATTTTGTATGAATTTGATAAAGATCCATATTGTAAAAGCGTAATTAAAATTGTACAACATTCTCGATTTGAGAGGTAATCTAAAATCATATTCATAACATCACATCACCTACCTAATAAGTTGTCTCAAAATACAAAAAAAAAACTAAAACAAATTGAATGTTTTTGTCACTTTATCATCCGTTGGTATGAAACTACTCGTAATCTTATATATAAAATTCTCGTGTCACAGTGTTTGTTTCCTTACTCCTCCGAAACGGCTTTACTGATTTTTACCAAATTTTATATGCATATTCAGTAGGTCTGAGAATCGGCTACTAGCTATTTTTCATACCCCTAAGTATTAGGGGTTGTTCACCCTAAACATTTTTTTTTTTAATTTTTGGTCAAGTTTTTTGTTTTTATTTTTTTATAATGTGGCGTTAAAAAAATACATACAACCCTAAATTTTTACCCTTTTATCACCAACCCCTGTTTTTTTATAGCCATTTTAGTAATTTAATCATTTGACAGTGAACTCCTAAACGACGGGACCGATTTGAATGTTTTTTTTTTGTGTGTGTATTCGAAGATGGTTTTAATTCACAAATAAGCCCGGCAGATGGCGCTGCAGACAGTGTCTAGGTTATGTCCGAGCGAAGCCGGAACGAGCCGCTAGTAGCATTATAAAACTTAACTAAATCGTACAACACCAAGCAAAAATCAATCAACATTTCGAAAAAAATGTGAGTTTGTCGCAAATTAATCAAAAACACATCAACTATGTAGATGTATTGCTACGATATTATTAACAAAAGATTTACAAAAATGATTCCCGTATAAAACTCCTTCAAACTAGACACGTTTAATAACAATCCTGGTGAATCAAATCTCAGCATTTAAAATGCATCATAGAAATAGTTCCGCAATAAAATCCTCAGCGCTCTAGGTCTGCCTGTCGTTCGTCTATAAACAGCCAATACCTAGGAGCACCCACCATACTCAATACAGAGCAATGGAGGTTGTTGCTAGGCGCGTTACCCGGCTGAATTATGAACCCTCATTTCCAGCTACACGTGCTTAAATTCCGCGACTTCTCACCGCAGCCGGGTAGCCCCTCGCAAAAACTACCCGAACGAGTTTAAAATCCGGTTTGAAACAGGCTACATCAATAGCGATGCGTGTATTTGATATGGCCGGGTGTTTCAGAGCAATGTAGCGCGCGCTATGCTTGGGATTTGCATAGTCTTGAACGTAGGGTTTGCATTCACATACTAAATAGATTCTATTTTTTTGTTCCTACTCGCTGTTGTTTTGATTGTGGTTTGTTTGTCGATCACTGTATCATAGCCGTAAACATCGACATTAAATAACGCAGTTGTAATACAGCTAATGTTTTGATATATACCTACTCGTTAGTTCATAAATTCAATTTTCATTGCTTGTTGTGTTAGTTTATGCCTCTAATTATAGACCACATATCTTGATTAATGTACAGTAAAAGGCCACATTTTGGGGATTCTTACTACATCAGCTTATAAATTCAGACCCTTTCAGTTCCATTCTACTTCATTACTACAACACACCAGATACTGCTTACTTTAGACTCTATGAACGGCTAGTACTCTCGAGGCCGTCATTTACTTCAAAATACGACATCATCAAGGAAGGTAACTCTGCTAGAATATTCTAGAGGACATCAGCCTACCCTATACTTATCCACAGGCCTAATGAATACTTCAATGCTAACGGTACCCCTCCTAGATGCTTAGATTACGGCACTTGCCACTCAGAGACCCCAGTTGCACAATACATCCCTATCATGTTATATGCATGATACGCACTCATTAGGGCGAGCGATAATAACCGACGACCTATTTTTCCTTGGCACAGCGTAAAAGGGATCAACTATAAGAGTAGAGAATATTAAACAGCTTCTACTAGGAAAGGGGGAAGGGAAGGGTGGCAACTTTTTAGGAAGCTACAGATTAAATGTGCCATTTTAGAAATATAACGGGAATAAATTTCAGAACAAACGAGAAGATTAAGGCGTTTAAGTAAATTATGTTTAGAAAACTTTAAAATACATAAAGAGTATATAATAGTCGCATTGCGTTCATTATTAAAAAGCAACAAAATAAGAAAATGAAAGCTCGATTCACCAAAAAGGTAGCTTTGTCCTCATGATCACAGACCGGCTGGTCGAAAAATGAAAATCGATTTAGGAGATACCAGCGTGGGTTGCTGGGATCGTTGGCTAAGGACAAATTGCATTTAAAGAGTCACTGCAAAGCGCCGTCATCCCAGATCAATTGTCTGGTGATTCAGATAGGGACGATCACTTTATAAGGACTGGAAAGGTATTACGGACCGGTTTTAAATATTGGGTTAGTTACGCCCACAATCGTGTCGATTTGATTTGGGTATTACGGCAGTATAAAAGGAAACTTTTTAATTTTTAATGTATTATTTAAAATCCTATAGAAATGGTAGAATCGTTAATAATTTACGTGTCAAACATTTCCAGTACTTGCGAGAAAAAACATATTCAGAGATTCATTTTCAGATACCACAACGATAAGTCTTTTTTTTAACTTATCACGGTTGTTTACTGCACTAGTTAATAATTAATAACGGTGTATTTTATGTGGTACGGTGGAGCGAGTCCCAGTTATTTTATGCACCATGTTCGCATGTCGTGTGTATGTTTGTAGGTGCGAACCCCACCTGGACTTATGATATTTTTTTAAATTATCAAAAACATAATCTAATACGAACTCCACATAAAGGTGTATTGCTTTCAGCCATAAGACCGCCTGTTGGAGCACTAGTGTTTTTTTTTTTTTTTGTCTGTTTTTATTTTGATGTGAACAATAAAGAGTATCTATTTATTTCCCATGAGCAGATGAAAAGTTTTTAATGACTACAGCAGTAATTAAAAACTTTTCATCTGCTCATACTCAGTTACTGGCTTTAACAGACATGTTTGAAAGACATGTCATCCGCCAACCCGCATTTGGCTATCGTGGTGATTAGGCTTAACTCTATCAGTAAAATATTAACCTAAAACCCAGCTATGGAGACGTAATTTGGGTTGTCTATGCCACAAAGAGTTATTCAATAATTCGTCGTGGAGATATCTATAAAACTGGCTCATTACCTTGATTTCCAGATGACGCGAACAGTCACGGCTCAATAGCTATAAAACTGATCACAAAACATTGGCCAAGTAAACGTGCAGCGAACAATGCGCTGCCATTGGTCAGTTTAGCAGGCTTGGCTACCGCTCACTAGCATTCGAATTGGAATAGCTTGCTACCATGCTACTGTAGCTCTGTGATATTGGCGTTGTAAATGTTTTAGCTAACTTTTACTGTTAAATAAGACACTCTTAGGAGTTCCCATGAAAAAATCAGACCCTATTAATAAGACTTCGGTGTTTGTGTACCAGTTTGTCTTACCGATTTATTTTGAAATGTATCTCCCATACTGTAGTGGCCTAGTAAGCAGTAAGAACTGTTTCCAAATAATTATAGCTAAAATTGGGTGCATAATTCAGACAAGGATCCATCAATAAATGTGAAGTAGGTAGTTGCTGTGGCCAAAACAAGTCCAAAATATTTTTCGGCAAAAGTGTATTGATACGACAGACTAATAACAAATAATACAATAAGTTTATTTTGCGTGTATTTCTATTTTAGGAAGAATTGCAACGATTTTCCCTAAAATGGGATGAAGGTATGAATTATGAAGACGACTTGTATCGCTATACAAATCAATGTTATACATATTTTATTTACGTGACTGAGAAAGAATGATTAAACTTTAGATTCAAATATATTGACTTTATCTGAAGCCACTTCTGTTGTTCATTTGGCAACCTCAGTAACTCAAATACTTTACAGTGACAAGGTATTGAAATGTGCCCGCTTCAGCAATGCTGCTAACCTGTACGTTAACATACATGCGCACTAACAAGCCCCGTATCTAGTTATCTAGGTTATTTCCAATGTCTTAAATTGCAGTCGTAACGACTCGTCGTTAATGCCCGGTGCTCGAAGCCTGTCTCAGAATCGTTTGCATTCCACTCAGGCGAATCACATCCCAGGTTTAAGAGACACTCGCAATTTTATTAAAATGTTATTGTGCTGGCTGCTAAATGCATTAGAAAACACGAATTTATTGCTATCTTTAATGAAGTGACCTGTTATCAGATCTGGTGCGAATTGCGAAGACTTTCCTACGTTCTACTTATGGTAAGTATACTATTGTGATAGTGGATTCGATTATGATGATTACGAAGACTTGAAAGAAAAATATGACAATTGTTTTTACAGGAGGGCAAAAGAGCTAAGCATCGAAAGTTACAAATTGAATTCGAAAGCACCGAGGTCATTAGGGAACTGAGCAAAACCTTCAATTTCAACCATTTCGTGAAACGAATTGCACCAAATTGTGGTCATACAACAGCATCCAAGTTTCTAAGAAGCAGCGGGCTGTAAATTACACGTACAAAACAACCAACAGATCTTTGGAACCGTTCAAAAGTACAGACTAAACATTTTCATGGGACGTTATCGGAAAGTGCGACTGCTGCTCCGTCATGCAAGTGTATGGAAAAGTTGGCCGCTCCGCAGCGTGGCGAACGTAGGAATGTTTCCAGAGATGCAATGATACGTAATAACCATGATCAGACAGTGAATAAATAACTTACTGGTAAATAGCGTGTCTCGGAAACGATCTGTGTTTTCCTGAATCGAGATATTGACGGAGATCTCACGAAACATATTAAAATCTATCACTCGCAGATATTTATTACGATAGGGAAAACATGTTTTGGCTAAAGCAACGGAACGGAGTGAGTTGGCTAAAAAAATAGAGGCACTGAGAGTGCCGACACAACATATTATACAATATGTACAACATGTACAGAGGTACATAAGTATATGCTATTAAATATATAAGAAGATATTACAAGTGTGCAGTAATTATGACGTGAGTTTCACGTTATTTTATTCATCGAAATAGTACACATATTATAGCTCATAGAAAGCGTTCGGTAACGATGACACGAGGTCCATGATTTTTATTCACCCAAAAATCATCAAGGAACCAAAAGAAATTTTCACTTCAAAAATAGAAAGAACCGGATCTCCTACAGAAATCAATTACTCGTATTTTATTTTCAAGAACCAATTATGGCCTGTGTAACTTAGCATAATAATAAGAAGATTTTAAAAAAGATAAAGGAAAATATAACTAAAAGCTCAGTCCAACGACTCTCATATAAACAAGACAACCGTAAATAGATTTTATCTCCCAGTCATTGCACATTAGAGCCACAACCCACAACCATACTACCTAATGGTATGACAACAAACATTCCCTATTTTTCAGTTCCTTTACTTATTCAACTTACAAAGTAAAATGGTGATTTACAAAAAAAACTTTACACTTTACATGGAGCCACCACCGTGCCCTTTCTGTTACCAGGAGATGGAAAATTTTAGTATCTCCCTTTAGTCCACTTCGCAGGTAAGTTGGGCACAGTAAGTAACAAGTAAAACGAATAGGTAATTAGGAGCAGGCGGGTAAAGCGGCCACTGTTGGCAGGGTAATGAGGGGTAATGGGTAATTGCGTGAGGGCAGCTAGGATCCGTGTAATTTTCTAGATTTCTGCGCTTAGATTGTAATTATCTGAGCAACTTTGTAAGGCCAAGGAGACGGGCATTGAAGTGAAGAGTACTTAAATTATATCAGCTCAAAAGGTTGCATACTTTAGCATACTTATATATACATTTCATAGTTTGAGTGACTCCGTGAGTGCTTCGTGGTTATCGGAAATGGCTGATAAATAAAATGATTATAGAATTGGAGTACATTGCGAACACAAAGTGGAAAGAGTATTTCAAGATATCTTTCAAAAACATGTGTCATCAACCAACCCGCACTTGGCCAGCGTAGACTATTATGACCTTGTGAGTTGTGAGAGGAAGCTTCGAGCCTCAGCAGTGAGAACATAAAGTAGCTTGCTGATGCTAAGTCAAACTGCTTTGTAATCCCTGTATTATAATCTGGAACAGCACGTTGGTTTTCTTTGCCTTTGGTAAACCCTTTACCCTTTTTTTTTAAACTTTTATAGGTTTATACTTGACCGCCATCTTGCCTGATGTTAAGCGACGATGCGGTCTACGATGGAGCGTGTTCACCTAGAAAAAAAACCGATTCACTCTCGATTTGAAGACACAAAGATTGTAACCATCGGGATAAACCCACTCGGCCAACGTATTCCACAGGCTAGACGTTCTTATCACAAAATACATTTTTATTTTTATATAAGACACTGCATCGTTTCATGGTTCACGTTCCAAATATTCGAACGAAGAGTTTTAACACCACTGATAGTCAATAGTCATAATGTGGAGTCTTTTGCTCGAGTTAGATTTGTCTCTTCATTTACAGAGTGAATCGGTCTCGTCTAGGTAATAGCGCTCCATCGTAGATCGCTTCAGATCAGACGAAAAGATAGTCAAGTGAAAAGCTATTTTACATCTTATGTGCGTTGGCCCTTGCGGTAAAATACCAGGGTAATGTTCAGGGAGATTCGATAAGATTGGCGCAACTATTTGTACTGGCAATGTTTATCAAGGCACGGCATCAGTAAGACTATAAGCTTTGAACTTAACTTTGCTACTAATATATCTAAATTATATCTCGGAATTTGCTGAGCATGTTTGTACTTTATCCGTTTTATCGAAACAACTGTTCATTTTAGCACAAACAGCCAATTTTTTGTTCTTATAGCGAAGACTCGAATACTCTCGGAGACTTCGAGGGACTTTAAGCGTTCTCTTACAAGAAGAGAATCTAAGAATACATTTCGTAAACTTGTTTTTATTCTTCGTTGTTTTCTTATCCCTTAACATCTTTCTTAAAGCGTTTTTAAAGCAAAAACATTTTGGACAATTTCGCCAATCAAATTTCGCAATATCAAAATTAAATTTGATTTATTTTAGATAATGATACCCACAAATGCTACTTCCTATATTTAAGCTTCCGGATTTGAAGGCTATTAGCATATACAACGTAAAAAACTCAGTTTATGTTCACTGTAGGGACTTCTCTCATAAGGAGACATGGCCATTATCCACCACCCTGGATATTTGCGGATTGGTGGATAACTTCAAGTTAAAGTTATCCGCCAAACCGCATCTTAATTCAGTTCACTTCGGCTTGCTAATTCAAACAAAATGCTGAGATATTAAGGTATCCCAAATCAATTTCGGATTTCCGATTGGCCATTGTTCCCCCATCATTTCTGTAATTAGGATTCGAGAGTTATTTCCGTGTAGATATGACTCACTATTTCTTGTTCTTCAAAGTTTCAATCCAGTAAGTTCTTTATAATAATTCCGTGGCAAGAATTTATTATCTTAATATTTATAATATGAATGCACTATTAGCATATTTTAAGCGGTCTTTACACTCGGTAATGCGAGGTTATTCTGGTTCGGTCATGAATAAAGCAAAGGTAACTTTTTGTGTAGCGCATCGTTCATTGTTGAGGATTCCATACAAATCCTGTATGTGCAGTGAATTTTTTAATAACTACGTACTTGTATTGTAATGAAATTAATTCTGGAAGCGGCACCCATCATGCAACTTTATTTAGGCGCCGAAAAACGGACGAGACTTATGATCTCTTACATTTTAAAATGTGTTGCATTTTACTATGACGTTCGAAGCCCTCTTTTTATTCAATAAACCTATACAGTGATTACCACGAATTATCTGGGAGTTAAGCAATACCGCCGACTAGAAAGGACACAATACCTAGCAAATATACATTAGCGTTACTTGTCTTAGCGTTGAGCAAAGACTTCTCCTTCCTCCCATCCAATGATCTCTACCGAGAGCTATCGTGTGATTCATGATCCGATCCTTGTTGTGGCCGTTTACCCTCCGGGCCGCAGTCAGTGGTGGTTTTGCCCGTAATTATTCTGACATTACGACAGACGTGTCCTGCCCAGTTCTATTTCAGCATAGCAGCTTTCTGAGCCACATCTATTATTTGGGTATGAGAGCGCTACTCTGTGTTTCTGTTACGATCTATGATGTTCACTCCAAGAATATTGTCCTCCGTCGCTTTTTTGCAAACAGCGTTGGTGGACCTCTCTCTGCTCTATTGCCAATGACCAAGTTTGGGCGCTATAAGTGAGAATGGGGCCCAAGAGTTTACGTTTCAGGTGCATGGGTAAGTTACCCGTCTTTCAGGGCCAGGTCTTCCAGGCGTTTGAGGTAAGTCGAACAACTTTTTTCTCTTGTCTCGCCTGGAATGAGACTATTTTAGATACCATATCTTGAAAGTATTCTAAAATTACACAGATCACACACATGTTTTAATGAATACATAAGCTACTTGTGCTACATATGTTATGAATGTTTCAAATATGTGTATAGAACTGTAACCAGTCTCGCACATTGCCTCGTGAATGCCTGTAACTGTTAAGTTTGCTTGTTAGCGACACTGGTGAAATACCCTCTCGTAAATAAATACAATGTTTTTTTGGTCCACTCGCTGTTTTGTGACTTCCCACACACATTAGCGACGCGCCACGAGACTCCGTGTGCTAATCAAACACTTCAGAGAGCTGAAACGGGTCAACCATTTTCAGTTTGGTTTTCTCTCTCAATTTCAATTGTTTGTAGACCGAGTTTGGTGGAGTCTAAAATAGGGATGATCCTTGTTTGCCTATACCTACATGAGGAATTCATGTATAAAAGAGTTTTCTTTTATAATCCAGTCGAGACGAGTATTACATGCGTATTATGGTATACACGTCACATAACAAGTCTGGTGTAAGTCAGGGCTCTATTACTGGCCCGCTACTCTTCCAAATTATGATTCATGACCTTCCCAGGGCTCTGAGAACTGCCAAGTGTCTGTTGTACGCGGATGACCTTAAGCTTTTTCTCGAGATAAGTACACCTCGCGATTGCCTTAGTTTGCAAGAGGATATTGACGCTGTTTTTGCATGGGCGGCGAATAATAAATTACCATTTAATGTTACTAAGTGCAATGCTATGACATTCGACCGCAAAATCAATCCTGTCAGTTTTCAATACTGCCTTGGTGGTTTGTTTATTAATAGAGTGAATACGATTCGTGACCTGGGAGTGAAATTTGATCGCGGTCTCTCCTTTCACGACCATGTTTCTGACTTGGCCAAAGAGGCTTACCGTCGTCTTGGTTTTGTTATGCGAAATGCTAAGGACTTTGCGAATCCTTTGGTTGTTAAAACCTTATACAACTCATTAATAAGAAGTAAGCTCGAGTCAAGTGCCTGCGTCTGGAACCCGCACCATGTCACCTACACTCGAATGTTGGAGAAGGTACAAAAAGCGTTCTTGAGGTTACTCTACAAAAAAAGTTATGGTTTTTACCCATACATGTATCCGACAAAGTTTTTGCTTGGTCATCTCGGCTACAACTCGCTGGAAGTCAGAAGGCTGGTGGACCAACTCCTAATTGGGTGCAAAATCCTAAGAGGTTCGATTGACTCCCTCGATTTACACAATTTAATGTGCAATTTGAGTGTACCAGAGAAACCAGGTGTCACGAACAGACGTGGACAACTGCATAAGTTTTTCCACCTGAATAGCAGCCGAACTACGGCTCGCGCCATGACACCGCTAGTCCGAACCCAACGTCACCTCAATGCTCTTCTTTCCGCCAACACTGATCTCGACATTTTTTGTGACACTTGGAACACCCTACGAATGATTATATTTAGCTATTGTGAAAATCTTACCGACCAGTGGGATAAGAATGAGAGGACCGAAAGATCAACTGACGACTATAATTTATTATTTTGAATGTTTTTTGTTTTGTGTTGACTTGTTTCGTTATTCTTGACTTGTACCTAATGTAATGAAATAGTGTTATTGCATCATTTGTATCACTGTCCAAAATGTAATTTTAAAGTTAATTTATATTGTGTGAGATAATTGTAACTGGAATTCCGTTTCTATCTCAATAAATAAATAAATAAATAAATAAATAAATAAATAAATAAATAACAGCATAATGCCACAAATCACTGACTCTGTACTGTAATACAAAGAGATTTATATTATATCATTTATCTATCTGTCCCTGTACTGTAATTTTGGAAACATAGTTGTTCTAACAGGTACACATAATGCCTTTTATGCCTTGGTGGTAGAATAGTTGATCAAACAAACTATGAAGTGAAGTTACCAAATGAGTCATTTCATTCAAACATTTTTATATCTTCGAATGAAATGACGAATTAGTAATAACTGGCAAAGGTTAAATGTAGGTAAGTACTTCCCCACGCGAACTCTGCAAAGAGCCTTTCGATTACAAAAAAAAAAACATTTTTTATTTATTTTTAGAGAATCCTTGCGTGAAGTTGAGTACAAAACTATTTTTTTTTTCTGTCTCATTGTGTAACAAACCTATTTGTAGAGAAGTCTACAAGAGTGTCCAAGTTCCGATAAAATAGTGATATTACGATAAAATGGTCGACATTTCTAATTACTTAATGGTTTATTTAAAAATAAAATACCTACCTAATCAGATTAAAAATACACTTTCAAAACGTTTAATAAAACCTTAACAATGCTTAGTTAAGGTAATTCATAATACATTAATTATCATCTATAGTGCGAGTAATGTGCGTGTTTGTTTAAATGACGTAGTTATACCATTATTGCGAGTTTTTTTTAGCAATATTGATATGATAAACGAACCATCGTATTAAGAACAAATTTGTTCAAAATTAAAGCGCGCTATCATATGTTTGGGTAGGTATAGTCAAAACGGTATATAAAATTTGGACGTTCATGCAATAAAACGAAGTCAAATAGACGAAATTGTGCTAGGGTGGAAAATTTTGGGATACGAAGCCATATGCGATAGAAGTAATGCATGTTTAGGACACACATTACTTTAAACCATACGATTGCTGTATCGGGAATTAAAAAATAGACCTAAGTAGATAAACAATCAAAAATCTGACCAAAATTAGTCTACACACTATCAAAAGCACTAAATTTAAGTTATATTTGACATAGGAAACTTTTAACATCAACTTTCCGCTTTTAGAAGCAATTGACCCTAAGACTGAAGCTTCTAACAAAGTAACCATTAGAGAATATCATGAGGAACACAACGTGCCTGCTTCAACGGACAAGCAATACGTTAATGCTTCATGAAATATAAATCATGCTATCTAATATTACATTAATAACTTATATCTGACAAGTGATAAAGTTGTTTTTGCAAGCGAACCGATAATGAAGTTGAAGCAGCGTATAGACATAACACTAACGTCGCTACTTGATAATGATAAGCTAACATTATTGTGAATATTAAATATCACTTCACATAACGATCATATTATATTGACAGTTAGTGAGGATGTATAAGAAAGTAAACTGCTGCTGCATACAAAATTATTGTGCTTGGTGAGGAAGGAAAATAAGACAATTTATTTATCCTATGAAACATGACGTCTAATTGATATAAGAAAAACGCGGAACTATTTTATTGAACTCTTGTAATGTAGATACATAATATATTTAAAGCAAATACACTTGCTGTGAAAAGGATCATCTTGCGATAAAATATTATGTGGTGATAGTCTTTGAATAAACACAGGTTGAAATTTATTTTAAAAGGGTACTTGTTTTAGATACTACTTCTAGAGATACTTTGAGATACAGAGCACATTGTGTAATTAGAGATTAACTTGATATTTTATCACCTATACCACAAAAGTTTGGATGTAGTCAGAATTACTGAATTGATCGAGAAAAATTGATGGTAGGTATGTCACCGTAAAATCTAAAAATATACCGACAGCGACGTCGATTGTAAAATATACCTACACAGGTAAAGTTGCGGCCAGATACCAATCTGACATAACGCAACAAAACTATACGAAAGGTCAATATGATCAAGGAAAGCAGGATTTCTAAATGAATCGAACATTTCATTTGCAGAACAGACAAAGGATAGCGTAAATAAGAATGAATGAGAGTTGGACTACCAGGGAAGGGAAAAGGGACTCAAGGTACTTCAAAATATACAAAAATTATTAATACAAAAATCTAAAATCAAACATACCTAACATGTTCTGAACTACTTTAATTTTTATAATTCTAAAAATCTAATAAGCTAATTCCGAAGAAAAAATTGTTGACGATTTTTGAAAGGCATAAGATTTTTTTTCAAATCGGCTATTATCATCCAGGTAAATTTAAACATTATTGTGCAAAGTATAAGTCATCAGTTAGCTTCAAGATCTGGACAATCATATATTATAATCGTTGTCAGTGTGTTATCTCACCTGGTAACATATAATATTCAGGTGTAATCAAGACTTTTCAATGAAAATATGATAATCACGCCCATTAGCTTTTATTTGATGATATCCCTTTGTTCAATCTACTTAGTGCAAAAAAGGGTTTATCACTCAATCTCAAAATTTGTGAGACCTTTGAATTGCAATAATTCTTTGCTATCATTTGGTATCACATTTGTACAAACATTAGGTTTTTGTAAGGATCTTTGTGATTTCGCCATAATAATGCAGTTGTTCCTGTACTGTTTTTTATTGTCCGTACACGGAAAAAATTAAATATGGAAAGATTAATCTTTCTCGTATCAAATTCACACTATTATTGGTGTAAATATACATATGTGGCTGGGTGGTTGGACTCAAATAATACGTCTTTATTTTGCAGCCGTATCTCATAAATTAACAGAAGGCTTACGCGAGCCAAATATTTCTCAAATTACGAGCAAAGTATTGTAGAAATTTCGATGTTTGTGACGTCGGACATCCTCAGAGACAAAATTGAGTTGTTAACTGTTTACTTTTGAAGGCGTAATTTTAGTATCCACTTACACGTGCTTGTTAGGTTTTTAGCTTTCAGACCATAAATTAACAAATGTTTCTTTTATGTAATCTTTATATCCCAGATAATTAGGTCAATTAATTGTTATCTATTGCCACGTGTTTTACGTTTACGTGTATAGTTGTAATTGCTAATTTATTGTATGTGTCTTTTTTATAAGAAGCTGGTTTAGCCAAGAATCGCAAGTTTTCTGATGAAATGAATGTATCAATAAAATATTTGTAAGATTATGAAGAAAGATTTTATGATAATTACGTCTAAATGTTTACTGCATATGATTCAATTTCAGGGTGATCACCACATTACGAATTCTTCGCATTCCTTCAGCTTTATATCGGTCCCGAAAACATTTATAAAGTCACTGAACTGTAATTTCTAATTCCAATAAGAAAATGCGACGCTAAGAAGATTCGTACGGTGAAACGTGAAACCTATTAGATTCTTATAAGTATACGTCACTAACTCTACTGATAGCCAAAATAAGAGAATCCGCAGTTTCGAAGCAATTATCTACATCTAATAATCTTACGTCGACAACTAACTATTGCGTCTATTCTATGGATGTGAAATTACACCGAACTTCACACGAAAGCTGGTCAGCAGTCATGTCATAGCTACTAAGAGATGAAAGCAATATCTTTCGGTAAAACTACGTTGTTTATGTCAGCGAACCGTTTTGCTACTATGAATGAAGGTGACATACCTGTTTCCTTTTCAAGGGTGGCTGGTGGAGGTGTTTCACTGGTTGTGGTGCTGGCTGCTGCGTCTCCCGCGCGGCGATCTCATCCAATAACGCGGAGCACTTGTCTTGTTCGGGCTCCTCGTCGGCGGGGAGGAGGAAGCGTCTCCAGCGGGCCGAGTCGAACCCCCAGTGGCAGGTGCGGTGCTCGGCGGCGTGCGAGTGCGACACGAAGCGGCGCGGCGGGTACAACGCGCGACACTCGCGGCACTGCACCAGCGCCGCGGCGGCCGGCGTCGGCGGCGGCGCCAGCACGCCGCGCGCGCCTCCGAAGCACTCGTGGTACACGCGGAACCCCGGCAGCTTGTGCGGCCTGCTCCCGGCCGGCGCGTGCAGCAGCGCCGCGCACAGCCGCTCCGCGTCCGTCTGCGTGATCAGCCCGCACGACGGCGCCGACCGCGGCAACACTCCCGTCGACTTCAGCTCGTGGAGTTGCTCGTGCGTGCACCGCGAGCAGTAGATCTGGAGCTCGTCGCACACTCGGTTGATCTGCTCCAGCGTGAAGTCCGTGAGCACGGAGGTGAGGATCTGCGGCAGGCACAGGCGCCGCTCGCCGCCCACGCCGAAGCACGCGATGGGCTCGCCTTCTAGCAGAGTCTCGCCGCGCTCGCCCAGCTCCTGGTCGGCGGCCAGCAGCAGCGGCGGCGGCGCGCGCGGCGGCGGCGGCGGCGCGCGCGCGTCCCCCCCGCCGCGCCCCGCGCCCGGGCCCTGCAGGCTGCGCGGCGCCGCAGCCTGGTACGTCTTCAGCACGGAGGTGATGTGCGGGGTCACTACGTCCATGGTCGCACCATCCGTCACGCGCCGCGCGCGACGCGCTCCGCCCGCGAACGGAACATGTCTGCCGAGCGAGCGCGCCGCCGCGCCGCGCCGCCCGCGCCCGCCGCCCGGCGTCTCCGCCCCGTCGCCGCACGCACGCCCGTGCGAAATATACGCAAATAACCTCGCGGGCGCGTTCCCGCTCCGAGCTGCGAGCTGTGAGCTGTGAGCGAGGATCACACGCGTCCCCCGCGGTCCTGCGGGGAGCGCCGGGTCCCGGCGGGGTCGGCTGTGGCTCGAGGCTCGAGCGTCGAGCGGCGTCGCTCGGGAAGGAACGGCTCGCGGACCGCGATCGCGCGACGCACCGGGGCGGGGATTCCGGCGACCGGCCGCAGTCAAAGCAGCAGACGGATGGCTCGGCTACTGGAGAGTCTAGCCGGCGCCCCGCGCCCCGCGCCGCCGCCCGCCGCCGCCGCCGGGTCACGTGACCGACCTTCCCGTCAAAATATCCAGAATGGCGGCGCGAGCCGCGGCCTGCCACCTAACGAGAATACATAGCGCGCAGATGATACAATGCACTGAAATGTATTAACTGTACCTATTTCAGTTTAATTTATTTGTTTACCTAAATGAGGGGCGTACCTACTATATATTTATGAAGAAATCAAATCAATTAAATAAAGTGAGGCTTAATATTTCCAAATTATATCTTCTTATTTATAAAATTCTCGTGTCACAGCATGGACGAAAAAAAAACGCGGACAGAACCCATCCAACGACAACACTGAGGCACGAAATTTGCGGCGGCTACTTATGTGTGCATGAATTCTGGGTTGCCATGATGACAAAATTTACACCACAAAAAAACACATACATGTAATCAATAGTAATATATAATTTTTCTTACTGCTGAATCTTAGATAGAACATTTAGCTATTATTCGACGGAGGTAAATTGGAAGTAAGAAATTTCGCTTCTTAAAAAATGGTTGTCTGTAAAGTCGGTTTACTGACGATATTTAAACGTGACAACGTCTTAAGAAATCAGTACGCTGATAGCGCGAGTAGTGATACCGCTCGACTCGGCGGGTGGCGCCCTCAGCGCTCAGCTTCGTCCGCATGGCACGGAGGACGAACTAACGGTAACGTTACATGACGTCATGTTTTGCGGGCGTGCAGCCGGTTTCACCGAATTATAAGACGTTATCACGTCAAAAACTTTATCACATTTTTGCGGGGCGCGGGGGAAACGTATAAATCACACAACTTAAACTGGAACCCGCACAAAAGCAACAAATCTCTCTTTGATAATTATAGTAGGTACCTAATATTATTTTAATAGTAATATTATTACGCTATATCACAAACCTGTTTACAAATAAATCAATGTACAATTAATTTACTCACGACTAATTATCTTAGATCTTAGACAGTAAAGTAAGACCGGCAAAGCAAATTGGTCCCTTTCGGGACTTAAAATTAAAAAACGAATAAATTTTACGCTGCGGTCGCTTTTATGGCAATCTATAACTACAGAAAAATAAAGTTGGAATATATGTTTGTAATATTAAAATATCAGCTTTATATTAAATGCATATGAATGTATAAACAATAAAACGGACTTGTTTGATTTTTTGTTTTGTCTGTCCGTCTCTGTGCTTGTTCCTAATCTCAGAAATGACTAGACCAATTACGACGGGGTTCTCTACTAGATAGCTGATGTAGTAATGAATGACTTAGGCTACTCTGACATGAAGAAAATAAACAGTGTTCCGCGAAATAAACAAAAAAACCTTGAAAAGCGCGTAAAGCTCCGGGCACAGCTAGTCTTATCTTAATATATAAATATAAATTATGGTGTCACTTTGTTTGTCCGCAATTGACTCCTAAATTAGTTAATCGATTATAATCAAATTCGCACACCGTGTGCAGTTTAATCCCACTTGAGAGATAAGATAGTTTTGATTTCGATTCCATTTCTTTATCTGACAATATCCGAGCAAAGCCGCCATTGACCGCTAGTTTTAATATTATATACATAACATAGAAAAATCGTAAAATAAAAATTTACAAAACTAAATTGCCGTAAAATTTGTAAGAGCCATGTATTAAAAATATCTTTAGAATGCCGTTTGTTTTGTCGTGATTGTTGTGAAGTGAGATTATTTTAATTAATTGAAAACATAAGACTATGTTGTCTTCCCTTTACTTTATGATAATGTACCTCCAAAAACATTTAGAAATTCAATCAACTGTAAATTATGCTCACGTGTCAAACTTTTAGGATTTTGGAACGAAGTTTTCCGTGCTTTTCGCAGGCTTTCTATCGACATTTGTCCGAGTGCTCAACATCCCAGATGCTGAGTAGAGAGCCAGCTAGCTCTGATATAATACTCATCAATATAGTTATATAATACATACCTACTTCTTATACATAGAAACATCCAGACTCAGAACAAATATTTGTATTCATCACAAATTTTTGTACTGGGTGGGAATCGAATCAACGACTATCGGCTTCGCAAGCAGACTTACTTCCAACTAAGCTACGAGTTATAAAATATCATACGAGTTTAAACTTAGATTGTTAATTTACCTTTTGAGGTATTGCATGTGTAGCAATACGCCGCGGCCCTCCTTTTGTTACATTTATATATTTTCAGCTTCGAAATGTTTACTGCAAATGACACTGTATTTGTTTGGGATCCAATCGCTTTCACAGTTACAATTTCTAATTATATTGATCCAGTCATTTCGCCAAACTACATTTTCTTTAGGAAATCTAGCAAACAAATTAATGAATTAAATACCTAGTGGCAACTAACATAAATTTATTAAATGTATCGATATAATGTCCGAGTCTTTATTCACACAGTTCACTAATTTTACTAGAATTAATAAATCAACTACCTATTAATGAATAATGACAAATAATAATCAAAGTCCCATATATTTCGGGTAATGATCACAGACTAACTTTGGCAACACTGCATTTGGAATTCCCCTTTTTTGTTGTAGCGAATGAAGATTTGTTTTAATATTGAAAACGTGGAAATAAGTAATTGAATTATGCACCTACCTGTGAAACGTGATTCCTGGATGTCGTTTGCGTTTGTCACTACGGCTTTTACAGCATTTCACTACGCAAGACATTATGTGTGATGAGATTTTCCTATACCGCGAAACGTGTCGACTGGCTGATGTTTGCGCGCGTAATGGCCGACTCATGTATGTATGTAAGAGTGTCAACCTGTATGTGACAGGGCACTGGCCGACTCGATATACACAGCCTTTGTATTAGCGAGACTCTGTCCGACTTTTTTTAAACGTCCTTGTGTCACAGTGTTTGTTTCCTTACTCCTCCGAAACGGCTTTACTGATTTTTACCAAATTTTATATGCATATTCAGTAGGTCTGAGAATCGGCTACTAGCTATTTTTCATACCCCTAAGTGTTAGGGGTTGTTCACCCCAAAATTTTTTTGAAGTGAAAACTTCTTTAGGCGCGCTATAGCCAGAATTTTCGTGGGCTGTGAAATGGATTCATCAATCGTCACGCTTGGATATGATAATGGATCGGAGCGGATATGAAATCTTCGGGTAAACTCGGCAAAAACGGCCAGGTAGGTACCAGGGCAACAGAAACAGTAAGAGCCGGCTCACACGACGCGGCTGCCAACCGCGCCTAAAGAGTTTCGATTACCTACCTCCAACAGCCCAGCGTTTATCTCTAGATACCAGGACAACAGAAATATAAAAGAGTTGCGTTTGCCCCTAGGTACCAGTACCAGGGCAACAGCAAGTTTTCACTTCTATCGGCAGTTCCTGTGACTGCCAATTTTTTTTTAAATTTTTTTTTTATTTTTTATTTTTTTTAAATTTGGGTTGCCCTCCATACTTAGAATTAGAACTGAAACTCAATTTTTTTTTTTCATTAAACCTCCACGTGGGCGATGTCTATCGATAGGTCTTCAAAAATGATGTTGAGTGAATGAAAAAACTAAAAAAAATATATGATATACATTACCATGCAAACTACCAACGAAAATTGGTTTGAACTCGATCTGATGAGTAGTTTTTTTTAGTACGTTATAAATACATTATTATTAAAACTTCGATAAAAGTTACAACGAACTAAAAAAACTATGTGTACCTACTATGTACATATGTTATGTTACTTGCTGCAACGGAACCCTGCATGGGCGAGTCTAGTTCTCTAGTTCTCGAGTTATTTCTATAGCTGTAGTGGCTGTAGGTAGCGAATATGCTTTTGAACAGTTTATAATAAGTATGATAAGTCCTAGCACTATGATGTTGTCAATGTAAACTAACTACCTATATACTTATAGAAAAAAATGTTTTCGCATTGTAGACATATCACTATTTTTTGGAAAAAAAATCGTTTTAAGTTAATTACATAATTTAAGTAACTTAACCACCATTTTGACTTATTGACCTCGGCTGCTCTGCCGAGTGCCTTTCACTTCACCCCTACTCTGCGGCCGACCGTCACGCGACATGCAATAGATGCATGACGAAAAAATTTGCGGCGCTGTAACAAAAGTTTCATTTAAAAATCTTCGAAATACTCTATAGCTAGACAAAATAATATATTAAGATTTTAACAAATATTTCAGATGGTTTAACATCCATGATGATGATGGTTACCATATTATTCGAAGCAATAGCTTTTACTGGTGTTTTTTTTTACAGGTTAGTAAATAATTGTGAATCCCGTCGGTAAAGCCGGTAAAAAAGAAGAGCGCAGAAGGATTAAGTTGTATATGTAAGTAGTTTGAGACGGACGTCATGTTTCATAACAGAAAATAAATTTCTGTTTACAGAGTAACAACTTTGGTGTTTTGCTTCAGTGAACACCATAGCTACCTATAACATACATTTAAATGATAAAAATCTGTGTGTATGGTGTGCCAAAAGAAGTTTTCAAACAACAAAACTAAGTAAATTACATAAATATGAAGTAGACTGACTTTATATTTATACATAACACCAACCATTAAAATTATTTGAAAATATTTAGGTAGGTAAGTACTCGTATCTATATTATTAGTTGAAACATTTTTATTTTTAATTCAAAAAGAATACGTTTGTTTATATTACGAGTAGATCCTTACATATTAAATTGGTGTTTTGTAAGGGAGGAACATAAAGTCGATTTTTTAAACATAATACATTTATTTCATAAAAGTGTGTACCATTGATATCTATGAACTTTTACTATAACATAGGTTGATCACTGATCCCTTTACTAAAAAAAAAAAATTTGGGTGGGAATCAATAAAATCTTTACAGGCGCGTTGGATTGCCTCATTGGAGTTGAATTTTTTTTCTTGCAAGTATTTATCCAAATTTCGAAAATTATGGTAATCTATTGGAGCCAGGTCCGGGGCATACGGTGGTATCTTAAATATTCCAATTGAAGTTCCTCTAATTTGGTAGCCATCTGTTGGGCAGTGTATGGTCTAGCGTTATTCTGAAGCAGCAGTGGCCTAGAGCGATTGACCACCCTCGGTGGTTCAGCAGATAGTTTTTCCATCACTAACACTGCAGCCTACAGGTAACTCGCAAGTGGCTTGCATTGGATCTGCGTCCACAATAGCCTTTAATTCTTATTTATCAACTTTGGTCTCCGGCCGTCCGCTTGTTTTGCAGGTCGAAATTTCCAGAAACCAAAAAAGCACTGTGTGTTCTTTTGTGACACCGCTGCCATACACATCATCAATCCATCGAGCCATTTCTACAGCACTAGTGTCATGAACATGATGGAACGCGTACTCGTAAATAACGCGATATTTCAAGTTTTCCATTTTGTAAACTGAGTGACCGAAAGAAAAAACTAATAAAGGAAAAAAATTGGCAGTCATAGGAACTGCCGATAGAAGTGTAAACTTATAAGTCAGAATTTGATAGCTTACTTTGGAAACTACACGTGTGTAACTGCAGGGCGTGGCCTGGGCATCATGGCATGGCCATCTCGAAATGCGTCTGCATTTCCTATTGGCTGATGCATTTCTAGATGGCCATGGCATGATGCCGAGGCCACGCCCTTTCAGCATTTCTCATTGGCTGACGCATTTCTAAATGGCTAATAGCCATGGTCCCGAGTTTACCCGAAGATTTCTTATCATATCCGAGCGTCACGCTAGAATCCAATTCACAGCCCACGAAATATCTGTCTAGGCGCGCCTAAAGAAGTTTTCACTTCAAAAAACAAATTAATTGTGGTTTTCAAAACACAAAAGCATGTGTAAATAGCTGTATAAATTTGAAATTGGAATTCCTAATCAAAGAGGACATACAAATGGAAAGAAAATACTAATATAATAGTAAATTAACAATAATACATAAATCTGTAATAATGGATAATATGACCGTGTCGAAACTGTGAGCAAAAATCAGGAATCGTAGGTACATCGAAATCATAATTGCATGATAAATTTTAATTCTTAGAAGCCTACGTTAATTAGGCAATAACTTCGTCCGCATGTCTAGTGTGTTTGTACAGTTACTCTTTGGTGCCGCGACACGCGCGGGGCGTCCGCGGGGCGCAGGGGAAGCGGGGCGGGGCGCGGGGGGGAGCTGCGTCTACTGCGACCGTTCGCCCGTTGCTCCGTGAAAACTGCTTTTATCGCTAATTGACATCATCGATACCAATCTATACCTTATCTGCATAGACATACAATCTAAAACAGAATGCATGAGGGCCCTTAACTACAAATCAAATTTTGAAAGGAATGATTACGAGCCATAAACGACTTTATTGCGTTTGTAAATGGTAGGTTTTTCTGTGGGTAGTGAATTTGGGAGAACCGTGCATTCAATAACATTTTGCAATAGGTGTTCAGAGATTCCATCGGTTCTAGTTATCTAAGGATATAAAAAATATTTGGTAACAAATAATAGTAACTAATGTACTTACTTATAAATTAATTTTTGCTACTCCTGACAAGTAAATAAATAATAATAATACCATATTATTTATGTATCAATAATCTATAATAATAAACAGACGAAAAATAGGTGGGTACGCTGTGATTTATTAGGGTTCCGTAAAACGTAAAAACGGAACCCTTATTGTATTGTTCGTCATGTCTGTCTGTCTGTCTGTCTGTCCGTCCGTATGTCACAGCCACTTTTTGCCGAAACTATGAGAACTACACTGTTGAAACTTAGTGAGTAGATGTATTCTGTGAACCGCATTAGGATTTGAACAAAAAAAAAATAAAAAAAGAAAAATTAGGGTTGCCCCCCATACTGAGAACTGAAACTCAACATTTTTTTTTCATCAAACCTACACGTGTGGGGTGTTTGTCGATAGGTCTTCAAAAATGATGTTGAGGTTTCTAAAATCATTTTCGTCCACACTGAATAATTTGCGCGAGAGACACTTCCAAAGTGGTAAAATGTGTGTCCCCCCCCATCTAACTTCTAAAGTAAGATAATGGAAAATCTAAAAAAAAAATATGATGTACATTACCATGTAAACTACCAACGAAAATTGGTTTGAACTCGATCTGATGAGTAGTTTTTTTTCAGTTCGTCATAAATACACTATTATTGAAACTTCGATAAAAGTTACAACGAACTATAAGAACTATGTGTACTATGTATATTATGTTACTTGCTGCAACGGAACCCTTCATGGGCGAGTCTAACTCGCACTTGGCCACTTTATTATAATAGGTGCCTACCCTGGACGTATAAAAAAACTTTTTTTATCAGTACGTTCATGATGCCAATTTTTTTTTTATTGATAACTTTTTGTGGTGAACCGCACACAGAAATGGAATGAGGCTGTGAATGAGGCTGATCGTCACGCTCGGAAGTGAAAGGCTCGATCAGATGAACTCGGGACCATCAAATGTGCCCACCAGACCGAGAAAGATGCAGTTAGCTGCTGAGCTGCTCTTCATTGTTGATTGCTTTGTGTGTGAACAATAAACAAATTTTTAAGTAGGTCATCTCATTTTTGTTGTGAAAAATTATCAATTATTCAATAGACCAGCAGAAGAGCAGGATATGTGCCTGATGGTAACGAGCACGCTTGCCCATAACAGCACAGTGACACTAAGCTATTGGAACACAAAGAGTCCAAAATATTACCCAGCACAAAGCATGCATGTACTTAAACTTAGGTAGGTAGGTAAGTCATCTAACACAAAAAAATAATGGCAGTCAGACGTACTGCCGATTGAAGTGAAAACTGATAACTCAGAATTTGACAGCTTACTTTGGAAACTACGCGGGTGAAACCCGAGGGCGTGGCCATGACCATGGCCATCTAGAAATGCTGACTTATTTCTGGATAGCCAATGGGCAATGCTGAGGCATTTCTAGATGGCCAATGGCCATGCTCCCGAGTTCACCTGAAAATTTTATATCATTCCCGAGCGTGACGCTAGAATTCAATTCACAGCCCGCGAAACAAAAGAAGTTTTCACTTCAAAAAAGCAGTGACAGCGGACAGATAGCAGCAGCTGACTATCTTTTTCGCTCGGTCACACTCGGCGGTCCCGAGTTCATCCGAACATTTCTTTCATTTACGAGTTTGACAATGAGCTTCATGCTTCATTCACAGCCCACGAAAAATGAGTGGATGGTGACTTAAAAGAAGGTTTCACTTCAAAAAAATGTTTGTCCTAGGTGGGAATCGAACCTACGGCACAATGAGTTGACTCACTAATGACTGAGCTACTATACTAAACAAAGCTAGACGCATTGTAAAATTAATACGGAAGCCAGACAGACATAACATTTACAACATTTATGATTTTACATAAGTATATATTAGCAGTATTATGTATGATTATGATAAAATTAGTTTGTGTTACCTAGAATATAACAAGGAAATCAAATAAAGTAAGTAAACAAGTAGACTTTATAAAATTATGGCTACATACAACTTCGAGAAGCCAGTTTAAAAAAAAATGCATAAAAATTTAATAGGTACTATATTTTATTCTATGGCGTTGAAAAGAAAAATAGTTCCAGTTGATTCACTAGATGGCGGTAGTGGATTATTCCATGTATTTATTTCTTGTGTCTGTGAGTGATGATTCGTAAAAGTAAGTAGATAACCAAATACAATGTTAGTGAGGCCATAATAAAAATCTCTGTTATTTGAATGTAGTTTGTTGAAAAATATATTTGTCAAATGTAGACATACCTACATAATTAATATAAGTTATACATAAGTACTAGACATAAATTAATCTAAGGTTAGATTAGATCAAATAGGTATTATGTTCAAATCAGGGATGTAACGGAGGTGATCTTATCGGAACCGAAGTCGGAGTCGGAGTTTTTAAATTTGATTTATCTGAGTCGGAGTCGGAGTCGGAACCGGAGTCGGAGGTAGGGTCAGAAGTAGTGGCAGGAGAGAGATTTTTATTTTAGGACAAATAAAACATTCATTTAAACTTTTCATTGTTTTGTTTCATGAAATATCACAAAAAAAATGGAATATTCAAAAATAAACAAAAAATTCAATTAATTGAATCCCAAAGTGCCATATAAAGTATGTTAAATGAACAAAAGCTTTCAAACAAGTTAAATTAAATATATTGACACCAAAAGTGGCTAAATGTATTTCATGAACATAAGCTTTGAAGCTGTCTCAGTCTAAGATATTTCTTAAGAGTGCGCCTAATGCCAGGAAAAAATCTGATTTCACCCGCGCGAGGCCCTTCTTAATATTATATGCATAAATAAAGTCGAGAATAGCATGACACAGTTTGGAGGGGAAATCAATATTATATCAGGAGTCAATTTTGACCAAGTTTTATTTAATTACTCAATAATTAAACATAAATGTATAATGTATAATAAGTATGTATTTACAACTATATAAGTATTATATCAGCTATCTGGCCGCCATCACACAAGCTTTGCTTAGTTTGGGGTCAGATGGTGTTGTGTGTGAATTGTCCACCAATATTTATTAAAAAAAAAAAAAAAAAAATTAAAATGTGTTCGGTCTAATATTTATTCTGTGGTTCGGTTACTTTAATAGAACGTAAAATTAGAAGTTTTATTATCAAAAAATAATGTGGGGTCATCGCTGATAATTTCGAGTACTTACATGAATTAAAATAGTTTTTTCAGGTGCCATTTTATTTTTTTTCTGTAAAAAAATCTGATCTATATTTAAAATTCTATTCGGTTATTGTGCTTTTTCTTTATTGTACCCACAAGTCAATATTTTTTTTGTTATAGTTTTTAGTTTCTTAACATCAGTGAGCGGCGTCGAAAATGTCCTTTTTTCGTTTTCTGGCACTAGGCGCCCCCTTGTAGATTAAATCGACGCCACCAAAAAGGTATTCGCTCGCTACCGAGCCTGGTGGACACGATAATATTGATGGAAATTTAATATAAGGTGCTGGAATTTTGCGTTTCTCTATGTTGTGCTCATTTAGTATACTTTTCATTACACTCGTGCGCGGGAGATTCCCTGCGCGACATGTTCCTGCGAAACTGTTCGTTACTGTCGGCGCAGGGCGCCGCCGCTAAGTTATGCTTCGACATCCGATTAACCTCCGATTCAAAAGTTTCGGAACCGGAGTCGGAACCGGAGGTGTAAAACTAATCGGAACTTCCGACATAACGGAGTCGGAGTCGGAGCTCCGTAACATCCCTGGTTCAAATTATGTTGGACGTCAGCATAGAATAGATAAGACGTCAGTTAAGCCCCATCTATTATACGCATGAAAAACATTTTTTTGTCTGAAAACGGCTCGTTGATATCGCCAGGATTTTAAATAAAGACTTAAAAATGACTAAATCCATAGGCGCCATCTACCTACCTAATAGCACAGTATAAAGAAATAGTACTAGACTGCTAATGTAAAAAAACTTATTTTCTATAGTGGTCCAGTATCTGATATTTTCAGGTTGCAAAAAAATCTGTCTAAGATAGTTCATTCTCAAACAAAATTATTTGTACATAATATTTTGAAAGTGCCACATGGATAAGATAAGTACTTACAAAATGGCTCGGTAAAAGTTTATTGATTAATACATTTTCAATTATATTTGGTTATTTTCCCATTGTACTTATAAAATAGTTAGCAAATAACAATTTCGAGGCATTTATGGAACGAATTGGTTACAGCGCCATCTACCGGCAATTGCATAAACTTTACACTAATTAAACATTGCTAAAATAGTATTGCTATAATGTCGTCAACAATGAATAAAAAAAAAATATGTGATTTAATGATTATCAATTGTCACTGTCATGACATTTTGTTATTGATTTTCTCATGTCACTGTCATTGCTTACTGTCGGTGTGTCAGTAAGAATTTTGAGAATCCAATCCACCATTCCTTCAAACGTACAAACTAAATTCAATATTTTTCGTGAAACTAAGTCTTTTTGTGTTGCTTATTTAACTTGTTTTGTTATTCGGCAGTCAGCCTTCGTCTCGGTAAGCCGCTGAACACGAATTAGTACTTAGAACATAATTTATTGCTTAGACGTTCTGCGTCATAGTTAAAATAATATACCGATAATATTATCTACTTTATTTGCATTTTGTAGAATTTGATGGATCCGTGGGGCAGCGAAGTGAAAAACGAGGAGCCCGTTTCTGAATTTGAAGATAACTTCAAACCCGACGCTGAGGGTGAAAAATTGGCAGATTCCGCTGAATATTTAGCTGTTTTAGGTAAGATATTCCATCGAATAGGCACCTATCTACAATAGTTATTATGTCAAGGTGATCAGAATTATTGCTTCATCATTTTACTGCCGGTAGTATCAGATGTCTGGGTAATTATTCCGTAATATAAACCTGCTGTGGTTCTACTCAGTTCCTAGATGGTGAAATAATATTTGGATTCCTAGTAACAGATACATATCTCAATGCTTACTTATGTCTTTAGTACAAACAGTGATTAACCTTGGACACAAGTTGAAAGCATTTATTCACAAAAAATAATGAGTGTTTGATTACAGTATAGTGTCCAGTGTGTCTAGCTATTGAACAATCATGTACACACAAGTTATATTCTAATAAATTTAGATGTGAACAATTGTTTTATGTATTTATCAGTATGTATTTTGAATGAATAATTTGTTTGAGTACAAATAAAAAAATTAAAGGTTTGGAAGTCATCTGAAAAAATAAACCTAAATATAGGTATTTACGCCTAAAAAAACTGCACTGTTAGATAGCATGACATGACATTTTAACAGTTTAATTAAAGTCATTAGTATATACAGTATATACTAATTACGTTAATACTTTAAATATGTATTGTATTAAGTATAAATGGTTAAAAAAAACCTGAAAATCCAAAATTACTGAAACTTTTCAGTTTCACACACTGATATAACTTGGGCTATGGTTGAGCAGAAAAGCTGTATGTATTTGGGTAAAGCTATCTTGAAAAATGTTAAATTATTAGTTATTTTGGTATACCAACTCATGGTAAGAATAATATAATGTTAGGATTTTTTTAAACAATGTAGTTGGGCATCAAATTTGGACAAAGGCCTCTTCTCCCTGTTTCCACTTCTGGTGTTTTTTCCAGAGTTTTCCTCCATGTCGCTTGATGTTGTCCATCTAGTGTTGTAGTGTATGCTTCTTCCGCTCAGCTCTGGTTCACCACTTAATGACTTTTCTCTCAGCCATCCCTCGCATCCTCTCTTCACTCACTCACTCCTTGTTATTATAATCATTACATTGTAGTTGATAGTTTAGTACGAGGGTCAAACTGAAAGTTCTTAGAACTGGCCACTTATAAACTATATAATAAAAAAAAAATCTATAATTTGAAAATAGAACTCTTTGCCAATATTACTGAGTATATACTTCATTCATTTGTCATTTGTTTTATGATTTGGCGGCAAATTGAAAATTGTCTGTGTCACGTCAACATGAATTTAACACGAGAAAATTTTCGTGCAATGATTTTTTATGACTTTCGATGTCATTTAAGTCAACAAGAAAGTTATGATAGACTACGATTGGCCTTTCACGATGAAGCCCCATCTCGTGCGACTGTTTACAACTGGTTTAATGAGTTTAAACGTGGTCGCACTAATCTCACTGATGATTTACGTGAGGGACGGCCTTCTACGGCGACGACTGAAGATAACATCTGTTATAATCATTACATTGTAGTTGATAGTTTAGTACGAGGGTCAAACTGAAAGTTCTTAGAACTGGCCACTTATAAACAATATAATAAAAAAAAAATCTATAATTTGAAAATAGAACTCTTTGCCAATATTACTGAGTATATACTTCATTCATTTGTCATTTGTTTTATGATTTGGCGGCAAATTGAAAATTGTCTGTGTCACGTCAACATGAATTTAACACGAGAAAATTTTCGTGCAATGATTTTTTATGACTTTCGATGTCATTTAAGTCAACAAGAAAGTTATGATAGACTACGATTGGCCTTTCACGATGAAGCCCCATCTCGTGCGACTGTTTACAACTGGTTTAATGAGTTTAAACGTGGTCGCACTAATCTCACTGATGATTTACGTGAGGGACGGCCTTCTACGGCGACGACTGAAGATAACATCTGTGTTGTGCGGCGTATGATAGAGACTGACAAAAGAGTGACCTATCAGCAGATTCGGACAAGCTTAGACATCGGTATGAGTCAAGTGCACAAAATCCTACACGAACATTTAGCGGTCAGGAAGCTTTGCGCCCGGTGGATACCTCATAATTTGACTGAGGCTCAAAAACTCCATCGTGTGGATTGGTGCCGTAAAATGATTGAAAGATTTAACGGAGGTGACTCAAATGCTGTGTTCGACATACCTAACAGGTGACGAAAGCTGGATTTACTGTTATGATCCTGAAACCAAAAGACAATCTGCTCAGTGGGTGTTTCCTTTCGAGGAGTTGCCAACTAAAGTGAAGAGAGATCGAAGTGCGGGGGAAAAAATGGTGGCCTCGTTCTTTGGAAGGATAGGTCATTTCGCAACAATTGTGTTAGAGGATCAAAAAACAGTTTCTGCAGAATGGTACACTACCAATTGTTTGCCACTTGTCTTGGAAAAAGTTCGAAAGAAACGACCTCGCAGTAGGATCCTCCTTCACCACGACAACGCCTCATCGCACACCGCCAAGCGAACGATCGACTATTTGGCGACATCAAACGTTGAATTACTGGGTCACCCGCCGTATAGCCCCGACCTCGCGCCTTGTGATTTTTATTTATTTTCAAAAATTAAAGAAAAACTTAAAGGAAAGCGGTTTATGAATGCTGAAGAAGCGGTGGCTGCGTATCGCGATGCCATTGAAGAGACCCCTAAGGACGAGTGGGCAAAGTGCTTTTCCCAGTGGTTCCATCGCATGCAGCGGTGTATTGACGTGAATGGACAATATTTTGAAAATATATAATAAAACTAATAACTAGCTAATGTAATCAGTTTTTGATTTTCTAAGAACTTTCAGTTTGACCCTCGTATTAGACTACAAATAGCCCAATTTTTAAGCAAATAAATAGTATAAGTTATGGCTGGTCTAGTCGGGAGAACGGCAACTGCCTCTCTGTAGCCCCCGGGTTCAATTCCCACTGTCTTTTCGAAGTTGTGTGCGTAAAACCGCTAACTTAAAACATACTGTGGAAACGGACATGTACCTAGAATCTTTCCAGGGCATGTGTCATCCACCAACCCGCACTGGGCCAGCGTGGTGGATTATGGCCTTTACTCTCTCCTTGCTAGAGTAGGCCCCAAGGCCCCAATAGTGGGAATGTTTAGTGGGCTGCTTATACTTGCTTAAGCTGAGCAAACATTATAGTCTGCTCACTTACTTAGCGTAAGCGCTGAAGACTAAAGCATGCTTACCTAGCAGATACTTCTAGATTTATAGAGAATCATATTATAATAATAGATAACATAGACTTGAGTAGAGTGTACTACGTTTATGCAGAGTGAATTATATTTATCACCCTATTGTTGAAGAACGATGATAGCAAAGCCATTCTCTTAGTTGATAATTCATTGCACTAACAATATAAATATAGTCTGTTTTTTAAATCCAATCTTTTTATTTTTAGAATTTTAACAGCAAATTTTAAATCTACGTCATAAATCTCATAATGGCTGAACACATCCCTGACTCAAATTTTGTTATCAGAATTCTATGAAGCTTATTAGTCATGTTCATTTGACACACATACATGCATACAACAAATGAAATAAAATGTTACACATATTTAAATAATGTGTAAAATGTATTTTACTAGTAGTGTCCCACGGTTTTACTTGCGTTATACCCGTTCCCATTATTTTCCCACGATAAAAAGTAGCCTATATACTAGTATTCCAGACTATCACTGTGTTTTAATTTTGACCTTAATTGACATTCTGATGTGATTAAGGAACAAATATCTAAACATTAACATTTAAAATATTTGTAAGATTTTTTCCTGCAGCCTAATAAATGGACACTCAGAGTAAAGGGATGTTTCCAGTGAAATTACAGGGCTTAGAGATATAACATCTTAGATCTCTGGGTGAGGAGCGCAGTTTATGGGTCTGTTTATGGATTCGGGAAGAAAGCCCAGTTAAGCAAATTTAGACTTAATCAACAGGAATTTAGATTTAAATTAACAGAAACGCGGCGTTCCACCGGTGGGCCCATGCCACTTACCACTGGTATGCTTAAAGTAACATTTAGAAATTTCTCAAGCTTGGTCAACTGACATCCCACAATTGACATAAAGACGACTATGATACCATAAGCATGATCATCATCTTCTCTGCTTTACTAGAGATGCAGTCATAGGTTACTCATAAAAACAGCCCAACCAGGATCTCTGTAAGACCAATTTAATTCTTATTTTTATCTTCATGTCATAAAAGTCAATGCTTTTACTGAATATTGCAATATTTTGATGTGCAAAATTAAACTAACGCAATAATTGGGAACATGTGACTCAAAAATATACCACTCTGTTGTTTTTTGTTAATAACTGAGAAAAGATGTTGATCATCAAACATCAAACGTCACGTCTTCATAAAAATCGTACAATGAAGTGACGTCACTCGGAACTCGGAACTACACTAGGTACCAAGGACGTGCCAAAAGGCTCAGACCGCCGTCTCGCCTGATGTTAAGTGACGATGCGATCAGCGATGGAGCGTGTTTACCTAGAAAAAAATGGGTCTATATGGGGTGGCATAACATTTTTTGTCCTATTTTAGGTAGGCATAACGTTTTTAGGACTAATGATAATTTACCATAACAACTAAACGCATAACTGTCTTCGCATAATGTTAACTAGCATAACCATATATAACATAACGATAACTTAGCATAATGTTTAAACGCATAGTCATATATAGCATACAGATAACTTAGTATAATGTTTCGACGCATAACTATAAATAGCCTAATGGTTAAAGGCACACATTGAGAAAAGCATAACAATACTTAAACATACTGATCAACGGCATAAACTTTAAACGCCTAACTAAAAAACAAGTGTAAAGAGCGGACATAAATAAAATACGTGGGTGTGTGAAATGCGGGTGGGTACTTCGACAACAATATTTATTATTCGTAATGTAGGTATCTACTAATTTAATGGAATATCTATGCAGGACTATGCAGTAGTATAACAATTTTTGTACCAATTTATGTAGACATAACGTTTTTAGGACTTAAAAACCTACATACACCTAAGACATATGGTGCAATTTTTGACTCCGGGTGGGCTCCCGCCAGAAGCTCTTCGGTCAGCCCTGAGTGTTGCTTCTCCATACTCCTTGACCTCCCTTGAGCTTCTGGCTCCCGCATTTTTTAAATACACTCTAGGGGTAGTAGCGACAAGACTAGGTGGAGTCGGGGTGCTCCGAGTCGGATCTGGACCCTATATAACCTGGTTATATATTACGTAGCACAACAAATAATTAAAAAATGCCTAAATGCGTCTGAGCAACAGTCGAATTGAATGTAGCACAATAGATTTTTATGATTAAAACACATAACGCCAAAAAATTATGCAATTATGCAAAAGTTACATTATGACACTATATGTTATGCTACATTCATTATGACAAAGTAAATTAGGAAAAAAAATTATGCGATTTAAACGGCACCTTAAAAAAAATAGAACAGAAAAAAAGGCTTAAAAACTATTATGCGACTCATCAATAGTCGAATAAAATGTAGTACAATAGATTGTTATGCTTAAAACACATGACGCCAAAAAATGATTATGCGAAAGTTGCATTATGACACTATACATTATGCTACATTCATTATGACAAAGTAAATTAGGAACAAAAAGTTATGCGTTCTAATAGGCTCCCGAAAAAAATAACGATTCACTCTCGGTTTGAAGACAAAGATTGTAACCATCGGGGAAAACCCACTCAGGCAATGTATTCCACAGCCTAAACGTTCTTATCACAAAAGTAGAGTCAAATCTCTTCGTTTGTGTCTTTGGAACATCAACCATGAAACGATGTCGCTTTTTCGAGCTACGAGCATTCCGATAGAAAAAAGGACAAGGTGGTATTAGATCATGCAAATCAGTTGCACACTCTCAGAAGTGTATCCGATAAAAAACGGATAGACTAGCAATTTTTGGGCGATGTTCAAGACTCTGCAGTCTTTTTCGCACAAGAGCAAGTGCCGTTGCCTATGAGCATTTTGGCACGTCTCTCGATCGATTCCAGAGCCTCCAGCTGATACTTGGCCGATCCATCCCAAAGGTGCGAACAGTACTCCATACAGGAGCGAATATGTGCTTGATATAATGTAAGCAACTGTAAAAACATGATGCTTTGTTTGTGAAACAGAAAAAAAATATACGTTCAACAAATTTTTATAATCTAACTGACAAGACTAATTAGATTCTTCATGCCTATCCTACCAATAATATAAACACGAATGTTTGTATGAATGTACGTATGTGTGTTTGATACTCTTTCTAAAAAAACTACTGAAGGGATTTCGATGAAATTTGGTACATAGATAGATGATGGTCTGGAATAACACATAGGCTATTTTTATCCCTGTAAAAAATGGGATCGGGAATTACGCGAGCGAAAGCGAGTATAGCAAAAGGGACGTTGCTAGGTACAAATAAATAATGTTGTTATATCATCTATTGCAGAGAGAAAACTGAAAGCAGTCCGGTCAAAGAACAAAGTTCTGGAGAACCTGTCGGCGTACAGAGAAGACTGCCTCAACCGGTTGATGCGCGACGGCTGCGACCTCGACCCCGTCATCGGAGACACCGAGTCCCACCGCCTCATCCAACAAGATACAGAATAAGAGTAAGTAACAATGGCCACATCGACAGCCACCGTCGACCTCTCCGGGGCCACCTACTGCATCCTCTCCGGAGCATCCCAGGGCATCGGACGGGCCATCGCAGTCGAAGTCTCCAAACTACTCGGCTCCAACTCTTTAATGCTCCTCCTAGCTCGTAATAAAGACGAACTCGCCAAAACAGCAGCCATGTGCGAATCCAAAAACGTCAAAGTAACTTTCGAATCCATCGACTTGTCTTCCGCTTCGGCTAGTGACATGATCAATGTCATCAACAAATCTCTCAACGGGCGTAAAGTGTCAGATTTTGCTACCGGAGTGATATTCCACAATGTCGGTTCTCTTGGTAACTTAGCCGTCGACACAGGTCGCTTGGAAGACGTGAACGAATTGAGAGGCTATTACGATCTCAATGTGTTCAATGTTATCTCTTTAAATACACAATTCTTGAAAGTGCTTGAGGAGATCGAGGATAGGCTGGTGATTGTGAATATCACATCTCTGTGTGCTATAAAGCCGATGAGCGGTATGGCCTACTATTGCAGTGGCAAGGCTGCTCGGGAGATGTACTTCCGTGTGTTAGCGGAAGAGAAGAAACATATCAAGGTACTGAACTATTCTCCTGGCCCGGTGGAGACGGCTATGATCGATTATGTCTTAGCCGAAGCGGTGAACGACAATCTGAGAGACGTTTTCACGTCGTTCAGAAACCAAAACACTCTGCTAAAGCCGGAGGTAACAGCTAAAAAATGCATGAGAGTGTTGCAGTTGAGCAAGTTTGCACCCGGGGAGCATGTCGATTACTTTGACGATGAATAAACTGTTAAAAACTGAATCTCAACATTCCAACATTTTGTACTTTTCTTACTAAACTGTTACCTGTACCTTTTCTATAAATATGTAGCTTAGAAACATATATGAACTAGTTTTAGGGAACGTTTTTGTGTGGGCACAGATTCTGTTACACCATATACCCTTACAATGTTTGACATCAGATACAATATTACGTAAATTTAATAATGATAAGTTTATTGGGTTATGGTTGAACAGAAATGTCTCCAAATATAAAATCGAATATTCCATTCGTTTTCATCTGACAATTAATAAACAATCATGGCATCGAATTACGTGTCATTATTAATCATTTGGTACTTACATAGCAACTAACTAGCTTTCGTAATTCCTAATTATAGGACTAGCTGTAAAAAATATTAATTTTGACTTGAATTTTTTGACGTAAGCATGAGCCATGATTGGTGGGCAATCCTCCATTGCTGTTTGCTGCTTACCCTTAATGCCAGATGAAAATGAATACACTCTACAATCTAAATATTCTCAAGTTCCTTCAAAAGTATTCGAAAAAATACTCATAAACTATTTATACAAAAATATTGTAGATAATTATACTCAAAACTATTGAATCTTATTAAAAACTTGTTTGTGTTAAAATTCGTTCTCCGTTAACAGATACAATAGGTAGAATTTTAGTATAATTAATTACGGTATATTTACCGTGACTATATGGTGGAGCGAGTACGCGATATTTCGGTGCAGTTGCATGCACCATAAGGGGACCATCTATAAATTATGTCACACTTATTTTCTAATTCTTTAACCCCTCCCCTGTCGTTGTCTCAGCTAGTCACATATGTGAGACTACCGAGTGGGACGTCACATATTTTGCAAATTTAGTTTAGATATAAAATATTATATTTTGAAAAATGTATTCGCAATTCTCGCCCGTGTTCACACAATGTCACACTTTATCGACCCCTTCTCGTGTGTGACGTAATTTTTGGACGATCTCACATTCACGAGTGAAGTCAAGGAATATCGGGAACTCGCACCATCATAGCTACTTTAAATATCTCGTAATTAAATATTACCAGTGTAGTATACTACAGAGTGATAGCTTAAAGCAATATGTTAATACTTATGTACTTAGTTGGTTTTATCCTGAAAGCACCTTCGAAAGATAAACTAAATCTCTCTTCCTTACAGTTAATATGAAAAAGATACTGAGATTATAACGATAATGTTACTTTTTAAATATGTGGTATTAGTATACATGTTAAAACTCTTAGATAAATACGAGGTTGATAAGCTCAGACATCTATAGTTGTGTCGAATTTGCGTTTCACTGTTTCTGTTGTGTGTTCAAATTTTATTTACTGTGTATTTTATTTACTTATGTACCAAAATATGTGTGAAACTTGTTGATGTTGGATTGGTGACACCATTCTTCTGTTTTATGTAAAAGATTACATGTTAATTTCGTCAACTTTACGCCTACAACATCTTGGACAGTTAGTACTAGTCTTTTAAATTTTAATTATTAATTAACTTTCGGATCACATCGACATACATTGAAAAAGATCGTATGTGTTTGTACCTACTTTATGTATTTAAAGATTTTATGTACTCATACCCTAATGCTGCGTACACATGAGCGAGTTTCTATTCAATATTTGCAAATCACCGTTGAATACTGTAAAAATGCATTGCTACAAAAATGTGTTCTATACATCGTTACGAATAACTTTGCCATGTTAAAAAATAATTATAAAAATAAGTAGAACTCGTTTCTTTCGGCTTCGTGCGGGTATAATATGAAAATATCTGAAAAACTAGTTTGAAAAATGGTGTCACGCAACCACTGCGAGTTGATGAACTTATTGACAAATAAACTCTTATGTATATATTCTTGTTACTAATAAAAGTCTCACTCTACGAACAAACATACTACAGAGCAATCTTAAAAATACTTGAAAGCATGAATACTAAAACATGGGTCAAAGGTTATAAATAATCCTAATGATCTATTTGGCTACTGGTAAGGTCCCTTTTCAACTGGCGACGTTAATGTAAATTGGTTTTAAATAGACCTTGGCATGTTTGTCCTTCAAAGTTGTTGAGTCTTAAATAGTTCCATGTCCGTGAACGCCTATTTTGATCTTTTTTGATGCGACAATTCTGTATTTATTTGTTCGTAGATTATACTAGAATAACATTCCATTGTACTGCTGAGTTTAGACTTGCAAGATGACCAGTATCATGCGCCGAGTGCCAAAATCTTGCCGTCAAAAGTATTTGCGTCGAAACTTTTCTCGCAGGTCTGAACTTCCCAATAGTATCTATGAATGCAATTCATATTTGAATAAATGCTTAAAATGATACGTGTTTTTGTTCCCCCTCAACCTTATCTTGTTTTTTTCTTTTAAAAATATGAGTTACATTCATGATTCGTTATCTGTGTTGCTAATTTATCAGTGTCTTATGTCACAGTGTAATAATTATCTAAACAACATAACTTGGTCTTCAAAGGGAGCGTAATCTTACGCTCAGCGTAGGTGTTTACACAATGGTCAACATTAGTAGGAATCTGGTTCGTCGGCGCTCTAGCTCGCAGTTTTGTAGTGGTAGGAAGGACTCTTTGCAGAGTATTCCTGGGGAAGTACCACACCTTTACCAGTTATGCTACCGCGAAGCAATGTGCAAACATCACTGTGTTCCTGTTTGAAGGGCATTGTCTTCAGAGACATTACGGGGGATAGAGAAAAACCATGTTATCTGTCTGGTTGACGAGTGCAGTGCAATGCTGGGTAATGATTCTAATGTTCCAATAATATAAACTTTATCAACCTAACTATGCGTTTATTACGAACTGACGGGATCTGTAATTTTACTGTAACATATATATATTACAGATATTTATGTCAGGCATCAATCATTCTACTGCATTGATAAGATGAGATGACCTACTCTATTAATTATTACACTGTGAACATTATTGTTGCTGTTGCATCATTTTCTATTTCAAACTATAAATTGTGGCAATCTGCTTACTTAGTTGCTATCTAATTGACTACTATACTGATAAAGAGGTCGCCACAGGTCTGTTTTGAATGTAACTTAGTTTTAATCTTTAATGGGCCGTCTCTATTTAGACCGGGTTGAAGAATCAGCCTACTATAGTCTGCAATAATTATATTTAACGAACACAACACAACTGACTTCAATATCAGGTCATCAATGTATGTTTTTATTTTAATTTTGTTGATATTACAAATGGTTCTTTTTTTCTGAGTCACTTAGAGGGTACCTCGCCTGACAATTCACGCCACTCTCGGGTGACTCGTCCCGCGGAGCAGTATTTAACCGATTTCGCGCCGAGGGCGCACGTCACTTCTTTTCGCGCATTCTTAAAAGTAACTTATACTCCAGCTGTTTATAAAGTTCGCCTCGCACCAGTTAAAGTTACCGATTCGTACCGCACCGCACCACAAGATTATTTCGCAACACACAATTCAAAGGCAGCTGCTGAAGGAAATATAATTGAGGAAGAAGAACTGCCGCTCAATCGCCCGGAGGACGCTGGATTCTTAAGGTAGGACCTTTCTTTTGTGTTTCTGGAGAAAAGGCCAAACCCCAGGGTCTTCCACCCCCTTATTGTTTTTGTTCCTTTAATTTAAATTCCACCCGCTCCGCCGTCACGAAATCTCATAGATATCCAAGAGTACCAGCGCACCGCTGGTGACGAGAATTGTTATAATAAATAATTAATTTTCTTCGCCATTTAATGGTCCTTCGTCACTCGGATGCCTTGTTTATCCTGAGATTTCGTGGCTATTTACCCCATTCCTATTAATTTATTTATCTACCGCCTATTTTGTGTGTCTCTCGTTTGAAGTCAAGTTCGTTTTGTAGTGGTAGGGCTCTTGCCAAGCCCGCCTGGGGAAGTACCACAGCTTTGCCTATTATTCTGCCGTCAAGCAGTTACCTACTGTGTTACGGTTTGAAGGGCAAAGTTTCCAGATATACGACTGGGCTAAGAGATATAACACCTAAAATCTCAAAGTGACGAGCAGTGCAGTGTCAAACAGTGATTTAGACTCTTCATGTTCAATCAACTTCGTGACGTTTGACTTTTATGAACAGATTTGTCGTTACCCGTCTCGTCACTCTAAATAAATAATATTTGCTTATTTAAATTATTTAACATTCAAAAGTCAAACATTGCCTTTGGTTACCGCATCGCCTAATAAACTCGAATTTCGCATTTACACCGCAATTTTTATAAACCGTTTTCAATTCTGTTAATGACTACCTACATAAATCACTTATAATTACCAACGCATTATATTATCTCGTTCGCCGTTGGAAATTATTTATTTACCTACCTCGCATTTTTGTTATTTTGTACGATCACTTTAACATTTGAGTTTGGATCATACCTATTGTCTGGATTTGATCACGATGACGTCGTCTAATGATCAAAAATTAAAATTATTGGAATGTCAAAGACAAGTATATTTCGAGCGTCTTCAACAAATATACGATAAATCGCGTGCTAATTTGAATGACCCAGAATTATTGGAAGAATTTCTGTGCTCGGTTGAGACTTTACAAGAAATCAGGTGTAACTTTCAGATTTGCGTGAAAGATATCGAATCTTTATTATTGAAAATTGATAAGGATTCAGTTCCGGATTTCAATCAATGGCTCGCATTTGAAGATCTTTATTGTCGTGTTAAACGTAAACATTCTCAGTTTATTACAACCACAGCGCTCACACCAACGGTTAAACCAGATAAAACATTTCAAAATATTAAGCTAGCTCGTATAGAAATACCGGAATTTGACGGAAATGCAAACGACTGGCCTTTATTTTATGCTACTTTCCAAAGGGCTGTACATTTAAATTCATCGCTTTCCGTAACGGAAAAAATATTTTATCTCACTAGTAAATTGAAAGGTCGAGCGAAACAAGTATACATTGGATTCGTACCCTGTGAAGAAAACTATGAAACAATATATAACGCGCTCGTTTCTAAATACGAAGATAAGAGAAATCTCGCTAGTACTTATTTAAACCAAATTTTCTCATTGAAGCCCATTGTTTCCCCCACCGCTAATAACTTAGAATATTTAATCGACCAATTTTCAAATTCGCATCTCGCATTAATTAACTTAAACATACCCGACTTGTACGATTTTGTCATGTCATACCTTTTATTACAACGGCTGGACAGAGATTCGGCACGTTTATTCGAAATGGATAACCGCGATTCGGAAATACCTGCGTTTGATAAAATTACTAAATTTGTTCGCGACCGTATTAAGGTTTTGAATAGGACGAGTGAAAACTCAAGTACTTGTGTGAGAGCCAAGCTGTCAGAAAACTACATTCCGAAAAATAATTCACGCGCATTCTTAGTAAGCGATAACATTTGTACATTATGCAATGACAAACACGACCACTTGTATTCCTGTAAAAGGTACAGGACTTTAACCGCTCGAGAACGTTACGAACATGTAAAACAATTACGCGCTTGCATTAACTGTTTGAGTTCGCAACATAATTCAAACGCATGCCGGTCTAAGGGAACTTGTGCAAATTGTAAAAAAAAAGCACCACACTTCACTCTGTTTTCAAGCTGATAACAGTAGAACCGGTCCGTCGAGTGATAACAGTCGTAGTCCAGTAGTGGCTGCTCAGAATAATAACGCTACTTCAAATTTATTTTTGAATGAACCGACGAATAATGACGCTTCATTTTGTAGTATGAACGCAAATTCAAAATCTTTGCGAAAAACTCAAAATGTTTTGTTGGGTACCGTTCTTGCTGATGTTCGCAAAAGAGACGGTTCCGTGATTCAAGTTCGTGTCCTCGTGGACAATGGATCGCAAAATCATTTTATTTCCCGCTTCGCTTGCAGGAAATTAGGTATTAACATCTTTCACGATGATACTGACCGTTTCGTAAACGGAATTGGTGGCAGCTACCAGTCTATATTAGGCTATACAGACGTAACGTTGGTATCTAAATATGACAGAAACGTTAACTTGCGGATTAAACCTCTCGTTCTTAAAACCATTTCAAGTTGTTTGCCCAGCTGTGAATTTGACATCTCACCGCTGTCTTATATAGGTAAACTCCAGCTGGCAGACCCGCATTTTAATAAACCCGCCGGGATCGATATTTTGTTGGGGGCTGAAGCCTTTTTACAGATATTACGACCCGGAAAATTGCTGGGTCCACCAGGGCGTCCCGATCTTTTGGAAACTGCTTTTGGATACGTAATATTAGGATCAATAGCTACGTTACAGGCTCATAATGGATCAGACAATAATGAAAACAATCACTCATTTTTCTCGTCGAGTGAGGGTAATTCAATTGAAAGTTTAGTTTCCAAGTTCTGGGATCTCGAATCGGTACCCACTAAAACTTATTTGTCTGAAAGGGATCAAGAATGTGAAAACTTCTACGCGTCAAACACGCATCGCAATAAAGTTACTGGACAGTATGTTACGGCTTTACCATTTATAAAATCAACCGTGACGTTGGGTGATTCATTAACCGTAGCCTCTCGCTGTTTTTCATCCCTTGAACGAAAATTCCAAACAAATACCGCCTTAAAAATGGAATATGACACTGTTTTGAAAAATTATATTAGTGAGGGTATATTATCACCTGCACCACCGCTAAATAATAAAAATTATTACGTTATTCCGCACCATGGCGTCTGCCGGGAGGGCAAAGCGCTACGTATTGTATTGAACGCGAGCGCAAAATGTGTTGACACGAACGCTTCACTCAATGACTGTCTACATTCCGGCCCTAATTTACAAGCTAATCTAACCGCGATTATTTTAAAATTTAGATTGTTTCCAATCGCACTGACCGCTGACATCAGACAAATGTTTTTAGCAATAGGAATCCGCGAGGAAGACCGTCGTTTTTTGAATATTCTATATAAATTTGACGGCGATTCTACCACCAAACTATATCACTTTAATCGGGTTTGCTTTGGCTTGCGATGCTCGCCGTACCTCGCTATGAAAACAGTCAAACAACTCGCTCAAGATGAAACTGATCTTCCAAACGCATCGGAAACCGCTGTTAATAATTTATACATGGACGACTTGGGAGCTTCGGTAGCTACCGCTGAGGAAGGTGCTCAGCTGGCACAAGATTTGATCGAGTTATTTAAGCGTGGTGGGTTTGACTTGGTTAAATTTGTGAGCAACTCACCTAAAGTGTTAAAAGCGATTCCACTGGAAAATCGTTTATCTTCGAAAATCGAATTCGACAAAGAGGATAATATGAAGCTTTTAGGCCTAATTTGGTCTCCAGTCGAAGACGAGTTTTCTATTGCCGTAAAATTTAACCCGCAGTCAAAATGCACAAAACGCCTTATGCTTTCGACGGTCGCGAAATTATGGGACATTAACGGGTTTTGCGGTCCTGTTATATTACACGCAAAGTTATTAATAAAAGCTGTTTGGACGGCACGCGTCGACTGGGATTCTACCCCACCGCTGGACATTTGTTTAGCGTGGAAACGCTTCTTAACGGAGCTCCCTACGTTACATAATTTTAAAATACCTCGTTTTGTAGGTATTAGGCCTAACTCTCGCGTCATACTCTTAGGGTTCGCGGATGCTTCAGAAAAGGCGATGGGTGCCTCCGTGTACCTTGCCACTCAACATACCTCGGGTAATAACCAGGTCCATTTGATAGGCTCAAAGAGCAAGGTCGCCCCGCTCAAAATTGTCTCTTTAGCTCGTTTAGAGCTGTGCGCGTTATTATTATTATCCAAATTGCTTCGATTTATGATAGAAACTATTTCTTGCCGCTGTCAAATAGATGAAATTTTCGCGTTTACTGATTCGACAGTAGCCCTTCATTGGGTTCATTCGTCTCCGCATCGATTCGACACTTTTGTTGCCAACCGTATCTCTCAAATACAGGACAATCTTCACGCAAACCATTTTTTTCACTGTGAAAGCGCACTGAATCCTAGTGATTGTTTAAGTCGCGGCCTTACACCTGGTCAATTTTTAAACCATAAATTGTGGCTACATGGCCCCCCGTGGGCTTTAAATGAAGTACACACATGGCCGATTAATAGATTTATTTTTAATCCCGCACAAGATGAAAAACTGTTAGAGCTTAAAAGGCAGGCAAACATTTTTCTTGTCACCGATGATCCAGAACCTTTTCTATGTTCTCTAGCTAAGCGCGTTTCTTCTTGGTCTAAGCTTCTCCGCATCGTCGTTTATATATATATATTTATTAGGAAACTTCCCCGCACTGATAGAATGCAACTTACACATTTACACTTTGCTGAGACTGCGATTATAAAAGCCCTTCAACGACAATATTTTCAAAATGACATGAAAACTATTTCAAAAGGTCAACCAGCCTCTAAGAAACTTCTCCCGCTTTCTCCGTTTTTGAAAAATGACATCCTCCGCGTCGGTGGACGATTACATAATTCATCTCTCGAATTCGATAGTAAGCATCCAATTCTTCTCCCGAAAAAGGATCATATAGTCAATCTTATCATCGACTATTATCATCGCAAATACCTACACGCAGGGCCACAGTTATTATTGTCGTTACTGAGACAGAAATTCTGGATTATATCCGGACGCAGTACTGTCAAACAACGCTTTCATTTTTGTAACAGCTGCTTCAAAGCTAAACCACGCACAGAGACGCCGTTTATGGCTTCTCTTCCCGCTGTTCGCGTAAACGAAGCATCAAAGCCCTTTCTTTGGACGGGCGTAGATTATGCGGGTCCACAAGATATTCTCATTAGCCGCTATCGTGGTGCACGAAGGGAGCGTTGTTATTTTTCGCTATTTACCTGTTTGATAACCCGCGCAGTACACATAGAGATTTCCGTCGACTTATCAACAGCTTCCTTTCTTCGCGCCTTTCGTAGATTCATAGCACGTCGAGGAAAAGTCCTTTCGCTATACTCCGACAACGGAACAAATTTTATAGGCGCGAAAACAAAACTCAATGAACTTAATAAATTTCTTAAATCCAAAACATTCGGTGATTCCTTTACACAAGAAACCCTTTATCAAGGTATAAATTGGGTTCTAAACCCACCATCCGCTAGCCATATGGGCGGACCTTGGGAAAGTATGATCCGGGTTCTAAAGGTCCACCTGCGCCGTACTATAGGAAACGCTCTCCTCACGTACGAAGAAATGCTAACAGTAATAACGCAAGTCGAGGCTATCCTTAACTCAAGACCTATAACCACGTTAAGCTCTGACCCCTCGGAACCTGAAGCTTTAACCCCTTCGCACTTTCTAACACAAGGTCCATTAGATTCTTTTCATTCCGATCCGCGCATAGATTCCGTAGACTTGATCCGCAACAAACGTCTAGTTGACAGCATAGTTCAGAGATACTGGAACCGTTGGAGACGGGAATACCTCAACACGCTCCAAACTCGTGTCAAGTGGAATACTAAAACTAACCCGGTAACTAAAGGCACTGTAGTTTTACTTAAAACAGAAAATTCACCGCCACTACAGTGGCCATTAGGTATAATTGAAGATATTAAATCCTCTTCGGACGGCATCGCTCGTATTGTGGAGATACGCACAAAAAATGGCACTTACATTCGACCAGTGGTAAAACTGTGTGTTTTACCCTCCCAATAATTCGCACCTTTTGTTTTTCTCTTACGCATGTCTACTTAGCATGTGTAAATCTAATTCACACTCTTATTTTTTTTCATTCTCTTTTACATGCGTATTTAATATTTATTTATTCCAGACATCCGTGATTAGTCACTGGATGCATTATTACCCGCACCCTTGCTCCAACCCGCACCCTTGTTTTTTACCCGCACCATTGATTTTACCCGCATCATTCACCCAACCCGCAAGTTAAACAATTTATCCGTTTAACCTATATCCTATCCACACTATATGTATTTGTATATTTTCCGCATCTAATACTTATTTGTATTGTCTCCTATTCCTATTTCCCTTTAGTTCAGGAGCCTACAACTCCTGAAGGCCGGGGGGATGGTTCTTTTTTTCTGAGTCACTTAGAGGGTACCTCGCCTGACAATTCACGCCACTCTCGGGTGACTCGTCCCGCGGAGCAGTATTTAACCGATTTCGCGCCGAGGGCGCACGTCACTTCTTTTCGCGCATTCTTAAAAGTAACTTATACTCCAGCTGTTTATAAAGTTCGCCTCGCACCAGTTAAAGTTACCGATTCGTACCGCACCGCACCACAAGATTATTTCGCAACACACAATTCAAAGGCAGCTGCTGAAGGAAATATAATTGAGGAAGAAGAACTGCCGCTCAATCGCCCGGAGGACGCTGGATTCTTAAGGTAGGACCTTTCTTTTGTGTTTCTGGAGAAAAGGCCAAACCCCAGGGTCTTCCACCCCCTTATTGTTTTTGTTCCTTTAATTTAAATTCCACCCGCTCCGCCGTCACGAAATCTCATAGATATCCAAGAGTACCAGCGCACCGCTGGTGACGAGAATTGTTATAATAAATAATTAATTTTCTTCGCCAACAAAAATCGCTTCACCGATTTAGAAAAAAATTGAATGGGACCATTTCGAACAAAAAATAATTATCAAAATCTGTCCACTCGGTGAAAAGTTATGAGGTAACAAAAACAATTTAAAACTACAGTCGAATAGAAAAACTCTACTTTTTGAAGTCGGTTGAATACGGATACCTGAGAAAGACACTAGAATTTAACTTTGAACGATACTAAAGGAAACAATAAACTGATAGATAAATAATCTACCTATACTAATATTATAAAGCTGAAGAGTTTATTTGTTTGATCGCGCTAATCTCAGGAACTACTGGACCGATTTCAAAAATGTATTAACCGTTCTATATGGACGTGATCCCTGAGTGCTATAGCCTATAATATATTTTTTATGTCGGGCGAAGTCGGGGGCGGATCGCTAGTTAGTTTCATAAAGTGTTTTTAAAACAATAATCTAACATAAATTTTTTTGGTGCGTCAAATAGGTAATAGAATATATCCTAGGGTCTTTCTCAATTTTTATTTTTTGATAACTGTAATGTTAGGAATGCGATATTTTGTATGGGTGGATGGATCTCTGGTTGTTGGTTACTTGTTCATTCAAACATTACTGAAGTGATCTGGATGAAATGTGGTCCTGACATAGATTAGGTATAATAAGTCGAGCTACTTTTTATCGCAAAAAACATCGGAGAGTTTCAAACTGATCTGTATGATCGAATACCACCTTGCCTTTATTTCTATCGGACTGCTCGTAGCTCGAAAAAGCGACATCGTTTCATGTTTGACGTTCCAAAGACTCAAACGAAGAGGTTTGGCAATACTTTTGTGATAAGAACGTCTAGGCTGTGGAATGCGTTACCTGAGTGATTTTTCCTGGTTGCTGCACTGTTGGTGTCTTATCGAGAGTAAATCGTTTTTTTTAGGTAAGCTCGCTCCATCGTAGACCGCATCGTCGCTTAACGTTAGGCGAGATAGTGATCAAGTGCAAACTAACAATTAAAAAAAAATTGGCAGTCACAGGAACTGCCGATAGAAGTGAAAGCTTTTATAACCTCAGAATTTGATAGCTCACCTTGGAAACTACGCGAGTGAAACCGGAGGGCGTGGCCATTGCCATCTAAATGCTGACGGGATATCCTATGGGAAATGCTGACGTATTTCTAGATAGCCAATGCCAATGTTCCCGAGTTTACCCGAAGATTTCTTTCATTACCGAGCGTGATGCTTGAGGTCAATTCACAGCCCACGAAAAATCTGTCTGTGGTACGCCTAAAGTAGTTTTCACTTCGAAAATAGGAACTAATATTATGCCCTACACTATATTTTGCCCTAAGATATTTCGAGAACTCTTTCGATCGTAACTACGGTAAATATTCCGTAAAATATTCATGAAGCGTTTCCTGTCAGATTAAAGCAAAAAAAACAAAATTGTGTACAATTGCGTCACAGGTGGTGATAGTGTTCATTTTGTTAGAATTATCCTTCTAATATTAAAAATGCAAAAGTTTGTATGTTTAGATCTTTGTATGTCTGCTGCTCTATCTTTCTATTTCTTCTATTCTTTCTTTGTATGTTATCTGATCGGGTTGAAATTTGGAACAAATTATATATATAGTCCATATCTGAAATAAGCTAAATACCCTAAATATAGCCTTTTTATCGATCACGAACCACACGTGTAAAACCTAGGGCGATGCTAGTGTTGTTCATTAAAGGACCTTCATCACAGCCCTTCTCCATAACGGTGTTCTTCGTAATGTACTCGTGGGTAGGTATAATCTCAAATACATTATGTACATTACTAGCAGCGCCCCGCAGTGTTACCCGCGTAGTTCCCGTTCCCGTTGTTCCCGTTGTTTTCCGGGATAAAAAGTAGCTTATGTGTTCTTTCAGACTTTAATCTATCTGTGTTCCAAACTTAAGCCCGATCCGTTCATACGTTAGGACGTGATTGAGCAACAAACATCCAAATATCCAAACATCCATACATTGACATGTATAATATTAGTAGGATACATGTACCTATTTACACATAGTAACTAGGTGCCGAGTGACTTTGTAGGCCTGTGCCGAATGGTACGACAATCTGAAGGTTATCTGCTATTGGCTATCTGGCCGACCTGCCGTGATCTATTATATTCCAGTGGTAATAGCAAACTTAGCAGATAATGTGACCCAGATAATTTCCATACGAATGACTTGATATATTTAGGTACTTTGTAGGTGTAATGTAGGGCTGGTATCCGTTCGAATTTCGCCCGAATGAGAGATCTAAATAGGGATGACAGCTTATATGGAATTTCGTCATTTTTGAAAAGTTTGAAACAATTTTTGTGGCTTTTTGTAACTAATAAAACGCGAGGCAAACCGCGAACGGGCAGACGGACGGACAGCGAAGTCTCAGTAATAGGGTCCCGTTTTTACCCTTTGTGTACAGAACCCTAAAAATGCGTGGAGAACTTTTTAGCAGGGCCACCGATATTCTAAAATGCTAATACAGCGACAAAGTAGCAGCGGAACGGGGAGTCTACCGCCGAACGAAAAATGTCATCGCTTTGATGTTTTCTCTCTTTTCTTTTCGCTTGAAATGATAGAGACAGCATTAGCAAAGCGATAGCCGATTTAGTTAGGCGGTAGAAGCGCCGGACGTACGCCCTGGACGTCTACTCTCTTTCTACGAAGACCGTAATTTCGAAATAAACTCTCTACTTTCCTACTCCAGTTTTTCTTCGATCTGTCGTTTTGTCTGTTTAAATGTTCTAAGCCTATTTAAATTAGAGTAGACTTCGAAAAATTAAACGTTAAACAATGTCCGATCGGACGAAACAAAGTAGAAAGTAGAACCGGAGTAGGAAAGTTACGAGTCTATTTCGAAATTATGTTTTCGTAGTAAGAGAGTACCTACACGTCCTGGACGCTGTTTGGATGGATTAAATCTTGTAATTTTGCGTCGCCAACATACGTAATAGACTACAGGCCCGTGAACAAAATTTACGGGTCAAATGAACCACCAGGACGTCTATTCTAATTCAACGAAAACGTATTTTCGAAATAAACTCGCGATTTTCCAACTCCGATTCTACTTCGATCCGTCGTTTTGTCCGTTTAAATGTTCTAATCCTACTCTAATTAGAGTATGCTTAGAACATTTAAACGTCAAACAATGTTGTATCGGACGAAACGTAAGTAACACGAGAGTAGGAAAGTCGCGAGTTTTTTTTTCGAAATTTCGTTTTCGTAGAAACAGAGTAGACGTCCAGGAGACCTATGTAGGATGATAGAATGATGTAAAGTAATAAGATTCAGCACTATGCCGTCACTTGTAAGCTGTCCAACTTCAACTTTTCAAGTTTTGTTCCAACTTTTTATCCCGGAAAAACAACGGGAACAACGGGAACGGGAACTTCGCGGGTAACACCAAAAAGGAGTCAATTTTTACAGACTCCTACTTTTCGAGGTGTATCCGTGCCGGTTACTGATCATCTTGAGCTTTTGGGTGTTACCTTGACATCTACACTCAACTTTGGCTCGTATATCGAGACCAAGGCTAAATTAGCTGCCAAAAAACTAGGTATCCTCTCAAAGGTGCGAAAGTACTTAAAGTCTGAACAATTGCTTTTGTTATATAAAGCACAGATTCGCTCTTGTATGGAGTACTGTTCGCACCTTTGGGATGGGTCGGCTAAGTATTAGCTTGAGGCTCTGGAATCGATCGAGAGGCGTGCTAAAAGGCTCATAGGCAATAACACTCTTGTGCGAAAAAGACTGCAAAGTCTTGAACATCGCCGAAAAATTGCTAGCTTATCGGTTTATTCTCGGATACACTTCGGAGAGTGTGCATCTGATCTGCATGATCTAATACCACCTAGCCCTTTTTTCTATCGGACTTCCCGTAACTCGAAGAAGCGGCGTCGTTTCATGGTTGATGTTCCAAAGACACGAACAAAGAGGTTTGACTCTACTTTTGTGATAAGAACGTCTAGACTGTGGAATGAGTTGCCTGAGTGGGTTTTTCCCAATGGTTATAATCTTGGTATCTTCAAATCGAGAGTGAATCGGTTTCTTCTAGATAAGCACGCTCCATCTTAGACCGCATCGTCGCTTAACATCAGGCGAGATGGTGGTCAAGTGTAAACCTATAAATGATTAAAAAAAAAAAATTATAACACCGCGGGGCGCTGCTAGTAAAAAATAAAAATTTTAACTTAAGAAAAATTTACAGAGTAAATTTGGTAATTTGACTAAGTACGGCATTGGTTCCATACAGTTTAAATACCTCTTCTAATCCATTATTTAGCAATGCCGTACAAAAATCATGCGACAAGAAGAAATGGTAGAGGGTTGCAACTTGCAACCCCCCCCTCTTCAATTACACTCAGTTGGACAGCTTACAAGTGACGGCATAGTGCTGAATCTTAATACGAATCTTGTTCACGGGGAACAAAATTTACGGGTCAAATGAACCACCAGGAGATCTATGTAGGATGATAGAAGGGTGTAAAGTATTGCGGATTTTCAATTCTATTAATGCAGTGCAGTTAAGGAAATAAATAAACATTAAATTATGTAGTTTGGGGACTATAAAGGATCGATAGGGGGGGTGCATTCTGAGCATATATTCCAATTTGAGGGATTCTGGCATGGTCAGCTCAAGGTAATTTCGATGAAAACGCGTTTAACTCGATATTTCGAGAACTGTTAGTGTTAGGCAAAAAATTGTAGAGACCTTTTCTCTTCTACATTAAATTTACTAACTTTTATAGTAACCACTTTTCTTTCTTTCATCAATATTTTTCAAGTTATTGCTTCCGAAAGGCAAAAATTTTACTTTTTTTCCTCCCTTTTGCCATTTCCTCCCCAACCGTTCAATTTTATGCAACTTTACCAATAATCAAAAGTGTAGATCTTTTAATAATGAACAACTTTGTCCTTGCACTTTTTTCAGTAATGGCAATACCTTCAGAGTTATGTTACTTTACCGAGCGAAATCCGCGCCACTGCGACACCTCCGCGACACTGCGATAAATCCGCGACACCTGCGGACTTAGGGCTGAATCCAAATTTCATTGTTTGTTTGTGTCGGTGGGTTTCTTCTACACAAGCTTATGTGGGACAACCACGTCACCTACTCCGATATATGCCAGAAATACACTCAGATACACTCAATCAGACATAGAGGTTAAGCGAGCCGTAGAGGATGCGGATGGTCTGATTATCAGTACGGCTAAGAGAATTTTGCCGGACTCTACGGCTTGCTCCACCTCTATGTCTGATTTGATGAGAAAAGTTTTCAGTAGTTATATGAATCTGGTCTTATTGCTCTCGTTGCCTAAAAACTTATCTTGAGTTGTGGTGACGGTCATATTGTAGATGAAAATGATATCCGCACATGGCTTCAGCTGGGATCGGCGCAGCCGTTTGGCAGAATTGGTGTGGTTGGAAATACCTTTGGGATAGCCATCGAATACAATTACCACGTCTGTACCGTAGTGTTTTTATGTATGTTACGTATTTCTGGCATATGTCGAAGTAGGTAACGTTGTTGTCCCACATAACCCTGTGTAGAAGAAACCCACCGACACAATCCAACAATGAATTTTGGGTTCAGCCCTAAGACCGGAGGTGTCGCGGATTTTTTGCAGTGTCGCGGAGGTGTCGCAGTGGCGCGGATTTCGCTCGGTAAAGTAACATAACTCTGAAGGTATTGTCATTACAGAAAAAAGTTCAAGGAAAAAGTTGTTTATTATTAAAAGATGTACACTTTTGATTATCGGTAAAGTTTCATAAAATTGAACGGTTGGGGAGGAAATGGCGAAAGGGAGGAAAATAAGTTAAATTTTTGCCTTTCGAAAGCAATAACTTGAAAAATATTGATGAAAGAAAGAAAAGTGGTTACTATAAAAGTTAGTAAATTTAATTTAGAAGAGAAAAGGTCTTAACCATTTTTTGCCTAACTCTAACAGTTCTCGAGATATCGAATTAAACGCGTTTTCATCGAAATGACCTTGAGCTGACCATGCCAGAATCCCTCAAATTGGAATATAAGCTCAGAATGCACCCCTCTATCGATCCTTTATAGTCCCCAAACTACATAATTTAATGTTTTTTTATTCCATTTTTTTGCCTAATTTCATTGGGTTATATCGACAGTCCCAAACTTGCCAATTTTCTTTTGGTTCTTGGACAGTAAAGTTGTCACTTTTGATAACGATTTAATAGAGTTATGACGACGAGATGTGCCTTATATATATTGTCACTCAAGTGGATTCAGACTAGTAGGTACCTATCTACTGTATCGACTCTTGAGTTTCAAAATAAAAAGTAATATCCAAACGAGGATTTGCGTTTATGATAATAAAATGTAGGTATCTTCTTTTTCTTAAAAACTGTGCGAAAAGTAGATGCATTCTTTTTAATCAGTGGTCCACCAACCTGGTTACCTGGGTACGAGACCCAGTCCAGGGAGGTCATGACCCCTATTACCCCTGGACATAGAATAGATAATACAGATAGAACGGACACTCCCCACCCCCCGCCAGTTTCAAGCTTCCTACCCCGCAAGAACGCGAGAAGCACTCAACGAAGTGTTATATCGGACGATAATTTTCTATGAGAATACGACCATGATGCTGTATTATTTAACAAAATGGTACCAAATTTTTCGTCTATTATACGAAACAAGAATAAGAGATTTTTGATTTCATAAGAATTTCTACAAAGATTGAATCATTTTTATAAACTGTGTTAAGCTATTCTGGTTAGAAGTACGCGCCAACACTGAAGTCCTGTGACGAAATTATTAAACTCGTTGTTTTTAAACTGCGGCTTTCGTTAATCGTTGTGAAATACGTCAGTGGCGCCAATAACGTATGGTAACGAGTTCTTGTTTTTTACTGTGCTGACATGAGATGTAAATAATTAGTTTGTGCAAATTTAATTAGTTTTGTACTCTGATATACCTAGTGAACTGTGATAACGCCTTTTAAGCAACTTATGAACGTTGTTGTACCTAATCTAATGTTCTGTGACTAGCCTATATAATATAACCTACGCGATATGTGGAGTGATTAATTAATATATTGTCAGAATAAAGTTTTCTCTTTGGGTAAGTGTACATAACTAAAAATCAATTCGTCCATGGTACCTTTATTATCTCCTATTTTGTTTTAAATCTTCTCCCTTCTGGTTGTTGATGAAAGTTATATTTACCTACATTAACGATCGAACACTAACTAGGTAAGATTATAGGCCACTTAACACAGGCAGTGAGGCAGGTGAACTCACGGGTCACAGCTATTCCATAAAATAATTTAGTAACCCTAGATGACACGCACACATGCGTAAATGTGTTCGAACGACATATGCGTAGTTGTGTGAGTGTAGGTATGTCAACTGCACCGTCTGTATAGATTTTAGGCCGAGTGTCCGGGGTGTGCCCTGGATCTAGCGCTTGAATTTGTTAAAGGATGTTGAGTATGATATCGTTCATATAGTATGTCAAGATGTCATTCGAAGACTATTGGATTTCAATACGAGGCGCAAGCGGTGTGCTGTCATCTCTTCGGCAGAGTACGGATTATTCCGTCGTGCGAGGCTGCTTGAAGACATCTCGGAAGAGTACAGTCCTGCTCCGATAGCCGTCGTGTGACCACGTAGTTCGGGAACTGTCTCACGTCTCGTGGATAAGACAAATAATAACTTTCTAATACGAAAAATCGTATACCACATGTCTAATCGAGTAGTACTTTGTATTAAACTCACTTGTAAAGTTCTTACGCATTTGGTCTTGTTCATGAACTACATCAAAGCCCACACAATATGTTTTCTGAAGAAGACCAACACCAACATCTGTCCTGACATACAGATGTCACTACTGCTTTTACATACATTTTTTGCTTATCTCGTAATTTGGATAAAAATGGTACTCCACAGAGTGATGCGGGAGCGTAAGAGCCTCTTCATCTTCCTGATGGGGCTGGCGTGGAAGTTCCGGTTCAGCATGCCGCTGCTCCTCAGCAGCACGGTGGCCATGCTGGGCCGCGCCTGGATGTTCCAGATCCGGGTGCAGACGGTGCAGGGGCTGCACGAGAGCGAGGTAAACAACTTACACTTTAGTAATGGTAGGACTATTGGCAGAGTCCGCCTGGGGAAGTACATAGATTAACTCTTTATTGCACCTAATTTAAAAACAAACAAAAGTCACTTAAAACAAAACAAAATAAAGTAGCAATTGGCGACTTTATCACGAAAAGTGATCTCTTCTAGGCAACCATACGATGGAATGAGAGATTTGAAAATATGGAAGAGGGGAAGTACAAATAAGGAGTGGTTGATACTTATATTATTATATTAATAAGTATTTGGAAGTACCACATCTTTGCCACTTATTCTCCCGCCAAGCAGTTATGTGGAAACATTACTGTGTTCCAATTTGAAGGGCAATGTTTCCAGAGAAATTATAGGGCTTAGAGATGTAATATCTTGATATCTGGGTGACGAGCGCAGTGCAGTGTAAGTTATGATTTGGAATCTTCATGTTCCAATAGTTGCGTGTCACTGTGCTGTTATGTGGCATGTTGGTTACCATAAAGCACATGTCCTGCTCGTCTTGTCACTCTATACTACAAAGAAAACTTACACGTACTTGAGATCACCAGCTTATTGACACGTGGTGACACACGCCTTTGCCGGGAGAGTCTAGGCCGTAATCCACCACCACCGCGCACGTTGGAGGATGACGCATGACTTCTAAAGGTTCTAGGAGCGTGCTGGTTTCCTTACGATGTTTTCCTTCACTGTTTTCAAGTTAGGCATTTTGCACGTAACTTCGAAAATACAGTCTGTTAAGCGTGGGATTCAAACCAGGGGCTCCGGATCCGTTAGAAAGAAGTTAAGATAATCCCAATGAATTCAATTTTCAATTCAAAAAAAAATGGTTCATCATATATATACAGGGTTATTGGTTATTGGTAATCAGCCTGCATTCTTTTAAGGGGATGTTATGTACATTAATAACGACAGCTTTTGTGCTGCCTATAGTTTCTAAAAAATCGTTATTTTTTTCCCCACGCAGTAAAAAAAAGTGTATTTGCCCGGTCTAAAAGCATCGAACTTTTCGTAACAAGAACGTAACGCTTTTTAACGCTCGATAAATAATGTGCCGAAGTGAATAAATACTAAACAACCGCTAAACAGTGTTAGAAATGATAACAAACACTATTGTTTTGGGATATGTATTGAGTTTTAACAAAAGTTGTCCGTTTTAAATATACTGAGTATGCCCTTACACGGATGCAGGCTGATTACCAGTAACCCTGTATACACACACACACACCTACATTCAGACACTCAGTCACAGTCAAGCTCACGGAAAAATACTCAATGCGAGATTCGAAGCTACGAACTCTCGATTAAGGGGGCGCCTAAAGCCAGAACACGAAAAAAGGACATTTTCGACGCCGCTCACTGAAGTTAAGAAACTAAAAACTATGACAAAAAAATATTGTCGTGTGGGTACAATCAAGAAGAAGCACAATAACCGAATAGAATTTTAAAAATAGATCAGAGTTTTTTACAATAAAAAAATAAAAATGACACCGAAAAAACCCGTTTTAATTCGAGTACTCGAAATTATCAGCGATGACCCCACATTATTTTTTGGTAATAAAATTCCTAATTGTACGTTCTAGTAAAGTAACCGAACACTTTTTTAAATTTATGTTTAATTATTGAGTAATTAAATAAAACTTGGTCAAAAATGGACTCCTGATTTAATATTTATTTTTCCCCCAAACTGTGTCATGCTATTCTCGACTTTATGTATATCGCATTAAGAAACGCGTCGCGCGGGTGAAAACTGATTTTTCCCTGGCATTAGGCGCACTCTTAATTCCTACCTGTTATAAATGCGAAAGTTTAGATTATTAGATGTTTGTTGCTCCGTCATCACGTCGAAACACCTGAACGGGAACGGCTTGAAATTTGGAACACAAATAGGTTATAGCTATACGACATCCCGGGAAAATAACGGCAACTACGGGGGTGAAGCCGCGGGGCGATGCTAGGATACAGGGTTACTGGCAATCAGCCTGCATCCGTTTAAGGGCATGTTCTGTACATTTAAACAAACAACTTTTGTTCTACAACTTTCGTTAAAACTTAATAGATAACCCAAAAAAAAATTGTATTTGTTGCCCTTTTTTGTACTGTTTAGCGACTTTTTAGTGTTTATTCACTTCGGTACATCATTTTTTGCGCGTTAAAGAGCGTACGCGCTCTCGTTACGAATTGTTACGAAGAGTTCGATACTTTTAGACCGTGCAAATGCACTTTTTATTTATTTTGTAAAAGAAAAAAAAAACATTTTTTTTTAAACTGTAGAACAAAAGTTGACGTATTGAATGTACCTAACACCCCCTTAAAAGGATGCAGGCTGATTACCAATAACCCTGTATATTAGAGATTAATAATTATATAACTGTCACAAAATTTTAATAAGTGGGTATGTCAAATGTCCACAGAACAAAAAACAAATACCTACATTCAATTAAGTAAAAAAGGCGACCGCGCACTGACCCCTGCCTGAAAGTCTCCGAAGCACTCGCTGCGTCTCCCCTTTATATAAATATATGCCAAGTAGATCTGGTGGGTCTAAAACGATGGTCTAACTAACTAAAACGACCAACCAAAACGATGGTCATCCGTCTTCTCCCTCTAACAGTGTCCCAAATCCGCCACAAGTTTCTTCGCTTCCGCACTCCACGGCCACGCAATTGAATTTGTTTAAAATTCAATTGCGTGGAAAAAAATCAACGACATATGGGACGTAATAATACACTGAATCCAATCATGCGTATTTGACATGTAAAACAATAAATAGTTTATATAACATGCATAAACAGCCCACTGCTGGGACTCCTTCTCTCGGAAGGAGAGAGTCAAGGCCATAATCCACCACGCTGGCCCAGTGCGGGTTGGTGGATGACACATTCTTAGATTAGATTCTAATACATGTCGGTTTCCTCACTATGTGTTCTTTCACCGTTTTAAATTAGCGGCATTACGCACATGCCTTCGAAAAAGACAGTGGTGCGCGTGGTTTTGAACTCGGGGTCTCCGGATCGGCTGTCGCCGTTCTCCCGACTAGACCAGCCGTAACTTAAAAAACTTACTTAAAAAGTTTATATAACTTGTATATTTTAAACACGCTACCTGAAGGATGATGGACCAGAGGGAGTTAGGGAGATTGAGCGAGGACAGTACGAAGTAAGTGGACTGACTATAAACCCACGACCCTGCGATGCCGAGGGTCGTGGGTTCGATTGCCACCTAGTGTCAATATTTGTGTGATGAATACTTACAAATATTTGTTCTGTGTCTGTGTCTGCCATGTATAATAAGTATTTATTTACAACTATACATTTATCCTGTTAATATTATAAACTCGAATATGTTAGTAAGTATGGACGGATGGACGTTTGTTACTTTTTAACGTAAAAACTACTGAATGGATCGGGCTGAAATTTGGAACATAGATAGATAGTAGTCTGGAAGAACATATAGGCTACTTTTTATCCCGAACAAAAAACGGGAACGACGGGCACGGGAACTACGCGGGTAAAACCGCGGGGCACTACTTGTAATATGTACAGGGTTATTGGTAATCAGCTTGCATCCTTTTAAGGGAATATTAGGTACATGAAATACGCCAACTTTTGTTCTGCAGTTTGTAAAAATTCTTAAGTATATCTTTTTCCCAAACAAAATAAAAAAATATGTATTCGTCTGGTCTAAAAGCATCGAGCTCTTCGTAACAAGAGCGAGCGTGCTCTTTAACGCTTGATAAATGATGTGTCGAAGTGAACAAACCAACGATCTCAATACACAGATGTGCCCTTCCAAACTTCAGGGCGCACGGAATCATGTCATCGTTGGGAAGAGTGAGCTCACTCTTTCCGTTCTAGTCAGTTGCAGAAAGCGGTGGACGCCGAACGTTTTTACCTATCACTATTCGTTGTCAACAACCAAATTAAGTAGAACCACAGCATATCGTGCCGCTAGCGATTCTAGGGGTCAAGTAGATTGGTTGTGTGTAAACTACTTACGATACACATAGAGACACAGTTTATTACCAATTTCAGGGTGCTAAAAGCACATCCATTGTTTTATATTGATGGAATAAACACTAAACAGCCGATAAACAGTGCTAGAGACAATAATAAACTCTCTTTTTAGGAGATGTATTGAGTTTTAACAAATGTTGTAGAACAAAAGTTGTTTGTCTAAATACACAGAACATGCTCTTAAACGGATGCAGGTTGATTACCAGTAGCCCTGTATACGTAAGCATTATATAGTTGTATCGTAAACTGGTCATAGGTAATGCATTGGATTATCCATTTAACCTTCTGCTGTTGATTTGATTAGCGATAATGCGCAGTTTTATGCGTTAAGAAAGACCGTTGTAGTTTCATTCTAAAGACAAAAATATTCGTTTCAGGGAGCTTTAATCCTCCCTCATATAATAAATGCGAAAGTTTGGCGGTTTGGATGTTTGTTACTCAATAACATCGTAACGTGTGAACGGATCAGTTTAAAATTTAAATTACAGTTAGGTCAGGTCTGGAATAACAGGTTTAAAAATAGTAAAAAACTAAAAAGTATGGTTGTTAAAAAGCAAATTAATGCCACATAAAACGAAGGAAAATAGTGTGTGTGTACTTATTTATGTACGCAAGCAAGAAGTTAAATAGTTCTCTTTATTTTTAATCTAATTTCACCTGTGCTGTTATGGGCAGGCGTGTTGCTTACCATCAGGCACATGTCCTGCTCGTCCCGTCACTTTGTAGTTAGGAAAAACAGTCGAATGTTTTCCCTCTTCTTCTTATATATAAAATTCTCGTGTCACAGTGTTTGTTTCCTTACTCCTCCGAAACGGCTTTACTGATTTTAATCAAATTTTATATGCATATTCTGTAGGTATGAGAATCGGCTACTAGCTATTTTTCATACCCCTAAGTGACAAGGATTGTTCAACCCAAAAATTTTTTTTTTAATTTTCGGACAATTTTTTTTGTTTTTATATTTTTATAATGTGGCGTTAAAAAATACATACAACCCTAAATTTTTACCCTTTTATCACCAACCCCTATTTTTTAATAGCCATTTTAGTAATTTAATCATTTTTCATCCCGCTCGATAACTGATCAATTATCGTCTTTTTGTCATCATGTAATAGTTTGCCATATAATATGCCATTTAAATTATAACACCATGTAATAATTTATAAGGCAAAACAACGTTTGCGGGGTCAGCTAGTATTAAAATAAAAATACTACATGTGTATTGAAATATGCTGTTTCATTTAAGATTTGAAGAGATATGTGATTGGTAGATCGCACTGGGTTTCGTCAGGAAACAGTAGATCTTTAGGTCTGATTAAGTCGGCCTGCGTGCTACACTAGCTGAACCGTGCGCGCGTTGCTACGCCATCTATTGAAAATTGGTCGTACCAATTCAAATTTTGAACAAATTAGGTTCTAATGACGCAATCTTTAAAAGATAGACACATAATGCTGTCACTCAACGAGAGCTCTCAAAAAGCAATTTATTCTCCGTTTTTCTTACATTTTTAATTCATGCTCCGTTCCTGTTGATAGTAGCGTAATGTTAAATAGACTATAGCCTTCCTCGATAAATGGACTATCCAACAGAGAAAGAATCTTTCAATTCGGACTAGTAGTTCCCGAGATTCTTGCGTTCAAACAAGCAAACTCTTCGGATTTATAATATTAGTATAGACAAAAAATATAAAAGAAACCTTTTAATTTCCAGATGTCGTACTACGACGAGGAGGATGAAAGCCCTGAGGATGAGAGCACCTGGGACTCTGGTTCCTCTTCGTCCTGGGAGACCCTCGCGGAGGAGGAGGCCTACGGGTGACCCTCGGCCTTCCTGCCAAGCCTCTCATTCGGCCTCACCCTCCCCCTCGGGTCGTGGTTCGTGCGCTGTGCCCTATACGTCTCCACGGACTCTTGGTTGTTTATCGGGGTTCTACCTAATTGATTTTAATAACTTAAAGTTTAACCTCAACTGTATGTACACCTTTAAAAACGATACCTTGTAATAATTAGGATAGATTTCTGCGTAACACGAAATTAAAGTTTACGCAGATCGGGTAATAAAGTCGAAATGGATGCACTCACTGTCATGAATACATTTAACTAAGGGATCCTATAATCGCAATACAAATCAGCTTTTCTGTACAAAAACACACACACACAGTTGGAATTAACAAAATTCATATGTACATGTTATTCTATAAATTTTGGTACCGAATTACACTAACGAGCATGAATAATTCGATTGAAATTTGATTAAATGATAGAAAACTGCTTAGAAATTTTGATGACAATATGTTACAAGTTTCGTACGAAACTGCTAATTTTTCGTGATCCCATATTAAAACATGTTAATGCATACAGTACAGCCATTTCGGTTTATTTCAAATATTTATTACCTAACCAATTCGCCTGTTGGTCGAAGATGTAGTATCTTCGATCAAAGCTTCGACCAACAGGACGTAGACTTTGTAGCTCTTAATATCTGTCTGTCGCATCAGGGAACGTCCACTCTCTTTCTACAAAAAACGTAATTTCTAAATAAACTCGCGACTTTCCTACTTCGTTTCGTCCGATCGAACATTGTTTGACGTTTAAATATTCTAAGCCTATTCTAATTGTAGTAGGCTTGGAACATTTAAACGGACGAAACGACGGATCGCAGTAGAAGCGGAGTAGGAAAGTCGCGAGTTTATTTAGAAATTACGTTTTTCGTAGAAAGATAGTAGACGTCCGGAACGCAATCCGCACGACTCAAATTCGGAATGACAATCCATGTCGCTGTCCTTTTAAATGGATAAGACAATAATGATCGAAAGGTTTCGTTCCGTGGCGAAACTAATCGGACTGGGTGCAAAATCGCTACACAGTACAACTTTTCAATATGGCATTTTTGAATGGGATTTTCAAATGAAATTGCAAGGCTTGGCGCACCTGTTTAGTACTTACACACAGTTACTAATTTGTGAAAGCAATAAATTATGATGTTAAGGCCAAAAAATACTTAATTATTGTGTAAAATCGTGAGCAAAATATAATATGTAGTCATTCTACACGAACATTAATCATGTAGCTAAGGTACGACTTCGTTTCCGTAGAAAAAGGCTATTTCCTATTCTAAACTACAACTAAATCAATAATTTAACAATTAAGTGTAGCTTCATTTTATTTGGTAAATAATTTGTATGGCAGGACACCGTTTGCGGGGCTAGCTAGCTGTATATAAAAGTCTCGTATAACGATGTTTGGGGTCGTACTCCTCAGAAATGGTTTGACCGGTTTTAACGAAATCTTTGTGTATTTGGTTCCTCAGTCTTTATCTTTTAACCGCTATTTTATTATTTTGAAGTGAACATTTCTTTTGGCGCACCGCACACGATTTTTTTGTGGGCTGTAAGTAAATGAAGTTCATCGTCACGTTCGTAAATGATATAAATGTTTGGGCGAACTCGGGACCTAACGCATTTCTAGATGGCTATGCTTAGAAGACCAATCTAGATGGCTAATGGCCATGCTTATAATACTAATCCAGATGATCATGCTTAGAAAACTTATATAGAGGACCATGCTGTGAAGATTTATTCTAGGCTAGCAGCGCTCTCCGGTTTCACCCGCGTAGTTTCCAAAGTGAGCTATCAAATTCTGAGTTATAAGTTTTCACTTCTATCGGCAGTCCCTAAGACTACCAATTTTTTTTTTGTAAGAGCAAAAATCTAATTTCGTTTGGTTGAAAATTTGTATTTCAGAACAATGTTTACGGGGTCAGGTAGGCATATAATTATGTTTTTACAAATTTCGTGTTACTATGTTAGTAATCACATTTTTGTTGTATTTACGTTTCGTTACGTTCGTCGTAGCAAAAGCTACATTCATTTCGTGAACGAATCACTTTGATGTAGTCGTTACTTTGAGTTTACCAAAGGTGGAGGGAAAACGTTTGTCTGTGATTTTAGCATTCGACCAACTTTTCTGTGAAGCCGTCACAAGATGAAACTAATATTTGAAGAGAGAAAAGTTGAAAGTTTCTGCAAAAATTCGAATAGTGGCTTTCCGTTTACTTCACAAACTAGTTGTGTCGAAATGAGATTTGTATAGCTTGGCAAAATAAGTCTAGAAATGGATCCAAAAGTTATATACATATACCTACTGATGTCAAACTTAAATTTAAAAAAGTAAATTTTATGCAGTGATCATCATCATCATCAACAGCCCACTAAACGTTCCCACTGCTGGGACTCGGGGCCTTCTCTCGCAAGGAGAGAGTTAAGGCCATAATCCACCACGCTGGCCAAGTGCGGGTTGGCGGATGACACATGACTTCGAAAGATTCTAGGTACATGTCGGTTTCCTCACGATGTTTTCCTTCACCGTTTTAAGTTAGCGGCATTACGCACATGACTTCGAAAAGACAGTGGTGCGTGTGGGGTTTGAACCCGGGGTCTCCGGATCGGCAGCCGCCGTTCTCCCGACTAGACCACCGTAACTTACACTAGACCACCGTAACTTACACTAGACCACCGTAACTTACACTTATGCAGTGATAGTTTTCTTAAATTCTTTAACTTTTGTATAATATAAGAAGGTAAGGACTCGACGAGCCCCTGATGGTAATCAAACAGCAGCTTTGAAGTTTTCGAAAAAGACTCCAAAGTCTGGAATATCGTCGCGAAATTGCTGTTTTTTTATACATTTCGGAGAGTGTGCAACTGATCTACATGATCTAATCCCACCTTGCCCTTTTTCTATTGGGCTGCTCGTAGCTCGAAGAAGCTAAATCTTTTCACGGTAGACGTTCCGAAGACTCGAACGAAGAAGTTTGACTCTACTCTTGTAATAAGAACGTTTAAGCTGTAGAATGCGTTGCTCGAGTAGTTTTTTCCCGATGGTTACATTATTTGTGCCTTTGAATCTAGAATGAATCGGCATCTTCTATGTAAGCATGCTCCAGCAACCGCATCGTCGCTTAAAATCAGGCGAGATGGCGGTCAAGTGTAGCCCTGTAACAGTTAAAAAAGAAGCTGCTGTTTGAACATGAAGAGTTCGAATCATTGCCTATCACTACACTGTGCTCATCGACTAGGAAATATGGTTTATTATCAATTATGACGTGACAACGTCTAATAAATCAATGAACGCCGGCTGCACGCACGAAAAGGTGTCCCGTTACGCTCATTGTACGCTTGCGCCGCATCTATCTCTCTTCCACTCGATTGCATTGTATGCAATCATTTCATCAATGTTTTGTTATGACGTTGTCATGTTAAACTATCGTCCGTAAACCTACTTTTTTAAACCATTTTTTGAAGTGAAAACTTCTTTTGGCGCGCCTAGACAGATTTTTCGAGGGGTGTGAATTGAATTCTAGCGTCACGCTCGGGTATGATAAGAAATCTTCGGGTAAACTCGGGACCACGGCCATTGGCCATTAAGAAATACGTCAGCCAATGGGAAATGCTGAAAGGGCGTGGACAGGCCATCATGGCATGGCCATCTAGAAACGCATCAGCCAATAGGAAATGCTGACGCATTTCTAGATGGCCATGCCAAGATGGCGAGGCCACGCCCTCCAGTTACACCCGTGTAGTATCCAAGGCATTCCAAGGTAAGCTATCAAATTCTGAGTTATAAGTTTTCACTTCTATCGGCAGTTCCTATGACTGCCAATTTTTTTCTTAATCAATTTAACATCTTTTATCCACGAACTGAAATAAGTTACTGCCCATGCATGGCCCCATTATATCTAGCACTTTTCTGCCAAGCTATAGTAATATAACGTTAGCTGTCATATGCAATGGCGCTGTTTTGTCTTTTGTGTTTTAACACTAATAATTTACAATAAATAGTAGACTAAAGGGCGGCCTTGTTGTTTAAATGGATATCTGCAACCTTTGTATAAAAACGAACGTGGTTATTACACATTATAAATAAACAAACGGGTAACTCACATTTGATATAGTCAGTCCAGTCCGACTCAAGTTTCGATCGCGTCCGGCGATCTTTTTCGAGAAGAGTGCGCGCGCGTGTTTGCAGCTCGTTTAGCACTGACTGATCGCCGGACGCGATCGAAACTTGAGTCGGACTGGACTGACTATATCAAACGTGAGGTACCCGTATATATTTTTTTTATAGTCAGCATTTATGATATTTAGTAGGTTGTGATTAATAAAGACATGACCACACCAATGGTCTGTAATGGTTGTTGATGCTCTACAGGGTTACTGGTAATCAGCCTGCACCCGTTTAAGGGCATGTTCTGTATATTTAAACAAACAACTTTTGTTCTACAATTTTCGTTAAAGCTTAATAGATAACCCAAAAAAAATTGTATTTGTTGCCCTTTTTTGTACTGTTTAGCGACTTTTTAGTGTTTATTCACTTCGGTACATCATTTTTTGCGCGTTAAAGAGCGTACGCGCTCTCGTTACGAATTGTTACGAAGAGTTCGATACTTTTAGACCGTGCAAATGCACTTTTTATTTATTTTGTAAAAAAAAAAGTTTTTTTTTTAAACTGTAAGCCAAAAGTTGACGTATTGAATGTACCTAACATCCCCTTAAAAGGATGCAGGCTGATTACCAATAACTCTGTATATTGACAGCTAACGTAATTTACGTAATAAGTATTCCGTTTCCTATTATTTAAGTGTGAAGGTGTCGGTATTATACAATTAAAGGTATGTTATGTAATAAACGGTAAAATTACCGTGTTCTTCCTTATTCCCAGTTTCTCCCCATTGAATCTTTAAGGAGAAACGGGTAAATCGCCTATGATAGCTGTGAATGTAAATGTATATTTGTTTCAAAATTAGTTGTAATATCGTGAAATATATAATTGATAAGCTATTTTCTTTTATTCTCGATTCCTTGCTTTTGATATTTGTGTCCTTTTTGCGGCAGCGTCGTGTGATGGGTCGATTTTTTCTAAAACTGGTCGCTCTTTTCGCTCAAATATGGTCGAGGATAGCGATGGTTGCGAACATAGTTGTCATACTCGTGAACAAGTGCTGCTTGTAGGTTTTGGACTGCTCGTGGTACACATGTTAAATACAAATTAGACGTTATAGCTAAGGTTTCCTACAAAGTGTTTAATATCGCTTAGGTATTTAAAAATGTAAATTCTGTTTGGTGGCTAATCGGGGATGTTTGACTAGACGTGATGAATTGGACAGTGTAGACACATTGTTCAAGTGTCTTAGTACGTGCACGTTACGCTACGATTCGTACTTGATCGACGGGTATCAGAACGTCTAGAGTGTGGAATGTTTTACCTGGCTGGGGTTTCCCTAATGGTTACAATCTTGGTGTCTTCAAATTGAGAGTGAATCGGTTTCTTCTAGGTAAGCATGCTCCATCGTAGACCGCATCGATGCTTCACATCAGTCGAGATAGCGGTCAAGTGTAAACCTAGTATACCTAATAGTTAAAAAGGTAATAATAAACAATAATCCAGTACTTTCCATAAATAATATTATAATTACAATATAAATAATATTTTAACTAATAAAGTACATCAACATAAAATCACCACAGCTGCCATTCTTCCGTGAAATCTTGATCCACTGGAAAATGTCTCCTGGGAACAAACAGAACATTATTTTTAAGATTTATCTTGAACCACTGTCCGGCGAATATGCGAGTGGAGAAAAGAAAAATGAGCCACATACAATGGCTCAAACAAGAGGCTAAGGCCAGGACTCCATAAAAGCGGAAATAAATAAATAAATAATAAATAATTTATTATACACTTGACCGTTAGTAGAAGCTTATATATATTGAGATAGGCAGCTCCATTTCCCGTTGTAGCAGTTATCTCTTTCTATTCCTATAGCTCTGTCTCTTTCGCACACCCCTCCCCTCTCGCCAGGCGCACGAGGTAGCTGGAGGCTCCGAGCTTGCTCGTCATTGGCGTGACATTTCCCGTGCAGTTCACATGTATCAAGAGAATCCCAATTCTCTTATTAAATTCTGTGATTTTCCAAAGAAAACCACGTGAGTGCTTACACATTTTCTGCAAAACGATATTATCGTTCGTTTTCTTTTTTGATTAAATTTAAACCTAATAATGCTTGTCGAAGCTTGCTTTTGCTTCGAGATATATTTTGTTTCTTTTTTCTAATTTTTTACGTGCAGATTATATTGTTCATATAATTTTTTGTCGATTTTAAATACATAACTACCCTCAGATAATACTAATGTGTTTGTAACCCTTACGTTACTTTCTGAGGTGCATGTTTTTTCTTTCCTAGGTGAATGTTTTTCTTTCCTAGGTGTATGTTATTATTTCCTAGGTAAATTTCAATGAGATAAATAAATTATAGAATCCGACTGCCAAATTGAAACGGGTCTAGTACCAAATTAAAGAAACGTGAATCGCGTTCACGCAAGCTTCATGCTTCATCTAGATTTGCGTCTAGTACAATAGTAGCAGGTCTTCGTCGACCTCTTAACTCGTCAGCAAAGATTAAGAGAAATAACTCTCAATGCCGTCGGTCTAGAAAACGAAAAAAGAGGCTTCTTAAAGAAAACCTGTCTAGACCGTTAGAAATTTAACAAAAATCCATGCTTTGGAATCTTGATGAACACACTTTTGTTAATTGTGTTAATGATAATGAGTAGCTCATCTTTCGAGATGTAGGCCAAGATCTACACATACAGCAAATATCCTGAAATCGGTCTTAACAGTTCAGACGAGGTGGCGCTAACCTTCACTTCCGATAATTTGTGGGTAGTTTGAAATTTTTTATCCGATATCGAGACTAATTAAAAGACCCGCGATTGCAACACCTCCAAAAACGTGTTTGATTTTTTGTTTTGATTTAGTTTGAAACCTAAAATTTTTTAAAATTAATGTTTTTAATCAAGTAAATAACCAAACGAAGAGGTAAGGGCGTAAGACACTCTACGCCATCATGCCTACTTTGTTTTTATTGGCAAATAAATTTATTACTTTGAACATTTTAAAATTTGGTAGATACCTATAGCCTTAGAAAGCTATTCATGTTAAGCCCGTGAGGCGCGACTCGCTAACTGAAAAAGTCAAAAAAGGGAATCGCAAACTGCATTTATTATATTGAAAGTTCAATTCTAAATCAAGCTACGGATCCGTTAATTAAAATAACCTTGAATACATAAAATTCTTCCATCAAACTCCCTTATTTTCAAACCGGAAGCGTTTCACTTTTTGACAAAACTAGCGGCATCAGGAAATTATAAATGACATGAAAAATATATATATATATATATTGGCTGATAAATAAAGAATACCTTGCGAAGAAAACGCAATAATTTCACATGTTTCCCCTCGCAGGGGCAAATACCTACATCCCAATATGCCTTCGCACAGGCGCTGGAACAATGGTTATGATACAGTAAATAAGAATAGCAACACCTCTATAATCTGCCCACGCAGGGCTACCAATACAAATGAGACGTCAGAACGTCAATTTAACGTTAGCTTAGCTTTAAGCTTAGCAACAGAAGTACTCTATCTTCGATCTCGCGGATCGAGACCTTCACAGTGGACAAAGGTAAATGCTGTACTTGACCGTCAGGCTGCAAAGATTATAAAAGACAGATACAATGACGAGGAGCCTTTTTGGGCCGGTCCATATACCACGTTATATAAATCGGTGGAAAAAGATGGCAGCATCAGAATTTGATAATAAAAAGGTACCGCATACCGTTTTTGGAAGTACCTCCTTTAGTAACACCCGACTCAAAAGACAGTGTTTTCGTACTGTGGAGTCGGAAAAGATGTCCTCACTCGTTCTACAAACGAAAAATTGATACTTACTAAAAGTACGGAAAACTTTGTGTCGTCTCTGCAACCGATATGTGCTAAAGAAAAGATTTCAATCAATAAATATGTTTCGTGTGCTGGATTTCCTCCAATCCCATGATCGAATGTGCAAATGTGTGACTGTCTTTTCATAAGCTCATTTCAATGTGCCGGTGGCCAGTCTTACAGACGGGTTTTTACGCGTCCTTTTCAAGAAAGAATAACTCGAGATTACTCTTTTTCGGCCTAAGCATTGCGCCAAAAGTCTGTAGGTACCCAGGTACCTACCTAATAAATTGGATTACGCAAATTATATAAAAAATAAAAATACATCGTTTCATTACGTTTTACGTAGATATTGGAAACGTTGGAAATCCTCGGATTCTACATAGATAGCATATAAAATTCTTTCTCTCCCCGCGAAAATATATCACTTTTCTCGGCATACTCGAACGGGTCAGACGTCCCTGATAGAACCACAAAGTCGGGTGGATTAATGTATTTTGCAAGCTTCGCTGTTCTCCGAGGAAGGCTAAGTCGCCGAAGTTTCTGTCCCTTCTCAGCACAACCTCTACGATATATTTTTACCCCATCCGGTGCTCGTCATCTGTCTTCGGCAATTCATCATATATGCTTCTCCCAACTCATTTTGAATCACAAACGCCTCGGATTTTGCCAAGGGAGGCCAACTAAATAATCAGACCATGTCGGGTGTCCTGGGCACCAGGGGAGGAACACTTCCATTGCAATATAAAATAATTGTTAGACATCTTGAGGATATTGCAACTGCAGGCATCGAGCATGGCAAAAAGTTCCGTGCTAATTTAATCCGACGACCATTCAGCGATAGTTTACTTATGCATCGTATTGGGGCAAGTCCCTGTCTTTGATGAACCTGCCGTTCAAAATGTTGCTGATCTTAGACGAGCATTCCTCGAGATCCATTTCAAAATTTACCAAATAACAGGACCCTAAACAATCACGCAGGTTGTTAGTCCAGACGCAGATACACCTCCGAGTGGCACTTAACTCGGAGATGAACAAAAATTATCTTTGCAAAAAGATAATCACACCGGTGATCAAATTTTTTCGCGTCCAAATATGCAATTCGTGTATTGGTGGACAATTCACAAACAACACCATCCATTTGGGGTCACCCAAACTAAGCAAAGCTTGTACTATGCAATGGTAGTAATTAATTATGTAACATATTAAAATTAACGATTATGATAAAAACGATTACGACACGTTGATGCGTCGTACGCATTCAGCAAATCTTGGAACGTTCATCTGGCATGGGTGTTCCCGCCACTATTCCGCATGCTAAGTGTATTGATGACGAGTATTGGTGATCTAAGTCGAGCAACGGGAACCTACCTCATAATAGCTCCACGTGGGAGACGGTATTTTGGCGAGCGAACCTAAAATCACGAGAGCTGTCAGTCACACACAGCCCCGTTCACTTTTTAACGATTTCATCTTTTGACTTTATACTCGATACAACAACTGGGTTGCAACCATCGGCATCAAAAGTCCAAGTCATGGTTTCTGGAAGCTCTATACCTCCAGATGTGGCGGTGAGGAAACAAAGACGTGGCATGGTAGTCAAGTATCTTTTTATTTACTCAAACCGTAGCGGCGTTCTACCCAGAGAACGAATAAAGCGCCATGAAACGGTTGGTTTTCGCGAACCAAATAAAATAATATAGATCCTATTTACACGGACGGGTTGAATTTAGGTCTCTTTCTAGGTGACCGTATATCAATTTCGGTTTCTCAAATTTTTCCTCACAAATCAGCTGTGTCCACACGATGTTATACGAAATAAGGGAATTAATGGCCAAGGTTATGTTAATGAATAACGTTTAAGTGACACATGTTTAAAAGCCATGGCCCTAAAATGCAAGATGGTCGAAAACCATTTATTTGGGATAAAAATGTTCTGGCAAAATAGTATGCCCTTCTGTGCCTGTGTTCAAGCCGCAGAATTTAGGATTTGTCACTTTGACCGTAGACAAAGATAAATCTACCTATAGACAATTAGACTACCATATTATGTTATGGGTTCAAATTAGGTTTAAGCTAATGAGATGATGACGAGAATGCAGCTGTTGGCAAACACTCTGAATCAAAATCTGTATTTTGTCCGTTGGATACATGAAACGATAACCATTTTAAACGAATGGCGTCGTATTTCCAACAGCTCAAGTTTATTAAAGCTTCATGACGTCCTCCGTCTCTTGAGTTCAGTCCCGTCATCGCCGGATGGTACAAGTCTCTTCTGAAGACCGCTGGCATCAAGCGCTACACCATGAAGTGTACGGCCAGCTGTAATCTCAAAAAAGTTCGGTTGACAATCTTCCTTTTAGACGAAATTTTAGACAAGGGCAGTAAGTGATACTTAAAAACTTTTCAAAAATAGGTCCTATTATTTTGGAGAAGTGTCGACCAATTCTTTGTATAACACTAATAACGATATTGAAAGCGGTTCTACCCTTTTCATACCAATTAATTTATTTTGGATACAAACCTTTGTACAAATTTCTGTTAATGCTCAGAAGGTGTATTATATAATATTTGGGTATTAGAAATGTACTCTTAAATTTTGCTGCCATCCTTCTGTTCATAAAAATTCGAACGTACTCATACCATTCCATATAATAATAATTATATTGTCAAGGATGACGATTTAGTCCAAAAATAGCATAACAAATCAGTGTTTCATCACACACATATTTTGTTGCAATAGAAGAGTAATTAATAATTACTGACCTTTGCAAATACAGCTTGACAAGAATTTCTCCAAATAATTCTAATTATGGAACAATAAAATTTTACCAGGTCTTGGATATAAGATTGCAGATTAATAAATAATCAGTTATTGATTTCTGCCAAACTGTATACTTCCCCTAATATCACATTGGCGTTCCTCTCACCAGGCGATAACAAACAGGTCTCAATATATATAAGCTTCTACTAACGGTCAAGTGTATAATGAGACCGTTTTACCTGAAATAAAACGGTTATTATATACTTACCTTAGTAGAAGCTTACTTTTTATCTCTGCCTGGTGATATATTTCGACGCAATGACGAGCAAGCTCGGAGCCTCCAGCTACCTCGTGCGCCTGGCGAGAGGGGAGGGGTGTGCGAAAGAGACAGAGCTATAGGAATAGAAAGAGATAACTGCTACAACGGGAAATGGAGCTGCCTATCTCAATATATATAAGCTTCTACTAAGGTAAGTATATAATAACCGTTTTATTTCAGGTAAAACGGTCTCATTTTACCAAAACATTACAGATTACAATTATTAAAGCTATAAGTAAGTACCTACATTTTACAAGTAGTCCTATCCTATGGTAGGTAACTCAGCAATTTGTCCAGTGGGACCCAAACTAGGCTGCGCCTGTATTTTGGGCTCCCGGTAACATAACTATTAAAATTGCACTATACTCAGGAATGCAGAGTTAGCGCTCACAGTTTAGCGTTGTTAACAATTACGTTTTAGCTTAATTTAGGTGTAAGTGTATATTAAAAAGTAATAATCATAAAAATCTAATTAATTTCAATAAGCTTTGTTTGCAATGAAAAAAAACTCTATAAAAACGGAGCAAGTGAAATAACGAAATTAAAAAAAAAATAATAAGCTCACTCTAAATTAATAAATCACAACTCAAAGATATCTCAGAGTAAAATTGGATTAAAGTAAGTAAGTTTAAATACTTAATTTACAGAACTAGGATTTAATCGGAGTGAGTTAATTATACAGCTAATTTTATCAATAAAATTCAGTATTCATTTAGACACCATACAGCCTTAGATACATCTTCATCTTAGAGGTATAACAAATTAAATTATTCTGCTGCTTCATGGGTATTTTATTTTCTACATGTTCGACGGTAAGAGCTATATCACAGTCTGTGTCTTATGTGAATTTATGTGTTATAGTATGAATTAAGTGAGTGAATATTGGTGGACAATTCACACACAACACCATCTGACCCCAAACTAAGCAAAGCTTGTATGATGGCGGCCAGATAGCTGATATAATACCTATATAGTTTTAAATACATACTTATTATACATAGAAACACCCAGACACAGTGCAAACATTTGAATTCAGCACACAAATATTTGCACTGGGTGGGAATCGAACCCACGATCCTCGGTTTCGCAGGCAAAGCTACTACCCACTAAGCCACGAGGCCAGTCAAAGGAGATGAGCGGAGGTGTTCGAAGCGGAGATGAGAAGAGACGGTTTTTCAACACAGATGGATCCACCAAAACTGTGCGAGAGAAGCGAAGATGCAGTTCAACGCGCGCAAAAACGGCGTCGGTCACTGCGCTCACATCTCTTCTCGTCTCCTCTGCGTTCAGTCGGATGTCGCCAGCTGCGAGGCACAGCTCGATCGCGCCATGCAAACATGATACATCTCCACTCAGTGGTATCCACTAAATCCACTCTACGTGATGTGTGATTAATGATTTTCTATTGGTTGTTTAAAACTCTGCATTCGTCTCGTCTCTGCTTTGGTGCAGTACAGGCCTATGTAAAATGTTTATTACACTTGGGTAAATTTTGTCGACTGAATTTAATTGCTACTGAATTCAGAAAAGTGTAATAGCATTCAGTAAGCTAACATACCTACTACATTCAGAAGCGCGTATTACTTACTTCTAACTTGCTTCTGAATTCAGTCGAATAACCTTGCTACTAATTCTTGTTGTTCTATGTCAATTCTATGCTTGCCAATCATTTGTCATAGACAACTTTAAATTTGCATGCCGTAAGCCGTAAGCACAGATTACTGAACAGTAAGTAATCTGTGTAAGTGTGTAAGTTACGGCTGGTCTAGTCGGGAGAACGGCGACTGCCGATCCGGAGACCCCGGGTTCAAACCCCACACGCACCACTGTCTTTTCGAAGTCATGTGCGTAATGCCGCTAACTTAAAACGGTAAAGGAAAACATCGTGAGGAAACCGACATGTACCTGGAATCTTTCGAAGTCATGTGTCATCCACCAACCCTCACTGGGCCAGCGTGGTGGATTATGGCCTTAACTCTCTCCTTGCGAGAGAAGGCCCCGAGTCCCAGCAGTGGGAACGTTTAGTGGGCTGTTGATGATGATGAAGTAATCTGTGGCCGTACACAGATTACTGAAACAAAATTCAGTAATCTGTCGTACAGATTACGCCGTAAGATTGATGGAGTTCTCAATATGTACAATTTATTTAAGACCTTGTTGTACCTATCCATTTTCGCAAATAAAGAATTGATGAGTGATTCTAAATTTGCTTTTGAATTCAATCGACTAACTTTGCTTCTGAATTGGGCCGACTAATTTTTTGCCAAGTGTAGGAAGTTTTTTAGTGCGGAATAAGCTTAGTTAAAGTAATGAAGTAGCTGACCTCCTGGCGGGCGGCGTGGCGGGCGAGGCGGGCCCGGAGCGGCGCGGGCAGGCGGGCTGTCGGCGCGCCACCTCGCCTAGCAGCGACAGGCACGAGCGGGACAGGCGCTGGCTGAAGTTCTACCGGGACACGAGCAAACATACAGTTATCAATTATTAACCTGTTTATGGATACGGGAAGAAAGCCCAGTTGAGCAAATTTAGACTCAATCACCAGGAATTTAGATTTAAATTAACAGGAACGCAGCGTTCCACCGCTGGGCCCATGCTACGTAAGAGGTTAAGCATTTCTCCAGCGCAACCTAAAGTTAGCGGTTCGCGCTAAAGGTAGCCGAGACCGAGACAGGTTGCGGTCGCGGTCTCGCCGCGAACTGACGCCCATACAATTCCATAGTTTTTTTTAATTGTCAACTGCCTGTCTTGGTCTCCGGTCGCGGTCTCGCGTCGCGGTCGCGGCGCGAACTTGTACCTTTAGACCGCGACAGGAGACCGACACACTTGTCGACACGGGTCTCGCTCGGTCTCTTGTGTCGCGGTTGCGGCGCGAACTGGGGCCCATAGAAATCTATAATGTCAGGTTGGTGCAGGTTCGCGCTGAGACTGCGACAGCCACTTGACATTATAGAATTGTATGGGCGCCAGTTCGCGCCGTGACCGCGACACGTGTCTCGGTGTCCTGTCGTGGTCTCAGCGCAAACTGGCACCCATATAATTCTAGAATGGCGAGTGCCTGTCGCGGTCTCCGGTCTCGGTCTCGTGTCGCGGTCGCAGCGCGAACCGCCGCTCTTAGGTTGCGCTGAAGGTTGTCAAATGTTTAATTGATACAGTCTCCTTAACATTTAGGTAAGTCACTCGTATGTTTGCAAGAAAAGCAAATATCCATTTTACGTCAAAGGTTTTTGTAACTACTTGGAATATGTTATGGGTTTTCGTCACTGGCAGCTAATGTAGTACCTATCGCCCTATCGGAGCACCGGTGCTGGACGTCTGTACATATTAGTCGCTTTTTTTGAAGCATGAAATCTTGAGAAGTCGCGATACTGATATGCCTAATAGTTGTACCCTATAGATCTTGCTACAGAGGTGACGTATTGTGAAACATGAGTGCTGTTTGTTACTATAATTCAAAGTTATAAGTTTTCAGTACCATCGACAGTTCCTATGACTGCCATTTTTTGTCAACACTGGAATGGAACTTGGGAGACCCACATGTACACCGATCTAGATGCCGTACTCTGTGCCCTCAAGAAATTGTGCATGTGGAATGCTTGTACGTTAATGTTTTTGAAGCTTATTTTAACGGTAAAAAGGAGCCCTTAATATCTTAAAAAATAAAAATCAATGCCACGTTTTCGTTGTTAGTGAACTCCTCCTAAACGGCTAAACTGATTTGAATGATTTTTTCTGTATGCGTTTAGGTAGGGCCCTCGATGGTTCAGATTCACAAATCAGCCCAGCAGATGGCGCTGCAGTTGATATCTAGGTTATTATCCGAGCAAAGCCGGAACGGACCGGTAGTATCTTAAAATTTTTTTTTAACCAACTTATTCCTTCAACTTCCGGACTTCCAAACTCAACAAATAGATCAATCTAGATGACGAACCATGTGTGCTTAAGGGTATATGCTATTTTTAAACTCCACCAACTCTCATTGGCTGATTGAGGACACGGTCCCTTATCCCAGCAGTCGGAACATTTAGTTTTTTTTTTTTAATAAAGAGTGACGAGACGAGCAGGACATGCCCCTGATGGTAAGCAACATGCCTGCCACATAACAGCACAGCGACACGCAGCTATTGGAACATGAAGAATCCAAATCATTACCTAGCAGTGCACTGCGCCCGCCACCCAGAGATCTGATTTGTTATATCTCTAAGCCCTGTAATTTCTCTGGAAACATTGCCCTTCAAACCGGAACACAGTAATGTTTGCACATTACTGCTTGGCGGTAGAATAACTGGCAAAGGTGTGGTACTTCCCCAGGCGGACTCTGCCAAGAGTCCTACCACTGCTAGACTACTTAGTAGTTATGCTGCTGCAGCTAATGTAGCTATTGTTGTATAGTGATGCTGTGATGATGTTACCGGTAGACAGGATCCCTTCATCTCCCTCAGGTCGATCTTCCGGAACAGCTCACACAGGAGCAGCTCATGTAGAGACGGCGTGCGAGGACCGAAGATCAGCTCGATGATCTCCACCACCTGCGGCGGACATGCGAGCTTCGTGTCATTTGAAGGGAAATCTTTTGGCGCACCATATACAGATTTTTCGTGGGCTGTGAATTGTTCTCAAGTGTCGTGCTTGTAGGTAAATGAAAGAAATCTTCGGGTGAATTCGGGACCACGGCCATCTAGAAATGTGTTAGTAATTATAATTATAGACGCCCATTGGTGTGATACCATGGTTACCATTACACATCTAACCATGGCCATCTAGAAAAGCGTTAGCCTTTCTAGATGGCCATGGTAAGAAGCATGGCCATCTAGTCTAGATCGCCATCCTTAGAAGACTTATTTAAACGAAAATGCTTTGAAGATTTATTCCAGACAAGCAGCACCCTCCGGTTTCACCCGTGTACCAAAGTGAGCTATCAAATTCTGAGTTAAAAGTTTTCACTGTATCCACAGTCCCTATGACTGCCTATGTTTTTATATAAACAAGCAGTGTCCTGGTTTTATCCGCGTAGTTCCCGTTTACGTTATTTTCCCGTGATAAAAAGTAGTCACGTGTTATTCTAGACAATAAACTATCTATGTTCCGAATTTCAACCCGATCCGATCAGACGTTCCGACGTGATGAAGCAACAAAGATCCAAACTTTTTCGATTATAAAATTAGTACGATTTTGATGAAGTCGTTTATGTAAATATTTAATGAAATACTAATTCAAGAAAAAAAAATGTAAATTGGAGTTATGGGCATAAAAGTACATACAAAAGGAACAAATACTGGTTGGTGGTTGGTGGCTGGTTGCCTGGAAGAGATTGCTCTCAGCAATAAGGCCGCCACTTGTGGCACTAGTTAATAAGTTATTTCTGTGTAATATTTTAATTTCTTTGTGTTGCAAAAAAGTGTTTCTATCTATCTATCTAAATACTGTTTTAAGTATTTAGAGGACGTGGGATAATAGTACCCGTGGTAAATCAAGTAAATAACGTTACACAAGACGCTATATAATCTGGAATTCTATTAAAAAAAGTTTCTGAAAAGCTACGTACATGAGGGTAGGTCGACATGAGGTCAGGTAGCAGGGAGAGGTCGATGCTTGCGCCTGCGCACATCTCGAACAGCACGTGTCCGAGAGACAGCTCTTCCACGTGGTCAGACTGCGCCGCCAGTGCGATGGGACAGCGCGGGAGCGCGCCGATCAGCGTGTTCTCTAGACCACATATCCTGGAAATGAGGGTACAGCTTTAGTCAAAGACCCTGGACGTCTACTCTCTTTCTACAAAAAACGTAGTTTCGAAATAAACTCGCGACTTTCCTACTCCGGTTCTACTTCGATTCGTTTCGTCCTATTATTATTAATAAGGCCGATTTACATCAGACGAGCGAATGCTCATTCTATCCCCACTGTATCAAATTCATTTGGTGTAAATAAACGTAGAGCATTCTTTCGTTGTTTTGTTTGCTTTCGCAAAGATTCTATGAAATATTTTATATGGAAAATGCTAAGAACGATCTTTCGTTTACACTAAAAGATCGAGAAAGAATGCTCTTGTTCCAGCTCTAGCTCTATGTTCGTTCAGTTTAAATCGGCCTTTAGAGTAGGGTTAGAACATTTAAACGTCAAACAATGTTTGATCGCATGAAACAAAGTAGAACAGGAGTAGGAAAGTCGCGAATTTATTTCGAAATTACGTTTTTCATAGAAAGAGATTAGACGTCCGGAGTGCTAAGCAGAGGCGAATTAAGTATTGAAAGTTCTCATCGGCGCCCCTATACAATAAATAACCAAAAGTAGTAGTTATAGTTGGTGTTACTGCAATTGTCATGGAGGTTATTAATTTCATGCTATACAATATTTTTTGCATTTTTTTTCCAATTCCGCTTGGCGCGCTCCTTTACAAATTTATACCCTCGCACCCCTAGGCACTAATCTAGTTTGCCTTAAGGATAATCCGCCTCTGGTGCCGGTAGTGGGAACATTTAGTGGCAGGTTAGGCTATTTTTATGTTATAGGTTTTTATAACATAAAAAATCCAAGAGCCTGGATAGCGACGGTATTTATAAAAAAGTATCTATAGGACTGCAAAGTCTCCCCAGAAAATAAACAAACAGATATTCATCAATACTTTTGTTCTAAAAAGACTGAATGTAGCTTTACGCAGTATGAAAATGCAAGAGACAAATTCAATTCTTGACCACGTTGGGCGCTAATATATTTTTACTTTAAAAAAATTGGAAAGGTTTAGTATAGAATTAATAACAATAAGTAAACGATCCGCCTGATAGTAAGCGGTAGTCGTCACTTATGCATATTTGACTGCATATTGACTATTGACTGGCCTCGTGGCTTAGTTGGTAGTAACTCTGCCTGCGAAGCCGAGGGTCGTGGGTTCGATTCCCACCCAGTGCAAATATTTGTGTGATGAATTCAAATGTTTGCACTGTGTCTGGGTGTTTCTATGTATATTAAGTATGTATTTAAAACTATATAAGTATTATATCAGCTATCTGGCCGCCATCACACAAGCTTTGCTTAGTTTGGGGTCAGATGGTGTTGTGTGTGAATTGCCCACCAATATTTATTTATTTATATTTAACATCAGAGATGCTTACGACGTTTTGCCAGCACGAAGATTTGTTAAAGTTACTCTTTTTAAGGTTTTCCTTGACAAAGTTTGCCAAATTGGGTCTATAAACTCGAAGATAATATATGTACATTTGATTCCTGTATTCTTTGTAGATGAGAATTCAAAAAATACTTCTAACTGTTCATATCTTACGGGCATAAAATGAGGAATTTAAACTCTATAGTCTATACCATCCAGTCCAGGATCTTTAGCTATTAAATTTTGGTTTCCGTAAATTGACGCCCAAACTAGGTCTCAAAATTTTTACCTCGCTACTCCATTCTGTACAACCACGTTCCCAGAGTGCAGATGACGAAACGGAGGGAATCCTTTTTCTTTAAGAAATATTAGACCTTCCAGCATTTGTCTGCCGAACCGAGCCACTTGCCAAGCCGGCAGACCAGTACCGCTCGATCCGTATTTGCGATTGTATTCTTCGTTCCAAGAACTCTGAAAATATTTATCTGTTTAGTGAAATAATTAAAAGAAACTGCCAGTTTTTTTAAATTTCGTTAGCCGTGTTGAGCACTGTTTGCTTAGGGAAAATCTTCTGCATTCGCGCGCCACCGTCATGCGTAATATCGGAATGTACGTATGTTAGTTTTAGTTGTAATTTTTCACTTCTATCGTCATTCAAGACAAGCAGGTCTCCGATTTTTACGATGTAGTTGTTACCTTCACGGTTTTTTTAAAGTTAGCGGCATTACGCACATTATTTTGAAAAGACACTGGTGCGCGTGGGATTCGTACCAGGGAACTCCGAATCGGTAGTTGCCATTCTCCTGACTACACCAGCAGTAACTTATATAATTAAAATCTAAGTCACTTCTAACCTTGTAAATTAAATCCTTCAAGCTGCCTCTGATATTAAAAGGCAGCACTGTCAGGGCATGTCCATTACACAGCTCTAGGTCCAGAACCGGGTAGATATATGGATGGTGCAAGGCTCGGAACAACTCCATGATTAGACTCTTGGACCGTTCACCCTGTTCTATCGGACACTTGTTGGTTAGAGGCATCTGCAACGAAACACATTTGTATTTTGTAGCAGTAGGGCTCTTTTCAGTCCTCCTGGAGAAGTACTACAACTACTATCAGTTATTCTACCGCCAAGCAGATGTGCAAACATTACTGTTTTCCGCTTTGAAAGGCAATACTTCTAGAGAAATTAGTGGGTTAAGAGATAAATTGCATTGACATTTATAGCCACGTGGTACATCAAGATTGTAGGTAACGTAAGTATGCCAAGCTCCGTCTATCTGTTTGTGCTGATCACAAACCATAAACAAAGATATACATCTTAAATCTACCTATTAAAATCTGCACGTAGTGGTTATTTTAAAGAATAGTTATTTGTTGTACAAGAGTGCAAAGTGGCTTTTTAACCGCGTGCTCAATTTTGATGACCGAGCAAGCGAAGGATTCTAAAGTTGAATCACGAGCGTAGCGAGGGATTCAAAAATTAGAATCCTGAGCGTAGCAAGGGAATCAAAAGGGCACAAGGTGAAAAATCTTTGCACTCGAGTGTAACACGTAATTTTTCATCCCCCCTAGCGAGGAAATTACTAAACGCTTTGCGCATTTTCAGTTTCAGTCGATTCTGTTGGCGTTAAATAAACTTCTTGGTCGCTAGAATCACTTCTTATTATGGTATTTCGGTTTTTCACTTGTATTCAATTTTATAAGTTTTAAACTTAAGTTTATTTAGCCATGGTTTTAACAATATGACGTGAAAATATGGAGAGTTGACCGATTGAGGTAAGGAGTTTCATGTGTACATGTAGCGCTAAATTTGCATCAAGGTACATTTTAAAGGAAATTAATAAACGTACTATTCAGAATTCATGAAAGAAAAATATTGGCAGTCATAGGCACTGCCGATAGAAGTGGTAACTTATAACTCAGAATTTGATTTTTACTTTGGAAACTACGCGTGTGAAACCAGAGGGCGTGGCTATGAGCATGGCGATCTAGAAACGCTGACACATTTTTAAATGGCCAATGGGAAAGGCTGAGGCATTTCTAGAAGGCCATTGGCTATGGTCACGAGTTTACCCGAAGATTTCTTATCATTCCCGAGCGTGACGCTAGAATTAAATTGACAGCCCACGAATAATCTGTCTTTGGCGCGCCAAAAGAAGTTTTGACTTCAAAATATATTGTACCTACATGTTTTCTCAAAATAGTAATTATTTATTTGATGTTAAATTTACTACATTATTTTGTACTGTACAAGTAGTTGAAATTATCTATTAGTTACTATTTTAGTAGTCAATAATATTTAATTATTTAACTCGGCAACTCGGCATACTTCAATTCGATTACAATTGATTCATTCATAGCATTTCAAAATGTTTTGCCATTTGAAATAACATTCTTTACCTCTATCCTCCATACGTGAAAAGAAAATTGCGCGCAAAGCATTTAAAAAAAAGTACACCAAAGAGGTTCCGAGTATGAGTTTTTAACAAATTAAAAATAAATGTATGATGAATTCGGCACCAAGGAGGTAGAAATAAATAGGTTAAATTATGTTTTGAATTCAAAACCTCAGTACACACGATGTTCTAAATTCAAATTTACTTTAACCTCTAGAGGGTAAAAACGACTTTTGCGCCCTTATATCGAGGAGCAAAAGTACTCTTTCCGAGCTGGTGGGATGAAAAATCCTTTTACTGGTTGATGTCTGTACTGGAGATGTGGCATCACTATAATTTTCTGCGAAATCATGTTAAACATACCGTTCATCGTTTTAAGCGCTGCTTCTCCAACAGTTAATTTCTTAGGCACATTTGGACACAGCTAAGAATTCAAGTCTAGGATTAATACGAAAGTATACGGAATATGCATGAAACGTAAAAATCTCTTAAATATTATGATTTTCTCAGATTCGTAATTCTAATTACAAATTAAAGTAATCAATGTACTTAAACTAATAAAATTTGGTTGTGATATTTGAAAAGTTTTTTACCAGTGTGAGCAGTCGATCCGTTTTGATGGAGTTGTCGTGAATAGCAAACCAATGTTTGTTCGATCGAGACCCAATCGGACCCAGTTGTGATATCAAATCGTATCTGGAAAACAAAAAAAAAACACTAAATAAATAGAGTTTTTGTATAAAGGTACCTATGAAGGATTTTTGTATAAGGGTGACTTCAAGTGTCATATACTGCCTACCGAACTTTGGTCTAGCTTAGAAGGCACAGGACCTTGTTATTTAATCATCCTAAGGCTGAGACTCCACCAAAGCGGAGAGCGGAGACGCGAAGTTGTTGTAACAACCAATAGAATTTCGTTATTCACACAGCTCGTCTCCACTTAGCTACAGTGGAAGCCATTAAGATGTATTATATTTGTATGGTGCGATGAAAGCGGAGATTTGGAGATGTGAGCTGTGCTTAGCCGATGCGCTGCGAGACGAAGACGAGAAATGTGCGCAGGCGACATCGCGCGGCGTAAGGTACAGCTTCGGTGGATTTACCCGACGTGAAAACCGTCTCTTCTCGTTTCCGCTTCAGACATCTCCACTCACTCACACTCACAGGCTCGACGGAGTCTCAGGCTTACTCTACTTCAAGTAGGTACAAGTAACTAAGTATCTCTACGGTGAGAACTACATTTTGTACGACGACTAGTGCAAGGGCACCTCAGACGGTGCGACCGGCTTGAGCAGCCGCTTGTAGGCAAGATCAAGGAATGACCTGGCATCCCAGAAGGGAGTAGTAGAGAGCAGTAAGGCCCTGACGGGGAGGATCTAGCATCTGCCGACTTGTAGCCGGTATGTAGAGCTAATTTAGTATTTTTCATTATTATCTGATGTCGAACGACTTATTTTTTTATTTGAGATCTAAGCAGTAATGTGAAAACGTCACTGAGTTCCAATTTGAAGGGCAGTGTTTCTAGTGAAATTACAGGTCATAGAGATAGGACATCTTATATCTCGGGGCGACTAGCGCAGTGCAGTGCTAGGTAATGATTTCGACTCTTCATGTTCCAATTAATAAATAGGACTTCACCTCGTTGATTGACTCAGGTATTCTGTGCAGATGGCTAGCGCTGCTGAACTTTCCATTGTTCTTTCAATCCTGTTAAAATACAATAAGTTAATAGAATATATTTCTGAAACTGACAATTCAAGATCATTTTGTCATATAATTCGCGGGTACCTACATATATCACGTGTGATATGGTTGGTCCAGTCCGACAAAAGTTTCAGCTGGATACGGCGGTCTTTTTTCAAGGAGAGTATACGCTACCACTTCTCATTGGGCGATTAAAGATGAAAATTAAAAAATATTTTGTTTCATTTCATTTATGATACGCGAGCCACTTACAACAGACGGTTACAGACGCGACAACAAAGTACACAACATTATGGCGTTTATCCAACGTATAACTTCAACTTTATATTTAGTCCAAGTCTTAGGGTTTCCTGCAACTCGATTTGGACTAGAGACGTTATGGATTTGATATTTCGGGTCTGGATCCAGATATGGATATAGGAATAAAATTATATCGGTTTGGAATACGGTTACGGATACATAATTATTTCAGATTATCCGTAAGTTGCGGAAAGTTTCGGTTACGGATATTAGATTGAATATAGTTCTAGTACACAGTCAAAACTGAGCAGAGAAAGATTATATTTTACAAAAAGCAAATTTGCTGTCTTAGTCGAGTCAACAAATTAAAAAACGTGCAAAATAGACATAAAGCTCCTAGAAACATGTGTCATTCGATTCGGAATGACGTCTAGAAAAATGCTTCTAAAGGTTTTTAGCACATAAAAAATTGCGATAGTTATTCACAAAATAAGATTACAAAATGAAGGTATTTAGTTGATCCTTATTTCGTAACCAATGATACTTAAGATATTTTGAAAAAAGATCCTGAAAGAGGCGGAAATGTCCAACATAAAGGTTTAACTCCTAGAACTTTATCTTTATTATTTATACACTTTTTTTAACGATCAAGTAGTACGCTCAAGCTTTAAGTAGAGCTCCGCGAGGCCGCTACGGCATAAACGCGGCGTCTAAAAAAATTAGCATATCATCTAAAATATTGATTTTACAGTATTAAATATCAATTTAAAAATTAAAAAAAAATATAGTGTAATTTAGATACTTAAACGTATTATTGATACTTATGTAGGGTTTATTGATGTTAAAGAAAAGGGAGCGAATAGGATCACCTTGGTGAAGCCGGCGCCTCCGAAGGGCTGCTCTTCCCGGACCCGGTGCCGATGAGGGACTTGTTGAACAGCAGCTTGGCCAGGGAATCTATCTTCTGGGCCACCAACGGAGCGCGTTCCGAGTTTTCTTCTACAAGAAAGTATTTTAAATAAAATATACTCGTATGTAGACCGTCAAATACATTTTTTTTTTGTTTTAAATAAAGAGTGACGAGACGAGCATGATATGTGCCTGATGGTAAGCAATATGCCTGCCACATAACAGCACAGTGACACGCAGCTATTGGAACATGAAGAGTACAAATCATTACCTAGCACTGCACTGCGCTCGTCACCCAGAGATCTAAGTTGTTATATCTCTAAGCCCTGTAATTTCTTTAAATACACAAAAGATTATTGGTGGCAAATAATATTTATAAAGTCTTATAAGTATTTATCAAGTCGTATAACATTTATAAGTCATAGGGCACATATGATGCAACTAAAATATTATATTTACAACGTGAAATGATTAGAATAAGTATTAAGCTTAAATAAGAATAAAGCAATGTCCATTCATGTTGGAGTAACTACAGCCTTATAGATTCAATAGCGCAACATAGATAAGAACATTCACTGGTAAATATCTTATATACCAACCTAATTTATACAATTATAATAGTATTACAATTTATACAAATAAATAAAACTATTATATTAAAGAAGGTTAAACTAAATAATAAAGGCATTAATATCGCTGAATAATAAACCAACAAGTAAATAAATTATTTGGTAAAGTAAATAAGTAGAAATTACTTCCCACAAAATGTCGTATTATGACATACGAGTATCTATTAACGTTTGCTTGATAAATCTGAAATAGGCAGTTATTTGCATATACCTATACAAGAAGTAATTATAATTAAGAAGCTATGTTGATGAAAAGATAAAAATCTAAAGGCAAAAAAAAACCTAATAAATAATAGATACTCTACGTGATAAATTGATAAATACTTGAGCTACAAGCGGATGACGCTCCTTCGCCATCGTCTGTCTTCCCCCCTTCTTCCGTAAGCAATAAATAAAATAATAAACATGATATAAATATTTACAATAAATTGATAATGATACTGACAAGCAAAATATAAATAAATATCGGTCAATAACTTTTTCACACAAAATGATCTAGCTCAAAACTAATCAAGGCTCGGATTGTGGAACCCAGATAGATTATCTAAATACATATTAAATAATTTAAAATACATTTTATAGTACATAGAAACATCCTGATATAGAACAAATATTCGTATTAATCACACGAATGTTTCTTATGGCCGGGAATCAAACCCACTAGCTACTCTTATAGAGCCGACTCACTACTGTTTAATACACGAGGTTAATTATATTTAGTGCGTTGATTTTAGCCAAGTATATGTTTATTCGACACAATAATTGTCCAGTTTTTAGGCACATCTATTAAATATCTGCACAATAAATAAGTATCTATTATTTAATTACCTAGACGTTTCGGCAGCATAACAACCGGCCTGGCCTGCAGGCCTACTACGAAGTCCGATAAACGATATATCGGCCGAACTTATCGAAAGACCAATCGAAAGACCTCGAAAGACAATCTGTCGGTTGATAGAATCGGCTGTTTCGTTCGATCCGACCCTCATCCGACTACGTCTCTACGTCCGACTACTCGACGTCTAGAACTTCCGACCGAGATGTATCGATCCGAATGTGTTTCGTGGCAGGCTACAATCCGATTCAGCTGTCGGTCGGATCCGATCATTCGGAGTTTGTTGTTTTCGTAGTAAACGTGCTGGTCTCGAGATGACTCAAAGAGAAAAAAAATTAAGAGTCCCTTCCCTAGCACTATGCTCATAACCCAAATAAATAGGATTATCTATATTTTTGCCAGCTAATTTCGCTGGAGACATTGCTTTTCAAACCGGAACACAGAATTATTGGGACATTGCTGCTTGGCCGCAGCTAGCAAATATATGGTACTTCCGCAAAGAGTACATAATATATGGTGGATTGGTGGACTATGCACAGAGTACCTACACACAAAGGTCTAACCAATTATTTTCCTAATAACTGATTCGATTGAGAAAAAGTACCTACACGTACCTAAGTATAGCAAACCCGTATTGGGTGCAACTTATAAACCCAATTAACTGACATTCCCTAGGGATCCTGGAAATGTCTATTGAATACAAACAGTAAATTGACAAAGTAAAATTTTGTAATTTTACTTTCGTGCTGTGTTAATTACACATTAACAAATGTTATGATATGATATGTTATTTTTCAATGGACTTCAAGAAAGGAGATAACATGTTCGGCTCTACGTTATCTGTTTCAAAGCGTCTATTTCAGAATAGCAGATTATTATCCCCTATATACTATATCATATAGATAGGGGATAATAGGGAAAACAATAGGGATGCTAACACTAATCACAAATGAATGTTAAGTGTTTATTTTCTGATAGGTAGTTTCAATTAATACGAAATCGAAAATCACATTTTTATAATTTAATGTCTATTACTTAGTACATTAATTACAAATCATTTTAAATGCTTTATTTTTAATCTGTTGTAACGTGACTGGAAACTACAATATGAGTTTTAGTATTAAAATTAACGTGGTTGTTACACATATTGATTAGGTAAACGGGTAACTCACGTGTAATAAGGTCGGTCAATCCGACTCGAGTTTCGGCCGCGTCCGGCGGCCTTTTTCAAGGAGAGTGTACGCGCCCGATGGCTTCCCGTTTGGCACCGATTGGCACCAATATGAGTTATTACGTCACTAATCGCAAAACAAGCTGTCGAAGACTGATGAAACTGTTTACTTCTCTGCATTTTTATTATCTTAGCGAAAACGCTGTTGATTGTTTGTAATCAAGTAAAAATAAAACAACACATCAAGAGGACATACAGTCATGAATCTCGACCAATCTTTTGCGGTTAGTGACGTCATGTGAGTTGTTTGTGTGTAAGCAGAAAAAATCAAAATTACATTATTATTGTGTCATCGAAAATACTAATATTTTTCGATATAAGTATACTAATAATTTTCGGCTGGTACCGAATTCAAATAGAGTGAGTAGCGGTTATAATAATTACCCACATCAATTTATTTTTCGCTTTTGAGTGGCTATTTGTGGTGTTGAAGTCGGTTTAATTTAAATTATTTTTTTGTGGTAAACAAGCGTCAATCTCCAAAACAAAAACAATTCGGAAAAAATATTAATATTCCTATTCTGATAATAGTTGTTTCGGTATGGCTGTAAGCTTTCGCTTTTATATTATGTACTTTTATAATTTTTACTTGAGTACTTATTATGTTTTGGCCCCAAAACTATACCTAACTTTTTTAAGAAAAAAATTAAATATGATTATTTTTAACTGCATTTCTTCTATTCACGATTTTAATTTATTAAGTTTTTCCCAAAAACTATTAAAAGTAAAAAACAGCTATAGTTTAGGCCATATAATTAAAGGCTTAAAGGCCTAAAGTTAAAAGTTAAGTTTAAAAAAAACGGAATTCAATATTCGCTGTTTATTTATTCATTGTACTAAAACTTACATTCTTTATTTTGTTTATTTTTTTATAGGAAAGAGTGACGAGACGAGTAAGACATGTGCCTGATGGTAAGCAACATGCCTGGCTATAACAGCATAATGACACGCGGCTATTGAAATATGAAGAGTCCAAATCATCACCTAGCACTACACTGCGCTCGTCGCCCAAATACAAGATATTTTATCTCTATGCACTGTAATTTCACTGGAAACATTGTCCTTCAAACCGGAACACAGTAATGTTTGCATATTACTGCATAGCGGTAGGATAACTGGCAAAGGTGTGGTGCACCCCAGGCGGACTCTGTAAATAGCCCTAACACTACAAAAGGTCCTTAGGTAATTAGAGGTCATTTTCTATGAGGTTGAGACCTTATCTTTCTTTATACATTCCAGACCATCGGCGTCTGGCCACACTGAGTCTAGACGCTACTCAGCGTTTTTAGCGCTTACGGGTGTAGGTATTTGTTCATACTCGGTGTGGTTACTGGAATGCATAACTAACAACTAACTAAATATCATTGTTATTTCGCACTAACTTGCTCTCACTCTTAGAATTAGATATATGTATAAATTGAGGAGCACAACAATGATAGTATCTTAATATAGGTATAAAAATCCACCATGATATATTTGTTCTCAATGAACTCTTCATGAAGTCAACCGATATTCACGAAAGTGTTTTTGTGTAATTTGGTGCAAATTGAGAGATTGGATAGTTTTTGATGTGATTAATGGTGCGTTGCGTTTATATGACAATATTCTAATGAAGCTGGAACGGTCGCTTGGACACGCCAAGAAGTACTCAATAAAGTGGTTTATCATTTTAGGACAAATTTGAAAAAAAGGTTTAGTGACTCAACCTTAAAAATAATTTACACATGCTGTCGCGGACTTATTTGCGAATTTTCATAAGAACGAGCTGCTATAGAATAAATCAAGTCTTACCTTCGCTCTCTTCTCTGTCCGTCGAAACAGAACGAATGCGAAACGCGTTCCTCTTGTTAGCAGCTGCGATGGACTCCGGATTCAACTCCGCCGCAGACTGGGCTCTCCTACACGCCCCACGGCGTTTCTTCTTCCTGTAGCTAGTCCTCGGCCTTTCCTGGTAGAACCTGTCGTGCCCTGTGGTCTCCGGCTCCTTCGGTTCCTTCCCCTCGTTCCCGGCTTGCTGCATATGCTTGTACAAATTAAACATCTTCCCAGTTTTCTTTACCAGATACGACTTTAACTTCTCGAATTTAAATTTCATCAATAACCATCAAATTATGATTAATAACTACACAATTTTATTGCTAAATAATCTTATTACGACACTAATTTGAGAGTTATTTCGTCGTTTTTGATTCAGATATTGCAATCACTTCCGTAGCTCTTTGAAACGATTAGGCGTGGCTTAGGGATGAATGCTCACTGAAAATGCTAAATAAGTGCGTATACGGTCGCAATTTTCCTATGACTCGGTGTAAAGTATGTCAATAGTGGCTAATTGAAGTCCCACAAGTGAGGTATTAGTGAACGTACCCTACGTGGGCGCCAGTGTCGTACTTACGTAAGTAGGGGGTGTCGTGGTTCATGGCCCATCTTTCATATCTAAGGCTAGAAAATTACGTTACGGATTACAGGTTTTACCCACGTAATTCCCATTCCCGTTATTTTCCCGTAAAAATAGTAATCTATGCGTTATTTCAGACGTATTATCATCATCATCAGTCTATCTTAATCCACTGCTGGGCATGGAACTGAAGCGGCATTAAGGCGACTGCCCAGGATGTCGGATGGAAAGGGACGCCGTGCAGCAAGCACCGCTTATAAAGGATAAGCCCTTTTATATCCGATCAATAACTATCCTCGCTCATTGAGCGGTCAAGTGTATCTATATCTACAACAATAAAAAAACCTCATCCAGGGCGTCGCTAGTTCTAAAACTGGCACTGGGCATAAGCTTATTCCATTCCAGATTTATTTTATTACAATATTTATATAAACTCACTCTATGGGAATGACATAATCAAATGTAAACCAAGTTAATCTAAATAAATAAAAGAAGGACTCCGTTAATTTTATTCTGTTGTTCCCCCCCCCTCCCCCTCCTCAAATGAGTCCTAGCTCCGTATCTGTTGCCGTACACACCTATCGATTGCTCGGACGTCAGGCCACATCATATAGACTGGGTTTATGCCCTTAATCCAATACAAAACTGCACGAACATGAATATTGCTTAACGCTAATTATGTATTTGAATTGTCTCATTAATAAGACCCACCGGAAGCCTTCCTACACCTACAATTCGTACGACCTATTGCACTGTGCGTCATCATTATCATCATCATCAGCTGCAAGACGTCCACTGCTGAACATAGGCCTCCCCTCTAGATTTCCACAACGAACGGTCTGCGCAACCTGCAACCAGCGGTTTCCAGCGACCTATGTGAGGTCATCTGTCCATCTAGTGGGAGGCCGTCCAACACTGCGTCTTCCGGTTCGTGGTCGCCACTCGAGAAACTTCCTTTCCCATCAGTTGTCAGTTCTGTGTGCGATGTGACCTGTCCATTGCCTCTTCATCTTGCTCACTCTTTGAGTTATGTCGGCCTCATTAATTGTGCGTCATGCGATAGGATATTTAAAACAAAACTTGGTTTTGCATGCCTATGTATCCCATTTCCAAATGTATGGAATTTATGTATTAAATAACATGACGATCAAAAATTAATGTATGAATTTCAAAATAATTGATGTGATGAATAAGTCTCTTGATGTGAGATTTTAGGAGTACTCACAATACAAATGAATTAAGTTATTATTTGTAAATCTGACGAGGCCATAAATGTAACTTCTATTATTATAACAATAGTAATGTATGTATTCAATTGATGCCAATAAAAATATCTTGTTTTGTACTGCCATGACTCCTTGTTGAGCCCGACCGGGGAAGTGCCACACCTTTGCCAATTACTCTACCGCCAAGCAATAATATCCAAACATTACTGTATTCCGGTTTGAAGGGTTCCATTGAAATTACGGGACATCTTATAGCTCTAGGTGACGAGCGTAGAGTGCTAAGTAATGTTTAGGACTTCCATTCCAATAGCTGCGTTTCACTTTGCTGTTATGGGCAAGCATGTTGCTTACCGTCAGGTGGATATCCTGCTCGTCTCGTCACTATACTATTCATTCTGATATATCTAGTTCCTTAGATCGTAGCTTCATAATATTTCGTTCCTAGCAGGGTTTGCCGTTGACAAATAAGTCAATGAGGGCTATACATATACTAGCTTTTACCCGCGACTTCATCCGCGCAAAATAAACATTTGTACACCAATACCAAATTACGTTTACAAAAAACAGCTTTCATGAAAACATTTTTATACAATTTCACCAAAATCAGTGATTTAGGCGATCAACCGTAAAAGTGTGTATTTTTTTATTTTTTTTTAATGTGCCTGATGGTAAGCAACATGCCTGCCACATAACAACACAGTGACACGCAGCTATTGGAACATGAAGATTCCAAATCATTTTCTAGCACTGCACTGGGCTCGTCACCCAGAGATCTAAGTTGTTATATCTCTAAGCCCTGTAATTTCACTGGAAACATTGCCCTTCACACACGGAACACAGTAATGTTTGCACATTACTGCTTGGCGGTAGAATATTTAGCAAATATTTTTTTTCCTTTTATTTCTTTATTTGTGGTCCTTCCCCAGGCGGACTCTGCTAATAGTCCTACCACTACTAAATAAAAAAAAATTAAAAAATATTGGTGGACAATTCACACACAACACCATCTGACCCCAAACTAAGCAAAGCTTGTGTGATGGCGGCCAGATAGCTAATTAGCATGGACTTCAAGTGTCTAGTTGTAAAATTTAACGGGTTTGTCTTCAACATTGACGAACTTCCTTGTACACAATAATTCTTGATTTCCACTCCTTCAACTCTCTTTCTGTGATGAATAGCCCTTGTCTTTTCCTGAGTCTAGTCTATCTGTGCACCAAATTTTATCAAAATCGGTTTAGTGGTTTAGGCGTTGAAGCGTTACAAACTTACAGACTTCATTTCATATTTATAATATTAGAATGGATATAAAGTGTCTAGTTGCAAAATTTCATGGTTTTATCTTCAACAATGACGAACTGCCATATTTATAAACTTTCATCTCCGATTTCATCCTGGTACATTTCGAAATACAAAATTGCTAGAACTAACATTTATGTGCTTTGCGTCGAGTGCCTAGTTACATTGTTGTATCTTTTGTACAAGAAGTTTCATTGTTGTATCTTCAACAATTACTTTACCAACCCCTATTTTATCACTGTACAATTCGAAATTACAAAATTGTTAGACCAAACATCTATTTGGTTCGCTTCAAGTGTCTCGATACGAAGTTGCATTGTTTTATTTTCAACAATGACGAACTTCTACATAAAACTTTCACCCCCATTTGAACCCCTGCAACCTTTTTTTCGTAATAAAAAGTTGCCTATGGCCTTTCTTGAGATCCAGTCTATCTGTGTACCAAATTTCATTAAAATCGGATTTCATGTGTATAACTTTGAAAGTGACGAATTTTCATACAACCGTTCATCCCTTGTTTCACCCTTTTAAGGGTTGAATTTCGCAAAACCCTGTCTTAGCGAGCGCCTACGTGCTAAAAGGGACCTTCATGCAAAATTTCAGATTCCTAGCATTTGTAGTTTCTAAGATTCCTTGATGAGTGACCTTTCGCTTTTATGTATTTAGATATACACTAGCTGACCCCGCAAACGTTGTTTTGCCTTAGTGAACAACCCTTGTCACTTAGGGGTATGAAAAATAGCTAGTAGCCGATTCTCATACCTACAGAATATGTATATAAAATTTGGTTAAAATCAGTAAAGCCGTTTCGGAGGAGTAAGGAAACAAACACTGTGACACGAGAATTTTATATATAAGAAGATACTGGGAGCGACCCGCGGTTTTTTGTCGATCCCGTTATTTCCCCGGGATAAAAAGCCCATGTGTTCTTCCAGACTATTATCTAACTGTGTTCCAAATTTCAACCCGATCCGTTCATACGTTACGACGTGATTGAGCAACAAACACCCATTTGTCCAAATATTCAAACGTTGACATAACATAAAAGTTGACATGACATAGCATAATATTAGTAATGTTTTTTTTTTAAATAAAAAGTGACGGACGAGCCGGACATGTGCCTGATGGTAAGCAACATGCCTGCCACATAACAGTACAGTGATAAGCAGCTATTGGAACATGAAGAGTCCAAATCATTACCTAGCACTGCACTGCGCTCGTCACCCAGAGATCTAAGTTGTTATATCTCTAAGCCCTGTAATTTCTCTGGAAACATTGCCCTTCGAACCGGAACACAGTAATGTTTGCACATTACTGCTTGGCGGTAGAATAACTGGCAAAGGTGTGGTCCTGCCCCAGACGGACTTTGCCAAGAGTCCTACCACTACAGATAGGATATTTGAACTGTTCTGTTTTCAAGGTCCAAATCAGTCCTTTAGTCGCGTAATTAGTAATTAATCACTTTTTGCTAGGAGGATAGGTTCTGGGCTCGCGACTACGACATGGTCATGTAGTGGCAAAGACAATAACCCACTTGACTGATGGTCCAACTCCCCCTCCTTCGCCGTTTAGTAGCACGATTGCTCAGTTCAGCACAATGGGAACCCGTTGCAGCGTTGAATAGTCTTTCTTTGCATCCTGCTCTGTCCTTTGCAGTTTGTATAACTCTATCTCGTTTTGTCCGATCATTCGTGGAAAGTAGTGCACGTCGCACGGGTATTCGGCAAATGACAGCGTGGGATTTTACCTCGTCCTGCGCACTCGCTGGTGAGTGAACACCTGGGTCCATACAAAAAAAAAACTAATATCAGAAATAAGTAGGTATTCAAATTTTACTCCATTGGAGAAATAGAAAAGGCACAGAAGTGGAGATATATGAATTTTTATTGTCATTGCAGCCTCAGTTCCCTTCGTCCATTCTCTCTTAAATCGTCCATCAATGGAGAAGTTACTGATTTACTCCGAGTTGCTAAAGGCTTGAAACTTTTCAAAAGTTAGGTTAATTAATAAAACGCATTATCGATGGTAAAATGTTTGTTGATCTAAATTTTCAAGTTCCACGTTGAAGTGATATCCAGTTTTTCTTAGTCCAAGAGATGCTGAAGGGGTTTTTAATTTTCTGGAGGTGTTTGGAATGTTTAAACAATAGTGCGGTTCTGAGTAAGTTCACTTGTCTTTAAATTATTTTTATTCTGGTACTTGATTATTAGTTTGGCGAAGATCTTAACGTATTTACTTATACATTTAAATATTGGTACATAATACTTGAAATGATTTTTAAGCATTTTTAAAGAAAAACATGGATTATAAGGTAGAGTAATAGTACACACACAGAATAAGTAGAGAGCAAAGAGAAAGATGAGTGACAGTCTAAGATATTTATGCCTAATTGACTGTGACAATGAAGATGATATGACTTTCAGTTCAGTTCAGGGTACTGATTCTGAACGTAAAACAATCTACTCAAATCGGAATGACAATCCTTGTTTCGGTCTTCCTAAACGATTCTGACAAAGACCGAAAGGTTTTAGTTTAGAGTAAGAGCCCGTGAACCCCAGATCTTCGTTATTTGAACAAAGCTGAAATTTTGTCAGCGCATGCACACGATATAGTGTTTATGTGAGAACGATGGCCCATTATTATGAAGTATGGGTCATCCTTGCTTTGACATATAAACAATACTAAAGGTGTGTGAAATACTGATCTAAATTTGTCAAACTAAATAGTATTTTTTGGTATTATGGCTTAATATTGGTATCAAATAAAAGGGCTTGATTACTAGATTACTACACTACAATATCATCCAGAAAAGAGAAAGCTATGTAAGCAGTGCGTGATGCAACAGGAGTGGTTTGAAGAGAGTTTGATCGTGTTTGGAGCCTTCGTCTCTTTTTTGTGCGTCGCTGGGTTTTGTTGGACGTGGAAGGGAGTGTGCGTGCATTTTTGAGATTGTAATTTTTTTTTTTTTATTAGTATATAAGGCCTCGAGTCCCAGCAGTGGGAACATTTATTTGGCTGCTTATGATAATTAGTCTGCTAGCTGCTAATTATTATCCAAGCGCATATTTTGTATAAAAATTGCTAAAATGAGTTCTGGTAGGTAACGAATGATGTGATATTAATAATATTCTGAAGGTAATACTAAACCCTCAGACTTTATAATCTGACAAATTTAGATTGATATTTCATAGGTACACCTTTAGTGGCATTTATTTGCCAAAGCCAGGATGATCTAAACTTTATAATGGTCCACCGTTCTGTGTTGGGAGCATGCGCTGACAAACTTTCAGCTTTGTTAAAATAAAGAAGGTCTGGGGTTCACGGGCTCATAGTCCATTTGATTCTGTGTCGAGATCACAGACTAAGTAGAGAGATACTCTGTCGAGATCAAGTCGAGATCAATCGGACTGGGTTCCAAATGCGCTGTTCTTGGTTTGTACGTTTTCGTCGTCATTCTGCCAATGTCTGTTTCATGATAATTTCGTAAGCGGTATATTACAATAACCCGCGTTTAACTAATATGGTGGCTGTGTTGGTTCTGCTCCACCGTTGCTCCAACGTTACGCGGATACGGTAACTCATCTTATACCTTACCTTACCTTACCTTAAACGAGCAATTATTGTATTATATATAGAATCTGAATCTCGGAAACGGCTCGACGGATTTTCATGAAATTATGTATGCAGGGGATATCGGGGACGATAAATCGATCTAAGTAGGTTTAATTTAAAAAAAAACGCATATTATGCGCGTTTTAAGACAATGAAAAACTGTCACATTAGACATTAGAAAATGTCTAATGTGACAGTTTTTCATTGTCTAAGGTAAATTTCGCGAAGGTAAAAAAGAACAATGCCCACGTCCCATACATTGAAAAACCTGGCCAACTTTTTTTGATACTGAAAGTGTATAGAGATGAATAGTATCTAATTAGGATTGTTAATGCTTCTATAAACGTCTGCTGTTGGTGTTTTTCATTTCCTAAATACCAAAAATGAGTTACAGTTAAACCAAAAGTAAGGTTATGTTTACAATCAAAATATTTTAGAATTATGTTTTCTTTTGGATTAGAACAGAAAAGAAAAGAAAGAACTATGGTATTGTCTTTCAAAACATATTTCTTATCAGAATAAATAGGAATAATAGTACTTCTCACTACCAACTGATTACCATAAAATAGTTCTCGGATGGACATAGGGTAAACAAGCCTTAAACTGAGTGGAGGGCTAGGTCTGATGATGTAGACTTGTCTTCATGTTCTAATAATTTATGACACAAGACAGTGTGTCTTGTTAAAGGCAAGCATGTTTTCTTGCTTACCATCAGGCACATGTTTCACTCATCCTATCATGGTTTCCTGAAAAAATACTTAAATCAGTGTAGATAATACTGTTCACCGATATCTTTCTACTGAATCTATATTCAAACCAATGCAAGAGAGGATAAATAAAATATATTGTTTGCTATCATATAATTATATTTACATTTAATAATAACTTTATATATTTAATAGCCCAAAACTACTACATAGCCAAAATACTCTGCTCGTGGATTTATGTGGTCCTGGTGTCTGGCCATCCTAGAAATCTCACGAAGAACTCTGCAATGCAAGTACAGCAGTACTGAAAGATGGCCTCTGCTGGTTGTCCCTATCATTTTCAACTAAAACATACATATTATATCTATTTTATTTGCTTCAACTTGTGTCTGTCTTCTAAAAGCAACTCAGGGTTTTAAAATTGGTAATTGCATAGGTTTTGTAGCAACTTAGCGCTATCCCCGTATTTCCTGTAGAGTATGAACACTTCATTCGCATAGAAATATTGTCACAGGAAGGAATATCTTAATTGTGATATAAATATTTCATTATTTTGGTATTCGAGACAGTGGTCTTAGAAGGTTCATAACAATCGAGGGTTTCCATCAGAAAACACAAGCAAGCCATCACAACAATATATGGTTTTATGTAATTATTACCACAATTATGTAAGTAATAAGGAGCACTGAATCACATAATTCCCAGTTTTGTTAAAACCAATTTAAACAAGAAGAAAACCAAAGTTAGGAAGAAAACCATGCATTTTGCTTGTTTACTTTTTTTTGATTTGTCAATTTGACATTGATCTTTGACCAATTTGGATTTGGTGAAAATTGCATGCCACCTTTTTCCTCGTTTACATTACCAAAAAAAGCTTTGATAGTTTCTTTGTCGCCGTATTTATATATATCGTTATTTAAATATGTAAAAGTAGTAAATAAACGACATTGTGAAAGAAATTGATATACATAATATCCATTTTCAATTTCAATCTAACGCGGATCACTAAAACGAAACGCAGGTACCGTTTCGTTATTGCAATATTTTACAAGTCAGCTTTGTTGGTAAATGGTAGGTTTAATTTAAACAAATGCAAATTATTTTATTTTGGAATGTTAGAAAGTTATATAACTTCGCACACGAGTACAACAAAAAATCACCAATTTTTTAATATATAACTCATATGTCTACACGACAACTATTTTAGCGGGTCAAAAATGGGCATTGTCCTTTCGCCACATGACGCGACAGCATAATTAGCTCAAACGGGAAGTCGGCCGCTCATAGCGGCCACGCATTAGTAGCTCCGGGTTCGAATCCAGACGGGTATTATTTTTATTATTTTATCAAGCCCAGACCGTCCCAGAAGGGAAGCATCCTGTTAAGGTTGCGATAGGCATCAGGAACAGACGACGGAAATTGGGGGAATTCTGCCCGTTGATCCACCACGCTGCTGCACTCTTTCAACAGTGACAAACATTCATAAGTGCATAGATGGACTTATGAATGTTTGTCACTTTTGGATGCAGAAACCATCGATATATCAATGGATGTGCCCTCCCAAACATCAGACGCACGGAATTATGTTATCGTTGGGAAGAGTGAGCTCACTCTTTCCGTTTTAGTCGATTGTAGGAAGCGATGAACGCCGGACGTTTATACCTATCGCAATTCGTTGAGAACAACCAAAATAAGTAGAGCCGCAATATACCTCGCCGCTAGCGATTCTAGGGGTCAAGTAGATTGGTAGTTTAAACCACTTCAAGACAATTTCAAGGTGCTCGGGCACATCCTTTGATTTATATCGATGGCAGAACCGAAATTCGGAACCCTATATTTTAGTGTGGAATGACACAATACGATATTCTTGTAGCAGTAAAATAAAGGTCGAAAACTACACTTGCGAAACCGTGAGGCGACACTAATTTACAATAAAATAATCATATTCATAAATAAACGTGTTTATTATCGATACAATTTATCTTATATTATACAATAAAAGTAAAACTGTAAACTAAAAATAAATTAAAAAAAACGCGTCTAATAAATTAATGGTACAATTTGCGTGCAAAAATATGACATGGATCAAAAATTACTATTGGAACGGACGGTTGACGGATAAGCTTTGATCGCAGTTGTGTACTTCGTCGATTGTTATATTTTTTAAATGTGATATCAAAGAAGTAAGCATTTGTTAACATGCGATCAACTTTTCTAAACAACGGTATCAATTTTAACATTGTATTATTATTCTCCCCCTTTCACTAATACTGTAACGATAAAGATGCAAAAAGATCTGTAAAAATTAGTTCGAAATTTCACCAAGGATCGAATTATGTGAAGTTTTTTAAACAAAATGAAACATGGCCGCCTACGCCTATGCCAAAACCTATGGGCTAAACGGTTATGGTTTTCCAACCGTTTTAGTTACGCGGTCCATTGGGGCAAGGGCCGAGAACAGTACATGACAATTAACTTTTACAGACTATCTATAGATATTGTTGGTGTTGTTGTTAGTCGCCAAAATAATTACAATTTTACTACGCCGTGAATTTGAGGTAAGCGGCGTTTAGTTGTTCAAGAAACATGAAGGTAAGCACGGTGTGGGGACCGAGGCGCGCGTAGTATGGTAGGAAGCCCTTCCATAACGCGAAGATACCCTCTTTTCTGATGAGTTCTGGTATCACTGCAAAATTACTTTTTGCAGCGTTCTGAATTCTGAAAACGAAAGCAGTATTTTGTAAGCAATCATTACCATAAGTTAAAGAGGTAATCTTAACACATAGGCAAAGAGATAGGTAGGATAAAAAGCCCCTGACCTACTACGTGTTTTGTAATGGTAGGACTATTTGCAGAGTCCGCCTGGGGAAGTACCAACACCTTTGCCAGTTATTCTACCGCCAAATAGTAATGTGTAAACATCACCATGTTCCGGGCTGAAGGGCAATGTTTCCAGTGAAATAAATTACATGGTATACAGATAAAACATTTTTGGGTGACGACCTGACGACCGCAGTGCAGTGCTAGGTAATGATTTCGATTTTTCATGTACATACCTACGTGTCACTGTGCTGTTATGAACAGGCATGTTGCTTACCATAAGGCACATGTCCTGTTCATCTCGTCAATCTCTTTCAAAAAAAAATCAGTCATAGGAACTGCCGATAGAAGTGAAAACTTATAACTCAGAATTTGATAGCTTACTTTGGAAACTACGTGGGTGGAACCGGAGGATGTGGCCTGGTCATCATGGCATGACCATCTAGAAATGCGTGAGCATTTCCCATTGGCTGACGCATTTCTAAATGGCCATGCCATGATGGGCAGGCCACGCCCATTTAGCATTTCCCATTGGCTAACGCATTTCTAGATATACAATGACTATGATCCCGAGTTTACCCGAAGATTTCTTATCATACCCTCGCGTGACGATAGAATTCAATTCACAGCCCACGAGAAATCTGTCTAGGCGCGCCTAAAGAAGTTTTCACTTCAAAAATATTAAAAACCCAGATCCCGATTGGTCCACAACTTAATAATTGTAACACTAACCTCGTCTTCATGATGTCGACTGGTAACGAGGCCATGGATGTCACCAGTCCAGACGACATGGCTGAGCAGAAGTGGAGCGGGATGCCTTCTCGAATGTATTTTATGAAGAATTCACGCGCCTATAATGACATCATATTGGGTAGAAAAGCACATGAAGTTATGTTTATAATTTAAAATTTAATGACTCCACAGATTCCGGGCTCCGAGACCTTGGGTTCCTTTTTTAACATGTATCTTGAAATAGGAGAACAAAATGAAAATAGGGGGGATTAAGGAACACTTTCAACCTAATTCTAGCGCTCTTCAATCCAATTTTGCTATTTTCTAAGTCGCTTCCTCACTCGCATTTCTGTCGCTGATGGGTCGAAGTTGAACTCTCGGATGGTCTCCAGTGATACCAATGCTCGCCATACGCCATACCAACCGACCGATAACGTCGTCGGTGAAAAAGGCACATGAATTCAATCTACCCATATTCAATACATCTATAAGTCTAAAACTGAATTAGAAGCACTTAATCGTAATTAAAACCGCATTTGACCAATATAGAGTTTTTTATTTATTTAACATCAGTTATTCCACGGCAAGGCAAAGGTCTCCCTCATTTCCTTCAACTTAATCCGGTTCTGAGTTTCCATCGTTCAACTTTTAAATGCCTGGAAAAGCTACGAGTCCTAAGCTAGTATGAAAGAGCTAGTGAAGGGAGAACTTCTGATCTCCCTGAAGCGTAAACTGCTCGGCACATGTATCTGGGCCATGCTAACCTAAGATGCACAGACTTGACACTCACTAAAGCATATATAATACGCCCTAAATACTCACTAAATAGAGGTCCCCCCTCGGGATTATGATCTATGAAACGTAGTATTTTAGGCATTAAAAGACAAGACCGTGTTCGTAACACCATATTGCGTTCAATTACAGGTGGATGTAGGAATTAAGTTTGCCAAGCGTAAATGAGAATGGGCGGGTCATGGAAGCAGTATGCACTCTGATCGGTGGGCCAGAGTTTCTATAGAGAGATACTGGACACCATCTGCTCTTTGACTCCAGGGTCGTCCACCAACAGGATGGAAAGAGGAACTTGGAGGAACGTTTAAAAGAGACCAATACGAAAGAAAAACTAGAGAATCAGGAGAGGGACATTGTTTTTTTAACTATTATAGGTTTACACTTGACCGCCGTCTGGTCTGATGTTAAGCAATGATGCGGCCTACGATGGAGCGTGCCAGCGTGCTAATCCAGAAGATACCGTAGATAGATAGTAGAATTATTATCTAAGGTCTAGTCGGGGCCCCTGGTTCGAATCCCACGCGCACTACTGTCTTTTCCAAGTCATATGCATAATACCACTGACTATGAAGAAAAAACGGTGAAGAAAAAACGGTGAAGAAAAACATTGTAAGAACACCGACTCGAACCAATAAGTGAGACCAATAAAGTGGTTTAGTAGCAGTGATGCTATAAATTCTGTAGTGTATCTGCACCTGTGAATAGGTGGTGAGCTGTGCTGCGTTGACGATCATGGCTCTGAAGATGGTGGGGGTCGCCCCTCGCCATAGCTTGAATACGCCTTCCTCACGGATGATCCTGAATAAGGAACGTTGAAATATCATTAGGGACCAATGCCCATGGCCAAAATCGTTATAGATCGGAGTGTATCTAATATTTTTTGCACGTATTATACATATATAACCATTCCTCTTCAATGATTCTACCTACTAAAATAACGCATCAAAATCTGTTTGGTAGTTATATAGATTAAAGCGTAGCGGTTCGCGCGGAGACCGCAACACGAGACCGCAACAGGTTCTTGACATTATGGAAATGTATGGGCGCCAGTTACGCCGAGATCGCGACAGGAGACTGAGACACGTGTCGCGAGACACTTGTCTCGGTCTCGGCGCGAACTGGCGCCCATAGAATTCTAGAATGTCAAGTGCCTGTCGCGGTCACGGTCTCGTGTCGCGGTTTCAGCGCGAACTTGTATCATATATACATAAGCATACATATGGACAGAGAGAAAGCGTGAAGTGACTTTGGTTTATACTGTGATGTGGATAGGGTTTGTAGGATACCTTGCGAGAGCGTTGGCGACGTTCTTGTAGTTCCTGCGCTTCTCTGGCGGCAGGCGTCCGTCGGCCGTCATCCGGATGAGTGCCACCTCCGCGGGGGTGCCCACGAAGGCCCCACTTGAACCGGCCAGCATGCCCATACCCAGCTCGAGCGCGGCGCTCGGCTCGTGGTTGCGGTTGTGTCTGCACAACATGGGTTACTCAAATTAAACCAATCTACCACTGCTGATATCATTTACTCTGTCGCTTGTATGAGCAAACAAAAAAAAGATTTTAAGAAACACGAAGCGGCGACTGGGTGGCGCGCTGTTCCATATTTTATTACTTTAAATTTTATTTTCAGATATGTACAAACTTTAGTATGAAGAGTCAAACAAAACAGCGCGGTGCCCGGGCGCCGCTTGGTGTTTTGCGGCATAGTATACAAAATTATATTATCTTTACGTTTCTATAATTAAGTTAATCTTACTTTCGGTAGTAGTCCACGCAGGTATTGTAGACGCCGAGGCGGGTGGTGGTATACGTGGCTTGCCGTAGCAGCGCGGCCGATACGCCGGCATACAGCTTCAGAAAACCCTCGCGTGCGACGATGTCCTTCGCCACCTTCACCACAGACTGGCGCCCGCCCATCAACTGCATCCGCGTCTTGATCAGGTCCATGGGCTGCACCACAGCGGCTGCCGTCATTCTGCACAGAAAATGAGGGTTGCTAGTTGCTAGTCGTCCGGGTGTCCCCACATTTGTCCTGGTTTAGAAGGCGTCCGGGGAACGTCCAGGGCTTCGGTAGTCCGATTAAAAAAAAATTAAGACTGGGGCCACCCGTGCCACTCTTTGAGCCTGCTTGTAACTAACATATCCGGGTTCTTGGCTCTAAAATCCGGGGAGGCGTTTTGTTCTGGTTGCCAAATTTTAGAGATGGATAATACCGAAAATAGAGTTCTAGTGCTACCAAAAATCTTATGGATTCGACATCATTAGCGATTGACCTCCCGACATGACAATGCCGGGTGGATAGTAGGTGGTAATAGTAGGCGGCGACAACGGCCGCGTAGCAGCGGCAGAGCAATAGCGCGGGACACGTTTAGACGCTTATTGGACAAGTAAATTATTGTGAATTTGCGTCACCGACATGTTTGGTACAGGCACATCTAAAGCCTCCTGCGAAGCGATAACCCAACCACATAAACATCTCATGATCTTTGCTAACGGCGAAAGTATGCAAATCTCAGAATAAAACCTCAGAATATAAACCCATTTATAGAAACGAACAAACAAACTGAAGATGCTACAACCACACAGTAGTTTCTTGGTATATTAACCTTATGACCACATGTCTTTTTACCATCATCATTCATTTACTCTTATCCCACTCATGTCTAGTCAGTCCAATATGATTCTTCCATTCGTGTATATTAATCGTCATATCTGTGTTAACTTCTTTAGTAAAAATTAAACATGAAATAGCTCTTCAGATCGGTTAAAAGATAGTAGGTGCTAGATCTTACTCGCTGTGGCCCTTCTGTGAAGCCAGGTCGATCTTTGACCTTTCCTAACGGAGTCAAACCAAGCCGAGGCCGTACCCTATGAGGTACCCTTGCGATAGTATTTGTACAAGATGTACAGTACAGTAGTAGTACTCAGTAGTACTCAGTAGTAGGAACGGAAATATTAGTTTAATAGGGTCCTGCGCCTTTTCCGCTTGACAAAGTTTGACAGTCAGAAGAGACCACTTGAGACAATTGAGTAGGTCTTTCTAAAAAAAAAGCATTTAATCACACGACACTGCACCGTCTTTTTAATATAATTTTGTTTTTATGCGTGTGATGTTAAAAAATCTGAGGTCTCTTTGGGTCTAAAATAACTCTGTGAACACTTACCCTGCAATCCCACCAAAAGCGAATTTGAAGCCATTTGGAATTTGACGCTTTATTGGGGCCGCACCTGCTTTATTATCCTTTTCGCGCCCCATTTTTTTGAGAATTCACTTCACTTTTGGTAACTCATAGTATGAATATGGTTATGCTTGATAAGTCATCATATCGCGGTTTCAGCTACTAGAATACTCAGCGTGTATGTTGAACTCGGGAAGTGAAAATTGTAGCAAAATGTAATTTTGGCGCTGGATGAAACCCTCAATAACTAATCCATACTTAGTTATTGGGGCTCGGAATAGTTCACTACTTTTGTATCATGTTTTGGATTTCTGTATTTCTGTGTAATTTTTTTTTTGTATTTTGCTGCAACACTGTAAAACTTTGGGTTTGGTTTTGACAAAATGTCTTCGGGTGATATTTTTTTACGATTTGACATAACTAGAATAGCCAGAAACTTCTTAAAAGTTTGTATATTTACGGAAGAGTATATAAGATTAATGATAAACAGTGATTGTTTGACCTCACCTATTTTATGTACCTACTTATTTATAAGCGCGCGCTTCCAGCCACTAGTAGGTACGACACTCTACTATCTAGTTCGAGGGTAAATCTGCAAATCTGCGCAATCTTCATGCACCCCCTCACCTGCGCCCGCAACAGACGCTGAACTTGCGTGCAAAAACCTTTCCAGGCAGAATACATAAACTTAAGTCGGCCTGGACTGACTAGCTAGACTGGATAGCTCACGTGGGTAAACCTATGATTTAATATAAAATGTGTAAACAAACATATCAAACATTTCAAAAACCATAGACATTTTGTGGTGGGCTTCTTGGATGATGAATTTATCAGAGTTTATATTGTTCCACCTTTCTTAGTATTCCGCTAGTGTGTCCACTAGTCAAGCCCAGTCAAGCGCTTTCTGTTGATACCTGTGCTTGATACTTGTTACATAGTAATTTACATTCCTTTTGACCTGCGGTTGATAACCATATTGTGGCAATTATGTGTAAGAATAATTTGTAAGCTGTCATTTTGTAGAAGCAGTCATTTTGGGACCAATTTTCAGCAAATGTTACTGAGACCATTCCCGTTTCTCAATCCACCGTTCGGGAGCTAATATGCCACAGCAGATACACCCACACAGACACATCATAGTTTTTTATTATTATTTAAATTTAGCAACACCACAGACTCCTGGGCAAAGATTTTCTCCTGGGTCGTGGCCTTTGTCATTTGGGTTATTTTTTCTATTTTGACGAGACAACGTCTAATAAATCAATGAACGCCGGCTACGTGCACGAAAAAGTGTCCCGTTACGCCCGTTACGCTGATTGCTAATTGTACGCTTGCGCCGCATCTATCAATGTTTTGTTATGACGTTGTCCGTAAACCAACCAACTTTACAGACAACAATTTTTTTGTCATTAATCTGGGATTGGGAAAAGAAAAGGGAAATATGGGGAGTAGGGGACATTTTCATCCTAATTCTAGTGAGTCCAATTTTTCTACGCCACCTCCTCCCGGCCCAGAGCCTCCACTACGGCCGCATTTCTGTCCCTGATGGCCATCTGTAGGTTGAACTCTCGGATGGTCTTCGGTGACACATCCTAAAACATCCCTTCGTTTTTGCGTCGGGGCTTAAAAGTAGGGTACATATTATTCATAATATTTTTTTCAACGTGATTCTAACCTAGGTCACACCCCGGACACTCGGCCTAAAATCTATACAGACGGTGCAGTTGGCATACCTACACTCACACAACTACGCATATGTCGTTCGAACACATTTACGCATGTGTGCGTGTCATCTAGGGTTACTAAATTATTTTATGGAATAGCTGTGACCCGTGAGTTCACCAGCCTGTATTAAGTGGCCTATAATCTTAATACCTAGTTAGTGTTCGATCTTTAATGTAGGTACATATAACTTTCATCAACAACCAGAAGGGAGAAGATTTAAAACAAAATAGGAGATAATAAAGGTACCATGGACGAATTGATTTTTAGTTAAGTACACTTACCCAAAGAGAAAACTTGATAGGCGTCATCACAGTTCAATAGGTATATCAGAGTATCATACACTGCACAAACTAATTATTTACATCTCATGTCAGCACAGTAAAGAAAAACAAGATGATTTTTGATTTTGAAATCTTAAATAAGCATACTACTAGATGAAATCCTATATTCATTGTTCACTATTGACCGACATAATATATACATGGACGCACATAAAAGTACAGATAGTCTAATATAGAACCTCTTTCTTTTTTTTGAGTCGGTTGAATGCTAAGAAATAATCACTTACCAATAAATCTGAATAGTAGCAATCTTAGTAAAAAAATCCACTAAATTGGCAACACTAGTGACTAAGCGAACTATACTCCGCGCCATCACTCGTTACCATACGTTATTGGCGCCACTGACGTATTTCACAACGATTAACGAAAGCCGCAGTTTAAAAACAACGAGTTTAATAATTTCGTCACAGGACTTCAGTGTTGGCGCGTACTTCTAACCAGTAGCACAGTTTATAAAAATGATTCAATCTTTGTAGAACTTCTTATGAAATCAAAAATCTCTTATTCTTAACTTAAAATTGTGAACTTATCAAAACACAGTAGAAAAACGATTAAATCCTAGTATATTATAGAAATTCTTATGAAATTAAAAATCTGTTATTCTTGTTTCGTTGAACAGATGAAAAAATTGGTACCTAAATTTAAATAACACAGCAACACAGCGTCATGGTCGTATTCTCATAGAAAATTGTCGTCCGATATAACCCTTCGTTGAGTCCTTCTCGCGTTCTTGCGGGGTAGGAAGCTTGAAACTGGCGGGGGGTGGGGAGTGTCCGTTCTATCTGTATTATCTATTCTATGCCTAGGTTTAGGTTACGGCTAGTCATGTCGTGAGAACGGCGACTGCCGATCAGGAGCCCCAGGTTCAAACCACCACTGTCTTTTTGGAGTCATGGTTGTAATACCGCTAACTTAAAACGGTGAAGGAAAACATCGTGAGGACACTGATATGTTCCTAGAATGTTTGGAGGTGCTGTGTCATACTCTCACCCGCACAGGACCAGCGTGGTGGATTATGGCTTAGACTCTCTCCTTTCGGGAGAAAACCCCGATTCCCAGCAGTGGGAACATTTAGTGGGCTGCTTATACTAACCTAAATTTGAAGGCAGACCTTTGAAAAGCCGTAGATTTCTAGGTTTCCTCATGATGTTTTCCTGTGCTGTTTTAAAGTTAACGGCATTACGCAATTTAAAAAGACAATGGTGTGCGTGGAATTCGAACTAGAAAATTCAGATCCTTAGCTGCCGTTCTCCTGCCGAGACCAGCCGTAACTTCGCCGTACCACTCGAACCAGGACGTCAACTCTCTTTCTACGAAAAACGTAATTTCGAAAAAAAGTCGCAACTTTCCTACTCCGGTTCTACTTCATTTCGTCCGATGGAACATTCTTTGATTTTTAAATGTTCTAAGCATACTCTAATTAGAGTTGGCTTATCACATTTAAACGGACGAAATGACAGATCGAAGTAGAATCAGGACGTCTACTCTATTTCTACGAAAACGTAATTTAGAAAAAAAACTCGCGACTTTCCTACTCTCGTTCTACTTCGTTTCGTCCGATACAACGGATACAACATTGATTGACGTTTAAATGTTCTAAGCATACTCTAATTAGAGTATATTTAGAACATTTAAACGGACAAAACGACGGATCGCAGTAGAATTGGAGTTGGAAAGTAGAGAGTTTATTTCGAAATTACGTTTTCGTGGAAAGAGAGTAGACGCCCAGATGCTTTCCCTTATGTCCAGGAGACCTATGTAGGATTATAGAAGGGTGTAAAGTAATAAGATTCAGCACTATGCCGTCACTTGTAAGCTGTCCAACTGAGTGATTGAAGAGGGGGGGTTACAACCCTCTACCATTTCTCCTTGTCGCATGATTTTTGTACGGCATTGCGAAATAATGGATTAGAAGAGGTATTGAAACTGTATGAAATGCCGTACTAAATCAAATGACCAAATTTGCTCTGTAAATTACTTGTACTCATGGACGTATAAAAAAAGTCGGACGTAGTCTCGCTAAAACTAAAACTGTGTCACTAGAGTCGGCCACATTTGCAAGTGTGCGTTGTCAGGTTGTCACTGATAGGCGGACACTCACACGTATACACAAGTAGCGCGTGTAATGACCCACTGATGTGTGCGTGTCAGCCTGTATGTGACAGCGCACACGTGCATATTATGTGGCCGACTCGACGGACACAGTTTTTGTTTTAGCAAGACTACGTCCGACTTTTTTTATACGTCCATGCTTGTACTCTTTAAATTTTTCCGGCAAACTAATAATTAAAAAGTTAAAATTTATAATTTTTATAGTTTCAATACCTCTTTTAATCTATTATTCCGCAACACCGTACAAAAATAATGCGACAAGGAGAAATTATCGAGAATTGCAACCCCCCAGCTTCAATTGCACTCAGTTGGACAGCTTACAAGTGACGGCATAGTGCTGAATCTTATTACTTTATACCCTTCTATCATCCTACATAGGTCTCCTGGTGGTTCATTTGACCCGTAAATTTTGTTCACGGGCCTGTAGTCTAGAGCGGACTCTGTACGGACTCTGTTGTACTCGCAACAATAATATTCACAGTGCTTTCACTGACAATGAGCGCACTGAGCGGAGCAAAGAGCTACTAAAGTGATCAAAGAGTTGAGCGGATTCTAACGAACTCCGCACGAACTCCACTCTACTCGCAATTCAAATCTTAATGCCCGCCTTCCACTGCGAGCGGAACGGACCCATTACGGACGCCGCTATACTCGTAACGATGATTTTCATACATGTGCTTCCACCAAACTTCAGACGAGTGAACCGGAGTGAACGAGTTAAAAGAGACACATGCGAGGTTAGCGAGTTGAGCGAGTTTCCCATGGAATCCGTATGAAACTAGCTGAACTAGTTTTATTATATTTCATACAATTACTTCCACTGAACCACAAAAGAGTAAAGCAGAACGGATAACGGAGCAAGCGAGTAAAGCGGAGTCCGCTGCGAACCTCTTGAAAACTAGTTTTGAACGGAGTCGGTAACGTCCAGAACGAACTGAACGAAGGAGAAGTCTGGAAGGGGTGACGGGACGTTACGACACCGTTCAAAAATAGTTTTCAGGAGCATACGCAGCGGACTCCGCTAATCCCCTTCACTCGCTTGCTCCGCTCTGCTTTACTATTTTGCAGTGGAAGTAATTGTATGAAATATAATAAAACTAAAGTCCGTTGGAAACTCGCTCAACTCGCTAATCTCGTATATCTCGTCGTATAATCTTTTTATTCGCTCACTCCACTCCGCTCGTAACCGATTTGGTGGAAGCACATGTATGAAAATCATCGTTACGAGTATAGCGGAGTCTGTAATAGGTCCGTTCCGCTTGCAGTGGAAGGCGGGCATTACTGTTATTTTTTTAACAAGAAAAATATATACTTCTCGCTTATTACCCTTTCGCAATGGAAAGCGAGCATTAGCCTCGCGGATGAAAAAGGTAGACTAAAAACGTTTATTACATAATTATGTAGGTACCTACCATTATTTACCGTAAATAGTGGTGAAACAATTATCTGTTTGTTGCAAAATCCATTGAACTATAAATGAAAGTAATGTTCAAAAACAAAAATTTTATTACATTCAGTGTCTAAAAATAGTCAATATACAGGGTTACAGGCAATCTTGCATCCATTCAACAACAACTCATATTCTAAACTTTTTGTTAAAACGCAACAAATCCCATAAAAAAATGTTTGTTGCTCTCTAACACTGTTTAGCTCCACTCGTGTCGGCACTTCATTTATCGAGAGTTAAAGAGTGCGCGCGCTCCGGTTATCAAGAGTTCGATGTTTTTAGACCGGGCAAATACACATTTTTTATTTTGTATGGAAAAAAATATACGAATTTTTAAAAACCTTCGAACAGAAGTTGTTACATTTATGTAGGCTGATTACCTATACGTCGGCGCAAGAGCTTCGATTAAATCATTTAATTCAGTAAACTTTTAAACCAATGGTTAAAATTCAGGCTACGGTACTAGCAAGTAATGTTAGTGTTGGTTCCAAACATTGATTTGCAAACCTTGATTTTATACGGTGGTATAAATACGGCCGTCCGACCTCTGGGTAATAATTGCAGTAAAGTTATGATTATTACAAATAAATCAGACGACTTCAATAAGAAAGTTTGTTTTTCTACTTCATGAGCTCGAGTGACATCCCTAACGATGAGAGCAGTGACGACAGAAATGATGACGTCACACTTTCTAAAAAAACAGTTTTATGGAATAATATAATATAATTTTAATACGTAACAGTAAACTGCTGTTCAGTGTATTAAAAGTTCTTCCATGATTCAAGGGTCAACTCTCTCATAATAAAAGTTGTCTGCAACTATGTATTTACGTTATGTTGTCCTTTCGTATTAGTACGTACGCAGTTTTAGCATTGCCTTGTATAGTGTACAATTTGTAATTTCCCCTTATATATTATTTATACAATATTGGTACCATTTTAACCACATTAAGTAGAAATCCATAGTAAAATCGACCAAATTCTATAGAAATTGTATTACAAAATGCACTTTGTCTCTTTTACAAGATCCGTTCTATCTACGTATTTATAAAATAGCGCGACGGGACGAATCATAGAAAGACATTAGCTAGATGGTAAGATACACACCTGACTAAAACAACACAGTGATACGCAGCTAATTGCTTACGAAGAATGCAAACGACACTTAGCACTACACTGCCACCCAGAGTCATAAGATGACTTATCTCTTTGCCCGCTTATTAATGTGTAAGATTGCCCTTTAAACCGAAACACTGTGTTTGCTTGGCAATTGACTAAAGGCAAAAGTGTGTAATTTCTCCAGATGGACTCTGCAAAGCGTCAGACTACTACAAAACTTACTTGCGACAAAGCGACAGCGAACCCCCTGCTGCGTGAGTGCATTCAACAAATTCCATTTGGTGAAGAGACGTCGATTTTTAGTATGGATTTTACTATTACAAAATTTAAGGTACTAAGCTATTATTAAAAGATGCCATCTATTACAGTATCTATACAGTATTCAAACAAGATGGTAAATTTGCACTATTAAATAATCAGTCCCCCAATACCATACAGTACGAAATAATACTGTATGGTATCCAATAATACTATATGGGATGCAATAATACCATATTATACCCAATAACATCATAAGATACACAGTAAGACATATGGTATTATTTTTATGGCCATGTTAGAACCATTTTTATTGCTTTTCCATGATAATATATGTAAAAAAACGAATACTAACCCGCAATGTTATTTTGCTCCTTCTAAAAGGAGCGTTCTATTCCATTACGTCATTTCCCGTATGGAAGATTGAATAAATAGATACATTTTGTACACATTTCTCCAAAGAATTGATCGTTTGAGTGACACAGAACACTAAACATCTTTTACAAAGATATCACACCAACGGATAATGCAAATGTCATATTTTACTAATAATACGTACATGAGCTAGTTTTAAGGGAACGATTGTTAACTTATATTGGCGCTATACAGGGTTACTGGTAATAAACTTGCATCAATTTAAGGGCATGATCGGTATATTTAAACAAACACCTCTTGTTCTACAACTTTTGTTAAAACTCAATTTAATTCCAAGATTTAAAAAAAAGTTATTATTGTCCTATCTACTACTGTTTAGCTCTATTAGCGTTGGCACTTCAATTATCGAGCGCTAGAGTGCGCGTGCTCTTGTTATGAAGAGTTCGATATTTTTAGACAGGGCAGATACACTTTTTTATTTTGTATGGAAAAAAACATACGAATTTGAAAAAACTGTAGAACAAAAGTTGACGTTTTTAATGTACTTAACATACCCTTAAAAGGATGCAGGCTGATTACCAATAAATAAACAAAACCTGCATAAATGAAAAAATATAAAACGTGCCAAAGCACCCAGTATTGTCTTTCATTCCGCCGATCAAGTCATTTTTTACAACTGTTCCCCCAAAACAACATGCCATATGTGATATCGATCGATTATGAAGTATACTTGAAATACGCCGCGTTAATTTGTTCGAGGAATATGAAAATCAGGACGGTGTGTGGGCCGAGACGACCGTAGTAAGGCAGGAAACCTTTCCAGAGCGACAAGATACCTTCGGTCTTGATTAGATTTGTCACTACTGATATTTGACTCTGTCCTTTTGCTGCATTTTGGATTCTGAAAAAATTATAAAGCGTTAAAGAAACAGTGAATATGTCTACTAATGGTCATCTCCTACCACTACAACACTGTACTTAGTTTTTTTATTAATGCTCCGCTGTAAGAACCGTGCCCTGGGTTAATCCCTAGTTACTGAAAGTACTTGTAATTTAATAAGAAGATCATAAAAGTCCCATGATCAAGTGAATGATCAACAGTGGTATAAGGAAAACCGTAGATGCTTCATCTACGGTTTCTTCATCCTTATACCACTGTTTGGTACATCCCTGTCTTTTATTATGTTGTCTGCTTCGTTTTCGAAGCCATGTGCAAAATGCAGCCAACTTAAAAACCCTAAAAACGGCCTTTGGCATGTTATGGACAGGCATACTATGGCATGTTATGGACAGGCATACTATGGCGGCATGTTATGGACAGGCATACTATGGCATGCTATGGACAGGCATACTATGGCGGCATCTTATGGACAGGCATACTATGGCGGCATGTTATGGACAGGCATGTTATGAGTAGGCATACTATGGCATGTTATATGGAGAGGCATACTATGGCATGTTATGGCAGATATGAGCCTGATTGTCTCGTCACTCTATCAAAACCCAGATCACGATGAGTCCACAACTTTACACTTGTATACTCCTGTTAGCTATTACCTCGTCTTGATAATATCGACTGGCAACGAGGCTAAAGAGGTGACTACTCCAGACGACATGGCTGAGCAGAAGTGGAGACCGATGCCTTCGCGAAGGTACTTCTTGAAGAATTCATGCGCCTATAAAATATATCATATTGTGTAGAAAAGCACAAAGTTTTATTTTGTTATTTGATATTTAGCAACTCCACAGAGTTCGGGGTCCGTGATCTTTATAATTGTTATCATTCGGGTTTTTTTTTGGATTAAGAGACGAAAAGGAAAATAGGGAACATTTTCAACTTAATTCAGTGCTTTTTAGTCCGATTTTGCTGTTTACTAAGTCGCCTCCGCCCGGCTTAGAGACATGACATGATGAGTCGTTGAAAAAAACCACATGACATCAATACACATTGGTGTATTGAGGTAATGTTGAGTAATGACAGCTCAATTGTAATTGAAACAGCATTTGAACAACGTGGTGGACTATGAGAAAAGAAATGGAGACTCAGGAGTGGGACCATATTTTTTTAAGAAGCAACTGCTTTAGGCGCACAGCATTCAGTTCGGCTTTTTCATGAGCTGTAAGTGAGGCTGACCCATCAGTCACGCATCACGCTCTGAGGTGAAAAGCTCGATCGGGTGAACTCGGGACCGCCGAGTGTACCCGAGCGAGAACGAAACAGTCTACTGCTATTCACTTCTGTGTTTGCTGTGTTTACTAGTTTGATTTGTGTATGGTTGGTGCATGGTGATGCTATAAATTCTGAAATATATCTTCACCTGTGAATAGGTGGTAAGCTGTGCTGCGTTGACGACCATGGCTCTGAAGATAGTGGGGGTCGCCCCTCGCCATAGCTTCAATACGCCTTCCTCACGGATGATCCTGAAAAAGGATCATATCGGTCATACATTACCGTGGACCAATGACCCCTAACTACGTGGAGCAATTTTTTGTTATGAAAACTTCTTTATTCGCGTTTAAAGCACTTGTTGGTAGGAGTAATGAGTTATGAGTATGAGTATACTTATGAGTTGGCGTCAACAACATACTAATATAGCACCGTAACGACGTAGCGACGTAGTGTCGTAGTGTCAGAGCAACGAAGTGCGATTCCACTTCGTCACGCCACCTCCGTTTGGGTCGACCCGGACGTCGTATAGATGTTGGTCCCCAATCAGTGGTGATCTTTGCCCATTTGTGTTTGTTCAGCAAAACTATATTAACATAACCATAAGCAGCCCACTAAATGTTTCCACAGCTGGGACTCGGAAGCAAGGAGATAGAGACGAGCCCATTATCCACCACGCTGCCCTGACCCAGCGTGTGTGGGTTGGTTGTTGACACATGACCTCGAAAGAGTCTAGGCGAATGTCGGATTCCTCGCGATGTTTTCTTTCACCGTATTTAAGTCACGTCTGTAATGCCTAGCATTACAGACGTGACTTCGAAAAGATAGTGGTGCGCATGGGATTTGAACCCGGGGCTCTGGGCCGACAGTCGCCGTTCTCCCGAATAGACCAGCCGTACCTTAAAAAAAACTACATTAGCTTAAACAACGTTTTTGGAACGAAGTTCCTTATCGCGCGTTGGGAAAGGGGGCTAGACGAAAAAAATATTACACCAAAAGTTGTAACGACACTTATTACACGTGATAGAAAACGATAACATGTTTCGCCACTGTAGGTAATTACTAAATAGCTCAGGCAGGAGGCGGCTGCTTTAGAAATCAGGAGTCCCCGGTTCGAATCCTGATGTTAATAATCTCATGACTCTTTCTTTTTTTTTTTGAGAAAAGTCATTACTGGGAGCCCTTTATCAATGCATTTAATTCGTATCTAAGAAGGTACATTTTGTAACAAAAACACGAAAAAAAATCCTACTGGCCATCTATCTGTACAAACTAACTGTTGTACTTAACAATAGATGGCGTTGCGTATAGATGGCGTCTAGCCTCAAATCAAATACTCATTACAGTCTTTACCAAAAAAAAAATTCGCTTAAATTATGACAAAATATTTATCTTTTTAACCGACTTTAAAAAAAGAAAGAGGTTCTCAATTCCGTTGTTTGGTTTTGTATGTATGTTGCGCGATAGCTCCGCTAATTGATAATCGAGTTTGATGATTTTTTTTTCATTTGTTTGGTACGAAATACTTGACAGGCTTTTAACAGCCATTTAAATTTTATCGAAATGGGTGTGGCGGTGTCCTAGTAGTCGACGTAGTCATAGCTTCTTATGAAATTTAGTCGTGTGTCTGAATTAAATTGAAGTAGGTTTTGGTTTTCTCAAAGAAAATCATTTTTATCCTATATATCTATTTGTATACCTACAAATACCTTTAAACCTTTAACGATTTTGATGAAATTGAGTATGAAATTTTGGGGTCGATAAATCGATCAAACTAGGTTTCATTACAAAAAAAAAACGACATTTCAAGAGCATTTTCAGGCAATGAAGAATTGCTACAATATCATTAGAATACGAAAGCATATTTCGTACATGTGTACAGTATCCTAATACGTACAACTTCGTTACATCCGGGCGTCCCTTGACACCTCTCAAGTCAAGTCAAGTTTTTTTATTACTGTGAATAGGGTTTGTAAGATACCTTGCTAAAGCGTTGACGAATTTTGTTTGGGATACCTTGCTATGCGTAGCGTTGACGATGTTCTTGTAGGATATCTTGCTAACGCGTTGACGATGAGTTTGTAGATACCTTGATAAAGTGTTGACGATGTTTTTGTAGGATATCTTGCTAACGCGTTGACGATATGTTTTTAGGATACCTTGATAAAGTGTTGACTATGTTATTGTAGGATACCTTGATAAAGTGTTGACGATGTTTTTGTAAGATATCTTGCTAACGCGTTGACGATGTGTCTAGGATACCTTGATAAAGTGTTGACGATGTTTTTGTAGGATATCTTGCTAACGCGTTGACGATATGTTTTTAGGATACCTTGATAAAGTGTTGACTATGTTATTGTAGGATACCTTGATAAAGTGTTGACGATGTTTTTGTAAGATATCTTGCTAACGCGTTGACGATGTGTCTAGGATACCTTGATAAAGTGTTGACGATGTTTTTGTAGGATATCTTGCTAACGCGTTGACGATGTGTTTGTAGGATACCTTGATAAAGTGTTGACTATGTTATTGTAGGATACCTTGAGAGAGCGTTGACGATGTTTTTGTAGTTCCTGCGCTTCTCTGGCGGCAGGCGGCCATCGGACGTCATCCGGATGAGGGCCACCTCCGCGGGGGTGCCCACGAAGGCGCCGCACGAGCCCGCCAGCATGCCGAGACCCAGCTCAAAGGCGGCACTCGGCTCGTGGTTGCCGTGATTTCTGCACAATATGGGTTCATCATCAGCATCATCATCACCAGCCCGTTGTCGTCCACTGCTGGACATAAGCCTTTCCAATGTTGCGCCACCAAATCCGGTCCTCGGCTCTCCGCATCCATCCGCTTCCTGCCACTCTCTTCTGGTCGTCGGTCTACCGAGCGGGAGGCCAGCCCATGGGACGTCTCGAACGTGGTCGTCCAATGCTGGACGTAATTCGCTGCCCTTACGTCACGTAGAATTATATTGTACCTATCGCATTATGAAATCTTCGAAAATATTCAATAAAATTACACGGCTGCATCACCGAGAACCTCAACTTACATTCGGGCATCAGGGACAGAAACGCGGTCATGATCGAAGGTCTGAGCCGGGGGCGACTTCTAAATTAGCAAATTTGGACTAATGAATAATAAGGTTGAAAATACCTATTCCCTTCTCCCCTATTTTCCTCTTCTTCTCCTAAACAGATAGAGAACATCGCGAGACAACGGATATCGCGAGACAAAAACTCTTAACCACATTGAGTTACCTCTACTCGTAGTATTACCTGATTACCTCGCTCATTTTCCTTCCGTTTCCGGTCCCGCTCCTCTACCGCCTAACTAAATCGGCTTTGGCTTTGCTATTGCCATCTCGTTCGCGCCGCGACCGCGACGCGAGACCGCGACAGGCACTTGACACTATGGAATTGTATGGGCGCCAGTTCGCGCCGAGACCGCGACAGGAGACCGAGACCGGTCGCGGTCGCGGTCTCGGCGTGAACTTGTACCTTAAGGCGGTAGATCCCGGGTCTCATGTCACGACCGTCGCGTCACTTTGAACTAGCGAGTACGCAAATACAAACACACTTTTTTCACATTTCTATGTTGATCTTACTTTCGATAGAAGTCCAAGGCGTTGTTGTAGACGCCGAGGCGGGTCGTGGTGTACGTGGCCTGCCGTAGCAGCGCCGCCGACAGACCGGCGTACAGCCTCAGCGGGCCTTCGCGCGCGATGATGTCCCTCGTCACCTTCACGACAGAGTGGCGCCCGCCCATCAACTGCATCCGCGTCTTGATCAGATCCATGGGCTGTACTACAGCAGCCCCTGCCATTCTGCGCCGAATATAAGTGCGTGGTGACCTTGCTGACGACATATTTTTCATGGTAGGTATAGAGTAACGAAACGAGGAAATGTGCCTTTTTTTAAAACCTTTATCGGTATTTACACTTGACCTCCATCTCGTCTGATGCTACGCGACGATGCTGTCTACAATGGAGCGTATTTACCTAGATGAAACCAATTCACTCTCGATTTGAAGACAACAAGATTAACCATCTCAATAAGCCAATACCGTACTGTCTGAGGCGCCCTTGCGCTACTCTTCACTCTTCCTACCAAATGCACTGCCTACAAGCAGTACTTGTTGAGTACGATAAGATTAGGGGTCTGTGCCTTTCACGATTGCCCAAAGTTCATCACCAAAGGCCTCATGTGGCTTCTAGGTACGGACTATCGAGTAGAGGGCTAATAAGGCCCTTTTAAATATCCCATATTGGATAAAACGACACAGTAGGCACCGTATTTTTATATTATTTGGCTTTTGCGTTTGATATTAGAAAACTGAAATCTGCAGGTCGACTACGAAAACAAACTCCGAATGATCGGATCCAACCGACAGCTGAATCGGATTGTAGCCTACCACGAAAAACATTCGGATCGATACATCTCGGTCGGAAGTTATAGTTTCGTGGTAGGAAACGTCCATAAGTTCAGCCGATACACAGTTTATCGGACTTCGTAGTAGACCTGCTGAGCTCACGACGTTAAGGTCTAAAATAAAATACTCACCCTGCAAGCCCGCCAAAAAAGAACTTCAAGGCATTTGGTACCTGACGTACGGGGGCTTCGCCTCTTTTTTTAATCCCTTCCGATTCGAGCACCATTTTCTTCAATTCCCTTCACTTTTGAAAAATCATCTTATCGTGGCTTGGGTTATTAGTTATTACAAATATCTGCGGTTATGTTGAACGTGGAAAAATGGTAGATGTGGAAATACCCTCAACAACAAATCCATACTTAGGTAGTTATTGGGGTTCTGAATAGTTCAGTACTTTTGCTTGTAGGTATATCATTTTTTAAATTTCTGTGTTATTTTTTAGTATTTTGATAGGACACAGTAAACCATTGTGTTGTTTTAATTACATTTACATTCCTTTTGTTGTTTATTTTGACAAATTGTCTTCGGACTCTTCGGGTGATATTTTTTTGATATTTTTTAAGATTTGACCACAGACTAAGTAGAGAGATATTCTGATTTGACATAACTAGAATCAAAGAGTAGGTAAGTATGTGTGTATTTACTCTTTGAATAAGATTTACTATTATAGAAAGAGTATCTCTCTACTTAGTCTGTGTCATAGAATGGCTTGAAAAAGACACAAACTTCTTAAAAGTTTGTATATAAGAAAGTTTTGATGTTTGTTGCTCGATCTAGAATGCCTGAACGGATTGGGTTGAAATTTGTAACACAGTTAGATTATAGTCTGGAATAAAACATAGGATACTCAGGCCTTTACTATTTTATCGCGTGAAAATAACGCAAACGGGAAATAACCGGGAAAATAGAAGAAATACAGCTAAAAAAATATTTAAAGTGGTTTATTAGTTTTCTCGTCAAAACTTGAAAGATCTTCTTGAAGCGAAAATTTCTTTCGGCACACCACACAGATTTTTTGTGAACTTTGAGGATTTATATAGTTAGTAGTAACAGTAGTAGTATTCGTATAGGGTATAGGTAATAGTTATAGTTGGTCTGAGTCTGTGAGTTGAGCTCAAGCGTCATGTTTGTGCATGAAGGAAATATTCGGTGTACTGTGGAGGCCCCGAGACGCGTATTTCCAATCTATACAAGGCCAGAACGCAAGGGTATGAAACTAATCACGTATAGATTGTAAATAAGTTTTTTTACTAAGATCTTCCAAACCATACAAGGCCAGTACGCAAATACTCGCGTATACTTTGTAGTAACGTAGAAGTATTATGCTGTTACAAAATATACAGCGCCAGTACGCATACGGACTAATCGTGTATGTTTTGGAACAAGCGCGCGAAGCTTTATTGTAGATGTTGGTTTCCCAGATCCGACTCGGAGCACCCCGACTCCACCTAGTCTTGTCGCTACTACCCCTAGAGTGTATATAAAAAATGCGGGAGCCAGAAGCTCAAGGGAGGTCCTGAGTGGAGCGAGCCATACGAGGCCTAGCGAAACGCAGGGGGGAGGTGGCGAGCGAAGCGAGCCGGCGACCTCCGTAGTGGAGCTCAGGCCGAGTATGGAGAAGCGACACTCAGGGCTGACCGCAGGGCTTCTGGCGGGAGCCTACCCAGAGTCAAATCTCAGCATCGGATCGACAATATAGACAATCAGTACGAAAAATTATTGTATGCATCGTAATAACAGATTTATAACAACATTACAATATAATATACTCGTACGCGAACAGTTTCCTATGGCTGCGTTCTGGCGTTGTATAGAATGGAAAGACGCGACGCGAGCATCCACGTTACAAACTATACACCATCAGTACGCAAAACTCTTGTATGGTTTGTAATAACAGATTTTAAAACAACATTACAATATATACTTTAGCAGTTTTCTATGGCTGCGTTCTGGCGTTGTATAGTTTGGAAATACGCCCCCGAGACTAGCTCTGAATCAGTGCATCATCACTCGTTCAAGGTCGCGCGGTTTTAGCCTACAGCTAGACCGTGCCTCCCAGGGGACAAGTGCCAGTCGGTTGTCGGACGCACGGCTGAGCGCTCGCGCAACACGTTTCCCGCGCATATTGTTATTAGATATGTCGACAACCCTCCGCGCTAGACAGGGACAGAGTTACGCGTTAGAAGAGAGAGTTGAAAATCGCGACAAATATTGAGCACTAATGCGAGCTGAATTGAACTTTGTTGTGTCCCAGCAAGAGTCGCTATTTATATAATTGTTTTCGGTAAGTGAGGCTTCTGTACTAATATTTATTCTGTCTCTGAATGCCTTACCTTAATACCGGTCTTGCTGATGGCGCAGGTAGACAAACGTTTAGTAGTTTATGTAGGTAGGTACCATAATTTACCGTAAATGGGTGTCGGTGAAACGGTTTTCTGCTCGTTGAAAACGACATTGAACTAAACACAGAATGATATATGTTCTGTGGAACTAAATGAAAGTAACATTTCAAAACAAAAATTTTATTACCATAAAATAATTACAAAATGTTAGTTTAACTAAACAAAGAGCTTTTAAAACTAATCAATATAATAATATTATATTAGGTACTTATATAGTGTAATCACATGGAATCTACGTTTCAAACGTATGAGTAAAATAATGTTATACGATAATGAGGTGTTTACGCAAATACGAGTACCTACTTATATCTGTGCTATATGCTGTACATGTCAAAGATAGCAAAATAGACAGTAAAAGTGGCGCCAGTGTTTCATTTTCTTTGATACATTTTTAAAGTTGCTTGATAAATTAAGTTCCTTTTCCAAATTTCATGAAGTAGTCGCGGTGAAGTAGTTGTGCCTATACATTTGCTAGCGTTAACGTGAATTTACGCTATTTACCCGACTGCGCGACGCAAAGGAGTGGTAATGTGTTTAACAGTCTATGTATTCATGTATGTTTGTATGTTCCTTTGAAGCACTATACAGACCAAACGCCTGGGTCGATTTTTATGATTCACACGTCAATCGATTCCTCTTAATCTGGCGAGTGACACTAAAGACATGACATTAGTGTAAGTCCAATATGGCGGCTTCAGGACGCTATATTGTCCAAATTAAAAAAATGAAATTCACCAAGATATGTCAAGAGGGGTATCGTTGAATAGGTATTTAAAAATAATATTTAGCTTTCTCTCAATGTTTTTCGATTTGACTGACCGTTTAGGATGTATATCGATTTAAAGTTGAGTAACAACCATTCTCACATTTATAGGTTTTTAGGTAGCAGAAAACTTCGTATAACTAACTGTACGTGTGAATGTGGATGGACATTATATACTAATGTATCTAGTAGGCATCAATATAAATCAATAGATGTACCCTGAGCACCTTGAAATTGGTAATAGACTGCGTCTCTGTATGTATCGTAAGTGGTTTACAAACAACCACTCTACTTGACCCCTATAATCGCTAGCGGCGAGATTTGCTGTGGTTCTACTTATTTTGGTTGTTGACACCGAATAATGATAGGTAAAAACGTCCGACGTCCACCGCGTCCTGCAACCGACTAGAACGGAAAGAGTGAGCTCACTCTTCCCAACGTTGACATGATTGCGTCCGCTGTGAAGTTTGGGATGGGGCCCATCTTGCGTTCTACGATCTATGCTAGTAGGTATATTGTAGGTATATTGGACTACCTTTTTTTCGTACGTGCAGGAAATGTATTTACGCATACCCTACTGCCCCGCCCGGGAGACACATTATGTTGCACTCTATATCATCTATGGATATGGTGCCCCTATCTACTAATAAACCTCTATGGGGTTTCAACTCTGCCGCTGATAGTGGGAACACGGAACTGCTCTCGGATTGCTCCGCCTCGGTCGCCCATTTCCAACTTCAAACGATTTAGTAGGTACTCAACGTCAATCGAAAACCTATACTAACACAAAACTATAAATATGAATTACATGCAGTAGAAAATCCTACATATTATATCAGTAGAATCGAAGACATTTGGTCAACAACCAAAAGATGCATATTATTATGTTGAGCATATTAACATTCACAACATTGTTTATAATAACTAAAATGTATAAAATAAAAAATATAATTTAAAAACTCAAAAACCCGACTGCGTAAAAAGTGAACCAAACTACGTTCTCGCATACTAAAAAAACTGAAAAGAATAAAACAAGCATTTAGATTTCTGGTGGTCTAGAATTCTATAATATGTTATTGTATTAATACTATTTAAATATATACAATATTTTCTAGTAAAAGAACATTACAACTGAACAGTCGGGATCCATTGAACAATTACATTGTATGTCGAATAATAATATCGAATCCATTGAACAATTATTATTAGATTGTATGTCGAATAATAATGGATCCCGACTCTTTAGTTGTAATGTTCTTTTATTAGAAAATATAAGCCCCCTAAAAACCAACCACACGTCCTGATCGACCATCTGATCACGTGGGGGGCGGACAACGCAATTTAAAATTACTGGTGCGGCCAACGTGGCTCTGGAAGTAGGTAGGTTAGTATAATAGTATGTAAGTAAATAGGCTAGGCATTTAATATAAGAGATAAGGGTTAAGAAATAAAAAAAAAAAAAAACATTACTAAGGCTAAGGTTAATTTAAGGTTAGGTTAAGGTTAGTCCTAATGGACTAAGTAGGTATATAAAGGGATGAAGTTTTGGTGAAGCTGCTACGGGCTCGTAAACAGTACGTGTTCTCAAGAGGCTGTAGTAGAACAGACGACATTAGTGTAGGATGTCGGCTTAGGGTGGTGGCGGAAGAGTATAAGAGTAGCTCTCATACCAACGGCGGCACTCATGAGCTCAGTTAGGTTAGCTCACTACACGTCTACGCGACCTGGACAAGCGATGTAGGCTCTTTAGTCCACTTTATTTATATGGACAGCAAAAAATTAAACAAGCCCCAAGTGCCCGGGGACTCTGTGAGAGAGGCTGATGACAGTAGGTTACGACCTCGCAGGGTCAGGGGCAAGGTGAATCTCCGGGTGGGATCCTTAAACTGTCAGACGACGAATGCTTTACGTAATATGGACACCGATTTAAGCATTGTGAATACGGCTGAGGACGTTGTGCGAGAGAACATAGTCTCGACACCCACCACAGCCATACAACGTACGTACGTATGTATAAATAAAACTGCTACAGAAAATACGATCAAAAGTTTAGTAGGGACTCAGGCATCTAATAGAGAAGATAGCACAGCAGAGGATGTTTCTCAGGAGGCAGTAGCCACTCAATCTGAGACCACCAAAGCTGGAAAACCAAGAGTGCGTATGAAGTGGAATGATGGTATTAATCGATTTATCATGCGCACTTACTATTATATCACAAAATTAGAAACAGACAGAACCATGCATTGCAAAAAATTATACGACGAATTTAAATCTAAATATCCGGAATTAAACAATATATCATCACAGAGGATAGGAGATCAAAGACGAGCGATACTTAGAAATAAATTGTTATCCGATACAATTATAGACGAGTTAAAAAAAGAAGTAGCTTATCAAATAGAACGCGAAAAAAGTGAAGAGTCAATGTTAGGTCCTACCGATTTAGAACACCAATCACACTCACAATGTCAACAACAACAAAATACAACCCATGAAAATACAAACAACTCAGAACAAACTACTTCATATATATATCCGACAAGACAAATCAGATGCACCAACTTAACCTTCACAATTCAATCATCTCACACACCAACGTCAGCTGGCATAATAGACACACAATCAGACAACCAATCAATACCACCAGAAACAAATGAAATCATAGAGAAACTTACAGATCAATTAGACGCAACAATTTACCAATACTCAAATACAGACCCTGCATCAAGACCTGTACTGCCCAGACTAAAGGAAAATTGGGAGTTATATTATTATATAAAAATTTTCAACAAACACATCTTGAGTCGATATTTGTCAGCAGAATCCGATATAAATGTAATTCACACACTCACATACTGTAGTGCATTGGTAATAAGCAAAACCTTAGGCTACACATTAACAGACACTCCTAATGGACAAAGTAAAAAGCGATGTAAAACAAAAACTCCTAGTTGGCAGATACGGTTAGAGGAAAATATCAAAAAATTAAGAGCTGATTTGGGAAGATTAACGCAGTATATTAAAGGGAATAGGTCTCCAAATATGATAGCTAAAGTGGAAGATATATATGACAGACACAAGGTACACACACGTCACGAAAATAACAATAACAAACCGGAAGAATATTTGGATACTTTAAAGCAGAAATTAGCTTTAAAATCTCAAAGATTGGCTAGGTACATAAAAACATACCACAGAAAAGAGGATAACAAATTATTTGCAAATAGTGAAAAAAGCTTTTACAGAAATTTAAGAGCAAAAAAAGGGAGTGCTGAAAATACCATCACCGAAACTCCGCAGCCTGAAGACCTAAAGAATTACTGGGCCAATATCTGGAAAAAACGAGAAGATCACAATGATCAGGCTGAGTGGATTCAAGATGAAGAGCGACGATGGAACAATATCAAAGAAATGGAATTTAATGACTTAACAGTAGAAGACATATCAGAAATAACTAGAAAAATGAAGAACTGGAAAGCTGCAGGGATAGACAGAGTACATAATTTCTGGTACAAAAAGTTTGTAACGTTGCATGCAACATTAGCTAAAATCATTACAGGTTTGATTAACGGACAAAATGAAATACCAAAGTTTCTCACAAAAGGCATAACATACATGCTGCCGAAAAGCAGCGATACAAAAAATCCTTCACAATACCGTCCAATAACATGCTTACCAACATTATATAAGTTGATCACATCATGCATTACACGAAGAATTAACGAGCATCTCTCACGTCACAATATCTTAGCTGAAGAACAGAAAGGGTGCAGGCAGAGCCACAAAGGATGCAAAGAACAACTGACAATTGATTCTGCTGTACTTAAACACGCCAACCAAAATAGACGAAATTTACACATAGCATACATTGACTACAAAAAAGCGTTTGATAGTGTTCCTCACTCCTGGTTACTTAAAGTGCTTAAAATCTATAAAATTAATTCCCAAATTATTTCTTTTCTGGAGAGTACCATGGCCGATTGGAGAACTACACTACAATTAAATATCAATGACACTACCATCGGTACTGATGATATCCCAATCGGAAATGGTATCTTTCAGGGAGAAACTTTCAGCCCTGTGTGGTTCTGCCTCACTCTGAATCCATTATCTAATATTCTTAATAATACCAAATGTGGTTATAAAATAACACCCCGCGCTTCATTAACACATCTACTTTACATGGATGATCTAAAACTTTATGCCCCATCGAAAGTAGATTTAAATACTCTATTAAATGAAACAACTAAATTCAGTAAGGACATCAACATGGTGTTTGGCCTTGAAAAATTTCGAACATTACGGATATAGAGAGGTAAAATGACAGCAGTGGATGCCAATGTGTCAGAACACAATAATTTTGAAGAAATGGAGCCGTCAGATACTTATAAATACCTGGGTATATTTCAATCTAACCTAATTAACCATAAACAAATTAAAAAAGAGTTAAACGCAGAATATACACGTAGATTAAATCTTATATGTAGAAAACAGCTACAGGCGAAAAACCTATTCAAAGTCATAAACACATTTGCCATACCGGTGTTAACATACTCGTTTGGAATCATAAAATGGACAAAGACTGACATAAATAAACTTGAGATCAAAACTAGAACCACTTTAACTCAGCACAATTATCTGCACCCAAAATCGGCGATCGAAAGAATCTCAACAAAAAGACAGAACGGAGGGAGAGGACTAATTGATTTGAAACTACTTTGGGAGAAACAAGTTCTATATTTAAGAAACTTTTTTTATAAAAAAGCCAATGCTAGTGACATACACGCGGCAATAGTATCAATAGATGACAAATACACTCCTTTAAACTTGTCAAATATCGATGTACAGTTTGACACACAGAGCGGTCATGAAGATAAAAAATTAAACAGATGGCGCTCCAAAGAATTACACGGAAGACACATACATGATCTAGAGCAGGAACACATAGATTTAGAAGCTTCAAACAAATGGCTTAAGGTAGGATATCTATTCCCGGAAACAGAAGGATTTCTTATTGCTATTCAGGACCAGGTTATCAATACAAAAAATTACAGGAAACACATAATCAAAGACTCAAACGCTCAAAACGACAAATGCAGAAAGTGTCATCGTCAAGCTGAGACGATACAACACATAACAGGCGCCTGTGCTACTCTAACGCAGACCGATTACACACATAGGCACAATCAAGTAGTACATATCATTCACCAAAAACTTGCAACAACACACAAACTCATTGACGATTCGATTAAACCCTACTATCAATACACACCCAAATCTGTATTAGAGAGCCACACTCACAAAATGTACTTTGATAGGGCTATTTTAACCGATAAAACCATACACAATAATAGACCAGACATTACTTTAACGGATAAAATAAATAAAACAGTATATTTAATAGACATAGCAATTCCTAATACTCACAACATTCAAAAAACCATAACCGAAAAAATACATAAATACACAGAACTCAAGGAAGAAATAGTCAGAATTTGGAAGATGGACAAAGTATATATTGTGCCGTTGGTGCTCTCTAGTACAGGGGTCATACCACACAACCTACATCATGGTATCAAATTATTAAACTTGCCCCAAAATACATTCATTACAATGCAGAAGGCTGCAATACTAAATACATGTCGTATCGTACGTAAATTTTTGCAAGAGGAAGTACACGAACACCACTTGGTCTAAACCCGTGGTGTTTGGTAATTACCGAAATTTTTACGAAAGTTTCGAGAAGATAAAAACTTAGATCATAATAATAATAATTCGGCTACGCCTGGAGGAACAACATACTCGCCCAGCTTCTGCCTTGTCCCGGGATCCGCCCGCCGCATCGTCGACTCTGACACTGGCCTCAGTGCCAGCGTCAGTGGCGACACTTGCGGCGCCGGCCGACCCCGACATCGAGGAGGAAGACTCGGCGAGTAGTAATGTATCTGACCAGGTAAGAGGGCAACTGAGGAGTGCTTTGGAAGACGTGATATTCCAATATCGACTCACACCCAACTCTAGGCCGCGCTTACCACGTTTACCCACCCATAAACGGAATTTAGCTTTGATGGGAGCCCTGAATACTTTGCTAGTGCCCTACCTAGGTACTAGCAAAGATTTGACTGATACCCATTCTATTCTCTACTGTGGTGCTATCGCGGCGTGTCGCGTTGCACGTGTCAAGTTTCCAGACACTGACCGTACAACGCGAACCGCCGGAGATGCACCCGCATGGCAAATGCGAATAGAACGGCGTATCAGCACATTCAGGACTCTTATAGCAAAGCTAATCTGCTTCAGCCAGGGGAACAGTCGTCCCCGAGTCATGCGTTTCGTGACACAGGCATTCGCTGGGACTGGTATCAGTCCCCAGCACTACCTAGCCAATGTTACGGAACGCATTGACTATCTGAAGCAGAAAGTTTATGCGTGGGCAAACCGTATTCGCCGCTACAGAGAGCGTGTGAGTCGATATCGGCAAAATCGCGACTTCCAAAGTGATCAAAGGAAGGTGTATAGAAACTGGGAGGGAACTAGTCGACGTGTGAGCGATGGGCAGCTACCGGATGCCAGCGCTACGAAAAACTTCTGGCGCAGCATCTGGTCGGTGCCTGTCGAGCACACAGAGGGAACTTGGATGCGTGTTGTCGAGCGTGCGTGTGAGTCTATCGAAATCATGGAGTCTGTTTCAATAGACTTCGAAGACGTTGGTTGTGCTATCCGGACGGCTCAGAACTGGAAAAGTCCTGGGCCGGACGGATTGCACAACTTCTGGATAAAGTGGTTTCGATGCTCACATGAGCGTTTGGCAACACAATTCCAAGAAGCCCTCGAGACGGGTTCTCTTCCCAGTTTCATGACCACCGGAGTCACCTTCCTGCTCCATAAGTCTGGTAGTACCACGGAACCAAAGAACTACAGACCCATCACGTGCTTGCCTACCATCTATAAGCTGCTTACATCCATTCTGAGAGCAAAAATTAACGCGCATATTGTCGCAAATAACGTTTTGGCCTCCTCTCAGAATGGATGTAAGATTGGGTCCCGTGGTACTAAGGAGCTGCTCCTCATTGACACGACCATTTGCCAACAAGTCAAACGAAACAAGGGAGCCCTCTCCGCTGCTTGGATTGACTATAAGAAGGCCTATGACGCAGTGCCCCATTCGTGGCTAGAAAGAGTTTTAGAGTTGTACAAAATAAATCCAACTCTAAAACTTTTTCTAAGCAAATGCATGGGGCAGTGGGTCACAGTCCTTCGTCAACCAGGTAGCGTAGACAGCTCGTTTGTTTCGGAGGACTTGATAAAGATTGAAAGGGGAATATTTCAGGGAGACAGTCTGAGTTCCCTATGGTTCTGTCTAAGTCTGAATCCTCTCAGCACCCTGCTGAGAGATTCAGAATTAGGCTATCGTCTTCGTAGAGGAGGTGAGGTTATATCTCATTTGCTGTACATGGACGACCTCAAACTTTTTGCACCGAAACGCCAAGACTTGTTGGAGCTATTAAAAACCACAGAGGTTTTTAGTAACGCCATCAAGATGGAGTTCGGTGTCGACAAGTGTGCGGTCATGCATGTACAGCGAGGGAAAGTAGTAAATTCAGAGAATTTACAACTTTCCGAGACTATAACTCTCAGATCCCTCTCCGAAGACGAGACCTACAAATATCTCGGTATGTCACAGTCGTTGGGTATATCAGCAGATGACATTAAGAAATCGGTGAAGGAGCGTTTCTTTTGCCGGCTGACAAAAGTACTTAAAAGTCTTTTGTCAGGCGGTAACAAGGCGCGAGCCTTCAACGGTTGGGTAATGCCTCTGCTGATATACTCCTTTGGCATACTGAGATGGACTCAGACTGAGCTCGACGCCCTGGATAGAAAGGTCCGTCAACTGCTCACAACACACCGCATGCTACACCCGCGCTCGTCTGTTATGAGACTGTATATCCCGCGGAAATGGGGGGGTCGAGGCTTACTAAATGCCAAGAACCTTCACAACCGCGAGATATGCAGTCTCAGGAATTATTTCCGCAACAGCGAGTCCGGGATGCATCGCGATGTTGTGGCAGTTGACAGGAGCTTCACGCCTCTTTCATTGGCAAACGAGAACTGGCGCAAACCATCGGTGCTCAGCACTGATGATCGCAAGGAAGTATGGAAGAGCAAGGAGCTGCACGGGCGATTCTATCGGGCCCTGACGGGACCCGATGTGAATCTGCTCGCTTCGGTGAACTGGCTGCGCTTCGGGGACCTCTTCGGAGAAACCGAGGGTTTTGCCTGTGCAATTGCGGACGAAGTTATCAAGACGAACAATTACCGGAAATACATAATGAAGGACGGTACGGTCGACATTTGTCGGGCATGCCGCCGTCCAGGCGAATCTCTTCGTCATGTTATTTCCGGTTGTTCGCATCTTGCTAACGGCGAGTACTTGCACAGACATAACCTAGTAGCCAGGATCATCCACCAGCAACTTGCTCTTCGATACTGCCTTGTCGAGTCCGAGGTGCCGTACTATAAGTATGCACCTCTGCCAGTTCTCGAGAATGGTCGTGCGTTGCTCTACTGGGACCGCTCTATCATCACGGACAGGACTATTGTCGCCAATAAGCCTGATATCGTGCTGGTAGACCGGTCTCAACGCCGGGCTGTGATCGTCGATATCACCGTACCACATGACGAGAACCTCGTGAAAGCCGAGAAGGACAAGCTGAGCAAGTACCTTGACTTGGCTCATGAGGTTACCGCCATGTGGGATGTTGACTCGACGATCATAGTCCCAATAGTCGTGTCGGCAAACGGCCTTATAGCGAAGAGTCTCGACCAACATCTAAAGAGACTTTCGCTAGACGGTTGGGTTAAGGGCCAGATGCAGAAGGCAGTCATCCTTGACACAGCGCGCATCGTCAGGAGGTTCCTCACTCTGCAGCCCTAACCACCGGTAGCTTGGGCCCTGCCCCGCTGCTGGCGGCACCCTAGTTTTTAAGTTTTTTATAATGTTTGTTTTATATATCTATTGTAAAAAACTTAGAAATTAAGAAGAAAAATAAATGAGTGTATAATAATAATATAGCCTTTTATTCAGATCTCTTACAATGGTTTTTAAACTTATGTAAAACTATGTAATCTTATTTAACTCATTTTACTAACATATAGACTTGTTTAGCTAACATTAACTATATAAACTTATTTGGTATCTAACTTTAAGGACTTAAACTTAATATGTATACAATGTGTCCGGTCAGAGGTGTCGGAGCCAGCAATGGCATCAAATACGATACATTTTATCGAGAAATTGCCTCTCATAAGTAGTTTTTTCCCTACCATAATAAAATGGCAGCCATTTTGTTTTTTTTGGAATCAAAGCACTAGTGATTGTACTAATTTCGCCATAACTACCTATGTAGAGGGCCTAAGAACACAAAATAAGTCTCATTCGACAGCTAGATATGTAGTAAATAAGGATAAAAAGATAAAAAAAATAAATAACAGTAAAAGAACAACAAAAAAATTGGTGAAAAAAAATTTTTTTTTTTTTGCGTTTTTTTCTTAGATTACTAGCTTTTTAAAAAAATCTAAGCTGTTAACTAGCTACTATTTTATTTTTAAACAAAAGTATAGGATATTTGCTAAAAAATTACATTTATATCTTAATCCTACGTAAAGTAGTTTAGAAGCTATGATAGTTTGAACACGACCCTTAAAAGCGCGTCTATTCCGATAGTATAGCACGAGACTTCCGATTTCGAGGAATTTCAAGGACGAGTCTTTGACAATGCCATTCTTAGTAGGACCAGGTAAAAAAACCTGTGTTACCTAAGTGTGAGTGAGACAAAATACCGGTTGTATATGGATTAGGGGGCCCAATCAGGTCAGTCGTCCCTCGCTCCGCGTTGCGATTACACTTTCTTGCGCCTACATACTGTGCCTTGTTATCGTTGAACCTTTTAGTGAAGTTTTTGTTTTGTTATTGGACTTTTTGTTTTGTTATTGGACTCTTGAATTTTGTTATTTTAGTTGAAATGGAAGACGGCCAATATTCAAGCCGAGACGTCGCCGACATCCATTTCGTCTATGGATTGTGCAACGGTAACGCTAACAGAGCTGTTACAGAGTATGCAAGAAGATTTCCAAATAGACCAACGCCGAATGCCCGCACATTCATACGAATACATCTACGTCTCGCTGAAAATGGAATTAGAAAACCCGCCGACGAACGATTTCGTTTCATATCACCGCGTGAGGAAGAAGAGATATTACAATTAATCACAGAAGACCCTAAACTGAGTGTCCGGCGTATATCAATTAGGCTTGGTTTATCCAAATGGGCAGTGTGGCGTGTTTTGAAAAGGGAAGGATTGCATCCGTACCATTTTAGGCGGGTGCAAGAGATAAATGAACCTGATTTTGCGAGAAGGTCTGTTTTTTGCTCGTGGTTACAAAGAAGATTGAGAACGCACCCAAATTTTTTGAAAAAAATTATGTGGACCGATGAAGCTACATTCACACGATCTGGATACACAAATCATCGCAATGAGCATCTTTGGCTCCAGGATAATCCTCATGCTGTGAGACCAAGCTCTTTTCAACACCAATTCTCGGTAAACGTGTGGGCAGGAATGATCGATGACATTTTGATTGGCCCACTCATTTTGCCAGCCACAATGAATGGCCCTAGATTTCTGGAGTTCTTGGAAACTGACTACCTGGATGCAATAATGGAAATACCTCTGACCTATAGGTCAGGGATGATACTCCAACTAGACGGAGCTCCGGCGCACTTCGCTACAAATGTACGCAATCATTTAAACGAGCGTTATTCACCGTGGATTGGACGCGGTGGAACAATTGCTTGGCCACCGCGTTCACCAGACTTGACCCCACTTGATTTTTTCCTGTGGGGTACGATGAAGCAGAAAGTGTATGTCGACGTACCAAATACACGCGAGGAGCTGATTCAAAAAATTATCCAAGTCGGAAATGAATTAAGGGGAGACAAACAAATGATCCGACGCTCTACACAACATGTGTCAGTCAGAGCAACAGCATGTCTGCAACACCACGGAGGACATTTCGAACAATGGCTGTAACATTTGTTTTTTATTTGCTAAAATAAATGTCATAACAAATTATTCAGCATTTTATTTAATTTTTTGAATAACTTCCGGATTACACACGCTATAATAACGGGTCATAGTTAAACTATCATAGCTTCTAAACTACTTTATTTAGGACTAAGATGTAAATGTATTTTTTTTAGCAAATATCCTATACTTTCTTTTAAAAATAAAATAATAGCTAGTTAACCGCTTAGTTTTTTTGAAAAAGTTAGTAATCTAAGAAAAAAACGCAAAAAAATTTTTTTTTTTTCACCAATTTTTTTGTTGTTCTTTTACTGTTATTTATTTATGTTTTTCTCCTTATTTACTACATAGTTAACTTTCGGGAACGCGTATAACTGTTTTTAAAAACTAATTTAATTAAAACCAAAATAAAAACTAACTACGTCTAGATGAGTTGAAGAGTTTATTCAGACTAACTTAACTTAGAACTATGAGCCTTAAAGAGAACTTATTATCTATCCCAGACGCAAGTCTGCATTTCTGGGTGGCATGGCGTGAAGTCGCACGATTCTGCGTAGGCGTAGACGCTAGGTCAGCAACTTACGGAGGTTCGCGGGAACATAACGCCTTCCCCCTCAGACTCGAAGTTATTGGAAAAGGATTTTCCATATAACTTCGCTTCTACATTTTCCTTACCCTATTTATGTTACTACATATATGTACTGTACTCTAACTTATTACTAGTGTTGTCTCTACAATACGCAATTCCAATGCTTGAAAAGGTGAGTAGAGGCAACGAGCTTATGCTTTACTTAAGTATGTAATAAAATTGGATTTGGGTTTACATTTTCGGGGTCGTTTACGTTAGTATTATTTTTACATAATTTTCGAACAAACGGTATAAACCTTTTCCAAATGAGGTACGCCAAGCATGACGATAACACTATATAGAGAACACTTGTGGCTATGCCAAGGCTTTTCACTTCACTTAAATTTGGAACACTTTTCACACTCTTTTTTAAAAGGTAGTTGAGGTGCTGCACTTCATCTAGGTTGATATCTTGCAGGTCTATAGGTTCAGCTTCTTCTGTGGTATTTTCTGGTAGGGCAGGTAAGTTTACAATAGGTAATTGACTGTAAGAGTTTCCCAATTCACGGAAACGGTTCGCTCGCAGTCGAAGGGCATCTATTATGACATCACATGGTTTTTGAATTGTAACGAGGTATGTTCCTCTCAATGGCTCTTGAGTGACGTCATCGTCGCATTTTTGGGTAAGTAGCTTTTCATATTTGGAGAATATAATCCAACTGTTGTCTGAAACTCTCTGGACTTTTAAATCTTCTGTAATGATTCGTTGTGCAACACATTTTGAGGGGTGTTGTTGGTACTGCATCAATTGTTCAACACATGTTTCTCTGGAGTAGGGGGCAATGTCGTTCTCTGAGCACAAATATTCCTTAGCAGTTATCTCTTTGCATTTTTGGGCAATTGGGCGATATCTTTTCTCATCCTGGAGTAAATAAGGATATTGGGGAATAATGGTGAAGGTATCGGTAGTAGAGTGGTTGAGCATGGGTAGTGGGTACAATTTATAATATACATAGCATTCCTGTTCTACAAGTGGTACATCGATAATAAATCTTATGCTACTGTCCTTAAGGTAAGTTTTGACAGAAAATGTTTCCTCTAAATTAATTAGATTCTGGTCATTTACTGGATACATGAGGTTGCCGTATGTACTTATATCTTTCAACAATTTTAGGATTTCTACAGAGTCTATTACAGTTTTGTGTAGTACTGAAACCTTGCTGAGGGCTAAAGCCGTCTGTACATCGCTGAGTTTTGTCGAAATAGAACGGAAGTTACTTATAAAAAGATTGAATACATTTATAATGTGGAAAATTACAAAGTCGTCGTTATCTCTAGATTTTATAAACTGTTCTATTTTGTTAACTCTGTCATTCAATATTTTTGTATTTTCGTTTACAATTTTAGATGAGTTTACTATGTGATCCAGCATTTCAGAAATAATAGTAATTTTACTAGAAACAGCTTGCTCACGGGTTTTTGTGTCCGTTATCAGTTGTTCAAAATGGATAGCGTCGTCATTGTCGAGATTTCCTGTTACCACCTTAATTAAAGAACCTAGAGGGTTAATAAGGCCACGTTTTACCCGCTTAGTTGGCATTAGTTGCCCTAATTTCTCTACAGCCTCGTCGCGGATGTAGTTTATTTGGGACTGGAAGTCTTTTAAATTACTGACAAGAGAGGAAGCATTTTTAGAAGACGATAGTTTGACACAAAATTTAGAGTACTGTTGCGAATTGAACTGTAGGTCGGATGCTATGCCTTTCAAGTCTATTGTTTTTATAATAGACCAGCTGTCGTACTGTACAAAAGCACGGCCTTGTTTAACTGGGAGGAGACCTGGGTTTTTATTTATTTCTTGAAGTTGTAGGCCCTGGCTCAGGAACCCTTGGATTTGGATCGTCCATATCACCACCGCCAGGAGGGGGCGCCACCTGCGGAGGGCGTTTTACATTTTTAACTGGGACTTTAGTTTCTCTATCTCGGACTTTTATAGGTAGTACATTACGTTCCACCTCACCACATACTATTGCTTTTTGGTATTTTGGCTTATCTTTAGATTGTCGTTTGTCTAGTGACTCTAAATCTTTACCGAAATGTATTGTTTCTGTCGCGCTTGAGCTTGTGTCTGAAGGTACTAATAAGTCAGGCTCTTTTCTAAAGATTTGGTCTATGGTGTCGGTGTCTGAAATTGTAACAGGGCTCTCGGTTGCTGTTCTCTCAGAATCTAAGGTATCTGAATGATCTTGTTCTTCTGGTGCTAAGTGATTAAGTCGTAATTTTGATAAATCTTGGGTGAGTATTCGGTCAACGTCTATGTCTGTTAAGTCTGCCGTGTTAATTTCACATATGTTATTTTCGTCTGTGAGTTTTTGGATTTTAAAAGGTTTCGTTACTTTTATAGTTATGTCGGCGTCCGACGTATTTTGTATAACGGTGGTCGCATAATAATTTTCACATTTAACTAGGGCTGTAGGCATTCGGATTTTTGAGTCAAATTCCAAGTAATTTAGGATAGTGTGACATTTTTCTAGATCTACAGGCGGCTCTACACGAGTTTCAGTGCGCGTTTTGAGGTTAAATAAGTATTCCTGGTCGTTCCAAATCGGGATATTGGCATGTTGTGTTTTTAAAGTTTTGTCGTTCAGATCTATTTTAGCCTTTAGTTTACTAACAAATCCCAGCCAATAACTCCGTCATACTTGGGGTCGACGTCATAGATGAAGAATTTGTGATACCTGTCTTGGCTGAAGGCCTTAAAGAGTGGTATGTCGGCTACCTCTGTATGAGAGCTAGACGCGTGCGTGCTTGTTACTTGAAATGGTTCGTATCTTTTGTACTGGGCATAGTACATATCTGCTTTTGTTGGGCTGATAAAACACCTGCTACTGCCGGAGTCTAACATGAATTTGCCATCTATTTCCGCGATTTTTATATAGGGTACTTTGAGGGCGGCATCATAATTTAGTTCGATTACCTCGGGAATCTGGGTCACTTCTACACGAAAATTTTCCAAATTTGTTTCTTCCCTTATATCATCATATTCCTGCGCTGGTTCTTGCCCTTCCATAACAGGTTGTTGACAATCTCGGGTTGGGTCTGCATAAAATAAAATGTAATTCTGCTCTTCCTGGTAGTTGTTGTCGCTGTATTCGTACTCGTACGGGTCGTCTGCTGTTCCACATTTCTCGGTTAGGTACTATCTCGTTAATGGGTAGTCTTGGCACTGGTTGTGCGGCAGTTCTCATCGTCACATCGCTGGGAAACGGTTGAGGAGGACGATAGCCTTGAGGTTGCGGCGCTCTATATCCGAATTGTCCCGGCTGTGGTCTAAATCCGAACTGATGTTGTACTGGGGGTCTGTAGCCCATCTGTTGTTGAGCAGGATGCTTATAGCCAAATTGCTGCTGAACTGCTGGCTTATAGCCAAATTGACCGGGCTGTGGTCTAAAACCTAGGGGTTGTTGGGCCGGAGGCCTATACCCAAACTGCTGTTGTGGTGCAGGTGGTTTGTACCCGGATTGATTTTGCGACACTAACGGCTTAGCTAGCATAGGTTGTATAGCATTTGGTCTGGCTTCAAAATACGGGGGTCGGAAGTTACTATTTGGGGGTTGCATTATTGCTTGAAGAGCTTGAGGCTTCGGATCTAGCATGGGTGGTTTGGGTGCCTGGTTGTGAAGCAACCTGGACCTCATTAAATACTGCTCGTGAAAATTAACTTCATCCATCACAGTTTTTAGGGCCTCTTCTAAACTAGTAGGGCTCTTTAGCCTTACTATTCTCACTAGGTGTTCCGACAAATTATATAGGAAAACATTGAGAGCTGTATTATTATGGATGATGGCCTTAGCATGTTTAACTTCGTTAGAATTAGTGACATTAGTGTTAATTTTGGAAATTAAAATGGCTCTTACATCTTGAATCCGGCTACAGAAATCTAGGTATGACTAATTAGATTTAATTTTTAATGACTCCAACTCTATGGCTACGCACTCTTCGCTTCTATGATCTCCGAAATGCTGAATTAGTAGTGTTTTGAAATCGTCATAACTTTCAAAATCACCCCTTTCACTAATAAGGGCGGCGGCTCTACCTGCGACTCTACTGGTTATCGACTGCATTATGTATTCATTGCGTTGAGCAACGCCTTGGAATTGCCTAATGACATACTCGCATTTTCTTAGAAAGAATGCGAGCATCTTAGTGTCGCCGTTGAATTCTGGTATGAGCTTCAGCATGTCGCGCAATAAGGGCGGTGCTATCTCGTTAAGCTCCGTCATTTTGTGCTGTTACATAACTTATATACTTACTTAATTACTGGTGCAATTCTAGTCACCGTTTAAATTATGTTATAATATACTTAGTTACTCACTTACTTACTCAATTACTGGTGCAATTCTAGTCACCGGTAAAATTATGTTATAACCTATGTAGAGGACCTGTGCAGTTTTAGTCACCTGGTTACACCTACAACTTAAACTAAACAGTATTTCATGGATAGGATGGGAAGAAGCGGAGGATTTTACTCCAGTGAGTACTATATTCACTAAAACTTACTTGCCCATTTCCGTCCGGCTCCGGTTAACAAATTTCTTTGGTTCGAGGATTACCCTGCGGCCTTCTTCCGATTTTAGGAAAAGCCGCTGTCACTGCCAATCGCGAAGGCACTAACACTGTTGGAGCACTAGTCACAAATTCTACGTGGTCGCGATAGCAGCGGCTGGTAATCCTACCGGCTGCGCCAGTTAACTTTCGGGAACGCGTATAACTGTTTTTAAAAACTAATTTAATTAAAACCAAAATAAAAACTAACTACGTCTAGATGAGTTGAAGAGTTTATTCAGACTAACTTAACTTAGAACTATGAGCCTTAAAGAGAACTTATTATCTATCCCAGACGCAAGTCTGCATTTCTGGGTGGCATGGCGTGAAGTCGCACGATTCTGCGTAGGCGTAGACGCTAGGTCAGCAACTTACGGAGGTTCGCGGGAACATAACGACATATCTAGCTGTCGAATGAGACTTATTTTGTGTTCTTAGGCCCTCTACATAGGTAGCTATGGCGAAATTAGTACAATCACTAGTGCTTTGATTCCAAAAAAAACAAAATGGCTGCCATTTTATTATGGTAGGGAAAAAACTACTTATGAGAGGCAATTTCTCGATAAAATGTATCGTATTTGATGCCATTGCTGGCTCCGACACCTCTGACCGGACACATTGTATATTAATAAAATTAAACTAATATTTGGTCCTTGGTTATTTTGCCAAGATCTGTTTGCCAGTCGGCAAAGGCCTCCTCCAACCTTTTCCACTCCTTTCTTTCATGGGCCACTCTGTTCCATGTAACACCTGCGACTTGTCTAATATCGTCGACCCACCTTTTCTGTGGTCGGCCTCTCTTCCTTTTGCCTTCCTTTGGGTACCACCACGTCACCCTTTTGCTCTATTTGTCTTGTCCTCTTGCCAGGTGACCAGCCCATCGCCATTTAAGTCTTTTTATTTTGCTCATTACATCAGTAGTTTTTGTTTTGTTTCTGATGATGATTTTTTTAATTCTGTCGGACTTCTTGATGTTTAGCATGCTCCTTTCCATTGCATATTGGCATGTTGCTAGTTTGCTTGAGGTAGCCTGATCTAAGGACCATGACTGACACCCGTACGTAAGGACTGGTAATATGCAGGTGTTAAAAAGTTTACTTTTTAGGTTTATATGGAGCTCCTTGTTTTTCATAACCTCTCTTAAACTCCAGTATGTTTTCCAGCCATTTGTAATTCTTCTGTCCACTTCCTTCTGCATGGGATCTTTTTGAGTTATGAGTTGCCCTAGATATACGTACTCATCTGTATAGTTCATTTCAGTGTTTCCTAGATATATATTGTGTTTGTCCCCGTTTGTCATCACCTTAGTCTTTTCTGGATTCATTGCCAACCCTACTCTCTCACTTTCTTTTGCAAGTTCTTTTATCATTCTGGTTAGGTCTTCTGCTGTTTTTGCCAACAACACTATGTCGTCAGCAAATCTTAAGTGCGATAGCAGTTGACCGTCTATATTAATTCCGAGATGTTCCCAATTTAGTCTTCGGAAGATTGATTCCAGTACTGCGGAGAATAATTTTGGAGATAGAGGGTCTCCCTGCCTTACGCCTTTTTCTACTTTGAAAGGAGTATTTTTTTTTTCTAGTTGGATTCTTGCTCTACTACAGCTGTATATGTTTCTTATTAATCGGATGTACTTGTGTTCTATTCCTTGTTCTAGTAACGCCTCCCATATTTTGTCGTGTTGTAGAGAATCGAATGCTTTACTATAATCGATAAATGCAATGTAGTATGTGAGTTGGTATTCATTGAATTTCTCCAGAATTTGACGCACCACGTGAATGTGGTCTATCACTGAATAGTCTCTGCGGAAACCTGCTTGCTCGATAGGTTGGTTTTCGTCAAGGGTTCTTTCAATCCTTTTTAGGATGATCTTAGCAAAAATCTTATATATATTGGACATGAGGCTTATAGGGCGATAATTTCCTATGTCGTATTTATCACCTTTCTTATACAGTAGGATGATGTGTGACTCAGTCCATTGCTGGGGGATGATTTCAGTATTCGTTATATCTTTGAACAAATCTGTGAGGACAGGTAGTAGGATCTCTTTGCTATGTCTTAAAATTTCATTGCTTATGCCGTCAGGCCCGGGTGCTTTCTCTCTCTTTTGGGTGTCGATAGCCTTCCTAACTTCAGCTTGGAGAATGCTGGGGGTGTTCGAAGTATCCTCTAGATTGATTTTAGATTGCGCAGTGTTATTTCGATAAAGGTTTTTATAGTACGAAGTAGCTGTTTTTAGTATGTTAATTCTGTTATAATTGAAGTTTCCTCGGGCGTCTTTCATTTTTACTATCCAGTTTTTCATGTCGGTCAATTCTTTGAGTGCTTTTTTAGTTCCTCCAGTTTTTTGTATGTAACTTTCTATCGTTCGCATCCTGCGTTGTTTTCTACCCTTTCTCAAACTTTCTTTGATGTCTTTGCTGATTTTGGCTATTTTCTGTCTTCTGTTTTGGGTATTTCTATCATTTATAAGGTGACTTCTTTCTTCTAGGAGCTTTAAAGTGTCTGTTGATATTATTCCTTTTGGAACAGTTTTGGTGTCTGTTATGAGTTTAGTTTGGGTTTTGATAATATTCTCCATATAATTGTATTTATCTTGGGTTCCCATTTCCTTAGTGTTTTCTTTAAAGTCACTAAACTCAGCTCTTAAGGCTGTTGTTAATTGTTCTAATTGCTGTTCGTCAAGTTTTGTGTTTCCTGGGTCTTGTCTCGGTCTAGTCTTCTTTGGTTGATTTATTCTGAGCTCGGTTCTAAGTAGCCTATGATTGGTGTTGAAGTTAAATCTTTTAATGACAGTGAAGTTTGTGAAGTAGTTGTTTCTGTTGGTCATAATAAAATCGATTTCGTTTTTTGTTTTACAATCCGGCGAAATCCAGGTCCACATGCTCTTCCGGTTTTTCTTGAACATAGTATTTAAGATTGTTAATTTGTTTTCTAGTGCGAAGTTCGTAATTTTTTCCCCATTTCTGCTTCTGGTCTTGTTACTATATGAAAATTGTCCTAGTATTGCGTTTTCTCCCGGGCGCCTAGATCCGATTTGACCATTGAAGTCACCCATGACTATTAGGTTTTTATGTGTATACTCTTGAATGACTTCGTTTAATTTATTGTAAAAGTTGTTAATCGTTTCCAAATTTGATTGCTCTGTAGGTGAATATATTTGTACAATAGACCAAGGTTCTTTATATCCTGGTATTTTCAAGTTCATAATAGCTATGCGTTCTGAGATTCCTCTGAATTCTTGTACATATTGGTTTAGATGTTTTTTAATAATAAATCCTACTCCATATTGGCCTTGTGTCTCCCCTATTTGGTATAGTAAATAGTTTGGGTAGCAGGTAATACTTTCGCCCATTCTTCTCACTTCGCTCAATCCAATTATGTCCCATTTGATAGATTTTAGCGCATATGTCAGTTCCGTAAGATTTTCCTCTTTTCCCAAGGTGAGTACATTGAGGCATGCTATGTAAACTACTGATTTTCGGTGGTTTTTGTCTTTGTAAGTTGGAGGGTTGTGGTCGCTTTCCCCCTCGAGGACCAGTCGGCTTGGGGGAGCTCGTTGTTTTTTTGTTTCTTTTTTCTTAGTTACTTTGGTTGGTTTTGGTTTCCGTTTGCCGTTCTGTAGTTGCTATTCGTTTTTATCAGTGTTAGGCATGTTTGAAAGGGAGCTGGATCTAAATCTCATTAAATCAAAAGCATTTGTCCTGTTGGTCTTCATTGTGTTTACGGTTTGTGGTTTTTTTGGTTGGTTGTTTTCTGAAGAGGGTGAAGCGGATAATCCCCTTTTTCTTTTTTCTTGGCTGTTGTTGTTCTCTTTAACAATTAGTTTATCATATTTCAGATAAGCTATATTACCCTTTTGTCTCTCTTCAGCTAACTTGGCTTGCAGCTCTTTTCTTCTTTCTAACACCTCCTTCGAGTAATCCTCCGAAATGTATATTGTTAGGTTAGGTTAGGTTTTAGGTTAGGTTCTTTTTGCTTTTCATAATTTCGGTCTTTTTCCAGTTGTTTGTAAACGAGCACAGTACCGGCCTTGGTTTATTGCTATCTCTCTTTCTATTCCCTAAGCGATAAATTTTGTTGATATCATGTTCTTCCATTTTAATATTTAAATCTAGATTGAAGGTTACTTTGAGCTTTTGTATTAGTTCGAAAGAGGATTTTTCGTTTTCTTCTAAGCCGAATACTATGATGTTGTTGGTTTTCTCAATCCTCTTAAGGTATTCTATTTCTTTTTCCAGTTTTTCTACTTTATTTTTCAGGTTCTTATTTTCTTCCATAATAGGCAATAATTTGTCATCAATTTTTTCCATAATACTATTTGTTATAGAATCCTTCAATTCTGCATTTTGAGTTTGCATCTTTATTTTCATTTTTTCGAATAATATTTGGAATTGACCTTCCATCTTATATTTTCCTGTGTGTAACGGAACGCAATAGTGGAATATGGTAGAAATATTTTTCTCAATTGGCAACACTGTTTAATATGTTGGATTTATTGACGTTTATGACAAGTGTCACTGAATGAACGTTGTGTTGTTTTCGTGTATTCTAACCTCCGATCCAATATTTGATATTGTGGTTAAACAGACACGAAATTCCAGTTGATCCAAAATTAACAAAAACCCAGATTTATGCCATTATAATTATGTCAGCACAAGGAGAGGTATACAGAGTTTTCCGTGGACAAAGTACTTGCCGGACATGGGCACACTGTGTTGCGATTGCTACCGTATCATCCGGATTTTAGTCCAATTGAAAATATCCATATATTTTCATCAACTAAAAGGCTATGTAGCCTGTAGAAATGTGGGTATGAATTTAACTACAGTAAAAACGTTATTGACTGAAAAAGTAAACATGATCGGGACTGAAGAGTGGAAAAAGGTTTGCGATCACACAATCAAATGTGAAAATGAACATAAAAGCATTAAACACGGTTTAGACAATTACACTGATAGACTAGTGATAAATACGGCTGATAGTGACAGTGATATTGACCTCTTTGAGAGCACAGATAGTGAAATGGAAGTAATTGAGAATTATTATTATTTTTATTACAATGTCTCACTTTAACAATAGGTACAATGGTGTTTATTATGTACACTACAGCTGTAATTTTCCAAAATAATTAAATACGTAAACATAACGTGAACATCTTTTTAGGGTTCCGTAAAACGTAAAAACGGAACCCTTATAGATTCGTCGTGTCTGTCTGTCTGTCCGTCCGTATGTCACAGCCACTTTTTGCCGAAACTATGAGAACTACACTGTTGAAACTTTGTAAGTAGATGTATTCTGTGAACCGCATTACGATTTTTTCAAAAAAAAAAGTAAAATTAGGGTTGCCTCTCATACTGAGAACTGAAACTCAATTTTTTTTCCATAAAACCTACACGTGTGGGTGTCTATCGATAGGTCTTCAAAAATGATGTTGAGGTTTCTAATATAATTTTTGTCTACACTGAATAATTTGCGCGAGAGACACTTCCAAAGTGGTAAATTGTGTCCCCCCCCCCCATCTAACTTCTAAAGTAAGAGAATGAAAAAACTAAAAAAAATATATAATGTACATTACCATGCAAACTACCAACGAAAATTGGTTTGAACCCGATCTGATGAGTAGTTTTTTTTAGTACGTCATAAACACACTATTATTAAAACTTCGATCAAAGTTACAACGAACTACAAGAACTATGTGTACTATGTATATTATGTTACTTGCTGCAACGGAATCCTTCATGGGCGAGTCCAACTCGCACTTGGCTACTTTTTTATTTTATTTTACTCGAACCTAAAGCCATCACTTATAGAACACTTATTGGTGTATTTTATACAAAGAATAAAAAGAATTATTAAAAGAAGCAAATTAAAATTGTTTTAACAGCTCCTAATAGATACCGCACTGTTTGTATTTCGTGCTACAGAGATGACGCTCTACGAAGCCGAAGTTGGCCGATTGTCTCTTTCCAGGTGTCGATGTGCAATATTTATCGCCGGGTACTGTATGTAATACTTATTCATTGCAAAAAATTTACAAAATGATTCATTTTATAAAAAACTTTTTGGATAATATATAATTTTAAAATATCTACATCTACATATGTTTATATATTAGATACTACAATATACAAAAATATTATACAAATACGATTTGTGTAATAATCATTTGACGACCCGTGAGTTTCTTGAACGTTCGTTATTGTAAGTAAGTGAATAAAACACCATTGCAGTTGGCTCGAGACTGATTTATTTGTACCATAAGTAGGTAAGCATAACAATTTATAAATACCCACATATCTGTATATCACACTTCCCCCCTTATATCTAAGTAGCAAATAAAATCAAACAAAACAAAAAATAACAAACTTCTAAAGTTGAGAAAAAAAAAAAAACAAAAACAAAAAAAAATGCAAAACATATTTGATGACATACAAAGTCTTGAGAATTACAAACATATGGGATTTAATATTTGTGTACGAATCATTCCTTGGGTACGTCCTTATCTCTAACGGTAGGCACTGTGCAAAGGTCACTCCTGTTTTACTGTGATACTTGAACTATCTGTTGTTGTTTACATCCTTATCGTTACCCTTAGCAATGCAAGACATTATGTTAGCAGGTAAATGTATAGATTGTATACTTTGTGGTTGTAAAGGCGCATATTTATTTTATGGATGACCAACATAGTAATTGTTGGACAATTTTACGTGATACATTTATTTATACATTTAACTTATCTGAAACATAGAATTTACTTAATACCTAAGTAGCTATGCACTTTTCTGCGCGTGATGGTAGTTATGTGAGATGACTTTAAAAAAAAAAAAAAAATGAAAGCAAAGTGCACACAAATACATAGTATCTATAACTAAATTACTCTTATAAATGAAAGAGGCTGGTTTTTAGACTATTTGAGTACTAGGTAAGTACATTTCACAAGAAATCAGAAATACTGTTTATAGTCGGGAACCGCTGTGCGCGGACGGAGTGTGGGGCGTTTAGGCGTACGAGCGCTTTCATTATTATCGCGCGGCAGCATCGGCAGCGCCGGCTCAGGCGCGCCGCGCGGCGGGCCGGGTGCTGGCTGGGTGGCGCGGGCCGGCGACGGCGGCGAGCTCGACACGGCCAGAGTTTGCGTCCTTTCGTGAGCATGGGTCGCTGAGCTCGGTGATCGTGGATTTTCCGACGATGAGACGTCAGTCGGGCGACCAGCGGCCGCGGGTCCCGGCGCCCACGAATACCGTTTGGATCTGTTTAGCATCATCTGATCGGCGTGCCTGGTGTTCGTCTTCATTTTCTCGGTGGCCACTTTGTACGTGACCGAACCCGTACGTTCTGTCACCGTTCCTTCACCCCATTTCGGCTCGTTCTTGGAAAAAATTCTCACCAGCACGGCATCTCCCACATCGAAGCTCCGCGGCGTGCCTCCCGCGTTCGCGACTTGCGCGCGCTGCGCCGCGGCCGCGCACTGCGCCGCGCTCGCCGCTCGGCGCGCGCAGCCGGTCGAGCCGGGTGCGCAGGCGACGCCCGAACATAGCGACCGCCGGTTCCTTCTGCGTGCTGCTATGCGCACTGTTTCGATACTGCAATAAAAATTTAGTGAGGGCGGTAGATATCTGTTCCCCGTCGGCCGTAGCTTTCTTCATTACTTTTTTGATCGTTTTGACGGCGTTCTCGGCTGCACCGTTGCTGGCCGGGTGGTAGGGCGCCGTCACAATATGCAGAATACAATTCTTCGCGAGGTACTCTTCTAGCCTCGTGGATGTAAACGGTGGCCCTCCATCGGTCACCAGTTGTTTAGGTACTCCAAATCTAGCAAACATTTCTCGAAATTCCCCGATCACCGGCTCCGCCGACGTTCCAGAAGTCATCGCGGTCACCTCGATCCACTTCGTGTGCGCATCTACGACTACCATAAAATATTTGCCGTTGTAATGAAGGAAGTCTGCGTGCAGGCGGGCCCACGGCTCCTGCGGCCAGGCGTAGGGCGCGGGCGGTGCGCGCGGCGGCGCGTCGCGCACCGCGCGGCAGGCGCTGCACGTGCGCGCGCGCTCCACGATGTCGTCCTCCACCGTGGGCCACCAGACGTAATTTCTGGCGATCTGTTTCATGCGCACCACGCCCACGTGACCTTCGTGAAAGTCTTCAAGAATGCGTTTGCGCAAACTCCTCGGAATAACAATCCTGTAACCCCACACTACACAACCGTGGTCGACCTGTAACATCTCCTTTCGGGTAAAGAATGGCTTTTCGTTTTCTACCTCCGTGTCAGTCGGCCACCCGCTGATGATGTACCCATATATTTTACTCAGCGTGGCGTCCTTTAAAGTTTCTTTTGCGACGTCCCTGTGACTTAGAGGGAACGTCTCCTCTACGTAGTGTATGTACGCCGCCTCCTCTTCGCCTTCTTTACACTTACCGTTGCTCGTGGCCAGAGGCAGGCGCGATAGTCCGTCGGCATTACAGTTTTTATCCGTCGGTATAAATGATATTTCGAAGTCGTAAGCGGCGAGTCGTAGGTACCGCGTATCTCTGAAGGCGGCTGGCTGCCGTCTGAGGAATTCCGTGTTTGGGTCCGAAGATGTACGTGAGCGGCTTGTGGTCACTACGCAGCATAAATTTGCGACCGAATACGTATTGATGATGTCTCGTGACTCCGTATACGATGGCCAACGCTTCCTTATCGATCTGACTGTACTTCTGCTCGGCTGCGTTGAGCGTGCGCGAGGCGCAGCACACCATGCGCTCGGTGCCGTCGGGGTACGCGTGGGACAACACAGCCCCTAAACCGTATTGAGAGCTGTCTACGGCCAAAATTAAAGGTAGCCGTGGGTCATAGTGAGCTAGGGCTGGCCCCCGCACCAATTGTTCTTTGATGTCATCGAACGCTTTTTGACACGCCTCCGTCCACTGCCACCGCGCTCCCTTGGCCAACAGAGCATAAAGTGGCTGCAGTGTTGTACTAATATTTTTCAAAAATCTCGCGTAGTAGTTCACTAACCCGAGTGCGGCCCGCAGTTGTGATACGTTTTCAGGCGCGGGTAAACCCGCGATTGCTGCCACTTTATTCTCGTCGGTATGTAAACCGTGTCGATTAATTTTATAACCTAAATAGCAAACTTCGTTTTTGAAAAAATCGCATTTGTCCATTTTTACACGCAAACCAGCCTCTTGCAGTTTAGATAGAACAGCCCTTAAGTTTTTCATATGGATCGATTTACTAGGTCCCGTAACGCATATATCATCTATGAAACATACCACATTATCTATACCGCAAAGAGTCTCCTCGATTAATTTCTGAAAAATTTCCTGTAAACACTTTAGACCAAAAGGTGCCCTACGATACATAAATACGCCGAGATGCGTGGTTATGGCCGTGAGGGGTTGAGACTCTTCGTGTAACAATAATTGTAGGTATGCATTTTTCAAATCAATTTTCGTGTATTGCTCCCCCCCACTTAGCGATGCAAATAACTGTTCGATGCGCGGCAACGGGTAGTGTACGTCCTTAAGTTTAGGATTCACTGTTATCTTATAATCGCCACATATACGAATCGAACCGTCCCGCTTAATGACCGCTACTATCGGTGTACCGTAGTCCGACCGTTCTACCTTGACAATTACCGACTCTGATTCTAAACGCTTTATTTCGCGTTCTACCGGTATTCGCATCGCTAAGGGTATAGGGCGAGCTTTACAAAATACTGGCTCTGTGTCTTTGAGGTACAGTTTTATTTCCGATTTAAATGTTCCCAGCCCATCTTTGAATACCTCAGGAAATTCCGACTGTAATTTTGCAACTACAGAGTCGCACTTGTCGTTAATGTTAAAAAGATTTATTGATTTCAAATTTAATTTACGTATCCATAGGCGTCCCATTAATGGTTTAGCGCCGTTTGCGATTACAAACAGCGGTAAAGTTGTTGTCTCGTTCTCCCGCGCCACCACTGCGCACTGCTTTTTTGTAATCTAGCGTAGGTTCGGCGAACAGGCGTGACCGCATCTCCTCGCTGCGTAAGCCCGACACGAACTGATCCCTCAAGTTCTCCTGCAGCGTTGCTGCAAAGTTGCAGTGTGTCGCGAGGTGTTTGAGGGCTTGTAGGAACGTGCCGACATTTTCATTATCCGCCTGCCGCCGTTGTCGAAATAGGTGACGTTCGGCTATTTCCGATCGCTTTGGTTCGAGGTGCTCCCGAACCAACTCCACCAGCTCCTCGAACCGTTTGTCCTCGGGGTGGTTAGGCGAGCAGAGGTCGCACATCAGGTCGTACGTGGCCGGCCCGACATGCGTCACCAACGTGGCGACTCGTAGTTCTTTCTTGATCTCATTTAGCAGAATGAACTGTTCCACGAGCCGCACATACGCGCCCCAGTTCCCGCGACCGTAAATATCGAACTCGTTTAACTTTCCGAACGGCATCACTAATAATTTCAACACAAAACCCATGGACGTATAAAAAAGTCGGACGTAGTCTCGGTAAAACAAAAACTGTGTCCATCGAGTCGGCCACATAATATGCACGTGTGCGCTGTCACATACAGGCTGACACGCACACATCGGTGAGTAATTACACGCGCTACTTGTGTATATGTGTGCGTGTCAGCCTATCAGTGACAACCTGACAACGCACACGTGCAAATGTGGCCGACTCTAGTGACACAGTTTTTGTTTTAGCGAGACTCCGTCCGACTTTTTTATACGTCCATGACAAAACCTAATAAACTGCGCCAATGTAAGTAAGTGAATAAAACACCATTGCAGTTGGCTCGAGACTGATTTATTTGTACCATAAGTAGGTAAGCATAACAATTTATAAATACCCACATATCTGTATATCACAGTTATGACACGTCGAGTTGTGGAAAGAACAGAAAGTGCATTGTTAGATCAATTGTATTTTACTGGTCAGACTATAGACATATAAAATTACTAGCAGTGTCCCGCGGTTTTATCCGCGTTGCTCCCGTCCCAATTATTGTCCCGGGATAAAAAGTAGCTTACGTGTTCTTCCAGACTGTAATCTGTGATCCGAATATCAGCCCGATCCGTTCATTCGTTGCGACGTGATTGAGCAATAAACATACAAACATTGACATTTATAATATTATCAGGATCCCTTTGCTCTATTAATTCGATCAGCGTCAAAAAAATATGTGTGTACTGTGTACTTAGGTATGTACCCACGCATGAAGATACATATACCTACTTCTCTTTATTCCTCTTTTTGAAGTGAAAACTTCTTTTGTCGCGCCACTGACAGATTTTTCGTGGGCTGTGAATTGAATTCTAGCGTCACGCTCGGGAATGATAAGAAAACTTTTTTTTTATTATTAAATAAAGAATGACGAGACGAGCAGGTTATGTGCCTGATGGTAAGCAACATGCCTGCCACATAACAGCACAGTGACACGCAGCTATTGGAACATGAAGAGTCCAAATCATTACCTAGCACTGCACTGCGCTCGTCATCCAGAGATCTAAGATGTTATATCTCTAAGCCCTGTAATTTCTCTGGAAACATTGCCCTTCAAACCGGAACACAGAAATGTTTACACATTACTGCTTGGAGGTAGAATAACTGACAAAGGTGTGGTACTTCCCCAGGCGGACTCTGCTAAGAGTCCTACCACAGACTAGGTAGAGAGATACTCTATTACTACCAACTATCCACCTCTCCAATTTGTTTTTAAAATGTTTAACTGACTAAATAACATACCCCGGAACTTTTTACGACCTAGTATAACATAAAATACGTAATGAATCCCGTCTACTGTACAATACTCCGATTACTGGCCCATATCTCTTTGTTTGACGGCCTATCATTCAACGTGACATTGGCGAAACTGTGCGACTAAACCACATAGAGCATTAACAAAAAAAAAAAAAAAACATCCCCCGGCAACCAGTCCTGTTCGGTAAAAAATAAATAAAACGAAATATAAACAAATAGATAATATTTTCCTCAAATAAAGTTAATGCTAAGATTCACAATGTCTTGGAAATGTTAAATAATGTAAAAACACATAACAAAAATAAATCTCCATGCCCCATTGGCACTACCATGTGGACACAGTACACTAAGAACAGTAACACAACTTTATAGAAATTGGTTTGAATGTGAGCGTGCGTGCGTAGCAGACGCCGTGTACGTACTGGCACGCACACATTTGCACATGTGGAGACTTTGTGAAAACTATCGGCCTTGTTCCAAAACGCGGACTAATGTTAGTTCTAATACTAACTCCGGTACTAACACAACTAGCATAAGTTTAGAAAACGAATATCAAAAAATCTATGGTCAGTAGGTACTAACCATACCTTTTTTGATATTCGTTTTCTAAGCTTATGCTAGTCTTCCTTTTGGAATGAGGCCGTATCTAACGCGTAACTAAATTAGTCTTGGCCCTGATATTCTTCTTTCTCCTTATTTATATCTATAAAAGAGCCTTTATTTATATAATACACCCATCACCACTCTATTTAGGCGGTCGAATGGCACGTTTAGTTGACCCACTGTTCTCAGTATACTATGTAACTAGGAACAGAAAATACATGGCGTCGACAACATTTATGTAAACTAAATCCATTTGTAACAAACAAAACTAAATTACATTACATAGCTTGATTTTACTTTTTTAGGTTTATACTTGACCGCCATCTCGCCTGATGGAGCGTGTTTACCTAGAAGAAACCGATTCTTAATTTGAAGACACAAAGGTTGTTCGGTCCTCCGTCATATACTTTTGTAGAATAGTAAATATAATTTTACTATGGAATAATACGTATAATATGGAATAATATATATATACATCTACTAAGGAATAATAAATAGCCCTTGTATCATGGGACATCTTTTGGTCAACTCTCTCATAGTAAAAGTTGTCTGTAACCATGTATCAGTCTACAACTTGTAATGTCCCCTTATATAATTATTTGTACATTAATTGGTACAATGTTGACCATATCAAGTAGTAAATCCATTCTAAAAACGACCAAATCCTCTTGAAATGTTATTGCAAAATGCACTCTGATGTCTTAGATACAAGCTCCGTTATATCTACGTACGAGTTGACTATTACATCACAGTGACACATAGCCACTTGAACATGAAGAATCCAAATTACTAATAGCACTGCACTGTACCCGTCACTTAGAGATTATAAGATGATTAATCTTTTTGCCCGGATATTTATCTAAAACATTGCCGTACAAACCAGAACACAGTATTTGCAAATTGATGCTTGCCGGTTGAATAACTGGCAAAAATGCAGTATTTCTTCAGGCGGACTTTGCGATAGTTATACCACTACAAAACGTCCTGAAGCGACATCAAGGTGACCTGACCGCTTTTAACTTGTTCCATTTGGCGTCTATTTTTAGTATGGAATTACTATTACAAATTTTAGACACTAAGTTATTATTAAAAGATGACATATACAGTATTCAGACAAGATAGTAAAAATTTAACCAATAATAATCAGTTCCCAATACCATATGGTATGCAATAATACTATATGGTATGCAACAATGCCATATATGGTACCCAATAATGCCATATGGTACACAGTAAGACCATATGGTATTATTTTTATGCCAATGTTAGAACCATGTTTAATTGTTTTTCCATGATATCTAAGTAGCAAAATAACATTGCGGGGTTGTTTTCAAAAGCTAATACTAACTAGCTTTTTTAAAAAAACCATAATACGTCATTTCCCGTATGGAAGATAATATAATACACAGATACATTTTATACACATTTATGGAAAGAATTGGTCCTTTGAGTTATACCGAACAATAAATATATACAAAGATCACAAATAACGGATAATGTATATGTCATATTTTAATAATAATACGTACAGTAAAACATGAGTTAGTTTTAAGGGAACGATTGTTAACTTACGTTGGCGCTATATTTCATTTCTGCAACTTTGACGCTGAGCGTCTAATCTATTCTATACAATAATATAACGCCTAGTAACCAGCATGCGTCTCCTACAATTAAAAACATTATGATGTTTTGTGTGGTCCTTCACTGTACATACTCCACGATCGCCGAAATCGATCTGCTGTTTGCCTCATTTAAAATGAAGCGTATATTTGAAGATTATCGATCTAGGCGTTATTAAACTATGATCTATTCGATATTGTGCGTATTCGGGATGCATAGCGGGGCTGTGGTATAAGTCATTCCATCAGACATGGAAGAAAGAAATAAAGAAAGAAAGACGTAAAGTTAAGGATAGGGCTGAGTGGCAAACCAAAAGAGGCTTCTGTCCAGCAGTGGACTAAGATTGGCTGATGATGATGATGGGATACAAACAGAATTAGCTCCAAAAGTGTCAGCCATTACTGAGGGCAATATCTTCAAGGAAACCAGCGTGGATCAATATTTATTGGTTACATACAAAACATGTCAAATAAGTTAAAATTGCATCACAATTAATAAAACCAGGTTATACGCGAGTATAAAATGCTTCTCTGAAACCGCTTTAACGCAGGAAAATCGCTTCGTACGAATTTTGAGGAGATAAAAAATGGAGGGGTAATTAGTGCGCCGACTTACGACTAATATTGTAACTTAGCAGTGACCGCTATTTTAGTTCATACAAAAAAAACATACAATAAAAGCCCCGCCGTGCTTCCAAATTGTATACAAATAAAAAAATATTCTCAAAGCACCAAGTATTGTCTTCCATCAAGTAATCTTTTACAACTATGTTCCCCCAAAACAACATGCCATATGTGAGTTCGATTATGTCGTATAGCTGAAATACGCCGTGTTCATCTGTTCGAGGAATATGAAGGTGAGGACGGTGTGTGGGCCGAGCCGAGCGTAGTACGGGAGGAAACCTTTCCAGAGCGACAATACGCCTTCATTCCGGAGCAGGTTTACCACTACTGATACCTGACTCTGTCCTTTGGCTGCGTTTTGGATTCTGAAAGATGGAGAAAGTGTTAAAGAAACAGTAAGTCGACTAATAAATAAATATTGGTGGACATTATTTATGTATAAAAATAAGTATGTATTTTAAACTATATAAGTATTATATCAGCTATCTAGCCACCATAGTATAAGCTTTGCTTAGTTTGGGGTCAAATGGTGTTGTGTGAATTGTCGACCAATGTGTATTATTAATTTATTACATACACAACACCATCTAGGCCCTAACTAAACAAAGCTTGTACTGTGGGAGCCAGATTGCTGATATAATACTTATATATCTTTAAATACATATTGATAAACGAAGTAGACAACAGTATATCCTCCAGTACAGAGGGCTATATCCTACAGTAAAAGGAAAGCCGTAGGTAAAGATGATCATCATCTTTTATACAAAAAATACCATCGTTAAGCATACTTTACGTCGGTAAGGTTACTTTATACTCCCACTTTTGAACCTCCGGGTCCTTCTCTCACAAGTAGAAAATGAAGGCCATAATCCATCACGGCAAGTGCGTGTTGGCGGACGACGTATGTCTTCGAAAACGATGTTTTTTGGAACATGCCATTTTCCTTACAATGTTGTCAAAGCTAGTAGTGATGACTATTGGCAAAACAGTACTTGGCTAAATACACAGAAGTTCAGACGGGATTTGAACCCACGACCTCAGGATGGAGTTGGACGTTTTCGTCTGCCACCAAGGCTTTATACCACCGTTCACTGTCGTTCAATACGATGAATTTCAAAAAAATGCTGAAATATGGTTTTGTGGTTTTCAATCCACCTTCAATAATAAACTACCATAAATATGCCAATGTCGGATGAAACCTGTCTTTGGGCTAAAACTATCACTCTGTTGCATCTTTTTTCAGATCGGAAACGTCGTTGCGCAGACCTAAAAAACGTTGGGGGGACCTAGACCAATAACAGCAGAACTGGCCTGCTTATACCACTAAATAGAGACAACTGGAAAGAGGGTAGCAAGACCTTTGCCTAACATTGGGATACATCGGGCCCTTAATAATAATAATTCACTCCTTTAAAGGATGAACATATTCGGCAGTGGAACTTCTCGTCCCACAAAGTCTCAAAACAAAAATGTACAACCAGTGCGTCCTACCCGTTATGACCTACGGTGCTGAAACTGGCACACTGACAGTGAAAATGGTCCGTAAGTTCAAAGTCGATCAGCGAGCTATGGAAAAGGCTATGCTTGGGGTTTCTTTGAGGTCCTAGCATCCGCAATAAAGTAAATCGTTAGAAAACTAAAGTCACCGACATTGCTCAGCGTATTAGCAAACCGAATTAGCAATGGGGCGGTCGCATCTGTCGTAGACCCGATAACCGTTGGGGTAGACGGGTTCTGAAGTGAGAGACCGCGAATCTGTAAACGTAGTGTAGGACGCCCTGAAACTCTATGGAGTGATGATATTCGGAAGGCATTTGGTGGCGGTTGGAAACGTAAGACCGAGGATCGGGCTGAGTGACGTATTATAGGAGACTTTATACAGCTCATGTCCAGCAGTGCAAAGAATACAGGCTGTTGATGATGAGCAGTGGACGAGGCTAGGCTGTTGATGTGGATACTGACCTCGTCTTGATGATGTCGACTGGCATGGAAGCGATCGTGGTGACGAGCCCGGATACCATGGAGGCGCAGAAGTGGAGTGTGATTCCGTCTGGGACGTAGCCTACGAACATTTCTCGAGCCTGGAAACGTACGAATAATTGTTTAGGTGTTTATATATGTACTAGCGACCCGCCCCGGCTTCGCACGGGTGCAATACTGACACTAAATATACTAATTAAATTGGTTATTGTGGGTTATCCCTAAGAGATAGACATATTGACATATAGACCATAGTGAGCTTTTTTGTAGACCTTTTTAAGGTGTACAATACTGGAGTACAGTATTTTGATCTATCTCGTAGGGTTCAGCCAGCGTTTGCAATTAAAGCGCAAAAATTGTGTTTATTTATGTCATCGTTTTAGAAATCTTTAAAATTACCAGTGGCTCTCTACGGTACTATGCACGTATTCTACATATAAACCTTACTCTTGAATCACTCTATCAATTAAAAAAACCCGCATCAAAATCTGTTTTAATGACCTAAGCATACATAGGGACAGAGAGACGCGGGAAGTGACTTTGTTTTATACTATGTAGTGATTTGTAGCAGCGGGTTTAGCACAGTTTCGTGCGAGCAGCCGGCATTCACCGATGTGTAAAGGTACAAGTTCGCGCCACGACCGCGACGCGAGACCGCGACCGGAGACCGAACCGAACCGGAGACCGCGACAGGCACTTGACACTATGGAATTGTATGGGCGCCAGTTCGCGCCGCGACCGCGACCGCGACCTGTCTCGGTCTCCTGTCGCGGTCGCGGCGCGAACTGGCGTCCATACAATTCTATAGTGTCAAGTGCCTGTCGCGGTCTCTTGTCGCGGTCTCGCGTCGCGGTCTCAGCGCGAACTTGTACCTTTAGACGCTATCAATTCAAAACAAAACAAAAATAGGAGAGTATAAAATACACATATTTTAAGTTTTTACGAAATAAAATTTCACTGTCAATTTTCATAAATACATCCGGACATGAGCTGGTTTATCAGACATTGATGAGTTCTTGAGAATTTGTTAAAATACCAATATGTAGAATAATACAGGTTAAAAATACGAATATATCTGATTTACTCGACGCGGAAAGGTCAAACGGGCGTCAAAATATTTTATTACCGAGTATTTTCGTCCGACCACGGATGTCGGATCTCAATGGATACTGTATCAAGGTCCGAGATTATTTCCACAACTCGTCTTCACTATTTCACTATTAATAGCACATCAATAGTTTTAAGATAACAGGAATTTCACAGAGGGACTGTCATTAGTAGCGAGAACGTCTGAGTTTTTGAAGTGAAAACTTCTTTAGGCGCGCCTAGACAGATATTTCTTGGGCTGTGAATTGGATTCTAGCATCACGCTCGGGTATGATAAGAAATCTTCGGGTAAACTCGGGACCATGGCTATTGGCCATTTAGAAATGCGTCAGCCAATGGCAAATGGCTGAAAGGGCGTGGCGTCGGCATCATGCCATGGCCATCTAGAAATGCATCAGCAGGAAATGCTGAGGCATTAAGAGAAAGCTTCTTTTATTCTTTGAAATTGTTATATTTACGTTGAGCACTTTTTGTAATAGGTATGTGGTATAATCTAGTGCTCACCTAGAAGAAACCGATTGACTATTGATTTGAAGACACCGATATTGTAAACATCGAAAAAATGTAGGCAGAGCATTCCAAAACCTAGACGTTATTATCACAAAAGTAAAATCAAATTAAATATTCGTTAGTCTTTGGAAGTTCAACCATGGCACTATGTCGCTTTTTCGAGTTACCACCAGTCCGATAGAAAAAAGGGCAAGGTAGTGCTAATGCAGATCAGGTGCACACTATCCGAAGTGTATCCGAGTAGTGTGTCGTTTCGTACCTGCGAATAAGTGCTGAGTTGCGCTGCGTTGACGACCATGGCGCGGACCACCGTGGGAGTCGCGCCTCTCCATAGCTTGAGGGTGCCCTCTTCTCGGATTATCCTGAGATTTGCACAGTAAACATCGATTAAAGCAATATTTGTATATGATATACCTATTGAAGAGAAAACTTCATTTGGTGCACTATATGCTTATTTTCCGTGGGCTCTATTTAATAAGGTACCGGACTGGGTCGAAAATACACTATTCTAATTAGTCCGTCAGCTAGATCGTAGAAAAATATGGGACACGTTTTTTTTTTTTAATTCAAAATATTAGAAATTGACAGAGATATAGAACATCAAAGTTTGAGAGTGGGGGGTCGCGACGTGACTCGTGAGTAAAAATCGTACTCACGAGTGACGTCACGCGAATTTTCTAAGCGCTGTATCTTCGTCATTTTTTGTTCGAGAAACAAAATAAAAAATACGTGTACAATATTTTTTAGCAATCTAACTAATGGATTAATCAGCAGTTTTTTTGAGGATTGTACCCCATTCAAGCGTCATTTTCGGAAATGAAAGAAATCTTCGGGTAAATCCAAGATTCGTGTTTCCGAATCCTAATAGGTGTAGAATATATCCTGGACTTTATCATATATGAATTTCAAGTTGAATATTCAGCAGTTTGGTTATATTGGTTTTGGTATAAATAAACACGATAAGCCATCTATCTGAGGTCGTAAACTCTAGCAGTTTCTTGATAATATGTATTGTTTTGTAGTGGTAGGATTCTTTGCGGAGTCCGCCTGGGAGAGTATCACACCTTTCCCAGTTATTCTACCGCCAAGCAGTAATGTGTACCTACACACCACTGTGCTCCGGTTTGAAGGGAAATAGTTCCATAGAAATTAAAGAGCATAAAGATATATCATCTTAAATATCTGGGGGACGAGTGCAGTGCTAGGTAATGATTTGGACTCTTCCTATATTTTTTTTATCGTATATAGTGACGGGACGAGCAGGTCATGTGCCTGATGGTAAGCAACTTGCCTGCCACATAACAGCACAATGACACGCATCAAATAGCTGTGTGACACTCTGCGGTTATGAGAGGTTGTTAAAGGGTCTAAATTATAGGGGCGCATTATAGGGGGATATCTGGGCACCCTTGGGCCAGTGTGCCTGACCCCAGCAAAAAGGTTTGCCTCGACGGCTCCTGGGTAATGATTCTAAACGCAACCCAAACGGCTCAAATTCGGAACGACAATCCTTGGTCATTCTAAACAGATAAGACAAAGACCGAGAGATGAGATTCCGTACCGACCAAATTCCAAAAGAACATCCTGCTGAAACACAAGACGTTGGCAAAATTATAGTCACACAACTTATGACAGTTATCCCACCGCCGACGAGAAAACGAGTAACTATCGGCTATTTTCTCGCTCAAGAAACGTACAATAGATATACATTCCATGTTAATAAAAGAGATGCATGTACAAATAGTTGGTCGCTGACTGTTCACACTGCCGGCGAGCACTCGCTTCACTAGTTTGTCGCTGAACGACAATAGCTACGAAAGATAACACTCGCTCAGCGATTAGAACACGCCGAGAGAGCAACCAGCAGTAATTTCTCTACGGTGCGGCCATCTGAAAGCACGTTTTCTTACGCCGCGAGCGAGTGCAAGTAATCGCTCGCCTCACTCGCACACTCGCTTATAGCCGAGCTACACATCACTCGCACTCGCTCCGCGGCTCGCCAACCCGTTTCTAAGTCTAGCTCTACTCGTTCATCGTTGGCGGTGCGACAACTACTGCCTTATGGAAGCCAGAAATGAAAAAGAACAAGATGAGATTCCGTGTCGGATCGCTTGATTCGACACTACTGGGTTCAGGATCGATAAGCTGACCTGTCCCACTAGGGAGGGGGGAAGTAAAGATGATGATCTCACCTCATGAGCGCGTCAGCAACGTTCTTATAGTTCCTCCGCTGCTCGACCGGCAGTCGACCGTCCGCCGTCATCCGGATGAGGGCCACCTCCGCCGGGGTGCCTACGAAGGCTCCGATCGAACCGGCCGCCACTCCGAGCATGGTCTTTATCGCGAAACCGGGAGCCACGCCCTTGTTTTGCCTGTGGACAAATTGGAATATTTATTATTACATTTATTCTATACATAAGTAATTAGCCAATCTACCGCCAAGCAGTAACGTGCACACATTACATTACGTTTAAAGGGCAATTTCAGAGAGATCACCGGCTATAGAGATAAATCAGAGTAATTAGGTAATGATTTGTACTTCTCATGTTTCAATAGTTGCGTAATACTAGTGTTATGAGCAGGCATATCGCTTCACTCTAAATTATTATTGATTTAAAAAAAAACTTTAGAACAATTGCAATGAAATTGAAATGAGACCCGTGAAACGAAGTAACAGTTTTACAAATCAGTTCAGCCATCTTCGAGTAATAGGTGAACATTAACATACATAAAGACATATTTTGGACTCTTCATGTTCCAATAGCTGCATGTCATTGCGCTGTAATGTGGCAGACATGTTGCTTACCATCAGGCACATATTCTGCTCGTCTCATCACGCCATACTATAAAAAAAAGATTCCAGCCTATTGAGTACAGATTTAATTCACGGGTAACTAACGTGTGATATGGTCGGTCTAGTCAGACTTGTTTCGTTTAGTTCAGTGGCAAATTAATGTGAAAACATAATATGTTTGCTCCTTTATTATACAAGTATACGTCACGCGCGCGCATTCTCCTTGAAAAAGGCCGCAGGATGCGGCTGAAACTTAACTCAGACTAGACCGACCATATAACGCTTGAGTCACCCGTAAATTTCATTAATAAAAAAATTGTAACAACCACGTCAGTCTTCATAGTTAAAAATATGTCTAATTATAAATATTGCAAGGGTCGACGCCATCGGTCGGTTCGTAAGGCGAGCGTTGGCTACATCTTCGAAGACCAACCGACTGACTTACAGACGGCTATTAGGAACAGAAATGCGGTCACAGTAGAGGCTCTGAACCTTGGTACTCTAACCGCAAATTCGGACTAGAATTACGTTGATCATGTTCCCTGCTCCACCTATTTTCTTTTTTTCTCCCAATCCAAGATGACAAAGGTCACGGACCCCGGGGTTTGTTGAGTTTTGAGTTTCTAAGTATACATATATTTTTTAAATGATATATGAAATATTTAGCAAATGATCAACAGGACAGCGTTTGATAGCCCACAGGGGAAAGGGACAGGGTAAATGTGACGTTTCCGAAAATCACGTATTCACGTGTCTTGATAATGATCTTCATACTAATACATAATGCACTTCGCATAATTTAACATTAACATACGCCTTTGAATATACATATATAAATGGCAAAGGTGATTAACCGATAGGTCAACGCACAGCCCAAACCGTAAGAGCTAGAAAGGATTATATTTATTTAAATTTTTATTCGACAGTCGTATTACTTTTCAAAGTGGGAACCTGCCATAAGAAACTTAAAGGACGAAAGCGAAGCCGCGGGTTAAAGCTAGTTTATATAAATAAAAATACATCTGTCTAATTGATATTCTCCATTTTGAAAAGTTGTTTGGTTAACAAAAAAAAAAAAGAAATGAAAGCTGCATATCCATATGTTAGTATTTCAGTACCAAACGAGTAGCAGCGTGCTTACACTAGTCTTGAAAAAGGCCGCCAAATGCGGTTGAAACTTAAAGCAGACTGGACTGACTATATCACACGTGAGATACTCGTGAATTAATTTAAAATGTTTAAAACCGCTTATTATACAGGTTATTTGCGTTTATCTGATATTCTGGAAACGCTTGATTACTTGACCCTGTTTTCACTTTCTTAACCCTGACTGATAATCACGGTTTGACCTAACGACACTAGCAGTCATGCACGGAATGAGATAAAAGTCGATTATTCTGCAGCAATAAAATCTTTATCTTATGCGGTTTTGGATCATTGTTATATGTGTGATCTGGAAATAAAGGCTCCTTCCCACTGTGAGCGCGATAGAAAATTAAGTATGACCCAATCACTACTTTTTCGGGACATGTTCGAAAAAAAGGTTCAGTATAGAACATCGTCGCAAAGCTTGTATAATATAATACCCCGTTTACATGATTCCAGTCCAGCGACCGAATCCAGCGCTGGATTGCTTACTGGAATAATGGAAACCGGCACTGGAATGCATCAATCAATCAATCAAGTGCCAATGCATTCCAGCGCCGGTTTACATTATTCCAGTAAGCAATCCAGCGCTGGATTCGGTCACTGGACTGGAATAATGTAAACGGGGTATTATAATATAATGAACTAGCGGTCCGCTCCGAGTTCACCAGTGGTACATAATATAAAGTCTATAGCACTCAGGGATTACGTACATATCAAACGGTGAAAGAATTTTTGAAATCAATCCAGTAGTTCCTGAGATTAGCTCGTTCAAACACAAAACATCTTCAGCTATATAATATTAGTATAGAGGTATACCTAGACTAGATTGAGATAAAACTCATGTTAAGGTTTTACTGCATGATATGATGATGTATCAGGTGCCTGCAATACGCGTCTTGTCATGCCGCGATCAACGTACACCGCGGTATGCTATTGTAGACCGTACCATGTTATTATAAACGACGTCATTCCATTATAGACTGCAATATGATATTATGAACCACGTAAGGGCATTGTAGATTGTGGTAGGTGTGCTGTGAAATCTCGCGATTCGCTTACTACGGTTGCGACTCTGCCTGTGATTGTTTTGCAGTAGGTAGGTAAGTAATGCCCGATTCACAGATATCTTTACGTTTCGGAAAGTGAGCAGCTGATCTGCATGATCTAATACCACCTTGCCCTTTTTCTATCGGATTGATCTGAAAAAGCGATATCGTTTTATGGTTTAAACGAAAAGGTTTGACGCCACTGTCGTAATCTGAACTCTCAACAGTGGAATACGTTACCTGATTAGGTTTTTTTGATGGATATAATATTCCAAGATTTTCAAGTCTATGTCTAAATAAATATAGATTTACGCATGGCCGCAATCTCGTCTAATGATGCGGTCTACTATGAAGCGCGCTTACGATAGAAGTGAAAACTCATAACTCAGAATATGATAGCTTACTTTGGAAACTACGCAGGTGAATCCGGAGGGCGTGGATAGCTATGAGCATGGCCATCTAGAAACGCTGACGGATTTCTAGGTGACCAATGACAAAAGCTGACGCATTTCTAGATAGCCAATGGCCATGGTCCCGAGATTACCCGAAGATTTCTGTAATTTCCGAGCGTGATGATGGAGATCAATTCACAGCCCAAGAATCTGAATGTAATGCGCCAAAATAAGTTTTAACTTAAAAAATCCTTAAGTATTGTTTTAGGTAGGCGCAAATCTGTTCCTTTGAGCCTTTGTAACATCAACTTTATCTAAATAAAACCAATTAACTCTCAACTTTACAACCCCAATATGTTATCCATCTTGTAATAAAAGTCAGAAATAGACTGCAGTATCATAAGTTGAACTCTTGACGTTCACGTGAATTGTGTAACTCTAAGGTACCGTAGCCTCAAAGTCCGCTAAATACATACATATATTTGTGGATATTTCCGATATTATCATACAATGGTCGATTTATCGGCTCGAGTGACAGAAGACCTCCGAACAGGGTCAGAGTGCGTATAGTTTATGGAACTGATGTTACTGTTTACACATCTGAGTTTCTTTTATGAGTACAGCTATCAGTTTCGTGGCGAGTGTTGATGTACGTCAGAAGGGGCCCCTTAAACCTACGCCCGAGTCACAAGTCTTGGGGTCTACTCGGGATTTCTCTCTCTGCCACACGATGGACCCGGCACCCGCACGGTGAATCCATGGAATGCTAAGAAGTTCGTCTCTTACTAAATTGCAATTAAATGGATGTGCCCCTAACACACAAAAGGGTATGAGTGAAGAAATGTATACGGAAGTTTTGTAATTTTTTTTAGGCCAGAAGCTTGAAACTTATTTGTAGATTTCTAATTTGATATAAATAAATATGACATTGAAATTTTGTAAAAACCTTTGAATTGTATTTGCGAAACAAATCTTGAAAAACTGGTAAGCCGTGTATTACGCCAAGAGGCACCGATTGTAGACTATAAAATAATAAATAGCAGTTGTAATTATTGCATAACATTTAGGAACTAAAATGTTTTCCTCTTGTATCAGGAAGCAGTGGAAGTTACAGCTGGTCTAGTCGGGAGAACGGCGCCTGCCGATCCGGAGACCCTGGGTTCAAAACCACGCGCACCACTGTCTTTTCCAAGTTATAATGCCGCTAACTTAAAACAGTGAAGGAAAACATCGTGAGGAAACCGACATGTACCTTCTTTTCTAAACCGACAAGTAATCTTTCGAAGTCATGTGGCACACAAAACTAGCGTTTTAGTATTAAAATTAACGTGGTTGTTACACAAGACATATTAATTGGGTAAACGGGTAACTCACGTGTAATGAGGTCGGTCAATCTGACTCGAGTTTCGGCCGCGTCCGGCGGCCTTTTTCAAGGAGAGTGTACGCGCCCGATGGCTTCCCGTTTGGCACTAAACTAGCGTTGCGTAGCGTTTTCTACACAAAGCAAGAAGTACCTACCAGCTTACTCGCTTGCTATCCTAGCTTGAAAAACTAGCTTCGTGTAGCTCGGGCATTATTCATAAAAAAAACCCACTACGATCATAGATCGTAGAACCCAAGATGGACCCTCCCAAACTTCAGGGCGCACCCAATCATGTCAACGTTGGGAAGAGTGAGCTCACTCTTTCCGTTCTAGTCGGTTGCAGGACGCGGTGGACGCCGGACGTTTTTACCTATCATTATTCGTTGTCAGCAACCAAAATAAGTAGAACCACAGCAAATTTCGCCGCTAGCGATTATAGGGTTCAAGTAGATTAGTTGTTTGTAAACCACTTACGATACACACAGAGACGCAGTTTATTACCAATTTCAAGGTGCTCAGGGCACATCTATTGATTTATATCGATGACTAGGATGATGTTAAAGAATGAATTTTCGAAAAGCCATACGCGGTCATTCAACGATAATAATTTAGAACCGATTATGTGGTTATCAAGTGGATGTGAATTACGTACGCCGTGGAAGAGATAACCAGTCAAATAACTATAGTTGCATAATATTTGGCGACGTCATGTTCTCAGGGCGTGATAGCGAACGTAGCGTAGAATTGAAGTTATCCGCGTACACATTAATTACGGTTGAGATAACATATCGTAGAGTTCGGACGTTTAAGAATAAATAAATAAATATTGGTGGACAATTCACACACAACACCATCTGAGCCCAAACTAAGCAAAGCTTGTGTGATGGCGGCCAGATAGCTGAATTAAGCTGATATAATACTTATATAGTTTTAAATACATACTTATTATACATAGAAACATCCAGACACAGTGCAAACATTTGAATTCATCACACAAATATTTGCACTGGGTGGGAATCGAACCCATGACCCTCGGCTTCGCAGGCAGAGCTACTACCAGCTAAGCCACGAGGCCAGAATGGACTCTCTGAAATTGGGTATAAGAATCCCAGCGCATGTATAGGCGGTACTTCTATTTATTTATTTATATAACTAGCATTCCGTTCCGACTTCGTTCGGATATTGACATATAAAGACCTCGGATACCTTCTCTGGCTCATGAAGAACAACTTAGCTAAATATCATCACATGATCAAATCAAATGCATAGTTTACGATTCTGAAAGGACATACAGACAAACATTCATCCTACCCTTTTCATATTAAAAATGTCAATGTTTGGATATTTGTTGTAACGTCGTAACGTCTGAACGGATCGGGCTGAAATTTGGAACACAGATTATGGTTTGGAATAACACATAGGTAGGCTATTTTTTATCCCGGGAAACTGACGGGAAGGACATGAACTACGTGGACAAAACCGCGGGCCACTACTAGTTAACATTAAAAATGACAATGTTTGGATGTTTGTTGCTCAATCATGTAGTAACAGCTGAACTGATCGGGCTGAAATTTGGAACACAGCTTATAGTGTAGAATAACACATAGGCTATTTTTTATCCCGGGAACATAATATACAGGGTTATTGGTAATCAGCCTTCATCCGTTTAAGGGCATGTTCTGTATATTTAAACAAACAACTTTTGTTTTACAACTTTCGTTAAAACTCAATAGATAACCCAAAAAAAAATAGTGTTTATTGCCCTTTTTTGTACTGTTTAGCGACTTTTTAGTGTTTATTCCCTTCGGCACATCATTTTTTGCGCGTTAAATAGCGTACGCGCTCTTGTTACGAAGAGTTCGATGCTTTTAGACCGTGCCATTTTTTTTTTTTTTTTGTAAAAGAAAAAAAAAACACATTTTTTTTAAAAACTGTAGAACAAAAGTTGATGTATTGAATGTACCTAACATCCCCTTAAAAGGATGCAGGCTGATTACCAATAACCCTGTATAACAATGGACACGACGCGAACGGGAGCTATGCGGATAAAACTGTGGGGCGCTACTAGTTTATTTATAAAAACAAAACCTCAACTATTCAATAGTTGATCCGTCGAACTTCGTGCAGCCATTTTATTCAGTTCGCAGTGATTAAACCCGTTCCCTGCTGGCTGAATAAATGAACGTCATTCGGTCAATGTTTTTAATATTCAATTGTTCCATTGATCGTTATGATACATTTGCCGGTCTTATTTAAACAGTGAAGATATTTTCATAACGAGCGTGTTACGGACAATTTACAAACATGTCATACGGAGCTGATGGACTCATTCCACGATTAATTCATTTGTAGGCAAGGTATTCTGTCCTAAGCCTTTATAATTATGATATTTTAACGTTTCGATAAACTCTTCGTCAGAGTTGTTTTCTTTCAGTTTGTTGAGCAATCTGCAATCCTATCCTAATATAAGTATATAAAAAACCAGAGTCATGATGTTCATTCCCAGTGAAACTCTTCAGGATGTCTACTCTCTTTCTACGAAAACGTTTCTCTCTTTCTACGACTTGCCAACTCCTATTTTACTTCGATCCGTCGTTTTGTCTGTTTAAATGTTCTAAGCCTACTCTAATTAGTCTCTAGTAGGGTTAGAACATTTAAACCGACGAAACGACGGATCGAAGTAGAACCGGAGTTGGAAATTCGCGAGTTTATTATAGACTGGCCTCGTGGCTTAGTGGGGTAGTAGCTCTGCCTGCGAAGCCGAGGGTCGTGGGTTCGATTCCCACCCAGTGCAAATATTTGTGTGATTGAATTCCCTTTCGTAGACTTAATTCACCTGGCTCAATTCACCTGTCAAATGTTAGCACTGTGTCTGGGTGTTTCTATGTATAATAAGTATGTATATAAAACTATATAAGTATTATATCAGCTATCTGGCCGCCATAGTACAAGCTTTGCTTACTTTGGGGTCAGATGGTGTTGTGTGTGAGTTGTCCACCAATATTGATGTATATTATTTTATTTAATATTTTTATTTATTTCGTAATTACTTTTTTCGTAGAAAGGCAGTAGACGTCCTGGTGTCCCACGACACTGCATGTATTTTTGTTGTTTAGTCAAGTCGGAACGTCTGAACTCTAGAACTGCACTCTAGAATAGTACATTCGATTCTCATTATGGGAAAATGACGGAAACGGTAACTAAGCGGATAAAACCGTTGGATGTTGCTTGTTTGTTATACAGGGTTACTGGTAATCAGCCTGCATCCGTTTAAGGGCATGTTCTGTATATTTAAACGAACAACTTTTGTTCTACAACTTTCGTTAAAACTTAATAGATAACCCAAAAAAAAATTGTATTTGTTGCCCTTTTTTGTACTGTTTAGCGACTTTTTAGTGTTTATTCACTTCGGTACATCATTTTTTGCGCGTTAAAGAGCGTACGCGCTCTCGTTACGAATTGTTACGAAGAGTTCGATACTTTAAGACCGTGCAAATGCACTTTTTATTTATTTTGTAAAAGAAAAAAATACATATTTATAAAAGGATGCAGGTTGATTACCAATAACCCTGTACATTTTAAGTAATATTTGTACGAGCAATTGAGTAATGAACGCTTATTTAGAATGCGGTCAATTTAGTTTGTGTTTGTGTTTAGACCTAATATAAAGTGCACTGTGGTATCATTAATTACGCAAGTTCAAACTTTTCAGCTTTTGCTATTTATCTTAGGGTTATAAATACAAACTTGACGATACCGCTGGTTTTAAAGCAAATGGATAACATTGTGAGGAAACCAACATCTTTTAAGAAAGATGCATTTAAGAGAAAGATGATATGTGTCACTAGCCCGCGTCGATATGGAAGAGAGTGAAAGCATGATGCAATCACTCTCTCGCTTGACTCTTGCTTTGGCTTGAATCCCAGCAGAGAAGGCATTGAGTTTCAACAACAGTACTTAGCATAAAAAGTAGAGTACGATGGTATGGCGAGTATTTAGAATACTTTCGGGTACGCTTCAAATTTGTGCATCAGTAGTTAGCTATTTTAGCACTAATCCTGAGTTCGATAGAAAGTAGAGCCAATAACAGGTCAACTGCCATTGATATCTTTAAAAAAAGTGGCCAAGTGCGAGTTGGACTCGCCCATGAAGTTCCGTTGCAGCAAGTAACATAATATACATAGTACACATAGTTCTTGTAGGTCGTTGAAACTCGTTGATCGAAGTTTCAATAATAGTGTATTTATGACGTACTAAAAAAAACTACTCATCAAATCGAGTTCAAACTAATTTTCGTTGGTAGTTTACATGGTAATGTACATCATATTTTTTTTAGATTTTTCATTCTCTTACTTTCGAAGTTAGAGGGGGGGGGGACACATTTTACCACTTTGGAATTGTGTCTCGCGCAAATTATTCAGTGTAGACGAAAATGATTTATGAAACCTCAACATCATTTTTGAAGACCTATCGATAGACACCCCACACCACACGTGTAGGTTTGATAAAAAAAAATTGCGTTTCAGTTCTCAGTATACCCTAATTTTTCTTTTTTTTCAAACCTTAATGCGGTTCACAGAATACATCTACTTACCAAGTCTCAACAGTGTAGTTCTCATAGTTTCGGCAAAAAGTGGCTGTGACATACGGACGGACAGACAAACAGACAGACAGACAGACATGACGAATCTATAAGGGTTCCGTTTTTACGTTTTACGGAACCCTAATAAAAAAATATAATTTAAAAACTCAAAAACCCGACTGCGTAAAAAGTGAACCAAACTACGTACTCGCATACTAAAAAAACTGAAAAGAATAAAACAAGCATTTAGATTTCTGGTGGTCTAGAATTCTATAATATGTTATTGTATTAATACTATTGAAATATATACAATATTTTCTAATAAAAGAACATTACAACTGAAGAGTCGGGATCCATTATTATTCGACATACAATCTAATTGTTCAATGGATTCGATATTATTATTCGACATACGATGTAATTGTTCAATGGATCCCGACTGTTCAGTTGTAATGTTCTTTTATTAGAAAATATTGTATTTATTTCAATAGTAGGTATTAATACAATAACATATTATAGAATTCTAGACCACCAGAAATCTAAACGCTTGTTTTATTCTTTTCAGTTTTTTTAGTATGCGAGTACGTAGTTTGGTTCACTTTTTACGCAGTCGGGTTTTTGAGTTTTTAAATTATATTTTTTTATTTTATGCTTTTTAGTTATGAACAATGCTGTGAATGTTAATATGCTCAACATAATAATATGCATCTTTTGCTTGTTGACCAAATGTCTTCGATTCTACTGATATAATATGTAGGATTTTCTACTGCATGTAATTCATATTTATAGTTTTGTGTTAGTATAGGTTTTCGATTGACGTTGAGTACCTACTAAATCGTTTGAAGTTGGAGATGGGCGACCGAGGCGGAGCAATCCGAGAGCGGTTCCGTGTTCCCACTATCAGCGGCAGAGTTGAAACCCCATGGAGGTTTATTAGTAGATAGGGGCACCATATCCATACATGACATAGAGTGCAACATAACCCGGCTGTGTCTGCCAGGCGGGGCAGTAGGGTATGCGTAAATACATTTCCTGCACGTACAAAAAAAGGTAGTCCAATATACCTACTAGCATAGATCGTAGAACCCAAGATGGGCCCCATCCCAAACTTCACGGCACACACAATCATGTCAACGTTGGGAAGAGTGAGCTCATTCTTTCCGTTCTAGTCGGTTGCAGGACGCGGTGGACGCCGGACGTTTTTACCTATCATTATTCGGTGAACAACCAAAATAAGTAGAACCACAGCAAATCTCGCCGCTAGCGATTAGGTGCTCAGGGCACATCTATTGATTTATATCGATGCCTACTAGATACATTAGTATATAATGTCCATCCACATTCACACGTACAGTTAGTTATACGAAGTTTTCTGCTACCTAAAAACCTACAAATGTGAGAATGGTTGTTACTCAACTTTAAATCAATATACATCCTAAACGGTCAGTCAAATCGAAAAACATTGAGAGAAAGCTAAACATTATTTTTAAATACCTATTCAACGATACCCCTCTTGACATATTTTGGTGATTTTTATTTTTTTAATTTGGACAATATGGCGTCCTGAAGCCGCCATATTGGACTTACACTAATGTCATGTCTTTAGTGTCACTCGCCAGATTAAGAGGAATCGATTGACGTGTGAATCATAAAAATCGGCCCAGGCGTTTGGTCTGTATAGTGCCTCAAAGGAACATACAAACATACATACATAGACTGTTAAACACATTACCACTCTTTTGCGTCGCGCAGTCGGGTAAAAAGAGACTTAACACACATATTTTGAAGTTTTACTGTCTTTCTTTTTTCCAGAACCAATTTCAAAATTATTTTTTGTGCAAAACAAGTTTTCAACAATGGATTTACATTTTACACAATTTCGTGTTGACAGAATCGAGTTTCATAACTTTTGTGAAATCGACAACCATGTCCATCCAATCAATTAAGACAATCCAGACAAAATTGTAGGCAAATTTTAGTTTTTGTTCATATTTTACAAACCTCCTGGCCGATTTCGATAAAATTTATATGGGACCATTCGGGAAGCATACCCATCCGAACACAAAAAATAATTTAGTAAAAAAATAAGTTTATTCTTTTCTTTTTCGCGTTAGGGAATAATGATGGGAGTAAATTAGCAATTTTTTACAATGCGCAGACCGTCACTAAAAACCGACACCCTGGAGTTAGCTATTCAACATTTTAGCAAATATCATAATTAACTTCAGGTTAAGAGTTCTTTTTCGTTGAAGACATCATTTATTCTACGGTTGAAGTTAGGACTTTTTAGCCCGAGGAATAAAAACTAGATTAACTTATTGCATGCATAAGTACCTACACACTTTTATTTTCGATAATTTCATGCCTTAAAATAATCATCAGGTGCGAGCGAGACAGATGGACTACCCTACACATTAGTATACCTAGTGATAACTTTATTGATTGTTCAGTTGCGTCATAAACTGTTGTCACTGTATCGAAGTCAAGTGCGGGTAAAAGCAGGTCACTGTTCTTTACAAGTGTACATATTGTGAAGGGCAGCGCTGTCATGGCGTTGAGTTTAACTTGGCTCAGATTCTAATGTAATTCGCAAACAATGTTATAGTCGCAATGCAGTAGCTATTGATTAGATCTAGCCTACCTACTTGTTCTGGGATTTCTAGACCTCCTAGTTTAGTTTTTTCAACTTACAGTTTTACACTTGACCGCTACCTCGCCCGATGTTAAGCGATGATGCGGTCCATGATAACTTAGAAGAAACCGATTCACTGTCGTTTTGAAAACACTAAGATTGCAACCATCGGAAAATACCCACTCAAGCAACATATTTCACAGCTTAGACTTCTTAGACTAGACGTTCTTATCATAAAAGTAGAATCAAACCTCTTCGTTCCAGTTCCTGGAACATCAACCATGAAACAGTGTACTTATGTATATTGTGCCTGCTGGTAAGCAACATACCAGGTCATAACAGCAGAGCGACGCGCAACTATTGGAACATTAAAATTACAAACCATTATCTAGCACTGCACTGCGCTCGTCACCCAGAGATATAAGATATTTTATATCTATACCCTGTTATTTCCCTAGAAACGTTGCCCTTCAAACCGGAACACAGTGATGTTTTCACACGACGCTGCAAAGTGTCATACAAACTATTACTATTATGGCCCTCACGCTCTTCTTGCTAGAGAATGTCCAGAATCCCAGCAGTGGGATCATTTAGTGGGCTGTTTAAAAAGGGGTTTTTATCTGTTACGCCATTTATATGATAGGGATGCACGATACTATTCGATTTTTGTAATATCGATTCAGCATTACACAATATTTATCAATATTTACAATGTTTAATTCAGGTCAATCGATACACTCGATATACATAATGTATATGTAAAAATATCTCATTTACAAATCAAACAATGACCACGTTTTTATTCATTACTATTATCAGCTCGCGACTTCGTCCGCGTATAATTAGGAAAATGTTTATTCCTTGAGGAACTTTGTATTTTGTCGTGATGAAAGTCACTCGTAGTTAATTAACCGACTTTAATAAGGGAGGAGTTTCTCAATTCGGTTGTATATTTTTTTCTTGTACGCGATAGCTCTGCCAATTGTGAATTTTGAATCGATTTTGAAGATTTTTTTTTTGTTTGGTAGATCGTACTTCAAATATTAACAAAAATATAAAATTTGCTAGCCATAACGACGTATTCGTACTACGTCGTTGTTTCATTGGAAGTTGAAAAATTGTGCTTAGTTGATATCACAAAATATATTATATGAAATTTATTTCAGTATCTGAGTTTTATTTTTAACTATTATTGAAGTCGGGTATTGTTTTTTCGGAGGAAATTAGATTATTCGTGAGGAAAATTTGCTTATTTGAGTTCCAAATTATTTGAGTTCCAAATTATTTGAGTTTTAAATTTTAGCCTAATTCCTTCACATCTTATTACGTGATTGAGTAAACAAACATCCAAACACCTAAACATCTAAACTTTATCATTTGCAATATTAGTAAAATAAATATGAAACTTCAAAAGGCCTCGACCGACTTTGATGATGTCTTTTTGTGTTCATACATATTAATGGACTTTTCTCACACAATTACAGTTAACAATCATTTCATTAACTCATTGATGTCAGGTCATTTCCATGAAATAGGTATCGCATCACTGAGATCTAGTGCTTACAATCGATTTCTTAGGTAGTTTATACGGCAAAGAACGTATGTCAGGTCTACTGGTAATTAATTCTTAGGTGTTCATTACATCCTAGCAAAATGGTAAAAATAAACCGTGTCATTGAATCTACTTACTATGAAATACCGCGTCTTATTTTAAAATTTGTATTTATTGTTTTTTTTTTTCAGATTGTTTCTATTGGGAAAAACCAAATCAGGCAACGCATTCCAGTTCAGCTTCTCATACAAGAAAAATGGCATCAACCCAATAACAATGATTCAAAACCACATTAGATAAAGATTTTATTGATGCAGAAGATGAGATTAGATTAGATGAGAGTATAGATGATGCTTTGTTCACCGTTTACTTAAAATACCCTGTTGCACGCACCGATGGATCCATTGAACCACATTTTTCTTAACTTGGTATGTATGTATCCAGACTCCAGACCTATTCTTGTCAATTCTTTTTTGGGGGAACGATAATTCTTGAAAGTTGTAAGTCTATTTATTTATTTATACAATTTTTTAGGGAACTCGGTGTGACACCGGTTCTACTAAATGGTCACACTGGATGCCTTCTTCAATTCAAGGTCATAATACACTACGCTGGCCCAGTGCAGGTTGATGGATGACGCATGACCCCGAAATATTCTAGGTACATGTCCTCTACCCTCTCGATGTTGTCCTTCACTGTTTTTAAGTTAGCGAAATTACGCACATGACTTCGAAAAGACAGTGGTGCGTGTGGGATTCGTACCAGAGGCTCCGGATTGGCAGTCGCCGTAACTTACTACACCAGCTGTTGCGTCATACAGTCGGCTAAAATTAAATCTTTACAAGATATAACTGTGTCCAATGCACCTTGACTGATATTTGAACATGTCCTTCTTATCGCACGTATGCTATACAAACAAGGGGAAATGTATTCACATTCCATTGTTTGTCAGCTGTTATTCAACTAACTAGACAGGACTTAATTTGACTGTTTGTTAAGCCGGACAGTAGTAGTACTTAGTACGTAAATGAGTAATTTCGCCACGGTTCTTCTTGCGACCGATCTTCAAGAATTATTTTTGGATATTTGGTAGGAATGAGAATAGGTTCTATCGATGTTATTTTGGGGCAAAAGCTTTTTGATTTCATAGTTCTCCAGGAGCTACCAGGAGAACTCCAACTCCAGGAGAACTCTGAAAAGTCCACCTGGAGCCTGGGGCTGGAGCTGGAGAAGTTTCACACATTCAACAGGTTGAAATACAGAGCCAATTGGTGGATTATGGTCTTGACTTGCGAGACAGGCTCTTTAAATGTTTGCACATTTAGTATGCTATTAAGCTATATGTACTCACTCTCTGTAAGCATCGAAGAGGTAGTTATACACCCCAAGCCTGGTGGTGGTGTAAGTGGCTTGCCGCAGAAGACCAGCAGACAGACCAGCGTACAGCTTGAAGAACCCTTCTCTGGCGACGATTTCGCTCCCGATGGTGAAGGACGATATCCCTCCACCGCTGAGCTGCATCCTGGTCTTGATCAGGTCCAGTGGCTGAACGACGCATGTCGCCGCCATTCTGCGTGTGGAAAAAAACATTATATAAACAATTTTAAGCGATATTTTAATTTTCTGCAAAAAAAAACAAACACCGGCACCGTTTGCAATTTAAATTCAGACATTCGATTAAATTTCATATTTTTTTGTGAAATCAACTAAACAAACAGCACACTGTTCCAATGAACAACGGATAGATATTACGAATACGGGATCGAGGCAAGCAAATATTAGTTTTTGGTTGATATTTCAAAAATCGCTTCACTGATTTCGATACAATTTACATGGTACCTCCTCTGAAGTATGATCTACCAAGCAAAATAGAAAATGACCATCAAAATTTATTCACAACGGTTTCACTTGCGTAGTTCCCGATAAAAAGTAGTATGTGTTTTACCTATCTACATATGTACCACATTTCATATAAGATGTCTTTAGTTGTTTTTGCTTGATATAGTAAAAACATCCATATTCGATACAAAATTTCGTATTACTTAGTAATATTAGTAGGATATAACTTGCTAATAGCAATTACAGATGGAACGAAGCGGTCGGCGGTGGACGTTAGCGACACCGAAGCGACGCTATTGAGACTGTTCCAAGTTCCAAAGGAGATGTCTTTCTTTCTTGACGTGTTGCTTTTGGCAGAGTCTGCCTGGGGAAGTACCACACCTTTGCTAGTTATTCTACCGCCAAGCAGTAATGTTCAAACATTACTGTGTTCCGGTTTGAAGGGCAATGTTTCCGGAGAAATTACAGGGCTTAGAGATATAACATCTTAGATCTCTGGGTGACGAGCGCAGTGCAGTGCTAGGTAATGATTTGGACTCTTCATGTTCCAATAGCTGCGTGGCACTGTACTGTTATGTGGCAGGCATGTTGCTTACCATCAGGCACATGTCATGATCGTCTCGTCACTCTTTATTTAAAAAAAAAAAGGTATTCGCTATTTCGGTAACCCACGCTTGGCCAACGTGGCGGATTAAGCCACTCTCATCTTGGTTGAAAAAGCCCCGAGTCCCAGCAGTGGGAACATTAAGTAGGCTGATAGGTACTATATTGCAGTGCTTATGGGGCGTATAAGTATTACGTAAAGCAAGTTTTAAAGATTTTATCCTCCAGGCCACGTGGTTCGACACTGTAGTTCGATCAATGAACTTTTTTTCCCGTTGCGTTGGTTCGATCAATCGGACCACGTGAACTTTTTTTTCCCGTTGGTTCGATCAATCGGACCACGTGAACTTTTTTTATCCCGTTGGTTCGATCAATCGGACCACGTGAACTTTTTTATCCCGTTGGTTCGATCAATCGGACCACGTGAACTTTTTTATCCCGTTGGTTCGATCATCGAACTATGTGTTTTTGAAACCTGTGATAGTTCAATTTATCTGAATATGTTATACCCTCTTTACTCCTCACGACGTTTCCTTCACCATTTTGAAGTTAGCAGCATAACATACATGACTTCGAAAAGACAGTGGTGCGCGTGGGATTCGAACCAGGGACTCCGGATCGGCAGTCACCGTTCTCCCGACTAGACCAGCCCTAACTTTAGTTACTACTGGAGTCATACTGTTTTGATGTGGTTTTGTTTTTTGAAGTGAAAACTTCTTTAGGCGCGCCTAGACAGATTTATGTGGGCTGTGAATTGAATTCTACCGTCACGCTCGGGTATGATAAGAAAGCTTCGGGTAAACTCGGGACCATGCCCATTGGCCATCTAGAAATGCGTCAGCCAATGGGAAATGCTGAAAGGGTGTGGCCTTGGCATCACGGCATGGCCATCTAGAAATGCGTCAGCCAATGGGAAACGCTGACGCATTTCTAGATGGCCATGCCATGACGGCTAGCCCACGCCCTCCGGATACACCCGTGTGGTTTCCAAGGTAAGCTATCAAATTCTAAGCTATAAGTTTTCACTTCTATCGGCAGTTCCTATGACTGTAATTTTTTTTTTTACTTTTTTGGGTTTACCCAAACCTCCATCTCGTTTAATGTTAAGCGACAATGCGATCTATAACGGAGCGTGCTTACCTAGAAGAAACCGATTTACTTTCAATTTGAAGACACCAAGATTGTAGTATCGGGAAAACCCACTCAGGCAACGCATTCTAGAGCTCTGTAGACGTTTTTATCAGAAAGATAGAGTCAAACCTCTTCGTTCGTGTCCTTGGAACGTCAACCATGAAAGGATGTCGCTTTTTCGAGCAACGAGCAGTCCGATAGAAAAAAAGAGCATCGTGGTATTAGATCATGCAGATCAGTCGCACACTCTCCGAAGTACATATAAACGGTATTGTATCTCTCCATAATTGTTACGCAACAAATTTTGGCGAACGCAAAAGTGTGCAATCAATCATGTATGTGTGGGTTTGCCTTGGCTTGGTTGCCGTTCCTCAAGGTGAAAGAATGCATAAACAACTTTTTCTAATCAATGTACAAATAAGTTATAGAAACCGGTGTGAGAAAAATGGCATGAAATTAAAAAAAAATTGGCAGACATAGGGACTACCGATAGAAGTGAAAACTAATAATTCAGAACGTGATAGCTCACTTTGGAAACTACGCGGGTGAAACCGGAGGGCGTGGCCATGGCCCTGGCTATCTAGATCATCCGAGTTTACCCGAAGATTTCTTTCATTTACGAACGTGACGCTTGACTTCAAATCACAGCCCACATAAAATCTGTATTTGGTGCGCCAAAGTTTTCACTTCAAAAAAATGTGTTTTTTAAATCGATGACAGATTGTTGCGGTCTACGATGTGGGGGGCACTAAACCTCTTTATTCAACCCTTTGTCATTTTAACGTCAACCACGAAACAATATCTATTTTTCGAGCTACGAGCAGTTCGATAGAAAAAAGGGCAAGGTGGTATTATATCATGCAGAGCAGCTGCATACTCCCCAAAACGTATGGGACATATATTGTATGTGATGAAAATAAATGAATATCAACGAAAAAAAATGTACTTTGCAACGCTCCATATCGTGACGCTTCGAGTCGGCGAAAATTTTCTTCTAACCACAAAGACTAGGAAATCTGAGCGTTACCAATTTTGTAGGTTGTCCCCTTTTTAGGGTTCCGTAAAATGCAAAAACGGAACCCTTATAGATTCGTCATGTCTGTCTGTCTGTCTGTCCGTCCGTATGTCACAGCCACTTTTTGCCGAAACTATGAGAACTACACTGTTGAAACTTGGTAAGTAGATGTATTCTGTGAACCGCATTAAAATTTGTACAAAAAAAAATATAAAAATTAGGGTTGCCCCTCATACTGAGAACTGAAACTCAAAAAAATTTTTTTCATCAAACCTACACGTATCTACACGTGTCTATCGATAGGTCTTCAAAAATGATGTTGAGATTTCTAACATAATTTTTGTCTACACTGAATAATTTGCGCAAGAGACACTTCCAAAGTGGTAAAATGTGTGTCCCCCCCCCCTCTAACTTCTAAAGTAATAGAATGAAAAAACTAAAAAAATATATATGATGTACATTACCATGCAAACTACCAACGAAAATTGGTTTGAACTCGATCTGATGAGTAGTTTTTTTTAGTACGTCATAAATACATTATTAAAACATCGATAAAAGTTACAACGAACTACAAGAACTATGTGTACTATGTATATTATGTTACTTGCTGCAACGGAACCCTTCATGGGCGAGCCCAACTCGCACTTGGCCACTTTATTAAGAAAGTGTTGGGGAGGGGGTGACAATTTCGAATTTGACAGTTTTTGTTAGGGTTGAAACTTGAAACCCAATCAAGTTTATGAAGAACTTTTGGAGTGAAGACTTCTTTAGGCGCACCACAAACAGATTTTTCATAGGCTGTGAACTTAATTCTAGCGTCACGCTCGGGATTGATAAGAAATCTTCGGGTAAACTCGGTACTATGACCTTGACCATGACTATGACTATGACCATTGGATATCTGGAAATGCTAACGCATTTCTGGATATCCAATGGTTTCACACGCGTAATTTCCAAAGTAAGCTATCAAATTCTGAGTTATAAGTTTTCACTTCTATCAGCAGTTCTTATGACTGCCAATTTTTTTTTTTTTGAAGTTATCACGCTCCTTTTGTCGCACCATGACCCTGACCGAGAACTAAAACCTAAAATCCACTAATATTCAGTAAATGTTACCGTCCGCCGTCGGTTTGTCGGACTCGACACCACAAAGGTGGCCCATACCGACTAAATCCCCTACAGGTTTCTCTGGCATTGCTTAGGGCCCTAGCACACGGCGTATTTTCAGCGCGCAGACGACGCGCGTTTCAGTTCCGCGCGTATTCTGCGCTGTAGGTGCCGATTTTTGCGTTTGTATAGATTTAAAAGCGCTTAAAACGCGCGTGTGAAATGCGTTCGAAACTCGTTTGAAGCGCGTACAATGGGGCAGAGGACATCATTGTACAACAGACGAGGAGTATTTGATCAAAACGCGGAAAGTACGAGCGACTACAGCGCATCTGCATCGCTGTGTCTGCGCGTAGACGCAGTAGACGCGCGGTTCACGATCGATCCATGTGCTTAGGTTACAAGGTTGCATTCGAATCTCGTTTGAAGCGCGTATACGCACGTCATCTGCGCGTATTCGCGCGTCATCTGCGCATCGTCTGCGTGTTTAAAATAAGCCGTGTGCTAGGGGCCTTAGGGTCAGAGTCGCAGGATCGATGGCTTTCATGACTCATCCAAAGAAAGTTGATTAGCCTAATATTAAAACTTGTCTACAATACAGTACATTATGTGTTTCTTTCAGTTTAGATTTGTACTATTACTGTGTCGCCCAATAGATACTGCCAAATGTGTGGGAATGCATTCTTGTCATACCTGTATGTTTGTTTAATATTTAGCTAGTAAATAACAACATCAACATCAACAGCCCACTAAACGTTCCCACTGCTGGGACTCGGGGCCTTCTCTCGCAAGGAGAGAGTTAAGGCCATAATCCACCACGCTGGCCCAGTGCGGGTTGGCGGATGACACATGACTTCGAAAGATTCTAGTTACATGTCGGTTTCCTCACGATGTTTTCCTTCACCGTTTTAAGTTAGCGGCATTACGCACATGACTTCGAAAAGACAGTGGTGCGTGTGGGGTTTGAACCCGGGGTCTCCGGATCGGCAGCCGCCGTTCTCCCGACTAGACCACCGTAACTTACTTAGTAAATAATGCGCTTACTTAATTAGGTATGTATAGGCCAGTAATAATAGAATTTGACTTTGCACTAAATTTCCGAAACGATGCACTATGCAAAAAAAAATGAAATGAAATTTATTGTACATTTTAAAATCATTTTTTGTGAAATCTAAATAATTTGAAAGGTTAGTACTGAGAGTGTAATGAGTAAGAGTGACGTCACTTTAGGGAAATCTGTATTATGAGAAAGTGATCCTTAAGCTTATAAAAAAAAATATATCAGAAATTTTGTGCAAAGTTGACAAAAAAAACATCAATACTAATGCGTAAACATCACTGTGTCACAGTTTGAATGGCAATGTTTTCAGAAAAATGATAGGGAATAGAGATAAATTATCTCATAGTATCTGGGTGACGAGTGCAGTGCAATTCTAGGTAATAATTCGGACTCAAAGTCAAAGTTCTTTACTCATGAATGTACAATTTACATGTTAATCTGAACACTCTTCGTGTTCCAACAACTGTATGGTACTGTGCTGTTGGGGCAGGTGTGTTGTATGACATCAGACAGATGTCCTACTCGTCCCATCACTCTTTACTATAAAAAAATTGGCAGTCATAGGAACTGCAGATAGAAGTGAAAACTTATAACTCAGAATTTGACAGCTTACTTTGGAAACTACATGGGTGAAATCGGAGGGTGTGGGCATGAGCATGACCATCTAGAAATGTGTTAGCATTTCTAAATTGGCCAATCATGAGCAGTGGCCATGGTCCCGAGTTTACAAAAAGATTTCTTATCATTACCGAGCGTGACACTAGAATTCAATTCACAGCCCAAGAAAAATCTGTCTGTGGTATGCTGAAAGTAGTTTACACTTAAAAAAATATTTTATACTACACATAAGCCACGGGTTGTAGATTCAATTCCTACCCAGTGCAAGTATTTGTGTAGGAAAAGGAGGATAGAAAAAATGATTTGTACAATAAGACAGGGAAATATCATGTAGAAAATACTTTTTACTCATATAAATAATTTGGAAACTAACTTAATAACTACTAGCGGCCCGCTCCGGCTTCGCTCGAATAATAACCTAGATATCAACTGCAGCGCCATCTGCCGTAGCCTATGTTACTCGGGAATAATGTAGCTTTCCAAAGGTGAAAGAATTTTTGAAATCGGTCCAGTAGTTTCGGAGCCTATTCATTACAAACAAACAAACAAATCTTTCCTCTTTATAATATTAGTATAGATTACACCAAAATTGTATATTAAATAAAAATTAATAAGTACCATAATATAACTGTACATCATCCTATACAAACATGAATACAACAGTATTACTATTACATATTATCAGGTTTTATTTATGGAGATAAAATACTTTATATATTATTGTATTGTTGCTATCGTGACCGTTTAATAGACGCTACAAATAGATCGGGACCGCGATAATTTACTGATTAGACTGTCGTGTACTTCAATTAGCATCTCAGTGCCCTGAGCATATATGAAGATATCGGTTTCCATGGCCAACTACAACACTACAAGTAACGTTTTGTAGCTATCATGAAATTCACGAGAGCATTTGGCAATGACATTGGTACACGGCAAAGGACACGTTGTAATCCCAAAATAATTTAGATGCGTTTAGCGTAGTTCATATGCGCTTAGTGTAAATAGTTAGGTTTGTTATGTAGTACAGTGTAGTTTTCAATTCTAATTAGTTTAGTTAACAACGGCTCATCTAAAAACTAAATAAATCTAATGTTTTTACCCGGATAGGCCGCCGAAAGCGAATTTCAGTGCGTTGGGAACATATCGCTCTGGTGGTGCGGTTGCTGCCATTGTGACACTTTCACTTTGTTTTTATTAAATTAACCGATTGTGTGAGTTTATCGTAACGTTTTGAATTTATAAAAACACGACCACGATACTGTAAAACCTGATAAAGCGTAAAACGCGGCCGAGCGCACTGAAGGAAACCAATTCAGCTGATTTTGACATTGACAGCTAACGTACCTTAGGATAAGTCATAACACGATCATGTTCTAAAACTAGAATTATTGTTGAAAAAAGGTTCTAAAGCTAAAATAAATATTTATTTCTTTTCAAAAATGAAAGAATTTTACAGTACATTTTTTTATAGTTTCAATACATACTATCTATCTATTATTCCGCAACGCCGTACAAAATCATGCGACAAGGAGAAATTATCGAGGGTTGCAACTTCCTGGTTGCAACTTGCAACCCCCCTCTTCAACTGCACTCAGTTGGACAGTTTACAACAGGGGTGGTCGACTCTCTTAGGGCCGTGTTAGACAAAAGTACATACACGTGGGGGCACCAAACGAGTAGTGGCAATATATACGCGCGTCTCTTTCTAACGTTTCATTTTAGAGATAAGTAACCAGTGAAAAATTACGATTTTAATTTACGATATACGATTTGTTTTTATTGTTAATTTACAAAAATATCGATTTTGAACCAATAAATAATTCTCATAAAGTTATAACCATTTGTCGATAAAAACTAGATGTTGAAACCATTAATTGTATGTCCGTCGTCCTACGATTTCATAGGACTGCAACATTAACTGCGACTTGTACCAAAAATTACATCTACCGACGGAACGCCTCTCTTTTCTCAATTTCTCTTGATAACTCGATTAGTAAAATAACAATAAAAATAAGTATCGAGTCAAACATTTTCGTGGTGTCATTGCGTAGGTATCTCTAAAAGTCTAAAACGACCACAAGAAAATGGCGTCGTGTTTTGTTTACGTGCTTTATTCTTGTTTTTTTTGCTAAAATCCAGTTTATTTACATTGTATCCATATATTTCCGCTGTATTTCGTCATGAAAGAGAGCCAACGAAAATGTGCTAAGTGTGGCAGATCGCCTGCTGGTGATTCTACCATCACGCTACATCGTTTTCCTAAACCTGGAAAAAGGATTTTTTTTACGGTAAATACTTACGTTGTTCGCCAAATCGCGAATATTGTTATGATATTATCATAAATTTGACGACATATGGGCGCCCGGCGGAAACTAAAACATATTTGTAAATTATGCTTTCAGTTGCTGGTTGTGGGCTAAGTATTGCTATCCTAATTAAGAATGGGCTTCAAACCAAGAACAGCTGTACAAGAAGGATCCATCATACCCATCACTTCAAGCCATCTTCTTTTAATTTCTGGTGGAAAACAGCTTATAAAATTTGCTACACCCGATGAAAGCTATGATGAGGTAAATATATTTTAATTGTTTTCTAAAAGATAAAAAAGAATAATTTAGTGTATGTTGTGCTTGGTAAAATAGTATAAATTATTTAATTTTAGATGCTGAACATAACTGAACTGAAGCAGGTTCATCTACAAAGCAGCTCCTACTAGAAAACATCAATATTTTGAATACTGACATACTACATGCAGTGGTTATACGACTACTGAACGTGACGCAGGTTCATCAACAAAGGCTGACATAAAGCCAGTGACTACTACCTATATGAGAAAATTATGAGGTTGGTATATCGAAGTTATCTAAAAATAAAGCTGAAATCAGAAAAAATAACATTGTAGTTGTGTTAGAATTTGGTGTCGGCATCATTATGTCTACATTTTACTAATTAAATATTACTGTGTCTTATTACAAGCTTCTACCCATGACTTTTATTTGTAGTTTAGAAGGATGAGCAGGACATGAGTCTGATGGTGAGCAACACTCTTTAGTTACACAGCTACACACTCAGTTACACAGCTACATAAAGAGTCTAAATCACTACCTAGTACTGCTCTGCTCTCGTTACTCAGAGATTTAAGATGTTTTATCTCTATGCCCTGTAATTTCTTTGGAAATGTTGCTCTTCAAACACTAACAAATCAATTTACTAGTTTCGAATATGATGAAATATATAATCATGAGGAAAATAAAACTTTCAGATGCTGAGATGAACTGAACTGAAGATGGGAAACAATCACTCAAGTATGTACTCCTCAAAAATGTTTACAAAATGTGCTTCTACGAGTATTATAAAAATATTGTTATAATATTTAATTTATTAATGGGTAGTGTGTGTACATGTTCTGATTACATTTTGAAGTCTCAAGCCAAATACCTAATTGAAATAAATGTATTAAACCTCAACACACATGTTTTTTTCTACACCACATCAAGCCATGAATTTATATTAAGACAAGAAAAAGAAAAGGTAGGTTATAAACCACATGGAACTACAGCCTAACTAATATAAACAAAACTTACTTGCAAGTAGTAAGCAAGTACGTTTTGTTTATATTAGCTGGGTAGTTCCATGTGGTTTATAATCTACCTTTTTACCTATAACATTTTAAATTTTCCCGCCTACGCAAATGGTAGATTTTAAAATTTCCCGCCTTGCGCACTGAAAGAAGTTTGAAGGGGGCTACAAATAGATGGAGCCACTTTTCTACGAAGTATGGAGTTGACATTCTTCTTGAGTAATATTGTTCTGTGGTTTACAAGTGACGGCATAGTGCTGAATTTTCTTAAAGGTGTTATTACACCACTCGTTATTCAGACAGTCTTAGTCACGCTCTCACGCTACTTAGATTACTAAGTAGCAGTAAGTGGTGTAATAAGCGTCAGACTGTTAGACTCTGAATTCAGACGGCAAGATCGGGTTCGGCGAGTCTTACTGGCTTACAGGGTGTCAGCGTTTCATTCCAAATTCTTAATTTTCCAAGACAGTCTGAATAACGAGTAACAAGTAGTGTAATAAGACAAAGACAGTTAGACCGACAAATACAAGACACAGACATTGACATTTAGTCTTAATATATTATTTAATTGGTTGGTGATTGGTTCATTCGTATTCGCGGTAATGTCTGTTTTTGTGTTTTGAGTATTCGGATTTCGAATGCCTTGATTTCAATTTTGATTTCGATGTTATTATACTAAACGTTAAATACTTATAAAAAAAAAAAATACCACAATGGAGTGCAGTAAAGAAAAAGAAGTACTATTAAAAGTCCTAGAGCGTGCGTTTTTCAGACTGGTGTAATAGCGAGCTGACAATTTAAGGCGTTATTACACCACTCGTTATTCAGACAGCCTTAGTCTAAGTAGCGTGGTATAATAAGCGTCAGACTGTTAGACTATGAATTCATACAGCAAGATCGGGTTCAGCGAATCTTACTGCCTTATAGTCTGAATAACGAGTAGTGTAATAAGACAAAGACTTTTAGACCGACAAATACATGACACTGGCATTGAAATATAGTCTTAAAATATCATTTCGTTGGGTCGTGATTGGTTCATTCGTATTCGCGGTAATTTCTATTTTTGCGTTTTGGGTATTCGGTTTTCGAATGCCATAATTTTAATTTTGATCTCGCTGTTATTTTACCTATCTTAAATGCTAAAAATTATTTTGTTTAAGGAGACGGCTCATTTCTGCCCCAAGTCGTTTCAAGTTTAGGTACTTAATTAGCCCCGGAGACCTAAACAAGTTATTTAATTAAAATAAGATATAATTAAATAATGTAAACTGTACATTCAACACTAACCTGCCAAGCGGGGATTGCAAATTGGTGATCAAAAAGTACCTTAATGACTATGTATAAGTAATTTTGTATTAAGGTACTGTAGTTCCATAAAACCAAACTAGATGGCGTTGTACGGCGTTAAAACACGCTATCGAAGTTTATGTGAATTTAAATAAGCCTGTTAAGGTTTAGTTCGTGGTTTGTCTTCGGGTCAGTACCCATTAAATAAGTACTACGGTGAACAGTCCATTCATTTGTACCTATGTGTACAGATTATAGTCAAAGTCAGGCATGTTTTTCTCATTTAAGTTCAGTTGAAGTTTACGTACAGTAAAAATTCGTTCGAAACTAACACAACAGCACAACACATGGAATTTCTTTATTTTTCCAAAGGTTTTGTAATTTTTTTGTGGTTTGGCCGAATCTCCGGTCCTTCTCTTTGTTGAGTCGACATTATTCTGAGCACAGTACGTCGCAAAGTAATGAATTTACTACCTTCTTTTAGTAGTAAGTACTAGGGTGGAGCGAAAAAACTTTTTTCGTTTAACTGTAATGTAATAGTAAAAATTTGGTGCCATTTGGGCTTAAATTAAATGTCGCAAAATATAAATCAATTCGGTTTACAGTAATTGCCTCCGCATCGGCACTGATTTTATAAAAATAATTGGTTTTAGACCTCACATAGACGCCATATATCAGTACTATGTTTTCATAAAAAGATTTATTTTTTATTACAAATCGTTCTCTGGGATCCTATATTTTCGATGTAGAATACACAAAGAAACCAAATTTTGTGTTTATAACTTTAATAAGGGAAATGTGGGAGAGCGGGAGCAGACGCTAGCGGCGGCCCTTGTCACGACACTCATCGTTTACAGTGCGCTATTCTTTTCAGTTCCTATTTTTAACACTATCTAAAGAACTCGAAGCGTGTTTAAACATCCTTATTTGGGGGATGTTAGTGAAATAAAAGAGAAAGTGTTAACTACTTACGAAGATGTAATGAATTATTACGAATTTACATAAACGAGACATCAACTAAAATTACAACTAGAAAGAGCAAAAGAGCCAAATTTATGAGATATAGCAGACATCGTACCATCTAGGGTTAGAAATATACGACAAATTGTACTTATTCCGATGGTAACATGAATGAGGATCATTCAAATGTTAAAAACACATAATTTAAAATGCAAAAATCTACTCAAATCCATCAAGAGAAGTCAGAAAGTTTTCAGCAATGAAGTAAGATACTGTTTGATATTTTACCATGTAAATGCAATAAAATTACTCAGTGCATCTATCCTATAGATAAAAAGGTTCCTAAATAAGAGCAGGCTTCTATACTTCATCAAAGAATGCCTCATGAAATGATGATTATCAGCAGAATCGATGTTACTGGTACAAAGAAATAGCAAAATGCTCAAAAAAGGTAAACCTGTAAAGGTTGTACCTGAGATTGGTACATCTAGAGGAATACAATCTGTGATAACAGATTTTCTGTTACATGAATTAATTTCCCAAACTAGTATTATGACCATTGGTTGTGACGGAACGAATGTTAACACTGGAAAGTGTGATAGATTCATAAAACTGCTTCAGAAAAAATTACAAAAACCATTTCAGTGAAAAATCAGTTTACTTCACATGAATTCTCTAAGACATTTATTTCTTCATCTCGACGGGTAAACTTCAGGACCTATATCTTACGTAGGTCCAGTAGAAAAATCTCTCGAAACATTTTAAAAACTGACTGTAAAGAAATTAAAGCACATTACAGGAAAAATATTACTCGCATGGCCAATTACTTAAATCAGATCTCGAAAATAAATCTCCAGGTAAATTTTCACATCCCCGTTGGATCACACATGCTAACCAAATACTACGTTTGTATGTGGCAAATGAAAATCCGACGGACAATTTAAGGATTATAGCAAAACTTCGTATGTAAAGTTGGACCGTCTTGGTTTTCAATTAGGATCCAACCATCCTGGAAAAATGTCATTCATCATCTGTTTAACATTGTTATGGACTCCAGAAACCTGCCCATAAACTTTAAGAAAGATTTTAGATCCAGTTATCCAAATAAACGCGTATTTTGCGCCTCCCGAAAGCTTTCTTCTTGCGATGATAACAAATGAGAGGAAGCATAATATTAGAGAGCTGGCTGCTCGTCGCATACTAAAGGCACACAGTGTGAGTCTTCCTAGACCTTTTCAAGTGACAATGATACATTTTAATGCTTCAAGTATAAATTGATTAATTAATGTACTGGTAGGAATACTTAACCGGACCGCCGCTTTAAAACAAATCTGACCAAGGAATTCAGGACATTGTCGAATCTGGTGGTAGGAGCAAACCATTGTTCTTGAAGGTTCCCAGCCTTACTGAAGCTGTTGAGAATGCTGTGAAGACAACGACCGAAGCTTCCACTACCCAGTGCATACAAAAGTCATGATTAGGTGCGATAAAAGCCACGTTGGAATCGTGGAACGTGATGCCTAAATTTTAAACAAAAAAGGATTTTCAAGCTTAATAATTTATGTAATTTTTTAGAACCTTTTTAGTATTTTCGTGTTCATTGTCACAATATTAGTCTCATAAATGTTTAATCTATACAGTATCTATCATTAAGTACCTTCTTACCAATCCGTTCGGCTGCAACAGCGTCCATCGAGCTGCGAGTCCCAACAAGGAGTGCGACCGCTAGCGCCTGCAGTAGTAAAGTGAATACGCCGATCTGTTCGCCCGCCATTACCCCCGAACCAGATCCTCTGGAAACGTTAGTCGTTGAGATGAGGCTTATGCGTAATGAAATAGGAGATTTAAAAAATCAATTCCTGCTTCTCTCCGAACACGTTACTGCTAAGTTAGACGAGTACTCCACCAATTGCAAGCGCCTTGAGGAACGCGATAGACAGCGTGAACTCGAAGTGGTTTCACTTAGAGCAACCGTCTCAGATCTCCAAAGTCGCCTAAACTTTAAGGCGCAGGTGGACTTATTGAACGAAATTGAAATATCGGGAGTCCCGGAAGCTAAGGGTGAAAACCCTATTCACGTAGCTCAGCTGACGGCAAGGAAAATTGGCGTCAGCATTGATGACACTAATCTTGTTTTTGCAATGCGCGCGGGTCCTCGTCACTCTAAGAACAGCAACAACGTGACGCCTGGTTTACCACGGCCTTTAGTGATCCGTTTTGTCAGACGACAAACAAGGGATGAATTTTTGAGGGCTGGTAGAAGTAGACGAAATTTCACGAGCGACGATATCGGGATTGAAGGGGCTAGTACCAAAATTTACTTCAACGAGCGCCTCACTCAGGAAAACCGTTATTTATTTCGAGCAGTCAAGAAGAAGGCAAGCGAAAATGGCTATAAATACTGCTGGATTAGGAATGGATCTATTCTTGTCAGGCGGAGGGAAGGCACTCAAGCCATTCGCATCAGAACACAGGAGGAACTCGAATGTTCACTGGGTTCCCGAGATACCAGTCCGGGCTTATCTTGCTGACTTACAAACCTGTATTGAAAACTTAGCTCTCATGTTGTTTTTGCTTTTTAAAGTTATTTTCCTTATAGACTTAATATTTACTTGTAACTTAAAACCGAATATGTTATATGTATTACTTTTTTGTCATACTTTACGAATACGAGTATTATCGCTTATCTTTACCAGATTTACCAATTCACATCGCTGCATTTCTCATTATACTTCTGTGAATACACTGTTTTTAGCACATTCGTCGCACAATTCAAGAGCCCCTGTACACAAGGCTGAAAGGAGTACAAAGGTGTACAAAACAATAACCGAATTTATTAATTTTAGTGATGGGTTTGTTTAACGATACAGATGACATGGACGACGTAATTTCTATTGCATGTCATGTACACGAATCATTAGAATCTTGTAAATCATTTTTGGCTCAGAACGCAGGCTACAATTTTAAGATTATCGCATTCAATATTAGAAGTTATAACTGTAATTTCGATGACTTTGCCGTGTCCCTATGTCGTTTTAATACTGATTTTGATATAATTGTTCTAACAGAGTGCTGGCTCACAGAAGATATCATTATTCAACCTTTACCAGGCTACAATCATTACCGAACTGAGAGGCAACTCAACAAAAACGGTGGAATAGTTATATATGCAAAGTCCAAGTTTCGGATAACATCATTTGAGCCAAATATTGTAGAAGCGGATTCCCTCATGATTCAGGTTGACGAACGGGCTGCAATACTGGGTATCTATCGCTCCCCATCTACTTACAACATCAGTCCTTTCCTAGAGTCTCTGAATTTAGCAATAGACAATCTACAAAGTTTTCCTTTATTGGTTACCGCGGGTGACTTCAATATAAATATTTGCGACCCCGCGGACAAACAGGTCTCCTCGTATCTATGTCTGATGGCAACGCAAGGGCTACTACCTGCAATAACAGGTCCCACACGAAGTCGTTCCTGCTTGGACCACATTTTTATCAAAACTAACTCTAAGGCTTTTGGTACAATTTGTTCGTCTTCAGTCACAGATCACTCGATCACAGTAGCTGGTATATCTAGACACATGCAAAAACACAGTGTTCATCTCAGATACCAAACCAAACTTAAACTGGATGACGCAGCCGTGGAACTAAGAAATACGGATTGGTCATCTGTTATTTCCAGTCAAGATGTTGATTCTGCAGTCGAAGCTTTTAGCCATATTATAGAAGAAATTATAACTAAATACACAGAAAAAAAGAAACTGGGTAGGCATGTTACACCTTTGAAGCCGTGGGTAACACCAGGGCTAATTAGGTGCATGCGTCACCGAGACAAGCTCCATAATGAATCCAAAAATCACCCGAATGACGCACTTCGCAAAAATATTTATCTAAGGTATAGGAACTTTTGTTGTAAGCTCCTGCGTGATGTCAGAGCTCGACACAATAGCTTGCTTCTAGAACAAAACAAAGGAGATCCTAAACGCATCTGGAAGACAATTAAGAACATTTGTTACACCTCCAAACATAATAAAATCTCGACTGACTTACTTAAACCCGACTCAACTGGTAACCCCCTTAATCACTGTAATCAATATTTTGTCTCCGTCGGCCGGAAACTTGCTGATACCATCCTTAGTAAGCTCAACGAATCAGAGGAATCACTGATTAAGTCTTATAAACTCAGTTCTCTAAGCCCGCACTCGTTGTTTTTCATTCCAACCGACCCCCAGGAAATTATTAAAGCAGTTGCTGGTCTAAAAAATGACAGTGCACCAGGTCCCGACGCAATACCGTCTCAACTTATTAAAAAATCCCTCGACTCTCTTATAATTCCTTTAACTTATATTTTTAACATGAGTTTAGAGACTGGTACCTTTCCGAACTGCTGGAAAGTGGCAGCTGTGTCTCCCATTCATAAAAGTGGTCCAAAAAGTGTTCCAGATAACTACAGGCCTATCGCACTTCTCAGTATAGTCTCTAAGATACTGGAAAAACTGGTGAACTCTAGATTAATTAGTTATTTAGAAAAACACAAACTTCTGTCCGACAGGCAGTTTGGTTTTCGTCGTGGCAAGTCGACATCAGATGCCATCTCTCTTTTTTCTAATCTAGTGTCTTCTTATGTCGACAACGGCAAAAGATGTCTCTCTGTATTCCTCGATATGGCGAAGGCTTTCGACTCACTTTCAGTTGGCTTGTTACTTAAAAAACTCAGCGCTATTGGTGTTAGAGGTGTTGCTCTCCATTGGTTTGAGAGTTATCTGTCAAATCGCCGACAATTCGTAAAGTCTAATATCTCTAACGTACCCAGCGATATCTTACACATTGAGTATGGCGCTCCACAAGGCAGTATTTTGGCTCCAACTCTATTTATTTTGTATATGAATGATCTTATTAACACCAAACTAGAGAATGCCGATATAATTGCGTATGCAGATGATACAGCGATCATATTTAACGGGAAAACTTGGAAACAAGCTTACGACTCTGCTAGAGACGGATTATCGATCGTTGCGAGAACTCTTGACAGAAATCTTCTCACATTAAATACTAAGAAAACAAAGTTTATTGCATTTTCAAAAACCTGTGTGTCTCTTCCGCCTCCTAATCTAGACCTAAAAATCCACTATTGCAGCTCTATTTTCATATTACCGCGTATTTCTTGCACGTGTAACTCTATTGATCGCGTTGATCACATTAAGTATCTGGGGGTAATTGTGGATGAAAATCTATCTTTTAAACAACATGTACTCCACGTAGCAGGACGGACGCGGAAACTCATACACGTTATGAAAAATCTCCGAGATTGTGCCTCAATACCACTCTTGAGACAAGTTTATTTTGCGCTGTGTCAATCAATAATACAGTACTGTATTGTTGTTTGGGGCAGCGCGGGGCAGACCATATTCATGACGGTTGAGAGAGCTCAGAGAGCTCTTATTAAGGTAATACTCCGAAAGCCCTTCCGATTTTCAACGGACTTACTGTATAAAGAATTTAAAGTGCTCCGTGTTCGACAACTCTTCCTGTATTATGCCGCCTTGTATACTCACAGAAGCTTGAGGTCTCGTCCCGACTATAGCCTAATAAAGGACAAGCGTGCTCTCTCAGGTAGGATCCCAGTGCCTCGGGTTAACTCTCTGATCGCAAAACGTTGCCCATTGTACTCCTTCCCATGTGTTTACAGTAATATCTGTAGAAAACTAAAGAGAGATCAACATGACCTTCCTCTATATTCATTCAAAACTAATGTCAAGGACTTACTCCTAAATATGTCTTACCATGCAACTGAAGGTTTATTCCACGGTATTTACAGCGACAAGTGGACTCGGTACTGAGTGAAGCGGTAATAATTATTTTTCTTACGTTCCGACTATCCCAATGTATAGTATAGTAGTTTTAGTTATAGTAGTTGTAATATATATTGTTATAGTAGATAATGAATAGTAGTTTTACGGTTCTACCTCTATATGCAGTATTTCATAAGTTAAAAATGTATTCAATAGTTAAGTAACATAGACTTATCTTTCAAATTACCGTTAATAATTAACTTTTTCCATTCTTACACAGAATTATATTTGTTTTTATGCACTCGGGCCTCAAGATACAAGCTATGTGCTTAGTTTGCGGCCCACTGATATACTTGTACCCACACATACGGACCGAATGAGTATTATAATGACTTGATAATTTACTTATGTATGTGTTTTGTTAGTCTCTGTGTTTAATAAATTTCATTTCATTTTACTTGTAAATGGGTCACACCATTTCACATTTTACGACTTTAAAATTTGAGTAAAAACAAATTTTTTTTTGAAGTCACTGCGGAGGCAAAAGATACGAACTAAATGAGATGAAAAATTACACTTCTTTTAACTTCATTATGACGCACAAATCCCCTCCTATTAGAACTTCGAAACTAAAAAAAAAAATTCGTCCATACATCCGTGCTCCACCCTAGTAAGTACATTATCACGTTCTTGATTACCTACTTGCGGCGTTATTTTTTTTCAATGTTTTAGTTGATATCTTTTAAACCCCGCTATGCAGGATAAAAACATAAACGGTTCCTCAATATATATTAAAAATCCTATACAGTGATCCAATTTTGGTCAAGTCTCTTGCACTTTTTCTGTGGGGCAAATGCCCATGGAAAATGGGCCGTCTCCTTTAAATTAATAAATACCATAATAGCGTGCAGTAAAGAAAAAGAAGTAATATTAAAAGTCCTAGAGTGCGCGTTTTTCAGACTGGTGTAATAGCGAGCTGACAAGTTAGACTTTAAGACAGTCTGCATAACGAGTGCTGAATAACGCGTAGTCTAATAGGCGCTTTAGACTCTAAGACAGTCTGCATAACGAGTGCTGACTAACGCTTAGGACCTTATCATACAAGCGGTTTGCGAGCGGCTGGGGGGCGAAGCGAGCATGCAGCGAATGCGTCGCGAACACGCCGCGGCTGCGCAGCGAGGACGTCGCGGACGCGCAACGTTTTCGTCACATGTCTGTAGCGAGTACATGAGTACAATACACTCAGTAACAAAATGGATTCCGACGAGGAAACACTGCTGTTGGCTTTGTTACTTCGAAGACGCCGCAGACGAAAAGGAAAGCATCGACGAATTTGGGAGGATCCATTATCAATTCATCGAATGGAAGAAAGCGACTACTTTGTGTTGTTCTGCAAACGAATAAAAAATAATCCAAAACAATTCCATTCTTACCTGCGAATGTCAAGACCTATAGAGTAAGATCCCAGAGCTCCCAGACGTCACCTATTTTCTGATGAATGAAATGTGGACGATTGAGTAGAGTTAGTAAGTACTAAGAACACATGCTTACTCGCTAACTTGCTTATACGGCCAATTTTGAGATATGGGTTAATGAAGGTACATTCAAACATTACTTATACCCCGTTTACATGATTCCAGTCCAGCGACCGAATCCAGCGCTGGATTGCTTACTGGAATAATGGAGACCGGCACTGGAATGCATCAATCCAGTGCCAGTGCATTCCAGTGCCGGTTTACATTATTCCAGTAAGCAATCCAGCGCTGGATTCGGTCGCTGGACTGGAATAATGTAAACGGGGTATTACTTCGCGTATTTTCTAATTAGTGATTTTCACGTATGTTCAACAAAATGTGACGTCTGGGAGCTCTGGGATCTCGTATTACTACATTTTATGAGTTGCTGTATCTGATACTAACTGACTTAACACATGAAGATACACATTTGTACGAGACAGTACAAAATCGCTGCACATGCGCCGCGTGTTCGCTGCGCGCCCGCAACGTATTCGTTACGCGCTCGCTTCGCTTTGAGGACGCTCGCAACCCGCTAGTATGATAAGGCCCTTAGTCTAATAGGCGCATCAATCCTGAACCAGCTGAAGATCAGTACAAGGCTCTCCACCATCTGCAATCAGCGGACACTTCAAATTTTCGGACACGTGACTAGACGACAAGATAGCTTAGAAAAGTTAATAATGGTCGGTCGCGTTGAAGGGAAGAGAGGTAGAGGCAAAGCGCCATCCCGGTGGATAGACACCATCAAGGCCTCGGCAAGGACGAACATCCAAACTTGCTTACGGATGGCCCAAGACAGGAGTGCCTGGAGGAAAGTGGTTAAAGACGTCGATGGTAGTCACGACCCTCAGTAATGAGGACACGACCAAGAAGAAGAAGGCGCTTAAGTACTTGATACCCTTCTATCATCTTACAAAGGTCTCCTGGGTAGCGATTCTAAATGCAATCCGAATGGTTCAAAATCGGAATAACAATCCCCGTCTCTGTCATGCTAAACAGATAAGACAAATACCGAGAGATGAGATTCCGTGTCGGATGCAAACGAATAGACTTAGAATCGCTACCCTGGTGGTTTATTTGACCTATTAGATTAATAACTGAAAACTTGTCACAACTTTCCTATTACAGCCCAATACGGAGGTGCACCCCCGGCTAGTGTTGCACATCGATAGTAGACTATCGTTAAACTATCGAAATGATATCGACAGGTGGCTTCATTTCAATAGTATCGATATCCTATTGATACCATTGACATTATCGATTCTATCGATAGTGTAATACAGGGCAATGGTACATAAACAAAAACAAATAAAAAGAAATGGGATCGATAGTATTGCAACTATTCGCTCCGATAGTCACGATACTATGGATAGTATTGAAACTATTCGATCTATCGAAAATATCGAACAGCAGTGAATGTTTATGAGAAATACTTTTGATAGTATCGATATCTCATACTTTTGATAGTTAAATAAACTGCAAACTAATGCCTTAAAAAATTCAGTTACATAACTCATTATAAAAAGCCACTAAACAGAAATAAAAATCAAATAATACAGAAAAATAATATCTTAGCAATTTAATTGGCGGCTTTATTGCTTAGAGTGACATCTACCAGGCAACCACATAGCTAGTACTTAAACTTCCTCTAAAAATCAAATTTAAATGACAAGGTTATAGTGCGACAAAAAAGAGTACAAGATAAAAAACTTAAGAGGCGTCAAGGGACACCCGGATGGAACGAAGTTGTACGTATTATGATACTAAACACATGTACGAAATATGCTTTCGTATTCTAATGATATTGTAGCAATTCTTCATTGCCTGAAAATGGGCTTGAAACGTCGTTTTTTTTGACAGGTGGTCCCATTTAAATTTTATCGAAATGGGTGTGGCGGTGTCCTAATAGTTGACGTAGTCATAGCTTCTTATAAAATTTAGTCGTATGTCTGAATTATATTGAAGTCGGTTTTGGTTTTTTCCAAGAAAATCCTATCCTATTTATTTGTCCTTCAAAATACCTTTAAACGAGCAATTTTTGGATGTAAATTTTTATTAGTAGATCTATATTTATACAATCTAAATCTCGGAAACAGCTTTAACGATTTTGTTGAAATTTTGGGGGCGATAAATCGATCAAACTAAGTTTTATTACAAAAAAAAAACGATGTTTCAAGCCCATTTTTAGGCCATGAAGAATTGCTACAATATCTTTCGAATACGAAAGCATATTTCGTACATGTGTTTAGTATAATAATACGTACAGCTTCGTTCCATCCGGGTGACCCTTGACACCTCTCAAGTTTTTTTTAGATTTTAATATAAACTTCGTGTCCCCTATGACCCCCCTTCTTCGGAACGTGTTTGGCACCCAGATGGACATTAAAAATATATTTTGACTGAAGACAAATTATATGTACATTTATGGTGTCTAATAGCATTAGCATTGACAATTTAATACTTTCAGTGCTAGATTTTGCACTTGTTTCATAAATAAGTAAAGCACCTATGTAGTGCCTAATGTAGCAGCAAATAGGAATCATGCTACGGGTCTGATATTGCCCAACATATTCCATAAAACTATGGGAATAAAGATATGTGCAGCTTAACATTAAAAAGAAAACGAATGAAACTGCAAGTAAATAATCCACTTTAACGGCGATAGTGTAGCGGCTGCATCGTATATTTCATATTTCAAGTGCCCACCTACTTTTTTTTTTTTTTTTTTTTATTTAAAATTGCTACTCCACAGACTCCGGGGTCCGTGACTTTTGTCATTTAAAATCTTATTTATTTTTACATGTTTCTTGGATAATCAGAAGAAGAGGAAAATAAGGGGGGAGTTGGGAACATTTTAAACCTAATACTAGTTAGTGCCTTATTGCCATTTGCCTAAGCCGCCTCCTCCCGGCCGAGAGCCTCCACTACGGCTGCATTTCTGTCCCTGATGGCCATCTGTAGGTTGAACTCTCGGATGGTCTTCGGTGATGCAGCCAACGCTCGCCGCACGAACCGACCGATGGCGTCTCGGTGTCGTCAGCGTAGTACGTGAAGGTCCCCGTGTGCCGTGAGATTGCAACAACCGCATGGGGCACGCTCTCGTGCAGCTTCATGTTTGCCTTTGTTTTTATTGCGATTACCGACTCACCCACCAGTGCCCACCTACTAACTCCATTGCCTTTGTTCATTGTGTCCCTAGCGGATAAAATAAATCGTATAACATACACGTTGTAAACACTAATATCGTAAATATTAACCACAACTAACAGTAGTGGAACAGAGTAACAGCTCCATTGTATTAAGAAATAGTTATAAGCCACAGTCACATTGTAATACCAAGGAATCAGATATTAAACACCATCAAGTGAACACGCATTTTATTTTGCCTGTCACCACACCTTCACGCACCCATCGGCAAAATAGTTCAAAGCGATTTATACAGAGCACCAAATACACAAACAGTAACGACGACTTCTTTGATTAGGACAAACATGTAATTTCGTACTATTGTTTTATTTTAAATTCACTAAATTTAGCACGATATTTATAAATCAACACTAATGTAGCACTTTATAAAAAATGTGGGTGACCCTACTGTATTTACTTATTTATTTACAAACATTTAATCAAAATATATTTTTTATTTACACTCCACACTACAGTTTCAGTTTATTTTAGAATGTTATAAACATTCTAAATAAAATATGATATACCATTCCATATTGTTATTTCATATTTATATCGTTTATTAAGGTATAAATCATACAACATCGCCCTTTTATTGTGCGGTCGGGCAAGTCATGTTTAAAACAGTGGGGTGGCGCGGGCGCCGGGTGTTATTACCCCTCGCCGTGACCCGCGCGCTCAAAAATTGAAAGGAATTTGCTACCTGCTGCCGGCCCGGTACCGCACCGCTGCCGGCAGCTTCCTGCCGCGCCGCAGTCGCTACTTACCGTCTATACGCGACACCTGTTTTATATTTTATTTGTTCCGTTTATCTCTAATTACTTTTTACGATAATCATCCAAACGTGTAACTTGTATTAAGCAATACAATTTAAATAGTAGTGGAATTTAACGCTTCTCATTATTACTACCAACACCCCCCATCCACTACAAAACCCATATAGAACATCAGTTCGTGGAATCGACAATCGAGCTGGCAGCCCTGAATGGCACACTTATCATTTTTTTATAGACCAACATTTAGTTATTTTAGTTTGATCTCTATTTAGTCTGTGGATTCCGCGTTTCCGCGCCGGTTTTGTTATTGTTTTTTCAGTGTTTTGCTGTTTTGTACTTTGCTAAATTTTGTTAGATAGTTTAGCTAACATTGATTATTTGTGCAATATTACAATGAGTCAGCGGCGTAGCAACAGATCACAATCTGACGAGGACGACCCAGGGCTCGAAGAAGCTATCAATAAATGCGTCTTGTATATCGTAAACCGCGAAAGCAGTAAAATTCCAATTAAACGTGCAGAAATTTTGAAAATACTTTCTACAGCTTGTGAAATTCCGTCTAATAAAGTCAATTCAGTTATTATTGGAGCGAACAGGATGTTAAAACAGGTTGGAAATAGAATAGTTTTTTGGGACTTGCCCAACCTCTCCTATTTGGCTTCAGATTCTTAAATAGCCTCTACAGCCTATCTTACTATTGGGCTAGCGCAGATAGAAGAAAGAAGCAAAAGAACATACCTAGCTGTAGTTCATACAACTTTGGCAGCCTTAAAAGCACTAAGTACTGCAAAAGTGAATTTAGACATTACCTACGGAGTTTTTTCTTAAATTGATGTTACAAAGATATTACACTTTATTAGTATAGATGTAAGTAACATTATGTATTTTCCAGGTATATGGTTACAAACTGGTGCAGGTAGAGTCTAAAGGTGGAGTCCAGTACATTGTGGTTCTAGACCAAGCTTGTGAGTCCACGCCGTCTATCTTAACTGACCCTCATCATCGAAGACTTCTCACTGCTGCACTCACACATATCTTCATGTCTGGAGCTCCCGTTAAAGATGGTAAGACTAATGATAATAATAGCTTTGGCATGTGAGTTACGGCTGATATAGTTCGGAGAATGGTATTGCTAATCCGAAGCGCCGTGTTCGAATCCCACCCGGTCTACTGACTTTTTGAACTCATGTGCATAATGCAGCTAACTTGAAAATGGTGTAGGATAACATTGTGAGGAAACTGACATGTAGGTACCTAGAATTTTTCAGTGGTGTGAAGGATTCGCCTCGACTCTCTCCTTGTGATAGAAGGTCCCAATCCCAAGTCCCAGCAGCGGAATCATTTGGTGGGCTGCTTATGCAACATGTGATAATGATAGATTTTTGTGTACTTGTACTTTTCCAAAAGTTACGGTGGTCTAGTCGGGAGAACGGCGGCTGCCGATCCGGAGACCCCGGGTTCAAACCCCACACGCACCACTGTCTTTTCGAAGTCATGTGCGTAATGCCGCTAACTTAAAACGGTGAAGGAAAACATCGTGAGGAAACCGACATGTACCTAGAATCTTTCGAAGTCATGTGTCATCCGCCAACCCGCACTGGGCCAGCTTGGTGGATTATGGCCTTAACTCTCTCCTTGCGAGAGAAGGCCCCGAGTCCCAGCAGTGGGAACGTTTAGTGGGCTGTTGATGATGATGTACTTTTCCAAGTGCTGATGTGTAGGTTTGTCATCACTACTGGCTCTAATGGTCAACGGTCAAGTCAAATCTCACCCAATCTCACGTGAGTTTGCTCTGGGTAAATGTCACGTCATTTTGTATGTGTTAAATATGTGAGAAAACTGAGTGAAATCGAGAAATAAACTGTGTTTCGAAAATTCTCACAGGAACCAAGAACCAAGACCGAAAAATCGTCAGAATTACTTTGCATAATTTATGGACGCCCTCTAATATTGCACAATATGTCACCCTATAGATACAAATGTACTGCTATTACTTATGTCGGTGATATCACCCATTTAAAAAGCGTCTTAATGTGTACATCCCGCTTCGCTGCTCCGCTGCCACTCGGACGCTACGCCGCCGTCCGAATTTGCCATGTCAGTGTTGCTAGCCGATGATTTTCCTATACATACTAGAAAATGCTAAACGCTCCTAAGTTAATGAAGTTTTCAGTTCCAAAGTGTGTTAAAAATATTCGTACATTTTATTTCAGATGAAATGTGGAAGTTCTTATCAGAAGCCGGTCTACTGGAAGAGAACGACCACGCAGGGAGGAAGATACTCACAAACACATTCACCAGGCAGCTCTACCTTACCTACACCAAAGTATGGACACCTATCCCACTTTTACTATAATGCGTAATGCCGCTAACTTAAAACGGTGAAGGAAAACATCGTGAGGAAACCGACATGTACCTAGAATCTTTCGAAGTCATGTGTCATCCGCCAACCCGCACTGGGCCAGCGTGGTGGATTATGGCCTTAACTCTCTCCTTGCGAGAGAAGGCCCCGAGTCCCAGCAGTGGGAACGTTTAGTGGGCTGTTGATGATGATGACTACTTAATGTTATTAATATGTTTGTACTAAAGTTTGGATGTTTGTTGCTCAATCACGTCGGAACATTTGGACGGATCGGATTCAACTTTGGAACACAGATTATAGTCCAGATCAGATCAAAGACAAAGATCCAGATATAATCTATATCGCGGTCAATTAACTGGACCGTCTTAAAACACGACATGCTTTCTGGACATTCATATTAGTTTGCTAAAAAAGTTAAAACAACATTAATTTGCAAACTTTTCATAGTATTATTTGATACTTCATTGGAAACTTTTTCAATTCTATTCTTGTTAAATGGTTCTCTGTGGTTAGGTTCACAATTCTGCCAATGTCACGTAGAAAAATAGACTATCAAACGAGAAGATAACCAGTGATAGTTATGTTTTTAAACTCCTAATGCAAAAGGAGGGTTTGTATTAAGTTTGACGTCAATGTAAGTCTCGGACGGATAAACCGATTTTGATTTTGTTTGAAAGATAGTGGCGCATGTTCTTAGCTATGTTTGAAAATTAATTCAAGACCCACCATCACAAAATGGCACATATAATATAATTCTATAACCTCATAACCTCCGTTATTATGGGTATCAAATTTAAGGGCTTCACTAGTAGACTACTATATACTGTAATTAACACAATTTAATAAATAACACAATTTGAAATCAAAGATGGCCGACACCACAAAAAGGTGGATTACATATTTTTTTCACTAACAAAATGTATGTACTATGGGTGCTCTATTGATATATTGATATATTTATTTTGTTCCAGTTTAATTTTATTCAATTTTATTTGATGTTTTTTTTATTTGACTTAATTTGATATAGTTTGACCTAATTTAATTTGACTTCACCCTATATAATTTGTTTCGATTTAATGTAATTTGACGAGTAGTGCCAGTAGTCCGGTTGCTAGTTCGGTTAACCGAACTACTGCAACTTTTTTGTCCCAGTAGTTCGGTTGTACGTCATCACCGAACTATTGGCACTGCGGAGTGCCAGTAGTCCGGTTGCTAGGCTACTAGGCTGTAGATTGAGTTGCCTGAGTGGGTTTTTCCCGATTGTTATAATTTTGGTGTCTTCAAATCGAGAGTAAATCGGTTGTTTCTAGGTAAACACACTCCATCGTAGATCGTATCGTCGCTTAATATCAGGCGGGATGGTGGTCAAGTGCGAACCTATAATAATTAAAAAAAAACTATTAATTATTTTAATTAAGCTTTTGCTTCTTATATTTGTGGTTTTCAAGTTAGTTAACTTTTTAAAGAAATAATAAATACATCTTTTAAACGCAAAACAAATTTTAATAGCAAAAAGAAATAAATTATACGCATTTATATACAATATCGTATAACGGCCCACACACGTAGCTAATGCGGAGTTTATTTATGTTTGTCTATTGTGGTTACATCCCTACACAAAATTTCATGCATTTGTTGTTGCCCATTAGGATTAGCTTCCACGTCCTGACTCCAGCATCAAGTCAGCTAAAAACACTTCCGTAGCAATTGCTAGTTATCAGTTGCATATTATAGATAGATAGATAGATAGAGATAGATGCTCGCAGCTCAAATGGTTTGATGTTCCAAAGACACGAACGAAGAGGTTTGACGAAAACCCACTCAGTGAACGTATTCCACAGCCTAGGCTGTGGAAAACGTTCTTAAAAGTAGAGTTAAATCTCTTCGTTCGTGTTTTTGGAACATCAACCATGAAACGACGTCGGTTTTTTGAGATACGAGAAGTCCTATAGAAGAAGGGTCAAGGTGGTATTAGATCATGCAGTAGTTCGGTCAACCGAACTAGCAACCGGACTACTGGCACTCCGCAGTGCCAATAGTTCGGTGATGACGTACAACCGAACTACTGGGACAAAAAAGTTGCAGTAGTTCGGTTAACCGAACTAGCAACCGGACTACTGGCACTACTCGTAATTTGATGTCATTTATTTAATTTGTTTTTGTTTACCTCAATTTAGTATGTTTTCATTTGATTGGATTGAATTTGATTTACTTTAGTTTGATTTAATTTTAATGAATGTGGGGTTGTTGTTTTCTTTATGTATTATGTTAATTTAATTTAATACCCTGTATGTGGATTTTTAATCTGACAAATAAATTATTGTATTATTATTATTATTCTATGAGAAATTTAAAATCCATATAGTTGGGGGTAAATCAAATTAATTAATTTTGTTCGTTTTACCTCGATATTTCGATTGCATTATAACTACCATCATGATCTAGGAATCTTCAAATCGTTCATTCGAGTGACTCGTTTTTTTCATAGGTAAACATGCTCCAACGTAGGCTTCATTGTTGCTTAACATCAGACGAGATGGTGGTCAAGTGTAAACCTATAATAGTTAAAAATAAATATAATTGGCAGTCCAAAGGAACTGCCGATAGAAGTGAAAACGTATAACACAAAATTTGATAGCTTACTTTGGAAACTACGCGGCTGAAACCGGAGTGCGTGGCCATGAGAATGGCCATTAAATGCTGACACATGTTTAGATGGCCAATGGGAAATGCTGACGCATTTCTAGATGGCCAATGGCCATGGTCCCGAGTTTACCCGAAGATTTCATCTTTCCCGAGCGCGACACTAGAATTCAATTCACGACGACATGCCCTGATGATGATGATGAGTAGAAAATAACCATGGTTTCAGGTGGGGGAAGGAGACTTGTCAAGATATGTGTTCGAGTGGGGCAAGAGAGCAGTTGAGGAATGGCAGAAGAAGAATGTTTTGCAGACCATGGCAAAGGTAAACTACTCTATTAAAATAAAATTGGCAGCCATAGGGACTGCCGATAGAAGTAAAAACTAATAACTCAGAATTTGATAGCTCACTTTGGAAACTAGGCGGGTTAAACCGGAGGGCGTGGCCATGATTATGGCCATCTAGATCATACGAGTTTACCCGAAGATTTCTTTCATTTACGAACGACACACACATTTGTACAGACACAGTACATACATTTGTATTCATCACACAAATATTTGCACTGGATGAGAGTCGAACGAACACGACCCTCCTCGGCTTCGCAGGCAGGCTTTTTTTTTTTAAATAAAGAGTGACGAGCCGATCAGGACATGTGCCTGATGGTAAGCAACATGCCTGCCACATAACAGCACAGTGACACGCAGCTATTGGAACATGAAGAGCCAAATCATTACCTAGCACTGCACTGCGCTCGTCACCCAGAGATCTAAGTTGTTATATCTCTAAGCCCTGTAATTTCTCTGGAAACATTGCCCTTCAAACCGGAACACAGTAATGTTTGCACATTACTGCTTGGCGGTAGAATAATTGACAAAGGTGTGGTACTTCTCCAGGCGGACTCTGCTAAGAGTCCTACCACTCAAAAACACATTTTCTTAAAAAGCCATTGTTGCTCAGTCATGTTGGAACCGATTTAAAACATACAGAGTAATTATTATTGTCTGGAATAATAACTCTTGGCTACTTTTTATGGCGGGAAAATAATGTGAAAGGAAACTACGCGGATAAAACCTCAGGTACTACTAGTTGCTAGTTATTAATAAGAATGTTAATGATTTTTTTCCAATTAAGAGTGACGAGATCAACAGGACATGTGCCTGTTTATAAGTAACGTGCCTGCCCATAACAGCACAGTGTCACGCAGCTAGTTGATCATAAAGAGTCCAAATCATTACCTAGCACTGCACTGCGCTCATCACCCAGAGTTCTAGAGATAAAAGCCCCGTAATTTCTCTGGAAAAAAATAAAGACTTATTTTTTTCTTTCGCCTAAATCAGGAGTCGGCAACCTTTCGGGAGCCACGAGCCACATGGCGAAAAAAGTAGATAGAAGCGGGCTGCACTTCTAACAATTTGTAATTCATTTGCACCCAAAACTAATTTTGATAAAAATGAGTTCCCGACATAGGTAGCGAATTAGTAGCTTTATAAATATATGCAATTTGTTAAATATGTATTAATACAGCTTAAAATATATGCTTGTCGTGTTTTTGTTTTTATCTAAGTTTGGCAGATTTGCAAGGTTCGACTAACCGAACCTATTGAAAAAAGTCTGAATATTCAGATAAATCGAACTATCAGAAGTCTCAAAAACACATGGTTCGATGATCGAACCAACGGGATAAAAAAGTTCACGTGGTCCGATTGATCGAACCAACGGGAAAAAAAAGTGTCCGTGGTTCGATTGATCGAACTACGCTGTCGAACCACGTGGCCTGGAGGTCTTTTTTTTTGTGCCAAGAATAAACTACTTATATTTTTAAATTTTATTTAAAACCGTCGCGGGCCACAATGAGGTAGGACCGCGCGTTGCCGACCCCTGGTCTGAATCAATAAAATAAATATATATATTTTTTACTTAATTTCATAATGTTTCCAGGCATTCGACAAGGACGTCACTCACTGGTGTGAACAGTACAAAGAAGCGACGACAGACGGGGAGATTGAAATTGCAGAACCGTGATCAAATCGGCTGGAACATGAGACTAGAAGACATGAGTTGTGAAAGCATTTCTAGAATAATGACTATTTGTGTGAGATTGTAAATGGATGGAAACTGTGATTTATTCTAAATATACTTGTAAGTACTAATTTTTGTATTTTTTATTATATTTTTTACACTTACAATAAAACTGCCGATAGAAGTGAAAACTTACAACTCAGAATTTGATAGCTCACTTTGGAAACTTCTTCTTAGTCCTCAGTCTTCTCGGCGGCTAATTACCGGTCTTACAATGCTTCTCTACGTTGATCGATTCCTCGCATTACGAGAACACTCTGACACGGAAGACTGTGTGGCTGTTTTAATGAGGTCTTACTTAGGAAACTTACCGGAGTTACCGGAGGCCGTGGCTATGACCATAGCCATCTAGAAATGCCGACACTTTTCTAAATGGCCAATGGAAAATACTGACGCATTTCTAGATGGCCAACGGCCGTGGTCCCGAGTTTACTCGAAGATCTCTTATCATTCCCGAGAGTGACGCTAGAATTCAATTCACAGCCCACGAAAAAGCTGTATGTGATGCGCTAAAAGCGGTGTATCCCACTATTTCTATTTTGTATTTCTATTGATAGAAATACTGGGCCTGATTAAGACTGATTGTCCCACTATTTCTATTGCTGTCCGCTGCGACAAAAAACACTGCATTAGCTCGTATGACTGCGTGCACTTAGAAACTATTTATTTATTTCCTCTTTAGATAAAACCTCTTGTTGTCTCATAGTTGTAATTAACTGTTATTGATTGATAGACAGCTGTCATAGCTATTATTGCTTTACGGGATAGGCGTTGGTTTTGAATTATTTAAATATTGTTAAATAATGGAGTTAATAAAAAGGGGGAAGGGTGTTATACTGTTGTACGAGGGTTATGAATACACTAGGCAGATAGTTTATAAGAATAACAATACGTTATGGAAATGCAATAAGCGCCACAAAACTAATTGTAAAGGTTCGATGACAGTGTCCCCGGTAAGTTTCTATCACTATAACAGAGGCTGTAAGTTGGCCATTTATTTTGTATAGGTACTGTATGTTTTATTAATATACTTATTTGAAATTTTATAGGATAACACTATAGTGAGAACCATTGAGCACTCTTCTCACTGTATTTCCGACAGCAACCAATCCGCGATCGAAGTTGCAATGAGTTGTAGTTTTGATCAAGCTGCAATGGGCAAAATAACAATACCTAAAGCTTTCAATAACGCTATAAATTCTTTAGTTGACAAAGGAATTCCATTACTTGGTAAACCATTGCCACAATACACCTCTAAAAAGTCTTCCATGTACAGACGTCGTAACAAAGTACTAAATATTAAAAAGGTGTGTTGCAAGACCGTTCAAGAAGTACAAATTCCAGTAATATTTGAAGACTTTGTTCTTGCTGATTATCTTGACACTGATTTAAGAATAATAATATTTTGTCGTGAAAAAACTAGATGTGAATTAAAAAGCGGTAATTATTTCATTGACGGGACATTCTTTGCGTGTCCAGCACCATTTACACAATTATTGTCAATCCACGCTGATTTTGGCAGTGACTTGAATCAAAGCAAAGTGGTACCAGTGATTTATGCGCTTTTATCGAGTAAATCACGGAAAGCGTATTGCACTTTATTTTATCTTATTAAAAGATGGTTACCTGAATGGAGACCTGCTAAATTTACCGTTGATTTTGAAAGAGCTTTGATTTCTGCATTAACAACAAGTTTTCCTACGGTTCAAATAAAGGGCTGCTATTTTCATTTTGTGAAATCATTAGCTAAGAAAGCTAAATCTCTTGGCATGAATAAATCCATCCGCATGAAATTGATAATTCAACTTTCCTTCAGACTTCCACTTTTGCCCAAAAATAAAATACAAGATGGTTGGAATTATGTCTTAGCAGAGATGGGTGACAGTGAAGCCGAACATAAATTTAAAAACTACATAGAGAACTACTGGATGAAAAATGATTTTTCAAGGGTGTGGTGTGTGTTTGGAGAACGTCACCGCACTAATAATGCGGTGGAATCTTGGAATAGGAAATTAAATAGACTGGTGCCAAAAAATGTTAATATTGTTCAACTTTTGCATATATTAAGAGATGGTGATAAATCAAACGAATACTATGTATCAAATAATTCCCGAAAACGAGTAATAGCCGAAGTGCAAAAAGATGAGATGATATTAGATGAACAAATGAAATTTCTCCAAGGCGATGTAACACCTGGACAATTTTTATTAAAGATGGTCCTTATATTTAAACTAAGCTGAAATTTGGAATGGAGATAGGTGTAAAACTGGAATAACACATAGACTACTTTTTATTCTGGTAGCATGTTTTATATAAAACCTTCATGTTGGAAATTTTGATACTGCTTGGTGGAATACAAAAATCGGTTACAGTCAATTGTTTCAAAAAATTTAAAACAACATGTTAAAATTTAAAATCTATAATCCAATAGGTACAATAAAAATCAATTTTGTATAATGGATGAAATTGTGAAAAAAATTTTTACAAAGACTCCAAAGACACTTTATGAAATAGCTTTATCGAATGTGTTAAACATTTTACATTCACAAATAGATGGAAACTTACAAAGTTATGAAAACTCGGTGCTGGAAAATGTAACAAGTCATACGACCATGTTTTTCAAGTATGTTGAAATTATTCTATTTCTAATATTATATCGTCTTGTTTACAGCTACTTAAAATACGATTATTGTTTTATAACCTTAAACTACCGACAACAATATGGGTTGATTTATTTTTTAAAGTAATACCAGACGGAGTAATATCGTTAAGCGATGAAGAAATAATGCCAACGGAAAAATGTGAGGAATACAATCACAAACAATCATCCACACATCTGTGTAGTGACGAGGTGGCTTTGTGTGATTTATACTGTCGAGAATGTGGTGGAGAATTATTTAATAAAACTGCAGATTATTAAGTAAATTGTTCTTCATTTTTTTTAATACCGGGAAGTCATATTTCAATTTTAATCTATTCGATAAAAGTGGTACTTTTCAAATAATACAAATTCTTCTGCGTTTTTTTGTCGCAATAGAAATAATGGGATACAATTTTTATAAAATGTTAGTCCCACTATTTCCATTTTGTATTTCCATGGAAATAGTGGGATACACTCGCTAAAAGAAGTTATCACTTCAAAATTCGTTTTTGTTGCCCTCTCTAGCACCGATTACCTCTATACTTCTTCGATTCTAAAGATATTTTTTTTTATAGATATAAAAGATAAATTAAAACTCGGCAATTCATTTATCTATCGTTAAAGAGTGCGAACACTCTTGTTACGAATAGCTCGATGTTTATAGACCCGGCACTTACATTTTTTATACATTTTGATGGGAAAAAAATATGATTTTTTTACGAAAAACTTTCTTGCAATCGGTTGTAAACCTTTAGCAGATGTGTTGAGCGGATATTGACTGCTAAGGTCTATTCTTCCAGTGAAGAATCTGCCTCCAAAATGTAGTTGACATATTTAATGTCCATAACGAACCCTTAAAATAAATTTTATTACTGATAACCCTGTATAAATACCATACTTTTGATTGCCGTGACGAGAGAAATGAGATTAGGTATAGTTAGTTAGTTTAGTGGGGCCTTTTCCGCACCTAGCCTCTTTATTGGGCCGTTGTACGTGACTCATACTTCCATGAGATTAGGTATATTGCCTGATGAGAATATTGGCTGACAAATGAGAATTGCTGTTAAGTATTTGCAGGCGTTTATGCTGACACTAGCTTTACAAAATTAACAAATAAATAAATACCTTTGGCTCCTGAGTATGCTAAGTCAACTGATTGGACTAGCCTATATAGTTACTTTAGTTGGTAGTAAGTCTACCTACGAAGCTTTAGGTGGTCGCAAAGATAGTGGGTGGTCGGTTCGATTCCACTCAGAGCAAATATTTGTGTGATAAATACCAATATTATATTTGTTCTGTGTCTGTGTGTGTTCCTACATAAGTAGGTATGTATTTACAACATTAAAAATAATTAAATTTTCTCCAAAAATACAAACTCGGTCTTCACTTTGGTAGTGGTAGGGCTCTTTGCAGAGTCCGCCTGGGGAAGTACCACACCTTTGCCAGTTATTCTGCCGCACAGCAGGAGTGTGCAAACATTACTATGTTCCGGTTTGGAAAGCAATGTTTCCAGATAAATTACTGGTCTAAGAGATAAAACACCTTATATCTCCGTTTGACGAGCGCAGCGCAGACCTAGCACTGGCTAGGTAGTGATTTGGACTCTTCATGTTCCAGTAGTTGTGTGACACTGTTGTTGTGGGCAGGCATGTTGCTTACCATCAGGCAAATGTCCTGCTCGACTAGTCACTCTGTACTAAGTACATATTATATAAAAAAAATAAAAATACTATTTTTTTTTTTTTCTTTTTGAAGTTTGTCAAATAATTACCTTTATTTTATTTGGGATTATCAATTTGTTAATTTTTTTTATTTAATAATTCAAACAAAAACAAATAATAAATAATAAAATTAAAAAACAAACACACGAACACACACTAATACAAAACTACACTAAATTCCAGAGAATTCAGTCAAAGAGTCCCCCGCGCACCGATCCTTGACCGAAAGTCCCCAGAACGCTAGCCGCATTCCCCCGCTGTATAGCCAATGAGATGCGCTGCATCAAAAACCAGCCCGAGCGAGGGTCCAGCCCTTTATCCCTGAGACGACGACCCAAATCTTGCACGAACTTCCGTGCCTCAGTACACCATGGACCAGCCACCTCGACCGCAAATGGGATGAATTGGTACGCAGACCCCAGGGAAGTGTACTTAAGGTGCTTGCTCCTGGCGGCGGCTTCTGCTCCTGCCCCAGCACACTTCTGGGTTGAGGAGAGATGGCTGGATGCAAAGGTGCTCACACACGTTGCATCCCACACCAAGCAGCGACCTTTTTTCCATGGGATCAGCGTAAGCCCGTCAGGCCTCTTGCCGTCTGACCTCGACAATCCGGGAGGCTCCAGCACACTTGGCACCCCCGCAGACACAAGGGCTCGCCTGAGAATATCATTGATGGCGTGATGTCGGGGCCTTCGGCCAGCACACCGCGTGCAACTAAGGCCATGATGACCATTCGCTTCAACTCTTGCTCCACAGAAACAAATGTGAGGTTCGCAAATGGTGCATCCCAACCGAAGTGCTACTGCCACTCTCAGAGAGTCGTCGTCCAATAGCGTACCCAGGTGCGGCGAAGGCAGGGCATGGAGCCATGCACCGGATTCAGGCTTTGTGGATGCCTTTAGTCTGGCTAGATCAGCGCCCGAGCTTTCATCAAGCAGTTTGGAGGCGAGCTGCTGGCTTACCACATCATCCCAACCCCTTTGGTGTGTCGGCTTTTTTGGTGGATCAGCGCTCGGGCAAAACGACGACCACATGCGGAAGGCCTCCTCGGCGTAAGGGACGCGGATCGAGCTACCGTTACTGGGTAGAATTCGAGTAACAAGCTCCGTGACCCCATACGAAGAGGCTAAAAACGCTACCGGGCCGGTTTCTTTAAGGCGGCGAATCCCCAGACCACCGAACCGGACGGGCAAGCTGGCTTGGCACCAATGCCGTTCCTCAAGCTGGACATTGAGTGTCCTCTCCAGCACAAACCTAAGGGTACCATCAAACTTCTCTACTTCCTCAGGAAACTGCCAGCTAGGAGCAGTCCTAACAACATACGTTAATTTGGGCATAGCGAAACAGCTCCTCAGAAGCGTGACAGAGACGTGTGCGGGAAGACACTCAAAATGAAAGGCCAGGGATGCCATAAAGTCTGTTCTCACCCGCAAGCAATCGCTAACACCTTCAGGAAAAATAGGGGCACCCAAAAGGCTCAAGTTTTTGCGATCCATAACCCGAAGGCCTGGGATAAGGGACCTTAGTCTATCAATAGAATGCGTGGCACCTGGATCACACAAAAAGAGCTCGCACTTTTCGGTGTTGACTTCCAGACCTAACTCTTTAAGAACAGGGAAGAGGACCCCTACATCCCGCTCTATAGTGCTCAGACTACCCCCAATTGTACCATCATCTAAGTAGGTACCATATATTAAGGGGTGCTTCGAGTGATTTAATAGCCTTATGGATAGCCAAGCAAAATGCCAGCGGCCCCAAAGGATCCCCCTGCTGCACTCCCACACGAGACGGTATGCAAGTACTGTTGTAAAATAAGTTACTTGGTGTGGCGTAACATTGGTGAACGAAGGGGAAGATAACAGGAGCCATCGCTTTAACTTCCCCCATAAAACTATCCCTTTCCACGGTATTAAATGCATTTCTGATGTCAAGCTTTACCAATACTTCATCCGAGCCCTCCCTTGAAACGAATGATCGAGTAGCATGAATGGCTGCCTCACACCCGAGCGGCGTGCCAAATCCCAGCTGATGAGGCTGCAAAAAAGCCGCCATCTCAAGCTTCACTGAACGGCAGCATAACTTGGCAACGAGACGTCGAAGGGTATTACCTATAGCAATAGGACGTATGCCCCCATCTCTCTTTTTAAGAGCGCATAAAGTGCCACCATATAAGTAAGGGCAAACCAGAGGATTAAGGTTCCCTTTCAATAGGAAGTTGCAAAGCCGAGTCAGGGCATTCAGCAACTTAGGTCCATTGTCACCGGCCGAGGGAGACACCAACTCTTGCAAATGCTTTGGACGCAACCCGTCCGGACCCGAAGCTGAACCCCTGTAAAACGATCGGAGTGCCTCTACCACTTCTTCTTCCTTCACTGACAAGAACGGATCGTTGGGATCAGGAGCTGGAGGAATATCAAGTTGACGGGAGGGACCAGGATGCCTCTCCTCAAGAGCAGCGACTGTGTCACGGTCTGCAGGAGCAAACGAGCAATCCGACGTCAGTAACCGCGCCGCACCTCGTACGTCGCCATCATAAACCTTTGCCGCTACCGACTTATAAAGTGAAAGCGGTTTAAGTGGCTCAGGATCCCCCAAAACACTCAGTTCGCCCCCTGCAATATTGGCCTTGACCTTAGTAGTGAGAGAAGTCCTATTGTCATTTCGATCGGGCATACGTAATGCCGTGAAAGCGAACGTAAGTAATGACAACCAGTCCTCCACACTATTTGAGGATAAGCATTTATCTATGACAGTGGTCAACCTGCCCGCTGCCAAGCATCTAGCCCCTTTAGGCACGTGTCTAAGGACACGAACCTTACACCTAAGAGAGGGCAGGTCATTCAGACTTAAGCCAGATCCAGAAGCCGCTGCCACCACCAGCGGCTGCGCCAAAACGCGAGCAGGTGGAGCCGCTGGGCCGAGGGGAGAGGGGGAAGGGGCGGTCCTCGCTTGGACGTCCGTAGATGCCGCCTGTCTATGCATCCGCCCAATGTGGACATGGAGTCCGTGCGGTACGATGTACAGTTTACTGGAATTGGGACAGTAAGGACACGGGGCGCGCGAAGGACTCGTCATAGTGACGAACAATATTATACTTACCTATTTAACACAATAATAAATTCAAAATATTCACACTTACAATAGCAGTATTATAACTCTTACATAAGAAAAAAAACAAATAAAATCTATACTTACAGAATAGGTATAAGCTTATGGTAGGTAGATGTAAGTATTTTCTTTTCCTTTAGTTGACCGTTATTAAAGTTACAATCATCTTATAATGCAATGGCAATTAATGCAAACATTAGATTCCAGGTAAGAGTCAACCACAACTAAGACAATAGCATAGGTAGAATGGATAATATAGACACTAGTAAAACCTGCAGTTGGACAGTGTTATAATCAAGTAAGCAAACATGACCTTAGTACTAAGTAGGTAAATTCTGTTGTCTAAGTAAAAATAAAGATATACAAACATATATGTATAGATATATATAATTATATATATAGACACTTAGTTAAGAAATCCTAATGCCAAACAAAATATAGTCAGGTATCAAACTATAACGCATTTAACATAAGAGATGGGCTAGCGCTCTCCACCGAATATACAAAATTCGCTGTTCTTGCTCCGACCAGCGATCTAAATCAATAATTTAGATCGCTGGCTCCGACTATAAAATAATTAAGTATTAACATTGAGAATTTACAACGGGCGCTATCATTAAAAATCCTTAACAAATTAAAAAACATACACATAAAAACATGGCCTTACATAGGTAGTATAGGTAATAACAGTAAGTAATAATTACGCGCCACCACCGAAGCAAACACCCAAATTCCAATTCCAGGATGTTCGAAACTAGCCGTTTTGTAGCAACATAAGCGCTTGATAAGGTTCCACAATAAAATGCTTAACGGTATCACATGCAAATTTGAAAACAAAAATTCAAAATTTAATAGTATTTGTAAAATCAACTAAACACCCTTCCAATTATTAAACACCGAGGTCGTCATCCAGGTAAGCAAATTTGAGATTTTTGTTGATAACTTCACCGATTTCGATATTTACTTCTATGGGATCACTTCTGAAATAAGATCTAACAAACAAAAAAAAAGAATCATCTAAATCGAGCTATTGAGTAACATACAAAAAAGAATTAGCAGTCATAGGAACTGCCGATAGAAGTGAAAACTAATAAGTCGGAATCTGATAGCTTACTTTGGAAACTACGCGGGTGAAACCGGAGGGCGTGGCCATGGGCATGGCCATCTAGAAATGCTGGCGCGTTTCACGATGACTAATGGGAAATGCTGGCGCATTTCTAGATGGCCAATGGCCATGGTCCCGAGTTTACCCGAAGATGTCTTATCATTCCCGAGCGTGACGCTAGAATTCAGTTCACACAGCCCACGAAAAATCTGTCTGCCGTCTCCCATTTTTTATTTCATTTTGTTGTTTAAAAATACATACTCTTATTGCTATATGGAAATTATGGGATGTTTACTTTTGTTTATCGGTATCATGTGCTCTAGAGGTGATCGCAATGCCATCAATGGTCATCTCACAAACACCATGATATGATAACTGGCCGATAACCTTAAAAACCAGTTATGTATCAGTTTGATAATGTATTACTTTTTACTTATGCGAGTTACATAAGACGTAATACTTGAGTTTAAAGTAGGTCAAAGTCAAAATCCTATTAAAATTACATATGCCAATGTTTGGATGTTTGTTGCTCAATCACGTCGTAACGTATGTACGGATCGGGCTGAAATTTGGAACACAGATTATAATCTGGAAGAACATACCTATACATCGGCTATTTTTTATCCCGAAAAAAAAGACGGGAACGGGAACTATGCGGGTAAAACCGTGAGGCGCTGATAAATGTTAACATGACGTAATTTAGGTATAATAAGCCTGTTTATTTCCTTATATCTTAAATATTACAAATGTTTGATTAAAGTAATATATAACTATAAAAATATATTACACTTTTTCTTTAGATATTGGAACCCCTGTTAGGGTATAGGCCTCCTCCAGCTTAATCCAAGTATCTCTCTCTGTCTTTTGCTAAAGTCATCCAATCGTTTCCCACTGTGTTTATGATGTCGTCGATATTGGACGCTGTACACAGACGTCCCTTTCCATTTCGTTGTCTCTGAAAGACATCAGACTTCGTTTTTTCGTCGGGAGAAAACCAAGTGCACTTACGATTGTTTCTCTTTTTAAAATATGTGTTCTTAGGCCTGGTGTTTCCCCTTTGTCGAACTTTTGCCAGTCCTAGCATATCAAATAGTAGTTCTACGGATTTTTAGATTGAAGATAGAGATCTTACATTAAATGTTCTTATCTTGAGAGGTTTGTTGCTTGTTAACTTTTTCATTTACTGGAGGGTTGTGGTCTTGCTTCCCCACGATGACCAATCGGCTTTAATTGCGGTAATTTATTAATAAATAATAAATGCGGTAATTATATAATCGGCGTAATTTAGGTACACGTATAAAAATAATATATTTATGTAAGTACGTATTCCAAAGGCATAGATAGGTATGTATTTTTTTAACACGCTTTCATTACCTATCTTACACATTGGATAAGCAATTTTCGTAGATCGCAAATAGGAATTTGGCTTTGGTTCTCATCAACAGCCCACTATATGTTTCCACTGCTGGGACTCGGGGCCTTCTCACGCAAGGAGAGAGTTAAGGCCATAATCCACCACGCTGGCCCATTGCGGGTTGATGGATGACACATGACTTCGAAAGATTCTAGGTACATGTCGGTTTCCTCACGATGTTTTTCCTTCACCGTTTTAAGTTCGCGGCATTATGCACATGACTCCGAAAAGACAGTGGTACGCGTGGGGTTTGAACCCGGGGTCTCCGGATCGGCAGGCGCCGTTCTCCCCCGACTAAACCAGCCGTAATTTATCACCCTTGGTTCTATCTAGCTTTATTCAGAGAGCTGGCAGCATAATTTGGTTAGTTATTTGAGGCAAACTGAAAACTTGTCCCATAGCTCTCCTATATTATATCCCTACACGGAGGTGCAGACCTGGCTGGTGAGTAGTGGGGCAAAACTGAAATCATACATTTTAAAAGTTTATATATATCCTTTTGGTCAGTAAATATGTAATTAGGCAATGTACAATTTTTGTGTCGCAGCTTAATCTATAAATTATAACAAAAATAATAAGCTAGACGAATTAGACGGGGTTTTAACATTGCCAGACGCGGAAGCGGAAGCTCACTTTGGAAACTACACGAGTGTAATCGGAGGGCGTGGCCTCGCCATCTTGGCATGGGCATGGGAAATGCGTCAGCATTTCCCATTGGCTGATGCGTTTCTAGATGGCCATGCCATGATGGCCTGTCCACGCCCTTTCAGCATTTCCCATTGGCTGACATATTTCTAGATGGCCAATAGCCATGGTCCCGAGTTCGAGCGTGACGAATGAATACTTACAAATTCACAGCCCACGAAAAATCTGTCTAGGTGCGCCTAAAGAAGTTTTCACTTCAAAAATAAAAATGAAAAAAGTGTTTCAGGGGTGTTATAGGACACCTATGTGACAAATTTTCAGCTTGTCACAAATACCTACAAAATTTGATGCCAGTTTTCGGAATATCAGGTAAGTGATAGATATTATACTGGGCCCCCGTCTGCTTTGGGAAGTGCTATGTAATTTATTAGTGTTAGACAAAGAGTTTACGTGTACTACGTATAGAGTTAGAACAAACGCTTTACACCGAAACCACGGGGGATCTACCGCCTAACAAAAACTGTCTTAGCTTTGATATTGCTGTCTCTTTCCTTCTCGCTGGAAAAGAAAGAGATGGCAAGCCAGATAGCACAGATAGCAAGATAGCAAAGCCATAGGCCATAGCCGATTTAGCTAGGCGGTAGAGAGGCTGGTCTGATCGCTCTTGTGGCTCATACTTTTGTCGCGGCTCATCACTGTCGCCATAGCTAACATATACCACATCTGCTTACGACTGGTACAAAGGGAAATGAAAAACCTGGTCTATTTACTTATTCTTTATTAAGGTATCTCTTTGCAGATTCCACTAAGGGAAGTGCTACACTACCTTTGTCCGTTATTCTACTGCCAAGCAGTAATGTGCTCATATTACTGTGTTCAGTTTTGAAGGGCAATGTCTCCAGAATTGATATAATAGGGCAAAGAAAGATAAATCATCTTATATAACTGACTGATGAGCGCAGTGTAGGATTAGGAAATAATTTTGACTCTTTATGTTCAAATAAATGGATTGGACTGCTCTGTTATTATCAGCCCAGGCAGACATCATGCTTACCATCAGGAGTATGGCTTGCTCGCCCTGTAGGTACTTAACCCTTAAGCAGGCCGCGGACGTATGCTTCCCACATAGATTTTTCGATGCCGTAGCCAGGTTTTGGCAACGAAAAGCCCACAATCTGTCAAAATTTTATCATAAATATGTACTCTGTGGTTCTGATTAGCAAGCTCTGTGTATACGAACGAATGGTACACTTGACAGCCATTTGAGTTTTGAGTGTCCGGTACAACAGTGTTTTTGTGTGACTGTCCAAGTTTTATTTAGATTATGCCGAAACAAAGAAAGGTAAGTCGTGCAATTTTTTGATATATTAGAGATTTTTAATTTTTCTATCAAGATTTATATTATTTCTAGTTGATTTCTTGCTAAATTGTCTAAAATAAGGCAAATAACAATGTGGGGAACATGTGACCATAGCCTGTTGAGTCGAACTAATTTGTGGGAGCTATTTAACCATTGCCTGTTCAAATTTATCAACTTTTATATACTAGCCTTTTCATATACATAATATCATATATAATAAATAATTCATACTTACACTATATTTTTTTACTTCACGCTAATAACCTAAACTAACCTAAAAAAAAATAACCTAAAAAAAAATATGAACAAACAAACATTCGACATTTATATATAGTTATCACATAAATTGTAGTCTCTACCCAGGCAATGGGATTATGTTTTCCCACATTTTTTTTTCAGGCTTTTCAGGCTTTTTCAAAAAAATTTTTGATAAGGAATCATACAGGGCGCTACTCAAAGCCTAAATCAATTTACACCACTTTATTTCTTGCAGCGGTTCTTCGGGGCCTGTTTAAGGGTTAATAAAAAAAATGTGGAGTAAAATATTAAACGCTTAAACTATGATTTAATTAAAGTGCACCTACTTTGTAAATCTGATTATTGTGTAATGTTTATTGTATAACTTATTGCTCATAAAACTGCTATCTAAATGCTACGACAATTAACCATAAGTGTTATCAATTGTTTACTCTTTGAATTAAGTACCTACTTACGCAAATATAAATTATACAAAGAACCATCAAAATTTACTACCAGTTTTATGTGAAACTAACGTAATTATACGGGTTTTCTCGTTGTTTCGCCTCAGTTTAGTTGATATCTTTATTCTGTGTTAATAAAAGAGCCTCTTAACAGTAAACATTTAGTAAAACACAGCACATAATGTAAAGAAACGACGAAATGCCATCGAGTTTGGGCTCATTTTTTCATCTTGACGAAACGAGTACCTTTATCCTAGATGGTAATCAGGGTCTGATGATGAAGTCGGAAGATGGCCGTAGGAACTCATCAATTAAACAACATAAAACATAACCCCATTGAGTTTGGGTCATGTCCCTGTGAGATGTTTGACTCTCCATCGAGCAGCGATGGAGAGAGTCAAACATCCCAGTGGGCGACACTGTCGAAAGTCTTTCTCGTATTCGACAAAAGCCATAGAAAAATGCCGACTGAACTCTTAGACTATCTTCCATGAACTGTTTCACCTTACGGTCAATGGTAGCCAGATTATGATCGAGCGGGGAGTTAGACAGGGAGATACTATTCCACCCTAGCTTTTCACAACGGTCGTAGGTTCGATTCCTACACTGAAATCACCAATAATTTATCTATTTTGTTTGAGATAAAATAAAATAATGTATTTTGAAGACATATATGTGAAAAATTCAAACGTCATGTAGTTTTTCGTACCCCAAAAGTGATAAGGTAGCTATCCCCTTTGACACCAGTAAAGATTATTTATACAGCGCCTTGACCGTTGATCTCGCAGTTGGAGCGTCGAGGCTGTCAGCAGTAGTGTCCGAACTTCCGCGAGGTTAGTACTTACTATGGCCGATTTCTTACATGTCCACCCGTACGACAGGTCAGTGCAAAACTATTATTTTATCATTCACTAGCGGGCCGCTCCGGCTTCGCTCGTGGTACAAAATATAGCCTATAGCACTCAGGGATCACGTAGCTATCCAACGGTGAAAGAATTTTTGAGATCGATCCAGTAGTTCCTGAGAATAGCGCGTTCAAACAAAACACCTCTTCAGCTTCATAATTTTAGTATAGAAGAGAAGGTAAAATACGTGTTTCAGAAAGACGCCTGGTGACCTAGTGCCGAGAACTTCCGGTTTCGCAATCATACGTCGTAGATTCTAATCCAGGGGGTCTACCGCCTAAGTAGGTAACACTGTCTTACCTTTGATGTTGCTCTCTCTTTTCTTTTAGCTTGAAACGATAGAGACAGTAATAGCAACGCCAAAGCAGACTTAGGCGGTAGAAGGGCCGGTCGCACGTCTGAGTATTTTACCATGTGTAGATGTACAAATTTGTTATCAGTACTGACTTTAACGGTGATTGAAAACATGGGGCAACCGGTATGTTCAATGCATGAAACGTCATGCGGTCAATATTTGATGTAAGAACCTTCGCACCTTTTAACTGACCCTTGGACTCGATGAAAGATCCAAAATTGAGTGTAGAATGACAAAATAACGACCAAAAGCTCGAGATGGTCAATCATCGGAACAGATACATCTTGAAAAGTAGGAGTCAGTTGAATTTGACTCCTTTTTAGGATTCTGTAAAACGTAAAAACGGAGCCGTTATAGATTCGTCATGTCTGTCCGTCCGTATGTCACTGCCACTTTTTGCCGAAACTTCATAGTTAATGAGGGGGGGGGGGGGGGCGGAACATTTTACCACTTTGAAAGTGTCTCTCGCGCAAATTATTAAGTGTAGAAAAAAATATATTAGAAACCTCAACATCATTTTTGAAGACCTATCCATAAACATCTCACCTCACCTCACCACCACCACAATATTTTTTTTCACTCTGTAACTTCTAAAATAAGATAATGATAAAACTATAAAAATATTTGATGTACATTTACCATGGAAGCTTCCAACGAAAATTGGTTTGAACTCGATCTAGTGAGTCCATAGTATTTTTTAGTACGTCATAATAAGTAGGTACTTACACTATTATTAAAACAACGATCAAAGTTACAGCGAACCACAATAACTTATGTACCTAAAATAAGTTACTTGCTGCTACGGAACCCTTCCGAGTCCGACTCGCACTTGGCCGCTTTTATTTTTGCAGATGTTATCTACATCACAGTTTTTTTCATCGATAAATTGAGAGAGTTTGTATAAAAGTTTTGTAACTGACACACATTTCGAACTATAGGCATAGAATAGATAATACAGACTATAGGTATTTGTTTTTTTTTAGAGTTATAGAACTTTAAGTTGGCAACACTATTTTATCTGGCGCCCATTTTGTTCGCTGTTAGGTTGTTTTTGTTTAGTTTGGTTTTGAATTTTAACATGAACAGACTGACCCCTGAACAAATCTCCCAAATTGCGCAAATTTATTTTTAAAATAGTGGTTCTGTTCAAAATTCTAATCGCGCATTACGTCCATTTTACGCTTTAGCGATGAAGCTCATTTTTGGTGGAATGGCTACATCAATAAACAAAACTGTTGTTCTTGGAGTAAAGATTAGCTTCCAGTGTATGTTGAGACTCCGTTACAGAAAACCGAACTGTTTGGTGTTCTTTATGGACTAGTGGAATCTTTGGTCCGTACTTCTTCAGAAACGCTACTGGTCAGACCGTTACAGTCACTGGTGACCGCTATGGAGCCCTGATTACTGACTTTTTCGTTCCTCAATTGAATAACCATGATGTGCAGGAGCTGTGGTTTCAACTAGACGTCGGAACATGTCACACAGCTCGTGCCACAATTGATTTACTGAAGAAAACTTTTGCTAACAGCATTGTTTCACGTTCTGGACCCGTAAAGTCGCCTGTAAAATCGTGTGATTTAGCGCCGCTAGACTATTTCCTATGAGGATAGGTGAAGTCGCTAGTTCACGTCAATAAGCCCGAAACGCTCAAACACTTGGAGGACAACATTCGCCGTGTTATTGCCGATATACGGCCACAAATATTATAAAAAGTGATTGAAAATTGGACCTCCAGATTAGACTACGTCAGAGCGAGCGGAGGTGGTCATATGTCAGAAATCATATTTAAATTATAGTGCCAAAAGATTACCTTTCGAATAAAGTCAAATTCAAACCAATTTTCCAAAGTTATCCTCGTTTTATTCCATTTCAAAGTTCTATACCTCTTAAAAAAACAGCCTATAGGTACCTATTAGGATAGTTCTTCAGTCTTTTGGGACGATTAATGTTGCTCCACCTAATAAGTAAATCTCTGTTCTAAAAGTCGGCTTGTGATAACAAACCCTTATTTTCTGTCATCGTCTCGTGAAAATGCTACATGAAACTGCCTTTCTTTCTTATTTCACTTACGGCAACTGCGTAAGATGATAAGAAAGCGCCTGCATCATCTTTGGTCATATTCTTGCGTCGTCTCGATTTTGCGGACGCATATTTGGCAGGCGCTAACAGTGTAGTTTTCTCTACAAGACATCTGATCTCTCCCACGATACGCCACGACGGCACTCAGCCTTATACCTACTCGGCTTTTCTTCTCCAGCTCTGCCTGCTGCGTTACATTTAAATCGTCACTCCATCGAGTCTCCGGACGTCCTACGCTGCGTTTGTGAATTCGCAGTCTCTATTCTAGAACAAGTCTACCCCAACGATTATCGGTCTTACGACAGATATTACCAGTCCACTGGCACTTCAGCTTGCTAATATGTCAATAATCTTGGAGCTCTGACGGATAACTTCGTTCCGGATACGATCCAGCATAGTAACCTACACCTTTCTGCATCTCTAAGTGTTTGTAGGTACCTACAAGGTTGTCATTAGGACTGGCTTCACTGCAAATCAAGTGAAGGAAAACATCGCGAGGAAATCCGTATGTTCCTACAACGTTTCTTGGACATGCACCATTCACCAATCCGTATTTTGCCGGCATGGTGAATTATGACCTTGACTCTTCTTATGAGAAATTTTGAAATGTTGTATACGAAAATACATACGAATTGTAAAGTGAACGTATTTATTCCAGAAACATGCCGAAAGTAAAGTTCTACTACTTCAACGCGAAGGCCCTCGGGGAGGCCTCGCGGATGCTCATGGCCTACGGAGGCCAAGAGTTCGAGGACAAGCGCGTCTCCACAGCGGACTGGCCAGACTTCAAACCGAGTAAGTAAGACACAACTTACGTAATAGGTATATCTAGGATCTAGGTAGATAAAATAGTAGACTACAGGCCCGTGAACCAAATATATGGGTCATATGAACCGTCAGGAGATCTTTGTAGGACGATAGAAGGGTATAAAATAATAAGATTCGGCACAATGGCGTCACCTGTATACTCAGTATACTGCCCAACTGAGTACAGGAGAAGATAGGGGGTTGCAAGTTGCAACCTTGCAACCCTCGATCATTTATTTCTCCTTGTCGCATGATTTTTGTACGGCGTTGCGGAATAAGTAAGGGATGAGAAGAGATAGATATTGAAATTGGTGTAAATATAATTATTATTATTGGCCCCTGAACAAAATGTATGGGTTATATGAACCACCAGGAGACCTATGTAGATAGAAGAGCATAAAATAATCAGATTCAGCACTATGCTGTCACTTGTAAGCTGTTCAAGAGCTTGTTGGTGGTTCATATGACCCATGAATTTTGTTCACGATCCTGTGGTCTAATTGGTAGATACTAGCATACTAGATTGATACAGAATGACTTTCAACTTCTGCTGTACACACCCATCACAACAAATGAGGCTCTTATTCAATTCATGACTATTATTCAATTCTAGAATAAATAAATAAACGGTATATGTAGGTATAGTGCGGCTCTCGAGCGCTGCGGAAAAACGCAAGTCATTGTTGATCAGCTTCGTCACACCCACAGCGTAAAGGTCTGCGCGAATAAGACGGAACGCGCCGTACGGATTTTCCTATCACCTAATGGCCATAATAATATGTTTGTAATGTTCCTTATACTGTCTGACTGGCGAGTCTTGATGATCAAGGACGTGATTTTTGACGATGAAATGTAAATGAAAAAAAAAACAAATAACATCCTAATAATCCTATAAGTAAATGTTTCTTGTTCTTTTAAGCAAAAACTATTGAAAGAATTTGGATGTAATTTAGTAGGTACATAGCCAGATGATAGGCTGGAATAATACTTAGGCTATGGTCTATCCCGGGATCGAACGAAAACTACGCAGTCGAAATAGCGCAATATAAGTATTAATTAATAATAAATAAATAAATATTAATTAAAATTGCATAACTACGCAACGCATGGATATGCGCGACGCAACCTGAGCTACGCTATAAGCACAAAGTACGAGGATGTAGAAGTATTTAATCCTTAATTTTAGCGATATTAAAATTTAAAACTTCGGTGTGAGAGAATAAAATAGTAAACAATTTATATGTGAAATCCGCGCGCACGATGTTTTCCTTAAACATCTTTAAGGTAGCGGTACCTATTGTGCTCATGACTTCGAAAAGACAGTGGTGTGCGTGGGTTTTGAAAACGGGGCTCCGGATCGGCAGTCGCCGTTCTCCAAACTAGACCGTAAATTGTTTATTTTATATTAATTATTTCTGTAATCTGATTCCTATTTTTTTTGACAATAAAGCTTACACATATTTGTATTTGTTTTCCAAAGTTTTGCATTGCGGTTCGTTATCCTTCGTCTGGCCAGCTCCTAACGGCTTGTTTGCCAAGGCCGCTTGTCGTATGTTTTTTTATCTATTTTGGTATACGTAACAACGTCAGCCGGTTGGTAACACAACGATGCCGGCTTTCAGAATGTTATTATCAGACCAACTTTAGCCAAGAGATTAATGGTGGAGTCACAATCGTTCTTTTTGACCAAGGGATACAGTTTCATAGGAAAAATCTAGATGACTAGCGAAAATTCTAGTTCACTAAAATGGGAAACTGTTGAAAGGTTGAAACATGTGTATATTGTATAAGGTAAGTATTTTTGGCTTTATTATGGGCCAGAGTCAATATTTGTCATCTGACTCCTTCTGACGTAATAATATGATGTGGACACAAGCAAGTCATTATGTTGTGTATAGAATATTAGTATACATTTTACCGGTACAAATTTAATATAACTCGGGTATCTTCTTTTATTGCTTAGATATGCTTTTGTAGTAGTAGGACTCATTGTAGAGTCCGCCTGGGGAAGTACCACACCTTTGCCAGTTATTCTACTGCCAAGCAAGTAATGTGAAAACGTCACTGTGTTCCGGTATGAAGGGCAATGTTTCCAGTGAAATTACAGGGCATGGAGATAAAACATCTCATATCTTTGGGTGTACTCTTTTACTACTAGAATTACCTCGACGTTTCGGCCTCTGTAGTAATTAAATAAAAATATCGATCGTGATCGATATTGCGCAATATTTTCAATAAAAAACTATCAACCGATATAATAAAAGGAGGAGGTTCTCAATTCGGTTGTAAGTAGATGTTTTTTTTGTGTTAAGTACGCGATTGCTCCGCTAATAGTGAATCGATTTTGAGGATTCATTTTTTGTTTGGTAGCTAATATTTCAGAAATTCTGGCTAGCGATTCTGAAACCATTCGGTTGCATCCGACACGGAATCTCATCTCTCGGTCTCTGTCATGCTTATCAGATAAGACAAAGACCGAGAGATGAGATTCCGTGTCGGATGCAACCGAATGGTTTCAGAATCGCTACCCAGAAGTGGTTGCATATTAATTTTGTCGGAATCGGTGCGGCGGTTATCGAAATATCCACAAAAAACTAATATTTGGTTACCTTTTTCAGGACGAAATCTTCGTCTTGACAAAAAATATGAAATCTTGTCGGATGTATGACTATTATTCTGTATTGAAGTGGGTTGTTTAATTCTAAATTGAGTGGGTTTTTGTTTCAAAAGTAACTTATTGGTTTTGGTTAACATAATGTGTCTTTTTCAGAGACTCCTTTCGGTCAGATGCCGATTCTGGAGATCGACGGGAAGCAGTACGCGCAGTCGTTGGCCATCGCGAGGTACCTCGGCCGGAAGTACGGGCTCGCGGGGTCCAGCGACGAGGAGGCCTTAGAAATCGACATGTACGTCGAGTTCTTGAACGACGTCCGCGCCAGTGAGTACCTTTTTAAATTTACCTGTTTTGCTACATAAGGCTAGTCTTTCAAACTAGGACAGCAAGCTAGTGTTAGCAACTAGTTACTTCTAGCTTCGTGACAACGCTACACAACGCTCATTTTGTCTACACTAGCTAGTGTTACTAACACTAGCTTGATAAACTAGTCTCGTGTAGCTCGGGCATCACTCGTATTTTTCTCTTAATAGCGGGAAAAACTGTAAAGGCAGATGGCCGAAGTGTAAGTGCTAAAATGGCGGTAGCTTGTATGGTGGTTAACTAAGCGATTTTAGCTAAAATTATGGTAGGCTGTGTCCCTAGCACCCCAGCAGGCAAACTGTGAGCGGCCGACTGAGTTAGTTTCGTATCGGTCTAGTACGCCCTTCCATATATTTTAAATGGAGTGTCCACAGTTTGCTAGTTTTGCGCTCAGTCTACGCAGTTTTCAGCGATACGTGCGCCGACTGTCTCAGTCAGAGACGATTCACACGGCGCGGCTGCAAACCGCGCCCGCGCGCGGGTGCGGCAGATTTCCATATAAAATTGAATTCAATTCACACGACGCGGTTTACGGCCGCGGCGGCTGCGGCAGCCGCGCGGCGCCCGCGTGGCTGCGCGCGATTCTTGCGCAGTAGCTTTCCGGAGCAGAAACCGCGAAAACCTGCGGTTTGAAACAAAACCGTCGCGCGGCGCGGCGCCGCGCCCGCGCGCGGGCGCGGTTGGCAGCCGCGTCGTGTGAACCGGGCCTTAGCGGCTGACGGCTGAGTCACAGCAAAACTGGTTTTTGTACTCGCAAATTGATCTGAGTTTGCAGCTAAATGAAATGCAGCTTCAGTTCGCCACAAATTTGCAGCTCACTCAGTCGGCCGCTCAGAGTTTGCTTACTGTGGACACAGCCTAAGTGGCCACTGAAAGTTTCAAAGTTGGTACTTAGTGGTTGGACTCTTGGCAGAGTCCCCCTGGGGAAGTACCACACCTTTTTTTAGTTTTTCTACCGCCAAGCAGTAATGCGCAAACATTATTGTGTTCCGGTTTGAAGGGCAATGTTTCCAGAGAAATTACTGGGCTTAGAGATATAGCATCTTAGATCTCTGGGTGACGAGCGCAGTGCAGTGCTAGGTAATTACTTGGATTCTTCATGTTCCAATAGCTGCGTGTCACTGTGCTGTTATGTGGCAGGCATGTTGCTTACCATCAGGCAAATGTCCTGCTCGTCTCGTCACTCTTTATTAAAAAAAATATATTGAAGTGTAAGTGGCTATACTTAGTAAAAATCGCATAAGTAAGTCGGAACTGAAGCAGTGTTACCTGAACGATGAAAGCCAACTCCTATGGTAGCCAAAAGCGAGTTAACATTCGCATAGCAATTGTTTAAACATTTGCATAAAATAGTCTTGTGTAGGTTTGTTGGTCGACCACTAAAACACTTGACGCAACCATTCCATCTTCTGGGTAGCAATTCTAAATGTGATTCCGAATGGTTCGGAATCGTAATGACAATCCCTGTTTCTCTCATGCTAAACAGATAAGACAAAGACTGAGAGATGAGATTCCGTGTCGGATGCAACCGAATGGATTTAGAATCGTTTTCCTGAGCTTCCTTGAACTACACCCGTTTTGTCCACAGAGGCTGCAGCCATCTACTACGAGGCCGACGAAGTCTTGAAGGCACAGAAGCAGGATGACGCTGTGAAGAACGTATACCCAGAACTGCTTGGAAAACTCGCCTCCATCATTGAGAAGAACAAGGGCTTCCTTGCTCTTGGCAAGGTACTTTGACGAGTTTAATGTAGTAGTAGTTAGTAGTGGTAGGACTCTTAGCACAGTCCGCCTGGGGAAGTACGACACCTTTGCCAAATATTCTACCGCCAAGCAATAATGTGCAAACATTACTGTGTTCCGGTTTGAAGGGCAATGATTCCAGAGAAATTACAGGGCTTAGAGACATAATATCTTAGATCTCTGGGTGACGAGCGCAGTGCAGTGCTAGGTAATGATTTGGACTATCATGTTTCAATAGCTGCGTGTTACTGTGCTGTTATGTGGCAGGCATGTTGCTTACCATCAGGCACATGACCTGCTCGTCTCGTCACTCTATGCTATAAAAAAAAAAAAAAAAATTATTCAGTGCCAGAGTAGACGAGTATGACATTACAAGGCCCACAAAAATTCTGGAAGATAGTTCAGGATAGAATGAAATAGAGGGCATGTAGCCAAGCCTTTATCATACAGTGAAAGAGCCATGGCTTTATAAACAAAAATATTTTTAAGGTACCATACAATTTTTACGTCTTTAAAAGACTTGGTTTTGTCCTGGTGGAGAAAAAGTCTCCTTGTTGTTTGGGGAAGAACCTTCTTGTTTATAAATGCTATCCTTCATCATAGTATTAAAGTTAATAGATTTTGGCTGCCCCCCCTGCTTAAGTAAGATCAAAGTAAGATAATTCGCGACTATGAAGTTTGGATCATTATGATATTGGCAGGTTACGCCTGTACTAAGATAAAATGGGTATGATCTACTAACGTAAATTTTACTGAACTTTTTTACAAAGGGATCGATCCTGAAATCTCTATAGGCAGATAATGTAGATAAAATAAATAGCTATCGGTGGACATTCCTTACTCAATACTAACTAGCTCCAGACTATGCAAAGTTTGATCTATCGAAACCAGATAGCTGATATAATTATTGTAAATGCATTCTAATGATACATAGGAGCACCCATATACAGAATGTTCGTCCTCCTTACTCAAATATTTTTTGTCCTGGGTGTGAATCGACGACCAATGGTGCCATGGGTCCAGTCAAAAAAAAGCTTCCATTCTTTTCCATCATTGCCATCTCCGTACTCATCCCCTTTGCAATCAAATCGTCATTCACACAGTTCAGTCAGTTCACCTATTATTTCTTCAGTTTTCCTCTAGATGTTTTATTTATTTCCAGCTGACCTGGGCTGACTTCGCGTTCACCGGCATGTTTGAGTTCCTTAAGATGTTGCTCCAGATGCCCAACCTCGAAGACCAGTACCCGATCTTCAAGAAAGTCCACCAGTCGGTACTGTCCATCCCCAAAGTGAAGAGATACGTCGACAACGCGCCGCAAAGGGAACTGCCCTTCTAAGTGTCGTATATCTCGACTGCAGTACTTTGCGGGTGCTTTCTGCTAGGAGAAAGTGGGATTTCCGTAATGTGGCCACAATTCTTCACAGATTGAGACAGTGACGTACATTTTCTGTATATAATTATCTGGTATAATAAGGCTCTTTCAGAACGCATATTACGTACGTGCTAAAGATAGTTCTTAGTTATGTTTCTTTCTGTGTTTTATTGACAAATATAATAAATAGAAACAATGGCGTCATCTTTGGCGATTTGAGAAATATCTTTGATAAGTTTATTTGCATTCTGAAAGCGCCTCAAACGTTTCAATGTAGGTACGTTCTTTACGCGCCAATTAACGTTTTCGAATTAAACAAATTCAAACAACAAACATGAAATTCAAAATTGGAATGTTTTCTAACGAATTATTTTTGAATTTATTCCTATAATATCTTCTAGAAAGTCCTGTGAAGAGATATCCAATTTTTTACTTGATGATAAGTAGAAGCACGGTATAAATGCTGCAGTTCGTATAATTTTAATTGCTGTAAATGAAACTGTTCCAAAGAATAATCTAATCTAAGAATCTATTTAATTTGTACTGTGATAAATAATGGCAGGAATAAATACATTTTTGTTAAGTTAATGATGTTGTTTTTCTTATACGACCTCCATATTTCATGAGTTAATTATGTTACCTACAAGTTTATCATAAAATATTGAATTCAATGGATGCGTTGGTAAGGCGAATTTAACCAATATTGCTATACAGTTGGCACGTTGGCAGATTAGGATAACTAATAAAATGGTATTGACAAGCAGTTACACAAGGTGAAACTGCGATGGTGGCTCAGCGATTCAATTGATAATTTAGTTTGTCGGTCTTGTATGCTTCCTTGTATTTAAATAACAATGTTGAATTACCGGATGCCAACTGATGTCCTCAAACTCCTCCATAAGCTTTGGTGTGAAGTGTTTTACATATCCTACCATTTTGGTAGAAATTTTAAATAAACTAAGATTAAACTTCTAGATCTTGTGTAAATAATAAGAGCCTACGCCTTTTTTTATTGTGTTACAGACATTTGAAAAGAAATATGTCAATGTCAATACTTTGACATTTATTTTGACCCGATTATCACACAAATCTGTTATTCTGAAAACGGTTTATAAACAATTAGTTGAGGTTTTTAGAGGGATCTATCCGCACAGAAACACCTATAATCTGAGGATATGTTTTAAAAATGTTTGATACTAAATTCAAATTCAGAAGACGGCGACGTGACAACGAAATACCTCATTACAAGAATTTGACCACACCTCGGCGGATGTGTACGTTTCTTTCTGCTATTTAGATATTTATGCAAACATAGTCTCGGGTGTATTTCACTACGCTTTTTGAAGAAGTAAATAATTGATTTACTCGGAAAAAACAAAAACAAATTTCAATTTTTAAAGGAGACGGCCCATTTTCCATGGGCATTTGCCCCACAGCAAAAGTGCAGGAGACTCGACCAAAATTAGATAATTAAATAGGATTTTTAATATATATTGAGGAGCCGTTAATGTTTTTATTCTGCATAGCGGGCTTTAAGAGATATCAACTAAAACGTTGAAAAAAAATAACGAAACTCTTTGTATTGTATGAGTTTCGAACGAATCGAACATATTTTACATTCTCTTTGGAATCGAGTTTCGAACGAATCCGAGGATGTGTCAATTTTAGTAACTTTTTTTTTATTTTGGCGTCGCACGTATTTTTTGTTTTCCCATATTACGTATTTAAATATTTTCAAGCTTTACTAAAAATCGTCAAAGAAGCACGTTCACGAACATCAAATAATTTATAATAATCCACCATTTATATTACATATTGCCACTCAAAAATATACAAGTTAAAGAAAATATACAATGAGGCAACATGTTTGTCAAAATGACACAAGCACGTGAAAAACATGGCTGACTGTAAGTACAGTCATTAAAGTACTTTTTATTCACACCAATTTGCAATCACCGCTTGGAACGTTAGTTTTGAATGTACAGTTTGCATTATTTAATTATATGTTATTTTAAATATATAACTTTTGTAGGTCTCCGGGGCTAATTAAGTACATAAACTTGAAACGACTTGGGGCAGAAATGAGCCGTCTCCTTTAACTCAGACGTTCGACCAAATTTCATAAGAATCCATCACGAAGTCATCCAGATAACTTAAAGTACATTTTGGATTTTTGTTCGTATTTCCACAACCGCCACATTACTTCCGATCTATGTATTATCTACCAAACGATATTCGAACTAACTAGATCTACCAAACAAAAAAACTACAATGGAAATTGATCCACAATTGGCGGAGCTATCGCGTAACATACAAAAAAAAAAAAACTCGGAAAATACTCGATAAATACTCGAAAGGCGCAGATGGGATTCAAACCTATGAACTCACTATTGTCAATCGTATGTACTACCCCGAGGCCACTACAGCGTACTTCCACTATGCTACCGAACCACCCCACTTGGTGGTTGATTTCCACTAACGTTACTCGGGGTCTTCTCTCGCTAGGAGACAGTTAAGACCATAATTCACCACGCTAACCCAGTGCGGGTTCGCAGATGACGCATGGGTTCGAAAGATTTTAGGATCATGTCAATTGCCTTACGATTTTTTCTTTCACCATATTTAAGTTAGCGGCATAAAGGGCTACCGCAGCTTACATACATTTGTATAGATTTAGTATAGATTTGTATAGATTTTTGTAGTGGTAGGACTCTTGGCAGAGTCCGCCTGGGGAAGGACCACACCTTTGCCAAATATTCTACCACCAAGCAGTAATGTGCAAACATTACTGTGTTCCGGTCTGAAGGGCAATTTTTCCAGAGAAATTACAGGGCTTAGAGATATAACAACTTAGATCTCTGGGTGACGAGCGCAGTGCAGTGCTAGGTAATGATTTGGAATCTTCATGTTCCAATAACTGCGTGTCACTGTGCTGTTATGTGGCAGGCATGTTGCTTACCATCAGGCACATGACCTGCTCGTCTCGCCACTCAATATTTAAAAAAAAAAAAATTGGTTGCCTGTAAAGTCGGTATACGGGCGAAAGTTTTACGTGACAACGACTTTGAGTGGTAAAATAATTTTAATGTGAATATTCATTCGTATAGTAGGAAGAAGGATGAAATAATAGTAACAATTTAAAACATTTATTTATACAAAGAATTATATTTAAAACATTAATTTATACAAAGAATCTCGCACTGAATTTCATATTAACAAAATTTTTACCTTTACACATACCTACATACGTATTTATATACAAATATACATACAATAACTTGCAATACATTTGCGTACAATGAAACAGCGTTTACTACAACTTAACTTGTTCCTATCTGAGTGATTTTGTTGAGGATAGGGCGATGATAGGAGAAATATGAAATGAAAGGAAGTGTTTCTGAATTATCATCATTATCAGACAAACAAATTTTGTTAATTTTCAAAATTATTATTAATTCATAACATGAACCAAATTAGGTATTTAACACAAACAAATTTTGTTCATTTTAAATTGACTATTCATATCATCATTTTTTATCATTTTATGATGTTAACTGGCAACGTGTAAACTTGTATGCAGGCGCCTAAGCGAATCGGCGACTCGGGCATGGTTAGCCCGCCTAAGAGCGAGAGAGACAGACATAAAAAGTGAAAGGCACGCGTCCCTCTCACTCGCTCTCATTGTGAGCGCATAACGTGAGTGGAGCGTAACGCAGTTTCTTGAAGTGTCACCCGGCAAACCAATTTATAAGACGTTGTCACGTCAAAAAAAAAAAAAGTAAAATGTATCACTTTTGGTAGAAATCTGTCTTTTGAACCTACCACACCCGGCCTAATAATAGCACCCACCCAGCGCACCGGCCGGCGTCTCACTTCTGACTTGTTTTGCTTTCATTTGGCCTCAGTTAGCGTCCTATCCTGTTAGCTGGCACTTGTGATACCGACCGGTTACCTCTACAACTGTGAGTAGTTTTAAATTTATAAGTATTTACTGGTACCTATAACTTAGCAACAAAATTTAAGATAAACTTAAAATGCAAGTAAAAAAATTGTATTACGTGCTCTAAAAGTGTATACTTACTTTTAACTGTGGGTTATAGATCATGTTCTATTTTTTTAAAGTTTGCTGGACGATCGTGTTTCACAGTTTTAACTCCATGTTGCAACCGACGTTTATTTTCGATTGCATAGAAAAGATAATAGAATTAAAAGCAACGAATCGAAAATAGTGGTTTTTTATTTTAAAGCTTAGTAATGCCGTTGACAAGGACGTTTAAAAAAAGTTTATAGTAATGGCACGGGAAAATAAAATTTCCCTTCACTCTGGCAATAGTGTCAAGTGGTCGGTCTACGAAAATAATGCCAATGCACAATAGATAGAGAGGTATCGTAAAATCTGTATTTTTTTTATATGTACAGGTATTTCGTGATTGAAACGGTTCATATCACCCGCTGGTGTTGTAACATATTGTCATTTTATCTTGTTTATATAAGGAGTATTGAGTTATCGTGGTCGATAGGTTTATCTCGAGTGTAGGATTTGTAATGGAACTACCTTCATTACAATCAACTGCGCTTCTGTAGCCGATTCCTTGAAAATTATTTTGATCTTTGTATAAATTACTAGCAACACCCTGCTATTTTACCTGCGTTATTCCCGTTACCGTTATTTTCCGTGATAAAAAGTAGCCTATGCGCTATTTTAAATTATAGGTATGTTCTGTGTTCCAAATTTCATCCCGATCCGTTCAGGAGTTCCGAGCGAGTTCAGGATTGAGCAATAAATAAACTTCACATCAACCTCTACTCGTATAATACTACTAGTTTTAACTTTAAAAAAAAAATCAACACTGATTCAACACTTTACTGGCTTTTTATTAGGTAGGTAATTAAAAAAAAGTGAAAAAATAAATTTGGTCCTACATACCTATCTAGATTTCAACTACTATCAAATTCTCAAGGTTTTGAATGTGGTTTTTGCACATCGGTTTTTGTCTCGCATTTAGCTTGAAATTTCAGAAAAAGATACAACTGACATACCACATACGTAAGCAATTTTATTGGTTGAGGTGTGAGGTCTAGGGAGGTCTACGATCAACTGTAGACTTGCAAGTTCCGAGGCCATTTCAGGACTTTTTTCAGTGTCTGCACTCTCACAATCACAACGCAGACATTTCAGTATAATTAGCACCACCTTATTTTGATTGACCGCAAAATATTAATTTCGGTTTAATTTTGGAAAAAGCACCCGAAAAAAAAAACAATCAGTTGTAGGTAATACTTAATTAAGTTACTATGCAGGTGAGAAATAAATTCAGTGTACCTACACAGGTTTTAATTACTGAAATGTACCCTGATCTTATCCTTATTTTACCTACCTACGTTTTGGTATAATTTATTTTTACAGATTTAATTTTAAACTGAAAAAAATTGTATAGGTGTGTTATCAATTGAGTATAAGTTAACCAATTAAATAAATGCAACACTTTATATCGACAACTGTTAGATCTTTCTCATATAAAATTTCAAAAAGGAATGCCCTTCAACGGCTTAGCTCCGTCTACTTATAGCGCCAGCCCCTCTAAAACTCTTTTGAGATGGCGGGTAGAAGTGAATGATATTGCACCGGCGCCATCTACACTAAATTTTATCAGTCACACCCATTTCTTTAAATAATCAAATACTTGTTCTTTTATATGACACATATTTAGACTCAAATCCCAATATTAAACATAATACTATAGTGAAATATACTATAAACAAATACAGGTGATAACACGGCCCTCCTGCGCACGCTGCCAACCTTGGCAGTGTCACAGTCTGGTGTAGTTGCTGCGAACAAAATGCACAATATATTCATTTTATCACAGTTAATTTTACTCTTCTAGTATTATCCACTTAAGACGAGTTACTTTCCCAAGCAGTTGCGCTGTCACATTGTCGCAACTCAAGGTACGTCATTACATTACCACATTCTCCATAAATTCACTTAAGATGAGTAATGAATAGCTTTCCCAAGCAGTTGCGCTGTCTCATTGTCGCAACTCGAGGTACGTCACTACATTACCCACATTCTCCATAAATCTCAAACATACACCTTTCCCTAGCTGCCGCCTGGTAACTCTAGATACGCGGCATTAAAGTCAAAGTCAAGTCACAGTCAAAGTCAAAGTTCATTATTTTCACTCTTAATGCTTTCTCTAGCAGTTACACTCTTAGGCCGACACAAGGTACGTCAGTTTATGTCCAAGAAATTACGGTTTCACTCACTTACTTTGTCAATGGATCGAAGCCATTGCACTTCACTACGTTATTCAAACGTTAACTCATCAGCAATCAATCATAATACCTGACAACATCCTAGAGCCATTGCACTGCTCGATTGGGTTTGACTTTCAATTACATATATCTCCAAGTCTTCTAATCGTACCTATTCAAAGGTTTCATATTTTTCTCACATATGGCCTTCTATGTAGTTTTTATAAACGCTCCCAAGTGAATTAAAGGGTCTCATTTTTTGAAACAATACCTAAACAATTCATTGGTAACGTACATAGCTCGGCATCATCTGACTAAAATCTTTCTAATTTCAACCGTAAGGGTATCTTATAACTGCACTGAATATAACCACTTTGTAACCCAACTACGGTAACCAAATTCAAATCAAAGATGTAACACTTTCTATTACTGTGTTATGTTTTAAAATGCATGACCTTTTTCAAACAGTTTCCCTGAAAGATATTTAAACCAATATCCAACTGATTTACACTTTTTATCTATGGTTGCTGTGCCTCGCAACAACTCGTCCACAACATAAGCTACCCTCTCATAAAGTTTCGTAAAACAGTATCCACAAACTTTAAAAAAAACGAAGATGTTTCATTCTACGAAATGTTCTGATTGCAGTTCCCGGAATTGAAGGTTATTTTACAGTACCCCTTTACGAGATAATAATTAATAGATTTAACTTGTCGGTGATTCGCAAAAGTTTCATTTGAAATGCAATGTTAGATAACAAGGTTAAAACAATTTTATACATCGTTTCTTCAAAGTAAATCGTAATATTAAACTGTTGGTTACTTACGTGTACATTACGCACTACTGAAACCACTGATCCAAGAATAACATTTTTAACTAACTGCGGGCGACGCTTGCTTTTCCGATTATTTCTCATCACCGTTGTGATTTCCAGGCGTGGTGTTCATAGCACTTCTGATGTTATCAATTGAGTATAAGTTAACCAATTAAATAAATGCAACACTTTATATCGACAACTGTTAGATCTTTCTCATATAAAATTTCAAAAAGGAATGCCCTTCAACGGCTTAGCTCCGTCTACTTATAGCGCCAGCCCCTCTAAAACTCTTTTGAGATGGCGGGTAGAAGTGAATGATATTGCACCGGCGCCATCTACACTAAATTTTATCAGTCACACCCATTTCTTTAAATAATCAAATACTTGTTCTTTTATATGACACATATTTAGACTCAAATCCCAGTATTAAACATAATACTATAGTGAAATATACTATAAACAAATACAGGTGATAACAGGTGCATATTTTATATTGTTGTTACTCTTTATTTATTGCAATATTACAGTAATCAAATACAATTGAATAAACATTTAAGTTGAAGATTGAAGTTAGTAAATATTCATCAAAATAAAACATACCGACGCTGCGTTTTATCCCCAAAAAATAAATTGGGGTTTTGCCGTGGCAGAACTTATTGTAGCGTTCACATCTGTGCCAGTTAGGTATTCTACCGTTAATTTTACCCGTTATATCTCTGGGTGACGAGCGCAGTGTAGTGCTACGTAATGATTTTGACTCTTTCTGTTCCACTGTGCTGTTATTGGCAGGCGTGTTGCTTACCATCAGGCACATGTCCTGCTCGTCCCGTCACTTTAGACTGCAAAAAAAAAGCAGATATATTTTTAAAACTGATAAAAATTGAATGGACTTATTGTTAATACTGATTAAAATGAAACTAACAATATTACAGTTATCAGAAATAAGCGAATAAAAATGCATAAGCAGTTATCAGAATAAAACATACGCTGTTCTTTATCTCCAAAAAGTACTTATACTACATTATGTACCTAAGTAGCGTGAACATATTTATGTACCTACGACAACATTTTATGTCCATACTGGTTATTTAATACCAGCAGTGCCCAGAGTGCCCCGCGGTTATACCCGCGTAGTTCCCGTAATTTATCCAGGATAAAAAGTAGCCTATGTGTCCTTCCAGACTATAATCTATCTGTGTTCCAAATTTCAGCCCGATCCGTTCATACGTTAGGACGTGATTGACCAACATTGTTTGTATGTTACAAACATTGACATTTATAATATTAGTAGGAAGTATAATATAGCGTGAATATACGTACGACAACATTTTGTGTTCCAACAGATTATTCAATATAATAGTATGGTAAATTCCAGAAGGCGCGTCTCCAAACCGTAGCACTGAATTCGTTTGTAATGAGTTCAAGGCCTCATGAGTCATGACGAAGGCAAGTCGATCAATATGATTCACAGACGGTGTCTTCGTGTCCTATGTTTTTCCTAACATTATAGCAAAATAACTCTTCGTAGAAGTCAAGAAATGGTTTCTTAATTATTGCCGGATAAGTATTTAAGGATAGGCTTGTGATGAGAACTTCTTTTTAACCTATTTCGAAGGAGGAAGAAGTTTCTCAATTTGATTTTGATGTTTTGGTTATTTATATTTTAGATGTGGTCCCATTCAATTTTTTTCGAAGTCGGTGGAGTCGTTTCATAATAAAAAAAAACATATTAAGTACTTTGAATAAGCCATTTGTTTCGTTTGTCAGAGAAATATAATATTTGTTAAAAAAAATCGTCAAAATTTGTAGGTAGCTATCATGCCAAAAGTACAGCAGATTTGCTTCTGAAATTTACATACATAAAAGCGAAATTTCACTCATCACCGAATCTCAGGAACTACAAATGCTAGGAGTCTCAAATTTTGCATGGCGCCTTTTAACACGTTCACGTAGGCGCTCACTAAGACGGGGTTTTGAGAGTTTCAACCCCTAAGAGGGTGAAACAAGGGATGGTTGTATGAAATTTCCGTCATTTTCAAAGTTAAAAGAAATGCACTAAACCGATTTTAATAAAATTTGGTACACAGATAGACTGGATCTCAAGAAAGGGTATAGACCACTTATTATTACGGAAAAACGGGTCGAAGGGGTTCAAATGGGGGATGAAAGTTTTATGTGGAAGTTCGTCATTGTTGAAACTACAACCATGAAACTTTGTATCTAGACACTAGACACGAATCAAATAAATGTTTGTTCTAGCAATTTTGTATTTCGGAACCTAGAAGAACCACATTCACTCTCGATTTAAAGACTCCCAAGATTGTAACCATCGGGATAAAACTCAGGCAACTCATTCCACATTCATATTCGAATATCTTGGATTTCCAGTTTCGATTGCGGATTCCAGTTTTGTATAGGATAGGTATTATAGTAGTTATATGTAGTTATTTATAAATCCAAAACTGATGTTAATTTACGCTAATGAGTATGTATTCTGTTGTGTAAAGTTTTAAGTAAGCCAGGTATTGGAATAAATATATTGGATATTTTTCACACAACATTATTTTAAAAAATATCTCGTAATATTAAAGACCGTTGACTCCAAAGGGATTGCCTCGATATCATAATAGCATTGTCACAAGAACAAAATGCAAAATATTGAATTAAGTCTTATGTAACGGTTCTGTATTTAACTACACGCGATATTAAAATAGCAATGATTCATCGAAGTAAATTACTGTATTTGTCTCCTTCATGACCGTTTATTTTTAGTAATTAAAAGTACCTGCGAGAGACGAACTTGTTAGCATTCCATGGCTTCACCGAGCGGGTGTTGGGTCCATCGTGTGGCAGAGAGAGACATCCCGAGTAGATCCCGAGACTTGTGACACGGGTGTAGGTTTATGGGGCCCCTTTCCGACGTACATCAACACTCACCTTCACTACTCGTGTTTCTCTCCCTGCCCAGCCAAATCTGGTTTGCACTTTACCACCATCCCGCCTGATGTCAAGCGACGATGCGGTCTACGATGGAACGTGCATACCTAGAAGAACCAATTCGTTTACGACTTTACGACACCAAGATTTTAACCATTTGGGAAAACCCACTCAGGCGGCGTATTCCACAGCCTAGACGTTCCTATCATAAAAGTAAGAGTCAAACGTCTCCGTTCGAGTCTTTGGAATGTCAACCATGAAATAATTTTGTAGTGGTAGGACTTTTAGCAGAGTCCGCCTGGGGAAGTACCACACCTTTGCCAGTTATTCTACCGCCAAGCAGTAATGTTCCGGTTTGAAGGGCAATGTTTCCAGAGAAATTACAGGGCTTATAGATGTAACATCTTAGATCTCTGGGTGACGAGCGCAGTGCAGTGCTAGGTAATGACTTGGACTCTTTATGTTCCAATAGCTGCGTGTCGCTGTGCTGTTATGTGGCAGGCATGTTGCTTACCATCAGGCACATGTCCTGCTCGTCTCGTCACTCTTTATTAAAAAAAAAAGAATGCGGGTTGTTTAAGCTACAAACAGTCCGATAGAAAAAGAGGCAAGGTGATATTAGCTCATGCAGATCAGTTGCACACTCTCCCAAATATATGTATATCTGTAAATCGGGCATTCCAGCAAAACCCTCACAGACAGTCGCAGACCCTTAGTAAGCGGATCGCGAGTCCATAATGGCATACCGTGGGTATAATATCACATTCCGGTCTATAACGGAATACCGTGGTTTATAATAGCATGCTACGGTCATGGACGTATAACGTAAACAAAAACTGTGTCACTAGAATCGGCCACATTTGCACGTGTGCGTTGTCAGGTTGTCACTGATAGGCTGACACGCACACATATACACAAATAGCGCGTGTAATGACTCACTGATGTGTGCGTGTCAACCTGTATGTGACAGCGTACACGTGCATATTATGTGGCCGACTCGATGGACACAGTTTTTGTTTTAGCGAGACTACGTCCGACTTTTATTATACGTCCATGGCTACGGTTTATAGCGGCATACTGTGTATATCTACTGCGGCAAAAATTACATGTACTGCACCTATCGGCCACTTAAATATTGTGAAATTATGTTTCTTCAGACTCATGGTGCCGATAGCATTTATCTGATAAGACCGTCGTGGACCCCTATCGAAGTAAGATAATACAGCGATAACTAATTCTTTGCAACTACTACCATTGCTTTATCAGAGCAAAACGCTGAATACATAATGAAACGACATTTTTAGAATTTCACGGTACTTCTATTGAATAATTTCTGTAATTTCATGAATGGACAAAATAGTGGGTTATCGGTTCCGCTTATTGGGGAAAACACACGATATACTTTGGTAAATCTAAAGATAATCTATAAAATAGGTATTTTTTTGGGTTTTTCTGGAAATGATTTTTCTGTTGTTTTGTTGCATCATTGCCTGTATTAGTTCACAGCAGGGATGTAACGGAGGTGATCTTATCGGAACCGAAGTCTGAGTCGGAGTTTTTAAATTTGATTTATCGGAGTCGGAGTTGGAGTCGGAACCGAAGTCGGAGCCGTAGGTAGGGTCAGAAGTAGTGGTAGGATAGAATTTTTTTATTTTAGGACAAAACATTAATTCAAACTTTTCATTGTTTGTGTTTCAAAAAATATCACAAAAATGAAAAAAAAATTGGAATGTTAAAAAATAAACAAAAAATTAAATTTATTGAATCCCAATGTGGCATATTAAGTATGTTAAATGAACAAAAGCTTTGAAACAAATTAAATTAAATAAATTGACACCAAAAGTGTGTATATGTACTTCATAAACATTAGCTTTGAAGCTGTCTCATTCAAATATATTTCTTAACGAGTCGTAGATTAAGTCAACGCCACCAATAAGGTGTTCTCTCGCTACCGAGCCTGGTGGACACGATAATATTGACGGATATTTAAAATATAAGGTGCTGGAATTTTGCGTTTTTCTATGTTGTGCTCATTTAGTATACTTTTCATTACACTCGTGCGCGGGAGAGATTCCCTGCGCGACATGTATGAAACTGTTCGTTACTGTCACAGTCTAGGTAGAGAGATACTCTACTAGATGGTTACTGTCTGCGCAGGGCGCCGCCCGCCGGCGCCGCTAAATTATGCTTCGACATCCGATTAAAACCTCCGATTCAAAAGTTTCGGAACCGAAGTCGGAACCGGAGGTGCAATAATAATCGGAACTTCCGACTTAACGGAGTCGGAGTCGAAGCTCCGTAACATCCCTAGTTCACAGCTAAGAAGGATACGCATCTTTTTCGGTTGTCGTCTTAGACTTTTTTTAACCCCCACCCAAAATCGACGTTGTTATAGGATTGACGTATTGTGTGTGTGTCTGTCTGAGGCATCGTACCTTCCGAGCGGATGAACCGATTTTGTGATATTTTTGGGAGAAAGATTAATTATTCTGGAGTGTTCTATGCTATGTTTGAAAATCTGTCCAAATGGTCGCCGCTACAAAATATCGAATTTAAATTTCAAGAACATTCCAGAATTTTCAGAACTCTTTTACATCAAATGAAGTGGCTTGACTAGTAGATAACTACCACGTAGGGCGCCGCCACAACATTTATTTTCCAATTAGTTATTGAATAATTGTTAGGCTTACTCTTGACCACAATATCGTCTGATGTTAAGCGAACGTACGTTCTCCACTTTTTTATCGATAAATAATTAATAGGTTTGCACCTGACCTCCGCGCGCCATCTCGCCTGAAGTTTTAAACAACGAAGCGACTGCGATGGAATGCGAAGAATCCAATGAACTCCCCCGACTTGAATATGATTATTTTAATCTAAAAGAAATCGATTCACTCTTGACTTAAATTCTACAGGAATAAAATAGTGCTGTATATTATTACCGCGGCTCCATCGAGTTTCAAGGTGTTATGCATGTATTTATTGATTAGCGTTGTCAACTTCGGACACTGGAAACTACCGCCTTATTTAATTAGCCTTGTTTGTTTAAATTTCTATCACTTCAATTATGCTTGCAATAAAAGAGATCAACAGTAAACCCATAACCGTTTTGGTAGGCGGTTGAAAGGCCTGACTGTTATCAATTTTGGATAAATATTTCCGAGTACTTACTGTAATCACTTCATTAGAAGTAAAGTCTGATCTAAAGCCTGTGAACCATCTCTATGTTGACAGCGTTGGTTAAAGGGCCTTTTTAAAATTAAATTTAACTCCACAGTCTCTGTTGCTAATTTTAAAAAGGCCCTTTATCCAACGCTGTCAACATAGAGATGGTTCACAGGCTTTAGATCAGACTTTACTTCTCCGTCCGTGTCTTTCGGGTGCGTGATCTTTGTCATTTGGTTTCTTTGTTTTACATTAATCTTGGATCGGGAGAAGAAAAGGAAAATATGGAGGAGCAGGGAACATTTTCAACCTAACTCTAGTGAGTCCGATTTTTCTAAGCCGCCTCTTCCTGGCCCAGAGCCACTACGGCCGCATTTCTGTTCCTGATGGCCATCTGTAGCTTGAACTCTCGGATGGTCTTCGGTGATGCAGCCAACGCTCGCTATATAATAAACCGACTGATGGCGTCGTCGGATAAAGGACAGTATATCTTCTCCAGAAGATCTTTATTGTTTTCAACTTGCCGATTAATTTTAATTTTCATGTTTCCTTAAAAGTTTTTGAGGGAGTTAGTTTGGATGTTTACACGTTTGTCGTTTGATCAAGAAGTAACTGAACGGATTAGTATGAAATTTGCAACTTAAATAGAATGAACTGATTATAGATTGAAATAGCACAACCTATTGTTTAACCCGAAAAAAGGAGAGCCCCTAAGGAATAATCTCTTTCTAAATTCTGCCCGGACAAATTTGCGTAAATTTGGTAATCGATCGATTTCAAAGAAACAAACTTTAATGGTTTTTAATTTTTAATACGGCGATAAAATAGAAATATTTCGTTGCGCTATCAGTATTTATGAGTTTTAAAACTGCTAGTATAATGGTGGTAGCTTATCTCATAGTAAGTACCTACTTATAATAAACCTCACAAAAATACTATTTGAAACTCAAATTGCAAAACATTGTGCAATAGCCTACGGTTGCCGGTTGCCATGAAAACATGCGTCGTCATTCTTTAACTCTTAACTGCAATGCCATAGGTGCTATTTTCGTCAGTTTTACATCAAGTGATTTCAGATCATTGAATAACACAAAATTTTACAATGGAAATTCAGAGAAACCCAAATTCAAAGAAAAAAAGAGTTTGACAGTATACTGTGTTGTATTGAATGAACATAAGGCTCGATTCACAACGACGTAGAAGTTCGTAGAAACAATTTATCTATGCGCATTTTGATAACTAATAGGTTCTACAGACGAATCCTTTTATCAGAGGAAGTTGCGAAGAAATGACGTAAAAGTGGGCGGGACCTGATAAAAAAGTGGGTGGAACCTGATAAATTTATCAGGTCCCACCCACTTTTACTCAATTCCCTGTCTCCAAAAAATGAGACCGAATAATTGCCAACAGTATGATTTAAATCGTATTTCTACGACTTTTTGGCTATGGTACGATATACGATCGAGTAATCGAAATTGTACACAAAATATTATTTTAATTACCCGACTGAATGAAGGGTTATGGTTTCTTATATGTTTGTAAATTTCTTTACCCCCACCTATTTTCCAAACGGCTGGATGACAATTAAGGTATCATTAGATTTGTCTCAATCACTCAAGTGTCTCCTTAGATAGTACATTGTATTAAATAATGTTTTTAAAGCTGTTTTTGTTCAGTCGGGTTTTTAAAATTATAGTTATTTATTTATCTTGAAATGAATAAACACTTTTTTGTCATCATACTATAATTAACAACATGGAGAAGACCTGAATGAGTATAATTTTATTGTAAATACGTGTTGGTGTGTTTTGTTCCGTTTGGGTTTCATTAGGTAGGGAGTATGGTAGGTAGCACGGCAGGAGGTATCTTTTTGTGTTAAGAAGACAGTGGTAAGACTTTTTGGGGAAGTACCTTCGTCGGTTATTCTACCGCTAAGCAGTAATGTGCAAACATTACTATGTTGCGGTTTGTTGGGCAATGTTTCCAGTAAAATTACCGGGCATAGAGATAAAACATCTCATATCTCTGGGTGACGAGCGCAGTGCAGTAGGTACTAGGTTTTTTGGATTTTGACTCTTCATGTAGGTACCAATAGCTGTGTGTCACTGTGTTATTATGTGGCAGTCATGTGCTTACATGTCTTTCTCTTATTGTAACCCAATTCTGTAATAAAGGCGTAGGTATGTTTTATTTTTAATCGTTGAAATTTATTTAAGTTAGGTCTATTTTATTGTAGAAATTAAATCAAACCAGAGCGTACCGATTCTAAACTCTCCGACACGGAATCTCACATCTCGTTCTTTGTTTTATCTGCTTAGAATGACAAAGGCAAGGATTATGCGCCGTTCGGATTGCGTTTAAATCACTACCCAGTACTACTTTTATCTGCAATATAAATTCGAGATCCATCACCATCGATGAATATCGATCATCCCTGATCCAGACGGTACTTAGTTCATCTTTATATTTCCTTCATTTCATTTACATTCACAGCCCATGAAAATGCTGTGCACGTGCGCTATAAGAAGTTTTCACTTCAAAAAACATCTCAAATGATTTCGTATGTAAGTTAATTAATTATGTCTTCAACCTTTTCTCAGAAGTAAGTCCCTTGGCAACACCTATGTTTTTTGTTCTGAGTAGGGCGTAACTAGGGTATGTAATATCGGAAGATTATCAATTCCGGAACTGAGTCACGATTCTAAATATCCAATATCGGAATTCCGGAACAGCTCCGAAACTGGAAAAATATTTGGATAGTACAGAAAAGTAAAATTGATTATCTTATACCATTAAACGAGCAATTCTTATATATATATATATATACAAGAATATATATATATATATATATATACAAGAATATATATATATAGAATCTGAATCTCGGAAACGGCTCGAACGATTTTCATGAAATTATGTATGCAGGGGGTTTCGGGGACGATAAATCGATCTAACTAGGTTTCATTTAAAAAAACGCATATTATGCGCGTTTTTAGACAATGAAAAACCGTCACATTAGACATTAGAATGCGAAGGTAAATTTCGCCGCGTGACGCGACAGCATAATTGGCTCAGACGGGAAGTCGGGCGTTCGTGGCGGTCTCGAATTAATAGCTGCGGGTACGAATCCAGACGGCTTCTCTTTTTTTTCAAGTATTCTTTTTTTAAGAAAATCTTATAGTATCTAAGTATTTTTAGTATTTATACCGAGCAAAGCTCGGTGACCCAGGTACTTATCTATTTATATACATATATACTTTTTATTTTTAAAATTAATAAAACATTCTAAAGTTCTACAACAGTGGGCGGCAAATCATTACCTAGCACTGCACTGCGCTCGTCACTTTCAAGCCAAATGAATTACTCCACTGATTGATTTATTTATTGAATCTTTAATAACTTATTGTGTATATGTATATCTGTACATCATGGCTGTGTTTAAAAAAAAGTTAGTGGTCAAAATACCGACATTGGAGTAACGATATTAAAGTGTTTCAATTTCGAAATTGAGATTTCGAAAAAGTTTCTCCAAGATTTCGGAATTCCGGAATACATGCCCTAGTTTTGAAAGTTTTTAGTCTATTGAAACTGAAACTTACCAGTACTTAAATAAATGTATGAAATTTACCAGGTCCATGTCTTCTATCTCTTTCAATAATCTGTTAGGTTGGTACTCGTCTTGTTTTCACGAAGATAACCGTTTCCACAAAGTCGTTGCCATATGGTTGGTATTGAACAGACATGTTAACTGCTCTTTTTAGTTTGTACTGAGTGCCGACTTCTACGTAGTAATTATATTCTCTTTGCTCTGATCAACGACCGCTCCGTTGCACGGTCGGAATCGTACTGACCGATTTGTACGTGTGTAGAGTAATGCTGATTTCTATTCCCTACCGCTTCTACGTCACTTCCTTCTGATATAGGGTACGTGTGTGGTCGTTTTAAGTAATACGCTCGTCTCTCAAGGCTTTGTATATCAATGCTTTGCTTTTTTGTTAATGAAGATCTAAATAAGCATTGAATTAAATAGCTACTTCACGTAACAGCATGTCTATAAGCTACGCTACACGTATTGAAAGCTGTTCGTAATAGTCGTAATAGACGATCGGTTCGTTGGCGCCACACTACTATAGTCTGTCACCAAGGGCGTAGCTAACGCCATATTCGCCGTATCAATAATAGGTACTGGGCATCTGATAACAGACGCCCCTAACTTGTGCAAAGTAAATGGTGTTTACTATCGATGGTGTCTACAATCTTCACCCTTATTTAGGACTCTTACTAATTTCGATACAGGGTCGCTCCAGGACGTCTACTTTCTTTCTACGAAAACGTAATTTTGAAAAGAAACTCGCGATTTTCCTACTCCCGTTCTGCTTCGTTTCGTCCGATACAACATTGACATTTAAATGTGCTAAGCCTACTCTAATTATAATAGGTTTCGAAGATTTAAACGGACAAAACGACGGATCGAAGTAGAATTGGAGTTTAAAAGTCGTGAGTTTATTTCGAAATTACGTTTTCGTAGATAGAGAGTAGACGTCCAGGTTACTTACACCGTTGTTCGTCACGAATCTTTAAGAAGCGTTTTTTTTTGGACTCCTAAATATTGTCTACCCAAAAAGACCAACCCTTCTACCGCCTAACTAAATCGGCTTAATATATATTTATCTCTATAATATCAATCGAAAACAAAAGAGAGACCTCAAGCTAAGATCGTTTTCGCGGTAGACCCTCAGATGGTGCGAGACTTAAACGAGCTTCTAGCTTTTGTCGGATAGCAGATAGGATGTTTGTTGCGTCAAAAACGAAGTACATCTTGAAAGTGGCAGTTGCGTGCGAATCAGCCTTTATCACCTTATCGGCTATCGTATAGTAACAAGTTATATTTAATAAGCCATATGAAACTCACTGCTGATAAGTGGTGCTTACTGATAAGGCGGTTGAGAAGGCTCTCTTCCGTTCAGGTCAGTTCTCTGACTCGTATTGATTGTGAACAATGACTCCGTTGTTTTCATCGATATAAATGAACTCTCTCATTTGAGATGTTCATTGACGACTCTGAGTGGAGCTGAGTAAACGTCCAAGTGATTAGTGATTATTATTATTTGTGAGTATAGTGATTTACTAGTGTTTATTTTGTAATAGTATTTTATTTGCTCGGTGCAAGTCTTTGAAAAATATTCGACTCGAATTCAATAAATTTATAATTTACTAGTAGCGCCCCGCGTCATTTCCGTTCCAGTTATGTTACTGTGATAAAAAGTAGCTTATGTAGTATTTGCTAGTAACAAAGTAGGTAGAAATAAAGTAGCTTATGTAGTATTTGCTACTAACAAAGTAGGTAGTAATAAAGTAGCTTATGTAGTATTTGCTAGTAACAAAGTAGGTAGTAATAAAGTAGCTTAATATGTAGTATTTGCTAGTAACAAAGTAGGTAGTAATAAAGTAGCTTATGTAGTATTTGCTAGTAACAAAGTAGGTAGTAATAAAGTAGCTTATGTAGTATTTGCTAGTAACAAAGTAGGTGGTAATAAAGTAGCTTTTTTTTTTTAAATAAAGAGTGACGAGACGAGCAGGACATGTGCCTGATGGTAAGCAACATGCCTGCCACATAACAGCACAGTGACACGCAGCTATTGGAACATGAAGAGTCCAAATTATTACCTAGCACTGCACTGCGCTCGTCACCCAGAGATCTAAGTTGTTATATCTCTAAGCCCTGTAATTTCTCTGGAAACATTGCCCTTCAAACCGGAACACAGTAATGTTTGCACATTACTGCTTGGCGGTAGAATAATTGGCAAAGGTGTGATACTTCCCCAGGCGGACTCTGCTAAGAGTCCTACCACTACAAAAAAAGCTTATGTAGTATTTGCTAGTAACAAAGTAGGTAGCAATAAAGTAGCTTATGTAGTGTTTGCTAGTAACAAAGTAGGTAGCAATAAAGTAGCTTATGTAGTGTTTGTTAGTAACAAAGTAGGTAGTAATAAAGTAGCTTAGTCCTGACTATTACTTATTAACGGAACAGGGACTCAATGTGTTCCAAATTCAAATTCCATCCGTTTAAACATTTCAACGTGATTGAGCAACACTCAAACTTTCGCATTTGTAAGTACTACTATTAGGATATCTTTATTATTTTTGAAAACGGTTACAAAAGGATCTTAAAATCTATACTAATATTATAAAGCTGAAGAGTTTGTTTGTTTGTTTGTTTGTTTGAACGCTAGGATCTCGGAAACTACTGGACCGATACGAAAGATTCTTTTTTTGTTGGATACTCCATTTACGCTACTATCAATAGGTACGGAGTACGAGTGAAGAATGTAAAGAAAACGGGGAAAAATATTGCTCTTCGAGAGCTTTAGTTCCGTGAATTTAAGTTCTCTTTGGTCGCTGAAGTCTGTGACGGCGCGTGTCTACATTTGAAGTTTGTGTTATTTGAAGTAATCAAATTTGTTCTACAACAATGCATTGTTGCTTATTTACGTATTTTTAGGGTTCCGTAAAACGTGATAAAGTGGCCAGCAATGGATATTTTAGTATGGATTTTCCTCAAATAGACGCGGGTGAAACCGCGGGGCACAGCTAGTTACCTTATAATTAAACAAAAATAATTAAAATAACCTTTCGCTACTTACCTATGCAAATTCGAAAAGATATACGAAACATATTCTAAATTTAGAAGGGAGTCTAGCCTGAGGAAATATACCTACATAATAGATAATTAAGTATTGTCTATCGTTTTTGCCCTTTAAGGGTCTAAAATGTTCTACGTTTCAGTATCATTTTCTAATAATGAGTTAAAGTACTACTAAGTATGATACTTCAATACATAAATAATAATAATTTTAATTTAAAAAAACCGACTGCAAAACATTGTATAAATAAACATAATGTAATAAATTTGCACTGTGTCTGGGTGTTTCTACATATGTATAATAAGTATGTATTTAAAACTATATAAGTATTATATCAGCTATCTGGCCGCCATCATACAAGCTTTGCTTAGTTTGGGGTCAGATGGTGTTGTGTGTGATTTGTCCACCAATGTTTATTTATTTATTTATTACTTACCTAAGGACACTTAGGTGACTGAGATGAAATTAACGATGTCTTAATTTTCAAAATCGATCCATCCGTTTGGAAGATACGTGGGAATAAAGAAGTTTACAAACATACATAGGTACAGTCCGCGAGGTATAAGCTGAGCTTTGCATTAGTGTGAGTGATCACCAAAAGTACAGTCAGACAACAAACTCTTAAAAATTAATATCATTATATTTTAGGTAGGTACTTAAGGCATAACATAAGTCGGAGAAGTATTCTAGTATTAAAATAAAATAAAACTAAATTGATAAAATAAAGTCCAGCTGTGTATTTGACTGATGAGTACATATTATTGTGTGATTATTACTAAAAATTCAATTTGAAAGACAAAATAACTACACATCTTCTACACCAGACATTGCACCATAGTCACTTTCTTTATCACTCTCGTTATCATTTTCACTCTCGTCTGATGTGTCGTTTGTTTTAATAATGAATCTTTCCGTTATATTGTCAATAACGGCGTCGTATCCATGAAACTTTTTTTCTTCTTTTATTGCATGGTCACAAACATTTTTCCATTCCTGTACAGTGATACTTTCAATTTTTTCATTTGCTAACCTCATTATTGTATCCATATTCATTGACACGTTTTTTTTCGCGACGTATCCTTTTATCATTGCCCATATATTTTCAATCGGATTGAAATCTGGGTGATAGGGTGGTAGACGAAGGACGCTGTGACCATGTTCTCTTAATAAGGTGTCAATTTTATATTCAATAAATCGTTGTTTATTATGCAGTATCAATTGATAAAGTTGTGGTTTAAGCATGGATATTGAGTGATCTATATTGCGTAACTTGAGCCAGTCAATCATATCTTGTTTGCGACTATTTGAGTTGGGAGCGGGATTTTTTAACGAATTGTGGTAAGATGCGTTGTCAACTACAATAACGCTATTGGGCTTCAAATTTGGAATTAATTGCGTTTGTAACCATTTTGTATAGTTTTCTGTATTCATATTGTTATGATAATCACCACTTTTTTGATTAGCTTTAAACATCAGCAGCGCATTTGGTATGAAACCGTCCTCGCCGCCGGCATGAACGATTATCAATCGATTTCCTTTAGAAATAGGTTTCTTCAAACCAGAAGTGCTGCCATCTGAATATGATTTTGATGAAGTGTGAGTGGTGTCAATATATGTTTCATCGGTATAAACGATAGGCCTGCCCTGAATACGGTATTCGGAAATTTTAAGTAAATAAGTTATACGTAGGTGACGGATCTCATGCTTTTCCATTAAAAATTTTCTGTTATTCTCTGTCCTTGACCATTTGAATCCTAAAAGAGATACTTCTTTTCGCAATGACCATATTGATCCTGGATAGTTAATGTCAGCCTTTAATTTTTCATGAATTCTTTTCATTGTTGGCACCTCTTTGTCAGTAATGTGAAAATTATGAATTGTTCTACGGATTACTGCTTTATCAAAATCATCAATGATTATTATATTTTTCCTGCATCTGGTCTTTTTCGGAGATTTGAATTTGGTTCCATCTTTCAAAACACGTTTAGTTTACCTTCCAATAAGACTCTTTTAACAGTTGACAGTGGAATTCCTGTCGATGTCGATACCAATTGGGCTGATGTAGTCACACTTGACATGTCTTTATCGTTCATGTCTTTAAAATAGCTATTTAAATTACACAAAATTTCTTTTACTTGGCTATTTAATGGTTTCCGTATTTTGCGCTTATTTGTGTTGGCATCCATTTTACTAACACTTATATCAAACAAAAACAAAATAATATTAAACACGTCACGCTGCAGTCTGTACAAGAGGTGAAGTGCGGCAGGAGCGCGGCGAGACAGAATGGCGCCGCGCCTCAGGCCGGTTACCCAAAATCAGTTTAAACCGGTTTTTACCGGGCGAAAATGGCGCCGCGCCTAAGGCCGGTTGTCACACCTACACTATCCATGTACACTCACACAAATGCAAAGCTCAGCTTATACCTCGCGGACTGTACGATACGCGCGAAAAACATAATCCTTCTTTCAGTCGGGTAAAAACTGCCCGATACAAAATAACGTTTCTTTGTCAGGATGTTTTTGTTATATCGGAATCCTACTAATATTATAAATGTCAACGTTTGGATGTTTATTGCTCAATCACGTCGTAACGTATGGACTGATCGGATTTATATTTGTAATGGAATGAAAACACATGGGTTACTTTTTATCCCGGTAATCTTACCGGCAACAACGATACCGGCTATCGATACGAGTACTCGAGTATCGATCGATATTAATATTAGTTTCTTTTTTTAGTGCTGGCTATAGATTATATTTATATTCATATACTCAGCATGGTAAGTATTATTATGGGATGTATAGATTTTATATAGGGTCTTCTCGTGAGTATTTATTATTAATATTACATTGATTACCTTTAAATATTATGGTTTTAAAAATTGATTATAGAATAATTTGATTTTATTTAAATAATTTAATTAAAATATTGATTTGTGGTATCAAAAATATGAAATATAATTCATTTTAAATTATTAATAAAAAATATTTTTCTATTTGTTTTATTTCTTTTTTATTTTTATTTATATTTATACTGTTAAATTTTTTTTTTATGGTATATTTTATTATAAATAATATAGTTTTATTTTTAGAGTGAGAAATTATTTCTTTTAATTCTTTAAATGTGGTAATATCTATTTTATTAATAATTTATTAATAATGATACTAACTATACTCGTAACGATATCTTACGATAACGGCTGTTATCTAACAGCAACAGGAACTACGCAGGAAAAACCGCTTTAGTTCTAAATGTTTTTTTTTTAATTCACTAGCACAACCTCGCGGTCGCGGTTTTAGCGCAGTTCCCGTTCCCAGTATTTTCCCGGGATAAAAAGGAGCCGATGTTATTCATAATCATAATCTTTATTGCGTAAATATTATCTACTAGCGGCCCGCTCCGGCTTCGCTCGAATAATAACCTAGATATCAACTGCAGCGCCATCTGCCGTAGCCTATGTTACTCGGGAATAATGTAGCTTTCCAAAGGTGAAAGAATTTTTGAAATCGGTCTAGTAGTTTCGGAGTCTATTCATTACAAACAAACAAACAAACAAACAAACAAACAAATATTTCCTCTTTATAATATTAGTATAGACATGTCAAATGAAGATAAAATAATATCCCGTTTACATTATTCCAGTCCAGCGACCGAATCGAGCGCTGGATTGCATACTGGAATAATGGAAACCGCCACTGGAAAGCATCAATCCAGTGCCAATGCATTCCAGTGCCGGTTTACATTATTCCAGTAAGCAATCCAGCGATGGATTCGGTCGCTGGACTGGAATCATGTAAACGGGGTATTATAATAATGTCAGGTTACAAATAAAAATAAAAATTAAACAGAAAATACCTGCGTAATAAAATATAAAATAAAATAGCAGAAAATACCTGTTTCAGTAATGATTGATTGTACTTGCGTACATTGCTACCTATTGTTTTAACACTCAAGAAACTCCTTGAAACTATAGAAAGTCTGATCGACAAGCCAGCGCCTCAGGCGAGACTTGAAACAGGCCTGGCTAGGAGCACTAATAACGTCACGAGGTAGCCTGTTGCACACAGTCGGTCCCATAACATGAGTGAGCTTGTCAGATTTCGCTAATCTATAAATATAAATACTCCTGACTATAATCGATCTGTGTTCCAAATTTCAACCCTATCCGTTCAGACATTACGACATGATTGAGCAGCTAACATCCAATCATCCGTATATTCAAACATTGACAATTCTAATATTAGTAGGATTGTTAATACAAACCTATTACAAGTTGGTGTAATACTTTAGTATTTTCTATGTTCCAGCTGATTAACAAAATTTGTATATTTTTTCCAGAATCATGCCTAAATACACGTACAGCTACTTCCCCATCAAGGCTCTGGGCGAAGGCCCGAGGCTGCTCCTGGCTTACGGGGGCGAAGGCTTCACCGACAACCGCGTGGCGCCGGAACAGTGGCCTGACTTCAAGCCAAGTAAGTCATTATTAAAAATCGCCAAACTTATAGATCAAACTTCTGGAGCGGGGAGTTGTGACGTCACGTCTTCATAAATATATCCAAAATAAAATTATATCCGTAACCGTGTCCGTTTCACAAGTTTCGGATAGAATTGACTTTCGTGATAAGACTGCAAAATTGCTTTTTGATGAATATAATCATCCTCTGCTCCGTTTTGACTAATATAACTGTATTGACTTTTTTAGTTTACAGTTTTGACTAATATAGTCGATCTAATATATTCGAAAATTCGAAACTAACGGATAATCCGAAATAATTACACATCCGTAACCGTATCCGAAGCCGATTTACTTTTATTCTTATATCCATATCCGAAATGTCATCATCCATAACATCCCATAGTTTAGAATTGAGATGGTGAATGGGTTAAAAATTAATTAGTTATTCAAATTAGTCCGTCAGGTAGATAAATAATGGAAAAATATGTGACACCCATTCTTTGTTTCATTAAATATTTAAACATTGCCGAAGATAAATCATCAATCGTAAAAATCGTACAAAGAAAAGGAAAAGGAAAGAAGTGACGTCGCTCGAAACTTCTATGATTTGATTTTGAAACAAAAAAATACGAGTACAATTTTTTTACTAATTTAACTCACGGAATAATTAGTTTTTTTTTTTGTCTTCATGCCTATTGAAAGGACTTAACTACAAAAATAACGAAACCAGTTTACATCGAACGGCCCAAAAACGGCAGTTTTTCAATTTATGAAGTACTGAATCTTTTTTTTTTTTTTTAAATATAGAGTGGCGAGACGAGCAGGTCATGTGCCTGATGTTAAGCAACATGCCTGTCACATAACAGCACAGTGACACGCAGTTATTGGAACATGAAGATTCCAAATCATTACCTAGCACTGCACTGCGCTCGTCACCCAGAGATCTAAGTTGTTATATCTCTAAGCCCTGTAATTTCTCTGGAAACATTGCCCTTCAGACCGGAACACAGTAATGTTTGCACATTACTGCTTGGCGGTAGAATATTTGGCAAAGGTGTGGTCCTTCCCCAGGCGGACTCTGCCAAGAGTCCTACCACTACAAATCTTGTACATCTATACTAATATTATAAAGCTGAAGAGTTTGTTTGTTTGTTTGAACGCTAGGATCTCGGAAACTACTGGACCGATACGAAAGATTCTTTTTTTGTTGGATACTCCATTTATCGAGGAAGGCTATAGGGTATATAACATTACGCTACTATCAATAGGTACGGAATATGAGTGAAGAATGTAAAGAAAACGGGGAAAAATATTTCTCTTCGAGAGCTTTAGTTCCGTCGCTGAAGTCTGTGACGGCGCGTGTCTACATTTGAAGTTTGTGTCATTTGAAGTAATCAAATTTGTTCTACAACAATGCATTGTTGCTTATTTACGTATTTTTAGGGTTCCGTAAAACGTAATAAAGTGGCCAGCAATGGATATTTTAGTATGGATTTTCCTGAAATAGACGCGGGTGAAACCGCGGGGCACAGCTAGTTTTAAATATAGGTAATATAATTTACGTGTCACGTTGTTTGTTCGCGATTGATTCCTAAACTACTTAACCGATTTTAATCAAATTTGCACACGGTGTGCATTGGATCCAACTTGAAAGATAAAACAGTTTTTATTTCGATTAATAGTCTTTATATGACAGTATCGGACCGAAGCCGGAACGAGCCACTAGAATAAATATAATTTTATTAACAAGACTAGCTGACCCGGCAAACGTTGTTTTGTCATCAAATTTTTAAAATCTAACATTTTTATAAACCAATTTTAGATTTGCCAGAAGGAGTCCATTCCAACAGACTCCTACTTTTCGCGGTGTATCCGTGCCGGTATCCGACCATCTCGAGCTTTTGGGCGTTACTTTGTCGTCTACGCTCAACTTTGGCTCGTGTATCGAGTCCAAGGCTAAATTAGCTGCCAAAAAACTGGGTGTCCTCTCTAAGGTGCGAAGGTACTTCAAGTCTGAGTAGTTGCTCACGTTATACCAAGCACAGATTCGCTCCTGTATGGAGTACTGTTCGCACCTTTGGGATGGGTCGGCTAAGTATCAGCTGGAGGCTCTGGAATCGATCGAGAGACGTGCCAAATTTTAATCGAAATAGACTGAAAAACACGATAATTGATCAGTTATCGAGCGGGACGAAAAATGATTAAATTAATGGCTAATATTAACCCAACATCTAAACATCTAAACGACATCTACACGACCAACATCTAAACGACCTCCGGGTCGACCCAGACGAAGGTGGCGTGACGAACTCGAATCGCACGATAAAGACTGGGCCACCAAAGCCGTAAATCGAGCTATCTGGAACGAGGGAAGAGAGGCCTTTGCCCAGCAGTGGGACAGTTTGGGCTAGTAATAATAATAATATTAAAAAATAGAGGTTGGTGATAAAAGGGTAAAAATGTAGGGTTGTTTGTATTTTTTAATGCCACATTATAAAAAAATAAAAACAAAAAAAATGTCCAAAACTCACTTTTATCACTTAGGGGTATGAAAAAAAAAAAAAATATACGGTCGAATTGAGAAACCTATTTTTTTTTTAAAGTCGGTTAAAAAATAGATAGTAGCCGATTCTCAGCCCTACTGAATATGCATATAAAATTTGGTAAAAATCAGTAAAGCCGTTTCGGAGCTGTAAGGTAACTAACATTGTGATCCGAGAATTTTATATATGTTACCGGGAATGTATGAAATCAAGGAATTGTATACAAATCCTAGGAAATGTGTACAATTCCGATACTATTTAGGAAATGTATTTTGTTTGAAAAACTATTTAATTTATAAATATCCTAGGAAATGTATAAATTTCCTCGGAACTGTATATAATTCCAATATCGTATTAGGAAATGTATAAAGTAAATGCTTTCTGTAATAAAACTCTAACCTAATCTATTTTGTTAATTAGAAGCCCAGGTCCAACAATCAAACGTATCAAATAGCGTTTGAACTGTTGGGAAACCATGGAATCGGGAAACAAAACATAAGTTGTGAGTCAATAGCAGTCTGTAAGTTTTCAAAACTCGAAGCGAACAACCTAAATAAAAAAAAAACCTAACCTAACCTAAAGCAATACCCTCCCCTCACGTTTGAGATTGTCAGGGGGGGTAAACTCTGCACAAGTATCGTGGATGTTACTACGTGCAGCACGCCCCTTCTGGGAAGAATCGAGGGTTGGTGTGTTGACAGAAATCTCACAACTTCAGACCACAATGCCATAACTTTCACCTTACGCTTGGCAAAAGCACTCGAACGCCTAAAGCCTAACACTACGCGTAAGTATAACACTAGGAAAGCAAAGTGGTCAGATTTTAAGTCGTGTCTAATAACCTCCATTGAGGAGAGGAACATATCGCTGAAGTCAGTTGAGGAATGTGGAAACCCGGAACAGCTTGAACTGATAATCACGAGCTACACTGAGTGTATACACGAGGCCTGCGAACATACTATCCCATTAGCGGGCCCTCGCAAAGGGAATCCGATTCCCCCATGGTACACGAAAACGCTCGATGATTTGAAGAAGGAAGTTTTGAGAAGAAAGAGAAGGATTAGAAACGCCGCTCCCGACCGAATCCAGAGTGTGGTCGAACAATATCGAATTGCTAGAGACGACTATAAGAACAGCGCCGAGAAAGCTAAGACGGAGAGCTGGAAGGAGTTTTGCACGAGTCAGGACAGAGAAAGCATGTGGGATAAAATATATAGAGTGATAAGTAAAACCTCAGTCAGATAGGACGATACGCTCCTACGGGACCGAGATGGAAACACTCTGCCGCCGCAGCAGTCTGCAATGCTCCTGGCCAAGACTCTCTTCCCTGAGGATTCCGTTGACACTGACCAACCGTACCATACGGAATTACGCGCGCAGACACAAGATCTACCGATGGACTTGCCGGGAGATGATCCACCTTTCGCGTCGGCAGAACTGGAATTGGTATTACGGACACTGAATCCTAAAAAAGCCCCCGGAGCAGACGGGCTAACAGCTGACATCTGTGTTGCTGCAATACAAAGTGATTGGGAGGTTTTTCTATCAATAGCCAATAAGTGCTTGTCGTTAAAGTATTTCCCTACGCAATGGAAATCAGCACACGTGGTCATTCTCCGGAAACCCGGTAAGACAGATTATACGCAACCAAAATCGTATCGTCCTATAGGTCTCTTGTCTGTTCTGGGGAAAATTGTCGAAAAGCTGATGGTAAACCGAATCCAATGGCATATTCTCCCGACTCTCAGTCGAAAACAGTATGGCTTCATGCCCCAATGAGGAACCATTTTGTTGGAAAGATTTTGTTGTTGTAGCATTCATATCTGAGTGTCGATATTACATAATAAGTGTAAGTTTTATTGTTTAAGTTGACGTGTAAAATGATATTTTATCAATAAATAATATGAATATGAATATGAATATGAACCGAGGACGCTCTCTATGACTTAGTGGAGCACATCAAAAAAGGAGTAAACAGTAAACAGTCAGTACTCCTGGTCTCCCTGGACATAGAGGGTGCCTTCGACAATGCATGGTGGCCCGCCCTAAAACACCAGATTGCGAAGAAGAGGTGCCCATCAAACCTCTATATGATGGTACATTCATACCTTAGCGACAGGAAAATAAAAGTTCACTATGCTGGAGCAGAGTGCGAGAGAGTAACCTCCAAGGGATGTGTCCAAGGCTCCATCGGAGGACCTACATTCTGGAATATTATCCTAGACTCGCTACTACGATCACTGGAAGCAGAGGGAGTGTACTGTCAAGCCTTCGCAGATGACGTTGTTCTCGTGTTCACAGGCCCGCTTAACATTATAGAAGAACAAGCCAATAAAATTCTGGATATGACTGTGAAATGGGGAAACAGAAATAAGCTCAACTTTGCAGCCCACAAGACCAACACCATGCTGCTCACTAAAAAGCTAAAATTTGAAACCCCAAACCTCGTTATGTCTGATATTCGGCTTGCTTTTGTTGATGAGATAAAGCTACTTGGCCTTCTGATTGACCGCAGGCTCACCTTTAAAACGCACGTGAACGCCCAATGCAAAAAAGTGGCGGACATCTATAAACAGCTTGCGTGCGCGGCGAAGGTAACCTGGGGCCTAAATAACGAGATCATAAGAACAATCTACGTCGCAGTGGTGGAGCCCATCATCTTGTACGCCTCAAACGTATGGGCGCAAGCGGCTGACCTCGAGGAAAACAAATCACATCTAAACGCACTCCAGAGAGGTTTTGCCCAAAAAATTTGCAAGTCATACCGTACAGTTTCTCTCAAGTCGGCACTCGTCCTTTCTGGTCTCATACCGCTGGACCTTAGGGTACATGAAACAGCAAATTTATATAGAGCAAAGAAAAACTTCTCCCATGAATACCTTCCACCAGAAGTAGAACTCGAATGTGATGTCAACATTTTGGACCAACCTCATCCGTCCAGACAGATATCCGTACAGTTTCAGCTTCTTGAGACAGTCTTCGACCAACTTGAAGGGCCTCAGATATACACAGACGGCAGTAAGATTGAGGGTCAAGTAGGTGCTGCCCTAACTTGGTGGGAAAATGGAAGAGAAGTTAAACACGCTATGTTCAAGCTACACTCCGAATGCACGGTATTCCAGTCGGAACTTTATGCTTTATACCAAGCGACGCAATTAATAATAACAAGTGGGAATCCCGAAGTTAATGTCTTGAGCGACTCACTATCTTCGCTGGAACTGTTACGGAATCCCAAAACGAGCCATCCCTTGGTGAAACGTATAAAGGAAAACATTGGAATGATAAGTGCAGAAGGGAGGACTCTTCGTCTATTTTGGGTCAAGGCGCATGTTGGAACCGCTGGTAACGAGAGAGCTGATGAGCTCGCGAAGTTGGCGGCTTTCTCAAGTGCTGTGCGAGATTACGAGGAGATCCCTTTATCCTACGTCAAGAGAAGGATCCGCGAGGAATCGATCCGAAAGTGGCAGGACCGGTATGAGACCTCAGATAAAGGTCGAGTCACACAGTTGTTTTTCCCCGATGTTGCGAAGGCATATCGGGTGATACGAACATCAAAACTGACTCCATTCCAGGTCCAGACCTTGACGGGGCACGGAGGAATAGCGGAATACCTGTACAGGTTTAAGCTTAAAGACAGCCCTGGGTGCGAGTGCGACTCCGATGTATCTGAATCAGTTTGGCACGTGTTGCTGGATTGCCCTAGATTTATGGCCGCACGGCAAGATCTCGAAATGCGGTTGGACAGAAAGTTGGTGATCTCGGATCTACGCGACATTTTAGAAGATTCAGACAGCAGATCACACTTCCTTTCTTTCGCAGAGAAGTCGTTCCGGACGGCGGCCAAACGTAATTCAACTTTGGGAACGGTCCGGGAGCTGGTCCAACAGCCCAATGCACATGCAGCCCAGGTTTTTGCGGGGACGTCGGTTGCGCTGGGTAGTGTTTGTGTTTCTTCTCCTAAATGCGTTACCATTGAACAGCTCTTGGAGAGCGCGGAAGGAGGCAAACCGGGACTCCGAATTGGTGGGGTTGCTCTCTTCATGGATGGTGTTAGAGAAAGATTTGGAATAAGCTTTTGCCACGCCTGGGATCATAAACGCGCTCGCTTATCACCCGGATTAGCACGTCTACTAAACGGGAGCACCGCTAAAGTCACCATGAAGCGGAAGACTTACGACTCCATGCCAGTGTGTGAGGTGGAAGGCCACCGATTCCGCTTGGTGCGATCGAATAATAAAACCATAGCATTGTTCGAGTCGGGGGCGCGGACTCCTTTCGCGCAGGCTGGGTCGTTTCTCTCGTACTTAAGCAAAACCAAGGTAGACACGCCTCGGGTTTTAAGCGTCGATGCGATGAAAGTTGAGTATTCGATAGCGGAGGTCGAGGACCGGCTCGGTTGCATAAAAGTCTCTGAACACCATGAGGTAGCCGTGTACGAGGATCGGGGCGAAAACTTGAGTTTTCTCAAGACCCCAACCAACGACCACACTGCAACAAACAGCCAAAATCTCGTTCCGGGCTCGGTTACTCAATCAGGGTCCGAAAAGTTACAGCAAAAAGCAGCAGCTGAAAAAGACACTGCACTCGCGGAAACTCGAGTGTGCAGAGGTATCTCAGAAGCACTCGTAAGAACACTCAGTGCTGCTGCGCGGGGCTTATCTCAAACACAAGAGAGCTCAGGTTCTCGGGTAGCAACCACTGCGGGACGACTGCAGACTATACGAACGAGAGCTGATAAGGGACAGATCGATTCGCCTCGATATATTACGGCTTCGGGGCCTCGGGATCATGCAATAAATGCATTCGTTGAATTCATAGCCACACTAAGAGGTACTCGAGAAGTATATTTCAAGACCTGTGATAACATCCTACAGGCGTACAGGCTAGGCAGCGATAAAATACTGCGAGAGAAACTCGAGGAAGCACAGGCTACCATATACAACAACGTCACCTCCCAGGTAATCAGGGGAACAATGATGGGACAATTCGAGTATATGATGGCTTACAGTGCAGCATGTGGTTTCGTGGCTCTGGACAGGGTTGAGACGAGGCGAATAGGAAAACCCAAATACGCGGCACCACCAACAGATCCCATTGTAGTTATCGCCCGGTGTACCAAAACAATGCTGGATGACGGGATCCTTGATATGGCTAAAACTATAGCGGGGAATCCGGAAGCCACAGCAAATTGGGGAAGCTGGAAGATGGCAAAAATACAATGGATTAACGGTGTTCCGGGGTGTGGAAAGACGGCATGGGTTATCAGACAGTTCAGTGTGGACAAGGACGTTATCATCACGACCACATCAGAGGCAGCAAAAGATCTGAGGGAGAGACTATCTGGACGCATTGGTAACCAGGTGAAAACCAGGGTGCGTACTATGGCCTCGGTCCTCGTAAATGGATTCGACAGGGTTTTCAGCCGCCTTTTGGTGGATGAAGCTCTAATGAACCATTTTGGAGCCATCATAATGGCAGTGCGGCTGTCCAATGCTGGCGAGCTTGTCCTCATAGGAGACATAAACCAGTTGCCTTATATCGATAGAGAAAATCTCTTTGATATGAGGTACGGTAGCCCTAACCTGATAACTGAAGTCTGCCAGGAGTTGTTGTGCACACACCGGTGCCCAATGGATGTTGCGTATGCGCTGAGAGAGATTTACTCCGGAATATATTCCTCAGTTCTATGTTTGAGGTCCCTGGAACAGAGACGGTACACGGGTGCTAACATTTCACGCACTCTCCCGAACACCCTCTACTTGGTTCACACCCAGGAAGAGAAGGAGATCCTCATTGGCCAGGGCTATGGTGAAGGCGCGGGGTCCTGCACACTGACAATCCACGAGGCTCAAGGACTAACATATGAGTCAGTAGTCGCCATTAAGACCAAGGCTAAGCTTAAAATACATGAAAGTGTTCCGCACGCAGTTGTGGCTTTATCTCGGCACACCGGGACCTTTGTCTATTACACCGACGACGTCGAGGATGATGCGATTTGTCGTTTTGTGTTGCGAACGTCGACCGCGCCACCTAGTGCCATCAGAGACTATAACTTCCAGATGGCCATTAAAGATCGAAATGCAGCGGTGATGGAGGCTCTGGGTCGGGGTGAAGCTTTAATTGCTAAATATGTTTAAATAGTTTAGGTTATAAATATGTAGATGCATGGTTTTTTTTTTAGAAGTCTAATCTAATATTTAAGTCTTCCTGCATTAGACAAAGGAAAATAACAAAAAAAAAAAAAATGTATAAAATGTTAATAAAAGGCATGGACCTAGGAGTCCGTGGAGGTGAATTTTTTCAAAAAAAAAAAAAAAAAAAATACCCTCCCCTCGTCCCGCTGTCCCCGCGTACAAATCCAGCAATATCTTAAATGTTTTACATTTCCGATTGCTATTTAGGAAATGTATAGATTTCCTAGGAAATGTGTATAATATAATTTATTTCACACATTTCCGTGCGATTTTCGGAATTACTTACATACATTTCCTAGGAATTGTATACAATGACGGATTACATACATTTCCGTTAACATATACATATAAGATACATATATTTTAAGCAGCATAGCAGCGACAACACCTGATTTCATAGTCGTAAGGTCGTAGGTTCGATAAACATATTTTCAGCTGTATTATCTATTTTTATTGAAAATATTATTTATATTAAACTGATAAAAAATTAACACATGTCATGCATTATGTAGCAAATACGTTGCGTGGGTGTAAAAATAGTTTTTTTAAAACAAAAATGTTTTGTAGCGGTAAAACTCACAGAAATCTAAATTATTATTTAGATTTCTGTGGGTAAAACTCCTTGCCGTCTGGTAAAGTACCACAGCCTTGCCAGTTATTTGACTGCCTAGCAGTTAATGTGCAAACTTTACTGTGTTGGGGTAAAGTCCAATTTGATTAATTCACTCCGTTGCATTATCAAAGAAATAAACTCCGTGTGATGAGCGCAGTGCAGTGCTCGACAGTGATGTTTCATAGCAGGGTGGCACTGTGCTGTTATCGGCAACCTTGCTTACCATCAGGCGCCCGTCGTACTCGTCACTGTATTTGATAAAAAAATCTTATCGAATTTCAGTATTATTGAAAATGTTGATAAGATTGGAAATAGAAAGAATATTGAATTCAAAAATTCTGATTGAATAATAACTTACTGCTTAAAGACCTTGGATTGTCCAGAAGTGCAGTAAGTTCTATACTAGAACGAGTATCTAAAGCTGCACTAGTAGGATCATATCGGATTTGGCTGGGCAGGGAGAGAAATACGAGTAGTGAAGGTGAGTGTTGACGTACGTCAATATAAGGGGCCCCTTTTAAACCTACGACCCGAGTCACAAGTCTTGGGGTCTATTCGATATTTCTCTCTCTGCCACACGATGGACCCGGCACCCGCACGGTGAATCCATGGAATGCTAAGAAGTTCGAAAGTTCGAAAGTTCGAAAGTTCGAAAATTTAATATAGATGAGACCTGGCAACGCTATTATTTCTGTTTTTAGTCCGAGATCCCAGAGCTCCCAGACGTCACTTATTTTCTGATGAATGAAATGTGGACGATTGAGTATAGTAAGTAAGTACTAAGAACATATGCTTACTCGCTAACTTGCTAAGACGGCCAATTTTGAGATATGGGGTAATGAAGGTACATTAAGTGATTTTCACGTATGTTGTAGGCAACATCCTTTAAAACAAGGTTCCAATACTCCCAGACGCTTTCCGTCAGCCGTTTTGCTTAACAACTCCAAAATAATAATTTAACTTCACTTAAATTCTCATGCTACATTTCAGACGACTATTTTGTTGTTTTTTACAATAAGATATACCAATCTAAGGGGGCAATCATCCCCTAAACTCAACTATGTCCTATGGGTAAGAGCGGAAGACTGAGTGCGACATTTATTAGGAAATATTGACATAAAATTGGGTTTAGGGGATGATTTATTGGAAAAAGCTTTAAAATAGTTGTCTGACGAACATATTTACAAATGGAGCTTGAGAATTTAAGTGAAGTTAAATTATTTAATTTTGGAGTTGTTAAGCAAAACGGCCGACGGAAAGTGTCTGGGAGTATTGGGACCTTGTTTTTAAGGATATTGCCTACAACATACGTGAAAATCACTTATTAGAAAATACGTAAGTAAGTAATATTTGTATGTACCTTCATTACCCCGTATCTCAAAATTGGCCGTCTAAGCAAGTTAGCGAGTAAGCGTGTGTGCTTAGTACTTACTAACTCTACTCAATCGTCCACATTTCATTCATCAGAAAATAGGTGACGTCTGGGAGCTCTGGGATCTTACTCTATTTAGGTTTAATTCAAAAACTGTAAATAGAGCGTCTCCTTTTGTAAAAAGACATCATTTCAGGGTTGGCATTCCTAAGACTTGAACAACGTTTGACTACACTTGCGTGATAATGATATCTAAACTGAAATGCGTTGGCTAAGTAGGGTTTTCCCAATGGAAATAATCGGAGTGTCTTCATGACTAAATTGATTTGTTTTACGTAAGCGCGCTTCATTGATAGTGGTTCGCGATAAAATGCCCTTAAGCAAGGGAATAACCATTCAAGCAATGTGGGCCGCAATTTAGACGTTTTTATTCTAAAAGTGGACTCATGAGTCTTTATTCGAGTCTTTTTACCCACTACTTTGTCCGTGTAGTAAGGAGAAAATTCCCATAAGAAGAGGTATAAAAAGTTTAAAAAGTATCCTATGCGTTATTCTAAAGTATAAAGTAATTCAGCAACGAACATTCAAAGTTTCATGCTTTCAAATTCTACTTCATATTAATCCTATTAATGTTATAATGCGAAAGTTTGTATGTATGGAAATTTGTTATTCTTTCAAGCAAAAACTACTAAAGTTATCTGGTTTTTGGTACATACATAAATAAATAATAAAGGATACTTTTTATCCACGAAAATGAAAGGATCGGAAAACAGCGGGTTAATATTATTACTATATACGGGCAATGTTAATATTATTAGGAATTTTCTGCATCTAACTGTTTTTTTAGAATTCGGCAAATTTTTAATTAAACATTTGCCAATGTTACAGACACCCCCTTCGGCCAAATGCCGGTCCTTGAGTTCGACGGCAAGAAGTATGCGCAGAGCTTGGCCATCTGCCGCTTCCTGGGCCACAAGTATAACCTCGCCGGCGCGGACATCGAAGAGGACTTGGAAATCGACATGAACGTAGAATTCGTCAATGATATCCGTGCACGTAAGTTCTTCAACATCAATAGTTCGTACTATAAGTTTACAAGCTGATTAAATTGCAGTGCTTGGTAGTGATTTGGACTCTTCATGTTCCAATAGCTGCGTGTCACTGTGCTGTTATGTGGCAGGCATGTTGCTTACCATCAGACACATGTCCTGCTAGTCTCGTCATTCGTTATTTAAAAAAAATGAAATAATTATTAAAAAAAAATACCCAATTTGACAAATTTCTGGGGCTTTCTTCAAAGAGAATTTGAAATTTGTCAAATTGTATAGTAATCTAGCCTTTTCTAGTCAAGCCCTTTTATTTTGATACCCTCAATGAGGGCACAGAGCATTGTGATAAAACAAACGTAATCCGCCAATAAACTTATTTCATCAAGTACCTAGTTAAGAACGCTCTCGACTAATATAATTAGTTTATCCTTTCGGGAGCTACAATGCCTCAGAAAGATACACGCAAATAAACCGCCAAGATTTGGTAGGTAAGTATAACTTGCCGTCTTCCTAGTTTTTTGTCATCCTCAACCTACTTAGGTGTGTTCAAGACAAAAGTTCAAATGTAAATAAGTACCTTCTAGAAATACGAGCACTACCTTTCGCCACAACGTTGCATTCTATCAGATGAGTTGGTGGGTCAACGTAGACCCAATTAAAAATATAGATATTATCTAAAAATATGCAAGCTATAAATAAAAACACAATTGACTGTCCAAATTGTAGTGTGATAAAATTTAATTTTCGTAAAATGAATTTTAACCATAAAATAGATTTCTTTAACAGGAATATGTATATTTATTGGTATTTAATAATATAAATGTCAAATGTTATAATCGAATTAATGTTGTTTAGTTACAAAACGTGTATAACAAAAGGCCGGTACCAAAATATTGAATGTCAGAGTTTTGCTTTCAAATATAAAATTAGCCAAAGTTAGTCCTTAGTCCTTACACTATCAGCTATCTGCCATCTTGGTGTCTTTAATTATATTATCATTAGTAATGATTCATTACTATAACATGTCGAACAAAAACTTCTCGAGCAATATTTTGTGATTATAGAACTGGACAAAAATTTCAGATTTCATAATTTTAACAAATTTTACCCACGTCTACATGGTTTTCCTTGTAGTACTCGCAATTATCAGTATTTGTCGTACTTTTATCGATTAATCAATAATTATTTCTTTAACGCAGAGGTACTAAGTCTCCAAATCATTCAGTGCTGGTGTGGTTAGTTATTAATCTAATGAATCATACAGGAAGCGATAATTTCTTAAAACTGTTCCACCGATTTCGATAAAATCAAATCAAATCATTTATTTGCTAGAAACATGGTCGCACATACATTTACTGCCGTGTACAGGTGTAATTCAAGTCTTGTATCACATGTTCTTGCCTATTTCGGCGTACAAATGTTATTATACAGGAAGTATTCAATTAAGTATTCACATATTATTTAAGAAAAGTATGTATATAAAAAAACAATGTCAAATTAAGATATAAAAATGCTACCATCAATTAATAGATTTGTAAGACAATTAAAATTGACAAATGTCATTTGATAAGTCATAAAAACGTCGAATAGTTGTTGTTTGAGATACCTACATGTTGTCATCATGATTTTCTGTAAAATTATGAATATTATCGCTAAGAAAGTCAGCTATATGTCATAGTAACATTTATTTTTTAACCACTTTTTAAGTTTATATTTAAACTGGTTAACATTTAAGTCTCTGACTTCCTTAGGTATTTTGCTAAATATGATGGGAGCCATGCAAAATATACTTCTACGCATCAGTGCTGATTTCACTATGCGAGGGCGAAGTCTCATCTCTTCTTGTCTCCGAGTTTGAACACCGTCATTAGTCCAGTCACCAAAAAGTTGTGGGCTATTCTTAACGAATATTGCTACTTCCAAAATATAGAGAGACGGTAAAGTAAGAATTCCCTTATCCAAGAAATAAGGTTTGCAACTGTCAGTTTTATGTAGATGAAACATTGCCCGGATGCAGCGCTTTTGGGCTTTGAAAGCAATCCTTTTGTGGGAAGAGTTACCCCAGAATATAATGCCATACCGTATAATTGACTCTACCATGCCATAATATGCAGTCATAAGTGCCTCCGTGTTAATTACTGACGAAAGTTTAAACAATGCATAGGACGCAGAATTTATTCTTTTTGTTAGTGCGTCAATATGTGCTTTCCACGTGAGTCTATGGTCAATATTTAAACCCAAAAACTTTGTGACAGGAACTTCCTGCACAACTGCGCCATTAAATTGTAATACCGGATTTTTTATATTTGTAAATTGTTTAAAATGCATGATAAATGTTTTTTCTAGATTTATTTTTAGGTTATTGTCACTCATCCAAGAAATCATCGATTGTAGACATTTATTAATTTCGAATTCGTATGTGCTAATATTTTCACAGCTTATTATTGCGGTGCTATCGTCCGCAAATAAAGTTATAGGGTGATTAAGTGCTCTAGTCAAATCGTTTATGTATGCGACAAAAAATAGAGGGCCCACTACACTACCTTGTGGTACACCATAGTTTGGTGAGCGGGCTTTAGATTGATATATTATTTCACTTTTCTTTGGTATATTTATTTCTACTAATTGCGTATAATTTTGTCTATCCGTTAGGTACGATTCTATGAGTTTTAATGCGTTTCCTCTTACTCCATAAGCCTCTAACTTTCTCAATAATGTGTCATGCCGGACATAGTCAAAAGCTTGGGTCATATCGCAGAATATGGCACTAACCGGTGTCCGTGCATCAACCTTGGTCATCACTTTGTTTAAAAAATCATATATTGCTATTTTTATAGTTTTATTTTCTCTTTAAAATTTAAAAATTTTAAAAAGTTAAAAGTTAAGTTAGTTAAAATTTCTATCATTCGGTAAATCCTTACCCTTTCGAACAAAAAAGGAAATACTAGAAGCGGCCCACCCAGTCTGAAAGTTCTGAATCTGAAGTACATAAGAAAATACAGTCGATCTGAAAATCACCTTTTTTGAAGTTGGTTACAAAACGATATTATATTATGTCCATATGTATTATCGCCTATGTAAGTAAGAATACAAAGCGAAGAAGTAGTCATCACGTAACATTGGAAATATACAACTAACAATAACAATTAGTTACAATCTTGGTGTCTTCAAATCGAGAGTGAATCGGTTACAACTAGGCACGCTCCATCGTAGATCTCATCGTCGCTTAACATCAGGTGAGATGGTGGTCAAGTGCGAACCTATTATAGTAAAAAAAAATGTGTTGAAAATTGTTTTTTCACTTTTAATTTATTTACGTCATTTTCACGTGCCACGCTATGACTATTTTACTTTCTATAGTATACTTATTCCGATTTAGGTATTCGTAATAAAATACAGTTTAGTAAGTAGGTACGTACTATTATTGCTGATATGTAGATAATTCGTTTCTGTATCTTTGGAATGTCATCATAATATTATACGATTTACGTTAGCATAGCGAGCGATAAGATCTTATCACCAATGTAAACACGGATTTGGTGTTCACAGAATTGAAACACACGAAAGAAACTTAAATATATAACAAAAAAATGTAACTGAAGCCATAAAGATTAACAAAGACTGTGCTAATATTGCGTAACCACTACTAAATATCAAATAAGAAGTTTGATATTTTATTGAAATGTTACTTGAGCTTTACAGAGGACGCAATTTTAAGTTGTGATATTTTTTTGTACGATTGGTAGTTTGAAAGATATACCTATCGAATAAGGCGTTTTCCAAGATGGCGGCCGGGGTACATAATTGGCAATCCCACAAACTTGGGGTTAAGCCTTTTATTGACCCCCAGCCTCCTACACATGTCATATAGATAAAATTGTCCGTTAAAATGCAATATTAGGTCCTTAAATTGTAACATATCAATGGGCTATGATGCTTACGCATTATTTGATTCTGTGGGATGGTCCATGACGTGGGAAAGGGGAACTTTGATTGCTGTTACGTCAGTATTTAAGTGTAGAAGCTTCTGATAACGACATATTTACATCCGTACCTGGGTCACCGAGCTTTGCTCGGTTTAAATACTAAAAATACTTAGATACTCTTAGATTTTCTTTAAAAAAAAAACTTGAAAAAAAAAGAGAAGCCGTCTGGATTCGAACCCGCAGCTACTAATTCGTGACCGCCACGAACGCCCGACTTCCCGTCTGAGCCAATTATGCTGTCGCGTCACGCGGCAAAATTTACCTTCGCATTCTAATGTCTAATGTGATAGTTTTTCGTTGTCTAAAAACGCGCATAATATGTGTTTTTTAAAAATGAAACCTAGTTAGATCGATTTATCGTCCCCCAAACCCCCTGCATACACAATTTCATGAACATCGTTCGAGCCGTTTCCGAGATTCAGATTCTATATATATATACATATTTATATAGGTACAAGAATTGCTCGTTTAAAGGTATAAGATAAGATAAGATGGACAAATTATACTAATGCTTACGTAAGTAGAACAGTGGAAGTTATCTTACTTTCTTTGACTGATAGAGAGTTATAAAATGCTAAACAATTTTTTAAAACAGTTAACGCGCCCGATAGCAGTAAATTGGTGCCTTCTAAATGTATTAAGTATATTGTCGAAACTGATTTCGATTGGAATATGATCAAGGCAGCAGGTAAAGTTAAAGAGAGACCTGTACCTACTTATCATTGGGATAGAGAAGGAAGTGGATGAAATTTACTGAACAAAACTGTCGTAGCAATAATTAATTCGTGTAGATTTTTCAGCATCATAGATATACACACTTTATTGTTCACAACATAGATGAAGAATTGTTTTTGCTACGCAAAAAGATCAACAAAGCGAGTGAGCGAGAAATCATTTTCAAGTGGAAATCGCTCGAGAGAAGAAGAGAAAGTGAATGAAGTAACGTCATTACAATATTTTAGTATACCCGAACGTAACAGTCTGATTTCGTCGCGGTGAAAATCGTGTATTTTTTCATTAATCCTTGGATTGCAGACGATTTTATTACATTATTGATATTATGGCATGTTCTGTCCGTGAATATGATACAAGACGATGTTATAATCCGAATCATTACACTAGTCACCAACACATGTAAATATGATTTTTTATCAGGTCTCCGAGCAGCCTTTGTGTGTCTTTTACATTTGACGTCTTTGGTTCACAATACAAAAATCAACATCTTCTACAGCCTTCTTTATCGCACTCCTGGTCATAGGCTTCTCGTTTATCATGCTGTCCTCCTCGGTCCTGTGTCAATCGAGTGCAGCAGGTCTACTACGAAAACAAACTCCGAATGATCGGATCCGACATCGGATTGTAGCCTACCACGAAAAACATTCGGATCGATACATCTCGGTCGGAAGTTATATACTTAGGTCGGATGAGGGCCGGATCGAACGAAACGGCCGATCCGATTAACCGACCGATTGTCTTTCGTGGTAGGAAACGTCCATAAGTACTAACGTCCATCGTTTATCGGACTTCGTAGTAGACCTGCAGGTTCGGCCACTATAGTCGATATCGTCATTCCTTGCGTTGGATGTCTTATTAGACGTTCTACCGTACCATAACCGTAGTCGCTACCTCCCGGATATTCGTTCTTCGCTGGAACTTGGTATTTCAGCTACGATCTTGGAGTTTGATGTCAAGCGTGGACTTCTTCACGAGTGTCATAATATGACATAAAATAATATTCTGTTTCGTTTTATCTTACCGTTGCTATTGTTGGTTCCGCAGTGTCCGCGTCTGTCCACTACGAGAAGGACGAAGCCGTGAAGGCCAAAAAGCACGAGGATTTCAGCCAGACCCGTTACCCCGCCATGCTTCAGAAGCTCGACGAAATCATCAAGAAGAACAACGGACACATCGCTCTTGGAAAGGTGAGGGTTTTCTGCTAATTGTGCAACTGCTTATCTAATCACATTGCCTTTTATCTATTGGCAGATTGAACAAGCGACGTCGTTTATGGTTGACGTATGATACACTAAGCTGTTTGACATGATTTTTATATGAACGTTAGATTTAGAGTGGGTGTTATTCCCTGATGGATATAATTTTGGTGTCTTCAAGTTGTGAGTGAATGGATTTCTTATAAATAAGCGCACTCAATCGTGGTCGTGGCATCATTACATAACTCAAAGGTAAAAGCCGCTCAAGTGAAAACACGTTGTACCAACCTCAAAATACATATTTCTTTATCACTAGTAGATTTGCTTGATGATTACGTCAGAAACCGCATCGTGTTATCGTTGTTCATCGTTATCGTTAACATCGTCGTGATAGAATAATATAACAAATATATAACAATATAACAAATATCCAAACTTGCGCAATACTAGAAGCATCCTGCGGTTACACACACACAGTTCGTGATTCCGTTATTTTCGCGGGACAAAAATTTGTCTGTGATGTTGAAGAATGATGATGATCTATGTAGGTACTAAATTTCATCACGATCCCCTCAGTAGCTCTCTTGGCTTGAAAGAGTAACACACATCCATCATACTCTTACAAACAAGATTTCGCGTTAATTTTACTAGTATAGAGTTACTTTTAATTTGCGTCCAGAATAATATCCCCAAATTATTATTCCAGCTAACCTGGGGAGACTTCGCGTTTGCTGGCCTCTACGATTACGTGAAGAACATGCTTCAGAAGCCCGACCTTGACACGGAGTTCCCAGCCCTCAAGAAACTCGTGGACACTGTCCTCTCTCTGCCCAAGGTCAAGGAGTACAATGACGAGGCTTACCCGCAGTAGATCAGATCTGGTCAATGAGACTGAATATGGTGTGATTGTGATCTCTTCCTAGTTTATCAAGTTTCAATGACCATTAAGGGATTTAAGAATCTGATTAGTGGTCATAATATACATCACAAGCAGACAAAACTGCCACAATGGAGCAATGATCTGCTTCTTGGTTTGAATGTTGATGTCACACACTTCTTCACTTGAAACGAGTCGCAGATATCTCCAGTTTGAAAGCGTTGATCGCTTGAATTTGTCTTATCAAACTGATATTTCTACTATTGTTAATTCCATTCCTTTTTGTCTAAGTAGAAACAGATCCCACTTCTGAGCAATTGATATTGACACGGATAAAACTTCTTTCTGTCAATCCGAAGGATAATGGTAAAGATCGAAAATTTTGATTCCGTGTTGAAATCATACCGTCAGCAAAAGATAAAAAAAATATGTACCGATTCCGTATTACAATTAATTTGATAAATGGGGAAGAGATAAGAATAAATGTTGTTATTTTAAGTTTTCAAATTATGTTTAAGCAAAAATCTCTATGGATACTATACTATCCTGATTATCAGGTTATTTTGTGTACTGGTCCATTTATCTACTGTTGTGTCGTAGATGTAAGAGATCCATGTATTTTGTTTAAGAATAAAATCTATATATCAATCATAATTTGGTATTTTTTAAGAAAACTTTTCCAGAAACTTTTACAACTTCAGGTTTTGGACGTATTGGACATATCTACCTATTTCCGATACGTAAATCTATTAGTTTAGGAGCAGAGAAGCACTACCGCTGTACTAAGTGAGCAGCTTAGAAGATGTCACTTTGCACCTAGGAGTTTTGTTTCAATACTGGCCTCAGGACCCACACTTCTGTATTTTTGAAGTTTGAACGTACAAAGATATGCCTTGATAACTTTTTTCTAGAATGGGGATTTATTTAGTGTCCGTAAGTGACAGTCTCGCTAAGGTTAAGCATATGCGAAAACCTTATCGGGGTGGTGTTACTCGTATCAAGTTGTAGATTGATTGTTAAGAATAAGGCCGGATGAACGGGGATAAAAACCAGTTATTACTAAAATAATTAAATTTATTCGTTGATTTACCTATTATTTGTCACATAAAGGTAGAATTTAGATTGGCCTTCACGCTTGGGTGCGATTTGGGCTCTAGTAAGATAAGTACCCACGGTCATTAATACATTTTGTGAAAACTTGTTTTTCAGTGCTTTTCGACTTGCTTTTTTCTTCTGCTCTTCTCTTGTGTACGTCCATTGGTAATAATCACGCCCGCGTTTTCAACAGTAAAACTATTATGTTTAAATTAAAAAGGAAGGTACTGAGATATGCTTAGAGATTTCAAAATGTTAAGCTTGTAGAGACATAGGGTAACATGTGATATGTATTTATTGTATTTTGATGGTTAATGTATTTCGAATGTGCGTTGCTTGCGTGTCTCTGTGCTCTATCCTTTTGCGGTCATCAGGGGATCTTCCGCATCAATTTCTGGATTGTCGTTGGGTTGTTTCTTCGTTAATCTCATTTTATTGTCAGTTTTCACGCTCTCGTTGACTTGTCTGACGGTGTCTATGAGTGGAAGGTCCTTGGTCTCCGGTGTGAGGGTCAGAAGAATTCCTGACAGCAGCGCCATGCAAGCGAAAAGGATGGATGGTAGCGCTTCCGAAATCGGATTCTAAAATCAAGTAAAAAAAATAATTTATCTTTTCAGCAGTAATATTCAAAATAAGGACGACAGTTCTAAATTATTGTGGCTTGTGGTCTTGTGGCGACTTCTTTGTATGGTTGACATTCTAAAAACTCGAATAAAGAGGTATGGCTACACTTTGTGATAAGAATGTCTAGGCTGACGAATGCTTTGCCGCGGTGAGTTTTCCTGATTGTTACAATTTTTGTGTCTCCAAGTCAAAAGTGAATCAGTTTCTTATAGATAAGCACGCTCCAAGGCAAGATGGTGTAACGTCAGTCGGTGAACTGATAAATTCTGTTTGTAATTTTTGAGTTGTATAAGGAGAATGTACAACTGATCTGCATGATCATATACCACCTTGCCCTTTCTTCGATCGGACTTCTAGTGTCTCAAAAAAGCGACATCGTTTCATGATTGATGTTCCAAAAAATAAACCAAGAAATTCGACTACGTTTGTGAAAAGAACGTCTAGGTTGTGAAATGGGTTGCTTGAGTCGATTTTCCCCGATAGTTACAATTTACAATCTTGGTGTTTTCAAATCGTGAGTGAAAAATCGAGGTTCCTTCTAGGTAAGCACGCTCCATCGTATCGTCGCTTAACATCAGACGAGAAGGTGGTCAAGTGCAATTCTATTATGGTTAAAAAAATAGGAAAACTTTTTCAATATTTGTATTCTTCTCAATCTCACCTCATCTTTTCAGTAAACTCACCAGTATAGGAGTCAAGGGAGCCAGCATACTACCAACTCTGGCTACTAAGGCCACAAACCCGAGCAGAGACCCACGTACGCTGGTCGGGAACAGTTCCATATTGTAGGTGAGGCAACCAGTGAAACAAATTGATATTAGCATCTTTCCTAGCAGGAATAGTAGAATCTTGGCCCAAGCATGTGCTGAAACACAAGTACAAAATTAAGTTAAAATAATTTATTATAGCCCAAATAAATAAATGCAGGTCTTTTTTGCTCAGCGCCTAAGTATTGCCATTCAACATGGCAATGGGGCCAGCATTTTGGGCACGATTCCCACTGACAGACAGACAGACAGAAACACTGTATTATGCACAGTGTACAGTTAAAAAATGAAAAAACATATTACAAAAACAGAAAATACTTATAACTAGTGCCATAAATGGCGGCCTTATCGCTAATAGCGATTTCTTCCAGACAACCATTAAAGGCAGGAAAAACACAAAAAATATACATAAATATGATGATAGGGTGTGAGGGAAAAACAAAATTCAAAAAAAATTAAAAAGTCGTCACTTAATTACTGGAATACATATAAACTACGTAATGATAGGTACTATACACACATTATTGCTAAAATACATATAAATACTATACAATAAATACACAAATACTATTATACCATACAAAATATTAACAAAAATAATGTACAATGCACACGATCAATAACAATGAACAACACAGAAACTGGTAAAAAAAACAGGAAAAAGGAAAATCAAGAACGAGAAGATAAGAGAAAAACAGAGATAAATTAAGAGACTAATTCAGAAAGATAGTGTTTCTTAATCTGAGCCTTGAAATATTCTAAGCTCTGCGCGCGTGTGATGCCCACCGGAAGGGTATTCCAGAGAGCTACAGCCACCACGCAGAACGAAGACCCACAGCAGGAAGTAGAGTGAGAAGGAGTAGACAGAAAGATATTACTAGATGACCTAAGGTTACTATGGTGAGTGTCGCAAAGAAATGTGAAACGGGGACTAAGATAAGTGGGGTATGTAGGATTGAATAACAAATTATATAGCAGAGAAAGTATGTGTCTATCCCGGCGAAGCCTAATAGGTAGCCAGTTGAGCTTTTTACGAAATACTGAGACATGGTCGTATTTTCTAAGACCGAAAATAAACCGTATCACAAAATTTTGGAGACGCTCAAGCTTTTCAAATTGGTCCTGGGTTAAATCTAGATAGCATAATCCAAAATAGGAAGAAGGAGAGAATTTGCTAGCGCAACTTTAGTAGCCGTTGGTAAAAAAAATCTGATTCTCCTTAGAGAAGCTGCTGAACCAAACAATTTACGCTTAACGGCCTGCAGTTGAGGGTCCCATGACATGCACCTATCCAATATAACCCCGAGATTTTTAACCTGCGCACTGTAAGGTATAATAACACCTCCGAACATAAGCGGGGTCAGTGTAGTCCAATCAATCTTTGAAATTAACCCAGTACTACCAATAATAATGGCCTGCGTCTTCGAAGGGTTGACAGCAAGCCCAAACGATTGACTCCAGGCCTCGATGCGACGCAAATCATCATTTATAGATCTCACCGCTTCGTTAAGACGATCTAATGAAGCCTGCGAGTAAATTTGGAAATCGTCGGCATAGAGGTGATAGGAAGAAGTTATATGAGATGTTATAGAGTTTATGAAGATTGCAAAGAGGAGGGGAGAAAGAACGCCACCCTGAGGAACACCGGAAGAACCAGTATCACACCAAGAAGAGAACGTCTCTCCCACGCGTACTCGCTGCCACTGCAGTGGTTCTTTAGATTAAGTTTATGTACATATTGTAAACAAATAAATGAAGCCCCATAAACATACGAACCCAATAATCCATCTATAATTCACCTACAAAAACTGGCAATTATGAAACATCTGAATTTACTTGACGAAACTCTCTCTCTATTTATTTATACGAGTACCTTATTAAAATCAAAATCGTTTCTTCCATTAGGGAGCTGCAATAGCACACAGACGCAGACACCAAGAGACACATGAAAATTAACCGCCCCGTCTTTTTTGCGTCGGAATACTATTATAAATAACTAGCTGTTACCCGCGACTTCGTCCGCGCGAAATAAATACTGAGGTAACTCAGGCAATAACTAATTTTACACCCAGACATATTGAAATGAAATGAAATAATTATTTATTTGCCAAGAATGTAGGTAGAGGAGATGCTATTACAGTAATATGGTGTTTCCTTACAATCTGCCATTTCTGGCGTGCAAATGATTGGAAAGTAAGTATAATAATATTTTAGCTTTTCCTACTTGGACAACACTAATTTACAAAATCAACAGCATTCAGTTCAAACGAGATACAATTTCTGATGTCAAATAAAAAGAAAAAACAATGTCAAAACTATTATTTATGTCCAATTTGTCAATTTAAGTAATAATGTCCATCAAGTTACTGTCAACGAACAAAGTCATTTATTTATTAAACAGGTCCTTGGTTATTGAAAGGTTTCCTGTAGTTACTAAAACCAGGTTATAATAAAACAATTTCGTCAAAATCGGTTCAGTTGTTTAGGTGTGAAAGCGTAAGAGACATTCGTCCCCCATTTCAACTTCAATTTCATCCCCATACAGTTCGAAATTACAAATTTGGTAGAACAAACATTTATTGGCTTCGTGCCAAGTGCCTATATAAAGAGTTTTATAGTTTTATCTTCAACGAATGGAAGCTTCCATGTATACTTTCATCCCCCATTTCAATCCCAATTTTATCCCTATATAGTTCGAAATCACAAAATTGCTAGAAAAAATATTCGTTTGCTTTGTGTCAAGTGTCTATATTCAGAGTTTCATGGTTTTATCTTCAACAGTTGGAATCTTCCATGTTAACATTCATCCCCCATTTCAACCCCAATTTCACCCCCGTACAGTTCGAAATTACGAAATTGATGGAACAAACATTCGTTTGCTTCGTGTCAAGTGTCTATATACAGAGTTTCATGGTTTTATCTTCAACAGTTGGGAATTTCCATATTGACATTCATCCCTTATTTCAACCTCAATTTCATCCCCGTACAGTTCAAAATTACAAAATTGATGGAGCAAACATTCGTTTGCTTCGTGTCAAGTGTCTATATACAGAGTTTCATGGTTTCATCTCCAACGGTTGGGAACTTCCATATTGACATTCATCCCTCATTTCAACCTCAATTTCACCCCCGTACAGTTCGAAATTACGAAATTGATGGAACAAACATTCGTTTGCTTCGTGTCAAGTGTCTATATACAGAGTTTCATGGTTTTATATTTAACGGTTGGGAACTTCTATATTGACATTCATCCCTCATTTCAAACCCAATTTCAACCCCGTACAGTTCAAAATTACAAAATTGATGGAAGAAACATTCGTTTGTTTCGTGTCAAGTGTCTGTGTACAGAGTTTCATGGTTTTATCTTTTATGGGAACTTCCATATTGACATTCATCCCTCATTTCAACCCCGATTTCACCCCCGTACAGTTCGAAATTACAAAATTGATGGAACAAACATTCGTTTGCTTCGTGTCAAGTGTCTATATACAGAGTTTCATGGTTTTATCTTCAACGGTTGGGAATTTCCATATTGACATTCATCCCTCATTTCAACCCCAATTTCACCCCCGTACAGTTCGAAATTACAAAATTGATAGAACATGCATTTAATTGCTTCGTGTCAAGTGTCTAGATACAAAATTTGATAACTTTGAAAATCACGTTTCATACAAAATTTTTATACAACCATTCATCCCTTGTTTCACCCTCTTAGGGGTTGAATTTCGCAAAACCCCGTCTTAGCGAGCACCTACGTGCTAAAAGGGACCTCCATGCAAAATTTCAGATTCCTAGCATTTGTAGTTTCTGAGATTCCTTGATGAGTGACCTTTCGCTTTTATATATATAGATATAGGAATACTATTTAGCTAAAGTATTGTATCATAAATCATGAAACTGTAAATAATTGTTGTGGTAGGACTCTTTACAGAATCTGCCTGACAAAGTACCACACTTTTGCCAATTATTCTACCGCCGAGCTGTAATGCTGATATTACTATGTTCAGATTTAAGGGGAAATATCGAAATATACAAAGCGAAGATATAAGGCATATTATATCTTTGGGTGTCCATCGCAGTGCAGTGCTAGCCAGTGTTTTGGGCTGTTCATGTTAATAAGGTGCCTAGTGTTTTGCTGTTATGGACAATAGTATTGCTTACCATCAGGCCTATATATTACTATTTCTAGAACCTGTTTAAAAATTCTGCTTTACAGAGGCGAAACGTATTAAGAATATTTTACTTTTACTTACTTTTCGGCATAAATCCCATACTAACGGACACTACTGCAGTCATCAATAATCCAACCAGCAGAGGCATCCTTCTACCAATCTTGTTCATCAAATATAGAGAGATCAGTTCTCCCGGGAACGCCATCACAGTGGTTAATAGGAAATTAATATACTTGTTCCCAGGCAAATATACAGTATTCACCATCATACCATAGTACACGAAGCTAACGGTAAACCTACAGACAGTAGCTACAAAAACTCGTTTCAGCAGCTCTTTAGACTTCCATATTTCTTTCAAACCATCTCTTTTATCATTAACGCATAGATTGAACTTTCGTTTTAATTCTGCTTCATTAAGTGCTGCCAGTTGATCACGGTCAATATTAATTTTATTTACTTTAGCAACTGTTAGTAAAATATCTTTCGCTTTTTCGGTATTTCCATTGATGATATGCCAGCGAGGACTTTCTTTAAGGATAAATATGTAGGATAGGAACAAAATTGATGGTCCACTAATGATGTGGATGAGAGTTTTCCAGTATGGGACGAATAAGCCGATAATAGCGAACAAACATTCCCCTACGTAGGTGGCGTACGAAAAGATCACTCCTGCCATTGCTCGGTTTCGTTGGCCGCACATTTCCAACACTGAAACAATATAAAATAATAACATTCACTTTAGATAAGATAAGTTACTAAATAGGCTACTTCGAATTTTGATAGTGTTTTAATTTGACGTGGTAATACCACCAGAATGGTAAGTACAACCGATAATAAGCTTTAACAAGGCTTTGAATCTGGATTGTGGCAAGACTCCATATTTGGGTAATTCAGATCAGCTTAGTGTAGGTAGGAACTGATATCCTTTCTGACGCATAATGACCAACACGCGTTTTGACTAATTTTAAAAACGCATTTTGACATATACGCAAAAAGTGCAATACGCATAATGCCAAATCAATTCCCATTTACGCAAAATGAGCAATACGCATTTTGACATACCTATTATACCTACGCAAAAAGTGTATCATGTCATGCCACAAAGACTGTATTATAATCCGCGGGCGGATAGGATAGGTGAAGGGTAACAAGAATTGTTTCATTGAATTTTATAATTATAAACAAAAAAATAGGCAGTCATAGGAAGTGCCAATGATAGAAGTGAAAACTTATAACTCAGATTTTGATAGCTTACTTTGGAAACGCGGATGAAACCGGAGTTATCCTTTATAGACTACAGGCCCGTGAACAAAATTTACGGGTCAAATGAACCACCAGGAGACCTATGTAGGATGATAGAAGGGTGTATCAAGATTCAGCACTATGCCGTCACTTGTAAGCTGTCCAACTGAGTGTGATTGAAGAGGGCGGGTAGCAACCCTCTACCATTATTTCAGCTTGTCGCATGATTTTTGTACGGCATCGCGAAATACGTTTGTATTTCGCGAAATAAATAAATACGAAATCTGGATTGTGGCAAGACTCCATATTTGGGTAATTCAGATCAGCTTAGTGTAGGTAGGTACTGATATCTTTTTGCAGTGCGGTTTTCATAAGAAGCTTTCACTTCAAAAAGCACAGACCCGGCGTCGCATCGCTGTTTTGTGTGGGAGCCCTAAGCTCCCATCGCATCGGAGGATCTTGGGATGTGAATTGCTCCGATGCGAATTCGTGCGGCAAACCGTTGGTTAGGGTAACCAATACCATACCATACCTTCAACGGTAGTCAGCCGTGTTGGACGTGTTTTTCGGAAGCGTAACATGGATCACAAAAAGATTGTTGTAGGTACTGCTGTTATTGTTAAAAAAAAAAGTCTTTTTTTCAGAAGAAAAAAAGATTTTGGTTTCATACACATATTACAATTATAAATGCTGATGGGAACTATTTTACTCGCAAGTATTATGGGTTGAGAATAGAAGAAGGTATTTTTTATTATTATTTTAGAATGAGCATATCTTCATTTGAAGATAAAAGACAATTTATTTGTTCAAAACATGAGTAAATTACAAACACGCATAATGCATGATATACAATAATAGATCACAACATTTCAAAGTAGTTTGTCGTCATGGTTTGCCTGATATGGTAGGCATACATATTTTTCCAATTCTTATGATTGATGACATAGTTTATAAGTCTAGTCACAAATTTTGCTTAACAACTCGCTCCTGATATTAAAATCACTTTTCAACTATATAGATACAAAAAATAGAAAACTTTACAAAGTCATGTCATCAAATCAAAATAACCAAATCAAGCTAAAAAATCACAAAATTACAAAAATTTATTTACTACTAAATGTCTACAATAATACCTAATAATATAATATTGCTGGACAATTCACACACAACACCATCTGACCCCAAACTAAGCAAAGCTTGTGTGATGGCGGCCAGATAGCTGATACAATACTTATATAATTTTAAATACATACTTATTATACATAGAACACCCAGACACAGTGCAAACATTTGAATTCATCACACAAATATTTGCACTGGGTGGGAATCGAACCCACGACCCTCGGCTTCGCAGGCTACTACCAACTAAGCTACTACCAACTAAGCCACGAGGCCAGCTAATTAAATCTGTCATCGTCTTTCTCTTCTTCTGTCTCAGAACTGACTAAAATGGTGGTGACACCATTATGACCAGTATGACGTAAGATCGGAGGAATGCGCGATGCGAATCACATCGCACGATCTTGGGATGCATTCGTGCGAATTCGGAGAAATCTCCGATGCGACGCGAATTCGTGGTTTTGTGCGGGTGTGCCCTTAGGTCTGTGCTTTTTAATGTTCGTGTAATATCCCATAATATCATTCATTCTAGACCGAAATTCAACAGTTCAGTTTCTGTCTCTATTTGGGAACAACTTACTAAGAATCATGGCTGCAGCGTAAGTGGCTCCAGTGACGGCTGCTTCACAGAACTCTATAGCTATGTACATGAAGTAGGACGTGGCGAGGGTCTTCAGCTGCCCCACCCAGCTGCTCACCACGCAAAAAATAAACGCGGGCTTCCGACCAAACCTGGAAATACAGTCATATTTATGTATATCAATACTTTCAATACATTGAAATGTAAGAAAAACAAAGTTACTTCCGTTGCCAGTAAAGGAAAAAGTTGCCAGCCTTTTCCATCTCGATCATGTCAGTTTTGAAAATGAACTACATAGATTACATACAAATATGTGCAATGTACATTGCTTTTTTTTTTTAGTTTAACCTCAGTTGTCCCCCTGCTGGGCAAAGGTCTCCTCCAATTCCTTCCGCTTTATCCGGTCCTGAGCTACCATCGTCCAATGATTTTTAAACGCTACGCTCGCTTATATTTCGTAATTATTTTTATTACTTCAGTTCGGTTAGTTCCAATATCTGCAATCTGTCTTCGACCTGCACTCTAGCACAGAACTCTGTTCTGTATCTTAGTATTGTGGATTGTGCTTGTATTTTTGCAACTTCTATCTGAGATATTTGCATTTGATTACCCAGCTGTGTGTGCCATATTTTAATAGTCAAAGTAGCCTAAAATCACAATTTACAACCTTACGATTCCCACCCATTTCTTTTCCTATACTTATGCCAGTTTTATATAGGTAGTATATATTGTAGGTCACCTGTCAGACGCTAATCCTCCAGCAACAATGGCGACCATCAGCCCAGCGCTATGAATGCTTCCCACGAGGTTCGACCGCCATGGCTGACAAGCCAGGTTCAGCTGGAATAGAAACAACGTTGATCTCATTTTCATGTCTTGAAGACTAGTCTATGGTAACCTATTCTCGTTAATATCAGCACACGTTTTGCTTTACAAAGTAGAATGTCGAGCATGTTGAGCATCTGATGAGATGTACAACTCTCATACTCTCCCGTTGCCTAGCGCAATGTTGTATGGTAGGTATTATACAATGATATAATTTTGCTGTGGCATTACTTTTGCAGAGTCACCAAACTTTTCACAGTTGTTCTGCCAGTATGCAGCAAGGCGCAAAGATTACTAGTGTGTTAATTAAAGTGTTTTGGTTTGAGGAAAATTGTTGCCAGAAAAATTATAAGTTATGTATCATAAATATCACTCCCATAACGCACAAGAAAGTCTTTCAATCTGTTCATTTTCAAAATACTACTTGGTGTTGTTATTACTCGTAGCACGTGTGTGGCCTACCATCAAGCTTATGTCTTGTATCCTTCACTTATATCAAAACAGTAATTTTATTATTGTGTGATATTTATTTAACTGGCCTAGTTGGTAAGTAGTAAGCCTGCCTGCGAAGCCAAGTGCAAATATTAGTGAGATGAATACAACTATTTGTTCTGTGTCTGGGTGTTTCTGTGTAAAATAAGTATGTACATATTTAAAACTATACAAGTATTATATCAGCTATCTGGCTGCCATAGTTTAAGCTTTATTTAGCTTAGTTTGGGGTCAGATGGATTGTATATTGTGTGTGATTGTATATCTATTGTGTACAGTGCAAATTTAGAATGCCGAAGGCACGATGTTAGAAATGGTGCAATTTAAAGTGCTATGATGAGTTGATTGCCTACAGTGCTCTTCATAAGTTTTCAGTAATGCGAGTAAGGTTTAATTTATTTCTTAGTTTTAAATATCTATGATTATGAATAGAATCAAAGCTTACCTCTGCGACTATAGTATTATTAGTCTCATATACCCATTCAGTACAAGGGCTCATGTCTCCGCTGAAACTCTCATTCGTACACTCCGCGCCCTTGATATGATCTTCCCTTAGCATTGGCTTGGAACAGCGGTCTATTGAAGTGTTGGGCCACCAGGTTGTATCATAAACGTTATGTAGATCCTCGCATTCGGGAATTTTGCATCTAGAAATCAGAAGTTTTATTGAACCTTCTTTCACTTCATTGCTAACAACGCTAAACTGTGAGCGCTAACTCTGCATTCCTGAGTATAATAATGCAATTTTAATAGTTATACTCGTATTACCGGGAGCCCAAAATACTGGCGCAGCCTAGTTTGGGACCCACTGGATCAACTGCTGAGCTACCATAGGATAGAACTTGTAGAATGTAATTTACTTATAGGTTTGATAATTGTAATCTGTAATGTTTTGGTAAATAAATGCCTTATTATATTATTATAAAACAATAATAATGTGAAATTGTTAGCCATTGAACGCAGCTTAAAGTGGTGAATTATAAAGTTTGTTATCAAATTGTTACAGACAGACAACCTAATATTTGCATGCGGTAAGGTAGATTATGGAGTTCTCAATGTAAACATTTAAGATCTTATTGTAATTACCCATTTTCACAAAAAATAAATAAATGAATTTATTTATTTATAACTTTCAGTTTATCCTGGAAGCCACCTGAGGCCTCCACTGCTTACCGAACTTAGGGCTAATGCAGAAGGGTAGAAGGTGCATGCTTCTAATCAACCCCAATTTCCTGACGTTAGCAGGGCATACTGGCGTCATCGTATAATAAAATGATTTACATTATAGGGGAAAAATATTGCCATGTGACGTTGCCATAATATAGTCTAATCAACAAGCGCTTTTTAGGTCAATTTTTTTTCGAATTCTCATAACATTATGACTAAGGTGTCATTCTATTTGGAATGGCATCTAGATACTTCTTCAGAAAATGCTAAGCCCGCTCGCAAAAATTGCAATAAACAATTAAGTGAAAATAAAAAAGGGGTTTCGTTATCTGCCAATATGACAAAAACTGTTTGAGATCATACCAATTTGAAAATAGATTCAAAAAGAGGAGAAAATTTCCTCGTCACTCTATAGGTACTGTAATCTGTCGTATAACGCCATCTGTCGCACTAACTTTAAGTGTTTAAAAACCTCTTTAAATTGTGAATTATTGTTATTTTGGTGTGTTCAATAAAGTGTATCTATCTACCTATAAAAATATTAAGTATGAGTCTTTGAAATGAGCAGTCTTACCTGTAATTTAGGTCACCAACGACAAAAATGTAGTTGATATTGACCATCGTGATAAAGATGAGTGGGATACACAGCAAACTGAACTGAGTCACATGATACCACCCGAACTTGTCCAGCACTTCGGTGACATCATACAGCTTTGAATTTGTCTCGTTCGTCTTTTGTTCCTCCATGTTTTATTGCAGATCACTTTTAGCACCCCCAGTTATTTGAAATAAGTTCGAAATTGCTTGTTTAAAATGATCGTTTGTTATTATTATTCCTTTGTGTTAAGAAAATATAAAATACACACAAGTTAAAAAAAAATTGAAATAGGTATATCAACGATCTCAATATTATCGATGAAAATAAAAAAATATTATACACATGTTTTTAACTTTTTAACCGAAGGACTCCTCCTTTACTTTTAAAGGAGGAGATTCTTAATTCGGTTGTAAGTTTTCTTTGTATTTATGTTACGTTATAGCTCCACCGATTGTGAAATTTTGATGGTTCATTTTTTGATTGGTAGATTAGATAGTTCGGAAATGGTCCGTTATAAATTTTCTTGAAATTGGTGTGGTGCAAAGACGCTACATTCACTTAGGTATACTTTATGTAAGGTGTGGTGTTTTTTGAAATATAAAAAAGAAACTAAAATTTACTGTTATTTATCTGAACGACTTAGTAATTCAATTATTATTTGTAAATTGAGACCGATTTCGTTTGATTTTTTTTTAAGATAAAGAGTGACGAGACGAGCGGGACATGTGCCTGATGGTAAGCAACATGCCTGCCACATAACAGCACAGTGACACGCAGCTGTTGGAACATGAAGAGTCCAAATCATTACCTAGCACGACACTGCGCTCGCCACCCAGAGATCTAAGTTGTTATATCTCTAAGCCCTGTAATTTCTCTGGAAGCGTTGCCCTTCAAACCGGAACACTGCTCTACTGCTTGGCGGTAGAATAACTGGCAAGGGTGTGGTCCTTCCCCAGGCGGACTCTGCCAAGAGTCCTACCACTGCAAAACTACTGTTTTCCTGCCCCTCTCCCCTGATGTTAAGCGACGATGTGGCGGCGCGTCATTCGTAGAAGAAATCGATTCGTTCTCAATTTGAAGACACAAAGATCACAACAATCGGTATCTTTTGTTTGACCAATTTTTAAATGTTATTTTTTTTAAACAATATTATATACTATCACTTGTAAAACGAACTCCCTATATTTCGATACAGTTACACAAGTGTCATTTTCACAAGTAAACTGAATAAATACGTTTGTTTCACAACACAGACACTTGTAGATCAAATAATTAAAAACTTTTTTTATGCCAGGTACATAAATGTATTATATACTTAATTAATTTGTATATCTGCCTTAGTTACTCTTTTATGCATAACTAGCAAGTAAAACTTAGTATAATAGGTGTTTAATTTTTTTTTTTGGAATCTCCAACAACAATTTAGGTATTAGGTCTCAAACTAAACTAAGAACGCAAGTATTTTTCTAAAACTACAACATACCGGTTATCTTATCAGATAGGTAGTACTCTCAAAAATATCTCACGTGCCTACTTTTTAGTTGTAAATTTTTTACAATGTGGCTTTTTGAAGTGAAAACTTCTTTAGGCGCGCCTAGACATATTTTTCGTGGGGTGTAAATTGATTTCTACCCAACAAACAAATACGTCGTATAAGTCTTGACTTGTACGACCTAAAGTTGAATAGCAGTCTTACAATGGTAATGAGATGACTACCAGGTCCTATAGATGTCTTTAATGCAACTAATTAGTCGTGCGACGAATATGTCATAGTAAACTGGTATTAGCAACGTTGGGGAGACTAAACGATACGACGTTATATTACAGTCTTAGCTAAAACGTTTGTACGACAACGCAATAGTCATACTAACGTTATAGTCCAATAAACGTTTTAAACACACCAAATTATGTTTTTGGAAAACCTTTATCCGACATTTATACAACGTGGATGTTATATAGATGTTTTCATAGTGCCGTTTATATAACAATCAGTACCTTGTTTTACAGCGGTCAATTAAATACTCTTAAATGACTGGGTTGTTTATTGACGACTCAAATATAACCTTTATATTACATGATGTAAGTCCTGTCCTGACTTTAATCAAACTTGCAGTCACATTTAAGTCAGGTTTTGACTTTTTAATGATTAGACGGCCATTTTTACGGAAGTTTGATGAATTTTTCCTACGAAAAACCGCACTGCACTATGAAGTGTTCTTTTCTGAAATAGATTTACAAATAATACATTTTGGTGAATATTGACAATACGAAAAGGGTTTTTAATGTTTTTGAGGAACTCTAATAGCTAGCTGTCATGGCGACCATCATCATCATCATCAGGTCGTACAGAGGTAAGTGTGCGACAAAAGCAACAGTCAGACATTTTTTGAAAAAAATAAAACTATTTTTGGTAATGAAAATATGATTATAACACAAAATTACGAGGGGGCATGAAAATCTGAATAGTATTCACATAGGTAAATAATCATAAAACTTCAGTTCCCAGTCTTACTAAATAGCATGAGAGACAGATAAAGTAAGCAAGATATGAAAATTAAATAACACTCACCTTATTATTTCCTTGTAGTATGTTTTTATTTTACATTAAATTAAATCTTCGAACCACAAACACGTTGCGACGAACATTAAAATGAATAAGTCGTACAGGTGTTGTCACTTGACTCAAACAAAACGTTTTAGTCATTCAATAACACCTGTACGGCCACAATACAACAAACGAGTCGTTGTAAAGTTAGGATGCGACTACTGCGCGACGAAAGTGGTTATCACATAACATTTGTACGACTGTTGAATGACGTTAACGAAGTTGGCTCGAGCTTTCTGTATGACCATTATACGACCATTTAGGTCGTATAACTGGGGCCATTTTCGCGTTTAGTAAACGTTATTATAACGTTAGTATGACTTTATTATAGCGATGTATGGTATTCAGATAACGTTTACTTAACCTTTATACGACGTTAAATTGTTACTTGGGTAGCGTCACGCTCGGGTACGATAAGAAATCTTCGAGTAAACTCGGGTCCTTGGCGATTGGGCATCTAGAAATGCGTCAGCCAATGGGAAATACTGAAAGGGCGTGGCCTCGACATCATGGCATGGCCATCTAGAAATGCGTCAGCCAATGGGAAATGCTGGTGCATTTCTAGATGGCGATGCCATGATGGCGAGGCCACGCCCTCCGGTTACACCCGTGTAGTTTCCAAAGTAAGCTATCAAATTTTGAATTATAAGTTTTCACTTCTTATAATATAGTGCCTTGCGGTTGTACCCGGAATGTGAGATACCGTTCCGTTAATATGTCTGTGTTAAAAAGTAGTACAAATGCAAAAGTTTGGATGTTTGTTGCTCAATCACGTCCGAACGCCTAAACGGATCGGGTTGAAATTTGGAATACATATGGATTATACCTAGTCATGCTTAAATATTTCCAGAGAAATTACAGGGCTTAGAGATATAACATCTTAGATCTCTGGGTGACGAGCGCAGTGCAGTGCAAGGTAATGATTTGGACTCTGCATGTTTCAATAGCTGCCTGTCACTGTGCTGTTACGTGGCAGGCATGTTGCTTACCATCAGGCACATGTCCAGCTTGTATCGTCACTCTTTATCTTAATATAAATCTGGCTCAACAGAGAATCTACTTTTTGTCGCGGGTAAATATCGGGTGAAACCGTGATGCGGAGTTTAAGTTTACATATATTCGTTTGATACTAGGAAAAATTAACTAAATATACTTAAAACAAGGTATGGATCAAATAAAAAAATTGGCAGTCATAGGCACTGCCGATAGAAGTGGTAACATATAACTCAGAATCTGATTGCTTACTTTGCAAACTACGCGTGTGAAACCGTAGGGCGTGGCTATGAGCATGGCCATCTAGAAATGCTGACGCATTAAATTGCCAATTTTTAAATGGCCAATGGGAAAGGCTGAGGCATTTCTAGATGGCCAATGGCTATGGTCCCGAGTTTACCCGAGAATTTCTTATCATTCCCGAGCGTGACGCTAGAATTCAATTGACAGCCCACGAAAAATTTGTCTTTGGCGCGCCAAAAGAAGTTTTAACTTCAAAATATATTGTACCTACATGTTTTCTCAAAATAGTAATTATTTATTTGATGTTATATTTACTACATTATTTTGTACGGCACAAGTAGATGAAATTATCTATTAGTTACTATTTTAGTAGTCAATAATATTTAATTACTAGCTATTACCCGCGACTTCGTCCGCGCGAAATAAATACTAAAGTAACTCAGGCAGTACCTACCTATTTGTATACCCAGACACATTTACGGTTACTAAAAACAACTTATCATAAAACAATTTTATACAATTTCATGAAAACCGGTTCAGTTATTTAGGTTTGAAAGCGTAAGAGACATTCGTCCCCCATTTCAACTCTAATTGTATCCCCATACAGTTCGAAATTACAAAATTGCTAGAACAAATATTTATTTGCTTCGTTTCGTTTGCTTCGGGTCAAGTGTCTATCTACGGAGTTTCATGGTGTTATCTTCAACGGTTGAGAACTTCCATATTGACATTCATCCCCCATTTCAACCCCAATTTCACCCTTGTACAGTTCAAAATTACAAAATTGATGGAACAAACATTTAATAGCTTCGTGTAAAGTGTAGATACAAAATTTGGTGACTTTGAAAATTACGAATTTACATACAACCGTTCATCCCTTGTTTCACCCTCTTAGGGGTTGAATTTCGCAAAACCCCGTCTTAGCGAGCGCCTACGAGCTAAAAGGGACTTCCATGCAAAATTTCAGATTCCTAGCATTTGTAGTATCTGAGATTCCTTGATGAGTGACCTTTCGCTTTTATATATATAGATTTAACTCGGCAACTCGGCATACTTCAATTGGATTACAATTGATTAATTCATAGCATTTTAAAATGTTCTGCCATTTGAGATAACATTATTTACCTCTATCCTCCACACGTGAAAAGCAAATTGCGCGCAAAGCATTTAAAAAAAAGTACACCAAGAAGGTTCCGAGTGTGAGTTTTTAACAAATCTATATCTATACTAATACTATATTCTATACTAATTACTAATATAATATTATATATTATATTATTATAATATATATAATATAATATATTAATATAATAATATTATAAAGAAGTAAAGTTTGTGTGTTTGTTAAATTGTAAGGGGTAATATCGGGATCTACTGAACCGATTTTAAAAATTCTTTCACCAATAGAAAGCCACATTACTGCTGAGTGTCATAGGTTATATAAAAAACCGAAAAATAAAAAGGCTTTTACGTGGTAGTCCGTTTTGCAAAGTGAATCGAAGAAAAAACGGTCGAATGAAAGCGTTTCTTACGAACGCTGCCTTAACTATGAAATATTTATTTTTGAGTTCTAGAGAAAAGATGTGGAGCTTGAAAATGCCTACAAAAAAGTCAACGACAGCATATGTCTAACATTTATATTTAAGTTACAAAAAGTAGTTTTTTTAATATTAGTACAGATAATTTAAGTTTTAATATTAATAAAATAATTTAAATCGTTAGGTCATATGCGATTTTCGGCAAACACTGCCTGTAGTAACAAAAGGAACACGCGCCGATGTCATCAGAGCATGCTTAAAATCATCTCAGTTATGGAGTTCGGTTGCATCTCTCAATTTACGAACAAACATGAGAGCCCATTTGAGCGACAACTACGATGACGACTTTCCGCGTCAACTACTCAATCTTGGCGAAGGAAAAATTGTCTCTCCTAACACCAACAGCAATTAAACTTGACGAGACATTAGGGCACATATTGCACAGGTTGGAACATCTTATTGACGCAATATATCCCAGTCTTGAAAATTTATTGGAGAGAGATTATCATTGGCTTTGTTCTAGGGCAATAGTGTCACCTAGAAACGATACAGTGAATGGAATAAATAAACTCATTTTAGAGAAAATTCCCGGTCAGGTCAAACACTATAAGTCTATTGATACGGTGTGTAATATTGAGGATACAGTGCACTATCTCCAAGAATTTTTAAATTCTCTGAACCCTTCTGGCTTACCTCCTCACGACCTTGTGTTAAAAGTTGGCATTCCTTTCATGCTATTAAGAAACTTGAGCCCCCCCAACATGTGTCATGGGACAAGGTTGCTTACAAAAGAGTTACGGGACAATATAATCGTGGCGACCATTCTAACAGGGCCAGCAGTGGGACAACTGGCTTATATTCCGCGGATACCCATGATTCCCACTGATTTACCAATACCGTTTAAGAGGCTACAGTTTCCAGTGAAGATCTCTTTTGCCCTCACCATTAACAAGTCCCAAGGTCAAACATTCTCTCTGGTGGGCATTGACCTGAGAAAGCCGTGTTTTTCCCATGGGCAGTTATATGTTGGCTTATCTCGGGTTGGAACTCCTGATAGACAATATATTTTGCTACCAAATGATAACATTACATCCAATATAGTTCACAGAGAAGTTTTGAACAATAAAAATTACCATAACCAAACTAACTTTTCCGCGACTTGGTCCTCATGGAATTCGTTTATATATACTCGTATAATACCTACTGCAGAAAATGTTTTTTCTTTCGGACAGAGTTACTGTCGAATTTTGTATTAGCATGCACATACTTAACACTCTGTACTAAAAAAGGATTATTAACATTATGCCCAACGAAGTGGGCACGGGTCAGCTAGTCTATACTTATAATAAAACTGTAGCGGGTCGAATTCTGTACATTGAAGATATTTTGAAAAAAAAAAAAATTTGGGGTCACTCCATAGTCGATACTGATGGCGAAACTGCATTTTTTTTCTTTCATGTCTGTCCGTCTGTCTGTCCGTCTGTCTGTGTGTATAGGGAACTCACGTCACGCCGAAACTACTGATTCAATTCAAATGAAACTTGACATGATTTAAGATCATACTAAGTCGATGGCAGCTGTCTACTTTTAATCCCCAAATTCTGCACGGTTTTCTTGCAGAAAGGGTTGAAAGTCAGAATGTGTATTTGGTTGTAACTCATGTTTGCGTTGTTAAATTTCGTTAATTCTTATTTTGTTAGAAAGAACACATTTTTAGTATCTATATATATAAAAGCGAAAGGTCACTCATCAAGGAATCTCAGAAACTACAAATGCTAGGAGTCTGAAATTTTGCATGGAGGTCCCTCTTAGGACGTAGGCGCTCGCTAAGACGGGGTTTGGCGAAATTCAACCCCTAAGAGGGTGAAACAAGGGATGAACGGTTGTATGAAAATTCGTGATTTTCAAAGTTATCAAATTTTGTATTTAGACACTTGAGACGAAGCGATGAAATGTTTGTTCTATCAATTTTGTAATTTCGAACTGTACGGGGGTGAAATTGGGGTTGAAATGGGGGATGAATGTCAATATGGTTCCCAAACGTTGAAGATAAAACCAGGAAAGTCTGTATATAGATACTTGACACGAAGCAAACGAATGTTTGTTCCATCGATTTCGTAATTTCGAACTGTACGGGGGTAAAATTGGGGTTGAAATGGGGGATGAATGTCAATATGAAAGTTCCCAACCGTTGATGATAAAACCATGAAACTCTGTATATAGACACTTGAAACGAAGCAAACAAATGATGGTTCTAGCAATTTTGTAATTTCTAACTGTACGGGGGTGAAATGGCGGATGAATGTCAACATGGAAGATCCCAAACGTTGAAGATAAAACCATGAAACTCTGAATATAGACACATGACACGAAGCAAACGAATATTTATTCTAGCAATTTCCACATTTCGAATTGTATCGGAATGGAATTGGGATTGAAATAGGGGATGAAAGTACACAATGTCATTGAAGTTCCCAGTCGTTGAAGATAAACCTATAAAATTCTTTATATAGGCACTGTGGACGAAGCCAATAAATGTTTGTTCTAGCAATTTTGTAATTTTGAACTGTATGGGGATGAAATTTGAGTTGAAATGGGGGACGAATATCTCTTACGCTTTCACACCTAAACAACTGAACCGATTTTGATGAAATTGTATGAAATTGTTTTATTATAAGCTGTTTTTAGTAATAAATGTGTCTGGGTATAAAAATAGGTACTCCCTGAGTTACCTTCGTATTTTATCGCGCGGACGAAGTCGCGGGTAACAGCTAGTATTTTTATCAAAATTTTAACATTAGTGGTCGTGTGGTTCGGAAATTACATAGAAATTAAATAATAACGGTAATAATAAGTTCGGTATATACTAACTTCTAAGTATACTGTGACACTGTAAACAATAGAGATGTAATGGAGGTCATTTTATCGGAACCGATTTCGGAGTCGGAGTTTTAAAATTTGATTTATCGGAGTCGGAACCGAAGTCTACTCTAATTCAACGAAAACGTAATTTCGAAATAAACTCGCAATTTTCCAACTCCGATTCTACTTCGATCCGTCGTTTTGTCCGTTTAAATGTTCTAAGCCTACTCTAATCAGAGTATGCTTAGAACATTTAAACGTCAAACAATGTTGTATCGGACGAAACGTAGTAACACGACAGTAGGAAAGTCGCGAGTTTTTTTTCGAAATTTCGTTTTCGTAGAAACAGAGTAGACGTCCAGGATTAGAAGTGTTGGCAGGAGAGATATTTTTATTGGGTATATTTTTTTTGCCAAACACGTGGGGACACGATAAACATTGACGAGCAATTGATTTAGGTGGTTGGGATTTTGTATTTCCATTTACTATCCACCACAATAAGGGATTATCTGCAATATTTATACACCTTACCTCCGATTATAACCTCCGTTTTAAAATTTTCGGAACCGAAGTCTCTCGGAATCGAAGGAATAATGGTAATCGGAAGTTCTGACTTATCGGAGTGGGAGTCGAAGCTCATCCCTGGTACACACCGTACATCCGTCGTTAATATGACAATACCTTTCTAATCTCATTTTCATAATCAAAGCTCAAATCCATTTGTCAATAGAATGAATAGAAAATAAATTAGAAAAGCGCGGTGTGTCAATAGAATGTTTTTTCCACATTAAGTACAGATGGCAGCTCAGGTACGAAACACGATCTGATATTTATTAGAATATGTGTAATGTAGTTTTTTTTTTTTTGTTGTAGCGGCAATATAAATACATCATCTTTGAAAATTACAACTGTCTAGCTATCACCGTTCTTGAGATACAGTCTGGTTTTTGAATATTAACAAAAACTGGATAACAAGATGTTCAAGCCCACTACCAGTCGGAAGCGTGCCCAGCATGCTGGTGGCAGTACCACGCTGAATAGCAATGTTTATGCGATGGGCCAAATAAACGCCAGCATTTTGGTCACGCGTTGCGTCGGCCAAGCGCTTGGAAAGGCTTTTGAAGATGAGGTGAGCTCCCGGCCTTCACAGGCACTCAACCCCAAAAGGCTTAAATATAAAACCACTACCGAGGGTTGCATATTTCCACCGTTTGAGACGCTCAGCTGAATTAGCCGCTGCACTAGCCCTACTATGTGTCTCTGGAAGTTGTGATGGTGCCAGAGTATCGACGCAAGGTGCGTCCCAGACTAAGTCCGACTCAACTTCCAAGGCAAAAAACTCATGTCGTCAGGTCTTTTGCCATCGTCACGCTTAAGACCACTCCGGTTTGAGTATGGCTGGGACATTGGCGGTGGAAAAAGCCTAAGTTTTGTGTGTGAATTGTCCACCAGTATCTATTTATCTGGACGACGTAGTTATAGTTTCTTAAATTAGTCGAGTGAACTTTTTACTTGACTAGAAGTTAGTTAGTTGACGTAAAATGATAATAATTGAAGTCGGTTTTTGTTCTTTCGGATATTATTTCAATCCAAACACTGTACTAAATTTAGTGTTCAACAAGCTTCGGTGACCAAAGCAGACCGATGATTTTCTAAAATTGAATAAAATGTTATCTTACTACTAAGTTTTATATGTATATTATGTAAATGTTTAATTTGGTGTTTGAAGGGCAATGTTTCCAGTAAAATGACTGGGCTAAGAGACAAAACACCTTATATCTCCGGGTGACGAGTGCAGTGCGGTGCTAGGTAAGTAATGATTTGGACTGTTCATGTTGCAATAGCTGCGTGTCACTGTGCTGTTATTATGCATACGAACTCTAAAAGACAGTTGTGCGCGTGCGATTCGAACCTGGGGTAGTATTTCTGATTCAATTAATTTGTACGAAAAAACATTTTAGTTATAAATCAAAATAGTACCTACTTACATTTCTCAACAATAATAGTGTGAAATATCCACCAATATGTACCTATTTACTTATCAGCTTATCACAAACCAATAATAGTTAAATTATTATCTAAGGTTCTTAACTGTCATTGCTCTTCAGCCTCCAATATTCCTGAAAACATTGTTTTTACAATAAATAATGTGTAATTTATAACGCCTATAGAATTCAAAAGGGTTTCCAGACTCCTTTCACAGCGCCTGCTTGAAATTTAGTTGCGGGTAATAAGTGCTGTTGCTATGACAATTTCATAAGATTTAAATAAAAATATTTACAAATTATTTTTGTTTTGTGCAAACTACAAGCTGGCTTCGGTCCAATTGTTCTGACGTAATTGAGCAACAAACATGTCAACCTTAAAAAAATACATTTTCATCCCACCAGCTCGGAAAGAGTACTTTTGCTCCTCGATAACAGAGCGCAAAAGTCGTTTTTACCCTCTAGACTCTAGAGGTTAAAGTAAATTTGAATTTAGAACATCGTGTGTACTGAGGTTGTGAATTTAAAACATAATTTAACCTAATTACTTCTACCTCCTTGGTGCCGAATTCATCATACATTTATTATTAACTAGCTGAACCCGCTACTTCGTTCGCGTACGTTGATCTTGCGACCTTATTAATACATTAGTAGTACTTACGTAAAAATATTTGGATGGGTGGCCATTACACAAACCGTGTGAATTTGTTTTTCCACACAAAAATATATTTATTCGAGTTTAGCAACTTCATATTTTATATTTTAGCAACATCAAACATACTCGTAGTAAGGTTGTGGAGTATCGAACAAAGCCGTAGTGTTAAGTTAGTAGGAATTTTATAGGATACATTACGAAGAGTCTGTAGCTGATGTGCGTAATCTGATACTTACCCACATATACATTTTAACAGGATGATAGCTTAAGTAGGTGATAGACTTATTAGCCGATGTGATATTTTGGACTCTAAGCCAGGCTCTAAGACCATGTGTGTTTCAAATGTCAATCTAATTGGTAATGTCGTTCTGTTGTTAATATTTGTTTCGTTAGGGCCCATGCTTTTTCCGAGATTATAGGTAGTATATGAGACTATAAACTATCTGTGTTAAATTTTAACCAAATTAAACATTTACATAATATACATATAAAACTTAGTAGTAAGATAACATTTTATTCAATTTTAGAAAATCATCGGTCTGCTTTGGTCACCGAAGCTTGTTGAACACTAAATTTAGTACAGTGTTTGGATTGAAATAATATCCGAAAGAACAAAAACCGACTTCAATTATTATCATTTTACGTGAACTAACTAACTTCTAGTCAAGTAAAAAGTTCACTCGACTAATTTAAGAAACTATAACTACGTCGTCCAGATAAATAGATACTGGTGGACAATTCACACACAAAACTTAGGCTTTTTCCACCGCCAATGTCCCAGCCATACTCAAACCGGAGTGGTCTTAAGCGTGACGATGGCAAAAGACCTGACGACATGAGTTTTTTGCCTTGGAAGTTGAGTCGGACTTAGTCTGGGACGCACCTTGCGTCGATACTCTGGCACCATCACAACTTCCAGAGACACATAGTAGGGCTAGTGCAGCGGCTAATTCAGCTGAGCGTCTCAAACGGTGGAAATATGCAACACTTAAAACCGGTGACGGAAAACATCACGAGAAAACATGTTTCGATAATCTTTTTAGGTCGAGTGTCATCATCCAACCCGCTCTGGGCCAGCGTGGTGGATAATGGCCTAGGCTTTTACTTGTGAGAGAAGGCCCCGACGGGTACCAGTAGCAGTCGCAACATTTAGTGGGCTGCTTGGATATTTAACTTAAAATAATTACATTTTCAAAAAGTTAAACAAATATGGACTCAATGCATTAGTTTCGGTTTAAAATCAACTGGAAGATGCGGCCCCATCGGCCTGCCCGCGCCTCTATCATATCATATCCTCCGGGTATGAATAAAGAAGACTGAAATACAATTATTTCCCCATTATTTTCTTCTAAATAAGTAAGTATCTTATAGAACATTTTCTAAATTTTTAAACGCCTCATGGTCATCATTTTCCATGTTGCCCACTCCTCTACTATAATTAATATTTGTTCACTGTAAATATTTGTATGAAGACCTGCTATGATTTAAAATAAATACTTAGTATGTATACAAAAGTTTTTTATTTGCATAGTCAATTATTATTAGTAACATTCTTTGAGTATTTAATAATTTTTGTCTGATGTAACAATTGATGAATCCTCTACATCGAAAGTTTAGTCACAACAAAACGGATTTTATCACAATTTAAATGTATTTCAAAACTATTATAGCTACTTTTCGTCTCAAAAATAACGATTCCTTTGTAAAATAATCTTAAGTCTGCATAGCTAATTAAAAAAAAAAGAAATTTCCTAAAACCCTGTTGCTGATAAGGTGACTAGACGTCTTTAATATCTGCTAGATCGATCTGTGGCTTGTCAGTAGCTTTCTCTTTCTCTTGTTTTTTGTTTCTGACGCTCTGTTCGACGTGCCGTATCGTGTCCATGAGAGGAAGGTCCTTGGTTTCTGGAGTGAGCGTGATGAGGACCCCGGTCAACAACGCTGAGCAGCCGAAGAGAATCGATGGGAGCGCTTCTGATATCGGATTCTGAAATAAACAATTGCATACTTAAGCATAATAATAATAAACAATTTTTGTAGTTTCAATACTTCTTCTAATCCCTTATTCCGCAACGCCGTACAAAAATCATGCGTCAAGGAGAAATTATCGAGGGTTGCAAACCCCTATCTTCGCCTGCACTCAGTTGGACAGCTTACAAGTGACGCCATATGTAGTCCTGAATCTTATTAGTGTATACTATATACCTTTCTATCAGCCTACATAGGTTGCCTGGTGGTTCAAATTATGATCCATACATGTTGTTCACGGGCTTATAGTCCTGTAGGGCCTTCTATAAGCAACCTACTAAGTGTTGTAATGTAAAAAATGTGAAAGAAACAAATGGGAATAGATTAAACAGTCATAGCTCAAGTATAAATGAGATCAAATCCAATTAGGTCCTTAAATTTTGGTCAGAGATATAATAGTTTTGTATTGTTTATGTTTTTTCTGTTCGATTAGTTTCTCCCGTCATTCATATCTTTGTAAATGTGTTACAAATATATACGCCTGGCTGTTGTGATATTTTGTATCAACATTGTATTATATTTTTTTAAACCAACGCAATCGGGCACATATATGTTTGTAAGCAAATACCCATTGAGTCTTACCATAGCAAACAAAAGAGCTGATAAGTTTGAAACAGGTAAACCAATTTTGATCACACAATCAAATATAGCTAAGAATATTTCCGACAAATTCACCTTTCAAACAGAATCAATATCACTTCACCCGTTCGGGAGCTACGACGCCACAGGCACAGGAATGCAAAAGGAAGGCAACAACTAAAATCGCACCATGAGTTCTTAGCCTTGGCCTGACATCATTTGACAAATATTACCAGTATCGGCGTCAAGGGCGCCAGCATGCCGCCGATCTTCGAGGCGAAAGAGGCGAACCCGAGGAGAGACCCTCGGGTGCTCGTCGGGAACAGCTCCATCATGTAAGTGATGGCTCCCGTGAAGCAGACAGAAATCAGCATCTTGCCTAATAGGAACGCCACGATTTTCGCCCACGTATATGCTGAAAATTCAAAATAACAAATGGTCAAAAATTCATGCCTACGTATGAGAACATCACTAAAATTTGGCAATGAAACAATTAAAACAATATTGAAAACAAAAACATAAAAGATTATTAGTATTGATATGGTCACTAATACACTAATAAGATGTCGTTGGTTTTGCTAATTATGTAATAACAAGGCAGAAAATCCCTCAAGTAAGGACTTAATAAGTACCTAACTGACATGGGTCTCAATGGGATCATGGAATCTCATGGGGCAACATTACATGGGTCTCACAACTTTTTACGGTAGAAGAACTGAGTTTCGAGACTTGGTTTTTCCAACATTTGTTTATGATGACATTCACAATTTACAATACTTAGGAAATATTTGTAATACATACATGGTGGTATATATCCTGTAGCGATGCAAAACACTCCAGAAATTACGAACCCATATAACAAAGGTTTCTTTCTGCCAATCTTATTCATCAAGTAAAGAGATATCAGCTCTCCCGGAAAAGACATGACGGTCGCCAATAAGAAATTCATGTACTTATTCCCTGGCAAGAAGACCGAATTTATCATCATTCCGTAGTAGACGAAGCTGGCAGTGAACCGACATACGACCGCTACCAAAACTCTCTTCATAATCTCTTTAGATGTCAAAATCTGTTTTAATCCTTCACTCTTTTCATTAGCGTCAATATTGAACTTCTTCTTCAGTCTTGCTTCATCGAGATCAGCTAATTCTTGTCTGTTGATATTTATTTTGTTCATTTTAGCTACCAGCAATAAGGTTTTTTTTGCCTCCTCGGTTTTTCCACTGATGATTTGCCAACGAGGGCTTTCTTTAATGAGGAATATGTAAGAGAGGAATAGTACGGATGGGCCGTTGATGATGTGGATGAGATTCTTCCAGTAGGGGACGAACATGGCGATGACTGCGAACAGACATTCCCCAAAGTAGATGGCGTAGGCGAAAACTACTCCGGACATTATTCTGTTTTGCTGGCTGCATATTTCTAGCACTGAAAATAAAGATCGTAATGTTTGTTTAGCTTTATTTTAACTCATTGAAAACAGAGGAATAACAACAGTTCACTTCAACATTTGGGGTCAAAAATCTAAAGTAGAAATAATCGGCACAATTCTACAATAATAAATGTGAAATTTAGGGTGTTTGTTGCTGAGCTCTCTGAGAATTCATGTCTGATCTGAATCTGAGAACTGAAGAACTGAACTAACTATATTTTATTTGGAACTCAAACAGATTAAATAGCGAAAAATCGCAGAGTTCCTGAGGGATGGTCATTATTTAAATTCCACGAGGACGAAGCCACGAGTAGATAGATACTAGTACCTAGTCTAATAAACTGAATCTAAATCAGCAGTTGAAATTGGGAGAACACCAGATTACTGCTACCAGTAGCCATGCCATAAGATTCTATTGTGATTTATGTCCGATACAGCTTGAGTAGGTACATCAATTTTATTCATAACCACTCTGAAACAACTCTAAATTTAATCGTTAAATTTCGATCTTTATAAGTGGCTCGAAGGTAGTTAGAGATTGACCGTTGACCGGCAGTCAGACGTCGACGACTGAAGTAGCAGCTGAGGACGTAGCAGAAGGACGTAGTGCATGATACTGATTTCGAAAAGAACCACTATTTACAAAATAAAATTTTCATAATTTGGAAACGTTGTTTAGGCGTCTAGTCGGGAGAACGGCGGCTGCCGATCCGGAGACCCCGGGTTCAAACCCCACACGCACCACTGTCTTTTCGAAGTCATGTGCGTAATGCCGCTAACTTAAAACGGTGAAGGAAAACATCGTGAGGAAACCGACATGTACCTAGAATCTTTCGAAGTCATGTGTCATCCGCCAACCCGCACTGGGCCAGCGTGGTGGATTATGGCCTTAACTCTCTCCTTGCGAGAGAAGGCCCCGAGTCCCAGCAGTGGGAACGTTTAGTGGGCTGTTGATGATGATGATGATGTTTAGGCGTCACTCTGTTCATGTTATAATATGAAACCAAACTAAACACAAATCACTTAACATCTGACAAAATGGGCGCCAAGTAAAATAGTATTGCCAACTTAAAGTTCTGTACCTTTAAAAAAAACACCCTTTACTTACTAAGCATCATCGCAGCACCATAGCAGCCTCCCGTGAGAACAGCCTCGGTAAACTCGACAGCTATGTACACGTAGTATGACGTCGCCAATGTCTTCAGCTGCCCTATCCAGCTGCTCACCACACAGAATATCAACGTCGGTTTACGGCCGAACCTGGAACGATAAACAAAGTTTGTTTTATTTATTAATGGCCAGATACTTTCTTAGCATATATTTTTTTACGTGCATAGCCTTTATTAACAAAACTAAAATACAATGAGAACTACACTACGCTACATACCTAACTAACTACTTACACTAAGCACACCTGAATTATCCATATACCTTAACACAATTGATTTTCTACGAAAAAACAAAAAACATCTTTAACTTCCAATAAAATGAAATTCAAACACTCGACCAAAATTCATAAGAAGCTTATAAGCTCTTTTTACAAAAGCAATTTTTGTTTATATATCAAAAGCCGCCACACCGATTTCGATAAAAATTTAAATGGAACCTCTGAACTATTCTCTACCAAAAAAGCTCCATCAAATTCGGAATTGGCGGAGCTACTGCGTAACCTAACCTAAGCTTAAAAAAAATTGGCAGTCATAGGAACTGCCGATAGAAGTGAAAACTTACAACTCAGAATTTGGTAGCTTACTTTGGAAACTACACGGGTGTAACCGGAGGTCGTGGCCTCGCCATCTTGGCATGGCCATCTAGAAATGCGTCAGCATTTCCCTTTGGCTGATGCGTTTCTAGATGGCCATGCCATGATGGCCTGTCCACGCCCTTTCAGCATTTCCCATTGGCTGACGTATTTCTAGATGGCCAATAGCCATGGTCCCGAGTTTACCCGAAGCTTTCTTATCATACCCGAGCGTGACGAATGAATTCAATTCACAGCAAACGAAAAATCTGTCTAGGCGCGCCTAAAGAAGTTTTCACTTCAAACTAAACTAAACAACAATAATTAGAATAACCTTTTTGTATTACCCGTGGATATCGTACGATGTTTGGACAGGAATCATTGATCTAAATGAACGAGTGCGTCATTCGACCGAAAGGGCAATAGAACGTGACCACTCGGTTCGGGTTATTTCGCTAAAAGCAGCCAATTTGTGTCTCACTAGGCCGAATATCAATGTAATATAGCAGCCAGAACTTATAAAGACTTAGGCCATCGGGTCTACTACGAAGTTCGATAAACGATATATCGGCCGAACTTATGGACGTTTTCTACCACGAAAGACAGAAAAGAAAGAAAGAAATCGGTCGGTTGATCGGATCGGCCATTTCGTTCGATCCGACCCTCATCCGACCTAAGTCTATAACTTCCGACCGAGATGTATCGATCCGAATGTTTTTCGTGGTAGGCTACAATCAGATTCAGCTGTCGGTCGGATCCGATCATTCGGAGTTTGTTTTCATAGTAGACCTGCAGTTAAGACTAAGTGTTGAAGTGGAAGCTTCTCTTCTATGTTTATTTCTAAGTTCGTGTCTCCGACATGCTAATGTCACAGTCTATTAAATCATACAGTCGTTCGACGAAGCCGTCTAGACCTGGCAATCGTGTGGGGTGAGACGCGGGAAGCGCGCTCCTGCATTGCCTACATTACAATGTTAGTATTACAGGAGCGCGGCTCAGGGCTGACGTCTTCCGTATGTTTTAATTTTATTTTGGTGCCACGGTTTTTAAATTGCGACCCTACCTGTGTCTTTTTTTTTTTAAATAAAGAGTGACGAGACGATCAAGACATTTGCCTGATGGTAAGCTACATGCCTGCCACATAACAGCACAGTGACACGCAGCTATTGGAACATGAAGAGTCCAAATAATTACCTAGCACTGTACTGCGCTCGTCACCCAGAGATCTAAGATGTTATATCTCTAAGCCCTGTAATTTCACTGGAAACATCGCCCTTTAAACCGGAACACAGTAATGTTTGCACATAACTGCTTGGCGGTAGAATAACTGGCAAAGGTGTGGTACTTCCCCAGGCGGACTCTGCTAAGAGTCCTACCACTACAATTGTGGACATTATCGGCGTTTCTCCCAAGATCAAAGATCAAATTTATACTGTGCTAATGTCTAGCGGCGGTGCTGCGTCGGAGCGGACCGAGATGCACTCCTTGGATGGGTGGAATCTTGTGAGTTAACGTCTGCGAAATCTATTTATATAAAAGCGAAAGGTCACTCATCAAGGAATCTCAGAAACAACAAATGCTAGGAATCTGAAATTTTGCATGGAGGTCCCTTTTAGCACCTAGGCGCTCGCTAAGACGGGGTTTTGCGAAATTCAACCCCTAAGAGGGTGAAACAAGGGATGAACGGTTGTATGAAAATTCTTCATTTTCAAAGTTATCAAATGTTGTATCTAGATACTTGACACGAAACAATTAAATGTTTGTTCCATCAATTTTGTAATTTCGAACTGTACGGGGATGAAATTGGGGTTGAAATGGGGGATGAATGTCAATATGGAAGTACCCAGCCGTTGAAGATAAAACCATGAAACTGTGTATAGACACTTGATACGAAGCAAACAAATGTTTGTTCTAGCAATTTTGTAATTTCGAACTGTACGGGGATGAAATTGGGGTTGAAATGGGGGATGAATGTCAATATGGAAGTTCCCAACCGTTGAAGATAAAACCATGAAACTTTGTATATAGACACTTGACATGAAGCAAACGAATGTTTGTTCTGGCAATTTTGTAATTTCGAACTGTATAGGGAAAAGATGAGATTGTGGTTGAAATGGGGGATGAATGTCAATATCGAAGTTCCCAATCGTTGAAGATAAAACCATGAAACTCTGTGTATAGACACTTGGCACGAACCAAACGAATGTTTGTTCTAGCAATTTTGTCATTTCAAACTGTATGGGGATGAAATTGGATTGAAATGGGAGACAAATGTGTATTATAAGCTGTTTTTAGTAACCGTAAATGTGTCTGAGTATACAAATAGGTACTGCCTGAGTTACCTTAGTATTTATTTCGCGCGGACGAAGTCGCGGGTAATAGCTAGCTACACATAAAGAGCCATTTCATCTGATGTTAACTGGCGATGCGTGACTTTTAAATCGTAAAGCTGCCTATACACACTGGGCCAGTGCAGGCCAACGCCAGTGTGTGGAGGGTCGTTTTGTGATGACTCGCGTCGCTCGCCTCGCTGGCCCAGTGACGGCAAGTGGCCAGTGTGTATAGGGCTGTTTTGTCTCGACTCGTCTCTCGTGACCGGTGTCGGTTTTTGTGCACAAAACAAAGGCGCACGGCGAGTACCGTCCTGTTCTCCTATTGGCCTACCTCGTTTTTGTCTGCACTGGGCCAGTGTGTGGATGCTACGTTTTGTCTCGTGCCGCTTTTTTGTCTGCACTGGGCCAGTGTGTGGATGCTACGTTTTGTCTCGTGCCGTTTTGTCGGCGCTCGCGTTGGCCTCCACTGGCCCACTGTGTGGATGCTACGTTTTGTCTCGTGCCGTTTTGTCGACACTCGCGTTGGCCTCCACTGGCCCAGTGTGTATAGGCAGCTTAATACAGGAATTACATACTAGGTACATTTTTGAAGTGAACACTTGTTGTGGCGCGCCACAGACACATTTTTCGTGGGCTCTGAATTCTAGCTCATCACGCTCAGGAATGATAATAAATCTTCGGGTAAACTCGGGGCCAATGATAATGACCAATATAATATAAGTATAATGGCAATGATAATAATAACAATGATGGGAAATTAAAAAACAGATCTATTTACTTATTCTTTATAGTACTGCTGTAGGTACTACTGAGGGTAGGTGCAAAGAATCCTACTACCTACCTGTAAGGGTAGGTGTGAAGAATATCCTAAGAATGAGTCTGCCTGGAGAAGTACTACACCTTTGACAGTTATTCTACCGCCAAGCAGTAATGTGCGAACATCACTGTGTTCCGGTTTGAAGGTCAGCTAAGTTTCTGGAGAAATTACTGGGCACGTAGTGTAATCAATGATTTGAACTCTTTATATTCCAATAGCTCCGAGTCAATATGTTGTTATGGGCAGGCGTGTTGCTTACCATCACGCACATGTTCTGCTAATTTTGTCACTGTACAAAGAAAAGAAAATGAGTGCGATCCACGTACCGATCCGACATCCATCCTCCCACGAGCATGGAGACCAGCATCCCGCTGTTCTGAACAGTTCCGATCAGGTTGGACAGCCACGGCCGGCAGCCCAGGTTCAACTGGAAAATAATATATGAAACAGGGTTATTCAGAATGCCTATAACTTATCTATACTTCTATACTTTAATATTATACAACTGAAGAGTTTGTTTGTTTGAACGCTAGGATCTCGGGAACTACTGAACCGACATGAATGATTCTTTTTCTGTTGGATAGTCCATTTATCGAGGAAGGCTATAGGCTATATAACACTACGCTACCATCAACAGGAGCGGAGCATGAATTAAAAGTGTAACAAAAACGGGAAAAATATTGCTTTTTGAGAGCTTTAGTTCCGTGAATTTACATTCTCTTATGTCGCACGTGTCTATATTTATTTGAAGTTTGTGTCATTTGAAGTAATCAAATTTATTCGACAACAATGCATTGTTTATTATGCATATTTATTAATATCTCTCTTTTCTATTTTGTGTACCTATTGTTGTTTATGTTTGTCCGTTGGTTTTTATACACTAACATAACTATTCATACAATCGAACATTGGAAGTACTTAAAGCAAGAACCCTGCTACCTCAATTTTACGTCAAAGGGTTTTCCGACAAACCAGCTCATGATTGTCTGAAGAAGATTGATCACCTGAATGAAGAATCATACTCCAATCAAGAACATTTAGAATTTAGATACTCTCAATGTTTTAAGTGTAATATTTACTCAATTGCGGCGAGACCTATTACCGAATGGAAGCCACAAGAAAAAAGAAGAATACATTGTTTGCATAGAATTTGCATGATGACAATATACATGATGACAAGAAACATGATGTTAATATTTATCCGAATAAATACCTACATTACTTATCACAAACATTTAATTTTCCCTTACCTTTATTTGTTTTTATGAATACTTTAGCAAATATCTGTAGTTCTAAAACAACTCTGCAACAAAATAATATACTACTTTATTCTGGTCACGTGGTCCAGTGATGTTTCTAAGAGTTGTCTTCCAGATCCAGATAGATCTAGATTTCCAGAGGGTCTTCGAGGTGATGTAGCCACAGAGGCGGGACCGCAGCCATATCTAGCCGCGGTCGTGAGGGCGTACCTCTCGCTCTCGGCCATCTTTGCCAAGAAGTTGGACAGTGAAAGGTCGTGTGAGTTGGAGGAGCGAGAGCACGCCATGACCTCTCACTCATCCAATGAGCCGAAAGTGGACACGGAAGCGATCCTAGAGGTGCACTTGACTCGGATCCTGTTTCCACTAGAGGGTCTGGGGTGTCGTTCGTTTAGGGCGATCCGGCACCGCACCTAGGGATATGATTTCCCGAGGACATGATCCGTCGCTGGTTTCTGACGCGTCACTGGAACCAAATGCGGTGATTCGGACGCCTTCCGCGAGGTGTTCTCGCAAAAGGCGACAACAATGGCAGATTCGCGGTCGAGTGCGATAGCGGTCCCAAGACTGCTGCCAACCCACGGCTGGAGAAACCCGGGTTTTGTCGGTACGGGTGCCATATCCGTCCGTAATGTCGATCCCGACATATCCCACTATGTCAATATGTGACCGTGCGTAATTGTTCGCCCACATAAAAAATGCGCGTAATTTTCAACTACTTATCTAATAAAAGATCACGACGAATAGAAAGAAGACAGTGGTCGGCCGCCAGTTGGTCTACGAGATACCATTTGCTTCCTTCTCGAGGAGTTCCCGCATTGACGAGGTGGGGGTCAAGTGGCCTGGTCACCCGCAGTGAAGCAAAGTCAAAGTCAAAGTACTTTATTCATAAATGTACAATTTACACGTCAATAAATAAAAAATAAAAACAAAAGAAAGAGCATACAAATTGTATACATTTTCAAAGTTTGAAATGACTACTTTACTGTATTATAATAATTATTGTACAGAAAACTGTCAAGCATTATATGAGTATAATATGTTTTTATAACAATTGTACTAACCCATGTCAAATTTTTGTAATAATTTTTATAGGACTTTGCCATCACTCTCTAAAAATTCGGTGTAACTATAAAACGTTTGATCGATAAGCCAGCACTTTAATTTGTTTTTGAAGCTGCCGAAACTTGGGGCAGATATAACTATTTTGGGAAGAGTGTTATAAATTTCAGGTCCCATAATGTGAGTTAGCTTCCGTGACCTTGTGAGAGAGTGTGATATGACATCCAGCTTGTCCGCGTTACGTATGTTTCGAGAATGTCTCTCTCCTCGCGTATTGTATGATTCTAGATTATTTCTGACATACACAGCCACCTGGTAGATCAATATAGCAGGTAACGTAAGTATGCCAAGCTCTTTGAAATATGGTCTGACGGATGTGCATTGCGATACGCCAACGATGGCACGTACGGCACGTTTTTGGGCGCGGAACGCACGCTCCCAGTCGGCAGCGCGCGCGTATAGCTCGGCGCCGTATTGTAACCGAGAATGCACTGTGGCGAAGTAACACGCACGTGACACTTCCGCAGACACCACTCGGGATACTCGTCTTAGCGCAAAGCACGCACTGCTGACTTTAGCACACATCTTGTCGATGTGGTGTTCCCACGTCATGCTGCGATCGATCTCGAATCCCAAAAATGTGGTGGTCTGTACTTGTTCAATCCTTACACCGTTTAGCGAAACTTTAAGCGATTTTGTATGATGGCCCGACAGACAAAAGTGAACGAAATGAGTCTTTAAAACCATTAGCTCTAAACCATGAATTTAAGCCGTTAATTACAATATTTAATTTCTCTTCTAAATCCTCAATTGAAAGAGCTGTTACTACGGCAGCCACATCATCTGCATACATGAATATGCCTGCACCCTTTACGGCATCAGGGAGATCGTTTAGTAGGAGAGAGAACATTATATTTGAAATTGACGAACCCTGCGGTACTCCCATAGACGAAGGCAGTGGATCTGATTTATTATCGCCATCGCCAGCATCCACTACTTGAGAGCGGCCTCGTAACATGTCAGTCAATACCTCGTATGATTTCCAAGCTATGCCATAGTGTTTAAGCTTTAAAGCTAAGGTCTCGTGGTCTGCGACATCGAAGGCCTTCGATAAGTCACAGCACAATACAGCTACTTGATCTTTACGTTCACGGGCAGCCAACACACTACGAATCACTTCACGCGTTAGAGAAATCGTAGACCTCCCTTCGCGGTATGCGTATTGTTGTTCACACAGCGCCTCGGTTTCCGATAGGTAGGCCACTAATTGTGAACTCAAGCCGTTTTCGAACACTTTGGCTATTGCTGGTATAATCGATACTGGTCTATATCCATCAATATCGTCCTTTTTGCCCTTGCCTTTAAATATCGGGGACACTTTCGATATTTTCAGCGACGACGGGTACGAGCCTTCTCTAAGACACTTATTAAACAGTGTGGCGAGAACCGGAGCTAGAGGCAAAATTGCTAGTTTAATTAGCTCCATCGACACACCGTATATGTCTTTCGACTTTTTTGGCGGTATTTTTTTTTAAGCTAAGAGAAACCCGCAGTGGGACTGCTCGCCAGGGCTATGAGCTCCAAGCCTTGCAGTCCAAGCGACGCGGTGGCGCACGGTGCCGGCACGACTGCGACGTGCCGTGATGCTTGGTGGTAGGTACTGTGGCTGTAGAGGAGAGACCTTGGCTGGAGAGGAATACCGATATTATGGTGCACCGTAGTCCCTGCCCACTGCAGTATGATGGTGGATGCGGTGGGGCTGTAGAGGAAGAGGAGTGCCGGTATATTGGTGAGCTGGTGTCCCCGTCCTTTTCTGCTGGATGTTGATATGTGATAAGGCCGAGCATTGGGCCCGCCGCGGGAGACCAAGGGTGTCCAACGTGAGGACGTCTGGCTCCCACGGTTGGTCACCGAGGTGATCACGGCGTGCATTGTCCCGTGGCGGGTTTGCAAAAGAGTGTGAGAGCATTCACGTGATCGCGCCGTGTGTGGCAAAATACTGCGGAGGTTTTAGTCGGTAGGGCACCACTAATGGTGTCGAATCCGACACAAATCGACCATTCCCTTCAAGCGGAAGGGTATGTTAATGCATTACCTCTACATAAAATTGTACCATTTGGCTTTTAATTTCAAAATTGTAATCCAATTTCCTGTTAAGGAGTCATTTACTGTAACAGCACAGGGGCAAACATTAAAGCACCAAGGAATCGATTCGCGCCGAGACTGATTTTCATACGGACAACTTGGTATATGTTGCACTATCAAGAACATCAGGTTACAGAGATAACCAATTTGTTCTTCTACCGTAAGAAAAGAAAAGTAAAAATATCGTATACAGTACTTTGTACTTTAAAATACCTATACTATAGACATTTTAGTAAATCCCAGTACTTTTACCTAGCGTTCCTTTATTGTATTTCTACAGTTCTCTTACAGATCATAGCTTTTTAAAGCATTGGATATTTTGGTAGGAATATTCCTCAAATAGACGCGGGTGAAACCGCGGGGCACAGCTAGTAACTAAACATAATATATGCCGTGGTGGCCTAGTGGATAAAACGTGCGATTCACAGTCGTAAGAGCGTAGGTTCGATCCCACTTGGAACTCTGAGTATTTTTGTGATGCGCAGATGTACAAGTATGTCATCACCACTGGCTGTAACCTGTAACGATGCAGGAAAACATCGTGAAGAAACTGGATCCCGCATCTTTTTTACCGTAGGAAATTCTGCGATAATACATTTCGGAGTTTATACTATTTGGACATTAAATATACGTTAGAATAATAATTTTCCCACTTCTCTCACAAGGAGGCAAGGGCATGCATTCCTCTTCTGGCCAAGTGCGAGTTGGTGAACGAAACAGCGCCCCAAAATTATTTCTTAGAATATGGCGGTTGCTTCTGCTTGCTTTCAATCATCGTTAAAACAAGAGGTGATGACCTGATGACAAACCTGTGTATCTACACTTAGAACCACACTCATAGGTAAGGCTGGGGTTTGAGCCTACAATCTAACGCTTGTGTTATATAACGTTTTTTTCTATTTAGCACACCATGAAGTCTTGTGTTATTCATAAGCAGATAAGAACCCACAGCTGCTCTCGCAAGGAGAGTGCCTAGGCCATAATCCACTACGGTGGCCTAGTAAGTGTGGTTTGGTAAATGACACATGACCTTGAGAGATCTAGGAACATGGCGATTTCACCGTTGTAAGTTAGCGGCATTGTGGACATGACATCGAAAAGACAGTGGCTCCGGATTGGCAGTTGCCATTCTCCTGAAAAAAAACGAGCTGCAACTTAGTAGACCAGCCATGCCTTTATGGCATGTTTTATTCATAGCTTTTAATACTCACCTCTGCAATAACAGTATTGTTGGTCTCATATACCCAGCTGTCACATGTCTCTAAAACTCCGCTGAAACTCTCGTTGGAACAAGCTGAGCCTGGGATGTAGTCTGCTCGCAGCAAGGGTTTGGAACAGCGGTCTATGGAAGCGTTAGGCCACCAGGAGGCATCGAAGGTCACGTTAGACCCTTCGCATTCAGGTATTCTACATCTGCAAGATGACAACGTTGTTTTTATTTTCGTAAATTGTACAATATATATGATTAGGTATTACAAGATTATTCCTCCGGGGTCCGAGGGGATTTGATGTATGATGGAGGGGGGTGTAGATGGATGTGTCAGGGGTTACACCGCGGGCACAGCTTGGACGTTTGGACGATTATTATTCACTCACGTCGTAACGCCCATGCGCGGTCCGAAGGGGGGGGGGGGGGGTCACAGGGGACATGACCCCTCCCAAAATCGTATGAGTTAAATTAAAAACCTACATAAATTCAAGATATCTAATAGTATATAGGTTATTTTTTAACGCGGGAAAACAATTGGTACGGCAACTAGGCGGGTAAAATCGTGGGGCGCTAATAATAGCAAAGTCTTTTTTACTAGATTTATCATATAACTACTCGTGACCCTCCCTCAAAATCGGAGGCTGTGGCGGAGGACCCCCTCCAAAATTCAAGGCTGGGACCGCGCCTGGTAACGCCTCAACGGACCAAATTAAAAATTTGGAACACAGTTGTTATTAAAGAAAACAACATAAACGGGAATTAAGGAACTAAGCGTGTGAGATCCCGGGGCCCACCTAGTTTTTGAAGTGAAAACTTCTTTTGGCGCGCCTAGACAGATTTTTCGTGGGCTGTGAAATGAATTCTACCCTCACGCTCGGATACGATAAGAAATCTTCAGGTAAACTCGGGACCATAGCCATTGGCTATATAGAAATGCGTCATCCAATGGGAAATGCTAAAAAGGCGTGGCATACCCATTATGGCATGGCCATCTAGAAATGCGTCAGCCAATGGGAAATGCTGGTGCATTTCTAGATGGTCATGCCATGATGGGCAGGCCACACCCTCCGGTTACACCCGTGTAGTTTCCAAAGTAAGCTATCAAATTCCGAGTTATAAGTTTTCACTTCTATCGGCAGTTCCTATGACTGCCAATTTTTTATTATATTTGCGACGTATTATTCGATCTTCATTAGAGACGATATCTTGCGATCTAGGCAAGCGCTTTGGGTAAGATATTACTTGTTAAATCCAATTTGGAAACGACATGGTTCTATGTATTTATTTATTTCAATTGCTGGTATGTGCTTACAGCGTAGCCAACACGCACATACAGCCAAAATGCAAAATACAAAAAAAAAACATCATTAATCACATTAATATTAAAACAATAACATAACACATAATTGAAACAATTTCAAACACTACAAATAAATATACACATAAAACATACATCCATAACTTTATATGAATTTGATAAATCCACAATTTTATTCTAACACAACTACATAATTAGGTGTATCACTCATAACTAAAAAACATTATACAGTTACGTAATACACAGTGATAATTGTCATCAAATATATCCAATTCTGGCCTATGAGCAAGCAGAGCATTGAGTAGATTAAGTGCTCGGGCCGTTGGCGCGTACAGGGCGGCGTCGGTGCGCGCGCGCAGCCTGGAACAGCGGGCGCACCGCGCAGGCGCGCGCCGGGCGCAGGCGGTCCGGCACCGCCAGCGAACAGCGAGCCAGCGCTCCAGGGTTGTCGATCTGGCCGTTCAGTAGCCGGTAGTAGTGCATCATTAACGCACACTTCCGCCTAAGCTCTAGCGTATCGACGCCCACCATACCGGCCACAAATAAAGACGGGTACAAAAAGGGGTAATATCCAAAGAGCTTCTTGTAAAGGTAACGAGCGAACTTCCGTTGTACTCGCTCCAACATGAGACTGTAACTCACTTCGTGTGGATCCCAGACTATGGAATTATACTCCAGTTGGCTTCGAACGAATGAGTAAAACAATGTAACGATAGCATTTTTGTCACGAAATCTCGCAGTCTGCCTCATGACGAAGCCTAGAGATTTAAATTTGTTCGTTGTTCCAAATATCTTAATTGACGGAATGCGAGGTCGTCCAAATTTGAAGGCAATGCACAAGAGCCAATTGGATAACTGAATTTATGTGACCAATCTACAGCTTGGCGCAAAAAAGTTAAGAATAACGCAATCTCTAATCACAAATACTATTGACTCAACTTATGTGGTGAGACTCTCTCTCTCTCACGTCCGCGAGTCCCAGTTAATGAGACGAGATAATGTGGGCACAGGAGCGTCGCCTCAAATTGGGGGGGGGTTATTATACAATAAGGAAACTTGATAGAACTCGACAGGTAAGTAGAACAAAATAGTTGTAGGTAGGTACTTAAAAACTAGAAAATAATATATGATCTACAAACAGTTTAAAATAAAACGCAAAATTAAACATTTTGAACAAACCCACAACTATTTAGAAAAATCCAATAAAATCCGTCTGGGGCTGCCAACACTTTTATAAATTCCATCGCAAGTAAAACTTCAGTACCATCATCAAATTCTAAAGGTCCCACTGTAGGGCCACAGCCTGCTCATTAAGGGTGTAAGTATAGAACTAAATATCTCCAATTTTATGCACATTATTGTATTGTAGGTACGAAACTGTAAAACTAGTTCACTTAATGGCAGCCCCGGACGGATATTATTTGGGTTTTATTAAGTGTTACGTCAATTAACTCGCGCTACGTTCGTTTTTAAGTTGGGGATTTTTAATTATTTTATTCATTTTCGATTACTGTTTAACTGTCGGGTTTTTTATTTTATTTTATACTTATATAAAATTAGGAGAAGCCTGGATCCCACAACACAAGTCACCCTAGTGTGAGGTTTTGTACTGGACGATGTTTTCTTTCAACGTTTTTCGTTTAGCGGTATTACGCCAATGACTTCAACAATACAAGTGTATGAGTGGGATTCGAACCGGGGGCTCCGAATCGGCATTTCAACGGCAATTGTCGATTCGACCAGCGCTTTTCTAGACTAACCGTACCTTTCTAGACTAGCCGTAACTTACTAGACCTGCGAATGACCAACCATAACCTACTATTAAATATTTTTTTAAATACATAGTGATGAGACGAGCAGGACATGTGCCTGATGGTAAGCAACATGCCTGCCACATAACAGCACAGTGTGACACGTAGCTATGGGAACATGAAGAGTCTAAATCATTACCTAGCACTGCACTGCGCTCGTCACCCAGATATCTAAGTTGTTGTATCTCTAAGCCCTGTCATTTCTCTGGTAACATTGCCCTTCAAACCGGAACACAGTAATGTTTGCACATTACGCATCGTTTGAAATGTACATGGGAATCATGTGTGCTTATAGGCTATATACATATAAGTATGTACTACGGACAAAGCCGGGACGAACCTCTAGCTCTAAGATAAAGCAGGTGACATAACCACACAGACAATTGAATAGAAGACAGATGTCGCTCAAGGTTAAACTGGCGTATAAAATGAGTCACAAATGGGTTTATTTTTAGCCGAAATTTTAATATTTATAAACTCCTTTTACACTAAAATTAAACCAACTTCAAAACCTCAAATAGACACTCGAAAGCAAAAAATAAGTAAATTTCATTATTAAAAGCGATACTCATTCATCTATTCGAAGTTGGCGCCAGTCAAGTCAAAACGCTAGTAGATGTAGTAGGTAAGTAGACATAGGTAGGTAAGTAGTATCCATCAACTACGTCAGGCCCTCGTCACTGGCTAAACGGCGCGAGCTATTTACCTACTCATTCGGGTCCTCCCGGGTTTTCTAAAATCACAGGGCCGCCGGCCGTTTGCCCGAGTTGACGGTTGACGTGCGAACAAACGCCGAATGCGCGCATAAATAATGTCGCGGCGTTATTGTATTGTGAATGGCTGCAATAGCAAAACACTAAAATGTAGTAATTTATCTTATTTCAAATTTCCGAAACAGGAAGCAAGGTATGTGTTTTTATTGTTAATATTTATTTTTGAGCAAAATTTTTGTAGGTTTCATTCGCACAGAATATAGAAACAGTAGTGTGTAATATGTATATTGTATAATATCTATTTAGAATAGATACAGTAGAGATTATGCATAAAAAATATTTTGTCTGAAATACCTTTTTATCCTATCTTTATTATGTCTCATTAAATTTAAATGATTTTTTGAAGACAAACTTTGAATATTCATGTAGGTACATACTGAATGATACTAATTTGTTAATTTATTCGACGGTATGAAAACGACTTACAACTACCTACATTATATAACTAAAATATCCTCCAGTATCAATTGACTATAAAACGTACCTACCTAAAAAAAGCTATAGAATTTTTAACCGGATTCAAAGAAGGAGGAGGTTCTGGGCTTAATTTTTATTTGACGTCGATGTGTCGATGTGTTGTTTGTCGAGTTTGACTATCTGTCTGTATGTGTGTGTTTCTCTGTCTGTAGCACCGTAGAGCTCAAACGGATGGACAAAATGGCCCCCTCCACAAAATGGCGGACAAAATCTTTCTTCACAACCTACCTCTATATGGGTACGTTTTTAAATGTCTAAAATTAAAAAACCTCACGTTAAAACACCTCCATTCAAAATACCTAAAATGTAAATACCTAATGGTTGTTTCACTGAAATTTAAAATACCTAATGTTTAAAAGGGGTACGTATTTAAATGTCTAAAATTAAAAAACCTCACCTTAAAACACTTCCGTTCAAAATACCTCAAATCGAAATATATATAATAATTTGAATGAAACCACCATTGGTGGTTTCACAATATTAAAAATACCTAATGATAATAATAATTTTTAGTGTTTTTCTCCATTACAATAGTTTCTAACAAGCCTTTTTATCATAATATCATATTATTTTACAAAGCTAAATCTATCAATAACATAAAAATGAAGCCTGTTTGGAAAATTTGTTTTGACAGCACAATGTCAATAAAACATTTCAAGAAAACTACCAAAAATTCAAGGAAAAATACGTAATTTAAGATGATTACGAGATCAAAAACGGCACAAGCAGCCCCACGAAACGCACGCCTTCCACCCTCGGCTGCATCCACACCGCTCAGCCCTTCAGACTCTTCCTCGGACGATGAATTCCATACCCCCGCCGAGGACAGCGGATCGAGTGAAGTGAGTGCAGCCCCGACGCCGCCGCCGCCAAGACCAACTGTACGACGGACGCGTCCCCAGCTGCCGGCACGCTTAAGGCCTGCGGAGCACTCTGCTTCGCGCCCGGCCCTCGCTACCGGTGGTGTAGTGCGTCGCATGAAATGGTCTCAAGCAATGAACGAGAACTGCATGCGCGCCTACTACAGGGCTACAGAAGGAGGAACTAACCTGACCGCGTACTGTGCCAGGATGCTGCTTCTGTTTCAGACTCTCGAACCGACCGTCGCCGTGTCCGCGCAACGACTGTCTGATCAAGTGAGAGCTATCCAGAGGTGTAAACTGCTGGATGACTCGGCACTTGATCGGATAAGCCTGGAGGAACAACATACTCGCCCAGCTTCTACCTCGTCTCGGAATCCGCCCGCCGCGTCGTCGACCCTGACACTAGCCTCAGTGCCAGCGTCAGTGGCGACACTTGCGGCGCCGGCCGACCCCGACATCGAGGAGGAAGACTCGGCGAGTAGTAATGTATCTGACCAGGTAAGAGGGCAACTGAGGAGTGCTTTGGAAGACGCGATTTTCCAATATCGACTCGCACCAAACTCTAGGCCGCGCTTACCACGTTTACCCACCCATAAACGGAATTTAGCTTTGATGGGAGCCCTGAATACTTTGCTAGTGCCCTACCTAAGTACTAGCAAAGATTTGACTGATACCCATTCTATTCTCTACTGTGGTGCTATCGCGGCGTGTCGCGTTGCACGTGTCAAGTTTCCAGACACTGACCGTACAACGCGAACCGCCGGAGATGCACCCGCATGGCAAATCCGAATAGAACGGCGTATCAGCACATTCAGGACTCTTATAGCAAAGCTAATCTGCTTCAGTCAGGGGAACAGTCGTCCCCGAGTCATGCGTTTCGTGACACAGGCATTCGCTGGGACTGGTATCAGTCCCCAGCACTACCTAGCCAATGTTACGGAACGCATTGACTATCTGAAGCAGAAAGTTTATGCGTGGGCAAACCGTATTCGCCGCTACAGAGAGCGTGTGAGTCGATATCGGCAAAATCGCGACTTCCAAAGTGATCAAAGGAAGGTGTATAGAAACTGGGAGGGAACTAGTCGACGTGTGAGCGATGGGCAGCTACCGGATGCCAGCGCTACGAAAAACTTCTGGCGCAGCATCTGGTCGGTGCCTGTCGAGCACACAGAGGGAACTTGGATGCGTGTTGTCGAGCGTGCGTGTGAGTCTATCGAAACCATGGAGTCTGTTTCAATAGACTTCGAAGACGTTGGTTGTGCTATCCGGACGGCTCAGAACTGGAAAAGTCCTGGGCCGGACGGATTGCACAACTTCTGGATTAAGTGGTTTCGATGCTCACATGAGCGTTTGGCAACACAATTCCAAGAAGCCCTCGAGACGGGTTCTCTTCCCAGTTTCATGACCACCGGAGTCACCTTCCTGCTCCATAAGTCTGGTAGTACCACGGAACCAAAGAACTACAGACCCATCACGTGCTTGCCTACCATCTATAAGCTGCTTACATCCATTCTGAAAGCAAAAATTAACGCGCATATTGTCGCAAATAACGTTTTGGCCTCCTCTCAGAATGGATGTAAGATTGGGTCCCGTGGTACTAAGGAGCTACTCCTCATTGACACGACCATTTGCCAACAAGTCAAACGAAACAAGGGAGCCCTCTCCGCTGCTTGGATTGACTATAAGAAGGCCTATGACGCGGTGCCCCATTCGTGGCTAGAAAGAGTTTTAGAGTTGTACAAAATAAACCCAACTCTAAAATTTTTTCTAAGCAAATGCATGGGACAGTGGGTCACAGTCCTTCGTCAACCAGGTAGCGTAGAGAGCTCGTTTGTTTCGGAGGACTTGATAAAGATTGAAAGGGGAATATTTCAGGGAGACAGTCTGAGTTCCCTATGGTGGTGCCTAAGTCTGAATCCTCTCAGCACTCTGCTGAAGGATTCAGAGTTAGGCTATCGTCCTCGTAGAGGAGGTGAGGTTATATCTCATTTGCTGTACATGGACGACCTCAAACTTTTTGCACCGAAACGCCAAGACTTGTTGGAGCTATTAAAAACCACAGAGGTTTTTAGTAATGCCATCAAGATGGAGTTCGGTGTCGACAAGTGTGCGGTCATGCATGTACAGCGAGGGAAAGTAGTAAATTCAGAGAATTTACAACTTTCCGAGACTATAACTCTCAGATCCCTCTCCGAAGACGAGACCTACAAATATCTCGGTATGTCACAGTCGTTGGGTATATCAGCAGATGACATTAAGAAATCGGTGAAGGAGCGCTTTTTTTGCCGGCTGACAAAAGTACTTAAAAGTCTTTTGTCAGGCGGCAACAAGGCCTTCAACGGTTGGGTAATGCCTCTGCTGATATACTCCTTTGGCATACTGAGATGGGCTCAGACTGAGCTCGACGCCCTGGATAGAAAGGTCCGTCAACTGCTCACAACACACCGCATGCTACACCCGCGCTCGTCTGTTATGAGACTGTATATTCCGCGGAAATGGGGGGGTCGAGGCTTTTTAAATGCCAAGAACCTTCACAACCGCGAAGTATGCAGCCTCAGGGATTATTTCCGCAACAGTGAGTCCGGGATGCATCGCGATGTTGTGGCAGTTGACAGGAGCTTCACGCCTCTTTCATTGGCAAACGAGAACTGGCGCAAACCATCGGTGCTCAGCACTGATGATCGCAAGGAGGTATGGAAGAGCAAGGAGCTACACGGGCGATTCTATCGGGCCCTGACGGGACCCGATGTGAATCCGCTCGCGTCGGTAAACTGGCTGCGCTTCGGGGACCTCTTCGGAGAAACCGAGGGTTTTGCCTGTGCAATTGCAGATGAAGTTATCAAGACGAACAATTACCGGAAATACATAATGAAGGACGGTACGGTCGACATTTGTCGGGCATGCCGCCGTCCAGGCGAATCACTTCGTCATGTTATTTCCGGTTGTTCGCATCTTGCTAACGGCGAGTACTTGCACAGACATAACCTAGTAGCCAGGATCATCCACCAGCAACTTGCTCTTCGATACTGCCTTGTCGAGTCCGAGGTGCCGTACTATAAGTACGCACCTCTGCCAGTTCTCGAGAATGGTCGTGCGTTGCTCTACTGGGACCGCTCTATCATCACGGACAGGACTATTGTCGCCAATAAGCCTGATATCGTGCTGATAGACCGATCTCAGCGCCGGGCTGTGATCATCGATATCACCGTACCACATGACGAGAACCTCGTGAAAGCCGAGAAGGACAAGCTTAGCAAGTACCTTGACTTGGCTCATGAGGTTACCGCCATGTGGGATGTTGATTCGACGATCATAGTCCCAATAGTCGTGTCGGCAAACGGCCTTATAGCGAAAAGCCTCGACCAACATCTCAAGAGGCTTTCGCTAGACGGTTGGATCAAGGGTCAGATACAGAAAGCAGTCATCCTAGACACAGCGCGCATCGTCAGGAGGTTCCTCTCTCTGCAGCCCTAACCACCGGTAGCTTGGGCCCTGCCCCGCTGCTGGCGGCTATCTAGGTTTAAGTTTTTATAATGTTTTTATGTTCTTTTATATAAATATTGTAAAAACTTAAATTTAAGAAACGAAATAAATACGTGGATAATAATAATAAAACCTAAAAAAAAACAATTAAAAAATACCTAATGTTTAAAAGGATGCGCATCGTATTAAATATTCACATTTAAAACGCAAACCTAACTAACTAACGTACTCGTAATACCAAGATTGTAATTTTTGAATGTAGCTGAGCTTCTGGCACCCGCATTTTTTATATACAGTCTAGGGGTAGAAGCGACAAGACCAGGTGGAGTCGGGGTGCTCCGATTCGGATCTGGGTCCTAAATAACCAAACCGGTCCGACTTGATTACATAGATATTTAAAAATTACAATCTTGGTATAAGTAAATAGCTAGCAAGTGATGCACAGTTTTTGGTATTTTGACCATTGGTGTTTAAAATGTGTGTGAATTCTACTTTGGTGTTATGACTATAGGCATTTTCAACATTAGGTATTTAGTCCGATCGGTATTTTGAACTTAGGTATGTCTTATGTAGGTGTTATTTACAGTTTATTAGTATTTTGAACGGAGTTTTAACGTGAGGTTTTTTAATTTTAGACATTTATATACGTATCCCTCTATATGGGTATCAAATGAAAGGGCTTGTCTATAATAATACTATTGGAATACTATACACTATGATAAATTTCAAATCCAAGATGGGCGTCACCACAAAATGGCAAATTCTTTTTCACTACTTCATCAAAATATAAGTATAGAGGGGTGTTATAAGTTTGACGTCGATGTTTGTCTGTCCGTCTGTCTACCTGTGTGTGTTTGTCTATCTGTGGTACCGTAGAGCTCAAACGGATCAACCCATCTCAATACGTTTTTTTAATGGCATGCTATCTTACATGAAGTGTTTGATTAATATTGATTCAAGATGGCAGCCTCCACAAAATGGCGGATGATTTTTTTTCACTCTCAATATAGGTATCAAACTATAAAATGAAAAGGCTTGAGTAGTAGAATTCTAAGCACTGACAAAGGAGACGGCTCATTTCTGCCCCAAGTCGTTTCAAGTTTATGTACTTAATTATCCCCGGAGACCTAAAAAAGTTATTTAATTAAAATAACATATAATTAAATAATCCAAACTGTAAACTAACGTGCCAAGCGGGGATTGCAAATTGGTGTGATTAAAAGTACTTTAATGACTGTACCTAAAGCAAGCCATGCTTTTTCTCTTTTTTTCTTCTGTTGACGTTTACGTAAAGTGAACGTGCTTGTGTCATTTTGCCCGGATTGCGACATTGTAGTTTTGAAAAAAACATGTCGCCTCATTGTATTATTTTCTTTAACTTGTGTATTTTCGAGTGGCAATGTGCAATATAAATAGTGGATTATTACAAATTACTATTTGATGTTCGTGAACGTACTTCTTTGACGATTTTTAGTAAAACTTGAAAATATTGAAATACGTAATATGGGAAAACACAAAAGTCGTGCGACGCTAAATAAAAAAAAGTGAACAAAATTGACACAACATCGGATTCGTTCGAAACTCGATTTCAAAAAGAATGTAAAATATGCTCGATTCGTTCGAAACTCACACATCGCGTTATTTTTTTCAACGTTTTAGTTGATATCTTTTAAACCCCGCTATGCAGAATAAAAACATTAACAGTTCCTCAATATATATTAAAAATCCTATACATATAATGATCCAATTTTGGTCGAGTCTCCTGCACTTTTGCTGTGGGGCAAATGCCCATGGATAATGGGCCGTCTCCTTTCAAATCCAAGATGGCTGCCACTACAAAATAGCAAATTATATTTTATTCACTATTCCTTCAATATGGGTATCAAATGAAAAAAATCTAATCCAAGGTAGTCGGGGATAATTCAATTTTTTTAACCTTGATCTTGTTTTGTATCTGTCAAATACTTCAAGAGTTATTAAACGCTGTAGAAAAACCAGTTCATTGAATGGGCCATACATTGGAAACGGCGAGTTTTACCAAAAAGTTTACTTGCAACAAGAGATGTAAAACTTTATTTTCTACAATATTTTCATTTTTTTTTCATTTTCATTTCATTTAAATAAACAATAAAGAAAATTACAATCTGCAGTTTATTTTTTTATCATCATATCATATTTTGTACAACCCTAACACGTTTGGTCAGTGACGTAAGCAGACGACAAATCACACGGTGCGCACGGTATTTACAACTGCGAAACTGCGTTCATGTGCAAAAGTGTATTTTTGCTTGCAAGTAACAGTAGGTAAGTAGTATACGACAGATTAGGTGATTATCGTGTAGGTATTTGCACGTTTGTAAGGCAGTGGTGCATCTGTTACGAAGTAACTATTTTTTCTGATCTGACTGATTCTGACTGACTACGCGTAAGGCTTGGCTAGCACCGACTTCGAATAAATGAATAAGTATCACTTATAATAATGAAATTACAGCTTTACCGGAGAGTCTACCGCCTAACTAAAACTGTCTTAGTTTTGATAATGCTCTCTCGTTTCTTTTCGTTTGGAATTATAGAAACAACAATATCAAAGCCAAAGCAGATCTGGTTAGGCGATAGACCTGCGGTTTGGAGGCGAACGTCGCGTCGTTACCGGCATTGGGCTGACCCAACAGTATTTAGAACCCGCACTTTGCTAGCGTGATGGATTTTCGCCTAAAATCTTCTTCCTCGTCTGCCTATCTTAGTTCACTGCTGAACATAGGCATCTACCTTGGCTCCGCAATAAGCCCTATCCTCATCTTAACGTTTACATCTATTTTGTGCTGTCTTCCGTATGTCGTCACTCTATCTAGTATCAGGGTGTCGTACATTACGTTTGCCAAATCGCGGTCTCCACTCAAGAACACGTCTACTCCAACGGTTATTGGTTCTACGACTGATATGACCGACGCAATACCACTTCAGTTAGCATCTTTCAGCTTGAATCTTAACAGAAGCTTGCTACTAGAGTGGGCTTAGAAACTTAAATGGACGAAACGACGGATCGAAGTAGGACCGGAGTAGGAAAGTCGCGAGTTTATTTCGAAATTACGTTTTTCGTAGAAAGAGAGTAGACGTCCTGGCCAAATGCCTGGTTGACGCAAGACGCAAGCCTTCTTCGCTTCAACCTACTCTAATTATAGTAGGCTTAGAACATTTAAACCTCAAACAATGTTTGATCGGACCAAGCAAAGTAGAACCGGAGTAGAGTTTCTACGAAAACGTAATTTCGAAATAAAAATTTCGAAAATTCGCGACTTTTTAACTCCGATTCTACTTCGATCCGTCGTTTTCTCCGTTTAAATGTTCTAAGCCTACTCTAATTAGAGTAAGCTTAAAACATTTAAACGTCAAACAATGTTGTATCGGACAAAACGAGAGTAGGAAAATTGCGAGTTTTCTTTAGAAATTACGTTTTCGTAGAAATAGAGTAGACGTCCTCGACGATGTAAGTGTAAGCGTAGCTTACGTTACGGTCTAAGATGGGGCGCGTTTATCCAGAAGAAACCGATTCACTCTAGATTTGAAGAGACACAAAATTTCCATTGAGGAAGACCTTCTCGGACGACATATTCCATTACTTGGCTGTATGTTTAAAGAAAGTGTCTCCAGTTGAGGGTTTTGTGAGAAAAGGCCCGGAGTCCCAGCAATGGGAACAGGCAAATAAACTGTTTATGCTACGATCCACAAACAGCTCAATGATCAATAAATGTACAATAATTGAGACAATAAATGAAACACAAAGCAACAACGATTTGTTGCCTTTGACATAAGATTGATGCAGATAGACACTCACAATTTGTGAGACAATTATGAACATTTCAGACATTCTTGGCCTTTTGAGACATTTTTGTTTGATAAATGAAAATATAGTAATAAGTTTTTAAAACAAAAGTGTTTTTATTTTCTAGTGATAATTAAAAATATGTATTATTAAATCTATATATATAAAAGCGAAAGGTCACTCATCAAGGAATCTCAGAAACTACAAATGGTAGGAATCTGAAATTTTGCATAGAGGTGTCTTTTAGCACGTAGGCGCTCGCTAAGATGGGGTTTTGCGAAATTCAACCCCTAAGAGGATGAAACAAGGGATGAACGGTTGTATGAAAATTCGTGATTTGCAAAGTTATCAAATTGTGTATCTAGACACTGGACACGAAGCAGTTAAATGTTTGTTCTATCAATTTTGTAATTTCGAACTGTACGGGGGTGAAATTGGGGTTGAAGTGGGGGATGAATGTCAATACGGAAGTTCCCAACCGTTGAAGTTAAAACAATGAAACTCTGTATATAGCCATTTGACACGAAGCAAGCGAATGTTTGTTCTATCAATTCCGTAGCTTCGAACTGTACAGGGGTGAAATTGGGGTTGAAATGGGGATGAATGTCAATATGGAAGTACCCAATCGTTGAAGATAAAACCATGAAACTTTGTATATAGACACTTGACACGAAGCAAACGAAAGTTGTTTCTAGCAATTTTGTAATTTCGAACTGTACGGGGTGAAATTGGGGTTGAAATGGGGGATGAATGTCAATATGGAAGTACCCAATCGTTGAAGATAAAACCATGAAACTCTGTATATAGACACGAAGCAAGCGAATGTTTGTTCTATCAATTCCGTAGCTTCGAACTGTACAGGGGTGAAATTGGGGTTGAAATGGGGATGAATGTCAATATGGAAGTACCCAATCGTTGAAGATAAAACCATGAAACTTTGTATATAGATACTTGGCACGAAGCAAACGAAAGTTGTTTCTAGCAATTTTGTAATTTTGAACTGTACGGGGTGAAATTGGGGTTGAAATGGGGGATGAATGTCAATATGAAAGTTCCCAACCGATGAAGGTAAAACCATGAAACTCTGTATATAGACACTTGACATGAAGCAAACGAATGTTTGTTCTAGCAATTTTGTAATTTCGAACTGTATAGAGATAAAATTGGGATTGAAATGGGGGAAAAAATTAAACATGGAAGCTTCCAATCGTTGAAGATAAAACTTTGAGACTCTTTATAATAGACACTTGGCACGAAGCCAATAAATGTTTGTTCGAGCAATTTCGTAATTTCTAACTGTATGGGGATGAAATTGGAGTTGAAATGGGGGGCGAATATCTTTTACAGTTTCAGACCTAAACAACTGAACCAATTTCGATGAAATTGTTTTATTAGAAGATGTTTTTAGTAACCGTAAATGTGTCTGGGTATAAAAATAGGTACTGCCTGAGTTACCTTAGTATTTATTTCGCGCGGACGAAGTCGCGGGTAACAGCTAGTTGTCAATAATTGTCAGAACCAAGCACCTACCGAAAACATGCCGACAGTACCCGTACTAATCCGAGCGCGTGTCATGATGCTAATTACTTTTCAGAGTAGAACACATCTGTTTTTGAATTTTAGTATATAGTAGCAGCGCCCCGCGGTGTTAGCCGCGTAGTTCCCGTTCCCGTTGTTCCCGTTGTTTTTTCGGGATAAAAAGTATGTGTTCTTCCAGACTATAATCTATCTGTGTTCCAAATTTCAGCCCGATCCGTTCATACGTTAGGACGTGATTGAGCAACAAACATCCATACATTGACCTTTATAATATTAGTAGGATTAATTGTATTTAGCTTAAGCAGCCCACTAAATATTCTCGTTGCTGACTCGGGGCTTTCTCTCGCAAGGAGAAAATTAAGGTATTGAGCCACCACGCTGGCTCAGTGCGGGTTGGTGGATGTTTATAAATTTATATTATTTTATTTAATTATACTTAAAAGAGAATACATACTTAAATAATTTCATTTAGAATATTATTTTTAACAGACTTATCTTGATGCCTTAGCACATCAAACTTCAGCAGGATTAAACAGAACATGAATAATTTGTAAATACCTTAAAAAATTTTTTTGCAAATACATGAATCGTCAGGAATATTATTCGAATTTGTATTCATAAATCCGTTAGGACACATTATTTAGTTGGAATAAACGCTAACAAATCGTTTTTTAGTTAGTAAAATAAGGATACTTTTGTCAAATCAAGCATAAGAGCTAAACGCTCTATTACCTACCTACCATTTAGAAATTTAACGTTATGTCACAAATTGTGAAATAATGTTGTAAATTTGATGTCGTGGTTCACAACACGTCTCAAGTATATGACCAATCATAATGCATTTAGTCCCGTGATTTTTTAAAATTTTGACAATATCAATTGCTTATAATGAATTAATATTTAGTAGTGGTAGGACTCTTGGCAGAGTCCGCCTGGGGAAGTACCACACCTTTGCCAGTTATTCTACAGCCAAGCAGTAATGTGTAAGCATTACTGTGTTCCGGTTTGAAGGGCAACGATTCCAGAGAAATAGCCACTGGGCTTAGAGATATAACATCTTAGATCTCTGGGTGACGAGCGCAGTGCAGTGCTAGGTAATGATTTGGACTCTTCATGTTCCAATAGCTGCGTGTCACTGTGCTGTTATGTGGCAGGCATGTTGCTTACCATCAGGCACATGTCCTGTTCGTCTCGTCACTCTTTAGTTAAAAAAAATCAGTTTTTGCAATAAATATCAATGTAGTTTTGTCGGTAATTCATTAATAACTTTTTTTTGATATACAATAAAAAAACGGAATTCGCTCTAGATTTTTGTATTTTGTATAGAATAACTAAATGTAAGTAGGTATATCGTTATATAACTCACCTATAGTTAAGATCCCCAGCCGTGAAAATATAATTAATATTGATCATATTATTAAACACTGCAGGTAAACACAAAAGTATAAACTGTATATACTGATACAATCCGAACTTATCCAACACTTCAGTGACGTCATAAACTCTTTCATCTTGATCTTGTTTCTTAGTGTCTTTCACCATTGTTTTTTATTTTTATTATTATTATTTATTTTATTATTTGATGTTTATTTAGTATCCAGCAACGATGTTACGTTGGCGTCTGTTCATGTAATTGATATGACAACGACCAAATTATCTGCTGCCTTCAAGTAGTTCCATAAATTACTTATAGGCAAGGAGACGTGGTGCAATATCGTTGCTATCTTCTTTGTTTATATTATTTTAGAGATCATCATCACCATCCTTTTTATATAGAGACTTATGGCATTTGTTCCAGATGGTCTCTAGTCTACCTTTGGGTTAGCGAAGAAGGGCCTAAAATCTAAACTTACTTAACAACTAATAAAGCCGAATCAGAATATGTCACCAAAATATTAGATCTATCAAGTGTAAAACAAGTAGGATAGAAGTGGAACTTCAGGGTAACTTAAATTGCGAAGTACTTTGTTTAACTGAACATTTTTTGTAGAGAACAGGAAATCAAGAGTATTACTATAAATAATTTTGTGTTGGCTTCATATTATTGTAGAGACTCTATAGAACATGGAGGAGCTTGTATTTTCATAAAAAATAACACTACCTTTAGGAAATTAACGTGCTATAACGTATTATCTGTTGAGCAAATATGTGAAATAGCTGCTGTTGAGCTACTGGAGAGAAATATTGTGGTGGTATGTATATATAGATCAAACCTTACTGGCACATCGGTGTTTTTTCCGGTACTAGAGCAACTACTGACCGAACTTACAACTTCCAATAAAGAATTCGTTGTGGTAGGAGATGTAAATATAAACTGTATTGGGCAGAGAAATAGAGACTTAAAAATATTGAATGATTTATTGGCGGTGCATAATTTGTGCAATGTTGTGGATTTTCCTACAAGAGTCACTCATTTAACTAGCACTTGTCTGGATCACTTCTATGTGAGTTGTGACTTGGCCGCGGACACGCGGGTGTCGCCGGTGCGTTGTAATTTGTCTGACCATTACGCGGTGCGCGGTAGTGTCCCTTGCTCTGCCGGCCCGCAGCAGCCCTCTCTTCGATTGGCGAGATCGTTTACGCAGGCCAGTAGCTGTAATTTCGCAAAACGCTATCGAGAGTGTGGATTGGTGCAGCACAGAGCAAAGGACTGCTTCTGCAACCCCAAATGACTTAGCTATCGCCATATTGAATATAATTAAAAACAAATTTGATATCTGTTTTCCATTAAAACTTACAACGAACCGTATTAAAAATACAAATTGGGTAACTGAGGAAGTATTTAACATGAACTCTCTTATTATTGACATGCAGAATATTCTGCTAAAATTTCCATCAAATGATGAATTAAAACTTAAAATTGACGAGTTTCAAGAGAAATACGAGAACCTAGTCCAACGCGAACGTAGTCAGTATTATTGTGAATTAATTCAAGGCTCCTCGAATTGCATTAAAACCATGTGGGAAATCGTAAAAATTGAAACCGGTAAATCGACGAAGCATCGGGACTTCACGGAACTCTTAATCAAAGCCGATGGGTCGAAATATTTGAATAAGATAGAATCAGTGAACGCCGTTAACACGCACTTCGTAAACGCGGCAGCCGCGTGTAACGCTCCCGCTGCTAGCGTCTCCGCAGCGTTGCACGCGTTGGCGATGTGTCGCCCGCCAGCTGATCGTGCACTCAGATTTGAGACGTTTACGGCCGAAGAGGTCTTTAAAATAATAACGCATGGTGTAGCGCGTAAAACTTCCAGAGATGCGTACGATATATCGATCACGATGCTCTACAGTGTTGCCGGACCCATGGCGGGTATACTAGCATTGCTGTACAATAGATGTATCCGTGAAGGTGTGTATCCCGCGTCTCTGAAATATGTCAAGGTGTCTCCCTTGTATAAGGGAAAAGGCAAAGAAGATGAGATCAACAGTTACAGACCTGTCTCAATTATACCGGCTGTTGCGAAAGTATTTGAGCACGGTTTGAGCTCGCGACTAACGAAGTACTTGTCAGATTGTGCAATCTTATCTGACAGACAATTTGCCTATCGTAGTGGCAGGTCTACCACGACTCTCGTGCGGGAGCTGCTTCGCCGGATCTTGGAGGCGCGTGCCAACCGCGAGGAAGTTGCGGTGGTTTTTTGCGATCTCTCCAAGGCGTTCGACGTGGCCGATCACGAAACACTCGCCGCTAAGTTGAAACACTATGGTGTTGACGGTAACTCACTCCGCCTTCTTAGGGAATTCATGGCTGATCGTAGCCAAGTGGTTGTGGGTGAGGGAGGCTCTATAAAATCGCAGCCGCTCACAACTGTGATTGGAGTAGCACAGGGATCGTCGCTCTCTAATATTATGTTCTCCCTTCTCCTCAACGACTTGCCTGACAGCATCAGCGACGGACACGTACTGATGTTTGCCGATGATGTGGCAGCGATAGTCACTGCGCGGACTTCTGCGGAGCTTGAAAATAAATTGAACGAGGTATCGAACGGCTTGCATAGATGGTTCAACATCAACGGAATGATCTTGAATGTGCAGAAGACGTTCGTTTACCAGATTCGATTTATCGGGGCATGAGAGCGACCCACTGAATGTGAGAGTGCAAAACGAGGCAATGAAGCATATGAAAGTCATGGCTTTTTTGGGCTTCCAAATTGACAGTGCCCTTACGTGGACCACTCATGTTGACACACTGTGTCAAAAAATTGGGCGTGCGTGTTTCGCTCTATGGCGCTTGTCAGCCATTTTACCGCGGAGCATGGTGCGCAATTGTTATTTTGCTTCCGTGCACTCTCTCTTACAATATGGCATAGAGTTCTGGGGGTGCTCTGCGGATTGGGAGCGCGCTTTCAGGATTCAAAAAAGAGCATTGCGAGCCATAGCGAGAGTGCGGCAAGACCAATCAGCACTGCCTCTGTTCCGTGAGATGCACATATTGACCGTGCCGTGCATGGTGATCCTGCAGGCGGCGCTGTACGCCTGGGACCACCTGGACGAGTACCCGCGCCTGCGCACCGCGCGACACGCGCGCGTGCTGTGCGCGCCCGCGCGTCGCCTCACGAAGGAGTCCAGACAGGTGCACATACTGGCAACGGAGGTTTACAACCGCACTCCAGACGACATAAAAGATGCCCCGTCTCGGGCATCTTTCAAAATACGAATGAAAAAGTGGCTCGTGGAGAAAAGTTTTTACAGCATTGGGGAATTGATACCCAGATAATGTAAAATAATATACTTACTATCGAAGCATCGACTAGTTTTAGAATTGTAATTGTAATTTTATTTGATTTTTATTTAATGCAGATTGATTTTATTGTTTAATGTAATTGTTTTTTACTGTATGACTTAAATTTGACGTAAGTAATTTGATTCTAATTGTATTGATAATTTGATTCTTATTGTATGATTTTAGGTTGTTGTGATTTGATTTTCACTGTGTGATTTTTGTTTAATGTAATTTGATTTTAAATGTATGATTCATTGCATTTAACGTGATTTGGTTTGTATTGTACGAATTTAATTTAGCGTAATTTGATTTTAAGTATTGTTGTGGAATTTTAAATTGACATGTAACTTGTATATCCTATTGACATATAGTTGTATTAATTTGAATATCTTTAATATGACATGTAACTACTCGTTATCAATAAAAGAGTATGAGTATGAGTATGACTAATAACAAATATTTGTGTGATGAATTCAGATAATTGTTCAATATCTGGTATTTCTATGTGTGATAAGTATAGATTTACGATTATTTAATTACTATATCAGCTGCCTCGTTCTTACAGTACAAACTTTACTTAGTTTGGCACTAGATGGTGATGTATGAGAAATTGTATTTATTTATTCAAACATACTAACGAACAAGCATAAAATCATACCTGAAAGGCATAGTATACACTAGCAGCGACCCATCCGAAGGGTGTGAACAGTACTCCATACCAGAGCCTATGTGTGCTTGATATAACATGAACGACTATTTAGACTTGAAGTACCTTTGCACTTTTGAACATCACATAGATGTGATCCATCGATGTGATTGAGCAACAAACAGCTAAACTTTCGAATTTATAATATTAGTAGGATAACTAGTAGTTATTAGTAGTAAATGTCTGAACGGAAAATTAGAATATAGAATATAGCCTGGAATACCAAACAGGCTATTTTTTATCCTGGAAAAATAGTGGAAACGGATACTACGCCCGTAAAACCTCGAGACGCTGCTTTTAATAACTACTTGAAAGTTTAGTATCTAGTTAGTATGTAAGTATGCCTCTTTGACTATAATCCGGAGATAGAAACAAGACTTTACTATGTTTGTTTTAAGATTCTAATCATTAGAATAAATTGTCAAATTGTAAATATCACGTAAGGTACTACTCATCTGATAATGTTTTATATTTAAGTATTTATATACTCCTACATAACAGGGGAGTCCACGGTAAATAATGTGGATTTATCGTGATACTAGCAGCGCCCCGCGGTGTTACCCGCGAAATTCCCGTTCTTGTTGTTCCCGTTGGTAGCCTATGTGTTCTTCTAGACTATAATCTATGTGTTCCAAAGGACAATGCCCATTTTTGACCCGCTAAAATAGTTGTCGTGTAGACATATGAGTTATATATTAAAAAATTGGTGATTTTTTGTTGTACTCGTGTGCGAAGTTATATAACTTTCTAACATTCCAAAATAAAATAATTTGCATTTGTTTAAATTAAACCTACCATTTACCAACAAAGCTGACTTGTAAAATATTGCAATAATTACGTTGCGTTTTAGTGATCCGCGTTAGATTGAAATTGAAAATGGATATTATGTATATCAATTTCTTTCACAATGTCGTTTATTTACTACTATTACATATTTAAATAACGATATATATAAATACGGCGACAAAGAAACTATCAAAGCTTTTTTTGGTAATGTAAACGAGGAAAAAGGTGGCATGCAATTTTCACCAAATCCAAATTGGTCAAAGATCAATGTCAAATTGACAAATCAAAAAAAAGTTAACAAGCAAAATGCATGGTTTTCTTCCTAACTTTGGTTTTCTTCTTGTTTAAATTGGTTTTAACAAAACTGGGAATTATGTGATTCAGTGCTCCTTATTACTTACATAATTGTGGTAATAATTACATAAAACCATATATATCCTTATGTTGTCTGATGGAAACGCTCGATTGTTATGGACCTCCTAAGGCCACTGTCTTGAATACCAAAATAATGAAATATTTATATCACAATGAAGATATTCCCTTCTGTGACAATATTTCTATGCAAATGAAGTATTCATACTCTACAGGAAAAAAAAAATCTACGGGGAGAGCGCTAACTTGCTACAAAACATTTGCAATTACCAATTTTAAAACCCTGAGTTGCTTATAGAAGACAGACACAAGCTGACTACTGCTGAAGCAAATAGAATATATATAATATGTATATTTTAATTGAAAATGATAAGGACAGCCAGCAGAGGCCATCTTTCAGTATTGCTGTACTTGCATTGCAGAGTTCTTCGTGAGATTTCTAGGATGGCCAGACAGCAGGACCACATAAATCCACAAGCAGGGTATTTTGGCTATGTAGTAGTTTTGGGCTATTAAATATTGTTTAACATTATTATCAAATGAGAAATAAATATAATATAATCGCAAACAATATATTTTATTTATCCTCTCTCCTTTATTGCATTGGTTTGAACATAGATTCAGTAGAAAGATATCGGTGAACAGTATTATCTACACTGATTTAAGTATTTTTTTTTAGTAAACAATGATAGGATGAGTGAGACATGTGCCTAACATATAACAAGACAGTGTCATAAATTATTAGAACATGCACTGCGCTTAGTTAGTAGCCTTATGTAGCCTATGATAATTCCATCCGAGATCTATTTTATGGTAATCAGTTGGTAGTTAGAAGTACTATTATTCCTATTAATTCTCATAAGAAATATGTTTTGAAAGACAATACCATAGTTCTTTCTTTTCTTTTCTGTTCTAATCCAAAAGAAAACATAATTCAAAAATATTTTGACAGTAAACATAACCTTACTTTTCGTTTAACTGTAACTCATTTTTGGTATTTAGGAAATGAAAAACACCAACAGTAGACGTTTATAGAAGCATTAACAATCCTAATTAGATACTATTCATCTCTATACACTTTCAGAATCAAAAAAAGTTGGCCAGGTTTTTCAATGTATGGGACGTGGGCATTGTACTTTCAGCCCGATCCGTTCATACGTTAGGACGTGATCAATCAATTTGGATGTTTGTTGCTCAAGCAACAAACATCCAAATATCCAAACATCCATACATTGACATTGATAATATTAGTAGGATTAAATTGTACACTTGCAAAGTGGAAAAAAGTGGGGCTATGTAATAAATATATTATTTAACGTAATTGGTGATATGTTTTAATTCGTATACTTTTTCTAAATATTCATTACAAATCCTATATTTTTTCAATTCATACACTAGACCAAATTTCATAAGAATCTGTCCCTACCACAGATTACAGAAATAAATCACAGATGGAACCTTGGTGAACAACACTGTGAAGCCCGTAATTAGTCATGTTGACTTAAAATTGTCAAATCAACGTTCCAAATGACTTGTATAATGTTGTCAGTCTTAAGAAAAAAGTCCCACTATTGTAAGTTGTCTTAGCTTGGGAAATCTTCACGTATAATAAACACATCAATTGATATTTTAAAATATTAATATTATTACACCGATTATGCAAGGGTTTCTTGTTACTACTATTTCCATTCTATGAAGAAAAGAATTTTGATTTTGCATGCAACTAGAAATTAACTTGAATCGCAAAAAATAAAATACCTAAGTGTAATTTACTCGCTTAGATAGGTTAAACAAAAATTAAAACAACCATCTTTACCACCAAACTATTTTTGATAGGCTACCTGTATGTTATAGGTCAAAACAACAAATAAAAACTAAATAATCATTTTAACAGTTCACTTATTATTCACCTTTTTTTTGACATAACAAGACTTTAAAATCAAGTAACCGTATAATATTAAAAAACTTAACATTTCATTTCATTTTACAAACAACGTTATGCATTATATAACTTCAAAAATATCTTCCTTCAACAAATGTTTTATTTATAAACCATCATTTTATAACCATTATATTGCCACCGTTTCACTTAGATAATATATCGAATGACATTACAATACAATACAAAACACTTTATTGGGACCATAAACAAAATTGACAAGAAGTAACACATATAATAACAAAACAAAATGGGCACAAAAGGTGATCTTGTCGCTAAAAGCGATCTCTTCCATATAACCTTTTGATTTATGAGGAAACAAAATTTGTATTATTTTGGGCAGTGGTGCCACTAACGAAATAAATAAATACACAAACAAATTTTATGATGTATTAATGATTTTGTTTTTTGTACATTTTTATGTCATAAATTAGTCATTTTACAAATTTAACATTTACCAAAATTAAATTTGAAATTATATTAAATTGAATAATACAATGCCCATCAATAATTTGGTCTACGAGTATCTAAAAAAATATAAAATCTATATTTTACCCTAAATTCAGGGAAAATAATTTCCATTTAGTATCGCCACACTAACCTATTTTCGTTGAGGTGTTGTGTTCCATTCATCACCAAAATGAAATCGCCTAAATTATATAAATAACAGTAAAAATATTCAAATTTTCCTATGAAATGATACTCCTCTTTCCTTTTTTTGTTTTTGGGAACATTGTTTGCAATGTTTGAAGACACAAGACGGCATATTTTAAAACAAAACTTAAAATCACACGGGACTCCCGTACAACACGGAAGTCCGTTTCATACTGACTGGAGTTTGTATTTGCTTCGGCGTTTGTATTTCCTTTGTCTGCTTCAGTAGCTCTATTCTGCGCGCTCCATCTGGTTTTATTTCTGTAATCTGTGTCTAAATACACGAAAGCTAATTTTAGTTATTTGTTTATTTTTCAAAAACCATCACACCGATTTCGTTAAAATTATTAAATGAGACCACCTCTGAACTGTGATCTACTAAACAACAAAAAAATAACCTTCAAAATCGATTCACAATTGGCGGCGCGTTACATACGAGTACTTACATGTAAAAAACATAAAATCGAATTGAGAACCTCGTCCTTTTTTGAAGTCGGTTAAAATGCGAATATTTACGTTTTTGGGTGTTGGGTATTTATTGAATACTAGCTGTGCCCCGCGGTTTCACCCGCGTATATTTGAGGAAAATTCATACTAAAATATCCATTTCTTTAAAAACTATGATCCGTAAGAGAACTGTAGAAAAACAATAAAGGAACGCCTGGTAAAAGTAGTGTGTTCTACTGAAATGTGTATAATACAGGTATTTTAAAGTACTTAAAAACACTGTGTATACGATGGTTTTAGTTTTCTTCTCTTGCGATAGAAGAACAAATTGGTTATCTCTGTAACCTGATCCTCTTGATAGTGCAATATATATATACCAAGTTGTACGTATGAAAATCAGTCTCGGCGTAGGTAAATCGATTCCTTGGCGCTTAAATGTTTGCCCCTGTGCTTTAATAATAGTTACAGCAAACTACTCCTTAACGGGAAATTGTATTACAATTTTGAAATTAATAAAAGGTAAATGGTACCATTTTATGTAGAGGTAAATGCATTAACATACCCTTCCGCTTGAAGGGAATGGTCGATTTGTGTCGGATTCGACAACATGAGTGGTGCCCTACCGACTAAAACCTCCGCAGTATTTATTACCTTTGCCACACACGCGCGAACACGTGAATGCTCTCGCACTCTTTTGCAAACTCGCCGCGAGACAATGCACGCCGTGAACACCTCGGTGACCAGCCGTGGGAGCCAGACGTCCTCACATCTGGACACCCTTGGTTTCCCACGTCGGGCTAAATGCTCGGCCTCATCACCTTTTACCATCCAGCTGAAGATGATGGGAACACCGATATACTGGCACTCCTCTTCTCCTACAGTCCCACCGCATCCGCCATCATACTGCTGTGGGCAGGGAGTACGGCGCAACATAATACCGGTATTCCTCTCTAGCCAAAGAATCTACCACCACACGAATCTACAGCCACAGTGCCTACCACCCAGCATCACGGCATGTCTCAGTCGTGCCGGCACCGTCTATGCCGCGCAACTAACCGCGTCGCTTGGACCGCAAACCTTGAAGCCCATATCCCTGGCGAACAGTCCCACTGGTGTTTCTCTTAGCTTCACTGTGGCTGACCAGGCCACTGCTACTGGACCTCCGCCTCGTCAATGCGGGAACTCCTCGAGAAGGAAGCAAATGGTATCTCGTAAAGCAACCGGCGGCCGACCGCCGTCTTCTTTCTATTCGCCGTGATCTTTTATTAGATAGTAGTTGAAAATTATGCGCATTTTTTTATGTCGGCGAACAATTACACACGGTCACACATTGACAAATTGACATATTGGGATATATCGGGATCGACATTACGGACGGATATGGTACCCCTACCGACAAAAACTCCCGCAGGTTTCTCCAGCCGTAGGCTGGCAGCAGAGTCTTGGGACCCCTATCGCACTCGACCGCGACTCTGCCATTGCCGCCGCCTTTTGTGAGAACCCCTCGCGGAAGGCGGCCGAACCAGCGCATTTGGTTACAGTGACGCGTCAGAAACCAGCGACGCGTCACATCCTCGGGAAATCATAATTATAGGTGCGGTGCCGGACCGGCCTAAACGACCGACACCCCAGACCCTCCAGTGGCAACAGGATCCTAGTCAAGTGCACCTCTAGGATCGCTCCCGTGACCACTTTCGCCTCATTGGATGAGATAGAGGTCATGGCGTGCTCTCACTCCTCCAACTCACACGAACTTTCACTGTCCAGCATCTTGGCTAAGATGGTCGAGAGCGAGAGGTTCGCCCTCACGACCGCGCCCTCACGGTTCCGCCTCTGTTGCTACAACACCTCGAGGGCCCTCACCTGGAAGACAATGCTAAGAAACATCACTGGACCACGTGACCACAATAAAGTGGTATATTATTTTGTTGCAGAGTTGTTTTAAAACTACGGATATTATTTTCTAAAGTATTCATTAAAATCAAATAATGTCAAGGGAAATTCTGCTTAAAATTACATACTTATACATATTTATGTTTGTGATAAATAATGTATTTATTCGGATAAATATTAACATCATGTTTATGAAAATTCCTATGCAAACGATGTATTGTTCTTCTTTTTTCTTATGGCTTCCATTCGGTAATAGGTCTCGCCGCAATTTTATTACAATTAAAACATTGAGAGTTGAGAGTATCGTGAATGTTCTAAATGTTCTTCATTGGAGTATGATTTTCATTCAGGTGATCAATATTCTTCAGATAATCTTAGCTGGATTGTCGGAAAACCCTTTAGCGTAAAATAGAGGTAGCAGGTTTCTTGCTTTAAGTATTTCCAATGCTCGGTTGTATGAATGGTTATGTTAGTGTATAAACAACAATAGGTACACAGAATAGAAAAGAAAACATATTAAATTCGATAATACAAAAATACGTAAATATGCAACAATGCATTGTTGTTGAACAAATGTTTTAAATTATTTCAAATGACACAAACTTCAAATGTAGACACGCGCTGTCACAGACTTCAGTGACCAAAGAGAATTTAAATTCACGGTACTAAAGCTCTCAAAGAGAAATATTTTTCCCCGTTTTTGTTACATTCTTCACTCATACTCCGTACCTATTGATAGTAGCGTTATGTTATATAGCCTTCCTCGATAAATGGACTATCCAACAGAAAAAGAATCTTTCGTATCGGTCCTGTAGTTTCCGAGATCCTAGCGTTCAAACAAACAAATTAACAAACAAACTATTCAGCTTTATAATATTAGTATAGATGATAAAAACAATGAACAAATGTTTTTTCTTAAAACTTGTTTTATGGAACAAAAGGTGTAAAAATACAGTTTTGTTAAATAGATTTTCAAAACATCTGTAACAAAACACATGACACCACACAGTTTTTTGCATTGCAAATGACGTTACCAAGTGTTCTTCTGAATCAATAAGTAGTTAAAATATCTGAATTGAATTGAACTATTGTAATTTGCTATTACATGTTAACCCGATAAAATCATTGATAAATGATGCTAAGTTGCGGACAGAAGCCTTTCTTCGATACGGTGAGCTTGGGGTCCATGCAACTCATACAGTCTTCGTTCCAGTAGGTCTTCCCGTTGGAGGCACAGACCGGGTCGAAGACTGCGGCACCGGCGCAAGACGGGCATGATCCGAGCTCATACTGCGAGTAACCGAGACCCGTGGAGAAGCCAGCTACGAAGATTGCCAGAATGAAGACTGTGAACAGAGCATCTTTAAGAAGAATGAGAGACCTGAGCTGCGGCCCTAGAACTAAGAACGAAAATATTCCCTGTATGCTACCGAGTGATGGCCAAGGCAAGATCAGAAGAGTGTAGGTCATCCAGCTGCAAGATGGATCGATGTGATCGTTTTTATGTTGTCGTTCGTATCTCACCACACAGTCGAGACCAAATCTTGTACTCTGTAAGTGGCTTTCACTTTGGGAATACGTTCTAAATAGGTATGTTTTTATAAGACCCCGTTGTTCATACATTACTGTAGACTGCTCATAGCTCGCAATAGCAACATCATTTTTTCGATTGACGTTCCAAAGGCTCGAACGAAGAGTTTAACTCTATTTTTATGATAAATACGTCTAGGCTGTGGAATGCGTTGCCGGAGCGGGTTTTTCCCGATGGTTACAGTCTTGGTGTCTTCAAATTGACAATGAATCGGTGTTTCTATCAACATCAGGCGAGATGGCGGTCAAGTGTAACACAATTAAAGTAAAAAAATAAATATGTAATACCTATCTTAGATCTCTGAGTGACGAGCGCAGTGCAGTGCTAGCTAATGATTTAGACTCTTCATGTTCCAATAGCTGCGTGTCACTGGTCTGTTATGTGGCAGGCATGTTGCTTACCATCACATGTCAGGCACATGTCCTGCTCGTCACTCTAAACTATAAAAACTGCAGGAGGATATTGATTCTACCCATAGATTTTTTTTTTTTTTAATCTTTATTATATTATAGAGGGTTTAGTCATATATGACTATGTCACCCTCATAGTGATACATACAATATTTAACAATCTGTACTTACTGGCTAATCTGCGCATCAAACCTTCGTTTAATGCACCTATTAACCAGTCCATATAATGCTCTAGCTCTTACTGATAGGGGATCCGCCAGAATATCACAGTACCAACCCGTGTCAACCGTGTTGATGTTGTACTGGGTCCCGTAGTCGACTCTTTCAGCCTCGTTCCGGACACACTCCGCTATCACGTGACTTCTACCCATAGATGGAGCTGCAGGAACGAGATGGCGGTAAATGACTCAAAGTGCTACGTCATGTCTTTCGGCCGAATGCGACACCCAATCGAGTTCCAGTATACACTAGGCCAACAACCAATTACTCGGGCAACTTCGGTTAAAGATCTGGGAGTAATATTCGACCGGCAGCTGACGTTTAATGACCATATAGTCACAGTGGCAAAAGAGTCTTACAGACGTCTCGGTTTTGTACTGCGAAACGCTGGAGATATGCGCAATATAGCCGCTATCAAGCTTGTTTTTGGTGCGCTGGTACGTAGCAAATTGGAAGCAAGTGCCTGCGTCTGGCATCCGCATGAAGACAAGTATACCCTTTTGTTGGAGAAGGTTCAAAAGGCCTTCCTCAGGTATTTGTACAAGCGCCTGCATGGATATTATCCATTCATGTACCCTACGAAATTTCTTCTTGGAACACTGGGTTACAATTCCTTAGAAGTTAAGACGTTCCCACGACCAGCTGGAAACCATGTGCAAAATACTTCGAGGAAAAATCGATGCGCCGGATCTTTGTAGCCAGTTATGTGCCTTATTTGTCCCCGATAAGTACCTCCGGGGTAGAAGGCACGAGCTATTTGCCGATCCGAAGTGCAGAACGGTAGCGCATGCTACGTCACCGGTGCGCGGTGCCGCGATCTCTTGGTGCGCTCAATGCTATGCTAGATGTGAAACCGAACTTAACGACGACTGGAGGGAACTGATGTCGGAATGTTTATTGTTCTGTGAACGAATATAATGAGTACTAATTTAATATTATGGACTCTCACCTTCCAGTAATGTGAATTTCTTGTTTTGTATACTTATTAATTTACAGAGTATTCATTGTATTTGTATGTATCGCTATTTAATTTATTTTTAATATTGACATTTAATTTAGGAAATCTTTTTTTTTTATTCATAACTTAGTTTAATTATTTTTGATTTGACTATTCATCGATTGATTATTTAAGACAACAAAAAAAAATTTCATCTATGATTTAAGATGTGTAATTAATTAGCATGACATAAATTGTTCCAATTTTATTTTCATTTAAAATTCTGTTAGAAATTTAATTAGCTATATCTCGTTAGTGTAATTGGCGATATGCCGTTCTGACTGATTATTATAAATAAATAAATAAAAATAAATAAATAAATAAATCGTACGCTCTCGCTTCTGAGTCACCACGGTTTCATTTATTTAAATTAGCAACTTGACGGTTTCACCCGCCTAGTTCTGGATCCCGTTTTTGCCCCTGTACGTAAAAACAAGCTGATGTGTTTTATGAGACTATTTATTAAAATCTGTACCTAATCCAGATCCCTTCCGTAGTCTTTCGTAGCTACAGAGATACGTTCTCTTTAGTAGTTTTTGAGTGAGATACAAACATCGAAAAACTAGTAAGTTACGGTGGTCTAGTCGGGAGAACGGCGGCTGCCGATCCGGAGACCCCGGGTTCAAACCCCACACGCACCACTGTCTTTTCGAAGTCATGCGCGTAATGCCGCTAACTTAAAACGGTGAAGGAAAACATCGTGAGGAAACCGACATGTACCTAGAATCTTTCGAAGTCATGTGTCATCCGCCAACCCGCACTGGGCCAGCGTGGTGGATTATGGCCTTAACTCTCTCCTTGCGAGAGAAGGCCCCGAGTCCCAGCAGTGGGAACGTTTAGTGGGCTGTTGATGATGACAAACATCGATACACACTCATAACCTCTCGCGTTTGTAATATTAATAAACAAGTAGGTAAGAAATAATAATTGGGCAATAAGGAAGGGATTCTGCCGTCAATACTGTAAGCTTTGCTTTGTTTTGTTTGAGGCTTTTGTTGAGGCTTGATAGTGTTGTGAGAACAAACAGAGAATATTAAACTCACACCGTTCACTACACTCATTTTAATTGAATTACCTAATAGTTTAGGTACCTGAAATATACAGCTGCAAGCTAGTTCGGGTGCCTTTGGAAACATAGACAAATAGACATATTGTAAATTTTAGGTAAATTAAGATTTTTTTATTATTATCGTCTTATATATAAAATTCTCGTGTCACAGTGTTAGTTACCTCCTCCGTAACGGCTATACCTACTGATTTTTACCAAATTTTATATGCATATGCAGTAGGTCTGAGAATCGGCTACTAGCAATTTTTGAAGTGATAAGGGTTGTTCACCCATTTTTTATTTTTATTTTTGGACAAAATTTTATGTTTTTATTTTTTTATACTGTGGCATTAAAAATACATACAACCCTAAAGTTTTACCCTTTTATAACCAACCCCTATTTTTAATAGCCATTTTAGAAAATTTAATCACTTGACAGTGAACTCCTCCTAAACGGCGGGACCGATTTGAATGTTTTTTTTTGTTTGTGTATAAGTGGATTCGAGGATGGTTTAGATTCACAAATAAGCCCAGCAGATAGCGCTGGAGACAGTGTCTAGGTTATGATCCGAAAGAAGCCGGAACGGGCCGCTAGTTTTTATTTAAAACCCTTAACTGGTATCGTTAATTTTACACACGTAACTGGTATCGTGGGGGCCGCGCAGCCCCCATTATATTTTTGCTAATAGCAAGCAAGTTCGAACTATGTAATTGAATAAATGGTCATAAATGATTAATAACAGGCTCATTTAATGTAATTAATTTGTTTCCAATACTATAAATCTTCTTCCTTAGACACTACAGATGATCTAAAAATATTAACCAATTTTTTAGTAATTTTATTTTATGGTACAGGAAAATCGTGAAAATATATTTTTGGAAGGTTATGAAATAAAATTAGAATGTCGTACATATACGTAAATATACTGACTTCGTAATACATGAAAAACTTAATAGTATATTTACCAATATTTCACAAAATCAACATGTATTAAAGTAACTTCTAATCTCAGGGCTCAAATTCAAAACCTCGTTCAGCTTTTATAGTTATCACATAGTGTTTTGGTGATATTATGAACTTCGCAAATAAGTCGTGAATAATTACAGCACTTCGTAACAAAGGACATTGTTCAAAATGGGCTATCCGTGGACAAAATGTTCTTGATAATTTGATTTTGTCAAAAAATCGATTTATTTTTGTAATGAATTATGATGTATTATTTTAGTACCCAGATTAATAGACAAAAAGTTCATTATATAAGTAATTTAATCTTTATTTACGACTTCTCAACCAATTATATTGCCAGTCTATAAGCTTTGAATGATGTCGATTTTTTTCTCGAATAAAATCGATTTCTGTAAATCGATAGAAAAAGTCGTCTTAATAAAAATGCGTCAAATAAACAATTGATATCGTATTTAAGTTGTTTTCAAGCGACACTGTAGCTAGCTTTTTTGTGCAATGGTTTTTCATCGCACCCGCTTTTACTTTACAACGCCACGAAAAACAAAATCATCTACTTAGGCAGTTTTCCCACCGCCGGCGAGAAAACGAGTAACTATCGACTATTTTCTCGCTCAAGAAAATTACAATAGATATACATTCCGTATACCTAAATAAAAGAGATGCATATACAAACAGTTGATCGCTGACTGTTCACACTCCCGGCGAGCACTCGCTTCACTAGTTAGTCGCTGAGCGACAAGAGCTATGAAAGATAACACTCGCTCAGCGATACTCGCTAAGCGAATAGAATTAGAACACGCCGAGAGAGCAACCAGCGGTTCATTTCTGTCTATTCAGTGTGGATCTGAACGTACACGTTATTTTACGCCGCGAGCGAGTGATGCGAGTAATCGCTCGCCTCACTCGCACACTCGCATAGAGCCGAGGTACACAACTATGGGAACTACGCACTCGCTCCCCGCGGCTCGCCAACTCGTTTCTAATTCTAGCTTTACAGTAAACAATAATTCCGTAAAGCAGTATTAATAATCATCTACTCATTTTAACCACTAACTTGTGAATATTTTAGTTATCATTTTAAACAGCAGCCACCATAATAGAATAGCATCGATTTTATCCACGATCACTATCGATTTTTTTAGATCGATATTAATATATTCTTTGCAATGGCAGCACTGAATACGTCGATACAAAATGCGTAATTATCAGCTGTTTGTATAAGTTTATTGCGTCATGTGTTTCGAATTGTGTTATGATGTTTTTGGTTGATGAAAATGCATTCTTGGGACCCTAGCTGACCCTCGGAAATCGATGGCATCCTCCAATAAAGACTCTGGCCCTCCGATGGTACAAAATGTTGTAGTTTTGTTTAAAAATAACCTCGTCAACGTTCGCATTACTTATGGGAAATATGCGTAAGTAGTTTTTCTGCTACTACCAAAAGATAATATTTTGATATCAACTGCTAGAAGCCATCAAGTTTAATATATGATATCAGTGACAGTCAATGGACACATTTAGCCCAAAGTCCCTTATAAATGAACAATGTCCTTTACAATCTTTTGAACATCAGAACCTCATTACCGTCTAAATCTTCAGAACTACTAATAATTGTACTATCTCTATCTATATCGGTCTTCTGATATGCAACCAATCAGTGATTTGCAATCAAAATTTATGATCAAGACGTCTTCGATTGTTTCATCACCTAAAATCTTCGACATTTTCAATAAATAACTGTAGAAATATACACAACAAATAAAATTGCCACGCCAAAAAAACTAACGTAACTGGTATCGTGGGGGCCGCGCGGACACCAACATGCGCATATCTGGGTCTTAGTAAAAGATGCAGCGGCGAAAGTCTGGCACCGGCCACAACAGGTGACGATATGAGAATACTCAAAATATCGGATGCACACGATGCTTAGTTTAGTAGAAAATGAAGAAAATGTCATGTGTGGGGCCCGCGGCCCCCACGATACCAGTTAAGGGTTAAATTTTGTGACTAAACTGTTGTTGCTTTATCTGTTTTGCTTATTTTTCATTTAATTTTTGATTTCATAATCGACTAAGAGCACATGAACCCCAGACCTTCATTATTTTATAGAAGCTGAAAACTTGTCAGCACATTGCATCAACACAGGTAAGAACGATGGACCATTATGAAGTTTGGATCATCCTGGCTCTGGCAGATAAACGGCACTAAACGAAGCCGAGGAACGTGGGTTCGATTCCCACCCAGTGCAATTATTTGTGTGATGAATTCAAATGTTTGCACTGTGTCTGGGTGTTTCTATGTATAATAAGTATGTATTTAAAACTATGTATTTAAGTATTATATCAGCTATCTGGCCGCCATCACACAAGCTTTGCTTAGTTTAGGGTCAGATGGTGTTGTGTGTGAATTGTCCACCAATATTTATTTATTTATTTATTTAAATATGTATGATAATTTGTTTAAGTGTGCCTGATGGTAAGCAACATGCCTGCCCATACCAGCACAGTGGCACGAAACTATTGCAATACAAAGAAACTATATCATTACCTAGCACTGCACTGCGCTCGTCCCGCAGAGATATGAGTTGTTTTATCTCTATTACTTGTAATTTCACTGTAAACATTGCCCTTTAAACCGGAGCACAGTGATGTTTCACTTTACTGCTTGGCGTAAGAATATATGGCAAATAACTAAGAATATCTGGGGTAGGGCTCTTTGCAGAGTCTGCCTGGGAAAGTGCCATCCAAGCCGCTACTAGTAGGCTCCATAGAACCACACTCTATTATATGATACAGTCGTTCCACGAAGCCGTCTAGACGGGGCAATCGTGCGGGGTGAGACGCGGGAAGCGCGCTCCTGCATTGCCTACTTTACAATGTTAGTATTGCAGTGCGGCTCAGGGCTGACATCATCCGTATGTTTTTGTAAAATTCTTGTAAAATACGTTCCTTATACTGTGATATTTCAAATTTCAAATACTAATATATTATAAAGCTGAAGAGTTTGTTTGTTTGTTTGTTTGTTTGAACGCTAGGATCTCGGAAACTACTAGACCGATAGGAAAGATTCTTTTTTTGTTGGATACTCCATTTATCGAGGAAGGCTATAGGGTATATAACATTACGCTACTATCAATAGGTACGGAGTATGAGTGAAGAATGTAAAGAAAACGGGGAAAAATATTTCTCTTCGAGAGCTTTAGTTCCGTGAATTTAAATTATCTTTGGTCGTTGAAGTCTGTGACGGCGCGTGTCTACATTTGAAGTTTGTGTCATTTGAAGTAATCAAATTTGTTCTACAACAATCAAACAACAATGCATTGTTGCTTATTTACGTATTTTTAGGGTTCCGTAAAACGTAATAAAGTGGCCAGCAATGGATATTTTAGTATGGATTTTCCTCAAATAGACGCGGGTGAAACCACGGGGCACAGCTAGTTTCAAATATAATGGCAAATTTTAATCGTCCCTTGAATGGAAAGTTACAATGGCTTAAAATATATTATTAAATTATTATATGATGTGATACTCACGCGGAATCATGTTGACTGCGAGCAAACAGCGTAGTAGGATGTTTACGTGTCGGCTTACTTATTCCGTAATAATCTTATTTGCGTTTTATTGTACTGTCATCATCCTAAAATAGGATATTGCGGTTTCAAGCAGTACATGGATATATAATTCAGCTAAGTAACATTATATATTTACACTAGCTGACCCCGCAAACGTTGTTTTGCCTTAGTGAACAACCCTTGTCACTTAGGGGTATGAAAAATAGCTAGTAGCCGATTCTCATACCTACAGAATATGCATATAAAATTTGGTTAAAATCAGTAAAGCCGTTTCGGAGGAGTAAGGAAACAAACACTGTGACACGAGAATTTTATATATAAGATAATTATTTACAAGTATATTTAAATTCACAGCATCTGCCTGCGACTTCGTTCATGTTCATGAAGAATTTAGAAAAAGGCTGTTCTTTGAACTACATACATTAATATGTTTGGATAAAAAGTAGCCTATGCTATTAGTTTTTACAGATGTAACCGATGCCTTCAGCACCTTGAAATTGGTAATAAACTGCATCTGGCTATGTAGCGTAAAGGTACAAGTTCGCGCGGAGACCGCGACACGAGACCGCGACCGGAGACCGAGACCGGAGACCGCGACAGGCACTTGACACTATAGAATTGTATGGACGCCAGTTCGCGCCGCGACCGCGACAGGAGACCGAGACAGGTCGCGGTCGCGGTCGCGGCGCGAACTGGCGCCCATACAATTCTATAATGTCAAGTGCCTGTCGCGGTCTCCGGTCTCGGTCTCCGGTCGCGGTCTCGCGTCGCGGTCTCAGCGCGAACTTGTACCTTTAGTGTGGCTTACACACAACCAATCTACTTGGCCCCTAGAATCGCTAGCGGCGAGATATGCTGTGGTTCCACTTATTTTGGTTGTTAACCACGAATAGTGATAGGTAAAAACGTCCGGGGTTCACCGCTTTCGGCAAACGACTAGAACGGAAAGAGTGAGCTCACTCTTCCCAACGTTGACATATTCCGTGCGCTTGAAGTTTAGGACTGCAAATCTAGTGGTTTATATCGATGATTTATTTACGTTTTACTGTTATGGGTTATTTCCAGACTTTGAATATAATACTTTAAAAAAATGTTGATGTTTTTCCAGACTATAATATAACTGTGTTTCAAATTTAGGACGTGATTAAGCAACAAACATTTAGATTCAAATACTAGTCGAATAGGATGTCAAAGTTTGGATGTTTGCTGCTCAATCACGTCGTAACATCTGAACTGATGGAACTGAAATTTCGAAAACAGTCAGATAAAAATAGCCTATATGTTATATGTAAATCCAGGGTGGATTAACATAGGCTATTTTTATCGAGTGAAAATATCGGGAACTTCAAGAGAAATTACAGGGCTTAGAGATAAAACATCGTAGATCTCTGGGTGACGAGCGCAGTGCAGTGCTAGGTAATGATTTGGATTATTCATGTTCCAATAGCTGCGTATCACTGTGTTTTTATGTGGCAGGCATGTTGCTTACCATCAGGCACATGACCTGCTCGTCTCATTACTCTTAAAAAAAAATTTTTTAATCTCTGGATGACGAGCGCAGTGCAGTGCTAGGTATAATCATACTAGGTATAACTCGGACTCTTTCTGTTCCAATAGCTGCACGATACTGTGCTGTTAGGGAGAGGCATAATGCTTACCATCAGGCACACGCCCTGCTCATCGGCGCGTCACCTCCTCGAATGCCTATCCCTAGCTGGGGCGTCGGACGCCCAACGTCCAACGCCCCAGGCCCTCCTGTGGAGACGGGATACGAGCCCAGAGTGGCAACTCTCCAGGCTTTTTTTTTAAATAAAGAGTGGTGAGACGAGCAACATGTGCCTGATGGTAAGCAACATGCCTGCCACATAACAGCACAGTGACACACAGCTATTGGAACATGACGAGTTCAAATCATTACCTAACACTGCACTGCGCTCGTCACCCAGAGATCTAAGGTGTTATATCTCTAAGCCCAGTAATTTCCCTTCAAACCGGAACACAGTAACGCTAAAGGTACAAGTTCGCGCGGAGACCGCGACGCGAGACCGCGACCGGAGACCGCGACGGGCACTTGACACTATAGAATTGTATGGGCGCCAGTTCGCGCCGCGACCGCGACCGCGACCTGTCTCGGTCTCCTGTCGCGGTCGCGGCGCGAACTGGCGCCCATACAATTCTATAGTGTCAAGTGCCTGTCGCGGTCTCCGGTCTCGGTCTCCGGTCGCGGTCTCGCGTCGCGCTACCTTTACACATTGCTGCTTGGCGGCAGAATAACTGGCAAAGGTGTGGTACTTCCCTAGGCGGACTCTGTCAAGAGTCCTACCACTACAAATCTAATCTGCATTGAAGTATCGGGACCACACACATGATCTTAGTAAAGATCCCGTGATATTAGTTTACTGAAAAATCGTGATACCTTAAAACAATAGTTAATCATTCAGTGGATCAGACGTGATTCAACAACAAACATCGAAACTACAAAAAAATATGTTATTGAGCATTTTTAATAGTGACGAGACGAGCAAATCATTTGCCTGGAGGTAAGCGTAGCAGTAGGGCTCTTTGCAGAGTCCGCTTGGGGAAGAACCACACTTTTGCCAGTTATTCTGCCACAGTAGTGTGCAACATTACTGTGTTCCGGTTTGAAGGGCAATGTTTCTAGATAAATTACTGAGTTAAGAGATAAAACATCTTTTATACCTGGGTGACGAGTGCAGCAGTACGGTGCTAGGTAATGACTTTGACTCTTCATGTTCCAATTGCTGCGTGTCTACTGTGCTGTTATGGGTAGGTATGTTGCGTACCATCAGGCACATGTATTGCTCGTTTTGCCTCGCACACTTAACTATTAAAAAAAAAGCGACACGCCTGCCCATAACCTAGGGCGGATCCAGAGGGGGGGGCATCATCATCATGCCCCCATGGAGGATCGTGGCGGTGGGTCATGACCCCCCCTGGGCTGTATCTAGAACCTAGGTGGAGAACAAATTACAACGCACACACGCCTTTTGCACTAAAGTTGGATCTGCCCTTGCTCATAGCCAAAAATAATCCAAATTATTACCTAGCATTTTTTAAGCATTAACAAGCTCGGAAGAAGAGAGTCAAGGTCATAAACCACCACGCAGGCCCAGAGCGGGTCGGTTGGATGATATATGACCTCCAGAGATTCTAGGTAGTCGGTTTCCTCACGATATTTTCCTTCATCGTTTCAAGTTAGCGACATTACGCACATGACTTAAAAAATACAGTGGTTCGCGTGGTTTTGAACCTGGGGTCTCCGGATCGGCAGTCGCCGTTCTCCCGTCTAGATCTCTAGATCAGCCGTAACGTAAGCCACCTAGCTATCACCTAGCGCTGCACTGATTTTGCTGCCAATCCTGAAATCCCTATAAAATCTACTGCTCTAAAACTCTGGTATATAGGCAAATAAATGATCATATCATTATTATATCAGTACATACTTATGTAGATTAATTATTATAAATTTTTTGACCCCAATCAATGGGTGTCATGGCCGCAAAACTTGTTCTTACGAAATACTTCCCGGAAGATGCTATTGGAGCACATACCTTCTCATATAATGTACCTACGAAACAGTGCCGTAACTAAACCGGCTGACGGCGGTAGAGGGGGCCCAAAGCAGTACAGGGGAGTCTCTTAAAGGGGTCCCAAACATTAAAGAAAGTCAAATTATAATTAGGCTTAATTGAATTTATTTATTTGCTAGCCGTGACTCACAGTGTAACCAGCGATTTAACAGACATTAATTTTAACGGGATAAAAAGTGACCTAGATAATATATATATATGTGTTTTGTGTTAATACATTTGATGTACTTACTACGCTATTGGCTTATTCAATCCGTTTTGCCGTTACAAAGATACGTGGAAAAAAACAATAAACCTACAAAACAACCCAAAAACTTTTGCATGTATACATATTTGCGATGCCCTGTGGTTTTACCCGCGTAGTTCCCGTTCCCATTATTCCTCCGGGATAAAAAGTAGCCTATCTGTTCCGCCAGACTATAACCTATCTGTGTTCTAAATTTCGACCCGATCCGTCTATACGTTATGACGTGATTGAGAAACAAATTTATAATATTAGGATTATAATATTTTTATTTTCACAGGATAAAATTCCACTATAGTCTGGAATAGCATACTAGGGAAATTTACGAGTACAGTAATTTTGTTTGCTTGCTGAGCTCGTAACCTTCTGCCTTTCAACCACCTAACATATCTATTATTATTCCTTTTATTACAAGAACATAAACTAAATTATAAGTGGTTATTTGAGGCAAGCTGAAAACTTGTCACATACATCTCCTATTATTATACCCAACACGCAAGGGCGGATGCAGAGGGCCCCTGGTGCCAAAGCTGGATCTGCTCTTGCCAACACGGAGGTGCAGAGCTGGCAGGTGAGTAGCGGACCAAAATTCATCCCTCAATCTAGATCAACCACCTGGCAGCTAGAAAATCCCATCAAAACGGTCTGCCTTTTTTAGAATCCCAATTTTGTGTCAGAAATAATATCGAATTAAAATATAATATTACTTCATATACACTTTTCTATTTTTTGCAAAACAATTTTAGCAAGCGTTTAGCAACGTTGAAACCCCGACTTAATCATCTGACTTATTTTGGTCTTACTCTTTCAACATTAAACTACTTTTTTTTTTAATGTATGGATTCCATTTGCCCTACTACTCTTGGTGAGCCAGGTCTGCAACTCAAGGGTATTATAAAAGGAGACGTATGTATGTTACAAGTTTTCAGCTTGCTTGAAACACATTTTCGTGCCAGTCTTCGAATATTTCCATTGGCTCTCTGTTTCATTACAAGTGAAAGAAAAGAAAGAGAGAGAAATATCAAAGCAACACAACTTATGTTGGCCGCTAGACTCCCTGGTCGGGGGCCATCTCGGACCGGGGCCCTTGGCTTTTAGTTGTCACACTACAGTTACGCTACTGCTATCAACATTTAAAAACTATTAAATGAACGATAAAGGTACAAATATATCTTATTTTATGGATTATGAATTACTTTACATAATTTTAATAGATTCGGTTATCTCAATAATGGATTCTGTTATTTTTTAGGGTTTCGTTAAATTTATAATTACGAAACTCTTTATTGTGGAGCCCATTGGTTTTTGCGGTTTGTTTGTCTGTCTGACCTATTTCGGTCATCTTCCGGTTCATAAATAACCAAAATAATAAATATAATTATTTTTGGGCATTCTTCACACAACATGATCTTTGATTGATGAGGATTATGGGAGCCAGATAGCTAACAATATAATGTAAATACATAGAACTAAAAATTGTAACGGCATGATTGTAGTTCCAAATTTTTGTACATATATAATAGGTTGATTTTCTCAGAATTTTTTTCGTATACATTATACAGGTGGTGGAATATAACGGCCGATAAGTAAAGACGTATATAACATTATATACATATAGGTATAACATTTCTTTCAAGTACATAAAAAAATCAAATCTGTGCATTAATTATTTTTCAAACCGTTGCGATTTTCTGGGTTATTTTTTTTTGATTCGATTTTCGATTCGATTTCGATTTTCAGTAGGTTCGAATCCCAACTAATTCGTAACGTGGAATTTTATAATTATTGTGTTTTTTATGCACAAAATCAATGTATACTCGTAATGAATAACACTGTTGGGACTGTTTAAAATTGTTGCAACATCTTATACTTGGATACAATAAAGCATATTCTATTCTCATTCTATTCTCATCTCACCACTGAGTACCTACTTTTCAAATTCAGATATACATGTTAGTCATCACCACTGGCTTTAACGATGAAGAAAAACACCGTGAGGAGATCATGCTCAATGAATCTTTCAAGGTTATGCGCCATTCGCCAATCCGCACTGAGCCAGGATTGTGGGTTTGATGGCTTTGATTGTTTTGGCTTCGGTACCTTCAAGAAAACTGCCGAAAAGAAAAGCAAAGAGTTTCAGCAATGGTAACATTTAGTGAGTTGCTTATGCAAATAAAATTTTATCCAAATGTGTTTTGGTGATACGAAACCCGTGGGCGATTCAAATTCACACTTGAATAATTTATTCAATTACGTCTAGTTTCGGAAGCCAATAATAATACATTTCAAGTTATCATTAATTGCCTTCCGAACTGTTGTTTTGTTATTTGGAGCGAGGTAAATCTTATATATAAAATTCTCGTGTCACAGTGTTTGTTTCCTTACTCCTCCGAAACGGCTTTACTGATTTTAACCAAATTTTATATGCATATTCTGTAGGTATGAGAATCGGCTACTAGCTATTTTTCATACCCCTAAGTGACAAGGGTTGTTCACTAAGGCAAAACAACGTTTGCGGGGTCAGCTAGTACTAATCTATACTAATATTATAAAGCTGAAGAGTTTGTTTGTTTGAACGCTAGGATCTCGGAAACTACTGGACCGATACGAAAGATATTTTTTTTTGTTGGATACTCCATTTATCGAGGAAGGCTATAGGGTATATAACATTACGCTACTATCAATAGGTACGGAGTATGAGTGAAGAATGTAAAGAAAACGGGGAAAAATATTTCTCTTCGAGAGCTTTAGTTCCGTGAATTTAAATTCTCTTTGGTCGTTGAAGTCGGTGACGGCGCGTGTCTACATTTGAAGTTTGTGTCTTTTGAAGTAATCAAATTTGTTCTACAACAATGCATTGTTGCTTATTTACGTATTTTTAGGGTTCCGTAAAACGTAATAAAGTGGCCAGCAATGGATATTTTGGTATGAATTTTCCTCAAATAGACGCGGGTGAAACCGCGGGGCACAGCTAGTTCTACATAAAATTGTAACTTGTTTGTAATCTAGTCGGTAAACCCGTTGGATTAGAGTCGAAGTAATGTTTTTTTTTACCAATAGATACCTATTAAGTTTTTTTTTCACTTGGTCATCCATAAATTACGTCACACGTCAAGGGGGGGGGGGGGTCGATGAAGTGTGACATTGTGTGACAAGGGCCGGGGGGACATTTTAAATTTTGTGACGTCTTCTTTTGACGTGATAACGTCTTATAATTCGGTGAAGCCGGCTGCACGCCCGCAAAACATGACGTCATGTAACGTTACCGTTACCGTTAGTTCGTCGTCCGTGCCATGCGGACGAAGCTGAGCGCTGAGGGCGCCACCCGCCGAGTCGAGCGGTATCACTACTCGCGCTATCAGCGTACTGATTTCTTAAGACGTTGTCACGTTTAACTATCGTCAGTAAACCGACTTTACAGACAACCATTTTTTTTTTAAATATTGTATTTCATAACTAAGTATAAGAAAACTAAATTTAAGCGAAAATTCCAAAATAAGTAAAGTGATGCCACACTAGAGAGGTCTCAAAAATGTGACCAACTGTGGCAAGGATAGGAGAGGGGAATAAAAATCATGAAATTCGTGTGAGTGGTACATAATACGTAGCACGTAGTACTCAGGTATCACGTCCAACGGTGAAAGAGTTTATGAAATCGATCCAGTAGTTCCTGAGATTAGCGTGTTGAAACAAAAAAACCTCTTTAGTTTTATAATATTAGTACAGAAATGTTCATGCAAGCATCTTCCACTGGAGTCCTGAAAATTTATTTCGCAGACAAGTACCTACCTTTTATCATTTCGTTGGTATAAAACGGGTGCCATTTAAAAAGCATGTTCTTTTTTGTCCTAATTTACTTTGTCATAATGAATGTAGCATGATATATGTATAGTGTCATATGTCAGTGTCATAAGTGTGATATTTAAAGAAGTTACAGCTGGTCTAGAAGTTACGGCTGGTCTAGTCGGGAGAACGGCGCCTGCCGATCCGGAGACCCCGGGTTCAAACCTCACACGCACCACTGTCTTTTCAAAGTCATGTGCGTAATGCCGCCAACTTAAAACAGTGAAGGAAAACATCGTGAGGAAACAGACATGTACCTAGAATCTTTCGAAGTCATGTGTCATCCACCAACCCGTACTGGGCCAGCGTGGTGGATTACGGCCTTAACTCTCTCCTTGCGAGAGAAGGCCCCGAGTCCCAGCAGTGGGAACATTTAGTGGGCTGTTGATGATGAATATATAGTGTCAGAATGCAACAATTGCATAATAGTTTTTTGGCATAATGTGTTTTAAGCAAAACAATCTATTGTGCTACATTTGATCCGACTATGATGATGCATGATAGTCTTTAGGCATATTAATGAGACGCATAATAGTCCTTAGGCATTTTTTATTTATTTATTGTGCTACTAAATATAGACCCAGGTTACAGAGGACCCAGATCCGACTCGGAGCACCCCGACTCCACCTAGTCTTGTCGCTATTACCCCTAGAGTGTATATAAAAAATGGGGGAGCTTCTGGCGGGAGCCCACCCGGAGTCACAAAGTGCATATTTCTTAGTTGTACCGTCTGCTTTTCTCAATGTGTGCCTTTAAACATTAAGCTAAGTTATCTTTATGCTATAAATGGGTATATGTTTAAACATTATGGTAAGTTATTGTTATGCTATATAGGGTTATGCTAGTAAACATTATGCAAAAATAGTTATGCGTTTAATTGTTATGGTTAAACTATATTCTACTGTTTTTTACGGGTCTTTATGTAGCATAACAATTGTTATGCTACATAAAGACCCGTATAAAACTGTAGAATATAGTTTTATTATCTTTACATAGCTTGGAATAGCCTAAACAACCCACTCAATCTCCCACTGCTGGGCACATTTAGTTAACTGACTAGGCTACTCGGGGTCGACTTCCCCCGCAAGGAGAGAGTCAAAGCAATAATCCACCATGCTCTCCCAGTGCGAGTTATTGGATGACACATGACCTTAAAAATTCAAGGTACATGTCGGTTTCCTCATGATGTTTTCCGTCACCATTTTTACGTAAGTGGCATTACGCACATGACTTCGAAAAGACAGTGGTGCACGTGGGATTTGAAACCGGGGATTACGGATCAGCCGTCACCGTTCTCCCTACTAGACCAGCCGTTACTTTTGCCATTACACTTATAACTTTTGCCAATATACTTTTCAAGGTCAGAGCGAACTGGTATATTCCACAACGTTGCTTTCCATCAGGTTAGTTGGTACGCAAATGCCAACATTTATGTGCGTTAGAAAAAAAAAATTGTTGTCTGTAAAGTCTGTTTACTGACGATAGTTGAACGTGACAACGTCTTAAGAAAATACTGATGGAATGGTAGCATTTTTCAAAAGAAAATTTTAATTTCATTTGTTTAATAGATTTGTATGTAAAAAGTAATCAGTAGAATTTAGTCATTTTCAATCAAAACAATGCAAAAAAGCTTTTATATGCCGGGGATCGAACCCGGGGCATTTCACATGCAAAGCGAACGCTCTACCACTGAGCTATATCCCCGCTTGAACTACTGGTTGAAATAATTAATACAACTGTAACAAACATGCGGCGAGGTAACGACCGACGGTAACGCGGTAACGGTACATGACGTCATGTTTTGCGGGCGTGCAGCCGGCTTCATCGAATTATAAGACGTTATCACGTCAATATAAAAAAACAATCACGTTCTAGCAGTACCATAATTATAATTTCAACTTACTAAAGCCAATATTTTAATGTCTTCCAGGCAATTTTGGCTAGGCCGGCTGTTTCTGATTTTTTGTACCTTACTTTTCTGTGGAGCAGTAACAAGTAACATACATATTATATTCCCTTCATGATAATGGATGAAATATCTGATCGATTAGAGCAACATTGTATGCGTTATCGGACCGTAGACTCAAATAAGTTATACACACTAGCTACTAACGCAGATCTTGAACAAATAAATAAAATCGTCTTATCCTCCTTATTCTTTGTGCTAACTGCGATAATTCCACGGATAACGCATTTATTAACGCTAACAACCATTATTGGATAAAATAACAAAAGCTACCATATAAGGACTGGCTGGAAATAAATCACGGCATATTAAATTTGAAATTGGAACAGTTAGATCTTCAAAATGGCGATTTCGAAGTTGACAGCTGTCTTGTTAGTGGTGTGCCTCTTCGCGGTATTTTGCGAAGCGCAAGGTCCGAAAAGACCTCAAAGTTCGAGTCAGCAAGGCCACAATTCACCTTCGAAGCCGCGTGGTGGTCATTTCGTGAAGAGAGACGCTGATTATGGAGATTTGGGAGATGCTGATGGCGGATACCAGGATGCCGATAATTACGAGCGCTCATTTGAAAGGCCGCATAGAATCCGCGTGCTCCCTGGCTTCCTCCATTAAATAACAAAACACAACGATACGGGTAACGTGCAATTTGGAACGGAATTTGAATTAAGTATTTTTAAGTTTTGTATTGTAAATAAATGCTAGCTAATCAATGTCATTTCTGTTTTTTTTGTAGTGTAGTGAGACTAGTGCGACTTTATTCAATACGATACATTTTGCATCGCATGCAAAGGAACTTTGTACCTTTTAGATAAAGATAGTATTGAATAGAATCGCACCTTATAATTTGTAGCATAGCTTCCATTTATTTCCTAGACCCTAGACCAAATGGGATGTGCTTAGGATCTAGTCTTACGGGCATCCATAAACGGAAACTCCACACGTCCTGATACTCCTAATCAGGTGTTAAACTACCGGTGGTAGGCTTCGGCCGTGGCTGGTCCCAACCAACCAAGCAACCAACCGCCCGACTAAAGTCAGGCCACCAAGCAGCCTAGCCGTGACGCCATCAGGAAAAAAGTGAATGGTTGCTACATAATTCCTCCTCTTCATCAGTTTACACTCGCCTACTACTGGACATAGACCTCTCCTATTGGAGAGCCACTCAACCCGATTCTCGGCTGTACGTTTCCAACCAGCAACACCTTTCGTAGCTGCAAGACTGTATTGCTACACACCAATACTGTGCATCGGTATGTATATCCAGTCGCATTAACCACCACTTTTAATTTGTGCTTCCCGTCTTTCTCCGATTTCCGTGTCTTTTTTTCATCGTACAGTTGCCTAGAAGAGACCGCGTTAAGCTGTAAAATCATTGTCTAGTACTTTTTGTCAGAATGTACAATTAAATAAGCGACACTTTTAGGTTTAACTCCAGATCTAAGTTCTAATTTCAATGTAGCATATGTGCCATGAGGAATCAACTGTCGGCTTTGGCTTTGTTATTGTTATCTCTATAATTTTAAGAGGAAAGAAAAGAAAGAGCAATATCAAAGTTAACACAGTTTTATTAAGGCGGTAGACCCTCCTTTCTCGAGTAAAACGGATGTGTCAGCCATCGCTCTCCTTGATTATATCTGAAGGTCTCTACCTTCAGGCGACCTGCCACCGAGTGTAGCTTTGAGGCGACTATGAGTACCCGAGACACATACGGTGCCTATCTACCACAAATACATACATGCATATCTATACTCTGCTATAATTGCGATTAACAGGCGATATAGACAACATAGCAAATTTTACTGTGCAATAAGTTTACTCTTAAACTCAATGTTAAAGAATCTGTGACCAGTTGAAATTAACAAAAATTCTGCCTTAAAGTATGGTCAATAGGTCATGTTTGTAAACAAAACACTACGACGACGTCATTATCAATGAAAAATGCACCTCTGTCACCTCACTTCGTTTTAAAACGTATGCAGTGTCCGATTCAGCAAAAGAAATACAGCGTTTTATTTTACTCCCAAAAAAAGATCACTACACCTGTTTAACTAGTATTTATCCCGCATATACTACGATATCATCAACTCTGAACTTGACAGTGATCGACACGTAACTAAATGAAACTTAATGCAAGTGATTATTCCTTTTGTTTTTCAAGTAACTTGAGGGTAGAGGGGAGTCACGGTTGGGTGGGCGATCGTGACTCGTGACCTTGACCATGAATAACATGTAAATATTACGATACGATACTACAAAACTCATGCGTGTCAGTGACCATAAATTGGATAATTTCCGTGTTTTTTTTTCCATCAGATTTTCGGTTGTTTTTCAGCTTGTTGTGTTCAGTAACGGCAGTAGATAACGCTGTTAAAATTTTGATAGTACAAAAAAAAAATAACGGTATATATGCAAAAATGATGATGTTTATTGCTCAACCACGTCGGAACAGGTTGGAATTTAGAACACGGATTATAGTCTGGCACATAGGCAATGTGGGTAAAACTGTACTGCTAGTTTTTATTTTTTAAACATTTATAGGTTTACACTTGACCACCATCTCGCCTGATGTTAAGCGACGATGCGGTCTAAGATGGAGCGTGCTTACCTAGAAGAAACCGATTCACTCTCGATTTGAAGACACCAAGATTATAACCATCGGGAAAAACCCACTCGGGCAACTCATTCCACAGTCTAGACGTTCTTATCACAAAAGTGGAGTCAAACCTCTTTGTTCGTGTCTTTGGAACATCAACCATGAAACGATGCCGCTTCTTCGAGCTACGGGAAGTCCGATAGAAAAAAGGGCTAGGTGGTATTAGATCATGCAGATCAAATGCACACTCTCCGAAGTGTATCCGATAATAAACCGATAAGCTAGCAATTTAGTCTTTTTCGCACAAGAGTGTTATTGCCTATGAGCCTTTTAGCACGCCTCTCAATCGATTCCAGAGCCTCAAGCTGATACATGCTGATACTTAGCCGATCCATCCCAAAGGTGCGAACAGTACTCCATACAAGAGCGAATCTGTGCTTTATATAACAAAAGCAATTGTTCAGACTTGAAGTACTTTCGCACCTTTGAGAGGATACCTAGTTTTTTGGCAGCTAATTTAGCCTTGGACTCGATATACGAGCCAAAGTTGAGTGTAGATGTCAAGGTGTAGGTGTAGTACAAATATGAACTCGCAGTTGCCTGTTTTATTTATTACCAAATTATGTGTGAGTTTCAAGCTGATATATAAGAGAGATACTTAACCTAATTAAAGAGTTTTTCCTAGATTGTCAAAGGGTAAAAATAAAATAATGTTTAAGGATAAAATTTCAGAGGTTTATTAAAATCTAAAAAAATCTCAAAAAATTTAATTCTAGTTAAGTGATAATATTTAAAAATAAAAATTTCATCGACAACATTGAGTTGCAATAACAATTTATGATGGTGCTGTTCTTAAATTAGTCTTTAATAAATGATTTAAACAATTAAACTTCCAAACTTTGTTTCAATGACCATTTCATGCTTTCACAAGTAGGAGCTCAGCAAGGAGATCCACTAGGACCACTTGTTTTTAGCTTGGCCATTCACAAGATCATCGTTGAACTAAAATCCTCTCTTAACATATGGTATTTAGACGATGGCACTATTGGAGGTAAACCGGAAGAAGTATTTCAGGACCTTGGGATACTTATTCCACTCCTCAAGGATCTCGGCCTCGTGGTGAACCCTTCCAAATGCGAGTTTTTCCCCTGCAGTGTGGAAGCGCGCGGAAACTTTGCGCATTTCAGTTCTATGTTACCAGGACTTAAGGAAGTGTCGACTTCGGAGTTCACTCTATTGGGGTCCCCGATTTTTGCTGATGCTGTTCCCGAGGCCATTACCTCTCGTACGAGGCTTCTTCTCAGCACTCGTGAACGCCTTAAAAACATTTCCGCGCACGTGGCGATAGTGTTATTGCGAATGTGCTTCGCCGTTCCTAAAATAACATACTTGTTGCGGACGGCCCCCACCTGGAAATATCCGGCTGAAGTGTCTACGTTTGACGAGGCTCTAAAATCGGCGGTTGAGTCTATTCTTAACGTTGCCCTTGATGAACGTCAATGGTCACAGGCAGCTCTTCCAATTCGGTTTGGGGGTCTAGGGGTGCGTTGTGCGCGAGATGTCGGCCTGCCTGCTTTCCTTTCGTCGGTGCATGGGGTTGCTGATCTTGCCGCTACTATTCTAAATTCAAATGGTGGCGAGGAAAGGTTACCTTATGCTTCTGACGCTTTGATGGTCTGGAATGCCCTCAACTCCGGGGAGTCGACTCCCGTAGAGTCTCAAAGCCAACGGGCGTGGGATGCTATTGGGGTCAAGCGGGTCCAAGCACAACTTTGGTCATGTGCCTCGGGAGCGGATATGGCCAGACTCCGGGCCGTCTCGCAGCCTGAATCTGGGTCTTGGTTGCAGGCGCTACCTTCTCCTCACCTAGGCACCTTATTGGATAACAACTCGTTGCGCGTTGCGGTGGCTCTTCGCCTGGGCTGCAAGGTGTGTGAACCCCACGTATGCACCTGCGGCTCCCTGGTAGAAGCCAATGGCCATCACGCTTTGAGTTGCCGACGGTGTGCAGGAAGGTTCTCGCGACACCATGCACTCAATGACATAGTTCGGAGAGCCTTAGTGTCGGCGGGAGTTCCATGCGTACTTGAGCCCCCGGGCCTATGCAGATCGGACGGCAAGAGACCAGATGGGTTGACTCTGGTGCCCTGGAAGAACGGGAAGTGCTTAATTTGGGACGCCACTTGCGTCAGCACTGTCGCCGCCAGCCACCTAGGTCGCACTATCCACTCGCCATCGGCCGCGGCAGAGGATGCCGCTGATAAGAAGAAGCGAAAGTATGGTATGTTGGTGTCGCAGTACGAATTTGTACCTGTTGCCGTGGAGACCTTGGGTTGTTGGGGCGCAGAGGCTAAAGGGTTCCTCTCAGAATTGGGGCGCAGGCTCAGGGAGAATACGGGTGACTCCCGCTCTGGTGCGTTCCTGGAGCAAAGGTTGGCCATTGCCATTCAGCGTGGGAACGCGGCGAGCATCATGGGCACTTTTGCGCCGGGAGCGGTTAGAGGTGGGTTATTCGGAGATTAGTTTTTTAATTATTATTTTGTTGTCAATATAATATTTATTATATCGATATCGATATCGATATATATTAAAATACGAGTTAAAAGAGGCTATACGGGATCTAATTCCCTCCTACTTACTTTCTCCCGCTTAGCTAAATTGGTTTTGGCTTTGCCATCGTTGTCTCTATAATTTCAACCGAAAAGAAAAAAGAAAAATCAAAACGAAATAGTTTTAATTACATACATAGGTTCATAGGATTAAATTTCCTTCGATAGCGAGCCAAATGAAGACAACTAACTGTAAGGTTGCTGTATGGACTTTAAGTTAATATAACACGAAGGTGTTCTAGGAAAGTTTATTTTCCGCATACGCCTGCATTCCAAAAGAGATCCTGTCTGAAATCTTCCTTCAGCACTGATGTGCAGGCTTACAAAACAATTTTTTGGTTAATAAGATTACAAATGCATTTGCTAGAGTTTTTGCAAGGAAGAGGGGTTCCTCTTTCAATAAAAACAAACAAAAAAAGATTCTATCAGGCTCGCTTTACAGCACTTAATGCATTGCGAGACTTTTTGTTCGAGTCACTGATAAGTACGTAAGCCTACAGCAATACGTCAAAACAGGCTAAAAGTACTGACAATTGCAAAGAAAAAACTTACAGACGTGTTAACATTATAGATTACAAAATAAAACGCGGAAATCTGAAACACATTGATCATGACAATTATGATAATTTGCTTAAAATGAAAGCTGAAAAAAAATAAAAGGTTGAGCATCCTTCAAGTTGTGCGAGGCTGCAAAACGGAGTAAGAGCTCGTACACCAATAGAATCGCTTTAATTTCCTAGTCTTGCTTAGTGATGCGCAGATATTCGATTCTAAAAAGCAGACTCTACTCTGATAGCTCTCGTCTCTATTTTTATTTGACCTAGGGCTAAATACTACTCTTCAATAATAGAAGATCATTTTCAATTGGACGTTTCGTAACATTTTTGTGGTTGTTAACACAAATATTGATATATCTGCAAACGAAAAGAGTCATAATAAGTTCTGAGGTCAAGATACACTGGTACCTTCGACGTCGAGTGAACAGACTGGTAGAAGAATGTGAGCAAACTCATATTTTATACATATGGGAACAAAAGAAGGTTAGAAATGTGTGAAGAAAGTGTATGAGAAACGTTTTTGAGGAACCTGGCATAAACGGCGTCCTGAACTAGTAAATGAGTCTCATTGCACCGATTCACCGTAAATATTTGTGGACATTACATATACTCTTACATATTTTGTATAGGGTTTTGCGCCTACAGCTCTAACCTAGAGTTCGGTTGGTACTAAATGCCAACTGGAAGAGAAATCACTAAGCTAAGAGATAAACCATCAGTCTAGTGGTTTAGAAACTTCATGTTCAAATATCTGATTGGCACTTGACTGGTTTGGGCAGGTTTGTTGCTTACCATATTTATATAAGTATAAGGCCCAAGTCTTGCTCGTTATGTCACTCAACATTGCAGCTATCATAAGGGCACATAACGTGTTAACCTCTTTTTAAAAACAAAAACGAAAAAGGCACGAAAAAAGCAGCATCTGTGGTGGAATAACTTTTAACACCATTTCAAAGCTTCGCTTAACATCCTCGCTCACTGACGGACGCTCAGTTTTACAATATTAGATTCAATAAACAAAACACACTGGCACAACATTGACTAAATATACAGCACCGTCGATTCAGCAACATTTATATTAAGTTTATTTAATATTTTGTTACAATTTATGATTAACAGGAGTAAGAGTATATCTGTAAACAGAATTACAGCTTGACAAAAAAGTATTGAAATGGCACTAGCGCTGTTTTTTATTCTTAATATTTTCGTTCTTTTAATTCTATTAATGAGTGTTATGTGTATAAATATATAATCGCACAATAAGTTTCATGGGTCAGTCTGTGTGCTTGCTTCTTGGTTCATAGGACTAAATAAATCATTTTCACAATTCAAGAAGCAAATTTAATTGCATAAATGAAAAATGTATAGTGCAGTGATATTTTTGATAAATGCATTATTTGTCATCAGAAAATAGTAAATTAAAAAAATAGTTACGAAAGTAGCGCTGTCAATGGTAAGAAAAATGTCAATGGTAAAGATTTTTTCGAACATAACTAGTCCCAAACATTTCTATTGCCACTTATTTTTTGCCAAGCTGTATTCTTATTACTTTCTAAATGTTAACAATGAGAAAAATAGTAAACATTTAATTATACAATGAAATTTGATTTAAGGCGGTAACATAGTTTTAAACTTTACATTTACCAAAATACTTGTGTTTTTAAGAGTAGGCGTTTCAATTACAAATAAACGATCTTTATCACGAGACCAACACATACAAAGCAAAAAATGGCTATTATATGAGGCTTTACTGATCATAATAAATTAGATAAAGTGCCTCCGACAGAGATGGCGCAGAGTTGAATGTTTTGATAAAACTTCATATTTTTGATTCTGTTTACTTTTGGCACTCAAACCTAAATATGTACCTTAAAATTGTTATAAATTGGTATTGCCGTTAAATTTACTTTTTTGTCTAGCTCATTTGGCGAACTTTGTGCCACCATAGGTACATTTGTTTCGTCGACATTTTCAATGCATACCTTGTCTCGACAAAAACAAATACATCAAACAAAGAAATAATCATCCAATTTGGTGCAATAATTCAAAAGTTATGAGCACACATACATTTTGATGATCCATTTTTATACATAAGTAAAGAAGATGAAATGTGATAAGTCATGGTTGAAATTAATTACTAAGCACCCACTACTGCCATCTAGTGCGTACTTCTGAAAATGGTTCAGTAATGACGCTGACTCAAGCTTATACAATTTGTATATTAAAATAAAACACAATCGCAACCCTTGCTGTAATTGACAACTACATATTGCGTTTTGAAAATGCCTCATATTTTATTTTGGTAAAATTTATCATGTAACAGCAATTTGTTTTTTCGTATTGATCTCGTAACAAAAGTTGAATCAAATCTTGTTTAGCAAATACTTATTCATACAATAAAATTATACATTAAGTAATTCATTCAAAGTTAAACCTAATAACCTAAAACATAAGGCACATTATGGCACAGCTAGTTTCTTACTAACTATATTTTTTGGCACAAAAGAATTCACCTAGTTCTTTGGGATTAGTAATGGTAGTCTTAAATATAAAATTACAATGTTAAGTAATATAATAAGATTTAAATGTAATTTAAGTAAATAATTTGAATAATTTGTGGCACCTCTCTATGATAGACAGAGATGAAAAGTGCTTTATATGAAAATTTCATGAATTGGAGAAAAATATGTGTTACAACCAAGTTAGTTTTCTTAGTAAAATAGTCAATATACTGTTTTCAATGAAGGTTACTCTTTGTAGGTAACCGTTTTACCATCATATGTATTCTTTTTATGATAAACTTACAATGATATTAAGGAAACATTAAACATGAAATACATTTGGCATACCTAATTAATTTGAATGAACGCATGTATTTAATTGCTTAAATATTCTATACTTTGGGGGTTTAGCATGATTTTGGTGTGATTTATAGTTATATCGTATGTTTCAATACTTGTTTTAGGGTACGTACTCGTAATAACTAAGTAATTCTAAAATGGTGTAAGTCAAAATTGACAATTTTGTTGTAAGAAAATAAGGGAGTTTTTTTATAAAGTTACTCGGAAACTTAATATCAAAATTAAGGTAGATCGTTATATGTATTAAGTTGCTTGTACCATTAACACTAAGTTTCCTAGGAGCTTTACAGAAACACACCCTTTTTTAACGTTTTGACCTACGCCTATTACAATATCGAATATACCTCTACGAGATTTTGGTCTGATTTGTTGTAAGTACAAATATCTTTATAAACTAATCTAATGTATATAGTATATTATATGAGCCGTCCATTAATAACGTCACACGTTAAGACGCAGACTCGAAGTGTGACACTGTGTGATAAGTGGAGGGAGGGATTAGTTCATGTGACGTCACACACGATCATATAAATTTATACATAACAATATCAAATTATAGCAATTTACGGAACTGAAGTTTTAATTTTATTATTTAATGAAGTAATATTTAAAACGTGGCGTCTGACTAGTGTGACAAGCTGTGACTGGGAGGGAATGGGGATAAAAAATATCGAAATTTGTGTGACGTAATCAGTATGCAGGCCCTTACGCTTAAAATTCATATTCTTAATACAGGTTAATAACAATTACTCATTTAAACATACTCAACCTTTCTCTTAAAAAAAAAACCGTAAAACATTTAAAAGTCTAAATATACATATAAAATCCCATAAGTAACTGTAATGCCATTGGAGTAAATATTTTTAAAAAAATACGCTAACGTTAGTAAAACACACGTAAAATCTTTGATATATAAAGTTTTTTTTTCTAAATATACAATTCAGTATCATAATGTTATCTCGAGTAAAAACTTAAATCTAGTAATAAATTTCATCAAAGTGACGATATAATAAAAAAAAAAGTCATGTTGGCATACAATCAAAAGCAAAATAATCCTCGACTCAATTCGCTCTCAGGAATCAGGGGCCTAATAAAGGAGACTTTAAAAGACATGATATTATATTTTGTAATAAATCGAATAAAAAAATTGTCGACTCCTGCACATATAAAATGGTATTTTTAGAGAGACTGTAGAAATATCAGACTGCAAAATTTCTTACGTGAGACTTGAATTAAGTATTTAATAGAAATATGTTAAAACCTATCAATATGCATGGTTTCTGATCAACAATTTTTAAAAGACTTACCTGAAAATTAAAATGACAAACCTATTCCAAATTATATTCTAAAAACTCCTTAACGTGACCTCTAAAGACGCCAAGAGATCTCAGTTATTTTAGACCGTTCAGATATGCGTAAAACGGATGTCGTTTGGATCAAAATATACGCCACTAAACGTATACCCGAAAATAATGATTTTACCGATTATCGTGTACCAACATGACCAATCTTTCTAAAAAACCTTAAATGATTAAATCTAGGAGTACATCTTATGTTGGCAGGTGACTATGACCATCACCATCTCCCAGGAGAAGTGACTATGGTCATGGTCACCTAACATTTATTGACTACAAGGTGACCATAGCCTAATAAAGGGCCACCTTTGACAGCTGAATTTGGTAGGTTACAATGACAACCTCATTGTTTATAATGGCTGCTATTTATGACCATGGCTTGAGTTTAGTACTCGCGCCTGCAGTAGTAGCCGAGTGAGCGGCATTTCTGGCACAGGTGCTGTGGGTGAATCTTCGACTGATCGCTCACGTCTAAGCCATCGGGCTTCTCCAACGGCCTCTGAAATTAAACATATCAAACATAAAAAAACTATTAAATAGTAAGTTACGGCAAATCTAGTCAGGAGAACAGTAACTGCTAATCCAGAGCCCCTGCAAGAAATTCCACATGCTCCACTGGCTTTTCGAAAGTCATGTGCGTAATCCCGCTAATTTAAAAACGCGAAGGAAAACATTGTGTACATACATACAACACCTTCCCTGAATCTTTCGAGAGCATCCGTCATGCACCAACCCGGATTAGGCTGGCGAGGTGGATTATGGCCTTGAATATTTGCTTGCGTAAGAGGGCCTCGTGCCCCAGGTGTGGAAATATTTAGCTTATTCTGAAACATAAATAACAGCTCCTTGCACGTGCTAGCTATTGTCATAATGTTACTGACTGGGCCAGGAGCGCTCGCAGCCACAAATTTGGGATCCGGGAGGCCAACAACAATAATCCAATGTGCCGTGTAAAAAGAGTTTCCTAGTAGAGTAGTTGCAGTTCCTGTTGTTTTCCCACGGTATAAAATAGCCTATGTACCTAATATTCGATATTTTGTCAATTTTTTTTTCAGTCTATAACGTACACAATTTGAGGGAGGGTGATGTGATCTCTCTCATTTGCTCCGGGCTGGACTGGGGGCTGCATAACCGGCACGTTTGAACACACTCGCCAACAACGAGCATGCCAATATTGTCGAGTTATTATCTTGTGTGAAAGTTCATTCCAGTTTAACTTGCAAATGTGTTATTTATGTAAAATTGACTGTGTGCTAGTAACTTGTTTGTGGTGATAACTTGTATGATCTGTTTTACAGGCATGTGTATTACAATTACAAATTGTATTGCTATCTAGACCTGTATTTCTATTGTCAGGACTAGATTAGCATACTTTCCCAGACGATTTAAAGTTGAGTAACAATTAGAAATTCGTTTCGTAATTAACAATCAAATTTTGTTTTGCTACTGGTACTCGTTTAGCTAAATTATCCACCATTTTGATTTTAAAGGTTAATTTTTGTTTATAGCATAATTCGGTTATGTTTAATTTCACTCGAAAATTAGTCCGCTCCATCATCGATCGCGCTTCAGGAAATAATGATGCGCGTGTAACATCAGACAAGGTCAGGAGTAAATATATATCATCGATAAAAACTTGAACTCCACAGCGAATCGGTCTCCTCTAGTGAAGAGTTTGTGAGTCAATGGAAAGGCATACGTAGAGCAGTGCACTGATACGTTGTGATGATGTTGAGAGTTGTCTGCACTTTTTGTTAGTTTGCAGGATGATATGATCCATGATCCATTCAATAAAAGAATACTGCACCACGCTAGGTGCTATGCTTAGGGATAGTATTTCATCTATGTATGTTGCCGTTTTCCCGACTAGATGGCTGCTCTACTCGGGAGAACGACAACTGCCAATTCAAAACCCCTGGTTGGATCCACACATACGATCCACTGTCTTTTTGAAGTCATATGCGTAATGCCACTAAATTAAAAACGCGAAGGAATATGTTATGAGGAAAGCGACATATTTTCCTAGAATCTTTCGAAGGCATCCGTCATCCACCAACCCGGACTAGGCCGGTGAGGTGGATCAAGTGTCAAGAGCATACTCTTGATTCGAGAGAAGGCTTCCGAAGGAACTATTTTCTTATCTGTGCCTCGAGTCTCAGCAGTGGAAATATTTTTTAATAGGATGTTTATGTTACGTATGACTTTATTTTAAAATAAAATTCCGACTAAGTTCCGTATTTTTAGTGCAACTACAATTATTGTTGTCTAGGTAAAGGAAATAAAATTATAGTTTTTTGTTGATATTTCGTAAACCACCTCACCGATTTCTATAAAATGTATATGGAACCATGTGTAAAGTATTATCTGCCAAACCAAATAATAATCATCAAAATCGATTCACAATTGGCGGAGCTATCGATTAACATACTCGTATTACATACAAAAAAAACCTACAACAGAACTGAGAACTTCCTCCTTTTTTGAAGTTGTTTCTTTTATCGTATACACTTCGGAGAGTGTGCGACTGATTTGCATGGTCTAATACCACCTTGTCCTTTTTTCTATCGGAATGCTCGTAGCTCGAAAAAGCGACATCGTTTCATGGTTGATGTTCCAAATACACGACCGAAGCGATTTGACTCTACTTTTCTGATAAGAATGTCTAGGTTGTGAAATACGTTGCCTGAGTGGGTTTTTCCTGATGGTTACAATATTTGTGCCTTCAAATCGAGAGTGAATCGGTTTTTGTCTAGGTAAACACGTAGACCGCATCGCTTAACATCAGGCGAGATGGCGGTCAAGAGTAAACCTATCAAAGTAAAAAAAAAATGTTGGTTAAAAAAAGTAAGTAGATATATGTCATTTATACCTGTTTATGTGGAAAGACGTTGATCCGACACTTGATACACTCCTGGCCGTTGTTGGCCCAGGAGTTCCCGCTCATCCACTTACGCTTGCACTTGGGGCACTTGTACTCGCCGAAGCACCGCTTCTTGCCTTGATACGGCGTCAAGCCCTCACCCTTGGGCCGAGCCTGGAATTACACGAGATTTTTTTTTAATTAATTAAACCATCAAATAGGTGTGCTAGACATCCCTCTATGCAAGGGATATAATATGGAGGTCGAAGAAACGCCACAGCATGTGATTGTGGAATGCAGAAGCGTGACAGATCAACGGGCAGAATTCCTCAATTTTCCAGCAGCTGTCCCGGATGCCTTTAACAGCCTGAATAGGCTGCTGGAAGAGCCTGGGATGGCTGGAGTAGAAGGAAAGTATGAGCCACGTACAATTGAGAGGCTAAGTGCGGAAAAGGCCCGTCAAACTAACTAACTACATAACTTTTGTGGTCCACCATTAATTCATCGACTGACATCTGGATGTGACTCTGTCCATTGAGTTAAAGGTTGTGGTTTCGAACAAATATTTGTGTGATGAATACGGTTATTTTTTTTAACCGACTTTAAAAAAAAAGTAGGTTTCTCAATTCGACCGTATATATTTTTTTTTTTTTTTTTTATGTTTGTTCGCGGATAACTTCGTTGTTTATGAACCGATTTGGATGATTCTTTTTTTGTTGGATAGGAGACATTCCAAGGGTGGTACCATGATAAGGAAACCAGGATCTGATTATGGAATCCTGCAGAAATTGAAGAGAACTTGCAAAAATTGTAGGGGCGACAAGCGTGATTGTTAATTTTTCCAATAAGTATTTACAAGCACTACAATTTATTTTGGTTTGACACTACGAAGATTTGGAAGCGATCTGATGATGGAGCCAAAATACTGTCGAGGGAACTCCTCAAAAATTTACAGCAGTTATCTTGTGTTTGGGCTTGATTAATATGTATTGATGAGCACTTTACGTCTAGATGTCTTGGGACTGTCTTTCATCATCATTATAAATGTCTTTGTTTGGATGTTTGTTGCTCAATCACGTTGTAACTAATTAGTTAATCGTTAGACCTTTAAAAACTGCAAGGGTAGACTAGTGCGAAAATGTTTCAATTAAGTATTTTAAAGCACTACAATTGAATGAAGGTCTGGAGTCGATCCGATGAAGGAGCCGAAAGACAGTCGAGGCTACTCCTCAACGATCTACAGCAGTTACCTTGTGTATAGGCTTGATAAAGCTGTATCGATGAGCACTTTACACATACCTACCTAGGTGGGATGTGACTGTTATTAGGGGTCTGACGATGAAGACAAAGGACAGTTATGTGAGCTGTTTAACGGTTTACAGTAGCTAGTGTTTGTGCTTGATTCATGTACTCTTAAATATTGATGAGAACTTGGCACCCACATGGGTACTGAGGACCATTTTACAGGTCTGAGTACACCGACCATCCTGGATTTTAACACTTTATCATAGTGAATATTATTCTACTAGTCAAGTTTTTTCTTTATCTTCTCACCTAATTCAAGCATTATTCATCTAACCATCACTTAAAATCGTAAAATAAAATAATTTTAACAAAAAAAATAACCGACTTCAAACAGTAAACTAAAAAGTAAAAAATAAATCTCTTTACCACAAAGTAGAACGTATTTAGATTAATTTGAACAGACATTATTAAATAAGTATTTAACAATTCTGAAGTCGGTGCCAAGTAAAACAACTACAGCTGAAGCTAACATTAGTAGAGTAGTAAATCGAACTGACATTTGGAACAAAGACAAGTTGTTGGGGACATATGTATGATAGACAGGAAGGTTGTTGCAACATTTACTTCGCACCGACTTCAGAATTGTTAAATACTTATTTAATAATGTCTGTTCAAATTAATCTAAATACGTTCTATTTTGTGGTAAAGAGATTTATTTTTTACTTTTTAGTTTACTGTTTGAAGTCGGTTCTTTTTTTTGTTAAAATTATTTTATTTGTTAAAATTATTTTATTATTGTTCAAACCCCACACGCACCACTGTCTTTTCGAAGTCATGTGCGTAATGCCGCTAACTTTAAACGGTGAAGGAAAACATCGTGAGGAAACCGACATGTACCTAGACAAGTCATGTGTCATCCACCAATCCGCACTGGGCCAGCGTGGTGGATTATGGCCTCAACTCTCTCCTTGCGAGAGAAAGCCCCGAGTCCCAGCAGTGGGAACGTTTAGTGGGCTGTTGATGTTGATGTTGTTGTTGAGACAAGCTAACATCCGAACTTTCGCATTTATAATAGTTATTGTGTACCAATGATGTAATTTTCTGTGTGCAAATAAAAATATTTTTATTCTTAATCTAATAATAATAATAATCCGTAATGAGGATATTCGCAAAAGAACGAAAGTGGCCGACATAGCTCAAAGAGTAAGCAAGCTGAAGTGGCAATGGGCAGGCCACATCGCTCGCAGAACTGACAACCGATGGGGAAGAAAGGTTCTCGAGTGCCGACCACGAACCGGAAGACGCAGTGTTGGACGGCCCCCCACTAGATGGACAGATGACCTAACAAAGGTCGCTGGAAACCGCTGGTTGCAGGTTGCGCGGGACCGTTCGTTGTGGAAATCTAGGGGGGAGGCCTATGTTCAGCAGTGGACGTCTTGCGGCTGATAATGATGATGATGATGAATAATAGGAAGTAGGATGGTTCTCAAGTATTAAGTGTAATTTTTCTCCCTTGTTGTGATTTTTAAATAATAATAATAATAAATATTGGTGGACAATTCACACACAACACCATCTGACCCCAAACTAAGCAAAGCTTGTGTGATGGCGGCCAAATAGCTGATATAGTACTTATATAATTTTAAATACATACTTATTATACAATAGAAACACCCAGACACAGTGCAAACATTTGAATTCATCACACAAATATTTGCACTGGGTGGGAATCGATCCCACGACCCTCGGCTTCGCAGGCAGAGCTACTGCCAATTAAGCCACGCGGCCAGAAATATTTTAGTTTTCTTATTAAATTCAAGTTTCTTTACCTATTTTTATTTTATTTTAAATACTTAGCACCTAAACAATCCTGCTAATATTATAATCGTGAAAGTTTGTGAGAATGAATGGATCTATGTTTGTTACTCATTGACGCAAAAACTACTAGAGGGATTTGCATGAAATTTGGTACATAGATAGATAATGGTCTGGAATAACACACATGCCATATTTTATCCCGAGAAAATAGCGAAATCGAGAACAACGCCTGCAAAACCTCGGAACGCTGCCTAGCTTCGGAATAAAACGCGAAAAATAAATAATCTTTTCTTATCTTGTTTTATAATGTCTCTATGAAATGGGTCAAGTTTCTGAATTTACCTTACCTAATATCTAGAACACAATGTAGAAACAGTACCCACAGTAGAGGAATCCGGCGTTGAGATGAGTTCCTAGAAGTCGACAGAAAACGTGCAGTGTTGCAGTTCGTTGATGTGAAAACAAAGCGCTTAGGTTGCTAGGTTCATAAATACATTTCGTGCGTGTATGTAAGAGTACATATATGTTTGTGTGTGTGGTGGTTGATTCTTTAGTTATACCGTAGAAACATACATATTTACGATGTAACTAATGGGTTAACGAATGTCAATGAAATGGTATAAAAATAAATCACTTTCTGAATGAATGCACACATTCGAATCGTGAAGCACTCTTTCCTATGGCTATTTTTTCTCCGCATAGACACATTCAGTCTACAGGACCGGCCAACTGGTGTATCATTACTGAAACATTACTGTGGTCCATTTGAAAGAAATGACCCATTTTCCATCTCTGGGTGACGAAGTAGGCAGTCTAGTTTTGAAAATTTAGAAGAAATTTTAATACCTAATGATAAAAAAGCTGCACTGTACTGTTATGGGTAACCGTGTTGTTTACCATCAGCCACAACATGTCTTTCGTTCTGCTACTATATTATCAAATAATAAGTGGCCAAGTGCGAGTTGGACTCGCCCATGAAGGGTTCCGTTGCAGCAAGTAACATAATATACATAGTACCTACACATAGTTCTTGTAGTTCGTTGTTACTCTACTCATCAGATCGAGTTCAAACCAATTTTCGTTGGTAGTTTGCATGGTAATGTACATCATATTTTTTTTCAGTTTTTTCATTCTCTTACTTTAGAAGTTAGAGGGGGGGGGGGGGGACACACATTTTACCACTTTGGAAGGGTCTCTCGCGCAAATTATTCAGTGTCGAGAAAAATTTAATGAGAAACCTCAGCATCATTTTTTAAAAACTATCGAAACAAACCCCACGAGTGTAGGTTTGATGAAAAAAAATGTTGAGATTCAGTTCTCAGTATGGGGGGCAACCCAATTTTTTTTTTTTTTTTGTTGGTAAAATCTTAATGCGGTTTACAGAATACATCTACTTACCAAGTTTCAAAAGTGTAGTTCTCATAGTTTCGGCAAAAAGTGGCTGTGACATACGGACGGACAGACAGACAGACATGACGAATCTATAAGGGTTCCGTTTTTACGTTTTACGGCTAAAAACCTGTGAACGCTGAATAACGATGATAATGATTAAACACAGGAAATTTAGAGAAGCGATAACGTCCAATGTATTGCAGTTTATGGCTACCTAATCTAACATTTGTTCCTCCCCTCTGACCCTGTCTGATATGAGTATGTAATTTATTCAATTTGGGAGTTTTAGAACAACCAGTAGACCACCTCACGCATAATACATTGCGACATAACGTTTATTGATAAGTAAATGAATTGTGCAAGATTTTTTTCTTGTTAGTTGTTTTGGTATTGATAGCCCCAATTTTCGCGACGCGGTTTCAAACCGCGCCGCGCCGCGCGACCGTTTTGTTTCAATACTCACGAGACCGCAGGTTTTCGCGGTTTCTGCTCCGGAAAGCTACTGCGCAAGAACCGCGCGCAGCCACGCGGGCGCCGCGCGGCTGCCGCAGCCGCCGCGGCCGTAAACTGCGTCGTGTGTTTTGAATTCAATTTTAAATGGAAATGTGCCGCGCCCGCGCGCGTGCGCGGTTGGCAGCCGCGCCGTGAAAACCGGCTCGTAGGATTCTTTACAGAGTGAGTGCCCCACGCCTCTCTTAACCTCGCCGACAAGGCAGATGATATCCCTCAACATCCATCAGCAGATCTATGTTTTTGCTAGTAATAGGTAAGTCATCCGACACCACCTCCCTCAAATCATGTACCTGTCAACCTCCTCTTTAAATTCGTCGACCATAGTCGACAATTCGTCACCAGATGACATCAGTTTTAGATCCAATAATCAGTCAGCTGAAAACAAATATTCCCCTATCAAAAATAATCGGTCATCTGATGCAAGGTTTGGTTTGTCCCAATAATAAGTCAGTCGACATCAGTAAGAAACTAAAAATCAGTCAGTTGACATTTGCATGGTAAAAATAACAATCAGTCAGCCGACTCAAATACATTTTTTACAATGCAATCTTCCAATAAGCCAGCCGACATCTGTTTGTACTTGCAATTACTAATTAACTGCTTCTTACAAAATTCTTATGAAAGTATGTGTATACTTACGGTATTTTAAAAATAAACATAAAATAGGTATTTTTAAAATGTTTGGATTAGTCTGTTTGATCCGTCATTATAAGCTTTGTACTTTGTACAATCCCTGACTATACTTTAACGTACAAAGACTTTTGAAAGATTTTTTATAGTAAAGAATGGCAAGACTAGCAGTACATGTAACTGATGGTAAGTAACACGCCTGCTACATAACAGTAGTGTCACGTAGCTATTGTAACATGCAGAGTCCAAATAATTACCTAACACTGTCACCCAGATGTAAGATAATTTATCTCTAAATCCTGTAATTTCGCTGGAAACATTGCCTTTCGAACCGAAACACAAATGTTTGCAGGTTTGCACATAATTGGTTAGCAGGAAATAGCTGGCAGCGATGTGGTACTTCCTCAGATGTTTTACTAGTTTACGTGTATTATCATAAACTATTCTTCAACTACAGACGGACAGACAGACAGAAACACTTTATTATGCACACCAGAAAACATATACAATAAAAATAAAAAACAATAGCAAACAAAATAACTTATAACTAGCGCCATAAATGGCGGCCTTATCGCTTATAGCGATTTCTTCCAGGCAACCATTAATAGCCGAAATAAGAGAAAGCGAAAAACAAACTGAGGATATGGTGCGAAAGTAACAGCACGAAGAATACAATATTAATGTCATCATTACATTTCTGCTAGCAAAATCAATAAATAAATAAAAATACTACTTAACAATAGCATACCTATGATATAAATATTCTTGATAAATAAAAAATACATACATACAGTAATAATAAACATACATGATAATAAATAATACAAATAACCACCTGACAGTGACCTACAGAAACAAATAAAAAAAGAGAGAACGAATGAAAATTTAAATATAAAAATTAACAGACCAATACAGAGAGATAGTGTTTCTTGATCTGAGCCTTGAAGGAGACCACGCTCTGTGCCCGCCTACCTACACCTACAAAGATCTAGCTAAAATGCCTTGTTTTATTAAAAACCGAAGTCAACATTGAACTTCCAGAAATACCAAACATTCCAGTTCCAATAAATCCGCCTCCATCACGGCCGGTTATTATTTTTACAGTATTAGTAGAACAGTATTAAAAATAGACAATTTTTTATCGCTCAGTTGCGTAGGTTCAAAGATCTGAAGACAGAAGCGTCTTTGTAACACAAGACCATAGGAAATAGGAGCACGGTTTCGGGTTTGGTAATAAATTATAATGAAACAAATGGACGGTGAGGGGCCAGAGAATGGCCTTTTGTTTTGGTCGTTTCCTTTCGCCATAGAGCAGTTGTGTAATTGAGATTAGTGTTTTTAACAAATCTTTATTGTAACGAAGTTCATTACGGCAGGCTTGGAGGAAATAGGATTTTGCCGTAGTGAAAAAAAGGGAGACTTAAACATAAAGAAACATATATAACGGAAGTGATGCGTAAAAACTGCCTGTGACTAGTGTTGCCAAATTCATTTTTCAGATGATCGTACCATCCTATTATAATATTATTATAAATGGCAATGTTTGGACGTTTGGATGTTTGTTGCTGTATCACGTCGTAACGTCTGAACGGATCGAGGTGAAATTTGTAGATAGATAATAGTCTGTAAAACACATCAGACTACCCCAGGAAAATAACGAGAACGCAGGTAAAACTGCAGGGCGCTGCAAGCTTATAATATTAAGGGGGCGCCTAGTGCCAGAAAACGAAAAAAGGACATTTTCGACGCCGCTCACTGAAGTTAAGAAACTAAAAACTATGACAAAAAAAAAATTACGTGTGGGTACAATCAAGAAGAAGCACAATAACCGAATAGAATTTTAAAAATGGATCAGAGTTTTTTACAATAAAAAAATAAAAATGACACCGTTTTAATTCGAGTACTCGAAATTATCAGCTTTGACCCCACATTATTTTTTGGTAATAAAATTTCTAATTGTACGTTCTAGTAAAGTAACCGAACACTTTTTTAAATTTATGTTTAATTATTGAGTAATTTAATAAAACTTGGTCAAAAATGGACTCCTGATTTAAAATTGATTTTTCCTCCAAACGGTGTCATGCTAATCTCGACTTTATGTATATTTCATTAAGAAACGCGTCGCGCGGGTGAAAACTGATTTTTCCCTGGCATTAGGCGCACTCTTTATGATGCGAAAGTTGGGTATTTTGATGTTTAGATGTTTGTTGTTAAACCACATCAGGACGTCTGACTAGACCGGATTGAAACTTAGAAAGCAGTTAGACTTTAGTGTGAGTAGCCAATGTGTTGAATAACACATTCAACACATTGACTACTTTTTATCACAGCAAAACTGCGCGAGTGAAATCGCGAGGCACTGCTAGGAAATTATAACAAAACATATGAACGTTGAGGGGCCAGAGGCCTTTTATTTTGCTTGTTTCCTTGTGCCATAGATCAGTTTTGTTTGATTGGGATTAGTAGAAGTTACCAAAGGGGGACTATTCTTTAATTAATCTGTAATTTTCCTGTTAAAAATAGCCTAAATAGCCAGACTGCCTGATTGCCTATGGGAATCGTGCCCAAAAAGCTGGTCGCATTGAATGGCATATCAATAGTTGGTATGTGAAATGTTGTATTTTGCCTGCCATTAAAAGAAAAGTGAGGAAGGGCAAGTAAATGATTACTTTACGAAATAATTTGGCAAATATCCCACAGATACTGATCAAGCAATCAGACTAATAAAATGAAACTAATTTGGAAGCGGAAGTCTACGCTCCTGACGAGATTTCTGGCATTAGTCGTCAAACGATTCCGGGAACAATCTAAAGATCTTTTTACATCCAGTTGCTACTTGTTTGAGGAAATACATAATATGTCACTATTTAATTCGGTTTCGCCGATATTTTTGTATTTAAACAGGGTTATTGGCAATCAGGCTGCATCCTTTTCAGGGGATGTTAGGTACATTAGGTTATGTTAAGAGTTAAGATCGCAGCGCCACATTTGTGTTGTCGGGCTGATTATTAGTTTTTTCTGTTTTTTTTATGGCTTTTCATTTACCTATTTAAGTTAATTCCTTATGTTATTTGTTCACTCAAAACTTATTTGTCTCTGTTGTTTATTTTTGTTTAAAGTATATATAGAGGTTAATAACTTTAAAGTAACGTTAGAAATTTTAATTAGTTTAATGAATCCCTAATTTTATTTTATCTGATTGTTTTGTCACCTCATAAGAGGCTTATTTTTGCATTCCCGCAAAGGGTAAAACTGTTGTGTCTATATGTCTACTGTATAACATCTTTGTACACAGTTTACGCAATAAATAAATACTGTTTCTGATTAAATACGTCAACTTTTGTTCTACAACTTTTGAAAATTCGTATTTTTTCCATACAAATTAAAAAATATATTTAATTACCCGGTCTAAGAGCATCGAACTCTTCGTAACAATTCATAACAAGAGCGTGTGCGCTCTTTAACACTCGATAAATGATGCTCGATATGATGTGAAGTGAACAAACACTAAACAGTTCTAGAGATGATAACAAACACTATTTTTTTGGATATGTATTAAGTTTTATTAAAATTTGTTTGTTTAAATACACAAAACATGCTATTATTATTAAGCATAAACGGATGCAGGTTGATTACCAGTAACCCCGCATGTTTAATAATAATACTGCACATTTGCACGCCTGCACTTCTCTCGGTCTAGCTGCCATCCGCTAGGAACGTACGTGCATTCCAAAAATATTTCTGAGCTAAATGGCGTTCAAGTGTAACTTATCACTGTTTAAAAGAAAGTTTTCGATGTAAAACTTCACCTGAGGAGAGTCGTTGATGGCTGATTTAGTAAGAATAACGTCGCCAGAGGACAGTCGCAATTTCTTCACAAGAGAGTGTATGATGTAGAACTTAAAACTTCAGACAGAATCCACAGTCAGACCGAGTCAATAAGAAAAGCACCTTCTTATGTATAAGCTACTAGCTGAACGCGCGCGCGTTGCTACGCCATCTATCGAAAATTGGGCGTACCAGTAAAAATTTTGAACAAATTCGATTAGTTTAGGTTCTAATGACGCAACCTTTAAAATATGACATTATGCTGTCACGCAACGAAAGCTCTCAAGAAGCAATATTTTTTCCCGTTTTTGTAACATTTTTCATTCATGCTCGGCTCCTGTTGATAGTAGCGTAATGTTAAATAGCCTATAGCCTTCCTCGATAAATGGACTACCTTACAAAGAACCAACTTTCTTTCAATTCGAACCAGTAGTTCCAGAGATCCTTGCGTTCAAACAAACAAACATACAAACAAACAAACTCTTCAGCTTTATAATATTAGTATAGATGTAGCAATTTAGGTTAGATATCAATTACTCTTTAGCCTAAACTTAACAAATTAGGCTAGATTGTAATAAGTATTAGGATACAAGGGGACTTGGAGAAAATATATTTTTTTTTTTGGTGTCAATAAAGATTATATTTATTTATCTATTTAAAACCTTACCTGAGGACAGTCGCCAATGTAATGCCCCTTCTTGAAGCAGAGATGGCACATGTACGTGGGCGGCGGCGGGCGCGGGGGTCGTCGCAGCGAGAGCAGGGAGAGCTGGTCGGCCAGTGAGGCCGCGTCGTCGGCCGGGGGCGCGCCCTGCGCCGCCGTCGGCAGCGGGCCCCACACCGACCCCGGCACCCACTGGAAACAAACAGCTTTTAATTAGACAAGTACACTTGACATACCTAAAGGTTATTTAGTAGTGGTAGGACTCTTCAGCAGAGTCCACCTGGGGAAGGACCACACCTTTGCCAGATATTCTATCGCCAAGCCGTAATGTGCAAACATTACTGTGTTTCGGTTTGAAGGGCAATGACTCCAGAGAAATTACAGGGCTTAGAGATACAACATCTTAGATCTCTGGGTGACGAGCGCAGTGCAGTGTTATGTAATGATTTGGACTCTTCATGTTCCAATAGCTGCATGTCACTGTGCTGTTATGTGGCAGGCATGTTGCTTACCATCAGGCACATGACCTGCTCATCTCGTCACTCTTTATTTTAAAAAAAAAGGTACAATTCTGATGAATATGTTACCGGCCAAACCCGATTTCGCGATACGCGATAGGATTAACTAGTATAGTCTAGTCCAAACTAATTTGTCCTAAGCCCGATAAGATAAACCAGTTAAGCCTAGGCCAAACTAGTTTATTCTGATATAAATACCTACGCATTAGGTTAGGGTTTTTTTAAATGTCCCGGTGTAAGGAGCGGGCCTGTGAGCTGTGTCAGTGCATCATCACTCGCTCAAGGACGCGCGGTTTTAGCCTACAGCTAGACCGTTCCTCCCAGGGAACAAGTGCCAGTCGGTTGTCGGACGCACGGCTCAGCGCTCGCGCAACACGTTTCCCGCGCATGTTGTTATTAGATATGTCGACAACCCTCCGCGCGAGACAGCAACAGAGTTACGCGTTAGAAAGAGCGCAAATGTTAAGTTGAAAAATCGCGACAGGTATTGAGCGCTAATGCGAGCTGAATTGAACTTTGTTATGTCCCAGCAAGAGTCGCTATTTATATAATTATTTTCGGTAAGTGAGGCTTCTGTATTTGTACTAATATTTATTCTGTGGCTGTGTCCCCAACATGGGTGGTTAGGTTAGGTTAGCTAAAAAAACAGGCTAACTGTTTTATCTTATCGGGCTTAGGACAAATTAGTTTGGACTAGGCTATACTAGTTAATCCTATCGCGTATAAGAAGAACTAGTTTAGCCTAGGCAAATCTAGTTTGTCCTGAAATCGGGTTTGGTCGGTAACAAATATAAATATGATAATTATGATTCTGATTCAAAAGGATCGCAAGCCGCACTAAAATTGCTGGCTGCAAGCGATACTACTAGTTGGCACACCCACTGAATACAATAGAGTGGAAATAGGTCACAATAGAGCTGATGGTTTATGCAATAGACTTGCATCAACGGCCTGCTAAATGTTCCCAGGTTCTCACTACCCGAACTTGGGGTTAAGGCTCTCCTTAACCCCTTCTTATCCTTAATGATCAAGGCCATAATCCACCACGCTTGCTCAGAGCGGGTTGGTGGCTGACACATGACCTCGTAAGATTCTAGGTACATGTCGGTTTCCGCATCATGTTTTCCTTCACCGCATTACGCGCATGACTTCGAAAAGACAGCGGTGCGGGTGGGATTTAAACACGGGGGCTGAACACACTGCATCGAATCCCACGCACTTCACTGTCTTTTTTGAAGGCAAGTGCCATTTAGATACTAAAAAATGGTGAAGGAAAACATCGTGAGGAAGCCAAAAACTTTTATAGGATAGAGTGACGGACGAGCAGGACTCGTGCACGATAGTAAGAAACACTCCTGCGCATAACAGCACAGTGTCACGCAGCTAGTCGAACATGACGAGTCCAAATCATTACCTACACTGCGGTGTAAATTTAAAATGATAAATCTCTATGCCCTGTAATTTCTCATTTACGTTGCGAAACATTGGCGTTCAAGCCGGAACACAATTACATTAGTACATGTAATTGTGTTCCTGCTGCTTGGCGGTAGAATAACTGGCACAGGTATGGTACTTTCTCAGGCAGACTCTACAAAAAACGTACTCTACCGGACTTTTGTTTCTAGAATCTTTCGAGGCCATGCTTCATCCTCCAGCCTGCACTGGTCCAGCATGGTGCCTAACCTCGACACTCTCCTTGCAAGAGAAGGCCCCGAGTCCCAGCCATGCAAACATTTAGTGGACTACTTAAATTACATAATAATAATGCTCTCTCTTTGTGATATTAGTAGAGATTGACAATTAATGAAATCTACTTTTGATATCGGGTATCAAAACGTTTCCCAACAGTTCATTTCATGCATTTATTTGATCGCACCATTAATTGAGAACACTCTGTGCCGTCAATTACAATGAAGTCACAGACAAAGACTCGAACGAAGAGGTTTGACTCTACTTTTATAATAAGAAGTAAGAACGTCTAGGCTGTGGAATACGATGCCTCAATGGGTTTATCCCGATGCAATCTTGGTGTCTTTAAATCGTTAGTGAATCGATTAGGTAAATACACAATCTTAGACCGCATCGTCGTTTAACACCAGGCGAGATGACGTTCGCTTTAAACGGTTTTTGGGTGGGTGAAATGTTGTGATTTCGCGTCACCCATAATAGCAGTATGTGTAGCTATACAGGAGACGTATTTTGCAACATCCATCGGCAGTTCCTAAGACCACCAATTTCTTTTAAAGGTGACTTAGAAAATATCGAAATTGGACTAAAGAGCATTAGAATTAGGTTGAAAATGTTCCCACAGGGAGTAGTCTAGTTTTCCTTTCCTTCTTCTAATCCAAAATATATGTTGGAAAAAGAACCAAAATGACAAAGGTCCGCAGGTCCTCAAGTCTGTGGAATTTATGCACTTTTAATAAAATTATTTGCAAACTTTAATGCAATACGCATTAACGCGAAAAATTCCGGACTCTACATCCAAACATCCATACATAAACTATCACATTTATAATATTAGCAGCCATAACCAATTTCGTCCTAAACTTTCTAATTTTAGTTCTAGCCCAATAATCTTCCATGAATCACGAGACAACAGTCTTCGAATTCAGACCGTGCCACAGTTTGGGTACTAGTAGGATAATTCTTTTAACAGATGCGCGTGCGCCGGCCGCCGTCCAATGGCCGCGCTCGCTCGCTCCAATGGATGTGCAGCATTCAATGGACGTGTATGGTTTTCTACTTAGGGAGCCGAGATGGCTCGATGAGCGTCAATTGGGGTAAGTGGTTTGTATCTAGTTGGCATTTAGACTATACTCTACACGTCATTAGAACGAGGCTGTAAACATAAATAAAAATGGTAGGTTGCATTGATAATTTTCACTTTCTTGCTTAATGTAAAGCGACAAGGCAATAGGGTACCGGACTGGATCAAAAATACACCATCCTAATTAGTCCGTCAGCTAGATCTTGGAAAAATATTGGACACGTATTTTTTGTTTTTTTTCATAATATTAAAAATCGTCAAAGATATATACCGTCAAACTTCGAGAGTGGGGGGTCGCGACGTCACTCGTGAGTAAAAATCGTACTCAAAAGTGACGTCACACGAAACTTCGAAGCGCTGTATCTTCGTCATTTTTTGTTCGTGAAACAAAAGAATAAAGTAGCCAAGTGCGAGTTGGACTCGCCCATGAAGGGTTCCGTTGCAGCAAGTAACATAATATACATAGTACACATAGTTCTTGTAGTTCGTTGTAACTTTGATCGAAGTTTTAATAACAGTGTATTTATGACGTACTAAAAAAAAACTACTCATCAGATCGAGTTCAAACTAATTTTCGTTGGTAGTTTTCATGGTAATGTACATCATATATTTTTTTTAGATTTTTCATTTTCTTACTTTAGAAGTTAGAGGGGGGGGGGACACAAATTTTACCACTTTGGAAGTGTCTCTCGCGCAAGCTATTCAGTGTAGACAAAAACTATATTAGAAACCTCAACATCATTTTTGAAGACCTATCGATAGACACCCCACACGTGTAGGATAGATGAAAAAAAAAAAATTTTGAGTTTCAGTTCTCAGTATGAGGGGCAACCCTAATTTTGATTTTTTTTAATTTCTTTTGTAAAAATCTTAATGCGGTTCACAGAATACATCTACTCACCAAGTTTCCACACTGTAGTTCTCATAGTTTCGGCAAAAAGTGGCTGTGACATACGGACGGACAGACAGACAGACAGACAGACAGACAGACAGACAGACAGACATGACGAATCTATAAGGGTTCCGTTTTTACGTTTTACGGAACCCTAAAAAATACGTGTACAATATTTTTTGGCAATCTAACTAACAGGCTACTTAGTTTTTTTTATGATTGTACCCTATTGACGATGATGAGTACTTAAAAAAAAAACGATTTATCTTCAAGTTCACCCATATTATTGTAGAAAGAAATATACCGTTCAGGCAAAAAAATCTCTATATCAGCCTTTCCCAAAGTGAGGGATAACGCCCCCTTGTGGGCACTGCAGGCCTATAGGGTGGTAAGAGCCCCAGGAAAAAAAATAGAGCCTTGTATAGATGCTTGGAGTCCGTTGTATACTAACTACTCTGGGCTCAGGTCTCAAGTTAACTCTTACAGGTTATAGTAAAAGTCTTATTTAGAATGAATCATTCATAAAATGAATGTTTTATTTCCGCTAATAAAGCTCACAATAAGTAATTAATTTAATTTGAAGTTATAGTGATTTTTAACTAGGTATGTAAAAAAATGGGGGCGCAAAAAATAATTTATTCTCAAAGTGGCAGCAGACAAAATAAGTTTGGGAACCCTTGCTCTACTTATATCTACGCTTGAGTGATCTCATGGTTCAGTTGATAGAGTGAGCCTGCCATGCCGTTTTTTTTATAATGAAGAGTGACGAGACGAGAAGGACATGTGCCCGATGGTAAGCAACATTCCTGCCTATAAAACACAGTGACATCCAGCAATTGGAACATTAACGAGTCCAAATCACTACCTAGCACTGCACCGGAGATATAAGATGTTTTATCTCTAAGACCTGTAATTTCACTGGAAACATTGCCCTTCAAACCGGTACACAGTAATGTTTGCATATTACTGCTTGGCGGTAGAATAACGTATGGTAAAAGTATGGTACTTCCCCAGTTGATTTTTGTTTGATTGGTCGTTGATTGGATTTCCATCACTACGACATCATCAAACATATCAATTACGACCATCTCTATAAATATTATTTATGAGATGATGAAAGACATTAGTTCCATGTCCGCTAACCTTAGATCACATATACCGTAAACATGGTTTTAAATGTGTAAGTCTGGATTGATTTGTAGTTGATCTTTTACTAATTTGTGGAGAGGAAAAATAATGTGTATCAGTGAATTAATTAGATTTAAAGGCAACTTTTGTTTTCTAAGAAACGTTTACTGTTATTCAGTAAACGAAAAAAACAGTTGATCATTGTAATAAGTAGGTCCCCAATACCTACGAATAATTGTAACACCGAACTGAGCTACTAGTTTCAAATTGCGCAGTCGCATCCGGTGGGTCGAAGCTTTGATCTGTGACACCTTGTTTGGACCAACCTGAGCCTGTGCGATTGCATTGTTCAGAGTATGAGTCAAATCTCCTCATCATCACATCATTACTATTGCGTCATATTTTGTAGTGGTAGCCTGGTAGGGCTCTTTGCAGCGTCCCCCTGAGGAAGTACCATACCTTTGCCAGTTATTCTACCGCCAAGCATCAACCTGAAAACATCACTGTTTGCAACGGCAATGAGTCCAGAGAAATTAAAGGGCATAGAGATAAAACATCTTATATCTACGGGCGACGGACTCATTGTGTTCCAAAAGCTGCATGACACTGTGCTGTTATGGGCAGGCAATACTATAAAAAAATGCAGAGAATTATAATTAGTAATTAGCGGCGAAATAGAAATATTTTTCTGAAATGAAAACAATCTCGGTGTCTGCACCTACTCATACAAATCGAAAATAAATTGGGTTCTTTTAGGCAAGTAGGTACTCTCTATCGTAGACCACAGTCATCATCGCTGAAAATCAGGTGAACCATCTCACCAATCAATTGTAAACCAATTACAAATTTATTTGAAAAAATATTTATTAATTACTGATACAAAAAGATAATAACTTTATTGTATTATGTTTTCTCGTCAAAAAAGTATTCCATTGACAGCTCACTTTATTTTCCAAGTTGCAGCTGGATGGAGCTAGATCATCTTCTCGCCTCTCGAGAGAGAATAGATAGGATTATCATTTATTTGAATGGACCTATCGCAGTAGGGTACAATTCTCAATAAACTAATTAGTCCGTCAGTTAGATTGCAAAAAAGTGTTGTACACGTATTTTTTCATTTGTTTCACAAACACAAAATGACTAAGATACAGTGCTTCGAAGTTTCGCGTGACGTCACTTGTGGGTACGATTTTTACCCACGAGTGATGTCGCGACTCGCGACCCCACTCTCGAAGTTTGATGTTCTGTATCTCTGTTGATTTTTAATATTTTGAAAAATAAAAGAAAAAAATACGTGTCTTATATATATACTAGCTGACCCCGCAAACGTTGTTTTGCCTTAGTGAACAACCCTTGTCACTTAGGGGTATGAAAAATAGCTAGTAGCCGATTCTCATACCTACAGAATATGCATATAAAATTTGGTTAAAATCAGTAAAGCCGTTTCGGAGGAGTAAGGAAACAAACACTGTGACACGAGAATTTTATATATAAGACGAGAATTTTATAAATAAGATAATGTCTCATATTTTTCCTATTTTTATTATGGATCTAGCTGACGGACTTATTAGAATGGCGTATTTTTGACCCAGTCCGATACCCTGTTGGCTTTAAGTGGCCTCTACGAACTTTGGACTAGCGCAAAAGGCTCAGAGCCTCACTAACTTAATTTTACCGTACTCGCGTTTATATCCGCTATCCCCAAGAGCATCACCGAACTCACATAACTCTTAGAAATTGTGTACTACTAATACTTTAATCTGGAGGATCCTCGCGTAGGTTGCGTAATTTTCTTCCAACCACTACTAAAATTGCGCTTGCACAGTCACTCTTGCTCCCTATTCTCGATTATGCTGATGTCTGCTACCTCGATCTCACAGAAGAGCAGCTATCTAAACTTGAGCGTCTTCAAAACTAATGCGTCAGATTCATATTTGGCTTGCGCAAGTATGATCATATTTCTAGCTACCGCGCTAAGCTCAAGTGGCTGCCCATTCGTCGTCGCCGGGATTCTCACATACTCTCCCTCCTATATAATGTCATTTTTCTTCCTTCGTAACCCCGGTATCTTCAGGAGCGTTTTAATTTTCGTCAATGTCTTCTCCCAAGGTCATTGAGAAGTGCGGACAACCTCACACTTGATATCCCTCAACACAGCACAACTTTTTACTCCTCTTCCTTTACTGTGAGGGCTGTCAGGTTGTGGAATGAGCTGCCATTGGAAATAAAGCGTGCCCAGTCGCTGGATGTTTTCAAGGTTCGAATTAAAGAATTATATTTAGAGACTTAGTTGCCTTCTATCTATCCTTAAGTTATAATTTGGCTTGTGTAGATCTTGGTACTGGTCTATTATTATAAGTTTATGTAGGTATATGTAATATTCGTTTATTTTTCTTCTAATATATTATTAAATGTATTTAATGCAAATTAGTATGTGTATTTTAATATATTCTTTATTGTAAGTAGTATATAACTTTAAGCTTAGGTATATAATGTTAGTGTATAATATTATTGGCTATTCGATTTGTTGTTTAATTTATTTAATATATTAAGGCCGCATTACTGTATAATATCCTATCCGTACACGGTTGCCTGGAAGAGATCGCTCTAAGCGATAAGGCCGCCAATTAAAATGTCTAGCATAAGATATCTTTAAGTTTCTTTTGTGATTTTGTTTTTTGTATGTATGTGTGTGGCTTTTTAATAAAGAGTTTTCTATTCTATTCTATTCTACTTTATGAGAGAGTTTAGTGATCATGTTGAGTTTTCCTTCACCATTTCAAGTTAACGGCATTAGAGACGTGAGTGATGCCGCCAACTTGAAACGCTGAGGAAACCGACATGTACATAAAATACATATTTTTTGGTGGACATTTCACACACAACAACTTCTGACCCCAAACTAAGCAAAGCTTGTACTATGGAAGCCAGATACATAGAAAACACCCCGCCACGGTACAAATATTTGAATTCATCACACACATATTTGCACTGGGTGCAACAACCGTCGGCTTCGCAGACAGATTTCCTACCAACTAAGCGACCAGGCCAGCCGAAATCTTTCGAGGTCATGTGTCATTCACCAACCCGCACTGTGCCAGCGTGATGGATTCTGGCCTTGACTCTCTCCTACGAGAGAAGGCCCCGAGTCCTTGCAGTAGGAATATTTAGTTGGCTGCTAATGGTTAGAAAGAGTTGCGTGATCATGTGATCGTTAGCTCAGATCCTACGGAGCTCTGTTCCGCATCACCTCCCACCTGCCTGAGAGTTTAAAGTCTCGCACATTAAGAGAACCATCTGCTCGGATTCCTTACACTCCACAACAAACATCGCAGCCGTTGCACCCGCCACAGACTACTACAACAGTACCTACGTTTCACACGTGTGGCCACAAGTGTGTACTATATCTATACACTAGGAATCCACCCCGGCTTTGCCCGTTGTACATATATAGCCGATAGCATTCAAGGATCACGTACATTTCCAACCGTGAAAGTATTTTTGAAATCGGTCTCGTAGTTCCTGAGATTTAACGCGTTCAAAGAAATAAACAAAAACACGGTCCATTGTAGATTGTAGACTTCAACGTCGCTTAACATCAGGCGAGATGGCGGACAAGTGCAAACCTTTCATAGTTAAAAATATGCTCAACAAAACCTTTAAACATTCCCATAATAGAATTCGCTTGTTTTTGTTTGGTTGTTTGGAATATTTATTTAAATAATAATAAAATAACTTAACAGCTACACCGCCTATGCAACAGTTAATACGTGCACCGGGAAGCAGGTCGTAACTCTAATTATAGCTACCTGTTTGGTTAATATCAGTTGTTTGGGCACCGGTTAGCGAGAGGGAGTACCCAATGTTACAGCTTTTACCTAACTCAGTGTTAGATTCGGGCTTGTTTTACACGTAACACAGAATAAACTACAGTTTACAAAGTTTACTTCTTTTATGCTCGAAGTACACGAGGCTAGTTTTACACCGCAACGTTAGTTTTGTCTACACGAAGCTAAAAGTACTACCTAGCTTACTAACACTAGCTTGCACTTCTAGCTAGAAAAACTAGCCTCGTGTAGCTTCGGCATTGTGAAAAAAATATTAGATTTATTTAACGCGGCTCGCACACACCGTTTCGAAAAACTGACACCCTGAAGTCAGCCGAAGTACAGTTTTAACTAGTTCGGAGACGGTGGATCCACATTCATCATCATCATCATCAGCCGCAAGACGTCCACTGCTGAACATAGGCCTCCCCCCTAGATTTCCACAACGAACGGTCCTGCGCAACCTGCAACCAGCGGTTTCCAGCGACCTTTGTGAGGTCATCTGTCCATCTAGTGGGAGGCCGTCCAACACTGCGTCTTCCGGTTCGTGGTCGCCACTCGAGAACCTTTCTTCCCCATCGGTTGTCAGTTCTGCGAGCGATGTGGCCTGCCCATTGCCACTTCAGCTTAGCTACTCTTCGAGCTATGTCGGCTACTTTCGTTCTTTTGCGAATATCCTCATTACGGATTCTGTCGCGCAAAGAGACTCCGAGCATAGCTCGCTCCATAGCTCGCTGTGTGACTTTGAGCTTTGTTATGAGGCCTACAGTTAAGGACCACGTCTCAGTTCCATAAGTCATCACTGGCAACACGCACTGATTGAAGACTTTCGTCTTCAAGCATTGGGGTATTTTGGACTCCAAGATGTGCCGTAGTTTCCCGAACGCTGCCCATCCGAGTTGGATCCTTCGCTGGACCTCTTTGTCGGAGTTGGATCTACCCAATTGGATCTTTTGACCCAGGTAGACGTATTCGTCAACAACTTCGAGTGTGGTATTCCCAACAATAACCGGTACAGGTGAGACATGAACATTTGACATGACCTTCGTCTTGTCCATATTCATCCTCAAACCTACCTGTTGGGATACTCTACTGAGGTCCCTGAGCATAGCACCGAGGTCCTCCATCGACTCCGCCACAATGACTATATCGTCGGCAAACCGAAGGTGAGTGATGCATTCGCCGTTGATATTGATGCCATGTCCGTTCCAGTCCAGTAGCTTGAAAACATCTTCCAGCGCGGCAGTGAACAGTTTCGGAGATATAACATCTCCCTGTCTCACGCCTTTCTGTAGCCGGATATGTTTTGTGCACTGGTCCTGTAATCGGACAGACATTGTGGCTTTGCTGTAAATACACCTCAACACTTCGATATAGCGATAGTCCATGCGGCATCGCTGGAGAGACTGAAGCACTGCCCAGGTCTCGATGGAATCGAAGGCTTTCTCATAGTCCACATACGCTATACATAGTGGCCGATTATACTCCTCGGTTTTCTGTATAATCTGCCGAAGCGTATGTATGTGTTCTACGGTACTATAGCCTTTTCGGAAACCGGCTTGTTCGGGTGGCTGGAAGTCGTCAAACCTGCGTGCGAGACGATTCGTGATTACCCTCGAAAACAACTTATAAACGTGGCTCAGAAGTGAGATGGGTCTGTAGTTCTTCAACAAGGTGTTGTCACCTTTTTTGAAGAAGAGCACCACCACACTTCTGCTCCACGCTTCTGGCGTATTACCGTCAAGTATGACGGAGTCGAACAGCTTCTGGAGGACTTTAAGTACCGGTTTTCCACCCGCTCTCAGAAGCTCAGTCGTAATTCCGTCGTCACCAGGTGCCTTGTTGTTCTTAAGTTGTTCGAGGGCCATCCTAATCTCATACAGGCTGACTTCCGGGATGTCTTCGGTAAAGTGTCGGGTCAGCTTGGCTCTGGGGTCTTTTGCCATGCTAACGACAGGTTGTGCTTGCGTAGAGGTGTATAACTGTTCATAGAACCTCTCAATCTCCTCCAAAATCTCGGGCTTCGACGAGACGACGTTACCACTGTCGGTCTTCAGTTTGGTCAATTGACTTTGCCCAAGAGACAGATTTCTTGCGAACACTTTCGAGCCTTTGTTCTGCTTGATCGCTTCTTCAATACACGAAGTATTGAAGCAGCGTATGTCGCGTCGCACACAAGTAGATATCTGTCTATTGAGCCGTCTGTATACCGTCATGTCGACCGAAGACTGCAATCGCATATCTCGCCTAACCGCCATGAGATTTAGAGTATGATCGGAGAGCTTTTGGGTTCTATGCTGGCGTCGGCTCTTATAAAATTTCCTGCCAACTGCTTGAACAGTTTCCACCAGCCTGTCGTTTATTTCGTCCGCCGTTACGCATTCATCTAAGGCTTCGAAGCGATTTTGAAGTTCGAGTTGAAAGTTATCGGGATCTTCGATTTGAGCATAATTTGGTCGGAGCGTGGACTTCATTAGCTGTGATCGTTCGAACTTAATGTTTAGATTCAGCGTGCCTCTTACAATACGGTGATCGCTGCCGGTCTTAACCCTACTGATCACAGAGACATCGCTGAATATTTGTCGTTTAGTGGTCATAATGAAGTCGATCTCATTTTTTGTGGAACCATCGGGGCTAATCCATGTCCATTTTCGTTGTGGCTGTTTCTTGAAAAAGGAGTTCATCATAAAGAGGCTCTCCCTTTCCAAGAAATCAGCTAGACGTTGCCCTCTTGGGTTCCGCTGCCCATATCCGAATTGTCCCACTCTCAACTCATCACCGCTACGTTTGCCTAGTTTCGCGTTGAAGTCTCCCATCACAACTGTGAAATGTGTTGGCGAGACATGTATGGCTTTGGAGATGTCCTCATACATGGTCTCAACCTCTTCGTCGGGATGTGTCGAGGTCGGTGCGTATACCTGTATGACCTTCAAGGAATACCGGTCGGTTATTTTAAGTACAAGGTATACAACCCTGCTCGACACACTCTCGATCATTAACACGTTGTTGACAAGAGACTTGCGGACGATAAACCCGACACCCCCTTGGGATTGTTGATCTCCCTCCCGGTAGTAAAACAAGTTGCCGGATTCGAGGGTTATTCTGTCCTCGCCCTGTCTACGGACTTCGGATAACCCTATGACATCCCAGCGCAACTTGTCCACTTCTTCTTCCAGCTCCACAATCTTCTCGTCAGCCCTCAGCGTCCGTGCGTTATACGTTGCCAGGTCGAGTCGTTGGGTTTGGTGGCGGGGCGTCTGCCGGGGATTCTTAGCACCCCATGCTCCGCCGGAACCAAGGCTGCCACCAACGCCTGGAATAACGGAGCCGCCGGGGACTAGGGGCCGTTTCTTTTTTGTGACCATCATATGGGGGGGTGTTTGCCATAGTCACCACGCTTGGCAGGCGGGTTGGTGACCGCGGAGCCAGTCCTTTGCACCGATGACGCCGCTGCCCGTCACCGGCCAGGTCAATTTAGGACTGGCTTTTAAATGGATATACCGCCATTGGTTCGGTCGTCAGAGCCTCGTTAGTTGGCAGCAGGGTGTACCACGCGCAGGAGAGGTTGACATTTGGGGAAACTGGATGTTAAGCGCTTCCCCCTTACACCCCATTTGAAACATTGGATCCACATTGTGAAACACAAATTAAGCAATAAAGGAATTTGAGTTTGAACCAGTCAACATTTTAGTAAACATTGTAATTAGTCCAGTAACTTTATTTATACATTGCAGTATGCGTTAAATCCGGTAGATCTGGTTTTTACAGACTTGTTTATGATGTGAGCCTAATGATTAATGATTATTTTTCAAACTTTGGGGTTTATAACCCTAAACGACTAGTTTTTGAAAAAAAATTTGCTACAATATGATACTAGAATTGTCTCTGTACACTCAATAGTTTCTGAGAATAAGTTTTTCAAAGTTTATAATTTTTTTCGTACTTTGCAATTTTTTGCAATATTTTAACTCCTACTTGACCACTTTCTTGACCTACTAAACTATCTTCAGGCTAATACTAATAGTATAATATAGTAGGCGTTGAAGATATTATCTATTCTATGGTTCACATTAAACTTCTTATCACGTGTAATAAAGAGAAGAAGCATTAACTTCATACATGCGTGCATAAGTGATTAAGTACACACTTTTATGAGTAAAGCAGAACAGTTTATAAGCCAAAAGAAGCATCTTTGACTCGTCTCGTAGTACCTCGGTTCTCGGTTTTATAGTCGGCCCACTGAGCAACAGCTCAGCCAACCTAACAAGGTCGTGGGTTCAATTCCCATCCTGAAAATATAATTTGTGTGAGGAATAAGTTGACGTACACGGATGCATCGATATAAACCAATGTACATATATAAACCGATGTACTGAGATCGTTGCACGGATGTATGTTCTGTATCTGAGTTATAAAAAAATACGTGTATAATATCAGCTATCTGGGTTCCATAGTACAAGCCTTGCTTAGTTCGGGGTCAGATGGTGTCGTGGGCAAAATCTCCATCAAAAAAAATAATACTATAATATAAAACTATCTGGCACTATATTACGGTTTCCAAAGCATAGTATTGCATAATTTTGGGGCTATATGATGTTGTCTGGAAAAGGTAGACGAATATTTATGTATTTACTGAACTTTTAGGCTCAAAACTTTATTTAAGTTTGCAAATCGTTCTACTACTGTAGCAGAATCTATTTGACATTGAGATGCCTGGATTCTCAGAAACAGGAATACCTGGATTAGTACGGTCATTCGTAGTCTGTATAGTCATGTTATTTTTCTAGGAATTTCCGAAATGTAAACAGACACAGAAATAATGCACTGCGCTGTGTATTCGAACGCAGCCAGACACATAACTTCTGTCAGGACAAAACGAACGGCCCGTGACGTCACAGAATGTGGACATGAATCATATTTCGGCTTTCGAATTGCTGGAACGGTTTGTTGGTTGGAATGTTAGCCGACTTCAGAAAGGAGTGTTTCGTTCCAAAAAACGTTCCAAGAATCTTTCGAGGCCAGGTGTCATGATCCAGCTCGCAATGGGCCAGCGTGATGGGTTATGGCCTTGAGTAGGAGTACACTTCTACACGCGCTCCTCATCCCCTTAAGCAGTGCGTGTAGAGGTTGGTGAGAGGGACTGGAAGACTAGGGAAGGTTACTCGGCTGACATATCGGCCAAGTAAAATTCCTAAGTCTTCCAGATGAGGGTCCTGCAAGCGCTCTGATTAGCAGAGTGCTCAATGGAAGGACAAAGCCCGCGATGCGATCATGAACGTGGAACCGCGGCTATGCCTAGCCGAGGGCGGACCTCTCGCTGCCGACCATCTTCGCCATGATACTCGACAGTGACAGGTCGTGTAAGTCAGAAGACCGAGAGTTGGAAGCCTCTCGCTCCTTCACTAAGGTGGAAGCGGACACGGAGGCGCGCCTGAATGCTACTCAGGCGCGCACCCCGTCGGGGCCTGGGGCGTCGGACGTTAAGGGTCGTCCGGCACCCCCCCTAGGGTAGCCTTCTCGTGCAGGTGACGTACCGCTGGTTTCCGAAGCATCGCTGGGTCCGAATGCGGGGGTGTGGACATCCCCCGTCTTAACGACGGTGGCAGGTGGGTCAGGGTTGTTGATGGGAGAGCGAACAGTGACCCTGCGATGCCTGAGAAACCTGTGGGTCTTAGTCGGTTGGGGCTCTATGTCGACTTCTATGGTGTCGAGCCCGACATACCCCACCATGCCCCTGCATGGTGGACATACGTAAAATACGTATACGTATTTCCCCCACATAAAAAAATAAAATTGTGAAAACAGAAACTACCGAGGTTAAACTGCAGGGCACGGCTAGTCTCTACTAATATCATAAAACTGAAATGGTTTTTTGTTTGAATGCGATGATCTCAGGAACTAATCGACCGATTTCAAAAAATCTTTCGTTGTTGGAAATATACCAGATGACTTAGTGCTATAGACTATTATACCACGGGCGAAGCTGGGACAGACCGTTAGTGTATTAATAAAAATAACCGATTGTTTTGACTAAATTTGTCCCCACGCCACGTCGCGTCTATCGGCGCCGGCGTCGGTCGAAAAAGAGTCGCGACAAATCCCACGACAAAGATAATTCAAAACAGACGAAGTCGAGTCGGTTAGTTAGTTAACAATAAATTGCGCTATTTGAAACGGAGCAAACACTTTGATTAATATGTTGATCGATTTTTATTTAAATGTTAGATAAATTTAGGCCAACTTTACTTCCGCATAGCCGTCGTGATTCATACTGCTCATGTGATTATTCATAATTCTAGCTGGAAAACAAGGAATTTTTGTTGAGACATGATTTTTTAATGCATCGTTTCATTTCAGTAACACAATGTATTTGATTTTTTAATCGATTCATAAAAGCTATGAGCTAAAGTTTAGCATCTCTTGCATAGTCATTACCTACTACACCACTAGTCGTTTTTTAATGTCGATTAGTGATGATGATGAGTGATTCTGAACTTATTTAAAATTAAACTTCAAAAATAGCTTTCGACTTGTCGACTTTAATGAATTAAATAAAATGAGTTTGACACTTAGTTAAATTTACGAGAATGATAAAAGAGTACATTTCAATTTAATATTTAAACTGCGTTTAAAATATATCTTTGCGTGATATTTTTTAAGATGTAAAATTTTATGAATAAATTTGATTATGACTAATTATTTATTTATATCTCTAACATGACATTAATTAAAGCGATCTTAATAACCAACTCTCCGGGAGAGTACTAGCTGGGAGATAGTTATCTGTGGTAACAAACACACTATCATTCAAATACTGACCTTCCTAGATAAATTATCATTTTTTAAACTTCAATCAATAATAGGTGAACTGCATGTCAAACTGGCCTGTTTGTCATACTTTGCAATTCTATTATTTTAATAATATTATTTTATTTTGGAAACAAACTTATTTATTCATAGATTATAACAGTCATTTCACACAATCAATATCAAATAGAAATCAATCAAAAAAACAAATAATACAAATTACAATTTTGGAAATATATATTATTAAAAACATGGGTATTCAAACAAACATAAGTTTTAAGCCATTAATTTATTCTCCACGTTAGTCAATCTCCGACCAAAGGTGCCCATCAGACTGGTGGCATCCCAAAGCAGTATGGCCAAGGATATATTAATATGGGATATATATATGGATATTTATAATACTTTGGGCCGGATAGATAGCGAGATAGAGAATTGACGAATATTATATGTAATACCTTAGTAATATTTTGGAGTAAATAATGTTATACTAGGTATAATATACTTATTCATATTTATTTATTCTAATAGAGAGTATTATATTCATCATTCTATTCTATTTGGAAAAAAATGGAGTTAGTGTGTGACTAGTATTGTGTTTCATAATGCGTTAAGTTTTACGCATTATCACACAAAAACACGATAAACTCGTGAACCAATCTACATATTGTTTCCGTGAAATGTTTATTTAAATCAAATAAGCGAATCCTTCTAACAATATCACAAATGAGAAAGTTTATGACGATGCATGGATGGATGTTTGTTACTATGTTACTCTTTCATGCATATACTACTGAAGAGTTCTGGGTGAGATTTGGTAGGTAGATGATAGCCTGGAATGTCACATAGGCAATTTTTTTCGGGAAAATAATAGACTACAGGCCCGTGAACAAAATTTACGGGTCAAATGAACCACCAGGAGACCTATGTAGCATGATAGAAGGGTATAAAGTAATAAGATTCAGCCCATTCAGCACTATGCCGTCACCTGTAAGCTGTCCAACTGCATGCAATTGAAGAGGGGGGGTTGCAATCCTCGATCATTTCTCGTTGTCGCATTATATTTGTACGGCGTTGCGAAATAATAGATAAGAAGAGGTATTGAAACTATACAATTTATAAATTTAAACTTTTTAATTATTAGTTTGTCGGAAAAATTTACAGAGCACGAGTAATTTACACATATAAATAATTAATAATATGTAACAGTAAATTTGGTAATTTGATTAAGTACGGCGTTGGTTCCATACAGTATAAATACCTCTTCTAATCCATTATTTCGCAATGCCGTACAAAAATCATGCGACAAGGAGAAATGGTAGAGGGTTGCAATCCCCCCTCTTCAATTACACTCAGTTGGACAGCTTACAAGTGACGGCATAGTGTTGAATCTTAATACTTTACACCTTTCTATCATCCTACGTAGGTCTCCTGGTGGTTCATTTGACCCATAATTTTTGTTCACGGGCCTGTAGTCTATAATGGGAACGGTCAAAATCTAGTCGATAGTTGTAATTTACTTCAAACTAAAAATCCTACAACCGCCATTTAGCTCGTAATTTGAAATTTATTTGTTTCTTCTGAAGCATTCCAATAAAAGTGCAGTGTAAGATAGTTAAGAGGGGACCTAGTGCCAGAAAACGAAAAAAGGACATTTTCGACGCTGCTCACTGAAGTAAAGAAACTAAAAACTATGACAAAAAAAAAATATTGACGTGTGGGTACAATCAAGAAGAAGCACAATAACCGAATAGAATTTTAAAAATAGATCAGAGTTTTTACAATAAAAAAATGAAAATGACACCGAAAAAACCCGTTTTAATTCGAGTACTCGAAATTATCAGCGATAACCCCACATTATTTTTTGGTAATAAAATTCCTAATTGTACGTTCTAGTAAAGTAACCGAACACTTTTTTAAATTTATGTTAAATTATTGAGTAATTTAATAAAACTTGGTCAAAAATGGACTCTTGATTTAATATTGATTTTTCCTTCAAACTGTGTCATGCTATTCTCGACTTTATGTATATCGCATTAAGAAACGCGTCGCGCGGGTGAAAACTGAATTTTCCCTGGCATTAGGCGCACTCTTAAGCTACTTTTTGGTATAAGCATTAAAGAGAAAACTTATTTTCGCTCACCACACACAGATTTTTGTGGGCTGTGAATTGCCCGCGAGCGTCACGTTCGTAAATGAAATACATTTTCGGGATCATGGCCATCTAGAAATGCGTTATATTTTTTTTAATAAATAGTGACGAGACGAACAGGACATGTGCCTGATGGTAAGCAACATGCCTGCCACATAACAGCGCAGTGACATGCAGCTATTGGAACATGAAGAGTCCAAATTATTACATAGCCATGGCGTATTACCATGATTACTATTACATATTATTTACACATCTAACCATGGCCAATGGCTATTAGGTACACGATAATGCTTTGAAGATTTATTCCAGACTAGCAGCGCCCTTCGGTTTCACCCGCTTAGTTTCCAAAGTCAGCTGTCAAATTCTGAGTTATAAGTTTTCACTTCTATCGGCAGTCCCCATCTCCCTATGACTGCTAATTTTATTATTATTGTTTAAAGAGCGGTATTTAATTCTCACTTCACTTTTACGCTTCATCACACACATCACACGCCAAGGTTAGGAAACAATCTATTGTTCACATAAATTGAAAAATGTTATGTACATATTTTTAAATAAAATAAAGAGAAGTAAATAACTACAAAATATCAACAATCTCTGTCTGACACGTTGTCTGTTTTTTTTTCCTTTTCGTTATAAGTCTTATTCTAGTACGATAAACTTTATTATTAGCTAATATCGGCATGTTGCTTACCATCAGGCACATGACCAGCTCGTCTCGTCACTCTTTATTTACAAAAAAAATCTCTTATTTTTTTAATCTCAACTTTCTTAAATTTGTGTAATCTTCAATGTGGACCGCAGTATCGCTTAACATCATGATAGACGAAGCTCAATCAAAATAAATGTTATTTGTTTCGTGCATATATAATTTCAATCAAATGTCTGATTAATTATTACCAAAGTATTGTCTTTTACTAATTTCATCACACTGTATTATGAAATCGTTAAAATTGTTAATAGATTGTTAGTAGTTTTATTTTAATTCTCAAAGATTAACAAACTCATCAGAATTTGTCATTATCTTACTTTGTTCGTGTTTGAGTTTTAGTTCGTAGAGATTAGTTTTTATCTGCTTTACTTAGTTTATATATTTTAGTCTTTATTTATGTTTTTTTTGTATAAGAGAACTGTTTTGGTGTTCGCATCAGTTTTAGTTAGCGTGATTTTAAGTCTGAACTCGTATGTTTTAATCTCAGTTTGTGTTATTTATGTCTTCGTTCGTCCATGTTTTTGTTTCACTCTGTGCGTGTTTAAAACTGTGAACAATTTAGAAAACTTTTTACATGTTTTGAGCTTAGTGGGAGTCTGTATTGAATAGGGAAACTAAATACAATGACAGATGATCAGAAATTACACTCGTACTATTAATATAAACGTGTAGTTAGTAAGGATGAATGTGTAGATATTTATAAAATGTTTTACGCCAAAAATACTGATCAAATCTGAACGAAACTTTACAATAGTATAGCTTATGTATCGGAATCCCATTTAGGCTACTTATTATGCTCATACTTTTTTATAATGCTACGCAAATGAAACTGCGGTATGTAGCTAGTAACGAATAATGTGTCTCAAAAAGAGACTTTAGATTGTAGAGGTCGATTACTAAATCGATTCCTAATTAATCACTATCGTATCGTTCCAATTTCAAAACCGTTCGAAAGTCAAATAACAAGCTGAAAAATCCGCACCAATTCCGTAGTCCTTGAACTGATTTAGCATCGAAGCATCGTTACCTGGTCGTTCTGATCTGGAGTTAGATATAGCCACCCGAGCAGCGCTTGAGGGCATGCCTCGGCTTTGCCGCACCACTGGGGGAAGTCAGCCCCCATCGCTTGGGGGAAGTCGGCTCCCATGGCTGTGGGAGACATCCCATTGGCACTTCACTGGTTTTTAGTTGTAACGTCAGCCCATGTCAGCGGCCGGGCTGTGTTATTTCGGGAGAGGGCGGGGTGCGCGCGCGCCGGTTGGGCTCGACTGAGACTGCGCCGCTCCTTGAGACGGGATGGGAGATGGCGGGAATAGGGACTGGGATTATGTGTCGATAAATATATCAGGGGATTTACACCTAAAAAATTTTTGAAATTGAAATTTGCTCTATTTTTAATCGGTAGTAGAGACTACTTGATGACAACTGGCTTAGATCCCTTTAAAATACTATTTTTAATTGTCGGCGTAAATATATGAATGGCATACGAAATTTCGTTAGATAGAAATGCAATGGAACTTGAGCATTGTTGCCTTACTAGCAGCTCCCTGCGGTTTTACCCGCGTACCGTTCCGTTCTCGTCATTTACCTGAGATATTTCAACCCGATCCGTTCATACGTTACGACGTGATGAGCAACAAAGATACAAATATCCAAACATACAAAAATTAAAATAATTTATTATATTAATAAGATTCGGTAAAAACTATTAATATGTTATTTATGTTACATAGATGGGTAAAAAAATACGTCAAAATATCAACGTTCATATTTATACGCTGTAGAAGTAGGAGCGAGAGGTATACTAGCAAAATCTCTCTAAAACCTGCTGAAAGACCTTGGTTTGTCCAGAAGTGCAGTAAGTTCTATACTAGAACGAGTATCTAAAGCTGAACTAGTAGGATCATATCGGAGTTGGCTGGGCAGGGAGAGAAATACGAGTAGTGAAGGTGAGTGTTGACGTACGTCACAAAGGGGCCCCTTAAACCTACGCCCGAGTCACAAGTCTTGGGGTCTACTCAAGATTTCTCTCTCTGCCACACGATGAACCCGACACCCCGCACGGTGAATCCATGGAATGCTAAGAAGTTCGTCTCTACCAATCAAATTCTGCAAATTAAACATTTAACGCCACCTATGATATCATTAAGCACTATTTTTATTTTGTACAGGTATTTTGGATTCTAAAATCACCTGATTAAACCATCAAATATTTTCTAGACTGTTGTTGATTTACGTCGAGATCTTGCAAAAACATGAAAAAATTTGAACAGATTTGGCATTCCCATTAATGTTAGATAAGTAATAGTATTCCAAATTTATTTGCTGACACATTAGCAGACTATCGATAAAATTCCTAATTGTATTATCGATTGAATTCGAATAAAACAAAAATAGACTATCGATAAGTTTGAGTGTCGCAGCACTTCACTAGCGTGAACATGTGGGCGCAGTCGACCGCGCCGGGAGTCAGCCGAGAGCAATATTTTGGTACCCCTCTACCGCGGTACTAACGTTAATCTTAGACGATTGGTAATAGCTTAGTACGGGGACTCTTTCAAGCGAACTTTAAAAGAAAACTTCCGGAAATAAATTCTTGCGAGAATAACACAATATTTTTTTAGTTCGGTAAAGGAATTTGTTTCATTTTGTTAAATAAATAGGTAAATTACTTATCCTACAATTTTATTTAGCAACTGCACTCGTGGGTTTATTGGCATTAAGTCTGCCCGGAGTCGAAGGTCGTGGGTTCGATTTCACCAAATATTTGTGCGAGGAATATCAATATTTGTTGTGGCTGGATATTTCTACGTATCACAAGTATTTCTTCCTTTCGTGGTAGATTGTCCACGTCTTCGCACAAAGTGCTTTTTTATCTCTTTGATAGTCCGAACAGCGACAATGGTGAATATTCTGCCAGCAGCAATGTTTCGTTATTCCTATAATCTAGGAACTTTTAAACGAAGATTAAATAGAGACGTGTGTTGTTTCATAAGCCTAGTCTAGCAATATTACAGAAAACATTTATGAACTGGTGCCACAAGAGGCGGCTTTATTTCTGAGAGCAATCTTTTCCAGGCAACCAGCTTAAAGGAAAATCTAGGACTACTTACAATCGTAGGTAGAGTAAGCGACGCCGACGTTTATGTTTTATTTTCCCTAAAAATGCTCTTAGACTCATAGAAGTCGTAGCAAAAAAAACCGAAATTTTTTGGACTGCGTTTGTCAAAGTACGTTAATACACTTACGGCTGGGCTAATCGAGAGTAAGGCAACTGCCGATCCAGAGTCCCCAGTTCGAATCCCACGCGCACCACTGTTTATTCGCAGTTTCGTGCATAGTTCCACTGACAGTGAAGGAAAACATCGTTAGGAACCCGTAGTTTTTTATCGGATACTTTAAGAAGAGTGTGCGAATGATCTACATAATGGAATACCACCTTGCCTTTTTTTCTACCGTACTGCTCGTAGTTAGAAAAATTGACATCATTTCATGGACGTTCCAAAGACTTGGACGACTCTACGATGTGAATCAAATCTACTTTTTTGAAAAATAAATCGTTTTGGCTGCTGTAGTGACAATCTTAGTGTCTTCAAATCTAGGGTGTAGCCTAGAGTGAATCGGCTTCTAGGTAAGCATGCACGCTCCATCATAGACTGCATCGGCTGATGCTAACATCAGACGAGATGGTGGTCAAGTGTAAACCCACAATACCCGTAATAGTCCCACTATAATAAACCGACTTGTTCCTCGAATCTTTCGAAGTCATGCATCATCAACCAACCAGCACTAGGCAGCTTAACTCTCTCCTTCCGAAATAAGGCCCCTAACCCCAGCAGTGGTAACATTTAGCTAGGTACTTATGTTATATGGCTGTTTGTCATGTAAACTTGTAAAGCCACATACTCTATCTCGTGTTCTGTCGACAAATACTTGTATCACGTTTTAATAAGCTCAATTGGTTGGCCTGACGCTCTTTAATTGGGAATAATAGGCTGAACGCCAGTAACCCCAACCGGGCAGAGAGAGGAGGTGCCTCGCGTCGAACACTCTGTATTGAAGAAGATGCATTTGTACTTGGTCACTAGCTTCGTGATTTCTCGATAGATTCAATAGGTATTGATAGAGGTAATGTGACCTGTTTTAATGATCTCTTTTGACAGTTTTGCTACATATTTGTGTAGCTGTATTATTAGTGACTAGACGAGCAAGATGAACTCATAATGGGAAATAAATAATCAATCATCATCATCAACAGCCCACTAAACGTTCCCACTGCTGGGACTCGGGGCCTGCTCTCGCAAGGAGAGAGTTAAGGCCATAATCCACCACGCTGGCCCAGTGCGGGTTGGTGGATGACACATGACTTCGAAAGATTCTAGGTACATGTCGGTTTCCTTACGATGTTTTCCTTCACCATTACGCATACCGGCATTACGCACATGACTTCGAAAAGACAGTGGTGCGTGTGGGGTTTGAACCCGGGGTCTCCGAATCGGCAGTCACCGTTCTCCCGACTAGACCAGCCGTAACTTAAATAAAAAAAAAAACGAAAAAAAAAAACGTTAAATAAATTAAATAAATAATATTGGTAGACAATTCACACACAACAGCATCTGACCCCAAACTAAGCATAGCTTGTACCTACTATCGTGGTCAGATAGCTAATATGTTACTTAATATATAGTTTTAAATACAAACTTAAACGAACGGTAGGCGACACATCTACAAGGCAGTCTCGTCATATGATTTTTTTAAACTGTAATAGGTTTACACTTGACCGCCATCTCGCTTGATGTTAAGCAACGATGCGGTCTACTATGGAGCTTGCTTACCTAGAAAAATCCGATTCACTCTCGAATTGAAGACTCCAATATTGAAACCATTGGGAAAACCCCACTCAGGCAACGCATTCTACCGCCTAGACGTTCTTATCACAAATATAGAGTGAAATCTCTTTCTTTGAGTCTTTGGAACGTCGGGCATGAAACGATGTCGCTTTTACGAGGTGCGAACAGTCAGATAGAAAAAAGGGCAAGAATTAAATTCTGCAACTGTTTGAAAATGTAGAGTTCCAATTTCTGCCCAGCACTGCGGTCGTCACCCGTAGATAAATATGAGTTTGGCTATGTGCGTATTTTCATTGAAATCCGTTCAGCCGTTTATGAGATAGGTACGTGGGATAAAACACATACCCGTACTTACAAAACTCACTAACTTTCGTTTATACATAGGTCTATATTATCTATTCTATGACATAGGTATATTAATACTAGCAACACCTGTGGTTTTACCCGCGTAGTTCCTAATCTCGTCATTTTCCCGGGATAAAAAGTGGCCTGTGTGCTATTACAGATTCTTATCTATGTGACAAATTTCATCCCAGATCCCTCAGTTTTTGCTAGATATAGTGATAAACGTCTATACATACATGTTAACTTTTCTATTTAAAAAAAATGTAGGATCAGTGTCAAACAATCATAACTCTAAAACGTAATCAGCGTAACCCATAGACTTATTTATGGATCTAGCCAAAGGTGCGACAAATAGTACAACCGCGTTGGCCCTAAAATTGCATTTTTAGGGCCATGCGACATGCGACTCAGTTCACAGCGATCAGTGCGCGATCACTCCCTCCGAGTGAACGAGTTTTTGCTGGTCATTAAAATGCCAAGAAATGTTCACTACGTCCTTCCTTTGAAGTCATTGGCGTAACCCTGTATATGTCTGATCGAGGTAATTAACCAGGTCACACGTCAATAAAGTAATCACCAAGATGACATCCATGTCAATGATTTTGGTGAAGTAAAGATATGGGGACAGAGCTCCTCTGTAGTCGTTGGTCGCCTTACTAGTTCAGATAAATTTTGATTTACAAACTCAGACACATATTTCATTGGTAAAAGGTATTATGGCTATTAAGTATTAAGTATATTATAGTTGATTGGTATGCCTGGAGAAGTACCATATTTCTGCCAGTAATTCTACAGTCAAGTAGAAATGTCCAAACATTAGTGTGTTCCGGTTTGAAAATAAATGTTTTCAAAAAAAATTCAGAATTTCGGAGAGAACGGATAAATCGTATTATTTCGTAGGACAGTGCTAGGCAGTGATTTGGGTTCTTCTTTTTTTCTGTGCTGTTACGGGATGGTGTGTTGCTCATACACATATTATATTAAGTACACATAAACTTTCGGATTTCGCCTTGCACAGTATTTTGTCAGAATTGTAAGTTGAATGATAAATAGTTAGTAGTGGTAGGACTCTATGCAGAGTCCGCCAGGGGAAGTACCACACATTTGCCAAGTTATGCTACCGTCAAGCAGTAATGTGCAAACATTACTGTGTTCCGGTTCGTAGGGCAATGTGTCCAGGGAAATTACAGGGCATAGAGATAAAAATCATCTTATATCTCTGGGTGACTAGCGCAGTGCAGTGCTAGTTTGGACTCTTCGTGTTCCAATAGCTGCGTGTTACTGTGCTGTTATGTGGCAGGCATGTTGTTTACCATCAGGCACATGTCCTGCTCGTTTCGTCACTCAATTCTATAAAAAAATGAAATTAAATAAGATAACATACATATTTTTAGGCAGTCGACGTTCAGCAATCTTATCCCAGCCTATATTCAGCCAGCCAGTAAACTTACAATTTTAGATATTTTTTTAAAAATAAAGAGTGACGAGACGAGCAGGACATGTACCTGATGGTAAGCAACATGTCTGCCACATAACAGCACAGTGACACTCAGCTACTGGAACATGAAGAGTCCATCCACATCATTACCTAGCACTGCACAATAGAATAGATGACTGCACTGCGCTCTTCACCCAGAGATCTAAGATGTTATATCTCTAAGCCCTGTAATTTCTCTGGAAACATTGCCCTTCAACCGGAACACAGTAATGTTTGCACATTACTGCTTGGCGGTAGAATAACTGGCAAAGGAATGGTACTTCCCCAGGCGGACTCTGCCAAGAGTCCTACCACTATTATTAGATAGACAAAGTTATGAATGCAAGCTCTTGAACGTACCATTTCTTTCCACACAATCTTTATCAGCAGCTCTCAAGGAGAGGCACCGTAGGTTTCACGAATAGCCACTTATCTACTAGAAAAGTGATAAATTCTAGAATTTATTGACACTTTGTTTCAATTTGTTTTAATAACAAAAAATAAATTTAAGTGGCCACTTATCATTGTCTGCGCAAGTCAAACTGTGTTTTTATATGTGAGTGTGAAAGTTTGTATGTTTATATAATTAATAGCAGCGCCCCGCGGTGTTACCCGCGTAGTTCCCGTTGATTTTCCGGGATAAAAAGTAGCATATGTGTTTTTACAGACTATAATCTATCTGTGTTCCAAATTTCAGCCCGATCCGTTCATACGTTAGGACGTGATTGAGCAGCAAACATCCAAACATCTATACATTGACATTTATAATATTAGTAGGATCTGGATGTTAATTATTCAATCATGTTATGGCTGAACGAATCAGGTTAAAACATATATTAATTGGATAGTTTACCTATAGCTTAAAATAGAACACTGGTTACTTCATATTTCAAAATTTCAGTTAATTAACAAACCGTTATTTTCCAAATTCAAGGAGCACGAAGTATTTACTTTATTTAGAAGATCCGTAGCATAGATATCAGATAGAGCTTTGTGATCCTTAGTGTTTTTTTAAACTGAAAATAGTATTGTACTCGACTATCATCTCGCCTGATTTAAAGCGACGATGTGGTCTAAGGTGGTGTGCGATTACTCAGAAGAAACCGATTGTATCAATTCGGAATTCGACCCATTCAGGAAGCGTATTCCATTGCAGCTCGACTACATGTAATAGGTATGTACAACCTAAGTAGTGTCATACCAACTTCAGTTTGGTTTTTCGGCAACCATATACCGGTGTTATTTGTTTGTCTTTCGTGATGTTTGATTGAAATAAGAACTCAGTACTACGCTGACGACATCGACGACGCCATCGGTCGGTTCGTGCGGCGAGCGTTGGCTGCATCACCGAAGACCATCCGAGAGTTCAACCTACAGATGGCCATCAGGGACAGAAATGCAGCCGTAGTGGAGGCTCTCGGCCGGGAGGAGGCGGCTTAGGCAAATGGCAATAAGGCAAAGAATCGATGTCGAGTCGATTACTAGCGGAATCCCAACCGGTAGTGATCGGCTCAACAGACGAGCACTAACTAGGATTAGGTTTAAAATGTCCCCAACTCCCCCCTTATTTTCCTCTTCTTCTGATTATCCAAGAAATATGTAAAAATAAATAAGATTTGAAATGACAAAAGTCACGGACGCCGGAGTCTGTGGAGTAGCAATTTTGAAAAAAATAAGAACTCAGTGATAACTATTACTTCATGAAGACACATATTCTACAAAATGTATCCGGTAAAAGATAAGAGAGGTAGGGGAGAGGGATATATCTGGGTGACGAAAGCAGTGCAGTGCACGGCAGTAATTTAGATTCATATTCAAATAGCTGCTACTATGCTGTATTGGGTAGGCATGTTACTTACCATAATCAGACGTATGTCTTGCTTGTTCCGTTACATCGTATCATACAAAAATAAGGTAACAGATATTTAGCACATAAATACCATCACCTTTTATTTTTTTACGAAAGGATTTATGGCTATTGTGCTTAAGTGGCCTTTAGTCCACTACCTACCGAACTTATAATAGCATTTAAAGTAATTTACCATCCCTTCCTTGTTTCGTCATTGGCGTAACATCTGTTTTGCATTTCACCATTTTGTGCAATCGTGTGAGCGTCCATTTTTTTAGTAACAATAAATTTTGCTTCGTTTTATGATTGAAGCTCACCATGTGTTCGGCTTTTGGTTGCTTTCTTCGATGTATATTGTTCCCTTTTGTTAGTTGCTCTCGCTCGTTTTACCCGTTCCCGTTAATTACTCGTGGTAAAAAGTTTCCTGTGTTCCAGACCATGGGTCAACGAATGAGGGAACATTTTGTGCGGATCGCGAGAACACAGAAACTTGAATATCTCCAGGATTCAATGTCAATAGATATTATCTAGATTATTAGATCCTTAGACCAATTTTACTCCAAACGTCAGATATACTCGTACAATGGCCCTTAACAGAAAAATTCTTTTTCTCATTGAAATTCAAAAATACCTTTGTTATTTCCATAACCGGACACGTTGTTTTAAAATTTGTTTGCTATTAATTGTCGTGCGGACCACGATGGTAATTTCATTTTGAATAAGGACTCTGAGCAAAACTGATAACTGACCCCTGCTCCTGACTATAATTTAAATTTTAACCCAATCCGTTCAGATCGCACGACGTGACATTCAAGCTTTGGCATTTATTGTGTTTTTTTTATATTCTAAATTGCTACTCCACAGACTCCGGGGTCCGTGACTTTTGTCATTTAAATATTTTTTTTTTTAACTTATTTCTTGGATAATCAGAAGAAGAGGAAAATAAGGGGCGAGTTAGGAACATTTTAAACCTAATACTAGTTAGTGCTCGTCTGTTGAGCCGATCACTACCGGTTGGGATTCCGCTAGTAATCGACTCGACATCGATTCTTTGCCTTTTTGCCATTTGTTTGCCTAAGCTGCCTCCTCCCGGCCGAGAGCCTCCACTACGGATTTCTGTCCCTGATGGCCATCTGTAGGTTGAACTCTCGGATGGTCTTCGGTGATGCAGCCAACGCTCGCCGCACGAACCGACCGATGGCGTCGTCGGTGTCGTCAGCGTAGTACGTGACGTGACGTGACGCATTTATTGTGTTTGTCGTCATCACGATAACGGTGAAGGAAAACATCGTGAGAAAAGCTTCTTTCGAGGACACGTGTCACCATGTTTTACCCGCGGAGTTCCCGTTGTTTTCCCGAGATAAAAACCTATGTGTTAGCCTATGTAGCCTATGTGTTCTTCCAGATTATAATCTAACTATGTTTCAAATTTCAGCCCGATCCGTTCAGACGTTATGATGTGACTGAGTAACAAACATCCAAACGTTGTCATTTATAATATTACTAGCGGCCCAGCTGCACTCGGATATTGTCATTTTTAAAGACTATTAATGTATTAATCGAAATAAAAACTATCCTATCACTCAAGTTGGATCAGACTGCTCGCGGTGTGCCAAAATTTAAAATCGGTTAAGTAGTTTAGGAATCCATCGCGGACAAACATCGTGACAGGAGATTTATACATATTAAGATTATAGTAAGATTGTTTGCCAAGATACAAACCTCCAAAATATATAAACTTTTTACTGAATATTTTGTTTCGAAAAATACTGGCCATTAACAAAATTTTCACAAAAGAACGCTCCAATTTTTAGACATTGAGTCAAGACATCCCAAATTGGCAGTTGCAAATTGTCAGACTATCTTTTTGTTTCTAAAAACATTTTACGAGTGAAAATAACGTAGAGTTTGTGTTTATTGAACTTTTAGAAAAATAATTCAGTGTTTGTTTCCTGTTATTTATTTGTATGGTAAGTTTTTTTCGATGTTTAGCGTAAGGTTTTGGTTGGATCGTCAAAATATTAAATACTCATGTCGTATCATCTAAATATTCTAAATACTCGAAATATGTTTTGGGAAATCGTTTTACAGGATTATAAACAGGGTTCCGCGAAATAAACGAAAACCCATAAAACGCGCGTGAAACCTCGGGTACAGTAAATATGGACAATTTAAAATATGACATTACTCACACAACTAGCTTATCCTGCTAATCAAATAGCTTTATCCTGTGGGAGCCAGATAGCTGGCCAAAAGTGACAGGATGATCGTCTTCCCCAGTCTGTGTTCTGTAATGCTGTGACGAAAACTTTTTCACTTTGTCTACACAGAAATGTAGAGTTCATAATACCTGATCAAAGAAAATACTAAATCAAGTTTGGTCAATTTTATTTCAAGATATTAAAGAGATAGATTTTATGTACTTATTCAAATCCATATCAAAATATTATAAACTTGAAAGTTTCGTTATTTTTGCTGAATCGTGTCGGTACAGCTGAACGGATCGGGAACTAAAGTTCGGAACATAGTAATATCATGGTAACTATGATCTTTTGATCTAAGTATGTATTTAAAACTATATAAGTATTATATCAGCTATCTGGCCGCCATCATATACAAGTTGTGCTTAGATTGGGGTCAGATGGTGTTGTGTGTGAATTGTCCACCAATATTTATTATTTATTTATTTATGTTCCAAATTTTGTGTAGTTTAGAATAGCGCATAGGCTACTTTTCATCGCGAAAAAATAACGGAAATGATTACAACACGGGTGAAACCGCAGGGTGCCGCTAGCATTTATTTGTAAATACTGACTCATTACGTAGAGAAACTCATTACACAGAGAAAAATCGATACACAGAGCAAATATTTGTATCCATTACACTAATGTTTGTCCTGAGTGGGAATTGAACCCAACACCTACAGCTCCGTGTACAAACTTGATACCAGATCTCGCGGTTTTGGCCGCACAATTCCCGTTCCAACTTTCTCGTGGTACAAAGTAGTCTTTGTGTTATTTATTTCAGACTATATTGTGTGTACCAAATTTTCAACTCTGTTCGTTCATACGTTCGTTTGACGTGATTGAGCAACAAACATTCAAACTTTCGCATGTATAATTCAGTAAACTCGTAATTAGTTTTATACATCTTATACTAGCGGCCCGTTCCGGCTTCGCTCGGACATAACCTAGACACTGTCTGCAGCGCCATCTGGCCGGGCTTATTTGTGAATTTAAACCATCTTCGAATACACACACAAAAAAAAAACATTCAAATCGGTCCCGTCGTTTAGGAGTTCACTGTCAAATGATTAAATTACTAAAATGGCTATAAAAAAACAGGGGTTGGTGATAAAAGGGTAACAATTTAGGGTTGTATGTATTTTTAACGCCACATTATAAAAAAATAAAAACGAAAAAATTTGACCAAAAATTAAAAAAAAAATGTTTGGCACTTAGGGGTGTGAAAAATAGCTAGTAGCCGATTCTCAGACCTACTGAATATGCATGTAAAATTTGGTAAAAATCAGTAAAGCCGTTTCGGAGGAGTAAGGAAACAAACACTGTGACACGAGAATTTTATATACATCTTATATATAAAATTCTTGTGTCACAGTGTTAGTTACCTTACTCCTCCGAAACGGCTTCACTGATTTTTTACCAAATTTTATTTGCATATTCAGTAGGTCTGAGAATCGGCTACTGGCTATTTTTCATACCCCTTTTTTTTTTTTTTTTTTTAACTTTTATAGGCTTACACTTGACCGCCATCTCACCTGATGTGAAGCGACGATGCGGTCTACGATGGAGCGTGTTTACCTAGAAGAAACCGATTCACTCTCGATTTGAAGACACAAAGATTGTAGTCAACAGGGAAAACCCACTCAGGCAACGCATTCCACAGCCTAGACGTTCTTATCACAAAAGTAGAGTCAAATCTCTTCGTTCGCGTCTTTGGAACATCAACCATGAAACGATGTCGTTTTTTCGAGCTACGAGCATTCCGATAGAAAAAAGGGCAAGGTGGTATTAGATCATGTAAATCAGTCGCACACTCTCCGAAGTGTATTCGATAAAAAACCGAAAGGCTAGCGACTTTTCGGCGATGTTCAAGACTTTGTAGTCTTTTTCGCACAAGAGTGTCGTTGCCTATGAGCCTTTTGGCACGTCTCTCGATCGATTCCAAGGCCTCCAGCTGATACTTAGCCGAACCATCCCAAAGATGCGAACAGTACTCCATACAAGAACGAATTTGAGCCTTATATAACGTGAGCAACTGCTCAGACTTGAAGTACCTTCGCACCTTTGAGAGGACACCTAGCTTTTTGGCAGCTAATTTGGCCTTGGACTCGATATACGAACCAAAGTTCAGCGTAGATGTCAATGTAACGCCCAAAAGCTCAAGACGGTCAGATATCGGAACGGATACACCTCTAAAGGTTGGAGTCAGTTGAAAAGGACTCCTTTTTGCGGAGAACAGACACGCCTGCGTCTTACTCTCGTTGAACTTGACCAGATTGGCATCGCCCCATGTAGACACCGCCTCAAGGGTCAAGCTCAAACGCTCGATCAGACTCTCTCTTAGTACCTGAGTTTGCTGCCCACTGGCTCTCGCACTAGATATGTAACTCTCTACAACGGTGCTATCATCTGCGTACCCAAAGATACCGGGCTTCAACAGATCGTTGATATGTAGCAGGAAGAGCGTCGCAGAGAGTACCGACCCTTGAGGGACTCCGGCATTGATAGCCATTTGATCCGACGAGCAGCCATCAATGACGACTCGTATGGATCGATCCCTCAAGAAGTCCGATATCCACGAAATAAACCCAGGAGACAAACCATAACTAGAAAGCTTGCTTATAAGGCCATCATGCCAAACCCTGTCAAAAGCCTTCGAAATATCCAGGGAGACTGCAAGTGCTTCCCCGTATTTCTCGATAGCTTCACTCCAGATGTGAGTGACGTACGCTAGAATATCCCCGGTGGACCGGTTTCGGCGAAACCCGTATTGCCGGTCACTGAGGAGGTCGTTTGATTCTAGGTACGTCAGGAGCCTGTGGTTTAAGACACGTTCCATAGTCTTGCAGAGTATGGACGTGACTGAGATGGGCCTGTAGTTGGCAGGGTCAGCACGACTACCTTTTTTGGGCACTGGTTGCACATTGGCAAGCTTCCAAGACTTCGGTACTAAACCAGTTTCGAGAGAGAGTCTAAATAGACGCGTGAGTATCGGGGACAACTCAGGCGCACATGCCTTCAACACTAGGGCAGGAATACCATCTGGGCCACTGGCTTTATTCACGTTCAGATTTCGTAGCACTTTGCGAACCTCAATTTGGCGAATGTGTACCTCTGACATGAGAGTCGGACAGCCAGGTGGAGTAGGAGGTGTCGCGCTACCAGTATCTAGACGAGAAGATTCCGCAAACTGAGATGCAAACAAGTTTGCTTTCTCCATTGCGGTGTGAGCCAGTGTCCCATCAGGTTTTAGCATTGGAGGTAGTGAGGGGCGGCAGAAGTTCGCTTCGACCGATTTAGCTAGGGACCAAAACGCTTTGCTACCCGCAGGGTACGAAGCTAGTTTGTTCCCTATTCGACTAATGTGGTCAAAACGAGCCCTCTGAAGAACCTTTTTGCTTGCCTTAGCAGCCTTGTTGAACGCTTTCTTCTTCTGGTGTATATCCCTTGCCTTACGCTGTCGAGCATCAACCCAGGCTAGGTAGGCCTCATGTTTAAATGCTTCAGCACTTTTACATTGAGAACCAAACCAAGGGCGAGCTTTGCTGGATAATGGGACATCGGAGTATGGAATGAAATATTCCATAGCCGTTCGTATTACATTAGTCACAGCATCCGCGCAGACTGAGGGATCACCAGAAGTAAAGCACAACGACTGCCATGGGTAAGATGCAAAGAAAGAGCGCATCTCATCCCAGTCCGCTGATTTGTATCGCCACATCCGCCGGTTGCCTCTGGGGCTGGGATCAGGCGGATGGTAGACGGATACTGACTTCACTAGACAGTGGTCGGAGCTGCCTAACGGCGAAGATACCGCCACGGAATAATGGTCTGGATCTGTTGTCAGCAGAAGGTCTAAGCAATAAGGTGTATGCGACTCAACGTCGGGTACTCTTGTTGCCTCTTGGACCAGCTGGGTTAGGTCTAACGATAAAGCTAGCTTTCTCGTTTCCTGCCCAGCGTGGTCAGTGTCCCGGTATGGGAACAGCCATTCCTTATGATGGCCGTTAAAATCCCCCAGTAACACTAATTGGGCCGAAGGGTATTTCTGTTGAGCCGCGTCCGCCGCTTCACTTAAATATTCTGTGAGCCTAGTCGTCTCCTGGTCTCCGCTGTGCGACCGATACACACATGCATAGACAATTTTGTCTATACCTGTGTCTACTAGTACCCAAATAACAGAAAACCTAGTGTCCTCAAGGTTACGGAGACGCCGACAGCAGATGTCGTCACGGGCGTACAGGCACACACCAGCACGAGGCCGGAATTTGTGCTCCAGGGTATAACCTGGGTATGTTAGGTACGCCACGTCCGACGGACAACCTATCTGCGTCTCCGTTAGGAACAAAAGTGACGGCTGATCAGTCTCGAGATGGTGATGGACTGCCGTGAGATTGGAGTGCAATCCTCTGATATTAGTGAGGTGCACTTTAATGGTCAAGGAGTGCAGCCGCTTTAACACTTTATTTCCTTTTGTAACTTTTTTCATGTTTTTGTATGGTGTGAGAGAAGATCGGTGGGAAAACGGAAGTAGATCGAGGCAGCATAACACTTACCAATGGTCACAACACACAACACAAATACATGTATGGAAAACTAGTCTGGAGACTGCGGGGACGCCCGAGCCCCCCCGGAGATGTCTATCTGGCCTTGACTTCCGGTCGCCAACCGGCAGGATAGCGCATCCCGGGATTTTTCGCTAGATGGCGGGGCAGCCTTTCATGAGTGGCTAGCTCACTACTTGGGCCCCCAACTATCTGCGGTCGGTCGCGGCAACCGTGCCTCGGATCCCGCTACCCTCCAAGACTAGCCTTCCCATGTAATGTATCAGTGTGTGACAATCTGGTCTCGTTGTTATGCTGCAGCTGTTCTGACCCGTTTTCCCTTAGTGATAAAGGTTGTTCACCACAATTTTTTTAATTTATTTTGTACATTATTTTGGGTTAGAAGCTTTATGACTACATCTCGATATGACTAGATAGCGGGTCTGACTAAATAGATATGTCTAAAATAAATTATATTGTATAAATTTCCTAGGAAATCTATACGTTTCTTAACTGACCATCGGAAATGTAGCAACACATTCAAGATAGCTCGACTCGGAGCACCCCGACTCCACCTAGTCTTGTCGCTACTACCCCTAGAATGTTTTTAAAAAAATGCGGGAGCCAAAAGCTCAAGAGAGGTCTTGAGTGGAGCGAGAACGGAGAAGCGATACTCTGGGCAGAGCTTCTGGTGGACCCCACCCGGAATCAAATCTCAGTGATAGACCCCAATTGGACATTCTAACAACGTGTTTTATTACAAAAGGCGTTATTTTTATACGTTTCCTAATAATGTGGTATTGGAATTATTTACAGTTCCTGGGAAATGTAAACATTTCTTCTATTTATGTCTTTAACAATTATTAAAACTATATTTTATACGTTTCCTAAATAGCTTCGGAATCGTATAGGTACGTTCCTTGGGAGTTGTATAAAATTCCTACATTTACAGTAACGTATATTATGCTGAAATGTGAGGTTGAACTAATGTACCACTTTTAAATATCACTGTACGTCATATCGATATTAAGTCAATCTGATAAAAAGGCGGAGAGAGATGTGGTCACACAGCTACTTAACCCTAACGCGTTCTATACCTCATTCCAAATCTCTGGGAATAAAAGGTAAACAAACCAATGTTACTCTCAATATGACAGACCAGCATTTTTCAATTGCTTGCCCTTTTAAATTTTCATCGCAAAACAAGGCTAAATATATATGTATGGTTGTATGGGTATCATAAACACCTAAATATATGTTCCCACTGCTGGGACTTGGAACAATCAACACATTGCCGCTGTAAAAAATCGTCAGACACAAGAATCTGCAATTGCTGAACATATCATTGATGGTTGAATTGAATTGGTCATTGGATCGAGATCCACGACCCGAAGGTTCTATCTACCGAATGTCATTACTACGCAAGAATGGTTCGGGAAGCATTAGAAAATAAAAAAAACATAGGTATATATTTCAACTACGACGCGATGACGACGATGCCAATAACCGAAAACTACCCGGTTTACGGTTATCGGCGTCGCGGAATCCTCTAATAAATAAATGTGTGCATAGCGCACTGAGTTTGGAGAAACCTGATATGGTTAGTGTTGTTTGTAGTGTTGGTCACCCTGCGATTTTTGAAGCCCAAATGAGGGTAGATGGAGATCTCCTCTCATTTCATAATGAGAGTATGGCGGGCATACGTACATTTATTTCTCCCACGTAAAAAAAGGAAAGGCAAAGAATTCGGAGAAGAATGTAACACTAGAACCAGTTACTTAGAAAAGTAATTTAGATGTTTCCTTATATGAAAACGTTCATTTTATGTTTAACAATAATTAAATCTCGTTCAAATTGTCCTCGTATTACCCAAAACTGATCATAACACTATGATGTAATATTCTGGAAACACATACAAAAGTTTCGATCAAAATAACACAAAATTTATGGCATTTTAGAGTGAAAATTATACAAGCTTTTGATAGTAAACAGCGTAATTTGGAACACGTATTTAGTTAGAGGTTTGCGATTTTCTCTCAACTCGTTACGACACAAGAAACCTTTTTCTAGGAGTTCTTTAGTCATACTCTTACTCTTTTATTGATAACGAGTAGTTACATGTCATAATATTCAAGATATTCAAATATTACCAATACAAGTCAATAATTAAAAAAAAAACAGACGTCAATTTAAGATCCCATTACAATAAAAATCAAATAATACATTACATTAAAATCAAATTACATTACAATTAAAAATTCCAAATTAATGACAAAAATAAATAGAGTAAAATTAATCCATACTTGAATATAATGAAAACTAGCTGTTACCCGCGACTTCGTCCGCGCGAAATAACTAAAGTAACTCAGGCAGTACCTATTTGTAAACCCAGACACATTTACGGTTACTAAAAACAGCTTTTGTTAAAACAATTTTATAGAATTTCATCAAAATCGGTTCACTTGTTTAGATGTGAAAACGTAAGAAACATTCGTTCCCCATTTCAACTCCGATTTCATCCCCATACAGTTTTAAATTACAAAATTGTTAGAATATTTAAGATCGCAATAAAGTCGAATCCTATTTGTGAAAAATATTTTAAGGCAATTTCATAAAAATACTAAGAATAAACGATGTTTATGTTATGGTATCACCTTTTTTTTGGTTTGTATTGGTTTTCTACACAACTTGCTGGAACGCACTATAGTCAAATCGTGATTTAGTCTTAAATCTATTTAGTCAGACCCGCTGTCTAGTCATATCGAGATTTAGTCCTAAAGCTTCTAACCCATTATTTTTTGTTTTCATTTTTTTATAATGTGGGTTAAAAAATACATACAACCCTAATTTTTTATCCTATTATCACCAACCCCTATTTTTTAATTGCCAGTTTAGTAATTTAATAATTTGACAGCGAACTCCTCCTAAACGGCGGGACCGATTTGAATGATTTTTGTGTGTGTGTACAAGTGGATTCGAGGATGGTTTAGATTCACAAATAAGCCCGGTAGATAGCGTTGCAGACAGTGTCTAGGTTATGATCCGAGCGAAGCCGGAACGGGCCGCTAGTAATATTATTTTATAACATATTTGCTCGTAAAGGGTCTCTTATTGGACCAATTTCTGTATCGTAATGTATCTTATTACGCACTAGTTCTGTAATGTGTAATGTAAAACGCACGGTTTCAAAATGCTCCGTCCACAGACTAGGTAGAGAGATATGCTCCGTCTAAAACGAACGGTACCTACCTTTTTAAATCTTAGTAAAGAGTTTTTATGTCAGAAAAGTGTGGTCAACATTTTATGAATAAAATTAACTTTGAGAGGTAAAATATAACAAAGAATTATTAAATTCGTTAATTTAATTAATTTAGACCATAAATTACTTTAATTTTTCTGTAACAAAACACAAAAATATTATTTTCTTTATTATTAATGGCATACGGGCTGGTTCTGTGCCGTTGCTTACAAAAAAAGGCGCCGATGCGCGCGCATTGCTAATCTGTGATCCATAGTGATAACTTAGGGCGCGTACACATAGAACATCCGTTTTACAGGTCCGTTTAAACGTATGTGTTACTAGCGTATGTAGTTGTATGAGCGAGTTCACACAGAATACAGTATTCCGGATCCAGTAAAAAGTATTGATCCGATAAAATAAGCAGCAATCCGTTTTTGATCCGTTTATCGGATCGAAACGGTGTTTTGGGGACCGAGTCACCTTCGTCCGTGGGGAAGCACCTAGATATTGAAACCTCACACGTGGTCCCTGGGTGGTGCTAATCAGGTGACAAATTACCGGTGGTAGGCTTCGGCCGTGGTTGGTGACCACCCACTAGACTAAGTCACGACGCCAAACGGCCTAGCCGTGTTCCGTCGTGTTGTCTAGTGACACCATTAAGGGAAAACGGGTCAGAACAGTTGCTGCACAACTGCAAGACCGGTCTGTCACACACCAATACTGTACATCGGGAAGCTAGTCATGGAGGGTAGCGGGATCCGAGGCACGGTTTGCCGCACCGACCGCAGATAGTTGGGGGCCCAAGTAGTGAGCTAGCCACTCATGAAAGGCTGCCCCGCCATCTAGCGAAAAATCCCGGGATGCGCTATCCTGCCGGTTGGCGACCGGATGACAAGGCCAGATAGACATCCCCGGGGGGGCTCGGGCGTCCCCGCAGTCTCCAGGCTAGCTCCCCACTGGTGTATTCGTGTTGTGTGTTGTGACCAATGGTCAGTAGTGTGTGGCCTCGTTCTACTGCCGTTTTCCCACCGATTTCCTCTCCAAAAAACTATGAACAAAGTCAAAAAAAGAAACAAGGTTAAAGAGCGGCTGCACGCCTTGTCAGTCAAAGTGCACCTCACTAATATTCGAGGTCTGCACTCAAATCTCACTGCAGTCCACCATCACCTCGAGACTGAGCAGCCGACACTCTTGTTTCTTACGGAGACGCAGATAGGTTGTCCGTCGGACGTGGCGTACCTAACGTATCCAGGCTATACGCTGGAGCACAAATTCCGGCCTCGTGCTGGAGTATGCCTGTACGCCCGTGACGACATCTGCTGTCGGCGTCTCCGTAACCTTGAGGACACTAGATTTTCTGTTCTTTGGGCACTAATGGACACAGGCATAGACAAAATTATCTACGCCTGTGTGTATCGGTCGCACAGCGGAGATCTGGAGACGACTAGGCTCACGGAGTATTTAAGTGAGGCGGCGGACGCGGCTCAACAGAAGTACCCTTCGGCCCAATTAGTGTTACTGGGGGATTTCAACGGCCATCATAAGGAATGGCTGTACCCATACCGGGACACTGATCACGCTGGGCAGGAAACGAGAAAGCTAGCTTTATCGTTAGACCTAACCCAGCTGGTCCAAGAGGCCACAAGAGTACCCGACGTTGAGTCGCATACACCTTATTGCTTAGACCTTCTGCTGACAACTGATCCAGACCGTTATTCGGTGGCGGTATCGTCGCCGTTAGGCAGCTCCGACCACTGTCTGGTGAAATCTGTATCTGTCTACCATCCGCCTGATCCCAGCCCTAGAGGCAACCGGCGGTTGTGGCGATACAAGTCAGCAGATTGGGATGAGATGCGCTCTTTCTTTGCGTCTTACCCATGGCAGTCATTGTGCTTCGCTTCTGGTGATCCCTCAGTCTGCGCGGATGCTGTGACTAATGCAATACGAACGGCTATGGAATATTTCATTCCATACTCCGACATCTCATTATCCAGCAAAGCTCGCCCTTGGTTTGGTCCTCAATGTAAAAGTGCTGAAGCATTTAAACATGAGGCCTACCTAGCCTGGGTTGATGCTCGACAGCGTAAGGCAAGGGACATACACCAGAAGAAGAAGGCGTTCAACAAGGCTGCTAAGGCATGCAAAAAGGTTCTTCAGAGGGCTCGGTTTGACCACATTAGTCGAATAGGGAACAAACTAGCTTCGTACCCAGCGGGCAGCAAAGCGTTTTGGTCCCTAGCTAAATCGGTCGAATCGAACTTCTGCCGCTCCTCACTACCTCCAATGCTGAAACCTGATGGGACACTGGCTCACACTGCAACGGAGAAAGCAAACTTGTTTGCAACTCAGTTTGCGGAATCTTCGCGTCTAGATGCTGGTAGCGCGACACCTCCTACTCAACCTGGCTGTTCGACTTTTATGTCAGAGATACGCATTCGCCAAAAGGAGGTTCGCAAAGTGCTACGCAATCTGGACGTGAATAAAGCCAGTGGCCCAGATGGTATTCCTGCTCTAGTATTGAAGGCTTGTGCGCCTGAGTTGTCACCGATATTGACACGCCTATTTAGACTATCTCTCCAAACTGGGCTAGTACCGAAGTCTTGGAAGCTTGCCAATGTGCAACCTGTGCCCAAAAAAGGTAGTCGTGCTGACCCTGTCAACTACAGGCCCATTTCAGTCACGTCCATACTCTGCAAGACTATGGAACGTGTCTTAAACCACAGGCTCCTGACGTACCTAGAATCGAACGACCTCCTCAGTGACCAGCAATACGGGTTTCGCCGAAACCGGTCCACCGGGGATATTCTAGCGTACGTCACTCACATCTGGAGTGAAGCTATTGAGAAACACGGGGAAGCACTTGCAGTCTCCCTGGATATCTCGAAGGCTTTCGACAGGGTTTGGCATGATGGCCTTATAAGCAAGCTTTCTAGTTATGGTTTGTCTTCTGGGTTCATTGCTTGGATATCGGACTTCTTGAGGGATCGATCCATACGAGTCGTCATTGATGGCTGCTCGTCGGATCAAATGGGTATCAATGCCGGAGTCCCACAAGGGTCGGTACTCTCTGCGACGCTCTTCCTGCTACATATCAACGATCTGTTGAAGCCCGGTATCTATGGGTACGCAGATGATAGCACCGTTGTAGAGAGTTACATATCTAGCGCGAGAGCCACTGGGCAGCAAACTCAGGTACTGAGAGAGAGTCTGATCGGGCGTTTGGGCTTGACCCTTGATGCGGTGTCCAAATGGGGCGATGCCAATCTGGTCAAGTTCAACGAGAGTAAGACGCAGGCGTGTCTGTTCTCCGCTAAAAGGAGTCCTTTCCAACTGACTCCAACTTTTAGAGGTGTATCCGTGCCGGTCTCTGACCGTCTTGAACTTTTGGGCGTTACTTTGACCTCTACGCTCAACTTTGGCTCGTTTATCGAGTCCAAGGCTAAACTTGCTGCCAAAAAACTTGGTGTCCTCTCAAAGGTGCGAAGGTACTTCAAGTCTGAACAGTTGCTTACACTATATCAAGCACAGATTCGCTCCTGTATGGAGTACTGTTCGCACCTTTGGGATGGATCGGCTAAGTATCAGCTGGAGGCTCTGGAATCGATCGAGAGACGTGCCAAAAGGCTCATAGGCAACGACACTCTTGTGCGAAAAAGACTTCAAAGTCTTGAACATCGCCGAAAAATTGCTAGCCTATCGGTTTTTTATCGGATACACTTCGGAGAGTGTGCGACTGATTTGCATGATCTGATACCACCTTGTCCTTTTTTCTATCGGAATGCTCGTAGCTCGAAAAAGCGACATCGTTTCATGGTTGATGTTCCAAAGACACGAACGAAGAGATTCGACTCTACTTTTGTGATAAGAACGTCTAAGCTGTGGAATACGTTGCCTGAGTGGGTTTTCCCCGATGGTTACAATCTTTGTGTCTTCAAATCGAGAGTGAATCGGTTTTATCTAGGTAAACACGCTCCATCGTAGACCGTATCGTCGCTTAACATCAGGCGAGATGGCGGTCAAGTGTAAACCTATAGAAGTTAAAAAAAAAAAAAAAAAAAAAAAAAACGGGTACTAAATATGTTTTTTTTTTTAATAAAGAGTAACGAGACGAGCAGGACATGTGCCTGATGGTAAACAACATGCCTGCCACATAACAGCTCAGTGACACGCAGCTATTGGAACATGAAGAGTCCAAATCATTACCTAGCACAGCACTGCGCTCGTCACCCAGATATCTAAGTTGTTATATCTTCTAAGTCCTGTAATTTCTCTAGAAACATTACCCTTCAAACCGGAACACAGTAATGTTTGCACATTACTGCTTGGCGGTTGAATAACTGGCAAAGGTGTGGTACTTCCCCAGGCGGACTCTGCTAAGAGTCCTACCACTACAAAATATATGTATATTTATCTACTAATAAAAATGGTTATTGTGAGTCAATCATAATATATAGACATATATGTACATCATTACAGACTTTTGCGTAGACCTTTTTAGTAAATATGTACAATACTGAAGTACCTAAATAGTTTTGATCTATCTCGTAGGGTTCAGCCAGCGTTTGCAATGTAAGCGCAAAAAAGTGTTTATTTATGACATAACATTAGAAACTTTTACAATTATTAGTGTTTCTCTACTATTTTATGCATGTATTACACATATTAAAAACCTTTCTCTTGAATTATTCTACCGATAAATAAAAACCGCATCAAAATGCGTTGAGTAGTTTTAAAGATACATAGGGACAGATATCCAGTGGGATGTGACTTTGTTTTGTACTATGTAGTGAAGTGACATATTTACGAGCTTACGGTAAAACGCGTATTGTTTTCGACAAAACTCTCACTTAGCAATGAACGTATCAAAAAAATCGGACGTAGTCTCGCTAAAACAAAAACTGTGTCACAGAGTCGGCCACATTTGCACTTGTGCGTTGTCAGGTTGTCACTGGCACACACACACACCCTCTCTCTCACACACACCCTCTCCCACACATACACACACACCCTCTCTCACACTCTCTCACACACACACCCTCTCTCAGACTCTCTCACACCCACACACATACAATACACATAGTGTGGCAAGACACACAGGCTGACACGCACACATATACGAACTTTAAACTATTAAGTAAGTAGTAGTATTAAGTAGAACAAATTAAGTTATAAATTAGAATAAAAAATTATACACAAGTTTGCACGTGTAAGGAACCACTGATCTGTGTATGTGTGCGTGTCAGCCTGTATGTGACAGCGCACACATACTGTATGTGACAGAGCGCTATTACGTGGCCGACTCTATGGACACAGTTTTTGTTTTAGCGAGACTACGTCCGTCTTTTTATAAATGGCCATGCACTCAGAATACAATTTTGCTAAGCGAGCTATGCAAATATCAGGACGTCTACTCTGTTTCTACGATAACGAAATTTCGAAAAAAAACTCGCGATTTTCCAACTCCGATTCTACTTCGATCCGTCGTTTTGTCCGTTTAAATGTTCTAAGCATACTGTAATTAGAGTAGGCTTAGAACATTTAAACGTCAAACAATGTTGTATCGGACGAAACGAAGTAGAACGACTGAAGGAAAGTCGCGAGTTTTTTTTTGAAATTTCGTTTTCGTAGAAACAGAGTAGACGTCCAGTACTTACGTCGTATTCGTATCGTAGGTACACAGTATCCTTCCGCGGTCGGCCTAGTTTCCCAGGCCACGTCTACGGTACCTAGTTTATGATGTGTTACCAGGTTGTGCAGGTCACTGTGTCGTCGTTTTCAGTTTTTTTGCGTTTCTTGTGGTTTAGTCATTCACTATCTTTGTACTATAAGATACTAGCTGACTTGGTAAACTTCATTCTGTTGTAATAATAAGGCTATTGTAATAATAATAGTGGTAATAAATGAGCAGATTTCGGATTTTCAGAACTATAATGATTTTTTTTTGTCATCTGTGTCATATCTTCATACTTATTATCGTACTAGCAGCGCCCCGCGGTGTTACACGCGAAGTTCCCGTTCCCGTTGTTTCCCGTTGTTTTTTCCGGGATTAAAAGTAGTCTATGTGTTCTTCCAGACTATACCTAATCTATCTATGTTCCAAATTTCAGCCCGATCCGTTCATATGTTAGGACGTGATTGAGCAACAAACATCCATACATTGACATTTATAATATTAGTAGGATATCAGACAAAAAAATAATCTAAAAACACAAAAATCATAAAAATTGGTCCAACCGTTCTAGGGTTATAAGTAAAATGGTGCAAAAACGAGACCACTAAAAATACTGCACCAGAAAAGTAATATTTAGGTGTAAAACCTGTTAGTTAAGAGTGCGCCTAAAGCCAGGAAAAAATCAGATTTCACCCGCCCGACGCGTTTCTTAATGTGATGTACATAAAGTCGAGAATAGCATGACACAGTTTGGAGGAAAAATCAATATTTAATCAGGAGTCCATTTTTGACCAAGTTTTATTTAATTACTCAATAACTAAACAAAAATTTAAAAAAGTGTTCGGTTACTTTACTAGAACGTATAAATAGGAATTTTATTGCCAAAAAATAATGTGGGGTCATCGCTGATAATTTCGAGTACTCGAATTAAAACGGGTTTTTTCGGTGTCATTTTTAGGCTTCCGTAAAACGTAAAAACGGAACCCTTATAGATTCGTCATGTCTGTCTGTCTGTCTGTCTGTCTGTCTGTTCGTCCATATGTCACAGCCACTTTTTGCCGAAACTATGAGAACTACACTTTTGAAACTTGGTAAGTAGATGTATTCTGTAAACCGCATTAAGATTTGAACAAAAAAATTAAAAAAAAAGAAAAATTAGGGTTGCTCCCCATACTGAGAACTGGAACTCAAAAAAAAAAATTTCATCAAACCTACACGTGTGGGGTGTCTATCGATAGGTCTTCAAAAATGATGTTGAGGTTTCTAAAATCATTTTCGTCTACACTGAATAATTTGCGCGAGAGACACTTCCAAAGCGGTAAAATGTGTCCCCCCCCCCCTCTAACTTCTAAAGTAAGAGAACGAAAAATCTAAAAAAAATATATGATGTACATTACCATGTAAACTACCAACGAAAATTAGTTTGAACTCGATCTGATGAGTAGTTTTTTTTTAGTACGTCATAAAAACACTATTATTGAAACTTCGATCAAAGTTACAACGAACTACAAGAATTATGTATATTATGTTACATGCTGCAACGGAACCCTTCATGGACGAGTCCAACTCGCACTTGGCCACATTATTTTTATTTTTTTATTGTAAAAAACTGTGATCTATTTTTAAAATTCTATTCGGTTATTGTGCTTCTTCTTGATTGTACCCACACGTCAATATTTTTTTTGTCATAGTTTTTAGTTTCTTAACTTCAGTGAGCGGCGTCGAAAATGTCCTTTTTTCGTTTTCTGGCTTTAGGCGCCCCCTTAACACAAGAGGTTTTTAGATAGGAACACAAGTTTTATTGTAGTAGTAGGACTCTTAGCAGAGTCCGCCTGGGGAAGTACCACACCTTTGCCAATTATTCTGCCGCCAAGCAGTAATGTGCAAACATTACTGTGTTCCGGTTTGAAGGACAATGTTTCCAGTGAAATTACAGGGCTTAGAGATATAACATCTTAGATCTGTGGGTGACGAGCGCAGTGCAGTGCTAGGTAATTATTTGGACTATTCGTGTTCCAATAGCTGCGTGTCACTGTGCTGTTATGTGGCAGGCATGTCGCTTACCATTAGGCAAATGTCATGTTCGTCTCGTCACTCTTTATTAAAAAAAAATGAGTGCAAATGGAATCGGGAATTTATTCGGTTTATTTTTTTCGCGGTGTACTTCTATTTATATATAAGTGGGGAGAAAGTTCGGTAGGCCACGAGCATTAGTAGATTCAGTAGTACGGTCATTAGGCGTCATTACCACACTTAGCTCTACGAAATGTGTAACAAACAAATGATTAAGATCTCTGGATCTAGGATTCTAGGTTGATGTAGTCACTGACCTTGCAAATTATAGACTTTCTTACTTCTGTTTTATCAACTTCAAAAAGGAGGTTTTCAATTCGGTTGTACGTATGTTTTTTTTCTATGTAGGTATATATGGTACTCGATAGTACCGCCAATTGTGAATCGATTTTAGTAATTATTTTTTTGTTTGGTTGATCTTATTTTGGAAGGTCCATATCAACTTTACAGAAATCAGTGTGGTGGTTTTTGACATTTAATAAATTAAAATTATTTTACCTAGACGACGTATTTGTAGTAATTCGCTGCTCGCTGTCTTATTGGAACAGTGTGTTCAGTTTATTTCACAAATAAAGTGGCCAAGTGCAAGTTGGACTCGCCCATGAAGGGTTCCGTTGCAGCAAGTAACATTATATACATAGTACACATAGTTCTTGTAGTTCGTTGTAACTTTGATCGAAGTTTCAATAATAGTTTAGTAATGACGTACTAAAAAAAAACTACTCATCAGATCGAGTTCAAACCAATTTTCGTTGGTAGTTTACATGGTAATGTACATCATATATTTTTATTAGATTTTTCATTCTCTTACTTTAGAAGTTAGAGGGGGGGGACACACATTTTACCACTTTGGAAGTGTCTCTCGCGCAAATTATTCAGTGTAGACGAAAATGATTTTAGAAACCTCAACATCATTTTTGAAGACCTATGAATAAACACCCCACACGTGTAGGTTTGATAAAAAAAATTTTTTTGAGTTTCAGTTCTCAGTATGGGGGGCCACCCTAATTTTTTTTTTTTTCTTATTTTCTGTTCAAATCTTAATGCGGTTCACAGAATACATCTACTTACCGAGTTTCCATAGTGTAGTTTTCATAGTTTCGGCAAAAAGTGGCTGTGACATACGGACGGACAGACAGACATGACGAATCTATAAGGGTTCCGTTTTTACGTTTTACGGAACCCTAAAAATATGGTCTCTATGATTTTTGCTCTAAAGTGCATAGTTTCCGAGATATCGGCCAATAACGTTTTTTCAAGATGGCGCTTGAAGCTCCACCTGGATCTGTCAGTGATTTTGTGATTTTATGCTCAGTAAGTGATCCTAAATAATAAAATGTATTCCAAAGTTAAATTCTATTTTTACTGGCCTAACAGGGCTCAATAACGAAGGAAAACATCGCCAAACCATACTGGGCAAGGATGGTCGATTATTGCCTGACTTTTTATTTATTAGAGAAACCCGGAATACCAGCATTTGTTAATGCTATTCTTGTCAAATAGAAGTAAAATTACATACTTTATTGACATTTTTAAGAAAGTGACCACATGGACCACACTTGACATGGCATTTAGATAAGCCGTTGGAGTCCAACCGCTATAGGTATTTGTAAAAAAAGTTATTTTATTTAGCAGTCGTTGCATTAACTTTTGTTTATCTCTGTATACATTACACATAGTTATTTCTACTACTGTTGTGACTCTCGCAAGGAGAGCGTCAATGCCATAATCCACCACGTAGACACTGTGCGAGTTGGCAGATGATTCAAAACCTCGAAAGGTTTTTGTTACACGCAAAGAAAACATTGCGAGGAAAGCGTCCTCGCAATGTTTTCTTTCACTGTTAAAGCGAGGGGTGGTGACGAACTTGTTACATCTGCAGTTGGAAATATACTCTAGAGGTGAATGTGGGATCGAAACCTCGCAGGTTTATATTCTACATTCTCAACATTCCATAGACCTTATTGTGAATGTCACTAAACTTACTAGTCACGAGAAAACCACGGTATCTAAGGCTTGAACTTTTTCCTCTATAAATGTAGCCTGTATAGAGGATATGGTTGAAAGTAGATTAATATTGATTTAATTATTAATATCTCAATGAAGTGCCGAGGTTATCTTATCTGTTATCAGTGACCATGGGCGGTCAAAAGGTCCGACACTCAACTCCCGGTAGCCCACTCAAGGTTACATAACAAACACCTAGTACCTAGTCTTTGTAGTAGAATACGTCAATACGTCGTTTTGAAATAAAAACTTCTGTTTTTATACTGTTTGATGTTTAAAAATATTTTTTCTTCACTATCGGCGGTTAAGTTAGTAGTTAGTTAAGTAACGGCTGGTCTAGTAAGGAGAACGGCGACTGCCAATCCGGAGACCCCGGGTTCAAAACCACGCGCACCACTGTCTTTACGAAGTCATGTGCGTAATTCCGCTAACTTAAAACGGTGAAGGAAAACATCGTGAGAAAACCGACATATACCTAGAATCTTTCGAGGTCATGTGTATACCCACACTGGGCTAGAGTGGTAGATTAGTCCCAGCAGTGGGAACATAATATAGAGGGCTGTTTATGGTATCGGCAGTTCCTATGGCAGTCCTTTTTATTTATCCAGAGAAAAAAAGAAACAATTAGGGATTGAAAACATTATGTGTATCATAATCGCTATCGAATTCTTTTCAATTATCAAACCAAACATCCTAACTTTCCCATTTATAATATTTGTATCTGCGCCCCACGGTTTTTTCCGCGTAGTTCCAGTTCCCGTTATTTTTCAGTGATAAAAAGTAGCCTATGTCTTACTTGTTAACTTATGTTACTCTTATTCCGGACTTTTATCTGTGTCCCAAATTTCAGCCCGTTCCGTCAAGACGTTCCTTAAATAAACGATAGACTTTCCATATATTCAAATCGATTAACTGGTCTCTTGATGAAAAATGAAAAGTAAATTTAAAATTGCATCGTCAGTTGAAAAGTAGCCATAAAACACATCGCTATTAGGTAACCATAACGATTGCTGAACTCTGAATTAATTCCTTATTGTCCCATAAAATTTAAGTAGCCCGTTGGCCCATTTAAATGTTATCGTTCATATCATTGACTATGATGAATTAAACGGTAGACGCGTTAAGATAAACTCGCTGCTTAAAGACCTCGGACTTTAAGGGGACGAACGGTACCGATGTGTATTGTATGTCATTCAGGTAATGTAATTATTACCCACGTGTTTAAAAATGTATGCCGTGTGCCGGCATTATAATTGATGTATGTGTTGTGCCGGTTACTGATCATCTCGAAATTTTGAGCGTTGCTTTAATTCTCCGCTCAGCTTTGGCTCTTTCATCGAGTCCAGTGCTACAAAAAACCAAGTGTCGGCAAAGGTTCTCATTATGTCAAATCTGAACAGTTGATCATATTATATACTAAGCACATATTTGCTCTTGTATGGAGCACTGTTCGCAACCTTTGGGATGAATCGACTAAGTACCTGCCGGCTGGAGGCTCTGGACGTCTACTCGCTTTCCACGAAAACGTAACTTCGAAATAAACTCGCGATTTTCCAACTCCGATTCTACTTCGATCCGTAATTTTGTCCGTTTAAATCTTCTAAGATATACTTTAATTAGAGTATGCTTAGAACATTTAAACGTCAAAGAATGTTGTATTGGACGAAACGAAGTAGAACGAGAGCAGGAAAGGCACGAGTTTTTTTTTCGAAATTACGTTTTCGTAGAAAGAGGAGTACACGTCCTGGAATCGATCGAGAAACGTGGCAAAAGGGCGCATATTCTACGTTAGTACAACAACGCCTACAGTATTTTACAATTAGTACAATATTCTTGTGCGAAAAAGGTGAAAAAAAATCGCGTCAGAATAAGGATCGTGTTGAAATTCGGAATATTCGGTTAGGCTTTAGTCTAGAATGGAAATTAGGTTACTTTTAATCACGGGAAAGTTACAAGGATAAGAACTACGTGGCTAACAGCGCAGGGTACTGCTAGGTCTGATTAAATAGATCTTATTTATTCAGAATGAGTTCTCCTCTACATTGTGTCTGTAAGAGGTTCGTTCAACGTAAGAGCGTATCTGTCATTTCTCATATCCGAGCTCCAAGGTAATTGAACAAATTGGCGTGTTCAGTTCGCCGATGTAAACCGTTACATAAATTATTCGTTACAAAATGCGACGGTCGAAGCTTTAAACTTGCCATAACTTTATGACAAAGCACAGTTCCTAGCTAGGTACTGGTACTTCCTCGTGAAACGTCTGTACGATCGAAAAGCTGTGTTGGTTTTTTTTTGTCGATGAATAATAAGTTAGCATTTGAACATGATAATTGAATTGCAATGCCCGATTGGGTACGTTGTGGTGCGACATAATTTTGATCAAATATATCTGTATAATTTTAATTATATCTGTAAGATAATGATGCAATAAATGATTGCGTATTTAGTATTGAACGCAATTCGGCAGTTTTAAATTTGCCATAACTTTATGATAGAGTACAGTTCCTATAGATAGATAGATACTCTTTATTGTACACACCAAAACAATACAATAAAAGAAACAGAGCATTAAAAACTAGTGTTACAATCGGCGGCCTTATCGCTAAAAGCGACCTCTTCCAGGCAACTTTAGGATGGAAATGTATATATACTATAGTACTAGGTACTGTACGTCCTCATAAAGCAAATATACGAGCAAATATAAAGTCTTTAATTATTTTTATTTTTTTTAATTAACCTCTGTTGTCCCACTGCTTGGCAAAGGTCTTCCCCAATTCTCTCCATTTAGTCCGGTCCAGAGCTTTCATCGCCCAATCTTTATTAAATGCTCCTTGTTGCTCATGTCTTTAATAATTATAATATTATTGTGTTGGTTAGACCGCTTCTCGACAAATGTTTAGCAACGATGCAGTCTGCGATGGAACACGCTTACATAGAATAAACAGACCCACTCTAAAGCTTGTAGACTAAAACAACATCGAGAGGATATTATGAAGTACAGCTGGGAATACCCATTCAGATAACATTATACGGTTTAGATATTTTCATTACCGTTTCGTTACAGTCTTTTGTTTAGTAAAATAGTTATTTTAGTTACAGTATCGAGTAGCAGGTCGAGCAGGATATGTGGCTGGTGGTAAGCAACACACCTGAACATAACAGCACAATGTCGCGCAGTTATTGGAACACGAAGAGTCCAAATCATTTTCTAACGCTGCACTGCACTCGTCACCTAGAGATATAAGATGATTTATCTATATGCCTAGTAATTTGTCTGGAAACATTTTCCTTCAAACCGGAACATAGTGCTGTCTACCCATTTCTATTTTGCGGTAGAATAACTTGCAAAGTTGCTATACTTTCCCAGGCAGACTGCACAGAGTCCTATCTCATACAAAACCGTGAAACCCCACACAAAGTGGGACAAGGGTAGAAGAATGATGCATGAACTCATGAGCATAAGTAGTCCACAAATTCCACTGCTGAGACACGGGGTCTTCTCCGGCAAAGAGAGGGTCCAGATCATAATCTACCACACTGACCCAATGCGGGTTGTGATGGATGATTAATGACCTCGAAGAATTCTAGGTACATTTTTTTTTTTTAATTTCTATAGGTTCACACTTGACCGCCATCTCGCCTGATGTTAAGCGACGATGCGGTCTACGATGGAACGTGTTTACCTAGAAATAACCGATTCACTCTCGATTTGAAGACACAAAGATTGTAACCATCGGGGAAAACCCATTTAGGCAACGTATTCCACAGCCTAGAGGTTCTTATCACAAAAGTAGAGTCAAATCTCTTCGTTCGTGTCTTTGGAACATCAACCATGAAACGATGTCGTTTTTTCGAGCTACGAGCATTCCGATAGAAAAAAGGACAAGGTGGTATCAGATCATGCAAATCAGTCGCACACACTCCGAAGTGTATCCGATAAAAAACCGATAGGCTAAGCAATTTTTCGGCGATGTTCAAGACTTTAAAGTCTTTTTCGCACAAGAGTGTCGTTGCCTATGAGCCTTTTGGCACGTTTCTGTTTCATGTCTGTTTCCTCACGATGTTGTCTTTCACCATTATTTAGTTAGCATCATTGACTTCGAAAAGACAGTAGCGCGCGTTGGATTCGAACCAGTGACTCCGGATCGGCAGTTACCATTCTCCCGTCTATACCAGCCGTAACTTTGATGATGGAGTTTATTTAAAAGCACTCTTATTTGAAGTACATTGGTTTAAATGCTGTTACTATAATACCATCAATACTTTTTGTAACTGTTGTTTAAAAGCGAGATTGGATTCGAAGAAATGTGCGTCAGCTAAACAGCGATCGCTGTTAGCATCCAGGGCTACTTGGAAATGATAAGCTACTTTGTATGAATAGTTAACTATTCGATGTGTCGGCAAAAGGCTACTGTTACAATAACTAGTGTCGGATTGCTTACGTTTCTTTAAGGGAACTTGAATGAGTATTATTATTGTTTCGTAGAGATTAGAATGTGCTATTGAAACATTCTCAGGCCATTCAAAGTTGTTAATGCTACATTGCATGGACATATAAAAAGTCGGACGTAGTCTCGCTAAAACAAAAACTGTGTCACTAGAGTCGGCCACATTTACACGTGTGCTTTGTCAGGTTGTCACTGATAGGCTGACACGCACACATATACACAAGTAGCGCGTGTAATGACCCAATGATGTGTGCGTGTCGGCCTGTATGTGACAGCGCACACGTGCATATTATGTGGCCGACTCGATGGACACAGTTTTTTGTTCTAGCGAGACTATGTCCGACTTTTTTTATACGTACATTGCTATTACCATTATTTGCTAATTTTATGTAACACTAGCGACGCCCTGTGGTTTTACCTACGTTGTTATCGTTTTTGTAATTTTGTAGCCTACTTATATGTTAATCCAGGCTATATTAATTATGACATTGTTCTAAATTTCAATCAGATCTGTTCAACCGTTCCGACGTGACTGAGTTACAAACATCCAAACTTTCACTTTGATAATATTAGTAGAATAGAAAATAGGATTCGCTTGTATTTCATTCCTCGATACTTAATGAACTTTTTCTACCTACAAAATGAAGCTACGAGTAAATAATATTTTGAAGTAAATCATCATTCGCCTACCCTAATCCCACTTTATGTGGGGTCGGTACAACATGTAAGTTTCTTCCATTTGTCTCTATCATTTGTCAAATCTGAGTTTACTCCTTTTCTATCCATGTCCTCTTTCACACAATCGAGACACATTTTTTTTGGGCGTCCTCTACCACAACATCCATCAACATTCATATTTAAAACTCTTCGGGTTATGTGGTCTTTATCCCTACGCATAAGATGGCCAAACCACGATAACCTGGAGCTTTTCAACCTTTCTGTCACGGGTGCTAGTTTCATACTTCCCCTAATATATTCGTTCCTTATCCTATCTACCCTCGTCACACCACACACCCATCTCAGCATACGCATCTCCGCTACATGCAATCGTCTTTCATCCGAACCTTTGGTTGCCCAACATTCAGATCCATACATGACGACAGGTCTTATAACCGCTTTGTATATTTGCCCCTTAAGTTTAAGTGGCATGTGCGGATCACAAGTTATTGCTGTGACCTGTCGCCATTTCATCCATGCCGCATTAATCCTGCTTTTGACATCCCGATCGATATTGGCGTCGTTCTGGACGAGAGACCCAAGGTACTTAAAATCCGTAGATGGTGGTAAGGGTACGTCATTTAAGGCCATAGGAAAAAGGTTGGAAGAACAATATTTTGAAGTAAATAAAAGGAAAAAAATACCGTACCACCTCTGAAGTCCTCTGGCAATATTGTGGAACTACATCGGTTCCATACAAATGCTTTCGTTTATCATGTTAAAACTCGAAAATGGTGCTAATCAGTAAAGATCACAAGTTGGTAAGGGTCCTAAGTTAACTTGAAGTTTTATCGCAACATGTCATCGTTCGTTCTTCGCCGGTGCTTAGTCATACTTATTCACACTTAGTTCGCCACTTAACCGCAACTGAAGTACATTTGGACAGATTTATGTGTTTCGTACATGAGAAAGGGACTTTTAGGGTTAATACTCGAAACTCAAATGTTAGTTTTGGCTTGTGGCTCTTGCTTATTTACTGGGGGTTTTACTTCATTTAACCGGGTCTATATGGGGTGGCATAACATTGTTTGTCCTATTTTAGGTAGGCATAACGTTTTTAGGACTAATGATAATTTACCATAACAACTAATCGCATAACTGTCTTCGCATAATGTTAACTAGCATAACCATATATAACATAACGATAACTTAGCATAATATTTAAACGCATAGCCATATATAGCATACAGATAACTTAGTATAATGTTTCGACGCATAACTATAAATAGCATAACGGTTAAAGGCACACATTGAGAAAAGCATAACAATACTTAAACGTACTGATCAACGGCATAAACTTTAAACGCCTAACTAAAAAACAAGTGTAAAGAGCGGACATAAATAAAATACGTGGGTGTGTGAAATGCGGGTGGGTACTTCGACAACAATATTTATTATTCGTAATGTAGGTATCTACTAATTTAATGGAATATCTATGCAGGACTATGCTGCCCCCGTTATAATAAATACAGTAAGTCATGTTACTTGTGTTATAACTTTTTTTACAGCGCTGTGATTCTTAAATTAAAACCTACTAGGAATATCTTTCTTTTTTTGGATATCTTAATTATTAACAAAGATACCATAAGCTCAATCACAGTAAATGTTATCAAGATTCAACCGTTCCTGAGAATAAAGACGGTAATTAAACTTACTATTATATATTTTTATTCATTTCATATTTTCTTAATCATATCTACGGTAACTAAGCTTACTGAGATTACCATTATAGTATTTGCTCAACACATAATCACAGTTAGTATAGTTACACTCCTTATAGTTTGTGAGATTCGTAAAAATAATGCCAATCCGTAAGCATAGTTCAAGTAAGTGAGTGAACACATGTACATACTGTAACTATGATAATAAAATCTTCACCATAGACGAACACACCTTTTAATGCTAAGCAAAGTAAAACTACTTAAGTGTTGTATGCTAAATACATTGTATAAGTAAAAATAAGTTATGTATATCAATCTAACAGTAAATTCGATGGTTACTGTAATTATGTTTAGATATTTGGATCGTAACACGAAAGTTTATGATTTTGATGATTATGTTGCACGTGTTAAAAGTGTGAATTCCATGAAAACGATTGTTAAAGAAATGATGTTCTCTGATTTTTATGACTACGAAGAAAGCGTCTCGTAACATAAAATACGGAACTCTTCACCGCGTATCTACAAGAGACATCACATACGTTCAAGCTGAAAGGGGGGACATTTTAGTCTAAGAGAGACGAACTTTTTAGCATTCCATGGATTCACCGTGTGGGTGCCGGGTCCATCGTGTGGCAGAGAGAGAAATCCCGAGTCTCTGGATCTGAATTGTGACACGGGTGTAGGTTTAAGGGGCCCCTTTCCGACGTTAATCAACACTCACCTTCACTACTCGCGTTTCTCCCTGCCCAGCCAAATCTTACATGAACCTACTAGTGCAGCTTTAGATACTCGTTCTAGTATAGAACTTACTGCACTTCTGGACAAGCCAAGATCTTTCAGCAGGTTATAGAGATATTTTACTGGTATACCTCTCTCGCTCCTATTTGTACAGCGTATAAATTAACTACATAGCCGTTTTTTGTTAACTCGTATAGAAGGTTGTAATACTTATTTTGTTTCATCGCGTGGTCTTTAGGTATATCAGTTTCTCACGGTACGGTAAGTTCTACAAGAACTATGCGTTTCGTAGCTCTAGAAAAAAGGAAAATGTCCGTTCTGGATGACGAAACACCCACATCCTCTGGGATTTTATAGTGCTTTTCATACGTGTCCATTAAAATAGTCAAATCAGGTGCTGTACCCAGAACTGAGTAAGTCTTGTTCTTGGAGTTTGAATTTGAGCCTTCTTTTACAATGTTAATTTGTCTTTTGTTTGTCGTCAATCCTTTTTGGACTCTAGCTACTGAAAGGCTTATGGGTTTACGTATGATTTCAAGTACTCTGTCATGGCGCTGTGAGTAATGACCCCTATTAAGGAGCACCTTGCATCCCACCAATATGTGCCTTGCTGTACGTTATACCTCTCCACAAGTATAGCAACATTTTTCAGAGGCCTTTCCCACCTTACCAAGTTACTCTGGTCAGGGAGGGTCATTTGGAAAGCATTTAGATAAATTTTAATAAAGCAGGAGACCAGTCAGAGAGCAAGGAGCGCCATTTTAGAGCTCATAGAATACAAAACTCACCTATGGTTAACCACTCACTTTGCATTTCCAAATTCATTGCGTGGACTTTGTAACCATCATTTTCGTCTTGTTGTAGAAAGGTTTTCACTATGTCTCGGTGTTCCCTTTTCTTTCTTGCACCCAATCAAGATGTATATACTTGTGTACCTGCCATACATATGTTTATTCGAATTGAAGTCTAGATTCAAGGTCTGAAGCACTTTTGTCTTTTGGGAGAGATCGGACGGTTTCTTTAGTTTCAGCTCAGTTTGAAGTTTGATTGGACTACTTAAATAGAGACGTATGAAAAGCACTATAAAATCCTAGAGGATGTGGATGTTTCGTCATCCGGATCGGACATTTTCCTTTTTCCTAGAGCTACGAAACGGAAAGAGCCCCCCTTAAACCTATACCCGTGTCACAAGTCTCGGGATCTACTCGGGATTTCTCTCTCTACCGCACGATGGACCCGGCATCCGCACGGTGAATCCATGGAATGCTAAGAAGTTCGTCTCTTTGTTAATGCTACTAAAATTTTGATAATAATTTTTAATCGTCTTTAACAATTTAACCATTGATAAAACATATCTGATATTAGGATAATTATGAGTAGTTTTCGACACTGTTATTAATTAGAAAAGTTTATTTAACAAATAAGATTATTTTATCTCTCAAATATTTAATTCTAATGTAAAGACTGAGTTCTTACTAAACATTATAATAATTTTATTATAACATGCAGTGAAATTTTAATTGCTCAACAAATGTAAAATTCTGTTATAAAAATATTGTTTTTTAAAAAAGCTGCTACTATACTATATTATATAGATTAGGAAGATTATTTCATAGATGTAAACTGAATGGTAAGTAACAAAATGGTAAGTAAAAACTCTCAAAATATGAAAAAATTTACGATGTTTGTAAATATGTGCTAAATTAAATAACTAATCTGTCTCTCTACTTTATTTTACTTTTAATGATGATATCAATAAAATATCAAAACACACAATTTTTCACAAAAGCACTGGATTCATACGTTTTATATAGAAGTTAAAGTAAACATAGTTACAGTAAGTTAAATAGACCGGACATTTTGCTAAACATATTTACAGTATGTTATCGAGTTACTGTAAAAATGTTTAAGAAAGTGTTATTTGAGCTAACAGAAGTAGTAAATAGAGATACATTAATTAAAATTATGTCAAAAGCACTAGCATTAAGTCAATAAAATTTATCAAGAATAAATCTACTTAAATATATATTTTATTGTCTGTTTGATTATCTGAGTTATCTGCTATAGTTATTGAGATACACAAATTTTAAAAAGTTTAAGCAAAAGTGCGATTTCCCGCGTGTTACATTTTCTAACTTACTGTAATTACAATAACGGGGGCAGTATGCAGTAGTGTAACAATTTTTGTACCAATTTATGTAGACATAACGTTTTTAGGACTTAAAAACCTACATACACCTAAGACATATGGTGCACTTTTTGACTCCGGGTGGGCTCCCGCCAGAAGCTCTTCGGTCAGCCCTGAGTTTTGCTTCTCCATACTCGGCCTGCACTCCACTACGGAGGTCGCCGGCTCGCTTCGCTCGCCACCTCCCCCCTTCGCTACGCTTGGCCTCGCATGGATCGCTCCACTCAGGACCTCCCTTGAGCTTCTGGCTCCCGCATTTTTTAAATACACTCTAGGGGTAGTAGCGACAAGACTAGGTGGAGTCGGGGTGCTCCGAGTCGGATCTGGACCCTATATAACCTGGTTATGTATTACGTAGCACAACAAATAATTAAAAAATGCCTAAATGCGTCTGAGCAACAGTCGAATTGAATGTAGCACAATAGATTTTTATGATTAAAACACATAACGCCAAAACACGATTATGCAAAAGTTACATTATGACACTATATGTTATGCTACATTCGTTATGACAAAGTAAATTAGGAAAAAAAAATTATGCGATTTAAACGGCACCTTAAAAAAAATAGAACAAATAAAAAAAATGCTTAAAAACTATTATGCGTCTCATCAATAGTCGAATAAAATGTAGTACAATAGATTGTTATGCTTAAAACACATGACGCCAAAAAATGATTATGCGAAAGTTGCATTATGACACTATACATTATGCTACATTCATTATGACAAAGTAAATTAGGAACAAAAAGTTATGCGTTCTAATAGGCTCCCCATTTAACCATGCCTACTTCGGCCTGGGTGATCTTGGGCTTTATAAACACGGAAATAAGGCGCATTTTGACGTGACTAGGTCTAATAAATCGATGAACCCCGGCTGCATGCACGAAAAAGTGTCATTTTATGTCCCGTAACGCTCATTGTCCCGTTACGCTCATTGTCCCGTAATGCTCATTGTCCTGTTACGCTCATTGTCCCGTAACGCTCGTTTTTCCGTTACGCTCATTGTACGCTTGCGCCGCATCTATCAGTGTTTTGTTATGACGTTGTCACGTTAAACTATCGCCCGTAAACCCACTAGTGCAGGCGCTAGAGGTAGTTGAGTATGCAAAATGTGAGTACCGAATTTCGCCAACAGATTTGAGTGAAGAAAAGGTCAAAGATTAATAATGTGGATCTTGCCGGTCCATTTTTTGGTCCATTTTATTTTTACCCCCTCTACTCTTATTCGTCAAGGGAATGTATGGAGTACATGATATAAAATCATTTTAACTATTATTTCCGTAATAATTTATAGCTTGTTCTAATAGTAAAAGTGAGGATGGATTCTTAAATAATAAAAAAAACGAAAATGGAAGTTATTTTTTTTATTAATTAAAAAATACAAGTTATACATAAATAACCAGTGAATTCAAGCATACTTAAAATACGTAGATAACAAATTACTCATTTTTATTTTGACATTCGTTATAGAGGCATTTACATTATGAAATTCAAAATAATTGCCGCATCGACTATCGCTATATTGAAGTGTTGAAGTGTATCTACAGCAAAGCCACAATGCTGTCCGATTACAGGACCAGTGCACAAAACATATCCAGCTACAGAAAGGCGTGAGACAGGGAGATGTTATATCTCCGAAACTGTTCACTGCCGCGCTGGAAGATGTTTTCAAGCTACTGGACTGGAACGGATACGGCATCAATATCAACGGCGAATGCATCACTCACCTTCGGTTTGCCGACGACATAGTCATTGTGGCGGAGTCGCTGGAGGACCTCGGTGCTATGCTCAGGGACCTCAGTAGAGTATCCCAGCAGGTAGGTTTGAGGATGAATATGGACAAGACGAAGGTCATGTCAAATGTTCATGTCTCACCTATAGGTACCGGTTAATGTTGGGAATACCACACTCGAAGTTGTTGACGAATACGTCTACCTGGGTCAAAAGATCCAATTAGGTAGATCCAACTTCGAGAAAGAGGTCCAGCGAAGAATCCAACTCAGATGGGCAGCGTTCGGGAAACTTCGGCACATCTTTGAGTCCATAATACCCCAATGCCTAAAGACAAAAGTCTTTAACCAATGCGTGTTGCCAGTGATGGCTTATGGAACTGAGACGTGGTCCTTAACTGTGGGCCTCATAACAAAGCTCAAAGTCACACAGCGATGGAGAGAGCCATGCTTGGAGTCTCTTTGCGCGACATAATCCGTAATAAGGATATTCGTAAAAGAACGAAAGTGGCCGACATAGCTCAAAGAGTAAGCAAGCTGAAGTGGCAATGGGCAGGCCACATCGCTCGCGGAACTGACTACCGATGGGGAAGAAAGGTTCTCGAGTGGCAACCACGAACCGGAAGACGCAGTGTTGGACGGCCTCCCACTAGATGGACAGATGACCTAACAAAGATCGCTGGAAACCGCTGGTTGCAGGTTGCGCGGGACCGTTCGTTGTGGAAATCTCGGGGGGAGGCCTATGTTCAGCAGTGGACGTCTTGCGGTTGATGATGATGATGATGACAAAAAATTACGTCCATTTTCGTTTTTTTATTATTTAAGAATTCCTTACTTTTACTATTAGAACAAACTATAAATTATTACGGAAATAATAGTTAAAATGATTTTATATCATTTACTCAATACATTCCCTTTACGAATAAGAGAAAAAAGAAAAGAAAAGAGGGGGTAAAAATAAAATGGACCAAAAAATGGTCCGGCAAGATCCACATTATTAATCTTTGACCTTTTCTTCACTGAAATCTGTTGGCGAAATTCGGTACTCACATTTTGCATACTCACTTACCTCTAGCGCCCGGTCTACACCGACTTTACAGACTACCATTTTTTACTTGTTTTTAAATTATGAGCATGGTGCGGTTCGAACCGAGTGTTACGATTTATTTTCTCACTGCCCAAAGGAGGGTTATGTTTTTACCGGATAAAATACTTAGTTTTGCCTACATTACCCGGTTTCGAAAGAGAAATTACAGTGCTTAGAAATATAACATCTTCCGAGTGACGAGTGCAGTGCAGTGATAGGTAATGATTTGGACTCTTCATGTTCCAATAGCTGCGTGTCACTGTGCTGTTATGTGACAGGCACGTTGCTTACCTTCAGGCACATGTCCTGCGTCTCGTCACTCTTTATTTAAAAAAAACTATACCATTTTGTAAACTATACCTTGTTGTAATGTGTTAGTAAGTTAGTATAGATTGAAGTGTATCCTAACAGTTTCTACATCAATGAGGTTCTGGATTTAACATTTCATTGAAATATAATTATTAAAATATTGAAACGGGTTAGGAATTAATAGTAATTTTAATATAATTAAATTTTCTCTGAAAAACAAAATCCAGCTTCAATTTGAAATTAAATTCGGATACTCGACCAAATTTCATATTTCATGTGAATTCTTACCTCCTGCTTCGCTTACGTCGTTCAGGTAAAGGAAGCAAGTTTATTGTTAATATATCAAAAACTACCAAACCGATTTCGATAAAATTTTCGAAGGGACCATCTCTGCAGTATAATCTATAAAAAAAAACAAAATCGATTCACGATTGACCCAGCTATCGCCATAGAATAGATAGTGATCTATCACATGATATGTACAAACAAAAACCATACAACCAAATTAACAAATTCTTTCTACCTTGAAGTCGTTGAATAAATAATTACATTTCACATAATATTGTAGCAAATATGTTAGTAGTGGCAGAAAATGACACAACGATCCGTGGCCCCGTTCTTGCCCTGTTCCTAATCTCATCCGGCTTGCTGGGAATTCACCAAAACTGCCCCGGGCAGACCACGCGCTTGCGTAGGGTGCGACCAAACAGATATTAAAAACATTACACAAGACTTACTCGCAGAAGACTATCTGTTAAGGCCGGTTTGCATTATGATTAGTGCGAGTGCGGATGTGAGTGCGATTGCGAGTCCGAGTGAGTAATCGCGACTGATTACTATGCACTCGCAATAATCGATCGGTGTCCACACGTGTTTGCTACTAGTCACTCAACACCTGCACTACTCACTCGCACTCGCATTAATGAAAATGAAAACAGGCCTTTAGTCTTCTAGTTGATTTTTTTTTTTAAATATAAAGTGACGAGACGAGCAGGTCATGTGCCTGATGGTAAGCGACATGCCTGCCACATAACAACACAGTGACACGCAGCTATTGGAACAAGAAGATTCCAAATCATTACCTAGCACTGCACTGCGCTCGTCACCCAGAGATCTATGTTGTTATATCTCTAAGCCCTGTAATTTCACTGGAAACATTGCCCTTCAGACCGGAACACAGTAATGTTTGCACATTACTGCTTGGCGGTAGAATATTTGGCAAAGGTGTGGTCCTTCCCCAGGCGGACTCTGCCAAGAGTCCTACCACTACAAAAATTTTTGATTGTCTGTTTGTCGCTACTACGGCCGCTGTAACGCTGCCGAAACATCGAAACTCGTAAATAATAATTTAGATCGCGATTAGCACCTGTCCAATGTTTTCCATTGATTGAAATCGCGAAAGTTTAAGAAATTAGACCTTAAAGACGGTTTCATGTGCCTACGTAAAACGAGCGGTATACATTTGGACATACTGTACTCAATGCTGGGACTCTGACTGCTTCTGAGACAAGAAGCGTCAAGGCCATGATCCACTACACTGCGCTGGCCCAGTGCGGTTTGGCTTGTGTCACATCATGTCATAGTAAGATCGTCTTCAAGGAACATATCGGTGTCCTCAGGAGTTTTTCATCAAATTTTATTTATCATTTAAGCCAGAAGTAAGGTTAGATAACTTTGTAGATACATAAAAAAGTCTTAAGAGGTGCAGTCACAGTTCGAAGCTATGACCGGTTGTAAAATCGGCATATGTTAAATGGCAGTCATAGGAACTGCCGATAGAAGTGAAAACTTATAACTCAGAATTTGATAGCTTACTTTGGAAACTACGCGGGTGAAACCGGAGGCCAGCGTGGCGTGGCCAGGAGCATCGCCATCTAGAAATGCTGACGCATTCCTGGACGACGAATGGGAAATGCTCACGCATTTCTAGATGACCAATAGGAAATGCTCACGCATTTCTAGATGACCAATGGAAATACTGACGCATTTCTAGATGGCCAATGGTCATGGTACCACGTTTACCCGAAGATATCTTGTCATTCCCGAGCGTGAGAATTCAATTCACATCCCACCATAAATATATCTATGACGCGCCAAATGACGTTTTCACTTCAATAAAAGATATTATGGTATTTGGATTGTAGAATAGTACTCGTTTTTTTCTGAAATAGTTTTTTCTTTCTTAAACTACAACTAAGTTTTGTTGTCTTAATTAACTATGCGTATAAAGGACTTTGGTATAGTTTAATCAGCGCCCACTCGCTGGTCGCACAACCTGTACTCTCGTCCACCCCTTGACCGTGCTTCTTAGCACGCGAGGGGTCGCCGCCCTGTCGTCTACGTGGTCACGTGACCCTCGTTACGTTCACGGTGCCAGCTAGACCGGGCAACTGTAGAATTGGGGACAGGAGCCACTGTCGGAGTTCATGAACTTAGACAAACCTAAAATTTCCGTAGGCCCATTTGTTGTGAACTTGAAATTTTCTTATCTTCTACATATTTAAAACAATGTATGTGTGTCTGCATGTCCTCTGTAGAATCGTAAACTATGCATTTTGTCATGTAATGAATAATCTTTAGCAAAGTTATTGCGCATGAGCCAAATAAGGTTTCTAAGTCGGTATGACCAATTTTCGACAGGTGGCGTACCAACGCTTGCAGGGTTCAGCTTGTTAGATTTTTTTTACGACGTCTAATAAATCGATGAACGCCAGCTGCATGCACGAAAAAGTGTCCCGTTATGTCCCGTAACGCTCGTTGTCCCGTAAAGCTCGTTTTTATTTATCTAATATAATAGGTTCGCACTTGACCACCACCTCGCCTGATGTTAAGCGACGATGCGATCTACGATAGAACGTTGTCCCGTTACGCTCATTGTACGCTTGCGTTGCATCTATCAATGTTTTGTTATGACGTTGTCACGTTAATCTACCGTCCGTACACCAACCGACTTTACAGACAACCTTTTTTTTATGAAAGCATTGAAGTAGAGTCTGAGCACAATAAATTGAGCTGGTTTATTAATGTTTAAGTAATGTTGGTTCACGTATTTGACCACCTCGTGGATAAGTTTGTCGAGGAACGTAGCCGGCGCCCGCACGTAATGCTTTGATTAGCGGTTACGTTTGCTTATTATGAAATATAGTTGACATGGAAACCTATATTTTAAAACTTGATGTTTTTCTTCAGTTTCCTTTTTAACTTGCTTGGAAAAAGAAGAGTTTACGTGTTTGTCTGTATGTATTTTGGGTTCGTTGCCCCTAGTTCCATTCACAGTTCCATGATGGAACTACTGATAATAATTCACAACATTAGTTCCATTAAAAATGGATCTTGAAATAATGGAACTAGTGTCGATTTTGAGTTGACGCTAGTTCCATCACAGTTCCATGATGGAACTACTGATAATATTTTTACAACATTAGTTCCATTAGAAATGGATCTCAAAATAATGGAACTAGTGTACATTTTGAGTTGACGCCAGTTCCATTCACAGTTTCATGATGCAACTACTAATAATATTATTTTACAACAACGTTTTACCAAATTTTTTTTTTTTGCGTCAACTCAAAATTTACACTAGTTCCATTATTTTGAGGTCAATTTCTAATGGAACTAATGTTGTAAAAATATTATCAGTAGTTCCATCATGGAACTGTGATGGAACTAGTGTCAACTCAAAATTGACACTAGTTCCATTATTTCAAGATCCATTTTTAATGGAACTAATGTTGTGAATTATTATCAGTAGTTCCATCATGGAACTGTGAATGGAACTAGTGGCAACGAACCGTATTTTGTACCCTCCAACGTTAAAACAATGAGTTTAATAAGTTACGAGTATAATAAGCTTGCCGTGTCTGTGTGGCTGTGTGTATGTCTGTGGTATCGTAGCTCCCGAACGGATGAACCGATTTAGATGTTGTTTTGTGTAAAATATGAATTAGTCGGGATTGTTTATAGCTATGTTCCATCAAAATCGATTCGGCCGTTTCAAAGTTATCATCTCTTGCTACCTGCGGAAGAAATCTTAGAAACATAGTAGGTATTTTTTTTTTTATTCAAAATTTGCTACTCCACAGACTCCGGGGTCCGTGACTTTTGTTATTTCAAATCTTATTTATTTTTACATATTTCTTGGATAATTAGAAGAATAGGAAAATAAGGGGGGAGTTGGGAACATTTTAAACCTAATACTAGTTAGTGCTCGTCTGTTGAGCCGATCACTACCGGTTGGGATTCCGCTAGTAATCGACTCAACATCGATTCTTTGCCTTTTTGCCATTTGCCTAAGCCGCCTCCTCCCGGCCGAGAGCCTCCACTACGGCTGCATTTCTGTCCCTGATGGCCATCTGTAGGTTGAACTCTCGGATGGTCTTCGGTGATGCAGCCAACGCTCGCCGCACGAACCGACCGATGGCGTCGTCGGTGTCGTCAGCGTAGTACGTGAAGGTCCCCGTGTGCCGTGAGATTGCAACAACCGCATGGGGCACGCTCTCGTGCAGCTTCATGTTTGCCTTGGTTTGTATTGCGATTACCGACTCATATGTCAGTCCCTGAGCTTCATGGATGGTGAGGATACGTGACCCTGTGCCTGACCCATAACCCTGGTTTGTCAGGGTCTCCTTCTCCTCTTGAGTGTGAACTAAGAAGAGAGTGTTTGGTAGGGTGTTGGGTATTTGCGCTCCCTTGTACCTTTCTGCTCTAGGGACTTTATACGGGGTGCTGAGGAGTACATACCTGAGTATATTTCCCTCAGCGCATATGCGACATCCATCGGATTACGATGTGTGCAGAGCAACTCCTGGCTGATCTTTGTTACCAGGTTTGGGCGGTGATAACTCATTTCGAAGAGATTTTCCCTGTCGATATAAGGCAACTGATTGACATCTCCGATGAGGACAATTTCACTAACACTAGACAGCCTTGAAGCCATCACAATGGCATCAAAATGGTTCATGAGAGCTTCGTCCACCATGAGGCGACTGAAACTCTCTCTTCCGAAACCATTTACCAGAGCAGAAGCCATGGTTCGCACTCTGGTTTTGACCAGGTTTCCGATACGGTGCGATAGCTTTTCTCTTAGATCTTTTGCTGCCTCAGTTGTTGTAGTGATAATGGCGTCCTTGTCCACATCGAAGTGTCTAATCACCCATGTTGTCTTTCCACATCCTGGAACTCCGTTGACCCACTGTATTTGCGGTACCTCCCAGTTTTCCCAACCCGCTTTGACGTTTGAGTTCCTTTCGATAGTCTTGGCCATCTCAAGGATCTTATCGTCCAGCATAATCTTGGTGCATCGGGCAGTAACTACGATTGGGTCGTTTGGTGGTGTCGCATAAACCGGCATTCCCGCGCGCTCTGTCTCTTTCTCGTTCAGTGTCACGAAGCCATTTTCTGCACTGTAAGCTGCCATATACTGTCCTGTCATAGTTCCCTTGATGACCCGGGAAGTGACATTATTGTAAATGGCTGCTTCGGCCTCCTCGAGTTTCGCCTTTAAGAGGCTTTCACTTCCTCACCCTTCCTTCATCCATCCTTCACCCACGTAGTAGGTATTTACTGTCTTGATATGTGTGACCTAAGATTTGAAACAATCAAAGTCAATATACATTATTTATTTGCCAGTTAATAGGTAGGTTTACGTACAAGTACAATAGGGTACAATCCTCAAAAAATCTAAGTAGCCCGTTAGTAAGACTCCCAACAAAGATTGTACACGTATTTTTTCTTTTGTTTCACAAACAAAAAATGACGAAGATAGAGCGCTTCGAAGTTTCGTGTGACGTCACTTGTGAGTACGATTTATGCTCACGAGTGATGTCGCGACCCCCCACTCTCGAAGTTTGATGGTCGATATCTTTGACGATTTTTAATATTATGAAAAAACAAAAAATACGTGTCCAATATTTTTCCATGATCTAGCTGACGGACTAATTAGGATGGTGTATTTTTGACCCAGTCCGGTACCCTATTCAAATAATGTTCTTCCATTAAGAGTGCGCCTAAAGCCAGGAAAAAATCAGATTTCACTCGCGCGACGCGTTTCTTAATGTGATGTACATGAAGTCGAGAATAGCATGACACAGTTTGGAGGAAAAATTAATATTTAATCAGGCGTCCATTTTGGACCAAGTTTTATTTAATTACTCAATAACTAAACATAAATTTAAAAAAGTGTTCGGTTACTTTACTAGAACGTACAAATAGGAATTTTATTACCAAAAAATAATGTGGGGTCATCGCTGATAATTTCGAGTACTCGAATTAAAACGGGGTTTTCGGTGTCATTTTTATTTTTTTATTGTAAAAATCTCTGATCTATTTTTAAAATTCTATTCTGTTATTGTGCTTCTTCTTGATTGTACCCACACGTCAATATTTTTTTTGTCATAGTTTTTAGTTTCTTAACTTCAGTAAGCGGCGTCGAAAATGTCCTTTTTTCGTTTTCTGGCTTTAGGCGCCCCCTTAACGGCTATGACGATTTGCAAAATTTAAATCAGCAATTGCATTGGGGATTTTTTTAGAGTTTTATCTAACACTAGCAGCGCCCCGCAGTGTTACCCGCGTTGTTTCCGTTGGTTTTTCGGGATAAAAAGTAGGTACTTATGGTACGAACTATTTATGTCCATCGATGATTCCGTTAACTGGTGGAGCAGGTGCATGTTTATCTACATTGTATATGGATTTTATCTACATAAAATTGCAGGTTAGACTGACGTCTGATAGATTCACTAGATAACGGATGTAGGTAATAGTAAAGTTTAGGTAGGTACTTACTGCGTTTTGTAGTTTTAAGTTTTTGAAGTAACACAATAATATGTTTATCTTCCGGATTGAACAATGAACTAACATCTTACTACTATTAAATATGCGAACGTTTATATACTCGTAGGGACCTATTTGGGCGGATAGATGTATGAACGTTTGTTATTCTTTCTGGAAAAAAAGTAAGGAATAGATCTGGTTGAAATCTGACACACAGAGAAATCAGTCTGGAAAAACACAAGCTTATTGTCTTGGGGTTGTTACGGGCATAGGAACTACGCGGTTAAATTCGCAATTGCTACTGACATGGACATAATTTACGGACAGACAGACATGCAAGAAAAATACAAATTAATGCATTTTGGCTTCAGTTTAGATAAGAGTGCACAGAATCGCGAGTTAATCGATTTCTTCTTAGTGAGCATAGTCCATTGCAATTAGGGAAATAAAAAAGTTGAGAGGTGTCAAGGGACACCCGGATGGAACGAAGTTCTTGTCGATTAATTAGTGAAGGAATTGTAATAAAAATTTTAAGTTATAATAATATTTTTTTATTACTTATTAACAAATATAATGTACTTAACATAAACTTAAGGAGTAGCATTGACGTATTATATAAACATTATAACAATGATTCATTATTATATTTATTATCATTCCGAATGTTAGCCATTCGGATTGCATTTAGAAACAGTACTCATATTTATTATTTCCAATGTTACCTACAAATATTAGTTTTACGAATGAAATTTGTCGAAATATGCGTCAATCACACCAATCGATATTACATGAACATTACGATTTATAATATACGATAGTATATAACGTGACAACAAGTGAAAGAAAATCGTCAAATAACTGTATTTCGGGTTTATTTTGCGGTTCTGAATGATTACTTGACATAAATTCTCAGGAAAAAAAAGGTAGTGACCTCTCCAGATTTTCTATGACACTAGAGTAGGATACAATCCACAGCTGAGTTTAGTTTTGAGTTCTGCGCCACCTATTGGTAATTATAGGAACTTTGATGTGCAAGTCGATTCGGGCAGTGGTCGTAAATTAGTGTTGGTCTAGCCTCTAACCAAATACTCATAGGCTTAGTTGTGCAACGCCATCTATTGATAAGCACAACAGTTACAGTCAGTTTGTGCAGATAAATCGCCAATAGAATTTGTTTTTCGTTATTGTTTCTTAGAAAATACTTAGATTTAAATTAAATGCGATGATAAGAGGGATCCTTTATAAAAACTATTATTCTCAGGAAAAAAAAGAACAAAAAGAGTGTTGAGAGAAAAAAGAACAAAAAGAGAATAGCGGTAACTACCGGGATACGAACCGGGGTACCTAACTTCATAGGTGACGCCTTGCTAACTATTTGCGCCAATCGGTCGTTGTTCACATTGGTGAAATTAGTTATCGTATTCTAATTCTATCACGCCACAAGGCACAAAACGTTAACACTTTTTTCGTGAGATTTTTTTCCGTCTAGCTCCCTTTCATAACGCGCGATAAGGAACTTCGTTCCAATAAACATAAAATTATGTAGGTTGGGGATTATAAAGGATCGATAGGGGGATGTATTCTGAGCATATATTCCAATTTGAGGGATAATCGTAGACCGCATTTTAACATCAGGCGAGATGACGGTCAAGTGGAAACCTATACAAGTGAAAAAAAATGCCACCAATTTATTTTTTCTACCTCTAAATATATCAGCCATGTACAGAATTTGGCCCGTTACAGTTTTATTATAAATTGAGGTTTAGATTATTACATAACTAAACTAATAAATAAAATTGAGTCAAAATGTAAAGTAGAACTCTATAAACTAGCTGTGAGAAATACACCGCTTGTCTTTGAAATTTTAATCCGTCTCGACCTACTACTTGTATGGTGGGGCAGTTTTAATGATACCATTTACATGTGTTCCTTGATATGGGAGTTCTTTGAAACAAACATATGCTTGCTATTTGCTATTGACTGGCCTAAATGTAGTGGCTTAGTAGTTAGTAGGTATGTCTTTGGAGTCATTGGTCGTAGGTTCGATTCCCTTCACTTCTTCATAACTTCCCTGATAACCTGATGTTAAGCGACGATGTGATCTACGATGGACTGTGATGCATGTAAGTCGAAACACTCTTGACTTGAAAATGCTTACCATTGTAACCATCGAGAAAAACCCACTCAGGCAACACGTTCCATAGCCCAGATGCTGCGTGGCGCTATAGATAGGGACAGAAATTCGGACGTGGTGGTGCCTGTACTGCATGATGTACCTAGTGTTATTATGGATCGTGTTAGTAGGATAAATGAGAAACATTTAACATTTTAAACAAATCAAAATACAAAGCGACACAGCATAGAAGAGCAGTTTTCAGTCTCTTTCTCGCTCGGGTACACTCGGCGGTCTCGAGTTTACCCGATCGCGTCTTTGACCTCAGAGCGTGACAGGTCAGCCTCGTTACAACCTACGAAAAAATCTGCGTGCGGTGTGCCTAAAGAAGTTTTCACTTCAAATATATGAAACACGATTGACAAACTTTATTTTTTTATAGTTGGTTAAAAAAGTTACGTTGCTTGCCATCAGGCGCATGTCTTGCAGGTCCTGTCACTACATTATAAAAAGTAGGTAAGTACGGTTTATTGGTGGAAGCCGCTGCAGCGCTCGCTCCGCTGTCACCGCTTGATTTATAGCAAGCGACATTCTCGCTACTCGCGCGCGCGGCTGCTCTGGGTAGGATTCAGGGCAGGGGCGTAGTAGTACTACAGTACTTTCGCGATTTCAACTTAAACTGAAAGTGAAACATGTACTTTCATTACTGCGACGTTTCTGTCGTGTTACAAATGTGATGATCAACATCACAATAGATATGTTACTGAATACTGAATCGTAGGGATGGTGGTCAAGTGTAAATCTATAGGTTAAAAAAATCCGGTACTAAACTTTATCCCAGCTGTTTTAAATGTATAACCACCAGTATCTACTATAAGTACTCGTCAAGACGATTTAAATAAGCTCAAGCTCCATGGGGTTATAACTTATAACATGTAATTAATGAGTTCCAGTGGCCATCTTTCAGCTTTATCATTAGACCCTGGTTACCATCTAGGAACAAAAATACTCATCAAGTTGATTTAAACTAGCCCAAACTCGATGAGGCTGTGTCGTCATAATATTGCATTGTCACATAATTTAACAAGTATGCAAAATTTCAGCTAAATCAGTTGCCGGTAAGGGGATCAAATGTAATTTGCTATTTATCATCACACACTATCATCAACTGACCTTGATTGGGATCGACACGTAACTGCATAAATACAAGTGATTATTACATTTACTCTACGTCTCAGTGACCATTATTTACATAATTTTCATCAACTTTTTTTTTCATCTAATTTCGGTTGTTTTTCAGCTTGTTGTGTTCAGTAACGGCAGTACATAACGCTGTTGAAATTTTGCTAATGAAAAAAATGGCAGTACATATTATGGGATAATAATTGGGCGTTGTATTGCAGTAGCTACAAAAACAATATTGCGTTGTTTTCCAAGTTTACTGTTGATTGATATTTTGAAGTTATTATCTATGAAAAAAACGTCCACTTATGAACTATGTACAACCATCACCGAACACTTCACTTTTTTTACGAGGTTTTACACCTCTACTATAACTATTAGAAAGGGGCAAGTACCCCAACCGTTCCTTAGTGCGTCCCTGTTAGTGCCGCCCGTTCCTTGCGTCGTAATTGCGTTCGTGGCTGGCGACGTTCCTGCGGGAATACTGGTTTTTTTGCAATTTCCCGCTGATTACGATCGCTTCCACAAAATATGGCGTCAATTACAAAAACAAGTAACAAATGCGCTACGGTTTAAGGTTTAAGCAGATTTCTAAGAAAGTACGGCGGTTACGTGACGTAGGTAAATGGATAAACACAAAACTCATTATTGTGACAAAAAATAACATGAATAGAAAACAAAGAAATTTGAAAATTATTAAAAAAATAATTAATTAGCGAATTTAGTATAATAAACAAGAGCACAAAAATACAGGCTTAGTGGAGTTTGAACAAATATTTGTATTCGTCGCATAAAATGTTTGCCCGTTCGTTGTCAGCCAGTGGTGGAATCGAACCCACGACCTACGACTTTGGCAGACTTACTACCAACAAAACCACTAGGCCAACCATCTATACCATCCCTACATAGATAAATATAATTAACTAGAAGCGGCCCGCGGTTTCACACGCATATCTCCCGATCCTGTGAATTTCCCGGGATAAAAAGTAGCCTATGTGTTACTCCAGACCGTTATCTAACTATGTGCCAAATTTCATTCAAATCTCTTCAGTAGTTTTAACGTGAAAGAGTAACAAACATCCATCTATCTATCCATCCATCCATACTTACAAACTTTCGTAATATATCAATGGGTTTAGTATAATGTGTCCTGTTTGTAATACGAGTATTCCAGCTTTTCAATAAATGTACAAAAAAGTAAATACAAAATCCACTTATATAAAAAAAAGATTTTAAGTCCCGTTAAAATCTTTTTTTAAAAAGATTATTATATTTTTTTCGTTAAAAAGATTTTAATTTCACCGGGAGATAGTTGATATACTCGTAAAAATTAGTATCTAAAAGCTGCCTTTATCATACAAAACAAAGTATTCACGTTATTTACTCGTATTTAAATAAATAAATAAACATTTTTTCACACACAACACCATCTGACCTCAAACTAAGCAAAGCTTGTGTGATGGCGGCCAGATAGCTGATATAATACTTATATAGCTTTAAATACATACTTATTATACATAGAAACACCCAGACACAGTGCAAAGATTTGAATTCATCACACAAATATTTACACTCCGTGGGAATCGAACCCACGACCCTCGGCTTCGCAGGCAGAGCTACTACCAACTAAGCCACGAGGCCAGTCGTGGCTTATGGTTGTGGATTTAATGTAAATCACTGTAAAAAAATATTGTAGTAAGTACGAATCTAGCCAATACAGCTAGTCTATAGAACTTTGTATTTTTAACCGGCTTCCAAAAAGGAGGTTATCAATTCGACCACCATTTCTTTTTTATTTGTACCGATTTGAATATTTCGTTTTTTGTTCAAATAGTTCCAATGTTAAATGCATCCCGAATGGTCCTATATAAATTTTTATCGAAATCGGTTGGGTGGTTTCTGAAATATGAAAAAAATTACTAAAATTTGCCTGCAATTTTGTCTAGATGATATGATTGTATGGTAACTATCTACTAGCCTTTTAACTTGACTTCAAATAGATGAATAAGTAGCGCTTATAATAATTACATCAACTTATTTTTCGCTTTTGAGTGCCTATTTGTGGTTTTGAAGTCGGTATATTTTTTGGATAAAAAAAATAGTTAATTGGCTATTTATTAATTTGAGGGCGTTAACCTCGGCAACTGTCAGTTGATTTAAAATTATTTTAACTTCAATATGTCTCTACTATAAGCTAAATAGCATCGATGGTTATATAGAGCTAGTAAGCTAGTATCACGGGCAGTATGAAGAAAAAAAAAAACAAAATATATATAAGTAGGTAATGTTATGACGTTCGTTTACTTGCAAAAATAACTTCCGCAAGTGTAGAATCGTGCCCTACTAAATCTTGTAGCACGTATTTCCGTAGCGGTCCCCCAGTCTACGCCGCCCCGCGAACGTAGCCGCCCGTTTTTCTCGCTACGCCGCCTAAGCGCTACGAAAACATTGTCACGTGACAAACTAAAACTTAAGTTTGGTGTAAAATTTAGTTTAACCCAAGTCGAGTGTGGTTTTTATTTTTTGTTTGATATAAAAGTTTGAACATGGGAATTTTTACGATGATGCGGTGTGCCGCGAGAATGAGGTGAGTTACTTTTTTATATAAAATATGGAATTTAGTGGATTTGTGTTTATCTGCATTTTGTTTGTGGAATTTTTACTGCGTGGTTATGATAAGACAATGTGACTTGTTTCAAATAAACTACATGTTCTAATATTATTAATATAACATTGTATTAGTAGCCATAAGTAATGCAATAGTTTTTTTTTCGATTTATACCACAAGATAGTCTATTTTTTACTGAACTGTTTTTATTTTCTTGATAATACTCGCGATTTCAATTGATTCAAACTGGTGGCGGTAGTTTTTGTGTAAGAAGACATCAACTAATATATAAATTTAATGCGAAAGCTTGGACGGTTGAACGGAAATGGTTAAATTTTTTACAATATATCACATAGCTAGATTTGTAATCGTGAAAAAATTCGTGAACGGAAATTTATCACGGAGAAAGTTAGTTAGTGTGAAAACCGCAGGAGTTGCTTTATTTAATTGACATCTATAATTAATTTTTAAAAATATATACGTAAACAATAAATTACAAACAAGTTCTCAGCACTGTTATAAAAACAAACAACTAAACTGATATTCATAAATTCTAAATCAGTTCTTTAGAAATAATTCAGAAAATACTCGAATTTGAAAGTATCCCTAATAAGACATATGGACCGTCGCGCAAATAGGTAGTTTTCTGTACACACTCGGTGTAATGGGTTAAATTAAAGTTATGATGTCCATGACCACGAGAGAGCAAATGACAAGCACCACGTACCTGGGACTGGTTGCCTCTCAGATACTGTTTCCTCGAATCGTTGTGATTTACAGAGTAAATTTGGTCATTTCATTATGTACGGCATTGGTTCCATACAATTTCTATATATACCTCTTCTAATCTATTATTCCGCAACGCCATACAAAAATCACGCGACAAGGAGAAATGATCGAGGATTGCAACCCCCCCTCTTCAACTGCACTCAGTTGGACAGCTTACAAGTGACGGCATAGTGCTGAATCTTATTACTTTATACCCTTCTATCATCCTACATAGTTCATTTGGTGGTTCATTTGACCCGTAAAACTTGTTCACGGGCCTGTAGTCTATAATGAATTCAGTAAAAGTATTAAGTTAAATTCTATAATATATAATAATATAAAAGCTCAAAGTCACACAGCGAGCTATGGAGCGAGCTATGCTCGGAGTCTCTTTGCGCGACAGAATCCGTAATGAGGATATTCGCATAAGAACGAAAGTAGCCGACATAGCTCGAAGAGTAGCTAAGCTGAAGTGGCAATGGGTAGGCCACATCGGTCGCAGAACTGACAACCGATGGGGAAGAAAGGTTCTAGAGTGGCGACCACGAACCGGAAGACGCAGTGTTGGACGGCCTCCCACTAGATGGACAGATGACCTCACAAAGGTCGCTGGAAACCGGTGGTTGCAGGTTGCGCAGGACCGTTCGTTGTGGAAATCTAGGGGGGAGGCTTATGTCCAACAGTGGACGTCTTGCGGCTGATGATGATGATGATGATTTAGTTCAATTCGACTCGATTTATGTAAATGTCAAAGATGATGAGAAAGGCAGTATCCTATCATATTGGAGTGTTTTCTGAATCAGTTCTGAAGAACTGATTTAGGATTTATGAAAATCAGTTTAGTGTTTTTTTTTAAATAGTGCTTAGAACTTTTTTGTTATTTATTATTATGTAAATGGCGGTGGCGTAACGTATAAATTATGAATTACTCGTTATTTATGCTTTGATAAAAAAATGTTTCGTAATGACCTAGTCGTAATCCCTCTAAAATTGTCATTTACTAACAGTGTTCCGCGGTTTTACCAGCGCAATTTCTGTTTCCCGTCTTTTTATCGGGATAAAAAGCAGCCTATGTATTCTTCCAGGTTATAATCTAACTGTGTTACAAATTTCAACCAGATCCGTTTAGACTTTTCGACATGAATAAGCAACAAACATCTAAACTTTCGCATATTACAATATTAGTAAGATCATTTTTGCCCGCCACTTCATTCACGTAGAATTAAATGATATTATTATTTCCTAACATTTTGCTGGGATACAATATAATTCAACAACTCTTTATTAAAATCCACAACAACAGAAAACTTAATATAAAAAACATACGATTAACTTAGCATACACAATAGTTTTTTCTCTATCCCATACTGTAATCTGTTTTTGTATTAGGTTGTTCTATTTTTATAACAAATTTGTTTTTATTTCCGTTATTCATTTATATTACTATTTATGAGTACTTATGTTTTTTTTAGTACTTCTTATTTACGCACCCCATTTTCTAATTTGTCCACATGTTGTTTTCCATCCTAAGGTTGCCTGGAAGAGATCGGTTTCAGCGATAAGGCCGCCCACTGTCGCACTAATTTACTATGTTTTGTTTATTTTGGTATGTATTTTTATTTTTGGTGTTTCAATAAAGAGTATCTATCTATCTATCTACTCGTATAATCTATTTCCATTCCAATTTTTAGCCCAACCCGTTTAGTTGGTACGTACGTGTTAAAGCAACTTACTTTTACACAGTAAAACTTGCACATGCAACAATATAAATTAATATCAACTCAATTCTTGAACAGATCGAGCTGAATAATAGAAAACATTGGTTACATTTTACCTCAAAGAAAAAGGTAGAAGAGTTCTTTTGTAGAGTAATTTCCCGTGACGAAAGTCGTGGGTAGATACTCGTACTATCCTACTAAAACAAAAAAGCAAGAGTTTATATTATGTAGAACGGGTGTATGAATGTTTTTTACTCTTGTATGCATAAACAATAGCAAGAATCTAGATGCAATTTTGTACAGATATGGATTATAATTAAGAAAAACAACGTGACGAGAACTACGCAGCTAAAACACCTTCAGGACCACAATGTTGAATTTGCAAAATGTTGGATTCTTATGATGTTGAATTCGCAAAATGTTGAATCCCAAAATGTTGAATTCGTAAAAAGTTGAATTTCCCACCCGGTTCATAATGTTGAATTCCTAAAATGTTGAATTCCCAAAATGTTGAATTCCTAAAATGTTGAATTCCCAAAATGTTGAATTCCTAAAATGTTGAATTCGCAAAAAGTTGAAGTTGCGTGATGTTGAATCTTGAAAGTACACACAACAATAATGCTATACACCCAGCAATTAACTAGATGTATGACATTAACATTGTTCCATGTAGGTATCTACATACCATCTTGCAACTAGCTTGGACATAAAAAAATAGTGAAAAAGTGAGCAAAAAACGGTAAAATCAAGTTTGTTGTATGGGAGCCCCCCATACAACAAACTTGATTTTTACCCTTCAATTTTCATTCTATATTATTAATAATATTTGTTGTTATACCGGCAATAGAAATACACCATCTGTGAAAATGTCAACTGCCTAGCTATCACCGTTCTTGAGATACAGCCTGGTGACAGACGGACGGACAACAAAATCTCAGTAATAGGGTCCCGTTTTCCGAGTAATTCATCGTAATTTCTTAATTCGTAATTTCAAATTTTTGTGTTATTCTTTGAAGAGTTGAGGTTGAACCATTGCTCTTCAAACTGCTGCAGGAAATTTTGCAACTTTCCCGAATCAGGGGAAGTATCTACAATATGCCGCCAGGCTTCTGTCATACACGTCGGTGAAAGTAACACAGTCGCACAGCGTACTACATTCAATTTTATATTCAAGACTATTGAAGTATTTAATCAATTCAGATTACTCTACTCCATACACTGGCGGGTACTTGCGTTTGCAATTTTGGCGGGAAAATGGGTGTCAGGTTGTCAGGTTACCTAAGAGCGTTGTTTACGCTTTGGCATGTGAACTGCCACCTTACTTGCTCGTTTTTGAGCCCATTATTCTCAAGAGCGTTTCAAGACGCTTCTAGCGGGATCATATGTTTATACTACGTTTATATGTACCTATTTGAAATGTAACCTAACATTTTTGACACTTGCATCAAAGTTTTTTCGAGTTCTCAAGTAGTCAAGGAGCTATAAGATTATAAATATTAAGGAAGACGTAGTGATTTTATGTTTTAAATTAAGTGTATAATATCGTATACAATTACATAATAGAGTACAATCCTAAAAAAAACTAAGTAGCCCGTTAGTTAGATTGCCAAAAAATATTGTACACGTATTTTTTCTTTTGTTTCACAAACAAAAAATGACGAAAATACAGCGCTTCGAAGTTTCGTGTGACGTCACTTGTGCGTACGATTTTTACTCACGAGTGACGTCGCGACCCCCCCACTCTCGAAGTTTGATGGTCTATATCTTTGACGATTTTTAATATTTTGAAAAAACAAAAAAAATACGAGTCCTATATTTTTCCATGATCTAGCTGACGGACTAATTAGGATGGTGTATTTTTGACCCAGTCCGGTACCATATTATAACAAACGTGAAAGAACAAAAAAACTGCATTCTGCAGCATACATTGTATTTTTTTTCTATACTTCAAGACCATTTTTTTGTTTTTGACGTGATTACGTCTTATAATTCGATGAAGCCGGCTGCACGCCCGCAAAACTGTAACGTTCCGTCATTACCGTTCGTCTTCCGTGTCATGCGGACGAAGCTGAGCGCTGAGGGCGCCACCCGCCGAGTCGAGCGGTATCACTACTCGCGCTATCAGCGGCTGCGTACTGATTTCTTAAGACGTTGTCACGTTCTATCGTCAGTAAACCGACTTTACAGACAACCGTTTTTTATTTTACGATTTTTTATTAAATTAACTATAATTTTAATGTATTTTATGTTAAAAATAAAGACCGGTTTTAGTAGACGTCATTAAACAAAAAATATGGGTATACCTTAACAAATAAAAATACGAAAAATGTTTTTTCGCGCCAAAAACTCGCCGCAAAAGGCAAGTTTGTTGGTTTAAATCAGTGGTCCCCAAAGTAGCAAGCGCGATTCGAGTGGATATTATTGTTCGAAATTGTGGATACAATTTTTTTGCGTTCAACATTTTGGGATTCAACATTTTGGGATTCAACATTTTAGGAATTCAACATTTTGGGAATTCAACATTTTAGGAATTCAACATTTTGGGAATTCAACATTTTAGGAATTCAACATTTTGGGTTCAATAAATTCAACTTTTTACGAATTCAACATCTTGGGAATCAACATTTTGCGAAATCAACATTATAAGAATCCAACATTTTGCAAATTCAACATTGTGGTCCTGAAGGCTAAAACACAGGGGTGTTGCTAGTATTAATAACGGTATTGAAAAAATGTGTCATTGAAATGTAAATACTCGTATAGGTATTTTACGTACTCGGCATTATAATCGTACGTTCATTATCTGATGTACGGGTTTGCATTGCACGGAACCTGATTTATGCAGGTCGTTTGTGCGATCACATACGGTCCAACTTACCTATTAATCATAACACACGCAAATGAAGAACGGTGCTTGATAATATCGCGCTCTTGAGGCTATAGTGCAATGAATTCTCGACTCTGAGGTTACATTTGAATGGGATTATGACGTAATAAGTGTAGGAGTGTTTTTCACCAATATTCACGATATTACTTGTAAGCCCCTATTTTTTTTTCATATAAATATAGTCTAAGCTATTTCATATAACACCAGCTGGCTGCAAGTCCCGTAAAAAAACTTAGACAAGAACTTTCGAAGTTCCTTCCTTCTTTTTTAGGGTTCCGTACCCAAAAGGTAAAAACGGGACCCTATTACTGAGACTTGGCTGTCTGTCCGTCCGTCCGTCCGTCCGTCCGTCCGTCCGTCCGTCTGCAACCAGGCTGTATCTCAAGAACGGTGAAAGGTAGACAGTAAACATTTTCACAGATGATGTATTTCTATTCATCATCATCATCAGCCGCAAGACGTCCACTGTTGAACATAGGCCTCCCCCCTAGATTTCCACAACGAACGGTCCTGCGCAACCTGCAACCAGCGGTTTCCAGCGACCTTTGTGAGGTCATCTGTCCATCTAGTGGGAGGCCGTCCAACACTGCGTCTTCCGGTTCGTGGTCGCCACTCGAGAACCTTTCTTCCCCATCGGTTGTCAGTTCTGCTAGCGATGTGGCCTGCCCATTGCCACTTCAGCATAGCTACTCTTCGAGCTATGTCGGCTACTTTCGTTCTTTTGTGAATATCCTCCTTACGGATTCTGTCGCGCAAAGAGACAGCGAGCATAGCTCGCTCCATAGCCTATAGTATTATATTTATGTTATATAAATATGTATGTATAGTATTTCTATTGCCGCTATAAAAACAAATACTAAAAATAAAATGAATATTTAAGGGGGGTTCCCATGCAATAAACTTGATTTTTTACCGTTTCTGGCTCGATTAGTCCGTCCCAAGCAAACTAGATGGCGCCACTAGAATACTAAAACGCGGTATCGAATTCGTCGTTAGAATCGTAAGGTAAAATCAACATTTTAGTAAAACTTTTTGATGACAGCCTGTCTGCGGAAACTTCGATGGTCTATGTATACGGAATTAGGAATAAAGCCAAAGAGGTTTTCGCCATTAATTTGCTAATGGTACGGGGAACCCTTCGTGCGGGAGTCTCACTCGCACTTGGCCGCTTTTTTATACTTTGAAAGTCTGTCTAAAAGGCAAATGATCACGCTATTTTCGTCACTAAGAACGAATAAAACAGATAAAACCTACTCATAAAAAGTACACAAAAACATGAAATATAACATTATGACCCCTCCCGCGCAAGCCCTAAACCATTTTTTCTACAACTTTGTGAACCAGCGTAATCATTATTTCCTTAAATTACTCACATGATATTATCCTTGCGACAGATTAGAGTAGAGTTACTATCGAAGCTCAGCGAAATTGTTCTCATTGTCTTTCGTGGGTTGTTATGTTATTAAGCAATTGGGTAGAGTCGCGCCACGATTGCAGTCCTCTGGCGGGATTGTTGAACCTCTGTTGCTGGGATACTTCGGCTTTTGTTTTTCTTTGTGGAATATAAAAGTGGCTCCAATATTCAACGGTCATGATTGGTGGTGCGGTGTATGAAGCGAGGGTATAGGAAGGATTCGGCGGTGCGTGACGATGTGCCCTGTGCACTGTGAGTTATGCGCGACTGTCAACGCAAGAATATTTGATAAAAATCTATGGAGAGTTGATGAGTTTTTGTTTTGGTATGGAAGTCGTCTACTAATCGGGGATACGTTTGGATAGGATTTGTTTGTGACCCAATTTTTCTGGCGTTTGTAATTTGTTAAATGTTTTGTAGATGGAATGTGCACTAGGATTGTCTATTGTGGGACATTTACCGAGGTGGAGGTGACATGGTGGAACGAAACCCGCGTAAGTATTTCAATACAATTTCGTGCATCGTATTCACGAGTAAAAAGGTGGTGCATGAAGCTACAACGCAATATCAGATACTCATTCCACCACAGAGTCACTGAAAATATTGCTTAATTGATAATACGAGTAATAGCGTAATGGTCGACTATGATAGATTAAAACAAAGTTCCATGGAATATTTCAAAATTAAGTCAATTTCACAAGTGACTTGACTCGTACGATAATTAATTTATATAGTAGGTACATTGTTTGGTTTCAGGAATGCTTTATTTAAATGTTTTATTTTCTTCATTAGGTATGCTGTAGGTAGGTATAGTTAGTATGCTTAGGCTGGACAGGGACCTACATAATCTACAGCTTTACTAAATTCTAATTTCCCATTCGACTTTTATAAGAAAAAGTTAACAGTCCATTACACTATCTCGGCAATACTTTCGCATGCAAATAGCGAAATTTATACATAACTTTTCATAGAATAAAGACATATGTAGAAGGAATTTAGGCACGTAAATTTATAATATCTTAAGAAAACTTCAGTTGTCCCAAAGCTGGGAAAAAATCACCGCTAATTAATTCCTTCCACTTAGGGCTCGTACACAAAACTGCGACGCGATGCGATGCAACGCCGCGTCGGAGCAATTTGCATCGCACCGCATCGCATCGCAGTTTTGTGTGGGAGCCTTTCCTCCGATGCGGCGTCACGTCGCATCGCATCGCAGTTTTGTGTGGGAGCCCTTAATCCGATTCTGAGCCTCCATCGTCCAATCTTTTTCAACGCTTCGAGCTCGTGTTTCCATTGCGTTGGAGGACAACCCTGGGGTTGACTGATAGATGGCGTCCACTCTGTAGAAAATGTGTAAACAGTTTTGGAAACTCTTTAAAGTTGCTATTGGTGAATCATCACATTCTTGCCCTTTTCACACTGAGCGAGTTTGACATTGCACAAGTATTTTCTTTTCCACTTCAATCTACATATCATCCGTGATCTCGTCGATCACATATCTCGCACACATATAGTCTCTCAAACAGCTCATCGACATATTTTTTGGGCACCCCCTTCCATTGCGACCGCTCACCATGAGGTCTGACGATCCAGTAATATGACTCTTGCCTCTCATATCTTTCCCATACCAGAACAATTGAGCAGAGTTGTCTAAGTGGATTTTTCCCGACCACGACAATCTAAGTGTCTTCTATTTATCAAGTAAATATCGTAGACAGCATCGTCGCTTTAACATGGCTATTATATATATTTACTAGCTGACCCCGCAAACGTTGTTTTGCCTTAGTGAACAACCCTTGTCACTTAGGGGTATGAAAAATAGCTAGTAGCCGATTCTCATACCTACAGAATATGCATGTAAAATTTGGTTAAAGTCAGTAAAGCCGTTTCGGAGGAGTAAGGAAACAAACACTGTGACACGAGAATTTTATATATAAGATTAAATAAGGAGTGACGAGACGAGAAGGACATGTGCCTGATGGTAAGCAACATGCCTGCCACATGACAGCACAGTGACACGCAGCTATTGGAACATGAAGTGTCCAAATCATAACCTAGTACTGCACTGCGCTCGTCACCCAGAGATCTAAAATGTTATATCTCTAGGCCCTGTAATTTATCTGGAAACATTGGCCTTCAAACCGGAACACAGTAATGTTAGCACATTACTGCTTGGCGGTAGAATAACTGGCAAAGGTGTGGTCCTTCCCCAGGCGGACTCTGCCAAGTGTCCTACCACTACAAATATGTCTTAGCGCGCTTTCTCAGGGCAGGGAAGCCCCTGCCTCGCACAATCCAAAAACGAAATGAAACACCAGAACTTTAATAGACTACAGGCCCGTGAACAAAATTTACGTAGTAAATGAACCACCAGGAGACCTATGTAGGATGATAGAAGGATTTAAAGTAATAAGATTCAGCACTACGCCGTCACTTTTTTATAGTTTCAAAGTTTCAATACCTCTTCTGATCTATTATTCTGCAACGCCGTACAAAAATCATGCGACAAGGAGAAATGATCGAGGGTTGCAACCTCCCCTCTTCGACTGTCTCAGTTGGACAGCTACCAAGTGACGGCATAGTGCTGAATCTTATTACTTTAAATCCTTCTATCATCCTACATAGGTTTCCTGGTGGTTCATTTACTACGTAAATTTTGTTCACGGGCCTGTAGTCTATAATATTCTTGTCAAATAAGTTTACGTTTGGTTTGATCGTAGTCCTGAGTCGACATCGTCGTATTATCTTATTACCCTACTTCACAATTCCGTGCTTGTTTTGATTAGTTTACCGTAAAGCTTTTCAACTAATGAACGAATCATTTAGATCCTAGGTCATTGTATGCAAAGCGTTTGCGAAATTACCATAACGAACGAACACGGATCACGCCACTGGTATTTTGAAGTAAAATCAAATGACATTGTAATTTTTTAATTCGTCATTTAACGTAGAAGATGTCGACATTTTTATTGGTTATTTGCACGATCGAGTCGACTAGAACGTTAAATTGTTTACGAGGCTCTTTGTTCTAGGAATGTGGTTGCGATAGTTTACTTATTATTGCTCTTTGGTGGTTTTAGTATTCAGTAGAATACTTTTATTCTCACAGCTGAGAGTCGGGTACTTTCTGTCACGAGGAGAGAGTCAATATACTAAGTTGGTCAAGTGCGTGTAGGTATATAGAGATATAACATCTTATATCTCTGGGTGACGAGCGCAGTGCAGTGCTAGGTGATGATTTGGACTCTTCATGTTCCTATAGCTGCGTGTCACTGTGCTGTCATGTAGCAGGCATGTTGCTTACCATCAGGCACATGTCCTGCTCGTCTCGTCACTCTTTATTTAAAAAAAAAGGTGTATCTTTCTTGAAATGTGTCGGTTCCGAGATATTTTTCGTCACTGTTAAAGCCAGTGTACGTATGTATTTGTATATTTCACACGCTTGTGAAGCAGGATGTTCTCATCATTGTAACAGGCTATGGATCCGATGATTTAAAACTACTAAAATATTGTCTTACCTTGCGCAATGAACTTGTTACAAGTTACACAAGGCTGCGAAAATAAACAATTAAATACTTTGGGTGATTTTTGTCCAACAACACTATGTTACAAATTTTATAAACATTATTATTATTTTCCATAAGTATTAGTATAAAAAACTAACAGCAACCTGTAGTTTTACCCGCGCATGACTCGTTTCCGTTTTCGCAATAAAAAGTTCTATTCAGGATTGTAATTTAACTGGGTTCCAAATTTCAATCCGATCCGTTCAGACCTTCCGACGCGATTAAGCAACAAACATCATAATAGCCAAACATAACTTTCTCGTTAATACTAGCAGTGCCCCACGCAGTTCACATTACTGTTATTTTCCCGAGATAAAAGTAGCCTATGTGTGCTTCCAGACTATAATCTATCTATGTTCCAAATTTCAAGTTCAGATGCTACAACGTGATTGAGCAACAAACATCCAAACATTATCATTTTTAATATTTATAGGATACTAGCTTTTGCCCGCGGCTTCGCTCGTGTTAAGCGTAATTATTAACTAAGTTGAGTTTCAAGTTTTCAAGATGTAAATTTCATGCAAATATCTCAAAGGAATAAAAAGTTCCATACAATCGTTCATTCCCTATTTAACCCCCTTGGGGGTCGAATTTATCAAAATCCTTTCTTAGCTGCCTTACCTGCATGCCAAATTTCAGCTCGATCCCTCTAGTGGTTTGATAATAATAATAATAATAATAATATAATAAAAGCCTTTATTCGCTGACCATTTTAACTTACATGCTATTCTTATCAAACAATAATATTCTTAAAAATCTAATTTACTTAGCAAAAATATAATAATTTATTAGCAACCAGTTTGGTCAGGTTGTCGGTCGACATAGGCCTCCCCCAATTGTTTCCATGTCTCTCTTTCCTTGGCAAATCTTCTCCATCCTTTTGGTAGATCATCCTCCCATCTTTTGATTTGACCTCCTCGTTGTCTTTTCCCGTTCCTCGGATACCACTCTATTACATCTTTAGTCCATTTTTCTTTGTTAGTTCTCATTATATGCCCAGTCCAGTTCCATTTAAGTTTTCTTATTTTTTCTAACACGTCGCTGACCTTTGTTCTTTTCCTTATTTTTGAAGTTGTCCATCGATCCCGTAGTCTTATGTTAAGCATACTTCTTTCCATGCTGCGTTGACAAACTACTAATTTTTGGATGTTTTTGCTCGTCGCAGGCCAAGTTTGACATCCATAAGTAAGACATGGTAGAATACATGTGTTATATAATTTGCCTTTCATTGCTATGGGAATTGTTTCATTTTTAACTATTTCTTTTAGGGACCAGTACCGTTTCCAAGTGTTGCATATTCTTCTATCGATTTCTTTAGAGTACTGGTCTTTTATTGCAATAAGTTGTCCTAAATATATATATTCATCTACGTATTCTATAATTTCTTGTCCTATTACTATATTTTCTTTTACGGCATTCGTCATTGCTTTAGTCTTCGTTGGGTTCATTGATAGGCCTGCTTTCTTGCTTTCAAGATCTAATTGTTGTAACATAGTTTGTAGTATGCTTGGGTTTTCAGCGAAAATGACTATGTCGTCAGCAAATCTTAAATGATTTAGTTTCAATCCGTTGATATTAATTCCAAAATGTCCCCATTCTAAGTTCCTGAATATATTTTCTAACACCGCTGTGAAGAGTTTTGGGGAAAGTGGATCGCCTTGCCTAACGCCTTTTTGGACCCTAAATTCCTCGCCTTGTTGTTCAAGTTGGACTGTTGCAGTGGAGTTTTTGTATATTTCTTTTATAATTTGTATATATTTTTCTTCTACTCCTTGGTTTTTTAGTGTTTTCCAAATATAGGTATGACTCAGCGAATCGAAAGCCTTATTGTAATCGACGAATGCCATATAATACAGTTGTCCGTATTCATTGAGCTTTTCAATTACTTGCTTCACAACATGAATATGGTCGATAGTAGAAAAATCAGCACGAAATCCAGCTTGCTCCCTCGGTTGGTTGTCTTCCAGGTGTTTCGATATTCGCCCGAGAATTATTTTAGAAAACACTTTGTATAGGTTAGACATAAGGCTTATGGGTCTATAATTATTTATTTCATTTTTGTCACCTTTTTTGTGTAGTAGGATGATGGTTGATTTCGTCCATTGAATGGGTATTTGTTCAGTTGCTAATATATCATTGAAAAGATGGGTTACATATTTTGTTATCGCGCTTAGAGACTGTTTTATCAGTTCGTTGGATATGTTGTCATCTCCAGAAGCTTTTCCACTTTTCTGTGATTTTATAGCCTTTGTGACCTCAGATTCTAGTATACATGGTATGTCTTCATCTTCGTTATCTTCCTTTTTTTCTTCTTCTGACGTTGTTCTGGCTGTCTCCGTGTACAAGTTTTTGTAAAAATCTGTTGCCACTTTCGCTATTGATAGTCTCTTTGTCGTAATTTTCTCGTTTTGATTCTTGTTTTTAGTTTTGATGTTGGGTATCCATTGTGTATATTCTTTTAACTGTTTTAGACCTCTCTTAATTCCGCCTGTTTTTTCTATTTGTTCTTTTAAAACATCCAGTCTTTCTGCTTTTTTATGTTTTCTTATCGTTTCTTGAATTCTCTTACTGATACTTGCGATGTTTTGTTTGTTATCTTTTCGGTTGCTTAACAGTTCATTTCTCTCTTTCATCAGTTTTAATGTTTCTTCTCCTAGCTTATTTTTATTAATTTTTTTCGTACTCAATATGTTTATATTTATTAGTTCTTTCTCCAATAAATTATACTTCTCTTGCAATGTTTCAGTATCTTTCATTTCATTTAATGTTGTCCCGAGATCATCTAATATATTTTGTGGTATCGGTGATTTTATTGTCTTGTTTATGGTTGACTGTATAATATGTTTTCTTGATTTGTTATTTCTGTCTTGTATAGCTCCTCTTACCATTCTATGATCTGTATTAAAATTTAATTTATTAACTACTTCAATGTCATTAAATATATTTTTTTCTCTTGTAAGTATAAAATCGATTTCGTTTCTATCTATGCCATTCGGTGCTAACCATGTCCATTTTCTTGACTTTCGTTTTTTGAAGAAACTATTCATTATTTTAAAATTGTAAGCAAAAGAAAAGTCTATTAGTCTTTGTCCGTTGTCATTTCTGTCACCACTACTGTAATTTCCTAAGACAAATTCATCTTTGTTTGATTTCCTACCAACTTTGGCGTTAAAGTCTCCTGTGATTATAATGTTCTTCCTTTGCATCAACTCTGCCAGGCATGTGTAGAATTTATCTTTTGCCAATTTCGTATCTGATTCTATAGGTGCATGTACTTGAATAATCGACCATGGTTGTTTAGATTCTGTTAGTTGAATATTGAGTACGGCAATTCTATCGGATATTCCTTGGAAGCTGATTATTTTATCTTTTAAATATTTTTTTACCAGGAATCCTATTCCATATATACCTTTTTGTTCACCATAAGAATAAAAAATGTATTTATCATATTCTCGTATCTCTTCTCCTATTCTTCTTATTTCACAAAGACCTATAACATCCCATTTTATAGATGCTATAGCTTCTTCTAATTCTTGTAGTCTACTGTCCGACATTAACGTTCTAACATTTAACGTTGCAACGTAAATCTTGTTGTATTTTCTATTTTTATGTGGGGATGTAATTCTATTTATATGGGGGGGTGGTGGTCGTGCAACCCCACGGGGACCAGCCGGATTGGGGTTGTTCCGTCTCTGATTGCTAGTGTTTAGTTGCTACTTAGAGTTACATGAAATATTAGAAATTGAGCTTGACCTTGGTCTCATCAAATCAAATGCGTTCATTCTATTTTCCTTCATTACATATTTGTTGGTTACTGTCTTTTTGGCTTGATTTTGGTTATCCGGCGAAGTTAATTGGTCTCTTTTCCTTTTTTCTTTGGTTGGGTTTCCCTCCTTCACTACCAGTTGATCATATTTAATGTATGCAGAGTTTCCTTTTGCACGTTCTTCTATTAGTTTCTGCTTTAGTTCCCTTCTTTTTTCTAGTACCTCTTTAGGAAAATCTTCAGTGATGTAACCATCTTGTAGGCTCTTTTTCATTTTTAAAATCTCGCTTTTCTTCCAGTGGTTTGCAAAAGTAATGAGAACCGGTCTTATTTTATTTTCTTTGATGTGGCCAATACGGTGGATTTTTGATATATGGCCAGCTTCCAAGGTAATTTTTAGATCTTGCTTAAAAATTTCCTGGACTCTCTGGAGCAACTCAGAATCGGAGTCCCTTTTCTCAGATAAACCAAAATATAAAATGTTGTTTTTCTTTTTTTCTTTTTCGAAATACTCAATTTTCTTCTCTAATAATTCTATTTTATTTTTCAAAATTTTGTTTTCATTTATTAGTGGTTCTAGTTTCTCATCCATTTTTTCGAATATAATATTTGTCTGTTTTTCCATCTCTATTTTCATTTGGTCGAAAAGAAGTTTGAATTGTCCCTCCATTTTTTATTATTTTTCCTCACTGGCAACACTGAATTGTATTTGACGTTTGATGTTATTGTTAATCTGTGCTATGACCGAGTCTGTCGGCACTTCCGTCGAATGTCAATGACGTATGACTCACTTTCTTAAGTTTCTTATAACCTCAAAATTATGGCGTATAAAATAATTGTAATAAAAGCGTATTTACTTGTAACTTCACGGTGTCTATTTCCCACTATGTTCGGTGTCACGTAATATTTATGTTTATTGCAGCAGTTGATGTAATAGCGCTGAATAACTAGTGTTTTCCTATTATTTTCGGTGGATGAATTCAATGTAATGTTTACTTTTTGACAACCATAGACGAAAAAAAAAAAAAAAAAAAAAAAAAAAAAAAAAAAAAAAAAAAAAAAAAAATATATAGAAGATATATATATAGAAGATCGAAGAAGATAGAAGAAGATGAAGAAGATAAATTTTGAGTTTTTAAGTTACAGAATGTGACCGGCGGGGTAATTTAACGGTTTTACTAAATTTTTACGAAGTTTCATACAAATATGTCCAAGAGATATAAAAAAATTCACACAAACTTTCATCCCTTATTTCACCCCTTTGGAGACTGAAATTTGAAAAACGTTTTCATACGTGCTTCATGATTTTACTTGAACTTATTGTGTACGAAATTTCATGCTAATATCTCAAAGGAATAAAAAGTTTCATACAATCGTTCATCCCCTATTTAACCCTCTTGGGGGTCGAATTTATCAAAATCCTTTCTTAGTGGGTGCCTACGTCATAACATCTACCTGCATGCCAAATTTCAGCTCGATCCCTCTAGTGGTTTGAGATGTGCGTTGATAGATCACCAAGTCAGTCACCTTTGAGTTTTATATATATAGAAGACTAGCAGTGCCCCGCGGTTTTACCCGCGTAGTTCTCGTTCCCTTGGTTCCCTTTATTTCCCTGGGATAAAAAGTAGCCTATGTGTTATTCCAGCTTATTATCTATCTGTATTCCAAAGTTCAGCCTGATCCGTTCATAGGTTACGGCGTGATTGAGCAACAAACATCCCAATATCCATACTTTGACATTTATAATATTAGTAGGATTAGTGGAATCTTCTTTACTGTAACGTATCGTTTGCATCTCGCGAACTCGTAGAGTTTCCCCGCTACCAAATAGAAAAGCGGCTAGAGAACTTCTCCCTAACTTCAAAAATGCAGGCGATATTACTTTTTGAAGTGAAAACTTCTTTAGATAGATAGATAGATAAACTCTTTATTGCACTTAATAAGAACACAAAAAACAAAAATATACAAAACATAAAAAACAAAGTAGCAATTGGCGGCCTTATCGCTAAGAGCGATCGATTTAGGCGTGCTATAGACAGAATTTTCGTGGGCTGTGAAATGGATTCATCAATCGTCACGCTTGGATATGATAATGGATCGGATCGGATATAAAAATCATCGGCTAAACTCGGTAAAAACGGCCAGGTAGGTACCAGGGTAACAGAAACAGTAAAGAGTTTCGATTATCTACCTCCAACAGACCAGCGTTTATCTCCAGATACCAGGACAACAGAAATATAAAAGAGTTGCGTTTGCCCCTAGGTACCAGTACCAGGGCAACAGCAAGTTTTCACTTCTATCGGCAGTTCCTATGACTGCCATTTTTTTTTCTTTTCATCTCGAGCGGAACTCGCGTCATGTTTCGTTTGCCAGTTGCAAAAAGTCCGAAGCGCAGTGTCCCCGTCGTACGTCCCGGCCGCGTCGCGTGCCCGCGACTATTTGTGTCGGCGGCACGAATTACAAATCAATAACAAACCCGAGACGGTGCACTGCACCGCTCGGTCATACGATATCCGTTTGTTTTTTGTTTGATCTTCGTTGTTTTGGTAATGTTGTTTCTGGCGAAAATGTTTCGTAGTTTAATAGTGAGGTTGTTGGTCCGAGACTGCGCTTTCCGAGTGTTCTTTCCAGCTGCTTATTCCAAAAATTACGCGTGCTCCATTAAGCGCTTGGTCTAGTGAGTTATCGCTGGTCTAGTCAGGAGGACGGCGACTGCCGACCCGGAATATCTGGTTCAAATCCCACGCTTACCATAGTCTTTTCGAAATGTTATGTGTAATGCTAATAACTTAGAAACGGTGAAAGAAAACGTCGTGTAGAAACTGTCATAATCCTAGTACGAGTTTATTTGTAATCCACTAACCCGTACTGGGCTTGATTCATTCCTAAGAGTCCAACCCATTACCTAGCACTGCACTGCGCTCGTCACCCGGAGATCTAAGTTGTTATATCTCTAAGCCCTGTAACTTCTCTTTTTCCCTTCAAACCGGAACACAGTAATGTTTGCACATTTCTGCTTAGCGGTTGAATAATTGGCAAAGATTCCCTGCCTACTTGTGAGAGAAGGTCACTTGCCCAAGTAGAAAGGACATGAAGTGGGCTGCTTATGGATGTTAAAGGTAAACCAACCGGTTTCAAGAAAGTATCAATAGTAAGCATACCATCAGCTTACTTTGCCACCATAGTAGATTATGGGCGTGACAATCTTTGAGAGGGTCCCGGTTTGAAAAAGCTTCAAATCTCAGCAGTGAGGACATAAAATAAAGTTTATGCTCGAAAGCACGACACATCTCAACTGTCAGCCGCTGTTGGACACCACTTTTAAATCATTTATCTTTTTTTTAAGAGATCTATTACAATTGGCCTTACGCGGCCTCTACTGTCTACCGAACTGGCTTGAGCTGAAAACGCAGGGCCCTACTAATCTAATCTTACCGTACTCCGACCTCCTACCTACATCTCGTTCGACGACTAGCGCAAAGGAATCTCAGAGGATAGGCATTGACTTTGGGCTGGCATCGGGGATCCTGTTTTTTTCAAATAGTATAGAATGACTTGTGATCAGGACATGTACCTGATGGTAAGCAACATGCCTGCCACATAACAGCACAGTGACACGCAGCAATTGGAACATGAATAATAGTCCAAATCATTACCTAGCACTGCACTGGGCTCCTCATCCAGAGATCCAAGATGTTTTATCTCTATGCCCTGTGATTTCACTGGAAACATTGCCCTTCAAACCCGGAACACAGTAATGTTTGCACATTACTGCTTGGCCCTACAATAACGGGCAAAAGTTTGGTACTTCCCCAGGCGGACTCTGCCAAGAGTCCTACCACTACAAGAATCGTATCGTTAGGGCCATAGGGCCCCCCTAGCACCTGCCGACTTGTAGGTTGTATGAAGGTGATACGAGTGTGTAGAGCTAATATAGTATTTTTTATTATTATCTGTGATCGGCTGACTTATACTTATTTTACCACGCACGTGTTGGCTGACTGAGTTTTAGTTTCTTACTTATGTCGACTTGTCGACTGACTTAATATTAGAACAAATCTTGTGTCGGATAACTGCCTATTACCTACGGTGGTTGCCTGGGTCACCACTTGGTGAGTCAGGCGGTTGTCGCCTACAGTGCAATTATTATGGTGGTAGAAGTACACAAACTCGCATTCAGCAAATTTATTTCTTATAATAATAAAGAAGATTAAAGCGAAAAACAAACAGGAGACGCTGTAATGTGTTGCTGAAAATAGATTGACATAGATTAATCACCGAAAAGCCAGCCTTGAGGCGACTAACTGCCTTTTGTCGGGTTTTCATGACGTGTCGTACAATGTGTCATGTCTATGAATATTGTAACAGCAAAATTTAACCTTTACCCCTTTTAAAGCTATCCACGTCCACGACGAAACCAAGGGCTTCCTATATAATATACGAGCTGCGCCCCGCGATCCTACCCGCGTAGAGTTCCCGTTCCCAAGATTTTTTTCGGAAAAAAATGGAAGAGAAAAGCTAGCCTATGTGTTCTTCCAGGCTATAATATAACTTTTTAAAATTTCAACCTGGTCAGTTCATACGTTACGACGTGAGTGATCACTATACATCCAAATCCACTTGTTCCCTGGGAGGGACGTTCTAGTAGTAGGCTAAAACCGCGCGACCTTGAGCGAGTGATGATGCACTGGCTGGGGGCCCTTGAATCCGCGGGGCCCTGGGCTGAAGCACAAAAAACCATATGGTAGATCCGGCCCTGCATTTAGGTATGTGTTAAGTTCATTTGAATGTTTTATGATTATCGTACTTATTTAATTTGGAGACTGCCTCAATATTATAGTTAAGTTGTGTGTGCCTGCTTTGGATAACAGTTTAATACATCACACTAGAAATTATCTGTTTTGTTATTTCATTGACTGTAATCTGTATTGTACGTCTAGTTAAATAAATAAATAGGTTTCTAGATAAGCGCGTTCAATCTTAGCCTGCGTTGTAGGCGGTAAAACTTAGCCTATTTAAAATAACTACACAAATTTGTAGACTATCAAACTTGTACAAGGATACAGATAGCTGGCTAAACTCAGTAATAATGTCCAGTGTCAACACACAGTCACGCGCTGGCATTGACCGCTCAACGGCAGACATTACCGTCACGAGACCGTGGGCCTTCGCAGCACCAATGTCACCCCGACATGATACAATATTTAAACGATTCTACTGTTACTGTGTACTATTGCCAAACCAACGGTTGTAGCGGTAGATGTACGAATTTTCAAAACAGCTAATTTATACCTACTTCCGGAAAGTAAAGGCGTAATTTAAATTATGACTGTTATACTGAGAAATAAAATCAAATAATCAATATTAGTATAGTCATATTAACTTATTAACCAAGACTGGCCTCGTGGCTTAGTGGGCAGTAGCTCTGCCTGCGAAACCGAGGGTCGTGGGTTCGATTCCCACCCAGTGCAAATATTTGTGTGATGTATTCAAATGTTTGCACTGTGTTTGGGTATTTCTCTGTTTAATAAGTATGTATTTAAAACTATATAAGTATTATATCAGCTATCTGGCCGCCATCATACAAGCTTTGCTTAGTTTGGGGTCAGATGGTGTTGTGTGTGAATTATCCACCAATATTTATTTAGGAAATGGATTCCTAAAAAATAAAAATTAACAAGAGCTCATCTGTACGTAGGTACATATTGAGCAGTGCGTAGTTGTACTACAATGAAGTACAAATGCCATTCAATAAAGCAAAATCAATGAAAGGATAGTAGCAGACAGATTTTTATTTTAGTATTTTAAAAGTGACCATTTAGAGTATTTTCAAAATGACCACTGAACTAACTTGGAAAAAACCTTTTGGTGTGGATAAAATTTTGCAAAAAAAAAAGATCAGTTGCAATTAACACCTGATGTGATAAAAGAGTGGATTATTTCACTCAAAATTGCATCATTATTAGTCACATTCTTATAGCAGTTGTTGCATCTAGGAGCTATGTATCTTACATGTACACAAAATAAAAAATGTACAGGGGCTAAAGGAGACGGCCCATTTTCCATGGGCATTTGCCCCACAGAAAAAGTGCAAGAGACTTGACCAAAATTGGATCATTGTATAGGATTTTTAATATATATTGAGGAACCGTTTATGTTTTTATCCTGCATAGCGGGGTTTAAAAGATATCAACTAATCAACTAAGTACCACACCTTTGCCAAATATTCTACCGCCAAGCAGTAATGTGCAAACATTACTGTGTTCCGGTTTGAAGGGCAATGATTCCAGAGAAATTACAGGGCTTAGAGACATAATATCTTAGATCTCTGGGTGACGAGCGCAGTGCAGTGCTAGGTAATGATTTGGACTATCATGTTCCAATAGCTGCGTGTTACTGTGCTGTTATGTGGCAGGCATGTTGCTTACCATCAGGCACATGACCTGCTCGTCTCGTCACTCTATGCTATAAAAAAAAAAAAAAAAACTAAAACATTGAAAAAAATAACGCCGCAAGTAGGTAATCAAGAACGTGATTATGTACTTACTACTAAAAGAAGGTAGTAAATTCATTACTTTGCGACTTACTGTGCTCAAAATAATGTCGACTCAACACAGAAAAGGACCGGAGATTCGGGCAAACCACAAAAAAATTAGGAAACCTTTGGAAAAATAAAGAAATTCCATGGGTGTTGTGTGAGTTTCGAACAAATCGATTTTCGAACGTATTTTTACTGTACGTAAACTTCAACTGAACAAAAAAAGCGAAAAACATGGCTGACTTTGACTATAGTCTGTACACATAGGTACAAACGAAAGAACAAATAAATGTTCAGCTTAGTACTTATCTATAGGGTACTGACACGAAGACAAATCCCCAACTAAACCTTAACAGGCTTATATAAATTCACAAAAACTTCGATAGCGTGTTTTAACGCCGTACAACGCCATCTAGTTTGGTTATATGGAAGTACAGTACCTTAATACAAAATTACTTATGCATAGTCATTAAGGTACTTTTTAATCACCAATTTGCAATCCCCGCTTGGCAGGTTAGTATTGAATGTACATTTTGAATTATTTAATTATATGTTATTTTAATGAAATAACTTGTTTAGGTCTCCGGGGCTAATTAAGTACCTAAACTTGAAACGACGCGACGTGGGGCAGAAATGAGCCGTCTCCTTTAAATCTTCACATAAATCTAATCATACATCGCGTTTATTGTGTTATGTGATACAAATTAGGTTATAATTAAAACTAATTTTGGTCTTTATTCAAAGATAGATAGATACGCTACGGTTTATGATCAAAATTTAGGAATGTTATTTTTCAAAACGTAAGTTAATTACATACTTAGTCCAATTTACGTTGGCAGAACCTTAGCATTGAGTTAAAAAAACAAATCATGTTACATGCCATTATATTATCTGCCCAAATCATGTTAATAATAAGCGCCATTAATCGTAATTTTTTTGGCTCAATGTTTGTCTTATCCGAAAATGGTTTTTTAATCTCATGTTACCATAATTTCATCTATTATTACCTATCTATATTGTTATCTATTACCATAATTTCTAATTTGGTAAAGCTTACAAAGGAAATACAATGAAATTTGAGATTTTTGACGGCTTTCTACAGCTTTCTCTAGTTCATCTACAGTTTATCTCTGTGTTTGGTTTGGCAACACCGCGAGTTGTGTAACGTTTTTATCGATACTTTGGCCGAGAATCGGCTAAATCGGGAAATATAACGCAAAGTTATGATGGGTTGGCGGAAAAGCTCAATTTCGTATCAAAGTTAGGCTTTTCGGCGTATTAGGTTTTATTACTTAGGCCTACGTACCGATACCGCAATCATAATATACGGATACGTTATAGTTTCGTGCTATTTTCGCTCGATAGCGAAATTATGATATATATTAACGTCGCATTAAAAAAATCTGCATTAAAAAAAAATCTTACGTACTTATTCAGTTTTCCTACTAAAAAATAGGTACGTATTGACTTCTAACTGAACGAAGTGCAGAAGCAATTTAAATACGACAAAAAACGATGTGAACACAGTAATTGAAGTTGAAATCAATTCAATACGCGCACGATATTTTCACGATGCGAAATGCACATCATAATCATCATCATCAGCCGCAAGACGTCCACTGCTGAACATAGGCCTCCCCCCTAGATTTCCACATCGAACGGTCCTGCGCAACCTGCAACTAGCGGTTTCCAGCGACCTTTGTGAGGTCATCTGTCCATCTAGTGGGAGGCCGTCCAACACTGCGTCTTCCGGTTCGTGGTCGCCACTCGAGAACCTTTCTTCCCCATCGGTTGTCAGTTCTGCGAGCGATGTGGCCTGCCCATTGCCACTTCAGCTTAGCTACTCTTCGAGCTATGTCGGCTACTTTCGTTCTTTTGCGAATATCCTCATTACGGATTCTGTCGCGAAATCTGCGAAATGCACAAAACCCTTTAAATACTTATGCGTGTTATTGACTGTTATGCGTGTTATACTCAAAAATAAAAACTAAAAAACACGTTTTCCGCCACCTTGGAACGGCCGCCATGTTGGATTTAGGTTACGTGATTATTTTTTTCGTATCCCATTCAGCAAATCCTTTCATTTTATACCCATATCATGGCGATGAATTTTAAATAGCCTGTCCGCCATCTTGGACGTCCGCCATTGGATTTAAGTCGCGTGACTATTTATTTCGTATATCTGACAACAAACGCTTTCATTTGATAGCCATATCATGGGGGTGGATTTCAAACAGCTAGTCCGCCATATTGGGGAAGCCGCCATATTGGGGAGGGCGCCATATTGGATTTGTAATGACGTTTCTTAGCTAATCATGTATTGTCATCAGAACTCAGAGCGTGTGCAAAATTTCATCCTAATCGAAGACCGGGAAGTGGAGGTCAAATTAAGATTCCAAGATTTTCTTACATACATTTATAGTTAGTTACAAGTGAAGCTAATAAAAGCGTGAATGTTAATGGCTAGTCAGATTTTGATAGCGACATGAGATGCACCAACCTTCAAATCAAAAAGGATCGAAAAGAAATCGAATCCAAAATCAAAGCACACACAAAAATACTTGTTTGAAAAGAAAGAGAGAATGTAATTTACTTCGACTTCAAAAATAATTCATAGTTTATTTGAAAACACAAATGCTATTGCAACGTGGCTGCATGAACTGAAGCTCCCATTCTTACATTCGTATGAAATTATTTTTAGATTACAGTGAACTAAAACTCAACCTTAGTTTTCCACATTAATTTGTCTTGTGTGTCATGTCTATATTCTACAAAGAGTTTCGTCAAAATACTGTTTGCTCAAGCTTAAAAAGTCATTCTTCTTTCGTCATTGTTTACCCAACAGTCAGGGTTAAATAAAGACTGGCAACATTACGGCATTATTTGGTTCATATTTAAAAGCCCATCGCTCACCTTGAAAGTTCCACTGTTACATTTTCATTCAATCCATCAGGCATCGGGGTTGCGTCATTCGATTTGTCATCATTTTGTTCAAACGCTTATGGCTATTGACTACAAGGAAGCTTTAAAACGGGGAATTTGTAGGAACAGTAACGAAGTCATTGTTAGTGGGTTCCGTACCTAAAAAGGGAAAAAACCGACTTCAATACCACAAATAGGCACTCAAAAGCGAAAAATAAATTGATATAGGTAATTATTATGACAGCTACACAAAAAAATAACACACAACCGTATTGAGAGCCTCCTCCTTTAAGTAGGTTAAAAAACGAAAACCTTATAAAATCACTTTGCTGTCTGTCTGTTTAGGCTATTTTTCTTAAGACAAAGCTATCTATATAACAACTGAAATTCGTATCAAGTAGGTATACCGGCTCTTGAAGCTGTGAAAAAGTCCTAACGCAAGCCAACGCAATCAAAAGATACAGCCGTTTTAAACTGCATATTTTCAACAATCGGAAGGGAATCAAAACCTAAAGGGTACTTCCAGTGAACTTGTAATCTAGGAATTTGGTTTGAAGCGGCGTCTCATAGCAAAGATAATGAAAAAAATACGAAATGCATGTATTTTTAGTTAAGTTACATCACATTTTTTTTAATCAAAATGATTATAGGATACCATTAAATAATAGAACAGCTTATGTTATTGACTTCAGGTGACATTTAATGCAGGATATCGTCAGATTTTTAAGTACTTTTTTGAGCACAAAGCACAAAACTTCTACAGATATGGAGAAAAAAGTCATTAGAGAGACCAAACTCTACACATAGGAGGGACTGTGTATTATCTGACAATCGATAGAAATGGCCAGGATACGATCAGGCTCGAGTTTGCGGTCCCCGTATCGAGTATGAGTGACGCTGGTGAAGTTCAATAAAGAGACGGAAACTTTTCATAGTTTCTAGTTCATAGGGTCGTGGGTTCGGTCCCCACCCAGTGCAAATATTTGTGTGATGAATTCAAATGTTTGCACTGTGTCTGGGTGTTTATATGTATAATAAGTATGTATTTAAAAACTATATAAGTATTATATCAGCTATCTGGCCGCCATCATACAAGCTTTGCTTAGTTTGGGGTCAGATGGTGTTGTGTGTGAATTGTCCACCAATATTTATTTATTTATTTATATTTGTATTTTTTAAGAGTTTTCTATCAAACACACACGCAACCGTTTTCCTAAAAAAACTCTTAATTTCTCAAAGAGCCGTCCACAGTCCAGTTTGTTTAACACCTCCTTGCATGTGGCTGTTGATTCTATCATTATTCTGTAATTCATATTTAATTTGTCAGCCGTGACCTTTATGCCGTGACTATAATTGAAATAGTCTGAATAATTTGTAGAATTAATTTTGTCAAAGTTTAGTCGCTGGGCTAACTTTAGTTGGTTTTAGTTTTCGTGTTGTAAAACTGAAATTAGCTTATAACAGCTTGCTAATTCGCAATTATTAGTTTTGTCAAAATGTACCTTATAATATTCTAAACTACTATCCCACTAATATTATGAAAGTTTGGAATTTTATTGCTCAAGCACATCGAAATGGTCTGGAATAGCAGGTGAACTATTTTTTATTGCCGGAAAATTACGGGAACTGGAACAAAGCGGGTAAAACCGTGGGGCACTGTTACTTTGTAGCAATGATTTGTCCAACTGTCCTGTTTATGATACTGGCTGCGCCCCGCGGTGTAACCCGTGGCTTACTTACCAGTTTCTCGCTATTCCAAGCACTTTTATTTCGATACCCAGTAAAAGCCGGGTCACACAGAGGCGATCCGATAGCGATCCGGATCGTATCCGAGTATGGGATCGCGGCCGCTTGCTGTGTGTCAGGTTGCAAACAAATTCGAACATTACAAAAAATCCCGTCTCGGATATCTATCGCTATCGCTACCGGATCGCCTCTGTGTGACCCGGCTTTAAGTATCGCAAGATTGATTCGATGCTTTAGTACTTGGTATCGAAATGAAAAGTATCTAGAACCTACTTGTGTTTACTAGTATCAGAATGTCCGGCGACATGTTCCAGTGTTATTATCCTCGTAACGAGGTTCATCTCGTTACCGCACCAACGTAAACGAGGGTAACAATACTAAAATATGTCGCCTCACCAACGTCTCATCTTGTTTAATCTAGTAAACAAGGATAACTTGTTGTACCTCTACTTTCACAGCCACGATCATTAAATTCTTTATCGTTCATTTCATCTGACTCAACAGGAAGTTCAAGATTTGGATTTTTCTTTACTCTGTCATGTGCGTACTTATTGTCGTCAAATCTCGCCTTATCATACACAGCAGTTTGTTTGAAAAATAAATAAAATAAATAATTCTGAGTTGCATGCTAGAACATTCTTAGGAGACATTAATGTCACAGTCGGGTAAAACACTAACATTGAAGCCCTGTTTTAACATTTCGCTAGCCACCAAAATATGCTCGCTAAGACAATCATCAACTATCACGTAATATAGGTAACGCTTAAAAAATTTAAATCGTCAATCACAATTTGTGATACAAGCTGTAGGGCACCAAGAACGTTATACTAACCGGGGACACCGTTAATTTAACAATAGTGTTTATTCGCTTGCCAGAAAATTTGTCAGCGATACTTTCTTTTATAAAGGATTATTAAGCAGCAGAACCAAAACAAAACAAACACGACTGACCGTTGTTTGTAAGCTGACCACGAGGATAGCTCAAGCTGCACACGCAGACTCGATGCTCGCATGTTGATGGCCCCGCTGCATTCGTTCCAGGCGTCGGACCTCCGCCACTGACATTGCCGCCCGGTACACGATTACCTACATCTTGCAGCGAAGTGGCCCATCCCACTACAGCGGAAGCAGACAGCTTGTGATTGCGGGTTGCTCGTGGTTCTTGTAGCCGCCGATGTTTTGTTCTCAGTTTTCGGGACATTCATGCGCACGATGCCCCATTTTGCCTCAGTGAAAACACACTAATGCCGTCCCCGTCTTGACGCCCTTTGATTCCATGTGGCAGTATTCAATTCCCGATAGATTCCTCTTCATGAGCGTAGTCGCCTTTAATTTCCGTTGTGAAGGCTGGTCGTTGCAAGCGTCTATAAAAATGCGTAATATATACCAACTTACCAACACATCCGATATGGTAATCTCTTCTACACTCATATTTTGCCATTTTGAAGTCAAAGACGTCATCAATCTCGAAGCTTATACCAACAAGCACTCGTTTTCCTTGGGTTTGCTGTGCTGAAGGTTAATGAGGGTAGTTACAAGTGTTTTTGCTGAATCGTACCTGGCAGTAAATTGTTCGCGGAACGCGGAACTGAGACCACTGCTTTCCAGGGAAAGATACTTGTGATAGCCATTGCGAAGCATTGAAGCTCAGGGCTATTATTAAAGGTCCTCTTTGTAAGGGTTCGTTTCCGAGACAAATATCAACAGTATTGCACCAAGCTCGCAAATTCTCGTCAGCTTTTTTAGGGTTGAAGCTTAATGTTACTTGTACTCGGTATAGACGTTTAATCGCTTCAATGAGGCACGCCATGCTGTTGTTTTTTGTAACAGATCTTCTTCAACACGTGCTAATTGTGCTTTCGTTCCGTTATCGGGTCGCAACTGGTGGGTAGGCTTTTTGAATCTTCGACATGTATACTTAGATAGCTTCAAAAATAATCACTCTTCCTTAAAAATGTCAACCCCTTAAAACCCTGTTTTCGCATAAAAAGCAAACCTGTCCTTTCCCATACTCTAAAGTCTAGACCATATGTAATATAATGATATTAAAGTTTTGTAGTGGTAGGACTCTTAGCAGAGTCCACCTGGGGAAGTACCACACCTTTGCCAAATATTCTACCGCCAAGCAGTAATGTGCAAACTTTACTGTGTTCCGGTTTGAAGGGCAATGATTCCAGAGAAATTACAGGGCTTACAGACATAATATCTTAGATCTCTGGGTGACGAGCGCAGTGCAGTGCTAGGTAATGATTTGGACTATCATGTTTCAATAGCTGCGTGTTACTGTGCTGTTATGTGGCAGGCATGTTGCTTACCATCAGGCACATGACCTGCTCGTCTCGTCACTCTATGCTATAAAAAAAAATATATATGTATAAGTATCAAACTTCATTTAAATAGGTTATGTTTATGTACATTGGCGTGAAAGCGTAACTAACAGACAGAAATACATATCAACTTACTTTTGCATTTAAAATATAAGTAGGTAGCTAGGTAGCTATAAAATTTAGCTACTTATATTTTACTAGCTACTTTGCAGAATTAAGTATTTCTGTATGTAGGTAATAAGTTTCCAATTTCCATTTTCAATCGCACACAATTAGGATTGGTATTTAATTTCCTTAATATCATATATTCCTTCTCATATTCCCCCTTCCTGAATGTTTAATGGTACAATCCGCGAGGTATAAGCTGAGCTTTGCATTAGTGTGAGTGATCACATGCATACGCATCTATTACCAAAAGTACAGTCAGACAACAAACTCTTAAACAAGCTGACATGAATTATCCAGGATCAATATGGTCATTGCGAAAAGAAGTATCTCTTTTAGGATTCGAATGGTCAAGGACAGAGAATAACAGAAAAAATTTAATGGAAAAGCATGAGATCCGTCACCTACGTATAACTTATTTACTTAAAATTTCCGAATACCGTATTCAGGGCAGGCCTATCGTTTATACCGATGAAACATATATTGATACCACTCACACTTCATCAAAATCATATTCAGATGGCAGCACTTCTGGTTTGAAGAAACACCTTATTAAGAGAACATGGTCACAGCGTCCTGCGTCTGACTGTACTTTTGGTGATCACTCACACTAATGCAAAGCTCAGCTTATACCTCACGGACTGTATCTAGTTGTCTACGTCGAGCGTATAATTTGCTACCGTCTTCGACTAATAACCGCCCGCCCTGTTATTTAGCCCATGACTAATGGAAAACCGTATTTCCCTTTCAATTGTACTAGATTTCAGCGAAAACTAGACTTACAATTAGGTAGACTAAAATAGAAATTGCGGTTTTGTATTGATATTTTCAAGTGATAACCTTGGAAACAGAACTGAAGCTAGTATTGATACGAAATTGCTTTAAATTGTAATGATAGTCTGACTATTGAAATTTATACCGTGTAGAAGAATTATTTATTTATATATGCACAGTGAACCTATTATATAATATTATACTCTATGTATGTATGTGACAGTCAACAACTATGACAGAGTCAGGATGTTAAGTGTTCCGAAATAGGACAACACTTTCGCACTGAGATATATAATTATCAATATTTAAAAATGTTATTACTAGGTGATTTTACATAGTTTTTGGTTTAAGTTTTAATTTTTCTATGTGTTCACTACTCGTCCCGACCCTGCGCAAATCTCATCACACATTACCATATTATTATCGAGCCTAAGTTAGTTAACTTTTTAAAAAATAGTGATCACACAAATCTACGGAAATATATTACTAAACCGAACGCGATTTATGCTACTTCGATAACAAGTAAAAGTAAGACCACAGATCAGAAAATAGTTGCGATGCTAAGACACTTAGTGACTCAATGAGAACCAGCACGTCTGAGGGCTATGCAGGGAATGAGAGCGAGCCCCAGTGCGCGACCGTTTTTATAGGGCCGATATGGGGGTAGGCAGGTATGGGGTAAACTAGATTCGGTAATACGGCCGTTCCTGACGGCGAGGCGTCCTCGACCGCTTCATCTCCCAACGGAGGCATATCACTCCCAGCCACATCCTTGGCAACCACGAGTTCACCCTCTGCAATATAAAAACGTACTTAAAGCACCATGTTCTAAAAAGTATAGAGTAGAGTAGAGTAGTGTAGAGTAGTGTAGAGTAGTGTAGAGTAGTGTAGAGTAGTGTAGTGTAGTGTAGAGTAGAGTAGCGTAGAGTAGAGTAGCGTAGAGTAGAATAAAAAGAAAAGCGGGTTTTGTACAAATGACTTAAACTGCGCAATTTAAGGCACACGCACAACACCCAGGTTATGTTAACTCGTATATGAAACGGTTAACATAGCAGTACGTTATCATCGTAATATTCAACGATACAGAACAAATGAATATCACCGACATAACACAACTACACAGTAGGGAAGTACAATTCGGCCGAATCCACCTCTATCCATACTGCTCTAACAAAGGGAAGTAAAGCCCAGTGGGCCCACCTCAATCTCTTTGAAAAGGGAAGTAAAGCACATAGTGCCCACCTCAGACCTTTGAAACGGGAAGTAAAGCACATAGTGCCCACCTCAAACCGCAAATCATCTCTAAGAACAGCGCTGCACGTGTCCGGGGTCCACTCGCCGCGCCCCAGCACCATGTTGGGCCGCCGCCTGCTGCTCGCCTGCCCGCCTGCAGCTCGTAGCGGTGGTGTGCGGTGGAAGCGTGCGCAGGACCTCGTAAAGGCCGCGCATCCCGGAGTCTTTGCCCGTCGACTGTGCCGTCTCGTTGACGAACACGAAGTCGCCCGCGGCAGATGATGCAGGCTGGCGGCGGGTCACCAGCATTCATGAAACAAAGGTTTCAGTTTTAAAGAGAAAGATAGTAATCAGACAGTGTGAAGCTAAGCAAAAACTTGGAGCTCTCAAATCTCATTCACGATACTTCTTCTTGAAAGTTTTAAGAAATTCTTTGAGTTTCAAACTCCAATCAGTTGCAACGGCGAAATACATATAAAGGCATGCTGCAGTCATTCCCATATATGCATTAAACCACAATGAACAGACGAGATAAATGAATAGACATCAAATTTAACAGACGCATGTAGACTTACGAATAACTCAAACATGCGAGAGGAGACTTAGACACTACTTCCGATAAACTGTATTGGGCACGAAGCAAGAAGCTATCGCAGACGCTAGCTTCGTGATTCTGTGAAGAGATCACTCGTGAATCCTATCTCAGTTCCACCGTACCTCCTTTAAGTGCTTTAGGATCTGGAGATTCAGCAAGACTTTGACTCTTATCAAGTCTCGGCCGCACCTGACCCTGTTTTATGCCAAGAGTTATTTCACCACTTTAATTCATCATTTGGCCACCTTACCTCATCTAAACGCTAAATATCAGTTTTCGTTCATCGTCAAAATGTTCAAAACCAGACGTCAAAACTAAAGGAATGTACGAACCACCAGTTATCGATTAGGACATTGACAGTTACGCCACGTAGTGACTATGTTTCTGGATTACTGACGTTATCACAGAAAAACTTCACGTTGTTTACATTTCGCAAAGCAAAACTATTGTGAATTGGCTTCTAGCAAAAAGAACAGGTTTTGACTTTAATTGACATGAGAGTAAGTTTTGTTTGCGTCATTGGCGAGAACAGTTTCTTTTAGATCTACCCTCATCTTATTGCAATAAGTTTGTCGATAACTGGACAACCCAAACTTTCATCAACTACCTTCAAATTTTACTCACTTTTTGTCAGAATCTATCCTCATATCCTGGTTGATTGAGATTATAACAGTGAAGAGACTAGTTTTCTTGAAATGCACACTAGTAACCACGGAATGAGGAAACGTTCACTCTAGCCGTGAGCGGTTATTGAAGTGGTTATTTGAAGCACTGGCACTAGAGAAAATTACTTTCACTAAGAAAAGCGTTTTAAGTTCAAATTTGAGACTATCAAGTACAGTTGATACCAGTCGATTCACGTAACCAAGACAGTAATTCGCCTTTTGGGGATAATCCCACACGAGCAGGGTGCTCTTTGTAGTCACACAGGTTTTCCGATCGCGCGAGACTCACTTAATCACTGTTGTTACACTGATGTTATAATTTTTGGATCAAAACCAGAAACATAGCAATGGATAGATCTCACCGAAGGTACCGCCCTAGGCGCGCAAATGAGACGCCTCGCAACGTCCGCGGGGGCAGGGCTCGAAGCCCCGCCGCGAGGTGGCGCCGCGGCCAGCCGAACCCGTGCCAGTCCGGCCCGCTCCCGAGCGCCAGGAACCGCCGCAGCGACGCCACAAGGAAGCTCTGCCGCAGAGACGCCTCAGGGAGGCTCCGCCGCAGAGACGCCTCAAGGAGGCTCCGCCGCAGCAACGCCCCAAGGAGGCTCTGCCTCAGCGACGCCTCGAGGAGGCTCGGCCACAGCGACGCCTCATGGAGGCTCCGCCGCAGCGACGCCTCAAGGAGGCTTGGCCACAGCGATGCCTCATGGAGGCTCTGCCGCAGCGACGCCACAAGAAAGCTCTGCCGCAGAGACGCCACAAGGAAGCTCTGCCCCAGAGGCGCCTCAAGGAGGCTCTGCCGCAGATCGCTCGTCCAACACTGAAAGCCTAAATAAGATCACTTCCAGAGTGCTCCTCAAAGCGGAGATAAAAGCCGGTTCTCCGCACCTTCCATCGAGATTGCCGGAGCTAATGAGACGACATTCCAAATCTGCCATTTTTCTATTTCGATTCTAACCTTACTTTTACTTCGATCAAATATACAAGACAGTGGGCGGGTGGGATAGAACCCAGAGGATCCTATCCCACTTCTGATATTATCGAGCCTAAGTTAGTTAACTTTTTAAAAAATAGTGATCACACAAATCTACGGAAATATATTACTAAACCGAACGCGATTTATGCTACTTCGATAACAAGTAAAAGTAAGACCACAGATCAGAAAATAGTTGCGATGCTAAGACACTTAGTGACTCAATGAGAACCAGCACGTCTGAGGGCTATGCAGGGAATGAGAGCGAGCCCCAGTGCGCGACCGTTTTTATAGGGCCGATATGGGGGTAGGCAGGTATGGGGTAAACTAGATTCGGTAATAATATCAATACCATTACCATCTCGAAGGTTCGACAACGGTTCATGCTTCCATTACGATTTTCCGCAAACTCAAAACGATGCATTTGATTTCACTTCCGTTATACAAACAGCCATGTAATATCTTGCGTCTGTATGGGTCTTCACTGATGAATCCATCTGAGTGCGTACAGTCAATGTAAAATGCTGTATGTAAGGCGATGTATACTTGTAGACGTCTTCATATAGAGAGGGAATCATTTTAAATCAGGATCTCCGGATCAGTCGCCGTTCTCCCGTCTAGGCCAGCCGTAATTTGTTCATCATCAGGACCAGCAGTGTCAGTGATGTGTTCCATTTCTGCACAGGTTCGTCTCCGGTCGCTGAGGATGTCTGTCTCCGCGGCGAGCGATGCTGGCCAGAATGGACCGGCGTGCGCTGTCGCCCTCCACGCCTAACAGTCGGGCGATGGACAAGTACGAACAGTTAGCTGTGGTACGTTGCTCACTCCGCTTTATCTAATGAACAGCGATCCATCGTGGGATCGCCCGTGGTATCCTACTAAACACTAATGTTACAAATTTAATGTCAATTTCAATCTTGGTGTCTTCAAATAGAGAGTAAATCGTTTATTTCTAGGTAAACACACGCCATGGTATAACCCGTGAAGCGGTGCGGAACCCATATGGGTTCGGCACCGGATGTGACTCATCGTGTGAAAAAAATAAAATAAAAGAATTGAATCTACCCTCAAAAATTTTGAGGTTAGTTTTGACAAATCAAGGGTGAAGGTTGATGAACTAAAGATTTTTCGCGGCAGCAGAAAAAGAGATTATGAACTAGTGAAATAAATGAATAGAATTTGTCTAAACATTTGTCCTTATTAAAATAAAAAATGAGATACATAAAAATTGAATGTAGTAAACACAGCGACACGACAGAGAAGGCAGCAGAAGCAGAAAAATAGCGGCTGACTGTTTCTCTCTCGCTCGTGTACACTCGGCGGTCCCGAGTTCACCCGAAAAAATCTGTCACGTAAGCTTTATTCACAACCTACGAAAAAAACTGAGTGTGGGGCGCCAAAAGAAATTTTCACTTAAAAAATCGGTTGTTTGTAAAGTTACTGACGATAGTTGAACGTGACAACTTCAACTCCAAGCCTTAAATGGAACGCCTCAGAGCGAGGCAAAGCCGCATGACGTCATGCGGCGAGGTAACGTCGGTAACGGCGCATGACATCATGCGGCGAGGTAACGGCGGTAACGGCGCATGACGTCATGTTTTTTCGTGCGTGCAGCCGGCTTCATCGAATTATAAGACGTTGTCACGTCAAAAAATATGATTGTCGAATTAATAACCTTTTTCTTTTTGAAAGTCTGTTAAAAAACTCAAAAACAAAATAAAAAAAATGTGTGCGCTTAAAACCGCACGGCAGAAGTGAAAACTAAAATAAGAAATACTTAACTATATAAAGACTACTAAATAATTTTAATTTAAAACTTTTACGGCTGAATGATTAGTATCCATGGCCAAGATGAAATTAAAAAAAAAAAAATTACGCGGGTCGAATAAATATGCCGTTTGACTCACACTCACAAGTTTTTAGTGTTTGCTATTTAGTTATGTCATATTTATGTATTTCGCTAAAAATGCACAAATATGTTGTGTTATAGTGTATTTGTGTAAGCACTTTCTTATGATAATGGGTATCATTTTGTGTGTTTACGTAGTGTAAGTGCTGTGATAAAATATTACAACCATAACTTTTTTGCAATGGACCTGAAATGCAAATTTAACATTTCGTGACAGGTTCAATTTATGTGGTATAAGTACCTAGAAGTTAATGTCGTGATAAAAAAGTTTAAAAATTCGCCAGTTTCAGCGAGAAAGTCGCTAAGGTGTCAGTCAACACTGGTAGTGAGCAGCGAGAGAGAGTAAGAGTATGTATTGTCCCATGTCCTCCTCTAACAATTATCTTTCTCGGTCTGGCACGTTTGTTGACCACATTACCTTTCTCGCTCTAGCATCCCGAGTTTACCCGAAATTTCTTATCATATCCGAGCGTGATGATCACGTGATCATTAATCCATTTCACAGCCCACGAAAATTCTGTCTATAACGCGCCTAAAGAAGTTTTCACTTCAAAATGTGGTTGTCGAATAGATATCCTCCTCCTTTTTTTTTGGAAGTCTATATGAATAAACAATAACTCACTGGGCTACCAGGCTAGCATAAACTGAATATGGTTTCCGTTCCGGCAGGTAGGTGAAGGCTCGTACGGCGTGGTGCTGAAGTGCCGGCGGCGCGACACCGGCGAGCTGGTCGCCATCAAGAAGTTCCTGGAGACGGAGGAGGATGCCGCCGTGCGCAAGATGGCGCTCCGGGAGATTAGGATGCTCAAGGTTACCGTGAATATAATACTACCTGGATGACCGAGCTTAGCTCGATTTTGCATATTCTAAAAACACGGGTAAAACGGCTGTTTCTAAAAATGCAATTTAGCTACAAGTAAATCGATTTATCATCCCCCAAAAAAGAAAAGCGTTGCATACTCACACTTTTTCATACACTCACTCTCCCTCTTCCTCTCACTCTCCCTCTTCCTCTCACTCTCCCTTTTCCTCTCTCTTTCACTCTTCCTTTCACTCTCACTCTTCCACACACTCACACCCTCACTCACACGATGTACTTAATTCCAGAAACTGCGTCACGACCACCTCGTGAACATGATCGAGGTGTTCCGTCGCAAGCGGCGGTTCTACCTCGTGTTCGAGTACCTCGAGCACACACTCCTGGATGAGCTGGAAGCGGCGCCCGGCGGCCTGGGCGAGGAGCGAGCGAAGCAGCATCTCTACCAGCTGCTTAAGGGGATCGACTACTGCCACCAGAACTCGGTAAGGCAAGTGCCAACATCGGGACGTTTCTGTACGAGAAATCTTCAAAGAACTAGAGGTCTTTAATGCTTTCAAAACTCCTGAAGGGTATCGACTACTAATACAACGAGAACTCAGCGAACTCCAGTGTGATGCTAACGTCAGGACGTTAATGTACAAAAATACGCGGAGAACTAGGATAAGGCTTATGATACTTCCGAAACTCCTTAAGGGGATCGACTACTGCCACCAGAAATCGGTAAGGCTTACCTTGATACAGCTGCTGATGATGACATCAGTACGTTTCTGTACGAGAAGGCTGCAGAAAACTGGGATGAGTTTTGTAATGCTTACAATGTTAGTGATAGGAAGGCAATATCGTATACCAACTGTTGAAGGGTATCGACTACTGCTACCAGAACTCGGTATAGCTGTTGAAGTTAATGTCAGGACGGTTTATACACAAGAAATCTATAAAAGAACGTGGAAGAAGTTTATAAAGCTTTTAAAGTAGAACATCATCATGATCATTTTCAGCCTGTTTCGACCTGCTCGAGCTGGATATTGGCCTCCTCTCCGCTGTGGTGATCTCTATCATGTGCCGATCTCATCTAGTTAGATGAATGAACCCATTAAAGATAGTTTGCAATCTTACCAATGTTTCACTTTGTAAAATTTCTGTGACACAATCCCTCTTTCGGCGTAAATAACAACTATATTTGACTCTATTTACCTATTGGTGACCTATATACAGGGTTATTGGTAATCAGCCTGCATCCTTTTAAGGGGATGTTAGGTACATTCAAAAAATGATGTACCGAAGTGAATAAACACTAAAAAGTCGCTAAACAGTATGTGGGGGCACGTTTGTACGTGTCAGAGTTAGTATATAAGAAGATGACAGCGGTCGAGCGATCAGTCTCTCGCCCCGCGTCACTTGTGTATTAAGATCAATATAGTCAGCAGTTTATACAGTGACGTGGTTTCATTTCCTCTCCAGTACCAGTAACACCTGACACGTACAAACGTGCCCCCACAAGTACAAAAAAGGGCAACAAATACAATTTTTTTGGGTTATCTATTAAGTTTTAACGAAAGTTGTAGAACAAAAGTTGTTTGTTTAAATATACAGAACATGCCCTTAAACGGATGCAGGCTGATTACCAGTAACCCTGTATATATGCATTATGCGTCATGAAAACGGCTTTAAAATAGTAGCAAGCCCAATTATTCGATAACTGGTGTACGTATTAACGTCATCGTTTTATTTAGACTGGTATCGTGGCTTAGTTGGTTTATTTGGTTTTTGGTTGTTGGTTTAGTTAGTTGGTGGCTTAGCTCTGCCTGCGAAGCCGATGGTCGTGGGTTCGATTCCCACCCAGTGCAAATATTATTTGTGTGATGAATTCAAAAGTTTGCACTGTGTCTGGATGTTTCTATGTATAATAAGTATGTATTTAAAACTATATAAGTATTATATCAGCTATCTGGCCGCCATCATACGAGTACAAGCTTTGCTTAGTTTCTTAGTTAGGGTCAGATGGTGTTGTGCGTGAATTGTCCACCAATATTTATTATTATTTATTATTTTCACGGCATGGACATTTCTCTAGGCACTCATAATTGAGTTGTTCAATCTTAATTATAACGGAGCTTGCTTGCTAAATAATTCTTATTAAGAGTGCGCCTAAAGCCAGGAAAAAATCAGATTTCACCCGCGCGACGCGTTTCTTAATGTGATGTACATAACGTCGAGAATAGCATGACACAGTTTGGAGGAAAAATCAATATTTAATCAGGAGTCCATTTTTGACCAAGTTTTATTTAATTACTCAATAACTAAACATACATTTAAAAAAGTGTTCGGTTACTTTACTAGAACGTACAATTAGAAATTTTATTACCAAAAAATAATGTGGGGTCATCGCTGATAATTTCCGAGTACTCGAATTAAAACGGGTTTTTTCGGTGTCATTTTTATTTTTTTATTGTAAAAAACTCTGATCTATTTTTAAAATTCTATTCGGTTATTATGCTTATTCTTGATTGTACCCACACGTCGATATTTTTTTGTCATAGTTTTTAGTTTCTTAACTTCAGTGAGCGGCGTCGAAAATGTCCTTTTTTCGTTTTCTGGCTTTAGGCGCCCCCTTAAAACCAGTGACTGGTCACTTTTGGAATGTACCGAGCGGATGTTAATTCGATCACAGTTCCATTATAATAGTGACCGTAAGTTGGAAAAATGAGAACGCGACCTAAATTACCACTGGATAAGCGAGTGGTTAATTATATTGCGCAGTATCACGCAGCTATTGGAACATGAAGAGTCGAAATCATTACAATATTTCTACCGCACTGCGCTCGTTTCCCAGAGAAATAAAATGACTTATCTCTATGCTCTGCAGTCTGCAATTTCTCCAACAAGGTTGCCCTTCAAACCAGACCACATCGATGTTAACACATTGTTGCTCAGCGGAAGAATAATTGGCAAAGGGGTGGTACTTTCTCAAGTGCACTCTGAAAAGAAACCCTACCGCTGTTTGTTTACATTTTCTGAAGTCTGCCTACTCAGACACTTGGTAACTTAGACCCTATGTCTTTACATGCATAAGCATAAATAGCTCACTAAATGATCCCTGCTGCTGGGACTCGGAGCCTTCTCTCGCAAGGAGAGAATCAAGGCCATAATGCACTACGCTGTCCCAGTGAGGGTTGGTGGATGACACATGACCTCGAAATTTTCTAGGTACATGCCGGTTTCTTCACAATCCTTCACCGTTTTTAAATTAACGGCATTACGCACATGACTTAGAAAAGACAGTGGTGCGCGTTGTTAGAACCTGGGGCTCAGGATAGGCAGTCGCCGTTCTTTGTAGTAGATCAACCGTGACTTTCTTTACACTTTACCAGACGCGGTCCGAAGGGGAAGGTCACAGGGGATATGACCTGCCCAAAATCGTTCAAGTTATATTGAAAAATCTAAAAATTTGCGAAACATCTGATAGTAGATACGTTCATAGTAAGTAGTTTTTTACCGCGGGAAAACAACTGCAACGGCAACTACTGTGGTGACATTGCAGGACGCTAGTAGTAAAGTCTTTTATACTCGACTTTTCTTATTATTATTGGTGAGCCCAAACAATTTGAGGCTGCAACCGCGTCTGCACTTTACATGAATATCTTTGAATCACCAGATCATCCACCGCGACGTGAAGCCGGAGAACGTGCTGGTGTCGACGACGGGCGTGGTGAAGCTGTGCGACCTGGGGTTCGCGCGTGCACTGGCCGCGCCGGGGGAACCCTACACGGAGTACGTGGCCACGAGGTGGTACCGGGCGCCCGAGCTACTGGTCGCTGAGCACAGGTACCTTCTAATTTAGGATGAGGGTGATTGGCCTGCGCTGACGTCCGGCTAGGGATCTATTGTGCACTTTCCCCTGGTCAAACTACACAAAACAACCGACTTCCAATATCGGAGCTGGTCGCTGACATGCCATTTCTAGTTCATTTTGTATAGTCTTGTGTTCTGTATAATATTTAAGTTGGAGTTTCTTCAAGAAGCCCGGCGAGTACCTTGAGAACGCAAAAGATCGTTGACTAAGACCATTAAAACCTTTCGGTAATACTAAAGAACGTCAAGAATGATAGACTAAGACCATCAAGCTATGTGACCTGGGGTTCACGCGCGCGCTGACCACGCCGGGGGAGCCCTACATGGAGCACGTGGCCACGAGATGGTTACGGGCGCCAGAGCTACTGGTCGCTGAGCACAGGTGCCTACTAACTCAAGATGGGGTGATTGGGCTGTACTGACGTCCCAATAAAAATCTATTGTTTACTAAGAAGAAGCTCTTGGTAAAACTATTTAAACCAGTCTAGCTCCTTAAAATAGCAGAACACTGGCTTGGGTCGCTGACATGGTTGAATCTATAGGTGATACCAGAGAACGTTCAAAATAATTGACTACTCCTATGAAGCGATATTACCTGGGGTTCGGACGCGCGCTCGTGGCGCCAGGGAAGACCTTCACAGAGTACTTGGCCTTGCGGTGGTAATAGGCGACCGAGCTACTGGTGGTTGAACATTCTAATTCATAGTGGAGGTGTTTGGCTTGCACTGACGTCCCGCTAGGGATCTATTGTGCCCTTCCCCCCAGTCAGACTACCCAAACCAGCCGAGCTCCTTAAAATAGCGGAGCTTGTCGCTGACATACGCCGCCATTACGCCAGCGTTTACTACCAGATTTTACTACAATCACTTGCACGATGTGCTGAGCTTGCTGAGTAATTTATAATTTAAAATATCACAACCAGTCTGAGCCAATCGACTGGCATGTAGGCAGTAGATTGGCTTGTGTAAAGATTCTAGATAGTCTCCGAGGTCTCGATCTCGAGTCGTTTACCGAATGAGTCAGTCTCACTCTGTCAGTCTATCACTGAAATGGAAATTGGAAAGATACGAAGTTACGAAATATGAACATATATCCTCATGAAATTGAACTACATACTCGTATAATCATTAATCACCCTTTTACAGTATCAGTTTCAAAACACTAATGTTGAATTTTTTTTAGTTCCGCTTAAGGTACAAAATTTATTTTTTAAACAAATAACCCACATAAAATAAGCAATGACCCGTCAAAATCCTAATAATAGTATAAATGTCAATGTTTGGATGTTTGTTGCTCAATCACGTCGGAACGTCTAAACGGATTGGGATGAAATAGACAAACAGATTATAGCCTGGAATAACACATAAGGTACTTTTTATCTCCGGAAAATAACGGAGTTTGCGGGTGAAACCGCGGGGTACTGCTAGTCATCTTATATCACTTGTCACTGGGTGACGAGTCCAATGGGGAGCTAAGTAACAAGACACAAGAAGAGTTCAAAACTCTTCTTGTTCCTGCACTGCGTGACAAAGTTGTGTCACAATCTATTAAATCTTACAATCATTAAATGAAGCCGTCAAGGCAAGGCGGGGCGTGCGGGGTGAGATGCGGGAAGCTCGCTCCTGCATTGCCTACTTTACAATGCGAGTATTGCAGGAGCGCGGCTCAGGGCTGACGTCTTCCGTATGTTTTTGTCAAATTCTTGTAAAATATTTTAAATACGCATTTTTTTTGCGACAACCCTACCCGTGTCTAGACACTATCGGCGTTTGTCCCAAGATCAAAGGCGATGAACTACTGGTAGTATTTTGTTTACTCTGGTTGTGTGCTATGGCCAAGCGTGTTGTTTATCATCAGGTCATGTCATGTTAAAATATGTCGTGTTGTCTATAAAAATAGACTAATTGTCGTATGTTTGATCCGTTAAATCTGGTCTCCAGGTACGGTCCCGAGGTAGATATCTGGGCGATAGGCTGCCTGTTCGCGGAGATGTTGACGGGAGACCCGCTGTTCCCGGGAGACTCGGACATCGACCAGCTGGCGCTTATCATTAAGACTGTGGGTGAGTTATTATGATCAGCCTGTTGGTGTGACATATACAAAATCAAAAATTGAAAATTATCCCCGAACATCTTAGATTTGAAATTTGTAATACCGTATACATTACAGTATAGCATTTAGTATTTTACTGATTAAGTACGTTCATTTGATCTATGTGAGGGAGTTTGGAACAAAAAAAGGTCGTTCGCCATTTTGTAGTAGCAGCCATTTTGAAACAATTTGCATCAAACAAAGCTATGAACACTGCCGAATAGTTTGCCTTTCAAACTAAAACAAAAACAAAATTTAATTTTTACTTTTCGAGGGCTACGATGCCATAGACACAGATATACAGATAATTTTGCGGTAATATTGAGAAATGTTAAAGTCTTTGTCTGACTATCTGTGTTTTTACAAAATCCCTTGGATTCTTGCGAAAATATGAAGTGTCAAATCATCGATACATAAATTACAGGAAAGCTGGCCCCGCGGCACCAGCAGGTGGTGTCTCGGCTGGCGGGCGGCGCCGCGCTGGGCGGAGCGGGCGCGGGCGGTGCGGCGCGCGGAGCGCTGCCCGGTGCGGGCGCCGCGCGGGACCTGCTGGCTGTCTGTCTGCGGACCGAGCCGCGCGCGCGGCCCTCGGCGCAGCAACTACTGAGACACAAGTGAGTGCGAGACGAGCGGTGTCGGCGCAGCAACTACTGAGACACAAGTGAGTGCGAGACGAGCGGTGTCGGCGCAGCAACTACTGAGACACAAGTGAGTGCGAGACAAGAGGTGTCGGCGCAGCAACTACTGAGGCACAAGTGAGTGCGAGACGAGCGGTGTCGGCGCAGCAACTACTGAGACACAAGTGAGTGCGAGTCGAGCGGTGTCGGCGCAGCAACTACTGAGACACAAGTGAGTGCGAGACGAGCGGTGTCGGCGCAGCAACTACTGAGACACAAGTGAGTGCGAGACAAGAGGTGTCGGCGCAGCAACTACTGAGGCACAAGTGAGTGCGAGACGAGCGGTGTCGGCGCAGCAACTACTGAGACACAAGTGAGTGCGAGTCGAGCGGTGTCGGCGCAGCAACTACTGAGACACAAGTGAATGCGAGACGAGTGGTGTCGGCGCAGCAACTACTGAGACACAAGTGAGTGCGAGACGAGCGGTGTCGGCGCAGCAACTACTGAGACACAAGTGAGTGCGAGACGAGCGGTGTCGGCGCAGCAACTACTGAGACACAAGTGAGTGCGAGACGAGTGGTGTCGGCGCAGCAACTACTGAGACACAAGTGAGTGCGAGACGAGTGGTGTCGGCGCAGCAACTACTGAGATACAAGTGAGTGCGAGACGAGCGGTGTCGGCGCAGCAACTACTGAGACACAAGTGAGTGCGAGACGAGCGGTGTCGGCGCAGCAACTACTGAGACACAAGTGAGTGCGAGACGAGCGGTGTCGGCGCAGCAACTACTGAGACACAAGTGAGTGCGAGACGAGCGGTATCGGCGCAGCAACTACTGAGACACAAGTGAGTGCGAGACGGGCGGTGACGGCGCAGCAACTACTGAGACACAAGTGAGTGCGTGACGAGCGGTGTCGGCGCAGCAACTACTGAGACACAAGTGAGTGCGAGACGAGCGGTGTCGGCGCAGCAACTACTGAGACACAAGTGAGTGCGAGACGAGCGGTGTCGGCGCAGCAACTACTGAGACACAAGTGAGTGCGAGACGAGCGGTGTCGGCGCAGCAACTACTGAGACACAAGTGAGTGCGCGACGAGCGGTGTCGGCGCAGCAACTACTGAGACACAAGTGAGTGCGAGACGGGCGATGACGGCGCAGCAACTACTGAGACACAAGTGAGTGCGCGACGAGCGGTGTCGGCGCAGCAACTACTGAGACACAAGTGAGTGCGAGACGGGCGATGACGGCGCAGCAACTACTGAGACACAAGTGAGTGCGAGACGAGCGGTGTCGGCGCAGCAACTACTGAGACACAAGTGAGTGCGAGACGAGCGGTGTCGGCGCAGCAACTACTGAGACACAAGTGAGTGCGCGACGAGCGGTGTCGGCGCAGCAACTACTGAGACACAAGTGAGTGCGAGACGGGCGATGACGGCGCAGCAACTACTGAGACACAAGTGAGTGCGAGTCGAGCGGTGTCGGCGCAGCAACTACTGAGACACAAGTGAGTGCGAGACGAGCGGTGTCGGCGCAGCAACTACTGAGACACAAGTGAGTGCGAGACAAGAGGTGTCGGCGCAGCAACTACTGAGGCACAAGTGAGTGCGAGACGAGCGGTGTCGGCGCAGCAACTACTGAGACACAAGTGAGTGCGAGTCGAGCGGTGTCGGCGCAGCAACTACTGAGACACAAGTGAATGCGAGACGAGTGGTGTCGGCGCAGCAACTACTGAGACACAAGTGAGTGCGAGACGAGCGGTGTCGGCGCAGCAACTACTGAGACACAAGTGAGTGCGAGACGAGCGGTGTCGGCGCAGCAACTACTGAGACACAAGTGAGTGCGAGACGAGTGGTGTCGGCGCAGCAACTACTGAGACACAAGTGAGTGCGAGACGAGTGGTGTCGGCGCAGCAACTACTGAGATACAAGTGAGTGCGAGACGAGCGGTGTCGGCGCAGCAACTACTGAGACACAAGTGAGTGCGAGACGAGCGGTGTCGGCGCAGCAACTACTGAGACACAAGTGAGTGCGAGACGAGCGGTGTCGGCGCAGCAACTACTGAGACACAAGTGAGTGCGAGACGAGCGGTATCGGCGCAGCAACTACTGAGACACAAGTGAGTGCGAGACGGGCGGTGACGGCGCAGCAACTACTGAGACACAAGTGAGTGCGTGACGAGCGGTGTCGGCGCAGCAACTACTGAGACACAAGTGAGTGCGAGACGAGCGGTGTCGGCGCAGCAACTACTGAGACACAAGTGAGTGCGAGACGAGCGGTGTCGGCGCAGCAACTACTGAGACACAAGTGAGTGCGAGACGAGCGGTGTCGGCGCAGCAACTACTGAGACACAAGTGAGTGCGCGACGAGCGGTGTCGGCGCAGCAACTACTGAGACACAAGTGAGTGCGAGACGGGCGATGACGGCGCAGCAACTACTGAGACACAAGTGAGTGCGCGACGAGCGGTGTCGGCGCAGCAACTACTGAGACACAAGTGAGTGCGAGACGGGCGATGACGGCGCAGCAACTACTGAGACACAAGTGAGTGCGAGACGGGCGGTAACGGCGCAGCAACTACTGAGACACAAGTGAGTGCGTGACGAGCGGTGTCGGCGCAGCAACTACTGAGACACAAGTGAGTGCGAGACGAGCGGTGTCGGCGCAGCAACTACTGAGACACAAGTGAGTGCGAGACGAGCGGTGTCGGCGCAGCAACTACTGAGACACAAGTGAGTGCGAGACGAGCGGTGTCGGCGCAGCAACTACTGAGACACAAGTGAGTGCGAGACGGGCGGTGACGGCGCAGCAACTACTGAGACACAAGTGAGTGCGTGACGAGCGGTGTCGGCGCAGCAACTACTGAGACACAAGTGAGTGCGAGACGAGCGGTGTCGGCGCAGCAACTACTGAGACACAAGTGAGTGCGAGACGAGCGGTGTCGGCGCAGCAACTACTGAGACACAAGTGAGTGCGAGACGAGCGGTGTCGGCGCAGCAACTACTGAGACACAAGTGAGTGCGCGACGAGCGGTGTCGGCGCAGCAACTACTGAGACACAAGTGAGTGCGAGACGGGCGATGACGGCGCAGCAACTACTGAGACACAAGTGAGTGCGCGACGAGCGGTGTCGGCGCAGCAACTACTGAGACACAAGTGAGTGCGAGACGGGCGATGACGGCGCAGCAACTACTGAGACACAAGTGAGTGCGAGACGAGCGGTGTCGGCGCAGCAACTACTGAGACACAAGTGAGTGCGAGACGAGCGGTGTCGGCGCAGCAACTACTGAGACACAAGTGAGTGCGTGACGAGCGGTGTCGGCGCAGCAACTACTGAGACACAAGTGAGTGCGAGACGAGCGGTGTCGGCGCAGCAACTACTGAGACACAAGTGAGTGCGAGACGAGCGGTGTCGGCGCAGCAACTACTGAGACACAAGTGAGTGCGAGACGAGCGGTGTCGGCGCAGCAACTACTGAGACACAAGTGAGTGCGAGACGAGCGGTGTCGGCGCAGCAACTACTGAGACACAAGTGAGTGCGAGACGAGCGGTGTCGGCGCAGCAACTACTGAGACACAAGTGAGTGCGAGACGAGTGGTGTCGGCGCAGCAACTACTGAGACACAAGTGAGTGCGAGACGAGTGGTGTCGGCGCAGCAACTACTGAGATACAAGTGAGTGCGAGACGAGCGGTGTCGGCGCAGCAACTACTGAGACACAAGTGAGTGCGAGACGAGCGGTGTCGGCGCAGCAACTACTGAGACACAAGTGAGTGCGAGACGAGCGGTGTCGGCGCAGCAACTACTGAGACACAAGTGAGTGCGAGACGAGCGGTATCGGCGCAGCAACTACTGAGACACAAGTGAGTGCGAGACGGGCGGTGACGGCGCAGCAACTACTGAGACACAAGTGAGTGCGTGACGAGCGGTGTCGGCGCAGCAACTACTGAGACACAAGTGAGTGCGAGACGAGCGGTGTCGGCGCAGCAACTACTGAGACACAAGTGAGTGCGAGACGAGCGGTGTCGGCGCAGCAACTACTGAGACACAAGTGAGTGCGAGACGAGCGGTGTCGGCGCAGCAACTACTGAGACACAAGTGAGTGCGCGACGAGCGGTGTCGGCGCAGCAACTACTGAGACACAAGTGAGTGCGAGACGGGCGATGACGGCGCAGCAACTACTGAGACACAAGTGAGTGCGCGACGAGCGGTGTCGGCGCAGCAACTACTGAGACACAAGTGAGTGCGAGACGGGCGATGACGGCGCAGCAACTACTGAGACACAAGTGAGTGCGAGACGGGCGGTGACGGCGCAGCAACTACTGAGACACAAGTGAGTGCGTGACGAGCGGTGTCGGCGCAGCAACTACTGAGACACAAGTGAGTGCGAGACGAGCGGTGTCGGCGCAGCAACTACTGAGACACAAGTGAGTGCGAGACGAGCGGTGTCGGCGCAGCAACTACTGAGACACAAGTGAGTGCGAGACGAGCGGTGTCGGCGCAGCAACTACTGAGACACAAGTGAGTGCGAGACGAGCGGTGTCGGCGCAGCAACTACTGAGACACAAGTGAGTGCGAGACGAGTGGTGTCGGCGCAGCAACTACTGAGACACAAGTGAGTGCGAGACGAGTGGTGTCGGCGCAGCAACTACTGAGATACAAGTGAGTGCGAGACGAGCGGTGTCGGCGCAGCAACTACTGAGACACAAGTGAGTGCGAGACGAGCGGTGTCGGCGCAGCAACTACTGAGACACAAGTGAGTGCGAGACGAGCGGTGTCGGCGCAGCAACTACTGAGACACAAGTGAGTGCGAGACGGGCGGTGACGGCGCAGCAACTACTGAGACACAAGTGAGTGCGAGACGAGCGGTATCGGCGCAGCAACTACTGAGACACAAGTGAGTGCGAGACGGGCGGTGACGGCGCAGCAACTACTGAGACACAAGTGAGTGCGTGACGAGCGGTGTCGGCGCAGCAACTACTGAGACACAAGTGAGTGCGAGACGAGCGGTGTCGGCGCAGCAACTACTGAGACACAAGTGAGTGCGAGACGAGCGGTGTCGGCGCAGCAACTACTGAGACACAAGTGAGTGCGAGACGAGCGGTGTCGGCGCAGCAACTACTGAGACACAAGTGAGTGCGCGACGAGCGGTGTCGGCGCAGCAACTACTGAGACACAAGTGAGTGCGAGACGGGCGATGACGGCGCAGCAACTACTGAGACACAAGTGAGTGCGAGACGGGCGGTGACGGCGCAGCAACTACTGAGACACAAGTGAGTGCGAGACGAGCGGTGTCGGCGCAGCAACTACTGAGACACAAGTGAGTGCGAGACGAGCGGTGTCGGCGCAGCAACTACTGAGACACAAGTGAGTGCGAGACAAGAGGTGTCGGCGCAGCAACTACTGAGGCACAAGTGAGTGCGAGACGAGCGGTGTCGGCGCAGCAACTACTGAGACACAAGTGAGTGCGAGTCGAGCGGTGTCGGCGCAGCAACTACTGAGACACAAGTGAGTGCGAGACGAGCGGTGTCGGCGCAGCAACTACTGAGACACAAGTGAGTGCGAGACAAGAGGTGTCGGCGCAGCAACTACTGAGGCACAAGTGAGTGCGAGACGAGCGGTGTCGGCGCAGCAACTACTGAGACACAAGTGAGTGCGAGTCGAGCGGTGTCGGCGCAGCAACTACTGAGACACAAGTGAATGCGAGACGAGTGGTGTCGGCGCAGCAACTACTGAGACACAAGTGAGTGCGAGACGAGCGGTGTCGGCGCAGCAACTACTGAGACACAAGTGAGTGCGAGACGAGCGGTGTCGGCGCAGCAACTACTGAGACACAAGTGAGTGCGAGACGAGTGGTGTCGGCGCAGCAACTACTGAGACACAAGTGAGTGCGAGACGAGTGGTGTCGGCGCAGCAACTACTGAGATACAAGTGAGTGCGAGACGAGCGGTGTCGGCGCAGCAACTACTGAGACACAAGTGAGTGCGAGACGAGCGGTGTCGGCGCAGCAACTACTGAGACACAAGTGAGTGCGAGACGAGCGGTGTCGGCGCAGCAACTACTGAGACACAAGTGAGTGCGAGACGAGCGGTATCGGCGCAGCAACTACTGAGACACAAGTGAGTGCGAGACGGGCGGTGACGGCGCAGCAACTACTGAGACACAAGTGAGTGCGTGACGAGCGGTGTCGGCGCAGCAACTACTGAGACACAAGTGAGTGCGAGACGAGCGGTGTCGGCGCAGCAACTACTGAGACACAAGTGAGTGCGAGACGAGCGGTGTCGGCGCAGCAACTACTGAGACACAAGTGAGTGCGAGACGAGCGGTGTCGGCGCAGCAACTACTGAGACACAAGTGAGTGCGCGACGAGCGGTGTCGGCGCAGCAACTACTGAGACACAAGTGAGTGCGAGACGGGCGATGACGGCGCAGCAACTACTGAGACACAAGTGAGTGCGCGACGAGCGGTGTCGGCGCAGCAACTACTGAGACACAAGTGAGTGCGAGACGGGCGATGACGGCGCAGCAACTACTGAGACACAAGTGAGTGCGAGACGAGCGGTGTCGGCGCAGCAACTACTGAGACACAAGTGAGTGCGAGACGAGCGGTGTCGGCGCAGCAACTACTGAGACACAAGTGAGTGCGCGACGAGCGGTGTCGGCGCAGCAACTACTGAGACACAAGTGAGTGCGAGACGGGCGATGACGGCGCAGCAACTACTGAGACACAAGTGAGTGCGAGACGAGCGGTGTCGGCGCAGCAACTACTGAGACACAAGTGAGTGTGAGACGAGCGGTGTCGGCGTAGCAACTACTGAGACACAAGTGAGTGCGCGACGAGCGGTGTCGGCGCAGCAACTACTGAGACACAAGTGAGTGCGAGACGGGCGGTGACGGCGCAGCAACTACTGAGACACAAGTGAGTGCGAGACGAGCGGTGTCGGCGCAGCAACTACTGAGACACAAGTGAGTACGAGATGGGCGGTGTCGGCGCAGCAACTACTGAGACACAAGTGAGTGCGAGACGAGCGGTGTCGGCGCAGCAACTACTGAGACACAAGTGAGTGCGAGATGGGCGGTGTCGGCGCAGCAACTACTGAGACACAAGTGAGTGCGAGACGAGCGGTGTCGGCGCAGCAACTACTGAGACACAAGTGAGTACGAGATGGGCGGTGTCGGCGCAGCAACTACGGAGACACAAATGAGTACCACCAGGGCGCGGTGGCGACAACACAAGTTAGTGCCACCACCCGGGCGTCTACCGCCTAAGGAAAACGGTTTTGGCTTTGATATTGCGCTCTCTTTTCTTTTCACTTGAAGCTATCTATAGCTAGACAGGAATAGCAAAGCTAAAGCAGATCTAGCTAGGCAGGTTAGGCGGCAGAAGAGCTAGTCAATCCAGGCTGTGCCGCGCTGGGCGAAGCGGGCGCGGGAGACCCTCGGCCCTCAGCGCAGCATCTACTAAGACACAAGTTGCCGGTGCCGTAAACAGTTTCTGCTCCATATCGACATTTTCGAGGTGATGAAGACTTAACTATACGCAGCATGATTTTTATCAGACCAGACCACAATTTTAAATTAATTTTACTAAACAAATATCAAAAAATAAATTGTTTGTACGTAGAGTGATAGTGACGTTATATGGACAATTCTGGGAATCGAGCATTCGCAGCTATGTCGAAAGTTTTCGCAATAGAAAGTTTGTCGTGTCGAACTCGTCGCAAAGAAAACACCCATAGTTGAACAGTTTTACATTAGTATGTTAAAAAAAAGAGTCCGTTGTACAGGGGACTAATATAATATATACCTCTTGCATTAATATTTCAAACGAAAAGTACCTATAGAGGCTGCAAATTAAATCTAAGACATTTTCAGTTAGGCGGTAGATTGATTAATGCCATGCCCGGATTTTAAAAAAAATCTTACATATCTAATAATAAGTATCCATTTATTTGCTACATTTAAATTAATTCATATATTATGTTTTTATTTCAGATATTTTCTGCAAGATGCGTTTGCGGAGAACTTCAACGCGGAACTACGGAAGAAATTAGGAAAAGAAATTGATGTGAGAATCCATTACACTGTTTAGGATTACTTCATGTAACGTAGCTACTTGTGACGATAGAATTATTAATGTTGTATTAAATAGATACATTTCAAAATTGGTTAATAGTAAGTACAAGTTTGGAGTCGTTTATTCAGATTCTGCGCTCGTCAAATCCCCAGACAAAAGTGCGCATCAGACTGGTGGCAATCTCACGCTTTATGATCATAGAAATATTTAAAAATAGTTTAAAAACCTGACTGGGGCACCTGACACCTGAAAAGACCAGGTAGAGACCTGAACACCGGCCAGGTAGAGACATGAACACGGGCCAGGTAGAGACCTGAACACGGGCCAGGTAGAGAACTAGACACGGGCCTGGTAGAGACCGGAACACGGGACAGGTAGAGACCTGAACACGGCCCAGATTAGAACTTGAACACGGGCCAGATTGGGACCTGTATACGGGTCAGATAGAGACCTGGGCGGAACAGATAGAGGCCTAAATGGAACAGATAGAGGCCTAAATGGACCAGATAGATACCTCAATATGGGCTAAGTAGAAACCTGAACGGACCATATAGTGGTGACCTGAACAGTCCATCCAGATTGAGACTTGAACACGGGATAGGTTGAGACCTAAACACGGGTCAGTTAAACCTACCGTGTTTATATGGTGGAGCCAGTTCCCGATTCCTTATAATTCCATATTTCATGTTGCTCGTCAGTTTACAGTAACCGTGGTAACCGAGTAAAATGATTGTTTTTTTTTGTAGTCGTTACCACCTCAGCAAAGCACGGCGAGAGTGAACGGCAAACCACGACAGCAATGGACCCTAAATATTATTTCAGTAAGTTTATGTTTCACAAGTTTGTATTTTGGTAGTGGTAGGTGGTAGGGCACTTTGCAGAGTCCACCTGGGGAGTACTACACCTTTTTATAAGGCCAGATTTTCTACCGCTCAGCATTAATACGCAAAAATCACTGTGTTCCGCTTTGAAGGGCAATGTTTCCAGCAACAAAACAGACAGGAAATATAAATAAATCCTCTTTTACATTTGGGGGACGACCGCAATGCAATGCTGGATAATTATTTAGACTCTTCATGTTCTACGTGACACAGTGGCTATGGGTAGGCTTGATGTTTGCCATCATGCACGAGTTTTGTTGTACGCGTGGAGTGGTGAGTGACCACTAAAAAATAAAAACAAAAATATTACAGGATTCCTTTACACTTTTAACACTAAAGCGGGCAAAAGTGTAAAGGGGTCCTTTACACTTTTGCCCGCGGCTTCGTGTTCGTAATTTTTTTTATGAAAGAGTCCTACTTGTTACTAAGTGAACTAAGTCCATGACCGTCGAATAATAACTGAAATAACTATCATCTTAAGTAGCCCTCAGAGTTTGGCCTATACGTTTACATGAAACTTTCATCCCCTATTTTACCGTCTTAGGGGCTGAGTTTTGGGAAACGCTATAAAAATAATTATTTTTGCCGTACTCAATTCACATGGCATTTTAAACACATAAATGGAAGAAGAAAAGAAAAAATAAAAGTTTCATACAGACTTTCATATCCGCATGGTTTAACTTTGAAAAATACTTTTTTAGTGTATGCGTTCATTCTTCAGGAATACGTGTGCGAAATTTTAAGTTTCATGCCTTAAAGGTTTGGGCTGTGCGTTCACTCGATTACTTTAGTTAGTTTACTTTTAGGACCTTTTAATACATAAAAATATTCTGAATTAATATTTCTGATGTTTTTTCCAGGACCACAGTCGATCTCGGACGGACAGCGTAGCGGGGGAGTCTCTTATCGACTACAACTATACGCCGAGTACGTATTTAAAAACGAAAATCCGTGTACACACACTGAAATCGGGCAGTAGAATTATTTTCTGTAAATAATTGTACAGTGTACATTTTCATGTCAACCAAGCTTAAAATTAGGAATGAGCAAGCCATCGATCGGGGTGCATTCAGGTATAACGCACTCCGATCGATGGGCTAGGGTTTCAACAGACTGGACACCATCAGCTAGTCCCTAGTCGTCTTCCGTGCGCTGGAAAGGCGAGCTCGGTGCGTTTATAAAAGACTGGACAATGGAATCTCAAGAGGAGAGAATCGGGGTAGGTTTTTGCCCAACAATGGGACAACTGAGGTTAATTAAAAAAATATCAGTCGTCTCGTCAATCTTTACTTTTTTTTTTGTAAATTTACAGTGACGGGATCAATACGACATGTGCGTGAGAGTAAGCAACACGCCTTTGCCCTTCAAACCGGATCACAATGATATTTAGGCATTACTGCTTGGCGATAGAATACAAAAGTGCAAAAGTGTGGTATTTTGGTACACTATCAGTGCCCTGGGCGAGATTTCTACGGCGCCCCCTAACTGCAAACTGCTAACTTAAATTTCGGATGGAAACTCAAAATGCGAAAGGGGTGCCTGCGCCATGGAACTCCTTTAAATCTAGTACCCTACCCTACCCACCCTACCCTACCCTACCCTACCCTACCTACCTACCTACCTACCTACCTACCTACCTATCTACCTACCTATCTATCTACCTACCTACCTACCTACCTACCTACCCTAACACCGACACTGCTTCGGTACTTCACCAGGCAGACTTTGCAAACACTCCCTCTATTAAGAATTCTACTATAAGGATATTTAATTCGTATCGGTATGCTCTTATCATGTGCCAAGTATAGCTAGAAGTTTTGGTTAGTAGGACTCTGTGCCTTCTGCGCTAGACCATTGTACGATGAGCAGTAGGGATCACCTGAAGCTTATTGCAATGGGTCCTTTTAAGTATGGTGAGCTGTAGGAATCACCTGAAGCAAACCACAACGGGTCCTTTTAAGTATGGTGAGCGGGCTGTAGGGATCACCTGAAGGAAATTACAATGAGTAATTTTATAAAATGTGACTGTCGATGATGGTGGTGGTTGTTGTAGATTCGGAGACGCCGATGGAGACGAGCCCCAGCGAGAAGAAGCCGCCGCCGGTGGCGCCTGCGCCTGCGCCTGCGCCGGTGCACCACCCGCACCCCGCGCACCCCCCGCCACACGCGCCCCCCGCGCTCCCCCACACACACCCGCATGCAGAGTCTGTCGAGGTACCACCTACTTTACTCTAGAATGGTTTCATCAGTCAGATGATAGATGATAGTGCTCCGTGTTGACAATCAGATGACATCTGCAGGTCAACCGCCTCTCTCTCCTGCTCTTTGCCATGCTTTGATTTGTGATGTTATCTGCCAATTGCATACGGAAAGCAGATGTAGTTGTCTGCTTACATCGGCGTTACCAAATTGGCCGCTGACATCACAAATCAGAGCATAACAGAAAGCAGGAGAGTTAGGCGATAGACCATCACATCTACTCAGTCAGTCGACAAAGTGCTCCCTTCAATTTTGCTCCGACTCCATTCGGTGGGTATACCATAGGGACACCATAGGTGATATGCACATTTCAGACTATTATCGATTGATCAATCAATTTTTCCCAGAGCGGTGTGTACGGTGGAGCCATGCTTCCTGTCCCGAAGCCTGCGCCTGCGCCGCCGCGCTCGCTCGCGCGTGCCATCAACGACACATTCCAAGTAAATCATCATAATATGTATTTTAAAGCCTTTTTAATAGTTCTAATAATATCATAAACGTATAAGTTGTATAGATGTTGTTCAATCACTTCGGAACGAAAAGAGTAGAGTTGAAATATATAACGCAGTTTGATTACAAGTTACAAGGGTGACATTTTAAACCCTGTTTAATCCATTAAAGAAATCTTAAAGGGGTTTGGGTACTTTTGTATGGGCTCGTGGCTCCGTTTTTTTTTTAGCGGCCAAAGATCCGTTATCACTTTCTTGTAACAATAAATTACCCTGATGCTATCTGTGCAATCAGATTTGCTGTAAGTGAGATAGTAAACAAAGAGTTGTCGACGCACGCTTTTCGATCCGAGCACATTCCATTCAAAATATGATTTACGTCTTCCATCGCACTCTATCTTTCCTGATTTTTTCTTGAATTTGTTTTCAGACGTTTCCCGTACCGGTGAACATGTTTCCACGGACACCATACATCAAAAAGTAAGTCAAGGTTTACTAGCAGCGCCCCGCGGTGTCACACGCATAGTTCCCATTCACGTTGTTTTTCGGGATAAAAAGTAGCCTATGTGTTCTTCCAGACTAATCTAATCTGTGTTCAAAATTGTTATCTATCTTTTATTTTCATAATTTGATGTGGCATCCTGCTTCCTGCTGAATATAACAGTAATCCATTTATTTACTTTGGGAGGAAGTCGATGAACTCAGAAACACAGTTTCTAATTATTAGTGTACGAACGGAGAATCAACATAATCCTACTAATATAGTAAACTAGCGGCCCGCTCCGGCTTCGCTCGAATAATAACCTAGATATCAATTGCAGCGCCATCTGCCGGGCTGATTTGTGAATCTAGACCTTCCAGGGCCCTACCCAAACGTATACAAAAAAAATCATTCAAATTGGTCCAGCCGTTTAGGAGGAGTTCACTAACAGCGAAAAGTGGCATTGATTTTTATATATATAGATATCAAAGTTTTGCCAGTGCATCCTCACTCGCTTAAGGTCGCGCGGTTTTAGCCTACTGCTAGACCGTTCCTTCCAGGAAACAAGTGACAGTCGGTTGTCGGACGCACGGCTGAGCGCTCGCGCAAAACGTTTCCCGCGCATATTGTTATTAGATATGTCGTAAACCCTCCGCGCTAGACAGGGACAGAGTTACGCGTTAGAAGAGAGAGTTGAAAATCGCGACAGATATTGAGCGCTAATGCGAGCTGAATTGAACTTTGTTGTGTCCCAGCAAGAGTGGCTATTTATATAATTGTTTTTGGTAAGTGTGGCTTCTGTACTAATATTTATTCTGTGGTTTTGCTCAATCAGGTCGGGCGGCCGAACGAACCGGGTTAGGATTTGGAACACAGTTAGATTACAGTCTGGAAAAGCACATAATCTACATTTTATTGCGAGAAAATAAGTTACTATTGCACTGATTAAACCGCGGTGCACTCCTAGTGATTGTATAATTTTAGCAATAAAAGAATTTGGGTTTAATTTGTTGAGTGTGATTGCAGAGTGAACAACAAGCTGGTGATGGACGAGGAGTTGCTCCGAGGTCGCGCCGTCGCCAAGAAGAACAGCAAGAAGACCTGTCCTGAGCTGCTGCTGCCTTACGTGCCCGGAGGTATAGCTTTTTTAAAATTATATTTATTTTGATGTGTTCGGGAAAAAATATGACAGCTTTGAATAAGGAAATTTGAACGAGCTGCGCGCACTGTCATGAAAAAACGACACAAAGTTGGCCAATCAAAATGTTGATTGCAATAAACATTGGAACTAAGCTCAGGTTAATACTTCTGGTGTTGAGAATATTGTCTATTCTGCGGTTGTATTGCTTCCTAGCACGAGGAATAAAGATAGAGGAATAAAGATAGGTACATAAGTACACACACTTTTTAGCTGTTATTGGTTTACACTTGAGCGCTATCTCGCCTGATAGCATGGTACAGCTCTCTGTGTAAAGGCGGCGGTTCACGCCGCGACACGAGACCGAGACAGGTCGCGACGTCGCGAGACACGTGTCGCGGTCTCAGCATGAACTGGCGACCATACAATTCCATAATGTCAAATGCCTTTCGTTGCGGTCTCTTTTTTTAACTAATATAGGTTCGCACTTGACCACCATATCGCCTGATGTTAAGCGACGATGCGATCTAAGATGGAGCGCGCTCACCTAGAAGAACCGATTCACTCTCGATTTGAAGACACCAAGATTGTAACTATCGGGGAAAACCAACCGAAAAACTATCGGGTCTCGTGTCGCGGTGTGCGCGTCGTTCCCGCGCGAATCGCTGCCTTAATGCTAAAGCTATCCTGCTGGTCTCACTATGACTTCCATTGGTGCGAGCAGCTACTCATTCGTCATATACCAGTAGTTACGTCCTACTGTTGTGTTGTCCACAGCGAGCAACAGCCCGGTGAAGAAGGTGAAGAAGCCTCATCATGCGCCTGCGTCGCGCGTGTACGATAGTCACCACCACTTCGACAACTCGGTAAAAACCTTAGATAAAGAATAAGTAAATAGATCGCACGATTCCGTTGTATCAATCGTAAGCAGATGAGGTGTATGCTAGCTATGGCAACAGAGTGATGTGCCGCGATAGAAGTATGACACTTGACACTTCCACAAGAGCGACAAGACAAGAGCTCAGTCTCAGTCATTTCTTAGGAACTACTGGACCGATTTCAAAAATTATTTCATCGTTAGGTAGGTACCTACCTACGTGATCCCCGAGTGCTATTATAGGCTATACATTGTGTACCACACACAATTTTGGGCTAGAGCAAAAGCCTGACCAAAGCTTTCTACTGAACTATAGTGACATAGTTTGCGCGTCACAAGTTACCTCAATACTTATCGATTTTGTAATTTCAGCGCACGAGTGGAGACCTTACAGGGCTGACGAGGACGGCAACTAACCTGCCCTACATGTGACCGCCGGCGTTCGGCTTCTGGCGAGCCGGGTACTGACGGACAGTCGGACACATCCCAGACATCATTGTTACCATTATTACTTCATAAATTCATACCCGCTACACGAAACGCTTAGTCTTATGCCTTAAGGCCGGTTTGCATTTTGATTAGTGGGAGTGCGAGTGCGAGTGCAATTGCGAGTGCGAGTGAGTAATCGCGACTGATTACTATGCACTCGCAATAATCAATCTTTGCTCAACACCTGCACTACTCACTCGCAGTCGCGCTAATAAAAATGAAAACAGGCCTTTACGACCGAGCTACACGAGGCTAGTTTTTCAAGCTACTATACCAGCTAGAAGTACCAACTTGCTAGCTTACTAACACTAGGTTGCTATCCTAGCTTGAAAAACTAGCCTCGTGTATGAGTGCCAGTTTTACCAAGCGATTGTACGCATTTGTTAGGTTATGAGTTCTATAACATATCACGTTATCCTTCTAATATTATACTTAAATGTCAAAGTTTGTCAAAAAATCCCGTAGGTAATCCAACTAATGTCTAAGTTTGGATATTTGGATGTTTGCTGCTCAATCACTTGGAACGGCTGAATGGATCGGGATGAAATTTGGAACACAGATAATAGTTTGAAATAGCACTTAGGCTACTTTTTATTATGGGAAAATAACGAGAACGGAGACTATGGGAGTAACACTGTGAGGTGCTGCCAGCTTATAAATATAGATAATTAAAAATACTTTTGGATATTAATTTCTCACACAACACTATATGTCTCAAACTAAGCAAAGCTTGTATAATAGGAGCTGATACAGATAGTGCAATCCACGAAGACGCGCCCCACTATTCCTCCTAACCGTTTATAGTATATGTGTGCAAGCTTCCGTCAATGTTTGAGTGTTATCGGTACACACTAATTACCTATTAATGCACACACACACTACAATGAAAAGACTAATCAGGAGAGAGCGTCATGGTCAAAGTGAAAGATAAACCAAAAATGGGTGGGGCGCGTCTTCGTGGATTGCACTATCTGTAATGCAGAAGTGTTGTTACTTAGTTATTTTATAGTAAATACATACAGATAGCGCGCGAGTTGAATGCAGTCGGGGTCTGAGGTAAAGAGCGGGAGCATCTCCCCCCGCTATCCGCACGCCCCACCTCACGCGCCTGCAGTGTATAGTGCTGTCACTGTCGCGGTCACAGCACTCCACATTCCTAAGCTCTGCATTCAACTCGCGCGCTATCTATACTTACATAATATGATACACTAGCACTGTCCTGCGGTTTTATCCAGGTATTTAGTTTCCGTTTCCGTAATTATCCCGCGATTAAAAGTAGCCTTTATGCTATCCCAGACTATAATCCGGGTTCCAGATTTCCACCCGATACGTTCAGCCTTTCTAACGTGATTGAGCAACAAACATTCAAACTTTTACATTATTTATAATAATACTAGCAACGCCTTGCAGGTTTACCCGCGTAGTTCCCTTTATCTTTCCAAATTAAAAAGTTACATATTATTTATGTATGTGCAGACTGTAATAAAACAAAAACGTCTGCTTATTAGTTTTTTTTTTTTTTCAAATTTGAACCCGAACCATTTAGCTGTTCTGACGTGACTGAGCAACAAACACACAAACTTTTGCATTTATAATATTAGTAGGATTCTACGCGAACGACGAAGACCCTGGTAACAGCTAGTAGGTGTATCAGGGCTAATTAGTAGGGCTATTATTAAAAGTGCGAAAATGTTGAGTGTTTGTAGCTCATCACGTCGGATCGGCTGAATGGATTTGGTTGAACTTTGAATACCAGACAGTTTAAAGTCTGCAATAGCACAAAAATGCAACTTATTATCTTGAAGATGTAACCGAACAATTACTATGTCATAATTGGCGGACAAGCTCTATCGCGGAACATACTAACAAAAAAAACACGTATAATCGAATTAAGAACCTCCGCCTAATTTGAAATCGGTTAAAAACTGCTACCACCACTGCTATTTAGTACGTAGTCGGGAACTATTTTTAAATTCTAAAAATGGCTAATTTATTATATTTATTTTTAATTGTTCTTATTTAGATAACGTTGATTCGATGGATACCTTATAGGTACCTAATGTTTATGCCGTTAAGTCGATATTGAATTACAGATAAGTTTTTTTAGACAAATGCGCTCCATTATAAGATCACATCATCATCAGCCTCTGTTATAATACGCCACTCAGACCAATCTTCGGTCTAAAGGTCTGTGCCCACTCATATGACTACGCTCCCACGCAACAAATAAAATACACTCAAATATGGGCTTGATGCCATACACGTTACGATATAGATTACATTGGCAACATAAATTAGCAAACGGCTGTGAACTAGCGGTCCGCTAATTTGTATTGCCAATGTAATCTATATCTTAACGGCATGACATAAAGCCCACATTTGAGTGTATTTTGTTTGTCAAGTGGTAGCGGAATCGTTAAAGTGAGCAAAGAGCTTTCTTTCGAAAGGCTGGTGGCGGTTGGAAGATCACATCTTCGTTTAATAAAGACTAAAAAAACAAATTTGTGTAAACGCGCTTGGTAAAACTAACACTCCACTTTATTAGGTACGACTAAATTGTAACTTCATCCAGGTCGAATATAATATTAGGTGTAGAAATTGGACTTGCAGACTCAGCATGTGAAATTAATGCAATAGGTTTATGAATATTTTAGATTAGAACGAATGCAGCTTTAGACGCATGAATTTTTTATTTAAATCTCACGTTGGACATGTCATTCCGAAATGGGAATTATAGACAGACCGCCGTTGTCTGTCTGTCTCTACACAGTCCAAATTATTTTCGTATGATTCATCATTATTCATCATCATCATCATAGTTGATTTTTTTATGATCTGGCAATGGTATCGCGTAGTTATTAGGTTGGTATCACTTCTATTTATTTATTTATTCAGTATTTATTTTATTTCCACCCCACTTGGGTTCTGTTTTCCGCGATACTATAAGTAATATTAGGGGAAGGGTATCTGTGTGGAGTAGGTAGTCAGGAGATACGGGTGACACAAAATGTTATAGGTAATTATTTACTTCCTGGTTCATCTACAGCGCAGCTTTCATCCATTGTTAATTTAGGTACAGTTTAGTTTTTGAAGTACTTGAGTTCCGCAGTTTAACAACTACATACTATGAAAACTAACGTAGTTTTTACACAGTCATTTAATAAATTAATCGTAAATATACTTTTAAAATAATTAAGTCAGACTGGACCGACTATTTCACACATGATTTTATTAAACTACTACTCATTGTTACTCGTAGTATGAAAACTTACGTGGTTATTACGCATTTTAAACAAATACACGGTTAACTCACGTTTGATATGGTCAGAAACTTGAAACGCGATCGAAACTTGAAACGGACTGGCCGTTTCAAGTAATCACGCGCGCGTAATCTTCTTGAAAAAGGTCGCCGGACGCGATCGATACTTTAGTTAGACTGGACTGACTTTATCAAACGTGAGTTACCCGAGTATTTATTTTAAATACTTTCTTATCTTCACGGTATAAAAACATGTCTATGTGTTAAACCGGGTAACGTACTTACTACGTAAGTAATTTCATTAAAATCCATTCAGTCGTTATAGAAAAATCCTGGGAACAAACACACGCTTTCAAAGCCACTTATTTTCACTTCTATAAAATTAGCGTGATGCGTTATTAACAAATTAATGAGGCTAGCTAGCCCTTAGCTAAATAGCTCTTTTATTTAAGTTTTAGTGATCATTCACTTACCGTTGTCGCATTGTATGTGGGTATGTACACGTCAGCTAATTCCATTGGTCTCCGTCATTCACATTTTTAAGTTAACTTATTTACTATACATCCTATACACTTATACATAATACATTTACACTACATAAATTTCACTAAACTAGATTATTTACTCAACTGTTGTAAGGGAAACTCTACGGAAACCGTTTAAAAGTAGGTAATCATTATGAATCAGCGGTACAAGGAACAACCTGATGGATATTTATAGCGTAATGGTATGTAATAAATGTTATGTGTTGCTGTAATATTTTTTAGTAAATTAAATTTATAATTATAGGTAATTATTTAACAACATTATGTACATGTGTGTGTGGCTTGCCATCATGCGAATTGGCGGTCAAAAGCAGATGAAGATGCGTTATGAAAACAAACTATCTCATGTAAAAAAATCCCAAAGAACGGGATTCAATGGTATTTTATTTATGAGATTTTTTTCCGATTTCTGATGTTATGATGTTCCACTTCGCGATTTTTGTGTTTATATTGGGGAATATTGATACTGTTACAAGATTGGGATTTTGACACATGTAGGTAGGTATCTGTTCATAAAAAAGTTTTTTACAAGACAACAGTTAAATCGTAACATAGACATCATAGACGCATGCATTTATAGGTAGGTACTTAGGTACTACGAACACAGAAAACTGCGTAAAAACATAAATTAGCAAGTATTATTTCATTCATTTGCAGTGTGTTCATTTTCGCGAGCCCAAAGTTCAATTCTGAATAGAAGAGCTGATTTTTCGACATTTGAGTAAAAGTTGATCATTTAGTATATTACATCCGTTTCGGCTTAGTACAGGCCATTTTGCCTAAAGCTATGTAGAAAAGGAACCATTCTGTGGAATCCCAATCGAATTACACACGCAATGATTGTATAGTGACATTTTTAATTAATACAAATGCCATAAAAATAGGAAAATGATGTGTCAATTCGAGAGGTATCCATACAGTCCTATTTCAATCTATAGCTGTTTAATTTCTCACACACACCTGAGATACATTTCAAATGTAATATTTTATTTTCTACGTTGATTCGGATTAAAAAGTAAGAGTGATTTCAAATAAGGCACTTTCAGATTTAGAATGCTAATACCTGTAAAAAGTAATTCTCGATTGCGCCAAAGTTGGTGTTGATGTTTCATTCTGTTGAATAAATTTTATAAGTATATGTCTAATTATTAATACATATTTTTCACTCATTTATCAATCTCGTCTTTTTGTAAATGCCTCGTTGTTTCAGTGACCACTGCCAAGGATGTTTTATAGAACAGTTATTGGTTATTGTATGTTTAATGTTTAGAAGAGTTTTGTAAATTGTACCTTACGGTTAAGTCGTGACGGCGGTGTTTTTGTAAATATTGTATAGTGTTACATTTTATTACACGCGAAATTTAATAAACACTTTTCAAAAACTTTTAAATTTGTTGTCATTTCAGAAATGTTATTAGAATTTAAGACCAAAGAGTCTAGGGACTGGACTATAGTGCTCGCAGTATAAGTCTGCGCGCGACTGGTGGCGTACTTAATGTTGCCAGGTCAAGCTAATAGGTTCCCTTCCCATTCATTGGGAACGTACAACTTAATAAAACAGGTACGGGAAGGGATTTTTCAGGGAAGCAATTTAAGTAACTACACGACAACTGAGACTCAAGAACGAATGTCTCGAAGTAATGAACGCCTTTGCAGTGCTGGTTTGGTTCAGTATGACCAAGTATCATTGGTAATTGGTACAGGCTGTCTGAGTCTCTTACCACCAGTAAAACTTTATTATAGTTTATTACATTATAAAAAATCTGTCATTTTCAACCTACACCAACATCGAAATAACAAGAATTTAATTTAAACTTGTAAATCTTTTATTGAGACCATAAATAACACTATTTGAAAATTTGGCGCTTAAACGTTCTTTTAATGAGTCATTCACTTCCATAGAATCATCTTCTTTTTTCAATAGGGTTAAAATCACGATGAATCACGGCGGTAACCGCAAAAGTTCCTGTCCATGTTCCTTTAATAGTTATTCTACTTGGTATTGTGGGTCTTCTTTGTGCCTCTTTATTCGAGTAACTGCGGAATTGCCCTACAATCGTCGAAATCTATTTCATTTTTCTTAAGCCACTTTTGGCTTTCTTCTTTTACATTGCCCATTGTAGCCGCTTTATTTATCTGAGTGCAGTGGTATAATGCGTTGTCCATTACCACGTGACAGTACGTTCTGAAACGCCTACAATAAAAATACAGTAATGAATACAGAGTTAAGGATCAAATAGCATCCAAGCTAACGTTGAAAAAAAAATTAAGTAAAATTTCTTTTGGCGCACCGCTGTTAGGTGGAAGGGTCGATCGGGTGAACATGGAACCGCCGAGTGTACCCGAGCGAGAAAGATACAATCAGCTGATCTTCACTGCTGTGTCACTGTGTTTTCTATTTTGATTTGTATATTATGAAAAAATAATCGATTGTCTGTAAAGTTACTGACGATAGTTGAACGTGACAACTTCAACTCCAAGCCTTAAATGGAACGCCTCAGAGCGAGGTAACGCCGCATGACGTCATGTTTTTTCGTGCGTGCAGCCGGCTTCATCGAATTAAAAGACGTTGGCACGTCAAAAACATTTATAACTAGTTTCTCACATTCGGTCTTAAGCACACACATTTTTTCCCACGGGTAAATTGGCGATAAAACAATCAAACCTAAAGCCGCACCTCAACCTAAAGCCTCAGCTTTAAAATATGCCGATAATAGGTGGAGATTTGATTGCTATGGTATCCCTACATGTTAGTTGTCAAATAGCTCTGCGTTTGGAAAACTGCACTTTTGGCCCGTTATTGTATCGTTCTTCTTCACAACCACGATTGATTTTCAGGAACCAGCCACGGCCAGCACTTTTAATCACTTTCGGCATAATAAAAGCTATTAATTATTGTAGAAATTAATAAATACACCAAACGTAAACAAACTTTTGTCAACTGACGTAAATAAGAAGTTGACGGCCTGTCAATTAGTTCCATATTTTGCTACGCGCAGAGTTATATTGCGAACACTATAGTACTGAATCGAGACAGAGTATAGTTCGAGATCATGAAAAAGGAGAAATCAAGAGTGACTCGGTTTTTATTAGCAAGACTGCGGCGTCGCTTAACGGCAGGCGAGGTGGCAGTCAAGTTTAAACCTAGTAGTCCCCAGTACAACGAACAAACATTTTATGAACACATACAATAGGGTACCGGACTGGGTCAAAAATACACCATCCTAATTAGTCCGTCAGCTAGATCATGGAAAAATATTGGACACGTATTTTTTGTTTTTTCATAATATTAAAAATCGTCAAAGATATAGACCATCAAACTTCGAGAGTGGGGGGTCGCGACGTCACTTGTGAGTAAAAATCGTACTTACAAGTGACGTCACACGAAACTTCGGAGCGCTGTATCTTCGTCATTTTTTGTTTGTGAAACAAAAGAAAAAATACGTGTACAATATTTTTTGGCAATCTAACTAACGGGCTACTTAGTTTTTTTGAGGATTGTACCCTATTGTAAAACTTTGTGGGTGTCTTCTTTGCGACGACTCCGACAAACCTTCTAAACCTTGAAATCTAAGTGAATTGTCTCGTGGCTTAGTGGGTAGTACCTAACTCTGCCTGCGAAGTCGAGGGCCGTGGGTTCGATTTCCACCTAGTGCAAATATTTGTGTTGAGAATTCAAATATGTGTACTGTGTCTGGGTGTTTATGTATAATAAGTATCTATTTTAAACTATATAAGTATTATCTCAGCTCAGCTTTGCTTAGTTTGGGGTCAGATTGTGTTGTGTGTGAATTGTCCACCAATGTTTATTTATTTGTTTAATTATTTGGATTTCAGCCATGTGATTGCTGAATCGCGGCATAGCTCGTCTCTGCTCTGCTTTGCTCCGCCTCATTGGAACCGCACCTTAAGGCCGATTGTCCACGTAGCTGCACGACATCCGCACGATTTCGACAATTGTCGGATGCAAGACGAATGCTTGCATCTTGCGTACAAATAATGAAGTCTGTGTCCACGAAACGACAACGACACGACAGCCGCACGTCTTGCGTTTGTTCGTAGGATGCATGCATTCGACAAAAGACGCGTGCGTGGACAGTAGGCCGAAAATTTTCGGTACAGCCGTACCGAAAAAAATATTTTTTTCCGGGTTTTTGAAGGGCATCATATCGCCATTTTCAGGGTGGCGAACAGTGAACACTGAATATTATGTAGTATTATCGAGCCTAAGTTAGTTAACTTTTTAAAAAATAGTGATCACACAAATCTACGGAAATATATTACTAAACCGAACGCGATTTATGCTACTTCGATAACAAGTAAAAGTAAGACCACAGATCAGAAAATAGTTGCGATGCTAAGACACTTAGTGACTCAATGAGAACCAGCACGTCTGAGGGCTATGCAGGGAATGAGAGCGAGCCCCAGTGCGCGACCGTTTTTATAGGGCCGATATGGGGGTAGGCAGGTATGGGGTAAACTAGATTCGGTAATACGGCCGTTCCTGACGGCGAGGCGTCCTCGACCGCTTCATCTCCCAACGGAGGCATATCACTCCCAGCCACATCCTTGGCAACCACGAGTTCACCCTCTGCAATATAAAAACGTACTTAAAGCACCATGTTCTAAAAAGTATAGAGTAGAGTAGAGTAGAGTAGTGTAGAGTAGTGTAGTGTAGAGTAGAGTAGCGTAGAGTAGAGTAGAATAAAAAGAAAAGCGGGTTTTGTACAAATGACTTAAACTGCGCAATTTAAGGCACACGCACAACACCCAGGTTATGTTAACTCGTATATGAAACGGTTAACATAGCAGTACGTTATCATCGTAATATTCAACGATACAGAACAAATGAATATCACCGACATAACACAACTACACAGTAGGGAAGTAAAATTCGGCCGAATCCACCTCTATCCATACTGCTCTAACAAAGGGAAGTAAAGCCCAGTGGGCCCACCTCAATCGCTTTGAAAAGGGAAGTAAAGCACATAGTGCCCACCTCAGACCTTTGAAACGGGAAGTAAAGCACATAGTGCCCACCTCAAACCGCAAATCATCTCTAAGAACAGCGCTGCACGTGTCCGGGGTCCACTCGCCGCGCCCCAGCACCATGTTGGGCCGCCGCCTGCTGCTCGCCTGCCCGCCTGCAGCTCGTAGCGGTGGTGTGCGGTGGAAGCGTGCGCAGGACCTCGTAAAGGCCGCGCATCCCGGAGTCTTTGCCCGTCGACTGTGCCGTCTCGTTGACGAACACGAAGTCGCCCGCGGCAGATGATGCAGGCTGGCGGCGGGTCACCGGCATTCATGAAACAAAGGTTTCAGTTTTAAAGAGAAAGATAGTAATCAGACAGTGTGAAGCTAAGCAAAAACTTGGAGCTCTCAAATCTCATTCACGATACTTCTTCTTGAAAGTTTTAAGAAATTCTTTAAGTTTCAAACTCCAATCAGTTGCAACGGCGAAATACATATAAAGGCATGCTGCAGTCATTCCCATATATGCATTAAACCACAATGAACAGACGAGATAAATGAATAGACATCAAATTTAACAGACGCATGTAGACTTACGAATAACTCAAACATGCGAGAGGAGACTTAGACACTACTTCCGATAAACTGTATTGGGCACGAAGCAAGAAGCTATCGCAGACGCTAGCTTTACGATTCTGTGAAGAGATCACTCGTGAATCCTATCTCAGTTCCACCGTACCTCCTTTAAGTGCTTTAGGATCTGGAGATTCAGCAAAACTTTGACTCTTATCAAGTCTCGGCCGCACCTGACCCTGTTTTATGCCAAGAGTTATTTCACCACTTTAATTCATCATTTGGCCACCTTACCTCATCTAAACGCTAAATATCAGTTTTCGTTCATCGTCAAAATGTTCAAAACCAGACGTCAAAACTAAAGGAATGTACGAACCACCAGTTATCGATTAGGACATTGACAGTTACGCCACGTAGTGACTATGTTTCTGGATTACTGACGTTATCACAGAAAAACTTCACGTTGTTTACATTTCGCAAAGCAAAACTATTGTGAATTGGCTTCTAGCAAAAAGAACAGGTTTTGACTTTAATTGACATGAGAGTAAGTTTTGTTTGCGTCATTGGCGAGAACAGTTTCTTTTAGATCTACCCTCATCTTATTGCAATAGGTTTGTCGATAACTGGACAACCCAAACTTTCATCAACTACCTTCAAATTTTACTCACTTTTTGTCAGAATCTATCCTCATATCCTGGTTGATTGAGATTATAACAGTGAAGAGACTAGTTTTCTTGAAATGCACACTAGTAACCACGGAATGAGGAAACGTTCACTCTAGCCGTGAGCGGTTATTGAAGTGGTTATTTGAAGCACTGGCACTAGAGAAAATTACTTTCACTAAGAAAAGCGTTTTAAGTTCAAATTTGAGACTATCAAGTACAGTTGATACCAGTCGATTCACGTAACCAAGACAGTAATTCGCCTTTTGGGGATAATCCCACACGAGCAGGGTGCTCTTTGTAGTCACACAGGTTTTCCGATCGCGCGAGACTCACTTAATCACTGTTGTTACACTGATGTTATAATTTTTGGATCAAAACCAGAAACATAGCAATGGATAGATCTCACCGAAGGTACCGCCCTAGGCGCGCAAATGAGACGCCTCGCAACGTCCGCGGGGGCAGGGCTCGAAGCCCCGCCGCGAGGTGGCGCCGCGGCCAGCCGAACCCGTGCCAGTCCGGCCCGCTCCCGAGTGCCAGGAACCGCCGCAGTGACGCCACAAGGAAGCTCTGCCGCAGAGACGCCTCAGGGAGGCTCCGCCGCAGAGACGCCTCAAGGAGGCTCCGCCGCAGCAACGCCCCAAGGAGGCTCTGCCTCAGCGACGCCTCGAGGAGGCTCGGCCACAGCGACGCCTCATGGAGGCTCCGCCGCAGCGACGCCTCAAGGAGGCTCGGCCACAGCGATGCCTCATGGAGGCTCTGCCGCAGCGACGCCACAAGAAAGCTCTGCCCCAGAGGCGCCTCAAGGAGGCTCTGCCGCAGATCGCTCGTCCAACACTGAAAGCCTAAATAAGATCATTTCCAGAGTGCTCCTCAAAGCGGAGATAAAAGCCGGTTCTCCGCACCTTCCATCGAGATTGCCGGAGCTAATGAGACGACATTCCAAATCTGCCATTTTTCTATTTCGATTCTAACCTTACTTTTACTTCGATCAAATATACAAGACAGTGGGCGGGTGGGATAGAACCCAGAGGATCCTATCCCACTTCTGATATTATCGAGCCTAAGTTAGTTAACTTTTTAAAAAATAGTGATCACACAAATCTACGGAAATATATTACTAAACCGAACGCGATTTATGCTACTTCGATAACAAGTAAAAGTAAGACCACAGATCAGAAAATAGTTGCGATGCTAAGACACTTAGTGACTCAATGAGAACCAGCACGTCTGAGGGCTATGCAGGGAATGAGAGCGAGCCCCAGTGCGCGACCGTTTTTATAGGGCCGATATGGGGGTAGGCAGGTATGGGGTAAACTAGATTCGGTAATAGTAGTATAATTTTCGTCGGACAAGTTTACCACAATATTTATAATTTCTATAAAATAGAATAAATTCTAAATTCCATGTTATAATTCAACTATTCCGGCATTTAGTGCCTTAAAGACAGTCAAACTTGGGGTAGTTTTGACGGTCTGTAAACCAGTTCCTACCGTCCATCTCCTGAGACCACTTGGGGGAACCGTGGGATGTTTGTTTCACAACGGCTCACCTCTTAGATAAAACTTGAAAGCCCCTAACTTGATATTGGTGACGGGTACACCTAAGAAATACATATGTAGGTACCGATCTGATTAGAGTCTATCACTGAGATTTGACACCGGGTGGGCTCCCGACAGAAGCTACCGCATTTTTTTATACTATCTAGGGGTAGTAGCGACAAGACTAGCTGGAGTCGGGTTACTCGGAATCTGATCTGGGTCCTATGTAGCCTAACCGGTCCGATTTGGTAATTTAACGAGGTAGACGGTACAAACTAAATATATACCCTATTTAAAAATATGTATAATCTCCCACAGTTCACGCAGGTGATCTCAGGAGGTGAACGGTGGGGAACCACTCCACGAACAAATCAAATAAAAAAACGTTATTTTTTCAAGATTTATTTTAATTGGCAGTTAATGACTAAAAATACAATAATATTATAGATCTATAGGTTACCTACAAACGAAATAAATGGCATACAAATCATTTAAAAGTAACTACAAACCTAAGAGATAGGTCACACCGATTTCTGTGTATTTTTGACTTTGGCTTCACTTGTCAGAATTCGGGTTTTATTAATACAGCGTAATACTGAAGCGCGGATAAAGCGAGACCCTTACAAATGAGACAATATTTATTATTTAGTAGAAAATTAAACTAACGAATTTTTACATACTATGTCGCAGAACGATTTGATAAACCGATTTTTTGCAAAAATCCTACGGATTTCGCTAAAGCATGGAAAATTAGACGATGACTTTAAATCAATGTTACTGAAAAAAAATGTGTTTTTAAAAACACGTGAGTTGTACAACCAATCAGATAATATTTAGTTCTTATAGACCAATTGGCGTGCTTTATAGTCATAATAGCCAACGACTCTTTTCGAAATCTTACTTACGCGGCAGCGTTTTAGTAAAAATACTGCATTTTTCAGTAAGATAGAAATGTTAAGGTCATTGTCAAATTTTCTGTGTTTTCACGAAATCCCTAGGATTTTTGCAAATAATCAGTTTATCAAAATATCCTGTGACACATACAAATAACACTATGTATCCTTCGAACGAAATTACGCATCATTAAATGATCAAACTTCACTTACAAGTTTCTTTAGTTATCTATTTTTAAAAGCTAGCAGCTTCTTTAGACCTGAGTTTTAATACTTGCTCAATAAAATCTACCTTCACTGGATTTATTCACTCATAAAGTACTATGTGATTATTTGTTATTGTATACAAAGTTTTACAGGTAACATGGACTTACTGCCGTAAATCAAAAAATTTTTCAAGGCTAAATAATTGTGAAATTTTGAGTATTACGCAATTTTTGAAGATTTCATAACTTTCACTTTCATCTTTGCGTTGAAGTTCAAATACTTTTCGAACAAAACAGTCGTTGCCTAGTCGCTAACTGATCCAAAAATCTGTTATTTTTTTAACAAGTCGATATTTTTAATCTGATTTTTATGACGTCAAACTCAAGATACAAAATCGAGCTTGATTAAATTTTGTAATACGGCAGCTTATCCTGCTAGTAACATAAATAACTAATTGGATGTTTTCAAATTGTTCGATTTTTATTTCTAAGAAAATGCTTGAAAAAATATCGGATAACAGTTATGTTGTCGAAATCACGAGATCGCATTATCTTTCACATTAACATTTTAATATTATTATTCGAATTAGCACCATCTGTTATATTTAGCTACATCGACAAAGGCTTTTTAAAATTTCACCAAAAAATATCAGCTATAATTATGATTTAATAACTATAAAAGTGAAGTGAAGCAAACCATTATTCTAGAAAAATAGGATTCTGGGAATAAAAGTTTTATCACAAACTTTTCTTAAAGATAACAATAATATTGCTTGAGTATAATATCACTTAGAAAATAAAGAACATTAACATTACAATGTTACACTAAACATACATACCTTAATGACTAAGTTTGACTTTAAATAGTTTTAATTGGTCCCTTAGTAAAATAATCGTTTTCCTAGGTCATCGAAAAATTAAGTCCAATACACATTCTTAGATAAATATTGAGTATGTGTTCTGTGGCACACATTAAGCACAGATGAGTCGTTCTCAGAATATCAAAGTGATTAATAAATAAACTCAACATATCGATAGCTTTAAAATATACTGAATCAACTAACAAACTTTGACAATTATTGGGAATATAAGAAATATACAAACCTATTTAGTCCGGCAGCTATTTTATGGAAGTATGTGAGATATGTATTTTTTATCACATTAATAAAAATTGACAAGGGTTAGAAAGATACAGATCGTTAAACTTCCGGATTGGGGGTTGTGACGTCACTTTATCGTACAATCTATACCATATAGTGACGTTACTCTAAACTTCTAAACACTGAATCTTCGTAATTTTACGTTTGTGTTGTCTAACTAGCCGAATAATTAGTTTTAGTCGTCTCGTCCATTGCACATTGTTTTCACATGTCGAAAGCCGATGATTTAATTGTCGCTATTACATAAACTGTAATTATCGACATTTCTTAGTTGATACAGTATACTTGCAACCCATCGATATATTATGCCCAATAATTAACATTGATATGTACTTTTCAAATGTCTCAACTAAATTAAAAATTAGCGCCACTTTTGGCGAAATTAAAAAATTTATTTTGTCAGATATATTTCCATTCTGAAAACTCCTCATGAGAATTTTTTTTGCTTGTTCTTAGTGCACTAAATATTTATAACAAATAAGTCGACCGAGCCAACACTCCCTGGGAATTGTTGACATTCATTGTTTTAGAATTGGTCTTCCATTTCACCGATATTTTAAACTGACCTCATTCTTAAATTATTTTGTGGACTTACATTATGTTGAGACTTTTCAATCTACCCCCAAAAACAATAAAGCTATCTAGCACGAGTATGAGTACGTAGCGAGAAAGTAAACGTCGCGAATCGTTAGCAAATATATGAAATATTAGTAATCTTGTAGAGTATCTACAAGATAACATTCGGATTCTTCATAATATTTGCTATTCACGCATGGGTTGATAAAATATTCTCGAAATGAACTAGATCCTGTTAAAGTGGTTATGTGAGGGTAGTTGTATTCAAGATGGCGGCGCGGTGAGCGCGGGCGGTTGCGCCGGCGCGCAGGGGACCGTGAGGAGCTCGCCACCGCTCTCCGTGATCACCACCGTCTTGTGATAGTTAATGAGATCCGCTGAAACAATAATATTAAATTAACTTACGTCTGGTATAGTCGGGAGAACGGCGGCTGTCGATCCGAAACCTTTAGTTCACATCCCATACACACCACTGTCTTTTCGCACTCATGTGCGTAATGCCGCTGATTTAAAAACGAGGAAATAAAACCATCGAGGAAACTGACATGCACCCAGAATATTTCGCATCTATGTGTCATCCACAACCTGCACTGGGGTAGCGTGGTGAATTATGACCTTGACTCTGTCCTTGGGAGAGAAGGCACCGAGTCTCAGCAGTTCAAACATTTAATGGGCTGCTTATGCTAGAGCTGTAGTTTAGTTGCAGAGTCCACCTAGGGAAGTACCACACCTTTGCCAGTTATTCGGCCGCCAAGCGGGAGTGTGCAAGCATTACTGTGTTCCGGTTTGAATTGCAATGTTTGCAGAGAAATTACTGGGCAAGAAATTACTAAATTAATTTTATCTCTTAGATAAAACACCTTATATCTCCGGGTGACGAGCGCAGTGCGGTGCTTAGTAATGATTTGGACTCTTCATAATCTAATAGCTGCTTATCACTGTGTTGTTATGGGCAGGCAAGTTGCTTACCATCGTGTACCATGTACATGGCATGCTCATCTCGTCAATCTATGCTAAAAAAAAAACCGCTGGACCAGACGTAACTAAAGTAGCGAATAATCACCACCAATCATCGCCCGTGGTCGTTCATTGTTGGACATAGGTAAGCCTTTTCAATGTTGTGCCACCAAATCCCGTCCTCGCTCTCCGCATCCATCCGCTTCCTGCCACTCTTCAGGTCGTCGGCCCGCCGAGCGGGAGGCCGCCCCACGGGACGTCTCGAACGTGGTCTCCACTCCAGAACCCGTCTTCCCCAACGTCCATCGGCTCTGTGACGTATGTGACCAGCCCACTGAATAATAAATGTTAATTAAATAGCTGTTACCTAAGCTAGTGTGTGTCCGCTGGCCCGTCCCGAGCAGGCGGTAGGCGCCGGCAGTAGCCTCCACGAGGTAGTGCTTGCACCGCGCCGCGCCCGCGCCGGCGCCGCGGTAGGAGATCGCGTACCCCCACACACGCTCCGAGATGCGGACCAGGAAGCTGCCCGGGGGCTGGGGAGACAGGATCTGCTCCGCTTCCGGTCGGGTGATCAGACCTGGTAAAAGAAAATGTAAATCAGAATGTATGGTTCAACAATTAATTTAAAATATTCAAAACTGACATAAGTATTTATTCCTTTTTTTTGCTCCGAAAAAACAAAATTCGACTTTAATTTAAAATTCAATTCAGTCACTCAACCAAATTTCATAAGAATCCATCACGTAAGTCATCTAGACAAATGAAAGCCCATCATAAGTCATCTAGGCTGAAAGGTAAGTTTAGTTTTTTGTTCATATTTACTATTAGTACAGTCGAGGCAGACATAAAACTAGCCTGAAATAGAAAAAATTCCGGGGAGCGATTTTTTTTTAAGAAACGTCGGAGAGGGTTGTTGGAAGTATATATTTCGATTTTCTAACTAATCCCGGTAGAGGGTTCGCCACCATCTTGTTTTAAAGTTTTTGTGAAATAACTCGTTTATTTTCAACTTAAGAGCAAAAATTATGGTCACCAAAGTTGTTGGAAATTTAATTTCTCACAAGTTTACTGCATATAGTTTTTACGCTAGGATCAATATTTGCAGAGTTATACTATCAAGTTTATCAAAAAAATCGTAATGGGTGCAATTTGATTTTCTTCAACTTTGGTTCTCGCACATTTTTTACTTATTTTATTTTTAGTATTTGTTGTTACAGCGGCAATAGAAATACATCATCTGTGAAAATTTCAACTGTCTAGCTATCACCGTTCTTGAGATACAGTCTGGTGACAGACGGACGGACGGACGGACGGATGGACAGCCAAGTCCCAGTAATAGGGTTCCGTTTTTACCCTTTGGGTACGGAACCCTAAAAAGTGCGAGAACCGAAGTTGAAGAAAATAAAATTCCACCCATTACGATTTTTTTGATAAACTTGATAGTATAACTCTGCAAATATTGATCCTAGCGTAAAACTTATATGAAGCAAACTTGTGAGAAATTAAATTTCTAACAATTTTGATGACCATCATTTTTGCTCTAAAGTTGAAAATGAACGAGTTATTTCACAAAAACTTTAAAACAAGATGGCGGCGAACCCTCTACCGAGATGAGTTAGAAAATCGAGATTTATACTTCCAACAACCCTCCCCGACGTTTCATAAAAAAAAATCGCTCCCCGGAATTTTTTCTATTTCAATGTCTGCCCCGACCGTGCTATATACTAACATTGTAATGTACGCAATGCAGGAGCGCGCTTCCCGCGTCTCACCCCGCGCGCCCCGCCCTATTGCCCCGTTTAGACGGCTTCGTCGAACGACTGTATGATTTAAGGGCGTACCCCGAGCAAATGACCTTGAGTATTTCTTACCTTATCGCACACCGTAAGAAAGAGCAAGAGAGAAACAGTAGGATTTGCCGCTGTTTTACGCTCAATTTTTAGAATACACTCTTTATAAAATCAGACTTTGGTCTTTTGAAAAAAATAAAACTACCAAAATGTTCGTAATGGAATTGTCTATCCGTTGGTGTAAGTATAAAATCAAAATAATTGAGGTTTTCCGAGGAGATGCATGATGACTACAACTATTTTTTTTTTTTCATGGCGTCGTTGTGAGGCGATTATTTAAACAATAAGTACATTATCAAAAAAATAAAACTACCATTTTGTAACCAAGAAGTTGTAGAAATTTAATGTATTTTTTACCAGTTGATATATGTTTTGGCTAATGAGTAGATAGCTCTGAAAACTGGACAAAAAACTCGTTTTGCTGGGGGACGCACCTTAATAGACTATGCTACTACTAAACTCTATGTACTCACCATGGAACCATTCGACGGGCTTGTGGTCGTCATCGTAGCCGACGCCTCGCTTGGCCTCTTGTGTACGGAACCACTCGAGTACGGCCTCTCTGCTCGGAGGTTTGCCGCCTGAAACAACAAATAGTCATTCACACATTTTTCAACTGAAAACTTATTTTGGCGCACCGGGGTGCGTACAGAATTTTTCGTCGGTTGTAAATGAAGCCGAATTTTTCACGTTCGTAAGTGAAAAATTCGGTCGGGTGATCTCGGGACCGCCGAGTGTGTTAGAGCGAAAAAAATAGTCAGCTGCTGGCTATATGTCAGCTGTCACTGTAGTGTCGCTCGCTGCGTTTTCTACACTTAATTTACGTTGTATGTACATATATGTAGTTGTATGTACATTATATATATGTAGTATGTTGGTAAGGTAAGGAAAAGCTTCTGAAAAATGTTGCTATACCTACTTGTGGTGAGGTGATATTATGTACAGTAAGGCACATATTGGTGGGATGCAAGGTGCTCCTTAAATAGGGCTCATTACTCACAGCGCCATGACAGAGTACTTGAAATCATACGTGAAGCCATAATCCTTTCAGTAGCTAGAGCCCAAAAAGGATTGACGACAAACAAAAGACAAATTAACTCTGTAAAAGAGGGCTCGGCACCTGATTGGACTATTTTAATGGACACGTATGAAAATCACTATAAAATCCTAGAGGATGTGGGACTGTGGGTGTTTCGTCATCCAGACCGGACATTTTCCTTTTTTCTAGAGATTTACGAAACGCGCTTGTAGAACCTACCGTACCGTGCGAAACTAATATACCTAAAGACTAAGCGATGAAACAAAACAAGTATTACGACCTTCAAAACGAATTAACAAAAAATGGCGATGTAAGTAGTTAATTTACACACTGTAGAAGTAGGAGCAAGAGGTATACCAGCAAAATCTCTCCATAACCTGCTGAAAGACCTTGGCTTGTCCAGAAGTGCAGTAAGTTCTATACTAGAACGAGTATCTAAACTGCACTAGTAGGATCATATCGGATTTGGCTGGGCAGGGAGAGAAATACGAGTAGTGAAGGTGAGTGTTGACGTACGTCATAGAATAGATAATACAGATAGAACGGACACTCCCCACCCCCCGCCAATTTCAAGCTTCCTCCCCCTCGCGGACGCGAGGCGGATTCAACGAAGGGTTATATCGGACGATAATTTTTTATGAGAATACGACCATGATGCTGTATTATTTAACAAAATACGAGGGTCAAACTGAAAGTTCTTAGAAAATCAAAAACTGATTACATTAGCCAGTTATTAGTTTTATTATATCTTTTCAAAATATTGTCCATTCACGTCAATACACCGCTGCATGCGATGGAACCACTGGGAAAAGCACTTTGCCCACTCGTTCTTAGGGGTCTCTTCAATGGCATCGCGATACGCAGCCACCGCTTCTTCAGCATTCATAAACCGCTTTCCTTTAAGTTTTTCTTTAATTTTTGAAAATAAATAAAAATCACAAGGCGCGAGGTCGGGGCTATACGGCGGGTGACCCAGTAATTCAACGTTTGATGTCGCTAAATAGTCGATCGTTCGCTTGGTGTGCGATGAGGCGTTGTCGTGGTGAAGGAGGATCCTACTGCGAGGTCGTTTCTCTCGAACTTTTTCCAAGACAAGTGGCAAACAATTGGTAGTGTACCATTCTGCAGAAACTGTTTTTTGATCCTCTAACACAATTGTTGCGAAATGACCTATCCTTCCAAAGAACGAGGCCACCATTTTTTTCCCCGCACTTCGATCTCTCTTCACTTTAGTTGGCAACTCCTCGAAAGGAAACACCCACTGAGCAGATTGTCTTTTGGTTTCAGGATCATAACAGTAAATCCAGCTTTCGTCACCTGTTAGTATGTCGAACACAGCATTTGAGTCACCTCCGTTAAATCTTTCAATCATTTTACGGCACCAATCCACACGATGGAGTTTTTGAGCCTCAGTCAAATTATGAGGTATCCACCGGGCGCAAAGCTTCCTGACCGCTAAATGTTCGTGTAGGATTTTGTGCACTTGACTCATACCGATGCCTAAGCTTGTCCGAATCTGCTGATAGGTCACTCTTTTGCCAGTCTCTATCATACGCCGCACAACACAGATGTTATCTTCAGTCGTCGCCGTAGAAGGTCGTCCCTCACGTAAATCATCAGTGAGATTAGTGCGACCACGTTTAAACTCATTAAAGCAGTTGTAAACAGTCGCACGAGATGGGGCTTCATCGTGAAAGGCCAATCGTAGTCTATCATAACTTTCTTGTTGACTTAAATGACATCGAAAGTCATAAAAAATCATTGCACGAAAATTTTCTCGTGTTAAATTCATGTTGACGTGACACAGACAATTTTCAATTTGCCGCCAAATCGTAAAACAAATGACAAATGAATGAAGTATATACTCAGTAATATTGGCAAAGAGTTCTATTTTCAAATTATAGAATTTTTTTTTTTTTATATTGTTTATAAGTGGCCAGTTCTAAGAACTTTCAGTTTGACCCTCGTAGTACCAAATTTTGCGTCTATTATACGAAACAAGAATAAGAGATTTTTCATTTCATAAGAATTATTACAAAGATTGAATCATTTTTATAAACTGTGTTAAGCTATTCTGGTTAGAAGTACGCGCCAACACTGAAGTCCTGTGACGAAATTATTAAACTCGTTGTTTTTAAACTGCGGCTTTCGTTAATCGTTGTGAAATACGTCAGTGGCGCCAAGAACGTATGGTAACGAGTGATGGCGCGGAATTTACGAAGTCACTAGTGTTGCCAATTTAGTGGATTTTTTTACTAAGATTGCTACTATTCAGATTTATTGGTAAGTGATTATTTCTTAGCATTCAACCGACTCAAAAAAAAAGAAACAGGTTCTATATTAGACTATCTGTACTTTTATGTGCGTCCATGTATATATTATGTTGGTTAGTAGTGAACAATGAATATAGGATTTCATCTAGTAGTATGCTTATTTAAGATTTCGCAACAACCGTTCATTAAAAGCAGTAAGAGGATACGAGTACATTGACTATTGGAATGGATAGTTCCAAAAAAAAATTAACGATATTTTTAAACTAAAATTTATTCAGTAATTAACGGCTTTGACATTGACTTATAAACTTTACCGGTTCTAGTACTACCGGTACTACTACGATTTAGTTTCATTTTTAACCAACTTCAAAAAAGGAGACGGATCTCAATTCGTTTATATGTTTGTTACGTGATAGCTCCATTTATTGTGAAACAAAGGACATAAGCCCAAATCACATTGAAAAAACCCAGGTGCCACACCTGGGTTTTTTGATGTACCTCGGATTTTAAGTTATTAGTAATAATATTCTAAACTATCATCATCATCCGTTTGAGTGGCTAACCTGCGTTTTTTTGCCTGTAGAAGTTCGTGTCAAAAGCTCGTTTTATGGAACAAAATATATTGTATAATTTGGTGTTAATGATATAAAAATAATATATACCGGCTGAGTCATAAAGATATATAAGTATCAAACAATGCAGGAATATGCTTAGGTTCTTTTCGCGATGGGTGGCCTTGGAATTGAATTCAAATTTAACGAGTGTAAGTAAAATAATTCATGATAATACGCTTATTTTTGGTAATGTACTTTGGACTTTGTATTCAATTATCAGTATGCTTACATCGCGGGTCAAATCTGGACAAGTACTAGCACAAGTACAGCACTAGCATAGGCCTGGGATATGAGGCGTACTTGAAGAGAGGTATATGCTAAGATGTTATGATGATGATGATTACATCGGATTGCAAACAGTATTGGTGAACTTTTAAAAAAAACTCCTACAAAACTACACTGATAAAAAAACATGTTAGCCACTAATTTGGGTTATTGTAATTGGGTGGTGTAATTTTTTTTCCTAAAATATTGCATACAATTATTAGATTTTTTTGAGATTAGATACAATTATTTTGTGCCGAGGTCAGGGTACGATTTGGGCCATGTCTTCTATGATGTTTCTTTTTTTTTTGGTAGATCATAGTTTTGAAATATGAAAACAAAACCAAAAATAACTTTCGTTTATTTTTGTTCAAGTTTTTGAAGTGAAAACTTTTTTAGGCGCGCTATGGACAGAATTTTCGTGGGCTGTGAAATGGATTTATGATCACGTGATCATCACGCTCGGATATGATAAGAAATTTCGGGTAAGCTCGGGATGCTAGAGCGAGAAAGATAATGTGGTCAACAAACGTGCCAGACCGAGAAAGATAATTGTTAGAGGAGGACATGGGATAATAGATACTCTCTCTCTCTCTCGCTGCTCGCTACCGGTTACCAGTATTGACACTTTAGCGACTTTGTCGCTGAAACTGGCGAATTTTTAAAACCTTTTAGCGGATTTAGACGACGTGTTACCGACAAAGGGGAATATACTAGTGTAGTGTAGAAGGTTGGAGAAGGAAAAAGCTTATGTGTTCTTTCAGACTGTTATTCCCTTAATAATTCAATCAAAACCGGCGACTTTGTTTCATAACTGTTTGGCGACAAGCTCAAAATCATAGTGGCAACACTGACGGCTACCAACTCCAAAATACTTTTCTTTGGGCGGGAAAACACGACGGGTGCTTTATAATTTTCACAATCAAATTAATTAGCTTTGATTTGTAAATATTTCGTTTCTTTCGTGTAAATATTTAGTTTTGTATATAGTCAATAGTATAAATAAATATGAGCGTCGCTAGCGACGGGGGTGACCCCGTCGAACAGACCAGAAAAAGAAAACTATTGAAGCCAAATCCAAGTGAAAATGTTTCTTACAAACTATTTAGAAAACCCCTTTATAAGAGAAAGAGACTATTCCCAGAAAATCGTAGTGGAGAATGTGTAGTGTATGTGGAATCGACGGAACAGGAGAAAGTCGGTAACAAAAATCCTATTACACTCACCAACCTTTTTGCGGACAATGTTAGGGGCATCATAGGGGTGCACCGTGAAGTTGGAGTAACTTTTAAAAAGCCGGCCCCGGCAACAACTTTTTGAACATGGACACTTTTTTTACTAACCATAAATGTGTATACAATCTGGGTATACAAATAGGTAAGTACTGCCTGAGTAACCTTAGTATTTATTTCGCGCGGACTAAGTCGCGGGTAACAGCTACTTTGTATATAAATAAAATTTCAATAAATATTTACTCTAATTTCTGGCTTGTTTTACTCGTTTATTCAACTAATACGATCCATAATATTTTATTATAATACGACATACCTACCTAATACAAAAATCAGCTAATGAAGTTTTCACTTCTGCCGTGTGGTCTTAAGCACACACCTTATTTTTTTTTTTTTATGATCGTCGTTGAAATTTGGTCAAGTAAGTTTCTGAATTTAATTTAAAATTGAAACCGAATTTTGTTTATTCGGCGCAAATTCACAATATTTAAAGTTTTATGCGATCTTTACTATAATGCGAATAAATAAATCACTATTTATCAACATACAAAAGTAATATTCTTTTGAGCATTAGTAATAAATTAAATCCGGAACTAGCAACATTATCGGCCATAGTTGATAACAATTCGTAATGTTTGTTTACAACATTTAATTTGGAGTTTTGAGTTGAAAAATCATGTGCTTTCTCTTTACTGGTCGCTGACATGATGTGTTGATAATTAATAAGTAGTTTGTGCAGTGTATAATACTCTGATATAGTAAACTGTGATACCGCTTTTTAATGCATCTTATGAACGTAGTTATAGCTAATCTAATGTTCTGTGACTAGTCTATAATGAAATACGCGAAATATGTGGAGTGATTAATTAATATATTGTCAGAATAAAGTTTTCTCTTTGGGTAAGTGTACTTAACTTACTAAAATAATTTAGTAACCCTAGATGACACGCACACATGCATAAATGTGTTCGAACGACATAATATGCGTAGTTGTGTGAGTGTAGGTATGTCAACTGCACCGTCTGTATAGATTTTAGGCCGAGTGTCCGGGGTGTGCGTACGTCACAAAGGGGCTCCTTAAACCGACGCCCGAGTCACAAGTCTTGGAGTCTACTCGAGATTTCTCTACTCCCACTACCACTAGAATTAGGTTTGAAATGTACCCAACTCCCCTCTATTTTCATATTCTTCTCCTAATCCAAGAAATGTGTAAAAAAAATATGTATTGACAAAGATCACGGATCCCGGAGTCTGTGGAGTGGAAAATTTAAATTAAAAAAATAGACACTAGAATTTAATTCACAGCCCACGAAAAATCTGTTAGTGGCGCGCCAAAAGAAGTTTTCACTTCAAAAAAATTGGTTGCATCGAGTATTGCATTAATTTTTCTTTTCCTAAACTTCCTCAACTAAAATATTTCCGCGCGCCCGCACACTAAAATATTTTATTGTTAACAGTACCACAGAATAAATATTACTACAAGTACAGAACACTCACTTAGCGAAAACAATTATATAAAAAGCGACTCTTGCTGGGACACAACAAAGTTCAATTCAGCTCGCATTAGCGCTCAATACCTGTCGCGATTTTCAAGTAAACATTTGCGCTCTCTTCTAACGCGTAACTCTGTCCCTGTCTGGCGCAGTGGGTTGTCGACATATCTAATAACAATATGCGCGGGAAACGTGTTGCGCGAGCGCTCAGCCGTGCGTTCGACAACCGATTGGCGACTGGCACTTGTTCCCTGGGAGGAACGGTCTAGCTGTAGGCTAAAACCGCGAGACCTTGAGCGATAACCCAGTCAAAAGAGACATTCCAGTTTGCATTAATTCCCAACAAGCTGGGTTTTTGTTTAGGCCTTGAATATGTCATTACAAATGATATGTCAAAAGTCCCCATCGATCCCACTTGTGCGTTGTTTTTTATTCGAGGTCAAAGGTTACAAATTTGCATTTTTGCGTATATCTCTGAAACAACGAGAGCTATTGAAAAACGTTTCAGGCAAAGTTTGAAGATCGTAAAATTGTCTACAAAAAAGATTACATCACTTTTCTTCTACAAAGCATCACTTTTGAGATATCGTCTCTTTAGACCGCAGGAAAGTCGTACTTTCGACTGTATGCACACATTTCCGCACCACCTCTGATTTTGAATATTGTATTTTTGCCTCTTTTGAAAATTGCCGATGTCGTATCGCATCCAGTTATCGCATGAAGGAATAATATATGAGGCTGACATTTTGGATATGCAGTTAAACTTTGTGAAGAATATATTTTCGTTTGTTATTGAGCTCTCCCAGGATTTAAAAAGTAAATGATCTTATCCCTAGATGTTCGTGCAGTTAATATTATTATATTATTAACAAATCTAAATCTTCTCTAACAACGATAGTTGGATTGGTGCTACTGAATTATTCAATTGCGGTTTCAATAATGAAGACATCAGCGTCATTTTGAGCTTGTTTCACAACAATATTGGCAGCTGCAAATTCTTCATATAACATCGAAATCAAACGAAATTTATTGTGTGTATTAGCAAAGAAACTGCTGTTGGTTTGTCGAAACAGTCATTGATCGATCAAAAACAATATCAGACGATGAAGATGTTTGTTTAGCTCGACGACGTTGTTCTGCAGCTTTGATATTTTTTGTATACCATTGTAACCGTCAAATATTATAGTAACGTTGTGACCAAACTTTATCGCAATACAATTCAATAATTCGTAGTCACTTTGACTACGGAGCGTTCCTGCTAGAGCCTGGCAACAAATCTGCACTTAACACTCTAACCACTATTCAAGCCAAATGCCTTCGGATTATCTTAGGTGCAATGAAGTGCACTCCTACTAATGCCATCCAGGTAGAATGTGGAGAGCCACCCTTACCACTACGAAGACAATTCTTGGCTGATAGGTTCTATTCTAAAATCCTCCAAAATTCAGACCACCCTCTGTGGCTAAAATTACAAGAACTTCATAGACTCACTCCCCCTCTAGACATCACACCAAATAAACCTTCCCTGTATTCTTCGTAGTTATGTAAAGTTTTCTAACCTACCTTTCACTGTTGCTCAGTTCTCTGTTAATCCTCTGTTTACAACTAATTATCATGCCATAACCTTCCAACCTCGCATAATACTAAATTTGGGTATTGATAAAGAATCCGCGCACTCCAACCGCAAGTTCTGTGAAATAATGGCAAGCTATTGGAGTGATTGGTTACCAGTATATACAGACGCATCAAAGTTGAACCAAAACGGAGATGTTGGAACAGCAGTCTGGATCCCTAAATACAACATTGCTTTAAGGCACAAATGCCCTCCTCTAGCATCGGTGTTCACTGGAGAGGCTATTGCCATACTTGAAGCAATAATGTATGTTTCGTCACACTCCATAGCTAAATCCATTATTCTAACAGATTCAAAAAGTAGCTTACAGGCCATATTGTCCAATCAATTTAAAACAAAGTTGAAATTTCCCGTTGTACTTAAAATTAAGGAGGAACTGCTGAAAGCACAAAATCTAGGTCTTCAAATAGTTTTGGCATGGATACCAGGGCATGCTGGTATTCTAGGAAACGAAAACGTAGACTATCATGCCAAACAAGCGACAGTTACTGGTAACAAAGAATATTACCACATTTACACACATGATCTTTCCTCAATGTGCCAACCCCAGCTATTGGAGTCCTGGAATAAAACATGGCTACAGTCCAAGACTTTTACGGGAAAATTTTATGGACAAATTCAAGAATCCATTCCACCTAAACCCTAGTTTTTTAAATTTAGAAATATGAATAAAAGAATAACATCCACAATTTGTCGCCTACGGTTAGGTTTTGCCTGTACTGCGGTATTTTTAAGAAAGATAAAAATTCGTGACAGTTCTATATGTGAATGTGGCCTGGCTGACGGCACCACCGACCACATTTTCCTGGAATGCTCCAGATATCCAGATTCTCTTAATAACAAGATCCCTCCTGACCTTCCCCGCCCAGCTAATTTCTCCAATCTCCTTCCTTTAGTATATTCTCCGTTTGTGTATGTCCTCAGTAAATATATTAAAAGTAATAATAACAAACTATAATTCTTGTTATATAAGTGTGATATTTTATATTCTTATTAATATTCACACCCATACCTTTTTTTATGTATTCATATCTTGTGATGTTCATCTTTGTGTTTGTCCATTGCAGAGGTCTAATATAATATACAAATACTAACCATTAACAAACAAATCTCTACTGCACCGACCAACTGCAAGACCGACTAGTATTCAAGCTGAATACCGACCAAATTCCAACAGAGCATCCTACTGAAACACATGACATTGGCGAAATTATGGTCATACAACCGAATGGAAGCCAGTAATAAAGAAGAAGAAGAAGAAGACTTTATCGCTTTTTGAACTTTTTAATATACTAATAGGTAAACTCCATGACAGCTCCAAAATGGAATAGCCGCGGGAGAGGATGGTACAATAACCGAGCTTTTAAAAGACGGTGGAACACCACTGATAAAAGAGTTCCAAGCTCTGTTTAATGTCGTGTCTTCTCGTCGTCTCTCTCACAATGTCTAAAGACAAATCTTCGATCAGTATGTAGGTGTGTCATGACCCACGGTGCCAAAACGAGGACACTGACAGCTAAGGTAGTCCACAAATTTAAAGTTGCAGAGCGTGGAACATGGAACGAGCTATGCTTTGAGTTTCTCTGGAAGATTGAATTCGGAACTAGAGAACCAAGGTTATACCGACATAGCTCAACGCATTTGCAAATTAAAGTGGCACTGGGCCGGCCATATCTGCCGCAGAACCGGAGTAGACATGTTCTTCAGTGGAGACCGCGAATCTGGAAACATAGTGTAGACATCCTGAGACTAGATGGAGTGACGATATATGTAAGACATCAGGCTATGTCCAGCTATGTCCAACTATGTCCAGTAGTAAACTAAGATAGGCTGATGATGATGGAGATGAAACTCCACGACCTCCAGCCAGTACTAATAATACATAGATCCACATTTCCTCTCTAAGAATGGACTACAAATAAATCTGGGTGAACTGTAGAATTGTTGTTGGTCATGTCTTGCAGTCAAGTATGATAATATTATCCAAGCTCGTTCTATATTATTCTACAAAGTAGTTTGGTACCTAATACTTAACTCCTATTTCAAGGTTGACTCTCTAAAAGATTATACCAAATCTCGAACTTATTTACATAATCTTTGTATAGAAATTCAGATTCTGGAATTCACGATAATTGCACGATGATGATGATTGTAAAATAAAATTATATAAAATATTGCGTCCACAATTTTGCAGTTGGTCCACGTTGTTCATATTCCTTTAATTTTGTATGAGTGCCACGTATGAGTGCATATTCGTATTTTCTATGTTTAAAATAGCCATAATTCGAGAACAGTACTGTACATCGTAGAAGAAAAAGTGTTGAAATCTTTTTTGTAGACAATTTATGATCTACAAACTTTGTTTGAACGATTTTTCGGTAGCTTTCATTGTTTCAGAGATATACGCAAATAAAGTGGCCAAGTGCGAGTTGGACTCGCCCATGAAGGGTTCCGCTGCAGCATGTAACATATTATACATAGTTCTTGTAGTTCGTTGTAACTTTGATCGAAGTTTCAATAATAGTGTATTTATGACGTACTAAAAAAAAACTACTCATCAGATCGAGTTCAAACTAATTTTCGTTAGTAGTTTATATGGTAATGTACATCATATATTTTTTTTAGATTTTTCATTCTTTTACTTTAGAAGTTAGAGGGGGGGGGGGGACACACACATTTTACCACTTTGGAAGTGTCTCTCGCGCAAATTATTCAGTGTAGACGAAAATGATTTTAGAAACCTCACTATTGATTTGACACCCCACACGTGTAGGTTTGATGAAAAAATTTTTTTTGAGTTTCAGTTCTCAGTATGGGAGGCAACCCTAATTTATCTTTTTTTAAATTTTTTTTGTTCAAATCTTAATGCGGTTCACAGAATACATCTACTTACCAAGTTTCAACAGTGTAATTCTCATAGTTTCGGCAAAAAGTGGCTGTGACATACGGACGGACAGACAGACAGACAGACAGACATGCCGAATCTATAAGGGTTCCGTTTTTACGTTTTACGGAACCCTAAAAACGAAAATTTGCGTCTTTGACCGCGAATAAAAAACAACACACAAGCGGGATCGATCGATTTTGATATGTCATTTGTAATGACGATTCCAAGGCCTGCACAAAAATCCGGCTTGTTGGGAATTAATGCAAACTGGAATCATAATTTAGTCTATTTTGACTGGACTACGAGTGGATGATGCACTGACAACTGACAATACCCCTACCTTCCCCCGATATTGACGGTACAATTTACGGAATTGTATCATTTACATAATTTGTACATATTTGGTACAATTTACATATTTAACTATTTACAAGCTAGGTATACGTGGTAACGCATATCTAGCCTGTTAAATTAACAAGCTAAATATGCATTACCAAGTATACCTAGCTATAATGTTATATGTTAATACCGCCTAATTTCACAGACATGTACCTGGACAATGCGTATGGTGTAACCAGGCAGTCCAGAGACACATAGTCAACTCTTAGACAAAAACTTATATCACCCGATATCCCAATAACTTGTTCCTCATAGAACGACTAGCCGGAACGGACCGAACTCAGTAAGTAAGGTGACTACCGCACTTGAATTGACTCCCTATTTATCAGAAAATTTCTATACTGTGATTCAGAAAACCGTTCGCTCAACTTGAGCAGCCATCTAGCGGTGAGTAGTGGAACTAACACAAGTATAGTGTTGACATCATAGGCATGGGAACGTGAAGCAACCTCTAGCGAAAGTGACCTTTAACCACGTCATGAGCTCGCCCCGTTATAGCTAACAGCTTATCTGCAGAACTACTGACGCCTACAGAACACAGACACAGAAGTTGGCTAATTTTCTAATAGGTGGCAACACTTTAGATCGTGCCGCTATTGCTAATACATGCTACAGATGAAATGGTCGCAAGTCGCGATGTATTACTAATTTTGTAAATGCGAAAGTTTGTAAAAACGTATGAATGTATGATTTGGATGTGGATTTGGATGAAATTTGGTACACAGATAAATTTTATACAATTATAAATAGAGAGTGTCGGCCGCCGACAAGTTGGAAGACAATTTTGCCGTCCTCATATTTAGGCTCTCTTATATCTAAATATTATTGTATATTGTTAATTCTAGAGAACTTTTCGGCAGGATAGCATAATTTTGCATTATACAGATTCGATTTAAAATAAAAAAAAAAAGCTTATCTAAGTTTTACAATCACGTTTATGTATGCAAAAAAAGATTTTACTTCAACTACTTGGATATATAATTATTATAACAAGTTTATCACAGTTTTAAAGCAAAAGATAAATTACGATGAGACAATATTAAACGGACAACTGATGATCCATTTATAAAACTTTCTTAGTAAAATTCAATGCAACAAAAATATCAAATAATAAAAATGTATTTATTGTGTAATTTTGCCGCCCCTTAAAAAGTGCCGCCCGAGACGGGCCGACCCTGCTTCCTCTACTACACTACGCTACTAGGTAAAGGAGTCGAAATAACAAAATTTTGCAGAATGAGCATTGATAGTATAAAAGTGGGAAGATACGGTACTCTCTAATATCTGTTGAATTCAAATTAGACTAGAAACAACTACAGGCAAATAGACACACACATTTAAATATTCAATGTCATGGATACACGTGGATCAACTAAGGTAGATAGGTAGTTTTTAGTAGTGGTAGGACTCTTAGCAGAGTCCGCCTGGGGGAGTACCACACCTTTGCCAGTTATTAGTGTTCCGGTTTGAAAGGCAATTTTGCCAGATAAATTACATGGCATAGAGACATAAAATCTTAGATCTCTGGGTGACGAGCGCAGTGCAGTGCTAGGTAATGATTTGGACTTTCATGTGCTAATAACTGCGTGTCACTGTGCTGTTATGTGGCAAGCATGTTGCTTACCATCAGGCACAAGTACTGCTCGTCTCGTCACTCTTTGTTTAAAAAAAAAAGATAGTGACATACGCATTCAGCAGCGCGAACGAGAAAACAATAATTCTCAGTGTCACGTACCCATTCTCTAACGAATGAAATATGATTCAGAACTCCCAGTTAACATTAACATACTTTGTCCTATTCTGCAAATGTCAATTTATATCTAGAATAGTCTTTGTAAGTTAATAAGTAATTAGATAAAACTGGTCAAGTGCGAGTGGGACTCCTCCCGAAGGGTTCCGTACCATTAGCAAATAAACGGCGAAAACCTCTTTGGCTTTATTCGGATTTCCGTGTACGCAACGCAATTAGCGCAGACAGGCAAAAGTTTTTTAAATTTTGATTTTTGCCTCATGATTCTGACGACGAATTCGACATCGCGTTTTATTTTTAGGGTTACGTATCCAAACGGTAAAAACGAAACCCTATTACTGGAACTAGGCTGTCCGTCCGTTCGTCCGTCTGTCACCAGGTTGTATCTCAAGAACGGTGATAGCTAGACAGTTGAAATTTTCACAGATGATGTATTTCTATTGCCGCTATAACAACAAATACTAAAAATTAAATAAAAATAATATATTAGATTTTAAAAATCAAGTTTGTTGTATGGGGGCTCCCATACAACAAACTTGATCTTTTACCGTTTTTTGCTCGATTAGTCCATCCCAAGAACACAAGATGGCGCCTTAAACATCGCAATTTCCGCAGACATGCAAAAAGTTCATTGAAATTTTGATTTTTGCGTCATGATTGTGACGACGAATTCGACATCGCGTTTTATTTTTACTAGTGGCGCCATTTAGTTTTCTTGGGACGGACCAGACCCAGACCTTTGAATCAGACCCGTGCTTTCGGTGTAAAGCGTTTGTTATAACTCTATTATATATCTATACTAATATTATAAAGAGGAAAGATTTGTACCTATTTTTGTATGTTTGTAATGAATAGGCTCCGAAACTACTGGACCGATTTCAAAAATTCTTTCACCTTTGGAAAGCTACATTATTCCCGAGTAACATAGGCTACGGCAGATGGCGCTGCAGTTGATATCTAGGTTATTATTCGAGCGAAGCCGGAGCGGGCCGCTAGTCTTATATAATTTGTAAACTCTTTCGCCCCGAGTGCCTGCAGTGGGATGGGCTATGCTATGTGCAGCAGTGGACGAGCACGGGCTGATGATGGATGATGACGAGTGTTACCTTGCGGCGCGTCGGTGATGCCGGCGCCGGCGAGGTCGGTGCTCCGGCGGTGCGCCTCTCGCGCCGCGCGCGCGATTTGACGCATCGTCGCCTCCGCCTCTTTCGCCTTACGCTCTGGAATAACAAACGAATATTTATGTAAAGCGTCAACATAAGGTGGACAACTTCCATGGCATAATAGTCGATATGAGGTTGATACTGCCATGACATAAGAGACTAAGAGTATAGTGCGCGCAAGATAACTCTGCGCGCGACTGGTACTTAATGGTACTTAAGGTTGCCAGGTCAAGCTAATAGGTTCCCCGTTCATTGAGAAATTTTAACTTCACGGTTAGGGATTTTTCAAAGAAGCAATATTAGTTATATTGCTACACAACATATACGTGGGACACACAGAAAGTTTTGAGAAACTAAAAAATTAACTTGTATGAAAAAAATGTTGTTACTAAATCTTTTCAAAGAACTCTCCATCAGCCTCTATACAAGTTTCATGCGTCTGAACCAATTTTCAAAACATTTTTTCCAGTTCTCCGCAGACACTTCATTCACGGCCTTCTCAAACGCTGCTAGCGCGTCTTCCGGCGAACTGTATTCCTTTGAGCTGATTTTTAATTTAAGGGAGTAAAAAGAAGTCACACGGAGCCAAATCAGGACTGTAAGGAGGGTGTTCCAAGACTCTGACCGGTGTGGAGTCCAGGAAGTCCCTCGTTTTGATCGCAGAGTACGCGGGCGCGTTGTCGTGGTGAAGAAGAACCCCGCGGAGCCCGGTGTTCGGTCGCTTGTTGCTCATCGCAGAAAAAACTTCTGGCCAACATTTTATGCTGTACCATTCGGCGTTGATGCTACTTTGGTCTCGAAGTAAAATTGAAATTAGGTACCCCGTCTGAGTGAAGAAACTCGCGATCAAAATTTTCCCTGCGCTCCTCGGTCGCTTCACTTTCGTAGGCGTTGGTTCATTTTGAAACAGCCAAACTGTCGACAGACGCTTTGTTTCAGGATCGTATTAATAAATCCAGGTTTCGTCACCTGTCACAATGTCGTAAACGCGCCGTGACGAGCCTGCATCAAATTTTTGTTTGACATCACGGCACCAATCCATACGGGCCTACTTTTGAGCTTCGGTGAGGTGGTGCGGCACCCAGCGGGAAACTATCCTCCTTACGCGAAGGTGCTTGTGCAAAATGTTGTTAACACTTCCTGATCCAATCTGTAGAGTATGCTGAATCTTTTCATACGTAATGCGTCTGTTTTCTTGAATTCATTTTTTTACTGCCAACGAACTTTCTTCGGTGACAGCCGTCGTAGGACGACTACTCCTTTGTTCATCCCCCAAAGTAAAACGACCGCGTTTGAACTCGCTCTACTAGCGGTAGATGGTTGTTTTTGAAGTTCTTTCATCCATAAAAGCAATTCAAAGTCGATCAAATGACTCATCAGGTTTTAAGCCACATTTGAAATCGTAAAAAATCATAGCACGAAAATGTTCTCGGCGCAGATCCATTTTTAATGAAACAAGAAAATTTGAATAGGCTCTCAAAAAAAAAACGGAGTGAAATTTAAAAATCGAACAGAGGTATTTTTACTTTAAAATAATCGAAGTTTTCAAAATAATTACAAAGTGGCCAGTGTCTTCTACAAAAAATTTTTTTCGCAAAACTTTCTGAGATATCTGGTATATGCTACAAGACTACTGAGACTCAAGAACTAATGTTTCGAAGTAATGAACGCCGTTGCAGTGCTGTTTTGGTTCTGTACGACCAAGTATCAATGATACAGGTTAATAACTGTCTGAGCCTCTTACCATCAGGAGAATTTTATTATCGTTTATTACTGTGGTTGTAGTGGTAGGACTCTTAGCAGAGTCCGCCTGGGGAAGGACCACACCTTTGCCAGTCATTCTGCCGCCAAGCAGTAATGTGCAAACATGACTGTGTTTCGATTTGAAAGGCAATGTTTCCAGAGAAATTACAGGGCTTAGAGATATGACATCTTCGATCTCTGGGTGACGGGCGCAGTGCAATGCTAGGTAATGATTTGGACTTCTTCATGTTCCAATAACTGCGTGTCACTGTGCTGTTATTGGCAGGCATGTTGTTTACCATCAGGCACATGTCCTGCTCGTCTCGTCAGTCTTTATTTAAATAAAAAATAATTCATAAAAAAAAATTGGCAGTCATAGGAACTGCCGATAGAAGTGAAAACTTGCTGTTGTCCTGGTACTTGTACCTAGGGGCAAACGCAACTCTTTTATATTTCTGTTGTCCTGGTGTTTAATATTGTATTTTTGTAAGCAATAATTGGTTTCTCTCGGGCAGAACTAGATGGCGCTGATCAGCCTTAAAACGCGATAATGTTTTGTTTCCGAGACGAACCATTAGTTTTACCTGTATGTTAATACGTTGTTATCTTTTGGTTAAACATTTGTATGTAAACAAACGGAATACAATCAGTTTATCGATGTAATACGTGCGTTTCATTTTTGGACACTTGGGCGCTGTACATTGGTCCTTCGTATTGCCGGTAAACGGCGACACGTGGTTGACTTGTGCACTGTGTCAATTGCACCAGACCGGGTAGTGGTTTGCTACCGGTGCATGAAGTTGGCGGTTGAACCTTTCGACCATCAAGCCTTGACCGGTTGATGGTAGCAAGAACAACCGTGGAGGAGTGAAGTGTTCGTCCAACTCTGGGTGTTCTTGGTAGAACCCCTAGCGAGGGAGATCATCGTCACTAGTGGCGGAAGTGCCCACACCGTCCGGTGTGCGGGGCGAGGGCGAAGTACCGCCGCCATTCCGATCCTGCGCCAGCGGCAGACAAGTGGCCTGACGTCACAGGAGTGACGTATGTAGAAGTTGTGACGTCACTATCCAGTGAAGTGTGAGTTCGGTGATAAAAATTGTAAGTACATTTTCGACTTTATTAGTGTGACAGTTTTAACTTTGAAGAAATCTACTGTATGAAGAACTTATTTCGACAAGGTTCTAGAGACTTAAACAATTTCTTGTATTTATTTATCTTGGACTTGTAAAAATTCTTGTGTTGTGCATGACTTAGAATAGTTTCGCCAAAAGTGTTCAGACGGGGAACCTATGCCCGATTTTGTATAGAAGTGATTTTGACAAGGTTCTGAACACTTAGAATAATTGGCCAACAGTTTACATTGACTTAGAAAATTTTGTTTAAAGCATTTGGAATTCAACTTAAGAAAAATATTTAGTGTTCACAGTCAATTTTATCTTGAATTAATAGTTATCAGCAGTGATTGAATTTGTACAACATGGCGAATAAGTATTTTAAATTACAAGAAAATTTAGCGGCACAAATTTCAAAATCCAGGAATAATTTTAAAAAATCCTCAAAAGACCGTTTAACTACAATTTATATTAGCACTCGTTTGGAGACTTTGGAGCAGTACTGGGTTGAGTTTCAGAATAACCATCGTAAAATTATAACAGATGTTAAGACTGAAGAATTACAGGATTCGTTATATTTTACAAATGATATGTATGATTCTTGTGAAGAATTATACACAGAATATAAATGTTTGTTGAAAGAGGCTAATTTGAAGCTGAAACCAGAGTCAACTGCTTCTTTATTTACTCCGAGCGCTCATAGAACTGAACAAAGCGTGAAATTGCCCATAATAGAGATACCGAAGTTTTCTGGTAAGTATTCTGAGTGGGCAACCTTCCGAGATCTGTTCACTTCTTTGATTCATAATAACGGTAACATTGATAACGTGCAAAAGTTACATTATTTGAAGGCTTCTGTTACTGGTGAAGCTGAACAATTATTACGTCACATTCCAGTAACTTCAGACAATTACAGTGTGAGTTGGACTCAGTTAGAAAATAGATTTAATAATAAAAAGTATTTGGCTAATTGTATATTAAAGAGGTTAACATCCCAAAGGTCACTAACAACTGAATCTTCTAACGCGCTAAAATTGTTGTTAGACACAACCAAAGAATGCTTAAGCTCGTTAAAGAATTTAGGTGTTAATGTTACTAGCTGGGATATAATTGTTATTTTTTTGATAAGCCAAAAACTTGATGCCGAGTCTCGTAGAATTTGGGAACAGAAAGTAACAGAAACAGAATTAGAATTGCCTTCCCTAGCAATGTTCGAGGATTTCCTAGAAAATCGGTTTAGGGCGATTGAGTTTTTGGATCCCAATCTACGGAAGTCTGAGAAAGCTAGTTGTTCGTACTTCGTTAGTTCTTCAATTTCGTGTTCTTATTGTACTGACAATCACAAAACTTGTAATTGCAAAAAATTCGCAAGAGAACCCACCGAAACCAAGCGTGAATTTGCGCGGTCACACAAATTATGTTTCAACTGTTTAAATGAAAGCCATACAGCCTTTCAATGCAATTCGTCAGCCAGGTGTCGTTTGTGTAAGAAAAAACACCACACTCTTTTGCACCCAAAAAATCAACAGTCAACTTCTAACGTTGATGTTGATCAGCCTGTGAGAAAGAATGTTGTCACTACTGCGATAGCTTCAACATCACAATCATCGAGATCACAGGCTCATTCGGAAACGTCACATACACCAGAGATAACCACTTGTTTAGTTAGTTTGCCCAGTCGAGTTCTATTACTAACCGCTTTGGTGACAGCGGAATCTAAGAATAGAACAACTGTTGTTTTAAGGTCCTTGCTTGACCAGGGATCTCAGGCGTCCTTTTTAACCGAAGCTGCTGTGCAGCTATTAGGTCTCAAGAAAACTTTGGAGACCAGCGTAGTTACCGGACTAGGCGGAGACCGCGGCTCGAACATCGCTTCGAAGCACACAGTTATGTTAACAATTCAGTCTCGCCTAGACTCAACCTTTACTATGACAGTAAAGGCACATGTGCTGAAAAAACTCACTTGCCTTTTGCCCAGCACAACACTGCAGAATGTTCAGTGTTTGCCATCACTCCAGATTAGTGCTTTAGCAGATCCATCGTTTGGAACACCCAACCGGATAGATCTGCTACTGGGGGCGGAAGTGTACAGTCAAATCCTTTTGAAGGGATTGATTAAAGGTCAGCCTGGTTTGATTGCTCAGAACACGCGGCTAGGCTGGATTTTGTCTGGCAATATCCCAGCTGCTAATGGCAATCCTAGTATACAATGTCACAATATCGTGAACATGCACTTAGCGCATGATGAACAACAGGACGAGGATGCGCTCCTGAAGAAGTTCTGGGAGATAGAAAGGGAACCTACTACCCAGAAACAAAAACATTTGACCTTGGAGGATCAAAAATGTGAGGAATGGTTTACACAGACTACAAAGAGAGACGAGTCTGGACGGTACGTAGTGCGTCTCCCATTCAACACAAATGACCCACAATGCAAGTACGGGAATACACGCAGTATTGCACGAAAACGATTCCTTATGTTGGAAAAGAGGCTTTCAAATATTGCTCCAGAACTCAAGGTTGAATATTCAAAGGTAATTGAGGAATATATTGCAATGGGTCATATGGAAGAAGTAAATAATACCAACGAAATTGAAGCTGTCTACCTACCTCATCATGCTGTTGTAAGAAAAGACAAGACGACAACCAAGGTACGTGTAGTTTTTGATGGTTCTTGTTCTGGATCAAACGGTGTCTCTATTAACGATGATTTAATGACCGGCCCAACCTTGCAACCAGAGCTAAGACATTTAGTAATGCGTTGGCGCCTTTACCCAATAGCAATTGTCGCGGATATTGTTAAAATGTTCAGGCAAGTGAAGGTTGCTGAAGAAGATGTAAATTTTCAGCGTATTTTCTGGCGAGATGACCCAAATACAGACTTGAGACATTTGCGTCTATTGAGAGTTACGTTTGGAACTTCTTCGGCACCTTACTTGGCAGTGCGATCTTTGCAACAGTTAGCCAGGGATGATGGTGATGATCTACCATGGGCTCAAAATCGAGTCTTGACCGATTTTTACATGGATGATCTCATGACCGGTTGTCATTCTGCGGGCGAAGGTAAACAGATCCATAAAGAAATGACTACCCTTTTAGGTCGAGGGGGCTTCCCGATGCAAAAGTGGTCCACCAACAATCGGGAACTAATGCAACATTTTTATTCTACAAAATGTCAATCAGATTCCGATCTAGAACTAAATTCCGACAATGTAATGAAAATTTTGGGTCTGACATGGAACCGAGAAGCCGACACGTTCCAATGTACGGTTACACTATCTCCCATGGATGGTGTATGCACCAAGCGACGGGTAATATCGGACATTGCTCGTCTGTATGATCCTCTGGGGTGGCTAGCTCCAGCCGTTACGACAGCTAAAGTATTTATTCAAAGGCTTTGGCTGTCTGGTATTAAGTGGGATGACCCACTTCCATCATCGTTGCTCAAGGACTGGCTTGAATTTCGCAACGACTTGAAGAGTCTTCAGGATATCCGAATCCCAAGGTGGATCGGGTCTAGTAAGGGTGATACTTGTCTTGAGCTTCAAGGATTCTCAGACGCTTCTAACGTGGCATACGCTGCTGTTGTGTACGCTCGCAGTATAAGTTGCGATGGTAGTGTTCGCATTAGCTTAGTGACGTCAAAGACTAGAATCGCACCAATTAAGCAAGTTTCGATTCCGCGCCTGGAACTATGTGGTGCTGTCTTATTGGCTAAACTCCTTAATGAAGTCGCGGAAACATTAAATGTTCCAAAACACCACCTACACGCTTGGACGGACTCGACCATTGTTTTAGCTTGGCTTCGCAGTCACCCTAGTCGATGGAAGACGTTCATCGCCAATAGAGTGTCTGAAATACTTACGATCATGGATGCAAATCAGTGGTCTCACGTATCTTCAAAGGACAATCCAGCTGATTGTGCTTCTAGAGGTGTTACGCCTTCAGAGTGTGTTAAAAATGCCTTGTGGAGTGGCGGCCCAGAGTGGCTGCATTTGCAAAACATTCATTACAATAAAGGAGACATAAAGGATACTGACCTGGAAGAGAAAAGAGTAACGAAATGTCATGTACTCGCTAGTAATCCAGATGTTGGTGATCCTTTTCTAGAAAGGTTCTCCTCTTTGAGAAGAATGATCAGAGTGCTCGCGTGGTGTAAGCGACTTTGCATCTCCTCTCGTCTAGTTTTAGGCCCATGGCTGACAACAAGGGAGTTGCGAGAGAGTTTGTTGATATGCATCAAGCGAACACAAGATCAGTTCTTGCCAATAAATTTTAATGATAAGAAAGGAAAGTATTCTTCTCTTAACCCCTTCAGAGACGACGACGGAGTATGGCGAGTTGGTGGTAGGTTGCAGAGAGCTGATCTTTCAGAAGATCGGAAGCATCCTGTATTAATTCCGCGCCAATCTCACTTGGCAAGACTGATCGTCGGTGATGCCCATGAAAAGACACTTCATGGAGGCCCACTTTTAGTGATTAGTTATATTCAATCCAAGTACTGGATCATTAATTTACGGAACTTAGTGAAATCCTACATACACAAATGTACGATTTGCACACGATATTCTTCTAAAACACAACACCCAATGATGGGTCAATTGCCCTCAGCTCGAGTAACACCATGTAGACCATTTTACCAAAGTGGTGTGGATTATGCCGGTCCAATTGCAGTAAGAACGACCAAAGGACGTGGTCATCGATCCACAAAAGGATACATTTGCCTTTTCGTCTGCATGGTGACTCGTGCTATACACCTTGATATTGTGAGTGATCTTACTGCATCTGCTTTCCTTGCAGCTTTTAGGCGGTTTGTCTCCAGACGTGGACATTGCGCCGATCTTTGGAGCGATAACGGTACTACCTTTGTCGGAGCTGATCGAGAGCTGCGGAAATTACTAACTTCAGAAAAATCTACTGTCGCCGTTGAGATTGCTGACTGGCTATCAACGAATGGGACGACTTGGCACAGAATTCCTCCCTATAGTCCCAATTTTGGAGGACTGTGGGAAGCAGGTATTCGTTCCACGAAGAATCACCTCAAAAGAACTATTGGTACTTCGACTTTGACCTTTGAAGAACTATCAACGGTATTGTCTCAAATTGAGGCTTGTCTTAATTCAAGACCAATATCGCGTATGAGTGACGATTCTCATGATCAGGTTCCGTTGACGCCAGGACACTTCTTGATTGGGGAAGCATTGGTTCTAGTGCCAGATGTTAATTACCAAAACACTAATGTTTCTTCTTTGAGACGCTGGCAACTAACACAACAAAAGGTCCAAGAGTTCTGGAAACGATGGTCTAAGGAGTACTTGACCCAATTTCTTCAGCGATACAAATGGAAGGAACGCTCCCGAGATCTCGAAATAGGGGATGTTGTGTTGGTAAAGGAAGATAATCTTCCTCCAGCTAGATGGCTTTATGGTGTTGTAACGCAAAGACACAGTGGTCCTGATAACATCACTCGCGTTGTCAGTCTGCGCTGTAAAGATACTATCATGAAGAGACCTGTATCTAAACTTATTCGACTGCCTGTATCTGACTAACATAGGGGTCGAATAATCGACCGACGACTTGCATTGGGATACTGTATGTGCCTTTGAAATCACCTGAACCCGATAATATTTTTGTAAATTACAAGGTAAGGTTAGTATGCTAGCAATTCCTTTCAGTTTAACGGATCTATAATCTCGATCAATAAGCTAAAATTTTTTGTTATGTGATATTGTTAATCTTATTTCAACTTATTTGATTGGTTTCCATTGTTAAGAATGTGTATTATGTGTTGTAATTACTTAAATTTAAAGGGATGTCAACATTTTTAGTTTTCTAGTTGCTATTTTATTTTATTGTTGTGAAAACTGTCAGAAGCTTAGATTTCAATTCGTTCTTTAAAATTTGTTGGTTTAAGTTTAGTTTTAAATTATTTTGTCTTGCAAGTCTAATAACTTTTATTCCCACTAGTTATGGACGTGTGGTCCATGGGTGGCGGAATGTTTAATATTGTATTTTTGTAAGCAATAATTGGTTTCTCTCGGGCAGAACTAGATGGCGCTGATCAGCCTTAAAACGCGATAATGTTTTGTTTCCGAGACGAACCATTAGTTTTACCTGTATGTTAATACGTTGTTATCTTTTGGTTAAACATTTGTATGTAAACAAACGGAATACAATCAGTTTATCGATGTAATACGTGCGTTTCATTTTTGGACACTTGGGCGCTGTACACCTGGTATCTGGATATAAACGTTGTGGGCTGTTGGAGGTAGGTAATCGAAACTCTTTACTGTTTCTGTTGCCCTGGTACCTACCTGGCCGTTTTTACCGAGTTTACCCGAAGATTTCATATCCGATCCGATCCATTATCATATCCAAGCGTGACGATTGATGAATCTATTTCACAGCCCACGAAAATTCTGTCTATAGTGCGCCTAAAGAAGTTTTCACTTCAAAAATACTTTATAAAAAATCGCGCGCGGCCGTCACGCGCGGCTCCCACGCCGCCACGTCACGCGTTACCTTGTTCGCGCCAGGCCGCGTCGTCGGCGCCGGCGTGCAGCTGCGCGTCTCGCAGCGTGCGCGCGCGGCGGGCGCGCAGCGAGCGCAGGATGTCCCCCGCGCGCGCGGCCGTCACGCGCCGCTCCCACGCCGCCACGCGCACGCTCACGCCCGACCCGCTGTTCGGGATACCCAGCTCCTGGAAACCACATAATTATCCCTATTGCTGGAGTATTAGGTATTAGTCAAACCCGCTATCTAGTCATATCGAGATGTAGTCCTAAAGCTTCTAACTCTTAGTTGCTGGTCTAAAATAATAAATTTATGCAAGGTGTCACTATATCCGAACCGAAAGGGCAAACCATGCAAACATTGCGCGTTTTGACAACCACAAACACAAAAATATTTATTGCTAAACAGCAAGTACAAAACATTTTATTAGATAGATAACCTATGCAAACTGGCCTCTTCCAGAGGCGTGCAATAAATATGTTTGCGAATACAATTTCTCTTCAGTAATAGCTTTTACTAATAGTAGCATCTCGTGGTTTCCATGCGTACAACCCTGTCAGAGTATCAGACTGGGTGAAAAATAAACCATTCTAATTAGTCCGTCAGCTAGATCATGGAAAAATATGGGACACGTTTGTTTTGTCTTATCAAATTATTTATTAAAAACCGATAGATCATCAAACTTCCAGAGGGGGGTCCTGACGTCACTTGCGGGTAAAAATCGTATCCACAAATGACGTCACGCGAAACTTCTAAGCAATTTATCTTCGTCATTTTTTGTTTATGTAACAAAAAGAAAAATTACATGTACAATATATTTTAGCAATCTAGGTGACTGACTTATTCGTTTTTTTAGGATTGTAGCCTATTCTGAATCCCGGGAATTTTATCGTCATAGTGTGAAAACGTCCATTCTATTAAGCTATCATGCATCTCCTTCGACCGCACCGTCGGTTACCACCATAAGAGTTAGTGGTCCAAAGCAGACATTAGGTCTATGTCCGTTAAAAAATCACCTAAACGAACAATACTTTTGTATTCATTTGGCTAGAGGTATTATTTTAAACAATCTTACCTGTAGAACGTCTCTCTTCCCCTCGATGAAGTTGAAATGCAGCGTGTTCTTGTTGAGGTCCAGCTGATGGTTGATATTCTCGTTGCAATAGTCTCCCTTGTCAGCCAGGCTGTCTCCTATTTCCTGGAAATTAAGATAAGTTGCTGGTAAAAGCGATATCGTTTCATTGTAGATATCCCAAAAGACTCGAACGAGGAGGTTTTTTGAGTCCACTTTCGTAATAAAAACGTGTTGGCTGTAAAATGCGTTGTCTGAGTGAGTTTTCCCCAATGGATACAATCTTGGTGTTGTCAAGACGAGAGTGAATCGGTTTCTTCTAGATAAACACGCTCCATCGTAAACCGCATCGTCGCTTAATATCAGGCATTAGGAAGTAGAATTCTGTTGAATTTCTGTTTTGTTTACTGTGGAACTTTCTGTCATTATTTTTAATGTATTAAGTACTGTATCCTGATTCACAATGAAATCGGATTGATTTCAACACGGAATCAAACCTCTCGGTCTTTGTCTAATCCCTTGTAAATGACAGAGACAATGCTTGGTTTTCTGTGCCGAAATCATTCGGATTGCCCTGTCAATCACCACAAAGTATAGGCGTGCCACGAAATAATGGCACTTGGATGACATAGTCAGGAGCAAAGACCAATATACCCATGGTCAGGAGGGTGTGGGCATCGGAAAATCGGGCGTCGACTGGCTTGGCTTGACGACGGCGCTAGTTCCCATTTTGGCCACGTGCCATTATTTCCATGTGAGGGTATAATTTTCACCGTATAGTTATAAACTGACTTCACTGAATGCTTACCTTGTCAGACGACACCTCAGGCTCTAACGCGTCGATGCGCTGTCGAAGCTCGTCCACGGTGCAGTAGATCTCCAGGTTGTCTTCTATGGACTCTATGCTCTTGGGAGACAGGTCAAACTTCTGAAATAAAATAGGGTTTATTTTAGAATAGAACGCCATCCAAAGCTATTAACGTTGCTGTAAAAACAGATACTCCCTAGATTTGTCCCTTCTCACGCCCTGAAGAAGACGTTACATCCTCTGTACCTACTTGATCAAAAACTCACTTAGTCGATGAGCTGGGTCAGGTTTTTCTGAGGGACTTCCTGGACTATATTTAAATAAAAACAATCATTACCACTGGTAATCCTTTAAACATTTTCGGACCCAATGTTGATTAAATAAAACGGATTGAAGATGTTAGATGTTTTAGCTATCCTTGACGAAGATATTAAATCCTTTAGATAAGAGAAACTCACCTGCTCCAAGCTATCCAAGGGCTTATAGTCGATGAGCTGGGTGAGCTCCTTCTCGACCGACTTCCTGAGCTGGTGCGCCTCCTCCCGGGCCTGCGTCAGCGCCCGCGCGCGCGCCTCTTCGGCTAGGATGCTCTCTATCGACCTGTCGTCGGCGTGCTCGCCCATCACCCACACCTGATGGAAATAAACAACAGTACCAATTAGTATTAAGTAAATGGTAACCCTAAAAATCTAAGTATGAAAAGCACGCATCATAAGCCGTAGGCAAGTGACGCATTGTACCTACTAACTTATAATAATTGATTTACATCAACATAAGCAATGACAAGAACGTCCGATTTATTTATTTTTTAATTTAATTTGTCTCCATGAAATCCTGAATCCATGCATAGTAAGCACATTGGTTTTCATTTAAATTTTGTTTGAATTGATATGCAGGGAGACTTCAATAATAATAAATCTATATAATAAATCCCCAGAACCGGATACACTTCGAAGAGTGTGCCACTGATTTACATGATACAATACCACCTTGCCCTTTTTTCTATCGGAATGCTCGTAGCTTGAAGAAGCGACATCGTTTCATGGTTGATGTTCCAAAGACACGAACGAAGAGATTTGGCTCTACTTTTGTGATAATAACGTCTAGGCTGTGGAATACGTTGCCCGAGTGTGTTTTCCCTGTTGGTTACAATCTTTGTGTCTTCAAATCGAGAGTGAATCGGTTTCTTCTAGGCAAGACCGCATCGTCGCTTAACATCAGGCGAGATGGCGGTCAAGTGTAAACCGATAAAAGTTGAAAAAAAATCGTTGGAAGTTATAGTTGAAATATAGTCTTTGGTGACTCTCGATGGCGCGATCGACGTTCGCAACATAAAACGACAAATCTCATCCGTCCGATTTCCGTATCGTGAGGTTATAAGCTATAGGTTCGAATCCCGCCCTGAAAAAATACTGAGAAGTGCCTTACAGTATTTTCCCAGCCGCTGTTGTGTTGCTTGACTACGACTATGTAACCCTCTGAGAGATTGCCTCTGCCGTGAAACATTAGAAACGCCTGATAAATCTTGGATAGCATGTTGTAGGCACGTCTGTAATATCATCGGCTCTTGTTATTCCAACTGGCTAACTGCGAACTGGCTGCCCGATTACATTGTTACTTTATCGAGTTTGAAAGTGTCCAATACTACATTTGTAAATTAAAACTTACTACTAAACTACTAATACTTCAATGGAGCTTGCGTACTTAGGTACATTGGTGTAGTAGTAGTACCACAGAATAAGTAGTAGTAAGAAACAGATGCACTCTATACTACCAAAAACTTACCCAGATTATAGCTATCAGGGAACATCCACTCAGGCAACATAATCCGCAGTTTAATTGTTCGTACAAGAAGCAGAATCAAAGATCTCGTTCGAGTCCTTGGACCATCAACTATGAAATGATGTCGCTTTTTCGAGATATAAACAGTCGACAGAAACGGAATGTCTGGAGACCATGATCTGTTTTTCTTATCGTTAATAACAGGTATACACTTGACAAAAACGATCTCAATAAGTACATTGGTTTAAATAGATGCTTGACACCATCTCGCCTGATGTTAGGCGACAATGCGGTCTACGATGGAGCGATTACCTAGAAGAAACCGATTCAATCTAGACTTGAATACCTCAGCAATGTGGAACAGATTGGAGAGAGATGTTCAGTACAAAACAAATTTACTGTAATACGTGTCTATCGACTGTGACCGGCGACCCCGGCAGCGGCGCTTTCATCGTGCCAACCGCCGTGACAAACTGCCTACAGTTTCAAAAGGTCAACATTTCATCAAAACAACCACACCACCCAACCGCCCTTATTCCAACGAAATACGACCTATTCTCGATTAAATTAGCGCAATGCACAAAACAATGGGCAAACCTTCGTTTGTCCTTGTCAAATATACGTAACAAAGGTATATGCAGTTGGTATTTGACGGCCTTCCGACTACGTTTCCGATTACGCTTTGTTGCTAAATGCTAATTGAAAACAAGCATAGGATATCGAACCGTGTTTCCTCCTAATCCGTAGATAATCCATTAGGCGTAGAAAGGAATGGCTCGAGAAGTCGTTATGGTGAAATTGATTAATTTCTTAAGTAGGTACCTACAGTCTACAAAACAAGCAGAAAAAGGTTCTAACAATGATAGATTTGCGTTTGTTTAGCCTGAAGCAAAGGGACGATGGCTTACCCAGAAGAAACTGATCCAGTCTCGAGTTTAAGACACTCAGATATCATCAGGATACTCAAACACGCATCAGGAACTATCTACTCAGAAAACGCAATACAATTTAGATGCCTTTAGGAAGAAAGTGGAGGCAAACATTTTCTAATCTCTGATAAATAATAGAACTATTTCTTGCTTTGATATGAGACGCGAAAAAAGAAAAAAGTATGACTTGTTTCTAAGGTTAGGTACTCGTATCTCGTATGTCGATAGCTTGGGGTTGCCAAGCTATTGTAACTGAACTAGAACTGTGCTTAGAAACTGTCCAGATTCATCTTATTCGCAGCCCTGGTTCCTAGAACCCGAAGAGGAGGACCCAAAGGAAAGGATTCCCTCTTTTCTTTAAAGGCGTATGGAAACACAGCGCTCTTCCCCTCAGAGGGTACACTTGGCGAGCGACGAAACCCCGAATCTTCCACCAGAGGGTCTACCGCATAACCAAAACTGTCTTATCTTTGACATTGCTCTCTCTTTCTTGTCGCTTGAAATGATAGAGACAGCATTATTATTTTTCTATCGGAATGCTCGTAGCTCGAAAAAGCGACATCGTTTCATGGTTGATGTTCGAAGAGATTTGACTCTACTTTTGTGATAAGAACGTCTAGGCTGTGGAATACGTTGCCTGAGTGGGTTTTCCCCGATGGTTACAGTCTTTGTGTCGTCAAACCGAAAGTGAATCGGTTTTTTCTAGGTAAACACGCTCCATCGTAGACCGCATCGTAGCTTAACATCAGGCGAGATGGCGGTCAAGTGTAAACCAATAGAAGTTAAAAAAAACATTAGCAAACCGTAGCCGATTTAGTAAGGCGGTAGAAGCGCCGGACTTGGTAAACCTATGCCAGCGATGGCAGCGCCGAGTAGCACCCACAGCAATTTGACATGGGTTGGTTGATGAATGACAACTGAACTGACCCAGGGCTCGCCATCTTCTCCTTTGAGGAACTGCACCTGCTTCTTGCCGTTCTTCTGAAACTTGGGCCGCTCCTCGTCATCAGCGACCTTCTGGTCCCACAGCTGCCAACGCCGGACCTGGAAAAGACAGAAAACAGCAAATAAATATCCTATTTTGTAACAATTAGTGGCCTAGAATTGTTCACCTCTTCCTTAAGTTTAAGGCCCTGACCACACATGCTACTTTTTGAAGCGGGATGCAGCGACTAGACGTCAAGCGCAGCTACTTTTTGAAGCGTGACGCAGCGTCTAGGTGCCTGTCGCCGCTGCTAAAAGTAGCTAGTGTGGTTTGGCTGTAAAGTAAATGACTTGGGGCTTCACACAATGAAATAAATTAATAGAATATCAAACAATCATGTTTTGTAATTGATTTTCAGTGAACAGAACACAATCGTTTTGAGGTCACAATTTTCGCCCGAACCATTATTCCGATTTTAAATCGATCCCAGCACTTAGACAACTGTGTTACTTTGAATAAAATCAGTTAAAATTAATATTTAAAATATTAAGCTCCTTGGATTATTTAGCTTGACCAAAATCCTGCAAAACACTTTTCTGGTTTAAATTTAAGCTTAGGTAGGTAGGTCAGGCTAGTCTGCTCTAGATCGAATTTATTCAAAATAGATAGTGTTGGATTTTTCATGAAATAACGATCAGAGTTTTTTACAATAAAAAAATAAAAATGACACCGAAAAAACCAGTTTTAATTCGAGTACCTACTCGAAATTATCAGCGATGACCCCACATTATTTTTTGGTAATAAAATTCCTATTTGTACTTTCTAGTAAAGTAACCGAACACTTTTTTAAATTTATGTTTAGTTAATGAGTAATTAAATAAAACTTGGTCAAAAATGGACTCCTGATTAAATATTGATTTTTCCTCCAAACTGTGTCACGCTATTCTCGACTTTATGTACATCACATTAAGAAACGCGTCGCGCGGGTGAAATCTGATTTTTTCCTGGCTTTAGGCGCACTCTTAATCGTCCAAATCACAAGACAAATCTAATATTACTTATACGAGTAGTCATTGAAATTTTGACACATATTGTAAAAAAGTGCAAAGTCAACATAAGAAAAAATACCACAAATTATATTCCTTCTACAGGGAGATGCAAAATTTGTACGTATGGACGGTTGAATCGATGGATGTAAGTATGCATTTATGTTACTCTTTAAAACAGAAACTACTAAAGGGAATTAGGGTACTTATGAAGATTGCTAAATCTAAAATTAATTTAAAAAAATTAGCAGTCATAGGAACTGCCGATAGAAGTGAAAACTTTTAACTCAGAATTTGATAGCTTACTTTGGAAACTACACGGGTGTAACCGGAGGGCATGGCCTGGCCATCATGGCATGGCCATCTAGAAATGCGTCAGCATTTCCTATTGGCTGATGCATTTCTAGATGGCCATGGCATGATGCTTAGGCCACGCCCTTTCAGCATTTGCCATTGGCTGACGCATTTCTAAATGGCCAATAGCCATGGTCCCGAGTTTCCCCGAAGATTTCTTATCATACCCAAGCGTGATGCTAGAATCCAATTCACAGCCCACGAAATATCTGTCTAGGCTAAAGAAGTTTTCACTTCAAAAACTAAATTTCCAACCTACAACAACAAATAGGTTGTTTTTTATTACGGCAACTAGGCGTGAAAACCCTTGTGACGCTACTATTAAATCACACATTAAGACGTTACTTTTTACAACAATAGTAAATCGTAACTTCTTAGCTAACCATTGGCCGTGGTCAAGGATAATTCGGTAACAGGTAGCGAAACGCGGTGCACACGTGCGTGCCTTATCACCCACACACTATCAAACGTACGACATCGATACTGCAGGGAAATGTGCAATTAGGTGCGGTGATTGTGCGAAAGATTGCAAAATCTTATCGACATTTATTCGAATTTTCATGGTAGGATTCAATCGAAAACACAGAATCAACATCAATTAAAACTGTTTTTGAATCTCAGGGCACATCGAGCTGCCTTGCAATACGTAGGTAAGATTGAAATACATTGTTTTTGTAGTGATAGGACTCTTTGCATAGTCCGCCTGGAGAAGTACCACAGTATTCCCAGTAATCCTACCGCCAAGCTGTAATTCACGAACATCACTGTGTTCCAGTTTGAATGGCAATGTTTCCAGAGAAATTACAAAGACTTAAATTATCTTATTATACCCAGAGATACAATAGAGCGGCGGCGAGCGGAACGCGTGTGGGGCGTAGAGCAGAGCTTGGTAATGAATTGGACTCTTCGTGTTCCAATAGTTGCGTGTCACTGTGTTGTTATGGGCAGGCGCGTTGCTTACCATCGTCCCGTCACTCTTTGCTGTAAAAAAGAGAATGCTGCCAATTTTTTTGTCTCTAGAAACAGGTCGAGGAAGATATGAGCCTAATAGTCAGCAACTGAAAATTCAAACAGGGCACACCGGACTGCATTAGCGCGCTTTGTAATTTGAACAGACTAAAGAACTCCGGAACAGAACCGAGTTCTTTTTAGGGTTCCGTAAAACGTAAAAACGGAACCCTTATAGATTCGTCATGTCTGTCTGTCTGTCTGTCTGTCTGTCTGTCTGTCCGTCCGTATGTCACAGCCACTTTTTGCCGAAACTATGAGAACTACACTGTTGAAACTTGGTAAGTATATGTATTCTGTGAACCGCAGTAGGATTTTTACAAAAAAAATATAAAAAATAGGGTTGCCCCCCATACTGAGAACTGAAACTCAAAATGTTTTTTTTCATCAAACCTACACGTGTGGGGTATCTGTCGATAGGTCTTTAAAAATGATGTTGAGGTTTCTAAAATCATTTTCGTCTACACTGAATAATTTGCGCGAGAGAAACTTCCAAAGTGGTAAAATGTGTGTCCCCCCCCCTCTAACTTCTAAAGTAAGAGAATGAAAAATCTAAAAAAAATATATGATGTACATTACCATGTAAACTACCAACGAAAATTAGTTTGAACTCGATCTGATGAGTAGTTTTTTTTTAGTACGTCATAAATACACTATTATTGAAACTTCGATCAAAGTTACAACGAACTACAAGAACTATGTGTACTATGTATATAATGTTACTTGCTGCAACGGAACCCTTCATGGGCGAGTCCAACTCGCACTTGGCCACTTTATTTGGACGAAATATACCATACCTCTAAAAACGTTACGCAAACAAGTGAATTACCACTAACATTGGTTAGCCAGATCACAATGCATTAGGCTAGAGTAGAAGGTACCTACCGAGACAGGTTGCCCCGAATCAGTCACGGAACTGACAGCAATGAATGATTAAGTAGTACCAATCCCCTGCTGAGATAATCACGGATCTAACTCCATTTAAAAAAAGTAATCCAACTATCTTTGCCTCCACTGATCCGTGTACGAAAATAGTGCTAAATAGATTACTAGAACACTTTTTGCGTCGCTCAAAATAGGCTTGAAAAAACACGTCACAAAAACTGAGATTAGAGAACAATGACTTTTAAAAATTTGTTATAGTTATTAGATTCGTACGTGCGTAATACGGAACGATTTCTATTATTTTCTCGGATATTTTTGGCGGTTTGATTATTTTTAACTTTAAGAGTATTATTATGACTGACTTTTTGGCTCAGTTGGCAGTAAGTCTGCCCATAGAGCCATTGCTTGTAGATTCGATTCCCGCGTAGAGCAAATATTTGTGTATTGAATACGAATGTTTGTTATCTATCTGTATGTTTCTTTGAATCACTAGCATGCATTTACAATTGTATAAGTGCGAGCCACAAGCTTAAGAATTTGTTATTGGCGATGTTCTAGTATTTAAGCGCTTTTATACATTTTTTCCCGGTTTAAAGAAGACAAATTAAGAATAATAGACAAATTAAGTCAATAAATAAATTCTGATTAATCCCACCAATATTATAGAACAAGGTTGTTTAGAACAAAATAAAATTATAGTACAGCACATAGGCGGGAAAATAACAGGAACTACGCGGGTAAACTGCTAGTAATATGTATGTATATAAAGTGTCTTTAAAAAACTTTACTTTATTATTTAACTTAAATTTATTTTCCCTGAGTCCGACTGAAGTCTCAAATGCCAACATTTTTTACACCTAATTATTGACTATGCTCAAAAATTTGGCATAATTTCGCTTTAGATTTAACCTAAATATATAGATTACGTCGGTAAATATTCTCTTGAAATCTAGCGTACCTATAATATAACCAAATCTGTTCGCTACGGTTCAGAAGTTCAGATAACAAACATAAATATTAACATGAATACTATTATTATCCAATGCGTAAATAAATAACAGAGCATTGACGTCTAGAACTAAAGCAAGGGACGTCATTATGCAGTTTACGAGTTTTACGCCGTTTACTTAGAATTACCATAAAACCTGATTGATTGGTTACTTCAATACTACAATACAACGTAATCTTAACATGGCGTATTCAATCGCGGAATCCGTTACTTTGTACTTTTCAATTGATAGTTGATAGTGCTTGTCGTGGAAAAACATCTATAAACAGATCTATAGACTCGTACCTACTCAAGGGTAAAACTAAAGACACCTCGCGGTTAAAATACCCGCGTAGATTGCGTACCTCTTGTTTTCCCTGGATAAAAAGTAGCCTATATGCTATTCCAGCCTTTATTCTAACTGTGTTCCAATTTCAACCTGATCCGCTCAGCAATTTCGATGTGATCGAGGGACAAAAGAGCAAGAAAATAATATTAAGTAGTATTTACTAAATTAAGGTAGTACTTCAATAGATAATTGTATATTAAAGTAGGTACATATTTTAAGATTAAGAGACGATTCACACGGCGCGGCTGCCAACCGCGCCCGCGCACGGGTGCGGCAGATTTCCATATAAAATTGGATTCAATTCACACGACGCGGTTTACGGCCGCGGCGGCTGCGGCAGCCGCGCGGCAGCCGCGCGGCGCCCGCGTGGCTGCGCGCGATTCTTGCGCAGTAGCTTTCCGGAGCAAAAACCGCGAAAACCTGCGGTTTCGTGAGTATTGAAACAAAACCGTCGCGCGGCGCGGAGCCGCGCCCGCGCGCGGGCGCGGTTGGCAGCCGCGTCGTGTGAACCGGGCCTAAGAAGGTCAAATCATTATTATCTATTTTTGTCCAGGAAAATAACGGGAACGGAAAATGTGCGGGTAAAACCGCCGGGTTTGTTTATTTTAAATTTCTGATGGCAGCTAAGGCAACGCGCAAATTAACCATAATTTTTTTCATAATAGTACTTCGGTTTAAAGTTATTAAGTTGATATAAGTTTTAATACTCTCTAATTAAAAGTGATGATACCGCAAGCTTACATCTCGCCTGATGTAAAGCGACGATGCGGCTTAAAACCGGTTTCCTTTCCCAAGTGGGCTCTGTAAAGAGTCCTACCCAAGCTATAACCATCTAGATTTTCAGTTTTACCAATCAATCAAATCAAACCAGGATACAATAATTTAAAAAAAAATAGTGAGTCGGTTAGATTGCTAAAAAATATTGTAAACGTATTTTTTCTTTTGTTTCAGAGCCAAAAAAATTGTGAAGATACGGTGCTAAGAAGTTTCGCGTGAGTAGTACCTGTGGGTACGATTTTACCCACAAGTGACGGCACGACCACCCACCCTTCTCTGGCACTCTGGAAGTTTGATGATATTATATATCTTTTTCGTTTTTTTTTTTAAATTTGATAAAACAAAAAATAATAATGTAAAGTAGTAAAGTCCTATATTTTCCAAGATCTAGCTGACGAACATCAAGAATGGTTCATTTTTGACCCAATCCGTTGTTACCCTATTCTTCATTCATTTTCGATTTGCAAACATCCAGATTGCATCTATTGGAGAATACCCACTCGGGCACATGAAGCAGAAGCTGGCGACGAAATAGACGAAATGGACGAGTAACTTGTCACAAGACACCTATACAGTATACACGGCAGTGGACTAATTAGGTCGATAATGATAAACGCTTGCACAACACTACAGTTTATTCACGACACCAATAAACCTGCTGAAGTGGCAGCTGTAAAACAAGACGACACGTTAAGCTGCCTATACACACTGGGCCATTGGAGGCCAACGCGAGTGTCGACAAAACGGCACGAGACAAAACGTAGCATCCACACACTGGCCCAGCGCAGGCCAACGCGAGCGCCGACAAAACGGCACGAGACAAAACGTAGCATCCACACACTGGCCCAGGGCAGGCAAAAGCGAGGTAGACCAATAGGAGAACAGGACGCTACTCGCCGAGCGTCTTTGTTTTGTGCATAAAAACCGATTCCGGTCACGAGAGACGAGTAGAGACAAAACAGCCCTATACACCCTATACAGCCCTACACTGGCCACTTGCCGTCACTCGGCCAATATGTATAGGCGGCTTTAAATTGACAACTTTATGAGTGACTCATGTTTCCAAGAAATATTATGAGCTTGTAGAACTTCATTCTCACACGCGCGGCGGTGGTCTGCATACTTTAACGTATTCACGAAATGTAATACGAGAGTTCTAAATAAATATATCAAATTAAGCATGTTCATAACATCTGTTTTTTTTTACAGTAAGTACACGCATAATGAAGATCCTATTAAATATGGCTTACAATGGTGCCATAGGTGACACCAATGTTTATTTTTTTTGAGAAATACAAAATATAACATTAGCACTAAAATGAGAACTATATTTAACTCTATTTGCGAAATGCCTGTTTGGAATGAAGTTCCTCATCGCGTGTTACATGCTATGAGCGCGTTACATGAGAGCTAGATCAAAAAAAGTGTATGAGAACTTTTTTACAAACGCTTCATGATTGGAACTTACTTGGTTGGACCCCTCACACCTTTAAACGCAGTGTGAAAAATTTTCACACCACATTATGGCATGCAAGTCCGCAACTACATCGAAAACAAAAGAGGTTCGATTACAAGATCAATTTGTTTTTTTTTAAATAAAGAGTGACGAGACGAGCAGGACATGTGCCTGATGGTAAGCAACATGCCTGCCACATAACAGCACAGTCACACGCAGCTATTGGAACATGAAGAGTACAAATCATTACCTACTGCACTGCACTGCGCTCGTCACCCAGAGATCTAAGTTGTTTTATCTCTAAGCCCTGTAATTTCTCAGGAAACATTGCCCTTCAAACCGGAACACAGTAATGTTCGCCCATTGCACGTTTGCACACTGCTTGGCGGTAGAATAACTGGCAAAGGTGTGGTCCTTCCCCAGGCGGACTCTGCCAAGAGTCCTACCACTACTAAATACCATTATTTACATTCAGATGATATAACAATAAAGAAATAAGTCCCAGAGACGTGGTGTCCAAGCATTTCCGTACCTCCGTCATTTAAGTGCACGGAAGAAACATGAAACACACCAGTGGGTTTAGTGAGTAAGCCGCTATTCTGGCGAAGAGATGAATAAACACAAGACAGATTCAGTATTCTGTGTTTAAACTACTTCATATTTCCAGCTCTACATTTTTACTATCGATGAAGAAGATCCGCTAATATTAATAATGTATTTTACATTTCATAACAGACGAAATACTTAGCAGGTAACAACCGGTAAGATAAAAATAATTTCGATAAATATATAGAAATAATAAGTCATAAAAATTATAATTTTGAATAAAATATCACACACAAATATGTCAAAGATCCACAATATCAAGATCCTGAAAACAAACTATAACTAAATTTCACTACTTAGTTGACAATTTAGCACTTGAAAACATGGCCGATTAGAGACACAAAGATATATTTAGTGGGGCATACTAGGGTGTGGCAAATGAGACACGCGTTTACTTGTATTTAGTAGCAAGCTGCTCAAATATGACAGTAGGACATACGAGACATGGAAACGAGTCACCGAGATATGCCGCGATGAATGGCTAACGTGATGATGGACGGCTAACGTGATAAATAACAGAGTAGGGATAAACCCGATATGCCCTGAGCACCTTGAAATTGGTAATAAACTGCGTATATCTATTCTGGCGTAAGTGGTTTACACACCATCAATCTACTTGATCCCTAGAATCGGTAGCGGCGAGGTAGAGCTCAAAGAGTGAGCTCACTCTTCTTAACCATGAAATAATTCCGTGCGCTGCGTGTTGTCTCAAAAATCCTTATCGAAAGGATGAACCACATTATCATAATTTGCCTAGATGTTCCCACTGCTGGCACTCGGCGTATTCTTTCGCAAGGAAAGATTCTAAGCTACGATCCACCACAAGGTAGTCACACGGTATTCACCACACGGTAGGCCCAGTATGAAGTTACGGCTGGTCTAGTCGGGAGAACGGCGCCTGCCGATCCGGAGACCCCAGGTTCAAACCCCACACGCACCACTGTCTTTTCGAAGTCATGTGCGTAATGCCGCTAACTTATAAACGGTGAAGGAAAACATCGTGAGGAAACCGACATGTACCTAGAATCTTTCGAAGTCATGTGTCATCCACCAACCCGCACTGGGCCAGCGTGGTGGATTATGGCCTTAACTCTCTCCTTGCGAGAGAAGGCCCCGAGTCCCAGCAGTGGGAACATTTAGTGGGCTGGTGATGATGAGGCCCAGTATGGATTGGTGGATGACGCACAACCTAGAAAGATTGTAGTTCTAGAAACATGTCGATTTCTTCACGATGTTTTCCATCACAATTTTAAGTTAGCGGCCTGAGCCTGACACACATGACTTCGAAAAGACAGTGGTGCACCTGGGATTCGAACCAGGGGCTCTAGATCAGCAGTTGCCATTTTCCCGACTAGACCAGCCTTAATATATCCTGATGCATGCCAATATTCATTGAGTGGAATATAGTTATATTGATCTAAATATTTACGTATGCTATGTAGTAAAAATTTTCAACAAATAGTGTTTTTTAGCTTTTCATAAAATGTATTTTGGCCTGATAAATTTCTGATATCATTAGGCAACGTGTTATACATTTTTGTTATCGCGTGTATGGGACTTTTTTACAATTTCTTATCTTCAGCATTCATTATGCAGTGATGTGATGATGCGGCCTAGGTGATAACATTGGCAATGATGAGTAGACAGCTGATGAGTGGGAATCGTTTCGTAAGAGGTTAACCTATTGTCGAGTGGAAGGCTGAGGTTAAGGTTAACATTAAAGCCTACGCTCGTAGTATCTTAAGCTTTTATTAACTAAGCAATGAAATTAAATTAAAGGTTTACACTTGACCGCCATCTCGCCTGATGTTAAGCGACGATGCGGTCTACGGTGGAGCGTGTTTACCTAGAAAAAACCGATTCACTCTCGATTTGAAGACACAAATATTGTAAACTAACGGGAAATACCCACTCAGGCAACGTATTCCACAGTCTTGACGTTCTTATCACAAAGGCAGAGTCAAATCTCTTCGTTCGTGTCTTTGGAACATCAACCATGAAACGATGTCGCTTTTTCGAGCTGCGAGCATTCCGATAGAAAAAAGGGCAAGGTGGTATCAGATCGTGCAAATCAGTCGCACACTCTCCGAAGTGTATCCGATAAAAACCCGATAAGCTAGCAATTTTTCGGCGATGCTCAAGACTTTTTCGATTTATTATCATATCAGTCACAAACTTAGATAACTAAATAAAATAAACATGACTTTCTGTACAGACTCGTTATAAAATGTACTCGTCATAATATGTTTTCACTTCAGTGAGTGTTACGTGATATACTATTTTCTGTTGGACTGATCGTAACCAGAAAAAGCGACATCGTTTCGTGGTTGACGCTCCAAAAATTCGAGCGAAGACTTTTGACTCTACTTTTGTGATAAGAACGTCTAGCCTGTGGAATGCGTTGTCTGAGTGGGTTTTCCCCAATGATTACAATCTTGGTGTTTCTAATCGAGAGTAAATCGATAAGCACGCTTTATCGTATAACGCATTGTCGCTTAACATCAAGCGAAATAGCTGTTGGAGAAATAGTGTAAACCTATAAAGTTGAAAAAAAAAATGGTTGTCTGTAAAATCGGTTTACTGACGATAGAAACGTGACAACGTCTTAAGAAATCAGTACGCTGATAGCGCGAGTAGTGATACCGCTCGACTCGGCGGGTGGCGCCCTCAGCGCTCAGCTTCGTCCGCATGGCATAGACAACGAACAAACGGTAACGTTACATGACGTCATGTTTTGCGGGCGTGCAGCCGGCTTCACCGAATTATAAGACGTTATCACGTCAAAAAAGAGGAATATCCAAGCTTTCATAAAACTTAAATTGTGACTGTGATATTTATGATGCCTATCGATATCTATCAACACTTTATCACAACAAGATTTCTTTATGTAGTTTTTATTTCCTGTTGAATGGCCGCTTCCAATTATTTCATAATTCACGGTCGACCCGGCAGCTTTCGTTAGACAAGGTCGAGTTTTTGTTCGTCTCTGTGGCGTTGGTCAGATATCTACATTAAAACGTTTTCTTATGTCATCTTTTGCCTTTTTAGTCTTGTAAAGTATACAGACTAAATGAGCTGTAATTGATCACGATATGTTCTTGAATTGAATGCCATCAGCTGTATTTAATATTGTGTTCATAGAAAGGTAAATTACTCAATTTTTTTGACGTGATAACGTCTTATAATTCGATGAAGCCGGATGCACGCCCACAAAACATGACGTCATGTACCGTTACCGTCGGTCGTTACCTCGCCGCATGTTTGTTACAGTTGTATTAATTATTTCGACCAGTAGTTCAAGCGGGGATGTAGCTCAGTGGTAGAGCGTTCGCTTTGCATGTGAAATGCGCCGGGTTCGATCCCCGGCATCTAAAAGCTTTTTTGCATTGTTTTGATTGAAAATGACTAAATTCTACTGATTACTTTTTACATACAAATCTATTAAACAAATGAAATTAAAATTTTCTTTTGAAATATGCTACCATTCCATCAGTATTTTCTTAAGACGTTGTCACGTTCTATCGTCAGTAAACCGACTTTACAGACAAACATTTTTTTGCGGGATGGTGTGTGGTGACACTAAGTTTTAAACACTTATAATGTGTGTGGGGAAAAATATAAAGTGTGTGCGACACCACACAAGAATGTATGTTAATATGTTTGTACTTTAACGTAAAAACAACTCAAGGTATTTGAATTAAATTTGGTACATAGATAGATGATGGTCTGCAATAACACATAGGATATTTTTCTCTGGAAAATAACGGGATTGGTAAAAACGCGGGTGAAACCGCGGGGCGCGGCTAGTCTGTTGTAAAGAGGACACAAAATGAAAGTGTATGATACATACCTGTTCCTCCCTCATCTTGCAGAACAGCGTCTGTTTCTGCGTCTCGTCCAGCTCCGCGAGGATCTCCGGGTCCACCCACATGTCTCGCAGGATTTGCTGCAACATGGCGCCGCCCTGCAACAAACAGAACATATCCTCACTCATCTGAACTATTCGATGCTTGACATCAAGGGGTCGACAAAGTGCGGCCCGCGGGCCGCATGCGGACCTCGACCTACCTCCTTGCGCCCCGCGATGGTTTTAAATAACATCAAAAGTTTTAAGAATAAATTCCCGGCACAACATTTTTACAAATTCCAAATATTTATACAGTAAATATGAATTCGCTACTTTTGCTACCGCAAACGCATCTTTTACAAAGATAACAGTAAAATAGAGAACATATAACAGCAGTGAGCGAACGGGGAGGGGGGGGCAAAGGAAATTAGAAGTGTGGCCTGTTTTTATATAGGTAGGTACTCTTTCCACCATTTGGCCCATGACTCCCAAAACGTTGCCGACCCCTGGTTTACATTAAAAGTGCCTGAATCTAGCTTCGGTTTAAACACTGAAAGCGACGTTTCTTGGAAATGAAACCCAGCTAGATCGATTTAACGCCCCCGAAACCTCATGCATACTAAATTTCATGAAAATAATTGCCAGTCATAGGAACTGCTGATAGAAGTTAAAACTTATAAGTAACTCAGAATATGATAGCTCACTTTGGAAACTAGCCCAACTAGAGGTGTAGCCATGACTATGTCATCTATGCGTCAGCATTTTTTTTTTTTTTTTTTTTTTTTAATTTAAAATTGCTACTCCACAGACTCCGGGGTCCGTGACTTTTGTCATTTAAAATCTTATTTATATTTACATGTTTCTTGGATAATCAGAAGAAGAGGAAAATAAGGGGGGAGTTGGGAACATTTTAAACCTAATACTAGTTAGTGCTCGTCTGTTGAGCCGATCACTACCGGTTGGGATTCCGCTAGTAATCGACTCGACATCGATTCTTTGCCTTATTGCCATTTGCCTAAGCCGCCTCCTCCCGGCCGAGAGCCTCCACTACGGCTGCATTTCTGTCCCTGATGGCCATCTGTAGGTTGAACTCTCGGATGGTCTTCGGTGATGCAGCCAACGCTCGCCGCACGAACCGACCGATGGCGTCGTCGGTGTCGTCAGCGTAGTACGTGAAGGTCCCCGTGTGCCGTGAGATTGCAACAACCGCATGGGGCACGCTCTCGTGCAGCTTCATGTTTGCCTTTGTTTTTATTGCGATTACCGACTCATATGTCAGTCCCTGAGCTTCATGGATGGTGAGGATACGTGACCCTGTGCCTGACCCATAACCCTGGTTTGTCAGGGTCTCTTTCTCCTCTTGAGTGTGAACTAAGAAGAGGGTGTTTGGTAGGGTGTTGGGTATTTGCGCTCCCTTGTACCTTTTCTGCTCTAGGGACTTTATACGGGATGCTGAGGAGTACATACCTGAGTATATTTCCCTCAGCGCATATGCGACATCCATCGGATTGCGATGTGTGCAGAGCAACTCCTGGCTGATCTTTGTTACCAGGTTTGGGCGGTGATACCTCATTTCGAAGAGATTTTCCCTGTCGATATAAGGCAACTGATTGACGTCTCCGATGAGGACAATTTCACCAACATCAGACAGCCTTGAAGCCATCACAATGGCTCCAAAATGGTTCATGAGAGCTTCGTCCACCATGAGGCGACTGAAACTTTCTCTTCCGAAACCATTTACCAGAGCAGAAGCCATGGTTCGCACTCTGGTTTTGACCAGGTTTCCGATACGGTGCGATAGCTTTTCTCTTAGATCTTTTGCTGCCTCAGTTGTTGTAGTGATGATAGCGTCCTTGTCCACATCAAAGTGTCTAATTACCCATGTTGTCTTTCCACATCCTGGAACTCCGTTGACCCACTGTATTCGCGGTACCTCCCAGTTTTCCCAACCCGCTTTGACGTTTGAGTTCCCTTCGATGGTTTTGGCCATCTCAAGGATCCTATCGTCCAGCATAATCTTGGTGCATCGGGCGGTAACTACGATTGGGTCGTTTGGTGGTGTCGCATAAACTGGCATTCCCGCGCGCTCTGTCTCTTTCTCGTTCAGTGTCACGAAGCCATTTTCTACACTGTAAGCTGCCATATACTTTCCTGTCATGGTTCCCTTGATGACCCGGGAAGTGACATTATTGTAAATGGCTGCTTCGGCCTCCTCGAGTTTCGCCTTTAAGAGGCTTTCACTTCCTAGCCTATAGGACTGCATGATGTTTTCGCAGGTCTTGAGGTTGACTTGTCTTGTCGCTCTCAGTGTGGCTAGGAATTCGATGAAGGCGTTACGTGCATGACTCCGCGGCTCCGAAGCCATGACATAGCGGGGCGGTTCAACCTGTCCCATGTCGGCTCTCGTTCGGCTCGTTTGTTGCTGTGAAGTTACGTTGGGGGTCCTTGACGTCAAGGGGGGTGATGAGTGGGATGAGATTCGGAGTATGCTCCTTGCTGCTGCATTGAAGGCAGTCACGAAGGTCGTGTTGGTGCCTCGGCTGCCGCTTTGATTGGCTGCGGCTTTTTCCGTGGCTGCCCTCTGCTGTGCTCTTTCGGAGCCGGTTTGGATGGTCGAACTAGGAACAGGATGTCCCCAGCTGTCAGTTGCATGTGTTTGGTCGTGTGAAGGGGCTCTGAGGAAGCTCAGATTTTCTCCCCTGTCTTCATATACGACTACCTCATGATGTTTAGAGGCCTCAATGCAACCCAGCCGGTCTGCGACTCGCGCTCTTGAGTATTCGATTGCCATCGCATCCACGCTTATCACCCGGGGTGTTTCACCTGCATTTCTGCTCAGATGTTCGAGCAGCGCACTTGCCTGTGTGAAAGGGGTCCGACCTTTCGAGTACTCTATTAGTGCAATCGTTTTGTTTTTCGATCGCACCAACCGAAATCGGTGGCCGTCCACCTCGCACACTGGCATGGCGTCATATGTTTTCCGCTTCATTGTGACTTTTGCGGTACTCCCATTGAGCAGGCAAGACAATCCAGGTGACAAACGGGCTCGTTTCCGTTCCCAGGCAAAGCAAAAGCTTATTCCGAATCTTTCTTTGTTGCTGTCCATGAAGAGAGCCACTCCGCGGATACGGATCCCTGCCTCTCCTCGGTCTGCGTTCTCCAGTAGTTGTTGGATGGAGGTACTTTTCGAGGAACTATTGAGAGGTTGGGCGGGAACCACATTCCGCGTGGCGTCCACGGGCAGCGGGTCAGGGTGTGTTGGCGAGGGGAGGCGTGTATTTGATATTGTGGAGTTTCTCTTGGCCGCTATGCGGAATGAGCTCTCCATGAAGGACAGGAGCCGTGTTCTGTTGTCTGGATCTGCTAAGATGTTATGGAGATCCGAGACAACCAGCTTCCTGTCGATCATAGATTCGAGTTCATGTCTTGCGACCATGAATCGGGGACAATCGATTAGCACGTGCCAGACCGTTTCGGGTTGGTCGGGGTCACACTCGCATGCAGGACCGCTCTTGAGCTTAAATCTGTACAGGTATTCTGCTATTCCTCCGTGTCCCGTCAACGCTTGTACTTGGAAGGGAGTCAATTTTATGGTTCTCAACATTCGATATGCGTTTGCTATATCGGGGAGGAACGTCTGGGTGACTTTTCCAGTGTCCGAGGTCTCATATCGATCTTGCCATTTCTTGACCGATTCTTCGCGGATTTTGCGTTTGACGTAGGACAAAGGGATCCCCTCGTAATCCCTGGGTGATTCCGTGAGAGCTGCCAATTTGGCTAGTTCGTCAGCTCTTTCATTGCCAACGGTGCCCACATGCGCTCTCACCCAGAAAAGACGAAGAGATCTCCCTTCAGCATTTATCTGTCCAATGTTTTCCTTTATGCACTTTGCCAGGGGGTGACTCGTTTTCGGGTTACTTAGCAGTTCGAGTGAAGATCTGGAGTCACTCAGGACATTGACTTCTGGGTCCTTGCTTTCTAACGCCATTTGAGTTGCCCGGCAAAGAGCATAGAGTTCCGATTGAAAGACTGTGCATTCGGAGTGGAGCTTGAAGGTCGAGTTCTTAACCTCTTTGCCGTTCTCCCACCATGTTAGAGCAGCTCCAACTTTACCTTCAACCTTACTGCCATCAGTATAAATTTGAGGTCCTTCTGGAAGATTGGAGGTGTCTTCTAGGAGCTCGTATTCTACGGGTACCAGCGTGGACGGATGCGTCAGCATTTCTAGATAGCCAATGGGAAATGCTGACATGTTTCTAGATGGCCAATGGCCATTTTCCCCAGGTCATCCGAAAATTTCTTATCATTCCTGAGCGTGACGCTAGAATTCAATGCACAGCCCATGAAAAATCTGTTTGTGGTGCACCAAAAGAAGTTTTCCCTTTAAAATTTTTGGATTCATCTCCGAGATTCGGATTTCATCTAGACACACGGTAGTGTGGCAAGCCAAGTTCAAGTAAATAAACTGGTGAGCCGCACCATGTTACACGAACCATTTGGAGCTACTTTTGTCCTCCTCCCTTCGTTTTCAAATAGTGGACTAGTACTTTACTGTGATGTTATGGACAGACGTGCTGCTTACCATCGAGCGCAGGTGTTTCTTAGTCGTACCCATCATTAAAAATTCACTCTCTTTATTTTTCCCGAACGCGCCAAAAATGTAAAACAAAGATAAATGTGTCTTAAACAAAGATAAAAAACAAAGATAAAGACTTGTGATGATTAAACCAGTGATTCACGTGTTCAATAAAAGCGTATCTAACAAAAATACTCCGAATAAGGTTTGTTTTGTAAATATTGTTGAAACACTCGTAGAAACAAAGCCTGCTAACGTGTTTAGCGTGCTTTGTTTAATGTTTGGGATTCCTGCGAGACGTTGACGAACCACAATGAATCTAATACGTACTACATGTAACGTATTACATCCTACTAATATTATGTTTTTTTTTAATAAATAGTGACAAGACGAGCAGGACATGTGCCTGATGGTAAGCAACAGGCCTGCCACATAACAGCACAGTGACACGCAGCTATTGGAACATGAAGAGTCCAAATCATTACCTAGCACTGCACAGCGCTCGTCACCCAGAGATCTAAGTTGTTATATCTCTAAGCCCTGTAATTTCTCTGGAAACATTACCCTTCAAACCGGAGCACAGTAATGTTTGCACATTACTGCTTGGCGGTAGAATAACTGGCAAAGGTGTGGTACTTCCCCAGGCGGACTCTGCTAAGAGTCCTACCACTACAGCCCATAATGAAATTGGTGTTTTGTCGTACCTACTGGCCAACTTTGATCTCAAATATCTCCTTTTTGGTTAGGAATTCCAAATTTTTTTTTTACAACTACTCTACTACAACTACTTACTCATGCTTTTGTATTTTTAAAACCGTAATTCAATCATTTTTCTTCTACTGATTTTTTCTTTTTGTCACTCAGATTATAAAATCGAATAACTTAAAATTAATTCATGAGGTACCCATCTTTCAAGTTTTTTAACCTTAACATAGGGTATTATGCACTATGCTCATTTAAATCTCAAATTTGTATATATTTGATAGGAGTAGATTAACGAAAAAGCAAGTGAGTAATGTTAAAGAACACAAAAGTGGCATGTGTTCCCACTGCTTCTGTCGGCGAAAGCGCAAGTTATCGCAACCGGCACCTAAAACTACCTATTAGACGAGTACTTCCGCGGCGCGGTCGAGTAGTAATCATGATGACCTGTCATTGCTGGAGAGGTACTCAGGTACTCATACTACACTTGCCTATTTCCGCATGTTATTCGTAGGCTTGGCGGCCGACCTTCGCCGGTCTGGTTTGTTATGGATTATTGTTGCCTGCCTTGCCTGCACTAGTTCTAATGTTTAATTTCAAATAGATTACGCTTCGCGGCTTTTCCGTTCACTAGTGGTATTGTATAGTAGTTATCGAATTAGGTACCATAAAGCAATGTTAATCTCTATTCTCAATTTGATCACAGTCTTTAACAATGAATAAAAGTGTATTTATGCGCGTGTGTCGCACACATGGTGGTATGTGCAATGGTTTTTATTAATTTAATATATTTTTATGCATATTTTATGTAAAAATATTATTAGCATTTTGCACTCCTTTTCTCTGTAAATTATTATAAGTGTGCGAAATTTTATTTACTTCGTATTTCGTTACTAACCTACATTGCATGCGCAATTTTATTTCCATATTTATAGGACGGCCAATTTAACTAGAAATAAAAAACGAACGTTTGCAGTTAGTTTGGATTGGACTGGCTATCTACGTAAGTAATAACATCGTAGTTTTATTCAGGTTTTGTACTAGTTCGTATTATAATGATACAAAATATACGATAAAGATCACATATGTGCTGCAATCCGTCGCGCTATATTATCATTTTTGAAAGCCGACGGACTGTAAAATTTCAGTTTAAAAACCAAATTTCAGTTCAAAGTCTGCTGATTATTTCGTTGTGTTATACGGAACGGTTGTGTAGAACGGAGATAAAAACTGTAACTTTCTTGATAAATATTTAAAAGTAAGATATACAGCAGATATGATACATGATAAATGCAATGCAGATGTCATAGCAACATTTCGGGAACTCTATCCCTCGTACCAAATACCTAGACGAATTAGAACAACGGAAGAATGATAAAAAACTCATACAACCAAATGGCGAACCTCCTTTTTTTTTGAAGTCGGTTAAAAAACAAGCTTCCGTCACAGTACCTACTTGCATGCGATGTGTAACATCAAACATGTATTTTGAAGTTTTCCTTCTGTTAGCGGGTCAGGGGAAACTTATAGAGTTTAAATTTATGCGATGCGCGCACACCAACACGAAAGAACGACATCCTGAAGTTATTTAAGCCATCGATATAAACCACTAGATACGCCCTCCCAAATTTCAGGCGCACGGAATTATATAATCATTGGGAAGAGTGCGCTCACTCGTTCCGCTCTAGTCGGCTGCAGGAAGCGGTGAATGCCGGACTATATTACCTATCACTATTCGTTGTCAACAACCAAAATAAGTAGAACCACAGCAAATTTCGCCGCTAGCGATTCTAGGAGTCATCTAGATTGGTTGTGTGTAAGCCGCTTACATATAGAGACGCAATTTATTACAAATTTCAAGGAGCTCAGGGCGCATCCATTGGTTTTTATCGATGAGCTAGGCAACATTTTAGTTAACATTGTTAACTAACTTCAGTTTAATATTTCGAGTCAAAGATATAAAAAATAAAAAAAATCTAACGGGCAACAAGTACCTAACTGTCATTTATTACTCCTAATTGATTCAAATAAGTAATAAAACAAGTTCCTGTTTAATATAATACCCAATCAGCCAATCGGGCTGTATTCGGCTCATTAATTTGGCAGTTACTTTGTATTTCCCGACTGAGCAAGACTGTTCCTGAACTAACTAGTTCCGCCTGATCCGTAACACACGCACGGAAGCGCACGCACATGTCTTTTTAATAATACCTATACCTAGATCTTAGTTCATAATTAAAATTTTAGTATTTAATCCTACTCAACGCCAAAGTTTGTAAGAGTTTTTTTATGTATGTTTGTAACTCTTTCACGCAGAAACTACTGACGGAATTTCGATGAAATTTTATACATAGATAGTTAATGGCCTGGAAAAAGACATAGTTTATTTTTTATCCCGGGAAAATAACGTGATTGGGAACTACGCGGATAAAACCGCGAGGTACTGCTAGTCTACGTTTAAAAAATAATTGCCACATTCTCACCAGTCTTGGTAAGATGTTTTTCAAATATTTTTTTACATTGTTATATTTTTTCTAAACAATAAAAACGCCGTCACCGTATTATTCCCAAACCCCGTTACGGCGATTAATAATCGTCGGTTTTCAAAATATTTACATTTGGATCGGTTATCGCTGTTTTACGCATTCACACTTTAAATATTTTGATAGCTGTGATGTCTGAATTTACATTGTATAATTATCATATTTAAAACATATTAAACTGTTCTTTTAATACGTCTTCAACCAATCTTGTTAGGATTCCGTGGGTTAATAATGTTAAGGAAATGTTTTCCTGGCAAACAGTGAGAAATTTAAAGAGAGAGTTTTTTTGTTTTTGTTTACGAAAAGAATTGTCACGAAAATCCGGCAGCCTACAGTTAGCTAGTCAACATTTTAATAGACATTGTAGCTAACTTCAGGTTAATACTTCAGGATAATAGGTTTGCGTTGAAGATATTATACCATGGTTGACATTAGACTTCTTAGAACGAGCAATAAAGAGAAGTATGTATGTTGCGTGCGCACATAAGTAGACATAGACACACACTTTTTTTTAATGGCCCTCATTAAAAGACATTGTTAGTAGCAGTAAATACGGGGGCCGATGAGGGCTAGGGGCTCTTATATGCGGGTGTAACAGTGTACTTAGTCAACTGTTTCTTCGCCATTATTTTGAACTAGTCCCGGGATTTCAGCTGTGTATTTACGGACTCCGTTCATCTCGTCTCGTTTATTTTATTATTTTCCGTATCATTTACACCTCGTCTTCTAACTTTCCACGTTTCTTTTTCCACTCAAAGATTGCCTTTAAGAGATCCCTATCAGTGACAAAGCCGCTATCAGTCGCACTAGCTTTGTGTGTATAAATGGTTTACAATTTGTAATATTTTGTTCTTTGGTGTGTTCAATAATGAATGAATGAATTAATGAATGAAAATTCTTTATTGACCACAACTTAAAAATAACACATAATATAATATTGGAAAACAGTAAATCTTGCGAAACAGCTGGCGGCCTTATCGCTGAAAGCGATTTCTTCCAGGCAACCTTGACAACCTTGCAATAAAATGTATCTATCAATTAATATTATTTCACTTATCTGTCAATCTGAAAACACATGATATAGTAATCTAATCAATGACCCAAAAAGTTATTAATAATTCATTAAAAAAAGATTCGTATCTCAAGTCAAGTGCACATGCATTTATAGAGAAGCATTGAATATTCCTTGCATAATATTATAATCAGCCCATCCGTCAAGTTCCTTAGAATTAGAAGTGAAGAACAAAGGCGTTCCGAGGCGAACGCACTTGAAGCCATGACGCATACTAATAACGCGACAATATTTAAGTTACCAAACCCTATCGCTACATCGTAACTTGTCAATCATATATCATATCTTATCACTTAGCAATAATTTATTTCTCCAAAAATAGTCCAGTCGGGGTAGACATAAAATTAGCCTGAAATAGAAAAAAAATCCGGGGAGCGATTTCTTTTTTTAAACGTCGGAGAGGGTAAAGGGAAGTATAAATCTCGATTTTTCGAACTAATCCCGGTAGAGGGTTCGCCGCCATCTTGTTTTAAAGTTTTTGTGAAATACCTCGTTAATTTTCAACTATAGAGCAAAAATGATCGTATCCAAAGTTGTTAAAAAAAATCGCTCCCCGGATTTTTTTCGATTTCAATGTCTGCCCCGACTGGGCTAAAAAAAAGCTAAAAAAACAACAACGACTTCAATTGAGCAAATTTTAGAAGAAGTCATCTAAATTTAGATAAATAAAAGTAAATTTTAGTTTTTTGTTTATATTTCTAAAACCGCCACCCGAATTCGTAAAAAATTAAACAAATATGGGTATATACCACGGTTTAAAAGGAACTATCAAATTTGATTCACAGTTTCCGGAGCTTTCGCGTAACATACGTATGCAAAAAAAAACGTTTTCTTTTTAAATAAAGAGTGACAAACAACATGCAACATGCCTGCCACATAACAGCACAGTGACACTAATTTAATGTAATTTCTGTAATTTCTCTGGAAACATTGCCTTTCAAACCGGAACACAGTAATGTTTGCACATTACTGCTTAGCGGTAGAATAACTGGCAAAGGTGTGGTCCTTCCCCAGGCGGACTCTGCCAATAGTCCTACCACTCCTACACCCTAACTAACGTACAACCTAATTAAGAACCTACTCGTTTTTGAAGACGGCTAAAACTAACTAATTGATTCACGGTTAACTCACGTGTGATGTAATCAGTCTGTTAGTAGTACAATAAAGTTTAAATTTGGACAAAAATTTCACTATCAGTTCATCCGGAAATGGATATGAATAATTCAGAAGGACCTGAGCGTTTGACGAACTGGAATTGTTCGGATGTATTGTTTGTAAATATGATGAGGGTTAGTTTTTGGTGACGAAGTCGATGTCAGCGAAGAGAATGTAATAAAGGGAGACAAACGATCCTGAAGACAGGTCATTGACACCAGGACGTCTACTCTGTTTCTACGAAAAACGTAATTTCGAAACAAACTCGCGACTTTGCTACTCCGGCTCCGTCCGATTCCGTTCTACTTCGTTTCGTCCGATCGAACGTCGCGTCGTTTGACGTTTAAATGTTCTAAGCCTGCTCTAATTAGAGATTAGAACGGACTAACGGACGAAACGACGTATCGAAGTAGAACTGGAGTAGGAAAGTCGCGAGTTTACTTCGAAATTACGTTTTTCGTAGAAAGAGAACAGGACGTCTCCTCTCTTTCTACGAAAACGTAATTTCGAAAACAAACTCGCGACTTTCCTACTCCGATTCTACTTCGTTTCGTCCGATAGAATATTGTTTAACGTTTAAATGTTCTAAGTTTACGCTAATTAGAGTAGGCTTCGAACATTTAAACGGACAAAACGACGGATCGAAGTAGGATGGGTAGCAAAGTCGCGAGTTTATTTCGAAATTACGTTTTCGTAGAAAGAGAGTAGACGTCCAGACATCCAGAATTTTTATGGTCAGTTGTCTAGTATATTACAAAACACTACCTACAATAGAATCATTAATTACGAGGTATCCATTGTGGTTCTATGGTTAGGTAATAAGTTTTTGCCCGTGAACCTACATGGTGCCAGATACTGCATCGAAATATCCGGAACTCGTTCTACTAAGTAACTATGGTAAATATCAAAAAACAAATATTTGTGATCATTACAAAAATGTTTATCCTTGATGGCAATCAAGCGCTCGGCCATAAATATTCTAATAGATTGATAAACTCTTTGTTACACTGAAAAAAAAATTGTCGCATGAAAAAAAAATGATAGGTACTTTACTAATAATAGTGTGTTGAACAACCATAAATAAACCAAATCGTTAGAATAGTTGGCAATAAAATATATACGGTGTACCTTGTTAACAATAAAACAAAACAAATAAAACGATACAAGACATTGCAATAGAAACCATTTTTTTTAAACGTTAGAAATCAACTTTTACTAAAACATCATAAAACAGCAATAGCTGAAAAAATAATATGATTCTAAAAAGCAATAAAGGAAAAGGTCAACCGCTTGTGTTCGAACGTTCGAAGACGGCAACAGAATGCGCCTGCGCCGAGAACCTTGACAGTGGAATTGTAAGTAGACGGTTTTTCTTACTATTCTAAAGCTGAGTGCACACGTCGCTTTAAAAACGCCAGATATTCTACTAATATTATAAAAATTGAAACTTTGGAAGTTTGTTGCTCAATCACGTCGGAACGTCAAAACGAATCGGGTTGATATTCGGAAGACAGTAAGATTATATGTTTTTTCTGTGGTACAATAAAGAGTTATCTATCTATTAAAGGGCGGAAAAGCGCATAATATGCTACTATTCATCACGGGAAAATAACGGGAACTGCGCGGGTAAAACCACGACGCACTGCTAGTATTATACATATATGTATGTGAAAGTGTGTATTTTGAGTAAACAATCACGTTGTAACATACCAACTGATAAAAATCTGGATTTGTACATAGGCGACGTTTTTCGCAGAACATTACGGGAACGGGAAATACGCGGGGCAAATCGCAGGGTTCCGCTAATTGCTATTAAAAGAAAGTTCTTCAATTCAATTTAATCACGCAGCAAGATCTATAACATGCGAATTATATAGATAGAATTCCCGTTTGGGTTTTAAGTGGTGGATTTAGATATTTTTAAATCGAGACTAAATCCATTTTTTTTTGTCTTTTAAACGCGTTTCATTGTAGATCGCATGGCAGTCAAGTGTAAGCTTTTCAGCGATTGAAATAAAGTGTGTGTTATGTACTAAAATACTAACTAGCTAACTTTACGGTGTCGGCTTTATGTGGAGGTGTGCGCGCGATCGTATAAATTTGCTCTATAATTATTTTTTCCCAAAAGATATATTTATGTAGGTATGACTTCAAAAACAATATTTACGCACGCAACGCATATTTTACATTCTAAGAATGGACCGGCAGATTGCGTCTGTGTACCTTTAGCGTTATGCCACTTATGCTTTATTATGGCTACTGATGACAAAACCTTAAGCTTGTACACTTATGTGTAAGCATATTATTATTTAAATCGGAGTAAATCGAGTGGAACGTCTGCGATGGCAGGATGTATCGCGTCTGCACACTGCATGAATAAGTAGCTGGATTAACATACCTATAAAGTTTTATAAGTTATGCAAATAGGGAATCGCTATTTTTTATTTATAAAATATCAAACAACTTACATTTAGAAATTAAACTTGCATATTCAATACGTTTTTGTAATATCTGTGAAAACAGATCGTTGGCCAACTAAACGCAATGCTCCAATGATACAACGAGGATTTAGAGTAAACGAAAATACATTTCTTTTCTACGAAGTATTTATTCGATTTTTTTAATGCATTTATCAAAAACAGATCCACTGATTTAGGTAAAATTCAAGTGTTGGAAGTGTGATGTGAGATTGAGGTTTTCAACTTTAGACACGGATTTCGACTTACTTTTTGTACATTCCAGTTTTTTCGACTTGGCAAAAGATTCTTTTTTAAATTCATCTTACTTATTTATCGACCTTAGGAATAATTGTTATCTTAATAAGTAAAGTAAAGCATAATAAGCAGCCCACTAAATGTTCCCATTTCTGGAACTCAGGACCTTCTCTCTCAGAGAGAGAGATGGATTACCAGCCATCCACCACGCTGACTGAGTGATGGTTGGTGGATGAAGATTAATTCTAGGAACGTGTCGGTTTCCTCACGACGTTCTCCTTCACCGTTTTCAAGTGAGCAGCATTACGCTCATGACTTAGACATGACAGTGGTGCGCGTGGGATTCAAACTAGGGGTTTCAGATCGGCACTTGCGTTCCCCGACAACACCAGCCGTAACTTAAGTAAAGTAAAAAGACTTTTGAAATCCAAGAAAAAGTGTAATATGTAGTCATATATCACGATTGATTCCAGCACCACTTTAGATAGTGATACACTGATAATTTTGATAGATTGATCTGAAGCGACCGTGCATTCTAGAGAAAGTAATTGTGACGTAACAGTGTCTGTAACATCGTAATACTCTCGGTACCTATTCCAAAACTTAAGTTAACACAATTTCTACTTCTTCAAGTTCTTTTTTCGTCAAGTCTTGCTTCGTGTATCTCGGAATCTAGGACACGCACACTTCTTACAGTTAATCTATTAGCTTTAAACCAGTCCTCTATTCTAAAGTTGCATTAAAGGTAACAAAGCAAGCTATAATTTCACAAACTATAATTTTCCAGAATCAGAGTCAGGTATTTTGAGCGTTGGGGCTTGACAAAGACGGTCGTGACGACGGCTTGCCACACTAACTGGTAGGTTGTGAGCGTTGCACGTTTGGAATAGGAGGTACGAAAACTTAAACTATCGAACAAGGATTACCAAATTGTGAATCGAATTTGATGGTGCCTTTTTTAAGTAATTCATAGCTAAGAGAATGTCCTTTATACAACAATTTTTTTTATCGAAATACGTATTGCGGCTTTTAAAAAATAAACAAAGAGCTAAAAATTTACTTCCATTTATCTGGACGATGTATTGCTGCTTATGAAATTTGGTCGAGTGTCTGAATTTAATATTAAATTGAAATCCTTGTTTTTACTTTTGACTTGAACACATTCATTCACTTAAAAGCTATTTGTCAGTCGTGAATGAAAGTACCAGGGTCTTTTTTTTAGATATTGATTAATATATTATTGTTGTAGATTTTACATTAGTCAAGATTAAACGGAGGATTCGTTTAGAATGTATTTACTCAGAGTAATACTATTTAGCGGTCCGGATTGGAACCGCAGTCCGTAATTTGACTATGCCTGGACGTCTACTCTATTTCTACGAAAACGTAATTTCGAAATAAACTCGCGACTTTCCAACTCCGATTTTACTTCGATCCTTCGTTTTGTCCGTTTAAACGTTCTAAGCATACTCTAATTAGAGTAGGCTTAGAACATTCAAACGTCAAACAATGTTCTGTCGGACGCAACGAAGTAGTACGAGAGAAGTAAAGTCGCGAGTTTTTTTTTCGAAATTACGTTTTCGTAGAAAGAGAGTAGACCAGTCCAGATATAGAACATAAAATGAGCTGTTTTTAGAGGAAAATAATGTAATAAATAAGTCCAAATTACGCGCTCTACCTCCACTCTACCGTCCGAAAGAGTCTTAAACCATTTTACAAGATCAAAGCCGTCACATGAAAATAGATGTACCTAATTGGAAAAATGAACTTTCCATTTTAACTTGAAAAAAATAATCTTTTATCTCCTATTCCTACTAATATTATAAATGCGAATGTTTGAATGTTAACAAGATTGTTGCTCAAACACGCCGGAACCTCAGAACGCCTAAACAAATCGAATGTTGATATTTCAATGTTTCCAGAGAAATTACAGGGCTTAGAGATATAACAACTTACATCTCTGGGTGACGAGCGCAGTGCAGTGCTAGGTAATGATTTGGACACTTTATGTTTTAATAGCTGCGTGTCACTGTGATTTTATGTGGCAGGGATGTTGCTTACCATCAGGCACATGTCATGATCGTCTCGTCACTACACAAAAAAAAATGTGGAACTCAGTTTCAATACAGTCTCAAATAACATTACCTATATACACAATACGAAGATTACAGAAACGGGAAATACGCGGGTAAAACCGCGAGGGACTGCAAGTATTAAATACATACGTACGGTGTTATGGTCCCGCACATCCGCCATACAATGTTGTATGATTGTGTCGACTTTGCAACAATGCGCATGCCAGCAGTAAGTTTCCATTCAACATGCTTGTATGTAGATACGAGGCTTACCATGTAGGAATGGTAAGCGTCATACCATAACTTACCTACGTAGCAATGTGTCTAACATAACCATATTCGAAAAGTCATGTAATTAACTTTAGAATACGTTTACAGATATTCAAAGATAAATTGTTTGAACTGTGTTGGGATATAAATAGACTAAGTAGGTAGGTTATTTTGTCAAAAATTAAGGCCTAGCTTTGTATGCTGTTTCCTGTCCGTCCACGGTTGCCTGGTAGAGATCGCGCTAAGCGATAAGGCCGCCAATTAGAATGCTAAATTAATTTGTATGTTTTTTATATTAAGTTTTTTGTCTAGTGTTTTAATAAAGAGTTGTTGTATTGTATAGGGTACACTCCTCAAAACTAAGTAGCCCGTTAGTTAGATTGCCAAAAAATATTGTACACGTATTTTTTCTTTTGTTTCACAAACAAAAAATGATGAAGATACAGCGCTTCGAAGTTTCGTGTGACGTCACTTGTGAGTACGATTTTTACTCACGAGTGACGTCGCGATCCCCCACTCTCGAAGTTCCATGGTCTATATCTTTGAGGATTTTTAATATTATGAAAAGACAAAAAATACGTGTCCAATATTTTTCCATGATCTAGCTGACGGACTAATTAGGGTGGTGTATTTTTGACCCAGTCCGGTACCCTATTGTAGGTATTTTTTAACAATCACTATCTGTACCATGCGCGCGTGGCTACGCCACCTGTAAAAAATTGATTGAACCAACTGAGAAACCTTCTTTGGCTCATTAACAATAACTTTGCTGAAGCTCATCATGTGATCAAATCTATAGTTTACGATTCTACGAGTACAAACGGTATACCGACATATATTCATTTATATATGTATTGGTGGACATAGTGGTGGACAATTCACACACAACACCATCTGACCCCAAACTAAGCAAAGCCTGTGTATATGTATAGTTATAGCTAGACATTTGGTACATAATAATGGTATGTAATAACACACCGGCAATTTTTTATCCCGAGAAAATAACGGAATCGGAAACTACGTAGGTGAAACCGTGGGGCGCTGATAGAGGAATATAAATAGACTATTAGTTAATTTATTTTCATCAATTACAGATTGGCGCTTGATTGCCACCGCGCTAATAACTAATTAAAATTACTACTAAAGCAGTTTATGATAAGTTATGCATGCTGAGAAAATCCATCGTAGACACCACAAATGCGGTCGCATCTAGTGTCTTCATACAATTGACATATACGCGCTCGCGATGGCCTTCTATCGCGTATAGAACGCGTATTGTTTTCGACAAAACTCGCACTTAGCGTACTGCAGGTCTACTACGAAAATAAACTCCGAATGATCGGATCCGACCGACAGCTGAATCGGATTGTAGTCTACCACGAAAAACATTCGCATCGATACATCTCGGTAGGAAGTTATAGACTTAGGTCGGATGAGGGTCGGATCGAACGAAACGGCCGATCCGATCAACCGACCGATTGTCTTTCGTGGTAGGAAACGTCCATAAGTTCGACCGATATATCGTTTATCGGACTTCGTAGTAGACCTGCTGTTTATGCTATAACCACGCGTACGTTGCAACCTATACAACCAGTGGTAAAATTTCAACGAGTATGTAGATAGTCTAGTTGTGTAACATTCTAACATTTAACCGCATTCACTTCTAATAATGCCTGTTTAACCTGATCCTAAGCCAAACTGCAACTCTGCATAATCGTATGTAAAAAAAAAGATATAGTGTAGGTACCAGGTAAGGGACCTGGTGTCGCATGACACCATAAGTATATCTTTTAGGAGGGAGGTAGGAACAAAGTTATTTCGTACTAGCAGCGCCCCGCGGTGCTACCCGCAAAGTTCCCGTTCCCGTTGTTCCCGTTGTTTTTCCGGGATAAAAAGTAGCCTATGTGTTCTTCCAGACTATAATCTATCTGTGTTCCAAATTTCAGCCCGATCCGTTCATACGTTAGGACGTGATTGAGCAACAAACATCCAAACATCCATACATTCACATTTATAATATTAGCAGGATTAGTAGGATAATAAAAGAATCAACACATTTGGCAAAATGGCAGTCATAGGAACTGGCGATAGAAGTGAAAACTTAAAACTCAGAATATGATAGATTACCTTGAAAACTACACGGGTGTAACCGGAGGGCGTGGCCTAACCATCACGGCATGGCCATCTAGAAATGCGTCAGCATTTCCTATTGGCTGATGCATTTCTAGATGGCCATGCAATGATCGCCAGACCACGCCCTTTCAGCATTTCCTATTGGCTGATGCATTTCTAGATGGCCAATAGCCATGGTCCCGAGTTTACCCGAAGATTTCTTATCACACCCGAGCGTGACCCTAGAATTCAATTCACAGCCCATGAAAAACTGTATAGGCGCCTAAAGAAGTTTTCACTTCAAACATTTGCTTAATTTTATTATATTTATGGTACGATCATTAGGAAAAATAAAGTCGATAAGTAACACTGGTCACGGGCAGTTTATACGTGTCACTTCTGTTGTATGTTTTTTTATATGTTATTTTAGTCTCACATTATTTTCAGTTCGGACGCGCAGCAAAACACCTGTCTCATCCAAACCTGACGTAAGAAACTTCTATATAATGCAATAAGGACCGTATACGGTCCTTACGTGAACAGCTCTGAGAGGAGTGGGTGTCATCAATCAAAGCTAAATCGTCTGACATATTCAGCGATAAGGCCGCCAGCTGTTTCACAAGATTTACTGTTTTCCAAATGTGTTATTTTTTAAATTGTGAACAATAAAGAACTTTCATTCATTCATTCATATTTTTTTTTGTATAAACGTTAAATTACAACAAATGAAATTGCATATTACCAATTTAGAATAAAATTTAGTACTTCGAAAATTTTTGAGATTAAAATTTTGCTCCGTTACTCATCAGCCAGGCCTGCACCTGCGTATCGGATTATAACTGGAGAAGTATGTGCCAAGTCTTAAACTTGCTTCAAATACACACCCAAGTTTGAAGCATAAGAACCAATAAGCAGATATTATAATACTTAAATACGTAGAAACATCCAGATTTGCTCGTGTCTAAATTCATCAGACAAATATTTGTCCTAGGTGGGTATAAAACCCACGACCTACAGCTAATAAAATCGTTTATGCTACACTACTAAAACGCTACATAGGACCTAGAAGGCAAAAGTATAGTTCAAAAGTGAAGGTGACTGCAAATGCCGAGAGCTTTGTTCACTGCGTTTTATTAAGGTTGTTAAACGCTTAGTACTTATAGCTCGTAATGTTGTTTTATTGTAGGGATTCAATTGATATGACCTAGACAATTATTATTTAATATTTAGTAGGTACTTAGTTATCTTTTATAATTATGTGGAAGAGATCGCCTTTCGTGATAAGGTCGACATTTAGTTTATTAGCTCTGATAATGTTTGATTTCGTTTATTTATTTTTGTGTCGTAAAAAATAAATACTATCTTTAATTATCTATTTCTATAGTGTAAAAATCAAACATGTATTTGTCCGCTGTTGGGCATAGGACCAGTGTAAAAATCTGTTGTATTTAATAATAAAACGCATGTAATATGGTAGATAAACAAAGAAATAAGGCCATGATTACAAAAGCTAATTAAATTTATTAGGGCACGGCTAATGGTAGCCGGTGCAAAAGTGCGCCCATTATACCGGCTGCATTGCCTCGCTGGATTGTTATATTACTTTTGAACCACGTTCGAGTAATTTATAAGGTTACCAAAACATTAATAAACTAATAAATCATGTCAATTTATAAAGCAAGTCTAATAAGGAAGTAAACATAACTTCGTGTATTAATAAGTGAATGACTAAATTCATTTAACAAGCCATACAACCAAGCTTTGAATGTCATGTCAATGAATCTCAGTTCGCAGTTGCGCCCCCGCACGCAATGCGAAGCCTCGCAAGTTTGCGCGAAGAAAGTGGTTGAGCTGCGCTTGCGCACCTGGAGGTCAAGGGCAACGAGCGCTGTGCGCCTACGAGCAACTTCAAGTACCACCAACTTAGCTGTATCACGGCGAAAAGCGGAACTAATGGCATCCACAGAAGACAGATGCAGAAGTTGTATAATATAGTGGCAGTAGGACTACATTAGATAACTAGGTAACTAGCTTGTCATCTATCCCCCATCATCGTGTTCTGGTATTGGGCTATACGAAAGCAATCAAAATCAAAGCAAAGAAGTCGTAGAGACTTCGCTGCTATTGTTTTTGTATAGCCCAATACCAGAACCAAAACACCATAATATCCCCCAGGATAGGATACAAGTAGACACGTGGTTAGCCAAGTCTTCAATCAGAATATCCTATCCTGTAGAGAGAGTACTTTTTGCAGTGTTCGTCTGGGGAAATACCACACCTTGGTCAGTCATTCTACATCCAATGTATTCCTTCTTCTGAGACCTCCAAGGCTCCAAGCAGTAATGTGAAATAATCGGTGTGTTCCGGTTTCAAGGACATGTTTCCAGGGAAATTACAGGGAGATAAAATATCTTATTTCTCTGGGTGACAAGTGCCGTGCTAGGTAGTAATTTGGACTCTTCATATTCATATAGCTCCGTGTCAATGTGTTGTGATGGGCAGACCAGCTCGCCTTAGAGTGCTAAGCTTAAAAAAAATTCAATAGGTGGCTACGCTTTTCGATCGTAGCGCCATCACTACATTCTAAAGATAACTTGGTCGAACTGTACAAAGCTCGCAGTGAGCTTTTGCAACTTGCAAGCTCCATTACCATTACACATCGCTGCATTCTGAATTATTCATTCAAATGTAATATAATTTATTCGATTGCAATCTAATGTAGCTTACAATTACGATGCAAGATGATTTATCTTTATGTCATGTTACTATGTCTCTGGGAACATTGCCCTTCAAGCCAAAACACAGTACTGTTTGCAGGGTATACATTAGGTAAGGACGGTTGAATAAATGAAACGGGTGTGATGTTGCCCCAGGCAACCTGTGCAAAGAGTCCTACAATACTATTAAATGTTAAGTTCATTAAAATAACAATAAATTAGAAAGATTTTTTCTGTTTGGAACGCGCCTGAAATTTTCTCTCTACTTAGTCTGTGGTCTCAACCAATCGAATTTTGTCACAAACAAATGAAATCCAAAAAGATATGTTTCAAACCCAAATCGTTCAGTATTTGAATATATTTTTATTTTATACTAGCGGCCCGTTCCGGCTTCTCTCGGATCATAACCTAGACACTGTCTGCACCGCCATCTGCCGGGCTTATTTGTGAATCTAAACCATCCTCGAATCCACTTGTACACACACACAAAAAATCATTCAAATCGGTCCCGCCGCTTAGGAGGAGTTCACTGTCAAATGATTAAATTACTAAAATGGCTATTAAAAATTAGGGGTTAAAAGAGTAAAAATTTAGGGTTGTATGTATTTTTTGAAGCCACATTGAAAAAATAAAATCCAAAAAATTAGGGGTGAACAACCCTTATCACTTAGGGGTATGAAAAATAGATAGTAGCCGATTCTCAGACCTACTGAATATGCATAATATAAAATTTGGTAAAAATCAGTCAAGCCGTTTCGGAGGAGTAAGGTAACTAACATTGTGACACGAGAAATTTATATACAAGATTTATTGTAATTGTATAAAACAATAAAATATAAAAATAACAATAGTATTCATTCGTACTTGACCGATCACATCACACGCGAGTTACCCGTAAAACGATAAAAATAAATGTGTAAAAATATTTTTTGTTTTCATACTAACATTTATTTATTTCTTCTTAACAAAGGATCGAGTACAAGTGGCGTACACGAAGAGAGGCCTATGCTCAGCAGAGGGCGATAACGGGGTGAAGAAGAAGATTAACTTCTTGCGTGGCTGGATAACTACACACATAGTTTTTTTTTGACGTGATAACGTCTTATACTTCGATGAAGCCGGCTGCACGCCCACAAAACATGACGTCATGTACCGTTACCGTCGGTCGTTACCTCGCCGCATGTTTGTTACAGTTGTATTAATTATTTCGACCAGTAGTTCAAGCGGGTTCAACATGTAGCTCAGTGGTAGAGCGTTCGCTTTGCATGTGAAATGCCCCGGGTTCGATCCCCGGCATCTAAAAGCTTTTTTGCATTGTTTTGATTGAAAATGACTAAATTCTACTGATTACTTTTTACATACAAATCTATTAAACAAATGAAATTAAAATTTTCTTTTGAAAAATGCTACCATTCCATCAGTATTTTCTTAAGACGTTGTCACGTTCTATCGTCAGTAAACCGACTTTACAGACAAACATTTTTTTTAACTACGAGACTTTCTTCAGACTTGAGAGATGGTCCTAAAAAAAGTTTCATATAACATCATTGTAACAAATGCGTGACCTTCAACACACAAAGAGTCTAACAGATCTCAGATGACACTCGCGTTGTCGCGAAAACAAAGCACGAAGGAAGTAGGTCAGGCAACGTGAAGGCTGCAATATACAATACATCCTTACTAATAATAACCGCGAATGTTTGTACGTATGTGGGTGTATGTTACGCAAAAGGTCAGTTTCCTCATGATGTTTTCCTTCACCGTTAGAGCCTACTTTAATCCCCACCTAACTTTGATCTTATTAATATTAATATAGCAAAATTTTGGTCGCTTGTGGCTCAATAACGTCGGAACGTCTGAACGAATCGTTTTGACACAGGCTACTTTTTATCACGGAAAATAATGGTAATGTAAACTAATAAAAAATAATACATTTATATTGATAGGTAGGTAATAAATTTATTTGCTATTGCTCTCTCTGTCATTTCAAACGAGAGATAAGGGAGAGCAATTTTACAACCAAACTTAAAACGGTGAAGGAAAACATCGTGAGGAAACCGACACGTATCTTTCTTTAATCTTACGAGCATGAGTAGCCCACTAAATGTTCCCACTGCTGGGACTTGGCTATGTGTCATCCACCAACTCGCACTGGGCTATGGATTATGGCTTTGACTATCTCCTTGCGAGAGAAGGCCCCGAGTCCCAGCTGTGGGAACATTTAGTGGGCTGCTTATCAGCCAATACTTACTTACTTACTTATAATGGTAGTGGTAGGACTCTTAGCAGAGTCCGCCTGGGGAAGTACCACACCTTTGCCAGTTATTCTACCGCCAAGCAGTAATGTGCAAACATTACTGTGTTCCGGTTTGAAGGGTAATGATTCCAGAGAAATTACAGGGCTTAGAGATATAACAACTTAAATCTCTGGGTGACGAGCGCAGTGTAGTGCTAGGTAATGATTTGGACTGTTGATGAATGAGTTGGTCCAATAGCTGCGTGTCTTTGTGCTGTTATGTGGCAGGCATGTTGTTTACCATCAGGCACATGTCCTGTTCGTCTCGTCACTCTTTATTTAAAAAAAAAAACATTTCACGTAGGTGGTACACCCTAAGGGTGGGTTCCCAACGAGTAACACCAAACGAGTCACACTGTGACTCGTTGGTGGAGTTTATAGAGCCAAGGTGTCACGGATTTCTATCTCACAACCAACAATCACCATCGCCACTCTCACTGAACAGTATGACTAGAATTACCGTATACTTACCGCAACTTACTTTATACCTGCTATACCGGTTTACACGCATAGGGTGTAATGCGAGGGAAAGGTAGCTTTCCTTTAATTTCGCTATTGTAATATTAAGCTATCATTACAGTAATATAATTAGGGGATTTTACCATTCAGCCGTGAATGTCGTGCATAAAACTTTGTTGATGTTTTTAGTTTTTTTTGTCTAAGATCCCGCTATACAACGACCATCACCGAGCTGGTTATTTGATGAAAAGTACTTTATATTCAATTTAATATGTCAACAAACATATTGCAAATGGGTTGTCTGAAAAATTTCAGTCCAGAATATGTTTTTTTTTTTAACATTTCCCCTTAAATTATTGAATTTTTGAAAAAACTATATTACATAACTTTTTATTTTGGCTTTACCTACTCATTAGCTAGCTGTACCCTTAGCGCGTTGCTACACCATCTGGCAAAAATTGACCGTAGTTTACGATTCTATAAAGGACATACAGACAAACATTCATTTTAATACATATATTAAGAAGTAGATGTTTATGTACCTAGATGTTATTATTTAGCTGTGGTGGTACTCTTTGCAGAGTCCGCCTGGGGAAGTACCACACCTTCCCAGTTGTTCTAACGCCAAGCAGTCAAGTGAAAACTAACAACATTACTGTGTTCCGGTTCGAAGGGCAATGTTTCCAATGAAATTACGGTGCATAGAGATAAATCATCTTATATGTATCTCTGAGTGACGAGACCATCGGAACATTGATTTCAGAACTTAAATTGAAGAATTGATTTTATTGAACATTGATGATAGGTTGATAGGTAAGCAACAAAGCCTGTCCATAACAGATCAGTGTCACCCAGAAATTATAACCTAGCACAAGATACACTGTGCTCGTCACCCAAAGATTTAAGATGATTTGTCTTAAATCTCTGTGCTCTATAATTTCTCATGAAACAAATATAATACTTATTGATTCGTAAATACTTATTTTTCGATTGAGCATACCAGTTCTGAGAAACCTACACATACAATAAATGGTCTTTATAAAGACCGTGGGAAGAAATTGTATCATGAAAAAAATGATTTCGTTTCCCTTTCACAATAAATGATTATATTATTACGTATACCTTTTTATGTACTTTTGACGCAGATGCAAGACATTTAATTAATATTTGTTACCGGGCGAATTTTTTACGTAAGTTTTTAAATTTTAAAGAAAAATATGTTAATTCGTACTTTTGTACTTTCACAAAACAATAAAAGTATATACTTATGTATTGTTTATATGAATATACTTACTTACGGTTAAGAGCAATCATTTCCTCACCAAATACTCGTAATATAGGTAAGAAGATGTACTTAATCTGCCCAGCTCAACTGGATGCTCTTAGATAGAACTCTTGTAGTGGTAGGACTCTTGGCAGAGTCCGCCTGGGGAAGTACCACACCTTTGCCAATTATTCTACCGCCAAGCAGTAATGTGCAAACATCACTGTTCCGGTTTAAAGGGCAATGTTTCCAGAGAAATTACAGGGCTTAGAGATATAACAACTTAGGTATCTGGGTGACGAGCGCAGTGCAGTGCTAGGTAATGATTTGGTCTCTTCCTGTTCCAATAGCTGCGTGTCACTGTGCTGTTATGTGGCAGGCATGTTGTTTAACATCAGGTACATGTCCTGCTCGTCTCGTCACTCTTTATTTTAAAAAAAAGTTCGAGCGTCTGCCCTAGGTAAACGTATTTCTGAACAATTTTAAGAGTGATTCCATTTACCGACATAGCTCAGCGTAGGTATTAGCAGACTGAAATGGCAATGACCGGCCACATCTGTCGCAGATCCGACAACCGTTGGGGTAGACGGATTCGGGAGTGGAGACCGCGAATCAGTAAACGTAGTGTAGTGTAGATATACGAAAGACGGCTGGTGGCGGTTGGAAACGTAAGACCGAGGATCGAACTGAGTGGCGGATTATAGGAGAGGCCTATGTCCAGCAGTGGACGAACACGGGCTGATGATGATGAAGATGTAATCTAAGGTGTGACACCATGGGCAAAAGATATCTATTTATTCTTAACCGACTTCAAAAAAGGAAAAGGTTCTTAATTCGGTTGTATGTTTTTTTGTATGAACGTCTATATCACGCGATAGGCGATAGCTCCGCCAGTTGTGAATCAATTTTGATAATTTTTTTTTTGGTAAATCATGGTTCAGATGTGGTTCCATTAAAATTTTGTTGAAATTATTAACAAGAAACTAAAATAGTACATGAAAGTAATTCACAATATATACTTCGATGACATAGTGAGTGCTTCTTATGAAATTTTGTCGAGTGGAATCTCAGAAACAGGGTGGAATTTTATTTTAAATGACGTCGATTTTTGTTTTTTCGAAGAAACTAAATTTATTCTGTGTAATTTTTTGATTTGATTACTGGGGAGTAGTACCTTTTTAGCCGAAATGAATTTAGCCGGGTTGAACGCTTTTTTGGTTCGCGTCACCATACCTATAAGCTTTCCCTTCCATCGACAGTCCCAATGGCTGCCAATTTTCATTATTTTTTGTCCAGGGTGGGAATCGAAACCACACCCTACGACGCTGTAAACGGACTCACTACAGACGAATAAATAAATAATAATTAGATGTATGACGAAAATTCCATTGGTCAAATTTATTTATGCAAAATTATGCGAGGAATTCCTTTAACAAGTAAGTAATTTTCTACATCAACACCGAATCGGTTATGAGGCCAACGATTTTTCTATTTATAGACGCGACACCATCAGAATTTGAATTGAACAACGATTCTCGCATGGGCTTGTCAAAACATGTACCTACTCGTATGTGGGCATGTATATATAGATACCTACATATACCCAAAGTGTGTTGACCACGTGCGTAATGAAAACGGCCACATTTACGAGTATGCTTTCGAATAGCCATTATAGGTACTAAAATACTTTATTAATTTTATTTACATGAGATTACTTTTGTTTTTAATTGAGTACCTACCATGGACGTATAAAAAAGTCGGACGTAGTCTCGCTAAAAACAAAAACTGTGTCTATAGAGTCGGCCACATAATATGCACGTGTGCGCTGTCACATACATGCTGACACGCACACATAAACTTGTGTGTATGTTGCGTGTCAGCTTATCAGTGACAACCTGACAACGCACACGTGCATATGAGGCCGACTCTATGGACACAGTTTTTGTTTTAGCGAGACTCCGTCCGCTTTTTTTTATAAGTACGTACGTTGAATACTTACACTTAATTTAATTTACGTCCAAATATGTCAACGTAAAATCATAAATACCGTCAGTTTATAATCTAACCAAGTATTATAAAAATATACTATCCTAACCAAAGCATTAGGTCCTTTATTTGACACACCATCACACAAAATGTCCTTCTACGTTACTAACACTAACACTAGCTTGCTATCCTAGCTTGAAAAACTAGCCTCGTGTAGCTCGACCATAGCACGTCAAAACCTACTAGGGTCATGGACGTATAGAAAAAGTCGGACATAGTCTCGCTAAAACAAAAACTGTGTCCATCAAGTCGGCCATATAGTATGCACGTGTGCGCTGTCCCATACAGGCTGACACGCACACATCAGTGGGTCATTACACGCGCTACTTGTGTAAAAAATACTTGTGTAAATGTGTGCGTGTCAGCCTATCCGTGGCAACCTGACTACGCACACGTGTAAATGTGGCCGACTCTAGTGACACAGTTTTTGTTTTAGCGAGACTACATCCGACTTTTTTTATACGTCCATGTACTAGGGTAATGTTTTTTTTTGCAATGACCAGATTTTTTAAACCATAACTCTTTTACGTACGTTGCTAACCTAGCTTGAAAAACTTGCTCGAGTAGCTCAGACATTACAACAACAAACATCCAAACATCTACCGAACGGATCCGGTTGAAATTTGGAACAGAGTTAGCTTATAGAAAACACCATATAGGCTACTTTTTATCACGAGGAAATAACGGGAACAGGAACTGCGTGGGTAAACCGCCGAACTTTCGCATTCATAATAGTAGTAGGATGCTTAGCTGCAAACTATGTAGGTATTTAGTTCCAGAGCGGACGGTAAGTTCACAACAGAATTATAGCTCCTACTAACATACATTTAGAAGTTACCCAAACTGAAGTTTAATTATTCGTTTCCTAGTTACATTTGTATGAGAGTAACCTTTTAGAATGGATAATATAAATCGCAACAAAGTGGGTAAATGGACCGAGCCGTACTGTTAGCCGCAGACCTCAATGCCTGCGCTGCGTAAACTTCATTGTTATGGAAATTTCTCATTTAGCTCCTCGATTATGTGTTGTCTTTATGAAATCGAGTTGAATAAGGCTAAGAAAACTAAAAGTAATTAAGACTTTTGTTTTCTTAACTTTAAACTAACTGTAACATGCGCGCGTTGCTCGCCACCATGTCAAAAATTGGCTGTACTAACTCAGAAACCTTTAGCTTACGAACTTAGTTTCATCAAAGCTTACGAAGTAACTATTTTCTGATCTGTGCATTTAGCTTATGCACGACAACTTTACCAAATGAATAGTTTACGATTCTCTAAAGGATACCTATAGAGACAACCGTTTATTTTTATGTAAGTAGGTATATGGATACGTAGGGTGTTAATAAGCATACTGTCCTCCTTATAGTAAGCGATTGCCATCGACTATGGACGTCTATAAGATATCTCTGCAGACGAAATGCGGTAGGCGGTGGAACCACAGACCTGACCCAGGGGACTAAGGGTGTTTTTTTTAACTATAATCGGTTCGCACTTGACCACCATCTCGGCTGATGTTAAGCGACGATGCGATCTACGATGGAACGTGCTTACCTAGAAGAAAGCGATTCACTCTCGATTTGAAGACACCAAGATTGTAACTATCAAGAAAAACCCACTCAGGCAACGCATTCTACAACCTAGACGTTCTTATCACAAACGTGGAGTCAAATCTCTTCGTTGTCTTGAGTGTCCAGACGCAGGAGCGCCTAGCACCCAATTACTGATTGGTTCCAAAGGTAGTCACGGGGTTTCTTGAGTTCAAGTGCACCGGTGACGGGGGGGTCCCCTATAGGGGGCTCCGGAGATGGGAAAGATGCGGTGGGCTCACGGAAGAATACTAGAGTATTCCCGCGTTCCCGTCGTAAGCGGCAAAGGTGAAACCCCGTTGCTCGTTCGGCTTAAGAGTGCGCCTAAAGCCAGGAAAAAATCAGATTTCACCCGCGCGACGCGTTTCTTAATGTGATGTACATAAAGTCGAGAATAGCATGACACAGTTTGGAGGAAAAATCAATATTTAATCAGGAGTCCATTTTTGACCAAGTTTTATTTAATTACTCAATAACTAAACATACATTTAAAAAAGTGTTCGGTTACTTTACTAGAACGTACAAATAGGAATTTTATTACCAAAAAATAATGTGGTGTCATCGCTGATAATTTTCGAGTACATACTCGAATTAAAACGGGTTTTTTCGGTGTAATTTTTATTTTTTTATTGTAAAAACTCTGATCTATTTTTAAAATTCTATTCGGTTATTGTGCTTCTTCTTGATTGTACCCACACGTCAATATTTTTTTTGTCATAGTTTTTAGTTTCTTAACTTCAGTGAGCGGCGTCGAAAATGTCCTTTTTACGTTTTCTGGCTTTAGGCGCCCCCTTAACAACTAATTTTGAAATTTGATTATTGTGGTCAAATTGAAATCACTCACAAAAACAAAACTGAATTTATATATTTATAATTCCACATCGCACGGACGGAATAATTGCTATTTTCGTCACTCGTATAATTTCAGGCAGTTCTAATAACAGTAAAATTTAATGTAACGACGTGAAAACAATAATTAATTACAGCGTACACAAATTTTATTTAGTTAGCTCAGTAATTCGGCGAAATTACGCGATTTTAATTACGCAAATTACAGTTGTAGACGTGAAATTACTAGCGGTCGTTGATCTCTATCGTGTCAGGAAAAATTGAAATAAAAGTGACGTGTGATACGAAAATTTCAATTACAACGGTTTTGCGCAATTTTGGTTTAATCAGAAATGGTATGAGATGGAAAGGGCCGTTCACTATCCTACTAAATATATATTTATGTCGTAGGAAAATTTGATAAGCCGATTGTTTGCAAAAACTAGGGATGTCGCGAAAACTGTTTGGGTGTTTGTTGCTCAATCACGTCGGAATTTTTGAACGGATCAAGTTGAAATTTGGAATATAGTTAGATTATGGCCTGGATTTTTTTATTCCGGTAATATAACGGGAATGACACGGGTATAACCGCAGAACGCTGATAGTTATAAATACATTATACTATTCTATGCCAACTTGGAAGACAAGAGCTTTATTTCTTTTAACATAGGAGCCTACTAAATGTTCCCACTGCTGGGGCTCGGAGCCTTCTCTCGTCGTGTCTACGTATTCAACTGATGTAGTCTAGAATTTCATACCCCGTTTATTAAATATATCAAAAACTATCAAAGGTTGCCTAGAAGAAATCGCTTTCAGCGATAAGGCCTGTTGTAGCACTACTTTTCTATTGAAATTCAGTGTATATTATATCTATTTTATTTTGGTCCGAGAGTATAATATATCTAACATCTAATATCATATATCTAATAACATCTAAAATCATAGTGTTTGTTTCCTTGTCTCTACATTTACGAATGTGCAATGTTTGTGCGGAAAAATTTGAATTTGTATACACACCTTTTAACTAAACGAAACAAATGTAAAGTTTACCTTCCGTCGAACCGAACCACCCTGCTAAATAACAGTGTTGTTTGTATGGCACCCATCATTTATAACCACCTACCTAAATGTCTTCTTGAAATAGATGTAGAACATGTCTTCAAATACAAACTAAATTGCTATCTCGTGGAGAAGGCATACTACAGTGTTGAAGAGTATATTAATGACAAATCTGTTTGCTTGACTTGATCTGATGTGAAAAGTGGTTGTATGGATATGACATATTATGTACTTTTACATTTTTGACATTTATTACTTTTAATTACACATACTATTATTTTTATAATTTTGACATTTGACCTTGACATTAATAATTGTTAATCACGATGACATAAATTTGTGTCTACTTTATAATCATGCAACATATTTTATCATTGCTAAGTTTTGTTTTTTTAGTGATTTTGCATGCTGAAAGGCAGAATATGGAGCTCTGTTTTTATATATATACATCTGTAAATACCCATATGCGCAAATAAAGAATTGAATTGAATTGAATTGAATTCTAACTATACCATGATACAGTTTTGTTCTGTATTCTCATCACACAAAGAGGTCACAACCGCGTGAACCATACCACCAGCCAGTAGCTATGTCAGTAGGTGAAGTGCATTCGTGACCTGACCGCCAAACTAAATCGGCTTTGGCTTTGCTATTGCCATCTCTATCATTTCAAACGGAAAGAAAAGAGAGAGAAGCATCAAAGCAAGACAGTTTTCGTTCGGCGGTATACCCCCAGTACGCTAATCTGGCTAACAGTTTCATAAAAAGCCATTTTTAACAGTTAGCCTAGTTGCAGCGGTAATTACGTAGATATATAAAAATGTTGTAATTAGTCGGTTTTGCAAAACAACGGTTTTCGTAAAGTCGGTTATGAAGTTATGATAGACATTGAGTTTAGATGAATGTGTATTGTTTTCGTAAGATATACTGTGGCCGTATTCGCGATTACCAATGCATAAGCAGGCCACTAAATGTTCCCACTGCTGGGACTCGGGCCATTCTCTCGCTGTAGAGAGTCAAGAACATAATCCAGCCCCAACTAAAAAAAACTATACCTTTAATTTTTGGGATTCATACTTCATAGTTTTTAATTTGTCCTTACTTCTTTATCTAACTGTCCAACGCAAAAAAGAAAAAGTAAAAAATCATAAACTTTTAATAAGATAAATACATGAATATGCATGCGTGCATTAATGTATGCTCAAAATTAACATTTGATAAAAACCACTTTTTACGTCAAACAACTTTTGCCACTCAAAAAGGTGATGACTGATGGGGCAGCTGTAATTACGGGCCTGTTGCAGCCTCACCGGCGCAAGCGCATGCTTTCGACTCGAATACTTTCCACCTGCCACGCTAGTTTTTACCAGCACTTCACCTTTCGAGATGTGGAGAAAATACATTGGACCAGTATGCTGTTTACATGGCTTTCTTTGTTAACGTACGACGCAAAAATGATAGAGTGTTATAAGTTCGACGTGTCTCTCTCTGTCTGTGTCTCAATACCGGACCGATTGTATGATTTTTTTGTTTCTATGAAAATGGACAAGTGGCTGATGGTAAGCAACACATAACAGCACAGTGACTCGCAGCTATTGGAACATGATGAGCTCAAATCGTTACCTAGCACTGCACTGCGCTCGTCACCCAGAAATATACGATGTTTTGTCTCTATGCCCTGTAATTTCACTGGAAACATTACCTTTCAAACCGGTACACAGTAATGTTTTACTGCTTGGCGCTAGAATAACTGGCAAAGGTGTGGTACTTCCCCAGACGGACTCTACAATCAGTCCTACCACTACTAAATGAAACAGTACCTAATCAATGATGAATGAAATGAAGGTCTAAAGCTAATCAAGTTATCTATCAGTTATAATCTCTTCAATCTTCACTCGTCGCTACCAACTTGTAAAAGTATTCCAGTCTTGTGTGTGGTTTCCCTCAGTAGCGGTGACGACTGCAAGTACAGCTATAATTTCTATCGGCCTAGAATGCTGATGGGACCTGCGCCTATTTCTTGTGGTAATTACTGCATCTCACTTATTTGTATGCTAAATACACCTTTTCACGATGTTCAATAAGAACAAAGCAAACATTGTTAGATATATCTTTATTGGAGTCATTATTATTATTACAAGTAAACATACAAATTTTCCAAAACCCCTTCGCAATTATTATTTTCAAAAAAGACATGAAAGACCTTTCATGGCCATTGAATACTAATGTGTTAATTGAATTAATTGACGAGTATTAAATAGAAGATTAATTAAATGACATTTCCTTATAAAATACAATTGCATTGTTTCCACTCGTGCCTTCGTCTCTTTTCAACTTTTCCGCATTTTTGTTTCCTTCCTTAGTTAGGTTAGTAGGTAGTATCTTTCTGTCTACAACTTCGTCAACGTAGAATTTAATAAAGAAACCTTGACTTGAAGAAACCTGCAGGTCTACTACGAAAACAAACTCCGAATGATCGGCTCCGACCGACAGCTGAATCGGATCTGTAGCCTACCGCGAAAAGCATTCGGATCGATACATCTCGGTTGGAAGTTATAGACTTAGGTCGGATGAGGGTCGGATCGAACGAAACGGCCGATTCGATCAACCGACCGATTGTCTATCGAGGTAGGAAACTTCCATAAGTTCGGCCGATATATCGTTTATCGGACTTCGTAGTAGACCTGCTGTACCTTATCTTCTCTCTATCACTTATGCTCGAGCTACACTAGGCTAGTTTTTAAAGCTAGGATAGCAAGCTAGTGTTAGCAAGCTAGTGTTAGCAAGCTAGTACTTCTAGCTTCGTGTAGACAACGCTAGTTTTGTCTACACAAAGCTAGAAATACTCGCTTGCTAACACTAGCTTTGCTATCCTAGCTTTAAAAACTAGCCTAGTGTAGCTCGGGCATTACTCACCCTACTTCTCATACTTACATACTCTCACACATACGCACACTCTCGCACCCTGCACACACGTACGTACACACACACACCCGAGAAAAATTGCCTGTGTTACATTCCAGACTATAAACTATCTGTGTTCCAAATTACAACCCGATTCATTCAGCCGTTACGACGTAACTGAGCAACAAACGTACAAACTTTTAAATTTAAAATGTTAGTAGAGCGGGAGCGAAGTAGAGTTGAGTGTGTAAAATATGAGGACCGAACTCGGTGTACGATTTTGGACTTAAAAAAGCATGCAGATAAGGGTTCAATCATAATTTGCATGCATCATTATGCATGCAAGTTATGTGCATAATATATATAATATTATGCAAATTATGAGTTCAAAACCATTGTTTTGAACTCAGAAAACTGAATTCAAAACCGTACACCAAAATGTGGTCTTCATATTTCGCACACTCAGCTCCATTCTGTACCTGGTCTAGGATTATCAATTGACTGAAATGTCAAAGGGATGCGACACTTTATGTAGGTACGATGATTTGATCATTACAATATTGTTCATGTACGAGACTTATACGTTTACGTAAGATGTTGTAGGTATACTCTACTCTAAATACCTAACTTACTACACCAAGCACACCCGAATTATCCACAGACCGATGAAGGTCAACGATTATTCGAATAAACCTATTCGATATTGTCAGATTCGCGCTGGATCGGTTTACTATTATTGAATCGATTCAAAATGTCAAACTTTACGTCAACAGCAACAATGCATCTTTTAAAAGTTGATTGCGTAGGATGTAGGAATGAACAGATTAAGAGTCCATGAACTGGCTAGTCGCAGCAAAAAGATAACATTAATAAAAGCAAATAATTTTAGGGAACGGGCCAAGGTTGAATGAGTCACGACAAGTCGGCTTTAGGCGATCGTATCATAGTTAATGCTATTTGGTAATCGTTATTTAATCTGCTACATGTTATAAGCGTTTAACAATGAGTGTATTTTCTATAAGAAAAAACCTTGCCTTTTGAAGTGTAGATGGCGCTTTAGAAAATGGTAAATTTCAATGTCGAGTAAATTATAAATGGAACGTTGTTATTTAGTAATAACCCCGAAAACGTTCTGCCATGTAAAAAATAGGGACTGCCGATAGAAGTGAAAATTAATAACTTAGAATTAACTGATACTTTAACTAATTTATTTACTATACTTTAAATTAATCATCGTCATCATCTGCAGCCTACAGAAGTCCAGTGCTGGACAAAGGCCTCTCCTAAAGATTTCCACAATGACCGGTCTTGACCGCCTCCATCCACCGACTTCCCGCGACCGAGACAATGTCATCAGTCCACCGGGGGGCATCTTACACTGCGTCTGCCGGTTCGTGGTCGCCATTCGAGAACCTTTACTACCCATGCAGCGGTTATCAGTTCTGCGAGTTATAAGTAAATTATTAACGAAGTATTATTTATAGCTCATGACTTTAGTATAAAATAGGACTAATGTTGCACAATCGTCATCTGTGTACAGATATGCCTACTGATATTCAATATTTCGCGACGCGACTTCAAAACATTTCTCCCATCCAAGAAACGTATAATGCGCAAATCCCGCTCCGCTGCTCCACCGCCGCCCCGACGCTACGCCGCCGCCACCCGACATTGGCATGACGGTGACGTCAACCCATAAAATTCTACTCTACCAAAAAGTTCGCAACGCGGAAGGAGTTTCCACTTCAAAAACTGAGATTAAAAACTTCGTAAAAATTATGTCATTATAATGGCCACATTCATTGAACATCACAAAACAGTAACAATAAAATTAGTATAGTTATCGTGTCATGAGCTTACAATAGTAATCACAAAGAGATATTTTCACATTGTCAATACGACAAAACCAACAGAATGTAGAAATGAGCCTACAAAATGAACAATGATATTGTTTTGATGAGAAAAGCAGACAATATTGTATTTTTGGAAGCGGTAGATATTGTAGTCAGGTACTTACCTACGGACTAAGGCAGGTACAGGTAAGGTACAGTACGTAGGAGTGTGACCTATCAGACGGAGGAGTGTGAAATTGTCCATACCCACTTATAGTCTGAATAGAGAAATACTTTTTTTTTTTTTTTAATTATGCGTAAAATATACATGTACTTATGTATCATTTTTTATTCCAAGTTACACTGTAGGATCTTTCTCAAAAATCAAAGCTGCCTTTTTTAAGACTATTATTGAAAGTGGAGGGAATTGGGGGAAACCTTTGCCCAGCAGCGGCACAACTGAGGTTAAAACTAAAAAAAATTTTTTAAGAAAATGATAAAATTCTCACTTATGACTTTACCTGGCCTTGCTAACATTTGCCACAATTTTGGAAAAAAACTCATTTTTACCACATATGACCATCAACAGTACAAACAAACAGAAAAATGTGACAAATTGATTAGCACGTCAACTAGTTCCGCTTGAGCAAAACTTGACTAACTTTGAAAATAAGTCAAGGTTGTTAAACGGTATTGCCATTAACATACGCATGTTAAGACAAAGGCAATTGTATGCTACATTATTGTTTATTTTTTTAATAGTACAGAGTCTATAGAGTGACTGGACGAGCAGAACTTGTGCCTAATGGTAAGATACATGCCTGCCCATTATAGCAGTGTCCCGCAGCTATTCCAACATGAAAATCCCACATCATTACTTAGCACTGCTCTCGTTACCCACAGATACTTGATCAGTATCTAGTTGCCCAGTTAGATCTCTGGAAATATTTCCCTTCAGATCTTCTTCTTTCCAAATCGGATCACAGTGATATTTCTACATTACCTACTGATAGGTGATAGTATACCTGGCAAAGGTGAAAGGTGTTCCAGAGTCCGCTTGGGGAAATACAACACCCACACAAGTCTGCAAAGAATCCTACCACTACATACCTATACTCGTATACTTATTTGGATCTTCGTCCGCGTAGAATTTTTAAAAAGTCTAATCCCTAAAGTACTCCCCTAAAAACACCATTCATTTTTGGAACAAACAGTAATAATTCAGGTTACAGGCTATATTAAATTATAAGAAAGTTCTTTTCAAATTGATCCGCTCTGTTTTTACGTTCGTCATTTAGCAACATACATCTAAACAGTCTAAACTTTCGCATTTTATAATATAGTACATATATTTTCGAAATAAAATCTTTCACAAAACATGCCAGAGACTTGAGAGAAACCAATAAAACACTCAATGTCCCAAATCGTGCGCACGAATCACTTAAGTAAGCAAGCATTCTTAGGTGACAAGTATTTCACTTACAGAGCTTGGTAATTCACTTATTTGTGCACTTTCACTGCCGAGATGCAGTGAAAACAACAACAGTTTCACCGCCTCTAATGACCGCTCGAATTTTATAACTCCACGTAATGTTTGAGTAATTGCCTGTCATCTTTCTGAGTTAGCGCATATTGTAATTCTAACCGAATTTAAAGAAGCTGTAGATTAGGTATTAATTACACGAATCTTATAAAGACGAAAGTTGTGTGAATATTTGTTCGGATTTCTATAAAAAGAACGCTAGTCATTCACTGAGTGGACTCAAAATGTGCGACAAAAAGTATAAGAATAATCTTACTATCCTAGTGATATTATAAATAAATAAATAAATATTGGTGGACAATTCACACACAACACCATCTGACCCCAAACTAAGCAAAGCTTGTACGATGGTGGCCAGATAGCTGATATAATACTTATTATATAGTTTTAAATACATACTTATTATACATAGAAACACCCAGACACAGTGCAAACGTTTGAGTTCATCACACAAATATTTGCACTGGGTGGGAATCGAACCCACGACCCTCGGCTTCACAGGCAGAGCTACTAACCACTAAGCCACGAGGCCAGTCTGGATGTTGTTGGTGTAAATGACAATATATGGATGTTTGTTGCCCAATTACGCCGTAACGTCTGAACGGATCGGGCTGAAATTTGAAACAATCATAGATTATAGTCTGGAAAAACGCATAGGCTACTTTTTATCCCGGGAAATAGCGGGAACGGGAACTAAGCGGGTGAAAAAGCGGGGCGCTGCTAGTACACAATAATCCTCCTACTTTCCTACTAATATTGCAAATGCAAAACTTTGTATGTTTGTTGATCAATCACGTCGAGATGAATGAACGGATCGGGATACAATAGGGAACATAATTCAATTATGGTCTGGAATAGGATATAGGCTACTTTTTATAGCAGAAAAATGACAGGAACAGGAACCGCGGGACGGTGCTAGTTTTATGTAGGCGAAAGTGTGTTTCAAGTGTGTTTAAACATTTACACACTTATAAGTGTGTAAATGTTGTTAGTTCGTATCTCTGTTACGCCTTAATAATCTGCATGTAATTAGATACGTGGGAAGTACAATATCGGGATTGACAAACAGGCTACTTTTTATCCCGTTAAAGCTAGTGGTTTCCGTGGCATACCTAATGATTAAATTAATTTATGTGAATAGTATTTGGTAGAAATAAACAACCGTGAAAAACTGTCAGGCGATGTGGCGGTCAAGTGTAAACCTAGTAGTGGTAGGACTCTTGGCAGAGTCTTCCTGGGGAAATACCACACCTTTGCCAGTTATTCTACCGCCAAGCAGTTAACATTACTATGCTCCGGTTTGAAGGGCAATGTTCTTAGAGAAACTACAGGGCTTAGAGATATAATATCTTAGATAGCTGGGTGACGAGCGCAGTGCAATGCTAGGTAATGATTTGGACTCTTCGTGTTCCAATAGCTGCGTGTCACTCTGCCGTTGTGTGGCAGGCATGTTGCTTACCATCAGGCACATGTCCTGCTCGTCTCGTCACTCTATACAAAACAAATATCCAGATAAGTGAAAACAAAATGTTTGAAGATATATTTGGTTCCGAGTTCAAATACCTACTTGATAGTGAACTTTGAGAGTTCAAATCACTACCCTGCATTGCACTGTCTCCTGTCTGCCGGAGATATCAGATGATTTATCTCCTTGCCCTAGTATTTCTGTGGAAACATTGCCGTTCACACTATGAATTAACACTGGTTTCTGTTAAGTAAACGTGCTCCATCATAAACTGATTGAAGATGACGGAACAAGCGTTAGCCTATGGGAAATGAAAAAAAAACTACAATACTGTGTTATGTCTGTCGATTTTACGTGATAACTAAAACCCAAAAGTGTAATGTAAAACCTCATTTTAAATTTACAATAATTCATGACACGGTCATTGAACATCGCAAATGCTATGTTACAAACAATAATAGATGTCCATATCTGTATGTCCTACAATTTTACCGGCAACATTGTCCTCAGAACGGAACTCAGTAATTGCAATCTACCGTTATTCAATAAATGTCACGATTTCAATTCTCAGTACACATATATATACTATACAACAAGTACTTACAGAGGTTTTCTTTATACGAAACGACTACTACGTAAAATCGTGAATTTACCGGTATAACTCAACCCTGCTCCAAATCTTCATGTAAATAGTTTGGGTCGTTTCTGAGATTCCGATTCTATATACACTACCTATTCTATGTACACACTAGCGGCCTATTCCTGCTTCGCTCGGTTATTGTCATATAAAGACTATTATTATTGAAATGAAAACTTCTTTAGGCGCGCCTAGACAGATTTTTCGTGGGCTGTGAATTGAATTCATTCGTCACGCTCGGGTATGATAAGAAAGCTTCGGGTAAACTCGGGACCATGGCTGTAGAGCATCTAGAAATACGTCAGCCAATGGGAAATGCTGAAAGGGCGTGGACAGGCCATCATGACATGGCCATCTAGAAACGCATCATCCAATGGGAAATGCTGACGCGTTTCTAGATGGCCATGCCAAGATGGCGAGGCCACGCCCTCCGGTTACACCCGTGTAGTTTCCAAGGTAAGCTATCAAATTCTGAGTTATAAGTTTTCACTTCTATCGGCAGTTCCTATGACTCAATTTTTTTATCTATGCCATTTATGTTTGTGGAAGATAGACATTTTTTCTATTTCCACTGCTTGCATTGAAACTAAGAACATTGCACCCAGACAGGAAAACAGTAGTTCTTTTCAAAATATATTAACATGACTTATCCAAAACATTAGGCGACAGTTCTTCAAAAGGCTATTAAAGGTACAAGTTCGCGCCGCGAGACCGCGACCGGAGACCAAGACAGGCACTTGACACTATGGAATTGTATGGGCGCCAGTTCGCGCCGCGACCGCGACCTGTCTCGGTCTCCTGTCGCGGTCTCAGCGCGAACTGGCGTCCATACAATTCCATAGTGTCAAGTGCCTGTCGCGGTCTCCGGTCTCGGTCTCCTGTCGCGGTCTCGTGTCGCGGTCTCCGCGCGAACTTGTACCTTTACGCTCTCTTTGAAGAACAAAATGACCACACGTCAGTGCCTTTGGAGTTCTTATGTTCGATAGGTAATTTCCTTTATTCCTTTATCAATTTACATTTGTCGCCCAGACAGTGTTATCGACCTCCAAATTAACATATCAAGACATTTAGGTCGCGTTTTGTTTATGAAATCATTTTAGCATCATCATCGTAATGTACACAATAGAATTACCTACGAATAACATTACCAAACAGCTGACGGGTCATATGATAATTTTAAGATACTAGCTGCGCCTCGCGGTGCCACTCGCGGCTTAAATTACACAATCATTTATTTGTTTACTATTTACCCACGTTTTAATTGCGCTGTTTGTTCCCGTTCCAGTTATTTTCTCGTAAAAAAACCATAATCTAAGTGTGTTTAAAATTTTATCACGATCCGTTTAGACATTCCGACGTGATTGAGCATCAAACGTCCAAACATAGACATTAATTTATTTAGTAGGATTTAAGTTATACAGTCGCATCTTAATGATTACGTACATAAGTATAGCGCTATAATACTTCACAATACCTTCCTAGCACAGAAATCTAAAGTACCTTATTATTTAGATTTCTGTGCTTCCTAGCCTTCTATACATAGGTAGGTACATAGTGTTGCGAATAGTATAAATATGTAATTGTCTTAAACCTATTTATTTCTAAAACTACGAAAATTTTAATCGTTTTGTCCATCAAGTAGTCGTCTATTGGTAATACTTTTAGATTAATTTAATAACACTTTTCATTATTATGCTTTTCGCCATTACACGCTATCACTTTCATTCAAATCCATTTGGGAACAAACAAATACACTTAAACACTTAAAGACACACAAATAAGTTTGTATAATATTACTTATATAAAACTCTACATCTTTTTAAATTGTACAGACGTTTCCACCACTTGTTATTTGTATTTGCAATCTTCCTATTTTCGTATCTCTTCCTGCATCCATCAGAAAACCGTATTTCCTGAAAGAGTAGCTCCAATCGATAATCCATTATTGTTGTTATTTTCTTGTTTCCTAAAATTAAGTGCAATAAATAATAATTAATCTATCTATGTCATTGGCTCATTATATCACATATCACATATCGATAATAAAACAGATTATGTTCCTAGCTAGACCACTTGATAAAACTACGATTACTCATTACAAGCTTTCCAATTATACCTATAACATTAAATATATTACTTATGTGTATAAACATAAAAACACACAAACCCCCGGGTATTCTAATATTTGGTGAAGGAAAAAGAAGTCGCGGTGCCTTAGTAGTGACGTCAACATTTACGATATTGCGTTAGGAGGTTCGAGACTCGTCTGTACTCCAGAGTATTTTTCAATTTACACGGGCGCACTTTAAAGATGACGGAAAACAACGTGAGGAAGCCAGTATATTCCAAGCAATACATATTTCGAGGATGTGTCTCATTTATCAACCCTGCCAGCCTGTTGGAATAAGGACCCACTCCTACAATCCTACCTACGAGTATACTGTGATGACATGGTGCTGATCTGATGATGGAACTTGTAAAGTGGCCAAAAGAACTTTTTGTTGTTATGAAATGGAAAAGCTAGATTTAAAACATTTTCTTTAAATTATAGCGTGTTGCTTGTTCGTCTTAAGGCCGATTTAAACTGAACGAACATAGAGCTAGAGCTGGAACAAGAGCATTCTTTCTCGATCTTTTAGTGTAAACGAAAGATCGTTCTTAGCGATTTCCATATTATAAATTCCATAGAATCTTTGCGGACGCAAACAAAACAACGAAAGAATGCTCTACGTTTGTTTACACCAAATGAATTTGATACAGTGGGGATAGAATGAGCATTCGCTCGTCTGATGTAAATCAGCCTTTACGAATCCGACCGCAGTCAATACGCGCATATTTCATCGCGTCAAACGTCACATAACTTGATTTATATTATCTACGCGAAGTAGAGTACGACAGCACGATACAACAGGGGTAAACAGAACGGTGAAAGGAACGTAAGATACCTACTCGCAAATAAGGACGACTGGCTGTACCCACCAGAATTTTTTATTTTTCGAATAATAGAAAAAATGTTAAAACTTAAAACACATTAAAATTTCTTTTTTAACTGTCACTGGTTTACATTTGACCGCGATGACGGAACATAGTTAGTTAGATTATAGTCTGGAATAACGCATATATTTGCATGTCTATCTGTTTTTTTTAGTCTGTGAGTTTTCTGTTTAATTTTTTTATTAACAAATTTGTGCCGGGTACTGTTAGGAGTGGGTTTTTAATTTCAATAAATAATTACTTAACAAACATTTGTATTATATGTCACGGGAAAATAAAGGGAATTAAAACTACACGGGTAAAACCGCGGAGCGCTGGTAGTATTACCTACATCAAAGACGTAGAATACAAAAGTGAAAAACTGCTTAGTAGTTCCGAACTGCGTACACCGTAATATCTATAACTCAATCAGTAGCAAGCTAGCAAGCCCGTCAAGTGTTATAACTGGATTTTAGCCTCAGAGGTTTTAATAGCAGTGTCTTGCAAGGTTCCACGGAATCAGCTTTTTTATTGTATAGAATATAGATGATTAGTTTTATATCGGTGGACAATTCACACACAACACCATCTGACCCCAAACTAAGCAAATCTTGTACTATGGCAGCCAGATAGCTGATATAATACTTATATAGTTTTTAAATACATACTTATAATACATAGAAACACCCAGACACAGTGCAAACATTTGAACTCATCACACAAATATTTGCACTGGGTGGGAATCGAACCCACGATCCTTGGCTTCGCAGGCAGAGCTACTACCCACTAAGCCACGAGGCCAGTTTATATATGTAGTTTATTGTTTAGTAACAAGACGAGCAAGGTATTCGCCTAATAGTAAGCAACATGCCTATAACAGTACAGTGAAACGCAGCTATTGGAACATAAAGAGTCAAAATCATTACTTACCTAGCACTAGAGATATAAGATGTTTAATCTCTGCAATTTCTACTTTATTTTATTTATTCGAGTTTTGGATCGAGTCACGAACAGTCCGATAGGAAAAAGGGCAAGGTCGTATCAGACCAGTTGCACTATTTCCGAAACGTATACGATAAAAGCCGATCTTGCAATAATCCGGCGTACCCAAAACTTTGAAGACCTTTTTTGAACGAGTGTGTGCAGAAGGAAACAGGCTTATTTATGAGCGTTTTGGCATATCTCTCGATCGATGTAGAGCTTCCACGCTTCCAGCTGGTTAGACCAACCCAACGCAAATATTCGAACAGTACTCCATACAAGAATGAATCCATACTTTCCCAGACTGATTCTGCAAAGAGGCCTACCTAGAGCTACAATAAAAACAAGAACAATGGAGAACTAACTTGTATTTTTGAGACCAGATAATGAATAGTATTATGTATGAGTAAGTACTTCTATCTAATATCTACAACTAGATTAGTTGATTGACTGATAGTGATGAGTGTGGTAAGTCCCGTGTTACAACTATAAAAGTTTGGTGACTAATACGTAATCTATAATACATTATCGCTAATAAAACGAATAGGCGGTAAACAGGCGTGTAAATTTTATGATTATTTATTTTGTAACTACTTATTTTTATACCGGTATGCCGTATCTTTAAATGCGTATCGGTGTCTGTGTATTTTTAACCCTCGAGATAAAAACGACGAGGGTGTGTGTGTGTACGTCATGAGTGTTCTTAGCGGTGTTTTCATCAAAATCGGTTAGGCCGTTTCAAAGTCAGGCCTTTTGTAAGCAGCAGCGGTAATCTAACAAGCATAATGGTACCTAATATTATATTATATATACTTAATATTTACTTATTTATCCAAGTACCTATTTGCTAAATTTTTTAACAATTGTTTTAGAGTTTTCATGGAAGTTCTCTTATCTATACTTTTGTATGTACATATAGTAAAAAGCTATTGTAGATTATTTGAAATTTCATTTCTGTTGATGTGTATATTTGAAATAAATAAAGATTATAATTAATTTGTAATTACGGACACACAAATCTATTTTATTTGTATGTATGAGTATGTAGATAAGCATATTATTATGTATATAGTATATATATGTGTATAGATTGTCAGCCTAAAAGTGGTATCTCGCATTTTATGTTTTTCAACAATAAGCACAAATTACAGGGAAATATTTAAAGTGAGCGAATAGCGGCCATTGTGGCGTCGCGTCGCATGCGCACGCATCCTCTGCGTCAGCTAATGGCGGCGATAACATTATGTCGCGGAAGTGGAGCAGAACTGGCAGCCTAGAGGGACATTCTGGCTTCTAGATAAATGCTGCCAATTCACTATTATACTCAACTAGCTGTACCCTGTGCGCGTTGCTACGCCACCTGTCGAAAATTGGTCGTACCAACTCAGAAACCTTCTTTGGCTCATACACAACAATCTTGCTAAAGATCATCACATGATTACACATAGTTTACGAATCAGTGCCGGCTTTAGAGTGGGGCGACGGGGTCGGTTGCCCTTTCAACGTCCCCAAAATGTATTGTTGTCCTTTAGGGCGCCTGCGGCATGGCTCGCCCGGAACGCCTAGATGGCTAAGGCCGGCCCTGTTTACGATTCTATAAAGGACATACATACAGGCAATCATTCTCTTTTATGTACTTATGTAAATAGTACCTACCTATATAAGTCGCAGCCAACTAGCTTAAAAGCTTATTTCACTCTTGGCTAAATTTAGTCGAATGCAATCCGTTGGTAACTATCATTGCTTCTGAGAATAGTATACGAGTAGGTACTAGCTTATTGAATACTATTTACACTTCACTGAATTTAGTAGCTACCTACTAAATTTAGCAAAGTGTAATATGTCCTTAATTCAGTCATTCAATCAACAGCCTATCCTCTTTAATAAACTTGTTCTACACTTAACATATTTTTACATATTTTTCATCTATTTATATCATAATAATTAAAAGTCATTATAAAATGCCTCACTACGAATATTAAATAAGAGTTGCTTACCTTTTTTGTATAATCAGGGCTAAGTAGAGATGTGTCTAATCATCAATATCTGAAAAAAAGAACAATATTTATAGCCATGAATGTAACCATAACCTAAGATGAATTGAATAGGTACGTGTATTATGTCTACAGTTCATTATAACAACACTGGTATACTTAATCAAGTTTCTGGTATTGATAATATAATAATTGTACTACTGATAATACTGGTATTGTAATACTGGTATTGATTATATAATATTTGGAATAACCTAAAAACAAGGCTGGTAGCTGGTATCGTCCAGACGGGACGTGGTAAGTAAATTGAATCAATCAAAATATTGGGTATATTTTGATTGATTCGCACTAAGTAAGCATAGACGTAAACAGCCTGTTTTATGTTCCCATTGAGTCTCGGGGTAGTCTCTCACAAAAAGAAATTAAAGGCTGTAACCCTCCATGCTGGCCAAGTTCAGGTAGACAATTTCATATGTAGATACTCGAATAATGTCTTTCGATCGACAAGTTTGATCGACCTTTCGAAAAGTTTTGGATCTTGTCATTTTCCTTTCGTTGTTTTCCTACATCGTTAAATTCCGCATTTTTTATATTCACCTTCCGTCCTTCCCTTATTCCACTTTACGTGGTGATCGGTACAATTTATTCGCTTCTTTCACTTTTTTTCTCTATTTTTCGTTGTATGATTTTACTTGTCCTATTATTTCCCCAAGGAGGTAGGTTATTATGACACGTAGTCTAAGTTAAAATTATAATATCCGTGTAGGTATCAGTTGTAATACCTAAACGTAGTTTCTAAGATTGTTAATTTTATTAAAATAAAACGGGAAAACTCGTGAATGTTCATCGAAATAAAGGCAACAAAATTGATAATTTCAACACGCACATCCGTGCTACATTCACGAATGGTTATAATTCTCGAAGCTGCCAAAAAATTAGGGACACGCCTCATTTACGATTCTGCCAACTGCGGTTTCCTTGTGCGGTGCCTTGAATTCCTTATGAGACTAAAAGCCGGTGGCAACTGCATTCCGGCAAGTTCCGAGTTTAGGTCTTTGGTAACGTTGGCTTGGCGACAAGCAACAACATGGTTGTCTTGCCCCAGTTAAAGAAACTTTAGAACACCTAAGCTTGGCAATGCATTGCCTGACATTCCCAGAGTATGTGTTTCCTTATGGATATGATGGTGAATCGGTTTCTTCTAGGTTAGCATGCTCTGTCATGGATCGCTTCGTCAAAGAAAAAGCAAAGGCGAGATGGCGGTCAAATGCAAGTCTAGTATCGACAAAAAAGTGTCTGTTATTCTGTGTGTGCTTCTTGAGTTTTTAATAATTATTACTAACGCGCAACTAACGCTCCTTTTGCGCAAGTCCATGGTTGGTTAGGCACCTTAAAGCCAACTTAGGCCAGTTTAAGCAAACTGCCATCGATCCCTCCAAAAAAATGCGAAAAACTTCAGTGTGTCGAATTTGGGTGTCGGTGTGCGCAGTTTTTGTTCGAAAGTATCGTTTCCTTCCCAAAAGGTCCCCTATATAGGCTTCATCGTAATCAGCAGAGGGATTTTTGTAATGTCAGCAAAAACAAAAATTACATACATCGGATGATTTATTAGTTTATTATTAAATCCTATTAAAATTTGTGAACTGTATGAGTTTAAGTTTTAAATTGAAAGGTTGTTTCGTTTTTAAAAAAATATTTTTTTTACTGATCAACCCATCCAAATTCGTATTATTCTCGATGTTACCGTGATGTTACCTCACTACCTGTAACTTAGTTAAGCCGCCTAACCCACCGCCATCAATATTCAAGTTGTCAGTCCATTGTTATGCAAAAGGCATAGGTTCGTAAGTCAAGTATTGTATCAGTAAAGGACTGCTTACGCAATAATGGTAATGCCTTCCTTACTTGCCTTGCAATATTACCATATCTATAACATAGTCACCTTTCCCATGATCTAAGTTATCTATGTGGTTTTAGACAGTTTCCAGTCGTAGTTATCTAATTTTAGTTTTAAAATTAACGTGGTTGTTCTAACGGGCAGCCATCGTGCGTGTACACTCTCCTTGAAAAAGGCCGCCGGACGCGGCCGAAACTCGAGTCGGATTAGCCGACCTTATTACACGTGAGTTACCCGTTTACCCCATAAATATAAATAGTGATCACAGTTATCTATGTTGTTTCAGACAGTTTCCAGTCGTAGTAATCGAAAAAAGCTCGTTGTGGAATAACTAAAAACGAATTTTCATTTACATGCGACTACGCTCAGTAAATTTTATTAACATCACCAATGGGATAGTTAGTGAGCAAGTATGGATGTTTGTCACTCTCTCAAGAAAAAAAACTAGTAAAGGGTTATATAATTATATCCTGGAATACGGATACAATTTGATACATAGATAAATAATAGTCTGGAATAATTTACAGAATATCTCTTAACTTGGGAAAATAATGGTATCGAGAACTACGCGAGTAAAACCGGGGGACGTTTTGGTGCAAGTTATTTCTTAGCATAAATAAGCATAAGCAGCCCATTTTCAGTTTCCACTTGAAACCTTTTCTCAGCAGGAAAGCGAGAAACTGTAAAACCACTACACTGGTCAAGTAGTACGAGTTGGCAGACGATACATGATTTTGATGATTTTTGGTTTTTGGATTGAAAAATATTGAAAAACGCCGGTTTTTAGGGTTCCGTAAAACGTAAAAACGGAACCCTTATAGATTCGTCATGTCTGTCTGTCTGTCTGTCTGTCCGTCCGTATGTCACAGCCACTTTTTGCCGAAACTATGAGAACTACACTGTTGAAACTTGGTAAGTAGATGTATTCTGTGCACCGCATTAAGACTTTTATAAAAAAAAAAAGAAAAAAAAGAAAAATTAGGGTTGCCCCCCATACTGAGAACTGATACTCAAACATTTTTTTTTCATCAAACCCACACGTGTGGGGTGTCTATCGATAGGTCTTCAAAAATTATGTTGAGGTTTTTAATATCATTTTTATTTACACTGAATAGTTTGCGCAAGAGACACTTCCAAAGTGGTAAAATGTGTCCCCCCCCCCCTCTCTAACTTCTAAAGTAAGAGAATGAAAAAACTAAAAAAAATATGTGATGTACATTACCATGCAAACTACCAACGAAAATTGGTTTGAGCTCGATCTGATGAGTAGTTTTTTTTTAATACGTCATAATTCACTATTATTAAAACTTCGATCAAAGTTACAACGAACTACAAGAACTATGTGTACTATGTATATTATGTTACTTGCTGCAACGGAACCCTTCATGGGCGAGTCCAACTCGCACTTGGCCACTTTATTTTTTTTTTAATTCAAATCCACGACGTCACAATTGTGAGTACGACATTTGGGCGACTAAACCACGGCTTTTTTCGCATCTATTCATTATTATGCTGACTTATATTCTATGCTAATAGCATAGAATAGAATAGCTAAAGAATGTTACCATAAAGGACTTCTTACGCAAGCTTGGTAATGTGGCATTGTCACATTGTCGCATCGGCCACGCTTTCTCGCAGTTTGCATAATGACCAAACTCTGCTCTACTGAATTACAATTCGTCTTACGTCCGCGGTTTACTTTCCTGATAATACGAATACGAACGGTATTGTTCCAAGTTATGTCAGCACGAACGGGGGTTCAATGGAGTAGCTAGAATGTAATGACCGACTAAATAAAACCGTCAATCCATTTCTTTTTTATCACAGGACTCTTTTAGATCATATTGTAGACCAGCTTGCCGCTGCCATATTTTATTTAGAATATATATATATAGATATATATATAGATAGATTTGCATTTCCAGTGCGATGGTGGACGCAACTAGAAGGAATCCAAATCACTGACTAAAAATGCGCCAGCATTTTGGTGTTTTATATTTCTTCAATCATTTGTCACTACCAAAATTCCGGTAGAACTCATTGCAAAGACCACCTGGCGAAGTCCACCTTTGCCAGTTATTATATCGTAATATGCAAACATCAATGTGTTCCGACTTGAAAGGCAATTTCTCCAGAGAAATTACTTACAGATCATGGAGATAAGCCATCTTTTATCAGTGTGTGAAAAGTGCAGCGCAGTGCTAGGTAATTATTTAGTCTGCATGTTCCATTATCTACGTGACACTGTGCTGTTATGAGCAGGCGTGTTGCTTATCATCAAGCACACGTCCTGCTCGTCTCTTCACTCAGTACTATAATGAAGAAAAAAAAGCAATATTTTTGTGAATTTTGTAATAGACGTGTTTTAGTGACTATCTTAACCTTGATTAACAACTTCATTAGTACAGTTACGTTTTGGTCCATACGTAGGTACTTACGTATTATCGTTGAAAGGATCCGACTGGCTTTGAAAGGAAATGACCTTCACATCGCAATATGGCCTAATTCAGACGTTTCAATTAAGATCAATTTTGAACCTTGCATCTCCGCAATAACAACCTTTGTTTCATTCCAACCGATAGCACAACCATTTAAAACCATAAACCGTCGTATACGAACGACTTTTGATTTTATGATTCATAACACAAGACTCAAATTAGATTGATCGTGCATGTGTGTTTTGTAAAGTAAATTGGTGCTATTTGCCGAAGAATTAGCCTTGAACCCAAAACAATGGAATGTTACAGAAAATGAAAGTCAAATAGACGATGTATGAACTATTGGTACTGCATGAGCAACTAATCGCTGGGACTTGGAACCTTTTCTGACGAAGAGAGTCCCAAGGCATGGTCCACCACGCTGGTCAAGTGCGGGTTGGCGTATGACACATATCGTCGAAAGATGTCGAAAATGACAATTTCCTCATAACATTTGTTACCATCGTCGTACAAACTGTATCTTATAAAAAAAAAATATTATCTTAGATAAATTCGGGATTTGAACCTATGCCCTAACGATTGAGATATCAGACGATCTGTCCACCCGGCTTGTGTTTTCAAAAACTGCTGATTGCCTAATTATTCACCACCTGTTCCCCACAGCTGATTCAACAGTAATTGAGAGACATCGCCGCGAGGTTTCAGATGTTTCATATAAGTAGGTCCATAAATTATTATCATTTTCATAACATCGAATGAAGCATTTTCTGGGTGAAATTAGAAAATCCCTGTCAATTTGAAAGATACCTACCTACATAGTTCCTAATTTCGCCAAAGACGACGCCAATGTTTAATTTTGTACTTCGTAAAAGGAGAAAGAGGAAACATTTTTAAAACCGTTAGTTAGATTACAATCTAACTACGTACAATATACACTAACCTAACCTACTGTGAGATTATAATCTCACGCGTTAATATATACGTAGGTCTGTACTGAAAGTTATAAGTTTTCACTTCTATCGTCAGTCGCGATAACTACGATTTTCTATGTAACAATTTTTTACAGGTTTATACTCGTACCTATGTACATCGATATAAACCATTGGATGTGCCCTGAGCAACTTGAAATTGGTTATAAGTTGCGTCTGTGTGTGCAGCAGCAGTAAGTGGTTTACACACCACCAATCTATTTGACCCCTAGAATCGCTAGCGGCGAGGTATGCTGTGGTTCTACTTATTTTGGTTGTTGACAACGATTAGTGATAGGTAAAAACGTCCGGCGTTCACCATTTCCTGCAAGCCTGCAACCGACTAGAACGGAAAGAGTGAGTTCACTCTTTTCAACGTTGACATAATTCCCTGCGACTGAAATTTGGGAAAGCACATCAAATAGTTTAAATCGATGCCTATGTATCTATAACATAAATGGGCATAATTTTGTCTCCTTTCCTTGTTAGTAATTTCTTATCAAGGTTGACTGTGTTTTGTTTGTCAAGAACTCGAGCGCAAGGGCACTAATCTCCGGTGACTGGTAATCTTATCGAAGCTGTTTGCTTTCTCGACATGTAGCATTATCAACACTTATCATATTTGTATGACTTCCACAAATTTAAGACTTTTTACGCATACCTACACACGCAGAAATAGTACCTACGTAGGGTCTTAACAAGAGTCTTAATGACAACTACAAGTACTCTACATACTCGTTGTTACTACGCACAGTGGCAGCGTACTAAGCTATAAAATAGTACACTATAATTGTAAACTATAATAACTTATATCATACTTATATTATATTTATACTACACTAGCAACGCACCGCGGTGTTACCCGCGTAGTTCCCGTTCCCGTTGTTCCCGTTGTTTTTCCGGGATAATAGATAAGTGCCTATGTGTTCTTCCAGACTATAATCTATGTGTGTTCCAAATTTCAGCCCGATCCGTTCATACGTTAGGACGTGATTGAGCAACGAACGTCCAAACATCCATACATTGACATTCATTTATAATATTAGTAGGATTAATTTATGTATCTTTATTTGGTATCAATGAAAGCTATAACCATAAAATCACCTAAAGTGTTCTCGTTAATAATGGTTGGGTATTACTTTCTCCATAATTACCTAATATTAAATTATTATAATGGAACGATCATATTTTACCCCGTTTTCCGGGTATACATCGAAAAATATCGAATTGACGAAAAAAAATAATCGAACTGACGAAAAAATATAATATAATTATGGGAACAAAAATTGTAGAAAATGCAATTTGTGATTAACTTTGTTTGCAACATTTTTTTAAGTAAATGTTAACGTTGTTGATCAAACAAAAACAGAAGAGAATTTTTTTGGAGAATAAATCTGCAAATGTCGATCCGGAGATAAAATCGATGCTAACCAAATTAATATATTATGTTTATTGAAAAAAATATTCTAATTACGTAGGTAACTAAACATCTCACAGCGCATGTAAAAATCATTACATTACCTACAATCATTACCTACAAACTTTAAAAATAGAGCATATTATAGATAAGAGGCAGGGCCAAGCTATTTTTGATTAGGGCTGCAAAATGAGGTACCATATTATATTATGACGATGCGAGAGTACTCGCCTTTTGTCTTCTTATTTTTATTATTTGTTGCTTTAAGGACAACTAAATTATCCATAGAACGATGAAGATCTAGAGGTAATCAACACAACCCTACGTAGATGCTACGTAATGTCATTGTTTTTGTTGAAACAATTACACAGAAATTTGTTAAAAATAACATGATAAGTGCAATAACAAAATTTACATTTCCCTAATTTGCTATCACTATTGATAAAAATGTATTAATCGTCGGTCATCAAAACATTGCGCAGTTACACTAGGTCATACAGTTTTGGATGAGAGGTTCTGGAACTTTCACGTAGTAAACCTCTTCTGAACCCACCTCAAGTAGTGGGTTCTTAATGACTGATCGCTAATCCCGCCATCCTACCTCCAACTAAATCGGCTTTGGCTTTGCTATACTTAGCTGTTTCTATAATTTCAAGTGACAAAATATAGAGAGGTTATTTTTGCTAGCGGTAGACCCCTGCCGTGGTGGGAACCTCTGTATCCTCGCTCTTCAAGCAACGCATGAAGAGGCTCTTGGGGAGAATGAGAGTGGAATGACTTGAGAACGTTACTTGGACGATATTCTTATCTAGCCTAGTAACAGACCTTAGTCTTTCCAGAAGGACGCTCGGACCCAAGCCCCACCTTGCCACCGCTAGTCAGGGTGTTGTGATCCAAACCTACGGCGATGCGGCCAATACTACCCAGGTCCTGATGGAAAAACCAATGAAGCTTTGAAACACCAGTTCTACTGAGTTACTTAAACTATAAACTTAAGATGTGAGTACATTTCTCTGAAATGTCATTTCTAAAGTACAGACATCTCACACGAGCAACACCGCGAACATAATATAGAACATAGCCAATAAATCACTTTCCAATACCTCGCACCTTTTGACATGACCGTGCAGAGACCATTCCATAATTTCCATACAACGGCGACTACGAAATGTCCAATGGGTACTGTATGTACCCATTGCTATCGAAATCGATAATAGCTCAGTTTTAATGCCATATAACTTTCTATAGAATCTCACACGATGCGTTTTAAAAATGTGTGCCTTCAATCTGTCCTAAGCTTGAGCTCTCGGTGAAAAAAACTGTCGTGTGAAAACCGATTTACACCTACGTCACGGAACATCTTTCCACAGCAGCGAGCGTGGTGGCTTATGGCCTTGACTTTCGTCTGGTGAGAGATTGTCCCGAGTCCCAGCGAAAGGAAGATGAAGTGGGTTGTGTTTGTTATTTGATGCCTTAAGGTGCGTCCCCCAGCAAAACGAGTTTTTTGTCCAGTTTTAAGAGCTATCTACTCATTAGCCAAAACAAATATCAACTGGTAAAAAATACATTAAAGGAGACGGCCCATTTTCCATGGGCATTTGCCCCACAGAAAAAGTGCAAGAGACTTGACCAAAATTGGATCATTGTATAGGATTTTTAATATATATTGAGGAACCGTTTATGTTTTTATCCTGCATAGCGGGGTTTAAAAGATATCAACTAAAACATTGAAAAAAAATAACGCCGCAAGTAGGTAATCAAGAACGTGATTATGTACTTACTACTAAAAGAAGGTAGTAAATTCATTACTTTGCGACGTACTGTGCTCAGAATAATGTCGACTCAACACAGAGAAGGACCGGAGATTCGGCCAAACCACAAAAAATTATAAAACCTTTGGAAAAATAAAGAAATTCCATGTGTTGTGCTGTAGTGTGAGTTTCGAACGAATTTTTACTGTACGGTAACTTCAACTGAACCAAAATGAAAAAAATATGGCTGATTTTGACTATAGTCTGTAGAGACATGTGTAAGTAATGCGTTTAATATCACCTAGGTAATATCACTTGAAGAGTGAATGCAACATCACTCATTACGCGACAGATTTGACCATCACTTATCACACCACAGATCACACATTACTTCTTCTCGGTGTAATATTATTCACTACATATGTCTCGGTCGGAGTAGCATCACTCGTTCAATCTATCTCTTTACTAATTTTGGAATTTTAAATTTGAAACATATGTGTATTGCAACAAGGTTCATTTTTTCTTTTATAGAATGTAAATCTTTAATTGTCTATTTTTGATGGCGCCAAAATGCCGCATCAGTTTTAACCGCGCTTTCAGTCGCGCCAAAAGTCAAAACGACAGTATATGCAGTGTTGCCAATTTAATTGAAAAATAAGCGTAGACGAGATTAGAAGAATACGAAGAACTTTAAAAGTTTGAGGAACTACTTACTTCCTTTTTAAGGTAAAATGAAGAAATTATGTTTGGTGATATTAAATAAAACACTGTTTTATTCAATTTATCAGCTCTCAAACTCAACGTAAAGGAACTTAACGTAAAAACGCAAACGTAATGGAGATTACTTAATATGTTTATTCAGCGCATTAATTCATGGTTTGCTGGTAATATCAATATTTAAAAAATTACGTATATTTTTAACGGATTTTGAGTCCGAAGTTCATAGGAAGTCTAAATTACGTAGGTAGATCTACGTTAAAATACGTAGAGTTGGCAACGCAGTGTAAAAGAAAAAATGCTATTCATTCATTTATTGCATATCTGTGAATTATCCCGAGTAATGTTTAGTGTGATGGTACCGAGTGATATCACTTTCTTGAATGTGATGCGTGATGTTGCATTTCGGTTTGAGGTAATGTTTTGCGCATGCCTACATGTTTAGTCTGTACACATAGGTACAAATGAAAGGAGTGTTCACCGTAGTACTTATTTATTGGGTACTGACCCGAGACCCGAAGACAAAACACGAACTAAACCTTAACAGGCTTATTTAAATTCACATAAACTTCGCCAGCGTGTTTTAACGCCGTACAACGCCATCTAGTTTGGTTTTATGGAACTACAGTACCTTAATACAAAATTACTAATACATAGTCATTAAGGTACTTTTTAATCACTAATTTGCAATCCCCGCTTGGCAGGTTAGTATTGAATGTACAGTTTGAATTATTTAATTATATGTTATTTTAATTAAATAACATGTTTAGGTCTCTGGGGCTAATTAAGTACCTAAACTTGAAACGACTTGGGGCAGAAATGAGCCGTCTCCTTTCTACAACTTCTTGGCTTCAAAATGGTAGTTTTATTTTTTTGTTAATTAACTTATTGTTTAAATAATCACCTCACAACGAAACCATGAAAAAATTAAATAATTGTAGTTATCATGCATCTCCTCGAAAATCGTCCATTATTTTGATTTTGTACTTACACCAACGGATAGACAATTCCATTACGAACATTTTGGTAGTTTTATTTTTTTCAAAAGACCAAAATCTGTTTTTATAAAGAGTTTATTTTAAAATTTGAGCGTAAAACAGCGACAAATCCTACTGTTTCTCTCTTGCTCTTTCTTGCGGTGTGCGATAAGGTAAGAAATACTCAAGGTCATTTGCTCGGGGTACGCCCTTAAACTGTTACATATTGTACAGTCCGCGAGGTATAAGCTGAGCTTTGCATTAGTGTGAGTGATCACATGCATACGCATCTATTACCAAAAGTACAGTCAGACAACAAACTCTTAAACAACAAGCTGACATTAACTATCCAGGATCAATAAAATATGGTCATTGCGAAAAGAAGTATCTCTTTTAGGATTCAAATGGTCAAGGACAGAGAATAACAGAAATTTTTTAATGGAAAAGCATGAGATCCGTCACCTACGTATAACTTATTTACTTAAAATTTCCGAATACCGTATTCAGGGCAGGCCTATCGTTTATGCCAATATACAATTGATACTGCATAATAAACAACGATTTATTGAATATAAAATAGACACCTTATTAAGAGAACATGGTCACAGCGTCCTGCGTCTGACTGTACTTTTGGTGATCACTCACACTAATGCAAAGCTCAGCTTATACCTCGCGGACTGTACAATGATATTGATTTGTAGGTACCAATTATACATGAACAAAGTATAAAGCGTAACTATAGTTAAAAGTATAAGGGCAGGGAACAACTTTCACTAGAAGTAAGAGCAACCTTTGAAAACAAATAAAGATGTTACGTAAGATTATTCGACCCATGCCTAAATACCGAACTAATAAATCATTCTAGGCATTTCTTTACGTTTGAGATGGGCATCTTTTTGAGAAATACTTTCTTCATTTCTACTAGTATTCTAAGTTTAAATTACTTTATTATGTGTCCATATTTCCAGACATCATCTAAACTTCTAAACTTAAAGTAAATTTTGTCTCATTGTGTTATTTTGACGTTAACAAAAGAAAAGAAATCAATTTTACTTAGAACCTACTCAAAGTGTTTTATTGTGTTTTTGAAGTGAAAACTTCTTTTGGCCCGTCACAGATGGTAAACTCGGGACCATGGCCATTGGCCTTCTAGAAATGCGTCAGCATTTCCCGTTGGCCATGCTCATGGTTACGCCCTACGGTTCACCCGCGTTCAATAAATCAAATTCTGAGTTATAAGTTTTCACTTCTATCGGCAGTTCCTATGACTGGCAATATTTTTTTTAGCTGAATAACATATTATTCCATCTCATTGGCGTGTATAAGTTTAGTATAGTAATTATAACACGGGTGCCTAATTCGCGTGTGATATGAACTTGAGTCGAACTGGTCGGTCCAGTTCGACTCAAGTTTCAAAAGCATCTGGTGGCCTTTTTCAAGGCCTGCTGCACGTTTGAAAACCTTTTTTGAGTTTCCCATGAATTATTAAAAAGTGTATACTAACCACGTTAGTTTTCAGACTATAAATGGTAAAACAATTATACATTTATTTATTCGTCACTAATTCGCTTTTTATAGCGAGATATTAGCGAGTTATAAACTGAAAAAGCATTACAAAAAATGGCAAACACTTCACTAACAAAATCCGATTAAGTACTTAATGTTTGATTCAAAAAGATTTTTTTAATAAAATAGATATTTTCCTATTCTGTCCGTGGACTTGGAAAGTGGAAACTTATTCACGTTCATTGTAGCAATTTTTAGTTTCGTTTTGAAACGAAATCTGACAAAATTCGTTCACAATGTGGCAACTCAGGGCGAGCATGTTCATTTACTTACACCATTTTTAGCCAATCGATTTCGAAATTTGAAAAATGTACCAGATACATATTCTAAATAAGGCAACCTTTGATAAATTCTTTTGATTTATTTTTTGTTTAAATAAAATTATTGTGCATAATATTCTTTATTATTGGATGAAAAGGAGGTTGGGGTTAAATGAAGTAAAAACAATGCATGATTGAGTGCAACGATATTTGTTATAATAATAGGTATACTGTTAACGAATAACTCAATTAAACTATAGTAAGTAATTATTTATTTTAATACAGATTTAAAAGTAACGATAACTTCTGACTGTCAGGAGTTCTGAAATAGGTTTTATTTTTAATTAAGAATATGGGCGTGCCATTTTAACAATTTACAAAAAGTTTGCAAATCGGATGTACCTATAGCCATTTTGATTATGTTACGTTAATTGCCAAGAAACCTTTGTACCTCATGTATAGTGAAAGACAAGGTGAAAAGGCTAGGGAAATTGTAATTTTAGTAAAAAAAAATGTCTAATCAGTACAGTACTGTCTGAGGATGACACCGTTCTAATGAGTTATACATACATGTTTGTCTTCTTCCATCTACGGTACATACGTTACGTCGTTACGTGCTACTGGCATAGTTTGTGTAGTTAGTGCGTGTTTGATAGTAATTCGATGAGTAGTTATTACATACCTTAAAACTAGTTCTTATTCTTCTACGAGTACTAAGACAAAAACTCTTAGAGCGAAATAGACGCCTAACCGTTTGCAAATGTTGATATACTCAATCATGGCCAAACAAACAATAAAATACAACAGTGTTGTATTACTTATGGAATAAATAAATAAATGACAAATTTAATAGGATTTAAAATAAAACCGTCGCTTGGTGATGTAATAAATGAGTATCATAAAATGCTTTACACGTAAGTAGCTACTTTTTTAACAATAATAGGCTTGCACTTACACCCATTTTGCCTTTTTTATATAATTAAAATTACATTTAATAACAGACTTCAAGAAAGGAGGAGCTTCGCAATTTGGTTCTTTTCCGCCAATCGTGAATCGATTTTGCATTCAAATTTAATTGTTTTGTATGGTAGATAACACAGAGGTGTTAGAGAACATTCAGAGGTGGTCCCATTTTTTTCGTTATCGGTGTACTAGTAGTTTTTGAAACATCAACAAAAAAATTAAATTTGCTTACCTTTGTCTATACGATGGAATGGTAGATTCCCCAAAAATTTATAAATATAGTCATAGAAAAAAAAAAATATTTAAATAGCTTTGTCAGTTAGTGACGATATTGGCTGCTATCTCACCTGATAATGATCTGCTCTATCCCAACTTTATGCATAAATCTAGATGAGTAAATAGTGCATTTTTATTTTTTCTAAGCTATCACGGTTGTTGACAACACTACCTACTACCTATATTTAATTACAGGATATGTATTTATCGTGGTTACACACACGATGGAACGAGTCTCCGATAACCAAGGTAAAATTATTTGTGTAGATACCTAGTATAATGTTACCTTTTAAATATTGCTTGGTCTAATTTGTATGATTTAGAGATAGCATTATAGACTTAGGTATGTATAATATATGTTTTAACATAATCTATTAATTAAACTCAAACAGTTCACTACTAAAAAAAATACAATCCAATAGGTATGTCGCACACGTAAGTATTTTTTATTCAGTTGATGTTACAAGAACAAATGCCACTGGCTTAAGGCTTAATACCTAGGATGGAAAACATCGTGGAAAAAATCGAAAACTTTTAAGGAAGACGTTTTTCGATGTGTCATCCGCCAACCCGCACTTGACCAGTCTCTTGTATTTGAGAAGGCCTCGAGTCCCAAGACTGGAATTATAAAGTGGGCTACGTATGTTTATTAACTGGATTATAATTCACTGTTGTATCCAAAATCCAATTGAGCGTTGCGTGCTTTTGTGCTCGATTGAACGCGCAATTTTATTTCTTTTGTGTCGTTAGAAGCATCTGTATCAGTAGGTACTATTTTTTTTAATACTAATGTATTACCTATTCTATTTTACGTAAAAATACATTCATTTGGTTAGTTATTCAAACTGTGGTCTCAAATTCATGCTTTGGTGATTTTTTTTCCTTTCACAGATTTCGTACAACAGCTTGTAATGCGTTTATTTAATGAAATAGCGTGATAATATTCAAAACAAGGATAAATAAATAAGTAATTATTAATTTATTTACCGTGTCAATAACGGATGTTTTATAACACAATGTGACCATATAAAAACGCTTTGCAAAGGTACAGTAATCATGTAAGTACCTATCATTCAAAGGAACAAGCTATACCCACACAAAAATCGCATACAAATCAGTCAATGGCTGAAAATGTAACATTGTTTTTTTTATCGTGCCTTTGAAGGAGTGTTACTTTTTTAATTTTATTAAAAGGGGTAGTCAATCACTTTGTTTAGACAAAAGCAACAAATATTAACTAAAGTGTAAGCAAAGAAAAAAAACAGTTCAACACGCCACAGAAAGTTAAAACCATCGCATAAAACAAACAGAAAGGCTTACTTACGGAGGACAAAGAACAGAATTATCCCCTCCTAGTTCCAAATACAATTTCAGATGCTGGCACTGCACAAAATTCCACAGATAATTTAAAAAACAACTTCACGTTTGAATTTAGAACGAAGTATTTTTTCAATTCGAAATGAACTAAGTACGAAACGCAGCGCACTCGCCGTGCGCTCTCGACCGACTTAATGAGATAGCGGTTGGCGGTTAGCTCGGACGAAGCGAAACGCTTTGCGTCGGGAACCGAGAGAACGGCAGACCACAAAGCAAGGCGTTCACGCAGCATACAAAATGTCTACATAATAATATAACTCATTTGGTTATTAATCTAGTTTAAAGAAAACGTAATATTTTTACTTCAAAAAAAGAGCGATATCTTCACCAATCACACGGTACGCCAATCGTTATTTTGAATCAATTTTGATGATTCTTTTATTGGTAGATGACACTCAAGAGGAGGTCCTATTTACATTCAATTGAAATTGCGTTTTGAACGAAAATAAAATGAATTTATTGTGTTGAATTATTTTTCTACTAATTGTTCGTTGTAGTTAGCGTATTGTTTACACTTACACTGTGTTTCATCTTTTCCCAACTCACCCTACAACGTTTACGAGGAAATAGTGTTTAAAGCAACATCTATATGACACAAATAAAATTGTAGTGTCTGTATTTAACATCAAGTTAACAGCTTTTTACTAAGTTCAAATGAAGCCTATACAGTGCCTAATGCCTACATATATCTAAAAAACTATTGTTCCCTAATTTTTTTCTTTCCCTGTCTGTTTGCTTATTCCGTCTAATCTCCGAAAAGGCTGGACCGATTACGTCGGGACTATATTTAATATTCAATACCAGATAGCTGATCTTCTAATTCTAAGGCATAATTTAGGCTAACTCACTGTAGGAAAAAAATAGTTTGGTTAAAAAAAATGAAATCCCTATAACGCGGGTGAAACCGTGGGCACAGCTATTTACCGTATACTCATTGCAAATGTATCAATATTAGGACCTATGTCCTACATAGATAAATGAGACGATTTCAACAAGACAAAACTTCACTCAAGGTCACATCATTAATGATCTTCATCGAAATTATACAATATACATATTTATCACAAAACGAGAGAAGGCCCCGAGTCCCAGCAGTGGGAACGTTTAGTGGGCTGTTGATGATGACTTAGCCCAATAAAAAAAAATTGTTGTCTGTAATGTCGGTTTACTGACGATAGTTGAACGTGACAACTTCAACTACGCCTTAGAGCGAGGTAACGCCGCATGACGTCATGTTTTTTCGTGCGTGCAGCCGGCTTCATCGAATTATAAGACGTTGTCACGTCAAAAGTGTTTGTGGTTTTGACTTATGAGAGTGACGAAGCCGTCGAGCTTAGTGTATTCTTCAGCATTAGTATAAACAGCCCACTAAATGTTCCCACTGCTGGGACTCGGGGTCTTCTCTGATCCACGCTGACCAGGTGCAGGTTGGTGGATAACGCTTAACCTGAAAAGATTCTAGGAACATGTGAATTTCCTCACGATGTTTTTTTTCACCGTTTTTAAGTTAGTGGCATTACGCACATGGCTTCGAAAAAAACAGTGGTGTCCGTGGGATTCGACCCAGGGGCTCTGGATTGGCAGTTTTGTTTTTATAGAATAGAGTGACGATACGAGCAGGACATGTGCCTGATGGTAAGCAACATGCCTGCCACATAACAAGACAGTGACACGCAACTATTGGAACACGACGACTCCAAATCATTACACCTAGCACTGGGCTCGTCACCCAGAGATATAAGTAAGATCTGTAATTTTACTGCCGTTGCCGTTCGACTAGCCAAGCCGTAAATTCTAGTTAGGTTTTCGAGTTAACAATAGCATATTTGGAATAGACCGAGTGCAAGCAACCGTTCCAAGCTCGGTAATCGATTCGTCGCGCACTCCTATTCGCACTCGTACGATTTCATCTCGTAATCGATAAAATGATCTTATGAAACGTTTGAAAGGAGTAACTATGCAAAATATATGCACAATCACTGACGGATTACATCCTTGGCGATTATAAAATAACGAAAAGATAACAGATTTATACCTCTCACTGTTTAATCCTATTAATATTATATATGCGAAAGTTTGGATGTGTGTTGCTCAATCACGTCGGAACGCCTGAACGGATCGAGTTGAAATTCGAAACACAGACAGATTATAGTCTGGAATATCATAGACTAAAGGCCGATTTACATCAGACGAGCGAATGCTCATTCTATCCCATAGAGCATTCTTTCGTTGTTTTGTTTGCGTTCGCAAAGATTCTATGGAATATCTAATATTATGGAAAACGCTAAGAACGATGTTTCGTTTACACTAAAAGATCGAGAAAGAATGCTCTTGTTCCAGCTCTAGCTCTATGCTCGTTCGGTTTAAATCGGCCTTAAGACTAACATAGAATACACGGCCAGATAGAACTATCAGCCACGGCGACAGGCAACAAAAAACTACTAAAACCTTATTTCTATCACTTGTTTACTACTACACTGCGTAAAGTTATGTGACACGATAGCCCAAGGAACTAACGATGCCGACACAGGCTACGCAGAACATGTACTGAATCGGAAGGGTCGTGTTCGTGTCCTACCGTCTACAGCTTATTACGAAATAATTTTACTGTGAGACTAACCCTAAAATTGATCATGACATGATATTTTTTAAAGTGGAGGAAAATGCATACCCTTCCGCCGAGGGGAGACGGTCGTATTACGTCGGACTCGACACCGTGGATGGATATGGTGCCTCTGCCGACTAAAACCTCCGCGAGAATCCAATCTTTGCCACTTACGGCGGGAACGCGGTACCACTCCCGAATTCTTCCACGAACCCGCCGTGGTTCACGTCTCTGGGCCCTCCTAAGGGGTCCGTGAACCCTGTAACCAGTGCACCTGAACTCAAGAGACGCTGTTTCAACGTCAAGTACCAACCAGTAAGTGGGGTGCCAGAGGCCCTCGAGTCTCCATACCCTTGGACTCTCGCCACGGGTCAGGTCTGTGGTCCCGCCTCCTAGCACTTTTCGGCTGCAGAGGATAGGGAGCAACAAACATTCAAACATCCAAGCATTTATAATATTTGTACCTAGGATAAAAAATAAGTTAGTATAGCTCGCTCCTTTCGGTTCAACGCATCAGTTCTACCCAACCCTACCTACACACCTACAGTAATACGATGGAGGCCTACCATCACCGTCACTCAGCGTCGTGTAATGTCATCTCGTGACCCAGTTCTGCTAATCATCGCCCTGGCACTAACCGCTCTCCGACGCTCAGGTCGCGTCGTGAATCGTGATCGATCACGTTTAATGTCATTACCTCCGAGAACAGCCTTATCAAACTATATTTACGCTGTGTACTTGCCATCTTGTTTATGACACTGCTTATGCTTCATATTTAAATTATAAGCAATGTACTTCATTAAGAATTGAGATGATGATGACTGGGTAGAAAATACCTATACCATTCTAATTAGTCCGTCTGGAAAAGCTGATCATAGTTGTGAACACTGAGGGCAAACGATCTCGTGGTCGCTCACCAACCAGATGGACCGATCAAGTAAAGGGTAATATTTTTAGTTAGTTTTAGTAATATTCACGACCGAGTAATTGGATTATTTTTTGGAAGATACCCATCTTCCAAAAAATATTACTCGGTCGTAAGAGACACGCGGAACAGAAACCGGTGGAGGCAGATCATACGCTCCAGATGCAACCCTGATGCTGACCACGATCCTAAGATAGGAAGGACCGACCCAAGAGAGAGAATTAGTCCGTCAGCTATGTTATGGACTAAAGTCAGGGATGTAACGGAGGTGATCTTATCGGAACCGAAGTCGGAGTCGGAGTTTTTAAATTTGCTTTATCGGAGTCGGAGTCGGAGTCGGAACCGGAGTCGGAGGTAGGGACAGAAGAAGTGGTAGGAGAGAGATTTTTTATTCTAGGACAAAACATGAATTCAAACTTTACATTGTTTGTGTTACATAAAATATCACAAAACACTAAAAAAAATTTGAATGTTCAAAATTAAACAAAAAAAATAAATGAATTGAATCCCAACATGGCATATTAAGTAGGTACCTATGTTAAATGAACAAAAGCTTTGAAACAAATTAAATTAAATAAATTGACACCAAGAGTGTGTATTATGTACTTCATAGACATAAGCTTTGAAGCTGTCTCAGTCCAATATATTTCTTAACGAATCGTAGATTAAGTCGACGCCACCAAAAAGGTGTTCGCTCTCTACCGAGCCTGGTGGACACGATAATATTGGCGGGCATTTAATATAAGGTGCTGGAATTTTGCGTTTTTCTATGTTGTGCTCATTTAGTATACTTTTCATTACACGCGTGCGCGGGAGAAATTCCCTGCGCGACATGTATGAAACTGGACGTCTACTCTCTTTCTACGAAAACGTAATTTCGAAATAAACTCGCGACTTTCCAACTCCGATTTTACTTCGATCCGGCGTTTTGTCCGTTTAAATGTTCTAAGGCTACTCTAATTAGAGTATGCTTAGAACATTTAAGCGTCATACAAAGTTGTATCGGACGAAACGAAGTAGAACGAGTGCAGGAAAGTCGCGAGTTTTTTTTCGAAATTACGTTTTCGAAGAATTAGAGTAGACGTCCTGTTCATGACTGTCGACGCAGGGCGCCGCCGCTAAGTTATGCTTCGACCTCCGATTAACCTCCGATTCAAAAGTTTCGGAACCGAAGTCGGAACCGGAGGTGTAATATTAATCGGAACTTCCGACTTAACGGAGTCGGAGTCGAAGCTTCGTAACATCCCTGGACTAAAGTACCTATTTAAAGTACATGATTTTTTTTTTTAATCGACAAAGATATAGATTATAAAAATATATGGATTATCAAACTTCCGCAGTTGGGGGTTGTGACGTCCCTTTCGTAAAACTTGTAGGTACCAGGGAATGACGTCATTCGAAACTTCTACAAAACTTCTTTGCGAAAGAAAAGAAAAAATACGTGAACAATATTTTTAATAATCTAACTGGTAGACTAATTGATTTTTAGCCCTCTCGCCCATTTAAAATGACATTTAAATGGCCGAGGCGTCTGCCTCCAATAGAGCACCCGACAAGGGTAGCGATTCTGAAACCATTCGGTTGCATCCGACACGGAATCTCATCTCTCGGTCTTTGTCATGCTAAACAGATAAGGGGGCGTCCATAAATTACGTGAGGTGTTTTTTTAAATTTTCTGGCCCCCCCTCCCCCGTTGGTGAGATGTCGTGAGATTTTGTTCAACCCCCTCCCCCATCCCCCAATCTCACGTGAGATTTTTCAGAATGTGTGGTTTCTTACGTAAACGCGTTGGGTTGTTATTGTAGAAAGAAAAAAAACAATTGGCTCGTGCTTTTATTTACGACTAGTTTAGACTAGTAATTTGACAATCTACTATGATAAAAAGAAAAGAATACCTACTCTAATTCAGTCCATCTTATACCTTTAAACCAGCAATTCTGTACCTATATAAATATGTATATATATATAGAATCTGAATCTCGGAAACGGCTCGAACGATTTTGATGAAATCATGTATGCAGGGGGTTTCGGGGACGATAAATCAATCTAACTAGGTTTCATTTTTATAAACGCATATTATGCGCGTTTTTAGACAATGAAAAACTGTCACATTAGACATTAGATTGCGAAGGTAAATTTCGCCGCGTGACGCGACAGCGTAATAGCTCAGATGGGAAGTCGGGCGGTCATAGCGGTCACGAATTAATAGCTCCGGGTTCGAATCCAGACGGCTTCTCATTTTTTTCATGTTTTCTTTTTTTTAAGAAAATCTATTTCTTGGTTTCTTTTATCTGTACGTATCTAAGTATATTTACTATTTAAACCGAGCAAAGCTCGGTTACCCAGGTACTGGAGAATTATGAGCGGTCTCAAGAGAGACTATTGGCACCAACATGTCCATATGATTTTCTGTAAAATCATCTGCTCCTTCGAAATAGTGAATAATCTTAATCGTATTAATACGATGACGCTCAAGATTAATCTTGAGCATGTACATACAATTTGGATTGAATGGTACAAAACAGTATAATCTTTTTTTGTTTCAATCAGAACAAAAATTACGTGATATTTGTCGAGACCCTCCCTCCCCCTAACGTGAGATTACATGAGATTTGACTCGACCCCCTCCCCCCCTAAATCATCTCACGTAATTTATGGACGCCCCCTAAGACAAAGACCGAGAGATGAGATTCCGTGTCGGATGCAACCGAATGGTTTCAGAATCGCTACCAAGGACAAGAGTATCCCTACCCTTCCGAAATTGTCGTCCTATTCGTAGAATGGTGTCTGTTTTCTTAAAATTCCTTATAGCGACCAAGGACGTTTAAAAAAAGTCGGACAGAGCCCATCCAACGACAACACTGAGGCAAGAAATTTGCGGCGGCTACTTATGTGTGCATGAATTCTGGGTTGCCATGATGACAAAATTTACACCACAAAAAACACAAGTAATCAATAGTAATATATTATTTTTCTTACTGCTGAATCTTAGATAGAACATTTAGCTATTCGACGGAGGTAAATTGGAGTAAGATATTTCGCTTCCTTAAAAACTTTATCACATTTTTGCGGGGCGGGGGAGAAACGTATAAATCACACAAGTTAAACTGGAACCCGCACAAAAGCAACAAATCTCTCTTTGATAATTATAGTAGGTACCTAATATTATTATTAATAGTAATATTATTACGCTTTATCACAAACCTATTTACAACTAAATCAATGTACTTACAATTAATTTACTCACGAATAATTAAGAACTAATTATCTTAGATCTTAGACAGTAAAGTAAGACCGGCAAAGCACATTGGTCCCTTTCGGGACTTAAAATTAAAAAACTAATAAATTTTACTCTGGGGTTACTTAAAAGTACTAAGTTAAAAGTACAAAGTACTGGGGGTACTTCAAATAAATAAAGTTGGAACATATGTTTGTAATATTAAAATATCAACTTTTTATTAAATGCATATGAATATATAAACAATAAGGATGACTTTTTTTGTTTTGTCTGTCCGTCTCTCTGTTTGTTCCTAATCTCAGAAACGACTAGACCAATTACGACGGGGTTTTCTCTACTAGATAGCTGATGTAGTAATGAATGACTTAGGCTACTCTGACATGAAGAAAATAAACAGTGTTCCGCGAAATAAACAAAAAAACCTTGAAAAGCGCGTAAAGCTCCGGGCACAGCTAGTCTTATCTTAATATGTAAATATAAATTATGGTGTCACGTTGTTTGTCCGCAATGGACTCCTAAATTAGTTAACCGATTATAATTAAATTCGCACACCGTGTGCAGTTTAATCCAAAGTGAGAGATAAGATGGTTTTGATTTCGATTTCTATTCCATTACTTTATCTGACAATATCCGAGGAAAGCCGCCATTGACCGCTAGTTTTAATACTATATACATAACATAGAAAAATCGTACAATAAAAATTAACAAAACTAAATTGTCGTAAAATTTGTAAGAGCCATATATTAATATAATTAATTGAAAACATGAAACTATTTTGTCTTCCCTTTACTTTATGATAATGTAGCTCCAAAAACATTTAGAAATCCAATCAACAGTAAATTATGCTCACGTGTCAAACTTTTAGGATTTTGGAACGAAGTTTTCCGTGCTTTTCGTGGGCTTTCTATCGACATTTGTCCGAGTGCTCAACATCCCAGATGCTGAGTAATTTTTTTGTAATACTGTCTCTTACTTTGAGAGGTTCTTGAAATTTCCTCCAATTTTGAGATGTGATGAAACCGAATTGTCAAATATTTTTCTGCAATGTAATTAATAAGATTTATTTTGTGCTCAGTTCCGGCGAAATTGTGTTCGAATGAATAATGACAAATAATAATCAAAGTCCAATATATTCGGGTAATTATCACAGACTAACTTTGGCAACACTGCATTTGGAATTCCCCTTTTCTGTTTTAGCGAATGAAGATTTGTTTTAATATTGAAAACGTGGAAATAAGTAATTGAATTATGCACCTACATGTGAAACGTGATTCCTGGATGTCGTTTGCGTTGGTCACTACGGCTTTTACAGCATTTCACTACGCAAGACATTATGTGTGATGTGATTTTCCTTTACCGCGAAACGTGTCGACTGGCTGATGTTTGCGCGCGTAATGGCCGACTGATGTATGTATGTAAGAGTGTCAACCTGTATGTGACAGGGCACTGGCCGACTCGATATACACAGCCTTTGTATTAGCGAGACTCTGTCCGCGTTTTTTTTTTCGTCCATGATAGCGACTTGGTAAATGTGCGAGTATTTTTAGCTCTCCATTGCGTTTACGTAATGTCCAAATAATAATTTCCTTTCTAAAGCGGACGAGGTATTGTCAAAGAGTCGTGATAACAGCCTAGCAGGTGACAGACAAGCCGGGGTGAAAGTGCCAGTGAAATATGACACTCACGTAACCAGTGCCTGATTAAGAGTTCTGACCGCCCTAGGCTAATTATGAGGACGCGCCCCCACCAGCGGGTCTACCGCCAAACGCAAAGTGCTTAGCTTAGAAGTCTTAGCTTTGGTACTGCTATCTCTTTTCTTTTCGTTTGATATTATAGAGATAGCAATGGCCAAAACCGATTTAGTTTAGCAGTAGAAGGGCAGGTATCTTACGGTCGGCCTAAAAAGTACCTAGTATATTAGTTTTGACTTTGTTTCCTAGTGTACAAATTTAAACCTGATTTATACCAGGGCTTTTTTGAGGAGGCAGGCAAGAGCCTACAGTACCCTCAAAGGATTCGAAAGTATACCCCGGGTTTCTCTGGCAGCGATTTGGTGACTGATTCGCGAGAGCGCTCTCACACTCGACAGCGACCTTATCGCTGACTATCGTAGAGCTGTCACTGACCCTGTCGCGGGGGACAGAACCCTTGCACACCAACCATGCAACGGAAACCAGCAGTACTTTAGCGTCACCTTTTCGGGAGGGCCACCACCTCACCTTCTGAAATAGGGTGCTGGATGGCATTGAACGTCCGACACCTCAGGCTCTCTAAGTGGAGATGGTGTAGGTACGACCCAGAGTGGCTCGCTCTCGTCAGCACTTCCTCCTTCGCGGACAAGCGAGAGTCCACCTCCTTCTTGCTCCTCAGCTATCTTCATCTGCGACTTCTGCGAGATAATGATTCCTCCAAAGGAGACCACCGCCTCCCATGACCTCTCACTGCTAAACATCTTGGCTAAGGTAGTAGGCAGTCCGCAGAGGTCCGCCACTTCTCCCGGGTACATCTTCAATGCGTGTTGATCGGTGTGATCTGCGCAATTGCACTAGTGACACACCAGCCTTTCTACCGCCTAACTACATCGACTTTGGTTTTGCTATTGCTGTCTCTATAATTTCATGCTAAAAGAAATAAGGTACCGTCTGATGCACCCGTGCCCTATAGTACCTATGTCGCTCTCACTGAACCCACGCAGCGTTGGCCCTGAGACAGTTCGCTCTTCAAGTTGACGCAAATACGCCCCAACTTCCATCTGATCAGCTGATCTGCTGTCAAATACCGAAATATTACAGTGTCGGCTTGCCAGCGACAGACACGCCACACACCACAATATTAGAGGCTAGAGCTTGCAGGTGCAGGTGAAAGTGTCCGTCAGAAATCACGGAAACAGATGGCCTCCAACTTGTGAAAAACCACCTCTAGGCCGATTCTCCTAATCCTGGCTACCACTGTCGCCAGCACCGCCGCCTCGTGAAACCTCCGCCCCTCACAATAACCAGCGTGCCGTTGCCATAATAAGCGACACCGATGCAACGCAGTTTGCAAGTCGTAAGTCGGCCCACTACCACCCATACACTGTGGATATTCCCAAAATCCGTACAACACGGTTTGAATCCACTTTTCTCGTACGTACAGCTTTAGAGTGGTATGAAGTTGCCGGCCTCCTTGTTCCCTGAGAGATACAATCTAGAACTCTTCAAGGTCAGAGTGAATAGGTACTTTCTAGGTCAACGTGCGTCATCTTCGAACATACTGTCGCTTACCATCAGGCGAGTTGGTGGTCAAAAGCGAACCTACACGCGATAGGAAAAAAAAAGTTAGCGCTGCTTATTTGTAACCGAACCACCGAAATACCACAGGGGTAGCGTAAGAGCAAACTCCTGTCGAACCCCACGTGACATGAGGATAAGCTCCCTCCCTTTCTAATGTTGGGGACATCACCTCTCTGTGAAAGAGGTAGCCTCTTACGATGCGCCATAGATATTGGGCTACTCCAGCACTTCTGTTGTGGTGTGGTGGATTAGGATGTAGAACGCGTTTACTATGTTAGGAGACACCGTAAACAATACGCCGCCACTGGAGCACACCTTCCTTCGGACATTCAGACGAACGGCGTCGGTCGTGGAGAGGTCTTTCTGAAACCTGAACTGTCCCTTCGACAAACCCAGATGATTTCAGCGCGCCCCTCCAGATCCTCGCGCCCTAGGCTGCAGCCTAATTAGCCTAAGGGTTAATCAGGCCCTGCACGTAACTTGTGAAGCTGTGAACCGCGGATATTAGAGTCTAAATTCCTAGGGAAAGGAATATTCCTAGTTTTAAAAAGAAGTGAGAACGCCCAATTCCGCAATCTGGAAGTCGTGGATTCAAATACCACCTGGCACAAAATTCGCCCCCAAGGGCGAATCCAGGGGGGAAATAGGGGCATGATCTAGGTACTAAACCTAGGCGGACCATTAATTTAAAAAAAACGTGCGAGTGGGACTTGCGCACGGAGGGTTCCATACCATTAGCAAATAAACGGCGAAAACCTATTTTATTGTATGGACCCCCCTAATTATTTATTTAATTTTAATTAATTATATTTAAAAAAAACATAAACTAAATATTATGTTAATAGTTCAAGTGTCTACCTGTCACCGACATTAGTATCACGTCAGAATCGATAAAAAAGCAAATTTGTTGTATGGGAGACCCCTTAAATATTTATTTTGTTTTTAGTATTTGTTGTTATAGCGGCAATATAAATACATCATCTGTGAAAATTTCAACTGTCTAGCTATCACCGTTCTTGCGATACAGCCTGGTGACAGACGGACGGACGGATGGACAGACGGACATCCAAGTCTCAGTAATAGGGTCCCGTTTTTACTTCGGGTACGGAACCCTAAAAAGCATGCATGTACTTATCGCACAGTAGTTTTGTGACTTGACCACGGCTATGTGACCTCATGGTTCCTTATGGTTCCAAGGGAGGGGGAGGGGGGGGGGGGGAACCATGTGACCCACCCTCCCCATGGAATCAAAGCTGGATCACCCCTTGCTTGGACCTCTGAGTATTTTTTCAGGTGCAGATGTATAAGGTTTAACGGCGAATAAAACGTCCTGAGGAAATCGAAAAATTGGGGCATCCACCAACCTTGGGTCAATCCATGTGGTAAATTTAGGTATAGACTTTTTCTTTGTTAGAGAAGTCCTTGAGTCCTGAGAAAATAAGTGGACTGCGTGTGGTTATAGAAATATATCTATTAGTACTGACATATGGATAATTTTAAACACAAAGCATAATTATAATTTAAAATGTAGCCAGGTAACAGCGGCTTTTACTGTATTGCTGTATTGGTATTTCTTATATAGGACTTTCCACCTGCCAGGTGATCTAAATTGAGAGATTTATTTTGCTCCGCTATTCACCAGCCAGGTCTGCACCTCTGTCCTCTGCGTTGAGTTATAATAGGAGAAATATGTGAGAAGTTTCCAACTTGGCAAATAGCTCAAACACCTACCCAAAATTTGCTGCCGGCTCTCTGAATTTAGGTACATTCATGTAAGTACTTGTCAATCGAATGTAATCAACATTTTTTTCAATAATAAGCAAGTAAGATGTAACCTTCGTACCTTAACTAGATGTACCTATACCCAGTACAGTGATTTGAAAATTAGTAGAACCCTGACATTGAGTTTTGTACTAACTACTAGAAGTTCGGTTCGGCACGCAGCAGAAGCCACTTGAATTTCTTTTCTTTTTATTCTATTGTCATCGTTTAGTCTATTGAAAAGACGCCTAGAAGAAAAGTCTATTGACGCCCCAAAAAGTAATAGACTACAGGCCCGTGAACAAAATTTATGGGTCAAATGAACCATCAGGAGACCTATGTAGGATGATAGATGTAAAGTAATATGATTCAGCACTGTGCCGTCACTTGTAAGCTGTCCAACTGAGTACAATTGAAGAGGGGGGGTTCCAATCCTCAATCATTTCTCCTTGTCGCATGATTTTTGTACGGCGTTGCGAAATAATGGATTAGAAGAGGTATTGAAACTGTATGGAACCAATGCCGTACATAATCAAATGACCAAATTTACTCTGTAAATCGTCGGCACATCATATTTTTTTCCGACAAACTAATAATTAAAAATCTAAAATTTATATTTTTTATAGTTTCAATACCTCTTCTAATCTATTATTCCGCAACGCCGTACAAAAATCATGCGATAAGGAGAAATGATCGACGATTGGAAATTGGAACCCCCCCTCTTCAACTGTACTCAGTTGGACAGCTTACAAGTGACGGCATAGTGCTGAATCTTATTACTTTACACCCTTCTATCATCCTACATAGGTCTCCTGTTGGTTCATTTGACCCGTAAATTTTGTTCACGGGCCTGTAGTCTATAATTTATTAGGCTAGTGCACACATAATTAACAAAATACAACACCTAAAAAACGAAAGATATTATCCTCAAACATGTTAGAAAGTATGTCTGCGCGTCTGCTGTGTTATTTCGGGTCTATTTTGGTTTTATGGCTGCAAACTAGTATTATAATTTTAAATAATAGGCTAATCTTAATTTTCGCACGAATTAAAGCTGCTTGATTGACGCTGTGTAATGTTACATAACTAAGATGTAGTGAAAACTAAGCTTTAGGTAAATAAATGATTGCGAAAGAGACATTTTTAGAAAAAAAAATGTTCCAAATTACATATTAGATGAAGGTACCTACCCCCTAACATTACAACCCACCACAGTTGCACCGGTCCCTAATTGCCTATTTACCGCGCAAGATCAAGATTTCTGACCGCCCTATGCTCTTTGTGAGGAAGCTCCAGTCGCCAGGTGTGTTAATATCAGGGACTTCCAAGCTTTTTCAGTTCACAGCGCATTTAGTTTCAATGTTTTGTCTCAATCTAGTTGAATATGTAGGGTAGACGCAGATGATAGCTGAATAGTGAATGCAAAGATACAATTTTAGCGCGCCCATCTGATTTTCGCGCCCTAGGCTGCAGCCTAATTAGTTTAAGAGTTAATCAGGGCCTGCGCATCGTCGTCGGCTTGTAGGCAAAACCGAGACAGCCCTACCAAGGTTTTCTCTTAGCTCGTCTTCAACAACGGAAAACGGGAACTCTTCGGGGGGAATATAAAGGTCTATGTAACACAAAACAGCGCAGTAATATCTGAAAACTGGTGACAAAGGGCCCAACACAGGCGTTGTTTGAGGCTCGCTGGAAATGTCAATTTAGTAAAAAATATTATGTAGATATTATACACCAATTAATTGTGCCCCGCGGTTTTAAGTGGCGTCGTTCCCGTTTCCGAAATGTTTAAATAATATTGTAATTTTTAAAAAGTAGGTAGGTACTAATGGTTGCCTGGAAGAAATCGCTATTAGCGATTAGGCTGCCATTTATTCCACTGGTTATAAGTATTTCATGTTTTGTACATTTTGATTTATTACTGGTGTGCACATAATACAGCGTTTCTGTCTGTCTGTAGCCTATGTGCCATTTTTTATAGTGTAAACTGACGAGATGAGTAGGATATGTGTCTGTTGGTAATCAACATGCCTACCTATAACAGCACAGTGACATGCAGCTATTATTGGAACATGAAGAGTCCAAATCATTACCTAGAACTCCACTGCGCTCGTCGTCCAGAGACAAGAGATGTTTTATCTCTATGCTCTGTGATTTCACTGGAATCATGATCCTACAAACCGAAACACAGCGATGTTTTCACATTACTGCTTTGCCGTAGAAAAACTGGCAAAGGTGTGGTACTTCCCCAAACGGGCTCTGTAAATAGTGCTACCACTGCAGAAAAATTATGAGTAGGACATTCTGATTGTGTTGTTTTTAAACATTGTGGCAAGCTGCGTGTCTACTCCTCACCTATCCCTCATCATAGTGTTGTAGTATTGGGCTATACGAAAGCAACAGTAGCGAAGTTGTAGACACAAGCTAGTTATACCCACTCATATATAAATCGCATAATGATAATCGTTTCATCACTCATAATGACCGCTAATCACAAAACCTTACAGTTTTAATTAGCAGAGCTAATTATTTGGCATGGCGGCTGTAACGGCCACGAAGCCACAAACTTTTGCAGCAGTTGATCAAAATTTTAACTAACAATGTTGCTATAGTACGTTAATCCCGGAATGCGGTAGTAACGACACCGTCAATGGGTCAGACTTGTTGGTCGTGCTGTACAATAAACAGTAATTAATGATACCACATTTGAAATCTTGAGTTACGCAACTACTTTCGCCGTGAAGTGCCTTTCGTTGCACTTTGCTTACTGCCGAGCTTATTGCACTGTGACATTGCATTTTTTAACTTTACGTTCGGTTTCGCACGTTTTTTTTTTTGTAACATTTATAGGTTTACACTTGACTGCCATCTCGCCTGATGTTAAGCAACGATGCGGTCTAAGATGGAGCGTGTTTACCTAGAAGAAACCGATTCACTCTCGATTCGAAGACACCAAGATTATATACATCGGGAAAAACCCACTCAGGCAAGTCATTGAAAGTTGTCTTTTATATGGTACAAGCTTTGCTTAGTGATATAAATAAGATGATTTAAAAGCCTTAGTTGTGCTGGTTAAATGGCGAGAACGTTACATTTTATAAGCGTGAAGTCGTCGGTACAGCTTCTGAGTATTTTTTCACATCTAACGAGCTGACCCGGCGAACTTCGTTCCACCTTTTAAGCCTTCCCTGGACTCCTACAAATAATTCAAAACCAAAACCAGCCAGATCAGTCCAGCCATTCTCGAGTTATAGCGAGACTAACGAACAGCAATACACTATTATATAGAGTAGAGATGCGCCGAGTAACACTTTTACCGAGTAACGAGTACCGAGTATTACTCGGTTCCATTTTTTTACAACCGAGTACTCGGCCGAGTAACTCGGTTCAACCAAATTCCCATTTCGCGCGCGTGAACAAATACAAACAGGTTACTATTACTACTCATTCATTAGTATAATTTTGATTTTATTGACTGAGATTATCAAAGCTTTCCTAAATTAGTATAAAAAAACTTTTTGATTAACTGTTAGGTAGATATAATTAAGCAATTATATCTACCTAAATGGGATACTGCCTTTTCACCGAAAAGTGATTGGCCGATTATCACTGGCCAACCAACGGTTCGTCTATGTCTCACGTTGATAACTAACGATTGTCAACTTTTTGTATGGCAACGTTTAATTTGGCAGAATTATTGTTAAACAGATTTTTATAATGACTCAATACGTTCAAGGCATTTATCATTTGTCAAATCTTTCACTACGCCAAACAACTTTTAGACAAATAACGTTTCGTCTGTGTATCAGTTCCCTTTTGTACATTTATATTATATTAGAAAATAAATTATTTTTACACGTAATATTATAACCACAGAAATCTCTAACATATGTACACATTTGCAAAATTTCAAAGTTCGGAATTAAGTTAAGGTGAAATAGAAAGGAATCAGTTTGGTTAGGTTAGAACTGTGACCAACAAGGCACAAGCCAAGCGAGCGAAGCGAGCATTCCGCGGCAGCGGCCGGTGAAGTGCCAGAACCAAATCGCTTTTGTTTGAAAAAAATACTCCAATAATACCTGTATAATATTTGTTCCAAATGAAAATGGCACCCTGTAAATAAATTTCGGCGAAAAGGCAGAGAACCCTACCTAAATATATTGCTTTTCTTAAACCGAGTATACTCGGCATTCAAGCCGAGTACCGAGGCCGAGTACGAGTATCAAAAAACCCGCCGAGTATGCCGAGTACCGAGTATCAACCGAGTACTCGGCCCATCTCTTATATAGAGTTACCTAAGTATAGAAGATAGGTCCATCTGCACCTTGAAAATGCTGTGGAGTGCATTAATGCGCGCGCGCGCGTGCATTAATAGTGCGCTGCGTATAAAAGTAAAAAAATGGTTGTCTGTAAAGTCGGTTTACTGACGATAGTTGAACGCTGATATCGCGAGTAGTGATACCGCTCGACTCGGCGGGTGGTGCCCTCAGCGCTCAGCTTCGTCCGCATGGCACGGACGACGAACTAACGGTAACGGCGTAACGTTACATGACGTCATGTTTTGCGGGCGGGCAGCCGGCTTCATCTATTATCTATATCTATATATATTATATATATAAAAGCGAAAGGTCACTCATCAAGGAATCTCAGAAACTACTAATGCTAGGAATCTGAAATTTTGCATGGAGGTCCCTTTTAGCACGTAGGCGCTCGCTAAGACGGGGTTTTGCGAAATTCAACACCTAAGAGGGTCAAACAAGGGATGAACGGTTAAATGAAAATTTAGTATGAAACGTGATTTTCAAAGTTATCAAATTTTGTATCTAGACACTTGACACGAAGAAATTAAATGCATTTTCTATCAATTTTGTAATTTCGAGCTGTACGGGGGTGAAATTGGGGTTGAAATGAGGGATAAATGTCAATATGGAAATTCCCAACTGTTGGAGATAAAACCATGAAACTCTGTATATAGACACTTGACACGAAGCAAACGAATGTTTGTTCCATCAATTTCGTAATTTCGAACTGTACGGGGGTGAAATCGGGGTTGAAATGAGGGATGAATGTCAATATGGAAGTTCCCTACCGTTGAAGATAAAACCATGAAACTCTGTATATAGACACTTGATACGAAGCAAACGAATGTTTGTTCCATCAATTTTGTAATTTTGAACTGTACGGGGTGAAATTGGGGTTGAAATGAGGGATGAATGTCAATATGGAAATTCCGAACCGTTGAAGATAAAACCATGAAACTCTGTATATAGACCCTTGACACGAAGCAAAATAATGTTTGTTCCATCAATTTTGAACTGTACGGGGATGAAATTGAGGTTGAAATGGGGGATGAATGTCAATATGGAAGTTCCCAACCATTAAATATAAAACCATGAAACTCTTTATATAGACACTTGACACGAAGCAAACAAATGTTTGTTCCATCAATTTCGTAATTTCGAATTGTACGGGGGTAAAATTGGGGTTGAAATGAGGGATGAATGTCAATACCTATGGACATTCCCAGCCGTTGAAGATAAAACCATGAAACTCTGTAAATAGACACTTGACACGAAGCAAACGAATGTTTGTTCTATAATTTTGTAATTTCGAAACGTACGGGGGTGAAATTGGGATTGAAATGGGGGATTAATGTCAACATAGAAGATCCCAACTGTTGAAGATAAAACCATGAAACTCTGAATATAATAGACACTTGACACAAAGCAAACGTATATTTTTTCTAGAAATTTTGTGATTTCGGACTATTTAAGGATGAAATTGGGATTGAAATGGGGGATGAAAGTATACGTGGAAGCTTCCATTCGTTGAAGATAAAACTATGAAACTCTTTATATACGCACTTGGCACGAAGCCAATAAATGTTTGTTCTAGCAATTTTGTAATTTCGAACTGTATGGGGATGAAATTGAAGTTGAAATGGGGGACGAATGTCTCTTACGCTTTCGCACCTAAACAACTAAACAGATTTTGATGAAATTGTTTTATTATGAGCTGGTTTTAGTAAATGTGTCTGGGTTTAAAATTAGTTATTGCCTGAGTTACCTCAGTATTTATTTCGCGCGGACGAAGTCGCGGGTAACAGCTAGTCGAATTATAAGACGTTATCACGTCAAAAAAATGCCACATTGCAGGTATACAACTTTGTCATGACCGTTGACTTTAGATGTGAAGGAAAACATCGTTAAGAAAACGGCATGTTACAAGAGAGACATTTGATGTCTTCATTCCGAGAGTGAATTAATTTCGTAATGCTCACTACTACATGATTACAGATCGCATGATCGGTTAGTATCAGGCGAGATGGCGGTCAAGTGTATCGATTATTAAAATAAAAACCTTTTTTTGTGATTTCAGAGTTGATTCATAGTAAAAGTTGTTCATGATTATGAGTACGTTTTCATTTGCATTTTCTTGACTCAGAACTGTACTTTACAAAACCGAAACAAAATTAAGATGGTGAAGTGAGAGATTAAATCTAATAATATAAAAGTAAATAAATAAGTAGTGATATAAATTATATCAACAGCGATAAAGGTTCGTTTTGTGTTTTCTATAGTAATAAATTAAAGTTGAATAATTTGTTATTTGTTTGAACGTGTCAAGCTCAAAAACGTTCAAAACAAGACACTTTGCAAAATAATAAACCTAAAAGACACCATGAGACGAGTCCAAAAGAAAACGAAAATAGTTTCAGACAGAAATAATATCAGTTTTATGAATGTAATTTGCGTAAATATGCGGCAACTAGCGGTCCGCCCCGGCTTCGCCTGTATTGTAATACAGGCGAAGCCTATACAGGGTTACTGGTAATCAGCCTGCATCCGTTTAAGGGCATGTTCTGTATATTTAAACAAACTATTTTTGTTCTACAAAATTTTTGTTAAAACTCAGTAGGTACATATCCCGAAAAAAAAGTGTTTGTTGTCATATCTAGCACTATTTAGCGGCTGTTTAGTGTTTATTCACTTCTGCACATCATTTATCGAGTATTAAAGCGCGCGAACGCTGTTGTTACGAAGAATTAGATGCTTTTAGACCAAGAAAAAAGTGTATTCGACAGTTTTTTTTATTTTTTATGGAAAAAAATATATTTTATAAACTGTAGAACAAAATAAGTTGAGGTATTTTATAAGAATGCAGGCTGATTACGTGATTACCAATACCCCTGTATAGCCTACATAATTACGCGGGCAAAACCTCGGGGTGCTGCTAGTTAGTAGCTGAATTAATTTGTGTGACGTCTAAAAAGCTAAAAACACTGCATTAGAATAAAAATAAAATAAAGTGGCCAAGTGCGAGTTGGACTCGCCCTCATGGGCGAGGGTTGCAGCAAGTAACATAATATACATAAGTACACATAGTTTTTGTAGTTCGTTGTAACTAAAAACCTCAACATCATTTTTGAAGACCTATCGATAGACACCCACACGTGTAGGTTTGATGAAAAAAATTTTTTGAGTTTCAGTTTTCAGTATGGGAAGCAACCCTAATTTTTCTTTTTTTTTAATTTTTAATTTTAATTTTTTTGTCAAGTTCTTAATGCGGTTGACAGAATACATCTACTTACCAAGATTCAACAGTGTAGTTCTCATAGTTTCGGCAAAAAGTGGCTGTGACATACGGACAGACAGACAGACATGAGGAATCTATAAGGGTTCCGTTTTTACGTTGTACGGAACCCTAAAAAATATCCCGATCGTCTCGTTCACGCTTTTTATCGTCTATTGCTTGTTTTCATGGAACAATAGAACGGTATAATGCATGTGCAGTCGATTGTATTCTACACAAACCTAATCCATAACAATCCGCTAGATAACGTTGATTCTATTAGTAAACACTAGTAGCATTCTGCGGTTTTACCCGTTAATTTTCCCCGTAATTCCAATATTTCTAATATAATTTTCCCCGTAATTGCTGTAAATCTCAGCCCTATCCGTTCAGTAGTTTTTACGTGAAAGAGTAACAAACATCGATCCATACCTACGAGCTTAAACTTTCGCGTTTATAATATAGATACGATTTTAAGGAAACAAGCATTTGCTTGGTTCTTTTTGGTTCTTTGCTTTCCAACCGTCATCTAACTATTATTTTTTTAACAATTGCTTGTAATTTTTTCATCTGAAAACAATTTCAAACACCGCTTTAGGCCCGAAACTGTTTGACGCGTTCGCACGCGCGTTTCCACGTCATGCAGGACGTCTACTCTATTTCTACGAAAACGTAATTTCGAAAAAAATCTCGCGATTTTCCTGCTCTCGTTCTACTTCGTTTTGTCCGATACAACATTGTTTGACGTTAAAATGTTCTAAGCATACTCTAATTAGAGTAGGCTTAGAACATTTAAACGGACAAAACGACGGATCGAAGTAGAATCGGAGTTGGAAAGTCGCGAGTTTATTTCGAAATTACGTTTTCATAGAAAGAGAGTAGACGTCCTGCATGACGTGGAAACGCGCGTGCGAACGCGTCAAACAGTTTCAGTTTATATGATTGAATTCGCCTTTAACCCGAACTATGAAATGTGTTTAACCAAGTATATTTTATTTATTTATGATACCTACATATAAATTTGTCTGGCACACGAGAGCAAATATTTGTAGGTACGCATCAAATTAAAGTGAAAATCCAGAAGTAAATACTTCCATCAGGTCACTTTTATGCCAGCGAGGGGTGTTTTAATAATGTTCTATACATTTGCTAGCTTTTACTTGATGCCTAGGGCCTAGGCCCTATTTATAGGTTATATAAACTCGTGGCAAGCAGCTTCTTTATATCGAAGTATATGTACCTATATAGCCTGTGATACCAAAGAGGCTGCTTGCCACGAGTTTATTCGCAAAGTAACGAGGTTCGTTTGAAAAACATCTTGAATACAATATACAATAACAAAGTCACATGAGAACTTCAATCAACCCTCATGTGACCATCCATGAATGACACAATAGTTAGTCCATCCATGTGACTCAGACAATTTATCAAATCATAGACCGACTAACAAACCGGTCTGTAGGACATATTCATCTAGAAGATCTGTTCTCCTTACATAAATCTATAGAAGATTTATTTGTTCACGTTGTGTACGGTATATTCCGAGAGTTGGCAGCAAATTTGGGGAGGTATTTAAGGCAAGCTGAAAACTTGAAAACCGGAGGGCGTGGCCATGAGCATGGCCATCTAGAAATCCGTCAACATCAATCAGTCTAGATTATATCTCCTACATATAATTTATCTATTAGGTACATTATAGTAGTAGGCATAGATTATATGGACTTCTAATTAAAAAATGGTTGTCTGTAAAGTCGGTTTACTGACGATAGTTAAACGTGACAACGTCTTAAGAAATCAGTACGCTGATAGCGCGAGTAGTGATACCGATCGACTCGGCGGGTGGCGCCCTCAGCGCTCAGCTTCGTCCGCATGGCACGGACGACGAACTAACGGTAACGTTACATGACGTCATGTTTTGCTGGCGTGCAGCCGGCTTCACCGAATTATAAGACGTTATCACGTCAAAAAAAAGAGTGTTAAGTAAAGGAAAGTTTAAGAAAAAAAGTCTTAAAAAATTTACAAATTAAGCAAGGTAAGATTTATTTAAAAAATATTAAACATCAAAAATGAAATAACTGAAATAAGTTTAACGGCGATGGTAGTGCATTCAAGCATTTACGGCATCAATGCAGGCGCCATAACTGTTACCGATCGGCTATGCGCGTGAAACGGAACGCTCAATCGGCGCGTGGGAATCAGACTATAGTCCGCGTCCCCACCGAAGACCTCAGGCGAAACTCGCGAACTATTCCTCTTTCATACATTCTTCCACGTATTATTGTAGAATACAGTAGTAGCTCCTCTCATTAGTGCTATCAATACTGACGCAGTGACTAGTTTGGGATTTGAAAGTGAACTGACGGAAGCACCATCCCATTGTATTTTCTAGTTATTACTCCGAGCCACTCCATTAAATAATACACAATGGATAATCCCATTTAATGCTTACTTACTGCATTCGTTTGAGAAATACGCAATGAAACTAATTATGAGATAGGTACAAATACGAATTTGCTTCGTACTTCGCACGTAATTTTGTTTTTTTAGACTCCATAATTATTATTGTATATAATCGGAAATAAATTGACTTAACACCTCGATCTTGTTGTCACTACTATAGCTTCATCTTCTGATCTATCGAGGACAGGTTTCATCTGCCATCCGCACTTGGCTAGCCATAATCCACTATGGTGGATTTTGGCTATAACTATTTCCTTGTGAAAGAAATCAATCCCAAATCCTAGCAGGGGATGAATACAAATATTTTTACTATGTCTGATGTAAAAAAAGAATGTCCGGGTATTTTCTGAGAATCGTAGTAGGTACATATTTAAAATTACATAAATACCTATGTATTGTATCAACTATGTAACTTTCAAAGTACAAGACTTGATTGGTATAAGTCGAGTTGAATGTGTGAAACATATCTTATTAGCAATATTTTTTTTTAAATATTTAGAGTGACCAGACGAGCAGGACATGTGCCTGATGGTAAGCAACATGCATGCCACATAACAACACAGTGATACCACAGTAAATACATAACAGTAGGTTATCTAAGGCCGCCCGCCGAGTTTTTAGCCTACTCTTGCGTTCATCCCCAGGGTTGTCACTTTTACTTTTAGTTAATATTTTCGAACAAGCAGCAATTGATCTAAATTTATTCAATAATAAAGTGGTCAAGTGCGAGTTGGACTCGCCCATGAAGGGTTCCGTTGCAGCAAGTAACATAACATACATAGTACACATAGTTCTTGTAGTTCCTTGTAACTTGTAGTTTCAATAATAGTGTATTTATGACGTACTAAAAAAAACTACTCATCAGATCGAGTTCAAACTAATTTTCGTTGGTAGTTTACATGGTAATGTACATCATATATTTTTTTTAGAATTTTCATTCTCTTACTGTAGAAGTTAGAGGGGGCGGGGGGACACACATTTTACCACTTTGGAAGTGTCTCTCGCGCAAATTATTCAGTGTAGACGAAAATGATTTCACAAACCTCAATATCATTTTTGAAGACCTATCGATAGACACCCCACACGTGTAGGTATGATGAAAAAATTTTTTTTGAGTTTCAATTCTCAGTATTGTTTGTGGAACGCTTTGCCATCCTCTGTGAGAGAGTCGCAGTCCTTGAGCGTTTTTAAGAGCAAAGTAAAAGATTTTTATTTATCACAATGCAACACTGTTGACACTAGCAAGTTGTAGCACTATTGTTTTAGACTTGTTGTAATTGTTTCGTGTTTCTGGCGGTTTTTGAATCACTGTGCATAATATCCACACTCTTATTGTCTTAGTATAGGTAATTATTTGTTGTTATCACTTATTTATGTAAGTTTTAAATATTATGGAAGCATAATGTTATTATTTTTTATTGGTTAATATTTATTATTTTATTTTAGGAATATATGTTTAATAGTTTTTTTAATTAATGTCACTCGTCCCTGTTTGTATTTGTATGTAGGCTTTTTTTTCCTTTGTGATGGTTGCCTGGAAGAGATTGCTCTTAGCAATAAGGCCGCCACTTGTGGTACTAGTTCATAAGTATTTCACTGTAATTTTATTAATTTGTCTGTATCACAATAAAGAGTTTCTATCTATCTATCTATCTATAGGGGGAAACCCTAATTTTTCTTTTTTTTTAAATTATTTTGTTAAAATCTTAATGCGGTTTACAGAATACATCTACGTACCAAGTTTCAACAGTGTAGTTCTCATGGTTTCGGCAAAAAGTAGCTGTGACATACGGACGGACAGACAGACAGACGGACATGACAAATCTATAAGGGTTCCGTTTTTACGTTTTACGGAACCCTAAAAAGCATATTATTTATATTATTATTATTAGAGAGACGAACTTCTTAGCATTCCATGGATTCACCGTGCGGGTGCCGCGTCCATCGTGTGGCAGAGAGAGAAATCTCGAATAGACCCCAAGACTTGTGACTCGGGCGTAGGTTTAAAAGGGTTTAGATCTCTGGGTGACGACCGCAGTGCAGTGCTAGGTAATGATTTGGACTCGTCATGTTCCAATAGCTGCGTGTCACTGTGCTGCTATGTGGCAGGCATGTTGCTTAACATCAGGCACATGCCCTGCTCGTTGACTCGGCGACGCTATTAATAAAGCAAATAAACTGTGAAATAAACAATAATACAATACCTACCACATTTTCTAATAAGATTTAAGTATAAGTAGGTCCTTACATTTCTGTTTCAGTAGGAACTATGAAGAATGATAAATCCGGGTTTGCAAAATCGTTATTGAGGCACCCGAAAACACTACAATATTTTTTTCCCCTTTTTGAAGTCATGATACTCGTTATAATTAATATTATGGTAAGTGGCCGGCGAGAGTTGACGAACGCGAGCGGTCATGTAACTTACGGACGTGCTCACAGTCGCGCTGCACGGCCCCTACTGTCGCCGCCATAGCGCGCCATATATTATGCTAGCGTGTGCGTGAAATCGCGTGCCGACACGGCGCGCGGCGCGCACGCACACATTCAAGCCGAGAGCGGTACGTTTGTATGAAGATGTTTTACTGTTCTTTACTGTGGTGATACGCAGCTATTGGAACATGAAGAGTCCAAATCATTACCTAGCACTGCACTGCGCTCGTCACCCAGAGATCTAAGTTGTTATATCTCTAAGCCTTGTAATTTCTCTGGAAATATTGCCCTTCAAACCGGAACACAGTAATGTTTGCACATTACTGCTTGGCGGTAGAATAACTGGGAAAGGTGTGGTCCTTCCCCAGGCGGACTCTGCCACGAGTCCTACCACTACATAATAACTACGTACTTTCCGAGCGCTTGGTCGACGCGACGCGTGACCAAAATGCTGGCGTTTATTTGGCCCAACGCATAAGCATTGCCATTCAGCGTGGTAATGCCGCCAGCATGCTGGGTACGCTTCCGATTGGTAGTGGGCTTGAACATCTTGATTATCTGTAGACCTTCTTGGTCTATGGATAATTCAGGTGTGCTTAGTGTAAGTAGTTGTTAGGTATGTAGCGTAGTGTAGTTCTCATTGTATTTTAGTTTTGTTAATAAAGGCTCTGCCCACGAAAAGTATGTAGTGGTAGGAGTTTATTTCAACTTATTCTTATTCGGATTTGTTCCAATTAGAACATAATATTTAATTAAAAATCAGGCAGCATCTAATCTCAAAACGAGCGACTCTCGGAATTTGGATAATAATGTTACCTAAATACGAAATTACTTGAATTAGTCTTATGAAAGTACGTATTTTAATTATTATATTCATAAAACATGTTATTAAAAGACGTTAGTTATTGTTACACTCAATAAATTATGTAAAACGAATCGTCTTCTTAATTACTTCATACAATTTGAAACTCGACAGTATTGAGTTATAATATTACGAAAATTATGCAACACGCGCGAAACTAAAACCACTTTCCTTGTTTATTGTAGTGACAGTAACCGGTTGGATTATATTCGACAAGTATGCTAATCAAAGTTTATGTGAATGTATATTGTAAATAAGTATGGACCCATATGTCACCCCTGTGCCACACCTTGCGGTAAAGAACGATTGCGATTGATTTACGAGGAAGTAGGGGCACGCCCAGACTTCGCCTAGGATTTAACGGCTAACAATAATCACACCGCTCTATATGCAAACTTTTTACTAAGGTATTGAACAAGAAACCTCAGAATAGGCACATGTGAATTAAAGAAGTAGGTACCTATGTGTGGCGATGTTTTTTTTTAGTATAGAGTGACAAGACGAGCATGACATGTATGTGTCTGATGGTAAGCAACATAACAGCACAGTGGCACGCAACTATTGGAACATGAAGAGTACAAATCACTGCCTGCAGCAATGCACTGCGCTCGTGTGTGTGTGCACTAGCCCAAAGTTGACTAGGCAGTATTGGCCACTTGACGACAACTGCCATAAATCATAATAAATATACTAATATAGGTAAATAATACGAGGCGTGATGATGAGACGGTCTCATCATCATATATTATGTATGTTGAGACCTTTGATACCTACGTATTGATGGTAAGTTAGTACTACTTAATAAGTAAATCACGGTAGTCATTATCTGTTCGTATAAAGAACGACTAACTATTAACCGCTTGATACACCGGTGTGTAATATAGTATCCAAAACTTGGTTGATGACGAAAATTTACAAAATTAACTTTGAGGACGGGTTCTTGGCGGGAATTTTTTTTTTTCGTGTTTTTATTTGGGAAGGTACCTATTCCGATAAATTTGTGTTTAATGGCATCTACTTGAACTGGTCTTTATTTTGATATAATCCACATTAAAATTAGAGTTCATTTACATAGAAAAATCGTAAAATTAAAAAAAACAAAAATTAAAATTTTTGGCGGGAAAATGGTCCCGAAGTATTGAAAAAATTAAAAAATATATATTTGTTGACTTTACACACATACACGTAAACGGGTTATTTGTTACTTATATCCTTTTAAGCTGTTAATTGACAAGTCGAAAGTATTTCGCTAAGGCAGTAAGTCATGATTATGTTGCTATGCCGCTGTACGCAGCGGAATGCTACGAGTATGTAGAGTGCAGACACACCCACGGTCTCAACCTGCCCGACAGGTCACGGAATGCTTTATTGAATCACGACATAAACTGAGCTCAGAACTCATGGAACGATTTTCACCCGCGCTCGCCACGGTTACGGAACCGTTGGGTTTTATTTCAGAACTGACGAGATCGCTGATTTTCGCAGTTTCGCCGCCGCTAGTGAGATTAGGTATTGCCCGCGAACGTGGTGGGTGACAGACGGGCAGCGACCGCGCAAGAGCCGCGCGCACCGAGGGTGTGAAACACGTCGTGAGTTGTGATGAATTTTTTTACATTAATATACATACCAGGCCACTCTGAAAAAAAAAGTTTTCGTGTATAAGACACTGGCCACTTATAATTATTTTGAAAACTGATCATTTAAAAGTAAAAATACCTACCTCTGCTCGATTTTCAAATTTCCCTCCGCATTTTTTTGAGAGCCAATTCAAATTTTCTTGTCTCATAAAAAAATGCAGATCCATTTTTTTTATGAGACAAGAAAATTTGATTGTAGTAGTTTTTTAGTTTCTCAAAACTTTCTGAGTGTCATATCTGCATTATACAGAACTACAGAAGCCGCGGCCCCACAATCGCGACGGGCGCGGCTGAAAATCGCTCCATGAGTTCTTAGCCTATATTAAAGTGTCTGTGTCGAAATAGGTATAAATACATGAATAATAGGTATTATTCACATATTTATTTATGCATAATTTCAATTTTAACGATACAAAAACGCAAAAATGAACGGGGGTTATTATTATTAATGCGTTATTATATTTATAAGTCTGACGTGTCTGTCTGTTGCATCGTAGCTCCCGAACGGATGAACCGATTTTGATTTATTTATGTTCAAAAGATAAATTTTCTTAGCTATGTTTATGAAAATGGGACAAGATGGCGCCCACACAGAATAACGAATTACCTACATTTTTTTCACAACTTGCTCAATATGGGTATCAAATGAAAGGGCTTGAAGATTAGTAGAATACTGTACGGAATTATTATGACTAATTTCAAACACAGGGTATACAGACAAAATATCTTATATCCCTGGGTGACGAGTAGGTACCTACAATTCAACGTAATCATTTGGACTCTTCACTTTCCAATAGCTTCGTGTCACTGTGCTGTTATGGGCAGGCGTTTTGCTTACCATCAGGCGCATGTCCTGATCCTCCCGAGTGTACCGATGAAACAGGTGGTTGATTCTGTAAAAATATTATTTACTTCAGGCTCAACGACGAAATCACCTCTTCATTACTCATGCAGATTTACGTCCCGAGTCCCGAGTTGTGTTTATGGTGTATTATCAGGATCTCGCTGCACCATACAACCACGGTAAACATTCCGTAATCAATAATACCATAGATCTCATAAAATTAAAGGCCCGTTTTGAAAGACCTTAGAAAGTAACTTGGAACGAAACTGAAAACTAGCGACGTCCCGTGGTTTCCCGCGTAGTTCACCATCCCTTTATTTTCCCGGGATAAAAATAGCTTATGTGTTATTCCAGATCTATCTCCCTAACAAATTTCATTCAAAATCTCTTCAGTCATTTTTTCGTGAAGGAGTAGGTAACAACCCTACATCCATACATTCTAACAAACTTTCGAGTTTATATTAGGAGGATTTCGTACATGGTTTTTTTTAAAGATGAATAAGTACATTATAATTTCATAGAATATTGCGAGTAATTCTCGAAATGTCAAAACGAGGATTTTATTATCGAAGACAATTATTTTTAACAATTACTTTTTAATAGTGTAGTCACTACTATTACTTTTTAATAGCTTAAACAGAAAACAACTAGAAAAACGTCGGTAGTGGTCGCAAAAGGAATGTTATTTTCCAAACATTTTCTAATATTTATAGGTAATCAATTAGCTACTTAGACGTGGTCATAAAACTGAAACAATTATTATTACTTAGAAAGCAGAACAACAAATATCGTGATACACCGAAATCGCTCACAAATCACGCCACGACTCCGGTCGAGACGGTGTATAAAGGCCTGTTCACACCGGAGCGGTATTCGCTGCCGCCTGCGGTAGCGAAACCCGAATAGGTACGCGGTAATATTTCTGTTCACACCAAAAAATACCTCGTACCCAGGCGGTACGTACAAAATACCGCGTGAAACCCGCTACCGAATACCCGATTACCGCTCCGGTGTGAACAGACCTTTAATCAGCTTCCCGCGAATCTAGGGCTACCATCCGTCCAGATTAGTCCGGACATTGTACGGATTTTTAAACACTAGTCCGGACTTTAAGGCATCCCAATTCGACCGTATTTTTTAAATTAGATGGAATATGAGATGCAAAACCACTAAGTAATTTCAAGTCAAGAACAATCCCCGCGCTCACCATCATCCTACTCTCGTAGTGCAAGCGTCTACTATCATACCTGCCATACAACGGTAAATAAGTGTCCAGATTTTTATTGCAATGTCAGGCTTTTTGTCAGGACTTTTCAAATTAACAAATGGTAACCCTACGCGAAGCTAAATAACTCCGTTCTTTCGTGTGCGGATCTTCTAATTGCAATAGAAAGTACATGTTGCGTTTTTTTATCACGCCCCGTCGCTCGGCGATTTTTGTGCGTTACTTTATTATTATTACGCGTAGATTCCACGCTAACAAGATGAAAGTTTGATCACACTTTTAATGAATTCCGCCGGACATTCCTGCAGATCTGTGATGTTGCCAGATATATACGTTTTTGTGTAATAAGGCATAACAAGCATGAGCAGTCAATTAAATTTAATGTTCCCACGGCTGGGACTCGAGGCCTACTCTCGCAAGGAGAGAGTCAAGGCCACAATCCACCACGCTGGCCCAGTGAAGGTTGGCAGATGACGCATGACCTAGAAAGATTCTAGGAGCATGTCGGTTTCCTCACCATGTTTTCTAAAAGACAGCGGTGTGCGTGGCATTCGAACCCGAGGCTCCGTATTAGCAGTTACCATTCTCCCGACTAGACCAGCCGTAACTTAGTAATACGTAATGAAGACTTTTGATAATTATAGGAGATAGAGGTAAGGACGACCGATAACCATCTTTATGTATGACTAATGTTGTACGTACCTACGTCTAAACTGTGGAATACGTTGCCTAAGTGGGTATTCCCTGGTGGATATAAAATTGGTGTCTTAAAGTTTAGAGTGAATCGGTTTCTTTTGTATTTAATAAATGACTGTGATCAATTTACTAACTGTTATTAAAACAAACCTCAATCATTATTCTAAGAGTTCCTAATTACGAATTACAAGAAAGTTAACAGGTTAGCTGTCCCGAAACAAGTTTCGATCTTCTTTGTACACGTCCTCGTAGTAAATAATGACAGCTAATGCTCATGAAGTTTCGTATTAAGTTACGTCATTCTCTTCAAGTATTTTATGATACTTTATGTGTCCTAGTGATTGATATTAATTATATCGATAATTACTAATGTAAAGAAATTAATTATTTACGTTTAATGATAAAATGTACGTTTATGTTCGTAACACTTTAGACATCTGAAAAATATCTTTTTGAAAACAATCTTTTGTTATTGAATTGCACCATTCAATTAGGTACCCTTTCGGCCACCAGTTTCCAAACAAGAAAAAAATTTAAAGAAATCAAATCTATGACGGTTCCTCACTTGAGAAAGGTTCTACGATTAGGCTAATTTCCTTTGCTGGCTTCGTTATTGTCTGGACGGCTTGTTTTGATGGAAAAATTACCGATCTCCTTGGAAAAGGTTATCAAATCTTTTTTTTAACACATTAAGCCCGACTCGCGACGCGGCCGGCGTCGTGACGTCACACAAAAAATCATTACTAAAAAATGAAACCAAACTTTGTGTGTCTGTAAACGACAATGAATTAATTAATAGTATCGCCTATCTCTTAGGCATCAAAATAAACTAATATTCAAGTATGTATATAATGAAAAAATAAGGTTTTTAATTCTCAAAACCGGTTTTGCCCAAATCTGTCCTCCCGGGGCTAGACAGCTTAAAGTTATCAAAAGTGACACTTAATTGAATTTATTCAATAGTCCGTGGTGTCATCAGTACCATTTGTTTCTTTTGAATTATTATCAGCTCATAAAAATAATGAATAACCGTTCAATAATAATAAATTCGATCTTTTCAAAAAAAACAAAAACACTTTACAAAATTTGCCTGTCGAATATCATGGATCTCATGAAATTCAGCGTGGGCAATTGTTTGGAGGATTATTCAAAGTCAGATCTGGAAAATGTATGTATTTGGTTTAGGATATTATATTATATGCTATTATACGCCCATAAGAAAAACAATCATCTGGTATAAAAAATAGCAGCTGCTCTTCTCTGTATTTCGATTATAAATTCCGTGCTGATTTACAATGAGTTTCGTGAGGACAGTAACAAACTATCAATTCTTTCTGGGTAGCGATTCTGAAACCATTCGGTTGCATCCGACACGGAATCTCATCTCTCGGTCTCTGTCATGTTTATCAGATAAGACAAAGACCGAGAGATGAGATTCCGTGTCGGATGCAACCGAATGGTTTCAGAATCGCTACACTGGTCAAGAACAAATTGTCAAAGAATTATTGCAAATATCAACGTCATCGTCATCACTAATGAAAACAGCAAATCCGTCCACAAGTAATTTTTTGACTAAGTACTATGTCACGACAGCGTAATAATAAAATAAAAAGAAAACGTTGCAGTGGATGTTACGCAAAGAAACGCAATGAAAATTTATCATCCAAAGATGCTGGAAAAAAGGCTAAAATGGTATCAACTGAGTGTACAATATGTAACATTTCATATTGTATGCAATGTTTTAAAGAAAAACATACATGAGGGAATATAATCGCAGGTCTACAATCGCCATTTCGGTTTTGATGATAATAGGCTAGTTTCCTAATTTTTGTTGGCAACCCTAGTTCAAAGGGTCTCACAATAATAGTAACATCGGTGAAAGAATAATTTTGTGTTTGAATAAGGTTAATGTTAATTTTTAAGTGAAATTTATTTTTTGTTTAAGTTCAATAATAGATTGATTGGTAGAATGTGGTTGTAGTATAATTTACTAATGCTACAAATAATATAATTATTTTAAAAAATCATCGATAGATCGATTGCATTATCTACATCATTGGCCATGAGGCACATATGCCTCATGGACGTACCAGTGCAATCACCCATGAGGCACATGTGCCTCATCGGACAGCTAACCAGTTAATAGAAGTTGTTTTTATGTAACTTTTCCCTTAGTAGGCTCCAAAAAAAGTATATATTCAAATATATAGATATACCTACCAATCAACTCGTAGGTACCTACTACATTAATTACATAAGTAATTAAATCGATACCTATGTGGACTGTGGAGGTTAAACATCGATAACCCTCACCAAAGGCCTATGAGTGCACAAAAATAACTGATTTAAAGAAAATGATAATAGGGTACCGGACTGGGTCAAAAATACACCATCCTAATTAGTCCGTCAGCTAGAATCATGGAAAAATATTGGACACGTATTTTTTGTTTTTTCATAATATTAAAAATCGTCAAAGATAGACCATCAAACTTCGAGAGTGGGGGGTCGCGACGTCACTCGGGAATAAAAATCGTACTCACAAGTGACGTCACACGAAACTTCGAAGCCTCTATCTTCGTCATTTTTGAAGTGAAAACTTCTTTAGGCGCGCCTAGACAGATATTTCGTGGGCTGTGAATTGGATTCTAGCATCACGCTCGGGTATGATAAGAAATCTTTGTGTAAACTCGGGACCATGGCTATTGGCCATTTAGAAATGCGTCAGCTTATGGCAAATGCAGAAAGGGCGTGGCCTCGGCATCATGCCATGGCCATCTAGAAATGCATCAGCCAATAGGAAATGCTGACGCATTTCTAGAAGGCCATGCCATAATGTCCAAGCCACGCCCTCCGGTTACACACGTATAGTTTCCAAAGTAAGCTATCAACTTCTGAGTTATAAGTTTTCACTTCTATCGGCAGTTCCTATGACTGCAAACTTTTTTTTTTTGTTTGTAAAATACAAAAGAAAAAATACGTGTACAATATTTTTTGGCAATGTAACTAACGGGCTAGGTACTTAGTTTTTTTGAGGATTGTACCCTATTATACTGTCACCAGCACTAAGTAATCGGCAGACGGAAAATGTCTCGGGATCTCGGAAAGTGAATACCTGAATACCTATACTCCACTGGCTTCGTGAGTCGTCAGGAAAGTCGATATCGGTAATAAATTCGTGGCGAAATCTAGTTCCTTTACTAGTTGCGTCCCGCGGTTTTACCCGTATCGTGTTGTAGTACCACACCTTTGCCAGTTATACCGTCAACCAGTAACGTGCAAAACATTATACTGTGTTCCGGTTGGAAGGTCAATGTATCTAGTGAAACTACAGGGTGTAGAGATAACTCTACAGTACTGTAGTAACATCTAATATCTCAGGGTGATTCTAGATGATGCAGCGCAGAGCTAGGTAATGATTTTGACGTGCTTCCTTTGATAGCTGCGTGTCACTGTACTGTTATGGTATGTCGCTTACCATTAGGCACATGTTCTGCTTGTCTCGTCACTATCCAGTTATTTTCCCATGATAATAATATAATTATGCGAAGCCTAAGACCTATTTCATAATGTGTGTTCCGAATTTCAACCCGATCCGTTCAGACATCCGAAGTGATTGAGTGTTTACTCAAACTTTCACATTTATAATATTAGTATCATTTAATGCAGGTGTCTGACTTGTGTCTCTAAGGCTGTTGTGGTGCCTAGGCTTTGCTGAGTTAGCATAGGTACAAGTCTAGGATGGGGTGCGTGGCTCTGGAACCTCTACGTGGTGCACCCTGGACATCACACAACAACTTGCCTCGGTGACATCTTGTTGTGTGATGGCGAATCCCGACCGATCCTGGGAACTTCTAGACGCGCTCCTCACCCCCCTTGAGCAGTGCGTGTATAGGTCGGGGAGAGGGACTGGAAGACTTAGGAAGGTTACTCGGCTGACATATCGGCCAAGTAAAATTCCTAAGTCTTCCGGATGAGGGTCCTCCACGAGCACTCTGATTAGCAGAGTGCTCAGTGGAACGAAAAGGGCCGCGATGCGGCCATAGAGGTGGAACCGCGGCTAGCCACGGTAGCGAGGGTAGACCTCTCGCTGCCGAACATCTTCGCCGTGATGCTCGTCAGTGAGAAGTCGTGTGATTTAGAGGAGCGAGAAATGCAAACCTCTCACTCCTTTACTGAGGTGGAAGCGGACACGGGGGCCAGCCTGGATATTACTCATACGCTAATAACTGGTAGACTGAGTGAGATATTTATTAGGAAATATTTACTTAAAATTGAGTTTAGGGGATGATTGGCCCCTTAGATTGTCTGTCTTATTGGAAAAAGCTTTAAAAAATAGTTGTCGGACGAACATATTTACAAATGGAGCATGAGAATTTAAATGAATTAAATTATTATTTTGGAGTTGTCAAGCAAAATGGCCGACGGAAAGTGTCTGGGAGTATTGAGTATTGGGACCTTGTTTTTAAGGATATTGCCTACAACATACGTGAAAATCACTTATTAGAAAATACGTGAAGTAAGTAATGTTTGTATGTACCTTCATTACCCCATATCTCAAAATTGGCCGTCTAAACATGTTAGCGAGTAAGCATGTGTACTTAGTACTTACTAACTCTACTCAATCGTCCACATTTCATTCATCAGAAAATAGGTGACGTCTGGGAGCTCTGGGATCTTACTCTATCAGCTCTTAAAGATTTGACTTCTTTAGTTGACAGTTTTGTGTCCACAAGCAATAAACCATATTTAGGCAATAAACACATTATATACAGTTTTACATACCTATAAACGACGAGAGTTGATTACGTGTAATCAATTCTGTCGTTGAATTTTAGTTTCATCTTATTTTGTGTGTTTTGAAATAATAATAAAACGTCAACCTCTATTTAAGCCTGATGTAATCATCCTATCAAAATATCGTAAAATGCAATTTATTTTAAACATAAATAAATATAATTCCATATAACGTCGGCTGTCAAACTGTTATTTCATAACATTAAATCACAGAACATCACTTCAATTCAGCGGGCATGTCCTTCCCATTTATAGCGGCTAGAATGTTCTTTGCGGTTAGCTCACTCATAACGTTCCTAGCTTCGATGGAGGCACTGCCAATATGAGGCAGGATTACGCAGTTCTTTAGTTTAAATAGCGGACTGTCCAGTGGAAGAGGCTCAGGGGTAGTAACATCCAATCCTGCCGATCTAATCTGGCCAGTTTGCAGCGCCTCAATCAACGCGTCTTGGTCGACAGTCCCCCCACGGCTTGTGTTGACAAAAACGGCGGTATTCTTCATTTTCTCGAAGGCAGCTTTGTTGAATAGATTCTTTGTAGATGGTACGAGAGCCGCGCAGCATATTACGAAGTCGGATTCGGTTAAAAGCTGCTCGAATTCTACTTTGACTGCTCCCGTTTCCTTCTCTTCTGGTCTTTGGCTGTAAGTAAATTAGAGTTTTAGAGTGATGGATCGATGTGACCTTTAACATTATGTCTCAGAGACTAACAACATACTACTGGTCACAAAGCCCTGATTTTTATATTATACTACCTGTCGCAGCGAACTTGATTCCATACAGTAGAATTACATACCTACTCATATAAATACAAGTGCAAACCGCGACTCGCTATTTCCTAAACTCCCCACCCCATCTTTAAACAGAAGATCAAAACTAAATCCTATAGTTATTCCATTATGCTTTTAATGTGTAATTTTTCAGTAAAAAAATCATTCATTCAGTGTCACATCTTTAAATGTAGTGAGAAAATGATTTAGTACAGATTTTTTTCAGTTGGCTACTAAAGTTGTGAAGATCTGTTCATGGGGGTGAAGAGTTAGGAAGATAGCGAATCGCCCTGATTGTTTCCTCTTTGACATATTTATGAAGAATTCGTCTATGGTTCTCCATTTGACCCGGTGACAGCTCGGCACTGACGGCAAATCTAGAGACTGATCTTCAACATCAGCAAAAATCTTACCAAATCAATCGAAGGTGAGGACCTTCGATTGTAGTAGAGAATCTTGTGAGTGTTGAGCGCGTGCAGGCGTGCACCCTCCTAGCGACGGCCTGTCTGATGCGGCCGAAGCCCGCGACTTAGTATATGGTTCTCCAATTGACCCGCTGAAAGCTCGGCACTGATGGGAATTCCAGAGACTAACCTTCAATATCAGTAACATCTTACTACATCAACGTTCTCACCTTCGATTGTAGTAGACAATCTTCTTAGTATTAAACGCGTGCACCCTCCTAGCGACGGCCTGTCCGATGCGGCCGAAGCCCGCGATCCCCACGGTACTGCCCTGGAGCCCCGGGCCGGTCATCCACGTGGGGGCCCACGACACCCAGCCACCGCTCCGAGCCTCGTGCTGAGCTTCGGGCAGGCGGCGAGACGTGGACAGAAGCAGAGCTACCTGGAATCATTATAACGGTTTTTTAAAGTTACAAGACAAAAAATATATTTTAAATTAAAAGATGTGGTGGCATGGGACACCGGGCAGGAACGAAGTTTTTTCAGGGTAGCGTTTCTAAATGCAATTCCGAATGGTTCGGAATCGGAATGGCAATCCCTGTCTCTGTCATGCTAAACAGATAAGACAAAGACCGAGAGATGAGATTCCGTGTCGGATGCAACCGAATGGATTTAGAATTGCTACCCTGATAATATAAAACCAACACAATTTGCACAAAAAATATATTGATAAAAATTTATTATTTATGGTACGATGTAACACTGGTCACGGGCAGTTTTTAAGCGTCACTTCCGTTTTCTTTTATATAAAATATTTCTTACGGTTTTAGTCTCACATTTTTTTCAGTTCGGTAAGTTCGGTAATCTCTTCCAAGCAACCCATGAGGAACTTGAAAAAAAAACATTTATTTCAGGTATTTACCTATATTATTTGTTTTGGCACATGAAGGAAAAGTTAGGAGAGTAAGTTTTTTACAATGCTCGCACAATGTCACCAAAAACCAACTCCTGAAGTCAGCTAGTCAACATTTTATAAATGTAAATATTGTAACTAACTTCTTGGCTCTCAGGGTCTTATCCGGAGGGTCTACCTCCTAACTAATCGTAAAACTGTCTTAGCTTAGACATTGCTCTCTCTTTTCTTTTCACGTGAAATGATAGAGACAGCAATAGCAGAGCCATAGCCGATTTAATTAGGCGGTAGAAGGGCGGGAGGAGGTGCTTAGAAAACAGCAAACGACGATGTCGAGTCGATTACTAGCGGAAGACATGTTTAAAAAAATAACCTACATGACTAAGCTTACGGATCCCGGAGTCTGTGGAGTAGCAACATTTTTTTTTAAAGTAAGTACCTTACTTTCCAACATTGCAACCTGGACCCTATGACGCTATAGTTAATTCCTATTTAACATTGTTAGGTCCCATACCAAAAATAACAGTAATAAATGACCACTGCAAAAGTAACATTTTCATTGATAAAATTGGATTCAATCTTCAAGACAAAAACTTAACTCATCATTCAACCATAACCAATTGGTCAAATTGATTTTAAATTGTACTTCATTGCTGAAAGTAATTTAATGGTGATTACTTCAAGGGTAAAATTTTAGTTGATTTATGAGTAAAGTTTAGTTTTTGATTGCTGATTGAGCACACTGAAATTATTTTTATAGTTACGTGGAAGTTTATTCCATCCACTCATCCATTTCAACAGATGTTACAATTATTCTGGCTTTGCAAAAGAAATGCCGTAGAGGGGTAATGGTAGTGATGTTCGTTTCATAACTATGAGGACAAGACAGAGCTTCGAATCCGGCCGGCACCTTTGATTGTTCTTCCTAGTGCAAATGTCTAAGTTTGTCCTCACAACTTGGCTTAACCTTTTGACCACCAGATTCACCTACTTATACTTAACAAGCGCTAGCGAGCCCTGTGCGCCGACGACATTTATAGTTGACTAAAATAAAACCCGCCAAGTGCGAGTGGGACTCCCGCACGAAGGGTTCCGTACCATTAGCAAATAAATGGCGAAAACCTCTTTGACTTTATTCCGAATTCCGTACACATAGACTATCGCAGTTTCCACAGACAAGCTTTCATCCAAAAAGTTTCATAAAAATTTTGTTTTAACGACGTTGATTCTAACGACGAAGTCGAAAACACGTTTTAGTCTACTTGTGACGCCATCTAGTTTGCTTGAGACGGACTAATCGAACAAGAAATGGTAAAAAATTAAGGTTGTTGCATGGGAATCCCCTTAAATATTTATTTTATTTTATTTTTAGTATTTGTTGTTTGTTATAGCTGCCATAGAAATACATCATCTGTGAAAATTTCAACTGTCTAGCTATCACCGTTCTTGAGATACAGACACAGTTTATTATCTTTGGCTGAGTGATGAGCGTACAGTAAAATTTGTTCATAAGAGCCAATGGCACTATTCTTTTGCTAAAACAGGCTTGTCAAATTTTTTAAAATGAAGTTATAATGGTTTCTTTGTTATCTATAAAAAAATAGTAAATTAAAACTAAGAAACCGATTATAACTTCTTCAAATACATATAACCTTCTCAACAACATCAGCTGACAAATAAAAGAATTGCATCAAAATTAGTCAGGAGCTACAAATCATAGAAATAAACTAGATTGATGAAATGTCAAACATAAAAAAAAAATAACCTACTTTGTATAAATAAATCTATCTAATCAGTATGTATTCATGAGAAATACTCACAGTAAGTTCAGCTGTTGCATCTGTCAATACATCAGGGGTGTACCCAATTCTGACACCCCTTTTCTTGCACTCTGCTACGTCTATATGGTCGTACCCCACAGATATAGTGGAGACCACTTTAAGAGAGGGCCCGGCTGTGTCCAGCACTTCCTTGTCTATCTTGTCTGTGAGGGAGCAGAAGATGCCGCTAACCCCAGGGATGGATTTTAAGAGTTCTCCTCGAGGCACTGGTGATGGTTGGTCCCATAGCTTGACTTCGACTCTGAAATGAAAAGTTAGATTCATAAATTAAAAGAATATGTAATTATGCAGATGTATTGCATTAACAATAGTCTACAGTCACTCACTAGTCATAAGATATAGCATATTTTTTAGAAATTTCTCATTGAAACAAACAGGATTTAGTGACTTTAATAAACTGTATTTAGGTTTAAATTTATAATTAGTGCCCAATGGTTTTACATGCATAGTTCCCATTCCTGTTAACCTGTTATTAACTAGGATAAAGAGTAGCCTATTTGTTCTTCTATAGTTCTATTCTATTAATAATTTAACTGTCCTTCAAATTTCAACCAGACCTGTTCAGACTTTACGACGTGATTCGGCAACAAATATCCAAACACTGACATTTATAATATTGTGAGGATAATGGAAAGATGGTGAAATTTACCCATAAAGATGTTGTATAAAACTACAATGAAAATCATGATGTTACTCCACACTTTAACCACAGTAAAAAACATATCCCATAATAAAAATACTGGTTATGAGCTATTGTTATAACTTAAGACCATGATCGGCCTTCATATCAAATTCAAATTAAATTCTATGATTTGTAAAGGTATAACGATCAATGGTAGTATAATCTATTTTAAAAGCCTTTAAAGTTTCAGTAACCTTAACAAAGTTTACAAGTTTGTTTGTTATGGTGAGTCTCTGATAGTAGTCGTAATATAATCTAATCACTATTATATAAAAACGTTAGTAAGAAATTAGTAACAGCTGTTTGGGTTAGTAGTAAGAATGAATGTAATGGAATGGATTCCTGTAAAAACTTACTCCTTTCTTAATAAGTCCACTCCACCAGCCGGCATATCATTCCGAGTGATAAATACTTGATGTTTTCCGCTCATGTTTCTCACTAAGCCGATACTACAGCGTACTAGACTAGGAGTAAATGAAACAATACTTTTGTTAAGCATGAGTTCTTAAAAGCAGTTTTGTCTAGTTTTTCCTGTTTTTTTTTGTTTACATTGACCTCTTACAAGGCCAATTAGTGGTCCGGCAAATACTTCGGAGGCGTGGCTACTACTTTTTTATCGTTGTCACTCTTAAAAAACGAAGGTTTAGCAAAATAAATAGTTAAATGCAGAGCAGCTACTGTTGCCAGTAAAGCTTTGCCTTTTGTGGATTTTATAAAAGTTAGTGTACTCATATTTACAATAGTTCAAGTTTATCAAGTTAATTACGTAATTATTTACGTATAATTCATCATCACGTAACCAGAAAATGGAAAAACACCAAACTAACAAATTACAAAAGGTTATGAAATCAATTATTGAACATAAAATGACAACAGATGGATTTGACAACTTGACAAGTGACAACTTAACTGGAAACTGGACGTCTACTCTCTTTCTACGAAAACGTAATTTCGAAATAAACTCGCAACTTTCCAACTCCGATTCTTCTTCGATCCGTCGTTTTGTCCGTTCAAATCTTCTAATCCTACTCTAATTAGAGTGTGCTTAGAACATTAATTTAAACGTCAAACAATGTTTGTATCGGACGAAATGAAGTAGAACGAGAGCAAGAAAGTCGTGAGTTTTTTTAGAAATTACGTTTTCGTAGAATTAGAGTTGACGTCCTGTTTGTAACAATTTGATTTCAGTGCTTTTTTTCGTGTGCTCACAGAAAACTAGAAAAGGGAACATACACAAATCATGAACACAATACATACAACAAAACTTTACACACAACGAATACGAAATTACCACAGCAAAAACCAACAAGATACTTAAACATCATGAGGATACCGTTATATACTCAGCACATAATTAAATTCATCAAAAATACTTACTTACATAATATTAGTTTGAATTTCCAGCAAACAAAGCGTTGCGTTGATTAGATTGAGGGTTCGAGCTTTGGAGTGTGGACGCTGACGCATACACGATAGGTACTCGTCAGAAACGTCTGTAATTCTGTAACCGGAAGCATGAGCAGTGAGCACAGCGCAAACGCACACTTTTCAGTAATTTTATAACAAACATCGAACCACTGCATTGTACAGTGCCAACACCTTATGACCTTATCGCACCGGCTACTCGTGCTACTTTCAGCAACTCAACAAAATCGCCTTAGTCTAAGCAGATGAAAATAATAGGAATACTTCAGAAATCTTTAAAATTTTAAAAATAATATTTAAGTTTATTCGTTGATCGGAACCGATCAACCCACTACCCTATCGGTTCAGTCGTCGGACGAGCGAGCCACGAGCGAGCAACACGTCGCGTTTACGATGCAACGCTGTGATAGTGATAGCAAAAATGAAATATTAAGTATAACAAGAAGTTATTTAACAAGAAGTTTAAACAGATTTTAAAGTCGTAGTGTGTATTATTCTACTAGTCAAATCCTTTCATTTGAGAGTTTGACACCTATATTGTACATTGAGGTAGTTGTGAAAAAATAATAGTCCGCCATTTTGTGGCAGCGACCATCTTAGATCATTTTTTATCAATAATAGCTAAGAACACTCGACATTACAAACAAAAGAAATTGATGGCGCAATGAACCGAATCGGTTCCGTACGCCATCCACACGACCGAATCCGTTACATGCGGACATGTGCTCGATTCTAAATTCGACGAGTCACCGCGCCGCGCCGAGAACGGTAAGTATCGCTATTTCAGTGCGACAGTAACACTATAAATATATACATTCTACTTATTTTCATCACACGGCCACAGGGCCACAAGCTTACCACATAAAGATTTGGTTCGTGTCGTAGCATATTCGTGATGAGCTCGAACCATATTCGACACTCTGTTAGTAGCATTAGCAGGCTCTTGAAACTTTAAATGTAACGAAAATAAAATTCATTGTAAAACTCGCATAACGAATTAACGAAACATCCTACGAAAGTTTGTAAGCATCTACGTAATACGTATGGATGTTCCCCTAGAGTCTAGAATGACGAGATCTAGAACTACGCGGGTGAAACCGCGGATAGCTGCTAGTCTTAATAAACTAAGTACATAGTTATAACAAATGATAACTTGATAACATAGCATATGCAGCCCACTAAATGTTCTCACTGACACATGACTTCGAAAGATTCTAGGTACATGTCGGTTTCCTCACGATGTTTTCCTTCACCGTTTTAAGTTAGCGGCATTACGCACATGATTTCGATAAGACAGTGGTGCGCGTGGTTTTGAACCCGGGGTCTCCGGATTGGCAGTCGCCGTTCTCCCGACTAGACCAGCCAAATTATAGTTTGTGCTAAATCTTATATGTAGGTACCGACCTATGTCATGAAGTTACGGCTGGTCTAGTCGGGAGAACGGGGACTGCCGCTCCAGAGCCTCTGGTTCAAATCTCCCGCGCACCACTGACTTTTTGAATCCATGTGCGTAACGCCGCTAACTTAAAAACGGTGAAGGAAAATATCGTGAGAAAACCGTCATGTACCTAGAATCTTCGAGGTCATGTGTCAGTCATCAACCTGCACTGGGCCAGCATGGTGGATTATGATCTTCACTCTTTCCTTGTGAGTGAAGGTCCAAGTCCCAGTAGGGGGGGAACATTTAGTGGGCTGTTTATGTTTATTATGCTAAACGGGCATTAACTGTCGCTGACAACTAGAGCTAGAGAATGCATTCTTAATTAGTTAGGTGTTTTATAAACTTGAATGCAGAACCGAAATTCCACTTAGGCCTACTGTCCACGCACGCGTCTTTTGTCGAATGCATGCATCCTACGAACAAACGCAAGACGTGCGGCTGTCGTGTCGTTGTCGTTTCGTGGACACAGACTTCATTATTTGTACGCAAGATGCATGCATCCGACAATTGTCGAAATCGTGCGGATATCGTGCAGCAACGTGGACAATTGGCTTTAACATACAAAGTACAAAGGTAAGAGGTCTGCAACTTGTGCCAGCCCAACCTCAGCAAGCAGTAGACACTGTGTGGTGAACTCCCAAAGGTGCACACTTGACATTTAAAATATATTTATTTAGTCCCCCAACCACTGTGAGTGGAGACATCATGCAAGCATTGGTCTAATAACAGGACGTCCACTGTCTTTCTACGAAAAACGTAACTTTGAAAAAAACTCGCGACTTTCCTACTCCGGTGGTACTTCGTTTCGTCTGATCAAACATTGTTTGACGTTTAAATGTTCTACTCTAATTAGAGTATTTAAGTATTTAAACGTCAAACAATGTTTGATCATAATATAGAATAATTAAGCCTTCTAATTTTAAATCATTAATTAATTATAATTATGTAACATGTTTAAATTTCACAATAATACGAGAAGTGATATGCATTAAATTTAGGGAACTGTATTATTTAGCTACTGTTAATGTGCAAGGTAAGAGCCAGATGAGCAAGCATATCTACATTTTCTTAATTTTATCGGAAAGCAAAAATACTGCTAAAATGCATCATTTCGAATTTTACCATCTAATAAAATATTTTTTGATTTATTTGAAGATCTACAAAATTCCCCTAAAATTAGGAAAATGTTGATACGGTCATGTGGCTCTTACACTGCACGTTGAGAGAGAACAATAAAAACAACTGCATACAAACATAACTTCCATGTAATAAAACATTAAGAACACTTAAACATCTATCTTCCCTAATCATTATGTTCATGTTGAGCTTCTGATTCTCTCCAGTTATTCTGTACCATTTCCACTATCATCTTCCACCATTTTGACTGCATAAAATAGTATACTGAACAGAATATAATGAAGAGCCACGATAACACTAAGAAATAGTCTGTATCCTTCTCAACCACACTAGATACAGGGCCTTGGAAATCTTTTGAAGTCACCAGCAACCCTTGAGGATACAAACCTGTTATTGTGTGTACAAACTTGCTGAACGACTGAATATTATACTCAGTTCCATTGAATTTTCCAACTGGCCTGCCATTATGAAACATTTTCAAAGTTGGAACCCCGACTATTCCGTAATGGGCATTTATTCCATGGTATTTCAAAGCATCTAATCCTACCATTTTTACATTAGGGTATGACCGTGCTAATGCATTGAAATGTGGAGCAGCATGGGCACTAAATGGGCAAGCTCGAGCATAAAATAGTACTAACACACAGTCAGCTTCTATGTCTCGGCTAGTGATATCTGGCTTCGCTTGTAACAGCTTAGCGAGGCTTGAACTATTGATGATATCCACTGAAGGTTCAATTTCAACATTTTCGTACACTATTTCCTTACATTTGACTAGCTTTCTAGTTTCATTAGTGCTCTGTGTCTTATTTTCTGTGGTTACATTTGCCAGTGTCACAGTATTGTACAGAGATGTGAGTGTTTTATTTACATCAGAAACAACATTGGAAAGAATTGATTCTGTGTCCATTTCCGATTCGTCGACATTCGGGATATCCAGATCTTCTGATTCCTCTGTGTATTCTTCTTCTTGGATGTCGTATTGTGTCGTTAATGAGGATAAACCTGAAATCAAACTTGAACAATTTATGCTGTGTAACTGAGCTACAAACTTATTAGAAGTCACAAATTTTAAACCAAATACAAATTAGTGAACTTTGTCTTCTAAAATAAGTGCTATTCATTGTTTCAAATCATAATTAATGCAAAATACAGCCAATTATTCCATTCCATCCGGTATTTCAGTGAAATAGAAAATCAATAACTTACTGAATAATACTAGTGCCACTATGTAAAATTTGTTACTAGAGAGTAGTTTCATTTTTAATCAACAAATATAACAATTTCTTAAGTTTTGATAAAAGATTTTGTACTTTTGTTTCGGTAAAATCGAAAACACGAATGGTCAGATGACAGCACAATGTTTTGATCTTTTGATTTCTAACAAAAAAAAAAGTGAAATAGGGTTGCGACTCACAAATCACAACTAAATTTCTTTTCGACAATCGAATTTCTATCGCTATTCTATCACTCAAACTAAATGACGCATAGCAAGATTATAAATGTATAGTTACTTGGATAACGAAAAACTTATGATAGGTATTTGGCTAATTGTAAAGTATTTACATATTTTCACAATCATATATTTTATTGTCTTTTACACTTGTAACAAAGCATTTTCTGATTAACAGAGTTCTGATTAATAGAGTTCATTTACATAGAAATTTCGTAAAAAAAAACAAAAATTAAAATTTTTGGCGGGAAAATGATCCCGAAGTATTGAAAAAATAAAAAAAAGTATATTTGTGCAATCGAATGCAGTTTTTTTTGGTTTTTCGAGTTTGTTATTATGTATACAACACATTTAAGCCATAAAACCACTGTTTCCTTTATAAATTATTAATGTAATAGCTGATCGACTACTTGAGAAAACGCAAAAAAAAATCTCAAGTGTCAAAAATGTTAGTTTACATTTTAAGTACATTAATTATACACAAACGATACCGCTAGAAGCGTCTTGAAACGCTCTTGAGATTAAATGGTCTCAAACAGATACAAGTAAGTATCCCGAAGCACAAACACCGCACTTATGTAACCTGACACCCGTTTTTCCGCCAAAATTGTAAACGCGAAGAGCAGGCGGTGTAGCAAGTGGTTATTGACGTTTCCTTGTTTTAATTTTACTACTAATAATTCCATTGATCTTAGGGATCGATCTTCCATGAACATTTTGCCGAAAAGTCGCCGCCGTGTCAGTTTCAGACTCTTAAATCTACATGTGATACTCAAAATTCATACTTTAAAAAATGTAGAGAGAATCAGACATATATTTTATTCCTTGATTAATCAAACAAATATCTCAATTTTGCTTCCATTTATCAGTAAAAAAACAAAATCGTGAGCCAATTTTAAGTTTTATATTGCAGTTTTAGCGTTGTCTCTGTGAATAAATACACAATAATTCCAAAATAAAAATTATACACGATAATACTTTGGTCTTCGTAGAATCTAATTCTATAGTTACTTTTCAAATCATAGTTCTCGATTATTCCAAAAATATAAATTACCAGCAGTCGAAATTAGAATAAATTACGCTACGCGCTACGAAAAGTCAGTATGCCGGGAGTGGCTTTGGAGGATGGACGTGCGTTGGTTTGGGTGGGAACAGGTTACGTATTATTTCGAGCGTTTATGACATAAACTAGAATCATTATAGTGCGACCACAAAATTTGAACTCGTTTGGCGTTTTGTGAATCTTAAAGGACGAAACGTTTCAATTTGATCTTTCGGATCGGACAGTTACATTCAATCTTATTTACTTCTTGAAGAAGAAGAAGAATCTATCATTTTTTTAAGTCAAGAGTTAGGTACGATACGAGTAGGACATGTGCCTGATGGTAAGCAACATGCCTGCCACATAACAGCACGCAGCAATTATTCACGTTGACCTTTCCTTATAGTATAAACAAACATCTTTTGTTATACAAGTTTTGATAAAACTCAACACGCGTTAAAGAGCACGCACGCACTTGTTACGAAGAGTTCGATGCTTGTAGACCGAGTATATACAGTTTTTTTTAATTTTGTATGGGAAATGTGTTTCCTATACTTAACACTCCCTTAAAAGAATGGAGGCTGATTGCCAATAACCCTGTATAAAGCTGAAAAAGAGTTTTATTTGAACGCTCTAGTCAAAGGAACGACCAAAACTTATTTCAACGTTAGATATGCACGTAATCCCTGAGTGATACAGCCGTATAGGCTATCACAGGTACCTTCAGCAGTCCCGAGGCAACCTGAATGAATCTTTCACTTGCGAACGTGACGATGAGCTTAATTCACAGCTTCAGTCAGTCTTTTGTTTTTGAAGTGAAAACTTCTTAAGGCGCGCATAGACAGATTTTGCGTGGGCTGTGAATTGAATTCTAGCGTCACGCTCGGGTATGATAAGAAACCTTCGGGTAAACTCGGGACCATGCCCATTGGCCATCTAGAAATGCGTCAGCCAATGGGAAATGCTGAAAGGGCGTGGCCTGCCCATCATCGCGTCGCCATCTAGAAATGCATCAGCTAATGGGAAATGCTAACGCATTTCTAGATGACCATGCCATGATGGCGAGGCCACGCCCTCCCGTGTAGTTTCCAAGGTAAGCTATCAAATTTTTTGAAGTGAAAACTTCTTTAGGCGCGCTATAGACAGAATTTTCGTGGGCTGTGAAATGGATTCATCAATCGTCACGCTTGGATATGATAATGGATCGGATCGGATATGAAATCTTCGGGTAAACTCGATAAAAACGGCCAGGTAGAGGTACCAGGGCAACAGAAACAGTAAAGAGTTTCGATTACCTACCTCCAACCAGGCGCGGTCCCAGCCTCGAATTTTGGGGGGGGTCACCAGTACGCAGCCTCAGATTGGGGGGGGGGGGCACGAGTAGAAATACAATAAATCGAGTAAAAAATACTTTACTAGTAGCGCCCCACGATTTTACCCGCGTAGTTGATGCTCCAGTTGTTTTCCCGCGTTTAATAGTTTATGTACTACTAGACATTTTGTTTTTTTTTTTATCTAATGTACATGGGACACTCTGAAAGTTTTGAGAAACTAAAAAACTAACTTGTATGAAAAAAAAATGTTTGCTAAATCTCTTCAAAGAACTCTCCACCAGCCTCTATACAAAGTTTCATGCGTCTGAACCAATTTTCAAAACATTTTTTCCAGTCCTCCGCAGACACCTCTTCCACGGCCTTCTCAAACGCTGTTAGCGCGTCTACCGGCGATGAAAACTGTATCCCTTTGAGCTGATTTTTAATTTTAGGGAATAAAAAAAAATCACACAGAGCCAAATCAGGACTGTAAGGAGGGTGCCCCAAGACTCTGACCGGTGTGGAGTCCAGGAAGTCCCTCGTTTTGATCGCTGAGTGCGCGGGCGCGTTGTCGTGGTGAAGAAGGACCCCGCGGAGCCCGGTGTTCGGTCGCTTGTCGCTCATTGCAGAAAAAACTTCTGGCAAGCATTTTATGCTGGACCATTCGGCGTTGATACTGCTTTGGTCTCGAAGTGGAATTGAAATTAGGTACTCCGTCAAAGTGAAGAAACTAGCGATCAAAATTTTCCTTGCACTCGTCGATCGCTTCACTTTCGTAAGTGTTGGTTCATTTTGAAATAGCCAAACTGTCGACTGCTTTGTTTCTGGATCGTATTGATAAATCCAGGATTCGTCACCTGTCACAATGTCGTAAACGCGCAGTGACGAGCCTGCATCCAATTTTTGTATCATATTACGGCACCAATCCACACGGGCCTGCTTCTGAGCTTAGGTGAGGTTGTGCGACACCCAGCGGGAAACTATCCTCCTTACGCGAAGGTGCTCGTGCAAAATCTTGTGAACACTTCCTGAACCAATCTGCAGAGTATGCTGAATCTCTTCGTACGTAATGCGTCTGTTTTCTTGAATTAAATTTTTTACTGCCCACTTTCTTCGGTGACAGCCGTCGTAGGACGACCACTCTTTTGTTCATCCCCCAAAGTAAAACGACTGCGTTTGAAGTCGCTATACCAGCGGTAGATGGTTGCTTTTGAAGGTCCTTCATCCATAAAACCAATTCGAAGTCGATCAAATGACTCGTCAGGTTTTAAGCCACATTTGAAATCGTAAAAAATCATAGCACGAAAATGTTCTCGACGCAGATCCATTTTTTAATAAAACAAAAAAAATTACTGGCTCTCAAAAAAATGCGGAGGGAAATTTGAAAATCGAACAGTTGTATTTATACTTTTAAATAATCGAAGTTTTCAAAATAATTACAAGTGTCTTATACATAGAAACTTTTTTTTGCAAAATTTTCTAAGTGACCTGGTATATGATTTTGGGGGGGGTCATGTCCCCCGTGACCCCCCCCCTGGAGCCGCGCATGCCTCCAACAGCCCAGCGTTTATCTCTAGATACCAGGACAACAGAAATATAAAAGAGTTGCGTTTGCCCCTAGGTACCAGTACCAGGGCAACAGCAAGTTTTCACTTCTATCGGCAGTTCCTATGACTGCCAATTTTTTTTTGCCTTGTATCTATACTCCTTTAGCCGCATCTGTCACTGTCATGTTGCTCTGTTAACTGTATAATTTATAAAATTGAATCATTTATATGTATTAAAATTATTCCATGGTTTTTAATAGTTATATCTTATTTTAGTTTTCACTTCTGCCGTGCAGTCTTAAGCACTTTTTAAATTAAACGCTTCATCGTGTCGAGCGGCAAATAGTCTCGGTTTCTGGTTCAGAATCAACGGGTTGATGCTAAATGCCGATAAAACGCAATTCATGCATTTCAACCTAGCCGGCCGCCAATATAGACCTCTGATAATTGGAATCGGTGATGTAAAAATTGATCAAGTCGAGTCAACGCGATTTTTGGGATTTCAACTAGATAGTGCCCTGATGTGGGAGGGCCATATCGAAGGAGTTTGTGCCAGGATGGGTAGTGCGTGCTTCGCTCTGCGGCGCGTAGCAGGAATCCTACCGCAACCTATGGTCCGTCAATGCTATTTCGCATCTGTGCACTCGCTTCTGCAGTACGGGTTCGAGCTCTGGGGGCGCGCCGCTGATTGGGAGCGCGTTTTCAGAATGCAGAAGCGGGCAGTACGAGCGATTGTGCGGGTGTCACAGGACACATCTGTCTTACCGTACTTCCGGTCCATGGGTATTGTGACACTGACGAGCCTGGTGTGTTTCCGAGCGGCGCTGTACGCCAGGGATCACCCAGAGGAGTACAGTAATGTGGGGGACACGCGAGCGCGCGGCACAGCGAGGCACGCACACCGCCTGTGCGCGGTACCTCACCACCTCGCCAAGTCTGACCGGCTTGTGCATGTGTTGGCAACAGAAGTGTACAACAGACTACCGAAAGAAATTAAAACTGCATCCTCTAGAGGATCGTTTAAGCATAGTTTGAAACAGTGGCTTATCGAACAGGCATTCTACAAGTTCTCTGAAATTATGAATTTGAAATTAACGTAATTTATTGATATATTTTGTTGTTTTTGTATGAATTGTGAATTTACCATGTACTTACGGTACTTGTGACATTGTGAGCGTAATCGTTTATTTACTGTTTGACATTTCTTTTAATTTATTGTTTTTAAATTATTTTACTGATTGACAAATTTATTTTAATTATTGACATTTTCATTTATTTATTACATTGAATTAATTAATTATTCTAGATAATTAATTTAATTGGTAATGTTGACTTGAGATTATTTCATTTGATATTAGTTTTTAAATAATTACATTTTGTGTAATTTATTGATAATTGTTTCTATTTTACTATTTAATCTTATGACATGTAATATTTTTTATGAATAAAAATGATTATGATTATGATTAATATTTCGATTTGAAAACAGATATCGGCAACTGTAGCATCCCTAATACGACACGACAGCTACTTCTTTTGTAACATTGACAGTGAAAGATCAAACTAATCAAATTAACTTTTTTTGGCGTTTTAGCCGTTCTTGCCGGACCTATGAATATGAGTACGGTCCAAAGGTTTGTAAAAACAATCGTGGAAAGCTTTGAGATTTTTTCTCAAAGGTGGAAAGTAATAAGAAAGAAGATACCTATAGGTATAGGTACTATACCAAGATTAGCTGTGCGGCTGCGTCCCACTCGTGCCGTAGCACTGTAGACTGTACTCAAAGAGCGTAGGGCGCAACCACCCCGCAACCTAAGGGCGCAAGGCGTAACTTATGGAGTGATTGAAGTGTCATATTTTTTTTTTTTTTTGTATTCACGGATTCCCTTTTTTGAAGAGAAAACTTCTTTTGGCTCACCGCAGCAACACAAACCTTACACAAACAAATATTTCGTGAGCTGTAATTGAGCTCAAGCGTCACGTTCGTAAATGAAAGAAATATTCGGGTGAACTCGGGACCATGGCCAATGGCCATGCGTTAGTATAGCCTAGACAAATTTTTCGTGGGGTGTAAACAAATTGGATTCTACCATCACGCTCGGGTATGATAGGAAATCTTCGGGTAAATTGGGACCTTGGCGATTGGGCATCTAGAAATGCGTCAGCTAATGGGAAATGCTGAAAGGGCGTGGCCTCGCCATCATGGCATGGCCATCTAGAAATACGTGAGCCAATGGGAAATGCTGACGCATTTCTAGATGGCCATGCCAAGATGGCGAGACCACGTCCTCCGGTTACACCCGTGTAATTTCCAAGGTAAGCTATCAAATTCTGAGTTTTAAGTTTTCACTTCTATCGGCAGTTCCTATGACTGCCAATTTTTTTTATTTGTATGACTAAATATAAGTAGGTAGAGTACCTATAGATTTGCCTAAGCAGCATTACTTTGAAGAATTCGAAACTTCTTGCTTAAGGCCACCAAAATTGCGCTAGTACAATCCCTCCTTCTTCCCATCCTCGACTACGCTGACGTCTGCTATCTTGACCTTAGACGGGACCAATTCGATATGCTCGAGCGTCTTCAAAACTTGTGTAGTAGGTTTGGTTTATTTCTCTCTTCGAAAATATGTTTCTCTTTTCCGATATAAACTCGAGTGGCTCCGCTCCCTATCCGTTTACGTCGGGATACTCACATCCTATCACTTTTATACACCACACTTTTCACTCCTTCCCATCCGTATTTAATCCGTTTCACGTTTCTTTGCGACACTCATTCGATCAATCTTAGGTCGTCCACAAATCTCCTATTGTCTACTCCAGCTTTTTTTTTTTTTTTTAATTTAAATTTTACAGCTCCACAGACTCCGGGGTCCGTGACCTTTGTCAATGGTTTTCTTTTTTTGTTACATGAATCTTGGATTGGAGAAGAAAAGGAAATAGGGGAGAGTAGGGAACATTTTCTTGCTAATTCTAGGACTATTTTATTTTCTAAGTCGCCTCCTCCCGGCTCAGCGCCTCCACCACGACTGCATTTCTATCCTTGATGGCCATCTGCAAATTGAACTCTCGGATGGTCTTCGGTGTTGCAGACAACGCTCGCCGCACGAACCGACCGATGGCGTCGTCGGTGTCGTCAGCGTAATATGTGAAGGTCCCCGTGTGCCGTGAGATTGCGACGACCGCATGAGGCACGCTCTCGTGCAGCTTCGTGTTTGCCTTAGTTTTTATTGCGATTACCGACTCGTATGTTAGTCCCTGAGCTTCATGGATGGTAAGGATGCGTGACCCGGTGCCTGAACCATAACCCTGGTTTGTCAGGGTCTCCTTCTCCTCTTGAGTGTGAACTAAAAAGAGGGTGTTTGGTTGGGTGTTGGGTATTTGCGCTCCCTTATACCTTCTCTGCTCTAGGGACTTTATGCGAGGCGCCGAGGAATACATACCCGAGTATATTTCCCTCAGCGCATATGCGACGTCCATTGGGTTTCGATGTGTGCAGAGCAACTCCTGGCTGATCTTTGTTACCAGGTTCGGGCTACTCCAGCTCAATCAAGCTCCTTTTACGGTTCGTCGTTCTGCGTGCAGGCTGTGGCCTTATAGAATGCTCTTCCTGCGGCCATTAGGCGTGCCTTTGGAACGTCAAACATGAAAGATCCTTTCATGTTTGACGTTCCAAATGTCTAAACTGTGGAATGCGTTGTTTGAGTGGATTTTCTTGATAGTTACTATATAGTATGTATGTATGTTCATCATCATCATCAACAGCCCACTAAATGTTCCCACTGCTGGGACTCGGGGCCTTCTCTTGCAAGGAGAGAGTTAAGGCCATAATCCACCACGCTGGCCCAGTGCGGGTTGGCGGATGACACATGACTTCGAAAGATTCTATGTAGGTACATGTCGGTTTCCTCACGATGTTTTCCTTCACCGTTTTAAGTTAGCGGCATTACGCACATGACTTCGAAAAGACAGTGGTGCGTGTGGGGTTTTGAACCCGGGGTCTCCGGATCGGCAGCCGCCGTTCTCCCGACTAGACCAGCCGTAACTTATTATGTAGGTAACCTATGTATGTTAGTGTCTTCAAATCGAGAGTAAGTTGGTCACTTCTAGGGTTCCATCAGCGTCGTATGTTGGCTGGATCTGAAAAGTCTTAAATGACCGTCGTGTGCAAATCTGTTATTGGCAATAAAAAAAAATCGTAGCACTCCAGGAATGCCAACAGAAGTGAAAATACAATATACACGTTATACATACGTGTCGGTAAACGTACGCGCCTGAAGAAGTTTTCACTTCAAACAGAGGTTTCCGAGACCTTGAAATTCTCCACACGCAAATACGGGCCTACATCATAATTCAGGTGACTAAAAGAAGAAAACAAATCCTATGGAGCTCACAAATAACTGAAACAATAAACGTCGTATCAGACCGAAATAACCCCCTGCTCTCGATCGAAGCGTCTACTAATCTCTATTGACAAAAATAAATAAGTAACGCCCAACAATAATCCCGGTGGCCTTGATTGCGTTAGTCGGTCGTCAGAGCCACCACGTAGGAGTATTCAGGGTGTATACCTGACAGAATAACCGATAGTAGTAGTCCCGTGACGTATGGGAGCTTTTGTATATTGAGTGGTATTAGATGTAGTTTTATTTGTGTTGCGCGCGCGACGTCCCGCGGGCGGCGACCGACGCGTCAGTACGGACCGGACCGTCGCGCGCGAGTTTTCGCTTTCAGCAAAATCAGTGATGTTAGTACCAATTCGTGAAAAAAAAATGAAGTCTGTTTTGGCGCGAATTTTTCAAAATTCGAAATCGAGTGAAATTATAGTTTTGGATATGTACCTATATGAAAGAATAAAATAGATAATTAAATTACTTCTTCTACATAGTAGAAAATTAAATTAAAAGTTTTAATTTGACTTTCAGATATAAGTTAAGTTACAATGGCGTATTCATGGGACAGTCGAGTCACTTTCGTAGTGAGATTTCTTTACGGTATGTATTCACAAATCACTGTTTTAGTTTTTAAAGAAAAATTACTTATGACTATACATTTTATAGTTTTTTACTTTAAAACTTTATAGGCAGGTTCTAGTGCGAAGCTTGAGAAAAAGGGGTATAGGGTATAGTTAGGATAATATGCGTTGGCAACCGGGACCTCGGAACCTACGGCGAAGAGGGTGCCAAAGCCGTGTCCGGGTCCCACCTCGGCAGTGATCCTCACGATCCAGCCGGGTGCCGCAACAAGAGAGCTAACATATAAGGTGGCCTTAGAGGAGACCAGGGAAAGCATTGATCTGAAGGAGATGGAGAGCGAGTTTCTGCCGGCTGTACCTACGGCCGCCACTGGGGGAAAACTGATGGAGAGATGGCGAGGGACGGTAGCGCCGCGAAGGGCGACTCCCTCGAGACTACGATTAGTCTTCGCGACCGAAGACGTCTGAATCATCAGACCGGACAAATGCGCGGAGTTGCGCGTTTCCGGTCTGGATGATTCAGTGTCTAGGGAGGAGGTGGCTGCGGCCACCGTGAGGTAGCAGAGAACCCCGCCGACCTGATTAAGGTCAGCGACATTTTCCGTAACGCGGCGGGCAAAGGGACGGTGATTGTCCGGTGTAGATACAGCGGCGGCAGCGACGAAGTTCGCCAAAAGCGACCGGCCGGTCAAAATGAGGTGGAGCTCGGCACGCGTTAGTGTTCGAGCAACGTCCCCTGCGCTGCTTCCGGTGCCTAGAGGTCGGGCACGTCCGGGAGCAGTGCAAGTTCGGAGTCGACCGGAGTAGAACCTGCTACAGGTGCAGTCGACCCGGATATAGGGATAGCGAGTGCTCAGCTGAGCCGCACTGCGCATTATGCGCAGCAAGTCAGCCGGGCACCGCATCGGAGGTGCGGGATGTATTTGTGCCCGCATATCGCCACAAAAAACGGGTGGTGCCGAAGGCTCTCCGTGAGGAGGTCGAAGCTAAATAATTTTATGTGATAGGCAAATGCCCCACCAATTTTTGAGCAACAATTATTATTATTTATGGGTTACTATCGAGTAGTTTTATATTGGAATTACTACTGGCGCAAAACCAGCTGTAAAATACACAAGTCCTTGAACTCAAAAAATGACTTTTCGAACTCGCGACTGAACACTGCAAAAGTAATTTTTCAGCGATGAAATAAATTACACTACCTGCGCCCTGCGGCTTAACAACCACGAACATTCAAGTGGATAAAAGTAGCCTGTGTTAATTAGGTAGTCATACTTACGATGTATTTAATAACAATCCTAGATAACACAAAACTTTATAATATTAATGTAATGTCCTTTCACAAAAGCAATAGGTCTGTAGACTTTAGTTTTTTTTTAAGGGATATAAGGCAGTTGGCATCTAGTGGCCTCTACTGCCTTCAAAACTTTGGGATGCTTTGGGCTAAAGCAGAGGGCGCAGGTCCATATTAAACTAATATTAGAATACATCGTACTCGATGAGTAACTAATACAGCTCGTACGACTCGCGGCCGTCGCTGGGGCTACCGCCACGCCAGCGCCGGCGCCGGTAAGGAAGATCATGGAACGACCTGGCATCCCAGACAGACGTGGTTTGTGTACATTCAATAGAGCTTTAAAAGTATCAATAATATCTGAGACGAGCGCAGTGCAGTGCTAGGTAATCATTTGGACTCTTCGTGTTCCAATAGCTGCGTATCACTGCTGTTATGTGGCAGGCATGTTGCTTACCATCAGCCGCATGTCGTGCTCGTCTCGCCAGTCTACACTTTAAAATGTAGTATGCTTTGATTCCGAAATCTTATTGATAATCTTTAACGTTTCGAAACGATATGAGAGCTTTCGAACTAAAGTCTATGCACGAAAATTAGTTTTTGAAGTGAAAAGTTCTTTTGGCTCACCACATACAGATTGCCCGTGGGCTGTGAATTGAACTGAAGCGTCACGTTCGTAAATGGAAGAAATCTTCGGGTAAACTCGGAAGATCTAGATAGCCATGGTCATGGCCACACCCTCCGGTTTCACCCGCGTAGTTTCCAAATTGAGCTATCAAATTCCGAGTTATCTTCTATGGGCAGTCCTTATGACTACCAACTTTTTTATGGAGTTTTAGTTTCTTCCGGTTAATCTCTGAAACGGCTGGACCGATTATGATGGGACTTTCACTATCAGATAGCTGATCTTCTAAGGCATAACACTCTACTTAGGCTACTCTTACTTGAAGAAAATAATTTGGGTTCCGTGAAAAAAAACGAAAACCCTTAAAATGCGGGTGGAACCGCTCAGCTAGTTTCAAATAAAATAACAAACAAAGCCAGCAAGTTAATAGAGTCCTAAAAATAACTAATTTAGTTGTCATGCAAATAAAAAACATTTACAAAAAACGGCTTCGTTTTGATACATTCGTATTTTTTTAATCATTTTATTAAAGAAAGCTTTTTCAAACATTTTTTAGTAGTAGGCTTTAGTAGTAGTGGTAGGGCTCTTCGCAGAGTCCGCCTGGGTAAGTACCACGCCATTCGCACGTATAGAGCTCGCTGTAATATCTAATTATTCATAATTTCCTACAGACAGTCCATCCCACAAATCGTGCAAGTCGATATTACACAGTCATCCATCATCACCTCACATAGCTGGCGAGACTGCCAAGATTTCACAACTTACTCCCAGAGACAATGGGCGATGCAGAACTGAAATGTAACTGTACAGGGGTTCCACTTTGATCAATCGATAGAGTTGCTGTGTCTGAAGAGACACAGTAACTCTACATGATTTGATACAGCACTGAAGAGTGCTGTATCAAACATTTGCGCAAAACATTGCAGTTCTTTGAAATCGAATTTTTTGGTACATCGATTTTTCACGTATTTTTTTTTATAGCGAGAAGAAATAAAGTTGCTCTATTATATTTTGGTATCAACTAACGACGTTATCGATACATTGGAACTCACGCGCGCTTCCGACTAGTGGTGGGCTGTATCATCTTGGCTATTTTTGGATCTTCATCGGTCTGTGGGTAATTCAGAAGCACTTGGAGTAAGTAGTTAGGAGAGCGAATCGCTTTGATCTCTTATAAATCTTGATAAGCACGCTGCATCACAGACTGCATCTTCGGCTAGATACGAGTCAGCTGCAAACCTATTATTGTTAAAAAAATTAAGTACCATTGTAGTTTACTTTTGTTAAGAAAATATACCGAACCGGAAGACGCAGTGTTGGACGGCCTTCTACTAGATGGACAGATGACCTCACAAAGGTCGCTGGAAACCGCTGCTTGCAGGTTGCGTAGGACCGTTCGTTGTGGAAATCTAGGGGGGAGGCCTATGTTCAGCAGTGGACGGCTTGCGGCTGATGATGAGGAAGAAAAATATCTAATATTTTAAAAATAATTATATATTACTCCCACCAATTTGTTCCATTGCCTAATTTCGAATTTTAATAAGCCATTAGAAAATTGTCACATTTTTGTGTGGAGTTACCTAATTTTGATTTGTATCTCAAAATTTTAGTCAACTCAAAAAAAAACGAGCATCTTAATTTGAACTCCCTGTAAAAGTGTAAATAGTAATAGCGTAACATCGAACTCAGACAATTAGCCAATACATCACTCCCACGCATCTAAAAGTAGTTCTCGATACTGATTAACAGGTTAATTGGAGCCAGGTGGATGTCTCAAGGGCTGGGTCCAACTGGCTGGGGTAGAACAAAGATTTATAGAGAAAGCAATGTGGTGTTACCCAAGGGCGAATACAGCTTTGGCGCTAGGTCACATAGCCGTGTCAAGTTGACCACTATGTGACCTGTGTGACTTCGTGGTCCACCTAGGTTACTGGGTCCAGAACCTAGTTCTAATTAAAACCCCAGGGGGTTCACGATCCCCCTCTGGATCGGACCTTAGTGTTACTTCTTCACCGCTCAGCGTGTCATATTTTGTCCGATTTGTAGACAACTACAATTTTTGGTCTCGATCTAAACATTGAAAATACGGTGATACTAGCAGCGCTGGTTTAGCCATGTAGTTTTATTTTCTCTTTAAAAAATATACCTATAAACATTGCCGTTCAAACTGGAACGCAGTAATGTTTGCAGGTTTGCCCACTAGTACTTAGCTATAGAATAATTCGTAAAGGTGTGGGTGTGGCCCTTCCCCAGGCGAACTCTATACAGATGCATACCACCGCAAAATCATAAAATACCTATTTGCTTAAACAGGGAATAGCATAGTAAAACGTAATAAGATTTTGCTACGTGAGAACTGAAAGATCGTAGAACTAACACAAATTCATTTTCTACACGTTAACGCCGAAAATAACTGCTACGTTTAATTATAATTTGGACGTTAATTAAGTCTGAATGTCAGCCATTTCCTGCTACATTCCTTACAATGTTTTGCACTCGGCAACTGGCATCATGGGATTTAAGACAAAATGGTGGTGAGACGGGGGAGTCACTTTTTCTAAATTAATTTAAAATTTTAAAAATAATCCCTACGCAATTCAATTTTCAGGTCACACGTATGTTTACATATTAAGCTAAATACCCATTATACGTCTCTGAGATACCTACCATGGCTAACAAAAGAGCTGATAACTTTGAAGCCGATGAACCCATTTTGATGAAACATAGCTAAGACCACTCCCGACTAATTCGCCTTTCAAACAAAGAAAACAAGTTAAAATCAGCTGATCCGTTCTGGAGCTATGATGCCACAGACAGGCACACTCTCACAGACACGTCAGATTAGTAGAGGCGCCGCTTCTGTTTGTATGCAGATTTCGTGTACCTGTGATCACTATGACCCATCATGTGTCCTGACACATGATGGGTGATTGTGTTCTAGGCTGGGTTGGGTCCAGAATTAAGGTGGACCTCTAATTGAAACGCTCACATGCACTTATCGCACGATCTTGTGGCTTGACCACGACTGTGCCAAGGGGGTCACCTCTTGGCGCCAAAGCTGTATCTGTTATATGCAACACATCGAACCCAAGATCTAAGGTTCTTTGGGCATACCTACTAACAACGGAACTAAAAGACCAGTCGACCAAATTTAAATGAACCTACTTCTTGAGTCACTCTAACAATACCTATTATCTATTCTATGCTGTAACATAAATAATTTGGCAATCTCTTGTGTATACTTTCTGTTCTTTATGTAAATAAGTTATTTAATGAATATATTTTTGAATAGTTGGTTAGATATTCACGTGTTCATTTGTCACGTTGAACATTTATAACACGAAGACATTAACATAGGGTTATTTATTTCTGGCATCAGCCCTGCGATCAATTAGTACCCATTGTTTAAGAAATCCTTTAGCCAAATGGCAGCAACGAGTTGCCGCAACATCTTGCAACATCTATTGGACGATCGACAGTAGTAGTAGTCACAATGTTAATGAGTCACCTTTCTGACTAACATTTTTGTTGACATTTATCAAATGCTGCCAAAACCATTCCCACTTCGACGTAATCCTCATGTTTGATGTCTCTGAAGGTCGTGCCCGCCATCTCACAACTTCTGTTTTACGTTTCAAACCAGGCAATTCTACCTAAAGTGAAATGCGGACGGTTTATTGAAGTCATGACATCTTTTTCGGGGCTTACCGGGGATCGGGTGTTCTGGAATCCAGAGAATATTTACCAGAATGTACACGATATGACTGCAATAAGAAAAATTGCGTTTAACAAATACTAGAACAAAATAATTCAGGATAGAGGACACAAAATAGAGGGAGGGTTTTTTTCCTTTGCCCAGCAGTAGGTACGTCAGCAATGGCTTCTGATTACTACTACTAGGATTAGACACTGGTAATTTGTACTATTGTAAATATTTATGAATATTAATAAAGACTTTTTTAAAACAAACAATGGCTTCTAATTATAGTAATAATTTAATAATTAAATTCGTTCTAATAAAATTGAGAGTGTTCCTCTCGCAGAACCGGTTTATGTGAAATAAATACTTATGTTTCGTCTTAGAATGACTTGTTGGTACGAATGAAAGTAGATACTAAATTCCACGTAGGTAATTGTTTTATTTTTTTATTTATTATTATCAAGTAACTAGGTAATGTCAGTGACATGGCTAGGTGACAAAAAGTGTATGTGTTCTGGTGCGCCTATTAACCGTCACGCGCTGGTATTTGCTAGAGTTGTTATGTTATTCATTTTAAACAGGCATATAATAAAAATTGGCAGTCATAGGAACTGCCGATAGAAGTGAAAACTTAAAACTTAGAATTTGATAGCTTACCTTGGAAACTACACGGGTGTAACCGGAGGGCGTGGCCTCGCCATCTTGGGATGGCCATCTAGAAATGCGTTAGCATTTTCCATTGGCTGATGCGTTTCTAGATGACCATGCCATGATGGCCTGTCCACGCCCTTTCAGCATTTCCCATTGGCTGACGTATTTCTAGATGGCCAATGGCCATGGTCCCGAGTTTACCCGAAGCTTTCTTATCATACCCGAGAATGACGAATGAATTCAATGGGCTGTGAGTCCACGAAAAATCTGTCTAGGCGCGCCTAAAGAAGTTTTCACTTCAAAAAACCTATGGTAGGTACAGCTGTTGGGAATAATGATGTTTTTTCTTGATCTATTTCCCTAGCATCAGGGCTAGCAATTAAATTAGTCTGACCTATCGTCAACAGTTTAACTGCTGCCAGGCTAATTGATGCCACCATATGCCACCAAAACGCTGTCAAGGCAGCGATGACTATTTTATTGGCAGTATAACGCAATTTATGATCTCACATTTCTATAATAAAATGTGTTTTCATTTAATGTTATCAAGTATAATTAAATATTAGGGAAACTTCTGGGCGTGCCTATTAATTTTTTTTGACACTGTCTGTCGTTAGAAGTGCTACGTGGAATGTGTTTGATGTTGTAAACAAAGATGTTCTGAAATCACTTTGAACACCTGTCCTCCATACCATTCTATCAGTAGGTATTCTGTCTTATTTTAGAACAGTGGCGGTTCTGCTGACTGTTTCCAGCCTGGAACATTTTTAGTCTAATTTATACGACTATTGTTTTAACGTAAATTTATAATATACTGGTAATAAGTAGTAATAATTGGAAAGCTGTGCTCGCATCGAAATTACTTAGGTGTATACATGTACATATTATATCTGATGAAGGAAACGCTATCGCTTCGATTCGAATTTTATTGAATTCAATATATTTTGCGGTGTGATATTATGGGCAGGTATGGGTTAGAAGTTAGAAGGTTAGATATAACCAGGGGCGCGATTATAAGAGACATCCGTATTTTGTGTTTTTACAGACATAATAAAAATAACACGAAATGGGAATTGATCGCAAGATTAACATTAAGAATTTGAACAATCGCAGTATTCTAACACAACCCGTATTTACGAATATAAACGGTATAAAGTCTGTAGATGTTACTGGTACTGGAGATGAAATGAAAACACGTCACTGTAGAAAAACTACCGATTATATTGTTCTATATAGATACTGAATGAAAATTGTACAGTTAGTACAAGTGACGCCGGACTGTTCGCTCTCCGCTGCAATCCGCTTATATACAAAAATCTTACATCGTAAATACGTGATCCTACAAGTGTATGCGACGCCACTAACGATCGTATATTGGTTCCAGACATAGACAACAATGGGTACCTGGATGCCCACGACTTCTCGTGCCTGGCGCTCCGCACATGCGTCCTGGAGGGTAAAGGCGAGTGCAGCGCAGCCAGGCTGCAGAAGTACCAGCACGTCATGCTGAGCCTGTGGGAGGAGATCGCTCAGCTCGCGGACTTCGACAAGGTTCCCGATTATGTCGGTTACAACACACACTCTACACGCGGTGTCGCTGCTTTGGGACGGCTTTCGATGTCTGCATAGTTGTCTCGTGTCTGTCGTTGTCTGGTAAACCTACAAAGAAGAAGCCAGGGAGATCGCCGTTGACGTGACACACTACTGTGTGTCTAAATAGAGATAAATTATCTCAAATATCTGAATGACATGACCAGTGATATGCTAGGCAATGATTTGGACTATTCGTATTCCAATAGCTGCGTAACACTGTTATATTATGGGCAGGCGTTTTGCTTAGCATCAGGAACATGACTTGCTCGTCTCGTCACTCCTTTACTCCTTACTGTAAAAAAGAAGAATCTTGTGATTTAAAATTCTTCGGGTTTAGCATAACCTCAGATTTCTAATGCCGTTTGGTGCTGCAGGACATAGACTCAAGATTCCTAGTAGCTTCAAATATAATTAAATATTTTAATTATACATCTATAATCTCCAGTTGGACACAACTTACTATATTAATAGATGGCCCGTATAAAACAAGACTGCTTTTGGGTCGAAAAATTGATCTTGAAACGAACTAATTCGACTGCAACAATAATCGCAGATTACCCCACCCCTACTCCGGTACAATTTTAAACACACATGTTTTTAAATGTTTTTAGTACAGATGTTTCTGAAAATGTACAGTGAATGTTAAACCAATTCCAACCAAAAATTTCAACATTGAAACATTCTCGAATTTCGAATCAGAAAAATATTCTAAGTACACAATTTATCTGAAGCACATCTGAAGCAACTGAATTTGTAAGAGCTTTTGTTGTGTTAGTAGTAAATTCTTCTAGTAGCCTATTCTGTCTATGCTTCTGTGTAGTGATGTTGTAGTGTTTGTAGTGTTGACTGCGAAACTTTTGATGGACAGCTGGGCGGGGCACGAAGGAAACCTCAATACATGACACATGGGAAGAATCTGACCATTCCTAAGTGTGAGCAAACTGCTCGGGTTCGGGGCCTTCTCCGAGGAGATCGTCAGATCCAAGGTCAAGTGTGGGTCAACATCACTGGCGATAGACGTGAAAAAATGTAACTTAGAATTTTAGTATCAAACAGAGCGAATGTTGCAAAAACAGTCACCTTTGTAGCTACAGATATACTCAGAGCTTTTTTGTGGAGGCACGCGAGGGCACGCAGTGCCCTTTAAAAAATATTGAAAATACCGAAAAATTGGCATTAAACCAGAAATAAATGAAATGTTGTACAAACATTACGAACCAAAAAAATATTCGAAAATTGACGTGCCCTCAGCGTGCTCCCTCCAAAAAAGTGCCAAAACAAAAGAAAGGCCTGGATATATTGCTATGCCCGGTTACGCGAACTCACAAAGATTCACCCATCCAAAAAACGTTTGCACGAAACGACGCCCCCATAGCTGTTGCCCGACAATAGCATGCATGACCCATAATTGTCCCCTATCAAAAAGTGCCCAACGGTTTTCACTACAAAAATGGTGATGGATGGATTTCCTCGCGCACCGCTCAGCTGCACTAACCATCTCTAGTGATGCAGTGTCAGTGTACCGTAGCTAGTTCTTCCACACGCAATCCGCCGCACAGAACACGCTTCCCGCTTGATAACTCCACCCGCGGGTGGTGCCCGTGGTAACGCCGGTATGTTGCAGGACGGGGTGATCACGGTGGACGAGTTCAAGCAGGCTGTCATGAACAGCTGCGTTGGGAGGAGATACGAGGAGTTTCCACAGGTATGTACTTTGTCATCTATGAATACTGACACTGTAATCATCCCTTACAATACTTGCGGTCCGATGCACAAGAACCGATAAAAGGAATATTACACTTGGCCAAACTTATGTCAACTGAATTCAGAAGCAAATTTAAAAGCCAGAATTCAGAAGCAAGGATTGCTTGTTTCTCAATTCTGGCTTTGATTGCTTCTGAATTTATTATGCTAACTTATTGAATGCTATTACCCTTCATTGTATTCAGTAGTGACTAAATCCAGTCCACTAAATGTAGCCAAGCCTTTAAGTCTAGTTTGAACTTTATAAAGTGCAAAATTGCCACTACATTGGCGAAATTGCGAACTATCTTTGACAGTTATATTTTTTTCCATCCTGAAAAAGCTCATTAAAACAATTTCAAACCCCTACGAAATCACTCACAGCGACTACTCTCTCGGTCTTCCTCAATATGCTGTATCTCTTTCTCTCCATAATATAAACGTCATCACAACCTCTCAGGCGATGAAGGCGTTCATCGAGACCAACTTTCGCATGATCGACATAAATGCGGACGGCGTCATCGGCATCGAGGAGTACCGGTACGACTGCGTGCAGCGACTCGTCGTCGAAGACATCCGACAGATCGACGAGGCGTTCGATTCCCTGCTTAACGTAAGTATTAAGTATATTCACTTTTAACTAAACATCCATTTTTTTGTTAGTAGACGAGCAGGAAATGTTCCTGATGGTAAGCAACACGCCTGCTCATAACAGCGCAGTGTCACGCAGCTATCGGAACATAACCTAGCACTGATCTGCGCTCGTCACCCAGACATAAAAGATGTTTTAGCTCTATGCCCTGTAATTTCCCTGGAAACATTGGCTTTCAAACCGAAACAATTGAACACTGCTTGGCGGTAAAATATCTCCAATGTTAGTTTCTACTGCTCCTATCTTACAAAGCTCGTTCTTACCATTCGTCTCTTACCATGTTAGCTCCTACTCCTACCGTGCAGACACCACATTTGTGGTTTCTGCAGTTGACACCTTATAATGTTAGATGCTATCGTTGGCAGCTTATAATTTTCGTTACAAGCAGTAATGTGTAAATATTACTGTGTTCTAGTTTGAAGAGCAATGACAAATACATTTTCTTGAATTCAAGTATTATATTTCTGGGTGACTAACGCAGTAACGCAGATCAGTACTGGACAGTGATATAGATTCTTTATTTTCGAATAGCCTAGAGCACTGTTACGGGTTGTCGTGATGCTTCTCATCAGGCAAATCACAAATATCTTGATCACCGTCAGGCTCGTCCCGTTACACAGAGTGTGTAACAAAAAGGCTGCCTTTTTTAGGGTTCCGTAAAACGTAAAAACGGAACCCTTATAGATTCGTCATGTCTGTCTGTCTGTCTGTCTGTCTGTCCGTCCGTATGTCACAGCCACTTTTTGCCGAAACTATGAGAACTACACTGTTGAAACTTGGTAAGTAGATATATTCTGTGAACCGCATTAAGATTTAAACAAAAACAAATTAAAAAAAGAAAAATTAGGGTTGCCCCCCATACTGAGAACTGAAACTCAAAAAATTTTTTTTCATCATACCTACACGTGTGGGGTGTCTATCGATAGGTCTTAAAAAATGATATAGAGGTTTCTAAAATCATTTTCGTCTACACTGAATAATTTGCGCGAGATACACTTCCAAAGTGGTAAAATGTGTGTCCCCCCCCCCCTCTAACTTCTAAAGTAAGAGAATGAAAAATCTAAAAAAAATATATGATGTACATTACCATGTAAACTACCAACGAAAATTAGTTTGAACTCGATCTGATGAGTAGTTTTTTTTAGTACGTCATAAATACACTATTATTGAAACTTCGATCAAAGTTACAAGGAACTACAAGAACTACTTGTACTATGTATATTATGTTACTTGCTGCAACGGAACCCTTCATGGGCGAGTCCAACTCGCACTTGGCCACTTTTATTTGAACTTATAAAGCGTCAACTTACTGCCTCAGAGTATCTACACTACCTACAGTACCTATTGTCAAGTGAACTCACCTTGATAAATGTTGCCCAATGTTCCAGAATCCTCACCATTACTGACCTTGATCAGTAAATACTCCAAAAACTTGTAACTATTCTGTTAATGCAAAACATTTCAAAATTGCAATAGCATTGAACTTTGTATAAACCTTTTAAACAATGCAAATGCACTGTAATAAAATATTAATTACCGTTTAAATCAATCAAAAGAAACGTAAAACAAAACTTTGTTTCTGATTTCGTGGAGAGCTAAAGATTTATTGCATTCCCGTAACAATGAGATCTTTTACCAGAATACCTCAACCTTCTAAAAAAAGAAAACAGAGACCACTTTGTTTCGTTTTTAAATAACACATTATTTATCTTAATTAATCTTGATAAGCCACAACAAAATGAGGGGAATGAACAGGAGTATTTATACAGGGGTAGGGTTCTGACAAGTCTTCTGGGCAAGCGTAGGTATTTCTAATAAACAATAATAATGTTGTACAAGCGAAAGGGTTGAAAGGGCGCTTACATCATCAGTACATCCTTATAGGCCCACCGGTCCAGAAAGTATCAATTCTATCTAAATTTCTACATAGGAATAGCAAGAGCGAGAGAGCAGCCACAGGGAAAGACGGACCACAGCCAAAAAGCGGCCAAAACGGCCATAGAGAAAATGCAACCAAAGTGAAAGACCGGCCTCCGATACCTGGTCTTCGACCGTCTACCTATGACATATGGCTTTCCTGTTGCTCTCCTTCTAATTTCAAGTGACAATAAACAGCATAAAAAGTATAAAAGTCTTGAACATCGCCACATAATTGCTAGTTTATCGGATACATTTCGGAGAGTGTGTAACCAACCTTGAAAACGTGATATCGTAACATGATAGACGTTCCAAAGACTCGAACAAGGAGGAGGAAATTTGACTCCTCTTTTGTGATGAAAACTTCTAGACTGTGGAATGCGTTGCCTGAGAGGGGTTTTCCCCATGTTTACAATTTTGATGTCGGGTTTCATCTAGGTAAACCTCGGTAAGCACGCTTCATCGTAGACCGCATCAACAGGAGAGATGGCGGTCAAGTGCAAACCTACATTAGTAAAAACAAAGAAATAAAGAGCAACATCAAATCCAAGACCTTTTTATCGTTATGAGAGATTCTTTACATAATGTATGAGGTGCTTAGATCAATCCTGCGAGTTACTTGCAATTTCAAATTCCAAACTATTGAAATTCTCAGTAAAAGAGGGTTTCCTGGTATAAACCAATAAATACATAATCTATGTTTGTGGCATTTCTAGAAATACAGCTTGGCACCGATTCTAGACGAATAGGTATCAGTGGCAGGGCCGCCGGAATCTAAACTGACCTGACGTCCGTGATACGCGGAGATATCGGAAACGTACAAGAACGCTTATTTTGAGTGCTGGTCCATTATATATTTAAACAGATTCTTATGGAATTATAGGTCTCAGGACTCTTCAGGACTCGAGATATAATAATGGCATCAAATGCTGTTGGAAACATCTTCACTTAAACAGTTTAAATCTTTATACATTTATTAGTTTTCTTTGAAGATATGTAAAATCTACCGAGGGATATTTGGCTGTGGTGAACGAAATATACCTACTAGTTGTTGTATCTGCGAGTTTACTACCATATTTATAATTAAGAAAACATTAAACGTACCTAATGTGTGTAACCGTATCTTCATCTCCTTATATAGGTGTAAGTGCATATTCATCACATGTCAGCAAAGTTATCTCCGGGTTACCATTTCTTCGTCAAAAAGTAGTAAATGACTCCATGTCATTAGAAAGAGAAAGAGCCAACCACCATCTGCTGTCTTCCGTTGGTACGAAAGACCGCAGACGATGGTTGGCAAGTCAAAAGTCAAAGTCGAAGAATGGGTTCAGTGACATAAGTTGGCGAAAATCTATGGGCAGTAGTGGACTAATACGAATTGATCCTGATAAAAATATCTAATGAACTCTGTTTCACACCGTGATCAATTTCCAAGAAGCACCCACACCAAATTAACGTGATTTAAAATTAAAATCATAATTTTCCCGGGAACAATAAAACAATGATTTACTCAACGTTTACTCTCGTGATGCATTCTACAAATCTTCAAATCACAGCACCGTTAAAACTGTCATAAAGCTAGATTTATTAAAAGAAAAACAGTATCTAACTCGTATCTACGAGAACATAAGATTCAAGAATCGTTTGATTCGGAAACACGTAGATTGGATCTACTGAAATAAATTAGCGAATATGCAACAAACTCCCGAAAATAATCACATATGAATAGAACATTTCGATATGCGTGCATTATAAAAAGCAGCTATGCAATAAGATGAATAAAACATGGAGTAAACTGCTGGCGAGTGGCCAAGCGCTCCACAATAGTGAATATATATTTCCTACAGGCGCACGGAAATCTTACGCATCCAGATGATGAGATAGGTAACTAGGTGTGAGGCGGATGTCATTACTCTTGCTAGATGGAGAGAATTTTAAACGGGAGAAATGAGGAAACTCCGCAGAGATTCCAGATTGTGGAGATATCTCTCATTTTGTAGAATATTTTAAGCGTTGCTTCTGTTTTCTGTTTGTAATGAACATGTTGGTTTTTGCCAAAAAGAATACAATACGTTTTTGTTTTGAATTTTCGACATCATGTTAGTGTTGTAATTGACAATGTTTTTGTTGCCAAGTTTTCTTTTGTTGCTGGGGAAATTTTAGAGAAGTTTTCAATGAAGCCATCAAACACAGTAGAACATTTGCTTGTATGGGCAGAGTACCTACATCTTGTATATTCTATTCTATGACAGTACCTAGGTACGTGCTGTGAGTTATGCTGATTTTGCTATGAGGATTTCGTTTCTGTGGGCGGTTTGCACTAGGCTCTACAATACATATAAGAGTTTAGTCATCGGTTTTGGATAGCGTAATCTTCTCAATATTTTTACACGACTGAATCACACAATTTGTTGATTTGCTCATCATAACACTTAACGGTTCGTGTGCATGCGCTTATTCACTAAGATATCTAAAAGAAATGTTTCGGGACGTACGGGAATTGTGTTGTTTTAACTGTTCTGCACTTGACCGCCATCTCGAATGATGTTGAGCGACGATGCGGTCTACGAGCGTGGAGCGTCCACTTGCGATTTGCAGATGGCAATATTGTGACCATCGGGAAAAACCCATTCATCATCATCATCATCATCATCAGCCGTAAGACGTCCACTGCTGAACATAGGCCTCCCCCCTAGATTTCCACAACGAACGGTCCCGCGCAACCTGCAACCAGCGGTTTCCAGCGACCTTTGTGAGGTCATCTGTCCATCTAGTGGGAGGCCGTCCAACACTGCGTCTTCCAGTTCGTGGTCGCCACTCGAGAACCTTTCTTCCCCATCGGTTGTCAGTTCTGCAAGCGATGTGGCCTGCCCATTGCCACTTCAGCTTAGCTGCTCTTCGAGCTATGTCGGCTACTTTCGTTCTTTTGCGAATATCCTCATTACGGATTCTGTCGCGCAAAGAGACTCCGAGCATAGCTCGCTGTGTGACTTTGAGCTTTGTTATGAGGCCTACAGTTAAGGACCACGTCTCAGTTCCATAAGTCATCACTGGCAACACGCACTGATTGAAGACTTTCGTCTTCAAGCATTGGGGTATTTTGGACTCCAAGATGTGCCGTAGTTTCCCGAAAGCTGCCCATCCGAGTTGGATCCTTCGCTGGACCTCTTTGTCGAAGTTGGATCTACCCAATTGGATCTTTTGACCCAGGTAGACGTATTCGTCAACAACTTCGAGTGTGATATTCCCAACAATAACCGGTACAGGTGAGACATGAACATTTGACATGACCTTCGTCTTGTCCATATTCATCCTCAAACCTACCTGTTGGGATACTCTACTGAGGTCCCTGAGCATAGCACCGAGATCCTCCATCGACTCCGCCACAATTACTATATCGTCGGCAAACCGAAGGTGAGTGATGCATTCGCCGTTGATATTGATGCCATGTCCGTTCCAGTCCAGTAGCTTGAAAACATCTTCCAGCGCGGCAGTGAACAGTTTCGGAGATATAACATCTCCCTGTCTCACGCATTTCTGTAGCCGGATATGTTTTGTGCACTGGTCCTGTAATCGGACAGACATTGCGGCTTTGCTGTAAATACACCTCAACACTTCGATATAGCGATAGTCCATGCGGCATCGCTGGAGAGACTGAAGCACTGCCCAGGTCTCGATGGAATCGAAGGCTTTCTCATAGTCCACATACGCTATACATAGTGGCCGATTATACTCCTCGGTTTTCTGTATAATCTGCCGAAGCGTATGGATGTGGTCTACGGTACTATAGCCTTTTCGGAACCCGGCTTGTTCGGGTGGCTGGAAGTCGTCAAACCTGCGTGCGAGACGATTCGTGATTACCCTCGAAAACAACTTATAAACGTGGCTCAGAAGTGAGATGGGTCTGTAGTTCTTCAACAAGGTGTTGTCACCTTTTTTTAAGAAGAGCACCACCACACCTCTGCTCCACGCTTCTGGCGTATTACCGTCAAGTATGACGGAGTCGAACAGCTTCTGGAGGACTTTAAGTACCGGTTTTCCACCCGCTCTCAGAAGCTCAGTCGTAATTCCGTCGTCACCAGGTCCCTTGTTGTTCTTAAGTTGTTTGAGGGCCATCCTAATCTCATACAGGCTGACTTCCGGGATGTCTTCGGTAAAGTGTCGGGTCAGCTTGGCTCTGGGGTCTTTTGCCATGCTAACGACAGGTTGTGCTTGCGTAGAGGTGTATAACTGTTCATAGAACCTCTCAATCTCCTCCAAAATCTCGGGCTTCGACGAGACGACGTTACCACTGTCGGTCTTCAGTTTGGTCAATTGACTTTGCCCAAGAGACAGATTTCTTGCGAACACTTTCGAGCCTTTGTTCTGCTTGATCGCTTCTTCAATACACGAAGTATTGAAGCAGCGTATGTCGCGTCGCACACAAGTAGATATCTGCCTATTGAGCCGTCTGCATACCGTCATGTCGACCGAAGACTGCAATCGCATATCTCGCCTAACCGCCATGAGATTTAGAGTATGATCGGAGAGCTTTTGGGTTCTATTCTGGCGTCGGCTCTTATAAAATTTCCTGCCAACTGCTTGAACAGTTTCCACCAGCCTGTCGTTTATTTCGTCCGCCGTTACGCATTCATCTAAGGCTTCGAAGCGATTTTGAAGTTCGAGTTGAAAGTTATCGGGATCTTCGATTTGAGCATAATTTGGTCGGAGCGTGGACTTCATTAGACGTGATCTTTCGAACTTAATGTTTAGATTCAGCGTGCCTCTTACAATACGGTGATCGCTGCCGGTCTTAACCCTACTGATCACAGAGACACCCATTCAGGCGACGCATTTTATACAAAGAATTTGTATAAAATGAGTTTTTTGAGTTTTTGAAAATCTTGAAAATATTTAAAGTTACGGCTGGTCTAGTCGGGAGAACGGCGCCTGCCGATCCGGAGACCCCGGGTTCGAACCCCACACGCACCACTGTCTTTTCGAAGTCATGTGCGTAATGCCGCTAACTTAAAACGGTGAAGGAAAACATCGTGAGGAAACCGACATGTACCTAGAATCTTTCGAAGTCATGTGTCATCCACCAACCCCCACTGGGCCAGCGTGGTGGATTATGGCCTTAACTCTCTCCTTGCGAGCGAAGGCCCCGAGTCAGTGGGAACATTTAGTGGGCTGTTGATGATGATGAATTGAAAATCTTGTCAGTTATAAGTTTTCATTTTATTCCAGGATGACGATAGGAGAAGAGGCGGTCTCACCCTGTCCCGCTACCAGGAGTTGTTCGCCCAGTTCCTCGGAGACCAGGGGAACGACTGTCAGGCGAAGCATCTCTTCGGACCCTTAGAACTGTAACGTTGTCTGCAGCCTCTCTTAGAACGATTAGATTATGACTGAAACTTGGACGTGTGAGCAGTAGACAATTGCGAAGAAAATTGCTGGATTAGGATATTGAACCGGTCACTAATGTTATTTTACAACTGCTGCCGAGGATAGAATATAAATTAGTTAAATTACACGTATATTTTTTACACGATTCTTGTCACAGCTATTAGGTGAAAACTTGAAAAGCTCGATCCAGTCTGCACCGTGTTAACCATAACCACACCCCGGACACTCGGCCTAAAATCTATACAGACGGTGCAGTTGACATACCTACACTCACACATCTCGCATATGTCGTTCGAACGCATTTACGCATGTGTGCGTGTCATCTATGTCGTGTCGCTGAGTGCTTCTCGCGGTGCTTGCGGGGAAGGAAGCTTGAAACTGGCGGGGGGTGGGGAGTGTCCGTTCTATCTGTATTATCTATTCTATGCCATAACAGCTTCAAACAGTAATCACTGTACTTACATGTAACACGTAACTTAATCACTGTGTAGATGCCAAAATCAGTCAGGCCGTGAAAAATTCGCAGACCGACAATAACGATCTAATGTAACAGCCTAACAGCTTCAAGTGCCAATCGAAAGAAATGCCGAAACCTTATTGAAAACCAATCACTTGATCCTCATGAATAGGTATGTATATGCAATACTAGTTCGGTACATAACTTAACATCAGGTGCAAATGTATTTAGAAGCAGACGCTCTAGAGATTCTTTCTGCGAGACTTTCGAACACCTTCACAGCAGAACATTCTTGAGCTAGCGAGTGGATGACCTATTGATAGAACGTGGATAGAACACAGTCAATGACTGCTATTTATAAATCGTCTATCATTCGCGACACACTAATTCTAAATCACTAAACTGGCCAAGGTTAGATCGACAATATTGCTACATTGTTACTGGATTTGTCTTCTTCGAGACGTTTGCCAACAGTTCTAAAGTATTGACAGACAATCCACAGATCAGTCGTCCTTTTGTTGCATCGGTTTCACTCTTCATAATGTTATGACCACCCAGTAGCCTCTAAGAGATGATGCTATACCATCTCCCTCTATAACGGGCTGATAGTACGTGGAGTCCAAACCACCAAATCTGAACCTACCAGAAACCATCTAAACACACCACCTTTATGATAGTGTGAATTAAGACATGCGCGGTCCGAAGGGGGGGGGGTCACAGGGGGCATGAAAAAAGTCGTATACGTTACATTAAAATGGGGCGCTACTAGTAGTCTTTTTTACTCGATTTATTGTATTTATACTCGTGACCCCCCAAAATCTGAGGCTGTGTACTGGTGACCCCTCCAAAATTCGACGCTGGGACCGCTCCTGAATTAAGACGGTATGTCGCAAATCTCTTAATTTTGTTGGAATCAAAGAGAGCAATAACCCTTTGCAATTTTGTTAAGAAGTAGAGCTGATGGGATCGGACCTGCGCTTTTACCAGGACATTGCTAAGGCAATTGATGATCTATATTTGATACTGGTAGTAGTTATTTTTCCAAAGGGACCTACCGTAGGTTTGCAAACGGTACAGAATTTTGGGTTGGCACAGAGGAACTAGTACTAAATGAGGGCCAATATTATTGAGCTAAAGAAGTATAGATGCTTTGATTCGATTCCCATGGACAAGTCACTAAATGTATTTTAATTTAATATCACTAAAATTGTTTTCGTTCTCACCTATCTACAATTCGAAAGGCAAACATCAACAGTTACTAGAAAAGTCTGTGAAAACCCCTCGAGTGATGTCATACACTGGAAAACATAGTGAAAACTTCTAAAAATACAACAGGTTATAAATATCGTTCGTTGATAGCTTCAGAAATAGAGCATTGGCACAGAAGCTACCGTGGAACAGCGATTTGACCAAAATATCGAAATTTTATAATACATACTTACCTAAGAAATACATTTTTAGCTACACGTAATGTATACATATTTCGTAGATAATGTAATGCACTGATCGCGCTAGTTCCCACTTTAAAGCCATTATCTGCTGCTAGCTAACAAATGTTTTTCTTGGATTCAGTTGCCTCACAATGTTTTTCTTCGTTAAAGGTAACGAGAAACTTGTATATTTACACCGAGGCTATTTTCTAAGTAATCTGGTGGGACTTAGACAAATATTTTGCAAGCAGTGAAAATATAAATATGTAGTTACTTATCTATATGCTATATTATGTTAAGATTATTTAATTATTTTATGATTTTGTGTGCTATGTTATTCACTTTTATATCCTATTTTTATGGACTAGTTATTACTTATATACAAATTACTTTTTATTATTATCTTATTTGAGTTCTTATATACTTTACGCGTTTATTATTCGTATTATACTTTACGTGATGAGTCTTTCGAAGGGACATTTTAAATTACGAACATTACACACGACACAGATCAATTCAATTGGTGTGGAAGACATTCCAACGTCTAGTGTGAGAGTTCCCAAAAGTAAAGTCACAGTACAACTCATGCACACTAACTAACCTTTCATCATTCTAAATATTGCACAAAAAATGGTTATAAGGTATGTCTTCCAAACTTGTGTAAAACATCGCCACTAAACATCTGGACGTCTACTGTCTACTCTCTTTCTATGAAAACGTAATTTTGAAATAAACTCGCGACTTTCCAACTCCGATTCTTCTTCGATCCGTCGTTTTGTCGTAACGTCAAACATTGTTGTATCGGACGAAACGATGGAGAACGAAAACAAGGAAAGTCGCGAGTTTTTTTTTTCAAAATTACGTTTTAGTAGAAATAGAGTAGACGTCCTGACGATACGACCATACGTAAACCTATTTTCAAATTTGAAAAATGTCCATTCATGTTTTTTAAATGTCCCTTCATCTTTAGACATAATATTGTTTTTAATTACCGTGATTATACAGCAGTTTATTGCATATATTATGGAATGTTTATAATTATTGTTTATGTTAGTGATTGTTAATGTTATTAATAAATGTGAAATGGTACTCCAGGTGTGATAGTGTGAATGTGAGAGACATGTAACGTTGAATCTATTTGGTATTTCGTAAGGAAAGTAAGATTATGCTCAAACATAATGAATCTAGTCATCGCTATGTATCACTTAATGTAAATAAAACACCTATCGTTTAAAATAAATTGATCCATCGACAATCATAAGCATTTTATTTCAATTCCTCTATCTAAGAATTACAGCTGGTGTTTATTTGGCTCAATGCAATAGGGTACCGGACTGGGTCAAAAATACACAATCCTAATTAGTCCGTCAGCTAGATAAAAAAAAGGAAAAATATTGGACACGTATTTTTTGTTTTTTCATAATATTAAAAATCGTCAAAGATATAGACCATCAAACTTCGAGAGTGGGGGGTCGCGACGTCACTCGTGAGTAAAAATCGTACTCACAAGTGACGTCACACGAAACTTCGAAGCGCTGTATCTTCGTAATTTTTTGTTTGTGAAACAAAAGAAAAAATACGTGTACAATATTTTTTGGCAATCTAACTAACGGGCTACTTAGTTTTTTTGAGGATTGTACCACATTACGCATGGCCTCTCACTCTCAGCAGAGTATAAAGAAATACATACATCCAGTAGTTCATCGCATTTGATCTTGGGAGAAACGCCGATAATGTCTACGACACGGGTTGTCGCAATTTTAAAAACGTGGCACCAAAATAAAATTAAGAGTCAGAGTATGAGTCTACATCAAGTTAAAGTTATACCATCTATATTATCTATTCTATGGTTATACCTACATAAAGTCCACTTTCAACGGTGTAAATATTTATTGATAGCATATGCATTTCCAAGATCAAAAAAATTGGCAGTCATAGGAACTGCCGATAGAAGTGAAAACTTATAACTCAGAATATGATAGCTTACCTTGTAAACTACACGGGTATAACCGGAGGGCGTGGCCTCGCCATCTTAGCATGGCCATCTAGAAATGCGTCAGCATTTCCCATTGGCTGATGCGTTTCTAGATGGCCATGCCATGATGGCCTGTCCACGCCCTTTCAGCATTTCCCATTGGCTGACGTATTTCTAGATGGGCAATAGCAATGGTCCCGAGTTTACCCGAAGCTTTCTTATCATTCATACCCGAGCGTGACGAATGAATTAAATTCACAGCCCACGAAAAATCTGTCTAGGCGCCCCTAAAGAAGTTTTCACTTCAACATACAGAAGAAGTCTGACTGAGCCGCGCTCCTGCAATACTAGCATTGTAATGTAGGCAATGCAGGAGCGCGCTTCCCGCGTCTCACCCCGCACGATTGCCCCGTCTAGACGGCTTGGTCAAACGACTGTATGATTTAATATATATAATAGACTGTGCTCTCAGTGTGATTGCTGCCAGCATGCTGGGCACGCTTCACACTGGTGGGCGTAATCTTCTTATTTCTTTTATACCTTCATCGGTTTACGTCGGTGAAAATAGCTCCATGCGTTCTTAGCGTACCAGGACGTCTACTCTGTTTCTACGAAACCGAAATTTCGAAAAAACACTCGCGAATTTCCCACTCGTTCTACTTCGTTTCGTCCGATGCAAAATTGCTTGACGTTTAAATGTTCTAAGCATACTCTAATTAGAGTGGACTTAGAACATTTAAACGGACAAAACGACGGATCGAAGTAGAATCGGAGTTGGAAAATCGCGAGTTTATTGCGAAATTACGTTTTCGTTGAATTAGAGTAGACGTCCTGTTCTTTTATTTGTTGTTCTTAACCTTCTTAGACGTGTACTTGTATTCGAGCTACAACAGTGCATTCTTGCAATAGTGCTAAACCTCAGACTTGGTGACAAACCATACCGAAGCGAAGGGACACGCAGGCGTCTGTGATCCTTTTAGATGTGTATTGTGTACTAATGTTCTTAGGCAAGTGTCCGGTGGGAAACGTAAGGCCGAGGACCGAGCGTATTATGCGTATTATTGTAGAGGGTAGAGGCTATAGTCCAGCGAGGGTTGATAATGATGCTGATATCGTGCATTTACTTGCTCTTAATTACCTATTATTGTCCCTCCTTTTGGATTATTACAAATAATACGTAAATCTTGTGCGTATGTCTACTTACTGAAATAAAACCACATTATTTTATTAGTCACATGATATATTTATTTATCAATAAATTCTAGACAGATGTTAGAAACAACACATATATTTCTTTATTAAATCAATAGGTACAGACACAAATTATGTACAAGTACTTATAATACATACTTAAGATAATTAATACATAGTATATAGAACCTACTGTATGTACATTATCACTTCATATGAGATCGATATCCATAACAGGGTAGCGATTCTGAAACCATTCGGTTGCATCCGACACGGAATCTCATCTCTCGGTCTTTGTCTTATCTTTTTAGCATGACAAGGACCGAGACATGAGATTCCGTGTCGGATGCAACCGAATGGTTTCAGAATCGCTACCCAGATAAGCGAGCAGTATTTCTATGTAATCAAATTCGGTTGTGACACATATTTAATTAGCGGGTTACCCACGTGTGATATGGTAACACTAGCCTGACTTAGGTGAGTTTTAGCCGGGTTCGACAATGTGCCAAATAGGACACGGCTTTCTTTTGCGGCTTTTCAAGATAAGTGCTCGTGTATCGTGCACTCTTGAAAAAGACCGTCAAATGGGGTTGAAACTAACTAGTATTTGTACAGTACAAATATTGTACTATCATATCACACGAAATAAACCCGTGAATTACTTTGGAAAGCTATTACGCTAAATATCGCTTGCAAAATCAATCGCATCATATTAATCGTTTCGCTCGTGTGTTCAGTGTACGATCGTTACTGCGAATACCGCTATTCTCTAGCAAATGATACCTAGCGTAATCAGAGTTCTAATGTCATTATGATCTATTACAAAAGGCGATGGTTTAAAACTCTGATAAGTACCTACATATGTACGTTCCAAAAGATACCATGTAATCTTATAAAGCTAATACAAAAAAGTTATCTAAATGATAGCCTTTACAATTTGTCTAATCTAATGATTCCACTTTAGAAGCAAGCCTCAAACTTTTGATAAACATGTTATCTACAAATATCTTTACAATACTTAGTTCCTTCATAAAAACTTTACTTCTTAGCAATGTGTAGGTGTTAAATACGAAGCACGCAGAAAAGATGTGGGTCCTAAAATATCAAATAAAACGCTCAACTGAAATGAAAATTCTGCATTTAAGTTAGCTTTGAATTCTTTATAACTGTAGGTTTTTTTTATTTCTTTTATTAGCGATAGTTCCTGCAAATGTGAATCGAATCGAACGTTTATATTAATAATTTTACTAAAACTCTGTCTACGAAAAACGTATTTTCGAAACAAACTCGCGACTTTCATTACTTCGGTTTTACTTCGATCCGTCGTTTCGTCCGTTTAAATGTTCTAAGCCTACTGCTACTAATTAGAGTAGGCTTAGAACATTTAAACGTCAAACAATGTTCGATCGGACGAAACGAAGTAGAACCGTAATAGGAAAGTCGAGTTATTTCGAAATTACGTTTTTCGTAGAAAGAGAGTAGACGTCCGGAACGCTTTTCTGAAAATCGCGTCGTTTTGACCACTACGCCTTTTCTACGTGCCCCCACAGTGATGCTAAAATTAAGCATAGTCGAGGCACTTTTTAAAATGTACCTAATAACAAAGTGTTTTGTCTCAACCTACGTTACCTAGCCAACTACTTCAATCCTCTTCATAGCCTCTTCCTTTATACTGATACGTACAATCCACCGAAGCTAGCCAAGCCAACTAACGGCAAAAATTTGGTCGAAACTAATAATATCTGAAACGAAAACGCTTTAACCTATGATATTAGTTAGATGCCCCCAAGCATTATTAGTACAAAAGTTCCTACATACAATAAAACAATATCTAAACATTTATTAAAATACACATGTATTAATATTGATTTTAGTACTAATTTTCTTAGCGTCAAATTGACCTCCGAAGGCACAGAAACTCAACTACACAACGAAAAAAATTAGAATGAATATAGTAATTCTACACCCGTTTAGTTTTAATTTTATAGAAAATTACATATACATATTATTATAATAACATTAACTATTTACAGTTTTTTTATAACTACTGTGTATTGTTACGCTGTTGCAAGTGAAAATCATTTGTATATTATAATAGCGGCCCGTTCCGGCTTTGCTCGGATGATAACCTAGATACCAACTGCAGCGTCATCTGCCGGGCTGATTTGTGAATCTAAACCATCAAGGGCCCTACACAAACGCATACAGAAAAATTCATTCAAATCGGTTCAGCCGTTTAGGAAGAGTTCACTAACAACGAAAAGTGGCATTGATTTATATATACAAGGTGTTGCAGAAAGGTGCAACAATATTTATGGTAGTTCATCTACATTAAGTTTAGAATCATGTATGTGAAAATTACGCATGAAAGCTCAAAAAAATTTTTCCATAAAAAAAATTTTTTTTTTTATTGTTATTTCATTTGACATAGGTACCCCTAATGGCCAGATCTCCGCACTGATTTTTGTACGACGCGACGTCGCGGCGTCGGCGGCAAGGTCGTTTGCCTGCTGTACATGCTTTAGGGTTGAAGCTGGTCATTTGGTGGAAATTTTACGTCAAACTTTGACTCGAATTATCTCGTGATCTACCGTGCTGAGGAGAAAGAGACCTTGGGTGATGAAGTCTACATCAGTGTTAGAATGGACTGTTAAAATATTGTTGGGGGTAAATCCACCACGTTATATATAGATAACCTTCATATTATAGGTAACAACAAGAATGTTATCTGTAAGCTTCTGCAAAAAATTTAGCAAGGAATTATAAGGTATTGAGTAGTCTTCAATTTCGCCACAATTTTGTTAAATTTCTCTAACAAAATGATTCATTAACACAAAATTTAAACTATCTTTGATACGTTTATTTGCGTTCTGGAAACGTCAAAAGAAAAATCATCCATTGCACAGCCAAGAGCGCACACGGCGCACAGAGATAAAGGTTCTTACCTAAACTGCTCTATCTATCAAATGATAATGATCATCTGATTCTCTGATTTGATTCGTAAATTGGATAGCGACATATTCTTTGGTTTAACTTTGGTTCATTAAAATGAGTACAAATAGTGAAATAAAGTACCTACTTACTTACATGCGTAAACATAACTTATCACAATTTGATTAATAGGTATCACGTGTAAATTATTTTCCCAACGACTAAAGTGATAGGTGGTATATTATTTTAATGTATACTGTAATTGCTTTGGTTTGCTTGTTCATAAATAATACTACTCCCGATCTTTAAATAAGTAACTTTTTCAAAGAGTTGACCTTACATATTTTTGCTATTTGACGAATGTTCATTACGAGTTGTTTAAAATGTGAACATATACCGATACAAGTGTTATTTTTAGTTTAAACATAAGCAGCCCATTTTAATTCTCAAACTTGGACTCTGGGCCTGGGATTTCTCTCACAACGGGAGAGGCAAGGTCACAATCCACTACGATGGCCAAGTGTGTGTTGGCGTGTGACGTTTGTCCTCGGATCGAAACGCATCTTTCTTGGAACATGGCGGTGTGTTGACCCAATGTCTTTTCCCATATTTTTTATATATTTGTGATAGTATCGGATGTTGAAACTTTTAGTTATTTTTTTCTTTATCGTCTTATCATTTATTAAAATTTAGACACTCTTAAAAACCCTAACATTAAACATCGCACGTTTAGAATTTAAGTGACTTAACTAAAGAAATTAAGGAAACTAGTCTTATACCTAAGTACATCGAACAGACTAAAAACATGCATTTTTACATATATTAAAAATGTACTATTTTAGTCAGAACAGGAAATAACATACAAATAACATTGATTGCAGCATTACAAGCATCGTTAGTGTTTAACCTTAAAGTATTATAAACAAAAAAAAGCAATAAATTCAGTACAATTACTTATTTTTCTATTACCAAAATACAAAAATGTTTGATTAAGCCACTTTAATTCTAAGGGTGCGACATGCCATTTTAAACCGATGGTTTCCTATCACCGCTATCTACATAGATACATTTTACGTCATAATTAATCTAATAAATGATAATTTTATTTCATCAGACTCACAGACAGACTAGTCGAAACAGCGCAGCAACAGTAACGCTATTGTTATCAAAAACTCTTTTATAAAATATGTAATCACACTTACCTTAATAGATGTTCTTCAATTATAATAATATATTATGGCGCTTTAGATTAATGAGACGATTCCAAGAGGCAAACAAATATACCTGTCAAGGCAAACAAATATACCGGTCAAAATTAAATATAGTTCCCAATTTCACCATAGATGGCGACAACATCTCATTTTATGAAGTTTCTCTAAGAAAATTAAACATTGAAGGTGCCTAAAGTGAGATTGATAACTATTTTGACAGGTATTTTGAAATCTTGAAAACATCACATTACAATCTATTTAAGCAACCATCTTTCGAATAACCATGAGCTATATTACCTAGTTAACAAAATGTATACTTTATGTTACATACAGTATGTGATCAGTGAGTTTGAAGGTTATTTTACTCTAAATATTATTGGGCCATAGCGTCATTTTTATATTTTATACAATTCAGTATTAATTAAGGACATGATATTTAAATGATTAAAATCGAAGCTTTTCCTTTAGCCGGGCGATGGTAAAATAAAACTGAGCCTAGGCGTCAAGCGAAGCGAATGATACGGAATAAGAAAGAACGAAAATATTAAACAGAATAACAGTTATTCCTTGATATTTATTGGTTTTTTTTCATTTAAATATACTGTTTACAACGGCAAGTGACATCATAAAAATATTAGGAAGTGGTTATAGATATTCGCGCCCGTCTACCGGAAAAGTAATATGAATTACATTACAATCGTGAATATGAGTTACATTGTAACGTTTTAAAATTACACAACGCACGTCAAACGACTTTAGTTACCTGTAAAGTCGCCGAGTGGCCAATAGATGGCGCTGTTTACAGTTACCTCAAAACGCGAGTCCAACAATTACGTCACATCAGTTCGGCCGAGGATTCAACAGATGGCGTTTTTCAAGTTCACATCTCCTCGGTGAGTCCGTTGACGGTGCCGCTTGTGGAGGCGAGGGGCTCCGTCTGGTTCAGACTGCCGTAGGTGGGGCCGCGTCGCGAGAGCACCCGCCAGCGGCCCCGACGGCGGGTTATGCCTGTTGTTGCCGGAAAAACTACCATGAAACTTGCACGTGAACGTTTATTTTGCCTTCCACTTTACCACAAACTCTAAGCATCATTTGTATTTCTTTAGATTTCAAACGAATTGTAAATAAGTAGTACATTTTCTAACATTGCAAATTGGATTGATCGCTTTAAGAGTTTATGGTAGAGTAATAGTATAAATTATGTGATGCAGATACTTATGCTTTTGTGGTGTAATTTAGCTTTTGTCGTGGTCCAGCGAATTTAATGGTAAGTATAACATAGTTATTTAAAATGTGTTTCTTGCTATTAGTGAACGCACAACGCTATGAGCACTTTTCTACATTGAGTTTTACGTTTTTATTGAGCCGTTTTCAGGATGCAAATAATAATTCAGTCAAAGATCTCTCTCAGATGTGTTCTCAATTTCGCCAAATCTGGCATCAACATTTCATTTTGTAAAATTAGTAGTAATCGGGAACTATTTTTGACAGGTCTATCTATGCAGGTACCTCAATAAAAGAACTACCTATTAGATATTTTAGATAAAATTATAGATTTTAGTTTCGGTATTGGTAACAATAAAGCGATGGTTGCACAACAAGTCTACGGTTTTAAGGCCGGGTCTCACAGAGGCGATCCGGTAGCGATAGCGATCCGATAGCGATAGCGATTCGATACCGAGTATGGGATCGCGCCCGCTTGCTGTGTGTCAGGTTGCATACAAATTCGAACATTACAAAAAATATCGTCTCGCTATCGGATCGCTATCGCTATCGGATCGCCTCTGTGTGACCCGGCTTTTAAAGCTACGTTACAAACTCTACAGTTCTTCATCGACGCTATTCAACATAAGTATTAGGAACCTACTAATTACGAAAAATCTATTTGTGGTGCGCCAAAAGAAGTTTTCACTTCAAAAATACTTTACCTCTGTAAAATTAATCAATCGTCTAAGAAATAAAAAGCATGCTGTATAAACCTAACGAAAACACGCAGACTTGAAGTAAATGGAAAGTATGTAATGTTTGTCTATATGAGTACCAAACCAAATTTAATCGACTGACCTCGTGGCTTAGTGGGTAGTAGCTCTGCCTGCGAAGCCGCGGGTCGTGGGTTCAATTCCCACCCAGTGCAAATATTTGTGTGATGAATTTAAATGTTTGCACTGTTTCTGGGTGTGTCTACGTATAATAAGTATGTATTTAAAACTATATAAGTATTATATCAGCTATCTGGCCGCCATATTACAAGCTTTGCTTAGTTTGGGGTCAGATGGTGTTGTGTGTGAATTGTCCACCGATATATTATTATATTAATCAAATATGCACACCGTGTGCAGTTTGATCCAACTTGAAAGATAGGATAGTTTTATTTCGATTAATAGTCTCTATATGACAATATCCGAACGAAGCCGGAGCGGGCACTAGTAATACTATTACAAAATACAAAAATACAAAACAAAATACAAAAATATTTATTTTTAAACTATAAAAGATTTACAAAATTTTGATATGAACCCATTGGCTCCGAACTAGTCTTAACTGTATTTCGGATGACAATGGCTCCTCCCATGGCGAATGTGTAAATACTTATATTATGTTTAACAGGGGGTGTGTGTGTGTGTATGGGGGTGTGTGTGTATGTGTGTGTGTGTGTGTGATGTATGTCTGTGCTGTACGTGTGTGTAATGCATATTTGTGTGTGTGAGAGAAAAAATATATAATAATACATAATTGTATCATATAATATTTGAATATAATATTAATATTAATAAAATTTCACGTGTGTATGTGCTAGGTCTATAATATTCAGATAATTAATGTAGTTATGTTAAATCCAAAATTCACGTGTTTATGATTTAGCGTTATCGAAATCACTACATTATATTAATATGTACTGTGTGTACATGTATTTTACTATACATATAATTTATTAGAATTCCAATTCCTAGAAAAGATCCAAATTAGTCAACATATTCTCAAGATTATCATAGTCAAATTCATCTAGCCATTCCCGGATTATTTTCTTACACTTATTATTGTTTAATGATTTTATCTTAAATTTAACATCTATTTTTAACCGACTTTAAAAAAAAGTAGGTTTCTCAATTCGACCGAATTTTTTTTTTTTTTTTTTTATTATAAATGCGTGGGACCAAACTTTCATAACAGTTTCGTGCAAATTTACTTTTGGTTCCCGGAACAGGACAGCGTCGTTGTCTTTTAGTGTTATTGTCCAGGAGCAATGTGGGCACAGCTTTTTTGTGAAATCTCTGAAGTCCTTCATAAATGAAAAGTTTTCTGACACTAAGAACTTTAGCCTTCTTATAGACTTCAGTGGTTGGATGTCTGAATGGAAGATACAGTAGTACCTTCAGTAGTGCCCTTTGAGCGCGTTCAACAGATATTATGGTTGTTTTAGCAGCTGTTCCCCACACACAAATGCAGTACCTGAGTATGCACTCTCCTAAGGCTTTATACGTATGTATCACCACATCATCATCGGCTACTGTCCTGAGAGTCTTGAATATATATATTAGTTTTCTAATTCTAGACACCAACGATTTTACATGGATACTCCAATTAAGATTTGAATCAATTTGAATTCCGAGATATTTAATGTTTGCAACCCTATCTAATTGAGAGCAAGAACACTGCGCTAGTCTTGCGCTGCGGTTACAAGGATACATGTGTATTCTTACATTCAACTCTGTTTTTGGAGCCCCTGACGCAGTGATACTAAAACATACATATTTTGTTTTACTTGCGTTTAAAGTAAGCAAACTGTTTTCCAGCCACCGTGTCACTACAGCTAGACAGTCTTCCGCTAGCTTGGCCACTTTAACCCAGGATTTTTCGTGAACCAAAAGCACAGTGTCGTCAGCAAACATTAGCAGATCTAGGCCAGGCAAGTTCGTGTCACATAGCTCATTTATGTATATGAGGAACAATGTGGGACCTAATGTGCTGCCTTGGGGCACACCGTAATCACAATCAGCACTATCGCTCAGTACATCACCGATCTTTACTCTTTGGGACCTATTTGTCAAATAGTCGGTGAACCAATCTAAGACCAGACCTCTGATGCCTATGTTCTCTAGCCTTTTTAAGAGAATAGGTTGTGACATAATTTCGTCACATAGGTCATTTTTTTTGTTATTAGGTCGATAATATCTTAGAATTCCGACTCGGACGCTATAATACGTATTTTGTCTCGGAACTGTGATTAGACAGGTGACGTTGACAACAGAAACTATTTCAAATGGAATGGAAATGTCACTGTCAGACGGGTTTGATCTATGGTACAGTTGATTAGTTCGGCACTTGCCCGTCGGCGCTTCGCGCCGACGGAGGATCATTTTTTCTCAAACTTGGAAGCCGTCGGCCTTGCGTTTTTATATCCGGAGATATCGGATACAAGTTGATGGATTTTCTCATAGTAATTTGGAGAAAAGAATTCTTATAAAATGAGAAGCCCTTATTTTTAAAAATAGGCAATGTACTCATTGCTTTGGAAGCAATATAGGACGTTGTCGTCATCATTTTTCTTCAGGAAACGGTGAGTTTCACATTTTTGTAAAAGAAAAGCACGCGCCCAGTGACGCCATATTATTTTTTGATCAGATTGCTAAAGACAATTATCATTGTCCCCAGCCTAGTTTGAAAGGCGTTTCCTGTTTGGATTCCTGTTTGGACTCCTGCCTTGGCTCCTGTTTGGGCTGCTGTCTGGCTTTCCGTATGGATTAGCTGTGATTTTCCGGTATTTCTCTTCTTGCCTGCCGAGGTCATGTACCGCGTGCAAGAATAACATTTTATTTATATCGCGTGGAATAGTCCCGTAGGGCGTTACCCGTTTATTTTCCCTATGTAGTATTTCCTTTCTAATTACTACATAGATCGTACTAATATTTTTCTATGGACCTATATTAAAAAGGCCATAAGTACTTATACTATGGTAACCTAATTACCAATTAGTTTTTGAACAAATAACTTTAACACATATATTTCCCTTCAGGAAAGATGTTTCGGTGTTCACTTTAGTATCTAATATGACTTAATTCCACGGCCCCGCCCGCCTTTTTCAACATTCCTCGTGCTAGCGGCTGGCTGAAGAATGATAAGGTCAGATAAGAAACATTTTTTAAGCTTCTAATAGGTAAATTTTAACCTATTAGATTATGTAAAACAATTTTATTGCAACTTGAATTAATGGTTTAAATAGATAGATTAAATTCTAATAACTAACCTACTTCCTACTTGAAATAAGAAATTATTTGTACAACGACATGGACTTTAGAAACTAAATTATTAAATAATTGTAGTATAACATAAGCGATAACCCACCTTTGGCTTTTCAAATAACATCAAACAATAAATATTATTCAAATTATATATATGGTTTTACTTTATAGAATAATATAGCCCCCAAGGCTCTCGATTAAAAGTACCAATAAGGCTCACCGCAACCATCTATCCGTTAGCAATTTTTTTATTAATAGAAGGAAGGCTGGCGCTCGAAATAAACTTATAAATAAGTTTTCCTAGAACATTTCTATACATGGTAAGTAGTTTTCTTCACCATTGGCATTTTACAATCACTTTTATTTATCACCAACCTTATAATCCTCTTACAATTGGCTCCCGTTCAAAGGGGCATATTCTTCACAACCACTTTATTTATCACCACTGTAATTATACATTACAAGGTATAGAGACGCTGTCAAAAGCCTTTTGGAGATCCAAAAAGGCCGCAATACACTTCTCTCCACGATCAAGGTATGCCGTAATTTGGTTTGTCAGTTTAAGCACGGCATCCTCAGTCGACTTCCCATTTCTAAATCCATATTGATTGGCACTTAATAAATTTTCTTGTTCAAGGTAACTAGTGACTCTTTTTTTAACGATTTTTTCTAAGATTTTTGAGAGTGTGGAGAGAAGTGATATGGGTCTATAATTTGATGGATTTTTTTTGTCCCCAGCTTTAAATATTGGACACACCAAAGCCCTTTTAAACGATGAGGGAAACTTGCCTGTACCTAGACTCATGTTACAAATAAATGCAATAGGAATAGCCAGTATATCAATAAACTTCTTTACCAAGTCTGATGTGATCATGTCCAAACCTGGTGCACTATGGTTTTTGAGACTCATTACCACCTGCCTAATTTCTACCGGATCTGTAGGAAAAAATGCCATCGTGTTAATGGCCTGCTTTACAGATTTGTTAGCTGATGCCAAAGAAGTTTCGTTGGTATTTAATTTATTTAGCGTAGAATTAGCCAAACTTTTGCCGATGGAAGTGAAATACGAATTGACTTCATTGAGAGAGTCTTTTGGACTATTGCTAATTTGAAGAAGGTCACTGTAGTGGTTATTCGATCGACCAAGGTTGCATACCTCTTTAATAACCTTCCATGTGTCTTTCATATTATTATTACTTTTATTTAGCTTATTTTTATAGTATTCAATTTTTAAGTTTTTAATAATTTTATTACATAGATTCCTGTATTTAAGATATATTTGTCTAAGCACAATATTATCTAAATTTTTTTTAACTTTAGTATGTAGTTCATTTCTCTTTTTTATTGATCGTATAACCCCCCCAGTGATCCAAGGTTTTAATGGTATATTTTTCTTCGATATTTTTTTGCATTGTGTATTTACAGTAATCAGTTTTGAAATTGTTTCGGTAAAAAGCTTTGTGGCAGTGTCTACATCATTTTCTATCGCAAATAGTTCACTCCATGATTCGTCCAGTAAAGCTTGTTTTATACCGTCATAATTAATTATCTGTTTTGTTTGAACATTTAAAGTTTGATTGATTTTGGAATTATAGTTTGTGTATAGTAGAATCGGGTGGTGATCGGTAATTAATTGTTCAAATACCAACGTTTTCCAAACAGACTGTGTTTTAACCATCATATGATCTAGACAAGTTTTAATTCTCGTGGGTCGGGTGATGCCTTGCCGGAGCCCACTTGCAGCCATCATGTTTAAATAATATTCTGACATATTGGTGAGGTTATCAGGCATTGTATCTATATTGATATCTCCCGTAACTACAACGTGTTTCGAGGATATGCCTGATAACAGAACTTCAATTGAGTCTATATAAGATTTCGGATTGCCAAAACAGTGTGGTCGGTATGAGCACACTATTGTGTAGTCGTGGGGAGTAGTAAGAACGAGACAGTTACCCTCAATGACAACATCTGGCTCGCAAACAGCCACCTCGATTTCATGCCTAACGTACACAACCACGCCATCGTTTTGATTGAATGAGTTTTTAGTCCAGAACATATTATAATTGTCTATATTAGGCGGTGGTCTCAAGTCACTTGTCCAGCATTCCGTTAGCACGAGAATGTCTATAGAAATATCAAAACTTGAGATGTACGCTAATAAAAAATCAAAATTTCGATGGATGCTTCTGATGTTCATTGTCATAATACACAATCCATTTACACTTAAATCATTCGTGTTTAGCAGTTTTTTACAGTTAGAAGGGTCAGTTACAGAAGTGCAGACTATATTCTCAGAGTCATCCACTTCCTGAGCAATAAAATAACTATCCATGCTCAAGCAATAAAATAATAGGGTGCATTTGATGAATCATAATTTCTTTAGTAAACGTATAATTTAAAACTAGTACGCAGGCCAGACGACCCGTAAAGCAGTGAGACAAATGTATGTATTGGAGCACATGTTTATCTAATTTAAGTGGATTTTTTATATCAGAATGTTTTTTATTATATGTAAATATACAGAACCTATAGTAGGAATGTGTATAGTGTGTGTTGATGTATAATATTAATGTATAGTATGTGTGTTTATGAGTAATTAGATGAAAAAGTATTTGTATGTAAAATTTGTTAGATTTAGTGTAGCAAAATGAACAAGCAATGAAAAATAATGGTAGTACTAGACAACACCAGATAAATAGTCACATTGGAGTAATTTTAGTAAGGTCGTCTTCACAATCTATTTTAATGTGAGGTGCACCTTCCTTTCTTCTCAAAAATATTTTACCACGTGACGCCCAGCAGAACTGAAAGTGAGATCGTTTAGCAAACTCTCTGGTGGAGTAGAATAGTTTTTTCGTTTGCCGTGTGAGACTTTCCGAAACAAATATCGGTTTAGTTGGGCCTGCAATTTTTAAATTAGCAGTACTGAACTTTGCAGTTGAGTACTTCTTATTATAGGCTTTCATGGTTCCAATAATTTTGTCCCTTAAAAATACCGTCGTGAACTCAGCAACTATAGGTTGAATACCATCTGCCTTGGTATTAATTCGGTAAATGTCCCGTACCTCACCAGCTGGGATGGGTATGTTAAGGGAATCGCCCATACTAATTAGCGTTGTAAGAAGTACATTTTTTGTTTCGCCGTCTTTTTTGGGAACATTACGAATCTCTATTTTGGTACTTTGCTCAGTTTTGTCCATTAGTTCCAGCCTTGCTTCGAGGTGCTTGATGTATTTGTGGTCTGCGGTTTTCTCCTCTTCAAGTACAATAATCTTCTTTACCAAGTCGTCGTATTTTTTACTCAAAAACTCAATAGAAGATGCTATGTCAATGTTTTGTTCCGAGTGGGTATTAATACCACTCTGAATTTTGTCCATGAGAGCGTCAAACTTTTTATTCTGTTCTTTTTGTAATTTACTAAATAAATCCATTACCTCGCTTTTGCATAGAAAATCGTCACTCCGTTTACGTTTCCTGAGAGTAATATTAGTGTCACTTAGGGCGTGCTCCCTGGTAATAGTCGGTGCTGTTAGAGAGGAAACGTCGGGTGAGGCGCTTAGGTCATTATCAGATCTTGCGTGCATCAGCGGCGTGAGTAACTCCTGCGCAAGGTGCGCGCGGGACGCGGGAGGCGGAGATCTACGAATCATTTCCAAATCGATAGTGGCGCGCCCAGGCAATCTGACAGCTACATAAATTACAGTTTTGTCGGCGCTCAAACAATAACTACCAAGATAATATGTATTTAATCTACTAAAGTATTTATTTGCAGCCAGATACGAACGAGTATTCGAGGAAATGCAAGCCAGATATTACAACTAATAGAGGTTAATCTATAAATGGAATGATTTCATAAATACTTAAAGTTACGATAAGTGCATACCTATACATGGATACTTATAGACATGATAATTAAAGTTTCCTAACAGGTGTACATCACAGGGAAGTATTAAGAGAATACAAGTTTTAGCTGATATTGTAAATTTAACAGACTTTAATTGCGATATTAATTATTATTTACTAGCTGATCCGTGCACGCGTTGCTATGCCATCTATCGAAAATTGGTCGTACCAATTCAAATTGTGAACAAATTCGGTTACTTTAAGGCTTTAGGTTCTAATGACGCAACCTAGCAAAGTAGACACAAGCTGTCACGCAACGAAAGCTCTCAAAAAGCAATATTTTTTCCCGTTTTTGTTACATTTTTCATTCATGCTCCGTTCCTGTTGATAATAGTGTAATGTTAAATACCCTATAGCCTTCCTAATGACTAATGTACTATCCAACAGAGAAAGAATCTTTCAATTCGGACCAGTAGTACCAGAGATTCTTGCGTTCAAACAAACAAACTCTTCAGCTTTATAATATTAGTATAGATTATTTAAAAAAAAAAAAATGTTTTATTGCGGCAAATTTACAACCTGTCTTACCAAAAGCTATCACAGTCCCAATTTCGAGCAATTGTGCTCGAAATTCAGACCGTGTCACAACTCAAATAGTCAATTTGAACATTATCTTGTGATGTTTAATATAACGTAATCAACCAAACTGCATTGCGACAGTTGCTTAATAATAGTCGCTAGTCATCGCATTAGGATTCCCTGAGTTGCGATGACTAGTGCTCTTCGAGGCGTGGTGATATGCTGATCGGTTCATCCATAAAAAAGATTCTTAAAACTTTACAAACCAAATTGAATCTATGCAATTTATATACCTAGTTGAGGAGTTTTACCTTATAACACGCTTACACGTACACAACTAATGTACAAACACACAAATTTACAAATACAAATATGTATTCACGCATGATTGCACGTTCACTGACATGCCGCACACGGACACACACATAAGTACCGTACGTATATCTGGTACACAGAAATAAAAAATATTACATAGTATTATGTATATTACATATATTTATTATGTATTACCTCGACGCATTGACATAGGACACATAAATTAGTTTAAAAATCATTGCCTCGACGTTTCGGCAGCGTTACAACCGCCGTGGTCAAGAGAAGTAGGGGAGACCGAGGAGTGTTGTGACAATTTTTACTTAGAGCAACATATCTCAGTAAAGAAACATACCACAATTATAAACGTTATGCCAAAATGTATCCCAATTATTACTCTTTTAAAAATAGTAATCAAAAGCAATTAAAATTACATGGTGACTGAGAAAATACACAAAAACTGAAAATACTCCTATTGTCACAACTCTCCTAACACCGAGGTAAGTTGTAACAGGTACCAAGGTTAGTTGTGACATCTGTGTACTTAGACTACATTTGACCGATAAATATATTTTTGTAATTAACAAAACACGTTTTTTGCATAAAAGTACCTACTAGCGGCTGATCTCGTGGCTCAGTTGGTAGTAGCGTACTCACTCAGCACTACACACGGCTTCGATTACCGCCCAGGACAAATATTTCTGTGATGAATACGAATGTTTGTTCGGGGTCTAGGTGTCTCTATGTGTCATAGTAAATTTTAAATTTTATTTTACCCATGGCAGTTGTATTCAGATGGGCTCTACTGCTGCGTATCCTAACTTGGGCCTAGGCAGAAGACGGAGAACAGGCAACATGCAAGTACCTATTAAAGTAGTATATGTATTTTATCTGCTTTCTGGCTCCCATAGTAAAAGCATTGCTTAATTTGGGGCTTAAGATGGTGAATGAAAATTTCTCGATTTGAACCTGCCCTACATTGAAAATATCATACAGAACTTTACGCGACTCGCGACCTAAACATTTTTGTGCATTATATATTATTTTATGTTACTATATTATTAATCTAAATTCAATCTAGGGTAGGGTAGATTAGGATAGATCATACCATAACCTTTTTATGACGAGTTTTAAAAATACAAATATTTATCTCAAAGATATTTCACAAATTCACAACAGTGGCGCCTATGTTTAATTTTCTAAAATGTATCTAACAAAATAAAACACTGGCGCCACCTGTGGTCAAATTGTGAACTATCTTAGACATTATACAGGGTTACTGGTAATCAGCCTGCATCCGTTTAAGGGCATGTTCTGTATATTTAAACAAACAACTTTTGTTCTACAACTTTCGTTAAAACTTAATAGATAACCCAAAAAAAATTGTATTTGTTGCCTTTTTTTGTACTGTTTAGCGACTTTTTAGTGTTTATTCACTTCGGTACATCATTTTTTGCGCGTTAAAGAGCGTACGCGCTCTCGTTACGAATTGTTACGAAGAGTTCGATACTTTTAGACCGTGCAAATGCACTTTTTATTTATTTTGTAAAAGAAAAAAAAAACATTTTTTTTTAAAACTGTAGAACAAAAGTTGACGTATTTAATGTACCTAACATCCCCTTAAAAGGATGCAGGCTGATTACCAATAACCCTGTATACATATTTGTACGTCTGGACAATCTAGACGCCTCATTAGTATTGCCCTTAGTACAGTTCTGTAACACATCAGAACTGAGTGTGATTTGATATATCTGATAGCGAGGTAACAACACATCCTCATCGATAACACATATTCATTCGACATCTGGCAAGCGTAGAGGAAGTACATATTTCTATTAGCAAATTAATGATAACGCAGCTTTTCTCGAACTTAGTGTGATTTTGTAGCTTTTTTTCATAGTGAAATTGTACCTTTCTTTTTCATTCTGTTACAATTTTTATACCTTAGCGAATTACTTATGTGATATTTTCTGTCTTTTTGATTTTGTAGCAAAAGCGTTATGTAACATTTTTCCTTTGCGATGGAAAACTTACTCGCCCGGTGTAGAAATGTCGATTTAATTAACTCAAGACTTTACAAGTCATCTAAGAAACTGTGGCAAAATAATCAGAAAAGTTATAGTGCACTTCATGTGAAAATTATACTTTAAAATAATCATTTTGTGTTTTTAAGAATACTTTCAGTGCACTTTTTAATGCTGGTTTCATATATTTGCCATACAGTCGAATACAAATTCAAGCAAGTTGTTTATTGGTGAAAGAGACAGCGAGTGAAAGTATCTGTCTAATCGGCATGAAAACAAGAGACAGCTAGCTTTACACAACTCAGCTTAAAATGTAACCTCGAGTGAATTTGACAAATATGTAATAATTACGCTGAACATCTGTGGATCGGTGGCTTTCGACTCGTCATTACGAACAATTTTTAGAATTGGACCACTCTGAAAGTACAAAAAAGTTGTTCAATACAAGATTGAATACATGAATAAACGGATCTGTTTTTTTTTTCAGAATTAGTAAAAGTTGGTCGAAATGATGAGAAAAACCAACGATCGCCAGATTATGAGTAAAACGATTTTTTTTCGGTTAAGCACCGGTGTTCTGCGTACACTTGTACTACTACTCTTCCTGTGATATCTCTACCTACTGTGAATGTGCTAATTTTGCTCAAATAAACTTGAAAATGAAATATCAAAACTTGAGATGTACGCTAATAAAAAATCAAAATTTCGATGGATGCTTCTGATGTTCATTGTCATAATACACAATCCATTTACACTTAAATCATTCGTGTTTAGCAGTTTTTTACAGTTAGAAGGGTCAGTTACAGAAGTGCAGACTATATTCTCAGAGTCATCCACTTCCTGAGCAATAAAATAACTATCCATGCTCAAGCAATAAAATAATAGGGTGCATTTGATGAATCATAATTTCTTTAGTAAACGTATAATTTAAAACTAGTACGCAGGCCAGACGACCCGTAAAGCAGTGAGACAAATGTATGTATTGGAGCACATGTTTATCTAATTTAAGTGGATTTTTTATATCAGAATGTTTTTTATTATATGTAAATATACAGAACCTATAGTAGGAATGTGTATAGTGTGTGTTGATGTATAATATTAATGTATAGTATGTGTGTTTATGAGTAATTAGATGAAAAAGTATTTGTATGTAAAATTTGTTAGATTTAGTGTAGCAAAATGAACAAGCAATGAAAAATAATGGTAGTACTAGACAACACCAGATAAATAGTCACATTGGAGTAATTTTAGTAAGGTCGTCTTCACAATCTATTTTAATGTGAGGTGCACCTTCCTTTCTTCTCAAAAATATTTTACCACGTGACGCCCAGCAGAACTGAAAGTGAGATCGTTTAGCAAACTCTCTGGTGGAGTAGAATAGTTTTTTCGTTTGCCGTGTGAGACTTTCCGAAACAAATATCGGTTTAGTTGGGCCTGCAATTTTTAAATTAGCAGTACTGAACTTTGCAGTTGAGTACTTCTTATTATAGGCTTTCATGGTTCCAATAATTTTGTCCCTTAAAAATACCGTCGTGAACTCAGCAACTATAGGTTGAATACCATCTGCCTTGGTATTAATTCGGTAAATGTCCCGTACCTCACCAGCTGGGATGGGTATGTTAAGGGAATCGCCCATACTAATTAGCGTTGTAAGAAGTACATTTTTTGTTTCGCCGTCTTTTTTGGGAACATTACGAATCTCTATTTTGGTACTTTGCTCAGTTTTGTCCATTAGTTCCAGCCTTGCTTCGAGGTGCTTGATGTATTTGTGGTCTGCGGTTTTCTCCTCTTCAAGTACAATAATCTTCTTTACCAAGTCGTCGTATTTTTTACTCAAAAACTCAATAGAAGATGCTATGTCAATGTTTTGTTCCGAGTGGGTATTAATACCACTCTGAATTTTGTCCATGAGAGCGTCAAACTTTTTATTCTGTTCTTTTTGTAATTTACTAAATAAATCCATTACCTCGCTTTTGCATAGAAAATCGTCACTCCGTTTACGTTTCCTGAGAGTAATATTAGTGTCACTTAGGGCGTGCTCCCTGGTAATAGTCGGTGCTGTTAGAGAGGAAACGTCGGGTGAGGCGCTTAGGTCATTATCAGATCTTGCGTGCATCAGCGGCGTGAGTAACTCCTGCGCAAGGTGCGCGCGGGACGCGGGAGGCGGAGATCTACGAATCATTTCCAAATCGATAGTGGCGCGCCCAGGCAATCTGACAGCTACATAAATTACAGTTTTGTCGGCGCTCAAACAATAACTACCAAGATAATATGTATTTAATCTACTAAAGTATTTATTTGCAGCCAGATACGAACGAGTATTCGAGGAAATGCAAGCCAGATATTACAACTAATAGAGGTTAATCTATAAATGGAATGATTTCATAAATACTTAAAGTTACGATAAGTGCATACCTATACATGGATACTTATAGACATGATAATTAAAGTTTCCTAACAGGTGTACATCACAGGGAAGTATTAAGAGAATACAAGTTTTAGCTGATATTGTAAATTTAACAGACTTTAATTGCGATATTAATTATTATTTACTAGCTGATCCGTGCACGCGTTGCTATGCCATCTATCGAAAATTGGTCGTACCAATTCAAATTGTGAACAAATTCGGTTACTTTAAGGCTTTAGGTTCTAATGACGCAACCTAGCAAAGTAGACACAAGCTGTCACGCAACGAAAGCTCTCAAAAAGCAATATTTTTTCCCGTTTTTGTTACATTTTTCATTCATGCTCCGTTCCTGTTGATAATAGTGTAATGTTAAATACCCTATAGCCTTCCTAATGACTAATGTACTATCCAACAGAGAAAGAATCTTTCAATTCGGACCAGTAGTACCAGAGATTCTTGCGTTCAAACAAACAAACTCTTCAGCTTTATAATATTAGTATAGATTATTTAAAAAAAAAAAAATGTTTTATTGCGGCAAATTTACAACCTGTCTTACCAAAAGCTATCACAGTCCCAATTTCGAGCAATTGTGCTCGAAATTCAGACCGTGTCACAACTCAAATAGTCAATTTGAACATTATCTTGTGATGTTTAATATAACGTAATCAACCAAACTGCATTGCGACAGTTGCTTAATAATAGTCGCTAGTCATCGCATTAGGATTCCCTGAGTTGCGATGACTAGTGCTCTTCGAGGCGTGGTGATATGCTGATCGGTTCATCCATAAAAAAGATTCTTAAAACTTTACAAACCAAATTGAATCTATGCAATTTATATACCTAGTTGAGGAGTTTTACCTTATAACACGCTTACACGTACACAACTAATGTACAAACACACAAATTTACAAATACAAATATGTATTCACGCATGATTGCACGTTCACTGACATGCCGCACACGGACACACACATAAGTACCGTACGTATATCTGGTACACAGAAATAAAAAATATTACATAGTATTATGTATATTACATATATTTATTATGTATTACCTCGACGCATTGACATAGGACACATAAATTAGTTTAAAAATCATTGCCTCGACGTTTCGGCAGCGTTACAACCGCCGTGGTCAAGAGAAGTAGGGGAGACCGAGGAGTGTTGTGACAATTTTTACTTAGAGCAACATATCTCAGTAAAGAAACATACCACAATTATAAACGTTATGCCAAAATGTATCCCAATTATTACTCTTTTAAAAATAGTAATCAAAAGCAATTAAAATTACATGGTGACTGAGAAAATACACAAAAACTGAAAATACTCCTATTGTCACAACTCTCCTAACACCGAGGTAAGTTGTAACAGGTACCAAGGTTAGTTGTGACATCTGTGTACTTAGACTACATTTGACCGATAAATATATTTTTGTAATTAACAAAACACGTTTTTTGCATAAAAGTACCTACTAGCGGCTGATCTCGTGGCTCAGTTGGTAGTAGCGTACTCACTCAGCACTACACACGGCTTCGATTACCGCCCAGGACAAATATTTCTGTGATGAATACGAATGTTTGTTCGGGGTCTAGGTGTCTCTATGTGTCATAGTAAATTTTAAATTTTATTTTACCCATGGCAGTTGTATTCAGATGGGCTCTACTGCTGCGTATCCTAACTTGGGCCTAGGCAGAAGACGGAGAACAGGCAACATGCAAGTACCTATTAAAGTAGTATATGTATTTTATCTGCTTTCTGGCTCCCATAGTAAAAGCATTGCTTAATTTGGGGCTTAAGATGGTGAATGAAAATTTCTCGATTTGAACCTGCCCTACATTGAAAATATCATACAGAACTTTACGCGACTCGCGACCTAAACATTTTTGTGCATTATATATTATTTTATGTTACTATATTATTAATCTAAATTCAATCTAGGGTAGGGTAGATTAGGATAGATCATACCATAACCTTTTTATGACGAGTTTTAAAAATACAAATATTTATCTCAAAGATATTTCACAAATTCACAACAGTGGCGCCTATGTTTAATTTTCTAAAATGTATCTAACAAAATAAAACACTGGCGCCACCTGTGGTCAAATTGTGAACTATCTTAGACATTATACAGGGTTACTGGTAATCAGCCTGCATCCGTTTAAGGGCATGTTCTGTATATTTAAACAAACAACTTTTGTTCTACAACTTTCGTTAAAACTTAATAGATAACCCAAAAAAAATTGTATTTGTTGCCTTTTTTTGTACTGTTTAGCGACTTTTTAGTGTTTATTCACTTCGGTACATCATTTTTTGCGCGTTAAAGAGCGTACGCGCTCTCGTTACGAATTGTTACGAAGAGTTCGATACTTTTAGACCGTGCAAATGCACTTTTTATTTATTTTGTAAAAGAAAAAAAAAACATTTTTTTTTAAAACTGTAGAACAAAAGTTGACGTATTTAATGTACCTAACATCCCCTTAAAAGGATGCAGGCTGATTACCAATAACCCTGTATACATATTTGTACGTCTGGACAATCTAGACGCCTCATTAGTATTGCCCTTAGTACAGTTCTGTAACACATCAGAACTGAGTGTGATTTGATATATCTGATAGCGAGGTAACAACACATCCTCATCGATAACACATATTCATTCGACATCTGGCAAGCGTAGAGGAAGTACATATTTCTATTAGCAAATTAATGATAACGCAGCTTTTCTCGAACTTAGTGTGATTTTGTAGCTTTTTTTCATAGTGAAATTGTACCTTTCTTTTTCATTCTGTTACAATTTTTATACCTTAGCGAATTACTTATGTGATATTTTCTGTCTTTTTGATTTTGTAGCAAAAGCGTTATGTAACATTTTTCCTTTGCGATGGAAAACTTACTCGCCCGGTGTAGAAATGTCGATTTAATTAACTCAAGACTTTACAAGTCATCTAAGAAACTGTGGCAAAATAATCAGAAAAGTTATAGTGCACTTCATGTGAAAATTATACTTTAAAATAATCATTTTGTGTTTTTAAGAATACTTTCAGTGCACTTTTTAATGCTGGTTTCATATATTTGCCATACAGTCGAATACAAATTCAAGCAAGTTGTTTATTGGTGAAAGAGACAGCGAGTGAAAGTATCTGTCTAATCGGCATGAAAACAAGAGACAGCTAGCTTTACACAACTCAGCTTAAAATGTAACCTCGAGTGAATTTGACAAATATGTAATAATTACGCTGAACATCTGTGGATCGGTGGCTTTCGACTCGTCATTACGAACAATTTTTAGAATTGGACCACTCTGAAAGTACAAAAAAGTTGTTCAATACAAGATTGAATACATGAATAAACGGATCTGTTTTTTTTTTCAGAATTAGTAAAAGTTGGTCGAAATGATGAGAAAAACCAACGATCGCCAGATTATGAGTAAAACGATTTTTTTTCGGTTAAGCACCGGTGTTCTGCGTACACTTGTACTACTACTCTTCCTGTGATATCTCTACCTACTGTGAATGTGCTAATTTTGCTCAAATAAACTTGAAAATGAAATATCAAAACTTGAGATGTACGCTAATAAAAAATCAAAATTTCGATGGATGCTTCTGATGTTCATTGTCATAATACACAATCCATTTACACTTAAATCATTCGTGTTTAGCAGTTTTTTACAGTTAGAAGGGTCAGTTACAGAAGTGCAGACTATATTCTCAGAGTCATCCACTTCCTGAGCAATAAAATAACTATCCATGCTCAAGCAATAAAATAATAGGGTGCATTTGATGAATCATAATTTCTTTAGTAAACGTATAATTTAAAACTAGTACGCAGGCCAGACGACCCGTAAAGCAGTGAGACAAATGTATGTATTGGAGCACATGTTTATCTAATTTAAGTGGATTTTTTATATCAGAATGTTTTTTATTATATGTAAATATACAGAACCTATAGTAGGAATGTGTATAGTGTGTGTTGATGTATAATATTAATGTATAGTATGTGTGTTTATGAGTAATTAGATGAAAAAGTATTTGTATGTAAAATTTGTTAGATTTAGTGTAGCAAAATGAACAAGCAATGAAAAATAATGGTAGTACTAGACAACACCAGATAAATAGTCACATTGGAGTAATTTTAGTAAGGTCGTCTTCACAATCTATTTTAATGTGAGGTGCACCTTCCTTTCTTCTCAAAAATATTTTACCACGTGACGCCCAGCAGAACTGAAAGTGAGATCGTTTAGCAAACTCTCTGGTGGAGTAGAATAGTTTTTTCGTTTGCCGTGTGAGACTTTCCGAAACAAATATCGGTTTAGTTGGGCCTGCAATTTTTAAATTAGCAGTACTGAACTTTGCAGTTGAGTACTTCTTATTATAGGCTTTCATGGTTCCAATAATTTTGTCCCTTAAAAATACCGTCGTGAACTCAGCAACTATAGGTTGAATACCATCTGCCTTGGTATTAATTCGGTAAATGTCCCGTACCTCACCAGCTGGGATGGGTATGTTAAGGGAATCGCCCATACTAATTAGCGTTGTAAGAAGTACATTTTTTGTTTCGCCGTCTTTTTTGGGAACATTACGAATCTCTATTTTGGTACTTTGCTCAGTTTTGTCCATTAGTTCCAGCCTTGCTTCGAGGTGCTTGATGTATTTGTGGTCTGCGGTTTTCTCCTCTTCAAGTACAATAATCTTCTTTACCAAGTCGTCGTATTTTTTACTCAAAAACTCAATAGAAGATGCTATGTCAATGTTTTGTTCCGAGTGGGTATTAATACCACTCTGAATTTTGTCCATGAGAGCGTCAAACTTTTTATTCTGTTCTTTTTGTAATTTACTAAATAAATCCATTACCTCGCTTTTGCATAGAAAATCGTCACTCCGTTTACGTTTCCTGAGAGTAATATTAGTGTCACTTAGGGCGTGCTCCCTGGTAATAGTCGGTGCTGTTAGAGAGGAAACGTCGGGTGAGGCGCTTAGGTCATTATCAGATCTTGCGTGCATCAGCGGCGTGAGTAACTCCTGCGCAAGGTGCGCGCGGGACGCGGGAGGCGGAGATCTACGAATCATTTCCAAATCGATAGTGGCGCGCCCAGGCAATCTGACAGCTACATAAATTACAGTTTTGTCGGCGCTCAAACAATAACTACCAAGATAATATGTATTTAATCTACTAAAGTATTTATTTGCAGCCAGATACGAACGAGTATTCGAGGAAATGCAAGCCAGATATTACAACTAATAGAGGTTAATCTATAAATGGAATGATTTCATAAATACTTAAAGTTACGATAAGTGCATACCTATACATGGATACTTATAGACATGATAATTAAAGTTTCCTAACAGGTGTACATCACAGGGAAGTATTAAGAGAATACAAGTTTTAGCTGATATTGTAAATTTAACAGACTTTAATTGCGATATTAATTATTATTTACTAGCTGATCCGTGCACGCGTTGCTATGCCATCTATCGAAAATTGGTCGTACCAATTCAAATTGTGAACAAATTCGGTTACTTTAAGGCTTTAGGTTCTAATGACGCAACCTAGCAAAGTAGACACAAGCTGTCACGCAACGAAAGCTCTCAAAAAGCAATATTTTTTCCCGTTTTTGTTACATTTTTCATTCATGCTCCGTTCCTGTTGATAATAGTGTAATGTTAAATACCCTATAGCCTTCCTAATGACTAATGTACTATCCAACAGAGAAAGAATCTTTCAATTCGGACCAGTAGTACCAGAGATTCTTGCGTTCAAACAAACAAACTCTTCAGCTTTATAATATTAGTATAGATTATTTAAAAAAAAAAAAATGTTTTATTGCGGCAAATTTACAACCTGTCTTACCAAAAGCTATCACAGTCCCAATTTCGAGCAATTGTGCTCGAAATTCAGACCGTGTCACAACTCAAATAGTCAATTTGAACATTATCTTGTGATGTTTAATATAACGTAATCAACCAAACTGCATTGCGACAGTTGCTTAATAATAGTCGCTAGTCATCGCATTAGGATTCCCTGAGTTGCGATGACTAGTGCTCTTCGAGGCGTGGTGATATGCTGATCGGTTCATCCATAAAAAAGATTCTTAAAACTTTACAAACCAAATTGAATCTATGCAATTTATATACCTAGTTGAGGAGTTTTACCTTATAACACGCTTACACGTACACAACTAATGTACAAACACACAAATTTACAAATACAAATATGTATTCACGCATGATTGCACGTTCACTGACATGCCGCACACGGACACACACATAAGTACCGTACGTATATCTGGTACACAGAAATAAAAAATATTACATAGTATTATGTATATTACATATATTTATTATGTATTACCTCGACGCATTGACATAGGACACATAAATTAGTTTAAAAATCATTGCCTCGACGTTTCGGCAGCGTTACAACCGCCGTGGTCAAGAGAAGTAGGGGAGACCGAGGAGTGTTGTGACAATTTTTACTTAGAGCAACATATCTCAGTAAAGAAACATACCACAATTATAAACGTTATGCCAAAATGTATCCCAATTATTACTCTTTTAAAAATAGTAATCAAAAGCAATTAAAATTACATGGTGACTGAGAAAATACACAAAAACTGAAAATACTCCTATTGTCACAACTCTCCTAACACCGAGGTAAGTTGTAACAGGTACCAAGGTTAGTTGTGACATCTGTGTACTTAGACTACATTTGACCGATAAATATATTTTTGTAATTAACAAAACACGTTTTTTGCATAAAAGTACCTACTAGCGGCTGATCTCGTGGCTCAGTTGGTAGTAGCGTACTCACTCAGCACTACACACGGCTTCGATTACCGCCCAGGACAAATATTTCTGTGATGAATACGAATGTTTGTTCGGGGTCTAGGTGTCTCTATGTGTCATAGTAAATTTTAAATTTTATTTTACCCATGGCAGTTGTATTCAGATGGGCTCTACTGCTGCGTATCCTAACTTGGGCCTAGGCAGAAGACGGAGAACAGGCAACATGCAAGTACCTATTAAAGTAGTATATGTATTTTATCTGCTTTCTGGCTCCCATAGTAAAAGCATTGCTTAATTTGGGGCTTAAGATGGTGAATGAAAATTTCTCGATTTGAACCTGCCCTACATTGAAAATATCATACAGAACTTTACGCGACTCGCGACCTAAACATTTTTGTGCATTATATATTATTTTATGTTACTATATTATTAATCTAAATTCAATCTAGGGTAGGGTAGATTAGGATAGATCATACCATAACCTTTTTATGACGAGTTTTAAAAATACAAATATTTATCTCAAAGATATTTCACAAATTCACAACAGTGGCGCCTATGTTTAATTTTCTAAAATGTATCTAACAAAATAAAACACTGGCGCCACCTGTGGTCAAATTGTGAACTATCTTAGACATTATACAGGGTTACTGGTAATCAGCCTGCATCCGTTTAAGGGCATGTTCTGTATATTTAAACAAACAACTTTTGTTCTACAACTTTCGTTAAAACTTAATAGATAACCCAAAAAAAATTGTATTTGTTGCCTTTTTTTGTACTGTTTAGCGACTTTTTAGTGTTTATTCACTTCGGTACATCATTTTTTGCGCGTTAAAGAGCGTACGCGCTCTCGTTACGAATTGTTACGAAGAGTTCGATACTTTTAGACCGTGCAAATGCACTTTTTATTTATTTTGTAAAAGAAAAAAAAAACATTTTTTTTTAAAACTGTAGAACAAAAGTTGACGTATTTAATGTACCTAACATCCCCTTAAAAGGATGCAGGCTGATTACCAATAACCCTGTATACATATTTGTACGTCTGGACAATCTAGACGCCTCATTAGTATTGCCCTTAGTACAGTTCTGTAACACATCAGAACTGAGTGTGATTTGATATATCTGATAGCGAGGTAACAACACATCCTCATCGATAACACATATTCATTCGACATCTGGCAAGCGTAGAGGAAGTACATATTTCTATTAGCAAATTAATGATAACGCAGCTTTTCTCGAACTTAGTGTGATTTTGTAGCTTTTTTTCATAGTGAAATTGTACCTTTCTTTTTCATTCTGTTACAATTTTTATACCTTAGCGAATTACTTATGTGATATTTTCTGTCTTTTTGATTTTGTAGCAAAAGCGTTATGTAACATTTTTCCTTTGCGATGGAAAACTTACTCGCCCGGTGTAGAAATGTCGATTTAATTAACTCAAGACTTTACAAGTCATCTAAGAAACTGTGGCAAAATAATCAGAAAAGTTATAGTGCACTTCATGTGAAAATTATACTTTAAAATAATCATTTTGTGTTTTTAAGAATACTTTCAGTGCACTTTTTAATGCTGGTTTCATATATTTGCCATACAGTCGAATACAAATTCAAGCAAGTTGTTTATTGGTGAAAGAGACAGCGAGTGAAAGTATCTGTCTAATCGGCATGAAAACAAGAGACAGCTAGCTTTACACAACTCAGCTTAAAATGTAACCTCGAGTGAATTTGACAAATATGTAATAATTACGCTGAACATCTGTGGATCGGTGGCTTTCGACTCGTCATTACGAACAATTTTTAGAATTGGACCACTCTGAAAGTACAAAAAAGTTGTTCAATACAAGATTGAATACATGAATAAACGGATCTGTTTTTTTTTTCAGAATTAGTAAAAGTTGGTCGAAATGATGAGAAAAACCAACGATCGCCAGATTATGAGTAAAACGATTTTTTTTCGGTTAAGCACCGGTGTTCTGCGTACACTTGTACTACTACTCTTCCTGTGATATCTCTACCTACTGTGAATGTGCTAATTTTGCTCAAATAAACTTTATTCTTACGTCGTTTTGAATCAGTAGCTCCTTGAGGGTAGAAAGAAAATTATAATTTAGTGATGTATATTGGACCTTTACTCCTGTATCTTATTTCAATAACGTAAATGTCATGGCACTCCGGAAAACGTACAACTCGAGCCATTCGGCTGTTTTGTGATGAACTCTGTGAAGTTGGGTATCGGAATCGCGGCACATGTTTAGTTAGTACTTTGTTCCAAAAATCATGTACTGCGCAGACTCTGGTTTCTCTGAATCTGGACGTCTACTCTCTTTCTACAAAAAACGTAACATCGAAATATACTGGCGACTTTCCTACTCCGGTTCTACTTCGATCCGTCGTTTCGTTCGTTGAAATGTTCTAAGCCTACTATTATTAGCCTATTTAGAGTATAGGCTTAGAACTTTAAAACGTCTAAAGTAGAATCAGAGTAGGAAAGTCGCGAGTTTATTTCGAAATTACGTTTTTCGTAGAAAGAGAGTAGACGTCCTGGACTCAGACGGAGCTGGAAGGTACCTATTCCACGAGCGGGCGTTATCGACTTTTTTATTATTATTTAATCTGGGTCTTCAAATCCAAAATGAACCGATTTCCTCTAGACGAGCGCGTTCCATCTTTGACAGGCTCTTCAACAGCCTAACTAAAATTAAAAACTTCGTTCTTAATCGATCGCTACGACCAATTGACCGCTTAACTAATACAGTAATAGTTATGATATGGCTCTCACTCTTTCATTTTGAGCGAAAATAAAGAGAGAGCAATGTCAGAGCCAAAACCATTTTAGTTATACGGAAGACGCTTTACATCAGGCGATCAAGGGTAAGCCTGGCATTGCAATAAAAAATGCGCGGAAAATTAGAATTAGCGGACGTAAGGCCTACTGTCCACGCACGCGTCTTTTGTCGAATGCATGCATCCTACGAACAAACGCAAGACGTGCGGCTGTCGTGTCGTTGTCGTTTCGTGGATACAGACTTCATTATTTGTACGCAAGATGCAAGCATTCGTCTTGCATCCGACAATTGTCGAAATCGTGCGGATGTCGTGCAGCTACGTGGATAATTGGCCTAAGATGCACCGTATCTTCATAGCGTTGCCGTGATGTCAGGACGATAGTATCACAATATATTAAATCATACATTCGTTCAACGAAGCCGTCTAGACGGGGCATTCGAGCGGGGAAGCGCGCTCCCGCCATTGCCAAGATTTCAATGTTAGTATTTCGTGAGAGCGGTTCAGTTTTCTATTTTATCTACCCATGTCAATACATTATCGCCGTGTCTTCCAATATCAAAGGCGATGAACTACTCGTAGTATTTCTTTATACTGTGACAATATTAAGGGGGCGCCTAAAGCCAGAAAACGAAAAAAGGACATTTTCGATGCCGCTCACTGAAGTTAAGAAACTAAAAACTATGAGAAAAAAAATATTGACGTGTGGGTACAATCAAGAAGAAGCACAATAACCGAATAGAATTTTAAAAATGGATCAGTTTTTTACAATAAAAAAATAAAAATGATACCGAAAAAACCCGTTTTAATTCGAGTAAGTACTCGAAATTATCAGCGATGACCCCACATTATTTTTTGGTAATAAAATCCCTATTTGTACGTTCTAGTAAAGTAACCGAACACTTTTTTAAATTTATGTTTAGTTATTGAGTAATTAAATAAAACTTGGTCAAAAATGGACTCCTGATTAAATATTGATTTTTCCTCCAAACTGTGTCATGTTATTCTCGACTTTATGTACATCACATTAAGAAACGCGTCGCGCGGGTGAAATCTGATTTTTTCCTGGCTTTAGGCGCACTCTTGATTATTCTTCTACTACAAATGGCGTAAAATTATAAGTCTATTTCACAAATTTTCGTTCGAATTGTTTGTTGTACTAAATTAGGATATCTTTGTAAATTACAGGAAATACATTGAATTATCTGAGAGAATATAGAACAAAAAATAATAACTAAAAAAAAACCAAACGGATGTGTTTATAATCTGAAAGCACAATGCCAAACTAAACTATACGAGTCTCTTAACACAGGATTTAGTCAATTCCGTAGGTATTGTCGTTTCCACACACAGGTGGTACGTAGTCCAGAATGCCATTTATAAACGTTGTCTGTCATATGTAGGGTGACTGAGATGAAGTACGTACGTGCCACATTTTTACGTGCAGTGCAGAGTAAACATTAAATTATTCGATTTCTTATATATACTTTATTACACTAAAAATATTTTCGCAACATATGTTTCACATGGGTCGTTTACAGAAGAAATGCTAATTCCAAACTACGCAATAGATGGCGGTAGTGATTTTCTTTAGTAGGTAAATCGCCGCAACCAATATTGTTAATTTTATGTAAAAATACATACATTTTACTGTTCGCGTAAAATGTGTGTATTGATGGTATGATACAGATTATGCCACGACTTAGAACGTGTTTAAACGTGTAAATGTAAACAAAGAATAAAAAAAAAAACAGATCCAGCCGCACCAAAATAAAATTGTCAGATTATCGAATGTAGTTTGTCCAAATATACGTCAATCGCCTCAATTGACATTGACAGAATCTTAGATTTGGACAAAATACATTCAAGTCATGTTAAACGTGAGATAAGCGCCATCTATACCTAATCTTATATTTTTTTCTAATAATTTTTTGTCTCATCTGTAAACGACTCATTATTGAAATAACATGCATCGAATGTTTTTTTTTTTTTTATGAAAAAAATTGGACACCACAAATGCACGCAAAATTGAAGACATGTAACCACTAGAACCTTTGCAGACAATAGGCAAAGAAACAATTTTCTACATGTTATATACAGGGTTACCAAAACAATCACACTAGGCCAGAAGGGGCATGATATACTCACCATTCACCATTCGCTATTTTTATTTTTACTAAATAATCGGAAAAAAGAAAACACAAATGAGTTGATCCATACGCTTTTTTACAATAAAATCTTCACAGTGAAAGGTGCTCAGAATGGTGAGTTTAGGGCTCCCTTTTTAGCTCCTTACAAGTATTTTTCATGACCATGTGTATACATTTGCTAAGTTGTCATAAAATTACATAAAGAAAAAGGCTACTGTCTGCAAAGGACATGAGTCATGCGCGTCCCCACGCTATAGCCGGTGCTCATGCAAGGTTCTACAACTAAAAATAAAACAAAAAAAATAAAAAACATAGATTTATTTCTATCACAATTTTAAAAATAAACTGACGGTCGATCGGTACATACCTAATAAGCCATTACCTTTGGATTATTTAAAAAAAAAACTACACCCTCTTTAAGTACTAATTTTAAGTAGAGATTCCAGAATAAACGAATGGTGTCAAAAACAAGCTGTTTTAATATTATGCACTGAATTAACATTTAATACAACAATAAATCTATTAGGAACTTAGAGGGGCGTCTAATTTCATAGAAATCTCGTTTGGAAATCACAAAGATTAATACAGATCATTTTCACTAAACAATTACAATCATTATTAAATTATCTATCGGAAATAAATATAATTTTCTTATAATTTCCATGTTGTTTTACAGTCGTACCTGTAAACACATTTCATTCATAAACAAACAAATGTTACTTTTTCTTTATACAATTTTACCATCACCGAATTAACACCGATATTAGTATGCGAGGATAACATGTTCCCGCCCTCCGTTAGTAAAACTTAATATAACGTAAATAAAATTTTAATACAAAGTGCACAATTAAATAAAATCGAAAATGTGACAGCGAGACATTGACTTCATACCATTGACCGTAACAACGATGTACGACAAAAAGTTTTATTGTTTTATATCTGTATTGTTTAATCTTCATAATCATTACAGATAAAAATAAATTTGCGTTTAAAGCCCCAAAGCCTTGCAGTTAAAGTTTATCTAGAAGAACAAAATCTCGAAATATGTTATAAAGCGAACACATCAACAGCCCACTAAACGTTCCCACTGCTGGGACTCGGGGCCTTCTCTCGCAAGGAGAGAGTTAAGGCCATAATCCACCACGCTGGCCCAGTGCGGGTTGGTGGATGACACATGACTTCGAAAGATTCTAGGTACATGTCGGTTTCCTCACGATGTTTTCCTTCACCGTTTTAAGTTAGCGGCATTACGCACATGACTTCGAAAAGACAGTGGTGCGTGTGGGGTTTGAACCCGGGGTCTCCGGATCGGCAGTCGCCGTTCTCCCGACTAGACCAGCCGTAACTTAAAGCGTTTCGTATAAAGCGAACATCACGTCTGAACGGTTTGTTCGTATGCACCCCACACACCAACATAGGTTTTAATTATTATTCGGTAGTTTAACACTCTAGGTGTCATTAAATGAAGAGTGAAAGAGTTATCTTCTGGGTATTAGTCAAGAAAAATAACTTTGTTATCTATTCCCTTGCGTTTGCTTACTATCTCAGTTCATTAAACTTTATAGAAAAAAACTATAAGCAGAGGATCCGCCAGATAGTAAGAGACTATACTCATGAATGTCACGGACACTTTCATTCAAGTTTTCACACAATGATAATCAAAATAATGTATTGTTCAAGATAGTTTTAGAAGAATCTTAGACAAAAGCACAAAATTTGTGTCTTCCTATAACATAGGTATGGCGTAAATAATAATTAATTCTCACGAATTAACTGCTATATACAAAGAAGTCAATATCTCACTATAAACAAAAACCAATACTTTATAATAAACAATTTATTTAAAAATCTTATAACTAAAAGCGCAAAATAAAATAGTGAAAGCTTTGATTTGTTAATGGTAATGATTCGAATTGATAACAATAAGTTATTATAACTTATATCTATCGAATAAATTTATAATTTAGAACTATTAGTCGCTGCCGAGCTTTGATATTGATTATAATAGTTAAGTACAAAATAAGTACTCTTGTTCATTAAGTAGATATCTATCGATTACATTAAATCGGCTACATTTTGCAACAAACGAGCAACCCAATAGCAACCTACAACCTCTATTTGGTATATATTTTTATTTTCAGCTTTTCAAAATGAAGTAGGTACTAGAAAATTTCATTATACCATTGAAAATTAGTGCCGCGACCAGGATTAATAGTGATATAAAAAATAATATGATACATATGGATTACTAAACTTATTACTGTTTCGCTAATCCGATAACAACAAATTATTAGAAATTAAGTAGCTTTCCGGATTCTAAGTTTTTAGGTGGTTGCTCTTTAGTATGCTCATTTATCCCACAAATGCCTTTATGTTTTTTGCGTAGGAGGTCTTACTTACATTCAAGCATATATTTAAAATTGTATATCCATTTAAGGTCTTTATCAGCTAGTCGTCGGTGTTATGTTTTATTCGAGGGTGTAAAATAAGTAAAAACTATTGCAGACACTCGACACAACAATAAATTAACACAAAAATGTCTAAGATATTAGTAAAAAAATTAAATTCGAAATTGATAGGAATGATCGTCATCAATACACAGCTACACATACAACGATCGAATTCATGCATAATACAATACAAAGAAGTGATTTGTTGAAATAAATTTCAGTTAGAAACCGTACCCTTATTTCAAAGCGTGCAATTAAGCGACGACAACGAAAAAAGGTCTCAGAATTGCAAGCTTTTAAACATTAAATGCTATAAACAGTAAGATTAAAATTACTCTAACCCTGGCAACTACTTTAGTGACGTTTGAATTACCCAACGCACTTTATAAAACATTCATTTTTATTAAGCTATTTAAGTTAGCAGGTTAAATGAAGTCGTTCTTTCCTCTCTTTTGTTTGATAGTTGGCATCTTGGTAGAAAAAGATTGTTTTCTAAGGATCGATTATCAAGAAAGTGACTCACGAACTATGCCATTACAACATAAGTGGAAAACAGAGTTGAGTGTATTGGATTAAACAAATGAGAAAAAAATACCTCATCGCCGCCATCCATTTATCAACTTTTAAAAGATCATCATAAAAGTAATTTATTTCGTTGACTGTAATTTCCTTCTGTTAGGTGACTTCTCCCAATAAAATGATTTTTACAATACTTATCTAATTTTTTCAAATTTTTTCACACAACACCGTGATAATTACAAATTAACCTTCACCGAAAAGCATTGCATGCTTTCAAAGTGTTAAAATTATGCCTTTACCATGGTTATGTGTTCTAAAATCGCAGCGAATGAGTTTAGTCAAAAGTCACATAAAATAGTGCCATTTATTTAATAAATATGGAAACAATTCAACAAGCTTCCTTTATATGTTTCAAGACGCCATGTACATCATGAGAATCGAGACAATGTCGGTCCAAAATTGAAATAAAATTTGTCAGTGCAAAAATAATTGTCGACCTTGTAATTACGCCATACAATTTGTGATGTTATGCACAGATGCTATAAAATAACATAGATTTTTTATTTTCTTACATTTAAAATGACGTCTTGAAAATTCAAATAAAAGAATTTGTACCCTTTTCCACATAATTACAAAATACCGATGCGTTAGTACGGGACGTACGAGAATGAACTAGCCACTCATTTAATTTATCGTGAGCTGAGAAAGATGATTTCGTTATGAAAAATACGAATAATACTGATTTAAGTACTAATTATAAGTAATTATGGTACCTAATCTACTAGTAACACAATTGACGCGAGAACGTTGGCTGTTAATGCCACTAAAGTGGTACTAGTGCGCACTGTCAACAATAAACTCGTATTTCAAGCCGCTCAATTGCTGAAGCGATACATTTATCCGCTTCTTTTTATCAAATCAATCAACGTCAAATATAATCTACGTTCAACTGGCGTCTTCACTTTCCACAAATAGGCATTCCATTTCTAATAAAATTGATATAATTGTGACAAAACTTCACGTAAGGCAAAATCGAAGTACAAGTAACACATTTAAAACTAGTCAAATGAGACTAAATCTTTACTGATTTAAACCCACGCATAAAACCATCATATTCCTCAGCAATTGTTAGTCTATTAACTGGGCACTAGAGTTCATTCTCGCGATGTATAACTCAAGACATGAGCGATTCGAAGTTATACTGTCTGTATGTGTTATCTCTTACTCGAGTGAGCGAGGTCTCGGCGACGGGCGCTTCCTTGCCGCGCAGGCGTTGGTTCGCCAGACGCTGCTTGTTGACGGGCGAGCCTGCAACAGGAGAGAGAGCGAACCGCGCATGATAGCTACATTCCTTACTTTACAAAACACGTACTGTTAGTGTCATCAAATTATCTACACCAATATCATACATTGCCACTTGTGGCACTTGTTTATTCTACGTATATTTCTCGTGTCACAGATTACATAAGGAGTTTTTTATTCAAATATTTTTTTTTCTTTCTAAGAATTGGTTTAGTTGTTCTTTAATTGTTTATTTTTATTTTGTTTAAAACTTATTTGGTATGTTCAATACTTTGGTATTGATCTAACAATCTACGAGCAGGCACAACATGCCGTAAAATATTAGTTAAACCTGACAATTTCATACCACTAAATGCGAAACAGAAACAATTATCAAGATATGTTAAAAAACTGATCTAATTTTGATGTATCCCTATAATATCACAATTAATAGATGAGATGATGACACTTCTAAATCAATAACATTAAAGAAAAAAAAGTAAATTAAATATGGCGGTCAACAAGAAAAAATATCTTTAAATGTATTAAGTTTTTTAACGTATTTACATTTCGACATGCAAGAAATTGATAAGACTAATTTATTATTTGGTTAATTAAGCTTTCGAAATCATAGTAAATTGTAATGAAATATTGATAGAAAAAAGCGCAAAGTGGCGCATAAAGAAATATAAGTTTGTACACAACTTATCTTTCCAATAGTAGCACTACGAAGCACAAATAGTTCACTGAAGTAGCATTGCGATACGAGATTACTGAAGACCTCTTTACATTGAAGAGACGTTCCATGCTTCCTAATACGCATCGTTACTTTGTGTGTACATAAATTTTGCAGGTACGTAAATGATTTTATGAACTATATTAACAATTTACAACTTTTTTTACCCGACTGCAAGTATTTTTGGAATATTATAGGTTTAAAATGGTATATTTAGATAAAATTCAATACATTACAAACCCAGGTTTCAAAAACCACACAAAAATCACAAATTTCGGTGACATTCATACGGGACTGAAGTCTACCCTTTCGTACAAAAACAGAAATATTATAATCTGTTTTGGCATACTCGAAAAATCAGGGAAAAAAAAATGGTTGTCGAACCACCTCTCTTTTAGAATTACCTCCTCCATAATGGACACTTTTGCACCGGGTGCTATTCGGGGTGGTTTAGTAGTAGATGAATGACGAGCACTTGTCTGTGCTGAACTGTTATAAGATTATGCTGATCGATTAATTTGTATGGTTGGCAAAAAATTATAGCCATTTAATAAATACAATTAAGAGCGCACGGCGATTTGGCGAGCATGGCTGCAAGCACACATTATTACTATGCTGACAAAACCTGACTATGCAGTCAGGTTTTGTAATTTATATGCATATATCTTAACAATAACTATGCATTTTTTGTACAGATTTTATTACTAAGTATGAAAAAAATATCTTGAAAATAAAAACCCGTTTGACCTGTAACGCTCAGTTAAATTTATACAAATCGTTGTTAATTTTATCAATTATTAATACAGAAAAACTTGTTTCTAATTTTATTACAACAGATTTTTTATTCGCCTAGCCGTGATTTCTTATACATTGGAACGTCTCTTGTTGTTACTACTAAGTTTTACTTTATTCTACCAGTAGCCCTATTACGATAACTGGCAATTGCAATGCACCAATGGTGTTTCATTAATTCAATAGTTTAAATAAACATACGTAAGCCATGTCGGAATGGACGAAATTAAACAATCTTCGATGTGATCAACAGTTAGCGTAGTAATTCTACCAGCGCAACCTTTGAAGTTTAATCCGAACCTAAAATGCAAGTTTCTCATTTCAGATAAATGTTTTAAAAACTTGTCAATAGATGTCACTGAGTAGGTATTAAAAGTCACATACAATATTCTATCTGATTTTTTTATAGCTCCATCTATTGACACCGTGGAATATAGCTATTTTTAAAGAAATGATTATTAAAAAAGAATAGAATAGGTAACGTAACACAACTGAATAAAGTCGCAAATAAAAACGTCATGCATCGCAATAACATATTTTATCAATAGCATTCTCCGACATCCGTTCGTTAGTCGCATTAGTACAGGCTAAATGATTATGGTCAATGGGAACATTAAATAAATAATAATGTTGCAACATGAACAGTTTTTGCTTGTGGCCATACATTGAAGAATAATCCAATTCGTTTTTTTTTTAATTTCACTAACATGACAGATTTAAATGAATTAACAACTTTTTTAATCCGATAAAATTAATACTGTATCGATAATTTTTTATTAGTATCAATACACAAAAACAATAATCAAAAAAAGATTTGACACTTCAATTTTTTTTATTAGTGGTATCGTAAATTCTTCCATGTATTGCCATTAACAAACATGTCTAAAGGTCCAATATACAGTGAGTCAAATGTGCATAACAAATCAATCAATCAATCAAAAAGAACTTATAAAATATTGCTTTTCAGAAATTAATTATCGAAATGTTGGCTCATTAATTCATAAGCAAACTTTAATTAAACTAAAGATAATTATTACGAAAGGATAACGTAAATGAATTGCCTATATTATTTCGTAGTGTATATTTTGTGTATAATATATTTTTTTCAACAAAATGTCTTTTTGTTTCTAATGATTGTAGAGACATCAGTTTTTGCAAAGATATAGATTTTTATTATTCACATACATATATAGTTTTTTAACTTCAACTAACATGTTCCTTTCAATACAATTCAACTGGTACATTCCTTTGCAATGCACTGAAAATATAATCAGCCACCAACACCTTCGTAATTTACACCAAAAGAAAATACTCCTTTTCACCAAAAGAAAATAAAAACCAACCACGACAAAAAGCTAAATATTTAAAATAAAATATTGTTAAAATCATGTGTGCCTTTTTATGTCAATAATAAGATTAGGCATTCTTAGATTCATTATATATAGATATATGTATGTTTCCAAAAACGTGTGTGCGATGATATCATGAAAAAAGCAAAAATAAAATACTAAAAAAGCTATTTACAAAAATATGCTACGTAAAATTCGTTCTTCGAAATTGATGTGAAACTAATAACAACGTTGTAACGTAGACATTAAAGTGTGTTTTCGTCTGATGGATGTGTGGTAGTGACGGGGTACTTACCGATATAGCTGAGCATGACTGGCAGGAAGATGAGCCCGTGTGCGGCGCCGAACAGCACTATGCCGAGATACATGCGGAAGTAGAACACCTGGAACATACGTAAAAAAAATATAACTAAATAAAATAAAAAAAAAGAATCGGCGTGGTAATCTAATAACTATAACGTGCGATTTTAAAGAAAGTTTTTTCCATATTATTTCCAATTGGAGGTATGTCATCACCAAGTATGTTTTTTAGATCATACAAGCTTGAAGACAGTTAAGCATCACCGAGAGCTACATACCTAGAAGATCTGACTCTTAAACATCTTCTACCTTCTGGAACACCCCTGTTAGGCAACATATAAGACAGTAGTGTCACTAAAGCAGACATTCATGGAAGATCTGACTCTCGAATATCTTCAAGTTTCTGGCTTACTCCTGTGAAGCAACACATAAGCAAGGGCGAATCCAGGGCGGAGGGTGGGTCATGGGGGTCATGTCAACCTGGGCTGGGTCCAGTACCTAAATGTACCGCCAATTAAAACGCACGCACACACGGTCTAGTCGTTTGAACACAACTACATGATCCCTGGTACCAAAGCTGGATCCAGCTTGCATATAAGTATGAGGAGTGGAACGTCACCAAGAGAGTCATACCTGGAAGATCTAACTCCAGAACAAATTTAACCTTCTGGAACATTCCTGTTACTCAGCATATAAGACAGTAGACCGTCCCCAAGAGCCACGTACCTAGAAGATCTGGCCCTAGAATATCTTCAACTTTTTGGCATACTCCTGTAAAGCATCAGCACGTCAGCCAACCGACCGTTCTCTCAGATTGACCAGTTTCTCGGCTGATGAAATATTCCGCATAGTCTCCTGTAGAATACCCCCAAAAAAGTCAAAAGACATATACGGTGTGTCGATGGAGCTAATAAAACTAGCAATTTTTGCCCCTAGCTCCAGTTCTCGCCACACTGTTTAATAAGTGTCTTAGGGAACCCGTCACCTCTGAAAATATCAAAAGTGTCCCGATATTTAAAGGCAAAGGTAAAAGGGACGACATTGATGGATATAGACCGGTATCGATTATACCAGCAATAGCCAAAGTGTTCGAAAATGGCTTGAGTTCACGACTAGTGGCCTACCTATCGGAAACTGAGGCGCTGTGTGAACAACAATACGCATACCGCGAAGGAAGGTCTACGACTTCTTTAACGCGTGAAGTGGTTCGTGGTGTGTTGGATGCTCGTGAACGCAAAAAGCAAGTGGCTGTCTTGTGCTGTGATTTATCGAAGGCCTTCGACGTCGCGGACCATAAGACCTTAGCGTTAAAATTGAAACGCTATGGGATAGCTGGGGAATCATACGCTATGTTGACTGACATGTTACGAGGCCGCTCGCAGGTGGTGGATGCTGGAGATGGCGATAATAAATCAGACCCATTGTCTTCATCTATGGGAGTACCGCAGGGTTCGTCAGTTTCAAACATCATGTTTTCTCTCCTATTGAATGATCTCCCTGACGCCGTAAAGGGGGCAGACATATTCATGTATGCGGATGATGTGGCTGCCATTGTAACCGCCCTTTCAATAGAGGAATTGGAAGATAAATTAAATACTATAATTAATGAATTAAACACGTGGTTTTGTGCCAACGGTTTTATGGTAAACTCAAAAAAGACTCATTTTATTCACTTTTGTCTGTCGGGCCACTATACAAAATCGCTAAAAGTATTGGTTGACGGCGTCCGGATTGAGCAGGTACAAAATACAACATTTCTGGGGTTCGAGATTGACCGCTGCATGACTTGGGAACACCACATCGACAAGATGTGTGCTAAAGTAAGCAGTATGTGCTTTGCACTAAGACGGGTGTCCCGAGTGGTGTCTGCGGATGTGTCTCGTTCTTGTTACTTCGCCACGGTGAATTCCCGGTTACAGTACGGCGCCGAACTATACGCGCGCGCTGCCGACTGGGAACGTGCGTTCCGCGCCCAAAAACGTGCCGTACGTGCCATCGTGGGTGTGTCGCAATGCACATCCGTTAGACCATATTTCAAAGAGCTTGGCATTCTTACGTTGCCTGCAATCTTAATCTACCAAGTGGCTGTGTATGTCAGAAATAACTAAGACTCATACAACACACCAGGAGAGAGACATTCTTGCAATATACGCAACGCTGACAAGCTGGATAGTATACCACACTCCCTCACAAGATCGGAAAAGCTGACTCACATTATGGGACCGGAAGTTTATAACACTCTTCCTAAAATAGTTTAATCAGCCCCAAGTTTGGGCAGCTTCAAGAACCGATTAAAAAGCTGGCTTATCGATCAAACGTTTTATAGTTACAGCGATTTTTAAAGAGTGATGGTAAACTTAAAATAAAATTGTAAAAATATGACATTATTCATTACAATTGTAATAAATACAGATTATATTTTAATGGTTGACACTTATTTGTACGATACTCATTATCGTACAATAAAATGTTAAATATAAACTTTAAAAATGTATACTCTTTGTATGCTCTTTTTTGTTTTTAAAATTGACGTGTAAATTGTACATTTATGAATAAAGAACTTTGACTTTGCAACACATTAACAAGGGCGATTCAAGAGGGTGTGTCATGGCTCATGGGGATCATGTCAAACCTGGCACCAAAGCCGGATCCACCCTTGCATATACATAAGTATGAGGACTGGAGTGTCACCAAGAGAGACATACCTAGAAGATCTGGCTCTTCAACATATTTAACTTTCTGGAACACCCCTGTTAAGCAACATATAAGACAGTAGACCGTCTCCAAGAGCCACATACCTGGAAGATCTGACTCTGGAACACACTCCTGAGAAGCAAGACACAAGTTTAAAGGCAGCAGACCGTCTCCAAGAGCCACTCACCTGGAAGATCTGACTCTTAGCGGTGGCGAGCACGATGATCCCGCCGAACTTGGTGAGCGTGATCCCGGAGAGCACGGAGGAGCCCATCTTGGTGAGCGAGTCTGCGGCGCGCGCCGTGCGCGACGAGCCGCCCGACACGCTGAAGCTGTGCACGAGGTGGGAGCAGAACTCCACCGCGATACCCACCGCCATCACCTGACGACCATACCACATTTTTATTACCTACTAGCTGTGCCCGTTTTTCCCGTAGCGGCGGCGTAGTTCACGTTTCCGTTATTTTCCTGAGTTAAAAAGTAGTCTATGTTTTTTTTACAATAATTATTATAGATGAAGATACATTTGTCCCTTTAAACCTCAACAAGGTTTGTCTAGGACAAACAGATCTCAAGACATCTTAAACTAGCTGTGCCCCGCGGTTTCACCCGCGTCTATTTGAGGAAAATCCATACTAAAATATCCATTGCTGGCCACTTTATTACGTTTTACGGAACCCTAAAAATACGTAAATAAGCAACAATGCATTGTTGTAGAACAAATTTGATTACTTCAAATGACACAAACTTCAAATGTAGACACGCGCCATCACAGACTTCAACGACCAAAGAGAATTTAAATTCACGGAACTAAAGCTCTCGAAGAGAAATATTTTCCCCCGTTTTCTTTACATTATTCACTCATACTCCGTACCTATTGATAGTAGCGTAATGTTATATACCCTATAGCCTTCCTCGATAAATGGAGGATCCAACAAAAAAAGAATCTTTCCTATCGGTCCAGTAGTTTCCGAGATCCTAGCGTTCAAACAAACAAACAAACAAACTCTTCAGCTTTATAATATTAGTATAGATAGTATAGATCTGCGCTCGCACGCCCAAGAAAGCCTATATTACCAATATGTTTGGTACCTTTCCCAATAGGATGAAAAACTAAATATGTATTTTAATAATTAAGTAGTAATATATATTTTTATCAATAATAGGTTTTGCACTTAACCGCCACTGATGACAAGCGAAGCCAAGGATCTATGATGGAGCACGCTTACCGGCAAGAAATCAATTCACTCTCGACTCGAAAACAACAAGATTGTATCATAACGATGGACTTTTTTCAAGCGACTAGCAGTCCGATAGAAAAAGTGCCAAGTGACATCAAATCGTGTATATCAGTTGTACACTATCCCAAACGTATCCGATAAATGATAATATGTAAGAGCACTCACCAAGTTGACGAGAGAGACGGCGTTGAGGCTGATGCCCCACCAGTACATGAGGCCGCCGATGTTCACCACGATCATCGTGATCGTAATCACCACCACCTGCAAACAAATAGAAGAAACTTACATTAGTTAGTAGGTATGATGACCACTAAAACCTATTTAGTCACTTAGATTTTTTTTAGTTTAACCTCAGTTGTCCCACTGCTGGGCAAAGGTCTCCACCAATTCTCTCCACTTTATCTGGTCCTGAGCTATCATCGTCCAATCATTTTTAAACGCTCTGAGTTCGTCCATTACAGGTGTAACAGATGTAGGATTTAGGTCTGCCAAGCTTAAATGGGAGTGGGCGGGTCATGTGACCAGAATGCAGTTAGATTAATAAAGCATAAAGTATAACTGTTTTTTCTTTTGTATCACAAACAATAAATGACGAAGATACAGTGCTTAGAAGTTTCGAGTGACGTCACTTCATTGTAAGATTTTTACGAAGACGTGACCCCGGAAGTTTGATGACTTATAATTTCTTAGTCGATTATTAATAGTTTGATAAAACAAAAAATACGTGTCTCATATTTTTCCTACATGCCGAATTTACTGTAATACCATTTGACTGAATGGTATTACAGTACATTCGAATGGTACATTTTGTACTCAGTTGCCATTCCAATTATTTAGTTCAATTTTATTTATTTATTTCTAAAATTTATTTTTCTCGTTCCAGAAGGAAAATGAGGAGTCAGTGAGCAAGCGATTTTAAAATTTTTAAGTCCCTTTCTTTTCTTTATTGTGTTTTGAATGTGATTTTGAAGGTTTTGAGCTCTGCAAGTAGGTGTGTTCTCTCCACGACACGATATTGATTCACCAAGGCGAAGGAGACAGTCAAGAGTAGGTAAAAGCGAATAAGAGATTGAAGATAGCAGTACTCATCAAGACAGAAGAGATTGAAGGTATCACTACTCAACGAGGCAGAGGAGAGATACAGGAGAGATAGATAGAGGTAGAGGCGGAGAAGGGATAGAAGAAGCAGTACTCACCAAAGCGGAGAAGAGATCGAATCCCATGAGCACGAAGGTGACGATGAAGATGGAGAGCACGGAGATGCCCATGCTCTTGAGCGTGTCGGGCCACATCGTGAGGTACTGCTCGTAGAACACGTAGAACACGGAGTACGGGAACACGTTCACTGTCGTGCTGATACCCTGCCACACGGAAACATTACAATTATTACACAAAACACTTCATTATATCATAATTAAAAAATACAAATAAAAAACACTTTATTGTACTACAAAACAATACAAAAAACAGTGATTAAACTTAAAATTAAAACATCTTGGGCACAAAAGTTTATCTTAATGGGCGATTTGACTATTTTCTAAGCCATCTTCTTCCAGCTTAAAAGCCTCTATAATGACGGCTTTCATTTGAAGATATCGCTTTTAGCGATAAGGCCGGATTTATGGCAAAGTTATTGTTTGTATTATTTAATTGTTTGTAATTTACTGGTGTGCATAATAAAGTGTTTCTTTCTGTCTGTCTGTCTGTCATTTTTGTCCCTAATGGTCATCTGTAAGTATGTAGAGGCAATAGTGAGCAAGGTATTTCGACGAAGATGCAATTCTTACATATTATGTAAAAGTCGTACCACTGACAAAATGCGTTATTGTAGAGTGGCTAGACTGAGGGTATAAGGATTAGATTCTCACATTTGCTTTGAGGTTCCTGTTGAGGGTTTCAGTGAGGTTGGCCGCGACGCCACGCGCTCCGCGAAGCGCCGAGTAGTAATCGTAGCTCGTCTTCAACACTGTGTGGTAGCCTGCAAACAAGACAAACAACTAATTTAATATATCATACTAATATTAATGATACTGATACTAATGACCTATTGAACTTCGTGTCACCTATTTATTTATTTTTAGTTTTCAACAATCAAATTACAATTTTACAATTTTTTATTTCTGAAACAGCACGTTTTCCGAAAAACAGACCAAAGAGATCATACCACAGCTGTGAAACAGACCAATTTTTGAAAGCCTGTAAAAAATGTTTGAGAGTAGGGTAGTGTTACGGGTCAACAAAGTCCTGTGAGTACGCATCTAAACCGACCTTGGTAGTAAGCAGCGCCGATCTTGGACTTGTCCAGGATCCTGGTAAGTCCCTATTTACCAGGATCCGTAAAGCTACCCTTAGCTTTACGGATCAACAAAGTTTGATGTTAAACCGACCTCGCAAGTGGCCCCAATCTTGGACCAGTTCTTGCCGACCATCTGTGTGTGAGTAGGCCGTGTGGCCGCTTTTGATGCAACTGATGTCGCGATCCGGGTTGTTCTGATAGTAAGTAGCCTCGATCTAGCACATGTCCTGTGTCCTGGTTGGTAGAGCTGTCTTATGGATCAACGGTACTGTAATACTGCAGACGAGCTAACCTAGGTAGTAAGTGGCCCCGATCTTGGACTTGTCCTGGGCCCTGGTCAAAAGAACAGATCAACAAAGTCCGCTGTTAAACTGACCTTGGTAGTAAGTAGCCCTGATCTTGAACTCCTGGGTCCTGGTCAGTAGGTTAGTGTTGCGGATCAACAAGGTCCTGTAAATACGAATTTAAGCCAACCTTGATAGTAACTAGCTCCGATCTTGGCCTTGTCCTGGATACTGGGCAGTAACGTAGTATTATGGATCAACAAACTCCTGTAGTCCGCATATAAACTGACCTTGATAGTAACTAGCTCCGATCTTGGCCTTGTCCTGGGTCCTGGTCAGTAACGTAGTATTATGGATCAACAAACTCCTGTAGTCCGCATATAAACTGACCTTGATAGTAACTAGCTCCGATCTTGGCCTTGTCCTGGGTCCTGGTCAGTAACGTAGTATTATGGATCAACAAACTCCTGTAGTCCGCATATAAACTGACCTTGATAGTAACTAGCTCCGATCTTGGCCTTGTCCTGGGTCCTGGTCAGTAACGTAGTATTATGGATCAACAAACTCCTGTAGTCCGCATATAAACTGACCTTGATAGTTAGTGGCTCCGATCTTGGCCTTGTCCTGAACCCTGGTCAGAAGTCCGCTGTTTACACTGACCTTGGTAGTAAGTAGCTCCGATGTTGGACCCGTTCTTGCCGACCATCTCATAGTTGACGGCGTGCGAGTAGGCCGCGTGGCCGCCCTTGATGCACGTGGAACTGATGTCGAGGTCGGGGTTGTCCTGCAGGAAGAACGGCACGTAGCGGCTGAAGTCCTCGGCGCTGGGACGCTTCGCCGCGCCTTGCAGGGGGATGTTGCACTGCTTGCATTTGCTCGATTCTACAACAAATACATTTATATTGGTGGACATTTTTTTTAAGTGAAACTTTTTCGTACACCTATCGAAGTTGTGTCATCCACCAACCCGCACCGGGCCAGCATAGTGGATTATGGCCTTGACTCTCTCCTTGCGAGAGATGGCCCTGAGTCACAAGCATTGGGAACATTTAGTGGGCTCTTTATGCTAGAATAAAATAAAAAATGGCAATCATAGGAACTCCCGATAGCAGTGAAAACTTACAACTCAGAATTTGATAGCTTACTTTGGAAACTACGCGGGTGAAACCCGAGGGCGTGGCCATGGCCAACAAGAAAAGCTGACACACTTCTAGATAGCCAATGGGTCCCGAGTTTACCCGAAGATTTCTTATCATTCCCGAGCGTGACGCAAGAATTCAACTCACAGCCCACGAAAAATCTTTCCGTGGCGCGCCAAAAGAAGTTTTCACTTCACAAAAGTGTGTAGAATACTCACTCTCGATGGGACAGAAGCTGCCGTCCTCCGGGCGGTAGTGGCAGCACGTCTCGAACGCCGCCCAGTCGAAGAAGTCGTCCAGCCACGAGTTGGGCGGCTGCGCGATGTATGTCACGTTCGGGTCCTTGTACGCTGCGGGAAACACGGTACTTCGTTACGACTACCCTCTTATTAATGATAAAACTGACTTCAATTTAAAATTTAATCCAGACATTTGTTCAAATATACAGGGGTTACTGGTAATCAGCCTGCATCCGTTTAAGGGCATGTTCTGTATATTTAAACAAACAACTTTTGTTCTACAACTTTCATTAAAACTCAATAGATATCCAAAAAAAAGTAGTGTTTGTTCGATGCTTCTAGACCGTCCAAATACATTTTTTATTTATTTTGTTTAAGAAACAAAACTCAAATTTTTAAAAACTGTACAACAAAAGTAGACGTATTGAATGTACCTAACATCCCCTTAAAAGAATGCAGGCTGATTACCAGTAACCCTGTATAGAAGCTACGTCGCGTCGTCTAGTTTAGTGAAAGCCAATTTTAGTTTTTTGTTGATATTCCAAAATCCACCACACTAATTTCGATAAAATTTGCATTTGCACCTATGAACTAGGCACCAAGCCAGCCTAAAAACTGTACCAGACAAAAAAAACGGAATTATCGTTTTAATTCATTTATTTGACGAAATAACACGAACTTTACTTATGGTAACGATATTCACAGACGCGCTGTGGATGTGTGACCGTGTAGATGCTTCCTGTACCACCCAAGTCGCGGGCGAAGGCGGATTTGTTTTCACGCACACATACTTAGCATGTTTTTACACTCAGTCACCACAAGTAAGACGGGCGTCGCTTCGTGAGATAAAGCTACTATACAAATGAGTATTGCTTGAAATACTTCAAGCAAGTATGCTCAGCACGAAGTAGACCGGCGGCCTGATGTTCAGGTGTTTCAAGCGTTTCGTTTGGAAACTGTCAGTTACTTACCAGAGTATGCAGCAGCTGGTTCCACAGATCATGTTGTTTCTGGTTGGAGTAATCAAGGCTAGGGCCGGAAGGTGGTCATCACGAAGTATAGTTCGTCAGTTAACGTTTTCTTTCGTTGCAGAAACAAAAAAATTACGAAGAAGATACAGCGCTTTGAAGTTTTATGTGACGTCACTTCATTGTACGATTTTTACGAAAACATGACGTTACAACCCCCACTCTGGAAGGCTGATCTGTTTGTTTGTCGATATTTAATAATTTGGTAAAACACAAAAAGTATGTGACCCATATTTTTGCACAATCTACCTGAAGTACCTACTAGAATGTGATATTTTACCAGAGTACTTGTATTGTACCTCGTCCTGCGCTCGCGCTGGTGAGTTGTGACAGTAGGCGAGATTCGTACCATCGCCAATCAGCAGGGCATCTAATCTGTGCTTACCCGAGTATAGCTGCATGGCGACACTGTCATCTCTGCAGTATCTGGTTCCGCAGATCATGTTCTGCACGGTCTGGTTGGAGTAGTCGAGCCGCGGGCTGTCGGAGGAGGTGGTCAGCACGAAGTAGACCGGCGGACCGATGTTCAGGTACGTGTTCAGGTGTTTGAAGTATTTCGTTTGGAAACTGTCTTGCGGCATCGAGAGCTCCTGGTCGAGACCGATCTCTATGTGAGGCGCCACCTAGGTGATAGATGTATAGATTAACTCTTTATTGAACTCATAAATATAAATAAACACCGGCCAAGTGCACACCGAGCGTTCTTTATAAACATAAGATATATTATTAAGTAAATGTTATTGTATTTTTAAGTGTAAATTAACATAAATATTTATATTATATGATGTAACTAAAGATGTAATATGCTTTTAAACAGATAAAGATCTGTACTAAAAACAAAACCTGGCTTCGTCAAAAATTTCAAGATTCTGAGTTCACGGGAAGTACCCAAGATATTCATTCCCTCGCAAGTGTGGCATAACGCATAAGTAACATAAGCGGCTGTATCTTTTGAACACGTTGCCTTAGAAGTTATTTTTTACAGCTTCAAATGAATGTAGACCTGAGTATTGATTTGATATGAATTGCAGCTTGATCTATGCGTTCCTGAGAAACAGGGTCTTTACAGATAGAGACGGACAACTATAATAATGGTTTCGTTTTTATCTTTTTGAGCTACGTAACCTTTAAAACTAGGTAGTAACCAGGGATGTTACGGAACTTCGGAACTTTTGATGTATTATTACACCTTCGGTTCCGACTTCGGGTCCGAAACTTTTAAAACGAAGGTTTTAATCGGAGGTAAGTTGTATAAATATTTGAGATAATCCGTTATTGTGGTGGAAAGTTAATGAAAATATAAAATCCCAACCCCTGGAATCAATTGCCCCTCAATGTTTATCGTGTCTACGTATTTGACAAAAAAATGTATCCCCAATAAAAATGTTTCTGCCTATGCCTCCGACTTCGGTTCCGACTCCGCTAAATCAAATTCAAAAACTCCGACTCCGCCTTCGGTTCCGATAAAATGACCTCAGCAGTAGGTAATGTGCAAACATTACTGTGTTCCGGTTTGAAGGGCAATGTTTCCAGAGAAATTACAGGGCTTAGAGATATAACAACTTAGATCTCTGGGTGACGAGCGCAGTGCGGTGCTAGGTAATGATTTTGGCTCTTCATGTTCCAATAGCTGCGTGTCACTGTGCTGTTATGTGGCAGGCATGTTGCTTACCATCACGCACATGTACTGCTCGTCTCGACACTCTTTATTTAAAAAAAAAAAAAAAAAACCTCCGTTACATCCCTGGTGGTAAGTATCGTGATACTCACAGCGACGGAAGAGCAGAGCCAGGCGAAGAAGATGATCATCACGGAGGCGCGCACCTCTCGCTTCATGAGGAACGGCACGTACACCTGCTTGAACAGGTTGTAGAGCGCGCCCTCGCCGCTCGTGGGCGCGTCGGTCTTCGAGCCGCGCATGCAACACAGCACGTCAAATCTGCGAACAGACACCCGTAAACGTAAATAAAAAAAAATGTCTGTGCTTAAGGCTTAAGACTGCACGGCAAAAATCGTGAAAACTAAAATAAGAAATAGATTACAGGCTCGTGGACAAAATGTATGGGTCATATGAACCACCAGGAGACCTATGTAGGGTGATAGAAGGGTATAAAATAATAAGATTCAACACTATGGCGGCATTTATAAGCCGTCCAACTGAGTGCAAGTTGAAGAGAGGTGTTACAACCCTCTATCATTTCTCCTTATCGCATGATTTTTATACGGCGTTGGGGAATAATGGATAAGAGGTATTGAAACTTAAAAATTCCGACAATTTTCAGGATAAATTTAGTCATTTGATTGTGTACGGCATAGGTTCCATACATTTTCAATACGTCTTCTAATCCATTACTCCGCAACACCGTACAAAAATCATGCAACAAAGAGAAAAGATCGAGGGTATTATACATAGAACACCCAGACACAGTACAAATAATTGAGTTTATCACACAAATATTTGCTCCGGGTGGGAATCGAACGCATGACCCTCGGCTTCACGAGCAGAGTAACTACACATTAAGCCACGAGGCCAGTCACGAATGTACTTAATATTCCCTTAAAATGATGTAGGGTGATTACCGATAACCCTGTGTATGATGTTATATCTCTATGTAATGTAATTTTTCTGTTATCATTTCCCTTGAAACCGGAACCCAGTGACGTGCTCACCTGTTGTCCTCCTGTCGGCGCGTGTCCACGGCCAGCAGCGCCACGAAGCAGGTGACCTGCAGCAGGAAGTCGACGAGCAGCGCGGCGCCGGCGTACAGCGCGAACGCGCGCACGGCCGGCATGTCGCTCAGCGCGCCCAGGAAGAAGCACACCGACTCCGATACGGATGTTAGGAACATTGACGGGCCCACGTGACCCAACCTAAGGGGAAACGTTCACGATTAAATCTATATATATAAAAGCGAAAGGTCACTCATCAAGGAATCTCAGAAACTACAAATGCTAGGAATCTGAAATTTTGCATGGAGGTCCCTTTTAGCACGTAGGCGCTCGCTAAGACGGGGTTTTGCGAAATTCAACCCCTAGAGGGTGAAACAAGAGATGAACGGTTGTATGAAAATTCGTGATTTTCAATGTTATAAAATTTTGTATCTAGACAGATTTGAACGAACACGAAACAATTAAATGTTTGTTCTATCAATTTTGTAGTTTGAACTGTACGGGGGTGAAACTGGGGTTGAAATCGGGGATGAATGTTAATTTGAAAGTTCCTAACCGTTGAAGATAAAATCATGAAACTCTGTATATAGACACTTGACACTAGGGGATGAAATTGGAGTTGAAATGGGGGACGAATGTCTCTTACGCTTTCACACCTTAACAACTGAACCAATTTTGATGAAATTTTGAAATTGCTATTTTTAGTAACCGTAAATGTGTCTGGGTATAAAAATATGTACTGCTTGAGTTATCTTAGTATTTCTTTCGCGCGGACGAAGTCGCGGGTAACAGCTTGTATTATTATATTATGAATCTTAAAATAGATATAATGAAATTATATACTGTTACTTAGTACTGAACCATTGCTTTTCATAAATTATAAGTTTGACGTGTGCGCATGTGTGTGTGTGGTCAACTTGTTTTAATAGAATCTGTGAATAAATGATTGTAACACTTTAATTAGGACGTGATACTTTTCATTGTTTTTCTGTTGTTGGAACGGAACGTGACGATTATTGTGTTTTCTGTTTTTGGAAAGTTAATTTTTATTTTTGTCTGTGGTGATAACGTGACATTTTTTTACAGTTTTTTTGTTGTTGGAACGTGACATTTTTCTAAGTTATGTCTGTTGTTCGAACGTGACATTTTTATTACTACTTTTGTGGTCTTGGAACGTACATTTTTTATTGTTTTTTTTTCTGATGTTTGAACATTACAATTTTTTTTGTTTTTTTCTGTTGTTGTCACGTGAAATTTTTATTGTTTTTATTTATGTTATATCGTGACATTTTGTTTTTCTGTTGTTGGAACGTAAAATTTTTTTCTGTTATTGGAACGTGACATTTTTTATTGTTTTTTTTTTTCTGACGTTGGAACGTGAAATTTTTTATGGTTTTTCTGTTGTTGGAACGTGACATGTTATACAGTTTCTCTGTAATTGGAACATGATATTTTTTATCATTTTTCTATTGTCGTAACGTGATAACGTGACACGAGACTCACGTCCTGCCGATGTGCTGCGCCACCGTCTCGTCGGGCGCGCGTCCCTCGCGCTGCGCCGTCTGCACGAGTATGAAGATGTTGTCCACGCCCACCGCCAGCACCAGGAACGGGATCACCTCCACGATGATGAGCGTGGCCGGCACGCCCGCGTACCCGAATATACCGATAGAACAAACTACCGACGCTAGCACTATCAGTACGCCTGTAATGCAAAAATATATGGGTTAATGCACTGGGTCAAAAATATACCTTTCTAATTACATAGTTCGTCAGGTAGATGAATTCAATTATTTAAAAAAAAATTGGACGACATAGGAACTGCCGATAGAAGTGAAAACTTATAACTCAGAATTTGATAGCTTACTTTGGAAACTACACAGGTGTAACCGGAGGGTGTGGCCTGATCATCATGGCATGTCAGAATCTAGAAATGCGTCAGCAATTCCCATTGGCTGACGCATTTCTAGATGGCCGTGCCATGATGGGCAGGCCACGCCCTTTTAGCATTTCCCATTGGCTGACGTATTTCTAGATAACCAATGGCTATGGTCCCGAGTTTATCGGAAGATTATACCCGAGCGTGACGCTAGAATTCAATTCACAGCCCACGAAAAATCTGTCTAGGCGCGCCAAAAGAAGTTTTCACTTCAAAAATAAAATTTACTTTAATTTTAAAAATTAAATTCAGTTGCTCGACCAAATTTCACAAGAAACCATCGAGGTAAGTGAAAGTAAATTTTAGTTTTTTGTTCATATTTCAAAAATCACACTGGTTTAGATAAAATGTACAAGGGACCACCTGTGAACTATGACCTATCAAACAAATAAAGAATCATCAAAATTGATTCACAATTGGCAGAGCTATCGCGTAACATATTACACACTAAGGTATAAGTCACAGATAGGGACTACCGATAGAAGTGTAAACTAATACCTCAGAATTTGATTGCTCACTTTGAAAACTACGCGGGTGAAACAAGAGGGCGTGGCTATGACCATGGCCATCTAGATGTTCCGAGTTTACCCGAAGATTTATTTCATTCCCGAGCGTGATGCTTGAGGCCAATTCACAGCCCACGAAAAATCTGCCTGCGGTGTGCCAAAATAAGTTTTCACTTCAAAAATAAACATACAGTCCAATTGAGAACCGCCTTTTTGAATTCGTTGAAAAAGTCGCTTTAATTTTCCCTTTATTTTATACTAGCAGCGCCCCGCGGTGTTATCCGCGAAGTTCCCGTTCCCGTTGTTTTCTTTCCGGGATAAAAAGTAGCCTATGTGTTCTTCCAGACTATAATCTACCTGTGTTTCAAATTTCAGCCCGATCCGTTCATAAGTTAGGACGTGATTGAGCAACAAACATCCAAACATCCATACATTGACATTTATAATATTATAGTAGGAAGTATTAGTGTTGAAGCAGACTCACCTCCGAGTCCGAGCGTGATCTTACTGTCGATGAGCAGGCGGCTGAGCGTGGTGATGTGTCCGAGCGAGATAGCGATGTACGCGAACATTATGAAGTAAGACACGAGGATCGTGTCTATGTCCGATTCAGATTCCCTGGGGGAGAAAACATACAAATAAACATTTATTTTATACAAGAAAAAGATGGCATTATAATCTTTTTTACGACTACAAGTGCGGTTTCATCAGCTTTATGATGATTATCTGGTCTTTCACAGAACGCTATTTTCGTCAAGTTGGAGTAGTAGCCTATGTTATGACTTAGAACATCAGCAATCTGGTAGTGAGAGTGTTGTCATAATCGCTCTAGCTGATTTGGAGATTAGCCGGAACGAACAGAAAGACAAAAATTGTAAAGAATGTTAGTTAGGTATATGTACCATCATTCATATGCATGTAGTAAAATGCTGTTATTTTAATATTACGAAGAGACATTTCAATTTTTATTTACTTGTATAGAGTATAGATGTAAACTAACCTTTCCAGTTCGTCTTCAATGGATCTCTCGCTGGTGTAAGCGATGTCCATAAACTCAGGCATTTGTGTCTCCGTATAGTTTTTCATAAACTTTATGAATTCCTTCTCCCACTCGAGCGCAGGTTTTAACTAAAGAAAAAAAATGGTTGTCTGTAAAGTCGGTTTACTGACGATAGTTGAACGTGACAACTTCAACTACGCCTTAGAGCGAGGTAACGCCGGCGGCGAGGTAACGGCGGTAACGGCACATGACGTCATGTTTTGTGGGCGTGCAGCCGGCTTCATCGAATTATAAGACGTTGTCACGTCAAAAACAACGAAATAAATATATTTTGTAATTTGTGACGTATTTTTGTCACAGGTAAAAGATATTCTTGGTTACAGGTACACGTACTACACTTTCCGAGTAGCGAGAAGTCGATTATAAGTGTCGGAATTGATGTTCTGTGACTTCTGACAACAGCATTGACGTTCTGTGCCTTTTGACAGCAGACCTGACGATGGTCTATGGATTGGTCTGGATAGTCGAGATGTTGACTAAATAATTTAAATAAATCGGAGAAATCATTACTCCGTTCTGGAAAAACGATTTTTTGAAATCGTCTGATGGTACCTAAGATTGATAGTTAGAGATTTCGATTTTACAATTAACAAAATTTGTGTCGGTTAAGTGGTTTCGTTTTTTTAGAAAATGTGTTGTTTTTACTTGCAGTGCGATAATGAGCGATTCAAAACGCGAATTTTCGCAGTGAACCATGATGTTTTGCCCGCCATTTTTTTGTGTCGTCATGTCTGTCTGTTTCGTACCTTCTCCTTGTCGTGTCTGTTGTTGACGAGCACGGTGAGGATGAGCGCGCCCGCCTCGTGGAAGCGCGAGCGGCGCGAGAGCTGCTCGCCCGGCGCCAGGAACCCGCCCAGAGCCACCGCCGGCAGCACCGGGCCGCCGTAGTCGGACAGGCACGAGCGGGAGTACGGGTTCCTATCAACACACACGTATTACTTGATGTACACTCTAATCTTACATATTAAAATGGATCTTCGAAATGTATGTGCGCTCGTAACTTTTGAATGACTGCACCAAATTGGATGATTCTTTGTTTTATGTAGGTATACGTTATTGTTGGGGCAAGGTACAAAAAAAATTAGAAAATATTTCCGAAAAAAAGGATGGCGATACGAAGTTCGCCAGGCCATCTAGTAAATCATAATAATACGTCTAGATGAGGTAATCATGCGAGGCGAGACGTTGGAAGCGCGCTCCCAAGTTGCTAACATGGTCGTGTTCGCAGCTTGGGAACGTGGTTTAGGGCTGATGTGTGACGGATGTTTTGATTTTATTGCAACGACTTTCCTTACGACTGGATTGGAGGAGAAGTAAATTTTGATGCGCGACCGAAATTAAAAAAAAATATAAGACAAAAACCGGAGGAAAAATATACAACGGACAGAACATCAGAAGATCAGAACCAAGAATACTGCCGTCTCCACCTAACATATACCAGACATTTTTCAAGATGACCTGAAACCAACTAATCATCTGAAGCAAGACCCCTACCTCTTCACTGAATAGACCTTAGAGGGCTATATCAAGGACAAAACATGAGACACTAGTGAAATTACAATAAAGACCGCCTGAAGCTAACTGATCACCTAAAACAATACTCCTACCTAGTAAAGGACTATCTCAAAGTCGAAACGTGAAACACAGGCGAAACTATGGCAGTAAGGCTACCGGAATGGAACTTGTAGATGTTGGAAGAAAGAGTTGAAAGTTGAGAAATAAGGTTCAAACCGGATGCAGTTGAGTATGACGTCGAGGTAGTCATCGTCGAGGTTGTCCTCGTCGTTCTGGAACCAGCCCCAGACGCTCTGCAGCGCGCACTGGCTCCGCTGCGTGGGGCCCTGCCACGGGCTCGACATCGGGGCGAAGCAGATATCTTCTATCTTTGTCTTGTTCTCCACGTCACGTTGAAGGTCTGGACAACAGAATTGGGGATGATAGGGTCAAAATTGTTAAAAGGACATTGTTCAAAATGGGCTATCCGTGGACAAAATGTTCTTGATAATTTGATTTTGTCAAAAAATCGATTTATTTTTGTAATGAATTATGATGTAATTATTTAAGTACCCAGATTAATAGCCAAAAAGTTCATAATATAAGTAATTTAATCTTTATTTCCGACTTCTCAACCAATTATATTGCCAGTCTATAAGCTTTGAATGATGTCGATTTTTTTCTCGAATAAAATCGATTTCTGTTAATCGATAGAAAAAGTCATCTTAATAATTATGCGTGAAATAAACAATTCATATCGTATTTAAGTTGTTTTCAAGCGACACTGTAGCAAGCTTTTTTGTGCAATGGTTTTTCATCGCACCCGCTTTTACTTTACAACGCCACGAAAAACAAAATCATCTACCGCCGGCGAGAAAACGAGTAACTATCGACTATTTTCTCGCTCAAGAAACGTACAATAGATATACATTCCGTATACCTAAATAAAAGAGATGCATATACAAACAGTTGATAGCTGACTGTTCACACTCCCGGCGAGCACTCGCTTCACTAGTTAGTCGCTGAGCGACATGAGCTATGAAAGATAACACTCGCTCAGCGACACTCGCTAAGCGATTAGAATTAGAACACGCCGAGAGAGCAACCAGCGGTTCATTTCTGTCTATTCAGTGTGGATCTGAACGTACACGTTATTTTACGCCGCGAGTAATCGCTCGCCTCACTCGCACACTCGCATAGAGCCGAGGTACACAACTATGGGAATCACGCACTCGCTCCCCGCGGCTCGCCAACTCGTTTCTAATTCTAGCTTTACTCGTTTATCGTTGCCGGTGAGACAACTGCCTAATGCTGAATAAACAGTAAACAATAATTCTGTAGACCAGTATTAATAATCTAGATGATTATTTAATAATAATAATCTCATTTTAACCACTAACTTGTGAATATTTTAGTTATTATTTTAAACAGCAGCCACCATAATAGAATAGCATCGATTTTATCCACACGATCACTATCGATTTTTTTAGATCGATATTAATATATTTTTTACAATGGCAGCACTGAATACGTCGATACAAAATGCGTAGTTATCAGCTGTTTGTTTATGTTTATTGTGTCATGTGTTTCGTATTTGGAAATTGTGTTATGATGTGTTTTTGGTTGATGAAAATGCATTCTTGGGACCATAGCTGACCCTCGGAAATCGATGGCATCCTCCAATAACGACTCTGGCCCTCCGATTGTACAAAATGTTGTAGTTTTGTTTAAAAATAACCTCGTCAACGTTCGCATTACTTATAGGAAATATGCGTAAGTAGTTTTTCTGCTACTACCAAAAGATAATATTCTGATATTAACTGCAAGAAGCCATCAAGTTTAATATATGATATCAGTGACAGTCAATGGACACATTTAGCCCAAAGTCCCTTATAAATGAACAATGTCCTTTCTTTATACATTAGTTTATAAGTTCTTTAACTACCTACACGTTGTAAATGTCTATGTATATACACCATACATATAAATTTTCGTAGGCTGTGAATGAGACTGATAATCGCGTTCGGATTAATTCGGGCGAACTCGGAACCGCCGAGTCTGCCTGAGCGAGAATGATACAGTCAGCTGCTGCTGTCTGTCTCCTGTCACCACCATGTCGCTGTGTCACGTCTTCGTAAAAAAATCTTACAATTATCTCACTGTATTTTCATTTTGTGAAACAAACCAAAAAATACGTGAACAATATTTGTAGCAACTAAAAGGACGGGCTAGTTAATTATTTTGTCATCATGCCTATTACGACTTATAATACCTAATTAAATTATAACTGACTTGACGCAGTATTATGCGTCGTTTACGTAACAAAAGTGGCGACTCTCGCTGTGGCTCGTTTATGAGTCAGAGCATAGTCATAGCAATCTATACTAATACTATAAAGCCGGAGGGCATTTTTGAAGGAGCTAATTAATATCTCTACCGGACCGATTTCACCGTTGGATATCTACGTGATCTCTGAGTGCTATATATATTTAAGTACCACAGGTGAAGTCTGAACGGGCCTCTAGTACTGTATATGTATAATGCGTAAATAGCGAACACATACCCAAAATCTTCTGTTGTAGCGCGTAAACCTCTCGAAGGAACTTCTCATTGAAGACGGGCCCGAACATGATGGTGCCTCCTGTGGTGTTGTGCTCCACCTTCGGCAGCCCCTTCGAGCTGATGATCAGCATCTCCGTCCTGACAGACAATTCAATAAATCAATAAAAACAAATAATTTCCATATTATGGGAACCAGATAGCTTGATGTAAGTTTAGGCTGGTCTAGTCGGGAGAACGGCGACTGCCGATCCGGAAGCCCCGGGCTCAAATCCCACACGCATTACTGTCTTTTCGATGGCATGCGTAATGGGCCAACGTGTTGGATTATGGCCTTGGCTCTCTTTTTGCGAGAGAAGGTCTCAAGTACAGCAGTGGGAACGTTTAGTGGGCGGTTTATGTTAAATATTAAGCAGCTATAATATACAAATGGTTAATATTTCTGTATGTTAGAAAGGTTCAAAGTAGGAGTCGAAGTAGTCGCGCTCAAATAGTGTACGATATATGTAAGAAGAGTTGTAAAATGTGCTCTATAGCTACCTCTAGAAGGGTTCTGTAAAAAGATCGGTCGTAAAATGAACTCTATATCTACCTGTAGAAGGGTTCAAAGTTGGCGTCGAAGTAGTCTCGCTCGATGCGCGACCGCGAGCTAGGGGGCGCTGCTAGTGTACGATATATTTAAGAAGAGTTGTAAAATGAGCTCTATAGTTACCTGTAGAAGGGTTCAAAGTTGGCGTCGAAGTAGTCTCGCTCGATGCGCGACCGCGAGCTAGGGGGCGCTGCTAGTGTACGATATATTTAAGAAGAGTTGTAAAATGAGCTCTATAGTTACCTGTAGAAGGGTTCAAACTTGGCGTCGAAGTAGTCTCGCTCGATGCGCGACCGCGAGCTAGGGGGCGCTGCTAGTGTACGATATATTTAAGAAGAGTTGTAAAATGAGCTCTATAGTTACCTGTAGAAGGGTTCAAAGTTGGCGTCGAAGTAGTCGCGCTCGATGCGCGACCGCGAGCTAGGGGGCGCTGCTAGTGTACGATATATTTAAGAAGAGTTGTAAAATGAGCTCTATAGTTACCTGTAGAAGGGTTCAAACTTGGCGTCGAAGTAGTCTCGCTCGATGCGCGACCGCGAGCTAGGGGGCGCTGCTAGTGTACGATATATTTAAGAAGAGTTGTAAAATGAGCTCTATAGTTACCTGTAGAAGGGTTCAAAGTTGGCGTCGAAGTAGTCGCGCTCGATGCGCGACCGCGAGCTAGGGGGCGCTGCTAGTGTACGATATATTTAAGAAGAGTTGTAAAATGAGCTCTATAGTTACCTGTAGAAGGGTTCAAAGTTGGCGTCGAAGTAGTCGCGCTCGATGCGCGACCGCGAGCTAGGGGGCGCTGCTAGTGTACGATATATTTAAGAAGAGTTGTAAAATGAGCTCTATAGTTACCTGTAGAAGGGTTCAAAGTTGGCGTCGAAGTAGTCGCGCTCGATGCGCGACCGCGAGCTAGGGGGCGCTGCTAGTGTACGATATATTTAAGAAGAGTTGTAAAATGAGCTCTATAGTTACCTGTAGAAGGGTTCAAAGTTGGCGTCGAAGTAGTCTCGCTCGATGCGCGACCGCGAGCTAGGGGGCGCTGCTAGTGTACGATATATTTAAGAAGAGTTGTAAAATGAGCTCTATAGTTACCTGTAGAAGGGTTCAAAGTTGGCGTCGAAGTAGTCTCGCTCGATGCGCGACCGCGAGCTAGGGGGCGCTGCTAGTGTACGATATATTTAAGAAGGGTTGTAAAATGAGCTCTATAGTTACCTGTAGAAGGGTTCAAAGTTGGCGTCGAAGTAGTCGCGCTCGATGCGCGACCGCGAGCTAGGGGGCGCTGCTAGTGTACGATATATTTAAGAAGAGTTGTAAAATGAGCTCTATAGTTACCTGTAGAAGGGTTCAAAGTTGGCGTCGAAGTAGTCTCGCTCGATGCGCGACCGCGAGCTAGGGGGCGCTGCTAGTGTACGATATATTTAAGAAGAGTTGTAAAATGAGCTCTATAGTTACCTGTAGAAGGGTTCAAAGTTGGCGTCGAAGTAGTCGCGCTCGATGCGCGACCGCGAGCTCGGCGCCGCCCACAGCTCCACGGGGTTGGTGGTCACGATCATGAACTTGATGCCGTAGCCGAGAGCGCACACCACGCATATACCTGCGAACATCATATTACAAAGTTGAGTATATTTCATTTTTTTGATGTGAAAACTTCTTTTAACGCACACAGATTTTTCGTGGGCCGTGAATTGAGCTAAATAAAAGATCTTCGGGTGAACTCGAGACTGCTATAAGTAATAATATGCCAACTGCTAATAAGTCTTCAGAATAAAAACGGGAGGGCCTTTCTGCGGACTTCTAAGAAAGACCAAACCTCCAGTTTTTGTGACCATGGCAGGTTGGCAGGGTCATTCATGGTGAAGTTGAAATAAACCAGAACTGGCTGGCTTGTCAGGACTTGGGTACTAGATCGATGACGATAATTACTGATAACATCGACTACTCCTACAAATGGGTGATCAGATTCTACATCGCGTTTGAAGCCTAATGGCATCCATAATATAGTATAATATTGATTATTGCTGGGCCACTGACTACTTTATATAAATTTAAGTATTGTCTTACCAACAAATAACGTAAATAGAAGTATTACATGGTGGTCTACAGCTACTGGGAGAAGTTTCAAACTCGTCTCTAAGAACGCTGCGACGCTCTCCAATAAGATAGTATTTTAATAGAGTAAAGTCATCAATCTGTAAGACCATTGTGTTACAACTTTGAATGTTTCATAGTCTCACCAGCAAACAACACAATCCAGGGTCTAGAAGCCATAGCGGTGCCCCACCACTGGAAGAAGTCCTCCAGTTTCGTCTCAGTCTTCGCGCCGAGTCGCTCGAAGAAGGTCGCCTCGCTGGCGCCGCCGATGTCCGGATGGTCGGCGTTCCACGTCGGATTCGACGCCATCTCCTGATTGTGCTCCGAAGCTACACCTGCGGATTTTAATATCTTACACAAACGACAAAAGAGCGACCGAGTATATCTTGTTTTAAAAAAACCCCGTGACACACCTTCATAAAGTACACTCGGATATTGTAAAATACAGTATTACAATGTAGTCTTTTTTAACCTCCAATGTACCTAATAAACATTGACATTGGTGTGTATCAAGGATATACTGTTCTGTATTTATTAAAAATTCCATGCCGATGGCTGATCATGGAGTTCTTAATATATTTAGAAACCTTTTTTATACCTACTCATTTTCGTAAGTTTATGTTAGTGTGGCATCTGCTCTTTCTACGGTAGACCAATCTTCGGTAAACAGTAGAAGGAATCAAAAGAAAACAAAAGAAGGTCAAACACCATAGGTTCACCAAAACTGATCGATTGGTCTCAAGAAACAAAACGCGAGCAGACAGATCTAAAGTTTAGCAGAGAACTTGGATCCCATAACACAGGTGTGCCCCCTAGTGTGGGATCCAATGCACGCAGAGAAAACATTGCCCAACTAGTCCTTGTCGTGTCTCGGTACATAATTAAGCAATCCTTGGATGGGAGCTTAGGCCTGGCAAAGACTTGTACTTAGGACAGGTATCTCGGAATTGGTATTTCGTAAGTGTTAATCTTCGGATCCTACGACAACAATGCTTCATAACTTTTCAGTCAACCTTTGTTGGCAACACAGTATTTGTCGAAATAGATTTTTTGTTCTATTTTCTTACGAATGACATTATAAAGGTGTGTCTAAACAGTTATTTTTGGAACAATTTTTGTTGTACCCAGAATACAAATAAACGAAAAACATAAAAAGCCGACTTAAAACGACGGTACAGTTTGTACACACAAAATAAGCTAAACGTATAAATACCATTAAAATACTACCCACCATTCCGTTCTGCATGCATTTTTATACAAGATTCCCACCATATTTATTTTCATTGCCCTTATCTAATACTCTTGATTCACTTTGATCAAAACGCAGCATCTTTCAGCAATATCTTTCAATTGCGACCAGAATATGTGAGCAGTAAATCAGTTCTTGTAATACTAGGTATAGATCTCTTTATAACTCTGTATATATTCAGTTTCAATGCATCGATCAGTTTTAAATTTAAAACTATAACGAAAACGAACTTTGGCGACGAGGGCACAAAGTTTTATTTACATTAAACGTAACAAGGAATAATTTTGAATTCAATTGTTTTATCTATTGTCAGAAGCTTTCCAAAAGATTAAATGGGCCACGTTAAACTACAGATCTTCAACTGATTTTATAAATAGTAGTACATTTAAAACTATTTGCGGACAAACGCAAAATCAAAAAAATCACAAAGTTTGTATTTCAATCATTCTGAACTCAATTTACAAAGGCAGAATTTCTCCTTAGTGAGAAGCTTCCGAATGCGTCTGGCCACAATAAAATCAGTAGTAAAACTATCAGCGAACGAACTACAAACGAAAAAATATACTTTGCCGACATTGACACAAGGCAGTATTTACATTAAACGTACACATCACACAGATTAAACATCTAGTAAACTACACGAACATATTTATGCAAGTTAAACGTTTACACAAATGTATTGATTAATATGCAAATTCCTCTTTTCCTCTACAGTACACATATACAACTTAAACTTGCCGTAATAAAATCAGGATATCCTATTTATTATGGTATTTTTAAAATAATAATCATTCTAGAAACAGTATAAATAATTTAAAAGATTAGCATAAGAAATACATGCCACTATTTACAATTAATTGTATTACAAAATAAATTATTTATATTGTATAGTAAGAGAAAAACGTGTAAGTATATCGTATCGTTAATAATGTTAAAATAATAAATATTAACTCAGGTGTAATAGATAATATATTTATGTAATATTGTATACTACACAGATATACACTCACACATTTGTGTAAGTCACTCACACTACAATTTATTTGTCTGTTAATTGTAATATTTTATTATTAGTTGCTCTAGAAATAGATGTCTTATTCAGTAAATGGTAAGGATTAAACTGGCAGTATGAACATCAGGGATCCAAAAAAAACATAAGCAGTGATTAGCTTCTACTGTGTTAAATGATAACGAACTTTACCTCGCGTGTTATAGAGTACCTATATCATAGCGGTATTTAAGATTAAACTATTTACCTACCGTGCATAAGAATAATGAACCTTATCCTTCTTGTGATAGAGCGTATAACAGCAGTGTGAAAGTAGATGAGTGTTGTTTAGCGTATTTACTACAGTGTTAGAGGATAATAAACCTTACCCAAGGTGTAATAGAGAGCATAATAGCAGTGTATACGTACTAGAGCGGTGAGAGTGGAGCGGGCTGGTCTCGGGTCCGCCGCCCCGCCGCGCCTCTGTCCACCCGTCTGTCCCCAAGCACCAAGTTAACATGCTGTCTTAATTATAACCGACCTTATTGTCATTGCATTAAGACTTCAAATAGAATGACAATGGCATGACAAGTACAACCAAAAAATAATTGTACATCAACATTTATTTTTTTGAAATTTAGAATATTTTGAATGAACATAAAAATGAGCACAAAACCTTTTAGACAGTACAAAATTGTTTCATGATGGTACATTATTATCAAATAATTACTTCTAGAACAAGTACCCAGCTAATTAATATCACTACTGAGTAGCGAACAAACAGTAAATCTGGATAAAATCTTTCGTTTTTCTAATTTTATGTTCATTCTTCAAAATCTATGAATGAAGCAATAAGGTCGGTCTGTTAGAACTAAGTTTTAACAACTAATTCTTCACTAATATATCAAGTACTCTTATATTTAATCTTACTAGTTTCCACACACAAATATAATTTTCTTTTAATTTTTAACTTAATAAGTCCACTTCCCCATTTCGAGGTCATATTTCAAAAAAAAGAGAGTCGAGTCCCATAATCCATCATTCTGACCATGAACAAGTTTGCGAATGTCAAATATCCCAGAAAAATATATTTCTTGTACAATTTGAATAACAAACTTGTAGTACCTACATGGAAAAAATAGTTACGCTGTATTCGAACTTTCGACCTCATTCTTATGCAGTCTTTTTGTTGAGTGTTTTTTTTATTTTGTAGTGACGAGACGAGCAGGACATGTGCCTGATGGTAAGCAACATGCCTGCCACATAACAGCACAGTGACACGCAGCTATTGGAACATGAAGAGTCCAAATCATTACCTAGCACTGAACTGCGCTCGTCACCCAGAGATATAAGATCTTTTATCTCTATGCCCTGAAATTTCACTGTTCTCGCAAATGGGCCACTACACCCAGACTAATATCGTAATTCATACGTAATCGGCAGTAAACCCAATTTCTTCATTTCTCCGCCGTCAAACGGAGTCAAGGTTAACTTCCTTGCTTTATGTGTGGAAACTCATAACCGTCACCATTTGCTAGCACGCACAAGATTACATCCCCTTTCAAAGTTACTAGCAACTTTATTTCTACTCCATTTAAGCTAAATATCGAGAATCTCGATATTCCTATTCGAAATTTCACCTTTCAAAGCGACTTGCAACTTTATTACCATTCCAATTAAACTAAATATCGAGAATCTCTAACATTCCTATTCGTAATTTTATCATCTGTGTTTGTCAATAATAGTAATCTAATTAGTAAAACAATTAGATATTTACGTTACATATTGATTTGTACTCTGCCCGTTGATAATTTACCCGGATGAGACATTCGTTGATATGTAAACATTATCTTTCTACAAACATCGAATGTATTTCTTATACATTTATTGTGAAAATAAAACTTGGTTGTGACACATTCTGTTAATTATCTCAGGATGTACTCGCGTGATGTAGTCGGTCTAGTCTGACTTGAAAACAGTCGAAAAAGTCTTACTGGGACTACCATATCGCATGCGAGCACACCGTGAAACAATATCTAGTCTCATTAGTTTATCGCGTTTATAATGACTTCCATAAATAATACGACTCAATATGGATTCATATTTACATAGTCGTATATTCAAATAATTAAACAAAAGCAACGCATGTATTTTCAAGACTAGCGCAAATAGCTACTTCATGGACAAGCGTGTACAAGTACATCTTAGACCACATCATCGCTTTCCATGCCATGATTTGTGGTCAAACGCCCATTTCGACATAAAGAAAAATAATTCACAGAATTTGAAAGCCAAACACGTCTGATTAACGAAAAAATTAAAACTTGATAATTGTCAAAAACATATATTATCAATAAAGAAAAGTTTATGTAGAAACACTAGTTGCAAAATTTGGTATTTAAATCTTGTGCGTGAAGTCAATATGATATTACACTATCATTTTAGGTAAATTATTGTTCCGATAGAAACGTCCGTTTGAAAAAAGGGAGTCTTTACCAAAAAACCCAACGCAGATAGATTCAGTCGTGAATAAAACTTATCACTCACCAAATTGTCATGACTAACGTGACCATACGCCCAGTTTTCGGAGGGTTATCTGCTTTCAGACTGTCTTATTTTTGTATTACGACAAGGGGGGACGAGTTCTGAATTCGTCCCACTCCGATGGGTTTGGGCAATTCCTCCTGCATGTTGAAATACCAAAAGAATAAAGAAAGAAGGAAGCAGACTCTGTGCTGCTTTCAGGCTATATGTTCAGTTATACCCAGTCGGGACAAAATAGCTAGGTTTTTAACTGACAAACCAGGGTCATAGGTTTCTCCTAAAACCATAGACCAGGACTAAGGAGTGCCGTCCCGGTTCGGAGCCCGCTCTACAGACTTATTTGCCACCCCCAAAAACAATGAAAAGCAAAAAATATCTTGGAGTTTCTCTAGGATTGGCAACGCTATATGGTTTTCTTCTAAGACAAAATCCTAGTATCCTAGTAGCTACGCCAATTGGAAGATGAAGAAAACGTTGTATTAATCTTGCTCGGTTGTTCACTACACTATTAACACTAATTACGTGAACTTTAATATAGTAAGTACAAGAACCTGCATTGAAATATCGGGGTCGGACAACCATATAATCACATATCAAGTAATTAATGATAAATATCTAGTGTTACCAACGACACAGGTCAAAAGTTCCATTACTATTTGTTCACTATATAAATAAGTGTCACGTTGGTCATGACTAATATCATAATTTACCACCATTACACACCACTGGCGATAATTCATTCGGCCAACAATGTTTTACGCTGTTGATAATTTTTCCAAAACACTCGTATGGGTGCAATAAAACCAAGAAACCGTCATACGTGCTAATGAACTCTCAAAACATAATCAAATGACAGTGTAATATCGGCCGCAAAATCAACGTAAACAGAAAACGAACTGACATTCAACTGCAGCAAGGCTTTTGACTAGAGTCGAAAAATTAACTTGTCACTTATCGTACAAATTATTATTATTTTGGATTGTAGACTTTGCAGACTTAGTGTAGACTAGTTCTGTATTATTGGATAGGTCAGACCCATTTGTGTAGGGCTGTAGGGAATCACTGTGGATAATTGCTATGGCGAACTTACTATTACCACAGAATAAATATTAGTACAGAAGCCACACTTACCAAAAACAATTATATAAATAGCGACTCTTGCTGGGACACAACAAAGTTCAATTCAGCTCGCAATACCTGTCGCGATTTTCAAATAAACATTTGCGCTCTTTCTAACGCGTAACTCTGTCCCTGTCTAGCGCGGAGGGTTTACGACATATCTAATAACAATATGCGCGGGAAACGTTTTGCGCGAGCGCTCAGCCGTGCGTCCGACAACCGACTGTCACTTGTTTCCTGGAAGGAACGGTCTAGCGGTACGCTAAAACCGCGCGACCTTGAGCGAGTGAGGGTGCACTGCTATTACAGCGAACCATGAACGCAACTCATCTTCGCAGAATGAACATAAGTGCGCTAAAAAACTGTAGTTAAAGAACTAACGGCTACTTTACGGAAGGGTTTGTAGTGCGGTATTCTCATCCGAGGTATCGGATAAATTGGAGGTCAATTTGTACAAGATCCACAACCATGTTAAAGGCCTCCAAATATTTAATACGACTAGCAAAATAGACGGCCGTACGTGGACAAAAAAGTTTATACGACAAAAAAGTCCTCATCGAAACATATTATTTACTTTTTTTAATGAGCATCTGTATAAATCTAAGAATAAACTACGCCAAGATAATTAATTACCAATGAGCACAATGTATTGTGCTAACGACTGACTCAGTGCAGATAATGGGGAGAATAATGTTTGTTTAATGTTTAGGTAGAACGAACAGTCGTGACAAACATCTGATAGCCCTTAGTTATATGTAGTAGTTAGTAAGTTTAGGCTATTTAGTTCTCAACGCGTGCATTGGTCTAAAGTTCTGTAGGAAGAAGAAGCCATTTGAGACAAACTGAAATAGGTTTTTAAATAGCCTGTAGTACAGTTAATACATTTTTCTTTTCTTTTATCGTATTATCCATAATTACAGTTAGTAAGTTTAGGCTATTTAGTTCCTAACGCGTGCGGTGGCTTAAACTTTAGTAGACTGTAGCGGTCATTTGAGACTAACACTTACATATTATGTCCATAAACTAGCCTGTACGATAATTAATATTTTCAAGAAAATGACGAAACCATTAATAAAATAAACTTATAATATAATACTAGTATCATAAATTCGCTGCTTTTTAAATGTCAGTTCATTTTCGGTACTTAATCAAAACTTAAATAAAAATTCTAAATTAAAAAATTACTCACTCCGCCACCGGGTCAAATTGACCCAAAGCTGCAAAGGTCTACTAACTTTAGTTGAAAAGGAAGTATGTATAATAATAATGAAAAAAATATATGAAAAGATAATAGATATTGATTTAAAGTAAGTAATAGAATGGATCTCAGTGAATGTTAGTTTATTATTAGTTGACAAAGTTGTGTATAAAAAGATACACCGTAGATACAAAATGTATGATAAGTAATACTTAAGTTATTTTGTTTTCAGTAGGTAGGTCAATTTGACCCAGAGCGGCGCGCATCATAATCCTAAAAGTTGACTATAAACCGTTTTCAATGAGAAAACAACAATATTGTATCTAAAAATTTGACAGCAAAGAAACTCTCAGGATCATAGGAGTCATTTTCACACAATCCCTTAAAATAGCAAATGTCCCTCATATCAAAGAAAATTTCCTAACACAATTTAATAAACATTGTTTTAGGCAATCACTGACTGGTTAACTGAGCATGAAATTACATCGAAATATCGGGGACTCATTCTACCATAAAACTACGATAAATATCCCGTATTTATAATGAGTACATTTTAGTGATGTTTTCATCTATACTAATATTATAAAGAGGAAAGATTTGTTTGTTTGTTTGTTTGTAATGAATAGGCTCCGAAACTACTGGACCGATTTCAAAAATTCTTTCACCTTTGGAAAGCTACATTATTCCCGAGTAACATAAGCTACGGCAGATGGCGCTGCAGTTGATATCTAGGTTATTATTCGAGCGAAGCCGGAGCGGGCCGCTAGTAATGTATAAACTGTGCTAAATGACAAAAATATGAATCATCCTTCCACAAGATTTAGAAAGGTGAATGTATGAAGTAAATGGATTGATGGTAATTTAATCTTAAACATGTTCCTATGATCCTTGAATCTCCTGCAAAGGTCTAAAACAACGCTCCTAAACGAATAAAGAACATTTTTTAAATAAACTCAGAGAACCCTTGAGAATCTGGTGTTGTTTGATACTTCCAAGGAATGCTACACCAACTCTAAAGACATCCATAGGTTTACAGGAGAAGTATTTGAAGAAAAAATGTCGGAGTTGCTTAATTACTACAGAAATTATTATAAATTCAGTAAATTTACGTAATATAGCAATTACCCCGAGGTTTTTTAGGGTTCCGTAAAACGTAAAAACGGAACCCTTATAGATTCGTCATGTCTGTCTGTCTGTCTGTCTGTCTGTCTGTCTGTCTGTCTGTCTGTCTGTCTGTCCGTCCGTATGTCACAGCCACTTTTTGCCGAAACTATGAGAACTACACTGTTGAAACTTGGTAAGTAGATGTATTCTGTGAACCGCATTAAGATTTTTACAATTTTTTTAAAAAAGAACAAAAATTAAGGGTGCTCCCCATACTGAGAACTGAAACTCAAAAATTTTTTTTCATATATCCTACACTTGTTGGGTGTCTATCGATAGGTCTTCAAAAATGATGTTAAGGTTTCTAATATAATTTTTGTCTACACTGAATAATTTGCGCGAGAGACGCTTCCAAAGTCGTAAAATGTGTGTCCCCCCCCCTCTAACTTCTAAAGTAAGAGAATGAAAAAACTAAAAAAAATATATGATGTACATTACCATGAAAACTACCAACGAAAATTAGTTTGAACTCGATCTGATGAGTAGTTTTTTTTTAGTACGTCATAAATACACTATTATTAAAACTTCGATCAAAGTTACAACGAACTACAAGAACTATGTGTACTATGTATATTATGTTACTTGCTGCAACGGAACCCTTCATGGGCGAGTCCAACTCGCACTTGACCACTTTATTTTAATATTTAATGTACTTTTCCTGGTAACCTATGCATGACTTTAAGAGTTGGCGTAATATCCCTTGGCGGTATAATGTTGTGAATCCCAAACCGTAGATGGTTGGAAATAAATCCAAACAATTGTTGAACAACTTCTTCAAGGCTACTCCTCATTCATCGGTAACGATCTATGGATCGCAGTCGTCAAAATGAAAGTCTGTCAAATTGAAGCAGAACAGTATTTCCGTCAGGGATTTCTAGAGCTATACCTGCGATACATTTGTATACTTCACCCTTATCTGACATGAAACGTAAATAATCTTGATTACCGACTGACTACCCATCACGAACGAAGACATCTAAAGGTTAGCGTATCTGATTTAAGCAACAAATTGTGCCTGAGTCAGATATACTTTGAGTTGCCTTGACGTCACAAATGTCGAAAATCTCTATATCGAATGTACTTCACTCAAATGTTTGACAATATTTGGGCCAGGTTTGATAAAATTGAACAAATATTTGGAATAGGGGGGTGTACGCCATCCAACAGCCCTGATTAATTGCCAATCCATACCTGATTGTGATATCAAGTAGTGTATGTAAACAAGAATCGTGATTGGTCAATTCGCCTCCTGTTCACTACTTGATTATTTATTTAACCAATTACTGGATAGATAGATTGGCCTAGTAGCTTAGTGGGTATTAACTCTGACTGCGAAGCCGATGGTCGTGGGTTCGATTCCTACCACAGTGCAAATATTTGTGTGATGAATTCAAATATTTGTACTGTCACTGGGTGTTTCTATGTATAATAAGTATGTATTTAAGACTATAAAAGTATTATATCAGCTATCTGGGCACCATAGTACAAGCTTTGCTTAGTTTGGGGTCAGATGGTGTTGTGTGTGAATTGTCCATCAATTGTGATGTCAAGTAGTGTATGTAAACAAGAATCGTGATTGGTCAATTCGCCTCCTGTTCACTACTTCATTATTTATTTAACCAATTACAACCTGTCGCAATTATTATAAGTTTCATGTCAGATGACGGCAAAAACCAAGTAAATCTAGACATGTTTTCAGCTCGTTGAGACTACTCACCGACGATGTTCTCGCGCTGGTTGCAGCAGAAGACGCCGCTGAGGAAGAGCGTGGTGAAGATGACGAACACGATCGCCATGACGACCGCGTACCCGTCCGCGCCGTGGATGGAGAACGGGCGCGGCGGCGGCGGCCGCGGCGGGGGCGCGGGGCACGCCGCCTCGCAGTCCAGGCACGAGCAGCCGGGCTCGTCCTGACGTACAACAACAAAATAAATAAGATAAAAGATAATTTATTCACAAAACACAAGGAAAAAAAAATTGGCAGTCATAGGAACTGCCGATAGAACTGAAAACTTCTAACTCAGAATTTGATAGCTTACCTTGGAAACTACACGGGTGTAAACGGAGGGCGTGGTCTCGCCATCTTGGCATGGCCATCTAGAAATGCGTCAGCCAATGGGTAATGCTGACGCATTTCTAGATGGCCATGCCATGATGGGCAGGCCACGCCCTTTTAGCATTTCCCATTGGATGACGCATTTCTAGATAGCCAATGGCTATGGTCCCGAGTTTACCCGAAGATTTCTTATCATATCCGAGTGTGACGGTAGAATTCTTTTCACAGCCCACGAAAAATTTGCCTAAGCGCGCCAAAAGAAGTTTCACTTCAAAAAGTACACACAGTTTAAATATATATATGTAACGATGTGACACAATAATATGATAGACTACAGGCCCGTGAACAAAATTTACGGGTCAAATGAACCACCACGAGACCTATGTAGGATGATAGAAGGGTATAAAGTAATAAGATTCAGCACTATGCCGTCACTTGTAAGCTGTCCAACTGAGTACAGTTGAAGACGGGGGGTTCCAATCCTCGATCATTTCTCTTTGTCGCATGATTTTTGTACGGCGCGGCGTTGCGAAATAATAGATTAGAAGAGGTATGGAAACTATAAAAATTATAAATTTTAGATTTTTAATTATTAGTTTGTCGGAAAAAATTATGATGTGCCAACAATTTACAGAGTAAATTTGGTCATTTGATTATGTACGGCATTGGTTCCATATCGTTTCAATACCTCTTCTAATCCATTATTTCGCAACGTCGTACAAAAATCATGCGACAAGGAGAAATGATCGAGGATTGGAACCCCCCCTCTTCAACTGTACTCAGTTGGACAGCTTACAAGTGACGGCATAGTGCTGAATCTTATTACTTTATACCCTTCTATCATCCTACATAGGTCTCCTGGTGGTTCATTTGACCCGTAAATTTTGTTCACGGGCCTGTAGTCTATGATTACCTAGTGTACGTACACAAGTGACGGTTGTTAACGAACCCTAAACTAAGCACAAGGCTTGTGTCTTAGTTTACGTAGAACAACATTATTCATCAAATAGCAGAACCCAGTGGTTTCACTGGCGTAGTACCAGATCCTGTTATTTTTTTACCAAATTTCATTCAAATCCCTACAGTAGTTTTTGCGTTAAAGAGTAACAAACATACATCCATGCAAACTTTCGCGTTTAAATACGAGTAATTAAGGTGTATAATATTAGTAGGACTTATACTAAGACGGCCTCGTGGCGGGTCCTGGGTGGGTGATTAGGGGTGTGCCAGTGGCATACAGATGGATGTTGTTACGCAATGTTTCTGTTCTCATACCTAACAGTACATTTTTTAGAGCTCCAACTCGTCTCGTCACTGTATCTTCATTATCATTCACTGTTTGAAGTTGGCTTCTTACTATACCATCTTCGGTTCTACGTCAATACAGTACAATTTGGTCCCACGGTAACGTTACAAAAACAGTAGTACTCACGTTGATGCCGACATTGCAGCCCCTGATCTCCGGGTTGATAGGCGTGTATCCGTCCAGTGGTGCGTCGTCGCCGACGTAGTTGACTTGGAATGGCACGAAGCCGTTGCCCTCTTCGGTCCCCATAAACTCGAACCAGCGCTGTGGCGTACAGTACTCAGAACTCCAGCTACCGCACATCAGGTCCAAGGCTTTCTGGTTCGAAGTCGGGTTCAAAACCTGCATAACAAGATACAAGAGATAACGAATGTACCGCATTTCAATGTACATATAGAGTACGTGAGATATTTTTATTTTGGTAAATTATGTGATTGTAAAAAACAATTATTAGATAGTTTCCTATTTTAGTTCTGTATTATTATTTATTTATTTTTTTCGATCTAGTAATGGCATGTAGGTACTTGGCAGAATAGTGCTGCGGCGATGTTACGGTTAAATTAAGAGTTGAAACTAGACAATGACAGTTTATCATTTGGTAACCAGGCTACCTGAGGCCAACTACCATAGATAAAAAACTGTCAATTTATGTAGAATCTAATGACGTCGACAAATTAGATCTTGCTTAGAAACACGATGTAGAAAATAATATTAGGAAATAAAAAACCTCGTAATGATCCATGAGGCACTGTATCAATCGAGCCAACGGGGCCTATAAGCCTATAACCTTATATTGGTTTTGGCTTTTTTCTTAATTTCGAGATTGTATTTGACGAAAGACCAAGGTAATTTGTAGTAGTAAAGTAAGCATATGTTTATTATAGTTTGTGCATCTCACATTTATGCAGGAGTTGAATGTTCCGTCCTTGTATGTTTTGCTCAGATGGTAGTCAATCTCGATTACTCGGTCAGTAGTGGCTGAAACATTACATTTAAATAGTTTAGTGAACAGGTATTTGTGATGATTAAATTATCTCTGAAAACAAAACAATCGACTTCAATATTAAAAAAAACTCAGTTCACTAATTTTAATTTAGAATTAATCTTAATATATATAAATTTCCCGTCACTATGTTTGTCCGCGATGGATTCCTAAACTACTTAACCGATTTTTAATTAAATTGGCACAATGTGAGCAGTCTCGTCCAACTTGAGAGATAGGATAGTTTTTATTTCTATTAATAGTCTTTAAATGACAATATCCGAGCGCAGCCGGAATGGGCCGCTAGTAGTCGATATATCATCGACGTATGTTTATTTTTGGTGATATTATAAAAACCGCTAAATGAATTTCGATTGAGTGTATAGTGTATATGGGAATTCGGGTAGTCTACCCTTTCGAACAGAAAAATAATGATCAAAATCGGTTCATCCAATCGAAAGTTCTGAGGTTACGTAGATAAAAAAGAATACAATCGAATTGTTGGTTTTTTGAAGTCAATTAATAAGTAACAATTTATTAGTCTTAAAATAGAGAAGAATCTAAATCGAGAGTGAATCGGTTTATTCTAGATAAGAACACTCCATCATAGACCGTTTGTCTTCTCGCTTGAATTTCGATCCCAGACTGTTGCTCCAGACCATTTTGCTCTCTGGTTGTCTATACAAAAAGTTGTGGTCGGCATTACAATTACAAATTTGAAATTTTCAAACAACAATAACTCTAGGTTGTCAAATATAATGGAAGACTGGGTCATAAAGAAACTATTCTAATTAGTCCGTCAGCTATATCATTTAAAACAAATTGTTTTACCAAATTGTTAAAAATCGACAAAGATCATCATCAGATCATCAAATTTCTAGAGTTCGTGAAGTCACTTGTGGGTAAAAGTCGTACCCACAAATGACGTCATTCGAAATATTTAAGCACTGTTTCTACGTCATTTTTGGTTTGTGAAACAAAAGAAAAAATACGTGTACAATATTTTTTAGTCATCTAACAGACGGACTAATTAGTAATTTTAGTATGAAGGTTGAGGTGAGATTCTTGAGTTGTGGTTGTCATCACTCTAATCAGGGAGCAGTTGTTTCCTAAATTTGCTTACGGTGAAACGGCAGGCATATTCTTGCTACATTGAATATCAAAAGCGATTGAGCACTCACCATTGTAGGGGTCAAATTTGACAACCTTCAGATAGTCGCTCTGTGTGGGCGAACAGGTCATAGCACAGATGTGCTTCATGAAGTTGTCCATGCAGGAGGGGCAGCGGGCCAGCATGTTCTCGGCGAGGGCCACGTTCGTCGCCATCAGCTGCAACTGCTCGTAGTTGCAGCAGGAGTGCCCCAGGGCGGCCACCTCGGGGCAGTACTTCTGCATCATACTCTGTAAAGTGAAAACGACGTTGTTAATATCAACCATGATCGACAAGAATTCTACGTAATACGGCTTACCATAATATAGTTTATCCCATACATACGTTCATGATATTTTAAAAACTACTATAAACCTTTAAAATATCGTGAACGTATAGATGTTTTTGGAACGAAGTTCCTTATCGCGCTTTATGAAAGGGAGCTAGACGGAAAAAAATCTCACGAAAAAGTTGTAACGTTTTGTGCCCTGTACGTGACAGAATTAGAAACTTTTTTAGTTCCATATTTTTTTTAAATCCATGGTAAGTATGTTGTTTGTACGCGATGTTGTCCTAAATTACTAAACCGATTTTAATCAAATTTTGCACACTGTGTGCAGTGTGATCCAATTTGGCAGATTTATGCAATATTTATTTAATGGGCATGATTTGTTCCTTATTTGATGTTATCACAACGAAGCCGATACGAAACGAACCGCTAGTTTTCGTATGATTTGATGATAGTTTTGTTGGAATCCTTCTGTTTCTCTTTGTTTGGTCAGTTATTAGCGATAGAGGTAAAATGTTTGGAATAAACGCGTTCTACGTTTCATTCCAAACATTTCTATTGTTTTAACCAAACATGTTTTAGTTCGTTTTTAGTCGTGGCATGAAAAACTAAAACATGTTTACAGAAGTGTTCACTTTAAAAATTAAGGCACATGACTTCTACGCACAAAAAATGAAAGTTGGTTAAACAAAAAAATATTCCATTTATCAATCAAGTAATATACATTTTTGATTAACTTATCAAGGAGAATAATATAGCAGGTGTTATGATAATCGCTAAAACTCGCGACGTGTCAGACAAAACGTACAATGAAACATGTTTTCTCTAACAAATTCCAATGTCAATAACACAACATAATACTCCTAGTTTATCTCATAGCAACAATGCGGTCTACGATGAAGCGTGCTTACCTAGGAGAAATCGATTCACTCTCGATTTATAGATACTAAAGATTGTAACCATCGAAAAAAAAAACAACAATTATACAGCCTAGACGTTCTTACCACAGAAATAGAATAAAACCTCTTCGTTCAAGTGTCTATGTCTAGCAACTTGGCCTGGGGTCTGCTTGTCCAACTGTAAGTTAAGCAAGGCAAAGATGTTTGAAGGAAAAGGTTTAATTCAATTTTTGAAATAAGAACGTCTAGGCGGAACGTGCAATTGTTGCTTCATTCAATGGTTACAATCTTGGTGTCTTTAAATCAAGAGTGAATCGGTTTCTTCTAAATAAGCACGCTCCATAGTAGACCGCATCGTCACTTAACATCGGGCGAGATGATGGTCAAGTGTAAACATATGTACCTATACAAGTTAAAAAAGTTGTTGCTTCGAAAAACTAAATATTACGTTAAGATACGGCATTAAAAATGTAATTCGGTTTCGTTACTATCGATATTCTCGATTCGGTACGAATTTTTTAACTATATCGATATACATACATTTCTGACTCGATTACAGGGCCGAGAACAAGACATACATTGTAACAATTTTATCAGCCAGGTCCCTAAATAAAGACGCAGTAATCAGCCGCGCTAATTACATCTGCTGATACCGCACACAAAGGTTGTTTGTGTCTGGTGACTGGTGCCCTTCAAATCCTAACATTAATCGCTCATTAACCCACGGGTTATCAAATACACGTCGCGATACAATCCTACTAATAATATTACAAACGCGAAAGTTCGCGATCGTGGATGGACGGAGATTTGTTACTCTTTGGCGCAAAAACTACACAAGGGATCTCGATGAAATTTGGTACAAAAATAGTTTGAAATAACACATAGGACACTATTTGCCCCGGAACTACGCGGATGAAACCGCGAGGTGCTGCTAGTTGAAGTATAAATTATAGGAGTTACTGACATAAATCACACATACATAAACAATATAGAATAGTAGCCACGGCAAGGGCGCTCGGAGAGTCGGTCATCCATCAGCGAGATGGGTCTACGATATTGTAAGTATCGGTCGAGCAAGGACTCGGACGGCGCAAAATCGAGGCTAATTGCAAACCGATGCCTATACCCAGGAGTGGGATAACGAAAGCCTTGTATGCTGATCATAAATACATAAAAATAAACATTGGTTTACACATTTTTTTTTTTGACACCACACCATCCAGCCTCAAACCAAGCAAAACTTGTAACTATGGAAGCCACATAGATGTTTTATTCACATTACTATTAAAAACGCGAACATTTTTGGTTTTGCAAGTGTTAAGCTTGTATGTTTGTTCCCACGTTTATCAGAACCGATTCGGCTGAACCGATTTGAATAAAATTAAATACGTAGTAAGTGCCTGATCATCACATAGGTTACCTACTTTAAGGGAACCATTAACTATTAAGATATACATATAACGCTTTACTCGTAGTTTATGGCTCCGTGGAGTAGCTATGTGTTCCACCATTACCTATGACGAGAGGATGCTACAGGTTATGGTTACTGCAGGATAACCCAATGAAATGATTCATTTGCGTGATTCGTGTCTGCGGTACTCAATTGTCGTGATATAAAAAAGCGTATGCAAACCTATGGAGATGCGGGGCGCGACTAGTACTTATATAATTTTGGCCAATACCCAGACACAGATAAAACATCCGTGCACAAATGTTGGTGTTAGGTGGGGATCACACACAAAATGATGATAATGATACAATAGTTTCTATGAATAAATAAATTCAAACGATAACTCGTTTGAAGAGTTTCTTACATAACAGATGATGTACACATCATTGTTCTTCAGATAATTTTATTTGCATTAGAGGCAAAAACAGCATTATTGTGACAAAGGCCACTCGAACGAAAAAAACATAATATAACGTAAGACAGCGTATTATCGCTTCTAAAAAGGCCATTAAATAGATATTTAGTGTTTACTAGCATATTCGACAAGGACAGGCACGAAGACAAGTTCATTTTGAATGCGGATGTTGCGTTCTGAACTTTGAAATTATTGCAAAAAGTTTGCTGTGTTTGATGTTCTAACATCAAGAAAATACATCCGATACAAATTATTTTACAAGTTATTGATACTGATAATAAATAAGATGTTTTTCTGGGCCCATTTTTATTTTTTATAAATTATTGATAAAATAGATTTTAGACTACAGGTCCGTGAACAAAATGTATGCGTCAAATGAACCACCAGGAGACCTATGTAAGATGATAGAAGGGCATAAAGTAATAAGTTTCAGCACTATGCCGTCACTTGTAAGCGGTCCAACTGAGTGCAGAGGGGGGGCAACCCTCGATCATTTCTCCTTGTCGCATGATTTTTGTACGGCGTTGCGGAATAATAGATTAGAAGTTAAAAGAGGTATTGAAACTGTATGGACTCAGTTGGACAGCTTACAAGTGGCATAGTGCTGAATCTTTTTACTTTATACCCTTCTATCAACCTACATAGGTCTCCTGGTGGTTCATTTGAGCCATACATTTTGTTCACGGGCCTGTAGCCTGTTTGAGAATGACCGCCATCTCGCTGTGAACAACAATGCGCAACTAATTAACTTCTAACTGAGAAAGTAATCCTCAATGACTTTGTAATTAACTGCTTCGGGATTCTTTAGTTATTTGATCTGTAATATATTTGTACTATTCATACCTGTATTCAGACGATAGGATAACATATTCTAATTATTTATCATTACTGTTTTATGTTGTTTGTTGTTGCTAATTCATTTCTGACAATGTTATAATGTGATAATTAATTACAATAATGTATGATACGAGTAGGTATAATTGATTTATGAAACGACGTGTACTAATAATAATCTTTTATCAATAGGTATGAATATGATGGACTAAATAAAGATGTGCGAAGAATAACTTTCAGCCAAAACTTTGAATGGAGAGTAGTGTGCGTGTGCGCATTCGTTCGACACCTTATCGTGAGTATCTATCTCTGTAGCAAATTTCATCCAGAACCTAGTAGTAGTAGGACTCTTAGCAGAGTCCGCCTGGGGAAGTACCACACCTTTGCCAAATATTCTACCGCCAAGCAGTAATGTGCAAACATTACTGTGTTCCGGTTTGAAGGGCAATGATTCCAGAGAAATTACAGGGCTTAGAGACATAATATCTTAGATCTCTGGGTGACGAGCGCAGTGCAGTGCTAGGTAATGATTTGGACTATCATGTTCCAATAGCTGCGTGTTACTGTGCTGTTATGTGGCAGGCATATTGCTTACCATCAGGCACATGACCTGCTCGTCTCGTCACTCTATGCTATAAAAAAAAAAAAAAACCTTTCAGAAGCTTTTGTATGAGATAGTACCGATATGTAGCTACGAGTAGTATATATATATATACTAGCAGTGTCCCGCGGTGTCACCCGCGTAGTTCCCGTTGTTTTTCCGGGATACAAAGTAGTAGCCTATGTGTTCTTCCAGACTATAATCTATCTGTGTTTCAAATTTCAGCCCGATCCATACATACGTTAAGACGTGATTGAGCAACAAACATCCATACATTGACATTTATAATATTAGTATGTTATCTCCGTATATTTTTCTCCACATGTGACGTATTGAGCACTTTTTAGAGTTATTTAATACTAAAATTAAAAAGTTAAGTTTTCACTTTTTTTTGGCAGTCTCAATATCTATAATTTTTGTAATAATCGAAGTTTATATATGATCAAACGAACTTCCAAGTGAAGTTCGATCATTATTATATGAGTCACTTCATTTGAAGATATAGTATTATTTATAGTTTTAACGAGGTAGTACCCTTAATCTACAGGCAACATTGCACGTTTTTTAGAGTTAAAGTTTTATAGGGAAAATCAATTTGCATGTGGTAACACCGGTGCCTCCCTCGCTAGGTCGGCCATTTTTGTCTTCATTATTTTTAGAGAATTTTCAAAACAATACTTCATAATCAAGCATGGGTTTGGAACACGTAGCCGTATTCCTCGGGTTGGGTTGGGTTGTTACCTATATCTTCAAATGAAGTGACTCATATAATAATGATCGAACTTCACTTGGAAGTTCGTTTGATCATATATTATATTACGTCACTTCATTTTTCAGATATAGTATTATTTATAGTTTTAACGAGGTAGATATTTAGAGAATGAAGCTTTGTTTTGCTAATAGTATTGTTATAAAGTAAATAAAAAAAATCTATTCGTTTTAATATGCAAAAGAGCTTATAATCTTATTTAAGCTTTGTTATAATACTTAATACAATCAGCCTTAAATTGTGAAATATCCTGTGTGATCATGATCTTAAATAGTAAGAATTAAACGTCTCAATTACTATTTATATTATTTAATCTGGCGGAAAACAACAGATCTGGCGAAATCACATTCGTTTGTTTTAACAATGGATTTGTTATAAAAGCGAGCAAAGCTACAACCACTACGTGGCGGTCCAACCCGCTGTTTTCTGATAACAAGTAGGTATGTACACCGAGTCCCGCAGAGCTCGCGGCGGAGGTGGAAGCGTGGCGCGTACTATGCGCGCCAAACTTGCGGGTGTCTATGTCTATGCCGCTTTCTGAAAACACCGTCTTCCTCCAACGGCTGATAGATTGAGTTGTAGCAACCGTATGTGGCTATTTTATTGTCAGGAACAAGTTTCCTATATTCGGACCACCCGAACTTTTCGTAACAGGAATGTAAATATTTGGGAGCAGAAGCAAGACAGATTTTTGGATTTTCCACAAAATACGGTAAGAATAGCACCAGCTGATCGCGGTCGCGTGCTGTGGTTTTGATTGGAACCAATATGACTATCTTAATACGATTATCTAACATTGTGATATTTTCTAGTTTTATTAGAGACAGGGATTGAACTCTATGTGCAGTGCACAGAGCTAGACATAGCTAGTATTACAAGTTTCTTTGTGATATTTTCTGTTCAATTCCAAAGATTAGTAGATACCAATTAGAAATGTAATTGAGAACTAATCGTCGATACCACGTTGAAATATACTTGGGAGTAATTGGGCTTCATTTTATATGCACCTTTAAGAGACGCCTAATGCGACCATCCCATCTGATTATAATATCTCCTAATAGAAGCGATAGGGCTGACCTATGGCTGTTTAAGTTTCCATCCATCCATGATAATAAATAATATTTTATTGTATTCCATTCATCAGAGAAGACTTTATTAAATTGTTCGAAAAGAAAGGATAATATTAATGATATTGAATCATTGTAAATGTTTGTCTTATTAGACTCACAAAACTGCCACCAAACGATGCACGTAACATTACATATATTGTTTGAGTGTGTTGTCGGATAGTGACGCTAACGTTAGGTCGAGTGCGCCGGCGAGACGCCGCGGCGCGTGAAGGCTGTTCGCAGAATTTCGCGGCACCCAGGGTAAGACGCCAGTCTTACCTTGGGTGCAGAGGATGAAGGTCACTGAAATGAGACCGGAGTAGATACATACTATGATGTATATTAGATATCTGTAAATTTTGTAACAGAGGATACCATGGCTGTGAAGGCTAGTGTGGGAAATTTAGTCGTCGATAATATTCCGTAAACACTTGCAAAATAATGGGGGAAATGCATAAAAGTATTTCTGCTTCCAATTTAAGGTAAATGCATTGACGGCATTTGAATCCTATTTCCAGGAAATAAACCAAATAGATTTGGCTTTGCTCCGAGAGGCAAATAAATCATTTTCAGGACATTCGAAGAGGCTTATTATGTCCTGAAAGACGTTATCAGGTAACTCCTATTTCGGCATGCATCGATCGGCATGATAGTGTTTGGTATTAACATAAGAAACAAAAAGCCAAATATTTTGGCTCTCGCACCATTGCCAAATCTCTCTCGCGAGTTTAGTAAGGTAAGGGAATTGAGTGCCACTCGCAGTAATATTTCACAGTTAGATTCGTTGTAAACGAGAATACTGCTAATAAATCGAGATAATATGATATTGTTTTTCTACGACCTTCCCTGCAGACAGCTTCCCCCTTCCTGTTAAGGAAGCAAGCTTCTGTGTATGTTTCGAATTTATATATATATATATATATATATTTTTTTTTTTTTTTTTTTTTAAGGAGTGAAAAATTTGTGAAGATGTTATCTCTCCATTAACAACATTTGTAATTTTGATTTTTGATTTAATAAAAAATCCATACTTTTTTGCGGAGCAACACCAATTAATTTGGCAAATTCACGAATTGTACATTTTGCTAAATGAGAACATTTCTGGACTAATTGGGCAATATTGTTACGCATGGTAAACTCCTGGGAGTTAGGTATATCTGAAACCTAAAAACTTTTTGGTTTGCTCAGGATATTAACAGCTTTTTACGTGATTTCTTACAATGCGCAGCAGCAAATTTTATGTCGGTAGTATATTGTTTCTACACTTGTTAAAAGTGTCTCTTATACATAATATGACGTATATTATTGACTTACGCCCTCGACTTCTGAGGCGAGTTAAGTATAACTTCCTTCATTATTTTGGTAAGTAATTTAGGAGTCAATCCGTAAAGCATTGCGGTAAATTCGTATAATATCGGTTCCCGTGATTTAGGAGGTTGAAATTGGAATCTCAAATATTTTTGGTCAGTATATGGCTTAAAATCCATTCTATGGTATTACTTTTGACGCTGTCCAATAATCTTCCATTTTAAAGTGTGTATATATATGTGTATATATTATAAAGCTATTTAATAATTTTAAATTTAAAATATGAAAATATAGCAATTAGTCATTGCAAAGTGTGCAAACAGTTACGGCACCGAACTGTATTAGTTTGCTGTATTAGTTTGCGAATGGCATTGGACATTTCTCGGTGTTCATCATGGTTAAATTTAGACCTGATTGAACAACCATATTTTCAAAAGGAATATAAATAGTGGAAGTGAAAGGATGGTGTAACCCTTTTCAATCCATGACAGAATGACATGGTTATTGGTTAGATTTAACCAGCAATAGGGAATATGCATGATTTTTTTTTATATTTTTAATTCACTTATTACACTATTATAACACAATAAAAAATATAAATACTCTTGCAAATGTTCACATTGATTTTTAAAATAATATTGAAAACATCGATAAAATTTTACCTGTTTGAACGCCGCCATCTTTCCCGCGCCTGACATGACGTCACAGGCCATGCTCTGTGTTTGTTTACTACAAGTCTAGAAGTGTTGCAGTTACTATTTGTGCTAGCTATTAAAACGATGGGAAAAGCTAAAAAAACATTGTATAGGTATCGCCTTGTACCAAAGTGCAAAATCATTATGAGAAGTACATCCGATAAAATGTTTTTTGCTGTTCCAAGATATGCGAAAACACGAAAGCAATGGTGTAAAGTAATGAGAAGAGATGAAGTATCTTTTCACATGTACACATAAACAGCCCACTAAATGTTCCTACTGCTGGGATTCGGGGCCTTCTCTCGCAAGGAGAGAGTCAAGGCCATAATCCACCACGCTGGCCCAGTGCAAGTTGGTGGATGACACATGACTTCGAAAGATTCTAGGTACATGTCGGTTTCCTTACGATGTTTTCCTTCACCGTTTGAAGTTAGTGGCATTACGCACATGACTTCGAAAAGACAGTAGGTAGTGCGCGTGATTTTGAACCTGGGGTCTCCGGATCGGCAGTCGCCGTTCTCCCGACTAGACCAGCCATAACTTATCAACATTGAAGTACCTATTCAACATTGTTTCACTCTTTATAAAACTTGATTACGCGATTATCTGTGTCACTTACAATCATTTTTAAACAAATCTTACAATTATTTTTTACTACAGACAAGAAACTTTCAGTACCTATTTGATGTTTTTGGAACAAGGCTCTGCTTAGGTGCACTGTAAATTTCCTTTCCTTTTATGAATTTCAAGCTTGAACATAGTCTACTGCCGATCTTATCTATTCACCTTATGATTCTCGTTCAGGGTAGCGATTCTAAATCCATTCGGTTGCATCCGACACGGAATCTCGTATCTCGGTCTTTGTCTTATCTGTTTAGTATGACAGAGACCGAGAGATGAGATTCCGTGTCGGATGCAACCGAATGGATTTAGAATCGCTACCAAGATCTGTAACAAGTATGCTTACTTGTTACAGATACAGATAAAAAAAATGTTTGTCAAATTCAACATGATTTATTGTTGTTAAAAATTCACGACTAAATTATTTAACGTAATAAACTTAATGAATATGAATAAATGTATTAGTTATAAATTATTATAATATAGGCAGTGGATCAGCAGTTTCCATGTTCCAATATTATTTTTAGGTACTTACCTACAGCTGATTGCATAAACTTTTGCATAAAAACCTACGTAACAGATTATAATTATTGTCTTTTAATAATTACCTTGCAGCTTTTACACCTCTGACCTCAGCGAACATAAAATCTGGCTTTGATGCAAAAAATGCCGTCATCATGAATACATCTATTTTCGGTAGATTGTCCGAATATGCTTTGACAAAACCACTTTTAGTCATAATCCTAGATGATCCCTAATATCACCAGAATGCTAAAATTACACAAGCTAATGCAAAACACTACAATAAATACAAATAAACACGACCTTTCTCTCAAATACTAGTACTAGCACAGTACGAATATCGACACCGTTAAATCAGATAACATGTCATGTGACGTCACTTTTGTATCGACCAATAGTGATGCGTTTCGCAAATTTGAATTTTCCTCGCCTATTTTGCACTTTTGAATTAATATTTTTTGCAATTAATAACTAACTAAATGATAAAATAATGATTTAGGCATAATGGCCGGACATTAAAGATACTACGAAAAAAAAATCAAGCCAATTTAAACTACATGCATATTCCCTATTACAAAAGTAAGTAAGTCGGGCAGCATGTACCTGAACTATTGTTGAGCATTGGCACGGGTCTTGGGTTGGTTCGAGTTATTCGATGTTGATTGAGGCGTGGTCGTGGGGTAGTGTCGACGAGGTGCCGACGACGCTGCTCTGCCTCGACCTCCCCGTCCCCCCCTGTTCGGAGTGTAACGAGGAGGTGCGTTTCAGTTTCCCTGCTGCTGTACCGGGCGGCTGGCTGAAGCTTGTGGGAGTAGCCATCTTCGGATTGATCTTATTTCGAATTTGGCTACCTTGCCTTTTGATAGCCTTACAGGCTTTAATTTTTTCAGCCAACGAGTTACTAAAATAGAGTATCGCCACGTTCGATATTCTGAATGACGTGTAAGATGCTCTTCTCTAAGCTTGGCGTTATCAACATTGTTCCGTCCGTGGTGAAACAATTGCGCAGGTCTGTTTTTAACAACATATCCTTTCCGCGGTTTATTGCGGACACGCCCGTACTACTACTTAGTACGGGGTTAGTTTTTGAAAATTGTATAAGTTTTTTATCGCAACCTTGTACGATTTCGAATACTACCGCTGAAATTTCGGCATCGAGTTTAGTAGCTTGTAAAAGCTTGCAATTGGATGGTGTCAGATATCACTTTGCAAGTATATTTGTACTATGTCTTCTTTAGAAAACCCTTTCCAAAGTAAAGGAAGCCATTTGGCTAAGTTGGTATAAATATTATCACCAAAATCAGGAGTGTTGGATGTACACGTACCCAGTGCGGATCCAGACAGACAAATCCTCGGTAGATGGCGCGGATGTCGTTTGTATATATTTTGGTTCTATAGGAGCAAAATGGGACAAAGGCCCGGGTTTGGCGGCAGTGGCAAAGCAGACTGGATTTCATCCCTCAGACTTTCCCACATTTCGGACGGCCATGCTCGGGTTCGTAAGGTGAACCTTAGGAGTTTAGAGTTACATACGAGTTTTATGTAATTACAAATGACTATGTTATATCATTTGTGCGAATAAATTGCGAGATAGCATTGCGAAATCTGTTTTATTTTGTAAAACGATAAACGACACAATAACTCCGTAGCTCAGTCTTTAATGAGTATTTTTTATTAATCGAGGGTAGCTCACGGCTGCTCTCGTTATCGTGGTAGACTCGCAGTCTATCACGATTTTTTAAAGAGTGCTTTACGTGTTTCAAACGATAAATATATACCTAAGCGGGTAGCTCGCAGCTACTCACTTCATTACAAGTGACTCGTGGTCAATAATTTTTTAAAGCACTTATTTTAATGTAAATTTTTGTTAATCGAGGGTAGCTCACGGCTGCTCTCGTTATCGTAGTAGACTCGCAGTCTATCACGATTTCTTACCAAGTGCTTTACGTATTTCAAACGATACATATGTAAGCGGGTAGCTCGCAGCTACTCACTTCATTACAAGAGACTCGCGGTCAAAAGTAATTTAAAGCACTTATTAAATGTAATTTGGGGTAAACATACCTTATATTTCACTGTTCGATGAGTCGGATAAAAGCCCAACCCGGTGTTTCTTTTTCTTAGCTTGTTCTTGCATTTTTAGATTTTTTCTTTCGTGATGTGCTAACTTCTCTTCAGCACTTCGCTCTTCACATTTTGAGTTGCACGTGCGTTCGTCGCCTTGCACGAAAAAGGAATGAAGACAAAAATGGCCGACCTAGCGAGGGAGGCACCGGTGTTACCACATGCAAATTGATTTTCCCTATAAAACTTTAACTCTAAAAAACGTGCAATGTTGCCTGTAGATTAAGGGTACTACCTCGTTAAAACTATAAATAATACTATATCTGAAAAATGAAGTGACGTAATATAATTTGTAGTTAGTAGTACTTTGAAATAGCATATAAATTATTATTATTATTCTCGGAAAAAAAAATCTTAGGGAATATGTAGGTACCCTTTTTATAAACTCTACATAACGAAATCGCGCGAAGATACATATATTTAAATTAAGTAAATGAAATAAACAAATATGTGCTTTTAATATCAAAGCACAGACTGCTACTTGTGCTAATTTTAAAATCTGCAAAAAAAGTTGTCTACTTTGTTAAAGGTCATAATGTATGGAACGAACGATTTGCTTGGAATTGCTGTGAAATGAGCCTTACGCGATTCGAAAATTAAAATCTAACAAGTGTTTAGTTTTTGAAATCTCAAGTCAATCTATCTATTACAGATAGATTGATAAACTATTGCATCTAAATCTTAAATTATACAAAACAATTTAAACTAAAGTAGCAATTGATGCCCGCTGAATGCGATCTCTTCCAGGCAAGCCTCCTGCTCAGATCATGTTTTGATGATTGATCAACATGAGCAATGCTAAGCTGGGTTTTATTCGGCCTCGTGGCTTAGTTGGTAGCGAGTCTGTCAGCGGAACCGGAGGTCGTGGATTCGGTTACCACTCAGCACAACTATTTGTGAGATGAATACAAGTATACGTTGTGTGTCTAGGTGCTTCTTATATACGAGTATGTATCATAATTATGGATGATATACCTATTATCAACATCAACAGCCCACTAAACGTTCCCACTGCTGGGATTCTAGGCCTTCTCTCGCAAGGAGAGAGTTGAGTATACCTATTATACTTATCAGCTATCTGGCTCCAATAATAATACAAGCGTTGCCGTTGCTTAGCTCGGGGTTACATAGTGTGTTAGGAACCTCCAACAATATTTATTTATTTGTTAGTCTGTGAGTAAGTACGCAGGACAGTGACATTTATAGATACCGATAATAACAACGAAGCTGAAAAACACACGTGAGATAATTTTAGAGCAATACACAAACAAGAACAAAGTTTCGGAAGCCGATAAGTAGCGGTTTATTATTATCTATTCCATGAGAGTGGCTCAGAGATAGACATACTTATTGTTATTGATAGTAGGTTCAAATTCCATCATCCGTAGAGAATAGTTGCAATCTATTCACGTGTCATCAGCACGTGCCGAACGCTTTGTACTACAATACAACTGTTTATTGACTTTTAAATAAGTAGGTATATTCGGTGTATAACACGAAACCTGATCTCTAAACAAGTACACTTTAAACTGTACGTCATTTTTTTTAAACTGTATGCTGAGTGCGCGTTATGTCGAAAGCAATACGCGGTCTACCTGAGCGCGTAAACAAGACACTCGTATGAAGAACTCTAGCGATGCTAGAGATGCTTTAAACTTCTTTGAAATGTTTTGTTTACGCGCTCACGGTAGAGTGCGTATTGTTTTCGACAACACTCGCGGAGTCGCGCTCAGCATACTGATCAAACCTTTCAGATATAACTCTAACATCATCTTATTAGATAACAGGCGTTTTCAAAATGATAAATTTAAGTGTCCACCGGCGAAAATATATCATTAATATTGTTATTAACATTGACGTTTAAAGATGATTATGTATATAGATTTGCTAATAATATATCGTTGTTTTTAACTTGTTTCATAGTAATAGGTATGCACATGACCACAATCTCGTTTTAAATTTCTAACAAAATGAAACGTTAACGCAGACTGTAAGTTTAAATCGACTTTTGTCATCGGTACTGAACATAATTAACATTTCTAAACAGCTCTCTAGATCACATTGTACAAGATAGCGTCATCGATTAACATCAAGCTAGAGGGCGTTCAAGTACTACACAATTATATTCCGAGAGCTGGTATCAAATTTTGGGTAGGTATTTGAGGTAAGCTGAAAACTTGTCACGCACCTCTTACTAGTACTCATCATCATCAACAGCCCACTAAACGTTCCCACTGCTGGGACTCGGGGCCTTCTCTCGAAAGGAGAGAGTTAAGGCCATAATCTACCACGCTGGCCCATTGCGGGTTGGTGGATGACACATGACTTCGAAAGATTCTAGGTACATGTCGGTGTCCTCACGATGTTTTCCGTCACCGTTTTAAGTTAGCGACATTACACACATGACTTCGAAAAGACAAGTGGTGTGTGTGGGGTTTGAACCCGGGGTCTCCGGATCGGCAGGCGCCGTTCTCCTGACTAGACCAGCCGTAACTTACTGGACCTTAAGGCCGGGTCACACAGAGGCGATCCGGTAGCGATAGCGATCCGATAGCGATAGCGATCCGATACCGAGTATGGGATCACGCCCGCTTGATGTGTGTCAGGTTGCATACAAATTCGAACATTACAAAAAATATCGTCTCGCTATCGGATCGCTATCGCTTTCGGATCGCCTCTGTGTGAACACTACATAACTAACCCTATTATACCTGCCAGGTGATCTAAATTGAGGGATTAATTATTTCGCCCCGCTACTCACCAGCCAGGTCTGCACCTCCGTGTTGGGGTAAAATAGTAGAGCTATGTGACTAGTTTTCAGCTTGCCTCAAATACCTAAAATTAGGAGCTAGCTCTCGGAATACTAACCTAGTACCTAGTATTTGAAAGAATTAGCAAGCATTATCGTTGAGAACTATCTTATCATGCCATCTGTTTAGTTGAATTTAATACGGAATTTACGATGAAGGCACCAAGTGTTTTGTTATCGACTTGTATATCCGGAATCTCTGCGTTATCTATCTGTGTTGTTAGCAGGTGGCTACGCCGATTCATTACTGAAACTCTTCGCTTATGATCCTTCTCTATTGTTTTTTACTTTTTATATTTTTAATTTTTACACTTGACCGCTATATCGCCTGATATGATGTTAAGCGACGAAGAGGTCTGCGATGAAGAGCGCTTACCTAGAAGAAATCTATTCGCAGGAAAATCACGGCACTGCTAGTAAATACTGAGCATGTATTGTCTGGCTTCCATAGTAAAATCTTTGCTATTAATTGTAATGGACAATAAATGTGTAAATTTATCTTTTAATACATAACTAGTTTTAATCTAATATTAATTTAACATTAAAACCGATTAACGCGTATCTGTTTATGCGGCTACTTCCTTTATGTATGAACTTATGAATCAACTCGTGCGCAGGTCATGCGAGATCAGACGATGATGACGTCACCTGAAATATACGCACGGAACGAGCGGCCCCAAGTCATATTACTCATATTTATTATGATCACATTTCCTATATATAATAATATTATATGTCATTTGCGTACGTTACGTTTAGCGCCTTTCGATGCGATCGGTGTCAATTGTTGATCTTCCTAACAAAACTACAAGAAAAACGTTTTCTAACTTATTATTTTTCTTGTACACTAGCAGCGCCTCGTAAGAATTTAAGGGAAAAAATAATTGTATTAAAGCTAAAATTTCCATCTCAACTATATTATAATCTGGAATAGCATATAGGCTTCATCCCGGATAAATGGAAAATTCCTTACGGAAAAGCCACTTTTCAAATTCTACGCGGACAAACTCGGGGACAGATACTAGTGACTAATTTATATTAAAAATATGGTCGGTATTATCATCATCTAATTTCGCCAAAATGTTTTAGATTGTCGATATTTAACGACTTTGCGTTAATTTAATTTATACACCACATTTCTATATTTAAACACTCAATTTCTCTTGATTGCATAAGCTTAATGATATTTTACAAACCATGTTGTCTTGCAACTAAAACAGCGGAATTTGATTTTTTAAGGGGCAAGATTCTTGTTACATGGACATTATGGAAGGTTACGCAAAACGCATCTACTGAATCGGAAGGGTCGTGCTTTTACTGTTCCTAAGAAAAAAAAATCTACTCCATTTTTTTAAGGTTTTTGGTCACCGACTCGGTAACATTATATCGGTGGGTGGAATTAGATTCTGTAATTTCTAGACAGATTTTCCGAAATGTATCCGATAGCAAACAACTTTACGACAATGGTTGAGGCTCAAAGAGACGCTCGTCCGCTTTAGATTGTTTTACATAATGATCGTGCAAGACGAGTTAGGAGCATTTAAAAAGATTGGACGATGGAAGCGCAGGACCGGAATAAGCGGAGGGAATTGCGGAAAACTTTTACCTAGCAGTGGGACAGCTGATGTTACATAAAAAAACCGTGTCAGAAATGTATTGTCGAAATTCAACCTTTAGCTTTTAGATCAAAGTGCTAGTCGTCAAAATATATCTGGATGATATTAATTGGTTTACATACATACACGGTCCCCAAGAAGCGATTGTTTTAAGCGATAAGGCAGCAAATTGAAATGTAATTGATATAGGTAGTTGTTACAGTTTCTTTTGTAATTATTGTCCTATGTTGTGGCGTGAAACAAAGAGTTTTCTTATCTTGCTCAGAAAGGAGTTTCGATTATTTAAACATGGTTACAAATCCCTTTCGGCCTAGTCCAGTACTGCGTAGCCCCATCTACATGTTTTACATTCACATCTCGTCACGTCGATAATAACCAGTTTTGAAGGAAAACGACGACTAATAACAAGTTTTGGTGTTCTTTACGAATTTGAGGCAGAGTGTAACTACTTGAGAGCCGCGGTTTCACCAGCCGTATCAGAGGTCAGTTTTTCTGGGACATAAAGTAGCTATTAGTAGAAAACTACTGTATAAGCTATAACGCGGATGAAGATATAATTTAGCAAATTACTGTTAATTACCTCTGCTTTATTTCGGAATAAAAAACCTATGTGTTATTTCAAACTACAATCTATGAAAGTTAGAAATTTCAGCCCGATCCATCGAGTTCTTGCTATGTTATACAGAGCAATAAACATACAATCTTTTACTTTTACAATATTAGTACAACACTTGATTCGTATTTCAGATGTATAGACACATTTACATACAAGAATTAGATAAACAGAAAATAACTAAAGATACTAAACTATTCACAGGTCCAAATTATTGCATTAAACATTATTGTAACTAATTAATTAAACAGTATTGCATTAAACAGTTCGGTAAATTATAATAATATCCCTATTACAAATTATAATCAATCTATAAAATCGATCAAGCTGAGGCCGTAAACCTGGAAGTATAAGACGGGGTCATGCAGAAAGGCTGAACTACGCCCGAAAGGATGTCGTATTCGTCATTTTGTAGAACTTATACCAGGAGACCAACCCACAAAAAAAACAATACCACACTCCGGACACTCGATCTGCGGATCTACTGCCTAACTAAATCTGGTTTGGCTTTGTTGTCATGCTGTCTCTATAATTTCAAGCGCAAAAGAAAAGAGAGCAATATCGAAGCTAAGACAGTTTTAGTTAGCCGTTATTCTCAAGTCTGCCACGGCGTGTTTCAACTATCTATAATAATTACAAAAAATGCTCACAGATGTCGCTCCGCATAAACGCACACGTGTTTGATATGTAGAGTTGTAGCAAGAATAAATATTGGCTTCCGATTGGTAGTGGGCTTGAACATCTTGATTATTTGTAGACCTTCATCGGTCTATGGCTAATTCAGGTGTGCTTAGTGTAAGTAGTTAGTTAGGTATGTAGCGTAGTGTAGTTCTCATTGTATTTTAGTTCTGTTAATAAAGGCTCTGCCCCTTTTAAATAAAAGGAAAATTAAAAAAAAATAGAATAAATAAACATTGGACATTTTTTGCACAACACTATCTTGGGTGAAGTGTGTCTATTCTATTTACATTCCGACAGATCCGAAATATTAATTGGATAGGTTTTATTAAAAACTAACAAATAGTGATTCTCAAAAAGACAGATCATTTTGGTGGGGACTTTCTACCTGCCTGGTGATCTAAATTGAGGGATTCGTTTTGCCTCGCTACTCACCAGCCAGGGGGTCTACCGCCTAACGAAAACGCTTTGACATTGCTGTCTCTCTTCTTCTCGCTTGAAATGAAAGAGACGGCAATGTCAAAGCGTCAAAGCGTTTTCGTTAGGCGGTAGACCCCCAGGTCTGCCAGGTCAGCCAGATATACCCCAACACAGAGGGTGTTACGGTATAATAGGAGAACTATGTGACAAGTTATCAGCTTGCCTCAAATACCTATCCAAAATTTGGTACCAGCTCCCGGAATAATAGTGACATACTATTTGACATTTTATTCACGTAAAATTTAGAAAACGTTTATTGCCTAAGAAACTCCTTATTTTTTTTTTTCAGGATAAAAAGTAAATGTGGTTATTGCAGACTGTAATCTGACTCAAGTTTCAAAATTTTGTCAGATATGTACTACGTTCGGTTTTTTTTTGTGATTGAGCTAAAATCATACAACACGTTTCAAATATCATTATTAAGTAATGTCGAAATACAGAGAACTCAATATGGATCAAATACCTACTTTGAATTTAGTAACCGCAGGTTGCCAATATGAGTACTATTCTGTTTATTTGGATTTACGTAAGTATTTATTACCTACGACGTAGGTGACTGTATTTAGACTTTTAGACTCATGCAATATTATTAACACATTAGGATTTGGATATTTTATACTATGTTGTTATGTGATTTGACATTTGAAAATATGAAAGAAATAAATGTTTGTGGACATTCCTAATACAACAGTATCTAGTCCGAAACTTCCAACGTCTTCAATGTTTTTAACCTTATTCGAAACCATCGGAAAACGCACATCCCTCCTTGATTCAAATGCATTTGATAACTTATGTTTTTTTTTGTGTTATTCGACTAGACCCATTAATATAGAGCATTTAATGTCAGGTGACTCGCTCTATCAATATGTGGTCAGAGATGAGTCCAACTCGGACTTGGCTGATTTATTTATTATCAAATAACGAGCGTCTGGCTCACACCTGCTTGCAATCTTATCAGATTATATTATCCTTGATATAATTACTTATTAACTTATTATATTATATCGAAATGTACGTGAAATGATGAAATCGTGATAACTACATAGTTAGTTCATGACGGGAAAATGTAATATTAAGTAGATTTAGACATCACCATTCATTTTATAGGCACGTTTAAACTTTTTGCTATGAGGATGTAAATGGATAATTATATCGGGTTACGTAAAGTTGTTTTACTACTTTAAGATCAAGACCAAAAAGTTATAAAAAAAAACGTGAAATTTTTTCACACAGGCCAATCTAGCCCAAAACTAAGCAAACAGTTTGGAGTTGGATTCCCAACTAGGACATATATTTAAGGCCGATTTACATCAGACGAGCGAATGCTCATCCCCATTGTATCAAATTCATTTGGTGTAAACAAACGTAGAGCATTCTTTCGTTGTTTTGTTTGCGTTCGCAAAGATTCTATGGAATTTATAATATGGAAAACGCTAAGAAAGATCTTTCGTTTACACTAAAAGATCGAGAAAGAATGATCTTGTTCCAGCTCTAGCTCTATGTTCGTTCAGTTTAAATCGGCCTTTATACGATGAATATACCTATGTTCTATGTCTGAGTGTTTCTATGTATCATAAGTATATAATTACAAATATATAAGTCATCAGCAATCTGGCTATTTATAATACAAGCTTTATTTAACTTGGGGCTATAGCGTTGTGCGAGGAATATACACCATTTTTTTTTAATGAGTATAATGACGAGATGAGTCGGATATGTGCATAATGGTAAGCAACATGTCCGCCCATAACACAGTGTCACACAGCTATTGGAACATGAAGAGTTCAAATCACTACGTAGCACTGCATTGAGCTCGTCATCCACAGATATAATATGATTTATATATATCTTATTTCTCTGGACACATTGCTGTATAAACGGGAACACAGTGATGTTTGCATATTACTGCCTAGTGGTAGAATACGAGTAGCTAGTTACGGTGGTCTAGTCGGGAGAACGGCGGCTGCCGATCCGGAGACCCCGGGTTCAAACCCCACACGCACCACTGTCTTTTCGAAGTCATGTGCGTAATGCCGCTAACTTAAAACGGCGAAGGAAAACATCGTGAGGAAACCGACATGTACCTAGAATCTTTCGAAGTCATGTGTCATCCGCCAACCCGCACTGGGCCAGCGTGGTGGATTATGGCCTTAACTCTCTCCTTGCGAGAGAAGGCCCCGAGTCCCAGCAGTGGGAACGTTTAGTGGGCTGTTGATGATGATGATGATGATGGTAGAATAGCTGGCAAAGGTGAATCACTTCCCCCAAAGTCCTACCACTACGTTACTCGTTGTTTACTTTTTAAGTGCAATAATGAGTTAATCTATCTATCTACAAAAACCGAGGTTTGGTCGGGAGTTATGTCGGGGGTTGGGTGCAGAGTGCAGGCGCGGTTCTAACAAGCATTAGGCCGGCGAGTCTACCGCCTAAATAAAACTGTCTTAGCGTTGATATTGCTCTCTCTTTTCTTTTCGTTTCAAATTATAGAGACAGCAACAGCATAGCCAAAGCAGATTAAGTTAGGCGGTAGACCTGTGGGACAAAGTTGTATACACACCAAAGCTGAGCGGACACTGACTAGAACGTAGCGGAGACACGTGCGATGTTTGGAATGCAGTTTAGTTCGATCTGACACGAAAGGCAGACGGCGCCGTTCAGCTCACTTCACATCTCATCTCTTCTCGTCTCGTCTCAGTCGACCGTCGCCAGATTGCGAGCCACAGCTCACATCTCCACTAGCTCTATCGCGCCATACAAATATGATACATCTCGACTCCGTGGTATCCACAGAAACAGGCCAGAGACAACACATTTCTATTGATTGTTTAAAACTGTCGTCTCGTCACCGCTTTGGTGGAGTCCGGCGCTTCTACCGCCTAACTAAATCGGCTGTCGCTTTGCTAACGCTGTCTCTATCATTTCAAGCGAAAAGAAAAGAGAGAGAAACATCAAAGCGATGACATTTTTCGTTCGGCGGTAGACCCCGAGCCTAAAACTTGTAAATTCACAATTCAACACACAAACCTGTATCGTCGAAGCGGTTGCATGTGAAAGAGGAAAAAATCTTCAACGGCCCATAAAGAGGTCCACGGCCATGGCCTGACCTCCGACGCTCCATGCCCATGGTTTACTTCCATACTGTCTAGCTTGATTAGCGTACTATTTACAACCGGTTAATTGCATACACGGTGACCAAATACACATGTATCGATGGCGTATTTGGCTTGTTGTGTCAAAAAGTGTGTTCTTAATTAGTACATACCTACGGCTGAAGAAGTGAAAACTTTATCGGCAATCGTAATTCATAGTGTAATAGTAAATAATGTTATGTAGAATTATTATGGATCGTATTAAATAGTAGGATAAATGAGAAGCAGATTTTCTTTTAAATTATAGGTTTAGAAATTAAATTATTTATTTTCGTATTCCACAAACGATACAATGGGATTGTGATAACTAAAATAACAAAAAGCGATTGAATAATTGATAATAATAATTATTACATATAAATTGAATTTTTACTTGCATATTCGAATGATACAGCAGATTTTATCTTTTTCTATCTGGGGGTGGGTCTACCGTCTAAGGAAAACGGTCTTGGCTGTGATACAGCTCTCTCTTTTCTTTTCGTTTGAAATTATAGAGCCAGCAATAGCAAAGAAGGTTAAGTTAGGTGGCAGAAGGCACTCCGCTTTACCGAGTTCGTCTGATCGAACCTTTCACTTCCGAGCGTGACGATCAACCTCATTCACAGCCTACGAAAAAATCTGTGTGCGGTGCGCCAAAAGAAGATTTCACTTCAAAAATATCTATCTAACGCTTTTTTATTAATTGCTGAACGAACAGACTAATCCACGTGTAAATGCCGGCGCAATCATCATTAGCCTTGTAGAATCTATCACAAATTATATGTATAGGTAGCGTCATAATTGAGTGGTACACTTCCGTAGGTGGCTGATGAGACCACCACTATGAGGTTTGCAAAGACGACCGCAAATATCGCATAATACATGAGTTTGGTTGTTCGATAGAGCTACTAAGTTATACGTATTAAGGCGGCATGATACTCAATACCACTACAATGCTCATACGTTTTTTTTATATTACTTATTGAGTGAGAAGATGGACAGGTTATGAGCTTGATGGTAAGCAACATGCCTGCCCACAACAGCACAGTGACTATTGGCTATTGGAACATAGAAGAGTCCAAATTATTACCTAGCACTGTACTGCGGTCATCACTTGTCACCCAGAGATTTAAGATATTTTACATCTATTGCCCTGTAATTTCACTAGAAACATTGCTCATCAAACCGGAACACAGTGATGTGTTCACATTACTGCTTGGCGGTAGAATAACTGGCAATGGCGTGGCACTAGCAATAGAGTCCTACCACAACTAAACCTCTAAGTTGCCTGACATAGTGGCTGATTTGGTAGTGAGTCTGGCCACAAAGCCGTAGGTTCCGAGTTTCATTCCCAGCTATGAATAATATTTATGTGATGAACACGGGCATTTGTATTCTGTCTGTGTGTTTCTATATGTCATAAGTGTGTATTGCAGTTTTATAGGTAGCTATTCGCAACTATATATACATATTTTACCAGCTATCTATCTGGTTTCTATAACACAAGCTTTGCTAAGCCTAAACCAAGTTAGGGTTAGATGGTGTTGTATGACGAATGTCCACAAATATTTTTGAAGTGAAAACATCTTTACACTTCACTTTTTAGTAGGAGAGGATCTCATGGGTTCGCGTCACCAACATTTTAACGCAGCCTCGGAGAAGGAGATAGTTAATATTATAACGAACTAACCTAACTAAAATTCTAAGTTACAGGTACATTTTCACTTCTATCGGCCGTCTCGTAACCATTTTGTAATCCTGAATATATTGACACTGAAATATTCAAGAGGACTCGTTGAGTTTCACGTCAAACGGTAAGATCAAAGTCGTTTTTATCAAGGAATAGCATTGACCGACAAGAATAATGTCCGCCGATAGCGGAACAGAATCGAAACGTCGCCTCATTATTATTTCAAAGCAAACTGCTCAGACATGCGTGGGCTCGTTTATGAATAACTAACAAAATTTAAAACAGTTATTGACATCTGAATTTAGTTAAAATGTTTAGTGTATTCATCGTTATAAGCCCATATAGACCCCGTATAGCCAAAGGCAAAAAGAGGTCTTTCTAACAAGAATCAGGTACCCAAAATCTCAGACGTGGTCACTGTGGAAAGGCCTGCTAATCTGACTCTAAGCTCCCTTGGAGCAGTTTCCTTAGAATCTCTACCCTGGCAAAGAGGTTCGCCTCGAGGCCGACTCCTGACCTCCTCCAAAAAGAAGAGAGGAAGATCAATGATGATGCCTCCCTGTCCCTTGCATCACAGATGTATTACCTATCCTAAGACTTTCTCATCTACGTGTTGCCTGTATACAACCGTACAACACACCTTTACCAGTTATTCTGCCGTCAAGCAGTAGTGTGCAAACATTACTATGTTCCGGTTTGAAGGGCAACGTTTCCAGAGAAATCACTTGCCTAAGAGGTAGAACACCTTATATCTCCGAGTGCAGAGCGATGCTAGACAATAATTTGAACTCTTCTTGTCCTATCGCGTGTCACTGAGTTATTATGGACAAGCATGTTTGCTTGCCACCAGGCACATGTCCTGCTCGTCTTGTCACTCTTAGACTAAAGAAAAAAAAACATAGTTACGTATTATTTGCGTAGGTCTGTACTTACCGAAACCTATGCATATTTACGATGTAGGTATGTCTCTACTTTTTACTCCATTTGGATAAGTTAAGATATCAACAGTGAAATATTCGAGTTACATAAAAATTATATTTGATGTTGGTGCGGTATTATATCACGTGGAAAGCCCTGAAATGTAAGATAAGGATTGTATGACGAATACTCGTATTTATTCACGAGTCACCGTGAACCCGCAACAATGGAATGATAAAGATTCTAACAAAAACATGTAAAAAAATTGCCAAATTTTACTTCGTATTTACTAATTAAAGTAACTTCGCCGAGTTAAAGTTTAGCGAATATCTATTAACTAGCAGCGCCCGCGTTTTTTAATTCCCGTTCCCGTTATTTTCCCGGGACAAAAGTCCACGATGGATGGACATCATGATGGCCAGTTGAGTAGCGTTCCCGTGAAAGCGTAACATCATGATGGCCAGTTGAGTAGCGTTCCCGTGAAAGCGTAACATCATGATGGCCAGTTGAGTAGCGTTCCCGTGAAAGCGTAACATCATGATGGCCAGTTGAGTAGCGTTCCCGTGAAAGCGTAACATCATGATGGCCAGTTGAGTAGCGTTCCCGTGAAAGCGTAACATCATGATGGCCAGTTGAGTAGCGTTCCCGTGAAAGCGTAACATCATGATGGCCAGTTGAGTAGCGTTCCCGTGAAAGCGTAACATCATGACGGCCAGTTGAGTAGCGTTCCCGTGAAAGCGTAACATCATGATGGCCAGTTGAGTAGCGTTCCCGTGAAAGCGTAACATCATGATGGCCAGTTGAGTAGCGTTCCCGTGAAAGCGTAACATCATGATGGCCAGTTGAGTAGCGTTCCCGTGAAAGCGTAACAACCAACTTATGTAAATTGTAAATTCACATTTTTGAAGTGAAAACTTCTTGGCGCGCCAAGACAGATTTTTCGTGGGGTGTGAATTGAATTCTAGCGTCACGCTCGGGTATGATAAGAAATCTTCGGGTAAACTCGGGACCACGGCAATTGGCGATCTAGAAAAGCGTCAGCCAATGGGAAATGCTGAAAGGGCGTGGTCCAGCCATCAAGGCATGGCCATCTAGAAATGCGTGAGCCAATGGGAAATGCTAACACATTTCTAGATGGCCGTGCCATGATGACCAGGCCACGCCCTCCGGTTACACCCGTGTAGTTTCCAAAGTAAGCTATCAAATTCTGAGTTATAAGTTTTCACTTCTATCGGCAGTTCCTATGACTGCCAAATTTTTTAAATATTAAGGATAGAAACGCCTCACGCCCGCCGATACCGACGTAATTCCCCGTAGTGTTTCCGCGATAAAAGGTAGCCTATATATTATTGCCAGACTATAACCTGTTTTCCAAACTACCAGATCCGTTCAGCCGTTCCGACGTTACTGAGCAACAAAAATCCAAACTTTCGCAGATATATTAGTAGGATATTATTATGCAGCATTTTATTAGCTGCGCCCACGGTTAGGGCATGGATACCGGTATTCGGTATTACCGAAAACCCGGTAATACCGGACAATTTGAGGCCATTCTGAATACCGGTATTGAAATTGCAAATAGCGGTTTTTCGGTATTTTGAATAAAGACATTAAATTCATGAATAAAACCCATAAGGCGGCTCTAGACTACAAAAATAACAATCAACTTAATTTATTTTATACACTTGTAAACTTGATAAGCGGCAGTCTTACGTTTTTTTTTTCATGGTTTACACGAAATAGTGTAAATGTATTAATGAAAACTTGTTTTGCACTAAAAAGAGCAAAATAAACTATTTTCAACCCCGATCAAAAAAAAGGTTATAAGTCTGATGTCGATGTCTATCTGTCAGTATGCCTGTCTATGTGTGTGTGTCTATCTGTGGCACCGTAGAGATCAAACGGATGGAGCGCTTATGATGCTGTTTTTTGCTTAAAGGTTAATTTCCGTGTGGTGGTTCTTAGCTATGTTTAGTTAATATCGATTCAAGATGGCCGCCTCCACAAACTATCTAAATTTACTAAAAAAATACTAAATTTATTCAAAACCTCCCTCAATCATATGATAGGGCTTGACTATTAAAATAATATGACGCTATGACAATTTTTTAATCCAAGATGGCCGCCACAACACATGGCGAATTACATTATTATTTTCACTACTACCTCAATATGGGTATCAAATGAAAGGACTTGACTAGTAGAATGTCGTACAAATTACAAATTGAGGTAGTCGGGAATAAATCTTTTTTATTTTTATTTTAGTGTTGTGAGATGAGTGAGTTGGGGTTATAATAGTTTTATATTAATTTATTTTTCGCTTTTGAGTTTGTGGTTTTGAAGTTGGTTTATTTTTTTGTATAAAACATACGAGCGTAAACTAGTTTAAAATTTATGCGTAATTATTGTTGATATTTGAGTTTGAAATGCTTAATTAAGTAGGTACCGGATTTACCGTACCGTATGTATGATTCTTACTGCTATTTTAATAGTTGAAGTATACTACCGAAAAAATACCGAAAAACCGGGATCCCGGTTTTAAAAATATTAATACCGAAAAAATACCGGTTTTGTCAGAAGTCCAATACCGCCATGCCCTACCCACGGTATATTCAGCGACTACACGAATTTTTTTCTCCTAATTTTTGTTGGACTCCACTTTTGTGATAAGAACGTGTAGACGGTGGAACGCGTTGCCTGACTGGGTTTTTACCGATGGTTACAATCCAAGAAAAGTCGATAATGTATCGGTTTCTTCTAGGCGAGCGGTCAAGCTTAAACCTATAATCGTAAAAATACTAATAATAATAAAACTTTCGCAGAATCGACCAGCGTTATTTAAACTACATCCAATACAATTGACACACTCAAATGATTTATCGCTACCTCATCCTGACAGCGAATTATTGGAATAGAAAACACGAAGAGTGATTCAGAAAACCAGCACAACAATACACCTTTATCTCTCCGGAACTAAACATCCGATTATCGAGAAAACTAACAATTAACTATAATTAGAAGTTTATTTTCATCGATTACACATTACACCGTCTGTAGAAATGGTACTTTATTTTAAACACATTATTACTTTTTAACAAAGAAAAATACAGAACAATGGCTTCAGTGTTATCACAAAAATATCCAACAATTGAGTAGGGGAATCCAGTTTAGGTAGATTGCTCACACGCGCCTATACCGCCCCTCTAAAATGGTTTTCACCCAACTATTCAACATTACTGTGTTCCGATTTGAAGGGGACTGGTTCCAGGTTCCAGATAAATTACAAGGCAAAGAGATAAATCATCTTATTCACTCGAAGATGACCGCAGTTCTTTAGACTTATGTTCAAATAGACATGTGGTACTTTGTTATTAGGGCCAGGCACGTTGCTTACCATCAGGCGCATATCTTGCTAACACTATTTTAAATAACTACCGCTCTTTGTATAATTTCACTCAATTAATTTTAATTAAGGACTGTGTAAATTACCAAGGCTATTAACATTTTTGTTTGCTGTGTAGAAGGGATGCTGCCGAACAAAATTGCTATTATTCTCTTTTTAACTTAATTTGGTGTTTTAGAGGACAGATATGAGTGTCGTGTTCACCATCATTATCATCTGCCGCAAGACGTCCACTGCTGAACATAGGCTTCCCCCCAAGATTTCCACAACGAACGGTCCCACGCAACCTGCAACCAGCGGTTTCCAGCGACCTTTGCGAGGTCATCTGTCCATCTAGTGGGAGGCCGTCCAACACCGCGTCTTTCGGTTCGTGGTCGCCACTCGAAAACCTTTCTTCCCCATCGGTTGTCAGTACTCCGAGCGATGTGTCTGCGTGTTACATACGTAAAATATAAATATATATAAATTATTCAGCGACTGATTCTCAAATTTCTTTGTATGTGCTTTTATTTCTCTAAGAAAACATTGACGCTACTTGTGGCGCAATTTAGAACAATTTTAAAAGGCTTTTCCATTCAGAAAGGGCCTCATTTGAAATTGAAGAAAGAATAATCTTAAGACGACCTTAACCTAAATGGCTTAAAGCATTTTCTTGCTGAAAATGTTTATTCGGCAGAGAGACGGTGTAGTTTGCAGCGGGTGCATCTATTTAGTGGAGATTATGTCAATACCTAGGTCGTTCTACGACATAAAATAATAATAATTAAACAGTGCATTTCTCAAAAAGAAATTTAACATTTCACTTTAATTAGAAGGTCTATGTAGGCTGTGGAATACATTGCCTGAGTGGGGTTTTTCCCCATGGTTACAAACTTGGTGTCTTCATATCGAAAGTGCATCGGTTTCTTTTAGGTAACCACGCTCCATCGTAGACCGCATCGTCACTCAACATCAGGCGAGTTTAGCGGTAACTGTAAACCTACAATAGTGAGCTGTTTATGGTTATAACACCTATCGTATTGAAAATGATATCGATCGACAAAGAAATTCCACTCACACCTGTTCGATATAAGTTTTATTACAAGGGAATAAACATTATATCTGATTGACATCACAATTCGATTGAAGTCCGCTGTAAAAGGTATCATATTTTATGTCATACAGTATTATCAGAGCCACGTTTTGCATAAAATATGTTATGATAACAACTGCAGGTGTGTTGCAAGGGAAACGTGTTGCAATACTTAAAGTTGGATGATACATTAGTTACTTTAGAAAGTACAGTTATCTTATCTAATCATATCGTTTCCTCCTTCAGGCCTCTTCATGATATTTTCAACTCTATAGGTTTAGAATCTGTTACCAAAATAATCTTTGACAACTTTACGAGACTTATCTAATGAATGCATTTTTTTTTTTCATTCAAAATGTTACTAATCTTCGTTCATGAGTAAGATCGTAAGAATTCATATTTTTGAAATAAGTCTACAAAAATGTTACCGGTAGATAAAGAAGTTATATGGATTATGGATTGGGTACAACCCTTTACAATTTAAACAAAGAGAGCATTTTTTGGCAATGATATCACGGTTATCACCAGATATTTCATCCGTTGCGTCAACCACGATAAGACGAAAAATATACAAAAATTACAGTCATGTAAATTGTTTTTTTTTTTTTTTTTCTGGAATCATTGCCCTCCAAACCAGAACACAGTAATTGCCTCACATTAGCGGCCGAACGGGCAAAGGTGTGGTGGTACTTCCCCAGGCGGACTCTGCAAAGAGTCCTACAGCTACAACTTTTTTATTTATAGTAAAGTGTGACGAGACGAGCAGGACAAGTGCCTGATGGTAAGCAACACGCCTGCCCATTACTATGGACAGGCGTGTTGCTTACCATCAGACACTGTGTCACGCAGCTATTGGAACATGAAGAGTCCGATGTTATAAAGTTGTCTATGATTGAAATTTAACCACTCATATCACCTTGACGTAGCCTAACCATAACTCTATAATATTCCGAGAGTTGACACCAAAGTTTGGATAGGTATTTGAGGAAATCTGAAAACTTGTCACATACCTCCTTTATACTACCTACTACCGCTGCTCACCAGCCAGGTCTACACCTCCGTGTTGGTGTATAATAGGGTACAATCCTCAAAAAAAACTAAGTAGCCCGTTAGTTAGATTGCCAAAAATTATTGTACACGTATTTTTTCTTTTGTTTCACAAACAAAAAATGACGAAGATACAGCGCTTCGAAGTTTCGTGTGACGTCACTTGTGAGTACGATTTTTACTCACGAGTGACGTCGCGACCCCCCCACTCTCGAAGTTTGATGGTCTATATCTTTGACTATTTTTAATATTATGAAAAAACAAAAAAATACGTGTCCAATATTTATCCATGATCTAGCTGATGGACTAATTAGGATGGTGTATTTTTGACCCAGTCCGGTACCCTATTAGAGAGCTGCGACAAGTTTTCGGCTTAAATACCCACCCAAAATTTGGTGCCAGCTCACGGAACAATAACTCTAGTTGACGTGTCGGTTATCATAGCTGTGATAAAAACAATACGAGCAACAGTTCCCGACTGTTTTGGTCGAGAAAGTGGCAGCGTACGTCTGCGGCATACTAATATAGCGTCTCTGCTGCGATCGATAACATCGGGAGGCTGTCTCAAGGTCGGCGGATTCGAAGGCACGACTTTTGGCAAAGAGACCATTACAGCTGAAGGGTGCTAGGCTCTAGGGCAAGAATGGAAATTTATTGCACCGGGACTCCCAATGCAATAAATTCTTCAGTTCTCAAGTCCCGATTCGGGACGTGGGGTTCAATTACGATGGTGTCGTTTTCTTTAGTGAAGTGAAAACTTATTTGGGCGCGTTGGGTTTTTTTTGAAATGGGAAAAACTGTTGAACTCGGAACGCTGACACCGACGGTATTACCTATGTATTATCTATACTATAATAATATTATAAAGCTGAAGAGTTTGTTTGAACGCAAGGATCTCTGGAACTACTGGCCCAAATTGAAAGATTCTTTGTTTGTAGGATAGTCCATTTATCGCGGAAGGCTATAGGCTATTTTACATTACGCTACTATCAACAGGAGCCGAGCATGAATGAAAAATGTAACAAAAACGGGAAAAAATATTGCTTTTTGAGAGCTTTCGTTGCGTGACAGCATAATCGACTGGCCTTGTGGCTTAGTGGGTAGTAGCTCTGCCTGCGAAGCCGAGGGTCGTGGGTTCGATCCCCACCCAGTGCAAACATTTGTGTGATGAGTTCAAATGTTTGCACTGTGTCTGGGTGTTACTATGTATAATAAGTATGTATTTAAAACTATATAAGTATTATATCAGCTATCTGGCCGCCATCACACAAGCTTTGCTTAGTTTGGGGTCAGATGGTGTTGTGTGTGCATTGTCCACCACCAATATTATATTATAATGTCATATTTTAAAGGTTGCGTCATTAGAACCTAAACTAACCGAATTTGTTCAAAATTTGAATTGGTACGCCCAATTTTCGATAGATGGCGTAGCAACGCGCGCGCGTTCAGCTAGTATATTATAATTTTATGAAGCTGAAGAGTTTATTTGTTTGTTTGAACACAAGGATCTCGGGAACTACTGGTACTGGCGCTTAGTGATTTTTGAAGTTAAAACTACTTTTGGCGCATCATAGACAGATTTTTCGTGGGCTGTGAATTGACCTCAAGCATCACGCTCGGGAATGAAAGAAATCTTCGGGTAAACTCGGGAATCACGTCAGCATTTCTAGATGGTCATGGGCATGGCCACGCCTTCCGGTTTCACAAGCGTAGTTTCCAAAGTGAGCTATCAAATTCTGAGTTATAAGTTTTCACTTCTATCGGCAGTTCCTACGACTGCCAATATTTTTGTGAGCATAAATGCTTAAAACATTCAAGCTTCAAGCCATTCTATAGGGTTTACAAACTTTGCTCACGCAAGTGAGAGCAGCCGATATAACTTAATGATTTTATGGCATAGTACAAAGTATAATGTACTTTACCCGTAGGTCGAACAACTAATATCAGAGTCATTAGTTTGCCACGACGTGACGTACACACTATGTTTGATAACGTAGATTACTATTTTGTTAAAGCAGAACAGTAAAACATATTATTTATACTAGTAGCTTTATGTCCTTAAGATTCTAGCCACTCAATAAATTTTAATAAACTTTTGGAGAATAGGAAAAACTTTCGAGCTACAAGAGGCTACTTTTTCAAGCTAGAATAACAAGCTAGTATAAGCAAGCTAGTATTTCTAGCTATACTTATAGCTCTACTTCTACAACTACTACACGTCTACACGAAGCTAGAAGTGCTAGCTTGCTAACACCAGCTTGCTATCATAGATTGATAAACTAGGCTCATGTAGCTCGGGCATAAGAGTAATTACTGCAAAATAGTAAATGTTCGGCGCCTGTCGGTGGTAAACACGGAACATGCTTGCGGCTTAAGGCCGATTTAAACTGAACGAGCATAGAGCTAGAGCTAGAGCTAGAACAAGAGCATTCTTTCTCGATCTTTTAGTGTAAACGAAAGATCGTTCTTAGCGTTTTCCATATTAGATATTCCATAGAATCTTTGCGAACGCAAACAAAACAACGAAAGAATGCTCTACGTTTGTTTACACCAAATTAATTTGATACAGTGGGTATAGAATGAGCATTCGTTCGTCTGATGTAAATCGGCCTTTAGAGAAACACGAGCTAACTAACAGTCTGGAACACTCGATTGATCCAATTGAATTCGTTGTGCTCATTATTTGACATCAATTGAGTTGCGTGTGACGCGACCGTGTAATCATCGATTGCGATAACGCAAATAGAGTCTAGTTATACATATAATAAAAATGTTACAGATCTGTACATGGAAAATATATGAGAAAAAATATTATAGGAGACCTTTATCAACGCAATGGCACCCAAAACAGAATTTGGTATGGATGAAATTTGGTACATGGGTAGATAATAATTAATAATAGTCTGGAATAATATGTAGACTTTTTTTTCAGGGATATTACAGGATCGCGAACTGCTCAGGTAAGGCCACGACCACACATGCTACTTTTTGAAGCGAGATGCAGCGACTAGACACCAACCGCAGCTACTTTTTGAAGCGAGACGCAGCGACTAGACACCAAGCGCAGTTACTTTTTGAAGCGAGATGCAGCGACTAGACACCAAGCGCAGCTACTTTTTGAAGCGAGACGCAGCGACTAGACACCAACCGCAGCTACTTTTTGAAGCGAGACAGACGCAGCGACTAGACACCAACCGCAGCTACTTTTTGAAGCGAGACAGACGCAGCGACTAGACACCAACCGCAGCTACTTTTTGAAGCGAGACGCAGCGACTAGACACCAACCGCAGCTACTTTTTGAAGCGAGACGCAGCGACTAGACACCAACCGCAGCTACTTTTTGAAGCGAGACGCAGCGACTAGACACCAACCGCAGCTACTTTTTGAAGCGAGACGCAGCGACTAGACACCAAGCGCAGTTACTTTTTGAAGCGAGATGCAGCGACTAGACACCAAGCGTAGCTACTTTTTGAAGCGAGACGCAGTGTCTAGATGCCTGTCGCTGCAGCTAAAAGTAGCTAGTGTGGTTTGGCTGAGAATGATCGAACACTACTCTCCAGAACAATTTAATAATTTGCTTTGGAAGTTTAAAAACTATTATGCAGAACACAATGGGATCGAATCTCCGTTGAAATAAGTTGGTGTAATTTCACTTTGCAAAGACCTCAACAACGTAATAAGCGAGGTTAGTTCAGTAGAAGCAATTAACCTACTTGGAGGCTGACCACTCAAAAACATTACGGCGACATTAACGTTTACATGTCACTAGATACTATAAAGTCAAGTCCCTATGGCAAGAGAGCAAAAGGTCAGCTAACCAGGATATATCGGGTTATGTTTGGTTTCTGACAATAATTGTTTTTTCTCTGAAAAAAAATATACGACCGATGTCAATTTTAAAACATGTTCTACTCCTGTGTTTCGTTTTAGAGCCAAACCACACTAGCTACTTTTTTAGCAGCGGCGACAGGCATCTTGACGCTGCGTCACGCTTCAAAAAGTAGCTGCGCTTGGCGTCTATTCGCTGCATCTCGCTTAAAACAGGAGAATGTGTGATCAGGGCCTTAATTATTATCTTATTAATATTATAAATGTGAATGTTTGTTGTTCAACTCATAAGAAAACGTCATAAGAACTGAAGGGATAAAGCTGAATAGAATAGCATCGCTGGCAGATATAAGTCTATTTTCAAAGAAGTTTTATCACTTATTCCCTTCAAAAATCCGACCATCCGAGAATTCACGTTGTGTGAGAATCCGCCTATTTTGAAGTCGTTTAAAGAAATCTTAAAAGTGCCTATATAAACCGTGGACGAAGTTGGTCACTACTTACACGTAATATACGTGAGGTTGTGTTTACGAAAGTAAAGCTTTCTATTGATCTACGGTGGACGGCCGCAAGGTCAGCCGCCGCCGGTGAACGAGTTCGATGGTTTATTTTACAGCTACTGTAATACAGTACGATAAAACTTAGCGTAACATTGAACTTGTAGTGGTAGCACTCTTGGCAGAGTCCGCCTGGGGAAGTACCACACCTTTGCCAGTTATTCTGCCGCAAAGCAGTAATGTGCAAGCATTGCTGTGTTCCGGTTTGAAGCGCAATGTTTCCAGCGAAATTACAGGGCTTAGAGATATATTATGTTAGATCGCTGGGTGACGAGCGATCTCTGGGTAATGATTTGGGCTCTTCATGGCCAATAGCTGCGTGTCACTGTACTGTTATGTGGCAGGCACGTTCCTTACCATCAGGCACATGTTATGCTCGTCTCGTCACTCTATATTAAAAAAATACTTAATGTGTTAATCGCGTTAAGGATTTTTTTTAGGTTTACACTTGACCGCCATCTCGCCTCATGTTAAGCGACGACGCGGTCTACGATGGAGCGCGCTAACTTAGAAGAAACCGATTCACTCCAGACTTGAAGACACCCAGATTATTTAAGAAACTAGCAACGGCCACAAGTTTCACTCGCATAGTTCCCGTTATTTTTCCGCGATAATAAATGTCTTATGTGGTATTCCTGACTATAATCTAATATGAACAAAATAATTCACTTACGTGAATCGTATTCAGCCAAAATAAATTAAAGTGAAAAATTGTTAAATCGCTGGTTATATGCCACTTGGCGTTGCTAGGAACTAATATAAAATAGCTTGTTTTAAACAGCATTTTCATATCAGAGATTGTTTGTATCGAGAACCACACACAGATTCTTTGGGGACTAGACGTTTATGCTAAAAGTAATTCATGACAAATGAACGATTTTAGAACAACACGTAGGTAATTAAAGATAAGAAACGCCAATGGGCGTTTGCACAAATATTTTGATGGTCCCACAGTTTACACTGTACGATATTGCCAAGGACAACTCATTTGAAGAACTGCGCAATCTTTTTTTTTTTCAAAGTAAATAGCGAAATAATGATGTAAATTATCGTAAGACAAGAAATTAGAACTGTCTTATCTTCACATGTAAAAATATGATATAATCTATCTTATTTCCTCTGCGAATTGTTCAGGGTGTGATGAAATGAAAATGAAATTTACGCCCACTGATCACAATATATTTCTGCCTAAATTACTACCAGGAATAGGTAAGTGATTTAGTCACCATTTAGCATGAAACTCCCAATGATGCCGAAACTTAATATATGAGTAATCTAGGTACCAACCTGGACATACAATTGTTTCAATATAATAAAACAATTGTTTCAATATAATAAATTCATTAGCTCGGATGAAAAAGTTCCGAGTCCGAGTTGTGTGTACAAGGGGCTTTTAGCAACTAGGCACCAAATATGCATTGCCCGCAATTCCGATAACAAAACAGGCAACATGACTAAAAAACTAATTAGCCCGTCGGTCGGTTAGATTATTAAAAAACATTGTACACGTATCTTTTTCTTTTGGTTCACGAACAAAATATGACGAACATACAGTGCTCAAAAATTTCGTGTGACGTCACAATTCCCCACTCCGGAAGTTTGATGATCTACTTATATCTTAGTCGACTTTTAATAATGTGTTAAAACAAAAAATACGTGTCCCATATTTTTCCATAATCTACCTAACTGACTAATGAGAATGGTATATTTTTTACTCAGTAATCATCCCAATTTAGAGCTAAAAATGTCTGAAACCGCTGAATTTATCGGCCCTCTACACTTTTGGCAGATGGCATAGTTTGTCCTAATGTCTGAATTCTTAGATTGTCTAGTCAAAGGCTGTGATGTAGGCGACTAAAGATATTGGACAAATAATTACGTAGATACTAAATTACATAGCTCACTCATGGTCACTCTTATTTACACTGAGTGATTTGTCAACCTTGTGATGATCGCACATAATAACTACTAACTAGACAATTAGACGCTGCGCAAAAATATACACTTTTAGTTTCCCCGATACCGAAACACTTTTTTATCGTCAATGAGTATTTTTTGTGACCAGTTACTGAGACAAAAATGTTTACGTTTGCGGAGTAAGTGGATGATTTCATACTGGACATCTACTCTCTTTCTACGAAAACGTAATTTCGAAATAAACTCGCGACTTTCGCGACTCCGATTTTACTTCGATCCGTTGTTGGATTATTCGCGAACAAAGTCGGGGACTAATGCTTAGTATAAGATATATGGGTCGATTTTCTAATTTTTATATTCTCAAAAAATGTATACTGGACCACCTCTGAAGTATGATTTGATGGCTCTTTCTTTTTGTAGCCAATAAAAAAGAAGAAATCTCAAGGGGAAATGCTTTTATGAATTCGCAAAATTCTACGCGAACGAAATCGACAAATTGCAACATAAAATAAAATCGAACTAAATAAACAACAAAAATCAAAATTAACAAATTTATCCAATACCGCATATCCATAAATACATATTAACTATGGAATATTTTGGTGGCAGGAAGTGATTAGCTTACGGCATATAATTTCACAAACTCCCGTTCACAATCGACATCCGGACAACGAATCAGATTTCCTATGTATAAGGAAGCCAGATCATCCGATTGTAAACAATTGAGGTATGGCTGGACATTAAAATTATGCAAATCACACCGTGTGATGTTGTTGCGAACATTATAACGCCTATTTTTAGATGTTTTTGTTTTGGCAAAAAGCCCGCGGAACTGCGATAAACAAAAAACAGGACATAAACAATTATAGAAAACAAGTTCAAGTTTTTTAGACAATATTATGTTGTTTATGCGAAGTCTTTCGTCTTTCACAGGAGTACTTAGAAGTGACGTACTAAACAGAAGACGGCAATACATAATATAATTTTAAATAACCTAAAACCGTAAACGGGGCCAAATCTAAAACAGTATAAGCTGATGAGATATCCTATTAATTTTATAATTGAAAGTTTGCGAGTTATTATGGATGGTAGTTTGATACTCGTACTTGTTCAAGCAAATTACCTCTATTACCTCTATGGATGGCGGTTTCGGCACGGTAGTCTGGGAAAACGTATTGATTACTTTTTAAACCTTATTACACTTGGCGAAATATAGTCACTGACCTCAGAAGCAAATTAAGATGAAAGGTTAGTCGACTGCAGAAAGAAACAAGCAGTCATCGCTTCTATATTGAGTATGTTAGCTTATTGATGTGTGCAGAAAAATTTGGAAAATAAGTATGCGGGTAAAACGTTACTAGTTTGTTTTAAATCAGTTTACCGCTTTATCTGAAATTACACAATCGGACGACTTGTTCCATAATTTCCGTTCTTTATTATATACCACTTTGTTGCTGAGGATGTGCTGTGGAGTGTCCATAGTTTAGAAAAAGGTCATATATGAAATTGTTGATAAAATCAATTGTTGCCGTATTAAAACTGATAACATCTGACCACACTACGGTTGAACTGCCAAGTTAAACGTGGTAGTAATGATAGTTACATTGTAAAGTCGAAAGTAGTTATCGTGACTTAGTAACAGTCCACTATTGGCCACCTGGTCGTCACGTTGGAGGAATTCAGATGACTTTGAAATGTTACATTTATCAATTTTGCTTTGTAATGTACCTCACGGCACGTGTTCATTCAAATTATCCCAACCTCAGCCGCCTTATCACTCTCTCCTATAAATTAATTTAAAAAAAACCTCATTGAAAATAACTCACGATAACTGAAAACTTATATTTCCAAAATTACTTCATAAAATAGATCATATTAGACAGATAAGGCACTCTACACTCTTCACCCCCGCCATAGCTTGTTTCCAACGACGCGACGATTCATTTGATTTTCCATATTTTCTCTGAAAATTGTGGGTTCTTATCCGTATATTTTTATTTTCCTCGAGACAAAACTTAATGTATGTGCTGTTTACGTAAATACTTACTACCACGTTCTTAGATTGAAATTTGATTATTTTCTGGGCACTCGTATTAAATGATATTAGCCCACTAACTCTGCTAGACATAATCTTATCAAGAGATAATCTGGCAGAAGTTTGATAAATAATTCATTTTTGAATTATTTACATTGCGTAGATGACAACCGATGCGAGGCGTTCACAAAAATCAAGGACCACTATTTTGCGGTCACGTGAACAAGTGACGCTTCTTGGCATGGCCATCTAGACTGAGGGCGACGGGCGGGAATGATATCAAATACAAATTAATATGTGATGTTTTTTTCTTTTAGGACACGCACGTGTGAGTAGTATTTTGGGCTAATTAACAGTGTTTAAATTGCGCTATCATTTGTATAGTTGATATTGTTTATGTATAACTAGTAGTGCCCCGCGGTTTTACCCGCATAGTTCCCGTTCCTATGTGTTCTTGACATCTAGACTATAATAATTGACTGGCCTTGTGGCTAAGTGGTTAGTAGCTCTGACTGCGAAGCCGAGGGTCGTGGGTTCGATCCCCACCCAGTGCAAATATTTGTGTGATGAATTCAAATGTTTGCACTGTGTCTGGGTGTTTCTATGTATAATAAGTATGTATTTAAAACTATATAAGTATTATATCAGCTATCTGGCCGCCATCACACAAGCTTTGCTTAGTTTGGGGTCAGACGGTGTTGTGTGTGAATTGTCCACCAATATTTATTTATTTATTTATTTATTATTTAATTTGTGTTCACAATTTAGTATGTAGTTGGTTGGAGACGTAAGACCGAGGATCGGCTGAGTGGCGTATTATGGGAGAGACCTCTGTCCAGCAGTGGACGAACACAGCCTGATGATGATGTTCACAATTCCCACCAGATTCATTCAGCCGTTTACCAAACATGTAAACTTGCGCATTTATAATATTAGTAATATATCGAAGTTTTCACGATTCTAATAAATTATTATAAAAAAATTGGCAGTCATAGGAACTGCCGATAGAAGTGAAAACTTGCTGTTGCCCTGGTACTGGTACCTAGGGGCAAACGCAACTCTTTTGTATTTCTGTTGTCCTGGTATCTGGAGATAAACGCTGGGCTGTTGGAGGTAGGTAATCGGAACTCTTTACTGTTTCTGTTACCCTGGCCGTTTTTACCGAGTTTACCCGAAGATTTCATATCCGATCCGATCCATTATCATATCCAAGCGTGACGATTGATGAATCCATTTCACAGCCCACGAAAATTCTGTCTATAGTGCGCCTAAAGAAGTTTTCACTTCAATAAATCTTTGATTGATTGCATTCAGCACCGAACAATATGGCCGGAGAAATTCCACAAAATGTATTAGTTTCGGCTTTTCTACCGTTTCATTACGTGCAACTGTTGCGGGGGTCGGGTCAAGTTCCGTGGAAGTAGGACTTTAGTGACGTCACGGAGGCATGCACTGTACCGGGTATACGAAGAAAACTTGTACTAAGCCAAAAGGAGAATATTAAATTTAGCATCAATAACATTTATTTCACTATGCAATTAACACGGAAATCGCGATAATCGTAGCTAGCTGTTCTAAAATGGTCTGCAGACTCTGTAAACGTGAACTATACCTACTTGAGAAATATATTGCTAACACTAGCTGAACGCGCGCGCGTTGCTACGCCATCTATCGAAAATTGATCGTACCAATTCAAATTTTTGGGCGTTTTCACAAAAATGTATACCCCACAAAAAATTACAGTATTTTTTAAAAGTATTATTTTTGAGCTTGTGTTTGGTCTCATTATGATGGGAAATGTATATATTTTTGGAAGCACTGGAATGTTATGAGATTAGAAGTAAATAGTGTAAGATATATTAAAACATAATGGAAAGTCACGTAAATTAATATCAGTTGTGTGACTATATTCTGGAGCTAAAAAACGTTAAAACCTTATGATTTTTTGGATAATTTTAGCGTCTACCACTTATAAATTGCACATTTATTATAAAAAACTGTCAATATTTGCAATTTTGAATTTACTTTCAACAATAATTCAATAAACTCATCAGTTGTGTGACTCTTGGTACTTTCTTACCCTTAATTATCATTATTTTTCATTTTACTAGATATATTTTAGAGGAAAAGGTACAAAATACTATACAAATAAATCATTTTGCGTTCCAGAGAGTACTTTAACTGACTTAAAATATAAAAATAACTTCTTTAAAATATATTTTAGTTGTTTGAAATTAAGGGACAGTCACAAAACCGAACACCAGAAAACAGTAAGGGTGCATTTACATGATGTGTTAATAGTACAGTAGTACACATACTTAACACAAGAAAATTGATATTTAATTATTTTCTTATATTTATTTTTATTTTTTTGCTTTTAAGCCTTTGTAAATTTCTTTTCAACTGGGCTTTATATTCTTCTGGTCGTTCTATTTTTTATAAGTAACACTTATTTTATTCGATTCCAGTACAATACGATGATGATGATGATTTATACCTAAAACAAATGTTGAATCTTATAAAACTTACCGTCAATGTATTTTTCAGTTATAAAATAGCCAAGATATTTTTCATTTGTTTCATTGCGCATTTTTAATTTATTGTTTGTCGTTTGTAACAGTACGATATCGAACATTCTTTTAGTGCTGGTAGGACTCTTTGCAGAGTCCGCCTGGAGAAGTGGGGAAGGACCGCTTTACCAGTTATTCTACCGCCTAACAGTATTTTGAAAACACGTGTTCCGGTTTGAAAGGCAATTTTTTAAATTAAATTACAGGGCATAGAGATAAGGTATATTTTATCTTTGGGTGACGAGCGCAGTGCAGTGCTAGGTGAAGTTTTGGATTCTTTATGTTTCCAATAGCTGGGTGTTATATGCTGTTATGGGGTGGCATGTTGCTTACCATCAGGCACGTGTCCTGCTTCTCTCGGTCACTATTTAAAAAATCTAATTCTTCAAAAACGGGTCACAACATTTTTAAGAATTCTGCAATGTAAACTGGGCTTTAGATGTTCAGAAATGTAGTGACTTTCTGTTCCGCTTATATGTGACCGCTCAAATAGTCACAAAACGGAAGTCACATTTTGGTGTCCTCTGACACATAAAAATCGTTAAAAAATAACTTCAATGATTATTCATACGAACTTTTGATTAAATTAGATACAATAACATTTTCAAACTAATTGACTAAAAACAACACAATAAAATACATGGGAACAAGACAAATTATGGTCACATCCCCGAGTGAAAAAATTGTCACGCATCGGCTTGTGAGACACGTATCCTATTCTCGAGCAGTTGTAAAACCAATGACGGTTACATTTTGTTCCATTCAAAAGTATATACAAATGTGTTGCCTACAACGAAAAAAAATGTTATTACTGTAATACAAATATGGTATAAAATCCGGTCACAAAATGGAATGTTCCGGAATGATCAATATTTTAGAATTTTACTTTATTTTGTTTTTAACAACTAATTCATTTTAAATTTTTAAATCTCTTTCTTATAATTACGGAAATCATGTACATGGATTATATAAACCACAAAAATAGTATCCTCCTTGAAAAAAAAGTTAAAGACAGAGATTATTGTGCGTAAGAACCAGTTGGGGACAGCAAAAAATTAACCATTTCGGAATAGTTTTTTTACTATTTTAGGTTCAAGTGTTGTATTTATTTTTAAAAATTGTTGTGACACAATTACATAATATTCTGTTTATGTACTCGTAAATAAAAATTTGTTTATAGTGCAAACTATTTCGTAAGTAATTACATTTGAATTCGAGGGACAGGCCTAAAACAGGGGGGTATACATTTTTGTGAAAATGCCCTTTTAACAAATTCGGTTACTTTAGGTTCTAATGACGCAACGTTTGAAATATGACATATGCCGTCACGCAACGAAAGCACTCAAAAAGCAATATTTTTTCCCCGTTTTTGTTACATTTTTCATTCCTGCTCGGCTCCTGTTGATAGTAGCGTAATGTTAAATAGCCTATAGCCTTCCTCGATAAATCGACTATCCTACAAAGAACGAATCGTTCAATTCGGATCAGTAGTTCCAGAGATCCTTGCGTTCAAACAAACAAACATACAAACAAACAAACTCTTCAGCTTTATAATATTAGTATAGATTACGATACATTTGTTGGTCTTATTTCTTGTCGAACATTCAATAATTTTCCATAATGATCCTGATTGGGGTATGCCAATATGTTTTGTCTTAGGGTTTTAAGTTCAAGGCTTCCCCAAACCTTGATGATCAAGAGGTATGAGACGTTAAGAGTTATCTATTAGCAAAGAGTAGGATCAAAGTAAGATTAGGATACAATGCTTTCGGTTTGGTCCCGGCTGGTACTGCATACCCCTAAATGTATTGTGACAGGAGCTAAATTTAGCCTCCGTGACCGGGTCACGAGACGCCCTTGGGACTTCACAGGGTTGAAAGTGAAAACTGAACAGGTAAATTACGATCAATTCAACTGCTACTGGATGGGAGCGGCACCAACGAGTTTTAGAAACTAAATTGAGTAGGTAGGTACTAAATGTTCGAGCGGCAATCAATTCCAATATTTGGTCGGCTACGTCTAAATTACCAGCTTTTTCCTTGGAAATGATCCAAATATAACCGTTTGAAAATTGACTTTTATTCGCCTCCGATCGCTTTCGATGAATTTCAAATTCTGTTTGAGCGCAAGAAAGTGTCCTAATAACTAATGTATAGACAAGATAAAGGTCGTAAGGTTTTACAGAGTTATAAATTAAATTAATGTTGTAAATTTCGGGTTACACAGTAATTTATCTATGAAAACTAGCGTACTCATTATACATATTTAAATTAAATATGGGGTCATCCACGACTCATGAGTCGGACAAGCCCAACTTATGTTTCGGCCTTTTTCAAGGGGAATGCTGCCGCCCGCAGGCCCAAGCAGGACGCGACAGCGCGCGCGCACTTTTCATACGAGGTAACGCGGCTGAACTTTAAGAGGTTAACTTAAGGCTTTGTTTTCATTCCATTATTGCTAAATGGATTTAATTTTCAAGAGTATGGATACATTTCAAGGTGTAGATATGTTTGAAAGTAATCTTCAAAAGCAATGTCAATAAATCCTACGTCGTTTGAAATACAGTTTTCCCGATTGTCCTAGTTTATATTATAGAAAATTAAATACCAATTATGTATAGTTATGATAAGATATATAATAATTATAATGTTTGTCTTGCTTTGTCGGCTCTTTTCGAGTTGTTGATGGAAGGACTCCGGAGAAAGTCGGGACAGTCTGCGAGTTGTAGAATAATAATAAATTATTACCTTAGCTTCATCCTCGATAAGCGGTGCGGTTTGATTGCTGGCGCAGTACTTCATCTTCATCTCCCCAGGCTTTTTGCACAGGCCATACCAGATGCAGTGACCTCCTTCTGCGTCCGCAGTCGGGATCTAGAACAAACAATAATTTAAATCTAATTTATCTATTTATATATATGCACATTGTATAATTTATATATCTATTATCTAGCGATAAAAACCAAACCATTTTTTTTTAATATAGAATGTCAGGACGACAAAGGCGTGCGCCTAATGGTAAGCGCACCCTGCCCGTAACAGTACAGTGGTACACAGCTATTTGAACATAAAGAGTCCAAATCGCTGTCGAACACTCCACAGCGCTCACAACACACCTAGAGATGTAAGATGTTTTGTCCCTTTGTCCTTTAATTTCTCTAGAAGATAAGATAAGATAAATCTTTATTCAGTTTACATGTTTGACCATTCAATTTTAACAAATAGGAAGTGGAACCCAAACTCGGCCAGGCCGGTATCTTGGAAACACTTCCCTTCAAACTAGAACATTACTGCTAGGCGGTAGAATAACAGGCAAAAGTGTGTAGGCTGAGACTCAAAGCCTTCGCTCATATGGAGAGACTAAATACCCTAATCCTCGAAAAATATCTTTCTTGACAAACGGCTGTTTTATTGCGATGGTTTCCTTCACCGTTAAGAGTGCGCCTAAAGCCAGGAAAAAATCAGATTTCACCCGCGCGACGCGTTTCTTAATGTGATGTACATAAAGTCGAGAATAGCATGACACAGTTTGGAGGAAAAATCAATATTTAATCAGGAGTCCATTTTTGACCAAGTTTTATTTAATTACTCAATAACTAAACAAAAATTTAAAAAAGTGTTCGGTTACTTTACTAGAACGTATAAATAGGAATTTTATTACCAAACAATAATGTGGGGTCATCGCTGATAATTTCGAGTACTCGAATTAAAACGGGTTTTTTCGGTGTCATTTTTATTTTTTTATTGTAAAATCTCTGATCTATTTTTAAAATTCTATTCGGTTATTGTGTTTCTTCTTGATTGTACCCACACGTCAATATTTTTTTTGTCATAGTTTTTAGTTTCTTAACTTCAGTGAGCGGCGTCGAAAATGTCCTTTTTTCGTTTTCTGGCTTTAGGCGCCCCCTTAAAACTGGTGATAATGACGAACTTGTAGAGACACAAATGGAAAAATACTCAAAAGATATATGCGGATTTTGAACCTACGATTCGGGATGGTGAAATCGGGCTTACTCGTCACTAGGCCACTACGGCCGTCATGGTAACAAAAGATCATAAATATGAATGTAAGACACAACATAGCGGAGTTCAATAAGGCATTATGGCAACCGAACAATCGTTGACCGATCTCGTATTCCGGATTGTGATGCATTCGAATAAAATTCCTTGAAGTATATCACTTCAATGTACAATCAACTCTAAAGCGTCGCGTGATCTTTGTTAATCCGTACGAAGTACCACTTTATTTTTGACGTGACAACGTCTTATAAATTGGTTTGCCGGGTGACACTTCAAGAAACTGCGTTACGCTCCGCTCACGTTATGCGCTCACAATGAGAGCGAGTGAGAGGGACGCGTGCCTTTCACTTTTTATGTCTGTCTCTCTCGCTCTTAGGCGGGCTAACCATGCCCGAGTCGCCGATTCGCTTAGGCGCCTGCATACAAGTTTACACGTTGCCAGTTAATTGTAAAACGATTGTGTAGTGATAATGTGAAGGTAGTTTATTTTAGTAAAATTATTTTACCACTCAAAGTCGTTGTCACGTAAAACTTTCGCCCGTATACCGACTTTACAGGCAACCAATTTTTTTTTTTTACTTTCACCTATTATACATAGGTTTGCACTTGACCACCATCTCGCTTGATGTTAGCGACGATTCGGTCTACGATGGAGCGTACATACCTAGAAGAAACCGATTCACACTCAACTTGAAGACATCGAGATTGTAACCATCCGTAGTAACCTACGTAGTCTACCGCCGAACGAAAAATATCATCGCTTTGAGGTTTCTCTCTCTTTTCTTTTCGCTTGAAATGATAAAGACAGCATTAGCAATGCGATAGCCGATTTAGTTAGGCGGTAGAAGCGCGGGAAACATCCAGGTAACGCATTCCACAGCCTAGATATTGTATCACATAAGTGTAGTCAAACATGTCGTTTCAGTCTTTCGAACGTCAACCATGAAACGGCGTCGCTTTTTAGAGTTACGAGCAGTTTTGTCACTTATTATGCCGAGAATTAGTTTTCGGTAACATTTCCATGTACCTAACTATCATCGTAAAATTGTCAAAACCGTCAGATTATAAACTAACTGCGTTATATTGTAAACTAACCTAACCTACCGTGAGATTATAATCTCTCGCGTTATATTGCAAACTACAGTGATTCCAATTTGACAGTGACATAACCACTACTGCATAACCAACATACACACAAACGACACTCGTAAATATTAATCAATTTTAGGCACTCAGATGACTAAGTAAGTTAATTGATGTCCAACCTAATTGATACTACAGGCAGTGCACCCTCACTCGCTCAAGATCGCGCGGTTTTAGCCTACCGCTAGACCGTTCCTTCCAGGAAACAACGCTACAAAGGAAACGCGCTAGACAGGGACAGAGTTACGCGTTAGAAGAGAGCGTAGATGGTGAGTTGAAAATCGCGACAGGAATTGAGCGCTAATGCGAGCTGAATTGAACTTTGTTGTGTCCCAGCAAGAGTCGCTATTTATATAATTGTTTTCGGTAAGTGAAGCTTCTGTACTAATATTTATTCTGTGCTACAGGGCACATACATCAGAAAAATGTCAGAGTGATAAATAATTTATTTGTTTATTGTGAGCACTGGGATGGCCAACAGACCTGATAACGCCGATGAAAGAGCTATTAACCTCTGAGAAACGGAAAACCATGAGACGTTATCAGACGAGACAAAAGGTTGACTCGTAATGAAGATTTTTTTTATAGTACAGTGACGAGACGAGCAGGACATGTGCCTGATGATAAGCAACATGCCTGCCACATAACAGAACAGTGACACGCAGCTATTGGAACACGAAGAGTCCAAATCATTACCTAGCACTGCACTGCGCTCGTCACCCAAAGATCTAAGATGTTATATCTCTAAGCCCTGTAATTTATCTGGAAACATTGCCCTTCAAACCGGAACACAGTAATGTTTGCACATTATTGCTTGCGATAGAATAACTGGCAAAGGTTTGGTACTTCCCCAGGCGGACTCTGCCAAGAGTCCTACCACTACAAGATGGCGTTTAACGTGATTTGAACATATTTTGACAAATGTAAGGTTCTGTCAATGTCAATTGGACAGATTGACGTACCTATGTATATTTCTAGAAAATACTTTTTTATTACATTAAATACTGTTTTGTTTTAGTGAAATCAGCTATGTTTTGATTATTATCGTTATAAATAAATGCGTGAAACGACGACTAGGGAAGACTGTCGGTCAACGATACAAAACGAATAAACACGGTTATCCTGTTCGTCACAATTGCAGAAAACCCCGAGCGAGCCTATTTTATAATTCTCTACCTACACGTTATGGGCCTACTTTATCCTGTACCATTTCCTAAGAATCATGTACATACATTTATATATCCTACCTACTAATATTATAAATGTCAAAGTACATAATATGTTCATTCGGAACTTTTGAACGGATCGGGTTGAAATTTGGAATTCAATTAGGTTATAGTCTGGAATAACACATAGGAGTGTTATCTCGGGAAGATAAACGTTTATAACGTGCGAAGATAACGTGTAGTTATGTGCAAACATTACTGTGTTCCAGTCTGAAGGGCAATGTTTCCAGAGAAACTACAGGGCTTAGAGATATAACAACTTAGATCTCTGGGTGACGAGCGAAGTGCTAGGTAATGATTTGGGCTCTACATGTTCCAATAGCTGCGTGTCACTGTGCTGTTATGTGGCAGGCATTTTGCTTACCATCATATGTCCTGCTCGTCTCGTCACTCTCTTTATTTAAAAATAAAAAATAACGGAAACTGCGCACTGACGCGGGTAAAACCGCGGGGCGCTGCTAGTAGGAAATATTTAGGAAAGTCGCAGGTTCCAGTCCCGGCTGCACCTCTGAACATGTTTCGTAGACATTGTATTATAACAAAAGAGTGGAGTCGAACTTCCTTGATCGAGTCTTTGGAGCGTCGACCATGAAACGATATCACTTTTTCGAGCTACGAGCAGTCCATAGAAAATAAAAACAAATATGGTGTTAGAATTGATAACCTCCTCCTGTTTGAAACCCGGTTCAAAAACAACAAGGGTTAGATCATGCAGATCAGTGCGCGTTCTGAAATGTATTCGATAAAAACCCATAAGCTAGCAAAAAGAATAGAGATTATAAGAACACGATTTCCTCAAGATGTTTTCCTTCACCGTTTTAAGTTGAGGCATTACGCGCATGTATTCGAAAAGACGGTGGCGCGCGTGGATTTCGGCGTGGGCTCCGGATAAGCAGTTGCCCTTCTCCCGAGTAGACCAGCCGTGACTTATGCTAACTCTATATACCCAGCGGACGAAAACAAGAATAATATGCGCATAAACCAAACCCGATTAGACTTTCTGATGGATTATACCGAGATGTATTGACGTCAATCGGCACACGTTCAAAACACTTGCATCAGTAGGACAGGACATACATTGAGTCAACGAACTATTCAGGGTACAATATGCATCTTCAATCCATTTATAGCGTGACTATAATTAATTAAATATGAGAGGTGCTTGTTACTAAGTTTATAGAGGAAAAAAAGAGAGTCATAGGAAATGCCGATAGAAGTGAAAAATTATAACTCAGAATTTAATAGCTTACTTTGGAAACTACGCGGGTGAAACCGGAGGGCGTGGCCAAGAGCATGGCCATGGTCCCGAGTTTACCCGTCCGGAACCCGAAGATTTCTTATCAGTCCCGAGCGTGACGTTAGAATTCACAGGCCACGAAAAATCTGCCTCTGGCGCGCCAAAAGAAGTTTTCACTCCAAAAAGAAAAATCGCATTTTCGCATTTATAATATAAGTAGGATATATTCTCACGCAATATATTTAATAGGATATTTTATACCTTCGAACGTATAAAATCAACCTGTTCAATATATCTTCGATTGAAATTACCAAATAGATACTCTTTAAATAGTGGCGTCATTTCACTTGATTTTTAACCCCGCATGGAATAGGGCCGAGTCGCTAATAAATAAGACAATTTATATGTAAGTACTAGCAGCACCCCGCGGTGTTACCCGCGAAGTTCTCGTTCCAGCTGTTCCCGTTGTTTTTTCGGTATAAAAAGTAGCCTAAGATGTGTTCTTGCAGACTATAATCTATCTGTGTTCCAAATTTCAGCCTGATCCGTTCATGCGTTAGGACGTGATTGAGCAACAAACAACCAAACATTGACATTTATAATATTAGTAGGATAGTAGGATAATAAAACTGAGCAATCCCATGTATCCCACTAATATTGTAAATGCGACAGTGTGTGAATATGGACGGATGGATACTCTTTCACGCAAATACTCCTGAACTGATCTGGTTGAAATTGGGTACACAGATAATGATCTGGATTAACACATAGGCTATTTTATTATCCCGGGAAAATAACGGGACTTTATACATTGTAAACTAGCAGCGCCCCGCGGTGTTACCCGCGTAGTTCCCGTTGTTTTTTCGGGATAAAAAGTAGCCTATGAGTGTTCTTCCAGACTACAATCTATCTGTGTTCCAAATTTCAGCCTGATCCGTTCATACGTTAGGACGTGATTGAGCAACAAACATTCATACATTGACATTTATAATATTAGTAGGACGAATCATCGTAAACACTAAATGTTCCCACTGCTGGGACTCGGGACCTTCTCTCGCAAGGAGATCAAGGCCATAATCCACCACGCTGGCCCAGTGCGGGTTGGTGGATGACACGTTACTTTGAAAGATTCTAGGTACATGTCGGTTTCCTCACGATACTCAGTTTTAAGTTAGCGGCATTACGGACATGACTTCGAAAAGACAGAGGTGCGCATGGTTTTGAATCCGGGGTCTCCCGATCGGCAGTCGCCGTTCTCCCGACTAGACCAGCCGTAACTTTATATATACTCGTATATTATATTGTTTAATAAACCGTAACATTCAAACATGTTTGTGGAACAGATCTAATAAATAATTCACATCTGAATAATGGAAATGGATCGATGGCGAATTGATTTAAAGTTATTCTAAAACAAGCAGTGACCTGACATAATATTGTTTTCGACAACAGTACCGTAAGGAAATCAATATGCGGACCTAACGAATAAATAAATAATAAGAATATTCTAGAAGTAGAGGAACAGGAAACCATTACCGGACCACAGAACAGTGTTTTGTGATCAAACTTAAAATATATTAACAAGTTTAATCATGTGTTAAGTGTGTATTATTGATTACGGGATATTACTAATGTATCTTCAGTTTCTATTTTTAACCTACTTCCAAAAAGGGGGGGTATCAATTCGACCACCATTTTTTAAAATGTATTTTACCTGATTTTTCGAGAACGCCAAAACCGATTTCAACATTTATTTTTGTGTTCGGATGGGTATGCTTCCCGAATGGTATAAAAAAAAAACTAAAATTTCCCTACAATTTTGTCTGGATGACATGGTTGTCGATTTCACAAAAGTTATGAAACTCGATTCTGTCAACACGAAATTGTTTAATGCATTGTTGAAAACTTGTTTTGCACTAAAAAGGGTAAAATAAACTCTTTATACAAAAAATTAAACAGACTTCAAAACCACAAATAGACACTCAAAAGCGAAAAATAAGTTAACATAAATTACTATATAAGCGCTACTCACTCATCTACTTGAAATCGGTGTCAGTCAAGTCTTACAAGTAGTAGATAGATACTACTTACTACGTACATAGTATCTATCTACGAGCTTTCTGATTTGACTGGCATCGCCTTCAAATAGATGAGTGATTGGCGCTTATATATTTATAGTAATCATATTAACTTATTTTTCTCTTTTGAGTGCCTATTTATGGTTTTGAAGTCGAGTTTATTTTTTTGTATAAAAAGAGTTAATAAAGTCTGTCGACTGTTTATCTCATTCGTAGTTATATTTACCAATAATCTTCATATTTCAGGCGTTACGGCGTGATTGAGCAACAAACATACTAACTTTCGCATTTATTATATTAAGTGGAAATATATAAAAATCTCACATGATGATGTTTGTGTCCATACTCTCCCGAAACGGCTCGACCGATTTGTGTACATTTTTAGTTTAAATGAGAACGGGTTATGAAGCTTTGTTCACCTACTTGCCCCAATCTTCACTTCATAATCGTCAATTAAATTATTTTTGTACGAACAATATCTATAAATATCCTAAGATCCTAACCGACCTAAGTCGTATTGGTATTAGTCCTATGACCTCTACAGGACGAAATAACGATAGAGTCAAATTTGATTACCCTAAAGTTGAATAACAAACTTCATAACACAGATCAGTCCATAAATAAGATTAGTCCATAAATAAACACTTTTGAACGTTCAGTCCGAGAAGCAATCCATCATCCACAAAATAAGCTATTAAATTATTAAACAAGACTAAAGTACGATGAACGAACTTAACTCGACTGTTGAACCACGTAACGATGTAGTCTAATTCCGAAAGGTTAAAGATCCCTCCACCTCAAAGAAAACATCACTTTTAAAGGATCCTTTGATCCGTTCACCTCAATGCTTTTCTGAATTCATGCTGAAAACTACGTTATTCATCGTGCTCCCAAACAAGAATTGACAAAAAAGGCCTGTTCATACCTATCACTCTGAAAATATGTCAGTACAGCGAAAAAATTAAAGATCTTTCCATGTATCACAAAAAAACAAACAAGAGATCAATTAGGCGTTTTAAGAAATATACCTATCAAAGATAGTTCTCAATTTCGCCTAAGGTGGCGCCAATGTTTCATTTTGTTGCAATCTTTGAACCTCATATTAATACCTACAAGCTTCTTTAATTTTCAAATAATTTAATTTAATTTAAATTAATTAATTTTCACATAATTTAATTTAATTTAAACATTTAATTTAAGCTTAATCATTAACAGCAAAATAAAGCGACTACTATTAAAAAAAAAAAAAAAAAGAATATGAAAAGGTTTTCTCCTCGGTTTCAAGGCAGCCTTTTTAAATCCGTTGAATGAGAGATGATTGCGTACAAGACCTACAACTCTTAAATTCTCCCACATTTCAAAGGCCCTTCCGGCTTTTACCCCGCTCTGTGGCGTAGGGACTTCGTTAGCAGTTGAAATTTCGCTCTAAATGAGGAACTTTGACCTTACAAGTTCCCCGAGAGTCAATGACACGACATGTGACTTCTGGGACGAAGTTCTATTCAATGATATGTATTCAAGTGCCACGAAGAACTTTGATATTGATGTTATAAACGTGACTACCCACTATAAATGTAATAAAATGTATATTACCTGCTCTATACAGTATACATATGTTATCCTCCTAATATTATGAATACGAAGGTTTCGTTGGATGTTCGGTGGTCAATCACGATGCAACGACTGAACATAGTCTGGAATAGCACATAAGCTACTTTTTAGCGCGGGAATTACGCAGGTAGAACCACGCGGCAATGCTAGTAGCTAGTACAATTTTGTACTGTCCAAGAGTACACTTGGAATTCGTCTAGGGAAGTATCACACCTTTGTCAGTTATTCTGCCGCCAAGCAGTACTGTTATACCCCGTTTACATTATAAATTTATAAATTTTTATTGATTAATTACAAACATCACACGTTGTTATAAATCTATGGTAAAACAATAACATTTCACAATAATTCAAGTTAGACAACTTTGGTACCCAAACTAGGTGCAACCTGTATGATGGCATACCATACATTATAACGGACTGGAATAATGTAAACGGGGTATTATTAACAGTACCGGTACCGGTTTGAAGGGCAATATTTCTGACATATTAATGTACAGGCTACATTTATTAAAATATAATATACTGTACAAGAATAATATGAGTCCTGATTCTTATAATTTACGAATCTCTTAATCACAGAAATTTTAGTTGTAAGCAAATATTCGTGAGAGGACTTGTAGAGATAATAAGATATATTCCATTGTATATTTTTATCTTATACTAATATAAATGTCAATGTTTGGATGTTTGTTGCTCAATCATGTAGTAACGTATGAACGAAAAAAACAACAAAAATTGGAGTACAGTTAGATTATAGTCTGGAAGAACACATAGGCTTTTACCCGGAAAACAGTAATGGGAACTACGCGGGTAAAAAAAACCGCGGGGCGTAGCTAGTTCAGTATATACTCATATCCATGGAATAATAATCATGTTGTATTATTAGCAGTTTTTTTGCGAAACAATTGTTTTTCCCTACGGCCTAAGGGGTCGCATCCATAAAACGGAAGCCGGTTAACCCAGTAACCCGAGCCGACATTTCATTTTATCACGGCTGTATGTCTGAGAAGTAGCTTAATTTATGAATTAGGTTATACTAGTAGAGCCCCGCGGTTTTACCCGCGTTATTACAGTTCTCGTCATTTTCAAGCGATAAAAAATATGTGATGAGTAACATCATAATGATGTAATTCTAGACTATCCATATCACTACTATTTTTTTTTCAGTCAGATTGTGCTGTGTGTGAGTTGTCCACCGATATTTATTTATTTTTGCTTATCATATATCACAAGATCGCAACCTTGTTGTGTAGTAAGTCTTGAGGGGCAGATCAATATTACTAATTACACCGTCGCGTGGCCGTTAGCTCCGATAGAGGCTTCTTTACTCGTTTCAAAGTGAAATGAATTGGAACCGACCGAGTTATTGTTCATTTCAGTACAATAACTTGTAGCAAGACATTGACTTTCAGGTGAGTTAGAAATAAGCAAATAGCAGATGTGACAATATAATACTAAAAATAACTCTGTCGCCTTTTTGAAGATACACTTCTCTTGACACGTTAGGGAATGATGAGAGTATTTTTTAGGACGCGTGCACACTGTCACGAAAAACCGACAAAACTGAAATTAGCTCGTCAACAAACATTTTACTAAACATTGTAATTATAGACTACAGGCCCGTGAACAAAATTTACGTAGTAAATGAACCACCTATGTAGGATGATAGAAGGGTATAAAGTAATAAGATTCAGCACTATGCCGTCACTTGTAAGCTGTCCAACTGAGTACAGTTAAAGAGGGCGGGTTGCAACCCACGATCATTTCTCCTTGTCGCATGATTTTTATACGGCATTGCGATATAATGGATTAGGAGAGGTATTGAAACTGTATGGAACCAATGCCGTACATAATCAAATCCCCAAATTTAATCTGTAAATCATCGGAAAATCACGAATTTTTCCGACAATCTAATAATTAAGAACTTACAATTTTGTATTTGTATAGTTTCAATACCTCTTCTAACCTATTATTCCGCAACGCCGTACAAAAATCTAGCAACATCAACAATCAACCTGCACTCAGTTGGACAGCTTACAAGTGACGGCATAGTGCTGAATCTTATTACTTTATATCCTTCTATCATCCTACATAGGTCTCCTGGTGGTTCATTTGACCCGTAAATTTTGTTCACGGGCCTGTAGTCTATTACACTTCTTTTGGCACCGTAGGGAATGATGACAGTAATTTTTTACGATGCGCACACCGTCACGAAAAACCGATAAACTGAAGTTGGCTAGTCAACAAACATTTCAGTAAACATTGTAATTAGCTTCAGGTTGATACTCATTGTGTTGAAGATATTATCTATTCTATAGTTGAGGTACACTTCTTTAGCACGAGGAATAAAAAGAATATTTACTTTTTGCGAGCGTACTTAAGTACACACACACACATTTTTTTTTAACTGACTTATAGCACTTTTCCTCAAATGGCTTCTAATGTGTACCCATGGACGTATAAAAAAAGTCGGACGTAGTCTCGGTAAAACAAAAACTGTGTCCATCGAGTCGGCCACATAATATGCACGTGTGGATGTCACATACAGGCTGACACGCACACATCAGTGGGTCATTACACGCGCTACTTGTGTATATGTGTGCGTGCCAGCCTATCAGTGACAACCTGACAACGCACACGTGCAAATGTGGCCGACTCTAGTGACACAGTTTTGGGTTTAACGCGACTCCGTCCGACTTTTTTATACGTCCATGTGTGTACCTAATTTTAGGCGCGTGCAAAAGGCGCAAACCCTTATTAACCTAATCATACACACACATTATTTAGTAGAGCATACCTTAATATTTTCCATATACTCACAGTATTTTGCCGTCCATAATTTAATGCCCGAGCTATACGAGGCTAGTTTTTCAAGCTAGGATAGCAAGTTAGTACTTTTAGTTTCGTGTAGACAACGCTACGTAATGCTAGTTTCGTAGTAATTTTCTAGAAACATTGTCTTTCAAACCGGAACACAGTAATGTTTGCACACTACTGCTTGGCAGCAGAATGTCTGGCAAAGGTGTGATACTTCCCCAGGTAGACTGCAAAGAACCCTACCACTACAAAGGTAAACTTTATTTTATTCTCCTTTTGTGGATTTTTTTTCTCTCCTATTGTGGATTTTAATAAAGAGTTTTTTCTTATCTTACGTAGTTTGGAACTATTGGTTTCTAAAAATGGCTTATTGCATCATTTACGTGGATGACTAAAGAGACAAACGTAACAACGACAGCAATGGTCGCATAAATACGTAAACCAGAATTTCGAACATGTAATTATATTCGACTTAATCGATGCTTTTAACAACGACAGCAATGGTCGCATAAATACGTAAATCAGAATTTCGAACATGTAATTATATTCGATTTAATCGAATAAAATAATCGCGAGACAGAGGAAAACACAGTCAGCTGAGCAATGTCGTCGGCCAAACGACCTCTCGTCTATCGATGCGGTCCCAGTCGCATCAACAGACTGTTATTCTCAGTAACATCCATTTCCAATAACGATATCGATACGACATAATAAAGTTGTTGTGAGAATCTCGAACGTTTAAAAATATCTTACTTACTTCCTACTAATAATATCGTTGTGAAAGTGTGTATGTTTGAATGTATGGACAGATTTAATGTATGTTGGTTAATGCATCATGCAAAAATTGCTGAGTCTGGATAAAATTTGGTACAGAGATAAAGTAGGTACATTGAAATTCTCAAATTACGCAAGGGGGTTATTTTTTAATAGTATTGAGTAACAAGACGAGCAGGACATGTGCCTGATGGCAGGCAACACGTCTGCCCATAACAGTACAGTGACACGCAACTACTGGAACATGAATAATTCAAATCATTACTAAACACATCACTGCACTCGTTCATCGAGAGATACAAAATAGATACATACAAGCTTTGCTTAGTTTGGGGTCAGATGACGTTGTGTGTGAATTGTCCACCGATACTTACTTACTTATTTACTTAGATAATTTCCATGGGCAGTAATTTCTCTGGAAACATAGACCTTCCAACCGAAACACAATGATGTTTGCACATATCTGCTTGACTGTAGAATAACTGACAAAGGTGTGGCGTACTCAGCAAAGAGTCCTTACCAACACAAACCTACAAACCCTCATTATGTTTTTATAATAAGTATGATTTGGAAAACGTCTGGTTGAGTTAAACAAACTGACTTTCCATTATCTATTACAGTAAACAAATATCTCTGTTATTTGATGTTACCAAATAGTTTGGTTGAACACATCTATGTACATATGTATTTGTAGAAAAAATATCTTATCTTTGCCTAGTCTACAAAGTTATCGGTCAAACAATGTTCGTCGATAAACTATTCGTTTGAAACAGGTTTCAAAATTTAATAGGTTTTTATTAGTATGAGTTAATTAAATCCGTGGTAGGAGTGACGCACCTTCAAAGTAGCCTGATTTTAATAATTATTTATGAGGTTACAATACTTCTAGAATTCCAAGGCTTCGGCATATGACATGTTTTGACATATTATGACAAATTTAGGTTCTTCAAAATGTTCGTTTTCTATACAAAATTCTCTTCGCTAACAGAAAACAAACGCATCAAATACACATAATTATTGACGCCCTATCTGGCCATAAATGTCTTGACGCAGTAATGTGCAAACATTAGTAGGTTCCGGTTTGAAAGGCAAATTACAGAGAAATTACAGTTCAAAGAGATAAAATATCTTTAATTTCTGAATGGCGAGCGCAGCACAGTACGGGGCTGTTTTGGACTCTATGTTGAAATAGCTGCGAGTCACTGTGCTGTTATGGGCAAACATGTTGCTTACCATCAAGCTCATGTCTGGCTCATCCCGTCACCCTATATTATAAAACAAATAAATATTGGTAGACAATTTACACTCAACACCATCTGACCCCGAACTAAGCAAAGTAAAAAGTAATACTTATATAGTAGTATACACTATACATACTTATGATACATATTTATAAAGAAACCTAACTTCACCGTTAAATCCAGTGGTAATTGGAAAATTTATCGAAAATTTATAAGAATATGAAATTTTCAAGTAAACATTAGTTTCGTGTCTACTTTCATATCGAAGGGCAGTACTTAATGTCTAGCCACCGTTCACCACACCCCGCGTCCAAATCACCCTAAATCAATATTTAAGTTCCACCTGCAACACCCAACTTCGTACCTTACCACGAATAAAGAAGGTTCAAATTCTAACATCGAAGTTGGTTAAACTAAATACGGTCAATATAGGAAATCAGTCTTAATAGAATTACTATTGAGCTTCTAACGCAACGCTGCGTAATTTCGTGTTACGGATTGTAGTCGAATAGTGATTTTCCGTCCCTAGATGAGTCAACGTTATTGGAAGATAAACAATTGATGTATTATGTTGGTAAAGGCATTGTTCAACAAGACTTGTTGAATATTGATAGCTAGTAGTTACCGGCGAATCTGTTTCTGTCCGACTAGAAGTTAGAAAAGAGACTATTCCTTGACAATCTCTACATTTATCGGACCAAAAAGAATATGCTATTCTAGACTTTAATCTACTCGTATCTAATTTCAGACTGATCCGCTCACTTCTTAAAACGTGCTTGAGCAATAAACATCCAAACTGTAACATTTATAATATTAGTAGGATTATTTCGACCTTTTTGCTTTGCTTTCTTTGTTCAAGATAAAGATATAATCAATCGTATATCCCACTTTGTTGCAAAGTTGGCATAGCACAATGTGTACATTTTATAATGGATACCTAACTACGAGTATGTAGCTTTCGTTGCGGTAGGACTCTTTGTAGAGTAATACTTTTGGCAGTTAATCTAGGGTCAAACAACTGTCCCGGTTTACAGGGAAATGTCTCCAGAGCAATTTCAGGTCAAAAAGAAAAATCTAATATTCTTTTTATGACGAATACAGTACAGTGACAGGCAGTGATTTGGATTCTTCATGATCAAACAGCAGCGTGCTGTAATGGGCAGGCGCATTGCTTACTATCACGTCATGTTGTTCGTAATTTCAGGTATAAATAAAAAAAAAAAAAACATACTACTTCATTTAAACGCATGCAATGTCCGGCCATGCACTTCATTTTGAATCAGAACACGCGTCCTTAAGATGTCAAAATGCATGCTTCATTTATGAACCGACCAAGGTTCAGTACTTGTAAAACCAGAACTTCCTTGAAGGAAAACAAATAAACAAATCCGTATTTTCTATGTTGTACACTTTAGGCTTTGTTTTACTGTTGGCCTCAGATGACCTTTATTGCCTATACTATAGACGAACTAATCTTTAGTTGAGAGACAGACAGAATGTAGTGAATCCGGTTTCTTCTGGGTAAACTCCATCATAGACCGCAACGTCGGATCGGGCAAGATGGCGGTGTAAACCTACAAAAGGTTAAAAAGAACAGGACTCACCAGGAATTAGATTAATTTGGTTTCCGATGTTAAAATAATATACACACATAATCTGTCATAAGATCGATAACTGTTGGGGTTAACGTGTCCTAGAACGGAGACCCCGAAACGGCGAACGTAGTGTACGACTTAAAACTCGATGGAGTGAAGATATGCATATTGCGTAAGCCAGCAGGCAGTGGAAGGATAGATCTGGTGTATCATGGGAGAGGTGTAGGTCCAGTAGATGCTGGTGATGATATGAAAATAATTGAGCCATCTTGATTCGTTGTCCACTTATAAACGAAGAATTCTATATTTACATTTCTTATACCTATATACGAGCAATTCTTGTATAATATATGTAGGTATATTTATATAGAATCTGAATCTCGGAAACGGCTCGAACGATTTTCATGAAATTGTGTATCCGGGGGGTTACGGGGACGATAAATCGATCTAACTAGGTTTCAATTTTTAAAAACGCATTTGTTGCGCGTTTTTTAGACAACGAAAAACTGTTACATTAACATTAGTATGCGATGGTAAATTTCGCAGCCCTGCGCGGCAGTAAATTAGCTCAGTCGATAAGATGCCCATCTTATGGATGGTCATGAAGCAGTAGACCCCGGGTTCAAATCCAGATGGCTTCTCTTTTTTTCAGGTTATTTTTTCTTCCTTTCTTTTTTTTGAGAAAATCTATTACTGGGAGCCCTTTATCTGTAGGTATCTAAATATACTCAGTGTTTAAACCGAGCAAAGCTCGGTTACCCAGGTCCTATATAATAATACTAGCTGACCCCGCAAACGTTGTCTTGCCTTAGTGAACAAACCTCACTCTTCACTTAGGGGTATGAAAAATAGCTAGTAGCCGATTCTCATACCTACAGAATATGCATATAAAATTTGGTTAAAATCAGTAAAGCCGTTTCGGAGGAGTAAGGAAACAAACACTGTGACACGAGAATTTTATATATAAGACTAGCTGACCCCGCAAACGTTGTTTTGCCTTAGTGAACAACCCTTGTCACTTAGGGGTATGAAAAATAGCTAGTAGCCGATTCTCATACCTACAGAATATGCATATAAAATTTGGTTAAAATCAGTAAAGCCGTTTCGGAGGAGTAAGGAAACAAACACTGTGACACAAGAATTTTATATATAAGATATGCTCAGAGTAACCGCGTAAAAAAGGCGCGGTGTTCCGAATCCGGACCGCCGACCGGAATTCAGTTCAGTAAGTTTAAGTTTTAAATTATAATGGGTTGTTTGGTTATTTAGACAAAATAATTAGGCATTTCAATAAAATTGAAATCGAGAAACAAGGGATAGTATGTTTAGTAGTAGTATCTTTGCCACGACTTTGTTTTGTCTCATACTAAAAGTTGTTGACATTGTCGTATATTTAATGTTTATATTGTACGGGGCTTAATCACGATGTACATATATAATCATTGTTTAAGCCCCGTACAATATAAACATTATGTGTACAAATCGGGAAAGTTTAAAAACAATATTGTCGTATATTGTTTTCGAATTTAACACGTTCCTTTCCACTTAGGATCTTTTTCGCATAACCCTGTTTATCGTTAGTCTTTAAGCAACATTTAGTATACTACATTTTGAATAGAGAATTAACAAACCGTACACGTCTATAGCAAATACGAATTCTTGCACGTAAAGTTATGAGATTCAGCATTTTGCCAGTATGCGATATGTGCATTTGCTTGACTGAATACTCACGTCAATGTCGTGTGTCCTTTGAACCTATTTATGCACGCTCCATTTACGAGACCGAGGTTCTAAGATTAAATATCTCGAGTTTCTTTGAATGAAAACTACAAGGATACAAAGAAAAGAGGGATTTTCCAGGATATGTGAAATTCGGCAAATCGTAGTTGGCTAACTTGGCCGTTAATATTTCTTTGTGAGAGAAAGCTCAGAGGGTCTACTAACGCCTAACTAAAACTGTCTTAGCTTTGATATTGCTCTCTCTTTTCTTTCCGTTTGAAATGATAGAGATCGCAATAGCAAAGCGAAACCCGGGCCTCTACCGCCTAACGAAAAACGCTTTGACGCTTTGACGTTGCTGTCTCTTTTCTTCTCGCTTGAAATGAAAGAGACGGCAATGCCAAAGCATCAAAGCGTCAAAGCGTTTTTCGTTAGGCGGTAGACCCCCCGATTTAGTTAGGAGGTAGAAAGGCCGGTCCGAGCAAAGGAACATGCAGATTTAGTTCGGTAAACACTTGTTGGTAAATACTTTAAGCCAATTATATAAATGTAGATATTTATGGGGTATGCTTCCCTGTCACACCATTTTGTCACACCAGTGTGACACAGAAGAATTTTTTCTTCGTAGTCACACTAGTGTGACACGCGAGTATTTAATTCTTCACAGTCACACTACCATCTTGTCCAAATATACTTGTAATAATAATTCCAAAAATGTAATGTACTATTGTGTGTGCATGTATGTGTGTAGTGTTATGTGTGAATTGTCCACCAATTTATATTATTATATTTAGATATGTAAACCTCATAATTATATAAAAGAACCAATTAAATGGATCAATTTAATCTAACCGGCCCGATTAGGGTCTATCACTGAAATTTTACTCCGGGTGGGCTCCCGCCAGAAGCTCCCGCATTTTTTATATACACTCTAGGGGTAGTAGCGACAAGACTACGTAGAGTCGGGGTGCCCCGAGTCGGATCTTGGTCTTAAGTAACCTAACCGGTCCGATTAGGTTACTTATAAACATATAATGCAAGTTGAGTTGCTTGCAAACGAGTTTGTGAAAATAACTAATTTTTACAATTTGTAAATGAAAAAAAACCAACCATACTCAACCTTTTTTGATATTCTACCTATCTATAAAACTATTAATAAAATTCGTTAATCAAATTAGAGACACACTCATAAAAAACAACCAAATGCGTCTTATACATAAAGAAATAACAATTGAGACTTTTCTTAATAATTTACGTTAAGAGGTAACGACGCTTATGTGATGTTATTTCTTATTGTCAGCTTCGTAATAACTAATAATTTATTTTGTTTCCGGTTAGTTTTTGTACATACTTTTGAAATATATTGATTGTTTTTCAATTTAGACTTGTTTGTTTGTGTTGCTGAATATTTGGTGTGATGGTTAGTCATACGATGTAATCGATTATTGTCTGTCACACCAGATGGTATGACACAGAGGAAAAAAAATCTTCTGTGTCACACTGGTGTGACAAAATGGTGTGACAGGGAAGCATACCCCATATTTATGTATATAGATACTCGTTATTGTACACACCAAAAAAAAAACATACAGTAGATGAAAAACAATAAAAACTAGTTACAACGAGCGGCCTTATTGTTAAAAGTGATCTCTTCGAGGTTCGAGGCAACTTTAGGATGGAATATTTTAAAGTATGTAAATTAAAAAGTGGAAACTGTTCTTTTAGGTACCGCGGGTACAACGATTAAAAATAATATAAGTACAGGAGGTAAAAAATGTGAGCATTACGACGCAGACGAATGGACAACCAACCACATTAACTTGGAGCGAAAACGAGAAACGTGATAACATTATCGTGGGATATTTCTTTGTGTCTGAGTGTCTTTGTGTATTTAAAATCATATATTTTATTATATCAGCTATGTGACTTCCATAGTACTTACAAGCCATTGCTTATATGTCGAAGGTTACACGGTGGCGTGGGAAAAATGACAATCAATATTTATTTTGTTTCGAGAAAAGCAAAGAACATCTTCAAAACACAAAAAGTATATTATTTTTAATATACGCTGGTATTTTTTCGTTTTGCTATTATTTTAATTTAATTACTCGATGGGATAATTTTAGCCGGTGCCTGGTAGTTCTCATACCACTTTAATAGCAAGTTTTTTGCTCACATCTGCAACCTTTGCATTCCTTTTTTGTAGCTCAGCAACTACAAACGGATTTATAACTTCGCCTCGAGATAATATATAATCATTATTGCATTTATGTACCTACATATCATAAGTATGCATTTATAATTATAATATAACTTCAATACTAATATCATAAAGCTGAAGAGTTTGTTTGAACGCTAGGATGTCGGTACCTACTGGACGTCTACTCTGATTCAACGAAAAACGTAATTTCGAAATAAACTCCTGACTTTCCTACTCCGGTTCTACTTCGTTTCGTCCGATCGAACATTGTTTGACGTTTAAATGTTCTAAGCTTCTACCCTCATGCAGTGGGTCGATACCAAGGCGAATCCAGGGGTCATGGGATGGGTTCAGTACCTAGGTGGGACACTAACGCGCACGCATGCACTTATCACAGGGTCTTGTGCCTTGACCAAGACTATTTGATCTCCCCTGGAGCCAAAGGTGGATTTGCCCTTGGTCGATACGGGCTGACTATAAGAATTCTATATACCTCTTATTAGATACTGGATAATCCTCGATACGGGCTGACTATAAGATATTCTATATACCTCTTATGAGATACTGGAGAATCCTCGATACGGGCTGACTATAAGATATTCTATATACCTTTTATTAGATACTGGAGAATCCTCGATACGGGCTGACTATAAGAATTCTATATACCTCTTATTAGATACTGGAGAATCCTCGATACGGGCTGACTATCAGATGATTCTATAATATACCTCTTATTAGATACTGGAGAATCCTTACTTCATACCTACACTCTATGGATAGTCAGTATCAGTAGTGATTCACGTCTGGTTATAATTTCGCCGCGAGCCAAGGTCGCGCCGGACGACCTCCCGTCAGTCCTCACCTTGGGAGGCGCTGCCCAACGCGACTCGAAACTCGAAACCTGCACGGCTTTATTATTCGCGAATAACAAAATATACTATAAGAAAGCTGTTTATTAAAAATCACTACCAGTTACGAAAAATAATTAGCTTAGATGTGTGAAAAATATAAACATTGCCATTCTGACGCTTGAGACCAAAAAAACTGCAGTAATCGTCCTTCAGAACTAGTTTCTTAATTAAATAACCTAAACTTTAATATTCCGGCAAGATCATAAACTAATCAAGTGTTTTAGAAATAAAATATTAAGTATAAATATATAAATTGTCAAATAAAAAAACTTATAAAACAACACAAATTTAACTCTTTTTGTGTCGGAAAATGTCAAAGAGCCTTTAAGTTGGGCAAAAACAATATTTTGTTGTAGGGTACCCTAAAAACGAAGTTATTAATAGTACATATTTTTAAAGTCTATTAGAAACTTTACAATAACATGGTTTCTCTTCCAAATATACATACTTGGATGTTAAACATACTCCGTTGTACAATACTATAACCATCCAGAATCTCTGGAGCTAAAACCGGCTCAGCTAATGTTGGCTCCCAAATACCTTTTGCCAGTTCAGTGAGCGCTGCCTAACGTTACAGAATAGACAATTGTACCACGTACAGAATAAACACTTCTCACCCCCGCCCCCGCCAAACGGGGCTTCCTCACCCTGCCGCCAATACAGAGCCGACGAGACGGCGCGAAGCAAGATGGTATACAGACGATTCATTTCATGTTTGTTAATCCAATATAATATTAAAAAAACAAAAATGTGTATATATTGATTTTTGTTACTCTTTCACGCAAAAACGAATGAAGGAGTCAAATAAAATTAATAGTGGAATAGCACATTAGCTAATTTCACTCCGACTGTTCAACAACTCCGAAACTCCGAGTTAACCCGGGAAACGAATGGGATCAGAAACTGCAAAAACGCAGGTGAAACCCAAATATACGAATTAAAATCATTCTTGTTGCAACCCTGCATTACACACACTGGTATGCGTGTGTAGGAGTGACGTATGTGAGCTTTCTGTGTGATAATTATAAGGCGCTGTTTCTGTGATCTGACCGAGTGTTAGGGGTGTACCAACACGAACCAGAATAACTATTGTGTAAAAGCAAACTTAAATCTGGACATAGACGAGCTAAATTAAACTAAGATTTTCTGCATTTGATTGAACATGTCTTGTATCTTAGATTTTAGTAATTAAAAACTAGATTTCGAAAGTATTTGAAAAGATATTATATTCCAGATATATTATGTCAGAAGTTGTAACGTTAATTCGATTTTTACTAACTTAGTAATCAGCATATGGCTCTTTCGGAAAAAAAACCTGTAACTCAAGATATGTGTTATATTTGCAAATGTTTGTTGACCTGCCGTTACGAAGAATAAGAAAAATAATTGACTACACTGCCGGAATCAGCAAAATATTTGATATAGAGTTTGAATGACTTGAAGGCAAATGAAAGACATAATTATCGGTTTTAATTACTTAAATACTGTTACCGATATTAACCTTAGGTAGACGCAAAGTTACCAATTACGAATAATAATCTATCTTATTTTTCGCCATGGCACTGACCGTTTCTGCCAAAGCAATTGATCCATGGAGGTTGCATGTAGCACCCGAAATACTTCTTTAGATAAGTGCAATATTTTCTTTCGTATAGACGATTTTACTTTAAAATGACGTTTATTATCTTTAGTGTATTGCAAGATATAGAATTATCTTTCTGGGGTTGATAAAAACAGAAGAGGTAGGAGTGCTCTCGAAGTTTTCAGTGCCAAGTCCTTGTTAAATATATAAACAAACGGTATAAAAGAAAACACTCTACAATCAAAAGGAATAGATAGAAACAGATTAGTTTTTGTAACTGTATTCCAACAATTATATTAAAAGAGTTTAGTCGTCATAAGCAACGAGTCTGCTTTTACAGAATAACACTGCATTTAATTGTCATGTTCTATCCTTGTCTAGCAATTATGAGGAAACCGATTATTAATCTAAACACGTAAGTGATGAAACGAGCCTTGGACGAGACAGTTTGTTGCCGTCGCCATTTCAAGACATGCATGTTACTAGTGACGTCGTTTTTGTAGAGGTAGGACTCCGTTGGGTCCGTCTGGGAAAGTATCACACCTTCGCTTCGCAGTGATTCACCTGCCAAATAGTAGTTTGCAAACATCACTGTGTTCCGGTGTAAAGGGCATAATTTGCCGACAAATTACACGCAAAGACATAATTATGTACATAATTTATCTTGCATCTCTGGCTCACGAGCGCAGTTTCGTTCTAGACAGTGACTAGGGAATAGCAGCGTAGCACTGTCCTGTTATAGGCAATCGTATTGCTTAACATCAGGCGCGTGTCTTGCTCGTCTCGTCACTACATATTATTAAAAAATATAGTGATAGAATAGCGTTCTAAGCGTCCCACGTGACTTGTAGCGCTATCTCTACCCTTCTGATAAATCTGACTCGCCTCTTCTAAGAATATATTTTTTAAACAAATAGATAAATATGTTTACATTCCTCACACAACACTTAGTAGTACGAAACTAAACAAAGAGACAAAGACTAGAATAATATGTCCAAAATAAAATAAGCTAGACGAATAGCAAGCCACAAATGCAAATTTACGAAAGTCCAAAGGTGAGGTATTTTTAGGAAACCTTTGGCAGTTTCAGGAACTCAGATCTCTCCTGCTTACCAATCTTTGGAGTAGTGCAGAAGGCGTAGAGCCTTACCAAAAGTAATCAAAAGTATAACACGCAAACTAAAATGTCACGAAATAAGAAATTGGAACACCCTCCGGTGTTCCACCAAGTTCCAAGTTCACGCGAAACCATAAGCAATAGTATAACAGACGCCACAATGCTCATACAAAGGAGCCCACATAAACAGACTTCCGTAAATAAAACGAATGCGAGGTCAAGGTCCGGGCTCCAGACATATGCATTGATGCTCCGGCCGACCCATCTTCAACTGTATCATCTAGTCAATTGAGTACACATTCAATTCACGCCTGAAACTTGCGTTGGCTTTGCGAAGATTGATGTGTATTTGAAGGTTTTGGGGATTCCGAAATTCTGAGGAGAAAGTTATAGGATCCATTACGGGGCTTCATTTGGTATGTCGTATTGGGATTGTGATCGAAAATTGTTTTCCGCGTAGACTACACGTTTTTTGTAGATCGGTCGTCGTCGCATAACATCCCAACAATGGAGACATAAAGTAGACTGCTTATGTTAAGTATCATTTAGTAGTGGTAGGACTCTTAGCAGAGTCCGCCTGGGGAAGCACACCTTTGCCAGTTATTCTACCGCCAAGCAGTAATGTGCAAACATTACTGTGTTCCGGTTTGAAGGGCAATGATACCAGAGAAATTACAGGGCTTAGAGACATAACATCTTAGATCTCTGGGTGACGAGCGCAGTGCAGTGCTAGGTAAGGATTTGGACTCTCCATGTTCCAATAACTGCGTGTTACTGTGCTGTTATGTGGCAATATGTTGCTTACCATCAGGCAAATGTCCAGCTCGTCTCGTCACACTTTATTAAAAAAAAATTAAAAAAAAACATCATAGAAAATAACAATAACAATAACGACTGAAAATAAGACTGACTTTAGGTTGGTAGGGCACTCGTCTTTTGGGCAAATCAAAAGTTGTGTACATAGTAAATGTAAATCCATATCATCAGAAGCCAACTGCCATTTGAGTAATTCGGAAAAAAGATCTAACAATATACTATCTTATAAAAACAATGTCAACTCAAAAGCTAAATCATAAAATTCGTACACAGCGTTCACATGTTATGCAAAAATAAAAGAGTAAGAAAGGGTAACGCCGCTCCTGAATTTAAATTTATTTTTTTCATTTTGTATGTCAGAAATTATGGGATGTTATGTTAATTGAGTCTGTTAGAAGTATGTAATTTTTACACATTACCTACATTCCATCAACTACAGGTAACTATCTATCTATATGTAGTTAATTATAATTAACTAAAACTAATTAAACACTATGGTTTTCCTTACTTAGATCTTGTTTCCATAATGTCCCATTGACAAAAAGTAGTATTTAAGTATGCTTCACTTCCGATTATATTTTTTCTTTTGTAAAAATGTAATTCTTATGAGCTTTAGGTTAGGTGCCTTCTGCACTAGCCTAAAGCTCGATAGGCATAGAAGGGCAGCAAACTACCATGAGTCTCATACAAAAAAAACAGTGATTCGAACATAGTACCTTTACCCGCGTAGTTCTCGTAGTAAAAAGTAGTCTATATGACCTGTAATGATGATAGTCTGGAATACCAGACTAATATAACTGTGCCTGAAATTTCAACTCAATACATTCAGCCGTTCCAACATATTCGAGCAACAAACATCCAAAGTTACACATTTATGATAACAGTGGGACATAGGTAACTAACAACAACTTCATTTAAAAAATTAATTCAAATTTTTATTTATTTTCATAGAGATTCTAAATTAACTAGATTAATAATATACATGCAAATAAATAATAATATTTACATATCTCACAACACTATCTACCCGCAAGGCAAAGCCATGGGATCCAAAACATAACATAAGGGACAACTTTTCCAAACCGGAATATACCTACAGGTGAAGAACAAAACCATGCTGACGTTCAACAAAGATATAAATAAAAAAATGTCTCCAAAATAGAATTAAACGACTCAAATTGTCCAATTGCCAACATTATCATCCCACTTAGATCAGAATGGACCCACATTCCAGTTAATAAATCATGTAGCAACACTATTATTGACCAATGAGACATCCCCTCTGTTCGGAGGACTCCAATTGACAATTTATTGAAATAAATTAGTCTCAGTTGTCCGTAGATGGTTTTTATTGACATGCAACTTTAATTATCATTGCATGTTGTTGCTACGCTGAGTTGTCTGGCTTGAAAAGTAGACAAAATTTGTGTCATTGTACAAATTAAACATACATAGAAAACATGCAGCCCGTTTTTTTTAATTGTCATATAAAGACCAGTACCCGGGTGACCGAGCTTTGCTCAGTTTAAATACTAAAGTACCTGGGTAACCGAGCTTTGCTCGGTTTAAATAGTAAATATACTTAGATACGTACAGATAAAAGAAACCAAGAAATAGATTTTCTTAAAAAAAAGAAAACATGAAAAAAATGAGAAGCCGTCTGGATTCGAACCCGGAGCTATTAATTCGTGACCGCTATGACCGCCCGACTTCCCATCTGAGCTATTACGCTGTCGCGTCACGCGGCGAAATTTACCTTCGCAATCTAATGTATAATGTGACAGTTTTTCATTGTCTAAAAACGCGCATAATATGCGTTTATAAAAAATGAAACCTAGTTAGATTGATTTATCGTCCCCGAAACCCCCTGCATACATGATTTCATCAAAATTGTTCGAGCCATTTCCGAGATTCAGATTCTATATATATATACATATTTATATAGGTACAAGAATTGCTCGTTTAAAGGTATAAGATATACTTACTTATTAGGTACTTAGACAAAAGAAGATTTATTAAAAAAAAAAAAGGAACTTGTAAAAAAGTCTGGATTCAAACCAAGAGCTACTAATTTGTGACCGCTATGACTGTCCGTTTTCCCGTCTGAGCTACTATGCTGTCGCGTCACGCGGCGAAATTTACCTTCGCATTCTAATGTCTAATGTGACAGTTTTACATTGTCAAAAAACACGCATAACATGCGTTTTTTTTAAATGAAACCTAGTTAGATCGATTTATCGACCCCGAAACCCCCTGCATACATAATTTCATCAAAATTGTTTGAGCTGTTTCCAACATTCAGATTCTATATATAATATATATACATATATATAGATACAACAATTGCTCGTTTAAAGGTATAAGATTAATCAAAATCTAAACAGTCCAATCTTTCAAGTTGGATAAAATTGCACATGATGTGCAAATTTAATTTAACTTGGTCAAGTGGTTTAGGACTCCATAGCAGAAAAATAATGTGACGTGTAATTTTTATATTATTAAATTAAATATAAATAACATTCATGTTTAGATTCTACAGTGTGCAGTTACTGCAAGCTATTTAAGGATACATTCTTGTAATTTGATTTATTAGCATTTATTTGTTGGTGTAGGATTTAGAAAGTTATACTTACATTGTTTTAGATTACATTGCTATTTTTAGTTTTGTCTCCAGAGATAATTCAGAGTAGTAGTATTAAGTATTTAGTTAGGTAAGTATGCAGTGTAGTGTAGTTTCCATTTTAGTTTAGTTTTATAAATAAGTAAAAACTCCAACCCTTTTTAAAAATAAGAAAGCCTATGTACTAATTTGAATTTTAGGACACAGAATATAGTCTGGAATAGCACATATTGCAGGAATATAACATTATGTGTGGAATACAACAAATGTAACAGTATGTTAAAAAGTATATACAGGTAAAACTGCAACATGCTGCGAGATGATAAGACAATAGGGTATACAATCCTCAAAAAAACTAAGTAGCCCGTTAGTTAGATAGCCAAAAAATATTGTACACATATTTTTTCTTTTGTTTCAGAAACAAAAAATGACCAATGAGCAAGATAGAGCAAGAATACGAGCGCTTCGAAGTTTCGTATGACGGCACTTGTGAGTACGATTTTTACTCACAAGTGACGTCGCGACCCCCCACTCTCCAAGTTTGATGGTCTACATATATCTTTGACGATTTTTAATATTACGATAGAACAAAAAATACGTGTCCAATATTTTTCCATGATCTAGCTGACGGACTAATTAGGATGGTGTATTTTTGGCCCAGTCCGGTACCCTATTATTCATAATCTTTAACACTCTGATATGGACAATAAGATGCGAACAGCTATATATCTATAGCTATATATCACCTATGATAAATGAATGAATTTTAATGAATAAATAGATTCGAGTAATTGATGTAACGCTGCAAGTGCTAGTAGCTAAGTTTGCAGTTAATTTTATATTTTGCTTTATTTTTGTTAAATCATGCATTTACTTAATGTAAAAAATTAGACAAGGGGAGTTCAAAAGGCTGAGTGGAAACTCAAGATACAAAAGGAAAGTCCCAATGTTGGGACGAAGTTGTTTCTAAATTCTTTCCCCTTTTATACTATCTAATATTGATATTTTCTGTAATGTTTATTTTTTAACCAGACTATTTGTACATTTGAAACACATACCTGTATAGTGTATAGTTCTCTATGGCTATTACAATTTTACATTAGAATATCTTTTCCAGTTAGAATTTACTTTTTATCACACTAAAGGGCCTAAACCTAGCTTACATTAGAAAAAATGGAAAAAACCTTAACTAGGTACAAAACTATTATTCTGATGATGTAATTTGAGTGTATCAAAAATGTCTAATATAAGGTACATCTGTATAGACAGAACTAAACTGTACAAAAGTACCAATTATTGTTTCCACTTTTGCAACTACAGATTACCAATTACCAAATAGTAGGTGGTAAGTAGGTCCCATCTTGTAATCTACTTAGACAATTAAAATTGCTACAGATGAAAATAAAAGTGTTTTTATCATAAAAGACCTAAATTAACAAAGGAAATCGACTGTTAGTCCTTCATATCCATGCAATAATACGGTAAAGAATGGAATCGAGCACTAGTCGCAAAATGACGTCAAGCTTTTGCGATTTATATTTACATATTTCAATGGCGCGATACGCTTGCAAGGTTTAATAGTGCGGAACCATAAAACTGTATACGTAAACACAATTACTTACGTTTCCAATGAGCTGAATTAGCAGAAAACATCCTAGGAATGATGGAATAGATAGTTGTAAAAATCTTCTGGTCCCAACCATTGTTCCACACGAAAATTCACTACTTATAATCTTAAAATGCACAATTTACTATCATAACATAATTACGCATAAAATGTAAACGAGATATCACAAATTCTTAGTTTTTATATTATGTGCTGCGGAGTATTCACACTTCCGCTACGCCCGACGAAAATACTGCGAATGAATGAACGAAAGAAAACGAGAGAGAGAGACTTTATGAAACCAAAACTCGTCGATCGAACGAGAGGTTCAGTGTTGCCATTCTTCATCCAACTGTTGTAGCTAAATTAAAACTTTTTATTACTCACATAGTAGCTTTATAATATGCATAAACAGCAAGAGTATAAGATAATAAATATCAACATAAAAAAATTGGCAGTCATAGAAGTGAACACTTAAAACTCAGAATTTGATAGCTTACCATGGAAACTACACGGGTGTAACCGGAGAGTGTGGCCTCGCCATCTTGGCATGGCCATCTAGAAATGCGCTAGCATTTCCCATTGACTGATGCGTTTCTAGATGGCCAATAGCCATGGTCCCAAGTTTACCCGAAGCTTTCTTATCATACCCGAGCGTGACGAATGATTTCAATTCACAGCCCACGAAAAATCTGTCTAGGCGCGCCTAAAGAAGATTTCACTTCAAAAATAATTTATGATACCACTTTTTATTAATGTAATTTTTTTTTAATATAAAACAAATCATAACTACCAAAACAATAATAAAAATGTTTTATTTTTGCATTATTTTATGAAGTGCTTAAATGAGAAGCTCCACAAAACGAAAAATTTATAGACCAGTTATTTAAACTTTTATACCGTAATTTATAAAAAAACAGATACCGGAAAAAGATCAGTTAGTTAACATTGGTATAACTTTATGAAAAATCGACATACTTTTTTCTTTTAAAATAATTTAAATTGTTCTGTTATACCTTAAAATACCGTCTTTTAGACGGCGCGTCTATACTGTAGCGACCTCGCGGAGCTCTACTTTCAGCGTTAAAAAAGGGTATAAATAATAAAGATAGAGTTTTAGGAGTTAAAACCTTATATTGGAAATGCCCTCTTCTTTCAGGATCTTTTTTAAAAATTTCTTATATTATATGCTTAACTAAATACCTTCTTTTTGTAATCTAATTTATAAATTGAATTAAGTTTGTGTGAAAAAGACAAGACTCAAAGTCTTGAACATCACCGGAAAATTGGTAGCCTATCGGTTTTTTATCGAATACACTTCGGAGAGTGTGCGACTGATTTGCATGATCTGGGTAGCGATTCTAAATGCGATTCCGAATGCTGCGGAATCGGAATGACAATCCCTGTCTCTGTCATCCTAAACAGATAAGACAAAGACCGAGAGATGAGATTCCGTGTTGGATGCAACCGAATGGATTTAGAATCGCTACCTTGTCCTTTTTTCTATCGGAATGCTCGTAGCTTGAAAAAGCGACATCGTTTGATGTTCCAAAGACACGAACGAAGAGATTTGACTCCACTTTTGTGATAAGAACGTCTAGGCTGTGGAATACGTTGCCTGAGTGGGTTTTCCCCGATGGTTACAATCTTTGTGTCTTCAAATCGAGAGTGAATCGGTTTCTTCTAGGTAAACACACTCCATCGTAGACTGCATCGTCGCTTAACATCAGATGAGATGTCGGTCAAAAAATTTTCTCGGTCCAAAATATTGGCACAATATTTTTGGATAAATATATTTGCATGTGTAATGACATTACATTGTGTTTGCATATATCACCGTATGATTGTAAATTACGCGTCACGTTGTTTGTTCTCGTTGAACTCCTAAACTACTAACTTATTTTAATCGAATTCGCCCTCCGATTTCACCCGCGAAGTTTCCAGCGCTACCAAAATATGAAAAAAAAATTGGCAGTCTTGGGAACTGCCGATAGAAGTGAAAACTTATAACTCATAACTTGATAGCTTACTTTGGAAACTACACGGGTGTAACCGGAGGGCGTGGCCTGGTCATCATGGCATGACCATCTAGAAATGCGTCAGCATTTCCTATCGGCTCACACCCTTTCAGGATTTTCCATTGGCTGATGTATTTCTAGATGGCCAATGGTCATGGTCCCGAGTTTACCCGAAGATTTCTTATCATACCCGAGCGTGACGATATAATTCATTTCACAGGCCATGAAAAATCTGTCTAGGCGCGCCTAAAGAAGTTTTCACTTCAATAATATAATACTATGTTCATGATGTCATCTCTCAAGGGACAATCTCATTTAGCAGATTATTAGATTTTTTAACATCGTTAGGGATTTTCCAAAACAAAGTGGCAATATATTTATTTTATTCTATTTTTTTTTGATTTGGCTGAAGGACTAGTATCCATGGCAAAACTAAATTTAAAAAAATGTTTGTTTTTATGGAATACTTTGTGATTTGAGAGTATCTCCAGTGTTGCCAACATAACGGATTTCCCGTCATATCTAGCGAATTTGGCTAAGTTGAAAACGGGAAAATAACTTTCTAACAGCTATAACGGGATATTTAACGCAAATAAAAACTTCACATTTTCATCCATAAAATCGTCTGTTATCGTGTAATCGTCTGTTTTTTCAAACAGTAAGGTACCTTCTATGAACGAATTATTCTATAAGATGGCAACAAGATCGATCAAATACTTCTTTTGTAGTCTAGACACAAACTTTTCTTTGTTTACAAGCGGCAAGTGAAGCCAGATCACGCGATTTTTAACCCCTACCTTTAGGCTCGCATCCATATCCCTTTAAAATCAGCCTTTAAGATAGTATGACTTCACTGCTGACTGCTGCTAATTAAACGGACTTCGGACCCCAATGTTTAGATAAATAATATTGCTTGCACCGCGCCGCGGTTTTACCCACGTAGTTCCCATTTCCTTGGTTTTCTCGGGGTTAAAAGTAGCCTGTGTTGTGTTCAGTGTGTTCTTCCAAACCAGGCCCCGGACACTCGGCCTAAAATCCATACAGACGGTGCAGTTGACATACCTACACTCACACAACTACGCATATGTCGTTTGAACACATTTACGCATGTGTGCGTGTCACCTAGGGTTACTAAATTATTTTATGGAATAGCTGTGACTCGTGAGTTCACCTGCCTGTGTTAAGTGACCTATAATCTTACCTAGTTAGTGTTCGATCTTTAATGTAAATATAACTTTCATCAACAATCAGAAGGGAGAAGATTTAAAACAAAATAGGAGATAATAAAGGTACAATGGACGAATTGATTTTTAGTTAAGTACACTTACCCAAAGAGAAAACTTTAATCTGACAATATATTAATTAATCACTCCACATATCGTGTACCTATTTCACATTAGATGGTAAAACTACGTCCATAAGTTGCATTTACACACAGTTCACTATAATCAGAGTATACACTGCACAAACTAATTATTAATTATTTCCATCGCATGTCTCACCACAGTAAAGAACAACATAATTTTTCAACTCAAAACTACAATTTAATTTTGTAAACAAACATTACGAATTATTGTTACTATGGCCGCCTTGTGGATCTCGTGTCTCGCGGGATAATGTTGCTAGTTCCGGATTAATTTTTTTACTAATTGCTTAAAAAAATATATATTCATATATTATTTTTATATCATTAACACCAAATTATACAATATATTTTGTTCCATAAAACGAGCTTTTGACACGAACTTCTACAAAACTTCTACAGGCAAAAAAACGCAGGTTAGCCACTCAAACGGATGATGATGATAGTTTAGAATATTATTACTAATAACTTAAAATCTGAGGTACATCAAAAAACCCAGGTGTGGCACCTGGGTTTTTTCAATGTGATTTGGGCTTATGTCCTTTGTTTCACAATAAATGGAGCTATTACGTAACAAACATATAAACGAATTGAGATCCGTCTCCTTTTTTGAAGTTGGTTAAAAATGAAACTAAATCGTAGTAGTACCGGTAGTACTAGAACCGGTAAAGTTTATAAGTCAATGTCAAAGCCGTTAATTACTGAATAAGTTTTAGTTTAAAAATATCGGTTTTTTTTTTTGGAACTATCCATTCCAATAGTCAATGTACTCGTATCCTCTTACTGGTTTTAATGAACGGTTGTTGCGAAATCTTAAATAAGCATACTACTTACTAGATGAAATCCTATATTCATTGTTCACTATTGAGCGACATAATATATACATGGACGCACATAAAAGTACAGATAGTCTAAATATTGAACCTGTTTCTTTTTTTTGAGTCGGTTGAATGCTAAGAAATAATCACTTATCAATAAATCTGAATAGTAGCAATCTTAGTAAAAAAATCCACTAAATTGGCAACACTAGTGACTAGTGACTTCGTGAATTGCGAACTATACTCCGCGCCATCACTCGTTACCATACGTGTTTGGCGCCACTGACGTATTTCACATCGATTAACGAATGCCGCAGTTTAAAAACAACGAGTTTAATAATTTCGTCACAGGACTTCAGTGTTGGCGCGTACTTCTAACCAGAATAGCTAACACAGTTTATAAAAATGATTCAATCTTTGTAGAAATTCTTATGAAATCAAAAATCTCTTATTGTTTCGTATAATAGACGAAAAATTTGGTACCATTTTGTTAAATAATACAGCATCATGGTCGTATTCTCATAGAAAATTATCGTCCGATATAACCCTTCGTTGAGTGCTTCTCGCGGTGCTTGCGGGGAAGGAAGCTTGAAACTGGCGGGGGGTGGGGAGTGTCCGTTCTATCTGTATTATCTATTCTATGTCCGAACTATAATTTGTGTTTTAAATTCCGCCCGATCCGTACATACGTTACAACGTGATTAGGCAACAATCATCCAATCATTGACATTTATAATATTTATAGGATACTGAAAGCAGAGATGTACCTGCAAATATAAACTTTTATTAATATAACTGTTATTATGAGTACTTAAAATAATTAACTGATTTTTGACGGAAATTCACAACCGACTTGGCGGATTTAAAAAAATGTTGTTGGCAACACTGAGTATTGAGTATCTCTCTGCATCCAAGCCATGTATATAATAAATTAAAAAAAAAAAAAAAAAGTATCGCTCTACTCTCTACTTAGGTACTTAGTCTGTGGTGATTTGTGACACTGCGGCAACGTCTTGTTTTGTTTATTTTCAAAATAAAAAACAATTTTATCACTTACAAACTTACAGTACATAATTTGTTCATTATCGACAATTCAATATATAATATGTAATTATCTATAATACAAAGTTTATAACCAATTACCTCTGTTTTGTGCTTTAGAATTACTGAAAGTAAGACATTTAAAGTGCCTTGCAAAATATCATCTCGGGACTTTATTTTCACCAAAACGAAACCACAACAGTACATACTGCAAAGTATTTAATTGCAGAAATTATGATAAGGCAAGTACGCAATCAGAAAATGATCACCATAGACGGTGCAAACCATAGCTTGAACCGTGCCGGACATGTAACACATAAACAGAAAATGAGGCTGATTCAGTTCATGGCAAAACACCCAGAACTTATAAAACCCAGAGTCACAGATGAGTTCAACTACAAGGACTCTCAGAAACTTTGGCGTACCATTACAGAGGAGTGCAACTCTATGATCGGAGCAAAGAAGACGTGGCGCCAGTGGAGAAAGGTATTTACTCACATTTACTTTAAATAAGACATTTCGAAGTGGTAAGTCTCTTTGGAGAGTCCATCTAAAGAAGTTCCACACCTCTAGTCAGGGCCGAGCCGACCCCCACCAGCGCCTGTGTGCCAAACCTTTATGGCGCCCCTTTTTAACCTCCAACGCAAAAAGAGGGGTGTTAGAGGTTTGACGTCAATGTCTGTCTGCCTGTATGTCGTGTCGGTGTGTGTGTGTTTGTTTGTGGCATCGTAGCTCTCAAATGGATCGGCCCATATAGATGCAGTTTTTTCATTTAAAATCCAGTTTCTTTGCGGGGTAGTTCTTAGCTATGTTTGGTTAATATCGATTCATGAAGGCCGCCTCCACAAAATGGCGAATAAAATATTCCTTCAAAACTTTCTTCAATATGGGTATCAAACGAAAGGGCTTGACTAGTAGAATACTATACACCGTAATGAATTTAAATTCTAAGATAGCCGCCACCACAAAATGGTGAAACAACCTTTTCTCTCACAACTATATCAATATCAAAGGTATCAAACAAAAGGACTTGATTAGTACTATAAAATACTATAAAAAATTCAAATCCAAAGTAATCGGGGGTAAAGCAGAAAGCAGTGCTCCATGGGCTTACCCGCGCAGTCCCCATATCCCTATATTTTCCCGTGTTAGCCTAAGTGTGTGCTATTCCAGACTATATTATAACTGTGTTCCAAATTTCAACCCAATCCGTTCGGACGTTCCGACGTGATTGAGCAACAAACGTCCCCTTTATATTATAAACTAGCAGGTACCCGCAATCTTACTCACGTAGTTCCTGCTCGCGTTATTTTGCTGGCCATTTAGTCTATGTATTCTTCCAGACTATAATTTACCTGTACTCCAAATTTCAGCCCGATTTGTTCATACATTACGACGTGATTGAGCAACAAACATCTATTCATTGATATTTACGATATTAGTAGGATGTTAATACTTGAATGTTTGTTGCTCATAAGCGTCGGAACGACTGAATGGATAGATTTGAAATTTGAAACACAGATAGTTTTTTTTTAAATAAAGAGTGGCGAGACGAGCAAGTCATGTGTCTGATGGTAAGCAACATGCCTGCTACATAACTGTTTATAGTCTGGAGTAGAATATACGCTACTTACTAATAACTAAAAAAAATAATATTCCTCTGGCATTAATAATAAATCAGCTAGGTATAACATGCGAATTTGTCCGCATAGAATCTGAGATATGTGTAGAAATTGACTGTTTTATTAAAATTTCAAATTTTAACAAGCAACAGCTGCTCTAGACGGGCGACTTCCCGGGCCCTTGGGTTCAAATACCACACCCACCATTGTATAAGACATGTGCGTAATGCCGCTAAATTAAAAAGCGTGAAGAAAAACATCGCAAGGAAACCAACATGTACCTGGAATCTTTCAAAGTCATGTGTCATCCACCAACCCGCACTGAACCATGGTGGTGGATTATGACTTTGACTCTCTCCTTGCGAGAGAAGGCCCCGAGTCCCAGTAAGTAGTGGGAACATTTAGCGGGCTGCTAATCCTGCTAAATTTAAACTTAATCCGTTGAACCATTCCAGTATAATAAATAATAATATTAGTTTCTTAGGAAACTATATTTTTTCCGAAATAATAAGGACCTAAGTATTCTATGTAATATTTCACACTATAAAACACCTGTGTTTCAAATATCAAACCAATTTACGTGATAGTAGTATAAAATAACATATTGCTACTTTTTACCCGACTGCGCGACGCAAAGGAGTGGTAATGTGTTTAACAGTCTATGTATGTATGTATGTATGTATGTTTGTATGTTCCTTTGAAGCACTATACAGACCAAACGCCTGGGCCGATTTTTATAATTCACACAGCAATCGATTCCTCTTAATCTGGCGAGTGACACTAAAGACACGACATTAGTGTAAATCCAATATGGCGGATTCAGGACGCCATATTGTCCAAATTAAAAAAATGAAAATCACCAAAATATGTCAAGAGGGGTATCGTTGAATAGGTATTAAAAAAAAATATTTAGCTTTCTCTCAATGTTTTTCGATTTGACTGACCGTTTAGGATGTATATCGATTTAAAGTTGAGTAACAACCATTCTCACATTTATAGGTTTTTAGGTAGCAGAAAACTTCGTATAACTAACTGTACGTGTGAATGTGGATGGACATTATATACTAATGTATCTAGTAGGCATCGATATAAATCAATAGATGTACCCTGAGCAATTGGTAATAAACTGCGTCTCTGTATGTATCGTAAGTGGTTTACAAACAACCAATCTACTTGACCCCTATAATCGCTAGCGGCGAGATTTGCTGTAGATCTACTTATTTTGGTTGTTGACACCGAATAATGATAGTTAAAAACGTCCGGCGTCCACCGCGTCCTGCAACCGACTAGAACGGAAAGAGTGAGCTCACTCTTCCCAACGTTGACATGATTGCGTGCGCCGTGAAGTTTTGGATGGGGCCCATCTTGGGTTCTACGATCTATACTAGTAGGTATATTGGACTACCTTTTTTTCGTACGTGCAGGAAATGTATTTACGCATACCCTACTGCCCCGCCCGGGAGACAGCTGGGTTATGTTGCACTCTATATCATGTATGGATATGGTGCCCCTATCTACTAATAAACCTCCATGGGGTTTAACTCTGTCGCTGATAGTGGGAACACGGAACCGCTCTCGGATTTCTCCGCCTCGGTCGCCCATCTCCAACTTCAAACGATTTAGTAGGTACTCAACGTCAATCGAAAACCTATACTAACACAAAACTATAAATATGAATTACATGCAGTAGAAAATCCTACATATTATACCAGTAGAAACGAAGACATTTGGTCAGCAACCAAAAGATCCATATTATTATGTTGAGCATATTAACATTCACTACATTGTTCATAACTAAAAAGTATAAAATAAAAAAATATAATTTAAAAACTCAAAAACCCGAATGCGTAAAAAGTGAACCAAACTACGTACTCGTATACTAAAAAAAACTGAAAAGAATAAAACAAGCATTTAGATTTCTGGTGGTCTAGAATTCTATAATATGTTATTGTATTAATACTATTATTGAAATATATACAATATCTTATATATAAAATTCTCGTGTCACAGTGTTTGTTTCCTTACTCCTCCGAAACGGCTTTACTGATTTTAACCAAATTTTATATGCATATTCTGTAGGTATGAGAATCGGCTACTAGATATTTTTCATACCCCTAAGTGACAAGGGTTGTTCACTAAGGCAAAACAACGTTTGCGGGGTCAGCTAGTTTTCTAATAAAAGAACATTACAACTGAACAGTCGGGATCCATTGAACAATTACATTGTATGTCGAATAATAATATCGAATCCATTGAACAATTAGATTGTATGTCGAATAATAATGGATCCCGACTCTTCAGTTGTAATGTTATTTTATAAGAAAATATTGTATATATTTCAATAGTATTAATACAATAACATATTATAGAATTCTAGACCACCAGAAATCTAAATGCTTGTTTCATTCTTTTCAGTTTTTTTTAGTATGCGAGTACGTAGTTTGGTTCACTTTTTACGCAGTTGGGTTTTTGAGTTTTTAAATTATATTTTTTTATTATCACAAAAAGTGAATGTTTAATTAACTATAACATCGGAATGGCTTATTCACAGATTTGGTGGAAATTTAACACGGATACTTTTTAGTCTGGAATTGCACATTAACTACTTTTCAACCCAACAAAAGTGCAAAATTCTTTAGGGAACAAATATTTACCGTAACATCGGAACTACTAAGCGGATTTAGAAGGAATTTGAAACACAAATATTTTTTAAACGAACTTGCACCTTGCACACATTTTCGAATAATGATTAATGATTGTTCCAGTATTTTGGCTCACTCGTTCATTAAAATCAGGGAACTCCTATGACACCATTCAACTTGCATCGCAATATTGTATCGAGATGCGTTTATAATCTCAATTAAATAAACAAACTCCGGCGCGGTGGTTCTTTTGATTTTAAAAGCGAGACCGTAACGAATGTAAACCAAAACACAAAACGTAAACATTATCTTGGGAGACACTTACAATAAACTATAGCAACTTAGCAATTTATGAATTGTTATTTAACTACATAGGCAAATGTTGCGCCTATCCTACCTACTTACTTACTAATCGACGATACTCGACTACAAAGAACATGGTGTCGCTTAAGTGTAAAAACAAATTCGGTGGCGGCGCTGGCGCCCCTATGGTCCTGGCGCCTGTGTGCGCCGCACACTTCGCACACAGGGACGGCTCGGCCCTGCCTCTAGTTATTATTCCACCACAAAGCAATGTGCAAAGATAACTATTTTCTGGTTTGAACAGAAGGCAATGAGATAAATCATTTTTTTTAGTGGCCAAAGATCCGTTGTCACTTTTTTTAAACATTACCTTACTCCAAGGGTATTTGTGCAATCAGATTTGCTGTAATTAATATCGGAGCTGAGTTATGGCCTTTCAAAGTTTTTTTGGGTATTTTTATAAGGACTAGTGGTGCCATTTCCGTTAGTGGCCAAAGATCTGTTGTCACTTTTAAACACTACCTTACCACAATGGTATTCGTGCAATCAGATTAGCTGTAAGTCATATCGAAGCTGAGTTATGGCCTTTCAAAGTTTTTTTATGGGTTTTTCTTAATTGGACTAGTGGCGCCATTTCCTATAGCGGCCAAACATCCGTTATCACTTTTATGAAACATTACTATATCTATAAGGTACTTGTGCAATTAGATTTGCTGTAAGTCATATCGAAGCTGAGTTATGGGCTATCAAAGTTTTTTTTTGGTTTTCTTTTTATGGGCTAGTGGCGCCATTTCCTATAGCGCCCAAACATCCGTTATCACTTTTAGGAAACAGTACCTTTTTAAGGGTGTTTGTGCAATTGTATTTGCTGTAAGTCATATTGGAGCTGAGTTATGGATGGCCTTTCAAAGTTTTTTTTTGGTTTTCTTTGTATGGACTAGTGGCGCCATTTCCTATAGTGGCCAAACATCCGTTATCACTTTTATGAAACAGTACCCTACCTGAAGGGTATTTGTGCAATCAGATTTGCTGTAAGTCATATCGGAGCTGAGTTATGCCCTTTCAAAGTTTTTTTTAGTTTTCTTTGTATGGACCAGTGGCATTTCCAATAGCTGACAAACTCAAACATCCGTTATCACTTTTATGAAACAGTACCCTATCTTAAGGGTATTTGTGCAATCAGATTTACTGTAAGTCATATCGGAGCTGAGTTATGGCCTTTCAAAGTTTTTTTTTGGTTTTCTTTATATGGACTAGTGGCGCCATTTCCTATAGCGGCCAAACATCCGTTATCACTTTTATGAAACACTAGCTGTTACCCGCGACTTCGTCCGCGCGAAATAAATACTAATAAGGTAACTCAGGCAGTACCTATTTGTATACTTACTTACCTACCCAGACACCTTTACGGTTACTAAAAACGGCTTATAATAAAACAATTTTATACAATTTCACCAAAATCGGCTCAGTTGTTAAGGTTTGAAAGCGTAAGAGACATTCGGCCCCCATTTCGACTCCAATTTCATCCCCATACAGTTCGAAATTACAAAATTGCTAGAACAAATATTTATTTGCTTCGTGTCAATTGCCTAAATACAGAGTTTCATGGTTTTATCTTCAACGATTGGTAACTTCCATATTGACATTCATCCCCCATTTCAACCACAATTTCGTTCACATACAGTTCAAAATTACAAAATTGCTAGAACAAACATTTATTTGCTTCGTGTAAAGTGCCTATATACTTACAGAGTTTCGTGTTTTTATCTTCAACGATTGGGAGCTTCCATATATACTTTCATCCTTCATTTCAGTCCCAATTTCACCCCCGTACAGTTCGAAATTACAAAATTGCCAGAACAAACATTCGTTTTCTTCATGTCAAATGTCTATATACAAAGTTTCATAGTTTTATCTTCAATGGTTCGGAACTTCCATATTGACATTCATCCCCCATTTAAACCCCAATTTCATCCCCGTACAGTTCGAAATCATAAAATTGCTAGAACAAACATTCGTTTGCTTTGTGCCCAGTGTCTATATACAGAGTTTCATGGTTTTATCTTCAACGGTTGGAAATTTTCAAATTGACATTAATTCCCCTTTTCAAGCCCAATTTCATCCCCATACAGTTCGAAATTACAAAATTGCTAGAACAAACATTCGTTTGCTTCGTGTCAAGTGTCTATGTACAGAGTTTCATGGTTTTATTTTCATCGGTTGCGTACTTTCATATTGACATTCATTCCCATTTCAACCCCAATTTCACCCCCGTACAGTTCGAAATTACGAAACTGCTAGAACAAACATTCGTTTGCTTCGTGTCAAGTGTCTATATACTGAGTTTCATGGTTTTATCTTCAACAGTTGGGAAGCATATTGACATTAACCCCCCATTTCACCCCCATACAGTTCAAAATTACAAAATTGATATAACAAATATGTAATTGCATCGTGTCAAGTGTCTAGATACAAAATTTTATAACTTTAAAAATGACGAATTTTCATACAACCGTTCATCCCTTGTTCACCCTCTTTGGGGTTGAATTTTGTAAAACCCCGTCTTAGCGAGCGCCTACGTGCTAAAAGGGACCTCCATGCAAAATTTCAGATTCCTAGCATTTGTAGTTTCTGAGATTCCTTGATGAGTGACCTTTTGCTTTTATATATATATATATAAGACTAGCTGTTACCCGCGACTTCGTTCGCGCGAAATAAATACCTACTAAGGTAACTCAGGCAGTGCCTATTTTTATACCCAGACACAGTTACGGTTATTAAAAACAGCTTATAATACAACAATTTCATAAAAATCAGTTCAGTTATTTAGGTATGAAAGCGTAGAAGCATAGAAGAGACATTCATACCCCATTTCAATCCCAATTTCATCCCTATACAGTTTGCAATTACAAATATGCTAGAATAAATATTCGTTTGCTTCGTGTCAAGTTATATTCAGAGTTTCATGGTTTTATCTTCAACGGTTGGGATCTTCTATGTTGACATTCATACCCCATTTCAACCCCAATTTCACCCCCGTACAGTTGAGATTACGAAATTGCTAGAACCAACATTCGTTTGCTTCGTGTCAAGTGTCTATATACAGAGTTTCATGGTTTTATCTTCAACGGTTGGGAACTTTCATATTGACATTCATTCCCCAATTCACCCCCGTACAGTTCGAAATTGCTAAAACCAACATTCGTTTGCTTCGTGTCAAGTGTCTATATACAAAGTTTCATGGTTTTATCTTCAACGGTTGGGAACTTTCATATTGAGATTCGTCCCCCATTTCAACCCCAATTTCACCCCCATACAGTTCGAAATCACAAAGTTGCTAGAACAAACATTCGTTTGCTTCATGTCAAGTGTCTATATACAAAGTTTCATGGTTTTATCTTCAGCGGTTGGAAACTTTCATATTGACATTCATCCCCCATTTCAACCCCAATTTCACCCCCAACAGTTCGAAATTACGAAATTGATAGAACAAACATTCGTTTGCTTCGTGTTAAGTGTCTAGATACAAAATTTTATAACTTTGAAAATCACGTATTTTCATACAACCGTTCATCCCTTGTTTCACCCTCTTAGGGGTTGAATTTTGCAAAACCCCGTCTTAGCGAGCGCCTACGTGCTAAAAGGGACCTCCGTGCAAAATTTCAGATTCCTAGCATTTGTAGTTTCTGAGATTCCTTGATGAGTGACCTTTCGCTTTTATATATATAGATTACTATACCTACAAGGTACTTGTGAAATTAGATTTGCTGTAAGTCATATCGAAGCTGAGTTATGACCTTTCAAAGTTTTTTTTTTTGGTTTTCTTTGTATGGACTAGTGGCGCCATTTCCTATAGCGGCCAAACATCCTTTATCAGTTTTATAAAACAGTACAGTTCTTAAGGGTATTTGTGCAATCAGATTTGCTGTAAGTCATATCGGAGCTGAGTTATAGCCTTTCAAAGTATTTTTTTTTGGTTTTCTTTGTATTGACTAGTGGCGCCATTTTCTGTTGCGGCCAACGATTTGATGTCACTTTTTTGAAGCATTACTTTATTCCAAGGGTATTTGTGCAATCAGATTTGCTGTAAGTCATATCGGAGTTGAGTTATGGCCTTTATGTAAAAATCTTAAAAAAAAAATCACAGAATACATCTGTATTCTGTGAACCGCATTAAGTTGTGATTTTCTCGCATTAGGCGAAGATGAAAACAAACAAGTAACAGAACACCTGTGTAATGGTAATTATTTTTTTTTTAAATAAAGAGTGACGAGACGAGCAAGACCTGTGCCTGATGGTAAGCAACATGCCTGCCACATGACAGCACAATGACACGCAGCTATAGGAACATGAAGAGTCCAAATCATCACCTAGCACTGCACTGCGCTCGTCACCCAGAGATCTAAGATGTTATATCTCTAAGCCCTGTAATTTCTCTGGAAATATTGCCTTTCAAACCGGAACACAGTAATGTTTGCATATTACTCCTTGGCGGTAGAATAAATGGCAAAGGTGTGGTACTTCCCCAGGCGGACTCTGCTAAGAGTCCTACCACTACAAAACTAAAAATGACTAAATGATCACAACTGCTTATGAACATCGGCAAAAACAATATTCATTCAAATTATGTTGTTTTTCTAGGTGCAATCTAAAACCTCTTTTGTGTAAAACAAGGGTTCCCAAACTCATTTTGACTGCTGCCCACTTAGAGAATAAATTATTTTTTTGTGCCCTCATTTTTTCACATTCACCACTATAACTTCAAATTAAATTAATTACTGTGAGCTATATGAGTACAGATAAAATATTCATCCTTTTGACTTTAACATTCGGAGACTTTTACTATAACCCGCGCAAGAGCTAACTTGAGACCATGAGCTCAGTAGGTAGTACACAACGGCCTCCAAGCCTCTACACAAAGCCCCCATTTTTTTCTGGGTCTCTTACCCCCCCCCCCCCCCCCTTTTAGGCCTTCAAGGGGGCGTTATCGCCCACTTTGGGAAACGCTGTTTTAAAACAACCCAATTATTATATTTCTGACTTGTTGTTAAGATAACCCACAAAATGTATTCATTTTATTTTAGTAAATATTAGACTATGAAATACAGTGTAAAGATGCAAATTCTTTTTTATTTAGTACCAGCACCCCCTCGCGCTTTCACCCGCGTAGTTCCCGATCGCATTATTTTCCCAGGATAAAAAGTTGCATATGTGCATACCATTATCTATCTATGTACCAAATTTCATCCAAAACCCTTTAGTAGTGTTTATGTGAAAGATTAACAAACATCCATCCATCCATATGTACAAACTTTCCCATCACATTTAATTTTGCGTTTATAATATTAGGAGGATTCATCAAACTTGCACCCTGGTAAAATATAAACATAGCGTTTTATAATATCAATGATTTTTTGACAACCACCTAACCAACAAAAAAACCTATAACACCATAAAGTCAGTTTCAAATGGATACCCAAATAATATTCCACCTGATCGTAAGTTATAATCGTCTATGAACAATAATGAAATGAAAGTTTTATTTCACACACAGAGAAATGAACACACACATACATAAGTTGCAACAAACCTCAGGGATGCTTATGATGTTTTTCCTGAAGTGCTTAAAGGTACCCTTATTAGTATGAACGCTAATGTGATTGTTACATATATTTAATTAATTCACGGAAATCTCACGTGTTTTATGGTCGGTCCAGCCCGACTCAAGTTTCGGCCACGTCCGGCGGCCTTTTTAACCCCCCTCCAAGATAAGGGGTGTTGTAAGTTTGACTTCGCTGTCTGTGATGTCTGTCTGCATATTTCTCAAGCAGATGGTCCGATTTCTCGTATAAAGTGGTTCAAATAAAGTTTTTCTTTATTTATTTCAGTGTTGGCAAGATCTAAGAAGCAGTGTTAAGAAGAAGCAAGATGACGGCGACGTGCCCACGTATGTGTTGAACCTTACGGCGGCAGAACAAGAAGCCCTAGGCATTAAAAACATATCGTCCACCTCCAGGTCTGACTCCCAGGAATCAACAGAATTCGTGCCTATCGACACAGACAACACACGCGACAGCTACGACAACGACGACATAGATAACGATTCTCTAAGTTCACCATCCTCTCCCCCCGAACAAAAACTATTCCAAAACATAGCCTTAATACACCCAGATTCTCCGCACAACGAGAATATCTTCACACAATCACAAAAAATTGAGAAAAACGTGAAAAGTAAAAATGGGAGAGGACATGCGGAAGGTTGCATATTTAACTGTGACATGTTAACGACGCAGGAGCAAAAGAAATTGCAGGTGAAAGAAGACTATCACAGCTTTAAAAAAGATTATTTAAATCAAAAACTTTTAATATTGAAAGAACAGGCTGAGGCGCTGAAAGGGATTGCTAGGGGCTTGGCGAGTAATAGGACTACACACATACCAGAGCAGAGTGGGGGAGCAGAGTTTTAATTTGCTTAATAATATCACAGTCTATTAAATCATACAGTCATTCGACGAAGCCGTCTAGACGGGGCAATCGTGCGGGGCGTGCGGAGTGAGACGCGGGAATCGCACCTGCATTGCCTACATTACAATGTTAGTATTGCAGGAGCGCGGCTCAGGGCTGACGCCTTCCGTATGTTTTAATTTTATTTTGGTGCCACGTTTTTAAAATTGCGACAACCCTACCCATGTCTAGACATTATCGGCGTTTCTCCCAAGATCAAAGGCGATGAACTACCTACTGGTAGTTTTTCTTTATACTGTGATAATTTTTTGGGGCTGCTTATGCTTATGCAATGTTATATTATATTCGCAGAGATGGTATGAAACATGACTTGGCTGATTGATTTACAAAAGATGTATGCCTATTCTGACTACCTACTGCCAATGTTCACGATGTGTGTCGGCGAATTCCGTAAGGCTGGTTCTCCGCCAGAGATATGCTATGCTACGTAGGTACGTAGTACGTACTGTTGACGCGTTTGATATCAACGAATTATATTAGGTATATGATTGGTTGACATTGGAGCATAGCACTAGTGTGATATGGTAAGAAGGCCAAAATTATTTAATTCTTCTATGGTTGCCAAGTGGCACTCCTATAGGGGCACGAACGTCGTCGCAACACTTAAAAGCTGGACGTCTACTCTCTTTCTACGAAAACGTAATTTCGAAATAAACTCGCGACTTTCCAACTCCGATTTTACTTCGATCCGTCGTTATGTTCGTTATGTTCTAAGCCTACTCTAATTAGAGTATGCTTAGAACATTTAAACGTCAAACAATGTTGTATCGGACCTCAGTATCGGACAAAACGATACAACATTGTTTGACATTAGAGTAGACGTCCTGGACGTCTACTCTATTTCTACGAAAACGTAATTTCGAATTTCGAAAAAATACTCGCGACTTTCCTACTCTCGTTCTACTTCAATCCTTCGTTTTGTCCGTTTAAATGTTCTAAGCCTACTCTAATTACCCTTGGGACGAAACTGTGTTGTCGTCCTGTTTTGCAACACCCTAACAGGGTCTTTATACACATAGATTTAGATTTTAGCTATAAGATCTATCTCATAATATATGTATGTACACTGTGCAAATAAATAAATAAATAAATATTAAATTAGAGTATGCTTAGAAAATTTAGACGTTAAACAATGTTGTATCGGACGAAACGAATTAAAACGAGAGTAGGAAAGTCGCGAGTTTTTTTTTCGAAATTTCGTTTTCGTAGAAACAGAGTAGACGTCCAGGTTATAGTCGCCGGAGCCGAAATTTGCGAGGAAGTCTATATTTCTATAATAATAGGAGCACATCTACCATCTGAAGTAGTTCTCGCAGCTTATAGCTAGCTACAAAAAAATGGGCAGTCATAGGAACTGCCGATAGAAGTGAAAACTTGCTGTTGCCCTGGTACTGGTACCTAGGGGCAAACGCAACTCTTTTATATTTCTGTTGTCCTGGTATCTGGAGATAAACGCTGGGCTGTTGGAGGTAGGTAATCGAAACTCTTTACTGTTTCTGTTGCCCTGGTACCTACCTGGCCGTTTTTACCGAGTTTACCCGAAGATTTCATATCCGATCCGATCCATTATCATATCCAAGCGTGACGATTGATGAATCCATTTCACAGCCCACGAAAATTCTGTCTATGGCGCGCCTAAAGAAGTTATCACTTCAAAAAATCACGTCTCTGATGGAAAAGCAGCCTGATAACTGTGGTATGAACTCATATAAGCAATAAACATGATAGAGTAGGTAACTGAGTTGTTATTTTGGGTTTTTATATGGACTTTCGTCAGACCGTCACCTCATCCAATCGTATATGACGCTAAGTCCATAAAAACTCATGATATGAAGTTATGAAGTATTAGTAAAATAAGTAAATAATGTATTATGGTTATATCTAAAGGATCTATGTTAATAAATCATGTTTCACAAAATAAGCCCTGTTTTTTGACCATAAAATATATATTTTCGTCGCGGAATAGTTGTTTTATAGGCACCTACTATGAAAACTCCTATCCTAAGTAGGTAAGTACCTAAGGTTTTTTTGTTAAAAGCGTTAATGTTACTACTACTATAATGTTAATCAGCATTTTTTAAAATCCTAATTACTGTTTATATTTTATTACGTTGATGGAGAAACTGTCAACGACCCACCTCTAGGTACACCTATGTGACATGGCGACAAAGCTGAGTCCTTGCTGGCCGCTGGCTGAACATGGATCGTGGAATCGTGATCGTGCTTTGGAGCTGATTTCGAAACGTACGGCCAACGATTTCGTTGTTTGAAAAAAAAAAGTCTTGAGTCTTGCGGTAAAGTCGCAAGGGTTTTATTTTATCGCATGTAGGACTATAGGTCCGCATTTGACCACGTACTCGCCGGATGGTAAGCGACGGTGTGGTCGAAGATGATGCAGGTTGACCTAGTAAGTAGCTATTCCCCTGACCTTCAAAAGTTCTAGATTGTATCTCTCAGGGAACAAGGGGGCCAGAAACTTGTTCCACTCTAAAGCTGTGCGTACGAGAAAAGTGGATTCAAACCATTTAGTACGGATTTTGGGAATATCCAGTGTATGGGTGGTAGTGGGCCGACTTACGACCTGTCCTGTAGTGGAAAGGGGAAGGCAATATTAGGTCTACTAAGTTTCTATCGACGATTAGCCGAACAAAGCGCCGTTTATCCGAGTCAAGAGCTTCGAACTGGTACTTTGCCGATCCATCCCATAGGTGGCAGCAGTATTCTACATTTCTACATACAAACGAACATGAGCTTGATATAGAGCAAGTAGTTGATTCGGTGTGAAATACTGCCGCACCTCACTGAGAACACAAAGCTTTTTTCCAGCTAATTTGGGTTTTGATTTTGAATCCAGGTAGCCACTGTAATTTAAAGTCGGGCTAAGGATCAGTCCTAGAAGGTTTTTCATCAGATACCTATATTGAGTGTACCCTGTGTACCTACCTACCTATTAGCTATTCTAGTATACATAATTATGCACCAATAGCCTTTTTTCTAGCGAACTCTTCGTAGCAAGAAAAAGCGATATCTTTACATGGTGGACGTTCTAAAAACTCTAAATTTGCAAAAATAACATCTAAACACTGAATATGTTACCTCAATGTTTATTCCCTGAAGGGTGTTTAAGTTGAGAATGAGTCAGTTTAGTCAATGTAGGTAGAATGTAGGCACGCTCCACTATGCGCAGTCCCAGTCCCTGCCTCAAATTTTGGGGAGGGTCACCATTAGTATAGTAGTAATATTAGAATATCGAGTAAAATAAACTTTACTAATAGCGCTCTACGATTTTACCTGCGTTGGGCCGTTTCAGTTGTTTTCCCTCGTTAAAAAAATATTTAGTTTAATATTTTGAAGTTGTTTTGATTTTTAATTTAACGGATACGATTTTGGGGTTTGGGGCGTCATGTCCCCTGTGACCCCTTCCTTCGAACCGCGCCTGTTTCCATGCTCCATCACAGACAGATCACATCAGGCGAGATGGCGGTAAGGGAATATCCGATAACTGAAAAAAAAAGCTGTAATAAAATTCAATGTCTACTGTCGTTAAGTTAGTACTGTCTACATTTATCTGGATAAATTCGTATATAATCAATTCAAATAAAAATCTACCTTTGTTTAATTTTATCAAGATGTGAAATACACATGATGATACGTTATTTTTCGGCTTGTGTAATTCTTTTCAAATATCGTACCTACCAATTTTCTTAATGTTTAAATTTGGAGGCTCATAATCACGTCGGAACGCCGGAATGAATTGAAATATTTGACTATTTTGGAACTGTTATGATTTGCTATTACGTACCTCCGAAAATAAGAAGGTAATTAACATCAAAGCCAAGAAAAGCCGAATTTAGTCATTTGTTTATTTAATTTATTTATTTCTCTATTTTTATTTAATCTAAAAGTAACTACAGTTTTCACCAATGCGTTACAATTATCACTATTATTTACACATTGTTATACATAATAAGTATATAAGACTTATCTTATCACAATAATACGACTGCGGATCACTTATCCCATGCGGATTGTGGAGCTGCGGAACCTTGGAGAGGAAATAAACCATTGTCTTGCGCCAACAGAAGTAAGTTTTCACTTCTTTTGGCGCACCACACTCAAATTTTTCGTGAGCTCAAGTTTAGTGTCACGCTCGTAAATGAACGAAATCTAGCAGACTAGCAGCGCCCACCGGTTTCACCTCTGTAGTTTCCAAAGTGAGCTATCAATATCAAATTCTGAGTAACATACACAAAATATTGAAATAACACAACATAATTATTCTATTGGCAGACCCTGTCACTGCAATTTTTTTTCTACCGATTTTCGCATTTTAATGTGGTATGACTAGGGTTAGGTTGCCATTAGCCATTACCAAATTACCATTATATTATACCCAAAGAGAATGTAAATACTACGTAAGAGGCGGCACTGATTATACCCACCGTGAGTAACAGAGTAGGTAACACAGTAACATGTTCTGTGATTATACCATTGCAGATTGCAGTTTATATTTATTATTTACCAATTACCATTTATTGCAAGATGTACAGTGAATAATGATTATACCTATTATTGGCAAAGATAAGAGTCTTTATTTTGTCGTTGAAATAACATTGTCTTCAAAGATATAGCAAATTGGCAATAAAATTACTTTTTCGTTACGAGACAAAGGCTCCTTGGGGTTTCGGCGTTCCGGAATAATAATAGAAGTAAGCTTTCTGGACGTGTAAAAGCTTCTTGAAAATTAGTTAATTCCTCTATCCTCGGTGCAAGAGTTCATATATCGTCGGACATAAAAATATTTTCTTCGGTAAAGTGGTGCTTTACTAAGAGCTCGAAATGGTCAACTCAAGAGGAGAGGAAAGACGGCGAACTTCAATGATAACAAATCAGCAGAAATTCAAACTAATTTCATTGATGGCGAATAACCCACATCTCGTAACAAATAAGGTGACCCAGGATTTCAATTACAAGGATGCTCAACGGCTCTGGGGTAGCATCACTAGTCAGTGCAACACATTGCCAGGAGCCAAGAAAACTTGGCGTCAGTGGAGGAAGGTAAATAGCTTTATAGTTTTATGAGTTAAGTCAGCTATTTAGAATTAAGTTAGGGGTTTTTACTACCCAATTTATTTTTATGTTGCCATGAGAACTTCACCCATGGTATGGCAGTGTTTCAGCATGATGGTAAAAATTTAAATTAGTAGCTGTCCAGTACTTACAAATTTAATAAAATCCTAATGAGTTAAGAGTCGCTACTCAAGACTTTGTAGCACAAAAATGTAATGCAAATCAATCACTTTGATTTCAGTGTTGGCATGATATGAAAAATAAAATCAAAAAGCAGATATTTGAAGGACGAATACCCTCGTATTTGAGAAAACTGTCTACATCAGAACAAGAAGCACTTTGTGGTAAATCATTATTATCCAAGATGGCTATTTCAGAAACTTACGACCAGAGATGCAATGAATTTGAACGTCTGGATATAGAAAACACACAGGATAGCTTTGATGATGGAATGAATGGTGATGAAATTGAAAATGATGATAATGAGAACGACAATTTGATTCTAAATGACTCTTACTCCCAACCTGAAGAAAAAGTTTTTACACGCTCGCAGAAAAACTTTAAAACTAGCAAAAGTAAAAAAGACTACACACAACATTCAGAAAATTGCATATTCAACTGTGAAATGTTAGCAGCTCAGGAACAAAGGAAACTACAAATAAAAGAGGACTATTATAACTTTAAAAAAGATTACTTGAGGCAAAAGCTTTTAGTAATGAAAGAACAGACGGAAGCTCTCAAAGATATTGCTAGAGAGCTTGCGAAATAAAAACTTAAGTGTATGCAGAACTATGAAATCATCTTAAGTGAAATGGGTAGTTAACTATGCAATGCCATCAAGTCCAACATAGATGTTTGGTGTATCTAAGTTGCTGGCAATTTCATGGTATTGTTTAAGATACGGTGAATAAGTGTGAGGATTTGGCAGTTTGAATTATTTGAAAAAAATCAACTGATCAGTATTTCCTGGCTAGCTCCAGGCTCGCTAGTAGTCAGTGATGAATTTTATTGGCTGTTCTAGTTATGGTGATCTCATAGGGAGAACATCAAATTTCAAAAGTGTGAAATTATAGGTTTGAATCTCACTACACCTTAGGAGTATTTCCTCATGTCTGGAAGGACAAGTATGTCTTCACTATAGGAAACTGGAATGTTTGTATGTTCCAAGAAAATCTTCCAATTATATTTGTCTTCCACCTACACCCTACGCACTTGGTTAGTGAAGTGGTGACCTTGAGTTTTCTTGTGAGAGAAAGTACTGAGTCTCTGATATGGGAGTACAAATTTGGCAGCTTATGCTATTAAAAATAAGTAGTAAAGTACACTACTGGGATTACAACAGTATTATGACTGGCCTCATGGCTTAGTGGGAAGTAACTCTGCCTGCGAAGCCTAGGGTTCGATTCCCACCCAGTGCATATATTTGTATGATGAATTCAATTGTTTGTGCTGTGTCTGGGTGTTTCTTTGTAAAATAAGTATGTATTTCCAACTATATAAAAGTATTAAATCAGCTATCTGGCCACCATAGTATAAGTCCGCGAGGTATAAGCTGAGCTTTGCATTAGTGTGAGTGATCACCAAAAGTACAGTCAGACGCAGGACGCTGTGACCATGTTCTCTTAATAAGGTGTTTCTTCAAACCAGAAGTGCTGCCATCTGAATATGATTTTGATGAAGTGTGAGTGGTGTCAATATATGTTTCATCGGTATAAACGATAGGCCTGCCCTGAATACGGTATTCGGAAATTTTAAGTAAATAAGTTATACGTAGGTGACGGATCTCATGCTTTTCCATTAAAATTTTTCTGTTATTCTCTGTCCTTGACCATTTGAATCCTAAAAGAGATACTTCTTTTCGCAATGACCATATTGATCCTGGATAGTTAATGTCAGCTTGTTGTTTAAGAGTTTGTTGTCTGACTGTACTTTTGGTAATAGATGCGTATGCATGTGATCACTCACACTAATGCAAAGCTCAGCTTATACCTCGCGGACTGTACAAGCTTTGCTTAGTATTGGGGTCAGATGGAATTGTGCGAGAATTGTCCACCAATATTTATTTATTTATTTATTAATACTCTTTGTACACCTGATGTTTAGCTTCCATAGGACAAGCTGCCCTAAGGGTGGGCTAAATCTCATGCATCTTCCATGTTTTCTGAGAAAGTATGTATTTCATATGATTTGGAATAGTCCTGGTGAGACTATTTGTGTAACAGATTGATAAAATAATGAGTAAGAATTGATTAAATAATAATTATACATATATATGTATTTCAAACATTTTTTTTTTTTGTTTTTTACGAATAGGTCTGCATTTGACCACTATCCTGGTGGGCTGATGGATAGAGACATTATGGTTAAAGGTGTGTCCTAGAAAGTAGAAAGTACTTATTTGATACTTTCAACTTGAAGACACCCAGGTTGGAAGACTGCAAGGTATTATAAAACCTGACCCTACCTGAAATTCCCACTAGAAGTGAAGTGGAAGTTGAAAACTGCAAAATGCACATAAAATAGCACATAAAAAGTTTATACGACTTATGACCAATAGCGTAATCGAAAATGGTATGTTAGCTTCTCTCTTACAGTAATTGAGAATAATACTTGTTAGACACAAATAAATCTTTCATGTAGAAACATGAATACAGAATTATTGTTGTTATTCACAAATCAGTGATAGAGATATCAGAGATTCATCAATGAAGGGAATTAAGACTTTGTTTTACTTCCATTTTTAACCAAGATTTTGCAGTTTTTCTATTAAATCGTAGTGTGTAAACTACATGATGTAAAGCTGAAGGCTGGGTAGTAAAAATAACTGTAATGTAAGCAATAAATACAAAAAATAGTTATTTTTTTGTGTGCTTTAAAAATTATTTACATGATATAATGATATATTTAATTACGTTTTTGTAGTACAGTTTTAAGGGTTCATATTAGCAATTATCATGTAAATATTAAATAAATTATGTAAATAAAAATGTTTATCCTCGAAAGATTGATATTAATTAGATAATTAAATAGATATAGAAATAATAAGTGTTTATTACTTAATCTGAATAGATCAAGTTCATGCGATTGATACACTGAAACGCACCACGCTGCATGTTGCATGTCGACGCATCTACGCGCGGAGTTGCGGGAGTGCAATACCTCCAATGCTGAAACCTGATGGGACACTGGCTCACACTGCAACGTAGAAGGCAAATTGTTTGCATCTTAGTTTGGGGAATCTTCGCCTGACGTATTCCTGACGTACCTAGAATCAAACGACCTCCTCAGTTACCGGCAATACGGATTTCGGTGAAACCGGTCCACCAGGGATATTCTAGCGTACGTTACTCACATCTGGAGTGAGGCTATTGAGAAACACGGGGAAGCACTAGCAGTCTCTCTGGATATCTCGAAGGCTTTCGACAGGGTTTGGCATGATGGCCTTATAAGCAAGCTTTCTAGTTATGGTTTGTCTCCTGGGTTTATTGCGTGGATATCGGACTTTTTGAGGGATTGATCCATACGAGTCGTCATTGATGGCTCCTCGTCGGATCAAATGGCTATCAATGCCGGAGTCCCTCAAGGGTCTCTGTGACGCTCTTCCTGCTTCATATCAACGATCTGTTGAAGCCCGGTATCTTTGGGTACGCAGATGATAGCACCGTTGTAGAGAGTTACATATCTAGCGCGAGAGCCAGTGGGCAGTAAACTCAGGTAGGTAGTACTGAGAGAGAAAGTTTGAGGTTGACCTTTGAGGCGATGTCTAAATAGGGCGATGCCAATCTGGTCAAGTTCAACGAGAGTAGCAGCGTGAGCAGGCGTGTCTGTTCTCCGCAAAAAAGAGTCCATTTCAACTAACTCCTACCTTTCGAGGTGTGTCCGTGCCGATTTCTGACCGTCTTGAGCTTTTGGGCGTTACTTTGACATCTACGTTCAACTTTGGCTCGTATATCGAGTCCAAGGCTAAATTAGCTGCCAAAAAACTAGGTGTCCTCTGAAAGGTGCGAAGGTACTTCAAGCCTGAACAGTTGTACATGTTATATCATGCACAGATTCGCTGTTGTATGGAGTACTATTCGCACCTTTGGGATGGATCGGCTAAGTACCTACCTATCAGCTGGAATCGATGGAGCCAAAAGGCTCATAGGCAACGACACTCTTGTGCAAAAAAAGTCTTGAACATCGCCGAAAAATTGCTAGCGGTATCGGGTTTTTATCGGATACACTTCGGAGAGTGTGCGACGTATTTGCGTGATCTAATACCTACCACCTTGCCCTTTTTTTCTATCGGAATGCTCGTAGCTCCAAAAAGCGTTATCGTTTTATGGTTGATGTTCCCCGATAGAAAAAAAGGACAAGGTGGTAGGTATTAAGTGTATCCGATAAAAACCCGATACCGCTAGCAATTTTTCGGCGATGTTCAAGACTTTTTTGCACAAGAGTGTCGTGGATTCGCGGTGGCTCTGACTAATTCCATTCAAACAGACGCCAAACTGCGAAACCCTTCCAAAGTCACGCACGGCACTGCGGGGTTGGTGTGCAATACCTATCTTGGTACCTTGCGTCTCGGGGCATCCACGCGCGGTGGTGCGTGTTTCTCCGCTTGTAGGCGCATGAACGCGCGTGGATGCATTTTCGGTGTGTTAGACTGTGCGCGTTTTCTATACAAACGGAGATATTTACATGCAACTTTGTGACACGCATTCACGCGCTACTCAGCGTGGTTCGTGTCAGTGTGATAATCGCGGAAGACGCGCGTTGCGCAAAACATAATGAACAAACGATTAGCAGCTCTCTGTAAATTCATCTACCTTAAATTGGTATTTAAATTATGACTTAATACCCTCGTTCGATTACCCTTAGTTCGATAGATGCGATAGTTTAGGTGTCTGAACTTCTAAACGGCTCGGTAGTTTCGAACACAATTAGACTAGTCTGTAATAACACACAGGCTGCTTTTTATCACGGGAACCGGAATAGCGCGGGTAAAACCACGGGGCAACGCTAGTAAGGTAGTAGGATATTTAACAATACATATTGTAAAATGGCCCAACCTTTCATCCTCTTTCCTCTTGTAATAGTGATATTAAAAACCGCTGTAAAAATATTGTTAGCAATGTTTATTGCACAGTGCTCCCACTTCCCAGATGTATGTGAAATGATGCTGCCTTTACGACTACAAAGACTTCCCAATTTCCAAATTACGCGGGCAGCATTCTTGAAACAGCTAAAAGGACTTGGATCCATGACGGTTAAAATTGAGAAGGTCATTACACTGATTTTAAAATCGTTGCTGGGTTGCTATTTGTGGGACATTTCCCTTAGCCAAGTGGAGAGCTTACCAGGAGCATGTAACAAAAATGTAAAGGACAATGCCCACGTCCCATACATTGAAAACCCTGTCAAACTTTTTTTGATACTGAAAGTGCATAGAGATGAATAATGTCTAATTAGGATCGTTCATGCTTCTAAAAACGTCTGCTGTTGGTGTTTTCTATTTCCCAAATACCAAAAATGAGTTACAGTTTAACCAAAAGTAAGGTTATGGTTACTGTCAAAATATGTACATTAGAATTATTTTTTCTTTCGGATTAGAACAGAAAAGAAAAGAAAGAACTGTGGTATCTTTCAAAACATATTTCTTATTAGAATAAATAGGAATAATAGTACTACTCACTACCAACTGATTACCATACGTATGAACATTTTATTTGCATAGAAATATTGTCACAGAAGGGAATATCTTAATTGTGATATAAATATCTCATTATTTTGATATTCGAGACAGTGGTCTTAGAAGGTCCAGAACAATCGAAGGTTTCCATCAGACAACACAAGCATATATGGTTTTATGTAATTATTACCACAATTATGTACCTAAGTAATAAGGAGCACTGAATCACATAATTCCCAGTTTTGTTAAAACCAATATAAATTCCGTCACAAAAACTTGAGTTGTTGTTGGTGTCCGATTAGGAATTAATAATATTCTTTTATAACTAATATAGGAAAACTAAAAGAAAACAATGAGCCGTTTTCCGACGAGACAAAAAGATATGGTTTAATAAAACGATAATAGGAGGCGCTTGTAGGTCTTTTGGTTTGTTGTCAAAAGCGGTAGGCATAATGGGACTCAATTCATTCAAATTGCGAAAGCACGACTTCTAGTAATAAATAATAAACTACTTTATCCATGTACGCATTTTAATCGAATGAAAACTTTGAAAACTATATGAAAACATCAAAATTTCAAAACAAATTCGTAAATCTGATGAAAGACAAAATATATATTTTTTAAATTTATTCTTGGCTATGGATACTAATCCTTCAGCCGAGAGAGTATCTCTCTACTTAGTCTGTGGATAAAATATTGTCGTATCAGTGTTGCTATTTATATCTTTGAATTTTCCTTCTACTTTGGCTTAGTTGGTGTCTATTGCCTCGGGAGTTATAAAGATTTTTACTGGAAAGGGATTGTGATCAGTAACGGTTTTTTATTACATTATCAACCTAATTAGCTATTTTTATTCCCAATATTTTAAAATTAAAAAATACACTTTTTACACTATACTTTTTCCCTGAAAACGGGTAGGGTCTCTAAAGGGATTACACTGTTGAGAGAATATGGTAGAGACAGATCTATCTGCATCTCAAACAATCGCCATCTAGTGCGTCCGTTGGAACTATTTTTGTCTCGTTGGAAACTCCCTCATTAATTTTGCTTGTTTACTTTTAATGATTTGACAATTTGTCAATTTGACATTAATCTTTGACCACAAAGATTGTTTTACCTCTTTGTTTGACCAATTTGGATTTGGACGTTTCGTTTCACAATTGCGTGCCAACTTTTTACTCGTTTACACTGCTATAAAAAGCAATGATAGTTTCTTTGTCGCCGTAATTACATATATCTTGTTTATTTATTTATTATTTAAATGTGTAAAAGTAGAAAAGAAACGACATTACATAACATCCATATTCAATCTCAATCTAACGCGGATCAATAAAACGAAACGCAAGTACCGTTTCGTTATTGCAATATTTTCCAAGTCAGCTTTGTTGGAAAATGGTAGGATTAATTTAAACAAATGCAAATTATTTTATTTTGCAATGTTAGAAAGTTATATAACTTCGCACACGACAAAAAATCACCGATTTTTTAATATATAACTCATATGTCTGCACGACAAATATTTTGGCTGGTCAAAAATGGACATTGTCCTTTTTAAAGTGAAACATTTATAATAGAAGCTAATTCATAGGTTCTGATGGCTGTGACTTTTAAACTAATAACAGTACAAAAATGAGACAGCAGCCAGTGATTTGATACGTTATCGTGCGACGTTAGTATGCGTTGAAGTGCAAGGTGGCACTTCGACCTTCGACGATATTCTTTATAGTTTATACGATGATAAATTGAATCTTGTAGACGGATGGTATAATATATTATGTATGTATAGTAAATCCTAGGCCAATTATGAGGGAATATGCCTAACGTTTTAGTATTTATTATATTGATAACGACGACAATGTCATCTTTACCTAGATAAACACATGAGCATTATACGTATGTTGCTGAAGTGAGTATCTTGAAATATCGCAACAGTTTCCTCATGAGCCAAAGGATTATCTGGAAGAGATCGCTTTTAGCGATAAGATCGCCTTTTGTGCCCATTTTAATTTGTTATTTTTTTATGTGTTACTTGTTGTAAACTTTGTGGTGTCAATAAAGTGTTTTGTATTGTATCTTTTAAAACCGAAATTTACAGAATCTGTGGGTAAAATCGTTCAATTTATGAGGAATTTAGAGCACAGGTATTGTCACCCTGTTTTGTTTTGAATCTAAAATCTAAGTAAATAAATATCTGTCTTGTACATAAAACTTTAACAATCTCTTATTTTAATAATAAATATAGTGTAAATAAGTTTAATGCATATCAATTATGTCTAACAAGCATTACAGCAACTTTGTGAGGCCTTCGTCGTGGGGTCAAGTGAACAATTCATTAACACAATCACTCAGTGGTGAGGAAGCAAGAAAAATATATTTAGAAGAAATTAAAGAAGCAGGACATCCCTGCTCCAAAAAGGTTTCCAGACCAGAGAACAGAACTAAGACACCTTTAAATAACGCTAGCCTTGGACATTTTTCCAAGAAAGATCTGTTTCTGAGTGCCCAAAATAATAACATCCAGACATTGAATCAAATATTGGATAGATGCCCAGATATGTTACATGCCACAGATGATTTCGGGTGGAGTCTGCTCATGATTGCCTGTCAGGCTAACTCTGTTGATGCAGTTAGAGAACTTTTGAAAAGAGGTATAAGTACTTCTGTGAGAGATAAGGCAGGAAATTCAGCACAAAGCCTTGTTATAAAGAATAGAAATTTTATATTAGCCGATATTCTATTGAGCTACATATCAAGTGACATTCAACCAGTACAAGAAACTAGACAACGTAAAGATGCTACACAAAATCCAAGATCAACGTGTAAGGACAAGTATTATTGTAAACTTTGCAAGAAAGATTTTTCTGATAAAGACAAGCATTTGTCCTCAACAGTGCACAACATTGATGCAAGCAAAGGCAAGAAGATACCCTCAAGCTATAAAATACCCTCATCCAACAAAGGTTACCAACTCATGCTGAAAGTAGGATGGGACAGGGACTCCGGATTGGGTCCCGATGGCTCTGGCAAGAAATATCCCTTAAAAACAGTTCAAAAAAAGGACAGGAAAGGATTAGGGCTTGACAATAGAAAAAAGCAAGATGAAAAAAACACAGTTAAACATGTAAATAGAAAATTAATGGACAAAGAATGTTCAAATAATAGGAGTATGGAAATAAATTTTAGAAGACAGTTTTACTGATGACAATCGTTTTATTCTTCCATGAAATAAACAAGTTTTTAAACATAAAAATAATGTATGAAAATACAGAATTCGTTATCTAAGGCACTAAAGTTGGCAAGTAATGATTACAGTAATAAGATAAAAGGAGCAAGTAGGTTACAACACAATCACAGTCAATTATCAATTTTCTTCAGCAAAATAATAAAGACTAACCATGTGTAATTTAAGGATCTGCGTAAGAATATAAAAATATTTTGTGCTCTTAGTAATGCAGTAACTTGTTAAAAGAATAAATAAATAATACCTTGATAAACAATAAAATATCTTTCAACAATAAAATGTAGTATGAAATGTGTCATAAAATGTATATATAGTAATTTTATAGACCTTTACTTACAATAACACTTATGACCTATGTTCTATACAACTTTGTGAATCGATTTATACCTATCACAGGTTAGGTGCAACCCAATTTAGGAACTTTATGGCTAACTCAAAACCTACAAAACAAGCTGCATTCGCTGGGAATGCCCGAATCATAACGGGGGTAACACCTTTATAGAGAGCTGTAGGGCCTTCCTGAGCCATGAGTTGTCTGAAGACATCTCTCATTCCATTAGGGTATGTTCCTTCAGGAGCTGTCTGTAGTCTGCTCTTCAGTACATCTGCTGGCATGCCCACCAGCCAGTTAGCTATCCCAGCACACCCTCCGGCTACAATAGTAGCCATCATTTTCTTTTGTGCACTTGCGTCTTCTTCAATCAATAACTCTTTGACCACTTCATATGTCATAAAGTACATTCCACTGGCAGGTACGTCTCTTAGAATTGTGGCAACACTGCCCTTGTAGATGCTACGAATGCCTCCTTCTGAGTATAGCTGCCTGGCGCAGTCCACCATACCATTGTACTTTCGTGGCATGTTACCGCCTTGTTGGATTTGGAGCAAACACTTAATACGCTCTCCAGGTGCCATAATTGAGGTAGTAAAGATACCCGAAAAAGCGCCAGCTGCGAATAATTCAGACTTTGTCAAAACTTGGCTCTCATCGCTTTTGATCAACTTTTTGCCAAGCCCAAAACCGAAGAAACTGATGGCAAATATAGGCGCCACTCCAGTCAGAGGCGCGGACATTCCTTTGTACAAACCGCGGAAACCTTCCTTTTGGATGGTCTTCGTAAAGCAGTCCCAGGTGCCTTTATAGAGAGCAGATTCGCCCGCTTTAGGCAAGGGCATAGTTTGCAATCTCACTTTGATAGTGTCCATGGGGTGCCCGGCCAAAACTGTACACACCCCGCCGAAACCCCCACTGAGGAAATATTTGATAGGGCTACTATTTTCAGACATATTCGCTTTTTTTGATTTAACACACTAAAGGGAAAGGAAAATTTAAAAACTGGTTGGTCTAGTTTACACAAATTACAATTAGATTTAAAAACTTGTCAGCTGTTTGAATTGGAAATGTCAAAGTCCAAGATCGTTTACGTTTCGTTATACGTTGTCATGAGTACTATCGTGTCGTCACAAATTGAGTGAAAGTTATTACGTGTAAGTTGGAAACGTAATAGTGTGGACCAGAGATTGACGCGGGAACGCACGAATACGAAACTACAGCCTAGCGATTCCGAATCCAGTCGGATCGATCCAGCGAGCAACACGGAAGGGAGTAGCCTTAGCTAAAAAATATTGTTCAAACCTTTCTGTCATTTCTTGCGGGAGGGGAAGTTGCACACTATAGTGCTCGCAGTATAAGTCTGCGCGCGACTGGTGGCGTACTTAATGTTGCCAGGTCAAGCTAATAGGTTCCCTTCCCGTTCATTGGGAACTTACAACTTCATAAAACAGGTACGGGAAGGATTTTTCAGGGAAGCAATATAACTAACTATTTATAAATTATAGGACAACTGAGATTAGAATGAATGTCTCGAAATAATGAACGCCGTTACAGTGCTGGTTCAGTGCAGTTTGGTTCAGTATGACCAAGTATCATTGGTACAGGTTAATGACTGTCTGAGTCTCTTACCACCAGGAGAACTTTATTTTAGTTAATTACATTATAAAAAATCTGTCATTTTCAACCTACACCAACAACGAAATAATGATAATTTAATTTAAACTTGGAAATCTTTTATTGAGACCATAATTTGAAAATTTGGCGTATTAATGCTCTTTGAAGGATCATCTTATTTTTCAATAGGGTTTAGATCACGATGGATCACAGCGGTAACCGCAAAACTTCTTGTCCATGTCCTTTTAACAGTAATTCTACTTAGTATTGTGGGTCTTCTTTGTGCCTCTTTATTAGATACATTGTAGCCTCTTTAATCTGAGTGCAGTGGTATGATGCGTTGTCCATTACCACGTAATTGTACGTTCTGAAACGCCTATAATAAAACATACAGTAATTAAAACGGAGTAAATGACAGAGCATCCAAGCTAAAAAAAATAAGTGAAATTTCTTTTGGCGCACCGCCCACATATTTTCGCTTCGGTGGTAAATGAAGCTGACGCTGTTAGGTGAAAGGGTCGATCGGGTGAACGTAGGACCGCCGAGTGTACCCGAGCGAAAAAGATACAATCAGCTGATCTTTACTGCTGTGTCACTGTGTTTCCTATTTTGATTTGTATGATATGAAAAAAATAAAATTAAATATAACGTGTTTCTCACATTCGGTCTTAAGCACTCACATTTTTTCCCACGGTTATTGATTGACATTGGCGATAAAACAATCAAACCTCAAAAATAAACCTTCAGCTTAAAAATACGCCGATAATTGGTGGAGATTTGATTGCTATGGTATCCCTACATATTAGTTGTCAAATAGCTCTGCGTTTGGAAAACTGCACTTTTGGCCTGTTATTGTATCGTTCTTCTTCACAACCACGATTGATTTTCAAGAACCAGCCACGGCCAGCACTTTTAATCACTTTCGGCATAATAAAAGCTAATAATTAATTTGGAAATTAATAAATACACCAAACGTAAACAAACTTTTGTCTCAACTGACGTAAACAAGAAGTTGACGGCCTGTCAATTAGTTCCAAATTTTGCTACGCGCAGAGTTATATTGCGAGCACTCTAGCGCAAAGCCGCACTATTATACATACAAAACATACCTGTACCGATCCATTGCCGATCATACTCACACAACCAAATCACTAACACATAAAAAATAAAGAACCAGTCACAAATCTAGCCCCGCCCTCACGCCACAATATATTATCAAACTCCATGGTCCACGCGGACTTGTACTTTGACAGAGGGGAAACGCTGTGTATGCCTACTCCCTTCCGTGTTGCTCGCTGGATCGATCCGACAGGAATCTCATGTCTTGGTCTTTGTCTCATCTGTTTAGAATGACAGAGACAAGGAATGTCATTCCGATTTTGAAACATTCGGATTGCATTTAGAAATTTTAGAATCGCTACCCTGGTCTACGACCGCAGGTCCGTAATCAAAATTTATGGGTTACTAGCGGCCCGTTCCGGCTTCGTTCGGCTATTGTCATACAAAGACTATTAACCGAAATAAAAACTATCCTATCTATCAAGTTGGAGCAAACTGTAAGTAGTTTATCGCGGAAAAACATCGTGACAGGAGATTTATATATATTAAGAAGAAAGAAGAAGATAATGAAAATGAACCACCAGGCGATTCAAAATCGGAATGACAATTCCTGTCACTGTCATGCTAAACAGATAAGACAAAGACCGAGAGATGAGATTCCGTGTTGCAAATGCAACCGAATGGATTTAGAATCGCTACCCTGAAATCCTTTGTTTAATCATCGTTGGATTACGAACGCCGTAACAAGGCCGTCACTTGTAAGCTGTCAAACTGAGTACAGGTGAATATGAGGGGGGGGGGGGGAAAGCAACACTTTGCCCTCTATCTTCAGTTTTACATTCTCTTTGGTCGTTTGGTCTTCACCTGCACTCGGTTGGACACCTTACAACTCACAACCTACAAGCATAGAATAGATATGCTACAAGTGAAGCCATACCAATCGCCTATGGCTTTGCTAATGCTGTCTCTATCATTTCAAGCGAAAAGAAAAGAGAGAGAAACATCAAAGCGATCTCATTTTTCGTTCGGCGGTAGACCCCCGGGTGGTTCATATGACCTATACATTTTGTTTACAAATGTATAGGTCATATGAAATGACCCCAAAGTAAGCAAAGCTTGTGCTATGGAAGTCAGATAGCCAGGGCCGGATTTAGAGCTGTGGAGGCCCCGGGGCGGAGCTTCGTTGGGGACGTTGAAATAGTGAAATAGGGGTGTATTTCAGTACTCTTTGTGATCAAATAGCTGCATGGCACTTGGTACTACTACAGTTTAAAGAAATTTTGCTATTAGTTCATCGCCTTTGATCTTGGCAGATACGCCGATAATGTCTAGACACGTGTCTAGACATTATCGGGTTGTTTTAAAAAAACGTGGCACCAAAATAACATTAAAACATACGGAAGACGTCAGCCCTGAGCCGCACTCATGCAATACTAACATTTTAATGTAGGCAATGCAGGAGCGTACTTCCCACGTCTCACTCCGCCCCGTCTAGACGGCTTGGTCGAATGAATGTATGATTTAATAGACTATGGTACTAAGCTGTTTATGGACAGGCGTGTTGCTATCGTGTACATATCTTGCTCGTTCTGTCTGTCTATCTTATAAAAAAAAAATTGGCAGTCGTAGGAACTGCCGACAGAAGTGAAAACTTATAACTCAGAATTTGATAGCTTACCTTGGAAACTACACGGGTGTCACCGGAGGGCGTGGCCTCACCATCTTGCCATGGCCATCTAGAAATGCGTCAGCAATTCCCATTGGCTGATGCGTTTCTAGATGGCCATGGGATGATAGCCTGTCCACACCCTTTCAGCATTTCCCATTGGCTAACGTATTTCTAGATGGCCAATAGCCATGGTCCCGAGTTTACCCGAAACTTTCTTATCATACCCGAGCGTGACGAATGAATTCAATTCACAGCCCACAAAAACTCTGTCTAGGCGCGCCTAAAGAAGTTTTCACTTCAAAAAAGTCAGTCATAAGGACTACCTATCATATAGACACCGATCACTATAAAATATACTACATATAGAAGTGAAAACGATTCTCAAGCTCGAGCTCAAGCTTGAGCAACGAGCTCAAGCGTCACGCTTGTAAATGAAAGAAATCTTTGAGTGAACTCGGCACCATGAATGCACCATGAATGAATGCTAACGCATTTCTTAATGACCATGGTAAGAAGCGTGGTGTCTAGTCTAGATGGCCATGCTTAGAAGACTTATTTAGACAATGCTATGAAAATGTATTCCAACCTAGCAGCACCCTCCGGTTTTACCCGCGTATTTTCTAAAGTGAGCTGTCAATTCTGAGTCCTAAGTTTTCACTTCTATCGGTAGTTCCTATGACTTCCAATATTTATTTTTAACTAAGTATAAGTAATAGGTGACTTGACCACCATCTCGCCTGATGTTAAGTGACGATGCGAACTACAGTACCCGGCGATAAGTATTGCACATCGGCCTTTGGAGGGAGACAGTCGGCTGATTTCGGCTTCGTAGAGCATTATCTCCGTCACACACTACCTATGTGACGTTTTGTCAGTCGTTGTTCAAGTGCGATAGAGTGCGGTCGCGTCCAGTTTAAAAAATATATATAGAGTTGTTAACACCCCCAAATTTAAATAATTTAAAGTTGTACTATGGCATCTTTAGGAAAAAAAGGGAAACCTTTACGAGGTCAGTCACGCCAAATTATCTACAATGTTTATAAATATTTTCTAACCTTTTCAATATTTTTAAGCTGACAGATTTAAAAAAAATGAAGATAAAACTGTAAGTTGTTATTTTAAGAAGGTTCAAGCGCGAGTTGCAAATGCCACTGGAATTTCAAGAAGAACTTTGAACAATATATTAAACGAAGTCAGTACTGAAACACATTCTACTGAAATTAAGTTTAGCACTCCAAAAAAAGGGAGACCAAAAAAGCAATTTCGTTTGGATATGGACGATTTTGATTATGATGTTGTTCAAAGAATGGTGTATAATTTTCACTTACGATTTAATGAACTGCCAACAATAAAGTCATTAAAAGCTAAATTATGTGAAGCTATTAATTACAATGGGTCTGAAAAGACGTTGAGAAAAATAATTCACGACATGGGATTTCGGTTCACTAAAATGGAAGACAATCGAAAAGTTTTAATGGAAAAGCACGATGTAAGCCTCAAACGAATGGAATATCTCGATAAAATGCGCAAATTTCGCGAAAGAGGAAAAAATATCGTCTACATGGATGAGTCTTACATACATACATCCCACACTAAAGGGAAATAGACTACAGGCCCGTGAACAAAACTTACGGGTCAAATGAACCAGCAGGAGCCCTATGTGGGATGATAGACGGGTACAAAATAATAAGATTCAGCACTATGCCGTCACTTGTAAGCTGTCCAACTGAGTGCAGGTGAGAATTCAAAAGTGCAAGTAGAGTGGGTACATTTTGATCAATTGTTTCTGCACGGCATTCTTACCATCCCATAGATCCGTGAAAAATAATGAGAAAACGCGTAGTGCCGTACAAAAATAGTGATCCACAAAGTCGGAAACATTATTGATAATCTGGAATTTTTGAGGGAAAATTTGGTCATTTGATACTGTACGGCATCGGTTCCATACAGTTGCAATACCTCTTCTAACCCATTATTCCGCAACGCCGTACAAAAATAACGGTCCAAGAGAAAATGATCGGGGGTTCAACTTCCTCTTTTCAGTGATCCGGAGAGGTGATTTGACACAACGTAAAATTAATTTATTCCGAAAGTATTTTGTCCATAGATACAAATTTTATACGTGCCGGACATTTTTGTTAGTCCAAAAGTCAGTAAATGGCAAAAAACCTCCAGAACATTGCATATGACGAAATGTACTTTAGGGTGATAGTTGGTACGATTTTTTAACGACATTCTGACAATTTATTTGAATTTAATGTATGACTAAGAAAAGTTAACGCCGCGCCGTACAAATCTGAAAGTGAACTTTCAGATTTGTACGGCGCGGCGTATTAAAGGCCAGTAAAAATATAATTTAACTTACAAATTTTCGTTCCCAATTTATTTATTATAAGGTGTATGATCACTTACTGAGCATAAAATAACAAAATGTTGACAGATTCAGGTGGATCTTTAAGCGTCATCTTGAAAAAAACGTTTTCTCGGGAACTATGTACTTTAGAGCAAATATTATTGGAGTCATTATTGTAGAAAGTATAATTTAACACCTTTTGTTGCCCAAAACTTTTTGTTAAACGTACCGTTTACGGCCCATTTAATGAACCGGGTTTTTTATCGCTGCTGATAGCTCTTGAGATATTTATATAAATAAGACGCATCAATCCATGTTTAAAGACCGGTTTATTCTCTACAACTTTTGCCAAAATTGTTTTTTTTTTAAAGTCTGTAATATTTTGAGTTTGAAGAAGTTTAATGTTGGACGCATCACTATATTGCCATAGCTAACATACACCTCATGTGCGTGAAAAACCTGATCTATATTTATTTACTTATTTTTTATCAGAATTTTCATGGTCTAATAACCGACCACTATTGTTTATTTTAATACAATTCATTGATTTATAATATTTTTGGCGGAATAAGAGATTTTAAACGTCTTATAAATCAAAAAGTATGGACATTACAAAAAAAAGCTTTTCACAAAAGTTGTAGAGAATAAACTGATCTTTAAGAATAGTTCAATTCGTTTTATTGATTAATCTAATATTTCAAGAGATATCGGCCGTGATAGAAAAACCGGTATTTAAATGGGCCATAAATCGCAAACGGTACGTTTCACAAAAAAGTTTTCTTGGAACAAAAAGTGTAAAATTTTATTTTCTACAATAAAAATCTCAATAGTTTTTGCCCTTAATGCTTTCCGAGTTTCCGAGTTTCTAACTAAGTGGTACATATTTTGTTTGATTAAGGGTTAAAATGTACGGCATTATTTTTTTCCAATTTATTTACTTGAATACTATTTAAAACAATGATAATATGTTGGAGATTCTTATAGTTAATTAATCTATGGTTATTCAAATAATTGAAAACTTGCATGTTTTGTATTCCTCTGTTACTTTTTTTAGAACACTTTCTTTTGTACGGCATTATTATACAACAATAGTTTTTAGCAATGTCATGTAGAAAAATAAGACGCCGTACAGGATCAAATGACCTACCACCTTTATAAATGAAGTATACGATGAAATTAATGTAATTATCGGTGAACATTCAATTGAACAGTAATTTTTAGACGGCATTATTTTTAATTGTCCGTTTGAGTGCTAGATAATCATTTGGAACCGATGCCGTACTTTTTCAAATCACCTATCCGGATCACTGAAAAGAGGAAGTTGAACCCCCGATCATTTCCACTTGGACCATTATTTTTATACGGCGTTTCGGAATAATGGGTTAGAAGAGGTATTGCAACTGTATGGAACCGATGCCGTACAGTATCAAATGACAAAATTTTCCCTCAAAATTTCCGGATTATCAATAATGTTTCCGACTTCGTGGATCGTGGATCACTATTTTTGTACGGCACTACGCGATTTCTCATTATTTTTCATGGATCTATTGGATGGTAAGAATGCCGTACAGAAACAAATGACCAAAATGTACCCACTCTACTTGCACTTTTGAATTCTCACCTGCACTCAGTTGGACAGCTTACAAGTGACGGCATTGTGCTGAATCTTATTATTTTGTACCCGTCTATCATCCTACATAGGTCTCCTGCTGGTTCATTTGACCCGTAAATTTTGTTCACGGGCCTGTAGTCTAAAATCTTGGAGTGATGATAAGAAAAAAGGAGTAAAAAAGCCAATTTCAAAAGGGCAACGTTTGATAATAGTTCATGCGGGAAATGAAAAATGCTTTGTACCCGGTCCCTTTTTAACGTATAAATCCACGGATACTATAGGTGACTATCACAATGAAATGAATAACGATAACTACGAGAAATGGCTGGTTAAGCAATTATTCCCAAATATACCCAGTGATTCCGTTCTAGTTATCGACAACGCACCCTATCACAACAATAAATATGTTGAAAGACCCCCCAACTCAAACATCATTAAACAGGAAATGATCAACTGGTTAAACAGACATGAAATTCCAGTTGATCCAAAATTAACAAATACCCAGATTTATGCTATTATAATTATGTCAGCACAAGGAGAGGTATATAGAGTTTTCCGTGGACAAAGTACTTGCCGAACATGGGCACACAGTGTTGCGATTGCCACCGTATCATCCGGATTTTAATCCAATTGAAAATATAAATATGGTCTCAACTAAAAAGCTGTGTAGCCTCTAGAAATGTGGGTATCAATTTAACTAAAGTAAAAACGTTATTGACTGAAAAAGTAAACATGATCGGGACTGAAGAGTGGAAAAAGTTTGCGATCACACAATCAAATGTGAGAATGAATATAGAAGCATTAAACACGGTTTAGACTTTTACACTGATAGACTAGTGATAAATACGGCTATGCCATGATTATATGTCCGTATGTCATTATCATTAAACAGGAAATGATCAACTGGTTAAACAGACATGAAATTCCAGTTGATCCAAAATTAACAAAAACCCAGATTTATGCCATTATAATTATGTCAGCACAAGGAGAGGTATACAGAGTTTTCCGTGGACAAAGTACTTCCCGGACATGGGCACACTGTGTTGCGATTGCTACCGTATCATCCGGATTTTAGTCCAATTGAAAATATATGGTCTCAACTAAAAGGCTATGTGGCCTGTAGAAATGTGGGTATGAATTTAACTAAAGTAAAAACGTTATTGACTGAAAAAGTAAACATGATCGGGACTGAAGAGTGGAAAAAAGTTTGCGATCACACAATCAAATGTGAGAATGAATATAAAAGCAGTAAACACGGTTTAGACAATTACACTGATAGACTAGTGATAAATACGGCTGATAGTGACAGTGATATTGACCTCTTTGAGAGCACAGATAGTGAAATGGAAGTAATTGAGAATAAGAATTATTATTATTTTTATTACAATGTCGCACTTTAACAATAGGTACAATGGTGTTTATTATGTACACTACAGCTGTAATTTTCCAAAATAATTAAATACGTAAACATAATGTGAACATATTTTTAGGGTTCCGTAAAACGTAAAAACGTAACCCTTATAGATTCGTCGTGTCTGTCTGTCTGTCCGTATGTCACAGCCACTTTTTGCCGAAACTATGAGAACTACACTGTTGAAACTTTGTAAGTAGATGTATTCTGTGAACCGCATTACGATTTTTTCAAAAAAAATGAAAAAAAAGTAAAATTACGGTTGCCCCTCATACTGAGAACTGAAACTCAATTTTTTTTCCATAAAACCTACACGTGTGGGTGTCTATCGATAGGTCTTCAAAAATGATGTTGAGGTTTCTAATATAATTTTTGTCTACACAGAATAATTTGCGCGAGAGACACTTCCAAAGTGGTAAATTGTGTGTCCCCCCCCCCCCTTCTAACTTCTAAAGTAAGAGAATGAAAAAACTAAAAAAAATATATAATGTACATTACCATGCAAACTACCAACGAAAATTGGTTTGAACTCGATCTGATGAGTAGTTTTTTTTTAGTACGTCATAAATACACTATTATTAAAACTTCAATCAAAGTTACAACGAACTACAAGAACTATGTGTACCACAGAAATCTAAATAATAAGGTAATAGAAATGGCATAACTCTCAAATTACTTGCAAAACGCTTGTCGCCACATTTCCCCTACCCCCGCGATCACTACTACATGCGCGTAGTATTCAAATAGAGATCCACTCACACAGCAACAGTTCCACATTATCAACCTGGGTCTGTGATTGCACCACACACATCCATAAACGCTTATCAGTGAACCTACTAATACATTGAAAAATAAACAATTTTTCACATATACGCTAGTGCTTGACAAAAATTAAAACATATCGATATTTCAAAGTACGGTCCAATTTTAACATTCGATAAAGGTTATTATTGATTTCATTAATTAGGTGCATTACACTACAACAAAGTCAATATGCCTACCTATAAAATAAGTGAGTCACATACTATTGTTTCGAAAACTGAACTATGTAATTCTGACACCACATGGGCTTAGGTATAGTTGAAAAACAAAGGTTGTTGTATATTTTGTACATCGAGCAACTCGATCTTTCCCGCAAGCACGGAAGGGAAGTAGCCTTAGCTAAAAATTATTGTTCAAATCTTTCTGTCATTTCTTGCGGGAGGGGAAAGTTGCACACTAGCGTAAAGCCGCACTATTACATACAAAACATACCTGTACCGATCCATTGCTGACCATACTCACACAGCCAAATCACTAACACATTAAAAATAAAGCACCATTCACAAATCTAGCCCCGCCCTCAGTGTATTCCACGCCACAGTATATTATCAAACTCCATGGTCCACGCGGACTTGTACTTTGACAGAGGGGAAACGCTGTGTATGCCTACTCCCTTCCGTGTTGCTCGCTGATTTTGTATGAAAACTAATAAAGTCTTAAAAATAAAAGCTTACAATAGATAAATACTGCCTCAGTTATCTTAATATTTATTTTGCACGGACGAACAATCGCGCGTTATAGCCAGTATGTATATACTTTTGTTAATAATTAATGAATTATGAAGTAATGTTTACCGCGAATTAAAAGATTGTACGTACGGGTGTAATGTTAATTGCGTACAATTTTTTTCATCGATTTATTATGTTACTATATCGATAAAACTATGTAAAATTTAAAATAAAATTTTCATCGTTTATTTTTGGGCAAGTAAAATTGGACCGTCACAGCACTAACTCACAATCTCCACCTGCGGTTGTACCATGGAAGATTAGAGGTTATGACGATATCTTTAATTTTACATTACATTGCTGTTTATGCTTGTACCACTTTAGATGTTAATTAATGTATGCAGCAATGGTATGCAAAATGACGATCACACCAAAAATTTAAAACTATCATAGTGAATCATTGGGCTCCGTTTATTTTATTAAAAAATACAATTAAAATAAAATAAAATACCTATCAGTGAAATGTAATCTCATTATTGGTATAATTGCAAGTTGTGGAAGAACTTCCACAGTTGTTAATGCTCCATAACACAAGTTTCAAAGATGATTCACGCCTGCCGGTTCGAACAAGACTAAACTACAATTCGAGCACTGGTGGCCTACAAGTCACCTGTGCGGCGACAATGTCACGCGGTCATGCGACTTCTAGTACCTTATTATTTAGATTTCTGTGATGTGTACTATGTATATTATGTTACTTGCTGCAACGGAACCCTTCATGGGCGAGTCCAACTCGCACTTGGCTACTTTTTTATTTTATTTTACTCGAACCTAAAGCCATCACTTATAGAACACTTATTGGTGTATTTTATACAAAGAATAAAAAGAATTATTAAAAGAAGCAAATTAAAATTGTTTTAACAGCTCCTAATAGATACCGCACTGTTTGTATTTCGTGCTACAGAGATGACGCTCTACGAAGCCGAAGTTGGCCGATTGTCTCTTTCCAGGTGTCGATGTGCAATATTTATCGCCGGGTACTGTACGATGGAGCTTGCTTACCTAGAAGAAACCGATTCACTCTCGATTTGAAGACACCAAGAATGTAACTATCGGCGAAAACTTACTCAGGCAACGCATTGCACAATAACTTAAGTACTTTTTCAAAATACTCTGTTCGAAGACGCTTTGCACTAGTATACCGTTCTTGAGTGTATCTACGAGTACCTCGCTCATTTGGCAATCACACTGAAAACGAACTAAAACGACTATTTTTCAGAAGCAGTATGTTACCTTTAAAAAATATTAAACAATACCTATATCCTACCAAATTCTTGCAAGTATTAAGTCTTTATAACAGTTGGCATTCGGGTAAATGATATATTTTTAAATAAATCCATGTCTTTTGTTTGATTTTTTGATTTGACTTGATTTTGATTTAAATATCAAAGGGTGGAGCAGTAAAATCAAAAGACACAGAATATACTAACATTTTCACCATGTTAATATATCATTTCTATCAGTAGACATAGATAAATACTTACCTAATTGGTTTCGTAGAAGAACCGTACCTACGGATTTTTCCGATCACTTTTCTCGTATTTTTTCTGTTTTGACAACGGAAAAGAATAGTTTTTATAGGTCGTCGCCGTTGTGTTTGTACACTTAGGCACGTTGCAATACTTATAAAGTACTTTAGTTTTATCTACATCATAATACATGCTGTTGTGTTGAGCTAACGAGTAATAACCACGAGCAGCGGCCTGGGCGCTGCGTCGTTCGCGAACCGATCAAGACTTGTGAGTTTGTGACATCATTTCGGTGATTGGATGGCTGCGCGTCATATATTTTAAAATGAGAAAGAAAAGCTTCATAACTTCGTCATTTGTTGAGATATTTAAAATGTAAAAACACTGGGCTGTATTGTAGCTTTACAGCGAGCAACACGGAAGGGAGTAGGCATACACAGCGTTTCCCCTCTTTCAAAGTACAAGTCCGCGTGGACCATGGAGTTTGATAATATACTGTGGTGTGAGGGCGGGGCTAGATTTGTGAATGGTGCTTTATTTTTTATGTGTTAGTGATTTGGTTGTGTGAGTATGATCGGCAATGGATCGGTACAGGTATGTTTTGTATGTAATAGTTTGGCTTTGCGCTAGTGTGCAACTTCCCCTCCCGCAAGAAATGACAGAAAGATTTTAACAATATTTTTTAGCTAAGGCTACTCCCTTCCGTGTTGCACGCTGTAGCTTTAGCATGATTAAAAAAAACTAACAAAATGGAAACTTCCTTAAGCTATAATCATAGAATAGATAATATAGATAGAACGGACACTCCCCACCCCCCGCCAATTTCAAGCTTCCTCCCCCTCGCGGACGCGAGGCGGACTCAACGAAGGGTTATTATATCGGACGATAATTTTCTATGAGAATACGACCATGATGCTGTATTATTTAACAAAATGGTACCAAATTTTTCGTCTATTATACGAAACAAGAATAAGAGATTTTTAATTTCATAAGAATTTCTACAAAGATTGAATCATTTTTATAAACTGTGTAACTATTTTACCTACATTAAAGATAAGATCGAACACTAACTAGGTAAGATTGTAAGCCACTTAACACATGCAGGTGAACTCACGGGTCACAGCTATTCCATAAAATAATTTAGTAACCCTAGATGACACGCACACATGCGTAAATGTGTTCGAACGACATATGCGTAGTTGTGTGAGTGTAGGTATGTCGACTTCACCGTTTGTTTGGAGTTTAGGCCGAGTGTCCGGGGTGTGCTATAATGTCAAGTGCCTGTCGCGGTCTCCGGTCTTGGTCTCGTGTCGCGGTCGAGGCGCGAACCCTCTCGTGAGTTGTGTCAGAACGGTTGCGGAACTACGCACCGCGACGGTCGCGGGTGAAATCGCTCCATGAATTCTTAGCCTAACTCTCTACAACGGTCCTATCATCTGCGTACCTACGTATCATTAGTACATTAGTAGTGGAGTGAAAAATAGCCTACAAAATAAGACCCTCCATTTATCTAAGAATAAATACTGAGACTAGTTTTACTTCAAGATTACCCAATAATAATTTATGCTTATTATAATGAATGGATCGGAAATTATACTACATATATGTATACCTACTCATATTTAAGTGCCATATTTATTCCGTTGACCTTTATTTAAATATAATATTATTCCATTGCTTCGAATAGAATATTATTTTAGTATTCGATATATTCAAATAATAAGATTATTCCGGGTATGACTTGGAACTTACGTAGCACGGTTTTTTGTATTATTTTAAACATTAGGGTCAATCCAATTAATGACTATTACAGTTAATTCAAAACCAATGAAACAAGCAGCGTTAGAAATAAATGCCTTGATCATCACAGGTGTTATACCCTTATAGAATGCCGTAGGCCCCTCTCGTGCCAACAACTCCTTGATGACATCGCCCATGCCATTGGGATAGATTCCCTTGGTTGTTGTTTGAAGTCTACTTTTTAAAACGTCAGGTGGCATAGCCACTATCCAGGTGGCCATTCCAGAAAGACCCCCAGCTATGATAGTTGCTATCGACTTTCGCATTGCACTTGCATGTTCATCCACTAGAACTTTCTTTATAGTTTCGTAAGTCATGTAAAACATACCCGAAGATGGTACATCACGGAGCAAAGTAGCGATCGTGCCTCTATAAATGTGACGAATGCCTCCTTCTAAATATAGCTGTTTTGCACAGTCAATTGCGCCTTTATATTTCTTACGCATTTTATCCATATCCTGAGTTTGTAGAAGTGATTTGATGTGATCCAATGGTGATACGATGAAAGATGAAAATATTCCGGAGGATGCACCGGCCACAAACACTTCGGCGTTCGTAAGTGGTTGAATTCTGTCCCCTTTTATGAATTGCTTACTCATTCCGAAAGTCAAGAAACTGATGGCGAATATCGGTACTACTCCAGTAAGCGGTGCAGACATGCCCTTGTACAAGCCTCGAACTCCTTCGTTTTTTACGGTCTTCAGAAAACAATCCCAAGTGCCGCGATATAGAGGAGGAAGACCTTTTAGTGGACATGGCATAGTTTGCAATCTCACTTTCAATGTGTCTAGAGGGTGTCCTGTCAAAATAGTGCACACTCCACAGATACCTCCACTGATGAAATATATTGTAGGACTGCTATTTTCAGACATGAAAACATTTCATTAAAATTAATTCAAATTAATACATACTAAAAATTATTATAACTATCTACGTAAGAAAAACATGTTATCTTCTTAGACATTGATAAGTCATAATTGATAAGTGCCATGTGGCATACGTCTACTGCAGGTTGACTGCAGGGTTTTAAATAGACAAAGTTCTTTTTTCTGAATACCTTTCCATAGTCCTACAACAAGGATCTATTCATTCCAAGATCGATTTTGTGCTAATGCCACGACAGGTGCGTTATCATTTTTTCTACTTGTGGCTGATGACACTACTAGAGCGTGACATTTCGGAAATAAAAACTTAGTTTGGCGCGCCATAAACAGATTATTTGTGGGCTGTGAGCTGTGAATTGACTTCTGGCGTGACTCCCGGAAATGATAAGAAATCTTCGGGTAAACTCGGTACTGTGCCAATGATTCCAGAGAAATTTCTGGGCTTAGAGACATAATATCTCAGATCTCTGGGTGACGAGCGCAGTGCAGTGCTAGGTAATGATTTGGACTATCATGTTTCAATAGCTGCGTGTTACTGTGCTGTTATGTGGCAGGCATGTTGCTTACCATCAGGCACATGACCTGCTCGTCTCGTCACTCTATGCTATAAAAAAAAAAAAAAATGCTCATGGCCACGCCCTCCGGTTTCACCCGCGTAGTTTTCAAAGTAAGCTATCAAATTCTGAGTTTTTATACGTCTTCACTTCTATCGGCAGTTCCTATGACTGTCATTTTTAAAAATCGAATATAACTCCCTCAAACTAAGTTATATTAAGGTACATATGTCTAGAAGTAAACTATAATTATTTTCCTCATAGATTTAGCCTGTTGTGTCAGCCTCTGGATATTGCATGAATTTGAAAATGGTCAACAAACCTCTACGACATGGTAAACTCATACTTCAGCAACCGCAAAATCAAGGTCAACTAAGCAAGATCAGTCTAAGATAACGAAACAACCAATGGATGAGTTCAAGGGTCCATCGGCGGACCAACCTTTTGGAATGTAATCCTAGACTCATTGCTGTGAATGCTAGAAGTAGAAGGAGTATAATGTCATGGGTTCGCACGTTCGCAGACGACGTCAGTCTTGTGTTTACAGGCAGCCTGAAAATAATCGAACAGCAAGCGAGCAGGACGCTGAGTATATCAGTGGAATGGGGAATCACTTACAAACTTAACTATGTAGCACAGAAAACTAACACGATAATTTTTACAAAAACGTTGAAGTATGAACTTCCATACATAGTCATGTCCGGCGGCCTACTGATCGACCGACGGCTCAAATTTGAAGCACATGTGACCGCCAAATGCAAAAAGAGCCGAACAGTTATAAACAGCTATCATGTGCAGCGAAGGTGACCTAAGGATTAAATGGCGAGTACCATATACGTCGCGGTAGTGGAACCCATCATTATGATGTATACCTCAAGTGGCAAGAGCAAGCGGCAGACTTCGAGGAAAACAAGTATCAATGCCCAGACAATCTATAAGTCGTACCGTACTCACTCGTTCTTTCTGTGGTGCTTCCCCTGGATCTGAGGATACAGGAAGTGGCAAATTTGTACAGAGTGAAAAATAACTTCTCCCAAGATTACCTCCCACCAGAAGTGGAACTCGAACGGAACGTCAAGTACCTGGATCAACCCCATCCGTCCACACAGGCATCTGTAGAGTACGAGCTCCTGGAAGACACCTCCAATCTACCAGAAAGGCCTCAAATTTATACTGATGGCAGTTAGATTGAGGGTAAAGTTGAAACTGCTTTAACATGGTGGGAGAAAGGCAAAGAAGTCAAGAACTCGACTTTCAAGCTTCACTCCGAATGCACAGTTTTTCAATTGGAACTTTATACTCTTTGCCGGGCAACTCAAATAGTGTTAACGAGCAAGGACCCAGAAGTCAATGTCTTGAATAACTCCCGATCTTCACACGAACTGCTAAGTAGCCCAAAAACGAGTCATCCCTTGGCAAAGTGTATAAAGAAAAATTGAACAGATACGTGCAGAAAAGAGATCTCTTCGTCTTTTCTGGGTCAGAGCGCATATGGGCACCGTCAGCAACGAAAAAGCAGCAAAAGCCGAACTAGCAAAATCGACGTCTCTCATGGAATCGCCCAGGGACTACGAGGGGATCCCTTTATCCTACGGCAAACGAAAAATCTTAAAGCGAAGAATTGGTAAGGAAATGGTAGGAATATGAGCCCTCGGAAACCGAAAAAGTCACTCAGAAACGCATACGCGGTTAACGAGAACCACGAAACTGACTCCATTCCAAACGTTGATGGGGCATGCAGAAATAGCTGAATATCTGTACAGATTTAAGCTCAAGAGCAGTCCTGCATCTGAGTGTGACCCCGACCAACTTGAAATGGTCTGGCACGTGCTAGTCGATTGTCCCCGATTCATGAGTGCAAGTCATTAGCTCGAATCTATGATCGACGGGAGGCTGGTTACCTCGGATCTCCAGAACATCTTAGCAGATCCAGATAACAGACCACGGCTCCTGTCCTTCATGGAGAGCTTATTCCGCTTAGCGGCCAAGGGTGGCTGCGGGTTTGGAAGTGTGGAATTCCACACTTTCAAATACGCGCCCCCCTTCGCCACCACATTCTACCCCGCTGTCCGTGGATGCCACGCGGAATGCAATCCCCGTCCAAGATAACTCCTCCAAAAGCATCTCCTTCCAACAACAACTGGAGAACGCAGACCGAGGAGAGGCAGGGATCCGTATCTGCGGAGTGGCTCTCTTCATGGACAGCAACAAAGAAAGATTCGGAATAAGCTTTAGCTTCGCCTGGGAACGGAAACGCGCCAGTTTGTCGCCTGGATTGTCGTGCCTGCTCATTAGGAGTACCGCCAAAGTCAATGAAGCGGAAAAAGCAATTATGTTATTATCGCACAGTTTTGTGACTTGACCAAAGCTATGTGACCCAAAGGAGACATGTGACCCCCTCCTGGAGACAGAGCTGGATCCGCCCTTGATTTCACTTCAAACCTTTCATCAGATATCAGGTTTTTTAAAAAACTTTTATAGGTTTACACCTGACCGTTCCTCGCCACCATTTGAATTTAGAATAGTAGCGGCAAGATCAGTAACCCCATGCACCGACGCAAGGAAAGCAGGCAGGCCGACATCTCGCGCACAACGCACCCCTAGACCCCCAAACCAAATTGGAAGAGCTGCCTGTGACCATTGACATTCATCAAGAGCATCGTTAAGAATAGACTCAATCGTCGATTTCAGAGCGTCGTGAAATGCAGATACTTCAGCCGGATATTTCCAGTCACGCAACAAGTACGTTATTTTTGGCATGTTATCATTAACATTGACTGAAACCAAAAAGATTTCGCCTAGTTCTAGACGACCTTGAAAGTTCTAATTTGGCATCCAGATAGGAAATTGGGTCAATACAAAGGAATAAATGAGAAGCTAGTAATTTGTAATAATTTTTTTATAATAAAACTAGCGGCCCGTTCCGGCTTCGCTCGGACAAAACCTAGACACTGTCTGCAGCGCCATCTACCGGGCTTAATTGTGAAATAAAACCATCTTCGAATACACAATACAAAAAAAACATTCAAATCGGTCCCGTCGTTTAGGAGTTCACTGTCAAATGATTATATTACTAAAATGGCTATAAAAAACAGGGGTTGGTGATAAAAGGGTAAAAATTTAGGGTTGTATGTATTTTTTGACGCCACATTATAAAAAAATAAGAACAAAAAAATTATACCAAAAATTAAAAAAAAAAATGTTTGGGGTGAACAACCCCTAACACTTAGGGGTATGAAAAATAGCTAGTAGCCGATTCTCAGACCTACTGAATATGCATATAAAATTTGGTAAAAATCAGTAAAGCCGTTTCGGAGGAGTAAGGAAACAAACACTGTGACACGAGAATTTTATATATAAGATATACCTAGTATTTCAATTATTATTTGAACGTGGACTTAGTGTCTGTAAAAAGAAAAATGCAATGGAGCGTTTGGAAGATGCATAAAGACCTGTCTAAGACAGTTCCCAATTTTACCATGGGTGGCGCCCATGTCTTATTTTGTTAGAGAAATTTCTCAAAAACCAACAGTGGTGCCACACTTGGCAATATTTAGAACTATCTTTGACAAGTCCATTTATGTCTGGAAAACGCCTCATTAAAATTAATGATTCCCGGTCTTAATTGTAGGTTTTTGGATACTCACTCAACCTAAACCAGGTAACCAGGGTCTGATAATGGAGCTGGAAGGTGGTCATAGGAACTCAGTGATTAAACACGCAGCCATCCATCGAGTTAGAGCTCGTTTGATTTGTCTTGACAAGTACTTTGGCGATAGATGGTAACTAGGGTCTGATGATGATGAAGGTGGTTATAGGACCGCAGTACCTAAACGACTTAGACTCGTCGAGTTCGGGCTTGTCTGATTTGTCTTGTCGAGTAGTTTTTGGTGTTAGATGGTTATCAGGATCTGGTAATGGTGCTGAAACACACGAACGAAGAGATTTGACTCTACTTTTGTGATTAGAACGTCTAGGCTGTGGAATGCCTAAGTGGGTTTTCCCTGTTGGTTACAATCTTTGTGTCTTCAAATCGAGAGTGAATCGGTTTCTTCTAGGTAAGCACGCTAGCACGCTAGCACGCTACATCATAGACCGCTTCGTCGCTAAACATCAGGTGAGATGACAGTCAAGTGTAAACCTATAAAAGTAAAAAAAAATGAAAGGTGCGCGTAGGTAATTAGTAATAAAACGACTTAGCCCCGTCGAGTCTGGGCTCGCTTTATTCGTGTTGATACGTACTTTAGAAACAGATATTTAGTTAACTTTCGTGTCCACATTTTTCTCGAGAATTCAATAAATAAAAAATTGGCAATAGTATTATGATCTGCCGATAGAAGTGAAAACTTATAATTCAGAATTTGATAGCTCACTTTGGAAAATACGCGAGTGAAACCGGAGGGTGTAGCCATGACCATGGTCATCTAGAAATGCGGGGGGTTTTCTAGTCAGACTAGTCTTCAAAATATTATCCTAAAATTTAAGCAAGAATTATATTTTAAGGTTTTACGAGATATTTCAAGTTGTTTTACGCTATGAATTTAGAAATGCAAAGTGAGTGGTTAACCATAGGTGAGTTTTGTATCCCATTAGCTCTAAAGTGGCGCACCTTGCTATATGACTGGTCTCCTGCCTTATTAAAATTTTATCTGAACGCTTTCCAAATGACCCTCCCTGCTCAGAGTAACTTGGTAAGGTGGGGAAAAGCCTCTGAAAAATGTTGCTATACTTGTGGTGAGGCGATATGTACAGCAAGGCACATATTGGTGGGATGCAAGGTGCTCCTTAATAGGGGTCATTACTCACAGCGCCATGACAGAGTAAGAGTACTTGAAATCATACGTGAAGCCGTAAGCCTTTCGGTAGCTAGAGCCGAAAAGGGATTGACGATAAACAAAAGACAAATTAACTTTGTAAAAGAGGGCTCAACTTCAAACTCCAAGAACAAGCCTTACTCAATCCTGGGTTCAGCACCTGATTGGAGGACTATTTTAATGGACACGTATGAAAAGCACTACAAAATCCCAGAGGATGTGGGTGTTTCGTCATCCAGACCGGACATTTTCCTTTTTTCTAGGGCTACGAAACGCATAGTCCGGGTAGAACTTACCGTACCGTGGGAAACTAATATACCTAAAGATCACGTGATGAAACAAAATAAGTATTACGACCTACAAAATGAATTAACAAAAAATGGCTATGTAGTTCATTTATACGCTGTAGAAGTAGGAGCGAGAGGTATACCAGCAAAATCTCTCTATAACCTGCTTAAAGACCTTGGATTGTCCAGAAGTGCAGTAAGTTCTATACTAGAACGAGTATCTAAAGCTGCACTAGTAGGATCATATCGGATTTGGCTGGGCAGGGAGAGAAATACGAGTAGTGAAGGTGAGTGTTGACGTACGTCAATAGAAGGGGCCCTTTTTAAACCTACGCCCGAGTCACAAGTCTTGGGGTCTACTCGAGATTTCTCTCTCTGTCACACGATGGACCCGGCACCCGCACGGTGAATCCATGGAATGCTAAGAAGTACGTCTCTAATTTCAGGATTGGTCATTAAATTTGGCATCCATTTAGATCTCACTTTTTTGTTTCAAATAAAAAGTGGATCCTGTTTCAAAACTGTCCTAAACAAAATGACAGTTGCAAAGACCGCAAAAGTATCTTTGTTAATCGTGTCCACCAACAAATACCGTCATCTTGTTTTGTCATTTTTGTATTCCTATCTACGGTATGTTGTGAACGTTGTTACTTTTTATTAATTTAAATGTTAAAATGGAAGAGAACCGAGAACAATATAAATTGAATGTCAAATATTCTTAACACCCTATAATATCTCCAGATTTTTATATCAATGTTGACTCATTATCAGTTTCATTTTCAGGAGTCGATGTTCAACGGCTGGAACCTGATTAAATAAAGCTACAAAAGATTTGCAAAAACTCATGGTTATCCCATTGCTTACCAAAATGCTTTGTAAGAAGAGGCCGCATGTCTTTCAGTTTAGCAGGATTAACTGGATGGCCAACATCAATTCTTTGTCACAATCAGTGAAACTTACTCTGAAGCTACCTGGGTCTTGGCACTTCGGTTTCAAACAGATAAAACTATTTACAATGATAAAAGACGGTAATGGTCGTATCGTTATGAAAGGAGAGAGTCAATATGTATCACAAAATGCTAATTATGGAAGTGTAGTAAAAAAACAAAACCTTGATCAACATGAACCCACAAAAAATTGATGTTGGCCATCCAGTTAACCCAGAAAGACGTGCGGAATCTTCTTATAAAGCATTTTGGTGAGCAATGGAATAACCATGACTTTCTGTAAATTTTGTGTAGCCTTATTGAATCTGGCTCCAGCCGTTGAACTTCTAACAGCTGATAATGAGTCAACATTGATGGAAGAATCTGAAGATATTAGGGTGTAAAGAATATTTGACATTCGATTTATGGAATAAAAATGTTTCAGATATTAAGGAAAGTTGATATTACTTATTAAATTTGTGTGAATGACCCATTATTAATTTTGTATACATAGAATAATGTCACTATAAAACTATTTCAAAACTAGCTAAGTTATTTAATTACACTAACAGAACCCTCTAAGTTAAAGATTCACTTTTAAAACTCGCCTAGTTAAATTTAAAATCATACTTCATTATTGAAAAATTTTACTAGTAGTCACGGTTTATTTTTGATCTAAAAACAATAGTTTTAATCCATTATTTAGGGTAAACGCCTAAACGCATTTAAATAAGTGGCAAGACCATTAAAGACCGGCGACAGTTTTTCTTCTTTTACTCAAAACTATGATGGAGAAACTTAGCTGTGTTTGCAAGTGCACTACTCATATAATATGTTTTTGACAGCTTCGATTCACAGCCCACGAAAAACCTGATTGTGGCGCGCCAAAAGAAGTTTTCACTTCAAAAAGTAAAACAACATGTCGATCTTTTGCTCCTACTAATAGTCCAAGAGGGAGGAAAGTTGTCTGGTGAACATATTCTAATATGCAGCATCAGAATTTACGTAAAGTTGGGTCATTATTTTGGGACTTTTATAGCGTCTGTTAAGTAAAACGGCCGACGCAAAGTATCTGGGAGTATTGGGGACTTATTTTTAAGCCTATTATATGCGTGAAAATCAGAGAATTCACGTGAAGTAAGATTTTTTTATGTACCTTCATTACCTGATATCTCAAAATTGGCTGTCTAAGTAAGGTAGCGAGTATACATGCGTTCTTAGTACAGACTAACACTAGGTACTCAATCGTCCACATTTCGTTCATCAGAAAATACGTGACGTCTGCCGGCCCTGCTGGCCGGCTGGGATCTTACTCGGCAATTTTGGAAATCGTGGAAAAGTTGGTTGGATCTCCCTAGTTCCTACGTGGTTCCTACCAACAGGGCCGCGCCGACCTCCACCAGCGCCTGTGTGCAAAACCTTTATGGCGCCCCTTTTTAACCCCCAACCAAAAAAGGGGCGTTATAAGTTTGACGTCGATGTCTGTCTGTCTCTGTGTGTGTCTGTCTCTGGCACCGTAGAGCTCAAACGGATACCTAAACCAATTTTAACGCGATTTTTTTATTTGAAGTTTAATTTCCGTGCAACCACCGCACGGAACCGCTTAGCTATATTTGGTTGATATCGATTCAAGATGGCCGCCTCCACAAAATGGCAGACAAAATATTTCTTCACAACCTACCTCAGTACTCAGTATGAGAATCAAATGAAAGGGCTTGACTAGCAAAATACTTTCGTCTATATTCAATTTTAAACCTAAGATCGCCGCCGCCACAAAATGGGACTTACATTATTTCCTCACAACTATCAATATGGCTACTTATCAAATGAAAGGACTTGGCTTGCAGAATACTTTACCAAACTTCAAACCCAAGCTAGTCGGAGGTATTTTTTTTACGGATATTCTTTCGAAGCATACTGATTTCACTATGACGTATGCTATGCTTATGTAGAAAAACATGAGTCTAAAATCTGTAAGAATATAAACATACTTAAATTATACTAGCAGCGCCCCACGGTATTACCTTTTACCCGCGCAGATTCTATTCCTGATATTTTCCCGCTGATAGCAAATGTGCTATTCCAGCCTATATATATTTTGTGTTAAAATTTAAACCTTCCTTAGGAAACAAATATTATAAACCAGATGTTACCCACGACTTTGTCCGCGTAGAATTTGAGATGTAGTCTGTCTAGAATATGACTGTTTTATCAAAACTTCAACTTTTAATAAGTAAAGTCGGGGAAGTCGCTGTTCTAGAGCACGGCTGCTCTAGTCGGGAGAACAGCGACTTCCCGTAGTTCAAATCATGGTTCAAATCCCACGCGCACCACTGTCTTTTTGAAGCCATGTGCGTAATTTCGCTAAATTAAAAACGATGAAGGAAAACATCGCGAGAAAACCGAAATATACCTGGAACCTTTCGAAGTCATGTGTCATCCGCCAACCCGCTCAGGGATAGCGTGGTGAATTTTGGCCTTGAGTCTCTCTTTACGACTCCTTACGAGGGAAAGGCCCGAATCCCAGCAGTGGGAACATTTAACGGGCTGCTTATCCTGCTAAATTTCAATTAAATCCGTCGAAGTGTTTCATTATGATAAATAATATGAGTTTCTTATGAAACTAAACATTTTTCCGGGATAATAAGTTCCTATTCTATGTGATATTTCACATTATAAAACACCTGTGTTTCAAATATCAAACCAATTCGTAAAATAACACATTAACTACTTGTTATTACAAAAAAGTGCATAGTTCCCTAAGGAACAAATATTATCTATGTTATCGGAACGAGTTATTTGCTATTTGAGATTTGGTTGAAAGGGGTTTGGGTAAAGTTGGCGTCGTTTTTTTTTTTAGCGGCCAGAGATCTGTTATCACTTTCTTGTAACAATAAAATACCCTGATGCTATCTGTGCAATCGGATTTGCTCTAAGTCATATCGGAGCTGAGTTATAGCCTGTCAAAGTTATTTATTTTTTGGATTTTTTGTATGGGCAAGTGGCGTCGTATTTTCATTTTAGCGGCCAGAGATCTGTTATCACTTTCTTGTAACAATAAAATACCCTGATGCTATCTGTGCAATCGGATTTGCTCTAAGTCATATCGGAGCTGAGTTATAGCCTGTCGAAGTTATTTATTTTTTGGATTTTTTGTATGGGCAAGTGGCGTCGTTTTTTCATTTTAGCGGCCAGAGATCTGTTATCACTTTCTTGTAACAATAAAATAACTTGATGCTATCTGTGCAATCAGATTTGCTGTAAGTAATATCGGAGCTGAGTTATGGCCCCTCAAAGTTTTTTTTTTGGTTTTCTTTGTATGTACTAGTGGCGCCATTTCCTATAGCGGCCAAACATCCGTTAGCCCTTTTGTGAAACATTATTTTTACCCTAAGGTACCTGTGTAATCAGATTTGTTGCAAACTATATCGGAGCTGAGTTATGGCCACTTAAAGTATTTTTTTTTGGTTTTCTTTGTATGGACTAGTGGCGCCATTTCCTACAGCGGCCAAACATCCATTAGCACTTTTATGAAACATATTTCTTACCTTAAGGTACCTGTGTAATCAGATTTGTTGCAAACTATATCGGAGCTGAGTTATGGCCACTCAAAGTTTTTGTTTTGGTTTTCTTTGTATGTACTAGTGGCGCCATTTCCTACAGCGGCCAAACATTCGTTAGCACTTTTATGAAACATTATTTTTACTTAAAGGTACCTGTATAATCAGATTTGCTGCAAACTATATCGGAGCTAAGTTATGGCCACTCAAAGTTTTTGTTTTGGTTTTCTTTGTATGTACTAGTGGCGCCATTTCCTAAAGCGGCCAAACATCCGTTAGCACTTTTATGAAACATTATTTTTACTTAAAGGTACCTGTGTAATCAGATTTGCTGCAAACTATATCGGAGCTGAGTTATGGCCCCTCAAAGTTTTTTTTTTGGTTTTCTTTGTATGTACTAGTGGCGCTATTTCCTATAGCGGCCAAACATCCGTTAGCACTTTTGTGAAACATTATTTTTACCCTAAGGTACCTGTGTAATCAGATTTGTTGCAAACTATATCGGAACTGAGTTATGGCCACTTAAAGTTTTTTTTTTGGTTTTCTTTGTATGGACTAGTGGCGCCATTTCCTACAGCGGCCAAACATCCATTAGCACTTTTATGACACATAATTTTTACCTTAAGGTACCTGTGTAATCAGATTTGTTGCAAACTATATCGGAGCTAACTATGGTGATAACTGATCGATGGCCGCTAAAATAAAAAAACGACGCCACTTGCCCATACAAAAAATCCAAAAAATAAATAACTTTGACAGGCTATAACTCAGCTCCGATATGACTTAGAGCAAATCCGATTGCACAGATAGCATCGGGGTATTTTATTGTTACATGAAAATGATAACAGATCTCTGGCCGCTAAAAAAAAAAACGACGCCACGGGCCCATACAAAAGTACCCAAACCCCTTTGAAACACAGTTTAGAAGATTAACTACTTTTTAGCCCAAAAAAGTGCAAAACTCTTTAGAGGACAAATATTTACCGTAACATCGGAACAACTAGGTAAGCGGTTTCAGTAGGAATTTGAAACACAAATATTTTTAAAACGAACTTGCACCTTGCACACACACTTTCGAATAATGATTGACATTAATTTGGCTCACTCTTTCAGTAAAATCAGGGTAGCGATTCTGAAACCGGTTGCATCCGACACGGAATCTCATCTCTCGGTCTTTGTCATGCTAAACAGATAAGACAAAGACCGAGAGATGAGATTCCGTGTCGGATGCAACCGAATGGTTTCAGAATCGCTACCCAGGGCACTCCTGTGACACCACTCTACTTGCATCGCACACATCGTGTCGAGTTGCGTTTAAAATCTCAATTAAATAAACAAACTCATGGCGCGGCGGTTCTTTTGATTTTAAAGCGGAGACCGTAATGAATGTAAACCTAAACCCAAACTGTAAAATTAAACCAGAAACGTAAACATTATCTTGGGAGACTCTTACAATAAACTATAGGAACTCATGAATTGTTATTTAACTAGGCAAATGTTGCGCCTATTCTAACTTCGGTGGCGGCGCTGGAGCCCCTATTGTCTTGGCGCCTGTGTGCACCGCACACTTCGCACACAGGGTCGGCTCGGCCCTGCCTACCAACTCACTACTTAGTAGTCTTTGCGGCTGAAGGACTAGTATCAATTGCCAAGAATAAATTAAATTATGATTCGATTATTCTTTCCTACTTAGTACTTAAGCGTTTATTAGACTACGCGTTATTCATTCAAATAAAATTATGGCATTCGAACTCCGAATAATCCAAAACACAAAAATAGAAATTACCGCGAATACAAATGAACCAATCACGAACCAATGAAATGATATTTTAAGACTATATGTCAATGACATATATGTCAGCAAGATTGAGTTCGGCGAGTCTTACTGGCGTACAGTCTGAATAACGAAAAACGAATAATGAATATAGTGTATAGTGCTCGCAGTATAAGTCTGCGCGCGACTGGTGGCGTACTTAATGTTGCCAGGTCAAGCTAATAGGTTCCCTTCCCGTTCATTGGGAACGTACAACTTCATAAAACAGGTACGGGAAGGGATTTTTCAGGGAAGCAATTTAAGTAACTACACGAGAACTGAGACTCAAGAACGAATGTCTCGAAGTAATGAACGCCTTTGCAGTGCTGGTTTGGTTCAGTATGACCAAGTATCATTGGTAATTGGTACAGGCTGTCTGAGTCTCTTACCACCAGGAAAACTTTATTATAGTTTATTACATTATAAAAAATCTGTCATTTTCAACCTACACCAACATCGAAATAACAAGAATTTAATTTAAACTTGTAAATCTTTTATTGAGACCATAAATAACACTATTTGAAAATTTGGCGCATAAACGTTATTTTAATGAGTCATTGGCTTCCATAGAATCATCTTCTTTTTTCAATAGGGTTAAAATCACGATGAATCACGGCGGTAACCCCAAAAGTTCCTGTCCATGTTCCTTTAATAGTTATTCTACTTGGTATTGTGGGTCTTCTTTGTGCCTCTTTATTCGCGCAACTGCGGATTTGTCCTACAATCGTCGAAATCTATTTCATTTTTCTTAAGCTACTTTTGGCTTTCTTCTTTTACATTGCCCATTGTAGCCGCTTTATTTATCTGAGTGCAGTGGTATAATGCGTTGTCCATTACCACGTGACAGTACGTTCTGAAACGCCTACAATAAAAATACAGTAATGAATACAGAGTTAAGGATCAAAGAGCATACAAGCTAACGTTGAAAAAAAAATTAAGTTAAATTTCTTTTGGCGCACCGCTGTTAGGTGAAAGGGTCGATCGGGTGAACATGGAACCGCCGAGTGTACCCGAGCGAGAAAGATACAATCAGCTGATCTTCACTGCTCTGTCACTGTGTTTTCAATTTTGATTTGTATATTACGAAAAAAAACATTTATAACTAGTTTCTCACATTCGGTCTTAAGCACTCACATTTTTTCCCACGTATAAATTGGCGATAAAACAATCAAACCCAAAGCCGCACCTCAACCTAAAGCCTCAGCTTTAAAATATGCCGATAATAGGTGGAGATTTGATTGCTATGGTATCCCTACATGTTAGTTGTCAAATAGCTCTGCGTTTGGAAAACTGCACTTTTGGCCCGTTATTGTATCGTTCTTCTTCACAACCACGATTGATTTTCAAGAACCAGCCACGGCCAGCACTTTAAATCACTTTCGGCATAATAAAAGCTATTAATTATTTTGGAAATTAATAAATACACCAAACGTAAACAAACTTTTGTCAACTGACGTAAATAAGAAGTTGACGGCCTGTCAATTAGTTCCATATTTTGCTACGCGCAGCGTAGTGATTCTGAAACCATTCGGATCGGGCTGATCCACGGAAACTGGCCTCTACCGACTGGTTCGGGCAATTTGCGATTCTCAACGCCAATTCCGATTACTTTTGACGTTTGCAACCGAATACCAGCTGTTTTCTAATCGGATGGGATTCGGACAGCTTTTTTGTCGTGGATAGCTAAATACGATTTTCAGATTATTGTATTTACTTGATTTTTCTCTGTTTTTCTCAATATTTCTGTAAGATTATGGACAGTAAACGACTTTTTATTAACTTTAGTGTGTAATATATGTTTAGTTTTTGGAATTTTGGGTTTTGAAGTTTTCAAAGTTGGCAGTTTGTGCTCAAAAGAATTGCTAGAAATAGATTATTGCCACATTTGATTTGTTGATATTGTTTATTTTTTGAGTTGAAAATATGAAACATGTTTACATGTTTGTTGTTTGAGCAAAAAGCCAAGAAACCACAAAGAAACATTGGAGATACGAGACATCACGTCAAACAACGATATAACAGCAAGAGCGGAAACAACTTTGGCCCCAGTGGTCAGTGGTGGTCACAAACATAGTCGGAGCTAACTAAGTAAGAAGACCGTGTGATAAGTGCGTGCGTCTATAATATTACTTAGTGCCAGCCCAAAAGGGGTGACCCACGAACCCCTCTGGTCCTTGTATAACAGTATTTTCGTACCTATCTATTCGACTTTAGTTCTATCTATAGATGAAGGAAAGGTTACTTAAACGTACTTCTGCCAGAACTTATTGGTCCCCAATCCCTATAATGACAACGCAGACCCCGTAGGTGTATATAAAAGTAGCACCTTGCCGGTGTACGGCATGTGATTTAACAAACATTAAATTTACTTAGACATAGCTAGATATGTGGGACAAAATCCCCAAAGTTATAGGTACTATGACAATTGTCCTCTAAACAAGCACTTATTCAATATAGGTGTGACAAAAAGCCCTCTATGCAGGGTACAGGATGCATGGAGGAAGAAGTAATGCCACAGAATGTGGTTGTGGAGTGCAGGAGCGTGGCGGACAGAATTCTTCCACTCTCCAGCAGCAGTCCCGGAGGCCTTCAACAACAATTCAGATGTATGAGCAACGTCCAATGGCCTAATTAAGAAGCTAAGCGTGGAAAAGACCCCGTCTAACTAACTATAGCAATATATTACTGTGTTGTTTTACAGATATATTTTGGAAATAAAATAACATGTAGACCGCAAATTATCCATTATTTTGTCCTACTCAATATGTAATGTAGGAACATTACATATTTCCTACATTAAATATTATTATATACTTATTTATAAAGCCGTGGTGGCATAGTGAGAGAATGTCAGACACAATTGTTTTATCATAGATTCTAATACCGCCTGTTGTACCGGATTATCTATTTCTGCAAGTTTAAAACTTTGCTGCTGTAATTTGATTAAAGTTTCCTGGCTATTAACAAAAGGACCAGTAATTTCTTCATTATTATTATACAAGGTGATTATTATAACTAAAAGATCAAATGAAAAAACATTTATTTCCATAAGTATTTTAATAATCATTGAAGAATTTATTAATGCTTTATATTCTACATCATTTAGCAATAAAGTTGAAACAAAGAGATAGTGATTTCTTCATTATTACCATACAAGGTGATTGTTATAACTAAAAGATCATTTATTTCAGTAAGTATTTTAATAATAATTGAAGAATTTATTGATGCTTTAAATTCTGCTTCATTTAGCAATAAAGTTGAAAAAAGAGATAGTGTACTAGACTAAAATAAGCAGTGCTTTTTTACCATTGAGGACAACTGTTAGTAAGAGACCAAACAAAAATTTGTAAAAAATGATTTAGTAATAAAAGCCTCTGAATTATGTTCTTGTGTGGTTTTCCACATACAATAAAACATACTTTTTATTCATACCACATTTAATTTTTCTAATTATAGACATAATACAATCCTAACTAACTGCATAATAATACATAATTGGTATTTTGTAATTTCTAAAGCTATTAAAATTACAACAATCCCAAGTTTTTACTAACTACAAGGATTTTTCAAATCAAATCAAATCATTTATTTCCTTGTGGGCCTAGGTTATACAGATTTTAATTAGGGTTAGTAACATTCTCCAGGTCCTGCTTGGTTAGCGTACAAGTCATAATTCAAAGTTACAATTACCAGGTACATCATAGATACATTGTTACAACTATAAGAATGTTTTCAAAGAAATATGAAGTCATTCTAACAATATCAAAATGCATTAACAAATAAATATAAATTCAAATACAAACATACATCAAATTAGGTAATTTAATGAGTGTCAAAGCAATATAAATATAATAAAAAATGTCATGAGTTCAGTGAAACATACATGTCATTTATTTACAAGGAGATACTAATATATCAGATGAATTTACTATTTACATAATATGCATTTATATACATTACTAAAAGCTGCAGTGTTTCTTCTACATAATTGATAGGATATTTAAATACCTAAATAGAGCAAAAACTGATTTAACTTATATCACAATTGATGTTAATATGTATGTACGTATTATTTTCTTACGAAATGAAATTGGACTTAAGATTAGCTTACTGATTAAATATGTTACTACCTTATAGTACTTAAGCTAATGTTTTTACACTATAAGATGAGTTCAACAACAAAACAAAAACAGGCTGACTTATTGTATCTGGCTTTTTTTTTTAAAATAAAGAGTGACGAGACGAGCAGGACATGTGCCGGATGGTAAGCAACATGCCTGCCACATAACAGCACAGTGACACGCAGCTATTGGAACATGGAGAGCCCAAATCATTACCTAGCACTGCACTGCGCTCGTCACCCAGAGATCTAAGTTGTTATATCTCTAAGCCCTGTAATTTCTCTGGAAACATTGCCCTTCAAACCGGAACACAGTAATGTTTGCACATTACTGCTTGGCGGTAGAATAACTGGCAAAGGTGTGGTACTTCCCCAGGCGGACTCTGCTAAGAGTCCTACAACATATAAATTAACTACATAGCCGTTTTTAATGTAAGTAATTAATTATTTATGTAATTATATACATTAATATACAGTCTAAAAAGTTACCATGGTTTATCACAAAATTAACAATTATTGAAGGGATATATTAAAATACCTAAATAGAGAGAAAACTAATTTAACTTATATCACAATTGATGTGTGTGTACTGTACCTATTATACTTATATTATCTTTTTCTCACAAAATGAAATTGGATTATAGGTAAATCAGTACTAAAGCGAATATTTTTACTGAAAATCTGCTTTAATTTTCAAGGTGAGTCAACGAAAAAACGAAAACTCTCTGGCTTCTCGTATGGAGTAAGTATAACATTATTATAACTTCTCTTCTTGACCATTTTATGAGACCCATGTGCTTTGCGAGTTGAGGTTGGCACGACATATAATAAGTCGTTTTAAACAATGCATCACATTTGCTGGCTTCTTGTATTAAACTATAACTTATCTAGGCCCCCCCCCGAGCTGTTGACAGGTGAACACTGTGTCCGCGTTATTAATTTTGTAACTCAGTGAATAGTCAAGAAATCTGGCTAAAACTACAATCAAACAGGAAAAGAAGTCACCATTTACCTGAGTGAGTGTTTTCACATCATCCAATTGACGGGAATTTCATTAAAAACCACCGAGAAGTTTGAAAAGTTGGGTGGGACAACTTATTTGTTGTTTTTGCTACCCGATTTACACAATCTCACTTTATTTTTCTACCTGAAACCACTGAAAAAACCACAATACCGCTCATAGATCATACCTCGTAAACAAAGTTTGATTAGAATTTCTAAATCTTGACAGCTAGACAGCTGTCCGGTTCATACCACGTTCATACTGACAAAAATCGGTGTTGCCATACCCGAAATAATTGAAAGAGTTACTTGATTGGATACAAGTTTTGTAATCCAATAACCGAATCGAATCCAATCGATCGACTATCACTCGATGTCGAAGAAGTAACAGTCGATGAGGCGTATCGTATTGCTCGATATTATAATAGTTGAAAAATCACCAGTCCTGAGTGAGTATTCGAGTAGGAGTTCTGTGGTAAGCCTTTCGCGTCCTTGAGAATATTGCGTCGTCCTGTTGACACTCACCCGCACTTACATTTACATTTTGGCCGGCCTTGACAGCGCTTTTGCACCAATATGGATAAATACCTTCTCGCAAGTCGTTCAAGCAAAAACGAAGCATTCTGCGATGAGTGCAAACAAACAATAACTTCCTCGAATTTTTTGAAATGTGCAATCTGTAAATTGGCATATCATCAAATTTGCGCCAAAACACTTACAACTGGGACTTCAAAAGCCGTGGATTGGATCTGTCAGAAATGTCGTATCGCTGATTCTGCGCATACAGCCCAGTCACATGAATCAGATCACCTCGAGACCTTAAAATCCACGTTGACGCCATCTAGAGCATCAAAGAGGCATGCGCCGGGTTCCCCTGTAATGCCGATGGAAGGAACAAATGAGTCTACTTCTGATGTTGCCACTGAGCTGCGCCTATTGCGTCTAGATATCGCGGAATTGAAGTCCTGTATCTTATCTCTGACGGAAGGAATAAACAGGTGCAACTCCAGACTTGACAAGTGTGAAACCAGAATGGAAAAACTCGAGCAAAGAGAGGAAGTTGTTGGCTCCTTGCAGGATGAAGTGAATGAATTAAAGGAGCAAGTAAACGCTCAGGCACAACGTACTCTCTGTAAGGAATTAGAGATCCTAGGTATTGCTGAATCTCCCAACGAAAATCTCGAACACGTAGTCATGGTGGTAGCCAATAAAATAGGAATGAACCTCGAGCACGAAGTGGACTGGGTTTATAGGGCCGGAGTACGAAACAATAGCACTGGCAAGAAAGGCATCAATTTTCCCAGACCCATTATTGTGAAGCTACTGAAGAAGTCAAAAAGAGATGAAATGCTAAAAGCTGCAAAGTCTCGCAGGCATGGTCTCTCCTCTACTGAGTTGAAATTTCCAGGGTCAGAGTGCAAAGTCTATGTGAATGAACACCTAACAAAGGCAAACAGGTTGTTGTTTCGCGAGGCTAGAATGCGAGCCAGGGATGTATTTCGATACTGTTGGGTCAACAAAGGGAGAATCTTCTTACGAAGAAAAGAAGGACAACCAGCTATTCCCGTCAACAGTGTTGCTGATCTGGATCGAGTGCTGTCGTCCGTTTCTTCAGGTAACTAGAACATTTAGAGGCCTATGTCAGCATCAACCCAACTGTCAACTTAGCGACGAAAGTCACTCTCGGGTGTCGCTCTCGTTCCTGTTAGTGAACGCCGCCATTGTTTCACTCATTATAAGACACTTTTTACTTTCCTTGATTGTTAATGCGGATTCAATTACAATTATTATTATTATCACGCAGCTAACGTTATTATATTTAAGTACTGCTAACTTATTATTCGAAATTTACTTGGCCGTAGTTTTTAAATCAAAATTGAATGGGAGTATTTTAATTTGTTTCAGGGTTGGCGTAGGGTTTTGCTCACTTGTAAATATTAGTTTTTTTTTCGGGCTACACACACACATTCACAATACACCACATTCACATTACTTCTTACAAACTGCTCACATACATAGTCACACAGACAGCAAAATTCCTTTAAGCACTAAGAGCCATTTTCAGCTGCCCCTCACATTTCTCAACATTTTGGCTGGGGCTTTTGCTAGGATCAGGCGAGCTTACGGCCTGGGGGGTGTCAATAGTGCGTCACGTCAAACTCATTATATATTCAAATATACATGTACGCATTCGTCACTGAATATCGAGAATGACTGACCTATACGACGACTTAGACGAAACTCTGATGATTGAGTGTCGCACTATAGAGAGGCCGGAGATAGCAGGTGACTATATTCATGCGTATGGATTCAAGGTACTGTCTTTTAATATAAGAAGCCTGAATCGTAATTTTCCTGCCTTGCTGACGACCTTGGTAAGGTTCAAATTTGATTTTGACGTTTTGGTTTTCTCTGAATGCTGGCTTCAAGCAAATACGCATATTCCACAGCTGAGCGGGTACAATGTGTTTCACACAAACAAAATTATTAACAAATGCGGCGGGGTCACAATGTATATTAAGGATTGCTGGTCTGCATCTGTCAATGAGCCAAATTTTGATGACGCTAATTGCCTTATTGCCACTATAGGAAACCAAGTAAAGGTTATAGGAGTGTACAGATCTCCTGCAGTGGGTAACTTGGAGAAATTCGTTGATTCTTTGGATACTATTCTTAGTGGCTCAAAGGACGTAGCGACAGCTTTGGTGACTGGAGACGTTAATATCAACCTGTTGGAGGATCCTCCAAGCAACCACAACGCTGCGTATCAGTGTCTCATGGCAGGCCATGGCTATCTTCCGGCTATAACAGCACCGACACGAGGGATTACATGCCTGGATCATGCTTTTATTAAGTCCAAGAGAAATAGTCTTGGGATAATTTGTAAGACCTCTATAACTGACCATGAGATACTGTTGGTAGGTTTAACGTGTCAATCCGAAAGAAACGGAGCCAACAACTGCGAAAAGACTAGAATTAATCTACTCGAAGTCTCCAATGAGTTGAAACAGCGGGATTGGCGCGAGGTTACGGAGAAAAATGATGTTAACGAAGCGGTATGCATTCTTAATCAAATTATATCGGATAGCATTCGCAAACACACAGTAAAAGCCAAGCTCGGTCGAGCAAAGCGTAATATTAAGCCTTGGATCACTCCAGGCTTGATAAGATGCATGCGCCACCGAGATAACCTCCACCTCAAACTGAGGAACGATCCTAATAATGAAATAACTAGATTAACGTACACTCGTTACAAAAACTTCTGTAACAACATCCTACGAAAGCTTAAAACTAATTATATCAATACAGAACTAGCCATGCATAACAACAACCCTAAAGGAATTTGGAACACTATTAAGCAAGCTTGCGATCTGACAACCCCCAAAGACAATTCACTTCACCTTTTCAGTGGTGCTGATAGCCCACAGCATGCCTTAAATATCTGCAACAGGCACTTCGCTACAGCTGGAGAGAATCTAGCTAATGATATTTTAAGACGACTAGAAACCACTCATAAAGCACTAAGTGAGCGTCGCTCGGCGGGGAATCGCTGTCCAAACTCTTTTTTTCTGTCTCCTACGGATACAAGAGAGGTAAAAAACTGTATTGAGAGCCTCAAATCCCATAGTGCGCCTGGGATAGATGAAGTAACACCGCTCCTACTAAAGTATGCGAAGGACACATTAACCCAACCCATAACTCACATTTGCAACATTAGTATGGAGTCAGGAATATTCCCTGAAGCATGGAAGGCTGCAAATGTTATCCCTATATTCAAATCTGGAGATAAGACAAAACCAAACAACTATAGACCCATCTCACTTCTTAGTGTCATCTCCAAAATAATGGAGAGGCTGGTTAATAAGAGGCTGGTGGAATTTCTAGATAAATACAAACTGTTAAATGACCATCAGTTTGGATTCCGAAAAGCCAAATCAACCGAAGATGCAGTAAAATTGCTCACTGAGACTGTGTCGGCGCACTTGGATGGGGGAAGGAAATGTTTGGGTGTCTTTATAGATCTGGCTAAAGCATTTGACTGCGTCAGCACCAAAATACTTCTAAAAAGGCTTGAGAGTATGGGGATAAGAGAAAATGCACTAAGTTGGTTTGATAGCTATCTCTCAAATCGAACACAAAGGGTTAAATTAGGGCGTTACACTAGCGCTGATGCGGAGGTCGAATACGGTGTCCCACAGGGAAGCAGTCTTGCACCCACTTTGTTTACGTTGTACATCAACGAAATTTTTACCCTAAATATTCCTCAGTGCAAGCTCATTTGTTACGCAGACGACACAGTAGCTATATTTCATGCGAAAGATTGGGCAACCGTTTTCGAGGTAGCAAAAAGTGGAATGGCTATTCTATCACGATGGCTGGACGAAAGTCTTTTAACTCTTAATGATAAAAAATCACACTTTATTGCATTCCACATTTCAAAACCATCAAATACTGATCGTTCTAAGCTGACTTTACACCTGAATTGCAAAAATGTCGCCGAAGGTAATATGTCTAACGATTTTTTTTTTTTTTTTTTTTTTACCTATGATAGGTTCGCACTTGACCACCATCTCGCCTGATGTTAAGCGACGATGCGATCTACGATGGAACGTGCTTACCTAGAAGAAACCGATTCACTCTCGATTTGAAGACACCCAGATTGTAACCATCGGGAAAAACCCACTCAGGCAACGCATTCCACAACCTAGACGTTCTTATCACAAACGTGGAGTCAAATCTCTTCGTTCGTGTTTTTGGAACATCAACCATGAAACGATGTCGCTTTTTTGAGAAACGCGAATTCCGATAGAAGAAAGGGCAAGGTGGTATTAAATCATATAGATCAGTTGCACACTCTCCGAAGTGTATCCGATAAAAAACCGATAAGCTAGCAATCTTGCGGCGATGATCGAGACTTTGAAGTCTTCTACGCACAAGAGTGTCATTGCCTATGAGCCTTTTGGCACGTCTCTCAATCGATTCCAGAGTCTCCAGCTGATACTTAGCCGATCCATCCCAAAGGTGCGAACAGTACTCCATACAGGATCTAATCTGTGCTTTGTACAACGTGAGCAACTGCTCAGAGTTGAAGTATCTTCGCACCTTTGAGAGGACACCCAGTTTTTTGGCGGCTAATTTAGCCTTAGACTCAATATACGTGCCAAAGTTGAGCGTCGATGACAAAGAAACGCCCAAAAGCTCGAGATGGTCAGTAACCGGCACGGATACGCCTCGAAAAGTAGGAGCCAGTTCGAATGGACTCCTTTTAGCGGAGAATAAACATGCCTGTGTTTTTCCTTCGTTAAACTTGGCCAAATTGGCATCGCCCCATGTAGAGACTGCCTCAAGGGCCAAGTTCAAACGCTCGACCATACCTTCTCTCAGTAGCTGAGTTTGTTGTCCACTAGCTCTTGCGCTGGATATATAACTCTCTACTACGGTGCTATCATCTGCGTACCCAACGATACCGGGCTTCAACAGATCATTGATATGTAGTAGGAAGAGCGTCGCAGAGAGTACCGACCCCTGAGGAACTCCGGCATTGATAGCCATTTGATCCGACGAGCAGCCATCAATGACGACTCGTATGGATCGATCCCTCAAGAAGTCCGATATCCACGCAATAAACCCAGGTGACAAACCATAGCCCGAAAGCTTGCTTATAAGGCCATCATGCCAAACCCTGTCGAAAGCCTTCGAGATATCCAGGGAGACTGCAAGTGCTTCCCCGTGTTTCTCGATAGCTTCACTCCAGATGTGGATGACATACGCTAGAATGTCCCCGGTGGACCGGTTCCGGCGAAACCCGTATTGCCGGTCACTGAGGAGGTCGTTCGATTCTAGGTATGCCAGGAGCCTGTGGTTTAAGACACGTTCCATAGTCTTACAGAGTATGGACGTGACTGAGATGGGCCTGTAGTTGACAGGGTCAGTACGACTGCCTTTTTTGGGCACAGGTTGCACGTTAGCAAGCTTCCACGACTTCGGCACTTGCCCAGTTTGGAGAGAAAGTCTAAACAGGCGTGTTAGTACTGGAGACAACTCGGGTGCACAAACCCTCAGTACTATGGCTGGAATTCCATCCGGGCCACTGGCTTTATTCACATCTAGATTGCGTAGCACTTTACGAACCTCCTTCTGGCGAATATGTATATCAGACATTACAGTCGGACTGCCAGGTGGAGTTGGGGGTATCGCACTACCAGCATCTAGATGTGAAGATTCCGCAAACTGAGACGCAAACAAGTTTGCCTTCTCTATAGCGGTGTGAGCCAGCGTCCCATCAGGTTTAAGCATTGGAGGTAGTGAGGGGCGGCAGAAGTTCGATTCGACTGATTTAGCTAGGGACCAAAACGCTTTGCTGCCCGTAGGGTATGAAGCTAGTTTGTTCCCTATTCGACTAATATGGTCAAATCGAGCCCTCTGTAGAACCTTTTTGCATGCCTTAGCAGCCTTGTTAAACGCTTTCTTCTTCTGGTGTGTGTCCTTTGCCTTACGTTGTCGAGCATCAACCCAAGCTAGGTAAGCCTCATGCTTAAATGCTTCAGCATTTTTACACTGAGGACCAAACCAAGGGCGAGCTTTGCTGGATACTGGAACGTCAGAGTATGGTATAAAATATTCCATAGCCGTTTGGATCACTTCAGTCACAGCATCCGCGCAAGTTGAAGGATCACCAGAAGAAAAGCACAATGACCGCCATGGGTAAGACGCAAAAAAAGAACGCATCTCATCCCAATCTGCTAACTTGTATCGCCACAACCGCCGGTTGCCTCTAGGGCTTGGATCGGGCGGATGGTACATTGATACTGACTTCACCAGACAGTGGTCGGAGCTGCCTAACGGCGAAGATACCGCCACGGAATATCGGTCTGGATCAGTTGTCAGCAGAAGGTCTAAACAATAAGGAGTATGCGACTCAACGTCAGGTACCCGAGTGGCCCCTTGGACCAGCTGGGTCAGGTCTAACGACAAAGCTAGCTTTCTCGTTTCCTGTCCAGCGTGGTCAGTGTCCCGGTATGGGAACAGCCAATCTTTGTGATGGCCGTTAAAATCCCCCAGCAACACTAGTTGGGCTGATGGGTACTTTTGCTGAGCCGCATCCGCCGCCTCACTCAAATATTCCATGAGCCTAGTTGTCTCCAGATCCCCGCTGTGCGACCGATAGACACAGGCATACACAATTTTGTCTATGCCTGTGTCTATCAGCGCCCAAAGAACAGAGAATCTGGTGTCCTCAAGGTTACGGAGACGCCGACAGCAAATATCGTCACGGGCGTACAGGCACACTCCAGCACGTGGCTTAAAGTTGTGCTCCAGCGTGTACCCAGGATATGTTAGGTACGCCACGTCCGACGGACGCCCTATCTGCGTCTCCGTAAGAAAAAACAGTGATGGCTGCTCAGTCTCCAGATGGTGGTGGACTGCTGTGATATTTGAGTGCAGGCCTCGGATGTTCTCGAGGTGCACTTTAAGAATCAAGGAGTGCAGCCGCATATGAACTCTATTTCTGTTTTTAACTTTTTTTTTTTTTTTTTTTTTCTTTTTTTTTTTTTTTTTTTTTTTTTTTTTTTTTTTTTTTCCATTGTTGTTTGAGGGTGAATTACGGTGGGAAAACGGAAGTAGAACGAGGCTACATACTGCTGACCAACGGCCACAACACACAACACGAATACATCTATGGGAAACTAGCCTGGAGACTGCGGGGACGCCCGAGCCCCCCCGAGGATGTCTATCTGGCCTTGATATCCGGTCGCCAACCGGCAGGATAGCGCATCCCGGGATTTTTCGCTAGATGGCGGGGCAGCCTTTCATGAGGGGCTAGCTCACTACTTGGGCCCCCTACTGTCTGCGGTCGGTCGCGGTAACCGTGCCTCGGATCCCGCTACCCTCCACGACTAGCTTTCCGACGCAAAGTATTGTTGTGTGGCATCCGGTCTTGAAGTTATGCAGCAACTGTTCTGACCCGTCTTCCCAAATGGCGTCATCAGACAACATGGCCGGAACACGACTAGGTCGCTTGGCGGCATGACTTAAGTCTGATGGGTGGTCACCAACCACGGCCGAGGCCTACCACCGGTATTTTTGTCAGCTGTTTAGCACCACCCAGGGACCACGTGTGAGGTTTCTATTTACAGGTGCTTTCTCACGGACGAAGCTGACACAGTCCCCAAAAAACGATTGTTCTTGTGGTGCACTGGTTAGAGTTAAATCAACAAAATACCTGGGAGTTATGATTGACGAAAACTTAACATTTGCAGCTCATATCTCTTACATCTCCAAAAAGATCAGGAAGATGTTATTTGTAATGAAGGTCATAAGAGCATGCACTAATGAGAAGGTAAAATTCATGGTCTATAAGTCATTGTGTCAGTCACTGCTTATTTATTGCATAGGAGTGTGGGGCGGAGCGGCAAAGACACATATAAACGAAGTTGAACGCACTCAAAGAGCAATTTTAAAAGTCATGATGGGTAAACCGCGCCGATACTCAACAGACAAATTATATCGAGAGGTGCCAGTGCTGAGAGTGCGTCAACTCTTTGTCTTGCGGGCCATTAACATCTGTCATCGCGTATCTTCAAATGCTGAACAGGACGGTCGTAGACGTCCTCGTGATGTACCGCTGCCCAAGATCAATACCGTGTTTGCTTCTCGGCTTCCTGAATACGTTCTCTTGTTCACTTATAATTCTGTCGCCAAAATCATAGATATAAAAAACAAAAGCTTCTCAGAAGTCAAACGCGAGATAATTGAGTGGCTCCGCTCTTTATCTGAAGATCAAACAGAGAGATTAGTGTTTTTCTCAGAGATGAGGCGTAATGTTGTTTATGGCACTTATGTAGCCTCCCAGGTACACTGACTTCAAACGCTCGGACACGTGGCTTTTGACTGGCCCTCTCAGCACAACCTCTGCACCCATTAACCAAATCGCCCAAACCTTTTAATCTTTCACACACTCTGTTCTCTGATTCATCCACTTACGGACAACGTAATACATTCCCTCCTTCTACATCACACCCCTGTTCAAACAAGATCACACACACACGAAAGTAGCCGTAAATACCCAATTACTCCCCTTCACACATTCCCACAACACTCACTCTGACACACCCTCACACACACATCTCTCATACACTTACATACGTACACCAACCTACACTCACACACATTCATACAACCAACTAATAACCCTCCACCAACTCTCTCTTCTTTTTTTTTTTTTGTTTTTCAACTTTTTAATGTTTAATTTAATTTGATTTAATTAATTTTTAAACTTATTCTGTCAATATTTTATAAGATTTTTAGAAGAATTTAATTTAATTTTCTACAGCTCAAATGTAATTAAGTTAAATTGGTTTGTCACACGTGATTGTAAATTGCAGTAATTATTATTAGTTCTCATTTTTTTTATTATCATTATCATTGTGTATTTTATTTTTAATTCTATCAAGGCATACTGTCAACAGCGTTATTTTAATCTGGAATTGATTTTGAAATTATTGGGCGCCCAAGACACAGGCTTTGCCTAGTTTGGGGCCCTCCGATACATGTATAAGATATAAAATTTGTGTTACTCGTAATCATGTATTTTTGTATTGTGCTGTATTTTTGGAAATAAATATTTTTTTTTTTTTTTTTTTTTTTTTTTTTTTTTTTTTTATCTCTTGACAATTTTATGAGTCTTCTATATACGATTTGCTTCACAGAGTAAGTAATCACTTGATTTGCTTGTCCAACTTCAACTTTTTCATATGGCTTCCATTCGGTAATTTCACCGGAATTTCGCCAGTATCTACCGTTTCTCCGTTAAGATAGTCTTCTGGGTAGCGATTCTGAAACCAGTCGGATGCACCCGATCCGACTCATTTTGTAGCGGTCCCGCTACCGAATGGTGAGGAATCTGCGATTCTCAACGCCAATCACACGCCAATCGGATTGGCGTAGTTGGCGTAGGAATGTCTTTTGGCCAGACCAAAGACAAGCTATCCCATCTACTTTTCGAATACAGATACAAATTTGGTAGAAAAGTTAACTCATGGTAGGAATATACAAATCGTCAAATAACTGTATTTCGGGTTTATTTTGTGGTTTTGAATGACTTTTTTACATAGAATTTGCATAATAAACGAGTAAATCGAACAATAACCTCTGGAAATTTGCATCTGCAACACAATAAATCATTGTTTACATTCTTCGTTTTACCTTCAATTGTCAATCTGTTGATGTTGTCAAAGTCAACGGAACCATTGTTTGTTTTTGTTTTGTTTGGAACATGAATCTGTATACTTCGTGTTCATGGTTTGGAAATAACAACAAAAAGTAATGGTTTCACAGTTGTGTTTGTCCATTACAGTTATATATAACATATCTAAAAGTAACCACTAACAAAAGTATCTACACTCCACCGATCATCAATAATCCTGCATCTTCACTGAACATATGCCAGAAGTCTGTCATCAAACTGAAGACTACCTGAAGTGGACCGATCATCTGAAGCAAGATTCCTACCTCTAAGTGAATAAAAGTTCAGAAGACTATCTTAACGGAGAAACGCTAGACACTGGCGAAATTCCGGTGAAATTACCGAATGGAAGCCATATGAAAAAGTTGAAGTTGGACAAGCAAATCAAGTGATTACTTACTCTGTGAAGCAAATCGTATATAGAAGACTCATAAAATTGTCAAGAAGATAAGTTATAGTTTAATACAAGAAGCCAGCAAATGTGATGCATTGTTTAAAACGACTTATTATATGTCGTGCCAACCTCAACTCGCAAAGCACATGGATCTCATAAAATGGTCAAGAAGAGAAGTTATAATAATGTTATACTTACTCCATACGAGAAGCCAGAGAGTTTTCGTTTTTTCGTTGACTCACCTTGAAAATTAAAGCAGATTTTCAGTAAAAATATTCGCTTTAGTACTGATTTACCTATAATCCAATTTCATTTTCTGAGAAAAAGATAATATAAGTATAATAGGTACAGTACACACACATCAATTGTGATATAAGTTAAATTAGTTTTCTCTCTATTTAGGTATTTTAATATATCCCTTCAATAATTGTTAATTTTGTGACAAACCATGGTAACTTTTTAGACTGTATATTAGTGTATATAATTACATAAATAATTAATTACTTACCTACATTAAAAACGGCTATGTAGTTAATTTATATGTTGTAGAAGTAGGAGCGAGAGGTATACCAGCAAAATATCTGTATGACCTGCTGAAAGAACTTAGCTTGTCCAGAAGTGCAGTAAGTTCTATACTAGAATGAGTATCTAAAGCAGTAGGTTTATATCAGAATTGGCTGGGCAGATAGAGAAATATGAGTAGTGAAGGTGTGTTGATGTACATCAGAAAAGGGCCCCTTAAACCTACACCGGTGTCACAAGTCTCGGGATCTACTTGGGATTTCGCTCTCTGCCACACGATGGACCCCCGACACCCACACGGTGAATCCACGGAATGCTAAGAAGTTTGTCTTTCTCTTTGTAATTAAAAATCCATGGACATCACTCACTTCGCATCACAGTTTTGTGTTAGCTGGTAGCCCTTAGTCACTAAAGAGTTGTGATCATTATAATTTTAATATGTTTAGAAGTTTAAAAGTAAACTGAATTAGCTATGATTGTATTATGTATTAATTAATTAGGAAAATAAAACATTGTGGTATGTACAAAAAAAAAATGTTTTATTGACTGACTTTTGTACGGAGAGCTATTATGTTTAATTTATTTTTACAAAATTCTGTTTGGTCTCTTATTAAATGTTGTTCTCAATGGTCTAAATAAGTATATAAATATTGGTGGACAATTCACAGTCACCACCATCTGACCCCAAACTAAGCAAAGCTTGTACGATGGTGGCCAGAAAGCTGATATAATACTTATATAGTTTTAAATACATACTTATTATACACAGGAACACCCAGACACAGTGCAAACATTTGAATTCATCACACAAAATATTTGCACTGAGTGGGAATCGAACCCACAACCCTCAGCTTCGCAGGTGTCCTAATGGTAAAAAAGCACTGCTTATCGTAGTCAAGTACACTATCTCTTTTTCCAACTTTATTGCTAAATGATGTAAGAATTAAATTCTTCAATGATTATTAAAATACTTACTGAATTAAATGTCTTTCATTTGATCTTTTAGTTATAATAATCACCTTGTATTTAAATATATTTGTACTCAGGTACAACGGGTACAACAGACAGTATTAGAATCTATGATCATACGAATGACAGACATAAGTCTGACACTTGCCACGAGGCCACCATGGCTTTATAAATAGGTATATAATGTAATATTTAATGTAGGAAATATGTAATGTTCCTACAGTACATTTTCAGTATGACAAAATATTAGATAATTTGTGGTCTACAGGTTCCTTTTATTTCCAAAACATATCTATTAAAAAAACAAAATGTCTTGCTATAGTTAGTTAGACGGGGCCTTTTCCACACTTAGCTTCTTAATTAGGCCATCAGGCGTTGCTCATACATCCATTCTACTCCAGACTATGCCAGAAGGCAAGCATGCAAGCAACCTATTCAGGTTGTTGAAGGCCTCCGGGACTGGTGCTAGGGAGTGGAAGAATTCTGTCCGTTAATCTGCCACGCTCCTGCACTCCACAACCACATTCTGTGGCATTACTTCTTCCTCCATGCATCCTGCACCCTGCATAGAGGGCTGTCTGTCACACCTATATTGAATAAGTGCTTGTTTAGAGGACAATTGCCAGTCATAGTATCTATAACTTGAGGATTTTGTCCCACATATCTAGCTATATCTAAGTATATAATGTGGGACATAGGTAAGTTTAATGTCTGTTAAAACACATGCCGTACACCGGCAAGGTGCTACTTTTATAATGTACCGGTTGTTGTCATTACAGGGAACTATAACTTCTGGTAGAAGTCCTCTGCTTCATCTATAGGTAGATAGAGCTCCAGTCGAATAGATACGAAAATACTGTTTGTTATACAAAGACCAGAGGGGTCCTGGGGTCATGAACCCTCTTGGGCTGGTTTCAGTACCTAGGTGGACCCCTTAGTAAAAGACGCACGCACTATCACACGTTCACACGGTCCTTTTACTTAGGCCGACTATGTTTGTGACCATCACTGGGGCCAAAGTTGCTCTTGCTTTTGCTGTTATGTCGTTGTTTGACGTGATGTCTCGTATCTCCAATGTTTCTTGGTGATTTCTTGGCTTTTTGCTCAAACAACAAACATGTTTCATATTTTCATCTCAAAAAATAAACAATAACAAATCAAATATGGCAACAATCTATTTCTAGCAACTTTTTTGAGCACAAACTGCCAATTTTGCAAATTTCAAACCCCAAAATTCCAAAAACTAAACACATATTACACAATAAAGTTAATAAAAACTCGTTTACTGTCCCATAATCTTACAGAAATATTGAGAAAAACAGAGAAAAATCAAGTAAATACAATAATCTGAAAATCGTATTTAGCTATCCACGACAAAAAAGCTGTCCGAATCCCATCCGATTAGAAAACAGCTGGTAGTCGGTTGCAAACGTCAAAAGTAATCGGAATTGGCGTTGAGAATCGCAAATTGCCCGAACCAGTCGGAAAAGGCCAGTTTCCGTGGCTCAGCCCGACCCGAATGGTTTCAGAATCGCTACGCTGAACTTTTATTCACTTAGAGGCAGGAATCTTGCTTCAGATGATCGGTCCACTTCAGCGTAGCGATTCTGAAACCATTCGGTTGCATCCGATCCGACTCATTTTGTAGCGGTCCCGCTACCGAATGGTGCGGAATCTGCGATTCTCAACGCCAATCACACGCCAATCGGATTGGCGTAGTTGGCGTAGGAATGTCTTTTGGCCAGACCAAAGACAAGCTATCCCATCTACTTTTCGAATACAGATACAAATTTGGTAGAAAAGTTAACTCATGGTAGGAATATACAAATCGTCAAATAACTCTATTTCGGGTTTATTTTGTGGTTTTGAATGACTTTTTTACATAGAATTTGCATAATAAACGAGTAAATCGAACAATAACCTCTGGAAATTAGCATCTGCAACACAATAAATCATAGTTTACATTCTTCGTTTTACCTTCAATTGTCAATCTGTTGATGTTGTCAAAGTCAACGGAACCATTGTTTGTTTTGTTTGGAACATGAATCTGTATACTAGTGTTCATGGTTTGGAAATAACAACAAAAAGTAATGGTTTCATAGTTGTCCTGCATCTTCACTGAACATATGCCAGAAGTTGTCATCAAACTGAAGACTACCTGAAGTGGACCGATCATCTGAAGCAAGATTCCTACCTCTAAGTGAATAAAAGTTCAGAAGACTATCTTAACGGAGAAACGCTAGACACTGGCGAAATTCCGATGAAATTACCGAATGGAAGCCATATGAAAAAGTTGAAGTTGGACAAGCAAATCATATATAGAAGACTCATAAAATTGTCAAGAAGATAAGTTATAGTTTAATACAAGAAGCCAGCAAATGTGATGCATTGTTTAAAACGACTTATTATATGTCGTGCCAACCTCAACTCGCAAAGCACATGGATCTCATAAAATGGTCAAGAAGAGAAGTTATAATAATGTTATACTTACTCCATACAAGAAGCCAGAGAGTTTTCGTTTTTTCGTTGACTCACCTTGAAAATTAAAGCAGATTTTCAGTAAAAATATTCGCTTTAGTACTGATTTACCTATAATCCAATTTCATTTTGTTAGAAAAAGATAATATAAGTATAATAGGTACAATACACACACATCAATTGTGATATAAGTTAAATTAGTTTTCTCTCTATTTAGGTATTTTAATATATCCCTTCAATAAATGTTAATTTTGTGACAAACCATGGTAACTTTTTAGACTGTATATTAATGTATATAATTACATAAATAATTAATTACTTACATTAAAAACGGCTATGTAGTTAATTTATATGTTGTAGAAGTAGGAGCGAGAGGTATACCAGCAAAATATCTGTATGACCTGCTGAAAGAACTTAGTAGTAGGTTCATATCAGAATTGGCTGGGCAGATAGAGAAATATGAGTAGTGAAGGTGAGTGTTGATGTACATCAGAAAAGGGCCCCTTAAACCTACACCGGTGTCACAAGTCTCGGGATCTACTTGGGATTTCGCTCTCTGCCACACGATGGACCCCCGGCACCCACACGGTGAATCCACGGAATGCTAAGAAGTTTGTCTTTCTCTTTGTAATTAAAAATCCATGGACACTCACTTCGCATCACAGTTTTGTGTTAGCAGGTAGCCCTTAGTCACTAAAGAGTTGCGATCATTATAATTTTAATATGTTTAGAAGTTTAAAAGTAAACTGAATTAGCTATGATTGTATTATGTATTAATTAATTAGGAAAATAAAACATTGTGGTATGTACAAAAAAAATAATGTTTTATTGACTGACTTTTGTACGGAGAGCTATTATGTTTAATTCATTTTTACAATATTCTGTTTGGTCTCTTATTAAATGTTGTTCTCAATGGTCTAAATAAGTAAATAAATATTGGTGGACAATTCGCAGTCACCACCATCTGACCCCAAACTAAGCAAAGCTTGTACGATGGTGGCCAGAAAGCTGATATAATACTTATATAGTTTTAAATACATACTTATTATATACAGGAACAGCCAGACACAGTGCAAACATTTGAATTCATCACACAAAATATTTGCACTGGGTGGGAATCGTTCAGAATAACTATAGACTTAGTGATGTCGCGCGTACCGCTTACCTCAACTCGGCATTTGAAGCTACACAGGATGCTATACTCGAAACTACTAAACAAAGCTTATGGAAAATTCATAAAATTGTCAAGAAGAGATGAACAAAAGAAATTATAATACCATAAGCGTAAGTAGTAAATAGTATAATTTTGTAGTGGTAGGACTCTTAGCAGAGTCCGCCTGGGGAAGTACCACACCTTTGCCAATTATTCTACCGCCAAGCAGTAATGTGTAAACATTACTGTGTTCCGGTTTGAAGGGCAATGTTTCCAGAGAAATTACAGGGCTTAGAGATATAACAACTTAGATCTCTGGGTGACGAGCGCAGTGCAGTGCTAGGTAATGATTTGGGCTCTCCATGTTCCAATAGCTGCATGTCACTGTGCTGTTATGTGGCAGGCATGTTGCTTACCATCAGGCACATGTCCTGCTCGTCTCGTCACTCTTTATTTAAAAAAAAAAAGCCAGATACAAGAAATCAGCCTATTTTCGTTTTGTTGTTGAACTCATCTTATAGTGTAAAAACATTAGCTTAAGTACTATAAGGTAGTAACACATTTAATCAGTAAGCTAATCTTAAGTCCAATTTCATTTCGTAAGAAAATAATACGTACGTACATATTAACATCAATTGTGATATAAGTTAAATCAGTTTTTGCTCTATTTAGGTATTTAAATATCCTATCAATTATGTAGAAGAAACACTGCAGCTTTTAGTAATGTATATGCATATTATGTAAATAGTAAATTCATCTGAAATATTAGTATCTCCTTGTAAATAAATGACATGTATGTTTCACTGAACTCATGACGACATTTTTTATTTTATTTATATTGCTTTGACACTCATTTAAATTACCTAATTTGATGTATGTTTGTATTTGAATTTATATTTATTTGTTAATGCATTTTGATATTGTTAGAATGACTTCATATTTCTTTGAAAACATTCTTATAGTTGTAACAATGTATCTATGATGTACCTGGTAATTGTAACTTTGAATTATGACTTGTACGCTAACCAAGCAGGACCTGGAGAATGTTACTAACCCTAATTAAAATCTGTATAACCTAGGCCCACAAGGAAATAAATGATTTGATTTGAAAAATCCTTGTAGTTAGTAAAAACTTGGGATTGTTGTAATTTTAATAGCTTTAGAAATTACAAAATACCAATTAGGTATTATTATGCAGTTAGTTAGGATTGTATTATGTCTATAATTAGAAAAATTAAATGTGGTATGAATAAAAAGTCTAAATGTTTTATTGCCTCTGAATTATGTTTTGGTGTGGTTTTCCAAAACATAATTCAGAGGCTTTTATTATTAAATATTTTTTTACAAATTTTTGTTTGGTCTCTTACTAACAGTTGTCCTCAATGGTAAAAAAGCACTGCTTATTTTAGTCTAGTACACTATCTCTTTTTTCAACTTTATTGCTAAATGATGCAGAATTTAAAGCATTAATAAATTCTTCAATTATTATTAAAATACTTACTGAAATAAATGATCTTTTAGTTATAACAATCACCTTGTATGGTAATAATGAAGAAATCACTATCTCTTTGTTTCAACTTTATTGCTAAATGATGTAGAATATAAAGCATTAATAAATTCTTCAATGATTATTAAAATACTTACGGAAATAAATGTTTTTTCATTTGATCTTTTAGTTATAATAATCACCTTGTATGATAATAATGAAGAAATTACTAGTCCTTTTGTTAATAGCCAGGAAACTTTAATCAAATTACAGCAGCAAAGTTTTAAACTTGCAGAAATAGATAATCCGGTACAACAGGCGGTATTAGAATCTATGATAAAACAATTGTGTCTAACATTCTCTCACTATGCCACCACGGCTTTATAAATAAGTATATAATAATATTTAATGTAGGAAATATGTAATGTTCCTACATTACATATTGAGTAGGACAAAATAATGGATAATTTGTGGTCTACATGTTATTTTATTTCCAAAATATATCTGTAAAACAACACAGTAATATATTGCTATAGTTAGTTAGACGGGGTCTTTTCCACGCTTAGCTTCTTAATTAGGCCATTGGACGTTGCTCATACATCTGAATTGTTGTTGAAGGCCTCCGGAACTGCTGCTGGAGAGTGGAAGAATTCTGTCCGCCACACTCCTGCACTCCACAACCACATTCTGTGGCATTACTTCTTCCTCCATGCATCCTGTACCCTGCATAGAGGGCTTTCTGTCACACCTATATTGAATAAGTGCTTGTTTAGAGGACAATTGTCATAGTACCTACCTATAACTTTGGGGATTTTGTCCCACATATCTAGCTATGTCTAAGAAAATTTTATGTTTGTTAAATCACATGCCGTACACCAGCAAGGTGCTACTTTTATATACACCTACGGGGTCTGCGTTGTCATTATAGGGATTGGGGACCAATAAGTTCTGGCAGAAGTACGTTTAAGTAACCTTTCCTTCATCTATAGATAGAACTAAAGTCGAATAGATAGGTACGAAAATACTGTTTGTTATACAAGGACCAGAGGGGTTCGTGGGTCACCCCTTTTGGGCTGGCACTAAGTAATATTATAGACGAACGCACTTATCACACGGTCTTCTTACTTAGTTAGCTCCGACTATGTTTGTGACCACCACTGACCACTGGGGTCAAAGTTGTTTCCGCTCTTGCTGTTATATCGTTGTTTGACGTGATGTCTCGTATCTCCAATGTTTCTTTGTGGTTTCTTGGCTTTTTGCTCAAACAACAAACATGTTTCATATTTTCATCTCAAAAAATAAACAATATCAACAAATCAAATGTGGCAATAATCTATTTCTAGCAATTCTTTTGAGCACAAACTGCCAACTTTGAAAATTTCAAAACCCAAAATTCCAAAAACTAAACACATATTACACACTAAAGTTAATAAAAACTCGTTTACTGTCCATAATCTTACAGAAATATTGAGAAAAACAGAGAAAAATCAAGTAAATACAATAATCTGAAAATCGTATTTAGCTATCCACGACAAAAAAGCTGTCCGAATCCCATCCGATTAGAAAACAGCTGGTAGTCGGTTGCAAACGTCAAAAGTAATCGGAATTGGCGTTGAGAATCGCAAATTGCCCGAACCAGTCGGAAAAGGCCAGTTTCCGTGGCTCAGCCCGACCCGAATGGTTTCAGAATCGCTACGCTGAACTTTTATTCACTTAGAGGCAGGAATCTTGCTTCAGATGATCGGTCCACTTCAGCGTAGCGATTCTGAAACCATTCGGTTGCATCCGATCCGACTCATTTTGCATCCGACTGGTTTCAGAATCGCTACGCAGAGTTATATTGCGAGCACTCTAGTAGTCTCAGAAACAGGAATACAGTAGAAACAGAAACTGTTTCTGAGAGTAGAAAGAATGTTAGACCGACAAATACATGACACTGACATTGACATATAATCTTAAAATATCATTTCAATCTCTCTTGTACCTAGTCTATGCGTCTGTGGTTCTGGTTGTTGAGTTTGAGTTGTTGTTGTTGACTTGTTGATTTGTTTAGATTTTGTAAATATTAAACTGCCCAGTGCCCACCCGTATTCGTATATAATCAGGAAATACCTAATAATCATTAATCGGATAATCAGTTCATATCTCACTAATAAAAAAAAATTGTGTTCATTGGTAGAATCTGTTATGGTTAAAATTTATGTGTTGTACTATCAGCCTTCAGAAAATGTCATGTAGCAAGGAAGAAATAGAAAGAAAGCGACTCGCTGCGCTACAGAAGCGACAGAGTAAACTGACTAGCGAAAACAATGGTTCACATTTTAGTCCAGGAAAGTTTTACGGCAACCACAAAAGTTTGTCTGTGGCTGGTCCTTCACAGACTGGACCTATTAAATCTCCCAATAACTTTCAAAGGAACTTTCACCCATATGCCAAGCCATGTAACAGCCTCAGGGAGGCTACCAACGTCCCTATAACAAAAGTTGTCAGTGGTACTGTGTACCTGATATCTGATGAAAGGTTTGAAGTGAAACCCTCTGAATTCTGCACTCCACTGATTGATATTTTCAAAACTATACCTTCTAAGAATTATGGTTAGTATTTTTTGGGTGGTCAAAATTGCGGATGGAGTGTGTGTAAGAGGATATTATGATTTTTTTTGGGAACCCTGATGATTGATAGATGTTTTGTACTGACCACTGAAAGTGGCATAAGGGTATGTGTGTGATGGTGTACATTTCAAATATGCAATTAGAAAAATAATTATTTATGATATGAAAATGTTTATTGTGGTCTAACAGACATTGATTCCTATGATGTTGAGTTTGACCTATTCAGATCAGACCTATTTTTCTTTCTGTAATCTTTTAATTTTGATGTGTATTCATCTACTGTTAGAAATAAATATGTCTGTGTGATTGTGAAGCCAACTGTTCTGTTTTTCCAGATCCCAAATCAAAGTTGTGGAATTTTGCCTTGGATGAGTATGAAACCTTGATGTCCAAAGTAGCCCCTTTAGCACCTCATGTGGTTCTGGGGCCTCTTCCACCTTTTGTGTTAAAGGTTGGTTCACAATTATTTCTTAGTAAAAGCACTTGTATGACCCAGACGAAGGTGGCGTGATGAATTGGAATCGCATGATAAAGACTGGACCACCAAAGCCGTAAATCGGGCTATCTGGAAGGAGGGAAGAGAGGCCTTTGCCCAGCAGTGGGACTATTTAGGCTAATAGATAGATAGATAGATAGATTAACTCTTTATTGCACTAAATTTAAAATAAAAGACATAAAAACTTAATAATAAAAAAAAAAAAGTGTGTGCTTAAGACCACACGGCAGAAGTGAAAACTTCATTATCTGATTTTTGTATTAGGTAGGTATAATGCCCGGTTTACATTATTGCAGTCCAGCGATCGAATCCAGCGCTGGAATGCTTACTGAAAAAATGTAAACAGGCACTGGAAAGCATGAAACAAGCCAGAAATTAAGGTTAATTTTTATTTTCCCACTAGGCCATAAAGATCACAGTAAGCTCAAGACAAAATTTGATTTGCTGTTTGTATGTTAAGTTGTTGAAATATTTTAATGGAGTAATGAAAGCTAAATTCGTTTTTGGAGGGATAAATATACTAAACTCAGGAACACAAGAGCGAAGAGCAATTAGTTGACTATATTATTATGTTTATATTTAAACACTGAATATTTACTATTTAATTTATTTATTAAGCCCAGATCAATTCACAACATGATGTTTGCTCTAATTACTAGTTTAATGCAATAACTACATACTTAAAAATAACTACTTAGTTTAGTTAAGTAGCTCTACTAAATGTTTATTATGTTTACAAAGTATTCTGAGTTATAAGTTTTCAATTCAATATAATTTGCAAAACATGGGTTGTACAATGTTTATATTGTTACATAATGTTGATAAAGGTCCGCCATGATTTAACCTTATGGCAAGCAAATATATGTTATAAGTTTATCTTTTAAAATTCACATTACAGAATTGATTACAAATATTACAAAAGAAAGGTACACAATATTTGGGTCAATAAATAATACCAATATTAGTTATAGACTACAGGCCCGTGAACAAAATTTACGGGTCAAATGAACCACCAGGAGACCCATTTAGGATGATAGAAGGGTATAAAGTAATAAGATTCAGCACTATGCCATCACTTGTAAGCTGTCCAACTGAGTACAGTCCCAGAGGGGGATTGCAAACCTCGATCAGTTCTCCTAGTCACATGATTTTTGTACAGCGTTGCAAAATAATGGATTAGAAGAGGTTTTGGAACTGTATGGAACCAATGCTGTACATAATCAAATGACCATATTCACACTGTAAATAGTCAGCACATCATAATTTTTTCCAACAAACTAATAATTCAAAATCTAAAATTTATATTTTTATAGTTTCCATACCTCTTCTAATCTATTATTCAATAGATTTACTGTCACTCACGTTACTGTCTGTACCATAGTATTGTGTCCTTGATTAATAATAGTTTATGGATTTCCCACCAAGATAAATCAACAGATGTGCCCTGAGCACCTTGAAATTGGTAATGAAACTGCGTCTCTGCGTGTATCATAAGTGGTTTATAAACAACCAATCTAGGTACTCGACCCCTATAATCGCTAGCGGCGAGATTTGCTGTGGTTCTACTTTACGTATTTTGGTTGTTGACAACGAATAATGATAGGTAAAAACGTCCGGTGCAGCCGACTAGAACGGAAAGAGTGAGCTCACTCTTCGGAACGTTGACATGATTGCGTGCGCCCTGGCCGATCTATGGGATTTCCAATGTGTTCTTGTCCAATGTTGTCCCAGAATATGTCTTCTCGTGTCGTTATCGTGAATGAATTTTATTTATATCAGGTTAGATTCTCTTAGTACCTAGGCCCCGTGTTTGTTTTGAATGCATTTGTCGAAATTGCAAATCGCTCCCGTAGAATGCAGTTTTCGTGTGTGATATGTCACTTAATTTCGGGATTCTCGTCGCCTCTTTTATAGGTACATTGAGTTGGGTCGAGTATGATTATTTGTATGTAAACACAGAACATTCACTTTTTACTATTTTATCCAAATTTTATGAGAATATTAAATTAATTTTGTTTACAATAAAAACAATTGTTTGTTTGCTTTGACGTTGACGTTTGAATTTGAAGCACGCCGGCAGTGTTGCCACTTCGATTTTGAGCTTGTCGCCAAATAGTGTTAAAAAGTCGTCGGTTTTGATTTAATTATTAAGGGAATAAACATGAGAACACAGTTAGATACAGTCTGGAAGAACACATATGCTACTTTTTATCGCGGGAATTTAGCTGCTAGTAGAAATATAAAAGGGCACTGATCTGAGTACCTACAATATTAAATAATTTACATTAAAAGGAACAACTTAAGGTAAAAATTTACATTAATAACACGTAAGATTTAAACGAAAATGCAAATTATTTAATAAAATGGTAATAATGTAATTGGGAAAGTCCCGGCTATAATGTGCGTAAATGTATCTGTATGTATAGAAATTGGAAGTAGAGTTTATGGTAGACTTCCATGTTGTTTGTTTGAGAGATTGAGTTAATTTCCTTATAAATATGATCTGATTCCCAATGACCTTGTGTTTTTCCTTCTCCAACCTTCTTCACTACACTAGTATATTCCCCTTTGTCGGTAACACGTCGGCTAAATCCGCTAAAAGGTTTAATAAATTCGCCAGTTTCAGCGACATAGTCGCTAAGGTGTCAACACTGGTAGCCGGTAGCGAGCAGCGAGAGAGAGAGAGAGTATCTATTGTCCCATGTCCACCTCTAACAATTATCTTTCTCGGTCTGGCACGTTTGTTGACCACATTATCTTTCTTGCTCTAGCATCCCGAGTTTACCCGGAATTTCTTATCATATCCGAGCGTGATGATCACGTGATCATGAATCCATTTTACAGCCCACGAAAATTCTGTCTATAACGCGCCTAAAGAAGTTTTCACTTCAAAAAATAATAATAAAATAACTTGTATGTTACTGTTAGAACTTAGAGCCTTATCTTACTAGGAGTCGAAACCAGAATACCCTACCCTGCTAAATGATGGCTTTCATGGCCAGTTTTTCTCATGATGTTTTCTTAGACTATTGAAGAATAGTCTAAGAAAACATCATGAGAAAAACTGTGGTTGATGGTGATAAACTTGTGTATTTAATCTCTAAAAAAATACCCAGAGGTGGGATTCGAAGCCACAACTCATGTTTCTGAATCCGATGTTCACCTTAATAGGGCACCACATCTTAACATTTTAACGTTTAACGTTTTTAAATGCCCAAAAAGTTTACATATGTACCATTAACTGTCTTTATTTTAGATTTGGTCAGTAGCACTTTCAAGGCAAATTTGCTACTCAGGTTTCGGGCGAAATACTTGGAGCAGAGTGATTCTACCTGCTAGTTAGTCTACCTATATCAAACTAGCTATGCCCAGCAGTTTAACTGGAAACTCAACATATTGTTTTGAGTGAAATTTCTAATTTGATTTGAAACTGTTGATCTTATTGCTTTTCCTGCAGAACATATTCAATATTTTACGTGAATCATAACAAGTGATTGCATCAAACATTGCAGATTCTGAGGGAACCCATGAAAGACCCAAGTAAAGTGGATTTAAGCCCTGTAGAAGCAAGTTTGAGGAACAAGCTGATGCCATTCCAAGAAGATGGAGTCAGGTATAAGATTTTTTTTATAGGATAGAGTGACGAGATGGGCAGGGCATGTGCCATGCAGTGTGGTAAGCAACATGTCTGCCCATAATAGCGTAGTGACGCGCAGCTATTGGAACATGAAGATTGCAAAGCTTTGCCTAGCACCGCACTGAGCTCGTCACCTGGAGATATGAGGTGTTTTATCTCTTAGCCCAGTAATTTCTCTGGAAACATTGCCATTCACACCAGAACACAGTGCTTACATTGCTACTCCTTGGTGGCAGAATAACTGGCAAAGGTGTAGTACTTCCCCAGGCAGACTTTGCAAAGAGCCCTACCACTATTAAATGTATATTTTGTCAATCTATTTGACTCAGTGGTGGTATGCTTACCTATTGTATTAAATATCCATGAATTATACACTTTTTGCTTTTTGCGTGTAATAGTAACAAACATACATCCACTCCACATACACCCACATTTTTGGTAGTAGTAGGACTCTTAGCAGAGTCCGCCTGGGGAACTACCACACCTTTGCCAGTTATTCTACCGCCAAGCAGTAATGTGCAAACATTACTGTGTTCCGGTTTGAAGGGTAATGTTTCCAGAGAAATTACATGGCTTAGAGATATAACAACTTAGATCTCTGGGTGACGAACGCAGCGTAGTGCTAGGTAATGATTTGGACTTTTGATGAATGATTTCTTCATGGTTCAATAGCTGCGTGTCTCTGTGCTGTTATGTGGCAGGCAAGTTGCTTACCATCAGGCACATGTCCTGTTCGTCTCGTCAACCTTTATTAAAAAAAATCTTTTTAAAAAAAAAATTCTTACAAACTTTAGCGCTTATAATATTACCTGAATAAAGAATACTATTACTAAGTTTGCATGTGGTAGGTTCGCCATAGCCCGCGGCGGGCGCTGCATGATCGCCGACGACATGGGCCTGGGGAAGACGTTCCAAGCGCTCGCCGTGGCCAGCTACTACCGCCACAACTGGCCGCTGCTCATCGTCACCACCTCTTCTATGAGGTAACATCCACGTTTTTTTTTGAAGGTGTAACTCAATTCAATTCATTTATTTGAACCATAAATTCATAAGAACACTTGGTAACGTCATTAACAAAAAGGCAAAGAATCTGTGTACATAATAAGATAAAGTAACAATGTCAAAATGAATAAAGCGGCTGTAAAAGAGCCTCGTCAACAAATGCAGCTGTAAAAAGGCTTTGTCAAAATATATATATATATATAACTATAGTTCTTTTGATGCGCTTGGAAATAAAATACGGATTGGTATGACTGGCTCAAAAATACACCATTCTAATTAGTCCATCAGGTAAATTATGCAAAAATATGGGATTCAAGTGGAAACTTCTTGGGCGGGCCACAGACAGATTATTTATTTGACTGGCCTCGTGGCTTAGTTGGTAGTAGCTCTGCCTGCGAAGCCGAGGGTCATGGGTTGGATTCCCACCCAGTGCAAATATTTGTGTGATGAATTCAAATGTTTGCACTGTGTCTGGGTGTTTCTATGTATAATAAGTATGTATTTAAAACTATATAAGTATTATATCAGCTATCTGGCCGCCATCATACAAGCTCTGCTTAGTGGCTTAGTTTGGGGTTTGTGCTAAAACAATGAATATACTAACTACGCGGGTAAAACTGCGGGGCGCTGTTAGTGTGCTAAAACAATGAATATACTAACTACGCGGGTAAAACTGCGGGGCGCTGTTAGTGTGCTAAAACAATGAATATACTAACTACGCGGGTAAAACTGCGGGGCGCTGTTAGTGTGCTAAAACAATTAATATACTAACTACGCGGGTAAAACTGCGGGGCGCTGTTAGTGTTCTAAAACAATGAATATACTAACTACGCGGGTAAAACTGCTGGGCGCTGTTAGTGTTCTAAAACAATGAATATACTAACTACGCGGGTAAAACTGCGGGGCGCTGTTAGTGTTCTAAAACAATGAATATACTAACTACGCGGGTAAAACTGCGGGGCGCTGTTAGTGTGCTAAAACAATGAATACCTATAAAGTTTTAAAACGCGTTACAATGAACATGAAATTGCTCGTCGCTGCGCTGTGCGCCTCTGATTCTTTAGCGTGAGTAAAGGTGACGGTTCGCGCCGCGACCGCGACACGAGACCGAGACCGGAGACCGCGACACTTGGCATCAGGGATGTTATGGAGCTCCGTAACCGTAACTCCGTAACCGTAACCGAAACTATCGGATATCTGAAATAAAAATATATTTGTAACCGTATCCGATTCACAAGTTTCGGATGATAAGGCTGTAAAAATACTTTTTTATTAAATACTAGCGGCCCATTCCGGCTGCGCTCGGATATTGTCATTTAAAGACTATTAATCGAAACAAAAACTATATTAAGATTTATTTTGATGAGGATTAATACCAAGGTACAAATGAAGGGCCTTTTCAAGAGGCGGCATATATAAATTAATATTTTAGAATAAAAAACTGCTTACTGTGACATAACTATAATATTTAGACATATGCTGTCGCGACACTTTTTGTAGAATTTAATAATGAGTTCTGCAAAGTCGCAGTAAATGATTTTGTTCTATCATCAATAGTTTTCGCAGCGCACGCGACGTAAGGAATTTTTCAGGTCATTTTTTTACACCTTATGTTACATTATTGGAGTTTTAGTAAGGATCCCTAAATTTTTTTTAAATATAATATAGCCTATGTTACTCGGGAATAATGTAGCTTTCCAAAGGTGAAAGAATTTTTGAAATCGGTCCAGTAGTTTCGGAGCCTATTCATTACAAACAAACAAACAAACAAATCTTTCCTCTTTATAATATTAGTATAGATAGTCTTCATCTTCGCAGTTTTGACTATTAGAACTATATTCAATCTAATATCCGTAACCGAAACTATCCGAAACTACCGGATAATCCGAAAAAAATACATATCCATAACCGATATCGGATATAATTTTATTCCTATATCCATATCCGTATCCAGATTCGAAATATCATCTGTAACATCCCAACTTGACATTATAGAATTGTATGGGCGCCAGTTCCTTAAAACGGTGCTTTCCTTAAGCCGCTAACTTAAAACGGTGAAGGAAAACATCGTGAGGAAACCGACGTGTACCTAGAATCTTGCAAAGTCATGTGTCATCCACCAACCCGCACGAGGCCAGCGTGGTGGATTATGGGCTTGACTCTCTCCTTGCGAGAGAAGGCCCCGAGTCCCAGCAGTGGGAACATTTAAGGGGCTGTTTATGCTATGGGCGCCAGTTCGCGCCGAGACCGCGACAGGAGACCGAGACACGTGTCGCGGTCGCGGCGCGAACTGGTGCCCATACAATTATATTTATAATGTCAAGTGCCTGTCGCGGTCTCAGCGCCAAGCTGGACGTCTACTCTCTTGCTACGAAAAGCGTAATTTAGAAATAAACTCGCGACTTTCTAGACTACAGGCCCGTGAACAAAATTTACGGGTCAAATGAACCACCAGGAGACCTATGTAGGATGATAGAAGGATATAAAGTAATAAGATTGAGCACTATGCCGTCACTTGTAAGCTGTCCAACTGAGTGCAGTTGACGAGGGGGGGTTACAACCCTCTATTATTTCTTCTTGTCGCATGATTTTTGTACGGCGTTGTGGAATAATATATTAGAAGAGGTATTGAAACTATAAAACTTATACATTTTAATATTTTAATGATTAGTTTGTCAGAAAAAATCGTGATTTTCCGACGGCTTACAGAATAAATTTGGTCATTTGATTATGTACGGCATTGGTTCCATACAGTTTCAGTACCTCTCCTAATCCATTATTTCGCAATGCCGTACAAAAATCATGCGACAAGGAAAAATGATCGAGGGTTTCAACCCCCCTCTTCGACTGTACTCAGTTGGACAGCTTACAAGTGACGGTATAGTGCTGAATCTTATTACATTATACCCTTGTATCACCCTACATAGGTCTCCTGGTGGTTCATTTGACCCGTAAATTTTGTTCACGGGCCTGTAGTCTATTCCTACTCCGGTTCTACTTCGTTTCGTCCGATCGAACATTGTTTGCCGTTTAAATGTACTCTAATTAGAGCAGGCTTAGATCATTTACAAACGGACGAAACGACGGATCTAAGTAGGACCGGAGTAGGAAAGTGGCGAGTTTATTTCGAGATCACGTTTTCGTAGAAAGAAAGTAGACGTCCTGCACCTTTAGCCTGACCGTAAATATGGCAAAGTTACAAAAATTTAGAAGTACACTAAGTTATAGAAGTTACGGTGGTCTAGTCGGGAGAACGGGGCCTGCCGATCCGGAGACCCAGGGTTCAAACCCCGCACCACTGTCTTTTCGAAGTCATGTGCGTAATGCCGCTAACTTAGAACGGCGAAGGAAAACATCGTGAGGAAACCGACATGTACCTAGAATCTCGAAAGATTCTAGGTACAGTCATGTGTCATCCGCCAACCCGCACTGGGCCAGCATGGTGGATTATGGCCTTAACTCTCTCCTTGCGAGAGAAGGCTTCGAGTCCCAGCAGTGGGAACGTTTAGTGGGCTGTTGATGTGAAACATGGCAAAGACTACATTGAAATATCAGGGACTTAGTCAGTTAAATTACTGGAGTTTTCTTGTATTTCCAGAGAAACATGGCAAAGCAAAATCCACGAGCTACTACCATCCGTTCCGCTGATGAATATCGTCACTCTGACCTCGAGCAAGGACGCACAGCTGGTCGCAGATCGACAGGTCAGATACTAGCTATTTTATAATCATATGCTTATCATATCACTACCTGTGCATGCGGTTTCACGCACGTTTTAACGGTCTTTGAAGTGCTTGGCGCGCCACAGACAGATCTTTCGTGGGCTGTGAATTGAATTCTACCGTTACGCTCGGGAATGATAAGAAATCTTCGGGTAAACGGGAGCATGGCCTTGCTCATGGCCACGCCCTCCGGTTTCACCCGCGTAGTTTTCAAAGTAAGCTATCAATTTCTGAGTTATAAGTTTTCACTTCTATCGGCAGTTCCTATGACTGCCAATTTTTTTTCTGTTTATTTCGCGGAACCTTGTTTACTTTTCCTTAAATAGCTTAAGTTAAGCCTTAGCACATCAGATACGAGTATCTACTAGTGAAAGCCCCGTCATAGTTGGTCCAGCCGTTTCCACCACACCTTTCTCAGTTATTCTACCGCCTAGTAATGATTTGAAAATATCATTGCGCTTCGGTTTGAAGGACAATGTTTCCAGATAAATTACAGGGCTTTGAGATAAAACATGTTATATATCTGGGTAATGAGCGCAATGCGGTGGTGCTAAGTAATGATATGGACTCCTTATGTTCTGATGTCGTGATCATTTCGATTATTCTGTAATATAAAAAGTAATGTAATGTTTGTTCTCTTTCCCTGTTTTCAGACGGAAGTAGTGATAGTCAGCTACAAGATCACCACGATGCACACGGACTTGTTGAAAAACAAGAATTTTGGATTTGTTATAATTGTAAGTATTCTTACATTTTGACTAGCATCGCCCCGTGGTTTCACCCGCGTAGTTCTCGATTCCGTTATTTTCCTGAGATAAAAAGTAGCCTATGTGTTATTCCAGACCATTATCTGTCTATGTACCAAATTTCATCCAAATCCAAATCAGTATGTAATTTTTACGTGAAAGAGTTAAAAAACAAACTTCCATCCATACTTACAAACTTTCGCGTTAATAATATTAGTTTGTATAACATTAGTAGGATGGTACGATCATCTGAAAAATTAAATTGTCAACTCTCGGACAGTTTTTACGTCAATTCCGTTGTAAATTTTTGTTACAGTTTTAGTCTCACATTTTTTTCAGTACGTTCGCGCTGCAAAATCCGTATTTCCGCCAAGCCTGCCTGTAAGGAATTTTATTCCAAAAATAAATCTAAAATAAGTATTGTTTTTGAGAGGTTCCACTCGTTCACACCTAACAGACACCATTTTTTGTCGTATATTATAGCATCACAAATCTAACAATAAAATATCTGAATCATAAGTAAAGTCAAGAGTCGTTGTTGCAGGACGAGTCTCACTACCTGAAGTCGCACAAGGCTCAGTGCACGATAGCTCTCAACAGCGTGACGCGTCGCGTGTCACGCTGCGTGCTTTTAAGCGGCACGCCGGCGCTGTCCCGCCCCGGAGAGTTGTTCACGCAGCTGTCACTCGTAGCGCCGCGCCTGCTGCCCTCCTTCACTGACTACGGTACGTGTCACGCTGCTCGCTTCTAAGCGGCACGCCGGCGCTGTCTCGCCCCGGAGAGTTGTTCACGCAGCTGTCACTCGTAGCGCCGCGCCTGCTGCCCTCCTTCACTGACTACGGTACGTGTCACGCTGCTCGCTTCTAAGCGGCACGCCGGCGCTGTCCCGCCCCGGAGAGTTGTTCACGCAGCTGTCACTCGTAGCGCCGCGCCTGCTGCCCTCCTTCACTGACTACGGTACGTGTCACGCTGCTCGCTTCTAAGCGGCACGCCGGCGCTGTCCCGCCCCGGAGAGTTGTTCACGCAGCTGTCACTCGTAGCGCCGCGCCTGCTGCCCTCCTTCACTGACTACGGTACGTGTCACGCTGCTCGCTTCTAAGCGGCACGCCGCCGCTGTCCCGCCCCGGAGAGTTGTTCACGCAGCTGTCACTCGTAGCGCCGCGCCTGCTGCCCTCCTTCACTGACTACGGTACGTGTCACGCTGCTCGCTTCTAAGCGGCACGCCGGCGCTGTCCCGCCCCGGAGAGTTGTTCACGCAGCTGTCACTCGTAGCGCCGCGCCTGCTGCCCTCCTTCACTGACTACGGTACGTGTCACGCTGCTCGCTTCTAAGCGGCACGCCGGCGCTGTCCCGCCCCGGAGAGTTGTTCACGCAGCTGTCACTCGTAGCGCCGCGCCTGCTGCCCTCCTTCACTGACTACGGTACGTGTCACGCTGCTCGCTTCTAAGCGGCACGCCGGCGCTGTCCCGCCCCGGAGAGTTGTTCACGCAGCTGTCACTCGTAGTGCCGCGCCTGCTGCCCTCCTTCACTGACTACGGTACGTGTCACGCTGCTCGCTTCTAAGCGGCACGCCGCCGCTGTCCCGCCCCGGAGAGTTGTTCACGCAGCTGTCACTCGTAGCGCCGCGCCTGCTGCCCTCCTTCACTGACTACGGTACGTGTCACGCTGCTCGCTTCTAAGCGGCACGCCGGCGCTGTCCCGCCCCGGAGAGTTGTTCACGCAGCTGTCACTCGTAGCGCCGCGCCTGCTGCCCTCCTTCACTGACTACGGTACGTGTCACGCTGCTCGCTTCTAAGCGGCACGCCGGCGCTGTCCCGCCCCGGAGAGTTGTTCACGCAGCTGTCACTCGTAGCGCCGCATCTGCTGCCCTCCTTCACTGACTACGGTACGTGTCACGCTGCTCACTTCTAAGCGGCACGCCGGCGCTGTCCCGCCCCGGAGAGTTGTTCACGCAGCTGTCACTCGTAGCGCCGCGTCTGCTGCCCTCCTTCACTGACTACGGTACGTGTCAAGCTGCTCGCTTCTAAGTGGCACGCCGGCGCTGTCCCGCCCCGGAGAGTTGTTCACGCAGCTGTCACTCGTAGCGCCGCGTCTGCTGCCCTCCTTCACTGACTACGGTACGTGTCACGCTGCTCGCTTCTAAGCGGCACGCCAGCGCTGTCCCGCCCCGGAGAGTTGTTCACGCAGCTGTCACTCGTAGCGCCGCGCCTGCTGCCCTCCTTCACTGACTACGGTACGTGTCACGCTGCTCGCTTCTAAGCGGCACGCCGGCGCTGTCCCGCCCCGGAGAGTTGTTCACGCAGCTGTCACTCGTAGCGCCGCGTCTGCTGCCCTCCTTCACTGACTACGGTACGTGTCACGCTGCTCGCTTCTAAGCGGCACGCCGGCGCTGTCCCGCCCCGGAGAGTTGTTCACGCAGCTGTCACTCGTAGCCCCGCGCCTGCTGCCCTCCTTCACTGACTACGGTACGTGTCACGCTGCTCGCTTCTAAGGAAATTACGTGAGGTAATTTTGACGATTTTTTGATAACTCCTCCCTTCTTGGTGAGATTTTGTCGGTGTCGGTCGGATTTTAGCGATGGCTGCGTGTAATTTTTGGAATAACCGGGGCTTTTGTTGCTGTCCGGGAGGTCGGAAGGTTAAGGTAAAATAATACTAAACATTAACATCATGTCCCCCGTGACCCTTCCGTGAGAATTTTCGACGTAATCTCCTTTGAGTGCTATGCACTTTGCCCGACGTTTCTCGAGTTTTTTATCCCTTCCCAAAAATAAGATTTCTTAAGGTCTTCAAAGTAGTAATTTGTTCCAGCTATAATTTCCTCACTCGAATCAAATATCTTTCCACCGAGTCATTTCTTAAGGTTTGGAAACAGAAAGTAGTCTGGGATCCAAGTCTGGAGAATACGCTGGATGTGGCAGCATTTCGTATCTCAATTCATAAAATTTTGCCATAGCGACTACGCACGTATGGACCCTTGCATTATCTTGCTGGAAGAGCACTTTTTTCTTCTCCAAATGTGGTCGTTTTGCTTTTACATCTTGGTCGAACCGGTCTAATAAGTTAGCGTAATATTCACCATTTATAGTTTTACCTTTTTGGAGGTAATCGATGTGGATTATCCCACTTGCGTCCCAAAAAACTGTAGCCATAACTTTGTTCGTCGACAGACACGCTTTGGCCTTTTTCGGCGCTGATTCACCCTTAGAAACCCACTGTTTTGACTGCTCCTTGGTCTCCTGTGTATGGTAATGGATCCAAGTTTCGTCCACAGTTACGAAACGGCGCAAAAATTCATCCGGCTTACGTTGAAAGGTTGAAACAGCGCCAAACACTCTTTCGAAGTTGTCACACGCATTCTTATGTGATCGATTGAAAGCAAGCGCAGCATCCACCTCGCGGATAGTTTTGTCATCTCCAAATGGTTCCATAAAATTGAAACAACTGAGCCGTGAGATATCCCTATATACAGGGTTATTGGTAATCAGCCTGCATCCGTTTAAGGGCATGTTCTGTATATTTAAACAAACAACTTTTGTTCTACAACTTTCGTTAAAACTCAATAGATAACCCAAAAAAAATAGTGTTTGTTGCCCTTTTTTGTACTGTTTAGCGACTTTTTAGTGTTTATTCACTTCGGCACATCATTTTTTGCGCGTTAAATAGCGTACGCGCTCTTGTTACGAATTGTTACGAAGAGTTCGATGCTTTTAGACCGTGCAAATATTTTTTAATTTTTTTTTGTAAAAGAAAAAAAACTCTTTTTTTTTTTAAACAGTACAACAAAAGTTGACGTATTGAATGTACCTGATTGGCTGATTACCAATAACCCTGTATAATACGAGTATATGTATCACTCCAGGTAAGCGGTACTGCGACGGCAAGCAGACGAACTTCGGGTGGGACATGTCGGGGCAGTCGAACCTGGCCGAGCTCCAGGTCGTGCTGCAGAGGAGGTTCCTCATCCGCCGCACCAAGGACCAGGTCCTCACGGCGCTCGACCGGCAGACCAGGTGAGAGGCGAACCGCTTCAACATAGCCTTTTTGATAATTAAAATTTATTTGTGAGCTTCCAACTTTTATCATGTTTTTCGGGCACTTTACATGTAAATAAGCAGTACATACTACATTGTTCTTGTAAACTTGAGAAGCTCTTTTTTTTACTTTTGTATGTTTACACTTGACCGCCATCTCGCCTGATGTTAAGCGACGATGCGGTCTACGATGGAGCGTGTTTACCTAGAAAAAAACCGATTCACTCTCGATTTGAAGACACAAAGATTGTAACCATCGGGGAAAACCCACTCAGGCAACGTATTCCACAGCCTAGACGTTCTTATCACAAAAGTAGAGTCAAATCTCTTCGTTCGTGTCTTTGGAACATCAACCATGAAACGATGTCGCTTTTTCGAGCTACGAGCATTCCGATAGAAAAAAGGACAAGGTGGTATAAGATCATGCAAATCAGTCGGAGAAGTGTATCCGATAAAAAACCGATAGACTAGCAATTTTCCGGCGATGTTCAAGACTTTGAAGTCTTGTTCGCACAAGAGTAGAGATGGGCGTTTTCGTTAAATTTTGTCATCGCTGCGCATCGTTATTATCTAAGCCGCATCCGTTGGCGGCATCGTTTTTTTCGGCATCGATGCCGGTCAACTGTCGATGCGACTTGATCAAATAACTGCCTGTAACGGTGCCATATGATAACTTTGGTTGGTTATTCGTTAATAATTAGATACGTTTAACGTTACGACGACGCATCGTTGCTCAAAAACGTTTTTGTTTTTCAAATACAACCATCACTTTGTACTTTCTTGTGGTTGTGAAGGTTGTGGTAGCGGTCGTTGTGATAGCCGTGGTGGTGGAATCATCGTAGTATCATTTAAGTTTAACAGAATACAGAATAAGTACGTGGGTGCTTTTTTTTAAAGTGAGACCTTAAGTTTCTTGTCGTCGATTTGTAGCTGATATACTGGCTACAGTATTTACAAATCCCTGTCATCTTTCTTGTCTTGTGTCATCTTTTTTATCGAAGTGGTGGCAATAAGGATTTGCTGGTCTTTCCCGTCATGGCATGATCACAGATGTAGGTACATACCTACGTCTGTGATAGAAAAGATGACGTAACACAGAGAAGCACAGAACTGTCAACTTGCACAACCAAGCATAGGTACTTAAAATTTCAGACCTAATGAAAAAATTTAAACATAAACAAACTTAACCTTATCAAGTAGTGGCGCTATTCTCACCAATATCTGTACATCTGGACCACCGTAAATGTCGCGCTCACAAGAAGAGACATGAGCGCCCTTTAAAAAATAATAATAATATATTCATCTACCTACCTTGTAAAGCAGATTGGGGCTTGAGAATATAGAAAAAAACGTGTCATATTTTATGTAGTTCCTATCCCATCGATCTTTGTGAGAAATATTAAATTATGCTACAGAACATAAGTTATCATATCTATTATACAGATACACTGAAAAATGGTCTACATTACAGTCATTACATGATTTAAAACTTTTATGTAAAAGGCAAAAAAACAAATTCTTTGAAATTCGTAGCAGGTAGATAGATACTGTTGTAGTCTTGTAGTAGTAGTACACTTGCGCCTACCTCATGTCGCTTCTAGTAATGATAACTCCGCAAGCGTTTGCCGCGCCGCGCTCCATTGTTATGTTGTCTTTGGTTGTCTTCCTCGCACATTCTCCAAGTGCAGTGAGAGTGAGAGAGCAAGCTACACTTCGAGCCAGTCTTCGTTCGGTTGTGGTGCCGATGCCACCAAGCCGTGCGCTGGCGCCACCGTGCGTTTTTCCGTTGCCGGTCAACTGGCGTTACTCGCATCGGGTGTCGCTGGCATCCGTTTTTCAATACATTCGGCATCGGATGCCGGCATCGTAACCTGGCATCGATGCCTGGAAACGTTTTTACAAAAACGACCATCTCTACACAAGAGTGTCGTTGCCTATGAGCCTTTTGGCACGTCTCTGGATCGATTCCAGAGCTTCCAGCTGATACTTAACCGAACCATCCCAAAGGTGCGAACAGTACTCCATACAGGAGCGAATCTGTGCTTGATATAATGTAAGCAACTGTTCAGACTTGAAGTACCTTTGAGAGGACACCTAGTTTTTTGGCAGCTAGTTTAGCCTTGGACTGGATATACGAACCAAAGTCTAGCGTAGAGGTCAAAGTAACGCCCAAAAGGACAAGACGGTCAGAAACCGGCACGGATACACCTTTAAAAGTTGGAGTCAGTTGGAATGGACTCCTTTTAGCGGAGAATAGACACGCCTGCGTCTTACTCTCGTTGAACTTGACCAGATTGGCATCGCCCCCCCCCCATTCAGACACCGCCTCAAGGGTCAAGCTCAAACGCTCGATCAGACTCTCTCTCAGTACCTGAGTTTGTTGCCCACTGGCTCTCGCGCTAGATATGTAACTCTCTACAACGGTGCTATCATCTGCGTACCCAAAGATGCCGGTTAACAGATCGTTGATATGTAGCAGGAAGAGCGTCCGACCGACCCTTGAGACCCGAATCATTGTTCTGTAGTGTTATAAAGATGTTTTCTATAATAAATAAAATAAATAAATAAATATTGGTGGACAATTCACACACAACACCATCTGACCCCAAACTAAGCAAAGCTTGTGTGATGGCGGCCAGATAGCTGATATAATACTTATATAGTTTTAAATACATACTTATTATACATAGAAACACCCAGACACAGTGCAAACATTTGAATTCATCACACAAATATTTGCACTGGGTGGGGATCGAACCCACGACCCTTGGCTTCGCAGGCAGAGCTACTAACCACTTAGCCACAAGGTCAGTCTATCTCAACTTATCAGTTCTTTTTAAATGGCCTGATATTCCCGCAGAGAAACCGTGATCCTGGACCAATCGCTACTCGAGTTTAGTAAAGAAGAAGAGACGGACTTATCGCTGGCGGCGGAGACCTACAAGCGAACTAAACCGTCGGAGCGACACTCGGCGCTGATCACGTACTTCAGCGAGAGCGCGAGAGCGAAGATACCGGCGATATGGTGAGTGAGAGAGAACGATTTCCAAGGTTTTGGTACTTTACTACAAAGTTACGGTTGGCTTAGTCGGGAGAACGGCGACTGCCGGTCCGAAGACCCCGGGTTCAAATCCCACGCGCACCACTGTCTTGTAAAAATTATGTCCGTAATGCCACTTAAAATGGCGAAGGAAAACATCGTGTGGAAACCGATACGTACCTTGAATCTTTCGAGGTCATGTACCAACCTGCATTGAGTCAGCGTGGTGGATTATGGCCTTGACTCTGTCCTTGCGAGAGAAGGTCCTGAGTCCCAGCACTGGGAACATTTAGTGGGCTGTTGATGATAATGAGGACTCTTGGCAGAGTCCGCCTGGGGAAGTAACACACCTTTGCCATTTATTCTACCGCCAATTATCAATGTGCAAACATTACTGTGTTCCTATTTTGATGGGCAACATTTCCAGAGAAATTACAGGGGTTAGAGATATAATATCTTAGATCTCTGGGTAATGAGCGCAGTGCAGTGCTAGGTAATGATTTCATGTTCCAATAGCTGCGTGTCAATGTGCTGTTATGTGGCAGGTGTGTTGCTTACCATCAGGCACATGACCTGCTCGTCTCGTCACTCTATACTATACTATAAAAAAAAATGGCAGTCATAGGAACTGCCGATATTAGTGAAAACTTATAACTCAGAATTTGATAGCTTACTTTGGAAACTACACGTGTGTAACCGGAGGGCGTGCCCTGGGCATCATGGTATGGCCATCTCGAAATGCGTGAGCATTTCCTATTGGCTGATGCATTTCTAGATGGCCATGGTATGATGCCGAGGCCACACCCTTTCAGCATTTCCTATTGGCTGACGCATTTCTAAATGGCCAATAGCCATGGTCCCGAGTTTACCCGAAGATTTCTTATCATATCCGAGCGTGACGCTAGAATCCAATTCACACCCCACGAAATATCTGTCAAAAATCTGAAAAAAAGTTTGGGTTGACGTATATGGCCCCAAGTGGCACCTACATTTAGACACTACTTTGAGATACCGTTGAAGGCGAAGTGACTTGGTACTGGACAAAAATAAATAAATAAATATTGGTGAACACTTCACACACAACACCATCTAGCCTCTAGCCCGAAACTAACCAAAGCTTGTACCGAAACTTCATAATGGCCTTTCGTTCTTACCTATGTTGGGAACATGAGCTGATAAACTTTCAGCTTTGTTAATATAACGAAGGTTTGAGGTTCATGGGCTCTTACTCCATATATTTCTAACCGACTTCCAAAAAGGTTATTAATTCGGGTGTAATTTTTTTTAATGTATGTTACTCGATAGCGCCGCCAATCGTTAATTGATTTTGATGAATCTTTTTTTGTTTGGTAGATCACAGTTCAGACGTGGTCCCATACAAATTTTATCGAAATCGGTGTAGCGGTTTTAGAAATATGAACAAAAAAACTGAAATTTGCTTTCACATATTTAGTTAATATAGTGATAGATTTGTAGTAATCAGAAGGTTGCGTGTTCATATCACCACCGTCGGGGTCACCACTGTAGGTGATACTTCAATGATACTTCAATGATACTTCAATGATACTTTATTCGTCTGTGAAACTAGGATTAAACAAAATCAGAAGAATCAGATGTGTTGTGTCAGAGACCAGAAAAAACGTACGCTAGTTTCCACCATTGTTTGGTATACAGACATTTATGTGCATAATAAATCCTCAGATAAGTGTTACCTTTTCGCATTATCTCACAGCAAACCAAAACATAAATTATAAATTGTACCGCATACACAGCAATATAGCATTGTCACAGCAGATATTAAAAATTAAACAAACAACAAAGAATTCGATTTACAATCACTTATTACACAAAATGAAAACAAAAATAATGTCAGATTCAGATTGCCAGATTATGAAGTTGTCAAAATCATTATTAATGTCAAATGCTACAAAATATTATTATTATGTCAAAAAAAAAAAATACACTACTACAACTCATTTTCTTAAATCGAATAAATAAATTGGAATCGATACATTTCAATTATAGTCATCATTCATTTTAAAAATTTCTTTGTCATTAAGATACATATCTACTGTATAGTACGCCTTTCCAATTAACATGTCAATTAAAAGATTTTTAAAAATATTAATGTTTTGTTTGGTACGTATAAACTTTGGTACTTTGTTATAAATTTTTGCTGCCTCGCAGAAAACACTTTTGCTTAAGAATGATGTTCTACTTGGTAAGCTACGCAACATCCCTTCACGTCTGGTACCCTCTGGACATATATCAAACAGCTCAGGATGCTGTTTAACAAAAATGGCTACTTCACTTATGTAAATGCACGGGAGCGTTAACAATTTTAATCTAATAAAGTGGTGTTTACACGAGTCCATCTTTTTCAGCCCACATATCGATCTTACACATCGCTTTTGGGCTCTAAACACTCTAAGTCGGTCGGTCGAATTACCCCAAAAAATTACACCGTATCGAAGTATCGATGCTACATAGCCATAATATGCGGTTAGTAGTGCAGTTTGGTCAACTACTTTACGAAGTTGATAAAGAGCATAGGCGAACTGATGTATTCTTTTACAGACTGTGTCAATGTGAGGTTTCCAAGTTAACTTATTATCCAGATTTAGGCCAAGGAAGCGCGTTAGTTCTAATTTCGAAATCGTAGCACCCTCAAATTCGATGTCATCGATCATAGTGTCATTTCGTCTTATCCTAAATTCCATTACATGGGTCTTGTCAAAATTAATTGTTAAATTATTATTACGTAAAAAATTATTAAGAGATGTCAATGTTTCATGAATGTCAAATTTTATATCGCTATGCTTGTCATTGATTAATAATACACTACTATCGTCCGCAAATAATGTCATCGGATGGATGGTAGCGTCAGGAAAATCATTTATATATATCAGAAAGAGCAGCGGACCCAATATACTTCCTTGAGGAACACCATAAAGCACTTGTTTCATTTCGGAGGTGTACGTCTTTACAGTTGATGTAATGGGGCATAGTTTGTTTATTTGTATTATTTGTCGTCTATTATTTAGATAAGATTTTAATAAATCATACGCGTTACCCCTAATACCATAACGATGCAGTTTTTCCAACAGTATATCATGGCGGACATTGTCAAAGGCTTTCGACATATCCATAAACAATGCAGTAGCTCTTTTCCGACCGTCAAGACTTGTCATAACATGTTTCAGGAAGTTGAAAATGGCTAAGTTGATCGTTTTTCCCTTTCTAAAACCATATTGATTATTTGTGAATATATTACGATGCTCAAAGTAGCTATATAGTCTATCATAAATAACCTTCTCAAATATCTTGGATAATACTGATAATTAAGAATCAAACGAACTTACCTTGTGATGTTTGATGTCTAATTATACGAGCGTCTTGAACGAAGATGATTACTGTTTACATGCAGCAGCACGCGAGATGATGCTGTCCTTATCACACTTTTAGGGTTATTTTTATACTCTTTTAATTGATTAATCGATACATTCGTTTTTTTTTTTTTTTTTACTTGCGAATACCGCCACTATTTTACCCTACATCGCCATATTGGTTCCTGGCAACCATCATTTTTCAGAGCCTTATTTTTTCGATAGATCTAAGGGGATCGAAAAAAAAGGGGGGGTTGGGTGTGTAATCATCTTCGTTCAAGACGCTCGTATAATTAGACATCAAACATCACAAGGTAAGTTCGTTTGATTCTTAATTATACAGCGCATCTTTCCGAAGATGATTACTGTTTACATGCAGATGTTTAGAGCATCGAAAAAATACCACAACATAATAGCGATCAGTATAACATTTATTCCCTTTTAACAATAAAATTGCTTAACAATGTAGGAATTCACATATTTAATCACATATCTAAAGATGATCAACATTAGAGATTTATTTAATACATAAGTATAGTCTTTAAGATAATTATCTATTATTTACTTGGACAATCATTTTAATTAAATATCAATTATTGTCGAAATAAAGTGTCTACAAATTCGTTTTGCCCTGATTGCAATATATCTTTTTTATAATACTTTAAAAAAACATTAGATGATTGAGACCAACCTGCTGCTTTGCGAATAACCTCAAGATTAACTCCAACCCTATGAGCAGCTGATGTTGACGCATGTCGGGTACTGTGAGCACCAAATAATTTTGTATCAATGCCACTTTTCTCAAGAATTGATTTAACCCAATGCGATAAAGTCTGAGAACCAACTTTCTTGTGTGGTTTTTGATAACTGATAAACAGTAAATCTTCTTGCTGTCGTAGATAACTAGTTTTATCTACATACATTTTGAGACACAAAGCTGGACACACTTTAGGATTTTCTTTAACATATGGTAGTACAATCAATGGCTGAAAAGCATTTGGTCTTGAGGTTTTTACTAAATCATCCACTCTAATTTGAATTAGTTCTGAATCAAATATTATATTTTTTATTTTAATCAGGCTAAGTGTCTGCATTCTTTGTGCAGATGCTAATGCCAAAAGTGTAATTGTTTTTAATGATAAATCTTTTAATGAAATCATATCATTAGGAAAATTATTACCCAAATAATTTAATACTAAATTGGGATCCCAGGTAGTATCGTATTTCGGTGCAGGGGGTTTTAACCGATAAACTCCTTTAAAGAACCTTTTAACGGTATCGTGACAAGTGATGTCTTGGCCTAACAGTATGGACAAAGCTGAGCGATGACTGTTGAGCGTATTGTAACCTGCACCGGAAATACATTTTTCTGTCAAGTATTCAATCAACTGTGTAATATTGGAATCACAATAATCAAGACCCTTGCTTTTGCAATATAGCCACCATGATTTTAAGGATGAATTATATTGACTTAATGTATTAGTAGAGAAACCGGCCATTATTACTATATCTAATGATGTGTTAGGTATTCCGCGTTTCAGTAGCGACTGCCTGATAATTTCCCTGCCATCAGGGTCAGATCCGCATGAAGAGGATGCTGCTCCCTGAAAGGCGAGATTAGAAGGCTTTTATTAGGTTGAAAATATATTACTTCTGAAACTAGCAATTTGGTCCATACGGGATACCACGGTTGAGAGGGCCAGTATGGTAGTACAACAACACCCTCTGCCTTGTCATATTTAATTTTGTGTAAAACTTTAGAAATTATGCTAAAAGGTGGAAACGCATAAAAATTTATGTTATTCCATTTAACCGTAAACGCATCAATAACTTCAGAATTTGGGTCTAGCTTCCATGAAGCATATCTCTGACATTTGTGATTTTGATTACTAGCAAAAAGATCAAATTCAGGAGTCCTGAAATTAACCTTTATCTGAAGAAATGCATAATCTGCTAGTTCCCATTCAGTGTCTATGTTAAATTTTTGACGCGATTCAAAATCTGCGACTACATTCATGTTGGATTGTATGTAAGACGCGAAAATGTGTAAGTTTCGTTTTTCGCACCACTGCCATATGTCACGTGCAATTTCGTTTAAGTGTGTGAATTGTATTCCACCCATTTTATTGATGTAGGCAATAGCGGTAGTATTATCTATTCTTAATAAAATATTGCAATTACTAATCCGTGAGGCAAATGTTTTGAGACTATAGAAGGCTGCAAGTAATTCTAGAGTGTTTATGTGCAACAGTCGTTGTGAACTATCCCAATGGCCGTGAGCTGTTTCATCATTACAAACGCAGCCCCATCCAGTATTTGATGCGTCGCTATATATCACAAGTGAGTAATCTCTATTTTGAAATGAACAACCTGCGGAGTCAATGTGGTTCTTCCACCATTTGAAGTCATCTTTTAAATGTTTAGGTAAAGTCATATATTTGTTATAATTGTCAGAATAGTCGAGTGCCAAGAATTTTTCTCGTTCAAACATTTTCGTGTAAACCCAGCCGTATTCGACAGCGGGACATGCTGAAGTCAGCAAACCGACATAACTAGCTAGCAGGGATGTTACGGAGCTTCGACTCCGACTCCGTTATGTCGGAAGTTCCGATTAGATTTACACCTCCGGTTCCGACTCCGGTTCCGAAACTTTTGAATCGGAGGTTAATCGGATGTCGAAGCATAACTAAGCGGCGGCGCCCTGCGCCGACAGTAACGAACAGTTTCGCAGGAACATGTCGCGCAGGGAATCTCCCGCGCACGAGTGTAATGAAAAGTATACTAAATGACCTTATATTAAATTTCCGCCAATAATATCGTGTCCACCAGGCTCAGTAGCGAGCGAATACCTTTTTGGTGGCGTCGATTTAATCTACAAGGGGGCGCCTAGTGCCAGAAAACGACAAAAGGATATTTTCGACGCCGCTCACTGATGTTAAGAAACTAAAAACTATCACAAAAAAATATTGACGTGTGGGTACAATCAAGAATAAAGTGGCCAAGTGCGAGTTGGACTCGCCCATGAAGGGTTCCGTTGCAGCAAGTAACATAATATACATAGTACACATAGTTCTTGTAGTTCGTTGTAACTTTGATCGAAGTTTCAATAATAGTGTATTTATGACGTACTAAAAAAAAACTACTCATCAGATCGAGTTCAAACTAATTTTCGTTGGTAGTTTACATAGTAATGTACATCATATATTTTTTTTAGATTTTTCATTCTCTTACTTTAGAAGTTAGAGGGGACACACACACACATTTTACCACTTTGGAAGTGTCTCTTGCGCAAATTATTCAGTGTAGACGAAAATGATTTTAGAAACCTCAGCATCATTTTTGAAGACCTATCGATAGACACCCCACACGTGTAGGTTTGGTGAAAAAAATTGTTTTGAGTTTCAGTTCTCAGTATGGGGGGCAGCCCTAGTTTATCTTTTTTTAAATTATTTTGTTCAAATCTTAATGCGGTTCACAGAATACATCTACTTACCAAGTTTCAACAGTGTAGTTATCATAGTTTCGGCAAAAAGTGGCTGTGACATACGGATGGACAGACAGACAGACAGACAGACAGACATGACGAATCTATAAGGGTTTCGTTTTTACGTTTTACGGAACCCTAAAAAGCACAATAACCAAATATGATTTTAAAAATAGATCAGCGTAGCGATTCTGAAACCATTCGGTTGCATCCGACACGGAATCTCATCTCTCGGTCTTTGTCTTATCTGTTTAGCATGACAAAGACCGAGAGATGAGATTCCGTGTTGGATGCAACCGAATGGTTTCAGAATGACTACCCTGATTTTTTTACAGAAAAAAAATAAAATGGCACCTGAAAAAACTATTTTAATTAATGTACTCGAAATTATCAGCGATGACCCCACATTATTTTTTGATAATAAAATTTCTAATTTTACGTTCTATTAAAGTAACCGAACCACAGAATAAATATTAGACCGAACACTTTTTAAATGTATGTTTAATTATTGAGTAATTAAATAAAATTTGGTCAAAAATTGACTCCTGATTTAATATTGATTTCCCCTCCAAGCTGTGTCTGCTATTCTCGACTTTATGCATATCATATTAAGAAGGGCCTCGCGCGGGTGAAATCAGATTTTTTCCTGGCATTAGGCGCACTCTTAAGAAATATCTTAGACTGAGACAGCTTCAAAGCTTATGTTCATGAAGTACAAATACACACTTTTGGTGTCAATGTATTTAATTTAATTTGTTTGAAAACTTTTGTTCATTTAACATACTTTATATGGTACTTTCTGAAAATTCTATTTTTTTTTCATTTTTTGTGATATTTCATGAAACAAAACAATGAAAAGTTTGAATGAATGTTTTATTTGTCCTGAAATAAAAATCTCTCTCCTACCACTCTGACCTCCGACTCCGGTTCCGACTCCGACTCCGACTCCGATAAATCAAATTTAAAAACTCCGACTCCGACTTCGGTTCCGATAAGATCACCTCCGTTACATCCCTGCTAGCTAGTTTTCTGATTGTGCATCGTTTTGTATTTAGTAAATCGTTTGTTAATAATTTTATACGTCTTTTCTTGTCATCTGGTAAAGTCAAGTGCATTTTTGATGAATCAAATATAAAACCCAGAAATGTGCATATTTGTGTCGGGTATGTTTGACTTTTAGCATCATTGATCAAAAAACCTAATTTTAAAAGTAATTTTTTGGTTGTATCCACGCTATCAACACAACTGTCAAATGAATTTCCAATGCACAAGAAATCATCAAGAAAATTGACGGATAGATGACCTAAAGAACGAAGATGATGTAGAACCGGTTTTAACAACTTTGTAAATACATAGGGAGCAGTGCAAAGTCGAAATGGTAAAACGTTGAATTCAAATAATTGATTATCAAACATTTCAGAATCCCAACTAAAACGAAGGTAAATTCTATCACTACTAGCAACTGGCACAAAAAAATACGCATCTCTGAGGTCTATAGTAGCCATAAAGGCATTTTCATCTATCAATTTTAATGCGGTACGATAGTCTTCCATTTTGAAATGGTCTATATAGATGAATTTGTTTAAATCCTTTAAATTCAAAATAAACCGATGTTTTCCGTTGGATTTAGGAACTGTAAAAATTGGTGAGATGAATTGTTTTTCACATGGTGAACAGGTAGAAATATAACCAGATTCTAATAAATCTGTAACACATTTATCTATTATATCGATGTCTTTAGGCGAATATGACCTATTTTTAGCCGTATGTATTTGATATGGGTCAGAATGAAAAGGAATTGTGTAACCATTAATCCACGACAAAATAATTTTATCATTCGTAATGTGACGCCATTCATGTTGAAAGTACTGAAGTCTACCAGCTAAAGATGTATCTGTACTAAGTACCTGCGACGTTGAAGCTAGCGTCGTCGAGTTTGCGGGTAAGACCTCGAGCGAAGAGTCGATGCCGATGGTGGTGCACGACGGTAATCGCGCGGCGGCGCGGGCGCCCGTGTCGGCGCCGGCGGCGGAGCTGGGTGCCGATACTGGTCCGGGTACACTCGCGTCTCGGCGACGGCTGGTGGTCGCGGTGCCCCCCGTGCGTTTAAAGCTACCCGATTGCGAGCCGAAGTACTCGGCTGGGAGCGAAGCTGATTAAATTTTCCGCTATTGAACCTTAACTCTGAAGCGGACATTGATATGGTCTTAGATGACTTAAGATGTTCAGATAAATTAGTACCGAACAAATGTTCATCAATTTTCGTATTTTTTATAATATCTCGTTTTTGTTTGCTAATGGCATTTATGATAGCAAATCGTCTTGAGAGAGATTCTCTATAGTGCGTGTCGCATAGCAACCGCCCGGCGTCACTCAGGGTTTTAATAACTTCTTGTGGTATATTCTCTGTTTGTGTTAAAGCCAAGTTTAATGCTTTTCCGATTGCTGAGATACAACTTGACATTTGATTTTGCTTTTGTTCACTGTATGAGTCCCTTTTTACGTTGATGTCAGATAATCTCGGGGTTAAGAATGGGTGCCTTCATGTGTGTGCAATTTTCCGCAGGCAAATATTTCTTTAAAAGATTGACCTTTTCTTCTTTTGGCAGCCCATTGGTTAAAATATGTTTCCATCGTGTGGCTAAATCTTTGTGCAAATTATCGCCGTAAGATTTCTCTTGTGTTGGGTCTGACCCCAATAATTCTAATATTTCTGGATCTAATTCAATATTTTCGCCTATTAGATGTTCTTCTGTTGGTGCCTCAGGCGGGACCTCGTCTGTAAGGACGAAAACGTTACTAGTTACACTTCAAGTAGGTAAGTAGGTTAAATTAACTCCACACACGCCTTGCGTCGGGATAGTTATATATTTTATCCACACACAGTATAAGTCGGGATAGGTAGGTACCATGTAGGTAGATTGAATTAATACTATGAAATCCACACACCATAATCAGGTCGGGACATATTTTCCACACACGTTATACGTCGGGATAAATTGTAAGAATGTTTCATCAACATAGGTAATTTTATTTAATTTTACTTTACTATTTTATTTTAGAAGGTACACAGAGAAAAACTTGATCTAATTATAGACTCACCTTGAACTTCTTGGTCACTGGCTTGGGCTTCCAAGAAATGATTGGAATGGGCGGTAGATAATAACGAACTACCTCCCGATTCTTCCGAAGACGACGACGATGACGAAATAATTCTTCTTCTTTTGTTTTTTATTAACTTTTTCACTTTTCCTAAAACCCTATCAACGATATCACTTTCATCTTTATCTGATCGCTTTCTTTTACCCATTTTATTTTATTTTGCTGTTGGAAGAGAAGCAAATTTACGTGTGACTCGGACGACACAAAATCACGTAATGATGGTTGCCAGGAACCAATATAGCGATGTAGGGTAAAATAGTGGCGGTATTCGCAAGTAAAAAAAAAAAAAAAAAACGAATGTATCGATTAATCAATTAAAAGAGTATAAAAATAACCCTAAAAGTGTGATAAGGACAGCATCATCTCGCGTGCTGCTGCATGTAAAGTAATCATCTTCGGAAAGATGCGCTGTATAATAAGGCTACAGGGCGATAGTTAGTGACCTTATTTGTTTCCCCTTTTTTGTGTAATGGTTTTACTATAGATATTTTCAATGGATCTGGAAAGACCCCTTTTTCTATACAAACGTTGATTATATGACTTAGGACCGGTGCTATTACTACAGATACATCTTTCACTACTTTAGTTGTAATCCCGTCAATACCAACACTGGATGTATTTTTCAGGGCAATTATAATTTTAACAATGTCAAAAGGTATGGTAGGGGTCAAAAAAATTGATTGTGAGTTTGATATTTTCTGTCTGTCATTACTGTTACGTTTATTTTTATTGTTTTCCTTAGCTATATTTATAAAATATTCGTTGAATAGTTAGCGATTTTTGTAGGATCACTTATAATGTCACCTTGCGAATTCAAAACATGTGATACCGTATTTTCAGGGTACTGATTTTTTGTTTTATTAATAACTTCCCATGTGGCTTTTGATTTATTTTTAGAGTTTTTTATATAATAGTTATTTTGTGCTTTTTGAGTCAGTTTGATTATCTTCTTATATCTTTTTGAATAACTTTTAAAAGCATCTCGTGTGGCAGATGATTTTGTAGTTCTATACTTCCACAGTAGACTGGTAGTTTTTTTTGCACACGTTTTGATCCCTTTTGATAACCATTTTGGTTGCTTTACATGAGAGTATTTAACTTTAATTTCTGGAAAGCATAGGTTGTAAAGTAAATTGAAGATGTCATAGAAGTTCTGAAAAGCTATCTTTGGATCGTTAGTCTCTAAAACATCTTGAAATTTGAGACTACTTAGGTATCCATAAAACTTTTTTCGGTTTTCCATACTGTAATCACGCTTTGTAACATACCATGACTTTATCCTACAGCTCTTTTTTACCGGACATTTGAATATTTGTGCTGTGTGGTCATGTTATGTTCTGTGAGACACAAAATGTCGATTTGCTTATCTTGTGCTGTGAGATTTGATAGGCTTACAATTAACTTATCTGACTTGTTTACCAGGCCATCTATATTTTGATGCAGTATATTTATTGAGTTATACACGAAAAAAATTGGTATCTACTGTCACATTATTAGTGTTATTTGGCGGTATGTCGTCATCCGTGATACTCTCCGGGATGGTAGGGAAATCTTTTTTGGACGTCATGTCTATAATAATGTTAGTATTATTATGCTTAATGTTAGTGTTATTATATCTAATGTTAGTATCATTATATATGTTCTCAGTACCGGTCATTTTAGCATCCCTATTACTCTGTTTAGTTTGATTACATTTGTCATCAATACTGCATGTCATAGAGATGGTCTGTTTACAAAAAATATTATCAGTTTGTGTTGATTTGTGTATTTGTTTGTTTACATCCTTCATATTATAATTTTTACGCTCAATTGCATAGTTTATGCGAAGAATTTCTCTTAAAAGAGATCTACATAGGTTAATGGTAAACAGGTTGCGCCGTGGTCTTTGTACAGAATAATTCATGTCAAGATAGACTGAGTTAGAATAGTGTGTGCTTATGAATTTCAGCTCGTAGTTCAACTTTCTCTCGCTTAGTGTTTTGTTGAATGGTATTTCACTGAATATTACATTAGTGTTTGTACTATATTTTAGCCATTCGTTTACATTAAGCTGGAATTCATATGGATTGCATTCATGTTTTCCGCCTATAACAATTAAAAAATCCTGTTTTGTCAAACGACGCACTTCGCTGGCCGTTGAATCAAAGATGTTTCCCAGAGTAGCACCTGGTTTCCAAAGACATTTCACTGTGTACTCTTCCCCTAAATGTTTTTGTAGTGTATCCCTAATATTGCGTCCTTGTTCATCAGCTATTACTAGGACTTGTGTCTTTGGTTTTGGAACTATTGAGCTATTGTTTGTCTTTTCTAATTTCCGTTGTTCCAGTGTTACGTTGTTATTTGTTCTAACGTGATTATATCTGTTGCCACTTGTAGTGCTTGTTGTTATAGCTGTTTGTATATTAGTATGGTTTCCGGTTTCTGTCTGTTTATTTTTAACTGCTATATTTGGCGATCTAGTGAATCCTATAATAGTGGATAAATCTGTGCTTTGTGTGCGTTTTTTTTGTGAGTTGACAGTTGCTGGTACAATATTTGAAATTTGTGGATTTGTAACTGTAGATGTAATAGTTTCTCTGTTTTTGGTATCAGTTTTTGTAGAGTTGTTGCTACCGTCATCAAATTCATCAATAGATATTTTTCTAAGTTTTCTTCTTTTTGGATTTATTATTGTCTGCGGTGTGTCACAAAAATCTGTTTTTTCTTGTGTGTCCCATAATGTTTTATATTTATCAAGCTCTATTTTCAGCTGCTTAATTGCTAAGTTTAAATTGTTTATTTCAAGTGACGCGGATAAAAGTTCAGTTTTGTATTTTTCCAACTCATCGTGAAGATGTGAGTGAGTTTGGCTATCGTTCATTTCACTGTTAGTCAAGTTAAGCACAGTGCTTTCAAAGAGAGATGACTCGGAAAGGTTTGTCAGTGATTGAGATTTTCTGTACTGACGAAAAGTAATGTTATCAGTGTTCTGAGTTGAGTCCATTTTCTTTGTATTAGGTGTCGTGAAGAGTAAATGAAATCCAATCTGGTTTGTACCACTATAATTAAAATATTATATTTTGTGAATTCGAAATTCACCTGAAGTGATTTACAGTCATTAGAAAGAATCAATAATTTTTTCTCTCATACTTCGTGCTCAACAATTAATCGATTTTGAAATCGATTTATTCTTGGTGAATTATGGCAATAATACCTGTTCCTTCTTAGTTATCATTCTGAGTATGAGTGTAGTTGTCAGTGTCAAAAATTGATATTATGTCAATCATATGTCAATAATTGTGTCAGGTTTCTTATTTATATTTTTGAAATGCTTGAAAATTTCGGGTGTTTACCAAAAATCAAATTGTTTTGAAAATGCAAGTGGGTGTAATTGGATGAATTCGTGAACCGTTAACTCGAGATGGCTACTTTGTGATACTTTTTATATGACTACAACAGCGAAATAAGATAAGCTCACCGGCTATCCAAGTTCCCGCAGGTTGGTATAGTCTTCTTGTAACACTTGACGAGTTTATTACAGATATTTACTGCATATTTCTGGTATTTGTAATTAAAACTGAGACAGAGCTCTCACGATAGTTGTTTACTCGAGCTGGGTTGACAGCTGACTGATAGCAGGTGTTACTGTTACTGGAGAGGAAATGAAACCACGTCACTGTATAAACTGCTGACTATATTGATCTTAACTATACAAGTGACGCGGGGCGAGAGACTAATCGCTCGACCGCTGTCATACGCTTATATGTATACTAAATCTTGACACGTACATACGTGCTCCTACAGATTCATATGAAATTTGGTCGAGTGTCTGAATAAATTGAAGACGGTTTTTGTTTTTAAGCTATTGCATAGCTTTTATCGCGCACCTGGAGATCGAATCTAAGAAATCCGTGAGACCACAAGAAAGAGGGATGCAAGACCGTAACGACTACCATCCATACTCCAAATTCGCTCGCTCGGTCATTCGAATTTAAATCTTATTTAGAAGAAAATCGATGATTATACATAGAAAGCATGCAGACACAGAATAGGGTACAATCCTCAAAAAAACTAAGTAGCCCGTTAGTTAGATCACCAAAAAATATTGTACACGTATTTTTTCTTTTGTTTCACAAACAAAAAATGACAAAGATAGAGCGCTTCGAAGTTTCTTGTGACGTCACTTGTGAGTACGATTTTTACTCACGAGTGACGTCGCGACCCCCCACTCTCGAAGTTTGATGGTCAATATCTTTGACGATTTTTAACATTATGAAAAAACAAAAAATCGTGTTCAATATTTTTCCATGATCTAGCTGACGGACTAATTAGGATGGTGTATTTTTGACCCAATCCGGTACCCTATTGCTCGTGTAAAGGTATGAGATAGATTATGATTGTTGCAGTAAGTACATCCGTGAGCTAGTCCGCGAGTCGTCGGAGAAGTTCCTGGTGTTTGCGCACCACCGCTGCGTCGTGGACGCCGTCTGCAGCGAACTGGACGAGGCGGCCGTGCACTACATCTGCATCGTGGGCACCACGCCGGCCAACACCAGAGCTGTATGTTACTTACTCTTTAAATAACGTCGCTTGTTGCTAATAGCCTGTTCAAGGTGCGAGTTCACCCGACTTTGCAAGGAGACCGCGACATGCACTTACTTGTCATTGTAGAATTGTACTGGTGCCAGTTCGCGCCGAGACCGCGACAGGAGGCCGATACACGTCGCGGTCGCGGCGCGAACTAGCGTCCATACAATTCTATAGTGTCAAGTGCCTGTCGCGGTCTCAGCGTGAACTTTGTACCTGCCGTTCAAGTAGAACTCCTGGCAGAGTCTGTCTGGGGAAGTACCACACCTTTGCCAGTTATTCTACCGCCAAGCAGTAATGTGTAAGCGTTACTGTGTTCTGGTTTGAAGGGCGATGTTTCCAGAGAAATTACTGGGCTTAGAGATATAACACCTTAGATCTCTGGGTGACGAGCGCAGTGCAGTGCTAAGTAATGATTTTGACTCTTCATGTTCCAATAGCTGTGTGTCACTGTGCTGGCAGGTATGTTGCTTACTATGAGGCACATAGCCTGCTTGTCTCGTCACTCTTTACTATATAAAAAAGTATTACGTAACGCAATTTTGGAACGAAGTTCCTTAAGGCTAAGGAATCGTGGAGCGATTTTCACCCGTGCCCGCGGCGGTTGCGGAACTACGCTTTTATTTCAAACCTCACACGAGAACACTTATTTTCGCGGCTTTGCAGCCGCTGCGGTTGAGATTTATCGCCCGCAATCACGAATGCGGGCGACACGGCGACCCGTCACGATGGGCGGTTAGCGGGTGATCGCAGCCCTCACGGGCGCTGCACGCGTCACGGCTGTAAAATGCGTTGTGAGTTGTGCTTTTAATTTTTACATCATAAACATATATCTGTATTCTACAGAAGCTTCCGGTCCGCAACCGCGGCGGCCGCGGCTCAAAATCGCTCCGTGAGTTCTTTCCTTTAGACACACATTTTTTTTGAAGTGCAAAGGAGACGGCTCATTTCTGCCCCACGTCGTTTCAAGTTTAGGTACTTAATTAGCCCCGGAGACCTAAACAAGTTATTTAATTAAAATAACATATAATTAAATAATTCAAACTGTACATTTAATACTAACCTGCCAAGCGGGGATTGCAAATTGGTGATTAAAAAGTACCTTAACGACTATGTATAAGTAATTTTGTATTAATGTACTGTAGTTCCAGATAACCAAACTAGATGGCGTTGTACGGCGTTAAAACACGCTAGCGAAGTTTATGTGAATTTAAATAAGCCTGTTAAGGTTTAGTTCATGTTTTGTCTTCGGGTCAGTACCTAATAGATAGGTACTACGCTGAACACTTCTGTGTTCTTTCATTTGTACCTATGTGTACAGACTTTAGGCAAAGTCAGCCATGTTCCATGTTTACGCTTTTTTGTTCAGTTGTAGTTTACGTACAGTAAAAATTCGTTCGAAAATCGATTTGTTCGAAACTGACACACAATAGCCATGGAATTTCTTTATTTTTCCAAAGGTTTCCTAATTGTTTTGTGGTTTGCCCGAATCTCCAGTCCTATTCTGTGTTGAGTCGACATTATTTTGAGCACAGTGAGTCGCAAAGTAATGAATTTACTACCTTCTTTTAGTAGTAAGTACATAATCACGTTCTTGATTACCTACTTGCGGCGTTATTTTTTTCAATGTTTTAATTGATATCTTTTAAACCCCGCTATGCAGGATAAAAACATAAACGGTTCCTCAATATATATTAAAAATGCTATACAATGATCCAATTTTGGTCAAGTCTCTTGCACTTTTTCTGTGGGGCAAATGCCCATGGAAAATGGGCCATCTCCTTTCTTTTGGCGCATAGATTTCTCGTCTCGTCACTCTTTATTTAAAAAAAAAAAGACAGATTTTGTGTGCGCTGTAAATTTAATTCTAGCGTCATGCTCGGGAATGATAAGACATTTTCGGGTGAACTCGGGACCATGGACATTGGCCATATAGGAATACGTCAGCATTTCCCATCGGTTGACGCATTTCAAGATGACCATGCTCATGGCCATGCCCTCCGGCTTTACCCGCCTAGTTTCCAAACTGAGCTATAAAATTTTGAGTTAAAGATTTTACTTCTATCAACAGTTCCTATGACTGCCAATTTTCTTTTTGTCGGGCGTCACGGAACGCACACGTTTATTTGATTCTAACTATATTAGATATACACTTGACCGCCGCATCGTCTGATGTATTCATGTGTAGTGGTCGACAGGCTGTCTGTATTCATGTGTGATGTGGTCGACAGGCTGTCTGTATTCATGTGTGATGTGGTCGACAGGCTGTCTGTATTCATGTGTGATGGTGTCGACAGGAGCTGGTGGACAGGTTCCAGCACGGGCCCGCGCGCGGCGCCGTGTTGTCTGTGACGGCGGCCAACTCCGGCCTCACGCTGACCGCCGCCGCGCTCGTGCTGTTCGCCGAGCTGCACTGGAACCCGGGGGTCAGACCATTACCTTTATTTAACCATCTCCACATTTTGGCGCTTAATTTTTTGAAGCGAAAACTTATTTTGGCGCACCACATATAGATTTTCTTGGGCTGTGAATTGAGCTCAAGCGTTCGTAAATAAATCTTCGGATAAACTCGGATTATCTAGATAGCCGAGGTCGTGGCCAGAGGGCGTGGCCGAGATTTCACCCGCGTAGTTTCCAAAGTGAGCTATCAAAGTATTAGTTTTCACATCAATCAGCAGTCCCTATGACTCCCAATTTTCTTTTCATAGATTTTTTTGGCAGAATAAATATGTTTATTTGTTGTCGTGTGTTGTTAGATCCTGACGCAGGCGGAAGCGCGCGCGCACCGCATCGGGCAGCTGTGCGCCGTGCGCGTGCGCTACCTGCTTGCGCCGGGGACCGCAGACGATCTCATATGGCCCATGCTACAAGGGAAACTCAACGTAACTACCCTCAATTTAAATACTACTTTTGAACTTCATTCTTAGGGTAAGAACTCATGTGAGCCATGCTACAAGGGAAGCTGAACGTAACTATCCTCAACTATAATACCCGCTCGATGCATCGGCGTGGAATAGTACACGAAATGACGAAAACCAATAAACTTAACTTTGCGGTCTGGTTTTTGTCGGGATTTCGTATTTTGATTTGGAGGAAAGTATACCTATAAATTTGTGTTCAATGGCGTCTACTTGAACCGGTCTGTATTTTGACATAAACCACATTAAAATTAAAGTTAATTTACATAGAAAAATCGAAATATAAAGAAAAAAAAAAATCGAGAAAATGGTTCTGAAGTATTAAAAAAATATGCTATCGAATGCCGTTTTTTTTTGGTTTTGTACTGTTTGTTATATCGTATACTATACTTTTAAAACATAAAATCACGGTCTTCCTTATAATTTATAATGTAGCAGCTCCTAGACCACTTGAGAACTCGAAAAAAATGTTGCATTTCAAGTATATTAATTATAATCAAACGATCCCGCTAGAAGCGTCTTGAAACGCTCTTGAGACGCTCTTGACAATAATGGGCTCAAACGGGTACAAGTAAAGCGGCACTTCATATGCCGAAGCGTAAACAACGCACTTATGTAACCTGCCACCTATTTTCTTGCCAAAATCTTTCTTTTCGATGTCATGTGCATAATAGATGATTTAGGCATTACGTCCAAACATTCTAGGGTGTAAAACGGTTAAGGAAAACATTGTGAGGAAACCGACATGTGACATGTACCTAGAGCATCAATCCCTGAGAGTAACTATTTGGTTTCGAGCGTTCTAACTCGCTCTGATTGGATCTGCCTCGCGTGACGTGAACTTTGACTAACCAACCAATCCTAGAATATAGTAAAGACAAGGAAAGAAAGGAAAAACCTAAGATTCCAGAATCACAGCGAGTGTGAATGAGACGCAGCTAGCAGACGGTCAACACACCGGCCAGCGTAACTAGACCTCTTTGATTTTGGGAATCACATGAAATGAAAAGTATCTCGTAAGCTTTTTGAAGTGAACATTACTGGATTCAAACTTACGCCCTCTCGGTGTGGAATCAGACGTTCTCTGCGCTATGCCACTACGGTTTTATTGAAGTACTTACTCATATTGTCAGGTTTTAAAATACTTAAAGTATCTTTTTTTTTAGGTCCTAAACGATGTTGGCCTGAGTAAAGACTCCTTCGAAGGCGCTACCACGAAACATCAGGTATGGATATTTTTTAAATTCGTTCTGTTATGTATCACAAGCTTATTTCAACTAAATGTTAGCAATTTGAATTTATACAACGTCAATTATGACAAAGTATTCAAACTTTTGCGATTTAAACTCAAATTGAATTACCGCCGAATGCGACTGCAACAGTGCAACTTCAAATCAATTGAGCAATTGATTAATAAATAGTACAATCGAGGTATCATAGTACACTAAACTGGGTGTTAAAAACCCGTATCTTGGTAGTCAGTCCCTTCCTATTATTTCTCTATACTGTACACTAGCAATGCACAATGGTTCTATCCAAGTAGTTCCTGTTATTTTTCCATTTATGAAAAGTATCTTATGTGTTAATGTGTTATTCCAGACTACCTATAATATGTGGTTCAAATTTCAACCCGATCTGTTCAGAATCCGACGATTGAGCAACAATCATCAAAATTTTCACATTTGTAATTAGGATATGTGTATTTTTTCTATTTTACTAACTAAAGTTAAGATAACTTAAATCTTATTGTACACTACAGACATATTATGATACGTGAATAGTCCGTTGATTAATTTTGTGTGTTTTTGAGATAATATATTTCCACTTATATTAAACTTTTCGATTTCATCTAAGTATCATCTCTGCATTGTAGACCGCATCGTCGCTCAACATCAGGCGAGATAGCAGTACAAAACACCTATAATAGTAAAAAAAATATTTTTGTTGTTTTCAGGAAAGTAAAAACAACATATCTCAATACCTGACTCCAACGAGAATAGTGAAGAACAAAAACGATTACATCCCCGGAACAAACATTAGGAAAGAATCGCATTTGCAAGAAAAACAACCAAATTCTTCAAATACAAATGGGATTTTGTCGATAAACTTAAATAAAAATGTAACTAGTAATAATTTATCAAATAGTGAATGTTTATCAAATGTTGAAAATAATTGTTCCAATGGTACAAATAATTGTTCAAATAGTGCAAATAATTGTTCAAATGGTGAAAATAATTGTTTAAATAGTGTGAACAATTGTTCTAATAGTGATTTAAAAGAAATAGACAATTGTGATATTAGTGATATGAGCGAAGTGTTCGAACAATCTTTCTTCGATGATGATGAAGATGATGATTTACTGGCTAAGTTGGATTTATGATTGTATAGCGTTTCTGCCGTTCAACTAAATTGCTATTTCTATATCTTTCATTTCGAAAAGAAAGAGATGGAAGTACGATAGCAATTGAAAGGTACAGAGAAAGAAAGATCATTATCACTTGACGATTGGCTTGCGAAAATCGATAAACATATTTAACTTGCTCAAAGGATTTATATTAAAATATTTTGAAGTATCGTTTAATAGTACAATAATATATGTGTTACAAAATAATATATTTTTCAAACAGCTTTAAGAATTTTGTACTAGATCGCATTGGTAACTCATTTTTGGAAATGGAGATTGATCTTTCTTTCCCTGTACCCTTCAATTGTGTTAGACGGTAGACTTCCAGGTGGTTAAGTTATTAAAACATGTTTTGGTACAATCTGTTTTATTTATATTTTATGACTAGCTGACCTCACGTGCTTACCGTCAGGAGTATGACTTTCTCGTCCCCTCACTAGATTAAACAATTTTTACTAGTGGTAGGACTCTTAGCAGAGTCCGCCAGGGGAAGTACCACACCTTTGTCAGTTATTCTACCGCCAAGCAGCAATGTGCAAACATTACTTTGCAAATTGCAGTGTTCCGGTTTGAAGAGCAATGTTTCCATAGAAATTACAGGGCTTAGAGATATAACAACTTAGATCTCTGAGTGACGAGCGCAGTGCAGTGGTAGGTAATGATTTGGACTGTTCATGTTCCAATAGCTGCGTGTCGCTGTGCTGTTATGTGGCAGGCATATTGCTTATCATCAGGCACATGACCTGCTCGTCTCGTTACTGTTTATTTAAAAAAAAAGTGTGTGTGTGTATGTACTTATGTATGCACACAAGTTGATAGTTCTGTTTATTCCTCGTGCTAAGAAGTTAAACTTCAACCGTAGAGTTGATGATATTATTATATTACGGGATTGCGGGATCACTCGCGCGCGCTCACCGTTGCTCACATTTTTTTAATCGCTCCGTTTTAAAAAATATTTTTAATAGTTTAAAGTGTGAAAATCGTGGTAATTGGCATATTTTCTCAGAAGACTCCACTAAGCGCTCGAGGTACGATAATACGATAACACTTATCATTATTATTACTACAAATTTAAGTTCACCTAATCGCAAACAAGGGTACTCCTGAGTGCGACCGTTTATATTGTGTGGTGAGCATACGACTCACAGAACTCCGCCGCAACAGCGACAGAATTGTCGTCCCGCTCACACTGCCTGCCGAGCGGTTGAAGATTATCGCTTTGTCGCTTTCTCGGTGACAACTGTGTAATATCGTAATCGAAATTTTAACTATGTATAAATATCTAAGTACTCCCATTTGCAACGAAGCTGATGTTGTTTGTGGGGCTTGTAAACAGCTTATCACGTCAACTAGTGCAATGTTCTGTGGTGGATGCAAGATGAGTTTTCACCCAATCTGCGTAAATAAGCCGTCCTTGAAGGTTACTAAGGCCAAGGATTGGAAATGTCCCACATGTCGAGCGAACGAGCCGCGCCGACCCTGCAACCAGAACTTACCGGCGCTCGTGAGCGACCGCTTCGACAGCCCGCCCTTATCTGCTGCGGGCGCGGCAGCGCCGTTGACTCCGGCGCGTCCGCACAAGCGCCCCGCTCTTTGCTCGCCGGAATCGCCAGGCGTTTTATTGTATGGCGATAAGGACAATGTTTCACAGGATGTCGCAACGGAATTGCGTTCCCTTAGACAGGACCTAGCCGAGATAAAGTCGTGTCTAAAGGCTCTCATTGCAAGCGTGGCCTTAAGTAGCACCAGACTTGATGACTTCGATGCGAGAATCCGGTCTTTGGAGGAAAACGAAAAAGTTATCTCCTCATTGCGTGAGGAAATATATCAATTAAGGGACCAATTAAATTACCAGACTCAAACTATTTTAAACAAAGAATTGGAAATAATAGGTGTCACTGAGTCCGGCGGCGAGAGTCTCCAACATATCGCCATGATTACGGCCACCAAAATTGGAGTGAACCTATCGGATAATGATATCGATTGCGTATTTAGGGCTGGTTCAAAGAATCACAAAAAACAAAACAAAGCCGGCGATTATCCGAGGCCGATTGTGATCCGATTGACTAGGAAGAACAAACGCGACGAAATACTTAAAGCTGTGAAGTCGCGTCGTGGTGGCCTTACTTCTACAGATTTGACCTCTGACTCTCCGCCATGCAAGATCTACATCAACGAACATCTGTCTAGGGCAGCCAGGGCGTTATTTCGTGAGGCCCGAAGGCGAGCGAAGGACTCCTCATTTCAGTATTGCTGGGTCACTCACGGCCGAATACATCTTCGCAAGGCGCAGGGTTGTCCCGCAATACCAATTGCCTCCCTACTGGACTTGGATCGCGTTCTTCCGGACCAGCTTGTCATATGTAATCAAGAATCAATCAATGAAGATTCCGTATGACATGCCTATTGGTTGTTGTAGTTTTATCCCGATTGCGCAGTTTATTGTTGTAAATGAATCAATAATCTTATTCCTAAATAATGTGTCACTCATATTCCTAGTTATTGTATTTGAAATTAATTCCATTATTTTTAAATCATATTCACTATGCTGTTTTTATATGCTAAAACTGTTAAAACGTAATTGTTGTTATAATGTGAAAAACACGGTTTCACTCTCGCTGTTACTTCGATACTCTCGCTCTTCATTGCGACTATTGCACATATTATATACACATCTGACTACTACACTACATAAGATCACACCTAAAGTATATTTACACTTCTACAAAACACACACAGCCCACATGAGATGTAGTTATATCTGGAGCGGCTCGTTTCACCATCGATTGCAAAAGACCTCCTCGATTGAAAACTGGCACATAACATGGACTAACATTAACATAATATTAACTTTTGTAATACTCAGTGCGACACATCCTGTTAAGAGTATCCCACCCAGAACAATAAAAATAATGTATCTCGATCATGGGTAACTTGGATATTTTTGGTGATTTTGACGAAACACTACAGATAAAGTGTCGCACTATCGATAGTCCGGAATCATGTGTTGAGCATATGTCATCTTATACATTCAAAGTCTTATCTTTCAACATCAGAAGTATCAATAAAAATTTCATTCACTTGCTGCCGACGCTTAAACGTCTCGGTGTTGACTTGGACGCTTTGGTTTTGTCGGAATGTTGGCTGCAGAAGGACTGTCATATACCTGTGTTGCCAGGTTATGATTCTTTTTGCACCAAAAAGATTATTAATAAGTCTGGTGGGGTTGTCATTTATTTAAAAAAAGGTATGTCTGTGGTGGTTGAGGAGCCGGCACTTGACGATGCTAATTGCCTCGTAGTCAAAATACGCAACTTAATCACAATCTTCGGTATATATAGGTCGCCCGCAGTTAAAAATTTGAATCAATTTAACAACTCTCTTGAAAACATATTGCGAAACACAAAAGAGAAGCTTACAGTTTTAGTAACTGGTGATGTTAACATTGATTTGCTTGAGGAGCGGCCATGCGGGGATCGTGAGGATTACCAGTCCATCATGGCAGAACAAGGATTCTTACCAACTATAACAGACGTAACGAGAAGGCAGTCAATGTCGTGTTTAGATCACGCTTTTATAAAAACCAAACAGAGAACATTAGGGTTAATCTGTAAAAGCTCCATCACAGACCACGACATTTTGATTGTGGGACTCCGCGCTAATATAAAAAAATCAAAAGTTAGAGACAGAATAGCTACTAAAACCAATTTTCATGACGTTGCCAACGAGCTCGAGCAGACCAACTGGCAACATGTACTGGATAAAGGCAACCTTGATGATACAGTAAATATTTTTAACGCGCTGGTATCCGACTGTATTCTCAAACATACTCGTACTCACAAAACGAGTCGTTCAAAATTCAACATTAAACCCTGGGTAACTCCAGGCTTGATTAGATGTATGCGACACAGAGACAGTCTACACCTGAAGTTAAGGCGCGATCCTCAAAATGATTTACTTAAAATCACTTATACTCGGTATCGAAATTTTTGTAACAAACTATTACACAACCTAAAAATAGAGTATGATAATGCACAACTTTCTCAAAATAATGGCGATACCAAGAGTCTATGGAAATCCATAAAAAGTATCTGTGAAATACCTTGCAAGAAGTCCGGCGCTGATGACTTGTTGAGCGGAACTCGGAGTCCACAGGAAATGTTGGACGCATGTAATGGGCATTTTGTTGAGGCGGGTGCTAAATTGGCTGCGGATATACTGCGCAATTTAGGCACCACTCAAGAAGAATTAAGTGAACGTATTTCATCTGCCTCTCGATGTTCTGCCTCTATTTTCTTGGCTCCTGCTGATCATGCTGAGGTCAGCGCAGTCATTCAGGGACTAAAATCCTCTGGTGCGCCGGGCATAGACTCTATAACACCTCTTTTGCTTAAATATGCGAAATCAGCACTCCTCGAGCCACTAACATACATTTGCAATCTAAGCATGACCACGGGCTCATTTCCTGACAGCTGGAAAACTGCAGTCGTTATCCCGGTGCTTAAGAGTGGTGATAAAACAAACCCCGACAACTATAGACCCATCTCATTGCTAAGTGTGGTTTCAAAAGTTTTAGAAAAGCTAGTAAACAAGAGGCTAGTGAATTTCCTGGAAAAGCATAAGCTTCTAAGTGATCGCCAATTTGGGTTCAGGCTTGGGAAGTCTACTGAGGACGCTGTGCAGCTACTGACTGAAACGGTAGCTGGCCACATGGACGGTGGGAGGCGGTCTATTGCGGTCTTTGTCGATCTTGCTAAAGCGTTCGACTGTTTGCTGCCTTCTTTTCTCCTGAGGAGACTGGAAAGTCTTGGCATCAGAGGAGTAGCGCTCGAATGGTTTACGAGCTACCTCTCGAATAGGCGTCAGGTTGTTAGGGTGGGATCTCTACAGAGCTGTGAACTTCCTATTTCTTTTGGCGCGCCGCAAGGCAGTATTTTAGCTCCTACCCTTTTCACTGTGTACATCAACGAGCTCCTGAGACTCGCCATACCTAATGTGCATATAATATGTTACGCAGATGACACCGTGGCTATTTTTCATGGAAAAGACTGGGATGACGTTGCTAAGGTAGCTGAGTCCGGGATGACGACCCTTTCCCGGTGGCTTGACGAAAACCTTTTGACTTTTAACGAAAAAAAAAAACTAATTTTATAACTTTTAACATCACGCAAGCCACTGAGTCTAATATAACTACGCTAAAAATTCATAAACACAAATGTGGTAGTTCTAATGATCGGCTTGGTAGAAACGTGTGTGACAGTCCCTGTAAGACAATCTCTAGGGTAACATCTACAAAATATCTGGGAGTGATAATTGATCAGCATCTCAATTTCAAAAAACATATAACATACATCTCAAAAAAGGCTCGCAAATTAATTTATATAATGAAAATTCTCCGCTCTACTGCCAAAAAAGATATAAAAATTATGGTCTATAAAACGCTATGTCAGACTTTGTTTCAATATTGTATCGGTGTCTGGGGAGGTGCAGCGCAATCACACATGATTGAGGCGGAGAGAGCTCAGAGAGCAGTCCTCAAAGTCCTGCTGGGCAAACCGCGAAGATACCCTACGGAACAAGTCTACAAAGAAGCTTCAGTATTGACAGTTCGCCAACTATTTGTTTTTCGTGCTGTAACTAAAAGCCATCACCTGTCAGCTGAGTCTGATTCCAGTAAGCGCAGTCGTCCACGGCACCTCAGACTTCCAAAGGTTAACTCTGTGTTTGCCTCCCGCCTCCCTCAGTATGTCCACTTTTTTACCTACAACTTGGTTGCCAGACGCTCGGATGTCCTCATTGGCTCATTTTTCGATTTTAATAAGAAATTGAAACAGTGGCTGGCTTCGTTATCATATTCACAAACCGAACAACTTGTTTCATTTGGTGAGTTGATTAAGGAGAACGTTTTTTCGTCACAGACTTAACTTCAATAATCTCAGGGAAGTACCAAACACAAACACACACACACCCTCACACACATAGACACACCCTCTCACCCTAACCCACCCTCTCACACACACACACATCCTCTCTCTCACACACACACACACACACACCCTCACATACACCCTCTAATAGATAGTGCTAGTATTATGATCTCATTCATTCAAGTACATTAAGACTGCTGTAATTATAAATTTGGATTTAATTAATTAATTTAATAATTGTGTTAGTTATTTATTTTTTACTTTTTTTGTGTTTCTCATCCGAATATAAGCCGAGCGCAAACTGTTTATGGTAACTGGATGTAGGGTGCCCAAAATACAGGCCTTGCCTAGTTTGGGACCCATTGTAAAAGCCTTATACCATGATATTATTTTCTGTATGTAAGCCTAGTCTAGAGTAAATTTATAATTGTAATTTTAATATGGCAAATAAATATTTTTTACTTTACTTTACTTTACTTTAATGCATTAACCTTAGTCCAGTAACTTTATACATTACCAGTATGCGTTAAATCCGGTAGATCTGATTTTTTGCAGACTTGTTTATGATGTTGGCCTAATGATTCTCCCAAGTCTGTGACCTCGAGCGACGAACACAACTTTGTCAAAAATCGAAAAAACCGCGAAAAATCGTCTATTTTTCAAATTTTGGCGATTATAACCCTAAACGTAGTCGTTTATCGTTTTTGAAAAACTTTCTTATGGCGTTTATAAAGTAGACTACATTTTCTACAATGTGATACTAGAATTGTCTCTGTACACAACTGTCTGTGTTTGAAAGACTTATTCTCAGCAACTATTGGGTTGCTGAGAGTAAGTCTTACAAAGTTTATATTTTTTTTCGAACTTCGCAATTTTTTGCAATATTGTAACTCCTACTTGACCACTTTATGGCACAGTTACTGCGGTTTTTAACCCCCGACCAAAAAAAAGAGGTGTTATAAGTTTGACGTCGAAGTCTGTCTGTCTATCAGACAGACACACATACAGGTCTGTCTCTATGTGTATCTGTCTGTGTGTGTACATGCCAGAAAAATGTGCCAATTTGTCCTACGTCCCAGCTTAGGTACTCTGTGAGGATGTTAGCGGAAAGCAGTTAGTAGGAGACTGTTGTTTTGGAAGTCAAAACTAAAATAGGCTAAGTGACGTAGCATAGATCTATAGTATCACTGGAGATCCTAGAAATAGATCACTGGATGGACTAAAATGGTCTGATGATGATAATGATATTAATTTTTTGCATCTTTTTTAATTTATGATTTCTATTGTACCTATAATAATATGGTTATTGGCCTAAGGTTTTTCCTAATCACAAAACTAGTATTGATCCTAATACAATTCTAGTATAAGGTTTGGTTATCTAAGAAATAAATCCATAAAAACTTATATAAAATTACTTTTATTAATATTAACAACAAAATATCACAAGATAGAACACAGATCTTAATATTAGGTACATCTTTAGCGAAAGAGCAGTCATAGAAAAAAAACCTTTAAAAAGTAAGTCATAAAATCTTCGTACGTCTCACAACTTCCATATTGCAATGGAATTTAAGACCTGTACAAGTCTTATTGGTCGCAAGGGGCACTCCTGGCCAGAGACACTTCGCTTCCCGCGCACCGGAGCAAGCACTCGTTGTTGTACGTGACTCCGTCCGACCCGCACACCGGCCGCAGGTTCCTCGGACACGGACACCCTGGCTGCCCACTCGGAACTGGCTTCACCACGTTTACACCCTCGCATTTACCGTTGTGTTTCACGCTCAATGATGGGTTGTTTGCTGTGGCGCAGTTCAGCAAGCAAGGGTTAGCGTAAGTGGTGCCATCACTGCCGCAGACTTCGTTCAGGTCATCGGTGCATGTGCAAGGTGGAGGTTGGGGCAACGATGGGAGTTCAACCACTCGGACTTTGTCGACGCACGCGCTGAAGCTTTTGATGCTCAGGGAGGGGTTTTTGGCTGTGGCGCAGTTTAAGAGGCAAGCGTTGTCGTAGGTGTTGCCGTCGCTTCCGCACACGGGGTTGATTTCCTCAGTGCAGGTGCAGGGAGGTTCGCTGACTTGGCCGCCGTCTGGGCACGGGCCGTCGCGGGCCACATCGATGCTGGGGAGGGCTGATCGTTTACACATCAGTTCGCATTTGTTGGAGTATGTGTTCCCGTCGGTGCCGCAGACGGGTTTGTACTCGAAGGTGCAGACGCAGACTTGTTGCTGGGCGCCGTCGCAGGGCCCGTCGCTCTTGACGGTGATGTCCTTGCCGTAGCGGTCCCTCTGGCAGTCGAGCAGGCACTGGTTGCTGTAGGTCTCCCCGTCGGAGCCGCACACCGGCTGCAGGTTCCGAGTGCACACGCAGGGCGGCAGGGCGGCGGCGGTCAGGGCCTGGACCGCCACTACGGTTAACACGGCTGGAAATAAACAAACCTTGTGTTAGATCAGCCTTTCCCAAAGTGGGCGATCACGCTCCCTTGTGGGCGCAGTAGGCCTAAAGGTTACAGGCTAAAGGCGGTAAGAGACCCAGGAAAAAAAATGGGGGTGTTGTGCAGAGGCTTGGAGTCCGTTGTGTACTACCTACTGGGCTCAGATCTCACGTTAACTCTTGCTATCTCTTGCTTCACGATAACTATAGTAAAAGTCTCGTTTAGAATTAATGTTACATCTCCGCTAATTTATCTCACAATAATTAATTAATTTAATTTGAATTATAGTGGTTTTAAGTATGTGAAAAAAAGGGGGCGCTAAAAATAATTTAAGTATTCTCAAAGTGGACAGCAGACAAAATACGTTTAGTTACTTAATATTTATTTAATTCCCTGAGTAGGTACTGATTGGCTACATCAGGTAAGTAAGAACAAATTCAAGTTTCGTATGAAAAAGGCGAAAATCTCCGCAACTAAGTAGATATTTGTAATATTCCGAGCATTCGTTTCGTTTATAAAATAGCTTGTTGATCTGAGTACAAAATTACGACAAATATTCAAGGTGTTTGGTCAAGACTACGGATATGCTCCATGAATGATTTTCTAGAAACTTCCAAGGCATAAGTAGGTACTAGTTGTCATACTTTAGGGTTTTTGACCGCGTACATAATGGATAGATGCCTTTCCGAATAAACAAGCGGGAATTAGCATTTCACGTAAACAATTACGACATCAGATGTAGTGACAAGAGGTTGACGCTCCACTGGACTCGATCTAGGTCATGCGCATACGCACATCAGTAAATATTTTGGTTGTTGACGTAAAAATAGCATGTGATAATATGGTGGCTTAGCAACCAACATAAATATTTAGTACCTATGCTTCCAGTGAGATACATGGAAAATCATAGAAGTTCCATGATATAGGTACGACGGTTAATTACATCATGATGTAACTTACTACCCTGACAGCAATGAATTATAACTAGACTGACTTTTATGATGTTTGATGTATCACTAGTGAAGGATTTTCACAAATTTACTTATTTTCGCATTGTATTGGTAGAGTACAACAATAAATTGATTCTTATTCTATACTTAATCATTAAAAGTACATATTTATCATTGGAACAAAGTATACCATGTAATATGCAATTGATATTAAATTTGTTAACTATGTGTAGGTTTATTATTCATTAAATTTTATTTAAATAATAATTTAATTGAAAATGAGGTAGGTAGGTACAAAGAGACACGTTACTTTCACCAACCAATTTGCCAATTTACACAATATTAAATCAAGTTTCCTAGTTTTCCGGCAATAAACTTTCATTATAAATATGTATTAGTTTCTACTTTATTTTTGGTAGTTCGGTTTTTTTTTCGATTTCATCAATCTATGTTATTTGTTAGTACCTAGGTACTTACTACCTACTTAGGAAAAGTTTAACGGATCTGATAAATTTTATTAAAATGCAATCTCTGTACTCGGAAATAAATTTTACAATGTTAAGTTAAGCAGTTACGCGACACTTATGATCACTACTTATGGCAGTTACGTGCGTGTAAATACATTTATTTTCCTATTGTACTTGTAACTGACATTTCGACCTCAACGCGTTGTTAGCCTTGACATTCATTACGATTGTTTGCGGATGAAGAATCCATTTATTTTATAAATTAACTGTGCCTCACAGCCCACAATCCATTTATTTTGTGAAGTACCCATTTATTTTATAGTGCCCACGGGTTCTCCTGCAGCTGAAACTGTGAGGCGACCTCGGTACCTACAACCAATGGTTTCTATATTCTCTACACGGTGACAAGACAAACAAAACGTGTTGTACCTAATCGCGTACCTAAGTTAAATTTGTTACCGTAAGTTAACCTTTATAAGTTCCAGCAATGTTTGATTGGACAGCTCTCCCCAGGTACACTAGCAGCACCCCACACTTAAACTAGCATAACATATACTAGCAGCGCCTCGCGGTGCCACCCGCGTAGTTCCTGTTCCCGTTTTCAGTTTTTCTGGGATAGCGTATGTGTTCTTCCAGACTATAATCTATCTGTGTTCCAAATTTCAGCCCGATCCGTTCATAAGTTAGGACGTGATTGAGCAACAAACATCCATACTTTGACGTTTATAATATTAGTGGGATAGTGGGATGAGTAATATCTATATAGAGAGAGAAAGAGAGCCTTTTGGTGCCCTTCTTCGTAAAATGTAGTATTATGTTTATGTTTCAGAAGCCTTCCCTGTTAATTGGGTTTATCATCTGTTCATCTCTATATGAATATTTATTTTTAAATCACAGTGGTTGTTCTAAAGTTATCCTTGAAAAATGTTGGTTGTAAGTTTGGAAACATAATTTTACAGAATAAATGTCCTTTAAATCTTTAGAAATAAGGCGTATCAAATTTGGTTTGCCATTTTTCTTTTAGGCATAGGATTTTATAACTACTAATGGTACCTTACCTAGTAGCAAGTATGACTGCACCTCATAGGTAGATGTTTAGCAAACCTACTTATATTGATCTAAACTGTGTTAGTAGTACCTAGGTTTTATTTTTTTAACTTTTATAGTTTACACTTGACTACCATCTCGCCTGATGTTAAGCGACGATGCGGTCTACGATGGAGCGTGTTAACCTAGAAGAAACCGAAAGGTAGCTTCCTACTCAGACGAAATATAAAGTATAAACATCGTACCTGTAGTTGTGAAAATTAAGCTTGTGTAACTTAAAGAGCAGTCCTAATAGTTGCCATTATACTTAGCGTGTAGAAACAAATACAAGGAGTAAGTATTTGTTAGTTCGGAGTAATAAACAATGAACTAAATCATTTAGCATGACCGTGCGAGATCCTCTACCAAACAGTCGAGATAGGTATACTCTGTATAGTCCACAACAGACAATACATAAATTAACAAAAGATGATGGCATTCTAGAGAAAACCTATCGCTATCAAATCGTCATTAAAAAAAATATAGGTACACATAATAAATCAAATGACAGTTATGCGTGACTGATGCAGTGCCGAATTGATATTTTTATGAGGGTAGGCCACTTTGTTTCCATCGCCCCGTGTAGCTTTCCTTAAAATTATTACCATGGACGTACCTATGCTCATTAAATTTATCTAAAGAAATGGAACACTACTACCTGTGTCGCAATTGAGAAATATTCAGGTTTTTGCATTTTCGAAAAGTTGACAAGCATTAGAGAAGCAAATATCTACGACGAATCTTGTAATACCTACTAAAGTAGCGGTGGTCAGTTGTATCACAGTAAAGAATACTACACTTTGGCGAAAAAGAGTGGGAAATAATAGAGGCGACACAATGAGAACTCTACTTCTAACTCGTTAACAATTAGGTTACCTACTTATAATGATTCATTAAACCAGTTACCTACTATAATGTTTATTCAATACAATGATTACAATGACACCAATATTTATCACTTGATTGTCATTGTTAACAAAATATCATAAATTACAAGGTTGAATCAGATCACAACGGACCCCAAGAGAGTATGGCCATCGAATAACCGTGGAGATGAATTATTTATTCTATAGTCAATTACAAAGTAATGTCGCCATCAATCTGGGCACGCTTCCGACTGGTAGTGGGCTTGAACCATCCTGATTAAAAGTCGTCCTCTGAAGTCGTTTTTTCCCCTTTAATATAACATTGTTTTTCAAAATCAATCAACATTGTGCCTATTCTTAAAACACGGGCTTATCAAAACGCTGGCATAAAATTGAAGATATTGAAAAATAATCATAGAAACCAAAGCACATTCAGTAGGTACTTTCAAAAATATATTCGCTAACTGTACACTTGAAAACATCCACAGGGCAACATTTTTTGTAAGCTGTTATTTGACACGATAATTATATAAAAATTAAAAACTCACCTAATTTATAACTCATCTTCACACCGTACTCTATATCAACGTTCTAATTGCCCGATCCACACTAACTATCGTATTTATACTGCTCAAAAGGTTATCTTTATTTGTAATCCAATATTCTGCGACGAGACTCAGAGGAATAATGATATTCCGAAGACGGCAGACTAGTTTATATAGAAATCTTATTCGTTACTGGGAAACTGCAAGGTTTTATTTGAGCTGTAAATCCCCGAGACGTATGTACGTCAATAATTGTGGAGCGCCTTCGGTTGCCCGGTCACCGTGTCAGATGAACATTTACTTAGAGTCTTAATGTGAAATCGACTCTCAGCATAATGAGGATAATTCTATTAATACTCTAGTACTAAGTAGATTTCTTAATGTTTATGTAAATATTGAAATTGCATCCTTCGGGTTCGCTGTAAATGTTTTTCCGTGTTTGAAGGAAACAAACACGGAAAACTAAATTTATTTTCAAATAGCTTTAAGTTAAAAACCTGGTGGCCTAGTGACGGGAACGTCCTATTTTACAATAGTCAGGACAATCAGGTCATACGATCGAATCCCGCGTGGAACTCTAGAATATTTTTTCAAATCTTATGCCTTATACCTCTATAGCATTTGAATAATTGCTCTATTGGCAATCTTTTGCCATCATCGGTGAAGGAAAACTGGCGTGTTCCGGGAAAGTTATTTTTCGAGGCCACGCGTCCCCCAACCCGCAGCTAGCCAGCGTGGTGGATTATGGTCTTGCCTCTCTTCTTGTAAGAGAACACTCCGAGTCGCGTGGGAACATATAATGGGCTAAAACTTATGTAGATACAACAAGCCCTCTCTTTTCAAGCATTTAATTTAAATTGGTTTGACAAATTTGTTTGCTCTAGTGCGACTATCTCATGGCTATCGCGGATGAGGCGTAGAGTTTGTATTCACAAAAAAAAACCTAAACTAGCTAATCCGGCGAGCGGTATGCCGTGTGCCGTAGCTATATTTTTTCCGTAGCTTCGTTAGTGTATTTGGAACAGTAACCATGAAACGATGTCGCTTTTTCGAGCTACGAGCAGTCCAATAGAAAAAAGTGCAAGGTGCCATTAGATCACGCAGATCAGTTGCACAGTCCTCGAAAAGTATCTGATAAAAAACCGATATGCAACTGAATGACACTCTTGTGCGTAAGACTACGTTCAGATGACAAGCGCTCAACGCGCTTTTTGATAACGCGATTTACAACTACATACATACATTTTATTCAGGCTGTACACATGTTAACGCGCGTTTAACGAGCGTTATCAAAACGCGCGTTGAGCGCTTGTCATCTGAACGTAGTCTAAGACTTCATAGTCTTGAACATCGCTGCAAAATTGCTAGCTTATCGGTTTTTATCGGATACACTTCGGAGAGTGTGCAACTGATCTGCATGATCTATTTCCACCTTGTCCTTTTTCTTCCGGCTCCTTTCGAAAACGCGACATCGTTTCATGAACGATGTCGCGTTTGAAAGAGGAGAGTTATCATGGTTATGATCCAAAGACACGAACGAAGAGGTTTGACTCCACGTTTGTGATAAGAACGTCTAGGTTGCGTTGCCTGAGTGGGTTTTCCGCGATGCGATGGTTACAATCTCGTTATCTTTAAATCGATAGTGAATCGGTTTCTTCTATGCACAGAGAAAAACAGTGCTTCTAAGTCAGCACGCTCTATCGTAGACCATATCGTTGCTTGACATCAGGCGAGATGGTGGTCAAGTGCGAACTTATTTAGTAAACCAAAAAATTGGCAGTCATAGGAACTCCCGATAGAAATGAAAACTTATAAACTCAGAATTTGATAGCTTACTTTGAACTACGCGGGCGAAACCGGAGGGCGTGGCCATGAGCATGGCCATCTAGAAATGCGTTAGCCAATGGGACATGCATTTCTAGATGGCCAAAGGCCATGGTCCTGAGTATACCTGAAGATTTCTTATCAATAGGGTTTTTTTTTTTTTTATTATTATTTAAAGGGGTTTGGGTACTTTTGTATGGGCCCGTGGCGTCGTTTTTTTTTTTTAGCGGCCAGATATCTGTTATCATTTTCTTGTAACAATAAAATACCCCGATGCTATCTGTGCAATCGGATTTGCTCTAAGTCATATCGGAGCTGAGTTATAGCCTGTCAAAGTTATTTATTTTTTGGATTTTTTGTATGGGCAAGTGGCGTCGTTTTTTTATTTTAGCGGCCATCGATCAGTTATCACTTTCTTGTAACGATAAAATACCCTGATGCTATATGTGCAATCAGATTTGCTGTAAGTAATATCGGAGCTGAGTTATGGCCCCTCAAAGTTTTTTTTTTTGGTTTTCTTTGTATGTACTAGTGGCGCCATTTCCTATAGCGGCCAAACATCCGTTAGCACTTTTGTGAAACATTATTTTTACCCTAAGGTACCTGTGTAATCAGATTTGTTGCAAACTATATCGGAGCTGAGTAATGGCCCCTCAAAGTTTTTTTTTCTGTTTTCTTTGTATGTACTAGTGGCGCCATTTCCTACAGCGGCCAAACATCCATTAGCACTTTTGTGAAACATTATTTTTACCCTAAGGTACCTGTGTAATCAGATTTGTTGCAAACTATATCGGAGCTGAGTTATGGCCACTTAAAGTTTTTTTTTGGTTTTCTTTGTATGGACTAGTGGCGCCATTTCCTATAGCGGCCAAACATCCATGAGCACTTTTATGAAACATTATTTGTACCCTAAGGCACCTGTGTAATCAGATTTGTTGCAAACTATATCGGAGCTGAGTTATGGCCACTTAAAGTTTTTTTTTTGGTTTTCTTTGTATGGACTAGTGGCGCCATTTCCTACAGTGGCCAAACATCCATTAGCACTTTTGTGAAACATTATTTTTACCCTAAGGTACCTGTGTAATCAGATTTGTTGCAAACTATATCGGAGCTAAGTTATGGCCACTCAAAGTTTTTTTTTTGGTTTTCTTTGTATGTACTAGTGGCGCCATTTCCTACAGCGGCCAAACATCCGTTAGCACTTTTATGAAACATTATTTTTACTTAAAGGTACCTGTGTAATCAGATTTGCTGCAAACTATATCGGAGCTGAGTTATGGCCACTTAAAGTTTTTTTTTTTGGTTTTCTTTGTATGGACTAGTGGCGCCATTTCCTACAGCGGCCAAACATCCATTAGCACTTTTGTGAAACATTATTTTTACCTTAAGGTACCTGTGTAATCAGATTTGTTGCAAACTATATCGGAGCTAAGTTATGGCCACGCAAAGTTTTTTTTTTGGTTTTCTTTGTATGTACTAGTGGCGCCATTTCCTATAGCGGCCAAACATTTGTTAGCACTTTTATGTAACATTATTTTTACCTTAAGGTACCTGTGTAATCAGATTTGTTGCAAACTATATCGGAGCTGAGTTATGGCCACTTAAAGTTTTTTTTTTGGTTTTCTTTGTATGGACTAGTGGCGCCATTTCCTACAGCGGCCAAACATCCATTAGCACTTTTGTGAAACATTATTTTTACCTTAAGGTACCTGTGTAATCAGATTTGTTGCAAACTATATCGGAGCTAAGTTATGGCCACTCAAAGTTTTTTTTTTGGTTTTCTTTGTATGTACTAGTGGCGCCATTTCCTACAGCGGCCAAACATCCGTTAGCACTTTTATGAAACATTATTTTTACTTAAAGGTACCTGTGTAATCAGATTTGCTGCAAACTATATCGGAGCTGAGTTATGGCCACTTAAAGTTTTTTTTTTTGGTTTTCTTTGTATGGACTAGTGGCGCCATTTCCTACAGCGGCCAAACATCCATTAGCACTTTTGTGAAACATTATTTTTACCTTAAGGTACCTGTGTAATCAGATTTGTTGCAAACTATATCGGAGCTAAGTTATGGTCACGCAAAGTTTTTTTTTTGGTTTTCTTTGTATGTACTAGTGGCGCCATTTCCTATAGCGGCCAAACATTTGTTAGCACTTTTATGTAACATTATTTTTACCTTAAGGTACCTGTGTAATCAGATTTGTTGCAAACTATATCGGAGCTGAGTTATGGCCACTTAAAGTTTTTTTTTTGGTTTTCTTTGTATGGACTAGTGGCGCCATTTCCTACAGCGGCCAAACATCCATTAGCACTTTTATGAAACATTATTTTTACCCTAAGGTACCTATGTAATCAGATTTGCTGCAAACTATATCGGAGCTGAGTTATGGCCACTTAAAGTTTTTTTTTTGGTTTTCTTTGTATGGACTAGTGGCGCCATTTCCTACAGCGGCCAAACATTCGTTAGCACTTTTATGAAACATTATTTTTACCTTAGGGTACCTGTGTAATCAGATTTGCTGCAAACTATATCGGAGCTGAGTAATGGCCCCTCAAAGTTTTTTTTTTGTTTTCTTTGTATGTACTAGTGGCGCCATTTCCTACAGCGGCCAAACATCCATTAGCACTTTTGTGAAACATTATTTTTACCCTAAGGTACCTGTGTAATCAGATTTGTTGCAAACTATATCGGAGCTGAGTTATGGCCACTTAAAGTTTTTTTTTTGGTTTTCTTTGTATGGACTAGTGGCGCCATTTCCTACAGCGGCCAAACATCCGTTAGCACTTTTATAATACATTATTTTTACTTAGAGGTACCTGTGTAATCAGATTTGCTGCAAACTATATCGGAGCTGAGTTATGGCTACTTAAAGTTTTTTTTTGGTTTTCTTTGTATGGACTAGTGGCGCCATTTCCTACAGCGGCCAAACATTCGTTAGCACTTTTATGAAACATTATTTTCACCTTAGGGTACCCGTGTAATCAGATTTGCTCCAAACTATATCGGAGCTGAGTAATGGCCCCTCAAAGTTTTTTTTTGTTTTCTTTGTATGTACTAGTGGCGCCATTTCCTACAGCGGCCAAACATCCATTAGCACTTTTGTGAAACATTATTTTTACCCTAAGGTACCTGTGTAATCAGATTTGTTGCAAACTATATCGGAGCTGAGTTATGGCCACTTAAAGTTTTTTTTTGGTTTTCTTTGTATGGACTAGTGGCGCCATTTCCTACAGCGGCCAAACATCCGTTAGCACTTGTATAAAATATTATTTTTACTTCAAGGTACCTGTGTAATCAGATTTGTTCCAAACTATATCGGAGCTGAGTTATGGCCACTTAAAGTTTTTTTTTTGGTTTTCTTTGTATGGACTAGTGGCGCCATTTCCTACAGCGGCCAAACATCCATTAGCACTTTTGTGAAACATTATTTTTACCCTAAGGTACCTGTGTAATCAGATTTGCTGCAAACTATATCGGAGCTGAGTAATGGCCCCTCAAAGTTTTTTTTTGTTTTCTTTGTATCTACTAGTGGCGCCATTTCCTACAGCGGCCAAACATCCATTAGCACTTTTGTGAAACAATATTTTTACCCTAAGGTACCTGTGTAATCAGATTTGTTGCAAACTATAACGGAGCTGAGTTATGGCCACTTAAAGTTTTTTTTTTGGTTTTCTTTGTATGGACTAGTGGCGCCATTTCCTACAGCGACCAAACATCCGTTAGCACTTTTATAATGCATTATTTTTACTTAGAGGTACCTGTGTAATCAGATTTGCTGCAAACTATATCGGAGCTGAGTTATGGCCACTTAAAGTTTTTTTTTTGGTTTTCTTTGTATGGACTAGTGGCGCCATTTCCTACAGCGGCCAAACATTCGTTAGCACTTTTATGAAACATTATTTTCACCTTAGGGTACCCGTGTAATCAGATTTGCTCCAAACTATATCGGAGCTGAGTAATGGCCCCTCAAAGTTTTTTTTTGTTTTCTTTGTATGTACTAGTGGCGCCATTTCCTACAGCGGCCAAACATTCGTTAGCACTTTTATGAAACATTATTTTCACCTTAGGGTACCCGTGTAATCAGATTTGCTCCAAACTATATCGGAGCTGAGTTATGGCCACTTAAAGTTTTTTTTTTGGTTTTCTTTGTATGGACTAGTGGCGCCATTTCCTACAGCGGCCAAACATCCATTAGCACTTTCATGAAACATTATTTTTACCCTAAGGTACCTGTGTAATCAGATTTGTTGCAAACTATAACGGAGCTGAGTTATGGCCACTTAAAGTTTTTTTTTGGTTTTCTTTGTATGGACTAGTGGCGCCATTTCCTACAGCGGCCAAACATCCATTAGCACTTTTGTGAAACATTATTTTTACCCTAAGGTACCTGTGTAATCAGATTTGTTGCAAACTATAACGGAGCTGAGTTATGGCCACTTAAAGTTTTTTTTTTGGTTTTCTTTGTATGGACTAGTGGCGCCATTTCCTACAGCGGCCAAACATTCGTTAGCACTTTTATGAAACATTATTTTCACCTTAGGGTACCCGTGTAATCAGATTTGCTCCAAACTATATCGGAGCTGAGTAATGGCCCCTCAAAGTTTTTTTTTGTTTTCTTTGTATGTACTAGTGGCGCCATTTCCTACAGCGGCCAAACATTCGTTAGCACTTTTATGAAACATTATTTTCACCTTAGGGTACCCGTGTAATCAGATTTGCTCCAAACTATATCGGAGCTGAGTTATGGCCACTTAAAGTTTTTTTTTTGGTTTTCTTTGTATGGACTAGTGGCGCCATTTCCTACAGCGGCCAAACATCCATTAGCACTTTCATGAAACATTATTTTTACCCTAAGGTACCTGTGTAATCAGATTTGCTCCAAACTATATCGGAGCTGAGTTATGGGCCCTAAAAGAAAACCAAAAAAAAAACTTTGAGGGGCCATTACTCAGCTCCGATATAGTTTGGAGCAAATCTGATTACACAGGTACCCTAAGGTAAAAATAATGTTTCATAAAAGTGCTCGCGGATGTTTGGCCGCAATAGGAAATGGCGCCACTAGTACATGCAAAGAAAACCAAAAATAAAACTTTGAGGGGCCATTACTCAGCTCCCGATATAGTTTGGAGCAAATCTGATTACACAGGTATAAGGTAAAAATAATGTTTCATAAAAGTGCTCGCGGATGTTTGGCCGCAATAGGAAATGGCGCCACTAGTACATACAAAGAAAACCAAAAAAAAACTTTGAGGGGCCATAACTCAGCTCCGATATAGTTTGGAGCAAATCTGATTACACAGGTACCCTAAGGTAAAAATAATGTTTCATAAAAGTGCTAACGGATGTTTGGCCGCTGTAGGAAATGGCGCCACTAGTACATACAAAGAAAACCAAAAAAAAAAACTTTGAGGGGCCATAACTCAGCTCCGATATAGTTTGCAGCAAATCTGATTACACAGGTACCCTAAGGTAAAAATAATGTTTCACAAAAGTGCTCGTGGATGTATGGCCGCAATAGGAAATGGCGCCACTAGTACATACAAAGAAAACCAAAAAAAAACTTAGAGGTGCCATTACTCAGCTCCGATATAGTTTGGAGCAAATCTGATTACACAGGTACCCTAAGGTAAAAATAATGTTTCATAAAAGTGCTAACGGATGTTTGGCCGCTGTAGGAAATGGCGCCACTAGTACATACAAAGAAAACCAAAAAAAATAACTTTGAGGGGCCATAACTCAGCTCCGATATAGTTTGCAACAAATCTGATTACACAGGTACCTTAGGGTAAAAATAATGTTTCACAAAAGGGCTAACGGATGTTTGGCCGCTATAGGAAATGGCGCCACTAGTACATACAAAGAAAACCAAAAAAAAAACTTTGAGGGGCCATAACTCAGCTCCGATATTACTTACAGCAAATCTGATTGCACAGATAGCATCAGGGTATTTTATTGTTACAAGAAAGTGATAACAGATCTCTGGCCGCTAAAATGAAAAAACGACGCCACTTGCCCATACAAAAAATCCAAAAAATAAATAACTTCGACAGGCTATAACTCAGCTTCGATATGACTTAGAGCAAATCCGATTGCACAGATAGCATCAGGGTATTTTATTGTTACAAGAAAGTGATAACAGATCTCTGGCCGCTAAAATGAAAAAACGACGCCACTTGCCCATACAAAAAATCCAAAAAATAAATAACTTCGACAGGCTATAACTCAGCTCCGATATGACTTAGAGCAAATCCGATTGCACAGATAGCATCAGGGTATTTTATTGTTACAAGAAAGTGATAACAGATCTCTGGCCGCTAAAAAAAAAAACGACGCCAACTTTACCCAAACCCCTTTTACAGCTCCACAGACTCCGGGGTCCGTGACCTTTGCAATCGTTTTCTTTTTGTTACATGAGTCTTGGATTGGAGAAGAAAAGGAAATAGGGGAGAGTAGGGAACATTTTCTTGCTAATTCTAGGACTATTTTATTTTCTAAGTCGCCTCCTCCCGGCTCAGCGCCTCCACCACGACTGCATTTCTATCCTTGATGGCCATCTGCAAATTGAACTCTCGGATGGTCTTCGGTGTTGCAGACAACGCTCGCCGCACGAACCGACCGATGGCGTCGTCGGTGTCGTCAGCGTAATATGTGAAGGTCCCCGTGTACCGTGAGATTGCGACGACCGCATGGGGCACGCTTATCAATAGGGTACAATCCTCAAAAAAACTAAGTAGCCCGTTAGTTAGATTGCCAAAAAATATTGTACACGTATATTTTCACAAACAAAAAATGACGAAGATAGAGCGCTTCGAAGTTTTGTATGACGTCACTTGTGAGTACGATTTTTACTCACGAGTGACGTCGCGACCCCCCACTCTCGAAGTTTGATGGTCTATATCTTTGACGATTTTTAATATTATGAAAAAACAAAAAAAACGTGTCCAATATTTTTCCATGATCTAGCTGACGGACTAATTAGGATGGTGTATGTTTGACCCAGTCCGGTATCCTATTCAATTCACAGCCTACGAAAAATTTGTCTGTGGCGCGCCAAAAGAAGTTTTCACTTCAAGAAAAGACTACTGGATGGGTTCACTGCTACCGACGGCGACGCCTCGTGCCCCAGTCAGCCGCGGAAGTGCCCGCGGCCGCCTCAAGGTTCCTATAACGTGTTAAAACAGCGTTTCGTCTGTAATTCGACGGTTATTATTGTCAACGATTTCATTTTACAAAATTCCTCAATTACTCGGAAATTCGACGAATTTAAGGAACTGGAGAACGAGACAGCGTGCACTCTGGCTGTGCGAGGCTGCAAACCTAAAGCTATATAGGTGCGGCTTAGGCAGTTTTTGAAGTGAAAACTTCTTTAGGCGCGCCTAGACAGATTTTTCGTGGGGTGTGAATGGAATTCTAGCGTCACGCTCGGGTATGATAAGAAATCTTCGGGTAAACTCGGGACCTCGGCGAATGGGCATCTAGAAATGCGTCAGCCAATGGGAAATGGTGACGCATTTCTAGATGGCCATGCCATGATGGCGAGGTCACGCCCTCCGGTTACACCCATGTAGTTTCCAAAGTAAGCTATCAAATTATGAGTTATTATTACATACAGTTTTCACTTCTATCGGCAGTTCCTATGACAGCCAATTTTTTTTTTAAGTTTATGCGGATTATGGCTAACTCTCATGGCAACCGACTCGCTCATTGGCGAGTATACCTAGTCCATTGACTATACTTCTCATTATAGCCACTTCTCATTTTGGCTACGAGTACTTCTGACTAGGGCAACTTTTTACTTGGGCTACTTCTTATTAGGGCTACCTACTTCTCAAAATTTCTGAATGTTTATTGAAATAAGTACTCTCTTTATGTACCTACATAAACATGTTTATTCATTCATTCCTTCAGGTGCATTAGGGCTAATTCGCAATGTCACGTGTTGCCGTAAAATTGTAAATCCATATCAGATTATAAACTAACTTAACCTATCGTAGAATGTTAATCTCAGGCGTTTGCTGATAACTAACAGTGCTTTTATGTTCAGTTTTGTGTAAAATTGGATCGTGTAACAAAATCAAATTTATTCCGACATATTACCTACTACCTACTGTATTATTATGACCTCCTCCAAAGTTTTAGGCTGCGACCGTGCCTGCAGGCCTACTACGAAGTACGATATATCGGCCGAACTTATGGACTTTTCCTACCTCGAAAGACAATCTGTCGGTTGATAGGATCGGCCGTTTCGTTCGATTCGACTCTCATCCGACCTAAGTCTATAACTTCCGACCGAGATGTATCGATCTGACTGTTTTTCGTGGTAGGCTACAATCCGATTCATCTGTCGGTCGGATCCGATCATTCGGAGTTTGTTTTCGTTGTCAGACGCGGTCCCAGCGTCGAATTTTGGAGAGGGTCACCAGTACAGAGCCTGAGATTTGGGGGGGGGGGGGGGGTCACGAGTAGAAATACAATAAATTGAGTAAAAAAGACTACTACTAGCGCCCCATTTTAAGGTAACATATACGATTTTGGGGGGGTCATGTCCCCTGTGACCCCCCCTTTGGACCGTGCATGTTCGTAGTAGACCTGCTGGTTACACTGGATCAATGAGTACCTACATCTAGTCACCTTCGCATCGCACAGCGTCTCAGCCAGGTGGACGCCCAACCTTCCAGGAATGAGGTGATCTGGTGACATCACAGTCGTGACTGGACAATTCAGAATACTTCGCTAACGCACATGCGGTCGATATCACATTAAAACAATACGAACTAGCTCATATTTCATATTTAACTATGATATTTGCGCTCGGTTTTTTGCCTTCGCATCTCGATATTTTTTATCATAAATTCACTGACCTCTTTCATGTTTGAGAACATTTTTTTGTACAATGAGGCAATTAGCTTTTTTTAACACGCTTTTATTAGCTTCACCTGTATGTATGTAATGTATGTAAAGGGGTCGGCCCCTTTGAGTTCGATTTTGTCCTACTTTGTACGATCAGATTTAATTCAAACTTTGCACACCTGTCAAAAGTCGATGACAATGCAATAATCCGATCGAAGCATCCGATTATCCTAATTAGATTCGCCAGGATTAATTAATTTCTTTCCGCATCCTTTGCATGCGAGTTTAACTCCATACAAACTGCTAACGATTCTGCGTATCTATTCTGTTGTGTTTGTGTACCTACAGCGAGCGAGCGTGTTTTTTTTAAACTATTATTTTATTTAATCTAAAAACCTGTCAAAAATATTTTTTTAATCACGTCACAGGTGCACAGGTTTTTGAAGTGAAAACTTCTTTTGGCGCGACTTGATAGATTTTTCGTGGGCTGTGAATTGAATTCTAGCGTCACGCTCGGGTATGATAAGAAATCTTCGGGGAAACTCGGGACCATAGCCATTGGCCATCTAGAAATGCGTCAGCCAATGGGAAATGTCAAAAGGGCGTGGCATGGTCATCTAGAAATGCGTTAGCCAATGGGAAGTGCTGACGCATTTCTAGATGGTCATGCCATGATGCCCAGGCCACACCCTCCGGTTACACCCGTGTAGTTTCCAAAGTAAGCTATCAAATTCTGAGTTATAAGTTTTCACTTCTTTCGGCAGTTCCTATGACTGCCAATTTTTTTTATTGGAAGTATAGAGTGACAAGACGACCAGGACATGTGTCTGATGGTCAGCAACATGCCTGTCAATAACAGCACAGTGACACGCAGTTATTGGAACATGATGAGTCAAAATCATTACCTAGCATTTAGCATTGCACTGCGCTGGTAACCCAGGATATATAAGATGTTTTATCTCTACGCCGTATAATTTCACTGGAAAGTGGAAACATTGTCTTTCAAACCGGAACACAGTAATGTTTGCACATCACTGCTTGGCGGTACATTAATGGAAAATCTGCAAAGAGCTCTACCATTACAAAAGGTGGCATTAAGGTTTCATTTTGGTAAATAATTTTAATAAGCGCACCTAACTGTCAATGAATAATTTTCTTTTATATCTCCAATATATCTCAGAAGCAGCGTCTCAAGGTTTTACTGCTTTTTCCTGCAAAGAAAAGTAGACTATATGCTGTTGCCGACTGTAATCTAACTTTGTTTCAAATTTCAACTCAATCGGTTCAGCCGTTCCTACGTGTATGAGCAAAGAACTTTCGAAAAAAAAAACTCATTTATAATATTAATAGGAGTAGTCTGTCGTCCTGAAATCGCCTAATTGTCTTGAGTTTCTCTGACGTCACATATTATCGTCGAACATTTTTATATCACGTCATGTCGATAATTTTACTATGTATCACATGTACATATGACAGCTTTTGGGATTACGTGAAACTTTAGTGGGTAAATCTTCGAAATACGCCGTTTGGCGACGATCAGATTCATCAGTTGATGAGATGATGAGATAGATGGCAGACAGCAGAGAGACACGAAAAGGGCTATTATATTCATTGAGTCATTTGTTCGGTTAATCGTTGCGTCATCACAACCTTGTCCTTTGTTTGTTTACTTAATCAAATAAATATAAAGGCGCAGGAGGCCCTCATCAGTAAACATAACTTCATACGGCGTGTGGGTTACAAAGTTAAATTTAAACATTTTAAAATTATAACGATTCGTCGTACACACGGTGCGCTTGCCGCCTAAAATTGAAAAGTCCTCTTTCAAAATGGCCGCCCCGCTACCATAGACACGACGCTTCGCTAGTGACGTCGAAAATCGTCACTTCTCGGTGTTACCATATTTGAGACGCGCCGACACGGCCAATCTGACATACGACCGTCCTCGGGCGTTAATGATTTTCTGAAATGAATATTGTCCAATCAATAGGACACCCGCTCGTTCATCCTGGTACCATAACTTTTTAACTTTAACTTTAACGTCAAATCTGTAAAGCACATTGTCACCGTCGTCAGATATAAAGTCATTCATGTCAACCACATGTCATGGGACCACACTAGAAAGCTCGACAAAGTTCAGATGTCGCACACTAATGTCCATTCAATCAAATTTACATCTGTACCGGACGAGTGCATCCCTTCAACCAATCCATACGGATATGGCCCGGACGACACTGACCGGCCAGGATCGACTTCACACCATCTGAACCGGACGAGTGCATCCCTTCAACCAATCCCTACGGATATGGCCCGGACGACACTGTCCGACCAGGATCGACTTCACACCATCTGTACCGGACGAGTGCATCCCTTCAACCAATCCATACGGATATGGCCCGGACGACACTGTCCGACCAGGATCGACTTCACACCATCTGTACCGGACGAGTGCATCCCTTCAACCAATCCCTACGGATATGGCCCGGACGACACTGTCCGACCAGGATCGACTTCACACCATCTGTACCGGACGAGTGCATCCCTTCAACCAATCCATACGGATATGGCCCGGACGACACTGTCCGACCAGGATCGACTTCACACCATCTGAACCGGACGAGTGCATCCCTTCAACCAATCCACACGGATATGGCCCGGACGACACTGTCCGCCCAGGATCGACTTCACATCTGGACCGACCGAGTACATCCCTTCAGCTAACCCTTGCAAGTGTAGCCCGGATGACACTGTCGACCAGGATAGACTACTAGAACTCAACATCTGAACTGGGTCGTGAACCTGGCCAATCACCAAGCAATCCAGGATAGACACAGCTTAACCAACATAAATTTCAATCTCATTATGTACTTCTCATATCTCAGGGTCAGAGTGTGCACTAAAAGTATCTGATTCAGCAGTAATAGTACTAGATCTGGCGGACATAGTATCCGAACACGCGGTCAAAGTGTCATTATCATTGGTGTAAGTAAATCATCTCTATGAGTTGCATTCTCTTTTTTTTTTTTTTTTGACGCCGACTCGGTCTCCTTACAAGATTAGCGGTGATTTCAACCAAGGTTTTCATGTCCAAGAGGTACTGAGCGCAATTTCATTAGCATGCTTTAACATGCAATGAGAACTATCTAATTGAATATTGACGTAATAATAAAGGGTCCTTTGAATTTCCCGTCTCTTTGGTTTGATTTTTGTAATCAAAATCGCCTTTTAAAAATGTTTTTTTTGACGTTTTTAATGAAATTGTTGAATATCGGATTAATTTGCGTTTTAGATGTTCGCTGATGAATTAACTTGCACCAAATCAAGATGTTAACATTCTTGTTGATCATGGACGTCTCATTTTGTTTTCGACACACCTATTGGTTGTACACGAATCCCTAACCTGAGTTCTGTAGGAGAACGTTTTGTTACAGCTGATGCGGCCTATTGTGTAGGTAAGAGTTGAATGTTACCTAATTCATCGCGTCCTTTTTCAAAGTTAAAGTCAAAATCAAAGCTCTTCATTCACAAATGTACAATTTACACGTCAATTTCAAAAACAACTAAAAAGAGCATACAAAGAGTATACAGTTTTTATTCCAAATCCTATCGACAATAGTTAGCCAACTTTTTAGTATTCTCATCATCGTCTCCATTTATGCGTTAGCCCTATTAGACCTTGTTGTAATAAAGTAAAGTTTATTTTAAATTTTAAAATCAGAACTTTAATAGCAACGACTTCGGTGAACAATGATTCGTAAGCGCTCCAAAAAGGCAGACTGCCTTTTGTAACGAGTAAATCGCAAGCTTACCATCAAGAGATAAGCATGTTCTAGCAGAACATTTTTTTTTGTCAAACCGTCAACAATCACTTAACAATATTAATTTCGATTGCTCTTCCCGCTTATTTTACTCGAAAATCAATGTGTAAGTTGAGCCATGGCACCGCTACATTTAGAATTGAATAAAGTTGAACGGGTTACGCTACTTACGGGCGGGTTGATGGTTTGCGAATTATACAAGATTCAATGAACTTACACGTGCAGTTCGACATCTCTGCATAATTAAATGTTCCCACTGCTGGGACCCGGGACCCTCTCCCGCAAGGCGAGTCAAGGCCAAAATCCACCATGCCCAGCGCGGGCTGGCAGATAACACACGGCTACGGAAGACTCCAGGTGCACGTCGGTCTCCTCACGATGTCCCTCGTGGACGATCCCTCACCGCTTCAGTCAGCGGAATCACGCAGACGAGCTCGAAAAGACAGCGGCACGCGCGGTCCCGAACCCGGGATCTCCGGATCGGCTGCCGCCGCTCCCCCAACCACACAACCAGTACCTATTTCTCATAGAGCTTATCTAAGGTTTTGTCCTTAAATTAATGTCGTATTTCATTATGAATGTGATTAAGTACGGTCCAAATTAGGGTACCTAGGAAACTGCCTGGTTTCGAACGATTTTTCTGAATATGATGCCGTTCCTGACATTATATGTTTGAGCTACATATTCAGGAAAATAATTATTATTAATAGACTTTAAGAAAAGGTCTCGTATATTACTGTCTCGATTTTGTTTCAATCCTGATGAAGTTTAACGTAACTTTCTTTGTGAGTGAACCTTTAATTCAAGAAGATAATTTCGCGAGATGCTGGTTACGTGTGTTTGTTCCATTTTCACGTATTGTTTTTATTTGAACGATTTTGAAGAATTGCACTGCATAAAAACTTTAAAATGCCGACATCTACCTACTATCGTCTTCAGCTTGTAAGAGTGACTCGTGACTCGATCTCCGACGAACAATGGCTAGAATATTCGATAACATAAATTACTTACGTAATTTACTTTTTGCAAAAGTATCACTTCAGGTTCGGTAGAACTGACCTCTGTATACAACTCTGCCAATAGAGTCGGATTAAAAATAGTGGATATAACTCTCTCCCACAATTCGTATTAATTTTAGAAAAACAGGTATTAAACTGTAAGTACACAAAATTACTTTCATGCTTCCATGCTGCGACAAACATTGTCGTTGTAAATTTTAATACAAAGCCTTTGCTCAAAAATATCCCGGACTATTACCAACTATTACCTAAAGGATTAAATTAACTGGAATCTTTTCATTCACGACATACGTATTGATTTGAGTTGCGCACTATATAACTGCACCGCTAATTAAATAACAAAGACTTTTACGCGTCGTACAGTTTTCGATCAGAAAAGAGATTAGATTGACTCACCAAACGACGACTTCAAGGTGCCCTTAGAAAGGCGGTGTTCTTACTGTTGAACTTCGTCGATCTACCACTGCTCTTCTTGACTGTAAAAAAATAGTCACTACGTACCCGGCGTGAGCGCATACATAGCTGGTCACATTGATAGTTTCCTCCGTAGTAGTAAGCAATGGAGAACATGTATCTTACTTCAGGCCAATTTCTACACTTTGTCTCCTATATTGGGCTATACGATGACCGGTGGGTCATCCGTCAATCCGCATTAGTAATTTACTTATGAGTAAATCATTTCAATGAATGTGCTCGTTTTACATTCTTGTCCTTCGCCATCCAGACGTCGTTTATGTAGGTAGTATCCTCCGCAGATAATTCGAAATAGAACGAGTTCGACTCGTTGCGGTTCATGTGTGCAAATTACGGCAAATTCAACACAGCGCAAATATAAAATTATAATAGTCTCTTCAGTCATCATACGCCTTTGATTTCTTTTTGGACGATAATCCATAACAGCAGAGCGAATTCCGTTGCTGTTTCCTTAGATTCAACGCGCAAACGTAGCATTTGGTCGAAGTAATTCACGAGTAAATTCACTCCTTCAAGGCGTTTACCTTGCACAATCACTTTACACCAATTATTGGCATCCAAACCTTGTTCCGCTGCTTGGAACTCAGGGAAGTAATGCTTCCATGCTACCCAAAACTTTCTCAGCGGTTGTGGGTGAATTTTGGTTGGTTCACTTCGATTTACAATTTGTTCTATCCCACTTCTGATAAAGGCGCAGGAGGCCCTCATCAGTAAACATAACTTCATACGGCGTGTGGGTTACAAAGTTAAATTTAAACATTTTAAAATTATAACGATTCGTCGTACACACGGTGCGCTTGCCGCCTAAAATTGAAAAGTCCTCTTTCAAAATGGCCGCCCCGCTACCATAGACACGACGCTTCGCTAGTGACGTCGAAAATCGTCACTTCTCGGTGTTACCATATTTGAGACGCGCCGACAAATATAAAACAGGGTTTCCGAAGGTTTGTTCTTACGCAAGGGCGGGAAACTGGGACGCTACTCGACGTGACTTGCATTGTGTGTAGGTATATTAGTAGGTAAGTACATTAATTAACACTTTATAGGTACCTACCTAATATGCTACGAACAAGTCTTTGTTCGCATTTAACACTACGTTTATGACAAAACTATATGACTTCATAAATGTTACTGATTTGTTTGTTGAATGAATTGTATTGTATATTGCAATACATAGATAATAAATAAATTTCTTTATTTGCGAAAATGGGTAATTACAATATCTTAAATGTTTAGGTACATTGAGAACTCCATAATCAACCTTACGGCATGCAAATATGTAACTTAAATTAGATAATAATAGTTGCGGAAAAAATAATCATAGATAAATGACTATATGAGTACCTACTTTGTCACATCATTATGGTGGTATGGTTTGGGACCCACGCTACCACCAGGGGTAGGGCTAGTGGTATGGTGGGTCCGCCATGGTATTTAAACTGGCATTGTGAACTCAACTGACATTTGTTATTTAAATACCTACCATATTCACATGTACTCAACAACTTGACAACAAATTGGTATGGGTCGCATGATGCTACCCTATGTCAGTCTGATATTTTAATTGATCTTATGACGATTGTAATTTTATTAATTTGTACCTAGTATTATCTTTTATTGTATTGAATAATTAATTTTGTTACTGGTAGGTAATTTGTCTGACATGGGCAACTATTTATTGTTTCAAATATTAGTAGTGCTAGTAGATTTGTTGTAGTGGTAGGACTATTAGCACAGTCCGCCTGGGAAAGTAGGTACCACACCTTTGCAAGTTATTCTACCGCCAAGCAGTAATGTGCAAACATTACTGTGTTCCGGTTTGGAGGGCAATGTTTCCAGAGAAATTACAGGGCTCAGAGATATAACAACTTAGATCTCTGGGTGACGAGCGCAGTGCAGTGCTAGGTATGATTTGGACTCTTCATGTTCCAATAGCTGCGTGTCACTGTGCTGTTATATGGCGCGCATGTTGCTTACCATCAGGCAAATGTCCTGCTCGTCTCGTCACTCTTTATTAAAAAAAAAACTTATTTTTTTGATAATTTTAATCCAAGCTTGCCAATTTAGGCCCTTGTATGTAATTTCAGCGAGACCTAGTGAATCGATCGAACAATAACTGTATGAGAACTTTGTAACCAAGGCCTACAAGGAGAATAAATGATATATGATTTATAAAGGGGTTTGGTAACGTTTGAATGGAATAGTGTAGAATAGTGGAATGTAAAAGAAAACGTCAGTTTTCTTAGCGACCAAAGATTTTTCGTCACTTGCCTTACCTCCATGGTACGAGTATTTATAAGTAAAAGAAAACTTTGAAAGGCCATAACTCAGCTCCGATGTATCTTGCAGCAAATCCGACTGTATAAAATTTATAAAAAAAACGTAAACTACATACTACCTATATCGAAACGAAGATATTTGGCTTTTGCATTTCTTGTAGTAAAAGAAAACTTTGAAAGGCCATAACTCAGCTCCGATGTAACTTACAGTAAATCTGATTGTACAAATTTTATACAGCCTATATAATCATGCCCCGAAAAATGATTCCCACCATCAAGAAGCGCAAAATTGAATATCTCGGTCACGTGCTTAGGCATGATACGAGTTGCTCCAACTAATAATGATGGGAAAAGTGGAAGGAAGAATCCGCGCGGGACGCCGGAAAAAATCATGGCTCCGTAATATTCGGGAGTGGACCGGCATCAACTCTGTTGTCTGTTGAGCAGCTTTTCCGGATGGCAATGGACAGAGACGAATTCAAGAAGCTGACGGCCAACCTTCAACATTGAAGAGGCACTTGAAGAAGAAGAAGTAGAAGATATAATCTATATATCTACTAGCGGCCCATTCCGGCTTCGCTCGGATTTCGTCATATAAGGACTATTAATCGAAAAAAAAACTATCCTATCTCTCAAGTTGGACAAGACTGCTCACGGTGTGCCAATTTAATTAAAAATCGGTTAAGTAGTTTAAGAATCCATCGCGGACAAACATCGTGACAGGAGATTTATATATATTAAGATAAGATTTAGAGAAATGTGCACATAATAACTTTAGCTCACTTCATGCTGTTCTTTCAAACTATCCAAGTTATGGCCAAGCAGCCAGTAATGAGGCCGCGAAAATTAATTTAATGAATTTGCGCGTCCTCATTTAATTTAAATTTAAAAAATAATAATTTGCAATCATAGGAACTGCCGATAGAACTGAAAACTTATCACTCAGAATTTGATAGCTTACTTTGGAAACTACGCGGGTGAAACCAGAAGGCGTTAAATATGCTACTTATAAATGCTGATGCATTTCAAGATGGCTATAAACATCTAGAATGCTGACGCATTTCAATGGTCATGGTCCCGAGTTTGCCCGTAGATTTCTTATCATTTCCGAGCGTGACACTAGAATTCAATTCACAGCCCACGGAAAAATCGGTTAGTGGTGCGCCAAAATTCGTTTTCACTTCAAAAATAACGCCAAACTCGCCCAAATTTGTACCACAACTTTGACAGTTATTCTAAATCACAGTAGGAAATAGGCAAACGTAACTGTTTTCCTGTTTGAAGGGCAATGTTTTTAGATCATTTTATGACAAAGAAATAAATAATGTTATATCTCTGAGTGATGAGTTCAGTGCAGTATAGGCAGTAATTTGATTTCTCCATGTTCAATTGGCTGTGTGACGCTGTGAAGCTGTGAATGCTGTGATGTAATGGACTGGCGTGTTGCTTACCATTAGGCGTATATCTTGCTCATCCCTTCCCTTAATATCATTAAAAAAAATTGGCAGTCATAGGAACTGCCGATAGAAGTGACAACTTTTGACACAGAATTTGATTGCTCACTTTGGAAACTACGCGGGTGAAACTGGAGGGCATGGCCATGGCCATGGCCATCTAGAAATGCATCAGCATTTCTAGATAGCCAATGGGAAATGCTGACGCATTTCTAGATGGCCAATAGGAAATGCTGGCGCCTTTCTAGATGACCAATAGCCATGGTCCCGAGTTCACCCGAAAATTTCTTATCATTCCCGAGCGTGACACTAGAATTCAATTCACAGCCCGCGAAAAATCTCTCTGTGGTGCGTTAAAAGGAGTTTTTACCTCAAAAACTATAACGCCATGCAAAAATAATGAGTTTTATCTTATTAGCAACATCACCTCATTTACAGATAGCAACAGAACGGACAGCGATATATCATATTTGTATATCGAGCATATCGACTACCGATTAGACGATCACTAGTGTTTGAGTTCGATAAACACTCTGATTTACATAAGCACTTGTAATCTGGATCTATTTTTAAACGGTAGTATTATACAGGGTTATTGGTAATCAGCCTGCATCCTTTTAAGGGGATGTTAGGTACATTCAATACGTCAACTTTTGTTCTACAGTTTTTAAAAATTTGTGTTTTTTTTTATTTTACAAAATAAATAAAAAGTGTATTTTCACGGTCTAAAAGCATCGAGCTCTTCGTAACAATTCGTAACAAGAGCGCGTACGCTCTTTAACGCGCAAATAATGATGTGCCGAAGTGAATAAACACTAAAAAGTCGCTAAACAGTACAAAACAAGGGCAACAAATACTCACTTTTTTTTGGGTTATCTATTGAGTATTAACGAAAGTTGTAGAATAAAAGTTGTTTGTTTAATTATACAGAACATGCCCTTAAACGGATGGAGGCTGATTACCAGTAACCCTGTATATACCTCTACCTATATGTACTAACGGCCCGTTCCGGCTTAATCGGCTCGGATAATAACCTAGATACCAACTGCAGCGCCATCTGCCGGGCTGGTTTGTGAATCTAAAGGATCCATGGCAACCCTAAACTTTAATAATAAAAATACATGTTTATTTTTATAAAACAATTTTAGATTTGCCATAAGCTCCGGGAAATTTTAATCGAAAAAGAGTGAAAAACATTTAAAAAAAAAAAACGAAAAAAAAAGTTTATCTGTAAAGGCGGTTTACTGACGATAGAACGTGACAACGTCTTAAGAAAATACTGATGGAATGGTAGCATTTTTCAAAAGAAAATTTTAATTTCATTTGTTTAATAGATTTGTATGTAAAAAGTAATCAGTAGAATTTAGTCATTTTCAATCAAAACAATGCAAAAAAGCTTTTAGATGCCGGGGATCGAACCCGGGGCATTTCACATGCAAAGCGAACGCTCTACCACTGAGCTACATCCCCGCTTGAACTACTGGTCGAAATAATTAATACAACTGTAACAAACATGCGGCGAGGTAACGACCGACGGTAACGGTACATGACGTCATGTTTTGTGGGCGTGCAGCCGGCTTCATCGAATTATAAGACGTTATCACGTCAAAAGACGATAATTGATCAGATATCGAGCGGGATGAAAATGATTAAACTACTAAAATGGCTATTAAAAAATAGAGGTTGGTGATAAAAGGGTAAAATTTAGGGTTGTATGTATTTTTTAATACCACATAATAAAAAAAAACATTTTTTTTTCTAATAAAAAAAAATAGGGGTGAACAACCCTTATCACTTAGTGATATGAAAAATAGATAGTAGCCGATTCTCACCTACATTCAGACCTACTGAATATGCATATGAAATTTGGTAAAAATCAGTAAAGCCATTTCGGAGGAGTAAGGTAACTAACATTGTGACACGAGAATGAGCCGTTTTCCGACGAGACAAAAAGATATGGTTTAATAAAACGATAATAGGAGGCGCTTGTAGGTCTTTTGGTTTGTTGTCAAAAGCGGTAGGCATAATGGGACTAAATTCATTCAATTTGCGAAAGCACGACTTCTAGTAATAAATAATAAACTACTTTATCCATGTACGCATTTTATTCGAATGAAAACTATATCAAAACATCAAAATTTTAAAACAAATTCGTAAACCTGATGAAAGACAAAATATATTTTTTTTTAATTTATTCTTGGCTATGGATACTAATCCTTAAGCCGAGAGAGTATCTCTGTACTTAGTCTGTGGATAAAATATTGTCGTATCAGTGTTGCTATTTATATCTTTGAATTTTCCTTCTACTTTGGCTTAGTTGGTGTCTATTGCCTCGGGAGTTCTAAAGATTTTTACTGAAAAGGGATTGTGATGAGTAACGGTTTTTTATTACATTATCAACCTAATTAGCTATTTTTATTCCCAATATTTTAAAATTAAAAAAGACACTTTTTACACTATACTTTTTCCCTGAAAACGGGTAGGGTCTCTAAAGGGATTACACTGTTGAGAGTATATGGTAGAGACAGATCTATCTGCATCTCGAACAATCGCCATCTAGTGCGTCCGTTGGAACTATTTTTGTCTCGTCGGAAACTCCCTCATTGTATATATTAGATAATATAAGATTTAGCTTCACTTGTTGGTTGAGCAAATTTAGCAAGTACTTACCTAATTAAAGTTTTATTACATTCCAGTCGGTTATAATTTTTTATTTTACGTTTCATAATGAAAATAACGGGATATATGTAGAACAATAGATAGTTATGCTTAAAACACATTATGCCAAAAAACTATTATGCAAAAGTTACATTATGCCACTATATATTATGCTACATTCATTATGCCAAAGTAAATTAGGAATAAAATTATACGTTTAAATTGCACCCACTGCTAGTACTTCAATGAAACTGAAAATTAGTGTTTGATTTACAGTACGATTTTCAGGAAAAGTCTTCAGGGAAAACGATAAAGGTTTTCCCCTAATCTAGATTACCTGCGTCGTACACTAACACGATTTGAACCATGGTAGAGCATGCCGACAATAAAATAAGGAAAACAGTCCATGACTCGGTTGCTAAATAAATATTAATTGTTTACTAACGCGAACGCGGCTAGTTTCTATGAGCTTACTGGAACCGAAGGAATACCTCTATGGTAAATAAGAATAAGAATTTATTTATTGCCGTACTGTGTTCACAAAGATCTTAAAGTAGCTTTTAGGTATAGGTACAAAAACAGTATGCCAAATTACGGGCGTGCAATATGTGTCACATAGTACTTAACTATGTTGATGGGTTCGATTCCCACCCAGTGCAAATATTTGTGTGATGAATTCAAATGTTTGCACTGTGTTTGGGTGTTTCTATGTATAATAAGTAGTATGTATTTACAACTATATAAGTATTATATCAGCTATTTGGCCGCCATATTACAAGCTTTGCTTAGTTTGGGGTCAGATGGTGTTGTGTGTGAATTGATATTTATTTATTTTAATATAATTATCACGTCATATACGTAGTTTAGTTACAAATAAAAATAAGTTAGTAAGTTAAACTTACCTACAAATTATATTTCAAAAATCGAGCTTTACTATGTATAACTTTTGTTGCAAATATAGAAAAAACTTCAAAAAATAAACACTGAAATTGAACAAAAACATGTTAGAGTAGGCACATCCTGCATCATTTTAGGCTAGGAAGCGAATCCATTTTGAGATCGTTGTTGGGGGAAACAAAAGCAGCTTGTTATATATACGAGTAGGTACAATAACTTGCAGCGCCAACCAATTTTTTGGCGAGGCGAGTATTTCTCGAAATGGGCCTTTTATTTCTTGAAAACTCAAGTGAAATAATCAAATATACTTACCTATTATACAGCGAAAAGTCATACAAAATTATAGATAAAATACTAGAAATTGAATAAAAACATAATCTTAATAGAACAGACGCTGGATGGAGTCGAGTGTGCAAAATATGAGCTTTGAGTTTTTCTGAGTTCAAAATTCAGAAAAGCATGCAGATTTTTATGATTCTGGATGTTGCCAACCTATCTCAGGGATAACCCGCAATAATATTCATGTGTTCAGTCCATTTCTTCATACCTAAAGAGATGGGGTGCAAAAAAATGGACCAATACACTTCCTGGCAAGATCCAGAATCATAATCTTTTCTGAGTCCAAAGCCGTACAACGAGTGCGGTCCTCATATTTTGCATACTCAACTCCACCCAGCGCGCGCTCTATGGGTAATGTAAGATTTTCATATAAGACTCATAGCATTCCCTGACGTTTTATAAGGAACTCTCGACTAGTCAGCGCGGAAGGCGAATTCGACTAGGTGTTATATCCTAATTTAGGAATGAATTTAGACAAAAAGTCACCCATGTCATGGATATAGCCCGTAATTGGGAATTGGGGAATAAATAAATTAAACCATTTGTTTAAAAAAATTGGCAGTCATAGGAACTGCCGATAGAAGTGAAAACTTATAACTCAGAATTTGATAGCTTACCTTGGAAACTACCACGGGTGTAACCGGAGGGCGTGGCCTCGCCATCTTGGCATGGTCATATAGAAATGCGTCAGCATTTCCCATTGGCTGATGCGTTTCTAGATGGCCATGCCATGATGGCCTGTCCACGCCCTTTCAGCATTTCCCATTGGCTGACGTATTTCTAGATGGCCAATAGCCAAGGTCACGAGTTTACCCGAAGATTTCTTATCATACCCGAGCGTGATGCTATAAATCAATTTACACCCCACAAAAAATCTGTCTAGGTGCGTACCTAAGAAAAGCGTGAAAAGCGCGAAAACCTAAGCGCACTAAAGAAGTTTTCACTTCAAAAAGCTTGCAAGCTTGCATGTACCTACCTATCGCACAATTTTGTAACTTGACCACGGTTATGTGACCCAAGGAACCATATGTGACTGCAGCCAAAGCTGAATCCGCCCTTGCACAGCAATAGCTACATAGCAGAGATGTTACGGAGCTTCGACTCCGACTCCGATAAGTCGGAACTTCCAATTATTATTACATCTTCGGCTCCGAAACTTTTAAAACGGAGGTTTTAATTGGAGGTAAGGTGTATAAATATTCGAGATAATCCCTTATTATTATATTATTGTGGTGGAAAGTAAAGAAAAATACAATATCCCAACCCCTTTAACCAATTTCCCGTTAATGTTTATCGTGCCCACGTATTTAACAAAAAAAAAATATCCCCCAATAAAAAAGTATCTCCTGCCACCACTTCTGATCCTGCCTATGCTTCCGACTTCAGTTTCGACTCCGGTTCCGACTCCGATAAATCAAATTTAAAAACTCCGACTCCGATAAAATGACCTCCGTTACATCCCTGGTACATAGCACAGAACTTTGCATTATTGCATTACAGCACTTTTCGGTACTGCACATCACTACACTTCAAGCTGCCTATACACACTGGGCCAGTGGAGGCCAACGCGAGTCTCGACAAAACGGCACGAGACAAAACGTAGCATCCACACACTGGGCCAGTGGAGGCCAACGCGAGCGCCGACAAAACAACACGAGACAAAACGTAGCATCCACACACTGGCCCAGTGCAGACAAAAAAGCGGCACGAGACAAAACGTAGCATCCACACACTGGCCCAGTGCAGACAAAAACGAGGTAGGCCAATAGGAGAACAGGACGCTACTCGCCGAGCGCCTTTGTTTTGTGCACAAAAACCGACACCAGTCACGAGAGACGAGTCGAGACAAAACAGCCCTATACACACTGGCCACTTGCCGTCACTCGGCCAGCGAGGCGAGACCACAAAACGACCCTCCACACACTGGCCTTGGCCTCCACTCGGCCAGTATGTATAGGCAGCTTCACATACAACACAGCTTTGCGTAACAAAGTACAACACAGCCAGCACCGCATAGCACACCACTTCAGCACTTCACAGCACATTATAGTACATTAGAAAACACAGTAGGTACCTACAATATAAAACCATTTTAGTATCCCACAAAATAACAATCATTATAATATTACAGCAGCTAACAGCCTGTCATCAATTATTATTATTACAACATTACATAAATATGATGAAGAGCGATTACATATCACATAACCTGCAATATTTGTCGGAATCAATATTGTAATAAAACTTCTGCACTACAAACAGATCGATTGCAAAATTATCTCTAACAAACTTGAGTATGGAGCTACCGTCCTGTTTCTCTAACAATTGATATTAATATTGTATTGTAAAATAAACCTCTTTGAATTGTCAACTCTACTGGAAGTTGGTCACATTGTTACACTCGATGTGGTTTGATCTTGTGGTGTCTTCATTATACAGCATGTTCTATTTTATTATAATAATTCAATTATTCTTCTGAAAAACCAAACACTTGAGTTCAATTAATTTATTAAGTTCACATACTCGACTAATTAATTCTTTTAATGATTTTTTTTGTAAAACCAAAAATAGAGAATGTGGGTGGGTAGACCAACTAAATACACTGCTCCAAGCTCCAATGAGACGGCGAAGTTTCGGAATAAATAAAGATATCATCGATGATTTTTATTGTTTTGGGTAATTTTTCTTAAATGACTTTGATATAATTTCTCTGGAACCTGGAACTGAAGGACAATTTACCAAACAAATCTGGACGTCTACTCTCTTTCTACAAAAACGTAATTTCGAAATACACTCGCGACTTTCCAACTGCGATTCTACTTCGATCCGTCGTTTTGGCCGTTTAAATGTTCTAAGCCTACTCTAATTAGAGTATACTTAGAACATTTAAACGTCAAACCATGTTGTATCGGACGAAACGAAGTAGAACGAGAGCAGGAAAGACGCGAGCTTTTTTTCGAAATTACGTTTTCGTAGAAAGAGAGTAGACGTCCAGGACGTACCTTACCGTAATTTCGAAATGAACTCGTGACTTTAGTACTCCGGTTCTACTTCGTTTCGACCGATCGAACATTGTTTGACGTTTAATTGTTCTAAGCCAACTCTCATTAGAGTTGGCTCGACGAAACGACGGATCAAAGTAGAACCGGAGTAGGAAAGTCGCGAAATTATTTCGAAATTACGTTTTTCGTAGAAAGAGAGTAGACGTCCTGAATCATAAGAATCGATTCAAAATTGGCGGAGCGTTACATTCTATCAAAAAATAAAACAAATTACCTACAACCGAATTAAGATCTCCACTGTTTTTGAAGTCGTTTTAAAACAACGGCAACAGCAAACGGTTCAGATGAAGGTAAGCGCTGGAAAGTTGTAAGACTTTCGTTGAAAGTTGTAATATTGTTTAATTTTTGAAGTGAAAATTCTTTTATGCGCGCCTAGACAGATTTTTCGTGGGCTGTGAATTGAATTCATCCGTGGCATGGCCATCTAGAAACGCATCAGCCAATGGGAAATGCTGACGCATTTCTTGATGCCCAAGCCGAGATGGCGAGGCCACGCCCTCCGGTTACACCCGTGTAGTTTCCAAGGTAAGCTATCAAATTCTGAGTTATAAGTTTTCACTTCTATCGGCAGTTCCTATGACTGCCAATTTTTTTACCATTCGTTCATTTGTTTCAATTATTGAAGTGAAAACTACTGGCGGTGCTCTACAAACAGATGTTTCGTGGCTGTGAATTGAGCTCAAGCGTCACGCTCGTGAATGAAAGAAATCTACGGGTAAACGCCGGACCATGGACATCTTAAAATCATTACGTCAGCATTTCTAGATGGCTATGTCGTGTTACCCTGGTTACCATTAGACATCTAACCATGGCAAGCGCGGATCCAGGGGGGACGTAATGGGGGTCATCAAACTGGGCTGGGTGCAGTACCTAGGTGGACCACTAATTAATAAAACCGGCCAAGTGCGAGTGGGACTCCCGCACGAAGGGTTCCGTACCATTAGCAAATAAACGGCGAAAACCTCTATGGGTTTATTTGGAATTCCGTATACATCGTAATTTCCGCATACAGGCAAAACGTTCTTTTAAAATTTTGATTTTTGCCTCATGATTCTGACGACGAATTCGATATCGCGTTTTATTTTTACTAGTGGCGCCATCTAGTTTTCTTGGGACGGACTAATCGAGCAAGAAACGGTAAAAAATCAAGTTTGTTGTATGGATTAAATATTAATTTTATTTTATTTTTAGTTTGTGTTGTTATAGCGGCAATAGAAATACATCAACTGTGAAAATTTCAACTGTCTAGCTATCACCATTCTTGCGATACAGCCTGGTGACAGACGGACGGACGGACGGCCAAGTTCCAGTAATAGGGCTGGAGTTCCGTTTTTATCCTTTGGGCACAGATCAGAAATTATTATTATTATTTATTATTATTTATTTTATACAAAAGTGCAAATACCTACACGATAATCACCTAAACTGTCGTATACTACTTACCTACTGTTACTTGCAAGAAAAAATACACCTTAACACACCCACGCAGAGTTGTACATGCCGTGCGCACCGTGTGACGCCAGTTATTCTACCGCGAAGCAGTAATGTGCAAACATTACTGTGTTTTTTTTAAATAAAGAGAGACGAGACGAGCAGGACATGTGCCTGATGTTAAGCAACATGCCAACATGAAGAGTCCAAATCATTACCTAGCACTGCACTGCGCTCGTCACCCATAGATCTAAGATGTTATACCTAATGTGTATCTAAGAGGGATCAGGGCTTAGAGATCTAAGCCCTGTAATTTCACAGGAAACATTGCCCTTCAAACCGAAACACAGTAATGTTTGCACATTACTGCTTGGCGGTAGAAGAACTGACAAAGGTGTGGTACTTCCCCAGGCGAACTCTGCTAAGAGTCCTACCACTACAGTATTTCATTAGACAAGCCCATTCATTTGATACCCATATAGAGATAGGTTGTGAAGAAATATTTTGTCCACCATTTTGTGGAGGGGGCCATTTTGAATCACAATTAATGATTCACAATTAGGTGAGCTATCGCGAAACATACTTACATTCAATAAAAATTAAGCCCAGAACCGCCTCTTATGAGAAATAAATGAACAAATTAGTATAATTCATTATGTACATGAATATTCAAGAAAGTATGTCGTCAAAAATTATAATAAACTTAATGAGACATAATAAAGATGGGATAAAAAGGTATTTCAGACAAAATAATTTGTATCCATAATCTCTACTGTTTCTATATTCTGTACGAAACCTAGCAAAATTTGGCTCAAAAATAAATATTAACAATAAAAACACTTCCCTTGCATCCTGTTTCGGCAATTTGAAATAAGATGAATTACTACTACATTTTAGTGTCTTGCTATTGCAGCCATTCACAATACAATAACGCCGCGACATTATTTATGCGCGCACTCGGCGTTTGTTCGCACGTCTACTCGGGGAAACGGCAAACGACCGGCGGCCCTGTGATTTTAGTACACCCGGGAGGACCCGAACGAGTAGGTAAATAGCTCGCGCCGTTTAGCCAGTGATGAGGGTGTGCTTTGGGTGCGGAACCCTAAAAAGCATGCATGTAGGTACTTATCATTCAGTTTTGTGACTTGACCACTTGACTATGTGGGAGGCATGTGACTCCCGCCCCTAGAGCCAAAGGTGGATCTGCCCTTGAACTACGGTCATTTAGTCTAGCTGACCGTGCTAAGTGTAGAAAGCACACTTTGGAAACTATGCGAATGAAACTGGAGTTCGCTGCTAGTCTGGAAAAAAATCAAAGCATTGTCGTCTAAATACTTCTAAGCACGGCCAGCTAGACTAAATGACCGTAGTTCAAGGGCAGATCCACCTTTGGCTCTAGGGGCGGGAGTCACATGCCTCCCACATAGTCATTCAGAGTTACAAGTTTTCACTTCTATCGGCAGTCCCTATGACTGGCAATTTTGTTAGGGCAATTTTTCGATTTTTTCTTTGGGTATAATGGCCCCCACAATAAAGCCTTGATCATCACGATAATCAGTCGCATCCTCGTCCACAGCTAGGTATGAGCCACTAGACTAGTCCGTCAAGCGGCAGGGAGCCCATATGGGCTTCGCACCGGATATGACTCATTATGTGAAAAAAAATGTAAAAAAAAAAATTGGCAGTCAAAGGAACTCCCGATAGAAGTGAAAACTTATAACTTAGAATTTGACAGTTTACCTTGGAAACTACACGGGTGTAACCGGAGGGCGTGGCCTCGCCATCTTGGCATGGCCATCTAGAAACGCGTCAGTATTTCCCATTGGCTGATGCGTTTCTAGATGGCCATGCCATGATGGCCTGTCCACGCCCTTTCACCCTTTCAGCATTTCCCATTGGCTGACGTATTTCTAGATGGCCAATAGCCATGGTCCCGAGTTTACCCGAAGCTTTCTTATCATACCCGAGCGTGACGAATAAATTCAATTCACATCCCACGAAAAATCTGTCTAGGCGCGCCTAAAGAAGTTTTCACTTCAAAAATTGAATCTACCCTCAAGAATTTTGAGGTTAGTTTTGACAAAACAAATCATAGGTAAGTGAAGCTTTATCATCTAAACATTTTTGCGGCAGCAGTATAAAAAAAACTATGAACTAGTAAAATCAATAAATTGTATTTATCTTAAAATAAGTCTCAACTGAGGGGCTAGTCTATTGTCCTTTATTTTATAGTAGAGTTTCATTAGTGAGTCATAAATGTACAATCCTAGCAGTAAAGCAAGTCCCTTTAACTGCCCATAGGTACTAACGTGTTAATGCGTCATCAACATCTTAAGATTCGCTGCTCGATTAAACGAAGTGAAGTCCCTCCACGGAAGACATGCGCAAATTTATGCAAGAACGTAACGTCTACAATACCATTGTTCGAGAGCCGAGACGCACTCTGTATATCGTTGCGAATTAAACTCAAGAGTTAATCGTCTGTTTATTATCCTTGTCGGTATCGAAAGGAAATGAGCAGATAACCGCTTGTTAGTAATTGTGGCCCCTATATATAACATATAACGTTGGCTGCTGGGAAAGTGCATCGAGCAGTGACTCCGCGAACGCAAACAAACAAGGACACCCACTATGGATTACAAAATTGGTACGTTTTTTTTTGTTTTTTTTTTTATTTTGGTTTTGTTTTGGAGTGTTGCTTTTGTTATCAAATTATTTGTTGCTGTTACGGTCTATAAGATTAGCTACTAACTACGCTCTGGGGTGTAACTCTTGGCTTACGTAAATTATTAAGATTGATTAATATTATTTAATGTTTTTTTTTCATTTAATAAAATAAAACTAGCCTTCTCTAACTTCTATTTAGCAGTAAAAGTCCCGTTAAAATCGATCTAGCCGTTTGAGATATTAATCGGAACGAACAGATAGATTTAATGTTACAACATTTTATATCACCTAGCATCTAGTTATTCAAAATTAAAATAATGATCATCTAAGACGTCGACGATCAACAATGTCGATGATAATGTGTGACAAACTATTTTAATTAAACGGTAGAGGGTAAGCGCCCATTACTCGAAATTCGAGTAGCAACGTCTTAGCCTTTTTATTTTTAGTGAGTCGGCAGTGGCGGAAGTGACTCGATGGCTGTGAAATAAAACGTAACTAACCCCAACTACATAAATAACAAGAAGACCTTTTTTAACCGACTTTAAAATAGGAGCTGAAGTTCTCAATTCGGTTTTATGTTATTTTTATGTAGGTATGTTACGCGATAGCTCCGCCCAATTGTGAATTGATTTTGTTAGGTCTTTTTTATGATGGTCATAAAAATCGATGAGGAGGTTTTTGAAATATCAACAAAAAACTAAAATATTTATACCTATATTTATCTGGATTCTTATGAAATTTAGTCATCATCAGCCCATATTCGTCCAATGGCAGACATAGGCATCTATCTGGTATGTGGTGAAATTTAGTCGATTGTCTGAATTTTATTTTATATTGAAATCGGTTTTAGTTTTTTTTTTTGAGAAAATAAATTATTTATTTTCTTTTTACGTGGTAGAAATCCATTATCCGTAGCCTTCCGTCTAAAAGAGACGGTCGGGTTATATCGTACTCGAAACCACGAGTAGTGCCCCTACCGACTAAAACCTCCGGGGTCACAGAATAAATATACGGGGTTCCTTTCCCTCCCAACCTTTGCCAGAGATGAGAAAATAGTAAGCCGTTGCCGCAAACGACGGGAACTTACTATTTTAGGTACCTACCTAATGTCATGAGGTCTTTATAATCCGCTTTGTTTGTTATTGTAATATAAATCCATTTGATGATTGATTTTATCGATATAATTAATAGCCATACACTGTTATATACTTACTGTTTTTTTTCTGTGTTATACGGGCATACATTATGGTTATTATCTACTATCACCTAAAAATAATTACTCGTTCATTTTTAACTGTCAATCAGTTTCAAGGAAAAATCTCCAGTTATTTTGTTTGTGTTAGTTGTTTATTTGCTTTGCTTCCAAGAGTTATTCTCACTAACAGATAAAAATAATTTTATCTGCGCTGTTTGTACACCGAATAATATAAATGTTTTTAGAATTTACGCTCTATCGCATTTCTTATAAATATGTATTGATAATAAATATTATTATCTCTTAATGTAAATGAACACTTAGTGGACGGTGGACTTGTGGCAAAATCGGCCGATTTCATAATCTCACCATTATGTAGTAGGTTCAAATTCCGCACGTACCGTTTGCATAATGTTTATTCGTAGTTGCCTACATATTTATCGTAGCCCTCATACAACAAAGTGATTCCAGGTAGACTAATAAACATATGTAGGGTAAATAATTATTAGCAGAATATATTATTATTTTGACAGCAAACAAGTTACTCTGTCTACAATTATGTTAGGTAACAAACATGTATGCAGGTAATTAATATACATAGATTGTTGTTTTTGTAAATCATAAGTGCATTGTCTATTATCCAATTCTGGCCTAGACTAAGTCAAGTTGGTAGTAAGTCTGCCTGTAAAGCCGTTGGTCGTGGGTTATATATACTTACATACTTAATATAAATAAATAAATATTAGTGGACAATTCACACACAACACCATCTGACCCCAAACTAAGCAAAGCTTGTATGATGGCGGCCAGATAGGTAGCTGATATAATACTTAAATAATTTTAAATACATACTTATATAATAAATTAATACAAAGAAACATCCAGACACAGTGCAAACATTTGAATTCTTCACACAAATATTTGCACTGGGTGGGAATCGAACCCACGACCTTCGGCTTCGCAGGCAGAGCTACCACATAAGCCACGAGGCCAGTCAATGTAGGTTATGTAGTATGTAGGTTGTGGCCGTGCCTATATTAGTGTGTGTGTATTTATGTGTACATCCGTAATATACATCATACATCCTAACTCCGAGACAGCCCACTTTAACAAGTTTTCTTCCAGCATTATGTAAATAATGTCGTAGCGAACAGTCTAGGAGCTGGACAGTCCGTCAATCTCCCGTCTCCTTCCAGCGCTCCTCGTGTTGTCGGCGGCGGTGGTGCTGGCCGCGGCCGCAGCCCCCGCGGAGCACCCGTCCTGCCCCTGCGGCCGCGTCTACGCGCCCGTGTGCGCCTCCGACTGGGTCACCTCCAACAACCCCTGCGAGTTCTCGTGCCGCGCTGCCTTCGTCAAGAGGAAGTTTGGACACGAGCTCAGGGTCCTGAGAGCCGGGCGTTGCGAGAGCTCCGGACATTAGCGGATAGTTAAGACTTTATTATAGGTACGATTAACTCTGATTTTTTAAAAACTTATTTTGGTGCGTCACAGACAGATTTTTTGTGGGCTATGAATTAAGCTCACCCGTCAAGAAATCTTCGGGTAAACTCGGAATGCTGACGCATTTCTAGATGGCCATGCTCATGGCCACGCCCTCCGGTTTCACCCGTGTAGTTTCCTAAGTGAGCTATCAAATTCTGAGTTATAAGTTTTCACTTTTATCGGCAGTTCCTATGATTGCCAGTTTTTTTTGGGTACTCTGCAAAGGTACACAAGATAAGTACTAGACCGTGGTACCTACTAGGTATATATTACGATATTTAGAAAACACATTTATTAAATACTAGCAGCGCCCCGCGGTTATACCCGCGTAGTTCCTGTTCCCGTTGTGTTATCGGGATAAAAAGTAGCCTATGTGTTTTTCCAGACTATAATCTAACTGTATTCCAAAATTCAGTCCAATCCGTTCATACGTTAGGACGTGATTGAGCAACAAACATCCAAACATTGACATTTATAATATTAGTAGGATAATTAATTATTAAGAATAAAATAAATCAATTGTATAAAACTTTAATCAGTAAGTACCTACTTTATATTTATATTACTCCTGTTTTTTACATATAGTTCAGTACCTTCTTTCAAAATAAAATTATTCCTTTGCACTGCTAATTGGAGTGTCTAACGGTTTTAGAGTAATTACCTGCACGCTGCACCTACTGGCCTACTTGTGCTTAGCACTGAGTGTTTACACAGCTTCTACTGCGTAGCAGATAGTATACTAGACTTTACAGTCTAGGAAACTGTAGAGAGGCCTTGTCTTGCCTATGGTTCGCTTAAAACTACTCTATGTCTACGATTCTTCGAAAAACGTTATTTCGAAATAAACTCGCGACTTTCCTACTCCGGTTCTACTTCGATCCGTCGTTTCGTCCGTTTAAATGTTCTAAGCCTAATGTAATTAGACTAGATTTAGAACATTTAAACGTCAAACAATGTTCGATCGGACGAAACGAAGTAGATCCGGAATAGGACACTCGCGAGTATACTTCGAAATTACATTTTTCGTAGATAAAGAGTAAACGTCAAGGTGACAGGATCTGAGCATTGATGATCCTAATCATCCTAATAAATACTTAAGGTTAAATTACGTCACAATCTTTGTTTTTTTTTCTTATTTGGACTAAAAAGGAAAAAAATATATTTATAAACCGACTTCAAAAAAGGAAGGTTCTTAATTCGGTTGTATGTTTTTGCAAGTATGTCATACGTGATAGCTCGACCAATTGTGTATAGATTTTGATGATTATTTTTTTGTTTCATAGATCATAGTTTAGAGGTGGTCCCATATAAATTTTATCGAAATTGGTGCGGCGATTTTTGAAATATGAACAAAAAACTGAAAATTTATCTCATAGGTATATCTAGACGACTAAGTGATCGTTTCTTTTGAAATTTTGTCAATTGTCTGAATTTAATTTTAAATTGAAGTCTAGTTTTTGTTGTTTATTATTTTTATAAATATTAAAAACTGAAAATTTACATGTGTTTAGATTATTGACGCAAATAGGTACTAGTTTCGTTAATTATTTTAGTAAAGCCACTTTAATTCTAAACATGCGATATATCACTAAATATATATGTCAAACCTGCCCTATTTTCAGTACTCATAGCAATATCGTACCTCGCACCATCGCCCGCCCTCGTCACAGACGAGGCCCCAAAGTGGAGTCAAGTGAACTGCCCCTGCACGCCGCAGTACGACCCCGTGTGCGACCTCTACCTGCGCCGCTTCACCAACGTCTGCTACTTCCACTGTTTCAACCGCTTCCTACTCAAATACAACTTCGATAAACTGGAGATGTACCACTGTATCACGTACGAGAAACTTACCACAACCACCGTCAAACCATATCGATGGTAGTAATTGTATATTTAAATAAAATGGTATTTTGTAAAAATATTTGTTTATTTTCTTCACTTTACAAACTTATCATAGGAGTACGACTTTCGGTTTGAAAAAGCAAACTTTACAGCCACCGCTGTAAGTTAAGCGTTAAGTCTAGATCTCGGTAGACTTTAAAACACAGACTTAGAATGACTCTTAAGGTAGCCTTTCGAAGCGAGCGTCTATAGCGTCACTGACGCCGCGACAGAGAGATGTTCCACCCAAATGTATGAAATTCTAGGGAACGCCATTCTATCACAGCGACTATACAGAGACAGCGATAGTGTCGCATTTGTTTGGAACATCTCTCTGTCGCGGCGTCAGTGACGCTATAGACGCTCGCTTCGAAAGGCTACCTTTACCAAGTCTTCCAAACTTGGCACTTTAGAGTGCCAACGAGCAGCGGTATCGTGCATGCGTTCTTCTTTAAAAATGTCACTGTTGCGGCTGAAGATTAATCGGACTGGACCAGCCATATCTCACTCGAGAATGAAATAAGCCTATGTGACAACCTCGTTAGTTTTCAAAAGGCTGTCTTTATTTGTAGACATCATCAGTAGACCAAAATAAATTGATCTCTGATTACTGACATGTCGTGATGAGCCCTAATACAAGGAATAAAAGAGACCGGTTCGCCAGTTTGCTTTTTCAGTATCCATCCGATATTTTTCACACAACAAAATGAAGCTAAACAAAGCTTATACTACGGAAGTCAGATAGCTGATATAATATTTATACAAATGGAAATACTTAAAACAGATAAACATCCAGACACAGAACAGACATCAATATTAAAATTAGGTACACACAAATATTTGTTCTAAGTGGAATTCAAACCTACAACCTTACGGCTCACTCAGAACAGAGAGATCAATCAGATATGTCATTTACATTCCAGAGCTAAAGAGATAAAAAGAAATAACAAAGATTTTCCTTCATCTTTTATTTCTTAGGAGACCAGCCCCAGCTACCAGTAGGTGCACAGTGCTAAGCATTCTTATAGGTACACACTTCATATTCAAATAACTTAAACACGTGTGTTATTATTTGCAACCGTGGTAATCAAGTATCAAGAAAAGCATCATAGATCCGTTTATTTCCCTTGACACTACTGCTTGGCACTACTGGTAGAGTCATAGATCTTATAAAACAAAATGTATTGTCTCAAATGTTTCATGAATTTGCCAGATCCTTCAAGGTTGCGCCAATCATGCCCAAATTAATAATATGGTTGATTTACGTAACGCTACGATAGTGATATCGTCTAGAAAGCGAGGAACATGATTGTACATTTTGCTTATTGAACCATATTTTCAAGTACCTAGTAACTAAATAAAGATAAAACTGTGTGAAATCAGACAATCTGTCAGACATATAAAAATGTGAGGGAATTTGGAAAAAGGCGAATTATGCAGACGTTGTGGACAAAGATGGGGGCTTGGTCCCCCCTGCCCCTGCCAGTAACGACTGTTCTGGCTCCGAGCAACGAAGATACCCGACCCCAAATTAACTGGGAAAAGGGGCAGAAGCAGAAAAGAGTTTGCTAGGTTTTTTTGAAGGGGCTTCCACAAAAATGGTAAGGTGCATGTTCGTGTTACTTCAATTTACAAATACCAAAACAAACTGAGCGCATATTATATATATTATTGGCTTATCCAGCAGTGTAGTAAGTTCTATACTAGAACGAGTATCTAAAGCTGCACTAGTAGGATCATATCGGATTTCGCTGGGCAGGGAGAGAAATAAACCTACGCCCGAGTCACAAGTCTTGGGGTCTACTCGAGTTTTCTCTCTCTGTCACACGATGGACCCGGCACCCGCACGTTGAATCCATGGAATACTAAGAAGTTCGTCTCTGTCTCTTACAGCTAAATATTAAAATACATTCAGCTTATATTTTCAGTAGGTACGTACGTAACAGGAATGTTTTGTGGATTCTTACATGACCCCTGTCCATGTCCATTCTTACATGACCACAAGTAGAACGTATCTAAATAAACTTAAAAAATACTTATGACGTATCACGTATCTAACGGCACGCTAACGCAGCTATGAGCAGTTTTCAGAATTACATATCTACTGGCTTATATTCATGAGTAAATGACTGATAAATGGGTAAACAATATATCAAAATATTCATATTGACCGTATGATTTTTAAATTGCTCTAGCAAAACTTTAACGCCGCCTGTCATCTATGCCACTCTTGTTTTGACTTACAGGTTTTTGCATTCTGTTATAAATGTAATGAAATTCCTACACATTGGTACGTTCTGTCTCGTCCTTGCTTTAATTTTCATGCCAAACGAGGAAGTTAACGTCATTTAACAACACAAAATTACACAAACGAACAATGCCGTTAACTTTTTTGCTAAATATTTACAGATTTACATTTAGTACTCTTTCTTATGAAAAACCTACCTAAGGATGTAGGTAACATAGTTATAGTACAACATTCGTATTTTTGTGTATCTAATTGGTATTTTTGCACAAGGAAAAAATTATGAAACTTTAATACTAAAAAAATGTTCACGGTCGACATTATCCAAATTAGAGATGTTTCAGAATGTGAAGAAGGACCAGTTAACCAAAACCATAGAATAGATAACCAAAACACCATGCTTATTAGATAGGTACATATTATGAAACAATGAGGGTGGGTGGCATAATAAAGTGCAATTAAACTCTCAGCAATCAAGGAAAGATTAAAAAAAACTATTAGGCATAGATTAATAACGCCAAGATACCTAGATATTATTATTTACCATCGGTTATTGGCGCCACTGACATATTTCACAACGATTACCTAAAGCCGCAGTTTAAAAACAACGAGTTTAACAATTTCGTCACAGGACTTCAGTGTTGGTGCGTACTCTAGATACTTAATCTTCAAACATACGCTTCATCCAAAACGCAGATTGATGTCGGCGTACGCAGTATGTTCTGAAGGTCGCCAAACAAAACTTTAATGTCGTGGTTCGTGGAGTAAGGACAGTAAAGGACCACACAAACCATGGTTTTAATTGTCGGAGACGCATACACTAGCGCTTGACCTTGACAACTAGCTCACTATGTTTTGCCTCACTTTTCTTGCGTGGACGCGGTTTCTAGGCGTTATTATTCTATGCTATTATGTGTGTACCTATCTTGCCAAAAGTAAAGGCATACTTACTTAACAGTTGTTTTTCTGAACAACTGTTAAGAACAGGGTTCCGTAAAACCTAAAAACGGAACCCTTATAGATTCGTCATGTCTGTCTGTCCGTCCGTATGTCACAGCCACTTTTTGCCGAAACTATGAGAACTACACTGTTGAAACTTGGTAAGTAGATGTATTCTGTGAATCGCAATAAGATTTTAACGAAAAAAAAAAAATTTAAAGAAAAATTAGGGTTGCCCCCTAGACTAGCCCCTACTGAGAACTAAAACTCAAATTTTTTTTTTCATCAAACCTACACGTTTGGTGTTTCTATCGATAGGTCTTCAAAAATGATGTTGAGGTTTTCAACGTAATTTTTGTCTACACTGAATAATTTGCGCAAGAGACACTTCCAAAGTGGTAAAATGTGTGTCCCTAAATCCGTAAATGTGTGTCTGTGTGTCTCTAACTTCTAAAGTAAGAGAATGAAAAACTAAAAAAAAATATATGATGTACAAAACCATGCAAACTACCAACGAAAATTGGTTTGAACTCGATCTGATGAGCAGTTTTTTTTTGTACGTTATAAATACACTATAATTAAAACTTCGATCAAAGTTATAACGAACTACAAGAACTATGTGTAATATGTATATTATGTTACTTGCTGGAACGGAACCCTTCATGGGCGAGTTCAACTCGCACTAGGCCAATTTATTGTTATGTAGGTATAGGCATGTAAATACAGCAAAATAACTTACTATTCTATGAAATGGTAGGTACAGTTACCGACAAACTTGCTGAAAACCTACGCATCTCCCCTCCCGCACATCTTGTCTCCAATTTAGTCAAAATAGGTACCTATGTCAATCTTTTTTCATATCTTATGACCAATTTATAACTCAACTCTGTGTTCCGAAGACGCCTCATATATTGAGCGTGTTCACAATATTTACCAGCACATGCATCCAGTTTTTTTAAAATCAAAATATAGGATTATGAACCCCTGTTCTAAATCGAAAGGGCCGCGTTCTACTTATAATTATTATTATGTAGCAGGTAGACTAGAAAGTTAATGTCAAATTTGGGTGTCGGCACAGATCAGAAAATAGTTACGTGTCGGTGCGTGCGCCCCATAGTAAAAAGTCACTCGGAACTCTGAAGAGACAGTGCGTACCTACTCATCATTAGTAAAATTCACTCTTATATTTTTTCCAACCGCGCCAAAATATGTAGGTTCCTATAGATAGATGAATGTCGAGTCTGAGTTATATTTATACTTAAATGGAATTCATGAAATTGCCGCCTTGGATCACAGATTTTATCCTTTTGAGCGCCAGGACTAAATTGCATTTCCGTGCCCAGTACGCCAAGCGCACGAAATAGCTCAAAATTAAAAATAAAAAAAAATATGCTGACACCATTTGATATCTAACACACAATATTTTGGTATAGTCCGTTTTTATGTCAACTATAGACGTCGTTGGCGCACAGGGCTCACTAGCGCCTGTCAAGTATAGGTGACTCTGGCGGTCAAAAGGTTAATAGGTAAGTACCTACACATAGGTAGTACCTACCTACCTACAAAGTTTTACTACAAAGTAAGTAGACTCATAGACTGTAAGTAGTACGGCGTACGGCAATGTTTGCGTAACCCTGTATTATATATTGTCTACCTAAAACATTAGGTAAGTACTAAGTTTATGCTAAATATTTATCAGGTCATTAAATTATCTATAGAGCTATATTAATGTACCTACATACTACATAGTAACAACTAAATTTAATCTAATGTATTATCAGTCCAGAAACTCAGAATTGCATCATAGTTTCGCCGGCATTAATTCTTCCAATTCAAATGTTTTATTCAAAAAGTTTGGATTATACAACTCACTTGGCAGGAAAGCCGATAGAAAAAGATGCGTGATCATGCCCGTTATTCCCCATATCTTATGCTTCCCGCACAAATACACGGGCAGGGGCAGGTTTTTGTACGTGAAGTGTGCATGATTGTTCGTATCACAAAAAGTTGCCATCGACACACTGAACGCTTCCACCACTTCATCAGTATTAATTTTCATATCTTTAACGTTAAAGTTCATAAGTTCACCCACGATTGGGGTGATTATCATCTTCCGATCGCGACCTTGCAAGGGATGCATTTCCGCCCAAATGTCAACGAATTCGCGCGGGAAACCGATCTCCTCTTCCGTTTCCCGGAGTGCAGTATCGAAAACAGTTTCCATATGATCCCGCTTCCCGCCTGGAAAGGATACTTGCCCACTGTGGCTGCTCAGGTGCGGCGATCTCAAAGTATACAACAAACACACCTCCTCGCTGATAACACACAATGGCACTAATACAGATGCTTGTTTTTTTTCGGGCGACTCTGAGGCAATGTAGTACGGCGAATCTGATGATATAAACGTTGGTAAATCCTTTATATTTGCAATACACCGTGCCCGGGCTACTTTTGAAAGCAATATTTCAGGTAACATAGCCATGATTTCTAGTTATCGTGAGTACAAAGTCTATTTCACTGTGACTACGCCAAATAAAAAGCCAAGCCAAGGCCACGGCCACATATATTTATTGACCATTTTGACATTACAACAGCTGATAGCAACATGACAGCAATCATCTTTCATCTGTTGATAAAAACGTTCCATTTCACGTTCTGTAAATTTGTTCTTCCAATTTTTGTAATTTTTTGGTTTTGTACCTGATTGTTGGTGTATTTCACCACCTTGGCACCCTCATCACTGGCTAAACGGCGCGAGCTACATACCTACTCGTTCGGGTCCTCCCGAGTGTACCTACTAAAATCACAAGGCCGCCGGCCGTTTGCCCGAGTTGACGTGCGAACGAACGCCGAGTGCGCGCATAAATAATGTCGCGGCGTTATTGTAATATTTGAATGGCTGCAATAGCAAGACACTAAAATGTAGTAGTAATTTATCTTATTTCAAATTGCCGAAACAGAAAGCAAGGGAAGTGTTTTTATTGATAATTTTTATTTTTGAGCCAAATTTTGGTAGTTTTCAATCGCACAGAATATAGAAACAGTAGTGTGTAATATGTATATTGTATAATATCTGTTTAGAATAGATACAGTAGAGATTATGCATACAAATTATTTTGTCTAAAATACTTTTTATCCCATCTTTATTATGTCTCATTACGTTTAATATAATTTATGACGACATACTTTTTTGAATATTCATGTACCTACATACTGAATGATACTAATTTGTTCATTTATTCGACGGTCTGAAAACAACTTACAACTACCTACATTGTAGAACTAAAATATACTCCAGTATTAATTGACTATAAAACATACCTACCTAAAAAAACCGACAGAATTTTTAACCGGATTCAAATAAGGAGGTGGTTCTGGCCTTAATTTTTTTTGGATGTAAGTATGTTTCGTGATAGCTCAGCTAATTGTGAATCATTTTTTAACCCCCGACCAAAAAAGGGTGTTATAAGTTTGACGTCGATTTTTTTTAAAAGGTTTATTTTTGTGCGGTGGTAGCTATGTTTGGTTAATATAGATTCAAAATGGCCCCCTCCACAAAACGGAGGACAAAATATTTCTTTACAACCTACCTCTATATCCAATGAATGGGCTTGTCTAATGGAATACTGTAGTGGTAGGACTCTTAGCAGAGTCCGCCTGGGGAAGTATCACACCTTTTGTCAGTTCTTCTACCGCCAAGCAGTAATGTGCAAACATGAATGTGTTCCGATTTGAAGAGCAATGTTTCTAGTGAAATTACAGGGCTTAGAGATATAACATCTTAGACCTCTGGGTGACGAGCACAGTGCAATGCTAGGTAATGATTTGGACTCTTCATGTTCCAATAGCTGCGTGTCACTGTGCTGTTATATGGCAGGCATGTTGCTTACCATCAGACACATGTCCTGCTCGTCTCGTCACTCTTTGTTTAAAAAAAAACACAGTAATGTTTTCACATTACTGCTTCGCGGTAAAATAACTGGCAAAGGTGTGGTCCTTCCCCAGGCGCCTACCTCCTACCACTACTACCACCTTCTACCATTTCTTACAACCCTAGCACGTTTGGTCAGTGACGTAAGCAGACGACAAGTCACGGTATTTACAACTCTACGTGGGTGTGTGTTAAGGTGTATTTTTGCTTGCAAGTAATAGTAGGTAAGTAGTATACGACAGTTTAGGTTATTATCGTGTAGGTATTTGCACTTTTGTATGGCAGTGATGCATCTGTTACGAAGTAACTATTTTCTGATCTGTGCCTTGGTCCTTGGTATGCACAATGCACATCTCCATTACCAGGGAAACCCGGACACCACAGTTCATTGATTTCATTCATGAGAACCATTGATTTGAGAGACAATTTTTAGGACCTAGGTTGTAATTTATTTTATTCTAATAGCTACCTACCTAGAACTATCTAGTTCTGTTGGCAACTATAAAGGTTTTCTTTTTTCTCAGCACCTCGGTAGGTAAATGTAAATAAACTCTTTGAATCTCGTCTTTTCGATAATTTTTGACAACGACATAACATGACAAACGTGACAACCTGACCCAGACAACTAATTTGATTTCCGTTCCATGGCGTGAACAACAAAATACACAAAAATTTTAGACTTTGTACTACCTAAGCTTAGAATAATATTATGAAATTGAAAAGTGATTAATGTAGGTTTATAATGAGCGGAAATATTCGGAATATATTCTCTGTAGCTGCCCGAGAACGGTGCATGACAAACTTGAAGCGTCTCAACATTCCTAAATTCGGAAAAGTCCCTGATGAGTCTGCAGCGGTTCTAGTGCCTGTGTGTAATGTGGAAGATGTACCTTCCATCCTGTACACCGTGCGCTCTTCCGAGCTGCGTACCAACGGTGGAGAGATTTCCTTCCCGGGCGGGAGATCCGACCCTAACGAAACCCCTATAGAAACTGCCTTGAGAGAAACCGAAGAAGAAATAGGACTGTCTCAGAAGAAAATTGACGTATGGGGCATCGGGCCCGCTGTGCCAGGCCGCCACAACAAGATAATGATCACCCCAGTCATAGGTTCCATTGCCAATCTTGCCCAAGATGATCTCACGCTCAATAACAAAGAAGTTTCTGAAGTCTTTACAGTTGCAGTAGAGCTTTTATGTAACCCTAAGAACCAGTTCCATACTCAATTCAGAAACGGCTACATTTTACCTGTCTTCGTTGCTGAACAATATAAGATATGGGGAATAACTGCTTATATCACGCACGCCTTCCTGAGCTCAGTACTTCCCAGAGACAAATACAATAATGACTGGATGAAGAAGAAGATAATGTTTGAAAAGAAATAAGTATGACTGTAGTGAAATTTATGTGATAAATAGTTATTTGTTCTGGTACCTAATTGTTATTTAATTTAATAAACGTTTTTTGATGTTTTCATAAATGTTTATTACTCATACAAAAGCTACATATCACAAATCAGCACATTAAGTAGTCTTGTTTTACAAATATGGTATAAAGCAAAGTTTTATTATAAAGGCTACACACAATTGAGCAATACTCCAATACTGTCTACAAGCTATATTTAAAAGGGATCCAGTTTTCACTTACAAACATCCTCATTAACATGTTCAATGGTGAACCTGATCAGTTCCTATTGTGTACATAAGTGTACTTAGAAGGTTTTTGAAACCAATTTCCGAGACACTCCCTTTAGTGAGGTTTACGAGAGTTGATAATTTGATATTAAATAACATAACATATTATCTAACATCTGACAAAATGGGAGTGGAACTGGTATGCCAGCGACCCAAGGCTGTCTACCCTAACAAGTAGAGACTTCTGCTTGTTAGGGTAGGCTGATGGAGAGGAAGTGCACAATACACTGCTAGCGGGATGTCAGTATACACAATTCACCCCCACCAGGGTCAGATTTAAAGGTGTGGAGGCTCCGGGACCGGGGTCTAATAATCTTATCTTTTACCTCATATGTTTAAATAAACCCAATGGTAAAGTAATTATACAGGCCTCAGAGCATACGCCCGAGTTTGTTGCCCTCCCGGCCCTGACCCTCACCCTAAACTATATAATGAAATTCATGAATTAATTCATCATTGTCGTCATTGAATGAAATTAAGATAGTGCAACAAGCTAGGGTTCTTGGCTGTTCAAAATAAATGTGCTGTATCTCTGCTTGGTGCTGCATTTACGGTAGCAGAGAGTTTATGGCTATGAGTAGTCTCTAGTGTTAATTACACATTTTTTATACTAATAATAGCAACTAACTTCATGTATCTTTTAATTGACGTACCAGAGTACCAATAAAAGCTATAAACAACTTAGCAAGGCACAACAAGCATACATTGGCACTATTTGGGTTAATTAGCAAGTTCCAAAATTTATACAAAAACTCTTATAATCAAAAAATACTTTAAGAAAATACTTTGAAATAAACTATTAAAGATATAAAAACAATATTTAAACCATAAAATACTGTAAGAAAATATTTCGAAATAAATAATAAAAATTAAAAGTAAGCCTTTCATAAAAAAAAAAATAGGTATTTGAATGCAGTTTCCTATATCATGGTCACCTGTGAACATGGCGTAGGAAACAAAATTCAAATGTTGGGGACAAATTTTACTGCAAAACCACAATAAATATATCTCATGATGTGTTGAGAACATCAATGATATTGTAATGCATTTTAAACTTATTGGAGAATCTACATACAACCTTTGTTATGTCCATGAACACCTATTTGGACAAAAGCAATATTCCAAAAAAAGAAAACCAAGGAACTAAAATGGCAACTAAAATAAATAAAACACAAAAGAAAAAATAATAATATTTATCCAGGTTTATTCCTTAACACTTACATTATAATCTAGTATTAATATTTTATACACTGTCCAACTGACATGTTGTTCGTCTCTCGCCTCTATTGTGTGTGTACTACAAATGTGTCACTTTTGAGAATATGCCTTTAAAGTCTAGAATCCCATAATTGGATATAAAATAAGAAAAATTACGATGTCAAAACACCAATCACAGCTACGAATTTCAAATAAATAAACTCTCATTGGTATGAAATCGTAGTTTATTCTATATACCAAGTATGGTAATGTAGACTTCACATGAGTACTTCTGTACAAGACATACAGTCTACTATACAAATAGGTGGTCTAACTTAAAGCCTCACAATCCTATTGCAAGTCCAAATAATACAAATGAAAATAACATAACAAATAAGTACTAAAGTCGAGAGGGTAACAAGGCAGGCAAGAGCGCTCACACAATGCGTCAAAACAATCGTGGTATACGGAACATTGTAATATCATACAACTTAAATAAAATACAAGGCAGAGGTTCTCAATCCTAGTAGCTGTGTAAAACATGATTCTATGTTGAACTGGGGGTCAAATTATATCTATACTATCCAATTCTACAATTACTTTTAACCTCTGATGATCTGCTTTCTTTTGAATGCCATTTTGCTGATGACCATTTGAATGTTGCATTTAATTCATATACTTAATTAAACTTTATACTTCCGATGTCCCATATGCAAGACCTGTGAGCCAACAATATCTATAGGAGACACAGAAAAAATTGTTGACTGAACAAAATATCTAAACAATAGCCAAAAATATATAATAAAATGAAATATACTGTGTATTGATGCACAATTTATAGTTTGGTGTTGAAATATTCCTTTATATATTTATCATATTTCCTAAAATACATTGTTTACTTTTGAGTTGAGTTTTTAGGAGTACAGGTTATGGTAGAGTATATTTAGTGAGGCGGGCAATTAGATAAGATAACATAGATAGCTTAGGATTGATAGTGTATGTAGAGTAATAAAAAAGAGTATGGATCATTAATATCAGGAATAATGGAAAGTCACATCAACAGAGGTTAAAACAAAGTAATCTCACTAGCACTACAGACACATCCAGAAAGGATTTTATATATTATTTTGTTTTAATAAAGGAGACGGCCCATTTTCCATGGGCATTTGCCCCACAGAAAAAGTGCAAGAGACTTGACCAAAATTGGATCATTGTATAGGATTTTTAATATATATTGAGGAACCGTTTATGTTTTTATCCTGCATAGCGGGGTTTAAAAGATATCAACTAAAACATTGAAAAAAAATAACGCAGCAAGTAGGTAATCAATAACGTGATTATGTACTTACTACTAAAAGAAGGTAGTAAATTCATTACTATGCGACGTACTGTGCTCAGAATAATGTCGACTCAACACAGAGAAGGACCGGAGATTCGGCCAAACCACAAAAAAATTACAAAACCTTTGGAATAATAAAGAAATTCCATGTGTTGTGTGAGTTTCTAACGAATTTTTACTGTACAGTGTACACTGTACGTAAACTTCAACTGAACTAAAATGAGAAAAACATGGCTGATTTTGACTATAGTCTGTACACATAGGTACAAATGAAAGGAGTGTGCACCGTAGTACTTATTTATTGGTTACTCAGGGTACTGACCCGAAGACAAAACACGAACTAAACCTTAACAGGCTTATTTAAATTCACATAAACTTCGCTAGCGTGTTTTAACGCCGTACAACGCCATCTAGTTTGGTTTTATGGAACTACAGTACCTTAATACAAAATTACTTATCGTCATTAAGGTACTTTTTAATCACTAATTTGCAATCCCCGCTTGGCAGGTTAGTATTGAATGTACAGTTTGAATTATTTAATTATATATTATTTTAATTAAACAACTTGTTTAGGTCTCCGGGGCTAATTAAGTACCTAAACTTGAAACGACTTGGGGCAGAAATGAGCCGTCTCCTTTCATGTCAGTTTCCTGTAAACTAAAACACTCAAATTTCCCATACTGTGTCTATAGCATCAGTGAGATCACTAAACAGTATTTTGAACATATAAAAACATCTGCTACACGATTCGTTGTTTGAAAACTAGTAATCTAAAATTACACTGTAATAAATACGTACATTTTGTAAGTACTACTCGCAAAAAAAAATACTTGTAAATACTTTCGGCACCTCTGCCGAAAAAATAATAATACACCAATATTGTAGAAAAAAAATAATAATTTTAAGGTCATTTTGAAAACTATTTTTACCGAAATTAATGGCCACTATTACATCTCTCACAAGAGTCCATATCTACATGAGAAGTGTACAAACGATTCAGGTTAATAACTTTCAATTACATGAATAAATAAAGCCCAGAGTTCCGGGTTCCATCAACACATACCTTATGCATAAAAACTTACGTCTGATTGCACCATCATACATTCAATCTCATAGATTTCAATTGTACCAACTACACAACGCTATAAAAAGTAGAATTTTACAAAAAAAAAACATTCATTTTTATTTTTATTCGCTTCCCTCGACGACATCAACGTGCTACATTTAAATTCAACATTATTAAAGATATTATTTATTCCAATTTTTGCTGTAATGTTTTGAAAAAATGGGAGTAATTATGTGTAGTCTATTATTCACTTGTGCAGTAACTTGCTCTAAGTAGGAATTGTATGTGTATTATGCTAGTTATCGAAATCGTCAAATCATATTGCACGATAGAAGAAACTAGCGATACAAGTCGAGCAAGATACTGTGTCGCTAGGCCTGGAGGGTTAATTTCAATCAGTAAACAACTCAACTGAAAATCAAACTACATGTCACACAACCTTGCATTTTCGCTACACAATTGTATTAAACATTAGCCTTACTCTCACTCTTATATAATGTTGCAAATGAAATGGCCAAAAGTACAAAATCACTCCTTTTTCTCCAAACTCAGTTCAGTCACATTTTTACAAACCTTTTGCAAGTCATCATCTAGTTATTATTTGACAGTGACTCTTGTCAAAGGGAATGACATTCTACAACATGTACAGTCCAAGAAATCTGGCACATCGTATAAGATCGATAAATTTATAATTAATTACGATGTACTTAGTAAGTACGTCTTCCTATTTGTTCATAGTCATTTAACTGACTATGACCAAATCAAGGATTAAAAACTTATCACGTTATTACTGCAAATAAAAAATCAAATAAATACTTATAGATTATTTAACACACGAACACGATCCTAGGATTTACGTCGATAAAAGACAGTAAAATAGCACTTAAAGTTATGGAACAAGGAGTAAGATTTAAAATGTCTAATGCCTCTTTCAAAAAACAAGACTAACGAAATAATAATCTATACTACTCGCGAAAACGGCGTATTTATATTATGCTAATCGAATTCACAAAAGCAGCATAATGCAATCAGTACCTAACATAATTACAGAAATTATTCAAGAAATACATATGAATGAATTTGTTACGTGTATTAAACAATCTATCCATACGTGGTACCATATTTCCAGTTCTGCAATAAAGTTAGAAGGATTATCGTACAGGCGTATGTGTATTGTACCAAGTGGTCGCAGCGCGTGGCATGGCGCGGCGCGGTGGTGTCACGTCGCATGGCGTGGCGTGTTGCTCGTCGCGTGGCGTGTTCAGGCCGTAGTTCACTTATACCGCACCGCTTAGAGACACGAGTATTCAAATATGAGCTTACACTCTGTTATTTGATGGTGCAATTTACAATGACAATATAAAAGCTAACAGCGTAGAAAACGATTTTGCCGCCAATTTTCTGCTACTGTAAAATACACCTTCAACGTAAGAGTTTTGGGTCATTTTTGAATATTAATTTTTCTGCAGTGCAATACAAACGGGCTATGGCCTATACGTCTCGTGGCGTGTTGCTCGTCGCGTGACGTGTTGAGCGTCGCGTGGCGTGTTACTCGGCGTGGTTGTCGCTGACGTCGACTGGGATCGACGTCGTGAACGTGGGCGTCTCGAGCTCTTCGTGTTTCTTCATTTTCAATGCCTGGAACAGAGACAGGTGACAATTTTCAATTCTTTTCTCTAATTTCTAGCTTTGATTCTAATGGTGTCATACAATTTATATGCATCGACTAGTGCATGATGATCAAAAGGGCACAAAATGGTGTCCACTAAAAGTATTGCAATCACCATTTGACGTGACGTGATCATTCTCATTCTCCGAGCGATTTTGTCATTAACAAAACTACGATTTGTATAATTTAGTTGTGTCATGATCGCTCACCATATAACTCTTTAGTTTTTCATCAATTATGTACAAAGTTTGCAATTTCAAAAATTTCAGTTCTAGCAGAGGCGAGAATGCCGTTACTTTACTTTTAGGCTTTCGAATAGCTGTTTGAAAGACACCCTTCATTTGATGATTCCAAAAAGAAAGGTACACATCTCATCATTATTTTTAGAAAAAAAATAGATTTGGCCTTGACCACTTGATTGATGTGTAAAGAGATAAAATGAACTAAGAGCGGTCAAACGTATAAATTAAAAACAAAAAAAGGTGATTACAATAATAATAACGCATTCCTTTTATCTACAGATGTCCTATGTACACATAGATATAAAAAGTGCAAAATAACAATATTTACGATAGATTATTTAGTTAATAAACACAAAACCATTACCATAAGTTAAACAAGAGATTATTTATAAACAATTCACCATTACCAAGTAAAATAAAACAAGTTATAAATAGGTACCACGTTTAAAGCAAAAACCCAATCCGCAGTAACCATTCACCAGAAAAAAAAGGTAAAATAGACATTAATTAAAAGACAGATGAGAACAATAAGATGTATAAATGAAGAGTCACATAGGATACGATAGTTTTGATTTAACTAATAATTAAAGCAACATGTGTAGGTAAAAATTAATACCCTTTCTCGGCAGTCGGGTAAAAAGTAGTACCCATTTGCTCATACATAGTATATCACTTATCTTGAGCTTTAATGTGTGCTTTTATGTGGATAAACACAATATTACTTACTCGTGAATTATATTTTATGCGTTCGTTTAAAAACACAGTTTGGACTTTTCCAAAAGATAATAAAAATATCACGAGCACAAATGATAATCAACTTTATTACTAGACAAATAAAATAGATAGTTAAATAATTACCTATACTATTTTTGCCAGTTTTATTAGCTGTGAAATGTGTAAAAGAACAGTCATAAGGTTACAAAGTTGAGGTTATATTATTTGAAGTAATAAAATCAAAAAAAGGTAGGTTCGTGACGTCATCGTGAATGAGCATGAGGTGGACAGAGGCACAACATGTGATGTCACGGGGGGACGAAGGGACGCGACGCCACGCTATGTACCTTTGAAATGTCGAGCTCATAACACTAAAGTTTTCTCTGTACATTTTCTCCTCTGTTGCCGATTTTAATAAAGACATTTCTCATCTTATCTAATACCCCGTTTACATTATTCCAGTCCAGCGGTCGAATCCAGCGCTGGATTGCTTACTGGAATAATGTAAACAAGCACTGGAATGCATTGGCACTGGATTGGTGCTTTCCAGTGCCAGTTTACATTATTCCAGTAAGCAATCCAGCGCTGGATTCGATAGCTGGACTGGAATAATGTAAACCGGGTATTACATGTTTAGTTTTGACAAGATTATCTAACTAAAGTATCGTTTCATATTCATGATAATATTTTTCATTTTTATTTAATATTCCAAAGAGTATGTAAATATTTTTAATATCTTATTTTGTACTCTACTGTTTGGATATTTTTAAGCCAATAAATTAAATTGTTTAGTTGTATACTATCCAGAACCTTCAGTAAGCGGCTGGTAAAGCAGTTAGTATGGCAAAATCATATTGATAAAGCGAGAAACATTTGCTGACAAAATGTTAAAATTACGTTTTTTTTTTCACGATTCTCATTTCTCCGAAAGTGATGTTATATCTATACTAATATATAGAGATAAAATTTGTGTATTTGTAGGGGGTAATCTCTGGATCTACTAAAAAAGCATATTCTATTCTATTCAGATTTTAAAAATTCTTTTACCGTGGTAACGCGTAACGCGTTACGTAACGAAGCGGTTAACCCTCCCATAATAAGTTATCATTTCAAAAAGAGAAACTTTAGAACTGTGTTATTTAAGCGCGTCTTAGTAGGGTCCTACAAACAAGTTATCACTTTAAAAAAACTCTAGAACTGTGTTATTTAAGCGCGTCTTATTAAGGTCCTAGTCCATTATATCCTCGATATTAAAAGCGTGGCGTGGCGTCCCGTCCGTCCGACCGTACGATGCTCGATCACACCTCACGTACCGAATCCGCAGGGTCGTCTTTCCTTTGTCGCGTCAGCGTCGGTGACAACACCAGACCCTTAGCTGACAGCTGCAGGCGATAGTAACACATATTGTCATAGGTGGAAGGTTGGAAATACCCAAATACATACACATAAGTCAGATAACATATTGAAAGTTTGGAAATTTGATCATATGATATAGGTAGATAGAAGAAATTTAATATTATCCCAGATATTACTACAATTTTATAAACCATAATTAAAATATACTATTGGTCTATCCCTGATTATATTCTAAAAAAAGTCTAATTTACAGTTTGACATCTGCAACGCTAATGTCAGTATGTAAAAGGCATATGAAGAAGTAAAAGCAAACCACGATCCATATATCATACATGAGTAGGGTAATTCACTATACTTGTTATTAAAGAAACTCGATTTAACTCCAAAAAATGAACTAAAACTAGAAAATTACTAGTCCGGTCTCGTATCAAGAAAATTTTCGCCATTACATATATCCCGTCTTTGTCACTTTCCCACAGTTACACATTATGTGTTGCCGTCTCATTCGCACTAACAGCTGTATCTACATCTGTGCGAGTGCGACGGCAATATATATACTACAGCGGGAACAACAAAGACAGGTAAAAAAATAGGCGAAATATACCACAAATCAATGAATATCGGTAATTCTTTACAATTTGTAATTGCCTTCTTCACTGACATAAACGTAACAGGAATCAAAACAAAATGTCTAATACATAAATTTATACCATAAAAAATAAACTTCATGGATATACATTCGACTGCCCCAATTTCAAAAGTAAGTAAAGAAAGAAAAAAGAAGGTAAAATAACGTAGATAACGAGAAAAATCGCGGTAGCGCTGCTATCCCTCAACAAATACAAAACACAGTTTTTCAGAATTAACGTTGAAAATCTACATCTATTTCGGACTCCATCGACACACTTTTATATCTGGGTAAGTTTGTCCAGTTTTATTTCCGGACGCCGGATTGAAAATCCCGTCCATCCTCCGGACGGGATTTTCAATGGCGAATGGGATTTTCCTCTAAAACGGAAATCTTCCCTTCGACCGCTTAACAAAAACGGTCACGACTTTCTTTTTGTTATTTTTTTATGATTTATGAGAGATTAGATTAGACTGATAATTTTTTGCACTCAATTTAAAATAAACAAAAAAAATTGGCAGTCATAGGAACTGCCGATAGAAGTGAAAACTTATAACTCAGAATTTGATAGCTTATTTTTTAAACTACACTGGTGTAACCGGAGGGCGTGGCCTGGGCATCATAGCAAGGCCATCTAGAAATGCGTGAGCATTTCCCATTGGCTCACGAATTTCTAGATAGCCATGCCATGATGCCAGGCTACGCCCTTTTACCATTTCCCATTGGCTGACGCATTTCTAGATGGGAGAGTTTACCCGAAGATTTCTTATCATACCCGAGCGTGACGCTAGAATTCAATTCACACCCCACGAAAAATCTGTCTAATCGCGCCAAAAGAAGTTTTCACTTCAATTACAAAATAAAGTAGCAATTTGCGACTTTATCACTAAAGTCGGTCTTTACCAAGCAACCGTAGGATAGTATGAGAGATTTGAGAATAAAGGAGAGAGTAACAAAAAAGCCAAGACCGTCTTAGTTAAGCGATAGACTCATGAACAGATCGCAGCGCTACCACGTACCAACTTCGTACAAAAGACCAGTATAAAGAGAACTCTTGCGTTAACGTCGCCCAAACGACTAGTATAACAAGAGCCCTTGAGTTAAATTCGTCCAAACGACCAGTTTGAGATACCACCGTCCCAAACGACCAGTATAACAAGAGCTCTGGAGTTACCATCGTCAAACGACCAGTACAACAAGAGTCCTTGAGATGCCACCGTTTAAACGACCAGTATAACAAGAACCCTTGAGATACCACCGTCTAAACGGCCAGTATAACACGAGCCATTGAAGTAACATCGTCCAAAAGATCACTACAACAAGAGTCCAGATACAGCCATCTAAACGATCATTATAACAAGAGCCCTTGAGATACCACCGTCCAACGACCACTATAAAAAGAGCTCTGGAGGTAACATCGTCCAAAAGATCACTACAAAGAGCCCTTAAGATACTGCCGTCCAAACGACCAGTACAACAAGACCCCTGGCGTTACCATCGTCCATAAGACCGGTATAACAAGAGCCCTTGAATTACCATCGTCAAATGATCAGTACAAGAGCCCTTGAGATATCACCGTCTATACGACCAGTACAACAAGAGCCCTTGCAATCGCCCAGTGTAACCAGAGCCCCCGCTACATACCTGTTGCAGCTTGTAGTGGTTGATGATGTCCTGGTCGGCGGGACAGCTCTGCGTGAACGCGTCCAGCTGGTACATGTGGTACATGTAACGCCACAGGGACACGAAACTCGTCTGCAACGTCACAGATAAACATTTTTAGGACATTACAAAGTTATAAGTTACGGTGGTCTAGTCGGGAGAACGGCGGCTGCCGATCCGGAGACCCCGGGTTCAAACCCCACACGCACCACTATCTTTTCGAAGTCATGTGCGTAATGCCGCTAACTTAAAACGGTGAAGGAAAACATCGTGAGGAAACCGACATGTACCTAGAATCTTTCGAAGTCATGTGTCATCCGCCAACCCGCACTGGGCCAGCGTGGTGGATTATAGCCTTAACTATCTCCTTGCGAGAGAAGGCCCCGAGTCCCAGCAGTGGGAACGTTTAGTGGGCTGTTGTTGTTGTTGACAAAGTTATAGGCCACGTCTCCACCGAAGCGGATGAGCGTAGATTTTCGAAGCGGGGTCAAGAAAGGTGTATCAAAGCTCAGCGGAAATGCGTACTGACTAAACTAAAGCGGAGATGCATCCGATGTTTGAATTGCAGTTTAAATCGATCCGACACGAAAGCTAGACGGCGCCGCTTACAGCGCTCACTACTAGCCGCTCAATAGGGTACAATCCTTTTATGAAACAAAAAATACGTTTCCCGTATTTTTCCAGGATCTAGCTGACGGACTAATTTTAGAATGGTTTATTTTTGACCCAGTCCGTTACCCTATTCTCTTCTCGTCTCCCCTGCGTCTACTTGACCGTGGCCAGCTTGCGAGGCACAGCTCACATCCAGTGCCGGCTTTAGGGTGGGGCGATGGGGTCGGTTGCCCGGGGCGCCGGATACTACAAGGGCGCTTAATTTGAAAAGCTATTTTAACGATTTACAGGAAAACTGGACTCAGCGTATGAACTTTTATTGACTTATCTCGTAAATACATAATATGTACCTTTAAGGCCGGGTCACACAGAGGCGATCCGATAGCGATAGAGATCCGAGACGGGATTTTTTGTAATGTTCGAATTTGTATGCAACACAGCAAGCGGGCGCGATCCCATACATCAGATCGCTATCGCTATCGGAACGCTATCGGTACCGGATCGCCTCTGTGTGACCCGGCTTTTAGTACGTCCAGTGTAATGGTGTTCTTTTGTACGTCCGTTTAAATGTCTCTTAACAGACAGACATCGACGTCAATCTTATAACATCCCTCTTTTCTACTAAGCTCAGCAGAGTCAAGGTATGTGAATAACGATTTCTATTGTATGTTTAAAACACAGAACCTCTCCTCTCGTTTCTTCTCCACTTTGGTGGAATCCGGGCTTTAAGATGTAGTTTGACAAGATCAAGTAGATCAAATCTTAATTACATATACCTAATTAATAAAAATTGGCAGTCATAGAAACTGCCGATCGAAGTGAAACCTTATAACTCAGAATTTGATAGCTTACTTTGGAAAAAAGGTGATTGAAACCGGAAGGCGTGGCCATGAATATGGCTATATACGGCCATGATCCAAGTCCCGAGTTCACCCGAAGATTTCATTTCATTTCCGACAGTGACGCTAGAATTCAATTCACAGCCCACGAAAAATCTGTCTGTGGCACGACAAAGGAAGTTTTAACTTAAAAAATATATATATATATATATGTATAACTGCTGACGAAAAATATAGTTTTAAGGGACTAAGGAAGGGATAAGAAAACTAATAACATTAGTGTGATAGTGTCGTACCGGTATCTCGAAGTCGACGAAGTACTTGCCCGCGACGCGGATGTGCTGCAGACGCGGCATCAGCTCGCAGTCGAAGCAGCACATCGTGTCGCCCGTCAGGAACCTGCGACAAACGAACCACACGCATTACATCATATAAAGAACCCACTAAATGTTCCCACTGCTGGGACTCGGGGCACAGAATAAATATTATTAGTACAGAAGCCACACTTATCAAAAACAATTATATAAATAGCGACTCTTGCTGGGACACAACAAAGTTCAATTCACCTCGCAATACCTGTCGCTATTTTCAAATAGACATTTGCGCTCTTTCTAACGCGTAACTCTGTCACTGTCTAGCGCGGAGGGTTTACGACATATCTAATAACAATATGCGCGGGAAACGTTTTGCGCGAGCGCTCAGCCGTGCGTCCGACAACCGACTGTCACTTGTTTCCTGGAAGGAACGGTCTAGCGGTAGGCTAAAACCGCGCGACCTTGAGCGATTGAGGGTGCACTGCTCGGGGCCTTATCTCGCAAGGAGAGCGTCAAGGCTATTTTAATCCACCACACTCACAAACATGCCCTCGAAGATGGACGTATAAAAAAAGTCGGATGTAATCTCTATTGCCGACTCTATAGTGGGCCACACAATACGCACGTATGCGCTGTCACATACAGGCTGACACACACACATACACACATCAGGTCATTACACGCGCAAACTAGGGTGTATGTGTGCGTGTCAGCCTACCAGTCACAACGTACACGTGCATATGTAGCCGACTCTATAGACACAGTCTTTGTTTTAGCGAGACTACGTCCGACTTTTTTTATACTTTCATGCCCTCGAATGATTCTAGGTACAGGTCGGTTTGATGATTCACGATGTTTTCCTTCACCGTTTTAAGTTAGCGGCATTACGCACTTGACTTCGAAAAGACAGTGGTGCGCGTCGGATTTGAACCCGGGGCTTCCGGATCTGCCGCCGCCGTTCACTCGACTAGACCAGTCGTAAATTATTAAGTTGCCTATACACAATGGGCCAGTGCAGGCCAACGCCAGTGTGTGGAGGGTCGTTTTGTTATGACTCGCGTCGCTCGCCTCGCTGGCCGAGTGACGGCAAGTGGCCAGTGTGTATAGGGCTGTTTGGTCTCGACTCGTCTCTCGTGACCGGTGTCGGTTTTTGTGCACAAAACAAAGGCGCTCGGCGAGTAGCGTCCTGTTCTCCTATTGGCCTACCGCGCTTTTGCCAGCGCTGGGCCAGTGTGTGGATGCTACGTTTTGTCTCGTGCCGTTATGTCGACACTCGCGTTGGCCTCCACTGGCCCAGTGTGTATAGGCAGCTTTACATCTTAATATATAAAAATCCAGTGACATGATGTTTGAAATGAACCAAACTTTGACATGAACTCTTCGCCAAGTCAACAAGAAATTTAGCGTTCATGGATAATCAGCAGCGCCCCGCGGTTGCACCCGCTTAGTTCCCGGTCCTGTTAATTTACCGGGATAAAAAAATAGCCTATGTGTCATGCCAGATCATTATCTATCTGTGTACCAAATTTCATTCAAATCTCTTCAGTAGTTGTTGTGTGAAAGAGTACCATCCATCCATTGTTCCAAACTTTCGCGTTTAATAATAGATACGAGTATCACGTTAATAGGCTTTAGTCCAACTAGAGAGATATCCGAGAGAAGACAACGCGGGCCGCTAGTCCTACTAATAATATAAATGTCAATGTTTGGATGTTTGTTGCTCAATCACGTCGTAACGTCTGAACGGATCGGGCTGTAATTTGGAATGTAGATACTTTTTATCCCGGAAACATAACGGGAACTACGCGGGTAACACCGCGGGCCGCTGCTAGTAGTTCATATAATAATCAGCATGGGTGAGGGTCTGAGGGTGGTTGTGGTTACCTGGTGGCGCGGCGCTCGAGCAAGCCGTCGATGCGCGCGAGGTGCGACCGCAGCGCCGCCGACTTCTGCTCGTCTTTGCGGACCAGCACCAGCTTCAGCTTCGAGTACAGGTTCTCGATCAGAGACGCTACTTCTTTGTCCTGGAACATGCACATACAAAATGTTATCATCGAGCATTTGTATCAGCGGAACTGAGCTACGGAGAATCCCACTAAATGTTCGAACAGGGACTCTGGGCTTTCTTTCGAGTCAAGGCCTTAATACACCAGGTTGGCCTAGAGCTGGTTGGTGGATGACGCATAACCTCAAAAGGTTTTTGGAACATGCCGGTTCTTTCGCCGTTTTTATGTTGGTGGCATTACGCACATAACTTCGAAAAGACAGCGGTGCGCGTGGGATACGAATCAGGGGCTCCGGTTCGCCGCTCTCCCGACAAGACCAGCCGTAATTTCAACCTTACAGACCTCATAATACTTCGTATAGAATACACACTTCTCAACATTAGTAGCCTACGTTATGTTACCACTGCATGATTTCATCATCATCAGCCTATCTTAGTCCACAACTGGATACTCTTCCATGGCTCGCCACTCAGTCCAATCCTCAGCTATACGTTTCCAATCAATGCCTGTTACCTTCCGAATATCGCACCCCATATAGTCTCCGTCTAATCTCAGGGTGTCCTACACTACATTTCCAGATTCGTGGTCTGCACTCAAGAACACGTCTACTCCAACGGTTATCGGTTCGGCGACAAGTATGACCGGCCTATTGCAACTTCAGTTTGGTAATGCGTTGTAGCATGTCGGTTACCTTGGTTCTCTGATGGATCACTTCATTTCGAATACAATCCCTCAGAGAAACTTCAAGCATAGCTCTTTCTTTAACTCGCTCTGCGACTTCCAATTTGTGGACTAACTATTAGCTATTAGTGTCCACGTTTTGGCTGCATAGGAATTATTTTCAGGTATGCTCTATAAATGAACGTAAGTATAGTTATTTAGTAATAAAAATAACATATAGTTCTTGAACCAAATAAATTTAATTTCTTGAACCAAATAAATTTAATTTCTTGAACCAAATAAATTTCATTTCAGTAAACATTTGTTACGTCTTCTGCGGCACCCCGAAAGTCGGTAGTAGTAGCTAATTCCCACAAGTCCCGTTAAAGAAACTGATGAGAAAAACATGGTGTTCTTTTCATTCTTATCTCCAAAAAATAAATAAATTCATCGAGTGATTTATCACAGTATAATTAAAATTTCTCATGTAGATACTGGACAGATTAGCGTGTGATGTCCATAAAAACGATTCAATACAGAATTATCATAATCTCATACTCATAAAAATATAACGCGCGGTAACTCGTCTTTGGAACCAGTTGCTGGATTTGGGATACCGAGACTTTTTGTGACTTTCTTGTCATATTTAAATATAGGTACATACAATTTATAAAACATTCAGCATACTAATGATAATTTGGGCAGTCAAAATACGTTACTGTAGTCAAGTGGTTTAGAATTTTGAGGCGGGTGTGGAATGCGTTGTCTGAGTCGATTTTCCCAATGGTTATAATCTTGATGTCTTCAAGAGTGAATCAGTTTGTTCTAGGTAAGCAAGCTTCATCGTAGACCGCATCGTTACTTAACAATCTTAACATCAGGCGAGATGACGGTTAAGTGTAAACCTGATACTGAACCTGATACATGAAATACATCCGAAGTTTTCCAGTTTAACCGATCTTTTTCGTATTTTGTGCGGAATGTATCATAATCAAATTACTTTTTGTTTCCAAAGTAGATGCGATCATTAATGAATCAGAGACCTCTCGGAGCCGTACAAAGAGATACCCTTAAAACATGCCTACGGAGCCGAAACGTGGACACTGAACACTGAGTTCAGGCGGTCCGGTCCACAAATTAAAAATGCACAGTGAGCTATGGAATGAGCTATATTTAAAAGCTCTAAGGGATAACATGCGGAACAAACTGATCCGTGAGAGAACCAAGGCTGCCGACATAGCTCAACGCATTAAGTGAAGTAGCAATGGGCCGGTCGTATCTGTCGCAGAATCGATAACTGTTTGAAGTAATGGAGTATACGTGTTCTGGAGTGGTACCGCGAACATAGCTGAGGGTCGCGCTGATCGTGGCAAGCCATGGGAGAGGCCAATATCCAGCAGTGTACTAAGATAGGCTGATGGTTGGCGGATGGTTGGTGACGCATGACCGCAAAAGATTCACGAGGCATGTCGGTTTCCTCACGATGTTTTGCTTCACCGCCAAAAGTGCTGACAAACTTTTGCATAGACACTGAAGAAAATACTCAGAAGCGTATGCGCGATTCGAACCTACGACAATTGTACCTGGAAGAGATTGCTTTAAGCAATACGTTCGTCATCTCACTGGTATCTAAATTTATGACTATGTATTTCCTTCTGCATAATTTATCATTAGTGTGACAACATAGTGTATTAATCTTATGATGAAAAGGTGGAAGGTACCTGTACGAAGAGGTTGTGCCCCCCGGGCACGGACTTCATGATATGGCGCTCGATCTTCTCGTTCTCGAGTATGGCCAGCCCGTTGTCGATGAGGATGGGCGGGTGCGTCGCCTCGAAGTTGGTGCGGAAGTCGGGCGGCGGCTTCTGCATGTCCACTGTCGTCACCTGCAGCCACGGACACGAAAATATTACAGAGGTACATATAGGTATATTTTTTTGCCAATCAAAACTATGTTTTACTCCCGTTATTTTTCCGGTATCAAAAATAACCACGTAGGTTATTTTTTATATTCCTTATTCCGGACTATTATTTATCTAGATCCCTTCTGTAGCGTTTCAGTGAAAGAGTCCATCCATCCATCCTCACATACTTTCGCATTTATAATATTAGTAGGTTTGCCAGAGTACCTATTGGAACTCATTGGAACAGGCCCAATTCTACTTCCCTACCGATATTATAAAAGCGTATGTTATCTTGCTAATATTATAAATGTCAAAGTTTGGATTTTTGTTTCTCGATCACATCGTAACGTCAAAACGGATCAGGGGGTCTACCGCCTAACGAAAAACGCTTTGATATTGCTGTCTCTTTTCTTCTCGCTTGAAATGAAAGAGACGGCAATGCCAAAGCGTCAAAGCGTTTTTCGTTAGGCGGTAGAAGCGCAGGTTGAAATTTGGCATACAGTCAAATCAAAAAAAAGTCTGGAAACTACTTTTTATAGCGGGAAAATAACAGGAACTACTCGGGTAAAACCGCTGGGCCCTGCTTGTCATTGTTATGCATGATACTTTTTCAAGCTCAAACTACAGATGGGATATGGATGAAGGTTAGTACATAAATAGATAATAGTCCGGAATAAGACAGGCTGTTATTAACGTACTAGCTGTGAGTAGCGTTGGAACTACGCTAAATATCAGAAGTCTGGTCCCCAAAACGCTCACAGGAAACAACCTGGCACTGATAATATAGCACATAACCGTGATAGCTCAAAACGTGTGCATTTATCAGGAAACAAGGAAAACGGTAAAGATTTACCAATGCGGTTGCAGTATGCAATAAGAATGTTGAGTCAATTTTAATCCGGTCTCACAATAGGTGTATTAACTTTCATTCCAGTCCTTTCTATTGTGTTATTAGCTTTTACAGAGAGTCACGATTATCATGTGTCATAATATCTATATAGCTTATTGAACTCGATCAATCTAAAGAGCTGTTTTGCAAACTTCGTGACTAGACCATGGCCTTTGTTGACACACTGAGAGGTTATGAGGTTCTAAGCTCATGAACTTTGTTCAATTTTAGACTCTTTGCGCTGCAAATTAGAGTATAGTCTGCGTATTATTGTTGAGAAGTTTGCTCTTTCTGTAAAATGTGGTCGCATCGGCCGTTTGGCGCGGATGGCCTATTGTGGAACAACCTTGTATTGTTGCAAGTCTGAACTTTCGACTAAAATGGCAAACGGATCGGGCTGTAGACTATTTTTCACGTTTGCGATTGGTGCACCGTTTCCCACGCATCTGTGAGACGGTTCTATTGGTTTTCTTTTAATCTAGATCTTACCAGAACATGATTCACATTTTTGAAGACTTCAAATTATATAAAAAAAACGTTAATGTGATGTTCTTACCTATTGACTTTGTCTGAGCGTCTCGATGTATTAGTCAATAAGCTTATATTTATTTGCATTTTTAGTACGTTTAAAAGTCCACCTCCACTCTTAAATAAATTCCAAAATATCCTAAAATTTACAGGACTGGTTTGGGATAGGTACCATTACATGTACCTAGATAGATTGTAGTGATTCTCTAGGCGGACTTTCTCAGTTTCCCTCAGTGTAGAGTCCTACTACAGCTTGTGTATTTTTTATTTTAATAATTAAATAAAGAGTTAACCATCTGTTAATACATCAAGGCTGATGGTTTTGACTTTTGCTACGATATAGAATAGATATAGATAAATTAAACGATCGACAACATCTTAAAGGGGATAGTTTTGAGTTTAGTTAAGAGGTAGATGAATATTACGATCAACAAATAAGGCAAATAGTTTTAAGTTCAGCTAATAGGAAGATGGGTTTTATTAACTTTGAGCTGATGGTTTTGAGTGTAGCTAAGAGGTAGATGGATTAAACGATCAACAATAACTTAAGGTTGATGATGTTGAGTTTAGCTAAGAAATGGATAAATGAAACGATCAACATTACCTTAAGACTGATGGTTTTGAGCTCAGCTAAGAGGTAGAGGTCCATGAAGTACTCCTGGCAGAACAGGCACGCGCCCTTCCGCCTGCCATCGATCGTCGATGCCTGGAAACAACGACAAAACAATTATTAATATCATACATCAAGAAGACGATTGCACATAATCATAAGAAACCCCTCAATATCATTTACACATTTTACTCCAATCAAAACGAACCAAATACAATATATCAAGAACAAAATTAAACATAATAAGTAACCCTTCCATTACGATTTGGGTTCCCTATTTTACATATTTACGGTCGCTCTTTATTCTACGACAAGATGTTTTCAAAATGCGAAAATACCTATCAAAATAGTCCTGTCATTCAAGGATGAGTCAAGCAAGGCACGTCATAATCCACCACGCTGTGCAATGTGGTGTAAAGTTATAATATTCATGCACTAGCAGCGTCCCGCGGTTTTAACCGCGTAGTTCCCGCCCCGTTATTTTCCAGGGATAAAGCTATGTGTTCTTCCAGATCTTCGGACTTCTCGTAGCTCGAAGAAGCGGCATCGTTTCGTGGTTGATGTTCCAAAGACACGAACGAAGAGGTTTGACTCTAATTTTGTGAATAAGAACGTCTAGACTGTGGAATGAGTTGCCTGAGTGGGTTTTCCCGATGGTTATAATCTTGGTGTCTTCAAATCTAGAGTGAATCGGTTTCTTCTAGGTAAGCACGCTCCATCTTAGACCGCATCGTCGCTTAACATCAGGCGAGATAGCGGTCAAGTGTAAACCTATAAATGTTAAAAAAAAACAGACCGTTCAGATGTTACCACGTGATTGAGCAACAAACATTCAAATACCCAAACATTGACATATATGTATATCAGAAGGATGTGCTCACGTGTGTGTGAACTGCGAAGTAAAGACGAATGAATCATTGTACGAGTGTATTGTGTATGAGCGATGTCAACTCCCGTGTCTTTATAAAAAACGTAAAACGTATGTTTATTGTACGTTATTATTCTTCATGAAATAAATTTCGAAATCAAGAACCGTGTCCGCGAAACGAACGACTTAATTCATACAGTCACAACATTAGCCGACAATTTATTGCCCTGTCGGTAGCGAATATAATTCACAATAAAAGAAAAAAAAGGAGAAGAGTACTAAAAAATCTTGTTGCTATTTATTTCCTAAAATGGCAATTATGATCCATCATGGCAACATTTATAGCGGCTGAACGTACAGTGAGACAAAGATTATAATGAACGAATGTGGTTATGATCGAGGTACACAAGTGTTATGTCTTATTCATGCTCTAAAAACAAAAAGTTACTACACAGTAACATATGTAGAAGTAGAACAAAAACACATACAACCGAATTGAGAACCTCCTCGTTTTTTTGAAGTCGGTTAAAATACTAATATAATTGTAAGTAACTGTATTCGTATGACACATTGAAACACTGAGACAATAGAAAGATTCCTTGTGACAAAACAATGAAACGCATACCAAAACATGTAGAGAATGGATTTCTCAGATCTAAATTATTTCTGTATATGATGGAGAAATAACCGGCTGGAACGTACTGTTATCCGGACTTTGTCCGAATGGTTTTTAAAAAAAGAAATTATTTAAACTGAAAAGACTTTTATTTGAATTAGACAATAAATTGGGCTTAATATAAAATGCGAGTGTCACGCGCGGATGATGGATGGGAACTGAGGAACTTTCTATAGGGGGAAGCTGTCTGGAACTGAATATGCTTACAAAGCAGTAGAATATAGTGACTAAGGGCTATCCTATACATAAGGTATATATAACAGCCCCCAGGGATAGAAATAAAGTTAACCTATAAAAGTTAAATTTATGAAAGGGTAGTCCGGATTCTAGGGGATGGTTTGATTACTGGGATGTCTTCAGGATCGGGTAAACCACGGGAACACTCTGTGCTGCCTGAGGGGTCAGCTATATTAACATTACACTTAAATTTAGAGTAATAGTACTTATACAATTTATAACCACTAAATGTTAACATGATAGCAAAGGCTAGTGTGCTTAGGCTTAGTGTGAAATGGGTCCCATATCGGTCTAGGAATGGCTCTTCGTTTATAATGGCATCTACGCTATTTATCAAGTTGCCAGATAATTTAGTATTTAAAGTTAAATCTTTCAAATTTATGTTTTCTAGACGGATGGGGGACACATTTAATTTGAGTTGGTTAATCCTACTAGGATTACAGCATGACTCATTGATAATATTGAAATCCATACTAAACATGTCCAAAGTAACATTTAAATAATTACGTTTAGGTATCAGTTTTACATTTTTGCTATAAGCTAAACAAGAGATAGGAAGGGTGAGTATACCAGTTCCGAGAATATTAATTCTATGTACACTTGCGTTTTCACATTCGATATCTAATTTTGTTAGTTCAGACTGTACATAAATCCAACTGTTTTGTCGTAGAGGATGCCAAATATTTATATGTCCAAACATTGATTTAGTTTCGCACTGTACTGGAAGTGACGTGATAGGTCGTGTTATCACTTCGCTTTCGCAGTTGGGATTATCAGTAGATGACGATACACTAGTGACGTCACATATGTAGTATGCGCCGGTGACGACACTTTCACAGTTTGCTAGTTGGTCAAATGTACAGTAGCGAGCTTTATCTTTTGTCAGAGCTATGTAGGATGATGTTGGTATTATCAGACTATATGTGTTGGGGTGACTTACATCGTGTGGAATCGGCAGGGGTATATTATGATACAATATAAACTCGTCTGTATTGACCAGAGGAAGCTTGAGTACAAACACTATCTTGCTATCATAAAAATAACACAAAACTTTAGTCATACTTAAAATACTAAACATATTTCTTAATTCTAAGGCTACAGGTAAGTTGACGCCAGGCGATAAATGGAGGAGGTTATCGGCGAGTTCTCGATACAGTTGCATCGGCGTTATTACTGATGGATGTATGATGTTTTTGCTACTGAGTAGTACAGCTATTGTTATGTCTTCTAACTGAAAGGAAAGTGTGAGCAGAGTAGCTTCGAGCTGGTTTAACAAAGTCTCAAATTTACTTCTCACTAATAATTCGTTTGTAGTAGATGAGATATTTTTTAAGTTATTCGAGAGCTCCTCGATAGCCGTATTAAGATAATCCTCGTTCATTTTAATTTTATGTATAGTTTGGTTGTACATAGTTAGAGTAGAAGACGTCATCAAAATGTTTTCTTTCATAAGTGAGGCTAGTTTTTTCTGATTGTTTTGGACAGAGTTAATGGCGTTGTTATACATATTGGCATCGTTTTCGTCAAGGGTGCCGAAAACAGTTTTTAGGATGGAGCCTCCTGCACCGATCCAGGCTGAGCGTTTATATTTAGTGTCTATTAAATGGGAAATTGAACCAAATTCTTTTGATAAATCTTGGTAGCGAACACTTAGAGGTTCAACCACGTTGTAGCATTCAGAGGCCTCCATGAAATCTACTTGTCTACATAAAAATTTAAAAGTACCTAAAACAGAGTTAATATTAGAGAGGTGCGGTTGTATATAAGAGATATCTATTGGGACGATAACGTTGAGATATCCGTTTTTTATTTTCATTTTTCCCATATATTCCGGGTAAAGTCCTGTTCCATTTTGGATAGGTTGAATAAAATTTGGAGTCGCTCCAGCGATGACGCTGAAATTAATTAATAAAACTTTCAGTTTGACGACGTCTGGCACTAATGTAAACAATTGATATCAGATCTGAGAACGCTTGGCTTATGGCTGCCTATGACACCGTTACGATACTAGTGAATTATAAAATATTTTAAATATAATTAATTTATTTAAGTACACGTTAATTATTTTATTTTACATACAATGTTAAGATAGCTAGCGCTTATGGAGAAGCTTTACCGGCTAGTTTTATCTGGTCAAAATGATGGCTGACATGTCGCCTATTTATAAGTAGGGTGAGGCTGTTTCTACCGTTTATCTTTATAATTTTATAAGGCCCTTTCCAGATGGGCGATAGCGCTTTACGGAGTCGAAGATGATTTTTCAAATAAACATAGTCCCCTGCGTGATACGTCACGGGGCGAGCGTGGTTATCGTAATAGGCTTTGGAAGACTGTTTTGATTTATTTATGTGTTCTACAGCTTTATCTCTTGTGACCTTGAGACGGTGTTGCAGCATTTTAATGTAGTCGGGATAAGTGGCGTCTGAGAGAGGTTCATAAATGGAATTGGGAAGGGTAGCTTTGTGACCGAAAACTAATTCATACGGAGTGAAGTTGGTCGTAGAATGTGTTGCTGTGTTGTAAGCTAACATGGCTGTGTAAACATATTTGGGCCAATCGTCTTGATTTTCGGATATGTATGATTTAAGATATTCCTTCAATGTCGAGTGGCTTCTCTCTAATGCTCCTTGCGTCTGAGGGTGGTAAGGAGACGACCAGAGTTGTTTTATTTTAAGGAATTTACATGTATGTTTAAACATTTCTGCCGTGAAGTTTGAACCTTGGTCTGTGAGAATAGTTTTGGGTATGCCAAAAAGGGAGATGAAGTGGACTAGGCAGTCACTGGTTTCTTCAGCGGTAGTACTACGAATAGGGTAAGCTACTGAATATTTGGTGAGGTCGTCTTGGAGAGTGAGGATGAATCTTAGTTTTGCGGAACCGGATTCAGGAAGCGGACCGACTATGTCAATGGATACTCTTTCAAATGGGGCTGTAGAGGTGGTCGTAATTTGCATAGGAGCCCTGTTAAGTTGGCGGAAAGCTTTATTAGTTTGGCAGGAAGTACATTTTTTCACATAGTTTTCAATTTCGGTGCGCATATTTTTCCAATAATATTGCTCACGGATTCTGTTGAACATTCTATTTGATCCGAGATGTCCCGCAATAGGAATATCATGATTTTCGCGTAGTATTTTTTGTACTTCTGTGGGACTAGGATAGTATATTTTATTTCGGTATAAATCTATTTGTATACCTGTGTTATGGAACAAGTGAATTAAAATGTTATAGAGTTTTGTATATGAATGCTTATCGAATGGGTTTTTGAAATCAGACATACTAATTTTCTCGATTGGTCCTGATTCTAAAATTAAATGGTTTCGAAGATTTCTCAGGGATCTGTAGATGTCACTATAAGATGAGTTGTCGAAGTGATGTACTTTAGTAAACAAAAAGTAATATTCTTTGTTGCCGACGGAAAGAGATTTGTATGAAAAGAGACTTCTTTCAGAATTTGCAAATGATTCAGGGTCGCCGGAAATTGCTAATATATCTTGAACGTAAGGGATGGATTCGTCAAGATCAAGTGACGTAGGTATTACCAAAATTTTATTAGAACTTTTAAGCAAACTGTCATTGTGTTCTATAATTTTGGTGTTATATTGAACAGTCGCAGGAATTTTCAAAAATTGATTATAGGCATCCGCAGGGTTAGGCGAGTTTGGCGGAAGGTCAATTATTTCTGGATTTGCCTGTTGCGGTATTTGGTTTAAGCCGCTAGTAGACGGCTGAGGGTCAGAGTCAGTTCTAGTGTTAGATTCTGCATTTGTCGGTAATGGTTCTGGAGGACATGCCGTCTTGGGAGAGTCGTTTGGATTTGGTGTATTTAAGGAATTAAAGTCAATAGGGTCGTTATTATAAGGGCTTAGGATGTCGGGCCCAAGATCTATTAGATCGTTATCTGTGAAATTTTCAACACGTTCGGGTTGCACAGGATTTACAGGATATCTAGAAAGAGCATCAGCAGCTGAGTTTAATTTACCTTTTCTATATACGATTTCATATTCGAATTCTTGTAGTTGTAGACGCCAGCGTTGTAATTTGCTGCTAGGGTCTGTGTGATTAAATAACCATTTTAAGGGTCGGTGATCTGTTACTACAGTGAATTTACGTCCAAAAAGATACGGTCTGAATGTTTTACAACCCCAAACTATAGCTAATAGTTCTTTCTCAGTTGTGCTATAATTTGTTTCGCATTTGTTTAGCGTTCTGGACGCATAAGCTATGGGGTGGTCCTTTCCTATAGGACCTTGGGAAAGGATCGCTGAAATGGCGTAGTTGGATGCGTCACATGTTAGATTGAATGGTTTAGTGAAATCTGGGTAAATAAGAACAGGCGCAGAAATTAGTTTGTCCTTGAGTTTCTCAAATGCTAATTGTTGTTCATTTGTCCATTCAAAAGGGACGTTCTTCTTTAATAGGGAAGTAAGAGGTTTCGAAAATTTTGAAAAGTCTGGTATGAACCGTCTGTAATAGGAAATGAGCCCTAGGAAAAAAGGATTTTATATCTTTGGGACACTTAGGAATTGGGAAATTGTTAACTGATTTTATTTTGTTTGGATCGGGTTTCAACCCGTTTTCAGTGATAACGTGACCTAGGTAGCCGACTTCTTTACGTAAAAACTCACATTTGTCGGGTTGCAATTTAAGGTTGTAGGATCGGAGTCTGTCAAATATGGCGTTCAAATTTTGGATATGTGAGATAAGATCGTGGGAATACGAGACGATATCGTCTAGGTACACAAAGCATCTCTCGCCTTGAAGGCCAGTAAGCACATTGTTCATAAGACGTTGGAAAGTGGCAGGTGCATTTTTTAAACCGAACGGCATTCGGTTAAATTCAAAGTGTCCTTGTGGGACGCTGAATGCTGTCTTACATGCGTCTTTGGGGTCCATCTTGATTTGATGAAACCCGGATGCAAGGTCAAGGGTTGAAAAGTATTTTGAATTGCCTAATTGATCAAGAATTTCGACAATGTTTGGGATTGGATAAGTTTCGCCAATTGTGTTATCGTTCAATTTTCTATAATCAATTACGATGCGCCATTTGGTTTGGCCGGATGCGTCTGCCTTTTTCGGAACAATCCAAATAGGGGAGGACCAAGGGGAAGTAGAAGGCTGAATAATGTTTTGGTCTAGCATTTTATTTATTTGAGATTTTACCTCTTGTTTATGAATTTCAGGGAACCTGTAAGATTTTACATTTGTTGGTTGGTCTGGCGAAGTACGTATTTCATGTCGAGTTGCATCGGTTGAGGTAAGTATGTCATCAGGTAAATGAAATATGTCGGAGTAAGTTGAACATAAGTCGTAGAGTGCGTCACGTTCTTCGGGATTCAAATGTGATACTCGAAGTAACTTAAGTACTTCGTCTGTTCTGTCCAGGCATGTTTTGTTGCCGTTACATGGTTGAGAAAGTTCATTTTCGAATGGATGTAGAGTGAGTTGTAAGTTAGAATTTAAAGTGACTGAGTCTTCGGAAGTATTTAAAATAGTTAGGTTAACTCGGTTATTGTTTTTTACTTTTACAAGGCAGTTTGAAATGAAAAGTGTGTCGTTTATATGTTGGTCGATGATAAGGCCTTCTTTTAATTCTGGATTTTTCACAGTACATTCTACTGTAATTTCTGATCGAGATGGAATTTGGTAAGTGGGGTCTGTGAAATTCATTTTTAAATTGTTATTCCCTAGCTTAAGGGTTTGCCGGTTGTAGTCAACAGAACATTGGAAATGGCTGAGCAGGTCATTCCCTATTATTCCGTCATATGGCAAATCCAAATGGTTGATGACGTGGAATGTATAGGAGTATTGTTCTCGACCAAATATGAGGTTTAGGTCAAAGTTGCCGATAGTGGGCATTGGATTTTCGCAACTGTCTATTCCTTTTAATTTAATTATTTCGTTTCGCAGTTGTTGTTTATTCTGGATTGAGTCATTTTGAATGAGACATACGGATGATCCGCTATCGACAAGAAACGAGAGTGGTTTGTTTGAAGCAGAAGTTTGGACGAGTACATGAGGTAAGGATATTTTATTTGAGATACATGATACCTCATATATTTTGCACTCGTTAGATGGGACATTGATTTGGGGCTGGTTACCCTTGTGGTTGTCCTTGGAAGTGGCTTTTTGGACTCTGATTTGGGGCTGGTTACCCGTGTTGTGGTCCTTGGGAATAGATTTCTGGACGCTGATTTGGGGCTGGTTACCCGTGTTGTGGTCCTTGGGAATTGAAGTTGAGACGTTATTTTGGGGCTGGTTACCCGTGTTGTGGCCTCTGGATATAGAAGTGGTGTCATTATTGTCTAAGGGGAAGGTTGGTTGTTGACTTTTGGGTCTCACGAGACACCTCCGCGAGCCCATTATTCGTTTAAATGGTTGTAATGTTGCCCGTTGTTTTGGTCGTGTACATTTTCGTCAGAATTTTGTTCATGGTTATAGTCAGTGTTAGTTTGTCCATAGTTTTGTTCATAGTGATCATTAGTGAAGTGTATTGTGTTGTCATTGTCAGCTACCCAGTTGACTCGAGCTGGTTGAGGCCTGAATGTTTGTTGGTTAGGGCGCTGTTGGAATGGGGGAGAACTTTGTTGACCTTTAAATTTATTATTATTGTACTCGCGTTTTCTGCATACTTCAATAGTGTGACCCGGGATCTTGCAATATATACAGATTTGACTATTTCGGTCAAATTGTCTAGGCGCTTGAGATCTGACATTGGGATTGGAGTTCTGGGAAAATTGGAATTTTGGGGGTTGACGTTGAGTTGAAGGCGGGCTGCGTTTATCGAAAAGTTTCTGAATTTTCTCTTCAGAAACAGCGGCGTTGATAGCTTCGTTTAAGGTTGTAGGCTCTTTGCACCTTACTATATTAGAAATTTCAGGCTTAAGGCCGATTAGAAAGGTGTGAAGGGCTAAGTCTTCCATAGCCGCAATACGACCCGCCAGTTCTGATTTTCTCTTATTCGAAAGCGTTATCTCGGTTAATAATTTTGATAGGCATGTTTCGACACGCAAGGCAAACTGACTAACTGCCTCGCTGTTTAGCTGCCGGCATTCCTGCAGATCAGTCATAAGATGAGCGTAGTGTTTTTTCTCCCCAAATTGTGTTTTTAAAAATTGACTTAAGTCGTCCCACGAATCGAACTCTTTTATTGAACAGGCTGATTCGGCTTTGCCCTCAAGCTGTGACAGAATATACTTAAATATTATAGGTTGTTGAGAGTCTGTCGCCAAGTCCATAGCATTTTCGCAATTAGTGAGAAACGAATTTAGTTTCTCCCGCGTGCCGTCGAAGCATTTAATGAATTGGAACAAGGTTCCGATTGGGATGGTATCGGGTTTCTGATCCCTAGTAGTCATTTTGAAATAATAATTATAATACGAATAAAGTAAGCTGAAAATATAGTAACGGTTCGGTGTAATAGGCGGCCACTGAGTTGTATACAATAAGATAAGAATTTTGCAGTCACTTCTATGAAGTGTTCTGTCTGGTTATAATTACAAAGGCACTTATAGGAGTAGTTATGTTATAGTTATAGGTAAATTATGTAGATCTTCTGGAGAGTTATTCCTTGGAAAACACTTGAAAACAGAGGTCAAAAGTTATCTTCAGTTGGGACTTACAGGGACATGTAGAGGTAGAAAACGCACTGGATCATATTCACTTTAGCACAACACTTAGAGACCATAGCACAACACAAACACAAAACGCAGGGACGCGATGTAAGATGTAGGGACCAGACCTTAGCTCAGGTCTGTCTGGAATCCGGATGTAGAGTCACGAGAGTTAAGGAAGGACTTCTCGTGATTTTTGACGAGTTCGTTTTATATAGAATTTAGGAATTGAGTTATTTTTGAGTTCCACTGGCACTGTAGCACTCGCGTGAAGGTTACTGGTTAGAAGCCCGATCGGAGACGTATTCCAGGGATACCTTAACTTTCGGTATCCCACCGCTGCCACCAAATTGTTATCCGGACTTTGTCCGAATGGTTTTTAAAAAAAGAAATTATTTAAACTGAAAAGACTTTTATTTGAATTAGACAATAAATTGGGCTTAATATAAAATGCGAGTGTCACGCGCGGATGATGGATGGGAACTGAGGAACTTTCTATAGGGGGAAGCTGTCTGGAACTGAATATGCTTACAAAGCAGTAGAATATAGTGACTAAGGGCTATCCTATACATAAGGTATATATAACAGTACGATTCACAATTGGGATGACGACAGGGTCAAAAATACACAGTTTTTGCACCGATACATTAAAAAGGAATCTTTTGAAGTAAATATGCTGGCGTCTGCCAATCCTTCCTGGTCCAGCGTAGTGGATTATGGCGTTGATTCTATACTTGTGAGAGACGGCCTCGATTCCCAGCAATAAGAACATTTAAGGGAGCTACTTATGCTAACCGCTGTAATGCACAGTTTGACTTGATTTTGTCTCTTTCGTGTTAGTTTGACGTCTCGATTTGATTTTGTCTGTTTGCGTTAGTTTGCCTTTTCAAACGGGGAGAAAAATGAGTATATCGATTTGACTATGATTAAAATTGACAGGTTCTAGGCTCCCATGACGAGAAAATGTTTAAAATACTAGGTAGCGAGAAACGAACAGTTCATTCTAAAGCTTGTCACGCTGTATCAGACAGTTAGTCTACAGGAATGTAATTATACTGGCTAATTAAGAAGTATTATGTGAGGTTTCCGCGCGTTTAGAAATGTGCATTTGACGTAACACCGATGCGACCTGTTTGCTTCAGATCACACAGAAGTACCTTTAGTGCGAGTTTTTATAAGTTGTGTGGATTTCAAGGCGTAGTGCCGAGAAGGACTGACACAGAATCGGGAGGTCGTAGCTTCAAATCCCGTTTACACCTCTGTGCAAATTCCCAAGTAGACGTGTCACTAATCACCACACATAAACATGGCCTTCTCGTCCCATCAGTGTCCCTGTATACTCTTATATGAAAAAAAATTGGCAGTCATAGGAACTGCCGATAGAAGTGAAAAATTGCTATTGCCCTGGTACTGGTACCTAGGGGCAAACGCAACTCTTTTATATTTCTGTTGTCCTGGTATCTGGAGATAAACGCTGGGCTGTTGGAGGTAGGTAATCGAAACTCTTTACTGTTTCTGTTGCCCTAGTACCTACCTGGCCGTTTTTACCGAGTTTACCCGAAGATTTAATATCCGATCCGATCCATTATCATATCCAAGCATGACGATTCATGAATCCATTTCACAGCCCACGAAAATTCTGTCTATAGCGCGCCTAAAGAAGTTTTCACTTCAAAAAATTGAAACTTTTCAAGGTCAGACTGAATAGGTATCATCTAGGTCTTCTACGTCAATCTTTTAGTCCTTCAGTTCAAAGAGCAAGAAACGATATAAAAAAAACATAGAGTTTCTAAGTACAGACAAGAATGAAACCAACTTATGAATATTCAAGAGCCTATTGTTTCTTGACAGATGGTAGCGCAGACGAATGTTTGTATTGTACAACTCTCGTTTTCAGCAAGGATATTATTTAAAAAATATGAGTAGGTACTACGCCGTTAAGCTGTAGTGGTCCAGCGATGAGAACTTGTATGAGTAAGACCATAGGTTTGAATCCCGCTGGACCTCTAGATAGATAGATAGATAGAAACTCTTTATTGTGACACAAAAACTTATATTTATTCTGTGGTATTACAGATACACACTTATTAATTAGCGCCACAAATGGCGGCCTTATTGCTGAGAGCAATGTCTTCCAGGCAACCAGCTAGAATAGCTCTAGAGTATTTTTACAAGGGTAGAGGCAGGGTAGTTTGTACTCCCCACTGGTTTTAACGATGAAAGAAAGGGCTTGACTAGTGCAGTGCGTGCTATACACATTCACTACAAGGAAACGCAATTTCTTAGGACATCAGCTATGAGCCAGTGAAAGCTCCTTTAAAATCACTCCAACCGTTTCGTTTAGCCGGAACAAACAGTCAGACAGACAGACAAAAAAAATGTTTTGTTTACCGTGTTATTTGTACTTAGTTTGATTTGGAATTACAAACAGACTTCAATTTTACTTATAAATGTATAGATTTATAGATAATTATTAGTTATTTAATTATTTATTTATTGGACTTATATAGTAAATGTGTCTGAGCACTTAAAAATCCCAGCTCCTAACTATACTTGTAATTTTAATTTACTTGAAAAAATTAAACAAAGCACACGACGTTCGTAAAAACACGAATCGATAGCTTTAAACTCATCAATCATAGCTACAACCGGCTGTTTACCATGGTTAGCAACATTCAAATTACGTTTCTCTATTCGTTCGCACCTCTCTTTGTTTCCTGTCTTGATTACCGCTTGTTCACATAAATATCATAGTTACGGACTAACATACCTTCTAAATTGTAAACTTATATGGTGAAGTGACAAAATCATTTTACAACTGACTGACTAGCTTGAAAAACGAAGGAGGTTCTCAATTCGACTTTTTATGTTTGTTATCTTTGTTTATTACTTTCGACTGGGTGGGGGGTGAACTGATTTTGTAATTATTTTTTTTTGTTCCCGACGTCCCGCGGGTCTAACGCCTAACGAAAACTGTCTTAGCTTTGATATTGCTCTCTCTCTCTTTTCTTCTCGCTCGAAGTGATAGAGACAGCAATAGCAAAGACATAGCCGATTTAGTTAGGCGGTAGAAGGGCCGGATGGTTCTATTTAATTTTTAGGGTTCCGTAAAACGTAAAAACGGAACCCTCATAGATTCGTCATGTCTGTCTGTCTGTCTGTCCGTCCGTATGTCACAGCCACTTTTTGCCGAAACTATAAGAACTACACTGTTGAAACTTGGTAAGTAGATGTATTCTGTAAACCGCATTAAGATTTCAACAGAAAAATTAAAAAAAAAGAAAAATTAGGGTTGCCCCCCATACTGAGAACTGAAACTCAAAATATTTTTTTTCATCAAACCTACACGTGTGGGGTGTTTATCGATAGGTCTTTAAAAATGATGTTGTGGTTTCTAAAATCATTTTCGTCTACACTGAATAATTTGCGCGAGAGACACTTCCAAAGTGGTAAAATGTGTGTCCCCCCCCCTCTAACTTCTAAAGTAAGAGAATGAAAAATCTAAAAAAAATATATGATGTACATTACCATGTAAACTACCAACGAAAATTAGTTTGAACTCGATCTGATGAGTAGTTTTTTTTAGTACGTCATAAATACACTATTATTAAAACTTCGATCAAAGTTACAACGAACTACAAGAACTATGTGTACTATGTATATAATGTTACTTGCTGCAACGGAACCCTTCATGGGCGAGTCCAACTCGCACTTGGCCACTTAATTTTCTTCTCAAACAATACCTACTGCACCTAAGACAGTTTTTACTTCAACTATATACCCTGACACTTTTATCTGTATCTAGGTCTAATTTCCAGAGTATTAGTACTATTGTTGAAATAGGTGAGACAGACAGACACCGGGGGCTTATACTACGAGGGTGCCGTTTTTGAAGTGGAAACTTCTTGTCCGTGTCACCGTGTAATTCTAAAAACCCTTAAGTTTACAAATCTAACGACATTAATCTCATGCGTTATGTTTGTAAACTGATATACGTATGTACCTACTGTACAAAGTCATACGTTTTCACTTTTATCCGCAGTCCCTATATTAACTGCTATTGATTTTATATTGAACCCTTAAGTTAATAGCATTAGTACATTCGCACAGCCACTAATGTTTGTTAAGTTGCCGGTCTGAGCAAGCCTATCTCCGTGACTCATTGGTTTGTCTACGATTCGAGGTCAAAGGGCTTTCCACGTTGTGCAATACTACGCAGCAAACTTTCTACAACCATATTGAGGTTTTGTTACGTTCGACTTTTATGTTTATTTATTAAAGAAATGAAATACGTTACTGTTTTAGAAAATTCTATGACTACAGTTCAATAATAGGTACTTTATGGTATAACTAGCAGCGTCTTGCGATTTTCCTTGCGCTCCCTTTATTTTCCAGACAGTCATACATACACATCTATATATATAAAAGCGAAAGGTCACTCATCAAGGAATCTCAGAAACTACAAATGCATGCACTAGGAATCTGAAATTTTGCATGGAGGTCCCTTTTAGCACGTAGGCGCTCGCTAAGATAGGGTTTTGCAAAATTCAACCCCTAACAGGGTGAAACAAGGGATGAACGGTTGTATGAAAATTCGTCATTTTCAAAGGTATCAAATTTTGTATCTAGACACTTGACACGAAGCAATTAAATGTTTGTTCCATCAATTTTGTAATTTCGAATTGTACGGGGGTGAAATTGGGGTTGAAAGTCAATATGGAAGTTCCCAACCGTTGAAGATAAAACCATGAAACTTTGTAGATATAGACACTTGACATGAAGCAAACGAATGTTTGTTCTGGCAATTTTGTAATTTCGAACTGTATAGGTATGAAATTGGGATAGGGGATAAGGGTGAGGGTGAGTAAGGTATGAAATAGGGGATGAAAGTATAGGTACACGGAAGCTCCCAATCGTTGAAGATAAAAACTATGAAACTCTGTGTATAGGCACTTGACACGAAGCCAATAAATGTTTGATCTAGCAATTTCGAACTGTACAGGGTTGAAATTGTGGTTGAAATGGGGGGCTGAATGTCAATATGGAAGTTCCCAATCGTTGAATATAAAAACATGAAACTTTGTTTATAGACACTTGACACGAAGCAAACTAATGTGTTCTAGCGAATTTGTAATTTCGAACTATATGGGATGAAATTGGAGTTGAAACGGGCGACTAATGTCTCTTAGGCTTTCAAACATAAACAACTGAACCGATTTTGATGAAGTTGTATAAAATTGTTTTATTATAAGCTGTTTTTAGTAACCGTAATTGTGTCTGGGTATACAATAAGTACTGTCTGAGTAACCTTAGTATATATTTCGCGCGGACGAAGTCGGGGGTAACAGCTAGTTACACATATATGTACTACTCCAGGCTATAATCTGCGTTCCAAATTTAAACCTGGACGTCTACTCTCCTTCTACGAAAAACGTAATTTCGAAATAAACTCGCGACTACTCCGGTTCTACTTCGATCCGTCGTTTCGTCCGTTTAAATGTTCTAAGCCTAATTAGAGTCACTAATTTTATTAGAGTAGGCTTAGGACATAAACGTCAAACAATGTTCGATCGGACGAAACGAAGTAGAACTGCAGTAGGAAAGTCGCGAGTTTTTTTTCGAAATTACTTTTTCGTAGAATTAGAGTAGACGTCCTGGACGTCTCGTTCAACGTAACACTAATCGTTCTCGAGATATCGAATTAAACGCGTTTTCATCGAAATGACCTTGAGCTGACCTCGCCAGAATCCCTCAAATTGGAATATATGCTCAGAATACACCCCTCTATCGATTCTTCATAATCCCCAAACTACATAATTTTATGTTTATTTATTTCCGTAATTGCACTGGACTATACAGACTGGCGACATTCCCACACTGTTTGACCAGAGATATATTTTGTGCCAGAGACCTGAGCAAAAGAGAGTATAGATCAGAAACAGGCTGAAATAGAACCAGATTTCCCGGCGAGGCCACGGCCCATTGTTGCCTGCGCCCGCGCCGCTGTTCCGGTCAAATGGCCGCGGCGTATCAATAACGTCGGAATACAAGCGAGACGCACGATTATCAATGTTGAGGGCATACGATACAATTGATGAACTAATTCTGATTTTATTCGATTCTTTTTAATCCCACAAGACCAACGCTTCCACCGTGTTGGTCAAGTGCGAGTTGGCGGATGACGCACGTCCTGGAAAGATGTCTTCTTCGTGATGTTTTCCTTCACCGTTAATTCTAGAGGTGACGATATAACTCTACATTTAGAAAAAAAAATATCGCGTATAGGTCCGCGTTAGACCACCAACTCGCCTTATGGTAAGCGACATTGTGGTCAAACATGACGCACGATGAAACATATTTATTTAAATACAACTTTTAAAGAATAAGGTAGGAACACATGCATAAAGCCAATGGTCATGCCAAGCCTATATCGCGTCACGCTATATTGAAAAAAAAACCAGTCTTCTTTCTATACCCGCTCTTCTACCGCCTAACTGAATCGGCTTCGGGGTTGCTATTGCTCTCTATCATTTCAAGCGAACAGAAAAGAGAGAGCAATATCAATGCTAAGACAGTTATTGATAGGCGGTAGACCCCCCGTCCTCGGTTAACTATCTACCTCTCTGATTGGTAATTTGAAGACTACCTTTCTTCCTCAGAACGTACCAGGTAGTTTATCTTAAAGCCGGGTCATACAGAGGCGATCCGATAGCGATAGCGATCCGGATCGTATCCGAGTATGGGATCGCGCCCGCTTGCTGTGTGTCAGGTTGCATACAAATTCGAACATTACAAAAAAACCCGACTCGGATCGCTATCGCTATCGGATCGCCTCTGTGTGACCCGGCTTCTATAGTTGATAAGTTTCCTAAGGGTGTCATCTGTGAAACAAATTACTATAACGAATAAATAGGTCACTACAACAAGCAGAACTACAAATTACATCGTTCAAAGTCAAATCAATTATCACATTGATAACATTTTTTATTGTTCATTATCACGAAGCGAATTTTTATATAAATGATTCAAACAGGATACTTAATCGGTATAAATAATACGTAAGGCATGAGTAACCGATACGTTTTTACCGTGTTTTCGGTTCCTTCCTTGTATGCAACGGATTACGGTTATATATATTATTTCGCTTTTATATATATAGATTATGATTTTCATAATAAAGTAATCAGTATTTTAAATACAAAGTCCCTCCATAAGGTTACGGATGGTATAGTCGGGAGAACGGCAACTTCCGATCCGCAGCCACACGTGCATCACTGACTTTTTTAAGTATTGTTGCTAACTTAAAAAATAGCTGAAAGAAAACATCGTGAGGAAACCGACATGTCCCTAGAACCTTGTGGCATGCGTAATTTGATAACCTGCACTCTGCCAGCGTGGCGGTTATGGACTTGACTCTCTCCTTGCGAAGAAGGCCCCGAGTCCCAGCAGTGGGAACATTTATTAGGCTAATCAGCCCACTGAAGAAGCTATTCTAAATACTAGATTATCAACGTGCAGCACCTTTCTTATCGGTTGTTGGGTATTTTTTATGGGAGTGAATTTGTGAAAAGGGACGGATATGCGTTAGCATATTAGATTTGACCAATGAGCGAGCGAGGTGGTGGTGGGACGTCTGTAAGATGGTGCTAAACCATTTTAGGTGAGGTTGGTGTCACGTCGTACTATCGGCCAACGTAGTGTGTGACGAGAAAGATAAAATTAAATAGAGTAGGAGACAACATGTGCACTTATAAAAATATATTAAAAATATTACGTGCGACTACTGAAAGGCTCTCTCGTTTTTTTTTCAATACTCAATGGACGTTTGATCTTACGTTACCAAGTACAGACAAGGTCTAAGATGGAACACGCTTACCCAAAAGATAACGTTCGTTCGTTTTCCAGATTATAGGGACATAGGGAGTGGTAAACCACTCTGGCTGCTGGCAGAATGTTCCACATTTTAGCTGTGCCGCTTATGAAAGAGAGCTTTCGAAGCGGGTTGTGCGGAGACGCGGAATACTTACACCAACATTTAAAGAATTTAAACTACTAAAAGAAGGAACGATTTCCCTTTTTCTGAAGTTAGAAAACAAAAAGGTGAGGGTGGTATTAGATCGCGCAGACTAGCCAAAATGCGGACAAAAAAGAATACATAGAACTAGCAATAGTAACCGTAAATATCTCTTGTTTCAGGAAACAACTGAATCTTTCGCGATCTAATACCACCCTCACCTTTTCGTTTTCTAACTTCAGAAAAAGGGAAATCGTTCCTTCCTTTAGTAGTTTAAATTCTTTAAATGTTGGTGTAAGTATTTAATTGATTAGTATTTAAGTAAGTATTTGAAACAATGGGATTTGATAAAGAGTTTAAATCATTACGTAGCACTACACAGCAAGAGATATTAAGATGATTTATCTCAATACCCTATAATTTCTCTGGAAACATTGTACTTACAGGAAACACAGCGACCTCCATATTTACAATTTGTCAGTGACATACATTATAAATGTGGCTGAACATGGCAGGAACGACGCATGTCCATGAATATCTATTATTATATCAGCTATCTGGCCGGCATAGTACAAGCTTTGCTTAGTTTGGGGTCAGATGGTGTTGTGTGAGAATTGTCCACCAATATTTATCTATCTGCAGAGCCTCGTCACCTATTGAAACACAATACTCATGGAAGCACTAATAATGGTGTCAGTGGCAAGACTGTGGAGTAGAAACCCGGAGCGATGGCGCGTGACGCACCACATAGAGCGAGCGTGACGCTGAGCCCGTCGATTCATGACGAACAGTCTCGATGGACAACGCCGTTTGACAAGTAAGCAAGCATATAATATAGGCTGACAACACAAGACTTGCGCTCAGTGCCACAGCAGTTGAACATAAAGAGTCCAAATTACTGCCTAACAGTACACCACATTCGTCAAGCACAGATTTAAGATGATTTATCTTTTTGACGTGTCCTTTCCCTGGAAACATTAATCTATAAACAGGAACATAGGCCCAATGTTCACACATTCCTGATTGGCGTTAGGATAATCAGCAAGGAAGTGGTAATTTTCCAGGTAGACTTTGTAGTGATCAATGGGGCTACAAAGAAGAAAGTGACTACTTAATAGAAAAACTACGATGACAGAGAGAAAACACTGAAAAGACAAAACAAACAGGCAGACACACAACAATGGAGTCAACTATGACAACAATGAAAATAGTACAAACAAGAATATGAGTCCCTGTGTATATCTATTCCACAATAATAAAGAGAGAACACCGAGCTTGACAATTGTGTTTATATGTATGAGGTAATAATATTGGTATTGGTACCTACAAATACCAAAAAATGTTTCATTATTTGAAAGGTTCAGTACTCCAGACGGTCATAGGTTAGATTTTATGACAATAACTACAAAGTAGATAAGTTATATTAATGCACGTTAACGATTGTTGAACATCGACGAAATGGGGACAGCCCACTAGTGTAATGTAAACTTCCTGAATTTAGCTATAAGTGGTGGCCTTGGAGATAAGAAGACAGTCTATCTGTCATATTGAATGACCATTTTATCAATCAAATTATCTAGGGCGGCCTCAAATGTAAGTAGCTAGTTACAAACGATTACGTAAATTATGCAAAGCAGAGGGAATTACGTGATAGAGCATCGTAAATATTACCACTCGAAATATCACTTTCTACCGATGCCTGATACTAATAAAATCAAATATAATAGCGGAAGCAAGCTAACTATGCGTATAAAAGTGCGATAAAACTGTACTAATGGCGATTAAATGACGCTTACGCAACGATTATTTAATTTATTTAAGCAACAGACGTAGACAAAACGGACTATAATATGCAAACCAAGTATGGCCATAAATAAGTTGAAGTCAATGCGAACAATAAAGTTAACTCACGAAACCAATGTTCCATGGATGGTACAAGTCGTGCTCCACACATGGTGGATCACGAGAAGGAAAAAACACAAAGCGAAAGAGTAGTAACAGCGGGCAACGACGCGCGACGCGTCATACAGCGAAGACAGGCTGAAAACATAATAAATAGCAGCTCCAAATTACAGCAGTCTAGTTTACACGATCTTCCAGCTAACGATATATAAACCAACCGGCCGTGACAAACAAACATCGGAGTCAACGACATCACCCGAACATATAAGGCACTTTCAGTTTCGTGAAATCGAAAGCTGTACATACATCTCTGGCGCGATGCAAGACGTGCCATTTTCGCTAAGATGGCAGCGAAAAAACTTGGTAATCCGTCACGGATCCGTGGCTCAAGCATCCAGCGGCCATCAATTTGTCAATGCGCCGTGATCGGCTCGACTCGCGCTGCATTCTGCCGCTTTGTTATATTTACGTCCACCGCGATGTTATCATTGTTGATGTCCATCTCGGTATCTTCGTGTAGCAACCACACACGACGTATGATTTTACGGTCTTAGCTTGCATTTAATATTTGAACTACTGATCTAGATTTATTTTTAAATAAATTATGAAATAAAAACTAAAGCGACGAAGAAATTAGCTTCAAAAAGGTTTGCTTTATTAAGGTAAACTGATGAGAAAAATGCCGTAAGACAGACTGCAGGACACAAATAAATCTTTAAAAGTACACTATTTCAATAGTATAGTAATGGATATCTGATTTATATAAAACTTGGTTTAGAAGTGCAGTGACCCACGACAGATGAAAGCCTGCACCGAGCTCAGACCGGAGCGGTGACCTGTTTGAAAGCGTACCTCTCTAATTACCCGTCCCGTCTAGCAGTTTATTGAAACTACTTCCTAAATCTTATCAATTTACGTAATACGAAGCTACAACTCGCGCACATGTTTTGTAAATTGAATTGCGTGTGTACGTCTAAATCGTGTTGGAAACTCCTGGAGCGACGCGCATTGCTCCTGTCAGCCGCTGACACTTCCGTTTGATTTACACACTACGTATTCTCTAACACTCTCGCTGATGCAAGTTCCTCAATATAGTCATCAACACATACGAATATGGCAACAAAATATGAACACTCATTATTATTCCAACAGCATTCTACAGCTATGTCTTGATAAATGTTATTAATTGCTGTTGGAATGGAGCCAAGATGCAAATAATGTAACCCTTTGTGGCCGTTAAACTTGAATGAAAAGTACTGGAAAGGTGGAAATTAGAGAGTTAGATTTATCGCTTTCCACAACCATATTCATGTAAGTGGAGGGAACTGCATTATGTGGTCGGGTGGGATGTAAGTCTCAGGGTCAATGGTCACGGTTGATGGTTAGGTCAGTGTAGAGAATAACATCTTGTATGGTAACATGAGAGCTTTTATGTAGCGGTTTCCCTGGCCATTTCAAAAGGATATTAACATACGGACAGTGCGAGTCCGGAAACCACAGGGTGCGCCGAGTTGCACAATGAAGTATCCGGTCTCATCTGTACTAGCCTGTTCGATGCATATAGTAATCAGTGACCGCCCAGCCCCATATCTGCACGTCGGCAGATAAAAACGTTGTTTACAACATAACAAGTTGTTCGATTTAGTGCACGTACGCTAACAGAGCGATGCGCCGACCGACAACAATCTAATTAAGAATGATTCACTTTGAATATGGAATGAAATGAGTCGTTTAAATTCTGAACGCGCTTCGTTCACCACTTCTTTGTGTAACGGTTCATAGGAAAAGTTCAAAGACGCGGCTATTGGTTGCAAAGCTGGGGATATAAATGTTTTATTGTACGAGTATATTCAAGAATTATATTTTTGCTTTTGTGTATCGAAGACGTAACCATTAAACTATGGCACTTGTCATAATTGATATCAAATATATCCATATATTATTTTATGATGATTTTACGATTATAAATAAATAAATAAAGATCTATTAGACAGGAAGACCGAGGAAGGTATGGATGAATTATGTGAATTACGATTTGAATGCAAAGAGGGCGAGTGCTGAGATGGTGCATGATATGGTTGAATGGAGAAAACGTACATGTTATACCGACCCCACTTGAGTAGGTGAATTAAGGATAAAGCAGGTGATGAATAAAAAAGGTGTATATTGGTAGTTTCAGAAGTATACACTACTCAACTAATTAAAATTACTCAACAAAGTATACATAGGCTACTTAGGTATATTTTTTCTTTTCTGGAACAAAGATTAATAAGAAATCTCCTGACTCACTTTTTTTATCAAAAAATTTCCAGGATAAAATATGAAATCATAATGAACACTTGCGTCCACATGCGGGCCTAGTAATAAGTTTGACATGACGCACAATATTCCTCCCTGACGCTCAGCAGATGGCCTTTAAAATCTGTTTACACGATGATGTTTCCCGCTCATATATTAAACCATGATGATCTCAGACGTTATTACAACTATTCATACATCATCGATGACAATGACATCATGGCCTTGACTTACACTTGACTCAAGAAGCGACGAAATAATGATTGTAAGTTTACCTTCATCGAGCATTATCCAGCATCGTTACAATATAATAGTGGCACTGAGCTCTGTACCTACATATTTAACGTTTTTACTTCTTTAATGTGCATTGTCTTCTTCTACACAACGTTTGTGGACTAAATAATTTCAATGAATAATTTCGTAAAAATCATGTGTGTTTTCAAGTTATTCTTTCGCTTTCAGGCGGTTTAATACATTTGGATGAAATGCAGTACGAGTTACTTTTGCCCTGGATTAAGAATAGATTACTTTATCCGTACCGGGGTTACAACAAGATTTGTTTTTTCATTCTCTGCGTCTGCTGCGATAACTAAAAAAGTTAAAAAAAAAGTCCGGTAGGCACAGTAGGAGAAGCCAACTGCCGTAGTAGAAAAACATATAAATGGGATTTGATTGTAAGTCTTGTAGGTCGTGTGCAGGCTTGCCAAGTTTCGTCATTATGAGGCAACACTAGCAACTGCAAGTTAGAAAGGGTGCGACCGCGACCTCTCATATGACCGCGAGCCAGCTGATCTCCCGCTAAGGACGTTGTGCAACATGGCAACAAGAATCAATATTGTATGTGGATTGTGGACCTTTGTGACTATTGCTGCAAAGGCTAACCTTCTTTGGCCCATTTTGGCAGATAATTGACGATCCTAATTTAAACAACCATTCCTAATTGAAGCAGCCTGTTAAGTAACCCTGTTCGCTTGCTGGTAACTTTTAGGTGCTATTCTACTTAGTTCTGCAGGCAGCTACAGGCGCCAGCAAGGTTTTTACTGGTCTGTATTGTACCCTCGTGCCAAAACCTGCAGAAGAAGTACCATCAAATGTCAAATGATGAAGTATCAATGTCAATCAGGATCCAATGAAGATATAGGATCTTAACTGTACTCAGAAACGGACTGGATGGCCGACCTGGTACAGAACTGACGGACAACAGATTAAACATGCTATTTTTAGAGCAGTTACAACAAAAACCCATAACTTTAATTAACCACTAAAGAATAATTTGATTACTAATTCTAGAATAATTTAAGTAACGGCGCAAATGTAATCAATTTTAAAGCAAAATTGGGATATAAATGAAAGGCATTACACTGCATTTATCGACGGGCAATAATTATAATGTAATCCAAAGAGCCATAACAACGTGAAATGCATAAACAAGTCCGTTCATTAAAGCCATAAGTTTACGTAAGCTGATGTTAAAGATCAAACAACTAACGATACGGTGCAAAAACTAGCGTAGGTGCGTAATAAGGCGAAGCATTTGAAAAGACAGGTGCATAGCGAGCTGGGCTCGACCGTGATGGCGTAATAACAGGCCTCTACGCCGCGGAGGATAGACAACGTACTCTCTACATTCCCACTGCAGGTAAGCTGCACATCTTATACCTTTAAACGAGCATTTCTTGTATATTATAGTATCTGAATCTCGGAAACGGCTCGAACGATTTTCATGAAATTATGTATGCAGGGGGTTTCGGGGGCGATAAATCGATCTAACTAGATTACATTATTAAAAAATACATTTTTTGTGCTTTTTCAGACAATGAAAAACTCTTACAATATCATTAGAATACAACAGCAAAATTCGCCACCATCTGCTACATATGGCTAAATAGCTCAGACTGTAGAAGGGCGCCCTCGGGTTCAGGAGACCTCGGTTCGAATCCGGATGATTACAACAATATATTTTTTTGTTCTTTTTCTATGTACCTATGTATGCTTAGATCTTCAAAACAACGTAACGGATTTTAATCTGCCTAAATATAAGTTCAAAAACACCGAGCCAAGCTCGGTCAACCAGGTACTAATAATAATAGGAGGCTGCAATTCTAAATACATTTGTCGTATCGTGCGTAAATTTTTGCAAGAAGCACGAATACCACTTTGTGGTGTTTGGTAATTACTTACCGAAATTTTTACAACACTTTCGAGAAAGTAAAAACGTTCGATAATAATTGTATTATTATGTTCTCATCATAATAATACATTTATTATGCTACAAAATGAATTATAATTCAATCAATTCATAACTTTACAACATGAACTGATTTTATCCGTGAAATAAATAACCAATATACTGGTTAAAATTTTATAATTTTTGGTAAGAATTTATCTTTTTAATAATATCGATTACATTCTGGACATTCCGATACTAGTGATTGGTGAAGGATATGCATGCGTTGCAATAGCTAGTGCTCTTGTAATATTTTAATTATAAATTAAAATATTTTTTATGGCAGGTATTGTGATATTTTAGTCACAAATATCTTTTTCACTACAATTACGGCTCAAGATTGTTTTGTCCGCATATACTCTCGAGATGCACACAAACAAAGATACAGTATTTTGCATAAACTTAAGGCAGCCTAAAGCAATTAGGTACTATGGAAGCCAGATAGCTGATATTATACTTATTTATTTGTAAACACATACTTATGATACATACAAACAGCCAGATACAAAACAAACATCCGTATAATTCATCACACAAATAATATTTACGACCAGCGGCTCTGTTGGTAGAATAGAAGATATATGATGCATTCAAAGTTACTAATGGATCAAGACTTAATTTTACGATCCCCTTAGGTACGCTCTGAGATTCGATTGACTATCAGCGAAAAGCTGAGGATTGGGGGAAAGCTTAAAAGTTACGACTGGTCTAGTTGGAAGAACGGCACCGATCCGGAGACACCCTAGTTTGAATCCCACGCGCACCACTGTCTTTTCGAAGACAAACTACTAATGTTGTAATTGGGAATGTTTGGAAGGATGTATTTATGGATTAAACTATTTCAAAAATATTACAATTGCAAAAAATACTCAATAAATCGGGCTGAAATTTGGAACCATATAGATTGAAGTTTGGCATAAGATATTGGTTCTTTTTTTCTGAGTCACTTAGAGGGTACCTCGCCTGACAATTCACGCCACTCTCGGGTGACTCGTCCCGCGGAGCAGTATTTAACCGATTTCGCGCCGAGGGCGCACGTCACTTCTTTTCGCGCATTCTTAAAAGTAACTTATACTCCAGCTGTTTATAAAGTTCGCCTCGCACCAGTTAAAGTTACCGATTCGTACCGCACCGCACCACAAGATTATTTCGCAACACACAATTCAAAGGCAGCTGCTGAAGGAAATATAATTGAGGAAGAAGAACTGCCGCTCAATCGCCCGGAGGACGCTGGATTCTTAAGGTAGGACCTTTCTTTTGTGTTTCTGGAGAAAAGGCCAAACCCCAGGGTCTTCCACCCCCTTATTGTTTTTGTTCCTTTAATTTAAATTCCACCCGCTCCGCCGTCACGAAATCTCATAGATATCCAAGAGTACCAGCGCACCGCTGGTGACGAGAATTGTTATAATTAATAATTAATTTTCTTCGCCATTTAATGGTCCTTCGAGCCGGATGCCTTGTTTATCCTGAGATTTCGTGGCTATTTACCCCATTCCTATTAATTTATTTATCTACCGCCTATTTTGTGTGTCTCTCGTTTGAAGTCAAGTTCGTTTTGTAGTGGTAGGGCTCTTGCCAAGCCCGCCTGGGGAAGTACCACAGCTTTGCCTATTATTCTGCCGTCAAGCAGTTACCTACTGTGTTACGGTTTGAAGGGCAAAGTTTCCAGATATACGACTGGGCTAAGAGATATAACACCTAAAATCTCAAAGTGACGAGCAGTGCAGTGTCAAACAGTGATTTAGACTCTTCATGTTCAATCAACTTCGTGACGTTTGACTTTTATGAACAGATTTGTCGTTACCCGTCTCGTCACTCTAAATAAATAATATTTGCTTATTTAAATTATTTAACATTCAAAAGTCAAACATTGCCTTTGGTTACCGCATCGCCTAATAAACTCGAATTTCGCATTTACACCGCAATTTTTATAAACCGTTTTCAATTCTGTTAATGACTACCTACATAAATCACTTATAATTACCAACGCATTATATTATCTCGTTCGCCGTTGGAAATTATTTATTTACCTACCTCGCATTTTTGTTATTTTGTACGATCACTTTAACATTTGAGTTTGGATCATACCTATTGTCTGGATTTGATCACGATGACGTCGTCTAATGATCAAAAATTAAAATTATTGGAATGTCAAAGACAAGTATATTTCGAGCGTCTTCAACAAATATACGATAAATCGCGTGCTAATTTGAATGACCCAGAATTATTGGAAGAATTTCTGTGCTCGGTTGAGACTTTACAAGAAATCAGGTGTAACTTTCAGATTTGCGTGAAAGATATCGAATCTTTATTATTGAAAATTGATAAGGATTCAGTTCCGGATTTCAATCAATGGCTCGCATTTGAAGATCTTTATTGTCGTGTTAAACGTAAACATTCTCAGTTTATTACAACCACAGCGCTCACACCAACGGTTAAACCAGATAAAACATTTCAAAATATTAAGCTAGCTCGTATAGAAATACCGGAATTTGACGGAAATGCAAACGACTGGCCTTTATTTTATGCTACTTTCCAAAGGGCTGTACATTTAAATTCATCGCTTTCCGTAACGGAAAAAATATTTTATCTCACTAGTAAATTGAAAGGTCGAGCGAAACAAGTATACATTGGATTCGTACCCTGTGAAGAAAACTATGAAACAATATATAACGCGCTCGTTTCTAAATACGAAGATAAGAGAAATCTCGCTAGTACTTATTTAAACCAAATTTTCTCATTGAAGCCCATTGTTTCCCCCACCGCTAATAACTTAGAATATTTAATCGACCAATTTTCAAATTCGCATCTCGCATTAATTAACTTAAACATACCCGACTTGTACGATTTTGTCATGTCATACCTTTTATTACAACGGCTGGACAGAGATTCGGCACGTTTATTCGAAATGGATAACCGCGATTCGGAAATACCTGCGTTTGATAAAATTACTAAATTTGTTCGCGACCGTATTAAGGTTTTGAATAGGACGAGTGAAAACTCAAGTACTTGTGTGAGAGCCAAGCTGTCAGAAAACTACATTCCGAAAAATAATTCACGCGCATTCTTAGTAAGCGATAACATTTGTACATTATGCAATGACAAACACGACCACTTGTATTCCTGTAAAAAGTACAGGACTTTAACCGCTCGAGAACGTTACGAACATGTAAAACAATTACGCGCTTGCATTAACTGTTTGAGTTCGCAACATAATTCAAACGCATGCCGGTCTAAGGGAACTTGTGCAAATTGTAAAAAAAAGCACCACACTTCACTCTGTTTTCAAGCTGATAACAGTAGAACCGGTCCGTCGAGTGATAACAGTCGTAGTCCAGTAGTGGCTGCTCAGAATAATAACGCTACTTCAAATTTATTTTTGAATGAACCGACGAATAATGACGCTTCATTTTGTAGTATGAACGCAAATTCAAAATCTTTGCGAAAAACTCAAAATGTTTTGTTGGGTACCGTTCTTGCTGATGTTCGCAAAAGAGACGGTTCCGTGATTCAAGTTCGTGTCCTCGTGGACAATGGATCGCAAAATCATTTTATTTCCCGCTTCGCTTGCAGGAAATTAGGTATTAACATCTTTCACGATGATACTGACCGTTTCGTAAACGGAATTGGTGGCAGCTACCAGTCTATATTAGGCTATACAGACGTAACGTTGGTATCTAAATATGACAGAAACGTTAACTTGCGGATTAAACCTCTCGTTCTTAAAACCATTTCAAGTTGTTTGCCCAGCTGTGAATTTGACATCTCACCGCTGTCTTATATAGGTAAACTCCAGCTGGCAGACCCGCATTTTAATAAACCCGCCGAGATCGATATTTTGTTGGGGGCTGAAGCCTTTTCACAGATATTACGACCCGGAAAATTGCTGGGTCCACCAGGGCGTCCCGATCTTTTGGAAACTGCTTTTGGATACGTAATATTAGGATCAATAGCTACGTTACAGGCTCATAATGGATCAGACAATAATGAAAACAATCACTCATTTTTCTCGTCGAGTGAGGGTAATTCAATTGAAAGTTTAGTTTCCAAGTTCTGGGATCTCGAATCGGTACCCACTAAAACTTATTTGTCTGAAAGGGATCAAGAATGTGAAAACTTCTACGCGTCAAACACGCATCGCAATAAAGTTACTGGACAGTATGTTACGGCTTTACCATTTATAAAATCAACCGTGACGTTGGGTGATTCATTAACCGTAGCCTCTCGCTGTTTTTCATCCCTTGAACGAAAATTCCAAACAAATACCGCCTTAAAAATGGAATATGACACTGTTTTGAAAAATTATATTAGTGAGGGTATATTATCACCTGCACCACCGCTAAATAATAAAAATTATTACGTTATTCCGCACCATGGCGTCTGCCGGGAGGGCAAAGCGCTACGTATTGTATTGAACGCGAGCGCAAAATGTGTTGACACGAACGCTTCACTCAATGACTGTCTACATTCCGGCCCTAATTTACAAGCTAATCTAACCGCGATTATTTTAAAATTTAGATTGTTTCCAATCGCACTGACCGCTGACATCAGACAAATGTTTTTAGCAATAGGAATCCGCGAGGAAGACCGTCGTTTTTTGAATATTCTATATAAATTTGACGGCGATTCTACCACCAAACTATATCACTTTAATCGGGTTTGCTTTGGCTTGCGATGCTCGCCGTACCTCGCTATGAAAACAGTCAAACAACTCGCTCAAGATGAAACTGATCTTCCAAACGCATCGGAAACCGCTGTTAATAATTTATACATGGACGACTTGGGAGCTTCGGTAGCTACCGCTGAGGAAGGTGCTCAGCTGGCACAAGATTTGATCGAGTTATTTAAGCGTGGTGGGTTTGACTTGGTTAAATTTGTGAGCAACTCACCTAAAGTGTTAAAAGCGATTCCACTGGAAAATCGTTTATCTTCGAAAATCGAATTCGACAAAGAGGATAATATGAAGCTTTTAGGCCTAATTTGGTCTCCAGTCGAAGACGAGTTTTCTATTGCCGTAAAATTTAACCCGCAGTCAAAATGCACAAAACGCCTTATGCTTTCGACGGTCGCGAAATTATGGGACATTAACGGGTTTTGCGGTCCTGTTATATTACACGCAAAGTTATTAATAAAAGCTGTTTGGACGGCACGCGTCGACTGGGATTCTACCCCACCGCTGGACATTTGTTTAGCGTGGAAACGCTTCTTAACGGAGCTCCCTACGTTACATAATTTTAAAATACCCCGTTTTGTAGGTATTAGGCCTAACTCTCGCGTCATACTCTTAGGGTTCGCGGATGCTTCAGAAAAGGCGATGGGTGCCTCCGTGTACCTTGCCACTCAACATACCTCGGGTAATAACCAGGTCCATTTGATAGGCTCAAAGAGCAAGGTCGCCCCGCTCAAAATTGTCTCTTTAGCTCGTTTAGAGCTGTGCGCGTTATTATTATTATCCAAATTGCTTCGATTTATGATAGAAACTATTTCTTGCCGCTGTCAAATAGATGAAATTTTCGCGTTTACTGATTCGACAGTAGCCCTTCATTGGGTTCATTCGTCTCCGCATCGATTCGACACTTTTGTTGCCAACCGTATCTCTCAAATACAGGACAATCTTCACGCAAACCATTTTTTTCACTGTGAAAGCGCACTGAATCCTTGTGATTGTTTAAGTCGCGGCCTTACACCTGGTCAATTTTTAAACCATAAATTGTGGCTACATGGCCCCCCGTGGGCTTTAAATGAAGTACACACATGGCCGATTAATAGATTTATTTTTAATCCCGCACAAGATGAAAAACTGTTAGAGCTTAAAAGGCAGGCAAACATTTTTCTTGTCACCGATGATCCAGAACCTTTTCTATGTTCTCTAGCTAAGCGCGTTTCTTCTTGGTCTAAGCTTCTCCGCATCGTCGTTTATATATATATATTTATTAGGAAACTTCCCCGCACTGATAGAATGCAACTTACACATTTACACTTTGCTGAGACTGCGATTATAAAAGCCCTTCAACGACAATATTTTCAAAATGACATGAAAACTATTTCAAAAGGTCAACCAGCCTCTAAGAAACTTCTCCCGCTTTCTCCGTTTTTGAAAAATGACATCCTCCGCGTCGGTGGACGATTACATAATTCATCTCTCGAATTCGATAGTAAGCATCCAATTCTTCTCCCGAAAAAGGATCATATAGTCAATCTTATCATCGACTATTATCATCGCAAATACCTACACGCAGGGCCACAGTTATTATTGTCGTTACTGAGACAGAAATTCTGGATTATATCCGGACGCAGTACTGTCAAACAACGCTTTCATTTTTGTAACAGCTGCTTCAAAGCTAAACCACCCACAGAGACGCCGTTTATGGCTTCTCTTCCCGCTGTTCGCGTAAACGAAGCATCAAAGCCCTTTCTTTGGACGGGCGTAGATTATGCGGGTCCACAAGATATTCTCATTAGCCGCTATCGTGGTGCACGAAGGGAGCGTTGTTATTTTTCGCTATTTACCTGTTTGATAACCCGCGCAGTACACATAGAGATTTCCGTCGACTTATCAACAGCTTCCTTTCTTCGCGCCTTTCGTAGATTCATAGCACGTCGAGGAAAAGTCCTTTCGCTATACTCCGACAACGGAACAAATTTTATAGGCGCGAAAACAAAACTCAATGAACTTAATAAATTTCTTAAATCCAAAACATTCGGTGATTCCTTTACACAAGAAACCCTTTATCAAGGTATAAATTGGGTTCTAAACCCACCATCCGCTAGCCATATGGGCGGACCTTGGGAAAGTATGATCCGGGTTCTAAAGGTCCACCTGCGCCGTACTATAGGAAACGCTCTCCTCACGTACGAAGAAATGCTAACAGTAATAACGCAAGTCGAGGCTATCCTTAACTCAAGACCTATAACCACGTTAAGCTCTGACCCCTCGGAACCTGAAGCTTTAACCCCTTCGCACTTTCTAACACAAGGTCCATTAGATTCTTTTCATTCCGATCCGTGCATAGATTCCGTAGACTTGATCCGCAACAAACGTCTAGTTGACAGCATAGTTCAGAGATACTGGAACCGTTGGAGACGGGAATACCTCAACACGCTCCAAACTCGTGTCAAGTGGAATACTAAAACTAACCCGGTAACTAAAGGCACTGTAGTTTTACTTAAAACAGAAAATTCACCGCCACTACAGTGGCCATTAGGTATAATTGAAGATATTAAATCCTCTTCGGACGGCATCGCTCGTATTGTGGAGATACGCACAAAAAATGGCACTTACATTCGACCAGTGGTAAAACTGTGTGTTTTACCCTCCCAATAATTCGCACCTTTTGTTTTTCTCTTACGCATGTCTACTTAGCATGTGTAAATCTAATTCACACTCTTATTTTTTTTCATTCTCTTTTACATGCGTATTTAATATTTATTTATTCCAGACATCCGTGATTAGTCACTGGATGCATTATTACCCGCACCCTTGCTCCAACCCGCACCCTTGTTTTTTACCCGCACCATTTTTATCCAACCCGCACCATTGATTTTACCCGCATCATTCACCCAACCCGCAAGTTAAACAATTTATCCGTTTAACCTATATCCTATCCACACTATATGTATTTGTATATTTTCCGCATCTAATACTTATTTGTATTGTCTCCTATTCCTATTTCCCTTTAGTTCAGGAGCCTACAACTCCTGAAGGCCGGGGGGATGGTTCTTTTTTTCTGAGTCACTTAGAGGGTACCTCGCCTGACAATTCACGCCACTCTCGGGTGACTCGTCCCGCGGAGCAGTATTTAACCGATTTCGCGCCGAGGGCGCACGTCACTTCTTTTCGCGCATTCTTAAAAGTAACTTATACTCCAGCTGTTTATAAAGTTCGCCTCGCACCAGTTAAAGTTACCGATTCGTACCGCACCGCACCACAAGATTATTTCGCAACACACAATTCAAAGGCAGCTGCTGAAGGAAATATAATTGAGGAAGAAGAACTGCCGCTCAATCGCCCGGAGGACGCTGGATTCTTAAGGTAGGACCTTTCTTTTGTGTTTCTGGAGAAAAGGCCAAACCCCAGGGTCTTCCACCCCCTTATTGTTTTTGTTCCTTTAATTTAAATTCCACCCGCTCCGCCGTCACGAAATCTCATAGATATCCAAGAGTACCAGCGCACCGCTGGTGACGAGAATTGTTATAATTAATAATTAATTTTCTTCGCCAGATATACTTACACTAGTTTTTACGGCACGAAACTGATAAGAACGGGTACTACTCGGGAATAACCACGGGGCGCTACTAGTTGTTTTAGTTATCACATTTCCATTGATCAAACTACGCTGTCGAATCACGTGGCCTGGAGGCATTTCGTAAATAGGTAACATGAAAATACGACTATAATAAAAAGGCAATATGAAAAAAATGTTTATCAAACCTAATGACATCTTCTGTGAGGAGTATCAACTATCAACAACAACATCCACCATCTACAATTTCAATGTTAAATTAATATCAATATCTTAGCGGGTTTAATTAGCAAATGCAACCTAATTAACGCTGTAGGAAACTGTCATTATATCGGGCACATTAAATGCACCTTTTTAACGTCAAACGAAAAAACTGTATCAAATAATCATGAGTTATATTTCAGAGCTAAGGAGTGCAGAACAGCTGAAATTGCTAATATATTTTTGAACACAATAATAATTTGATTAACGTATAGTTAAGTGCTTTTTGTGTGTGGGCTTGTCTGGAAATAACTGGAATTGTTAACTCGTTAAATATGTACGAGCATTCCGATGAATGCTTTTAAACTCAAGACAGAAACATTGAATTTATAAATCAATTAGTAGAGTATACTACGGGGTTCAAAAAAGAAAAGAGAAAAAAGGATACGTATACTCTCGGTATGTGGTGGAGACGAATGTTGAAAAACTGTGAACAGAATTCTGAACCAATAAGTCTATTGTTTAAGAACTTAGCATCAATCAGCGTTTATCCTCCATCACGCAAGCTCGCATCCTCACGTTCTATGGGCATATATATCCATAGACATAGAGCGATGATTCTGTCGAGCGTCTTGTGGGTCAGTGTAGAAATGAGCACACGAGATCACGCGAAAGAAGAAGAGAGGTAAGGCCATAATCCATCACGTTTGCTGGTTGGCAGATGACACAATATTGTCCGGGAAAGCCTTGGCTTTTGGATCACGCCAGTTTCCTCACGATATTTAACTTCACTGGAAAACCCAGAGGAGATGACAAAGTCTCGACTTAGAAAATTACTCAGAGGTGCATACGGGTTTCGAACCTACAGCTTCATCATTTATTGAAATCAAACGTTCTAGTCACTAGGACTCCACGGTTTTTACCGCCAGTCGAAAGATCCACAAACACTGAGATATAAAGCATTAACCTATAGGTACATAATACTTCCATTCATGTGAGATAGAAATCGTTTGTATAAGCCAGGACCATAATGTAATACCCATCGACTAATAATAACCCACTACCATATTGATTAATCTAATACCATAATGTCCGTTTTTCTATCGGCACGCTCGTAGCTCGAAAAAGCGACATCGTTTCATGGTTGATGTTCCAAAGACACGAACGAAGAGATTTGGCTCTACTTTTGTGATAAGAGTCTTGACGACGTCTTGAACTGTGGAATACGGTGCCTGAGTTGTCGTCAAGAGTGAATCGATTTTTTTCTAGGTATACACTATACACGCTCCATCGTAGACGTCGTCGTCATCATCGTCGCTTACTAGCTTAACATCTGGCGAGATGGTGCTCAAGTGTAAACCTATAAAAAACCACAATGATCATAGGGGGGTTCTGTCCCAAGGAGAGAGTTAAGGCCATAATCTACCACGCTAGCTCCGTCTAGACCAGCCGCAACTCACTTACTCTCAGCCATAATAAGTACGCATAAATAATCCGCATTCCCAACATTCAGATTGAGAGAGAAAACGTCAAATGGCATGTTCAGCCGTAATGTAAACAACGAACGACACGGCATTACGAGATTTCTAACAGTTCCAAGAATAGTCGCTAGCAATTACTGCTGCAATTGTTATAATGTGCGGTAAAGGTGACATTGGTGGCGAGGCTGTTACACCTACCATGACATCTCATGTATTTAAATATCATTTCATAAAAATAGAGTCTATACCAATATTATAATCTTGGTGTCTTCAAACCAAGAGGGAATCGGTTTCTTCTAGGTAAGCATGCTCCATCGTAGTCCGCATCGTCGGTTAACATCAGGCGAGATTGCGGTCAAGCGTAAACCTATAATAGTTCCAAAATTGTTGTTTTTTTACGCGTAAGTATACGAAGTACCTTACACCTATCTATAAACTTATAGTAATTTATAACATATTTGCTCGTAAAGGGTCTCTTATTGGACCAATTTCTGTATCGTAATGTATCTTATTACACACTAGTGCTGTAATGTGTAATGTAAAACGCACGGTTTCAAAATGCTCCGTCCACAGACTAGGTAGAGAGATATGCTCCGTCTAAAACGAACGGTACCTTTTTAAATCTTAGTAAAGAGTTTTTATGTCAGATAAGTGGAGTCAACTTTTTATGAATAAAATTAACTTTGAGAGGTAAAATATAATAAAGAATTATTAAATTCGTTAATTTAATTAATTTAGACCATAAATTACTTTAATTTTTCTGTAACAAAACACAGAAATATTAATTTAGGTACTTTATTATTATTGGCATACAGGCTGGTTCTGTGCCGTTGCTTAAAAAAAAAGGCGCCGATGCGCGCGCATTGCTAATCTGTGATCCATAGTGATTACTTACTCTGTGCTGTGATCTGTGATCAAGTAAATATTATTCCGCGCGTTTTTTTCGCTGTATTGTTTTAATTTGAAAATGTCGTCAGAGTTTTGTTTATTTCCTCGCAAATATGTTATAAAACGTCGTATGACATACGTGCGCTTTGATAATTACAGCCTCTGCTAATTATAGCTCTCGCCTTCGGCTCGAGCTAGCAATAAAGCCTCGGCTGTAATTATCAACTTACCGCACTTATATCATAATGTACTATTACCGTACACAAAGAATACTAAGTCTCGTGCGACGACCAGCGCAAGGGTATCTCAGACTGTACCTCGACTTGATCTGCTCTGGTAATAAAGGAAGACGAACGACTGGCATCCCAGAAGGGGATATCCCATGGCCCTAGCGGGGAGAATCTTCTTATTCTTCTTCTTCAGCCCGTTATCGCCACCTGCTGACCATAGGCATCTCTTGGTGTACACCACTTGTCTCGATCCTTTGCTAGTCTCATGCATGCGTGACTCGCGACTGTTCGAATGTCATCGACCCGTCTAGCCGGTGGGCCCCCAACATGGAGAGGATCTAACGTTCCAAACTTGTAGACGGTATGTGTAGGTCATGGACGTATAAAAAAGTCGGTCATAGACTCGCTAAAACATAAACTGTGTCTATAGAGTCGACCAGTGTGCTGTGTATGTGTGACAGCCTGTATGTGACAGGCTGACACGCACACATACCCACAAGTTTGGGCGCGTATTGACCGTCTGATGTGTGTGGGTGTGCGTGTCCTCCTGTATGTGACAGCGCACTGGCCGACTCTATAGACACAGTTTTTATTTTAGCGAGACTATGACCGACTTTTTTACACGTCCATGGTGTAGGTACTATTTTTGAAGTGAAAACTTCTTTAGGCGCGCTATAGACAGAAATTTCGTGGGCTGTGAAATGGATTCATCAATCGTCACGCTTGGATATGATAATGGATCGGATCGGATATGAAATCTTCGGGTAAACTCGGTAAAAACGGCCAGGTAGGTACCAGGGCAACAGAAACAGTAAAGAGTTTCGATTACCTACCTCCAACAGCCCAGCGTTTATCTCCAGATACCAGGACAACAGAAATATAAAAGAGTTGCGTTTGCCCCTAGGCACCAGTACCAGGGCAACAGCAAGTTTTCACTTCTATCGGCAGTTCCTATGACTGCCAATTTTTTTTTAATTATTATATGTATCACCTAATGTCGGATCCCTGCGAGAGAAGTATCCGAGTCCCAGCACCAGCAGTAGGAATATTTTATGACGCTGGCTATTTCGTTGTAGTTGTACCTTACCCTGTTGGTGTTCAATCTCGTACATTCAAGTAGATTTCTTATCTTCAGACTTTCGATTGTTTACCTGCAACAAAACGACAAAACATTAGTACTTAAAAAGACTAGTGTCTACTTTTTTCCTTACAATAATGTCAACGGACTCCGGGGTCCATCCCTTTTTGTATTGAGCTTAATTAACTATTGCATTTGTCATGCAGGAAAAAATAATAAATAATACATCACCTGTCTGTATATCTAAACTATTTTAAATACAAAGCGTCCCCCTGCTAAGAGCCTCTATCACCGCCGCGTTTAATAGTGTCCATCTTGTAGGGTTTGTTAGGGTTGCATTTGACCGCCATCTCCATCCTGAAGTTAAGCGATATGCTGTTTACTATGGTACAATTGACGATACTTGCCTACAAATCGATTAACTTTCGATTTTGAAACACCAATATTGTGAATTTAACGAATCAAACAGTTTCCTAGGTTCAGTTGCAAAACCAGAACCGCCTGGGGAAGTTCCAAATAAAGTAAACAATATGTGTAATTATTTTCCCATAATCTACCTGATGTATTTAGTTTTAGGATAGCTACTAGCAGCGCCCCGCGGTGTTACCCGTGTAGTTCCCGTTCCCGTTTGTCTTGTTGTTTTCCGGGATAAAAATGCCTATGTGTTCTTTCAGACTATAATCTATCTGTGTTCCGAATTTCAGCCCGATCCGGTCACACGTTAGGATGTGATTGAGCAACAAATATCCAAACATCCATACATTGACATTTATAATATTGGTAGAATTGAACGAATTAAACAGTTTCCTAGATTCAGTTGCAGACCGTCAGTTTCTACCTCGGCTTTCCCTGAAGCGGCGATGAACCGTGAAGGCGCCCAATTTACGCTGCTTTCTCCGATCGGTGTTATTTGAGCTTTTGTTGCGGCCGCGACCGTCCATTTGCAACTGTTACGAGAATTAGCCGCAGTTTCTCTCATCAGCGCAAATGATGCTACGTTTCGGAGACAATTTCCTTTTGTTCATGCGATTACATTAAATTACATTTTACAATGATAAATGTTGAAAAAAGTTTGAGTACTTATGCACGCAATAAGTTTATACTTCGTCTCTGTATTTATTTCTCGTGCTTTGTCTGACTTGAAAGATTCTAGGTACTAGTTCGTTCCTCATGATGTTTTCTTTTACCGTTTTAAAGTTAGCGGCATTACGCACATGACTTCGAAAAGACTGGTGCGCGGGGGATTTAAAACCGAGACTCCAGATCGACAATGGCCATTCCTCCGACTAGACCAGTCGTAACTGTATAACAGCAGTGCCACGCAGCATTTGAATTTGAAGTCCAAATCACTATCTTAGAATGCACCCTGCATTCTAAGATAGTGATTTGGACACACACAGATATATGAAAAATCGTTTCTTGCCCTAACAAGAGACATTACAGGGTAAGAATACCCTGTAATGTCTCTGGAAACTCGTCCTTCAAATCGGAACACAGCTGCTTCGCTTTAGAATAACTAGCGAAGGTTTATCAGTCCCCCAAGCCGACTCGGCAAAGAATCTCCCACTATTATTCAGTTTGTAAACAAATACCATTACACAACTGTTAATTAGAACTACTTACCTACATAACTGTCGTCTAAATATAGTTATATTGTTGAACGAGTAATTAAGGTTGTCCTTACCTACAGATGTGTCAGCCACATATGGTGATACATTTTACGTGTAATAACTGGGTTGGTGAATAATATTTCTACTAAAAAGGTCGCATCACCTGTAGCAAACATCGTTTTAAAAATAAGTTAGGAGTTATGATACGAGTTCTAGAAAGACAGACCTGTGCAAGTTATGATAGCGCTCAAATTTTTTAGGCGTAGATTTTTACAATCTGTATTTTTATACCAGAAGTACCTCGCGGTTTCTTGCATAATATAATATCTTGCCTGGACGTCTACTCTGATTCAACGAAAACGTAATTTCGAAATAAATTCGCGACTTTCCTACTTCTATTCTACTTAGATCCGTCGTTTCGTCCGATTAAATGTTCTAAGCTTACTCTAATTAGAGTATGCTTAGAACATTTAAACGTCAAACAATGTTCGATCGGACGAAACGAAGTAGAACCGGAGTAGGAAAGTCGCGAGTTTATTTCGAAATTACGTTTTTCATTGAATTAGAGTAGACGTCCTGGTGTTAAGCGACGATGCTGTCAACAATTGAACGTGCTTACATAGAAGATGCCAACTACGCACGTACGTTATGTACCTATATGAGATTGAATTTCTTGAATCAAATGACTGTTATTATCTACACTAATATTATAAAGAGGAAAGATTTGTACCTATTTTTGTATGTTTGTAATGAATAGGCTCATAAAGACTGGGCCGATTTAAAAAAAAAAATTACCAATAGAATGCTACATTCTTCCAATTTGACATAGGCTACATTTCATTTTGAAAAAAATTAGGGATCCTTGGTAAAATTTGAACAATGTAACCGAAGGTGTAGAAAAATGAGTCTTAAAATGTCTTTCGTCGAATGCGCTGCCGAAACTATTAGCGATAGAACAAAATAATGTACAACAATATTGAAGAACATCATAATGTCTACAAAAAACTCCGCGATAGCATATATTATGTCCAACTATTGTAGTTATGTCACTACAACAACTTTTTTCATCTTAAACATTAATGAAAATGCTAACCAAATTCAAACCATGCTATTTATGTGTTTATATTAATCCTTATTCAAATAAATTATTGTATGGTCAAGACCATTTAACTACCTATAAAATAGTTTTTAAATTATTTAAATTAGACTTTCCATTCAAAAGATATTACGAATTAAAAAATTCAAACAGTAAATAAAACCGCCATATTCTCCCATTTCTACCCCGTGCGAAGCCGGGACGGGCTGCTAGTTTTATTATAAACTTATTGTTGGGGTCAAGTTATCGCGTTCAGAAAATTTTTACAGCATCGGCGGGCAGTTCAAGTTCGTCCGGTCGTAGTGAGCTTATCTCTGCGCTTGCGCCGAGACCTTGGCGGGGCAGACGAATCGCATGACGTCACCCTAACCGACGTTTTTTTTAATCGCGGGACCGCGGCTGTGTTTATGATTTGTTCTACTGTATTCAGTAGGCTGTGTTGTATCATGTGATCTGACTCCATGATGTAAGAACGTTAAGAGACTCTCAAATGTAGAGTCTAGGACAAAGCTCTTTTCAACAGGATAATTAATGTTCTGTCATCTGTGTGGTTTGTTTAATTCTACTTCCTACTAATAATATAAATGCAAAAGTTTATGAGTGTACAGTGTAGGTATGTACATATTTATTATGTTTGATATTCTTTCACGCAAAAACTATACAAGGGATCAAGATGATTTGGTGCATAGATAAATAGGTAATAGTCAGAAAAAACACAAAGGAAAATTTTCTCAAAAAATTAACGGGATCGGGAACTACGCGGGCGAAACCGCGGCTCCTGTTTTGTATGGAGTTATAATCGAATAGTTATCTAGATCAGCAACTAGTTTTCCATATTTTATAGTCCGTCCAATCAAGGCCCTTTTCAAACATGACGTCATTCTCGCAAATCAGTAACAATTAGTCTTACAAACAGTCCGACCAATCCAGGCCCTTTTCTAGCATGACGTCACTCCCGCTTGGTGTTTTCACATGCGACAGAGTTAGTCATGACGGAGCGGTTACCACTCGGAGGCTAGGTGGTAATTGGGATGGCCTTGGAGACGATATTAATATGCACACTTGTGATGTAACCCACAATAGCTAGGTAGTTTTTAAAATATCAGAAACATTTAAGAAGAAACCAGAAAGAGTCCAAAAAACAATGTAATATCAAAATCAAATCAAAATCAAAATCAATTTATTTCAGGTAACTTAACCCATATACATAGCACACAATAATAATTCAATCATCATATTTTTTTTTTCAGTCATAAATCAATAGTCTGGGAAGTTAAACATGTCAAAAAATACAATTTCAAATGTCAAACAAAAATTAAAAATACGAAAAACTAAATTATAAATGAACAAAATTAATAATAAAAATTAGAATAAATTATAAAGTCTTTCAATAAATTAGTCAGTACCTCCGCTCGGGCATCGGCACAGACACATGCCTGTTACAGCAATGACCGAGAAAAGCACAGTCTAATCGAGCCGCTACCATTTTTAAGACGGTGTTGGAGCTGGCCCGCACTCTGCGCACCAACGATGCAGCTCGCAACCGCATGGTCGTGTGAAAGCAGGCCACGTGCGCGTCCGCGAACATGCCTGAAGCGCTGCAGAATCGGGGCAGCCCCAACAACATCCTGAAGGCATTGTTGTACAGGACACGGAGGTCACTGTATCTCCTCTTGGTGTAGTCGGCCCACAAGCTACACGTGTACAGCGACGTACAATACGCTCTGAAGAGCGTAACTTTGACTTCAGCTGAACAACGAGCAAACCTGCGGGCGATCATGTTTGCTCTGATTGACAGAGACCTCCGCTCCCTCTCAATGTCCTCGTTGTCCTTGAGGTCGGCGGTGAGTACATGCCCCAAGTACTTAAATTGATCAACTCGCTCTAAGGGAATACCGTTCAACAAAACAGGGAGAGTATGATCTGTGCACCTTCCGCCCACCTCAAAAACCATCCACTGGCTCTTTTTTGCATTATACCGCAATCCGTGAACACAGGCATATTCCTCGCAAACCTGGATTAACCTTCGCAAACCGCAAACCGACGCACTCAAAAGAACCATGTCGTCAGCATAACTTAGATTGTTGACACAAACTCCATCAACGTGACAGCCGACATGGTGACCACTGAGCGCCACAATAAGGCCATTCAGGTACAGGTTAAATAAAGTCGGGGAAGTCAATCCACCCTGCCTTACACCAGTTAATAAACCCGCTACTATCTTTAAAGTCTAAACCAAGGAACTACGGTCCAAAACCAAAACCAAGTTGCCACGATGAAGTGGGACTGGGCAGGACATTTCTATCGAATGCCAGGTGAACTATGGGTAAATATACCATTGACTGGGTCCCACAGGGTTAAATAGCCACCAAGATCGAACAGGAAGAGGTAGAAAGCTGAACTTGGTCTTAATTTCGAACCGGGTCTTCAGAGTAGGGTTGGTGGTGGGACAACAGCTTTAATATTAGATTAAGCTATTATCACAATAAGTAAATGTTTTTTGTCATTTGTCAAGTGCAAATATTATCCCACAATACCCGCCTATGGAATCGTAGGGAAGAATGAAAGCCTTTGAACAAAATTGGGACACGTAGGCTGAAATAATATTGATAATATCTAAAGAAATCTTAAAGAACTGATGGACGGACAGAGTCGTTTGTGGAAAGTTGAGTAAACCATTTCGGAAATGTAAAACGCATATCATGCGCATGCAAACGCAAAACGCATGTCATGGGACCGACAGTATATAATAAGTTACCAAATTGTGTCACCACTGCGCCAAGTCTGGCTTGCTTCAAGTCTCGCCTGAGGCGTTGGCTGGTCGATCAGACGTTCTATAGCTTGACGGAATTTTATAACTATAAGGACTGTACTGTTGTACAATAATTTTATTGTTTATGATTGTTTTAATTTTACTATTGATTTGAGTATGATTTGTTTGATTAATATTAATTTGACTATTATTCATTTGATTATTTTTATTTTGATTATTTAAATTGATTATTTTAATTATTTTTATTTTACACATTTGACATGCAAAAATGTATAATACTTAATTACCTACTGTTTTATTTTTATTTTCTAATGGAACTCAGTTTTTGACAATGTTATTAAAATTCAATTGTGATCATTGCTATTATTGTACTAATTGCTTATGTAATATAATATAAGTATATATAGTTGCAATTTTATAACTTTATAATGCTAATAATTCTTGACATGTAAATAACATTTATGAATAAATGAATATGAATATGAATATGAATATAAAAACCATGAACTGAAACTGGAAAAGAGCAACAAGTAATGCTAGAAAGTAACTAGCGAAATAAGAATCCTATCTCGCAAGCTGGACTAAATTACACATAAATGCCAACTTTAGCGAATATCGGTCGACTTCTATGGCGAGTGCACTGGAAGCAAATATCATGGCACTGGATTTGTACATATATTGGGGGAAGAACTGAAACTGGAAGACAATAAGAACTGCGACCTGGTAAGTACAGGGATTTGCTAACCGATCGTGTAGCAAACGTTTTTACATAGCTGTGTGAACTGTGAACAATGTCATTGCATAACCATTAGTGCTATAGGTCGCTGCGTATTACCAGTTATTTCTAGACTTCTATCGTCAGGTACATTGTACACAAGGTTAGCCAAAGGCAGAACATATTGTTCAGGGATTACGATTTGTACTTAATTTGTATCAAGTATTTCCATTTTTAAATGATTGTGATTAACTAGATCTGTAGTTGATGATGATACATCATTATCTTATTTTGCATGTAAGGATCATGTATTTGAGAAATCCACACCAGATATTGTACCATCTATGACATCTATGTTTACCTAATATGTGCATATCACCTAATTTCACAGACCAGTAAAGATTATGAGTATGATCATATATTATTTTAGAAGCCTAGAAACCATACAAATCGTTGAAATTCCATAAACAAGGTTCCGTAAATTTTAATTAATACCAAGACCCCAATTCCAACTTTGTCAATTTTGATAGCAGTTTATAAACTCCATGCAAATATGTTTTAGAAATTAAAGGTTAGGATACATTTTGGAGAGTGTAAAGCTGGTCTGCGCGACCTAATACCGTTGCCATTTTTCCATCGTACTACTCGTTGGTCGAAAAGGCTGTTACACTTATTTCGTTTGTTTGTTGGAGTATTTATAAGTCGTCCCATCGTCGTTTAATATCAGGCGAGATGGCGTTCAAGAGCTAACCCATCGATAGAAAAAAAGTCGGAATCATCTAAACAACGACAAGATAAACTTACAGCCAGATACATAAAATTTAATCCTACTAATATTTATATGCGAAAGTTTGAATATTTAGATATTTGGATGTTTGTTGCTCAATCCCGTCGGAACGTCTAAACGGATAGACTTGAAATTTGGAACACAGATAGATTATAGTGCGGAAATAATACACGGCTACTTTCTACCACGGGAACGGGAACTACGCCGGTAAAAGCGCGGGGCGTTACTGGTGTGGCATTAGAGCCCCAATAAATATATATCTATAATATATAGTATAATCTATATATTATTATATAAAAGCGAAAGGTCACTTGCATCAAGGAATCTCAGAAACTGCAAACGCTAGGAATCTGAAATTTTGCATGGAGGTCCCTTTTAGCACGTAGGCGCTTGCTAAGACGGGGTTTTGGGAAATTCAACCCCTAAGAGGGTGAATCAAGGGATGGACGATTGTATGAAAACTGCGTCTATTTCAAAGCTATGAGCATGAAGTCTACTGAACCGATTTTAATCAAATTTGGTACTTAGATATACTAGATCTCAAGAAAGGACATTTGCCACTTTTTTAACTACTGCCTCAGTTACCATGATATTTATTTCACGCGGACGAAGTCGCGGGTAACAGCTAGTAAATATATATTTATTATAACTCAAAGTTATTTATGCATCGTCGATGCCATCCGACAAAAATATCGTAGTCGGGTCGTCTCGCTTAAAATCGCAGAAACTAGGAATGCATTCCTAGGTAATCCATATTTTATAGGTACCTACAGAGTATTTAAAAAAGAGATAAAACTAAAGATTAGATAATATAAAAAACAGTATAAGAAAGGCGAATAGCTTGGAGAGTAAGTTGAAAGCGAACTCAACTTACTGGATCTAGCGCCAGACAGGTTGATCGAGGTTTTTGCAATTACCGCGCTATTTCGCTTTCTAGAAACACTGTCAACGTCCCCGTGTTAAGGAATCTATTAACTGGTAGGTAAAGTTGGTAGTATTCTAATTTAGATGAGATAATTACGTTATTTATGTTATTATTTATTACGTTACTTAAGTCAAAACAACACAGTTAATATAACTGCACTGTTCTGTAGTGTTGGTAGGACTCATAGCAGAGTCTACCTAGGGACCCTCCGCCTAGAACCCCAGATGTTACAGCAGAGGTTAAAAATGATATCAAGTTTTACTAATAAAACTTACAATAGGTGGTAAAATTACGTTAATAAATGTATACTTCCATAAAAGTTCTTTTTTAATTGAGGTGTCTGGGGCGAGCAAAGTTGTCTCTAGTTTACAATGGCGATTTTAGGCTAACCACTTTTTTTTCAACTCAACTGAAATGTATCTCCTCCGAAAGAAGCTCCAAATATAATCACTGTATTAGTTAACCAACTAACCATTCAAATATAACTATAGCGTGGTCGGAACAAGAACAATACATTGAAGTTAAAAATAAAGATATTCTTTACTGAGAGGTCAAGGGCCACGTTCCCAGACCACTTAAAGATAATTCCAAACAATTTAGATTCAGGGTAAACGCCCGGATGCGGCCGAGAGAAACAATGGAACACCAAGCAACACAACCAGACTACAGCAAACATAAATAAAAGATAGTTAAACTCGAGATAGCTAGACTCCAATTTTTGCGGTCAGACATTCGGAAGATCGACGATCGTTACTGTCTCATTTGAATAGCGGGAAAAAGATGTAATAACAGTTATATTTAGAGAAGAAACTTCGAAGGCCGTAAAACCGCAACGACTGATGATTTGCTACAATAAATACATTAGAAACAAATGTAGACGTGGTCTGATGATGGACGCTTCACACCAGAACAAAGCAACGACAAAAGAGAAAAGTGCGAATGAAAATAAGTTTCACTGGGTGAGAAATCTTTCCTGTAGGCTACTTTTATAGCTTACCTCTAATTATCCACCCCCATCTATAGAATATTGCTATCTAGCCCCAAGCTAAGCAAAACTTGTACTAGGGGAATATCTGGGATATTTATACAACTGTAATATTTATTACACATAGCATGTCATTGAAATAATAAACCTTATACAGACTAGATTTGTCACAATGGATGTAGCTAATGACAATTTATACCCATAAAAAGAACAGAAAATGGCTCGAGGGGTCTTAATTGAGCCGAGGACTTTCAAATAAATCTCTCAATTGTGACTGTCTAAAATGGTACCGAGAACTTAACCGGTCGTGTTCTATTGACCCTGTAACAGAATACCTAAAAACGGCGGACAAGGCATGCATAATGGAAGTTCTGGTGATTCATATTCAGTTTGTGCACGGACGTGTTCGTGATGAGATTCGGGAAGGAAAAACTACAGTTTTAAGGTCAAAGTGTCATCAAAACGGTGACACCGAACCACGTTAGACACATATACCGTCGTTGTTTTTAGAAGTAATCCATGAAAGGAATTTAGAAGTATATATTCACTTACAATACAAGTTGTTTAACCTATCTCATTTGGCTTCAGGTGGTCTCTACGACATATTGGGACTTTAGACCAGAGCAGAGAACTAAGGGATTCAAGACCTAGGGCATGCCAACGAGGAAAATTATTATACAGCACTATTATTAAATTCATAACGGATTTCCATTGGAAAAATCTGATAACAAAATGGATACTGGAAAATAAGAGATACAGGTGTTAAGTAAAGTTATATTCCGTAAAGATCTTAGTCAAAATCTACGTGGGCCATACGTAAAAAATATATATTTTTGACAATAGTAGCATCTCGCCGTTTCGGCCCCATTGATCCCTATTCCGTTCTTTTTTGGGATAAAAAGTAGCCCATGTGTTCCAAACTACTATCTATCTCTGTACCAAATTTCATTCAAATCTCTTGAGTAGTTTTTAACGTACAAACTTTCGCATACATAATATTAGTAGTATTAAAATAGAATACAATAAAGATCAATAGCCACCAAAAGCAATCACCGATTTAAACCGATAGCAATCACAATTAGTTAATTTAAGTAATTAGATTCCGGGAAAATGTGTGAAAACAATAAGTATAATATGATAATTTACAAGGTAGAGTGGTTTGGCTATCGCTTAAGGAGTGTTTGTTTTCGATATCATGATAATGTTATCTTCGCGTTTCCAGCAATATTAGGTACTGACCCGACTCCACCGATGTGTCAAATTCTTGCATAATTTGATAATCCTCCGCTTATCATCTTGATAAATAGTGTCCTTCATACAAAATTATGTTGCTAGGAATAATAGTCTGATTTTCCTACAGTTATTCTTTTTCATAAGTAGAATGTGAAAGTATGGATGTGTGTTGCTCAATCACGTCGCAACGGCTGTAATTTGGGTTGAAATTGGGAAAATAGATAGTTTTGGTCTCCAATAAACCCGGGTTTTGGTTTCATCCCGGGAAAATAATGGGAATCGGGACATACCTGAGCGTAACCGTAGGATTGTACTAGCACAGTATAAAGATTATTAGTCGAGTCTCCCGCTCTTACCCATAGTACACAGTTGAGTTTAGGGGATGATTGGCCCCTTAGATTGGTCTGTCTTATTGGAAAAAGCTTTAAAATAGTTGTCTGACGAACATATTTACAAATGGAGCATGAGAATTTAAGTGAAGTTAAATTATTATTTTGGAGTTGTTAAGCAAAACGGTCGACGGAAAGTGTCTGGGAGTATTGGGACCTTGTTTTTAAGAATATTGCCTACAACATACGTGAAAATCACTTATTAGAAAATACGTGAAATAAGTAATGTTTGTATGTACCTTCATTACCCCATATCTCAAAATTGGCCGTCTAAGCAAGTTAGCGGGTAAGCATGTGTTCTTAGTACTTACTAACTCTACTCAATTGTCCACGTTTCATTCATCAGAAAATAGGTGATGTCTGGGAGCTCTGGGATCTTACTCTATATTAGACTATGCTACTTACTAGTTTGTATATTTGCAACGCAGTCTACGTCTCGGGAACGTTCTAGACGTTTCTTTCAGCTTTGAAAACTCGCCGCGTTATCATCTTACAAAATATATATGCAGTTAAACATTTGAATAGAAAATATTTGCATTCACCAAGTAGGTTAATCTAATCGGGCAAGTTATCAGCATTATCGTGAATTGAGGCGCGTACCGCAACAAAGTCAACGGCGGCGGTGATGCAACTTCCACTCAGGGAAATTTACACACAATTTTCTTATAAGCAGCCCGCTAAGTGTTCCCACTGTAGGGACTTGGCGCCTTCTCTCGCAAGAAGAAGAAGACCGAAGACTACACACATAGGGTATACACATTAAAAAAAAAACACATCGGGCCATTGCGGGTTGGTGGATGACACACGACTTCGAACGATTTTTGAAATATGCTCGTTTCTTCACGATGTTTTTTTTTATAGTATAGAGTTATGGGACGAGCAGAACTCCTCCCTGATGGTAGGCAACACGCCTCGCCATAACGACAACACCCAACAGCGACTTGAGCTCTTTCTGTTCAAATAGCTGCGTGGCTCAGTTATGGGCTATTGCTTAGCATCAAGCTCATGCCTTGCTAGTCACATCACGACGAAGATCTACCAGTTCGGAGCTCTCATGTCCCCGTGACCCCCCCCCCCCCCTCCCTCTCTTCGGACCGCGCCATGGAATCAGGTTCCATAGTATCACAGTGGTGTAACATACAGGTGTAGCTTTTTGCGAAAAAAGTGTCTTAGCGAGCCTCACTGAAACTTATTGGAAACTCACCTCAGTTACTTATCCTCGTGGAAGTTTTACACTGATTTTCTTGAAAATGCAAGAAAAAAGTAAAGTTTCCTGAGAATCAGGCCGATTGGCAATTGACAGTTCAGTTCAGCGCTCGCAGTTGGTTGGGTAACGGTTATGTCACGGCGGCCCAAGTGCGCTGTAGTGTCTAATTTAATGACAGTTGAAACTGTCTCGGTTGCTGACCCACAGTTCAACGGACCCACATTTACGAAATAAACTCTTAGTCTTTCCACATACCGTCACAAACTCAAGACTCACGCGAGCCCATTTTTTTGAGCATCCTCCACGACCATATAACCACGGAAGACATATAAACTATAAAGTAAGGCGCCAATTAAACTGTTTGTTCTTAAGTTTCTTTTGTAATCTGTCGCAATATTTATCGCTTTTCATAAAGGGTTTTCTTATTTAAATCTATATTTCTGTACCAAATGTCACCAGCATCAGCCTATCTTAGTCTATTGCAGGACATGAGACCTCTCCCATGGCTCGCCACTCAACACGATACTCAGTTTTACGTTTCTTTCCACAGCCTTCTGTCTTCTGTATATCTAGTCTTGGGTTGTCCTACACTAAGCTGCCGATTCGCGGTCTACCCTCAAGAACACGGCTACTCCAACGGTTACTAAAGACGGTACTAAAGAACTGTTATCGGTTCTGCGATAGATATGACCGGCACGGGCCGGTAGCAATGGTGCTACTTTAATTTGCTAATAATGTATTGAGCTATATATATATATGGGTAACATTGTCAAATATCATCCATTCAGTAGTTTTAGTACGAAATAGTAACAAATATCCTAACATACAAATTTTCGAGTTAATATAATAACAGTAGGATAAAATATCCAAGTGCTAGTATTTCCAATAAGCATTATGTATTTGGAGATTACCAACGTTCAACGATGAGCAAATATTGCCATAGCCAGAGCCGTTTACAGCAAATAGAATATTAATAATTTTCTTGTGTAACGAGTTTCTAGTAGCCAATGAATCCTTGTCGGTATTTTATGATCATCCAGTATTAGACTTGAGGGTTTTCCTTTAGGCTTCTTGCGAGATAGATAGATCTAAACTCAAAATCTAAACATGTGAACGAAAGATGATGTAAACTAATCCTTCTAACATGAATTTGAAAGCTTGGATCTTTGGTAATTTCCAATGCTCCATCAACGGTTCGGGTTGAAATTTGGAAGACAGTAAGATCAGTCTCGAATAGTACAATAGTACAACATAAGAAATGCTGGCTAATCTTTTTCGCTTCAAAACGAAGACTCCGAGAAGTTCTTTTAGAATTATACTTGTTTTGGCGCTTTAGGGAAAATTATGAGAGTCATTTTTTACGACGAGCACGCACAATGTCACGAAAAACCGACACCCATGATGTTAGCTAGTCAACGTTTTAGTAAATATTGTGATTCAGGTTAATCATTTTTGCGTTGGAGATACATATTATCTACTCTTGGTTGAAGTTAGGCTTCTTAAGCACGAGGCTACGAGGCATAAAGATCGCTTTCAGCGATAAGGCCGCCCACTGTCGCACTACTTTAAAATGTATTGTTCTTTATTTTCTGTATTTCTTTTTCTTTGGTGTGTCAATAAAGAGTATATCTATCTATCATAAAGAGAATAAGTGTTAACTTCCTCCGCGAGTACATAAGTACTGTACACACGTTTTTTTCTCAACAACAAGATTTACGTAAAGGTTTCGATAACAAGTCTAACGGAGCTAAGCAATATGTAATTATGTTACTTTTACAAAATTTCGCAATGTCTTAATTCATTTTTGTCGCAATATTGCAGCCGATTTTCACTGTTTTGTGTTGAAACTATACTAAAAACTGTATTATGAGTTTAGTTCCAAACAATATTGTAAACATTGTAAATGTATCAAAGGCAATTGTGTGAGAGATGCGTTGTCGGAGAGGATGGTCCCTGAAGGATATAGTCTGGTTTTCTTGAAACCCACAATGAATTGGATATTTCTAGGTAGCCCAATAGCCCTCAGCCAAAGAGCGCATCGTTGCTGAACATCAGGCGAGACGACGGCCAATCGCAAGAGATAAGACATAAAAGTAATACTTTATCCTTATTTGATAGAGTAGATATTAATTCTTACTTTCGTATTTCTCACTGCTTTGTGCTAAATATCAAGTTCAAATGAAAGTTCAGCTATTTTAACACTAGATTTTGAATAAAAATCTGAATAAATTTTACATAATCCGATTGCCCCAAATTCATCATCTACGCATTTCTAAAATACTCAGCATATATAACATCGACCGGTTCAAAATTTTGCAGTTCGCGAACGGACAGAGGACACGAGAATAGCTCGGAGGAGGTCGTTGGAGATGACTCACGCCTAAACCGGATTCGTTACTTCCACCACCATACCACAGTCTATTAAATCATACAGTCGTTCGACGAAGCCGTCTATACGGGCAATCGAGGGGGGCGTGCGGGGTAAGATGCGGGAAGCGCGCTCCTGCATTGCCTATATTACAATGTTAGCATTGCAGGAGCCTGGCTCAGGGCTGACGTCTTCCGTATGCTTTAATTTGATTTTGGTGGTTGTATTTGGTGTTTGCGACAACCCTACCCGTGTCTAGACATTATCGGCGTTTCAAAAGGCGATGTACTGGTAGTATTTCTTTATACTGTGACCAAACTAAGAGGTCGCACCGATGTCTGCGACCAACATCTTGACCTACGATTTCTCGTACAATTTTCGAGGTCCGTCGAGATATTCGATAGTGGCTCTACGCATGACAACGGATTCGGGTGGTGGCGTGGATTTGAGCTTTCAGACTAAGGAGCACGTTCTGATGGTCTCGGAACGTTTCTAATTTCTGTTTAACGGGACTTGTATTATGAATATTTTGATTGAATGTTACTTTTACATTTCGGCTCTTTCAGTGGATAACTACATCTGGTGTGGATATCTTACAGTGGTTATCTTAAAGTGTAAAGAAAATAATGGTGTATTCACGTTCTATCAGTCAGGCGACAATAGATATTATTCCGAGAGCTACTAGCTCTACTAGCAAATTCTGGGTAGGTATTTGAGGCGCTGGGGAGTAAAGGTTCTCGAATGGCGACCACGAAACGGCAGACGCAGTGTAGGACGGCCCCCCACACGATGGACCGATGATATTGTCTCGGTCGCGGGAAGTCGGTGGATGGAGGCGGCACAAGACCGGTCATTGTGGAAATCATTGTGGGAGGCCTATGTCCAGCAGTGGATGTCTGCAGGCTGCAGATGATGATGATTTGAGGCAAGCTGAAAACTTGGGACATAACTCTCCTGCCCCGCTACTCACCAGCCAGGTCTGCACCTCCGTGTAGGGATATAATAGGAGAACTATGTGACAAGTTTTCAGTTTCCTCAAATAACCAACCAAATTATGCTGCCAGCTCTCGGAATATAGTATGCTCCATTAATAAAAACTAAAAATCAGTCAGCCGACAGTTGTATGACAAAACAGCAATCAGTGAGCCGATGCAGCTACTTATTTTTCGCAACACAATCACCAATTAATAAGTCATCCGAAATCAGATATTTTAAAATAGCTCTATCAGCTAATATCTCAGCTCTATATTACAGCTACAATTGGGATGACGATTGGGTAAAAAATATACCTACCGTTCTAATTAATTAGTAAGTCAGCTAGATTATGGATAATTTGGGAGGACATCTATCTATATATATAAAATCGAAAGGTCACTCATCAAGGAATCTCAGAAACTACAAATGCTAGGAATCTGAAATTTTGCATGGAGGTTCCTTTTAGCACGTAGGCGCTCGCTAAGACGGGGTTTTGCAAAAGTCAACCCCTAAGAGGGTGAAACAAGGGATGAATGGTTGTGTGAAAATTCGTCATTTTCAAAGTTATCAAATTTTGTATCTAGACACTTGACACTAAGCAATTAAATATTTTTTCTATCAATTTTGTAATTTCGTACTGTATGGGGGTGAAATTGGGGTTGAAATGGGGGATGAATGTCAATATGGAAGTTCCCAACCGTTGAAGATAAAATCATGAAACTCTGTATATAGCCACTTGACACGAAGCAAACGAATGTTTGTTCTAGCAGTTTCGTAATTTCGAACTGTACGGGGGTGAAATTGGGGTTGAAATGGGGAATTAATGTCAAAATGAAAGTCCCGAGCCGATGAAGATAAAACTATGAAACTCTGTATACAGACACTTGGCACGAAGCAAACGAATGTTTGTTCTAGCAATTTTGTAATTTCGAACTTTATGGGGATGAAATGGGGGATGAATGTCAATATGGAAGTTCCTGATCGTTGGAGATAAAACCATGAAACTCTGTATATAGACACTTGACACGAAGCAAATAAATGTTTGTTCCAGCAAATTTGTAATTTCAATATGGGGATGAAATTGGGGACGAATGTCCTTATCCCCCCCTATCTTTTCGCTTTCACACCTAAACAACTGAACCGATTTTCATGAAATTGTTTTATCATGAGCTGTTTTTAGTAACCGTTAATGCGTCTGGGTACACAAATAGGTATTGCCTGAGTTACCTTAGTATTAATTTCGCGCGGACGAAGTCGCGGGTAACAGCTAGTGTATCTTATAAAATTCTCGTGCCACAATGTAGTTACTTACTCCTCCGAAACGGCTTTACTGATTTTTACCAAATTTTATATGTATATTCAGTAGGTCTGAGAATCGGCTATCTATTATTCATACCCCAGTGATAAGGGTTGTTCAGCCCTAAATTTTTGGACAACCTTTTTTGTTATTATTTTTTTATAATGTGGCATTAAAAAATACATACAACCCTAAATTTTTACCCTTTTATCACCAACCCCTATTTTATAATAGCCATTTTAGTCGTTTCATCATTTTTCATCCCGCTCGATAACTGATCAATTATCGTCTTTTTGTAAATATTTTTCACTCTATTTCGATTAAAAATTTCCGGAGCTTATGGCAAATCTAAAATTGTTTTATAAAAATAAACAATTATTTTTATTATTAAAGTTTAGGGTTGCCATGGATCGTTTAGATTCACAAACCAGCCCGGCAGAGGGCGCTGCAGTTGGTATCTAGGTTTCTAGGTATTATACGAGCGAAGCCGGAACGGGCCGCTAGTTTTTTTATAAAACTTCCGGAGTGGAGGTTGTGACGTCAGGTGTACGTAAAAATCGTAGCATCAAGTCACGTGACTCGGAAACTTCTAAGCACTGTATCTTCTTCGTCATTTTTTGTTTGTGAAAGTAATGAAAAAATACGAGTTAAATATTTTTTAATAATCTGTCAGACTAATTTATTTTTTAGTCGTCTCGACGATTCGATTCGACCAGTTAGACCCTTATTATACTAAACTTAACCTCGACTCGAAGACGAGGTGGTACCATCCAAGGAGCCTTTGCTCTAGTCATCGAGATTCTAGAAGAATATTGTACGACGAGTATGGATACGGAATGCTCGGATATGTTCTACGTATGTGGAAGTTAATAAGTGAAGTTTAGATAACTACAGCCTACAGCCCTGTGATTCTAGACTTACCTATATTTTCGGTAGGCAGGCCATAGTTCACTTAAAATAAAAATAAAAAATTCAGAAATTAAATTTAAAACAACAATGAAATAATTATTAGTGAATTATTGTACTATTTCATTAGCATACTACTATCCGATTATTCACAAATTATACTATAATCTCATGACCGTAGAATTTAGTGTAGAAAAATAAATTGATCCTTCGGTTTAAATATACTTAATACGGATTATGAATTATTAACCACACTAGAGTAAGGCGTGGCCCATCCGACATCACGCCAACTCAATTTCCTTTAATTAAGATCGCATTACGACAACACGCTAAAATGAACCTTAAGCATATACATATATTTAGCGAAATTTTAACAATTACGAAGAATTAAAAATAACGTAGAAATAACTACGATAAACGCGTAATTAATAGTATCAATATTAAGTTGTTTATCGAAGAACGCCGACCAACTGATGAGAATGGCCGTCGGAATCCTAGATAATTTAAATGTCAGGAATTTCTTCGCTTTAGCATTTCAATTGTCGAAACATTGTGCATTAAGGTGGTAGGCGAGGTATTTTAAAAGGCAGTAATGCAATAATCTTACAAAATAAAAATGTGGAACAAGTGAATGTCACTAATTTGAAATTTGAATGTAGAACGGTCGCCGTTGGTCGTTACGGATGACAGCTGCGAGACGGCAGGCCATATGCGCAGGCGCAGGACTAGTCACCCTCGCTACTTCTGTTTAGAACCGATGTGTAATGACCATAGGGACACTCAAATTACAATATATTTTTATGCCCTAGTAAAATAATATATGAAAACATAACAGCTTAAAAGCACTAATAGACATATAGTATTTTATTTTTTAGATTTTTCATTCTCTTACTTTAGAAGTTAGAGGGGGGGGGGGGGGGGGACATTTTACCACTTTGGAAGTGTCTCTCGCGCAAACTATTCAGTATAGACAAAAATTATGTCAAGAACCTCAACATCATTTTTGAAGACCTATCGATAGACACCATATACGTGTAGGTTTGATGAAAAAAAAAATTGAGTTTCAGTTCTCAGTATGGAGGGCAACCCTTTTTTTTTTTTTTATAAATCTTAATGCGGTTTACAGAATACATCTACTTACCAAGTTTCAACAGTGTAGTTCTCATAGTTTCGGCAAAAAGTGGCTGTGACATACGGACGGACAGACAGACATGACGAATCTATAAGGGTTCCGTTTTTACGTTTTACGGAACCCTAAAAAGTAAAACATCTCTCATAACAAATGCAAATTAGAACCAAATTTGACAAACGGTATTTGTGTGAAGACAGAAAATTTACAGTTAAGTAGAATTTATATGATTGGGAATTTCTTTGAAGGGAATAATGCAATTAATTGGTTCTTAAAAAATATTTCAACAGCTGAATGAAGCTACATTATCCCAGAAAAAAAGTGTTCAAAGTTCAAATACATGACAGCACTAAGCTTATTTTTCAAACACGAATGAGAAGAGCTACACAAAAAGCAAATAACAAACAATTTCTTAGACATTCAATTCGTCGAATTAACGAATTACCATACAACACAATGAAACATTACATCAGAAGAAAATAAACTTTGCTAATTCAAGCCATTGTGTTAGGTACTTAAAAAACTAAATGTGATATTACGTATAGAATAAGACCAGAAAAAAACTTCAAAAAACGCACGTGGAGTCCGTGAAAATACACCTGTCTAGTGAAGTTACTAGGAAGGTTTTGTAGACGATGATAAACTCAATATGCCTGCGTGCACAACGTAGGTAGTTTCATTTAAAAATGCTGTGCATCATGCATGCTAATAAACGATAATATACAACACATAAATTAAATGGAAAACATGGAAAATCTACATACTTAGATGGTGTTTTAATTACAAAGGCTAACGATCGTGGACGGTAATAAGCTGAAAATGCAGTAATTAATTAAATTCAAATGCCGATGCTAACGGATTCGCTCGCGTCAATTGCGATAATATCTTAATGATCTAGGATATTCGTAGAACCCGTTGTTTATCAAGAGTTAATAAGAGAGGGAAAATGGTCAAAGTATTCGAGGAAAGAGACTTGGAGAATCTCGATCACATACTCAAAGTTCTTCTATATGAAATGTCATATAAAAGAAACAGTCATTTAATTGTTTAGGATATAAATCATAGCAATAATGTTGGCGACAACGTCCAACGTCCATACGTCCAACGTATGTACCAACGTCCGTAGCGACTGGTCCACTTATTTAGAGTGATTTCTGAATTCAATATGATGTATAAAATATATGTGACACCTTGTCTTAAATTGTTGATTACAAAAAAAATAATCATCAAAATCGGATCAAATACAACGAAGTTATCCGCGAACACAAATGTAAATCTTTTTTTGGAAGTCTTGGAAGGTTAAAAATAAATCTTTTAATAGTTCTAATCGTATACAATATTAGTTTTAGTAATATTATTGCGACATTTACTACCTTGGTGTCCCAATTAAAACATTGTTTGACACCGTAATAGTAAATTAGTTTCTAGATGTTACGATGTGTCTTCCCGATGAACATGCAAAATAACCATAAAATAAAACACGATACGTTTTATAGGTGATCGAGTAAAATTGTTTTTGCCAGCTGTGCGAGTCTATAAATTAAATTTATCCGATAAAAATCAACATGCTAATGAGAATAAAAACAAAACAAACGTAGAAGACACACCTGGAATTACGGTATCTGCTGTAAGATTATCTCTTACAGATTCTCTGAATCTCAGTCAAACAAAATCCGTATAATTTTAACCAATACTACAAAATGTATCAAATATAAAACGAAAGGCGAGATTACGAAAACGACGAAACAAGTGAAGATGAACAAAACACATGATAAATAGCTAATCGTCATTGAATTAACAATACCGGTACATTAATAAATGTAACTGTCGACAGTGCCAATAAAGTGAACGTGAAAAATGGCAAGAGAAATACTGCAGCTGACAGCAACGCAGCAAGACTTATATCCTCCGGTGGGAATTAACGTTTTTCCGCAAAATGCAATAAATATAAGCCTATTAAATAAGACATTTGAAATGGTGATGAGTGTTTAAAATAATTTCTAGACACTCCAACGACAAGAAAGCAGGATGACGTTAGATTTCTCTCGTTGTTCTTTAATTGGCGAGCCTTTTTGTGTGAGCACGTGATAGTCTAGCAGTCGGTTACTTTGGTATGTTTGTGTGTAATTATTTTTTTCAAGATTTGATTACTTCCTTAAGCTTCAAGTATTCTATGTTAGCAATAGAAATATACAAACGAGTAAGCGTAATGTTATTGTTATTGATAAAAAAAAACTATAATGTCACTGGTTTTAGTGGAGATTTTGAGGTTTCGACTTTTGCTTTAGCTTTATGCTTTTTGCAATTATCTAGAACATAGAAATCTGCGGGGACAGTTCAGTATTTTACGAATCTTGAAATCTTCTTTTAATAGATGCAGTAGGCTGCAAATTACAATCCGCTAAGCAACTCTTTCCTGTCACTAGACACGCCGCCATTAGGCATTTAGTCCGATGCAAATCCGAACTGAGCTTAGATTTCGAAACAATGATCCACTGCAATCGGGCCACGATCCGACACGACTCCATCGAGTGACCGTGATCATTAATTCGTCAAGCACGATATTAAAAACTGAACGTTCATCCCTCTCACTTTCTTTGAGAAACGTTAGTATTGGAGCCAATTCGTTTTAGTCTAATTACGTATCGACACACATCATTTCGCCTTTTTCAGTCAAAATGAACTAGGCATTTGTCACAGACTTGGTAAAATTCGGTCTATTAACAAGATTTAAACCCGGTTTAGCTTAGGTATTTTATACAGTAGATTTTATCTCAAAGTGACATCCACAAATTTCTTATATATATTTTAAAATTTTATGTATGTCGAATAAAGTCTTCGTAGTTCGTAAGTCTTAGCAAAATAACATTAGGTATAACAATTTACGTAACAAACTGATTTAGAACGTGACGCCTGAAAATAAGAATATTTATTCAACAAATCGATGGGTAAATTGGCAACCACGTCTCGACACGACATCATAGCACGAATTATGTAATTGTTAACTTAAGGTGCGTCAGAGGGCACAACACTGTAGAGCAATTTGAGGGATCCGGTGTTTTCGAAGAATATTTTTTCTACAGGAGTCTTTAAACGCATCGTCTAAAAAGGTCACTCTAAAAGTTGAGTTACATATTTGTCACAATGATTATATTGAAAGGTGAAACTTGATTAGCAAATTTTCAAATATGCTTAAAGGACGATGTTAGTTCTAATCCTACTTCCTACTAATATTGTAAATGTCAATGTATGGATATTTGGATGTCTGTTGCTCAATCACGTCGTAACGCATGAACTGATCGAGCTGAAATTTGGAATATGGTTATATTATAGTCTGGAACCACACATAGGGTACTTTTTATCCCAAGAAAATGATGGGAACGAGAATAACACAGGGAGCACCGCGGGGCACGGCTAGTAAGATAATATTTAAAAAATTGAAGATATCGAAAGTTATTCCGTACAATGCTGTCTCAAATTAATAACTTTTTGTCTTTAAACCGTCGGACATTAAGCAAAACAATACACGTAGCAATGAGGAAACATGTAAATTACGTACGTAATCTTAGGCTTTACAGAAACAATGGGATAATGAATATGCTCATATATACATATTTCTCGCACCAAAGACCTTGAAGCGACCGCTTCTACCAAATAGCGTGATGTTAACAATTATAATTTTTGTCCAATGTCTTTCATATTTTGATGCCGATAACCGCAATTAAAATAACGAAGTGATGCGTGCGCTAATGAAACACTTTAGTGACTCAACACTGGAGACGTAACACGCGGAAAACTCTTGAACAAAAGATAACGAATTTGATTTACTGAAGATTTACAATACCGCTTCATAATTGGACGGCGACACGATACTACGAAATCACGTACTTGCAATTACTACAACATATCATCGAGGTAAACTAAGTCCCGGAATGATAAGAAAAAACGTTTTGCCGTGTGCCACTATTGAGTGTTCAACAGTGCAAAGCAGCGAATGAGTGATACACGATTACAATAAAATACAATGTCTGTGTATAGCTCGATTGAAAAAGTAACAATACCGAGATACTGTTAGTTCTAGACGTTTGATTGTATTTGGATGTAAGTTTTCGGTGAATCCAATCAGAAGATTTTGTTGCCAAAATACCGTTATGATATTGCAGTTAAAAATATACAGTTGCTTTGATTACTTTAGCCAACTTTATCCAATGGGACAAATTATTTAAACTAAGTAGGTGCGTATATATTTTCTTTAGAAGTCTGTTATAATAAACCGGTTATGATAATACATTTCAAACATATATTATAAGAAGTCATGATTAGTTTTTGCAAAGCTTGGTAAATTGACTAACTTACAAGTTTTACAATTACTTTTGTAAAGTACTTGAATGTTTAGCTAATAGAAATGCTTCGCTTCCTCAATTAGTCACAATTATGTCAACCAGAGGTTAATGAACAAGAATAATGGCTAGAAATAATCGTGAGTGTGTTGATGTCATGTTTTTCGTCCACGCACGACTGAAGGAAGAGTGGTGGAGCCTCGTTGGAGCGTATTTCGTAGGTTGGACGAGACTAAGTAAACATAGTTCGAGTGGAGAAACAATATTAGTACAGGGCTTCATAGCCGAGGCTTTGCCTAATCTGGGTAGGCTAGATAAAATAGGATAATTATTTTTAATTCAGATTTATGATCGACTAGGAAATAAAATGGTTAGGGTCCGTCTGTGCTAGTACGGTAAAAAGTAGTGGCTATTAGATACCAACTGCCAAAGGTGCTTTCAATAAAAAGGCATAAAGTGGGGTACGATGAAGTGAGTATGCAATAAAATTACATTGTGGAACCAGTATGTTGTGGATATTAAATTAATTTTATGTTTTAATACGAAGCTATTACTTAGTTGTTACACAATAACAATGGATGAAGCGGTAGATAGTATTTGATTATAATTATTCAAAAACAACAGTGGTGTCTCAAATTATGTGTATGTGCATATAATTAGGTATAGAGCGAAATATGCGAATCGTGCATACAATATATATATTTGTATGCACAATTCGCACCTAAGCTATTAAAATCTCTCAAAATATAAACAAACACGAGTTGAATAACAAAATGAAGTAACGATTAAATGCAAAATTTATGACATTATGACTTAACTCGAGGCAGTACAGAACATACTAACGACGATCGAAAGGTGCGGCGTTGAACGTAAATCATTTGACAGTTTATTCACATAATCCGGGAAGATTATGCAACGTACTGTCGGCAGATAGTCTCCGCGGCGAGGTGATTACACTATCTACTGACGTCATCGGCGATATCACATCCAATATCTTTTTCATGTTCGGTGTATTTTTTGTGTTAGTGGTAAAATATACAGCAGTAATTTTTGTATGATACTTGTTGTATTTATGTAGTCGTTTGTTCTAATTTTAGACTTGATTCTATTTACAGAAGTCATTAAGTGGTTTGGAAGCTGTTTTCCATATTAATGATAGGCAAATTATATATTTAGTGTTTATTTGATTGGTGGTTATAATTAATTACATCAGTACTAGCAGTATCACGCGGGTTTACCCGTGCAGTTCCCGTTCCCGTTATAAAAAGTAGCCTATGTGCTAATTTAGATTATAATCTGTGTTCCAAATTTTAACCGTTCATACGATCTGACGTGATAGAGCAACAATTATACAAACATTGACATTTATATTATATAGTACTTAGGGTTATTTATTACGGGATATTTTCCGTGATTATGGATCGAGTCCGATAACTTAAAGGCAGTTTCATGTTTAATTTCGTTAGATTTTAATCTGATGGTTTTTACAATTTTAAGGTGATATTTATGTCCACGGTTAATATCCCTTTTTTAACAATAATACAAGTGTATTGGATAACCGTAATTGTTACCATATACATTACCATCATTACAGTTTTGATTGTGAAACCAATTTGACGTAACTTAATACTGTACGAAAAAATAATTGTTTTGTAATTTTCATTTTAAACAGTTTGGTTATCTTTTCCAGCTTTAAAACGATTTCTAAGAATATTGCGATTACCGTTAACACTTGCATTTATGATTGCTTACGGTTTTGTTTTGTCTTTATTGCCATTATTATTATTTACTAGCAGCGCCCCGCGGTGTTACCCGCGAAGTTCCCGTTCCCGTTGTTCCCGTTGTTTTTCTGGGATAAAAAGTAGCCTATGTGTTCTTCCAGACTATAATCTATCTGTGTTCCAAATTTCAGCCCGATCCGTTCATACGTTAGGACGTGATTGAGCAACAAACATCCAAACATCCATACATTCACATTTATAATATTAGTAGGATTAGTAGTACCACGTGGTTTTACCCGAGTAGTTTTTGTTCCCGTATGCTGCTATTGCAGACTTATGAGTGTGAATTTCCATTCCGCCGTTGAGTAACAAACATCCGAACATCAAAACATTGTAATTTATATTATTAGTAAAATACCTATTCCTTTATTTAATTAATAGCAAAGCAAACATTCAACAGTAGAAACAGCAAGAACATTGATTATAGTTTGTCATGCAAATGATTGCAGTTATTTACTACGAATAATTTAACGAGAATTATAATGTAACTTGTCTATAGCTGGATACCTGCCGAAGTTAACGATCCGTTGGCGTGTCAGGTGAGGGAGAAACGTTTCGCGTAAAAATTGATTATTTTCAAACGTTTAATTAAACGTTGTTGATCATACGAGATGTACGATCCTATGATTTCTCTGCTCACGATGGATCTTCATGCGCTTTCTTTACATGTAGTACATGTAGACGACTAATGAATTAATTTCAATCGCTGTCTAAGATATCATGTCTACGTCGCTAAATGCGAAGTTTAATGATACCCATTTTACATCGCGTGGATTGACAAGATTTTACATAGGATGTGCGACAATAAGCATTCGATCCGCCTAGTGGGAAGCAGTAGATATCTATCTGAAGGATCAGAGATGCTGATGACGTTTTACCAGCCTGGTCAAGATGCCCTTTTTAAACTTTTCCTAGTTGAAGTTCGTCAAACCTTCAGAGGACGGGAATTCCATACAGGCACGCCCCCGCAGGTAGATATATCTAGATTTAATTTGATATAGTTTACTAAACTGACGAACTAGGCTGCTTAATCAGATTAACAGAATAGTCGTTATTTAGCCTGTGTACAAGGAGTGATTTTGTAAAGCTTTAATTTGCCATCATGGTCGAACGACAGTAGCACCATGGTCTCCAGTATGGAAGGAATGACTGCAGTATAGAAAATACAGTCTAGAAGAAATGTTTTTTTTTTTTTGGTTTACACACAATTTGGTCGTGTTCACAGTGTAACTAACCCAAGAAGATTAACTCTTTTTTTGATTTCCAATAACTCTTTTTCGAAACAGTTAAGAGTACCTTAGAATCTACTAATATCGTAATATCGCGATGTAAAATTATTAGGTAGAGGTACAGTTATATGTTGACAGGCATATGCCAATGAGCTATGCCCTGTCTTGCATGTTGACGTGCCGTCGCCGACATGGCAGGTTAGCATGCTAATCGCTCAGCCTTCGGAGTCACGGAGACTCGCGTGAGGAGTCACTTTCCCTTGGACGGCTCTCGTTTCTTTCACAATGGATGCCTCGCCAAGGGAGCAACGTGCTACACTGCACAATCATACTAATATTTACAAAATACATAGATGTTGAACAGCATTGGTCCTGACATATCTCCTTGAATGACACCATGTTGATAATTCAAAACATTTCGCTAAATACGAAAAAATCTCAACTAGGATAAGTGTTACGCTTCCAATTACATAAGTGGATTGGTTGTGAGCAGCGCCAGCTGATAGACGACCAAAACAAACCGTTTTACGAGCGCAGAGCACGAATCGTGCGCAATTCCATGCATCTGCTTCGAGGGAAAGTTTGTTGATGTTAGAACCGCGGATCGAGCCAATATCTAACGTGGACCGTGGTAGATTCGTCTTTGTTTTTCGTCCCGGATGTTTAAGCATATTTATTACAACGAAACTAACACATATTATCACAATCATCGCAAGCTTCAAACTTCAAACTTAAGTAAGTAATCACGTCTATCTAGCTATCTAGATAACAAAAGTTATAAAAAGGTTGGTCGTTTGCTCCTTTACTAGCTACGTCCCCGGTTTAACCCGCAGCTTAACAACCACTTACTTTAACGAAATAAAAAGTAGCCTGTGTTCCAAGTAATGTACTTACTACTTATTTCATTTCATTAAAATTCGTTTATCCGTTATACAGAGAACCGAGGGTATTAACATAACCGTACAGACTTACAAACCCACAAACTTTTAGCTATATAATCTTGTGATTCAGATATTTCAGATCTATACCGTTTGTTGTCAACAGCAATAGCTAAGTGACAATTTATTCAGAAGCACATTTTGACGTCAAAATTACGAATGTGATAGATACTCATATTCAGCTACCATTATTGGCAAAATCTACTGACGACTGACCATATTTGCTCGTTCATCTGCATTAAACATGGCGCAATTAACTAGTGACGACTTGGATGTGACATTTATATTTTCATAGAAATAATAATTATACTCGGTTAATTAATTTACGGCTGGTCTAGCGGGAGAACGGCAACTGCCGATACGGAGTACCTGATTCGAATTCCACACGCACCACTGTCTTTTCGTAGTCATGTGCGTAATGTCGATAACTTACGGTGAAAAACCGATTTGTTCCTAGAATCTTTCGAGGTCATGTGTCATCCACCATCCTGGGCCAGCATGCTGGATTAAGGCCCAGCAGAGGTCTAGACCATCTCCTTGCGAAAGAAGGCCCCGAGACCCAGCAAAAGGAACATTTCGTTTGCTGTTTATGCTTGCATGCCTATTGCTTATGCATAATTACACTCAGAATTGTTAGGTTGAATATATAGCTATTTAAAGAAGCCAATTTGCAGTATAATAACAATAAAACTTCATAGTTCTGAGCGGAAACAGCTTAAAGCCGAGCTTTATAAACAGCAATAAAATTCATATTGCCATGCGATGATACCAGCTGCAAATAGAGGTGCGTAATTACTAATAAAATTGGCCCTTAGATATTCTTCGCGTAGCTTGTTTTTTTCCCCGATATTTAGCTAGTTTCGCTGTTCCGCCGGGCACGAGTTAATTGCGGCGCGTGCGCATCTTTCGCCGGTCAGGTGTCGCAGGTGCGCGCTTCATACGGCCGCAGGTATGCGTAATTGTGACGCGACCCTAATTGAAAGGTACTGACTGACGCTTTTGGCGACTAACAAATTGCATTCTTAGATATTGACGACCATTTTATCGTTGAAAGTTGTATGTATTGCCGCAATAGAGGAATTTAAAAGTGCTAAAAGGCGAGTTTAACACGTAGTACAATTTTCGCCACCTCCTTAAAGGTTCCTTTTATACATGCTTTATGATGCCACTGGTGAGACTTAGTGTTGAGTAGGACATACAAGAGGCGGTACATTTGTCCCGTACATGACGTCAAGATGTAAGAGCGGCTCAACATTTTATATTGTACTACTTCAAATTTTATGTAGCGGCAGTCGCAAAGTCGCGTGACTTACTCTCCGTCCTCCGTCCTTACTGTTTTTTAGTATGTCATCAATCAGAGTTCAGACTGTAATTGTACTGCAATAACGCCAAATGTCATGTTTTTACTCGGAACTTCAAATGCATCGCCGAGCTTTAGTACGCCTCGCCTCATTTGAAGTGGTACATTGTACTGGCTCAGTACAAAAAAGAGGCTACTCTTACAAACTCTTTTGTATGTCATGTCCTACCCAACACTAGTGAGACTGTTTCACAAGAAGAGTCAAGGTGTTGAAAACAAGTTTCAGTTGAAAGATAATTTTTTGAATTTCTGTCAGTTCCAAAATTGTATAAACAGTTTAACCTCAGTAGGCATGCTACTGATGCATTTACGGGCGATTCTCTGTAAGCTCGTACAGCTCCCATACAAATGCTGTCCTGGCAATTTTTTTTAATATTTGGCGAAAATTCGTGTTCTATTTAGAAGAAAATTAACTATTATATTAGGTAAATCAGAGGCCCGCTGAAATTATACATATTTTCAGAGTTATTCATGATTTTCCAAAAAATCACGACAGGGGACTGTTAAGTGAGACAGAGGACTGTTGTACTTTAAAAAAAAGTAATTTTACACTAATAAATTATTAATTGTTTTTATAACATATTTCCGCATTAATAATAAACAAAACATTACTATAAAAAAATGAGCAGAAATAACAACTTTCTTTAAACATTCACAACAAAAAATTACTTTAAGTGCTAGAAACAGTTTGTACTCACTCACTGAGATTAACATAGCCATATTATTATGCTATGAACAATTAAATGCTTTATTCCGCATTCATTGAAACTCTTATTAATATAATTATTAGCAGTCTTTTCTCTCAAATATAAAACATTTCAACTGAGATCTCCAATCGAATCCAAGTATTTTTGTCTACTAAGGCACATAATAAAATGTAATAAGATTTTAAAAAAATGAACTTTAAATAACATTTAAAAAATTAACACTCGAAAACGTCAATTTGAGTAGGAAACAAATAAAATATTATCTTTTCATTCAGCATAAACAGCCCACTACATGTTCCCACTCCGGGCCTTCTCTCACAAGGAGAGTCAAGGCTGGCATAATCCACCACGCTGGCCCAGTCCGGGTTGGTGCATAACACATGACTTCGAAAGATTCTAGATACATGTCGGTTGCCATGATGTTTTCCTTCGCCGTTTTAAGTTAGTAGCATTACGCGCATGGCTTCGAAAAGATAGTGATGCGTGTGGTTTTGAATCTTGAGTTTTTCGGAATGGCAGTCGTCGTCTTCACGACTAGACCAGCCGTAACTTCAGCCTTTTTAATCAAGTCAGAGGATTATCCAACTTTTAGATAACTTGATATTATGACACCTCTATAATGTCCTTATTGAAAGTAAAACGTAAGGCGTTTTCATCGTCATCAGTGTCATTATTTAGGACAGTTTGATTACCATCCAATCTTTGAGGGGACTTGTTGGGTATAGGTGTCAATTCAGGTTCAGCGGATTCAGGATCGTCCGGTTAGGACTCTGCTAACCATTATTCTACTGTCTATCTAGGTTTTAGAGCAAAGTTGATACTACCAATATCATAATGCTCACAAAAGCAGCTGAGATATTTCATTGTCAGTGTTTCAAATTTATTTTGGAAAGCCATGGATGGAGCTGAAAAAACTACCTGCTACCTAATGTATATTTAAAGTGCCTTTCAAGCCCTTCTGATCGGTTAGTGTCATTATTTGGGACAGTTGGGTTATCATCCAATCTTTGAGGGGACTTGTTTAGTGTAGGTAACAGGTTCAGCAGATTCAGGATCGTCCGGTTAGGACTCTGTTAACCCTTATTCTAATGTCCATCTAGGTTTTAGAGCAAAGTTAATACTGCCAATATCATAATGCTCACAAAAGCCGCTGTTGCAAAAGCAGCTGAGACATTTCATTGTCAGTGTTTCAAATTTATTTTGGAAAGCCATGGATGGAGCTGAAAAAACTAGCTGCTACCCAATGTACATTTAAAGTGCCTATTATCAAATTCAGGCAAGTATGGCATCCACATTTTACTGGTCGCAACATAACTACTGTATACTATTAGTCCTAAAAACTGCTGAGCTTGGAGCTGGAGATATTTGGACTGAAACTGAAATGGCGTGTCTTGAAGGCGGAGTATCTGCTTCTAAATCTGATAACGATATATTTTCTTCAACTTCTCCTTTTCTCTCATTTCTTTTCTCTTCTGAGGGTCATTTTTTCTTTTTTGGTATCATAATCGCTATGTTTCTCTCTTTTTCAAGACTATTTCTTCTCAGAGTAAATTTTTCTGTTTAGGAGCCATATCATTTGCGCTCGATCAGTCTATGTAACATAATTTAAGTTTATAAAGAAAAATAATTCGAAGGGATCAATGATAGTTTGATGATTGTATTGATCTATGATACTTTGACATTAATAAAGCAGATTAATAACAAATTAAGTGGATAAATGTACACAAACAATACATAATAATAATGCGCAAAAGACACAGTCCCCTGCTGTGTAAAACAGTCCCCTGCTGCAATTTCCGGCAGAGGACTGTTGCCAGGGGACTGTGTATTTCCGTTAGATTTCACAATATTTACAAAAGTGATGTAAAATATTTTTGTGAATATCAACCGATCAATTGAGACATAAATAATACAACAATAAACTTTAAATAGAGATTATTAAAGTAATTAACATACATATTATGACTTACCAGAGGACTGTGTAAGGTAGCGGTTCAAGCGCGTATTCACCTCACAAATGACGCTCTGGCACTAAACAAAATAGTATTTCAACCCTGCATTCCGCAAGGTTGCTAACTTCACAGCAATTGCGTTTTGTTTTACTCAAAAAAATGATCGTAAATATTTAAGTTTTTTATTATTATGGATTTAAAATTTTGGCAGGGGACTGTATAAAAATTCTGGGGACAAAGTTTAAAGGAGTTTACTAAATAAATAAGATTCGTAATAGGACTTTATTTTACGAAAATAATATAATTCTATTATATTTCTTTACGATGTTAACTGCTAAATGTATGTAGTTTCAATAACTTCTTCGTAAATCTCATTTCCAGATGGGAATGCAGTGTTGGGGACAGCCAGGGGACTGTATTTTTAGAGCTTCTAGCAAGCCTAGAAAAAAAATTAAAATAGTTATGGTTCTAAAAACAAAGGGCCCGTAAAGTTTCGGGGTTAAAGTTTCATTAGGAGTGTGTTTTTTTTATATGATTTCATTACTTTTAGAATAAATCGATCAGGACAGCCGATTACGAGTTTACAGAGAAATGCCCTTACATGTAATTTGAAAATGAATAATATATATACCTATATAAAAATTTGTTGTATTTTGAACTCGTTATCCACCAATGCCACCACCAAGCCAAGTGTAGGTAGGTGGAATTATGCCTGTCCTTGAAACATATCTTGCTTAGAATGTGTCAGTTTCCTCACCTTTAAACCCTCACCATAAAGGGGTAATGATAATGACAAACTTGTACAGCTGCCCCAAGAGAAATACTAAGTAAAGAGATCTAAGTGGGATTCGAACCTATAACCTCACTGTCCCTAAATTGTTAGTCTTTCCTTAGTTTCCTCAATTTAGAGTAGACTATGTTATATGCCTTAGAAGATCAGCTATCTGGTGTTGAAAGTCCCAACAAAATCATAATAGGTCCAGCGTTTCGGAGATTAGCCAGAACAATCAGAGAGCTAAAAAAATTATAAATACTATTTTTTAGATATTGGTTATGTCTGAGTAAATATTTTCATTTGAACACAGTAAATAGCTGCTAATTTAGATAAAGGGATATAGCCTGAAAAAAAACCTATTATCAGAGTAAAATTCCAAAGAAAATTGTCTTTGTTTGTGTTATTGTAGCTCTATCGAGAGCCCAAGATGTCTAACTTGTAACTCTTACTCTTATTAGGATGCTTTAGTTTTGTCTAGATTGCAATACCTAAAACATTATTATTCAGCATTATAATTTACTGGACTGAAGCCACTGAAGACTATGGACCATGAAATGGGCTCTTACTTAGAAGCTTATAATAGTTTTAACATTCAACTACAGTGGTATGCTACTCAAACAGGTTGCCAAAGGATATAATTTAGACAAAGTTAATCATATATTAAAATAAACTAGACAAATAACAAAGGGTAAAATCTACTTAGGTATAGAACAATTATTTTTAATGTTCGATACTGTCACCGAACATTTACGTAGAAATATTTGTTGGGTATTATAACAGCACACTAACTAGCCCCAAATTAAACAGGTAAATTTATATCAAATTAATTTGTTATACATACCTGTGTATCAATGAATACTGTGTATTAGTTAGGTACATAAATAGACCAAAGATATACATACATAAACTTAGGTGCAGCACCCAGAGTAAAACCTGTAAAACACCTGGTGCTATTCTTCATGTTTGCTGAGTTGCCAGAAAAACTGTTTTAAAATGTAGTCACATAATTTCAGCCCCTTGCAAAGATGAAAAGACCTTCAGGACTAGGGTAGGCTGATGTTGACAAAAATAAGAAGAGAAAAAAATACAAAGAATACTTCTCTTTCAATTGTTTACTTTTCCTATATTATATCCTACGAGAATTTTATATATAAGATTATAATATAAGATTTAAGCGCAGAACTTATTCATGTGTCTTTACTTTTTTGTGATGTAAAGTGAGGTAATCAGAAAGCTGAGATGCAGAATAAGCACAATTAGGTACCTATTAGGTATGAATCAGACAAGTCCCTCGAAGTAACCTTGACATTGGACTGCAATGTTTTTCTAAAACCCTTGCTTACGTCGGCAGAAACGACGACCTAAAAGAATGTCCCAGTCAGCTATGTAAGTTTAGCGTACGACACACATTTCTCTTTCCGAAATCAAAACAAATCGCACGATTCTTCTGACAACAAACACATTGCGACTGACCTAAATAACGCGCATTACGAGTGCACTAATAATATACTTTCATGCATAAGACACGGCATTTATAAATTTATATGTGAGAATGCCGCGCCATTCCATTAATGCAATAACAAAACCTTAACGAAATTTGTTCGTGTAAATCTAAGTATTGAGATAGCTAACGTCTTCAGACGCGTTACCGCCGTTTTTGACCGTTTCGCAATCTTCCTAACTATCTCTTGAAGGCCAGCTACGTGCCGTGTTGACCGATGTAAGCAGCTAATCTTGTGAATTACACGTGTAAACTTACCTTTATGATCAGCTCGATCTCTGGGACGTCTCCGTTCGCTGTTCCATTTTCTGCGATTTCATCCGACATCGTGAATTCCAAAAACACTTGAAATTTATCAAAAATAAATTACTTTTTCACACTATTTAGCACAACCACCACTGTTGAAAAACACGGATAAACTGACTCACTTCATTCGGGTTCTTTGCAAAGCGGCCAATGGTTAGCAGCCAACCAGAGGAGAGTAAAACTATTGTGCAATCAGCGCGAAGCATAGAGCCGAAGTTCAGAGTGGTTTGTTGTTTGTTAGTTGTCAAATAACAATGAGCTGTCAATGTAAAATATTTATTTGTGAAAATGACATCACTTGTCACAGACATATTATTAAGTTTTAATAGTAGCCAGTAATATATGACCCAATAATGGCTGACCCAATTTTAAACAGCTGATTATTTCCAACCCTGTCATATGGGGGGCGTTTTTCAAGATGCAAAAAGACTTGTCAAAGACAGTTCCCAATTTCGGCCAAATATTACAGAGACGTTAATTCAATATCACCAATAAGGCACATGACCAGAAATCCATTTGTAGTCGATGTTCTGCAATTACCAGCAGATCTCCAAGAAGGATTTCTGGGTAGCGATTCTATAAATCCATTCGGTGGCATCCGACACGGAATCTCATCTATCGGTCTTTTCAGAGACAGGGATTTTCATTCCGATTTTGAACCATTCGGATTGCATTTAGAATCGCTACCCTGGAGATCAAAGCAAATTCGACTATGAAACATAACTTTCATCTCTTGACTTTGGAAATTTTGGATAAAACGCATTCTGCTTAATCCAAAAATTGCCACTCTTGCTTTGAGAATATTTTTGCCAATTTCTTCGACTTACTTGTGTGAAACCGGATTTTCAGCATTAGCAGATTAAGACAAAACAGGGAAATCGTCTTGCAATCGATAGTGATTTGATGATAACTTTGTCAAAAACTGAACCTGATATCGACCAACTGGTTAAAAACTACAGACACAAACATCGCATAAATAAAATAATAATCATCATTATTTTATGTTTTAGTCAGTAACACACGGTAACACCAAACAAATAAGTGATTTAACTCTCGTGTGAAATATATGTCTTAAAAGTAATTTGTGTTATAATTGTAATTGTGAAATATTTTATTATCCGGGGGGATGCACCATGTATGAAAGTTTGGGAAACCCTGGTATGCAGTTAGTCATAACGTTCAAGCCCACTATCAGTTGGAAGCGTTCCTAGCATGATGGTGGCATTACCACGTTGAATGGCAATGCTTGTGCGTCGGGCAAAATAAACGCCAGCATTTTGGTCACGCGTCAATGTGTACTTGATCAAAAGTTTTCATTGTTTTATGGGTTTTGCTGAATATTACTTATTTTTTCTGATGTGCCCATAAACTTTGCTCTCTCACACATTCACATTTGACATAGGCCCAGACCTACAATAACTTTGTGTAATACATTGTATTGTACAAAAAGATTGAAAGGAACTTTGCATCCAAACGATCAATTATTATATTGCACAAAAATACGAACTGGTCAACGTTTTCGTGTTTGCTCGGAGAATGCTGTTGCTTTCGTATGCACCGCGTAAGCAAAATGTTTAGTGATTTAGCTGTAACTATAGTATTGTTGTTTGTAGAAATCTTAGCTTGTTTGTAAGGTACAAACGTTACTGTGTTCTGGTTTGAAGGTCATTTTTCCAGTGAAATTACCGGGCATATAGATAAAACATCTTATATCTCTGGGCAACGAACGCAGTGCTAAATAGCATTATTTGGCGTCTGGCTGGCTGGCTTCGTGGCGTAGTTGGTAGTAGGTCTGCCTGCAAAGTCGAGGGTCGTGGGTTCGATTCCCAGCCAGTGCAAATATTTGTGTTATGAATTCCAATGTTTGCACTGTGTCTGGGTTGCACACGTTATATCAAGCTCAAATTCGTTCTTGTATGGAGTACTGTTCGCATCTTTGGGATGGTTCGGCTAAGTATCAGCTGGAGGCCTTGGAATCGATCGAGAGACGTGCCAAAAGGCTCATAGGCAACGACACTCTTGTGCGAAAAAGACTACAAAGTCTTGAACATCGCCGAAAAGTTGCTAGTCTTTCGGGTTTTTATCGGATACACTTCGGAGAGTGTGCGACTGATTTACATGATCTAATACCACCTTGCCCTTTTTTCTATCGGAATGCTCGTAGCTCGAGAAAGCGACATCGTTTCATGGTTGATGTTCCAAAGACGCGAACGAAGAGATTTGACTCTACTTTTGTGATAAGAACGTCTAGGCTGTGGAATGCGTTGCCTGAGTGGGTTTTCCCTGTTGATTACAATCTTTGTGTCTTCAAGTCGAGAGTGAATCGGTTTCTTCTAGGTAAACACGCTCCATCGTAGACCGCATCGTCGCTTAACATCAGGTGAGATGGCGGTCAAATGTAAGCCTATAACAGTTTAAAAAAAAGGGTGTTTCTATGTATTGTAAGTATGTATTTACAACTATATAAGTATTATGTCAGCTATTTGGCAGTCTTATTACAAACTTTGCTTAGTTTGGGGTCTGATAGTGTTGTGTGTGAATTGTCCACCAATATTTATTTTATTTATTATCGCGGCATTACTAGCTAAATTGCATTTATTACGTTATTAGTCATTACGTTCTTTGCTCTCGAAATTCCACAGAGACGGCAATTCTCTGTACAATTGGACACCCATATTCGTAGACAAACTCTCTATCCTTAATTTATGCATTCACGTCATACGAGGAGTACATCCTTGTAAAGACGAGTAACAGACTGATAATAATTATTGCGCAATACTGACCCTACGCGACGCAGTGAAAAAGTATAGAACAATAAAAATGACACTCGTTCAAACTTTCATTCAATCATTGCGCAATCTTCAGTTTTAACCCTAATATATCAAAAACATTGCGCATTTGCAATATTGCAAAATAATTGGTCGTCTAGGGCAGGGATGTAACGGAGGTCATTTTATCGGAACCGAAGGCGGAGTCGGAGTTTTTAAATTTGACTTATCGGAGTCGGAACCGAAGTCGGAGGTATAGGCAGGTTCAAGCAGGAGAGATTTTTGAGAGATTTTATTGGGGACAAATAAAACATTATTTAGACAAACTTTTTTTTATTTTGATAACAAAATAAAACACAAACAACTAAAAAAAAAATAATGTTTCGTGTCTGCATGTTTCCGAATTGACAAAAATTCAATTAGATGAATTTTATCTCAAAGTAGCATATGTGTATAAATGAACAAACGAGCAAATAAGTACAAAACAACTAATCAAATTAATTGACTCCAAAAGTAGTGTACTTAACGAACAAAAATTTTGAAGCTTTGTCTCCATCAATTTCTTAATGAGTCGTAGATTAGGCTACCGTCACTAAAAAGTTGTTCGCTACCGAGCCTGGTGTACACGATAAACATTGGCGGGCAATTGAATTACGGTAATAATTAATTTAGTAGTGGTAAGATTCTTAGCAGAGTCCGCCTGGGGCAGTACCACACCTTTGCCAGTTATTCTACCGCCAAGCAGTAAAGGGCAAACATTACTGTGTTCCGGTTTGAAGGGTAATATTTCCAGAGAAATTACAGGGCTTAGAGACATAACAACTTAGATCACTAGGTGACGAGCGCAGTGCAGTGCTAGGTAATGATTTGGACTCTTCATGTTCCAATATTTGCGTGTCACTGTGCTGTTATGTGGCAGGCATGTTGCTTACCATCAGGCACGTGTCCTGCTCGTCTCGTCACTCTTTATTTAAAAAAAAAAGGCTTAAGGGTTCGGGAAGTTGGGATTTTGTATTTCTATTTTTTTACTTTCCACTACAATTAGGGATTATCCTACTAATATTATAAATGTCAATGTTTGGATGTTTGGATGTTTGTTGCTCAATCACGTCCTAACGTATGAACGGATCGGGCTGAAATTTGGAACACAGATAGATTATAGTCTGGAAGAACACATAGGCTTTTAATCCCGGAAAAACAACGGGAACAACGGGAACGGGAACGTCGGAAACTTCGCGGGTAACACCGCGGGGCGCTGCTAGTCACTAATAAGAAGTTATACACCTTATCTCCGATTAAAACCACCTTAAAAGTTTTGAAGCCGAAGTCGGAACCGAAGCTGAAATAATAATCAACTTAACGGAGTCGGAGTCGAAGCTCCGTAACATCCCTGGACTAGGGGCTGTCATAAGTTCATGAATAACTAACGTAATCAAGGTATTCTATTATCTTATTAATTTCTAAATGATAATGATCAGTCGCTGATTGTTTATTAAATATAATTAACGAAGACTATTACTGTAATTGTAAAATCGTTACAATAATTGTTTATGTCGATTCGATTGTTTTTCTATGAGTGTACCAATGTTTTGTTCCTTAAAAAAGCAAGGGTCACCAACAGGCGGACCGCGGTCCGGAAACGGACCGCGAAAAGTTTAACCTCGGACCGCCAAATATTGTATTGTATACCAAGTATACATTTTAAAATGTAGAGATGGTACACTGTACCTTAATTAATTGTTACAATTTTGTTATGCCACTTAGAATCTAACTTCAACCTACAACCAGTTTTTTTTTCTGGACCTCGTTAAAATTTTCACCCAGCATCCGCACCGCACCTAAAACTACTTGCTGACCCCTGTTCTATACCTACTTACTAAATATGTTGTATACAATGTTTCACAACAACATTTTTCACCGATCACCGACTCTATTAATCTATTATAGCGTTAGTTCGCATGAAAGCGGGAGACTATTTCGATTAAACGTATATAACGTATTTTAACGTGAGTGTCGTCGGAATTAATAAATGACAGGAAAATACCTCGGAACTCGGAACTTGGAACCATCGTCAAAATCGATGCTTTCGTTAGTAAATGCCATAATCGGTCATGACTAATCTTATCGCATATTATACGAACCTCTTGTACTTTATGACATTTCGACGCAGTATGTGTACGTATACCAGTCTTTCCAACTCCCCAAATTTAGGGGGTAAATGTGTGGGTAGGGATTTTTTCGGCATTTTATTTTGGGGTATTGGGTATTTTAGGAAGTTTTTTTCCACAATATTTTTTTGTTTTTCATATATTTCATTTTTTAAGATAAGGACAAGAATAAATAAGTCCAGATTTGAAAGGGGAAGTTATTTCGTAGCATATCTTGGAATGGGTATCGTATCGTCTAAATGAGTAAGATCAATTGCATTATTTTTGCATAAATTGAATTTTTGAATAATCCTGTTTCACAAAATAACTTACTTTAAACAATAAAACATTTTTTTAATAATTTAGGAACATAACCTACTGGTTTTTCATATTTGTTGTGATTTCGTAATGATATTTTTTTTCAGTAAAGTATTAGTTTTCTACTTCACTAAAAATAAAGAACATTGTTCATTTTTAAGGGGCTTTGGGCTTAAACGTGTCCATTGATTTTCACTACCATCATAAATTTAACTAGATAGCCTTTAACAGTAGGTGTCAGAATATTATCAATTAGTAGTAGAAGAAAGATTACTTACGCACATTTCCCATAAGTAAAGCGAATGTTGACGAGATTATTTTTAAAGAAAACTAGAACATTTCGTGGCATCGGAGGCCATGAGTCGTTATTGGAGGATGCCATCGATTTCCGAGGGCCAGCTAGGTTCCTTGGAATGCATTTTCATCTACCGAAAACAAAATAATAGCACAACCTCAAATACGAAACACACAAACACATTACACAACAAAACATAAACAAATAGCTGACAACTACGCATTTTGTTACGACGTATTCAGTGTTGCCATTGTAAAATATCTTAATATCGATCTAAAAAAATCGAAAATGATCGTATGGATAAAATCGATGCAATTATATTATGGTGGCCATTGTTTAAAATAATAACTAATATATTCACAAGTTAGTGATTTAAACGAGTAGACGATTATTCACACTGCTCTACGGAATCATTGTTTATAATTTATTCAGTATTAGTACATGATTTTGCTTCTTATGGCATGCGACGAAAAATCATGACAAAAAAAGGCTAGCTACAGTGTTGCTTAAAACCCACTTAAATACGATATTAATTGTTTAATTCACACAAACGTAGTTAAAATATTACTTTTTGAATCGATTTAAAGAAATCGATATTATCCGTGAAAAAATCGATAGTAGGTATTCAAAGCAAAGACTGGCAAATTAATTGGTTGAGAGGTCGGAAATAAAGATTAAAATACTTTTATAATTAACCTTTAGTTTATTAATCTGGGTACTAAAACAATGCACGATAATTCTTTATAAAAATAAACTGATTTTTTGACTTATGAAATTATCAAGAAAAAGTTGTCCATGGATAGCCCAGTTTGAACATTTTCCAATTAGAGCCATTCAAGTATGATAAAGGAGTACGGATCAAGATGTCAATTTTAGCTTAGGTTTAGGGGTAAATATTTTCAAGAGCTGGTAACACTGACGTATGAGGTATACACTATACATAATTTAGTCCTAATTCCTAATCATAATACGTTAATTCGCTATTCGCTAATCGCTAAATTCGCTAATGCAATTTTGTTTTCGTGTGGTCTTTTCTACGTGTTAGTTTTTAAATAAATAGCGAAAAAGTATATGCAAATAGTAAAGTGAGATTGTCTTAGATACAATTATGAGTACCACTGCCGAAGAGTCTACTTCATCAAAGGAAATGTCTTTTGCGGAGAAACAAGCAGAACGCATGAAGAGACTGAAGTCTTTGCACAATGCACGCAACGAGGCCAGATCGCATAACCATCAAGAAGTGGTCGCAGAAGAGGCCCGTAACAAGCTTCCGCCAAACTACGAGGCCAAGCGGAGACAAGCGGAATGGCTCCTGGATGACCAAAACAAACGGGAAGAGGCTCAACAAGATGGCAAGGATTACGATCGAGTGAAGCTTCTAAACATATCCGCATCTGAAGCTGAGAGGCTAGAGCGTAAGAAAAAGAAGAAAAATCCTGACCAAGGCTTTTCTACGTACGAGCAAGCGACGATACGTCAATACAACAGACTTGTAAAGAATATGCCAGCCGCTGACATGGAACAGTACGAAAGACAAAAGCAAAAGTATGGTGAAGCTTTCTATGGAGGTCCTAATGTAATTATACACGGCATGCATGAAGATCGGAAGGATGCCGTTGACAAAATGGTAGATGACTTAGAGGGACAAATTGCAAAGCGAGGAAAATACTCTCGGAGACGCATTCACAATGATGATGCAGATATTGACTACATCAATGAAAGAAATGCCAAATTCAACAAAAAGTTGGAAAGATTCTATGGGGAACACACGGCTGAGATCAAACAGAATTTGGAACGAGGGACAGCTATTTGAATTTCATTCTTTGTATTTCTAAGTTTGTATAAATAGGCTAAATTTCTAGCAATAGAACTTTTATATATCATAATAGTAGGTTTGCAGTGGACTGCCTAATTACAGATGTCCTACAATTACTGATTTAATAGGAAACCTCTAACTTCATTAGCTGTTATTCAATAATACCTGTAATTAATTATACAATGTGACTCGTTGGGATGTTTTTGTGATAAATTACATTGTAGCAATGCACTATTGTGCATTTAACAATAGTGAATTTGTATGTACATTCAAAATAGGTTCCCGCCTGTACCTCTGGAGTGTTTTGCTAGGTGCAGATGGACAGGTTTGTCATCACCACTGGTTTTAATGGTGAACAAAAACATTGTGAGGAAACTGACATGTTAAAAGAAAGAATAATTTTTTAAGAGCATTTATTTTGTCATCGCACAAACTGCCTTTTGCCAGCGTGGATAATGTCCTTGACTCTCTTTGTGAGAGATCCTGAGTCCCAACTGTGTAGTAGGCAATTTTGTTAAGATAAACTAAAATTATCAAACATCAAGATCTCTCATAAAGAGAAGTTTATGTAAACCACCTACTTTATGTTTTATGTAAACTATGTAAAATCAATAAACCCATTTAATGCCTTCCTAAATGCCGATGGGCACTGAATGGGTAAATAAATATTGTTTTATGATATATTATGTTACAGTATAAGTGAAATAATTAAAGAATACTTAAGTATACAGTACACTTTTTAAACTTTCACAAAATGAACTCATTTGTTTCTTTTCATGACGACAGCAAATGTAAACAAAAAAAATAAAAAAATCTATATTTAAGTCCGGTATAATGTGTTCAATGCAGAATTATTGAGAAAATTCTTGTCTTCTGTCTTCTCAGTTGTAGTCAAGTGTATGGTCATTTTAAGAAAAAAATTGTATTCAATAATGATAATTCTACATATTTGTGAATGAAAGCAAATAATTTAGGTGTAAATAGTGTATTAAATTAAGATTTTTACAATGGGGACAACTGATGTAAAAAACATAGTAATAGAACTGTTAAAACTTACATTCCTGTAGTTTTTTTTTAACATTAAGTTATCTTTTCTAGGCTAGAAGCTAACTCTGAAATGGTACTAGTTTTTTATTCTTTTATGAGTAGAGCCTTTATTGTTGGTGTTTCTGTGTATGATAAGTATGTATTTACAAATATATAAGTATTATGGGTATTTCTCATTTTTCATTTCCAAAAAATAAATAAAAATGAAAACGTCTTTTTGATAAAAAAAATTATGAAATTAGTTACTCTTAGTCTTGCAAAAAATGGCAAAAATAATGACTGAGCTTACAGCCTTTTTGGATCCGAGTTATAGGGGTTGAAAAAAAAACAACCCATGGAAGTGACATTCCATACAAAAAGTTTTACATGGGGATGAGATAAGTGCTGCAGAAATGATGCAGTTTTTAAGATGATGACAAGAGAAAAACCATAATGTTAAAAAAAATGTTTATTTGTCATTCCTTCACATTCTCGTTTGTGTTGGCGAATTTCTTCTGCAGTTTTGGGGCGCTTTTTGTTTTAACCATCTAAAACGAAAAATATGCGAATAAAGCATAGCATGCTACCACCCATGCAACCATACCCTAATAACATTACAAACTACAACCATTATTTACAACTAAATCACTTATATGGAATATAAGGACCCATTACTGCTTTCATTTTTATCCACGGAACCATGGAAGTGACATCCACGGATGGGACATTTTTCCTTTTGAAGCTCAAAAACACAATCTCAAATTCAAGGCTGAACAAGCATTTTTAGCATGTGGCTATTTAGCATAGCAATGAACCAAAATCATCAACCCAAAGTGCACAATTGAAAGCAACATACCTTTAATTACATCCACTGTTGTGACTGCTTATGCTTGACAACTCATGAGAATAGAAATTCAAAGTGATTTTATTCGTCGTTGTTGCAACACCGGCGCAAACTATCAACTGAATTCAAATATGGCAGATCTGATCTGGCCTCTGCTAAGTTTCATTCGGATCCACACATTATAGTTTTTTATTCCTGACTGTTGTGACATACGTCCATGGATGTGACAAAAAAATTGATCACAAGCTTTAAATGAGCACCCAAGATTTGTTAACAGCTTTAGGTTCGTATTTTTTAGCATAAAAGAAGTAATGGTATCATAGATTATATTAGTGCTTATTACTACACAATCTCTAGAACATATGGATCACAAATATTTTTTGTTCTTCCAAAACCGGTGTGATCACACACACGGAAGGGACATTTTAGGTGCTTATTAAAATCATAAAAAAAAAACTATGCATAAAATAAAAATAAAAAACCCCTGAATCATTAGTCATTTACTAGTACTTTATTAGTACAATCAAATAATTACGATATTTTAATTGCATCTAATAGAAAATTAGCGATCACATGTTTTTTTGTCAAAAATGAGAAATGCCCTTATATCAGGTATCTGGCCGCCATAGTACAAGCTTTACATACAAGCTGCTTAGTTTGGGGCTGTGTGTGAATCGTCCACCAATATTTATTTATCATATTAACAGAACTAAATAACAAGTACATTCATTACGAAGCGTTGCTATTCCGCGCAATAAAAAGTAGTCTGTGCTATTCCAAACAATAACCTTGCCAAATTTCAACCCGACCCGACCCAATCAGACGTGGTAAGCAACAAATATCCAGACTTTGACTTTTATGATATTTTTAGTAGGACTAGCAGCCCCTCGCGGTTTTTAGTTCCCGTCCCCGTTATAAAATTTAGCTGCCTGGGTAACGATTCCGAATGGTTCGGAAACGGAATATGTCCCTGTCTCGACAAAGACCGAGAGATGAATTTCCTTGATCCCTGATCTAGAGTGCAAGAAAATCCAGTAGCGGCATCAGCCTAAGAACCAGGCGCGGTCCTAGCCTCGAATTTTGGAGAGGGTCACCAATAGATACACAGCCTAAGATACGATAAATCGAGTAAAAATACTTTACGATTAACGCCCCACAGTTTTACACGCGTGGTTGCGTTGCCACTCCAGTTGTTTTCCCGCTTTAGAAAATAGTGTAGATATATATACTATTAGATATTTAGATTTTTTTTTTTAAATTTTGGGGACAATTCACACACAACACCATCTGACCCCAAACTAAGCAAAGCTTGTATGATGGCGGCCAGATAGCTGATATAATACTTATATAGTTTTAAATACATACTTATTATACATAGAAACACCCAGACACAGTGCAAACATTTGAATTCATAACACAAATATTTGCACTGGGTGGGAATCGAACCCACGATCCTCGGCTTCGCAGGCAGAACTACTACCCACTAAGCCACGAGATTTGTCATATCCCCTGTGACCCCCCTTCGGACCGTGCATGCTAAGAACTCATGAAGCGATTTTCACCCGCGCGAGTCGCTGTTGCGGAATTACGGTTTTATTTAAAAACTCACGAGACCGCTTATGAGACTATAGCCCGCGAGCATCGATAAAAACCAATGGATGTGCCCTGAGCAGGTTGAAATTGGTAATAAACTGCGTCTCTGTGTGTATCGTAAGTGGTTTATAAACAACCAATCTAGGGAATTAATCCCTAGAATAGCTAGCGGCGAGATATGTTGTGGTTCTACTTATTTTGGTTGTTGACAACGAATAGTGATAGGTAAAAACGTCCGACGTCCACCGCTTCCTGCAACCGACTAGAACGGAAAGAGTGAGCTCACTCTTCCCAATGATAACATTATTCCGTGCGTCCTGAAGTTTGGGAGGGCACATCTTTGTATTGAGATTGTTGCCCGCGAGAGTGACGGGCGGGCGCGAGTCTGCCAACGGCGCGGGCCGCAGGCGTAAAACGCGTCGTGAGTTCTGCTTTCAATTTGTACTTAGATATATGTATTCTACAGAAGCTGCGGGCCCAAAATTTCATTTGAAGAGCGTCTTTCTCTTCTTTTGTCTCAGAGCTGACTAAAATGGTGGTGACACCATTATGACCAGTATGACGTAATATCGGAGGAATGCGCGATTGAATGCGTATCAAATCGGAAGTTCTTGCGATGCATTCGTGCGAATTCGCAGATATTTCCGATGCGATGCGAATTTGAGGTTCTGTGCCCATAAAGTTAGGGGCGCCGTGCCGTACACCTCTGCAGGCGCTCTTATGTGTCGAGCTTGTAACTAGGCCAAGCTCATACGGTCCAGTCAAAGAAAAAAATCTCGCCCAGGGCGCGGTAGGTATACCTACTATACTGCTAAAAGCTAAAACCGGCACTGAGAAAACCATTTTATAGACCTATTTCAAAATCCATGTTACCTACTATTTTCTCATCTATGGTCCAGGGTCCAAGGGGTTTTGTATGATTATTTAACACTAGCGGCCCGCTCCGGCTTCGCTCGAATAATAACCTAGATATCAACTGCAGCGCCATCTGCTGTAGCCTATGTTACTCGGGAATAATGTAGCTTTCCAAAGGTGAAAGAATTTTTGAAATCGGTCCAGTAGTTTCGGAGCCTATTCATTACAAACAAACAAACAAACAAACAAATATTTCCTCTTTATAATATTAGTATAGAAATTAGACTGACGTAACGAACCAAACGCCTGTCCATAAACACACAGTCTCACCCAGGAAAATGCAGATTTCAAATCACTACTATAGAATAGATAAAATATTATCCCTGATCCTGACCTACAGCACTACTAAAAGCTACACTTCTGGTAGTGATTTTTTCCCGTGCTGCACTACTAGCCAGTAGTGTCATGGGTAATTTCTAAAGGGTCTCACATCTTCATTCTCATCGACACTACTTGATAGTAGTAGTAAAACGCAAAACGCTCTACCAATAGTGCCATAGGGAATATTTCTGTACTACGAGCCAGCAACGTCATATATTCTTAATGGGTAATAATTTTATTCATAATGGCGACTTCCGTTCCGGATCCGCTGGTTGCTGGTTCGAATCTCACGCACACCAGTGTTTTCAAAGTCATATGCGTTTTTTTATATAGTAGGTATAGAGTGAAGAGACGAGCAACGAGCAGGACATGTGCCTGATGGTAAGCAACATGCCTGCCACTTAACAGCACAGTAACACGCAGATTTTGGAACATGAAGAGTCTAAATCATTACCTGGCACCGCACCGCACTGCGCTCGTCACCCAGAGATCTTAAGATATTAAATCTCTAAGCCCGGTAATTGATCTGGAAACATTGCCCTTCAAACCGGAACACAGTAATGTTTGCACTTTACTACTTGGCGGCAGAATAACTGGCAAAGTTAAAGGTGGTACCTACTTCCCCAGGAGGACTCTGCTAAAAGTCCTATGACTACTAAAACTGCCGCTAACTTAGAAACACCGTGAGAAAACAAGCATCTTCCAAGAATCTTTCGAGATCATGAGTTGTCAACCAACCGGCACTGTGCCAGCGTGGTGGATTACAGCCTTGATTCTCTCCTTGCGAGAAAAGGCCCAGAGTGTTCACTACCTAGCATTACTACACTGCGCCTGTCGTCCTGAAATATAAGTTGATTTTATCATGGCCCTGTAATTTTTCTGGAATTTTTTCCCTTCAAAGTGAAACAGTAATTGTGGCACATTACCGGCGGTAGAATATAATTAATTTACAAAATCGTTGTACTTCCTCTGGCAGATTCTGAAAAAGAGTCCTACTACAGCAATACTAAAACTAATTAGACACTCAATCAATTATAAGATAACACGTTTAGCAAAAAAGTAAAACAAACGAAAACAATTTTAACTAACAAGTTTATTTTGATAAATGTGCTGATTAAATAAAAATATTAAGTACATATGAAATACATAATACCTGAATATTACATAACGTAATCATTCAATACTATAAAAGCGCTAAATACATTATATTTTACAACAAACTGCCAATGGCTGTGCAAGTACAGTCACAAAAAAAAATTATATTACCAGATTGAGTAGGTACCTAGCAAAAGTTTATTTTTTTACATAGGGGTAACACTTTACCCCTAATAAATCGTTTACTCAACCTCAACCCTACAATAGTTTATTCAACCCCGCTTCTGAATAAAGATAAGGAGTTATGTTTATTTGCATATTAACAACATGAATACATTTTCGACAAAATTGTGCACATAGTTGTAATAGTACACATAAATTGTGTTGCCATATCATGCTGTATCGGTTGGGCGTACAAATGTCATAAAAATGAACCGTAAGGTTTCGGGCCTCTGGCATAAATGCACCAGTCGTGAACAGTGATAATGATGATGTAAAAGATGAACTATAACTGAATTTGTACCTAATTCAATTTAGTTGTGCTTTAATATTTTCTGTAATTTTACTGACACATTGTACATTTTTGTTTCTATGCATCATATATCTAAGCCTGTATTTAAAATTATATACTTAATGTATTCTATCAGATGTCATGTTTTGCTTGGTTTGTGGTTAGATGGCTTTGTATGGAAATGTGCACAATATTAAACATCTTGACATGTAAATTTACAATTTTTCTAATGTTATCACAAACTAATTTTAAAGAATTTGTGGTAAAAATCAATGTAGGTACTTTTGCGAAATCAATTCAAAGAGGCGCTTTCAAAATAACAATTCACCTGTCAAAGGTATTTTTCAATTTGTTTTTGTCCAAATGTGGCGCTAATATTTCATTTTGTAAAATATCTCTAACAAAAAGAAACGTTAGCGCCACCCATGGCGAAATTGGGAACTATCTTTGACAGCTCTATTTGCATCTTGAAAACGCCTGACTGATATTATGTATATCGCATAAATTTTTGTAATTGATTTTTATATTTTTAACAACCTTTTCACTGAAAAACTGGTATGTTTTAATATTAAACAAAGGTAGTAGACCTCAGACGGCCTCTACTGCCAACAGAATTTTAGGCTAGCGCAGGGTTATTGTACAACTAGCTTGTTAATATGTAATATAATATTTATGATAAATGTACTTGCACAACAATGATTCTATTTTATGCAACTAATCACATAATAAATGCCCATGTTCCAGGTATTTATAAATCTGAATAATTTTACAAATATTACTGTGATTGAAATACATTATTTTGTTGGACAAAATTACATTGAAATTTATTGTTATCGAATTCAATTGCATTCCTTGACTTTAATATCTATGATTTCAAAATCCCATTATAGCAAGTGAGACAGTACCTACTTTCGGACAAATTCAAATCATCATAACAATAATTACTTTCAAGACATCAACTGTGGTAATAAGTGGAGCTAATCAGAAATGCATTCGTGAGTTTACCCGTGAACATGGAACTGTGAGCAAGAAACTGCTGCGAAATATCGGGGACTCACTTTATAACCACAGTAAATATTTTGTAATTAATGATAACAATGTTGTACAGAAATAATTATAACAAAAGGAATATGATTTCAGAGGGCCTAAATAAGTATTTTTATATTTAAGGTATACACTTGCATGTTAATATGCTATGGAATATAGCTATAACACTGTACAATTTACATCAGACCCTATCTATACGTATAACGTGTCGTTTTCAGAGTGACAGATGGGTGAAAAAATATGTTTAGTAATTGACATCGACGTTTAGTATCAAATTAGTCTAACAAAATAAAACATCGCTCAATTGATTACTTTCTTTTTAGGGTTTTTTGCGATTTGAATCCACCTCATTTTATATATCTAGAATGCATTAAAAGTAGAACACTTTGTAACGTTCTTTAATGTAGTCGTTCAGTTTTATCTGGAACATGGGCTGATTAAAGGATACAATGATTTTTCAAACATACTTATTATGTACAATAATGTGAGCACAAGTTTAACACATAGAAATGCTTTTTGTATACATTATAGATAAATGAAAAGTTCGGAAGTTTCGACTAGAAATCACAGTGATTTTTTCATTATCTTCCAACAGCCAACATATTAAATATAACAGGTTGAAATATAACATGATTTCAAAGATCAGATTTCTTTTATAATTCATTATGACTGTATTTAAGGTACCTGCGAGTATTAAGGGTTGTAGGGTAACAAGGCTTAAGAGACAAAAACGAAATAAAAATGAGAATTCCTGGTCGAAGTGTCACTTATTTTGCTGTCAATTGAAAGGGATGTATGGTAAAATTACGCTTTTATTTTTTTAACAGCCGTATGCGCAGTTCGAAATGTAATCTTTCATGTGTCAAATGAGTTGTTTTCAGAATGCAAATACAACTGTCAACTATAGTTCTCTATTTCGCCATAGGTGGCGTCAATCACAAACACTTCATTTTGTAAAATTTATCTGACAAAATGAGACATTGGCGCCACCTTTGGCGAAATTGAGAGCTATCTTTGACAGGTCCAATTGCACTTTCAAAAGGCTTCAATTGACACATTAAAGGTTACCTTTCGAAAGGCGAACAGTAAAAGTACATATTTGTTTTAATTTTGTACCGGTGTTTGGCTGACGTAGCCAATTAAAACGAGCCGCGGTTCGAATTCGATTTATTTGGAATTTTTCATACGCGTATTTTTAATATTTTTTATGATGTTGTAAATATCCATTATTTCGACTTTATACCGGCAGATACCTTGTTTCATTAATCCTGAAAGAACAACTTAAATTAAAAGGCTATTTATTTAGTTGATATTCTTTTAATTAAATACAGATTTTATAATTTTAAATGCTACGTAATTAAAAAAAGTGTTTTTTTCAGTATATGGTTTAAAGCATTGCTATTGCTCTAGGTTTAAATATCACTAATGTAATTTTGAAAGGTGTTAGACCCCCCAGATTTCACGCCCATACTTATATATCTTCTTATCTATTCTTATTGCTTCCGCACAAATTTGCAAGCAATTTGTTAATTATTTTCGCACAAACCACACAGGGTTTATTAGGTGCAGGCGGCATATTCGAATCTTGGATCTCACGATTGAGAAACGGGGTGTTTTAGCAAATAGAGAGCCAGGGCTTTCTCCCAAAGCCCCCCCAATGAGGCTTATTCGCATCACGCGAGACAAAATCTGCATGGTTTGATTTATTGCTGGGAGAAAGGGGGGTTAAGAAAATAAATTCGATACAGATTTAAAAAGTGTTGTAAGTTGTTGTTAAAAAAGTTGTAAAAAGACTTTCTAGAAGGAAGTCTCGTTCGTGTCTAGTGTCATCACATGCTGCAGTTACCATTTTGGTATTTTTGGACAATGCATTCGTAGTTGTTGAATTTTATAAACATTTTTTTTTATTAAGTAGGAAATATGGTGGACATGCATATAAACTATTCTGTTAAGTGAGAAAGAATACATAATTTTAACTTAAACTGGATTTAATTCACTAAATTTGTTTTTCTTTTAGGAACATGTTTGATTGAGAAATACGCAGGTATTCTACTTATGTGAAATTTCGTATTTTAGTAGCGGAAAATATTAATTTTATGTAGTAATGCATAAGTCGTAACTTTTGAAGTAGCATCAAATAAAATAACAATTAAGTAGGTATGGTGTGCCTATCATATTTCACTATCGAATAGACTTGTAAACCGTTATTTCAGAAATCATTCGTTTATATTTATTACGTATTTCTTTTTGTTGTTATACAAAAGATAAATATTTGAAGATATAATATTTAGTTCCTTAGATGATTGATAGATAGGTAGACTCCTAAATTAACATTTTGAACAAGCATTTAGAGATAGAATCGCGTCGCTATTATGATGTATAACAAACAGAGCGAGACGAAATTAATGCAGTAGCACCCTTAATAGTCAAACATGTTTTTTTTTGGACCCATCTATTTTATTTTGATCGAACAAGGTAACTACAATGTGTAAAACCATCAAGCAGGCACACGATTGCATATTATTTTTATGGCACAAATCACACAGTCTTGTTTAGTGCAGAGGTCTACCGCCTAACTAAAGCTCTCTTAGTTTTTATATTACAGAGCCCTCTCTCTTCTTTTCGCTTGAAATTATAGAGACAACAAAGCCAAAGTCAATTTAGTTAGCCGGTAGAAGGGCTGGGCTGATCTTCGTCTGTGCGATAACGACTTGCACTGTATGACTGTGTTACAGCAATATATACATCATATGAGAAAGACTAACTCCAAGCCCAAGCGCTAAGTGGGTGCAACAAGTCATGGAAAAAAATACACCCACCCTTTCGTCAAAATAATAAAAGTTATGAAAGTAAAAAGTAAGTTGTGAATCGTATTTTCGTAAGATCGAGCCGTAATAAACATAGCTGTGGCTATTTTAAGGTTAACAGGGTTTGGGGAGAGGCGTGATTCTGTGTAATTAGCAAGCTGGTTTGAACGAAAAATATGATAGAAAAAATATAATGGAACAGACATATTGCGTTTAGCAAATCTTCTTGATTTGTTAATAACCGTAGAATAAACAAATGCAAATATATTGCTGCTGCTATAATGCTGGTTGCCTGGAAGAGATTGCTCTCAGCAATAAGGCCGCCACTTGTGGCACTAGTTAATAAGTAATTCTGTGTAATCTTTTAATTTCTTTGTGTCACAATAAAGTGTTTCTATCTATCTATAACTTCAAAGATAGTACTCAATTTCGTCATAAGTGTCGCTAATGTTTCACTTTGTTAGATGAATTTCACAAAATGAATTATTATTGGAACCACATTAAGGTGAAATTAGAAACTATCTTGCATAACTATATTTGCATTCTAAAATGCCTTATTTTAGAATAAAAAAATGGATGAGTTTACGATTGAAAAATCCCACGTTTACCCTATTATTGAGGGTGTGGGTAGTACGAGTATTACAAGAAATCCGATTGAATAGGTAGCATCGGTGCTCGTTTAAATATACATAATATGAAAAATTACAAATACACATAAGTATTTTAGAAACGGCAATAGCTAGAGAGAGATGCAGAATCTCGCTCTACCGTCAAATCTGTAATAACACCATTGTATTCCATAGGAATATTTAATTAAACGTTTACAGATATTGAAGGTAGTCGCAAATTCAATAAAAATTAGTACTCGCTTGCTAATTCACAGTTAAGACTCGTCGATTCGTGTCGTCAGTTTCGTATCGTGTACTGGTGCAAACAGTTTGATTACATTAGCTTCGAGATTGTGCTATCCTTTTCACACTTGCTTTAATAGTAGCTTATTGCAAGCGGAATAGACTTTGTATTGAGATATAATTTCTAACGTAATAAAACTGCTATTCTTTGCCATGCAAATATCAACCCTGTTTTCACAATAATGTTGAATTTAAATGTAATTTATATTTGTAGGTAATTTCAACTGTTTGCAATGACTGCATCAGTTACTTTACATGGATTTTATTGAGAGGAGTTAAGGTTGATATTTATACGACAAGGTTGCTCCGGACTTGCGGGATCTATTTCACTACTTTATGCAAATCACTATTTCGATTTATGATATTTGGCTACAGAACGATTCTAGATACATTTAACGAAACATTATGAAAGTTTATTACATAGCTTAGGTGTAAAATGAAGTAGTGCATAACTATTTTTGACATTGAATTAACCTTTAGACCATCAGTTACATAATATGTGAGATTATCTCACTGCTTCATCGAGCCCAGGGCGCCTTTGACGTCTATAGAAGACACAGAAGACTTCGGACCCCGATAAAAAAAAAAATTAAATATAAAAATAACATTTTGGTACTATTTATTGATACCTCATTTCTCATTAAAGGATTGATTAACTCTATAAAACATTCCTGTATTTATATTTTCTGTGCTTTAAAGTTATATAAGACCATTTCAGCTTCTAATATTCCTGTTAGCACCGCGGTGGTAGAGCGGTTCAAAGGTTAATTCAATTTCAGTGAATAAAAATGCTTTTTCTAGTGTAATAATAGTGAAATAGCCCTGTATAGGACAGCATCGGATTGAAGTTCGAAGAAAAATGCGTTACAACGTTCTATTTATTTTATAATGTAATCTTTATCCCTCATAATATCATCAATGTTGATTGTTTGATATGAATCATAGGAGAAAAAGTGCTAAATATTTTTCTTCAGATTTTTTTTTTCATAAAATTATTTATAGTATAATATCCCTGTAAACTCGATTTTAAGTATTTGAATTGTTCCACCTATTGTGAATTATTGTGTTCAATGTTTAATAAACTACAGGTATATATCTACATATATTTTACGGAGGATACCAGTAATACCGTAGGAACGCGACATTATCCTCAAACACATTATCGCATGGTAACTCATTTTTCTTCGAACTTACAAATTGAATTGTACAGCCGTGTGAAAACATTAGTCAGTGTATATATTTATAGTATAACAATATAGTATGTTGATAACAATTCCTTCGATTTATCAATTAGAAGTTTCGATTAGACTAGATTCTAAGAGATTTGCGATTATAATTCTAAATAACATTACTCATAAGGAGAATATCATATTGCCTTTATATGGCTAAAAATGTAAATTTTTCGAAAACAGACAAAGTTCACAATAAAAACAAGTAGACTCAATTTCTTATTATACATACTAATAAGTATTAATTTTCGGCAAGATTTTCGATCATTTCATTAATTTATAAATTTAATTGACTATTTGTTCTATCTACATTATAAAGCCGTAAAAGTTTTTTGTTAAATTTAATTAATTTTGTATTTATTGACAACTTTGCCTAACATTTTAAGAGTTAAAAAGTAGTTCCATTTTTTCCCACCTTAAGTGCAGCAGCGAATTACACACACTATTCGCATTTGGTATTCGGCACAAGGTAGGAAAGCGACCGGTTTCACCATCTCCCAATAAACTACTAACCGATACATGGATGAACTGAAACTCACTTTTAGTGATCAAATCTCTAAAATTGTCTATAAGTGCCTTTGAATAAACCTTTAAAATTTACCTAAAAACAAACTTTTTCTATATTCACAGATCAAATTGAAACGGCAAAAATTTGTAATGTAAATTTGTAAATGGTATAGTTTATAACAATTGTATAATAAAAACAATTTCAACAAATAATTGAGATTACTCATATATTTTTTGGAATGCACTCCATTGAAAATATTAAAAATTATAAATTTCAAAAATCAGACTTTACCAAATGCGAATATCACAGATTTTTTGTTCTTATCTAAACTACTGCACTTAAGGGCTCGTTACTCTACAAATGAGTCATAATTTTCAAATCACGATTTCACAACCTTTGATTAGGTAATTGGTAACAAGTACTTACATTATCCGATGAATAAGCTTATCAGTCACTGTTTTGTTCTAACCAGAGGTTGTGAAACATGGACTAATTGTATTTAGAACTAAAAATCAGATTATTTGGTAATTATATCTGATTTTGAGTTTCAAATTACCATAGTTTGACGTGGTCCGATCCAGCGGCGTCGACGTAACTTCTTGTGCTTCTCATAACACCCACGACCGAGTTATTTCTGAAATAATGCAAACATAAGATATTACTGATTTGTCAGGAGACTTAAATAAGTAGGTGTAGGTAGACATGATTATTATTTTGTAGTGGTCCTCTTTGCAGAGTACGCCTGGGGAAGTACTACACCCTTGCCAGTTATTCTACCGCCAAGTAGTAATGGGAAAAAAAAAAATCAGTGTGTTCCGGTTTGAAGATCAATGTTTCCAGGGCAGAGATAAAACCTCTTAAATCTTTGGGTGACGAGCGCAGTGCAGTGCTATGTAATGATTTGGACTTCGTGTTCCAATAGCTGTGTAGCACTGTGCTGTTATGTTGCTTACCATCATGCACAAACATGTCCTCCTCGTCTCGTCACTCCATATTATAATAAAAAATAAGTTTCTTGTTAAGTATTACAACAAAATTCCCCGCTAGGCCCGTGATGCAAGACCTTCAGGGACGTCTGGTATATCCTTGATTTTTCCCCATCGGCAGCCCAAGCGGAGGTCGTCACTTCTGACGTGACTATGCGCTAGCTGTCATACGACTACCACTCGATGAGTCCGAGGAGTATGGTAAGTTACGATCTACATATGTGCGTAAGTATAGTTAGTACGATTACGTTAGTAGGGGAAGGCCTGTAGCTTCTGGCTTCTGAGCTAGCCAGAAGTTCGATAGGCAATAGTCTGAGGCCATAGAATATTCCCTGTGTAGTTGTTAAAAAAAGAATTAGACGTTTTCAGGATGCAAATGCACCTGTCAAAGATTGTTGTAATTTTCCAAAACGTGACACACCTTCCAAAATCAGATTATAATCGTAGGCGTGAGATTATATCTTACGGTCTAGGTTAAATTAGTTTGTAATCTGACGGTTTTTACGGTGACATTTCAACTCTTTATTTATTGCACTTGATCTTTTTTTTGTAATAAACACGGTTACCTTAAATATGTTTAATGTTGATCAAATAAAAATGTAAATTTAAGTGACAAATAAAGTTTAGAATATTGATAATAATAAAAAAAAATATGAATACACTTACTTCGTCGTCCTGGCATTAGTCGTACAGTGATCCCATCCCGAGCGCGCACTGTCGAATATAAGCAGAAAATTAAATAAAATCTATATAAATTAATAGATGATAAATTAATACCTACATAATTATATACATTACAATAATTCAAAATAGTTCCGTTGCTTGTAGTTTTAACAGCGGATAGAAAATCGTGTGTAAAATAACTATAATTGCAAAACTTTCACTATTCAATTGTAACTTCCTTTTCTTAACACAAAGTGACGGGAGCAGGATATGTGCCTGATGGTAAGCACGCCTGCCTTAACTGTTGTTTGAACATGACCAAACCAGAGTGGTTCCATACAGCAATTCTCTTTGGACCCGGCTATTACTGACCGACCGAGTACTGTTAAATATTTGTGCTATATGTGCTAGGTCCAAAGTGAAAATAGTATAACCATCAAATCACGTCTTTAGGCTTAGAAGATGTCTAGAGCGTAACTCAGTATTGAACTTGGACGCACAATAAAAAAATACATTTTTAATAATTAGTAAAACACACAACACTCACACAAACATACTCATACAAACACTACAGTATTAAGAGATTGAGGAAACCAACTCACCTTGAGGGTGTTTGTTCAGCACACACATGCGAAGTACGACAGAAAAAAATATGATAATTGGTCAAACACTGATTTAAGCTATCGCGTTTGTTCACTATAAGCATATAACACAATTTGGGATATTTATTGTGGGTCATCTGTGAAATGTGCACCCGCATATTTGGAAATAATAGTAATAGAATATTTATAATTAACCGCATATTTGAAAATAATAGTAGTAGAAATAATAGTTTTAAATACTTTTAACTATGAGAATGACACGTCCTCAATATGAATATTTCTTGCTAAAATTGGGTAAATAAGTCCTTTGAGGTCTACCATCATAATTTACTCAAATAAGTCGCGGCAGCTGACATTGGCTTGAAACACATAATCGTTTCGCGGGACAGCTGTCACATACGGTGAACATTTCACACAATTCCCCCCGACAAATATCCCATACGTAGTATCAATATGGACGGTATTTGCTCGTATAGTACGAGCTAACAACGATATTGAACAATTATTTCAAGCACGACACAAAATTCCGGCCATTCTACCTCTAAATCACATGGGTTTCCTAATTCTTTCTCTTTACTTATGGTTTAAATTTTTTAAACACGACGAAACAAAGCCACGACTGTTTGTCAGTAGACCTCCGGCGGAAAACTACTGTGGTAAGATTATTGCAGTTAGGTTAATTTTCGTAGTTTGTTTATAATTTGCTACTGCTTTAGGAATTACTAATACTGTAATTTTGTAAAGTAACATTGTCGTACATATTATACAATCTAATGATTAGTTATCACTAAACTCGCACAAGAAGTACCGCAGTTTCATTGATTTGAGTGTAAGAACATACTGCTGACAATAGCTGTCAGGTCAGGTCACAATAGTTTTGTCAACGACAACGGTTGGTCGTATGCATGCATTTTCAGTGAAAAAAAACGCGAAAACTGGTTGAAACTTAAGAAAGTTGCAGTCAGGTTTTCCCGACATATTTAGTGAATAGCCCGTTTAGTAATTAAAAATGTGCATCAATTAAGTTTAAAGATATAATTTAAAAACACTTGTATTATTTTAGAAAATCGCGTGGCTTAGTGCACTAATCGATCCTAAAATAATTAACAATTTATACAAAACATGAGAATTCAATGATAAAATGATTTATTTTTTTCACAATATACACAAAGTAATGTGATCACAATATAATTATAAACTAGCTACAAATATTCAGTAACATGTAAAATCAATACCAACATGAACAATTGTAAAAAAACTAGATACCATAAGACTAATTTTTGCGTATCGTCTGTGCCACTTGTGCTAAGGAATCACTTAGGAATGTGTAGGAATTGGTGGTTTTATGTTCTTGTAAATACCTTTGTTATGAAATCATTGCTATACAAGATTGAAGCAAATCAACCATTGTTTTAAACTATCCCGGTTGTACATTTCACAGTATTGTTATTAAAAGATTGAATAAAACCAATATGGGTTTTAAAAATCGATGTCTGGAAAACCAATGGTATAAACTACAGGGGAAAAAACATCTGTCATTTTAATTATATTTGTTATGATTATAAAACACGATTAAGTAAAATTTTATGGGTAAAAAATAATTTGAAAATCTATTAAAATCTATACATAAAATTCAATCTTATAGGTTTATTTACCAGAAGTTTTAAAGTCAAAATTCTTTATTGATAAATGTACATACATACAATTTACACGTAATTTTTTTAGTACACGCCAGTAATTTCTTGTAATAAATATCTATAGGTGATGCATCTTATCAAAATTGATAAGAAAAGACAACAAAATATTTTGATACCTCTACAAAATTTGGAACAGGGAACCAGGCAGTAAGCAAACAATCAGTATGCAATAGAGCGATTGCATTTACAAAACAAAAAATGGTTTTTCAAAGTCATTGTTATGTAAAAAATGTAAAGTTGTTTTTAATTCGTACATCAAGATAATCTACTACGGACATAAAACCACCACTTCCTGATAAAGATAATAAGTTATTGTTGTATAAATAGTTTTATCTTGTTTATTCTTCTACCTTTATCGTATTGTTTGTTTACAAAAATCGATCGAGTCTTTATAACTTATTTCTATTGGAATTATTATATAAATGTGTGATATATAATTTAATAATGATATTAAACTTCGGCATACTCGAGGGAGTTAAGATTAGGTTATGTGGTTTTGTTCGGAAAATCCTGTAAAATGTTTAATAAAGGTCGTCGCCCATACGATTCCGCTATCACCCGACAATTAAAATACACTAAAATATGAGCTTTATGCCATGCCGTTAATGATCGTTTTTATCGGGAGAGGTCGCGCGGTTTCTTATACGCGTCTATCGAGCGGCAGCCTTGGAAAGTTGACCGGAAAAAAGTCGGCTAGCGCTATCTGTCAAGTGGATATTTGAGTGTATTTTAGTCGTAGAAGTTGTCATTAGAATAATATTTGTTTTTATAATAAAGTGACTTTAAGGAATGAGCTAAAAAGTATAATCTATTTCAGGTTACATCCTGATCCGTTATCTTCTTAAGCCGTAATTTAGCCAAACAACATACAAACTTGCACATTTACAATATTATATAGGATTTGATAAAACATTCTCGATAAGTACGCCGATATTTAAATGTCATTATCTTGTGAACCCTATTTCTATCACAGAAGAATTGAAAAACTATGTCAAGTACCTGCTTCGGCCTCAGTAAGTATATAACTATAAGTAAAAGGTAAATTGTGATAAAAGTTATTTATAACCTAACGTGTAGGATATTCTTTGTAAAAGTTTGCATTGATCCAGTGTCTATTTAAATTTAAATAACCTCGGTTTTATTGCTTTTCTCTCATAGAACTGTTAACTAGTAGTAGTAACAACAGGGAAAAAAGACAATTACAAAAAACAAAATTACTTGATTTATTATGCATTTTGAGGTTTAAGATTCCATTACAAGGACTGGACTGTTCCACCTTTTCTAGTCTTTTAATTTTAACAGATTATTTTCAAACTACGGTCGTCTGGAAACAATAATTTTCATTGATAAGACCGCCGATGGGCCAAGTGGTTTTGTTACAAGTCCCAATCTCTGACGGCCTGTCTGTCTGTTTGTCTGTCTGTCTGCCTATCCCCAGCGGCGGTGGTCCTTCATTCGGCAAACGTATCCCGCCCAATCCCATTTTAGCTGTCCAGTTTTAAGACAGACAACTGTAATTTTGATTTTGGAGCGCAGTTTTGTATTTATTGTACAAGTGATTTTATAACATTTCTTTTCCTATCCTACCGATGCCGATTTTAAAGTTTTTAATTTTTTTATTAGTTTTTATACTACTCCACCAAATGACTGGATCAATGCAAACAAACAAATACTGTGATATTATTACTGTGATCATGTTCGACTGAGCACAATTACGTTGAGCAAATTCTAAAATTCACAAAATAATTAATAGTATCAACATTTTTGGCAAGTCGCAACAAATAAAATAGTCTTCGTTTGAGATCTCGTGATGCCTCGATATGACAAGTTCAACAAATGTGATGCTCCACTCCTGCCCCTTAAAATTTTTCAATTAATTTAAAACAATAAATATACTATATTTATAATACTAATGAATCTATTCATTTTACAACTTAATTATAATAATAAATCTCAGCTAATATAATACGAATCTCTTAACAAATTTCAGATTTACTAAATTTAATATAATTTATTACACAGCTTTAGAAAATTTGTTTTTGTGGCCCTGGCAGTTTCTGCGTATTTATGTGTTTTTAAGTCGACAGTTTACATAATAAATGTATTCAGAAAAGTACAGTACTAAGTTCTAATTTATACCTTGTTTTATACCTTAATCCTATAAACGGCGTTTCATGTCATAGCGTGTGGTTTGGTTATGTAGTTAGACATAAAACTTAACGAGTCTTTCAAAAACTCATTTATAGTTTCATGAATGAGTCAATTTCAGAAGAAAAAACTAATAGGTCCATACTGCTTACAAGATGGAGGTAGTAGTGTAATTTATTTGTATTACTAAATTATAATCACCAAATAGTTGCTTAGTAGTTGCAAATATCTTTCTTTTAAAAGTAAATAAAATTTCACGGCATCAACAGATTGTTCCATGACTTAACAGTGTTTAAATATATGTGATGATACATATTATGTGATGATACAAGTAAATTAAGCATTATAATTGAAAAAGGGGTTTTCCAAAATTTATATCAATTAACCCAATCTCTATTGATAGAACTTTGAATTTGAACGAAACATGTTCAAATCATGTTAGGTAGGCGCCATCTATTATATCTTAGATTTATTTTTTCTCGTTTGAAAACAGCTAGTCTTTAAATATCCAATAACCTTATATTCTATATCTAGGGCAAACAAACGATTACGTTATTATCGAAATGCTGTGTAAATACCTAACTAACTACATTTACTTACTTTTACGACCAAAAAACAATTTATCAACATCTTTGACGTTTTTTTTCAATTTATTTGATCAGTGCTTCATCTAAGGCACATACATATAAGACACTGAATAATTTTTGATAACATTTTTTAAATTAGATAATTTTTTATCTCTGAACATAAAACACTAATATACAAAAACGGTTTCACAATAAATGGATACTCTCAAACACAGCCTAATATTATAGATTCGCTTATAAAACTACATCTATTGGACATACTTAAATGTTAATGTATTGTTAAGCTTGGTACACACTGGTAAGGCGTTGTAGTTGCCTTTCGGATTTATTACATTAAAATGTAAATAATATTGTTTGTCTGTAAGTATTTGAAGTTTCATATTTAATAAATAAATAAAAAAACGTTTGTTTATTTAGGCTTGCTGCGGCTTAATAATAATTTTATAAATACGATTTACGCAAATTAATTATTCGCATTAAGTATCCTACAGAGACCACTAACTTTAAATAGATACCAAGTAGCAAATTACCTGTTTATCCCGGTTATGTACCTACTCATTACGTATTTAATCGCTTCGCCTAACCATGTATGTAGGCGAATTTCCTTTAGCTGGTTACTAAAAGCTGGTTGCCTGGAAGAGATTGCTCTAATCATTAAGCCCGCCATTTGTGATGCTAGTTCGTAAGTGTTTTACTGTAATATTTCTGTTTTTGTGTCACAATAAACAGTTATCTATCTATCTTAATTTTCATTCAAATCCGTTCAGCCGTTACACAGACACGTGTAACAAACAAACACACTTGTATGTACTTAAAAACTTATAAAATTTCGATTTTAGTATTAAACTGATAATCAAAAATATTTTTAAATATGTATAAATTAAAAATAATTTAAGTATGTTTTGTACCCTTGTTCACTACAATTCTTTACACTTTTTAAAACCTTAACTACACAAAAATACATAGGCCATTTGCTTATAAAATCTTTCTGAAAACAATTTGGTTCTTTTGAACAAATCAAAGTTGTTTTTTCCGATGATTTCGAACAATATATTTGTATACACAAATTTTAATGGTTCGTATTTTAACTGGATTGTATCAGTAAGTTACTATATTATGGAAATCTAGTTGCTCGAAATGAATATTACAGTTAGACAAAATTCTAAAACATTCTACGAAAAATATTACTTCATTACATTACTTCGTCCAAAAAAATACCCTGTTAAAAACGTGTACGCCTAAATGGAAATAACAATCCCGTAACAATAGCAAAATTTTAGCAAAGTTTATTTATATTTAGTTTAAGTAAATAATTAAGTAAATCATTTTCGATTTCTGGAAAAGTCCAACATTTACAAAAAAAATAAAAATTAATCATGTGATCGTACCTTTAGTGCATACCAAGCTTAACCTGAATAGCCGTAGGCGCCGCCATATCTGTCCTATTTGCAATTCTCGGTAGATCGGATCCACTTATCAAGTTTATCACCAGCAGATGGTCGGATAAGTCGCCGCTACTTATCTATTACTTAGAATTTACAAAATATACACACAAATAAGGAAAACTAGTACGCTATACCTATATAATATAATAAAGTCCTTTCAACAAAATATATATAATTCACTGAAAATTTCGTAAAAAAAAACTTTTCGTTTTAAATTCTTCGTATCGGTTGGTACTAGTGATGGTCGTGAAATGAATGAACTGGTTTTTTTAGTGGTTCTTTTTTACCGTGAACGAATAGACTAGTTGACTGATAAACAAGGTCATATTTGAACGGCATAACGATCCGTTTCATCTGGTGTTGCACTAACGCAAAATTTGACGATTTTATTCAGTTGTCTAACGTTGACGATAAACTCTATGCGACGACAGTAAATTCTTCCACGATACATCACTAGTTAAGTATAACATTAGTCAAGACAAAAAAACTTGATTGGTTCAGGAACATCGGATTCCCTTCGTCAGGAGAGTGACACATAAAACGCAAATGTGGTCTTATCACGAATGCAACATACGTAACCAACCGATACAAAAATCAATCGACACATAATATACAGTTCACAACACTCATGCATTGTTTTCATACAAGTCTCGGCCGTGACGGACACGATAGTCTGCGATAAATCCGTTCCGGCCTAAGGGAAACACGGCATACACAACACTGCACTGAAAAGTTTGTTAAACGCTTCACGTCATGCCATGCCGGGGTTAATTCACTCAAAACACTGTATGACACACATTATGGTCGCTCGGAAAATATCCATATTGTTCGGGAAGTTTTAGGAGCACTCGGAAAAAAGTTTACGCAACTCGTTGTAATAAAATACTGTTATCATTTCAAATGGCTCGAAATACGTTTGTTATCACTCCGAAATAGTTCAGTTTACTTAGGGTGAGTTTTACCGTTTATTACGAAATTTTAGTTAAATGAATTTATTTTCAATACTGTCGAGATTGGAAATATCACCACATTATCAAAAGCAATTCTGATGTTCTGATGTAGTAACGAATGCAACGTTTGTACTTTACTATTCAAATTGTTGTAAAAATGGACAGGCGCATTGTTGATAGTTCAAAAAGTTTTTAGGAAGAGCACTAGCAAAAGCGACATTTTCAATCTTATCAACATTCTGTTTCTTTTCATTTAACTAAATTCCCGCATTGAATGGTGAAATTCACTCTAAGAAAACTTCCAGAGCATCAGAGCACTCATAATATCAAAAAAAAATTTTTTGATCACTCGGATAACTTTCGGTTCATCATCGAAAAAAAATCCAGATCGTTCAACAAAGATGAAGTCAGAAAATGTTTGGATCGTTCAGCAATTGAGCTGTGGCGTGGAATGGCTCCGTTCGACCGCGAGGTCCGGTATGGTGTCCCTCGCGAGCCCCGAGCGGGCGCGGTCTCGGAAGGACCCGAAGCCCGAGTCGTGCGTCATCGGCGGGGACGTACCTACGACTATTCGCGGCATGTCGCACTCCTCGCACTTGTCGAGGAGTGGGTGGTTCCTGAAGGTGCACATGTGACACTGCCAGGACGGCGGCGGCCTCTGGCCCGTGTAGATGTTGCTGTAAAAGTTGACCGCGTCTTCTTGTTCTGTAAAGACATGTATCACCTTAAATGTACAATTAAGCTATTATAGTAAGCAGTTGAAGTGTAGGACGGACACACGATGGACCGCTGATGTTGTCTCGGTCGCGGGAAGTCGATGGATGGAGGCGGCACAAGATCGGTCAATGTGGAATTCTATGGAGGATGCCTATGTTCAGCAGGACGTCTACAGACGATGACGATGAGTAAGTAGTTTGTAATCTAACGAGGTTAGACTACTGCACATAAACAATACTCATTGACGATCAAAAAGTGTGTGGTGTCGGTAACTGAAAACTAAAAGTATCTGCGTTTGCGCACCGCCTTATTCGCGCTCCATCAGATAAGCAGCACTATCGTAAGTTCCATACAACCCAACGAAACGAAATGTAATGACGTTAACAATCAAAACTCGTATTAATGTTACAGATCCGCTCCGTACAAGATTGTAATAGTCACGTATTTTGATAACACATTAATGAGCATTCCTACGGCGCGTAACACAGACGTAAGTCACAAAAAAACGTCATTACTTGTTATGAATATGAAAACTGTAAAAACCGATGTCTGGATATCATGTGATTTTTGATAAACAATTGTAGGAACATTGTAAGTAAAATTTTCACAAAATTAAGATGAGAAACCTACCGTACCGTGTATAAAACAAAAGGGTTGCGTTATGGTTAGCCGCACACACACAATAATATTGACAATAAAGAACGTATTGTTAATGTTGAACATTGTTGATATCCAGAAATTCTGATTTTTACCGTAAATATCGGGGGGACGCAGGGGTATTGTCAATAATATTGTAGTGTGCGGCTAGCCTATACTCGTCAGTTATTAACAGCTTATAAAATGAAAGGAGCATTTTAATAGCAAGTTACAAGGGGGGAACGGAACGTATACAATCTTTAAAAATTGCGTCAGGAATACTTGAACGCCCCCAAAGCCAATTAGTAAATGGAGCAGCAGGTCTACCGCCTAACTCTCCTGCTTTATGCTATGCTTTGATTTGTGACGCAGCTGAAAGCAAACAACTACATCTGCTTTCCGTTCCGCTGCATACGGAAAGCAGACAACTACATCGACTTTCCGTTCCGCTGCATACGGAAAGCAGACAACTACATCTACTTTCCGTTCCGCTGCATACGGAAAGCAGACAACTACATCGACTTTCCGTTCCGCTGCATACGGAAAGCAGACAACTACATCGACTTTCCGTTCCGCTGCATACGGAAAGCAGACAACTACATCGACTTTCCGTTCCGCTGCATACGGAAAGCAGACAACTACATCGACTTTCCGTTCCGCTGCATACGGAAAGCAGACAACTACATCTACTTTCCGTTCCGCTGCATACGGAAAGCAGACAACTACATCGACTTTCCGTTCCGCTGCATACGGAAAGCAGACAACTACATCGACTTTCCGTTCCGCTGCATACGGAAAGCAGACAACTACATCGACTTTCCGTTCCGCTGCATACGGAAAGCAGACAACTACATCTACTTTCCGTTCCGCTGCATACGGAAAGCAGACAACTACATCGACTTTCCGTTCCGCTGCATACGGAAAGCAGACAACTACATCTACTTTCCGTTCCGCTGCATACGGAAAGCAGACAACTACATCGACTTTCCGTTCCGCTGCATACGGAAAGCAGACAACTACATCTACTTTCCGTTCCGCTGCATACGGAAAGCAGACAACTACATCTACTTTCCGTTCCGCTGCATACCGAAAGCAGATGTAGTTGTCTGCTTTCATCGGCGTTACCAAATTGGCCGATGACGTCACAAACCAAAGCATAGCAGAAAGCAGGAGAGTTAGGCGGTACGGCGGTAGACACTTGATTTTTTTCGCGATTTTAGAATTAATCCTACAAACATTGTACATGCGAAGTTTGTTACCTCTTTCAAGCTATAACTACAGAAGGGATTTGCATGAAATTTGGTACATAGATAGATAATAGTCTAGAATTACACACGGGATATTTTAGATACCCGACAAAATTACGGATACGGGAAGTACGCGGGTGAAACCGCGGAAATTTACAAATTGATTATAATAACTACATGTAACTAGGCTCGCCACCATTCGTTACGTGACGTAGTCATATACGCAGCCTTATCCAGTTTGGTGGGAAATGTCACGGATTGGTATACTACTACCATGTTATCTCTCTGATAGACAGACGCCTGCAAGGCAGGCTTAAAGGGGGCGGTAACCGAAACGCAGGAGCGCAAAAATGAGTTCTCCTCCATTTACTGTAGGTTCAAAATTGTCCAACATAGATAAAAACCTGCTAATATTATAAATGCGTCTGTCGCTTTCACGCGTAAACTACTGAACCGATTTAAATGTAATTTGATAGAGATAGTCCGGAGCGCGATAACGAACATGGGCTACTTTTTATTGCGATACTTTACTGTTTATTAGTCGATGTTCCAAAGAGACGAACGAAAAGATTTGACTCTACTTTTGTGATAAGAACGTCTAGGCTGTGGAATGCGTTGCCTGAGTGGGTTTTTCCCGATGGTTATAATCTTGGTGTCTTCAAAATCGAGAGTGAATCGGTTTGTTCTAGGTAAACACGCTCCATCGTAGCTTAACATCAGGGAGATGGCGGTCAAGTAACCTATAAAAGTTAAAAAAAACATATTCATGTCATTCATTCCAATGTACGAGTACGTATTATTATTAAAATGAAATGAAACTGTATCGTGTATGGCTGTCTATGGAATTTACATCTTTATATGGAAACTGGTCTTGACGGTTTGCCAGTAAGTCGTCCTGAGCTTAGTGCGTGATATACCTAATAATTATACGTATACGTGTGGTAAGACGTCGCCAAGGTCGTGAACCCACCACCGCAAAGGTTAGTTAGCATATGACAGGTCGAATTGAACATAGAAAGACTTGCATGTGTACAGCGGTATTCCTCATCATCAACTAATCACATTATTTTCATTTTCTATAATGACATATTTGCGCTCGATCGTTTTGCCTGATAAAGAGAGCATCAGGACGCAGCTGATGCGCTTACTTAGAAGAAACCGATACAAACTCGATTTGGAGACATGAGGACATCGGTTCATGATTGACGTTCGAAAGGCTCGAACGAAGAGATGTGACTCTATATTTGTGATAAGAACGCCTGCGTGAAAGCCTGCGTTTTACCCGATTAGATCAAATTGAGAGTGAATCGGTTTCTTCTTGGTAAACATCGGGCGAGAAGTGGTCAAGAGTAAACATATAACAATAAAAACAATAGATATTAGCCGCAAATTGTTGTTTTAAAAAATTCGCCGAGACAGCTTCACGGTGACGTATGAAAACCATTTTTCTGGTTATTTTAAGCTATCATTAAGCTGATCAAAAAGTCTAGCAATTACTGATCTTCGAAATTGACGTGGTGATATCCAATGATGATGTAAGGAACTGACCACCCATTGTAAGGATTATGAACTTTTCTGCATTGATTCCAGTATGATTATGTCTGGCCCAAGCTGATTTGTACGAGTCTTCCCAATTAGGCTAAGAACTCATGGAACGATTTTCACCCTCGCCCGCTGCGGGTTTTAGGCAGTTGTCTCACCGGCTAAGATGAACGAGAAACGTGTAGAGCTAGAATTAGAAACGAGTTGGCGTGCCGCGGGGAGCGAGTGCGTAGTTCCGATAGTTAGTTGTGTAGCTCGGCTATAAGCGTGTGCGAGTGAGGCGAGTGATTACTCGCATCACTCGCATCTTTCAGATCCGCACTGTAGAGAAACGACTGCTGGTTGCTCTTTCGGCGTGTTCTAATCGCTTAGCGAATATCGCTGTTGTCACTCAGCGACAAACTAGTGAAGCGAGTGCTCGCCGGCAGTGTGGACAGTCAGTGATGAACTGTTTGTATATGCATCTCTTTTATTTACACGGAATGTATATCCATTGTATGTTTCTTCAGCGAGCAAATAGTCGATAGTTACTCGTTTTCTCGTCGGCGGTGGGACAACTGCCTTATATCAAAACTCACGACACCGCTGATATTCGCGGTTTCACAACCGCCGCGGGTGACATTATCGCCCGCGAACGTGACGCGTGGCGCGGGCGTGAAACGTGTCACGAATTGTGCTTTCAATTTTTACTTATATCATCTCCATTCTACAGAAGTTGCAGACCCCCAACCGCGGCGGGCGCAGCTGAAAATCGCCCCACGAGTTCTTAGCCTTAGACCTCTCAATCAACAAACACAAGAAAGATTAGACAAAAGAGTTTATGAATCTTCCCCAATTAGACCTGTCAAGCGACGCACACAAACAAGGTTAGATAAAAGAGTACATTACCACGTACCATTTCCGGACATCTCAAGGCTCTTCGCGAGGACGTTGCAGTGATTCCGGAGCTGTTCCACGGAGTCCCTGAGCCTCTGGGCGGCGGACAGCGTGGGCGGAGGAGCCGCGAGGATCTGGGTCTCTCGGTTGAGCTGGAGGAGGCGGCCTTTCTCTTGGTTCAGAGCCGATCGAAGCTGCCCAAGACGCTCCTTCTGACGTTCGATCAGGGAGCGATCTGGAATGTAATGGTTTAGTAAGTCTTTGTTTGTTATAAGGTACTACATTCGTTTAGAGCTTACAGTTTTCAGTGATAAAGCCGGCAACTGTCGCACTTTACAATGTATTGTTAATTTTATATTGTGTCTTTTTTTGGTGTGTCAATAAAGAGTATGTATCTATCTAACTTTCCAATTATTGTAATTATTTTCGTATCTATATCGTCGTTTGTAATTTCTGTTAAAAATATTTATTATGTTTCAAGTTTTTCTGAGTAAGTAGGTGTACGTTTTTATCTTACCTGCCTAGCATGAACACAGTATAAAATATTTTTTAACAAAGTGATAAGACGGACAAGACACGCCTCACGGTAAGTAACACAGCAGTCCATCATAGAACAGTGCTACGCAACTAATTGGACTTGAAGAGTCCAAATCGCGACCTAGCACTCGTCTCTCAGAGATATAAGATGTTTTATAACATATTTGCTCGTAAAGGGTCTCTTATTGCACCAATTTCTGTATCGTAATTAATCTTATTACGTACTTGTGCGGTAATGTAATGTAAAACGCACGGTTTCAAAATGCTCCGTCTAAAACGAACGGTAGCTTTTTAAATCTTAAATCTTTTTTGTCAGAAAAGTGGTCAACATTTTATGAATAAAATTAACTTTGAGAAGTATTAGGTATATAATAAATAATTGTTTAATTCATTAGTTTAATTAATTTTGACCATAAATTACAACAATATATCTGTAACAAAACACAAAAATATTAATTTACTTTATTACTAATGGCATACTGGCTGGTTCTGTGCCGTTCCTTAAAAAAAAAAGGCGCCGATGCGCGCGCATTGCTAATCTGTGAACAAGTGTAAATTATTCCGCGCCCTTTTTTTTCGATGTATTGTTTTTATTTGAAAATTTAGTCTGAGTTTTGTTCATTTCCTCGCAAATATATTATAAAATGTCGTATGACATACGTGTACTTTGATAATTAACGCCTCGGCTATAATTATCTCTTTACTCTGTAATTTATCTAGAAACGTGGCACTTTAAACCAGAAAACAGTGATATTAATACTGCTTGGCGATAGAATAACTGGCAAAGTTGTGGTACTACCCCCGAGGAGCGGATTCTGTAAAGAGTCTGTCCTCTACACCACTACAAAATACATATTTAACGAATATTTTTCTAATACACATTTATGAACAAGACATACTCGTAGCTGTAGGTGATTCGGCGAGATAGTCGCCGCATTTTTTGCTATATGTTATCGGGATATTGACCTACGCGATACGGTTGTAATGAGGTTACATATTTGACCTCGCTAAAACTATTTCATATGTTAGAATTTCAGTAATTATTATTAACTGTATACTAATATTATAAAGCTGTAGAGGTTTTTTGTTTGAACGCGCTTATCTCTGGATCTACTGGACCAATTTCAAAAATTTATAAATTAATTATTATAATAATTAATTTAAATAAACTTATCGGAATTTACTTCTATTTCAATGTTCTATCTTTTGACATAACTCATGTTGAATTAACAAATTATGTAAAAATGTAATTATTAAAGCTTGTAATCCAAGGGCATGATGATTGCACATGGGTCAAAAGTTTTGAAAACCGCACGCTCAGCTGCGTGAGTCCGAATCATAAAACAGCACTGCGCTGCGCTCGTCATCTAGAGACACTTAATATGACTAGCGGTGACCCCGGCTTCGCCCGTGGTACACATTATAGCCTTTAACACTCAGGGATTACGTAAATATCCAACGATGAAATAATTTTTGAAATTGGCCCAGTAGTTCCTGAGATTAGCGCGTTCAAACAAATAACCTCTTCAGCTTTATAATATTTGTATAGATTTACCTCTATGCCCTGTAATTTATCTGGAAACATGGCCTTACAAATCGGAACACCGTTATGTTTGCTTATTACTGCTTGACGGTGGAATACCATTTTTTTTTTTAAATAAAGAGTGACGAGACGAGCAGGACATGTGCCTGATGGTAAGCAACATGCCTGCCACATTACAGTGACACGCAGCTATTGGAACATGAAGAGTCCAAATCATTACCTAGCACTGCACTGCGCTCGTCACCCAGAGATCTAAGTTGTTAAATATCTCTAAGCCCTATAATTTCTCTGGAAACATTGCCCTTCAAACCGGAACACAGTAATGTTAATTGGCAAAGGTGTGGTACTTCCCCAGGCGGACTCTGCTAAGAGTCCTGTCCTACCACTACAAAACCTGGCAAAGCTGTAATACTTACCCTGGCAAACTACAAAGATTCCTACCACAACAGAAAATATAATAAGCTAGCTGTCCGTCCTGGATTCTTCCGTGGTATTTAATATACCTACATATGTATAGCTACTCGGGGATCACGTACCTTCATATCAAACGATGAAAGAATTTTTGAAATTGGTCCAGTAGATCCAGAGATAAGCGCGTTCAAACAAAAAACCTCTACAGCTTTATCTTTATTATTATTATTATCATAAATTTATTGAAAACTGTACAGAATTTTAATAATTTAAATAAATATGACGATGGACCTCCCATTTTTACGATGTCCCATGCATACCATGCATACTAGCTTTGGAGTGGCCTACCATAATAGTACATTATGATATAAGTGCGGTAAGTTGATAATTACAGCCGAGGCTTTATTGCTAGCTCGAGCCGAAGGCTCGAGCTATAATTAGCAGAGGCTGTAATTATCAAAGCGCACGTATGTCATACGACGTTTTATAACATATTTGCGAGGAAATAAACAAAACTCTGACGACATTTTCAAATAAAAACAATACAGCGAAAAAAAACGCGCGGAATAATATTTACTTGATCACAGATCACAGCACAGAGTAAGTAATAACTATGGATCACAGATTAGCAATGCGCGCGCATCGGCGCCTTTTTTTTTTAAGCAACGGCACAGAACCAGCCGGTATGCCATTAATAATAAAGTAAATTAATATTTTTGTGTTTTGTTACAGAAAAATTAAAGTAATTTATGGTCTTAATTAATTAAATTAACGAATTTAATAATTCTTTATTCTATTTTACCTCTCAAAGTTAATTTTATTCATAAAATGTTGACTACACTTTTCTGACATAAATACTCTTTACTAAGATTTAAAAAGGTACCGTTCGTTTTAGACGGAGCATATCTCTCTACCTAGTCTGTGGACGGAGCATTTTGAAACCGTGCGTTTTATATTACACATTACAGCACTAGTGCGTAATAAGATACATTACGATACAGAAATTGGTCCAATAAGAGACCCTTTACGAGCAAATATGTTATAAAATGTATTTCCTCATCGAAATCGCCAAAATTATATTTTATTTATTTTTAAGTGTTTGTTCATATATTAATTAACAGTTTTAATGTGGCTTGAGAACAAATTATATAAATAAGTAATGAAATTTTAGATTTGTCCATGGATTCCCGGTATACCGGAATTCTCATGAAGTAACGGTAATTTTTGCCACTTTACGAAAAAAACAAACAAATTTGAGAGCACTTTTTTCATCTACCAACCCTTTTTTGACAGATTCAAATCATTTCCGGTGACATTTTAAGTGTCTATAGTTGTTTAAATCGTTACTTTCTGTTGCGACGTGACTTCGGATCAAAATTGTGTTCCCGTAATTACTGTATGTTATTATATTTTAAAATTAAAATTCCGAAATTAAAACTCCTTATTTTTCATTGCACGGAGTAGGTACTTTAAGAACACTTTCTTTAGACAATGGGATTCATCGAATGTAAAGTATTTTATGTTTTAAATAGGGTATATAGTTTAAAATATACTTCCGTAATGTCATGTTCATAACCTTCTTCGTCATGTTAATCCTTTCAAAATTGATGTTCCGGTTGCGTAACGGGCCAAATTTTTTGAAAAACACTCAGCTATGTAATGGGCAAGCGTGTTGCTTACCATCAGGCACATGTCCTGCTCGTTCCGTCACTCTATACTACAAAAATAAATAAGTATGTACGATTATTGTGAAAATAATCATGCCATGTTGTTGACCGGAAATAACTCTCCACGTCTGTATGTAAATTAATAGCAAAGTTTGCCGACCTACTTGACTCATTTACTACCTAACTGTATTCATTTTAGCAAATAAATGTAAACCTTGCAAGGATACTATTTAATAGCTAACCAAATGTTCATACTGCGTATTAGATTGTGAACTGAGCAGATTTTCGTTAAACAGCGAATTTCCTTGTAACAACAATTAAATAAACACATACATACAATTTTCACTCAACATAATGATGTTGAGTGAAAAATTTAAATGTAGTCCAAAACTAAGAAAAGCTTGTATTGTGGGAGCCAGATAGCCGATAGTATATACTTTTCAATTTCGTGCTATATTTTCAATGATACTTTTTCGGAGGAGATAATTTTTTTATAGCAGGCGCCTATCTGACGCTAACCTATCAATTAATTAATTATTTAGTTTTCACTGAAGAGCTATACATATAGGTACAATTTAAAAATTAAATTTACACAACCAGCTAATTTCAATAACAAAAATATGGGATGACCAGATAAACGCACTGCACCAATAACTAATCGCTGAGTTTCAGAGTATCCGAAAATATCATCGATGTTTAGTTTACAACTTTTAGATTATTTATTGCGGATTTTTCAAAAAACATAAGACCAATTTCGATTTATTATATAAATTAAAAATGGGAGATCCATTTATATTGAAACAAAAATTTCAAACCGGTCAATAAAAAATAAGATTCCAACGAATTAAGAACCCCCATCTTGAACTCGATTAAAAAAAGAAGCTAATATAGTTTTTAGATGCGCGTCCAGTGTTTTTGCGGCGCAAGTAACGATGCTCCAAGTCGCAACAGCACGTGCGATGCATGTGAACATTGGTCCAATGGAAACAGTTGGAAATACCGAGTGACATGCCGGCTGTTTCACAACACACCTGACTTTAGATAGCATACTATATAGATTGAGACAATGCAAGTACCACTAGTACAACTTCTGCACACGTACGGTCACCAAAAACATTCTTTCATACAAAATTCTAAACGGATTTAAAAGTCGATATTTATATCTAATAAGTGATCGTGTCGGCTTCGCACGGATGAACATTTAGTGTAAATCAAAGACAATAATAAAAAAAAAACATGTATACAATAAAGACAGCCCGTGCAGTGCATGTGAACATGCACCGCACGTCCAATGGAAACAGTTGGAAATACCGAGTTACACGCGGCTGTTTCACAACACACCTGACTTTAGATAGCATACCATATACATTGAGACAATGCAAGTAACACTAGTACAACTTCTCCACATGTATGGTCATTAGATAGCATACCATATACATTGAGACAATGCAAGTAACACTAGTACAACTTCTCCACATGTATGGTCATTAGATAGCATACCATATACATTGAGACAATGCAAGTAACACTAGTACAACTTCTCCACATGTATGGTCATTAGATAGCATACCATATACATTGAGACAATGCAAGTAACACTAGTACAACTTCTCCACATGTATGGTCAACAAAAACATTATAGTTTATTATTTCATAAAAAAAATAAGCCAGCTACATTCAAATGATGATATATAATTTGTAGTGTTCTGTAGTGGTAGGACTCTTGGCAGAGTCCGCCTGGCGAAGTACCACACCTTTGCCAATTATTCTACCGCCAAGCAGTAATGTGCAAACATTACTGTGTTCCGGTTTGAAGGGCAATGTTTCCAGAGAAATTACAGGGCTTAGAGATATAACATCTTAGATCTCTGGGTGACGAGCGCAGTGCAGTGCTAGGTGTAATGATTTGGACTCTTCATGTTCCAATAGCTGCGTGTCACTGTGCTGTTATGTGGCAGGCATCTTGCTTACCATCAGGCACATGACCTGCTCGTCTCGTCACTCTTTATTTAAAAAAAAAAATATCGCGCATATTGGAGTTTTGTTGTCACAGTATAGTTTTTGAAGTGAAAACTTCTTTTAGCACACCACACACACATTTTTCGTGGGCTGTCGTCAATTGAGCTCAAGCGTCACGCTCGTAAATGAAGGAAATCTTCGGGTGTACTCGGGACCATGGCCATCTAGAAATACGTTAGCATTTATTTAACAAATATAATACTACTAATACTAGTGATTCGTCTCGGCTTCGCACGGATGAACGTTTAGCGTAAATCAAAGACAGTAAAAAATTTATTAAAAAAGGAAAAATTTACAATAAAGACAGCACGTGCGGTCCATGTGAACGTTGGATCCAATGGAAACAGTTGGAAATACCGAGTGACACGGGGCTGTTTCACAACATACCTAACTTTAGATAGCATAGTCTGGATTGAGACAATTTAATTTGTAATTGCATTTAATCTGTCTAAAACGAAAAAAAAAATTAACTCTTTCAAAATAGCCACACAGGTTAAAGTTCGTTGGTATATTTTTACCAGTTTCCCCACATTAAACTGACTGTTTTGGGCCCTAGGACCAACAAGTGGAACACCCCAACATTTGGTAATCGAAAGGCTTTTAAAATTCAGCTGGCCAATGCACGAGAACTGGATAAGTTAAAATTGTAAAACCGTGAAGGCTAGACACACCTGTTTTCAAACATTACGCTACGGCAATCGCCGAACGTCGCACTGAGTCACAACAAGACACAATAGTGCCACGGCCTGTATTCTGTATTCTCACACTGTCCTTGCCGAAAACGCGCGATGCTTTGAGCATGACATGCTTAGCCTTTCATAAAAAGACATTTCACACTGACGTACAGTTTAATAGTTTTAGGGTTTTTGTGATTGATGAGATATATATACTTTATTAAAGCATGCTTGTCCATAACAACAGACCGCAACGCAATATTCTGAACACAGTACTGCAAGCGGGTTCAGTTATGTTTGCACTTTATTGACGAGCGGTAGAACGACTGGCAAAGACGAGATACGATACCCAGGTGAATTCTGAAAAGAGTCCTGCCACTAGAATTATTTGATGTTGGTTCTCCGTGTTGCATGTACGCCTTGTACGCATTGGCACACATAAAATAGTGGTTTTGAGTTCCAAAATTCATTCAAAAACGAACATTTTCTGGGACTTTGGACTATGCACTTGTTAATAGGATGTTCTAAACAGAGTAGGTAATTTTCGCAATGCCGTCGCGTCACACGTGTATATTATCTTAGCGAATCATCCTACCGAACAAGTTCTGCATTATTAAACAAACAGGAAACATTAGTAATTCTGACAAATGGACGACAAATTGCTACTTTTCACCTGTGAGATAATTATAAAGATTGTAAAGATGCGCTTACATAATATTGAGCCAAATGTATATGTATCTACTGACTATAAATTACCACCGAAGGAATCTCTGTTCCAGGCCAGATCCATCAGCTCTTACTGAATGTGTTTGCGAGACCATTGACGATCAATATTTCGTGTACTACGATCGCGAACTTATCGTAGATATAGATACCGCTCTAAGTCGGTAATACGGTTTTCGAAATGCTGTTACACCAATTGGACCGAACAAATAACCGAAATAAATAGACCGAAAACAGCTCAGGGTTCAGCAGCTGGTCCCGAAATTACGCTAGGTTCGCTAGGACTCGGTTAGAGAGGGTTCACACGGCGCGGCTGCGAACCGCGCCCGCGCGCGGGCGCGGCAGATTTCCATATAAAATTGAATTCAATACACACGACGCGGTTTACGGCCGCGGCGGCTGCGGCAGCCGCGCGGCGCCCGCGTGGCTGCGCGCGATTCTTGCGCAGTAGCTTTCCGGAACAGAAACCGCGAAAACCTGCGGTATCGTGAGTATTGAAACAAAACCGTCGCGCGGCGCGGCGCCGCGCCCGCGCGCGGGCGCGGAGCCGCGCCGTGTGAACCGGGCCTTACAGTGATTTGTTGCCGCTGATCGAACTATAAAATCCTTGGCGATATCATGGACGATGCAATCAATTGCTATAGAGCTGTGTCAAAGTTCCACGATGACTATAGCGTGTATAGTGCCTCTTACAATAGCAAGCCACGGGTTACGTGATATACCACAGCACGTTTTTTCACAGCAACAGTAATTTCAGGGTATACGTTTCTTACAAACTGTCGACTGTTAAATACTAGAGCGTCATGCAATCATGCCATTCAAGATGTGGAGTTCTGTAAGACACGCAATTTTGAACGAAAGGACGATTAAGGTGGGTTGATTATGAAAATGGTTTCTCTCAAACACATCACGTAATTAAAAAATAACCCCGAAATGCATTAGAAGATGTAAAAGTTAAAGAGCCTGAGATACTGCAAGATGTCAATCAGCGCAACTCTATACCCTCGACAGCTCTTGAAGGATAGACAAGATTCTGAATATTGCGTTTTGCATTTCATCCATATCGTGCTGAAGTTACATGATAGTTTTTCCATCCATGCAGTCTTTCTACTTTCATCAGAAATTACGACAGTAAGACGCTCGCTCACTTTATAGACATGTTTATAGAGCTGTACGTATTATATTAGTAGGTTCGTTTGCATATAATTTAACGATCTTGCTTTTCAGACGTAGGTATTGGCCTGTGGATGAGTCCGTACATCAGCCCATAAAGTGGTCATAAATTAAATCCTACGCGTTTTTTCTTCTATTTCCCGTGCTGTTGTCGTAGGTAATGATTGTTCCCCGTATATATTCATTCTGACGGATTTATTTGAGTTTTCTTGTTGCAATTCAAGAGCGATAGTGGTCGTTACACGTGCTGGTGTGTTTGTTATCGGCTGTTCTGTTGTGTGAGGTTACAAGGTCGAGAGTTAGGTTAGTCGTGGTAGGCTAGAGGTCTACCTCATATTTTAAATGGTTATGATTATAGCCCTGTTAATGTTTTTTTTTCGTGCAAAAATAGAGATAGCAAGGACATAAGCCAGTAAATAAGTTAGACAGTAAGTAGAAGTGCTGTGATCGTTAACTGAAGATCTAGGATGAACAAATCAGGCTAAAATTTGGAATACAGTTCGATTATAGTCTGGAAGAACACATAGGCTACTTTTTATCCCGGGAAAATCACGAGAACGACGGAAACGGGAACTACGCGGGTAAAACCGCGGGGCACTGCTAGTGTTTAATGTTTCCCATTTTCTAGGTATGTTTTCAGAAGTTTTGATTGCTCTTGATTTTGGGCATGTCTTCATGCATTCGATTCCAAGAAGATTAACACTGACTAGAGGAGGATTGGCAGTTGGCACTATGGATCAGTGTAGGCAAAGAGGCGTAGATTCGAACATCTACGTCAGGATAACTATACGTGTATTTATTACGGGTGTTCAGTATTCGTCTAGATGAATTTACAAAGTAATGTAATTAATTACATTACTTATTTATCGGTTACCTGATTCCCATAGTACAATCTTTGGGTTACATTGTTGATAGTAAAAAATGTATATATATAGGAGTTAACCGCGGCCTAAATATTGTTTTTGGAATTCAAATCGCAAACTTTTAACACTTTATATTAACTAATGCGGTGTAAGAAATTCCCATCGATATTTTTTTATACACTGTGTAATAATCCGCTTTTGCTTACTACTTGCGGCAACGTAGCAATTGTGGTGCACTTTATTGTGGTTTGCAATGTTCTAGCCGCATTGGCGTCACGAGAAGTGTTTATACGCCGAGCCGTCTAATGTGACAGATAGTATTATGGAAACGACATGGCTTGTTTTGAATTGACAATTAGACGAAACGAACGACAGAATGAAGTTGACCTCAAATTGGCAAAGATCAAGTTTGTTATTGCGAAATTATTGTGAAAGTCATTCAGCCGCCGAGCCGGTTCATAAAGAAACGGAAATACGAACTAACCAGCTACTATATTGGCATAAAATAGCCAACAAAGACAGTAGGTGGGTGGAAAGGAAGAACTTTTAGGCTGTGGAACGTGGCCTGAGTGGCATTTCACGATGGTTTCAATCTTGGTGCCTTCAAATCACGTTACCAAGAGAACTATTAATAAAAAAAAAACTTTCCGACGAATTGAGATGGAACTTTAAACGTAGCCTATCAATAATAAAAAAAATTGCTGTGCTTGGCTTGTACTTCTATCTATATTTATAAAAATGAATCTTTATCTGTATGTCCATATAGAACCGTAAACTGTGCATTTGATCATGTGATGATCTCTAGCAAAGTTGTTGTGCATGAGCCAAAGGTTTCTGAGTTGGTACGACCAATTTCCGACAGGTGGCGAAGCAATGCGCGCAGGGTACAGCTAGTAATTGATAAAAACGTAAGATATACAGAACAATACAAATACAGTGTAAACTCCATTAAACGTCAGACGATTTAACGACTTTAAGTTTTTTAACTTTGTTCATACCTACTTGTGAAGTGCAATAAAGAGTTAATCTATTTATTTATCTAATTACTAGGCTTTGGTTGGTTTAGCAGGTATTCCATACAATGATTCTCGCTATATAATATAGCAATACCTACACTCATTCTCCATAACGACGAAAATGTCGAAAATAAAACAACAAAAAATACTAAAAATATAATTTTTAAGTTGCCAAAATTAGTAAAAACCGCGCTGCTGTGTACGTTCTTTTGTAACTTTATTATCCTAGGCAATAAATGTAGCTGTTGGCTGCATACATACCGAACTTTCTAAGAAATCCATTTTTTTGTTTACAAATTCGGATTACTTTTGCACACGTAGACTGTAAGGATACGAATAAAATAAGTAAAAAATAAACAACAAAATTACTGGTGCGATAAAAGATGTCAGACGAAAATAACAGACTATACGCAAAAACGTTGAAATAATAATTGTTGTTTTGTCTTTTCGTTAAAATCCTAATACAGATTTTTCTTCTTTCTATTTAACGACGAATTTCTAGCTCTATTACGTCAAAATACACACACACATATACTACTTATTATATCAGGAAAATAACGGGAACTGCTTGGGTAAAACCGCGAGGCACGTATCGTAATTGCGAAAGTATGGATTGGTTGTTGCTCAATCACATCGTAACGTATGAATGGATCGGTTTGAAATTTGGAACAGTTAGATTATAGTCTGGAATAGCACATAGGCTCCTTTTTATAGCGGGAATATCACGAGAATGGGAACCGCACGGGTAAAACCGCGGAGAGCTGCTAGTATTTTATATGTTTTTCTTGTAAGGCTACAGAGTATTAATTAACCAAGAAAATAACAGGCTAATTACTTTTTAAACCAATTAAATTTACAATACAGCTAGAGATGGGCCGAGTACTCGGTTGATACTCGGTACTCTGCATACTCGGCGGTTTTTTGATACTCGTACTCGGCTCGGTAACTCAGTTTGAACGCCGAGTATACTCGGTTTAAGAAAAGTAATATATTTAGGTAGATATAACTAAAAAACAGTGTTAATCAACAAGTATTTATTACCTACTAAGTAATTTAGAAAATATTTGACAGTCTCAATTTGAATGCTTATTTGTGGGTTTGAAGTCGGTTAAATTTTTTGTATAAATAAAAGAGTTTATTTTACCCTTTTTTAGTGCTAAACAAGTTTTCATTAATGAATTTATTATACAATTTCGTGTTGATAGGATTGAATTTCATAACTTTTGTGTAATCTACAATAATGTCATCCAGACAAAAATGTAAGCAAATTTTAGTTTTTATTTTATTTTGATATAATTTGATATGGGACCATTCGGGAAGCATACCCATCTGAACAAAAAAAGAAATATTAAAATCGGTTAGGGCGTTCTCAAGAAATCAGGTAGCAAACGTATAAAAAAACATGGTGGTCGATTTGATAAACCCATCCTTTTTGGAAGTCGGTTAAAAATCGATTTATGCTAATTAATGAGTGGTAATGTAACCTGTTTGTACTTGTTTACGCGCGCGAAATGAAAATTTGATTGAACCGAGTTACTCGGCCGAGTACTCGGTTGAAAAAAAAATTGAACCGAGTAAAACTCGGTACTCGTTACTCGGCAAAAGTGAGACTCGGCGCATCTCTACAATACACTATTGTGAGACAAAGTTTATGAAAAACACCAATAAATTTTTATCAATAAAAGTTAGTGCTTGACCAACATTTTGCGTGAGGTCAAGCAACAATATGGTCTACGATGGAGCAGCAAGGTTACTTAAGAAGAATCGCATTCATTATTTTAATGCGGACAGAGCCTAAACAAAGCCCAAAACTAAAATACTAAATTAGAACTACACTATACTACACACCTAACTACTTACACTAAGCACATCCACAGACACAATGCGTGTACAGATAATCAAGATGTACAATCCCACTACCAGTCGGAAGCGCGCCCAGCATACTGCCGGCATTACCACGCTGAATGGCAATGCTTATACATTGGGCCAAATAAACGCTAGTATTTTGGTCACGCGTCGCGTCGACCAAGAGCTCGGAAAGGCTCTTGAAGATGAGATGAGCTCCTGGCCCCCACGGGCCCAATGTCTCAAACCCAAAGGGCTCAAATATGTAACCATTTCCGAGGGCTGCATATTCATTCATTCTCAATTTGAAAACACCTAGATATATACATAACAGACCACTTAGGCAACACATTCCACAGTTAAGAACATACCTATTTTTATCTCTTCTTTTACTTCTTCTTTCTTCTTCTCTTTAAATTTAACTATTTCATAATCCTCACAACATTCATCACAATCAAATGTAAACTCTTCATCAAAAATACATTTACTTTGTTCATCACCCATTTTTACTAATTAATAATAATTATCGTAAAACTTTAAATCTATAAATTTTATGGAATATGTGTTGACTTGATCAGTCTACTATTTAAACTAAAGTTTCTGATAAGAGATAAGAGTAACTAAAACAAAATGTATCCAAACTCATTTAAAATTATCGCTACAATTTTTTTGCATTGAGATTGGTTCAGTTCAACAGTTTCCGTCCTCGATATCTCATGTTTATAATAAATTAATTAAATATTGTATTATTGGCACATTATTATCTTGGAAAGTCCACTCTGGTAAATTAAATATATTTTAAACCATAGAAGCAGGTGCTGATACCAGAGTACCATACCAGATGGGCATGGTGAAGCTTGCTAGGGCACTGCCTATGACAAGCCTTGTTCACATGGAAGACCCATCATTTAAATGGATGATGACAGTTCAGGAAGATCTCAAATAGACACAGATTGCACAAAATCATGCTCAGTGGAGAAGGACTAGGAAGGCTAACTGCCTAGGCTAGGAAGGACTGGCAAGGCCACGGCCTTCTTATTCTTAGAAGCTAATCACACTCCATCAGCAAAACTATCATATTGACTGATTGTTTCATTTTCTTCTTCATTTCTTCCTTTTTCTTTAATATTATATTATCATACTAGCTGATCCGTGCGCGCTTTGCTACGCCATCTATCGAAATTTAGTCCAGAACAATCAAATCTAGAACAAATTTGGTTACCTTAGATTTTAATGACGCAACCTTTTAAAAGATAGACATGCTGTCACGCAACAAAAGCTCTCAAAAAGCAATATTTTTCCCCGTTTTGTTAGATTTTTCATTCATGCTCAGCTCCTGTTGATAGTTAGCGTAATGTTAAATAGCCTATAGCCTTCTTCGATGAATGGACTATCCAACAGAGAGAGAATCTTTAAATTCAGACCATTAGTTCAAACAAACAAACTCTTCAGCTTTATAATATTAATATAGATTTTCTATTATTTATATATTACATATTTATCCTTCTTTATTTTTAAGTAACCACTATCATAAGTATCCACATTCCACCGATCATCAGAACCAATACTACTGCCTCTTCACCGAACATATGCCAGAAGTCTGTCATCAAACTCAAGACTACCTGAAATTGACTGATCATTTGAAACAAGACCCCTACCTCTTCAATTAATAAAAGTTTAGAAGACTATCTAATGACGAAATGCTAGAGACTGGCCAAATTATTACTGGTGAAGAAGGAAGGCCAACCTCAGGTAAATGGGACATGAACCAGTAGAAAGAAGAGTGTCAAAGAAGCAGACTCTAACTGATGTTAAATACATAGTAGCAACTGCTTGTGGATACATGGTGGTTGTTTAGATACTTTATCGACCCATAGAGGTGCATTCACTTTGGTGCATGATTTCACATACTATCTAGTCTGTAGATTTTCAATATCTGGGTGGAATAGTACTTTAATGTGGGTGTGCATATGATCAGATAATATTAATAGACAAGTTTCACTTCTGGCTGATTGCAACAAGTAGAGGGTTTTTCGTTTAAAATCTAACCACTCTACATGGGTCTGTTGTCAGAATATTGTACATTTTTATATGAGCAAGATTTTGAAGGAAAACTTAGAAGACCTAAGCACTAGTGTCTATTTAGCAGCCATCCCTGCCATCAACCATATTTGAGGGAAAAGAGTGACCCATTACAAGGACAAAGGAAGAAGTTTCAAGCATAATATTTTGTTATCTGTGTTCCTTTCTGCACTGGTATCGTCAAAATGTATAATCATTGGTTTTAAGTTGGGTCTTCTTTGATTCTGATATAATATAAAACATGTTGTGGTGTATATTGTTTTTGTCATTATCTGCTATTGTTATTGTTTTTATTGGAAAATAAGTTATTGTTATTTTTTTTATCTTATATGTGTATTGTGTATGCAGTTTATTTTTTTAAACTTTGAAACATGTGTTGTTTCTTTTTTCGCTTGTAAAGTTGGAAGTAGGGAGAGGTAATGCTTACCGTATGTGGAGGCGGGCGGTTCGGGCGCGGCGCGCGCGGGGCGCGGCGACTCGACGCGGTCGGGCGGCGCCGGCGGCGGCGGCGCGCGGCGGCGCGGCGGCCGCGCGCTGCTGGGGCTCACCGTCACCGTCACGTGCCCCTCGAACCCCTCCTCGCCCTGCGCATCCCGCACCGGGCTCGCCATGCTCGACGTCGGAGTACACACCGTCAGGTTCACAGACGTTATCGCTCGAGGACTCTCGTACTCTTCCCACGGATCACTGTACCCTCTACTCAAGTCCATATGACAATTCACATTCACAGATAGATTTAAAGGATACCCTCGCTGCTCTGGCCGGTATGGCTTCGATTCTTTCAACGACTCATTCTTGGATGGAGCCGGTGACACCGTCCTACACTCCGATTCGGGCTCCCTCAATGTCTGTTTAAATGCAATATCTGGATTCGGTTTGATGAAGTCGAGAGTTTTTGGTCGGTTTTGTTTTTCTAATGGAACTTGCTTTATTGACTCTTCTTTTTTCGTTTCTTCTTTTTTTATGGTTTTCTTTTCTTTTCCTTTTTCTAGTCTTTCCGGTAGATTGCTTTTAATTTTGCAACTTTTAAGTATTCTGTAATTTGTATTTTCCAGTTGTTCATCCGAGTTTTTCAGTGGTGTGTTTTCTTTTTCTGTGGTGTTATCTTTTAAGTTTTCGTTCGTCAGTTCGAAGTCGCTGGGAGAATCTTTTACATGACAGTTGTCTATGTTGATAACCGTAATAGGTGATACTCTTTCAATGTTTTTAATGAGCCGCTCATTTTTAGTTTCGACAATGTTTTGATTGGCATCAGTGTTTATTTTGTTCTCTTTTTCGTCAGCGATGCTTAAGATAGCTTTCTGCGGTCCCGAGACGGGCAGGCACTTGATTAGAGTAGGCTTGTCTGCGTCGTGCTTCACGATGGGCTGGTTCCTGCACTTTAGCGGCGGGTTGAGTTTGATCTGGTTGACCTGGCGCGCGGCCGCGGAGGACGAGGCATGGTAGGCGTGCGTTAGGGAGGCCTTGACTTCGCTGTGCAGGTGCTTCTCGCAGGCTTGCTTGTCGTGGCAGTAGAGCTCGATCGTGTTGGACACGACATGGTCGGGGACTCCGGGGAACTTCTGCTTTAACTCGTGGAACAATTGCATAAGCGATATGTTGGTGCATGCGCACGGCGCAGGGCTCGGAGCGCTCTCAGACGGGGCAGACATCGCCGCCCATCCTAGCGGAGCCCCACCGCTTCGCCCCCGACTCGCCGCTCGCTGCACCTCCGTGCGTCGCTCGCCTCTCACCCTCTCCGACAATTCCACATTTTATTACTCGATTTACACTGTAAATACAGTCGTCTATTTGTGACGTCACTCTCCAAAAAATCACGATCGCCGCTCGCTATATGCTCATTACAGAGCTTTTTCAGAAATTATCGCAGTCGCCTTGTTAATCCCCACAGTACACATATGACGAAAAAGAACGCATAACGAGGCAAGGCTGAATTTTTATATCTTTTGTTATCATACCAAAGCTACATTTCACGGGATCGCAGCGTGCGAAGTTTGAGGAATTATACACTGACTAAACACCACAAATCAGTTATTATCTCCCACCGCACAATAAAACACAAAATCACTAAATTATTATACAAAGGCAATAATTTTTGCACCCAAAAATAAATTACGAAAATTGCACGACTGTCAATCCGATTCTGCCATTTTGGCAATAGACAATCAAAAACTGTTTTTTTCTTCTATTTATTTTCTTCCGTGACGTCACAAGAAAAAAAGAAGTTTCGTGGTCACCGTGCAATAGGTGACTTCTCATCCAAGCATCGAACAGTTTCACTATTATACTGTGCAACTGTACTTTGAATAATACAATAATAGCAGTATTTTTCAACGCCACCGGATACTTCGTTCTTAATCCACAGTCGTAACAGTATTAGGATTAGGACGTTTTAAGAAAAAAAACAAATAGTTCCAAACTACCGATTAGATGGAGTTAGTAGATTTTTTTATACGAGTTTTTTTTCTGTCTACCCTCGGTTGAAGACACAAGTGTTGAAATATGGTCGTATTTTAGATTTTGACTAAAAATGGTTAAAGTGGTATTAAAGGACTGTATCAGTGTTAATTTTATTCTTTTTTGCTTTAATATCGCATAAAGTGTTTGATTTTTGTGAAATTATATCTCTGTTTTGAAGAAAATTTTGACAAAAAATCGCAACCGTTTTTCTTTGTCAATTTTTTTTGTACTCTCAGCCAAAAACTTACCTAACCGAAATGCAGTGTTTCAAGTGCGAAAGCCACTTAAATGACGACAACAATGTGCAGTGTGATGGATGCAAACGGCACATTTGCCTGCAGTGTAGTAACGCCGCTAGCAGCGTAGCACGCGTCAAGGGACTAAAAGGCAAGCGGACGCTCCTTTATTTGTGCGATCCATGCAGGGAGGCCCTTTTCAAGTGCCGAAGCTGATGAAATCCTACGACGGACTAAAAGCAGAGGTCGAAGAAATCAAAGCACTTCTTACTGAAACGCGTAACGGTGGGCAGGGTCCCATACCAGCGCCCGAGTCGGGAGGTCAAGAAAGCTCGTCGGTAGTCTCGCCGTCGCCACTGCAATCGTCACCACCGATTTCTTACACCAACTCAATAGTCGAGGAACTATTGGAACGCGAGAGGAGAGCAAATAACCTAGTAGTGGTTGGCGTTAAAGAAAGTACAGCTGATGACGGCGCGGCTAGAAAATCATTCGACGAGAAATGTGTTCACAAAATACTTCATGATGTCAATGGCGGCGTTTTTAACGAGAATATAGTGTCCGTGCAGCGTCTCGGTCACCGTGAGGAGGGGAAACAAAGACCTATAGAGGTAGTGCTCAAGAGTCGACAGGAGGCAAATTCACATAAATTAATTAATTCACATACTTAAGAATAAAGGCAAGGCCAGTTGGGAGGTAAGAATTTATGTTGACAAAACACCAGGGTAGCGATTCTAAATCCATTTGGTTGCATCCGACACGGAATCTCATCTCTCGGTCTATGTCTTATCTATTTAGCATTATAGAGACAGGGATTGTCATTCCAATTTTGAACCATTCGGATTGCATTCAGAATCGCTACCCTGAATAGAGGACGGAGCTTGTCGAAAAGTGAGACACTTAGACGTAGAGTTGAAAATGGGGACACTAATCTAACTATAAAATACATAAAAGGCACACCTAAAATTGTTCCAAAAAACTAATTAACTGTAGCAATGGAAATCCGTACAGTGACTTTACAATAATGTACACAAACCTCTTCTCATTACGCCCTAAATTTGACCTTTTCATGGCCCGTGTCAACTCTTCTCAATCATCGGTAATAATAATCACTGAGACTTGGCTTAATTCTAATGACCGGCACAGCTCATATAGCATACCAGGTTACACTTTGTTTTCAGATTTTTCGTGGGGTGTGAATTGAATTCTAGCGTCACGCTCGGGTATGGTAAGAAATCTTCGGGTAAACTCGGGATCATGGCCATTGGCCATCTAGAAATGCGTGAGCCAATGGGAAATGCTGACGCATTTCTAGATGGCCATGCCATGATGGCCAGGCCACGGTCTCTGGTTACACCCGCGTAGTTTCCAAAGTAAGTTATCAAATTCTGAGTTATAAGTTTTCACTTCTATCAGCAGTTCCTATGACTGCCAATTTTTGAAGTGAAAACTTCTTTAGGCGCGCCTAGACAGATATTTTGTGTGCTATAAATTGAATTGTAGCGTCACGCTTGGGTATGATAAGAAATCTTCGAGTAAACTCGGGACCATAGCCATTGGCCATCTAGAAATGCACCAGCCAATGGGAAATGCTGACGCATTTCTAGATGGCCATGCCATGATGCCTAGGCCACGCACTCTGGTTACACCCGTGTAGTTTCCAAGGTAAGCGATCAAATTCTGAATTATAAGTTTTCACTTCTATCGGTAGTTCCTATGACGGGCATATTTTTTTTTATATAAACGTTCTTAAATTTCACAGGAACAACAGATTGTTCTTGATTGTAGGACTTTACCGTGTGTGTGTGTACAACAATGTACAATGTCTGTCTGATGATGGGTAAAAATATTTAGGGAATGAGCCGTTTTCCCAAAGTCAAAGTCAAAATACTTTATTGATAAATGTTTAATTTACACGTCAATTAATAAAAAATTAAAACAAAACAAAGGGCATACACATTGTATACATTTTCAAAAATTTAAATTATCACATCACTGTATTATAATAACAACTATTAATAATCGTACAGAAAACTGTCAAGCATTATACGAGTGTAATAAATATGTTTCAAATACAATTGTTGATAAATGTCATTTTTTTACATTTTTATAGGAACTTTACCATCACTCTCTAAAAATTCGCTGTAACTATAAAAAGTTTGATCGATAAGCCAGCACTTTAATCTGTTTTTGAAGTTGCCGAAACTTGGGGCCGATATAACTATTGTGGGAAGAGTGTTAAAACTTCCGGTCCCATAATGTGAGTTAACTTCCGTGACCTCGTGAGAGAGTGTGGTATGACATCCAGCTCGTCCGCGTTGCGTATGTTACGAGAATGTCTCTCTCCTCGCGTATTGTATGATTTTAGATTATTTCTGACATATACAGCCATTTGGTAGATCAGGATAGCAGGTAACGTAAGTATGTCAAGTTCTTTGAAAAATGGTCTGACGGATTTGCATTGCGATACGCCAACGATGGCACGTACGGTACGGCACGTTTTTGGGGGCGGAACGCACGCTCCCAGTCAGTAGCGCGCGCGTATAGCTCAGCGCCGTACTGTAACTGAGAATGCACCGTGGCGAAGTAACACGCACGCGAAATATCCGCAGACACCACTCGGGATAGTGTAGTGTTCTGTAGTGTTGTGTTCTGTACCTGCTCAATCCTAACACCGCTTAGCGAGACTATTAAAGGTTTTGTATGGTGGCCCGACAGACAAAAGTGAATGACATGCGTCTTTTTCGAAATTAACATAAATCCGTTGGCACTAAACCACGAGTTTAAGCCGTCAATTACAATATTTAATTAATCTTCTAATTCCTCTACTGAAAGAGCTGTTACTACGGCAACCACATCATCTGCGTACATGAATATGTCCACACCTTTTACGGCTTCGGGGAGATCGTTTAGTAGGAGAGAGAACATAATATTTGAAACTGACGAACCCTGTGGTACTCCCATAAACGAAAGCAGCGGTTCTGTATTATTTATTATCGCCATCACCAGCATCCACTACTTGAGAGCGGCCTCGTAACATGTCAGTCAACACTGCGTATGATTTTCCGGCTATGCCGTAGTGTTTCAGCTTCAAAGTTAAGGTCTCATGGTCTGCGACATCAAAGGCCTTCGATAAGTCTCAACACAATATTGGTGGAAATATTGGTGGATAATTCACACACAACAACATCGGACCCCAAACTAAGCAAAGCTTGTATTATAGCGGCCAGATTGCTGATATAATACTTAAATAGTTTTTAAATACATACTTATTTTACATAGAAACACCCAGACACAGTGCAAACATTTGAATTCATCACACAAATATTTGCGCTGGGTGGGAATTGAACCAACGACCCTCGGCTTCGCAGGCAGAGTTGCTACCCACTAAGCCACGAGGCCAATCAAAACACAAGACCGCCATTTGTTGTTTACGTTCACGGGCAGTCAACACACTACGAATCACTTCACGCGTTAGAGAAGTCGTACCCTTCGCGGTATGCGTATTGTTGTTCACACAGCGCCTCGGTTTCTGATAAGTAGTCCACTAACCGTGAACTCAAGCCATTTTCGAACACTGTGGCCATTGCTGGTATAATCGATACTGGTCTATAGCCATCAATATCATCCCTTTTGCCTTTGCCTTTAAATATCGGGGACACTTTCGATATCTTCAGCGGCGACGGCTCCGAGCCCTCTCTAAGACAGTTATTAAACAGTGTGGTGAGAACTGAAGCTTGAGGCAAATTTGCTAAGTAGTTTAATTAGCTCCATCGACACACCGTATATGTCTTTTGACTTCTTTGGGGGTATTCTGGAAGAAACTGTGCTGAATACCTCATCAGCCGAGAAACTTGTTCGTCTGAGGGAACGGTCCGATGGTTGACGCGCTGATACTAATATTTTACGTACAGTAAGTAGCATGTAATGGATTGGAGAGTGAACTCAGGATTTATACATAGTTTTCATCCTGGTTACGTCTCACCAAATTGTACTGGCTGAAGGCCGTACCAAATCATAAGCTGAAGGCTTAAAAAAATGTATATTGAATATAATTGAATATAGTTAAAGAAGTTAATGAGAAAGAAGTTCATTAGAGAGTTGAATAGATAAGATAAATTGGCCAAAGTGAACGTGTCGTCTAGATTTATAGGACCCACGTTGTATCCGCATTACCCGAGGTTCTACGAGAAAGACCGGTTTACCTATATCCTATATGTTCCTAAGAAATAAAGAAATGTGACATCTTATAATTTACTAAAATGCAGTTACATAAATACCTAGGGTCCTGAAAAGAAGGTGATAATTCTATCTACAAAGAGAGTATACGGAGTATAGTTATTTTAATATTATAAATCAAATTCACAAAACAAGAGGTTTGAGATTAACTGTTATTTGAAAATGAAAATTACAGTTTACTGTCGCGGACCGGCCGTATGTGACCGACCGCTATGCGTTGACGAGCCTGGTCTGCCGGCAGCGAGAGGGGGAGAGACCTGTTGTAAGTAGGTCTCTTGAGTACGTGCCCTCTCGTTCCGACGGGCGCTGGTAGATTCGTCCCTGGGTTCACTTTGCGACCGCTGTGGGACAATCCTCGAATTCGTCCTGGATGTGAACTTGACCTTGGGTGATCTTGACTTGACCTTGTCTTCTGGTGTGATCCCCGGCGTGACCCCCGGCGTGACCCTCAACGTGACCACCGGCGTGACCACCGGCGTGACCACCGGCGTGACCACCGGCGTGACCACCGGCGTGACCACCAGCGTGACCACCGGCGTGACCACCGGCGTGACCACCGGCGTGACCACCGGCGTGACCACCGACGTGACCACCGACGTGACCACCGACGACCCCCGGCGTGACCACCGACGTGACCACCGACGTGACCCCCGACGTGACCACCGAAGTGACACCCGACATGCCCTTGGCGACGACTCGGCGCTGACACGACGTGGGCCCGACGATAACTCGACGTGATCCCGACGTTCGCTCGACGAGATCTTCTTGGCCGGACCTTGTAGGGGAGCAGGGAGCGGGGTAGTGAAACGCTGGTGTTGCTTGAGTCTTCCTTTTATTTTTCTTCCTTTTGAGTGTTCTTACTGGAACCGCTGAGTAGAGCATGCTCCGAACAAAATCGAGATCGCTAAGGTACCCCCTTACCTTTACCTAAAAGAGAGCCCCGTATTTTGGGCTCACTTTTCGGTACATTTTTACTATGCTATGAACACTATTTTCACCATAGCTTTGCCATTCCTGGTCGTAGGCTAACAAATGACCACTCGAAATGTAGCCCACGACCAGGTCTATAAATAAACATAACATCCAGGGGGGTACCTTAGCTTACAATTTAGTATTTTCGTAAAAACTATCAAATTTTCCAATATTTGCCTAATTTAAAGGAAATGAATGGACACCCTGCCTAATATTCGAGTAAAACTAAACAACAATCATATTTATTAGGTGTGCCCTACGTATTCCTACCAAAATAAACCATATTTACCTAACATTCATCCATTGATTTAAACCGAATTACAATTTTACCGTACTCATTACAAAACATATTGAAACTAGCCTATATGTACATGTGTTGATCGCCAACATCCTCCCCTTCGTGCGCTAGCACCATCCTCTGGCTCGGCGATCTCACTGGTCGGAGGCCCGTTGCTCGTCGTCTCGACGCTGCCGTTGCTCGACGTCAGGAACTCAGGAACCTCGTGCTCGCCGCCCCATGGAGGCACCAACAGCGCGGCCTTAGAGGTTGGCCGCCGCAAAATTCCGCCATTCGTGCGGACCTCGATGTCCCGTGTTCTGCCATCTGGTCCGAAGTAGGCGCGGACCTCTTTGTCTCTCGGTGATGTTCCTCTGCGCAGCGTCGAACCTTCAGCGAAGACTGCATCGCCACAGTGTAGGCGTGGCAAGCAGTCTTCACGCCGAAACAAGGATCTCTTTCGCTTCTTACGCCGTCGACCCACCTTGACAACAGTGGGGCCAAGGTGGTCGACGACCGCACTCGATGAAGGCGGTTGTCCGAAGCGATGTCCTTCATCTGGCATGCACATTGCTGTTTTCACGTCGATCTCTTTCATCTTAGATGTCTCAGGGGGCCTTCCCTTCGTGAGCGCAGTGATGTCTTCCCTGTAGCACTCTTTCTGGCATAATGTTCGAAGCACCTTCTCTGTGGCTTCTTTTATCGAGTTATCTTGAGACTTCTTTTTCTTCTTTTTCCTTGAAGATCTTTTCCACATAGGATCTTCTGTCTCGAAATTCTCATCTTTGTCCAGTTTCTTCTCTTTGCCTTTAAACTGGTTCGCCGTAGACTTGAAGTTTAACATTTGTTCTTCTCGGGCGAAGACATGCCCGCAGGTAACAATGTCGTCAGGTTTCGTTGCCCCCGAGGCGCATCCATGTAGCACCCACCCTAAGTATGTGAGGGATGCGACGGGCTGGTTTCTCTTCCCTTTCCGCGCTCCCCTGGAGACAATCAACTCCCAGTTGTCTTGCCCGATGAGAACCTTCGGCCGCTCTTCCTCGTAGCAAAGTTGATCCGCCATCTTTTGCAAGTGAGGGTACAGCTTGACCTTCTCTTTGTCTACTGCTTGAGGTGTCAAGCGAAGTTCGTCCATGGTTCTTGCCCCGGTGATAGTCCTTTTTTGTGTTTGATGAACGCCTCGAACTTTCATATTGAGCTGCATGGACCTCTTGTTCGACGGCAACTTTCCTCCAACTGTTTCTATGGTGAGTTGCTCTCGAGGTCCCTGTAGCCCCAGTTGATCGGCTACGGATGAGTCCACCAGTGTCACCGTTGAACCTTCGTCCAGCAGAGCCAAAACCTTGGCGCTTCCTTTTGGCCCGTAAATTTCCACTGGTACCATTTTCAAGTATGCCTTCTTAGTTTTCGCCGTATTGACCTGGAGCACGTTGTTGGTCACTTCCTTGCCATCCGGCTCCCTCTTCAATACTTCAGGTTGCCGATCTTCATGTAGAAGTTCATGATGCCATCTTCTGCATATTCTGCACCCTGGCTTCTGGCAGTCTTGCTTTCGATGTCGACCTTGCAAGCATTTGAAGCATAGCTTGCTACTAGTGGCGATCTTCCAGCGTTCCTTGATCGAGGCTTCCGTAAACTTCTTACATTGGTGCAGGCGATGGCTTCCTTGACAGTGTGGACAGTTTTCCTTATCTTCCCTTTGTTCCACGGCGGCATGTGTGACTTCTCTCTTCCAGCCTTGGCTTTTGGTTACAGCTTCTTGTAGTGCATATTGACTGCACCGGTCTGCCTCCCTGTTCAAGAACCTGCTCAGCTGTAGTAAGTCTGGATCTTCTGTATCCGCCGTGAAGTCGAACCATCGGAATCGTATGACCGCAGGCATCTTGTCCACTATGGTCTTCAGCATTTCCGGCGACTGGAGGTACTGAGGCTTTTTCAGACTCTTCACTGTTGCCACGATGTTGCTCACTCGACATGCAAAATCACACACGTCTTGAGCGCTCTCCGTCATCTTTGGCAGCCTCTTCAGTTTCTCCATCTCTGCCAGTACCAGTCCATCCGGTCTACCATATTGCCGACGCAGTGCTTCAATGATGTCTTCAGGTGTATTGTCTGAATACAACAGACATTTGACAGACTCTTGCGCTGCACCCCTGATGGACTTCCTCGGCCTTATCATGTTCTGGATTGGAGAGAAGTTCTCAGCCGTATCTTCGTAAATATAACCGCGTAAATTAAGCCTAATTAGTAATTGCAGGTTAGACCTAGTCAAGATAAGCTGTTAAATAATACCTAAATAAGTATTTTGTTCTTCTTAATATACTAAACATGTCCGATACAACCAAAAAATCCGCCCCCTCCACCTCTGCTTGCCTCACATCTGCCCCTGCCATGGCACCCACACGAACAAAGGTGCTTTCAGTAAGGTCAGTGGCATCGACCTTGCATAAACGCATTTTAAAAAAAAATATTAAGACCAGCAAGTCGGAGGTGGTGCAGCCGACGCAGCACCCGGGACAATGCCCTGGGGTGCCTACAGAGTTCCCCGAAGTGGGGTCCCGCTGCGCTCAGACACTCGGTCACGCCTCCTCGCCACCGCATTCAAAAACAGCTAGCGAAATCTCGGCTCCGGTGACCTCGGTGCCGGGGACGAGCCCAGAACGTGTGGCCGCGATGAACAGGATCGGGGACTGGGAACAGTGCGGGATCTCACCGCCAAAAGAGTTGAGGACGGATGACGATATGGATAGTGTGTCGGAGACATCTTTCCCGAACTCCGCCCGCTGCAAAAGAGCCAGTATGCTGATCGCACATAGCTCAAAGCGGACGGGGGTCGAGATGGACAGCGCCACTAAAGTGGCAAATGACGCACTACTCCGGGGGAAGGACGCTCTCGAAGAATCCCATAATTTGAGAAAGGATTTAAAGCAAACAGCTATCGAGAGTCTCCAGGCGCTCTACGAGATCGTCCTCTCCCTGGCAGAGTCCAGGCACCGTCACATAGTCTCACTACAACAAGAACGGACTCGACACGCAGTGGAGCTGCTCTCGGTGGAAAGGGCCCACTCAAAGTCCTTACAGACAATTAATCACGACCTAACAAAAGAGGTAGCTCTGGCGCGCGAAACACTTAGCGAACTCCAAATAGAAACTAAAGCTATTAGAGACTGGCAGAGCTTCGAGTCGATAGAGCCCTACCAACAGATCAAAGCAACAGCGGAGGCGGTGAAAGGCATCAACAGTTACCTCAAATCACCAGCGCCGCGCCAAAACCCCACCGTCGATCTGACACCGCTGCGGAATGACTGTCACAGCCTTAAAACTGGGATAGAAATTCTTCAAAGACAGGTAGACGAGATGCGGAGAGACTCAAACGTAGAAAGAGAGAAAACTGTTGAGGCCCTTCGCCAAAACGCTGAAATGCTAAAAGAGCTCGCCTTGATTCCTCCACCTCCAATCCCCTTAAATTATTCGGACAGGTTTTGCAAAATCGAAAAAATGTTGACTGAACAATCACTCCCTCCACCCCCCGCCCCAATTAAAATTAACATCGACGAGCACGTGCTACCAATCACCGAACGGCTCGAGGCTGTATCTTCGGAACTCCGGACTATGCGACAAGATAAATTAACTCTTCCTGCACCAGTTCTGAGCATCGAGGCCGAAATCTCCCAAGCGGAAACCGGCAAGCCACCGAAGCCCGCCTACGCCAAAATCGCGGCTAAGCCCATTGTGCCAAAACCTAATCATACACTGATCGTGACAACGGCAAATCCCACATCATCCACGACATCTGAAAATTTGATAGACAAGATAGCGTTAGCACTGGACACAAAGAAGACTGGAGCAAGAGTTGACCGAGTGCGCAAAGGTCGAAACAGGAAAGTCATCCTGAGTTGTAGCACAGAGGAAGACCTTGGCCTAGTCAGAAATCGTGTGCAGCAAGACAAGTCTCTAAAGGTTGAAACTGCGAAAGCAGGTAACCCACTGATCATCATTCGAGACGTCTTGTCGATTCATAAGGATAACGAAATAGTGGAAAATCTTCTGGCGCAGAATAAACATCTGCTACAGGGGGTTAATTTGCAAGAGAGTGCGATCAGGGTGCGATACAGGAAAAAGGCGCGAAATCCGCACGAGTGTCATCCGGTGATTGAGGTCTCCCCTCGCATTCACAGAGCTTTTTTGAACGCTGAAAAGGTCTACATAGGACTCCAGAGGAGACCTGTGGCAGACCATTCGCCCTTGGTGCAGTGCTCCAAGTGCCTAGGTTTCGGCAATACAAAAGCGATCTGCCGGGAAAGGGATGAGTCCTGCAGTCACTGCGGAAAAACCCACTCCTGGACACAATGCAAGGCAAGAAAAGAAGACCTGCCACCCAAATGCAAGAACTGTGCGATTGCTCATCCCAACAGCCCCAACAGAGAACTCGCTCACAACGCCTTTAGTAGCGAGTGCCCTGAAAGGATAAAATGGGATGGTATAGCGCGGTCTCGTATATCGTATTGCTAAGGGCACTCATGAGGAAAGTGGCTCAGTCTCCCAAAGAGTAGGCGAACCAGGTATGCGTTTCATCCAAGCGAACCTGCAGCGCTCCCAGAATGCAACAGCAGAACTCTTGAAGGTCGCGAGAGAAAGGGGAGTTTCAGTTGCCCTTGTTCAAGAACCCTATGTGGGAAACAAAGGCGTAATGAAACAGTATCATGGAACTCGCGTTATTCAGTGCAGTTTAAATAGGCAAAAACCAGTTAAGGCAGCCATAATAGTCTTCGGTGACAGGCTGGAGGTCATCCATGACCCCCAACTTGTTACCGAAACGGAAGCGGCGGTCCTGTTGGTCGGCACAGGCCTAAAACTGGGAGTGATTTCTGTCTACTTAGAAGGAGACCAAAAAGTCGACCCCTATCTCAGCAGGATTAAAGTATTCAGCGAAAAACTAGCGACTAAAGACCTTATTGTTGCTGGTGACGTGAATGCGTGGTCCCACTGGTGGGGAAGCACATCCCAAAATGAGAGAGGAGAAGCCGTAAACTCTTTCTTCAACGAAATGGACTTATTTATTCTCAACTCCGGCGATACACCAACCTTCGAGATCGTCAGGGAAGGCAAACTCTGCACAAGCATAGTAGATGTAACAACGTGCAGTGGGTCTCTCCTGGGGAAAATCGAGGGATGGAAGGTTGACAAAAGTATTACAACATCAGACCACAACGCAATCACCTTCACTTTGCGTCTAACTAAAGGTCTCGAAAAACAGAGACCAATAACAACTCGTAAATACTACACCAAGAAGGCACAGTGGTCAAACTTTATGTCACAGTTCAAATCATCCCTTGCAGAAGGAAAACTCTCGCCGGAGTCAGTGGAGAAATGTGAAAGTCCATTGGAACTTGAATCGATGATTACGGGCTACACAGCTAGTATACATGAAGCCTGCAAACAAACCATTCCACTGGTAAGCTCGCCGAAGGGAAATCCAACCCCCCCATGGTATACGAAAACGCTCGATAATCTAAAAAAAGAAGTTCTCAGAAGAAAGAGACGGATCAGGAATGCCGCCCCCGACAGAGTGGAACTTGTAGTCGAACAGTACCAAATTGCTCGGCAAGACTACAAGGATAAAGTCAAAGAAGCTCAGACGATAAGCTGGAAAGAGTTCTGCACGAATCAGGAGAAAGAAAGCATGTGGGACAAGATCTACAGAGTGATGAGAAAAACTTCGACAAGACAGGAAGAAATACTCCTAAGAGACACCGAAGGTAACACTCTATCCCCCCAGCTATCTGCAGAACTACTTGCTAAAACGTTCTATCCCGACGACTCTGAGAGCACAGACCAACCGTGTCACACAGAGATACGGGAGCGAACGACAGAAACGCCTATGGACTTACCGGAAAATGACCCATTATTCACGTCAGCGGAACTGGAATCAGTACTGAGAACTCTGAATCCGAAAAAAGCCCCCGGCGCAGACGGGCTATCCGCTGATATCTGTGCAGCAGCCATTCGATGCGAATGGGAGGTTTTCTTGGCGATAGCAAACAAATGCTTGTCGCTGAAATACTTCCCCAAGCAATGGAAAGAAGCGCACGTGGTCATATTACGCAAACCCGGTAAGACAGATTACACACATCCAAAATCTTACCGCCCCATAGGTCTTCTGTCCGTTCTAGGAAAAATCGTTGAAAAGCTTCTGGTAAACCGACTCCAATGGCATCTCCTCCCAACCATCAGTAGGAAACAGTACGGCTTCATGCCCCAAAGAGGCACCGAAGACGCCCTCTATGACCTGGTAGAGCACATCAAAAAAGGAGTAGACAGTAAAGACACCGTACTCCTAATCTCCCTGGACATAGAAGGTGCCTTCGACAATGCTTGGTGGCCCGCCCTCAAACATCAATTAGCGAAGAAGAGGTGCCCAACAAACCTCTACGACATGGTAAACTCCTACCTCAGCGATCGAAAAATCAAGGTCAACTATGCAAGAGCAGTCTATGAGAAGGAAACAACCAAGGGATGCGTCCAAGGGTCTATCTGTGGACCAACCTTTTGGAATGTGATTCTAGACTCATTACTACGAATGCTAGAAGCCGAGGGAGTATACTGTCAAGCATTCGCGGACGACGTCGTTCTCGTGTTTACAGGCAGCCCGAACATCATCGAACAGCAAGCGAGCAGGGCGTTGAACATGACAGTGAAATGGGGTAAAACTAATAAACTCAACTTTGCAGCGCATAAAACTAACGCGATGCTTTTCACAAATAAGTTGAAGTACGAAACTCCAAACATAGTCATGTCCGGCGTCCGGCTCGATCTGGTCGAGGAAGTCAAACTGCTAGGCCTAATGATCGACCGCCGGCTCAACTTTAAAGCACATGTGAACGCCCAATGTAAAAAAGTGGCGAACATTTATAGACAGCTCGCATGTGCAGCGAAGGTGACCTGGGGATTAAATGGCGAAATCACGAGAACTATCTACGTCGCGGTAGTGGAACCCATCATCATGTACGCCTCAAGTGTATGGGCACAAGCAGTAGACTTCGAGGAAAACAAGTCTCACTTAAACGCGATCCAAAGAGGCTTTGCCCAGAAAATCTGCAAGTCGTACCGTACTGTTTCTCTGAAATCAGCACTTGCCCTTTCAGGTCTGCTCCCCCTGGATCTCAGGATACAGGAAGCAGCAAGTTTGTACAGAGTAAAAAAGAACCTCTCCCAAGATTACCTCCCACCAGAAGTGGAACTCGAGCGGAACGTAAACTACTTGGACATACCCCATCCGTCCACGCAGACATCCGTAGAGTACGAACTTATAGAAGACACCTCCAAACTTCCAGAAGGACCTCAAATTTATACTGATGGCAGTAAGATTGAGGGTAAAGTTGGAGCTGCTCTAACATGGTGGAAGAATGGCAAAGAGGTCAAGAACTCGACATTCAAGCTCCACTCCGAATGCACAGTCTTTCAATCGGAACTCTATGCTCTTTGCCGGGCAACTCAAATGGTGTTAAAGAGCAAGGACCCAGAAGTCAATGTCCTGAGTGACTCCAGATCTTCACTCGAGCTGCTGAGTAATCCAAAAACGAGTCACCCCTTGGCAAAGTGCATAAAGGAAAACATTGGACAGATAAATGCTGAAGGGAGATCTCTTCGTCTTTTCTGGGTAAGAGCGCATGTGGGCACCGTCGGCAACGAAAGAGCTGACGAACTGGCCAAATCGGCAGCACTCACGGAATCGCCCAGGGACTACGAGGGGATCCCCTTGTCCTACGTCAAACGCAAAATCCGCGAAGAATCGGTCAAGAAGTGGCAGGATCGATATGAGACCTCGGACACCGGAAGAGTCACTCAGACGTTCCTCCCCGATATAGCAAACGCATATCGGTTGATGAGGACTACGAAACTGACTCATTTCCAGGTACAAGCGTTGACGGGACACGGAGGAATAGCAGAATACCTCTACAGATTTAAGCTTAAGAGCAGTCCTGTATGCGAGTGTGACTCTGAAAAATCCGAGAATGTCTGGCACGTGCTGATAGATTGTCCCCGATTCATGGCTGCAAGACATGATCTCGAATCTATGATTGACAGGAAGCTGGTTGTTTCGGATCTCCACAACGTCTTGGCAGATCCAGATAGTAGACCACGGCTTCTGGCTTTCATGGAGAGTTCATTCCGCATAGCGGCCAAAAGAAACTCCACACTTTCTAATACTCACCCCCCCTCACCACCACACCCTACCCCACTGTCCGTGGACGCCACGCCGGGTGCAATCTCCGTCCAAGATAACTCCTCAAAGAGCATCTCCGTCCAACAACTACTGGAGAACGCAGACCGAGGAGAGGCGGGGATCCGTATCCGCGGGGTGGCTCTCTTCATGGATAGCAACAAAGAGAGATTCGGAATAAGCTTTTGCTTCGCCTGGGAAAGGAAACGCGCCCGTTTGTCGCCGGGATTGTCTTGTCTGCTCAATGGAAGTACCGCAAAAGTCACAATGAAGCGGAAAACCTTCGACGCTATGCCAGTGTGCGAGGTAGACGGCCACCGATTTCGGTTGGTGCGATCGAGAAACAAAACGATTGCACTAATAGAATACTCAGAAGGTCGGACGCCTTTCACACAGGCAAGTGCGCTGCTTGCACATCTTAGCAGAAATGCGGGTGAAACACCCCGGGTGATAAGCGTGGATGCGATGGCAATCGAATACTCAAGAGCGAAAGTCGCAGACCGGCTGGGTTGCATTGAAGCCTCTAAACATCATGAGGTTGTCGTATACGAAGATAGGGGAGAAAATCTGAGCTTCCTAAGAGCCCCTTCGCACGACCTAACAAATGCAACTGACAGCTGGGGACACCCCGTTCCTAGTTCGACCAACCAAACCGGTTAGCTTTAGAATTACGTTTAAAATGTTCACCACCCCCCTACTCCCCCCCTTATTTTCCTCTTCTTCTCCTAATCCAAGAACTATGTAAATAAAAAAATATTGTATTGTAATGACAAAAGTCACGGACCCCGGAGTCTGTGGAGTGTTTAAATTAAATAAAAAAAAAAAAAAAAAAAAAAAAAAAGCCGTATCTTCGTATGCCCTCTTGAAGACTAGCCACTCGCTAGCGTTCCCGTCGAACTGTGGGAGTTCGAACATGTAGCTAGGTGCTGCTACATTTCTCGTTGACAACTCGACGACGTCCCGTAGTGCTTCAGCGATGCCCTTGATGTCGGAAGAAGCTTCAGTGATTTTCGTGGCTGCCTGTGCCTTACCGGGCTTCTCCGGTTCTGACACTTTCCCTGGCAGCCTTTCCGTCGAATCGCTGATCCAATTCTGCACCATCTCTTCCCGGTTTACTGGCACGCTGATCACGGAGTCGTCATCGTCTTCTTCTAGTTGAACCATCTCCAGTTCTGCCTTTGCCAATTCAGCCGCAGCTCGTGCCTGGTCTAGCTTCCGTCGAGCTAACTCTACACGTGCTTCCATTTCTATTTTCCGCCTGGCTGTTGATGCTACAGATGAGGCCTTTGATTTCTGTAGCCTCTCGGAGATCTTCAAACCTGGGCTTCCCACCAGTGTTCTGACTTCCTCGGTTGTGGTCCCAATCGTAGTCTCGAACGACGTCCCAGACGGGAAGGTACCTTCTGTTCTGGTACCGGATGTCGTACCGGACTCCACTGTGATGCCACGTGATGCTCTCTCAGTCGGCGTGCGTTCCAGCCGATCACCTCCCTTCTGGCTTTTTGTAACGGGCATCTTGATCTTCGTTTCCTCTCGCACGATGATCACTTCGTCCGTTGTCTTGAAGCGCAGATGTCTTTAAGTATTCACCTCCTCAACGAAGTCCCACGATGATCGCTACGGCGTGAATCCGGCTCGAAGGACCAGCTGTCGCGGACCGGCCGTATGTGACCGACCGCTATGCGTTGACGAGCCTGGTCTGCCGGCAGCGAGAGGGGGAGAGACCTATTGTAAGTAGGTCTCTTGAGTACGTGCCCTCTCGTTCCGACGGGCGCTGGTAGACTCGTCCCTGGGTTCACTTTGCGACCGCTGTGGGACAATCCTCGAATTCGTCCTGGATGTGAACTTGACCTTGGGTGATCTTGACTTGACCTTGTCTTCTGGTGTGATCCCCGGCGTGACCCCCGGCGTGACCCCCAACGTGACCACCGGCGTGACCACCGGCGTGACCACCGGCGTGACCACCGGCGTGACCACCGGCGTGACCACCGGCGTGACCACCGGCGTGACCACCGGCGTGACCACCGGCGTGACCACCGGCGTGACCACCAGCGTGACCACCGGCGTGACCACCGGCGTGACCACCGGCGTGACCACCGACGTGACCACCGACGTGACCACCGACGACCCCCGGCGTGACCACCGACGTGACCACCGACGTGACCCCCGACGTGACCACCGAAGTGACACCCGACGTGCCCTTGGCGACGACTCGGCGCTGACACGACGTGGGCCCGACGATAACTCGACGTGATCCCGACGTTCGCTCGACGAGATCTTCTTGGCCGGACCTTGTAGGGGAGCAGGGAGCGGGGTAGTGAAACGCTGGTGTTGCTTGAGTCTTCCTTTTATTTTTCTTCCTTTTGAGTGTTCTTACTGGAACCGCTGAGTAGAGCATGCTCCGAACAAAATCGAGATCGCTAAGGTACCCCCTTACCTTTACCTAAAAGAGAGCCCCGTATTTTGGGCTCACTTTTCGGTACATTTTTACTATGCTATGAACACTATTTTCACCATAGCTTTGCCATTCCTGGTCGTAGGCTAACAAATGACCACTCGAAATGTAGCCCACGACCAGGTCTATAAATAAACATAACATCCAGGGGGGTACCTTAGCTTACAATTTAGTATTTTCGTAAAAACTATCAAATTTTCCAATATTTGCCTAATTTAAAGGAAATGAATGGACACCCTGCCTAATATTCGAGTAAAACTAAACAACAATCATATTTATTAGGTGTGCCCTACGTATTCCTACCAAAATAAACCATATTTACCTAACATTCATCCATTGATTTAAACCGAATTACAATTTTACCGTACTCATTACAAAACATATTGAAACTAGCCTATATGTACATGTGTTGATCGCCAACAGTTTACCATAGATAGATTTTGATTAGTTTTAACTAGCCTGCCTGTTTATAGAATTAAATAGCGAACTTCTCTCTACTACAAACGTAAAGCTTGTATATGAATTTTAATTTAGATTATTATTTTTCTTAAACCGTATTAGTCGGACTCCACAAGGATGCCCTTGCTTCAACACGATTTCGCAATCCTAGCCGCGAGGAGAGAGACATATCTTAGCACTCTATGGATTCACCGAGTGGGAGCCTGGTGTCCATCGTGCAACACAGAGAGAAAACAGAAAACTGGAGTAGACCCCAAGACTTGTGATTTGGGTCACTCGGGCATAGGTTTAAGGGGCACTTTGTGAAGTACTTCTACATTCACCTTAACTATTCTCAGACCTCTCATCTCATCAAAATCATCTGTTCATCCAAATCTGACAAAAACCCAAAGTCAAAGTCAAAGTACTTTATTCATAAATGTACAATTTACACGTCAATAAATAAAAAATAAAAACAAAAGAAAGAGCATACAAATTGTATACATTTTCAAAGTTTGAAATGACTACTTTACTGTATTATAATAATTATTGTACAGAAAACTGTCAAGAATTATATGAGTATAATATGTTTTTATAACAATTGTACTGACCCATGTCAAATTTTTGTATACATTTTTATAGGACTTTGCCGTCACTCACTAAAAATTCGGTGTAACTATAAAAAGTTTGATCGATAAGCCAGGACTTTAATTTGTTTTTGAAGCTGCCGAAACTTGGGGCAGATATAACTATTTTGGGAAGAGTGTTATAAACTTCAGGTCCCATAATGTGAGTTAGCTTCCGTGACCTTGTGAGAGAGTGTGATATGACATCCAGCTTGTCCGCGTTACGTATGCTTCGAGAATGTCTCTCTCCTTGCGTATTGTATGATTCTAGATTATTTCTGACATACACAGCCACCTGGTAGATCAATATAGCAGGTAACGTAAGTATGCCAAGCTCTTTGAAATACTCGTATGGTCTGACGGATGTGCATTGCCATACGCCAACGATGGCACGTACGGCACGTTTTTGGGCGCGGAACGCACGCTCCCAGTCGGCAGCGCGCGCGTATAGCTCGGCGCCGTATTGTAACCGAGAATGCACTGTGGCGAAGTAACACGCACGTGACACTTCCGCAGACACCACTCGGGATACTCGTCTTAGCGCAAAGCACGCACTGCTGACTTTAGCACACATCTTGTCGATGTGGTATTCCCACGTCATGCTGCGATCAATCTCGAATCCCAAAAATGTGGTGTTCTGTACTTGCTCAATCCGTACACCGTTTAGCGAAACTTTAAGCGATTTTGTATGATGGCCCGACAGACAAAAGTGAACGAAGTGAGTCTTTTTTGAAGTTAACATAAAACCATTAGCTCTAAACCATGAATTTAAGCCGTTAATTACAATATTTAATTTATCTTCTAAATCCTCAATTGAAAGAGCTGTTACTAAAGCAGCCACATCATCTGCATACATGAATATGCCTGCACCCTTTACGGCATCAGGGAGATCGTTTAGTAGGAGAGAGAACATTATATTTGAAATCGACGAACCCTGCGGTACTCCCATAGACGAAGGCAGCGGATCTGATTTATTATCGCCATCGCCAGCATCCACTACCTGAGAGCGGCCTCGTAACATGTCACTCAACACCTCGTATGATTTCCCAGCTATGCCATAGTGTTTCAGCTTTAAAGCTAAGGTTTCGTGGTCTGCGACATCGAAGGCCTTCGATAAGTCACAGCACAAGATAGCTACTTGCTCTTTACGTTCACGAGCAGCCAACACACTACGTATCACTTCACGCGTTAGAGAAATCGTAGACCTCCCTTCGTGGTATGCGTATTGTTGTTCACACAGCGCCTCGGTTTCCGGTAGGTAGGCCACTAATCGCGAACTCAAGCCGTTTTCGAACACTTGCTATTGCTGGTATAATCGATACTGGTCTATATCCATCAATATCGTCCCTTTTGCCCTTGCCTTTAAATATCGGGGACACTTTCGATATTTTCAGCGACGACGGGTACGAGCCTTCTCTAAGACACTTATTAAACAGTGTGGCGAGAACCGGAGCTAGAGCAAAATTGCTAGTTTAATGAGCTCCATCGACACACCGTATATGTCTTTCGACTTTTTTGGGGGTATTTTGGAGGATACTATGCGGAATACCTCATCAGCCGAGAAACTTGTTAGTCTGAGGGAACGATCAGAAGCTTGCCGTGCTGATACTAAAATTTTACATACAGTAGCATTATCAGCTTTAGGTGTCCCACAGGCAGCAGCTGCATTTAAAAACCGAACATTCATAGCATTTACGGCATCTTTTGGCGAACTAAACTTACTGCCGTTACAATCTTTTACAATCTCTGAGCAGTACAACCTAGGGGTATTGTTTTTCCCCCTCTCCACGTTCACGATTCCCCACATAGCTTTAGATGGGTTCATACTTCCGTCTATTATACTACTATAATGATTTGTCTTAGACATATTCAAAGTCGAAATGTATTTCCTGTTGAGATCGTCAAATATAGCTATTAAGTTCTCTTCCTCAGGAAATTGGTCAACTAATTTCGCAATATCAAACAACAATGATTTTAGATTAAAGTATGTCAGGCGTAACCCACGACGCGTCACGTTTGTTATTTGGAGTTCGTTTTATAGGGAAACAAGTATCATACTTATTTGCTAAAATATTGATCAGTGCCAGCGCAAATGTTTGAGCGGTTTTGTTTCTCTCGCTTACCTCGCAACAATTTATACTGTCAATAGACATAACGAAATTTGCCCGGTTATTCTGCGAGAAATCACGCGTGCGGCGAGTGAGCTGTGCTGGCGTTGAGTGTGCAAATTTCACCACTCCACGTACAGCTAAGTGATCCGACAGAAGCGTATTTATTGAGTTTGCGGAAGTAAGTTGTCGCGCTACATTTGTAAAAATAAGGTCAATCGCTGTTTGTGAGTTTTCTGTTATACGAGTAGACAAGTCTACAATCGAACTCACATCATGGGAGTGGAGTAAGTCGGACAGATTTCTAAAGTCAGCGCTAGTGTTGTCTAAAATATTTATGTTTATGTCACCGAGAATGATGAATGTTTTATCGGTTTCACTGAGCTTATGGAGCAAACGTTCCAGGCCACTTAAGAAACCTCTAACATGAGCTAGGTCTGTGCGATAAATGCAAATGATAGTAATGTTAAAGTCCATAACGTCAATCGCGGAGATTTCGCAAAATCTTTCTTCTGACAATGCTGATAACTCAACGTTTTCGACACACTTTAGTGCTTCATTTACAAAGATGCAAGATCCGCCATGGATAACATTATTTATACAAAAACTAGACACTAACTTGTAGCCTTTTAAGTGTATACATTGTAAATTCGGGGCTGTAAGCCAGTGTTCTGTTAATGCAAGAACATAGCACTTAAGATCAGATTCTAAGAGAACTTCTAATCGATGAGTCTTATCGTTTAACGAGTTAATGTTTTGGTGGCATATTGTCAACTGTCTCGGTGGTAAGCACTGCGCGTTCATGCTAAACACTGAGTTTTGTACTACGGCCACCAGCTGTCGTCGCAGTGGGGCCGCCGGCGGAGTGGCGGGGGTGGTGTTGCGTCCGCAGCCCCGCGCCCGAAGCCGCGGTAGTTTTGGTGTTGTTTGCGTCATCTGCGGCGTCTGAGAACGGGCGCACCGCCCGCCGGTCGCCGCGTCGAAACCAAGGACTAATTTCGACTCTACTTGGCCAATTATCAGCTTTCATGAAAAACTCATATTTGCTTGTTGGTACGGTCACGGCAAACGATGCGTGACGAAACCACTAGTGCAGTTTCAAATACTCGTTCTAGCATAGAACGTACTGCATTTCTGGATAAGCCAAGATCTTTCAGCAGGTTATAGAGAGATTTTGCTGGTATACCTCTCGCTCCTACTTCTACAGCAACTTTCTATGTAGAAATTAACTACATTGCCGCTTTTGTTAATTTGTTAAGAAGGTTATAATACTTATTTTGTTTTATAGCATACTAGCAGCGCCCCGCGGTGTTACCCGCGAAGTTCCCGTTCCCGTTGTTCCCGTTGTTTTCCGGGATAAAAAGTAGCCTATGTGTTCTTCCAGACTATAATCTATCTGTGTTCCAAATTTCAGCCCGATCCGTTCATACGTTAGGACGTGATTGAGCAACAAACATCCAAACATCCATACATTCACATTTATAATATTAGTTGGATTCTTTAGAGATTATATGTAGAATAAATCTACGTTAATTTGTTTAGACGGTTATAACACTTATTTTGTTTTTTCGCGTATTCTTTAGAGATTATATTATGTAAAGTCTAAATCTATGATCATTCAGACAGTAATAAAATTAGTATTTTGCCCCGCATGTCCGGAAGAAAAAGTCTCTGTGTCAAACCTTGTTCTGTATAAGTAACAGGAATTCGACGAGCTTTACTTTATCTAGCTCAAGGACTGACTTCGAAGCCTTGTAGATCAAAATATTCATTCCATTAGAGCCGAAGTACTATTAGTACTGATAATCATGTTCTGTATAAAATTCAATACATTATTGAACAACCGCTGTCGTTTTAAACGGAGAACATCAAGACATAATGTTAATCATAATAGATAAAGATAAGTCTCTATAGGAGTTTTATAAGTTGTCGGAAAAATCATGAAATTTTAACTCGCCGATTATACTTCGGAATACATGGACATAGGTCAGAGTCAAACCTTTTTTATCTAAATATCACAACCGTCCGCTGTTGTGTCTCCCGAGAGATAAACATGTCTGTAATATATTCAAAATTTCAGAGTCAAGGTACGCTACATCATAAATGCAATTTTATATACAACATTACAATTAACGTTTACAGGATAAATACCTTTTCTGTATTTTAGTTTTTCCACAATTTTCTTTTGTCAATGTTGTTTGTTATGTAATAATGTATCATTTTTTAAATAAATTAATTATTTCTTCATTATTTCTTTTTCCAACAAAATGTAATATTTATTTGACATCAAGTTTTTTCCTTCCGTCAAACAAACAACTTCAAACTCCAAGAATAAGCCTTACTCAATTCTGGGTTCAGCACCTGATTGGACTATTTTAATGGACACGTATGAAAAGCACTACAAAATCCCAGAGGATGTGGGTGTTTCGTCATCCAGACCGGACATTTTCCTTTTTTCTAGGGCTACGAAACGCATAGTCCTGGTAGAACTTACCGTACCGTGGGAAACTAATATACCTAAAGACCACGCGATGAAACAAAATAAGTATTACGACCTTCAAAATGAATTAACAAAAAATGGCTATGTAGTTAATTTATACGCTGTAGAAGTAGGAGCGAGAGGTATACCAGCAAAATCTCTCTATAACCTGCTTAAAGACCTTGGATTGTCCAGAAGTGCAGTAAGTTCTATACTAGAACGAGTATCTAAAGCTGCACTAGTAGGATCATATCGGATTTGGCTGGGCAGGGAGAGAAATACGACTAGTGAAGGTGAGTGTTGACGTACGTCAATATAAGGGGCCCCTTTTAAACCTACTACCCGAGTCACAAGTCTTGGGGTCTATTCGATATTTCTCTCTCTGTCACACGATGGACCCGGCACCCGCACGGTGAATCCATGGAATGCTAAGAAGTTCGTCTCTACTGCTGTACTATCTTCTACGATCTCAGAGAAGTTCAACCTAGGGGTATTGTTTTTCCCCCTCTCCATGTTCACGACTCCCCACATAGCTTTAGATGCATTCGTACTCTCATGTATTATACCATTAGAGTGGTTTGTTTTAGACATATTCAAAGCAGAGTTGTATTTCCTGTTGAGATCGTCAAACATGGCTATTAAGTTAGTAAGTTGTAGTGGTAGGGCTCTTAGTAGAGTCCGCATGGGGAAGTACCACACCTTTGCCAGATATTCTACCACCAAGCAGTATTGTGCAAACATTACTGTGTTCTGGTTTGAAGGACAATATTTCCAGAGAAATTACAGGGCTTAGAGTTATAACATCTTAGATCTCATGGTGACGAGCGTAGTGCAGTGCCAGGTAATGATTTGGACTCTTCATGTTCCAATAGCTGCGTGTCACTGTGCTGTTATGTGGGGCAGGCATGTTGTTTACCATCAGCCACATGCCCTGCTCGTCTCGTCACTCGTTATTTAAAAAAAATTGTTGTCTGTAAAGTCGGTTTACTGACGATAGTTGAACGTGACAACGTCTTAAGAAAATACTGATGGAATGGTAGCATTTTTCAAAAGAAAATTTTAATTTCATTTGTTTAACAAATCTATTAAACAAATGAAACTAAAATTTTCTTTTGAAAAAAACAATGCAAACAAGCTTTTAGATGCCGGGGATCGAACCCAGGGCATTTAACATGCAAAGCAAACGCTCTACCACTGAGCTACATCCCCGCTTGAACTACTGGTCGAAATAATTAATACAACTGTAACAAACATGCGGCGAGGTAACGACCGACGGTAACGCGGTAACGGTACATGACGCCATGTTTTGCGGGCGTGCAGCCGGCTTCATCGAATTATAAGACGTTATCACGTCAAAAAAAAAATGTTCGCTGCCTCAGGACATTAATCAACTAATTTTGAAATATCAAACAACAACGATTTTAGGTTTAGTATGTCAGATGTAACCCATGACGCGTCACAAAATAAAACTTTGGCCTATGGTGAAATTGGGAACTATTTTTAAGAGATCTTTTTGTGTCTTGAAAACGCCCCATTCAAAACAACACTAGTGTATGCGTATTCATATTTGGCGAAAATAGAATTAAATATGTCGATTAGCGAACTGACAACTATCTTAGATAGTAACAAATCTGTGTTTCAACTTTGTTGAACAACAAACAACCATTTCACATTGTTATAATATTAGAAAGATTCTCTCTAGTCCAACAAGAGAGAAATAAATGTATTTGTAATATAGGGGTTACTGGTACTAGAGAGGAAATGAAACCACGTCACTGTATAAAGTATAAACTGCTGACTGTATTGATCTTAAACTATACAAGTGACGCGGGGCGAGAGACTAATCGCTCGACCGCTGTCATCCGCTTATATACTAAATCTTACCACATAAGTACGTGCTCTTAGGTTCCTACGTACACCCCTTTCTTAAAAAAAAAATGGTTGTCGGTAGTCGGTTTACTGACGATAGTTGAACGTGACAACGTCTTAAGAAAATACTGATGGAATGGTACTGACGACGTCATGCGGCGAAGTAACGGCGGCAACGGCGGTAACGGCACATGACGTCATGTTTTGCGGGCGTGCAGCCGGCTTCATCGAATTATAAGACGTTATCACGTCAAAAAGATAAAAACATAAGCTAACAACATAAGATAACAATCCAAAAAAAAAACGTACATATATCACAAATTGTTTACACTATAAAATTACGATCAACTTGTCACATGTTTCCTTCCGCTTGTTTGGCATTTCTTTCAGTGCTAACCTTGGCATATTGACATCGAACCGCTTTGCTCAGTCAGCGTTCTAGTTTGCACTATTGACTTACATTTCCTATTACGTGACGTATGTCACTCACAATACAATCTCTTAAATAAACAATACCCGAATAAGTCACCAGAAGTTCCTTGTCATATACACAGTACTTTTTCTGGGATTCCGTGGGCTTCTTTGAAAAATAACCGAGGGGTCTCCATACTCCCTTTTCCTTCTGTTGCAATACCGCGCCTATACTAAAGTCTGACGCGTCTGTCATAAGAGCTAACCCTGCCCCTGGACTCGGGTGCGATAACGTGGCAGCATTTTGTAAGTTTTCCTTACACCGTCAAATGCGCTAATTGCCTCGTTAGTCCATACTATTTATTCTACTCTTATCTCTTTTCTTTGCACATCTGTAAATAGCTACCTAATATTCCTTGTAATTTTTGCACCGTTTGGTATGTGTGCTCTATAAAAATTAATATACCCAAAAACCAGCGTAACTGCTCTAACGTCTCCGGTTTTGGATAGTCCTGAATAACTTTCGACTTTGTCAGGCAAAGGACTTTTTCTTTTTGCGAGACCTCGTAACCTAAAAAATCTATTTTACTTTTTTCAAATACACATTTTCCTATATTAATTGCCATTCAAAATTTCTGCAAACGTTCAAATAACACAAGTGCTTTTTATGCCAGGTTGCTGTTTACTAATACGAGTAAGAGAGATAGAGCTAGTGCGCGAACTACGCAACGTACGCATGCGTGCAGTTCCACACTCTTGGGCATTCACGTACGTATACATATAAAAGCGAAAGCGAAGTACGTATATATATAAAAGCGAAAGGTCACTCATCAAGGAATCTCAGAAACTATAAGTGCTAGGAATTTGAAATTTTGCATGGAGGTCCCTTTTAGCACGTAGGCGCTCGCTAAGACGGGGTTTTGCGAAATTCAACCCCTAAGAGGGTGAAACAAGGGATGAACGGTTGTATGAAAATTCGTCTTATTAAAGTTATTAAATTTTGTGTCTAGACACTTTACACGAAGCAATTAAATGTATGTTCTATCAATTTTGTAATTTCATAAAGTACGGGGGTGAAATTGGGGTTGAAATGAGGGATGAATGTCAATATGGAAGTTCCCAACCGTTGAAGATAAAACAATGAAACTCTGTATATAGACACTTGACACGAAGCAAATTAATGTTTGTTCCATCCATTTCGTAATTTTTAACTGTACGGGGTTGAAATTGGGGTTGAAATGGGGGATGAATGTCAATATGGAAGTTCCCAACCGTTGAAGATAAAACCATGAAACTCTGTATATAAGCACTTGACACGCAGCGAACGAATGTTTGTTCTAGCAATTTTGTAATTTCAAACTGTACGGGGGTGAAATTGGGGTTGAAATGGGGGATGAATGTCAATATGCAAGTTCCCAACTGTTGAAGATAAACCATGAAACTCTGTGTATAGACACTTGACACGAAGCGAACGAATGTTTGTTCTTGCAATTTTGTAATTTCGAACTGTATGGGGATGAAATTGGAGTTGAAATGGGTGCCGAATGTATCTTACGCTTTCAGATCTAAACAACTGAACCGATGTTGATGAAATTGTATACCATTGTTTTATTATAAACTGTTTTAGTAACCGTAAATGTGTCTGGGTATACAAATAGGTACTGCCTGAGTTACCTTAGTATTTATTTCGTGCGGACGAAGTCGCGGGTAACAGCTAGTTTTATATATAGTTTAAAACACTACAATTAAAATATAGTTTAAAAAAATTAACTAAAAAATGAAAAATAAATAATAGTTTAAAAAAAAAAACAAAAAAACACGCTTTCGTAAAAAATCCAACTTAAAATAAGAAAATAAAAATTAATAAATTTAGATTAAGAATATTGTATATTAGAAATGAATGTACATTTTTGTAAAAAAGCGTGGGGTGTATTCAAAGCGCTTTTTAAGATATTATATTATCAAAGTGATGATTTTTCTACTCATCATCTGCCAATAAAATGTTTATAATTACACTATGCACCCCACGCTTTTTTACAAAAATGTACATTAATTTCTAATATACAATATTCTTAATCCAAATTTATTAATTTTTATTTTCTTATTTTTAGTTGGATTTTTTACGAAAGCGTGTTTTTTTAGTTTTTTTTTAACTATTATTTATTTCTATATCCTCTGTACTAATTTTCTACCGTCAGCTTAAAATTCTTCAAAAAATCGGCTCCAATTATTATCGGCTGTTTAACATCGCATAGCACTTTCCTTGAACCGGAAATGGAATCTGCACAGCCACTCTGGATCACCTGGCGTCCTTCTTTTCCGCGAAACAGACCTATTTCCGCTCCGTTTTGCCGGCTCCTGCTTCTTCCGCGTTCTTGGACTCGAACCTTACTGCGTAGTGATGTTGCTTCTAACTCCAGCTTCCTCATCTGCCTGACTAGCTCCGTGAGAGGTAAATGGGATACCTGCTCGATGCTTCCGGACACAGTAGCGACGTCGTAGCATGTGGCGTTCTGTATACTTTTGTCCGCCGTAAACGCCAAATTGTCCAGCGCCTGGACACACCGTAATGACCGCTCTGCCGGAAACTGGCATCCTGGATAGCCACAAGCTCTTCAACGTCTGCTCTGAAAATTGTTCTGGTCTTCTGGAATCGTCGCTTTCCTCATAGACCTGCAGCAATCGGTCCTTCAGCACCGTATACTTGTTGTTCACCGGCGGCTGAAATGAGTTTCTCCCCAATTTTGATATTACCATATTGAACTTTCCTCCAACTCCTTGTTTCTGCGATGCCATCACTGCTTCAAACTGGGCAAACCATAACCGCGGCATGTCAACCCAAAAATCTGGACGCCTCGTTGACACACCTATAGTGGCCAGGGCACAATCAGCGGAATTCGTTTGCTCGTATTTCATGCCCTTCTGCCCTACTTGCCCACTTACTGGCGCAGCGTGCGGAAACATTCTTGAAAAATGATTACCTGAGTAACACAAAAAAAATCTTCTAAATCTTCAATTCCACCGTTCAATTAAATGTCTGGGGTCACAACTGTAACCACAACTGGATCACGTCGGGGTCACCACTGTAGGTGTTACTGGTACTGGAGAGGAAATGAAACCACGTCACTGTATAAATAAACTGCTGACTATATTGATCTTAAACTATACAATTGACGCGGGCCGAGAGACTAATCGCTCGACCGCTGTCATCCGCTTATATACTAAATCTTACCACATAAGTACGTGCTCTTAAGTTCCTACAGTAATACTAGCAGTGCCCCGCGGTTTTACACATTTACTATTCCGTTATTTTTCCCGCGATAGAAAATAGCCTATGTGTTATTCCAGACCATTATCTATTTGTGAACCAAATCTCATCCAAATCCCTTGAGTAGTTTTAGCGTAAACGAGTACCAAACAGACATCCACATAGTCGTACAAACTTTCATGTTTTTAATATTAGTAGGACATAGAGAAACATTATATTAAATAATATGAAACGAATATAAGCCAAAACATTGCTATGTCGTGGCCGGGTATCAAACTCGTATAATCTTGTTGATAGAGAGATGGAGAAACTGGAGAAAGAAATAATTTTGTTCGGAGAAGTGATAAGTTGCCATATCACTTTTTTTTTAGTTTTGATCACAGACTAAGTAGAGATGGGTTTGATAAAATAGGCGGCATGTCCAAGCCTTAAGGAAGCATTGCGAGCTCAAGCAGATGCCGACTGATTCTGGGTAGCGATTCCAAATGCGGAGGTAAAACTATATTTGTAATTGCGATTCCGAATGGTTTGGAATCGGAATGACAATCCCCTGTCTCTGTCATGCTAATCAGATAAGACAAAGACCGAGAGCTGAGATTCAGTGTCGGATGCAACCGAATGGATTTAGAATTGCTACCCTGATTTCAATGAGCACGACTCGACCGTTCGATCGTTGTTGTTCAACCGATGGGTCGTGGTTTATGGTTCATTACTGACCAAATTCGAATGCCTGTGGAAATCCGGAAATAAAAAAAATCTCTTTGTCATCTTTAACTAATCAATGTCTCAAAAATGTCAAGTGAAACGTCAAACAAAAGTTTTCGAATTTTCCAACCAATGTCAATGTCAAATGTCAATTGTCAATTTGTCAATGCAGACTTGCAGACTGCAGAATTTAGAATTTCGTGAAGTAGAAGAAAAAGCAAAACAAAAAGTATTTCGGTTTTCGGTTCACACATAATTATTTCACTTGATTATCGTTGTTTTTGCTAATTTCGGTTTTACATCATATGATCCAACAATGGTTGACGACCTCAAGAAATATTTAAACCACTTAATAGAAAAGTTAGTACCGAAACTAATGAACTGTTTTGACTGTAAAGTTTTTTGGTGAAACTACATAATATTTTATTGCAGAGTGAATGGTCTCCACTGCATCGTAATAACAGACCGAGATGGGGTACCGCTAGTGCGGGCTGTTACGGAGAGAGCCCCTCCTTTAGCGTTAAGACCGAACTTTATTTCTACATTCGGTATGGCAACCGATCAAGCCAGCAAACTTGGGCTAGGAAGAAATAAAACTATTATTTCTATGTACTCCAGCTATCAAGTTAGTAAAATCTTTATTTATATTCTGAGTTTACTGTCGTCATAAGTCTATAGTTATTAAGGCCTATGTTATCCTGTGCTAAATAAGTGCATTGCACTTTATTATCATTATCCATTACTGTGGCAGCCTAAAGACCTCCTTACCTTTCTTCCAGTTTACTTGACCTTGAGACATTGTCATTACATCCTATGGTTTTTGAAGTGAAAATTTCTGTAGGCGTGCCATAGACAGATTTTTCTTGGTCTGTGAATTGAATTATGATCAATAGAAATCTTCGGGTAATCTCAGGACCATGGCCCTGCCCATGGCCACGCCTTCCTGTTTCACCCGCGTAGTTTCCAAAGTAAGCTATCAAATTCTGAGTTTTTTTTACCATTATAGGTTTCTATTAAGGCTATTATAGGTTGTCAAGTTAAATGACGATTTGGTCTATGATAAGACATGCTTTCTTAGAAAGAACAGATTCACTCTAGATTTGCTAGATTTGAAGACACCAAGATTGTAACCATCGAAAAAACCCACTCGCACAGCCTAGAAATATACTTATCACAAAATTTGAGTCAAACCTCTTCGTTCCAGTCTTATGGTATGTTACAATTCCAGGTAATACAGATGAACAAGTTACCCTTAGTCATTACATTCATCGGCAGCGACAACTGCAACACTGGCCACATCCTGTCCCTGGAAAGTCAGATTGAACCCTTCCTTAAAGACTTGGCCGCAGTTGTGGAGAATGTCACACAATGAGGTAAAATTGTACCTTATCCCTTATTCAGAAACATCATAAAGCTCATTTTGGTCAAGGTTTGTACACTTTTCTGTATGAAATTCCTTTTCTGTATGAAATTCCTTTTCTGTTGGAAATTGTCTCTAAATTGAATCATTTTTTTTTCTACAAAGTTGTCCTGTTGATGATAATGGATAAGACTTTAAAATAAGTTAAAAAAAAATCTTTATGACAGTACCAAAATTGCTATTTTACTCATATATCAAGACAGTTATGTTATCAAAAAAAAAAAGTGAAATGTTGGCATGATTATGTAAGTATAAAGAACTACAATTTAACTATAATTTTCTTAAAGAATGATCTTTACTAGTATTAAAAAGAGTGAATTTTTTAAGTTGAATTGCTCTGAAAATGCTTTCCAAAAATGGAAAAACAGATTTGTATGTATTTCTATAAAGTATTTTTGTTTGAAATGAGGGCTATTTAAGGCATTCCATTCTGGATGTTTCAAGCATTTTCTGCCTGCCAGTGTTCACTCAAGCCAGTCCAACTCCTTGACATACACATACCAGAGTGAGGCTCTATGCTGCTGTAATAGTCGAACCAGTGGTGAAGATAGATAGATAGATAAACTCTTTATTGCACTAAATAAAACAAAACAAAAAATAAATATTAAGGAACAACAACCTAAAAAGAAAATTTAGTTACAATTGGCGACCTTATCGCTAAAAGCGATCTCTTCCATGAAGATGTTGGTTCATTGAGCTGAAAATTGTTATAGTCATAGTATTGTGGTATCCTCTGCAAGTGATTAATCTTCAATGCTTGCTTTATCTCATGCACTGCAGAAAATGCACAATTCGGAGCTGGTTTGAATGCAGATTGAACTATGTTATAAGCTATATTATATTTTATTATTTAGAAGTTAAAATCAGGCCTACGAAAACATATACATGCCACGAATATTGTATCTATGTAAACTTGTTTTGATTGATATTTTTTTTTTTGTAAAATTACATGTGCACTACTTAAAGCCATAAAGAATATTGTATATAAATAAAAGTTAAATATTTTATATTCCTAGAGGTAAGGATTTATTAAATAAAAAATTGTAATATTTATGAAATCGTTTTAATAATACAAGTAATCAGTAATATTCGATACACAGGATGACATGTAAAATATGACAAAGTTAAATAGGTTACCTTTCGAATATGTAGTAGAAGATAATGTGATTGTTCAACTTGAACCATTGCCTAATCTGACATTAAAAATTAATTCCACACCCATATAAATATGTCATGTTTGGTTTAGAAATGATGTTGTTTAAAAATACTTCCTGAATCAATTAAAAAAACCAAACAGTTCAAATACACAAAACAATTCTCAAAGTATCAAACTTGTCATATTGGTAATAGTTATAATAAAAATTAGATATCAAGACTTATAATAATTGGGTCTTGCGTTTTTTGTGCTAGCCCAAAGATTGATGTATGAAGAGCCCACATCAGTAGCCATCTGGGGCTAACTGCACGCGGTTACAAAAATATCAACCTACCCTCATATATTGATACTTTCGTGACCTCCAGAAAATGCCAGGTAAGGCAGTTATAACTTCTAAACATTTGCGATTTTAAGTCATTCAGGATTTATGGTCATCTACATTTGTGTAACTTATGAAAGTAGTGTGTAGTATCACAGTTGTATGGGTGTGAGTAGAGGTTTCCCCGTGAGCGCGTTGACGACGTTGTTGGCGGCCAGGACGCCCATGTCGCTGCGCGTGCGCAGGGTCGCGCTGCCGATGTGCGGGAGGATGACTGCAACACATAATACAATTTTTGAAGTGAAAACTTCTTTTGGCGCGCCACAGAAAGATTTTTCGTGGGCTGTTGAATTGAATTCTAGCGTCACGCTCGGGAATGATAAGAAATTACCATGGATTATATTGTATAGATAGGAACATTACAGCATAACCTTATACAGCCCACTAAATCTACTGATGGGACTCGGGGCTTGCTCTCGCAAGGAGAGAGTCAAGGCCATAACCCACCACGCTAGCCCAGTGCGGGTTGGTGGATGACACATGACTTCGAAATATTCTAGATACATGTCAGTTTCCTCACGATGTTTTCCTTCACCGTTTTAAGTTAGCGGTATTACGCACATGACTTCGGAAAGACAGTGGTGCGCGTGGTTTTGAACCCGGGGTCTCCGGATCGGCAGTCGCCGTTCTCCCGACTAGACCAGCCGTAACTTATATTACATTAGGAACATTACAATAACTTACAAATATTAGGCAGTGTGAGCAGTTTGTGGTCTTTAGGGAGTGGCTCCGGAGTGGTGACGTCCAGACCCGCGGAGTAGATCTGGTGGCTCTTCAGAGCTTCGTACAACGCGTCCTGGTCAACCAAATCTGGAAATAGTTATCGATCTTTGCTAATTCGAAAATTTGTTTGTTTTAGTAAGTAGTAGCCATACAAGAGTAGGTCATAGGAGTAACGTGAGAGAGTGAGGGTCTAAGGAGACTAGGTATAGGCGTACTACGAAATAATGGCACATCCTGGTTGACTAGACGACTGCGTTCGTTTCCATTTTAGCCAAATGCCATTATTTCCATGTAAATGTATATAATTCCTACTTAAGGTGATCATCTAAATGTAATCTATCAAAAATGGATTAGGTACATTTGGAGGTTTATTAAAATAAATTTAAATATTTTTTGACATCAATTTGAGGTGATTTTTAACAGGCTTTTAACAGCTAACAGCTTCAATTCTTAGTGTAATGGAATTTCAGGATAAGTGATGTCGATAACGAGTTTTTATTAAGTTTTTTTATAAAGGGACCTGTGACCTTTTGTCCTCAGATGGCCTTTAGGTACTTTTTATCGCATGTTTGGAATACGCCGGGCGACGCGACGGTCGGACTTCCTGGACTTCTACCGCCTAACTAAATCGGCATTGGCTTTGCTATTGCCATCTCTATCATTTCAAACGAAAAGAAAAGAGAGAGAAACATCAAAGCTAAGACAGTTTTCGTTCGGCTGTAGACCCCACTGTTCTACGCAATCGTATGTCAAGTTATACCCGGGCGTTTCTTCACTTAGCTTGTAGGTCATCGTGAGAAAAACCACAGGAGAAAACGAAACCCAGTCATACCTCCGCGGCCAACGTTGACGATGATCGCGTTCTTCTTCATTTTAGCGATGTTTTCCTTGTTGATGAGGTGTCTGGTCTCATTGGTCAGTGGTACCGCTAGTACAATGAAGTCGCTTTCACGGAGTAGCTGGTCTTGGCTCACGAACTCGGCGTTCAGGGCTTTGGCTGGAAAATGGGAAAGGCAAGATAAACAAAAAAACACGTTGGTGGTTGGATCAAATTTTAAATTTTGGAATCATCACACAGACTATACTCTAAGCGCTGTAGCATGAGTCCTATAACAGTTCCGACTAATTTCGTAACACGAAACGTTTTATGAAAATTGCCGTGATTTACAATATTATTACTTAGTATTACAGCTGCTCCACATTTGTAATATTTTTAATCATTAATAGCTATTATCAGTAAATTAAATAAGACCCAACTAGAATGTTCTAGCCCGCAAATAAAATAAAATTGAAATTAAATAAACGAAATTTTATGCGTACAACGTAACACAAAAAATGTATTTAGTGATGGGATGGATGGGGCTGCAAAAATGCATAGTCAAAATAGACTGAAGCCTAGGGTGGCAGTTTTTAGAGGGCGGCAAATTTAGTAAAAAATTGTATGATTTTATTACTTTTTAGAGATCGATATTTTTTCTTAATAATTTTGTCATTGATCGATTTAGGAATAAAAAATTTTAACTTGGATCAGAATCCTTGATAAGTTACTTTTCAAATATCATTTACGATGTGTTTTCTCTTTTGGTAAGCTTATTAATTCAAAACACAGTTTGGAGATGAGAATTGAGCCTCCTTATTCAAAATGCACCACCATTATATACCACATTGTCGCTTAACATCAGGTGAGATAGTAGACATGTGTATCCTATAAAAGTTAAAAGAGGATGTGGTGTCATGGACACCAGGTAGAAACGAAGTTCTTTCAATTAAATTTAATACAAAATTCAATTGGCGAAAAATCGCCTAATACGGATGTTAACAATTTTTCGGAATTGCTTTTATATTAAAGAATGACGCTGGTTGGCCATAAAAAAAATTGTTTAAAATATTAGTAATATTAGACATAACATCACTAACCACAAAACATTGGTCGCGATTCATGACTGTATGTCCGGTTTATGTATTTTTGTGTTTTATATCATTACAAACAATCAAAGTCGTCGTCGCTAAGATCGCAAACTGTAATAAAAATGCAGAGAAGGAAACAGTCTAGTCAGTCTTCGATAGCTTGTTTTGCGGGCAGTGATGAATAGTCATATTTGTGTGCAGTCACGTGACCACAGATAAATACATTTAAAATTATTTAAATAAATTTACTAAGAAATATTTAATTACAAAAATGTAATTTTCGGTATTCTTTTAATACAAACTATCATAAAATTAACACTAAACATTAATATGTGATTAGTGGTAACATCCCTATTTTATTATTTTTGGTACGTTAACTTGAAAAAATAAAGTTGGTAGCACTGGTGATGTACAGTTTTTACGCGTAATTTCCGTTATATATTTATATTACAGTTTTAGTCTCACATTTTAGTCAGTTCGGTTGCTCAGTAAAATAAATATCCAATTAATCGATATAAGTAGCCATCGATGACTGTTCGTTGGATCAAATAGCTATCGATTCCGATATTTCTTAGGGGTCTCTACTTTCTGCGACGCTTTTGTATCTTATCGATTCTACGTAGCAACGATATGTTGAAGCCCGGTATCATTAGGAACCCATAAGATAGCACTGTTGTAGAGAGTTGATGATTGGCCCCTTATATTGGTCTGTCTTATTGGAAAGAGCTTTAAAATAGCTTTCTGACGAATATATTGACAATAAATGGAGTATGAGAAAATAGGCAAAAATAGGTGAAGTAAGTATTGTTTGAATGTACCTTCATAGTCCCATATCTCAAAATTGGCCGTCTAAGCAAGTTAGCGAGTAAGCATTGGTTTTTTGTACGTACTATTTCTGAGCGCTGTAGCATGACCCGTATAACAGTTACGGCTAGTTTCGTAACACGAAACGTATCATGAAAGTTGCTGCGATTAGCTAATATTATTACTTAGTATTACAGAATGATGCTCCACATTTCTTATATTTTTAATCATTAATAACTGCACCAGTAAATTAAATGAGACCCAACTATGATATTCTAGTTTACAAATAAAATAAAATTGAAATAAAATTAAGATACATGTTATGCATTTAAAGTAACGTAAAAGATGTATTTAGTGATGGGATATACTGCTTAGATGAATTGTTCGTATATGCTGAAGACTAGGGTGGCAGATTTTAGGCCGCAGCAAATTTAGTAAAAAATTGTATGTTTGCATGTCATAAACAAATTAAAGATGAGATAAGCCTTTTAAATCAGGGGATTTAAAATGCGATTGGATTGCCATTGTAGACAGACCGCATTGTCATAAAGAAAGTACTACTTAAGATTACAAGTCGTTAAAACTGATCAAACTGCTGAATGATCCAAATAATTTCACCATCCATATTATGTACTATGCATAGTGCATTTAACAATTATTTACAGTAAAGTACAGTTACACTTGCTAGTCGTTCAGATATTATCTTAGAATATAATACGTTTTAGAAATTGGCCATATCTTTAGCCTAGTGTCTATATACAGAGTTTCATGGTTTTATTTTCAACGTTTGGGAACTTCAATATTAACATTCATCCCCATTTCAGTCCCAATTTCACCCTGTTCAGTTCGAAATTACAAAATTGATAGAACAAACATTTAATTGCTTCGTTTCAATTGTTTACATACAAAATTTGAGAACTTTAGAAATTGCGAATTTTTATACAACCGTTCATCCCTTGTTTCACCCTCTTAGGGGTTGAATTTTGCAAAAGCCCGTCTTAGCGAGCGCCTACGTGCTAAAAAGCACCTTCATGCAAAATTTCAGATTCCTGGCGTTTGTAGTTTCTGAGATTCCTTGATGAATGACCTTTCGTTTTTATATATTATATTATGTAGATTATGCTAGAAGTAAAAATGAAATATATTATCTAAGTTTGCGAGGGCGGCATTTTTTAGTTTTTGCCTGCCTAATATTGAGATCCGGTGCTGCATAAAGTCACATCTCTAGTTACAGGCATACATGAATCTAATGGAAGATGGATGACATTGTAAAAAGGCTACCCAGATACAAAATCTCCTTAATTTTGAGGGAATTTAAATAAACTATCACCGCAAAAATATTTATATTTACATTCATCATCATCATCATCATAATCAGCCAACATTCGTCCACTGCTGGACATAGGCCTCTCCAATGATACGCCACTCAGCCCGATCCTCGGCTTTACGTTTCCAACCGCCACCAGCTCCCTTCCGTAAATCGTCACTCCACCTAGTTTCAGGGCGTCCTACACTACGTTAGCCGATTCGTGGTCTTCACTCCAGAACTCGTCTACCCCAACGGTTATCGGTTCTGCGACAAATATGACCAGCCCACTGCCACTTCAGCTTGCTGATGCGCTGAGCTATGTCGGTGACTTTGGTTCTCTGACGGATGACTTCATTACGAATACAATCCCTCAGAGAAACTCCAAGCATAGCTCTTTCCATAGCTCGCTGAGCGACTTTGAATTTTCGGACTGCTTTTACTGTTAGTGTCCACGTTTCAGCACCGTAGGTCTTAACAGGTAGGACGCACTGATTATACACTTTTGTCTTCAGACATTGTGGGATGGGTGACGAGAAGACTCGACGAAGTTTTCCGAACGCTGCCCAACCTAGCTGAATTCTCCTCATGTCTTCACTCTCAAAGCTATTTTTACCCAGTTCGAGCGTCTGTCCTAGGTAAACATATCTTCGAACAATCTCTAGAGTGGTTCCTTTTACGGCAATCGGTCCCGGAGCAACGAACTCGTTGCACATGACTTTGGTTTTGTCCGGAAGTTCATCCGGAGACCGATGCGTTGAGAAGAGTTGGCCAAGCTGTCCAGCATCCGTTGCAAGTCTTCCAGCGATTCAGCCATCATGACGATATCGTCTGCAAATCTTAGGTGAGAGATGCATTCGCCATTAATGTTGATACCACGTCCAGCCCAATCCAGCGTCTTAAACATATCCTCTAGTGCGTTGGAGAACAATTTCGGGGAAATTACATCCCTTTGTCTCACGCCTCGATGGAGAGGGATATGTTTCGTCTGCTGGTTTTGAACTTGGACTGTCATCGTAGCGGCGTCATATATACACCTCATCACCTCGATGTATCGCCAGTCAACTTGGCATCGCTGCAAAGACTCTAGAACAGCCCAGGTCTCGACAGAGTCAAATGCCTTTTCATAGTCCACAAACGCTAAACAAAGGGGCCGATTGTACTCCTTTGTCTTCTGTACAATCTGCCGCACCGTGTGGATGTGGTCTATGGTGCTATAACCACTTCGAAACCCGGCCTGTTCCGGGGGCTGAAACTCGTCGAGTCTTCGGGCGAGACGGTTCGTGATAACTCTCGAAAACAACTTATAGACATGGCTCAGAAGAGATATGGGGCGATAATTCTTCAAAAGGGTTTTGTCACCCTTTTTTAAGAAGAGGACGACCACGCTTCTGTGCCATGCCTCTGGAGTTCTCCCGGTGAAGAGGACGTCATTAAACAGCACTTGGAGCTCTTTTATAAGTGGGACTCCACCAGCCTTTAAGAGTTCTGTAGTAATTCCGTCCTCACCCGCGGCTTTTCCATTTTTAAGTTGCCCAAGAGCCATCACGATTTCGTCGAGACTTATCTCAGGCAGGTCTTCTGTATAGTGGCGAGTCAGAGTGGCTCTTTTGTCTTCCTCCTGCGTGAGATGAGGAGCATGTGAAGCGTACATCTGGCCATAAAAGTTTTCCACCTCCGAAAGAATCTCTGCCTTAGATACAACAACCCTACCCGTGGTGGAGGTTAACTTTGTTAGGTGGCTTCTACCCAATGGCTTGACGAAAACTTTTGACCCCCGATTTTGCTCAATTGATTTTTCAATCAGGAGCGCGTTTGCTAACCGGAGGTCACGTCGTACAAGTTTGGTGATTTTCTTATTCAGAGCCCCTTGTTCTGACAAAGTTACCGAGGGATTTCGTCGTTCCTCCATGAGTTGCAGAGTTTCCTTCGAAAGCTTCGACTTTCTGCCTTTGTGTCGCATTTCACAAAATTTTGTGCCTACATCTCGCAGGACGCCTACCACTCTGTCGAGCTTTTGGTCAATGCTTTCTGTTGTTTCCAGGGCAGCAAATCGGTTCTCCAGTTTTAACTGGAACGTTTCAGACCCAACCACGGTTTGGAGAAGGTTCGGACGGAATGTTGACTTCATCAAGCGGACGCGTTCAAGCTTGTAATCAATATTCAGGGTGCCTCGAACAAGCCTGTGGTCACTGCCGGTAGCAAACCGAGAGATGACTGAGACATCCCTAAATATACGCTTTTTGTCCGCAATGATGAAATCAATCTCATTTTTCATCCGTCCATCGGGGCTTCGCCAAGTCCACCTCCTCTGCGGCTGCTTCTTGTAGATCGAATTCATCAGAAACAGCCTTTCTTTTTCAAGGAAGTCGACCAGCATTTGTCCCCTGTCATTCCTTCGTCCTAAACCGTGTGGTCCTACTACCGATTCCCTGCAGGTCTGTACTCCCACTTTGGCATTGAAATCCCCCATAACAACGTTGAAGTGGGCTTTAGAGGTATGGTGCAGTGCTTTTGATATATCCTCATACAAAGCCTCAACCTCTGTATCTGGGTATGCCTCCCAGGGTGCGTACGCCATAACCACCTTGAGAGTATATCTCTTGGTTAACTTAAGTACCAGGTACGCAACCCTTGGAGACACACTTGCGATTTCTAAAACGTTGTTACGGAGAGTTTTGTGGACCAAAAACCCAACACCACCTTGCGACAGCTGGTGACCTTCACGGTAGTACATAAGATGGCCTGATTCCAAGGTTACGGTGTCCTCTCCCTCTCTTCGGACTTCGCATAACCCCAGAATGTGCCATCTTATGTGGGTCAGCTCTTCTTCCAGCTGCGCAAGCCTATCGTCATCGCGAATCGTTCGTCCATTGTGTACAGCCAGGGTCAGTTTGGATTGGCGGCCTATCGTAGAACGGGGATTCTTCGCACCCCCTGCCCTGCCGTTACCATGGCCGCCGCCTTGGCCAGGAATAGCAGGGCGGCCGGGAACTAGGGGCCTTTGATTTGGTGTGCCTATCATTAAGGGTTTTGCCCATAGTCGCCACGCTGGGCATGCGGGTTGGCGACCGCAGGGGCGCAACTTCTTACATTAATATTTACATTAATAGGATTTAACACACAATGCTAATAAAAAACTAAAATAATGTATCTTTGAAAGATTTACACAAAACAATGTCATTTATAAAAAAGCAAAATAAATGTAATATCTCAATATTCATTTTTCTAATATATTCTTCGAATGTCTAAAATGCTTTACGACGTCAGTGGCTCATGTAAACGAAAAACTTGGTTATTGTTTTATTTTGATAATTTTAATTTTTTCAGTTATTATTATTACACAATTTTCGATATTCTGTAACAGCAATAGAGAATAAAGTTTCATTATGGAAGACGGCTAAAATATAAAATAGCTAGCTGACCCGACAAACTTTTTTTCGCCATATTTTTCAAATTCAAAGACTTATATTATGTTCTATGATAAAATTAAATTAATTCATAAAAGATAACATCTGTTTTTAATAGGGTTATAGATTGAAATAGAGTTTTAAAAAGATTATGCGACTGTAAATAATATTTATCACATTAATTTGTCTATTGAGAAATAAAAAATTATATCAATAAAATTTTAGGAATTATGTTACACACCTATTTACCCAATAATGCTTCCTGCTCTGGGTTCGTATATCTTCAGTCCTACAGTAAAAGCTGCTTATTGGAGCTTCCTTCATTGAAGTTTTCACTATTCGCGGATTTTGCTATCCAATTCCTGAATTCATTGCTACAAATTTATTTATTAGCGTGTCAGTATATTTGTGAAATGGACTAATAAAAAAGTGAAATTGACCTTGTTACAATTACGCGTATCTAAATAAGTTGTTAGATGATATCGCCGCTGCATTGCACAGTTTTTCCTTTTCTTTTTGGAGCCTTCACCGCGGTTGATGTTTTTGAGAATGTAAACAGGACGTTTAAGTAAAGTAACCTAAATACTCAATGCATAAAGTAGGTATATTGTTAATTGCTGCTACATGTTAGATGTTCCGACTTTTGGTAAGAAGGAAAGATCAACTTTGTGTGTTTTATATTTGCATTCATTTATTAAAATTCGTTCTCCATTCGTTCATATTATCTTTACAGAAATAGTATTCAGGCTGACATAGTAGACAATAATTTATGATCTCTTTTTGATCATTTCAACCATGAAATTCTCAATTTTGTACTAGTTGGCACTTGAAGCCATAATGTTCGCGGGGTTTTAACACTTGTATTCTTACAGTCCAACACAAAACCAATGATATGAACTGTAACTATTTCATCATTAATTTGCAAAAACATATTTATTCCCTTTGAGAAGCGTATTATTGTTTAAACCACTAGTGACGTCACAAACATGGCGATGTATTCGCCGGTGCTTTTCCTCGAAATTCAAAATTTGAATTTTTAACAATGACAACAAAATAATAATTAAAAAACTAATCTCCGAATAACCCACCTCTAACTGCTCCCGGCGCAAAAGTGCCCATGATGCTCGCCGCGTTCCCACGCTGAATGGCAATGGTCAACCTTTGCTCCAGGAACGCACCAGAGCGGGAGTCACCCGTATTCTCCCTGAGCCTGCGCCCCAATTCTGAGAGGAACCCTTTAGCCTCTGCGCCCCAACAACCCAAGGTCTCCACGGCAACAGATACAAATTCGTACTGCGACACCAACATACCATACTTTCGCTTCTTCTTATCAGTCTTATCAAATTCAAAATTGAACATTTAAAATAAACGTTTGAAAATTATTTGGTTTAAAAATGTTTATTATTTTTTATGTCTTCTTATCAACTAAAGATTAAATTAAAATACTTTTAGATAAAGGGTGTATTAGCCTATTGCGGGGAAAATATGTTTCAGAGCTACGTTCAAACGTTGGCTACACTTACTGGATATGGTACATATCATATACCTGTAGCATAACGCCACGCTTCAGCTGGAATTAATTACTCCCTAAATTTTGAAAATTTTGGGATAATCGGGCGACCTTAGTTCCCATTTTGGCCACGATCCATTAGATTTTTATACGCCTTTACGTGATACTGACAGTTTCACGTCATACTTACACATATTATTACTTAATCTGTGTAACACTGTCACGTCTGTCTCAGGAATCATGCTTAAGGCTCACGTAGTATAGTTGAGAGATTGTATTTTTATAGATACAACTCGTCGTTTCAACAATGGTGCCGGATGATTGGACTTTGCTCGGTTCCATTGCCTGAAAATTCGGATTAAACGTTTTCTGGCGTGAGAGAGTTTGTGGCGTGATTTTTAGGGTTCCGTAAAACGTAAAAACGGAACCCTTATAGTTTCGTCATGTCTGTCTGTCTGTCTGTCTGTCTGTCCGTCCGTATGTCACAGCCACTTTTTGCCGAAACTATGAAAACTACACTGTTGAAACTTGGTAAGTAGATGTATTCTGTGAACCGCATTAAGGTTTGAACAGAAAAATTAAAAAAAAAGAAAAATTAGGGTTGCCCCCCATACTGAGAACTGAAACTCAAAAATTTTTTTTTCATCAAACCTACACGTGTGGGGTGTCTATCGATAGGTCTTTAAAAATGATGTTGAGGTTTCTAAAACCATTTTCGTCTACACTAAATAATTTGCGCGAGAGACACTTCCAAAGTGGTAAAATGTGTGTCCCCCCCCTCTAACTTCTAAAGTAAGAGAATGAAAAATCTAAAAAAAATATATGATGTACATTACCATGTAAACTACCAACGAAAATTAGTTTGAACTCGATCTGATGAGTAGTTTTTTTTTAGTACGTCATAAATACACTATTATTGAAACTTCGATCAAAGTTACAACGAACTACAAGAACTATGTGTACTATGTATATAATGTTACTTGCTGCAACGGAACCCTTCATGGGCGAGTCCAACTCGCACTTGGCCACTTTATTTTTTCTATAAAACTGCTTCTATGGAGAGGCAAGAACGAAAAGTCACAAATTCGGTGGACAGAGTCTTATGTTACAGTTTTATAATTATGTTGTCTGTCCTAAATTCATTTACAGCATTGGATAGGTAAATGGTCAAAGAATTAACCAGATCAAGTGACGACTGTGTCGCATAGCGCACATTTGAGGAGGAAGCTGCCTCGCTTGGGCTAGCTTGGGCTCAGTGTATATGTATATTTTCGTAGAACAAACGGCCGTGCCCATGACACAGCCACACCCACTTTCTTTACTATTCCAGATTAAAATCTACGTTGCATTTTTACATAGGTACCTTGAGGTTTCTCCCTGTGTCCTGAGTACAAGAACCGCGCTACCTCGAACCCTGCTAGCCGCTTGGCCGTCGCCTGCCCGATGCCGCCGAAGCCGATGATACCGACGGTGCTGCCTCGCAGATCTTGCCCCAGCACCTTGTCGAAACCTATCTCCCATTCTCCCCTGGAAAATAAACAAAATGTTTGACGTGATGACGTCTTATTCCGGGTAGCGGCGCGGGCACGCCTGACTTGCCTCTTCCAGTTGATTTTAAACCGAAATTCTAATAGATTGAGTCTATATTTGTTTAACTTTTTGCAAGTTTAATTATTTTAAGTTAATTGACGAGTTATAAATCTATAAACGCCGACTGCACGCACGAAAACTTGTCGCGTTACGCCCTTACGCCTTACGCCTGAGTCGAGCGCACAAGCGAGATCGCGGAACAAGCCATAGCAAGACACGATTGCCCTGTGAGCCTGTGACGCATCTATCTCTCTTCCACTACATCGGGCGATGTGTCCGAGTAGAGGAGAGACAACTCATACAGAGTAGAAGAAAGACAGGAATTGAGAGCTGAAATGAGAACTGAATTATCATTTTACAAAATAATGATAATGTTGTGTTATCACTGAACCTTATTTCCCACTATTTCAACTTTCAGTCGCAGGAACTAACATTAATGTTAAAGGAACTTTGTTCTAAAAATGTTCCAGTTCAAAAACATTTAAGAAACATAATTACGTGTTCAGATTCTGAGTAAGCCATTTTGTAGTCACTGCTTCTGTCGCCCATCGTCACACTGAGTAGGTACCTAGGAAGTGCTTCTGCCATCGACCGTCACACTTAGTACGTTGGCCTCTTGGTTGTAGTGGTAGGACTCTTGGCAGAGTCCGCCTGGGGAAGGACCACACCTTTGCCAAATATTCTACCGCCAAGCAGTAATGTGAAAACATTACTGTGTTCCGGTCTGAAGGGCAATGTTTCCAGAGAAATTACAGGGCTTAGAGATATAACAACTTAGATCTCTGGGTGACGAGCGCAGTGCAGTGCTAGGTAATGATTTGGAATCTTCATGTTCCAATAACTGCGTGTCACTGTGCTGTTATGTGGCAGGCATGTTGCTTACCATCAGGCACATGACCTGCTCGTCTCGCCACTCTATATTAAAAAAAAAAAAAAATATTGGCTGTCTGTTTAATCTCCGCTATCATAGCTCACAATCATTTATTCATTTCATTTGAAGCTATAGTGGTTTTTAAGTATGTAAAAAAATGGGGGCGCTAGAAAATAATTTGCTAAAAACACGGCCAGCAGACAAAATAAGTTTGGGAACCCCTGATCTAGATAAAGAATGCACTTTACTGGCTTACGTAAATCGCTTGCGGCCATCTGAATTGCTTATCTGGATTGCTGTGGTTGTAGCTTGCTGATACCATCGCTATCGACTTGGTATGAAACCGGTCGACCGATTTTTACGATTTTCTGTTGTTACGGTTTAAGGTTGTAGTAATGGGAAAAGGCCGTAAAATATTTTTCACCCCACGTCATGCCGTTTTAAGTACTATTAGCTAGTGGCCCGTTCCTGGATATTGTCATATAAAAACTATTAATCGAATTAAAACTCCTATCTGCTATCTCTCAAGTTAACCTAATTAACTACACATAAATGCCAACATTTGTGAATATTGATTGACTAGGGGAAAAGTTCGCTGGGAACAAACATCATGACACTGGATTTTTATGAATTAATAGCAGCGCCCCGCGGTGTTACCTACCCGCGAAGTTCCCGTTGTTCCCGTTGTTTTCTGGGATAAAAAGTAGCCTATGTGTTCTTCCAGACCATAATCTGTGTTCCAAATTTCAGCCCCATACGTTCGTACGTTAGGACGTGATTGAGCAACAAACATCCACACATTGACATTTATAATATTAGTAGGGCTAGCTGATCCGTGCGCGCGTTGCTACGCCATCTATCGAAAATTGGTCGTATCAATTCAAATTTTGAACAAATTCGGTTACCTTAGGTTCTAATGATGCAACCTTTTAAAGATAGACACATGCTATCACGCAACGAAAGCTCTCAAAAAGGAATATGTTTATGCTTGTTTAATAGCCTGTAGCCTTCCTCGATAATTGGACTATCCAACAAAGAAATAACATTTCAATTCGGAGCAGTAGTTCCCGAGATCCTTGCGTTCAAACAAACAAACTCTTCAGCTTTATAATATTAGTACCTATAAATGATAACGTATTTATAAAAGTTAACGTATTTAATGTACTTAACATCTTAAAAAGATGCCAATTACCAATAGCCCTGTACAAATATATACCTGTGCACTTGGTCGAGGTTCTCAGTGAACCGCCTAGCGGCTCCTAGCATCAGAGCGACGGCTACCTCGGCGACGGTCGCGCTCAGCACCTCCGGGGTGTTGGCAAGCTTGATCCCTCGCGCGCGGAGCTCGTCCGGGTTGCAGTGGTTGTAGCCGGCCGACGCGGTGGCGACTATCTTCAGCTGAGGACCTGGAAATGTTGGTTTTTCGTGAGTGAGTAACCACAAAGGATCCTTCCACGATTGGTCATGTTCCATGAGAGTAATGTATAATAAGTATGTATTTAAAAGTATTAGATAGGTATATCAGCTATCTGGCCGCCATAGTACAAGCTTTGCTTAGTTTGGGGTCAGATGGTGTTGTTTGTGAATTGTTCACCAATACCTATTTATTTTATTTATGTACGCTAGCTAGTGTATGTAGAGTGCATTGCAATACTTAGAAGGAGATTTGATGAACGAGTAGGTACGTGTTATGTTGAATATAAGACGGGACAGATACGTCGTCGTTTTCAAGAGCTATTTTAGCAATTTGGTAAAAAAAATCGATATAAAACTAGCTTATCTGATATTCCGATATAATTAAATTTTGATGAATATCCAGACACCAGTGGGAATCTAGCCTCAAACTAAGCAAAGTTTGTACCATGGGAACTTGGGAGACACACAGCACACAGCTGATATTTAGGCCGGATTTCGAGGTGTGGAGGACCCGGGGCAGAGCTACAGCCCCCTTCCCCCTAGGTTAAGATTTTCCAAGCAAAAGAAGATGTTTACTGTCGAATTTTTTTTTTTCCGAAGTGTCTGTTGTGGAGTTATGTGTGCCTATAAAGTAGCCTATGTGCTTTCTAAGACTTACACTATCTGCGTTCAAATTTCAATCCGATCCGTTCAGCCTACTGCGACGTGATCGAGCAACAAACATCCGAGCTTTCGTATTTATTATGAGTATTAGTAGAATATATGATACATAGAAACATCCAAACTCAGAATAAACATCCACATTAATTACACACGTATTTGTCTCAAGTGGGGATCGAACCCACGACTTAAGGCTTCTTGGGCACCGATTCATTCACAATGTTAGCCAACTAACATTCCAAATCCTATTTAAAAAGTATAATGTGGCCATTTTATCTCTGTTTTTCTCAATATTTAGTCTTTATACATTACTTGCATTCGTTTTCTTATCAGTTGAATATGAAACCACCTACAAATAACTACACATCTGTAGATTCTTGATAAAATCATTGATAAATTTCATCACGCATCGTTTATGTGTTCTGATAGCTTAGTAGGTAAATCTGGTGGTAAGTTTTTGGCAATCTACTGAGTATTATATCTGAGTATATATATCTTAGAAGTTACGGTGGTCTAGTCGGGAGAACGGCGGCTGCCGATCCGGAGACCCCGGGTTCAAACCCCACACGCACCACTGTCTTTTCGAAGTCATGTGCGTAATGCCGCTAACTTAAAACGGTGAAGGAAAACATCGTGAGGAAACCGACATGTACCTACCTAGAATCTTTCGAAGTCATGTGTCATCCGCCAACCCGCACTGGGCCAGCGTGGTGGATTATGGCCTTAACTCTCTCCTTGCGAGAGAAGGCCCCGAGTCCCAGCAGTGGGAACGTTTAGTGGGCTGTTGATGATGATATATATCTTTCGAGTTCAGATGTAAACGATTGTCATTATCTACACGATTGTATTATGAAATGCCTTGAATTGTGGACGTAACCATGTGAGAAAACCGAATTTTTCCAAGGAAAACATCACTAGGGTCTAGGGCAGGGGTCGTCAAGTAGTTATAGGTGGGGTCCGGATACTGTGGGATTTTTTTTGACGAGGTCCAGAAAATAACATAAATCATAATTAAGTGATCCTTTTATTATTTTCGTTTCAAATAAAGTTCTTGTAGGTCCGAGGTTCGACTTCTTGCGGTCCGCAAACGGACCGCGGTCCGTCTCTTGCTGATTCCTGGTCTAGGGCATATGACATCCTTCTACCCGCACTTATCTAGTGCGACAGAGTGTATTTTGACAGACAAGGAAAACCTTAGGGAAAGCGCGGAATCCTGAAAGTGGCATAGTGGAATATACATATAAATACGTATGGCATATTTAGTTGCCTAGGTATATAGAATCTAAAAATAAGTTTTTCTTGCTTTTAGCTTTAAAAATGATGAAGCTTCTGTACATCATATCATCTCAACTAGCAAAAGAGGGTAATGCTTTATTCGCATTAAAAAGTATAATTTCGTATGCTATTGAGTATCTCCAAAGTTCACTTAAATCGGTCTAATAGTTCAAGGCGACAGAGAGTTACTTTCGAAATTACATTATTAAGTAGTTAGTAGTAGGGATTCCTTTTGTCAATACTCAGGCACATTTCATTTTGAATCATACTGCAATCGTGAAAAGGTGTAATTCCACTTACCAGCCTTATCAAGCAGTTCCTTCGTGATGGGGAGGTTGGAGCACCAGACAAGTGCTGATACTCCCGGAATGAGCTTCAGCAAGTCTTCTCTGGTCTGCGTCAGGCCTTCTTCACCGAAGTTTGCATACTTGGTCTGAACGACTGTGAAACTGACAGAATAATTTTTATAGATATAAACATTCCATTAGTATTTTTATATTAAAAGATGTAAAACAACGAGAGAGCCCGTAGCTTAAAATATGTCTCATAAAAATATGCAATCATACAATTAATATAATGTTAGGTGCTCTAAAAAGGCAAAAGGTAGGTACATGTAAAATTTTATTATTATGTAAATGTAATTCAATAGATTATATTATACTCGTAGTAGTAAAATAACAAGAAAACACAGTTTAATTATATGTATCTATAAACACGATAATTATGTTTTGCTTCTGTACTATTTTGTAGTGGTAGGAAGGACTCTTTGCAGGATCCACCTAGGGTAGCACCACAGTTTTGCTAGTTGATCCGATGAACAGTAATATGCAAACATTCCTGTGCTACAGTTTGAACGGCAATGCGCCCTAGAGAAAGAGATACATCATCTTTTATCTCTGGGCGACGAGTGTAGAGCAGTTCTGGCATCTATGCCAGAACTAATCTAATCTAATTTTCTAATGCTAGAATGAATGATGCTAGATCAGGGGTCGGCAAGTAGTTTTAGGTGCGGTCCGGATGCTGGGCGAAAATTTTAACGAGGCCCAGAAAAAAAAAACTGGTTGTAGGTTGAAATTAGATTCTACGTGGCGAAAAAATATTGTAACAATTAATAAAGGTACAGTCACAGATTACAGAAATAAAACGCAGATGGAGCGCGCAGAACAGAGATACTGAAGCAGACAAAGCAAATACATAACGCGGAGCAAATACAAACTCCAGTCAGTATGAAACGGACTTCCGTGTTGTACGGGAGTCCTGTGTGATTTTAAGTTTCGTTTTAAAATATACCGTCTTGTGTCTTCAAACATTGCAAACAATGTTCCCAAAAACATAATAAGGAAAGAGGAATATCATTTCATAGAAAAAAATGAATATTTTTACAGCTATTTATATAATTTAGTCGATTTCATTTTGGTGATGAATGGAACACAACACCTCAACGAAAATAGGTTGGTGTGGCGATAAGAAATTGAAATTATTTTCCCTGAAGTTAAGGTAAAATATAGATTATAATATTTTTAAAAGATACTCGTAGACCAAATTATTAATGAACATTATATGACGCCGTTACAATTTCCACGCCGTTGCTAGTGTTAGTACAAACACTAATAGGGTTGATGAAAACTATAGTTATGAAGCGAGTTTTTAATACTTATATGTACTGTAGAGTTTAATAGGGTAGGCGAGTTCTTTTGAAAGCTCTAATCGTTTTAGTTAACCTCATGTTATCCGGTCGAGTCAGCAGTGACATTGTTGAAGTTTTATACGGCGCTAATTTGTGCGTATAGGTATACTAACCCAAAAATATGTTGTGATCAGGCCAATCGTTTTTGTTACCACAAATACTGGCCTTGCTGCCAAGGTTGCTTGTAGGTAAAACGTTGCATGTCCATGTCCCAACCAACTCGGCTTTGGTTCGTACATGTGGGTTGTCTATGGATAGGTCTTCAAAAATGATGATGTTATTTCTAATATCATGTTTTTCTATACTGAATAATTTGCGCAAGAGATGCTTCCAAACTGGTAAAATGTGTGTAACCCTGTAACTTCTAAAGTAAGAAAATGATAAATCTAAAAAAAAAAATATGATGTGAATAACTATGAAAACTTCCACCGAAAATTTGTTTGAACTGGTCTGGATCTGGTAAGTAGTTTTTTTTGGGACGTCATAAATACACTATTGTTAAAACTTTGATCAAAGTTACAACGAACTACAAGAACTATATGTACTATATGTATTATGTTACTTGCTGCAACGGAACCCTTCATGGGCAAGTCCGACTCGCACTTGGCTACTTTATTTTTGTTTGATGTTTGGACCTACAGGTAGTCCATATGCATTTTTTTCCAAATTAGTTTGGTGGTAAAGATTATTGTTTTAGTTTTTGTTTAACCTATCTAAGCGAGTAAATTTTACTTATTTTATTATTTGCGATTCAAGTTGATTTCGAATTGCATGCAAAATCAAAATTCTTAACTTCATAGAATGGAAATAGTAGTAACAAGAAATCCTTGCATTATATACAATCGGCGTAATGTTATGTTATGTAATGTTAATGTTAAAATATTAATTGTTGTGTTTATTATACTTGAAGATTTCCGAAGCTAAGACAACAATAGTGGGACTTTTTTTCTTAAGGCTGACAACATTACACAAGTAATTTGACAATGTTGATATGACAATTTGACGTCAACAAAAGTAAATAAGGGCCTCACAGTGTTGTTCACGAAGGTTCCATCTGTATTTTATTTCTGTAATCTGTGGGTACAGTGTATATTATCTACATTTTAAAATGTATGCTTGGTATATATAATACAATATTTGGCGGTCCGAGGTTCAACCTTACGCGGTCCGGATACGGACCGCGGTCCGCCTGTTGCTAACCCTTGTGCTAGAGCATTACTTGACGAGTGCTAGGCAGTAACTTGAACTCTTCGTATCAGAGTAAAACGTCTTCGTTCAAGTCTTTGGAACGTCAACTGTTTGCCAGTTATTCTACCGCCAAGCAGTAATGTGAAAATATTACTGTGTTCCAACTACTGTGTGTGTGTTGTTAAATATTTCCCTTCAAACCTGAGTTTGTATACCTTCAATAGCTGCGTGTTACTGTGCCGTTATGTGGGAGGCATGATGCTTACCATCAGGCACATGCCCTGCTATTCTCGTCACTCTTTACTATAAAAAACTTGAAACGAGGTCTTGCTCGTCTCTTGCTTACTCTATTTAAAAAAAAAGAAGATTGTGTAATGGTGATGTGATTGGTCGTCTAAATATTTTGCTTTTTGAGACTATTCGTGAACATAAGTCTCATGTTGTGTTATCTTACTATGATGCAACATTACATAAAATTGTATTGATATGACGTAGATAAGTGTGGGTGTATTATGTAAACATCAAACAATGTAAGTTTCACTGGAATTATTCAGTAAATACTAGTTTGTTAAAAGGTGTTTTAGGACCAACTGTCTGGTATGGGTAGTTGTAGGTAACGTGGCTTACGTTGGAAAATATCTAACTGGGAAATGCTAGATGGTCCAGTTCAATTCTCCTGTTTTTCCTGTGTAAGCCGGTCGGCTTGTTAATAAATAATTTTCCTCCCATAAGTTATTCCAACATACTTCAAAATGTAGATGGTCCAATTCTATTTATTTTTCCCGTGGACCGGCTTGTTAAGAAATACTCTTCTTCCCATAAGTTATTCCAATATACTTTAAAATGTAGATGGTCCAATTCTACTTATTTCTGCACTGGACCGGCTTGTTAAGTAATACTCTTCCTCCCAATAGTTATTCCAACGAACTCCAAAATGCAGATGGTCCAATTCTATTTATTTCTCCCGTGGACCGGCTTGTTAAGAAATACTCTTCCTCCCATAAGTTATTCCAACATAATTTAAAATGTAGATGGTCCAATTCTGTTTATTTCTCCCGTGGACCGGCTTATTAAGAAATACTCTTCCTCCCATAAGTTATTCCAACATAATTTAAAATGCAAATGGTTCAATTCTATTTATTTCTCCCTTGGACCGGCTTGTTAAGAAATACTCTTCCTCCCAAATGTTCCACACACATTCCAATGAACTCCAAAATGCAAATGGTCCAGTTCTCCATAGAATTGGATTATCCATAGACCGATAAAGGTAAGGTAAGTTGCCATTGATGTAATGTGGACGGAATGTAGGTATAACTGTTTTCCTTGGACACCGTCATAGGTCATAGCACTTATAGAATGTATAAATGGATTTTAATAATTAATGTAACCTATATTAGTAATAAATAAATTAATTATATTAGAAGTTTAATAATAAAGAGAGGATACCCACCGATTTTGACCGTAGGTAGTGTTTACGCGTATTTTTATCATAAAAACCACTAGTAAATACTCTAGTTTTTTTATTTTAAAAGACGGGACGAGCACAATTTCTACCTGACGGTAAGCAATACGTACCTATGTTCATAACATGACCTTACCAAACGGCTATTTGAAAATGTAGAGTTCAAATCATCGCCTAGGAATGCACTTATTGCACTTCATCTGGAGGTATAAAATGTATATCTTTGCTCTATAATTATGTCAAAACACTGCCCTCCAAATAGGAATACAGTGATGAATGGAAATTAATGCTTGGCAAGTAAGATAACTAACAAAGTATTGATAGTACTCCCCAGGCGCACTCTGCAAAGAGTCCACAACCTAGACGTTAACAATAAAATAAATAAACCTCTGCGTTAATGTCTTTGGAACATCGACCATGAAACAATATCGCTTTTTCGAAATACGAGAAGTCCGATAGAAAAAGATAGAAAGAGATTTTAGATCATGCAGATCAGTCACACTCTCCGAAGTGTATCCGATATCAAACTGATAAGCTAGCAATTTTGCGGCGATGTTTATTGGTCTTTATGTTTATTGTTTACTTATTCTACCCAGATGCTGCTAGTTTTACAATAAAATCAAAATTCATAGCGCGTATTATAAAACTGGAGACTGACAATGTTCCCTGTGTTTCAAATTACGTGAAAATTTTCCAAATTTCAACCCGATCCGTTCAAATGTACCGCCGTGATTGAACATCTAAATAATGAAACATCCTAACTTTCACATGGATAATATTAGTAGTATAGTCTACCCATAGTCTATAGCTATCCGGAATAATTTACATTTCAAGTTTAAGTACCTACGTGAAATGTTTACAGTGATTATCTCAAACATAAAAAGATGCTTACAAAATTAGCGCTCACACTTCAAAATATTAGGCTAAAGTATAGATACGTAAATGTACTTACTGTTCTTGAAGAACTTTCAGTCCGCTTTCAGGAAAATCCTTTGAGGAAACCAAAACTTTAAGATTTTTCGTCATCGTATCGTTCGCGGCGACCGACAGCGCTACACTGACTAACAGTAGACAGCTGAGTATCGCCTTCATGCTATATTTTATCTTGACAATTGGAGATAGCAAGGTATTGTTAAGCGTATATTGATTAGTTGGTAGGTATATTGATTGATTTGTTGCAGGAACGCGTCTTGTTTCACTGTACAGTGGCAACTGCCTAAGTTAACTAAGATAGCAAGGGCGTAGTAAGGATTTAGGAAATTGGGGTTGTGTATTTTAATTTTAGTTATTACTTTATTATTTCTTAGTGTAACATTTAGTTTTGGAATAAAATGTTGTTTTATACAGTCATGGTTATTTACTATGTTATAATTGTTAATTAATTATTAACGGTGAAACAAACTAACTACAGTAAAGTTTGTAAAAAAAATTTTTTAAAAAATAATTATGGTTAAACACTTCCTGCGTAAAGGAATGCGTAACAAATATTATAAAGTAATAGTTAAAAATAGACGTTTTAAATTATTAAAATAAAATATTTCCGTTATCAATGGTGTCTAATTTATTTCGAAATAAAACATAATAGAGTGACGTTTTTTTAGAATTATGGCCATTGGAATAATTACATTATGGCCTTCCTCGTATTTTTTAGTCATTCAGTATTATAGTCCAAGATCCCAGAGCTGCCAGACGTCACCTATTTTCTGATGAATGAAATGTGGACGATTGAGTAGAGTTAGTAAGTACTAAGAACACATGCTTACTCGCTAACTTGCTTAGACGGCCAATTTTGAGAAATGGGGTAATGAAGGTACATACAAACATTACTTACTTCACGTATTTTCTAATAAGTGATTTTCACGTATGTTGTAGGCAATATCCTTAAAAACAAGGTCCCAGACACTTTCCGCCGGCCGTTTTGCTTAACAACTCCAAAACACTTAATAATTTACCTTCACTTAAATTCTCATGCTCCATTTGTAAATATGTTCGTCAGACAACTATTTTGAAGCTTTTTCCAATAAGATAGACCAATCTAAGGGGGCAATCATTCCCTAAACTCAACTATGTCAACTGTGTAATAAATAAATATTGGTGGACAATTAACACACAACACCATCTGACCCTAAACTAAGCAAAGCTTGTATGATGGCGGCCAGATAGCAAATATTATACTTACATAGTTTTAAATACATACTTATTATGCAAAGAAACACCCAGACACAGTGAAAACATTTGAATTAATCACATAAATATTTGCACTGGGTGGGAATCGAACCCACGACCCTCGGCTTCGCAGGCAGAGCTACTGCCAACTAAGCCACGAGGCCAGTCAGTGAATTATAGGTGATAAATGGTGTGAATTATAGGTGATAAATGTGTAAAACAGGAAACAATTACATTAATACGAGTATAAAAGTAATTAAGTTATTTTCCTAGGACTATTTCCGTTCTTCCTGTTTTATCCTTAACAATCAAACAAGTAGATACCTACACAAATAATCTGTAGACCTTAGTGGTCTATGGATAATTCAGATGTGCTTAGTGTAAGTAGTTAGTTAGGTATGTAGCGTAGTGTAGTTCTCATTGTATTTTAGTTTTGTTAATAAAGGCTCTGCCCGATACAAAAAGTAGACACAACACGATATAATTTTCGAATAACCTAGCCTTAAAAAAATAAACGACCTCTTTGACATTTCAGAAAAACTCGCAATATATTCAATTATAGTATTTTTTAAACCGCCAAAACACCTTATTTCAAATGGACCAAGAGCCCATGCACCCCAGACCTTCGTTATTTTATAAAAGCTGAACGTTTGTCAGAGTATGCTCCCAACACAGGTAAGAACGATGGCCCATGATGAAGTTTGGAACATCCTGGCTTTGGCAGATAAACGGTACTCAAGGTGTACTGATCTAAATTTGTCAAATTATAAAGTCTGATATTTTGGTAATACCTTCAGAATATTAATAAAAATTACACCAATAATTGCTAGACACTTAACATCGTGGTAAGCACTTGCCAGACACCCATGTTGTGTTAATGTTCATGCAATTATAATTCTACTTGCGCCATAATATGCGCGCTTATTTTTAAACATAATATTTGGGTAACAATTAGCAGCCTAATTATCATAAGCAGCCCACTAAAAGTTCCCACTGCTGGGACTTGGGGCCTTAGTACCGTTTATTTGCCAAAGCCAGGATGACCCAAACTTCATAATGGTCCATCGTTCTTACCTGTGTTAGGAGCATGCGCTGACAAGTTCTCAGCTTTTATAAAATAACGAAGGTCTGGGGTTCACGGGCTCTTGTTCTAAAACGTTATGTCATTAATTATTTATTTTGTTTCTTTCACTTTCCTTCCAAGTTATATTGTAAAGTATTTCTCAAATATACACGGAATGGAACTTATTTTTTTTGAGAACTTAAGTTGCGCCGTACTTACTGGAACCTGGGGTGCTAACATAAAGTGGTTTATTGTCAGAAGGCCCTCTCTCTTCGTCCTTGAGTCCGCCCCACAGGCCAATGGCTAGAGAATATAATCGCTGCGCGGTCACCGGAGGTTCAAGGTTGTCGCTCCAGGAAGGAAAAAACTTGCGATGTGGGATCATTATCATGTTTTTGTCGGTTTTCATGACTTATGTAATTAGAGTAAATTATTTTAATACTTGAGCTATATTTACTGTTTTATGTTGATTGGTAATATTTAATTATAATACTGTTCTAGCACGCGATTTTATTATTATTCGTATTGATTCAATCATCTTATTTTATAAGTTTTGTACAATAAATATTTAATAATCAAAAACTTAAAAATTGGGGGGCAGCAGGGCAGAGCCCAAGCTAACGGTGGTTTATCATTCTTATTATCTGCTTAAATTATCTGACAACTACTGGACAAAGGCCTCTGTTATTAAATACCACTATTATAATAAAAAAAATTGGCAGTCATAGGAACTGCCGATAGAAGTGAAAACTCATAACTCAGAATTTGATAGCTTACTTTGAAAACTACACGTGTGTAACCGGAGGGCGTGTCCTGGGTATCATGGCATGGCCATCTCGAAATGCGTCAGCATTTCCTATTGGCTGATGCATTTCTAGATGGCCATGACATGATGCCGAGGCCACGCCCTGTCAGCATTTCCCATTGGCTGACGCATTTCTATATGGCCAATAGCTATGGTTCCGAGTTTACCCGAAGATTTCTTATCATATCCGAGCATGACGCTAGAATCCAATTCACAGCCCACGAAATATCTGTCTAGGCGCGCTTAAAGAAGTTTTCACTTCAATTATTATTAATTTATTAAACTACTGGTGGTTAGGGCTACAGAGTTTGGATATTCCTAACGATCGATGCTCGCTACGTCATGGATCCCTTTTGCATCAGATCTTTAATCCAGCGAACACCTCTTATTTAAGATGCTGCGTATTTCCATTCTATATAACCCCAGAACGCAGCCATATGAAACTGCTCGCGTATATTTTGTAATATTGTTTTAAAATCTGTTATTACAAACCATACAAGAGTTTTGCGTACTGATCGTGTAGTATAGTTCGTAATGTGGATGCTCGCATTGCGTCTTTCCATTCTATACAACGCCAGAACGCAGCCATAAGAAACTGTTCGCGTACGAGTAGGTACCTATATTAAATTGTAATGTTGTTTTAAAATCTGTTATTACAATGTAATGTACGAGGGTCAAACTGAAAGTTCTTAGAAAATCAAAAACTGATTATTATTATTAGCCAGTTATTAGTTTTATTATATCTTTTCAAAATATTGTCCATTCACGTCAATACACCGCTGCATGCGATGGAACCACTGGGAAAAGCACTTTGCCCTCTCGTCCTTAGGGGTCTCTTCAATGGCATCGCGATACGCAGCCACCGCTTCTTCAGCATTCATAAACCGCTTTCCTTTAAGTTTTTCTTTAATTTTTGAAAATAAATAAAAATCACAAGGCGCGAGGTCGGGGCTATACGGCGGGTGACCCAGTAATTCAACGTTTGATGTCGCCAAATAGTCGATCGTTCGCTTGGCGGTGTGCGATGAGGCGTTGTCGTGGTGAAGGAGGATCCTACTGCGAGGTCGTTTCTCTCGAACTTTTTCCAAGACAAGTGGCAAACAATTGGTAGTGTACCATTCTGCAGAAACTGTTTTTTGATCCTCTAACACAATTGTTGCGAAATGACCTATCCTTCCAAAGAACGAGGCCACCATTTTTTTCCCCGCACTTCGATCTCTCTTCACTTTAGTTGGCAACTCCTCGAAAGGAAACACCCACTGAGCAGATTGTCTTTTGGTTTCAGGATCATAACAGTAAATCCAGCTTTCGTCACCTGTTAGTATGTCGAACACAGCATTTGAGTCACCTCCGTTAAATCTTTCAATCATTTTACGGCACCAATCCACACGATGGAGTTTTTGAGCCTCAGTCAAATTATGAGGTATCCACCGGGCGCAAAGCTTCCTGACCGCTAAATGTTCGTGTAGGATTTTGTGCACTTGACTCATACCGATGCCTAAGCTTGTCCGAATCTGCTGATAGGTCACTCTTTTGTCAGTCTCTATCATACGCCGCACAACACAGATGTTATCTTCAGTCGTCGCCGTAGAAGGCCGTCCCTCACGTAAATCATCAGTGAGATTAGTGCGACCACGTTTAAACTCATTAAACCAGTTGTAAACAGTCGCACGAGATGGGGCTTCATCGTGAAAGGCCAATCGTAGTCTATCATAACTTTCTTGTTGACTTAAATGACATCGAAAGTCATAAAAAATCATTGCACGAAAATTTTCTCGTGTTAAATTCATGTTGACGTGACACAGACAATTTTCAATTTGCCGCCAAATCGTAAAACAAATGACAAATGAATGAAGTATATACTCAGTAATATTGGCAAAGAGTTCTATTTTCAAATTATAGAATTATTTTTTTATTATATTGTTTATAAGTGGCCAGTTCTAAGAACTTTCAGTTTGACCCTCGTATAAGAATTTTCCGTGATCGTGTATAAATATGTTACTGTAAAACCTCGAGCTACGGTAAATCTTAAGATTTTCGTGTGGAACCTAAGATTACAATCAATTCTTAATCGTAAAACGTAAATGTCCACAAAGGTCCAAAGAGATTCGTACTTTTACCACCATTCAGTTATAAAGATGTCGATCAATACAAGGCACGGTATAAATATGTCGATCCGATGAGGGGCTATCCCTGAGATTTGACTCTGGGTAGGCTCCCCCGCCAGAAGCTCTGCGGTCAGCCCTGAGTGTCGCTTCTCCATACTCGGAGGTTCTGGCTCCCGCATTTTTAATATACACTCTAGGGGTAGTAGCGACAAGACTAGGTGGAGTCGGGGTGCTCCGAGTCGGATCTGGGATACCAACATCTACAATAAATCAATCAAGAGAGGTCAATAAATCAAAATGACGAGCATGTAACTGCTCACGTACAAATAATTGTAATAATTTGTAATAATAATGTAATATTTGTAATGTTAGAGTTTCGCGCGCTTGTTCCAAAACATACACGATTAGTCCGCATGCGTACTGGCGCTGTATATTTTGTAACAACATAATACTTCTGCGTTACTACAAAGTATACGCGAGTATTTGCGTACTGGTCTTGTATGGTTTGGAAGATCTTAGTAAAACACTTATTTACAATCTATACGTGATTAGTTTCATACCCTTGCGTTCTGGCCTTGTATAGAATGGAAAGACGCTAAGATGCTGGTCGAGACTTTTAGCTATAAGGTCTACCGACCCAACTAACGGGACTATGATCATCGAAGCAACGTTCCATATGACAATAACCTCATGAACCAAGTCTTGCTGTGCTTCTCCGTGTCAAACTTCACGATGTTTTCGTCATGTGGTATGATGATTTCGAGGAGCAATGCCCGGCGCTGAGACAATAGTCCTTTCCGTTATGGTATATCGATACTACTTGAGCAGATCACGACCTCTTTCTAGAACCGAGAACCGGCGTAGGCGCGTACTTATAGTACGGAACCTCGGACTCAAGAAGGCTGAATCGAAGAGCAAATTGCTGGTGGATGATCCTGGTTGTTTATTAATATTACAGCCTGCACTATCTCCCTGCAGAACAAGAGCCTTTCTGCCTAAATGCCTTCTGCCATATAAATGTAAACCACAGCTTAGGGTTATGCAGAGTAGACCTACCTTGCTTAGCCCTACTATGATGATTACCCGCTAAAGTTCAAGCACTATAAGTAGACTAGTAGTTAGTAGAGACTACATACCTACTGTACCTAATAAGTAAGCCGGAAACAACGCGTTGCAACATGAAACGCTTCGTTTTCATCACACCACCTCGGAAAGAGTATTTTTGGTCTTCGATATCAGAGCGCAAAAGTGATTTTTACCCTCTAGGTCTAAAAGTAAATTTGGATTTAAAACATCGTGTGTACTGAGTTTGTGAATTCAAACATTTAATAAACCTATTTACTTATACCTTCTTAGCGCCGAATTTATCATACAACTTCTTTTAATTTGTTAAAAACTCAGACTCGGAACCTCCTTGGTTAAAATTTTGTTTTTAATTTGCTTTCCTCGCAATTTTCTTTTCACGCATGGAGGATAGTTTTTAGTCATATTGTTATTGTTAGGTTAAACCATGAGGCTATGAGAAAGCTATGAGGCATTAAAAATCCGCTAACCCGCACTTGACCAGCTTTGATTCTCTCTTAGTGAGAAAAGGGCCCCAACCCCGGGAGTGGGAAAATACATTAGAGTCGCTTTGATAAGAAAACAAAAATAACTCATTTAAATTCTAAACACTTTATTTTTTATATAAAAATAATGAGTATAATATTAATGTAGCATTTTAAGAATTACTGACATAAGTGACAGATGGGTGACAAAATACCTATATCTAGCGTACCTACTTAGCAAATTTATCTAATTATACTAATAACTTTGTTCCTTTACTAATTCTAACTAACTAATTTGTTCTTTTTGATTCAATCTAAACTACTAATTACAGTAAGTACTTACATACACTAACTTACGCCGATACTTCGGCGTTCGGCACTGAGTTTTATGATGATACCTCTGAAGTTAGTTCTTGATAACAGAGGCACATGTAAAGTCGGTATTATTTGTTGTCATAGTTAAAAATAAAATGAAAGGCGCTTTTTGTCGCATAGGGAAGCCAAAGTCAGAGTTTTACTCTTATATGCTTTTTTAACGCTCATGGACCGTTTTACGTCGAATACTATCATCATATATGTTCTTATAACTATTTTATACAATAGGGAATAGCATGGGTTTTCCTTCTATCATCAAATGTTCTTCAAATTATTTTATACAATAGGAAACTTCATTGGCTTTCCTTGCAGCGCCGCGACGATGTTCTCAGCCGCGATAGACGCCATCTTGTCGCGGGTTTGCACCGTTGAACTACCCACGTGCGGGACCAAAACTGGAATCAAATGAGGGTAGTTACATATATGAAACTGTTAAAATGTAGAGATACGATTCAGGCCTAATGCCTTTCGCTCTAGCCTTTAGCTAGGTAGGCAGTGGAAGTCATTTAAGATCAACTACTCAGCCGACACTAAATCCAGCATAAAACAGTAATTCATAAAAAAATAACATTGGCGGTCTGAGAGTGCTGGCATAAGTAAAACAATATATGTGCATACTTATATTCAGAGGTGTCGGTAACGGTAACAGTGTCGCGAGTTCAATTGGTTTTTCTCATCTCAAAAACGCCAATAAAGAAGTTATTACTTTAAAAAAAAAGTCTTCTGGAACTCTCTCATCACTGTAATAGCAGCTACATTTACTTATTTTCGAACCGCTAAAAGTCGAGGTCTACTCAGTCAAAGAAACTCAGGGTAGGTACGTATAATTCCACCTCGGTGACAAACTCCTGTTTGTTGTGTATCTCATGTCTTACGTTATTACGTAGCGTTAGTAGTAATATTTGATTATTCCGTTTTCGTATCTCCGACTTTGAGGAGATTCTCAATTTCGCCACGAAATGTTGACATGTTGTAGGTACAATCATGTTGAAGTGAAAACTTCTTTAGGCGCGCCTAGACAGATTTTTCGTGGGCTGTGAATTGAATTCTAGCGTCACGCTCGGGTATGATAAGAAATCTTCGGGTAAACTCGAGACCATAGCCATTGGCCATCTAGAAATGCGTCAGCCAATGGGAAATGCTGAAAGGGCGTGGCCTGACCATCATGGCATGGCCATCTAGAAATGCATCAGCCAATGGGAAATGCTGACGCATTTCTAGATGGCCATGCCATGATAGCCAGGCCACGCCTTCCGGTTACACCCGTGTAGTTTCCAAGGTAAGCTATCAAATTCTGAGTTATAAGTTTTCACTTCTATTGGCAGTTCTTATGACTGCCAACTTTTTTTGTACGTACCTACCTAGGTATGTTACGCGACAGAGCTACCGCGATCGTAAATTGATTTGATTGATTCTATTTTTGTTTGGTAGGTGATATTTCAGAGATAGTCCCAAACACATTTTATTGAAATCGGTATAGCGATTTTTTAAATATCAACAAAAAACTAACATTTGCTTACCTTACCTGGACGACGCGACGTTATATTCACAGATTTCACAAAAAGATATGAAATCTAGTCGAGTGTCTGAGTTTACTTTTAAATTATTTTTTAGATGAAAAATTATATAGTAGTAATTCATCCTAGCTACTTACAACAGTTGTTTAGCGCCACAATCGGATGGTCACGACCAATGGGCTCAGGGTCCACCACGTCGAGTCCAGCTGCAAATATCTGCTTCTCCTTCAGGGCTACGTAGAGTGCTTCCGTGTCCACCACACCTGGGAACCAAGACACTTCATTTAATACTATGTACTTGAAAATATTTATCAATAACAAAGAATTTTATTATAGCAACAGGGCCTTATATAGGGCAAAGTTTCCAGTGAAATAACGGGGCATAGTGATAAAACATCTTATATCTCTGGGTGACGAGCGCAGTGGAGTGCTAGGTAATGATTTGGACTCTTCGTGTTCCAATAGCTGCGTGTCACTGTGCTGTTATGCAGGCATATTGTTTACCATCAGGCACATGTCCTGTTCGTCTCGTCGCTTCATACACTAAAAAATATCTATAAATTGGTCTGTCTATATAAGATACTTATATGAACTTTTTTGTCATTTTTTTTTGAAGCGCGCTAATTCTCGAATGTTGTAAGTTGAATGTTGTTGAAAAATCGGTGTGGCACCGGTACTTCTTTGGAGACACTTCGAGCGGTCGTGCCCCTACAAAAAACCCTGAATTTAACTAATCTAAAATTTTAAATTAATCAATACAGAATGTACTAATCCAAAATAGGTAGTGGGTATATAGCTACCTCCTCTAGCGATGTTAACAATGACCGCAGATTTTTTCATGGTCTTGAGAGACTCCGCGTTGATGAGATGCTTTGTCTCCGGCGTGAGAGGGCAGCAGAGGATCACGTAGTCGCTTTCCTTCAGTAGCTGATCGACAGACACACGCTCGGCGCCTAGAGGTTTTGCTGCAACAATAAAAAAAGGTGTTTGACTCATGCGCCGTCCGAAGGGGGGTCACAGGGGACTTGACCCCCCCCCCCCAAATCGTATACGATTTATTCAAAATATCTAATGGTATATAGACTATTTTTCAACGCGGGAAAATAACTGGAACGGGAACTACGCGGGTAAAATCGTGGGGCGCTACTCGTAAAGTATTTTTTACTCGATTATAATTGTATTTCTACTCGTGAAAAAAAATCCGAGGCTGTGTACTGGTGACCCCCTCCAAAATTCGAGGCTGAGACCGCTCCTGGTTTGACTCGATATGTGAAAGGATGTTGTACGTTTTTGGAGAACAAAATTTTAGCCAAGTTGAGCTTTTTGGATGAATTAAATCTAATCTTGCGAGTTCAGATCACCGATATGCAATAGCAGTATATCTGTAGCTATAATAATAATAATAAAGCCTTTTTATTTCCATGCACATTACATTAAGTTTAAACAATTATAGTTATTATATATACAAGGTGTGTTTAGGGCATGGCTCCTCTCTGGATATAGGCCTCCTCCAACTGTTTCCATAGTCTACGATTTGCCGCCTTCGTCATCCAGTCTTCTCCGGCTATATTTTTTATTTCATCGACCCATCGATCTTTCGGTCTTCCTCTATTTCTTTTTCCATTGGGTCCCTTCCATTTAGTGACTCGTTTAGTCCATCTCTTGTCTGTACTGCGTGCGATGTGACCAGCCCATCTCCATTTTAGCTGTTGTGCGTGACGTTCTGCATCTATTAATTTTGTTTTCTTTCGAATATCTTTGCTCTTGATTTTTTCGCTAAGCTTAATACCTAGCATACTTCTTTCTATAGCCCGTTGGCACGACCGAATTTTGTGCTTAGTTTTCTCTTGGAAAATCCAAGTTTGTGCTCCATATAACAAACATGGTAATAGACAGGAGTCTACTACTTGCTTTTTAAGTTTTAATGGAAGTCTTCCTTTTAGGATTTCTTTGAAGCTCCAGTATTTCTTCCAAGTTATGTTGATACGGCGCTCTATTTCATCTTCATGTCGCGATTTCTTGAATGAGATTTGTTTTCCAAGGTACACATAACTGTCCACATACTCTATCGGTGTTCCATTAACTATTATTGCCTTTTTTATACTATTTGTAGAGACTTTTGTTTTGGATGTATTTAAATGTAAACCAATTTTTTTGCTGGCGTTATTTAGTTCACTAATCATTGCTTCCAATTGGCTTGATGTTTTTGCAAAGAGAATTATGTCATCAGCAAAACGTAGGTTGTTTATGAGCTCTACATCTATTTTTATTCCTTTGTTTTTCCAATCTAAATTTTGCATTATATCTTGTAGCACAGCTATAAATATTTTCGGTGATAAAGGGTCTCCCTGTTTCACTCCTCTTCTGATACATATTCTTGGCCCAATTTTGTCTAACTTTACTCTACTTGTGCTGTTCTTGTATATGTTTTTGATGATGTTGATATAAGTATTTGAAACGCCTTGGTTCGAGAGTGCTTGCCATATGCTCTCGTGTCCAATTGAATCGAAGGCCTTCGCGTAATCTATATACGCGATGTATATAGGTTGATTGAACTCTTGGTGTTTTTCCACTATTTGGTCTAATGTGTGGATGTGGTCCATGGTAGAGTAACCCGGGCGAAAGCCGGCCTGTTCCACTGGTTGATGCTTCTCTATGCTTATCGCTATTCTTTTTTCTAGACACATGGCAAATAACTTATATATTGTCGGAAGCAGGCTGATTGGGCGATAATTATTAATATTGGAGGGTTCTCCTTTTTTGTAGAGTAGAATTATTCTTGATTCTCCCCATTTCTCTGGAATTTGTTGCATTTCTAGTATTTTATTAAACAAGGTTGTGACAGGTCCTATTAGAACGTTTTTTCCTATTTTCAGGGCTTCATTAGCGATGTTATCGGGTCCTGTGCTTTTCTCTGTCTTTAATTTGTCTATGTTTTTCAGGATTTCTCTACCATCAAAAGGTGTAACGGGTGGTTCTGCTTGCTTTTCTGTTTTATTGTACGTATTTTCGTTGCTGTGCCCGTCATCATAGAGGTTTTGATAAAAGTTTGAAGCAATGTTTATTATCTCTTTTCGTGTTTGTTGTTTATTTGTTGTCGTCTGTGTTTTCAGAGTAGGTATCCATCTTTTTTCTGTGTTTAGTTGTTTGTACGCTTTTTTTTGACTTCCAGTAGTGAGCAGGTTTTTTTCTATAATTCCCATCCTGTACTTTTCATAATCTTGTTTTAACATTTTGTTTGTTCTTTTATAGAGACCTGTAAGTTGTTTCTTTTCCTCTATGTTTTTGCATGGCTTCGATTGCAGTTCAGAGCGTCTTTTTAGTTGTAATTTAGTTTCGTCTGATATAATATTTTTCTTGGTTTTCTTTGAGGTGGCAAAGCTTAGGCTCTGTTTGATGGCTGACTCTATTTTGAGATAGAATGTCTCTATGTTGTCGCTATTTTCCCACTGGATTTGATCTGTTTCTTCTTGTAGAGTTCTTAAATAAGTTTGTTGGTTTTTATCGCAAGTTAAATCCGTATGAGCTTCTCTAAAGTTTTTTCTGCTTTGCCTTGATGTTCCAAGTTGATCTGTGCCTCTGAGTAATCTGTGATCAGTAGGAAAAATATTTTTTTTTAAAATCTCTATGTTAGAAAATAGTTTAAGGCAATTGCTCATAATGTAATCAATTTGGTTTTTATAATGTTTGTCTGGTGTGATCCAAGTCCATAGGTTTTTAAGGTGTTTCTTAAATGTTGTGTTTATTATTGTGAATTTGTTAGCTAATGCGTATTTGAGTAATTTATCACCTCTAGAGTTTCTTGTTCCGTAGCAATATGGTCCCATAATTGTGTTTTCTAATGGTTTTCTTTGTCCTATTTTTGAATTAAAATCTCCCATTAGTATAATTTTTCCTTGTGCAAGTTTTTGTGCTGCTTCGATTTGGTCGTAGAAATTATCTATTTCCTCATCAGGTGCTTCTGAGGTTGGCGCATAAACTTGTATTATTGATATTTTTGTTGTGTTGAACTTCATGTTTAGAAGGCAAACTCTCTCGGATAGGCCCACATAGTTTTCAATATTATTTTTGTATTTCTTTTTGATTAAAAATCCTACACCATGTTGCCCTTGAGTCTCTCCTTTATAGCAGAAAATATGGTTTTCGTCCTCTATGATTTCATTTCCTTTCCTTCTTATTTCTGACAATCCCAGAATATCGTATTTTATATTTGATAATGAGTATTTCAGTAAAGTCATTCTTTCCGGTGATAACAATGATTTAACATTGTATGTGCAAATATAGAGTTCCTGGTTAGTTGGAGGGTTACAGTCATATTCTCCCGCGGTGACCGGCCGTGTTGGGAGATGAAGAGGGGCCTGTTTTGGTTGCTATTGCATATCTCTTAGGTCTTGAGGGTTAGCAGTGATTTTTTTTTTTTTTTTTTTTTTTTTAACATTTATAGGTTTACACTTGACCACCATCTCGCCTGATGTTAAGCGACGATGCGGTCTAAGATGGAGCGTGCTTACCTAGAAGAAACCGATTCACTCTCGATTTGAAGACACCAAGATTATAACCATCGGGAAAAACCCACTCAGGCAACTCATTCCACAGTCGAGACGTTCTTATCACAAAAGTAGAGTCAAACCTCTTTGTTCGTGTCTTTGGAACATCAACCATGAAACGATGCCGCTTCTTCGAGTTACGAGAAGTCCGATAGAAAAAAGGGCTAGGTGGTATTAGATCATGCAGATCAGATGCACACTCTCCGAAGTGTATCCGATAATAAACCGATAAGCTAGCAATTTTCCGGCGATGTTCAAGAGTTTGCAGTCTTTTTCGCACAAGAGAATTATTGCCTATGAGCCTTTTAGCCCGCCTCTCGATCGATTCCAGAGCCTCAAGCTGATACTTAGCCGATCCATCCCAAAGGTGCGAACAGTACTCCATACAAGAGCGAATCTGTGCTTTATATAATAAAAGCAATTGTTCAGACTTGAAGTACTTTCGCACCTTTGAGAGGACACCTAGTTTTTTTGCAGCTAATTTAGCCTTGGACTCGATATATGAGCCAAAGTTGAGTGTAGATGTCAGGGTAACACCCAAAAGCTCAAGATGATCAGTAACCGGCACGGATACACCTCGAAAAGTAGGAGTCTGTAGAAATTGACTCCTTTTTGCGGAGAACAGACACGCCTGCGTCTTTCCTTCATTAAACTTGGCCAGATTGGTTTCGCCCCATTCAGAGACTGCCTCAAGGGCCAAGTTCAAACGCTCGACCATACTCTCTCTCAATACCTTAGTTTGTTGACCGCTGGCTCTCGCGCTAGACATGTAACTCTCCACAACGGTGCTATCATCTGCGTACCCAAAGATACCGGGCTTCAGCAGATCGTTGATATGTAGCAGAAAAAGCGTCGCAGAGAGTACCGACCCTTGAGGGACTCCGGCATTGATACCCATTTGGTCCGACGAGCAGCCATCAATGACAACTCGTATGGACCGATCTCTCAAGAAGTCCGATATCCACGCAATAAAACCTGGAGACAAACCATAACTAGAAAGCTTGCTAATAAGGCCATCATGCCAAACCCTGTCAAAAGCCTTCGAGATATCCAGGGAGACTGCAAGTGCTTCCCCGTGTTTCTCGATAGCTTCACTCCAGATGTGAGTGACATACGCCAGAATATCCCCAGTCGACCGGTTTCGGCGAAACCCGTATTGCCGGTCACTGAGGAGGTCGTTAGATTCTAGGTATGCCAGGAGCCTGCGGTTTAAGACACGTTCCATAGTCTTGCAGAGTATGGACGTGACCGAGATGGGCCTGTAGTTGGCAGGGTCAGCACGACTACCCTTTTTGGGCACAGGTTGCACGTTAGCAAGCTTCCACGATTTCGGTACTTGCCCAGTTTGGAGAGAGAGTCTATACAGGCGCGTTAGTACAGGAGACAACTCAGGTGCACAAGCCTTCAACACTAGGGCAGGAATTCCGTCCGGGCCGCTGGCTTTATTCACGTCCAGATTACGTAGCACTTTACGAACCTCCATTTGGCGAATATGCATTTCCGGCATCAAAGTCGGACTGCCAGGTGGAGTAGGAGGAATCGCACTACCAGCATCTAGACGCGAAGATTCCGCAAACTGAGATGCAAACAAGTTTGCCTTCTCCATTGCGGTGTGAGCCAGCGCCCCATCAGGTTTCAGCATTGGAGGCAGTGAAGAGCGGCAGAAGTTCGATTCGACCGATTTAGCTAGGGACCAAAACGATTTGTTTTGTGTTTGAATTATAATGTAAAGTTGCTTTTTTTAATAGGTAATTATCTATATTGCTGTTTCGATTTATTTTAGCTGGTTGTTTTTCTATCTTATTTTGGGATTTCTGTGTTGTTGTTTCGGGTGACTCTGATAGAGCTCTTTTCTTGCTTTCTAGAGTTTGTGTTTCAGCTTGTTTGTTTTTATTCTTGATGATAACAATTTTGTCATATTTTATAATCGCCAGTCGACCCTGTTCTCTTTCTTTGTTTACTGCTTTTTGGAGTTCTTTGCTGAGTATTTCAGGGGGGTAATCTTCTTTAATGTAGTAAGGCGTTGATTGTTCAAAGATTTATATATCTGTAGCTATACAGGTGCCATATTGTGCATAATTGGTGCTGTTCAAAAGTAAACCTCATAGTTATTAGTTTTCACTTCCATTGGCAGTCCCTATGACAGCCATTTTTTTAACCCTAGCCGTAAAAACGTCATGTTGATATAACTTTAACGTGTATCTCTTGCCTTTATTAACAAAACTAAAATACAATGAGAACTACACTACGCTACATACCTAACAACTACTTACACTAAGCACACCTGAATTATCCATAGACCAATGAAGGTCTACAGATAATCAAGATGTTCAAGCCCACTACTGTATCTCTTTGTATGTGTGTCTGTCACACAATTTTAACGGTTCTTAATATGGGTATCAAATTAAAAGGTTTAACTAGTAGAATACTGTACACTACACTACTACTACTCTGTACACTATGATACATTTCAAATCCAAGATGGCTGCCACCAAAATGGAGGAATACGTTATTTTTTCACTGTTCCCTGAATACGTAGCAAAAAAGAGCTTGACTTGACTTGAGTATAACAGTATGATAGATTTCAAATCCAAAATGGTCAAGGTATTCAAAATTTTTAATTTTGTTTTTGTGTTACGAATTGAGCCACATACCTTCAGGTTTATCAGATCTGCCAGAGTAAATGAACCGCTTGACGTCGAATCCCTTCAGTCTCCTGACGACAGCTTGCCCGATGCCCCCGAAGCCGACGATGCCGACTGTGCTGTCCGCGATGTCCAGCCCCAGGCTCCACTGGACGCCTAACTTCCACTCTCCGCTGAGTTGGAGGAAACACATGAGATAAATCGAAAATAGAATCTATAGATCGAATCGATTTGAAATTGGACATGATATAACTCGAACATACAATCTATGGTTTGAAGTTGGACCAGTTTTCATTTTCATACTATTAATCGAATCGATTTGAAATTGGACATGATATAACTCGAACATACAATTTATGGTTTGAAATTGGACCAGTTAGCATGAGATAAAACGAAAATAGATTCTATTAATCGAATCGATTTGAAATTGGACATGATATAACTCGAACATACAATTTATGGTTTGAAGTTGGACCAGTTAGCACGAGATAAATCGAAAATAGATTCTATTAATCGAATCGATTTGAAATTGGACATGAGATAACTCGAAAATATAATCCATGATTTGAAATTGGATCAGTTAGTATGCGATAAATCGAACATAGAATCTTTGATTTGAAATTGACATGAGATATATCGAACATAAAATCTAAGTTTTGAAATTAGACCAGTAAACATGAAATAAGTCAATAGAGTAGGTAAATATCCTATTATTATAGTCCAAGATCCCAGAGCCGCCGGATGTCACGTATTTTCTGATTTACTAATTGTGGACGATTGAGTAGAGTTAGTAAGTACTACGTGAAAATAATGGTCTGGTAGCCCTGGGACCTTACTCTATTATATTGAATCCATGAATCGAACATAGAATCTATGATTTGAAATTGACTCAGTTAATACGAGAGAAATTTAGCATAGAATCTTGAAATCGGACCAGTAAAAATGAGATGAAAAAAGACTGCAAACGGCCTTAACCTAATAAGATAAAAAATTAAAAGTGAGTAAACAAAAGTACTTATGAACTTCTTCCAAGCCTTCTTTAAACTTTCTAGCAGCCGAGATGAGCAGCCCCACAGTGATGTCAGCCACAGCGTTATCCAGAACCTGGGGGGTGTTGCCAAGCCGGATGCCTCGCTTCTCCAACTCTTCCACGTGGATGTGGTCCAGTCCGGAAGACATGGTCGACACGAACTTTAGTTTTGGCCCTGAGGGAAATAAATGTAATCTAGAGTTTAGTATCCTAAAATTGTAAATACGAAAGTTTTGATGATTGATGAAATCCAAAACTTTTTTACAAAGGGAGTGAAATGTAAACGTTACAGGATTAATTATTGTGGTAAGTACCTAGAAATGCATATAATAGTCAACAACATTTCAAGGGCTTTCTTGTGATATATACATGTAGGTATATTATTATGTATAATAAGTATGTATTTAAAACTATACGAGTATTATACCATCTATCTGGCCGCCATCATACAAGCTTTGGTTAGTTTGGGGTCAGATGGTGTTGTCTGAATTGTCCACCAATATTTATTTATTTTTTATTTTATTTATTTAAATATAATATGAATAGGTATGTGATAATGATCTAGCCAGCACGTACGCAACATTTCGCGAGTTCGCGTAAAACGCGAGCGGGGTTAATCACTTTGCAAGGGCTGAACGGAGGGTCTTCCGCCTAACGAAAACCCTTTGACGCTTTGACATTGCTGGCTCTTTTCTTCTCGCTTGAAATGAAAGAGACGGCAATGTCAAAGCGATAAAGCGTTTTCGTTAGGCGGTAGACCCACGGATCCGGTTGAAATTAGGAAAATAGATAGCTTATAGTCTATATAGCACATAGTGGAATAGCGCGTAGGTTGTGAACAAAAACCCAAAAATCCTATTCTAATTGGTCTGGTCTGTTCTTTAAATTTGCGTTTATGACTTTCAGAGCTCTCAAAATCATATTAAGCCGAGATGATATTTATGATAAATCGGCGTTGGAATCCTGTCGCTAGTATGACAATCGTGCCACTTCACCATATTGTACCTAGTGATCTCGATGAGGACAATACCTACCTACTGAAATTTGACCCCGAAATTCACGAAGGCCTAAAGACCATCATCATTGAGAAATAAAATTATGAAATTTGAAGTTTTCGAGTGACCGGAAAATGATGTAAAAGGAAAAAAAGAAACTTAGTATATAACTTATATAAGTAATTCTAGTTATGATTGTTTTTGGTAAACCTCTGCACACTTCTTATCTTTCTTTAATAAATACCTAGACGACGATTTTTTTCTAAATAAAATGTAATTAAAACTTAAGTAGATGTACCTACGTATTCACTCTACCTAGTTCTTCTACTTAAAACTTAAAATATAATTCATACAAATTGGAATATAATGAAGAATACTTTTGATAAATTAAAAATGCACAAAAAGGAAGCATGAAAAACATTTTTATGTATGATACGAAAACAATGAAAGTTATTCATTCATATCATCAATTATAATAAATATTAATCGTTTTTAGACTACACAGCGTGTTATCGTAAATTACCGTTGAAGTTGCACTTGTTGTACATGGTCAAAAAAGGAATCAATATTTGGATTCCGTCACATCCCTTACTGAACACGGCTAAAATGATTTGTCTTTCCCTTCATCAAGATATGTGGGAATCGTGATACTCGTACTTGTTAGGTACCTACTGGATACTGGAACTATGTAGATGGTATACGTAGTTTAGAATTAACCAGATATCAGAGCATAATTTAACTGTGTTTCAATCCAATCCATTCAGAATCTCCGACGTAATTGAGCAACAAACATCCAAGCTTTTGCATTTTTATTATAAGTAAGATGTAAGATTATCTCACACCCCGAAGGTGACCCTCGTTTTTGACCTCAGTGACTGGACTACAACTGTTCCATATTTTATGCATATTGTATTAATGTATAACTCTGTTATGTAATTTTTTTATTGATTTCCTTTACACGTTGTGAAATTCATATTCTATTTTTTATGTAAAATTGAAAATTATTTTTAGGTTACCTATGTGTAAAGTATTATTTATATGAATAAAATGTCTCATCTGCATATTTATTTATATTTATTGTTGTATTCGTTATACTATTTATATAATATGTAACCTATTGTGTCTGGGTGTGTCTATGTAAAATGTATTTAAAACTATAATATAAGTATTATATCAGCTATCTGGCCGCCATCGTACAAGCTTTGCTTAGTTTGGGGTCAGATGGTGTTGTGTGTGAATTGTACACCAATATTTATTTATTTATTATTATATTTTTTCAAGCAATATCTGTTAATTGTATTTTAGTTTTTTTATAATACAACTATTTATTTGCCAAAAACACAGAGGCGCAATTAATACCCAGGTTTAGCCGACATAAGACACGATTTAAAATAACTCTGTACGGAAAAGTTTTTTTTTTTTTTAACTATTATAGGTTCGCACTTGACCACCATCTCACCTGATGCGATCTACGATGAAGCGTGCTTACCTAGAAGAAACCGATTCACTCTCGATTTGAAGACACCAAGATTGTAACTATCAGGGAAAAACCACTCAGGCAACTCATTCCACAACCTAGATGTTCTCAAACGTGGAGACAAATCTCTTCGTTCGTGTTTTTGGAATATCAACCATGAACCGATGTCGCTTTTTTGAGATGCGAGAAGTCCGATAGAAGAAAGGGCTAGGTGGTATTAGATCATGCAGATCAGTTGCACACTCTCCGAAGTGTATCCGATAAAAAACCGATAAGCTGGCAATTTTGCGGCGATGTTTATGACTTTGAAGTCTTTTACGCACAAGAGTGTCATTACCTATGAGCCTTTTGGCACGTCTCTCAATCGATTCTTAGCCGATCTTGTCTAAAAACCGCAAACTAGGCAAAGCCAGTACGTAGGTATCTTGGGGATAGTTATAAGCATAGCTGGGCATTAACTCGTTAATCCGTTAATTAACGAAGTTAACATTTTGATTGACGGATTAACTTGTAAGTTAACTTTCAAAAATGTTAACGGATACGTTAACCGTTAACTTCTGTTAAATATGCAGAAGTCCGGTAATCGTTAATCATCAATGCCTACTATTTACCGCACAGCACCACGGCGCGGCGCGAAAAACAGGTGCAGACAGGTATGAAACGACAAGTACCAGGCGGCCCGAGCAGCGAGTGAAACAAAAACAAAATTAGATATATTTTGCCGCGCATGCGAGTGAGAAAACTGATAATTTCATTACTTAGCACCGGTGCTTAGAGTGACGAGAGTTTTGTTTGTTGTTACTATAAATTACTGTCCGTGATCATTTGCGTGTTGATAAAGAAGGGCGCAGTGTAATATATTTAGGTAGAAAAAGTGTACTGTCATCAGCATCATCATGACTGAAATGCTTGCCGAAAGACACCAAGATAAAAGTACATGTGAGAAGCCTGAATAATTTGAAACAACATTTAAGAAGGGTACATGAGTCATATTACGTACAGTTTGAAGATATTGTTAAGGGAGGCCTCTATTTGGGGGGAACACAAAAAGGACAACCCATTCTGATAATAATAGTTATGATAGCACAAGGAGCGGTAGCTAATCCCGTTACAAGAAGAACACAACAGGGACGACAACTGATCGTCGGGAAATCGTTCGGGACAGCATCTACTAGCAGACGAGAACTTTAACATGTTAATGAAGGGAAATATCTATGCACTTTAGGAAGTGTTCAAGTATTATGTAACGCAATTAAAAAAAAATGTATCCCAACCCGTAACGAACCTTAACATTTTTAACACCCTTTCCTGCACTCTTCGTAATCATTATGTGACATTCAAGTAATCGTTTTCACTTAAAAGTAACCACACAATTTGCTAGCTGGGAGATATTTTAAGTTCTTGATTATTTTTAATTTAAAAAAACCCCATGACGCACTGTAACGTTACACAAGACACCCCTCCCCCCTCAAATTGCGTTGTGTAATACTTGAAAGGACCCTTATGGCCGACGATTGATTAAATTACACATTTAAATTATAGCAGTATTTTGTTCTGTTTTTGTTAACCAGTACCTAAACCAACAGGTTTTATAAGTTCACTAACGCAACAATATAAAAATTCAATTTTACGCATATTAACGGTTTAACGATTAACGTTAACTTGCGTTAATTCTTCCGAAATGTAACGCTTTAACGATTAACGAAGTTAACTATTTGATTAACGGTGCCCAGCTATGGTTATAAGTTAAATTAAGTACATACTGAGATATAGACATGACACAAGTTACACCTGTTAAGTTACTTTTCAATACCAGATAACCTGGTAGAGATCATTATTAGCGGTAAGTTCGCTTTGCGCTTCCAAAATAATTTAATTACAAGTTTAATATAATTATTTTCCGTATTGTGTTTCTTTGTAGTGTCGAAAATTGTTTTAGTCACCGAAAATCACCGAATTCAATCATGTAGGTTTGTTATATTTATAGGTATACAAACATTTTTGAAACGGGTTTGAATTGTTCAGAATAAATATGTTACACTAAGATCCGCAATTTCGTCCGCGTAGAAAATTCCTATACCCGAACCCGGAACCCGGAACTCTACCGAATTTTCAGCATGTGTTATTCCCGACTATAGTGTATTTGTATTCCAAATTTCAGCTTTATCCCTACTGTTTTTACGACGTCATTGATCAACAAACATCTAAACAGTCGTCGTTTCACATCTATACTATCTATACTAATATTATAAAGCTGAAGAGTTTGTTTGTTTGAACGCAAGGATCTCTGGAACTACTGGTCCGAATTGAACGGATAGTCTTTGTAGGATAGTCCATTTATCGATTAAGGCTATAGGCTATTTAACATTACGCTACTATTAACAAGAGCCGAGCAGGAATGTAAAATGTAACAAAAACGGGAAAAAATATTGCTTTTTGAGAGCTTTCGTTGCGTGACACCAAATGTCATATTTTAAAGGTTGCGGCATTAGAACCTAAAGTAACCGAATTTGTTCAAAATTTGAATTAGTACGATCGATTTTCGATAGATGGCGTAGCAACGCGCGCGCGTTCAGCTAGTTTATAATATTAGTAGGTTTCAATTGTTTTGAATGTACCTGCTAAGTTGAGCATCTCAGCATTGAGTTTGTGTTTGGTGTTCCAGATGAGAGCATCGTACCCATCTGGAATGGATTTCTTGATCCCTGGCAGACTCTCTGGGAAGTAATCCAGATATGGCAGCACTGTCGTATCCACTCCACTGAAAAGTACATCGAAAACATGACTTGACAAGGCCGTATCGAAGAGCAAGTTGCTGGATGATACTCGCTACAAAATTGTGCCTGTGCAAGTACTCGCCGTTAGCAACAACATGCGAACAACCGGAAATAACATAACGAAGATTTGCCTGGACTCACTGGACTGGTACCGTCTTTCATTATGTGTCTCCGGTAGTTGTTCGTGTTAATAACTTCATCTCCAATTGCACAGGCGAAATCCGAAGAGGTCCCCGAAGCTTCAGAATGTAGCTCTTAATCCATTAGGATGCTCGAGTTATATTGTTGTTAATTTCGCACAATTCAAAATGTTAAATTTTTTAAAACTTCTAATAATATTTAAAACACGTAAACAAAATACGTTCCCATTGTTTACATAGATACTGATAACAAGTTTAAATAAAGACACACAGGTAAATGTCACGTATTTAGTTACGAAATTAAATTGGCGGTTAAGGTATATTTTGCTCTACATATCTTTATGTATTTTATATAATTCTTCTGTACGTGTGTTGAAGGTGAACTACTCCTAAAAGGCTGGACCGATTTGAATTTTTTTTTTGGATGCGTTTGGGGTGCGCCCTGGGTGGTTTAGGTTCACAAACCATCTCTTCAGATGGCGCTGCAGTCGGTATCTAGGTATATTGTCCGTATTTTTTTTTATCCGTCCGTCCGTCCGTTTGGTTAGTATATGATATACCTATTATCCGAGCGAAGTCGGAACGGGCCGCTAGTATTATATAGATTTTACTAGTAGAATGAGATTATTATTAGCTTCACTTATACTAATAACTATGGATGGAAAACAATCTTGGAATCTTAATTTGACTCACTTCCCAGTCTTTGATAAGGATGAAATTTTGCACACGCTCTGAGTTTTGATGACAATACATGACTAGCTAAGAAACGTCATTACAAATCCAATATGGCGACCTCCGCAAGATGACGGACTAGCTGTTTGAAATCCACCCCCATGATATGAGAATCAAATGAAAGGGTTTGCTGCCAGAAATACTAAAAAAAAATTGGCAGTCATAGGAACTGCCGATAGAAGTGAAAACTTATTAACTTAACTCAGAATTTGATAGCTTACTTTGGAAACTACACGGGTATAACCGGAGGGTGTGGCCTGGTCATCATGGCATGATCATCTAAAAATGCACCAGCATTTCCCATTGCCTGACGCATTTCTAGATGGCCATGCCATGATGGGCAAGCCACGCCCTTTTAGCATTTCCCATTGGATGACGCATTTCTAGATAGCCAATGGCAATGGTCCTGAGTTTACCCAAAGATTTCTTATCATATCAGAGCGTGACGCTAGAATTCATTTCACAGCCCACGAAAAATTTGTCTAGGCACGCCAAAAGAAGTTTTCACTTCAAAAAACATTCAACATGGCGGACATCCAAGATGGTGGATTGGCTATTTGAAATGCACCCCCATGATATGGGTATTAAATGAAAGGATTTGCTGAATGGGATACGAAAAAGATAATGACGTAACCTAAATCCAACATGGCGGCCGGTCCAAGGTACCGGATTGGCTATTTGAAATGCAGTGCTTGCTAAAAGCGTGTTTTTTAGTTTTTTAAACTATTATTAGGATCGGTATTACCTATTTAACATTCACATAGTAGGGAATGAGTATCGGTAAGCTGAAAGCGGGTTCGTTTTAGATTTACGGGAATCAAAGGTGCAAAACAACAAGCTAACTTACGTCATTTTAGAAAGGCTCTTTTTTATGTCGTATTCAATAAAAAAATCTCCCTCCCTGAAATCTGATGTAAGTAATATTTCAAAATATGGCAATATATAATATTCTAGAAAATATTTAGAAATATGGTAAGTACTGTTTAATATAACAATCTTTTCTGAAAAAAGCCTCTCTGAACGTTCCTTGAAAACGTTGGCATGTTTTTGTAGCACTTTTCATAACCTGCTAATGTGCTGACTGTAAAACGATCCTGCTTTCAGCTTAGCGAGTATTCATTCCTTTCTGCGTTTTAGTAAGTAATTATTAAATTATAATTTTTTTAAATAAAGAGTGACGAGACGAGCAAGACATGTGCCTGATGGTAAGCAACATGCCTGCCACATAGCAGCACAGTGACACGCAGCTATTAGAGCATGGAGAGTCCAAATCATTACATAGCACTGCACTGCGCTCGTCAGAGATCTAAGTTGTTATACCTAGCGCTGTAATTTCCCTGGAAACATTGCCCTTCAAACCGGAACACAGTAATGTTTGGACATTAATGCTTGGCGGTAGAATAACTGGCAAAGGTGTGGTCCTTCCCCAGGCGGACTCTGCCAAGAGTCCTTACGAATGTGAATATTTAGGTGGGTACCCATAGTTTTATATTTATAGGTAAATTTAGATGCCTAGGTACTTATGTAGCAGTTTCCAATCTGCATCACAATGTAGATGTCAGAATGTAGATAATAGGTTACTGATAGGTATTTTTTGTGTAGAGTGAAGAGACGATCAGAACATGTGCCTGATGATAAGGCAACACGCCTGCTAATAACAGCACAGTGTCAAGCATCATTATTATATTGTCGAATACAAATCTAGCAAATTACACTGAAAAATAAAAGGACTCGTATTTTCCATTCGTTTGCTAGCTCTAGTAGGTATTTTGCACTTCACCTCCTAATTTAATACACCTACTAGTTACGTCAATGGACAGTGCTATCTAAAATGTTGACGCTAATTTACTAACATTTTTCATCAACTCTCATTTATTCTGACGCACTTAATTGCAATACAGAACGGAAATTAAATAGGGTCATTTCGCCTGTTCGCGTCCACTTAGTGCATTTGGCAAGTTTGAAGGGCAAAATAAATATGTCCCAGCACTCATTTTAATGAAAAGAGTATGTAATGTGTTGCTTTTGATAGTCTATTTTAAGATGAACATTTAGTTTTGATCGAAAAATGTTGCGTTTTTTCTAAAAACAGACAAACTTCAGAAATAGGCGATTTACCCAGTTTGCGTCCATAAAATCCAATTTGCGTCCACCCGCTGGACCACTTTGCGTCCACCAGCTCAGAAAAGGAATTAAGGGGTGATATTTTACAAAAATGTAAAAAGAGATTGGATTTTAATTATTTATTAATTAAAGAATTATGGGGTTTTAAAAAACAACATATTAACATCAAAAATCTCTCTAAAAGAAAATAAAAATACCTGTTTATTCTTCTAAACTTTGATATTACTTAAAATTTAACATAAGTACTAAATTTTTTAATTTAACAATACTCTGTTGTGTTGATTTTACCCTAAAATCATCCGCGTGCATTTCAGATGATAGGTCAATGTAGTCAATCTAATGCACTTTTCACAGTCATCCCCCATTTCAACCCAAATTTCATCCCCGTACAGTTCGAGATTACAAAATTACTAGAACTAACATTTATTTGCTTCGTGTCAAGTGCCTATATACAGAGTTTCTTGGTTTTATCTACAACGATTGGAAGTTTCCATGTATACTTTCATCCCCATTTCAATCCCAATTTCACCCCCGTACAGTTCGAAATTACACAATGGCTAGAACAAAACTTCCTTTGCTTCGTGTCAAGTGTATATATATGCAGATTTTCATGGTTTTATCTTCAACGGTTGGGAACTTTCATATCAACATTCATCCCCTATTTGAACCTCAATTTCACCCCCGTACAGTTCGAAATTATGAAATTGATATACCACACATTTGTTTGCTTCGTGTCAAGTGTCTATATACAGAGTTTCATGGTTTTATCTTCAACGGTTGGGAACTTTTATATTGACATTCATCCCCATTTCAGCCCCAATTTCACCCCCGTACAGTTCGAAACTACAAAATTGATAGAACAATCATTCAATTGCTTCGTGTCAAGTGTCGAGATACAAAATTTGATAACTTTGAAAATCACGAATTTTCATACAACCCTTCATCCCTTGTTTCACCCTCTTAGGGGTTGAATTTCGCAAAATCTATTAATTTAAAAAATGGACGCAAACTGTTTTTGTTACTATTCCCTGTAGGTATAGTTTGCGTCCATGGCGGACGCAAACTGCATGTTTTATAAATTCGGTGTAATAATTCGCGTCCACCTTATTTTAACTGTTAACTATAAAAAAAATAAACAAATTCATAATTTATATAATTCCTTATATCACTATCAACGTCTAGAAATAGCTATGTGTCCAAATTGCACATAAAACAATAAAAGACTTACGTTCAAACGCACCGGTGCCCACTATTTTTTTTTCATAATTCCGCGTATTTGCACTGTCTTTTTGAACAACCGTCACAAACTATTTTTTAACACAGGATTGGTTTCAAGCACGGAGCTGTTGTTTATGTGTGCATGCTTCTTATACATCGAGGTATTAGCCGTATTAATTTTGCGTCTTATTGGTGTGTTAGTATACTAAATTTCGTGAGTTTTTAAATGGAGATCCGTAAAATGGACGCGAACTGGGCGATGGACGCGAACAGGCGAACTTACCCTAAGTACTTTGCTCCTCGAAACAAAGTTGAATGAATTTGTTATGTCCGTGACCTTGTCCAACAAACCTGAACCTTCGAAGCTTCGAAGCAAAGAGTTTACATTATTTATCTAAGAATCTATGCCTGAACATTAATGTAATGTGGAGGATAGAACACAGATGGCGTTAAAGTAAATTTTAAGCGTGAACAAAAAATTAATATCGTCCATTGATTTTTGGTGTAATGTCCTTGACCGATTAATTTAATACAAATAAAAAACGTCCACAGCAAGGCCATGTGTTCTTAACCAAACTTGAAAGTGTAAAATGACTTCACATTGTCAATTTTCAGACAAATAGTTTTAAGTAAACGCACGTTATGTAATTTTCCAGATGCGTCATCTTACAAAAAAAAAAATCTAAAGAATAGATGAATTTAGAGGTTAGTTAGAGGTTAATCGATAGGAGTTTTTTTTACAAAGTTTTAGTTTCTTATATCTACGAAAAATTTAATGTTTTGGAATACTCACTTTTTCTTCAGTATTTCCAAACCGGCGGCGGGGTATGTTTTATTTACAATTAAAACTCTCCTAAGCGCCATCTTGTGAAAAGAAAAATCTTTGAACTGTTTAGCTAATTATTAAAAATAATATGTCCGTTTAGTTAAAACTCGGGAACTACCGGTATTGTGCCTCCGAAATAGAGAATACACATGATTCGCTAGTGATGCAATAATTTATATGGCTGAGTAGATGAACACTAGCGTTAGGTTAACGCCCCACAACGCGATATGATACCACAAGCGGAACTAAAACATATATTTTTTAAATTTTAAATTACCGTAGGTACTAATATCTATCCGTGACTTTGTCTTCGAAAAGTTGACTTAACTGGCTAGAATCCACGGGGCTCTAGGCTAGGCTGAAGCCCAAAAAGCCATATTTATGGTAGATTCGTCAATAACAGTGAAAATTATGCTTATCAAATTCCTCCTGTGAATTTTGACATCATTTTGACATTTGAATTTTCATGTGGGGCGTCTCTAGGTTCTCTCTAAACATCAATGTTTGAAAAGAAAATTGCAACTGTATAGGTATACTTTTTCTATCGTTTACCAAACGGATTCATTTTGTCCTTTGGTTTGGTCACACCTGAATAGTACCTATTTCCGAACTTTTCCTAAACAGGTTTATCTTGTCTTAGGATTTGTCAGACTGGAATAACTTTCCTTATCTTTTTCCAAGCGGCTTCGTTGAGTGTTAAAGTTTATCATACCTAAATATTAAATAATCTTTCTCACCTTTACCAAATGGGTTTAATAAGTATTAGAGGGTTGTCATACCTGAAAGCTTTTCCTATCTTTTTCAAGTGGGTTCATCTTGTATTGGAGTTTCTCTCACATGAATAAGTAGCTTTTCCCAAACGAGTTCGTCTAGTCTTTGGATTTGTCACATCTTAAAGGATTTCTCATGTTTTGCTAAGAACAACATGAACCAGTAATGTTGTCTTAGGGCATGTTAAACCTGAACAATATTTTCCGTCTTTTCTCAAAAATGATTAATTTTACTTTGTTTTTAGGGTTCCGTACCCAAAGGGTAAAAACGGAACCTTATTACTGAGACTTGGCTGTCCGTCCGTCCGTCCGTCCGTCTATCACCAGGCTGTATCTCAAGAACGGTGATAACTAGACAGTTGACATTTTCACAGATGATATATTTCTATCTCCGCTATAACAAAAAGTACCTACTAAAAATAAAATAAAAAATATATTTTAGGGGGCTCCCATACAACAAACAAGATTTTTTACCGTTTCTTGCTCGATTAGTCTGTCTTAAGTAAACTAGATGGTGCCACTAGTAAAAATAAAACGCGATATCGAATTCCTCCTCAGAATCATGAGGTAAAATCAAAATCTCAAAAAAACTTTTTACCTGTCTGCGGAAATTGCGATGTATATGGAATTCCGGATAAAGCCAAACAGATTTTCGCCGTTTATTTGCTAATGGTACGGAACCCTTCGTGCGGGAGTCCCACTCGCACTTGGCCGGTTTTATTTATTTATTTATTTGCACAGTGTACATACATATATTATGAGATAGATCTTATAGCTAAAATCTAAATCTATGTGTACAAAGACCCTGTTAGGGTGTTTATATAATTATATGTTTTTTTTTCATCGTACAACATTATATTGTTTTCTCTATAATTTCGAATAAAAACCCTCAAGCTCTCAGTCTCACTGATACTGGCGCACAAGCCCAACACAAACTTATAAAATTATCTTTTTAAATACAAACTTATAAACCTGCAGTTTCATTTCAACTAGCTATATTTCACTAATAATAGATTACAGAAAGCCATCATTTCTCAGATTACTGATATGATAACGATTGTTATTTTAAAATTTTCAAATGAGATTAGTGTTTCAGTTATTAGTTAGGTAGGTACCTACTACGCAATGTGTCGTTAGTCCTATAGTTGTTCCGCATACATATCTTGTCATAATGATTTGTGTTCATAATATTAGATGCGCATACTTTTTAATAGCCATACTTGTATGTGTCATATCATTTGCATATAATAAATGTCATGTACAAAATGGTTAATATGCCTATAATTCCTAGTCATACTATTTCTTGGTTATAGTTTTGAATGTACCTACTATATTTTAATTTAAATCGAATTTCTATGTAATCAAATCGGGCCAGTTAGGTTACTTAGAACCCAGATCCGACTCAGAGCACCCAGACTCCAACTAGAGTGTTTGTAAAAAAAATTGGCAGTCATAAGAACTGCCGATAGAAGTGAAAACTTATAACTCAGAATTTGATAGCTTACTTTGGAAACTACACGGGTGTAATCGGTGGGCGTGCCCTCGCCATCACGGCATGGCCATCTAGAAATGCGTCAGCATTTCCCATTGACTCACGCATTTCTAGATGGCCATGCTATGATGGCCAGGCCACGCCCTTTCAGCATTTCCCATTGGCTGTCGCATTTCTAGACGGCCAATAGCCATGGTCCCGAGTTTACCTGAAGATTTCTTATCATACCCGAACATGACGCTAGAATTCAATTCACACCCCATGAAACATCTGTCTAGGCGCGCCAAAAGAAGTTTTCACTTCAAAAATGCGGGAGCCAGAAGCTCAAGGGAGGTCCTGAGTGGAGAAGCCCACCCGCAGTCAAATCTCAGTTACAAAACCTCGTCGGTCCAGTTAGTCCAGTCCAGTAGTAACTAATATTAGGAGGTAATTTTTATGACATTCAATTTTAGGGCTATACTATGATACTATGCGAATCATTAGGGAACCACATATTATACGAAATCTTGTAACATTTTACTTAATCCTTACAAGTTTTATTTAATTTGTATATTTTAGAGTTGAATTTTTGGTGAATTAAAAGAAGAATAAAAAAAAAACGTTGAGTAATAATCGTATGTAGCTAAGAATAATTGGTCTGAGAATTATTTCAGATGTTCATATGCTTGTGTTCGAGACCTTCTGTCAGGATGAAGGCAAGGCCGTAATCCACCGCGTACCAAGTGCGAATTGGCGGATGATACATTCGGTTTCGTCTCGATGTTTCATCCACCGTCCACCAGCCCATGACGATAACAAACTCGTACACAGGACAAATACTCAGTGTAAGCCGAATTCGAACCTTATACGATCATGAAACCGGATGTATCTTTTTTATGTAGAGGAAATGCATTTGCGCATGCCACCACGCAAAAACATGGCGGTGTATGTTTGGCTCGACACCATGGATGGAAATGGTGCCTCTACCGAATAAAACCCACAGATTTCCCTAGCCGTGGTTTAACGGCAGAGTCGCGGGACCGCTCTCGTATTAAATTTGAGCGTGACCCTGCCATTGCCACTGGCCTTGCCAAATCGCGAGGGTCGTCAGAAACACCGTATTTGGCACCAGTGACAAGCAATCGTGCGTCAACTTCTCGGGAAGGCCTATCCCTAGGTGGGTTGCCGGAAAGTCCTAAACGCCCGATACAGGAGATGGGATGCGTCAAGCCAGAGTGTCCGTCCAGTGTCGCCTCCTCCGCCTCAGTGGATGCTGGATGAGCGAGAGGCTTCCAACTTTGGCTCCTCCGCCAAAACGACCTCTCACTGTCGAGCATCTTGGCTTGGCTTACTCTACTAATCAGAGTGTTCGCAGAGGACCCTTATCTGGAAGACTTAGGAATATTACTTGGCCGATAAAAGTATCAGCCGAGTAGTGTTTCCAAGTCTTTCAGTTCATTTACCCAACTTATACACGCTCACGAGAGCGCGAGTAGAAGTTTCCAGCCCAGCCCTTCTACCGCCTAACTAAATCGGTTTTAGCTTTGCAATTGATGTCTCTATGAAGCTATAAAATATACTCAAGCGAAAAGAAAAGAGACAACTACAAAGCTAAGACATTTTTAGTTAGGCGGGAGACCCCCATGCTGGGATTCGCCATCACACAACAAGATGCCACCGAGGTCAGTTCTTGTGTGGCGCCCAGAGTGGAAATTCCCGAGCCACATACCCCAAATTGGACGTGCTTAATCTAGTACCTACTTAAAATCATATCAACCATTTAAAGCGTCATAAACCTACGTCACACATCATACTCGTCATGCTTAGGAACGAATATTGTCATTCAGTAGATTATATCTGCCTGCAAAGAAAATATTGTGTAATATTTTTTATACAGTATCATTGGGAAGCGATAACATTATGCGGTTATCAGTCATTGCCAAAAATAGCTTAGATCAGTTTTCCCCACAGTTTTAGCTTTTACCTTCATTATTTTCTATTATCCGCAATAAGTAGAGGTTTTGTTACGGACCCTAATACCCGGTTTACATTATTCTAGTCCAGCGGTCGAATCCAGCGCTGGATTGCTGGAAAGCTGGAAAGCATTGGCACTGGATTGATGCTTTCCAGTGCCGGTTTTCATTTTTCCAGTAGGTAAGCAATCCAGCGCTGAATTCGACCGCTGGACTGGAATAATGTAATAAATAAATAGGTGTATAATAAATAATTCTATAAGAGTTATTTTTATGAGTAGATATTTATTTAGATTATAATATACTTACATGTAATTGATATTTTTGTTGTTGCCAAGTCGCGATGCCTACCAATTTAAGTATAGCATAGGCTATGTGCTCTTCCAAACCAAAATCTATATGGTACCAAAATTTAACCCAACCTGTGCAGCCGTTCTAATATACTTGAGCAACAAACGTCCAAACTTTAATGTCAAGTTAAAGCGGTTACTTTTAGTTTACATTTTTTTGGCAATATCAATTATTTTGTAAGTATATCATTGTTTTTTTTTTGGGTAGAAATGTGGACGGCAGCGCCTTAACAGTGATTTCAACCATCGATATAAACCAATAGACGTGCCCTGAGCACCTTGAAATTGGCAAAAAACTGCGTCTTTGTGTGTATCGTAAGTGGTTTACAAACAACCAATCTACTTGACCCCTAGAATCGCTAGCGGCGAGATATGCTGTGGTTCTACTTATTGTGTTGACAACGATGTGATAGGTAAAAACGTCCGGCGACCACCGCTTCCTGCAACCGACTAGAACGGAAAGAGTGAGCTCACTCATCCCAACGATGACATAATTCTGTGCGTCCTGAAGTTTGGGAGGGCACATCTGTGTATTGAGATCGTTGATTTCAACACAATTCATTGCTATTCCGCCGTAAATAGGAAATCATTCCCATCAGTTATTCTGTCTTATTGACTGATCAAGAACAGGACGTCTACTCTGTTTCAACGAAAACGTAATTTCGAAATAACCTCGCGACTTTCCAACGCCGATTCTACATCGATCCGTCGTTTTGCAACCAATGTTGTATCGGACGTAACGAAGTAGAACGAGAGAAGGAAAGTCGCGAGGTTATTTCGAAATTACGTTTTCGTTGAAACAGAGTACACGTCCAGTTTTAGTAAAATAAATTAATAATGCATTGTCTCCCAAAAACAAAAACCGACTTTAATTTAAAATTAAATTCAGACACTTGACTGAACGTCTCTATGTGGTCCAAATAAATACAAGTAAATTTTAGTTTTTTGTTCATGTTTCAAGAACCACCACTCCGATTTCGATAAAAAATATGTGGAAACCTCTGAAACCAACTCTGAAATATGGATCTACAAACAAAAAATCGTCGTCAAAATCGATTCACTATTAGCGGAGCTATCGCGTAATTATTTACCTACATAAAAAAATAAGGGATTGAGAAGTTTGAGGTTGGTTAATAAGAGAAAAAGGGACCTTTTTGTGGCTTTCAAGATAACGCGTTATATGGTTATAAAAAACGTTAAATCTGAATCAGCGTTCAGCGTTCAGCGCTATCTATTCGAAACCTCTGAGAGCTCTGATACGAACGCACACATGTTTTGATTATTCTTGCTGCCATCTAGCGTCGAGTAGCAGTACTTCTTAAGCATTGAGATTGTACCACACTTTGTAAATTTAGATAAATTCGTGCATATAAACTAGATGGCGTTAAGAATGACAAACTGAAGCTAAGTAAGTTTTTTCTTTAGTTTTAAGATGTTGTTAACTGATTTGATGTTAGAGGCTAGATCATTAACTTTACAACGGAATCTTTATCTGGACAAGTGATGCAAAAGAAAATTTCGCATTTTGAAAAATTTTGTTCCAAGCCAATGAGACAAAAACCACGTAATGAGTTTGTGTAAATCAGAACAGTATTCACAGCGCCACTCAAAGTTCCGCCGTCGAAGTAACAAACGTTTCATTTGGACTGGAGACTTTGAACGATAGGGTGAATAACCAGGACAAACACCGTAGGGCTGAAGAGACCACCCTGTTGACAACCGACGGAGGATAGCAAACAGGCGCGGTCCCAGCCTCGAATTTTTTTCACCAGTAGGTACGCAGCCTCAGATTTTGAGGGGGGGGGGGGGTCACGAGTAGAAATACAATAAATAGCGTAAAAAAGACTTTACTAGTAGCGCCCCACGATTTTATCCGCGTAGTTCACGTTCCAGTTTGCCGTTTTAAAATAGTATATGTACTATTAGACATTTTGATTTTTTTAAGATTTTTAATCTAATGTATATGATTTGGGGGAGGGGAGGGTCATGTCCCCCGTGACCCCCCCTGGAGCCGCGCATGATTGCCTCGTTAAAGTCAGAAAGGAATTGTATCCTTCACCTGGGCCTACAGGGCTCCTTCTGTTAACCGAATTAAAGCTGGCGGGTGGTCCACAGCCACCTCCCCAATTTTTATGAAGAAAAGTCCAGATATAATGAATGTCAGCTTCACATCCACCCTTCAAACCAAAACCGAGTTGTATTGGTTGTAAAATAGCACAAAAGAGCAATATTTTTCTCACCTTGGCAGCAAGGCGACGATATGTGGTGCCGAGGAATTGCGCTGATCTTGATTGGTGTGTCCTTGATGGGAAAGAGAGTACCTAAATATTTCTAGATTTTATTTGAATTTTGAGAGATAATAAGTAAAACAGCGAAAAACAACCTTGGAACTACAAGCACGCGGGATCCGCTTAAGGATCGGAAACGAATTTTTGGCAATATGCCCAACACTTCCCAAAACGGTTTGGTAGGCGTAAGCATAGCACACAAGACTGCTACTTGGGTTCGACTGACCTGGAATTAGAAACGAAAGCAGATTTTCTAAATTTTTGTGGCATGTAGCCTTGAGCATTTTAAGACCCTGTTGTCCCTTGAAAAGCTAAACCTGGACTTGCACTGTATCATCGAAATGTTTTATAATTGTTTTACACATATTAAGTAAATCCTACTAATATTATAAAACTGGATGTTTGTTGCTCAATCACATCAAAACGTCTGAACAGATCGGATTGAAATTTGAAACTCAAAACCAGAGGCGTAGCGTGCCTAGAGGCCATGTATCGAAGTTGGTTCCCTATTGATATGCATAGTATCTTTAGACCTAAAATTGAATGTCACAATAATCACCTCCTAATATTAGTAACTACTAATCACCATTACACATAAATAATATCACTGCCCCTAATATGGCTTGTCATAATGTTAGTATTTATTTATTTAAAACATACAGTAGGTAAGCATAATGTTATAATACTTTATAATACCTACACATATGACCCTGTGCATAGGGTGTTGAGAATATTATAAATAGTACGTACATACATATTGTAGTATCTTAGAACTACTTACAGTTAAAGTATTTTTAACCGACTTCCAATAAGGAGGAGGTAATCAATTCGACCACCATATTTTTTGTACGGATTAAGTACATAGGGAAGTAGTATCTATCTACTACCAGTTAGACTTGGCTGGCACCGACTTCAAATAGATGAGTGAGTAGCGCTTATAATGATGAAATTAACTTATTTTTCGCTTTTGAGTGCCTATTTGTGGTTTTGAAGTCGGCTTAATTTTTTGTATAAAAAGAGTTTATTTTACCCTTATTAGTGCAAAACAAGTTTTCATTCATGCATGTGTTGGAGTTTCATAACTGTTGTGAAATCTACAACCATGTCATCCAGACAAAAAAACTTTGAAATCGGTTTGGGTGTTCTCGAGAAATCAGGTAACATACATAAAAGAGTTTATTTTACCCTTTATTTCTAATACAAGTGAAAATACAGAATAATAATGAAAAAACAAATCTCCGAACAACCCACACCTAACTGCTCCCGGCGCAAAAGTGCCCATGATGCTCGCCGCGTTCCCACGCTGAATGGCTATGGCCAACCTTTGCTCCAGGACCCTTCCCTTACCCTTACACTATTTAGTGTAAAAAAAGTTTTCAGCAATGCATTTACACAATTTCGTTTTGACAGAGTCGAGTATCATAACTTTTGTGAAATCTCCAATACAACAAACTTGATTTTTTACCGTTCCGTGCTCGATTAGTCCGTCCCAAAAAAAGTTGATGGGGCCACTAGTAAAAATAAAACGAGATATCGAATTTGTCGTCAGAATCATGAGCCAAAAATCAATATTTCAATAAAACAATTTGCCTGTCTGCGGAAATTGCGATGTATAAGAAATTTCGAATAAAGCCAAAGAGGTTTTCACCGTTCACCGCTAACGGTACGGAACTCTTCGTGCGGGAATCCCACTCGCACTTGGCCGGTTTTATTATAAATTTAACATTTACCTAAATTAATTTTTGCAATAAATATTTTGGAAGTACCCTCTCAATTATCAATGTAAACGAACTACTCTGATTAGTTTCTGTCACTGACTTTTTACAACTAGTCCGACGAGGTTCTGTCACTGAGATTTGACTCCGGATGGGCTCCAGTGAGAAGCTCATCGGTCAGCCCTGAGTATCGCTTCTCCATACTCGGCCTGCGCTTCACTACTCGCATGGTTCGCTTCACTCAGGACCTCCCTTGAGCTTCTGGCTCCCGGTTTTTTGACGTGTCAACGTCTTATAATTCGATGAAGCCGGCTGCACGCACGCAAAACATGACGTCATTCGCCGTTACCTCGCCGCATGACGTCATGCGCCGTTACCGCCGTTACCTCGCCGCATGACGTCGTCAGTACCATTCCATCAGTATTTTCTTAAGATGTTGTCACGTTCAAATATCGTCAGTAAACCGACTTTACAGACAACCATTTTTGACGTGATAACGTCTTATAATTCGATGAAGCCGGCTGCACGCCCGCAAAACATGACGTCATGACACGTTCCGCCGTTACCGTTAGTTCGTCGTCTTTGCCATGCGGACGAAGCTGAGCGCTGAGGGCGCCACCCGTCGAGTCGAGCGGTATCACTACTCGCGCTATCAGCGTACTGATTTCTTAAGACGTTGTCACGTTCAACTATCGTCAGTAAACCGACTTTACAGACAACCATTTTTTTTATAAACACTTTAGGGGTAGTAGCGACAAGACTAGGTAGAGTCAGGGTGCTCTGAGTCGGATCTGGGTTCTAAGTAACCTAAATGGCCCGATTTAGTTACATAGAAATTCAATTCAAATTTAGTTCATTCAAAAATATGAACAAGAAATAGTATGACTAGAAACAATAGGCATTTTAACCATTATGTACATGACATTTATTACACGCAAATTATATGACAGCATACAAGTATAGCTATTAAAAAGTATGCCCTTCTAATATTATGACTACAAAATATTATGACAATATATGTATTCGAAACAACTATAGGACCAAAAAATATTATGCGAATGAATAGGACACCATCAAAATTATTTAGGTGGCTCAAATGAAGGGTAAAGATTGTGGATGGAAAAACGAAAAGCTTGCAATATCTTCCATTATTATCCGCTTGCTACACCACCGTTTACAATTTTGGCGGGAAAACGGGTGTCAGGTTACATAAGTGCGGTGTTTGTGCTTCGGCATATTATGAAGTTTTTTTTTTTTAAATAAAGAGTAACGAGACGAGCAGGACATGTGCCTGATGGTAAGCAACATACCTGCCACATAACAGCACAGTGACACGCAGCTATTGGAACATGAAGAGACCAAATCATTACCTAGCACTGCACTGCGCTCGTCACCCAGAGATCTAAGTTGTTATATCTCTAAGCCCTGTAATTTCACTGGAAACATTGCCCTTCAAACCGGAACACGGTGATGTTTGCACATTACTGCTTGGCGGTAGAATAATTGGCAAAGGTGTGGTACTTCCCCAGCCGGACTCTGCTAAGAGTCCTACCACTACAAGTGCCGCCTTACTTGTATCCGTTTGAGCCCATTATTTATTCTCAAGAGCGTTTCAAGACGCTTCTAGCGGTATCGTTTGTTTATAATTAATGTACTTAAAATGTAAACTAACATTTTTGACAATTGAGATTTTTTTTTGCGATTTCTCAAGTAGTCGATCAGCTATTACATTTATAATTTATACAGGTGACAGTGGGTTTATGGCTTAAATGTGTTGTATACGAAATAACAAACTCGAAAAACTAAAAAATACTGCATTCGATAGCACAAATATATATTTTTAATTTTTTTCAATACTTCGGGACCATTTTCTCGCCAAAAATTGTAATTTTTGTTTTTTTTAAATTTTACGATTTTTCTATGTAAATGAACTCTAATTTTAATGTGGATTATATCAAAATAAAGACCAGTTCAAGAAGACGCCATTCAACACAAATTTATCGCTATACCTTCCCAAATAAAAATCGAAAAAATATTTTTCCCGCCAAAAACCCGTCCAAAGTTAAGTTTGTATGTTTCCGTCATCAACCTAGTTTTTGGGTACTATATTACACACCGGTGTATCAAGCGGGTATGTGGAAAAGATAGAGACAGATTAGTTTTTGCAACATCTTACGGACAACTTGTACATCTGGTGTTTTCCTCGCAGTCGTTGCTCGCTGGAGGCGTAGAGTGGATATGTGCGGGTAGGTGTGATCGGCGCGGGTGCCGCCACGCGCCAGCGCTATCGACCGCGCCCGCCGCCACGCTGGCGCCGCCGCCGCGGTCTCGATCACTCGACCTTTTATAGCTGCCCCTTCGCAGATTTCAGCTACGAATCACTCGTACTACGAACTCTCCCGTGGTAGCATTGATGGACAATTCACACACAACACCATCTGACCCCAAACAAAGCAATGCTATGTACTTCAATGTACTATAGCGACCAGATAGCTGATGTAATACTTATATAGTTTTAAATACACCCAGACACAGTACAAATATTTAAATTCATCACACAAATATTTGCACTGGGTGGGAATCGAACCCACGACCCACGGCTTCGCAGGCAGAGTTACTACCCCACTTAGCCACGAGGCCAGTCAGGCCAGCATTGGCATCGCATGGACTTTTAAAAACGTGGGCAAAGTTCCTGCCCCTACCCAATAAATATGACTAAAGTACTAAATGTGGAAAAGTAGGACTCGAAGGTAAAAGTAGGAGTTGTTTTGTTGTTGTTTCAGATTCAGGAAAGTGACGAGCGTGGCTCATACTTTTTAGTTTTTAATTTAAAATTAAACGGGGATTTAAGGGCGATGGCATCGAATTTAGAAAGGACTCGCGTGGCTCCTTACGTAGGCGAGGTCTCGTTTCGCCCACGCCGTGCGACAACATTGCGTTGTAGCGTACGTAATGAACATACCCCTTACTGATGACCTGATGACCCGTATTTCTGCAATATCTTACTCCCCTCACTTTAGTGATAACGCGTCACTCGCCTACTTTTTAAAACAAACATCTAATATTCAGACGCCGTGAACGGAACTGCTTCTGAGAGTTGGACTACTCGTGGCACACTTGCTACATCGATATTTAGAAAACAGAGCTTAGGTCTAAGGCTTTCTTCAAAATGCATAATATTGCTATTCTGGCAAAGAGCCTATTCGGACCCTAAACCGTCTGTGTGTCTGTGGCAACTAATAACAAATAGGTATCATAAATTACATAAATATTAGGCCAATACGCATATTCATATGAGCCAGAAACCATTTCACTTTGGTAAGTACAACTACTATTCCTGTAAGAAATAGCAGATTTTTTTTACAGAACGAGGTAGGTTTAATTATAAATGAATCTCGCAGTCGGCGTATTCTGTAGATGATAACGAAGTCAACGGTGTATTCTTCAGATGATGAAGGAGGTCAAGACAAGACGTCGTAGACTTGCTTGTTAAAAATGAGTGTTATTTTACGTAGTCTTACTATTTATAGACCTGTACCTGTTTATAGAAGTAAGAAAATATTGTATAGTTAAGATCTATTTTTATTTAAATATATTTATTTTCTTTTTATTTATTATCATACTAATATTACAAATGTGAAATTTTGGATGTTCGGATGTTTGTTACTCAATCATCTGGGAACGGAACGGAGCGGAGCTTAATTTAGAATACGGTTTGATTATATTATTATTAGCAAACATGGACGCGTAGGTTAATTCAAAATGCAGAATTTTGAATTGTTAGTGCCTCGAAATTTTTCCCGCGTATTACCCAATTCAGTCATTTCCCCATGTAGGCTAATTCCAAATGCTGAATTTTGCTGAACGGGAAATACACGGTAAAAAATGCGAGGCACTGATAATTCAAAATTCAGCATTTTAGGAGGCACTGCTATGTAGAGTCATGCTCTACACACTACAGTCAATGTTATGATAGGTATACAAAAGTACAAATTCAAGGTAATGTACGGGATTTATTCAATAATACCTGTAATTAAAACGTTGCATATAAATATTTTTCTCACAACATTTTGAACAAAAACATCTTACTTTATGTTCCCACTGTTGGGGCTAGCTTCTCTCACAAAGAAAAGGTCAATTCCATAATGTTCAACACTCTGAAGTCTTTTTTGCACAAGGAGTTCCTTTTTTTTTTAATAAAGAGTAACTAGACGAGCTGGCCATCTGCCTGAAGGTAAGCAACATGCCTCCCACATAACACCATAGTGACACGTAGCCATTGGAACATGAAGCCAATCATTATCTAGCTCTGCACTGCGCTCATCACCCAGAGACCTAAGTTGTTAAACTTCTAAGCCCTGTAATTTCTCTGGAACCATTACCCTTCAAACCGGAACACAATAATGTATGCACATTGCTTCAGTAGAATAACTGACAAAGGTATGGTACTTCCCCAGGCGGACTCTGCCAAGAGTCCTACCACTACTACAGTAGTAGTTCTTCTAGCTAGTTCCTTGCCTATGAGCCTTTTGGCACGTGTCAGGATCGATTCCAGAACCTCTATATCCAGCGATACTTAGCCGATCCACCTTAAAGGTGCGAACAGTACTTCATACGCGAGCCAATCGGTGCTTGGTATAACGTGAGCAACTGTTCAAACTTGAAGTACCTGAAGTTATCTTTGAGGGAGTACTCAATGAAACGTAGGTACGAATTAGAACACCCGGCACGTTTCACCTTTCCCCAAACTCTGCGTAATAGCATGACATGCGGAATTTCCGTTCGGCTAGTTCCGGTGACACCTGTCGCGCCGCGCGGGGCCGTGCGGCGGCCGCGCGGCGCGGTGCGGCAAGGTGGGCTCGCACGTGTCGCTTTGTGCAAACCGACTGCCTCAATAATCGCACCTGTAGCTATCTGCGCTACGACGCAGTACGCAAACATTACACAAATCATATTGAAAAGTCTGGTTGTGCCATTCTTCTGGAGGAGATAAATCCTACTAATATTATGTCAATGTATGGATGTTTGGATGTTTGTTGCTCAATCACGTCCTAACGTATGAACGGATCGGGCTAAAATTTGGAACACAGATACTTAGATTATAGTCTGGAAGAACACATAGGCTACTTTTTAACCCGAAAAAACAACGGGAACGGGAATTTGGCGGGTAACACCGCGGGGCGCTGCTAGTAAAATATATAGGTACTACATGATTCATGTCAATATATTTTGTACCAATTATTATGTCAAATACAATTATTCTTGGATCACTGTGTCGCTACTACGTTAGAATTCAACATCCCCTTCGGCTATGTACCGCTCGCAACGAAGATTTCACGAACTAGTATGTGTTATACCAGAGTCTGTTACTGGCTGCAACTTGGCCAATAACAGAAGCTGACAGTGCAGCAATTGTTGTTTTAAAACTCCTACTATAAGTTAACTAGTATCAACACAGTAAAACTAAATAATTACAACAAAAATATTCCTGTAAAGTGAAAAAAGATTACAAATCTTAATAATTTAATTTTCGAAAAAACAAAAACTGACTTCAATTTAAAATTAAACCCATAACGGTTTATTCGATTGCCTTAAAATAAGGTAGCTTATATACTGACTTCCAGCGCCGCAGTACCGAAAGATACAGTATCAGATGGAGTCTTCGTTGACGGCATTATCTAGCTTCTTTGTATTTTAAAACTACTTACCAATTAAAATTAAAATGTGCCCTTAAGTACGCATATTTTAAACGAGTAGAAATGAAATAATCTTGATCGCATAATTAAATTGCGCCGTCTAGATATTTTAGCAAAACAACGACATTTTACGTATATTATTTTAAAAAGACGCTTGAAAATTTATAGCAGAAATAAAACGTATGATAAATAATTGGAAAGCTTTCAAATATACGCCATGTATTTCAGGTTTGTTCTACATAATATATGTATGTATGTACATATGTATGTGCAAAAGTATGATTAGTTCGTTTTGATAGTGAGGATAATATTTCAGTTCGTTTTTTATAGTATACGTAGAGTGACGACGAGACTTGCAAGACATGTAGTAAGCTACATGGCTGCCCATAACAGCACTATTCCACGCAGCTATTGGAACAAGAAGAGCCTAAATAATTATCTATCACTGCGCTGCTTTCGTCATCCAGTGATATAAAATGTGTTATCTCTATGCATCTAGGCGTAATTTCACTAGAAACTTATCCCTTCAATCGGGAACATAGCGATGTTTTTACATTACTGCTTGGCGGTAAAATAACTGGCAAAGGTGTGGTACTTCCCCAGGCGGACTCTGTAAAGAGTCCTACCACTACTAAGTATGATAATTAATTAGAACGCTTTCCAGACTACGTTTTGTAAATTGGGGTGTGCTCTACATTTATGTCATCATCATCATCATATCAGCCGAAAGACGTCCACTGCAGGACAAAGGCCTCCCCCAAAGATTTCCACAAAGATCTGTCCTGCGCTGCCCGCATCCAACGATTTCCGGCGACCTTTACCAGAACCTTTACCAGATTTTTTTTCTCTATATTTATGTGTATGAGTGTAATTATTAGTATGAAAGTTTAGATTAGTAGCCATCTTGTGCGCTAGCCCAAAATTTGGTAAGCAATATATGAGAGTCTTCCAAATGTAATGTTTAGTGACGAGTTTGTTTAGGAATTAAACATTGTGTATAATAAAGACCAGCTCTATATTTCAGTCGGTAGTAAGTAGAAGTATATCCACAGAACCGTAGGTTATGGGTTCGATAGCCACGCAGGACAAATATTTGTACATAATATAATGAATTATGATTTTTGTATATTCAAGAGTCTTGAATACAAATAGTAAAAGTAGTAATAGTAAATAGTAAAAATCTAAACTCGGGTGGTCTTGGGGCTTTCCAAACTAGGTTAGATCCGGGTAACCGATGCCAAAGGACAATGCCCACGTCCCATACATTGAAAAACCTGGCCAACTTTTTTTGATACTGAAAGTGTATAGAGATGAATAGTATCTAATTAGGATTGTTAATGCTTCTATAAACGTCTGCTGTTGGTGTTTTTCATTTCCTAAATACCAAAAATGAGTTACAGTTAAACCAAAAGTAAGGTTATGTTTACTGTCAAAATATTTTAGAATTATGTTTTCTTTTGGATTAGAACAGAAAAAAAAGAAAGAACTATGGTATTGTCTTTCAAAACATATTTCTTATCAGAATAAATAGGAATAATAGTACTTCTCACTACCAACTGATTATCATAAAATAGTTCTCGGATGGAATTATCATAGGGTAAACAAGCCTTACAACCTTACAACAAGCCTTGCCGCTAACTTAAAACGGTGAAGGAAAACATCGTGAGGAAACCGACATGTACCTAGAATCTTTCGAAGTCATGTGTCATCCGCCAACCCGCATGGCCTTAACTCTCTCCTTGCGAGAGAAGGCCCCGAGTCCCAGCAGTGGGAACGTTTAGTGGGCTGTTGATGATGATGTGAAACAAGCCTTAAACTAACTGAGTGCAGGGCTAGGTCTGATGATGTAGACTTTTCTTCATGTTCTAATAATTTATGACACAAGACAGTGTGTCTTGTTAAAGGCAAGCATGTTTTCTTGCTTACCATCAGGCACATGTTTCGCTCATCCTATCATGGTTTCCTGAAAAAATACTTAAATCAGTGTAGATAATACTGTTCACCGATATTTTTCTACTGAATCTATATTCAAACCAATGCAAGAGAGGATAAATACAATATATTGTTTGCTATCATATAATTATAGTTACATTTAATAATAACTTTATATATTTAATAGCCCAAAACTACTAAATAGCCAAAATACTCTGCTCGTGGATTTATGTGGTCCTGGTGTCTGGCCATCCTAGAAATCTCACGAAGAACTCTGCAATGCAAGTACAGCAGTACTGAAAGATGGCCTCTGCTGGTTGTCCCTATCATTTTCAACTAAAATATACATATTATATCTATTTCATTTTCATCAGCTTGTGTCTGTCTTCTAAAAGCAACTCTGGGGGTTTTAAAATTGGTAATTGCATAGGTTTTGTAGCAACTTAGCGCTATCCCCGTATTTCCTGTAGAGTATGAACACTTCATTCGCATAGAAATATTGTCACAGAAAGGAATATCTTAAATGTGATATAAATATTTCATTATTTTGGTATTCGAGACAGTGGTCTTAGAAGGTTCATAACAATCGAGGGTTTCCATCAGAAAACACAAGCAAGCCATCACAACAATATATGGTTTTATGTAATTATTACCACAATTATGTAAGTAATAAGGAGCACTGAATCACATAATTCCCAGTTTTGTTAAAACCAATTTAAACAAGAAGAAAACCATGCATTTTGCTTGTTTACTTTTTTTTGATTTGTCAATTTGACATTGATCTTTGACCAATTTGGATTTGGTGAAAATTGCATGCCACCTTTTTCCTCGTTTACATTACCAAAAAAAGCTTTGATAGTTTCTTTGTCGCCGTATTTATATATATGGTTATTTAAATATGTAAAAGTAGTAAATAAACTACATTGTGAAAGAAATTGATATACATAATATCCATTTTCAATTTCAATCTAACGCGGATCACTAAAACGAAACGTACCTGCGTTTCGTTTCGTTATTGCAATATTTTACAAGTCAGCTTTGTTGGTAAATGGTAGGTTTAATTTAAACAAATGCAAATTATTTTATTTTGGAATGTTAGAAAGTTATATAACTTCGCACACGAGTACAACAAAAAATCACCGATTTTTTAATATATAACTCATATGTCTACACGACAACTATTTTAGCGGGTCAAAAATGGGCATTGTCCTTTATGTATATAAACTAGACACCTAAACCACGGGATATATTACTTATTCCATACCTAATAACTTAATATCTCGAATATCTGCGCAAATTATCTCTTTCTCGGGTTTTCATCGGGTACATTGCGGAAAGTGCATCTAATTTACGTGATCTAAGATCTCCTAACATTTATTTCCTATTGGAGTTCTCCATTTCTCATAGCTAAAAATGTGAAGTATGTAGTTTCATTTCTAGACTGGTCTCGTGACTTAGTGGGTAGTAACTCTGCCTGCGAAGCCGAGGGTCGTGGGTTGGATTCCCACCCAGTGCAAATATTTGCGTTGTGAATTCAAACATTTGTACTGTGTCTGGGTGTTTTTATGTAAAATAAGTATGTATTTACAACTACATAAATAAGTATTTTATCAGCTATCTGACCGCCATAGTACAAGCTTTGCTTTGTTTGGGGTCAGATGGTGTTATGTGTGAAATATCCACCAATATTAATTTATTTATTCATAACATAAATATCAGAGACTTCAACGAAGAGGTTTGACTTCACATTTGAAATGAGTGGAATATGCTATTTGCCTGGGAGTTCTCCGACAGATATCACCTAAGTGTCTTCAAAAAAATTATACTGAATGCGTTTCGTCAAGGTAATCGCAGACCGCGTTGTCGCTTAACATCAGGCGAGATGGAGGTCAAGTGCATGCCTATTAAAAAAAATACAGCGGAAACTTTTTGCGTTCTGGTTTGACAGGACGCCACATACATTTACAGAGCAATGTATTTTTTGAACTTATAAGCAGTAATGTTCTTTTATAACATATTTGCTCGTAAAGGGTCTCTTATTGGACCAATTTCTGTATCGTAATGTATCTTATTACGCACTAGTGCTGTAATGTGTAATGTAAAACGCACGGTTTCAAAATGCTCCGTCCACAGATTAGGTAGAGAGATAAGCTCCGTCTAAAACGAACGGTACCTTTTTAAATCTTAGTAAAGAGTTTTTATGTCAGAAAAGTGTGGTCAACATTTTATGAATAAAATTAACTTTGAGAGGTAAAATATAATAAAGAATTATTAAATTCGTTAATTTTATTAATTTAGACCATAAATTACTTTAATTTTTCTGTAACAAAACACAAAAATATTAATTTACTTTATTATTAATGGCATACAGGCTGGTTCTGTGCCGTTGCTTAAAAAAAAAGGCGCCGATGCGCGCGCATTGCTAATCTGTGATCCATAGTGATTACTTACTCTGTGCTGTGATTTGTGATCATTGATCAAGTAAATATTATTCCGCGCGTTTTTTTTCGCTGTATTGTTTTTATTTGAAAATGTCGTCAGAGTTTTGTTTATTTCCTCGCAAATATGTTATAAAACGTCGTATGACATACGTGCGCTTTGATAATTACAGCCTCTGCTAATTATAGCTCTCGCCTTCGGCTCGAGCTAGCAATAAAGCCTCGGCTGTAATTATCAACTTACCGCACTTATATCATAATGTACTATTATAACATATTTGCTCGTAAAGGGTCTCTTATTGGACCAATTTCTGTATCGTAATGTATCTTATTACGCACTAGTGCTGTAATGTGTAATGTAAAACGCACGGTTTCAAAATGCTCCGTCCACAGACTAGGTAGAGAGATATGCTCCGTCTAAAACGAACGGTACCTTTTTAAATCTTAGTAAAGAGTTTTATGTCAGAAAAGTGTGGTCAACATTTTATGAACAAAATTAACTTTGAGAGGTAAAATATAATAAAGAATTATTAAATTCGTTAATTTAATTAATTTAGACCATAAATTACTTTAATTTTTCTGTAACAAAACACAAAAATATTAATTTACTTTATTATTAATGGCATACCGGCTGGTTCTGAGCCGTTGCTTAAAAAAAAAGGCGCCGATGCGCGCGCATTGTTAATCTGTGATCCATAGTGATTATTTACTCTGTGCTGTGTTCTGTGATCAAGTAAATATTATTCCGCGCGGTTTTTTTCGCTGTATTGTTTTTATTTGAAAATGTCGTCAGAGTTTTGTTTATTTCCTCGCAAATATGTTATAAAACGTCGTATGACATACGTGCGCTTTGATAATTACAGCCTCTGCTAATTATAGCTCTCGCCTTCGGCTCGAGCTAGCAATAAAGCCTCGGCTGTAATTATCAACTTACCGCACTTATATCATAATGTACTATTAGAGAACTAACTCTTCGTGTTCGTGTATTTAGTAAGCAGATCTACAACAGCCTATTCAATTGCGTAGCACCAGGCGTATGTCTTCTCGTCCCGTCACTCTGTCTCATATAAAAAAACCTTCAAACGTCAACATTATAATTAAGTATTTTGTAAATTTTAGACCCTAAACTTACGAGCACAAGGGTTAAAGGTTAACAAAATATCTTATAAATTAATGAATTTCACGTTAGCTAGCATCTGTAACACAACGGCGATAAAGTCGAAAATTGGAATAATTTCACAAATATTTAACAAACCTAATGACACAAAATATTTAACAGAATTTATGGATTCCAAATGTCAGCGACTGAGAATGCTGTGATAAAGTAATATAAACTGTGATCCATAACCATACGATTCAGAATGGAGAAACGAGAAATACATTCTTTTAGGGTTCCATGGTTTAAAATGCAGTCTCTATGTGAAATGTCTCTAGAAATGTGTCATTTCTATTTTTGGTTGCATTTTTATTTATTTTAAGTTTTTATGTGTGTCTTCCATCAGGTTAAGAAAGATTAAAAAATAAATTGGCAGTGGCAGTATAGGAACTGCTGATAGAAATGAAAACTTATAACTCAAATTTTGATAGCTTACTTTGGAAACTATGCGGGTGAAACCGGAGGGCGTGGCCATGAGCATGGCCATCTAGAAATTCGTAAGCATTTTTAAAAGGCCAATAGGAAAGCCATGATCCCGAGCTTACCCGCAGATCTCTTGTCATTCCCGAGCGTGACGCTAGAATTCCATTCATAGCCCACGAAAAATCTGCTGTGGTGCGCCAAAAGAAGACTTCTTTTCAAAATAGAACAAAATAGGCTAGGAAAAATCATAATCATCATAAATCTTCTTCTTCTATCCATCTTCTTCTTCTTTGGCAGTATCAGTATCGGCTTCTGTATTCAGTTTGGTACTATTGCTCTGTGGGTACTGGGGACTACTATATTTACGTTAGGAGAAAGCAACAAATGCTTCGTAAATTATTTTTTTTTTGTAAAAGGGAGGCAATAAGCGTACCGCAAGCGGTAGTTCTCGGTTATGAACATTTACAACATCAATATGCTAACGGCGTATTGCCACTCTGGCGAGGCGTTTGAAGAGAACCCTTATTCAAATCGCGCCTTGCTTAATTGAGTTGGAATTACATTCTGGGGAAGGTTATTCTAGAGGTATATACTAAAGGTCCGGAATGTTGCACAGCATTCCGGACAGCGGCTAATCAAGAGTTCTGACCACCCTAGGCTGTAGGTACGCGCCAGGCGCCAGGTATGCTAAAATCAGGGACTCCCAATCTTTTTCAGTTCACACATAACCATATAGAGTACCCAGATACAATGTAATAGTGCATGCAACGATACGATCCTTGCGCTCTGGTCTGTAGTCTAATTAATTAGCCTCAATCTCAATTGTTGGCAAATACTGGCATAGACTAGAGACAAGCGGAAGTTTAACGTGCCTTTGCGTGTATCTGTTTGTGGCATCGTAGATCGTAGCATCGTAATAGTGCCTTATGATCAAATTTCAGCCCGTTCCGTTCAGCCATTCCGCATGATTGAGCAACACAAGTCAAAACTTGCGTGCGTAATATTAGTAAGATTAATTGATAGTACCTGGGTGACCGAGCTTTGCTCGGTTTAAATACTAAATATACTTAGATACCTACAGATAAAAGACTCAATTTTCTCAAGCAAAAAAAGGAACTTGAAAAAAAAAAGAGAAACCGCCTGGATTCGAACCCGGATCTACTAATTCGTGACCGCCCGAGTTTCCACCTGAGCTATTGTACTGTAGCGCCACGCGGCGAAATTTATCTTTACATTCTAATGTCTAATGTGACAGTTTTTCGTTGTCTAAAAACGCACATAAAATGTCGTTTTAAAAAAATAAAACCTAGCTATATCGATTTATCGTCCCCGAAACCCCTTGCATACATAATTTCATGACAATCGTTCCAGCCGTTTCCGAGATTCAGATTCTATATATAAATACATATATACAAGAATTGCTCGTTTAAAGGTATAACATTTAGTTTAATAGATACAAGACCATAAAACTTGAGAATGCAACGCTTACTCGGTGTGAACATTTGAAGCCCAGGACCACATGTGCAGTCGGGTCGAGTCGTTAGGTTTTTTACCGACTTCTTGTTCAGCTCTGTGTCAACACAAATTGACACAGATGTTTCATTATATTATCACCAAGTTAGATAATTAGCTGCTGCAAACAGCTCTCGTTTTGGATAATGGGGAGTGAAATTTGGAACACGGTTAGATTTTCGCTTACCACATAAAGGCTTATTTACACTTGGTGTGTAACTGAATTTAGAAGAAAACAGAAACCGATATTATTCGAGAAAAAAATCGACATCATTCAAAGCTTTAAGACTGGCAATACAATTGGTTGAGAAGTCGGAAATAAAGATTAAAATACTTTTATAATGAACTTTTAGGCCCGCCATACACGCTACGGTCTGCCGGAGAGGTCTACCTGTGCAGTTATGTCTGCGCAGTCCAACCGAACAGAATTGGTTTTCGATCTTGCTCCGGCCGCCTGTGCAGGCTTCCCACACACACTCCGGTCTACCTGCGCAGGCATAACTGCACAGGTAGACCTCTCCGGCAGACCGTAGGGTATATGGCGGGCATTAGTTTATTAATCTGGGTTCTAAAATAATGCATTCATTATATTCATTATTATTCTATGTATAATAAGTATGTATTTAAAGCTATATAAGTATTATATCAGCTATCTGGCCACCATAGTACAAGCTTTGCTTAGTTTGGGGTCAGATGGTGTTGTGTAAGAATTGTCCACCAATATTTATTTTATTATTTATTCATTAAAAAAAAAACATTTTTACACAAAATCAAATTATCAAGAACATTTTGTCCACGGATAGCCCGTTTTGAACAATGCCCTTTAGTTACTGAATTAAGAAGCCAATTTAAAAACAAGATAAGTCAACTGAATTCAGACGTAAGCTAGAAGCAAGCAATCTTCGTTTCTGAATGTAGTATGCTAACTTATTTATTACACTTTCATTCAGTAACGACTAAATACAGTCGATTAAATTTAGCCGTAAGTAACTTAGCTTACATGCAGCTTTTTCCCGGGAAAATAACGGGAATGTGAACTACTCGGGTAAAACAACGGGGTGCTACTAGTTTATAGTAAAACGGTTAGTTTATAGTCCACAGGTCCACACTGTCTCGCTACGCTTACTTAGTAACTTAGAGAAGAACAATAATAGTCAAGGAATGTCACAAGCCGCCTTCGGAGCGATAAATTTGTAATCATCAAACGATTACCATTTTAAGAGCTGTTTCTCTGAAAGCAGACCGCTTTCTGCACCTGTGGGTGCTATCAGACGCCTTATTTGGTCTGGAAATAAATTCTTTTAGGCTTTTACTGAAGATACCTCTAGTCTTATGAATAGAAAGTTTTTGTGGCATATAGAATGGCGAGAAGGTAAAAGGTGCAGGTTCGTGCTGAGACCGAGACACGAGACCGCGACCGGAGACCACGATCGGAGACCGCGACCGGAGACCGCGACAAGCACTTGACATTATAGAATTGTATGGGCGCCAGCTCGCGCCGTACCTACAATTCTATAATGTCAAGTGCTTGTCGCGGTCTCCGGCCTCGTGTCGCGGTCGCGGCGCGAACCGCCGTCTTTAGCGGTCTATACGATAAGCAGCATGTGAGTTATATCATAAAAGAGTTACGTACGGCTGGTCTAGTCGCGAGAACGGCGACTGTTGATCGGGAGGCCCTGGACGTCTACTCTCTTTCTACGAAAACGTAATTTCGAAATAAACTCGCGACTTTCCAACTCAGATTTTACTTTGATCCGTCGTTTTGTCCGTTTGAATGTTCTAAGCCTACTCTAATTAGAGTATGCTTAGAAAATTTAAACGTCAAACAATGTTCTATTGGACGAAACGAAGTAGAACGAGAGAAGGAAAGTCGCGAGCTTTTTTTCGAAATTACGTTTTCGTAGAAAGAGAGTAGACGTCCTGGTTAGAATTCCATGCGCACCACTGGCTTTTTGAATTTTGAAGTCATGTCGTAGTACTGCTAACTTAAAATGGTGAAAACATCTTAAGTTGACAGACAGGTAACTCACGTGTGTTATAGTCAGTCTATTCCGGCTAAGTTTCGGCCGCTTTTTTCTAGGAGAGTGCACGCGCGTGACCGCTGCTCGTTGGGCACGGAAGGAAAACATCGTAAGAAAAACGACACGTTCTTGGAAACTGTAGCGGACATGCGTCACCCACCAACTCGCACTGCTTAATTCTTAACAAGCCCTGAGTCCCAGCAGTGGGAACATTTAGTGGTAGTGGGCTGCTACCACTGGTATGCCCTGCTGCTGCTGGTATGCCCATAAAAGAACATCACCACGCAGTATTCTGAATGTTTAGGTTAGGAGGACCCTGCGCCTTTTGTGTCTGCGCTAGGTCAAGCGTCGGTAGGAACACAGATCACAGAGTAGGGTCAAATGCCATAGTAAAAAATTAACAGTCAAAGTAACGTTCGATAGTTTAATTAAACAATTTAGAGCTTAAAATTTTAGTAGATATTAAACAGCAGGGGGGGGGGGGGGGGGGGTGTTATCGAGGTAAGCCATGGATTTTAGAGAGCACATTTTAGATTGATATTTCGAAAACAGTTACACTGATTTTGATCAAACATTATATGGGACAATCTCTGAACAACGAGTATGATCTACCAAACAAAAACAGAACCATCAAAATCGATTCACAATTAGCAGAGCTATCGTGTATCATACAAATGAATAAAACATCAGGCATAATTGTGAACCTCCTCTTTTTTTGAAGTCGGTTAAAATATATTTTTAATCCCAAAAAAGAAATTCCAAAAAACCAGCCACAAATTATCGTCATTCAGAGAAGTATAAATAAATATCCTTAACGAAGACATAAAACTTTGGATGCGAAAATTATCCGCTTTCGTCAGTTTTTTAATTCCGTTTCTTCTTTCATCATTGTTCACTCACGTTAATTTGACTTGACGGGCCCTAATATGGCGTTGTCGTAAAAACTACTGAGCTACTGACTTCAAAAATACGGTTTCGAATAAATGCAAAAAGTTTGATAAATTGCAAAAATTTTGCTCATTATTATGTCTGAGTTTTACGTGTAGTCTGCATATAGAGAGGACTCATGAAAGAAAAAAAATCAAGCTGCGTAGGTCCTACCAACATGACGGTAGTTAACTAATTTTATAATACGAGTACCTACTATGTCGCCACAACAACTATTTGCTTATAGTAAGATTACACAAACTTTGGCGTGGTAAAATGTGATGATGCGAAAAAGATAATGGAGAACCAAAAAAATAGCTACAATCAAACTAAAATGTCAGATTGACGTGTAGTTTGTAAAATTATGCGTCTAGAATAATTGACGTTAACTAAACTAGATTTCTCCTAGATTTGGATAAAAGATGTTAAAGTATTCTGACGGTACCTAAGTATATCTTTCTATGATATTGGCGACATTGTGAGCTTCAACCCCCACAACAGCCATGAATTAAGAGTTGCAGTTTAAGTATTTAGCGCCATCTATAAATAACGTTTTTGAACGAACTCTTTGCAACGTTTGAAATGTATCATAGTTTTAAAAAAAATAGAACTAGAAGGGAATGTAGAAAAACTCACGCGTGATTAGTTTTTTTTTGTTACTATTAAAATGAGTTACAGCCACGTTCGTTAGTTATCATTCGACATACAGAAAACAACCTGCAATTTACGATAAACATAAACTCATAATTATGCATAAGTCATAAATCTAACTTTATGTGCCCCGTATATCGTCTCCGTAAACGAGTCTTTTTGTCTGAGGTCTGAGGCAGACGTCTGGAGGCGAGCCTGTGGTAGTTATGTTAGTGTGTCAGATTGCCACCTGGCGGGAAGGTGGGACATTATCTAGGGTTGCCATCCCTATCTGGTTTCCCCGGAATTGGGCTAGTTTAGAGGACGTCCGGGGAGCGTCCAAGTGGGGTTTTATATCTAGCCCGGAGGATCCTAACTAAACCTGGCTCATTTTGTTTATAAACTTTTGAAGTGATAACTTTTGGCGCACAACGCACAGATTTTTCGTGGGCTGTGAATTGAGCTCAAGAGTCACGCTCGTAAATGAAAGAAATCTTCGGGCGAACTCGGGACCATAGCCACCTAATATAGATGGCCATACTTCCGGTTTCACAGGCTTAGTTTCCAAAGTGACCTATTAAATTCTGTGTTCAGAACTCGATTCTGGGTAGCGATTCTGAAACCATTCGGTTGCATCCGACACGGAATCTCATCTCTCGGTCTTTGTCTTATCTGTTTAGCATGACAAAGACCGAGAGATGAGATTCCATGTCGGATGCAACCGAATGGTTTCAGAATCGCTACCCTGGGCTCTAAGTCCGTGGAATTCACACGTCTTGTACTTGTTGCCGAATTGTAGAGATGGCAACCCTAGCCTAGCCTCGCGTGTTCCGTAGACTGCCCGCCTAGTCTACTATTCTAGATTATTTATTTCTTATTACATTTTTCTTTATACTCTAAACACTATGGTACCCGGTGTGTGTATGTGTGTGTGAATTTGTGAGCTTCACTAGTGCTTCGCTCGGAAATGATAAGAAGTCTTCGGGTAAAATCGGGACCATGGCCATTGGCCATCTGAAATGGGTCGGCATTTCCCATTGCTGCTGCTGCTGCTGACGCATTTTTTAATGGCCGTGCTCAGGGCCACGCCCTCCGGTTTCACCCGCGTAGTTTCCAGTTTCCAATTTCTATCAAATCTTGAGTTATAAATGTCCACTTTTATCGGCAGTTCCTATGACTGCCAATATTATTATTATTGATCTTGTTTTTTAACATTACTAGTCCACTCAAGTCAATTTTGATAGTGACAAAAAAGATAGTAACTAAATATTATATTTTATTAACATAATAGTGTCATAAAAAGTGACGGTTTTGACAAAACCGTAACTATTTTTAAAACATTTTTTCATGACATTTTTTTAATGACATAGATTTAATTTGTTTGTTTGTGTCAAATTCCCAATTATTTTTTCTTTGCTCGAATAACCTCACATTTCTTACACAGCTTTAGTTCTGATGACAATACAATTTTATTTCAATACAACTGTTTACAAAAAAAAAAACTTGTTCAAAGCTGGATCATCTCTCTCTCTCAGAAATAGCACAGTCTATTTTACACCGTGAAAATAGCGAAAGTTTCAAAGTATCTAAAGCAGCATTAAAATATTCGAAACTTCACCTGCGTTGTACAAAAATAGCAAACAGGCGGTCTGTATGAAGTCCTCGCCTGTTACTTTGCCTTCCAAGTACTTTCTATTTTCAATGCGAACTTTAAAAAAAGAATACCTAGTTTATGTCGTGATGGCACCTTTAAAATAAAAAGTATACTCGTTCTAACTTTTATTTGGAACGCACCTTTTATTTCGATAATTAATAACCTAAACGCATTTGTTTTTGAAGTGAAAACTTCTTGTTGTGCACCTCATACAGATTTTCGTAAATTAAGGGACAAGGAAGTCTTCGGGTAAACTCGGATGATCTAGATGGCCATGGGCATGGCCACGCCCTCCAGTTTCAACCGCGTAGGTTCCAAAGTGAGCTATAAAATTCTGAGCTATTAGTTTTCACTTCTGCACGTGACTGTCTCTATGTTATTAGTTTTCACTTCTATCGGCGTGTGACTGTTCCTATGACTGCCAAGTTTTTTAAAGTCGTTGTGGCGTAATTTCGTGGAATTAGTAATGTAAATTGTGAGACCGTAGGTTCGAATTCCGACTGCACCTCTGAGCTATTTTCCAAGAGAACAAGTTTGTTGTCACCATCGTTATCGTTAAAGCCATTTAACGATGAAGGAACAAACACATCATAACGAAACCAGAATATCACTAGAATATTTCAAGAAAATACGTCATTCGCTAGCACGCACTGGGCAGGCGTGGTGGATTACGGCCTTGAGTCACACCTTGTGAGAGAAGAAACTGAGTCCCAGTATAGTGGGAGCATCTATTGGGCTGCTTATGCTGATTTAAATTTTTACTTTTATAAATTAATGTTACAGTTAAGTTATAAAACGACACTAGCCACGGGTCACACGTCGCCAATTACTAGAGCATATGACCACTTTGCGTCAAATAGTAAAAACTCTGACCTATCGTCCACCGTTATTATTGTAATAGCTGAAGAATTACCCTACTATTCCCTGAGACCAAGGTGTGACGCAACTGTTGGCTACAGGTGACTACATCAGGTGTAAGCCCACCCTAAACATGCAACTGCTACCAACATTACCAAACAATTTCTTTCAAACATAACATCTGTATTCCTTCGGAATAAAATTCAAAATCGCAAATGAAATGGAGCTCTAAGCCGAGAAATAAAATTGTTTTTTTAAAACCTTTGTTACTGAAGACACCTTTTAGAACATTTGCCACAATTTAAGGTCATGTGACAATAAATTTGTAATTAAAATAACGTACTATGGTGGTTTTTACGGGCCATCATTAAATATCATCTTTTTCTCGTTTTTACCGAGTTAAGTTTGACAAACTGATCTAATAAACAATTTGAAGTGCTAATACGATAATACATCGTTATGAACTTATTTATCGTTGTTTCAAACCTTTCGAAAGCTTGCAAATGTTGTGAAAACAACCTTCGGCGTAAGTTCTTATTACACAAATTTTAATACGAATAGGTAAGTATTTGTACCTTTTATAAACCTTTTTGGTTTATAAACCTTAACGATAAGAACCATTAAAAACAGTATACAAGACTCAATCGCGATCTTAGTACCTAATTGGCAATTCATTGGAATAATATCAATAAAAATTAACTTGTCCTTTGATAAAGATAAAGTAAAAACGAAATTAAGTCAACTTATAGCCAACATTCAGAGCTACCCCACAACAGGCTTACAACCGTTATCGATTAATGCCAACCCAGCTGTTCAACAATTAAATAAATTCAGGAAATGTATCAACTTGTACTCTTTAATTTACCCTATTGCCCTATACGATACAACATATCAATATTCATTACTTTTTTTTAATATAATTTTTTAATTGCAACGGCCACATACTCTCTTGCCGGCTGTCCTGAGATCTGTTGATAATGACGCGCTAGGCTGAATGGTATTGCCAGGTGTCAGATGCGAGTGTTTTACGAAAAGAGTAAAAAAAAAAGTCAGATCACCCGGCTAAAAAATCTGTGCAGGTGTCTGTCAAAAGCAACTGAAGTTGGTCAGGCGTGTGGGCAGATGTCCGAATACGAAACAAATTAGGAAAACATTAGTGGAACAATTACAGTGGTTTGCCAAATTGGACCCGCATTTGCTTTTTTTAAATTCTTTCGAATTGGTTCGTTTGAAAATGGATGCACTAAAACAGTGATAATGGTACAGAGTTTTATTTGAGGAGTGATGAACTATTCAAAATCCATCTACCAAATCCCAATCCTAAATTGTGTTTTTACATCAACTAACTTTTTCATAAAGGCTTTTGACCTTAGGTGGAATCTACTGATGTCATCTTTCTGACAGTCTGTCAAATTTGGATGTCGGCACGTCATAAAAAATCATTCTGAAGTGTCTTTTTCTTTCTTTTTCGTCATGACTTCCATTCGGTAATGCTACCGTAATTTCGCCAGCGTCTAACGTTTGAACATTGAGAGTGTCTTTGATCTTTATAAAGTTCTTAATTCAGGTGACCAGTCTTTTCTGAAGGGTCAGTTTTCAACCAAATTCATAATGTTGTTTTTTGTCAAAATTCACTCTCACAATTTTTGCTTAACGCACAATGATGTTATATAATTTTAACATCATTGCTGACGTGTCACAACAAGAGGTTCAAGCTTATTTTTTTTTATGTAGTATCGAGAGACGAGACGAGCAGTACATAAGCCTGATGGTAAACAACATGCCTGCCGCATAACAGCACAGTGACACGCAGCTTTTGGAACATGAAGAGTCCAAATCATTATCTAGCACTGCGCTACGCTCGTCACCCAGTGATCTAAGGTATTATATCTCTAAGCCCTGTAATTTCTTTGGAAACATTGCCCTTCAAACCGGAACACAGTAATGTTGGCACTTCACTGCTTGGCAGTAGAATAACTGGTAAAGGTGTGGTACTTCCCCAGCTGGAGTCTGCTAGGAGTCCTACCATTACTAGATAATTGGTCTTTGGATAATTCAGGTGTGCTTAGTGTATGTAGTTAGGTATGTAGCGCAGTGTAGTTCTCATGTTGTAGTTCTCATGTTGTAGTTTAGTTTAGTTAATAAAGGCTCTACCCGTTAAAAAACTAGAAGAGTAACTTAAAAAAAAAATTGGCTGTCATAGGAACTCTTCCGATAGAAGTGAACACTTATAACTCAGAATTTGATAGCTTACTTTGGAAACTATACGGATGTAACCGGAGGGCGTGGCCTGGCCATCATGGCATTGCCATCTAGAAGTGCGTCAGCATTTCCCATTGACTCACGCATTTCTAGATGGCCATGCCATGATGGCCAGGCCACGCCCTTTCAGCATTTCCAATTCGCTGACGCATTTCTAGATGGCCAATGGCCATGGTCCCGAGTTTATCCGAAGATTTCTTATCATACCCGAGCGTGACGCTAGAATTCAATTCACACCCCACGAAAATATATCTAGGCGCGTCAAAATAACTTTTCGCTTCAAAAAAAAGGAATCTCCTATTTGCAGTCGGTCAATAAGTTGATATCCATCAGCTGATGAAGCGAAGTTGCTTGGAAGTGGTCACGTAGCTTCGTTTAATGGTGATCGCCAATAATAAGGAATGCCGCGACATGGCAGCTGGTCTACGCCGCGGTCCCATATCAATATCTCACTGGAATGAAGCCATATTTCCGTTTTATTACGGTTCTTCATAAAGACTGCCCATTAAAACATGAAAAGCAAATGTAATTCAAGTTTTCATTTAAAATACTTGCAGTTATACTTTTTTGCGCGTTAAAGAAAAATTATGAGAGTTAATGTTTACGACGCACGCAAATCGTCACGAAAAACCCGACACCCTGAAGTTAGCTCCACAATTAAGTAGACATTGTAACCATGGACGTATGAAAAAAGTCGGACGTAGTCTCGCTAAAACAAAAACAAAAACATAATATGCACGTGTGCGCTGTCACATACAGGCGGACACGCATACTTATACACATCAGGTCATTACACGCACAAACTTGTGTTTATGTGTGCGTGTCAGCCTATCAGTGACTACGCACACGTGCATATGTGGCCGACTCTATTGACACAGTTTTTGTTTTAGTTAGACTACGTCCAACTTTTTCATTTGTAACAAACTTCAGTTACAGCTGGTCTAGTCGGGAGAACGACAGCTGCCGATCCGGAGCCCCGGAATTAAATTCCACGCGCACTATCTTTTCGAAGTCATGTGCGTAATGGCGCTAACTTAAAAAACGGCGAAGGAAAACATCGTGAGGAAACCGACATGTACGTGGAATCTTCGAAAGTCATGTGTCATCCACCAACCTGCACTGGGCCAGCGCAGCGTGGTGGATTATAACTCTCTCCTAGCGAGAGAAGGCCCCAAGTCACAGTAGTGGCAACATTTAGTAGGCTGTTTATGTAACAAACTCTGTTAATACTACCATTTCAGGTTAAAGTTAGAATTCTTAGCACGCGAAATAACGAGAAGAAATATTTAACTTCTTGCGCGCGTACATAATTTAATGCACTTTTTATTGTGAAATACACTGTGACAAGACGAGCAAAACATGCGCCCAATGGTAAAAAGCACACGTGTTCATAAAATTTCAATGTTACGTAAATATTTGAACACGATGGACTAAGTCATAGCCTAGCTGCCTAGCAATGAGCTCGTCACCCAGCAATATATGCGATTTTTGCACTAGCCCAAAGTTCCATAGACAGTAAATACCAGAGGCACAGATCAGAAAATAGTTACTTCGTAACCAGAGGCTAACAGTCAAACTTTCATAATAGTACATTATGATATAAGTGCGGTAAGTTGATAATTACAGCCGAGGCTTTATTGCTATATAATTAGCAGAGGCTGTAATTATCAAAGCGCACGTATGTCATACGACGTTTTATAACATATTTGCGAGGAAATAAACAAAACTCTGACGATATTTTCAAATAAAAACAATACAGCGAAAAAAAACGCGCGGAATAATATTTACTTGATCACAGATTACAGCACAGAGTAAATAATCACTATGGATCACAGATTAGCAATGCGCGCGCATCGGCGCCTTTTTTTTTAAGCAACGGCACAGAACCAGCCTGTATGCCATTAATAATAAAGTAAATTAATATTTTTGTGTTTTGTTACAGAAAAATTAAAGTAATTTATAGTCAAAATTAATTAAATTAACGAATTTAATAATTCTTTATTATATTTTACCTCTCAAAGTTAATTTTATTCATAAAATGTTGATCACACTTTTCTGACATAAAAACTCTTTACTAAGATTTAGAAAGGTTCCGTTCGTTTTAGACGGAGCATATCTCTCTACCTAGTCTGTGGACGGAGCATTTTGAAACCGTGCGTTTTACATTACACATTACAGCACTAGTGCGTAATAAGATACATTACGATACAGAAATTGGTCCAATAAGAGACCCTTTACGAGCAAATATGTTATAAAAAATATAACGGTGCATTTCGACCTGAAGCTCTTAGGAATTATGATGATAATGTAAAATGCTGACCATTCGTTTAGTAATGGTAATATTTTTAGCTCAGAATAACAATTAGGGCTATTTGTCTCATTTGTCACTCATTCGTATGTCATTCTGGGAAGACAGTTCGCTAAATTTGGCCATCAATTACAATAAACACGTTTTTAGTAACTCACCTTCGCATTTTAGGGTTAAACGCTGGAGTTAACAAAACCTAAGCTTTTAATAAAAGAACACCTTAACTTTGTGAATTGCCTTTTTGAAGTGAAAACTTCTTTAGGCGCGCCTAGACAGATTTTTCGTGGGCTGTGAATTGAATTCTAGCGTCACGCTCGGGTATGATAAGAAATATTCGGGTAAACTCGGGACCACAGCCATTGGCCATCTATGGCTATTGGCAATGGGAAATGCTGAAAGGGCGTGGTCTGGCCATCATGGCATGACCATCTAGAAATGCGTCAGCCAATGAGAAACGCTGACGCATTTCTAGATGGTCATGCTATAATTATCAGGCCACACCCTCCGGTTACACCCGTGTAGTTACCAAAGTAAGCTATCAAATTAATTCTGAGTTATAAGTTTTCACTGCTATCGGCAGTTCCTCTGACTGCCAATTTTTTTTACTGTATTAGCTTCGCACTTCGCCGCCATCTCGCTTGATGTTAAGCGACGATTCGATCTACGATGGAGCGTGCTTAGGTACCTAGAAGAAACTGATTCACTCTCGATTTGTAGAGATCAAGCTTGTAACTTGGCCTAGTCGGGAGAACGGCGACTGCCGATCCGGGTTCAAATCCCACGCGCACCACTGTCTTTTCGAAGTCATTTGCGTAATGCCGCTACTTTAAAACGGTAAAGGAAAATATCGTGAGGGAACCAACATGTACCTAGAATCTTTCAAGGTAATGGGTTATCCACCAGCCCGCACTGGGTCAGCACGGTCAAACGGTGAAGGAAAACATCGTGAGGAAACCGACATGTACGTAGAATCTTTGAAAGTCAAGTGTCATCCACCAACTCGCGCTGGGCTAGCGTGGTGGATTATGGCCTTGGCTCTTTCCTTGCGAGAGAAGGCCCCGAGTCCCAGCAGTGGGAACATTTAGTGGGCTGCTTAGGCTTAGGTTGTAACTATCGGTGAAAACCCACTCTGGCAACGCATTCCACAACCTAGACGTTATTTTTACAAACGTGGAGCCAAATCGCTTCGATCGTGTCAAGGTCGTGTGAAGGTCAACCATGAAACGATGTCGCTTTTTCGAGATACGCCTGATGCCTGAGTACCCACTCAGTTGAATTTCCTGATGTATATAATTTGAGTGTATTTAAGTCTAGAGTGCATCGGTTTCTTCTAGGTAATCATTGACCACACCATCGATAAACAGGCGAGGTAGCGATTAATTGCAAACCTATTTATCGATAAAAAAAAACTTTCTAGATATATATATTCTTATTGGTCACAATGTTGCTTACTACCACCCGAATTGGTGGCCTAACGTAGATGCTATAAAAATCCCTCTACTTTAACCGTGTATACACAAATACACATACATAACTGCGGGTTGGATGCTCACGTTAATCAGTAATTATCATCGATGTAAACCATGGATGTGGCCTTCCAAACTTCAGATGCACGGAATTATGTCATCGTTGGGAAGAGCAAGCTCACTCTTTCCGTTCTAGTCGGTTGTAGGAAGCGGTTAACGCCGGATGTTATACATATCACTAATCGTTGTCAACATCTTAAATAAGTAGAACTACACCATGCCTCGCCGTTAGCGATTCTAGGGGTCAAATAGTTTGGTGGTATGTAAACTACTTATACACACACAGACGCAGTTATTTACCAATTTAAAGGTGCTCAGGACACATTTTATACTTAATATCGATGGTAATTATATCATGTTGTGTACAGTGAATGCTTATTGCTCTTTCAAGCAAAAATTACATGAAGGTATTTGGATGAAAGTTCGTACTGAGATAATTAACTGGAATCATAGGCTACTTTTTGTCACAGATAAATAAATGGATCGCCAACTGCGTGTGTGGTATTCCCAAAAAATGTGACTCAATCCTTAATAAATCAATAACAATTAAGGAAAAACAATGTTTATGTGACGTGCTTATTAGAAGAAAGAAATAATAATTACAAGGAGGACTTTTTAAAATAACAGATTGAGTAGCTGACGGGTTAAAACTGCCTCATTATGTACGGAACCATTCTTGAAAGTCCAAACGCGCTTGGCGAGCGCGTTTTATTTTAAACGCACTTAGTGGCATTAAATAGCGTAAGAGAAAGGGCACATGCCTTTAGATCGCATTATTTTTTTAATTTAATTTTGGCACAGGTGCCGCCCATCCGTCGGCGTCCGGGTGGCCACGACATGGAAATAGTTTATAGTGCATGGATATATTCGATATATCTATACTTGTATTTTGAAATATATTACTTATGCGTTTAATTTATGGTCTTTGTTATAAAAATTAAGTGCAGATAAAAATTGCTAAGATATGTCGTAACTTTCCTTCGTTAATAGCTTTTAATTTTCTCGGGTAAGGTGTGTTTGCACATTTGTTGGCCATATTTTAATAGGATTATGGTCAAATACGTATTTATTTCAAATTAAGAACACTTTGTACGAAATGAGTGCATTCACAAGCGCCATTAAGGTCAAGTGTCATCCTCCAACCCGTTCCGTTCCAACCATTGACTTCTCTCCTTGCGAGAGAAGGCCCCGAGTCCCAGCAGTGGGAACATTACGGGGAATATTTAGAGGGCAGTTTATGATTTTGCCACTAAAAAAAAAATTGGCAGTCATATGAACTGCCGATAGAAGTGAAAGTTTATAACTTAGAATTTGATAGCTTATTTTGGAAACTACGCGGGTGTAACCGGAGGGTGTGGCCTGGATATAATGCAATGCCGTGATGGGCCGGCCACGCCCTTTTGGCATTTTCCTTTGGCTGACGCATTTCTAGATGGCCAATGGCTAGTGGTTCCGAGCGAGTTTACCCGAAGATTTCTTATCATACCCGAGCGTGACGCTAGAATTCTATTCACAGCCCACGAAAAATCTGTCTAGGCGCGCCATTAGAAGTTTTCACTTCAAAAAACTAAATGTGAGCTGATGAAACGATACGTGAACCTAGAAAGTAAAAATAATCTAAACTTGTCTCGGTCAATTCCCGCTTGTTTAAAACTAGTTGTCGTGATGTCGCGTAGTCCGAGTTAAATCGGCGACAGACGCCACGCGTCTCGGGTGCATTCTGTCGCAGACGCGGCGCGTCGCGTTGGCGCCGAGCGCCGAGACGCATAGCTGTACTTCGAACATTACAGAATCGGTTGTTGCCGTTTATAAAAGTGTAATTTTTTTTAAATGAAAAGTTCTGTACTGTTTCTGGACACAATACGAATTACTACAATTCGGAGTGATCTTGTTAGCGATTTTAAATGCAATCCGAATGGTTCGGAATCGGAATGACAATCCCTGTCTCTGTCATGATAAACAGATAGCTACCCAGGGTAGCGATTCTAAGTCCATTCGGTTGCATCCGACACGGAATCTCATCTCTCGGTCTTTGTCTGATCTGTTTAGCGTGACAGAGACAGGGATTGTCATTCCGATTTTGATTATTTTTTGATTTGACCATTCGGATTGCATTTAGAATCGCTACTGAGTGATCTTGTCTCTGTCATTTTAAAGTTATAAACGGATAAGGCATAGACTGATCTCGACAAGGAATCAAATTCCGCGGAGTTTCGACTCCGGAGAGAGAATTCGACTGGGTTCAAAATCGCTACGCTTTTCTAATGAGGAGTTAAAAAGATGCAGATAGACCTGCCAAATATAGTTGTCAATTTCACCAAATTAGGTGGCACCAATGTTTCATTTCATTTGCTAGAGAATTTTCACAAAATGAAACATTGATTCCATTTGGCGAAATTGAGAACTACCTTCGATAGATTTATTTGCATCTTGAACATACCTCATTTGGGGACAAATCTTTATCAACAAATCTAAAATTGTTCTTTTTGCATCGGTTATCAAATTTTTGTTATTGTAAAAAAATAGGAATAGATTTAGGAGGTTTTTAATTAGTAGTGTTCCAGGTTTTTTTTTCTCTTTTTGTGGCAGCCCAAAGTTCGGCAGGTTAAGGTCCATTTTAGTCCAACCGTCAATAGACCCTTTAAGAACCGTATTACTAGGGTTTAGAAATGTGAATAAAGACCAATTCACAACAGAGTGAGTAGAAGACGCGTGCTAATCGGTGACGAATCTGTGAAATTGGCTCGTAGAGCCCTACTCTCGCTGGTACACCTCGCTGGGTACAAGGCACAAGCTGTAGCGGACAAAAAAATACATAAGCCTTTATGTTCTCACTTATAGAACACAGGGTCTTTCCATACAACAAATACATTATACAATCAGCAGCCAGCTCACCAACGCGAGCAGATTCACATCGGGTCTCATCAAGGCCCGATAGAATCGCCCGCGCAGCTCCTTGCTCTTCCATACTTCCTTGCGGTCATCAGTGCTGAGCACCGATGGTTTGCGCCAGTTCTAGTTTGCCATTGAAAGAGGCGTGAGCCATGTAGTAGGCGCGCATGCAGTTCTCATTCATTTGCTGACTCCATCGCAAGCGACGCACTACTCCACCGGTAGCGGGGGCCGGGCGCGAGGCAGATTGCCTCACAGGCCCCAAGCGTGCCGGTAGCGGCAGACGGCCAAGACATCCTGATGTTGTGGGCGGCGGGGTCCGCGTCCTGTCTTCGTCACTCGATGCACTAGTGTCGCGGGGAGCCAAAAATGTTTCGTCCGCCGACGACGACGAACTCGGTTGTGACGGGATACGTACTGGTGATGGGCGTGCGTTGTTGGTATCCGCTTCATTCCGTCTTCTGGGCCGTGTAATCATTGTTTATTTCCTTTATTTAAATATGTCCTAGAAAAGTAAAGGAAATGGAAGAAACACAATAAAATTAAATTCGGTCGAAAAATAACGTGTTGTGGTGACAGCGGGTTCTTTTTGAAGTGAAAACTTCTTTTGGCGCGCCTAGACAAATTTTTCGTGGGCTGTGAAATGAACTTTTATGAAGCTTTTATGAATCTATTTAATGAAGGCGCGCTTTTAGACAGATTTTTTGTGGGGTGTGAATTGAATTCTAGCGTCACGCTCGGATATGATAAGAAATCTTAGGGTAAACTCGGGACCATAGCCATTGGCTATCTAGAAATGCGTCATCCAATGGGAAATGCTAAAAGGGCGGGGCCTGGGATGGCCATCTAGAAATGCGTCAGCCAATGGGAAATGCTGGTGCATTTCTAGATGGCCATGCCATGATGACCAGGCCACACCCTCCGGTTACACCCGTGTAGTTTCCAAAGTAAGCTATCAAATCCTGAGTTATAAGTTTTCACTTCTATCGGCAGTTCCTATGACTGCCAATTTTTGAAGTGAAAACTTATTTAGGCGCGCTATAGACAGAATTTTCGTGGGCTGTGAAATGGATTCATCAATCGTCACGCTTGGATATAATAATGGATCGGATCGGATCGGATCGGATATGAAATCTTCGGGTGAACTCGGTAAAAACGGCCAGGTAGGTACCAGGGTAACAGAAACAGTAAAGAGTTTCGATTACCTACCTCCAACAGCCCAGCGTTTATCTCCAGATACCAGGACAACAGAAATATAAAAGAGTTGCGTTTGCCCCTAGGTACCAGTACCAGGGCAACAGAAACAGTAAAGAGTTGCAATATTCTGTATAATTACGTTGATATAAAACTAGATGGCGCAACCATCGATTTAGCTGGCGGTGTTGAAATTATGCGAATGTACATAGACCTACGATAATTAATTTAACAAATAGTTTGCACTCTGACAAGGTAATAAATAAATTGGACAATTCAATTAAAAGTGAAAACATTTGAGATTTGAGTCACGAGTTTTCAGTGTTTTCACTTCTATCGGCAGTTCCTATGACTGCCAATTTTTTTTTTTATTGTTAAACTTACTAATAAAGGGAGTCTCAGTAAGAGTGCACTTTTTCATTTTAAAATAAAAACAAGTATCTTATGACAGAGTTGTGATATTTTTATTGTATTGTAAATACATGTTCCGATTAAGTATAGAATAAAATATCCGGCAAATGACACCCACGGCTCCATACTCATTTCATGAAACTTTCCATGACTTTTGCACAGAGATGTAGCTGTATCTCATCGATGACGGGTGGATTTCCGATATGAGCTCAAGAATTGTTTTGGGTTTATTCGCATAAACCCGAGATTTCACAAAACCCCAAAGAAACCGACGGGTAAAACCTTGGGGCACTGGTATTACATACACAAGAAAGACCATTTTGTTCTTGGAACTAACTTTGGCCCCACAAGACTTCGCGGCCCGTGCTTTGGAAGCCACGGAGCCGAGGCTAACGAAATCATAATGTACATAGAAAGAGCGTTAAGGCTATCAACGCTAGCCAAGTGTGGGTTGGCGGAAGTTACAAATATTTCGTGAAAATGTTCTTGGAACACGCTGTTTTATTCACAACGTTTACTTTCCCAGTTAAAGCCAATGGCAATGATATCCTTGTTTTTTGCACTTGGAAGAATAATAATCATAGATGCATGAGAAATTCAAACGTACGTCCTTACACTAAATTTTTTTGATCGTCTCAAATAGCAAAAATATTCGAAGACGCAAGCACATTATAAAGCGGCCTAGTTATACTGGCCCAAAAGTAAAGTAGATTCCGAGTCTGAATATAAACCATGAAAAGAGGTCGCTTTTTCGAGTTACGAGCGTTAAAGTTCCGATAGAAAAAGAACAAAATGGTTTTAAATCAGCAGCATTGCAGCTGATCTGCATGATCTAATTGCTCACTTACTCTTTTTTATCTTTCACGGTTTGCATTTTGCAAACATTATCGGTAATGTTGTACAGAAGCGAGATAGGCTAAAACCAAAGTATAAAGAAATATTATTCCGAGGCGAGGGAGGACTACGTTTGCCATCTTTATTTTTTTATTTTTTGGCCATGGTTCTTTAGCTCTTTGGTCCTTTAGTCCTTCAGCCGTATGATTGGTAGTAGATCGGTGTTGCCCGCTCGTCGCTCTTGCCACACACTCGAGGGCACACATTACACGCGCATCGTACTGCAACTGCAGTCACAGACGCCGGATCGGATCGCGCACATAAACCCATTGGCTGAATTAGTTTGCTTTAAGGCCTATAGATATATAATTAATGGTTTTATAGCGATTTTATTCCGGGTAACGCAAAAAGTTTGTACTAATAATAACTACATTTCTAAGGTGGAACAGCGATATACCAAGGTAAATAAAACCCAGATATAACAGCAGAGTACTGTTGGAAAATTAAAAGAGAACCACTAGAAGAAATGGTTGAATAGGTTAGGTAAATGAAATAAGAAAAGTAATCTGAGAGGCTTTTCCAAGAAAATCATCACTTTGAATTAAAAAAAAACCACTGTGGAATTACGTGGTCATTATTTTACCTTCATATTTTTGCGGTACGACAAATTTAAATTTTGTCGAACAGTGTAATCTTTCTGGCTGGCCATGTAGCTTAGTAATAAATCTGGCCACATCGCCGTAGGTTGTAGATTCCAATCCTACCAAGGACAATTATATTGTGTAATTAATATTATACTATATAATAATATTCCTACTTCCTACTAATATTATAAATGTCAATGTATGGATGTTTGGATGTTTGTTGCTCAATCACGTCCTAACGTATGAACGGATCGGGCTGAAATTTGGAACGCAGATGGATTATAGTCTGGAAGAACACATAGGCTACTTTTTATCCCGAAAAAAAAAACAACGGAATCAACGGGAACGGGAACTTCACGGGTAACACCGCGGGGCGCTGCTAGTGATTTTATAAATGTGTACATACCTAAGTGTCTCTGGGTGTTGTTTCTATATACATATAATAAGCAAAAAAGTGCTATATGCCGACAGCGTAGGTCGCTCTATTAAATAGCTTCGTGACACTGTTCTATTACGGGCAAGCGTGTGCTTACATTAAGCATATACAATATTTTGCTCGTCCCGTCATTCTATGCTGTAAAAAAGGTGATTTTAGGGTTAATCGTATGTGAATGTGTAGTGTACTTTCTGCGTAACCCTATGTAGGTTTTATAGTGCTGTTATAGAAGGTACGCCACCCAGAGAGAAGGTAACTTAATCGATAAACCCTGAGTGGCAATTTGTTTTAGCGTTTTATTACTTATTTTATAGTCATCATAATAGGTCCATGAAAATGTGGATAAAATTGTAGAAATAGGTAAAAGCAAACATTTCATTCGGTATTTTTTTTTGAAAATTCCTATGTGTTCTTCCAGACTATTTTATAACTGTGCTCCAAAGTTTTACCTGATCCGTTCAAGTATTATGACGTGATAAAGCAATCAAAATCCGAACATTCAAACATTTACATTCATAAGTAACTAGCTGAACCGTGCGCGCGTTGCTACGCCATCTATCGAAAATTGGTCGTACCAATTCAAATTTTGAACAAATTCGGTTACCTTAGGTTCTAATGACACAATCTTTAAAAGATAGACACATGTTGTCACGCAACGAAAGCTCTCAAAAAGCAATATTTTTCCCGTTTTTGTTACATTTTTCATTCATGCTCCGCTCCTGTTGATAGTAGCATAATGTTAAATAACCTATATAGCCTTCCTCGATAAATGGACTATCCAACAAACAAAGAATCTTTCAATTCAAACGAGTCGTTCCCGAGATCCTTGCGTTCGAAGAAACAAACAAACGAACTCTACAGCTTGATAATAGTATTATAGAATAAAGTGAACGTATCTATGAAATGTGAGGTAACAGTGTAAAACTTTAATTTTTGTGTGAGAAATAAAGTCTACTTTTATTTTATATCCAGTGATAAATCAAAGTTTTCCGAACTTGTACACCTATTCCTATTGTTATCGACGTTTACTATTGTTTTTAACCGACTTTTTTACTTATATTTCGCACTATATCGTCAATGTGTTTCTGGTCTCTCATAATAGTGGCCGCGGTTCATTTGATGATCAGTAATATCAGGGCAGTATAAAACAAGAGCCAGATGATAATCTATAGATCTATAGAAGTATCATAATTTGTCCTACTTTAATATTTCATCTGCTGTACCATACATGATACAGCAAGTTTTTCAAGACAAAGTAGTAGTCTATGAGATAACATAATAAAACTCTCAAAAAGCCACAAAACAGAAAAACATTTTTTTTTACTTATATAGGTTTACAATTGACCGCCAGCTCGCCTGATGTTAAGCGACGATGCGGTCTACGATGGAGAGTGTTTACCTAGAAGAAACCGATCCACTCACGATTTGAAGACACAAAGATTGTACCCATCGGGGAAAACCCACTCAGGCAACCACAGCCTCAGGCCTGGACATAGCATCATTGTGTTTCTATGCATAATAAGTATGTACTTACAACTAGGTATATGCATAAGTATTATATCAGCTATCTGGCCGCTATAGTACAAGCTTTGCTCAGTTAGGGGTCAGATGGTGTTGTGTGTGAATTGTCCACCAATAGTTATTTATTATTAACATCACAGTGTCAGGCAGCTGTTAAAACATGAACAGTCTAAATCATTAGTACACTGTGCTCGTCACACAGATATAATATAATTTATTTCTATGTCCTGTATTTTCTCTAGATGTACATAATTAATGTACTCGTATAATACAGACAGACAGACAGACAGAAATACTTTATTATGCACACTAACATAATAATACCAATTCACTTGAACTATAAAATGACAGTGTGCGAGAGGACATGACGTTTTGATATTGTTATAATTTAATTGCGGCGTTACTACAAATTGATGCATTTATAATATTTACCAGATGATAACATATCGAATACCAGAACGAAACATAGCCTTACGCAGAACTGCTTTAATGGTCGGAAAGAGTGGCTTAGAAACAACTTATGCTACGGAACCAACCCTTTAAAACCCCCAATACATCACATATTGCTATTACGGAAGTTGGTGACGCGAACTCAGAATATTTCACCTATTCAAAAAGCTTCTTACGCGCACGCCCACTCAGCTGCTCCGTCGCTGCTTCGACGCTACGCCGTTACACCGCCGCTGCCACCGGCGCAGCGAGGCTGCTCACTGCGGTTTTTTTTTTTTAAACTTTTATAGGTTTACACTTGACCGCCATCTCGCCTGATGTTAAGCGACGATGCGGTCTACGATGAAGCGTGTTTACTTAGAAAAAACCGATTCACTCTCGATTTGAAGACAAAGATTGTAACCGTCGGGGAAAACCCGCTCAGGCAACGTATTCCACAGCCTAGACGTTCTTATCACAAAAGTAGAGTCAAATCTCTTCGTTCGTGTCTTTGGAACATCAACCATGAAACGATGTCGCTTTTTCGAGCTACGAGCATTCCGAGGTTAAATAACTTTTATTTATTGTACTTAAAATAAAATAGAAATCTAACAAAATTTTGATTAAAGAATTTTGAAATTGTATTTCGTAAACAGCAGGACGTCTACTCTCTTTTTTTTTTTTTACGAAAAACGTGATTTCGAAATAAACTCGCGACTTTCCTACTCCGGTTCTACTTCGATTCGTCCGATCGAACATTGTTTGGCGTTTAAATCGGCCGAGCGAATGCTCATTCTATCCTCACTGCATCAAATTCATTTGGTGTAAACAAACGTAGAACATTCTTTCGTTGTTTTGTTTGCGTTCGCAATGATTCTATGGAATATTTAATATGAAAAACGCTAAGAACGATCTTTCGTTTACACTAAAAGATCGAGAAAGAATGCTCTTGTTCCAGCTCTAGCTCTATGTTCGTTCAGTTTAAATCGGCCTTTAGACGAAACTACGGATACATGGATAGAAGTAGAGGCGGAGTAGGAAAGTCGCGAGTTTAGTACTAAATTACGTTTTTCGTAGAAAGAGAGTAGACGTCCCGGGGGTCTACCGCCTAACGAAAAACGCTTTGACGCTTTGATGCTTTGGCATTGCCATCTCTTTCATTTCAAGCGAGAAGAAAAGAGACAGCAATGTGAAGGCATCAAAGCGTCAAAGCGTTTTTCGTTAGGCGGTGGAAGCGCTGGTCTCTTTCAGCGTACACATGTTCTGCGTAATCCAGTATAATATCAATTGCAGCAGCAGGTGTGAATGTTCTTTTACTATTTGTGCAATCTTTGTTCAAATAAAATATATTTAAATTATTTAAATGTAAATTTGTAGCCCGGGGAGGCTTATGTGTTATGAAAGAAATGTTAATAACACTTTAGAAATTTATTGGAACTGGGAAGCATTTTACATTTCGGTCGCCTTTTTTTGTAACAATTGCAGTTTGAAGAGTCCACCTGTGTAAGAACCTTGTAGAGCCATGTTGGGAAATATCTTGTCTTCCATTTAAAAGCCATATTAGTTAGTCAAACAAAACTTCATAGAAAACTTTTTTACGAAACCGGCGAGCGTCAAACTTTTTTTTTTTTCGAGGACATGTGTCATTCGCCAACCCGCACTTGATCTGCTTGGTGGACTATTGACTTGACTCTATCCTGAAGAATACCTCAGGTCCCAGCATAAAATAGGTTAATAAATGGGTTGCTTTTATGAATGCAGCGTTTTTGAACGTAAGATATTGTTTTCATCCTTCTATTCCAACAAAAAGTCGTCAAAAGAGAGTTAGAAAGCAAACAGGTGGATTGTATCCGTGAGAGGTTGTTAAATTCGTCATAAAAAGTCAAAGGGCTCGTCTGCATCGGGTTTTTAAACAATATATCAAAATCGCAGGCGCCTTGGCTGCAGACGACATGAGAAAGAATAGTGTGGATACGGCCAAAAAGACAAATTCAAAAAATACAATACAATCTAGCTATTCTTGTTATAGTCAGCTTATGTGTTACTTTTATTGGTTAAACAATGATTTAGTTTTTATGGTCTTCGATTTATGGCTTTATAAAAATAGAGACAGATAAATACCTACTGACATGTAATTCAAATGTTATTGAAAAAAAGCTAACTTTTATTAGGTCGCATCTGAAAGTAGTATCGCATGACACTATTGGATATCTGCATTTGAACTATTTTTTCAAAGCCTTCTTGTTTGTTGAAACTATGAATAAAAAGATACAGCGTAAAATGTAAATTTAAGATTAGTGAGGTTTTTGTTGATGATATCCTAATTTTTATTTTTTTCGTTTCAGACTCTTTTCTCATTTATCTGGGCCATAGTTGACGTGGTTTCAAGTGGTTTATAATCTAACTAGCGGTCCGCTCCGGCTTTGATAGTGGTACATAATATATAGCTTATATCGCTCAACTCAGCTCAGGGATCACTAATATATCCAACGGTGATGGAATTTTTGAAATCTGTTCAGTAGTTTCTGAGACGCAAAAACGTTGTTCTGCCTAATCATTTGAATTTTAAATCAACGCGATATTAAATAACTTCACGTTAACGAACTACACTAAAGTTATTTCGATACTGTTCATTTACGAAAAAAATACAAGAAACACGTCCAAAAGTAAGGTCAGGTAGCTGAAAAATACTTTATAATATAATCTCGTTCCTAGAAAAAAATATAAAATCATCAAAATCGAGCCAGTCGTTTTAGAAGGGTACGACCACAAACGAGATTTTTATAAATGTAAAACATAAGACACCATCAGATCGATGGAGGACAAGTAAGGCCTTAAGGTCTCTTCAATATTAGGACACCATAGGTTGGAAAAAAAATTACAATTCATAACAAGCATTTTTTTAAAATATTTAGCTTGTGTACGGAATGTACGGAATATCCTTAAACATATTTCAAAGATTATGGCTTCAATAAATCCAGTATGACAGCGGCGGAAATCAATCGGCGCAGGCGCAGGGTGCCCGCTGCGCTCGCTCTAATTCGAGGTTCGAGGGTTGCCAGCGGTCACCGGCCCGACCCTGCCATTACCTGTTTATTTTATTATACACCTTGTAAAACACCTGATTTGGACATTTTCAAAAATAACTTAAGGAAACAAGGACGAAAACAAAAAAACAGATGTAGTTAAGAAGATTTTTTCTTCTTCTGATAATTGCACATTCGCTTCTGATTCTTCTTCGGGTTAAAACCCAGTTATGGCTTAGGATTCCATTATAGTTTCATTATAGTATTGATAGTAATCAATATATTATAAGTTTTTATGACGACTTAGTATTTTGTATTCTGATAAAAAAAATGTAACGCTATTTTCAATGAAATTGACCGAAAATAAAGAAATGACCGTTATCAGAATCTGAAAAATAGATAGATAGATACTCTTTATTGTACACACCAAAACAATACCTACAATAAAAGAAACAGAGCATAAATAAGAGCAGAGAGAAAAAATAACGAATGACAGGGTTTTGTCAAGAATGGTTCACAATTACGTCACATGTGGCGTTGTCACTGACGTTTGTGGTTTTTATGCATCACTTCCTTTTATTACTTCTTTTATTTTATACTAGCGGCCCGCTCCGGCTTCGCTCGAATAATAACCTAGATATCAACTGCAGCGCCATCTGCCGTAGCCTATGTTACTCGGGAATAATGTAGCTTTCCAAAGGTGAAAGAATTTTTGAAATCGGTCCAGTAGTTTCGGAGCCTATTCATTACAAACAAACAAACAAACAAATATTTCCTCTTTATAATATTAGTATAGATTTTTTCCGTTTTAGTCTCACATTTATTTCAGTTCGGCCGCGCAGTAAAATCCCTATCTTTCCAGGTCTGTAACACGGAACTTCGTTCCAAAAGTTTCGTTTTGAAATCTGAGCAAGACTCTAGAATTGCGATCTTGACTTCAAAAAGACTGTGATCCGTGTGGCCAGGGGCTCTGGATTGGCAGTTGCCGTTATTCCGACTAGACCAACCGTAACTCTCGGAACTTAGGTTATGAAAGACGTTGTCTATGTATGTAAATTTTTTAAATTTTTTAGGTCTACCTAGGATGTGTCTAGGTCTAGTCGCCGCTTAGCCGTTAGCTTCTAAAAAGAAACCAGTCACTGATACTAAAAGTAGCTAGTGTGCTGTGGCTCTTTTATGGCTACCTTCAAGTTGAGAGGAAAACGGATTTATCTAGGTTAACGCTGCCAATCCTAGACTGAAATATCGCTTAAGGGGGCGCCTAAAGCCAGAAAACGAAAAAAGGACATTTTCGACGCCGCTCAAGTTAAGAAACTAAAAACTATGACATAAAAAATATTGACGTGTGGGTACAATCAAGAAGAAGCACAATAACCGAATAGAATTTTAAAAATAGATCAGAGTTTTTTAAAATAAAAAAATAAAAATGACACCGAAAAAACCCGTTTTAATTCGAGTACTCGAAATTATCAGCGATGACCCCACATTATTTTTTGGTAATAAAATTTCTATTTATATGTTCTAGTAAAGTAACCGAACACTTTTTTAAATGTATGTTTAGTTATTGAGTAATTAAATAAAACTTGGTCAAAAATGGACTCCTGATTAAATATTGATTTTTCCTCCAAACTGTGTCATGCTATTCTCGACTTTATGTACATCACATTAAGAAACGCGTCGTGCGGGTGAAATCTGTTTTTTTCCTAGCTTTAGGCGCACTCTTAAGAGCCACCAAATTGGCGGTCAAACATAACCCTATCAATGATTTAACTTTAACGTCTCTTCTCCGAAAGAAAGAGGTTCTCACGGTAGAGTCCACACACCCACGACCCACGGGTTCTATCTGTTTGTTCACGTAACGAATACCGTGCTTACTAACATAACGACGTATGTTCTTTCAGAAAATAATCGTCCGAAAATAAACCCTACTTACTATTAAGTGTTTGAGAATAGTATGATATGTCTTCACAGAGTTTTTGGGTAGTGGATTACGAATAAACATTTTTTAAGGGTGTAATATACACGTCAAATAAGCATATAAACGGAACACATTTAATACTTGAGTAGATTTTTTACACTTGTCTTAAAAAAACCGTTGTTAATCCACATTCTAATTAATTGTACTTAAGACGCGTCTAAATTGATAAAGTAACTGTGTTTTGTCGAATTTACGTCCGAGTATGAGATAGAGCCCACTAAATGTTCCCACTGCTGAAACTCGGGGCCTTCTCTCGCAAGGAGTGAGTCAGGGCCATGATCCACCACACTGACCCAGTTGGGTTGGTGGATGACACATGACCTTGAAAGAATCTAGGCACATATCGGCTTCCTCATGTTTTCCTTCACCGTTTTAAGTTAGCGGTTAGCGGCATTACGTACATAGCTTCGAAAAGACAGCGGTGCGCATGATTTGAGCCCGGGGCTCCGGATCGGCAGTCGCCTATCTCCCGATTAGACATGCAGTAATTTGTTGACTAACAGTAGCAATCACCCCAAAAGTTCAGAAAAAAAAAACAGAGAAGTTCAATATGTCAAACTAAGAAACCTCCTCCTGTTTTCAACTCGTTTAAAATGATAGAGCACAACGTGACGTAAGATATCCCTATACTCTATACGGGATAATATAGAGTTATAAGAAATGCTGTTGATTCAGTTGCCTTACAAACATACGTATTAATATTCACACATTCCAACACATGTAAAAAGTATCTAAGACTAGCAGCGCCCCGCGGTGTTACCCGCATAGTTCTCGTTCCCGTTGTTTTTTTTGGGATAAAAAGTAGCCTATGTGTTCTTCCAGACTATAATCTATATGTGTTCCAAATTTCAGCCCGATCCGTTCATACGTTAGGACGTGATTGAGCAACAAACATCCAAACATCCATACATTCACATTTATAATATTAAGTAGGATTTATTATTATAGTAGGATAGGATAGTAGGATGACGTTGATTCTAAAATAGGTCAGTATTTGTGAAAATGATCGGTTGAAAATACACACACACAATCTCAATGAGGTCACAGAGCGTCGCGTGTGTCCATCAGAATTAGAAGTCAAACATCGCCCAAATCCTACGTGATTTTATGAGTGGGATCTTTTACAGCCCTGTTCTATGAAAATTACACCTTGATGTAATGATATAGAGTTTTAAGTTGTCTGTTTAGTAAATGTGGGGTATCCTGGGAAAATTTGGAAAGGTCAATAAGCACGGGGGCTATTTGCGTGTTTACCCGACCAAGTTGAGGTGTCAACATGTTACCCATTCGTGAGGGTACTAATATCGATTGTATTTGTTTGCTTTATAAACGCTGCTGTAACAGTCAGTATGGTTTGGGAAGATGTGGGATTTTTTCTTTGAAAAATGTATTACTTTCTTTGCTATGAGTTTCTGCCATTTGCTTTTGTACTCAAACATTTATTATAAATTACTTACGACCCGTTTCGGCTTATTATTGTTTATTACACACATATGCAGGTACAACAGGTTTTAAAATATTTGCTCTGATGATGTCATTGTAGAAAAACAAATAATTTGCAAAACAAAATTTGCTACCGTAAATTCAGCAACAAGCTAAGTAATCTATCTCTATGACATCCTGGATAATTTATCACTCGAGCCAAATTTACCTGTAGTGTTTATGGTTTCAGACATGACACTATTGTGACACTAGGGCCAATACCCACCCCCCGGAGGCGTCCAGACTATGAACTATGCTGCAAACATACAGATTCCTTCATTTCTTTTTGTGTGATAATAAACATACTCACAAACTTTTGCAGTTAGAATATACTAGCAGTAGTACCCCACAGTTTTACCCGCGTAGTTATCTTTATTGGGTAAAAAGTAACCTATGTATCCTTCACGACAATAATTTAATTGTGTTGGAAATTTCACCCTGATCTGTTCAGACGTTACGAAATGGTTTAGCAACAAACATCCAAATTTTGTCATTTATAATATTACTAGCATCACCCCGCGATTTTGCCTGCGTAGTTTCCGTTTCCTAGTAGCCTTTGCGTTATTCTAGAGTTCTAGACTAATTAACTATGCATTAAACTATACTCCAAATTTTATCCAAATCCATTCAAACGTTACGACGTGATTTAGCAAAAAACATCCAAACTTTGACATTTATAATATTAGTAGGATTGTTGGACCTCACCGCACCGCGCGGGTACCGCGGTTTCACTCGCGTATTTCCTAGAAATAACATAATTATGGCTACCCGACAAGTTGAACTCGGTATGTGAGTAGAACGTCGGGAAATGTCAACACGCGGGCCCGCGGGTGAAGGGTCAGCTAGCTGCGGGTCCGCGAGGGAATTAGGAAACACGTACTCGGCTCCGTGTTTATAAATACCAAATATTTGGAGTTACCCGAGCCGTAGCGATGGCTATAGAAATGCGACAGGCGTTTAAAAAACAAATTTATCTAATCATGCATAATTTCACACATACCTATAGGTATTCACATAAACATCACGTTTTAAGAGCTGAACGGATGTAGAAATACTAATTGTAGTAGTAGGACTCTTAGCAGAGTCCGCCTGGGGAAGTACCACACCTTTGTCAATTATTCTACCGCCAAGCAGTAATGTGCAAACATTACTGTGTTCCGGTCTGAAGGGCAATGCTTCCAGAGAAATTACAGGGATAACTCTACAGTTAATTTATTAAGATATAACAACTTAGATCTCTGGGTGACGCGCGCAGTGCGGTGCTAGGTAATGATTTGGGCTCTTCATGTTCCAATAGCTGCGTGTCACTGTGCTGTTATGTGGCAGACATGTTGCTTACCATCAGGCATATGTCCTGCTCGTATCGTCACTCTTTATTTAAAAAAAAAAATACTAGTACCACCCCACGATTTTACCCGCGTAGTTGCCGTTCCAGTTGTTTTACCGCGTTAAAAATAGTCTATGTGCTACGAGTATTAGATATTTTGAAATTTTAATTTAACGTATATGGATAACGGATTTTCATGTCTCCTGTGATCCCCTCTCCTTTGGACCGTGCCTGCTAGGCTGTGGCTCGACCTCATTTCCCCCAAGGCAGTGTTCCTAAGCGCCCAACTGCTCCGGTAAAGAGTTTCGCCTCGGCACCAGAACTCTACCTACCCTTCCTTCTTCGTCTAATTGAGGAAAGAAGAATCAAAGATGAGATGATATCTCGTCGGCGAACGACGCGACGTCCAATGAGGATAGACTTTCACAAACAGAGCCGTCACACAATTAGCCTTAATTGGAACGTTGTCCGGCAACAACTTCCTTCCACTTTAACATCTGAGCTCTCGCCGTTTCCTGCCGTCCTACTCAACCACTGTTACAGAGATACGCAGGCTGTCTATCTATACTATGGAGGGCAGCGCATGGAGTGTTATCTGTGTACTTGAAAAAGTGTCCGCCCAAATGCATTAAATTAGGGTGGCGCCACATTAGCATCAGGGTAAATTTTAAAGGAAATTAATAATGGTACTGTTCCCAGTTCACGAACTAAAATCACTCTAGCAACACGTTTTCTCATAATATTTTTGTTTGCTATAATTACTTCTTTATTTTGTAAGACACAAGTAGTTGAAATTTTCTAGTAAGTACCTAGTTGAATAAGTAACTATTTTAGTCGACGATTATATTACATGTTTAACTGTGCAACTTAATACTTCAATTCGTGTACAATTGCTTACCATCAGGCACATGACTTGCTCGTCTCGTCACTCAATATTAAAAAAAAAAACAAAAAAAAATTACGTACGCGTTTGATACTTTTTAGAATGGTGAAATATTGAGAGTTAGATTAGAGAAATATTGAGACTATTATGCATGTCGGTGACGCGATATATCTGAAGCTATACGTGTCCCGTATTAAGCATTAGTGCTGTTTCATTCCGAAATTCTGAGTTATTCAAGCGGCAGTCCCAATAAAAGCCATTTTTTTCATACTTAGCCGGACGTGCCCCTAGTTCTTGATAAATAAAAAGCTGGTACACTGTCACAGTCCGAAGGCCCTGAGGGTCTACCGCCTAACAAAAACTGTCTTAGCTTTGATATTGTTCTCTCTATTCTTTCCGCTTAAAATAATAGAGACAGCAATATCCTAATTAAGGAGAACGGATCCATCAACCCCACTGAGCTAGCGTAGTTGATTATTACTTTTACGAAGCTCTACTTGCGAGAGAAGACACCCCGAGTCCCAACAGTGGGAACATCAAGCAGGCTATTAGCATAGCAAAAGCAGTCATTGGCTCACCAAAGCCGATTTGGTTAGGCAGTAGAAGAGCAGGGCTGGACCGAGGCAGAAGCTATTTATAAGAGAGAGGTACACAGTGAGATCAGTAAGGCTGCGAATAATATAATGGTCGACAATTCACACAACACCATCTGACCCTAAACTAAGCAAAGCTTGTACTGCCAGAATTATGTTGATGTTGAACGGTAAGATGTTATCACGTGACGATCATGGCAGCTATTAGTATACCCGGCGTGGTGGCAATCTGGCGATGTGGAAAGGTAAGCGGAGCGGCCGACGATGCCGCGGGTCAGGCTGTGGCGCGAAATGTGAGAGACAGCGTCTTTTGCTTTATGGAACGATGTTCCTTACGGCCGTCTTGTAGGAGATTTTGCGTGACTGAACTGAGCTAAATCTGAGACTAAAAAAAAACAAAACCAAGAAAAACGCGTAAAAACTGTACATGACTAGTGATGTCGTCGGCTTTATTTTTCAGATGATCGTACCATAATTAAAATTTTTTTTTTGCAAATGGTTTGTTTCTATAATACCCGAAGTAACTTCGTTCTTTGTTCTTTTTACCTGGGGTCCCGTGACACATCTTCTACATCTTTTTTCGAACTTAAAATTCTTTTGGCGTGTTAGGGAAAAAATATGAGAGTAGGTAGGTGTTTTTTGCTGAAATTAGCTAGTCAATATTTTAATAAACATTGTTAATCTCAGGTTTATACTTCTGGCGTTGAAAATATTATCTATTCTATGGTCGACGTTACACCGCGGGGCGTAGAGCTATTTTCAAATTTAGCTCTGGATTTAGACAAATCAAATTTATTCAAATCGTTAGAGCCGATTACAAAGGTCCAAAAGTATTTTAATTTCTTGATGGTATAAGACGATTTATTCATTCGTTATACTAGTTTATATTTTATCTGTTGCCACGAAATTTTTAGTTGATAAATGTGCACTTATGATTTGTTTTATCAAATGTTAAAAAAGTATGAAAAAGTTTTGAAAAACTACCGTCAAAATCAAATTAGACGTTAAGTAGTTTTTTTTACACCTAGTTGGTACCTACCTCTCTACTTAGTCTGTGGTACCTACACATTCAGTTACTAAATTCGTTCGGCATCACCTGAAGTCGCAGTCACTTATGACTTGAATCTATCTAATCGGTCGGTCGGTACTGTCGGCAAAAAAATGCAAATTGTCATAAGCCACGGGCGAATCACGCGCAGACATTCCCACACTCCGGCGATGTACAGATAGCACAACAAATACAAGATTTGTACAGATAGAGCTTAATTAAGTATTATCGTGCTATATGTTGAAACTGAATGTATCGGAATGATTGATTGATGTATAGCTCAAATATGGATTTAATAATTGATTGATAATAAGATTGACGAGATGAGATGAGTAAGTTGTTTATTTTAAGCGTCCTATTGAAATCGGCGTCAGATAGCAGTCTATCAAACTTTGGACCAGCCAAAGCACCATTTTACCATAACCTTACGAACTTTATTTACGTACATACGGAAGCGTCTATAAGCATACTCGTACCTTAGTGAAAAAAAAAAAATGTTTTGGGTATATTGCTCTGAGACTTAGATGGGCCATATTTGTTAACAAATATGACTCCTGAAATCAAAATAAGTGTAGTATTTTGATGTGGTAATATAATATTTATTATATTTATAATTCGCCTTTTTTAAAGAATGTCTGAAAGAACCAATGTAATTTCTCTAAGCAAATTATTCCTACTTGTACTACCGAATCCAGTAGTTGATTGCCTGAAAATATTGATTTCCGCAATAGGACTGCCACTCACCAGTTCATAAATATTTTACTGGAATATTTTTATTAGTTTGTGTAACAAATAGTTTTCCATATATTAAACGTAATGGTACGATTGTAACAAGTACCTATGCAAATGTAACGTGTCAAATAAATTATGAAGATCACCTCAAACATAATTGTATTACTATAAGGCTATCCGAAATAAACCACTTTCAGCGATAAGGCCTCTAGTCGTTTTTTTTTTTGATAATTTTCAATTTGTTCGTCAATAAAGTATAACATCTATTAACATAAAATCTATTCGAAAGGCAGCTGGTGGCGGTTGGAGAAGAAAGGCCGAGGATCGGGCTGAGTGGCATATCTTGGGGGAGGCCTATGTCCAGCAGTGGACGAATACGGGCTGATGATGATGAACAAAAACGAACACAAAGTCGATTGTCCCCCTTTATACTATTTATTTGGACTTTTCTGCTGTCGCTACGTGGAATCTTTTTGATCGCTCTACATAGGCGCGATGCCACTCCGTATCTCAAGATCTATGAAACAATAATAACTCGCTGCAAGTCACGGCGAGGGTTCACTGCATCCAGCCTGACCATCCGGGATTGAGGGTAATAGATGTGTAATTTGTACATAACAACGATAAAAAAAAATCTGTTTTCGCATCACAATCGATTAAAAAGTATGGTATAGTATATTTTTTTGTTATTTCTTATTGGCGCAGAATTCGGTCTACTTTGAAAGGTCAAGTATGTACCTACTTACTTTTTTAAACAACCTGTGGTAGTTCACTTTCGATGGATTCGTCTGCAACCAGAACGTGGGACTGTAGATAACGTAATAACTGAGACTTGTACCATACTTGATCTTGTTCTTTTTAACTAATGTCTAATAAAATATTTCCAGATATTTACAATTAACACCATAGATGAAACAAGAATGAACTTAATACATTTATATACATGTTCTGTCTTATATACATGTTCTGTCTTTCACAGACATAGATCATAGATACTAAACTTGCTGTCATGATGAGGCAGGTATACTTGCTGAAGACCTAAAGGACCAATAAGGAATCTGTACAGGACACATACATAAGCTTGGTTATGCGTTGGTATCACTGACCCTGACCTGTTATGGTTAACATTCTGTACTTATAAATATTTTTCCTTATCGAGCAGAGCCTTTATTTACATAACTAAAATGCAATAAAAACTTCACTTTAGTACATACGTAACTAACTATTTACACTAAGCATATCTGAAGTATCCATAGACCAACGCAGGTTTTACTCAAAAGTGATTTTGATAGTCTTTTTTGAGTTGGACCTATCGAGCTTTTCACCAACCAGCTAAGTTAAATATTGAATTGTACTACTGTTCAGTTCAAGATGCCAGTATTTTCCAGAAAATACGTTATGGTTATAATAAGTGCATAAGGCAGAGGTAGGTCACAAATGTGAACACTTTTGTGCCCTGTTCTGTCCTGGGTCCTGGGTGATACAAGCTACCGATATTTTGTTTGTTTTGGTATATTTAATTGAATATTTCTATAGAACCAGTATCAATGTATAAAATCATTCAGTCTCTGAGCAAACATAAACATTTTTGTGTCTGTAGCTGAACACTTAATCAAATCAAATCAAAAAGTGTTCGGTGCCGGTAACTAGAAACTAAAAGTGTCTACGTTTGGTCAGCGCCTAATAGTTTCCCTACTCATTTTACAAATCCAAAAATACCGTTCTCATTCAACAAGTATGAATCAAACAATCTACAATCCACTTATCAATAAAACATGCAATTAAAAAAATATGCATTACAGAAGATGATCTATGTATCCGGCTACCGGTTTTGAAGTGCTTATTATATGGCTGTTAGCTACTGTTCAATTAGAATTTAATGATTTACGACTAAACGTAATACGTAGTGACCCGAACATAAGAGAATGTTATAAAAAATCTTGCGTTCTATGCACTGTTACCTAAACACACAATGACATAGTTATTAAAACAGTAGAACCATCCCGTGGTTTCACTTGCTTAGTTATTAATTCCGTTAAATTTTAATTTTAGAAAGGGATCCCTCCTATTTTTCCTCTTACATATAATACAATACTCAACAAAGATGAAGGAATTTTTATAACCGGTACTATAGTTTTTGCATGAAACATAAACAAACAAACAAGAAATTATATATTATGTTAAATAATATATGTGTTATGAGAAATATTTTTTCATATAATGATATTAATTTATGTGAGGGGCATACTAACTGCGTGAAACCGTGTTGTTACGGCCAGGCGCGTACCATCAGGCGTATATTTTTTTCTTGTTTTTTATTTTGTTCTTATACGATTTTATAATCAGTAGTGGTAAAACTCGTTGCAGAGTCCGCCTGGAAAAGTGCCACTCCTTTTTTGAACGTAGATAGCTTCTAATGAAATTAAGTCGAGAGTCTGAATTTCATGAAGTCGGTTTTTGATTTTTCGGAGAAGGTTTAATTATTACGCAAATTTTTTTTACATAATTAGAAAACTGCACTACTCTATATGTATAAAAAAAGTTGGCAGTTATGACTGCCAACTTTTTTCACAACTATCGGAACTGCCGATAGAAGTGAAAACTTATAACTCGGAATTTGATAGCTTACTTTGGAAACTACACGGGTGTAACCGGGGGGCGTGGCCTGGTCATCATGGCATGGCCATCTCGAAATGCGTCAGCATTTCCTATTGGCTGATGCATTTCTAGATGGCCATGGCATGATGCCGAGGCCACGCCCTTTCCGCATTTCCAATTGGCTGACGCATTTCTAAATGGCCAATAGCCATGGTCCCGAGTTTACCCGAAGATTTCTTATCATATCCGAGCGTGACGCTAGAATCTCAATTCACAGCCCACGAAATATCTGTCTAGGCGCGCCTAAAATTCGTTTTCGTACGTTACGTTTACACTTTATTTTTATACGTTTTCACTTCAAAAATCTTGGGCCGCTAAATATAACACCATATAATATTTACTCAAACCCCTTTCGGATACTTATACATAGTTTTAAAAGTATCCGAAAGGGGTTTGGGTAATTTTGTATGCCATCATATTTAGCGGCAAAAGATTTTTGTCATTTGCTTGTAAAATTACGAGTACCTTGCCTCAGATCTGCTGAAAGCGATATTGGCCTTTCAGAGACTATATTTTATTACGTATATTGTTTACTCAATTTATGCTGTTCTTTCAAAATATCCAAGTTTCATTACTGGCCGCACAAATTCAAAAACGACGCCATAGCCATATCCTTTTCATACTCCGGTCGTCTCCGTCTGCGCGATTTTAGTAAAAAAGGGTACAAAGTTTTTGCTTCACGTGTCAATGTTTAGATAAATAGAGGTAATAACCACATGCGAAGAGAGAGCTGATAAAGATATGTAGATATGCGACCTTTTGGCTTTATGACCTTTCACGTACCCACGGGCCACATTTCCGAATGTAGGGTACAACATTACGGGCTACACGCCATGACCCGCCATCTTAATTTTACACTTGTAGTTATTAATAACGTGCATTGTGGTGACAGATCTGAATTGAATATCATGAGCTGTGTGTTCCTGTTTGAAGGGTTTCCTGAAGAAATTATATGGAATTGAGATTAAATAATTTTATTTATAAGAGTGACGAGCGCAAAGCAGTGCTTGGTAGAAATTTATTTTATATCATAGAGTGACGAGACGAGCTGGACATGTACCTCATGATAAGCAACATGTCTGCCACTGATGCCACTAATGAGTCCAAATCATTATATAGCACTGCACTGCGATCGGCACCCATAGATCAAAGATATTATATCTCTAAGCCCCGTAATATCTCTGGTAACATTGCCCTTCAAACCGGAACACAGTGTTTACACAATATTTGTACATTACTGCTTGGCGGTAGAATAATTGGCAAAGGTGTGGTACTTCCCCAGGCGCCCTTCCCCTACCACTACAATATCCTAAAGTTACCATAATAATAAAAGTTAGATTGATTAAAGATGGTTCAGTTGGTTGTGAGTCTGCCGTAGCATAGTATAAAGAAACTTTGTATATACTGTGGCCGTAGGCTAACTGGTTATTTTCTTATCTGTGTCGTAGGTCGCGCGTTCCATTCCCAGCCAGGAAAAATATTTGTCATGCTATGTATTCAGTGTCCAAGCATTTATAAGTACCATAAGTATGTATTAACAATTATAGCCCCAAAATAAGCAAGCTTTACTTAGTTAGGGGCTAGATGGTGTTGTGTGTGGAATGTCTACCAATATTTACCTATTTATTATTTATAATTGGTGTATATTTTTACTCGACACTATCTAGTCCATGACTAAGCAAGGCTTGTACTATGGGAGGACTACACTTGGCTAAATTGATTCGACTGAGTGCACATGCAAATTTATAAGCAACGTTAGTCGTCTGGATTTAGAAGCATGTGAGAAGTAAGCAATCATCGTTTCTGAATCTAGTCAGCATACTAGCTTACTGCATGCTATAACACGTCCATGAATTCATTCATTTTTTTAAACGGGCAGAGCCTTTATTAACAAAACTAAAATACAATGACAACTACACTACGCTACATACCTAACAAACTACTTACACTAAGCACACCTGAATTATCCATAGACCAATGAAGGTCTACAGATAATCCAGATGTTCAAGCCCATGAATTCATTATTTATGAATACAAATATTTATGTACTTCACTAAAACATTTCAATAACCAAACTTTTGCATTTATAATATTAGTAAGATTACATTAGTTATCCAATTCCTATAAAACAAGCTTAGCATAATTTTGGCCTCCATAGAGTTTTGAGAAGAATGTCCACAAATATGTGTGTACTTTACTTAAATTTCTTTGTCCATTTAAACAAACGACTTCGAGACCTTAGAGGAGTCTTCTTAGCAGCGAACTTATTCTTTGTTGAAAGCGAACCACGTCGGTTGAGGTCCCGGACGGGTCGTGCGTACGATACTCGCCCAAGGGGCTTTCCCACGCACTGAAGAGATAGAGTTATGGTCAGTGATGTCGACACTGGAGTAATTGCGCCGTTTCAAGCATATTTTAATACTAGCAACACCCCGCGGTTTTACCCTCATAGTTCCCAAACTGGCTATTTTCTAGGGATAAAAAATAACCTATGTGTTATTTCAGACCTTCACCTGTCTGTGTACCAAATTTCATACAAATCCCTTAAGTAGTTTTGCGTGAAGGAGTAATAAACATACGTCCTTACCAACTTTGGAATTTATAATATTAGTAGATATGCATTATACTCGTAAAACTCCATTGTCAAGATGTTTGTTCCCAGTGAACTGTTCACCGAATCAAACGATATTCACGAAAGTTTGCATTTAAGCGTAATTTGGTCCATCTTGTATCCGAAAGGGTTCCTTTAATTAGTGTATTCCTCCACTCAAATACTCGCACACACACCCACGTAACAAAATCTCACGCCTCACATCTACATATATGTACATATGCATAATCCTACTATCTTCTTAATATATATAAATCTCCTGTCACGATGTTTGTCCGCGATGGATTCCTAAACTACTTAACCGATTTTAAATTAAATTGGCATACCGCGAGCAGTCTGGTCCAACTTGAGAGATAGGATAGTTTTTATTTCGATTAATAGTCTTTAAATGACAATATCCGAGCGAAGCCGGAATGGGCCGCTAGTAATATTATAAATGTCAATGTATGGATGTTTGGATGTTTGTTGATCAATCACGTCCTAACGTATGAACGGATCGGGCTGAAATTTGGAACACAGATTGATTATAGTCTGGAAGAACACTTAGGCTACTTTTTATCCCGGAAAAACGACGGGAACAACGGGAACGGGAACTTCGCGGGTAACACCGCGGGGCGCTGCTAGTAGGTTCTATTTCTGGTTGGTAGTAGATAAAGACTGGAGACTCTGCCATCGATCGAGAGACGTGCCAAAAGGCTCAAGCAACGATAGGTGATATTGTGTGAAAAAACCTTCAATCTTGAACATCCTCGCAAAATTCCTAGCTTATCGTTTTTAGGGTTCCGTAAAACGTAAAAACGGAACCCTTATAGATTCGTCATGTCTGTCTGTCTGTCTGTCTGTCTGTCTGTCTGTCCGTCCGTATGTCACAGCCACTTTTTGCCGAAACTATGAGAACTACACTATTGAAACTTGGTAAGTAGATGTATTCTGTGAACCGCATTAAGATTTTTACAAAAAAAATTAAAAAAAAGAAAAATTAGGGTTGCCCCCCATACTTAGAACTGAAACTGAAAAAATGTTTTTTCATCAAACCTGTACGTGTGGGATGTCTATCGACAGGTCTTCAAAAATTATGTTGAGGTTTCAAATGTAGTTTTTGTCTATACTGAATAATTTGCGCGAGAGACACTTCCAAAGTGGTAAAATGTGTGTCCCCCCCCCTCTAACTTCTAAAATAAGAGAATGAAAAATCTAAAAAAAATATATGATGTACATTACCATCCAAACTACCAACGAAAATTAGTTTGAACTCGATCTGATGAGTAGTTTTTTTTTATAAATACATTTTTATTAAAACTTCGATCAAAGTTACAACGAACTAAAAAAACTATGTGTACTATGTATATTATGTTACTTGCTGCAACGGAACCCTTCATGGGCGAGTCCAACTCGCACTTGGCCACTTTATTTAATGTATACATTTCCGATAGTGCGGAATTGATCTGTATGATCTAGCACCATCTTGCCCTTTTTAGGGTTCCGTAAAACGTAAAAACGGAACCCTTATAGATTCGTCATGTCTGTCTGTCTGTCTGTCTGTATGTCTGTCTGTCTGTCTGTCTGTCTGTCTGTCTGTCTGTCTGTCTGTCTGTCTGTCCGTCCGTATGTCACAGCCACTTTTTGCCGAAACTACGAGAACTACACTGTTGAAACTTGGTAAGTAGATGTATTCTGTGAACCGCATTAAGATTTTTACAAAAGTTTTTTAAAAAAACAAAAATTAGGGGTGCCCCCCATACTGAGAACTGAAGCTCAAAAATTTTTTTTTCATCAAACCTACACGTGTGGGGTGTCTATCGATAGGTCTTTAAAAATGATGTTGAGGTTTCTAATATAATTTTTGTCTACACTGAATAACTTGAGCGAGAGACGCTTCCAAAGTGGTAAAATGTGTGTCCCCCCCCCTCTAACTTCTAAAGTAAGAGAATGAAAAAACTAAAAAAAATATATGATGTACATTACCATGAAAACTACCAACGAAAATTAGTTTGAACTCGATCTGATGAGTAGTTTTTTTTTAGTACGTCATAAATACACTATTATTAAAACTTCGATCAAAGTTACAACGAACTACAAGAACTATGTGTACTATGTATATTATGTTACTTGCTGCAACGGAACCCTTCATGGGCGAGTCCAACTCGCACTTGGCTACTTTATTTCTAACAAGCTACAGTCCGCGAGGTATAAGCTGAGCTTTGCATTAGTGTGAGTGATCACCAAAAGTACAGTCAGACGCAGGACGCTGTGACCATGTTCTCTTAATAAGGTGTTTCTTCAAACCAGAAGTGCTGCCATCTGAATATGATTTTGATGAAGTGTGAGTGGTGTCAATATATGTTTCATCGGTATAAACGATAGGCCTGCCCTGAATACGGTATTCGGAAATTTTAAGTAAATAAGTTATACGTAGGTGACGGATCTCATGCTTTTCCATTAAAATTTTTCTGTTATTCTCTGTGCTTGACCATTTGAATCCTAAAAGAGATACTTCTTTTCGCAATGACCATATTGATCCTGGATAGTTAATGTCAGCTTGTTGTTTAAGAGCTTGTTGTCTGACTGTACTTTTGGTAATAGATGCGTATGCATGTGATCACTCACACTAATGCAAAGCTCAGCTTATACCTCGCGGACTGTACTCGTTGCTAAAAAAGCGACATTGTTCCATGGCTGACGTTCCGAAAACGAAGAAGTTTAACACTACTTTTCTGATAAGAACATCTAGGCTGTGAACATCTAGAACGCGTTGCCTGAGTGGGGTTTTCCCGATGGTTACAATCTTGGTCTTCAAATCGAGAGTGAATCGGGTTCTTCTTGGTAAATACGCTCTATCATAGACCACATCGTCGCTCAACATCAGGCGAGACAAATGTAAACCTGTCACAGTAAAAAAAAGGAAAACAAACGTTACATTTAAAAAAAAAAGGAAAATTAAAAATGAAAGGATTCCTATTTTGTTTCTTATTTATGATTATTTTTTCATCTAGGAAGGCACTGGATTTCAGGACAGGGTGCTTCACCTAGTGTTAGAACCAGGGTTCCATGAAATTTATTTTGCTATTGTATTTACTGTATTTTTTTATCCAAATCAAGTTTATCTATTTATGTTACTAGTGGTCGCCAAGTGGTCGAAATTCGACAAAGCAATATTAATCTGTTGTCAATTTGACAATAGACTTTAAAACAATAAACAACAGAGTAATTTTATTGTGCGTGTGTGTCAAATACATTGACGGTAGTAGGTAAGTATGTGTAATGTTTTTTATAACATACTAGCGGCCCATTCCGGCTGCGCTCGGATATTGTCATTTAAAGACTATTAATCGAAATAAAAACTATCCTATCTCTCAAGTTGGACCAGACTGCTTACATTGTGCCAATTTAATTTAAAATCGGTTAAGTAGTTTAGGAATCCATCGCGGACAAACATCGTGACAGGAGATTTATATATATTAAGATTTGCTCGTAAAGGGTCTCTTATTGGACCAATTTCTGTATCGTAATATATCTTATTACGCACTAGTGCTGTAATGTGTAATGTAAAACGCACGGTTTCAAAATGCCCAATCCACAGACTAGGTAGAGAGATATGCTCCGTCTAAAACGAACGGTACCTACCTTTTTAAATCTTAGTAAAGAGTTTTTATGTCAGAAAAGTGTGGTCAACATTTTATGAATAAAATTACTTTGAGAGGTAAAATATAATAAATAATTATTAAATTCGTTAATTTAATTAATTTAGACCATATATTACTTTATTTTTTCTGTAACAAAACACAAAAATATTAATTTACTTTATTATTAATGGCATACCGGCTGGTTCTGTGCCGTTGCTTAAAAAAAAAAGGCGCCGATGCGCGCGCATTGCTAATCTGTGATCCATAGTGATTACTTAGGTACTCTGTGCTGTGATTTGTGATCAAGTAAATATTATTCCGCGCGTTTTTTTTCGCTGTATTGTTTTTGTTTGAAAATGTCGTCAGAGTTTTGTTTATTTCCTCGCAAATATGTTATAAAACGTCGTATGACATACGTGCGCTTTGATAATAGGCTTGTTTCCACTAAGAATGAATCGGATGGATTAGAGGTTTATACTATTGATTAAGATATACAGATTTAAAAAAATAAAACAGTTTATCAAAATAAGTAAAGATTATTAATATTTTTAGAAAAGAAAATCTTAAAAAATAGGCATTGAGTCACGTGACAGTGAATGCCAATCAGAGAATGTGACGTCACGCCGTGGTAAGCATCACTTGACATTACAAATGTTGTTGACATTTTCATAAAACTAATATTATTTTATTTTTTCTTAATTTATTCTTGGCCATGGATACTAGTTCTTCAGCCGCTTTACTCAACTAGTTTGTTATTGTTTTACCACTATTCTTGAGGAAAATTATCAGTTTTTTTTTACATTTAGATTACTAAGATTATACTGTGTCAAATACTTACATCAAAATGATCTTCACAAAAATACATTCTTGATTTAGTGGGCTTCATTCCTCCTCGCAAGCGTTTACCACTTTTTTCGTATTTGTGGATCGTTTGGAACATAGATGAATAATTTGTTTGGCGTATTTATACTTGTGCTTGTACGCTGGGGCACTATACAGTTCTTGTAATACGAGGGATTCATTTTAAATTAGAAACATTGACAACGCCCTTACACAAACACATAACTTTGCCACGGCGTGACGTCATTCAAGAGGCCATGACAGTCTGGAGCGTTTTTGTGCAGAAATTTGTTTGATTTTTTGAAATGCAAAATACATATTGTAAATGTAAGTTTTATTCAAAAATATAGATGTTTCGGAATAATATAAACATTAAGCTATATTATTAACCAGTTTTTTAAATTTAGTAAACAAGCCTATTACAGCCTCTGCTAATTACAGCTCTCGCCTTCGGTTCGAGCTAGCAATAAAGCCTCGGCTGTAATTATCAACTTACCGCACTTATATCATAATGTACTATTATATTGATTCAATGTATTGGGGATAGAATTTTGATAAATCCTTCTTTAACAGATCCCCACATCATAAGAGGAATACGTGTGCGGTATTTAAAGTTTCTAGCCCTAAGGGTTTGGCAAGTGTATTCATATAAAAATGTAATCCTGTATTTTACTCTCTTAGCGGTAAAATTTCCCGAACCCCGTTTTAGCGACCACCTACGAGCTAAAAGAAACCTTCATGCTAAATTTGAGACTAAATTCGTTTGTAGTTTCTGAGATTTCGTGACCTTTCGCTTTTATATATTTAGATAAGTGTGTGAAATTTGATACTGCTCCGTCTGCGCAATTTTCGTAAATGGAGTTTGGGAAACAAAGTTTTTGTTTCACGTTTTAATCACGTTGTAGTGGTAGGAATCTTGGCAGAGTCCGCCTGGGGAAGTACCACACCTTTGTCAGTTATTCTACCGTCAAGCAGTAATGTGTAAGCATTACTGTGTTCCGGTTTAGAGATATAACACCTTACACCTCTGGGTGAGTGGGTGACGAGCTAGGTGATGATTTGGATTCTTCATGTTCCGAAATCTGTGTGTCACGGTGCTGTTATGTTTCAGGCATGTGGCTTACCATCAAGCACATGTCCTGATCATCTCGTCACTCTTATATTAAAAAAAATAAAAGATAATAGACAGTTTCTGTTCATTCATAGTCATATGTCAGTGTCGTCACTAGGGGCGTGTTCAATACATCTACCTCTATAATGTTGGTACCGTTGACCGCCAGAGGTAAGGTTCACACAATTCGGCTGTAATCAAGCAGTCGCCGTACGATTATAAAGCACGCCAAACACTAATCCAGAAGACATTATGGTGTTGACCTAGTCAGTGGAACATTTCTTTGGTAAAATATGTGATTTTTTTAAATTGTAGATTTTTCTAAAACCCAAATGTTCTTATCATTACGAAAGATAGTTAGGATTGAATGATGGTTGTACTATGCGTTTCAAACCACAGTTATTTATGTATCAAGATAATCATTGTTTCATCAAGACATTCCTTGCAAAGTTGACGCGAAAAAGTAAAACACTTCAATTTGTGTTACTTACTACGAGTAGCACCGCCGCTGTTATGGCTGGTCTGGTAGTTAGTTACGGCTGGTCTGTAGGTAGTTACGGCTGGTCTTGTAGTTAGTTACGGCTGGTCTTGTAGTTAGTTACGGCTGGTCTTGTAGTTAGTTACGGCTGGTCTTGTAGGTAGTTACGGCTGGTCTTGTAGTTAGTTACGGCTGGCCTAGTCAGGAGAACGGAAACTGCCAATCCGGCCATTGGGTATCACTATGTATTCGTTATGCCGGTGACTTAAAAACGGTGAAGGAAAACATTGCGAGAAAACCGACATGTACCTAGAATCTTTCGTAGTCAATTATGTCATCCACCGACCCACCGAGCACTGGGCCACCGTGGTGGATTATGGCCTTGACTCTCTCTTAGCGAGAGAAGGCGCCGAGTCCTTGCAGTGGGCTGTTTATGGTACTAGCACTGCCCCGCGGTAAAACCGTGCAGTGCTAGTTTTTGAAGTGAAAACTTCTTTTGGCCCACCACAGTAACCTAAAGTTTTTTTAAATTTATTCTTGGCCATGTATCTACATACTCCTTCAACCGCATCTGTCACTGTCATATCGCTGTGTTAACTATATTCAATTCATAATATGTACTTAATCATTTTTATTTATTAAAATTATTCAATGGTATTTCTTATTTTAGTTTTCACTTCTGCCGTGTGGTCTTAAGCTCACACATTTTTTTTTCTATATCCCGTTCCCATTATTTTCGATACTTCGATACTCAAAACAAGTTTTAATTTTATCTTCTGTACATCTGTATTTTCAGCTTACTAAATCTCTAAAATGGCTGGACTGATTTTAATATAATTTTCACGGGCAAATAGCTGATGTTATAACGAGCAACTTTTTTTAATTTTATTATTCCTTTTATTTACAAAAGAAGGTACTTACAGAGTAGTTTATTTTATTTAATGAGGTGTTTCCTGATGCAAATCGACTTGTCAAAGATAGTTATAAATTTTACCAAGTGTGGCACCACTGTTTGTTTTTGTGAAATTTCTCTAACAAACTAAAATATTGGCGCCTCCTATGGTAAAATTGGGAACTGTCTTTGACAGGTCTTTTTGCATCTTGAAATCGCCCCAGTGCAATAAAGATTTTATCTGTCTTTTAAACATTTCGTAGCGTTTACGAGGAATTTTCAGACCTTACCTACCAGGGGCATGCTCCACGGCGTGGCCGGTGTGAGAGCCCCCGGGCGACACGCGAACACCTCGTACCACTGGACGTGCCTGGCTCGCGTTTGGTGGGAACTCAACTCGGAGTTTGGAAACAATTCCAATGGCGTGTCCTTATAATAAATTCCTTTTCGTATTTGGATTCGTATTTCGTATTGGAGGAAGGCATACAGACATTTTTTTTTCAAAGTAGCGCAAGCATATACTTTCATTTGTATATCGTGAAAAACTGCTAATTTCCAATTTAAGAACAGACACTTTGGTCCTACTTAACTACATAGACATATACTAATAATATACTACATAAATATCATAGTTTGGATATTTGTTGGAACACTCAATCAAATCAGAACTTCTGAATAGATCGAGTTGAAATTTGAGATACAGTTACATTATAGTCTGAACAAACACATAGAGGCTTATTTTCCTTTTCCGAAAAAATAGCAGGAACTGGAACTACATGGGTAAAACTGCAAGACGCTGTTAATTCTTTTTTTCATATCCTTTTATAGTACAGTAACTTTATACATTACCGTAGGCGTTAAATCCGGTAGATCTGATTTTTTGCAGACTTGTTTATGATGTTGGCCTAATGATTGTCCCAAGTTTGTGACCTCGAGCGACGAACGCAACTTTGTCAAAAATCGAAAAAACTGCAAAAAAATAGTTTATTTTCCAAATTTTGGCGATTATAACCCTAAACGACTAGTCTTTGTAAAAACTTTCTTATGGCATTTATAAAGTAGACTAAATTTGCTATAATATGATACTAAAGTTGTCTCTGTACACCCAATAGTTTCTGAGAATAAGTCTTTCAAAGTTTATAATTTTTTTCGTACTTCGCAATTTATAGCAATATTTTAACTCCTACTTGACCACTTTGTGGCACAGTTACGGCGGTTTTTAACCCCCAACCAAAAAAAGAGGTGTTATAAATTTGACGTCGAAGTCTGTCTGTCTATCAGACAGACACACATACAGGTCTGTCTCTATGTGTATCTGCCTGTGTGTGTATCTGTCTATGGCACCGTAGAGTTCAAACGGATGGGCCGATTTCGATGCGGTTTTTTTTATTTGTAGATACATTTTTGTGTTGATATTTTGAGCTATTTTTGGTTAATATTGATTCAAGATGGCCGCCTCCACCAAATGGCAGACCAAATATTTCATCACAATTTACCTCAATATGGGTATCAAATGAAAGGGCTTGACTAGTAGAGTACTATACAGTATAACAAATTTCAAATCACAAAATGGCGAACTCCATAAATTTTTTTTTCACTAATGCCTTTATATGGGTGTCAAATGAAAGAGCTTGACTAGTAGACTACTATACACTATGAACAATTTATATTTATACCATATTTATACCATATCGAGGTAGTTGTGAAAAAAGAAACGTATTTCGTCATTTTGTGGTTGCGGCCATCATAGATTTGAAATTTGTCATAGTGCATAGTAGTCTACTAGTCAAGCCCTTTCATTTAATACCCATATTAAGGCATTAGTGAAAAAAAAAAAATGGAGTTCGCCATTTTGTGATTTGAATTTTGTTATACTGTATAATACTCTACTAGTCAAGCCCTTTCATTTGATACCCATATCAAGGTAGATTGTGATGAAATATTTGGTCTGCCATTTGGTGGAGGCGGCCATCTTGAATCGATATTAACCAAAAATAGCTCAAAACATCAACACAAAAACGTATCTTACAAATAAAAAAAACCGCATCGAAATCGGCCCATCCGTTTGAGCTCTACGGTGCCATAGACAGATAGATACACACACAGGCAGATACACATAGAGACAGACCTGTATGTGTGTCTGTCTGATAGACAGACACACTTCGACGTCAAATTTATAACACCTCTTTTTTTGGTCGGGGGTTAAAAACCGCCGTAACTGTGCCACAAAGTGGTCAAGTAGGAGTTAAAATATTGCTAAAAAGTGTGAAGTACGAAAAAAAATATAAACTTTGAAAGACTTATTCTCAGAAACTATTGAGTGTACAGGGACAATTCTAGTATCATATTGTAGCAAATTTAGTCTACTTTATAAACGCCATAAGAAAGTTTTTACAAAAACTAGTCGTTTAGGGTTATAATCGCCAAAATTTGAAAAATAAACGATTTTTTCGCGGTTTTTTCGATTTTTGACAAAGTTGCGTTCGTCGCTCGAGGTCACAAACTTGGGACAATCATTAGGCCAACATCATAAACAAGTCTGCAAAAAATCAGATCTACCGGATTTAACGCATCCTACTCCATACATTCAGGCGACAAAGTTACTGGACTATTTAGTGAAAAGCTGTTAATCTGAAATTACAGCCACTTTCATATTTGTATTTATATGTAAAGATTACACACACTGTATCAGTCATATATCACAGTAACATCGCACAAACAATTATACACCAAAGCCAAAAATAGCGGCCTTATCACAGACATAGATTCTTCCGGACGACCAAACCAGGCGCTGTGTTAAACGACGTAAAGTATTTGACTATTCTGAAAATTCGTGCCTTGATTTGAACAATTTGCTACTCTTAACTACTGACCGGCAGCAAGCAATCATCTAAATCGAAATACATCTGCCAAGAACATGTTTATAACAACAGGTTCCGTAGTTTCAGTGTTATGTTTCTAATTAAAAAAAAAGGTGTGTGCTTAAGACCACACGGCAGAAGTGAAAACTTCATTAGCTGATTTTTGTATTAGGTAGGTATGTCGTATTATAATAAAATAGTTAAATAGTTTTAATAAAATAGTTTAGTAAATAGTAATAGGATTTTTGTTACCGACTTTCTCCTGTTCCGTCGATTCCACATACACTACACTGGAGACTCCACTACGATTTTCTGGGAATAGTCTCTTTCTCTTATAAAGGGGTTTTCTAAATAGTTTGTAAGAAACATTTTCACTTGGATTTGGCTTCAATAGTTTTCTTTTTCTGGTCTGTTCGACGGGGTCACCCCCGTCGCTAGCGACGCTCATATTTATTTATACTATTGACTATATGTATACAAAACTAAATATTTACACGAAAGAAACGAAATATTTACAAAGCAAAACTAATTAATTTGATTGTGAAAATTATAAAGCACCCGTCGTGTTTTCCCGCCCAAAGAAAAGTCTTTTGGAGTTGGTAGCCGTCAGTGTTGCCACTATGTTTTTGAGCTTGTCGCCAAATAGTTATGAAACAAAATCGCCGGTTTTGATTGAATTATTAAGGGAATAACAGTCTGGAAGAATACATAAGCTTTTTCCTTCTCCAACCTTCTACACTACACTAGTATATTCCCCTTTGTCGGTAACACGTCGTCTAAATCCGCTAAAAAGGTTTTAAAAATTCGCCAGTTTCAGCGACAAAGTCGCTAAAGTGTCAACACTGGTAACCGGTAGCGAGCAGCGAGAGAGAGAGAGAGAGTATCTATTGTCCCATGTCCTCCTCTAACAATTATCTTTCTCGGTCTGGCACGTTTGTTGACCACATTATCTTTCTCGCTCTAGCATCCCGAGCTTACCCGAAATTTCTTATCATATCCGAGCGTGATGATCACGTGATCATCAATCCATTTCACAGCCCACGAAAATTCTGTCCATAGCGCGCCTAAAGAAGTTTTCACTTCAAAAAGATCTGGATCTTGAATCAAAATTAACCAAAAATAGCTAAGAAACACCGCACGGATATAAGCTTTCAAATAAAAAAAACCGCATTGAAATCGGTCGATCAGTTTGAGCACGGTGGCACAGACAGACAGAGAGACGTCGACGTCAAACTTATATGACACCCCCGCTTTTTGGTGGGGGTTAAAAATTACAATTATAAACATGGTGTATGATATTACAATGATATCTTAGGGATTGGCGCTACTATATACCTACATATTTAAGGTTATCAACCGTAATACCTTAACACATTTTTTTTAATATAGTTTATTGTCAAAATCTACATACCTACTCCATCCGCATATTTTAATTTAGGCTTTATCTTATTGTTTTATTAAAATGTCTATTATTCCGCCAGTTATTTCTGTATTTTATTTCTATCTATCCTCTGTTTTCACAACGGATTATAAGTTTCGTAGGTAACTGTCTGTTTTAAGATCCATGAATATGTTTATGTCTGTCGTACCTACCCTAACTTTCAGAATGTAATGTACTAAATTATTTTTCAATTTGTAAAACGTATAGCCAATGTTCTAACCACAAGCAGCTCTCTAAATTTTCCCACTACTGGGACTCCTTCTCTCACAAGGAGAAATCTAAGAGCACGCTGGCCCATAGGGGGTTTGTAAATGACGCTTGACCTTAAAAAAATAGTGTTTCGTTTTCTTTTGATCATACCAGTTTCCTTACGATGTTTTTCTCCACTATTAAAGCCGTGACGTGAAGTAGTGATGATGAAGTTGTATTTTGGTACTTGGAAAAACACAACAACCTCACGATTGTGAACGCACCTTCAAGCCACCAGACAACCACGGCTGTTAGATGATTTGACCACGGAACCCAAGTTTCGAATGCCTTTGCGTGACAGCCGGTGGCAAAGGCTACTGATTATCAAATTCCTTTCCACCCAGTATCCTGTACAATTCTACCCAATCCTACCTGACACTTTAACCTCTGGGTATATCCACCAACAGAAGGGAATCTAACAGGTCTCATTAAACTAGTCACTTGCTTCTCAGATTTTAGGATGCTAATACAGTCATGTGGATGTCACAGATTCGGATTCCGTTCTCACGTAGGAGCAATTTTTGGGCAATTTGGAGTGGTTGAAAATCGTCCGTTCACCTGAGTAAGGATTTCAATTTGCATTGGTGATTGAGCTTGGATCGTTGCATTCAATCACACCTTGATTTTATTCACAACTAGGGTGATTTGATTAGTTTACTGTTAAAATTACACAAAGTTTTTGAAGTTGAATTTCTTTTGGTGCACAGAATGAAGCTCATCGTCAACCTTGTAAATAAGTAAACATTGGTGGACAATATTTATCTATTTATTTACGCCATCTGACCCCAAACTAAGCAAAGCTTGTACTATGGTGGCCAGATAACTGATATATTACTTATTTAGTTGTAAATACATACTTATTACATATTTATACATACTTATCTGACTGGCCTCGTGACTTAGTGGGTAGTAGCTGTGCCTGCGAAGCCGAGGGTCGTGGGTTCGATTCCCACCCAGTCCAAATGTCTGGAATAAATCTTCAAAGCATGGCCGTCCAGATAAGTCTTCTAAGCATGGTCATCTAGAGTAGTGCCTATTATAAGCTTGGTATAAGCCATCTAGAAATGCGTTAGGTCCCGAGTTTACAATTTGACTGGCCACGTGGCTTAGTGGGTAGTAACTCTGTCTGGGAAACCGAGGGTCATGGGTTCGATTCCCACCCAGTGCAAATATTTGTGTGATGAATTTATATATTTGCACTGTGTCTGGGTATTTCTATGTATAATAAGTATGTATTTAAAAAAAACTATATAAGTATTATATCAGCTATCTGGCCGCCATCGTACAAGCTTTCCTTAGTTTGGGGTCAGATGGTGTTGTGTGTGAATTGTCCACCAACATTTATTTATTTATTTATTACACATAGAAACACCCAGACACAGTACAAATATATAAATTCATCACACAAATATTTGCACTGGTTGGGAATCGAACCCATGACCCTCGGCTTCCCAGGCAGAGTTATTACCCACTAAACCACGTGGCCAGTCAAATGGTGAATTCAGGACCTAACGCATTTCTAGATGGCCAAGCTTATAATAGGCACTAATCTAGATGACCATGCTTAGAAGACTTATCTGGACGGCCATGCTTTGAAGATTTATTCCAGTCTAGCAGCACCCTCCGGTTTCACCCGCGTAGGTTTCAAAGTGAACTATCAAATTCTGAGTTTTACGTTTTTCACTTCTATCGGTAGTCCCAAGGTAGTCCCTATGACTAATATTGTTTAGTTATAGTTTAGGTTGCTAGCTAATTCAATGGAGGTTGTGTTTTTAGTCGTAGGTCAGGTAATTTTTTCTTGTTTGAAAACAGTTGATTACATAATAAACTCGTGTACCTATATTTTTTCAAAAAGTAAAAAAACATAAAATAACCAACTAAGACTTTCAATTCGCTACGAAAAAAATTCTTTGGTACCAAAGCGGCAAACCCTTGAGATGTGTCATTTCGCATGTCTGTTCTAAATTCAATTATTTTTAATGGGTTTACGCGGCAAAGCGCCGCCGCTGTCAAAACAACCGAGTTCGCGCGCCCTTGGCACTGGCCACTTGACTTTTTTTCGTTCACAGGTGCGCGCGAAAAAAAACAATAAAAGATTTTATGGCGGCGCTTGGCGGCCTTACCTGAAATGGGCGACTGCAGAAAAGTGCTATGAATAATATATTATTTTACTTGTATGTTTCCATTTGGTCGCCTATGTTTTATGACAGTCATGATAAAACATAAGCGTTTGGTCACCGCCAAGCTTCGGATGTTCGGTTTTATTGTACAATAATATTTATATTTTCTATAATAGGTACTTATTATTTTTGTTGTGGCGTATCACCACCTTAGGCAGATGTTCTATCGCCAAGAGGTCGGTATTAATGTGTTAATGTTACTGTTCCGCTTTGAACGACAATATTTCCAGAGAAATTACAGGGTTAAGAGATAAATCCTCGTAAGTATATATCTTTTGGTGACAAGCGCAAGGTACTTAGTGCTAGGTAGGGATTTGGATTCTTCAAGTTCAAATTGCTCTGCTTTTATATAGGCGCATGTCTTGTTTGCCTCGTCACCCTATATGCATTATAAAAAAAATCAACAGCATGTGGGTAGCGCGAGCGCATAAGATTTTCTACTACCAAAAACCAACGATCTCAATACAAAGATGTGCCCTCCCAAACTTCAGGGCGCACGGTATCATGTCATCGTTGGGAAGAGTGAGTTAACTCTTTCCGTTCTAGTCGGCTGCAGGAAGCGGTGGACGCCGGACATTTTTACCTATCACTATCGTTGTCAACAACCAAAATAAGTAGAACCACAGCATATCTCGGCGCTAGCGATTCTAGGGGTCAAGTAGATTGGTTGTTTGTAAACCACTTACGATACACACAGAGACGCAGTTTATTACCAATTTCAAGGTGCTCAGGGCACATCTGTTGGTTTATATCGATGTCAAAAAGTGCCAACGTGGCAAGTTTTTCCTTCAAGAAGAAGGTTCGCCGTGTGTATAACAAATTAATGTAATACCGAACCGTTTGTTACGGACTAATTGTTTCACGTAACTTTGTCTGCGTGGAATTTGTTAACACAAACACGGCAGCGTACCTAGTAAGTACTTACCCAAATACTTAATATGCATGCTTTGGAATAAAAAACCCTATGTGCAATGGAGTTTAAAACCTTTCTTCACTATCACAGATCCACTTGTTTTTTCGAAGTGAACACTCCTTTTGGCGCACCACACAGATTTATCGTCACGTTCGTAAATGAAAAAAAAAATTGGCAGTCATAGGAACTGTCGATAGAAGTGAAAAATTATAACTCAGAATTTGATTTGATTTCTGTTGCCCTGGTATCTGGAGATAAACGCTGGGCTGTTGGAGGTAGGTAATCGAAACTCTTTACTGTTTCTGTTGCCCTGGTACCTATCTGGCCGTTTTTACCGAGTTTACCCGAAGATTTCATATCTGATCCGATCCATTATCATATCCAAGCGTGACGATTGATGAATCCATTTCACAGCCCACAAAAATTCTGTCTATAGCGCGCCTAAAGAAGTTTTCACTTCAAAAATCTTCGGGTAAACTCGGGAACATGTCGTCCGGTTTCACCAGCACAGTCTCCAAAGTGAGCCTTGATAGCTCTAAGTTAAAAGTTTTCACTTCTATCGGCAGTCCCTATGACTACCAATTTTGTTTTATCTTTAGGCCTTGGGCTAGACCTAGGGTCGACGGCCATCTCTTGATCTATGATAGAGAGCGATTACCTATATGATACTCCTTTATTCTCGACTTGGAAACACAAAGAAACATTGTGTGGAATGAAACGAAGAAACATAGAGTCTCCTTCTTCTCCAAAATACTATCGAGGAGAGTCATAATAAATAAATATTGGTGGACAATTCACACACAACACCATCTGACCCCAAACTAAGATTGTGCGATGACGATGACGGCCAAATAGCTGATATAATACTTATATAGTTTTTTTTTTAAATACATACTTATTATACATATAAACACCCAGACACACTGCAAACATTTGAATTCATCACACAAATATTTGCACTAGGTGGGAATCGAACCCACGACTCTCGGCTTCGCAGGCAGAGCTACTACCAACTAAGCCACGAGGCCAGTCATGGCTGGCGCGTGCAAAATACTCGTGAACGGGCGCTGCTTGCTAAACTTGGACTCCTTGCGATAAGTATTTACGCTATATAAATTTGAGCAAAATGAATTTGGAAAATTATATTCATGAAAAAAAGAACCCTAATTCTTTCCTGTTTTGTATCTGTTAATAATAAGGATGGACAGTTACTCGTAGTGTGTAGCATAAGAATAAGTAACTTATTTTCGCACTGCTGGAACTCGGGACCTTCTGTCACAAGGAGAGAGTCAAGCTCGTAATCCACTTTGCTAGTCGAGTGCGGATTGGTGGATACACACCTGTAATTTACTACCTAACTACTACATACATACTATTAACTGCTACCTAACTACAACCTACTACTGCTGATAAGGCCGCCAGCTGCTACTAAATCCCTAGTTTTTTTCTTAAGGTGCGTCCCCCAGAGTTTTTTGTCGAGTTTTCAGAGCTATCTACTCATTAGCCAAAGCATATATCAACTGGTAAAAAATACATTAAATTTTGACAACTTCTTGGCTTTAAAATGGTAGTTTTATTTTTTTGTTAATGAACTTATTGGTTAAATAATCGCCTCACAACGAAACCATGAAAAAATTAAATAATTGTAGTTATCATGCATCTCCTCGGAAAACCTCCATTATTTTGATTTTGTACTTACACCAACGGATAGAAAATTCCATTACGAACATTTTGGTAGCTTTATTATTTTCAAAAGACCAAAATCTGATTTTATAAAGAGTGTATTCTAAAAATTGAGCGTAAAACAGCGGCAAATCCTACTGTTTCTCTCTTGCTCTTTCTTGCGGTGTGCGATAAGGTAAGAAATACTCAAGGTCATTTGCTCGGGGTACGCCCTTAAGTGTTAATTTATTTAAGTGCCATAAGGAGGTTTCCTGTCTGACTATACATGGTTTAGGGATGGAAAGCAGCCTAAGTATGTGATTTTCCGAACTATGATCAATTTAAGTTCTGAATTTCACCTTGGACCTACTACTTCTTCAGACGTTATTGTCAACAAAAAAATAAAAAAAACGCAAGTTGGCAAATTTTCAGTGTCTGTTTTGCCTTCAGTTTTAGACGGGTTTCTTTGTACCAGCCGTTAGTATGCTTTGGGATTTTTGTTATTATACAATTTAGGGATTTATAACAAACATCTAAACATTCAAACTTTCACATTTGTAATATTAGTAGGGCATGATTTTGCCATGATTTGGAATCAATTAATTATCTATTTTATTGCTTATCTAAATACTTATGTCATTAAAGTAGGATTATAGTGATTACATGTTTAGTGTAGGTATACGTCGGCAGCTTTGCCGCATGCGTCATACAGTTTATTGAAATTCATCGTCGAAAACATCATCATCCACAGCCTTCTTGAACCCATTGGTGTTTTGGATGTTCAACACTTAGATACACATTACAATATTGGTACTTTTTTTTACAGTACTTATAGAGTGGACAAGACGAAAAGAACATGCACCTTATGGTAATCATCATGGCCAGCTGCCCATAACAGCACAGTGTCACCCAGCTATTCGTAAATGAAGAGTATAAATCATGACTTACACTGCACTGCACTCGTCGCTCAGAGATATAAGATGCTTTCTGTCTGTAATTTCTCTGGAAACATAACTCTTTAAACCGGAACACAGTGATGTTGGCACATTACTGCTAGGCGGTAGAATAACTGGCAAAGGCGCAAAGGTGTAGCAATTCTCTAGGCGGACTCAAAAAATAGTCTTTACCTACACAAGTACGATGATCACACGCCGTATTATGAGTTTTTAGGTAGGTATTTATACGATGAGTCACATTATGCGTCACAGTACTTCAATTTTATTTCGATTTTATACAATCCATAGTAGATGCAGTATCCCATATACCACAGGAAGTCAAAATGCAGTAGTCAAACACCGTAGATTAGAATAGGAAATGATTAATTAACTCGAGAATGCCCTTCCGCCATAAACTGCCTCGCTAAGTGCACGCGCTGCATTTGACCAACTTCTATTTGAAACCATTGTAGGAGCTACTAGCTCTTTTTCTTCAGAAAACACGCAGTGGAAAATGTTTTATCATTTTTATAGCTACTGCATTATTCCGGGCTGAAAGTTAGATGTGGCCGACAATCGACAGTGGGTTGATTGTTCTCTCTGGTCCTAATTTCTTATATTATTTTTCTGTGACGTGTCTAATAGAAGTCAAATAAAAAATCTGTAAATATTCTAGACGTTCTAGGCCTTGGAAAGCGTTGCCTGAGTGGGATTTTCCCGATGAGTGTCTTTAAATCGAGATCGAATCGGTTTCTTTTAAGGTAGCGTTTCGCGCCGCGACCGCGACGCGAGACCGCGACCGGAGACCAAGACAGGCACTTGACACTATGGAATTGTATGGGCGCCAGTTCGCGCCGCGACTGCGACCGCGACCTGTCTCGGTCTCCTGTCGCGGTCTCAGCGCGAATTGGCGTCCATACAATTCGATAGTGTCAAGTGCCTGTCGCGGTCTCCGGTCTCGGTCTCCGGTCTCGGTCTCCGGTCTCGGTCTCCGGTCGCGGTCTCGCGTCGCGGTCGCGGCGCGAACTTGTACCTTTGGGTAAGCACATTCCATCGTAGACTGCATCGTAGCTTCACATCAGGCCAGATAGCGGTTAAGTGTAAGTGTAAGCCCGTAAAAGTTAAAAAGACAACTCGAATAAACATGATATTCTAAAGTAATTCATATTATATACCTAAAATAAGTAAATATCTATCTATCTATCTATCAAGTCATTGTGTGAAGGCTGAAGGTGAAGATACTGAGAAACATGAGTATCATTTAATTAAATTTAAATTGTAAAAGCGTAATTGATGATTTACGTAGTAAGTTGCACCTGAGCGATAAATTATGTTAATCATTAGCTTATCTACAGTGCTTTCAAACGTAACCAAATGGGGAAGTTGAGTATCACACTTACGCAAGATATAGCTTGGCAAAAATAAGTAGTAAAAAGAACACTAGTAGCTTGAAATTGTTAAATAAACTGCGTCTCTCTGTGTATCGTAAGTGGTTTACCAACAACCAATCTACTTGACCCCTAGAATCGCTAGCGGTGAGATATGCTGTGGTTCTACTTGTTTTGGTTGTTGACAACGAAGAATAGTGATAGGTAAAAATGTCCGGCGTCCGCCGCTTCCTGCAACCGACTAGAACGGAAAGAGTGAACTCACTCTTCCCAACGATGACATGATTCCGAGCGCCCTGAAGTTTGGGATTAGGGAAGATAACTTTGTATTGAGATCGTTGAATAAAACCGTGTTTTTAAATTACCGTAGTGAGTAACCAAAAAAGATCAAGAAATTGTTTATACTATCAATAATACACATGCATTAGTTTTGTGTTTAGGTAAAGCATACATGACGAATTTTCGTATGTAGGTATATAGATACGTATAGTTAGTTGGTAAGCTTACATTTAGTAGTTGCCATCTGAGCCTAGTTATGGCTGGCCAAGGCTGAGTTATTTCAATGTAGTGGATTAAAGTATTGCTTGATATCAAGCAATGCGCTGTTTAACACAAACATTACTTGTGTAAAATCACGAGGATAAAAAATGTGTCGGATCACAACCAAATTAATTATTAAATGTTTAAGTTCATGATGATTTTGGAAGAGCCGCTATTCTTTAAACCCGTAACTGTGTAGGCAATCCTTGTGGAAACGCTTTTTATAAGATTAAGAATAAGAAAGAAAACACACTCGATGCTTTAAAAACTTTTTTTTTTTTACTTTTATAGGTTCACCTTTGACCGCCATCTCGCCTGATGTTAAGCGACGATGCGGTCTACGATGGAGCGTGTTTACCTAGAAAAAAACAGATTCACTCTCGATTTGAAGACACAAAGATTGTAACTATCGGGGAAAACCCACTCAGGCAACGTATTCCATAGCCTAGACGTTCTTATCACAAAAGTTGAGTCGAATCTCTTCGTTCGTGTCTTTGGAACATCAACCATGAAACGATGTCGCTTTTTCAGCTACGAGCTATACTTTTTTATCGAATTATCGAAAACTATTTTCGATAATTCGATAAAAAAGTATAAATGAACATAGAAATTTGGAAATGTCCAAGGCAAGTTCGTAGAGCTATGTAATTAATAAGAAAACTATTAGGTAAAAATATAAGTATTATTATGATAAAATATTAGGTATAATATATTATTATCTATCATTGTGATGTAAGTTTAGACATTGGCAGTAGTTAGTTTCATTTCAAAACTTTTTTGCCAATCTGTACTTGCTATGTAGAGAAATGTTGATGTTGCCAATTAACGTACCAATAGTGTTACCATATTCATCTACTTAATCAATGTGAATATTAAGGAATATTATTAAAGGTACCTCAATCTTGAAGCTACACGTTGAGTTGATAAATTTAATAAACTTAACTCAGTTCTAAAAAGGAAAGTTTATTTAATTCAGCTAATTTATTAGTGAACGGTAGAACTGCGCATGGATCACTCGCAAATGTACCAAACCAAGCTGTAAATGTGCAAACATTTCTGTTTTCCGATTAAAAGGGCAGTGATTTTGGAAAAATTACTGGGCAGAGCAATATATAATCTTACATTTCTGGATGATGAGCGTTGTGCAGTGCTAGGCAATAACTGCTACAATACCTATAAATATTGGTCCACGAGCTCTTTGAACATAGACGTTTGAAATGTGGAAATGTTCTATTATGGCTTCTCATAACTTGTCTTTTACCATCAAGCAAGGATATACACATATTTAAACTCAGCTCCACCAAACGATTTCGGTATAGGTATACCTATCCCGTAATAGTAGAGTGGTGTACGTACTGGTTGTACGTATGCAACCCTAAGAAATTGAAACAATATTTTAAACTCTCATAGTTAATGGGTTCGACAATATGTAAAATTTGCCACGTATTCACAGAATATGTTTCTTAGTAATTTGGTAGAGCTGAAAGCTGTGTCTAATATTACATAATATGGATGTGTATTTTATGCAATAGGCGTAATCTTCAAACCACGTAAAAACAATCAGCTGTTCTTACCATTTTGTAAAGACCGATGGGCTTTTTTGTTCAGAACAGCTGTTTTTGTTCGTGCGTTGATGTTTTGTTAAACGCGCCTTTTCTACCTAGTATATTAATAAAACATGTGAAAACAAAGGTAAAAACATAGGCTTACGTGAAAAAAAATACTAACAAATTTAATATCCTGTCATTTTCTAAAATATGGTGTTGCCACATTAAAAAAAAACCGCAAACGAAGACCCCAGCAAGAAGTTTGGCTTAATTGACCTCCTTCGCGATTCTCGGAAAATCAGTGATTTTGAGAACTGATTCATTGTTTTATGCCGTTATGTGTTTACTTAGGCAATTCTTGTTTTGATGCGATGTAAGTCGTAATTATTAAAAACACGTTTAAAAATCCGTAAGGTATAAATCAAACGACCGTTTTGAGAATACCTTCCAGAAGTTGGCTCTCGAAATTACAAATCAAATCAATTTATTGATCTTGTGATTAATAATAATGATATTATTCTTTATTACTTCTACAATTTGACAAAACATTTGACACTAATAAATACAATTTTATGATCCAATAATTTGCAGAGCAATGGGCGGCCTTATCGCTTAAAGCGATCTCTTCCAGGCAACCTTAGGAAGAACTTGTTTTTAAATATATCGTGTGCTGTAGGTAGTGTTAATATATTAAGTAACACTTACATATACTACAATATAACTTGGGACTTGTGATTTGTGATTCTGGGTTACAAAGGTACATCCTACTGCTATTATTATAAATGACAGTTTCGTTCCGAGTTATTATGTTGGGTCTTTCTCAGATGTTAAAACAAGCGTTGTATTTTTTTGAGAACTGTGAGCCACAGTAACTTTGAATATACAATCATATGTTACCCTCTGTAATGTCGTAAGCCATGACCACCGCGTGGACAATTTAGAACGTAATCCGCATTACCCCGGCTATCACGCTCAGCTGCTAACGCACAGATGTCCCGCGCAAATTAATTGGAAATGTCAAGTGCAAGACGCCATCTTGTCCTTGTCCCCCCGTTATATTTTTTTCGCACGCGCGTGCCCTTATTGCTAGACAGCTGGCCGATAATACGGTTTTTTAGTTTTTTTTTTCTGGTGCGTGGCTTTTTGACAGTGTTTAACGTTTTTTTAACGTTTTCGTTTTTTGACGGTTAATTTATGTTGTGTGTTTAATGTTTTTCTATAACCTAGTAAGAATCCTACTATTAATTAATTGTAAATGCGAAAGTTTGTGAATATAGTTATATGTATAATTGTTTATGGATACTAGTTACACGCAAAAACTACTTGGAAAAAACACAACAGATTTGAATGAAGTTATGTACATACGTTACGGTGGTCTAGCCGGGAGAACGGCGGCTGCCGATCCGGAGACCCCGGGTTCAAACCCCACACGCACCACTGTCTTTTCGAAGTCATGTGCGTAATGCCGCTAACTTAAAACGGTGAAGGAAAACATCGTGAGGAAACCGACATGTACCTAGAATCTTTCGAAGTCATGTGTCATCCGCCAACCCGCACTGGGCCAGCGTGGTGGATTATGACCTTAACTCTCTCCTTGCGAGAGAAGGCCCCGAGTCCCAGCAGTGGGAACGTTTAGTGGGCTGTTGATGATGTACATACTTACTCGTAATATACTTAGATAGACAATAAATAGTCTGGGGAAATACATCCTACACCCCTCATATGCGTACCTAATGCCGCTAACTTAAAAACGGCGAAGGAAAACTTGAAATCGTTGAAAATGATCTGCGAAATATCCTGTGGACTCGACAATTGTGTAAATACCGGCTTGGTATGTAATTTGTTTATAATTTTGGGTTTATCTCTTAGCGAAAGTTATTTAAAATTATGAGAAGAATGAGTCTCTTTCTCTCTTTGGGTTAGGTTCGTATAGGCGTTCTGCGTAACCCAATCGGATCCTATAAAATAGCCCAGAAATTAGCCCATAAAATGTGGGCCATAAATTAGCTAAGTTAAGATGGGCAAGCATGTAGGTAAGTAATTGGGATCTACTTAGTAATCGGCTACTTTAAGATCTGCACAGGCAGAGTTAAATTAAGTTTTTTTATATGAACAGATAGAGACTGTTTGTGTGGTTCGAGCACTTATGCTCGCTTAAAGGCTTTTTTGTTGTGGCGGCGTTGTCTGTCAGGTCATCATTTTCCCTCAAATATGGCCGAGGAGAGTTATGGCTGACACGTATACATGTTATACTCGTGAAAGGTTGCTGATTGTGGGAGCTGGACTGCTCATGGTACACAAGATGCATAGAAATTATAACAAAGTTTATGGTTATGCTTGCGTCGTTCAAATAAAAGTGTGAATTCTGACAAAAGAGTGCAGACTCTAGTGTCTGTGAAGGCTAAAAACAGCCTTTTCAATTCCAGTCTTAGAGTGTAGTCTAGAGCTAGAGTGTCATGCTAGTAATCAGTGAAGAAAAGCTCCTCCAACATTAACTTACTAATAATATCTAAAGGTCATAATATATGTACTAGTTGATTGATTATTATTAACAAAACTCTAATTTACCTACTTACATTATTCACTTTTGAGAACTACACTACACAACATACTCGTACCTAGCTAATTATCTACACTAAGCACATCTTAATTATCTATAGACCTATGAAAGTTTAAGAGATAATAAAGATGATTAAGTCCAGTTGGAAGCGTATCCTCGTATCCTGCGTGCTGGTGGTATTACAGCGCTGAATGGTATTACCACAGATAAGAAAATAGTTTCGTTTTAGGTACCTACCTACTTAGGTATATGTCGAGCTAAAGAAACGCTAGCATTTTGTTCATGAGTCGCGTCGACTAAGCGTACGGAAAGGTTTTATAAAATGAAATGTGCTCACGACCCCTAAAGGTCGATCGTCTTGAACTTAAACGGTTCAAATATGTCATTGCTGCCGATGTGCTGACGTAATTAATACATAGGCAATATGTGTTTAATAATACTAATATTTTAGTTTTAACATAGCTCTGTACGTTACCAACAAAAAGAGTATGAATCTGAGTTTGAGTCATTTCGAAAATAATTTCTAAACGAAGTATTATTAACAAAAATATAACAGGTCAATCATCCATCCAATGACTGCATCCTTGCTTAACAAGATGGCGGTCCACACAAGCCTATTATTAAAAAAACTTTAAAATTTACCGCCTCCGTGTCGATCTTTCATCATAAAACAGACATCTGCCATCAAGCCAAATATAGTTGGCAATTTTAAATGGCACGATAAGTGATTACCAAAATTGATACGGATACCGCAAATATCCGTAGACCCGAAACATAAAAATTATACTGCGATTACAAGACAAACCAGAAACGAACCGCCAAAATTAATGCACTACAAAATTATTAACAAAAAGCTGTTTTTTTTTAATGAAAAAAGCGAAAGTGACTCCTTCTTGTCTTTCAATCGATATGATGGCCACCACAGCAATTAAGTGGCCCAGGATTCTTTAAGAAAACGACAAGGTGATGCCAGAAATAATAAATATTCTAGAGTTGCCATCATCAGCTGCAAAAGCATCAGGTGCTCGAATTTTGTATGGAAAGGTGTTCGGAAGGAAACAAATTATTTTATTAAAAAGCGAAAACGGACTGTGATAGCCTTTTGGACCTAATGACCGGAAAGTCGTTAATTGCCTGGCGTGCCGGGAATTGGGTCAGATGGTAATGAAATGGTCAATTTTGGTCGGTGTTTCTATCCTACTTTCTGCCTTTGTATCTACAAGGGTTTGGCTATAGTCACAAAATACCATCCTAAGTTTTTTAATTGATAACCTCACTTCACTTCACCTCACAGAAGGTTTCAATTTTACTTAGATTTCAGTCATTAAAATCGATTACCCACCTACTATTTAAAACGATACTTACTTGGATTGTAATAATTAAAATCGATTATCTACCTAACATGGAAATTGATGCCTACAGAGTTTTTAGTTACGAATAAATCGGTTCCCTAACTACCATAAAAACAACAATCAATGGCTTTATGTGAGTGTTGGCTATGCTGTAAGTAGATGTCTACCATTGAAATATATAATACAAACAAATACTTAGTGAAATTGTAGTCATAAAAATCGATTACCTAGGTACCTACTATTAAAGTTGATGCCTACTTAGATTTTACTCATTAAAATCGATTGATCATGCCATTTATCGGCTTATTTTCGGACTAATTCTTTTAAATTAAAAATCCTCATTAATCACGCATTGAAACGATTTGAACTCTCGGTATCGTAATATCCGAATGCAAACGAAATGAGTCCGTATGACTTGAGAAAATCCAGTCCATTGCCTTCGGCGCGCTAAATGCGAAACAAACATAAGTGTTTGCGGATGATATCATCAGGGATCGCTGTAGTTACCATGATTATCAATCTACTACGGATAAGATACAAAAAATGGAAAAACTGAAAATCGTGTAATCGGATAATTTACGGAGCAATAACACTTCACTTTAAAATCGTAACTGAAACAAAAAAAGGAAACTTTTTTTTTAACCGAGTCAAACAGGACGAGGTTCATTCGGTTGATATTTTTTTGTATTTGTGAACATTCAAACAAAAATATCTATCAATAGATAATAAAAAATAGGTATATAGCCTCAAACTAAGCAAAGCTGAAGGTACATATCCAAAGGTATTAGCTGATTGAAGGCTGATTTAATCCTTAAGGAATTATTAACACATACACACACATACATATACACACATTTTTTATCGATAATAACTTAGCGTTTGAAGACGTAACTTTTACTGAAACGTGACTCAAAAAAGATTTTTATTTATTGAAGTTATGGTATAGAAGTCCTTGATGTTTTTGCTGCCAACCGAACTCAAAGACAAAAGAATTAAGAAGAGCTTAATTATTGGTTTGAGTTAGTTTTTGTAATATGGCGCAAAAAAGACAGGCTCTCTGACAAAGTCATGTAAAGACTAACATAAAAAACCGATTTTCATGATGTGATGGCATTCTCTATTGATATATGTTTTAATTCCTTACTATAAATATTAATAACAGTATCTTCCATAGTGATCGCTTTTGAGCTATAAGACAATGGAATTGTCCAATAAAATCGAAACGTACTGTGTTATCAGCTCGCCATATGCGTATTCGTCTGCTGATCATTGCACCTGTCTTGCGGCAAACAATATGCAAGCTTGTGATTGTTTTACGACTCCGTATCGGCACCGCCCTGCCGACCTTAATTACCGAGGTAATTAACCGGATTTCTGCGAATTTATCGTTCTTATAATAATAACTAGCAGCGCCCCGCGGCGTTATCCTTGTAGTTCCTATTTTGGTAAAAAGCCGGGATAAAAAGCCAATGTATTCTTCCAGACTCTAATCTACCTACATTCCAAATTTCAGCCCGATCCGTTCATATGTTACGACGTAAATAATAAACCAACGTACACACATTGACATAATATTAGTAGGAAGTAAGATAATGAAGCGATTTTCATGATGGGGTTTGCTATATGGCTATGTTTTAATTCGTTACGTAATTTAAGTATGAAAGTTTGCCAGTTCTCGATAATGGTCGTGCGTTACTCTACCAGGATGGTTTTATCATTACGGACAGGATTACTCAGCACTGATGATCGAGAGGAAGTGTGGAAGAGCAAGGAGCTGCAGGGGTGATTCTATCGGGGCCAAAGCGTAAGCGACAAAAACGCGTCGTCACACATTTTTTTTTAATTTTAAGCGTTTTGTTTTTTTCTTCCAAAAGATCCAAATATTTAAGTTCCATATTCCATAAGATATTCTAGTGAAGTTACAGGTTATAGAGATAAAACATCGTTTATCTTTAGGTGACGAGCGCAGCGCAGTGCTAGGCTGCTAGATGGGTACTGACTCTCCATGTTCCCATATCGGCGTGTCACTATCCTGTTATGGGTAGGTATGCTGCTTACCATCAGGCTTGTCCTGATCATCGCTCTATACTATATAAAAAATCCAAATGTTATCAAAATCGATCGAATGGTTTTTCAAAACTCTAAATATTGTGTACTTTTTTTCCATAATATACTCTAAATCCCTACTCCAATGAAACTTTTCTGTTTCATTGCCGTAGTGATTTGATTAAACTACTTATTTGCATAATTTGATTTCACTTTATTTTTGCAGATCATTTAGTTGTGTATGAGTTTACTATGTAGGTAAATTGAAATCTGTTGGCTTGATTTATCGGAGAAAAATAGAACAATAATTTTAATAATATTGTTAAAAATGACACAGCCCGTTCAAAAACCAAATAAGTTATACGTGTAGGTAATGCTTTGGAGTACAGCGAAAATCGTTCTTCTTATGAACAACAATAATAGGGTACCGGACTGGGTCAAAAATACGCATCCTAATTAGTCCGTCAGCTAGATCATAGAAAAATATTGACACGTATGTTTTGTTTTTTCATAATATAAAAAATCGTCAAAACGTCACTCGTGAGTGAAAATCGTACTCACAAGTGACGTCACACGAAACTTCGAAGCGCTGTATCTTCGTCATTTTTTGTTTGTGAAACAAAATAAAAAATACGTGTACAATATTTTTTGGTAATCTAACTAATGGGCTACTTAGTTTTTTTGAGGATTGTACCCTATTCTATAGCATCTAAATGTTGAATTTCTGAAAAAACTAATTTTTTGCTGAGTAAATCGCAGTACGTTCTTCTTAATCTGCTGAAAATTATCTTTTAAATAGTTTTCTAATATATCCGCCGTAAAATGAAAATATACCTCCTATCGCACCTCTTTTATCTCGTTTCTTTAAACAAATATTTTAATAACTCAATTTTCAAAGAATTTCACACTCGAGGACATTTTCGGTGCAAATGGGCGTCTTAGACATCATTTACTGATAATCTTCAGGTGCGCAAAATTTAGCAAATAAGATTATATTACTTATTTATCGATCATAATTATATCACAATTGGACTAAGGACACGTGCATGATAAATTTAATTGTATAATAAATCAATTACGATAAAAATACGTGGTAAAGTAATTATAAAGCTAAATATACAGAAAAGGGTATGGTGAGCCGAAAGAGAAGACATGTACCGTTAGATGTAGTGAAAGGACTCTTAGCAGAGTCCGCCTGGGGAAGTACCACACCTTTGCCAGTTATTCTACCGCCAAGCAGTAACGTGCAAGCATTACTGTGTTCCAGTTTGAAGGGCTATGTTTCCAGATAAATTACAGGACATAGAGATATAACAACTTAGGATGCTCGGGAGAGAAAGCAGCAGGTAGCGGTGCTGTGCTGCGACCTCTCGAAAGCATTCGACGTCGCTGACCACAAAATACTCAGGTTAAAGCTGAACCACTATGGGATCCGAGGCAAATCACTATCTCTGCTGACTGAACTTATTCACTATAGGTCCCAGGTTGTAGTGGGTGAGGGCGGCCAGCTCAGATCGGACCCCTTGATGACCACGATGGGAGTGGCGCAGGGTTCGGCGGTGTCGAACGTTCTATTCTCCCTCCTCTTGAATGATTTACCTTCGGCCATAACAGACGCAGATGTGCTAATGTACGCAGATGACGTTGCGGCAGTAGTCACTGCATCAACACTTGAGGAGTTGGAGGTGAAATTGAATACCGCCGCTGCGCAACTAGGAAGGTGGTTCGGAGGGAACGGTCTGGCTCTTAACCTCACGAAAACCCATTTTTTAAGATTCGACTTATCGGGTCGGCCGCGCCGACAGCTTAGCGTATATGTGAAGGGCACTGTGATTGAACAAGTGGACAAAACAACCTTCCTCGGGTTCGAGCTTGACAGTGGCCTCACCTGGGAACCCCATATCGATAAGTTGTGTGGGAAACTCGGTGGTGCGTGTTTTGCCTTGAGGCGACTGGCCAGGTTCCTTCCGACCGACGTGGTTCGGTCCTGCTATTTTGCCACGATTCATTCCTTGCTTCAGTACGGGGCTGAACTGTGGGGCAGGGGCGCCGAATGGAAACGTGCTTTCGTGTGCCAAAAGAGAGCTGTTCGAGCTATTGCGCGCATACCTGAAGACCAAGCCGTTCTTCGTGTCACTTGGGATCCTTACGCTACCAGGTATAATAGTTATGCAGGTCGCAACATACGTGCGCGCGAACATCGGATCGTACGAGGTGGTAGGTAAAACCCTGCACGACTCGAAACAACGAGTCACCCGGTATAAATTTAGGTTAAAAGCAGTACCACGAACTCTCGAGAAGTCCGCGAGGTTGACTCATGTCATGGGCACTATGATATATAACCGATTGCCTGAGATTGTGCTGGAGTCCCCTACACTGCCCATTTTCAAAACTAGGCTCAAGCGTTGGCTTATAACCCAATCTTTTTATGACATAAATACGGAATACATGTCTAGAAAAGAAACAATGTAGGTACAATGAGGTACCTGTAGGTTAGCCTAATCTGTGTTAGTCCTAATGGCAATTACAGTTTTAAAATCTGATTAATGAAATTAATTCTTGTATTTTGATTATTATTATTGAACATTATTTTTATAATTACAATTGACATTATTTCATACATATTTTTTTATATTGTTATTTTAAGTACAATTGACATTGCTAAGTAATTTTATTTATTTTATTGTAGCCGACATTTGATTAATTATGAATTATTATTGTATTTGTTCTTATTTATAATTATTGTACAGATAATTCACTGTAAAATTGACGTGTACTTGTTGTATGAATAAATTAATACGTATGAATATGAATTTGATCTCTGGGTGACGACCGCAGTGCGGTGCTAGGTAATGATTTGGGCTCTTCATGTTCCAATAGCTGCGTGTCACTGTGCTTTTATGTGGCAGGCATGTTGCTTACTATCAGGCACATGTCCTGCTCGTATCGTCACTCTTTATTTAAAAAAAAAAATTACTCACTAGCTTCCGGGAGCAAATTTTGTCTAATTTTTGACCTAAAGTTAAATTTTGACGTTAAGTTTGACAAGATTGGACTTGTCATGATGTAATAGTATGCAATACGACTTAGAGGAAGGAATACCAATACGAGTTAGCTGCGCCGAGCGGTTTTACCCCCGTAGTTCCCAGGGTCAACCGCCGAACGAAAACTGTCTTAGCTTTGATGTTTCTCTCTCTCTTCTTTTCGTTTGAATTGATGGAGATGACAATAGCAAAGCCAAAGTCGATTAAGCGGTAGAAGGCCTGTTCCTGTAACTTTTCCGTGATAAAAAGCCTATGTGCTATTCCTTTAATAAACATCTCAAAGGCTTTAATCTGAGTCAACTGGATTAGACTTTTATAGGTTTACACTTGACTGCCATATCGCCTGATGTTAAGCGACGATGCGGTCTACGATGGAGCGTGTTTACCTAAAAAAAAACGATTCACTCTCGATTTGAAGACACAAAGATTGTAACCATCGGGCCACCCACTCAGGCAACTATAACATCCTAAAGACTTTAATAAATAAATATCCTAAAGACTTTAATCTGAGACAACTGGATTCGTTTTTTGACGTGATAACGTCTTATAATTCGGTGAAGCCTGCTGCACGCCCGCAAAACATGACGTCATGTAACGTTACCGTTACCGTTAGTTCATCGTCCATGCCATGCGGACGAAGCTGAGCGCTGAGGGCGCCACCCGCCGAGTCGAGCGGTATCACTACTCGCGCTATCAGCGTACTGATTTCTTAAGACGTTGTCACGTTTAGCTATCGTCAGTAAACCGACTTTACAGACAACCATTTTTTTAACTTTAAAGCTGCCTATACACACTGGGCCAGTGGAGGCCAACGCGAGTGTCGACAAAACGGCACGAGACAAAACGTAGCATCCACACACTGGCCCAGCGCAGGCCAACGTGAGCGCCGACAAAACGGCACGAGACAAAACGTAGCATCCACACACTGGCCCAGCGCCAGCGACGATGAGGTCTACGTTGGAGCGTGTTTACCTAAAAAAAAACGATTCACTCTCGATTTGAAAGACACAAAGATTGTAACCATCGGGGAAAACCCACTCAGGCAACGTATTCCACAGACTAGACGTTCTTATCACAAAAGTAGAGTGAAATCTCTTCGTTCGTGTCTTTGGAACATCAACCACGAAACGATGTCGCTTTTTCGAGCTACGAGCATTCCGATAGAAAAAAGGACAGGGTGGTATTAGATCATGCAAATCAATCGCACACTCTCCGAAGTGTATCCGATAAATAACCGATAGGCTAGCAATTTTTCGCGTTCTATACTTTCAACGTAATAGAGCTATCAAACATTCAAGCTTTTACATCCTACAAATGTTTTAAATGCGAAAGTGTATGATAGATAGATAACTCTTTATTGTGACACAAAAACAGAAATATTACAATAAAACACTTACGAACTAGCAGCACAAATGGCGGCCTTATTGCTTAGAGCAATCTCTTCCAGGCAACCAGCTTAAAGGAAATTCGCCTACATACAAGGTTAGGCGAAGCGAGGTGACATCTTTCCCAATACTACTAATTAAATACTATACAAAACAAATTAATACATAATCAACCAAAGATAACTATAATTTAACAATAACAATAGAAATTCTGAAACATAGTTAAATACAACTTAAGTATATTAATGAAGTAAATACAACTTAAATACAACTACTAGTTAAAACCCCGTATGTGTAGGTATGTGTCGGTGTTGATTACTCTTTCAAGCTAAAACTACTGAAGGCTTAAATAATTTATTATTTAGTAAAATTTGGTAACTGTGTACTTATATATCTTAGGCTTTTTATCCCGCTACAACAGGATCGGCTACCTACTATGTGGATAAAACCGCGAGATACTACGACTTCTTAAAACTAATCTTATACCTTGAAACGAGCAATTCTTGTATATAAATATATATATGTATAGAATCTGAATCTCGGAAACGGCTCGAACGATTTTCATGAAATTATGCAGGTGGTTTCGGGGACGATAAACCGATCTAGCTAGGTTTAACTTTTAAGAAACGTATTTTATGCGCGTTTTTTAGACAATAAAAAACTGTTACATTAACATTAGAAAGCGACGGTAAATTTCGCCGCCTTGCGCGTTAGTACATTAGCTCAGACGGAAAGTTGGCCGGCCACGAAATGGTAGATCCGGGTTCGAATCCAGACAGCTTCGTTTTCTTTCAAGTTCAAGTAAGAGTCGAGTTCATGAACTGACTTATAAACTCTTTCTTTTTCTGTTGGAGGTCTGAGTCCACTGAGTAGTGTACTTCACCCAAAGATCACTGAAGATCGTCACCCGCCAAACTTCAAATAAAGAAGCAAAAACAACAGTTGGACTGAATAATAAAAAGATATTAATTGTTTGAACGCGCAAATCTCAGGAACTACTGGGCCGATTTCAAAAATTATTTACAGTTAGATACGAGTATGTTCCTACGTAATCCCTGAGTGCTGCAAGCTATAATATACACCGCGAGCGAAGCTGGGTCAGACCGCTAGTAAAATATACAATGGACACGTAGATGTGTTCTAAACGCTCATAAACTGATGTTATGATAAAGTGTTTGATGTTAATCAGAATTCAGACCTAAGTATTTTGTGATAAGAAAATGTTGAAATTTTAACAAGTACTTAAATTTGACTGAAGATTTATTTTTTGTATTTTTGTCTATCTACATATTATATCCTACTAATATTATAAATGTCAATGTATGGATGTTTGAATGTTTGTTGCTCAATCACGTCCTAACGTATAAACGGATCAGGCTGAAATTTGGAACACACATAGATTATAGTCTGGAAGAACACATATGCTTTTATCCCGGAAAAACAACGGGAACAACGGGAACGAGAACTTCGCGGTTAACACCGCGGGGCGCTGCTAGTATACATTAATATCTAATATCTTTGTCTGTTTTTGTGAGTGATTCATAATCATGAGATCGTAGGTTGTAGATTCCGTTTGTACCTATGAGTATTTTTCGAGTGCAAATCTATAATTTGTCCAAGTATGTACTTAAAGTTTTATCATACTTAATATGTGAAGATACCTTTGAACGAGATCACATTGCAAGAAAACGATAATATTACAACGTTTTTTCTTGAGATCAAAATTTTCGAACTGTAAGAAAACTCAGGATTTTTCAAAGGAAATGACTTTGACTCCGCGCTTTTGAATTTGTCATCCGGTCACCCTAGCTGCATATGCATACATATTTGTGTATTGTAAATCACATTTTTGTTAAACACAACGTGTTTTAAAAGACTTTATCAAAGTTCTTCCAGCGATTGTTTTACAAGTGAAAAGAGAAATATAATTACGCAAAGAACCTGGTGTAATTCGTGATTAGATATTAAATTATTGGAAACAAACATTCGGAAACCACGCGCTCTTGCAAAAAAGGCATTAGGTGGCGCAATTTTGTGTTAAAATGGATTACTTTTTTAAGTGTTGTTTGAGTGTAGATCAAACACATCAATCATTTCATATCTGCAGGTGCTGTTCAATGATTTGAATTCGCCATTTTCAGATAGCTGTAAGACACTGATGTTGTGAACAAATGTGTTACTTACCATCAGGTGAATCTCTTGGATATATGTTGCACCACTCAATCCTTATTTTTGTAATATTAAGGCGCGTCCCCCAGCAATACGAGTTTTTTGTCCAGTTTTAAGAGCTATCTACTTATTAGCCAAAACAAATATCAACTGGTAAAAAATACATTAAATTTCTACAACTTTTTGGCTTCAAAATGGTAGTTTTATTTTTTTGTTAATGGACTTACTGTTTAAATAATCGCCTCACAACGAAACCATGAAAAATTTTAATAATTGTAGTTATCGTGCATCTCCTCGAAAATCGTCCATTATTTTGATTTTGTACTTACACCAACGGATAGACAATTCTATTACGAACATTTTGGTAGTTTTATTTTTTTCAAAAGACCAAAATCAGATTTTATAAAGAGTTTATTCTAAAATTTGAGCGTAAAACAGCGACAAATCCTACTGTTTCTCTCTTGCTCTTTCTTGCGGTGTGCGATAAGGTAAGAAATACTCAAGGTCATTTGCTCGGGGTACGCCCTTAAGTACGCTATATTGTATTCAGTAGTAGAGTATGGATAAACTTTTGTATAATTTGAAGAACGTATGTAACATCCCGCTCGGTGGAGCGAAGCGAAGCAGGAAGCGGGTGGATGCGGAGAGCCGAGGACCGGATTTCGTGGCGCAACATTGGGAAGGCTTATGTCCAGCAGTGGACGACCACGGGCTGCTGCTGATGATGATGTAATATCCGTTTGTTGTTTGAAAGAATATTATTGTCAATCAAGAAATGAAATAAAACTAAATTAAAATAAATGAAATAGGATTTGGGAGTCATAAGTGTCCTCATTTCAGGATACAACAATTAAAACAATAATTACCTAATTTGTATTTTTCGGATCATTTAACTGAGATTTTTTAAGTGGAAACGTCTTTAGTGGCGTAAGTTATTAGTTACTTCTTTAGTCAGTACTTTTTGGCAGTGACAGAGTGACAAGATGAGCAAGACGTGTGCTTGATGTTGAGCAACAACCTGACCAAAAAATCAGTGCCACCAAGTTTTTTCTACATAAATTGTCTAAATTACTATCTAACACTGCACTGCTTTTGACGAGCGCAGAGCCCAGAGGTATAAGTAAGACGATTTATCTAATTTCCCTTTCAAACCGTAACACAGTCATGATTGCACGTACTGGTTAGCAGCAGAATACATAGCAAATATGTGGTACTCCTCCGGGCGGACTCTACAAAGATTAGGTACATATTTATTGTAAGGAATATCGATGAAGTTAGTATCTAGAATTCATCGGTTTATAATACTTTTCACAAACCAATATTTAAATAATACAAATCCATAGTAGTAAAGTAGGGAGGCCTTAGCGTTACATTGAGTCACTATAAAATTATACTACAATTCACCGCCTCTTGCAACACAGTCTTTAGTACTAAAGCAAAAGGTAAAAAACCTAAAAATTTGCAACAGCGTATTTACTTGGTAATTAAATAAATTATGGTTTACGTATTTTTGTGTTATGTAATTCATTGTACTGTAAAAACTACCAGAAACATTTTTCACATCTTAAATCAAGCCCCTAGTGTTCACAAAACAAGAGTCATCAAAGCGGAAATGATGCATACCCTCTTCTTGCTGTGAACGTGCGTCTGATAATAGATGTTGCCCCTCCGGAGGCTGGCGCGCGACTGACGCGTGGCGGTCGCGTGGCGCGACCCATTGTGCTACGTTGTTATAAGACTACCCTCTTTTAACATGTTTGTGTTGTTATTACAGGGTGTACTTTTTAATTTTCAGTTTTTCGAAAGTTTTTAAAGCAGAAAGTTGAAAGAGCTGATCATGTGTTCTTCCTTCCTCCCCCATAAACCGGGGTTCAGCGTCTATATTGAACACCCGCTTTTGGTAATGTTAAGAGTGAGTTGAATTTCGTAATACCTGGGTAAGATAACAACAGAAACACATCACTCAAAGATTTCTTCATATCATACGTTTCTGAGAAGTATACTTAGCCTTTGTATTCCCACTGCTGGGACTCTGAAGCTTCTGTCATAAGGAGACAGTGAAGGCCATAATCTACCAAGCAGACGAAGTGCAAATTGGCGACGCATGTATTCGAAAGATGATTTTCTTGGAACGTGCCGGTTTACTCACGATGTTTTACTTTACCGAAAAAGCCAATGGTGATAACAAACTCTTACATCTCCTTTTGAAAGAATACCTACAAAGACAATAAGGCGGGATTCGAAGCCACCACCTCTCGATTGTGAGTTAGACGTTCGTTTTTGAGAAAATACTTAAAATATTGGCTTATTCCCGAAATCTTAGGTTTTCAGGGGATTTTGGCAATGAGTCAAAATTTTACATCGACTTAATTTTTAATGACTTATGCTAGATTTATGTTGAGTTTTATTGATAGACTCGCTTCATTTGCCACAAAGATAAATAAGTAATTGAGAAGATATGATACGGTGTGACTCATTGTGTTTATATAACCAATATCCAAGCAAAGCCAATTGCGTCGGCAGTTAGTTTATGACGTTTTCAGTTTTTAAAACTCTTTTAGAAATAATCCACAATTTCGCTTCAGGTGACGTTCATGTTTAATTCTATGTGAGCATACATAAGTGTTAATAATTTGCCATAGGTACTTTCACACATGTTCAATGCTCATCAAGAGTTTTCAGAATAACAGATTTAAGTGACAAATGGGTCAAAGTATAAATATCAAATTGTTGACATTGACATGCTTATCATATTTCTTCAAAACAGTGAAACATTGTTAACTCTACATAAAGTCTAACATATATCAAAATGAGAATTAAACACTTTGTAGTCCCTTTTATGCAAATTGCGTGAACGGTAGCATATAAACTTCCACACACTTATAGTACAATGTAAAGAAATTATAGTTTCCATAGAGAAGGAGAGCAGAATGCTAATATGTATAAATATAAAATGCATCAAAATTCATGAAATCAATCAAATATGTATTATACACTACCATGATAAAAAAGTATTGTACAGTCACACGACTTGCTCATAAATACTCTTTTGTTAAAACATGTGGTCAATTTGAGAATAGATTTATATGGCTTTATGGTTGAATTTCCGCGTGGTGACCACTAGAAGAGACCACTACTTAGTCTGTGGAAGACAAGAAAACGGTTAGAGTTTTAGAGAATTTGATTTTGAGAGACGAAGATTCTAGTAAATTCTGGACGTCCTGTAGAGTACGTACTTAATATTTGCATTGCGTAAGTTCAGATGCAGATGGCGGCGGCGGGGGTGGGACTACGACGCAGCTGTCCAAATGAATCTATCTTTAAATTAGGCGCTCTCCCGCTGATCTCGCCACGATTTATTATATCGGTGAAAATATCGCACTCGTATTTTATATTTCAGTACTAAATTTAGGTTTAGTTTGTAGTGAAGCAGGTTTACGTTGTTGGTTGAACATTGGTTTTATTAACAGACTTCCAAAAAGGAGGTTATCAATTCGACCACCATGTTTTTTTTTAGTGTATGTTACCTGATTTCTCGAGAACGCCCGAACCGATTTAAAATTTATTTTTGTGTTCGGATGGGTATGCTTCCCGAATGGTTCCATATAAGTATTGTCGAAATCGGTGTGGTAGTTTTTGTAGTTTAAAGAAAAAACTAAAATTTATCAACAATTTTGTCCTGGATGACGTAGTTGTCGATTTCACGAAAGTTTTGAAACTCGATCCTGTCAACACGAAATTGTGTAGATGAATAGTATTGAATAATTGTGTATAGAATACTTGTTTTGCACTAAAACGAGTAAAATAAACCATTTTCTACAAAAAATTAAACCGTCTTCTAAACCCAAAATAGACACTCAAAAGCGAAAAATAAACTGATACAATTATTACAGGGGCGCCGCTAACTGTTTCGTCGCCCGCGTGCAATACCGATTATGCCGCCCCAAGACTACTTACTCTAAGTTTTGTCGATAACAAAAAAAAAAAATGTGAAAAATTTCGATTAACTCCTGACTACCTTTTTTTTTTAACTTTTATATGTTTACACTTCACCGCCATCTCACCTGATGTTAAGCAACGATGCGGTCTACGATGGAGCGTGTTTACTTAGAAAAAAAACCGATTCACTCTCGATTTGAAGACACAAAGATTGTACTTAATGTAATTGAAAAAAAAAACATCGGGGAAAACCCACTCAGGCAACGTATTCCACAGCCTAGACGTTCTTATCACAAAAGTAGAGTCAAATCTGTTCGTTCGTGTCTTTGGAACATCAACCATGAAACGATGTCACTTTTTCGAGCTACGAGCATTCCGATAGAAAAAAGGACAAGGTGGTACTAGATCATGTAAATCACCTTGGATTTGAAATATGTACAGTATTCTACTAGTCAAGCCCTTTCATTTGATACCCATATGGAGGGAATGAGGCGAGTAGTGAAAAAAATTAAATGTGCTATTTTGTGGCGGCTATCTTGAATCGATATTAACCAAACATAGCTAAAAACCACTGCAAGGAAACTTTAAATAAAAAAAAACATCAAAATCGGTTCAATGCGGTCTTGGGTTGCACGGTGCACGGTTAGGGGTGGGCATCGCGGCTGTGAGGTGGAGGCCACGGCGGGAGAGGATGGTCAAAATTACACTGCGCTGTTCGCCCTGCCTGCCACGGCCTTGACAGGGTCACAACCGTTAGATGGCGAATGCGGTGGGGCTGCAGGGAAAGAGGACTATCATTATTGCGGTGCACCGCTGTTCCTATCCACTGCAACCGAAAAGTGGTAAGCGCCATGACCACAGACCTGACGCGTCGGAGGACCAGGGGTGTCCAGATGAGGGGGCGTCTGACGCTCACTTACTGGTAGCTCTCCGGCGTATCCTGGGTTCAGGTGCATCGGTGACGAGACAGTGACACGCCGCTGGTTTCCGGCGCATCACTGGAGCTAAATGCGTGGATTCCGTCTCCTAGTGAGGCCAGGCCAGCTCAGCAAGGTAAGCCAAGGTTGGTCGAATGCGAGACGTGACGCCGTGACTCGGACCCCGTAAATTAGGTTAGGTTAATTTCGAAACCCTCCCGAAGAGTTCTCGAATTGACGAAGTGGAGGGCTCAGTAGTCGTGGCTTGGTCTTCCACAGTGAAGCTAAGAGAAATCTCGAGGAGGGCCGCTCGTGTAGGCCTTGCCTCCAAGCTGGCGTCGATGCGGCCATGTAAGTTGTACGGTGTATGCGCACCAGCGCAACTGAGGTGGGCTACAATGTTGGAGGGTAGGCATCGTGGTTGTGGGTTCTGCAGCAGGAGAGCGCAGTTAGTATTAGAGTAAGCCGCTCACCCAGCGCGCCATAGCCTTGACGGGGGGCGACAACGTTAGGTGGTAAACGCGGTAGGGCTGCAGGGGATCAAAAGACGCGGGGACGCCTGGCACCCATTTACTAGTTGGTTCCCGAGGTGGTCGCGTCGTATCCTGGGTTCATGTGCGTCAGTGACGGGGTTGTACCCCATAGGAGAGCCCAGAGACGGGCAAGCCGCGGTTTCGTGGAAGAATGCGATAGCAGCCTTGCGTTCCCGTCGTCAGCGGCAAAAATGAAACCCCGTTGAGGTTCTAGTCAGTAGACACCATGGCCACCCGTGATATCGAGCCCGATATAATCCGACCGTCTCTACCAGGTGGTGTAACCACACCCCACAAAATCCACCACAAAAAAGGGGTAAGATAGAAAAAATACATATCGAATTTGTTGTTCGCCGTCGCCATTTTGACAGATTAGGGAGTTTCGGCATTAGGTGGCATTTTAATTTAGACAGTGAATCTAAATGAAATGAACAGGCTGGGCAAGTAATTACATATCAAATATCAGTAACGGCGTTTGGGTAAAGCTAAGGTAGGACGACCGCCCAGAGCTCCGTACACAAAGTTCACTTGCGGCGCGGCGCCCCTTCCTCCTACGCGTTTATAAAGAAAGGGGGCGCCGTTAAAAATCTCTAAGTAGTACTAAAACTGGCCTTGTCAACGATGATCCAAGTTATTTGCCTAGTTTGACGAAATTGCTGATTTAATAAACGGGCTAGGCCGTATAAAAATGCTTTTAAATCCTACTAATACGCCCACAACACCTGTGTACGCGAATGAAGTAGCGGGTTAACGAAGTAGTAGGTAGTTGAAACTATAGCTAAATAAGTTAGCCTTTGCTTGAACATGTTTTGTACTTGTAGATCGTAGCATTGTAAATCATAATTTGAGAACTTTTAATTTTGAATTGCGTGATAAATCCCTCGATTTGCCGCCCCCCTGAGCGTGCCGCCCGCGTGCTGTGCACGCCTTGCACGCGTGCTTGCGGCGGCCCTGAATTATTATTTGCGCTACTCACTCATATATTTAAAGTCGGTGCCAGCCAAGTCTAACAGGTAGTAGATAGATACTACTTATGCCTACTTAAATAAATAAATAAATAAATATTGGTGGACAATTCACACACAACACCATACTAAGTACATAGTATCTGTCCCCTAGGTTTTTGACTAGACTGGCACCGACTTCAAATATATGACTGAGTAGCGCATTTAATAATTGTATTATCAGTTTATTTTTCGCTTTTGAGTGTCTATTTTGGGTTTAGATGTCGGTTTAATTTTTTTGTAGAAAATAGTTTATTTCTATACAAGTAGTTACCTAGAGGTTAGACATAAATATATAGACCCTCATTAAATATACAATACAGTTAATTCCTTTCTCAACTAAGTTACGGCTGGTCTAGTTGGGTGAAAGGCAACTACCGATCCAGAGCCCCGGGTTCGAATCCCGCTGTCTTTTCGAAGTCATGTGCGTACTGCGTAATGCCGCTAACTTAAAATAGTGAAGGTAAACATCACGAGGGAACCGACATGTTCTAGAACCTTTCTAGCCCATACGTGTAGGTAACCAGTACTTCGCTAGCGTGCTGGAATTTGGCCTTGACTTTATCCTTGCGAGAGTAGGCCCTGAGTCCCATTATACCTATTCCTTTGTTTGCGAACCCATAGCCTTCACATTAGGTCGCAAGCAGTGCGACAGCCGCGCGACAGCAGCGGATGCCCGCGACTTGCTTACAATTACGTGTCGCGCGACCGTCGCGCGATAGCCACGCGACACGAAATTATAAGCAAGTCGCGCGGCTGTGTTTGTAATGAGAAGGCATCCGCTGCTGTCGCGATTCTGCCGCGCTGCTTGCAACCTAATGTGAAGGCGCCTTAAGATTCCCTCTACCATCTAACTCAACGCGACGAAAGAAGTTTTAACTTCAATAAAATCGACGTTATTGACGACAAAATAATTAGATGAAAATAAATTGTTTATGGGTCATTTTTGAATAGAGAGGTAAATGATTCTCGGTGTTCCATGCCCCATGATCACGAACCGCATGGACTATTATAGGTATTATTCTAGATTATCCATGTTGCGATCCGATTCGATCTTTTTAAGGGGGTGCCTAAAGCCAGAAAACGAAAAAAGGACATTTTCGACGCCGCTCACTGAAGTTAAGAAACTAAAAACTATGACAAAAAAAATATTGACGTGTGGGTACAATCAAGAAGAAGCACAATAACCGAATAGAATTTTAAAAATAGATCAGAGTTTTTTACAATAAAAAAATAAAAATGCCACAGAAAAAACCCGTTTTAATTCGAGTACTCGAAATTATCAGCGATGACCCCACATTATTTTTTGGTAATAAAATTCCTATTTGTACGTTCTAGTAAAGTTGAAACTTTTTTGAATTTATGTTTAGTTATTGAGTAATTAAATAAAACTTGGTCAAAAATGGACTCCTGATTAAATATAGATTTTTTCTCCAAACTGTGTCATGCTATTCTCGACTTTATGTACATCACATTAAGAAACGCGTCGCGCGGGTGAAATCTGATTTTTTCCTGGCTTTAGGCGCACTCTTAAAGGTTGGTTAGTGGACATACCATCCAATCGATTCACGGATCAGATCTAAACTGCGGATCGACTCAATACTATCAAATGATCGTGATCCAATTGTTGTGGTGTGGTTCTTACCACAGCAGTTCTAGTTTCTAAAAATCTTAGGTATCTAAAAACCTATGTTGAGAATTAGATAATTCTCAAGATTCTCAGAATTTACTTCGTTGTGCAAAATTGCATGTTTATAATTTTGAAATTCTTTTAATCTGGCTTTTCAGAATGCAAAATAGTTCTCACTAAAGCGTTTTGAGGATGCCAAAGCTGAAGATGAAGATGAAGAGCACACAATTTAGCCAAACGTGGCGCCAATGTTTCATTTTGTAAAATTTATCTAGCAACAGTAAACAGTAGTGTGTAAACATTACTGTTTTTTTTTTATTTAACTTGTTTAGGTTTACACTTGACCGCCATCTCGCCTGATGTTAAGCGACGATGCGGCCTACGATGCAGCTTGCTTACCTAGAAGAAACCGATTCACTCTCGACTTGAAGACACCAAGGTTATAACTATCGAGGAAAATCCACTCTGGTAGCTCATTCCACAGCCTAGACGTTCTTATCACAAAAGTAGAGTCAACTGTGTTCCGGTTTGAAGAGAAATGTTTCCAGTTGCCAGAGAAGTTACTGGGCTAAGAGATAAAACAGTTTATGTCGGAGTGATGTGCGAAGTAATAATTTGGACTCTTCATGATCCGATAGCTACGTATTATTGTGCCGTTAAGCGCAGGCATATTGCTTACTATCAGGCTCACGTCCTGCTCGTCTTACCATAAAATTCGATGTAAATAATTTGACATATTTTTTTCATCGAACGTTGTAGTTACATGCGATTTTTTTGGATCTAACTTTTAGAACGATTCCATTTAAAAAAAATAGTAGTCATAGGAACTGCTGATAGAAGTGAAAACATATAACTCAGAATTTGAAAGCTTGCTTTGGAAATTACCAACCAATGGGAAATGCTGGCGCATTTCTAGATGGCCAATGGTCATGGTCCTGAGTTTACCCGAAGATTTTAAACGATTCCCGAGCGTGACGCTAGAATTCAACTCACAGTCCACGAAAGATAAGCGCGCCAAAAACAATTTACACTTCAAAAAAATGGATCGACCTTACAAATCACTTCGCTAGTCTCTGAGGGCGATGCTTGGTAAACTTTAGAAATGGGTCGAAAAATGTTCGCTACAACCTCATGGTACAATCCACGATCGACACAAGTAGCGGTCGATCCTCCCAAATCGGCTCCAAATAGCCGATCGGCTCCAGATGTACGGGACAATGAGTTATAAATACGTTAGAGCCAGATGGGCCAGGATATCCTGTGGAAACAGACCGCCCCAATAATAGCGCGAGGGTACTTGAGCGCTGTAAACATAGCTGAAGAGAAACAGCGCTCAAGAGTGTTAAAGTCTGCGTCCACTAATACCACCCGACAAATAAAATACACTCAAATATGAGCTTCATGTCATGACTCTTAAGATATAGATTACAATGGCAATATAAATTAGCAGACGGCTGTCAGCGAGCGGTCTGCGAATTCGTGTTGCCAATGTAATCTGTATCTTAGCGTGCATGGCATAAAGACCAGATTTGAGTGTATGTTATTTGTCAAGTGGTAGTCGAGTCGTATGAGTCAGTGCAGACCTTTAGTCACTTCATCGACGTAGCGGTCACAGCCTAGCTTTACTATCTAAATATTTAATATCAACAGCAGCCTAGTGCCTCTTCGATAGTGAGTCTAGGTAGGGAGTGGTAGAAAGGCTAGATCTACATAGTGAAAGGTAGTGAGTAGGTTTTTTTTTTAAATAAAGAGTGACGAGACGAGCAGGACATGTGCCTGATGGTAAGCAACATGCCGGCCACATAACAGCACAGTGACACGTAGGTATTGGAACATGAAGAGTCCAAATAATTACCTAGCACCGCACTGCGCTCGTCACCCAGAGATCTAAGATATTATATCTCTAAGCCCTGTAATTTATCTGGAAACATTGCCCTTCAAACCGGAACACAGTAATGCGTGCACATTACTGCTTTGCGGTAGAATAACTGGCAAAGGTGTGGTACTTCCCCAGGCGGACTCTGCCAAGAGTCCTACCACTACAGAAACAGTTTTGTCATGACCATCTGCTGCTGTCGAAATTCTGTTAATCTGTCCGAGTTTTTAGCTGTTCTAAGAAATCGAGGATGATAAACTTTGTAAATAACTGTGAAATAAGATAGTTTACGTAGGGATAGGTAAGTTACGGTGGTCTAGTCGGGAGAACGGCGGCTGCCGCTCCGGAGACCCCGGGTTCAAACCCTACACGCACCACTGTCTTTTCGAAGTCATGTGCGTAATGCTGCTAACTTAAAACGGTGAAGGAAAACATCGTGAGGAAACCGACATGTACCTAGAATCTTTCGAAGTCATGTGTCATCCGCCAACCCGCACTGGGCCAGCGTGGTGGATTATGGCCTTAACTCTCTCCTTGCGAGAGAAGGACCCGAGTCCCAGCAGTGGGAACGTTTAGTGGGCTGTTGATGATGATTGTTGAAGATAGTTTGCTCAAAACGATTTTTAAATTCCGATTGGGGTCCGTTTGGGTCCAACATAATTTTGTATCAGTTTATGTAATCTTTTCTTTCTGTAACATTATGAAGCAATAAACGATTAAGTCTTGAGTCAAATTAGTAGTTTTCAGGAGTACACCAATGAAATAACGTTTTTACGTTAATGGACAATTTTTTTTTTTATAGCATAGTGTGACGAGACGAGCAGGTCCTGTGCCTGATGATAAGCAACATGCCTGCCACATAACAGCACAGTAACACGCAGCTATTGGAACATGATAGTCCAAATCATTACCTAGCACTGCACTGCGCTCGTCACCCAGAGATCTAAGATATTATGTCTCTAAGCCCTGTAATTTCTCTGGAATCATTGCCCTTCAAACCGGAACACAGTAATGTTTGCACATTACTGCTTGGCGGTAGAATATTTGGCAAAGGTGTGGTACTTCCCCAGGCGGACTCTGCTAAGAGTCCTACCACTACAAAACTATCCCATACTTTAGCGTTTGATCATGTTTGATCGGTCATACCTGTACAGTATTATTTTCGACCAAACTCGCACTCAGTGTACCTACTGTAAAACAGAACCGCGATAATTCTCAGTGCCACTGTAACACCGTTTCAAAGGTAACAAACAGTAATTAAACCCTGTACTTATATCGTCGAAGCTCACATATCTCATAGATATGAGTGTTTAATGACATCAAATTTTTGCACAGGTGCAGTTATGTAAACAAACACCTGTTTTTTTGATACATTTATCAGACTTTAAATTGAAAAATAAGTACGTAATCCGTAATTCCGTATTTACGTTTTTTAAATCAATTTGTTTTGTTCGTTTTAATGCACTCATCGCTGGAAATAAATGGATACCAAATTGTTCCGCAGAAATCTGTTTATTTTTATAAATTACTAGCGGCCCATTCCGGCTGCGCTCGGATATCGTCATTTTAAGACTATTAATCGAAATAAAAACTATCCTATCTCTCAAGTTGAACCACGGTGTGCCAATTTAATTCTAAAATCGGTTAAGTAGTTTAGGAATCCATCGCGGACAAACATCGTGACAGGAGATTTATATATATTAAGAATACTAGAGCAACATGTAGGTACCCTGCGCGTGTTAAATACGCCACCAGGACGTCTACTCTCTTTCTACGAAAAACGACATAAACGAAATAAACTGGCGACATTCCTACTCTGTTTCTACTTCGATCCGTCGTTTCGTCCTAATTAGAGTACTCATCATCATCAACAGCCCACTAAACGTTCCCACTGCTGGGACTCGGGGGCTTCTCTCGCAAGGAGAGAGTTAAGGCCATAATCCACCACGCTGGCCCAGTGCGGGTTGGTGGATGACACATGACTTCGAAACATTCTAGGTACATGTCGGTTTTCTCACGATGTTTTCCTTCACCGTTTTAAGGCATTACGCACATGACTTCGAAAAGACAGTGGTGCGTGTGGGGTTTGAACCCGGGGTCTCCGGATCGGCAGTCGCCGTTCTCCCGACTAGACCAGCCGTAACTTCTTAATTAGATTACTTATATTATTATGTATTAGATTAATAATTAGAGTACTACTCTACTCTAATTAGAGTAGGCTTAGAACATTAAAACGTCAAACAATGTTCGATCGGACGAAACAAAGTAGAATCGGAGTAGGAAAGTAGAGAGTTTATCTCGAAATTACGTTTTTCGAAGAAAGAGTGTAGACGTGCTGAACGACCACCGCACAACCGCTCCCAACTCAGAAACCGGCTGGCCTCGTGGCTTAGTTGGTAGTAGCTCTGCCTGCGAAGCCGAGGGTCGTGGGTTCGATTCCCACCCAGTGCAAATATTAAATTTGTGTGATAAAATTAAAATGTTTGCACTGTGTCTGGGTGTTTCTATGTATAATAAGTATGTATTTAAAACTATGTATGAATTATATCAGCTATCTGGCTGCCATAGTACAAGCTTTGCTTAGTTTGAAATTACAGGGCTTAGAGATATAATATCTTAGATATCTGGGTGACGAGCGCAGTGCAGTGCTAGGTAATAATTTGGACTCTTCATGTTCCAATAGATGCGTGTCACTGTGCTGTTATGTGGCAGGCTTGTTCCTTACCATCAGGCAAATGTCCTGCTCGTCTCGTCAAGCTTTATTTAAAAAAAAAAAGATGTTGTTGTGTGTGAATTGTCCACCAGTTTTTTTTTCTTGGGCTCATGCAGTCATGCACAACAACTTTGTTAAAGACCATCATAAGATCCTTTGATCATAGCATAATTTACAAATCTAGACAGGACATACAGACATACATTAATTTATGTAGATACATAGACTGATCTGCACGATGTAATTCGCGGCTTGACTGTTTTTTACAAAACTTTATTTTAACCAAATATACTATTCCCGGAACTGAATCATTTCATTAAGCACCCCCATACTAGGAGCAACAAACTTTACAGGTTGTGCTTTTTATCATGGACGAAAAAAAACTTTTTTTAAACGTCCTTGGCTTTTTATATATAAAATTTCATTCTAACTAATTCGTAAAAAACATACTCTATGCGTGAAAACAAACATACTAGGTAGGTAGGGCATGAATTTACAAACATAATCTTTCACCTTTACAATATTAGTAGTAAGTACCTAGTACTGTAGCCACCACGTATGTACGCCACCGTACTACTGTCTTCGAAATTTCGCAGGTAATGTCCTTCTACTTACTGTTTACTTCTTCATTCAAGCATTTTCTATACCCTGATTACACACCATTGCCAATTATTCTATCGCCAAGCAGTAATGGGCAATCATTTCTGTGTTCCGGTTTGAAGGGTAATGTTTCCAGTAAAATTACAAGACAGAGAAATAAAACATATCTTATATCTCTGGGTGATGAACACAGTGCAGTGTTAGGTAATAATTTGGACTCTTCATGTTCCAATAGCTGCGTGTCAGTGTGCTGTTTTGTGCCAGGCATGTTGCTTACCATCAGGCACATGTTCTGCTCCTCGTCTCTCGTCTCGTCACTCTATACCACAGAGTAAGTAATCACTACGTCTCTATACTATAAAAAATCACGACGCAATCTTAACGATTTAAATTCAGAATGACAATATTTCTTTCTGTCTGTCTTAACGGATTAAGCAAAGAGATTTGATTCCATGTCGAGACTAATCCGATTGCGCTATGAATCAGGACGCCTAGTCTAATTCAACGAAAACGTAATTTCGAAATAAACTCGCGATTTTCCAACCTCGATTCTACTTCGATCCCTCGTTTTGTCCGTTTAAATGTTCTAAGCCTTATTTAATTAGAACAGTAGGCTTAGAACATTTAAACGTCAAACAATGTTGTATCGGACAAAACGAAGCAGAACGAGAATAGGAAAGTCGAGAGTTTTTTTTCGAAATTTCGTTTTCGTAGAAACCGAGTAGACGTCCAGAATGTTGCAGAGATACGTGAATCCCTGAAAACGAACCCACAAACTTTATTTCGCCTGTATACTTGTACTAGCAGCGTCCCACGGTTTCAACCGCACATTTTTCGTTCCTGGACATCTACTCTCTTTCTACGAAAACGTAATTTCGAAATAAATTCGCGACTTTCCTACTCCGGTTCTACTTCGATCCGTCGTTTCGTCCGTTTAAATGTTCGATCGGACGAAATGAAGTGGAATCGTAGTAGGAAAGTCGTGAGTTTATTTCAAAATTCCGTTTTTCCTAGAAAGAGAGTAGACGTCTTGTTATTTTCCGTAATTAAAAGTAGCTTTACTACTTCTAATACTTACAGTCATACATGAATAGGTACTAACAAAAAATGCATGATGATCGGTTCGCATGAAAGCTTACGCTTCAAACAAACTTACATTCATATTTATAATATCAGTATGGGAGTTGTGATAGTTCCATTCTGTATATCACATGTACCTAAATCGTGTGGACTTGGACAAATTCGTCGGACGTGTGTGGCTTCCGTCCATAACGGATTGGCGAGAAACCAGGGATGCACAACCTTGTGGTTCTATTTTGAGTTAGGATTTATTTTTCTGTTATTGGATAAGAAATTGTAAAAAAAAACAGTTCAGTTGAAGCAGCACACTATAGGGCATAATTCTCTCATTTTCACTATCTTGTTATGTCTAGTGTATGGTCATTTGTAGCAAATGTATTTGTTAGCGATTTTAATAATATTCCTGTTTGTATTTGGTAGGTAGCACAATTATTTGTATTTTTTTGTTGAACAAAATCCTAATAACTATTTGTTCATTGATCCCTCATTTACACGAAGATTTGCATCACTTTGTTGTGTCATAATTTAAATAGCATAAAATATTTGCAGTTATGTTACATTACTTGGGTTACTGAAAAAAACAACAGACATACCTACATCTAATTTTAAAAATATCAACGGAGCAATTAAAAAAAGAAACCTTAGGTATGAAAGAATTCTATTAAAATCGAAAGGACGCCTTGCTATGATTTGACTTCACATCTTTGTTTCGGTCATTGTGTATCCTTTTAAGTCACGTTTATTAGAGAATCAAATTATTAATTACGAAACATCGCTGTCTTTGCAAATAATATTTCAGGAAAAAGACAGCATTAGTCGTCGTTTTTTTTTAAAAGTTGATTTGAGAAAGAGCTTTGTAAAAATTGCGTGTCACACGAATCTGAAAATGCCCTAAGTCACAAACTATCCGAACGAGTAGCAAGATTATGTAATTTGTATAAAATAGTAACAGGTCAATCATTTCTTAAAGGTTACCGACATAGCTCAAGGTATTAGCAAGCTGAAGTGGCAGAGTGGAGCCTGAGAGTGGATAATTATGTGTAGTAGGACTGATAACAGTTGGGGTGCGTGGGGTGGGTGGGTGAGGTCGGGATAGATGTGACCTAAAATGTCAATCTCGAATTTATAAAACGCACGGATGTCTTGAAACTATGGGGTGATGGTAAGGTAACGTAAGGAAATAAGTTGTACCTATATGACAAAAATGTCGACGATTGGGCTGAGTGGCGTGTCATTAGAGAGGCCTACGTTTAGCAGTGGATTAAGATATGCTGATGATGATAATGATGATAAGGTATTAGGCAACTTTTTGCGCAATTCCATAAGTTTATATAAATTATCCATGTAGGTGTAGGTATGTAAACTTATTATACGTAGTGTTACATTCAAAGCCGATGGATAAGGTTCGCCATGTTTTACTAACTACATAGTCAGAATGAAAATTCACATTAGATAGTAATGTACGCGTTACCAAGTGGTATCTATAAGGAAAAAGATAATAAAATTAGCGGTTGTCATTTATGAAGTTCTTTAATAATAATGGATGTGCAATGATGATCATGTCACTTGGGCCGTTGGTTGGGGATTATAACTGGTTTTAATTGGTTAGTTTTGTGGCATTTTTTTATTGGTAGTTATAGGTTTGTACTTGCCCGACATCTCGCCTGATATAGAGTGACGATGAGCTCTTGGACGGGGCACGCTTAACTTGTCAATAGCATTTTTTTTGTACTTTTATCATATTTCTTGTAAGCCATGGTTTACCTTGTCTATGTATATGATTTTCGCATGAACTTGTGATTTTTTTTGTTGAGTTAATAGTCCTACAATATAACATGAGTATGAATATCTCGTTGCTATTTCACCATCTTAATATTTTATTTTATAAATTATGCGTTATGAAAGTAACGATAGCGATAAAACCTTTAAGCTTCATAATCTTTATAATACTGGCTGATTGTTTCGGTACAACAAATACGTATTTGTTTTATAGACTAAACTTTGGGGAAGTTGATACATTTGATCGCGGATGACGTCTACTGCGCACCGAACTTTGTATTAGTGCTGAAAGCATTAAAACCCTAAGTTCTTTCTCATTTTTAATGGATAGCTCCCTAGATAAGAACTGCTGTCCTTATTACTTAATACCTAGATACTTTCAACTTGCGTGTTTTTAACTTAATTAAAAAATGATTTTCGTACCATACCAATTGATTAAGTACCTCACTCGCTGATGTATTTAGTTTGGATGTCTTAAAATTATTGTTTCGAAGACTTTTCGGTCAAAAGACCACATAAAATCTTCCATAATTATATATTTTCTATAATATATTCACCATCTAACAATAACATATTTACATGTAGAAGTCTAAATGTAATAAATCAAAACATTTTCGTGTGCTTAATACTCTCTAAATTCTGGAAGCACTAAGTAGTTGGGTATGATTTCTTTAAAAAGAGGCAGAAAAACGAAACGCCACATACATTAGCATAAACAATTACTTATTGCTTAAAAACCATTAAGAATGGACATATATAATAGTTGTCTTTAGGAGTAACAGGGAGAGGAAAAAGATACATGTGACTAAAATTTTGACAAAATGGGAAATATAATTTTAATAATTTTGAAGACCAATATTATTGAATTAAAAAAAGTAGTTAAAACCAAAAGTAGCGTAAAAAATAAACGAACATCAAAATTCAACATAAACTAATAAAAGTTGACGATCTCTGGCGGCTTTCTTCAGGATGTCGGACTTCCGAACAACTGTTCACGCCAAGCCGACACTGAGTGATGTCGTTATTTGTTTATATTTACTCTAAAATAAACCATTTTAAGCTGATGTAAATAGAAATCTGACGGAAGCCGAACGGGGATTTATTTTGGAGGGGCTTAAAGTATCGAGGCTGGATCTGGATTCCGCTTGGAGCATTGTTTACTATACCTTAGCCCTTAGCCAGTCCTATTTTTTTAAAGTTAAAACTTCCTTAGGCGTTCCTAGACAGATTTTTCAAACAACGAAAGAATGTTCTAAGTTTGTTTACACCAAATGAATTTGATACAGTTGGGATAGAATCGCTCGTCTGATGTAAATCGGCCTTTAGGTGGCAATGTTTCCAGTGAAATTACGAAGTGATAACTTATTTTTACAGTAAAAGGACAAGCACAGCGCTGCCCAGGAAGTTATTTGGAGGCTTTTGTGGGTGGTGATAGAAAGCAAGCTTCTATCAAACGACTTAACCGCACTTAACCTAACCTGCAGTCTAACTGCCTTTTTTCTTTTGCCCAGGGAAAATTCGTTATGAATTCCACCCTATTTGGGGAGTAGGGTGGATATGTGGGACTCTCCACCACTGGTGATCTACCCACTAAAAACCCTGGCAGGACTCGTCCGTGCGCTTGTGTGCCAGGGCTACGGGAACACTTTCGCACTCGCCCGCGGCCCCGGCCTGCAGTCTAACTGCCTTACCCAACTGCTTGTGTTCTCTGTTTCTCTTTTATCTGGAAAGAGAGAAACATGCCGTGAGAACGCTATAGGCCATAGTAGACCCTAATTACGTCGTAATCTATTCTAGAAAACATATTGTGTTCGTAGCTTAAAAGTAACCTATGAATCATTGAACTATTAAAAGCTTTACTTAGTTATATCAATGCTATGAATAGGTTTATTACCTACTCATATTATTTTAGCTTTTCCCTGAATTGATAAAAAAATGAATCATCATTACTCGACAAACAATTTTAGATTGACTATTGATTTATCGAAATATTAGTAAGTATATATGTGTGCAACTCTTTGCTTGGTAGCAAAGACGAGTACTAAAATTATTTGTTCACTAAATCTAGATCCACTAGATCTAGATTTCGCCTTTGTCTTAGTTTATTAAGCTCGCCTATTTGAAAATTGCTATTGATATGGCACGCCGGACCTTGATCCTTCAACTACCCTCAATGTGCGATAGCAGACTGGAAGCAAAGCCAAGCATGGACAGGAGAAGTAGCCAGCTCAAATACGATTAATTCCAAAATTTGATTGCTCTTGTTCGATTGGGCATTATTTAGAAACACATCTAATCTGTCGTCTTATTTGTTCACACAATAAGTACCAATCAAAATCGTTATAGAAGACTTAAAAACTAGTGAGTCGCTGGCAGCGACCGGGCCTTAAGCTATAGGTGGTAAGGGCAGAGCATAGAGATCTAAATAATAAGGTATTTATTATTTAGATTTCTGTGGGGTAGAGCATAGAGTACCTGAGCAGATTGACGAACCTCCTGATGATCAGTCCTGTATTATTACTGCCTTCTGCATCAGACATTTGATTCTACCGTATAGCGAAACCTTCTAAAATTTAAATACTTGTTATTATCTTGTAATCATCATTCACTTCATTTATGTTTTATCTTATTTTTCAAGTTTTTCACAAAACATTTAAAAATTGTAAACATTATAAAAAACTTTAAAACTAGGGTGCCAGCAGCAGCGAGGCAGGGCCCAAGCTACCGGTGGTTAGAGCTGCAGAGTGAGGAACCTCCTGACGATACGCGCTGAGTCGAGGATGACCCCCTTCTGCATCTGACCCTAAATTCAAGCGTCTAGAAAAAGTATCTTGAGATGTTGGTCGAGACTTCTCGCTATAGGGCCGTTTGCCGACACGACAATTTCCGACTATGATCGTCGGATCAACATCCCACATGGCGGTAACCTCGAGAGCCAAGTCAAGGTACTTGCTAATCATCATTATCATTATCATCATTCACAGTTTTCTTTATCCCACTGCTGCGTATAAGGTTTTCTCTTCCTTTGCCAATCGGTACTGCGACAATCCACTACATGTTCGGGCCGCAATAGTTCAGTATTGTCCACCTACCTAGCTAATCGATGATCGACACTCCATTTACCTTGCCACACCGCCTAATAATGTGTTTTGTCCAACTCTATCTTAGTTTCTCCATCATCATTATATCCAGTCTTTCATATCCCACTGCACACCTTTCTCTTACTTTGCTTTCTTGCTTGCCTCGGTCTTATGCTCCGGCGGATCGTCTAATATACTCAACTAATTTACAAGTCATAAATTCCTGTAACCTAATTCGTTTAACATCTCAAATAAGTTAAACGTGGGGCCAATTTAGAACTAATTATGCTTTACATCCGGCTCATTGCCAGTCAAATCTTCGGAACGCAGCGTTTTTTCTAAAATAGCAGCGCAAAGAGATATGTTACAGCTTAGGATCCTGTTTGTTGGGGCTTTTTAGTGGTTTTGCTAGGTGAGAGATTAATATGGATAAGACCCTTATGATATTTATTGCATATTTTGTGACCCACATTGTAAGACAATTGCTATACATTTTAAAATAAATACACGGGTAACTCACGTCTAATATATGTAGTCAGAACAGTCCGACTCGAGTTTCGATCGCGTCCAGCGATCTTCTTCAAGGTGAGTGCGCGCGTGTGTTCGCAGCTCGTTTACCACTGCGGGCAGGCGCACGACGCGCACGCAAGCTTAACGGTTATTGTGGAGGTGCAGGTGAGGGAGTGCGAGAGGGCTGCACCGGTGTACACCGGAACTCTTCGTCACTGGTGAGCTGCGCGTCCGGAATATTGCAACACACTGAGTTCACTGTGTCCTCACTACTTTTTTGAACACACTGCTGAGCCTTATGGAGGCAAGGTTTCCAAGCGGGCGGCACATGCCATGCACCATCTATGTTAAACGTCGGACGCTTCCCTGAGTTTACGGGGTATAAAATACTTCTCCCTTGCCAGGACCTCCGCCTTATCACATTGAATAAAGTGTTGAGCGTCCGAACAGAGAGCATGCTCCACCACCGCAGAGCTGTTGCCGTCCAAATTCATTATCGCGCGTATGTGTTCCGTAAGCCTCAACAACCGTTAAGCTTGCGTGCGCGCCGTGTGGCTGCCTGCAGTGCTAAACGAGCTGCGAACACGCGCGCGCACTCGCCTTGAAGAAGATCGCCGGCCGCGATCGAAACTCGAGTTGGACTGTTCTGACTATATTATACGTGAGTTACCCGTGTATTTAGTTATTGTCTCAATCATATTAAAGAACATGCCGAAATCGGTACACTTTCTTTATAATGTTAGCATACAGGTATAGATGGTTGCCCAAAACTACAAATGACGCCCACTTGAATAACGTCATATTATATAGATTTAACGACTAAAATCGTATACAAGCATCAAAATAATTATTGGATTTGCTACTCAGAGCCTTTTAATAGTCAGTATGTAACGAAATGGCTGATTACTGGCGGGAGTTCTTATTATGGTAGTAAAATCATCCAACAGCAATTATATCGTACAGTGTTCAACTGGTGACTTTTCATACGTAACACAGTCAAGTATACTTATTAGATTTTTAATGAAATAAGTTTAAGTATATGGCAGCAAATTTTCTAAATATTGATAGCAATTTCATCAAAGTAAATTCCTTTAGAAAACTAAATTTTTTTAAACTACGTATTTATTTAACTTCATGCAAATAAACTTAGTAATTATACATAACATATATGTATAAATTTGAAATGTAAATTTTATGCATATTTTATTACTTTTCATGATCCATAAGATAATTAAAAGATTATTTAATATAATATGATTCAATTACTGATGTACCTATAATGTACTTGGAAGGAAAATAAAATTAGAAGAAATGTCTTCTGTCTGATCTCCATGATAAACACCTGTATTTGTGTATCTTTGTTTTGTGATATAATTGTATCGAGATTATGGGAACTGATTGCCAATACGAGGCGTGTAGCGGCAGGACTAATCTATCGGTATTATCTTTTGGTATCGGTACCTACCACAGGTGCGGGATATCTCTGAAATGCGCACGTGCATCCGTTTTGATAACTGTTCTATTATTATTTTACTAGCTGTATTTCATGACTTTTCTTGTTGTTATTGTTTCCGCCCTAAAGATTTTATTTTTTTAATATCGCTATTGGTTTTGATGTTTGTTATTTTCCTGCCATTTTCCAAAACAATAAAATGTTTAATTTTGAGAGACCTGGAAGACAAATAACGGAATAACTTTTACAATAATTATGAAAACAGATTTCTATATTTATTTTCAGGCAACCACTTGAGAAAAGTATCTTTTGGTGATAAGGTCTCTACTGCTATTTTTCATCTTTGTGCAATATACACACATTTATGGATTTATCTACAAATGCTAAAATAAAACATGAAATTATTTTGTTTTTTGTAAATGGCTATCTACCTACTAACAGTTTCAATACCAACTATGGCACTAGGTAATTCGCTGGTGTATTTAATTTTTACATACTTCTATGCTAAATTAAAACAAATAAAAACAAAAAGTACATGAGATTTACATGTCACAACTTTTGCATATTAATTTATTAAATTTTTTATAATAAGATTTAATTATATAACTGCTGCATTCGCAAATTAGGACAAACTACCACAGTCACACATTTCCCATATCAGTGTGATGCGTGATATTTGAGTGATCCACGCAAATTGACATGAACTTTGAACAAAAGTAAATAAAAGCGTATATTTTATGAGGCGGCTATGTACTATTTGGTAAGTACATACAGGTGCTATAATATTGTGATTGCGTCATAAACTAAGGATGGTCTCATTTGCATAATCTGCTCGGGGAAGTACCGCAACGACAGTTTCATTGACAGTAGCCTCTTCTTTGTACTTTAGTGATTTTGCAGGTGACTTTTCTATATCAAGTTCAAATCAAGATAGCGGTTAGTGCATGCAGGTGTTAATATTTTCCTGTCACATGTTTACTGTACTTTGTATTTGATTATTACTAGAAATTTGAGTCATGATAATTTAGCGCTATTTCTCAACAAAACTTTAACAAAAAAGTGTACCAAAAAAGGTTTTAGTACACACATATTAGGCTTACACGTCACCGCTATCTCGTCTGATGTGAAGCGACGATGCGGTTTAAGATGGAGCGGCTTATCGAGAAAGACCGATTCACTGTCTCGATTTGAAGACGCTAAGATTGTAACAACCATCTTTTCACAAAAGTTGAGTCAAAGCCTTTCGTTCGAGTCTTTGTAACGTCAACCATGATACGATGTCAGTGTGTTGTTGTTACATTGCGATATACTTATGCAATGAAAAGTGTCCGTTGCGTTTGGAGATTTTTTCCTATCAGCAGGGAATAATTTTCTCCAGAAATTCACTTCGATACTTTTTAATCATCTTCAAGGAGGAGTTTTTTAATTCGATTGTATTCACTTATTATTAATTGTTTGTTTGCTAAATAATTCTTTAAAGGTGGTCTCATATTCCTTTTATCAAAATCGGTGGGGGTTTTGAAATGTCCTCAAAACACTAAAATTTGCTTACCCTTACCGAGATGACGTATTTGTAGATTTCACAGAAATTATGAAACTTAGTCAAGTGTTTATTAAATTGAAATTCAAGTCAGTTTTTTAGATGACCAACGCATGCACCTTACTGTAACCATCACGCCTGTGCTGCGAAACTATATGAACACTAAGAATTATAATAAATAGATTTCTAATACTGCACTGCGTTCGACTATCTGATGTCTTTCAGCCGACAGATATATTAAGATTATAAAAAGTTTAAGTCATTATCAATGCAATGGGCAATGGGCAGGCCACATCGCTCGCAGAACTGACAACCGATGGGGAAGAAAGGTTCTCGAGTGGCGACCACGAACCGGAAGACGCAGTGTTGGACGGCCTCCCACTAGATGGACACATGACCTCACAAAGGTCGCTGGAAACCGCTGGTTGCAGGTTGCGCAGGACCGTTCATTGTGGAAATCTAGGGGAGAGGCCTATGTTCAGCAGTGGACGTCTTGCGGCTGATGATGATGATGATGATGATGAAGTCATTATCTCGACGTATATTTCAAACGGTTATAAAAAGTATTTAACTATTGTGACCCTTTAACCATAAATGTGTCTTTTCTGACTTATTGTCTAATGTTATACCAATCAGTGAGCTGTCAGGTATTTTGTGAATGTATATCAGAAATGTATGTATGTATGTTCAAATACTAAATCATACCAAATTGACCTTACGACACGGTCCCGTTTCGTAGCCTTTTTAAATATGAATACGACAGCTTGTTATCACGAGCAAAGAGATACCTCTTGATTGGTTAAAGATGAAGCACGTAGATAGATAGTAAATCTGTCTGACTGTCATATCAAAACACCTGTTGTGATACTACACTTGATATCGTTTCTATCAGTGAGTAGATTTTCCATGAACCCGAACTTCAACCGAACAATGTTTTACTGAATTTTCAACATTATATGTAGGTACCTACATATTTTCGAATTGATAATACTGCAAAATAAACAAAAAGAATTTATGTAGTAACATAGTAAAAGTTTTCCTAAATAATAATAATTAGGGTAACGTTTTCAGAGTAATTACAGTGCAACAAGATACATCATTTTATCTCCTCCTTTTTTGAAGTCCTCTAAAAATAAAACCTACTTACTATTGTTTACGATTATTTGGCTTTTGCAAATAGACATTCAGCATCTAACGTCATATCCTCACTATTCCAACGTGGTGTGTTCACACCGGAAGTTCGCGTCGTTATTTCATCCGATGACATGTGTCGGGTCCACATGTCGCGATTTTGTGTAGTCGTTGATGACGTCATTTGTCATGTGTGAAGATGCAGTTTTTCGACGTCTGCGGCGGACCTCACACGTGAATTAAGCTTTGCATTTCCGCAAAGCAACATGACACTTCATCAGATGAGGCTCCTTATAGATGACTACAGCGACATAAATCAAAAGATGTGCCCTGAACACCTTGACAATGTTAACAAACTGCGTCTCTGTGTGTAGCGTGAGTGGTTTACAACTACCAATCTACATGACCACTAGAATCGCTTCGAGGTTCGAGGTATGTTGCGATTCTTCTTATTTTGGTTGTTGACAACGAATAGCGATAGGTATAAACGTCCGGCGTTCACCGCTTTCTACAAGCGACTAAAACGGAAAGAATGAGCTCACTCTTCCCAGCGATAACAATAATTCCGTGCGCCTGAAGTTTGGGAAGGCACATCCATTGATTTATATCGATGGTATCGAGTCTACCTCTTCTCCAAAATACTATCGAGGGGAGTCATGGTTGGCGCATGCATAGTAAGTACTCGTGAACGGGCGCTGCTTGGTAAACTTGGACTGCTTGTGATATTTACGCGTTGCAGGCCAATAAATGTTTACAGTGATCGGACTCTATCGGACCCCTTTCCGCAGGACTGAAAGAATCCCATCATTTCATTTTCCTTTACTCAAGGGAGGAGAAATTCGCGAATAGAAACTTCCTATCCGGTCGGGAATCAGACGCCACCAAAGCAAGTCGTTGTGTGATGCCCAGGGTGCACCGTGCACCACACAACGTGGGGGGATGTGGTCTACAACGGAGCGGTCTTACCTAGAAGAGGCCGTCAATCTAAACTTGAAGACAACCAGGTTATACCCACCAGGAAACGGCCACTCACGCAACGCATTTCACAGTTTACGAACATGTATACAAGAAAGAGCAAGGTGGTCTTGAAATGAAATGAAAATAATTATTGTGCCAAAACTAGGACCAATTATACGGGTATATTTGATCGAAGTGCCAAAATAAAACATTCATAAAATAAAAACACACGAAAAAGAATATGCGACATAATAAAGTTTCTTCTAAAAATTTGATCAGGTCCTGCAAGTGGACCTGCAGATCAGGTGCATACTCTTGGAAATGTATTTTATAAAAACCCGTTGAAATCGCAACTTTGTGGCGATTTTCAAATGTTTTACGTGATCGAGCAGGCTCAGAGACGAGGTGCGCGAAATGTTGAACGTGATTTTAATTACGCTACTATGAGCTTTAGTAACGAAACTACCTGTGTTAATGCATAGATATACACCAATGGATGTGCCCTGAGCATCTTGAAATTGGTGATAAACTGCGTTTCTGTGTGTTTAGTGAGTATAGTAAGTGGTTTACACACAACCAATATACTTGACCTCTAGAATCGCTAGCGGCGAGATATGCTGTGGTTCTATTTATTTTTGTTCTAATTTGTTGACAACGAAAAGTAATAGGTAAAAACGTGACTCTCTCCGTTCTAGTCGGTTGCAGGAAGCGATGAACGCCGGACGTTTTTACCTATTACTTTTCGTTGTCAACAAATTAGAACAAGAGTGAGTTTACTCCTCCCAACGATGAAATAATTCCGTGCGCCCTCCAGTTTTAGAGGCCACATCTATATATTGAGATCGTTGTGTAAATGTAGAATAAGTTCACGTTTGACCGCAGTTTACCGTCATATTTCCAACATTTACTCAAGTTCTAAACATTATAGGTACAGTACCTACCTAGTTGATCACGACCTAAATTGTAGTTTAACTATTCGTTTGCCACGGGCGAATACATAATAAATAGGCACTCAGGAAACACGTACATATTCCAATAGTGAAATATTTTTTGAAATAGGTGCAGTAGTTCCTGAGATTAGCGAGTTCAAACAAAAAACACTTCAGCTTTATAATCCCTTCATAGAATAAAAACAAAGTCACTTCCCGCTGCCTGTCTGTCCTTGTGTACGCATATGTTACCGGCAATCTGTATAATCCGGTATTCTATACAATACCTAGGAAATGTATAGAAAATCTAAAACATGTAGGTAATTAATGAATTACTATTTATTTTATTTATTGCCAGGGTATTATATACAATACCGATTGTGCAGCCCAGAATATAAAAGACTCTATTACATCTATGATCTATGACTCTATTACTGAGATTTGACTCCGGGTGGGCCAGAAGCTCTACGGTCAGCCCAGAGTGTTGTTTCGCCATACTCGACCTGCGCTCCACTCGCACGCTTCGCCTCGCATGGCTAGCTGCACTCAGGACCTCCCTTGAGCTTCTGGCTCCCGCATTTTTTAATACACTCTAGGGTAGTAGCGACAAGACTAGGAGAAGTCGGGGTGCTCCGAGTCGGGCTATATATTATGACGTTGATAAATATAAACCAAGATTTATTTATTTTACACATTGCTGGTGAAACACCAGGTAGCCAGGTACTCTATTCAATCCCTAAGAATTGAATTTATTAACTAGGTAAAGTAAGTAAATGGACACTAATATTTCATACATATTCCGGACGTCTCAGGGTATTCTATGCATCGCCTAGTTATTGTTAAATTCAGGTGTTGTATCACCTGAATTTTGAAACCTGAAAAAATATTGCCGATAACAACTTAACTCTTCGTGTTCCAATAGCTGCGTGTCACTGTGCTGTTATGTGGCAGGCATGTTGCTTACCATCAGGCACATGTCCTGCTCGTCTCGTCCCTCTATTCTACAAGAAAAAACCTACCGTGATATTATAATTTACGCGTTAGATTATAATGTAACGACAATTTTACAGTGACATATTATTATGTAAAAATATGTTTGCTCCACTTATTGATTGTTAAATTAAAAGGATTCCTATTTAATTTTTGGACTCCGCTGTAAATATTTCAATGAGAAAAAAATGTCATACAAAAAGTCCCCCCCGATCATAATTTTATAATTGATACATAATATCCACCTGAATCCCACTTGAAGGCAAAAAACTACTTAATCTGTGGAATCACACTGGGGACGCAAAAAATATACCGGCCTCTCTTTTACACGGAGATGCATGTAGAGCTAGGAACTTCACTAGAAATGACGACAAATATTTTTACAAATTATTTAAAATTATTTTTAATACTTAATTACAATTACATTACTAGCAACAACCTGCAGTTTTACCAGCACCGTTCTCGTTCTCGTTATTTTCGAGGGATAAAAAGTAGCCTATGTGTCATTCCAGACTAAAATAATCTACCTGGTTTCAAATGTCAACTTTATCCGTTTATACGGGCCGACGTGATTGAGCAACAAACATCTAAATATACAAACTTTTGCATTTGTAATATAAGTAGGATTGACATAGATACCAATATTATAAAGCTGAAGAGGTTGTAAGTTTGAACGCGCTAATCTCAGGAACAACTAGACCGATTTCAAAAATGATTGCATCGTTGGATATGTACGTAATCCCTGAGTGTTATAGGCTATACGAATACATATCGTACAACAATAAGAGTAAGGACACTTCAGGCAGTACGGTTTTGGCTTAGGCTACTGCCGGTAGGGAAAACCAAGGATCTGGCAGTGCCCTACGTACGGCCTACGGCTCTTGCGGCAAGGATCCAATCTATACCTGTAGCCGATACATAGAGCTAATATCCTAAATTGTTAAGGTGCCAGATGCTTGAAATTCAACATTAAAAAATTAGTGTTACAACTGTTCATAATAATTATTAGTTATTAATGTTAACTGACGTAATGTTACGCTTTTAATAATTAAAATTCACAACCATTGTCACTCGTTGGAAGAGAAACCCATTTACTTTCGCAAAAAAAAAACACTCATTTCAAAGGTCTCGTCGGTAATACTAATCAATTGCATTCGGATTACATAAAAAATAATAGTTTCGTAATAATAATTGAGAATGAGCATTGAGCAGCACCGAAATTTTCAAATAAGCGCATACATATTGATTGCAAACCCATTGCTCATATTATTGCATATTATCCGCATTTGACCACTCCTGATGGTAAGTGATGGCGTGGTAGTAGATGACACGCTCTGACTTATAAGATACTTATCCATTCACTCTAACCTTGAAACATTCTAAAAGGATTTTTCAGGGCACTTATTCCAACTTAATTCTGTATATTACTCCTAAAAAAAAATTAGAGCATTATTAGTGACGGTACAAGTGTTATGTAATGTTTGTTGTTGTTTGTGTCGAAATTTTCGCAAAAATCGGTATCAAAATGTAGCAAATCTTTTTACAGATTTAATGAGACCAGATACCACGTCAGACCCTCAGTTACAGAGACAGACACATCAAACAAACACAACCCTACTTCTTATGTCAGATTTTAAATTGAAAATAGGTACCTATAGCTATAGCAGAAAAGGAGAAAAGGATTCCCGTAAGCATAAGCATATGAAACCCGAAAAGGATTGCATATGGCGAAGGCTATATCAAGCTTTTTGGTCAAAACCATAATCTACAAAGCTAGCCATGTTTGGATGGGGTGGACGAAAATAAGAATTATTCGTGATTTTTATAAACGTCACGGCTTCATGCACATGTCACGCACTCTTTAATTACTAATTACTCTAAGATAAAAAGACAGATACGTTTGTTAATTACTTATTATCTTTTAAAGAACATTTTAATCTGTTTGCATCTAATACGTAAACTTCTGCGATTGTAAAAGTATACCGGGTGCATGATTCCTTCGTTATTTGTCGTTGTAATAACGGTTGTACCCTGATCCTCCTGCGTAGACTATGTTATCCAAAGTTTACATATACTAAGTACATATAGAGTTAGAACAAACGCACGAATCTAATCGCTCTTGTCTTCTCGCTCTTGTGGAACTGTTATACTTTTGTCGCGGCACATCACTATATCGCCATAGCTAACATACACCTCATCTGCTTACGATTGGTACAAAGGAACCGTGCGGAAAACCCTGATCTATTTACTTCTCCTTTATCTAAGATGTCGTCGGTTGCCCTGCGACTTATAATTCCGGCATGTGTCAAGCGTCACCGGTACAAGAAGTTGCACTCTTGCGGTTGCCAACTCGCATCCCAGTTTGGTGATTATGGACAAACCTCTCTCATGGTAAGTTCCTAAAAACATAGTCTTAAAGTTACTGGCCGCACGTTAGACTTGGTCTAGGTGGCGGTCATAGTAACGGCAGGGCAGGGGATGGAAAGAATCCCTAGGCTACGGGAGGCTATCAAACCAAACTGACTGTGGCTATATAATAAACGACCGATTCGTGAAGACAATAGGTTTTCACAGCTGGAAGAGCCGACTCACATAAGAGTGCACCTTCTCGGTGTATGTGAAGTCCAAATACAGGAAGATGATCCCACAACCTTGAAATAAGGTAGATGACTCTTGCGTCATAATATGTACTCGTATAAACAACTAGTAACTAGTACCCGTGCCTGTTATTTTCCCGGAATTAGCCTAGACCAATTAGAAGAATTAGGTTAGTCTGCAATGATGCATTATTTTGTTTTTTACTTTAAAAACCGCCACACCGATTTCGATAAACTTTAGATGAGACTACCTCTGAACTATGATCTACCAAACAAAAAATAACCATCAAAATCTCGCCGCTAGCGATTCTAGGGGTAAAGTAGATTGGTTGTTTGTAAACCACTTACGCTACAAACAGAGACGCAGTTTACCAGTTTATTACCAATTTCAAGGTACTCAGGGCACATCTTTTGGTTTATATCGATGAAAAAAACATACAACCGTATTGAGAATCACCTCCTTTTTTGAAGCCGGTTAATAATCTTTATTTAACCACGAGCGCCATGACAGGTAGTACATCTATTTATATAAAATAAAATAAATAAATATTGGTGGACAATTCACACACAACACCATCTGACCCCAAACTAAGCAAAGCTTGTATGATGGCGACCAGATAGCTGATATAATACTTATAAAGTTTTAAATATATACTTATTATACATAGAAACACCCAGACACCGTGCAAACATTTGAATTCATCACACAAATATTTGCACTGGGTGGGAATCGAACCCACGACCCTCGGCTTCGAAGGCAGAGCTACTACCAACTAAGCCACGAGGCCAGTCATAAAAGCGAAAGGTCACTCATCACGAAATCTCAGAAATTACAAATACTAGGAGTCTGAAATTCTGCATGGAGGTGCCTTTTAGACGGGGTTTTACGAAATTCAACCCCTAAGAGGGTGAATTAGGGGATGAAAGTGTTGCATAAACGCACAGGGCCAACCCCTAAGGACTAGACTCTTAATATTTCACATAAGTATTCATATGATGTATGGATCTACTAACACGCGCGCGGGCCCGCCGGCAGCCGGCGCCCTGAAAAATTTCACCCCCAAGGGGGTGAAATAGGGGACGAAAAATTCACAAAAACGCTTAGAATTTACTCCAATGACTTACAAAACGCGAGCGAAGCCGCGGGCAAAAGCTAGTAATCTATATTGTTCATACGCTACGCTCTACGTGGTTATATGTACCTAAGTATGCGAGCTACTCACCACCTGACACGTGACTTACCTACTTGTCGCATTATTAGTCATCAAAGGTAATTTAAAATAAGTGCAAACAATTTATAGAAATCATACATTAAGCTTATCGTAATAATCGATTCATCACCAATGAACCGTATTTATCTTAGTTTTATTAACACAACAGGAAAAGATAACAATAAATTATACTACATAAAATTACCATTGGTCGGAAGTTACCTGCATAGTTTTATTTTAAGTACATAAGTCCTTGCTTCAACAGTTTTTTTTTTTCGATGAAAATATAGTGGTTTTCGATAATATTCTGTGCGTCATTCATGAGCCCTGTTCCGCAGTTGACGGATAAATTAAAAAATTAAAATTCATTTATTTAAAGTAACATATAAGACTCATATACATCGATAAAAAATTAATTACGTCACATTACATTATAAATACCTATTCAACAGTCATTACACCTATTAATTATTAAATTTTACATTATTATTATTGAATATTAATTACATTATTAATTATTAAATTTTACATTATACAGCCAAACATTTTACATACACTAAAATAAACATTCACACACTCAATAGTGTAGGATAATAATCAATAGAATAGGATAGTAGTGGTAGGATTCTTTACAGATACATCTTTGCAGATACAGATCCCCCGGCTCAAATCCCACGCATCATTATATTTTCGAAGTCATGTGCGTAATGCCGTTAAATTAAAAACAGTGCAGTAAAACATCGTGAGGAAACCGAAATGTTCTTAGAATCTTTTGAGGTTATGGGTCGTCTACCAACCCGCATTTGGTCAGCGTGGTGGATGATGACCTTGAGTATCTTCTTTCGCGAAAAGGAGCCGAGTCCCAGCTGTGTGAAAATTAAATGGCTGCCTTATGATAACCTAATTTATTTTGCTTCTGCTTTGTTCAGTAATAGACTACAGGCTCGTGAACAAAATGTATGGGTCATGTGAACCACCAGGAGATCTATGTAGGATTTTAGAAGGGTATAAAATAATAAGATTCAGCACTACGCCATCACTTGTAAGCTGTCCAACTGAGTGCAGTTGAAGATAAGGGGTTTCAGCCCTGGATCATTTCTCCTTGTCGAATGATTTTTACACGGCGATACGGAATAGTGGGTTAGAAGAGGTATTGAAACTATAAAAATAGTGCAATTTGTTTTATGAAGTGAAAACTTCTTTAGGCGCACCTAGACAGATTTTTCGTGGGCTGTGAATTGAATTCATTCGTCACGCTCGGGTATGATAAGAAAACTTCAGGTAAACTCGGGACCATGGCTATTGGCCATTTTGAAATACGTCAGCCAATGGGAAATGCTGAAAGGGCGTGGACAGGCCATCATGACATGGCCATCTAGAAACGCATCAGGCAATGGGAAATGCTGACGCATTTCTAGATGGCCTTGCCATGATGGCCAGGCCACGCCCTCTGGTTACGCCCGTGTAGCTTCCAAGGTAAGCTATCAAATTCTGAGTTATAAGTTTTCACTTCTAGCGGCAGTTCCTATGACTGCCAATTTTTATTTTTTGTATCATTGTCTTTGTTGGAAAAAATCATGATTTTCCGCCTATTTTCCGGGTAAATTTGGCCATTTGATCATGTCCGACATTGGTTCCATACAGTTTCAATACCTCTTCTTATCAATTATTCCGCAACGCCGTACAAAAATCAAGCGTCAAGGAGAAATGATCGAGGGTTGCAACCCCCTATCTTCAGCTGCACTCAGTTGGACAGCTTACAAGTGACGGCATGGTCCGGAATCTTATTATTTTATACCCTACTATCATGCTACATAAGTACAAGTAATTTATTGATATCATTAGAGATACATGCCATTTCCACAGATTTATATTGAAAAACATACTATGTTACATAGTACTTGCAATTGATTCAATTATTAATAACTAGCTGTTACCCGCGACTTCGTCCGCGCGAAATAAATACTAAGGTAACTCAGGCAGTACCTATTTGTATACCCCCAGACACATTTACGGTTACTAAAAACAGCTTATAATAAAACAATTGTATACAATTTTATCAAAATCGGTTCAGTTGTTTAGATCTGAAAGCGTAAGAGACATTCGGCCCCATTTCAACTCCAATTTCATCCCCATACAGTTTGAAATTACAAAATTGTAAGAACAAACATTCGTTTGCTTCGTGTCAAGTGCCTATATGTACAGAATTTCAAGGTTTTATCTTCAACAGTTGGGTACTTCCATGTTGACATTTATCCCCCATTTCAACTCCAATTTCCCCCCCGTACAGTTCGAAACTATAAAATTGCTAGAACAAACATTCGTTGGCTTTGTGTCAAGTGCCTATAAATACTGAGTTTCATGCTTTTATCTTCAACGGTTGAGAACTTCCAAATTGACATTCATCCCCCATTTCAACCCCAATTTCATACCCGTACAATACGAAATTACGAAATTGATAGAACAAACATTCGTTTGCTTCGTGTCAAGTGTCTAGATACAACATTTGATAACTTTTAAAATCATCGTTTGAGCTTGTATGAACCTCTTGTGGGCGCATCCCTGATTTCGTGCGGCAGTCGGTTATACACTTGTCGCCGCAACGTGCAGCAGTTTGTCCGACTTGTCCAGCCGGTGCGGCACCGCGCGCAGCCGGTGCGTGTGCCGCGCGCAGCCGGTCCGTGTGCCGCGCGCAGCCGGTCCATGTGCCGCGAGCAGCCAGTGCGTGTGCCGCGCGCAGCCGGTGCGTGTGCCGCGCGCAGGCGGTGCGTGTGCCGCGCGCAGCCGGTCCATGTGCCGCGAGCAGCCGGTGCATGTGCCGCGCGCAGCCGGTGCGTGTGCCGCGCGCAGCCGGTGCGTGTGCCACGCGCAGCCGGTGCGTGTGCCGCGCGCAGCCGATGCGTGTGCCGCGCGCAGCCCTTCAGGATGGTCCCTGGCGTACAGTGCCGCCTGTAATATATGGCCATAGGTCTCCTGGTGGTTCACATGACCCGCAAATTTTGTTCACGGCCCTGTAGTCTATAAGCAATCTTCAAGCACCTTCATCGAGTAGGAAACACTGACATCATTTTTGACATGGCATGATTCATGGTGGCTCGTGCTTAGAACCTCCGATTTCGCAAGGTGCACGAGTTTGTCATTAGCACTGTCTTTAATGGTGAAGGAAAACATCGTGAGAAAGCCGGAGTGTTCCAAGAAAGACAAGTTTAAATAGCATGTATTTAAATTTGTCTTCCAGCGTGGTCAATTATGGCCTTGGCATTATCCTTGAGAGAGTAGGCCCCGAGTCCCTGTAATACAACGTAAAATATTTTGCTTATACCTACACGTCCAAGAGTCACAGTGGCGCCATCTATAATTTTTTAATCGTCCGAACACGCCACTATCAAAATACACCTGAAACATTATCTATATTCGTTTTGCGTAATATCACGTACGAACTTTGTATTCTAGATTATGCCTTATCAAAAACGTAATAGTGCTTCATCACTATGATTTCAGGTGTAAAAGTGTATTACTAATGTTTTGGTGACTACGACGAAGGCATTCTTGCTTCCTTTTTTGGAAATTTCTAAAATTATCAACCTTGTTTTGTGTTTCAGCGTAACACATCTTGTTGATGTGAAAACTTCATAAACGCCACACAAAGATTTCTCGTGGGCTGTGAGTGAAGCTCATCGTCACGGTCGTAAATGAAAGAATAAGGCCAATTGTCCACGTAGCTGCACGACATCCGAACGATTTCGACAATTGTCGGATGCAAGACGAATGCTTGCATCTTGCGTACAAATAATGAAGTCTGTGTCCACGAAACGACAACGACACGACAGCCGCACGTCTTGTGTTTGTTCGTAGGATGCATGCATTCGACAAAAGACGCGTGCGTGGACAGTAGGCTTAAATGTTTGGGTGAACACGGTACCATCGGCGAAATACGTTAACATTTCTAGATGGCCATGCTTAGAAGACTTATTTAGACGGCAATACTTTAAAGATTTATTCCAGACTATCAGTCCGCCACCCGCGTCGTTTCCAAAGTGAGCTATCAAATTCTGAGTTATAAGTTTTCACTTCTATCGGCGAGTCGTATGACTGCCGATTTTATTTTTATAGAACAGAGTGACGAGACGACCCGGACATGTGCCTGATGGTAAGCAAACGACTGTCCATAACAGCACAGTGTCACGCTGCTATTGGAAGATAAAGAGTCCAAGTTACTACCTAGCACTACTGCGTTCGTCACCCTGATTTATATAACAAATTTGATTTATTCTTACATAATAAATTTGATATATTTCTATGCCTTGTAATTTCTCTGGAAACATTGCCCTTCAAATCAGAACTCACTGTTTGCACACTACTGCTTGGCGGTAGAATAAATGGCAATAGTGTGTTGCTTCACCAGGTGAATAAAGGGTCCATCCTGACAACCACCTCACAGGTCATGACAAGTCACATGTTTCCACTGTTGAAAACTTCTCTCACAAGGAAAGAGTGCAGGTCAAAATCTACCACGCTGGATAAGTTAAGTCCTATGTTTGCTAAATGCACATAAAACTTTCGTCTTTGTAATATTAATCAGGTTTTCGAAGTGAAAACTTCTTTCGGCGCAGACAGATAGATTTTTCATGGGCTGTGAATTGAATAGGGTACTATCCTCAAAAAAACTAAGTAGCCCGTTAGTTAGATTGTCAAAAATTATTGTACACGTATTTTTTCTTTTGTTTCACAAACAAAAAATGACGAAGATACAGCGCTTCGAAGTTTCGTGTGACGTCACTTGTGAGTACGATTTTTACTCACGAGTGACGTCGCGACCCCCCACTCTCGAAGTTTGATGGTCTATATCCTTGACGATTTTTAATATTATGAATAAACAAAAAATACGTGTCCAATATTTTTCCATGATCTAGCTGACGGACTAATTAGGATGGTGTATTTTTGACCCAGTCCGGTACCTTATTCTAGCGTCACGCTCGGGAATGATATGAAATCTTCGGGTAAACTCGGTACCATAGCCGTGCTCATGACCACACCCTCCGGTTTCATCCGCGTAGTTTTCAAAGTAAGCTATCAAATTCTGAGTTATAAGTTTTCACTTCTATGGGCAGTTCCTATGACTGTCAATTTTTTATAATGCGACGAGCACGACATGCGCCTGATGGTCAACAGCACGCCTACCCTTAACAGCACGTGCCGTATAACCAAGTGAACAAGAAAAGTTTAAGTTTAATTCGGTGCTTAGCACTGAACTGCGCTCGTCATGTGGAGAGATGACATGATTTGTATCTTCAGGTACCCTCCAATTTCTTTGTAAACATCGCCGTTTAAACCGGAATAAACTCAGTAAATTTAGTAACTTACTAAGTGGAAATTCAAAATTGGGGGGGGGGGGGGGGGGTGGGTGTATGTGCCCCATGACCCCCTCCCTGGATCCGCCCTTGATCCTACTTCCTACTAATATTACCAATGTCAATGTATGTTTGGATATTTGTACGTTTATTGCTCAATCACGTCGTAACGTATGAACGGATCGGGCTGAAATTTGGCACACAGATTAATAGATATAGTCTGGAATAGCACATAGGCTACTGTTTATCACGGGAAACGTGAACTACGGCGGGTAAGGCCGCGGAGCACTGCTAGTCTATACTATGCCCATGCAGCTATGATCTGCATTGTCATATGTATGAAAACTGCCTACTTACCACCAGACTCGTGACTTACTTTTTATCCCGAAAAAATAACGGGAACGACGGGAATGGGAATTATGCGGGTAAAACCTGGTAAAAAATGCGTTGCCTGAGTGGGATTTCCCTGTTGGTTACAATCTTTGTGTCTTCAAATCCAGAGTGAATCGGTTTCTTCTAGGTAAACACGCCCCATCGTAGACCGCATCGTCGCTTAACATCAGGCGAGATGGCGGTCAAGTGTAAGCCTATAAAAGTTAAAAAAAAAACCGTGGGGCACTGGTACTTAAAAAGAAGTATTAGTGCAGTGAACAACCTGAAGTCTGATTATTCTTCTTTATTTAAAAAATTAAACAAACTTCATCTTACCATCGACATTCGATATATTTATTATCATCGAAATACGTATGTTTTTTAACCGACTTCAAAAAAAGAAGGTTTGTCAATTCGACCGTATATATGTTTTTTTTATGTCTTGTGTGTTCGCGGATAACTTCGTTGTTTATGAACCGATTTTGATGATTCTTTTTTTGTTGGATAGGAAACATTCCAAGGGTGGTACCATGATAAGGAAACCAGGATCTGATAATGGAACCTTGGAGAAATTGAAGAGAACTTCCAAAATTTTAGGGGCGACTAGCGCTTTTGTTAAGTCGGTTCTTTTTTCGTTAAAATTATATCTAAAAATAATCCAGTCGAAACTTATGAGGTAACAAACATATTTATGAAAAATACTGTCGAATTGAGAACCTCCTTTTTATCGGACTTCGAAAAAATATGACGCTCTCAAGTCGGTTGTACTTATGTGTTTTGACGTGATAACGTCTTATAATTCGATGAAGCCGGCTGCACGCCCGCAAAACTGTAACGTTCCGCCGTTACCGTTAGTTCGTCTTCCGTGCCATGCGGACGAAGCTGAGCGCTGAGGGCGCCACCCTTGTGTGTTGTGTGGGGCTCTCCGTCACCTAAGTGACGGACTACCTATTAAAAATTTGAGCTACTACACCAGCGCGCAAAGTGATCGCGCACTCTTCCGCGGCCCCGCCTGCGCTGGCCCTATTTGGACCTGTAGATGTTGAGTGTCTTGAGGGGCAAGTCCTGCCATGGTATGTGCAGATGTGACAATGTGTGTTCAACATTGCCCATCCTCTGGGAGGAGCCCTACTCTAGCAAACAGCCTGTCATGTTACCTCCGTACCTCCCTCCACAATGAGAGAGAATTTTAAATGAATCCACGAGTAGCTCATCTGTGTTGTAGTCGGTCCAATCCGACTTAAGTTTTTACCGCATCCCAGCCTTTTTAAGGAGAGTGCAGTTTCAGCACTCACGTGATCGCTGCTCGTTTGGTACCCATTTTTTTTTAGAACGGACCTATAGTAGCTTGTTGTGGGTGCCTCTAATACTACCTATCGGACTTTGGGTTTGGCACCCAAACGAGCTATGAGCTATGAAGATTGCCGAGTTTTGAGCTTTTAAAAATTTACTAAAAATGATTAATTACGATTATTTGTATGCTTCTTATTTGAATAAATTAGTTATTTAAAAAATACTTAAAAGTATTGCTTCTAATAGTTAAAAAGTAGTACTTTTTAATAACTTTGACGAATTTGAATTGATTTGATTTTAATTGATTTTGATTTTAATTTTTTACGTAATTTACGTGAACATTTCAAATCGAATTTTTGAGTAACTTCGAAACCTTTATTTTTTAATATTTTATTCTTGAATTACAGTTTTATATACAGTAAATCTTACAAAAATAATTAAAACGTGTTCTACTAACCAAATCTAGGTGTTGTAGGTACCTACTAGGACTAACTGTTACTATACACCCACCATGAAATAGAAAAACATCAATTCAAGTTTCAAAGTTCATTTTTAGGGTTCCGTAAAACGTAAAAACGGAACCCTTATAGATTCGTCATGTCTGTCTGTCTGTCTGTCTGTCTGTCCGTCCGTATGTCACAGCCACTTTTTGCCGAAACTATGAGAACTACACTGTTGAAACTTGGTAAGTAGATGTATTCTGTAAACCGCATTAAGATTTTTACAAAAGTTTAAAATAAAAACAAAAATTAGGGGTGCCCCCCATACTGAGAACTGAAACTCAATTTTTTTTTCATCAAACCTACACGTGTGGGGTGTCTATCGATAGGTCTAAAAAATGATGTTGAGGTTTCTAATATAATTTTTGTCTACACTGAATAACTTGCGCGAGAGACGCTTCCAAAGGGGTAAAATGTGTGTCCCCCCCCTCTAACTTCTAAAGTAAGAGAATGAAAAAACTAAAAAAAATATATGATGTACATTACCATGAAAACTACCAACGAAAATTAGATTGAACTCGATCTGATGAGTAGTTTTTTTTTAGTACGTCATAAACACACTATTATTAAAACTTCGATCAAAGTTACAACGAACTACAAGAACTATGTGTACTATGTATATTATGTTACTTGCTGGAACGGAACCCTTCATGGGCGAGTCCAACTCGCACTTGGCTACTTTATTGTTTTTAAAGCTGATTGCACATAATGATAAAATAGGTGATATTTAATTGACAAGAAAGATTGCAATACAATTATTAGAAAACGTGGACAAACATATTTTTCTTATGTCTATAAACTCATTTATAATCAGTTATTTAATGCGAAAAAAAATAGACCTCAATTTAAAATTAAATTCTGACACTCGACCAAATTACACAAAAAGCTAAGTCGTCGACATAAAATTAATTTAAGCTTACCACACCGACTTCCATAAAATTTATATGGGGCCGCTGAACTATGATCTGCGAAACAAAAAAAATACTATCAAAATTATAAATAAATAATAATAAATAAACTGGTTAAAATAAACTGTGAAATAAAATTGTTACCTGATTGAAATGAGTACTGTTTTTTTGGGGTATGCTTCCCTGTCACACCATTTTGTCACACCAGTGTGACACAGAAGAATTTTTTTCCTCTGTGTCATACTATCTGGTGTGACAGACAATAATCGATTACATCGTATGACTAACCATCACACCAAATATTCAGCAACACAAACAACCAAGTCTAAATTGAAAAACAATCAATATATTTGAAAAGTATGTACAAAAACTAACCGGAAACAAAAGAAAATATTAGTTATTACGAAACTGACAATAAGAAATAACATCACATAAGCGTCGTTGCCGCTAACTTAAAAACGGTGAAGGAAAACATCGTGAGGAAACCGACATGTACCTAGAATCTTTCGAAGTCATGTGTCATCCGCCAACCCGCACTGGGCCAGCGTGGTGGATTATGGCCTTAACTCTCTCCTTGCGAGAGAAGGCCCCGAGTCCCAGCAGTGGGAACGTTTAGTGGGCTGTTGATGATTGATGATTGATGAAGCGTCGTTACAGAGTATTTAGTACTTTGTCTTAACGTAAATTATTAAGAAAAGTCTCAATCGTGATGTCTTTATGTAACCTCGATTGTGATTTCTTTAAGTAACCTAATCGGACTGGTTATGTTACTTAAGACCCAGATCCGACTCGGGGCACCCCGACTCTACGTAGTCTTGTCGCTACTACCCCTAGAGTGTATATAAAAAATGCGGGAGCCAGAAGCTCAAGGGAGGTCCTGAGTGGAGCGAGCCATGCGAGGCCAAGCGTAGCGAAGGGGGGAGGTGGCGAGCGAAGCGAGCCGGCGACCTCCGTAGTGGAGCGCAGGCCGAGTATGGAGAAGCGACACTCAGGGCTGACCGCAGAGCTTCTGGCGGGAGCCCACCCGGAGTAAAACTTCAGTGATAGACCCTAATCGGGCCGGTTAGATTAACCTATTAAGCCCGACTCGCGACGCGGCCGGCGTCGTGACGTCACACAAAAAATCATAACTAAAAAATGAAACCAAATTTTGTGTGTCTGTAAACGACAATGTACTGATAAATATTATCACCTATCTCTTAGGCATCAAAATAAACTAATAATCGAGTATGTTTATCATGAAAAAATAAGGTTTTAAAGTCCAAAAACCGGTTTTGCCCAAATTTGGCCTCTTGGGGCTCAAGTGATTAAATTGATACATTTAATTGGTACTCGGCCTGCGCTCCACTACGGAGGTCGCCGACTCGCTTCGCTCGCCACCTCCCCGTTCGCTACGCTTGGCCTCGCATGGCTCGCTCCACTCAGGACCTCCCTTGAGCTTCTGGCGGGAGCCCACCCAGAGTAAAACTTCAGTGATAGACCCTTATCGGGCCGGTTAGATTGAATTGATACATTTAATTGGTACTTTTATATAATTATGAGGTTTACATATCTAAATATAATAATATATATTGGTGGACAATTCACACATAACACTACACACATACATACACACACAATAGTACATTACATTTTTGGAATTATTATTACAAGTATATTTGGACAAGATGGTAGTGTGACTGTGAAGAATTTAATTCTCGCGTGTCACACTAGTGTGACTACGAAGAAAAAAATTCTTCTGTGTCACACTGGTGTGACAAAGTGGTGTGACAGGGAAGCATACCCCGTTTTTTTATAGATTTTCCTAACAAAACTACATAATTAGAAGCCAATTTGGTTCAAGTCCACGGGAATCAAACTTAGCATTACTTTGCAAAAAATACCATCTCCATTTTTAAACGGTTTTTTTTAGCTTTACTCCGTTTGATTTTTCTCGGGTCAAATTTAGTAATTTGAAATTTCACCCTCTTCCTGGTTGATCTGAAATTTGGTATACGCCTTTGGTTTTGGGGACAATCTGACAATACAATAAAATTAAATACACTAAAATTTATTATTTAATCAATCTATCTAATATACTAACATGTCCATTTTATTATTAAAACCTTATTTTCGTAAGTTTGACTGAACCCCAAAATATCAAATGAAAATATTCGGATTAGAAAAATGGCAGTTCTCCCGTTCCCTAGCTCTACATTGCACAAAGGGCTCTGGGCCCGCAGGTGGCTACAAAACCGAAAGGATTCTGCAGGTGCGAGGGGTCAGGTGCAGAATTAGGTTACCGTTGTGCTTAGATACGTCTATTCATAAAAAGGCTTCGACTATCTTTAGTACCTGAAAAGAATGTTATGGGGTCATGATCATTTTTTTTACTGGTGTTAATGTTTTTTTTACATTTTTGTGATGAATGTATGTATTATAAGTACTCAGTTAAAGTGATTTAATGTGTGTTATAAGTAGTTCAATTGTTTTTTATAACAGGCAGAACGTTTATTAACAAATCTAAAATACAATGACAGCTACTCTATGCTATTTACCTTACCAACTACTAATAGGGCAAGGTCTAAAGACAATGAAGAAGCTCAATTCCACTACCAGTTGGAAGCGCGCTCAGCATGCTGGCGGCATTACCACGCTGAATCGCGTGAAGTTATAAATTGCACTTTCACGAGTGTGCACATCAGGATACGATAATATAATATTACCCTCGCCTATTGGTTTTCGAATTGTGGAAATAGTACGAGTAGATAAGTTGTTCCATCTTTTAGACATTCCGTGTTTTCGCACATAGAGCTGTGAAACCGCTTTTATAACCTGAATCGAAGACGTAGCCGTACTGGCTACGTCTTCGATTCAGTGTTTCTGTTCTCCTACAAAATGGGAGGGAATCTTTAAACTAATGAATGGGCATTTTTGCACAGCATGTTACACTTTAGACCTTGTCCAGCCTTGTAGGCCAGTTTTAAACATGAAATGAAATATATTATCAAAATTTAAATTAAATGTTGTAACAAAATATTCAGGAAGCTAGTAACGGTAGTAAACGGCTTTGTTTACTAAAGAGGATAGGAACGAGGCTGTTTGGACGGCTGATTAAGATAGTTGGGAGCGTTAGCAAGTTTTTTTTTAAATAAAGAGTGACGAGACGAGGAGGACATGTGTCTGAAGGTAAGCAACACGCCTGCCACATAACAGCACAGTGACACCCAGCTATTGGAACATGAAGGGTCCAAATCATTACCTAGCACTGCATTGCTCTCGTCACCCAGAGATCTAAGTTGTTATATCTCTAAGCCCTGTAATTTCTCTGGAAACATTGCCCTTCAAACCGGAACACAGTAATGTTTGCACATTACTGCTTGGCGGTAGAATAACTGGCAAAGGTGTGGTACTTCCCCAGGCGGACTCTGCTAAGAGTCCTACCACTACAGATCGAATCAGACTACAGATAGAATACAGTTGTTTCAGGTATGTTCTATGTATCATTAGATAGTGAAATTAGATTGATAGGGTCCTGCGCCTTTTAAGGTAGCCCAAGGTTTAATAAACAGATGCCATTGAATTTGAGACCAACTACCCTAAGTCCCGCTTCAAAAGGTGACATCAAAACATTAGTCCATTCGAAATTTGGTGACGGAGATCAAAATCTTTTTATTCCAGATATCTTGGATCCATATATACACACAACAAATAAACTTATCTAGAAGAAAACCCGATTCACTCTTGATTTGAAACCCAGACCCCAAACTACGTTTATCCATCAGGGAATACCCACTCAGGCAACGTTCCACAGTTTTGATGTTCTTTTTACGAAAATGGAGTCAAAGTTCTTCGTTCGAGTCTTTGAAACAACAAGTATTAAATTAAGTCGCTGTTTCGAGCACCAAGCAGTTCGACTACGATAGGAAAAAGTAAATAAGTAATAAGTTATGTAAGCTTACAAGTGCAAGCTTCATTTTAATCTTGTGAAAAAACATTATGAATAGAACTAAATATATTTATGTAAATATGTATCGTAAGTATATAAACAATAAGATAAATAAATGTATCAGTGGACACATCATTTAGCACCAAACAATGAGAACTACACAACACACCTAACTAACCTATATGTACTAATGTCATGAATCATTTGAATTATCCATCGACCGTTGAAGGTCTAAAGCTAATAACGATCAGAAAGCAATCCCCAATATAATGGTATACCTGTTGGGGATTGGACCATCTGTGAGATGTGATTGGTACCTACAAATGAGGTGTTTCAAAGGCATCCCGATCACACTCGAAACGCATCTCCAACTCTCGAGACAATCCCGACAAAGTGTACACTCAGCTACTACCACCCAAACACCTTCTCTCAATAAAAACACACACAAAATACTTTCAATTCTAAGAGTCTCGCTTAAAATACATTGTGGTAAAGTTCTTACCAGTTGAATAAATTGTTTGTTGTTGACCCTAACACGGCGACAGGTAGCGCTTTGTTCACGAACAATGGACAATCAGACAGACAGACATTTTTTGTTTACAATACAAGAAATACAGCTGATTATACTTTTGGAACTATTTACGATTTTTACGCTAACTGAAGAGGTTTTCGTCTGGTCACGTCGTTGCCACAATAAGAATAATTTGTCTGAGGCCACAATGGCCGATTTTAGGGTGCTAATGGGAATCTCCGGACATAACGAACTTTATTTAACTTTTTTTATAGTTGTGTTACTTTCTAAGAAATGCAATTTTATGAAAAGGCATGGCAATTGGCATGGCATTGGCATTTATTTTGTAGATAATATGGAACATGCCAAAGAATTTAAGGACAATAGGTAGTTTTTAATTGACCTTTTTGCGAAGTTGTATCTATTCTACGGTTGTGTAGGTATAAGCTGAGTGTGTAAGTTTACGGTACTTTTGAACAGTTTACTTATTACGCAAAAGTCGAACTGGTTAAAGTTTGATGCTCTGAAAATTTTAAGTGGTTTGATTGCGTTTTCGTTAAACGTACAGTCTAGAAATGGAATACGTTTTCCGATGTCTCCAATGTATAGAATTTGAGTGTTTGTAATTTTGAGAGTGAATGTAAACGCACTCCATCTTACACTAACATTTAACATTTAATTTAAAAAAACATTAAAGAGATTTACGAAAATTTTATTACTTAAATGCTTAAATCACAAAAAAATTATACGGTTCCATTTTAATAACTTAGTAATATACATAGTAATAGTAATAAATTATCTTTTAATTTGTATGCTCCGCATAAAGTTATTGGTAGGTACTTATCTAATTTACTATGTAACCTTAATAATCCTCTTTTTTTAGTACATTTTTAAAGAAGTACTAAATTAATTCTAACATAAATTACATTTGCAATTAAAATTTAATGGATGGAATGTGCGTTAAAGTAACTCGATTAAAACCAAAAACTGACCTAAGGCTTAATAAAAAAATATCGTACCAAAAGGAAACATTTCTCTAGAAACTACAAACGTCTCAATTTTCTATAAATATGACGCCTCAGTTAACTGTAAATAAAAAAAAATCAAGACCCGTTAATTTATCTGATTGCGTCCCATTACGCAGCTTCTGCCACTGATACGCCTTTAGTACAGTATGCACATCTGGGAGCAATGGAAATGCTACACAATTTCAAAGAATTACAACTCTTAAAAACACTTCATTAAAAATCAACTTTATCGTAACGGCATTAGCTTTACATTACTTTGTAGCAAGATTTAAATCCTTTGCGAACACCTGTTCCAACCGCATCGTTTATTCCACAGTCAATTCAATAAAATATAAACTTAAAGCCAACAGCATTAAAGTGTAGTTTCTTATGTGACGGCAATGTCGCTGCATTCCTGTTTGGTAGGGATGTTCGCATAAATTATCGATGTTTCTTTACGTTGTCTCCGAGTGCTCTCTTCTCTTTCGGACACCGGTTCTGTTTCACTACAATCAAAATTCGGAGCCGCGATATATTATAAACACTGGTGGTTTTACGTTTTCTTCTTTTTAATAATATTTGCAACATTCGTGGTACGAAAGAGGTACAAATATTACAGTAAAATTAAATTTTATTTATATTTCACGATACAAGTTAGTGTTTACCGGAATAATTAAACATTCAGTTTGACGTGGAATGCTTCCATTTGCATTAGTATTTAAAAGTTCCTGGTAGGGCGCATTTGGTTAGAAATGAGGTACCAGTATCAGTTGATTTGCTGAGTCAAATACCAGTTGATCGACGGCAGGTCACGGGGCTAGTCCATAATACACGAGGTGTTGGCGGCTCGCCGGCGCCACAGCGAACGCGGCGCCTACTATCCTGTCACTCGTGCCCCTCCTCCTACACACAAACCACAACCTTAAAACCAAATCGATTAAGTTTATTTTTGTATAAGTAAAGTAGTTTAACCACAATCCTCTCTCATGCAAAGTTCTACTCTAGGCGGCAGCATATAAAGCTGGTTTTATTAAAGTTTGTGAAGGCTTTGATATTCCTTCCTCGATTTGGAATTCCGTGCACTGAGTAAAAGAAAGCGATTTTAAGGAAGTGTATTCTATCGTATCTTTTTAGTTACGCAATCACATATTCAATTTTATTTAGTATTTAGAGAAAATATAATTGAATTCTCGCTCCAGTAATAGAAAAATTATTGATTGGCATTGTTTACTATCACATAGATAATAAACAATGCCAAAAAGGCTTAAAATAAATGAATTTGTTAGTAAAACGGTCTTAACTATGATAGTTTGCATCGTATAGAGGTCGGTTATATTTGGAACCGCTTGTACTGACGCCAGGTGGCCAACCACTTGTGCATCGAGTGGCATAATTTTACCAGTAAATCTTATTAACTGATATTTGAGTTGTAAAAGACAGACGGATCATGATTGACAGGTTCGTTGATACTGATCCTTTAAAGTTTCAATTCTGATTGATTCGTTGAATTTGAATCTGTCATAAGACCGATAACTGTTGGGGTTAAATAAGATAATACAACTCTGGAGGTATTAGATGACCGTCAATTTTTTTTAGAAAAGTAACTTAAGGGTTCGGCGTATCCTAGAGTGGAGATCGAATAAGCAAATAAATCGTAAGATGACGCAGGATGCACTGAAACTCGATGGAGTGACGATATACGTAAGCCTGCAGCTAGTGGCTGAAAAAAAAGCCGTGGATAGAGATGGGGTGCAATCCTGGGAAAGGTCTATGTTTAGTACGTAGGTATAGTAGTAGGGTGGGGTGATGACAAAAATGGTGAATTCTGATTGATGTTTAGAGCTTTATATCGAAGTGATAAGCACTCAACATAATTGTATGCTTTAGTGTATTATTAAATTATTATCTTACCACGCCTGCACCTCATGGCTAACGACATTAAGTCCGGCTTCTCATAAGGTGGGATTCAGTTTTTACAAACACGTATAGCCAAAAAAACTGTAGTTGTTAAATAAAACGCGACGAGATTAACGCCTGTTCCTTTCGGACTATGGCTAGGTGTCAAAAGCTTTACCTGACCGCTTACACCTACACACCTTACACTTATACTGGGCCGCTGTTTGCTATCTCAGAGACATTTTGTTTGTTCGGGAGTTATCCCTTCACACCTCAACACTGGGCCACCACTCAAATTAATGTTTAAACAATATAGAACGAATTTTTCAGAATAACACATAGACATTTGCCGTTAGGATACGTGATGTGGTATGAATTTGGAGAAATAGTCACAAAAAAGTGTTAACTCAATATTTAAATAAACTATGTATAATAATAACGTTTATTTCAGGAAAACCCATAAAACAAAACTAAAAAAAAACAAAATATGAAATGAGCATACATTATTATGCTACATTACGTTCAAATATTTACTACTAGCAGCGCCCCGCGGTGTTACCCGCGTAGTTCCCTTTCCCATTGGTTTTCCGGAATAAAAAGTAGCCTATGTGTTCTTCCAGACTATAATCTATACGTTCCAAATATCAGCTCGATCCGTTCATACGTTAGGACGTGATTAAGCAACAAACATCCATACATTGACATTTATAATATTAGTAGGAAGTAGGATTATATTAAATGAATTAAATTTACAAATAGGTTATATCCAATGTAAAACTATAGCTATTTTTTACACTATTTCCAGTTTTATCTCTGCTGGACAGAAATCTATTTAAATGATTATATAAATTGTCGGACAGGGCATCTAGTTTGATCTGTATTTTCCCAGAAAGATACAATACGCGCACGAACAATATTCTTTTTAATTCGATGATTACTTTAATTATCATCATCATCAAATAACCTGTGCGTCTGCGAACATGGCCGATACGCTGCTAAATGTCGGATTCTTTATAAAGATCTGAAATACAAAATTAAATAGTGCCACAAAGGCATTATTTGCTGCCTTAGTGTTCCCTATCCAAAGATGACAACATGTATATAGGCACATTTAGTAGGTATAATATAGAATTAAAATCAGTTTATAAAGTAAACGCAGAGTCAGTTATTTTCGATTGCCTCATGACTCGAATTAATGCTGTAACCCCTGTTTGAGACCATAAAAATTCACGACAAAACCTGTATAAAACGGCTAGAGGCAAAAGTCGGTTGTTTTGTGACTCGTTCCCCGAAATCGAGGAAATGTACGAGCAAAAAGTCTGTGGAACAGGATTTTGTATCGACGTGGCCAAATCTGGACGCGTTAAGAAATGATAAAGAGGATGCCGCCACCGCCACCGGCCCACTGAGTCTGTATTATAAAAACTTGAATAAAACAAAGCAAATTTTTGCAATTTTGTTAATAACTGTGTTTGACTGTTATTTTTTAGGAGAATTAAAGTGATGCAAGTAAAATATTGAATCTGATTGTAATTAACACCACATATTTTGTTATAAATGATAATACAACGGTATGGTATCAAAAGGTATCTTTCTCCAGCTTTGAAAGTGTAAGAGCTATGCTAAGAGCTATGTTACATATTACAGTCCTCATCCAGAGATATAAGATGATTTATATCTCTGGATGAGGACTGTAATATGTAACTTAGGTAACTATTTCCAATTAGATTAATAAAAGTTTTATATCGGCTATCTGGGTCCATAGGCTTTGCTTAGTTTTGGGCTAAAAGGCATAGAATTAAACTTATTTAGAGAAAATTTGAAAAGTTTATATCTGTGGTGTGAGAAATGTCCAACAACATTTAATAATATTAGTAATTTGTTCAACTAGCTTCGTGGCATTGTGCTGTTATGGGAAGGCGTGTTCTTTCCATCAGGCACATGACTTGCTGTCACTCTATATTATATAATTTTTTTGCTCCTGATTTTTCATTCGCGATTTCAGAAGTTGTTTATGATCATGACTATCATAACACAATGAGTGCACATGACTCTTCCAGCAAATACTAGTGTTCTGTCTAACCCATAGGTATTTATCTAAAGCTTATATAATTTGAATCCTGTACAGACTTACTTAATGATTATGTGACTAATGCAACGATTATTTAATCAACTCTAGATAAAAATAAATAAAGATTATTTTCATGAGTACTAAAGTACCGAAATGTACTGACGATACCAAATTGAAAGTAACAATGAAGATGCAAATTTTCCTCACAAATGCGTTATGAGTAAGCACACATTGTCATGTAAGTGATATCAAAACATTGTGATGTGAAACGGGATGATCGATTCTGGCTATTTAGCATGCGACAGATGGCTGCAATAAATAACACTTAATAGAGCACGACTCAATATCGATTATCCAAATAGAATTCTGATAGATTTGGGCTTCTGAATGCGAGTTGTGTGCGCAAATAATGTATACTGTATTACTTGTATGCGAGTGCGTGCGTGAGTCACGGATGCGCACATGTGCATGTGGAAATAGTCTGTAAGTTTGAACAAATGTTCGGATACAGCGTGTATAGTGCGGTGTTGTGTGGCGGTCCTCACGACGAGCCGCCGCCAGGGAATGCGACCGGCTGGCGCACCAGTGCTGTCAAGTATCGATACCGTTTTTTATCGATAAAATTGTATGCACTTCTTCTTGGCTCATGTCCATAACTAACAAATTTAATCACCATTTTCTATTCTATCAAGCTAGTAACAAATAGGACCATAACTTAGTTTAGTTATCCGTTATAGTTATTAGTTATCCAATAACCTACCAATACGTGCAATGTCTAACTTAAATGGCTGTGGCCCTGCTATTACTCCTTTTTAAATGCCATAAAAAATTGCTAAAGGGAAAGCTTGGATAATTGGATATAGCTCTTTTACTCATGCAGTACAAACGAAGGCAAGTAAGTAATGGCAAGGAGAAGAGATGAAAAAATAACAGTACTGATATCATGAGGGAAGATTATACACAAAAAAGGTTTCAACATTTTTTTTTTAAATAATGAACAGAACAAAGCTGCAAGGAAAAGTAATGAATGCTTGTACTCATTCATTCTAATAGAAGTGTCAGAAAAATGGAATCTATTTATTGATGATAAAATACAATTTTACTAAGTACATCATTTAATTTTAACGTGTCCTGTGTTAGCTTCGTAATGTCCTAACATCATTATATAGTGGTGTAACCAAAATTCTAAACTAACCAGAAGTAAAAATAGAAATACTTACCTATAGTGTTTGATAAGGAGAATGTAAGTAAGAGTTTGTAATATGTCAATCTCGATTGCATGACCTTATCGATGATGTGGAAGAATTCACATCACACACACTTAAGGTTCAGTTACTTTATTTTCAAAACAATATTATTTATGGATGGTATTAAAAAAACCTATTGTAACGAAATAATTACTTATTTTTATGATTATTGTAACTCTGTATAATAGATGTCTGTTTAAAAGGTCGATTTTTATCTTAAGTATTCAGTAGTACTATTTAATAGATGTATCTTCTTGTTCACTCACTACATACAATTTTTAAAAACATTTTACATAAGAGTTAGGATGAAAAACCGATAAAGTCTTTGAAATTAAAATTATCGTATTTATCACATTTTAACAAGATGGCCAATATAAATACGAGTATATGTTTATTTTATTAATTTACCCGCTCCGGAAACGCGTTTCAAAGTTCAAATGTTTTTAATATGAAAGTGGACTCCATCCTCTTCGTACTCTTTGAAACCTCCGCCACGAAACGATGTCGCTTTCTGCAGCTATGTATCCGAGCTTCAGACCACGAACTATGCGGTAGAAAAAAGGGCAAGGTGGTATATTATAAAATCATGCAGGTGTACGCTACCCGAAATATATCCAATAAAAACCTGATAAACTTGTAATTGTATGCTGATATTCAAGACTATTTTGTAAAGAAGGGAGTTGTTGCCTATGAACAGTTTAGCACGTCTCTCGCTTAAATCCATTTCCTCCAGTTGACGTAGCCAAAGCGACTTGCTCTGGACTTGGTTGCCAACCCATCCCTAGAATTAGACTCTTCTCATTTTCCGGCTACGAATACGAGAGCGTATTCGTAACCAATCCATAAGAGATCGAATCTGTATTTGGAATTTAACCGAATTATTTTACTTGGAATTTGTGTCTGTGAATTTTGCCGATGATGTTAACGAATGCCTTATGCCTTAATCTTGAAAACTGATAAAATATTTACTTACTCAAATATAAGCGATTGCTGATTTATTAGGTAAAATTAATATTTACTTCATACTTTTTCTTAGTTTATCCTTACAACGAACGCTAAAATGCTTTAGCTGATTTTGTGAATTAGATTGCCAAAATTAAATTTCATTAGAATAATCTTTTTATTAAGTTATAGTCACCGTCTTTCTTTGAAGTTATATTTTTTAATATATTCAACCTAACCCAGAAAACAAGAGTTTAATTAATATCAAGTACGTAGAAACGTAATAATCTTAATAATCTTGTATTCCCGGCTAGTTTCCTGAATGAAGAATTCGACCGTTCTGAATAAAATTGTCTGCTGCACAATATATTGCTCTTATTGTAATTTAAATGATTACTAAATCTCATTTTGAAATATTTATAAATAATAAAATATAATAATTAATATTTCGAGATATCTTGTCCCCGAACGCTTTTGTTTGTTTGTCCTTAGCAACCTGGATATGTATTACGTGGCAGCATTCATAAATATATACGCAATATTGTGCAATACAAATACGTCTATTGGAAAAAAATTATAGCTATTATTTCACCCACATGAAAAATATTGTCAGATATACATTATATACATTATATTTTTTCTTCACAGGTAGGTTCAATGCAACCGTTACCAATACTGATAAAACAGAAACTTGGAAGACATGGTCTAGTCCACTGTATAGATAGATAGATAAACTCTTTATTGCACTTAATTTCAAAACTAAATAAAAGTTACATAACAAAACAAAATAAAGTAACAATTGGCGGCATTATCACTAAAAGCGATCTCTTCCAGGCAATCGTACATGTGTATATGTATACGCCTATGCTTGAATGAAGGGTAAGTAACCCTTTTCGACATAAAGTGTAAATAAGGCGCCAAAATGCACATTCGATACAATTTCAAAGATAACGGATCGTGCCCATCTCTAAGGGCGCGACTGGGCTGGCGCCGTGCTTTTTTACCCCGACTCGGCACTCAGCCCAACTTTATAATACGCACCGTCCGTCAGTCGAACGCAGCGTGTCGAGCAAGAAGGATGTGTCTACGCACATCACTAGTCCACACTCGCGAGTGACGAAAACGACTTTTTGAAGTTTTAAAGTGTTTTATAAATAAAACTGTGTCTTATTAAGTGCCAATAGTAAAGTTTAATAAGTGTTATTGTTGACTGGGATTGTTTGTTGGAGTTGTTGGATTTCTTTTGGAATTGTTGACTGAAAATGTCTAATTTCACGACTTCAGCGCCGGGAGAAACACAAGACGCTGTTAAAGGTATTTATTTACTGATGAATAGTGAAATATTAGAATGTTTACATTTTAAACCATACAATATTCTTAGTTACCTACCTCACGCATGTCAATTTTACTTGTTTTTTTTTGCATTTTTATCGTTTCTAATTTTTACACAATGTTATTTTGATCTTCACACATAGGTACATACCTAATAGCTGTTATTTATGTTGATATTTTACTAATGTATAAACATATGCGTGATGTAGGTTTTTTTTAAATTGAAGATTTCACAAATTAATTTAGACTTTATTTATTATATTACATACAGTAAATTAATTACTGTGTATAGTTCTAAAACGTGTTTACTACATTTTGTTCAATTTTTATACGTAGTATCTCAAATTAATTCTACAAGCAAAAACTTCAAGATTAGCTACTTACTGCAACACAAATTTAGATACATAGGTACTAAAACAATAAACCCTTTAGACATGAAATACTCTCGTGGTGACGAGCGCATTAGATACCTCCAGCGCTAGGTAATGATTTGGACTCTTCATGTTCAAATAGCTGCGATAGGCACATGTACTGCTCGCCCCGTTACTCTTTACAAAAAAAACAAGTGCAATCATTAATTAGCAAAACTTGTATGTCAAAGGCAATTAAAATACACGCTTTTCACAATTTGGAAAAGTACATTATGCCAGATAGTTAATCGTTAAATTACACCTATCAGTTTGTTTACCCGAACGACGACAAGGCCGCTACTAGCTCGATATAAGTAAGATCGCCAGAGTAATACAGATAATATACGATATGCGTGACAATATGTATTCGTGAAAAATAATATATTGTAAAAAAATTGTCATTGCCATATTTATCCTTACCAAATTCATCAAACAAAATGAAACATTACCGCCATCTATGGCGCAATCGAAAACTATTTTGGACAGATTTTTTTCGTTAACCTGAGTAGGTAAAAACGGCCCATTCTGAATGTGCCTTTATTAGAAATTGAAAAAAAATGGTTTAAACGTCACATCGACTGTCAAAAAAAAGAGACTGCGATAATTTAATTAAGGTTAATTTTAGAATCGATGCCTCTAGGGTTCTATTCCAGACAAGAGTTAAATAATTAATTTAAACAAGAAAAATACATGTGTTTTGAGTTTACTCGAACCTAGTTAATACTTGTAAGTTAAATATTTGCGTCTATGTACGCCTTTCATGGCGTACTCCAAAACAGATAACCGTAAAAGGTTTACGTAATAAATAAATAACATGCTTTCTGCGTATCCTCTGAAACCAAAATTGTCATCATAGGTCTCTCATTGGGTCTCTAACTAAGATAAAAAAGAACACGTAAGTGCAAAACTATTGTTTTGAAATGTCTTCTAACACTTTTATGGGCTGACATAAACGACGTCAGAACATCTAATAACACAAAGCAGCAACGGATACCACTTACCATCAAGCGGAACGTATGCCTTAGCCATTCATTCCTATAAAATAGATTTAAACAACTTTAATTTAAGAAACCCATCAGCAAAATTTCAACAGACAAAAAACATCGAGTACTTAATACAATATAGGTACTATCTAAGTAAGGACACTCGGGTGATTGAGACAGATCTAATGAGATCTCAATTGTCAAAATCTATCCAGCCGTTTGGAAGATACGTGGGAAATAAAGAAATTTACAAACTTAAGATACGCGCGCAAAACATTACCCTTCTTTCATTCGGGTAAAAAGTTACGCAACAGTATTTTGCATAACACTATCTCTAAGATAGGTATCTTGATGTCCACTTTACAATAATGAGTTTTTAATCAAGATATCTAATTTAAGTCTTAGCACGTTGACCAAAAGTAGTTACACTTCTGGTCAATGATAAGGTAATTTCATACCTAAGGAAGGTCTAAATACGGTTGTAGCGACGTTATTCACTTATATTCATCTTCAAACCATTTGATTAATCTTTATCCAATTGCTATCGAAACAATAGCACTGGGTATTGGTTTTATCTTTCCAAATCTTTCGAAAGGAATTTATTCATACATGTCGAGATTAGTGCAAAAGCACTCGAGCCGTTTGTAGACGGTTTAGTTATCAAGAAACGGAACTGAAAACCTTTGCCGCCGTATTTCGTACCTAGAGGTATTAGTCAAGCCTCCAAAAAGCAAGTGTAGGGTCGTTGGTTCGAATCCCAGCTGTACATATTATGTCTTGAGCATTTTTCTAGGCCCAGATGTACAATATTTTTTTTTAAATAACGAGTGACGAGACGAGCTGGACATGTGCCTGATGGTAAGCAACATGCCTGCCACATAACAGCACAGTGACACTCAGCTATTGTAACATGAAGAGTTCAAATCATTACCATAGAATAGATAATCATTACCTAGCACTCCACTGCGCTCGTCACCCAGATATCTTAGATGTTATATCTCTAAGCCCTGTAATTTCTCTGGACACATTGCCCTTCAAACGGGAACACAGTAATGCTTGCACTTTACTGCTTGGCGGTAGAATAACTGGCAAAGGTGTGGTACTTCCCCAGTCCCCAGTCTTACTAACAGTCCTACCACTACCTGTTATCCACCACTTCATTGAGGTCGAAGGAAAACATTGTGTCGAAACTGACATGTTTTAAGAAAGATATCTTTAAAGGACACGTGTCTTCCGACAAACCTGCGTTTAGCCAGTTTAGTAGATATGGCCTTGTAGAGTACGCCCGAATCCCAGCTGTGGGTGACACCTCCTTGATCAAAATAAAAGCACCGCCTTTCTAAGTTGAATAAACTACTGCACCGATTTTGATTACATTCCCTTAGCAACATCATCCATAAGCACTCCATCCGTAATAACTCAGCCATAAGTTGAGTGTTGTGGTTGTTGTGCACAACTTGTGTTGTAGAATCTTGAGATTACGAAAAAAACTACGTATTTTTGAAGAGTCTAAAAGGAGTTATTTGTATGGTTTTTTTTCGCGTTACTAAAACTGTGGATAAAAAAAGTAAAAGTTATTCCTTACGGTCTGTTTAGGCACTCTGACGTAATTCTGTTTACTCTTGTATTAAATAAATGGTCCATAAACAATTTTGCAGGATCTTATTGACGAACGAAATCGTAACAGAACCTAATTCGACTTATCTTTTTATCGATAATATCATTGCGTTCTAACACCTCTAAAAACAACAGCTGATTGCAAGTCATCACTATTCTCTAAATAACATGAGTACAATGTGATATAAACCTTCCCCCCTAATGTTACGAGCTCAAATCATTTGCACTAACAAATTAAAAAAAAAATACCACCATACAAATTTTAGTAGAACCCGCTGAAAGCCGCCACTGTCGTATTCAAATGTTTCACGGATATGAAATTACACTAGCATTATTAGTTACATTTTTGGTCACCGACCAAAAGTATTGTTTTGTGGTTTTTGTGCCTATACGTCACAAACAATTTTAATTGATACAAACGCTACCGGATCTTTTGGTTTATCAATTGGGTAATTTTATAAAATAAATGATGTTATGTATGTTATTAGATAAAAAATGTATCGAGTTATAAGTATTTACTATCTATGTAAAGAAATAAACTATTAATATGGTGCTTTAAATTATTTTTGATAAAGAGTTAAGAGACCAGTAGGTAATACGTGCACTTGACGGTAAGGGCCACATCAACCGATAACAGCACAGAGTACCACACAGCCCAACCACTCAGCTTTACGTTTCCAACCGCCATCAGTCCTTCCTTCAATCCTTTTATTAATTGTTGCCTGTAATCTAACTTCAAGGGGTTCTGACAATACTACATTTACCGATTCGCGGTCTCCGCTCCAGAACCCATCTACCTCAACGATTATCTGTTCTGCAACAGTTACGATATGCTCTTCAAAAAACAAAAGATCCTTTTCGACGAAATTTGAAAAACAAAAACGTAAAGCGACGCGGTACCAATATTGGTTCGGCGCCGGATATGACTCAATAAGTGAAATTTTTTTAAAAAGAAATTGAATCCACCCTCAAATTTTTAAGTTAGTATGTATATATATAGCTAGTTAGGACTCCTACACAAAACTGCGATTCGATGCGACGCCGCATCAGAGGTATTCGCTATGTCCAATTGCTCCGATGCGGCGTGGCATCGCATCGCATCCCAGTTTTGTGTGGGAGCCCTTATTCATATTTTTTGTTTGGTTTCGTTCCATATTACATTCCGCGCGAATTTTACAACGACCCTAAATATTTTAGAAAAACTATACATAATTAGATAGATCTTTCTAAAATCAAAACGGGCCTTCAAACTTATTGCACCCTCTCATTTACGTCCGGGCTAATTAATTAATAATTTTGTAACATTACCATATCAATAAAAATGCAATCGCAGCGAACCGCTTCGTTTACTTATTATCATAACGTTAAAAAACCCGACCACACTTGACATGGCCGTATATGGATAATACGGAAGCATTAAATTTAAACGTTCAATGCTTTGACTTCTTATTAGGCGCAGCCTTATTCGACTGGTTATAAATTAATGTAGCATTTTTGTAATAGTGGTTGAGCGAAAGACAAACGTAATGGAATAATAATCTAAACTGTGGAATATAGCGTCATATTATATCAATATTAACTAACTGAAGCTAATTTATTATTATCGAAAAAAAGTCAGTCAAAATTTGTTTCAACAACATCGAAAGGAAAACAATAGGCCAAAAGAATCTATTATACTGTGAACTAAACAAATCGATTTAAGCCAATGTACAAACCAACATGATTATTGATTATATAAAATGCCTGCACTAATCTAAAAATGGTTCACTACATATAATCATTATCATAATTTCTGAGCATAGTCATATCTTCATGTATTGCACTTGGCTCATTCCTGTGACGGTCTCATATATTATGCACAACTTGCGACTATTCGAATGTCATCATCAAACCGTCGAGTAGGAAATAATTTCACTACGTACACCATTTACAAATTAGTTTTATAACGCACTAATTCTGAAATAACAAACCAGCTCTTCCAAACCTATTTAAGAAATGTTTACTCTCTGGATGTTTTTCAGTTATTAGTTGTATTGTATTTACGTCCTATGTCAAAAGTACTTAAAATCCTATTATCGAAAATAAATTACAGAAGAATTTCGAAAAAAACCGTTACCAATTTATTGCATATGCGTAAATTACATAACAGATTATAACAGTTACACAAATATGTCAAAAACAACCCTTAATATTGTTAATCGCTTTTCCACAAAAACAGAAGGGTACAAAAACCGTGCACATGTTCTAGGGTAAAAACCCCATAGAAAGAAACAAGTGTAACCAACACCATGAAATATCTACGCTCAATTGGAACTTTATCTCAATGGGAAAAGGTTTCTTTTGTCGATTTGAAAGTGTAACATAGGAACAAACAAGTGGAACCAATACCACGATATTTCTGCGCCTTATTTGAACTCTTTCACCATGAAATAAAGTTTACTTTGTGAATTTCATAGTTTAAGTTTATTTATTCACATGTCATAACGCAACCGAGGGGTCCTGAAACACAAGTTGACACAATGTTTACTGCCATTTGGAATTTCTAATTATATTGACTACTGGGATTTAGAGTTTCGTAATGCTAGAGTATATAAATCTTGATAAAACGCTTAGTATTCAGTACTTTTTTTAATACTTTTTTTGGTTAAGTTAGGTATAAATAGAACTGATGGCGAGCTATGGTGTCATCGAAGAAAGTGCACGATGACCTATTAAATCTACGTTTGAAAAGTTGTACGTGAGCCTTAGGCATTGGGTTTAAACTAAGAAGAGAGTACAGAAGATAATGTCTTTAAACTCAATGGGAAAAGGTTTCTTTTGTCGATTTGAAAGTGTAACATAGGAACAAACAAGTGGAACCAATACCACGATATTTCTGCGCCTTATTTGAACTCTTTCACCATGAAATAAAGTTTACTTTGTGAATTTCATAGTTTAAGTTTATTTATTCACATGTCATAACGCAACCGAGGGGTCCTGAAACACAAGTTGACACAATGTTTACTGCCATTTGGAATTTCTAATTATATTGACTACTGGGATTTAGAGTTTCGTAATGCTAGAGTATATAAATCTTGATAAAACGCTTAGTATTCAGTACTTTTTTTAATACTTTTTTTGGTTAAGTTAGGTATAAATAGAACTGATGGCGAGCTATGGTGTCATCGAAGAAAGTGCACGATGACCTATTAAATCTACGTTTGAAAAGTTGTACGTGAGCCTTAGGCATTGGGTTTAAACTAAGAAGAGAGTACAGAAGATAATGTATTTATGTTTTTCGTGTTTTCAAATTTGTTTTTCTTTTTTTTTCAAGATATTCACTAGGCATAGTATGGAGAGCTTATTTTATTTTCTATAATTAGTAAATAAATAAATATTTAGTAACTTTAACTGGTCTGGAATCTAGTCTTTTTAGCAGTGTCTTGAATTTTTGTATCAATAAAAATGTTGCTATTCGTCAGATCCCCATTGTCCAGTGTTGCCTGAACATATGCAGTCAAACTCTATTATTAATTTCCAAAAGAAACAATCGTGCAATAAAACTGTACTAGTGTCGCCACATGTCTTGTGACGTCGATATGACTGGGGTAACCATTGGTTAACAAGTCTGCATGGACAGTTTTAACACTAATCGCGTCTAGGATTTACAGGGAATGGATTTTTGAATATGTAGTTTAATTATAATATGTCAAAGTAGTGTCATTCTAAGGCATATTTTATATTAACGAACTGTTTCAAATTTCTCCGTTTTATTGTAATTTAGGGCTTAGAATGTAGGTACATACTTCAATTAGTTTCCTCATTTTATTTATGCATCCTAGTGATTGAGGTATCCCATGCCAATCAAGACACACGATTTTTCGATACGTAGGTATAGTAGGTAATCTTAGAAGCCATTGTGGCTCTTATCGCTCTCATATCTTTCGTAGTATTAACAAGCTTTGTAGTCATGGGACTAGATGGGTTTCTGTAAAAAAATGTTGTGCAATACTATAAATGTATATTGGTGGTAATTTTTCACACAACACTATCTAGCCCGAACAAAGAAAAATTTCTGCTGTGGGAACCAGTTCGCTGATATAATTCCAAAGACACGAATAAATCCGAGCATTGTCCGAGCAAATCCAAACTTTTGGTGTCCCTATTCATGGCGTCCAGATGTGGCCAAATGCGCCAGATGTGCCGAACTCTGTTTGTCTCAACTGTTTGACATCTGTATCTTTATTGATTAGTAAAAAGCGTGGGGGACTACTGTACAGACAATTTGTAACAATTACTGAACGCATGTGCAGCTTTTAGTTGTTGGGTGTAAAGAGTGGGCCGGCGATAAGCGGCAAATGTGAACACTTTGTGTAGACAAAAAAAGTTGTTATTGTCTTTGTCATGTAAAAGACAAAGTTAAAATATCGTCTGTCGAAACGAAATTGGGTAAGTTTGGAAGGGACATTACAACTCGAAGAAGCGGCACCGTTTCATGGTTGATGTTCCAAAGACACGGACGAAGAGGTTTGACTCTACTTTTGTGATAAGAACGTCTAGGCTGTGGAATGAGTTGCCAGAGTGGATTTTCCCTGATAGTTATAACCTTGGTGTCTTCAAATCGACAGTGAATCGGTTTCTTCTAGGTAAACACGCTCCATCGTAGACCGCATCGTCGCTTAACATCAGGTGAGATGGCGGTCAAGTGTAAACCTATAAAAGTTAAAAAAAAAAAACAAACGTGTGTGCTTATGCTTAGTAGGTATACACGGTAGGAGTGAAAACGTAATTGGCAATGGGGAATAATTTATATGGTAATATTATGTAGAATTATTACTATGGGTTTTATTAGTAAGATAGATGAGAAACAAGTCAGAAATAAAAATGAAGTTATTAATTATGTCTATATTTACCTCGCTCGAGTACACTCGACGATCCCGAGTTTACCTGATCGAGCCTTTCATTTCCGAGCGTGACAATCAGCCTCATCCACAGTCCACAGCCTACTAAGATAATCTGTATGCGCCAAAATACATTTTCACTTCTAAAAGTCGTAAAGGGTAACAAGCAAAATTAAATTCGAAGTATGTGAAAATGCTTTTGTGTACGTCCTAAGGTTCTAACCAAATATTTTGGAATCCAACGACAGATTTCACAGTAAAAAACGCTAGGTATTCATTGCTTGCTAAATTCATGACGCAAATGTATGTACCACCGAGTGGTCACAAAATAAAAAACCGCGTTTAATCGTCACACGGATGTATTTGTACCGAAGTTATCGGAAAGTAATACGTATAATCTGGCAAGGACGTACCTATAAACTCGATATCAAATAAATTACCAAAATATCCGTCATTTTGAGAGTGCTACAAACAGGTGCGTGTTCAAAGTACGCCGATTGATCTGTTTTGCTATATTTACTAATCTTTTTTATTAGCTTTGATAATGAAGTAAATCGTATGACACCGCTTAAATATAATAGACGTGAAGGATATGTTCAAGTAATTATTTTGTAAATCTCGTTATGTTTGCCACTACACTACTCTTACTACTACTACTTACTAGCAGCGCCCCACGGGCTTACTCGCTTTAGTTTCAGTTTCCCGTAATTTTCTTTCAATGAAAATTATGCTATTTCAGATTATAATATGTAATCTAACAGTGATCCAAATTATAACAGCATCCCTTCACCCGTTGCGACGTGATTGAGCAACAAAACATCTAAACTTTCACATTTATAATATGAATAGTATAGTTAGACATCAAATACAAAATAGTGATTCACAATTTTGTTTTTTAAGAGCTAACGAAATTTGTTGCATTACAAATTTAGACGCTAAAATAGCATTTATTTTACGTGATTTTAGTTCCGTGTCACATGAATTAAGTATTTTTAGCAAACTGACCAAGCGGATATTCTCCTGTCTTCCTATCTTGTATTTTCTGCGCAAATTCTGTATTTTTCCCGTAACAACCTTCTTTGTAGTATACATAAACTTAAAAGATAAAGATGCAAACGATAAAGTCGATGGCAAGAACTAAGGTTTTTTTACAATTAATAGTGGCGGAGTGGATGCAACACAATCCTACTAATATTATAAATCCTACTATATCCTACTTTTCCTACTACATTTCATATGTCAATATATGAATGTTTGGATGTTTGGTGCTCAATCACGTCCTAACGCATAAACGGATCGGGCAGACATTTGGAACACTGATAGATTATAGTCTAGAAGAACACATAGGATACTTTTTATCCCGAAAAAAAGAAACAACGGGAACAACGCTGGTAACACCGCGCGGCGCTGCTAGTACAACATAAAAAATACTTTCCATAACAGCACTGTGTCACGCAGTTATTGGAACATGACGAGAATAAAATCTAAATCATAACCTCTATCCTCTATAATTTTTCTGCAAACACTGATTCGCCAAGCAAGTGCAAATACTAATGTGTTCCGGTTATACCTATGTCTAAATCTATAGAACTATAGACAACGAATAGTATCTCGCGGGTTTTTTTACCCGCTTAATTCCTGTTTCCGTAATTTTGCCGCGCAGCAACGCACAAAAACACGCGTGACGGTCTTTTTACCCTCATTATGAATGCGTGATCGAAGATGGCTACAATAACAAAAACGCTGTCACACTAAAACAAATTAATCTCATTATCGTGATCATAATCTCTACATGCGTCTTGTTCACATTATCTTAAAGATAGAGCCGATAATTCCAAATAGGAGGAAAAGTGAGATATATTAGTCACCTAAATTTCCCTATAATGTTACGTGTTCCCTTGATGATAAAATATGCATCATACCTGTACGAAAAATATGTGTGTAATTATGTACGTACACACATCATTACATATCTTTAATACTATAATTACAAATTACCAGATGAATGAAGACAGTGGTTGAAATACCTTACCAGAATTCCAGCGACTATTAAGCGGGTGAGTCGGCTTTCTTTACAAAACGTATTATAGAGAATTTAAAAAAAAAAGCGATAAATAAAAAACAAATTATTCTCAAGAGTGCCAATTGTAAAATTCCTCTTTCCATTGTTTCTTGCAGTTTACTACTGGTCGAACATTGTTAACAATAATAAGTAACGGTTACTATATTTTGGGTAAAACTCTACAAAGATCCTTTCTTTGAATTTTCAACGACCCACCATAAAACTTTATCAGTTGGGTCTTGACGGATAACATCTTAAGACACCTGTCATTAATATATCTAAATAAAGAATAACCAATAAATGTTTTGAATGAAACGATCCTATGTAGAAATAAATTGTACCCCGTAAAATATTTTTGTATTATTTCCTTTTCATGATCAGTAAAACATGATTAATATGTGCTTACCATAATTTAAAAAGCGGAGGAATTTATTTGTTTGAACGCGCTAATCTCAGGAACTACTGGACCGACTTCAATAAATATTTTACCGTTAGATGTGTACGTGATCCTTGAGTGCTATAGACTATATTATATGTATGTATATGTGCCACGGGCTGGATCGCTAGTACGAAAAGATGGTCTGTCGGATCTTGGATCATCTAGTGATCTAGTGGTGACTAAAGTTAGCAAACTTAAACATAAAAATGTAAATTATTTAAATAACACAGATTTCTCATAGGTGCCTACTTAAGTATAGAAAACACAATTATTATAAAATGGGGAAATAAAATAGTACGTGTTAGTGTGCACTAGGCTACATTGTAGAATTACCTGTTTTATTGACTCCTATTTTTGAAAGGAATTTATGGGATTAATCTCGCATTAATCGCATAATGAGTCGCCCTACTAACCTAAAATTACGAACATACCAGGTTCCTCCTAATTTTATGTAATATGTAGGCAGCAGTGATTTATTCGCAAAAAAAAGTAGTTGCAATGAGGGTTTTAAAATTATACGGTGTAGTGCTGAAGAAAGTCAGCGAAGCGAAATTAAAACCGTAATACAAAGAATAACTAGCTTTTTAGTTAAAAAGTTAGTTTATAGCTTTATAACATAATGATTGTTAAGTCTGTTAATGTTATGTGATGTCATGTGACAATCATAACAATGCTAAGTAAGCAAGCCAAAGATCTGTTTTTTGCACCTCAAATACCAAACGCTTACGTTATGGGGAAACCCGCCGAGCGTCGGATAGCCAGCTAAGAATGGCTTGGTTACAAACAAGATCCAAGATCCTGATTTTCATTGGCGCCACATCGATAATTAGCATGACAAATTCCTAGGAAATAAGCGGCCATTGGGGCTTTTATAATGTAAATCATTTGACTAATCGCGTACAGAAGAATGCGATTATGTAATGTCATTTTTATTTTGTTAGATTACGACATTGTCCAAGATTTTTGTCGCTGCATAACTTATATAACAAAACGAATCCGTCTTGCTCAAGGTAAGATGAAACAGTAGGTTAATTTAGAATCACATAACCACACTTATTTTTTTGTAAAGGTTGTGTGTTTAGTGTGTATGATTTTTCCCACGTAACTGTGCATCGATAGGAGAAATTTGAATGAAATTAAATAGGTACCTGGTAAGTACGTTGGACAATCAAACTGCTTTTTATCCCGTTAAAATTAGTGGATGCTCAATTGTGGGTTATACAGTGGGGCGCAGCGCAGTGTCATTAAAAAATCAGTAATTTATTGTACCTATTTATGTGATGAAATATGTATGTACATACATCAATAATACCACGCTGAAGCCTCTACTTTTATAAGTTATCATAAAAACCAAGAAAAAATTCTGGACAAGTTCGCAAATAGCGATAGCCTTTTGCGAACTTAAATTTAATAAATATTAAAAAAAAAAATTGACACTGTTTTTTTTTTGTTTTGTAGTATAATTTTCCAAGGAATTGTTTTTATTTGTACTGTAGTTACTATCAAGTCATAAAGTTGTGGAAGAATGATGCCTAGAATGTGCGATTTCATAATGCGTCATAGATTCGAATTTCGCTTGCCGAGTACAAACATTGAATATCTTATTCGTTGCGTTGCTTTAACGTTTTTCATACTATCACGTAACACTGAGGGAAGACCTAAAATTCCTTAAAATACACAAAGGGAGGAAGCCCTCGTACGGTCAACAAAAACGACACTTCCCTTCGAAGGTACGAAAAAAAAACCTATTGAAAAAAAACACGCTTTGCATACTTTTAGGAAGAACAATCAAGGAAGACTTAAAACGGTTGTCATTTATTATGTGGACAAATATTAGTTTTTAGTACGTTGATAATAATAATTTGAGCAAATGTTATTACTAAGGAAGTACTAGTAAGTTGCGATGACTTGTTATTGTTTCATTCATTGTTTACTACGTTTAATAAGATTACGAATTATTCAAAAAAAATTTTTTTTACAATTATTCGTGGTACCTGATCGCCATCTTGCCTGATGTTAAGCGATGATGCAGTCGATGGCGCGTGCTTACCTGGAAGAAATCGATTCCTTCTGGATTTGAAAACATCATGATCATCATCATCATGATGGTATCAATCGAGAAAATTCTACAGCCTAGTCGTTCGATTGCGAAAGTAGAATGTAGACTCTACTTTCGCAAGGACGCTTTACAGGACTAGGATGATTGATTGGAGGACATCAAATCTTTGAAATTGACAGGATATTTTAATCAACTGTGTTGTAAGTTAAAGGTTGTAATATTGCTTATGTGACGAAGTCTAGTTATTTCCTCTAAATTTCCCTTGCAATTTTTTTTGCCCTCCATAAAACCTCCTTTGTTTCTAACCAAAATGAGTTTTTTTTTTATTATCAAGTTTTGCGCTTAGCAACACATTGAGCGATTCATTTTAATGTAAATAGAATGTACATAGTTTTAGCCAACGCCTTAAACATGGAAAAAGAAAAACGAAAAGCGATTGCAAAATATTTTAGCGATTGTTGTCGTTTCCGCAGGATATTGCAATTTTACGACTGTAGTGTGAAATTGTTCGATAAGCCATTGATAGGGTGCTAAATTTCAAAACACTGAGTACGTTTAGTACTTTAGTAGTGGTAGGACTCTTGGCAGAGTCCGCCTGGGGAAGTACCACACCTTTGCCAGTTATTCTACCGCCAAGCAGTAATGTGCAAACATTACTGTGTTCCGGTTTGAAGGGCAATGTTTCCAGAGAAACTACAGGGCTTAGAGATATAACACCTTAGATCTCTGGGTGGCGAGCGCAGTGCAGTGCTAGGTAATGATTTGGACTCTTCACGTTCCAATAGCTGCGTGTCACTGTGCTGTTATGTGGCAGGGATGTTGCTTACCATCAGGTACATGTCCTGCTCGTCTTGTCACTCGTTATTTAAAAAAAAAACGTACATACACAGTTTCCCCAGTCCAACTTCGTAGTGGTCGCTTACTGAACATGTCGCTTACATAGAACGATTAGTTTATATGTTAAACTAACTGCAAATTGCGGTATTACCCATTTTCTATAAGTATAAATGATTTATTCACGCCGAATGCCAAGAAAGAAAAGTGGCCGCTTTCGCGGAAAGATATTAGTTTGTTTTTTATAAATGTTAAACAATCTCGTTACAGCAAAAATAGAGTGGAAAAAATAACAAACAAAAATTTTAACTTTCATATTTCATAATTTTAGTTAGGTTAAATGATAAGTTTTGTAATATTATCGTTTGTAGGTACAAAAGGCGTCACCACTGGTGCGTTAAATATTATTTAGCATATTGTAGTTGTCATATTGCATGCCCTTTAGCATGTATCCACAAGGCGTGAACGACACCGCACAGCCTTGTAAGGTCGTCTGATCGCGTTTATTTACGTACCATGCTTCGATGCTTCCGCGGTATTCGCCAGTTTTATGGTTATGGCAACACTCAGATTACAATCGTTTAAAAAAAAACAAACCATAGACACGAGATTGTTTATGGGGATAACTGTTTTGTTTTAAGGTGCTGACAACAGCTAACTGAAATTCACGAATTCGAAATTAAGCCACGCCTCTTAACTACTTCGATAAGACAGCGCCACCAAACGAAACCGCGTCCAGCCGGCGACATTATTAGTATTGAACAAAACGTGGAAACAAAAAGTTACCGCTCCAAGCTCATAGATGGCGCTTTTAAAATATTTTTGTAATTAATTTAACATAACTTTTTGTTTCCTTCGATATCTTTTTGCACTTTTGCAGATTGTGAAGAACATTATCGAAATTCTATTAGTAAAGCCTATAAATAATAATGTACGGTCTACAATTACAATAAACTCTATTTATACAGAAAATTAAACCAACTTCAAAATCACAAATAGGCACTCGAAAGCGAAAAAAAGTTAATTTAATTATTGTAAGCGCTACTCACTCATCTATTTGAAGTCAAATAGATTCGTTCGACATAAACATTAATTGCATTAAAGTAGCTACAGCAAAAAGCCAACATTACGTGGTGTTCCCAGGCGGTCACCCATCCAAGTACTGACCACGCCAGGTGTTGCTTAACTTCGGTGATCGGACGAGAACCAGTGTTTTCACGCGCTATGCACGTCGTCAATTATATTAAATACGTGTATTGATACAAACATAATAGTTATCATCATCATCATCAATAGACGAGCTCGCAAGTTAATAATCCATAACTATTGCTCATTACAACACGAAAAACAAGTTTTTGAAACAACCCCATTTCGCTGCTTTGTAACGAAAGGTCCACAAACAAAATTTTACAAAAATATTTTAAATTCATAAGAATTTTTTTTTATTTAAACCATGCGGAACGTTTATAAAATGAAACATTTATAAATTGCAATGGAAAAAGTTTTGGAATTTATATCATGCAAAAAGTTGGTTTTAAAATGTCAAATAACAATGTAGAAATGGATAAAGTTTTTTTTTTGGGTTTTTATATGGACTAGTGGCGCCATATTCTATAGCGGACAAATGATTTGAAAATATAAAATTCACCTATACTTACTAGTGTTGAGTACCTATGCCACAGATTACAGAAATAAAACCAGATGGAGCGCGCAGAACAGAGCTACTGAAGCAGACAAAGGAAATACAAACGCCGAAACAAATACAAACTCCAGTCAGTATGAAACGGACTTCCGTGTTGTACGGGAGTCCTATCCTAGTCCTGTGTGATTTTAAGTTTTGTTTTAAAATATGCCGTCTTTTGTCTTCAAACATTGCAAACAATGTTCCCAAAAACAAAAAAAGGAAAGAGAAATATAATTTCATAGGAAAATTTGAATATTTTTACTGTTATTTATATAATTTAGGCGATTTCATTTTGGTGATGATTGGAACACAACACCTCAACGAAAATAGGTTAGTGTGGCGATACTAAATGGAAATTTAGTAACTTTCCCTGAATTTAGGGTAAAATATAGATTTTATATTTTTTTAGATACTCGTAGACCAAATTATTGATGGGCATTGTATTATTCTATTTAATATATTTTAAATGTAATTTTGGTAAATGTTAAATTTGTAAAATGAGTAATTTATGACATAAAAATGTACAAAAAACAAAGTAATTAATACATCATAAAATTTGCTTGTGTATTTATTTATTTCGTTAGTGGCACCACTGCCCAAAATAATACAAATTTTGTTTCCTCATGAATCAAAAGGTTATATGGAAGAGATCGCTTTTAGCGACAAGATCGCCTTTTGTGCCCATTTTGTTTTGTTATTATATGTGTTACTTCTTGTCAACTTTGTTTATGGTGTCAATAAAGTGTTTTGTATTGTATTGTAATGTTATTCGATATATTATCTAAGTGAAACGGTGGAAAAATAATTGGTTATAAAATTATGGTTTATAAAATAAAACATTTGTTGAAGGAAGATATTTTTGAAGTTAATACTATGCATAACGTTGTTTGTAAAATCAAATATTTTTATATTGTTAAGTTTTTTTAATATTATACGGTTACTTGATTTTAAAGTCTTGTTTTGTCAAAAAAAAAGGTGAATAATAAGTAAACTATTAAAATGATTATTTAGTTCGTTTTTTTTTGTTTGTTGTTTGGATCTATTAAATACAGGTAGCCTATATGCATTTTATCAAAAATAATTTGGTGGTAAAGATGGTTGTTTTAATTTTTGTTTAACCTATCTAAGCGAGTAAATTACACTAATTGTATTATTTGCGATTCAAGTTAATTTCTAGTTGCATGCAAAATCAAAATTATTTTCTTCATAAAATGGAAATAGTAGTAACAAGAAATCCTTGCATAATCGGTGTAATAATATTAATATTTTAAAATATCAATTGATGTGTATATTATACGTGAAGATTTCCCAAGCTAAGACAACAATAGTGGGACTTTTTTCTTAAGACTGACAACATTATACAAGTAATTTGGAACGTTGATTCGACAATTTTAAGTCAACATGACTAATTACGGGCTTCACAGTGTTGTTCACGAAGGTTCCATCTTTCATTTTTCATTCTTTTACTTTAGAAGTTAGAGGGGGGGGAGGACACACATTTTACCACTTTGGAAGTGTCTCTCGCGCAAATTATTCAGTGTAGACGAAACTGATTTTAGAAACCTCAACATAATTTTTAAAGACCTATCGATAGATACCCTACACGTGTAGGTTTGATGAAAAAAACATTTTTGAGTTTCAGTTCTCAGTATGGGGGGCAACCCTAATTTTACTTTTTTTTTAATTTTTTTGTTCAAATCTTAAAGCGGTTTACAGAATACATCTACTTACCAAGTTTCAACAGTGTAGTTCTCATAGTTTCGGCAAAACGTGGCTGTGACATACGGACGGACAGACAGACAGACATGACGAATCTATAAGGGTTCCGTTTTTACGTTTTACGGAACCCTAAAAACAACATAAAGAATATAATTCATCTTTGCACATGCGAGTAGGTCCAGGTATAATGTGCACAATGTTTCATACAGCTGCCTTCTCACTCGCTGGATATTTTTTCTCAACTTTTATCTCGTAATAATAACAAAAGAATCTCAAAAAAAAAACAATTTTCTAATACTTTTATACTAATAAACTAAAAAACAAACTCAAAATATTAGAAACACAATAGTAAAAAAAAGAGTCGTTAATAAACTTCGTCGATTCGACGAGTCATGGTTGCTGGTCTGGCTCTCACTGGCCTCCCACATAATAAATACTACGGTGTGTTGTGAGGGGAACGGCTCAACTAAGATTACACGGAAGCAGCAATGGATGCGACAGCGCACTTAAAATTTACATCAATTTTTTCACATTCGCATCGTCGATTCGACAAAGTTTAGTAGGGTTAATGGGTTTTCGAGGGGTAAGAGACTAATTATACGGTATTTTTACATAAAACATTAGATAATATATCAAATGTGTCTAAAATAAGCCAAGTGCAAGTCGAATGAACGAATGAAGGATTCCGTACCAATATCTATGAAAACAGCAAAAAATCAGGTCTATTTTATAGAAACCCCATTTCCACACATTTATATTAATTTCATTCTTATGATTATTAATTTTAACACAATGTAGAAATAATAAAGTAGGTAAATAGCCCATTAAAATACATAGAGAATGATAGAAAATCGTCAGAAGTAGAAAAGTTGAAAAATAAAATAACTGAATTTTGAGTTGTGGCTCTTTAGTCTCAAAGCAGCGATTTATTTTCAATTCATCGCCAAATCTAAAAATGTAGTATAAATAAATGACGTCTCTTGTAAAATTAAACTACGTAGGGCCATCTTCCAGCTTAATCATCAGACCCGGTTACAATCTGCGTAGGCAACCCACTATACGTTCTCATTGCTGGGACTCGAGGCATTCATTCGCAATGAGTGATCTAGGCTGGGGCTAGGTTATAATCCACCACGCTGGCTAAGTGTGGATTGGTAAATGTCACATGAGGTGAAAACACTAGGTACATGTACTAGGTACTTACATGTCTGTTTCCTCACGATGTTTTCCTTCATCGTTTATAAGTTAGCGGCATTACACGCTGACATCGAGTAGTGCGCCTGGGGCTCCGAATCGGCAGTCACCGTTCTCCCGAATAGATGAGCCATAACGTAGACTTTAACAGCGACTTGGACTTTAACACCAATGTACTCGTTTAATTACTGGCATCCCTTAACCATATTCCAGCACCTTCATCAGACCCTTGTTACCATTTAGCACCAAAGTACTCATCAAGACAAATCAAATGAGCCCAAACTCGATGGGGTTATGTCATTTAATTGTTGAGTTCCTATGACCACCTTCCGGCTCCATCATCAGACCCTGGCAACAATCTAGGACCAAAGTACTCGTCAAGACAAAGAAAACGAGTGCAAACTCGGTGGTGCTATGTCGTTTAATTACTGAGTTTCTATGACCACCTTCCGGCTCCATCATCAGACCCTGGCTACCGTCCAGCCTCAAAGTACTCCTCAAGACAAATCAAAAGAGCCCAAACTCGCTGGGGCTATGTCATTTAATTGTTTAGTTCCTATGACCACCTTCCAGCTCCATCATCAGACCTTGGTAACCATCTAGCACTAAAGTACTCGTCAAGACAAAGAAAACGAGTCCAAACTCGGTGGAGCTATGTCGTTTAATTACTGAGTTCCTATGACCACCTTCCGGCTCCATCATCAGATACCCTGGTTACCATTTAGCACCAAAGTACTCATCAAGACAAATCAAATGAGCCCAAACTCGATGGGGTTATGTCATTTAATTGTTGAGTTCCAATGACCACCTTCCGGCTCCATCATCAGACCCTGGTAACAATCTAGCACCAAAGTACTCGTCAAGACAAAGAAAACGAATCCAAACTCGGTGGGGCTATGTCGTTTAATTACTGAATTCCTATGGCAACTTTCCGGCTCCATCATCAGATCAGCATCATATAATTTTCATAACATTGTCTTGCAATAAAATTTACACACGTACCTCTAATGCGAAATTTCTACTGGTATCTGTAACTTCAATCGGTAACTGGAAAGTAGATTTAATTTGCAAGATTTCATAACAATTATCGAGTTCCGTATAAACTATTTTCTAATCTGTGCCTCGAGACAAGTGGAACTAAATAAAAGCTTGAAAAACAGCTTAAAATATTATACACCAAGAATTAAAAAAAAAACAGTCAAAAATGACACTCAGGTATGAGGTTTGAACCCGGCGCTGAATATGCCTAAAGCCGACCACTGGGACCACTCAGCCAAACCTACTTGTTGCAATGACGTCAAAATTGTAAATCATCTGAACTTTATTGACGTTTCTGCATCGCACTTGTGAGTTTTTTTCTCAAAAAAACTAAGTAGCCCGTTAGTTAAATTGCCGAAAAATATTGTACACGTATTTTTTTTTTTGTTTCACAAACAATAAATGATGAAGATACAGCGCTTCGAAGTTTCGTGTGACGTCACTTGTGAGTACGATTTTTACTCACGAGTGACGTCCCCACTCTTGAAGTTTGATGGTATATGCTAATCTTTGACGATTTTTAATATTATGAAAAAACAAAAAATACGTGCCCAATATTTTTCCATGATCTAGCTGACGGACTAATTAGGATGGTGTATTTTTGACCCAGTCCGGTACATATTGATTACTATATTTTTGTAAATAGTGAGCGGCGCGGCGGCAAAGCGACGTAGCGTCCTTCCTGCACGGCGCATCAGCGCTTTCTGCCGGACTTCATAGTAGTGAGCGAGAAGCAAGACTCAGGCCGGTTCGGTCGAGTTAGCGTATTAAAAAACAATTAATTAATGCGAATTAAACAACTTAATCTAAAATATAAAACATCCTTGCCCTATATTAAGAAATAATACGTTAATCTTTAAAATTTGAATAATGTATGTTTATTAATAACACAGATATTTACGTTTAAAACTCATTTTAGAGGTTAGTTTACGATTTTTTCTTGTCAAGATATCTTTTCCAAATCGTGTTTTGAAAGCAATGGTTCCCTTATAAATATGTTCAAGAATAACATATATTTTATTCAACATCTCAAACCCTATACATTTTGCTAAAAATGTGTTTAAAAAGTGCCATTTGGCTCTATTCAGCGCCTTAAAAGAAAAGGTTTTGCTCGTTGTATTCGATAGATGGCGGCTTAAAAAGGCTCACTGTTATGTTTAAAAAGAAATGTACTTACCAGTAAATTGTTTGATGTTCATTTTATATTTAGAGAGTACCTAACAATTAACACCGTCTATCGATAATTGTGGGACTATTTAGTTTATACTAACACGAAAAAACGAAAAAGTGAAAAGATTCACGTTTTGTCACGAAAAAAGACAAACGACTGATTTCAAAAATACTTTCACCATTAGAATGCTAAATTTTAATTGATCATGTTTGATTTTAATCCATTTTACCTGCGAGAAACCTGAACAAACCGCTAATCTACATATGTATATACAGATTAATTGGATGAGTCTTTGTTTTATTTATTTGTAAGTGGGAACAAGGTTCAGGAAAAAGGTCAGAAAATTTAGAAAATGTTGACGAAAAAAAGTATGGTGGTAAGAAGTTCGCCGAGACAGCTAGTGTATAAAAGGTCTTTAAGACTAAGTTAGTAAGATTATAACTATATGAAGTAATGAAGTTTGCAATCTTTATTTTCCTATGTGATATTGTTTTGAGAACTTTTTATTAAAATAACCATTGTTAAACAAAAAATATACGTAGGTACGTCAAGCGAATCGAAACTCACATCTACTCGTATTAGTTAAAGTACCTGGGTGACCGAGCTTTGCTCGGTTTAAATACTAAATATACTTAGATACCTACAGATAAAAGACTCCAAGAAATAGATTTACTTAAAAAAACGAATTGAAAAAAAAAGAGAACCCGTCTGGATTCGAACCCGGAGCTACTAATTCGTGACCGATATGAGCGCCCAACTTCCCGTCTGAGCTAATTATGCTGTCGCGTTACGCGGCGAAATTTACGTTCACATTCTAATGTCTAATGTGACAGTTTTTCATTGTCTAAAAACGCGCATAATATGCGTTTTTTTTAAATAAGACCTAGTTAGATCGATTTATGGTCCCCGAAATCCCCTGCATACATAATTTCATGGAAATCCGTCGAGCCGTTTCCGAGATTCAGATTCTATATAAGTATATATACATATTTATATAGGTACAAGAATTGCTCGTTTAAAGGTATAAGATTAGTTTCATCGTGAAGGATTTACAACCCCACAAACTTTTATACTTATTAATCAGTATTTACATACATTGTCGTGTGCTTCAAATGCTCCTACTAAGCTTTAACCAAACCACAGTATAAATAAGAGTGATCTAATCAAACTCGTTTCGTCGGAACGAATCCATGTGGCGCCTGAATTAATTCAACATACCTACATAAATACATAATGTGCTTAATAACTTTATAACGAAATAACTTACATTTACGACGGCCTTTGAGATGTTTTCGAAATTAGCCTTTACATTTAAATGGGATGTTAGGTAGCTTGATACTTGGATAATAAACAGACACTACTACGCCGTCTACGCCAGACCTATGGTCTGACAAAATATCTAGAAAAATAGTTTGTAGTATTAAGACTATTTGCAGAGTTAGCCTGGAGAAGGACTACTAGGAGAGTAAATTGGTTTCTCTAAGGTAAGTCCGTTTCATAGCAGACCGCCTCATCGCCTAATATTAGGCGCGAGAGCGATCAAGTACGAACCTATTATAGTTAAAAAATACCTGAAAACTATAACCACGGCAGCCTTAGCTATTGAAATATACGTATAAGTTGGTAACATAATTGGTAGGTATTTAAAACGTCTTTTATATGTTTTTTTTTTATAATAAAGGTGAAGATAGAACATATCAGCAATAAAATTAGAGCACAGTTTTTTTATAGAGATATTATAACTATTGCAGTGACTCTCAGATGATCTCTACTGCCTACTGAACTGGCTAGCGCAGAGGCCAGGGCTCTACTAACATAATATGTATATGATATAGTTTACATAATATTTATATTATGTAATCAAAACTTACTAACTAGACTTACAGCATACAGGAAGCATACATTACTAGATAGAGCACAGAGCTTTCTTAATTATACCCATAAGCAAAGTCTGTGTAAAACACATACATTCGCCTTTGCGAATGTATGTGGTCTCGGTAAAATTACATAGGAGATTATGAAACAAAAACCATTTTTTTAGCGAGTGTGAAGTTGCGAAGCGAAGTGAAGCGAGTGAACAAGGTATACCTAACTATTGTCTATTTTTATAACATAAAGGTCATAAAGTGACGGTAAGCAATGCAACTGTCCACTACAGCACAGTCTTACGTAGCTATTTGAACACGAAGAGTCACAGCTTAACAGTTAATTGCGCTTCCCACCCAGAGAAGAGACAAGTACCCTTACCTCTTTAATGGCGCATTTAATAAAGCAAACAAACCTGTCAAAATCAGTTAAGCCTAAGTTTAGTCAGCCTAAGTGGCAATAGTGTTTAATTTTGTTGGAAAAGTTCAAAAGCATACGTCAATGTCAATAGTTGGACTTACATTTTCTCTCATAGATGGATCATTTTATCTGTCATTCCGCTGTCAGTCTCATTACCTACTCTGGAAAAATATTACCTATTTATTTCGTTCTGGGTTAATAAAGCGTTGTATTATCCTAAATTATTTCAAAAGCGCTGCGGAAGTTCGATTTAAATCCCAAATAGGCAAACGCAGCCACTATAAAGGTATAAAATTGCCATCTGTAACTGCCGGGCGGCCGCCATGTCTGTGCCTAGTATCTGCCTGGCTACATGCTAAATGATATGAATTGACAATGATTTTTTTTTGCATCACCAAGTTGTTTTTGATGTTTGACAAATTGTCTGATGCAGAATTACGATTTAACCTTTATTTAGGGATGTCAGGTCACGAAACTAAAGTTGCAATGGCATTTCTATAATATTAATACCTCATTGCCACTTATTACATCTACCAGCGATAATGTTTTTTTTTTAAAAAGGAATGTTAACGCGAATTTTGTTTGACATTTAAAAAATGGTAATATTAAAAAAAACTCAGATTATAAAGGCTGAGTTGGAAGACTGCGCGATTTTTTAAATATATTGACCTATTAGCACATAGACGTTCAGTTGTTCAGTCAGCAATTAAACGGGGTAATCACCACTGTACTTAAACTTAAAAAAAGTATAACAAAATGAAGTTTGCGGCGTCAACATCATCATCGTCATCCACAGCCTTCTTTATCCCACAGCTGGATATTTATAGGCCTCTTTTTTATCATGACATCTTCGAGGTCTGTGCCAATAAAGTCCACGTTTACCCGCAATAAAGACGGAATCGTCAACCTATCTTGTAGCTACACTTGGCTTACTTTGTCAAGGAGGTAGTTACCACCGCGTCAGCTAGTATTAAATAGATAAGTATAAAGTAACATTGTGCAACAAAAACTTGACTCAGAAATTCGTTATGTATCAACCCTACTCATACGCATAAGGAATCGTGTCCGACCCCGCAACGCAATGCATAATGTTTTTCAAATTCTAGGTTTTATTTAAATCTAGACCACTAGTGTCTGGAAATAAATGGTTCCTGCCATCGAGACTGCTAGATGCAATTTTTCTCGAAATACCAGGTGGTTTTATCCATTATACATCATTCCATACATATTACGCATGAATACGTTTTTGCATAATTATGCATTATGGAATAGTAATGCATAGGAATTAAGTAGAATTGTGTTGTTAAGCCGTAAAAAATCTATTCATCAATCTTCGCTATTTTTGTCTGGTGCCGCATGTCTTGTGTATGCAAATACATAAGCAACAAATATTTTTAAGGTTAAGGTTAATTTAGGTAAAATTGAAAGGAATTAATGTATGGTTTGTTATGAGTAAAGAAAAAAACAGGTGTTACTTCAGATTAGATAGCTTCTTCAATCGTATCACACACTTGAGGAGTCCGCTTAAAACTGTGTTACAATAACGTTAGTTTTAAATATATAAAACATTTTTTTTGGCACCGCATTTCTAACATGTCTTATCCACCTATTTACCAGTATGTATGTGAGTTATATGGCTAAGTTTTATAGGTTGTAGGAGACATAGTATTTTTTAGCTACATCTTCAAAACTCACCGTACCTATTTGTAATTTAGCTCTTTTTTATTTGGCTCTGACATCTGCTGGTGTGTGATTTTTAAGGGTAAAGTTTGTAGGTTGTAGGAGATATCTGTTACCTACATCTTCAGTGCTCGACGACCGTCTGGCGCCCTGAGTGATTACATATTCACACGGGGGCATTTCTAGGAAATTTCGCTCTGTATTGATCTGCACACCAGTGCCGACATTGTGGCGATACCGGCGGTTCCATTGTATTGATTTTAAATCACACTGCTAATGAGCTAAATATATAACTAGGTATAATGTTATGTACCGACCTCTTTGATGCTATTCATACATTCAAAGTATTTACATGTATTTACACAACTGTTAGCGAAGGTTAGTAAGGTAAGGTAATATTGATTTAAAATTTGCAGCCATGTTATAAATGATTTTTTGTTTGTTTGTCGTTGGAAATGTCGAAAATCGTAAATTTCTAACAAAGTTGCCTGTCTCCAAAAATTTGACAGGTTTCTAGCGAGCAGGAGGGCAAAATACTTTACGACCTATTTTACTTAACCCCCAAAAAGTCGTTAACTTCGGCTGAGTCAATTTGATGGAGCATAAATACCGTAATTTCATATCTAGATTTATAAATATTAAATACAGATACTTAACGATCTTTCTAAAGCTAAACTTTATTCTATATCGTGCTTTATGCAGATTAAAATTCATTACCCGTCAAAAGAGATCCTAACTGTTGCTTTTAAAACTATAACTTGCATGACATACCTACTTACGTCTCATAGACAATCGCTTCAGTTCCGCAGGCCACAGTGTTCCCATTGTAGCAACTGTGCAAACAGCGGCGATTGTTGCCATGTTCGAGTCAAAACACCCCATTGTTAGCGCTGCGTAGACTCAACATGTGTCTCTGTGACCCGCGCCCTACACCTGGGTGACACGTGCGAGCAAGGGTTAGCTCACTGATGGCTCTAATCTTTAACCCTTTGATAATAAGTACGAGTACATAGAAATATCGTATTGACATTATTAACTAGCAACGCCCAGCGATTTTGGGCGCGTAGTTCCCATTCCCGTATTTTTTTTCGCGATGACACGTTTTTTTTTTAATAAAGTGTGGCGAATAGTTTATATGCTATTCCAGTGCGTTTTCAAACATGTCAAAAATAGTTTTCAATTGCGCAACACGTAGGGTTTATGTTTTGTTTTGTTGGTAAAATTTGTTATTCGTCAAGATTGCTAAGTATAATATCAATAATTTGAAATATTTTTCATAAATATAGCTGTTATCTGTTTTATTCTTCATAGGCGAACCTGCTAGAGGTAGGGCGACAATTAAATAAATAAACTCGTTGTAGCTCTAAAAAAACTCGAAAAACATAGTAATAAATGGCGATTTTATCGTTTAATTCATCTTATATCTGCGGGCGACGATAGTACAGTGCAGTAATTTGAAAGCTTCATATCCATACGACGTCATTTGTACACTGTATTGCCATGTGCAACCGTGTTGCTTACCATCAGGTGCACGTCTTATCACTCTATCTTTAAAAACAATCTTAATTATAATTAGACTTTTACCTTCAAGTATTTTATTCGATTGGAGTTTTGATCCGTTGAGGTTGTATACGTATAATTGTATCTGCAGTCCTACATGAGTTATCTTTTTTTAAATTATTATATGTCTATTGATAAGAACATTTTTTGATTGTAAATAGGTAGTCTAAAAGCTGCAGGTGTCCGTTAATGACGTGAGTGGGAGGGGCCTTGCCAATACCTACCTATCCATACATAGAAATGATAATTTTGCTATCTATAATGCGAAGTGAACGCCCAAACATTGATAGCATAAACTTTCTCGTTTGAGAAGTTGTTCATAGGTACAAGATGGACACGTTTTGCGTAAAACGTCCGCTTACATTAGTCATCATCATTATCAGCTCATACTCGTTCACTGCTAGACATTGGCCTCTCCGAAAATGCGGCACTCGGTCCGATCCCAGACGTTTACGTTTTCAAACTGCCTGCTGCTTTTTATAAATCAGATTTAATAATAAAATCGACATCTCATAATTATCTGACGGGTAAAAGTTTTAAAAAAATTGACCTTTTATGAATTCATGTCTAGACTCAGTTAAAATGTTGTATACATTGTACATTACTAACATAGTAATAACATAGTAAACAATAATATTTATTATGTCAACGAATTTTGGATTGTGGTAGAGTATCGAAAAACTGCTGAATTATCCCAAAAATAATTTAAATAACTATTTAGTGACACGCATAAAACTGCGAGATCGTTTTTAGTAAGACTGATTCGTCTCTACAATTTAAATTTTTAACAAAACGACGAACGTTTAAATTTTAGTAAGTGAAAAAATTGTAGAGTTCAATTTTTGTTATTACCGCGGGATTCTCTCAAATAACAATATCAGATAGGAGTGTTATCTTGTAGAGCTATCACCACTTTCTCATAATCTAGTATGTACGTAATTTAATATAAACCAGGCATACCCGAGTGACAAAAACCGCAGGCTGAAGCCAGTTAGTAATAAAATGTGACGAGTCGTGTTGTAATTACGGTTCCAATACGGAACTTGTGTTAAGACAACACTACAGACAAAACAGTATGGACAGTTAACACTATTATCGAATTATAGTTTTTTTTTAAATTCCCAACTAACCTCTATTGTTTGTATCTGTGAATTCAGCCATATTCGATGCTGCCTGTCCAAGAGCGTAAAACGCCTTTTCAAAAATACATCATGCTGATAAATACAAAATCCTTGAAACAACAGACAGATTAAAATAATATCTCATTCTTAGCCCATTCGGTAGTGAGGGTGCTCACTGAGCTGTAGGTAGTAGGTTTGATTTCCACTATACTTACTTAGACTTATAAATATGTATGTAATATAATAAACAATAGGCCTATAAAAATAGGGACATTTGAAAAGGTGGTTTAATTTTATTAAGATTTAGTGTTGAGTTATAAGGTCCATACTGGTGGTAAGTTCCACAGGCGTCTCGGCGGCGCCCGATGTCTTGTCGCAGCGCGACGCATACAATAACCGAACGAGATTTGAAATCCCATATCAGTGGCTAATGGCCGCATTATGTAGGAGCCATATTCGTAGTCATTGTGATCTTTTGTTTCCTTTCACATTACGTATGTTAAGATTAAATATGCTGTAAAACGTGATAATTACTTTAGTCATCGTGATTTATACTCTACAATGTCAGTCTATAAACGGGGCTGACATGATCATACAGCGAGCAAAATTCCGATGGAAAATAGATTAAAGTGTAAAAAAACGTTAGTCTCGTCTATCATTTACGAATTTCTCATTCTGGTATAGAAACGGCCATCATATAATTATTATCTTGCAAATAGTTTACCCTTAATGCTCTCTTTGAATAAGCTCTGGTAAATACGAGTCGGGAGTCGGTATTGACGATACGTTTCAGTAACTACATCTACATATTTTTAGTATCTACTTTTTTTTTTTTTTTTATTTAATTAAAATTCCTACGTTTTTGATAATAAAACTTTTTGTTCTTTACCTACGGCAATTACAAGTTTATGTGCCGTTTGCCATCCAAGTTTATGCTTTGATCCCAGCGTGGCATGCGTATTAACGCATACTGCCTAAGGCTGTGGTTTCTGACTTATCAAATGACCAACGTTCTTCTCGAGATAATGATGTGAAATGTTATAGGTTAGTCGGCGATTCCATGGACGACCGCATTTCTGAATTATCTTATGTCGTGCGAAGAAACGAAGTGTAGGTTTATTAAAGTTATTCTTGTGATATAGTCGAATCACTATCGTAGCTATACGTATAACAAACCTATTAATAGTTTAGTTATATTCAATCGAAAATGTCGAAAAAAGAACGTATTTACCTAAAAAATCGGAATCATGATCCCAAAACCAAAACTCCTAAGTTCAACTTTGTTTTATATGCCATGTCAAAACGTTTTGAAACTGAACAGTTTTCAGGCCATGTCAAAATATACATCTTTTAAATAACTGCCATAAATAGATTTATTACATAAACTTAAATTTAAAAAAATCGTGTAACGATATATTTATGTCCATACTATCTATGTCCATCCATAGGTAGTACCTACAAACTTTCACATTAATAATAATATGCATAAAACTAAAATATAATTCTTATTACCCATAGAATCTGGATTTCAAGACACCAAGAGTCATTTTCAGTAACCTGAAAGTTTAGCCACGTTTTTCACATGCACCCAGTTGCCCCTAGTTCCCAAACGCCCGTGTAAACGCTACCTAGTCCAGTATTGTACGCTGTCGGCGCCAGTCTCAACATTAGCCGGTGAAAGTGGTATCATCACGACATCTCGTACATTAAGCTCGTGAACCGTGCGAATGCTAAGTATTACTCCGTTTTTTACATAAGTGACCGCTCATCATTTTCTCATTTTGTCCGGTAAAGTCGCAGCCGAAATGAGTTTACCGTTACTGCTTATGACCATTTTACATAGATTCACAACAAATTGCTTCTATGCAGGTATTAAAGCAACGGTACTGCGATGGGCAACATAGTGTTGTTAACGATATGTTTTTTTTATAAAATGTTAACGCCTCAATTGACTTGATAGAATTAAATGAAACTTTCCGTAATAACCCGATATCCGTGGTAATAACTAACGGATATCGGGTTATTACGGAAAGTTTCATTTAATTCTATCAAGTCAATTGAGGCGTTAACATTTTATAAAAAAAAACATATCGTTAACAACACTATGTTGCCCATCGCAGTACCGTTGCTTTAATACCTGCATAGAAGCAATTTGTTATTTTTAAATGTTACCTTACCTAAATTTAATAAGTATGCACCTAACACTTAGTATTTATTACACGCTGGAAATGGGCAATGTTGCTACTTCGATAAGCTTAATATCATCTTTTGTACACAGATGACACAGGTAAGGAGCTATTCTGATTCTGTTTGATTTGGAAACTTCATGATACTTGATGAAATGTAAAGTTTCAATATTCCTGACACATTAAAAGATAAACATGAGATTGACAAATTTACAAAAATGTATTTCGTCAAAGCGTTGAAAGCGTAAATCCTATTCATAATGCTCACTTCCGTGATTTAGTTACACGATTTCACCGATGTGACAAGTTGGTCGGATGTAGATTGAAGTGGACAGGGCACTGTAAAAGGGTTCCGTGAAATTTGGCGCCGGGTTGGTGCTATAGATTGTTATCGAGACGAGGGCTATATCGGACGACCGATCTCGGAATCTCATTTCTAAGTACGGATCTCTTTGGTTGTGTTACTGTGGTATAATCTATGTATGGTTAGGTCCTTTTATGCGTTTTATTTCAACACTTCATTCGGAACCGCACCGTAAGTTGAAAAAACATATTGTCATTATAATTATCGGTTTTCTTGGATACAGTTTTAATTTTTTATTTAAGCAATCTACACTTTTAACTTGTTCCAAAACATTACTTTCGCTCAATTTTGTTTTTTTGAGATCGTTTGATTCCACATGCGTCGAAAATATGCACAGACTAAGTAGAGATGAAAATATGTAAATAGACCTGACTTAACCAAAAAGATTGACATATTTTTGACTTGTGTAAACCTTGAGTAAACGTGGAACACGGCTGTTAACTATTTCCCGATTGGCCCTAGAATTATACATTGCGTTGCGTTGCATGCGTTTGGCCTTTTGGTTTAATGAACATTTTACCGTAATACATCCGGTAGTCCACCTACGAATGCAAACAGAAGTTCAATCTGAGCTATCCACAATCTAAAATGATTAAACCCCCTTAATCACTCCGTAGGCGGGACGCAGCCACAACTAATCACGAAAGATAAAACACCTGGCAGTGTGAGAAGCTGGCTTCGTAAATGTGGCTCTACCATTCCAACGCAACTTGGAGTTACGTCTGAAACTGGCTTTAGATCGTAAAGATGACGTTATAAGGCGCGTTTTCGAAGGTAGCTCTGTTTTATGGCTACGTCGGATGGTTATGGCAACGCCTTAGCGGCGCCTCGGACGGTCTATTATGTGCTATAAAATAATTCCGGTAGCTTGCCCATTGGAAACGATAATGCATATTTGTTGGATTGACTAGTTGGTGTTGCCAGCAGAATGATTCTGTGATAAGCTGACCCAGATAATGAATTAGTTGAGCGGTATGTTCTTGACCTTTAACGGCACATTCCTTTTTGTATATGGGTGGTTTAACTTGTAGCGATCCTCTGAATATGAATAGACATTGTAGAATATCTCTCATAGTAACAATATTTCGATTACAGGAGTTTACATACCTAATTAAAAACCATTTTGGTAGAGTTTATTTTTCATCTCATTCTTATCAAAACAAATTCGTTTGAAATATACATATTGATTAGACTTTTTGTTTTAGTTTTTTGGCGTATTTAAAAAACGAACTAAGTATGATCCTGTATCTGCATATACGTTTAGGTATTAGGCAAGTTAATGAGGAATAAATAAAAACAGTCAAATTATTAATCACAAACTATTTGCAATTAAAATCGTCATTTTGTTATTTAACAAGCATCCTGTAACTCGATAGCCATTGTAACAAAACACCACTCATGTATTGGGAAATCCATTGCCAAATTTAAAGTCTATTAATAAAGAATATTTTGCTCAAGAATGCGGTCCGGAGGTTGTTTTTTTAATGTCCTTTTACTAGCTGAGGCATGCGGACATGTTTGCTAATGTAAACATTTAAGAAAAATAATAAATATCATGTGAGGTAACAAATATGTATAGATAATATGTTTTGCCTGGTTTTAAATATTTATTTGGAATCTTTTTGGCTTCGTATAATCAATCATCTACAATTTTGCTCGGAATTAAAGGCAAATCAATACAAATATTTGAATGCTTAAGACATGTTTTTCGAAACACCTCGAGAATTCTTTGTCCAAGACAAAAGTGTTGTACCTACAGTTAAGAGCTATCCTTTTTTTAGAATTATTTATTATTTATTGTTCGCATATTACTTTATAAATAAATAGATAAAAAAAAACGGATGAGGTGTTGTCAAAATAAAAAAAAATCTCTCCAAAAATAGTTAGTGTTTTTTAAATATTTCAATAATTTTTATTCCAATTAAAACTCACAGATAATGTCCAGTTAGTTAAGGAGAGTATCCATCTAAATTCTCCTAGTGAAGTCCGTTTTTTGTGCTTTATTTTTTATCTTTACCGATATATATACCTACTCACAGGCACAATTAACCACCCATCTATATTTTTCGTTACTTCGATATTTGCGACAGAATCGGTTTTGTGGAATTATTCTTAAAAACCGTTTATGATTTCAATATCTACATTTTTGTTATTGCTTAATGATAACTTTCAATATAGGTTATTTATTTACTTTAAAGTAAACGATATCTGCAAACTAGAGAAATACAGGTTAATTGTGCCTGTGAGTGTAGATATTTAGGAATATCTATTCAGGCATTTTAAAGTTTACAAAATTTAATGTTCTTGTTACGAGTCAAACCTCTTTCATTCGAATCGACATGAAAAACATCAGATTTACGAATAATAATATTACTTCACTCAAAAACTGTATAGATTTCTTTCGTGTAATAGCGTAAATCTTGATTAAATGTGTGGCACTTAGGTTTTGCTAATGCGGTGTCGAGTTATTTGAGTAGTTTAGTTCTACCACGGAAGAAGGATCACATAACCAGCGCTGCAGCGACATTCCTACAGTATTTGAGCTTATAAAATAACTATCACCGAGTGCTGACCATATGGAGTAACCTGTTTGTATTCAGGCGCACGCGCACAGCGCCCGCGCCACGGCGGCGCCGGCGCAGCGAGATTCACAACGCGAGATACATACGATCGTATCATCATCATCAACTTATCTAAAGTAATTATTTAAATATAATCTTTCGCGCCTTTTATGCGATTTTATTCATAATAATTAATAGTAAATTTGTAGCGCATGTAATCAAGTCCATAGAAATACATCTCGTGAAGGACGCCATTTTAAGTTTACTGTTCGGGTATGTACAGATTAGTAAAGTTTTTTATTCTGTAAAGAAGTTTTTGGCAGCTGACTTCAGATGACCTCTACTACCTACCGAAGATAATAAAGCGAACTATTGATGTTATTTTTTTAAAAATTAGGCAATTCAGCAATAAAGACGAGATTAAAAAAAAAATGTCATGCAGTAAGTTTTAGAGAAAATGTTTGCTATGAAACATAGTTTTTTTTTATGAAGTAAGTAGGTACCTATCCAAAACGCGACAGCGGTGCGACCTTGACAAATAAAATATGCTTATTGCAATTTTGACTCAGGAGAAAGTTATGTAAGGAGAGCCTTTGCCCAACTTTACGACATAATGGGCTCTTGAAGAATATTAGTAAGATGATACTTACGATTAGGTATTAAATAAAAAAAAATCTATTCGTGTTTAACATTACAATCCATATTAATGTATGTATTTAAACAATAATCGATAAAAAATGTAAATACCTAATAATATTTTTTAAATAGGTACATCTCTCGATAGATCGCACGACAGTCTTCTCCGTGTGTATCGCGTGACGTCATATGCGCAGGCGCCGGCGCCTAGCGACTGCCGCGGACGGTTCAACCTTGTCCTTCCCATTCTGTTTGGTAGAAAAATAAACCTAACATCAAAACAATCGTGTAAATAGTCCTTTAATCGAAATGTGTTCTAAGTTCTAAAATTAAAATTTCACCAATATCTTTCGCTTTGCTTTGAGCTTCTCCAAGGCGTGTTTTCTTTTTATCGATACCCAGTAACTACAAAGCGTGTGTGGGGTATTATAGCTTGATCCCAACATTCCCTATGATTCTATGAAATTGTGTGTCAGGTTACACTGGTGATCTATTCTATGACTGGTGGATGTTTTTGCTATGGTTATTGGTGATAGAGTAGAGTAATACTTACTCCTATAGTATTTGGCATGTACAAAATAGGTAGTAGTAGGTACTAAATTAGTACTGACAGGTTAAAACCCGATTTGTTGGTTAAAGTAAAATATGTTTTTTATGTAATTACCGATAAATTTGAGGTGGCTGTTTGTAATTGATAATCAGCACATTTTGATTAAATGCATATGAAAACAAAAAAATATATATTTTGTTTGTCTGTCTTCCTGTCTATATGTATTTTTTCTTTTTCCTGTTCTTATTTCTGAAACGGCTAGACCGATTTTAATGAGATTTTAAATGGTAGATAGCTGATGTTATACGGAGTAACTAGACTACTTTTAATTTATCTAGATACAATAATAGAGTTCTGCGACAACAAATGGTTAGGCAAGCTGCTAGTTATACCGCGGGGCAAAACACGAAACAAGTTAGGTATCAATAATATTAATACCCAATTAAGCATTAAAACAAGCAATTTATAATTTAAAAACTTTTTATGAGATATAAATTTGCAATTCGTAAACCAATCATCAATTTTCTTGTCATAGTTCAATAGGTCAACAGTTCAGGGTGTAATAGGTTGTAAAGTTTATGACATCTCATCAGAATGTGGTTGCCAAGGATTCGTTGGTTTGATCAGATTTCTACCGCCAATAAATTCACATTTTTTTATTACTACATGGTTTGATAAGCTCAAAAAGTAAGGACCCTCCCCTCTACAGATCACCGGGACAACACTACGATCTCTTTACGAGCTACTCTTTAATTGATCCGAAAGTCTTCCGCTTAACTAAAGTGGTCTTAACTTTATATTACTTCAAAACCCATAGACCATGCTAGAAATAGTACAAAAATTAATTTATCCTGCCTCATAAAGCCTTTATCGCAATCTATAGGTAAGGGTATGTATCTATTATTTACTAAGTAGTAGAGCTACTGGCAAATGTACCTATATACGAGGGTCAAACTGAAAGTTTTTAGAAAATCAAAAACTGATTACATTAGCCAGTTATTCGTTTTATTATATCTTTTCAAAATATTGTCCATTCACGTCAATACACCGCTGCATGCGATGGAACCACTGGGAAAAGCACTTTGCCCACTCGTCCTTAGGGGTCTCTTCAATGGCATCGCGATACGCAGCCACCGCTTCTTCAGCATTCATAAACCGCTTTCCTTTAAGTTTTTCTTTAATTTTTGAAAATAATTAAAAATCACAAGGCGCGAGGTCGGGGCTATACGGCGGGTGACCCAGTAATTCAACGTTTGATGTCGCCAAATAGCCGATCGTTCGCTTGGCGGTGTGCGATGAGGCGTTGTCGTGGTGAAGGAGGATCCTACTGCGAGGTCGTTTCTCTCGAACTTTTTCCAAGACAAGTGGCAAACAATTGGTAGTGTACCATTCTGCAGAAGCTGTTTTTTGATCCTCTAACACAATTGTTGCGAAATGACCTATCCTTCCAAAGAACGAGGCCACCATTTTTTTTCCCGCACTTCGATCTCTCTTCACTTTAGTTGGCAACTCCTCGAAAGGAAACACCCACTGAGCAGATTGTCTTTTGGTTTCAGGATCATAACAGTAAATCCAGCTTTCGTCACTTGTTAGTATGTCGAACACAGCATTTGAGTCACCTCCGTTAAATCTTTCAATCATTTTACGGCACCAATCCACACGATGGAGTTTTTGAGCCTCAGTCAAATTATGAGGTATCCACCGGGCGCAAAGCTTCCTGACCGCTAAATGTTCGTGTAGGATTTTGTGCACTTGACTCATACCGATGCCTAAGCTTGTCCGAATCTGCTGATAGGTCACTCTTTTGTCAGTCTCTATCATACGCCGCACAACACAGATGTTATCTTCAGTCGTCGCCGTAGAAGGCCGTCCCTCACGTAAATCATCAGTGAGATTAGTGCGACCACGTTTAAACTCATTAAACCAGTTGTAAACAGTCGCACGAGATGGGGCTTCATCGTGAAAGGCCAATCGTAGTCTATCATAACTTTCTTGTTGACTTAAATGACATCGAAAGTCATAAAAAATCATTGCACGAAAATAGTACCTAATTTTGAAGTGAAAACTTCTTTTTGTGCGTCATAGACAGATTTTTCGTGTATTGTGAATTGAATTTTAGCATCACGCTCGAGAATGATAAGAAATCTTCACGTAAAGTCGGGATACCGATCATGCTCATGGCCACGCCCTTCAGTTTTACTAGCGTAGTTTCCAAAGTGAGCTATCAAATTCATAAGTCATAAGTTTTCATTTCTATCGGCAGTCCCTATAAGTGGCATTTTTTTTTCAGACGGGTTCCGCAAGGGAATCTGGTTTTGGTGGTATAAAAACTTTTTATCAATTCTTTTACCGATGTATCTTGCGTCAGTCATCTGCACCCAGCCTCTAGTTAGGAGTCCAACAATCTCGTCATGCCGTGTCGCATATAACGAGGCGGTCCTCACGACACTCGCAGCATTTATCTGATGATCGGCATCGTTTATACGTTCCTCTGAGCTTTTTATCTGCTATCTAGCTGATGCTTCCGTGTCACTCGGTTCTGCTAATTGCTTAAATTATCTGCCAATTTGAAGCGGGACGCGTTGTGAGATTTATAAGGATTGGCAGAGCTTATAAGCTTGGACGAAAAAAATCTATGTGTCTTCCTTTAGATTCAATCATATCTAAAGGAAGGCACTTAGATTTTTTCACTTCAATATCTTTGCTTGTATTTTGATTTATTTTTAATCATACTTTTGTTTTTTTTTGTGAAACAAGGTGTTTACAGAAATGTCTGCGACCACTTCAATGGTCGCTAATTTCCAGCGTTGTTGGTATGCAAACTATTATGGACAGCACAATTCTTGAAAAGTTGGGCGCCCATTTACTGAACAGATGATGGTTCACATCGTCCTCCAATCACACATAGACTGAATAAACCAGCTATATCCAGTTGTTTAACTAGTTTTACTGTATTCCTATGTTTTATGTACTTTTTTAAGGTGTGGACAATAAAGAGTTTTAATTCATTAATGCATATCTATCTATATGTAACTGTGTGATATACATACCCGGATATTCTTTAACCTTAGAGTGTATTAGTATTTATTAGGGTAAAATTAAAACGTCTAACCGTTTCTTTCTTTTTGTTCTAGATCGTATAATTGAACGCGACGCTGGCTTCGTCTCGGGTGGTGATGACGACGACTCCTGTTCGGGACCCGCGCATTCAGACGACTCCGGTGTCAGACTGGTAGAGAGCGATCTCAAGAGGAGAGCCCCGGCGCGCCTGCAACCGCCCAAGAAGCGAATACGGCTGAGCTCGCAAGAAGATTTACCCAGCCCTGAGAGCGACGCTTCGAGCCCCTTCCGACCCTGGTCTTTTACTGGTAGGTGTCTTAATCTTAATCCTCAATGTTATGTAGGTAGATGGAAACTTAAAAACAGACGTAAAAGCTGATTGATGAGTCATTGAGATGGTAAATTATTTAATGGTATGAGAATACAGGAGAGGTAAAGTCTAGTGAGTTAATGTGTGGGCGTCAGATTCAAAAATATTTTAACGCCAAACAAAGCTTCTTTTCTGTGGGCTTTTTCCGAGGGATACAATTTACGTCTTCGAGTCGATAGTGATTTGGTTTATTTTAGATAAAAACGCTTGAGCGCGATCGCGGGGTTGCTAAACTTCAGCTGAAGCCTATTCATGATTAAAAAAACTGTTGCATCAAGAGTTGTGTATTGATAAATTGTAAAGAGCAGTCGCTTTAACGATGTCTCGTTTCTTTCCAGAAGAACCGCAACAGGAGCCTCTGTCTCTAGTCAAAAAGACCGGCGAGAGTGAACCGCGGCAACGGCGAAGGTCTCTAGAGCCTCCTGCACCCATCGTGCCCCCGCCCCCGGTCGAGCCTCCACCACCTGGACCACCCCGAGTTCCTCCTCACCCAGCCGTCGCTGACCCTTACGAGAGGAAGCCACGAGAGCAGAGAAACTACAAAAACATGACCCGTGAACGACGGATCGAGGCAAATGCTCGGGAAAGGACCAGAGTCCACACCATCAGCGCGGCATTTGATACCCTCCGGCGATCCGTCCCAGCTTACAGCCACAACCAGAAACTATCCAAGTTATCTGTCCTCCGAATAGCATGCGCGTACATCACCGCTCTATCAACAGCAATAGACCCCGATACAGAAGAACTTTCTACCGCAGTGGATAACGTTACCCAAACCATTCATACAGAAGGGAAGCTCAGAAAGAAAAAGGATGATCCTTGAAAATGTGGAAACTAGCTGAAATGTTAAGACTGGTATTATCTAGCGCAGAAGGAGACATGGAACTATGTTCGTTCGCTCCTAAGATAGCTCTTATGATGTCCGGGTAGGAAGGTATGAACAGACAAAGTTGATTTTGTGATCTATCAAATCTACAAATCGGAAAAAAGTTTAAAAGTTTTTTTTTTAAATAAATTTAATGGTTTCAAAGACCATTTCTTATAGTATCCCTTTTAAAATTACACTGTAGGTACAGTAAAACTTTTCCCAGTAGGTATCTAAGTAGTAGCATAAAACGAAAAAATAACTTAATCCAATTTTATGATTCCAGCTTTGGAAAATTCCGCAAGGCTTTTTCAAGTAAACTAAATTTATCTTTAAAATTTGAACTTCAAAATATGTAATCCGATTGTAGATTTTATAAATCAGCTAGTATTTTAGAGTTTACAGTGTTAACCGTCCTGTAAATGCCTAAAAGTAGTACAAAAGAGACAATAACATTGGAGACAGCAAATTTTAACTATTTATCTGAAGTTTTTAACTTTGTGGTTAACTGAATCTCAACAGACTGATGTATCAATTTCGTAAATTAAAAATGTGCCTAATATTAAAGATTGTTAACTATTTAGAATCATATTTTGTCGTTTGGCTTCGAATAATTGCGTAATGAGAGTTTAAAAAGAAAATGTTTGCTCTATGGTGTTGGTAAGATGGCGCAAATAAAATAAGTAAGTGTCAATGTCAAGTAAGTTAATTTTTTTACACAAGTTTGACACTAACTACATAGTACAATGGATTGAGTGCCATCTGATGTGTTAAAACTATTTTCATTTATAAAGCTCTAATTTTCATTTTAGCTTTTTACGTAATAAGTAAGAATATTCGGAGCCATTTATTATAACTTTAGAATAAACACAATAACCTAAAATATCTATTTATATATGTGAAACACATAAAATTGTAAGACAAAATTTACGCGATGTATGTATGTATTTAAGTGAATTCCCAAAACTATTATAAGTTGGTTTTACGGTCGACGGATCTAAAAAATGTACTATTGGCTACTCATAAAAGGCTTGGTAAATTGAACGAAATTTTTTGTAACAAATTAACTTAAAATTATATAGAGAAATTACAAGGCAAAGAGATAAATTGCCTTATATCGAGAGTGACGAGCGATGTTCAAAAGCAAACCCTTTCTATAGATGTAGGTGAAATATGAAAATTACCGTCTCCATTCACGTCCTAAAAACACTAGCAAATGTATAGAAAATAAGGTTCCCTTTTAACATTGACAGTGTTTTACGATAAGGGCACTATTCTAATTTTACAAACATTTTCTAGTGTTTATGAAACGTTCGTGGAGATAGGATTCATAGTTTCGCTACGAATTCGCAACTGGGATATAAGAACCGCAAATGTTTAACCTAAGGTGTCTTAGATCCTCTGATCTTTGATCAGATAACTTATTCCTATCAAAGACACACTGTAAAATAAAATAAGTAGATGTAATGAACAAATTAATAATGTTACCTAAATATTTCTCAGTCCAGTCCAGTATTACATAAGAAAATAATGACAAAAGCATATATAGTAAGATTCACTGCAACCTGGCATAAATGGTAAACAAAGATGTCGGAAAATAATCGAAACACCAATTAGTATCCGTTTCCGTTGTCGTAATGATAAGCCGGAAAGAAAAAAACTTTGCTAAAAATCAATAAATGGCGCCAAAGTTTGCGTAATAATTTGTGGTCAATAATGGTCCGCCATTTTTGTTTTTTATTCTATGCCAGATAGTAGTGAATGGAGAATAAATATATATTTTGGCTTTAATATAATATATTCATAATATAACAAACGAGTCAATAATTTTAAGACTACTAAAGCAATGACACGAACTGTATTTATTTAAGTGGATAGCATTTTACTAATTTTAAGATTATGGTGTAAATAATGTATAAAATAATGTAAATATTGTTTTGTTTGTGTTTTAGATTGTATTGTAGTGAAAAATCAAGGCATGTGTTAGGAAAAGGCAACTATTAACTCTTTAAACTTTAAGTCTGGCTCATCCAAGTCCTTATAAAAGTTTAGGGACGAAGAAACGAACAACAAAATTCTTTATCGCTCGTTTCACAGTACCTATATTAGCTAGATCGGAAAAAATATAACTATGGTTTCCAAAAATTTAAAGGCCCGTTTTAACTAGATTATAAAAATACCATAGAATGTAACTTAGGACGAAACTGAAAGACAATAAAATGATTAATGTTTACATTAAGTGTTAAGTATATAAAAAATATTTTTTTTCTGCTTTCAATAATTATTAATTTGATAGAAAATCTAGGGTCAGCGATCGTAGTGCTATTTTTTTTCGGGCCTTCTAATTTTTCGAAGATTAAAATATATATTTTTCCGGCACTTATTGGCACAGTTACAGCCGTGTATGAACTTCGTTCTCACCGGGGACCATAGACTCCTAACGTATTTTTGATACAGTGATGGGCTGACGATACGACAGACCCCGTATACTTACCTAATGTATCGAATGAAACAGATCCTAAAATAATACAAATGTATAACTCTGTACACCAGTAGCTTAATAATAATTTGCCTTTAATGCCTAAGCTTTGCCTTGGACATATAATGTGATATAATTGTAAATAATAATATAGTTTAGTGGTACATCATGATGGTTTGATCTACTTTAAATTAAAAAGGATGATTAAACAACGCATACACAGATATTTCTTCGTTTTATTTTTTAAATACTGAAACATTATGACAAATAAATACCTAAATTGACTTTATGGCTCGGTAGTGCGTTTACTCACTGAGTCAATAATGGTGGGTTCGATTCCCGCCCTGGACATAGATACAAACAAATTATCACGAGGGGAAAAAATCTGACTATATCTAACTACGAAAAGTAGAGTTAAACCTTGAGTAACATGAACCGATAAGGGAATCCCTTAACCCTTTGCATCCGCTAAGGGCAAGTACCTACAGATAAAGCCTTATTATGTAGTGGTAGGGCTCTTGGCAGAGTCCGTCTGGGGAAGGACCACACCTTTGTCAGTTATTCTACCGCCAAGCAGTAATGTGCAAACATTACTGTGTTTTTTGAAGCTACCGCTTTGAAGGGCAATGTTTCCAGAGAACTTACAGGGCTTAGAGATATAATATCTTAGATCTCTGGGTGATGAGCGCAGTGCAGTGCTAGGTTATGATTTGGACTCTTCATGTTCCAATAGCTGCGTGTCACTGTGCTGTTATGTGACAGGCATATTGCTTACCATCAGGCATATGACCTGCTCGTTTCGTTACTTGGCTAAATTTAGTCTACTCAATCCAGAAGCATATTTAGAGCAAGGATAGTTGGATAGTTCAGAAACAAGTAAAGAAACAAGCAATACTTGCTTCTGAATTTTACTGAATGCTATTTCACTTCACTGAATTCAGTCGACTAAATGTATCAAGTGTAATAAGCGGTCGCTAAATATCGGCATGATAATACAAGCTCAAAGTTCAGTGCCGGATCTAGGGGGAGGGCAAGCCGGGGTCCGTGCCCCGGGCGCCAAGTTCAGGGGGGCGCCAAAACTCGCCTTTAATAGACAAATGTGCAACTCAAAAACATTGACTTAAATTTGACCACAAAAAAAATATACTGGCACAAGTATATAACTTTCACTGTTCTTTTACTGTGATAATATCAATTCGAATGATACCCAGGTCTACTGAACAGCACACAAACCACGTTATACGCGGGGCGCGTGGTGTGTAGCCATATATAGTTCAAAATACGCTCCCGCTCGCCTGCAGAAACCGTACATTACAGCGGCAAAGTTGCTGGAAAGACGGTATAGAACCAGCGTACCTACCGCCTAACTGAAACTGTCTTAGCTTTGACTTTGCTCACTCTTTTCTTTTAGCTTGAAATTATAGAAACAGCAATAGCAAAGTCAAAGCAGATTTGGTTATGCGGCAGACCCGCAGGGCCACCGTAAGCCGCCATGCAAAGCGCACACCGTACACGGGCGTCACGCCACACGCCCCGATAAAGGGACTGAGCGACTTTATTTCAAACCATCGTCATATTTTCCGATCCAAAATTATCATCATGCATTCTTCTTTCCTCAATTTGGGGGAAGCTAAGCACCGGTTTCGAGACGAACCTCTTTACCGAGGCTGGACGCCTGGATACACTCTGGGGATAATGTTGTGCAAGCTTCTGCATCTGCAGCACGGCACGGGTGCGTATCAGCACTTTTGCGCCCTTAACGAAACTATTTTCTTATCTGTGCCTTAACGTTCTCGTAAGCTCCGTCAGGGCATGGGGAATCTATATTCGGTCTCCTATGGATTCATCGCCTCTTTTCTTTCTTCTTGTTCAGCCAGGAGATCACGAGGAAAAGTACGCTAGGAAAAGTACATCAGGATACAGGATGTACGTCTGCGTAGTCAAGCACCCGCGTACCGGACTAACCACACCTCCACCGTTTCGATGTTCAAATCTTGGGCAATCACAACATTTCATAAGTACCGGCCGGCTTCTGGAATCATCCTCAGGGAGATATTATACTTTATACTTGAAGTCTATTTCTTTTAATGGTCGCACTATAGGTAAGAAGCGTACGAATGTAGGTCTAGTATATGCCCAGTTTGATTCCTAGCAGAAGCTTGGAGCCCCAGCAATACTCGACCCGCCTTCGCTTGCTAGACTTCGTAACTGGTTTGAGAGTGCATACTCAAGTCTGCGTTGATATGGGCGCTCATTTGACTGTGCGTTCCAACCTGATGGCCTGTTCTCGAAGTTACAGTAGTACCTAGTGGTAAAGATGTATTCTATTTAGACCTGTTCGTAGTGCAGCCGTTTTTCCTACAACGCTACAACATTTACAACGCTGCGCTATCTGTCGATCCATCCTGGCTGTGAATCGAGAAGCTTCTGTGTTCGAAAAGCTCTGTTAGCTGCAATCTATGGGTTGCGTGAGTATGTATGTCCTGCAGGGCCTGATTAACCCTTAGGCTAATTAGGCTGCAGCCTAGGGCGCGAGGATCGGGGGGGGGGCGCGCTGAAATTGTGTCTTAGCATGCACTATTTATCTAGCATCATTGCATCTACTCTACACATTTCAACTAGACCGAGATAAAACACTGTAACTAAATGCGTTGTGAACTAAAAGGCTTCAGAGCCCCTAATTTTGAGTTTTCAGATGACCAGTTACAGATGAGATTTCATGGCGAATGGCCGCAACAGCTAACTAGATGTGAATAAATCGAGTTGCCCAGATGGCATTTCTGCTAGTATTGAAGGCTTGCGCGGAGGCGTCTGAGTTGTCGCCTATACTGATGCGCTTGTTTAGACTCTCTCGCAAACTGAGCAAGTAATTGAGTAGTCGTACCGACCCTGCCAATTACACGACCATCTCGGCCACGTCCATACTTTACAACACTATGGAACGTGTCTGAGCCGCAGGCTCCTGACGTTCTGACGTACCCAGAGTCTAGCGACCTCCTCCATCATCCTTCATACGGGTTTCACCGAAACCGGTCTACCAGGGATATTTTAGCGTACATCACTCACATATCTGTAGTGAGGCTATCGAAAAATACGGGTAAGCCCTGGGATATTTCGAAGGTTTTCGACAGGGTTTGGCACGATAGCCTTATAAGAAAAAGCTTAATGCTTATGGTTTGTCTCCTGGTTTTATGGATTTACACCAATGGACTTTTTGAGGGATCAGTGGAGTGGTCATTGATTGCTGCGTGTTGGATCAAATTGTCAACCAATGCCAGAGTCCCTCAAGGGTCGGTGCTCTCTGCAACGTTATTTCTGGTGTATACCGCTGATCTGTTGAATTTTTGGGCACGCAGATGACAGCACCGATGTAAAAAAAAACATATCTTGCGCGTTAGCCGGTGCCCAAAAAGAAGTCCACTTCATGTGACTCCTACTGTTCGAAGTGTATCTGTTTCGTTTACTGACTCAGCTTTTGAGCGTTACTTTGAGATCTATGCTCCTATTTAACTCTTTCATCGAGTACAAGGCTAAATTCATCATCAGCCTTTGTTCGTCCACAGCTGCACCAGCTGGACAGCTGGGCCTCTCCCATAATACGCCACTCAGCCCGATCCTCGGTCTTACGTTTCCAACCGCCACCAGCCAACTTTCGAATATCATCACTCCATCTAGTCTCAGGGCGTCCTACACTAAGTTTATCGATTCGCGGTCGCCACTCCAGAACCCGTCTACCCCAACTGTTATGGGGTCTACGGCAGATGTGACTGGCCCATTGCCACTTAAGTTTGCTGATACACTGAGCCATGTCGGAGACTTTAGTTCTCTGACAAATTACTTCATTGCGGATGCAATCCTTCAGAGAAACCCTGAGCATAGTCTTTTAAATTGCCTGGTTAAATTAAACAAGGTTGCCTGGAAGAAATTGCTTTTGGCGATAAGGCCGCCAGTTGTATCTTACTGTTTTTAAAAATTGTATGTATTTGGTGTGAACAATAAAGAATTTTCATTCATTCATTAAAAAGCTCGCTGAACGACTTTGAGCTTTCGGACCATTTTGACTGTCAGTATCCCTAGGATGTGGGCCTGCCCGGGCATAGAATGTGGAATCGAGAGACCGATGCCACATTCTATTGCTTTTGGTAAGAGCCCACAAATGGGGAACCGACTGATGCCAGTTAAACCATCACAGTAATGGCACAGCTTAAATCTCGGCCGGTGATAGGCAGCAGCGTCACCGGTACAAAAAGTTCTGCCCTTGCGGTCGCCAACCCAGTTTGGTGACTATGGGCAACACCCTCTCATGTCACAAGACTAAATTAGCGGTAAAAACTAAGTGTCCTCTCAAGGGTATTTCAAGTCTGAACAGTTGCTCATGTTGTCATGTTGTACCAAGCAGAGATTCATTCTTGTACGGAATACTGTTCGCACCCTTGCAGTGGCTCGGCTAAGTACCAGCTTCAGGCCTTGGGATCGATCGAGAGACGTACTCAAAATGATGCCCAACGTGCAAAATGACACCAAAACCTTGAACATAACAGCAAAATCGCTAGCTTATTGGGTTTTTAAACAGGCACACTTCGAAGAGTGTGCAACTGAACTGCATGATCTAATCAAAACCATCTTGCTTTTTTTCTATCGGACTACTCGTAGTTCAAAAGCGACATGGTTTCATGATTGACGTTTCAAGGACTCGAACCAAGAGGTTTGACTCTAATTTTGTGATAATAACGTCTATGTCATATATATATGTCATATAATCGTCACGCCTGTGGATTGCGATGCCTGAGTGGGTTTTTTCAATGGTTACAATCTTAGTCAAACCAATTAATTTTAGGTAAATAGGTACACTTCATCGTAGACCGCATCTTCATTTAATATCAGGCGAGATGGCGGTCAAGTGCTATAAAAGTTAAAAAAAAAGATCGATCGATCTGAAAACTTTTGCGTACTTAGTATGAACAATGTTAAAACTGTAACACCAGTAAGCAAAGTCAAAACTAATATACCTACTACTTATTAGGCCGACCCGTGCAGGGGCGCATTCTCATGGTTAGCCTAGGGCGGTAGGAACTCTTAATCAGGCACTGTATGTATGCGCTTTCATCGGCAAAAAGAACCAGGATCTTTGCCAGGTTTTGGTAGTACTATTTACCTTCCATATTGAGGGAGTCCGGTTTGAAGAATGCATTGAATAGCCGGCCAGACGTACCAAGCTTTATATCGGCATCCTTTTATTAGCAGCATTAGGTATAGGTACCGTCGTGGCCAGGTGACTTCTTCATCTTAGACTCGTCCTAGCTCTGATGACTTCTATGGGGGCGAACAAATTATTTCTTTTCAATGGTGCCAGAGCCCGAAGGTCGAATGCGTCTTACAACTATTGAAGTTGTACTGCACTCGGGCGACAAAACAGGTAGCAGCGGGCCTCAACATTTTTTTAAATTTCGATATTGGATAATGGTCAATTTAACCGGGAATGATCTGGCTGAGTCGGTGCGTATGTTTGGCTCATTTCAGTTTAGTAGTGGTCATTTTAAGGCTATTTTGTCGACCCCGATATTAGGGACATAGTGGTCATGAGTAGATACATTGACCCCCCCCCCTCCAAGTAAAGAAAGAAAAATAAGAGATAAGTAGGTGAGGGCGGCATTTTTCAGATTTTGCCCCGCCTAAAAAAATTTTGAAGATCCGGGTCTGTCAAAGTTGCGTAACGGGCAATGGAGAGAGCTACAGCTCACTCCGAAATTCCGAGCATACTCGGAATTTCACTGCGTGACAAAATCCAAAACGAGGAAATCCGCAGAAGAACGAAGATCACCGACATAGCTCTTAAAATTAGCAAGGTGAAGTGGCAATGGGCAGGCCATATAGCTCGCAGAACCGATAACCACTGGGGGCTCACACGATGAACCGATGATATTGTCTCGGTCGCGGGAATGTGGATGGAGGCGGCACAAGACCGGTCATTGTGGAAATCATTGGAGGAGGCCTATGTCCAGCAGTGAACGTCTCCAGGCTGCAGATGACGATGATGATGAATAAGCGCTTAACTTATTACAACATTAAATAAATAAATTATAAAATGTATAAAAATAATTAAATTTAGTCCACTGAATTCACAACCAAATTCGGAAGTTAGGTTAGTCATGTTTTGTGTATCATGTTTGCCGATGACGCAACAATTTTCATACCGCAAAATGATCAAATTTCCTCAGAGTATGAAAAAGAAAGCAATAAAACACTCAATAAAACTTCGGATTTCTTAGGTTCTATTAATCTTTCACTAAACTCTACAAAAACCTAATGCAAAAAAATATATGCAATTCGGAAGTCGTAAAAATATACAATTAAATTTAAATATTAATCATGACAATGGCAGTTTAAATGAGGCAAATTTTTAGGGTGTCACTAGATAGATCATTGTCTAAACTGGAAACCTCATCTCAGCAAAATCAGAAGCAAATTAAGCAGTTCATGTTACGCACAATCTGTTAAAAGGTCCCCCAGCAAAACGAGTTTTTTGTCCAGTTTTCAGAGCTATCTACTAATTAGTCAAAACAAATATCAACTGATAAAAAATACATTAAATTTCTACAACTTCTTGACTTCAAAATGGTAGTTTTATTTTTTTGTTAATGGACTTATTGTTTAAATAATCGCCTCACAACGAAACCATGAAAAAATTAAATAATTATAGTTATCATGCATCTCCTCGAAAAACCTCCATTATTTTGATTTTGTACTTACACCAACAGATAGACAATTCCATTACGAACATTTTGGTAGTTTTTTTTTCAAAAGACCGAAATCTGATTTTATAAAGAGTTTATTCTAAAATTTGAGCGTAAAACAGCGACAATTCCTACTGTTTCTCGCTTGCTCTTTCTTGCGGTGTGCGATAAGGTAAGAAATACTCAAGATCATTTGCTCAGGGTACGCCCTTAAGTGGTATTGCATCAAGGACTGTAGCAATAAACGCTTATTATGGGTATGTTTATCCGATATTAAGTAATGGGATAATCTTTTTTTTGGGTAACTCTGTGGAAGTATAGTCCATATTTGTGCTCCAAAAAAGGTGTCTCAACATATTTCGATTGAAAAACACTGAAACACTACGTGAGGGATGCAATAACTTTTTAACTTTGACTAGTATTTACATTCTAGAATTGTGCACGTTTGTTCAAAATAACGGAAATTATATTTTATGGACAAATCGACTCAAATCAAATATTCTATTCTAGTCGACTGAATTCAGAAGCAAGACAAACACAAGCAATCCTCGCTTCTGAATGTAGTACGCTATCTTATTGAAAGCTATTACCTACACTTCACTGAATTCTACTGGGGAAGTACCACACCTTTGCCAAATATTCTACCGCCAAGCAGTAATGTGCAAACGTTACTGTGTTCCGGTTTGAAGGGCAATGATTCCAGAGAAATTACAGGGCTTAGAGACATAATATCTTAGATCTCTGGGTGACGAGCGCAGTGCAGTGCTAGGTAATGATTTAGACTATCATGTTCCAATAGCTGCGTGTTACTGTACTGTTATGTGGCAGGCATGTTGCTTACCATCAGGCACATGACCTGCTCGTCTCGTCACTCTATGCTATAAAAAAAAAAAAATTAATAGCGACTAAATTCAGATGACTAAATTTAGCAAAGTGCCTTTTAACCTAACCTAAATAAATGAATGAATAATGGTGCACATTTCTCACACTTATTTATTATATCTAGGCCCAAACTACATAAACGAGGTCCCTATTCATCACAGAAATGTATGTTCTGGTCGGGGAATGAATAGGGTTGCTGAGGATTCCTCTTCCGCTTCCTCATAATGCGGAAGTTCCGCAATATTTTGGGTTCATCAACCGTTACCGCATCCTCATAAATTAAAATTAAAAATCCTCTTCCGCTATCGCTTCCTCAAAATTTAAGAGGAATTTCACTGCGCATGCGCGTCGCGTATCCATGGCAAGTTCTCATGGAATTCCTAAATAAAATTGTATCATTTACACATCTTTTTTTATGGGTGTGTTGTGTGTGTATTACTGAACTCGTTCTTAACAGCTGGACCGATTTTGATAATTCTTTATTTTTTTTGATGTGTAGGTATGTTTTGAGAATGGTTTAGATTCATAATTTGGGTCCTCTGGAAAACGCCCTTTTAATATTTGTTTGTAGGTATGTATGTGCCTAGTTATGTATTTACAAGACAGGGGCTTTTGGGTTGGGTCCGCTAGTATTTATAATTTCATATCATCCTCTTCCTCTTCCGCATCCTCTTCTTCAAAAAAATATCCTCTTCCTCATCCGCATCCTCTGAATTTGCGCGTGACAATTCCTCATAATCACTTCCTCAACAACCCTAGAATGAACCCACAACATTTGTAGCGGAATTCCGATAGCAGATTTACTTTCAATGGAGCCATAAGGTAAGTCATATTTACACATTATTTGCTGCAGCCTACACAACATTAAGGTATTATGTATACTTCGTTTGATGTACCAAACATCAAACTACAACTTTAACTTTTTGATATGACCACTGTTCTGAAATATCATTAAGCGAATGCACTTTGCTAAATTTAGTCTCCTATTGAAGTGTAAATCAGGCGCGGTCCGAAGAGGACATGACCATAAACATATCTATAACATCGAATAGTACCTACCTACATAGGCTATTTTTAACCACGGGAAAACAAATGGAACGGCAAATACGCGGGTAAAATCGTGGGGCGCTACAAGTGAAGTCTTTTTTACTCGATACATTGTTTAATTATTTGACAAATATTATTAAAACAAGAGCAAGCTAGATAGGCCTATAATACTTATCTACATAAATCATTTTAAATACACTTACCTATGATCCACGACAACACTCGCTCACGCTCGCTTTCATCACACAAATTTATTTTGGGTGAGGATCGAAAAAACGAACTACAGACTTAGTGTGGAAACTCTTTCGACAATAGTCTGGTGCAGATAAACTGTTTTCAATGAATATTTTAATATCCAAGGATGACTGACTGTATTTTGCTGATTCTGAACATGTGAAAAAATGGTAGATGTACTTATGTCTTTTCTTTTCTGTATGACAGCAGCAGTATTATTGGTTTTTGCGCTTGTAACTTCCGTTTACCACGTGGACAAGCTCTTCATAGTTTCCGTAAAAACCCTAAATAATCGTGGACTGTTCGATATTTTTAGCAGGATCAGAGCACAAAGGCGGTTTGACATTTCGTACTAACAGTTGTTGCTCTGTAGTTCCAGCCATTTCACCATCTTTACAATCAGTTGGGAGGAGCCCCGATCGTTCTTGCTAAACAATATTTGTGGAATATTAAAGTTCAACTATTTGGTCGTTGTGTAGATAGTGGTTCGTATTTTTAGCAGCTGGTGTGATAACAGACACCCTATTTAGTGTCCTGACAGATGCATACCGGGGTCATTTCCTATTTGCGTATCAACGAATTTACCTTCCGGATGCTTCCGGCTCGATCAGTTCAGGGTCGTTTTTTAAAATGTAGTAGATACCTAATGTTCTGAGATAGGCAAGTATCGTACCTAATTGAAACGTGGTAAAAAAAACTAGGTATGTATGTGAAGGGAGCCGATTTTTTCATATTTTGCACATATTTGGCATGTATATTCTGCACTAGCGCCCCGCGGTGTTACCCGCAAAGTTCCCGTTCCCCATTTTTTTGGGATAAAATGTGCCTATGTGTTTTCCAGACTATAATCTATCTGTGTTCCAAATTTCAACCCGATCCGTTCATACGTTAGGACGTGATTGAGCAACAAACATCCATACATTGACATTTATAATATTAGTAGGATTTATGTATTTTTTCCACAGATCTATATACCTAGTTATTTTCTTTATTTTGAACGAAACTATGAGACCTATCAAAAACTGTAAAGACAGCTAGGTAGGTAGGTAGGTATTCCGTGTGGATTTCTCCCGTGGAGTCCTCTTAGATAATTTATAGAACTGATTATAATTACTAGGTACCTAATTGAAGTTATATCTACGTACGAAGTTAAATTTTGAAGCGTTTGGAAAAAAATATAAGAGTGAATACGACACACTGAAGTTAGTGAAGCACAAACTTTTTATCCTATGACAGTAGACCGTAGTAGATTACTATCCACCTAGTAGGTGCTGCTTAGGTACCTATCTAACTTTTTGCAAGCGCTGAAGGTTTGTACTTAGTTCGCTCCATATTATTTTTTTCGCGATTATTTAGAAGCAAACTATCAAATCCCGATTGGTCTGCGTTACTTAGGCTTCATAACTTTAAACCCTGATCGACTTTTCCAAAAAAAACCTAGTAGGTACTTACTACCTACCTACTAAAAAGTTGTGCTTCTACTACGTAAAACTCTACAATAATGTTATAGAAAAAACTATAATTTACATAGCCGCTTGCTACACTTGTGACAAATCGATTTTACAATTTTGGCGGGAAAACGGGTGTCAGGTTACCTAAGTGCGTTTGTTTACGCTTCGGCATATGAAGTGGCGCGTTACTTGTACGTGTTTAAGCCCATTATTCTCAAGAGCGTTTCAAGACGCTTCTAGCGGTATCGTTTGTTTATAATTAATGTACTTAAAATGTAAACTAACATTTTTGACACTTGAGATTTTTTTTTGCGATTTCTCAAGTAGTCGATCAGCTATTATATTAATAATTTATAAAGGCGACAGTGGTTTTGTGGCTTAAATGTGTTGTATACGAAATAACAAACTCGAAAAACCAAAAATAACTGCATTCGATAGCACAAATTATTTTTTAAAATTATTTCAATACTTTGGGACCATTTTCCCGCCAAAAAATTAATTTTTTGTTTTTTTTTTAATTTTACGATGTTTTTATGTAAATGAACTCTAATTTTAATGTAAATTATATCAAAATAAAGACCAGTTCAAGTAGACGCCATTAAACAAAAATTTATCGATATAGCCTCCGAAATAAAAACACGAAATTTTTTTTTCCCGCCTAACACCCGACCGCAAAGTTCATTTTGTATTTTTTCGTCATTTGGTGTAATATAGTTACCAAAGTGTATCAAGCGGATAGTAAAAGACATCGATTAAAATTATTCGATGATGAAAGAATACTCCTATCACGTCTACTCTATCCGCCATCTGTCGCATACCATCAAAACTATAACCACTTGCATGATTTCGTATAGGTTCTGCTACTCACCGCTAGGTAGAATAAAAATGTACCACTACCACTCCCTAATAGATGGCGTGGCTAAACATTTAATTTTGATCTACTCTGTATCAATTCTTTAAAAAAAAAAAGGATATTTGGCGGGAACGCGGGAAGCGGGAAGTAATATTTTTATGAAGTTATTTTAGATAATCTTAAAATCTTAAGTCTTAAGCTTAAGTTAAAGTTAAGTAAAACAATTATTAATAGTTATTAAATTTATTGAATTGCAGTAAATTCAAGCAGTCCATTTGAGGCATCTCGTATCAAGGTGTGTCCCCAAACATCTGACGCAGCAGTATCGTGCTCCGCAAGGTATGCATGTGTAGTTCGAAGGAAAGCCGCAGACTGCGCAAAAATGACGCTCAGGAAATCTGGAAAAAGAATAAATAACTATCGAAATATTCGTTCAATAGCACAAAGTTCTATGATATTTTACATACACATATTTATAACCACAGGTAGAATAGTCCTAGAAAACCCATGTTGGTTTAATATAGTGGTGACGCCGTATTTAAAATATTTACCGAGCCAACAACCTGTCATATTGTTTAATCAGAATGGAAGCTGTTGACGGTTATGACATACTCAGAGTTCAACTCCTCTCTCTTTGGGTGGTGCCACCACTACATCAGGTAGGTATCTGAAATTTCAAATACCCGATTACACTATCTTGTAGCCTAGTATGGTAATAGCATCTCACGGTGTCACCCACGTAGTTCACGATTCCGTTATTATCCTGGGATAAAAAGTAGCCTCTATGTGCCTGTGTCATTGTCTATGTACTAAATGACTTTCCTGACTAATCCTTTTTTCCCTTCCTTTCCCTCAATCCCTTTTCCTTGAAAGAGTAATTAACATCAATTTGTACATGAATACAAATTTCACATTTATAATATACTAATATTATTATAGGCCTAACACATTTTTTGCAAGAAACAATAAACTCACATTGACGGAGGTACCTGTACCGACATATAATTAGGTGGGTCAGGTCTGAACCCCGCATCTTCTTCTACTAACTGAGCAAATGTTTTCCTGAACCTCATCTTGTAGTAATCTGCACTCTTTGACTTCTTCTTCCTCGTGGGTTTTTCATTGGAATCTGCAAATTTGGGCACTTTCTTGGACATCACCAGGTCTGCGTGAGGGTCCTCGTGGAAGTTATCTTGTTCCAGTGCCTCCACTGCTTTCCTGGCTCTTCTCTTTCTTGCGGCATCATCGAGGACCTGCAATTTGTATTTTTTTTATTTAAAACTTAGATATAATTATAGGTTTTGTATGTTTGTTTATCTGTATTGTTTTGAAGAGTTGAACCACTCAATTCTTCTTATGGTAGTCACATATTTTCAATTATTATACTGTACTAGCTTTTGCCCACGGCTTCACTCATGTTTTGTGAGTCGTTGGCGTATTAACGACTAAAAATGTTCATCCCTTATTTTACCCTCTTAGGGGTTGAATTTCCCAAAACCCCGTCTTAGCGAGCGCCTACGTGCTAAAAGGCACCTCTATGCAAAATTTAAGACTCCAGGCATTTGTAGTTTCTGAGATTTCGTGATGAGTGACCTTTCACTTTTATATATATATATATATATATAGATATAGATATAGATGTATATTAAATCACACACCAAGGCAAAAATATAGCTACATAGCTATTGGAGATTAATGAAGATATTAAAAAATAATGTCATTGAAGTAAAAGGCATTAACTTACTCCTATTTTCCTGTATGACTGTGCTGTGGTGACTTAGTGGTGGGAACGTCCAATTCACAATCATGAGCTTGAATTCCACTTTTACCCAAATCCAATTTAGCTTTACATAGGATAAATATGCTCTACTTAGCCAAGGAATGGTTTAAAGGTGATTCCTGATAGCTTTAATTGGGATTGTTAAGTATTTATTTATTTAAAAATTTTTCTTCTTCATACCACTACTGTTTCTGAGCTTTACTGATGGCACCGTACATGGAGGAGTTTCACATGCATTAGAACACACTTTTTTTAAAGATCTGACTGTGTACAGGGTGTGCTGATATATAATTGTTAAATTACCTTTCTCCTCTCCGCCTCCTTAACCCTTCCGCTTTCTCTACTAGTCATTACAATCCTTTGTCATGCACTGGTATACTGAGCTGGTCCATCAAATCATCCACTCTGGCTTGCAGTGTCTCCACTATGTCTGCAGATATGAACACGTGGGTCTCGTCCAAGTCTTGCAAAATGAACTTTCTTCCGAGAGCTAGGGTCTCATCTAGATGTAGCAGAAACTGTTTCATAGCCGGATCACTGGAAAATGTTTAATAGAAATTAGTTGACAATGTACTTTACCACAATTATAAACATGAAATGAAGTCGCTTTTTAGGGTTCCGTAAAACGCAAAAACGAAACCCTTATAGATTCGTCATGTCTGTCTGTCTGTCTGTCCGTCCGTATGTCACAGCCACTTTTTGCCGAAACTATGAGAACTACACTGTTGAAACTTGGTAAGTAGATGTATTTTATGAACCGCATTAAGATTTGAACAAAAAAATTAAAAAAAAAGAAAAATTAGGGTTGTCCCCCATACTGAGAACTGAAACTCAAAATTTTTTTTTTCATCAAACCTACACGTGTGGGGTGTCTATCGACAGGTCTTTAAAAATGATAATGAGGTTTCTAAAATCATTTTCGTCTACACTGAATAATTTGCGCGAGATACACTTCCAAAGTGGTAAAATGTGTGTCCCCCCCCCTCTAACTTCTAAAGTAAGGGAATGAAAAATCTAAAAAAAATATATGATGTACATTACCATGTAAACTACCAACGAAAATTAGTTTGAACTCGATCTGATGAGTAGTTTTTTTTTAGTACGTCATAAATACACTATTTATGAAACTTTATCAAAGTTACAACGAACTACAAGAACTATGTGTACTATGTATATTATGTTGCTTGCTGCAACGGAACCTTTCATGGGCGAGTCCAACTCGCACTTGGCCACTTTATTTGAGTTATGAGTGGTTTGATAAAAAAAGAGCAAGGTGATAAATGTTTGTAACAGTTGGTGCATGTGCGGATATGCTATTCTCATAGTTTTATTTAGGTATGTTAGTAAGTTATATTTGAGGGTAGTTTGATTTTAAGGGGACCTCTTAGCATCGAGTTTGGCCTTTCTTTGGTCTTCAGAAGTGTATTTTTTTGTCGCACTATTTGTCTGTTGAGACAAACAATACTATCCTATATGAATCCAGATTTTTATTTACAGGTATTCATAAATAATGTCTAAAAAGCGAGGACTGAGTGCGGAAGAGAAAAGGACAAAGATGCTTGAAATATTTCACCAGAGCAAGGATTTCTTCCAGTTAAAGGTAAATATTACATAGTAATGTCAGACATTGTATGTGCATAATATGTATATTACTTAAATCGGTTTGTGGAAGATGGGATTTGGTCAGATTGAAATATACAATTAACCAGATTTTTTTAAATTAAAGTTAATTTATTTTGGTGGTATGTTTGGGACAGATTCATGCACCTCTAACCCTGAATCTCAATGGTTACAATGTTCTTATAATTTTGTTATTGAACAAGAACATTTTATTTATAAGGAACTAGAGAAAATTGCTCCAAAAGAGAAGGGTATAACGATGCAGTCTGTGAAGGAAGTCGTCCAGAGCCTGGTTGACGACCACCTTGTGGACACCGAGAAGATCGGGACTTCCATCTACTTTTGGTCTTTTCCCAGGTTAGAACAAGAACTGAGATATAAATAGTGCATTGTAAGTTATCATCAGTCAAATATTTATGAAGTTTCCTTTATATTTTAGCTATTGTAAGTATTAATAAAGATGGAAATTTGGCACCTGGTGGTAGATGAAAGTATTCATGTGGTCTTATAACCAGCCCAGGTATATTATATCTATGTATATTAACTTCAAACAATAAAAAAAATAATTGGACATGTTGATTAAATAATGAGGATTTTTACTTTTGTAACAGATAACTTTGAGTATGAATGCCGCTCTATTTTGCTTTTATTATTTTGCAAAAAAAATTCAACCAAGGGATTATTTTTACTAATAGCAGAGTCCCAGTATGTGACAGACATTATTCTCTCTGAAAATATTACGAGTTAGAGTCCTATAAAGAATGTTGGAGGTTCATGTGTATTTCTATATTATGAATTTTTAATATATTACAAACTCATTTCAGTAAAGCTAAAAATGCAAAGAAGAGGAAATTGAATGACTTACAAACTGAAGTAGACGAATGTGTGAAAAAGTTAAAGAAAGCTGAAGATGCCATTGCTGCTGAATCGGTTAGCTATTTCATGTCACTTTAATCATATTGTGGTAAATATTAAATCAGAAAGACCTAACTTTTACTTTATTTTAGTATGTATGATAAGTTTGTACTATTGAGTTCAGTAGATATAATAGACACTACTTGTTGCATTCTACGACTTAAAATTAGATAAACACACTGCTTTCGTATCAAAAAGTTCAGGACACATTTCTGTGGTGAACTTGAATGTTCGTTTCTGTGTCTCAGTGTTCATAAACTAAAAAAGTGTATTATAGTACATATACATTTATTTATTTATATTATATTAGCTATTTGGTTCTCATACAAGTTGTTTGTTCAAAGCTAGCTAGTGGTGTGTAAAAAAGATCTACCAATATATTCCAGATTGGGAGGGAGCTAACTGAACAAAGATCAGAAACATTGGCAACGCTTGAAAAACTGAAACTGCAAGAAGAGGGACTGAAAAAAGAAATGCAGAAATACAGAGACTCTGACCCCGAGTACATATCAGATCTAAAAAACGAAACTAAGGTAATTGTTTGCATTACTTATCAATGCTGTGACTGTCTATCACCATTGACAAAACCAGAAACAGGCGATGTTATTTGACTTATGACATAGCATCACATATTCTTTGGATCAAGTATTTTTTTTTAAGTATTGAATTTTTATAGTTTTACACTTGACTGCCATCTAGCATGATGTTAAGCAACAATGCTGTCTACAATGACACATGCTTACTTAAGGTACAAGTTCGCGCGGAGCCTGCGACAGGCACTTGACACTATGGAATTGCGACCTGTCTCGGTCTCGGCGCGAACTGGCGCCCATACAATTCCATAGTGTCAAGGGCCTGTCGCGGTCTCAGCGCCAACTTGTACCTTTAGGAGACATCAATTCACACACAACATTCAACTGTTTGGAAAAACTTACTAAGTCAGTTAATGTGAACACATGTTTTGTTTGTTCATAAGCAACTGGTTGAAATCTGCATTAATAAATAATTGTTATGCTACTCTTGTATTTTTACAGGAACTAAAAGCAGCTATCAATAGATGGACAGAAAACATTTATGTGATGAAGTCTTACATTAAAAATACATTTCAAATGGAAAATGAGGCAGTTGATCAAAATTTCAACATACCAACTGATTTAGATTACATGGAATGAGACTTTCGGCTCCTGATAATGAGCTGTTATTAAAATTGTTTCATAATAACATCAGTACTACTTTGATTTTTAACATTGTCAGGTGGAATATCCTGACTCATAAAGCACATAGCAGCATAGGCAAGAAAATAAAATGGTCTAAGTACAATTTCTTTTTAAACCAAAATTAAGCCAAAAAAAAATCTGACCTAAAGGTTTGGGCACCCCATTCATGAGACGTCTATAAAATCAATGGCTCTAACCATGGTTTACAGCTAAGTATTGATCAATTGAATAAGTATGTTAAATAAAATATTTTAAGTATCTTCCTACCTATCAAAAACATGATTGGAAATAACAGGGTAGTAGTATAACCTTTGATGAAACTAAGTAAACGAAGATAAGGTACGCTCTAATATAAAGACAGCATAATGTAACGAAAATCTCACACAAGTATACGCAATCTGCACACAGCTTCACTTGCATCGTGAGAGACGTTTGAATGAATGACAAAGACATCATGACAAGTAGGCAGTAGGTGGAAATGAGATAGCTATACATCACATTTGTTTAGATATTTTTTTCGACAAGAATAGAAAGACATACAAATGCACTGGCGTGAAAGAGACAAAATAGCCGCAACTAACATATCGCCGGTCGTGTTGCACTCTTACGCTGTATGTATATCTGTCTCTTTTTAGAAATGGCCAATGGTAAAATTGTTTCCAACAGAAAAATCATTTTAGATGTAATAATCATTGAACTGTTATGGAAATAATTAAAGATTTTGTGTACTTACGCATGAAAAGTGATACCATGGAACTTGTTCTTGGTCTTTGAACTGTTTGTGCACCTTGCAAAAGCAGAATAAGACATTATTACGGCTCATATCGGATTTTTTTGAATTGTTAGCGAGCGTCCACTCAACTTGTGGCTCCTGTTGCGACTGAGACACAATCAGGAGACGTCACCTGATTTTACATTGTGATCGTAGATGAGCGCTTGCCGCTTCTTAGTGTTTTAAGAGTTCAATGAGTATAACCTAACTTATAAAGGGTGAAGGCATTCCGCTAAATTTAACTGGTATAAATCTATTATATATTGATGCAAAATTCATAATTTTACGATGAAATATATATTTAATTAAATATGTTCATTTTAAAGCTTTATAAGTTTACAAACCATTCTACCAAAACACCTTTCATAACATTCACCATTTTTCATTTTGGTTGTTAGACAATGGTATAATACGATTGATTTATAGTTTATTTCTGTGGTTGTAAGGATTTATGATGTTTATTTGCTTCAGAAATGCAAAATTGAAGCTACAAACACATTCACTTTAGTCTTTAACCATAATAGCGAAGTAAACTTCACTTTAGAGGTGGGCGATTATGAGATATACTAATGAAATCATTCGATTATGACAATGTCTCGAGATATCTCGATTATGACAGTTTGTAGTTACTAATTAGTAGTCAGTTACGCACGCACGGTCGCTAGTCGCGCACGACTCGATTCACTCACAGCACAGCCGCGTGGGGTGAGAAAGGGACAACACGATGCGGAATCTGCGGTCCGGTATAAAAGCGGGACAACGAGCGAAAAGAGTTAGGTACCTAAAACTAACAAGTATAAAACATGTCAATATTCGATAAATCCACTATTACAAGTAAGAAGCGTCATGTTTCAGACCACCGTAATAAAAACAAACCAAATCAAACCAATGTCTAGAGTCTATACTACTTAAGTCACGGAACAACTGTCGTTGACGTCGTTAAACACGATTAGTAGTACTAATTAGTAATATCATTCGATTATGAAAACATTTTAGTTACTAATTCCATAATCGATTATCAACATTAGTAATACAAAATAAATCGATTAAGCCGATCATTCATAATCGTCCACCTCTACTTCACTTGGTTTGTAAACTAACAACAGTAATCAGTAAATCGGTAATCGACAAAGTGACAAATGAGCAAGTGACAAGTGACACGGTGACAGTCCGCAGCCGTCCCTGTCCCCTTTAGCCAACCTTTAGCCCATTACTCAAAAACTGTTGCCAGTTGCCAGAAGGCCAAATCCTACAATTATTCATTGTTACCCTAAAAAATGTACAGTTTCTTTTCCAGTTAGGTATTCGTTTCCGAAAACTAATAACGTGTGAAAAGTCATAATGTTATGTGAATAATGTTGTACTTAAAATACAACGTTGCATAAAAACAAATTCAGGAAATGTACTAATTGTTATAGTTAGATGGGTTTACTTCAGGATTACATCGCGCTAGTGTCGTCACGATGCACCGTGTTTTAGTCACGAATAGTCACCATAGCGAATTGCTACGGTAGCGATAGACCGAGAACCATAATACAGCAATGTTGCCCAGCTTTCATAGCCTATTGCAGCAATAATAATAGCTTAGGCAACATGCCTATCTTTACAACAGTTTTTGAAGAAGTGAACACTTTTTTTGCGCACCACAGACAGATTTTTCGTGGGCTGTGAATTGAATTCTAGCGTCACGCTCGGGAATGATAAGAAATCTTCTGGTAAACTCGGGAGCACGGCCATTGGCCGCAATGCTGACGGATTTATTGATGGCCATACTCATGGCTACGTCCTCTGGTGAACTATCATATTCTAAGTCTTAAGTTTTCACTTCTATCGGCAATTCCAATATAAAACAGTAAGAACGTGACGATAAAATTCAATTCACAGCCCATGAAAAATCTGTCTGTGACGCGCCAAAATAAGTTTTCAGTTCAAAAACGATTTTTGTAATCGACACATTGGTCTAATGAGGGGGTTTCCGACGAGACAAACATAGTTCCACCGTACGCGCTAGATGGCGATAGTGTAGATTCAGCAAGATCTGTCTCTACCATAGACTCTCAAAAGTGAAATCACAATGAAACCCCTCCCCATTTTCAAGGAAAAAGTCTAATCTAAATTATTCGTGATAATTTAAAATTTTAGAGGATTTGTTGACACATCAATTAATTATTTTAGATACTTAAATATAATTATAATTTTCTTTTTAGCTCAGATGATTAGTTTGGTATATAGTATACCTTCTATTAACCCTAAATACATGAAGAAATTTCATACAAAAACAATTTTTCTTCTTACCTTTTGTATTAAACTCTTAAAATATTGGGAATCAAAATAGTTAAAAGATGATAATTTAATAAAAATCCGTTACTGATCACAATTTTCAGTAACAATCTTTAGATCTCCCGATGCAGTAGACACCAACTAAGCCAAAGTAGAAGGAAAATTCAAAGATATAAATAGCAACACTGATACGACAATATTTTATCCACAGACTAAGTAGAGAGATACTCTTTCGGTTGAAGGACTACCTAGTATCCATAGCCAAGAATTAATTAAAAGAAATATACATTTTGTTTTTCATCAGGTTTACGAATTTGTTTTGAAATTGGCATGTTTTTATACAGTTTTCATTCGAATAAATTTGCGTACATGCGTAATTGCGTACATGGATAAAGTAGTTTATTATTTATTACAATAAGTCGTGCTTTCACAAATTGAATGAATTGAGTCCCATTATGCCTAACGCTTTTGACTTAGGTCAAAAGCGTGAAATACCTACAATCGCCTATAATCGTTTTTTTAACCATATCTTTTTGTCTTGTCGGAAAACACCTCATTGAGAAAAGAATTTCCATATAAACACAGTAACTGTTGCTTAACTGGCTACACTGATAAACGAAATGTCATTGTCAAACTAATTACGTTCTACTTTTTTTCTTGGACTTTGGCAGTTTAACATGCAGCATTAGGACATATTCAGAAAAAATGTTCAGTTTTTGACTATTAAGGTATTCAGTTTTTGTTTTCTGGTACTTGCAACTTGGGGGTGTAAGGGGGAAGCGCTTAACATCTAGTTTCCCCAAATGTCAACCTCTCCTGCGCGCGGTACACCCTGCTGCCGACTAACGAGGCTCTGACGACCGAACCAATGGCGGTATATCCATTTAAAAGCCAGTCCTAAATTGACCTGGCCGGTGACGGGCAGCGGCGTCATCGGTGCAAAGGACTGGCTCCGCGGTCACCAACCCGCCTGCCAAGCGTGGTGACTATGGCAAATACCCCCCCATATGATGGTCACAACAAAGAAACGGCCCCTAGTCCCCGGCGGCTCCGTTATTCCAGGCGCTGGTGGCAGCCTTGGTTCCGGCGGAGCATGGGGTGCTAAGAATCCCCGGCAGACGCCCCGCCACCAAACCCAACGACTCGACCTGGCAACGTACAACGCACGGACGCTGAGGGCTGACGAAAAGATTGTGGAGCTGGAAGAAGAAGTGGACAAGTTGCGCTGGGATATCATAGGGTTATCCGAAGTCCGTAGACAGGGCGAGGACAGAATAACCCTCGAATCCGGCAACTTGTTCTACTACCGGGAGGGAGATCAACAATCCCAAGGGGGTGTCGGGTTTATCATCCGCAAGTCTCTCGTCAACAACGTGTTAATGATCGAGAGTGTGTCGAGCAGGGTTGTATACCTTGTACTTAAAATAACCGACCGGTATTCATTGAAGGTCATACAGGTATACGCACCGACCTCGACACATCCCGACGAAGAGGTTGAGACCATGTATGAGGACATCTCCAAAGCCATACATGTCTCGCCAACACATTTCACAGTTGTGATGGGAGACTTCAACGCGAAACTAGGCAAACGTAGCGGTGATGAGTTGAGAGTGGGACAATTCGGATATGGGCAGCGGAACCCAAGAGGGCAACGTCTAACTGATTTCTTGGAAAGGGAGAGCCTCTTTATGATGAACTCCTTTTTCAAGAAACAGCCACAACGAAAATGGACCTGGATTAGCCCAGATGGTTCCACAAAAAATGAGATCGACTTCATTATGACGACTAAACGGCAAATATTCAGCGATGTCTCTGTGATCAGTAGGGTTAAAACCGGCAGCGATCACCGTATTGTAAGAGGCACGCTGAATCTAAACATTAAGTTCGAAAGATCACGTCTAATGAAGTCCACGCTCCGACCAAATTATGCTCAAATCGAAGATCCCGACAACTTTCAACTCGAACTTCAAAATCGCTTCGAAGCCTTAGATGAATGCGTAACGGCGGATGAAATAAACGACAGGCTGGTGGAAACTGTTCAAGCAGTTGGCAGGGAATTTTATAAGAGCCGACGCCAGAATAGAACCCAAAAGCTCTCCGATCATACTCTGAATCTCATGGCGGTTAGGCGAGATATGCGATTGCAGTCTTCGGTCGACATGACGGTATACAGACGGCTCAATAGACAGATTTCTACTTGTGTGCGACGCGACATACGCTGCTTCAATACTTCGTGTATTGAAGAAGCGATCAAGCGGAATAAAGGCTCGAAAGTGTTCGCAAGAAATCTGTCTCTTGGGCAAAGTCAATTGACCAAATTGAAGACCGACAGTGGTAACGTCGTCTCGTCGAGGGCCGAGATTTTGGAGGAGATTGAGAGGTTCTATGAACAGTTATACACCTCTACGCAAACACGACCTGTCGTTAGCATGGCAAAAGACCCAAGAGCCAAGCTGACCCGACACTTTACCGAAGACATCCCGGAAGTCAGCCTGTATGAGATTAGGATGGCCCTCAAACAACTTAAGAACAACAAGGCACCTGGCGACGACGGAATTACGACTGAGCTTCTGAGAGCGGGTGGAAAACCGGTACTTAAAGTCCTCCAGAAGCTGTTCGACTCCGTCATACTTGACGGTAATACGCCAGAAGCGTGGAGCAGAAGTGTGGTGGTGCTCTTCTTCAAAAAAGGTGACAACACCTTGTTGAAGAACTACAGACCCATCTCACTTCTGAGCCACGTTTATAAGTTGTTTTCGAGGGTAATCACGAATCGTCTCGCACGCAGGTTTGACGACTTCCAGCCACCCGAACAAGCCGGTTTCCGAAAAGGCTATAGTACCGTAGACCACATACATACGCTTCGGCAGATTATACAGAAAACCGAGGAGTATAATCGGCCACTATGTATAGCGTATGTGGACTATGAGAAAGCCTTCGATTCCATCGAGACCTGGGCAGTGCTTCAGTCTCTCCAGCGATGCCGCATGGACTATCGCTATATCGAAGTGTTGAGGTGCATTTACAGCAAAGCCACAATGTCTGTCCGATTACAGGACCAGTGCACAAAACATATCCGGCTACAGAAAGGCGTGAGACAGGGAGATGTCATATCTCCGAAACTGTTCACTGCCGCGCTGGAAGATGTTTTCAAGCTACTGGACTGGAACGGACATGGCATCAATATCAACGGCGAATGCATCACTCACCTTCGGTTTGCCGACGATATAGTCATTGTGGCGGAGTCGATGGAGGACCTCGGTGCTATGCTCAGGGACCTCAGTAGAGTATCCCAACAGGTAGGTTTGAGGATGAATATGGACAAGACGAAGGTCATGTCAAATGTTCATGTCTCACCTGTACCGGTTATTGTTGGGAATACCACACTCGAAGTTGTTGACGAATACGTCTACCTGGGTCAAAAGATCCGATTGGGTAGATCCAACTTCGACAAAGAGGTCCAGCGAAGGATCCAACTCGGATGGGCAGCGTTCGGGAAACTACGGCACATCTTGGAGTCCAAAATACCCCAATGCTTGAAGACGAAAGTCTTCAATCAGTGCGTGTTGCCAGTGATGACTTATGGAACTGAGACGTGGTCCTTAACTGTGGGCCTCATAACAAAGCTCAAAGTCACACAGCGAGCTATGGAGCGAGCTATGCTCGGAGTCTCTTTGCGCGACAGAATCCGTAATGAGGATATTCGCAAAAGAACGAAAGTAGCCGACGTAGCTCGAAGAGTAGCTAAGCTGAAGTGGCAATGGGCAGGCCACATCGCTCGCAGAACTGACAACCGATGGGGAAGAAAGGTTCTCGAGTGGCGACCACGAACCGGAAGACGCAGTGTTGGACGGCCTCCCACTAGATGGACAGATGACCTCACGAAGGTCGCTGGAAACCGCTGGTTGCAGGTTGCGCAGGACCGTTCGTTGTGGAAATCTAGGGGGGAGGCCTATGTCCAGCAGTGGACGTCTTACGGCTGATGATGATGATGATGATGATGACTTGCATTAGGTACCAGCTGACTCATTTACTTTATTTTTTTTGTAAAAATAAATACATTTCACGTGGAAAGTGATTGGCATTTTTACTTATCTACCTATACCAGGGTAACGATACTAAACGCAATCCGAATGGTTCAAAATCGGAATGACGATCCCTGTCTCTGTCTTGCTAAACAGATAAGACAAAGGCCGAGCGATGAGATTCCGTGTCGGACGCCACCGCATGGATTTAAAATCGCTACCCAGGCACAGAATAAATATTAGTACAGTAGCCTCACTTACCGAAAACCATTATATAAATAGCGACTCTTGCTGGGACACAACAAAGTTCAATTCAGCTCGCAATACCTGTCACGATATTCAAATAAACATTTGCGCTCTTTCTAACGTGTGACTCTGTCCCTGTCTAGCGCGGAGGGTTGTCGACATAATTATCTAATAACAATATGCGCGGGAAACGTGTTGCGCGAGCGCTCAGCCGTGCGTCCGACAACCGACTGGCACTTGTTCCCTGCAGGGTAGCGATTCTGAAACCATTCGGTTGCATCCGACACGGAATCTCATCTCTCGGTCTCTTTGTCATGCTAAACAGATAAGACAAAGACCGAGAGATGAGATTCCGTGTCGGATGCAACCGAATGGTTTCAGAATCGCTACCCAGGTCTACTACGAAAACAAACTCCGAATGATTCGATCCGACCGACAGCTGAATCGGATATGTAGTCTACCGCGAAAAACATTCGGATCGATACATCTCGGTCGGAAGTTATAGACTTATACCTCATTCCAAATGTTTGTGAATAAAAGGTAAACAAACCAATGTCACTCTCAATATGACAGACCAGCATTTCTCAACCTTTGTTTTACAAGATAGTTTGTAGTATCTTTCATAGCTTTTTTTTGCCCTTTTAAATTTTCGTCGCAAAACAAGGCTAAATATATCTGTATGGATATCATAAACACCCAAATATATGTTCCCACTGCTGGGACTTGGAACAATCAACACATTGCCGCTGTAAAAAATCGTCAGACACAAGAATCTGCAATTGCTGAACATCTGATTGATGCTAAAACTGGTCATTGGATCGAGATTCACGACCCGAAGGTTCTATCTACCAAATGTCATTACTACGCAAGAATGGTTCGGGAAGCATTGGAAAATAAAAAACATAGGTATATATTTCAACTACCTACGACGCGATGATCACGATGCCAATAACTGAAAACTACCCGGTTTACGGATATCGGCGTCGCGGAATCCTCTAATAAATAAATGTGTGCATAGCGCACTGAGTTTGGAGAAACCTGATATGGTTAGTGTTGTGTGTAGTGTTGGTCACCCTGCGATTTTTGAAGCCCAAATGATGAGGGTAGATGGAGATCTCCTCTCATTCCATAATGAGAGTATGGCGGGCATACGTACATTTATTTCCCCCACGTAAAAAAAGGAAAGGCAAAGCATTTGAGTTCGGAGAAGAATGTAACACTTTTTTTATTTTTTTTTTTCATTCAAAATTTGCTACTCCACAGACTCCGGGGTCCGTGACTTTTGTTATTTCAAATCTTATTTATTTTTACATATTTCTTGGATAATTAGAAGAAGAGGAAAATAAGGGGGGAGTTGGGAACATTTTAAACCTAATACTAGTTAGTGCTCGTCTGTTGAGCCGATCACTACCCCAACCGGTAGTAGTCGACTCAACATCGATTTTTTGCCTTTTTGCCATTTGCCTAAGCCGCCTCCTCCCGGCCGAGAGCATCCACTACGGCTGCATTTCTGTCCCTGATGGTCTTCGGTGATGCAGCCAACGCTCGCCGCACGAACCGACCGATGGCGTCGTCGGTGTCGTCAGCGTAGTACGTGAAGGTCCCCGTGTGCCGTGAGATTGCAACAACCGCATGGGGCACGCTCTCGTGCAGCTTCATGTTTGCCTTGGTTTTTATTGCGATTACCGACTCATATGTCAGTCCCTGAGCTTCATGGATGGTGAGGATACTTGACCCTGTGCCTGACCCATAACCCTGGTTTGTCAGGGTCTCCTTCTCCTCTTGAGTGTGAACTAAGAAGAGGGTGTTTGGTAGGGTGTTGGGTATTTGCGCTCCCTTGTACCTTTTCTGCTCTAGGGACTTTATACGGGGTGCTGAGGAGTACATACCTGAGTATATTTCCCTCAGCGCATATGCGACATCCATCGGATTACGATGTGTGCAGAGCAACTCCTGGCTGATCTTTGTTACCAGGTTTGGGCGGTGATACCTCATTTCGAAGAGATTTTCCCTGTCGATATAAGGCAACTGATTGACATCTCCGATGAGGACAATTTCACCAACACTAGACAGCCTTGAAGTCATCACAATGGCACCAAAATGGTTCATGAGAGCTTCGTCCACCATGAGGCGACTGAAACTCTCTCTTCCGAAACCATTTACCAGAGCAGAAGCCATGGTTCGCACTCTGGTTTTGACCAGGTTTCCGATACGGTGCGATAGCTTTTCTCTTAGATCTTTTGCTGCCTCAGTTGTTGTAGTGATAATGGCGTCCTTGTCCACATCGAAGTGTCTAATCACCCATGTTGTCTTTCCACATCCTGGAACTCCGTTGACCCACTGTATTCGCGGTACCTCCCAGTTTTCCCAACCCGCTTTGACGTTTGAGTTCCTTTCGATAGTCTTGGCCATCTCAAGGATCTTATCGTCCAGCATAATCTTGGTGCATCGGGCAGTAACTACGATTGGGTCGTTTGGTGGTGTCGCATAAACCGGCATTCCCGCGCGCTCTGTCTCTTTCTCGTTCAGTGTCACGAAGCCATTTTCTGCACTGTAAGCTGCCATATACTGTCCTGTCATAGTTCCCTTGATGACCCGGGAAGTGACATTATTGTAAATGGCTGCTTCGGCCTCCTCGAGTTTCACCTTTAAGAGGCTTTCACTTCCTAGCCTATAGGACTGCATGATGTTTTCGCAGGTCTTGAGGTTAACTTGTCTTGTCGCTCTCAGTGTGGCTAGGAATTCGATGAAGGCGTTACGTGCATGACTTCGCGGCTCCGAAGCCAGGACATAGCGGGGCGGTTCAACCTGTCCCATGTCGGCTCTCGTTCGGTTCAGTTGTTGTTGTGAAGCTGCGTTGGGGGTTCTTGACGTCAAGGGGGGTGATGAGTGGGAGAATGTAACACTAGAACCAGTGACTTAGAAAAGTAATTTAGATGTGTCCTTATATGAAAACGTTCATTTTATTTTTAACAATAATTAAATCTCGTTCAAATTGTCCTCGTATTACCCAAAACTGATCATAACACTATGATTCTGGAAACACATACAAAATTTTCGATCAAAATAACACAAAATTTATGGCATTTTAGAGTGAAAATTATACAAGCTTTTGATAGTAAACAGCGTAATTTGGAACACGTATTTAGAGGTTTGCGATTTTCTCTCAACTCGTTACGACACAAGAAACCTTTTTCTCGGAGTTCTTTAGTCATACTCTTACTCTTTTATTGATAACGAGTAGTTACATGTCATAATATTCAAAATATTCAAATATTACCAATACAAGTCAATAATTAAAAAAAAAAACAGACGTCAATTTAAGATCCCATTACAATAAAAATCAAATAATACATTACATTAAAATCAAATTACATTACAATTAAAAATTCCAAATTAATGACAAAAATAAATAGAGTAAAATTAATCCATGCTTGAATATAATGGAAATGGGCATTTTTACAATATGGGCAGGAGAGGGGTACCTATGTTAGAAAAATAGGCGCGTCCTTAATAAGAATAATTTGATGAAAAGAAGTATAAATGTCTTGAATGCAACATTGAGAGTTTGAGAAACACAGATCAAATTGCTAGTACTTAAAATCATATTTCTATCATCCTACCATTACTTTCTATAACTTTTAAAATAAGATAGTATAGAATTATTTGATCAATACAAATCTAAGTATATGGTATTTAAGATCGCAATAAAGTCGAATTCTATTTGTGAAAAATATTTTAAGGCAATTTCATAAAAATACTAAGATTAAACGATGTTTATGTTATGGTATCACCTTTTTTTTGGTTTGTTTTGGTTTTCTACACAGCTTACTGGAACGCACTATAGGTCGGATGAGGGTCGGATCGAACGATACGGCCGATTCGATCAACCGACCGATCGTCTATCGAGGTAAGAAACTTCCATAAGTTCGGCCGATATATCGTGTATCGGACTTCGTAGTAGACCTGCTGGGAGGAACGGTTTAGCTGTAGGCTAAAACCGCGCGACCTTGAGCGAGTGATGATGCACTGACCCAGGTCTCTACTGTAAATTTTTTGGGGGCACGCTGGTTCTCGAAAGTCGTAAGTCTATAATTTTTTGGAGAAGGAGAACTTACTCGTGTGCCATCCGTGCGTCTTTGGGTTCACTGCGTGCTCTTGCGTGCGTCCACAAAAAAACTCTGCCTATTACAATAATTTTATAAAACCTACCTACGTCATCTTTCAGACCAACTAATCTTAGGGGACGAGGCTAGTTCTAACATAGGTAGGTAGCCCTTTCGTGCCCAAATGGTCAACCGCGTATTATAAAGCGTTTCATAGATGTGTGCGTGGTTTGTTTAGGTGTGTAGCATTTGTCTTTGCACAAACAGAGGTTTGTTGCTCTTGTGTGAGTTCAAGTTTACATATGCGTGAAATACACGTTTTTTTTATAGAAACAGAGATACTTACACACGAGGGAACACGCATTCACGCACTATAGTGCGTTCCAGAGAGGCGTGTAGAAAACCAAAACAAACCAAAAAAAAAGGTGATATACCATAACATAAACATCGTTTAATCTTAGTATTTTTATGAAATTGCCTTAAAATAATTATTTTTCACAAATATGATTCGACTTTATTGCGATCTTAAATACCATATACCTACTTAGATTTGTATCGATCAAATAATTCTATACTATCTTATTTTAAAAGGTATAGAAAGGAATTGTAGGATGATAGAAATATGATTTTAAGTAGGTACTAGCAATTTGATCTGTGTTTCTCAAACTCTCAATGTTGCATGCAAGACATTTTTTATACGTCTTTTCATCAAATTATTCTTAATAAGGACGCGCCTATTTTTCTAACATACTCATGCGTATTGTGAAAATGCACATTTCTATTATAATCAAGTATGGATTCATTTTACTCTATTTATTTTTGTCATTAATTTGGAATATTTAATTGTAATGTAATTAGATTTTTATTGTAATGGGATTTTTAATTGACGTCTATTTTTTTAAAATTATTGAGTTGTATTGGTGATATATTTGAAAATCTTTTATGACATGTAACTACTCGTTTTCAATAAAGGAGTATGAGCATGACTAAAAAACTCCGAGAAAAAGGTTTGTTGTGTCCTAACGAGTTCAGAGAAAATCGCGAACCTCTAAATACGTGTTCCAAATTACGCTGTTTACTATCAAAAGCATGTATAGTTTACACTCTAAAATGCCATAAATTTTGTGCTATTTTGATCGAAAGTTTTGTATGTGTTTCCAGAATATTACATCATAGTGTTATGATCAGTTTTGGGTAGTAGGTACGAGGACAATTCAAACGAGATTTAATTATTTAAAAATAAAAGGAACGTTTTCATATAAGGAAACATCTAAATTACTTTTCTAAGTCACTGGTTCTAGTGTTACATTCTTCTCCGAACTCAAATGCTTTGCCTTCCCTTTTTTTACGTGGGGGAAATAAATGTACGTATGCCCGCCATACTCTCATTATGAAATGAGAGGATATCTCCATCTACCCTCATTTGTGTTTTAAAAATCGCAGGGTGACCAACACTACACACAACACTAACCATATCACAAGATTTCTCCAAACTCAGTGCGCTATGCACACATTTATTTATTAGAGGATTCCGCGACGCCGATAACCGTAAACTGGGTAGTTTTCGGTTATTGGCATCGTGGTCATCGCGTCGTAGTTGAAATATATACCTATGTTTTTTATTTTCCAATGCTTCCCGAACTATTCTTGCGTAGTAGGAATTCTTCCTAATGACATTCGGTAGATCGAACCTTCGGGTCGTGAATCTCGATCCAATGACCAGTTTTAGCATCAATCAAATGTTCAGAAATTGCAGATTGTTGTGCCTGACGATTTTTTACAGCGGCAATGTGTTGATTGTTCCAAGTCCCAGCAGTGGGAACATTTATTTGGGTGTTTATGATATGCATACATATATATTTAGCCTTGTTATGCGACGAAAATTTAAAAGGGCAAGAAATGAAAGGTACTACAAACTATCTTGTAAAACAATGGTTGAGAAATGCTGGTCTGTCATATTGAGTGTGACATTGATTTGTTTACCTTTTATTCACGTAGATTTGGAATGAGGCTGCGTCAGCTGCGTGGTGAAGGTGTGCTGGCAGTGTGAAGACCGCCTTATCTTTTAAAACTTACCTATAGGTAGCAAACCTACCAATCTAGCTAACCTACCAATCTAGCTAACCTACCAAAGGCACTGGAACTGACTAATCTTGCTATTATTCTTACAGTATTGTTAAGTACCTAATTTATTCTACATTAAGAAGACAATTAGTCCATAAATAAAACAGCTATGATCAGTATACAGCATTATATTTCGAAATCAATCCTTCATCATACCAACTTATTCACAGCTGCCTTGTGCAGCTGAAGTAGTACATTTTGTAAAATATTACAAAATTGAAGAAAACGCTTTACAGTACGTTAAATTCAGTAACAGATGTACAATTATCACTTTTATTTAGATGTTTATCGGTTTACTAGTACTTTTAATTTAAACCTTTCGCTTGGACTTGCTGCTGCATAATATTTTCTTATTAACCTGTTTTTCGAGCAAAAAAACAAGAGCTTGATTGTTTCCCGCCAAAACGATCAAGCTACAGACTATATACCAACCCTACCCGGAATTGTAGGGTTGCCATAGAGTGCATTTCGATATTCTTACTATTCTTTCAATAAGAACTTACATACATTACTAATATTGCTAACAGCTCGGCCATCCTGCAGAAGCGAGTCCTCGCGCTTTAATAATATATTGTTAAGTATACATGTTGAAGGATTTTAAGTTTATTTCACATATCTTGACTAAATTATACGAGTACTTCTGTTCTATTTCTATAGTAATAATAATAATAATAGCCTCTATTCAGGTAATGCTTACAATTTTTCATTGTTAATACAATTTAAAATTCTTAAATTTAGATTGTCATCGCACCGTCTGTTTACTTATTGACAAAGGCCTCCTCCAACTTGCCATCAAACTTCTTCCAACTTCATCCCAAACGTAAGCTTTTGTGTTCCATGTAGCACCTGCTTCTATGTCATCGACCCATCTTCTGAGTGGTCTGCCACGATTTCTTTTCATCTAATTATTATGTATTCATTTCCATTTAAGCTTTCTAACAGTTATTGTAACATCTTTTCTTTTTGATTTTGCTCTTAAAGTTATTGTTCTTATTTTATCAGATAGCCTTTTTCCCATCATACACTTTTCCATGGCATTTTGAGATGTTTTTAATTTTCTTATGTGGGTATTGTTGGTCGCTCAGGTTTGACAGTCATAATGTAATAAGTACGTTATAGCCCGTATCCATTATCATTTAGTTTCTATCTATATTTTAAATAATATGTACGTTACAAGTAGTTACAATTTGTGTTTCAAATTAAGGAACATAATTTATTAGTAATGTTCGAAAGAAAACAAATAAAATTGAGCACATGGCATCATCAGTCACTATAAGTTTCTTTAAATGTGTCACTATACTTAACAAGGAAAATATTTTCGTGGTTACATTATCAAATCAAATCATGCTTTATTTATGCTTTATTTATGCTTTAACCATGTTTATTATATTTATATTCACAGTTCAGTACAGTACAGTTACAGTACAGTACAGTTCACAATAATAAGATTGTACGACAAGAACATAGTAGGTATTATTGTTGCATAATAAATTAAGCTTCTGTCAATAAATCTCAAACTAGGCCTAAGCCTTTATCTAGTCACCTGTTTACCATGTGTCCATTTTGTGAAATAATTGTACTACAAAAATATGGGCTAGCTTTATTTAACAATAGTATTCCATTCAAAATACCGAATCAGCGAATCAACGGTAGGAACAACCTTGATATATTATTATGTTTTAATTTCTGACAATTATCACATTAAAATTATAATTAGAAATATACATATCTCTAATTTCAGTCATATACGATAACATATCTACTTTATTTATTTAACATATAGTGTTGTGTGTGAATTGTCCACCAATATTTATTTATTTATCCATACTTTGCAGTCAAAAAATAACCTGCATTTCATAAGAAACAAAACAATTATAACCGAATTATTCATATTTTATACCTAATATATAATATTGTTATGCCATAACACAAGTTTAACCCTAGCTTGGGTAACAATGCTTCTCAATCTGCATTACCAATCGAGGATAGATAATCTGTACTAATTTGTGAACTTCAAATGTTTGTTAATGCCTAATAAATTTCATTTCATTTCAAATTTCATTTCATTTCATTTCATTTCAAATTTCATTTCATTTCAAATTTCATTTCATTTAAAATTTCATTTCATTTAAAATTTCATTTCATTTCAAATTTCATTTCATTTCAAATTTCATTTCATTTCAAATTTCATTTCATTTCAAATTTCATTTCATTTCAAATTTAATTTCATTTCAAATTTCATTTCATTTTAAATTTCATTTCATGTCAAATTTCATTTCATTTCAAATTTCATTTCATTTCAAATTTCATTTCAAATTTCATTTCAAATTTCATTTCATTTCAAATTTCATTTCATTTCAAATTTCATTTCATTTCAAGAATTAAGTAACGTAACAATTGTTTACAACAGTTTTTGGTCTTAGTTGTAATAACTTTACTAAAAGTTTTAGTCGTTGAACATAAACCCAAGTAATAATTTACTCACAAATTAATGATGATGAATCACGTCAATGATTTCTCTACTAGTCAATGTAATTATTTTAGCGTATCTAATCATTTAGCATTATAACCTGTTTCATATGGGCGATTAAATAATTTTTACTTAGAGGTACTTATACGGAATTCTTGATTGTTTCGTGATCAACAATCTGATAATCTCTATTGAATCATCAACATCATCGATGACTTGAGTTTATCTGCGGCTACCACGTCTTCATATCAACCGCGGCTATTAAAGGCATATCATCAATCAGATTTTTAATATTTGTCAAAGTTTATTTACAGGCCTTGAAATTTAATAGCTAATTGTATTATTACTTGGCGTTCCACGCCTTACATTCTCACTAAACCCTAGTCGTTGAACCTTATTGATGAAGTATGCACGTATGTTTCGGATCTGATCATTGTCATTCATTACTCTATAGATGATATCTTAATTTCGACGATATATACTTCTTATACTATATTTATTATTTATACAACATTCAATTATTACTACTTTCGGATTATTTTCTGAACAGTAGATATTTTTTCAGCCTCGTTTCATAAACATGTGCGTATTGTCCTTTACGCGTAGGTATTCTATGTTATGAAGTGTGCTTATATGTAAGTATATTTTAATATATTATGTTCATGCATTATATTATTTATTAGCCACCCACCCCAGCTTCGCTTGCGGTAGGTATATTTATGGCCTAAATCCCTCGAAGGCCACGCACATATCCAACGGTGTAATAACTAAAATCAGCCTGGAGGTTCCAGAGATTAGTGCGTTCAACAAACAAAATCTATATCTTTATAATATTAGTATAAAGTAGGTATAGCAATATATATGTACCATATCTGTTTAACGCATTTACTTTTAAATGATATGTATTCTATTTGTGTAATTATTTATGTACGTAAGTACCTATATCATGGATACCACACCCATACCTTTACTTGTTACCTTGTCCTAGCAACCAAAATGTCATCTAGAAGAGATCTCTATTAGCGATAGGATAGACTTTTGTGTACGACATTTTAATCACAAGTTTACTCACTTTTTTGTATTGTTTCGTGATACAATAAAGTATTTTGTATTACATTGTATTGTTTTCTATACAATCTTAAGAATACTCTAATAAAGTCTAGGATATGAATCCATAACTTCTCCTTGGGACTCCTATTCTAAAGCATCCAAACGTGGGTTGACAGCTCGATATTCGATGTCGCAATTGAATTCTTGGAACTACACCCTTCAACGAGCAATACACGGTACTAGATCTCTGTTAGTGAGTGTGGTTCTCGGCGCATTGCGGTCTGACAATATTTTAAGTTGCATACTCTGAAGGTTAACTCTAAATTTACCAAAAGAGGATGATAATGAGAGGGTTTCAGGTTCGAACGAGTGGAGCTTTTGCTCCTCTTTGTCTTTTTACTGTTAAAAGAGACTGTCCTAAGGACCCAAGAATACTTGCCACGCCGTACTTAGTTGAATCTGTGTGGACCGGCCAAACGGCCCGCAATCATGGAAAGCTGTTTAAGCCCAGTTGGTTCTTCGATGTACTTAGAGTACCTACTTCGAAACCGCCTTCAAGTCCAGGCTTTAAACCGGTAATACTGACGCCAAACCCCAGGGAGTCTGTTAAGTTGTAGCGTGAAAGAAATGCCACTTCGATACTTTACTTGGGCTTTACCCGTTTTTTTTTTGTCATGAGACATACGATACGTCTTGTACTCGTATATTGCTGGCTTCATATCCTTCATGTCATCAATTGTGGCAAACTCCTAAATCTTTTTATTTTTCCGACAAGAAGCAATCGCTTTATTCAACGAGCAAATTATGTAGTTACGATGTATATTTTTTATTTTTTTTTATTTTGGCTGCTAGTCACAATTGAAGAAGTGCCATTTATTATCAAATGCCACGGGACTAAATATAACTTGTAGGTATAACTCCATTTACTAAAGATATCACTCATTATAACTTGTAGGTATAACTCGATTTTCTAAAGTACTGTTCTAAACCGAATCTTCGCTTCAACGAGATTTCGGATAACATTTCCCTGACCATCATCAAGTGTGAATTAGGAAGGCATCAATGCAGTAATATAATGTTATAGATACTAGGGGCCCGCTTCAACTTCGCTCGGAAACCTCCATACAAAGACAAACTTTCAAATTGGATCAAGCCTTACACGATGCGCAAACCAGACTACAATCGCGGAGTCCGTCGCGGACAAACAACGTAACACGTAATTTGTGTATGTCAAGATTTATTTTAGAGCTACATTTATGAATTGAACGGTTTGTTTAGATTGCCTCTTTATACTTGTGATTTTATTGGAACAGTATGTGATTGTATTGCTCGCTCCGGACCAATAACAACTTCATTATTCAACTTAAGAAAAACTCTTGGTTCAGACCTAAGTATTTTCGAAAAGAGGTAATCTGGTGTATTTGTTATTTCCATATTAAATTCTTAATACAACTAGTACATGCCAATTTTACACCATCATTCGATAATACCAGAGTATTATATTATAAGCTATTTTATAAAACACAAAGTAACATTAACATTATTAGGAATAGCGAGTTCTAGTTTTTGTTCAGTTAAACCGTGATCAACTAATCCATTCAAAACTGATCCTCGACAATATAGGTATATGTCGACATTTTCTGATACAAGCTTTTATGTCTACGTTCACTTTGAGCAATGGGTTTAATGGTTTGCAATTTGATGCTCTTAATCGATCGTCAATTTTGTGTAATTAACAGTCTACTACCTTCCGTATCTCTCTCTACATCTGCGATATTCTTCTTGTGTATGCTTTTAAGTAACAATATTGCCTTCATGAGACCATGTCTTTCAAGTTTCGCAAACTTTAAAGCCTAATAATAATAGTAATCCGGCATGGTTGTCTCAGCGGCCGCGGGAGAATGGCTAGCTAAGCTTTGTTATCCATTCGGCCCAGCTATTAGAGTAACGTTTCTGAGATTTTGCAATGCCTGGTTATTGTGTAAAGCAAAGTGGACTATTTCCTTTTCGTCCCATTCGTAAATTTTGACACATTACTTTGTAACTCAAATCATTTTGGTTCAAAATGCGATGAATAGAAGTGATATTGCAAAGAGTAAAACAAACTTTTTTTTAAATAACTTAATGCGTCGCTAAATAGCTCTTCGTTAAACCACGTCAAATTTACACCATAAATCGAATCTATATATTTATGTGCGGCTGTGGACTTGCCTGTTAAAATCCAGACTACCTTTCACATCCTCGCCTTGGTTCTAAACCGTGTCAATCTACACCATTACTTAAACAAATTCAAATTAGAGCGCTTGTGGACTTGCCTGTTATCCAGACTCCCTTCCACTTCCTGGCTGCGGATTTCAGTATCAATTTACACCATTACTGAACAAATTTAAATTAGAACGCTTGTGGATTTGCCTGTCATTCAGACTCCCTTCCACTCCCTCGTTCCGGTCCTTGTCAATCGGTGGAATACTCGTTATCTGAGCGCGCCCTTTGCAGCGCTCGACTTCAGGTTCACTTTCCATGTCGCAACTTTCTTCTAATCTTTGCGGCCTTGGTACAGTCTAACCATAATCTGGAACTTCCAATAAAGTCATTAATAATTGCTCAACCTACTTTTAACTCCATCTTTCTCATATATGAGCAAATACTTTCATCAGATCACTAGTTTAGAACACTGCTAAACTGCAATGAGAAGCTCTGGTACCTACTTTCTACCTTGATAATACTAGGCACGTGTGACTCTAGTTTCAACCCGTTTGTACAATCAACAACAAATTTACAATCTATAAAAGTTTAACTCTTTACATTTTGTACATACACACATTGAGTTACATCTTGGCTGAACAATAGCCACCTCAGTCGCAGTTCACAGCTCAACCCCATTCTCAAAGAATGGTACATGCTGTGACTTAAGATCAAATTACTGGCAATGTCAATTTAGTTCATAGCTATTGGTAGAAAAGTGGAGTTTAATTTAATATACGTCACATGCCCATGGTTATCTGACTCAGCAGTTAAATACAGTTTCTTTAAAATATTCTACGTGCAAAAGATTATTTCTCAAATTGAATTAATCGCTAAAACGACTAGACAAAGACAATCTTTACTCTGTCCGGATCTCCATGTAAGTTGTAAACATAGTACCAAGAAGGCAAAAGCGAATGACATATTATATTTCATAGTAATTTGAGGATATTTTATTATGATGTGTGATACGGTTTGTACATACAGCTTCAACGTCTGACCCATGATCTGACATGCATGTCTATTGAGTCACTATTTTTATTCCCACGGCTGGGACTAAAAAGGTACTTCTCTTAAAAGAAGACAAACGTCATTATCCATCACTCTAGCAAAGTGCCGCTGGACGGATAACGATTCCCTGAAAGATATCGTTCTAGGTCCATACCGGTCCCCTTGTGACTTACAGGACATTTGTGTCATCAGGCATCATCATAATATGACTTTAGTGGTCATGACAAAGTTTCGCTAACAGAACATGGAAAAATACTCAAACATGCGGTCGGAATTCGAACCTCGTGTAAATCGAACGTTCTCACAACTAGGCGACCAGAGTTTCAAAAATAACGCTTTAATAAACCTCAAAGTAACGTTAATGGTTTGTCCAGAATTACTGACATTGCGGTTATTGGTGTTACATACATATTTATCGAGGCATGATTTTCGAAAACTGTAATTATGAAAGAGAATCTTTGTAAAATGGCATAACCTTTTTAAATTGCATAGAAAATATGAATAGCCGTCATTTACACTTTAATTATTATGTGGAATTATATATTGTGTGCACAATTAGACGGATATATTTTGTTTTTGTATGAAAATAATAACAAAATCACAACTGGCTTGGCTGTTTGCACAATTATAGCCAGACTATGTTTGTATTTTGAACATCTCGATAATGCGGAATAGGTTGCAGTCTACTTGACTTATTCTAGTAATAGAGATAGTGAGGACCGCATTGCGTGAAAAATTCAAAAATGGTAAGTACCTATACGGACAAAATCCACTTAAGTGATATATTATTGTTCACTCCAACGATCTCAATACACAAATGTGCCCTCCCAAACTTCAGGGCGCACGGAATCATGTCTTCGTTGGGAAGAGTGAGCTCACTCCTTCCGTTCTAGTCGTTTGTCACTATTCGTTGTCAACAACCACAATAAGTAGAACCACAGCATATCGCGCCGCTAGCGATTCTAGGGTCAAGTAGATTGGTTGTGTGTAAACTACTTACGAAACACATAGAGACGCAGTTTATTACCAATTTCAAGGTGCTCAGGGTACATCTGTTGGTTTATATCGATGGTTCACTCTGCAACTCAGTAAACCAAATTAGATCGTTTCATTAAACCGTACATTTTATAACAAATTAAATACTGATCATAGATTTTTCGTATTGAGTGACATTAACAAGCACATGATAAGTGTGGAGAGAAAAAAAAACATTGAAAAGAAAAAAATATATATATCATGGGCGGGATCAACGGACAATTATATAATTTTCTATTATTGATTATATTATAGTCTTCTTGTCCGCCGATCCCACTTCTGAATTGTTAAGTACCTAATTTATTCTACATTAAGAAGACAATTAGTCCATAAATAAAACAGCTATGATCAGTATCAGGGCCTGATTAACCCTTAGGCTAATTAGGCTGCAGCCTAGGGCGCGAGGATCTGGAGGGGCGCGCTGAAATCATCTGGACTTGTCGAAGGGACAGTTCGGGTTTCAGAAAGACCTCTCCACGACCGACGCCGTTATACCGAAGGTCCGAAGGAAGGTGTGCGTCGTATTGCTTACGGTGTCTCCTAACATAGTAAACGCGTTCTACATTCTAATCCACCACACCAAAACCACAACGGAAGCGCTGGGTACCCCAATATCTATGGCGCATCGTAAGAGACTACCTCCTTCACAGAGAGGTGGTGTCCCCAACAATAGAAAGGGAGGGAGCTTATCCTCATGTCACGTGGGGTTCGACAGGAGTTTGCTCTTACGCTACCCCTGTGGCACTTCGGTTGTTCGGTTACAAATAAGCAGCGCTAACTTTCTTTTTTTCTATCGCGTATAGGTCCGCGTTTGACCACCAACTCGCCTGATGGTAAGCGACGGAGTGGTTGAAGACGACGCACGTTGACCTAGAAAGTCCCTATTCACTCTGACCTTGAAAAGTTGTATCTCTCAGGGAACAAGGAGGCCAGCAACTTATACCACTCTACAGCTGTACGTACGAGAAAAGTGGATTCAAACCGTTTTGTACGGATTTTGGGAATATCCACAGTGTATGGGTGGTAGTGGGCCGACTTACGACTTGCGAACTGCGTTGCATCGGTGTCACTTATTATGCCAACGGCACGCTGGTTATTGTGAGAGGGGCGGAGGTTTCACGAGGTGGCGGTGCTGGCGACAGTGGTAGCCAGGATTAGGAGCATCGGCCTAGAGGTGGTTTTTCACAAGTTGGAGGCCATCTGTTTCCGTGATTTCTGACGGACACCTTCACCTGCACCTGCAAGCCTAGCCTCTCTAGCCTCTAATATTGTGGTGAGTGGCGTGTCTGTCGCTGGCAAGCTGACACTGTAACATTTCGGTATTTGACAGCAGATCAGATGGAAGTTTGGGGCGTAATTGCGTCAACTTGAAGAGCGAACTGTCTCAGGACCGACGCCGAGTGGGTTCAGCGAGAGCGACATAGGTACTATAGGGCGCGGGTGCATCAGACGGTACCTTATTTCTTTTAGCTTGAAATTATAGAGACAGCAATAGCAAAACCAAAGCCGATTTAGTTCGGCGGTAGAAAGGCTGGTGTGTCACCGGTGCAATTGCGCAGATCACACTGATCAACACGCATTGAATATGTACCCGGGAGAAGTAGCGGACCTCTTACTGCCTACTACCTTAGCCAAGATGTTCAACAGTGAGAGGTCATGGAAGGCGGTGGTCTCCTTTTGAGAAATCATTATCTCGCAGAAGTTGTAGATGAAGATAGCTGAGGAGCAAGAAGGAGGTGGACTCTCGCTTGTCCGCGAAGGAGGAAGTGGTGACGAGAGCGAGCCACTCTGGCTCGTACCTGCACCATCTCCACTTAGAGAGCCTTTGGTGTCGGACGTTCAATGCCGTCCAGCACCCTATTTGCAGAAGGTGAGGTGGTGGCCCTTCCGAAAAGGGGAGGCTAAAGTACTGCTGGTTTCCGTTGCATGGTTGGTGTGCAAGGGTTCTGTCCTCCGCGACAGGGTCAGTGACAGCTCTACGATAGAGTCAGCGATAAGGTCGCTCTCGAGTGTGAGAGCGCTCTCGCGAATCAGTCACCAAATCACTGCTGGAGAAACCCGGGGTATACTTTCGAATCCTTTGAGGGTACTGTAGGCTCTTGCGTGCCTCCTCAAAAAAGCCCTGGTATAAATAATGTTGTACACTAGGAAACAAAGTCAAAACTAATATACTAGGTACTTTTTAGGCTGACCGTAACATACCTGGCCTTCCACTGCTTAACTAAATCGGTTTTGGCCATTGCTATCTCTATAATATCTAACGAAAAGAAAAGAGATAGCAATACCAAAGCTAAAACTTTTAAGCTAAGCACTTTCCGTTTGGCGGTAGACCCTCTGGTGGGGGCGCGTCCTCATTATTAGCCTAGGGCGGTCAGAACTCTTAATCAGGCACTGATCAGTATACAGCATTATATTTCGAAATCAATCCTTCATCATACCAACTTATTCACAGCTGCCTTGTGCAGCTGAAGTAGTACATTTTGTAAAATATTACAAAATTGAAGAAAACGCTTTACAGTACGTTAAATTCAGTAACAGATGTACAATTATCACTTTTATTTAGATGTTTATCGGTTTACTAGTACTTTTAATTTAAACCTTTCGCTTGGACTTGCTGCTGCATAATATTTTCTTATTAACCTGTTTTTCGAGCAAAAAAACAAGAGCTTGATTGTTTCCCGCCAAAACGATCAAGCTACAGACTATATACCAACCCTACCCGGAATTGTAGGGTTGCCATAGAGTGCATTTCGATATTCTTACTATTCTTAGTCATTCACTCACTCGGCGGTTACTAGTGAAGACGTGTTGCAAATTGTCACCAAGTAATTATTTATTTCCGTGTAAACAAATAACCATAGAAGTTTGGAAATCGTTATAATTTATCATAAATCAAGTTCTAAAAGTGATTAATGTGTTTATACAATTAAAAACGTACGTACAAAGTGTTACATTATTGAATGCAATTGAAGAAACAAAGAGTTTGTTTCTGAAGTGCCCACATATTTTTAGAGTACATTGTGTCATTCACGACGTGTACAGATATTACCCTCCTTGTAAAGAACTAAACGTACGATACTGGTTGTAAAATTCGACGCATCTCGCAGCGATCGAGTGGCGCAAAGTGGGAGGCGACGCTTTGCGAAACCGAGGTACCGAGATCGAGTCTGAATTGGGATATTAGTTTTTGCAGTCAAATTTTTCTTCAGAGAATTCTGCTATGTTGTTGCTTTAATTCAGCAATCCTTGTAACGATCAAATAGCTCAATTGGAGAAGTTCAGCTTGGCCATTTCGGGTGACCCGGTTCGAACCTGACTGTGCACCGTTGTTTTTGTATTCGACATTTGTTTTAACACAGCTTGAGAGCATAAATCATTGAGTATAACTTAGCTAGATATAGTTAACAAGAAGAATAAAACATGGACACAAGTTTGAACAAATCTGCATCTGATTCAGAAATTCATATGGCGGGAATCTCGAGTTCTAAAACTCCACCGAATTTTGTATCTAAACGTGTAAAACGAACCAGAGAAGACATGGACGATTCAATTACTATGCAATTATCCGAACTTAAAAACGAAATCAAGAGAATGATTGCCCAACAGGGAACAGAAATAAAGCAAGTAGCTGCCACTTTAAAAACAATTCAAAATTCAAATCTTGCCATTGAGAAATCAATAGAATACCTTACTGCACAAAATGATGAGTTTGGAAAGCGGCTCCAATATCTAGAGACACAGACCAGAGAGGACAAAAAGCACTTTTCAAATTGTATCACAATACTGGAAGATAAAATCGAGGAATTACACATGGGAAGTCGCGAAGCCAATTTTGAAATAAAAAACGTTCCAAAAAAGAATTCCGAAACCAAAGATGATCTCGTTGAAATGGTTTTATGTCTCTCCAAAAATATCGAATATAAAATGAATGAGACGGATATAAAAGACATTTATAGAGTTCGTTCGAAGAAGGCTGATAAACAAAATACGCCCATCGTTGTGGAAACTGGCTCTGCAATCCTGAAGACTAATTTTCTCAAGCGCGTTAAATCTTTCCAGAGAAACAAGACTGAAATCCGCTGTAAACATTTAGGCTTCAAAACTCAGGAAGAAACCCCAGTTTTTCTGGGAGAACACTTGACCCTGAAGGGATCTCGGCTTCATTTTCTCGCAAGAGACCTAGCTAAATCAAAAACTTACAAATTTTGCTGGACTGCATACGGAAAAGTTTATGTCAGAAAGGATGAAAACTCGCCAATTATCAGAATTAGTAATGAAGAACAAGTACATCAACTGTTACTAAAACAATGACTGTTTGCCAGGAATCAGGAGATATCGGCTTATACAAGTAGTTATGTAAAAAATATGCAAATGTGTTTCTATGTAAATTGTATCTTTACTTACACTCATTTACTCACCTCACATATCTCACACGCTTACCTAATACCTAACACACATACTTTGATTACCAAACTTACACTTACAAATAACGTAATACAAAAATACGTGATTCTGGATCATGGTGCAAAGATTCTACTAATGTCTTTATTTCTTATTGAACTAGTGCTTACAATTGAGGACGCTTGCTTAGAAAATCCAGCTAAATTCTTAATTATATTCAATTATGGGTGATATCGTGCAAACTATTCAAGAATTGGACAAAATTGAAGTTGCGCGAAGTGTTGAATGTGACGGTTTAAATCTCCATAAAATAGTTAGTGTTAATAGTGATAGTGATCTGACAGTAATTTCTCAGAATATTCGTAGTATATACAAGAATTTTGATGATTTAACAGTTATGTTGGCGAACTTTAAATTTCAAACTGATGTAGTAGTACTAACAGAGTGTTGGCTAAATAATGATAAACCAGTACCCCAACTGAATAATTACTGTACTTATACCACTTCTTCTCAATTATATCAAAACGATGGGGTTACTGTTTATATTAAAGAAAATTTGAAACATAAAGTAAAAGAAATTAAATTAGCTCAGGCGTCTTGTCTACAACTAGAAATACTAAATAACAAAATATTGTGCATTTATCGATCTCCGTCGAATAAAGATATAAATAGCTTCATTGATTCACTAGGTGATCATCTTGAAACTCTAAACTCGTCTAAGAACATTATTCTTACTGGTGACATAAATATTAACATTTGTACGAAAGATACTGAAACATCACAGGAATTTGGAAATCGATTAAATTATCTCAATGTGCTTGCAACGTATGGTCTACTTCCAGGACATATTTTGCCAACTAGAGAAAAGTCTTGCTTGGATGCTCAAAATTGACAAAAAAGTTGTTTCGGCATTGATTGCCATTTTGCATACTTCTGTCACTGATCATTTCACTACTTTTCTTGTTCTATCAAAAATTAAAATTAGTCCCTATGTAAATAAATCCAGAAGCACAGTAAATTTTGAAGGAGCGTTAAAATATTTAAAGGATCAAAATCTGATAGATTTACTCAATTGTCGCGATCCAAATTTACTAACAGAACAATTAATAAATAAGTTGACCAAATCCATAACATTAAATACTCATGTAACATCTATTTCAAATAGTAGGCGTGTACTTAAACCGTGGATTACTAAAGGTGTTCTGAGATGTATAAAAAATAGAAATAAGATGCAAAGAGATTGCAGTAAAGATCCTCACAATAAAGTACTTAAAATAACATATAAAAGATACAGGAATTACTGTAATAATCTAATTAAAAAACTTAAAAGAAATTATGAAAGAGAATTGCTTGCTGATTCTATTAATGACAGTAAGACGTTGTGGAAAAATATTAAAAACATAACATATTCCAATAAAAATACAAACCCTAATATGGAATTATTACATACTAAGCCTTGTGCAACTGAATCAGTTGACCATGCTAATGAATACTTCGCTGATATAGGACGACAACTTGCCCAGCTAATCCCATCTCTCCCAGATGATGCGCTGTCTACTTCAGATGAACAACCGACACAGCTCAATAGTATGGTTATTTTGGATGCAGACACTGAAGAAGTGGATAAAATACTAACCAATCTTAAAACTGGAAGCGCTCCGGGGTGCGACGGTATTTCGACAAGATATTTAAAATACATAAGATCTGACATCGTACCTATTATAACTCATCTCGCTAACCTATGCTTTGAAAACGGAATTTTCCCCAAACTTCTCAAACAATCAATAATAACGCCAGTTCATAAGGGTGGGAACAGAGACAGTGTTGACAATTATAGGCCCATATCTGTTTTGCCCGCTATTTCAAAAATATTGGAAAGGTTAATAAATGACCGACTTCTCAGATATTTAAATAAATTTGAAGCACTATCACCTTTTCAGTTCGGTTTCCGAAGAGGTTACTCTACTGAAGATGCAGTTATTTCCCTTACCTCTCTGGTCACAGAACAACTAGATAAGGGTAAAAAGTGTGCATCAGTATTTCTAGACCTTAAAAAAGCTTTCGACACTGTTTCTGTCCCAATCCTGTTGAACAAGTTGGAAAAAGTAGGAATAAGAGGAACCCCGCTGAATTTATTTCAGAGCTATCTCTCAGAGAGGACACAAAGAGTTAAAGTTGGAGATTATGTCAGTAGTGAGAAAGTGGTATCATTTGGCGTGCCACAGGGGAGTGTGTTGGGTCCATCGCTCTTTTTGATTTATATTAATGATCTCTGCAACATGAAACTTGAAAATGCACAAGTGTTTTCCTACGCCGATGACACTGCTATTGTTTTCTCTGGGAACTCCTGGGATGAAGTCCGTAGATATAGTGAGGCAGGGATTTCAAGGATTGCTATGTGGCTAAATAAAAACTTACTTACGCTAAATACAGCCAAGACGAACTATATTTGCTTTAGCATTTACAATCACACTCAGCCTAAAAACTTTTGTATTAAAGTTCACACATGCTCTAATCACATAAGCTGTGACTGCCCCAGCATAAACAAGGTCACCCAAACGAAATATTTAGGCATAATAATTGACCAAAAATTAACATGGTACCCACATCTTGAACAAGTCATTGGCAGAATTAGGAAGTTAAAGTGGATTTTTAAATCACTAAGACACGTTGTGCCCAGATGCACCGGCCAGAGTCTGGACTCTCCTAATAATCTTCTTAATAAAATATATGTTGCTTTGGTTCAGCCTATTTTAATATACTGCATTCCTGTTTGGGGGGGTGCAGCCAAAACCAAGTTTATGGAAGTGGAACGTGCCCAACGAGCATTGTTAAAAATAATGTATTTTAAAAAATTAAGCTACTCCACTGATATCCTTTATAGTTTTTCGGGTTTATTAACAGTAAGAAAATTATACGTCTTACATATAGTACTAAAAAAACATAAAACTTTGCCCTGCATCAAAGAAATTAAGAAAAAAAGAAATAAAAATACGGTGGCGCATGTGCCCCACTCTAAAACAAACTTTGCAAGTGTACAGTACAGTCGTCGGTGTGCACAACTGTATAATAAATTAAATAAATATCTTGACATTTATTCTAAAACCTACCATGAATGTAAACAATCTTTAACAAACTGGATTAAAAGTCTTAGCTACGACGAAACGGAATCACTCCTTCAAGGAGTGAACTTCTGACAGATTTTCCGTCTTATCCTAGGTCTCCGTGGATATCCTACTCATCGATACCACATGCAAAAGTAGCATACAGTCTCTCACATAAACAAACATACACATTACACACACACCCTCTCTCTCTCACACACACACACACACACACAACATAAACACCTGTTAACATCTCAACATGTTCATTTAATTTGTTTTTATGTATTTTTTTCCATTTTTGTATAACCATAACAATAAGGCTACTCATATGTTTGTTATTGTAGTGATTAGCGGAGCCTCCTACTACAGGTATACCCATGCTTAAAAGGAGACTCCATATTACTTGTTTCTTAAGAGTAGTTTTTAGAAGAAATAAATATTTTGATTTTGATTTTGATTTTTTGATTTCTTTCAATAAGAACTTACATACATTACTAATATTGCTAACAGTATCGACAAACTGTTCATAAGTTATACCTACACAGGAGGACTTGCCTATACAACATAACGAATAAAAAAACGTTGTGCGAAAATTAGATTTAATGTCACTATTCTTATTACAAAATTTTGTTACCTTCAATAGATATATTATCTTATTTACTTATACATTTAGAACTACATAGTTTTTATAAAAATAAATAATAATAACACTATCCTTGACTAGAAACGATAGGTAAATTACATTTAAAATAACAAGTTAATAATAGCTAGACTAGACAGAATATTATTTTAATTTGGTTCAGTTTTGTCTACGGAGTTTGGTAAGTATATATCATTACTAAAATATATGTTGTAATCTTTGTTTATATTGAAGTGCTTGGTTTAGGAATTAATATTTTCATAAGTATTGAATATGCTCTGCTCTACGTTTTATAATTTTAGGAAAATGTCTTAATCTTATTTTTTAATCCACGTGATAAAATGGATTTAAATAAAAAACAAGGGATTTTACAAAATATTTACAGTAGTTTTGTGAGTTGTGCGAATAAATATGTTAAATATTTATACATATTTTTGTACCTATCTACAGTGAAGATAGGAATTTTTATCACATGACGGAGGACATGACGGACATGTCCTCGAAAAATTGTGTCTTCAGCCAACGCGTAATACTTGTCCAGCATGGTGAATCATGACCTTGACTCTCTTGTTCCTGACTATAAATGCACCCAAAATTAATGTTAAATAAAAGGCAACTAACACTACGTTGACCAGTGTTATTTAGACACTTAGATTTATACTCGTATTAAATATAGTTATTTACAAACCAATAAAATATCTCACATTTTTTCTATTTATACAATTCTATTATAAAACCAATTACAGAAAAGATTTAACAATAAGCATAATATTATTACGCCTACTTATACATGGACGTATTTATTACGCCTAGTTATCCATGGACGTATAACTTTTATAAACGCCCATATACCTAAGTACCTACTTATCATCTACTGTACATTTTAAATATGTTTTATCTTAAGCTAAGACATGTGATAAACATAGGTCAAGACTTAGCGTGAAGGCATAACGATAGGAAGGATATTGATAGTGTCTTACAGTTTTTAAATAATTATTTTTACACTATACAATGTACCTACGGAATATTTTTACAATATTTTACATATAAAAATACATAGGTTAACGAGAAGTAGACATTTTAAATTATATTGAAAAGTTACATGTTGTAATGTACTAGTACTAGTAAGGGTACTAGTTAGATATTATGATTTTACACAACAATACTTTGGTACATTTTCAGACACGAAGTTAGTATGTAAATATATTAGACTACAGGCCCGTGAAGCTACACTTGTAAGCTGTCCAACTGAGTGCAATTGAAGGGGGGGTTGCAATCCTCGACCATTTCTCCTTGTCGCATTATTTTTGTACGTCGTTGTGGAATAATATATTAAAAGAGGTATTGAAACTATAAAAAGTATAAATTTTTACTTTTTAATTATTAGGGTGCCGGAAAATTTTACAGAGTAGGTACGAGTAATTTACAGAGCAAATTTGGTCATTTGATTAAGTACGGCATTGGTTCCACACAGTTTCAATGCCTCTTCTAATCCATTATTTCGCAATGCCGTACAAAAATCATGCGACAAGGAGAAATGGTAGAGGGTTGCAACCCCCCCTCTTCAATAACACTCAGTTGGACAGCTTACAAGTGACGGCATAGTGCTGAATCTTAATACTTTACACCCTTCTATCATCCTACATAGGTCTCCTGGTGGTTCATTTGACCCGTAAATTTTGTTCACGGGCCTGTAGTCTATATGTGGCATTAAAAATTTACTAACGCGAGAACAAAAAATAATGATAAATTGGGCATAGTGTAAAAGTCATCAGCAAAGAGATTCCATGTTAGATAGATATTAGTCTGTGGTATTAAAACCTAATTTGTCTGAGCTTGTGGCAGGCTGGCAGGCATTGTGATATAGCATTATAGTATAACGTAGTGATAACTTACTCTGTGCATTAAAGGGCTACCTATGTAGAACAGCAGCTGTATTTAATTGCTTTCGGGTTTCTAGATAAATAGGTGTCTATTTCTTGTAGATTCAACTAGCTTTAAAATCTTTCCTTTTTTCCCCATAGACTTGAAATCTTCTTTAAATAGGATTAAACAGGTAAAAAGTGGCTCACAGTGCTGCTAACATAGTTTGACAGCGCGTTGCCCTCGTGTTTCCAGCACTTCGTGAGACACGGCACGTTGCCAGGTTTGTAGGGATACTAGATTTTGTTGACCCTAGACTCATATACCCATTATGATTTATATTTTTTCACAATAGACTTGAAATAAATATTCTTTATATAGGATTAAACAGGTAAAAATAAACTCTCAGTGCTGGTAACGTAGTTCGACATCGCGTTGTTTTAATGCTCGCAGCACTTCGTGACACACGGCACGTCGGTTACGGCACAGTAAATACATAACAGTAGGTTATCTAAGGCCGCCCGCCGAGTTTTTAGCCTACTCTTGCGTTCATCCCCAGGGTTATCACTTTTACTTTTAGTTAATATTTTCGAACAAGCAGCACTTGATCTAAATTTATGCAACAAAAAGCATATTATGATTGAATATTTTACCAATTTATACATTTAGTAAAAATAAAAAGCCTTTATTCACGTAACATTTATTAGAGAGACGAACTTCTTAGCATTCCATGGATTCACCGTGCGGGTGCCGGGTCAGAATCAGTGTGTACAGATATTACTGTGTTCCGGTTTGAAGGGGAATGTTTCCAGAAAAATCACAGGGCTTAGAGATTTAACATCTTAGATCTCTGGGTGACGACCGCAGTGCAGTGCTAGGTAATGATTTGGACTCTTCTTGTTCCAATAGCTGCGTGTCACTGTGCTGCTATGTGGCAGGCATGTTGCTTAACATCAGGCACATGCCCTGCTCGTTGACTCGGCTACGCTATTAATAAAGCAAATAAACTGTGAAATAAACAATAATACAATACCTACCACATCTTATATATAAAATTCTCGTGTCACAGTGTTTGTTTCCTTACTCCTCCGAAACGGCTTTACTGATTTTTACCAAATTTTATATGCATATTCAGTAGGTCTGAGAATCGGCTACTAGCTATTTTTCATACCCCTAAGGGTTAGGGGTTGTTCACCCCAAACATTTTTTTTTTAATTTTAGGTAAATTTTTTTGTTTTTATTTTTTTATAATGTGGCGTTAAAAATACATACAACCCTAAATTTTTAACCTTTTATCACCAACCCCTGTTTTTTTATAGCCATTTTAGTAATTTAATCATTTGACAGTGAACTCCTAAACGACGGGACCGATTTGAATGTTTTTTTTTGTGTGTGAATTCACAAATAAGCCCGGCAGATGGCGCTGCAGACAGTGTCTAGGTTATGTCCGAGCGAAGCCGGAACGGGCCGCTAGTTTTCTAATAAGATTTAAGTATAAGTAGGTACTTACATTTCTGTTTCAGTAGGAACCATGAAGAATGATAAATCCGGGTTTGCGAAATCGTTATTGAGGCACCCGAAAACACCACAATATCTTTTTCCCCTTTTTGAAGTCATGATACTCGTTATAATTATTAATATTATGGTAAGTGGCCGGCGAGAGTTGACGAACGCGAGCGGTCATGTAACTTACGGACGTGCTCACAGTCGCGCTGCACGGCCCCTACTGTCGCCGCCATAGCGCGCCATATATTATGCTAGCGTGTGCGTGAAATCGCGTGCCGACACGGCGCGCGGCGCGCACGCACACATTCAAGCCGAGAGCGGCACGTTTGTATGAAGATGTTTTACTGTTCTTTACTGTGGTTACGGTGTCTGTTTTGTAGGGACACTAGATTTTGTAGACCCGTTATGATTTATATTTTTGCACAATAGACTTAAAATGAGTAATCTTTATATAGGATTAAATAGGTAAAAAGTGTCTCTCAGTGCTGCTAACGTTGTTCGACAGCGCGTTGCCATCGTGTTTGCAGCACTTCGTGGCACACGACACGTTGTCAGTTTTGTAGGAACACTACATTTTGTAGACCCTTAGCATTATGATTTATATTTTTTCACAATAGACTTAAAATAAGTAATCTTAAATAGGATTAAATAGGTAAAAAGAAGCTCTCAGTGCTGCTAACGTTGTTCGACAGCGCGTTGCTCTCGTGCTCGCAGCACTTCGGGAAAGGAGGCACGTTGTCGGGCTTGTACAGGAAAGTTTTGCTGTAGTTGAGTTTGGTCCGCTCCTGGTTGTTGTTAGCGGCGCGCGCGCCGGGCCCCCTTCCTCAGAGCTTCGATGAACCGTTCGTTAGGAGGCGGACGCTACTCTCGCGACCCACGCTAGTGCTGGAATAAAGAAAATGTGTGTGTTTACGATCGGACGATCGCACTGCAGAAGTGAAAACTGAAGTAAGAAATAACTATTATATTAAAAACTTCAAAATCGTTTTAATAATGAAAAATAAAAATGATTAGGTACATAATTATGTACTAAATACAGCAATACGTCAGCGACAGATGCGGCTGAAGGACTTGTATCCATGACCAAATATAAATAATAAAAAAAAGACAGTGGCAGCAGATAGACAGTTCAGAAGCTGTCTTTCTCGCTCTGGCACACTCGGCGGTCCATTTTTTTCATTTCCGAGCGTGACGCTGAGGTAATTTCACACTTCACAGCCCACGAAAAAACTTTGGGGGGCGGCAAAAGAAGTTTTCACTTTAGAAAATACATAGGTAGGTACTCATTTGCTCATTCAGGGAACTAGTTATCCGGCGCTGTGTAAAGAGGCTAGGCTATTGATTCAACGGCTGATTATTAAGCTGTTGGGCTGCGACTTAATAGGTACCTACACAATACTAGTCTACTAGTACTACTACCCAGGCGTCGTAAGTCAAAAACGCTTCGCGGAATTCATCCTTCTCATACTACGAACAAGATGTAAGTTGTGTTGTTTAAAATTGTAGGTACTTACGTTCGCGGCACCATACTGATATTAGTTTTCCTGCTTGATGTGAGTCTTCGAGAAGTTGAGAGCGACATGGATCCTCGCGTCGTGTGACCCACGGTGCCACGACATAGAAGATACCTGATAAATTAAGAACGGTAAAACATTGTCCAGTCGAGAGAAAATAACATCTAACTAAGGTTACCATTAGAACTAAAAATGATTATTACCTATCTAAACTTCGGGTTTTTAGGGTTCCATGTCTCAAAAGGAAAAAACGGAATCCTTATTTTACTTAGGATCACTTTGTTGTCCGTTTGACCGTCTGTCAAGACCCTTTTTCTCAGAAACGCGTGGAGGTATCAAGTCTAATTAATTCATTCTAGAAATTCATGCCAAATACTACGTCTACTGTTCTTTGGAGCTGTGAAAAAATCCAACTTTTAAGCCAACGCAATCAAAAGATACAACCGTGTATGCTGCAAATTAGGGACACTCGCAAGGGAATCAAAACCTTGGTCGGTTTTTTTTTCTGGCAATCTGTGCTAGCTATTCCCGAGTAAAATCTATCCTAGTCCCAAATGTCATCTATCATCCAGCCAGTACTTATGATCTCAATGCTCAAAAAAAATCTAAACTACAAGAAATGTAATCGTGGTAAAATTACTCATTTAAGTACCTATTTCCCAGAACTTCTTACCCAAAGAAGTTAAGCGTAGTGAAACTTCATGTCATGTTTCGCGAAGCCCTCGTAGTAAACTGTCTGCTCCAGTATAAGGAAATAATAGTATCTATTATTTAATAATAGACTCTGTCTCTACCCACCTGTTGAAGTGTTTCCGGAAGATGCCACTGGTGCAGTAAAGCGCGATAGGGTTGACGCAGCTGTTGAGGAATGACAGGCAGAAGCCCATGATGCGCAGCGCGTGCCACCAGCCGTTGTACTCGTCTCTCGCTGTAGGACTGGAATAGGGAATACCACTATGCTAATAAAAAACAAAATTATGTATCTTGGACAGATTTACAAAAAACAATCTAATGTTAATTTCCATTCATAAAAATACAATATAAATTTAATATTTCAATTTCGAAAATGTCTAAAACCGCTGTACAACGTAGCTTCATTTTTTTATACTCGTAGCGTAGAGTGACGGGACGAGCCAGACATGTGCATGATGGTAAGCAACACACCTACCCATAGCAGCAGTGTCATGCAGTTGTTGAAATATGAGAAGTTCTATTAGCACTGTAGGTACTACGCTCATCACCCAGATATAGGTATAAGATGATTCATCTCTATGCCCTGTAACCTGTAATAGGTAGGTATATCTGGAAAAATTGGCTTTTAAATCGGAACAGTGATGTTTGCACATTACATAGAATAACTGACATTTGGCATAGGTGTGGTACCTACTTCCCCAGACGACCTCTGCAAAGAGTCACTACCACTATGGAAATTCATACTACTTATAATATGATTGCACTTTTAGTTACTGAATTCTCTATTTAGGTGCTTGTTGTTGTTGTGTGCTTGTTTCGATGTAATTTGATATTTAAGGACCTTAAGTTTCATAGTATAGCATTACCTAGTTTAGGATCCTGTATTTGTAATACTTACTGTTGTTTCGATTCATATGATCGACGATTCTTGTCAATTGAAAAATGAACTGTTTTACTCCTGTACACAAAATGTCATTGTGTGTTGTATGTTAGGAAAAGTAGTTCTCGAGACGTTTTAAAAAGTGAATGGCACATAAAAATATACCTAGGTAGGCACTGAAAAAGTTTTATGAGTTAACGCGGTCTGCACCCACGCATCTGAGACAGTCATAAAGGTATTTAATGTCCACAGCTCTAAGAAAAATCGACGTATTCCAATTCATTGCCTTATTTTAACTGTTGTGCCTATTACTTATTCATATATTTTTGTCTAAGAAAAAGCTGGCGACTTACTAAAAATAGAACCATAGCATGAAGACGTGCGAGGGCAAGAAGCAGGCCGCAAAAACCACCACAAACGCTAGCACCGTCATGGCTACTTTTCTCCTGGCTCGCATCTGAAACCAACAAAATAAAATGAATACCTGAGTAATTTAACTATGTCACTCAAGCAGTGATTGATTCTGGAATGTGCTACTGACATTTCACGTTTTTGTGGTAGACTAGCTGTGCGCGCGGTGTCTCGCGCGCTTCAAAGGTTTTTTATTTATTTCACGGAACCCTCTTTATTTTCCTCAAGTAAGAGTAGGCTAAGTTATCCATTAGAACATCAGCTATCTAGTAGTGAAAACCCCGTCATAATATGTCCAGCCGTTTTGGAGATTATCCGGACCAAACAGACAGACAGACGGAAAGACAGACAGACAAAATTTGACTGGCCTCGTGGCTTAGTGGGTAGTAACTCTGCCTGCCAAGCCGAGGGTTGTGGGTTCGATTCCCACTCAGTGAAAATATTTGTGTAATGAATTAAAATATTTGTACTGTGTCTGGCTGTTTCTATGTATAATAAGTACATGTATTTACATCTATATAAGTACTAGCTGACCCAGCAAACGTTGTTTTGCCATTTACATTATTAAATTACTAAAATGGCTATTAAAAAATAGGAGTTGGTGATAAAAGGGTAAAAATGTAGGGTTGTATGTATTTTTAACGCCACATTATAAAAAAAATAAAAACAACAATTTTTGTCAGAAAATTAAAAAAAAAATTTTGGGGTGAACAACCCTTGTCACTTAAGTGTATGAAAAATAGCTAGTAGCCGATTCTCAGACCTACTGAATATGCATATAAAATTTGGTTAGAATCAGTAAAGCCGTTTCGGAGGAGTAAGGAAACAAACACTGTGACACGAGAATTTTATATATAAGAAGAAAGATTATATCAGCTATTTGGCCACGTCTACAAATATTTATTTAATGTTGCATGTGAATGAAAGGTCACTTTATGTTTCATCCAAATACTTTCCTATAATACATTGTTTCTGCTACTCAAATCTGGATCAGCAGTTCGTTTTCAATATCGAATCAATTCATATTCGAATAAAATATCCGTCAAAGTGCACTTTAAAGTGGGTGGCAAAAGAAATAAATCACTATTGCAAGCTTGCCAAGATGGTGTCTCTAAAACAGCAAAATTTCAAACTTTTCGTATTTGTCCAAAACTTAGCAACCTCTTGAAAACTAGAGCAATGCCGTTAGATGTAAGAGACGATAAAGTTTCTACTTTATCGTTTATTTATTTGAATTCAACCATGTAAGTAACTTACAAAAACTCCAGCAACATAACACAAGTTTGATTGCAATGAGCAAGATAAACTTAACAAAGAAAATAGTTAAATTTAGTTGATCATTAGTATTGGGCTTACCTACACGTCTCTGGATCCTATCAAATCTCATACTTACAAATGTAATTACTTACGTCTCTCACATCTTACGCCCTTATATGTTTATGATTGCTGCATCCCTGAAGTTATTGCCTCGCGGTTCCGCGTAGTTCCCGACTCCGTTATTTAGATAAAATGTAGCCTATGTGTAATCCCAGACTATGATCCAACAGTATTCCAAATTTCAACCCGCACCGTTCAGAAGTTCGGACGTGATTTAACAACAAACATGCAACGTTCAAAATTTTGCATAAAACATTACCTAGGATAGTAGGATAGTATAGTAGGATAGTAGTATGCCGTGTCTCTTGCACACCTAATCTTATCCTCACATGTAAGTGTGTCTCTCACATCCTCATATGCTGCTGAATCCCGTAAGTTCCAAATCTTCTCATTCCATACTTCGCATGGTCGCATGTAACTATGAGACGATATTATGTGAAAGGTAGCTGAAAGAATAGCAGAAGGCAATAAAGGTGGGGGTTGGAGACGTAAGATTGAGGATCGGGCTGAGTGGCGTAGTATGGGAGAGGCCTATGTGCAGCAGTGGACAAACACAGGCTGATGATGAGGATGTCACTGTAGCCCTCACAATTTACGTCCCCACATGGTGCTTCATCTCTGTCACTGCGTTCCCTGCATCTCGACAAGTTCTTGGTACTCAGCACGAGGTTGCGCGCCATGAGTGCATAGAACAGGAATGAGGAAATCTCTTATTCACATTTTGTAGCTTCACCTGTCTCTATTACCCTCGCAATTCACGTCTTTACATCCTGCTTTGTCCACCCCACCCCTTAAAGTTCTGTCCTTACTTGTCGCTGCGTTCCCTGCATCTCTCCCGGCATGTTCTTGGTGCTCAGCACTAGGTGGCGCGCCATGAGAGCGTAGAATAGCGCGATGATGGCGAGTGGCACGGTGTAGTACACCAGGAACCGGATCATCACCATCTTCTCGGCCCAGGCTTCTGGGTACGGGTAGCATACTTGGAACTGAAACGGAACGAGACGAAGCTATTAATAGGGTACCGGACTGGGTCAAAAATACACCATCCTAATTAGTCCGTCAGCTAGATCATGGAAAAATATTGGACACGTATTTTTTGTTTTTCCATAATATTAAAAAACATCAAAGATATAGACCATCAAACTTCGAGAGTGGGGGGGTCCCGACGTCACTCGTGAGTAAAAATCGTACTTACAAGTGACGTCACACGAAACTTCGAATCTTCGTCATTTTTTGTTTGTGAAACAAAAGAAAAAATAGGTGTACAATATTTTTTGGCAATCTAACTAACGGGCTACTTAGTTTTTTTTAGGATATTATCGTAGCTTTGATTTTACAGTAGAACCTGGAGAAGCCGGGATTTTCTTCAACATAAACAATGTGAAATCGGAAACAAATAGTTTTAATTTTATAGTAAAACGAAGAGAAGCTAAGGAATTTTCTTAAACTACTACAAGGCTAAATCGAAAACAAAATCTAGTTACTAAGACTAGAGAGTTCTTTAACGCCCTATCATCTCTAGTACCTAAGTAAATGTATATAAAACTAGCAGCGCCCCGCGGTATTACCCGCCTACTTACCGTTATTATTTTATTCGTGATGTAAAATAGCCTGTGTATTGACTATAAAGTATCTCTGTTACAAATTTCAACTGAATCCATTTAGCCGTTGCGACGTGATTGAGTACCAAACATCAACTTTCTCGCATTTACAATATGTATTGGTAGAATTAGAGTAGCACAGGTAATTTGTTAGTTGTTCTGCAGCTTGGCCGTGATGTGCAGGTGTTGTTGTGGTTTGAAGGGTAATGTTTCCATATCAATTACAGGGCGAAGAGATAAATCATATTTGTAATGTCTCTAGGAGACGAGCACATTAAAGTGCTAGGCAGTAACTTTAATTATTCATGTTCAAATGGCGAGCACTATGGTAGGCACTAAGCAGGCATGTCTATCATCAGGCGTATGTTTTGCTTGCCCCATTCCTCTTTTTTTAATTATTATTACACAGGCGTACACTTGACCAACATCCTGCCTGATGGTAAGCGGCGAAGCGGTTGACGATGATGCGTGCTTACCAAGAAGAAACCGATTCGCTGTCGATTTAAAAGTAACCATCGCGAACAATCCGCTCAGGCAGCGCATTCCTGGCTTAGACGTTATTATCACAAACGTAGAGTCAAACCTCTTCGTTCGAGTCTTTGGTATGTCAATCACGAAAGAATGTCGCTTTTTCGAGTTAAATCAGTCCGATAGAAAAACATGGAGGAATTACATAACATAACGCACACAGTGCATAATTATATAATGCAGATAAGTTGGCGCCGAAATCTATGCTCTTTATTGTAAAACAGCGAGCAATACGGAAGGGAGTAGGCATACACAGCGTTTCCCCTCTGTCAAAGTACAAGTCCGCGTGGACCATGGAGTTTGATAATATACTGTGGCGTGAGGACGGGGCTAGATTTGTGAATGGTGCTTTATTTTTTATGTGTTAGTGATTTGGTTGTATGAGTATGATCGGCAATGGATCGGTACAGGTATGTTTTGTATGTAATAGTGCGGCTTTGCGCTAGTGTGCAACTTCCCCTCCCGCAAGAAATGACAGTAAGATTTGAACAATATTTTTTAGCTAAGGCTACTCCCTTCCGTGTTGCTCGCTGTTGTAAAAAGACACCTTTAGCAGACGTTAGAGATAGATAGATAAACTCTTTATTACACTTAACTAATAAACTTATAAAACAAACAATCTTAAAAATAGAGTAGCAAATGGCGACCTTATCGCTAAAAGCGTTACTGTGTTGAGATACTGTGTTTTCACGTCTTCAGTTCATTTATCAATACTTTCAACAGTTCCTTATAACAATAGAACAGAGTAGGTACTTGTACTTACTTTACAGATCGCCTGGAGAATAGCGATACGGAACTAACAAGTCGACTTAAACTAGCAGGTAAAGAAAAAGTTTCCAACGTTTCTAGCTAAACTTGTGTTTCAAGAAAAACGTCGGGAAGCAATCAACACAAGGGAACAATACTACTGATTTACGGCGCCTAGTTAAGAAGCGACCATACTTACACACCGACGGAGTATGGAACGGTGAAATCATATCAATGACAAGAAACTGATAATAAAAGCGGCCAAGTGCGAGTGGGACTCCCGCACGAAGGGTTCCGTACCATTAGCAAATAAACGCCGAAAACCTCTTTGGCTTTATTCGGAATTCCGTATACATCGCCGCAGACCCCCTTACAACAAACTTGTTTTTTTACCGTTTCTTGCTCGATTACTCCGTCTCAAGAAAACTAGATGGCGGCACTGGTAAAAATAAAACGCGATGTCGAATTCGTCGTCGGAATCTTGAGGCATACTACATCAAAGTTTTAATAGACTTTTTGCCTGTCTGCGGATATTGCGATGTATACGGAATTCCGAATAAAGCCAAAGAGATTTTCGGCGTTTTTTATTTGTCAATGGTACAGAACCTTTCGTGTAGGAATCTTAAATATTAAAAACGTCAATGTCTAGATGTTTGGATGCTTGTTGCTTAATCGCGTCGTAATGGATAGGGTGAAATTCGGAACACAGTTACATAATAGTCTGGAAAAACACATAGACTACTTTTAATCCCGAAAAAACAAAGGGAACGATAATGAAGTGGGTAAAACCGCGCGGTGATGCTAGTAAGACCTACATTTATAGGCCTCACAGTTTATCAAACTTTACAATTACACAAAATAAATCAATGAAAAAGCTGTAACATTTTTCTAGAGGCTCAGTATCACATACAGTATACAGTCAGTATACACCAGCACCACATTTTGAAACTGAAAACTACAAGTATCTTTGATAGCTTTATTTGCATCTTTTTTATTATTTGCTTTATTGGTTGGTGGGTGCAATGAGCATGGTAGCATCGCTGGCCCCGGCAGACGGCTGTTGGAAGTACCACAGTTTGGAGCAACTGAATTTATTCGCGATATTCGAGTTTGCCTAAAGGCCGATTTACATCAGACGAGCGAATGCTCATTCTATCCGCACTGTATCAAATTCATTTGGTGTAAACAAACGTAGAGCATTCTTTCGTTGTTTTGTTTGCGTTCGCAAAGATTCTATGGAATATATAATATGGAAAACGCTAAGAACGATCTTTCGTTTACACTAAAAGATCGAGAAAGAATGCTCTTGTTCCAGCTCTAGCTCTATGTTCGTTCAGTTTAAATCGACCTTAAAATAACGCAGTGTGGTCATTCTTCAACACCAGGTATCGAGTTATAGGAACACGCCTTACCTAACCTGAATTTTTGTTGTTCCTCTAATTACCAAGTTTTGGAATCGAGGAACGAAAGTTTCGATCTAATTTACCTGCTTCGTCCCTTTTAGTTTCGACTGGAAACTAAGCGAGAGTAGCTGAACCGACGTTAATGAAACTTAACTTTTTATAGAGAGCGTGACAAAGTAGACAGTGATATTGCTCTCTCTTTTCTTCTCGCATGAAATGATAGAAATGGCAATAGCGAAGACAAAAGCGATTTTGTTAGGCGGTAGAATTTAGATAGGGCTGATGGTAGGTACGTGGTAACCATTTGCCAGTTACTCTACCGCCAAGCAGTAAAGTGCAAACATTACTGTGTTCCGGTTTGAAGGGCAATGTTTTCAGTGAAATTACAGGGCTTAGAGATGTAATATTTATGATCACTGGGTGACGAGCGCAGTGCAGTGCTAGGTAATGATTTGGACTCTACATGATCCAATAGCTGCGTGTCACTTAGCTGTTATGTGGCAGGCATGTTGCTTACCACCAGGCGCATGTCCTGCTCGTCTCGTCACTCTATACTATAAAAAAAACATAGACATCTAGGAGTCTGAGCACAAGCAGTTAACTTTATGTTTTCACTACTAGGACTTTTTTAAGCTATTGCATAGCTTTTATCGCGGGCCTGGAGACCGAATGTTACTAATGGTGCATCTCTTTCTTATGTTCACAAAAAAAGAGGGAGGGAAGACTGTCACGCCGTCCTCCCCACTCGGTCATTCGACTTTCAATCTTATGCTTTTACATTTACAGACTAAATGTTCTTAGCAGTGTTGCCAACTTAACGGATTTCCCGTGATACGTAATAGGATTTGAGTACGTTGAGAACGGGAAAATAACTTTCTAACGGCTATTATCATAGCATATTTTGGAATAGGCATATCAATGATGAAGCAAGATACAAAAACATGACGCGTAAACTATTTGTTGTGATTTACTAAAAGTGTATCATAATATTTATATTGAATAAATTTTAGGGGTTTTTAACTTAGGTTTAGGGATAAATATTTTCAGGACGTGGTAACCCTGATTTCGCGACGTTAAAACGTTAAACATGGCGATTTGGCGACGGCTGTTGTTTACTAAGTTTACTTGCTGAGTTCTCTGCATTTCTATTCTGCGATCTTAGCAACGGAAATACTACAAATACAGTATGGAATCTGGATTTACTAAAGGGAATAATAGTTAGTTCCAACTCCAACCAAAAAACTCCAGTTCCAACCAAAGATAGATTCTTTGATGGTGGCAAACTTTTCGCAAGACTTTTGTGGTTCAGAATAATACAGGAACGTGAAAACATCTTTGTAAGTACAGTTTTACGTTTAATACTATTTACCTACATAATATATGTATAATACATAAAACAGCCTAGTACATAAATATGTTTACAAAGTTAGGTTATGTGCGTAAAATAAACGCTTGGGTTGCTTGTTTCAGATCTTCAGAGAATCGATGGTATAATCCAACCAAAAACACTATCATCACCAGCGGAGATGTCATTGTCTGAGAAAAAAACTGGTGGGAACAATTAGCGAAGAGGCTATTACTTATAATAAAAAAAATTAGACAGCAAAGCATAGTGACGAGACACCCGAGATCAGAATGGGGAAGAAGTGCAGTGATTCAGTGGGGGCTTACTGTGTTCCAGAATTACTGAATCATAGTAGCTCTTCAGATTCTTCAGTACACACTGACAGTGAAGACACTGCATGAATATTCACCAATGGACGTGCAGGTGCAGCAAGTCCAGCTAGTATTAATTCCAGAGCCAGAGCTTTGTGTTAGACTAAAAAGTCAGAGAAAGCATGTGCGTATCCAGTACTGTTTCAACATGAGGAGATCTCAACCTCAGAGGCTCTTGATAGGCGTGAGAAGGAGCAGTGGAAACATGTGATGTATTTCGAAGACAATGATGCATGGGAACTCGTCGAGAACCTTGGTGATGTGTCTATAGTGAAGTGTTGCTGATTGTCAGTAAAAATGATTATTATTCATTATTAATCTCAGATTATTCTGCTCTCTATGCTCTTAGTGTTAAAATAAGAATGAGTATAAGGAGTTTAGATGTTACTACTGTGTTTCTAAATTATTTTCTAAAAGAAACAATATAGTCCGAGATCCCAGAACTCCTAGATGTCACCTATTTTCTGATGAATGAAATGTGGACGATTGAGTAGAGTTAGTACTAAGAACACATGCTTACTCGCTAACTTGCTTAGACGGCCAATTTTAAGATATGGGGTAAATGAAGGTACACACAAAACATTACTTACTTTACGTATTTTCTAATAAATGATTTTCACGTATGTTGTAGGCAATATCCTTAAAAACAAGGTCCCACTCCCAGACACTTTCCATCACCGTTTTGCTTAACAATTCCAAAATATTAATTTAACTTCCCTTAAATTCTCACGGTTCATTTGTAAATATGTTTGTCAGACAACTATTTTATTGCTTTTTCCAATAAGATAACAATCTAAGGGGACAATCATCCCCTAAACTCAAATATGACCTATGGGTAAGAGCGGGAGACTGAGTGAGACATTTATTAGTAAATATTGACTTAAAATTGAGTTTAGGGGATGATTGGCCCCTTAGATTGGTCTGTCTTATTGGAAAAAGCTTTAAAATAGTTGTCTGATGAACATAATATTTACAAATGGAGCATGAGAATTAAAGTGATGTTTAATTATTATTTTGGAGTTGTTAAGAAAAATTAAAGAATGCCAATGAGAATCAATGTAAACAAAGATATTAAACATGTTATTAGTATTGATCCAATATAGTTTACAAAGTAACTATTTTCTTGTATGTGATGGTATACTGAATAATGAATTGAAAAATTTCAGATGTCGGATTGTAATCCTCAAAGTACTCTTATTGAACCAAGATTGAATTTAGAAAAATTTAATTGTTGAACTATGTAATCTTCCTTTTCAAAAACTCATTGGCAGTTTAATGTCTTGACTGGCCTCGTGGCTTAGTTGGTAGTAGCTCTGTCTGCGAAGCCGAGGGTTGTGGGTTCGATTCCCACCCAGTGCAAAAATTTGTGTGATGAATTCAAATGTTTGTACTGTGTATGGGTGTTTCTATGTATAGTAAGTATGTATTTAAAACTATATAAGTATTATATCAACTATCTGGCTGCCATCGCACAAGAATATATACAGTTACATCTGAAGCTTCCAGAGAAACAGTTTATTTAAGAGATTTAATCCATGAAATGACTGGGAAATTGTTTGTCATCAATTTACATTGTGATAATCAGAGTGCCATGAAATTGACCTCTAGTCAATAGTATCATATAGTATAGCATCATATAGTGTAGCAGAACGAAACACATTGATGTGTGATCGAAATTAAATATAATATCAAAATATAAATATTGTCTCTGAGTTTTGTGACTACTAGTGCTATCTAGTGTGTAAGTTTGTAGTAGACATTGGAATGTCAATGAGGGAGTTTCCGACGAGAAAAAAATAGTTCCAACGGACGCACTAGATGGCGATTGTTCGAGATGCAGATAGATCTGTCTCTACCATAGACTTTCAAAAGTGTAATCACAACGAAACCCCTCCCCATTTTCAAGGAAAAAATAGAATCTAAATTATTTGTGATAATTTAAAATTTTAGAGTTTTCGTTAACACATCAATTATTTATATACTTAAATTTAGATACATCTCTTCTTAGCTTAGCTGATTAGTTTAGTATGTCTACCTTCTATAAAAACCCTAAATACATTAAGGAATTTCATACTAAAACAATTTTTATATTGTGTTAAACTTTTAAAATATTGGGAATAAAAATAGCTAATTAGGTTGATAATGTAATAAAAAACCGTTACTGATCACAATCCCTTTTCAGTAAAAATCTTTAGAACTCCCGAGGCAATAGACACCAACTAAGCCAAAGTAGAAGGAAAATACAAAGATATAAATAGCAACACTGATACGACAATATTTTATCCACAGACTAAGTAGAGAGATACTCTCTCGGCTGAAGGATTAGTATCCATAGCCAAGAATAAATTTAAAAAATATCAATTTTGTCTTTCATCAGGTTTACGAATTTGTTTTGAAATTTTGATGTTTTGATATAGTTTTCAATGTTTTCATTCGAATAAAATGCGTACATGGATAAAGTAGTTTATTATTTATTACTAGAAGTCGTGCTTTCGCAAATTGAATGAATTGAGTTCCATTATGCCTACCGCTTTTGACAACAAACCAAAAGACCTACAAGCGCCTCCTATTATCGTTTTATTAAACTATATCTTTTTGTCTCGTCGGAAAACGGCTCATTGATCTTTCAGAAATAAAGTCAGTTTATTTGAATAACCAAACGTGTTTTAATAATTATGAACAATTTTTACTATGGAGTGACTTTCGGTTGTATGATATTAGTATGGGTGAACAAGAATTTGTGTTCATTCCTTTTTAATGTTTCTTTTTCTTGAGGTATTTTTAGCCCCCAACCAAAAATGAGGTGTGATAAGTTTGACGTCAATGTCTCTCGTCTGTATGTCTGTGGCACTGTTAAGCTCAAACGGATGAACCGATTTCGATGCGGGTTCTTTTATTTGAAGGTTAATTTCCGTGCGGTGGTTCTTAGTTATGTTTGGTTAATATCGATTCAAAATGGCCACCTCCACAAAATGGCGGACAAAACATTTCTTTACAACTTACACCAATATGGGTATCAAATGAAAGATCTTGTCTAGTAGAATACTATACACTGTAACAAATTTCAAATCCAAGATGGCCGTCACCACAAAATGGCGGAATACATTTCTTTTTTCACTACTCCCTCAATGGGAATCAAATGAAAAGACTTGATTAGTAGAATGGTGTACAGATTACAAATCTGAGATAGTCGGGGGTAAATAATTATTTTAAAATTTGTTCGTGTATAACTGCGTTTGTTATGTACATCAGCTCTTTTTGGAGTTAAGTGGAAACAGTCATGATGAATTCAAATGTTTGCATTGTGTCTGGGTGTTTCTTTGTATAATAAGTATGTATTTAAAACTATACAAGTATTATATCAGCTATCTGGCCGCCATCACACAAGCTTTGCTTAGTTTGGGGTCAGATGGTGTTGTGTGTGAATTGTCCGTGATAATTATAAATAAATATTGGTTTATTTCATATAAACACATTCAGTTTTATCTAACACAAAGTCGACACAAAAAAAAAAACAATAATACAAAACCACGTAACAAGACAAATCATGTTACTGGTCAAATAAAAACTCCCCCACACGCCGAGTGTCGCTCAAAGGTCCCCATAATACTGGCCGCATTGCCCCGCTGAATCGCCATGGAAATCCGCTGAACCAGATACCAGCCTGCCCGGGAATCACGCCCTCTTTCACGCAAACGCCGTCCGAGGTCCAGCATAAACTTTCGAGCCTCTACACACCACGGCCCTGCAGTCTCAACGGCAAACGGGACGAAATCATACGCCGACCCCAAACACGAGTATTTGAGGTGCTTGGCTCTGGCAGCCGCCTCCGCCCCTGCGCCGGCACTTTGCTCGGTAGCGGCGAGATGGCAGGATGCAAACGTGCTTACACACGTTGCATCCCACACGAGACAGCGTCCCCTCTGCCAAGGGATCAAAGTAAGGCCATCAGGTCGCTTGCCATCCGAGCGCGATAGTCCAGCGGGTTCCAAAATGCTGGGTATCTCTGCCGACACAAGAGCCCGCCTCAGGATGTCGTTGATAGCATGATGTCTCGGTCTGCGGCCCATGCATCGAGTGCAGCTGAGGCCATGGTGACCGTTACTCTCGACTTTGGCCCCGCAGACACAGCTGTGAGGTTCACAGACGGTACAACCGAGCCGCAGAGCCACCGCAACTCTCAACGAATCGTCATCCATTAAGGTGCCCAAGTGTGGAGAGGGTAAAGCATGTAACCATGCCCCCGATTCAGGCCTCGCTACAGCATTTAAACGGGCCAAATCTGCCCCTGAGGCATCCGCTTTCAGCTGCAACAATAGTCCCTCGCAAACCGAGTCGCTCCAAGCCCTCTAAACCATTGGCTTATCCGGCGCGCCGACACCTGGACACAGAGATGACCAAAACTGAAACGCCTCCTCGGCATACGGAATGCGAATCAAGCTACCATTATGAAATAAGATGCTAGTAACAAGCTTCGCAACTCCGTGCGACGAGGCGACGAAAGCCACAGGACCGGTCTCCAGTAGTCGACGAACCCCCAAACCCCCGAACCGAACAGGCAAACTGGCCTGACACCATTGCTGGTCATCGAGCTGTACGTTAAGTATGTCCTCCAGAAGACTTCTCAAAGCACCGTCGAAGCGCGACACCCCCTCAGGGCACCTCCAACATGGGGTTGCTCTGACAAGATAAGTCATCTTGGGCATCGCCAAACAACTCCTTAGAAGTACAGTCGCGACATGTGCAGGAAGATGTTTCAAATGGGTGGCTAGTGACATCATCACCCGGGTTCTATCCTCCAAACAGTCAGCCACACCCTCCGGAAAAATGGGAGCACCCAAGAGACTGAAGGAACTCAGATCCATTATCCTAAGTCCCGGTATGACAGCGGCAAACCTTTTGCTGGATTCCTCCGCCGTTCTGCTGCAAGAGAAGAACTCGCACTTAGCAGAATTAATTTCCAAACCCAGCTGTTTAAGTGCCGGGAAAAGGATATTCACATCCCTCTCAACGGCATCTGGACTTCCTCCGATAGTACCGTCGTCCAAATACCAAATATTAAGAGGAGCCTGGAGCGAGGTAATTGTCTTGTGGATCGCCACACTGAAAACCAAAGGACCGAGAGGATCCCCTTGCTGTGCCCCTGCCTGAGAGATTATGCAACTATTGTTAAAAAATAAGTTGCTAGGATCCGAATAGCATTGGTGTAGGAATGGATAAATGACAGGAGCCAAAGATTTTATCTCTGACAAAAAAACGGACCGGTCTACACTATTGAACGCATTTTTAATATCAAGCTTAAGAATAACGTCAGTGCTACCCTCACGCATAGCAAAACTACGGGTCGCGTGAATAGCAGCCTCACAGCCAAGTCGAGTACCAAAACCCAACTGATGGGGCTGTAAGTACTCTGCCATTGAGTCCCTAACAGCTCGACAACAGAGTTTGGCCACGAGTCGACGAAACGTGTTGCCAACCGCTATGGGTCTAATACCCCCGTCCTTCTTCCGAAGAGCGCACAGAGTGCCCCCATACAAATAGGGACAAATTTCCTTGTTAAGGCGTCCTTTCAGTAGAAAATTGCAGAGTCTGGTTAGGGGCTCCAACAGCCTTGGGCCGTTATCGCCGGCCGAAGGCGAAACCAATTCCTGCAGATGCTCCGGGCGTAGCCCATCTAACCCCGATGCCGAACCCCTTCCAAAAGATTGAAGGGCTATCAACACCCTCTCAGAATCCACGCTTAGCCCAGGAAACGCTGGATCAGGAGCGGGGGGAATGTTAGGTGGTCCCGGAGAAATGGGATGCTTCTCTCTCAAAGTGGTATACGTATCCTGAGTGAAAGGTGCAAAGGAGCAGTCTGAAGTAAGCAAACGCGCTGCGCCCTTTATATCACCGTCGTAGACCTTGTTCGTTACCGCCCTATACAATGATGGCGGTTTCGAGGGTATATCCTCAACTGAGAAATCACCTAAGACATTTTCAATGTTAGCTTTAACCTTTGCCGTAAGAGATACTTTTTTGTCACTTAGATCCGGCAACCGCAAGGCTGTGAACGCAAACGACAGCAAAGACAGCCAGTCCTCCACGCCATTTGATTCCAGACAACTGTCAATCAAAGTCGCCAATTTTCCAGCCGCAAGACATCTCGCACCCTTTGGCACGTGTTTGAGAACCCGCGTCTTATGCTTGAGGGAAGCCAAATCTCCCAGCTTTAAACCCATTGAAGTTCCGGTGCTTGAGGGCGCCACCTGAGCACATGAAGGAGTGGATGGCAGAGAAGCTGCAATGGGGCCCAATGAGGGATCCTGGGAAGAGCTCCCCTTGTGCATCCGGCCAATGTGGACACGGAGCCCGTGCGGCACGCTGTATAGCTTGCCTGAGTCGGGACAATAAGGACATGGCGCGCGTGGGAGACTAGTCATAATTGAACGAGTCACACAAAAATCTTAAATATTACAATTAAAACAGTAACAAGTTCTAGAACAGACTGTTATTCAAATTACACATAAATAGCCAAAATTCCTATATCAAATAAAATATATAGTCCAATTCCTATATCAAATAAAATTCCTAAAAAAAAAAAACATATAGTCAAATGTCCTATATCCAAATTTCTAAAATTCCAATAGATTCTACAAAAATAATTATTCCTTAAAAATAAAATAAAAATTTCAGAATTATCGTTAGAACACAATTCAGGCCTATTGAATAATGAATAATTGAACAACATAAAACGAAATACATTATTTTATATTGGTTTATTTATAATTATCACGGTTACGTGGAAGACATCACTTTGAAGCGGTCACGCCGCCCATTTAAATACTATTATTGGTATGCAATAGCTTTACCGCGGCAGTCCCCGAGTGCCACACGTCTTTTTTTTATTTTTTATTATTTAAATATCTACTCCACATACTCCGGGGTCCGTGATCTTTGTCAATACAATCTCTTTTTTACAGATTTCTTGGAGTAGGAGAAGAAAAGGAAAATAGGGGGGAGTTGGGCACATTTCAAACTTAAATCTAGAGCTCGTCTGTAGAGCCGATCACTATCGGTTGGGATTCTACCGCTAGTAATCGACTCCACATTGAGTCTTTGCCTAGCCATTTGCCTAAGCCGCCTCAACCCGGCCCAGAGCCTCCACTACGGCTGCATTTCTGTCCCTGATGGCCATCTGTAAGTTGAACTCTCGGATGGTCTTCGGTGATGCAGCCAACGCTCGCCGCACGAACCGACCGATGGCGTCGTCGGTGTCGTCAGCGTAGTAAATGAAGGTCCCCGTGTGCCGTGAGATTGCAACAACCGCATGGGGCACGCTCTCGTGCAGCTTCATGTTTGCCTTGGTTTTGATTGCGATTACCGACTCGTATGTTAGTCTTTGAGCTTCATGGATGGTAAGGATGCGTGACCCGGTGCCTGACCCATAACCCTGGTTTGTCAGGGTCTCTTTCTCCTCTTGAGTGTGAACTAAAAAGAGGGTGTTTGGTAGGGTGTTGGGTATTTGCGCTCCCTTATATCTTCTCTGCTCTAGGGACTTTATACGGGGCGCTGAGGAGTACATACCGGAGTATATTTCCCTCAGCGCATATGCGACGTCCATTGGGTTTCGATGTGTGCAGAGCAACTCCTGGCTGATCTTTGTTACCAGGTTCGGGCGGTGATACCTCATTTCGAAGAGATTTTCCCTGTCGATGTAAGGCAACTGATTGACGTCTCCGATGAGGACAATTTCACCAACACCAGACAGCCTTGAAGCCATCACAATGGCTCCAAAATGGTTCATGAGAGCTTCGTCTACCATGAGGCGACTGAAACTTTCTGTTCCGAAACCATTTACCAGAGCAGAAGCCATGGTTCACACTCTGGTTTTAACCAGGTTTCCGATATAGTGCGATAGCTTTTCTCTTAGATCTTTTTCTGCCTCAGTTGTTGTGGTGAAGATGGCGTCCTTGTCTACGTCAAAGTGTCTAATCACCCATGTTGTCTTTCCACATCCTGGAACTCCGTTGACCCACTGTATTCTCGGTACCTCCCAGTTTTCTCAACCAGCATTGACGTTTGAGTTCCTTTCGATGGTCTTGTCCATCTCTAGGATCTTATCGTCCAGCATAATCTTGGTGCATCGGGCAGTAACTACAATTGGGTCGTTTTGTGGTGTCGCATAAACAGGCACTCCCGCGCGCTCTGTCTCTATCTCGTTCAGTGTCACGAAGCCATTTTCTGCACTGTAAGCTGCCATATACTGTCCTGTCATGGCTCCCTTGATGATCCTTGGTGATCGGGATGTGACATTATTGTAAAAATAGCTGCTTCGGCCTCCTCGAGTTTCGCCTTTAAGAGGCTTTGACTTCCTAGCCTATATTCCTGCATGATGTTTTCGCAGGTCTTGAGGTTGACTTGTCTTGTCGCTCTCAGTGTGGCTATAAATTCGATGAAGGCGTTACGTGCAGCGCTCCGCGGCTCCGAAGCCGTGACATAGCGGGGCGGTTCAACCTGACCCATATCGGCTCTCGTTCGGCTTATTTGTTGCTGTGAAGCTGCTTTGGGAGTCTTTGTCGTCAAGGGGTGTGGTGAATGGGATGAGATTCGGAGTATGCTCCTTGCCGCTACGTTGAAGGCAGTCACGAAAGCCGCGTTCGTTCCTCGGCTGCCGCTTTGATTGGCTGTGGCCTTTTCCGCGGCTGCCCTCTGCTGTGCTCTTTCGGAGCCGCTTTGGACAGTCGAACTAGGAACTGGATGTCCCCAGCTGTCAGTTGCATTTGTTTGGTCGTGCGAAGGGGCTCTGAGGAAGCTCAGATTTTCTCCCCTATCTTCGTAAACGACAACCTCATGATGTTTAGAGGCTTCAATGCAACCCAGCCAGTCTGCGACTCTGTCTCTTGAATATTCGATTGCCATCGCATCCACGCTTATCACCCGGGGTGTTTCACCCGCGTTTCTGCTCAGATGTGCGAGCAGCGCACTTGCCTGTGTGAAAGGCGTCCGGCCTTCCGAGTACTCTATTAGTGCAATCGTTTTGTTATTCGATCGCACCAACCGAAATCGGTGGCCGTCTACCTCACACACCGGCATAGCGTCGTAGGTTTTCCGCTTCATTGTTACTTTTGCGGTACTCCCATTAAGCAGGCAAGACAATCCAGGCGACAAACGGGCTCGTTCCCGTTCCCAGGCGAAGCAAAAGCTTACTCCGAATCTTTCTTTGTTGTTGTCCATGAAGAGAGCCACTCCGCGGATACGGATCCCTGCCTCTCCTCGGTCTGCGTTCTCCAGTAGTTGTTTGACGGAGATGTTCTTCGAGGAGTTATGTTGGGCGGGAACCGCATTCCACGTGGCGTCCACGGACAGCGGGGTAGGGTGTGGTGGCGGAAGGGGGCGCGTATTTGAATTAGTAGAGTTTCTCTTGGCCGCTATGCGGAATGAGCTCTCCATGAAGGACAGGAGCCGTGTTCTGTCATCTGGATCTGCTAAGATGTTGTGGAGTTCCGAGACAACCAGCCTTTTGTCGATCATAGATTCGAGCTCATGTCTTGCGGCCATGAATCGGGAACAATCGACAAGCACGTGCCAGACCGTTTCGGGTTGGTCGGGGTCACATTCGCATGCAGGACTGCTCTTGAGCTTAAATCTGTACAGGTATTCTGCTATTCCTCCGTGTCCCGTCTACGCTTGTACCTGAAAGGGAGTCAGTTTCGTGGTTCTCATTACTCGATATGCGTTTGCTATATCGGGGAGGAACATCTGGGTGACTTTTCCGGTGTCCGAGGTCTCATATCGATCCTGCCATTTCTTGACCGATTCTTCGCGGATTTTCCGTTTGACGTAGGACAAGGGGATCCCCTCATAGTCACTGGGCGACAAGGTGAGCGCAGCCGATTTGGCCAGTTCGTCGGTTCTTTCGTTGCCGACGGTTCCAACTTGCGCTCTTACCCAGAAAAGACGAAGAGATTTCCCCTCAGCATTTATCCTTCCAATGTTTCCGGGGTGACTCGTTTTTGGTTTACATAGCAGTTCGAGTGAAGATCGGGAGTCACTCAGGACATTGACTTCTGGGTCCTTACTCTCTAACGCCATTTGAGTTGCCCGGTAAAGAGCATAAAGTTCCTGAAAGACTGTGCATTCGGAGTGGAGCTTGAATGTCGAGTTCTTCACCTCTCATGTTAGAGCAGCTCCAACTTTACCTTTAATCTTACTGCAATCAGTATAGATTTGAGGTCCTTCTGGAAGATTGGAGGTGTCTTCTAGGAGCTCGTACTTTACGGATACCTGCGTGGACGGATGGGGTTGGTCCAGGCAGTTAACGTTCCGTTCTAGTTCCACTTCTGGTGGAAGGTAGTCTTGGGAGAGGTTTTTTTTTACTCTGTACAAATTTGCTGCTTCCTGTATCCTCAGATCTAGAGGGAGCAGACCGGAAAGCGCAAGTGCTGAGACTTGTTTTCCTCGATGTCTGCCGCTTGCGCCCATACACTTGAGGCATACATGATGATAGGTTCCACCACCGCTACTAGGACTCAAAGCTTTCTCTCACAAGAAGACAGTCAAGGTCATAATCCACCACGCTGTCCAGACGGGTTGGCAGATGACGCATGCACTCGAAATATACCGTTTTCCACTTAACATTTTCCTTCACTATTATAGCCAGTGTTCATATTTTTTTAGATTCGTGTTAGACCTAACTAAGTTACCTACCGCTAACTTTTAGCCCACAAATTGACCTTTCTAAATCGATTAGAAAGATTAATGATGCCAACTAAATATTGAGTCTTCGTTCTACGACTATCAATGTCAGCCCACGAGAAGCCCACAATTTCAACAGATAAAAGGTCACAAGGTCAGTTTTAGTATTAATATAGTTAGGTCACTAACATCACCTAAGGATGAGGCTAGTGGTATAACGCCCACAAGCTTACAGGAACTCATTCCAATTTAGGAAGCTTAGTTTTGTATTCTGGAAAGATATCGAGGCGTGGGTTTTATAGATCTAACTGCCGTAATAATAATTAACGGCCTGACTGCTATCATCTTACCCAATGCTGTTTCAGGGAGCTAAATTGGTAATCGATTGATATCGTAAGCGATATCTCCATTACTAAGTAGTTAAATTTATTGTGCCTACTAAAGAATACCTACGTCCAATTTACAATAATTATTTGGTGCCTCTCAATAATCCTACTAAAATTATAAACGCGAAGCTTTGTAAGTATGGATGGGTCGATTGATATTTATGTTGATGATGTTACTTTTTGACGTGATAACGTCTTATAATTCGATGAAGCCGGCTGCACGCCCGCAAAACATGACGTCATGTAACGTTACCGCCATAGAATAGATAATATTTACCACCGTTACCTCGCCTTATTACTTTTCGCACCATCTAGTGAGTGAAATGTGTATTACGTTCAAGGAGTCTGTCCATGTTTTAGAAAAGCGACGATATGAAGTTAAGAACTTGTGCTAGTACAATGATGTACCCAGAGATGGCGCTTTGAACAGCTTTTCAAAAAGCTTCAGAATGTTTTACCTAGATGGCGCTTAACACAATCAGTATTTTCTTAAGACGTTGTCACGTTCAACTATCGTCAGTAAACCGACTTTACAGACAACCATTTTTTACGTGAAAACTACTGAAGAGATTTGGGTGAAATTTTGTACATAGGTCTACCTATGTACCTACATAATTTCACCTAAATAATGTAATAATAATGATAGTCTGGAAAACCACATGAACTACTTTTTATCCCGTTATATATAATAAATAACAGGATCAGGAACAACGCGGGTAAAAACGCAGGCACTGCTAGTTATTTGAAAAATATAAAAAAGAGGAGTATGAGTTTGTTGTCACCATTGGCTTTAACGGTGAAGGAAAACATCGTATGGAAACCGGCATGTTCCAAGAACACACACATTTGTATCACATTTACCGACTATCCGTTAAACCGCACTTGGCCTAGTGCATTATGGCCTTGACTCTCTTGTGAAAGAATCGCCTCCTACGAAACATACAATTGACTTATGAAAACGAAAAAAAATGTATTATTACATTAAAAAAAATACTAATTTAATAAAAGGCATGTACTACAATATCCGCGTCAAATATTGCCGGTTGAGTAGATCACAATGGAGTTTTCAGAGTGGGCTTTGATAAATAAGAAATACTCGACACTGGTAACGGCGCAAGACGTCGAAGCCAAATTATGGAAGAAAAAGTTCATTTTGAATTTCGCGGATGCGCCTTTTGGTGGAATTAGGAAACACTAGTACCTACCTTGAGCCCGTTGAAGGTGGAACTTTATTATCTACTTTAGCATGGGAACGAAATGAAAAAGATTTTTTTCATAAAAACCAGTAATATTTAAATAATATTTGTATCTATTATTGGTTATTTTACTTCTATAAATATACTACACTCCTAAAAAGAAACTAATTAAACCGTCAGCTAGATTGTGCAAAAAAATTTTGTACACGTATTTTTTCTTTTGTTTCACAAACAAAAAAATTGGCTGTCATAGGAACTGCCGATAGAAGTGAAAACTTAAAACTCAGAATTTGATAGCTTACCTTGGAAACTACACGGGTGTAACCAGAGGGTGTGGCCTCGCTATCTTGGCATGCCCGTCTAGAAATTCGTCAGCATTTCCCATTGGCTGATGCGTTTCTAGATGGCCATGCCATGATGGCCTGTCCACGCCCTTTTAGCATTTCCCATTGGCTGACGTATTTCTAGATGGCCAATAGCCATAGTCCCGAGTTTACCCGAAGCTTTCTTATCATACCCGAGCGTGAAAAATGAATTCAATTCACAGCCCACGAAAAATCTGTCTAGGTGCGCCTAAATAAGTTTTCACTTCAAAAAATACGTGTCCCATATTTTTCCATGATCCAGCTGATGGACTAATTAGAATGGTTTATTTTTTACTCAGTCCCTACTATATTTTACAGGATGGTTTACTGCTTAACCTCTATATAATAAACTCTACGACAGACGAAGCGGTCAGTTATTTTAATCTGGTTACGATTTATTAACTACATTTGCCGGGTCTCTTGTCCCATGTGGCACTTTAACTTTCAGCCTAGTTCTATGTTTGACCGCGACATACCGAGTACTTCTAGGCAATTTTCTATAAAACTCTTGAGTAGCTAAATTGTTCTGACCAATGTGAAAGCAAAAGTTGAGTCTGATATTCAATATTCAATCTCTTGAGAGTATATATAAGAGGGTCTTTAAGTACAGTAAACTTTTTATCAAGGGTAAAAAATTTATTCTCAATAAATAACGAAATATTGTGGTATGTCGGTAAATTTCTATGATAAAAGGTAAATCATATTGTCCAAACTTCATCGACCAATGGATAATCCAGTTCAGCTTGTTGTACGTAAAGAATACGTACGTATAAAATTAGAAAAATACCCTAGAATGTAACTTGGAACGAAACAGAAACATACAGTAAAATTATAGATAAATATGTATGTAAGTACTTTAAGTTAAACCTTACGTTTTTGGCGCTATAGTTATTTAATAGAATATTATAGGTATTCCATATATAAAAAGTATAATCACGTATTTCTCAAATGTCAAAAAGTTTTTTTAACTAATATAGGTTCGCGCTTGGCCCCCATCTCGCCTGATGTTAAGCGACGCGACGATGCGATCTACGATGGACCTTACCTAGAAGAAACCGATTCACTCTCGATTTGAAGACACCAAGTAAGTAAGTTGTGTAATAAGCATTGTAGTTATTATTTTTATTTTAAATAAATGCACTCCACACATAACCTATGTTAAAAATATTTTATGTGCCTATTAAAAGACAAATTAAATCTAAAGAATAGATATATGTACTGCAGTGTAGGTACTATAATATCTTCTTGTGCAACTCAGAATGAAAAGGTAGGTAGGTAGTTTCTAAGTCTGATGCTGCTTGTTCTCGAAACATATCTTTCAGATTCAGATTAATTTATTTCGGACTTTAGGTATAACAGATATAGGTACACTTGGTTACGTCATTTACAAAATTCAAATAAGGGTTTAAAATTATGTACCTAATAACTTTAAAATTATAATTAACTTTCTCGAAACATGCCCGTTTCCTTACCATGTTTTGTTATAATGACATACTTCTAAGACATTTTGAAACATAAAATGCAATTGTGCAATGGGGATTCAAACGTACGACTCCACGATTGTGAGCCAGACTAGACCACCACGGTTGTTTGTCTCCCTAAACCCAGTCTTACTCGCGGTAAAAAAAAGAGTAATGAAGTATCGAAATACCGAAACTAAAGTACGAAATAATAATCGTGTGTTTCAACCATATGGTGAGAATGGCGTCAATTTTGAAGACACATTCTAAACTTTGGCAATTAGTTTCATCGTTGCTCTTGCCACAACGGCTGTAATAACAAGTATACATTAAATGAAAAATCTTAAAAACACCCAATCTAAGAACACGCCAATCTTAGGGTGTCTTTGTGTGTATTTTTAACACACCCCATCGTTTTTGCGCCGGAGGTGCGTCTTTCCATTATATACAAGGCCAGAACGCAAGGGTATGAAACTAATCACGTATAGATTGGAAATACGTTTTTTACTAAATTCTTCCAAACCATACAAGACCAGTACGCAAATACTCGCGTATACTTTGTAGTAACGTAAAAGTATTATGTTGTTCCAAAATATACAGCGCCAGTACGCATACGGACTAATCGTGTATGTTTTGGAATAGGCGCGCAAAACTCTAAAATTACAATTTGTACGTGAGCAGTTGCATGTTCGCCATTTTGATTTATTGACCTAGCTCCTAATTGATTTATTGTAGATGTTGGTTTCCCACATCCGACTCGGAGCACCCCGACTCCACCTAGTCTTGTCGCTACTACCCCTAGAGTGTAAATAAAAAATGCGGGAGCCAGAAGCTCAAGGGAGGTCCTGAGTGGAGCGAGCCATACGAGGCCTAGCGAAGCGTTTTTATTTTTAGCGTAGCAAAATCCCTCTATATATATCTATCTCCTCCAACCCTGTCGTAAGAAACTTCGTTTCTATATTCAGAGACTCAGACCGACTACATGTATTCTTAGGGGACGAGCCTAGTTCTAACATACCCCTCTCATGCCCATATGAATGCCAAAAACGTGCTTTATTGTCTACAATGGTCAACCGCGTTAGCGATTCGTAGATGTGTGCGTGTTTTGTTTGGTGTGTAGCATTACAACTACTACAAACTAAGACACGCTTGTGTTTATACAAACAGAGATTGTTGCTCTTGTGTGAGTTCAAAATTAGTCAAGCCCCAAGAGGCAAAATTTGGGCAAAACCGGTTTTAAGACTTTAAAAACTTATTTTTTCATGATATACATACTCGATTATTAGTTTATTTTAAAGCCTAAGAGATGGACGATAATATTAATTAGTACATTGTCGTTTACAGACACACAAAATTTGGATTCATTTTTTAGTAATGATTTTTTGTGTAACGTCACGACGCCGGCCGCGTCGCGATACGGGCTTAATGGGGTGTGAAATATACATTACCCCGCGCCCCGCAAAAAATGTGTGTCTTGCGTCCTCCTATGGTAAATCCTCAAAGTTTCTATAAGGTTAATGAATATAAACCGACCTTCGTGGTGGGGTTGACGATAAACTCTCGCAAGTAGGAGTTGATGTAGGCGGGCGCAGCGAGTGACGCGGCCAGCAACCAGATGCCGAGCGCAGTGGCGACCGTCAGTCGAGTCGCGCGCTTACTGCCCCCTGGAAGTAAGGAAAAAGACACATTTAGTTTGAGAAAAGTACCTACTAAGGTAAAAGGTAGGTAGGTACTGGCACAATGCACAAACGTGTTTAGTAATAAAAATAAATAGATTCAGTGTTTTTAGCGGGAAAAATGGAAATCATTTAACCCAGATTGATGTGCAAATAGGTACTGGAATCAGGGATCACTTTCTTACCGGGTTTGCACTGATAAAAAAACGAGTTAAAACTGAACCAGGAAAATGTAGGTAAATCTTTGCATACATTTCACACGAATTACGCAAGTTACTATCACTACCTACCACCATCTTGCTCGTGGTATGCGTACAAGGTGGTGGCTGGTGGTAGAACATGGCCATGTAGAACTATTTTTTTCGCAAACACCTCAATAGTTTATTAAGATACGTACATATACTGACTTGACTGGCACTTGACCGCATTCCTACCGCAATCAACGAAAAAGCTGAAAACTTTGAAATCGCTGAGCTTATTTTGATGAAGCATAGCGAAGGACAGACGAATGATGCGAATAACGATGCCATAGACAAAAACGCACAAAGAGAAAGAGAGAGATTAAGATGAAACTTAAAACACGCAAAACGGGGGTTAAAAAAACATAAACGTGCAAGCGGAATTCGAAACTATGACTTCATGATTGTGAATCAAATGTTTAAAGTTGAAAATGCCACCACGGCAGGCGCGGTCACGGGGTATATCACATGACTCCAAACAGCATACGTGAAATCGAAACATTTATAAAATATCTATTTAACACATAGGTAAATTATTTTTATAACACATTTGCTCGTAAAGGGTCTCCTATTGCACCAATTTTTTATCGTAATGTATCTCATTACGTACTTGTGCGGTAATGTATAACATAAAACGCACGGTTTCAAAATGCTCCATCCACAGACTACGTAGAGAGATTTGCTCGGTCTAAATCGAACGGTACCTTTTTAAATCTTAGTAAAGAGTTTGTATGTCAGAAAAGTGTGTTCTACATAATAATAATATGAATAAAATTAACTTTGAGATGTAAAATATGACAAAGAATTATTTAATTCGTTAATTTAATTAATTTTGACAATAAATTACAACAATTTTTCTGTAACAAAACACAAAAATATTAATAGTATTTATTACTAATGGCATAACGGCTGGTTTTGTGCCGTTGCTTAAAAAAAAGGCACCGTTGCGCGCGCATTGTTATTCTGTGATCAAGTAAATATTATTCCGCGCCTTTTTTTTCGCTGTGTTGTTTTTATTTGACAATGTCGTCAGAGTTTTATTTATTTCCTCGCAAATATGTTATAAAACGTCGTATCACACACGTGCGCTTTGATAATGACAGCCTCTGCTAATTTTAGCAATAAAGCCTCGGCTGTAATTATCAACGTAGCCCACTTATATCATAATGTACTATTACTTGACATATTGTGTTATTATCGGTGACCCCGCAACACTTGAGGCGCCGTCGTATTATTGGTGAATCCCCAAATTTGAGGCTGCGACCACGCCTGCACCACCGACTCACAAAGTTAACGTAACGCTGATACTTTTACACTTTGCTTATTTGTCATGTCATAACTTCATGTTAACTTGTTGTAAAACAGATGTAAAGTAAATTTCTCACAGCAATACCCGTAAAGTAGGGAAAATTTACACTATTTTCCCCAAACGACTAAAGAAACGTAAACAGATCCAAAGGTTGAAAAACGGCCCTAATCAACAAACATCAAAAACGTTCGAATATTGGCAGTAACCGGCTATAAAGCTGCTGTTAAACGTCGTTTACTCTATCATTGTTTAGTGCGCTATAAAGAAGGCTAAATAAACTGTACCTTGCGCCGATAAATAGGCAGTCGTAAATATCGTAAATCTGAAGGATTTAGGAACTGTTTCTGTTACTGGGCGGACGGATGGAAATTAAAATGAGATTTGGGGGAAAGAAGTCTTCACGCGAGATTGACTGGATTTGTCTAGGCGTTGCTAACTTGGTTCAAATGCAATTCAGATAGATTTTATTGCGTACACCGCTTACACAAAACGAAAAATATAAGATTTTTTACTAAAAATTACAGATACTAGCAGTGCTTCGCGGTATTACCTCTCGATCTCTAGTTCTCGTTCCCCCGTTATTTTTGCGCGATGAAATACAAACAGACAATAAAATATCTGTGTTTAAAATTTCAACCCAATCTATCCGTTCCGATGCGATTAAACAACAAACATGCAAACCTTCGCATTTATCAATATAGTTTGTTTGGTCCCATAACCCAGTTTGCACTGTTCCCGGCTTAAATGAACATAAAATTCTAGCAGCATTACCTCGTTGATGACAATTGCAATTCAGGAACCACCCGGATTGGGAATTACCACCCTTTTCGGAAATTCGGCGCCTCTCAAAATCTCTTAGACCAAGTCCTTGACTTTGTCTCCAAGTACCAAACTGCCACAAACTGCAGCCTTTTTAGCGATTCTTTCAGGCAACAATTGAAATTAAAAATAAAACGAAAACAGCTCGTAGATCAGGAAACCATACACGGGAACTAAAACGGAAAAAAGTGGAATCAGGAAGATTACCACGTATCCGCTTAATTCATTGTTATTGCTATCTCGTTCATATTGATACAAAATTCAGGACAGAACCATAGAACTCATGAAAGTTTTATTGTTATTTTCACATTTCGACCGAAGTCAAAGAGATCGTAATTGATTGTGCCCTTGCGAAAGCAAGGACATTTTATCCATTTCGTTAGGTGGTAAATCTCCCGACTGAAGAGGTTAAAACGCACTCACGCAGAAGTATAAAACTTAATATATGTAAATTTAGACGCATATTTAGATATCTACGAGTATTATAATAAAATAATAACTTAAATTGTATTTATTCAAAATATTATTACCAAAGAATACATTATGTTTGTTAATGGTGAATGAAAATATTCTGTAATGTAAAAGTTATGAAAATCGATCATTTTTCCATGGTTTCTTCTTTCACACAATCCATGCAATCCAATTTTTTTTCGCCACCGCATACTTCTATATTCTTACTGAAAGCTGTTTTGACTGTATGGTCTCCATCCCTACCCATACCGTGTCTAAACAATTTCAAATGTCTACTTTATTCCCAAAACAAAACAAATAGTACTTACACTGCAACACACTGTGTTAACATAATCATTAGGTATCTGTTTTAAAAGTGTATTAACAAACAATAAAAAACACAATAATTACGCAAAACTGCAAAAGTACGAACGTGTTAGCTTGCCAATGAGCCCCAAACAAAGATATTATAATGCTTGTATCGTGATACTATGGAGTTCTAGATTCTAGAATTTGATCTAGGCTACAGATAGGGAAATATACCATTTCACTCGAAAAGATAACAATACATTCAATTTTAAATCCAGTAGCCCTATTGTTCTGATTTTCTGTATGGTTTAAAACCGCACTGGTGTTAAACTGAGCAAGGCTACAGGCCCCAAAGGATTGCGGAAGGAGGCAATTCATTCGTTTAGAACGGCGAACTGTGAGTGACGTGTCATTCAATTAAATCGGTTCCGGAACAGGAACGCTTTCGATCGTGCCAGTCCAAGTCCTTTCTTCTGTCAATCACACAAATCACCAAATTTCATTGCAAGAGACGAATACCACATATGAAGGATTGGAAGTGTGATTTAATAAGACTATGGCTTGGAGGCATCGATATAGCTAAATGCTGTTTTTTTGGGTCCGATGATAAATCCTACTAAATCATAAACGTGGAAGTTTGTTAGTATGGATAGATGGATGGATGTTTATTGCTCTTTGACGTAAAAACTACTAAACGGGTCGGGCTGAAATTTGAAACATAGATAGATTATACTCTGGAAGACCACATAGGCTACTTTTTATCCCGAAAAAAGGGAACGACGGGAACGGGAACTACGCGGGTAAAACCTCGGGATACTGCTTGTCTGAAATAAAGAGCCCACGTAAATCGTAGCCTGCTCTCACTAAGAAAGTACAATACCTTGCCCAAGAGCAGATACACGTCTTAGTCATTTTTTACGAGTCGCGCGATCACCGTCACGAAAAACCGACACTCTTAGTTAGTTAGTCAACATTTTAGTACACATTGTAACTAAGTTGAAGATAGATATTATCTACTAGCTGAACCGTGAGCGCGTTGCTACGCCATCTAACGAAAATTGGTCGTACCAATTCAAACTTTAAACAACTTCGCTTAGGTTCAAATGACGCAATCTTTAAAAGATAGACACATGCTGTCACGCAACGAAAGCTCTCAAACAAACAAACTCTTCGGTTTTATAATATTTAGTATAGTTACAACGGTGGAAGCTAAACTTCTTAGCACGAGGAATAAAAAGAAGACGTTAAACTTCTTGCGTGTGTATATAAGTAGGTACATAAATATACACTACTTTTTTACAATGTAGGTACAATTTTCCGACGATTTTAATGTAATAATTACAGTAATATATCAGTAATTGGAGTGTAAAATATTTTTACTGCCTGTGGGAATTATACCACGTGTAGGTATTTACATTTATTGATACATTTTACTTCTAACTATATTCCCAATAGCTGTGATGCTTTGAAAAGTAACCAGTGAGAGCCTACTACAACTCGAAATTACTCCGCACAACCATTATTATTCTTGTCGAGTTACAAAGTTTACAATGCTTTATCAACCATAAATACAAAGTCTAGACGTAAACTAGACAAAGAGCAAATATCTCCATTATAGCCACCATATCTAAAACCATAAAAGAGACACTGAAACACATAATTACGATAATTTACGTTACTCATAAGATACGTGAATGTCCAATAAACTGAGAGTAACCAATGGGAGACTTCAGCTCGTCATAATGAGCACATAATCTGGAAAATAATTATTCCCTGCTCATAAACTTTTATCGTGGATATAAGCCCAGTTTCTATGGTGTTTGTTTAGCATAACTGTGGGACATACTTTACCCTAAAAACAGAAATGCAACGGAATTAAATGTAAAAGCGTGTCTGCCCTAGTTTTGTTAACGTTCCTTGGCTTGGTAAGCAAATGTTTATGCTCAGAATATTTCAATATAACTTATGTAGTGTTAATACGTTGAATGTAGAAGCTAAATACTTAAAATGTCACACTAAATAGTAGATACGCATTTATTCGTATTTGAACGAACTTTAGAAGTAGTGGAGTGGTAAACTTATTTGAAGAGACCGCATGGGAGTAGGCCTTTGCCTGTGTTCTGGTTTGAAGGCCAATGTTTTAGTAGTAGGTATATGTTATGCATTAGCGCCGCCAAATATAGTGGATCGTGTTACGTACCAGTACCTACACATGTCCGCACAACGTGAGCTGCATTCCATCACGAGGTTCAAGTCAGCAAATTCAACAGAACTCGGCGGTAGTAACAACCTACCTCGTGTGAACTACAATTCGCTGACGCTCCTTATTAAATTGTGACCCAGATAACCCTTCATCAAAGCTGGTTTCAATAAAGAGGGCAGTGTCACTCGATCGTCGAAGGCATTCGCACCTAAGTTAGATAGGCTTAAGATCCTATGATGTGAGTGTCGTTCTCACTTCGAACGCTTTCGCGTCTAGGTTAGATATTTTTAAAATATTATAATGTGAGTTTAAGTAAAGTAAAGTTTGTTCTAAGCAATTCTAGTTTCCTTTCGAACCCTCCGTCTGCAGCTTTCGTAATTATCGATTTTGCAGGTACTTTTTTGTTTGGTAGATAATGGTTCAGAGGTAGTTACATACAAATTTTATCGAGATCGGTGTGGCAGTTTTTGAAATATGAACAAAAAACTAAATTTTTCTTTCATGTAGTTTCGAGACGATATAGTGACAGGTTTTTCTAAAATTTAGTCTGAATTTAATTTGAAATTGTAAATTATTTACTTTTTAGTTTACTGACTGAAGTCGGGGTTTTTGTTAAAAATAATTTAATTATTATTGTAACGCCTCGTTGTGTATGTTTTCGTAGATGTAGCGGTGTATCATCGTATCACTCATCCGCGTGGGGTCAGCGTGGTAGATTATGATTGTACCCTTGTCACGCACGTTTCATATATTTTGACAAAGAGTTGTCTTCCCAGACATGACGTTCATACTTCTATATTAATCCTAATTATGTGAAGGTATCTTTGTTTTTTGTAAGAAGGCAGCGAATTATCCGTATTTTCTTTTATATAATATTTTATAGAATAATGACATTCTGAAGAATTGAACATTTCCATTAAGCTTTACCATAAGCAGCCCACTAAATGTGATGTTCGGGCCCTTCTCTCGCAAGGTGAGTGTCAAGGCCATAATCTACCACGCTGGCCCAGTGCCAGTTGGTGTTTGACATGTATGTAAATTTCTATAAAAAATAAATTATCAATTACAATAGAACACTCACATCGTCATCACTTCACAACCAAAATATTTCACCCATTTTTAGGGTTCCGTAAAACGTAAAAACGGAACCCTTATAGATTCGTCATGTCTATCTGTCTGTCTGTCTGTCCGTCCGTATGTCACAGCCACTTTTTGCCGAAACTATGAGAACTACACTATTGAAACTTGTTAAGTAGATGTATTTTGTGAACCGCATTCAGATTTTTACAAAAAAAAGATAAATTAGGGTTGCCCCCCATACTTAGAACTGAAACTCAACAATTTTTTTTTCATCAAACCTACACGTGTGGGATGGGTATTTGTCTATCGATAGGTCTTCAAAAATTATGTTGAGGTTTCTAGTATAGTTTTGACGTGACAACGTCTTATAATTCGATGAAGCCGGCTGCACGCCCGCAAAACATGACGTCATGTAACGTTAACGCCGTTACCTCGCCGCCGGCGTTACCTCGCTCTAAGGCGTAGTTGAAGTTGTCACGTTCAACTATCGTCAGTAAACCGACTTTACAGACAACCATTTTTTGTCTACACTGAATAATTTGCGCGAGAGACACTTCCAAAGTGGTAAAGTGTGGGTCACCCCCCTCTAACTTCTAAAATAAGAGAATGAAAAAACTAAAAAAAAAATATGTGATGTATTATATTACCATGCAAACTACCAACGAAAATTGGTTTGAACTCGATCTATGTTCGAATGTCGATCACTTGCTGACCACTAGTAAATTAAATTGACTTAAATTTTTGCAATAAATAATCGGGTCGCTGTCCGCATATGATCTCACCGTTTGTTATTACTTCCTCTCGCGTTTCACCGAGATTGATTCCGAGTCAATCCTTGAATGAAGTTAAATCTGGACCAATCCTGTTTGGCTTCCTAATCGATTTCCTACTCAATTACTGGTGGATCCAGTTTCGCACTTCAACACTTTCTAGCGTACTTCTATATTAGGAGTAGGTACTAGTGCTAGGTAGGTAAGTTACGGTGGTCTAGTCGGGAGAACGGCGGCTGCCGATCCGGAGACCCCGGGTTCAAACCCCACACGCACCACTGTCTTTTCGAAGTGATGTGCGTAATGCCGCTAACTTAAAACGGTGAAGGAAAACATCGTGAGGAAACCGACATGTACCTAGAATCTTTCGAAGTCATGTGTCATCCGCCAACCCGCACTGGGCCAGCGTGGTGGATTATGGCCTTAACTCTCTCCTTGCGAGAGAAGGCCCCGAGTCCCAGCAGTGGAAACGTTTAGTGGGCTGTTGATGATGATGACTAGTGCTTGCGCATATACTGTAATCGGATAACATAGTATTTATGTCCTCAAAAGGTAGATATATTGACAGAAACTATTTATTATCCACAAAGAAAACCGACAAATCCTCAAAGCTAGTGAACCAAATGGCGACTTTAGCGCTAAAAAAGAAGTCTGTCAGGCACCGAGAAAAAGATATCGTTATCGGAACGTTTCGGTTTCATCACCATGTTTTCCCTTACTTTTAAATACAGGAAGCAGGAATAAATAATAAACTTAAGCAACTGTTCTTGGAATTTATTATTTTTCTCAATCAACTGATTTCAATTTGTGAAAAGTTGACTGACTACATTATTTGCGTATTTAAATATTTTGTATTTGTTAATTTATCCAAAAAAGCTAAACCGATATAAAAAAAATGTAGGTAGATGAAATTACCTCTGACGTATGATCTCTCAAGCAAGAAAAAAAAAAAACCGCTTCACAATTAACGGAGTTATCGCGTGACATTAAAAAAAACACAAACAGCTGAATTGAAAACCGCCTTTAATGCCCGCCATACACGCTACGGTCTGCCGGAGAGGTCTACCTGTGCAGGTATTGTAGGTTATAGAGGTTATAGAGGTATTATATTTTATATATAATTAGTATTGGAGTTAACTTTCAAAATTATAGAATCATAAGTATCTTCCACTCATTATTTGTACTTCCCCGTCTTCCTATTATTCAATTCTCCTTTTCCATCCTGCGGTTGCCTGGAAGAGATCGCTCTTAGCGATAAGGCCGCCAATTGTTACTTTGTTTTTTTATGTTTTGTATATTTTTGTTTTTTGTGTTCTTAGTAAGTGCAATAAAGAGTTTATCTATCTATCTATGACTGCGCAGTTCAACTGAACAGAATTGATTTTCGATTTTGCTCCGGTCGCCTGCGCAGGCTTCCCACACACACTCCGGTCTACCTGCGCAGGCATAACTGCACAGGTAGACCTCTCCGGCAGACCGTAGCGTGTATGGCGGGCATTACGTACTTCAACGTTAAAACACTTGAAGGAAAAGTCATAAAGCATATTGTTTATTTGTTTTCGTTTTCGTCAAAATCACACGGAATCGTCTAACCAAACGCGATTTTTTATAGAGTCAGAGCCTATGCCATACTAAATTGCCATGACAGCTTGTACTTTGGACTATATGTCCAATTACTAACAAAAAGTAGGTACATCTAAATTATCCACACACCGATGAAGTTTTTTTTTTTAAATAACGAATGACAAGACTAACAGGACATGTGCCTGATGGTAAGCAACATGCCTGCCACATAACAGCACAGTGACACGCAGCTATTGGAACGTGAAGAGTCCAAATCATTACCTAGCACTGCACTGCGCTCGCCACCCAGAGATCTAAGGTGTTATATCTCTAAGCCCTGTAATTTCTCTGGAAACATTGCCCTTCAAACCGGAACACAGTAATGCACTTTACTGCTTGGCGGTAGAATAACTGGCAAAGGTGTGGTACTTCCCCAGGCGGACTCTGCTAAGAGTCCTACCACTACAAAAAAGTTCATCGAGATCAAGATAATAAATAAACATTAGTGGCCAATTCACAAACTACACCATAAACACATAATAAGTACCTATATGCCAATTTCATCATCATAATACCAATCTGACATTTCTAGGACTTCATAAGAATTTTAGGCCGCAAATTATTTGAATAAATTACGTACAATAACATGGAAGTCGGGATCATGGGATCACATTTAGTGCAGCTTTGCCGAATCCAGGCACTGCTTATCGAGCGGGCATTCGGCCAACTTGGCACGCTTATCAACTAACAGCCACACTACTAAACATACCGCGGAGCACAGAGTTCACTTCGTTCTTGAAATAACAAAATAAATCTATATTTTTTTGTGGACACTTCTCACAGAACGCCATCTAGCCCCATATTAAGCAAAGCCTATACAATGGGAGCCAGATAGCTGAAATGATACTTTTTAAAATGTAGTTTATAATTTTAAACACGTAGGTAGTTATCACACATGGAACACTCCCAGGCACAGAACAAATATTTGCAGGAATCATACAAATATTTCCTGTGGATGGGAATCGAACCCACAACTTACGGTTTCGGAAGCAAACCTTAGTTGGTACTAACCAACTTTTTTTTTTGTTTAAATTTTACAGCTCCACAGACTCCGGGGTCCGTGACCTTTGTCAATCGTTTTCTTGTTGTTACATTAATCTTGGATTGGAGAAGAAAAGGAAATAGGGGAGAGTAGGGAACATTTTCTTGCTAATTCTAGGACTATTTTATTTTCTAAGTCGCCTCCTCCCGGCTCAGCGCCTCCACCACGACTGCATTTCTATCCTTGATGGCCATCTGCAAATTGAACTCTCGGATGGTCTTCGGGGTTGCAGACAACGCTCGCCGCACGAACCGAACCGACCGATGGCGTCGTCGGTGTCGTCAGCGTAATATATGAAGGTCCCCGTGTGCCGTGAGATTGCGACGACCGCATGAGGCACGCTCTCGTGCAGCTTCGTGTTTGCCTTAGTTTTTATTGCGATTACCGACTCGTATGTTAGTCCCTGAGCTTCATGGATGGTAAGGATGCGTGACCCGGTGCCTGAACCATAACCCTGGTTTGTCAGGGTCTCCTTCTCCTCTTGAGTGTGAACTAAAAAGAGGGTGTTTGGTTGGGTGTTGGGTATTTGCGCTCCCTTATACCTTCTCTGCTCTAGGGACTTTATGCGAGGCGCCGAGGAATACATACCCGAGTATATTTCCCTCAGCGCATATGCGACGTCCATTGGGTTTCGATGTGTGCAGAGCAACTCCTGGCTGATCTTTGTTACCAGGTTCGGGCGGTGATACCTCATTTCGAAGAGATTTTCCCTATCGATATAAGGCAGTTGATTGACATCTCCGATGAGGACAATTTCGCCAGCACCAGACAGGCGTGAGACCATTACAATGGCTCAGAAATCGTTCATGAGGGCTTCATCCACCATGAGGCGACTGAAACTCTCTTTTCCGAATCCATTTACGAGAGCAGAAGCCATAGTCCGCACCCTGGTTTTGACCAGGTTTCCAATGCGGTGCGATAGCTTTTCTCTTAGATCTTTTGCTGCCTCAGTTGTTGTGGTGATGATAGCGTCCTTGTCCACGTCGAAGTGTCTAATAACCCATGTTGTCTTTCCACATCCCGGAACACCATTGACCCATTGTATTATTGGTACTAACCAACTAAGCCAATAAACTAGAATTTATGTAGATAAAGGAAGCTTAAAACAAGCTGGGGCTACTAATAAATCCTACTAATATTATTATTACGAAATGTTGGATTCTTCTCCTAGCTGCTACAGAGGCGAGTGATGAAGGCAAAACTGATACCTTTATACCTTTATAGAGAGACAAAGACGAAGAATAAGACAGTACCACAAAGCTTTGACGCGGCCACCGTGAATAAGCTAGACAGAGGCCTGATAATCTGTCCCCAAAGTCCCCTGGAGCAGTCACCCCAAGTGATCTGCCCCTTACGCCTCAAGCAGCCTAATACATGTTCCCACTCCTAGGACTCAGAGCCTGCTCTAACAAGGAGAGAGTCATACACATAGCAATACAGTGCGAATTGGAGGATGACGCACGCCCTCGAAAGATTCTCGGAACATGCCGTTTTCCTCCCCATGTTTTCCACACCGTTGGTGGATAGATTTGGAAAAATACACAGAGATTGACACATACGAAGAAGCTGTGAATACGTTTCCGAGAGCTGGCAGCTAATTTTCGGTAGGGTTTTTTTATAGTATAGAGTGACGAGACGAGCAGGACATGTGCCTGATGGTAAGCAACATACCTGCCACATAACAGCACAGAGACACGCAGCTATCCTATTAATCCTATTAATATTATAAATGTGAATGTATGGATGTTTGGATGTTTGTTGCTCAATCACGTCCTAACGTATGAACGGATCGGGCTGAAATTTGGAACACAGATAGATTATAGTCTGGAAGAACACATAGGCTACTTTTTATCCCGGAAAAACAAAGGGAATAACGGGAACGGGAACTTCGCGAGTAACACCGCGTGGCGCTGCTAGTTGGAACATAAAGAACTATTACTGCTTGGCGATAGAATAACTGGCAAAGGTGTGGTATTTCCCCAGGCGGATTCTGTTATTTGAGACAAATTGAAAACTTGTCACATACTGTATGTGGCTGCTCTCCTATTAAACCCCAACACGGAGGTTCATTTTACCCCGCTACTCAACAGCCAGGTCTACACCTCCGTGTTGAGATATGATAGGAGAGATATGTGACTAGTTTTTGGCTTGCCTCAAATACTAAATAACCAAAATTTGGTACCAGCTCTCGGAATATTACCTCAAGTCAAGTTTTGGAATGCGTTGGTTAGTTCTATCAATTTGGCAACTCTAAAAACGATTTACTGGGGCTAGTCTCGTATTTCCTCGCATTTGATCGAAAGCCAATGAAAACAAAGATGTCGACTGCTACGTTCACATCAGTTTTATTGTCCATCAATACGAGCTTAGCAGCGTACGTTTGTTGTGGATTTAAACTCTATTTTTGATTTAACAACAACCGATGCCGATCAAAATAATCATTTTGTTGAACAATTGAAATTGTCTGTTTTATGGTCGGTTGTAAAGTTTTAAAGACTGCAGTCTTGCAAGATTCTTTAGAGTTTACTTTGCCAAGTTTTTCTGCAATTTATTGCGTGCAAATAAAAACTTTCTTCCATCCGGCCATCGACTTTTGACATTATTTTTGCAGTGCAACTTTTTATTTCTTTTAAAACGATCACTCACTATATTGTGCTTCAGCGTTTAAGGCTGTGGTGATGTCGACGTAGGAAATCTGCTCTTTGAAAAACATTCAGAAGTACAAGCGAGATTCAAACCCAAGATCTTTTTATTGTGAAGTTCGACGATAAACAACTACGTTAACACGCTAGCAAATAAAACAAAACTAGCAGTGCCCTGCGGTATCACCTGAGTAGTTTTCGTTATTTTCCTACTTTTCAGCCTATAAGCTTATGTGTTATTTCAAACTATAATCTATCTGTGTTTCAAATTCCAACTCGATCAGTTCAGACGCAATTGAATAACAAACATCTAAACTTTCGCTAATAAAATATTTGTAGTACTGTAGGCTGATTGCGTTCACTTAGAACAGTTTTTTTGTTGTTAAAATTTGAGCTTCGTCCACGGAAAATGATCAAATGGTCAAAGCAGAATCAAAGAGCTTCAATAATTTTCAAAGACAAATAATTGCATGTCTAAACTAACTCTTAAATCGAACTTTGATGTAATTTGTAAACACTTAAATTTAGTTGTAAACACTGGTTCTGGTTTACAGCACAGTGATGAACAATTCCAGTTATATGGTTCAACAAATTTGCAGGAGGGAAAAATTCCCCAAACAGCGGATGTGGAGCGAGAAATATGTGAAATTCTACGTAGGTACCAATGTATGAACTCATGGATGATGATGCAAATTCAAGGGAAGGTAACTGAAGAGTAAGATTATGTAACGACCGATTGTAGGCGGGAGGAAAATGGTGATTGTTGAATCCGTAATTTCATTTACTTAAATTTAAAATTTGATTCTTAAACAATAGGGCCATGTGTTACCATATTAGGGTGTTATCTACGTAATTCCCGTTTCCGTTATCTTTGCCGATCATAATCATCATCAACAGCCCACTAAACGTTCCCACTGCTGGGACTCGGGGCCTTCTCTCGCAAGGAGAGAGTTAAGGCCATAATCCACCACGCTGTCCCAGTGCGGATTGGCGGATGACACATGACTTCGAAAGATTCTAGGTACATGTCGGTGTCCTCACGATGTTTTCCTTCACCGTTTTAAGTTAGCGGCATTACGCACATGACTTCGAAAAGACAGTGGTGCGTGTGGGGTTTGAACCCGGGGTCTCCGGATCGGCAGCCGCCGTTCTCCCGACTATACCACCGTATCGTTGCCGATATGATATTACAAACTAAAATTTAACTGTGTCACTGAACTTTGGAGATTTAATTTCAATCTGTTCAGTTGTAAAGACGTAATTTCGCAACAAACATACAACTTTAGCATTTAAATTATTGGTATAATATATCAATCAAACCAATAAACATTGACGAAACCTTAGATTTTAATAAAATATTTCTTAGCGTCATCTATTTTAATTTGTTTAAATCAATATTTTGTCTCATCTAAAAGTTCCTTATTATGAATCATAACATTAAATTCTTCAAAAACTCGTTGAACAACAAAAAATATGACTACGTACATTATTGTAGTCATTAAAATATGCAAAATTGATAGTGCACAGCGGCGCATAGCTCCGGACTAGTAAATTAAACTTATTTTTATAATCATATCGTAAAGTCATAGGTGTGACTATGAATTATGTGCTCGTTTTATTATTTTTAAAAGCGTACACAATTCTTAAATTTATAATCTGCGAATAACATCAGATATAATTTTATAACTGACATTGTAAATGCTGTTTCAAAAAAAGTTTATCTGTGCGCAAAGTAATTTAATTTTAATGTAAAAAAACTGTGTTTGACGCCCATATCGGCTAATGCACTTAAGGCCGATTTACATCAGACGAGCGAATGCTCATTCTATCCCCATTTTATCAAATTCATTTGGTGTAAACAATCGTAGAGCATTCATTCGTTAATTTATTTGCGTTCGCAAAGATTCTATGGAATATAAATAATATGGAAAACAAAGTACTTATACACATTGGTGGACATTTCACTCACAACACCATCTGGCCCCAAACTTAGCATAGCTTGTATTATGGGAGCCAGATAGCTGATATAACAGTTATATTATATTTTTAAATACATACTTTTGCATTGCAATTATGCATATAAAACACCCAGGCATAATACGAATATTGTATAAATATTTGCATAATAGATCGCACCCAGGACCCACGGCTTCGCAGGCAGACTTACCTACTACCAACTAAGCCACCAGCCCAGCCTTAGAAGATACTTACTCATTCTGACCTTGACCTAGGTTACAATTTGAAAGGAACTAAATTATTTAATACGTTGCTTGAGTGGGTGTTCCCTTCATTCCCTCATTCTGGATTTGAGATTAGATTGGTTTCTTCTAAGGCAGCAAGTTCCATCGAAGGCCACATCGTTGATTAACACGAGGCGATATGGCGTATGGCGGTCAAGTGCACACCTATTAAATATATCGATAATAAAACCAGCACCTTATTTTATTTTTTCCTACGAATTTTATGTACCCAAGTATTATAATGACTTGCTACAGTACAAAAAATTGTTGTTTTGTTCACGGTAGGTATCTACTTAAAATACACAAACATGAAATTTCCGAGCAAAGTGTACTAACTTATTCATTGTGTGTATTTTCATTGTAAATTTTATTAGGAACGTACTCACGTTTTACAATAAAAATGATGACAAATTTATTGTGGAACATTTGCAAAGAAATGCTGCGTAATGCAATGTAACGCACTGTAATACAATTTTATAACATAATATTTGCTCGTAATGGGTCTCTTATTGGACCAATTTCTGTATCGTAATGTATCTTATTACGTACTTGTGCTGTAATGTGTAATGTAAAACGCACGGTTTCAAAATGCTCCGTCCACAGACTAGGTAGAGAGATATGCTCCGTCTAAAACGAACGGTACCTTTTTATCTTAGTAAAGAGTTTTTATGTCAAAAAAGTGTGGTCAACATTTTATTAATAAAATTAACTTTGAGAGGTCAAATATAATAAAGAATTATTTAATTCGTTAATTTAATTAATTTTGACCCTAAATTACTTTAATTTTTCTGTAACAAAACACAAAAATATTAATTTACTTTATTACTAATGGCATACCGGCTGGTTCTGTGCTGTTGCGTAAAAGAAAGGCGCCGATGCGCGCGCATTGCTAATCTGTGATCCATAGTGATTACTTACTCTGTGCTGTGATCTGTGATCAAGTAAATATTATTCCGCGCCTGTTTTTTCGCTGTAATGTTTTTATTTGAAAATGTTGTCAGAGTTTTGTTTATTTCCTCGCAAATATGTTATAAAACGTCGTATAACATAGATAGATAGATAGATAGATAAACTTAACTTATTAAATAATAAAACAAAATACAGAAACATCTTATAACAAAGTAACAATAGGCGACCTTATCGCTAAGAGCGATTTCTTCCAGGCAACCGTAGGATGGTGAAGAAGATTTGATTAATGGAAGACGGGGGTACAATTGGGAGTATAAAGATACTTACACTTATTTATAATAGCATACCAACAAATAGTTACATATTTATCTAATTTAATTCTATACCATACTATATATATAGATACCAATACTACATATTAATAACTGTACATCCTAATACACAAATAAATGTAAAATAAACTAATACATAACGAAAAATAATATATGCATAAAGAAAAAAAAAAAGAACAATTACTTACGACAATCAAATTAAACAGTAAGGAATATAACATACATAATGAATTCAACTTGCTGATGACTGCAACAAATAGAACTGTTTGACTTGGTCTCTAAAGACAGCAAGAGATGGAGCTTGCCTAATGTTGACCGGCAAAGCGTTCCATAGCTGGACAGCTTGAAAACTAAATGACTTGCCATAAAAAGTTTCACTACGCGCCGACGGTGTTTGAAGGAACAAGTTATATTTTGACCTGAGCGGTAGATTATGTGCTTTGCTCCAATATGTAAAAAGTTTCTTCAAATACCGCGGAAAAGTGGGATTAAATAACACGCTATAGAGAAGTGACATAATATGATCATTCCGACGAAAGCGAATGGGGAGCCACTTGAGCTGTGTACGAAATTGAGACACATGATCATACTTACGTAAGCCAAATATGAATCTTATACAATAATTTTGGAGACGCTCAAGTTTATCTAGCTGATCTTCTTTGAGATCGAGATAGCAGACGTCTGCATAGTCCAGGATGGGGAGAAGGAGGGATTGTGCAAGAGCAATTTTGGTAGCAGTGGGTAGAAAATTTCGCAAACGCCTCAACGCTCCGCCAGATGCAAACAGCTTAGCGCTAATCGATTTAATATGTGGTTCCCAGCTCAACGTGCGGTCAAAAACAATGCCAAGATTCTTGACTGATTCGCTGTAAGGTACAACGACCCCGTTAAAAACAATTTCAGGGATTGTGGCCCAGTCGACTCTGGATATCATATGAGCACTACCTAGTATAATAACCTGAGTCTTAGTGGGATTTACATTTAAGCCGTAAGAATTACTCCAGCGGACAATTTGCTGTAGATCGGTGTTTACCATGTCAATGGCCATACTTAAGTCAGAGAGCCGAGCTTGCGAGTAAATTTGGAGATCGTCTGCATAAAGGTGGTAGGGAGAATTTAAATAATTAGAAATAGAGTTGATAAAGATTGCAAAAAGAAGTGGTGATAGCACGCCGCCTTGAGGGACTCCAGCATTTGTATTACACCAAGACGAGAAAACCTCGTCGAGGCGAACACGTTGTCGGCGTCCATACAAGTAACTGTGAAACCAATTGATCACCGATGGAGATATGTTAATAGAACGCAACGTCGCCAGCAAGATATCGAAATCGACGGCATTGAAGGCATTACTGAAATCTAACAGAGCTAGAACAGTAAGCCTGCCGTCGTCCATACCTTTGCGAATGTCGTCGGTGATCTTAACAAGAGCAGACACAGTGCTATGCTCAGGACGGAATCCGTGCGCTTTGATAATTACCGCACTTATATCATAATGTAATGTAATGCAATGTAACACAATGTTACGCACAATAATTTCAAACTGTGATTCATCGTAAAACAAAAAGACATACTCATGTAACACTCGCGTCCATGAAAATACTTAAATAAATTTCAGGTAAATGTAGCATGAGTGTAAAAAAATACAAAATGTCGTTGTTTATCCGAAAGCTTTAAAATTGAATGCCCGCACAGAATACAACAAATGTTAACTACTCAGCTGAGGAAAGAAACGAATATGATACAAATAAACTAGTTCTTATTGGTGTGAAGCTTTCGTGTGAAGTGAGCGTAGGGCTGCCAGCATAATAACATTAGTATTACCTATTATTAATAATTGTAACACAAGTAGTATTTATTCATAATTAAATGTTGTTATCTATTATCCACTGGATATTCAAAATATCTGGAATTCCACACTTTTAAGGATAATTATTTATACTACTAGTATTTACTTTTTTGATTATATGGTCGCATATTTAGAAGTGAATATATATTATTTAATTTAAAGATGTATATTTTTAGTAGTATTATTGATTTCATTATTCATATTTAGTAGTATTATTTATGGTTAACATTTCAAAGACTCTATTTTTAGAGAATTTTGTCTCTACTTTTGCGATAAGAACTGACTAGACTGTAGGAAAAATTCATTTAGGCAACGCATTGCCTGAGTGTGTTTTTCCCGATGGTTACAAACCTTGGTGTCTTCAAATAGAGAGTAAACCGGTTCCTTCCTTCTAAGTAAGCACGCTCCATGGTAGACCAAAGCGTAGAGCGACGATTTGATGGACCGCATCATCACTTTAACCAGCGAGACATAAAGTGGGAGTGTAAGTGGAAATCGAAGTAACGACTTACGCTTATATTATTATGGCTGTTAGGCAGCCCTAGGTGAGAGTAAATTTAATTAGTTTAGACCGATCCACTGTTTTCACTCGTAAACTTTTTATGAGGGGTAAAAATAAGACCGCTTAAACAAACGTAAGTGTGTACTGGCTTCTGGCCGGTCAGCACATCGGAGCTTCTTTCATCTCATTATTTACTCTTCACAGTACTTTCAGAATTTTTCGTAAGTATTTGTCGGTCAGATTGGTATGAAGAGACAAACAAGACGGGCGCAAGCAGCCCACTTAATGTTCCCACGGCTGGGACATAGGGCCTCCTCTCGTAAGGGTAGAGTCTAAGATATAATCTACCACGCTGGCCTAGTGTGGGTTGGTATGACGCATAACCTCGAAACATTTTAGGAACATTGCGGTTTCCTAACGATGTTTCCCTTCACTTTTTCAAAGTCAATGGCATTATGTACATGACTTGGAAAAGATAGTGGTGTGCGTGTGATTCGAACCAGGAGCTCCCATATCGGCAATTGGTGTTCTCCCGACTGGACTATCCGTAACTTGAGTAGATGGTAGCGACTTTAAAAAGTCGCTTGAATGACAGTGTATCAAACCTGAAACGATTGAATACCAACTCTACAACTTTTAAAATAAAGTTGAAACTTCTTTAGTCTATTTAAGAAACTCTTCATTTGAGTTTTGATAGTCTGAATTATTTAGAAGTGATATATCAAATACAACTTGCAGCACTTGAAATTAGGTACCCAAGTTGAAATTTCTACTACCAACCAAGCCACTAGGCCAAAGTCTTAGGTTTAACTCACAAATATCAGTAGTGTATATTGTACAAGACCATACAGAAGGTAAATCTATCCTTTTCCATCTTTATGTTCATTGCAAAAACGAAATATTTTCTGCGTACCCTTTTCTGTAACGCAGTAAGCGTTATGGGAAAGCTAAGGCAAGCTTTATGGGTTTCCGTACCCAAATGTATTATACATACTAACTTTGCTTTGTGGTTTTACTTATTCGATCCCAGAGGAGCCACAAGTTTCTTGGGACAAAATACACCCTACCTTCACAAAATTAACCGGCTAAGTGCATGACGGCCCATGCGAATGGTTCTGGTAAAGACAGGCAATCCTACTAATGTTATAAATGTAAATGTATGGATGTTTGGATGTTTGTTGCTAAATCACGTCCTAACGTATGAACGGATCGGGCTGAAAATTGGAACACAGTTAGATTATAGTCTGGAGGAACACATAGGCTATTATCCCGAAAAACAACGGGAACAACGGGAATGGGAACTTCGCGGGGGGAACACCGCGGGGCGCTGCTAGTTAATGAAAAATGAAATGAAATGAAATGAAAGTAATTTATTCCAGATTAAAAATCCATATTATAAACTTAAAACACATTAAATTAAATGAAAAATTGAAAATATGAATTTAAATTGAATTGAAAAATGAAAATGAATAAAAATATAACTAAAATAATTAAAATTAATAAATGCAAATGTCAATCAAATTATATAAATGTTAAAAGTTGACACAAATTAAGTAATAGGCGCGTAATACGCCCTCCACGTATGGTGAAGTGGGCTGTTGTCCCAGTCTCTGACGGCAGCCACCAGAGTGTTGTGGGAGCGGAGCAACGCGGTTCGCGCGGTCGCCGCGCGGTTCCGCAGCAGCGCCGGCCAGCCGGGCGCGCGGCCCGCCAGCGGTTGAATAATATAAATATAATATTAAAATATAACCTACTATACCCGTTATTTTCCGGGATAAAAAGTAGCCTATGTGTTCTTCCAGACTATAATCTAACTGCCCTCCAAATTTCAGCCCAATCCGTTCATACGTTACGGCTTGATTGAGCAACATCCAAACAAACAACATCCAAATATCCTAACATCCATACTTTGACATTTATAATATTAGTGGGATAAATACTACATTTGGAACCATTAGTATTAAGTAAGTATAGGTAAGTTTCTAAAATATAGGCTCAATAATGATTTACCTGGTTCACTATTGTTTCACAAATATTTTTTGACAAAACATCACTTTGAAACTAACTATTCGTTTGACAAGAATTCTGCCGTCATACGGAGAAAAGACGTATCTAACATTTTTGTCAAAATAGAGTTACATATACAACGTGGTGGATTTACCCCCAACAATATTTTAACAGTCCATTCTAACACTGATGTAGACTTCATCACCCAAGGTCTCTTTCCCCTCAGCACGCTAGATCACGAGATAATGCGAGTCAAAGTTTGACGTAAAATTTCCACCAAATCACCAGCTTCAACCCTAAAGCATGTATAGCAGACAAACGACCTTGCTGCCGACGCTGCGACATCGTACAAAAATCAGTGCGGATATCTGGCCATTAGGGGTATGTCAAATTAAATAACAATCAAAAAAAAAATATTTTTTTTATGGAAAAAAAATTTTGAGCTTTCATGCGTAATTTTCACATACACGATTCTAAACTTAATGTAGATGAACTACCATAAATATTGTTGCACCTTTCTGCAACACCTTGTATATTCGGAATCAGCAGAAAAAGACGCATCGGCTAGTATTTTTTAAATAGCTTAAAAACCAATCAGAGCCTAGTTTTTCACAATTAAAAAAGACGCATTTGCGGTTTGGCTTGTATATTACTTAATAGAAAAGACACTTCTGATGAATACTAAGTAGAAAAAACACATCTGAGTAGAAGCGTCTCATTTATTTATAAAATATGTTTTTGGTCATAGAATGAAAAGGCGTTTTTGATTACTCATAAGAAGAAAAGACGCTTCTGCGTAGAAACGCCTTTTCATTGTCACAAGTAACTAAATTAGTGAGACGCAAGTGGCAGTACCGTCTTTCCTACTTAGTATTGTTAGATGTGAGAGGTGAAGTAGGGTACCGGGTTGTGAGACTCCCAGTCAGTTGCGCCCTATCCTGCTGTTTTAATTGATAAGCGTGGAACTAATTCTAATTTAAAGAAAAATGATGATAAAAAATAATAAAACAAATAAATTCATTCCGTCCTTTAATATCTCACTACAGAAGAGAACATGCCCCAGAAAGAAAATATCTGCCATTGAACCTTACTGCAATGTATGAAGATTTTTGCCAGAAACAAAATATTAACAACCTTCTTGCTGATTTAAACACAATCTTTCAAGCCGAATGTGTTGGTATCACCAGGATGGCACAGGCAGTCGGAGCCAGATGTGTTGGGGACCTGAATATCAATATGATCTCCTACAGTACCTCAGTGCTTCAAGCCCCAAAAAATAAACACTTATAACCTCTGTCCTTATATTGCTATAATGCACTCCAAAAAGTGACCCTCCCTTGAATTAAAGGATATAACGAACTCTCTAGATAACGACGTAGCAGATGAACTGGCCAAAAGAGGAGCGGAGACAGTAGTATATGGAACGGAACTTCTAATGTCCATACCTCAGGCCGAAATAAAAACATGGCTGCAGGAAAATACTGAGTAAACTCATTTAAAAGAATGGAGAAACATTAAAAGATGCAGGCAAACCAAAAATGCTGTTTCGGTAGCACCAAAAAAACTTAAGAAGAGACTATATTCATAAAGTTATATGTACGTAACAGGCCACTGTCCTCTAAATGAGCACCTATTTACTATATGTGGGACAGCTAGCCCTCTATGCAGGGGATGCATGGAGGAGAAAGAAACACTACAGCATGTGATTGTGGAATGCAGGAGCATGGCAGATCAACGGGCAGAATTCCTCCAACTTCCAGCAGCTGTCCCGGAGGCCTTCAACAACCTGAATAGGCTGCTTGGCTTCTGGGATCGCCTGGGATGGCTGGAGTAGAAGGGAAGTATGAGCCACGCACAATAGCCCAATTGAGAGGCTGAGTGCGGAAAAGGCCTAGTCCAACTAACTAATTAACCTTCCTGCTGGTGACCAGATTTCCTATAACCTCTACAGAAAAGTTTTATTTTGAAGAAATTAAACATAAGTTTTACAATAATACTCGGTCATGGGAAATCTGACATGAGCAAAACATTTTTCCGCAATTTGCAGTACAAGGGGAAAAGACACAGAAACTGTCAAATAAGCCAAAATTACGAAAAGTACTGTGATAAATAAGATACTTCAGCTAGACTAGCATCTCAAAAAGATATTAATGAACAAAATAATGCGAACCACAATTCAGATACTAGATATTTTGCTGCTGTGACATGAAATACAACCACTAATTGTCAAATCTTTGCTGCAATATGGCATGAAGCTATTTTTGGCCTCATTAAAAAAAGTACCGTTAAAGTAATGAACGTGGATGATTTTTGTCAGTTTGAGGACTGTTCTTCAACTTACAAACTGCAAAATTCTTCGCCTCTTGTATGTTTAAATAATATGTGTGAAGTCACATTCCTCATAGGCAATTCGAGTACGAGAATTACCTACTTTTCTGACGGAAAAGAATACGCACTTGATTTTCTGAGACTAAAAGACTTTCTGGTACACCACCAGATTTAACATCCAAAACCTATGAATGGATGTAGAGGCATTACTCGCGAGCACAAATCAACGATTCTACAAAAAATTACACCGTTAACGCAAGATAAACAAACGCTACTTAAGTGTTGGATTCCTAAGAAAACATAAGTCTGTTTCTCATAATTTTCGTTTTAATTAAGAAAATATCTTCTAACTCCAAACTCCAAGAACAAGCCTTACTCAATCCTGGGTTCAGCACTTGATTGGACTATTTTAATGGAGACGTATGAAAATCACTTTAAAATCCCAGAGGCTGTGGGTGTTTCGTCATCCAGACTGGACATTTTCCTTTTTTCTAGAGCTACGAAACGCATAGTCCTTGTAGAACTTACAGTACCGTGGGAAACTAATATACCTAAAGACCACGCGATGAAACAAAATAAGTATTACGACTTTCAAAACGAATTAACAAAAAATTGCTATGTAGTTAATTTATACGCTGTAGAAGTAGGAGCGAGAGGTATACCAGCAAAATCTCTCTATAACCTGCTGAAAGACCTTGGCTTGTCCAGAAGTGCAGTAAGTTCTATACTAGAACGAGTATCTAAAGCTGCACTAGTAGAATCTTATCGGATTTGGCTGGGTAGGGAGAGAAATACGAGTAGTGAAGATGAGTGTTGACGTACGTCAAAAAGGGACCCCTTTTAAACCTACGCCCGAGTCACAAGTCTTGGGGTCTACTCGAGATTTCTCTCGCTGTCCCGGATGGACCCGGCACCCGCACTGTGAATCCATGGAATGCTAAAAATTTCGTCTCGTCTCTCTTAGGTTCCAACTTTCTGCTATAAATATATTAATAACTTACGGGCTTATCTGCGGGCTTTTTATAATTAGCAGGTTGGATACTAAGTAGAAAAGGCATTAATGGCTAGTTACGTCCAATTTTTTTTGTAAACATTTACTTTTAATTGACTTTTAAAAATGATGTCACTAAGATGAAAAGACGTTTCTAAAAATACTAAGTTGAAAGGACGTATCTAGCCAGAAACGTTTTTTCATTGTACTATAAAGTATTTCTTTTGATTTTTTTTACTAAGAAGAAAAAGAAAAAGTTATTTAATTAATAAACTAATTAATTAATATTTTTTTTAAATATACATACTGATAGCTTAAACTCCAATGCACACAGTTGCATTTAAAAATGAGTTGCTTATTTATTGTGTTTTGGACAGCAAACGATTAAATCATAAATATACTAAATATTTTTTTTCTCCGTTTCGGTATTCATGTAGATACGTCTTTATACCGTATGACGGCAGAATTATATTAATTAATTATTCTAGATTGGTAATTTATTTGCTATTCAACGTGGGAACGCGGCGAGTGTCATGGGCACCTTTGCACCGCGGGTCTACCGCCTAACGAAAAACGCTTTGATGCTTTGGCATTGCTGTCTCTTTCATTTCAAGCGAGAAGAAAAGAGACAGCAACGTCAAAGCCTCAAAGCGTCAAAGCGTTTTTCGTTAGGCGGTAGAGGCCCCGAGGGTCTATCGCCTAACTAAAATTGACATTGCTTTGATATTGCTATCTCTCTTCTTTTCATTTCAAATGATAGAGACAGCAATAGACGAGCCATAGCCGATTTAGTTAGGCGGTATAATGGCGGGTGCAGTTCGGGGTGGGTTATTCGGGGATTCCTTTTTTAAGGAGTAATTAAATTCTAAAAAAAAAATTACCTATCTAGAATAATTAATAAATTCAATGTAATAAATAAAAGAATTATATTATAGCATATTTCAGTGCAAAAACTTACAACATAAAAATGTTTCATTTTACAAACAACGTTCCGTATAATATTTATTTCGAAAATATCTTACATCAACAAATGTTTTATTTTACAAACCATTTATAATCAGTTATATAGCAAACGAGACAATAATTATACCGAATGACATTTAGTTTTTTGTACATTTTTTATTTCATTCACCATTCATTTTACAAATTTAACATTTACCGAAATGAAAGTTGGAACAAATATTTTGAAAGTACCCGATAAATGTTACATACACTCTAGGGTTAGTAGCAACAAGGCTAGGTGGAGTCAGGGTGCTCCGAGACGGATCTGGGTCCTAAGTAAACTAACCGGTCCAATGTGGTTACTTAGAAATTAATAAATACAATCAAGTTTTTATGTAACTTAATAAATGTTTGTTTTATCAATTTAGTGGCTTGCCAAACAGCAAGTTATAAAACAAAAATGTGTCAAGTGTTGGTTTTGTTTTCAAACATTTGTTAGCTAACATAAATATTAAAATAATTATTTGTCAAATAACGCGTAATGAATGAAAGTTTGTCAAATAACTATTACGTTGAGATATAATCAATTTGTTTTTTTTTGTACAATAATCATTTCACTACCCGTGAGTTTGTCTAACGTTGGTTATCGCTTGTCAATTTGTGAAAAAAAGTTTGTGAAAAGAACGGAAATTGGTATACGTACAAACACAAATAGGTACGTTTGAATTAGGAATACTCTTCACCATTATAAGATTGTAGCGAAAAAATATTAAGCATCTAAGCAAGCACCGGGCGTAAAATAATTAGGAACCTAACCTAAATAAATACCTAATACTTAAATTACGTGTAGGTATATTTATGTTACGTTCAATGGAATTTGTACCAAACTTTGTTTTATTAATTACTCTCTTCATATTATAAAAACCAATGGATGCTCGCGACTTCAAATACCAAAAAATCGATGAATTTAGCGCAGTGAATTTAATTCTTTAGAAACTAAACTTTTTTTGTAACAAAAATTCAACCCCACTTATTTATGTAAAATAAGTATGTATTTAAAACTATATAAGTATTATATCAGCTATCTGGCCGCCATCACACACGCTTTGCTTAGTTTGGGGCCAGATGGTGTTGTGTGTGAATTGTCCACCAATATTTATTTATATTTATTTATATATATATTTTGAGTGATTGTGCAACAAACATCCAAATTTCCAAGTATATAAACATTCAAATTTTCAAATCCTACTTCCTACAACACATGCACTTTTCATCATGGAAAATATACGAAACGAAAACCACGCGAGTAAAACCACGGGCTTAGCTCGTGCTTTAATATCGATAAACTCTTGTTAGGTATATTACAAATATATTTATAGTAACTAGTAGTTCACCCTGGGTTCGCCAGTGGTATTTATATGACCTAAGTTTACACTCAGGGATCACGTACCTACTTCGGAGAGTGTTCGACTGATTTGCATGATCTACTACCACCTTGTCCTTTTTTCTATCGGAATGCTCGTAGCTCGAAAAAGCGACATCGTTTCATGGTTGATGTTCCACAGACACGAACGAAGAGATTTGACTCTACTTTTGTGATAAGAAGGTCTAGGCTGTGGAATACGTTGCCAGAGTGGGTTTTCCCCGATAGTTATAATCTTTGTGTCTCCAAATCGAGAGTGAATCGGTTTTTTCTTGGTAAACACGCTACATCGTAGACCGCATCGTCGCTTAACATCAGGCGAGATGGCAATCAAGTGTAAACCTATAAAAGTAAAAAAAAACATCGAACGGTGAAATAATTTTTGAAATGGGTCCAGTAGTACCTGAGATTAGCGCATTAAAACAAAAATCTCATCAGCTTTATAATATTAGTACAGATTTCCGTGAGACATCAGAAAAAATCGAGTAGATTTCAGTAAAAGTAAATTTACAAGGGTGTCGATGGCATACGTCTGCGGAACCCGAAGTGATGTCGTCGGCAAGGGATTCCCAATCAGACGCCATGGAATCCGATTTGATCCTTTTATAACTTTATTTTGCGCAAATTTGTGAGATGCCAAAAAGAAAGAATCTATTTTGGGAATAGGAAACGTTGTGTGCGGTTTCTAATATCGAAAAAATACCAAACAGATTAAGGCCACGAGTCCACGCACGCGTCTTTTGTCGAATGCATGCATCCTACGAACAAACGCAAGACGTGCGGCTCTCGTGTCGTTGTCGTTTCGTGGACACATACTTCATTATTTGTACGCAAGATGCATGTATCCGACAATTGTCGAAATCGTGCGGATGTCGTGCAGCTACGTGGACAATTGGCCTAAGTCTTAGATAAGGAAAAGTAGTTAAGTAAGGAAAAGTAGTTAAGCATGTCAGTGAGACTTTTCCACTACATTGGGGTAAAAAAAGGGGAGTCACAATCACAATAATTTCTTGAACTCTTAGAACAAGGTTAGATTATAGCTTGAAAGATCACATGGCTACTTTTCTACCCGGGAAAATAACGTCAAGAGATGAAACCGCGAGGAGCTATCAGAAGATAATAAAACCAAACTACCTGAGAAAACGATGACGATAAAACTAAATAACTAAACGTAGATAATTATTATTATAGGAAAACTTTTAGTAAAAACGAATAACTCGACAACAATCTAAAAAAAATAGATAGGTAGATAGAATATCATAGAAGATATCGATAGAAGTGAAAACTTATAACTTGGAATTTGGTAGCTTACTTTGGAAACTACTAGGGTGTAACCAGAGGATGTTGCCTGGCCAACATGGCATGACCATCTAGAAATAATAATAATTAAAAAAAATGCACCAGCATATGAATAAACAAAAAAAAAATGCACCAGCTTTTCCCACTGGCTGATGCATTTCTAGATGGCTATGCTATGATGGGCAGGCCACGCCCTTTTTGTATTTTCCATTGGCTGACGCATTTCTAGATAGCTAATGGCTATGGTTCCGAGTTTATCCGAAGATTTTTTATCATATCCGAGCGTGACGCTAGAATTCATTTCACAGCCCACGAAAAATCTGTTTAGGCGTGCCAAAAGAAGTTTTCACTTCAAAAAACTTCTGGCAAACGCTAACTCCCAAGTCTAGTCCTTCACCTGAAGTATTATAAGTATGATAAAGAAGCGTCGTATCTACACACACCTACGCTTTTACATGTAATCAATAATCTCAAGAACGTTGCTTCTATAAGTTATTTAACATAACTTTCTTCTTGGAAACATTTCTTGAATGTTTATTGCGTGTAGCAGTAATATTTTTAAGCTTTGTTATGGATCTCACTTTCAAGTTGAGAATTTTTCTTGAGTACCTATTTATTCCGTACTTATTACTTTCCGTATAGATATAGTCGATTAAATTTACCCAAGTGCCTTTTAACTCCCTCCTTAGGGAAGTGAGCCCATTTCAGCATTGGCAGAACGTTGAGTTGTTTTGTTTGTGTTATTTTATGGTATATTAACCGAAGATGTGAATAACTGTTGAAAAAATATCAGTTTTTTTAGTTGTTCAGGCACAGAATGGTACAAGCTGCTTATACCATGAAAAAACTGATATTTTTTCAACAGTTATTCACATCTTCGGTTAATATGTATATCATAAAATAACACAAACAAAACAACTCCAATAACGTTAATATTATTTAGATCGCAACTTTGAGTTTTTAGGCATCAATAATAAAACAATTTATTTAGGCCGTGAGGCTACGGCTCATAGTCACTACGTGCGTAATTACAGCTCTTCGCATCCAGTTTCGCCTGAGTTAAAGGCTAAAAAAAGTCCCAAAAGAGTCGTTTGGAACCGCCTAAAATACGACTAAGCTGGAAAATAACGCTATCTTCAGTAATACTTTTATTTACAAGGTATTTTCTAGCGGTTAAAATGTGCTTGCAAAACTTGAGATAGTTTCACATTCAGGTAGAGAAATATGTATACCAATAGAATAGGAAACCTTGCAAGCAACGCGAAGTTCTAAACTTTGAAATGAGATACCTGTACTGCGATGCGATTACTTGTTATGACGATGGAGCCTAACCTTATCGTTCGAGTCTTTGGAACATCAACTATAAAACGATGTCGCTTTTGAAGTTACGAGCAGTCCAATAGAAAAAGGGGCAAGATAGTATTACGTAGATACACACGCATTAAATTGAAAATGAGAGAGATTCACACTCAGAGAATTAAGATTAGCAAGAGAGAGCGTTCAAGCTTGAAATTGACATTCAAAGTGCTTCGTATTGTATTGTGGTCACTTGCAGTGCTAAACCTAATGAGCACTGAGACGTCACTGAATTCACGCTGAATTGACCCTAACTGGGTTTACTGTTTCACAACGTTTATGAATTACGTTATTTAATAATTGTTTTGAAGCATGTTAGTTTTAAGTTCAGACCTGTTGGCCCAACTTTCATTGTCGATTATCCCTAATTTTGTTATGAAACCACTGTATTTTAATAGAAATAGTTTCTAAGCACACATCGTTTTGGAAAGTAGTATAGTTCTATATAGACTAACCTACTGTACGTTATAATAATATGGTTTACATACTGTTTCGTGTGCTCATTCGATAAAAAAAAACGTCCGCCCACCGAGGCTTTGCTGTATCTACCTTAGGGATGGCTTAAACAAATACCTAATCCATCAAAAACCCCTACTTCTCGAGGAAGTCGACAAAAATCTACCCCGTGTCATTCCTTCGCCCGTATTCTCACGAGTCGGGCACATACTTATGCTACCTTGGTGTACGTCATTAATAAATAATAGATTTGTTAAAAAAAAAAATTATGTGCAGGCTAGTAAAATAGAAGATTTTTTCCCAAAAATTGCCAGAGCGAGAAATCGCAAAACACAAAACTATAGTCTTTAAAATAAAAGGCCTATTATGAAATTTTAGAAATACTAGTTTTGTATTCCATCGTATTATTTTACGTCCAAAAATGTATGCAGTTCTGAAACTATAGTACTGCTATAGTATAAAATAGCTACTACGATCTAAATTGAATCTTAACTCCATTACCTTATAAATAAAAGCAATCCTTGAAAATATATACCAGGCAGCAACACTCAAGAATCCTACTCAAAGTCGTTTTTCCGCCGTCACTCGTCCACATTCGACGTCCCTCTTCAATCAAGGGTTTTCCTTCAATTCTCATTATCTCTCCGTGCGGTTAGATCGGCTCGTGAGGAAAGTCAAAGGCTTGCGGTGGGGTCGAGTCATGCGCCTTTTATGTAAACCTGAATGACAGGCATTCCGAGCGAGTGTTCCTGATAGCCTTCGAGGTGGAAAATTAAAAGACAAAATATGCAATTATAATACATTGCGGTTTGCTTGGCTTTCGTCTGGTTGTTGGTTGAACATGATAATGTTTTATGATTTCCTTTATTGTTGTTTTATATTGGTCAAAGAATAACAAAATGTATATTTTTACCTGTCTTAAAAAAAGGAGGAGATGTTCAATTCGGTTGTACGTTTGTTTTGTATGTACGAGTATGTTACGCGACAGCTCCGCCAATCGATTCTGATGTTTTTTGTTAGATAATTTCAGAGGCAGTTCCATATAAATTTTATTGAAATTAGTATAAGTACGGGCTTTTGAAATGTCAACTAGAATTCTAAAATAAACCTGGATGAAGCATTCGTAACACCTCGCTATTTCATATTGATCTCGCTGAAACAGTGTGTTTTACTTGATTTTACAAAAAATATGAATTTAGCCGAATTATGGTCTGAGTAACTTTCTTTTAAGTTTTGTTTTTTTCTGATTAAATTAAAACTATTTTTGTTTCATGTTAGTGAAAGTATTTAGTATAAGTATTTTGTTTCATGTTAGCCTATTTATGCTTTTTGGATTATTGTTTTTGTTTTTAAAAATTGTATCCACTAAATTGTATGGTTAAAAATAAAACCTTCTTGTTACATTATGCGAGATGGGAACTCGCAACGAATAGTCCACTACTACCAACCAATTGGTAAAGAATCACTTCATTCCGTTCGATAGAAATTCATACCTAACATGCGAAATTTCATGCACGATGCTCACATCATGAAATCGATGACAATGAATGAAAACTCAATACATGTTGACAATGTCGACTTTTTGAACTTTTGTAGGGGTATGAATCTTTGCTGAGTTCCGCTGGAAAACAATTTCTTACTCAGATATTCTACCTCCAAGCAGCAATTAGCGTTTGACGATAGCTACATAGTTACGTATGAATATACTATTATGGGAAGCTGTGTTCTTTACCTACTATCAGAGTTATATCCTGCTTGTCTCGTTATCCGTGTTATAAAACTCTTACACAATTGAAATAAGTTTTGGGGCAAAGTTAGTACATACTGGCAATTGCCTGTATAAAGCGTATTTATGCTTTTTTATCAAGTATAGGTGATCCATTCACACTCGATTTGAAGATACCATCCGTCAAGGGATATCCACTCGTGCAACGCATTCTACAGTTTTAATGTTACTACAAAAGTAGAGTCAAACCATCAGTCGTTCGAATCTTTGGGATGTCAAGAGTAACCATGAAACGATGTAGTTATTTCGAGCTACGACCACTCCAATAGAAAAAGGATAAAATGGTACCTAATACTTGTAGATCAGCTCTCTGAAAATTTTATGAAATATATTAGACTAGTTTTTATCTAATACATCATTTGATATTAAGACGGTGTTCAAAACGTGTTTGGGATTGAGAATTTACCATATTATTGTCTAGTACGAAACACAATAAAAGATACGCGGTACATTCCTCCCAGACATCAATATACAGTTAAGCTGCATTTTCCAACTCGTAAAACGTTTAACTAATTTACTTATTTATCGTCTAAATAATTCAACAGACGCGGTTCCCGAATTAAATCCCATTATCCGTTTAATGTAATTCAAAGTTCAAGTCACTTGACATTAGCATCTTGGAAGAAATAATTTCATCTTCGCAATAAGCCTTATTACCCAAATTACAGAATTCTACGTTCTGAAATTAATAACGGCATTTTCGGAAGTGTGCTTAGCTTTAAATGTTACGGAATTTTGCACGGAGGAAACATTTTAATCTTAGTAGGTACCTAATTTTCTAAATGTGTCAGTTTGGGTGTTTGTCCGTGTGAATTTTTGTTGCTTAATTACGTCATTAGTGCAGAGTGCGTCAGGTCGAGATTTGAAACTCGTGATAGATTTTATTATAGACTAGAATAGAGCATTAGCTATTTTTTCAACAAAAAAAAAAAACTCTACAAATGCAACATTTTGCCTTTGTAGAGCATTTGTTTTGTACTATGTAACTGCAAAACTCATTCCTTTCTTGAAAAAAAAAAAAAAACCTTTTTGACGTATCTTTTGGCAGGATGAATCTATTTAGTTTGGGAGTTCTTACAAGAACGTCGGCTCTCAATAAGATTGGAAAGTAATGAAGTTTTAAATAGAAACACAGGAACTGGAATTGCCCAAGGAGATCCCTCATCTCCTTTCTTATTTAATGCCGCTACTATTAACGTTTGTAAGAACATACACCAAGTATTTGTATCACAATATGCGGACGATTTTGTTCTTTATTATACCGCCAAGAGTGTTGTAGACGCGGTACCTGTTATACAAACGGCGTTGAATTCACTAAACTTTATGATCGAAGAAATTGGTTTAAATATCTCTTGCCGAAAAACTAAGGTTTGTGTATTCACAAAAGGACAACCTAGACTCACAAATAGATGTAGGGCACAATTAACTGTAAATAATTTTAGAATACCCCAAGTGGATCATGTGAAATATCTAGGGATACAATTTGACAATAATTTAAGATGGGGAAAACACATCAATGAAGTTAGAGACAAAACTTTAAATTTCTTAAATGTGTTTAGAGTATTGGCAGGAACCAAGTGGGGTATACATCCGAAGCATCTGAGGCGTCTCTATATTGCTATTATCCGCAGTAGGTTGGATTATGGATGCTTTTTATACGACAACAGCGCAAAATGTCATTTAAATAAACTTGATGATATTCAAAATCGAGCCATGAGAATAGTGGGAGGCTTTATTAAAACCACTCCCATTCATGTGATGGAGAGTGAGTTGGGCCTGCCACCATTATTCATCCGTAGAAGATATCTGGCAGCCAAATTCTGGCTTAGATCAAGGAATATAGACGGTAATTTAACAATACGGGGATTAGAAAGTTTAAGTAGCATCTGTGAATGTGCTTATTGGAGAAGGAAGAAAATACCGCTACTTGTAGAAACCCATAGAATGTTCTGTAACACTCCGGTGCACTCAGGTGTAAACTTCCCTATGTATTCGCTTAGTGCGTGGGTTACTAGCTATGACCTCTCTAACACGATAGTTACTACAGTTGACGGCGTAGAAACGGCAAAGAGGCATCTTAATACAGTAGATTTGAGAAACATATGTTCTGAATATATCCTTAGTAAATATGGTCTGGCTTACAAAGTCTATACTGATGGATCAAAGGATGAAAACAAATGTGGCTCAGCTTTCTTCGATCCACAGATTGACATTTATGCAAAATTTAGTATTCAATGTAAAATGATATCTATAATGCATTGTGAATTGATTGCGATTGCTGAAGCTCTAGCTTATTTGTCAACACGAGATTTTGATAATTTTGTCATTTTATCAGATTCAAAAAGTGCCTTGTATCATTTGGCTAGGTTACCCTCGACTTTTCGAGGACACCCGATTGCCTACAAAATATTAGATACCATTTGTAAAATGCGTACGTCTGGGAAAGATGTTGTGATTCAGTGGATCCCTTCACATGTAGGTATCGTGGGCAATGAGGCAGCAGACAGAGCAGCTAGAGAAGCGATATCTGACGGCTTCCCATACCCTTGCTTGCCATTGACTAATGAATTGTTAAGTGGAATAAAAGTAGATTGCAGACAAATCTGGAATGAGTATTTCGATGAACGCTCGCTTACAAAAGGTGTATGGTATAAAACAATTCAAAGTCTGCCACCGCGTTGCTCATGGTTCGAAAATATTAAATTAAATAGATTAGACTGTATACTTATGATGAGACTTCGTTCCGGACATATCCCATCGAACAAATTCAAATATCTGGTGGGTATCACCGACTCACCAAATTGCTTAGAATGTGGAGTGGTAGAAGATGTCCATCATGTGCTAATGGAGTGTGTTCGCAACGAAGCTCAAAGAAGAGATTTGATACAGGACGACATATGTTATGACATATGTTGGTATTTGCAACAGCGCTTTATCTTCACCGTCTTCCGATGAGGCTAAGGTGATGTTGCATCTTTATAAAAAAGTAATGTAAGTAATAATAACATAAATCTTAATTATATTTGTATTTAGTTACGGGAGTGACATAGTCATTGCATGACAAAACTCCTTTTAATTAATAAAGATTAAAAAAAAAAAAAAATCTATTTAGTTGATTCGAATTTCGACCCGATTTATTCAGACGTTACGACGTGATTACAATCTTGGTGTCTTCAAATAGAGAGTGAATCGGTTTTATTTCTTCTAGGTAAGCAAACTCCATTGTAGACCGTATCGTTGCTCAATGTAGGCGAGATGGTGGTCAAGTGTAAACACATAGTGGATAAAAATTGTAGTTATTGGGGAACTTATTAGTTCTTACAGTACTTATAATCATATACGTATCCTACTAATATCCTATTAATATTATAAATGTCAATGTATGGATGTTTGGATATTTGGATGTTTGTTGTTCAATCACGTCCTAACGTATGAACGGATTGGGCTGAAATTTGGAACACAGATAGATTATAGTCTGGAAGAACACATAGGCTTACTATCCCGGAAAAACAACGGGAACGGGAACTTCGCGGGTAACACCGCGGGGCGCTGCTAGTATATATTATGTACATGTATAATCTCACGGTAAGTTAGGTTAGTTTGTATACTGACATCGTTAGATTATATTCTGACGGTTTTAACAATTTTACGGTGTCATATATAAATATGTAGTATATATAATTACATAATAAAGCTCATGGGAAGCTTGCGGTGACGACACCAGTTTCACGTTTTTTATTTACCCAAAAAGTACACATAATATCTCAATACACAGTATACATATAGCTCATGAGATGCGTTTGGTGACGATGACGCGAGTTCCACGATTTTTCTTCATCCAAAAATTGCTAAATGAAATGCCTAAAAAAGTTTTAGCTTCAAAAATCATCTACTTCTGGAACGTCCCAACTGTCTCTCGTCTATATCCGTTTTTGACAAAGTTAGAGAGAGCTATTTTTAACTGGCGGACCGAGAGGGATTCCCTACTAATTATATTAACGCGAATGTAACGGGCTGCGGTCTCATCAAAGAGTCATCGGCTTGGATGTGGTGAGGCTCTTCAGCTTAAGGGTAATGTTCTTGGCTTAACGAGCTGATTATGAGTTTGGTCGAGTAAGCTAGGGAAGGTTTATCCTTTTATATTTTTAGTTTGTAATATCGTGAACTTAATTAAACAATTTCAATTAAATTTAAAAAATGCGAAAATTTAAAAACGGATACTATAATTCTTCCTAATAATTCCTTCTTACTAACTAATAATATAAATGCGAAAGTTTGTGTGTAGTATGGATGTTTGTAACTCTTCGAAGCAACCTTCTTTCTTCCTTTTTCTTAGGGTTTAGTCAAAAAGTTTACATACGTTAACAAACGCTTTATCCGTAATCACGGGTCGTGTCGCTCTTGTAGAAGTGTCATACTTTTTGTCGTGGCACGTCACTCTGTAGCCAAGTTGCCATAGGTAATATACACCTCACCTGCTTACGATTGGTACAAAGGAACCGTACTAAAATTTACTTATTCTTTATCTAAGGGTTTAATCAATACTAGTAGCACCCGGCGGCTTGTTCCGCGTAGTTTCCGATCCCGTAATTTTTTCGCGATAAAAAATAACCTAAGTATGTTTTAACACAGATCTATCTAAGAACCTCTAAGTCACTGCAGGTCCTTTTCAGACTCTCCGTGTTTCTCACAAGATTCAATGAATGTTGAGGTAGCTAGAATCACATTTGGAATGGGCCGGTGTCCAGCCAGCATTTTTGAATTATTACACAACCATTCTTCAAACATTGCCAAACCAGTGGAACACAGTGATGCCTGCACACCCTGCTTGACACTAGAACTACTGCCAAAGGTGTGGTACTTCCCCAAGCGGACTCTGCAAGGAGTCGTATTATGAATCCGTGTTATTATGATAGCTAGAATGACAAACAAAGGTGGAAGTACACTCCTGGTGGACCCTGGAAAAGTAATCCAAAGTAAGCTGAAGCTACTAACCTGTGGCATGTAGCTTCCTCAGCGGGTCCACGATCGCGAAGTACCTGTCAGCGCTCAGGGCTGTCAGCGTGAACACTGACACGCCGATGCTGACGTCCTTCGCCGCTTCAGACACCTTGCACACCGTGACGCCCCACGGCCACGACTCCAGTGTGTACACGATGGACGTGAAGGGGACGCAGGTTATGATCACCAGCAAGTCTGCCAGCGCCAGAGATAGGATATACCTGCAAAAATAAAAATATTTTTTTACTCTGCCTCTGGGTCGGCCTCTACAATTAAAAAGGTATTTTTTACTACTATATTGGACTCAAACAAAAAATAAATCTCCTTTTTTTAACAATGTCAAGCTTGACACCTAATGGCAAGGGATAATATGGCCTACGATGGAGCATGTTTGTCTTGAAGGAATCCATCCATTCACTCTCGTTTTAAAGACACCAAGATTGATAATAGCATATAAGCAATATAAGATGTAAACATTTTTTTTTTTATAACATAGAGTGACGAGACGAGCAGATCATGTGCCTGATGGTAAGCAACATGCCTGCCACATAACAGCACAGTAACACGCAGCTATTGGAACATGATAGTCCAAATCATCACCTAGCACTGCACTGCGCTCGTCACCCAGAGATCTAAGATATTATGTCTCTAAGCCCTGTAATTTCTCTGGAATCATTGCCCTTCAAACCGGAACACAGTAATGTTTGCACATTACTGCTTGGCGGCAGAATATTTGGCAAAGGTGTGGTACTTCCCCAGGCGGACTCTGCTAAGAGTCCTACCACTACATTGGGGAAACCTACTCAAGCACGACATTACATAAACTAGACCTTTTTAGGGTTCTGTACCCAAAGGCTAAAAATGAAACCCTATTACTGAGACTTGACTGTCCGTCCGTCCGTCCTTCCGTCCGTCTGTCCGTCTCTCATCAGACTGTATCTCAAGAACGGTGATAGGTAGACAGTTGAAATTTTCACAGACGATGTATTTCTATTGCCGCTATAACAGGAAATACTAAAAATAAAATAAAAACAACATTTAAGGGAGGCTCACATACAACAAACTTGATTTTTACCGTTTCATGCTCGATCAGTCCACCCCAAACAAACTAGACGAAGCTCTCATGAACCATTTTGGAGCCATTGTGATGGCTTCAAGGCTGTCTGGTGTTGGTGAAATTGTCCTCATCGGAGACGTCAATCAGTTGCTTTATTTCGACAGGGAAATCTCTTCGAAATGAGGTATCACCGTCAGAACCTGGTAACAAAGATCAGCCAGGAGTTGCTCTGCACACATCGCAATCCGATGTATGTCGCATATACGCTGAGGGAAATATACTCAGGTATGTACTCCTCAGCACCCCGTATAAAGTCCCTAGAGCAGAAAAGGTACAAGAAAGCGAAAATACCTTACCAAACACTCTATTTTTAGTTCACACTCAAGAGGAGAAAGAGACCCTGACAAACCAGGGTTATGTGTCAGACACAGTATCCTCACCATCCATGATGCTCAGGGACTGACATATGAGTCGGTAATCGCAATCAAAACCAAGGCAAACATGAAGCTGCACGAGAGCGTGCCCCATGCGGTTGTTGCAATCTCACGGCACACAGGGACCTTCACGTACTACGCTGACGACACCGACGACGCCATCGGTCGGTTCGTGCGGTGAGCGTTGGCTGCATCACCGAAGACCATCCGAGAGTTCAACCTACAGAAGGCCATCAGGGACAGAAATGCAGCCGTAGTGGAGGCTCTGGGCCGGGAGGAGGCGGCTTAGGCAAATGGCAATAAGGCAAAGAATCGATGTCGAGTCGATTACTTGTGGAATCCCAGCCGGTATTAGTGATCGGCTCAACAGACGAGCACTAGTATTAGGTTTAAAATGTTCCCAACTCTCCCCTTATTTTCCTCTTCTTTTGATTATTCAAGAAATATGTCATAAATAAGATTTGAAATGACAAAAGTCATGGAGTGGAAAATTTTAATAAAAAAAACTAGATGGCGCCACTAGTAAAAATAAAACGCGATATCGAATTCGTCGTCAGAATCATGAGCCAAAAATCAATATTTCAATAAAACTTTTTGCTGTCTGCGGAAATTACGATGTATAAGAAATTTCGAACAAAGCCAAAGAGATTTTCGCCGTTTTTTTGCTAACGGTACGGAACTCTTCGTGCGAGTCGTGGGAGTCCCACTCGCACTTGGCCAGTTTTATTTTTTTATAGAGTAGAGTAACAAGACGCAGGATATGTGCCTAATGCAACCTAAGCCTAATGTGCATATGTAGGCAACATGCTTCTTACGAAAGTGGAATCATAGCTTCTCGTTCAAGGCTTTAGAACGTTAACGGCTTAACGGTGAAACGTTTTAATTTTTTCGAGCTACGAGCTCTTCGACAAAAAAAAGGTAGGATTGTACAAAATCATTTATCCTCTTCTTTTCCTCCTTTTTGAGCCATTTCACTACAAAATGTATAAGATAAATTTTAAAGTTCACGATGCATACTACAAAATAATAAAATCAACGGAGAGTCACACAAAAAAAGAAATACCAATACGCCTCCTGGCAACATCCAGAATCATAATTTCCATGTTTTTCCGAGTTCAAAACCGTACACTAATTGCGGTTCTCATATTTTGCACACTCAATTTCATTCAGCGCCTGGTCAAAATTACTCATTAGAGAAATAAATTATGTTTTTTAAATTCACTTTCATACCGATTTTAGATATTAGCGAATACAAAAATTATAGAAGTGTTTTGAGAATAATGAGATTAAATACGTACAAGTACGGCGGCACTTCAAATGCCAAAGCATAAACAATCCACTTAGGTAACCTAACACCCGTTTTCCTGCCAAAATTGTAAAACGCAAATACCTACGGGACTAATGAGTGGCTAGCAAGCTGAAGTGGTAGTGGGCTGGTCATATCTCTCGTAGGACCGATAATAGATAGATAGATAGATAGAGTGGAAACTGCTATTAGGCAAAAACGTAGCGTCTGACGTTTTGAAACCCGATGGAGTGACGATATGCGTAAAGCTGCATGCAGTGGTTGGAGAAGAAAAGCCGAGGATAGGGCTGAGTGGCGTATTATGGGAGAGGCCTATGTCCAGCGCAGTTGTTCGCTTTAGGACAGATTCGCTTTATGACAGATTCGCTTTACGGCAGAATCGCTTTATGACAGATTCGCTTTACGGCAGAAATTGTACAGTTAAGTACACTAAAATAATGCCTAAATAAAAAAGGTATAGGTTTTTGTAGTGGTAGGACTCTTAGCAGAGTCCGCCTGGGGAAGTACCACACCTTTGCCAGATATTCTACCGCCAAGCAGCAATGTGTAAGCGTTACTGTGTTCCGGTTTCAAGGGCAATATTTCCAGCGAAATTACTGGGCTTAGAGATATAACACCTTAGATCTCTGGGTGACGAGCGCAGCGCAGTACTAGGTAATGATTTGGACTCTTCATGTTTCTATAGCTGTGTGTCACTGTGCTGTTATGTGGCAGCCATGTTGCTTACCATCAGGCACACGTCCTGCTCGTCTTGTCACTCTTTGAAATAAAAAAAAGGTTCAAACACAAGAGGTGGAGACGTTCTTTAAATCTTTATTAAACGCAATTCATGGAAACGTTTTAGCAGATTTTGTCCTAACATTTCTGTTGCCCTGGTACTTTCTTTTCAATTTATTTTATTAGTGCAGTAACTTTATACATTACCGTATGCGTTAAATCCGGTAGATCTGATTTTTTGCAGACTTGTTTATGATGTTGGCCTAATGATTGTCCCAAGTTTGTGACCTCGAGCGACGAACGCAACTTTGTCAAAAATCGAAAAAAACCGCGAAAAAATCGTTTATTTTTCAAATTTTGGCGATTATAACCCTAAACGACTAGTTTTTGTAAAAACTTTTTTATGGCGTTTATAAAGTAGACCAAATTTGCTACAATAATTATGATACTAGAATTGTCTCTGTACACCCAATAGTTTCTGAGAATAAGTCTTTAATTTATAATTGTTTTCGTACTCAAAATTTATAATTGTTTTCGTACTTTGCAATTTTTAACAATATTTTAACTCCTACTTGACCACTTTGTGGCACAGTTACGGCGGTTTTTAACCCCCGACCAAAAAAAGAGGTGATATAAATTTGACGTCGAAGTCTATCTGTCTATCAGACAGACACACATACAGGTCTGTCTCTATGTGTATCTGTCTATGGCACTGTAGAGCTGAAACGGATGGGCCGATTTCGATGCGGTTTTTTTATTCGAAGAAAAATTTTTGTGTTGATGTTTTGAGCTATTTTTGGTTAATATCGATTCAAGATGGTCGCCTACACCAAATGGCAGACCAAATATTTCATCACAATCTACCTCAATATGGGTATCAAATGAAAGGGCTTGACTAGTAGAGTACTATACAGTATAACAAATTTAAAATCACAAAACGGCGAACTCCATAATTTTTTTTTCACTAATGCCTTTATGGGTGTCAAATGAAAAAGCTTGACTAGTTGTATCGATTGTAAGCCGCTTTACAGTTACTTAAAAAGGAAGCCCAGTATCAAGACAGAAATTTAAGAAGGATAGAAACCTTTTGTAAATGTAAACGGCGTGGTTTAAAGTTAAAGGAAAAAGATATTAAAATTGACCTGATTATTACTAGTGCACGAAATTACCGTGTTGGAATGCTTAGAACGCTTGTGCAGGGTGAATTTAATACATTGACTTGAACGTGGCAAGAAGCCTTTGTTTAAAAAAAATATCAATGTTCAATGAATTATTGTCGAGTTGTCTGTACTTTTGCCTTAAAGCGAATCTGTCATAAAGCGATTCTGCCGTAAAGCAAATCTGTCATAAAGCGAATCTGTCCTAAAGCGAACAACTAGTCCAGCGCTGGACTAGGGTGGGCTAATGATATAATATTATAGTTTTTACTTCGATTACATTTCTCAATAATTAACAATAAACTTGTTACAGTCCGCGAGGTATAAGCTGAGCTTTGCATTAGTGTGAGTGATCACATGCATACGCATCTATTACCAAAAGTACAGTCAGACAACAAACTCTTAAACAACAAGCTGACATTAACTATCCAGGATCAATATGGTCATTGCGAAAAGAAGTATCTCTTTTAGGATTCAAATGGTCAAGGACAGAGAATAACAGAAAATTTTTAATGGAAAAGCATGAGATCCGTCACCTACGTATAACTTATTTACTTAAAATTTCCGAATACCGTATTCAGGGCAGGCCTATCGTTTATACCGATGAAACATATATTGACACCACTCACACTTCATCAAAATCATATTCAGATGGCAGCACTTCTGGTTTGAAGAATAAGAGAACATGGTCACAGCGTCCTGCGTCTGACTGTACTTTTGGTGATCACTCACACTAATGCAAAGCTCAGCTTATACCTCGCGGACTGTACTAATGTTGATTGTTGTTATTGATAGGTCTCGACCAGATAGCGCTTCAATAGGCTGTATAAATCACTTGTTTAACCCAGCAGTAAGAATAATTTGTCTGCGGTTCACCCCAAACGAAGTTGGGATGGCTCGCTAGTACATTGTAAAATTTTAAACAGTTTTCCAGCGAAATAGAGTGAAAAGACTGGACTGCAATTTCTCTCCTGAACACCGTGGCTTCAGGACAATGCAACTTGATTGAAACTTCCAGGTGAGAGGAGAAAATTGCGAGGGCTTAAATTGAAGTACATTTTATAAATTGAAACTGTGAGTGTAACTATATAAATTTCGTCTCAATTGTATTATGTCATTTGAACTGAGATGCTTTGTACCTCTGATTTAAGAAGAAGAGTATTTAGACTTTAACGTCTATGTGTTTGTGGCTGGGATCTGTGTTTTATACTGAATGGGCTTATTTTTATAATGCCTACTCTTTACACGCGCCACACTGCGTATATAGCAATAAAGATCTAAGGAATTTCGTAATTGATTTTGCGTCATTCAATATTTCGTTGCGGGGTCGTATTTTAAACGATGCAGCTTCGACGCAAAAACGAGGGAGTGAGCCCTGTTGGCCCAAGTGAAGGATAAATGCCTGACCTGTACAATTTTCTTGGCAATGTTATGGCGAGCCCACAAAATTGACTTATCAAAACACTCATATTTATGCTATCCTCCGTCGGCTGTCAACAGGGTGATCCCTTCGCCCCTGCGACCTTCGCCTTGGCCATTCACCCTATCATTCAACGTCTCCAGTCCAAACTAAACGTTTGGTACTTGGACGACGGAACTTTGGGGGGCGATGTGAGTACTGTTCTAACTGATTTACAAAACTCAGACGGTTTTCGTCTGATTGGTTTAGAACTAAATTTTTCAAAATGCGAACTTTTCGTTTGCCACACATGTCCAGATAAAGATTCGATAGGTAATACAGAAATCTGACCCCCAACATCAAATCAGTTGACAAATGTTCCCTGCGCCTCCTGGGTTCACCGATTTTAGATGAGTCGTTACCACTTTTTGTAGAGGAAAAAATTCAAAATTTCACGAGAGCCTCCGATAGGCTACTCAAAGTAAACGCCCATATGGCGTTTACAATTATTCGGCAAACTTTGTTCCGAAATTTATGTACGCTTTACGATGTAGTCCACTGTGGAAACATGGTGAGCTCCTTGGGAACTTAGACAATGTCGTAAAGGAATCTCTAATATCGGTGTTGAATGTGGACCTGAGTGGGAGGGCCTGGTCACAAGCCTCACTACCCATACGCCTAGGGGTCCGCCAAATTTCAAATGTAGCTTTACCGGCATTCTTGTCCTCAGTTCAAAGTACTCAAAATCTAATAGACAAAATTCTCGCACCCTCATCAGGCCATTGGGAATATTCGGATGTAGTAGTAGCTAATTTGTGCGAGGCTAAGAATGCTTGGAGACTGGCTTGTCCAAACAACGATTTCCCCAGATGTCTGTCATCTCAGAGACAGTGGGATCGACCGATCTGCGATCTAGCACGGAACTCTCTTCTCGATACGTGTCCTAGTATCGCGGATCGTGCTCGTATCCTTGCTGTGTCTGTGTGGGAATCGAGCCTTTGGTTACAAGCTTTGCCATCTTTTAATACCGGTAGCCTATTAGATCCAACTGCATTTCGTCTAGCTGTTAGCTTGCGCTTGGGTGCTAGGTGCTATGAAGCCCATCGCTGCCATTGTGTTACTGCCGTCGACCAACTCGGTCACCACGGTCTCTCTTGCTCGAAAAGCACTGGTCGTATTGACCGCCACGCCAGCCTGAACGACATGATACGCCGGGCTTTTTCCACCGCCAATGTCCCAGCCATACTCGAACCGAGTGGCCTTGCGCGTGACGATGGCAAAAGACCTGACGGCTTGACTGTTGTGCCTTGGAAGTTGGGTCGGCCCCTAGTGTGGGACGCAACTTGCCACACGTTCCAGAAACACATAGTAGGGCTGGTGCAGCGGCTAATTCAGCTGAGCGACTCAAACGGCGCAAATATGCAACCCTCGGAAGAGGTTACATATTTGAGCCATTTGGGGTTGAGACATTGGGTCCGTGGGGGCCGGGAGCTCAGCTCATTTTCAAAAGCCTTTCCGAGCGCTTGGTCGACGCGACGCGTGACCAAAATGCTGGCGTTTATTTGGCCCAACGCATAAGCATTGCCATTCATCGTGGTAATGCCGCCAGCATGCTGGGTACGATTCCGATTGGTAGTGGGCTTGAACATCTTGATTATCTGTAGACCTTCATCGGTCTATAGATAATTCAGGTGTGCTTAGTGTACCTAAGTAGTTAGTTAGGTAAGTAGCGTAGTGTAGTTCTCATTGTATTTTAGTTTTGTTAATTAAGGGAGTGTTATATTTACATATTATACATTTATGTGTGTCTGTCTGTGCCTTCATAGTACCTGAACGGGTGAAGTGATTTTCATTTTGTTATGTAGGTAAATTAGTCGTGAGAGTACTTGCACAGTAAAGAACAGTAAAACATCTTCATACAAACGTGCCGCTCTCGGCTTGAATGTGTGCGTGCGCGCCGCGCGCCGTGTCGGCACGCGATTTCACGCACACGCTAGCATAATATATGGCGCGCTATGGCGGCGACAGTAGGGGCCGTGCAGCGCGACTGTGAGCACGTCCGTAAGTTACATGACCGCTCGCGTTCGTCAACTCTCGCCGGCCACTTACCATAATATTAATAATTAGAACGAGTATCATGACTTCAAAAAGGGGAAAAAGATATTGTGGTGTTTTCGGGTGCCTCAATAACGATTTCGCAAACCCGGATTTATCATTCTTCATGGTTCCTACTGAAACAGAAATGTAAGTACCTACTTATACTTAAATCTTATTAGAAAATGTGGTAGGTATTGTATTATTGTTTATTTCACAGTTTATTTGATTTATTAATAGCGTAGCCGAGTCAACGAGCAGGGCATGTGCCTGATGTTAAGCAACATACCTGCCACATAGCAGCACAGTGGCACGCAGCTATTGGAACATGAAGAGTCCAAATCATTACCTAGCACTGCACTGCGGTCGTCACCCAGAGATCTAAGATGTTAAATCTCTAAGCCCTGTGATTTTTCTGGAAACATTCCCCTTCAAACCGGAACACAGTAATATCTGTACACATGGACGAAAATCTAAGATTTTGTATCTCTAAGCCCCGTAATTTCTCTGGAATCATTGCCCTTCAATCCGGAACACAGTAATGTCTGTACATTACTGCTTGGCGGTAGACTAACTGGCAAAGTTGTGGTACTTCCCCAGGTAGACTTTTTTTTTTTTTTTTTAAATTTATTATATACATGGCTTGGATGCTTGTCCATGAGCCGCCAGGTAGACTCTGCCAAGAGTCCTGCCACTACAAAAATGATTAAGTTACTTATTTATTTGAATAGAGTACCTATAGATGGACCATTCAATTCCACGAACAATTTATGGCAGGTGCGCAAGTAAATACAGCTGGGTTGGGTGCGAGAAAGAAAAGGGAAGACCGAGACATGGTAAAAACCTTTCTACAACAAGACGAAAATGATAGTTACAAAGTGCACGCCATGAAGTTAGAAATGCAAAGTGAGTGACCATAGGTTAACCATAGGTGAGTTTTGTATCTGATTCTGATTCTGACCCGGCACCCGCACGGTGAATCCATGGAATGCTAAGAAGTTCGTCTCTCTAATAAATGTTACGTGAATAAAGGCTTTTTATTTTTACTAAATGTATAAATTGGTAAAATATTCAATCATAATATGCTTTTTGTTGCATAAATTTAGATCAAGTGCTGCTTGTTCGAAAATATTAACTAAAAGTAAAAGTGACAACCCTGGGGATGAACGCAAGAGTAGGCTAAAAACTCGGCGGGCGGCCTTAGATAACCTACTGTTATGTATTTACTGTGGTACTTGTCTATATTTCATCAGTGAAGTTACAGGGTATAGAGATAAAACATCTTATATAGTATATATGGGTGACACAGTGCAGTGCTAGGTAAAGATTTGGACCCTTCGTGTTCCAAGAGCAGCGTGTCACTGTTTTGTTATAACCAGGCATATTGCGTACCATCAGGCGCATGTCCTGTTCGTCTTGTCACTTTATGTAATAAAAATATATCTCAAAATTGGTTCTGCTATTTCAAAGATTTAAGCTCTTTTGTTAGCGACGCGACGGGACGATAGGAATGTTCATAAGAGTACGATGGGGACTTCCTTTGTGTGTACTTGTTCATCAAATAAATAATAAAGTAACTTTAATTTAAAAACCATGCAAAAAATCCACACGTTAAAAAAACGTTATAAAATATTTAAGAACACTTGAGTGATTGAGAGGAATCTAACGATGTCTTAATTATCATAATCTATCTAGCCATTTGGGAGATACGTGGGAATAAAGCAATTTACATACATACAAGATACGCGTGAAAAACATAACCCTTCTTTCAGTCGGGCAAAAAGAGTTCTCTAAATATATTTCAAGGTATTTTGAATCCACCGTAGGTAGAACCTCACAAGTAACACAGGATGCAACAGCAAAGAGTTTGCACGGAAGAGAGATTTAGAGCTATGGATGTGCCCTGAGAATCCTGGAATTGGTAACAAACTGCGTCTGGACGTATAGCGGAGTGATTTACACACCACCAATCTGCTTGACACCTAGAATCGCTAGCGGCGAGGTATGCTGTGGTTCTACTTATTTTGAGTGTTGGCAAAGAATAGTGATAGGTAAATACGTCCGGCGCTCACCGCTTTCTGCAACCGACTAAAACGGTAAGAGTGAGCTCAGTCTTTCCATCATCGTCATCATCATCATCAGCCTATCTTAGTCCACTGCTGGACATAGGCCTCATGGCTCGCCACTCAGCCGTATCCTCGGCTATACGTCTCCATCCACTTCTTCCCAACGATGATGTAATTCCGAGCGCTTTGAAATTTGGGAGGCCACATCTGTAATCTAAATCTATGGTTTGCGATTAAACGCCATGTCGAGAGATGAGTGTCGAGTGTTAGCAACAATTCGGTCTAAGATGGAGCGCGATTTCTTATAAGATACCGATTCATTCTCGATTCGACACACATATTGTATCAATTAGGAAATACCCACGCGGGTAACAAATTCAAGCAAATAAGCAAGTTTATGTTTTACTTTGACTTCCGAAGTAACATAGGCTTCAGACAAGGTTTTATGAACAGCAGGCTTGTGGAGAAGAAACTTCTCAAATTATAATTTACTCTTAATTTTAAGGTTCTCAAATTGTAGAAAAGCAAGAGCATTAGGTACTGCTGAAAGAACATTTTAAATATTTTTTTTATATAATTATACAACAGCTTTTACTGCTAATTCACGGAAACACGGAACATCTACCACAAACAAGTCCACTAATCTTCAGTGTTTATCCCGAAAGCCTATAATTGTCTGAAAAGGCTACTGGTCTTATGGAACGCTGGAAGCCTGGGTTGGTTGGAGTAAAGAAAGGAAAATGAGCTACGCGCAATGGCCCAATCAAGAGGCTAAATTTGGTAAAAGCCCAGTTCAACTATCTGTCATGAAAGGATAGATCGACTTGCCTATCTTTAAAGTTCAAAAAAGAAAGACGAGGGTAGTAATAATTTGTGAAACTACTGCACACTTTGATGATACAGACATGATCAAATGTCCTATGATTTGCAATACCTCTCACAAACAAGAATCTTGTCTTTAATTAATATAATGGCACGTTTCTCGATCGAGTTCAAAGCGTGCAGTTGGTATTTTGCTGACCTATCTCTAATATGGCAGCAGTACTCCATGCAAGACCGCACTTCTGTGTATGTGTCGTCTATCGTAGTTAATGAAAATATATACTCATTTTGTCAATGGTTTTGCTTGTTCGAAAATCGCCATTATCAAGATAGTTCTAAACTAGAATTGGTATGAGAATTGTTTGATTTTTGAACTGAACAATTATTTAGGCGAATTGATAAGATACGACACCAAAATCACGCACAATAGGCAAATAAAGAGGCTAGGTTTGGAAAAGGCCCCGCTAAACTAATTAACTAAAGTTTTTGGTAAGAGGAAATCTTATTTTCGCGTTACCGACAGGCTAATGTAACGGTGTAGCGTCGGAGCGGTGAAGCAGAGGAGCAGGACGCTTGTTTTAGACGCTTTTTGGATGGGTGAAATCTTATGAGTTCACGTCATCGACATTGTATAATTGGAGTATATTTGTAGCTTCACAAATGTCGTATTCTACTACTTTAGTGTTGTTTAATCCTACAATTCTAAGTTATAAATAGTTGGTTAAGGTCAGTACTCACATACGGTATTACTCGATCGAGCTAAACTGTCGAGTAAAACCCATGGCATGGGCTTTCGTGCACACATTGCGCATTGATATATCGAGTGAGGCGTGCCGTTCAGTATTCACCGAACCGTTCGAGCCAAAGGATGTCTGTGCAACAAACTAGACAGTGGCTGTATTTAGCAAGTCTCACAGTGCTTTATAAGAAAATCAAAGAAAATGAAAAGAAAAAACGTAAAAGAGGTACTGAGTTAAACTTGCCAATCCATTTCTCTTAAAAACACGTGTTTCAATCACGATAAACAATACCAGACTGACGCTCGCCTCGCGCCACTCGCAGTTACGTACACACGTACGAGTCAAGATTGACGGCTCGCTTCGAGTAGGTTCGAAGGAAATTACTTTCATTTAATTCCATCGAGCTGGCTCGGTGCGAGCCTTCGAGCTGTGAGTTTTGCGGTCCACACGTTGATTTTTACTCGACTTCGAGTAAAACTATTGAGTAATACCGTATGTGAGTACTGACGTTAAAATAATAATAATAGACTGGTAATTGTTTTGTTTTAGTCCCTGTTTTAATGATTTTACATGATAACAAATATTTATGAAATCAAAATGTGAGAAAGGGTACTTTTTATGGCCAAAATATAGGTAGATATAGGTATAGTATAGAAGAACAGATATACTTGATCCCGGAAAAGTAACGGGAACAGAAACTACACGGGTAACACTGCGGGGCGCTGCTAGTATGTAATAGTGCGTAAGTAATGACAGTATGTACAAAATCCTACATCACGAAAACATGATCACCCCGCAATTAAGCCACGGATCGACAGGAATTCCGTACGCATAGATAAATGATGTTAGATAGTGAGATAGTTAAATACCGTGAATAAAAGCTACTAAAATAGATTCGACATAAGCTACATAATCACCACAATCCATCACTACAATTTTATCAACGCACTATCTGGCGAGCGACTCTACTTATGTAAACTGGCCACCGGATTTGATATATTTTTGTGAGATTTTTTTCCTAGTACTAACTAGGAAGGCAGCTGGAGTAAAATGGTGGCCCAGTAAGTAGATAGTAGTGTAGTAGTTCGATGCTTGAAGACGAAAGTCTGATTCAAGACTTTCGTGCGTGATGGCTTATGGAACTGAGACGTGGTCCTCAATTGTGGGCCTTATAACAACGCCCAAAGTCGTACAGCGAGCTATGGAGAGAGCTATGCACGGAACCTCTTTGCGTGACAGAATCCGTAATGAGGATATTCGCAAAAGAACGAAAGTAGCCGACATAGCTCAAAGAGTAAGCCATCTGAACTGGCAATGGGCAGGCCACAAATGATAACCGATGGGAAAGAAAAGTTCTCGAGTGGCGACCACGAACCGGAAGACGTGGTGTTGGACGGCCTCTCACTAAATGGACAGATGACCTCACAAAGTTCGCTGGAAACCGCTGGTTGCAGGTTGCGTGGGACTATTCGTTGTCGATATCTAGGGTGGGAAGCCTATGTTCAGCAGTGGACCTCTTGCGGCTGATGATGATGATGTAGTTTGATTATAACTTAACCATGTTAATTATGGTCTAGGATTTATGTATTAATAAATCCTAGACTATGTAATAGTCACGGTTATAATTTACTTTCAATAGATGTTTGTTTGTACACAGGTATATTGTTATAGCACACCATAAACACGTGACAAAATTGTTGTGATAAGCGTAGAAACACGCATTTTGGGAATTAGTTCCCCATAATAAATCTATTTTATAGACGTTATCGTTGTCATTAGAACGCTTATTTATAGGATAGGATAGTAGTGGCGATTACCTTATCTCTTTTCAATATTTCGGTAGAGTCAAGTTTAATAATTTGTTTACGCGCAGGGTTGTATGATTTGCATACTAACTTAGGTCCGTGCCTAGGGCATCTTGATAGTAGGGCGGCCAATCGTGACCAAAATACACAACCACCGCGTTTTTCACGGTACCTATATTTTTTTTTCATAAATATATGTATAATTATGTACATTGCGTTGCGTAACCAGCGTCTTTTAAGTTTTAACTGTAAATTTTTAACAATCTTTGAATAATGGTGTCATTATCTTTGTAACCAGAATACAGAGATGTCTGCTTAAAACTGCTTGGCGGTAGAATCATTGACAAGTAAAATTATTGGAATATCGTTGTAATCGTACATTGATCATATTTATATTCATTTTGGAGCCTAGGAGCTCTAGGAAATGCTAGGGAGGCTTCTATCATTGTATTGTGCATATTATTAATAAGCTGTATTTGACATCACATACTTTTAGGTGAATTAAGAACTCTACGTATATTATACCTACATTACATTTACATTCTGTATAAATGTCACGATGTGTTTAAAATTAAACTCCTCAACATATTATTTGGCCTATGTCCAACAGTTGATATATGCTGCAAATGATGATGATAATATGTTGTCACCCGGAGTTATTAATTTCTTTTCATGGTAATTTATCTATGACCGTTTAAACTGGAAGATAGTTAAGTTTACACACTAGTGTTTGGCGTTGGATTAACTGAACTCTGCAAATAGTACAACCACTACAATTTAAAAATACTTTTATTAAGATCTCAGCTCCAATATAAACAATAATAAAAAAAACATGACTTGGCTCATGAGGTTACCGCCATGTGGGATGTTGATTCGACGATCATAGTCCCAATAGTTGTGTCGGCAAACGGCCTTGTAGCGAAAAGTCTCGACCAACATCTTAAGAGACTTTCTCTAGATGGTTGAATTAAGGGTCAGATACAGAAGGCGGTCATCCTCGACACAGCACGCATCGTCAGGAGGTTCCTCTCTCTGCAGCCCTAACCACCGGTAGCTTGGGCCCTGCCCCGCTGCTGGCGGCTATCTAGGTTTAGGTTTTTATATTGTTTTTATGTTGTTTTTTGATGCATTTACTGATATTGTAAAAACCTAAATTTAAGAACAAGGATTAAATGACTGAAAAAAACATAACAATGTTTAAAACTCTGGTAGGTACCTGATTCTCAGAACGACATTACTTATGTAAAACCAACCGCACACGTTAAGTAACTCTTCTTTGTGAATTGTAAATTAGTTCGAAGGGTCGGCCATTAGAAGGGTTGTTAAAAATGCTGGGGTCGTATCGGTAATCCGATCGAACTGGCGGTGCTCCGCGGGGATACCTACCACTAACAATGAGCACTTGAAAATACAGCCTGACTGAAACTCACTTACTAGAGTTTGTTTCGATATTCAAAGAGTGTACTTGGTCCTCGATTCTCGTTGTAATTATGCTAATAACATTATAAATATATCGCCTGCAGGTCTACTACGAAAAAAAAACTCTGAATGATCGGATCCCACCGACAGCTGAATCGGTTCTGTGCCTACCACGAAAAACATTCTGATCGATACATCTCGGTCGGAAGTTATATACTTAGGTCGGATGAGTGTCGGATCGAACGAAACGGCCGATTCGATCAACCGACCGACTGTCTATCGAGGTAGGAAACGTCCATAAGTTCGGCCTATATATCGTTTATCGGACTTCTGCTGATGTTAAGCGACGATGCAGTCAACGATGAAGCGTACCTACTTACCTAGAAGAAATTTATTCGTTCTGGTCTTGCAGAGGTTACGGCTGGTCTAGTCGGGAGAATTTATGGCTGGTCTAGTCGGGAGAAGTTACGGCTGGTCTAGTCAGGAGAACGGCAACTGACGATCTGGAGAGCTCGGGTTCAAAACCACGCGCACCACTGTCTTTTCGAAGTCATGTGCGTAATGCCGCTAACTTAAAACGGTGAAGGAAAACATCGTGAGGAAACCGACATGTACCTAGAATCTTTCGAAGTCATGTGCCACCCACCAAGCCGCACTGGGCCAGCGTGGTGGATTATGGTCTTGACTCTCTCCTTGCGAGAGAAGGCCCCAAATCCCAGCAGTGAGAGCGTTTAGTGGACTATTCATGCATTATGTATGCAAATATCTTAAACTAGCAGCACCCCGCGGTGTTACCCGCGTAGTTCCCGTTCCCGTTGTTTTTTCGGGATAAAAAGTAGCTTATGTGTTCTTCCAGACTATAATCTATCTGTGTTCCAAATTTCAGCCCGATCCGTTCATACGTTAGGACGTGATTGAGCAATAAACATCCAAACATCCATACATTGACATTTATAGTATTATAGTAGGATAGTAGGATGCGAAACTTTGAATACTTGTTTCTCTATCACGTCGTAACGTATAAACGGATCGGACTGAAATTTGGAACGGAGTTAGATTATAGTCCGGAAGAACACATAGGCTTCCTTTAATCCCGGGAAAACGACGGTAAAGGCAACTAAGCAGGTAAAACCGCGGGACGCTGTTAGTGTGTTAGAACTCTACCTAATATTATAAATCCGAAAATTCGGATGTTTGTTGATCGATCACGTTAGAATGCTTCAACGGTTTGGCTTGGAACATGGAAACACAGAGTTACCTAGGTCATGGTCTGTTTTTTTTCTTATAGTATAGAATTAATAGACAAGTAGAACATGTGCCTGATGGCAAGCAACTTGCCTGCCACGTAACAGTACATTGACACGAAACTATTGGATCATGAAGAGTCCAAATCATTTTACCTAGCACTGCATTGCGCTTGACACCCAGATATCTAAGATGTTATATCTCTAACAAATAATAACTGGTAAAGGTGTGGTATTTCCCCAGGCGGACTCTACGGACTACTAATGATATAGCCATAGGCTACTTTTTGTACTGAAAAAAAATATGCCAGGAACGGACTCTACGTGGGAAAATCTATGACGTGCTGCTAGTCTGATAATAAATACAGTGTAGCAGGTGGTCGTGGAAAGTAATGTCTTAAAATAAAACAAATGAAAAGCTACAGGTTTTAAAAGTTTGTTTCTAACTTCATGCGGGCGAAGCCCTGACCACGACCTTTCGAAAAAGTTACAGCTACATTTAAATTAATTAACTAATTTAAATTAATTTACTTAATATAAATGTACTCGCAGTTGTTCAAATTGTTTATCTTAATTAACTTAAATGCCATCAAATTTATCAATAAATTTTACAGTTAAGATGAACGCGCTGATAAATTTATTGCTTTTAATATAGTGCTCATTTAGGTCCTTTACGCCGAGTGTAGGTAATTAAATGTGTTCATGTAGGTACGTATGTACGTCTATGTTATAATGTCATTGTTTTAATATCATATTATGTTTTAACCAATACATTTACTATACCACATAAGTATGTTCTAACATATAGATATGTTTATGCAAAATCTTGATCTTTGACTACACTTATATGATAATAATATCTAGGGTGTGGAATGCGTTGCCTGAATATGTTTTCTTGATGATTATAGTCTTCGTATTTTCAAGTCGAGAGTGAATCAGTTTCTTCTCGGTAAGTACGCTCCATAATAGACCGCATCATCGCTTAACATTATCCAAGATAGTGGTAAAGACAAATTCTAAAATGGATAGTTAAAAATAAAATCTTTGTGTACAATATATTCATAACATACTCGTATTAAACATATTATACATATTAAGCAGCGGAATAACCAAAATTCTAAAAGTAGTGATGATTCGGCTATAATTAAGATTGTAGAGAACAAAATTAGCGATGGCGACATCAAAGGCGCTGCACGTATTTTGTTTTCCAGTGACACCATTGCGCCGAACACACCACACACCATTCAGTCACTTCGTGACAAACATCCACCCGCAACAGCTAATCTCCACCTCCCTGTTCCACCACAATCAGATAACGTCACTATTGAGGCCACATCGCAAGAGGTTTCGGCTGCGATTACATCTTTCTTGAGTGGCTCAGCTGGAGGCCTAGACGGCCTGACACCTCAACATCTAAAAGATCTTCTATCTTTTAGCTCTGGTGAGGTAGCAGAGTCCCTCTTGAGAGATCTAACCTCTTTAGTTAACCTCATGTTATCTGGTCGAGTCAGTAGTGACATTGTCGAAGTTTTGTACGGCGCCAATTTGTGCGCACTTTCCAAAAAAGATGGTGGGATCAGACCAATTGCTGTCGGCACCACATATCGTCGCCTTGCTGCCAAGGTGGGTTGTAGGAAAAAGGTTGCTCTTTTGAGCTCCATTTTCCAACCAATACAACTCGGTTTTGGTTCGCGGGGTGGATGTGAGGCTGCCGTTCATTCTGTCCGGACCTTCCTTTACCAAAATTGGGGAGAGGTGCTGTTAAAGGTGGACGTCAAAAACGCCTTTAATTCGGTTGATCGAGGAGCCTTGTTGGCCCAAGTGAAGGATAAAATTCCTGACCTGTACAATTTTCTTTGGCAATGTTATGGCGAGCCCACAAAATTGACTTATCAAAACAATCATATGTTATCCTCCGTCGGCTGTCAACAAGGTGATCCCTTCGGCCCTGCGACCTTCGCCTTGGCCATTCACCCTATCATTCAACGTCTCCAGTCCAAACTAAACGTTTGGTACTTGGACGACGGAACTTTGGGGGGCGATGTGAATACTGTTCTAACTGATTTACAAAAACTCATAGACGGTTTTCGTCTGATTGGTTTAGAACTAAATTTTTCAAAATGCGAACTTTTCGTTTGCGACACATGTCCAGATAAAGATTCGATAATACAGAAATTTAATGATCTGGCCCCCAACATCAAATCAGTTCACAAATGTTCCCTGCGCCTCCTGGGTTCACCGATTTTAGAAGAGTCGTTACCATCTTTTGTCGAAGAAAAAATTCAAAATTTCACGAGAGCCTCCGATAGGCTACTCAAAGTAAACGCCCATATGGCGTTTACAATTATTCGGCAATGTTTATTTGTTCCGAAATTTATGTACGCTTTACGGTGTAGTCCACTGTGGAAACATGGCTCATCAAAGGACAAGATCTCAAAAGTCACTGACTCGCGATATACGGCAATTCAATACGAAGTGTATTGAAAAGGCCATTGAGCAGAACAAAGGCTCTAAAGTATTCGCCCGAGATTTGTCTATTGGCCAGAGCCAACTGATGAAGCTGAAGACCGAGGATGGGAAGATCATATCGTCCAAATCCGAGCTCATGGGAGAGGTTGAGAAGTTCTATGGACAGCTATACACGACCACACAGCAACTTGTCGTAAACCTGACCAGCGATCCTAGAGCCAGGTTAACCCGACATTACACCGAAGATATCCCGGACGTTAGCCTGTGCGAGATTAGAATGGCTCTCAAACAGCTAAAGAATAACAAGGCGCCGGGTGATGACGGCATTACAGCTGAGCTCCTGAAAGCGGCAGGTTCGCCTATGCTAAGGACTCTACAAAAGCTATTTAATTCCGTCATTCTCGAAGGCAAAACGCCGAAGGCATGGCACAGAGCCGTGGTGATACTCTTCTTTAAGAAGGGTGACAAGACCCTTTTGAAGAACTACAGGCCCATCACGCTTCTGAGCCACGTTTATAAACTGTTCTCGAGAGTCATATCGAACCGTCTCGCACGCAGGTTTGACGACTTCCAACCGCCCGAACAAGCCGGTTTCCGAAAAGGCTTTAGCACCATAGACCACATACATACGCTACGGCAGGTTATACAGAAGACCGAAGAGTATAACCAGCCCCTATGTTTGGCGTTTGTGGACTATGAGAAAGCCTTCGATTCGATCGAGACCTGGGCTATGCTTCAGTCGCTCCAGCGGTGCCAAATTGACTATCGGTATATTGAGGTGCTAAGGTGCCTGTACGAAAACGCCACCATGTCAGTTCGTCTTCAGGAACAGAATTCGAAACCGATCCAGCTGCAACGAGGTGTGAGACAGGGGGATGTCATATCCCCGAAACTGTTTACCGCCGCACTGGAAGACGTCTTCAAACTTCTGGACTGGAACGGACTCGGCATCAACATAAATGGTGAGTACATGACCAACCTCCGTTTTGCCGATGATATCGTGGTCATGGCTGAAACCCTGGACGACCTCGGCAGAATGCTAAATGACCTCAGTAGAGCCTCTGAAAAAGTGGGTCTTAAAATGAACATGGATAAGACAAAAATCATGTCAAATAACCATGTTGTACCCACTCCTCTTAAAGTAGGACTCTCTACGCTCGAGGTTGTTGACGAATACGTTTACCTAGGACAAACAGTCCAATTAGGTAGATCCAACTTCGAGAAAGAGGTCACTCGTCGAATCCAACTCGGCTGGGCAGCGTTCGGCAAACTACGTAATATCTTCTCGTCCAAACTACCGCAGTGTCTCAAGACGAAAGTCTTTGACCAGTGTGTGTTGCCAGCGATGACATACGGAACAGAGACGTGGTCGCTTACTATGGGCCTCATAAGAAGGCTCAAAGTCACCCAAAGGGCAATGGAAAGAGCTATGCTCGGAGTTTCCCTGCGCGATAGAATCAGAAATGAGGAAATCCGCAGGAGAACCAAGGTAACCGACATAGCTCAACGAGTTGCTAAACTTAAGTGGCAGTGGGCAGGGCACATAGCTCGCAGAACCGATGGCCGTTGGGGCGGAAAGGTTCTCGAGTGGCGACCGCGTACCGGAAGATGCAGCGTTGGCAGGCCCCCCACAAGATGGACCGATGATCTGGTAAAGGTCGCCGGAAATCGTTGGATGCGGGCAGCGCAGGACAGATCTTTGTGGAAATCTTTGGGGGAGGCCTTTGTCCTGCAGTGGACGTCTTTCGGCTGATATGATGATGATGATGATAAGCATTGCCATTCAGCGTGGTAATGCCGCCAGCATGCTGGGTACGCTTCCGATTGGTAGTGGGCTTGAACATCTTGATTATCTGTAGACCTTCATTGGTCTATGGATAATTCAGGTGTGCTTAGTGTAAGTAGTTGTTAGGTATGTAGCGTAGTGTAGTTCTCATTGTATTTTAGTTTTGTTAATAAAGGCTCTGCCCTATTTAAAAAAAAAACATATTAGGTACTTGTAGAAAGTTTTCATTGTATTTGTATAACTAATTACTTTTACGAATCAAAGTTATCTTTGAACATAAAAATAATATCGAGATTCAATCATAATTTGCGATAAGATCATCTTTTGTGGACAAAATGCTTTAAATTTAAGATTAATCGCTTTTCTCTGAATCTTTTTATATTAAAGTATATTTATTGAACCTATTGCGTTTACTCCCGTACTGTCCAGGTAAGTGTGGCAACATTTACCTTTCAAATCCCGGTCGAGTGAAATCTCAAGATCTCCTAGGTGTAATAAAATAGACCTAGTGACCCCTAACGGATCCTATATCAGGTCGCGTGAAAGCCTACTGGGTAGAGCCCTGAAAATTACACCGCACCCGCCCTAGGTCATAAAATACAATTTGTACCCAGCGAGTAAGAAATATTGACACAGATATGGCCCAGATATCGCTTGTTGGTTTGGCAATGCTCATAAGGAAAACCGAAGAAATTTGTCTCGTTCGATTTCGCTGAGATTTTTTTGAAATTACTTTTGTGATTTTGTTTGGTTCTCGCTTACATGCTTGAGTTAATTTTTTAGTCATGATTGTGAAATTGCTTTTTCTGTGTTGTTTTATTACCCCTAAAGTTTTGGAAGTTAACATTAATTTAGGCGCGTTGTGCTTTTAATTTTTGAAGTGAAAACTTCTTTAGCCGTGCCTAGACAGATTTTTTGTGGGCTGTGAATTAAATTCTAGCGTCACGCTCGGGTATGATAAGAAATCTTCGGGTAAACTCAGGACCATGGCCATTGGTCATGCGTCAGCCAATGGGAAACGCTGAAGGGGCATGGCCTGGCCTTCATGGCATGGCCATCTAGAAATGCATCAGCCAATGGGACATGCTGACGCATATCAAATTCTGAGTTATAATTTTTCACTTCTATCGGCAGTTCTTATCACTGCCAATTTTTTTTAGATGGGTAAAAAACAATTGAAATCGCAACACTGTTGTTGTCACAGTTACTGATAGTTCTATTTAGATGTTTGTCACCGTAAAAGTTGTAAATACCGTTAGTAGGTAATATAACGGCGTTAGATAAACTAACTAAAGTAAACTAAACTAACGTAATCTTCCATTGATTTATAATCTTACGCGTTTTTTTAAATAAATGACGGTATAAATTGCGGTTACTTTTAATGTACAAATAAATAAATAATATACATATGTCCTTTACATTTGTTGGCACTTCCAAAGCGCCATTGTTTTAATTTATTTTTGCAGACTCTTTACTTAGTCTGTTAGTTTTCTTAGTTGAGATTGTTTTAATCTCAACTCGAAAGCTAAGACTGAAGACTAAAACTCAGAGACTAAGTAAGTTTGCTCTAGATTCTAAAATTTTTATTTGTAATATTAAGTTCAAGTATTTGACCATTTCACATACAAGTTGATGGCACGGGTGTGTTATAGTGCGACCTAAATAATATAGTTGTTTCAAAGTCGATAACCACAGGCGGGACTTTGAATACGTAAACAAATGTGATAGGACGGCACCGTCATAAATAAAAATGCAGTATGTGTACATCCTTTCTAAAATAGTTTTGTCAACCATGATTTCTATGTATAATAAGTATGTATTTAAAACTATATAAGTATTATATCAGCTATCTGGCCGCCATCACACAAGCTTTTGCTTAGTTTGGGGTCAGATGGTTTTGTGTGTGAATTGTCCACCAATATTTATTATTATTTATTTATTTATTTGGTTATAGGATTTGATTCCTCATTTGTTTATTTGTCATGTTTCACTGTAGCATCAAATTAAGTACTTATCCTGAGTACTGATTTTAAACGCAATCTGAACGATTAAAATTCAGAATGTCAATCCCTGTCTTTATTATTTTAAACGGATAAGGTTAGACTCGAGAAGTTTGATTCGATGTCGAGATCAAGCCAAAGGGGTTCAAAACCGTTACGCTGATCTGGGATTTAAATAGGGGTAGGTATGTGTATGAAGATAAATGTGGCGCCAAAGAATTATAATTTTTAATTCAAAGCACTTTAAATAACAATCGTCAGGTTACAGCAGCTTTTGAATAATTATACGGTGCCTAAAACTTTATTTTCGAATGATAAAGGACAACCTTATTTCAATTTGGTTGGCTTAAAAATTTTGTATCACTTATATAAGTTGCCAAATTATTATATTTAAAAGAAACAGAGAGTTTTTTAGAAACCAACCTATACTAGTTATCTCATATGGATACCGTACTGTCTACTGAAATTTAGGCTAGTGTGGAAGGGTCAGACTAACCTTAAATAATCTTACTAACTAATTACACATACATATAGAGAATACTTATAAATTCCAGATTCAGATACTTGTAGCTTATACGGTAAACTTTTACCTCTGTTTTTTAAATACAAATCGGTCTTTTAGGAGTATGCCAACTCATATTGTAGGTATTAAATAAATAAATATTAAAACACATACATGTTTCATCTATTTTGCTGACTGGTTTTATTCATGCTCGTTTGCATACACTAGTATTTTTTTAACATTACCATTATTTATTTCTAGTAGGTCCAATATTATTAAAAAAGTAAATTACTTACTTACTGCACTTTTTTGACCACGGCTGAATAATGCGCGTAATTGAAATTCTGTAGAGGATACGGTACTGATCCGTAAATCTGTGTTTGTTGTTTGCGAAACATCACTTCTGTATTCCTGTGGTTAAGTACACATGTGCCGAAGCCGACAAATACTACCTACGCTTCAGACGTTAATTGAAAAACTTGAGTCGAACTACCTGAGGAAGAGGAAGAGTTTCAAATTACGCCCTAGATGGCGGTTTGTGTGGAAAGCGGTAGTGGGTTTAAAGTTCCTATCATTATCCTACTAATATATTTAAACAAACGAAAGTATATAAGTTGTTGCTGAATAACGCCGGGACGGATCGAGTTGAAATTAGGTACACAAATAGTTAAGTAGATAAGTTACGGCTGGTCTAGACGGGAGAACGGCGACTGCCGATCCGGAGACCCCGGGTTCAAACCCCACACGCACCACTGTCTTTTCGAAGTCATGTGCGTAATGCCGCTAACTTAAAACGGTGAAGGAAAACATCGTGAGGAAACCGACACGTACCTAGAATCTTTCGAAGTCATGTGTCATCCACCAACCCGCACTGGGCCAGCGTGGTGGATTATGGCCTTAACTCTCTCCTTGCGAGAGAAGGCCCCGAGTCCCAGCCGTGGGAACGTTTAGTGGGCTGTTGATGATGATGATGATGATGACACAAATAGATCCTGGAGTAACAAATAAGCACTTTTCATATCGAGAAAATATCGTATAAATGTCAAAGTTTGGATGTTTATATGTTTGTTGCTCAATCACGTCGTAGCCGCTGAAGCTGAATAAATCGACTTGAAATTTGGAACATAGATAAATTATAGTCTCGAAGAACATATAGTCTACTTACATATTTATAATGTTTTGTTACTTAATAATTTGTTTTCCATTTTTGCGCCTGGTACCGCGATAGAACACAATGACCAAAATCATAGTCTAAGGTTTGATAGATATGACACGTAAGTAAAGTTACTTAATAGAAACAAATATGATAACTTTAATATAGGCATTAATTACTGTTTCATATATTTATTATGTATTTATGTACGAATATTTTAACAAAATGATTCGTAAAACCGTAGATTTCGATATATTTTTTGCGTAAAACTGACATTTTCATTTTACTGTGGCTAGCTTATGTTTTTGATTCTTTTTTTTTTTTAAATAAAGTTTGACAAGACGAGCAGGACATGTGCTTGATGGTAAACAACATGCCTGCCACATCACTGTGCCACAGCACAGTGACACGCAGTTATTGGAACATGAAGAGTCCAAATCATTACCTAGGACTGCACTGCGCTCGTCACCCAGAAATCTAAGATATTATATCTCTAAGCCCTGTAATTCTCAATTAACTTTTACGAATCATCACCAACATACGAGTACAAACGTCATTGAACAATCTGTGGTTCTCGTGAATTTGAAGTATTTTTCAATAAAATTGGAGAATAAGAACATAGCAGCCGTGGCGATGTTAAATAAAAAAATCTACTAAATCTACTACTGTCGAATACGTAATTTGGAGTACATCAAAAGGTTGTAGACCCGAAATATATAAACATTTTTTTTTTACTTTTAATGGTTTACACCCAAAGACAATATACCCATATATGTACATACCCAGGGTATTATTTAATCTATGTTTATATCTGACCGTCATCTCGCCAGATGAAAGGAAGCGCCTAAGCGACGATGCGGTCTACGATGGAGACTGCTTACCTAGAAAAAAGTGATTCACATTCGATTTAAAGACCCCAAGATTGTAACATATCGAGAACAACCCATTTAGGCAACGCATTCCACAGCCTAGACGTTCTTATCACAAAAGTAGAGTCAAACCTCTTCGTTCGAGTCTTTGGAACATCAAACATGAAAGGATGTTGCTTTTTTGAGCTACAAGCAGTCCGACAGAATAGAAGACAAGGTGGTATTATATCATGCTGATCAGTTGCACCTTCTCCGGATTGTTTCCATTAAAAAAACGATAGGGAACATCGCAGCAAAATTACTTTCATCGCAGGAAAGAAATTTTGCTGCGATGTTTCAGGCTTTTGAAGCCTTTTTCGCACAAAGGTGTCGTTGCCTGTGAGCCTGTATAAACGGTTTTTACAAATACTACTGTACATCTATAGTCAGTGTAAGTAAGTAAGTTATGGAAATAAAAAATAATTGATTATGAAGCCCCAAGCTGGGCCCACAGCCCCACATGCCCACAATTTTCTTTCTAGCAGGATATCTTACTTCCATAACATTGGAATTCCCATTTTAGTCCATTTAATGATTAGCGTGCAAAAAAATAACAAAAAACAATCATATTTACAAAATCTCTAAATATTCTAATAATTTACTTCGAACTAGATAGAACTTGAATAGAAGAGAGCAAATAGAATTTCTCAATTGAGTTCGATAGTAACCCTCTTAATCAAAGAACCTTGTTATCAACCATTGAGATTTCCTATTCAAATACGAAAACAATGCTTTGCACTCGAATCTAGTGTATCATTAATCACAAACTGATACTGTCGGCAAAAAGCTGACGTAACACGTGACGCAACCTACACTGCTGGATTTAAGCGAATTAACTTTATCGAGTATACGACGTATTAACTTCCGTGTGTAAGAAATTTGAAGACAATTTCGTCGTTACGTAGGTAAAGATACATTTTGTTACGTTCACATATATATTTTGTTACGTTACGTGTTATATATACAATTTACACCGACATATTTGTATGTACAGACCAGGGATGTAACGGAGGTCATTTTATCGGAACTGAAGTCGGAGTCGGAGTTTTTAGATTTGATTTGTCGGAACCGAAGTCGGAGGCGTAGGGTCAGAAGTGGTGGTAGGAGAGATATTTTTACTGGGGACTAATAAAACATTATTTAGTTTTTTTCATTTTGATTGTTAAATAAAACACCAACAGTTCAAAAAATTACATGTCTTCAAATAAACAAGAAATTTAATCAGATGAATCGAATCCCAAAGAAGTGTAATTTGTTTAAATTAAAAAAAGAACATATAATTTTGGAGCCGAAGTCGGAACCGAAGGTGTGAATAATCGGAAGTTCCGACTTATCGGAGTCGGAGCTCCGTAACATCCCTGGTACAGACTCAACAAATTTGCCGGTTAGTATCTACACTAGTCTACAATATATAAAATGTCATAATATTTCCTGTGTTTTTACAGTTTAGCGTTTTTTCAAATATTGTTGGTAGCCCACAGAGGCGTGTACTGAACATCTTTTGCATGTGCAACTTGTGATATTTATTATTACCGTGCTTTGAAACACGTACGTAAAATAGAAACTGACATCTAAACCAAAGTCAAAGCCGATATCAAAGTCGATACCGAAGCCGAAGTCAAAGCCGATATCAAAGTCGATGCCAAAGCCGAAGTCAAATCCGAAGTCAAGGCTAAAATCGAAGTCTCAGTTACGAGTTACAATTAAAATATTCAAGTAAAATCAGACTCACGTATTAGGCACATTCCTCATCGCCTTATGCCTCACGAACATAGCCACCAAGGTTCCGTTCCCGACGACTCCGATGACGAAGATGAGGGCGAACAACAGAGGCACTATGTACGTTTCCGGACACATGTACCACGAATTTAACTAGAAACTGACACCTTCGAAGTCAAAGTCAAAGTCAAAGTCAAAGTCAAAGCCAAAGCCAACGTCAAAGTCAATATCAAAGTCAAAGCCAACGCCAAAATCAAAGCCAAAGTCAAAATCAAAGCCAAAGTAGATAGCTTACAAAGTCAAATCCGAAGTCAAGGCTAAAATCGAAGTCACAATTACGAGTTACAATTAAAATATTTAAACAATTGAAATCAGACTCACGTATTAGGCACATTCCTCATCGCCTTATGCCTCACGAAAACAGCCACCAAGGTCCCGTTCCCGACGACTCCGATGATGAAGATGAGGGCGAACAACAGAGGCACTATGTACGTCTCCGGCCGCTCGTAGTACGGCTGGTAGGGTTCCGACATGTTTGTCATGTTTAAGGCGAAAGAGTCGTTTAGTTCCACCATCGTGCATATTACCTGAGGAATAAAGAAGCCAAAGGTTAGGTTCAAAGTATGTCAAAATGTATATACGTACTATATTAACACATCACTATTCATAGGGGTCTGGCACAAAGTTTGGCGGAGGTGATAAATGACCGGAATGCAAGCTTTTTTTTCGCTTCTAAATAGTGACTACTATTTAGAAGCGAAAAAAAGCCTAGTAAAAGCCTCGCATTAAATATTATGATAAGAGGCATTTCATTCGAATATATAAAATGACCCGCCCTTTGAATAGAAACCCGGATCGCTATGAAATTGTAAATCCGCCTCTCTAAATAAATGAACTTTTGCACCCTAGAGCTGTTTGTGATTGTGTGATACTATATACAAAAAAATGGAATCGATTTTAGAATCGATTGATTGGCTTTTAAGTGCGACTGCCCGTAGGATAAGAGTTATGGCCGAGCTACACGAGGCTAGTTTTTCAAGCTAGGATAGCAAGCTAGTACTTCTGGCTTTGTGAAGACAACGCTATGCAACGCTAGTTTTGTCTACACGAGGCTAGAAGTAAGATTAAATAAAAAAAGGATAATGGCTGGGTCAAAAATTAACCAATCTAATTAGTTTATCAGGTAGATTATTACCTAAATTATGGGGCTCGTTATTTTGTTTTTTCAAATTATTAAAAATACAACGATATTTATAGATCATCACTTCATCAGACTTCCGGAGTGAGTGAACATTAGACGTCACGTCTACATAGGGGTGACGTCATTCGAAACTTCTAGGCCCTATATCTTTAGCATTTTTAGGGTTCCGTAAAACATAAAAATGGAACCCAAATGGATTCGTCACGTCCGTCCGTATATATCACAGCCACTTTTTTCCAAAACTATAAGAACTGTACCATTGCAATTTGGAAAGTAGATGCATTTTGTGAACCGCATTAAGATTTTTACACAAAAATATAAAAAAACAATAAATTTTGAAGGTATACTTAGAACCCCCATACTTAGAACTGAAAATCATTTTTTTCAGCAAACCTATACTACCTACTAACGGTTTCTATACATGGATAGGTCTTCATAAATGATGTTGAGGTTTCTAATATTTTTTTGAGGTTTCTATTTCTATACTGAATAATTTACGCGAGAGACATTTACTTCCAAAGTGGCAAAATGTGGCTTGCTGTAATTTATAAAATAAGAGAAATATAAAAAAGAAACGATAAAACTAAAAAAAATTATTGATTAGGTACATTGCCATGCAAACTTCCACCGAAAATTTGTTTGAACTCGATCTAGTAGTTCTTTCGATAAGTAGTTTTTTAAAGTAGGTATAGGTTAGTTTATACACTATTATTAAAACATCGATCAACGTTACAAGGAATTACAAGAACTTATGGATTACTAGTGGCCCGTTCCAGCTTTGCTCGGATACTAACCTAGATATCAACTGCAGCGCCATCTGCCGGGCTAATTTGTGAATCTAAACCATCGAGGGCCCTACCCAAACGCATACAGAAAAAAATCATTCAAATCGGTTCAGCCGTTTAGGAGGAGTTCACTAACAACGAAAAGTGGCATTGATTTATATAGGTATACTAGCGGCCCGCTCCGGCTTCGCTCGAATAATAACCTAGATATCAACTGCAGCGCCATCTGCCGGGCTGATTTGCGAATCTAAACCTTCCAGGGCCCTACCCGAACGTATACAAAAAAAATATTCAAATCGGTCCAGCCGTTTAGGAGGAGTTCAATAACAACGAAAAGTGGCATTGATTTTTATATATATTTATAGATATATACAAGAACTTATGGATTATGTTACTTGCTGCTACGGGACCCTTCATGGGCAAGTCCGACTCGCACTAGGCTGCTTTTATTTGCTTGTAAAATAAAAGAAAAAAAAACATGTACATTATTCAATAATCCAACTGACAGACAAATCCGCTTCTTTATAATCACCATACTTATCTCTAGAAACATTGCCCTTCAAATCGGAACACATTAATATTTATTATTACTGCTGTGCGGATAACTGGCAAAAGTGGTATTTTCCCAGGTAGACTCTGCAAAGAGTTACAACAGTTTAACCTACAATTAAAGAGTAGACCAATACAATTACCATTATTAAGTTTTTTTAAACAAAATTAGGTAAGTAAACTGTGCACTTGAACGTGAATTTCAAATGAAAATAACAAATTAATATACAAAATCTTGAAATCAAGATGATCAATCAAGATGAAAAATCTAACTCGACTGAAGAAATTAACTGATCTGAATCCAAAAGCGCACCATAAACACAAAATTGTATTTCCTAAGTGCAGACTTCAGAAAACAAATAACTCTTTTAAATGTAATGGTATTCGCTTCTATAATACAAGCCCTGCACAAGTCGAAAGTCTCAATGAAACCAAGTTTAAAAATGAAATAAAAAGCTACCTATATTGAGCAAGGCATATTATAATATAGATGACTTTGTTAAAGATAGTAACGTACATATGCAAAAGAGAAATGTGTCGAAACTAGAATCTTGTAATAAGATAAAATAATCTTAATATATATAAATCTCCTGTCACGATGTTTGTCCGCGATGGATTCCTAAACTACTTAACCGATTTTAAATTAAATTGGCACACCTTGAGCAGTCTGGTCCAACTTGAGAGATAGGATAGTTTTGACGTGACAACGTCTTATAATTCGATGAAGCCGGCTGCACGCACGAAAAAAACATGACGTCATGCGGCGTTACCTCGCCGTTACCTCGCCGCATGACGTCATGCGGCGTTACTTCGCTCTGAGGCGTTCCATTTAAGGCTTGGAGTTGAAGTTGTCACGTTCAACTATCGTCACAACTTTAACTGTAACTTTACAGACAACCGATTTTTTATTTCGATTAATAGTCTTTAAATGACAATATCCGAGCGCAGCCGGAATGGGCTGCTAGTAGATTTATAAAACTTTTGATGTAACATTGTTTGTACTCATGTAGTATCTGTATACTGTATGTATTAATTATTTGTTATTTTGTCTTGACAAAGCCTTTTTACAGCTGCATTTGATTGACAAGGCTCCTTTACAGCCGCTTTATTCATTTTGACATAGTTATTTTATCTTATTATGGACATGGATTCTTTGCCTTTTTGTTAATGACGTTACCAAGTGTTCTTATGAATTTATGGTTCGCATAAATGAATTGAATTGAATCAATTGGCGACTTTATTTGGTGCTAAGAGTGATCTCTTCCAGGCCAACGCAGTATGGATTTTGATATTGAACTTTTGGTTGAAAGTCTGTTATTTGAACTCGTGTCTGTTTCGTATTTATTTTAGTAGAAAGGTTTCAAACGGCTTTATGAAAGCATTACCGGAAAGCATTACCGTCGGAATCTTTTTAATGTAAGTTCAGTGTTCACGTAATACTTCAATACGCCACCAGCCACCACCCATTTGGTCCTTTTTGTTTCAACGTACTTTCGAAGTGGTCCTAATTATTACAGGTTTACCGCAACTAGTGGCGCAGCTTAAAAGAATAGAACAAAAATCTAAAATGTATTACCATGATGTTTTCGTTTACTCGGAGACCTCGCTGCTTCGTTGGAGCAGGGTACTTAGTTAGCGAACCCTTATTACTTGTTTCCACAAATTGTGTTAAAATTAATTGAAATTTAATTTTTAAACTGAAGTTAAATGTTTGGTTTTTCAGTGAAATATAATTATGTAGAATTCTGAACCTGAAAGTTCAGATTTTGTTTGATCTCATAAGGCAAATTGTGAAGTGTTAAAACAATAATCATGATTCATTTTGAAATTGAATTTTAAATGAAAAAAAAATGAATTTTAAATATAGATCAGAGTTTTTTACAATAAAAAAATAAATATGACACCGAAAAAACCCGTTTTAATTCGAGTACTCGAAATTATCAGCGATGACCCCACATAATTTTTTGGTAATAAAATTCCTATTTGTACGTTCTAGTAAAGTAACCGAACACTTTTTTAAATTTATGTTTAGTTATTGAGTAATTAAATAAAACTTGGTCAAAAATGGACTCCTGATTAAATATTAATTTTTCCTCCAAACTGTGTCATGCTATTTTCGACTTTATGTACATCACATTAAGAAACGCGTCGCGCGGGTGAAATCTGATTTTTTCCTGGCTTTAGACGCACTCTTAAGATAAAATACATGGGGTATTTTTTTTAAATAAAGGGTTACGAGACGAGCAAGCCATGTGCCTGATGGTAAGCAACATGCCTGCCACATAACAGCACAGTGACACGCAGCTATTGGAACATGAAGAGTCCAAATCATTGCCTAGCACTGCATTGCGCTCGTCACCCAGAGATCTAAGATGTTATATCTCTAAGCCCTGTAATTTCTCTGGAAACATTGCCCTTCAAATCGGAACACAGTAATGTTTGCACATTACTGCTTGACGGTAGAATAACTGGCAAAGGTGTGGTACTTCCCCAGGCGGACTCTGCCAAGAGTCCCACCACTACAACTATCAGGTATTAGATAAATCGTTTTGTATCTCCGGATGACAATCGCAGTACATTGCAAGGCAGTGATTACTTTCCATTATGCGTGGTGTTGTGGGTTGGCGTGTAGCTTCCATTAGCTATTGTCTTCGGTTGACTCTGGAGCCTAGGGGCATAATTAGTGTTGCACATCGATAGTGGACTATCGCTAAACTATCGATATAGTATCGATAGGTGACGTCATTTCAATAGTATCGATAGCCTATCGATACTATCGACATTATCGATTATATCAATAGTGTAATTATCACTATTACACACTAATACTATCAGTATTGCAACTATTTACTTCGATAGTCGAAATTATCGATACTATCGATAGTGCTATCGATATTGTGACTAGTTTTCAAGGATAACTATCGGTAGCGAAACTATCGATATTTGGGCAACACTGGTCATAATATCTTATCGTAAGAGACGATTAAAAAGGAATATTTGGGCTAGTGGACGGATGGATGTGTAGAGCCTAGCCTTCTATGAAAGTAAGCCCAAGGAAGGAAAAACAAGGATACGGTGCAACCCTTGTTGTTTAGTTTAACAGATCGAGAAGGTGCTTCAGGTCTGGTAAGAAGTTAGGATGTCAATGCTTTCCGACGGTGATTCCGGTATTTTATCCCAGGCATTGATTTAGGGCACCGAGGGGGTTGTAGTGCGTAAGATCTCATATAAACTGGCTGCAACCCAGTTATACATTTATTCATCTCAATATAGCCGGGATTTTTTTTTTCTTTTATAGGTTTACAATTACTTAGAAGAAACCGATTAAAGGCATGTTCACACCTAAGCAGTATTCGCTGGCGCCTGCGGGAGCGAATACCGAGTGGGTAAGCGATAATATTACTGTTCACACCAAAAAATACCGCGTACCCAGGCGGGACATACAAAATACCGCGCGAATCCCACGCGGTAATTACCGCTACCCACAGCGGTAGCGAATCCGGTGTGAACAGGCCTTTATTCTCGATTTGAAGACACTAAGATTGTAATCATCGGGAGAACCCCATTTAGACAACGCATTCCACAGCCTAGACGTTCTTAACACAAAAGTAGAGTAAAACCTCCTCTATAGAGTCTTTGAGACGTCAACCATGAAACGATGTTGCTCTTTGAAGCTAAGAGCTAAGAGTAGTCAGATAAAAAAAGTTGTTCTTTTTTTATTAGATTTTTTTTTGACATTTTACATAGGTTTACACTTGACCGCCATCTCGCCTGATGTTAAGCGACGATGCGGTCTAAGATGGATAGATCATGCAAATCAGTACGACATTCTCCGAAGTGTATCCGATAAAAAAACGACAAGCTAGGCTAATCGATAAATCCGATTTAGACACCATCTCGGATTGGAATTAGACTGGACGGGCACAAATTCGAAGAAGATAGTATCATAAGATGATTAGCAGCGCCCCGCGGTGTTACCAGCGTAGTTCCCGGTCTCATTGTTTTCCAGGCTAAAAAGTACCCTATGTGTTCTTCCAGACAATAATCTATCTGTGTTCCAAACCAGCCCGATCCGTTCATACGTTAGGACGTGATTAAGCAACAAACATCCAAACATCCAATCCAGTAGGAAGTAGAATGGTAAATAAACCTAGGTAAGTATAGTCTGCCATTGATATAGAAGTACACATTGAGTACGGTAGGTGAGTATTGTTGCCGCAATGTTCAAGACTTCCTTTTCCAACAAGAGTAGGTATCGTATCTGCAAAGCATTTATTCCTGTCAACAAAAAATATGCCTGAATATTTAAAAAAATGGTGTAGATCGTCATAACGAGTCTGTTATTATATGATCTGTTTAATATTATGAAGAAACTACTACATATTTCATGTTTCAAATACACTCATACATGTTGTTACAGAAGGAAAACTCATTATATTCGTAATTTCAAAAGCCTCCAGATATTTCATTAAATTCTATTCCTTTCTTTGTAACCTACCGAGAAAGAAATGTGAATACCGACATACTTTCCCATTTGTAATAATTTATGGAGTGTTTTATTGCGGAAACTTCTGTATTTTGAGAGGCAGTGATATTGAGCTAGCTTTCGAGTAAATTTATTTTGAGTTTAGCGTGCCGTATAGTATAGTAGCGTGTGAAGCTCTTTTACCGCAAGCATGCCGCGTGTATAGGTGCCGGCAAACAAGTTGACCCAATGAAATATGTCGCCCTGGTATAGGTGTTGGCAAACAAGTTGACCCAATGAAGTTATGTCGCCCTGGTATAGGTGTTGGCAAACAAGTTGACCCAATGAAGTCATGTCGCCCTGGTATAGGTGTTGGCAAACAAGTTGACCCAATGAAGTCATGTCGCCCTGGTATAGGTGTTGGCAAACAAGTTGACCCAATGAAGTCATGTCGCCCTGGTATAGGTGTTAGCAAACAAGTTGACCCAATGAAGTCATGTCGCCCTGGTATAGGTGTTGGCAAACAAGTTGACCCAATGAAGTTATGTCGCCCTGGTATAGGTGTTGGCAAACAAGTTGACCCAATGAAGTCATGTCGCCCTGGTATAGGTGTTGGCAAACAAGTTGACCCAATGAAGTCATGTCGCCCTGGTATAGGTGTTGGCAAACAAGTTGACCCAATGAAGTCATGTCGCCCTGGTATAGGTGTTGGCAAACAAGTTGACCCAATGAAGTCATGTCGCCCTGGTATAGGTGTTGGCAAACAAGTTGACCCAATGAAGTTATGTCGCCCTGGTATAGGTGTTGGCAAACAAGTTGACCCAATGAAGTCATGTCGCCCTGGTATAGGTGTTGGCAAACAAGTTGACCCAATGAAGTTATGTCACCTTGGTATAGGTGTTATAATTTAGTTACGGCTGGTCTAGTCGGGAGAACGGCGGCTGCCGATCCGGAGACCCCGGGTTCAAACCCCACACGCACCACTGTCTTTTCGAAGTCATGTGCGTAATGCCGCTAACTTAAAACGGTGAAGGAAAACATCGTGAGGAAACCGATATGTACCTAGAATCTTTCGAAGTCATGAGTCATCCGCCAACCCGCACTAGGCCAGCGTGGTGGATTATGACCTTAACTCTCTCCTTGCGAGAGAAGGCCCCGAGTCCCAGCAGTGGGAACGTTTAGTGGGCTGTTGATGATGATGATGAATAATTAAAATAATAAAATGTATATTTTTTATTGTTTCAATACCTCTTCTAATCTATTATTCCGCAACGCCGTACAAAAATCATACGACAAGGAGAAATTATCGAGGGTTTGGACCCCCCCTCTTCAACTGCGCTCAGTTGGACACCTTACAAGTGACGGCATAGTGCTGAATCTTATTACTTTATACCCTTCTATCATCCTACATAGGTCTCCTGGTGGTTCATTTGACCCGTAAATTTTGCTCACGGGCCTGTAGTCTATATGTTCTCGACGCAGATCCAAGTGTTAATGGAACGAAAAAAAATTAATTGGCTCTCAAAAAAATGCGGAGGGAAATTTGAGAATCGAACAGATGTATTTTTACTTTTAAAGGATCGAAGTTGTCAAAATAATAACAAGTGGCCAGTGTCTTATACAGTGTCTTCTGAGTTACCTGGTATGTCCCAACAATTTGTTCGCGTTACAACGACCGTCGTGGTGGTTACGTGAAGACTGAAGAAAATGCGTGTCATCTGGAGATCTACATCTACCCTAAATTGGTCTTTAAAAATCGCAGGATTGTCACCACGACACACCACTAAGCTTATCAACTACTTACTATACTATCAAGTATTGTACCAATAACTACAGCTATTTGGCTTCCAGCACAAGCTTTGCTTAATTTGAGGCTAGATTGTTAAGTGAAAAATTTCGAACAATATTTATTTATTTGATGAAATTGTATTTTGTAACTGTAGATACTCGTATTTCCACAGAACTGTGTGTTTCAATTTCATGGAAATTTGAGTAGTTTTTGATACAATGCGTACTTGACTTTGACTACACTGATGTTTTGATTTTCCTAAACTAAAGCAGTCCATTTTTTATACCCACTGCCGAACCTCGGGGCCCTCTCTCATATCAGAATCAACGCCACAATTCCACCTCGTTGGCCAAGTGTGACGAAAGCGGTGTGATAAAATGGATTACACCAGTTTCCTCACAATGTTTACCATTAAAGCTAATGGTGATGACGAGCTTGTACATTTGCACTTCGAAATACATTTCGAGATGTAAGAAAGCGAAGCTACGACCCCAAGATTGTTAACTTCGAGTGCTCTCTCCACCGGCACCTCTACCGCCTAACTAAATCAGCTATCGCTTTGCTGATGCTGTCTCTATCATTTCAAGCGAAAAGAAAAGAGAGAGAAACATCAAAGCCATTACATTTTTCGTTCGGCGGTAGTTTGCTCGATAAGCCACCGTTTGGGCTTACACTAAGTCAAAGTCAAAGTTCTTTGTTCATAAATGTACAAATTAGACGTAAATTTTTAAAAAATGGCAGGCAAAGGAACTGCCGATAGAAGTGAAAACTTACATTTAAATCAGAATTTGATAGCTCACTTTGGAAACTATGTGGGTGAAACCGGAGGACGTGGTCATGAGCATGAGAAGTTCTGACGCATTTCTAGACAGCCAATGGCCATGGTCCTGATTTTACCCGAAGATTCCATTCATTCCCGGGAGAGAATGATCCCGAGCGAGCGAGATTTCCCGTATGTACACGGATTCTTTGCCTTTTTGTTAATGACGTTACCAAGTGTTCTTACGAATTTATGGTTCGAATAAATGAATTGAATTGAATTGAGATGCTTGAGGCCAATTCACAGCCCATGAGAAATCTGTCTGTGGTGCGCCAAAAGAAGTTTTGACTTAAAAAATAACGAAAAACTAAGTTTATAATAAACCCAAATTCAAAGTTTGTAATTAACATTTCACTTAACATGTTATCACCTGTATTTTGTTTGCCGTGTATTTCACTATAGTATTATTTTTAATACTGGGATTTGAGTCTAAATATGTGTCATTTAGTGTAGAGGGCGCCGGTGGGATACCATTCGCTTCTACCCGCCATCTCAAAAGAGTCATAGAGGGGTTGGCGCTATAAGTAGATGGAGCTAAGCCGTTGAAGGGCATTCCTTTGTGAAATTTTATATGGGAAAGATCGAACAGTTGTCAATATAAATTCTTACATTTATTCAATTGGTTTACTTTTACTCAAGTGATAACATCAGAAGTGCTATGAACACCACGCCTAGAAATCATCAGCTCGGGCACCAAGTCGGCCAGACAGAGGAAAGTCCAAAACGCACTGGACGTGCGTAGCCCGCAGTAAGTCAAAATGTTATTTTTTGATCAGTGGTTTCAGTAGTGCGTAACACGCGTATTGTACACGTGAGTAAGCAACAGTTTAATATTACGATTTACTTTGAAGAAACGATGTATAAAATTGTTTTAATCTTGTTATCTAAGATTGCATTTCAAATGAAACTTTTGCGAATCACCGACAAGTTAAATCTATTAATTATTATCTCGTAAAGAGGGTACTGTAAAATAACCTTCAATTCCGGGAACTGCAATCAGAACATTTCGTAGAATGAAACATCTTCGGTTTTTTTAAAGTTTGTGGATACTGTTTTACGAAACTTTATGAGAGGGTAGCTTATTTTGTAGACGAGCTGTTGCGAGGCACAGCAACCATAGATAAAAAGTGTAAATCAGTTGGATATTGGTATAAATATCTTTCAGGGAAACTGTTTGAGAAAGGTCATGCATTTTAAAACATAATACAGTAATAGAAAGTGTTACATCTTTGATTTGAATTTGGTTACCGTAGTTGGGTTACAAAGTGGTTATATTCAGTGCAGTTATAAGATACCCTTATGGTTGAAATTAGAGAGATTTTAGTCAGATGATGCCGAGCTATGTACGTTACCAATGAATGGTTTTGGTATTGTTTAAAAAAATGTGACCCTTTAATTCGCTATAAATATCACTTGGGAGCGTTTATAAAAACTATGTACATAGAAGGCCATATGTGAGAAAAATATGAAACCTTGAATAGGTACGATTAGTAGACTTGGAGAGATATACTGTAATTGAAAGTCAAACCCAATCGAGCAGTGCAATGGCTCTAGGATGTTGTCAGGTATTATGATTGATTGCTGATGAGTTAACGTTTGAATAACGTAGTGAAGTGCAATGGCTTTGGATGCATTGACAAAGTAAGCGTTAGTGTGAAACCGTAATACCTTGGACATAAACTGACGTACTTAGTGTCGGCCTAAGAGTGGTAACTGCTAGAGAAAGCATTAAGAGTGAACATAATGAACTTTGACTTTGACTTTGACTATGACTTTAATGCCGCGTATCTAGAGTTACCAGGCGGCAGCTAAGGAAAGGTGTATGTTTGAGATTTATGGAGAATGTGGGTAATGTAGTGACGTACCTCGAGTTGTGACAATGTGAGAGCGCAACTGCTTGGGAAAGCTATTAATTACTCATCTTAAGTGGATTTATGGAGAATGTGGTAATGTAATGACGTACCTTGAGTTGCGACAATGTGACAGCGCAACTGCTTGGGAAAGTTACTCATCTTAAGTGGATACTACTGGAAGAGTAAAATGAACTTGGATAAAATGAATAACTTGTGCATTTTGTTCGCAGCAACTACATCAGACTGTGACACTGCCAAGGTTGGCAGCGTGCGCAGGAGGGCCGTGTTATCACCTGTATTTTGTTTGCCGTGTATTTCACTATAGTATTATTTTTAATACTGGGATTTGAGTCTAAATATGTGTCATTTAGTGTAGAGGGCGCCGGTGGGATACCATTCGCTTCTACCCGCCATCTCAAAAGAGTCATAGAGGGGTTGGCGCTATAAGTAGATGGAGCTAAGCCGTTGAAGGGCATTCCTTTGTGAAATTTTATATGGGAAAGATCGAACAGTTGTCAATATAAATTCTTACATTTATTCAATTGGTTTACTTTTACTCAAGTGATAACAAACATTTTACAGATAATTGCTCTTAATGTTATTTAAGCTCCGTACTGGTATCACCGCATCTGGTAATCTGTTCTATACATCAGGACCCATAACGTGAGTCCGTTTACTAGATTTTGCAAAATGATGTTGCCCTAGTAGTACAAGTTTGGTAATACCCACGGATTAGAATTCTCAGGCCGTTTTCATCACACCCTCATCTTAAATTCAAATATACTGTTTTAATAAAAGCGTTCTCTTGTGAGGAAATGAATGAGAAATCGTAAACGCGTACCAGCGTGTTCGGGTTATTACCGCAGAATGGTAATCAACCAGTACGTAAGTTTCGTGACATCAGCTGATTTCATTTGGTTGAAATAGGGTATGGCGTCATGGGACTAAATTAATGACGTGACATTGAATTCCACTCGCATTACTTAGTGATAACGCGAGTAGTAAAACATTATTTGGTTTTACCATTGACATCAATTTTATGCCATTGGACTACTTCACACCCCCTTTTAACTCTGTTTCTTCATCTTTCCCTGCTATTAGATAGAATATACACCCCAAAAGAATCGGGTACACAATTTACAATAACTTTTAAAACTAGTGCGACAAGTTGGCAGCCTCATCGCTAAAAGCAATCTCTTCCAGGCAACCTTAGGATAGAAAATAATATAAGGACAACTCAAAAACGGGGTGCACAAACAAAATGTAGAAAAATCGAAAGCTTTTATTACTGTTAGCGGTACGACAGCCATTTCAGTGGTCTAATAGCATAAGTGTAGGAGTAAGTCTGCTTGCGAAGCCGTAGGTTGTGGGTTCGATTTCCATCCAGTGCAAATATTAGTGCGATGAATACAAATATTTGTTCTGTGTCTGAGTGTTTCTATGTAAAATAATTATGTATTTATAATTAAAGTCGTAATATGTTAGCTATTTGGCACCTATAGTACAAGCTTTAGTTATTATGGGGCTAAATGTTATTGTGTGAGAAATATCCTTCAATATTTATTATTATGTTGAATATTTATGACGCAAGGTACTAGTTACCTATAAGCCTTTATCCTTTGTGATCATTGTAATTATTCTGGTGTGCATACGCAACTATTTCTGTCTGTCAGTCTTACAATCGTTGAAAAAAAATGAGTACCTATTTTACATAGAGATTTGTAGGTACGTACTCCTTTGTCTGAGATTAAATACTGCATCCTGTTCTAAACCGTCATTCGATGCTCCGGGCGATTTTAATCAGTTGTGAAATTTTCTGAGGGTTTCTTTCAAGCAATCTGTTGGGCCAAATAAAACAATCCTTAAATTCGGGATTGAGCTATCAAAATCACCAGAGGCTTTATCGGTAGACTCTTTTCTATTGATTTGTCCCCAAAATGTATGTAGCTTTTCACGAGAATTCCTTTTATGGATTATCTCTGGTGTCATTAAAGGGCAAAGAATCACTCACGCACGAGAGGCTCACATCTCTTGTTATGTGCTAGGCACTGATTTGAATGTTTTACGTTTAAATAGTTGCATTACACTGTGTTGTTAAGGGCAAGCGTGTAGATTACCATCACGGGAATGTCTGGATCGTCCCGTTATTGCACCTATGGTTTAAAAAAAATCTGCCAAAAAAATACCGGCGTTTCCGCAGAAATCACGTAAACGCTAGTAAAGTACGGCCTTTTTACACCCACTTGGCACTTTACTAATACTTTTTAGTACTTTTAATCTATACTAATATTATAAAGCTGAAGAGTTTGTTTGTTTATTTGTATGTTTGTTTGTTTGTTTGAACGCAATGATCTCTGGAACTACTGGTCTGAATTGAAAGGTTCTTTCTTTGCAGGATAGTCCATTTATCGAGGAAGGCTATAGGCTATTTAACATTACGCTACTATCAACAAGAGCCGAGCATGAATGAAAAATGTAACAAAAACGGGAAAAACTATTGGTTATTGAGAGCTTTTGTTGCGTGACAGCATATGTCATATTTTAAAGGGTGCATCATTAGAATTAGAACCTAAAGTCTCCGAATTTGTTCAAAATTTGAATTGGTACGACCAATTTTCGATAGATGGCGTAGCAACGCGCGCGCGTTCAGCTTGTTATCCATACAATTACTGGCATTTACGAGATGCTGCCAAAACTCCTAAAACTTATGACGTAGGCGTGCATAATTTACCGAACTTAACAGCACTGCTTTAATCTTGAGCTCAAAACTTCACAAAACAAAGGGAAGCGATGATTTAACAAAATAATGTATTCCGTAATCGATTCCATCAATCAACGTACAAGTTAAGAACAAAACACAAACATTTCAATCCGAACTCGAGATAATGTATAATATCTGTATGTATCAATCAAACGCGGATCCAACGTGATCCATCGTGGATCTATTGTGAACCATTGTGGATCCATTTTGGCTCCTTTGTGGACCCATTGTTGATTGGGCGAAGATCGCGGCGCGGACTTCAGCATTGATTAATGGTGGTAATTAGGTGAGCCCGAGGATTGATCTTTACGATATCGTGTTCGTACACGGATACATCTCAAGTTTAATTGTAGAAAACGTCAATGTCGTGGTGGAGCGATTTTCTTACATTTCGATGCAGGCTAATGCATGTCCATTAGTATTTTTAGTAAGTTCCTATTTGTCCATTCTGTACGCATCTTGGAACCGTCTATCCAGCTTCTCTTGTCAGTCTTGTAAGCAAAGCTTGTACCTACTATTGAAGCCCAATATAATACATGTATTACATTATTATGTTAGGCTTGTTAGGGTTATTTGTATAAATAGCATGCTCTCTTATATTGCCATTTAATTATTTTTAGTACATAGAATTCTATAATTGTGTCACTTACTGAAACTGCTGTTGTAGGTAAACAAACTCGTCAGAGTTTGTTTTTAATGTAAGGCTTCAATAGTCCATTTATTAAGTTACATAACATCTGCAACTAATAAGAGTAGAGCGTCTATGCCAAATGTTGCAAAAACGATAACAATATTCCTATTTGAGACCTTCCGTGGTTCCGCTAAACATTTTAAATTTTGCAGAAATCATGTGCTCTCGTGCAGCCTCATTCATCATCAAACGGTGGAAACCCCGTCAAAGCTGCAGCTGCCAGGGAGAACGCACACTGTAATATCTTCTCCCACCGCGGTTATAATCCCCAGCTGCCATGTTCACTACCCAATATCGCTGCCCGCTTCCGTTGTGCCCATACACCGCGCAACCTACGTGGCCACATTGCCGTCGGTTTGGAGGTAAATCTTGCAACAAACCTAGCCTTGGAGGTAAAGTCCGGACCAAACAAAGCCTAAAGTTTCTCTTTGCTTCACCGTGGGTGATCGGACCACGAAAATTGAGCCTGTATCCCTCGACAATACGGGACCTGGAACCTGTAAAATGTTTGCTTAGCTTGGGTGAGATTTAGTGCTGTGGTAGGATTGTGAACCGACATTTATTTATTTATTTGCATAGATTAATAACGCCTAGATCGATAAACTTGAAACAAACTCTTCGTCTTAAGTGAGGTAAAGCGCAGATTGATGTCGACGTAAGCAGTATGTACTGAAGTACGCCAAACAAAATTTTAATGTCGTGGAATATGTAGATACAGTGAATGACCACACAAACCATCATAATGTTTTTTATTATCGGAGACGCATGCACTAGCGCTGAACCTTGACAACTGATAGTAGTTTCGAACGGACTAAGCCAATATGGCTCACCGTGATTTGCCTCACTTTTCTTGCGTGGACCCGGTTTCTAGGCGTTATTATTTTACGTATTTATCATGGTTTTGCACTTGATCGCCATTATACGATATTGCGGTAGGGAGAAAAAAAGTCTAACGCGACATAGACGGTATGTACGAGTACACTCCGAAATGAAAGAAATTTTTGTTCAATAATCGTGTGTCAATAAAATGTGTCACGGCAAAATAAAATCTTTATGATTCATAGCTGCGTGTGTTACGTGAAGAGTTACGTCACGTGAAGCGGATATTGGGGAAACCCATTCGAGTGAGACCAGCAACATGAGCGATGGTGACGGTGTCAAATAATAATGTAGGTAGTTCCTGAAGAGAAACGCGTTTTAATAGGCTATATTTTTTATCCCGTTTGGAATTTTTGGCTCCTTGCTTTTTTGTTACTCACAAGTTTAGGTACAAAATAAACAAAGATATCGTATGTTCTCGGATTGGTTACATATTTTAATTGTTTGGAATTGAGATATTGGGCGTTGAAAAGCTTGCAGATATCTCATTTTTGAAGTGAAACCTTCTTTGGTGCAACACACACAGATTTTTCGTCGGCTGTGAATGAAGCTCATCGTCACGTTCGTAAATGAAAGAAATCTTCGGGTGAACTCGGAACCACCAAGCATGCCAGAGCGAGAAAGATAGCTGCAGCAGCTATAGGACAGACAGCAGCAGCTGCTGCTGCATACTAGTCCTTAAGCCGCATCTGTCACTGACGTGAAGCTGTGTTTACTATGTTCAATTTCAATGTCATCATTTTTATTTTTTAGTATTAAAATTTTAGTATGAAAACTAACGTGGTTATTACACATTTTAAAATTGATTTTCCTGCGATCTTTTTCAAGGTGAGTACCTTGAAAAAGATCGCAGGACGCGATCGAAACTTTAGTCGGACTGGACTGACTATATCAAACGTGAGTGACCCGTGTATTAATTTAAGTATTAATTGAAAAGTATTAAAATTATTCATTTTGAATTGAATTGAATTGAAAACTAAAATAAGCATTAACTATTGAACACAGTTAATGCTTATTTTAGTTTTCAATTCTGCCGTGCGGCACACACATTTTTATCTTATCACGTAACTACCAGAAAACAGATTGAAGCTATAAGACTAGACAAACTCAGCTAATGACTGCACACGCCTTGACTTCAAAGGTGGCTCATTCCACAGCTTGACAGGCATTACAGTTGGAAAGAGCAAGAGTCAAACTATACTGTAATTATATTAACTTGGATACACCAGTCCTGTGTTATTTACTTGCACTTTAACTCACGTGGAAATGGGGCTTTGCTTCCCTTAGGGCCGATTAATTTAATTTACAAGCCGAGCTAACCCTTTCCTACACAAATTGTGAGCTTCAAATATTAAACTTTGCGCAATAAAACTTATTTCTGGGGAACGGATAACCTTTTTACTCTTGTTTTTAACCGACTTCAAAGTAGAGAAGGTTTTCTTCTCAGTCGTACGTTTTTTTTGTATGTAAATTTATGTACCGCGATAGCTCCGTCAGTTGTAAATCGATTTTGATGATTATTTTTTGATTTGTAGATGTTTTTAAATAAAGAGTGACGAGACGAGCAGGTCATGTGCCTGATGGTAAGCAGCATGCCTGCCACATAACAGCACAGTGACACGCAGCTATTGGAACATGCAGAGTCCAAATCATTACCTAGCACTGCACTGCGCTCGTCACCCAGAGATCTAAGATGTTATGTCTCTAAGCCCTGTAAATCTGGAAACATTGCCCTTCAAACCGGAACACAGTAATATTTGCACATTACTGCTTGGCGGTAGAATGACTGGCAAAGGTGTGGAACTTCCCCAGGTGGAGTCTGCTAAGAGTCCTACCACTACATAATACATTATAGAGGTAGTCTCATGATCAAAATCGGCGTAGCGGTTTTTGAAACATCACCAAAAGTCTAAAATCTATTAATCTAGACGACGTATTCATATTACTTGCTTTGCTGGTTCATTATTGGAAAAGTGCGTTTAGTAGATTTCACAAAAGATATGAAAATAAGTCAAGTGTCTCATTTAAATTGAGGTCGGTTTTTGTTATTTCAAAGAAAATTAAAACTATTTATAGAACTAAGGGAACCCTATCCTTTTATGTTCGACTTATTTTGGGCGGATATGCATAACATTATACCGTACCGGAAGACGCAGCGTTGGCAGGCCCCCCACAAGATGGACCGATGATCTGGTAAAGGTCGCCGGAAATCGTTGGATGCGGGCAGCGCAGGACAGATCTTTGTGGAAATCTTTGGGGGAGGCCTTTGTCCTGCAGTGGACGTCTTTCGGCTGATATGATGATGATGATGATGCAAAACATTATGCAAACTAAATTACTTTAAGCATAAGTGGTACCTATTATACGTAGGTTTCATATGTGACAGGCGAGGTGTGTGTTCATATGTGACCACTATACTACCGAAAAGAAAAAGTACAATATTCAGTTTCTAAACTCTGCAGTCATTGGTTCGATTACCATAGATTTAGACTGCACCTGAAACTCTTGAGTGTTTTAACAAGTGCAGAATTCCAACTTTTTCTTCAGCGTTGGTTTTAACGGTGAAAGAAAAATACTCCCACTGCTGGGACTTGGGACCTTCTCTCGCAAGGAGAGAGTCAAGGCCATAATCCACCACGCTGGCCCAGTGCGGGTTGGTGGACTTTGAAAGATTCTAGGTACATGTAGGTTTCTTCACGATGTTTTTCCTTTACCGTTTCAAGTTAGCGACATTACGCACATGCCTTCGAAAAGACAGTGGTGCGCGTGGGATTTGAACCCTGGGTCTCCGGATCGGCAGTCGCCGTTCTCCTGACTAGACCAGCCGTAACTTGGTTTTACTTAGTTGTAAGTAATAAAACAGTTATAGGGACTGCCGATAGTGAAAATATAAAACTCATTAAACAACACTATTCGTCACTAGCTACAGATACGTTTCTATTACGTGTTCTGGTGACGCGAACCCACAATATTTCACTCATCCAAAATAGTTTTAACGTGCACGTCTTGCTCCGCCGCCACTCTTAACGTATGCGCCGACTTATACGAGTCCGCTCCCACTCGACACATAAAATACACTCAAATATGCTTTATGTGATGCGCATTAAGATACAGATTACATTGGCGACATAAATTATCAAACTGACAGCGAGCGGTCTGCTAATTTGTGTTGCAAATGTAATCTGTATCTTAACATGCATGACATAGAGTCCATATTTGAGTGTATTTTATTTGTCGGGTGGTAGCCGAGTCTTATAAGTCGGCGCAGACCTTTACGCTACGCTACTTAAACTCTTAATTTTCTACTTCTAAAAAAAAAGTTTCCAGTTCAAACAGCTCTCTTCATAGATAGTTTGCTAAGTCTACTTGTTACTTGAATTCTTTTTAAATTCACGTGTAGCTGAGCAAAGGGCTAATTAAGTGTGAGTTAACCAAGCAAGCTCTTAGCGCTCCGAAACCTTTCATGTTGTTGTATAATTTTACTTTATAATTTCCAACTAAGTTCAGCCTTAGTTTACTGCTATTTAAATTGTATTATTTTTTTATTTTAACCTTAATTCCCGTAGCAAGCATTCCGTTTAATTAACAAGCCTAGAGGTTATTAAATGCAGTGAGGTAGGAAAATGCCGCGAGTCTGTTGTTTCTGTGTTAATTTTTTGACTCAACAGAGAACTAGAGAAAAGCTTTTAGAGGTGATATTTTTACAGAATAATTAAGATAAGATAAGATAAGATAATTCTTTATTGCATAATATGGGTACATAATATAGATATCGGTACAGTAATTTTAGGTCGCCATATTTAGCCTTACGGCATGCAAATGTTAGTTTTGTAGTAAACAATTTAACAATGACGTTCACAATTTTACGTAGTTTCTAGTTTCTACAACGTTGCAAAAAATAGATGACAATTTATAATTAATGATTATGATGATAAATATAGTTAATGACAATTTATAACACGGAAGAACATATCTAGCAGAACATCAAGTCAAATTTACATAAAAATAAAAATTAAAAATTATTTTACATTACAATATAATGTCAATTTAAAATGTCAAAACTAAAAATAAAATAATAATAATAAATAGAATTGTACTTTTTGCCACATTATAAATGTCCGTTTCAAAATCTGTTATCAGAAGAATAATATTATTTATGACATTATGAAAAGCATAATTAATAGCATTAGAATCAGAATTTGTCACATAAATAGTCATTGATAGAGTAATATGCCTTTTCTAGAAAAAATATCTTTAATTTTTGTTTAAACAAATGTTTCTCATCTATCTTTACTAATTCTTTTGGCAGGTGGTTATACACCATTGGAGCCATACATAAAACACTATTGCTTAGTAAGGTTGTTTTACGATCAGGCACCTTTAGTTTATGTCTAAGCCTTTCCGATTTCAAATTAATAAATAAATTTAAGTTACTACGAACAAACATTACACATTCGTAAACATACAAACAGGGCAGCGTAAGAATTTGCATTTTTTTTTAAATACGATCGGCAGCTGGTTCTTTGACGCAGCTTGCAAATGGCCCTTACGCACTTTTTCTGTGCCCTGAACACTCTTTCCTTTTCTGTGCTGTTCCCCCAAAATATAACGCCATAACGAAGCAATGACGCAACACCACCATTATAAGATGTCAAGACTGTACTTTCATTGGCTGATTTGGATAGCATGGAAAGCGCATAAGAACGTTGATTGAGTTTTGTACAGAGGTTGTCAATGTGGATTTTCCAATTTAAATTATAATCTATGTCAAGTCCTAAAAATTTCGTAGTGTTAATAATGTCAATTTTTTGTCCAAACGTGTTAATGTCTAAGTCATACAATTTATTTATTTTGTTGTAGAATGTCATCAAACTAGTTTTATTTAAATTAATTTCTAAATTATTACATGTCAGCCAATAATTTGTAGAATCTAAAGTCTCTTTGATCTCTTTCGCCATACAAGATGAGTCCTTTCCAGTAAACAGTACTGTACTGTCGTCAGCAAAAAGAACAGTTGGTTTATTAGTGGCCTTAGGAAGGTCATTTATATATATAATGAACAGTAATGGACCCAAGACACTACCTTGCGGTACGCCGTATTTCACTGTTTTGTATTTTGATGTATGCGTGACCTGTTTTTTGGTTTTTGAGCAAATATTATTAATTTCTGTGCATTGTTGGCGATTTGATAAGTATGATTTTATTAAATTATAAACATTACCTCTAATGCCGTACGCATATAATTTATGCAACAGTACTTTATGATCCACACGGTCAAATGCTTTTGTTAAATCCATAAATAAAGCACATGCAGGAGACCCAGTGTCCATGGCAGTCATAACCGTGGTTAGAAGGTTATAAATTGCAAGATTTATGGTTTTTTTCTTTCTGAAACCTACCTGCTCTGGGACAAGTAGATTCTTATGCTCAAAGAAATCATAAATGCAGTTGTATAGTACTCTTTCAAAGATTTTTGATATAATCGGGACCAGAGCGATTGGTCTATAGCATCCCATATCATGTTCATCATTTTTTTTGAATAGAGGTTTTACCACTGTCTTTTTTAATCTGTCAGGATATACGCCAACAGATATACTTGTATTAATTAGATGACAAAGAACAGGAGATATTACACCAGACACATGCTTAAGCACTTTTGTTGAAAGACTATTTCTTGTATACGTATAAGTTTGATTTGTCTTTTTCTCTCTATGATATGTGTGTATGTTGTATGTGCGTGTCATATACGCTCCCAAACGGTAGAACCGACTTAGATTTTGTGTTTTTTTGTTTGAAAGGTTAATTATTCGGGAGTGTTCATAGATAATAAGAAATATGTTAAGTACGTTAAAATCTGTTCAGCAGTTTCAAAGCTATCAGCTCTTTTGTTATCTGTGGTAGGAGTCTTAGCCGCCAATGGGTATTAACTTTACATGCAAACATAGTTGTTACTTAAAATTAGAAACAATAGGGTACCGCACTGGGTCAAAAATACACCATCCTAATTACTCCGTCAGCTAGATCATGGAACAATATTGGACACGTATTTTTTGTTTTTTCATAATATTAAAAATCATCAAAGATATAGACCATCAAACTTCGAGAGTGGGGGGTCGCGACGTCAGTCGTGAATAAAAAATGTACTCACAAGTGACGTCACACGAAACTTCGAAGCGCTGTATCTTCGTCATTTTTTGTTTGTGAAACAAAAGAAAAAATACGTATACAATATTTTTTGGCAATCTAACTAACGGGCTACTTAGTTTTTTTGAGGATTGTACCCTATTGTGTTGGGGGTTTTAAATTTAAATTTTATGGATATCTACTTGTTCCAACGCAAAAAGTTTCAATTTTGCCCCCACCAAGATTTCGTATGGTTTGTGAGTATGTGTATTTTGTCTTACAACGGAAATTTCGTGCTTCTCACTCTGATCCGATTTGAATCCATCGATCTATCCCTTTATAATTTCTATTTAATTAACTTATTATATTTTAGTTTCTAAGTCGAAATGCAATAAGTTTTGTACTCATATAACGAGTAAATCAGTCTCTTCGTACACATAGTAAAAAGACCGAATTTTCGCACTTTTTTTTAAATTTCTTGTTCTCAAACTTTGTTTTCTTTTATAAAGGTTTTTATTTAGGTGAATATGTTGTATAAATTCCTCGGCTACCGTGATACACTGGACTAATTGTTTTGAGAATATCGTGAAAAACATTCACTTTTCTTTTGTTTTGGCGCTAAAACAAAAGAACACGAGTGAGGATAGCGTGCAATGAACGTGTATGAGAAATATGTTTGTGTGAAGTATAAGTTCACAATCAATCAATCAATCATTTATTTCAGAATTTACATTATTCCATACCAATTAAATTACATTGGGTACACAAACAAAAAAAAAAAAATCAAATAAGAGTGATGTCCAATAATAAAATTAATAACAATTTTGATTAGAAAAATAAATACAATTGAAAATACACAATACAAAACAATAAAATAGAATTTTATCTTAGTTCCGTCATTCGGATTTGGTAAACAAGTCCCTAAATAAGGGGTATGCTTCCCTGTCACACCATTTTGTTACACCAGTGTGACACAGAAGATTTTTTTTCCTCTGTGTCATACCATCTGGTGTGACAGACAATAATCGATTACATCGTATGACTAACCATCACACCAAATATTCAGCAACACAAACAACCAAGTCTAAATTGAAAAACAATCAAAATATAACAATATTTTTTCACGGTTTAATATGAGAAAATCGAACTGAGATAGATATATTTCTAGGGCATCTGACATCCACTAACTGGCATTTGGCGAGAGTGGTATGCTTTTACTTTTCAGTAATATTACTCATTAAAATAACCGTAAAGTAAGTATCATACCGCTCTCAATCTTAATAACACATTGTGAGTTAACCAACGATCAATTTGCAATAAGATCTTACCTTAGATTGGAATTTCATTTAAACTGGAGGTTCAATATAACTGAATTTCTGAAACAGTGAGATCGTAAATGGCAACTCCAAAGGAGCTGAAGCTGTTTTAAGACCTTCTATATCACCTCTATATTGAAGGTCTCTCGATAAAATGTACTTAGTTGTTTTGTATGAAACAATTTTTGAAAACCTACATATTTATGAAATTATAATCATTAAACAAAGTACTACAATTTATTTTTTTTTCGTCAAAAAAACAAAAACAAAAAACTGACTTCAGTCCTACTACTACTATTATAATAATAAATGTCAATGTATGAATGTTTCGATGTTTGTTGCTCAATCACGTCCTAACGTATGAACGGATCGGGCTGAAATTTGAAACACTTAAAGATTATAATATGAAAGAACACATAGGCTATTTTTTATCCCGAAAAAACTACGGGAACCACGCGGGTAACACCGCGGGGCGCTGATAGTTTAAAATAAAATTCAGGCGCTCGACTTTTTTACATACGTTTTGTTTCAATGAATCGTCCTATATATTATAAATTTTATCAAAATCGGTGTTATGGTTTTTGAAATATCACCAAAAACCTAAAATTTACTTACCTCGATGACTTACTTGTTCGTCCTTTCTCGGTGTCTCATTAAAACAATGTGTTTCTTTAGTTGAAATTACAAAAACTATGAAATTTTGTTGTGTCTGAGTTACATTTTAAATTGAAGCCGGTTTTTTATTTTATCGGAATAAATAAATTATTATCTTTTTTTACTATTTTAAAGATATAGGTAGGTATCTACTTTTCGCAAATTCTAAAGTTTGTAAAGAAAATAGGACTACGTTTTATAGTAAATCTTCTTATAGGATATTATCACAGAAACAATTTTTCTTTCTAATTCCACGTAAGCTCAGTGTCAGCTTAGTTTCTGAACTGTTGAGCTGTATCTTGTATCTTGAAGTTGGTGAAAAATAGTCGAGAACGATTTTGAGGTCGTACGTGAGAAACCCCAGTTTATTATCACAAAAATAATAATAGGGTACAATCCTCAAAAAAACTAAGTAGCCCGTTAGTTAGATTGCCAAAAAATATTGTACACGTATTTTTTCTTTTGTTTCACAAACAAAAAATGACGAAGATAGAGCGCTTCGAAGTTTCGTGTGACGTCACTTGTGAGTACGATTTTTGCTCACGAGTGACGTCGCGACCCCCCCACTCTCGAAGTTTGATGGTCTATATCTTTGACGATTTTTAATATTATGAAAAAACAAAAAATACGTGTCCAATATTTTTACATGATCTAGCTGACGGACTAATTAGAATGGTGTATTTTTGACACAGTCCGGTACCCTATTGTATATAGTAGAATTGCGTTGCTGTAAGTGTTAATTTTCCTATTAGAACTGAAGTAAAGAAAAATAAATATTTCAGAATCTTATGGATCTGTTTTGTAGTTCTGTTTAGTTAGTGATGGTGAGTAACACTTTTGAAAAACGTATTTGTTGAGTACCAGTAGTAACCCGGCGTTTTTACCCATTATGTTACCATACTAAAAAGTATGAGTTATTCCAGCCTAAATCTAACTGTGTTCCAAATTTAAACCCAATGTTTTGACGTGATTTAAACATACAAAGTTTCGCATTTAATATAATAATAGCAAGTCTCAAACATAGAACAGCGCAGACTTAGTGCGTGATATGGAATGCACTGCCTGAGTGGGTTTTTTCCACAAAGGAAAAAATCTTGTTGTTTTGAAGTTGTTGTCTAGGTATTAATAGATAGGTAAGCACGCTATAACGTAGATCGCATTAGGCGACGTAACATTATGGTGAGTCAAGTATAAACCTATAATTGCTAAAAAAATAAAATACAATGAGTGGCTAGACTTCGTTTTGGCATTTGATGTTAATATGAGCTAAATTTTTAAGCCTTTCTAATCTTTGTAAATACATGTTGAAACAACTGAGCTTCTTTCTACTACAAAACCGTTCGATTCAGCAAAGAGGTTGCTAAGCTTCCAACCTTTTAATCTCGAATCTAAATACAAATCTTAGCAACGTTGCCTTATTGTTTCCATTCTGTTGTGGTTCTCGTTACAAACGCCAATTTACCTTCCAACAATAGGGTAGAGCCACTATAGTGTTACGTGAGAAAATTAGGTAGCGTCACGTTGAAAATTGTCGTGTTAACTTTCGTCAGTTTCTTCGATAATTTGGTTCTTTTATACAATGGTAATAAAGCTCGAAGTGGCAATAATAATAAATAAGGGATATTAGAGGCAGGTATCGCTTTCAATGTCATTTGGTTTTCGTAATTGGCTGAGAGGCAACAGCGACTTTATTAAAGATATCGTTTTGGTTTCGTACGTTTCAATTTTAGCTTTGAAGCCTGTGATCTTTTTATCAATTCCTGTAAGTAAGTAGACAGAGTACAAATACAATGTCAGGTAACTAAATTTAAACAGAGGTGGTAATTAGAGATACCTTAGCAAACGGTTAGTAGAAACTTCTACTTTAGATATCTAATTAACGTCCTGTAAAAGTTAATCTTTATAGAAAATTAAAATTGTTTCCTTAAAAATCTTTTTATCATATGATTTCACTTGACGACTATGTCTGATGTAAAGCGACTATGCGATTTACGATGGACTGGATGAGTTTCTCGACTTGAAGACACCAAGATTGTATCTATTGAAAAAAATAATTGCTCAGGCAATGTAGAGTCTAGCTGATAATATTAGGAAAAAGTGGGATTGACCCTCTTTTTACAGGCCTTAGGAACAACAACCATGTCATCTTAAACGTAAAACGAATGTCTCTTAAAGGCCGGGTCACACAGAGGCGATCCGGTAGCGATAGCGATCCGATAGCGATAGCGATCCGATACCGAGTATAGGATCGCGCCCGCTTGCTGTGTGTCAGGTTTCATACAAATTCGAACATTACAAAAAATCCCGTCTCGCTATTGGATCGCTATCGCTATCGGATCGCCTCTGTGTGACCCGGCTTAAAAGTTTTCATTCATCTAGAGCTTTTAGTTGACATTACAGACACTAATAGTTTTCGAACTTTACCATGCCGTCCACATCTAATTGTTTTTTTTTTGTTTCTGTGTTTGTTTATGCCCAAAAATTAAACGCTTTTTTATTCCTAAAAAAAAACGCACTCAGTAATGAATTTATTTATGTATTTTACTTTGGAGCTCAGCTTTGGAGGTACATTTTGAAATTTAGATCCGTTTCGAATTATCGATTTCTACACAGAAGACAGATAATCTAACTAGTTTAGTCTCGAATTCGTTTATACTACCTAACGTGGAACTGAATTCTCGACACCAAATTACAAAAACGCAAACATATAACTTGATGCCGTAACTTGATCTCCGCCTACACAAAGGAGTAGGTGAGTCTTTAGATCAAGTTAAACTGGCCGAAACGCTTTGCCCAAATAGGAATCCAAGTCCTGACAAACTACGTTAGCTGTCGCTCGGACAATGTTTAACATGGTTCGAACTATGCTGGTAGTACGAAAATCTAGTTAGTTCAGTGATGTTGGTATAGGTTCTCTTGCAGCTACTGTTGTGAGGTTTATTGCTTAAGAAATTCATACTTTTTTGACACAACAAAAAAAATCATCTAAAATGTTACTGTTTTTACGATATTATTGGTGCGTAAAATCAGTTACGGTAGTCTAGTCGGGAGAACGGCGGCTGCCGATCCGGAGACCCCGGATTCAAACCCCACACGCACCACTGTCTTTTCGAAGTCATGTGCGTAATGCCGCTAACTTAAAACGGTGAAGGAAAACATCGTAAGGAAACTGACATGTACCTAGAATCTTTCGAAGTCATGTGTCATCCGCCAACCCGCACTGGGCCAGCGTGGTGGATTATGGCCTTAACTCTCTCCTCGCGAAAGAAGGCCCCGAGTCCCAGCAGTGGGAACGTTTAGTGGGCTGTTGATGTTGTTGGTGAACCACGAACCGGAAGACGCAGTGTTGGACGGCCTCCCACTAGATGGACAGATAACCCTACAAAGGTTGCGCTGGAAACCGCTGGTTGCAGGTTTCGCAGGACCGTTCGTTGTGGAAATCCAGGGGGGAGGCCTATGTTTAGCAGCTGATGATAATTATAACTTCTCACTCAATCACTCAAGACTCTTGGCATCCTACAATACGTAGACCGATTTGGAGTCCTTCGTTCAGAACCCATGTACCCCATCGACTATCGGTTCTCGAATCACTGCTATTACCATAGGCAAATGTGTTGTATGCATACGTTCGTGACCTTAGTTCTCTGACGGATTACCTCATTATGAATGCAATCTGTCGGAGAAATTCCGAGCTCAGTTTCTATAGTTCGCTACAATAGCAGTTACAAACATTGCGTATTACTAATTAGTCAGGGATAATCATTCAGTTCTGTCCTGGTTGAGCAGCTAAGCATCCTAGCTTGGGAGATAATTCCTTGTGAAGACGTAATCCCCGCTGCATGAGGAAGCAAATGTTTGATTGATTGATATTTAGGTATTTCCGTTGCAAAGATCTCGAAATCATCTCGTTGGCTATCTTTAGACTCTGGATTATTTACAAAAGTCTAACAACTATTTCGCATGACTATTTATCCTGAATCTGATATGAATCCTGATGGTGCAACAAAATTATAGATGTATGATAGACAAAATCGTGCAGTAGCACATTATTTATTTATTTATTTATTTAAGTTTACACGCTTTACAATGAGTAGGTACATTGGTGTGCCAATGCAATACACATTATACCCTGTGCATAGGGTGTTGCGTATGGTAAAAATTTTCTTATATAATTGAGTATAGTCAAAAAAAAAAAAAAAAAATCTTATATAACTTATGTAACATCATTAAATGTACAGAGGTTGTTAGATCGGTGACTTTGAAACATTTTGTCATGCAGGAAGTCGTCTATTTTGTAGTAGCACTTTTTTAATAAAATGTCTTTTAGAATTTTTTTGAATTTTTTGGAATCGGTTTCCTCTCGTAGATTTTTCGGCAGGTGGTTAAAAATTTTATACATCATGTAATGAGGGCCTTTACGGACTATCTCTAGCTTTGGCTCCGGAGCAACTATTTGATGGTTTCTGCGAGTGTTTGCGTTGAAAGTGAATAGGTTCGGGTGTTGTTTGACAAATATTGCAGCCTCTAATATGTACATACAAGGTAGAGTTAGTATTTTCTGTTGTATAAAATGAGGTCTGCAACTATCTCGTTGGCGAATGTTCATTATAATTCGTAAACATTTCTTTTGCATGACGAAAATTTCACCTGCATCGGAGCTGTTGCCCCAAATTATAATGCCGTAGTTCAGCCACGAGTGAGCGTATGCGTAGTATGCACTTTTGGCGGAATGGATATTTGTAGTTTTCTTTAATACTGATAAACCGTATGTGAACTGTGATATTTTATTTTTTATTTTCTTTACATGATTATGCCAGTTTAGGTGGGTGTCTAGGGTCATGCCTAAAAGTGTAGTCGACTGTACTTGTTTTGTATTTAGTGCGTTTTCAATTATAGAGAGGTCTATTGGTTTTCTTTGCGATGGGTGGAATTGAATTAATTTCGTTTTAGTTTTATTTAGTTCAAGACAATGTGATGAGATACAGGAGTTTACATTTTCGTGTATCTCTAATATTTTTTCAAGAGCTTTGGTGTTTGAGGGACATTTAAATAGAAGAGATATGTCGTCAGCAAATAGCACGCATGGAGATTCTATGATATCTGGAAGATCATTGACAAATATTAAAAACAGTATGCCGGCTATAACACTTCCTTGAGGTATGGACCAGTTTAGGGTGTTTGTATCTGACAGTATTATTTCTATGGTACTATTTGTTGTTGTATGATGTATTTCAACTAATTGTTTCCTATCTGATAAATATGATTTTAACCAGTTATACGGTTTCCCTCTTATACCTATTCTATGTATCTTTTGTAATAAAATATCGTGTGAAATTTTGTCGTATGCTTTTGTCAAGTCTAATAGAAGAGCTATTGCGTATTGTTTTTCTTTTAAAATATCTAAAACCTGCTGTATGAAGCTGTAAACTGCTAGTGCGGTGGACGAGTTCTTGCGGAATCCATATTGGTGTTTATTCAATAACTGATATTTTTCAAGAAATGCGTACATTTGATTAGATACCACTCGTTCAAATATTTTGGATATGGCAGGTAATAGGGATATTGGGCGGTACCCATTGATGTCATTTGAGTTTTCGCCTTTTTTTGGTATAGGTTTTATTTTGGCTATTTTTAATTTATCAGGGAAGCATTCTTCAGTTATTGATTGATTTATTAGAGCTGTTAGTAATGGAGTAATTTCTTGAGCACATTCTTTAATAAGCGTTGGAGGGATGTCATCCACTCCACAGGTTTTTTTATTTGGGAGGTTCCTGATTATTTTAAGCACTTCATTGTCAGTAACGGGTGCTAGGAACATTGAATTAGTGCTGTATACTGATTCTTGATTTATTTTCTTTGTACTAATGTGGGATGTCTGTGTTTTGCCAATGGCTGCAAAGTGTTTATTAAACAGGTTAGCTATGATTTGTGGATCTTCAATTTCTAGGTCGTTTTCTTATTATTATCTGGACAGAACAAGCATTCTTATGTTATGTTAAATTATGTTTAAATGTTTAAAATAAAATTCTTATGTTTGGGACGTACATATTATGTGATTGTCATTTAGCAAACACATATATGTACGTTATATATTTATAGGGGTAGATACTGCGCACCGTGGACGTAGGCCTCAGTATCTGTGGCTAAGTTCAGGCTTGCAGAGTTAGTGAATCAACATTTTCGGAAATTTTATTCTACAATCTGCAATGTCTCCACTCCAGAAGAGTGATCATATTGTTTACACATTTAGATTTATATTTGTTTAGCAACTAGACATGATAAGACATACTTCCTTATTTTAAATACACCTTTAACGCCTGCCCACACCATCGGGGTAGTTTGTATGACATCGGTATTAATAACTTAATAATCAACGTTTCGGTATTCAAACTTGACAATATGTACGGGACAAATCCCATACTCAGACGGCATCTATTTATTCTATTCATTAGATTGGACGGAATTTCAGATAGCAAGCATTCAGAACTATGTAGAACTCCAATACTAAATTGAAGGTGAACGTCGTATTTATCCTAGTGAACAACATTACTGAATAGTAAATCTATAGAATGCATTCATGTATGCTTTGAGTATGCTTCAAGTGTACTTTCAGGTAAGCTTTACAAATGCACGTAACTTGTAATGATAGGACATAAATGGTAGGACTTTACTTTACAAATACAAAATACAAAGCAGAGTCCGTCTCGGGAATTACCACACTATTACATAGTTAATATACCGCCAAGTAGTCATGTGAAAACATCGCTGTGTACCGATTTCCAATAAAAGAATACAAAATAACCTGGCAATATAACAAGTGAAATCATAGGGCTTATTTATAAAACCTCTTATGCGTTTGGGTGACAAGCGCAGTGCCGTGTTAGATAATGACTTGGACTCTTCATGTTCCAAAAGCTGCGTGTCACTGTGCTGTTATGGGTAGGCATGTTGCTTACTATCAGGCACATGACCTTCTCGTCTATCTACAAGTACTATATAAAAACTTTAGTTGGTTATCCGGTTGACGTTAGTAGGGTAATAGACTACAGGCCCGTGAACAAAATTTATGGGTCAAATTAACCACCAGGAGACCTTCCTAATCCTAATCCATTATTTCGCAATGCCGTATAAAAATCATGCGAGAAGCAGAAATGATCGAGGGTTGCAAACCCCCTCTTCAACTGCACTCATTTGGACAGCTTACAAGTGATGGCATAGTGCTGAATCTTAATACTTTACACCCTTCTATCATCCTACATAGGTTTCTTGGTGGTTCATTTGACCCGTAAATTTTGTTCACGGGCCTGTAGTCTATACGTTTTCTGCGCAAGGCAAACTTTCGCTTGGCAGTAGTATAGGTCAGAAATATGACCAACTAACATAGGGTTACATAACCCTTCGAAATCGGAGGTACCTAGAAATTCAAGTCCTTTACATATCGGAGGTACTAAGAAATTCAAAAACACCCTCGGATCGGCGGGGTTTGAACCGCGCACTTTTCTGCGCGCGGCGTGCGCACCATGCGCATTATTTTATACCTAGTGATCGATTAGTTCGATCTAGGATGCTTTGAGCTACTTTATCATAAAGCTATTGAAATAAGCTACAAAACGATATATAATTGTTCTGTATTATATTTTTACTTAATTTTACACAGATTTTTCTTTACACCCGCAGTCGAAAAAAGTTACACTTTTGAAAAAGTGGGTGTTTGTGAAGAAAGTATATTGTTTTATGTATAGGTTGTTATGATTTTTATAAACAGTGATATCTACCCCTTATAAATCGAAACTACAAAGTATATGCTTTCATACTTATATTTTGATATTTTCGACTTTGAAAATACCTAACAGAACAAAAATTGCGTGCCGTTTCGGACCGGTTTTTTAAAACATTTCGTGTGGTACGATTTAGGTATTTAGGCATTATATTTATATACCGATCGATAGAAAATATATTCAGGAATCTTATTAAAATACTAGTAGAACCGATAATTAAAATAATCTATACTCAATTAGGCAAAATGTGAGGAACGACAATTGAAAAATCGCCGCCATTTTCGTAAGCCATATGGCTCATTCCGATCTATAGTGACAAAAATCTAAAACACAATTTTTAGTTATTATAATCAAAACATATACCTAAAGGGCCCTAAAATGTATTAAAATAAGCCACTTACCAAAATATAATCACCAAACACACTAATTTACACAAATAATCACCACTTCACTGAACTACGTCGTAAATCACGCGCGGGTGTCATGGCGCCCGGACCGGCCGACTTATACTGCCGATATTCGGAGAAATTTGTTTCAAGTGGATGCCGTTATCGGGCTCATTTTGAAGCTCTATCCAATAGGTATTATGTGAATAAAACAGTTATGGGAAAATAAACCTTTGCCTGAACAAAATAAGGTCCGAAAGCAGAAAAAAATCGAAACCGGTTTTGTAAGACATATGTAATCATCCGATCTTTAAGGGCGCAAAAAAGAGTGAGACATATGTACTCATCCGATTTTGACGGGCCCAAAAAAGAGTAAGACATATGTAATCATCCGATTTTGAAGGGATAAACTACCTAGTTAGGTTTTGTAGTAGGTACCTAGGAGGTTTGTAGTCGTAGGACTCTTGGCAGAGTCCGCCTGGGGAAGTACCACGCCTTTGCCAGTTATTCTACCGCCAAGCAGCAATGTGCAAACATTACTGTGTTCCGGTTTGAAGGGCAATGTTACCAGATAAATTACAGGGCTTAGAGATATAAAATCTTAGATCTCTGAGTGACGAGCGCAGTACAGTGCTAGGTAATGATTTGGACTCTTCGCGTTCCCATAGCTGCATGTCGCTGTGCTGTTATGTGCCAGGCATGTTGCTTACCATCAGGCACATGTACTGCTCGTCTTGTCACTCTATATTTTTATATAATTGCTTTGAAGCTTTGAAGCCAATCTTGAAAACCAAACAGATTTATTTCAAGTTTTTGAGTCCGAATTTCGTTTTGAAATGAACATTATTTCGTACATTTTGTTACATCCAAAGTACATGTATCTACGCAATAGCTGTTTTAAACCATTTCCTTATTGTTATTTTAATTTAAATTATTATCTAAGTACCTTTCAGATCAGTAAGGAAGTTCTGCGTAATCCTGTCAACATACACATAAGCAGCCCACTAAATGTTCTCACTGCTGGGACTCGGCATTCTCTTGTAAGGAGAGAGTCAAGGCCATAATCCACCACGCTGGCCCAGCCCGGGTTGGTGGATGACACATGACCTCGAAAGATTCTAGTAAGGTACATGTCTGTTTCTTCATGATGTTTTCCTTCACCGTTTTAAGGTGCGTCCCCCAGTAAAACGAGTTTTTGACCAGTTTTCAGAGCTATCTACTCATTAGCCAAAACAAATATCAACTGGTAAAAAATACATTACATTTTTACAACTTCTTGGCTTCAAAATGGTAGTTTTATTTTTTTGCTAGATAATGGACTTATTGTTTAAATAATCGCCTCACAACGAAACCATGAAAAAATGTAATAATTGTAGTTATCATGCATCTCCTCGGAAAACCTCCATTATTTTGATTTTGTAGGTACTTAAACCAACGGATAGACAATTCCATTACGAACATTTTGGTAGATTTTTTTTTTCAAAAGACCAAAATCTGATTTCATAAAGAGTGTATTTTAAAAATGGAGCGTAAAAAAGCGACAAATCCTACTGTTTCTCTCTTGCTCTTTCTTGCGGTGTGCGATAAGGTAAGAAATACTCAAGGTCATTTGCTCGGGGTACGCCCTTAAGTTAGTATTACGTACATGCCTTCAAAAAGACAGTGGTGCCCGGGAGCTACGGATCGGCAGTCGCCGTTTTCCCGACTAGACCAGCCGTAACTTAATCCTGTGTAGTAGATATTAATTCTGCTAAACAATTACTACTCTTAATTACTCCAACTTTCATTAACTTTTAATTATAAAACAGAGTTATAAACACGAAAACACTATCCACAATCCACGTTTTTAATAAGGGATGACGGAACAAGGTTTTCCCTTGTCAAGAATCTCATTTATCTTTCCATATACAAACATTCATAAATCTTCTTCACTTTTATTTTATAAAAAACAGAAAATTCAACCCTAGCGGTTAACCTTTTTGAGTTTTTTTGTCGTCACAATCTGTAGAATTTAGTTTATTTTCCACTTTTTCGTTCAAGTAAACCTTGTGTAAATATCTATACTAATATTATAAAGCTGAATAGGTGTTATGTTTGAATGCCCTAATCTCTAGAACTACTGGACTGATTTCAAAATTTTCTTTCACCGATGTACCAAGGGCAAAGCCTAAGCGTACATAAAACCGGCCAAGTACGAGTGGGACTCGCACACGAAGGGTTCCATATTATACAAATAAATGGTGAAAACCTCTTTTATTGTATGGGAGCCCAATAATTATTTATTTTATTTTAAATAATTAATATTTAAAGAGAACATACAACTAAATATTCTGTGAATAGTGAAAGCGTCTACCTGTCGCCGTTACTAGTATCGAGCAAGAAACGGTAAAAAAACAAGTTTGTTGTATGAGAGCCCCCTTAAATATTTATTTTTACTATTTGTTGTTTTAGCAGCAATAGAAATACATCATTTGTGAACAGGACAGCGAAGTCTCAATAATAATAGGGTCCCGTTTTTACCCTTTGGGTACGAAACCCTAAAAGTGAATAAGTGAGTAATCGTGATAGCTCAAAAGCAACCAGTAATTTGAAAAAAAGCTTGTTGATTGGAAAACGCATGGCTAGATTATATTATATATGATTAAAATGCATTCGTATGTAGCTACGTGAATATAGCTAAAATAGTAGCTACCTATCTAATGGCCATCTGGCTATGGCCTTTATTTTACATTAACAAATAAACCTCTATATGTTGATTAGATTAATTATGCCATTTCACGTAGACGAGTAGAATAATATCGATTTTCGATAGTTTAATTTGACTGCAGGGTTCTATTTTAAACATCGAGCGCTGTGTGAATGTTGTTTATTATTTTGTGATAAATAAAATTTTAAAGAAGTCTAAAACTTATCAAAATCCTCGTACGTGAGCTCGAAAACACACCCAAGTAACAATTTAACGTCGTATAAAGGTTAAGTAAACGTTATCTAAATACCATACATCGCTATAATAAAGTCATACTAACGTTATAATAACGTTTACTAAACGCGAAAATGGCCCCAGTTATACGACCTAAATGGTCGTATAATGGTCATACAGAAAGCTCGAGCCAACTTCGTTAACGTCATTCAACAGTCGTACAAATGTTATGTGATAACCACTTTCGTCGCGCAGTAGTCGCATCCTAACTTTTCGTTCGAAGATTTAATTTAGTGTAAAATAAAAACATACTACAACTGGGAAATAATAAGGTGAGTGTTATTTAATTTTCATATCTTGCTTACTTTATCTGTCTCTCATGCTATTTAGTTTGACTGGGAACTGAAGTTTTATGATAATATACCTGTGAATGTGAATACTATTCAGATTTTCATGCCCCCTCGTAATTTTGTGTTATAATCATATTTTCATTAACAAAAATAGTTTTATTTTTGAAGTGAAAACTTCTTTAGGCGCGCCTAGACAGATTTTTCGTGGGCTGTGAATTGAATTCATTCGTCACGCTCGGGTATGATAAGAAAGCTTCGGGTAAACTCGGGACCATGGCTATTGGCCATCTAGAAACGCATCAGCCAATGGGAAATGCTGACGCATTTCTAGATGGCCATGCCAAGATGGCGAGGCCACGCCCTCCGGTTACATGGTACATGTTACATGGTGTAGTTTCCAAGGTAAGCTATCAAATTCTGAGTTATAAGTTCTCACTTCTATCGGCAGTTCCTATGACTGCCAATTTTTTTTCTAAAAATGTCTGACTGTTGTTTTTGTCGCACACTTACCTCTGTACGACCTGATAATGATGATGATGGTCGCCATGACAGCTAGCTATTAGAGTTCCTCAAAAACATTAAAACCCTTTTCGTATTGTCAATATTCACCAAAAATTATTATTTGTAAATCTATTTCAGGAAAGAACACTTCATAGTGCAGTGCGGTTTTTCGTAGGAAAAAATCATCAAACTTCTGTAAATATGGCCGTCTAATCATTATAAAGTCAAAACCTGACTTAAATGTGACTGCAAGTTTGATTAAAGTCAGGACAGGACTTTAAACGGACATCATGTAATATAAAGGTTATATTTGAGTCGTCAATAAACAACCCAGTCATTTAAGAGTATTTAATTGACCGCTGTAAAACAAGGCACTGATTGTTATATAAACGGCACTATGAAAACGTCTATATAACATCCACGTTGTATAAATGTCGTATAAAGGTTTTCCAAAAACATAATTTGGTGTGTTCAAAACGTTTATTGGACTATAACGTTAGTATGACTATTGCGTTGTCGTACAAACGTTTTAGCTAAGACTGTAATATAACGTCGTATCGTTTAGTCTCCCCAACGTTGCTAATACCAGTTTACTATGACATATTCGTCGCACGACTAATTAGTTGCATTAAAGACATCTATAGGACCTGGTAGTCATCTCATTACCATTGTAAGACTGCTATCCAACTTTAGGTCGTACAAGTCAAGACTTATACGACGTATTTGTTTGTTGGGCAGAGCACGTAGTATATTTGAGTCTAATCGCGGATTTCTAAGTGTTTGTATCAGGGATGTAACGGAGGTCTTTTTATCGGAACCGAAGGCGGAGTCTTTTTAAATTTGATTTATCGGAGTCGGAACCGAAGTCGGAGGCATAAGCAGGATATTTATAGATCAGAAATGATGGTAGGAGAAACATTTTTACTGGGGATAAATAAATAAAAAGTCAAACACGTGGACACGATAAACATTGACGGGCAATTGATTTAAGGGGTTGGGATTTTGGATTTCCATTTACTTTCCACCACAATAAGGGATTATCTCAAATATTTATACACCCTACCTCCGATTACAACCTCCGTTTTAAAAGTTTCGAAGCCGAAGGCGGAACCGAAGGTTTAATAATAATCGGAAGTTCCCACATATCGGAGTCGGAGTCGAAGCTCCGTAACATCCCTGGTTTGTATTACTGCGTCAGCATAAGTAGGCTATTTTTAAAATACTTCAAAATAGGAGAAGGTTCTCAATTCGGCTGTTTGTTGTTTTTTTGTATGTAAGTATGTTACGCGGTAGTTCCGCCAATTGTGAATCAACTTTGATCGTTCTTTTTTTTGTTTGGTAGAGCATAGCTCAGAGGCATATAATTTTTAATCGAAATCGCTGTCGCTGCAGTTTGCTTACCATCAGGCGCATGTCTTGATGATCTCATTATTCTGTATTAAAAACAAAACTTTTCTGCTCGTTAAAAATAGTATTGAATTTAGATTGTCATTTTAAAAACCATAATCTCGAAGAAAAATGTTTACGGTCAGTAAAGTTTTGTGATTTATGAGACAGACGTTTTTATTGTACACTTCATAGTCTATCATATGAATGATTGATGTCTTCATTTGCTGTTTAAAATTAGCTTCTTAAAAAAATGACACATGTGTGTACTAAAAGAGATACGCAAGATGTTAATACTGCTTCTCTATTCCTCGTGCTAAAAGCCGGGTCACACAGAGGCGATCCGATAGCGATAGTGATCCGATAGCGAGACGGCATTTTTTGTAATGTTCGAATTTGTATGCAACCTGACACACAGCAAGCGGGCGCGATCCCATTGTCGGTATCGGATCGCTATCGCTATCGGATCGCTATCGCTACCGGATCGCCTCTGTATGACCCGGCCTTAAGATGTCTAACTTCAACCAAAAAATTACTATTTAACCTTTTGACCGCCCGAGTCCCCTATACTTGACAAGCGCTAGCGAGCACTGAACGCCAACGACGTCTATAGTTGACTAAAATTAAAAAAATGCACTACACCAAAATATTAATTAAAAATCTATAAGTACTGGTATATTTTTTTAGTTAACTTGTCCTTAAATAGAAAATCCTAGCAAAACAACGTGTAAATGTACGAAACTAGTCGCTCAAAAACCATGGGTGCTGTGATTTTTTAAATTTTGTCCTATGATGTATGCTTGGCGTACAGGGCACGGAAATGTAATTTAGTCCTGGCGGTCAAAAGGTTAATAATTATTACTCGTATCTTCAACGCAAAAAGTATTAACGTAAAGTTAGTTACAATGTTTACTAAACTGTTGACTAGTTAACTTCAGGATGACGGTTTTTCGTGACTGTGCGCTGGTATCGTAAAATATAGGTACTCTCATAGTTTTTTCTGTACGCGCCAAAAGACATACTTATAACTAAAAAAAATTGGTAGTCATAGGAACTGCCGATAGCAGTGAAAACTTATAACTCAGAATATGATAGCTTACTTTGGAAACTACGCTGGAGAAACCGGCGGGCGTGGCCATGACCATGGTCATGCTCCCGAGTTTACCCGAAGATTTCTAACATTCCCGAGCGTGATGCTTGAGGTCAATTTACAACCCACGAAAAATCTGTCTGCGGTGCACCAAAAAGAAGTTTTCACTTCAAAAATATTACTCGAACGTTTCAGAATTGCACCCCCACACCGCGATATGTATGGGCTACGTTGGAATGGAATTATATGGGGCAGTAGCAATGTTGTAGCGAGTTTATGATAATCACTGCGAATGTGACCTGTGCTGTTACGAAATAGCGGCATAGGTGGATCTGTGTGTATCGGGGATTTATATGCTAATGTATGGTTTACTAATACTGATACTGATACTAATACTGCCATTATTATATTATGATTTTGATGGGTTATTTTATTGTTTAATGATCAAATCAGAAGTGGTGCCATATAAATCTTATCGAAATCGATGTGGTGGTTTTGTAATATAAACAAAAAACAAAACTTTACTTATATTCTGGACGGCGCGCCGCATGAAAGCTACGACGCAAGAAATGAATTTAATTTAAAAATGGAAATCGGTTCCAATTTTTTTCTGGATATAATTAAATTGTTGTAGTGAAAACTTCTGTGTGGGAAAATCTTACGAGTTCGTGTGACCGACGCGCTAATGTAGCGGCGGGCGTAGCGTCGGAGAGCTAGCGGAGCAGGGCATGCGTTTTAGATGCGGTTTGGATGGTCAACATTTTGTGAGTTCGCCATTCGTTTTGTGTGCTATTCCTGGATATAATATACCAGCAGCGCTCCGCGGAGTGGAGACCACGAATCGGTAAACGTAGTGTAGGACACCCTGAGACTAGATGGAGTGACGATATACGGAAGACAGCAGGCAGTGGATGGAGACGTATAGCCGAGGATAGGGCTGAGTGGCGAGCCATGGGAGAGGCCTATGTCCAGCAGTGGACTAAGATAGGCTGATGATGATGCTGATGATGATGAGCGCTCCGCGGTGTTACCCGCAAAGTTCCCGTGGGTTTTCCAGGGTAAAAAGTAAAAAAAGTGTTCTTCCAGACTATAATCTATCTGTGTTCCAAATTTCAGCCCGATCCGTTCATACGTTAGAACGTGATTGAGCAACAAACATCCAAACATCCAAATATCCAAACATCCATACATTGTCATTTATAGTATTAGTAGGAAGTAGGATTCTAAGTGTTCCAAATATCAGCCTACGCCTTTGCATTTATAATATTAGTAGGATGTGTATAAACCTCGTTAGTCTCTGTACTAAATTAATATTATGTACTAACCACAGACTAAGTAGAGAGATACTCTGTACTAACTAACAGAGCCGACATACGCTGTCTTGTACACACGTCAAAACAGAAAAACTTATTTTTACGCCATTCCATCAGCTTACTACGTATTAGTTTGGGAACAAACATCCAAAATTTCACATTAATTATTTATATAAGTGGATACAACGTCCAATCAAATTGATCACAACACACACTCTGATCGCGTTTCCAATGAAACCGCATCTTAGCAACTTCTGTAAAGCAATTTGTTTTCTACAAGTTTGATTGGGGTTTTGAAATTTTCCATCAAAAACCTTAAATTAAGTTTTTAATTCTTCAAATCAGGCTCAGGTATTACTTGAAAATCTTTAATCTAAACTTGGGCGTATTTAACTTCAGTATTCATAGTTCTTCACATCCTTCGATTTAGTTCAAAAGCTTTCAAAAGCTTCAATACCTTGCGAAACGAAAAGCAGCTATCCAATGTAATTAAAAGTTCACGTGAATTATTTTCAACGGACTTCTTAAACGGAGAAGGTTCTCAATTGGGTTGTTTATTTTTGTATGTATGTTAAGGTGCGCTTACACGAGGGCAATAATTGCTCGGCGACACGAATGGACCGACCTGGAGCAATTAACGCAATAAATTGCGGCAATTATTTCGGCGATATTGCTTCTAATTGCTCCAGATATTTCATAGTGCTCAATGTCGCCGATACGAATTGACGAATATCCAATGGGCTTGGAAATTCCTAGCAATTTTTGTATATATCTCATTCGCACTTGTTTGTTTTGCGGCTTGCCGTCTTGCTTCCGCGGGGAGAGCGAGAGGTCAGGTGGCGCTACAAGCCGCCGCAGCAAGAACAATGTCGTCCATAGCGAGCGAATACTGAAATGCTCATGTAGGACAGTATTGCCTAGTTGATGAAGTTGCGCGATATCGCTCAATATTGTATTGCGCAGTATTGATGCTTGTTACCGTTGCCGTAAATTGCTTGATGTAGTCGTGACGTCATAGTTGACGAGTGTTGACTGGAATTGAGCAATTTTAGTCGCCCGTATAAGCGTACCTTTACGATAGCTCTGTCAATTGTGAATCAAAGTTGGATATTTCTTTCTTTAAATAGAGGACTTACCTAATCACGATCAGAACTATCGACGTTTCGGCAGCATGACATCCGCCGTGGTCACAGGAAAACTGAAGAAATTGGGGCCCATTTGGAAATGAGGAGATCTTCATCATTTGGTCTTAAAAATTGCAGGATTGCTACCACGACACACAACACTGACCGTATCACCAGACTTCTCCAAACTCACTCTGCGATCCACACATTTATTCATGACTGGATCCACGACGCCGATAACCGAAAACCATTATAGCGGTTGAAATTTGAAGTTATGGTGTTTTTGAAATTTTGTTATGGCTTCCCGAACCATTCTCGCGTAGTAATGACGTTCCGTAGAGAGAACCTTCGGGATGGTGGCTAAGTCTTGTAAAGTGTTTAAATTATGTTTGTGTTCAAATCTGAGAGTTGTGCCTGGCAGCCACACCAAGCACATAACAACTAAATATGATAAAACTGTCCTCGCACGGAGTGTGCGCACCCCTAGCGTAGTCGCTGTATGGGCGTGCACTCTATGTTTCTGTAGGTATTACTTATGCCCTAAATCCGTAATTATGTCTTCATTATTTTATTTATGTCTTTATTGTATTAGTCCAATTTTGTAACTTTAGTAACTTTAGTCCTTTTTATATGTCTATTCTTTTCGATATTTTTCGGTATTTATGTACACACTTATTTTTGAGCTGCATCCTAGTCTTAAGTTATGCCTAAGTTTTATATTGAGTTTATGTTTGTGGCTTGTATTGTGTGATAAATAAATAAATAAAAAAATTAAAAATATATAAATCGCGACAGTTTAAAAACAACCAAATTTTATCCAAATTAGCTCAGTAGTTTTTCGTGAAAGAGTTAGTTACAAATATACATCTATGCATTCTTACAACCTTTTTGTAAATATAGGTATACTTTACATTTTCAGTTTATGATATTAGTAAGATGAGTAACACAGTCTTTTATTTTTTATTTCTAATTTAGTAATAGGGATTTATTATTTTGTTGTGTAAAAATTAGATTTTATGAGACCTACAAATAGACATAAATGTGATATTAATAGACAGTTCTCAGTATATAAGCTATTATAAACTTTCAATTATGCCTGAAAAGTAATAAATAAAGTGGCCAAGTGCGAGTTGGACTCGCCCATGAAGGGTTCCGTTGCAGCTAGTAACATTATATACATAGTACACATAGTTCTTATAGTTCATTGTAACTTTGATCGAAGTTTCAATAATAGTGTATTTATGACGTATTAACATCAGATCGAGTTCAAACTAATTTTCGTTGGTAGTTTACATGGTAATGTACATCATATATTTTTTTTAGATTTTTCATTCTCTTACTTTAGAAGTTAGAGGGGGGGGGGGGGGACACACATTTTACCACTTTGGAAGTGTCTCTCGCGCAGATTATTCAGTGTAGACAAAAATTATTTTAGAAACCTCTATATCATTTTTGAAGACCTATCGATAGACCCCACACGTGAAGGTTTGATGAAAATATTTTTTTTGAGTTTCAGTTCTCAGTATGGGGGGCAACCCTAATTTTTATTTTTTTTATTTTTTTCTGTTCAAATCTTAAAGCGGTTCACAGAATACATCTACTTACCAAGTTTCAAAAGTGTAGTTCTCATAGTTTCGGCAAAAAGTGGCTGTGACATACGGACGGACAGACAGACAGACAGACAGACCGACAGACATGACGAAACAATAAGGGTTCCGTTTTTACGTTTTACGGAACCCTAAAAACGTATACAGATAAACTCAGTATCCAACTAATGATACAGTGTGTAAGTAACTAAGTATAATAATACAGTATCTACTTACAGTAAGTAAACCTTGTTTGTTTGTTTAAACATCTTTACAAAATTTAAAAACTTTGACTGAAAGGAAATGGCTTTCACTCACGAGGAAAGAACCATGGTTGAAAATCATGGTAGACAGGCCAATCGCAGATTGGCAGATGGCACAGTCCTCACAAGATGTCTTTCTTGAAATACACCAGTTTCCTCACGATGTTTTCCTTCACCACTAAACCAGTGGTGATGGACAAACTTGTGTAATATTAGAAGTTTTGAAAAATACTCCGAGGCAGGAATAGTACCTACAACCTCAATATAGTAAGTCGCGCTAACCTCTAGATCACCACGACTTTTATATAATTGTCTTAGTGTCAAGCTGTCAAGGTACTATAATAAGCAACATCGCCTAACCAAGAAAATAATATAAGCAACATTAGAAAGAATAATAGTCAAAATAACTGGCAACAGCCGTTCGAAACAACAAACCCAGATGGCGTAGAGACTTCAGCAAACGATTACAAGCATTTTATTATCTCATTTCTTATTCAAAATAGACCTTTAAGTTGTACAGAGTTTACAATAACAAACGTAGACAGAAACTAGACAAGACGAACGTTTTATGTTACAGACGTAAAATAAAACGGGCACTTCGTAAAATGTCTAGATTCGATCGTTAAATGTCGACCACTAGGCTTAATTAACTGACAACAGTAACGATAGGACCCAGTAAATCGAGCATCTATAAAATTTTGCTAGCTGTTTTAGAACAAGGCTGTTGTTTTAATTTTTAGAAGATAGATATCTCTTACCAGAACAAAAATTACTTACCCAATTGTTCTTTTGCAAATCAATTTAAAGAATAAAGTCAGAACTACGTTAGGCCCGGTTCACACGACGCGGCTGCCAACCGCGCGCGGGCGCGGTTGGCAGCCGCGCCGTGTGAATCGTCTCTTACACCTAAAATTCCATTACATGACTGTTCTACTGATTTAAAACGACTGCAACAAGGAAATGTTCTACAAGGAGTTTGTCGAAACTAGACCAATGAATGAATCCTACTTTCTACTAATATTACAAATGTCAATGTAAGGATATTTTAATGTTTGTTGGTCAGTCACGTAGTAACGTATGAACGGATCGGACTGAAATTTGGACCACAAATAGATTATAGTCTGGAAAAACACATAGGCATTTTTTATCCCGGGAAAATAACGGGAACGGGAACTCCGCGGGTAAAGGCGCGGTGTGATGCTAGTTAATTAAATGTCTATTTAAATAAGCATAGTTTTGAACTAACTAAGTTACCTGGCTAGCCCAGTGGCTTATTTAGAGGTAAGTCTGCCTTCGAAGCCGAAACTTGTAGATTTGATTCTCGATCAGAGCAAATATTTGTGCGTGCAAAAAAACGTTCGTGCTTAGGTGTTTTTATGTATAATAGATATGTATTTGACTGGCCTTGTGGCTAAGTGGTTAGTAGCTCTGCCTGCGAAACCGAGGGTCGTGGGTTCGATCCCCACCCAGTGCAAATATTTGTGTGATGAATTCAAATGTTTGCACTGTGTCTGGGTGTTTCTATGTATAATAATTGTATGTATTGTATTATGTAAATGTATGTATTTCAAACTATATAAGTACTAGCTGAGACCCGCGGTTTCACCGGCGTCTATTTGAGGAAAATTCCTACTAAAATATACATTGCTTTAAAAAGCTATGATCGCTAGGTAAACGTACTGGGATATACTAAAATGTGTTTTATAGTACAGGTATTTTAAAGTAATTCTGTGTATACGATATTTTTAGTTTTTTATTACTTACGGTAGAAGAACAAATTGGTTATCTTTGCAACTTGATGATCTTGATAACGCAACAGATACCTAAGTAGTTGTCCAGATGAAAAACCTTCTTGGCGTGAATCGATTCCTAGGTGCTTAAATGTTTGCCCCTGTGCTTTAGTAATAGTTACAGTAAACGACTCCTTAACGGGAAATTGTATTATTTTGAAATTAAAAAGCAAATGGTGCCATTTTGTGTGGAGTTGATGCATTAACATACCATTCCGCTTGAAGGGAATGGTCGATTTGTGTCAGGTTGGACATGAGTGGTACCCCTATCGACTAAAACCTTTGCCACACCTTTGCCGCGAACACGGGTATGCTCTCGCACTCTTCTGCGAACCTGCCGCGGGGTAATGCACGCCGTGATCACCTCGGTAACCAACCGCCTCGTCGGTGCCAGACATCCTCACGTCTAGACACCCTTTGTATCCCGCGGCGGGCCAAATGCTCGGCCTCATCACCTACCATCATCCGGCTGAAGAGGACGGGGACAGCAGCTCACCAATATACCGGCACTCTTTATACCCCTACAGCCGCACCGCGTCCACCATTATACGTTGGCAACCACGCAAGGCCGCAGTGGGTAGGGAGAGCGGCGCACCGTTATACCGGTATTCCTCTTCAACCGGGATCTACGGCCACGGTTCATCGCGGCACGTCTCAGTCGCGCCGGCACCGTCTACGCCGCGCAACTCCCCCGTGACCGAATTGCTTGGACCGCAAGGTTTGGAGCCCATGGTCATGCATTGACAGAGTGGGATATGTCGGGATCAATATTACGTACGGATATGGTACCCTTACCGATCAAAACCCATACCTACAACAGGTTTTTCCAACCGTGGGTTGGCAGCAGTCTCGAGACCGCTATCGCATTCGACCGTGACACGATCTGCCAATGCCGCCGCCTTTTGCGGGGACACCTCATGGGAGACATCCGAACTACCGCATTTAGTTCCAGTGATGCATTAAAAACCAGCGCCGCGTCACGACCTCGGAAAACCATATCCTTAGGTATGGTGCCGGACCGCCCTAAGCGTCCGACACCCCAGACCTTCCCGCGGAAACAGGACGCGAGTCAAGTGCACCTTTAGGATCGCTCCCATGTCCACTTTCACGTCATTGGATGAGTGACAGGTAATGGCCTTCTCTCGCTTCTCCAACTCAGACGACCTTTTACTGTTGAGCGTCTTGGCTAAGATCGTCGAGTGCGAACCCTCACGACCGCGGCCGCGGTTCCGCCTCTGTGGCTACATCGCGTCGAGGAACCCCAGCTGGAAGACAATGCTAAGAAACATCACTGGACACTGGACCACGTGCCCACAATGAAGTGGTCTATTGTTTTGTTACGGAGTTGTTTAAAACTACGATAATTCCTAAAATATTCATTAAAATCAAATAACATCAAGGGCAATTTTGTTCAAAATGATATATATATTCGTGATAAATAATGTATTTGTTCAGATAAATATTAACATCATGTTTATAAAAATACAAAATGCATTCTTCTTCTCCTTCTTTTTTCTTATGGCTTCCATTCGGTAATAGAGGGTAGGTGATCAGTCTACCTGAATGAAGAATCATACTCCAATGAGTAACATATAGAACAAAGCTCTCAATGTTCAAACGCTGGACGTTGGCAAAATTGCGGTGATACGTCCCATCTAATGTTTCTTCAGATAATCTTGAGCTTGATTATCGAAAACCCCTTTGGTATCGAAAACGAGGTAGCGTGGTTCTTTCTTCAAGTACTTCTAATGTACAATTATTGTATGTGAATAGTTGTGTTGGTGTAGAGGCATAAAAACCACCGGACAAATTTAATATAAACAACATTACACAATAAATAAAAGGATTAGATAGATTTTTAATTTACATGTAAAAATGTAACAATGCATTATTGCAAATTTGTTTACCTAAAATGACGCAACCTTCAAATCTGTGACACGGTACTTCAAAAATCTATGACACGTACTGTCACAGACTTCAACCCACGCCAAGGAGAATGGTAGGTACACGCAGCTAAAGCTTTCAAAGAGAAATATTTTTCCCCGTTTTTGTTACATTGTTCAACCCCCCAACCCTTTCTCCGCAATAAAAAGTAGCCTATGTCCTTTCTCGGAGTCTAGTCTATCTGTATACCAAATTTCATTAAAATCGATTCACTGGTTTAGACGGTAAATCCTAACAGACAGACCGACAGACAGACAGACAGAGTTACTTTCGCATTTATAATATTAGTAAGGAAGTAAGGATTAGTAAGGATTATATCAGCTATCTGGCCGCCATCACACAAGCTTTGCTTAGTTTGGGGTCAGATGGTGTTGTGTGTGAATTGTCCACCAATATTTATTTATTTTATTTATTTATTTACAACTACATACTACATACCTGACCATTATTTTATTAGCTATCTGGAGGTCTGGCAACATTGCTTGTTGAGAGTACATGGTTTGCGAAAATTAAATTGAATATAATTGTTATTTACACGAATTATCATATACATCGCAATAAATTTGACATACTCATAATCGTAGTCAGTTTAATAAAGTGAGTGCAAGTGCTCTAATCCCTAGGAACCGGGATTTGACGAAATCATTGTGGACTGTGAATTGCAATAAATATGGTACTATAACTCAAGGAACAACCTATATTAGAATCATAATACGAACAAATAAAGGAAATAATTTAACTGTGAGTACGTAAAGCCTTTAAACGCTATTTGTTTATGTAAAAAGTCGAATGTCTTAACCTAAAAAATCCGTTATATTTATAAAATTTGACAGCTAGATACTAAGACTTCAGATATCTTTATCTTTTGATAACCGTCTCTAATATCAGTAATTTACTACAAATCAAAATGAATTTCTTTGAAAATATTACATTCCGTCGCAATCGAAGCAATTCAGATGGCAATAAAACTGCTGTCAGCGAAACGTCTTCTGAGGTTTTAGATGGAACTACTACAAGTATGCCGGATGTTTCTAATGATGATTTCTTTACTAAGCAACTACAAGACCGCATAGAAGAGTTAGAGATTACCTTAAGTAGTGCCCACACAGAAATAGAGAATTTACTAATGGAAAATAGCAGCTTGAAAAAAACTAACAATGAACTTGTAAAAAAAAATGACATGTACAAAAAAGTGACCCAAAGTCCTCTTAAGCAATGGCCACGTACACCAAAGAAAAAACAGACCTCAGGAACAGAACACAAACACACCCAAACTGGACCGATTACACAAAGAGTTGCTACAAAACCTGTAAATACAATAGCCACCCAGACTATTAAAATAACACCTAAAAACAAAAATAATGTATCTAATACCCCTAAATCCCCATCTAAATCCCCAGTATATAGCCAAAACGGTAAACTAAAACGCGTATCACCAAAAAATATAGATAAAAAACAAATATGTATTTTAAGTACCACTAAAAAACATAAGATATTGCAATTAGCTGAAAACACAGTACCACAACAAAAAACATATAACATTTGCCACCACTTAACACCAAATGTGGGCACTAAACAACTCATCAAAGGTTTGAACACAAAACTGACTAAATTCACCAAAAATGACTACTGCATTATTCTAATCGGTGAAGAAGACTTTCGAACACAGACTGATCACTTTGACTTGACGCATGGAATTCAGGAGATGATGGATAAAACTAGGAACACAAACATCATTTTGTGTTTACCAGTATTAAAAACATCCATACAAACAACACATGAATATAATTGGAGAGTAAAACATTTCAATAAACTATTAACTCTAGAACTTAGAAAACACAACCATGTTACTATATTTGACCCAAATAGTACTGTGCCATTCTCCTCCTACATGTTCAACAAATTTAATGGCACAATAAATGATTACGGTGTAAGAACTATGTTTGAGTACTTGTACAGACAACTTGATGATATTGAGCGCCAATACATCAACTGCCAGGGAGGCTCGACAGGTGCTCAGCATGGATCTGAATCTGAACCTAATCTTAAATTTTTTCGCAAATAAGCATATCAACATTTTGCATCAAAATATAGCAGGATTGATAACAAAATCAGAGACACTTTCACTATGCCTTGATGAGCTTCTTGATAAAAATGTACCGGTGGATGTAGTTTGTATCACCGAACATAATATGTTGGCTGGATATGAGCAGTATCTACACTTACCTAATTACTCATTGGCAACCACCTGTAGTAGACCAACTATCAAAAGAGGTGGTAGTTGTATTCTTGTTAGAAATGGTAATGAGTGGACTGAACTTACCCAAGTAAAACAATTTTCTGTTTATAATATAATAGAATGCTGTGCAGTAAGGCTCACTAGATATAATGTTGTTGTACTTTGTGTGTATAGAATTCCATCTAGTACTCGTAGTAACAAAGATACCTTTTTTTCAATCTTAGAGAATGTTCTATTGCACTTGCATAAAAATAAATATTATCACATTGTCATGGCTGGAGATTATAACATAAATGTACTAAAGCATGATAAGACTACAAAGGACTTTGAATGCCTATTATCCAATTTTAATTTGTCATTAGCTATTAAACAACCTACTAGACCGGTAAGTCAAACTTGCATAGACAACTTTGCACATGACTTTAGGAGCAAGTGCAAGGCAGAAGTGTTGGGATTGGCTCTGTCCGACCACACCGCTCAATTGTTGAGATATCCTGTGAAAAAAATATGTATTAACAAGTATTGGCGGAAAAAATGTAGAGATTACAGTGTCGAAAATATAATAAAATTTCAAAGTCACTTAAAGAACCTTACTTTTTCAGATATATATGAAATATTTGATGCAAACTTAGCATACAACACATTTATAGATTTATTTAAGTTATTATACAACTTGTGTTTCCCTTATAGAACTGTAACAATCAATGTAACAAGAAATGCAACATGGCTGTCTCGTGGGTTAAAACTATGTAGTAAAAAGAAAAGGTTGTTGTTTAATAATTGTCGAACTAAACCCTATGAAGAAAATAAGGCAAAATATAAAAACTACACCAGATTGTTCAAAAAAATTATCAAACTAACACAAAAAGCTCAAAACAATTACAAAATAAAAATGTCAGACAATAAATCAAAAACTACTTGGCATATTATAAATAGATTGAGAAATAACTTACCTAAAATGTCCATAGATAAAATCCAATGTAATGGTCAACTTTTGACAGACCCAAAACTAATGGCTAATGCATTTAATAACTATTTTGTTGATAAAATTACTCCATTACCTAGTTCTGGTATAAATGTGACACAAAATATTGATAGAACTCAGAACTCAATGTTCATGGCGCCATCTACACCACATGATATTCTCAAAATCATAAATTCCTTAAAAAACACTAATAGTGTTGGATATGATGAGATATGCACAAAAATTATAAAAACTGTTAAAGAGACTATCTGTAGCCCTCTTAGTCATATAATCAATTTATGTATAAGTACTGGCACATTTCCCGAGGCCCTTAAAAAAAAGTATAATCATACCTGTATTTAAAAAAGAAAATAGGGAGCACATGGAATATTACCGACCTATTGCCCTTATACCTATAATGTCAAAAATATTTGAAAAATATTTTAACCAGCAATTCATTCAGTATTTTGAAAAATACAACATACTTTGTAATGAGCAAAAAGGTTTTAGAAGAAATAAGACTATAAATATTGCTATATATGATTTTCTTAACAATGTAATGAAAAATGTTGATAATAACAATGCTATATGTACCATTTATTGTGATATGACCCAGGCATTTGACTATGTCAATCATGATATTCTTCTGAGTAAATTTGAAGCCTATGGGGTTAGAGGTAATGTGCTTGACTTAGTAAAATCTTACCTAACAGACAGAAGGCAAGTAACTAAAATTACGAAGATTAATACTAAAACTAAACAGGAGGAAATATTCACCTCTAAAGAAAGAACTGTCAAATTTGGTGTGCCGCAGGGAAGTGTGTGGGGACCGTTTCAATTTATTGTCTACATAAATGATTTTCCTAAAGTAATTGAGCATCCAATGTCACTATTTGCAGATGACAGCACAATAACAATAGCATGTCAAGATAAAGCTAATTATGAGGAAGATATCAATGCCGCACTAAATTCATCTATCCATTGGTTAAACATTAATAACTTAAAAATTAATTTAAACAAAACCAATTTCATGCAATTTACTCAAACAAAAAATTACTTGAGTAACATAAACATAAATTATCAAAATAAAAAAATTGCAGAAGTCACTACAACAAAATTTTTGGGCCTAACAATAGACATGAAATTGAATTGGAAGGCACATGTTGAGATTCTCTGCAAGAAGCTGGGTAGCTCGGCATATGCTCTGCATAGGCTTGCTCCAGTGGTAAAGAAAGAGGCTCTTCTTACATCTTACCATGGATTGGTGGCATCAGTCTTGAGATATGGGATCATTTTTTGGGGGAATTCAACTGATACAGCCTCAGTTTTCAAAGCACAAAAACGATGCATTCGTGCTATGTTCGGGATGCAAGTTACAGATAGCTGTCGACAAGTATTCATAGACAACCAAATATTAACCCTGCCATGCCTGTACATATTTGAAGTTATGTGTTTTGTAAGGAATAACCCTCATTATTTTCCTCTATTGAGTGACAAAGTAAAACGTAACCGGCGTGATAAGTGTAGACTGCTCATAGACAAACGCAAAAAAAAGATTATGAGTGACAGCATTTTTTGTATGGCTCCTCTTTTATATAATAAGCTGCCAAATGCCATAAAAGAACTTAACATAACAATGTTCAAAAGTAAACTAAAAAAAATGCTTATACACAAATGCTATTATACTGTAACTGAATTTTTAAATGATAAGGAAATTAATTGGAATACTAATATTTTAGACATTGTTTAACATGAAACCTTTACAATCTTTAAACCTTATTCCATTAATATCTCAATAGATATTATTATTCCATTATGAAATTTGACATTCAACTGACATAAGACCAAATAATGATATATTGTATCATGATGAATTAGTTTGTACTGTATTACATTTTGACATTCTTTGAGTATTTACATGAATGTTATAATTAACGACATTTTTGATTTTTTGATTATATACATTTATTGCACTTTATACATTCTTTGACACTCCTTACATGGATGAACTGCAAGATCTACTAATGCAAGACCTTAGACTCTGGATGGACATATTGATCAAACTCAAAAAACACAAGACAATATCCTGATGAAACACAAGACGATGGCGAAATTGTGCTCACCAAATAGAAGCCAGAAATTAATCGAAGATGAAGAATCAGATGACATAAATAAAAACCAGAAATTAATAGAAGATGAGGAAGAAGAAGACTTTAATCAGCTGACTATTATTAAAAAAATTTTTTTTGTTTTTATTTAAAAATTAAGTAACAAATTGTCTTGCCAGACATATTGCATGCCTCTCGCAGAGGCCAGTTTGTATGGAACAATTTTTAAAATGTTTTGTATTATCTTATCTTACCTACAAACAGCAATAAAGATTTTTGTATTTGTATTTGTATTTGTATTTGTATCTGTCTCCCATAGTATAAGCCGTGCTTAGTGTTTGATAGACGGTGTTGCGTGAGAAATGTTCACTAAAATTTAATGTTTAAACATTCTAAAAGTTTGTGATGGTTAAAAAACTCAATGAGCCAACATTAAGCTGAAAAACACATTGTGACACGATGGCAAATACTAAAACCAATCATGTATTGCATAGGTATATATTTTAAACTATATGTATTTAATTCCACTTTTCTTCAAATAAGACGGAAAATTTATCGCGAGTCTACACTACAAGGAAATATAAAAATAAACGATCCCATACATTTTCTAATCTGGGCGAAATATCCGAATGATATGAAAGCTTTCTGCTATAACGTGGTCACTATATAAAATGCTATGGTTACGCTATAACCTGCTACATGGGAATAGTAATCGTTTAACCGTTCGATCGTAATATAGGCTGTAAAGTTTTACAGCGGTCAAATACAGCTTCAAACTTCTGTACTGCCCTTTTGGCAGATACTTGGCTTTATCAAAGTTCGATTCGAACCCTTCGGAAAACTGTTAGGGAGTAAATTTACTGATACCTACTCTCTGAAGAAGGGCTTGGGATGTGGCACTTAATTCAAATCTTCATGAGGCTTACTTTATATAACTTACAGCAAGTTAATACAACGGTTGGATTTCGTTCCGAATATTTTGCTCTCAATAACTTTTTTATCTTATCTTTTTTTTGTAGCAGTGCTGGGCAAAGGTCGTAATAACGATCGTTCGTGTAACTATAACGTAAATAACTTAGTATATAATTTTCCTTTATTTTATATGTATTTTAATAAAATTTAAGTGTCTCTTTGTTATTCCAAATTAACTGCTTGTGAACATATACATACGAAAGTACAAAGAGTGCATCGTGGTTTTACCAACACTGTTTTCTTTTCCGTATATTTTCCGCAATAAAAAGTAGCATAATGTGATATTCTCAATGATAATTATCTAATTGTGTTTCAAATTTCAACTCGATTCGTCTAGCTATTCCGACTTGATTGAGCAGTTAATGTCCAAACATTGATATTTATAGTACCTATGAGTAGAATAAATGAGCATATGTGTTAACGTTGGTACTACATATTCAACTCCTTACGGTTCAATTTCATTCGAAGCTGTTCAGCCGTTGCCTAGGTACGTAGGAACAAACACACACGTACAAACATACGAACTTTCGCCTTTAAGGTATTAATCTATTAATGTGATTGTATGAGATTGAATTGTCGTTAGCTAATGTAACAGCTAATAATGATAACGAATAAACCAGAGAGCGATTGATCGAAAGCGTGTGACTGAAAATAATTAAGCTGAGTGTAGGAAAACATTCTAAGAACAGTAGATTGATCCTGCCAATGGAAATGTCGAGAGCGTGATCGAGTGTGTTAAATTATAAGGCTAACGGAATTCAGAGCTTAGGTATTATTTATTAAATTAACTAGCATTTGCTTGCGGCTCCGTAGCCGTCAAATTAGAATAGAGAAATAGATATTCACTATGTAGCTCAAATTTTTGGAAAGAAAAGTAGCCAATTAATAACTCGAAACAATAATATTTAGGAGTTTAAAATTTTACGGTGAGCCCTTCAGGTGTAACAAAGTGATATAGTAACAAACATTCCAACTTTCACATACTTACTAATTAAATACGCAAAAGTTTCTGAGTATGTATGCATGTATCTCTGAATTGTATCTAGGGAAAACTAATAACCGTGAAAAACTGCTAAGCCGCTGGCAACATCGCAGGACGCAGCTAGTAATTGAATAAATAGTGTTTTCTTTAAGAAAACGCGATTTATTCAACAATGTAGTTTTAATGTACTAATTTCGTGAAGAAACACGTTATTTCAAGAATGCCGTAAATATTTCAATTTTGCTGACAATAAACTTGGAGAGCGCATTTAATTTAAAATAACAATGAAAAGGAGAGAAGAGAGTGCACTATTGAGGAGATCAAGGTTATAGGTTATGGGATAGGATATTCAGTATCTAGCCCCCGACGAAAAAAGAGAGATTTAAATGTTTGACGTGTTTGTGTTCCTGTTTTTTTTAACTGATTTTTTTCAGTCCGTATTCGTACACTGGTCGTGTTGGCGTCTTCTAAAATATGCCACTTAGCCCGACCCTCAACTTTTTTATTTTTTATTTAATTTAAACACTCCACAGACTCCGGGGTCCGTGACCTTTGTCATTACAATAATATTTTTTTATTTTCATAGATCTTGGATTAGGAGAAGAAGAGGAACATAAAAAGGGGGGGAGTAGGGGGGTGGTGAACATTTTATGTTTGCAACTTTGCAACTTTATGTTTGCACAACCGCCACCAGCTTCTTTTCGGAAATCTTCACGTCATCTAGTCACAGAGTATCTCCTATATCTATTTTACTAGTTTTTACCAGTATTATAAACCTGACGAGGTTATCTTCTTGAACTCGCTAATCTCAGGAACTACTGGCCCGATTCCAAAAAATTCGTTGACCGTTTGATACGTACCTACGTGATCCCTGGGTGCTATAGACTATTATATTTATGTACTACGGGTGAAGCCTAGACGGACCGTTAGTAAATAATATTAGCACATAATACTACTACAAATCAACTATTTCACACAAGATTATTTGTCCTTGTAGCTAAACCACAGAAGCTACTAAATTGCACTAAGTCACCTACAAGTAAGATGTTAAATGCATTGGTAAGAAGCTTAATTCCTGAGATCATTAGTAAACTAGTTTGTTTGGTTTTGCTACATTTCGTACCTACAGTCCCAAGTTGAAATGCAAATACCATTGCTAAGTCACAAAAACATACAAATTCGCTGCAGTGGTGATACGTTTGTTGGTTGCAAATGTGCAATGGTTAATTAATCAATTGAAAGTTACAAAGCAAGAACGACGAAAGGGATCATGTTAAACTTGCTAAATGGTTAAATGCTTAGATAGATAACAAACGTCTGGAATAAGACTTAAGCTAACTACTGTTTATTCCAGGAAAAATAACTGGTTAGGGAACTATGCGAGTGAGACCGCGGGATGCCAGTTATAAAGAAAATTCAATTCGTAGAACTGCAGTTTGGTCAAATTCCATCGATATGAAATAAAAAAGTCATAAACGGTTGAATAGAGAAATTACCTCCATTTTTAATTGGTCAAAATACACACAATTTACCATACATCTAGCATAAAACAACATTGTTTTTTTTTACTTTTATAAGTTAGACACTTTACCTCTATCTCGCCTGATATTAAGCGACTAGACGGTCTACGATAGACCGAGCTTACCTAAAATAAATCGATTCACTCTCAATATCAAGGTACCATTATTGTAATCATTGGGAAAACTCCACTCAGGTAACGCATTCCAAAGCATAGAAGTTTTTATCACAAATGTAGAGTAGTTATTTCTATTTACTAGTAATTACAATTTTATATAATAACCTCCTGCCCTATTAAAATTTTATCCAATTGCTTTCCAAATGACCCTTCCTGACCAGAGTAACTTGGTAAGGTGGAGAAAAGCCTATGAAAAATGTTGCTATACTTGTGGAGAGGCGATATGTATAACAAGGCACATATTGGTGGGACGCAAGGTGCTCCTTAATAGGGGTCATTACTCACAGCGCCATGACAGAGTGAGATGCAGTGGGCAGAGGGCACAGGCACGGTGATGGCACGGTCCATGGAATGCTAAAAAGTTCGTCTCAATTATCGGCAACGGATATCAGCTTGGGTAAGCGCGTTATGCAATGGAGACTGCTAGGTATACAGTATCATCTGTAGGCAAATGGAGCATCAACCTGCCAATAACGGTGGTCAAGTTTATATTAATACTAGCTGACCCCGCAAACGTTGTTTTGCCATATAAATAAAGGTATAAAAAATTGCTAGTAGCCGATTCTCAGACCTACTGAATATGCATATAAATTTTGGTCAAAATCAGTAAAGCCGTTTCGGAGGAGTAAGGAAACAAACACTGTGACACGAGAATTTTATATATAAGAAGATTAATAGAGAGGAAGACGATTCTACTAGTTGTGTATATACGTGAGATAAACACTTTCAAGTGGGTTAATAATGGTTTTCGGTCGATTTTAAGAGTTTTGAATAATGTAAATCTTAACAAATGTTATTCCTAAATATGTTACCTAATTATGTTATTCAGACAACATTAAATAATGGTTTTCGGTCGATTTTAAGAGTTTTGAATAATGTAAATCTTAACAAATGTTATTCCTAAATATGTTACCTAATTATGTTATTCAGACAACATTAAAAACTTTAATCCAGCAACACAAATTACAGCTAATGTTTTTGTCAGCTTTTCAAAAAAAAAAAAATGCATATTTAAAAAGAAAGAAATATCTAACAATATTTTTAAAATATTATTAGATCATTATCATTAGCTTTTTGTATAGTCTATTGTTGGCTATTGGACTTTCCCAATGCACGCCACTCTGCTTTATCCGCAGCTTTTATTTTTCTTGCTTTCGTTAACTCTGACCCCGGCTTTCCCAGTTTCGTCCTGATCGAATATTAACAGCACATCTAGCTCATCTCATGTTTCTACTTCTTGATTCTTGAACTTGTGCTATTCTCTCCGAAGGAAAAAAAATACGTTTACAATCCACCACACTAACCAAGTGCGTGTTAATAAAAAACACATGACGAAAGGTGACTTTCAGAGAACTTGGAAGACGCTAGTTTCTTCACGATGTTTTTTTTCCTTCAATGTTAAAAAGCCAGTGGAGAAATATCACAGGCGCAGTCGTAAAATAGGTTCTAGTCATTCGATCATCATGTCTTTTTTAAGTGAAAACTTCTTTAGGCGCGCTTAGACAAACTTTTCGTGGGGTGTAAATTGATTTCTAGCGTCACGCTCGGGTATGATAAGAAATCTTCGGGTAAACTCGGGATCTTGGCGATTGGGCATCTAGAAATACGTCAACCAATGGGAAATGCTGAAAGGGCGTGGCCTGCCCATCATGGCATGCACATCTAGAAATGCGTCAGCCAATGGGAATGCTGCCATGATGGCGAGGGCACGCCCTCCGGTTACATCCGTGTAGTTTCCAAGGTAAGCTATCAAATTCAGAGTTATAAGTTTTCACTTCTATCGGCAGTTCCTATGACTGCCAATTATTTTTTTCAGCATATTTGTAGTAACATACGAGTAGAATATATCTTGTCTTTGTCTGCCTCTAGTCTCTGTATATGACGTTATAAATAGGTATAGTCTGTATAAAAATGGTACTCTTTTATCTAATTAATCACTGTGCTTTTACTTTCAATCGATTTACCAAAATAGGGAAGATCCAACCATATTCATTACCATTTGTTAGATCTCATGAATGGTCTAACATAGATTGGTATTGGTATATTGGTGTGCTGCCGAAGATAATCTTCGGATTCTAATTAGGTAATCTTAATCCGGATAATCGTCTAATTAGCTAATTACATTTCTGTTAAATTCATATTCTTCAAAACTCTTAAAACCGACATAAAACCATTAATAACCTACTTGAAAGTCTCAACATAATCTTTAAGCACTTACATGACTTCTCATAAGTACCACTAACGAAATGGCGATGGTGACGAACTTCGTATTTACTTTCATTAATTGCCTAAGAAATTGGCCTCTGACAAATTAGGAAAACGGTTGATTGTCTGCCCTACCCCCGTTTACTTTGAAGGTAGAAGATACCTACGATAGTCTCCAAGGCGTTGCGTAGACGTAGGCACTTTTGTCGAGAAGCTAATTTAGTACACATGTCCTTATTGAACAGACGAAGAGATTTGACTCCTCTTTTGTACTAAAAACATGTATATTTTTGAATGGTTTGCCTGACTGGATGTACTCTGGTAATCGATTTCTCCTACGTTAGCACGCTCCATCACGAACCGCGTCATCGCTTAACATCAAGCGTGATGGCAGTCACGTGTAAGCCTATTTTATAAATATAAATCAATGTTTTCCCAGTACTGTAATCTCCACGGTCAGCATATAGCAGCATCAATTTCCTTGATCTTTATTAGTTTTTAGGGCTCCGTACCCAAAGAGTAAAAATGGAACCCTATTACTGAGACTTGGCTGTCCATCCATCCGTCCGTCTGTCACCAAGCTATATCTCAAGAACGGTGATAGCCAGACAGTTGAAATTTTCACAGATGATGTATTTCTATTGCCGCTTTAATAACAAATACAAAAAATAACATTTAAGGAAGGTTACCATACAACAAACTTGATTTTTACCGTTTCTTGTTCGATTACCGTCTGAAGCAAACTAGATGGTGCCACTAGTAAAAATAAAACGTGCTATCGAATTCATCGTCAGAATCATGAGCCAAATCAATCAAGATTTTTAAATCAAAATTTTAAAGAAACGTTTTGCCTGTCTGCGGAAATTGCGATATACAAGGAATTTCGGATAAAGCCAAAGAGGTTTTCGCCGTTTATTTGCTAATGGTACGGAGCCGTTCGTGCGCGAGTCCCAGTCGCACTTGGCCGGTTTTATTTATGATATAGACTACGTTACGGTGTACAGAGTGAGCAAACCAAACGCAAATAACACTTTCTCATGTACTCAGTAGTTATCGTTTTCCTCAACGGTTTTCTAGGGGAAGATATTTAAAGAACGATATGGTAGTTTCGAACCTCGTCTGCACTAGGTGCCCGCCAAAGTACACATAGATAATCCAAACATGATAATAATGCCTACGTTTGCGCAGTCCCTAAACAACTTTTTTTGTATCTTTCTGTGAACTTAGGCTCTGTAATTTCCTGTGGGTACTAAGGAAGTACCTAATCGTTCACCCGAAAGGTCTTAACTAATATGTACTTGAGCACTTTCCTAGATTTAATCAATGGACAATATATAAAGCCTTGGGGTTCTTCTAAATGTGGCCTAGGTAAACAGAGTTGTGATGGGATGAACAAGACTTAGACGAGCTGGTAAACAACACGATTACCCGTATTAGTACTCAGTTATTTAAACAAGAATAGTCTAAAACACTGCCTAACACAGTAATGTGCTAAATTTGTACGGGATCAATAAAAACATGTACAATAAGAATATGCTTATGCTTGATTCGCCCCATGATCTGTGGCTTTTCCGACGTACTTAGGTACTAGGTAAATATTATTAAATGTTCATTATTATGAATGATTATTATATTATTATTATTTAAATTATTTCAGCCGTTACTGGGACACGTAGAAACATACTCACGTACAAATACACAACTTTCGCCTTTAATACATTCATGGGACAATAGTAAATTGTTTGACAGTATAGGAACATAACGAGCACATATAATCAGTTAGTACCTGGTTTACCGAGCTTTGCTCGGTTTCTTTGAAATTGTATTCAGGCATATACAATTTTAAAAAACTATTAAAACCTATTACGCAGTTTTAAAGGTCTAAACATACATAGGCACATAAAAAAGAACAAAAAACAGATGAGAAGTAATCATCAGAATTCGAACCAGGGTCTCATGAAACCGATGGTGCTGTTTAACCGCCTGAGCTGTTGAGCCTTTGAGAGTAGTGGCGAAATTTGCTATCGTATTCTGATGATATTCTAGGAGGTTTTCATTGCCTGAAAAAGCACATAATATGTCAATTTTTAACAATGCAATCTAGCTAGATCGATTTATCATCCCCCTGCATAATCATTTCATGAAAATCGTTCAAGCCGTTTCCGAGATTCAGATTCTATAGGTATATATATATATATATATACAAACATGGCTCGTTAAAAGGTATAAGATACATTCCTGGTTAGATCTGAAGTTTTGAAAATATCGTTTATCGTACTGCAAAAGGTCTACAAAGAGCTGTCAAATTATGATGATCGTGAAACTTAATTAATTTTAGAAATTTCATAAATATTTCACCATAAACCAATATTTTAACAACCCCTTCTCTAGAGCTATTTTATTTTTCCCAGTGTTATTTCAAAAAGAAGTTATAAACATAGAAAAGCTTTCAGAACTTTCGAGCTTCGATAAACTCCGATTACACAGAACTTCAACTTCCAAAATATGCAATTTGAGAATTACTTGGAATTCTTATTTCGATGATTTTGCGAGACAATGGGCGCTCGTAATTTCAGTAGCGTGATCACTGATCTTCGGCCCTATTTACCCTAGCTTTGGAACTATGATTTATTTATTTTATAATTAGCCACTCCATTGACTCCAGAGTACGTGACCTTTGTCATTTGGATTCTTATTATATATTTCTTGGATATTTAGAAGAAAAGAAAAAGAAGGGGGAATAGGGTTTTGGTTTTACTTATACTCCTTAGTCCGATATTACATGTACCAAGTCTTCTTCTCCCGGTTTGGGCCAGTTTTCGCGACAAAGATGGACGGATGTTTGCGTCGTGTGATTAGTACGGTAGTAAATAAATAAAATTATAAATATTGGTGGACGATTCCCACACAACACCATCTGGCCTACGCAAAACAAAGCTTGTACTATGGTGGCCAGATAGCTGATTTACTAATAGTTATGTAATTATACATAGAAACACCCAGACGCAGTACAAATATTTGAATTCATCAAACAAATATTTGCACTGGATGGGAATCGAACCCACGACCCTCGGCTTTGTAGGCAGAGTTACTACCCACTAAGCCACGAGGCCAGTAGTAATATCGAACCAGCTTTGGTATCTTGAACCCAGTCAGATTGAACTTGATACGAAATCAAACCTTTCGGTCTTTGTCTTATCTGTTTAGAGTGACAGAGACAAGGATTGTCATTCCGAATTTGAACCGTTCGGATTGCATTCAGAATCAGTACTCAGGAGTGACCGTAGACGCGTGAACACAGTCATCTTGCTATTTATCGTCATGGTTTGCAAATAGGATTCGTAATCAAGCACGATATGTCAAACATCAAAACGTGAGCTACCTACGAGTAGTAACTGGAAGGCGTAGCCATGACCATGGCAATCTAGAAATGCTAACACATTTCAAGATAGCCAATAGGAAATGCTGACGCATTTCTAGATGGCCAATGTGACCATGGTCCCAAGTTCACCCAAAAATTTCTTATCATTCCCGAGCGTAAGGCTTATGAAACACACTATGAAATAAAAAAATAAATTAAATTAAGATGTACCAAAAAGGTACTAAATATTTGTAAAGAAATAATTAAGATGTTTGGTCTCTAACTATGTGAAATTATTGTGGCCCAGCCAACCTGACGTCAGAATGGCTGCCCACTTTCTTTTCACGTTTTTTCAGTACTCATCGAGGTACAAAATGTTCAAACTAAGGTACCAAATAGTACCAAAAAGGTACAAAAATTTGATCGTTTTCAAACATTAAAACACACACTTGGTCCAGCGATCCTGACGATCACTAGAATGTGATCAATTCCACAGCAGTCAATTTCACAGCCCGCGAGAAATCTGTCTGTGATTTCAACAGGTGTGGTGTCAAAAGAAGTTTTCACTTCAACAAAAGTAAAATCATAGCCATACAAGCTTCGCCGCTTCGTGGTACGGGACGAGAGTACAAAGTTTATCCCGAAATAGCTGGAACACATAACGGTTTTAAACTCTATCCATGTTTATGATTTATAACCAGCAATTTAAACTGGATGGGACGCTTAAAATCGCGGCGCTTCAACTTAATGTCCCAAACATTATGCTAACGGGAGAAAAATCTCATTTCGAGGACTTTTACTGTTCGTGTATTCTCGTGACACGCGATAAATGAAATATACAGGATTGTGAGTGTGAATGTCCTGTAATATTTGTTTTTACTTAGCTACGCAAAATGGAAGATATTGTTTTAATTGTATGATACGTTAACACTTGACATCCATCTCGATTGATGTTAAGCGACGATGCGGTCTACGAAGGAACGTGTTTACCGAGAAGTAACCGATTCACTCTCAATTTGAAGATACAAAGATTGTAACCATCGGGGGAAACCCACTCAGGCAACGTATTCCACAGCCTACACGTTCTTATCACGTTTTTAGCCTATAGGACCTTAGTGAATGCAACGCATAGGGTACTTTTTATTCCGGGAAAGTGCAGAATACAAGTACAGGGCGCTGCTGAAGTCAATTAGTTTTTTGGTTCAAAATAACTTTGAATAAATACATAATTACTAGCTGACCCCGCAAACGTTGTTTTGCCTTAGTGAACAACCCTTGTCACTTAGGGGTATGAAAAATAGCTAGTAGCCGATTCTCATACCTACAGAATATGGATATAAAATTTGGTTAAAATCAGTAAAGCCGTTTCGGAGGAGTAAGGAAACAAACACTGTGACACGAGAATTTTATATACATAATTATATTGTATGCAAACAATATCATTTTTCATAAAAATGCGATTGAATAGTACGTCCGTTTGTTCATAGTTTCCAAATACACGTGCTACAACAGATATTGCCTATGTTTCCTTCCTTGTGTAAATATTGACATTTATTTTGTATTTTCCTGTTGTAGACTTTCATTACAATTGTTCCGGATATAAAGGATTTGTTTGGTGGTTTATTGGGAGCTTCGGTCTTACACGCGAACGTCTATGTAGTGGGACGGTTTAGTCAAATGTTTTATCCATGTTTGCGAGAGATGATTCCTGTGGGATAAAACTGAGAGATATTATGATTAGTAAAAATACTTTACAAATGCATTTACCTACTACCGCTTCTCTTTTCATAGAGGTTGGAGAAGGGAGTGAAAAATTCTACACTTTGGCGCCGTCGGAAGATCAGATGTGTTCTCACGTTGGCACTCGATTGTTTCCTTCTGAAAAATTACTTATGGAAGCAGCTGTTTTTACTATTCTGACGATATTTCCCATTCAAGCATTGAATTCATCATCACCGATAGAGAGATGGTAATAATATTACTCTATTACAACTGCACTCGACGACGGTAATAATATTACCATGACTCGACGCTACCTTGTCCATGCTGGGCTTTCTTCAAATGCGTGTTGCGCCGTCTTTGTCGCAGCTGCAGTAGTGGAGCATGGTTGGTGTTCTCCGCCAACGTAAAATACCAACTAATTAGCAAATAACAAAATCAAAAATGAATAAAAAATATATTTGCCATATTATCTTCTCCTAATCAAAGATATATGTGAAAAAATAACCCAAATGACAAAGGTCACATACCTAAGAGTCTCTATGTGGCGGTGCAAAATTTTAAATCAAAAAAATGTCTAGATGAAAAAAGTACCCATTACCAGCCTATCACGTGATTATTTTTATGTACTTTAAGTAATTTTCTGTTTAATGTGTAGCAAATTCAATGTTGTGAGTGACAGATAGAATAGATTAAGGTTTGATATTTTGTCTGAGCTCCCAAGTTAGATAACATAATTATGTTTAATATCTTTTTGAACCCCTTTATCGGCCCAAGGTTGTATTGTAATACATTACATTATCTGATAAAATGTAGGTACATTCATTTTGAGCGGTCTTATGTAAACAAGGGTAAAGGCCGGGGCACACGAAACTACTACCTACCTACATTTAGTTGGACTCAATGGAACATTTTCAGTAGCACCAATTATATCGACCGCAAGATAAATTGAGAAAATGTACCTATATATAGGCGGAAAAATTGCTGGTTGAAATTAATTAATTAATTTAAAACAACTTTGTATACGATGGTTTAAGCCAAAGTTTTAACTGTATTCGTTGGCGTTTTTTTTGTGTATTAGTAGGAATAAATAATTTGTCTGATGGTTTTTTAGTCATTAAGATTAATTTGTGCTGCATGATCTGTATGAATATAAATATGTATAATGTATATTATAAAACTAGTAAAGACCACAATGTCTCACAACATAATCAACACGTTTAATGTGAACCCAAAAATATTATTGCTTAGGTACCTATGTAATTTTGAAAATATTCCCCCTAATCCCATCTTATGATAGGGAATTGGGATTTGACAAATACGCGAAGACAACGACGAAGAAGAATCAATTTCGAAAATTCGTATTTTTTATTGTTTTAAAGTGCCTAAACGCGGGAGCTCGTACGTAGTACCAAACATCCAAAGACCTAAAGATCCTCTAACAAACTTTCAAAGCACTCCACCTAGTGAAGAGGAAGTAAACTATCAAATTAAGAAGAAAACTACTAAATCAGCTCCAGGCCCTGATGGCATTCCTTACATAGTGTATAAAAAGTGTCCATCAGTTCGTAAACATATCTTAGATATATTCAGTAAGATCTGGTCAGGAAAGCAAATCCCAAAATCATTTGGAAGAGCAATTTTTGTCCTGATTCCTAAAATGAAAGAAGTAACTCATCCAAAAGACACCAGACCGATAGCCCTAACCAATACAATTTCTAAAATTTTTTTCAGTATATTGCAAACAAAAATGACCACATTTATGGCTAGCAATAGGTATTTCAGGCCCAACCACCAGAAAGGCTTCTTGCCTGGTATTTCTGGATGCCTGGAACACAATACATTACTAGCGGAAAGTTTGAAAGATGCCAGAACACATGAGAGACAAATAACAGTCTGCTGGATAGACCTAGAGAACGCATTTGGTTCCGTGCAGCATGAACTTATGTTATTTGCCCTAAAATGGTATAACTTTCCTGCTGTAATTATTGACATAATTAATTCATATTATAATCACTTAAAATTTGTTATAGCAGTAAACAAAGAATACTCAAAACCACTTAAATATAATGTGGGACTATTCCAAGGGTGCTGCTTATCACCAATAGTATTTAATATAGTTATAAATATTCTAGTAGATAAATTAATATCCCGTGAGAAGAAATGGGGCTACCGGTTTAAAATCAACAATAAGTACACTGAGTCAATTTTAGCCTTTGCGGATGACCTTGCAATACTTACACGAAATCCCAAACAGTGTCAACAATTGTTGAATGATGTTGATGAGTTCTGTACATGGACGGAGGGAATGAGGGCAAAACCAAGTAAATGTCATTGTTTATGTCTGGGTAGACGAGATACCAAATATACTTCTTACGATCCGGGACTCTCCATAAGTGGCCAAAGAGTTGCCACAATTGCAGAGGCAGTGCCTTTCAAATTTCTTGGTAGAAAGATAGACTACAAAGGACGTACACCATCATTAGAGGTAGTTGTTGGAAATTTCATGAATGACCTCAATAAGGTAGACCAACAGCCTATCAGCAATATCAAAAAAGCATGGATATATGACAACTATCTCACATCACGTCTCACTTGGCCTTTCCTAGTATATGACATCGGTAAAACCCTCCTCGCAAAACTAGATGCTAATGTCATAAAGATATTGAAGTCATGGTTTGGATTGGCACATCCGGCTGATCCCTCTACTCTATTTAGGGATCACAATAGTTTTGGCCTGAAACTAAAAAAACCATCCGAACTCTACAAACACCTAAGAGTTACAAAAACGCATGTTTTGGGAAAGTCGAAAGACGAATTAATCGCATCTCTCCCAAAAGACAAAAGCGCTTCGGACCTTGAATCTAGACTTCAATTCCACAAACAATTTATGGCAGGTGCGCAAGTAAATACAGCTGGGTTGGGTGCGAGAAAGAAAAGGGAAGACCGAGACATGGTAAAAACCTTTCTACAACAAGACGAAAATGATAGTTACAAAGTGCACGCTATGAATTTAGAAATGCAAAGTGAGTGGTTAACCATAGGTGAGTTTTGTATCCCATTAGCTCTAAAGTGGCGCACCTTGCTATATGACTGGTCTCCTGCCTTATTAAAATTTTATCTGAACGCTTTCCAAATGACCCTCCCTGACCAGAGTAACTTGGTAAGGTGGGGAAAAGCCTCTGAAAAATGTTGCTATACTTGTGGTGAGGCGATATGTACAGCAAGGCACATATTGGTGGGATGCAAGGTGCTCCTTAATAGGGGTCATTACTCACAGCGCCATGACAGAGTACTTGAAATCATACGTGAAGCCGTAAGCCTTTCGGTAGCTAGAGCCCAAAAGGGATTGACGATGAACAAAAGACAAATTAACTTTGTAAAAGAGGGCTCAACTTCAAACTCCAAGAACAAGCCTTACTCAATCCTGGGTTCAGCACTTGATTGGACAATTTTAATGGACACGTATGAAAAGCACTACAAAATCCCAGAGGATGTGGGTGTTTCGTCATCCAGACCGGACATTTTCCTTTTTTCTAGGGCTACGAAACGCATAGTCCTGGTAGAACTTACCGTACCGTGGGAAACTAATATACCTAAAGACCACGTGATGAAACAAAATAAGTATTACGACCTACAAAATGAATTAACAAAAAATGGCTATGTAGTTAATTTATACGCTGTAGAAGTAGGAGCGAGAGGTATACCAGCAAAATCTCTCTATAACCTGCTTAAAGACCTTGGATTGTCCAGAAGTGCAGTAAGTTCTATACTAGAACGAGTATCTAAAGCTGCACTAGTAGGATCATATCGGATTTGGCTGGGCAGGGAGAGAAATACGAGTAGTGAAGGTGAGTGGTGACGTACGTCAATATAAGGGGCCCCTTTTAAACCTACGCCCGAGTCACAAGTCTTGGGGTCTACTCGAGATTTCTCTCTCTGTCACACGATGGACCCGGCACCCGCACGGTGAATCCATGGAATGCTAAGAAGTACGTCTCTTTTAAACTTTTCAAGAGATTCCAGTAAAAAACTATTAAAATGGGTCAAGCAATTTAAAACAAAAAAGAAATATTAATTACAAAAGTAGTTATATCGACGTTTTCATTCATTGCAAAATGTCACTGCCTCATTGAAATAGGGCATTTTTTCAGGTGACCCAAATTATTAAATGTTAAAAAGTTTCATAAAATATGTCAAATGAATAAGTAACAATTTTTAAATCATAGTCAATATTTTTTTTGATTCTCATTCTAATAATGTCATAGTTAGCCACATTTATGTCAAGTAGTACTACTGTGCGATCTGTGATACATCATGTAGCTAAGCCTTTACCGGATGGATTTATTTCAGAAGCGTCTAGATGCTGTAGATCCAGATTACAAACGTAGATACCTCGCGAGGTTTAGGGCTCAAGCGAGAACAAACAAACGGATTGACAGAAATAGAACATGAATTAGAGATTACAATACGATGGAAGAGGTTTCTAAAGACATGGTTCTTAATACAAGGAGTATTATCATATCTCATGTTAAGAGCCATGTAAAAACCACTTCAAAGTTACAATGTTATATACAATATTATATTGTAAATTAAGGAAATTTGAACATTGTTCAACAAATTTGAACAACAAGCAATTCCATAGTAGAGCAAGAGCCCGTGAACCCCAGACTTTTGTTATTTCGAACGATGGACCATTATGAAGTTTGGGTCATCCTGGCCTTGCCAGACAAACGGTACTAAGGCTCCGAGTCCTAACAGTGGGAATTTTAGTGGGCTGCTTATGAAAATTAGGCTGCTAATTGTTGCCCCAGTATCATGTATAAAAATCAGCGCGCAAATTATGACGGAAGTAGAATTATAATTGCATGGACATTAACATCACATAGGTGTCTGGCTAGTGTTTACCACGATGTTAAGTATCTGGCAATTATTGGTGTGATTTTTAATAATATTCTGAAGATATTACCAAAATATCAGACTTTATAATTTGACAAATTTATAGGTACACTTTTAGTACCGTTTATCTGCCAAAGCCAAGATGATCCAAACATCATAATGGTCCATCGTTCTTACTTGTGTTGGGAGCATGCGCTGACAAGTTTTCAACTTTTATAAAATAACGAAAGTCTGGGTTCAGGGGTTCATGGGTTCTTAGTCCATAGGAAGTTGACTAGTTTTGGAGGACTCAAATCACTACGTAACCAATTACTAACTTTATATTTACGATAGGATATCAGAAATATCTAAAGACAGGTGAGGTCATAAAGGTCATAAGTTTACAGTTAAGTAGGTACTTATATTTTAAACTAGGACTCTCAGGTGAGATTACAGTCAAACGCTTGTCTAAATAGGTATACTTTACATCATTATGCAAGCAACTGGCAGGTACTTCACCACTACATTCTCATAAACATAGTCTCTAACGTAATAAACCACTCAGTACAATAAACCAGATATCCTACTAATATTATAAATGTCAATGTATGAATGTTTGGATGTTTGTTGCTCAATCACGTCCTAACGTATTAACGGATCGGGCTCAAATTTGGAACACAGATACATTATAGTCTGGAAGACCACATATGCTACTTTTTATCCCAGAAAAACAACGGGAACAACGGGAATGGGAACTTCGCGGGTAACAACGCGGGGCGCTGCTAGTATGTACATAACAATTAAAACCAATTCCAACGAACCACGAAAATACGTATAATAATTATTGAAATAAGTGATACTTTTTCAAGAATTCATAACTATATGTTTAGATAATGTTGTACTCGGCAAAGAGTATCCTTGAATTTCTAATATTAGACACACAATACAGCTGTGCGAAAAAGTATTAAAGACTTTTCAAAAAGTAGAAGAACTATTGGCCTATTATATTTGTCACATGTGATAGGCGCAAATGGCAAAGGACTGACAAATTCTAGTGAGTTTGTCTTCCGTGTGGTAAGGTTTAAAGTTTAAGATATTTATTTTCTCAAAAAATACAATATTCACTTATGATAAAATACACGTCAACAGTATTATTACAAATCATTCGCAAACGTCGGAATGTTATTGTTACAAACACAGTCGTAAACAAGAATGATTTCTAAAAAGGAAGCAAAAATTTACAAATCAAAAGTGATAAAGTTTAGAAATGTAGAATCAGGTAGTTGTGAATACAACTAATTTGGAGCAAACAGTGATAAAACTACAAAAATACGCTATGCCAAAAGAAGTGATGATGAAAATACCAAAAGAATGCGGGCATTAGACGTTCAGTTAGGTCAAAATATTTTCACGACCAAACTTCCTATTATTTCTGACTTAACGTACATCAGAAAATAAGCGTGTCTCTGATTTTGTTATCTTCAATAAGAGCTGAAGCAACGGGGCATGTTATTGTAAAAGCTCTGTAATATTATCATATCAAAATCTTGTAGCGTTGTGATGAGTTTGTTGGGAGACATGGTTTTAGTTTCGTGTCTCGTCTACAATGACGCACTGAATTAAATAACAGAATTATGTAAGTATTAAATATTCGGGTAACGCGCTAACCAGGGCTGAACTGAGGAAGCTGCCCCCCCCCCTGTCTTCCTTATTCTTCCTTACAGTTTAGTATTAATTAGTACAAATACGACTAAACTCATTTAGGAAAAATGTCTTTATGAAAAGACGTGCCGCGCAGGCCGCTGGTGTCGCAGGTATATGGCGATGTTTACTGTATAATACTAGGCAGGCCATGAACGACAAACAACTTTCATCAATCGTTACGAAATTCAACATGAATCTTTTTTTGTGGAGGTTTCTTGAAGAAGTTGTATAAACTTACCTTATTATCAACAATTTAAGAATCGTAGAAATTATATTTGGAGTTGTTTTTCTAAACACATAATTTAAGAAAAACAATTAAATTTTAAGATATTTCATTATCACAGTATTTTTCAATTTCTATTTCGTTCTGAAACGACACTTATGCTAAACTAAAATGCAATCAACAAAAAAGAAAATCCTCAAAACATTTTTATAGACAATCATAATTCTGCAAAATAATCAATCAAATCACCACAGTTCAGAACTTACAAAAGAAAACTGAAAAAGTCCAACTAATCTTTGCAGTTCGTGAAATCTCTAAGAATTTTTTGTCACGAAACTACGAACAACTTAAGTTTTGCTAGTTTTCCAGTAGCTGTCAGTTGGCCCCTTCGATCCTGCCCTTGATCCGTCTCCACCCTTCCTTGAGATGTTTTTGCGCCTCGAGCAAGTCGAGAACAATTTATATGTCTTTGGTATTAATTTCGTCGAATCATTCAAGGCAACGAAGACGGTAATCCGGAGGTGCCGCCTTCATTATAAATTCCTGGTTTTCGATCACACGCGTAAGTTCTTATGACGGAACATCATTGTCCTACTTTGGCTTGAATTTAATCAGCTTTACGACTTGATTCTAATAAACTTCACTACTAGACTAAACGGAATAGAAAATCAACACAGATAAGGGTAAAACAAAAAAAAACATGTGTATACTTTTTCATTTTCGATTGCACTTGTTAGTAAAAAAAGATTGACTTGCTTCATACCCAAAGGGTTAAAACGGAACCCTATTACTGAGACTTGGCTGTCCGACCGTCCGTCCGTTCGTCCGTCCGTCTGTCACCAGGCTATATCTCAAGAACGGTGATAGCTAGACAGTTGACATTTTCACAGATGATGTATTTCTATTGCCGCTATAAGAGAAAATACTAATAATAACTTAAAATTAATATTCCCATATTAATACAACAAGCTTGATTTTTACCGTTTCTTGCTCGATTAGTCCGTCCCAAACAAACTAGATGGCGCCACTAGAAGACTAAAACGAATTGAATTCGTCGTTACAACCATTACGTAAAATCAAAATTTTAATAAAGCTTTTCGGATGAATGCTTGTCTGCGGAAACTGGGATAGGCTACGAGTATGTATACGGAATTCGGAAAAGCCAAAAAGGTTTTCGCCGTTTATTTGCTAATGGTACGGAACCCTTCGTGCGGCAGTCCCACTTGCACTTGGCTACTTTTATTATTGGTTTAACATATTCTGTTATTGCAATCTGCAGCCAAGATTGAAGTTTTAATTATAATATTAAAAAGTAGTTAATTTTCACGACACACCATATTCGATTTGTAAGTAACAAGTAAAGAACAGTCTACAAGTTTAATCCTATGATAGCTCAGCAGTAAGTTCAGAGGTTGTTGTGTAGGCTATTTCCGTATTTTTTGGCTCCTGATAATAACATTTTTTATAATTGCACTACTCTTGGTATACAAAATCAGCGGTCATGGTGTACAGTGGATGTTATTGAGCTTAATTTAGGTAAAATACTTTAAAAAATTAAAAAGCTGTTACCTAATCACGATGATCAAAAGCGTGAAGGGTAGGCGATATCAGATACTTAGTCCTTTTAGAAGCCCCTGCGTTCATTTTGATTAAGCCTGACATCAAGTAAATAGGTAATGTGCTATAATTCAGGAGTAATTAGATCTTCTTGACAAGGATCAATTTTAATAGACGTATCACCGTATTACGAACATATAGGGAAGCAGGTGCTTAGTGACTGGGACTTAGTGCTATTCACCATTGTGAGGACATATTTTCTGCTCTTTTGAGTATTTTTCCATGTGTAGATAGACGCACAAGTTTGTCATCACCTCTAGTCTGGGTTTAACGGTCATGGAAAACATCGTGAGGTCCTATTTTCAAATTATATTTCGATCGCATCATGCGCTAGCCCGCAATGGACAGCGTAATGGATTATGGCCTTGAGCCAAAGATTAACGTTTAATATTTTTAATAACAATGGTCTTATGAATATATTTTTTAATTATTTTAGCATTCAAATTATGTATGACGGAATTACTGAAATAGTTACATGAATAATAAACAAAATCCGAATATTAAGCACCACTTATTTGGAAGTTGAAAAATAATATTCTCTGTTTACAGAGCTGCACATCGACATTCCAATATCTTTTAAGTAGGTATGCAATATCGGGAATTCTATTTATTTTAGGGTTTGCTCAAGTGTGATGATATGCCAGCAGCGTTAGACTTAGATTTCGACCGTATTCCGCAAAATCCATCAAGGGAAATGCCCGTGCCAGACCTCTTTCACCGTAGCAGATGTCGATAGTTTTCCTCTCCACAAAAACTAAGTAGGTACCTAATCGCTCCTCAACTGTTTAATTAAAACAAGTTTTAAGTAATTTTGTTTAGTGAAACTTTTGAGACATTCTCGAAATAAACTTCAATAAAAACTTGCGCCACAGAACTCCTCAAATACGAAGTTTTATCGATGAACTTGCTGAGGCTCAGAGTGGCTTCCCGAAAGTTATTTTTGGGCTTTCGAAATACGATTAATCATTGATGTTTGCTTTTTGCTGCGGCCTTGAACTTTGCAAATCAGAGAACCATTTCACACCAATACTTTTTAAGAAGAAAAAATTTAATCTTCAGTCTGTACAGAATAAAATGTAGTAACAACCATCGTCGTAAGGTTATTTGCTCTTTATCGGCGTTCCATCGGATATATTTCAGACAATATCCCCAGGACGTCTACTCTAATTCAACGAACACGTAATTTCGCAATAGACCCGCGACTATCCAACTCCGATTCTACTTCGATCCTTCGTTTTGTCCGTCTAAATGTTTTAGCCTACTCTAATTAGAGTATACGTAGAACATTTAAATGTCAATGTTGTATCGGACGAAACGAAGTAGAACGAGAGCAGGAAAGTCGCGAGTTTTTTTTCGAAATTACGTTTTCGTAGAAATAGAGTAGACGTCCAGGATTGTACTCGTACAATGTAACCAGCCTCTTTTTACCATCAGTTGCCCCCACAAACTAGAGCCAAGCATCATCAGTACATGGTTCTCAAGATTAGTACTACGCGCTACGAATCTACGTTTATCATACAGATTTTAAAACTGTGAATTACTCTACCTGATTATTTGTAATATAAGTACAACGATAGGTACTACCTGGCCGCTTTAACTCAGATCTGGAGTAAACAGGTACATTACAGATGAACGTCCTACCTGTGATATCGTTTAGCAACAGGCAAATTGCCGTCAAACTTACATCTATATTATTAAAAAATAAAATATGTTTTAATAAGCGATAAAAAAAACTCGACCAAAAAGGTAGACTACACTTTCATGGCACGAACATTTAAATTTTGAAATGCGTATTGTGAGTGGTTTTCTCTTATAGAAACAATTTGGGCCTCTTCAAAACTAAATTGAATTGGTCTCTTCTGGGTAAGACTGCATTGTAGACCGTATCATCACTTAGCATCAGTCGTGATGACGATGAAGATGCGCTAATCAATTTTTACATTAGTATAACGGGGCGTTTACCGTGATGAAAAGGCGGAACAAATTCTATATATTTTGATGCAATTTTACGCATCAAAAGTCAAATCGTAAGACGGTGGACCCAGGTCAGTCCGCGGGCAAATACACTATTCCGTACATTGATGAGCATATATTTCTTCATTCATCATTCATGAAATAAGCTCCTGAAAGATCTGAGTGCAAAATTGCAGAAGTTCGCGGTGGCTTAATAAGGCGAAATTATTTTGCAGTTTGTTGAAAACCAATCAAACTTGGGTCATGTTTAATCGAATGTATTTCTAGGAAAGTCGACGAGTCAGCCAGATTTATTCCGAACTAACATTTAACCGACTCCACAGGAGTTTTTGAATTAGTCGGAATTTTATAATGTACCTACGTTTACCAATTAACGAAGGCGTCCGAGTCGATTGGGAAATTTGTTGGATTTTTGTTTCCAAGGGTAAGTTCCCAGTTGGTCCCAATAAAATTTAATTGAAATCAGCCGAGCTGTTTTGTAAAACCTAAAAATTATACACATCAAATGATATTAGTGGTAAAACGAACTTTCACATCTGCACTTGAAAAAATATTTAGAGATAAAGACGGCATTCGAATCTACGACCTTTAGGCCACTACGGTTGCAACATCCTAATATTTTACATCGATATTACCTATCTGCCTATCGATATAATCTTTAAGCTAATAGTTACAAAAAAAAACTAAATTTCATGTCATAGGTAAATTTCCTAAGACACACCCCTAGATAAATTTACCAGTAGATAGTGAAGCCGGCTCCCAACGTACGGAAATTGTTTTGTAAGCTTTGAAGTATTCTACAAAGCTCGTCTCCGTAAATATTTGTACTGATCTTAATCTTCGCGATTCCGAAGGTATTGTTGTTGAATTATAAGATCGTTCGAATACTTAATCGCTTTGTATTTGACGGCTTGTTTTTATAAATAATTGCTCATTATGGTAATTGTTCATTGTATGGGATTATTTATCATTGAGCAGAGTTAAAATACGTTTATTAAGCTGTGAGACGACATGGTGGACCAAGACCGTTACTATACGAATACAAGGTAACTCAGGTAAAGTCAACGAAGCTTTGACCATAACCATCCATCACCAATATAGGTATTTTTGAAGTTACTCTTCTTTTAGCGCGATTAGAAAAAAATATGTGTACATTTTTTTCTAATCGCGCTATAATTAAAAAATAATTCTTAAATTATTAACGATGCAAGTGCAAACCGTCAACCAAAAACAAAAATTGTATGGGTTTATGAAACCATGGTAAAAGTGAAACTTTTTTTCGCATTGTCGATTTTTCCTAAACATTTTGGGAAAAATATTCGATTTAAGTTAGTATGTTATATAACTTACGAGTAACGCCGCCGTATTGACCTCGGCTTCTGTCGTGCGCCTTTTGCTTTACACCTACCACAGAATAAATATTAGTACAAGTACAGACCACTCACTTAGCGAAAACAATTATATAAATAGCGACTCTTGCTGGGACACAACAAAGTTCAATTCAGCTCGCATTAGCGCTCAATACCTATCGCGATTTTCAACTAAACATTTGCGCTCTCTTCTAATGCGTAACTCTGTCCCTATCTGGCGCGGAGGGTTGTCGACAAATCTAATAACAATATACGCGGGAAACGTGTTGCGCGAGCGCTGAGCCGTGCGTCCGACAACCGATTGGCACTTGTTCCCTGGGAGGAATGGTCTAGCTGTAGGCTAAAACTGCGCGACCTTGAGCGAGTGATGATGCTCTGCCCCTACTCCAAGGCCGACCGTCACGCGACATGCAATAGATGGACGAAAAAGGACGTAATAAAGGTTTCACTTTAAAAACGATACACTGAAGTTACATGCGCGTTTTTTGTGTGTGTACTTATGTACACACACATATTTCACGTTACGTTACGTACCGAAAACTGAGAAGGTGGGAACGTATGATGATGATGACGCAGATAGTTGCATAATCCCACGTTTTATTAATGGGAATAATCATTGAGAATCGAAAGGCATGCCGAAGGGTACGTCATTGTTGTAAATAACTTTTGCAAAAAGATCACACCCTTAAGTCACATAAACAAACCCTGGTGTAGGTAAGTGACCTGGTTATTCAATATGTAACGCTATTGCGTTTTCTTATTATGGTAGACTAGCGGCCCCCTCCGGCTTCGCTCGAATAATAACCTAGGTATTAACTGCAGCGCCATCTGCCGGGCTGATTTGTAAATTTAAACCTTCCAGGGCCCTATCCAAACGTATACAAAAAAAAACATTCAAATCGGTCCAGCCGTTTAGGAGGAGTTCACTAACAACGAAAAGTGGCATTGATTTTTATATATTTAGATTAAATTACACTTACTTAAAACGTTGCAACAAAAGTCGGTCAAACTCCTTCTCGCAATCCCTAGAGATTATTATACAAGCAAAGTCTTACCTGAAACAAAGTTAAACATAGCTACATTATTATATATTAAAGTTAATGCATTAGTGTAAATGAAGGTACACTCTACAAGGGTATCACGTAAGGCACGTAGCTCTTTGACGAAGGGCGGCCGAAACCTCGGACGGTGCGTGGTACGAGACAGGCTGGGGTTTCCTTATCCCAGTAAGGGATCACACTTGACTTGAATCAGGACAGATACATGTAATGTATCATTGATTTGAAACAGCAGAACAATAAGCGTGGTATAAAAATTGGAATTTCAATTTCAATCTTCGCATTTCTGGTAAATGAATTCATTGTTCATTGCTTACAAAAAAAGTGGCCAAGTGCGAGTTGGACTCGCCCATGAAGGGTTCCGTTGCAGCAAGTAACATAGTACACATAGTTCTTGTAGTTCGTTGTAACTTTGATCGAAGTTTTAATAATAATGTATTTATGACGTACTAAAAAAAACTACTCATCAGATCGAGTTCAAACCAATTTTCGTTGGTAGCTTGCATGGCAATGTACAAACATCATATATTTTTTTAGTTTTTTCATTCTCTTACTTTAGAAGTTAGAGGGGGGGGGACACACATTTTACCACTTTGGAAGTGTCTCTCGCGCAAATTATTCAGTGTACCTAGACCAAAACTATATTAGAAACCTCAACATCATTTTTAAAGACCTATCGATAGACACCGCACACGTGTAGGTTTGATGAAAAAAACATTTTTGCGTTTTCTATGTATAATAAGTATGTATTTCAAACATTGCATCAGCTATCTGGCCGTCATCACACAAGCTTTGCTTAGTTTGGAGTCAGATGGTGTTGTGAATGAATTGTCAATCAATATTAATATTTAATTAACATACTGATAACTATCCTCCGGGCGTCCCGTAATTAAGTTATCAGCAACCCAGTTTTAGAATGTAATACGATCAAAACATTTTCATTAACTTTAAAAGAAATTTCACCTACAAGTTGTGAAAACTAACTTTATTACGTAATTTCTGATATTAAAAAGAAAACAGGAGCCGACTCACGTCGGACTTTTCAGGCGGGTTTACCAGCTAAAGTTTCTCGGCTGTCTCTTTCAAGAAACTTCGGTCGCAACTGACGACGGCGTTCAAAAGTTACGGTGAAATTAAGAAACAAGTTTATATCCTACGCATAAATACATACGACTAGGAGTACAGCCGTGGTTTTACCCAGACAGAGCCTGTATGCATTAATATTTTTCGTATTCCACGCAAACAGTAACATGCACAGATAAGAAAATAGTTAAGCACGTAACAGGACGTCTACTCTATTTCTACAAACACGTAATTTCGAAAAAAAACTCGCGACTTTCCTGCTCTCGTTCTACTTCGTTTCGTGCGATACAACATTGTTTGACGTTTAAAATTTCTAAGTATACTTACTCTAATTAAAGTAGACTTAGACCATTTAAACGGACAATACGACGGATCGAAGTAGAATTGGAGTTGGAAAGTCGCGAGTTTATTTCGAAATTACGTTTTCATAGAAAGAGAGTAGACGTCCAAATCTTAAAAGGTTCCAAATCCAAGAAAACCAGCTAGTTTGTTGCCAGTTGCCATAGATTTAGTTTCACAATCGCTGATTTGGTCTGTAGGCTATCTCTTGTTTGGCTAGACTTGTTTGTTAGATAGAACGTTTTAAATTGATACATTACGTAATAAAGTGCTCAAGATAACCATATAAACCATAGGGTTAACAATAAAAGAAGTACTTTTGCAAAAAGACTGTCTTCACAGGGATGGCTACATTGAAATGGAGTTAGACAATACACACCATTTTACCATTTATTGGTCGGTGTGACGACAAGTCTAAAGTTGTGACAGAATGGTGGTCAAGGCAAAGTTAACATGGCATCGGTCGGTCATCCACCAGGACGATGAGTGGGAAGGACAATCTTGCAGCAATTTTTTCTAGACTATGGTAGGTCATCGAATTATCGAATCATTGAATAATAATCATTACTTCATGAATTAATGATTATTATTATTAATCATTAATGAATTCAGTTTCTCTTTCGACATGAAAAAAATTGCTTCAACTCCAGTTTTTCAGTTAAAACACCTAATTTTCGGCAGAATACTTGCCGAACATCTGCTTTCGTTAACTTTTGCACTTCGTTTGGTTGACTCAATACCAAAATATTACTGGCGTTCTACGTCTTTATTTTAAACGCTTGATGTTAAATATCTAAGCTAAATTTATTTTAGTAAGGTGGTCGGTGGTCGGATGATGGGAAAGTTCGTAGTTGTGTCACCTGTCTATGTCAGCTGTCACAATGCTGGCCGGCCCAGCGTGACTGTGTTGTGAGTTTATGGATTATTACTCACGAATAATAGGTACTTAACGTTTCATGTGAGATTTTAAAGCATAGTACAAGATTTTAAAGCATAGTAAGGATATATATCTTTGCAGAGTTCACATTCTTTGCGAGATATTCTACAGCCAAAAAAAATATTTTCAAACATCACTGTGTTCCAGTTTGAAGGGCAGTGTTTCCTGAAAACTTATAGGCCACAGAGATCAATCATCTTATATATATGGGTAACGAGCGCAGTGCAGTATTCTAGGTATTGATTTAAAATCCTCATGTCTGTGAGACACTATGCTATTGCGAGCAGGTGTAGCCATCAGGAAAATTTCCTGTTCGTCCCGTCACTCGAAACTATTGTAAACATAATAAAAAAACATCTTACAAAATGTTCGCTTTAGTCAAAAACTGAACTGAAAAGTTGCGTTGTACATTCTTGTTTTGTTCGTGTATCAGTCACTACCATTCAGTAAGCAACTTCTCTCCAGATCTTTAGTTTACGACTTCGTAGAAAGTTGTAACTTGAAGACGTCAAACTTATTCTAACTTGATTGTCTATCATGAAACTGAGATACGCAGCGATCATTCTTCCTTATCTGTACAACTAAAGAACGCTATAAGCTGCCGGAGTCATTGTTTCCTGAGAGATATAATTTAGAACTTTTCGTGGTCAGTGTGATAGGTTATCTAGAATAGCATGTATAACCTTCAATTACACTGTGGATTAGTACTACTGTCAGACGAATTAATCTAACGATGTCGAATAGACGATAATAATTTAAATTTAAACGAAAAACAAAAATTAACTTTATTAAAATAAACGCAGTTACTCGACAAAATTTCATTATTTTTGTGAAATCAACTAACACACTGTTCCACTGAGACAACGAAATAGTACAAATACATCATAACCAAGGTACGTAAATTTGAGATTTTTGATGAACTTCCAAAAAACCGCAACACCGATTCCAATCAAAGACGTATACCAAACAATAAAATAACCATCAAAATCGACTCTGCCAATTGTGAACATCGCGTAACATCCATACAAAAAAACACACACAACTAAATTGAGACTCTCTTTCTTCGGAATCGGTTAAATAAAACCGGCCAAGTGCGAGTGGGACTCCCGCACGAAGGTTTCTGTACAATTAGCAAATAAACGGCGATAACCTCTTTGGCTTTATTCTGAATTCCGTATACATAGGCAATCGCAGTTTCCACAGACAGGCTTTCATCCAAAAAGTTTCCCTAAAATTTTGATTTTATCTTATGATTCTAACGACGACGTCGATAGCGCGTTTTATTCTACTAGTGGCGCCATTTAGTTTTCTTGGGACGGACTAATCAAGCATGAAACGGAAAACTAGCAAGTTTGTTGTATGGGAGCCCCCTTAAATATTTATTTTTAGTATTTTTTGTCATAGCGGCAATAGAAATACATCATCTGTGAAAATTTCGACTGTCTATGTACCACCGTTCTTGAGATACTGCCTGGTGACAGACGGACGGACCGACGGAAGGACCGACGGACGGACGGACAGATGTACGGACGGGCGGACAGCTAAGTCTTAGTAATAGGGTCCCGTTTTTACACTTTGGGTACGGAACCCTAAAAAGGAAGTCGTAACCTCATTGTTGTAAAATATGTCCATAATGATAGCACCAAAGCGTCCCTCCGAATCGACAGGCGTTCCTTGTGACCCCGTATAAAAATTACCCTGATAAAAGGCTGTATTTGTTAGCTCAAAAAGCAGAGAATGTTCAAATTCCCGTCGGGTACGGTTTCCTCAATAACATAAAAATGTAATTATAATATTTTGCGATGAATTTGACGTCGGGAAAATTGAACAATGAATGCTGTGTGCGAATATTAGAATTCCGTATTCATTGTGCCTATTTTTCATAAGATTGAGGGACGGAATGAGCAAGACATGTGCTTGATAGTTCGATTGACTTGACTTATTAGATTGACCTGCTCATTACTTATAGCAGATCGACTTATAGATATAATTTGTATTTGCACGGGTTAATAGTTCAAAACATTGCCTAACACCGCAAGACCGCACTAAACAAGACGAGACGAACTTCTTAGCATTCCATGGATTCACCGTGCGGGTGCCGGGTCCATCGTGTGGCAGAGAGAGAAATCTCGAATAGACCCCAAGACTTGTGACTCGGGCTGTAGGTTTAAAAGGGGCCCCTTATATTGACGTACGTCAACACTCACCTTCACTACTCGTATTTCTCTCCCTGCCCAGCCAAATCCGATATGATCCTACTAGTGCAGCTTTAGATACTCGTTCTAGTATAGAACTTACTGCACTTCTGGACAACCCAAGGTCTTTAAGCAGGTTATAGAGAGATTTTGCTGGTATACCTCTCGCTCCTACTTCTACAGCGTATAAATTAACTACATAGCCATTTTTTGTTAATTCATTTTGTAGGTCGTAATACTTATTTTGTTTCATCGCGTGGTCTTTAGGTATATTAGTTTCCCACGGTACGGTAAGTTCTACCAGGACTATGCGTTTCGTAGCCCTAGAAAAAAGGAAAATGTCCGGTCTGGATGACGAAACACCCACATCCTCTGGGATTTTGTAGTGCTTTTCATACGTGTCCATTAAAATAGTCCAATCAGGTGCTGAACCCAGGATGGAGTAAGGCTTGTTCTTGGAGTTTGAAGTTGAGCCCTCTTTTACAAAGTTAATTTGTCTTTTGTTTATCGTCAATCCCTTTTGGGCTCTAGCTACCGAAAGGCTTACGGCTTCACGTATGATTTCAAGTACTCTGTCATGGCGCTGTGAGTAATGACCCCTATTAAGGAGCACCTTGCATCCCACCAATATGTGCCTTGCTGTACATATCGCCTCACTACAAGTATAGCAACATTTTTCAGAGGCTTTTCCCCACCTTACCAAGTTACTCTGGTCAGGGAGGGTCATTTGGAAAGCGTTCAGATAAAATTTTAATAAGGCAGGAGACCAGTCATATAGCAAGGTGCGCCACTTTAGAGCTAATGGGATACAAAACTCACCTATGGTTAACCACTCACTTTGCATTTCTAAATTCATAGCGTGCACTTTGTAACTATCATTTTCGTCTTGTTGTAGAAAGGTTTTTACCATGTCTCGGTCTTCCCTTTTCTTTCTCGCACCCAACCCAGCTGTATTTACTTGCGCGCCTGCCATAAATTGTTTGTGGAATTGAAGTCTAGATTCAAGGTCCGAAGCGCTTTTGTCTTTTGGGAGAGATGCGATTAATTCGTCTTTCGACTTTCCCAAAACATGCGTTTTTGTAACTCTTAGAAGTTGAAAATTTTAGACGATTTTTAAAATTTTCTCTATAATTACTAAGAAAACATTGCCCTTCAAACCGGAACGAAGTAAAGTTTCGAGTGTACTACTTGACGGTAAAATAACTAGGTATAATTTGTACGGTATTTATCCAGGTGTACTTTAAAAAGAGTCTAACTATTACCTCGTACCTAGTACCTAGTACCTCGACAAGTCGTGAAATCGTCGTGAACATACCTCTTTTTGGTAGCAAGCTTTATGATTTAATCTTCGTATTCCAAAATATTACTTAAAAAATGAATGTTCAGAAATCTTGTCTTTTATTATCAAAGTTTTGCAATATGGCGGAAAACTTTGTTAAAAGTAGGTAGCTTATGACGTTACGAACTTTGCTTAGCACAATTTTTCAAACCTTCGTAGGAAGGGAATAGTGTATGTGTCTGCAGATGAAATGATCTAAAGAAGCGCACGATTTGACATCTATTTTTATAAATATATTAATTACTAGCTGAATCGTGCGCGCGTTGCTACGCCATTTATGCGCCATGGTCGTACCAATACAAATCTAGAACAAATTTGGTTACCTTAGAATCTAATGACGTAACCTTTTAAAAGATAGACACATGCTGTCACGCAACGAAAGCTCTCAAAAATAAATATTTTTTCCCGTTTTTGTTACATTATTCATAAATACTCCACTCCTGTTAGTAGTACTGTAAGTAATGTTAAATAGCCTATAGCCTTTCTTGATAATTGGACTATCCAACAGAAAAATAATCTTTCAATTCGGACCAGTAGTTCCCGAGATCTTTGCGTTCCAACAAACAAACAAACTCCTCAGCTTTATAATATTAGTAGGTATAGATTACGAGAGCTCCCAGCTAATTTTTGTTAGGTATTTGAGGCAAGCTGAGAACTTGTCACATACCTCTCCTATTAAAGCTTTGGTCTGGTGATCATGACGCACAACGCTGCGGTATGCGCCACAACGCAGCGTCACGACGCAGCATTTAGCATCCCTGCGGAGAGGTGGTCATTTGATTTTGCCGCAGCTACCTAATTGTCTTCAAAAAAATCCATATTGACCCGTGACGCACACCGCACACCGCAGCGTTGAACCGAGAATGACGCCGCGTTGTGCGGGAGTACACCTCCCCACTTCACCGCGCTTGCCCCTCGCCGCTGACGCATACTGCGACGGAACACGAGACCATTCTCGACGTTTTTCATATGATTGAGTGTCCGGCGACGCATACCGCATACCGCAGCGTTGTGCGTCATGATCACCAGACCAAAGCTTAACACGGAGGTGCCACGGAGGAGTTTGTCTGTATGTCCTTTATATAATAGTAAACTTTGTATTTAAATCATGTTTGTGATGATCTTTTAGCAAAGTTGTTATGCATGAGCCAAGGCCATATTCCACCGCACTGGCTACTGTGAGTATTTGCGGATGATGTTGGACCTAAAGATATTACAGAAACGTGTCGGTTTTCTCGCGATATTTTCTTTTAAAGCCAGTGGTAATAATACATTTGTACATATGCAACTTGAAAATTACTCATAGGCATAGGCTAGATTCGAATCTTGGATCTCACGATCGAAATCGAAAATTCTAACCACTAGGGTAGCCGTAAGTTACATTTGACACATGATTATTGGAATTATCCATAGACCAATGAAAGTCTAAAACTAATCAAAATTATCAAGCCCACTGTTATTCGAAAGCGTGGCATGCGGGCGGCTTTACCAAGTTGAATGGCAGTCAGTTTATATACCTATACGTTGGGCCAAATATACGCCAGCATTTTAGTCGTGTCTTGTGGCCCGAGTCGTGTCGACAAAGCGCTTTGAAAATGAGACCACCAATGCTCTGCAATGACTCACGTATGTATGTAACTCCTTCCGAGGTTTGTATATGTGCACCGTTTGAGAGTCTCAGATTTTTTTAAATTTAACTTTTAGGCTTACACTTGACCGCTATCTTGCCTGATGTTGAGCGACGATGCGGTCTACTATGGACCATGTTTACCTAGAGGAAACCGATTCACCGATTTGAATTCAGAGTTGAAGTAGCGGTTTTACCTGTATTCTGTCCTACTTATCCCATACATTCGCATTCCAATTCTCCACACATTATTTAGCGCTTTTGCGATGTAAACAAAGACTTTAGAACTCGTATTTTAAAACGGAGACTTTAATCTTCAGATTCTCATGAGGATAAAACTAGTAGAAAGTAGGTAAGTCAGAACAAATAAATACTTCCAACAAAGGCTATCCTCATCCTCACATCTCACCTCACACGCCTCGCGTGCACTAATTAAACTTTACTGCCAATATAAAGAGCCATCTCTTCTGCTTGCGACGCCATTATTCTTCCAAGTACAGTCAGTCACACACATCTTGTACAAGAATCTAGAAAGCGATTATTTTCCAGGTTTCTAGGATTATTTACCTACCTATAATTGGCCACACAAAGGAGACGGCTCATTTCTGCCCCAAGTCGTTTAAAGTTTATGTATTAAATAAGCCCCAGAGACCTAAAAAAGTTATTTAATTAAAATAACATGGAATTAAATAATGCAAACTGTACATTAAATACTAACAGGGATTGCAAATTGGTGTGATTAAAAAGTACTTTAATGACTGTTATCAGCTTAAAAAAAAGTGAATAAAATTGACACAACATCCGATTCGTTCGGAAATCAATTCGTTCGAAACTCGCACAACACAAGGAATTTCGTTATTTTTCCAAAGGTTTCGTAAATTTCTTGTGGTTTTGCCGAATCTCCGGTCCTTCTGGGTTAAGTCGACGTTATTTTGAGCACAGTAAGTCGCCAAGTAATGAATTTACTACCTTTTTTTAGTAGTAAGTAAATAATCACGTTCTTGATTACCTACTTGGGGGCGTTTTTTTTTCAACGTTTTAGTTGATATCTTTTAAGCCCCGTTATGCAGAATAAAAACATGAACGGCTCCTCAATATATATTAAGTCTCCTGCACTTTTTCTGTGGTGCAAATGTTCATGGAAAATGGGCCGTCTCCTTTAAGTATATTTCTTGGGGTGATTGTTCTTCGATTTACAGTCACCTCTATGACCAGGCATTATGTGTAATAATGCATAATACTTTTTAACAGACTACATAAAAGGAGGAAGTATTGAATTCTGTTGTATGTTGCTGCACGATAGCTCCTTTTTTTTAGATTAACCTTTAGATTAATCGTTTATTGACTTTGATTTTCCCGCGGTTTTTGAAATATAAACAGAAAACTAAAATTTGCTTTACTTTACCAGAACGACTTACTCATAGCTTCTTATGATATTTAGTCGAGTGTACGAATTAAATTTTAAATTGAAGTCGTTTTTTTCTGGAGAAAATTTAATTATTGGCATGTACAGTTAGCATCACAAAGTTTGGTAAGAATCTATGGGGATTTTGTTTTCTTTGAGGCTCACTAGGGAATTAATATTAATCTTCCGTTACAACAATAATTATTATATTAAAATGTTGTTTCAGTTAGCTTTACAAAGCTAATAGAGGAATTTCTTTGAATTTTGAATGAATTCTGTACCTACTTTTATAAATTTTCCCCACGTCAAGTAATTTCAAAATTCTTATGTTAGAATATTCAATTAGGATGAATACCTACTGCCAGACACAGAAATCATTTTGTAGAAGTTTTTTCCATGTTCAGTCGGATACACTGATACTTTTTAAGATTAGCTTCACAGTTTGTACAATCGCAGAATTGGACGTAAAATATTTTTGTAGCTTTACTTTTTATTATGTCTTGAACAATTAATTTTATAATCTTAAGGCTTTACTGCCGTAGAAAAATCATCTTTATTTTATTTATTTATTTATTTATTTATTTAAGTTTACACGCATCACAATGAGTAGGTACATTGGTGTGCCAATGCAATACACATTATACCCTGTGCATAGGGTGTTGCGTATGGTAAAAAAGTTTCTTATCTTATATATAAAATTCTCGTGTCACAGTGTTTGTTTCCTTACTCCTCCGAAACGGCTTTACTGATTTTACCCAAATTTTAAAAGCATATTCTGTAGGTATGAGAATCGGCTACTAGCTATTTTTCATACCCCTAAGTGACAAGGGTTGTTCACTAAGGCAAAACAACGTTTGCGGGGTCAGCTAGTATAATATAATTGAGTATAGTAAAAAAATATTCTTAAATAACTTATGTAACATCATTAAATGTGCAAAGGTTGTTAGATCGGTGACTTTGAAACATTTTGTCATGCAGGAAGTCGTCTATTTTGTAGTAGCACTTTTTTAATAAAATGTATTTTAGTATTTTTTTTAATTTTTTGGAATCGGTTACCTCTCGTAGATTTTTCGGCAGGTTGTTAATAATTGTATACATCATGTAATGAGGGCCTTTACGGACTATCTCTAGCTTTGGCTCCGGAGCAACTATTTGATGGTTTCTGCGAGTGTTTGCGTTGAAAGTGAATAGGTACGGGTGTTGTTTGACAAATATTGCAGCCTCTAATATGTACATACAAGGTAGAGTTAGTATTTTCTGTTGTATAAAATGAGGTCTGCAACTATCTCGTTGACGAATGTTCATTATAATTCGTAAACCATATACAAATACATGTTTTTTTCTTGTAGGTAAGATAAGATACTACAAAAAACGTTTTAAAGGCTGATCCACACAGACGGGCCTCTTCGAGATGCATGCAATGTCTGGCGAAGCAATCAGTATTGGTCTGAATTTATAAAAATAAAAATGTTAAATGATAAAAATGACAGTCAGCTGATAAAAGTCTTCTTCTTCTTATTTTTAACAGACTTCCAAAAAGGAGGAGGTACCAACCAACATTTTTTATAGTTGTTACCTGATTTATCGAGAATGCCCGAACCGATTTCGATGTTTGTTTTTTTTCTTCTGATGGATATACTTCCCAAATTATCCCATCTGGCAGCGGTTTCAAATAGACGAGTGAGTAGGGCTTTTTAGAGTTATATTATTAGCTTATTTTTCGCTTTTGTGTGCCTATTTGTGGTTTTGAAGTCGGTCTAGTGTTTTGAATAAAAAGAGTTTATCATTTCTAGCTTTTAATTGATTGTATTGTATTATGATACACGGTTATTGGTAACCAGCCTGCATCATTTTACGAAGATGTTATGTACAAATACGTCAACGTTTGTTCTATAGTTTAAAAAACATCGTATATTTTATACCATACAAAATTTAAACAAGTGTATTTTCCCAGTTAAAATATTGAACTCTTCGTAATAAGAGCGCGCCCGCTCTTTAACGCTCCATAAATGATATATCGAAGTGAATAAACACTAAACAGCCGCAAAACAGTGCTAGTTTTTTTTTAAATAAAGAGTGACGAGACGAGCAGTACATGTGCCAGATGGTAAGCAACAAGCCTGCCACATAACAGCACAGTGACACGCAGCTGACACGCAGAGACATACGTTGTTTTATCTTTATGCTCTATCTCTCCCGTCTCTATGCACCGTAATTTCACTGGAAACCAAGCCCTTCAAACGGGAACACAGTAATGTTTGCACATTACTGCTTTGCGGTAGAATAGCTGGCAAAGGTACTTCCTGGTACTTCCCCATACAGACTCTACAAAATTCTACCACTAAGTATACTAAATACTTATACAGTTGGCTAACCTATTGGTTACCATCAAGCATACATCCTTTTCGTCCCGTCATTCTGTACACAACTAAAATTGTGGTCGATTAGTTCTGTTTCTTAATTTAAACTCCAAAATACACGATTTTTAATTTGGTCTTTGTATAATTTAGACGCGTTCTTCACAAAAAAACCTATTTTTTCCAATACTTACACGATCAAGAGTCACCCTATTGTAATAAAATATACGCGAGTATGCGGCGTGAATTTATAGCGTGATAGTGTTGCCGCATTTTATACGAGGAGGAAATCATATTGGCAGGCGATATTTTTGCGAAATACTCCTGAATTTTAGAAAAGGTAGTCGTTTTCACATTTGTAACGTATGAACGAATCAGGACGTCTATTCTCTTCCCACCAAAACGTAATTTCGCAATAAACTCGCGACTTTTCAACTCCGATTATATTTCGATCCGTCGTTTTGTCTGTTTAAATGTTCTAAAGGCCGATTTACATCAGACGAGCGAATGCTCATTCTATCTATCCCCACTGTATCAAATTCATTTGGTGTAAGCAAACGTAGAACATTCTTTCGTTGTTTTGTTTGCGTTCGCAAAGATTCTATGGAATATATAATATGGAAAACGCTAAGAAAGATCTTTCGTTTCCACACTAAAAGATCGAGAAAGAATGCTCTTGTTCCAGCTCTAGCTCTATGTTCGTTCAGTTTAAATCGGCCTTAATTAGAGTAGGCTAAAGGCCGATTTACATCCGACGAGCGAATGCTCATTCTATCCACACTATTTCAAATTCATTTGGTGTAAACAAACGTAGAGCATTCTTTCGTTGTTTTGATTGCGTTCGCAAAGATTCTATGGAATTTATAATATGGAAAACGCTAAGAACGATCTTTCGTTTACACTAAAAGATCGAGAAAGAATGTTCTTGTTCCAGCTCTAGCTCTATGTTCGTTCAGTTTAAATCGGCCTTTAGAACATTTAAACGTCAAACAATGTTCTATCGGACGAAACCAAGTAGAACGAGAGCAGGAAAGTCGCGCGTTTTTTTTCAAAATTACATTTTCGTAGAAAGAGAGTAGACGTCCTGGTTGAAATTTGAAACACAGATTATAGTCCGGAAAAACACATAGGCTATTTTTTATCTCGAGAATATAACGGGAGCGGGAAATAAGTGGGGCGCTGCTAGTACAAAATATAGCAGATAGCACTTACGCTGAGCTACACGAGGCTAGTTTTTCAAGCCAGAATAGCGAGCTAGGAGCAGTAAGCTAGCACTTCTAGCTTCGTGTAGACAACATAGAAGTACTAGCTTGCTCCTCATCAGCCGCAAGACGTCCACTGCTGAACATAGGCCTCCCCCCTAGATTTCCACAACGAACGGTCCTGCGCAACCTGCAACCAGCGGTTTCCAGCTACCTTTATGAGGTCTGTCCATCTAGTGGGAGGCCGTCCAACACTGCGTCTTCCGGTTCGTGGTCGCCACTCGAGAACCTTTCTTCCCCATCGGTTGTCAGTTCTGCGAGCGATGTGGCCTGCCCATTGCCACTTCAGCTTAGCTACTCTTCGAGCTATGTCGGCTACTTTCGTTCTTTTGCGAATATCATCATTACGGATTCTGTCGCGCAAAGAGACTCCGAGCATAGCTCGCTCCATAACTCGCTGTGTGACTTTGACCTTTGTTATGAGGCCTACAGTTAAGGACCTAGCTTGCCACCCTAGCTTGAAGAACTAGCCTCGTGTAGCGCGGGCATACGGTGAAAGATTTTTTTAAATTCGGTGCGGTAGTTTTTTTTTTAAATAAAGAGTGACGAGACAAGCACAAGGACATGTGCCTGATGGTAAGCAACATGCCTGTCATATAATAGCACAGTGACACGCAGCTATTAGAACATGAAGAGTCCAAATCATTACCTAGCACTGCACTGCGCTTGTCACCCAGAGATCTAAGATGTTATTTCTCTAAGCCCTGTAATTTCTCTGGAAACATTGCCCTTCAAACCGGAACACAGTAATGTTTGTACATTACTGCTTCGCGGTAGAATAACTGGCAAAGGTGTGGTACTTCCCCAGGCGGACTCTGCCAAGAGTCATACCACTACTACTAGCTCCTGAGATTACCGCATTGAAACAAAAAAAACTCTGCTTAATAATATTACTCGTATAATCAATTTTACTATTTTTTCATTTCGTATCCCGATTTTTAAAATCGAGTATCTAAAATTTAGTGAACTAAAAAAGCTATGTTTCGGTATTGGAGTATTATGATCGGCATTTTTAATTTAAATTCCATCACAGTTATCATGCTTCCAATTTGATATTTTTTGTGAAACTGCTTCAATCTACTTTTATGAAAAACATCAACTTATTGAAAGTATATTGCAAATATTGGTTATTTTATCTATTTTTATATTCGTGTACTTCGTGTGTCACCGGCAATAATTTTAAAATAAGGCAAAATTGACTTCTTTGGTTGGCTCCATATACAAGTTGAAGATTTTTTAACAAACTAGGTCCGCGTTCGGCCACCAACTTGTCTGATGGTAAATAACGGTGTAGACAATGGCGACGAATGAAGATGAAACTAATAACTATCCCGATTATGTCAGCTTTAATCCGGTCCTCGGCTCTCCGCATCCATCCGCTTCCTGCCACTCTCTTCAGGTCGTCGGTCCACCGAACGGGAGGCTGTCCAAAAAAGGGAGGCCCACTGCCACTTCAGCTTGCTTATTCTCAAGGCTATTTCGGTTACCTTAGTTCTCCGACGGATATCCTCGTTGCGGATTCTGTCCTTCAGATTAGAATTATTATGTCCTTCAGATTGGAACATTAAAGAGTCCAAATGAATACCTAGTATTGGAATGCGGTCATCAACCAGATACATTTTACATTAGAGAGGTGTTGTAACTCTATGACGTGTAATTTTAAAGAATACACTACAAAGTTATACCTGTTTTCTATTTTACCGATTTTTCAATTCACCGAGAACATTTCAGAAGAAATATTGCAAGTTCTTGTGAAACGTGTCTTAAACTTCGCTTCCGTATGAAGTTTGTTGAAACAAGTTCATAGGAAACAGGTGAGGGGCCATACATTCTGCGAAATGTGACAACTTCCTTATCGTTCGCCGTTTCGTCCCCTTTGATGTTACCTACATACGTTAAGTTACACATGTACGTAGTATAAATTGCGATCGCTTTAAAGTAGACTAACTTTTCTTAAAGATAATTTAGTTACTACTATTTATCATCGCCATTTACATTCTGAGAGATTAATTGTCTTAGATGTATTTACTTTTAATTTATAAAGAAATTTTGTAAGTTCTACAAACATCTACTAATAATTTGCAAATAATAACTTTGATTTTAAAAATAATAAAAAACAAATTTCATCCCACCCAAACTCTCCACAAACTCAAACTCCACAAAAGTACTCTTTCCCTCGGAAAACCTTCTTTCCCTCCCTGCTCCTTGGTATCAGGGCGCAAAAGTAGTATTTACCCTCTAGAGAGTAAAGTAAATTTGAATTGAGAACATCGTTTGCACTGAGATTTTGAATTTACCTATTAAACCTATTTATTTCTACCTCCTTGGTGCCGAATTCATCATAATTTTTTTTTTATTTGTTAAAATCTCAGACTCGGAACCTCCTTGGTGTGCTTTTTTTAAATCCTTTGCGCGCAATTTTCTTTTCACGTATGATAGAGGTAAGGAATGTTATCTCAAATGCCAGAAAATTTAAAAATGCTATGAATGAATCAATAATAATTATAAACGAATTGAAGTATGTCGAGTTAAATAATTTAATATTTTATTAAGTTATTGTATATTTTTTTGGAACTTTGAATACCTACTTATTAAGTGCAATAAAGAGTTAATCTATCTATCTAATATTATTGTCGACTAAAATAGTCACTCATAGAAAATTTCAACTCGGTAAATACTTACGTAGTATAAAGTAATAATATAGTAAATATAACATCAAATAATTACTATTTTGAGAGAACATGTAGCTAGAATATTTTTTTTCATGATTTCTGAATAGTACGTTTATTTATTTCTTTTACACCCTACTGCTCATTTAGCGCTACCATAAATGATAAATAATTATTATTATTATAATAGCATTTGTACACTTTTTCATGTACACAGATGACACTCCTTGCCTCAACCGGTCAACTCTCCATGTTTTCACGTCATATTGTTATTGTTATTGTTATGTCCGGTTGACATTTTCCCAGTCCAGCGATCGAATCCAGAAAAATGCAAACCGGCACTGGAAAGCATTGGCACTGGATTGATGCTTTCCAGTGCCGGTTCACATGATTCTATATAATCAGCGCTGTATTCGATCGCTGGACTGGAAGAATGTAAACCGGGCATTATGGCTAAATAAACTCAAAGTTAAAAACTCGGAAAATTTAATACGAGTGTAAAACCGAAATAAGTGATTCTAGCGACAAAGAAGCTTATCTATGTGATGCCAACAGAATTGTCTGAAACTATTAATAATGTGCAAAGCATTTATTCATTTCTTCGCTAAGCTCAGTGCATAGTTATGAAGCTGAAAGTATTAATTCACGTAAGCTAAGCTTGTTTACTCGTAGACCGCATCGTTGTATGCGTTGCATAACCTCATGATTTGAAACCACAATTATTTTTTGAAATGGCACAAAGTTTAGAATTTTGTGTTCACTTGTTTCTTTTTAACAAGAAAAAAATCCAAAGAGTATGCAGAAACAAACGTATTTTCGTAAATTTGTCACCGCAACAACCTATAGAGTCTCAAGGTCGATTTACATCAGACGAGCGAATGCTCATTGCCCCACTGTATCAAATTCATTTGGTGTAAACAAACGTAGAGCATTCTTTCGTTGTTTTGTTTGCGTTCGCAAAGATTCTATGGAATATCTAATATGGAAAACGTTAAGAACGATCTTTCGTTTATACTAAAAGATCGAGAAAGAATGCTCTTGTTCCAGCTCTAGTTATATGTTCGTTCAGTTAAAATCGGCCTTCAGGTTATAGCGCACCAGGTTGCCAAGTTGCAAGTTGGCAGACTTTCCTTATATTTAACGGGCTACGAGTATATCCTGTGCAATAAGCAGGTTTCTTCATTATCTTATACCTTTAAACGAGCAATTCTTGTACCTATATAAATATGTATATATATATAGAATCTGAATCTCAGAAACGGCTCGACGGATTTTCATGAAATTATGTATGCAGTGGATTTCGGGGACGATAAATCGATCTAACTAGGTATTTAAAAAAAAAAAACGCATATTATGCGCGTTTTTAGACAATGAAAAACTGTCACATTATACATTAGAATGTGAAGGTAAATTTCGCCTCATAGCGGTCACGAATTAGTAGCTCCGGGTTCGAATCCAGACGGGTTCTCTTTTTTTCAATTCGTTTTTTTTAAGAAAATATATTTCTTGGAGTTTTTTATCTGTAGGTATCTAAGTATATTTAGTATTTAAACCGAGCAAAGCTCGGTCACCCAGGTACTGTACATATAAACCCGGTATTTCTGTTCCCGTTTTTAAGATATCGGCATTATGCACATGCTTTCGAAAAAACAGTGCTGGACGTGGGGTTCGAACCATAGGCGCCAGATAAGCAGTTGCCGTGCTCCCGACTACATATTATATCTGCCGTGACTTAGGCGCAGACAACCTTTAAATGGCGACGGGCTCGGATATACGGCACGGGCGGCTTCCTATTGCAATTAAATTTCGTGCGAAATGCACGGAATCAAAGTGCAATTTAGTACACACTGACGGACGAAACGGAAGCGGCGCGTCATCGCCTAACCCGAGCCACGACATCAGTGTGATCTAAATTGCGCTTTATTTCAGTGAATCTCGTCTCAAAATTGAATGGAATAAGAAGCCACCTGTACCATGTCTGCCTTAAATGTAAATATGGCGTGCACCTAAAATGTTTCACAATGAACGCGAATAAGAATAACCTCAGCGTATCTTTTTGCTCTACATGGTAAGTAGATTGTGATGCATACTGGATCTGGCAAAGCGTTCCATTGGCGCGGAAGACCGGAAATTCGTGTTTTGTGCCGTGCAGCCGGAAACGGACGAACCATTCAGAAGAAAATATGATTATTATAAACGTGTAGGCTTAGGGCAGTCGGTAATACTAACTGCAGTCGATTATTACATAGTACGATGTATTTTAACTGGAAACAAGGGTGGCGTGCGGCTAATACATCGTCGAGGACGCGTCCAGCTTCGGTGGAGAGGTCACCCACGTACCTGCCATATATTAAAGGAGTGACGGATAATATTGGAAACTTGTTACGCCGTAGATATTGCATCAAGACAATTTTTCGTCCGCTCACGCAGCTAAGGCAAATGGTACGTTCTCCAAAAGACAGAGACCCTTTGGGTGTACCGGGAGTGTACATGATTCCTTGCGACTGTGGCATAAGTTACGTAGGAGAAACACGGAGAAATGTGTCCACAAGACTCGCCGAGCACATACGTGCAATGAAAAATTTAGACGTTAACGGGTCTGCGGTGGCGGAACATGCTCTCAGGTCGGACGCCCAACATTTTATTCGTTTCGATAAGGCGGAGGTCCTGGCACGGGAGAAGTTTTTTGTACCCCGTAAGGTCAGGGAGGCCATCGAAATTGATAAGCGTCCTACCTTTAATAGAGATGGAGGATGGCATGTGCCGCCTGCGTGGAAACCGTGCCTACATAGTACTCGGCATTGTGTTCGTAATACGAGTGAAGACACAGTGAGCTCAGTGTGCTGCAATGTTCCCGACTCGCAGCTCACTAGTTATGAAGAGTTCGAGTGTATTCCTGCGCAACCCTCTCGCACCCCCTCACCTGCACCCCCGCAACAGCCGATGACCTTGCGTGCGCGCCGCGCGGCGATCCGCAGTGCCAAACGGGACGCCATCGGGCGCGTACACTCTCCTTGAAAAAGGCCGCCGGACGCGGCCGAAACCCGAGTCGGATTGACCGACCTCATTACACGTGAGTTACCCGTTTACCTAATCAATATGTGTAACAACCACGTTAATTTTAATACTAAAACGATGTATTTTGTGACAATAGTCTTTAACAATACTGCTGTAAACTACATTTTTACTCATCCAAATCAAAAACCTTATTTTTTTAATACATTCCAAAAAGAAATTTTCGTCATACGAAAAAATTTACGAAAATAGTTCTAGAATGCGCCAAAGCTGGTATCAATGTTTAATTTAGTTAAATACATGTTATACAACATGTCGTAGTCAAATTTGCCATATTGTTCTGTTCAGTTCTTGGTTTTGGCTTGAATCCCATGTGTCTCTTATATTTGTCATTCTGAAAATGCCTCATAGCCATAAACGTTTTGACCTTTGTGACATCAAACAAGCCCAAAGGAACAAAATGACTAGACATTCTAAAATTTTATTGAATAATCACAGTTATGTCATAACTATTTTCTTATCTGTGGTTACGTCTGTTCGTTATACCTAAGGTACAAGTTCGCGCTGAGACCGCGACGCGAGACCGCGACACGCGACCGCGACCGGAGACCGCGACAGGCACTTGACACTATGGAATTGTATGGGCGTCAGTTCGCGCCGAGACCGCGACCGCGACCGGTCTCGGTCTCCTGTCGCGGTCTCGGCGCGAACTGGCGCCCATACAATTCCATAGTGTCAAGTGCCTGTCGCGGTCTCCGGTCGCGGTCTCGTGTCGCGGTCTCGCGTCGCGGTCTCAGCGCGAACTTGTACCTTTACACAATTAAAACGATCTACCGTAATGCTAACAATTAAAACTGTACCTACCTTAGTACAGTAGCTAGAACAAAACAAAGTCCTGAACTAATAGACGATAATATTGTCGGAAACTTGGATCATGAACTAAGCGAAGTCAAACAATAAGACTACTAACATTTGCTATCTGTTTTTGAAATCTATCGTTAGTCAAGTAAACGATCTGTTTGCTAATGCTAAGACTATCAGTCCGTTTGGGGAAGTACCACAACTTTGCCAGAAGTTTCCTTGCCAAGCAGTAATGTGCAAATATTACTCTGGCTAAGTTTGATAAGGACTCATACTTGGAGGTAGAAGCGGACACGGGGGCGAGCCTGAGGGAAGATGCTTTGGATCGCAATTCATCTCTACTAGACGGGTGTATGGCTTCCGACGTTTATTTATGTTGTTCCACCTGCACTTTCCCCCCCCCCCCCCCCCTCCACAAGTCGGGGACATTGTTAAGCTGAACTGTTGCTTATGCGGTTTAATATGTTTGCAATCAATTGGCCAGCTTCTGACGATTATCTATGGCAGTCCGGCAGTCAACCCAGGAATAGGTCCTCTTGATGACCTATCGTTGGTTTTCGGTACGTTACTGGATGCGAGGTAGCCCATGAGAACAGTGGCAGTAACAAAGTTGTGGTGGAATGCAAGAGCGGTCCCGCAACATTGACCTCAAGCTACGCCTAAGAAATCTGTGGTGGTTTTATTCATTACGGCATCGGCACCACCACAAAAGTATGGGTTCTGATATAGGCTCCGGGTGTCGTGTCCAACATACCGGCCATATCTCTGCACGGCGGACGATGAAAGAAAACACCCCACGCAAAGAAAGGAATGTCCACATATAGGTACTCGTATTAATACATTTACTAAGATGTTCTGTATAAACTTGTTTACAAACTATTCAGCAATATTCTAAGTTTCTTGTGAACAAATACACATTTAGAACTGAACCACAAAGCTGTGAAAACATGGTGGCCCTAGCACGAGTATATTGACTACGTGGGTGACATTGTAACCTGATAACTCGATATTGCCTTCCAATATAAATAACTTGCGCGCCGTATCTATTGGGGGAAATTAGTGGCCATTTCCGTGCGCCGCGTGTCGCTAAGATTGTCGTTTTCAACTTTACTGTGAAATGCTTTTTAGGCCTTTACATTTATAGCTTCACTCTACTTTTGTGACAAGAACATGGCTGTGGAATGCGTTGCCTGAGCAGCTTTTTCCCGATGGTTACAGTCTGGGTGTCTTCAAATGGAGAATGAATCTGTATATTCTAGGTTACCACGCTCCATCGTAGAACACATCGATGCTTAACATTAGGCGAAATGGCGGTCAAGTGTATGACCGAAATAGTAAAAAAAAGAACAAAAAGAGTATAGCGGTAACTACCGGGATTCGAAACGGGGGTACCTAACTTCATAGGTGACCCCTTTCTTACTATTTCCGCCAATCGGTCGTTGTTCACATTGGTGAAATTAGTTATTGTATTCTAATTCTATCACGCCACAAGGAACAAAACGTTACAACTTTTTCGTGAGATTTTTTTCCGTCTAGCTCCCTTTCATAACGCGCGATAAGGAACTTCGTTACAAAAATTAAGGTTAAAAAGCATGCGGTAATTGTAGTCTTTATTATATTATAGTTACGGGACGGAGACGAGTTAGACATGCGTCTGATGGTAAGGAACACGCCTGCCCAAGTGTCTCGCAACTTTTTGACACAAGAAGAATTACTCCCTAGCACTGCACTATGCTTTGCGATATTAAGTAGCCTCCTTAAATGTATGACCTCTTTAAGTGTTACTGGAAAACCTTCCAATTTATCAAGCCATTCAAAGGTGTACAAAATTTCGAATTTGGAACGTGAAATAAACTTCAATAAGCAAAGCTGAGCTTAAATAATACAACTGTAAAATTAGCAAACACTACAACAATTTTATTTTCATGCTCTTACAAGGACTGGAGGTAGTAAATGTATTTGTGTACATATTTCATGGATGACGTCACTACCTCTCAACATTTTAGCACCCTGTTATTCGGCTAACAGCCAATAATGTTGCCACTTTTACATTTTACTATCCTCAGCACCTTGCCAGCTGAACTTATAATAAACTTCGAAGGATCCACACTTTTAGTTCTTTTTTCTTAAATCGGTTTTGAGAGATGCTTTAGTAATTTTTCTTCTTTCGGCGCTTTTAGTGTTGCCACTCTAAGTAGGAGCGGTTTTTGTTGCTACTTTGATAAACGACATCACTTATTTCGTAATTTTGCGTATTATGGAGATGGATTTACTTGTTCCATTTCCGCTGGTTTGCTACTACGGTTTGTAAACAACTGCCTTTGAAATACATAATATTTTATTATGCGTTGATGAATTTATTTCCAGCTACTTAGTGGCATCCTTCGACTTCACTCGTATAGTTCTCGCGTAGTTATATTCTCGCGATGAAAAGTAGCACCTATAAGCAGCCCACTAAATGTTTCCACTGCTGGACTTGTAAGAAACTTGTCTTGTAAGAAAGTTTAAGACCATAATCCGTCACGCTGGCCCAGTGTGGATTGGAAGATGACGCATTACCTTGAAAGATTGTAGGCAAATGTCGGTTTCCTCGCGATACTTTCTTTTATCTTTAAATCTAGTGGTAACGACATTCCTGTACATATATACCTACTTAAAAAAATACTTAGCGTACATAAAACAGTAGCGTAACGTCGGAGCGGCGACAAAGCAACGTAGCTTCGCGTAGCGCTACGATACGATAGTAACGATATTGTTACAGCGTGTCGGCTTCGTTATGGGCATGTTCCATTAAACAAGTTTGCCTTCATGATGCGGAAGGTTAAGTCTCTCTTATGTGATATATGCGGCGCAATTGAATACGTGTATCGCTATTTTGATGGAATGTCCTCGGAACAAAAGCGTGCATCGACAACTCTTTGTTTGCGATCACATCTTCTGGCAATTATGAGGATGCAATATTGTACTGAGCGATACTAACTCTCAGGACGCTAGAAAGCTGTATGATGTATATCAAACAGCTCTCAAATCGAGAAACGAATTGTTTTAGGTTTAGTATGATTTGATACAAGGGTGACATTTAATTAAAATACTGTTTAAATACAACAAAGAGAAAAAAAACGTCGCTACGCGGATCAAGATCAGGGCGTCTACTCTCTTTCTACGAAAACGTAATTTCGAAATAAACTCGCGACTTTCTAACTCCGATTTTACTTCGATACGTCGTTTTGTCCGTTTAAATGTGCTAAGCCTACTCTAATTAGAGTATGCTTAGAACATTAAAACGTCAAACAAAGTTGTAACGGACGAAACGATGTGGAACGAAAGGAACAGGAAAGCCGCGAGTTTTTTTTTCGAAATTACGTTTTCGTAGAATTAGAGTAGACGTCCAGCGTAGCGGTCATGTTCGATGAATGAAATATTGTGAATTCGCGGCACTGACCTGTATAATAGCTATACCGCCATTTCTATTTAAACTTCTTTATGGAAGTCTTATAACATCAAATCACATGTTAGTAAGATTTGCCAAAAAGTAACGTTGAAGCACACCCCGGACACTCGGCCTAAAATCTATACAGACGGTGCAGTTGACATACCTACACTCACACATCTCGCATATGTCGTTCGAACGCATTTACGCATGTGTGCGTGTCATCTATGTCGTGTCGCTGAGTGCTTCTCGCGGTGCTTGCGGGGAAGGAAGCTTGAAACTGGCGGGGGGTGGGGAGTGTCCGTTCTATCTGTATTATCTATTCTATGGTTGAAGACTATTTCACCATGTACCTATATGTCACCGAAAATTGCAATCGCCACAGTTTACTATATAACACGTGATATTATAATCTGACGGTTAGTTAGGTTAGCTTATAATATCACGTCGTTTCATTATCATCATCATCACCGTCATCAGCCACAAGACGTTCACTGCTGAACATAGGCCTCCGCCCTCGATTTCCACAACGAACGGTCCCACGCAACCTGCAAGCAGCGATTGCCAGGGACCTTTGTGAGGTCATCTGTCCATTTAGTGGGAGGCCGTCCAACACTGCGTCTTCCGATTCGTTGTCGCCACTCGAGTACCTTTCTACCCCATCGGTTATCAGTTCTGCGAGCGATGTGGCTTGCCCATTGTCACTTCAGCTTGCTTAACTCTTTGAGCTATGTCGATTGATTATAATATGACTAATCACAGACTAAGAAGAGAGAGAGTTTATAATGACTTTTGAAGTGAAAAGTTCTTATGACGCGCCTAGACAGATTTTTCGTGGGAAATGCTGAAAGGGCGTGTTCTGTCCGTCATGTCACGGCCATCTAGAAATGCGTGAGCCAATGGGAAATGCTGACGCATTTCTAGATAGCCATGCCATGATGTCCAGGCCACGCCCTCCGGTTACACCCGTGTAGTTTCAAAAGCAAGCTACCAAATTCTCAGTTATAAGTTTTTACTTCTATCGGCAGTTCCTATGACTGCCAATTATTTTTTTATCAATATTTTTTGTCAATTTTATGGTGACATAAACATGAATGTGTCACAAGTGAGGTTCCACGAAAATTGTGATTTAATTTAGACTAAATTTCGCCGTTTATTTTCGTGTGAAGAACGGAACAGAAGTAAAGTATGTTATTGTAATAAGTAACATCAAAATTACAAGCTTGTTATCCAACTCCCCTTGAATAGGTAAAGTTTTCAGCCTCGTTCAGAATTCCTTTCAAGATAAGACAGTCCGTCGTTTGTGGCTAAGGCGACCAAATTTGCATTCACTTTTAGACAGTTTCGGAAACACATCTGCTATGAGGGGTAAAAATACTTCATACTTACCTAAACAACCGTTTAACGAAACTTGACTTAAGCTCGTTTTTTTCTCAATCCGGCTCATTTTTTCCTACCATTTGGCAATCGATTTTGATGATTCTTTTTTTGTTGCGTTAATAATACCTACTTTTGAGGTGCTCCTGCTCCTACATAAGTTTTATCAAAATTGGTGCGTCGGTCTGTTTTTGGTTTTTGTTTTTTCGGAAAAAATAACTACCTAATTCTCTTATCTTCGATTTCGATTCATGTCACAAACATCAACAATATTTTTTTAATTTAAATAAAGAGTGACTAGACGAGCAGGTCATGTGCCTGATGATAAGCTACATGCCTGCCACATAACAGCACACTGAGACGCAGCTATTGGAACATGAAGAGTCCAAACCATTACCTAGCACTGCACTGCGTTCGTCTCCCAGAGATCTAAGATGTTATATCTCTAAGCCCTGTAATTTCTCTAGAAACATTGCCCTTCAAACCGGAACACATAAATGTTTGCACATTAGGGAACGTTCAAGTATTACGCAACGCAATTTTTAAAGATTGTATTTACTTGTTACGCTTAACATTTTTAATACTCTTTCCTTTCACTCTCCGTAAAGATTACGTTCCATCCAAGTGATCGTTTTTACTTAAAGTCTCCACACAAGTTGCCAACTAGGGAGATTTTAATTTCCTGATTAGTAAAAAAAAATACTCTATGACATACAGTAACGTTTCACAAGACACCCCCTCCCTCCCAAATTGCGTTACGTAATACTTGAACGGCCCCTTACTGCTTGGCGGTAGAATAACTGGCAAAGGTGTGGTTTTTCCCCAGGCGGACTCTGCCAAGAGTCCTACCACTGCACTACCTGTATTAGGGTAAGTCAGGGATAGTTGGCACAGAACACACTGTAACCAGTCGCATTTTTTCTTAGTGTGTTTTTGCGTATGGTGTTACACAAATGGGTTAGTTTTGATGCAGTTTTTTTTCATTTGAAAGCTGATTGATGGTCGATAGGACATAGTCTCTATTGGTAGCGATGGGTTTCTTTTGCGATGGGAATCAATTAAAATTCCAAAGTTTACACTTATTTTTTTGAGACGACGACACAGCGACGTTTTTCTTTAAACAACTTAACATACCTACCAAATACCTAGTCCTAACCAAGTAGTTTAACGGTCGAATGTGAAATATTTTGTCAAAACTTACGCGAGCCAATATTATGTTAAACTATAGATCAAAAGTTGTGAAAATACTTGTTGCATTTGAGTAGTCAAACATACTCAGATACAAAATTGAGCTACAGTTATTTTTAATACGGTAGCTAGTTTTCGTTGTCGTGTATATACATTTAATGTTTTGTAATATTTAGCAAAATTAAAACAAAATTTTGTGTCCGTAAAAATAATAAAGAAAGTTGCTGACTATATTTTAGATTTTACCCAAACTTTGTGATATAATGCAATATTTCAACAAAATGGGGTGCGACAGGTTTGTGGCAGGAAAGTTGGCAACACCTGGCAGTTTCCATGGGATTAGAGTCCTCGACATTACTTTTATCTGTTTCTGGCGTTACTATCGTATTCCTGGCTTACACCAGATAACTCTGGTTTATACAATCGTAGTTCAAGATTTTCGCCTCAAGCTTTGAGTCTTATTATCAACTCTTTAAGAGAAGGTGCTGTTGCTATTCTCTAAAACTTGTTTCTCGATTAAATTGAATGTCTACAGACGTAACAGGCTTTGTTTAGCGAAGCCATTGTGGAAACAAACCACTTTCAGAAGGATATCGAAACTCATATAATATTGTTCTATGGAATCTCTTTTCAATTCCTATCATTGTTTCTTTTCCTTTGATGTTATGGATTTGTGTATTGTTGTAATAAATATGGAGGTAAGTTTCAATAGTTCTAGGTAATTACTACACAAAGGTAGAATCAATTCTAATAATGTAAATGGAAATACATCCATTTATTTAGTAATTAAAAAAAGAGAGAAGCGCAACAAAATTATGAGGGAGGGAGAACTAGTAAATGAATCATCAGTTAACATAATGGTAAACAACAAATATCTTATTTTCAAAGTTAAAACATTGGTGTCAGTAGAGAAAGTTAAAGTGTCTGTCAACAAAGAAAATAAATCAAATTCCAACAAATCTAATAATAATAAATATTATCTACTAGCTGAACCCGCTACTTCGTTCGCGTACGTTGATCTTGCGACCTTATTAGTAAATTAGTAGTACTTACCTAAAAATATTTGGATGGGTGGCCATTACACAAACCGAGTGAATTTGTTTTTCCACGCAAAAATATGTTTATTCGAGTTTAGCAACTTCATATTTTATATTTTAGCAACATCAAACATACTCTTAGTAAGGTTGTGGAGTATTGAACATAGCCGCAGTGTTAAGTTTGTAGGATTTTTATAGGATATAAATATTACGAAGAGTATGTAGCTGATGTGCGTGATCTGATACTTACCTACTTATACATTTTTACAGGATGATAGCCTATGTAGGTGATAGATTTATTAGCCGATGTGATATTTTAGACTCTAAGCCATGTGTGTTTCAAATTTGTATTGTATTATGTGTGTATTTCATAACAAAATGTATAAATTTAAAAATGAACTTAGGAAGATAGTATTTACGTCATATGTTCGCTAAAGTTGATTTTCATTATTATAAAGTATTCAAATTATAAAGTATTTCTTGGTTGCGTTTACATATTTTAGTTATGTTATAGTTTTAGTTGCATGTAGGTATGAGTTAAGTTAAAGTTATTGATTTATATTGTATGCATTTAATTTAGAGACTGCCTCAATATTCTAGTTAAGTTGTGTGTGCATGCTTTGGATAACAGTTTAGAACATCACAATATAATAATTTATCTGTTATTTAACATTAACTGTAATCTGTTATGTACGCCTAATTAAATAAATAAATAAATGTCAATCTAATTGGTAATGTCGTTCTGTCGTATATACTTGTTTCGTTAGGGCCCATGCTTTTTCAGAGATGCCAGCCAAATCATACCTTTACATAACATACATATAATACTTCGTAGTAAGATAACATTTTATTCAATTTTAGAAAAACAAAGGTCTGCTTTGGTCACCGAAGCTTATTAAACACTGAATTTAGTACAGTATTTGGATTGAAATAATATCCGAAAGAACAAAAACTGACTTCAATTATTATCATTTCACGTCAACTAACTTCTAATAGTCCTCTAGTACTCTGGCGCCATCACATCTTCCAGAGATTCATAGTAGGGCCAGTGCAGCGGCTTATTTAGCTGAGCGTCTCAAACGGCGGCTTGCAACCCTCGGTAGTGGTTTTATATTTAAAACTTTTGGGGCTGAGACATCGTGCCTGTGGGGGCCGGGAGCTCACCTCATCGTTAAAACCCTTTCCGAGCGCTTGGCCGACGCAACGCGTGACCAAAATGCTGGCGTGTATTTGGCCCAACGCATAAACATTGCCATTCAGCGTGGTACTGCCACCAGCATGCTGGGCACGCGTCTAACTGGTAGTGGGCTTAAATATCTTGTCATCCAGTTTTTGTTAATATTAAAAAAACCGTCTCCCTCTTTTCCAAATAATAAAAACGGGACTCTATTACTGGGACTTCGCTGTCCGTCCGTTCGTCCGTCCGTCTGTCACCAGAATGTATCTTAAGAACAGTGATAGCTAGACAGTTGTAATTTTCACAAATGATGTATTCATTTTGCCGCTACAACAAAAAATACTAAAAACAACATACAATACATTTTAAAGGGGGGCTCCCATATAACAAATTTGATTTTTTTCCGTTTCTCGCTCGATACTAATAATGGTGACAGGCAGACGCTTTAACTGTTCACACAATATTTCGTTTTATGTTATCTTTAAATAATTAATGATTGAGGAGGCTCCCATATAATAAAAGAAGTTTTTGCCATTTATTTGGTAATGGTACGGAACCCTTCGTGCGCGAGTCCACTCGCACTTGGCCGGTTTTTTAATATCTAATTTAGAATTGATGTCACGTCCCTAGGTTACTTACCAACGTGATTTTATTCGCTATAAAAAAAACTTTGACTTTGACATTAGAAAGGTATTGTCATATTATTACTTGACGGATGGCAGATTTGAGTGCGATGTGTGTACCAGGGATGAGACTGACTCCGATAAGTCGGAACTTCCGATTACTACACCTGCGGTTCTGATTTCGGCTCCGAAATTTTTAAAAAGGAGGTTACAATCGGACGTAAGGTGTATAAATATTGCAAATAATCCCCTATAGTAAATGGCAATACAAAATCGCAACTTCCTAAATCAATTGCTCGTCAATGTGTATCGTATCCACGTGTTTGGCAAAAAAAAAACAATAAAAATTTCATTCCTGCCACAACTTCTAATAATCCTGCCTATGCCTCCGACTTCAAATCCGACTCCAATAAATCAAAGGACAATGCCCACGTCCCATACATTGAAAAACCTGGCCAACTTTTTTTGATACTGAAAGTGTATTGAGATGAATAGTATCTAATTAGGATTGTTAATGCTTCTATAAACGTCTGCTGTTGGTGTTTTTCATTTCCTAAATACCAAAAATGAGTTACAGTTAAACCAAAAGTAAGGTTATGTTTACTGTCAAAATATTTTAGAATTATGTTTTCTTTTGGATTAGAACAGAAAAGAAAAGAAAGAACTATGGTATTGTCTTTCAAAACATATTTCTTATCAGAATAAATAGGAATAATAGTACTTCTCACTACCAACTGATTACCGTAAAATAGTTCTCGGATGGAATTATCATAGGGTAAACAAGCCTTAAACTAACTGAGTGCAGGGCTAGGTCTGATGATGTAGACTTGTCTTCATGTTCTAATAATTTATGACACAAGACAGTGTGTCTTGTTAAAGGCAAGCATGTTTTCTTGCTTACCATCAGGCACATGTTTCGCTCATTCTATCATGGTTTCCTGAAAAAATACTTAAATCAGTGTAAATAATACTGTTCACCGATATCTTTCTACTGAATCTATATTCAAACCAATGCAAGAGAGGATAAATAAAATATATTGTTTGCTATCATATAATTATATTTACATTTAATAATAACTTTATATATTTAATAGCCCAAAACTACTACATAGCCAAAATACTCTGCTCGTGGATTTATGTGTTCCTGGTGTCTGACCATCCTAGAAATCTCACGAAGAACTCTGCAATGCAAGTACAGCAGTACTGAAAGATGGCCTCTGCTGGTTGTCCCTATCATTTTCAACTAAAATATACATATTATATCTATTTTATTGGCTTCAGCTTGTGTCTGTCTTCTAAAAGCAACTCAGGGTTTTAAAATTGGTAATTGCATAGGTTTTGTAGCAACTTAGCGCTATCCCCGTATTTCCTGTAGAGTATGAACACTTCATTCGCATAGAAATATTGTCACAGAAAGGAATATCTTAATTGTGATATAAATATTTCATTATTTTGGTAGGTATTCGAGACAGTGGTCTTAGAAGGTTCATAACAATCGAGGGTTTCCATCAGAAAACACAAGCAAGCCATCACAACAATATATGGTTTTATGTAATTATTACCACAATTATGTAAGTAATAAGGAGCACTGAATCACATAATTCACAGTTTTGTTAAAACCAATTTAAACAAGAAGAAAACCATGCATTTTTCTTGTTTACTTTTTTTTGATTTGTCAATTTGACATTGATCTTTGACCAATTTGGATTTGGTGAAAATTGCATGCCACCTTTTTCCTCGTTTACATTACCAAAAAAAGCTTTGATAGTTTCTTTGTCGCCGTATTTATATATATCGTTATTTAAATATGTAAAAGTAGTAAATAAACGACATTGTGAAAGAAATTGATATACAAAATATTCATTTTCAATTTCAATCTAACGCGGATCACTAAAACGAAACGCAGGTACCGTTTCGTTATTGCAATATTTTACAAGTCAGCTTTGTTGGTGAATGGTAGGTTTAATTTAAACAAATGCAAATTATTTTGTTTTGGAATGTTAGAAAGTTATATAACTTCGCACACGAGTACAACAAAAAATCACCAATTTTTTAATATATAACTCATATGTCTACACGACAACTATTTTAGCGGGTCAAAAATGGGCATTGTCCTTTTTAAACTCCGATTCCGCCTTCGGTTCCGGCAAAATGACCTCCGTTACATCCCTGTTGTTTACAGTGTCACAGATTACTTCGAAGTTAGTATGTACCGAACTTATTATTACCGTTATTATTTAATTTCTATGTTATTTCCAATCCACCTGACCAATAATTTTGATGGAACTATATAAAAAATATGTTCTTTCTAACAAAATAAGAATTAACGAAATTGAACAACGCAAACATGAGTTACAACCAAATAAACATTCTGACTTTCACCCCTTCCTGCAAGAAAACCGTGCAGAATTTGGGGATTAAAAGTAGACAGCTACCATCTAATTAGTATGAACTTAAATCATGTCAAGTTTCATTTGAATTTAATCAGTAGTTTCGACGTGATGAGAGTTCCCTATACAGACAGACAGACAGACAGACAGACAGACATGAAAGAAAAAAAATGCAGTTTCGCCATCAGTATCGACTATGGAGTGCCCCCAAAATTATTTTTTCAAAATATCTTCAATGTACAGAATTCGACCCGCTACAGTTTTATTATAAGTATAGATATATAGATAGATGTCCCTTATTTTAAAACTACCAAATCATTCTAAAACTTCTTTTCACTTTCCCGGTGGTGAGGTATTAATGAGTATTAATAATGTAAAGATATTATGATTCTACTTGATCTGTTTCTAGTTAAATAGAAGTAGCATCCGATAAATGACTAAGGCTAGCCGCACATTTAACCGCCCGACGCTGCGCACGTAAAAACGCGAGCTCAGTAGTAAAAAAATAATTTTACCGGGAAATACCAAACGAAGTTAATAAAACTCGAAATTAATGTGTAAACAATAACTAAAGTGACTTAGTGAAGTGTGATATTTCCAAGTTAAAACCCTTTGATGAAGTATGGAACAACATTCACCTCTCTCAACACAACTTCATTCAATTCATTATTACTTAATTATCGAAAGAATGCGCGACGCGCGATGCAACTAATTCCCGGAATCGCCAAACTCCACCGCCCCTCGCGCCCCGTACCCCGCGCTGCGCTATCACCGTCTCATCAAGCAAGGCTCACGCACACATACGCACACTGCGAATGTTTCTCCGGCTGATGCAAATTCCTGGAACCACAGCGTTCGCGGACCGCACCGCCCCCCGCGAACCCTTCACGCGCCTTATCACTCTGGATTCAACAACAATCTACGCACACATTTTTTGTATGTACATAACCGTTGGCAAATTTTTAAAAATACATACTTATACACAGTGCGTCTAAGCTCGTAATTAAAAGTGAGCGAGTCAAACCTAACCACCAATAAATGTTCTACAAATAAACTGCGTAACTATACCCTCAGACAACTTTAGAAAAATGAGGGACTGTGTAGCGTGTTTTACTCATGTTAAAATAAACGAAGTCATTTGTTGCACAAGTTGCAAGAATAAGTTCCATTATACTTGCGTAAAAATAGATACAGACATCTATCGCATTAAATTCAAAGAATTACAACAAAATTGGAAATGTCCAGAATGCATCATTGGTATTCGCGGCATGAGAAGTGATGAAACGCCTATACGATCCTTACGCTCGCATTCGAAACTATCTGAAACCAAAAACCCAGAACTAAATGCCACAATTTTATTAAGCTCACCAAATCCAACATGCGAAAATACAGTCACTGCTATTGAAGAATATATTGATAATGAACGGTCTATTTTTGGGGATACACAGACAACAAATACATTCTCAGCCAACAACGAGCTGAGAAATATATCCCTGGGGCAAATAAGCGAATTATTAGACCACAAATTTGAAAAAAATGCAATGAATATACTAAACCAGCTAGATGAAATAAAATTATCTATCCAGCAAGAGATTACGGTAGCAATCAGTAAACTCCAATGTGAGTTAACAAACTTCAAACTCGACACTATTGCGCAACATTCAAGAACAGAAGCAGAAATAATTGAAGTGCAAAAGAAGATTAAAATGATTGAAAGAGAAAATGCCAAATTAAAACAACAAATAAAAGAACTAAAGCCAAATATTAATAATACAAATAAAACACATATCGACTCTGACAATGACAAGAAGTTTGTGATTTACGGACTCCAAGAGTGTGGTGAAGATGAAATCGAACTTCACCACCGTATTATAAAGATATGCTGGGATATACTACATGTTGACTTAACTGGGTATATAGAAGATTATAGTAGGATTGGAAAAAAAGGATTCAAGCGACCATTAATGGTAGAGATAATTAGTAAAAGAATGACCAGCTACATTATAAGAAACAGTCACCACTTCAAAAACACTGGATTAGCCATATCAAAGTATTTAAGTGAAAGTGATTTGAAAATACAACGAAAACTTAAAGAAATACAGAAAGAAGAATGGAAAAAAGGAAATTATGCAATTTTACGCAACAACAAACTATTTATTAATGGATTAGAGTACTCAAATACACAAAAAAACAACATGCAACAGATGTTTAGTTCGGAAATTAATCGGCAAAACCTTCTACAGAACGATACAGTTCATTACAACCCGTTTTTTTCAACTACGTCAAACGCCAAGCCACAATCTGAAATCTACAACCATCATAGAAATTATAATGTCACGACAATTAACAATAGCAAAAGTAATAATAAAATACAGACAGATGTTATGAAAAATACACCTGAAGAAACAGAAACACAAGACATTGTGAATTCCATCACTGAAAATATCCAGTATTATCGAGAAGAATCCCAAACAAGCCAGTCTAAAAACACAAACAAACGCCAAATAGAAATCACTAATAAAACTCCAAAAAATACATTTCGTTCCTAACTTTACCGCTATATTTCAAAATGCTCAAAGTGTCAATAATAAAATACATTTATTAGAAAGCGTACTAGAAGAACATAAAACGATTCAAGCAGTGTGTCTTTCCGAAACATGGATCAGAAGAGAAAGAAAAGATATGGTGAAAGTAAAAAACTTTGTATTTGCTGCTGGATACTACAGAAAAGTACATAGAGGTGGTGGGGTAGCAATCCTTCTTCGAGATAATATCGAATTCACAGAAAGACCGGACATAGAAGAGCTATCAGTCGAATGTGTAGTAGAGTGCTGTGCTGTAGAAATAACAATACAAAATATTTTATTAATTGACGTGTATCGAAATGACCATGAAATTGAAACGTTTTTTACATTTTTAGAAACTTTACTGAATAAAATTAAGAATAAAATAGCAAAAAAACGCATTATTATCGGTGGCGATTTTAACCTAAATAAATACCTAAATTCCAACCACTACAAACGACTAATTAACACTATGCTGGAATATAATTTTCAGCAAAGAATAACAGACACTACTCGAAAAACAAACACAACAGACACATGCATAGATCTTTTGTTTACAAATTACCATGAAACGCACAATAAAATAACAGTAAACGATTACGGTATATCTGACCACAAAGCGCTTTACGTTGAAGTAATGAGCTTGGAAAAAAATCAACCAAAACCAAAAACTATTACTCATAAAAGATGCTTTAACGAAAAAAATACACATAATTTCAAAGATGCGCTTCAAAAAATAATATGGACAGATCTGTTAGACTTAAACGAAAATGTAAATATTTGCTATACTTTGTTCGATTTTAAACTCAAAGAGTTACTAAATAAATTTATTCCATATAAAAAGATTATTTCAAAACAAGATAACAACAACTCCTGGATGACTAAAGGCCTAAAAATTTCATGTCGTAACAAAAGGATACTGAGAACACTAGCAAATGAATCTAACGATAAAATAATAAAGTCGTATTGTAAAAAATACGGAAAATGTCTAAAAAATGCGGTAAAAGTATCCAAAAAACTCAATAACGCCAAAAAAATGGAACAATCAACAAATAAAATAAAAACAATGTGGACAATAATAAAAAAGCATACTAATAAAACTAATACCAAACAATTCAAAAATGTTAAACTAGTTGCAAACAAAGAAATTGTGGACCAGCCTCGAGAAGCAGCAAATCTTTTCAATAATTATTTTGCATCATTGGGCAACAACGAAACATTAAACAATTTGAAAAACTCTAACGGAAAGACCTATTTTTATGATACAAATCAAACAAAATCTATGTATATGTCACTAGTATCTGAAAAAGAAGTCATGGCCATAATAAAAAGGCTGCCAAATAAAACTAGCCATGGAATAGATGATATATCTCCATCTTTAATTAAATCCTGTGCACAAGAACTCACTCCGATTTTAACAATACTGATAAATAAATCAATTGAAGAAGAATCTTTTCCAGATCTCCTCAAAATAGCAAAAATTAAACCAATCTTAAAAAAGAACGGAAAATCCTCCAGCGTAAATAACTATAGACCTATATCATTACTCCCAGCTAAATCAAAAATATTTGAACGCGCAATGTCAGATCGCCTATATAGTTTCCTAGAAAAATATAAACTATTAGACAAAAACCAGTTCGGTTTTCGAAAAAAATCTTCGACTACATTAGCACTGTTTAACTATGTACAGGAAATCTTAAATAATATGCGCGATAAACATCATTCTGTCGGATTATTGCTAGATATGTCAAAGGCCTATGACAGGGTCTCACACGATATTCTAGTACAGAAACTCTCAGCGATCGGCATTAGAGGTAAACCACTTAACTGGCTTATCTCATACTTGTCTAATAGAAAACAGTTAGTCCAAATACAGCATTACAATCATGACACAGGATTAATAGAACCTATACAATCAGACATACGAACAACAAATTGGTCAATACCCCAAGGAAGTGTGCTAGGGTGCATCCTTTTCCTGATTTATATAAACAATATCCCTAAAATTACAAAATCACCCTGTGTTTTATTTGCCGATGACATTTCGTTACTGTTTAAATGCACACAAGACTCTGCTTCACTCCAATACATAGAAAATACTTTTAAAGATTTTAAAGCAAACCTATCTATCTGTAATTTAGAAGTTAACGAAGATAAAACAAACCTAATTCAATTTATACCACCTCAGAAAAAAACATTATGTCTAAAAAGCCTTGCGGAAAATCTGAACATTAAAGAAGTTAACGAATGCACAGTATTAGGTCTTAACCTAGACACTCACCTTACATGGAAACACCATATTGAAAAAGTAAAATCGAAATTATCACAATTTATTTATGCTCTAGCAATTTTAAAAGTTAACACAAACTCACAGACAGCTCTGACTGCATACTATGCTTATGCATACTCATGGCTCCGTTATGGAGTAGTTTTATGGGGAAATAGTGTCGATGCCGGTAGGCTCCTCATAATGCAAAAAAAATGCATTCGCATTATCGCTAATATAAACCAACGAACAAGCTGCAAACCATTCTTCAAAAAAGATAAAATACTGACATTGCCAGGTATTTACATCTACGAAACCGCGAAATTTGTGAGACAAAATCCTAATCTATATACACCCGAAACAAATCCACGCAGACAATACAACCTGAAATTACCAATACCACGTCTTGAAATGTATAAAAATGGTCCTTTATACACGTCAATTAAAATCTACAATAATATTCCAGTAGCCATAAGGAAAGCAACAAGTAACGCCAGCTTCCAAAACAAACTACATCACTTCCTAGTACAAAAATGTTATTATGATTTAAAAGATTTTTTTTCACACGATGATATTTACAAACGATGACTTAACTTTGTTTTGTTTATGTTATTGAGGGTAATAATACCTAATTAAATAGATTTTATATTGTTAATACTAAGAAATTATGTTGTAAATGAGTCGAATACTTAATTTAACTTCTTGTAATAAGGAATGCAAACCAAATATTTAATGACCTTAATTTTTAATTTTCTCATATAACTGTAATTTTGTTAAATTACCTAGATTTAAGCGATACCACTGTTTGCAACACCCTTAATGCAGGGTATGTACAAATATTTTAAATATGTTGTATGTGTGCAATTAAACAATAAATAAAAAATAAAAAAAATATATTGTCAATGCATGATTGACAAAAAACAACTTACTAATATCTTAATTTTGTTCTATTCATAGGAATAATTAGGAACAGCTATTTTAAATATAAACCATGTATATTCAGTCAAATAAGTATACGTAGTCAAATATTATAAGTTTTTATGGTTTTTTTTTCTATCATATGCCAACTGAATAGATCGGAATAAAGTTTGAAGCCCAGATAGATTTTGGTAAACAGGTTACTTTTTTCCCCGAAAATAGGCAGAATTCTAGCGGAAATTTACTGTTTTTTTATTATACGCTGGCTTATTTTGTTTGCTGTTTACATAACGACTAATGACTTTTCGTTTCCTTACCAATTTGTCAGAAAAGTTGGTTCCCATAATTAATTTTACCAAATTACAATGAAAACAATATTTAATTAGGTATATTTAAGTCAAATCGGAAGTTAACAAATGGTCTAATTTACAGCCAGTCTCGTTTATCGCGTACAACTGTCTTTGTAATTTGCATGGAATTCTTTGTCATTTCTTGACTGGGTACGTGGCTTAGATGGTAGTACGTCTACCTCCAAAGCCGAGGGTCGTGGGTTCGATACCCACCTAATGCAAATATTTGTGTGATGAATACGAATATTTGTTCTGTGTCTTGGTGTTTCTATGTACAATCAGTATGTATTTACAACTATTTACATATTATTATTATTTATCAGCTATCCGCCTTTCATGCAAGTTTTGCTTAGTTTGTGTTGTGTGTGTAATGTCCACCAATATTACAGTGTAAACATTAAGAATACAGGTCAAGCAGATAAGTCATCAAATATCTCTGGATGATCACAGCATTACAGTACTGGGTAGTGATTTGGAGTTATGTGTTCAAATAGCTGCGTGCTACCTACTGTGCTGTTATGTGGGCTGGTGTTATTGATGAGATAACAAGAAAAGCATTGGATGTCCGCCCGCTATATGGCCGATAGCTGCGTGTCACTGTGCTGTTATGTGGGAGGCATGTTGCTTACCATCAGGCAAATGTCCTGCTCGTCTCGTCACTAATTACTATAAAAAAAAATTGGCATGCCGGTAACTCCAGCCCATGCTTAGTACGCCTTTTAGTTCAGTACACTCAATTTGCGTAACCTTTTAAAAAGATAAAATTCCCAATCGTTAAACTTATTCATTCAAAGACCAGCTTAATTTCCTATTTAAATTCATGAATAGTTTTACGGGGCAGCGTATTTAAATGGCTCAAATGAAATCAGGCTAGTAGTTAGGTTGCACGGATTTCCTCGGGGTAGTTTATATTCACGTCCGTTATTCACTCGCGATGCTCTATTAACATAGAATTTGCATAAAACCTCTGTTTTTCAGCCCTTGGATAATATATCTTGAAAGTCTTTGTTAGTTACTTAAAACTTGTAAGCCCTCTGTTTCTGTGTCTGTCCGTTTTTTGTTCGAAATTCCACCTTTTTTAATAGATAATAATCATTAAATTATTTATGAGTATATACTACATTTACCAAGGAAAGTGATTTACTCTCGGTTTGGAGATACTACTAAATGCAATCTACAATGGAGCGCACTCATCTAAAAGAAACTACAAGGCCAGGGCTTCTTTTCTCTTCGTATTTGATGTATATTAACCGTGTAGATATATCCTATTAATATTATTTAAAAAAAATATGGTTTTTACTCAATCACTTCGTAACGGCTGAATAGATCGAGTTGAAATTTGGGACACAGAATATAGGCTGGAACAACACATAGACTCTTTATTCCGGAAAATTAACGGAAAAAAGGAACTACGTGGGTTAATCTTCGGGGCGCTACTAAAAATAATATAGTTAGTTAATTACATTTTCTAATTTAATTCCTTCTAAGAATTAACTACGTGGGTTTTTGTACAAAATCCAACAAAACTAACAATTTGTCGGTCTCCTCGGATTTGCAATATTACGTTTTAGCACTAATCTTACGTTTATTATATACGTTGAATTACATAATATATATGTAAAATATATACAGGATCCAGTTAATTAAATTGATTTTAATAATGTTTAACTACAGTTCGAATATCGTAATGACTTCCGGGCCGACCCAGACCAAGGTAGCGTAACGACTGCAATCCTTCGATAATGACTTTTTCACCAAAGCCGTAAATTGAACCATCTGGAATTAGGGAAATGTAGAGAGAGGGAAAAGAAGGAAGGAAGGGCGTGTTTTCAAGAGATTTTCATAAGTTTCTTGCACTCTCTGCGTAGGTGAAAGTTTTACAGAATGTAGGCACCTGAGGCTAAATGCAAAGCCAACAAGTAACTATTTCATAGTGGTAGGATTGGAATCATGCCTTTTCGCCGAAAATTGATTAGCCGATTATCACTTGCCAACCAACGGTTTGCCGATGTTTCTTTTTGACAACTAACGGTTGTCAAATTTTTGTATGACAATGTTTCATTTGGCAGAATTATTGTTTAGCAGATTATTAAAATAACACAATACGTTCAGGGCACGACCATGAGATTACCCCAACCGAAAAGCGCCAAAACCAAATGCGGCTAAAATTCACTTCAAAAGTACTACGCTTTGGATTAAAACAGTTGTAAGTAAATTCCATTAATCATTTACCCACGAACGTCATTGTTTCAACAAATTATACTAAAAAATATTTACGAACACTTAACTGTTTAATTAGCACCTTCTTGTTAATTGACGGTAATAAAATGGGTTTAACAAACAACTCGAAACCACTCCGGTCCCTTGTGGTTAATACTAGTTCTAAATGAAGTACTCGCTTTGAGTTTTGTCTATTCGTACACGAAACCACAAGGTTCCTTTAATATCGTTTTAGCGGTAACGAAAAAGTGACCTGAGCGGTAAGGAAATTCGTGTTTTCATAATCTACTGTTAGTACGTTCTTAATCTTTACAAAATTACTAAGAGTCACTTTCGGATGAACTTTTTGAATAGTGTTATATAATAGATAAATGCTTTGTGCAAGCTTTGAAGTAAAATTACAAAAAAATATGGATATTCTTCATACTTCTTCATTCCAACGCGTAGTAGATAGTTTTACCACCGTATTTCTATTAGACTTAAGCCCATTTTTTTAAAACATTTTTTTTTACATTAAAACCGTGACAATTTCTGAAACTATGCTAAACATTTTGATGGTTTTTGGATCTCACAAAAAACTTATTATGCGTAGAATCATAATAGCTACAAATTTGTGTCATAGTTTCAAAGATTATTTTATACAAAGAAACTAAATTGGCCAAAAGATATCCTGTCTTTATAATATGAAAACAAATTAATCATAACGAAACGACCATTAATCTTTTTTTATTGATACTAAGTTTGCACTTGATCATCTATATTATTTTACAGCACTAGCGGCTCGTCTAGACGTATCCATCCAGGATTAGGATTTATATTAAATGCTTCTAATTTGTTCTTGTAAAACTATCTTTAATGTAACCATCTAACTCTAAGAAGTTAAATACTTCAAGACTTTATTAATTAATACAGATATTACGAAATGTCACGCAACAGTAGCTACGTGCACGAACTGCTAAAGACTGGGCAACTACGTAGGCTTATATTTACATGATTGTTGCCAAGAACACTTTTGTTTATTTGGGAAGTAATTTGATACCGGATTTTGCGTACATGTGTTAATTGTATTTGTTTAATTAGTTGTTCGTATCAGCTCTTAATTGATATAGTGTAATTGACTTGAATGATGAGGCTTTTATTTGAATAATTGAATAAATAAACAGTACTAAAATTCGCTGTAGAATATGGAATTCTGAAATGATTTGCCATACTTGGTTTATGTTACAGTTTTACTCGTTAAAAGGGAACAGTTTAAAGATAAAAAAAATTTAACCCCCTTCCAAAAAAAGGGGTGTTATAAGTTTGACTTTGATGTCTGTATCTCTGTCTGTGTGTCAGGGTGTCTCTCTGTGTGTGTGTGTCAGTGGCACCGTAGAGCTCAAACGGATGGATCCGTTTTTTTATTTCAAAGTTAGTTTCCGTGCGGTGGTTCTTAGCTATGTTTGGTTAATATCGATTGAAGATGGCAGCCTCCACAAAATGGCGAAGTACATTTTTTTTCACTACTACCTCAATATGGGTATCAAATGAAAGGGCTTGACTAGTAGTGTGTTCGACAAATTACAAATCCGAGATAGTTGAGGTTGATTTAGCAGAGGGCGTAAATCAATTTTTTTAAATTGTTAGCTTCTTAATATATATAAATCTCCTGTCACGATGTTTGTCCGCGATGGATTCCTAAACTACTTAACCGATTTTAAATTAAATTGGCACACCGTGAGCAGTCTGGTCCAACTTGAGAGATGGGATAGTTTTATTTCGATTAATAGTCTTTAAATGACAATATCCGAGCGCAGCCGGAATGGGCCGCTCGTTTTTTTTGTATAATGTAGAGTGACGAGACAAGCAGGACATATGCCTGATGGTTAGCAACATGCCTGCCAACAACAGCAGAAAGACACACAGCTTAAATCTCGATATAGAAGCCAAGAGGCCAGGAAAAGGTTGCTCTCAGCTATAAAACCGCCACTTGACAATTAAGTTTTTTTACTAGGTTTAACTATTTTAAGGTAATGCATGTTTTTGTAATTTTTGAGTCCCTAACTCACGCAGTAGCAATGAAGTGGAGTTTGAGTAGCAACTTTTTATAGAACTACTTTTGTCGTGAATTTTAAATTTAACTAATTGCCAAGCAAAACGATAACATTAGGTAATAGTATTATGAATGACGCAAATAATTAAGAACTATGTAATAAAATCAACCGACCTTGGAATGACTAAGATATAAATCAATAAGTACCTACCTAAACAATTTCTGTTCCGTTTATTTTATTTTGTCAGTGTTGAAGCTCAAAAGAGCTCTACAAAGAACAAGTCGTCATTATTTTTAACGATATCCCTAGCGGCCTGTTGTTCGCGTAAATCAATTGGCCCTGATCACTTTTCATTAACTTTAGAACGTAGAATCTGTAGCAGTACAGACAAATACATTAGATTATTTTTGTCGTAAGACAGTATTATTGATACAATACTAAATAAGATGATATACTATTTCATTATAAACATTCACCAAGGCCAAATAAATCGTATTAATAGGTGTAATAAGACTAGCAGTGTCTCGCAGTTTTAAAAGTTTAAATAGTTTTACCCGCGTAGTTCTTATTATGTTATTCCAGACTAGAATAGATATATAACCATAATAGATAATCTAATTGTGTTCCAAATTTCAACGTGATTGAGCAATAAACATCCAAATATCCAAACTTCGACATTTCAAACATTAAACATTAGTATTTACGTGTTATTCCAGACTATAATATTCGTTCTCAATTTCAGGTTCAGCCTTACTGACGTGATTAAGCAACAAACATCAAGATATCCTTTATTTCAATCACGGTATAATAACGCGAATAGAAACTACTTGAGCTAGAAAATTTCACATGACTTTAAAAAAGGTCAGACATAATCGTAGCTTCGCCATTTGTGATTTTTTTTTTTTTTTTTTTGTGATCAATCATATTTCAGAAGATGACCCATATAGGTACACTTTACCGAAATCGGCGACGCGACGTCAAAATACCAACGAAAAACTAAAATTTATTTACGACGTTATAGTATATTTCTCGAAAATTATTACATTTTGTTGAGTTGAGTTTAATTTTAAATTGTAATCCGTTTTTATTTTATCGGAGATTAAGTATTAAATTGTTTGTCTTCAAAGAAACAAAAATAATGAATCAAAATTTAATGAGTTTACGCATAAAAAGCAAGCGATCACTTTTCATTAGAGACTGTAATAATTCAGCGATAAAATTACATTTTAATATAGTATACTATGAATTTTGATATTACGTTTGTGTGCAAATACATTTATAACTATTAAATTTCATTCCATCCATTTAAGATACATAACCACTAAGCTATGACGGCTTGTGTGCTAATTCTAGCGCCGATATTGTCAACAAGCAAACATTTTTTGTCTAGTTCAAAGTTAATTTTTGCATGAAAAATATTTTTATTCACGATCACGTTGATCGTTCCTCATCAAAAGTTGTTTCATTATAAGTAAGTAGTTAGTTAATCTTTTTATCGAAAGTATTTTCTTATGCGTCTTGTTTGTTTAGTCTGGGTATTGAAACAAATTGCTCAAATTTACCTTGTGAATAACCATGATTACAGTAATTTGGTCTATTCATTGGTATGTTCTTGTTCGTCTCTCCATTTAATATTCAACGACCGAGTTTAAGTCTTGAGGTCAAGAATCGAACTCCGCTTCAAAGGATAAAAATATATATGACCTCTGAATTGTTAAATCTAATTTAAGCTCAAGTACATTCGTTTGACGAATATTGTGCTTTAACCGACTTAAAAAAACAGGAGGTTCTAAATTCAGTTGTATGTTTTTTTTGTATGTATGTTACGCGATAGCTCCTCCAATGGTGAATCGTTTTTGATAGTTTCATTTTTGTCTGGGAGGTAGACCATAGTTCATAAGTGGTCACTCACACACATTTTATCGAATCGATCGGTTTTTGAAATATCAAGAAAAAATCTAATATTGTGATAATGAATTAACAAAAAATGGCTATGTAGTTAATTTATACGCTGTAGAAGTAGGAGCGAGAGGTATACCAGCAAAATCTCTCTATAACCTGCTTAAAGACCTTGGATTGTCCAGAAGTGCAGTAAGTTCTATACTAGAACGAGTATCTAAAGCTGCACTAGTAGGATCATATCGGATTTGGCTGGGCAGGGAGAGAAATACCAGTAGTGAAGGTGAGTGTTGACGTACGTCAATATACCCTTATATTTTAAACCTACGCCCGAGTCACAAGTCTTGGGGTCTATTCGAGATTTCTCTCTCTGCCACACGATGGACCCGGCACCCGCACGGTGAATCCATGGAATGCTAAGAAGTACGTCTCTCTGCGATGTGATCTATTAGTATTACTTAGCTGTTTCATTGCAACAGGGTATTTAGTTGATATCACAAAAAAAATGTCACTTGTCTGAGTTTACTTTTAAAAATAGAATTTGTTTTGTACAATGTTAATTAATCATTCATTCACCTACGCACAGTCAAATCCCTGTTACGCGACTTTATGTTAGCATGTTTATTACCTTAGTGTACCTAGGTAGTAGTGTGTAGTGGTAGGTGTAGTGTGCCTAGAGTTGGCTACAGAGCGACGCTAAAACTACGACAACCATCTTCCAGCAAACTGTCTAGAAGATTTTCCTCACAGCCTCTCACGGATGCACTTAACACTACTAACGCTAATTAATCTAACCAGATTAATTACGCGATCCTGAGCGCCATTGTAACCATTTCACAAGACCTATTCTTGAACTTAATTATTATTGAATTACCTCGTTACATAATAATTTAAATAGTGATTAAATCTTGTGTAATGTTTACATTATGAGTTTGAATGGCGAAAGTGAAAACTATATGGTATAGGTACTAACCAATCCCCGACCTCATATTTTATATTTAAAAAAATATATTTATATAAATACTATTACTCTTAATCCTTCTAGCAAATGAAACAGTGGATGAGCGAACAGCGGCACAGAATAAATATTATGACAGCGGGTCTACCGCCTAACTAAATCTACTTTGGCTTTGCTATTGCTGCCTCTATCATTTCAAGCGAAAAGAAAAGAGAGAGAAATACCAAAGCTAAGACAGTTTTAGTTAGGTGGGTGGGTTCGATTCCCACCCAGTGCAAATATTCGTGTAATGAATTCAAATGTTTGCACTGTGTCTGGGTGTTTCTATGTATAATAAGTATAGTACCTGCGTGACCGAGCTTTGCTCGGTTTAAATACTAAACATACTTAGATACCCACAGATAAAAGACTCCAAGAAATAGATTTTCTTAAAAAATAACGAATTGAAAAAAAAAGAGCTTCGAACCCGGAGCTACTAATTCGTGACCGCTAAGAGCGCCCGACTTCCCGTCTGAGCTAATTATGCTGTCGCGTCACGCGGCAAAATTTACCTTCACATTCTAATGTCTAATGTGACAGTTTTTCATTGTCTAAAAACGCGCATAATATGCGTTTTTTTAATTAAGACCTAGTTAGATCGATTTATCGTCCCCGAAATCCCCTGCATACATAATTTCATGAAAATCCGTCGAGCCGTTTCCGAGATTCAGATTCTATATATATATATATACATATTTATATAGGTACAAGAATTGCTCGTTTAAAGGTATAAGATAAGATAAGGTATTTAAAACTATATATTATTAAGTATTAAATCAGCTATCTGGCCGCCATAGCACAAGCTTTGCTTAGTTTGGGTTCAGATGGTGTTGTGTGTGAATTGTTCATCAATATTTATTTAGTTAGGCGGTAGAACTTCAGGAATGTTACAAGTTAGCAACACATCTAACACATAACATGTATAGTACTCTCAGTGTAAAAAAAATAGTGCAGTCATAGGAACTGCCGATAGAAGTGAAAACTTGCTGATGCCCTGGTACTGGTACCTAAGGGCAAACGCAACTCTTTTATATATCTGTTGTCCTGGTATCTGGAGATAAACGCTGGGCTGTTGGAGGTAGGTAATCGAAACTCTTTACTGTTTCTGTTGCCCTGGTACCTACCTGGCCGTTTTTACCGAGTTAACCCGAAGATTTCATATCCGATCCGATCCATTATCATATCCAAGCGTGACGATTGATGAATCCATTTCACAGCCCACGAAAATTCTGTCTATAGCGCGCCTAAAGAAGTTTTCACTTCAAAAATAGACAACTTGCCACACATCTTTAAAAGTAAATTTTAGTCTTTGAACTGTGAATCGCTGTAAAAATCAGTTTTTGCAATTTTTTATCGTCTGTTAAATTCTGTAGTTATTTGTTCGCTGCCAACTCTACTGAAAAAATATATTCTAAGATTTTTCTGTCCATTGGAGCTGAAGAAATAAGTGTAGTGTCGAAGGGTTAGTAGGTACGAGTAGTTATTGTGTTCTTAGTCGCAAAGAAAACGGTTTACGCGCTGTAGCGAATATTTTTTAACCGGCTTCAAAAAAGAATACGGTTGTAGATATGTTATTATTTTGTGTATGTTGTGTCAGAATTTAATAACAAATTTAATTCGAATTTTGTTTTTTTCTGAGAAAATTAAATTGTATTCACGTATAATCATCTGTGAAAACTTAGAATAAAATCTCACAAATCATACAAAAGATACTGTAAGTAGGTACGCTAAAATTCATACTACAAAGTAACCCAAGAAAAACTAGTAAAATAAGAGTTAAAAAACTGAAATGTTATTACAATAACTAAAATAGAATCATTCATAAAAACCTACTGGGAATAAAAAGACCATAATATATTTCAACACGCTTTGTTTCGTAATTGAAAGGTGTCTTTGGAACGTATTGGTTTCCATAATATGTTAATTTTCCTTCAGTATTGATGCAAGTGATAATAACAAACTGGTACATATCTGCTTATAAATACACACACATATCCAAAGATGCATGCAATATTCAAGAAAACTCCAGATCGGTAACTTCTCGTCACAACAATTTGATGAACCAACGACATCACGATTACCACTGCAGCTTCTATTCTATACTTGCGACTCAGATCCTTATGCGCTATTCCAGACCATATGTAAGCTGAGTTGCAAATTTCAACCTGTTCGTTCAGAAGTTCAGATGTTCCAACGTGATTGAGAAACAAACATCACAACATCCAAACTTTCGCATTTAATTGTTAGGTGGGACGAGATGAGGACTCAAAACAGCTCAGTATAACATAGTTATTTGTACATGAAGAGTCCAAATCACGAAGTAGCACATAACTGCGGTTGACATCCAGGTACATTAAATGATATACACCTCTTTCCCCATAACTTCGCTAACTGCCGCTAACTTAAAACGGCGAAGGAAAACATCGCAAAGAAACCGACTTGAACCTAGAATCCACCAACCCGCACTAGGCCAGCTTGTTGGATTAAGGCCTTGACTCTCCCCTTACTAGAGAAGGCCCCGAGTCCCAGCAGTAGGAACAGTTAGTGGGTTGCATCTGCAATAACTTCTCTGGAAACATCGCACTCCAAACTAAAACAATTGGCTGTAGAATAACTGACAAATGTATGCTACTTCCTGAACACTTGAAGTGAAATATAAAATAACGTAAATGAACAGTATAGCAGGCAAACCACACTAGCTACTTCAAAACGTACCTGCGCTTGGCGTCTAGTCGCTGCATTCTGTTTCAAAAAGTAGCATGAAAGTAAACTAGCTACTTTTTGAACCACAAAAAGTAGCATGCGTGGCGAGGGCCTAAAAGCCTATTTAACAATCCCATCAAAAATATACGACGTCATTTTTGCATACCGGACGTTATCGCCACTGGGTAACTACGGTTGTATCCTCGACCATAGGGCCTGCCCTATTGCCTGCAAAAGCGCCCTAATTTACTGCGAGTGACAAATGAATGACATGGCGTGAGCTCGGGGTGACTCGCACCATACATCAGGTTCGTGCCACGAATACAAAACAGCTTAGATCTACTCGTATTATCATACGGGCTTGGGATCAGGCGGGGAAGAAAGGTTTATTGAAATACTAGTTGAACCTTGTATTTCCGTTCAGAGCGGATCTATAGACGGGTTTATGTCTTTATTACACATTTGCTCATAAATAATCTCTTATTGCACCAATTTCTGTATCTAAATATGTTTATTAAAATGCTGCGTCTAAAACGAACGGTACCTTTTAAAACCTTAGTAAAGAGTTTTTATGTCAGAAAAGTGGTTAACATTTTATGAATAAAAGTAACTTTGAGAGATAAAATATAATAAATAATTATTTAATTCGATAAATTAATTTATTTTGACCATAAATTACAACAATTTATCGGTAACAAGACACGATAATATTAATTTACTTTATTACTAATGTCATACTGGTTGGTTCTGTTCTGTGCCTTTGCTTAAAAAAAAGCGCTGATATGCGCGCATCGATAATTTGAGAACAAGTACAAATTTTTCGGTGCGCTTTTTCTTTTCGCTGTGTTGTTTTTAGTGTTCCATACAACGTAAATACGTATGTCTGTCCGTCCGTATGTCACAGCCATTTTTTGCCGAAACTATGAAAACTACACTTTTGAAACTTGGTAAGTAGATGTATTCCATTTATTGTGAACCACATTAAGATTTTTACACAAAAATACTTAGAACTGAAACTAAAAATGTTTGTTTTCGTCAAACCTATACGTCTGGGTTGTTTATGGATAGGTCTTCAAATATGATGTAGCGGTTTCTAATATAATTTTTTTCTACACTGATTAATATGCGCGAGAGACACTTCCAAAGTGGTAAAATGTGTGCCTCCCTGTAACTTCTAAAATGATAAAACTAAAAAAAAAATATGATGTACATTACCATGCAAACTTCCAACAAAAATTGATTTGAACTCGATCTAGTGAGTAGTTTTTTTAGTACGTCATATTATTAAAACATCGATCAAAGTTACACCGAACTACAAGAGCTTATGTATTATGTTACTTCCTGCTACGGAACCCTTCATGGGCGAGTACGACTCGCACTTGACCGCTTTTATTATTTGAAAATATCGTCAGAGTTTTATTTATTTCCTCGCGAATATGGTATAAACCGTCGTATGACGTACGTGCGTATGTTATAAAACGTCGTATGACGTACGTGCGCTTTCATAAATTACAGCCTCAGCTTTCTTATAGCTCGACCCGTAGGCGAGAGCTAGCAATATTGCCTCGGCTGTAATTATAACTAACTGCACTTATATCATAATGTACTATTATTAAAAGATTACATTTATTGAGACGCGTTGAGAATTTTTTGTCGGGGGAAATCCTATGGAGTCGCTTCACCGACATGATAGTGTCAGGTGGTGGCGATGGCGGTAGCGTAGCAGAGTAACAGCGTAGCATCAGGACGTCTACTCTGTTTCTACGAAAACGAAATATTGGCGACTTTCCTACTCTCGTTCTATTAGTACAGTAACTTTATACATTACCGTATGCGTTAAATCCGGTAGATCTGATTTTTTGCAGACTTGTTTATGATGTTGGCCTAATGATTGTCCCAAGTTTGTGACCTCGAGCGATGAAAGCAACTTTGTGTGTGTGTCTGTGTGTGTGTGTGAACAAGTCTCCAAAAAATAAGATCTACCGGATTTAACGCATCCTACTCCATACATTCAGGCGACAAAGTTACTGGACTATATTTCGTTTCGTCCGATACAACATTATGTGACGTTTAAATGTTCTAAGCATACTCTAATTAGAGTGGGCTTAAAACATTTAAACGGACAAAACGACGGATCGAAGTAGAATCGGAGTTGGAAAATCGCGAGTTTTTTTCGAAATTACGTTTTTGTTGAATTAGAGTAAACGTCCAGAGCGGCAACGGACCAATACGTGCTCGTTAGACACTTTTTGGATGGGTTAAATCCTGAGAAAAACCCTCGAAGTACATATTTCTATCTCTGGTGTTCCAGAGATAGAAATAATAAAAATTAATTAAAAAAAAATTAAAAAAAAAAATGAATATAGTGATGTTTGCATATTACTGCTTGATATGCTAGGTTTATTTTTACGTTAATCCCACTTCCTACTAATATTATAAATATCAATATTTGGATGTTTGTTGCTCAATCACGTCGTAACGATAAACGGATCAGACTGAAATTTGTTATACATGTAGGTTATAGTGTAGAAGAACCCATAGGCTTCTTTTATCCCGACAAAATAAAGGGAAGGGGAACTACGCGGGTAAACCCGCGAAACGCTGCTAGTATTAATATATTTATGTGTACTTCTTTGGTATTATTGGAGGTTAGGCTATCTATAACAACTAAAGCTACTTACTGTAACGATATGTCGAAGAAGAGAAAAGTACACTTTCCTGTCTCCCTAGATCGAAAAAATTAAAAGTAGGAATTTCCCCTACTTAGAACTACAATAAATAAAGTGGCCAAGTGCGAGTTGGACTCGCCCATGAAGGGTTCCGTTGCAGCAAGTAACATAATATACATAGTACACATAGTTCTTGTAGTTCGTTGTAACTTTGATCGAAGTTTTAATAATAGTGTATTTATAACGTACTAAAAAAAAATTACTCATCAGATCATGTTCAAACCAATTTTCGTTGGTAGTTTGCATGGTATGTACATCATATATTTTTTTTGTTTTTTCATTCTCTTACTTTAGAAGTTAGAGGGGGGGGGGGACACACATTTTACCACTTTGGAAGTGTCTCTCGCGCTAATTATTCAGTGTAGACAAAAAATATTTTAGAAACCTTAACATAATTTTTGAAGACCTATCGATAGACACCCAACACGTGTAGGTTTGAAGAAAAAAAAATTTTGAGTTTCAGTTGTCAGTATGGGGGGCAACCCTAATTTTCCTTTTTTTTCATTTTTTTGTAGAAATCTTAATGGAGTTCACAGATTACATCTACTTACCAAGTTTCAATAGTGTAATTCTCATAGTTTCGGAAAAAAGTGGCTGTGACATACGGACGGACAGACAGACAGACAAACAGACAGACAGACAGACAGGACGAATCTATAGGGGTTCCGTTTTTACTTACGGAACCCTAAAAAATAGGAGAAGGAACTATCTAGATCACATTTATTTTCAAACTAAAACGGAATCAAACTCAGTTCATTTTAATATGATACACAAACGCCATATTATACAGAACCAACCAACTTCTAGCACGCCTCGTTACATTGGGGTTACAAGTACAAACGAACGATAAACGACTACGTATTTGAAAGAGATAGATTAGTACAAGCCTGAGCGTTTCAAATTCAAATGATCTGGAAAGATCGGAACAATGGCGCTCAAGTGAATGTCCTGAAAAAGATCTACGGATTTTAAACTGAGCCTGATAATATTAAGAAAGTTTTACTTGAGCTGTATTATAAGTCAGCATCTTTGTGAACGGTAAAACTTTACCGGGAAAACACTCGCTTTTTAATCAAAAGGCGTGTGTTCCGTTTTTGATCAATATAAGTATAATCAGTTTACTTTATGTAGGCACCTACACCCTTAAGGGGCTCGGGATCTTCTCCTACTACGGGATCCATTACGTTGGCCAAAACAATTAACAGAAATGTCCTCCAGAGATGTACTTATTTATGGAACAAAACGGTTTTCTCACAATATTTTCTTTCACCGTTAAGTCATTGGCTATGAAAAATTAGCAAATGTTTAGTTTTGTGCTAAGAAAAGCTCCACATGTTAAAAAGTTAAAAAAGAAAACAAAAACACATTCTGAAAAGTAGTGGAGCGTCATTCATATTGATATTTTTTTATATGTAACATAGGTAGGTACCAAAGTTTTCGAATTTCAAATTGGCCAATAAGGTTAGCAATAGTGGGCCTTGTCCTTCGCTTAACCTTGACTTTAACAGATACAATGCGATTTTAGTAAGCTGTAGGTAGATTCATGAAAAGACTAGTACAACTAGACAAGATTAATTCTAGATTTTATTAGAAAACTTAGCTAGAATTCCTGACTTGTTAAAGAGTTTTAATGACAAAGCATGCAGACAAAGTAGTTGGAGATATTAAATTCCTTTACTAATATTTAAATAGCACTTGTCCATTTACGCCTTATCTGACAATTTCTAGGTACAACTTTAACTTAGATATAAGTTTTTTTTTTGAAGTTTGCCCGAATTTCGATGAAAATAAAAAAAAGCAAGATAATTTCTTACTAAATATATTAAATGCAAAATATTTTATGTTGAGATGTTTGGATATTTGTTGCTCAATCACGTCGGTACAAACTTGTGGAGTAGATGAACCTAATTCGAATTGGAAATACATTGTAATTTATTTTATTGAATTTTGTAAAATATTTACATTAAGGCTAATCTTTTTTTTTTAAATTTATCCATGTGATGTGATCCATCAAGTTCAGGCGAAGCTCACCCGTCAATTTATAAAACCGACAAGTTCTCAACTTCTCAAGAGAACTTTAGCAAAACTATTATTCATGACCTATTTATGCTTTTATAAAAGACTGATAGAACGGTTCGTAAGGCATAACTCAGCCCATCCTGTCTGACCCATTGCGCCTTTGTTCAGCCCACAATGGGTTTATGGGTTGACAAAGAATATCCTAATTCGGTCAGCAATGTCCAATCGCATGACCTTTTCTTTTGTTGTTTGATCTAGGGTTATCAAATTTTCTTTTATTATTGCTTCATTACTTGATTTGCAAAGTATAATCTGGGTTTTACGGTTTGACTGGTCATTCCAGAGGATAATTGGTATTTTTGTTCATAAATCAATTGCATAAGCACCAGTATACTTTATTTCTTTTTTTTTTCTTTAAATAAAGAGTGACGAGACGAGCAGGACATGTGCCTGATGGTAAGCAACATGCCTGCCACATAACAACACAGTGACACGCAGTTATTGGCACATGAACAGTACAAATCATTACCTAGCACTGCACTGCGCTCGTCACCCAGAGATCTAAGATGATATGTCTCTAAGCCCTGTAATTTCTCTGGCAACATTGCTTTTCAAACCGGAACACAGTGATGTTTGCACTTTACTGCTTGGCGGTAGAATAACTGGCAAAGGTGTGGTATTTCCCCGGGGGGACTCTGCTAAGAGTCCTACCACTACTAAGATAAATAAATACTTTATCTAATTCATGTTATATTACCACTGGTAGGACTCTGGGGCTTCTCTCACAAGGAGAGAGTCAAGGCAAAAACCCGCTACGCCGCCCAAGTGCTGCTTAGTGAATGACGCATATCATCGAAAGCCGGTTTTTGATGTTTTTCTTCACCTTAACGGTGATGACGTTGATCCAGCGGTGATGACAAACCAGTGCATTTCCATTTGAAAAACTATTTGGAGGTGGAGACAAGATTCGAACTCAAAAAACTTCGTTCGTGAAGTTGTTCGTTCTCACCACCGAGCCACCACGGGATACCAACCTACGTTTAGCACAGCATAAGCGGCCCATTCAATATCACCGCTACTGGGATTCGGGACCTTCTCTCGCAAGGAGAGATCCAAAGCTATAACCCACCTCGCAGCTCAAGCGCGGATCTAGTACCTTCATCATCATCATCAACAGCCCACTAAACGTTCCCACTGCTGGGACTCAGGGCCTTCTCTCGCAAGGAGAAAGTTAAGGCCATAATCCACCACGCTGGCCCAGTGCGGGTTGGTGGATGACACATAACTTCGAAATATTCTAGGTACATGTCGGTTTCCTCACGATGTTTTCCTTCAACGTTTTAAGTTAGCGGCATTCCGCACATGACTTCGAAATGACAGTGGTGCGTGTGGGGTTTGAACCCGGGGTCTCCGGATCGGCAGTCGCCGTTCTCCCGACTAGACCAGCCGTAACTTATCCAGCCAATCTAGGACCTTACGATTATGTATTGCGTATTGCACAACCTAGCCACTAACCCACCAGGTCTTCGGCGCCTACCCTACTAAACATTATTTTGTTTTTTTTACAGTTTTTATCACTATAGTGTTATAGGACACCAAGATAGGTTCTTTCGAAGAACGAAGTTCTTTCGGATGATATAGAAGCGAACCAATTTGCAAATAAAATATGTCTTTTTTACTACTTATTGATTATCTGAAGCATAAAGATGGCATTACTGGCCAGCGGCAGCTTTTACGCGTCACTTACTTACATATTTTTCCTACGGTTTTATTCTCACTTGTTTTTAAATCGATTGCGCAGCAAAATCCCCTCCTCCTCTAAGCCGTAAGTAACTTCGTTCTAAAACTATAAACAGTACCTACCACCTGTAGCTAACGCACTTATATTGTAGAAAAGTCGCGTTTTTTTCATTCCGGTCAAAGAAAGAGAGGCTAACGTATAAATCCCTTGACTTACAGACACGTTTTGATGAACCCGGTTCCGTAATGGTCTTGATCTTAACCTTCGGCCTTCGGAAACGAATAAAATCCGACCGTAGCTTTCATAACTTAAATGGTATTAAACTCATCTTTTTCATTTTCTTTAGGACTGAAGATATTATAGTAGAGTAAGATCCCAGAGCTCCCAGACGTCACCTATTTTCTGATGCATGAAATGTGGACGATTGAGTAGAGTTAGTAAGTACTAGGAATACATGCTTACTCGCTAACTTGCTTAGACAGCCAATTTTGAGATATGGGGTAATGAAGGTACATACAAACATTACTTACTTCACGTATTTTCTAATAAGTGATTTTCACGTATGTAGTAGGCAATATCCTTAAAAACAAGGTTCCTCATTTCACAAATTAATTTTGAGACAATATAAAAGAACAGGTACATATATAATAAGGGCAATGGCAAAATAACATTAGCATGAATTTATTGTTTGAAGTATTAGGTAAGAGTACATTGAACAGAAATAGCAACAAGATGTTACACTCATTTCACTTTCTCACCAAAGCATCTTAATAACGATGGCTCAAGACATTTGCAGACGATCATCGTAACCTTTTTTGGAGTACATAATCCAACCTGGCTCAAGAATGCGTTTACACCGAACTGGTCAATGGCCGGACCCCTATAATGCGGGGCCCGATATCTGGGATCAAGGCGCATAATATAAATGTCTGGAGGGTTTTCTTTGCGAAAATGTATTTTAGATAATTATAGAAGTGAAGGATGAAAAGAAAAAACCATAATAAATAAGTAATCAGCCTACATCGGTCCTTTGGTGTCTTACCTGTGATTGTCATTTCTTGAACAAAACAAAAAAACACATTGGCATAGGTACATTTCTCACACCTCATCTAGCTCCTAACTACTTGTAATTAAAAAACTTGCAGAGTACATACTGTACTTTACATAAAATGCTCAGTCACAGTACAACTATTTATATTCGTCACATAAATGTTGGTACTGGATGGGAATCAAACTCCCTACCTTCAGATTCACAGATTGAGTACCAACTAAACATTAGGCCAGGAAAATTGTAATAGGATAAAGAGATAGTTTAAACAGCCCACTTTGTGTGCTCACTATTCGATCTCCGGGAATTATTAAACAAGATGATAATCAAGGCTACAATCTAACTCGTCAAGCAAATGCGGTCAGTGAACTTCACATGTTTACGAAGAAAGGTTTTCTTGAAACACGTTAGTTTCCCACACTATTTTTCTGCCAAAAATGGTGTCACATCACACCTAAAACAAAGTCTTGTTAACTAAATTATCTTGTCAATTGGTTACAAACGAAAACAGAGATACATCTCATACCTATAATATGTGACAAGCGCATTTCAAGGAACGATGGAGACGGACATTTTCTTATGCACTAGCGGTCGTCTCCTGCTTCACCAGTAGTACATAATATATAGCACTCAAGAATCATGTAAATATCTAAAGGTAAAATAATTTTTGAAATCGGTCCAGTAGCTCCTGAGATTAGCGTGTTTAAACAAAAAAAAACCTCTTCAGCTGTATAATATTAGATTTTTTCTTTTGTAAATAAGTTGGAAATTTTAAAATACTGCGTGGCTGTACTGTAATGGGAAGGTATATTGTTTGTCATCAAGTGCCAATAAATCGAAAAAAAACTATATAAGCATTACATACACAATTCCACCAATACCAATTAAGTAGATTCTAGTAAATTTTACAAAATAAAATGATCATTTTTGACTGAAGCAGCATTGCTTACTGGAATAATGTAAACAGGCACTGGAAAGCATTGGCACTGGATTGATGATTTCCAGTGCCGGTTTCCATTGTTCCAGTAAGTAATGCAGCGCTGGATTCGATCGCTGGACTGGAATCATGTAAACCGGGTATTATGTTCAATTGTCGAATCAAATTGAAAATTATCACCCCCATCTTATTTGAACTTTAGTTATTAATTGTTTGTTATCAGATTATAGTGCTGTAGGTTTTATGATTCATTTAACCTATTTACTTTTTCTATGACAACTTGATTAGATTACACAATGGCACTCGAGATTGGCTTATAAATAACACCTACGCGATATAATAAGCCCTCAATGTATGTCAGCATCGCTTAGTATTTGCTTTTTCATCCAGAAACTATGAAAGTTTGAACTTAGCTTTGTATTAAATTAGTTTTTGCAATATGTAACTATATATTATGTTTTGATTATATCGTTGTAAGGGAAATAAAATGAAATAAGTCAGTTACAAAGTGATCACAAACAAAAATAATGATTGACCTCTTTTCGAAATTTGACTACCTCTCAATTTTGAGTTTTTTTGACGTCAGGAACGTCGTGCGAAGAATTTAATATCGATTTATTTGCCAAACTAGAAGTGACATTACTATTAGACCAGGCGCTGGATGAAGTTGAGTGTGCAAAATATGAGGACCGCCATCGGTATACGGTTTTGAACTCAGTCTATCAAATGCGCTCTTCATATTTTAAACACTCAGCTCCGCCCAGCGCCCATAGTCCAGTCATTTAAGCTTAAATTAGGTAAGAATCTCGGAATTCGAGATACCCAGCTGTAAGTCTGGAAATACTTGTATATTGACACCCTAAAAGTTGTCTCAAAACCTACATATGGTAGGGTGTGAGCAGCTATTAAATTTCAAGCTCAAAGGTATCTCGAATTCTGGTTCGAGGTGAACTTACTAAAATGACTGGACTGCCAGTCTGCATTATATTTCAAACTTTTACTAAAATAATGATTCGCGTGATCTTGCAAAAATATTGTGTACATAACAGTTAAATCGTTATAAACATTTTCGAGGTAAGCAAAAGAAATCAAAAGGTCAATATCATTATGATTAAGCTGATGTTATGTTTAATCATACCGCGGTTGATGTCACACTATGATCAAACGATTTTGTCTTTGTCTTACGCTTCAGTCGTGAGCTCGAATAACCCCATTAAATTATGAATTCTGTCGCTATATTGTAACGTAAATGAAATCAACCCAAAAGGGTCAAGCACATCCTCGATGCGGAAATATGATCCTTCTAACTAATAACATTGATCGATGGACATCCTTATCAACTGTTGCCAAGAGTTAAATAAGAGCTTTCAGAACTCCTTTTATTACTTAGTGCTCAGTTTCTTTTGAAGTCAATATTCTTAGAAGGAATACCGGTTTATGAGTTTGGGTAATGTATTGATTAGCGAAATTGAATGTTCTCGGTAACTTATTAAAATAGATTTTTCTTTCTAGAACTCATATTGTAAATATAAAACAGAACTTCTCTAATTACAATTTAAACTACTATTTTTTACTGTAAACTAATTTGAATGGAAATAAACTCGGAAATTCTACAAGTATTACACAAACGCAAAATTTTGGATGTTTAGATGTTTGTTGCTCAATCACATCGGAACGTCTGAACGGATCAGGTTGACATTTGGGACACAAATTATAGCTTAGAATGACCAAATTATAGCTTAGAATGACACACATAAGCTACTTTTATAGCATTAAAGATGAATATTAAGTAGCCAAGCGAGATATGAATACATAAGTAGATGTACCTACATTTGAGTATATTGTAGGTAGTAAAAAATACCAAAACAAAATACTAGGTAACTCAGAAAGTTTTGCGAAAAAATGTTTTTTGTATAAGACACTGGCCACTTTGTAATTATTTTGAAAACTTCGATTATTTATAAGTAAAAATACATCTGTACGATTTGCAAATTTCCCTCCGCATTTTTTTGACAACAAAGTTTTTTTTTGTTTCATAAAAATATCTGCGTCGAGAACGTTTTCATGCTATGATTTTTTACGATTTCAAATGTGGCTTAAAACCTGAAGAGTCATTTGATCGACTTCAAATTGGTTTTATGGATGAAGAACTTTCAAAAACAACCATCTACCGCTTGTATAGCGAGTTCAAACGCGGTCGTTTTACTTTGGGGAGTGAACAAAGGAGTGGTCGTCTTACGACGGCTGTCACCGAAGAAAGTGTGCTGACAGTAAAAAATGTAATTCAAGAAAACAGACGCATTACGTACGAAAAGATTCAACATACTCTGCAGATTGGTTCAGGAAGTGGTCACAAGATTTTGCAAGAGCACCTTCACGTAAGGAGGATAGTTTCCCGCTGGGTGCACATCCTCACCGAAGCTCAGAAGCAGGCCCGTGTGGATCGGTGCCGCGACATCATACAAAAATTTGATGCAGGCTCGTCACGGCGCGTTTACGACATTGTGACAGGTGACGAATCCTGGATTTATGAATACGATCCAGAAACAAAGCGTCAGTTGACAGTTTGGCTGTTTCAAAATGAACCAACACCTACGAAAGTGCAGTGATCGAGGAGCGTAAGGAAAATTTTGATCGCTAGTTTTTTCACTTTGACGGGGTACCTAATTTCAATTCCACTTCGAGACCAAAGCATCATCAACGCCGAATGGTAAAGCATAAAATGCTTGCTAGAAGTTTTTTCTGCAATGAGAAACAAGCGATCGAACACCGGGCTCCGCGGGATCCTTTTTCACCACGACAACGCACTCTGCGATCAAAATGAGGGACTTCCTGGACTCCACACCGGTCAGAGTCTTGGGGTACCTCCTTACAGCCCTGATTTGGCTCCGTGTGACCGTGTTTATTCCCTAAAATTAAAAATCAGCTCAAAAAGGTACAGTTTTCATCGCCGGAAGACGCGCTAACAGCGTTTGAGAAGGCCGTGGAAGAGGTGTCTGCGGAGGACTGGAAAAATATTTTGAAAATTGGTTCAGACGCATGAAACTTTGTATAAAGGTTGGTGGAGATTTCTTTGAAAAGATTTAGTAAAAATATTTTTTTCATACAAGTTAGTTTTTTAGATTCTCAAAACTTTCTAAGTGTCCCACGTAATAAAGTGATTGACTGAAAGAGTATGTACATTACTATGCAAGGTATTAACCCAGATATAACGAATGATAGAGATGCAGGGAGCAAGCAGAAGTCTGGTGTTGTACTGATCTTACATAAACCCTTATCCTACGATAAGGGTTAATGAAAACTATTTGTCATAATGTTTTTTTTTAAATATTTTATCAATAAATAAAAACCCTTTCGTGCCGAGAAAACCTAGCAGGATCCTGCAAATCGAATAAATTCAGTCCCCTGCGAGATTATAACTTACGTGTGTGGTTGTGTTCAGTCGTGCTTGAGTGTTTTTTTTCAAGTGTGAGACACTTACATGGATATAATGGCACGTGGCCAAAATAGGAACTAACGCCATCGTCAAGCCAACCAGGGTTGCCGATGCCCGATTTCCCGATACCCACGCCCTCCTGACAATGTCATCCATGCCGTTGCCGTGCCGTTACTTCGTGGTACGCCTATGCATTATAGAGTAAGATCCCAGAGCTGCCAGACGTCACCTATTTTCTGATGAATTAAATGTGGATGATTGAGTAGAGTTGGTAAGTACTAAGAACACAAACATGCTTACTCGCTAACTTGCTTATACGGCCAATTTTGAGATATGGGGTAATGAAGGTACATACTAACACTACAACTTACGTCACGTCTTTTCTAATAAGTAATTTTCACGTATGTTGTAGGCAATATCCTTAAAAACAAGGTCCCGATACTCCCAGACACTTTCCGTCGGCCGATTTTCTTAAATACTCCAAAATAATAATTTAACTTCACTTAAATTCTTATGCTCCATTTGTAAATATGTTCGTCAGACAATTATTTTGAAGCTTTTTCCAATAAGACAGACCAATCTAAGGGGCCAATCATCCCCAATCTTGTTTGTATGTACCTTCATTACCTCATATCTCAAAATTGGCCGTCTAAGCAAGTTAGCGAGTATGCATGTGTTTTTAGTACTTACTAACTCTACTCAATCTACCATTTCATTCATCAGAAAATAGGTGACGTCTGGCAGCTCTGAGATCTTGGACTATTACGTGTTTTGCATGTTAAAACAATGACTGTATTTTCTCTGTCGTACAAGAAACTTGACCGAGTTTCAAAGATTTCCCACTGTTGCTCTGTTTTATAAGTGGGTCGGCCACTTTTTTGCGTTTTCCCCCCAATCTCGCAATTCAATTTGAGGTTTTGTGCTCTTTTCGATACAAAATACAAGTGATATAAGTAGGGAGTTCTCCAATTTGGTCTCTTGTGGCATCATAGGTAGACGTGTAAATGCATTTGATAGCTTTTTGTGTAACAATTCACTTTCAAGTTTTTATTGTATAGGCTACTTATTTATTGCATTGATGGTCACCTAAGACACATGATATGTGCAATGATTACGGCTAAGTAACTATTTGTTCTGTAGAAACTCCAAAAGTATCTATGACTTGTAAGTATGTATTCACAATTATATATATATCATTTATATCGTTTGTACGGTTCTCATAACAACAGTTTTGCTTAGTTTGGAGCTGTTCCGTCTGTTTGGGATAAGATTAGCGATACCTATTTGAAAGACGTATGTATATAACGGTCAATTTCATCGACGAGTCACCTCTATAGGTAACAGGGTTTGCAATTTGCACCCCCATTTTGGAATGACCACCATTTTTATTGTTTTTTTCTGACATTTTGTAACATACAAATGCAACTTTTTTGCAGTATTGGAGGGAAATCTATTTTTTTCACTGAGTATGACATTTCATCGTTTTTTTAATTAATATCATGTTTTATGATATGAATTTGTCAGTGTAATTAAATATTTTACAAATGAAACTGCTAATAAATGCATGCAAACTTTAGTGAGTGTATTTACACTTCTTCTGCTCTGGCGCTTTTCGAAACCGGAGTTTCGTAAGCGGTTTCGACGGACATTATCATAATGCCTACGTAACGTTAACGTTTGTGGTTGATCAAACTTTGTCAGTCTTATAAAAGCAGTTTTGTTTATCTAAAATTGCTTACTCTTCTCTATGAAGACTATTTACAAGAAAGAAAACATGTTTTACTCAATGTTATCTTAGCACCTTTTTACTTAATTTATTACATTCTGACAAAAAGGTCTTCCAAATCATTTTTAGCGTTGTGTTTTGTTATCATTTCTTATTCTCAGTCCTAAGGAAACAGGTAAAAATATCTGAATAAAACACTCGAAATAATTCATTGGGAAAGGAAGATTTCTATGTAAAGTGTATCTTCAGAGAAACCTAAATTGTAAAAGGGTGGAGACCTTTGATCCCAGGTAGCTATAGAAGGATCATTGCAGGTACAATTCGCTTTGACCACATATTTACGTGTAAAACACTGGAATGTGGGAAGTTTGTCCTTCGGTTTGATTAAGGAGTTATTTTAGTACATTATATGAGGAATCGTGCTGTGGTGACGTAGTGGTGAGATTGTCCAACTTTCAAGCCTGATCTCGTAGGTTCAAATTTCGAAGTTGCTTTAAAGTTTGATGAGTATGTAGTTTAAATCCAAGGTTTTGCAGTAGTAGATCTTGCAATGCAGCCGTGAGAGAAATGTTAAAGAATGTCAATATGATGATGTATTTAATGAAAATATCGAATATAGAAAGTCACAATTTTAGGCCGATTTACTTCAGACGAGCGAATGCTCATTCTATCCCCACTGTATCAAATTCATTTGGTGTAAACATACGTAGAGCATTTTTTCGTTGTTTTGTTTGCGTTCGCAAAGATTCTATGGAATTTATAATATGGAAAACGCTAAGAACGATCTTTCATTTACCTTCACTAAAAGATCGAGAAAGAATGCTCTTGTTCTAGCTCTAGCTCTATGTTCGTTCAGTTTAGATATTCAGCCTTCTTCGGCCTTAATACAGTGCAATCTGATTCAACATTACAATATATTATTAAAACTTAGCTGCCTTGAGAATCATATGCTTTCTATTGCCCTTAAAACTCTGAACATGACTTATCATGCGTGTTTATCACCCAAGTACTTTAAATAATGATCGGCCTTGCAACTGTTCTCTCTTCAATTTCAAACGAAACATAGGCACAGCATGTGCATGCTGATGATCTATTCGGTTGGGCAGCAGACGGGAAGGACTTACATTAATTTTACGTGTCGTCTAGGGTACGATATCGGCCTTTCCCATACGTATCCCGGGCACTCGTCCGAATATTAGCGTTATTATATTATCTATTTCCGACCCAATCGACTAGAAACATATGGTAGATATGTAGGTAAGTATGACTAGTAACACGCCTCTCCATAACATCACACTATTGGGACATGCCGAGTCGAAATCTATATTTCGCACCGCATTGCACTCGTCACCCAGAGGTTTAAGATGATTTATCTCTTTGCCTTGAAATATCTCTAGAAACATTGACCTTCAAACTGGAACACAATAATTGTTGTACATTAACTGTTTGAAAATACACTTATGTGGCTGTAATTGATACCGGTGCAGTGTTAAGTGTACTCGACCAGAGTTAATGTCGATCTTTTGCATTTTGAATCATAGTAAGATTATAGCCTGTAATAGGCTATTTACTATTTGGTTCAAATTAAACTCAACATCAGTACTCAATAGATAAATAAACTAAATACTGATGTCTTCAAAAGTAGCATTGTCTCGCCATTGTCAGTTGCCCACGCCCAAAAGTGCCCATCAAACTGGCGGCGTTCCCACCCTGTATTGACAGGGAGATATTCTGAGAAAGATAGAACTTTTTATTGCAGAAAGTTAACGGTAACGAGTACTAGGCAAAGAAATGAAAAAAACGCGGCTAGAGAATTACGTACATAATATGAAATACTCGTATAGTAACGCCCGAACAATAAAAGTGCAGTAACTTTATACATTACCGTATGCGTTAAGTCCGGTAGATCTGATTTTTTGCAGACTTGTTTATGATGATGGCCTAATGATTGTCCCAAGTTTGTGACCTCGAGCGATGAACACAACTTTGTCAAAAATCGACGTCAATCGTGCATAGTAGTCTACTAGTCAAGCCCTTTCATTTGATACCCATTTTAAGGCATTAGTGAAAAAAAAATTATGTAGTTCGCCATTTTGTGATTTGAAATTTGTTATACTGTATAGTACCTACTCTACTAGTCAAGCCCTTTCATGTGATACCCGTATTGAGGTAGATTGTGATGAAATATTTGGTCTGCCATTTGGTGGAGGCGGCCATCTTGAATCGATATTAACCAAAAATAGCTCAAACAAAACATCAACACAAAAATTTATCTTCAAATAAAAAAACCGCATCGAAATCGGCCCATCCGTTTCAGCTCTACGGTGCCATAGACAGATACACACACAGACAGATACACATAGAGACAGACCTGTATGTGTGTCTGTCTGATAGACAGACAGACTTCGACGTCAAATTTATAATACCTCTTTTTTTGGTCGGGGGTTAAAAACCGCGGTAACTGTGCCACAAAGTGGTCATGTAGTAGTTAAAATATTGCAAAAAATTGTGAAGTACGAAAAAAATTATAAACTTTGAAAGACTTATTCTCAGAAACTATTGGGTGTACAGAGACAATTCTAGTATCATATTGTAGCAAGTTTAGTCTACTTTATAAGCGCCCTACAAAAGTTTTTACAAAAACTAGTCGTTTAGGGTTATAATCGCCAAAATTTGAAAAATAAACGTTTTTTTCGCGGTTTTTTCGATTTTTGACAAAGTTGCGTTCGTCGCTCGAGGTCACAAACTTGGGACAATCATTAGGCCAACATCACAAATAAGTCTGCAAAAAATCAGATCTACCGGATTTAACGCATCCTACTCCATACATTCAGGCGACAAAGTTACTGTACTATTTTATGTTGTTTCAAGATCTGAATGTTCATTATTTAAAAAAAAGTTGTTAAATAACTAACAAAATTGCAACCGGAAAAGCCGACTTTATTATAAAGTATGAGTTATCACCGATTTTCCATACATAAAAATAAAATTTCACCATACCATTCGATAAACCATGATCTTTATAACATAAAACTCGAAATAAGATAAAATAAATTTCTAAATACTTAGCCGTATCAAAAAACCTTTTTGTCGGCAAGCCTCGTCCCAAGGCTATTAGAATCATCCCCTCTAATCCGATGGCGCGGTTTCATTAGTTGATACCAAACGGTTGGACACAGGGCCGTAGCTAGAATTGCACATATGGCGCTAACCGCCGTCTCATTTCAACAAAATTTTTTAAGACCCGAAAATACATAAAACTCGACAGATTTTCGGCTATTAAAGCTAACAATTATTTTATTAAAGTTGAATTATATTACAAAAACAAGCAAATCACGTTTCACTACAGCTTTAAAAACATACAATTATTCACAGTAAATGTCGCAACACGTTACATATGTCACAATATTTGAATAAAAATGTAGTCACTGATTCATTTGTATAGTGATATTAATTATTATTTTCTTAGTAAATTAAATCAAATTCGATTCCAGTTGAATATTATTTCGATATACAAATTAGTTTTGAAATTAGGGTTAGATATAGAGATTTCGTTCCATAGATGGAATGTTATATTGCCCATATCCTCATTATCTTGTCAATTTCACCGTCGACCTCGTCTGCATAAAATATTGAAACAGACATTTTTGACCTTAAAATAACATAGCTACTACATCCTACGTGCCAAACTGCAGTAAATCTTATCATTTAGATTACATTTGACAAGTATAGATTAAATAAAATTATAAACAGCAACGCATATTCAATTGTTACAAAATCACGTATTTTCGTAAGTAAAGCAGAAACACATTAAGATGTAAGACTCCTATCACAGACGAGATGAAATTAACGCAGTTAAAAATACGTTAACGTAATAATTAACAACTACCTAATTCCCCTCTCAAACAAAATGGATTCATCCGTCCAGGAGCTACGGAACACACATCAAACTTACAACATCCCTTCAACAAAAAATTGCCGTCGGTATTAAAAATGAGAAACATAAAGTCATATCAAATCGTAATAATTTCGACGAGGCCCAGAGTTAGCTGCGATCCTTCTTAAAATTACATTAATCACAATCTCATTGCCTTTTTGTTCGATACCAACTCCCCTCATCATAGGGTCCTAGTTACATCCCTGGTCATGCTGCGCATAATACAGGACGCCTACGGACACAATCGTGTAATCTGGCTATTTTTATTCTCAGTGTCCAAAGATAATGTTATACAGGCTTCAAATAAGCTTTTAGCAATTTTAGTGACCGATTTTTATTGTAAAAACATGTGTATCTCTGCTATATGCTCTGTTACTTTTCTTGAAACATTGCCCTTCAAACCGAAACACAATGATGTTTGCACGTTACTGCTTAGCAATGGAATAACTGGCAAAAGCGTGGTACTTCTCAAGCCCAACTCTGCAAAGATTCCTACCACTTCAACAAAAGTATTGATATAATATGATAGAATACTTGTTTCCTAAGCCGTAAGTAAGCCAAAGCTGTAAGTTTTGGCTACGTTTTTTATTTGGGACAAATATTTGTGTGATGGAACTTGACGTTTTTCCTGTAGGTAACCAGGTCAATGTACCATATTATGTGTGTCGCCTCTGCGTTAATTAATATGCTGCGTTGCATTAAAAAAACACCCAAAATTAAGCCGAACCCCACCGCTTCGTCGAAATGATTAATGATAGTGTTCTTTGATTGGTTTATTAAGCCCTATTTTATTTTAAACACAATTTTTATACGAAATACCACAAACATTTTTAAATTTAAATTTATTTATAAAGATGTTTTATTTACTTATGCATAACGAAAGCTGTTTTATATATACCCGACGAATTAACAAAGCACAGAACAGGTAGTCAATTATGAAAAATGTTAAGTACTTGGTAGGTAGTCATTACAAAACTACTCGTAAATTCTTTAACCCCCAACGAAAAAATTAGGGTGTGTTATAAATTTGTGTGTCTGTCTGTAGAATTTCAGCTTCCAAACGGTCGAAACGATTTTTTTTGTTTTGTTTAAAAGGTAATTAAACTAATGGGGAGTGTTCTTAGCTATGATACATCACAATCAGTTCAGCCGTTTAAAAGTTATCAGCTCTTTTGTTAGCTCCGGTAGGAACCTTAGATCCACATTAAGTATTTGCTTTACTTGCAAACATACGTGTGATTTAAAATATTTGAAACGATTACGTAAGGTGTTTTTTTTTTACATTTTAATTGTGTCTCTTTGAGCTGCTTTCACATAGATTTCAATGAAAATGTAGGCCCTGGCTCACGTAAGCTTTGAGCAAATATATGGAATACGGGATCCGTCGAAATCCTGTCTACATACCTACCTACAAATAAAAGCCTTTATACACATAAGCAATAAAAATAATATCTTCACCACGTTTTCGATAATTTTTTTATATAATACGAGAATTACGACCTAAAATGATTTATTTGAACCTGTGAGAATGCAAACATAAATCTATTCCTGAAGTTAACCTTTCATATAACGGGGAATCGATAAAAAAGATCGTAAAATTGATATGAACGTGCGTTACAGGTTCTGGCTGATTATTAAAATATCAGATATTTGCTGGCCTTCAGCAAGATTTATCGCCTTTTTAACCGACGTTAAAAAAGAAGTTCTCGATTCGATTCTATCTTTATTTGTATGTTACGTGATAGCTCCGCCAATTGGACATAGTTTGCAACAAACTTTTTTTTTAAAGTATGTAGAAATAATGATCTTTATTCATCACATAAATAAGCCAATATACATGAAACAGAGTAACACACACATTATTCCCTAAAAAAATTGACTTATACAATTTAAGATCACAGAACCTGCACTGCTTCATTTGATGATTGAATAACTATATTTTTTTTTGTGATTTGCTAATTTTGTACTTCAAATGTTTAAATATTAAACTTGTCTACCCGCAATAATAATTAAACCAGGCTTTTGTTTTTTGTATTGCAATCTTTACACGAAGCGCAAAATGGTTTAATGTAAAACAGGTTTCTGGTATCCCAAGATACAGGCTTAGCCTAGTTTGGGGTCCGCTGACAGAAGTTTCATATGCAACAACAAAACCTAATTTGTTTTATGTGAAATAGTAATTGTAATGTGAATATTGTTGTAAACTTTGTGTGTGTGCAAATAAACATGATTTGATTTGATTTGCACTAAGCAATGCTTGTGTTGCAAGTTTCTGTATCCCTTCAAATGACTTTTTTAATAAACTGAACAAAGACAAAATTACAGTTTTTATAAAAATGTGGTAAGTAAGAAAATATTATAATGTCAAAAATTAAATAACAGTCACGTTGTCATATACTTAGGAGTTAGTAGGTAGTGTGCAAGTGTAGAATTTGTAAGTAGGTACAATAAATAAACAGATTATATTAATAATAAATAGATAAGTACCTAAGCTATTGGAAATAAATAACTTCACAACATTAAGGTTGATGTTTTGACGACAAAGGTTTTTTTTAGATTTTTATACCTATATTTTTTTATAGTTTTAAATTTGTTGTTCAAAAACCTTATGGTTCCTTGTCTAAAAATCACAGCTTTGTAGATTGGATTGTCGTACATGCAACTACATTGAAATATCGGGAACTTGCTTGTCATATGAATACGACAATTATCCCGTTACTAATAAATGATAATTACTACTAGTAGAATACGCTTACTGGACGCTACGATATCCGTGAAGGAAACCAACATAAGACTACATTTTATCTGAAACCAAGATACTTACTTAAGGTGCGTCCCCCAGCAAAACGAGTTTTTTGTCCAGTTTTAAGAGCTATCTACTCATTAGCCAAAACAAATATCAACTGGTAAAAAATACATTAAATTTCTACAACTTCTTGGCTTCAAAATGGTAGTTTTATTCAAGTTTTATTTTATAAATACTCAAGGTCATTTGCTCGGGGTACGCCCTTAATAAAATTGTCTCCGAGTGAACAAAAACCGACTGCCATTTAAAATTGAATTCAGACATTACTAAACTTTAATCCAACGAATAAAGTAAGCTAATTATACATGTTTGTTGATATTTAAAAAACCGCTACACCAATTTTTATAAAATTGACGTGGGACCATTTCTAAGAAACAATCTAGGTACTGAAAGTTAACAAAAAAAATATCAATATCTATTTACTATTGGCGGAGTTATCGCCTAGCATATAATATGTAAAAATAAACATGCAACCAAATTAAGTCTCTCCTTTTTTAAGTCCTCTAATCCTCTCCTTTTTTTAAGTCTGGTAATAACCTGTACTAGCTCAAAAACAAAATAACTTAATTGTTTGTTTTTATAAATTAAAAGTTTATCGAGCGTCGTATTAATGAACAATGTAAAATTAGAATGAAACCTACGCTCCGGTACAGGCAGACGAAGTTCAAGAGTTTCTATTTTTGACAGTTTGATCTGATAAAATATTTTTGAATCTTATAGTTCCATTCACAACTACTTAAGGGTATTTTTATACAACAGGTACAAGGATTACCCTTGGTTAAATTTAATGACTGAATTCAGAAGCAATTATCAGTTCTGAATTCAGTAGGTATTTATGCTAGATTACCGAATGGTATTAGACTTCACTGAATTCAGTAGTGACTAAATTCAGTCTACTAAATTTAGCCAAGTGTATTAAGTACTTTTAGCAGTTAAGCACAGTTCTTTTGTTAAGTTCCATAATAAAAAAAACATTTTTTTAACAATTACGATTTCGAGTGATCTAAATTAGTTCTAACTGAATCTAAAATCTTTCAACGTTCATAAATAAAGTAGCTCACAAAGTACAATTTTGTTTAAAGTTATTTTTAAATTATTTCATTCAAAAATATACAAGGGATGGCTCAAAGCAACCGTAATTAATTTTAAATTACCGAAGCCAAGCAAACAATCATCAAAACCGGAACAAATAGCATCGACATTATTTTAGAAATGGGGCAGACGTTAGCTTACGGGTCAGGGTCTGTGTTCTGTAAACAAATAATATTATTATTATATGACTATGTCTAAAAGGCGATCAAATTCCCATCGCTATTTATACCCCTGTTTTATTTAGAGGCCAAACTGGTCAGCCAGGTTGGGCATCATTTGGCCAACTACGTCTTGTCTTCTCGTCAATCTCACAATGTCTAAAGACAACTCTTAAATCAGTGTCTACTTGTCCTAGCCTACGGGGGCGAAATTTGGACACTGATTTAATCTAGTAAAGCTCATAGATGATGCATCAATCATATATCATCATCACAAGAGCTCTGCTTGGAGTTTTTCGGTATCACATACTGAAGTGATATGTGAGTGATTAAAAATAAAGTTATCGAAATAGTTAAATGCATTAGAAAATTGAAACGGCAAAGGACTGGTCAGTGGTCATATCTGTCACCGAAACGATAACCCTTAGAGTATATGTATGTGTTTTTGAGTGGATACCATGAATCGAGTCTTTTCAATAATTTGTAAATAAAGCATGCTTGCTATTTATGTATAAATTCACTTACTGTAATAAAATTACACCTTTATATTAGAAAAAAATGGGTCGGTCCAACATTGTCATCTTAAGGTGCGTCCCCCAGCAAAACGAGTTTTTTGTCCAGTTTTAAGAGCTATCTATTCATTAGCCAAAACAAATATCAACTGGTAAAAAATACGTTAAATTTTTACAACATCTTGGCTTCAAAATTGTAGTTTTATTTTTTTGATAATGAACATAGTGTTTAAATAATCGCCTCACAACGAAAACATAAAAAAATTAAATAGTTGTAGTTATCATGCATCTCCTCGAAAATCGTCCATTATTTTGATTTTGTACTTACACCAACGGATAGACAATTCCATTACGAACATTTTGGTAGTTTTATTTTTTTCAAAAGACTAAAATCTGATTTTTTAAAGAGTTTATTCTAAAATTTGAGCGTAAAACAGCGACAAATCCTACTGTTTCTCTCTTGCTCTTTCTTGCGGTGTGCGATTAGGTAAGAAATACTCAAGGTCATTTGCTCGGGGTACGCCCTTAACACTAATTTCTTTGCCTTAATGTCAGTAGTACCATTTGTGTATTCATATCAACATTTTACACAAGTTATCCATACTTAATTCGGGCGATCATTACTAATATGGCGGTAAAAAATAAAATTGATAGCATTGTAAGTTCTAGAAGCAGTAGATAAAACCAAATTTTGCAGTAGCTTAAGCTGCACACTAAATGTTCTCGTTTGTAGAACTTGGGGCCTTCTCTCACTAGGAGGTAGTGAAGGCCATGAACCACCAGACTGGCTCAATGAATGGTGAATAACGTATGACTTCAACAGATTTTAGGAGCATACTGGTATTTTCGTTCATCATCAATACCAGATAATGATAATGATAACAAGTTTGTGCATCTACCTGCACATGTAAAAATACTCAGAGATTCAGGTGGAATTCAAATTTTATTTTATTTTTTAAATTAAGAGTGACGAGACGAGCAGGACATTTGCCTGATGGTAAGCAACATGCCTGCCACATAACAGCACAGTGACACGCAGCTATTGGAACATGAAGATTCCAAACATTTTCCTAACACTGCACTGCGCTCGTCACCCAGAGATCTAAGATGTTAGATCTCTAAGCCCTGTAATTTCACTGGAAACATTACCCTTCAAACCGGAACACAGTAATGTTTGCACATTACTGCTTGGCGGTAGAATAACTGGCAAAGGTGTGGTACTTCCCCAGGCGGACTTTGCTAAGTCCTACCACTACTAAATTCAAATTTACAACATTAGATCGTGAATCTATGTTTAATAAGTAGTATGTATTTAAAAAAAAGACTATATAAGTATTATATCAGCTATCTGGCCGCCATCATACAAGCTTTGCTAAGTTTGGGGTCAGATGGTGTTGTGTGTGAATTTTCGACCAATATTTATTTATTTTAATCACATGTTCCAATTTTTTTTTAACTATAGTAGCTTCGCACTTGACCACCATCTCGCCTGATGTTAAGCAACGATGCGATCTACGATGGAACATGCTTACCTAGAAGAAACCGATTCACTCTCGATTTGAAGACATCAAGATTGTAATTATCGGGAAAACCCCACTCAGGCAACGCATTCCACAACGTAGACGTTCTTATCACAAATGTAGAGTCAAATCTCTTCGTTCGTGTTTTTGGGACATCAACCATGAAACTATGTCGCTTTGAGGTCCGAGAATTCCGATAGAAGAAAAGGCAAGGTGGTTTAGATCATATACATCAGTATGCACTCTCCGAAGTACATCCGATAAGCTAGCAATTTTGCGGCGATGACCAAGACTTTGATTTGAAGTCTTTTACGCACAAGAGTGTCATTGCCTATGAGCTTTTTGGCACGTCTCTCAATAGACTCTAGAGGCTCCAGCTGATACTTAGCCGATCCATCCCCAAGGTGCGAACAGTACTCCATACAGGTGCGAATCTGTGCTTTGTATAATGTGAGGAACTGTTTAGAATTGAAGTATCTGCGCACTTTTGAGAGGACACCCAGTTTTTCTATCCACTAGGTCACAGTTTTTATCCAACTTTTACCGAATTTTGAAAGAGCCCAATTTTGTCGACCCTAAAATTGACAAAGCGACCTCAATTCTCATCTCCAAGCTAAAAATATCCCGAAGTGCAGCTGCCGGTAATTTCCCTTTGCCAATTTGCAAACATTTTGAAATGACAATTTGGCGGGCGCTTCGTCCAGTAATTAAGAAGTTGGTTTTGATGGAAGCACCCATTGTAGCTCGGGCCTTGTTAATGATTTGCTTGTCGATTGCTCGCCCGCTTCCTACGTTAATGATCTATTCTAGTGTTAATTTTGTCTTGTACTTTAAAGTTTTTTCCAACAATGTTTCACAAATATCTATCTACATGAATTAAATGTTTCTTGAAGGAGAAAATTGGAAATTGTTCGTCGTTTCCTCTTCTTTGTCAGACGAATCTTAATGAGCCCTTATGAATGGTCCGAAAGATAAATACAGACCTTCCAATTACCATTTTGTCTCAAGCTTGATGGAAGGTGACTTGCATATTTTAATATTACCGCAACATTAAATTATTTTATGACCACTCCTAGTGGGTTTTACATCGAATAATAACGTTATGTTATGCAAAGTAATAATTAATTAACATTAACGTGATAATTAGCACATAGGTCGTAGAACTTGCGAATTTGTGGATCCGGGTTGTTTGATAGAGACGTACTATGAATGTATGAATCAGAACTAAAATTTATTTGCAAAAAAACCGTTATATCAAGTAATAATAACATCAATTTATTTATTTTCCTGTGGAAACTATCTAAGTTTGGCTTTAAAAACTTACATAAAGGTATTTGGTGCAATTATAAGCTTATTTTAATGTTAATGAAAACCGTTATATCAGGTAGAAATAATAAGGTTACTTTGATTTTTTTTCCTGTGGAAACTATCAAAGTTTAGCTTTAAAAAGTTATATAACTGTATTTGGTACGATTATAATAAGCTTATAATTTTAATTAATTGTACCGTATGTGCACCAGTCAACATAGGATATGTAGTCCTTGAGTACGGCAAGTGAGTATGGTAAGCCAAATGAAATCCTTTCAGGTATGCTTTGAGTAATCTTTGTGTGTATTTTATGAATACTCCTCCTGAATCCGGACTTATGACTAACTATAGTGACGCGATAAGTAGTGCCATGCCTCCTGACTCAGGAGACAAAATATTGTCATTAGGGCTATGTGCCTTCTGCACTAACCCAAAATATGGTTAGTAGAGGAGGGCAAATGCAGTAGATACATCCGTAAAAAAAATATACAACAATAAGTTTCAATCAGATTCAGGCGTAGGCTCAGGGAGAATACGGGTGACTCCTGCTCCGGCGCGTTCCTGGAGCAAAGGTTGGCCATTGCCATTCAGCGTGGGGACGCGGCGAGCATCATGGGCACTTTTGCGCCGGAAGCAGTTAGGAGTGGGTTATTCGGAGATTAGTTTTTTAATTATTATTTTGTATTATCTATCTATATAATACCTTTGAACGAGCAATTCTAATCAGATTCATACTATATCTCATTTTAGGTATTATTACAAAGGGAATATTTCGTTGGTCTTTTCGAAAAAAACGTTGATAAAATAATATGAACTCTAAATCACAACAATGTGTCCAATTTAATGGGATGAATTTAATATATTTCAAGTGTAGGAAAGATTAGATAGCTTCGTTTGGATTCTCTATTTTTATTTACGTACGTACTGGTACTATCTATCTATCGTTCAGCCCACGTGCGTGGAGATAGTAAGTTCAATTGTGATGTGTATCCAAGCCTAAGCAGCTCGTTTTATGTTCCCAAAGCTGGGATCCAGAGCTTTCTCTCACAAGAAGAGAGTGAAGTCGATTATCCACAACGTGGATCAAGCGTGGGCTGACGGATGACGACGTCCTAGAGAAATACATTTCATGGAACGTACCGGTTGTACCGGGTAAAATGATTGAATGTTTTTTTTTTTTTAAAATAAAGAGTGACGAGACGAGCAGGACATGTGCCTGATGGTAAGCAACATGCCTGCCACATAACAGCACAGTGACACGCAGCTATTGGAACATGAAGAGTCAAAATGAATGAAGTGCTAGGTAACCTAGCACTGCACTGCGCTCGTCACCCAGAGATCTAAGTTGTTATATCTCTAAACCCTGTAATTTCTCTGGAAACATTGCCTTCAAACCGATGAATGAATGAATGTGATTGATATTTGGGATATTACTAGATTATTGTTTGGACACAAAGAGACACTTTTATCCCAGAAAAAAACATTTTTTTAGTAAAATATCCTTGACTTGATTCACTAAATAAAGCTGTTGGTGTGCAAACGATTCGTGAAAGATCAACATTTTTTGATTTTCAAAAATAATAATTGTAAAATAATTGTGACACTATAACATAAAATATATTATACATATCTGCTCAAATTCCCCTGAACATCTCTTAGTTTAATTTCGTCATCGCGATACTATTACGAAACTTGTCACACTAATTGACGCGGCGACATCGGCCGACGTCGTCGAATCAATTAAGCAGACTTTAAGTATTGATTTGTTTACTCCCTTTTATTTCTTTCTCCGCTAAACGTCGAACACTTTTTACTGAAATTGATGCTAGGCACGCATTCACAAACAGCCAGGAAGTTAACTTTCACAATAAACGTGGTAGACTGTGGGCCATTGCCAAAAAACAACTGATCTAATTACAGTTGAGGAAATACCTATAGTATTTTTTTATTTTTTTTAACTTCTATGGGTTTACACTTGACCTCCATCTCGCCTGATGTTAAGCAACGATGCGGTCTACGATGGAGCGTGTTTACCTAGAAAAAACAGATTCACTCTCGATTTGAAGACACAAAGATTGTAACCATCGGGGAAACCCCACTCAGGCAACGTATTCCACAGCTTAGACGTTCTTATCAGAAAAGTAGAGTCAAATCTCTTCGTTCGTGTCTTTGGAACATCAACCATGAAACGATGTCGCTTTTTCGAGCTACGAGCATTCCGATATAAAAAACGAGAAGGTGGTATCCGATCATGCAAATCAGTCGCACACTCTCCGAAGTGTATCCGATAACAAACCGATAGGCTAGCTATTTTCTGGCGATGTTCAAAATTTTATTTATTTATTTAATTAGTAGGTAGTACTATAAATATAAGATTATCATCGCCTAGCCTTGTAGATATTTTAAGTAGGCGAAATTAATTTAAGCTGGTTGCCTGAAAGGTATCCGTCTCAACAATAAGGCCGCCATCTGTGGTGATATTTCATAACTGTTTTACTGCAATATTTCTGTTTTTGTGAAAAAAGTTTTCTATATAAATATCTAAATCCATAATCCTCGTCCCCACATCTGAGTATTCTTCTAGGTACTGAAAGTGAACGCAATCCGAAAATAGACCATGAATTCCAGGCGTGAGAACATTAAGAGGGCTGCTTAAGTAACTCAATTATCGATAACAAGTTATCTCCTCTACTTTAAAAAAAAACGAACATTAAATTCAATAAAATGGAACAAACATTTAGATTTTTTGCAATTTGAGTTGCCGTCATTCTACAAGTCGTTATGAACTCTCATCATCATATTAAAACCACCGTAAATATCCCCTAAACAATCATTAACACTAAATAACTTAGGTACATTTTTTACGCAATAATGTCTTACCCCAAATTAAGCAGTTAAGGTTATGTGAACCAAACAGTTGATTTAATGTGACTTTTATAATTGGAGTGATGACTGGGATAAAATATCCCATTCTAATTAGTCCGGCAGGTAGGTTATGGAAAATATTGGACACGTATCGGATACAAATTATTATAAACCAACGAAAAAGATCACCAAACTTCCAAAATGAGGGATTGTAAATCGTGTTAAGACGTCCCTAGAAACGTAATAGTTTCGATAGCACATTGTCGTAATTTTTTGTTCGAATATAAAGAAAAATCGCAACGGATTCGCCTAGAAGATACCTTTTCTTCTTGGTGTAATACAACAGCTGGTGTTCCTCAAGGCGGCGTCTTATCTCCTCTTCTTTTTGCCATTTTCATAAATACTATTTCTAAACACATCACTTCATCCTACCACCTTTATGCAGACGATCTCCAAATTTATACACAAGCTTCCTATCATGAACTTGCACTAGCCATTTCAAAATCAAATGCCGATTTATTTTCCATTCACAAATGGAGCAAGTCTTATGGCCTGAATGTCAATCCTTCAAAATCACAGGCTATAGTAGTAGGTAGTTCATACTGGGTCTCTAGAATTGATTGGTCTACGATTCCCAACGTTATGTTTAACGGCATTGTGATACCATTTAGTAACTCAGTAAGAAATCTTGGTGTTACATTAGATCGAACCCTATCTTGGGATAGTCACATCAAGTCGATCAGCAGTAAGATTTTTGCATCAGGTGCCTCACTTAGGCGTCTACGAAATTTCTTACCCACTGCCACTAAAGTTGCACTCGCACAGTCTCTCCTGCTCCCCATCTTGGACTATGCAGTGCTGACGTCTGTTTTCTTGATCTGAGAGAGGACCAGCTAGATAAACTTGAGCGCCTTCAAAACTATATCATTAGATTCATATTTGGCTTACGCAAGTATGATCACATTTCCCAATTTCGCGCAAAACTCAAGTGGTTACCGATTCGCCTACGTCGTAGTGCACATATTCTTTCCCTTCTGTACAACGTTTTATTTAACCCCTGCACTCCGCGTTACCTTAAAGAGCGGTTTACTTTGCTTCAGGATTGCCATTCTCTTCCACTAAGGTCAAAAACCAACCTGACCCTAATGGCCCCCTCCGCACGCTCTGAAATTTTTTATGGCAAATCCTTCGCTTTTCAGGCAGTTCAGTTGTGGAACGATCTACCAGTTTGTATTCGAAAATTGCAATCGTTGCCTGCCTTTAAGGACCGCGTAAAGCAGTTCTATTTGTCGAAACAGTAATCTCTGTAATTGTTTTGTTTTCTAATTATTTTTAAATTATCATTTATTGTTTTTTTTTTTTTTTTTACTTGCTTTTATTACTTAAAATTTTAGATGCTTATTAAAAAATAAGAATAGTTACAAGTTACAAGCATATTCATCTTTTACCAGTTATTTACCTACTTGTATTTGTCATCAAAGGATATAAATACATTTTATCATTTTGTCAATTAATAGTACGTATGTTTATGTATGTATATGATTAGTTGTATTTATTAGTGTATTTTGATTTTCTATAGCTTGTATTTGTATGTAATATTATTAGGATGTATGTTTATCTCGTAGTAATAGTCTTTGTTGCGCACCACGCTTTAAGTTCTCCTAGTTTCTATGTCCACCCCAAGGTTGCCTGGAAGAAATCGCTTTCAGCGATAAGGCCGCCAGTTGTTTCACTAGTTTTACTGTACTCCTATGTGTTTTATGTACTATCTTAAGGTGTGAACAATAAAGAGTTTTCATTCATTCATTCAAAATCCTCAGTTCTCCTTTCTGTCGCTTTATTTTTGTACGGCGCGGCGTTGCGAAATAATAAATTAGAAGAGGTATTGAAACTGTATGGAACCAATGCATAATCAAATTACCTGACTAATATTTAATAATGACTTCTATCATCCTATACAGGTCTCCTGGTAGTTCATTTGACCCGTAAATTTTGTTCACGGGCCTGTAGTCTACAATCACAATAATACTCAACGTATCCGAATGATAAAATGTTCAGAATCCTCATACGACAGTTGTTAATCCTCAATTATTATGGAATATGATGTAAACATGTAAGGAAATGAACTGTAAATAATATACTACGTTGAAATATCTTTTCGAGAGGTTTCTGAACTCAGTACTTAGCATCGAATTCTCCAAATGTTGCCGTTCACACGCTCTGCTAACGTAATGCGGGGAGATTATCTGCCGTGCAATAGATTATAACGCGTACTTTACAAAAACAAATTAAACAACTTTACGACGAATTAAATTTAATGACTAAAAGTAACATAGAAGCTTTGCCGAAGTGGATAGACAGACGGAAATTTGGGTCAGATACGTACTCATCTAAGCCACCTTTAAACGAGTAATCGTACGTATATGATTAGGTAAAATCTGAATCTAGGAAACGGTTCTAATGATTTTCATAAAATGTAGTATCCAGCGAGTTTTGAGAGCGATAAATTGATCGAACTACTTAGGTTTAATTAAAAATAAACCGTCGATCTATCCATGTTTTTAAGCCAAAGCCTGGTCATCTAGATATTTGCATTCATTGAGGAGAGTATGTGAGACGTAGTTATAAATGTTAACAATAAAAACTAAGGTAAGTAAAGTAAGTTGTCTAAAAAAAAATTACGTAATTAAATAAAAAAAATTGGTTGTAGTGAAGTGGTTGTATAAAGTTCCTTTCCAGAGTATGTCCAAAGAATGACCAGACCATTGTTATCTACTAGTCGGGTAAAAGGTACCCGACTAGTGGCTAATTTATTATCGGACCAAAATCCAATTACCCTTCAGGTGAGTGACCTTCAGGAAGGTACACCTTCTAGCATGTACATTGTGCATATACATACCTAACTTCCTAGTTATGTATATGAGGTTAAATTTAACAAAACTGGGACGAGTGTGATAGTAGCAATATGCCTACTGAGAACAACACAGCATAATGTAGGATCTTGAACATTACACTTCATATTTATTTGAATTCCTCACACAAAAGGATAATCTCACCTGAAGTATTCACCTAGCAACATGGTAATGACATGGTACGAATGGTTTTCGTAGGTATTAGGAGTTTGTATTATGTTTTAGTTTATAAAGGATACTGTTTCGATAGAAATTACAAGGCAATGAGCACTGTATATATAGCCTTATCAGCTTGTAATCTATTTGTACAACACTGGTTCTCTTTTCCGAGTAACTTTAGCTAGTCACCTTGTCTGTTATTTACCTCCCTCAATTTCCACTTACTCGTCCCGTCAGAACGAAATCCCATAGGGTATGCATATTTATGCAAGCATGCAAGCCGTACCAGCGGATCGTTAGTGACGAGATTTGATTACCCAATTATTTTTTCCACTTCTTCACGAAACAACCTCTACAAAATAGGACATAAAATAACGCCTATCTACTCCTATGCCGCATCTTTGCACTAAGTGCTTTAATTACCTCTTTATAATCTGAACAGTGAAAATGTGGAACACTTTGTTAGTTGCAGCGCCTCTGCACTCCTACAATCTGGAAACCTTTAAACGAAGGGTGACCTACAAGAATTTTAAGCATATGTATTTAAAATAGATTTTTAGCTTAGTCGTAGTATTGGTACGTAAGCCAATCTGTTGAAGGTAGTTATTAAGGGCATAACTCTAATTAATTATTATTTCAATTCGATTTGTCTCAACGTTAAGCAAATACCTTTCTATGCTATCCAGTTAGTTATCTCTCCACTGTATCCCACGACACAGGACCACCCTAGTGTGGGATACAGGGCACTCTTTAATTGTGCAATTGATTTTTGCTGAGATAAATAAGTAGTCCTACCTACCTACGATCTTAGATACTGCTGTAAAATGTTAAAGGACTAACAACAAATCTGTTTTTAGCGTAAGTATTTCATGTTTATTTTTTTTATCTTAAGCATTTGCTCAAATAAACGGTTTTTTTATTTTTTATTTATTTATCTCTATTAGCGGCTATTGTACACCAATTTGTCGTACTTGCCTCTTCAATTTAGAAAATTAAAGTTTAAGAAAACATGATTGACATATTTGTTTACTAATCTTATCCTATACTTGATTTTGCAATAAAAATTACAGGAACATTTTTTTCTATCATACTTCTTATCATACTTCAATCATTTTGTAGTCATTTTGGTAGTAGCTCTGCCTGCGAGACTGGCCTCGTGGCTTAGTTGGTAGTAGCTCTGCCTGCGAAGCCGAGGGTCGTGGGTTCGATCCCCACCCAGTGCAAATATTTGTGTGATGAATTCAAATGTTTGCACTGTGTCTGGGTGTTTCTATGTATAATAAGTATGTATTTAAAACTATATAAGTACTATATCAGCTATCTGGCCGCCATCACACAAGCTTTGCTTAGTTTGGGGTCAGATGGTGTTGTGTGTGAATTGTCCAACAATATCCAACAATATTTGTCCAACAATATTTTATTCGTTTCCTCTTCCCACCTCTTTCTGGGCCAATTTGGTGGCCATTTATCCTGGGGCACGCAGTCAAACTATTTTTTATCCATAGTTCTTCTGTCATTCGACAGACATGTCCTGCCCAGTCCCGCTCATTCGATCTCAGTAAAATATGAATTGATGCGAGAGAAATGTGATTTAACTGGGACAGATAGCTATAATATAGGGTGTTCCTCAAAGTCACATCTATCAGCGAGTAGTCCCAAATATAATTACAGATTAATGCCGAGCCATCCTTTATAATCCGATGATCAATAGGCCGAGATTACACGCGTGGATTTATTGCTGTTTGCGAAACATATTTGTGCGTACCACGCGTCGCCGCAACACGGATCCATCTTATCACACTATCGGGGATTATAGGTGGGTGTGCGAATTTATCCGTGTTAATAGGTGAACCCTTTAAATGCGTTTAACCTATTTTAAATAAATAACACACAGAAAACAAAGAAACTATGTTGAGTCATATCATTTACTAGTTGAGTGATGTACATAGGTATAACATAGCTCTATAACCCAACTTACTAAACACTATTTTGACGGGATAAAAGTAAGTAGTAAAGATTATGAAGTATCGACGTATCCATACATGGAGTGATCAATCACATGAAATTAAACTGACGCGACATTTCATGTAAATCATTTTACGTAAATGAGCGCCTGTCACCTTAATTATTTTGAAGTTGTTCACACAAAAATAATAAAACCAATTGACAAATATAGACTGAGGGCAGAGTGGAAAAAACTTCACGAACTATCCTCAAACCTGCCAAAATTCGAAAAAAAAGTACCATAAAATCTGTGCAGGTACCGCTTCTGATGACCTTGTCAGTTGGGTGCAGTTGAGATAAATCGTTTGTAATTTGCAGGTAAAAACCAATGCAGTATAAGTCGGTGATTTGTACTCTTCATGTTCATATGGCTGTATGACACTGAGTTGTTACAGGCTAGCATGCTGCTTATCATCAAGCGAATGTCTTGCTCGTACTGTCACTCATCAATGTCACTCCATATTAAAATAAAAGGGTTTTCTATCAACAAATAAACTTTCCTTAATAACGTTATTTATGGATTTAATAATAGGATTAATAGATTACTTACATATTTTGTATGTAGATCAGAATTAACGGCTGATCTAGACGGGACAACGGCAACTACCGATCCAGAGCCCCGGGTTCAAATCCCACGTGCACTACTATCTTTTGAACGTCATGTAATGAATGAGAATGAAAATGATGCGTAATGCTCATAACTTAAAAATGGTGAAGGAAAAACGTTGTGAGGAAACCGACATGTACCTAGAATCTTTCGAGGTCATGTGTCATCCATTGACCCGCCATTGGGCTAGCGTGGTGGATATTGGCTTTCACTATCTCCTTGTGAGAGAAAGCCCCGAGTCCCACTTGTGGGAATATTTAATGGGCTTTTATGTTGCTCAGTACAAGTTTTGATTTCGAAAACATTGTTTGAGCCTTCATCGTGATCTAAACGTTTTTAATTCACTGTTCCGCAACTAACGTGTAAGTAGATAATTACATTACGATAGATAGATAGAAAACTCTTTATTGTGGCACAAAAATAATAACATTACAGAGAAAAACTTATGATCTAGCACAACAAGTTAGAACAAATACAAAATAAAAGTACAAAAATATTTAGAACGCATTTTACTTCTATATAACGATTTCTATTTGAGCCATAACATACTCTATTACATCGAAAACGTTGTTGGTAAAAGATATCGATTTACAAATAATACTCAATTATTTAAAAAAAAAAACAATAAAATGACATATCATGGAAAAATAGGTTTAAAAAGCGGCCCAAACAGCGAAACACTTGTCATTGAAATTTGCTGAAGGCGCTTGAAGTAACAAGTTGTTCTTAGATCGAAAGGCAGAGAGTCTGTCTCTGCCAGATCTGTCCAGAAAGTAAAAACATCTCTCAAATAACTTGGCGAAGGGTTAAAGTGGTTCATAATATTCTCAGCCCATTATTTTAGTTCAGAACATTCAACTATTTTGTAGAGCAATTTATAGAAACACAAAAACCACACTGGGGCCACTAAAGTCTTCCGAAACCACAGAGTGTTATAAAATCATGTTAAAGCTTTTTTATGTACGACCCTTTTAAACGCTAATTTAAAAGGAAAATAGGTTTCCCAGAACCCAAAAACGACGACTATCAAACCGATGTTTCCAGTAAATAATAACATTTATAAGTTTTGAAGGATATATTTCGTATTTCGGCGATGCTAATTTTAAAACACCTTTTGATTTCGTCTAATAGTGTGAAAATAAGCGTGAAATCAGTGTCGTTTTATCACACTAAATAAACCTCGTCTATATTTTTGCAGATTTTACGAATTATATATCGTTTTATATTTAAAATGAGAAAGGTTTATTTATAATAAATATTTTTATGTAAAAAAGCATTACCTGTTCATAGTTAATCTCATATACTAATCGGTTAAAACATATTAATTTAGCATCTCTTGAAAATTGCCGCAAATACTCGGACTTTGTTTGTCTTTTTAAAATCACTCACTCTTTAATTGATTCCCTTTCTCTCCTTTCTAGCATCAACATCCATATCTCTCCCAACTCACGCAGTTCTTTTGAAAACACATTTTCACTTAGTGTGTATAAGAACAATACTTCTCTATACTACCCCATTGTCAGAATCTGTCGCCAATACAATGATATCCTCAATGAACATCATCAATCTATCGATATATTTGAATGTAATTTAGCCAAATTTAAGCGAAATATATTAGCCATTATTTAATTCCAGGGCAATTAAGCCTTAAACTCAACAAACATGTTATGAGCTCTACAAATTTTTCGTCATTGTAATAATATTTTTTAGCTCACGCTGTGTACACATATTTTAGGTATACGATTTGGAACTGAACCTATTATTTTATAACCTTGTTCATTTAATTTAATTGTATACTGTTTGTGTACCTTAACAATAAATAAATAAAAAGTTAATATCTTAAATTTAATATACACAGCTATATAATTTAATATTGTTACTTACGGTATATTTTTTAACTCGACTGGCTTTGTAGCTTAGCTGGTAGTAGGTCTGCATGCAGCCAAAAGTCGCGGGTTCGATTCCCACCCAGTGCTAATAATTTTTATGTGAGGGATACAAATATTTGCTCTGTGTCTGGATGTTTATTTGTCTAATAAGTATATTATATTAACAATTGTAAACGTATTATACGTATGTATATCAGTTCTCTGGCACCCATAGTACAAGGTTTGCGTAGTTTGGGTTCATATAGTGTCGTGTGAAATGTCCACCAATATTTCATTATATTATATATTTAACGTGACTACTTAATACAGCAATACTGAGCGTGGCTGACTATTTGTATCATTTGCATGCAGCAGCGTGGACATAGCAAAGATGCAAAAATCGTCGATCGTCATTTGTAGGATGCATGCATTCGACAAAAGACGCGTGCGTGGACAATAGGCCTTAATAAAGTAATTTCGTGATATTTCAGTAGCACTAGTAGCGTCCTGCTGTAATTCCTTATCTGGTATTCGCGGGATAAAAAACACTTCAATAATTTTTGTGTGAATGTGTAACAACAAACATCGCTACATTCCTACAAACTTTCGGATTAATGATATTGGTAGGAAGTGTGATTATATTGATAATAGACTTACAATAACATTTGGTCTTAGTCACACAAACTGCATTTTTTTTGTTTAGATGTCACAGTGAGACTATTTTTTGTTAGTGTTAAATCTAAAACTGCTTTAACTTTAACTGCTTTAGCACGTCGTTAATCAGAGCTGGAAAGTATCACGTTTGCTTAATACCTACTTCTAAGCTCGGTCTACATTAGCATTACGGCACTCTATTCCTCCGGGAACGTTCTAGACCTCTCTAGTGCCTCCTCGACGCCTCTGTGCTAGTTTTTGTCGCATTCATCCGGTTTTCTGGAAAATGTTGGCTCACTTTTACAAGCCTAGTTTTTGTGTGAAAGTAGATTTTTTCCAGCTAAGGAGAACCTGATTGACTTATCATCGCATTTTGAACTTTTCCTTAGGGCTATTAAAAAAAAAGTTGCTAAGTTCGGTAGTGGCAATAACGTTTGATTTAACACAATCATGAGATAGTAGGTTTGAATTCCGTTTTATTTTTGTATTTTTCAATTAAAACTCTGACGTCTTTCATTAGCTTACAATCGAATTGAGAACTATTTTTTCGAAGTCGATTGAAAACTAATATTCGATTGAAAACTATATCCAAAAGAAAACATATATCATAATATATACGCTCCTTAAAAAACTTTCCGTTTATCTTTTTATACCTAGTATACCTAGTATATAGATACATTTTGAAAAATAAAGTGTTTTTTTGAGCTATTACTTTTATCGATCGTATGTAATACAATTACTGAATGTGTATTATTATTATTACGTGGTTTTCTATGGATTTACATTGAATTTATTTATCCATAGAAAACCTTCAAAAATTGTCGCATCACTTTAAAACAAGTCCCACTTGTGCTCATAATACAAGCATTATGCCACACAATGCGTGTGTAACGAGTTTACGGAGGTAAGATTAATTATGCCTACACTTTCACTTTATCATTTTCCGGAACAAAATACCTCTATAGCCATGTGAGTAGGTACTTATTTGTGCTCGCCGAGTACTTTTATGTTTACAAAATATGTCAGCCCCTTTTAGGCGATGTAGAGGTTGATAGAACGAACGATAAATGACTGTTAAAACCATGATTGATTTATTTTGTAATTATGTCACATAGAAGTGGTAAATAAAATAATTTACCCTGTTATTTTATTGACGCGATATGTGCCTAAATTTTGTACTATAAATATTGGTAGACATTTATCACACAACACCATCTACCCCCAAACTAAGCAAAGCTTGTACTATATGACCCAGAACGCTATAACGATACAATACTAACGAACGAACGATATAATACTTATAATATCATTGTTAAAAAATACGTTTTATACATAGAAATAATCTAATTACTGCGAGCATAAACAACCCACTAAACGTTTCCACTGGTAGGAATTTCACGCTTTTCTCAAAAAAAAGTGATTCAAGGTCATAACATACCATGCTGGCCCAGTGTGCATTGGTGGATGACTCATGACATCGAAAGGTTCTTGCAACATAATCGTTTCTTCGTTATAATTTTCTTTACGATTAGAGCTAGTGCTGATGATAAACAAGCATTTGAAAATAGATACTCAGAGGTGAAAGCTGGATTTCAAATCTACAACCCTATGTTTGCGAACTCGACGTTCTAGCCACTAAGTCACCACGCCTTCTTTCACCTTTTTTATAATATAGAGTGACGAGATGAGCAGGACATGAACCTGATGGTAACCAATATGCCAGCCCATAACAGCACAGGGACAGCAGCTGTTGCAATGTTTGAAAAGTCCAAATCATTACCTAGCACCACACTGCGCTCGTCACTCAGAGTTTTTTTTTTTAATTTATAGTATAGAGTGACGAGACGAGCAGGACATGTGCCTAATAGTAAGTAACACAACTGCCACATAACAGGACAATGACACGCAGCTATTGGAACACGCAGAGTCCAAATCATTACCTAGCACTGCACTGCGTTCGTCACCCAGAGATCTAAGATATTATATTTATTTATTTTCTGCATCAATTGCTGGCATGCCTAAGCCCTGTAATTTCTCTGAAAACATTGCCCTTCAAACTGGAACACAGTGTAATGTTTTCGCATCACTGCTTGGCGGTAGAATAATTGGCAAAGTTGTGGTACTTCCCCAGGCGGACTATGCAAAGAGTCCTACCACTACGAAACTTTACATACACAATAATATACATGTTTTGAAATACGCTTAATCTCACTCATCATCACACATCGCTCACATGTCTGTGAACATTGATGGTAAAATATTAATGGAGTGTGTTGAATGCGTAACTATGGTTCTATGGTGTGGTCGATGCATTAATGAGCTCTACCCTTAGTTACACACGGGGGTATCACAGTTAATTAATGTGCATTAATGGCTTGGGTAGTTACGAATCACGTATGTTGTAGGAAGATTTGATAAACCGCGTTTTTGCAAAAACTCTAAGGATTTTGCAACAAGAGATTTATTAATAATACTGAAAAAAAATTAGGATTTTTGCCAAAACCACGAGATACTTTATTAACATTCAATTAATTTAATAATTAGTTAACTGTGATTGGCCAAATTGTAGGTTGCAAGACAACCTTTATTGTGATTGGTTCCTAGTTTTACCTTGTCGATAGAGGTGTGTCACCTCTCATTTTATACGTGAGTTACCCGTGTATTTGTTTAAAAAGATGTGTGACCGTCGTGTCAGGTACGAGTATAGAGGGTAAGAGCGGCAAGACGCGCGATATTACAATCTTACGGTAGCTTAGTATCTGTATCTGTTTATTATCCAACGTCAGTAGATTGTAATTTTACGGTAACAGAGAACGACAGAAAATTAGAGACCACATGTCAATGAGAGGATGTTGTCGAGTTATCAACCAATTAGTGAACATTTTGTTTTAGGTACTCTTGACTAATTAACGCGCTTATAAATAGTCAACGGTTCTTATGTCAATCTTACTAAAACGGCCGGTGTTTTTAACGGCGTTTAACTGAAGTTATTATTTTTAATGCGTCGCGCTTTCAGCTTTCCCTTCATTCAAGTAACTTGTTTCCCTTATATCAACATCATAGCGACAAAACATGTTTCACAGAAATGTTAAAATTTATTAATCATTTCTTAGCCGACATAAAACGCCATGATGCTGAAATATGAGCACTCACAATCCAGACAAAGTCGCTCAGTGAGCTGGGGTTTCTCAGAGAAATTGCATTTACAATGAGGTAATTCGTCAGAGAACTAAAAGTCACTGACATAGCTCAGTGCATTAGCAAATTGAAACTGGGGTTCAGGCCTGAAGACTGTACCTCTGAAACGTAGCATAGAACATAGAACACTCTGAGACTAAATAGAGTGACGATTTACGGAAGACAGCTGAAAGGTTGAAAACGTAAGGCCCGCCATACACGCTACGGTCTGCCGGAGAGGTCTACCTGTGCAGTTATGCCTGCGCAGTCCAACCGAACAGAATTGGTTTTCGATCTTGCTCCGGTCACCTGTGCAGGCTTCCCACACACACTCCGGTCTACCTGCGCAGTCATAACTGCACAGGTAGACCTCTCCGGCAGACCGTAGCGTATATGGCGGGCATAATATTATTAAGATCGAGCTGAATGGTATTATGGTAGCGTCCTATGTCCAGCAGTGGACGACTTCAGGTTAATGATGATGATGTTGACTCTGAAATGAATTTAATTGCAAATTGCAAAACTAAATAAAAAATGCGCCCTAGCGTTAAGTTTTCTGTTTGTACATTATATTTGTTAATGTGCAATAAATAAATTATTTGAATAAATAAAATATAATATTTATAACCTTAACTAAATTAGTGATCAGCGATCCTATCGCTAAAAGCAATGATGATGATATTATGAGTGGAGATACAAATTTCGTCCAGTAAATACATAATATAAAGTTTTTCATCAAAAGTTACAACATAAAATAAATTCGGAAAAATGTAATTATTGGAATCAAAGGGAAAGTTTTTATGAGTACCGGCCAACAAATTTTACCTAACTTTTTTTAAGGACGAAGAATGTTTCCTCAATTCTTTATTGATCCAATGATTGCAGTACTTTTTACCTCTCTCTTTTTTTTAAAGAATTCTAGATACATAATATTAGCTCCTAATGGGTAGGAAAAACACCTAGAGTCCATGTTTGTATTGAGTACTACATAGTAAGATAATAAATAGATTAGCTGTAGTCGCTTTGCGACGTCTCTCTCGTCCTTTCTCTCATGCTGAAACAGTCAGGATCATAATCTACCTCGCTGGTCGAATGCGGGTGGGTTGGTGAATGATACAAAAAATCCTCAAAAAATGTCGTTCTTGGAACATGCTGGTTTCTTCATGATGTTTTCCTTCAGATTGGAAGCTCATGACAAAGCTTGTAGCGTTTGATAAGTACGTAGAAGAGAAGTCCGGATCTGAACCTATTATCACACGTTTGTGGAATCTCGGCACTGATCCACCACGGCCATTATTATGATAAATATATTTAAACAATGTTAGGCAATCACTGAAATTCCTGTTATTGGTAAATACTCACCAAAACCCTCGTAAATTGTTGCTGATTTTGCGGAATGCCAGCGAAATCAGAGCATTGAACATTTAACAGCCTTTTAGCTTGAGGAAGCTTTCGACAAATGTGACTTTATACAAACATGTTTTAGTAATTACAAAATAATTGGCAGATCATGCTGTCTCGCGGCCGCGTTACATTAATTAAATACATGCAACCCAAATAAAGCCTTCGGTTTTCGAAATTTCGCTAGCAAGAGACGTTAATTTGAAAAGATAAAAAGGATTTATTTAGAGACAATATTATTTTGCGTGAACCTTAAAATCTTCTCCTATCTTTAATAGGATAAGTAGAAAAACATACAATTACCTACCATTCTATAGAGTGACGAGACGCGCTGGAGATATGCCTGATGGTAAGGAACATACCTGCCCATAACAGATAGATAGGTAGGTAGATACACTTTATTGAACACACCAAAATAAAAAAAAAAAACAATTTAAAACTAGAAACAATTCATAAACCTAACCATGTGCTATATGTTAATATTAAATACTAGGGCAAAATAAAAATGAGATACTACGCGGGTGCTTCTAGCCTGATAAAGTTCACTAAAATATATGTTACATGTACAGGTGAAGATGATATCCTCCTTGACGTATCCGTCAATAGCGAACCTGGCTAATTTCTATTGTGAGCCATCTAAGAAGATTCGCAAACCCAAATTTTGTTTTGAATGTTCTAAAATACTAAGTATATAATAAATAAATTGACCCTCAGCATTATATGGTTTGTGTGATTCTGTATATAATAAGTATGTATTTAAGTATTTATGTAACTATATAAGTATTATATCAGCTATCTGGCCGCCATCATACAAGCTTTGCTTAGTTTGGGGTCAGATGGTGTTGTGTGAATTGTGCACCAATTTTTTTTTTTTTTTTTTTTTATATGTGTAGGTGTAAGCTTAGATACAGTACTAAGTTTACTACAGTAATAATTCAAATAAATTCTCTACTTTTCACTTAAACATTTAGTAAAACCTCAAAAAAATCATGCCAATTAACACCAAAGAAGAAAATCCCATGAGGAAATCTCCGCTCGACTTGTCTGAGTCCGCATTTTTATTCCTCTCAGGTCGGATTATTATCGTCGGCTTTCAATTAAACTCGTTCAAACTTGGATTAATAAACGTGAAAAAGGAAAATAGTATTGAAATTCTTAAATTCTCTGCAAGTAATAACTAACTTCGAAGGGTCAAAAATTTTGTGGACTTTTACGCTTTTCTCGTTTTATAACGTCGAGCACTAATGTTTTTTTGAGTATTTCGTGGATATTTTAATTTTGAAATATGTGTGTGCATAGTAGAATATTCTGCAAATGTAATATTAATAGCATGTAAATGTATGGACTATTGCACTAATGTTAAAAAATGCGAAAATTTTCATGTTTAGTGGTTTAGATTTGTGTTGCTCTGTAAAAATCTGAATAGTCTCAAATTTGAAACGTAGACAGAATATTGCCTAGTACAAAGGTGCTGTCTGTCCCGAAAAAATAGAGTTCTCAGAAAAAAATTTAGAGTTCTTCTTTATGAGCAAAATTTTTTTTTCTAAGTTTTTGCTCAACTTTGCTTTGAATTCTAAATGGACAGAGTCGAGATGAGAGTGGTTTAATAAATATGTTGTGTTTTATTCATACACATTTTTAAAGTCTCAATTTTATTTTGTTTCTATTTTGTTATACGCTGACATGTATAATATTTAGATGAATATCTCATTTTATATTTCCAATATTATGACTCGGGGGCTCTAGATAACTTGAGTAAAAATTGATATTTTCAGAAAAACACGTTTCAATTTTTGTTTAATACTTACACTCCTTCGCGACGTTACCCGTGGGCTTCCCGTTTTTGTTATATTTCCGAGACAAAAATAAGCCTATATTATATTCCAAACATTAAAATATGTTCAAAATTTCAATCCAATCCGTACGTTCTAACATGGCTCAGCAACAAACATACGAACTTTCGCATTTCTAATATTAGCAGAATTTAAAATCGTAATTGCAAGATCATCACATGATCGAATGCATAGTTTACGATTATATAAAAAAAACATACAGACAAATTTATTCAACAAAATGATTAATGTTATTTATAAACATACTAGCGGCCCGTTCCGGCTTCGCTCGGACATAACCTAGACACTGTCTGCAGCGCCATCTGCCGGGCTTATTTGTGAATTTAAACCATCTTCGAATATACACACCAAAAAAAACATTTACATCGGTCCCGTCGTTTAGGAGTTCACTGTCAAATGATTAAATTCCTAAAATGGCTATAAAAAAACAGGGGTTGGTGATAAAAGGGTAAAAATTTAGGGTTGTATGTATTTTTTAACGCCACATTATAAAAAAATAAAAACATTTTTTTTTTACCAAAAACTAAAAAAAAAATGTTTGGGGTGAACAACCCCTAACACTTAGGGAAAAATAGCTAGTAGCCGATTCTCAGACCTATTGAATATGCATATAAAATTTGGTAAAAATCAGTAAAGCCGTTTCGGAGGAGTAAGGAAATAAACACTGTGACACGAGAATTTTATATATAAGACGAGAATTTTATTTATAAGATATAGTAGATGCAATTCTTACGTACTAGAATCGAATGTTATAACCTTACTACTACTTACCTACTATGTACAATTACAAACTATAATCTAACTGTGATAAATCAAATGATCAAATTTGAAACTGAACCGTTTGAACGTTCCGACGTGATTGAGCAACAAACATCAAAATATAATTTTTTTAACACATAGAATATTAGTAGGATATAGGTATTTAGTATGTGGCCATATTTGTTGGCTCGAAAAATGATTTTACAAAACTTTAATTAATCACAGTTTCGTCTAATTTGAGTTGGTTTGACGTTAGAAGTATCGAATAGTTCTGTATTGATTTCTTTTTTTTTGTGTATTAATTGGTGCAAGACTTTTTTTTTAATATTTAACAATCAGTCAGCTCGCGATTTGATGGAATTCTCCATTTAAATTTCGAAAATATTTAACAATACCTATTTGCACCTCGAAATATACTCGTAATATACTACTTAATATGAATTACAAATGAAAAAATAATTTAACACAAAACAACAAAGATATACCAAAACAACAAAGATAATATACGCGTAAAAGACAAAAGTAGAAAAATCCCTTTGGATTTTGTTTCTTTGTGTATAAAACTTTAAACTGCCATCTATGAGATTCAGTTCAGTATCAATAGTGTTAATAATGTGCATCAATCAAATTAGATGTTGCTAGTGTCGCTTCAGACAAAAGCTACATCGCGGTATCGAAATTATACACGTACCGCAGGGAATATAAGTTAACTATCCAATTAATAAATTCAGAGGACTATACAAAGTGTTTTACCTTAATAGTACCTCAGTAGACTCACCCTTAGGACTGTGTAAACTGTGTTGTTTATTTTGTAAAACACTGCAGATGCAAATGCAGAGGTGTCTGCTAGTTTCTCACTGGGCAAGCCTGTATCGGGAAAACCAACACTAGAAAACGGTTTTTTCCTCTGGAAACAATAACACTTTAACTAAGATTTTAAGATTAATACTTTCAACTAAGCATTGAAGATAGATCAGAGTTGACAAATGAAATTAAACACGAAAAACACACCGTATTATTAAACTTGACTTAAGTTTCATTTTGTCTCTTTGGATTCCTCGAGCTTCGTAAACCAACATACTGGAGTTAACATGGAGTTATATGACTAGTTGAAAGATTAGAGTAGTTCTCAACTGGTTTGAGTTCATTCGAAAATTTGACAGGCTTTTGTCTTGCATAAGGCACTTCGCTTTTACGCGTAGACACTAATTCGCTTTACGCGTAGAATTTCATAGATAGATAGATAGATAGATAGATAAAATCTTTATTGCACTTAAATAATAAGACAAAATACAGAAACACCTTAAAACAAAATAACAATAGGCGACCTTGTCGCTAGACACGAACGAAGAGATTCGACTCTACTTTTGTGATAAGAACGTCTAGGCTATGGAATACGTTGCCTGAGTGGGTTTTCCCCGATAGTTACAATCTTTGTGTCTTCAAATCGAGAGTGAATCGGTTTTTTTCTAGGTAAACACGCTCCATCGTAGACCGCATCGTCGCTTAACATCAGGCGAGATGGCGGTCAAGTGTGAACCTATAAAAGTTAAAAAAAAAAAAAAAAAAAAAAAAAAAAGCGATTTCTTCCAGGCAACCGTAGGATGGTGAAGAAGATTTGAGTAATGGAAGACGGGGGTACAATTGGGAGTATAAAGCTACTTATACTTATTTATAACAGCAGTTACATATACATATATAACAAATAGTTACATATGAAAACTAACGTGGTTATTACACATTTTAAAACAAATACACGGGTAACTCACGTATAAAATAGTCAGAACAGTCCGACTCGAGTTTCGATCGCGTCCGGCGATCTTCTTCAAGGCGAGTGCGCGCGCATGTTCGCAGCTCGATTAGCACCTAATCGATCGATAATGATGGAGTGCTAATCGAGCTGCGAACATGCGCGCGCACTCGCCTTGAAGAAGATCGCCGGATGCGATCGAAACTCGAGTCGGACTGTTCTGACTATTTTATACGTGAATTACCCGTGTATTTGTCTTATAGTACATTATGATATAAGTGCGGTAAGTTGATAATTACAGCCGAGGCTTTATTGCTAGCTCGAGCCGAAGGCGAGTGCTATAATTAGCAGAGGCTGTAATTATCAAAGCGCACGTATGTCATACGACGTTTTATAACATATTTGCGAGGAAATAAACAAAACTCTGACGACATTTTCAAATAACGAGGAAATAAACAAAACTCTGACGACATTTTCAAATAAAAACAATACAGCGAAAAAAAACGCGCGGAATAATATTTACTTGATCACAGATCACACATCACAGCAAGTAATCACTATGGATCACAGATTAGCAATGCGCGCGCATCGGCGCCTTTTTTTTAAGCAACGGCACAGAACCAGCCTGTATGTCATTAATAATAAAGTAAATTAATATTTTTGTGTTTTGTTAATGAAAAATTAAAGTTAATTTTAATTAATGTATGGTCTAAATTAATTAAATTAACGAATTTAATAATTCTTTATTATATTTTACCTCTCAAAGTTAATTTTATTCATAAAATGTTGACCACACTTTTCTGACATAAAAACTCTTTACTAAGATTTAAAAAGGTACCGTTCGTTTTAGACGGAGCATATCTCTCTACCTAGTCTGTGGACAGAGCATTTTGAAACCGTGCGTTTTACATTACACATTACAGCACTAGTGCGTAATAAGATACATTACGATACAGAGATTGGTCCAATAAGAGACCCTTTACGAGCAAATATGTTATAATAGTACATTATGATATAAGTGCGGTAAGTTGATAATTACAGCCGAGGCTTTATTGCTAGCTCGAGCCGAAGGCGAGAGCTATAATTAGCAGAGGCTGTAATTATCAAAGCGCACGTATGTCATACGACGTTTTATAACATATTTGTGAGGAAATAAACAAAACTCTGACGACATTTTCAAATAAAAACAATACAGCGAAAAAAAAGCGCGGAATAATATTTACTTGATCACAGATTACAGCACAGAGTACAGAATAAGTAATCACTATGGATCACAGATTAGCAATGCGCGCGCATCGGCGCCTTTTTTTTATGCAACGGCACAGAACCAGCCGGTATGCTATTAATAATAAAGTAAATTAATATTTTTGTGTTTTGTTACAGAAAAATTAAAGTAATTCATGGTCTAAATTAATTAAATTAACGAATTTAATAATTCTTTATTATATTTTACCTCTCAAAGTTAATTTTATTCATAAAATGTTGACCACACTTTTCTGACATAAAAACTCTTTACTAAGATTTAAAAAGGTACCATTCGTTTTAGACGGAGCATATCTCTCTACCTAGTCTGTGGACGGAGCATTTTGAAACCGTGCGTTTTACATTACACATTACAGCACTAGTGCGTAATAAGATACATTACGATACAGAAATTGGTCCAATAAGATACCCTTTACGAGCAAATATGTTATAAAAATAGTTACATATCTAATTTAATTCTATACCAATATTACATATTAATAATTGTACATCCAAATACACTAATAAATATAAAATAAACTGATATATAACGAAAAATTACATAATATATAATTTATACATAAATAAAAAAAAAACAATTACTTACTACAATCAAATTAAACAATAAGGAAAATAATATAAATAATGAATTCAACTTGCTGATGACTGCAACAAATAGAACTGTTTGACTTGGTCTTTAAAGACAGCAAGAGATGGAGCTTGCCTAATGTTGACCGGCAAAGCGTTCCACGGCTCTGCTGGACCGCTTGAAAACCAAATGACTTGCCATAAAAAGTTTCACTGCGCGCTGACGGTGTTTGAAGGAACAAGTTATATCTTGACCTGAGCGGTAGATTATGTGCTTTGCTCCATATGTAAAAAGTTTCTTCAAATACCGCGGAAAAGTGGGATTAAACAACACGCTATAAAGAAGTAACAACATTTGAGCATTCCGACGAAAGCGAATGGGGAGCCACTTGAGCTGTGTACGAAATTGAGACACACGATCATACTGGTTCTATAGAAAATAAATATACCTACATCGGTAGCTTGCGTCTGATGTAGGCGGGATGCAAATCTTACCATACGTAAAATCGGACGTTCTACGCCACTAGACTACAACGGTTTTTGGTCTTTGTCATACCATTTCCGAAATACATAAATGCACGGATTTTCTTGTTTTTTTTTCCCCAAATTCCCAAATATTTTTATTTTTGTAGAAGCAATGCCAGAGCGTAATGGAACAGCGTTAGACTGATGACTCGTAGACTCATTACTCATTACCGTTTCCTGATCACAGTACTCAAAAATTTTAAACAGACAACTAGTTAACACCCACCTAAATGTTTCCCACTTTCAGCCAGATGTTAGAGCGAGTCTACGTGCATTATGCGGTCCGTAAAGCGGTATCCGTTTGTAAAGCGATTATTTTGCAAGGCAATTGACTTTCAACATCTTAAGATCCGCGACAATGTGTGTATGTATAAGTATATAGATCGTGTTGTTAATGTTCGCGGTAGAGAATATTGAGCTTTATTTGTTTCGCAAAATCAACTGAATGAGAATTCGTAATACAAGAGTATTATTGTGGACATTTCAGGCAACTTATTTTGTAGACATTTTTTGCTCAGATTAATTAAATTGAATTATTTAACAAAGAAATTCATTAATATGACACATTTTTCACCAAAATGTGTACCTACAATAAACTTGTTTAAGTATGGACACATATTATTATCATAAACAGCCCACTAAATGTTCCCACTGCTTGGACTTAGGGTCTTTGCTAGGAAGGAGAGAGTCAAGGCCATAATCCAAAATGCTGGCCCATCGCAGGTTGGTGGATGAAACTTGACTTCGAAAGATTTTAGGTAAGTACATGTTGGTTTCCTCACTATGTTTTCCTTCACCGTTTTAAGTTATTGGCATTACGTGCCGGTAGTGCACATATCAACATTTATCAATAACTATAGTATCGTGAATGTTGATATATACAGGGTTATTGGTAATCAGCCTGCATCCTTTTAAGGGGATGTTAGGTACATTCAATACGTCAACTTTTGTTCTACAGTTTAAAAAAAAAATGTTTTTTTTTCTTTTACAAAATAAATAAAAAGTGCATTTGCACGGTCTAAAAGTACCTAACTCTTCGTAACAATTCGTAACGAGCGCGCGTACGCTCTTTAACGCGCAAAAAATGATATACCGAAGGGACTAAACACTAAAAAGTCGCTAAACAGTACAAAAAAGGGCAACAAATACAATTTTTTTTTGGGTTATCTATTAAATTTTAACGAAAGTTGTAGAACAAAAGTTGTTTGTTTAAATATACAGAACATGCCCTTAAACGGATGCAGGCTGATTACCAGTAACCCTGTATATATCACGTTTATAAATGAATTTCTTTATATATGTGCGTCACCAGGTAAAATTATTATAAAAAAGGGGTTTTTTAATTTCTATTTTGATTATATCTCTTCCATGACTTTGCTGTGGTACCGTTCAGGAAAAATATGTTATTAAAAGATGCGGCACGGAGTATCTACTTTTACTCTAATTACTCTTATGAATATTAAAAAAAATCAATCGTACCAATTCAAATTTTGAACAAATTCGGTTACTTTAGGTTCTAATGACGCAACCTTTAACATATTATGACATATGCTGTCACGCAACGAAAGCTCTCAAAAATAATTTTTTTTTCCCGTTTTTGTTACACTTTTCATTCATGCTCGGCTCTTGTTAAAAGTAGCGTAATGTTGAATAGCCTAAAGCCTTCCTCGATAAATAGACTATCCTACAAAGAAAGAATCTTTCAATTCGGACCAGTAGTTCCAGAGATCCTTGCGTTCAAACAAACAAACTATTAAAATAATGTTTAAAATCTAATAAAGGAAAATTGTATAAATGATATAAACTTTTTGTCGCCGATATTTTAAATACGTATAAGTAATGAAGAAATCAAGAGTCAGAATTGATTTATAAATTTTTGTTTTGCACCCCAACAATGCACCTATGAATACTCTGCACAACGTCTCGTCGTTTTTGTCAAATTACCTAGACCGTTCAATGAACTATGACCCTAAACAGCTACCACTTTCAACCAGATGCTAGTACGATTCCTATTCAATGCTTTCAAGGCTCCAAATCGCACCGTGGATGGTTTACGTTCCACAATTTTATTGCCCCACCCGTCCATTCAATTCACAATCTGACGTTTATTATTTTAAATGGAATGTGAAGGAATAGCATTCGTTTTTACAAGACAAGTGCTTGATTATTTTGAGATTTCATTGATAAAAATACTCCTATGATTTCCTCTCTATCTGAAAGTGTGCGTTGATTGTCCTAAAAGTTTTGTTACGTATTCCAGAACAAAGATATAAATTGACTTATGTAGGTAGGTATCTATTGATGTGTCTTTTTATATACCGACCAGACTGAGCCCGACTCGACTTCGAACGACTATCGGTACAACTTTGTTCATTTGATACTTACAACTATAAAATATGGCCTATGAATATGTATGTATTGGTTCAATAAGTTTATGGTCTATTGATATTATTGCAGTGGTCTTCAATATTATCTTACATACATAAACACATATTCTGAATTGTGGGTGGTTTTATCTAATTGATTATTGAAATTTTGTTTTATCGATATTGTTTTGTTTTACATTATGTTTAATAAACGTCTATTTAATTTGTTTCTTGTTAGTAAGTACATTTGAAGTATAACTAGTATTGTTTTATTTTTCAGGCTAATCCGTTTTAAAAAGTAAAAAAAATACGCATGCAAATGTATTTCTATACTTACTAATAGTTCGCAGTGGTAGGAGATAGCAATTCCCTTGTCCTAGTCGTAGTAGTGAGAAATTAAGGTTTAGCGAAGTCAGAGGTACCTAACTATATTAAAATTTAGGTACTTTTTCACCTTCAACGTTGAAACATTAAAATTGAATTTAAGTTAATGTGACCAACAAAACTTTGTATTCCACATATATTTCAAACTCAGCCAAGCCGAGCTCAATCTGAGCTCTATGTTTTATGTTAGGGTCGGCTTTAACATACTTTTGTTGAAAATGAAATCCTGGTTTTAAATGAAATAATTGTGACAGTAAGTGTTGAAATAATTTCCACTCTGTATCAAGAGGATTAGTGTTTTAGCGAAATAAAATATGTAGATGGCATTCTGGACACTCGTCACCTCCACCAACCGCTTGGTCAGATTTCTATTTATATTACGGTAGGTGTTTCTTGTATTGTTACTTTTGAAGTGAAAACTTCTTTTGGACGCGCCTAGACAGGTTTTTAGTGGGCTGTGAATTGATTTCTACCGTCACGCTCGGGTATGATAAGAAATCTTCGGGTAAACTTGGGACCATAGCCATTGGCCATCTAGAAATGCGTCAGCCAATGGGAAATGCTGACGCATGTCTAGATGATCATGCCATGATAGCGAGGCCACACCCTCCGGTTACACCCGTGTAGTTTCCAAAGTAAGCTATCAAGTTCTGAGTTATAAGTTTTCACTTTTTTCGGCAGTTCCTATGACTGCCAATTTTTTTTGCTTTCAGTTGTGTTATTTTACGTTACGTTGTGTTGTATTGCGTTGTATTACGTCGCGTCACGTCACGTTTTATTTTTAACTAGCGTCCCGCCCCGGCTTCACACTGGTGCTATACTGATACTAAATACATATACTAATATAAATGGTGATTGTGGGTTATTCCTAAGAGATAGAGATATACTATTACAGATTTTTTGTGGACCTTTTAAGGGGTACAATACTGCTGTACATTGTCACAATACATTGTTGTGATCTAGCTCATAGGATTCAGCCAGCGTTGTAAGTGTAATGCAATAAAAGTGTTTATTTATGACATTACATTAGAAACCTTTAAAATTATCCGTGTGTCTCTGCTATTTTATGCACGTATTATACATATAAACTTTCCTCTTAAATCACTCTATCTATTAAAAAATCCGTATCAAAATCTGTTTGGTGGTTTTAAAGATCTAATAAGCATAGGTATATAGGGACGGACAGACGCGGGAAGTGACTTTGTTTTATACTAGGTATGTAGTGATACATCTATTTGTTCCAAATTACTGACAACCAGAATCAACAATTTAATTAATAAAACTAAAATATTTCAGGTGCAGCATTCAACATTTTAAAAGAAATTGCATTGCGTAGCTTTTTAAAGTGTAATATTGTATTGCATTTTGTAGTATTGTACTTATTGTGGTCGATCTTCACAGCACAAACATTTCCTTATTAATTTAGACATTAATTAATTAATAATTCTGACGAATTCATACACTTTTATTTCGCAACAGACTATAAGAAACTTCTATATTTTAGAATTCAGTAAATGCATACATGTATCATCTGGGCAAACATAAATTTTGCATTCTAATCGGGTGCTAATAGATAGATAGATAGATACTCTTTATTGTACACACCAAAAGAAAACAGATATACAGACAAAGAATAATAGCTAGTGCCACAACAGGCATACACCAGAAGAAGAAAGCGTTCAACAAGGCTGCTAAGGCAAGCAAAAAGGTTCTTCAGAGGGCTCGGTTTGACCACATTAGTCGAATAGGGAACAAACTAGCTTCGTACCCTGCGGGTAGCAAAGCGTTTTGGTCCCTAGCTAAATCGGTCGAATCGAACTTCTGTCGCCCCTCACTACCTCCAATGCAGAAACCTGATGGGACACTGGCTCACACCGCAATGGAGAAAGCAAACTTGTTTGCATCTCAATTTGCGGAATCTTCGTGTCTAGATGCTGGTAGCGCGACACCTCCTACTCCACCTGGCTGTCCGACTCTCATGTCAGAGATACACATTCGCCAAATGGAGGTTCGCAAAGTGCTACGCAATCTGGACGTGAATAAAGCCAGTGGCCCAGATGGTATTCCTGCCCTAGTGTTGAAGGCATGTGCGCCTGAGTTGTCCCCGATACTGACGCGTCTATTTAGACTCTCTCTCAAAACTGGATTAGTACCGAAGTCTTGGAAGCTTGCCAATGTGCAACCAGTGCCTAAAAAGGGAAGTCGTGCTGACCCTGCCAACTACAGGCCCATCTCAGTCACGTCCATACTCTGCAAGACTATGGAACGTGTTTTAAACCACAGGCTTCTGACGTACCTAGAATCAAACGACCTCCTCAGTGACCGGCAATACGGGTTTCGCCGAAACCGGTCCACCGGGGATATTCTAGCGTACGTCACTCACATCTGGAGTGAAGCTATCGAGAAACACGGGGAAGCACTTGCAGTCTCCCTGGATATTTCGAAGGCTTTCGACAGGGTTTGGCATGATGGCCTTATAAGCAAGCTTTCTAGTTATGGTTTGTCTCCTGGGTTTATTGCGTGGATATCGGACTTTTTGAGGGATCGATCCATACGAGTCGTCATTGATGGCTGCTCGTCGGATCAAAAGGCTATCAATGCCGGAGTCCCTCAAGGGTCGGTACTCTCTGCGACGCTCTTCCTGCTACATATAAACGATCTGTTGAAGCCCGGTATCTTTGGGTACGCAGATGATAGCACCGTTGTAGAGAGTTATATATCTAGTGCGAGAGCCAGTGGGCAGCAAACTCAGGTACTAAGAGAGAGTCTGATCGAGCGTTTGAGCTTGACCCTTGAGGCGGTGTCTACATGGGGCGATGCCAATCTGGTCAAGTTCAACGAGAGTAAGACGCAGGCGTGTCTGTTCTCCGCAAAAAGGAGTCCATTCCAACTGACTCCAACTTTTAGAGGTGTATCCGTGCCGATTTCTGACCGTCTTGAGCTTTTGGGCGTTACATTGACATCTACGCTCAACTTTGGTTCGTATATCGAGTCCAAGGCTAAATTAGCTGCCAAAAAGCTAGGTGTCCTCTCAAAAGTGCGAAGGTACTTCAAGTCTGAGCAGTTGCTCACGTTATATCAAGCACAAATTCGTTCTTGTATGGAGTACTGTTCGCATCTTTGGGATGGTTCGGCTAAGTATCAGCTGGAGGCCTTGGAATCGATCGAGAGACGTGCCAAAAGGCTCATAGGCAACGACACTCTTGTGCGAAAAAGACTACAAAGTCTTGAACATCGCCGAAAAGTTGCTAGCCTTTCGGTTTTTTATCGGATACACTTCGGAGAGTGTGCGACTGATTTACATAATCTAATACCACCTTGCCCTTTTTTCTATCGGAATGCTCGTAGCTCGAAAAAGCGACATCGTTTCATGGTTGATGTTCCAAAGACACGAACGAAGAGATTTGACTCTACCTTTGTGATAAGAACGTCTAGGCTGTGGAATGCGTTGGCTGAGTGGGTTTTCCCTGTTGGTTACAATCTTTGTGTCTTCAAATCGAGAGTGAATCGGTTTCTTCTAGGTAAACACGCCCCATCGTAGATCGCATCGTCGCTTAACATCAGGCGAGATGGCGGTCAAGTGTAAGCCTATAAAAGTTAAAAAAAAAAAAAAAAAAAAAAAAAAAAGGCGGCCTTATCGCTGAAAGCGATTTCTTCCAGGCAATCTTTGGGTGGAAATGGTTTTTGAATTTTTTTATAGTGGGGTGCCATTCTAGACTACGTCAGTAAATACAAATGAGGTGGATATATACGCTAACACTAGAATAAAAATAAATAAACATACGTACTAATAACAATACATGCTAATACTTACATACTTCTATGATATACTAATATATACGAGTATACACTGTATATATAATTACTTATGATACTTACTAAAGACAAATATCTAAGGATACAAAAATAGATGGTAAATAATGACATATTATAGGTAGATAGATAGATAAACTCTTTATTGCACTAAATTAAAAACAAAACTTAAATGAAAAATAAAACATAACCTAAAAATTTAGAAACAATTAATTAGCACTTGGGCACACCCTCACCACTCGCTATACGGCGCGAGATAATAACCTACTCGTTCGGGTCCACCCGGGTGTTCTAAAATCACAGGGGCGCCGGCCGCTTGCCCGAGTTGACGTGCGAACGAACGCCGAGTGCGCGCATAAATAATGTCGCGGCGTTATTGTATTGTGGATGGCTGCAATAGCAATACACTAAAATGTTGTAATTTATCTTATTTCATATTGCCGAAACAGGAAGCAAGGTAAGTGTTTTTATTGCTAATATTTATTTTTGAGCATCATTTTGGTAGGTTTCAATGGCACAGAATATTGAAACAGTAGTGTGTAGGTAATATGTATTTTGTATAGGTAATATCTATTTAGAATAGATACAATAGAGATTATGCGTAAAAAATATTTTGTCTGAAATACCTTTTTATCCCATCTTTATTATGTCTCATTACCTAAATTTTAATGAGTTTTTGAAGACATACTTTTTATTAGCGTTCCGTACCCAAAGGGTAAAGGATTTTGCTCGATTAGTCCGTGGAAAATAAACTAGATGGCGCCACTAGTAAAAATAGATCGCGATGTAGACTTCATTGTGATAATCATGAGGTAAAAGTCAATATTTTAATAAAATTTTTTGCCTGTCTGCGGAAATTGCGATGTAAAATAAATTTCGTATAATGCCAAAGAGATTTTCGCATTCGCAGTTTATTTGCTAACTAGCAGTGCCCCGCAGTTTTACCCGCGTAGTTCCCGTTCCCGTCGTTCCCGTAATTTTCCCGGGATTCGGAAACGACTCTAAAATAATATCTATTTTTTTAGAGTCGTTTCAGTCTATTTTTTTTTACTTGCATAAAATTAGCCTGGATCCCACAAAACAGGTCACCATAGTGTGGGATCTAGTTCACACTAGCAAAACATGTTAAGTATTCATTCTTTGTACCTATTTATTGTCACATATATGTATTCTTTGTATTTATTGTCGCTTTGTATTTAACATCCGAGAGCGCGTGAAACTGTTTTTAATAACTTTAAGGCGGTAGACGCTAGGTTTTTTAGCTTTTCTTGTGATTTGGTTTTCGTTATTGAGATAATAAACATTTTTTTTTCATTTTCATTCCATTTAAATAAACAATAAAGAAAATTACAATTTGCAGTTTAGTTTTTTTATCATCTTATCATATTTATTTCGTACAACCCTAGCACGTTTGGTCAGTGACGTAAGCAGACGACAAGTCACACGGGGCGCACGGTATTCTCAACTCTGCGTGCTTGTGCAAAGGTGTATTTTTGCTTGCAAGTAACAGTAGGTAAGTAGTTTACGAAAGTTTAGGTTATTATCGTGTAGGTATTTGCGCTTTTGTATGGCAGTGATGCATCTGTTACGAAGTAACTATTTTCTGATCTGTGACTTGGGGCTTGAGTGGTTAACCATCAGATGCCTTGTACCTACTACGTTTAGGCTTCACTGCTAATTACTGGAATCTACGTTCATTTTCTGCAATGTTTTTTTTTTTTATCGCATTGAGTGATGAGTCGAGCATGTCATGTGCCTGATGGTAAGCAACATGCCTGCCACATAACAGCACAGTAACACGAAGCTATTGGAACATGATAGTCCAAATCATTACCTAGCACTGCACTTCGCTCGTCACCCAGAGATCTAAGATATTATATCTCTAAGCCCTGTAATTTCTCTGGAATCATTGCCCTTCAAACCGGAACACAGTAATGTTTGCACATTACTGCTTGGCGGTAGAATATTTGGCAAAGGTGTGGCACTTCCCCAGGCGGACTCTGCTAAGAGTCCTACCACTACTAAACTAACCTTTTTTTACTAACCTTTACTGTATTCATTGTATTGAAAATAAATTATTGTATTTTATCTATTGTTTAAATTATCTAAGATACTATTATTTTAAAACTGAAGAGGTTTTTGTTTGAACCCGCTAATCTCCAGACATACTGAAATTTTACAAAACTATTTCACCGTTGAATATGTACCTACGTAATCCCTGAGAGCTATGTACTGCTGTAGGTATATTATGTACCACAGGGGAATCCGGGTCGGACCGCTAGTATTTCATAAATATATATCTATATTTCAAACATGTGCTCAAAACATGTAAGCCAAAATAGAGACGTACTTCTTAGCATTCTATGGATTCACCGTGCGGGTGCCGGGTCCATCGTGTGGCAGAGAGAGAAATCTCGAATAGACCCCAAGACTTGTGACTCGGGCGTAGGTTTAAAAGAAGCCCCTTATATTGACGTACGTCAACACTCACCTTCACTACTCGTATTTCTCTCCCTGCCCAGCCAAATCCGATATGATCCTACTAGTGCAGCTTTAGATACTCATTCTAGTATAGAACTTACTGCACTTCTGGACAATCCAAGGTCTTTAAGCAGGTTATAGAGAGATTTTGCTGGTATACCTCTCGCTCCTACTTCTACAGCGTATAAATTAACTACATAGCCATTTTTTGTTAATTCATTTTGAAGGTCGTAACACTTATTTTGTTTCATCACGTGGTCTTTAGGTATATTAGTTTCCCACGGTACGGTAAGTTCTACCAGGACTATGCGTTTCGTAGCCCTAGAAAAAAGGAAAATGTCCGGTCTGGATGACGAAACACCCACATCCTCTGGGATTTTGTAGTGCTTTTCATACGTGTCCATTAAAATAGACCAATCAGGTGCTGAACCCAGGATTGAGTAAGGCTTGTTCTTGGAGTTTGAAGTTGAGCCCTCTTTTACAAAGTTAATTTGTCTTTTGTTTATCGTCAATCCCTTTTGGGCTCTAGCTACCGAAAGGCTTCACGTATGATTTCAAGTGCTCTGTCATGGCGCTGTGAGTAATGACCCCTATTAAGGAGCACCTTGCATCCCACCAATATGTGCCTTGCTGTACATATCGCCTCACCACAAGTATAGCAACATTTTTCAGAGGCTTTTCCCCACCTTACCAAGTTACTCTGGTCAGGGAGGGTCATTTGGAAAGCGTTCAGATAAAATTTATTTATCTATAATAAAAAATAAATGTCGATAAATACAATGAAAATGAAATGTCCTAATTTTATTCTCAAGTTAATTTATGGAAAAGTAACCTCAGAAGTCAATACGTCTAGTCCATTTCATTGATTAGATTAGTGCTCCTGTAAATCTCAAACCTTTCAGCGATCTATCCTCATTAAGCGAACGAATGCACTTACATGAACAAATAAAAAACAACCTTTTAATTCCATTGAGATCATGTAAATCGGTTTTTCGAACTCAAATATAATATATGTATTTATTCTATTTGGTAGAATTGTTTTAGAATACGAAATAAGGTTTACCGCCGTATGCTAAAAAAATTCTCAACAAAAAAGCAAAAAGCTGTCAAAGTTTGGATTCAAAACCGTTTTCAATTGAACTCAAACATTTGTTCTTCAATTTGGTACGTGAGTAAATTTTTAACGTAAATTTTGTAATACTAGCAGAAACCCACGGTTTTACCCTCATAGTTTCCGTACCAGGGGGTCTACCGCCGAACGAAAAATGTCATCGCTTTGATGGTTCTCGCTCTTTTCTTTTTGCTTGAAATGATAGAGACAGCATTAGCAAAGCGATAGCCGATTTAGTTTGGCGGTAGAAGCGCTGTTATTTTCCCGTGATAAAATGAAATGTGTTATTTCAGACTATAATCTATCTATATTCCCAATTCCAACCCGATCTGTTTAGACGTAGCAACGTGATTAAGCAACATAGGTACATCCAAACATTGTGACCTTTTATAATACTACTAGTACTACTAGAAACTAGGCCGTCACAACCATCGATATAAATCAATAGATGTGCCCTGAGCACCTTGCAATTGGTAATATTATTGTTTTCCTGTAGTGGTAGGACTCTTAGCAAAGTCCGCCTGGGGAAGTACCACACCTTTGCCATTTATTCTACTGCCAAGCAGTAATGTGCAAACATTACTGTGTTCCGGTTTGAAGGGTAATGTTTCCAGAGAAATTACAGGGCTTAGAGATATAACAACTTAGATCTCTGGGTGATGAGCGCAGTGCTAGGCAATGATTTGGACTCGTCATGTTCCAATAGCTGCGTGTCACTGTGCTGTTATGTGGCAAGCATGTTGCTTACCGTCAGGCACATGTCGTACTCGTCTCGTCACTTTTTATTTAAAAAAAAAACTGCATCTCTGTGTGTATCGTAAGTGGTTTACAAACAACCAATTTACTTGACGCCTACAATCGCTAGCGGCGAGATTTGGTGTGGTTATACTTATTTTGGTTGTTGACAAAGAATAATGATAGGTGAAAACGTCCGGCGTCCACCGTGTCTTGCAACCGACTAGAACGGAAAGAGTGAGCTCACTCTTCCCAACGTTGGCATGATTGCGTGCGCCCTGAAGTTTGGGACGGCCCATCTTGGGTTCTACGATCTATGGTCACAACGTCATTTAAGTATGTTTTGACAGCAATTTTTAAGCATATTTTTTTACGTAGGTAAGTACAGAAACAATCTTTATTCTTGCGCTATTACAATTATATTATATCATTTTTCGAAGAATCTAGAATATCCATCTAACGTCATAAGGCTGCGAAAATGTCTCCAGTTGCAGTTGATTTAAAGTGCTTTTAATATTTAATGTTGAATGCAGTTAGTTTCTTTTTAAACTGTGTACATTGTTAAGTTGCTTGAAGTCTGTTGTCTGAAGTCTTGGCATTTGAACTGGCTCTGAGGGCAATGTACAGAAGTTAGGTGGTGTACACTGTACAACTAACACGCCGATATAAAGTAGTTTAACTATGCTATCTTTTTATAGATTAAATACATAGTGCTTTTCATGGTACATCGCGTTGTCACTTAACATCTGGCGAGATGGCAGTCAAGTATATTATTCACCTATAGTCACCTATATCTATTATTTAAAAAATACGAGCACGGAATTATGTTTTTGTTGGGGAGCTCACTCTTTCCGCTTTGGTCGATTGTAGGAAACGGTGAACGCCAGACGTTTACACCTATCGCTATTCGTAGTCAACAACCAAAATAAGTAGATCCGCAACACATCTCGCCGCTAGCGATTCTAGGGGTCAAGTAGATTGGTAGTTGTAAACCACTCACGCACACACAGAGACGCAGTTTGTTAACAATTTCAAGGTGCTCAGGGCACATCTTTTGATTTATAGCGATAAGTATCTGACGCATGACGCATAATCAATTGTTGGTATAGACGAGTTCTGCAGTGAAAAACATTCTAAAAGAAATACTTTTTAACAAACATTTTTGGCCATAACGGCTTAGTGTCACGCGACTATTGGAGCATGATTAGTCCAAATCATCGGGTACCGAAAGCTGCTCTCATCACTCAGATATATAAGAAGACTTATCTCTATGCACTGTGATTTTAACCGACTTCAAAAAAGAAGTAGGTTCTCAATTCGGTTCTATGTTTTTTGTAAAATACAATATACCTAATACAAATCACTTTATTGGCACCATAAACAAAGTTGACAACAACTAACCCATATAACCCTCGCCCTAGCATTAAGCTGTTCGTTTGTACATTATGTTTGTTATTGTGCAATAAATATTAAATAAATAAATATGATAACAAAACAAAATGGGCACAAAAGGCGATCTTATCGCTAAAAGCGATCTCTTCCAGATAACCTTTTGATTCATGAGGAAACTAAATTTGTAATAAGTTGTTGTTTTAATTTGTTTGTAATATGTTAGCTCCGCCAAAAGGATAAAAAATACACCATTCTAATTAGTCCGTCAGCAAAATCATGGAAAAACATAATAATACGTGTCCCATTATAGATTTTGATGATTCTTTTTTTGTTTGATAGTTTAGAGGTAAATAATAAAAAACTAAAATAAATTTTATCGAAATCGGTGTGAAGTTTTTTAAATATGAAAAAAAAATAGTTCAGTTATCTAGATGACTTAGTGATAGTCTTTTATGAAATTTGGTCTAGTGTCAGAATTTGACAGTAAATTGAAGTCAGTTCTTGTTTCTTTTTCGGAAAAAAAAACAACTTTCCGGATTACAATTACATAAACCAACAATCTTTTTACAGAACAGCGGATATAATATGCATAAACGTATCAGTAAATAAGGAAAGGAATGTAAAAAAATAAAATGTACAAACCTTTCTTCAAAGTGTTTGATCGAATGTTTATTGTAAGTACTCAACTGATCTCCTCATATAAACAATCGATCTAAACGGGATATCTTTTGCAGCAAGATTTATTCTAACAGAACAGAACATTTCGCATGTTATTTTCCGGTGAGCTTATGAGTGTACAGTTTGTAAGACGCGAGGAAGCTATTTTTGTCTCGTTCGTTCATTATTTTCGTAGTGAAAATTTCTTTAAGCGCGTTGAACAATTTTTGTGGGTACAGAATTCATAGAACTGGCGTCATCGTCACCGAACGCTTTCAATGAGCTTCACGTATTCTGTGTAAGTAGGTATATAGACAGAATTGTACCCATTAATAAAAACTTTTACCGTTAACGAACGATTATAATAATTAACATAATTTACTAGCTTCTGTGCCGCGTCTAACAGTTTTTCACCATAATTCATTTTCGCCAAATACATAATTATTTCATGAAGTATCCTACAGGGACTTCTAACTTTAACGATTTAAAAAGGTATTTATGTGTTATTCCTGTTAATGTATTTAACTATATATTTTATACTAGCAGCGTTTTTCCGGGATAAAAAGAAGGCTATGTTCCATTCCGGTCAAAACTCTGTGTTCTGAATTTCAATTTGATCCATTCAGGTGTTCTGACTTGATTGAGTAACAAACATGAAAACTTTGAAATTAAGTAATTTAATTACAAAAATTTAAAATCTATTCAATCGTAATTTACATACATCATTCGGCTGGCAAAAAGATACGTAGGAACAAATATTTTCACTTACGTCTCCACTTACACTCACTTACACTCATTTTAACCCACAAATTTTCCTCTTTGTGATAGATACACGTGTGATTTGTACAATGACCGAACTATACAAAAAAAAAATGGATACTCAAATTTATTCCCAAAATCTCAAATTTTAGGGAGCTGTTAGTGTTATGGCTATTGTTATCAAAACATGGTGTTCAAAATGGATTATGTTTTTCACAAAAATACATTTCAATTGAAACCGAATGATGATGAAACAAAGGTTTCAAGTTCAGTTGGTGATTTGTTCCAAACACACTAACTAGCAGAAGGGTCAAAGTTTAGATCCAAGCTTGTAAAACCAATCCGGGGTCTATTCCGCACTTTATCTGACACGCTCGCAAGAGACCGCGACCAAGACAAACGGCGTCCCCATCGAGAGAAGACAACGCTTTCCGCCTAGCAATTTTTTTTCTACTCTAGCTTCAGAGTTCAGTAAGCTGTATATACCATCTAGACATCTAGAGCCATCTGAATAATAGGCGTCTTAAGGCCGATTTAAACTGAACGAACATAGAGCTAGAGCTGGAACAAGAGCATTCTTTCTCGATCTTTTAGTGTAAACGAAAGATCGTTCTTAGCGTTTTCCATATTATATTATATTCCATAGAATCTTTGCGAACGCAAACAAAACAACGAAAGAATGCTCTACTTTTGTTTACACCAAATGAATTTGATACAGTGGGGATAGAATGAGCATTCGCTCGTCTGATGTAAATCGGCCTTAAGTAAACTTATGCTTATTTTAATTCTATTTATAGATACATATAAAAATGCCTAGCAGTGCCCCGCAGTTTTACCCGCGTATTTTCCGTATAAAACTTTTCGGGATAAAAAGAGCCTATGTTCTATCAGACTATTATCTATCTATATTCCAAATTTCAGACGTGATTGAGCAACAAACATTCAAACATTGACATTTATAATTTTATTAAGTAGGATTGGTTGTCTGTATGTTTTTTATACCTCTATACCTAATCGCAAACTATGCATTTGATCATGGTTGTGATGATCATTAGCAAAGTTTATTTTAGATTTAATATTAATTGATATCCAAGTTTCTGTACGGATCGGCTTGAAATCTGGCATTCAGAAAATTTTTACTTTGAAATAAAAAAGCTGTTGTAGCCGATAGGTTGAAACGTTTGATTTCACTATCGCAGGGTCTAGTCCCGCCTGCACTTCTGATTAGGTATTCGTCCAAGTACCTACAGATGAATTTGTTGTCACTATTTAATTTAAAAGCTTAGGAAAACATATTGAGAAAACTGGCACTTTCCTAAAATCTTTCAAGATTATGCATCATTCGTGAACCCCCACTAGGCCACGGTGGACTATGACCTTGACATTCTCTTAGTGATAGAAAGTCCCGAGTCCTAGCTATGAGTACATGTATTGTATGTACACACAATTTTAACACATAGACAACGATTTATAACATTTGTACAAGTTACGTATTTCAAAGGCAAAGTTACGGTTGCTCCTTAATCACGTCGGAAATTAAACTGTTCTCAAGTTATTTGCAAATAAAATGACTATTAAAAAAAATGAAGTTATCTCTACCCAACGACGTCTGCATTCATTTAAAAACTAATCTAATATTGGAAAAATCTATCTATTGCCGTTTCGCCGACTAATCAGTTGATTGAAGTGGTACGTAGTGAAGGGTCTGTAGCTTGCCCCTGCGTCATCGAAAACCATATCCAGCTTCGAAGCACTATTTTTATCAAAATAGGTTTACACTTGATCGCTGTCTCTTCGATCCACTGTAGACTTGACATCTAGAATAAATAATGATAATATCGAATCAGGCAAGCCATTACATAGTAATTTATAATATCCGGCGATACTCACTCAGACAACATATTACACAGCTAACATGTTCATTGTTCATATTCCAATTTTTATTTATTAAATACAATAAACCATATTCTATTACGAAAGTAGAAGCAAACTTTGCTAGACAAAAATGATTATAAAAATCAGCGTTTACAAAACCCCGTTTAAAGGGATCATCTGAAGCTCTAAGTGATAAAAGGCTACCAATTGCTACTTTCTTTTAATTCTTAAAGTTTTTAATGAGTTGTCATGAAGTTAATTATTATGAACTATCTAAAATTCACAAAACAGTGCAAAAAGTTTAAGTTGTGTTATTATTAGAGATGTTTATGGGAATAAAACCTTGATAGATTTATCGATAATGGAAATAAAAATTCATTATTATCACTTGATAATAAAATGAATTTCAGCTCAATTGACAAATCAGTGATAATGATGAATTTAAACTTTATGAAAAAATCTTTCTATCTTTATACATTTGGAGCATAGTTAGATTACAGTCAAATATAGCTCATAGGTTTTGACGTGGTAACGTCTTATAATTCGATGAAGCCGGCTGCACGCCCACAAAACATGACGTTACCGCGTTACCGTCGGTCGTTACCTCGCCGCATGTTTGTTACAGTTGTATTAATTATTTCGACCAGTAGTTCAAGCGGGGATGTAGCTCAGTGGTAGAGCGTTCGCTTTGCATGTGAAATGCCCCGGGTTCGATCCCCGGCATCTAAAAGCTTTTTTGCATTGTTTTGATTGAAAATGACCAAATTCTACTGATTACTTTTTACATACAAATCTATTAAACAAATGAAATTAAAATTTTCTTTTGAAAAATGCTACCATTCCATCAGTATTTTCTTAAGACGTTGTCACGTTCTATCGTCAGTAAATCGACTTTACAGACAAACATTTTTTTTAAAGCGGAAATATAACACGGAATAAATATAAATATAACAAATATAACGGGAACAGGAACTGGCGGGTGAAAGCGAGGGGCACTGCTAGTCTAGCTCTCTAGCTATTTGAAAAAGCGTTGGCGACGATTACACGTAGTCAGCGTTTTAGGTCTCTGGAGTAATTATAACTTATTCCCGACTTCATTTAGGAGAAACCAAAAAGCCGTTTTATGAAATATTTAGCAAGCTTGCTGTGATAGGACTATTGTGTTAAGACTCTAGGCCTATTAAGCGAGACGACAAAAAAAAACAAATTAGTCCGTTAGTTAGATTATTTAAAAAAATGTACACGATGTTTTTTTTTTTAGGTTTCACAAACAAAAATGACGAAGATACAATGCTAAGAAGTTTTTAGCGACATCAAGTTATGGTACGATTTTTAAGATAGAGTGACGTCACAACCCCCCCATTCCCGAAGTTTGATGATCTATATCTTTGTGAATTTGATTAAACAAAGAATACGTGTCCCATATTTTTCCGTAATCTAATAACGAAATAATTAGAATGATACATTTAAGACCCTGTCGTCATCCAAATTATCACTTCTTCGAAAGAAACTCTATCGCCGTGATATTATGCAAGTGATAAGCGCCTTCTACTTTAGCTTAGTCTTAGGCCTACTGTCCACGCACGCGTCTTTTGTCGAATGCATGCATCCTACGAACAAACGCAAGACGTGCGGCTGTCGTGTCGTTGTCGTTTCGTGGACACAGACTTCATTATTTGTACGCAAGATGCAAGCATTCGTCTTGCATCCGACAATTGTCGAAATCGTGCGGATGTCGTGCAGCTACGTGGACAATTGGCTTTAGTCTTCAATTGTCTGGGGCTGATTTTATTTCTGAGCAAGCGTGGTGCGTAACGTCATGCGTTCCAGCTTGCTCGTATTATTACTGAATTTATTAAAAGGTTATTTATAAAATATATTTTCACAACCCAGATGCAGCCGTTGAAATAAATAAATGGTCACAGTGTAGGTTACGAATATTCTAAAAACTTACAAAGTGTATTAGTTTATAATTGTAATTATTGTAATATTCCGTCACACCACCATCGTCCGATGGACAAATTAAAGTACAACGATTTTTCAACGGAAAATGTTTGATCATAATAATCACACTACAGCGTTTACCCTAAATTCCACTTGTAGGTACTACGAGAACCTCTTGTGTCTAAAATAAATTTTGTTTTTTAGTTTGCTTATTTACATTCTTTTTTCTATTTGTAACTGAAATAAGAAATATATCACTGCCTAATATTATATTTAACTAATAACACATTTTTTTTAAATAAAATATGAATTTTAATGGTATTATATAGTATATCCTAGGACTCATAAAACTTTTTTTTATTTTCTTCCATAGATAAAATAGACAAGTTACTTAAAATTTCGTAAAACTGTTGACGATGAAATCAAAACGATTTATATAAAAAAAATATTTCACTGTGTCAGAGTTTATCTCTTCAGAAACGTTAAGAGTTTAAATAAATTATTTAAGTGTTGTTTTTCTGATCAATCAATCAATAGAAAGAATTTTCTAAGGAAAAGTACAATTAATTTAAAATCTGCCGACGATAAGTAAAAGAATAATTACTTTCGCCAAAAAATAATTACACGGTTTAATTATTTTGCCCGAAAGTAATTAAAATTCTTTAATTAAAGGTAAAGGGACGAGTTTGCGGTCTCAATTGGAGAACTTAAATGAAACAGTTAAGTTCAACTTCCTAGTAATTTAACTTCGGTCCTACTTAAAGCTAATTTCGACGAAACAAACAGACATTCTACGTAATTAAATAAATGTAAGTACTCACTTATTCGTCCAGTTGTTAGAAATTATTTCTGTTGTAGGTATCACTCAAATTGTAATCCTTTGTAAGTTTTGAATCACTTTTTATTTTCTAATTATTCAGTTTTACAATCACTTTTCGTTCACCAAAAAACTTTTACTAAACATTTTTAGCGACACTTTATTGAATTAGAAACAATAAACTTTGTTCACAAAAAATTTAATTGTTGTATTTTTAGTCATTAAAAAAAAGTCAGGTAAGAACCTCACAAATCAAAATTAAATCCTTCATGGTGCACAAAGTTTTGAACGTATTTTGAAAAAGGAATACTTGTGCTGTTAGTTTTCGCGCGCAAACGGTGAAGCGTCTCGAACCCGGGTCGGCCGGCGAGCGTGGCTGCTTTCGAACAACTGCGATATCAGCGATAAATATAATGGCACTGAAGCTCTCGTTCGAAGCTCATATCATGTTAGAAGCTTCGCAGTTCCCGCTAGTAATTTCAGATTTCAGATTCAGAACAGATTCAGGAAACCTTTATACATATTTTTTTGTGTTTGGTTTAATGTTGATCACAGTAACAATGTCATACGCTTGTTTAAGGTTGCTCACTGCTTATTAACTAGATCCGCCCTACGGTGTAACCTGCGGCTTCTTTCTTTTAATCTTTTTCATAATACTTAATTTGTCTTCGGTATTCAAGGGTACATTTTAAAAAACTTTTAATGCCATATTGAATTATGTTTGACCAAACATTGTTTCAAGTTTCAGGCTCCAAAAATGTAGAAACTTGGATATAACTTTCATAATTAGGTAGGTATTTAAGTAAGTACGCAGGTTATAAACTGAGAACGGACAGTTTTTTACAGATTTGAGAATAATAATACTACATGAGGAATACGTCAACTATCTTCATGAAAATTATTAAAACGCCCATAGGTAATAAATTTAAATTTAATCATATTTTCCATACATTTCCCATTAGTGTTATTGAGACATTTCTTACATATATTATATAAAAATGTTTATTCAGACACAAACCTACGAGTACAATTTGAAATACGTTTCTTAAATACTTTTCTTGATAGCAGAGTCCGCCTGGAGAATTACCACACCTTTGCCAGTTATTCTACCGCCAAGAAGTAAAGGGCAAACATTACTGTGTTCCGGTTTGAAGGGCAATGTTTCCGGAGAAATTGCAAGGCTTAGAGATATAACACCTTAGCTCTCTGGCTGACGAGCGTAGTGCAGTGCTAGGTAATGATTTGGATTCTTCATGGTCCATCAAGTACATGTCTTGAGCATCTCGCCACTCCATCCTCTAAAAAAAGTTTGATCTAGATTAAATTAGTTTCTTCTAGGTCTACGTGTTCCATCATGGACCGTATCGTTGCTTAACATATATTTATAAAACCAATCGATCAATCGATTTGTTTCACGTAATTATTGTATTACAAAAGTATGTATTTACTTTCCGTTAAAACAATAATAGTTAAAATTTAAAACTTCGATTTCAATTTTCATAAATTTTAATAAGTACTTATTCTGATTATTTAAAAACCGTTTAAAAAATTATGTTGTTTCTAATATAAGCATTTTAGAACTAACATTATTCACTTGAAATTTTTGACGAAGTAAGAATAAAGTTAGGTACCTATACGTTTTACATTTTAATTAGTAATGCAATTCTCATGAAAGAATATTCATTTCAATTAGATTTTTTCTTATTATTTTAATGAAACGCTAATATTGGCTGAAAGATCAGCTCAATGAAGATCGAAGCCTTCAAAGCATTACGCTCTTGAATTAAATTTACTCGAAACTTGCAAGTAATTTAAATATACTAGTAGTTTTTTTTTCTTCTTAATTTTAATATAAATATTGGTGGACAATTCACAAACAACACCATCTGACCCCTAACTAAGCAAAGCTTGTACTATGGCGGCCAGATAGCTGATATAATACTTACATAGTTTTAAATACATACTCATTATACATAGAAACACCCATTAATAGGTAAAAGTTAGTTAATATACCGTATATAGAACATTTCATAATGTCATGCAGTGTATGAAATTTAAAAAAAAACACTGGAAAAACGATGCCTTTGCTTATTTCCATTGACTAATTTAATTTTGAAATGAAATAAAATCTATTGAACTATGACTGTTTTAAAAGCAAAAGTTTGTGATAAAAAATAAACTCCACAATAATAACTGTGTTTGCTCAGAAAATTACAAACGCTAAATTTATGAGTGTTTACAGATATTTATTTGTCTTTGACGCAAAAACTGCTGCAGGAATCTGAATAAAATGTTGTATATAGGTAGATAATAGTCTTAGATAACAAATGGACTAATTTTAATCCTGGGAAAATAACGGAGTCAGGAACTACACGCGTGAAACCGCGAAGAACTGCTAGTCTGTAATAATTAATAGATATTTCATTTAAACCCAATATTCGTGGTTTAAACCAACAATTTCGTCTCACGTTGACTTTCATAGTACTAACAATTTATATAGCACTATGTAGGTACTTATCTCAGTAGTATATTTCCCTACTAATGGAAGGATGTGGGAGTTGACAGGATTGCTTACACTTTTCACGTTTGTTAAACATGCTTAGATTCTCATAGTTGTATTATAAGTTGGATAAGTTAACGACCCGTATCGTGGAATATTCTCAACGTTTCATCGTTATAACTTTTTTACATTTTTAAACGAAATATCATTATAATAAGTATAATACTCAATGTAGTTAAAAATATACAAAAGATTGCATGTTGATGAGTTGGTAAATCTATCACTATATTTAATATGTTCAGCCAATGCGATGGTCTATTGAACTATGCTTCGTGCAATGTTCAATTCAAAACAAAGGTAATTCTGAGGTATAAAAGTCCTCACATAGTTAGGTTCATCATACAACGGATATGTTATAGAGGACTTACAAATAATAATAATTAGTAAGTAGTTATTTCAAGTATGAAAGCTCTCAGAATTTTACGAGGTAAGCACCTATTATTGTTTATACTCGGAAACTACACAATAGATGATTGAATACACAATTACATGGATAGATGGTGACAAAACCTAAATACAATAAGAACTACGCTACATACCTCACTAACTACTTACATCTAAGCACAACTCAATTTTATTGTCTATTGAGTATGGATGAGACTACTAGTAGGTAAATGATTGAGAAAAGAGACGTACAAGAAGAAAGGACAACATTTATAATCATTGGTTGGAGACTAAGCTAAGTTTGAAATACTGGTACGTTTATTTCAGTCATGGGTTTTTTCGCTATTAGTAATTACCTATTTAAAACTAAACGCAAAATGAAGAATATTATGAGTAGACTGACGTGCCGAGCGAGCCAGATGATTAACGGAAAACAGTAATGTCTACACATTAGTATTTTAAACTAACATTTTTGTATATGAAGACTACATTTTTAGTCAGTATAGTTTTTAGCGAATCGGTCTGCCAACCCATTATATACCAGTCGTCTGTCGATTATGCTCGAGCTACACGAGGCTAGTTTTTCAAGCTAGGATAGCAAGCTAGTGTTAATAAGTTAGCGAGTTAGTACTTCTAGCTTCGTGTAGACAAAACTAGCGTTGCGTGGCATTGCACGTTTTGTTGGTAAAACAATAAAAAAAATAGCTTACAATTTTTTTTTACAATCTAGTAGACGGACTGATTAATCTTTTTAGTCACATATATTTAAACACAACACAGTTCAGGCCCATGATAACAATGATATCCCACCAAAAACATTCTGTAAAAAACTAGCCAAGTCTCGATGAAGCTGCATATTTATCTCTAAAAAGTAATGAAATCTAGACAAAGCCGTGCCAAGTCTAAGGTTCCTTACTGCGATTTCTTTATTATTATAGTTAATGTTGTGTGAATTGGCCGTTGAAGGGTACACATGGGTACAAAACCAGGTGCTCCATGACACCATTGCACCAATCTGTCGCCAGAACCGCTACCATTGACGCTTGAAAATGGCCACTTGGAAAACGTTGATTCAATAACCAGTCAATTGTTTTTGTTTTACTATTTACCTAAATTGTGTGTATCCTATATGGTGTGAACAATAAAGAATTTCAATAATACTTATGTGTAGGCGAGCCGGAAACAAACAGTTTAAAAAAATATTTCTAGTCTAGACGGACTTCTATTCATTGATAGAAGTCCGTCTGTACAGCAGACGACCGTCTGTACCGTCTGCAGAAGTCAGCATTCGATGCTGAATGCAGGTGCTTGCTGTTGATTAACAACAGCCTATTAAGAGACACTAGTGTCCAATTACCAATACCAGTATAGGGTATTATCTCGCTTAACAAACATAAGTAGTTACAACAGATACAACATACCGTGTAAACAAAATTGACTTGCATCCACTAACGGACTAACGTATAAAGAATGTTCAACGGCCAAGTCACACAACATTAACTATAATAACAAAGAAATCGCATTAAGGAACCTTAGACTTGGCACGGCTTTGTCTAGATTTCATTACTTTTTAGAGATAAATATGCAGCTTCATCGAGACTTGGCTAGTTTTTTACAGAATGTTTTTGGTGGGATTTCACTTCTTTTTGTAGAAACGTGGACTTATTGATTTATTATATTGGATGTATTATTTGACACATATTCTTTTTTTCCGGTTCTGATTCTTGTACAGTAGCAACAGTTTTTCGTATTGCCCATTCGCGTTCATTATTTATGTAAGTGGACTCTCCAGAATAGGCAAAGAACTTTAGAAGATTGGAAGAAGACTGCAAATAAATAAAAGCCAGTCTAGCTTTATCCAGAGTTTTCCTTTAATTTTATTTATATACATATATGCGTATTAAAACTTTGACTCTGACCATACATTATATTGTTATCCTAACTATACAAATCTTTCTTTTCTTTTTTTCCGGTTCTGATTCTTGTACAGTAGCAACAGTTTTTCGTATTGCCCATTCCCGTTCATTATTTAAGTAGACTCTCCATAATAGGCAAAGAACTTTAGATGATTGGAAGAAGCTTGCAAATAAATAAAGGCCAGTCTAGCCGTATCCAGAGTTTTACTTTAATTTTATTTATATGCGTATTAATAGCAGAAAGGGAGGCATTCGCCCAGTAGTGGGAAGCAATAGGCTAGATTAAATTAGATGATGTGTCCCACTACGCTGGATTTTTGCAATGACAGTCGATTTTTTATGTACCAATAGTAGAATGGGGCATAACTATATCTCTTATACAGCTGAGACAAGCTGAGGGTTCTTCATCAGATACTTCAGACCTTCGATTTTTGACATCAAATGAAGAAACAAACAAAGTTGAATATTTTTTGTAAAGGCGTGTTTTCAAATAACCAGTTATACCACCAGGTACTCCAGATTTTCGATATTCCTAGTTTTTATAGTTTTCCCTTTATGTGGTCATTAAACCCTAAGTCTGTACCAAATTTCAGCTCTCTGAGTTTATGGGAAGTACTAGTTCTATTTTGATGATCATGAGTGAGTGAATGAGTGTCGTAAATGCGAAACTTTGCGTGCGCTTAACTTCGGAACTAAATGACGTACAGACTTGAAATTTTGGATTTTAAGTACGCGATTATAGCTTACTAGATGACGAAAATTTCAGCGTTCTGGTTTTATCCAGAGGTTCTCAAATAGGAGCCTGAAAATGCGACGAAATGGTTCCAGTAAAGGATGGTACGGCAGTGTTTGCTTCGCGCTCGACTTGGCGGGGGCACTGCCGTGCCCCCAGATAAGTACTAAGTACAAGTAGCTATATCAAGACGTCAACATTATGAATTTGGATTGGCAGTTCGATTTATATGTTTTATTCCTTACTAGAAGCGCCTCGCGGTGTTACCCGCGAAGTTCTTGTTCCCTTTGTTTTTTTTTCGGGATAAAAAGTAGCCTATGTGTTCTTCCAGACTATAATCTATATGTATTCCAAATTTCAGCCCGATCCGTTCATACGTTAGGACGTGATTGAGCAACAAACATCCAAACATCCATACATTCACATTTATAATATTATATATTCCTTATAAGGGTGAATATACTATGGGTATAAATAATTGAATCGGTCTGTGTAAGCGTTCTCCAAACCTGAATGCCTTAATAAATTAATAGCACCTGTACTGCTGGGTATTCTCAGTGATTGGTCTTTAATACCAAATGCGAGGGTGGCACCTCAAGATTTATTTCTTCTGAATAGAAATGGGAAAAGAAAAGAACGGCACATAAAAGGACACAAAATGTACGTACATAACCTAATCAAACTTTTAACAGACTTAAAATTAAAAAAAAATGAGCAAGCAATTTTTCCTTTTATGTAGATTTTTCAAAAACCGCAATATTTCAAGATAATTTAAAATTGTACTATCTTGAAATTATGATGTACCTGACAAAGAAAGAATGATTAGGTAAAGTCAATTCACAGTTTATTGACGGAGCTATCACGTAACATATTTTACGTGTAAAAATCAATAATTTTATTTATTTGCTAATTGACAGCTATGTAATCACAATTCCAATAATGTTCTTCCATTAACGGCCATGACAACATGCCAAATTCATATCCATATTACAGAGTCATTTGAGGGCTGTGCTTTAAAATAATGAAACAAAATAAATAAGGCCAGCATTAATGGCAAAACTTACTATACAAATGCAAACGAACTGAAATTTTAAATAAATAATCCAATTTGTAAAAACATTCGTTTGCCAACCACTTAATCAATTGAGTATAAAATTGCTTGTAAAGAATATCCAATAGTTCAACGGATAAGAATTAAAAATTATAGAACAAAAAAAGATCCGTGCGAACACAATTCTTTCTAAGAATTTCCAACATTGATTGCAGTAACTTTAAACGAATCCGTAGACTTCGTAGCTTTGAATTTCCTCTGCACCTCTAAGTGCAGTTAATCTACCGCCAAGCAGTAATGTGCAAACATTACCCTGTTCCGGTTTGAAGGGAGATGTTTCCAGATAAATTACAGGGCTTAGGGATATAACATCTTAGATCTCTGGGTGACGAGCGCAGTGCAGTGCTAGGTAATGATTTGGACTCTTCATGTTCCAATAGCTGCATGTCACTGTGCTGTTATGTGGCAGGCATGTTGCTTACCATCAGGCACAAGTCCTGCTCGTCTCGTCACTCGTTATTTTAAAAAAAAGTCTTCTCCCAGTGAAGATGTACAAGTTTGTCTTTACTGCCTTTGACGGTGAACGGTAATTATCCAGGAATCTTTCGAAGTTATAATATGTTATCCACCAACCCGCGCTAGACCCGCATAGTTGATTGATATTGACGCTCTACTCGCGAGAAAATATAAGAGCTATAATATAAGAATACTAGCTGAACGCACGCGCGTTGCTACGCCATCTATCGAAAATTGGTCGTACCAATTCAAATTTTGTTCAAATTCGGTTACCTTAGGTTCTAATGACGCAACCTTTGACAAATGCTGTCACGCAACGAAAGCTCTCTAAAAGCAATATTTTTTCCCCCGTTTTTGTTACATTTTTCATTCATGCTCGGCTTCTGTTGATAGTAGCGTAATGTTAAATACCCTATAGCCTTCCTCGATAAATGGACTATCCTACAAAGAAATAATCTTTTAATTCGGACCAGTAGTTCCAGAGATCCTTGCGTTCTAACAAACAAACAAACATACAAACAAACAAACAAACTCTTCAGCTTTATAATATTAGTATAGATATAAGAGTCTTTACTTAAATCTAAGCATCTGCAAACGAAAATTGTTCCGGATCAATGTCTAAAAACTAACTGCAGTCTTAAAACTAACAAATATGAACTAGTATGGCTAGTTGTGTTTTGATTTTCTCGTTACGCATCATAATATATTCTAAGCATGCGAAAGCCCTGAAACAATCTGATGGTCAGGTGAAATTAAAGTATTTACTACTGAATGAAATAAAAATAAGCAAAAAATTGCAGTAAGAAAGTAGTACTGAAACCTAGTAGCACCATGTTTAACGCTTTTTGGAACAATTTTTCTACTTCTAAGAACTACTAATTGTCTACAAAAATATACTCATGGTCTCCAACGATTCATACACTGAAAACTGACAATATTACCTTTGTGTAAGAAATATGGATTGAGATATACAAATCGATGAAGCTTTCTTCACTCAAGTTAATTTATTTAATCTGCAAAACTCGGGTTGTAGGTATCCAATTAATATTGCCACATGTTACTCAGTTATGAGGGTTCACCAAAGGTACATACATATATTTTATGAAATTGCAATAGGTATTTGGTATTTACCTGATGTTATGCAATAACATATCCCTACCCATATACGAATTTGTTTATAGGTTTGGCCTCACAACGAATTAGAGAGAAAGAATCGAAAATTTCAGCTAATATTATCGAACTGAAATTCAACCGACTGTGCACCTTACAACCTCTTGCGACAGGGTACATATTTGTATATCTACAATCTATTTTATCAAATAATCGTAATATTATTAACAGTGCGCCTAAAGCCAGGAAACAATTAGATTTCACCCGCGCGACGCGTTTCTTAATGTGATGTACATAAAGTCGAGAATAGCATGACACAGTTTGGAGGAAAAATCAATATTTAATCAGGAGTCCATTTTTGACCAAGTTTTATTTAATTACTCAATAACTAAACATAAATTTAAAAAAGTGTTCGGTTACTTTACTAGAACGTACAAATAGGAATTTTATTACCAAAAAATAATGTGGGGTCATCGCTGATAATTTCGAGTACTCGAATTAAAACGGGTTTTTTTCGGTGTCATTTTTATTTTTTTATTGTAAAAAACTCTGATCTATTTTTAAAATTCTATTCGGTTATTGTGCTTCTTCTTGATTGTACCCACACGTCAATATTTTTTTTGTCATAGTTTTTAGTTTCTTAATTTCAATGAGCGGCGTCGAAAATGTCCTTTTTTCGTTTTCTGACTTTAGGCGCCCCCTTAAGCTCAAGAAGTTTTTTGTTTGACCGCACTAATCGCAGTTACTACTGGACCGATTTGAAAAAAATCTTTAACCGTTGGGTACGTCCGAAATTCCCGAGTGCTATAGGCTAGTCCTATTATGAACCACGGGTGAACCCGGGGCGGATCGCTAGTGCAAATATACAAATACCAACAAGAACTTTAGAAACTGTATCGCTCCTACGGTACCAGCTTTGATTAGTTTGGAGTTAGGAAATGTAGTCTGGAAATTGTCCGGCAATATTCTCGTACAGCGCGTGACTAAGTTGACAAATCGAAATTGAGTTGTAGTCATGTGCCGAAAATGTACAGGGTTCTATCGCCTAACTAAAACTGTCTTAGCTTTGATATTGCTCTCTCTTTTCTTTTCGCTTGAAATGATGGAGACAACAATAGCAAAGCCATAGCCGATTGAGTTAGGCGGTAGAAGGACAGGACGCATGATGTTGCAGAAATGTTTTAGTACATCGATTAACTATAGTGATTATCAAGGATGGAAGAAAAATGTACCTATGTATTGGTTTGTGGATATGTTGTGTGCTCAGTAGTAATAGTTTGGAAGGTATGTAGTGTAGTATGATCCTCATTATAACTTAGTTTTTCCAATGAAAACTCTACCCAATAAAATACTTAGTTAATATTTGTTTTCATATTACTCACTACAATTTTTTAATTCATTCTAAAAAGAAAAATAGGTTAGAAAATTTAAAATTGAATATGAGAAATTTCTCCACCCACCCGTATTCGTCTATTATTTTTGATGAACTGTTTCTAACTTTTAATAATTAGTGTGTCAATAAAGTGTGTATTGGTATCTACCTTAGATAAAGAATAAGTAAATAGTTCAAAACTTTCCCCACGGTTCCATTGTAACAATCGTAAGTAGATGAGGTGAATGTTAGCGATGGCAACATAGTGAAATGCCGCGACAAAAGTATGACACTTCCACAAGAGTGACAAGACAATATATAGCTATCAGACCCGGGGTTCTACCGCCTAACGAAAAACGCTTTGACGCTTTGGCATTGCCGTCTCTTTCATTTCAAGCGAGAAGAAAAGAGACAGCGATATCAAAGCATCAAAGCGTCAAAGCGTTTTTCGTTAGGCGGTAGAAGCGCCGTGCTTTCGGTGTAAAGCGTTTGTTCTAACTCTATACGTCGTATATGTAAACTCTTTGGTATCTACTGGGAAAACTATCTTTAAGTTTTCTCTTTACATTTTAATGGTAAATTTAATGTATTCATTATAACAATTATTTTTACACTAGCAGCCGCCCGCAATTTTTCCCTCGTTCGTTGCCTGATTTTTCCCGCGGTAAAAAGTATTTCAGACTTTATAACGTTCAATTCAACTTTCAACAAATTTGAACTCAATCCTCTCAATCGTTCTCAGTTTTTTAGCAACAATAATCCAAACTTTCGTATTTATTATATTAAGATTACATTTAATTATTTTTTTCAACATTTTCAGACAATATGCGAATATTACTTAGTTATATTAATCAACAAAAATAGCTTGTTTTTCACCGATGACTTATCTTCTTATTCGCGCTGTGTAGCTACGGATATTTTAAGTTTTTAGGTATTGCTTGAAATATGCATGCGGTGCATAAAAATCCCACTAAATGTTCCCACTGCTGGGATTCGGCGCCTTCTCTAACAAGGAGAGAATCATAATCCACTACGCTTGTCTAATGCGGGTTGGTGAATGACGTGACCACGAAAGATTCATGCGATTATTCATATTCGAAATACTGTGGCAAATGTGTTTTTTTGTGCCGCAGTGTTAACATTAACACCGACACCGGTGAGCAGACCGGTGGAAGCAGAATACAAAATCTAGGTGTAGAGGATCCACACCCAGCGAAGACCACAATCCTCAGTCATGAGGGAGTGACAACAGAGAGAGAGAGAGAGAGAGAGTGAGTTTAAAATTAAAATTGGCAAAACAATCTTGATCAACGCGAGGCATGACCAAAATACTGGTGTTTATTTTACCGAACTTATAAGCATTACCGTTCAGTGTGGTAATTCCGTTAGCATGCTGGATATACTTCCGACTGGTAGTAGTGGGCTTGATCTTCATGATTATTTTTAGATTTTCGTTAGTATGTGGATACTTCAGATGTGCCTAGGTAAGTATAAAGTATAATGTATTTTTTTAGTATAGAGTGATGAGGCGAGCAGGGCATGTGCGTGATGGTAAGCAACATGCCTGCCACATAAGAGCACAGTTACACGCAGCTATTGGAACATGAAGAGTCCAAATCATTACCTAGCACTGCACAGCGCTCATCACCCAGAGATCTAAGATATTATAGCCCTGAAATTTATCTGGAAACATTGCCCTTCAAACTGGAACACAGTAATGTTTGCAGATTACCTGGCAAACTAGAATAACTGGCAAAGGTGTGGTACTTCTCCAGGCGGAATCTGCCAAGAGTCCTACCACTACCAACGTTATATGTAACTAGCTGAACGCGCGCGCGTTGCTACGCCATCTATCGAAAATTGGTCGTACCAATTCAAATTTTGTTCAAATTTGGTTACCTACTTTAGGTTCTAATGACGCAACCTTTAACATATGACAAATGCTGTCACGCAACGAAAGCTCTCTAAAAGCAATATTTTTCCCCCGTTTTTGTTAAATTTTTCATTCATGCTCGGCTCCTGTTGATAGTAGCGTAATGTTAAATACTCTATAGCCTTCCTCGATAAATTGACTATCCTACAAAGAAAGAATCTTTCAATTCGGACCAGTAGTTCCAGAGATCCTTGCGTTGAAACAAACAAACATACAAACAAACAAACTCTTCAGCTTTATAATATTAGTATAGATGATTAAACGTTTTTTTTTTATTTGTTGTACCACAAAGAGTTTTATATTTATCTATCTATTTAAGTATGTAGATAGATATTTCACCGAGTACATATTTTAAAATCTACTATAAAGACAGTCAGCCCTCAATTATGATTGCTATTTTCTTTTTATTTATTTTACTTATTTGAGTAAGTCCACATCCAAATATAATTCATTTTTTTTATAAAATTATTATTAAAATTTACCAGTTTCTGACTTTTTCCTTTGTGTGCACCCAATTACCTATCTGGATGCCAAATTTGATGTAGTGGTCTACAAGTAAAGTAGTGGCAGGACTTCATGTCGTTCTCATTGTAATTTAAGGGCGTACCCCGAGCAAATGACTTTGAGTATTTCTTACCTTATCGCACACCGCAAGAAAGAGCAAGAGAGAAACAGTAGGATTTGCCGCTGTTTTACGCTCAATTTTTAGAATACACTCTTTATAAAATCAGATTTTGGTCTTTTGAAAAAAATATTTCTACCAAAATGTTCGTAATGGAATTGTCTATCCGTTGGTGTAAGCACAAAATCAAAATAGTAGAGGTTTTTCGAGGAGATGCATGATAACTACAATTTTTTTTTTTTCATGGTTTCGTTGTGAGGCGATTACTTAAACAATAAGTCCATTAACAAAATAATAAAACTACCATTTTGAAGCCAAGAAGTTGTAGAAATTTAATGTAATTTTTACCAGTTAATATTTGTTTTGGCTAATAAGTAGATAGCTCTGAAAATTGGACAAAAAACTCGTTTTGCTGGGGGACGCACCTTAAATAGGAAAATCACACAAATTTTTGTCTTCGGTGGGAATCAAACTAAAATGAGTAGACTCACCGACTTACCGCGAGGCTAGTTAGAAATAATTTAATGACTGAACATAATTCTAACAAATGAGGTGGCGAGAGATCCACTCAGCTCACACACCGCTGTAGTATTTTGAAACGCTGTTTGTATACGTTTGAATATTTTGTTTATTCAGTCACATGATGGATGAGTGATGAAAACACCTATTTATATGTGAAGGGTAATAGACGCCATGTTAAAAGTAGACGGTATGGTGTATTGAAGAAGAAAATGTACGCGTGTAGACGATGCTTTTGTCTAGGAAGAAAATATGTTAAATAAGTTAAATTTGTATTTATTTTTTAAAGATATTTTTGAAATAAACAAATTGCAAATAATGCCGCCAGCATGCTGGGTATGCTTTCGATTGGTAGTGGGCTTGAACATCTTGATTATCTGTAGACCTTCATTGGTCTATGGATGGTTCAGGTGTGCTTAGTGTAAGTAGTTAGTTAGGTATGTGGCGTAGTGTAGTTCTCATTGTATTTTAGTTTTGTTAATAAAGGTTAAAAAACAAATTAACAAATAATATGTCGACAGTGAAGTGCGAATACCTCCTAACTAACAAAACACTAATTTTCCAGGAGATGAAAAAACGTTTTATTTAGTTTATAAATTTGTTTTCAAATGATTTTAGGTGATATTTCTACTATCATTTTGACCTTTATTTTTGTTCCTATCATTTTAATTTTGACCCAGTACATGTAAAACTGAACTTTAATGCATTCTAAATAAAAAGTCAATTTTGCAAAAGCTGTTAGATACGAGGAATTTGCACTTCACTTTCGATATGTAGAAGTGTTTGTGTAATAGGGTACCGGACTGGGTCAAAAATACACCATCCTAATTAGTCCGTCAGCTAGATCATGGAAAAATATTGGACACGTATTTTTTGTTTTTTTCATAATATTAAAAATCGTCAAAGATATAGACCATCAAACTTCGAGAGTCGCGACGTCATGCGTGAGTAAAAATCGTATTCACAAGTGACGTCACACGAAACTTCGAAGCGCTGTATCTTCGTCATTTTTTGTTTGTGAAACAAAAGAAAAAAACGTGTACAATATTTTTTGGCAATCTAACTAACGGGCTACTTAGTTTTTTTGAGGACTGTACCCTATTGTGCAGCATATGGCCAATACCAATGGCCAAAATTGGATCCTCACAGCTAGGCTTCAGGGTTATCTTTTGCAAAAAGAGCGCCAAGGCCATTATCCACCGCTATGGCTAAGTGCTATGGCTGGCGCATATCCCCAAAATATTTTTATCATTCTTCACAAACACAAAAGGTTTTTTATTATTGGCCATCGTGAAACGTGGATATTATTAAAGAATTTTGGTAACGTTTCATTCGCCTAATTAATTAGTATACAAATGTCTAGAATGCTCTGAATATACTCAATAATTCTTATAACCTTTCCATACATTTTTACACTCTTAAATATTTAACCAATGCCAAAAAAAATTGATTAAAATGCAAAAAAAATGGAACGTGGAGAAATTACAAACAAAAAAATATGAATTCACTATTCTTGTCAAGTAAATATTCGTTTCAATAATTCGACAAATTTAAGTAAAATGACGTCTAATTTGCAACACAGTAGCTTAGCTTAATTACACGGCGTCGGAATCGTCAAATCAGACTTAAAGTTACAATACCATTACGGTTTTATAGCAGGAATTGGGGACAGTTCTCGAACGGTCGAGAAAAGTCCTTTCAGAGGAGGTGTAGTTTTTTTTTAATATTTTACTTGACAATCATGTCATGGATCGAAGAGCGCTACTACTCTTCGATTTCACCCGCGTAGTTTCTAAAGCGAGCTATAAAATACTGAGATATAAGTTTTCACTTCTATCGGCAGTTCCTATGACCAATATTTTAGAGATTGTGTTGGCGAATTTCATAAGATGGTGTAGTTATTATTTCTTGTGTAAATCCATGACATGATTGTCAAGTAAAATATTAAAAAAAAACTACACCTCCTCTGAAAGGACTTTTCTCGACCGTTCGAGAACTGTCCCCAATTCCTGCTATAAAACCGTAATGGTATTGTAACTTTAAGTCTGATTTGACGATTCCGACGCCGTGTAATTAAGCTAAGCTACTGTGTTGCAAATTAGACGTCATTTTACTTAAATCTTAAAGTCAGGAATAAATCTTCAAACATTGTCGTCTAAATAAGCATAGCCATCTAGATTCGACGGTCATGTTTATAACGCATTTCTAGATTCCCTTGGTCCATAATGCCGACCCAAGTTCACCCGAAGATTTCTTTAATTTACGAGCATGACGCTTAAACTCGATTCACACCATACCCATTACACGATTACAATCAATTCACAGCCAAAGAAAAATCTGTGTTGTGCGCCAAAAAAAGTTATCACTTCAAAATCATACATCCGAATAGTTGAGTATCTCTGTTTTCGAAATCTGTTTAAAAATATCGATCGCTCTAGAATAACCGCCCGAAGTATCATAATGGGACGAGCACGTACGCAGTTGGACTATACACCCTGAACAATGTTGTTAACTTGTTAAGTATTTTACACTCTCGACATTTTACAACAAACATTTATCGAGGAAAGCCATAGGCTATTTAACATTACGCTCCTATCAACAGGAGCGGAGCATGAATGAAAAATGTAACAAAAACGGGAAATATATTGCTTTTTGAGAGCTTTCGTTGCGTGACAGCATATGTCTATCTTTTAAAGGTTGCACCATTAGAACCTAAGCTAACCGAATGTGTTCAAAATTTGAATTGGTACGACCAATTTCCGATGGATGGTGTAACGCGCGCATGGTTTAGATAGTTACGTAATAATGGAGCATCATACATGTACAAATGACCAAAATTGGATTCTCGCAGCTGGGGCTCAGGGTTATCTTTTACAAAAAGAGAGCCAAGGCCATAATCCACCGCTACGGCTAAGTGCAAGTTGAAGGATGGCGCATATCCCCAAAATATTTATATCATTCTTCACAAACTCAAACGCTGCATTATAGGCTATTGTGAAAAATATCGATCGGTTCAGAATAACCGCCCGAAGCGTCATAATGGAACGAGCATGTACGCAGTTCGACTTTACACCCTGAACAATGTTGTTAACTTGTTATACTTAACACTCTCGACACTTTACAACCTTCCTAATGTGCGTTTTCACAAAATGTTTCCTTTCTAATTAGTAAATGCATAATGGCACAAATTTACCGAGCTCAGAGTGAAAACTCGGTTTTATGGAACACTTTACCGGGAATATTATAACTTTATATCTTATTGTTATCGTTATCACCGAAACTGATTCAATTCAATTCAATTTCAATTGAATTTGGGGAAATAAACGTGGAAGATGATTTGCTTTTGAAGATTTTTTTGAAGCAGACGTGTTTTGTAGTAGTTATTTGAACTTGGTGGTTAAACAAAATATTCTAGTAAAACGTTCTTATAGTGCTACGTCTTAAGGCCTGTTTTCATTTTGATTAGTGCGAGTGCGAGCAAGTAGTGAAGGTGTTGAGTGATTAGTAAAAAACACGTGGGGACATCGATTGATTATTGCGAGTGCATAGTAATCAGTCGCGACTACTCACTCGCACTCGCAATCGCACTCGCACTCGTACTCGTACTAATCAAAATGCAAACCGGCCTTAAATGGTGCCGTAACAATACGATAAAACTGATGATATTTTTGTAAATACCTATGTAGGTATTACAATAATACATGTTGCGGTGTGCTTACAATACATAGAAATCATACAAACATTTATAATAAAAGTAAAGTGGCCAAGTGCGAGTTGGACTCGCCCATCAAGGGTTCCGTTGCAGCAAGTAACATAGTATAAATATATAGTACACATAGACAGAAACGCCTATGGACTTACCGGAAAATGACCCATCATTCACATCAGCGGAACTGGAATCAGTACTGAGAACTCTGAATCCGAAAAAAGCCCCCGGCGCAGACGGGCTATCCGCTGATATCTGTGCAGCAGCCATTCGATGCGAATGGGAGGTTTTCTTGGCGATAGCAAACAAATGCTTGTCGCTGAAATACTTCCCCAAGCAATGGAAAGAAGCGCACGTGGTCATATTACGCAAACCCGGTAAGACAGATTACACACATCCAAAATCTTACCGCCCCATAGGTCTTCTGTCCGTTCTAGGAAAAATCGTTGAAAAGCTTCTGGTAAACCGACTCCAATGGCATCTCCTCCCAACCATCAGTAGAAAACAGTACGGCTTCATGCCTCAAAGAGGCACCGAGGACGCCCTCTATGACCTGGTAGAGCACATCAAAAAAGGAGTAGACAGTAAAGACACCGTACTCCTAATCTCCCTGGACATAGAAGGTGCCTTCGACAATGCTTGGTGGCCCGCCCTCAAACATCAATTAGCGAAGAAGAGGTGCCCAACAAACCTCTACGACATGGTAAACTCCTACCTCAGCGATCGTAAAATCAAGGTCAACTATGCAAGAGCAGTCTATGAGAAGGAAACAACCAAGGGATGCGTCCAAGGGTCTATCTGTGGACCAACCTTTTGGAATGTGATTCTAGACTCATTACTACGAATGCTAGAAGCCGAGGGAGTATACTGTCAAGCATTCGCGGACGACGTCGTTCTCGTGTTTACAGGCAGCCCGAACATCATCGAACAGCAAGCGAGCAGGGCGTTGAACATGACAGTGAAATGGGGTAAAACTAATAAACTCAACTTTGCACCGCATAAAACTAACGCGATGCTTTTCACAAATAAGTTGAAGTACGAAACTCCAAACATAGTCATGTCCGGCGTCCGGCTCGATCTGGTCGAGGAAGTCAAACTGCTAGGCCTAATGATCGACCGCCGGCTCAACTTTAAAGCACATGTGAACGCCCAATGTAAAAAAGTGGCGAACATTTATAGACAGCTCGCATGTGCAGCGAAGGTGACCTGGGGATTAAATGGCGAAATCACGAGAACTATCTACGTCGCGGTAGTGGAACCCATCATCATGTACGCCTCAAGTGTATGGGCACAAGCAGTAGACTTCGAGGAAAACAAGTCTCACTTAAACGCGATCCAAAGAGGCTTTGCCCAGAAAATCTGCAAGTCGTACCGTACTGTTTCTCTGAAATCAGCACTTGCCCTTTCAGGTCTGCTCCCCCTGGATCTCAGGATACAGGAAGCAGCAAGTTTGTACAGAGTAAAAAAGAACCTCTCCCAAGATTACCTCCCACCAGAAGTGGAACTCGAGCGGAACGTAAACCACTTGGACAAACCCCATCCGTCCACGCAGACATCCGTAGAGTACGAACTTATAGAAGACACCTCCAATCTTCCAGAAGGACCTCAAATTTATACTGATGGCAGTAAGATTGAGGGTAAGGTTGGAGCTGCTCTAACATGGTGGGAGAATGGCAAAGAGGTCAAGAACTCGACATTCAAGCTCCACTCCGAATGCACAGTCTTTCAATCGGAACTCTTATGCTCTTTGCCGGGCAACTCAAATGGTGTTAAAGAGCAAGGACCCAGAAGTCAATGTCCTGAGTGACTCCAGATCTTCACTCGAGCTGCTGAGTAATCCAAAAACGAGTCACCCCTTGGCAAAGTGCATAAAGGAAAACATTGGACAGATAAATGCTGAAGGGAGATCTCTTCGTCTTTTCTGGGTAAGAGCGCATGTGGGCACCGTCGGCAACGAAAGAGCTGACGAACTGGCCAAATCGGCAGCACTCACGGAATCGCCCAGGGACTACGAGGGGATCCCCTTGTCCTACGTCAAACGCAAAATCCGCGAAGAATCGGTCAAGAAGTGGCAGGATCGATATGAGACCTCGGACACCGGAAGAGTCACTCAGACGTTCCTCCCCGATATAGCAAACGCATATCGGTTGATAAGGACTACGAAACTGACTCATTTCCAGGTACAAGCGTTGACGGGACACGGAGGAATAGCAGAATACCTGTACAGATTTAAGCTTAAGAGCAGTCCTGTATGCGAGTGTGACTCTGAAAAATCCGAGAATGTCTGGCACGTGCTGGTAGATTGTCCCCGATTCATGGCTGCAAGACATGATCTCGAATCTATGATTGACAGGAAGCTGGTTGTTTCGGATCTCCACAACGTCTTGGCAGATCCAGATAGTAGACCACGGCTTCTGGCTTTCATGGAGAGTTCATTCCGAATAGCGGCCAAAAGAAACTCCACACTTAAGTCTAATACACACCCCCCTTCATCACCACACCCTACCCCACTGTCCGTGGACGCCACGCCGGGTGCAATCTCCGTCCAAGATAGCTCCTCAAAGAGCATCTCCGTCCAACAACTACTGGAGAACGCAGACCGAGGAGAGGCGGGGATCCGTGTCCGCGGGGTGGCTCTCTTCATGGATAGCAACAAAGAGAGATTCGGAATAAGCTTTTGCTTCGCCTGGGAAAGGAAACGCGCCCGTTTGTCGCCGGGATTGTCTTGTCTGCTCAATGGGAGTACCGCAAAAGTCACAATGAAGCGGAAAACCTTCGACGCTATGCCAGTGTGCGAGGTAGACGGCCACCGATTTCGGTTGGTGCGATCGAGAAACAAAACGATTGCACTAATAGAATACTCGGAAGGTCGGACACCTTTCACACAGGCAAGTGCGCTGCTTGCACATCTTAGCAGAAATGCGGGTGAAACACCCCGGGTGATAAGCGTGGATGCGATGGCAATCGAATACTCAAGAGCGAAAGTCGCAGACCGGCTGGGTTGCATTGAAGCTTCTAAACATCATGAGGTTGTCGTATACGAAGATAGGGGAGAAAATCTGAGCTTCCTCAGAGCCCCTTCGCACGACCTAACAAATGCAACTGACAGCTGGGGACACCCCGTTCCTAGTTCGACCAACCAAACCGGTTCCGAAAGAGCACAGCAGAGGGCAGCCGCGGAAAAAGCCGCAGCCAATCAAAGCGGCAGCCGAAGCACCAACACGGCCTTCGTGGCTGCCTTCAACACTGCAGCAGGGAGCGTACTCCGAATCTCATCCCATGCACCACCCCTTTTAACGTCAGGGACCCTCAAAACAGCTTCACAGCAACAAATGAGCCGAACGAGAGCCGACATGGGACAGGTTGAACCGCCCCGCTATGTCACGGCTTCGGAGCCGCGGAGCCATGTACGTAACGCCTTCATCGAATTCATAGCCATACTGAGAGCAACAAGACTAGTTAACCTCAAGACCTGCGAAAACATCATGCAGTTCTATAGGCTAGGTAGTGAAAGCCTTCTAAAGGTGAATCTCGAGGAGGCCGAAGCAGCCATTTATAATAATGTCACATCCCGGGTCATCAAGGGAACCATGACAGGACAGTATATGGCAGCTTACAGTGCAGAAAATGGCTTCGTGACACTGAACGAGAGTGAGACAGAGCGCGCGGGAAGACCCGTTTATGCGACACCACTAAACGACCCAATTGTAGTTACCGCCCGATGCACCAAGATTATGCTGGACGACAGGATCCTCGAGATGGCCAAGTCCATTGAAGGGACCTCAAACGTCAAAGCGTGTTGGGAAAACTGGGAGGTACCAAGCATACAGTGGGTCAACGGAGTTCCAGGATGTGGAAAGACAACGTGGGTGATTAGACACTTCGACGTGGACAAAGACGCTATCATCACCACAACAACTGAGGCAGCAAAAGATCTAAGGGAGAAGCTATCGCACCGTATCGGAAACCTGGTCAAAACCAGGGTGCGAACTATGGCTTCTGCTCTGGTAAATGGTTTCGGAAAAGAGAAATTCAGCCGCCTCCTGGTGGATGAGGCTCTCATGAACCATTTCGGGGCCATTGTGATGGTCTCACGGCTGTCTGGTGTTGGCGAAATTGTCCTCATCGGAGACGTCAATCAGTTGCCTTACATCGACAGGGAAAATCTCTTCGAAATGAGGTATCACCGCCCGAACCTGGTAGCAAAGATCAGCCAGGAGTTGCTCTGCACACATCGCAACCCGATGGATGTTGCATATGCGCTGAGGGAAATATACTCAGGTATGTACTCCTCAGTACCCCGTATAAAGTCCCTGGAGCAGAGAAGGTATAAAGGAGCGCAAATACCCGGCACCCAACCCAACACCCTCTTTTTAGTGCATACTCAAGAGGAAAAGGAGACCCTGACAAACCAGGGTTACGGGTCAGGCACCGGGTCACGCATCCTTACCATTCATGAAGCGCAGGGATTGACATACGAGTCGGTAATCGTAATTAAAACTAAGGCAAACATGAAGCTGCACGAGAGCGTGTCCCATGCGGTTGTTGCAATCTCACGGCACACGGGGACCTTCACATACTACGCTGACGACACCGACGACGCCATCGGTCGGTTCGTGCGGCGAGCGTTGGCTGCATCACCAAAGACCATTCAAGATTTCAACCTGCAGATGGCCATTAGAGACAGAAATGCGGCTGTAGTGGAGGCTCTGGGCCAGGAGGAGGCGGCTTAGGCAAAAGACGATGTCGAGTCGATTACTATCGGAATCCCAACCGGTAGTGATCGGCTCAACAGACGAAATCGGACTGACTAGCTTTAGAATTACGCTTAAAATGTTCACCACCCCCCTACTCCCCCCCTTATTTTCCTCTTCTTCTCCTAATCCAAGAACTATGTAAATAAAAAAAGATTAATGTAATGACAAAAGTCACGGACCCCGGAGTCTGTGGAGTGTTTAAATTAAATAAAAAAAAAAAAAAAAAAAAAAAAAAAAAAAAAAAAAAAAAGTACACATAGTTTTTGTAGTTTGTTGTAACTTTGATCGAAGTTTTAATAATAATGTATTTATGACGTACTAAAAAAAACTACTCATCAGATCGAGTTCAAACCAATTTTTGTTGGTAGTTTACATGGTAGTGTACATCATATATTTTTTTTAGATTTTTCATTCTCTTACTTTAGAAGTTAGAGGGGGGGACACACATTTTACCACTTTGGAAGTGTCTCTCGCGCAAATTATTCAGTGTAGACAAAAATGATTTTAGAAACCTCAACATCATTTTTGAAGACCTATCGATAGACACCCCACAAGTGTAAATTTGACGAAAAAAATTTTTTTGAGTTTCAGTTCTCAGTATGGGGGGCAACCCTAATTTTTCTTTTTTTAATTTATTGTGTAAAAATCTTAATGCGGTTCACAGAATACATCTACTTACCAAGTTTCAACAGTGTAGTTCTTATAGTTTCGGCAAAAAGTGGCTGTGACATACGGACGGACAGAGAGACAGACAGACAGACATGACGAATCTATAAGGGTTCCGTTTTTACGTTTTACGGAACCCTACAAATCATCGTTTAGTTAGTTCACGTGAACATTCTAAATGCCAATTGAATTTATTTCCTACTGCACACTTCTGTCACTTTGCAATGTTAAGCACGTTGTTTCCGTTGCCCTATTTATCTCGCAAAAAATGCTTATATTATGTGCAATGCCAGACTTTTATATTAATTTCCAGAGTATTGCAGAATTTTGTTTCAAATTGTAATCCGATCCGTTCAGCTCATCTGAGGTGATCGAGCAAACTTAAAAACGTTGACTTCCTAAAGTTAGATTGTAATCTGGATTAGCACATAGGTTTTTTATTGCAAGAAAATAGAAAGAACGGAAATATTGCGGGTAAGAAATAAACTCAAAATGCATTTAAACTATTAACGTTAAAACATTAGGCATACATATTAATAATATTAGTAGAATATTATGTATCTAACTAATGTAACAGATTAGTATAGTAATTTGAATTTCAAAGACACTGACTAGCTATAAACCATTATACAGTCAATAGTAAAACTCTGTACCAAGTAGTAAAACGGTAGATAAACTTCATTCGCCACATTTTTAGTACAACCCGATGTTACTGTACCACAATTGTTGTTTTAAACTACAGTAAAACTGGCTGGTTGCCTGGAAGAGATTGCTCTCAGCAATAAGGCCGCCATTTGTGGCGCTAGTTTATATTGTGTTTTTCTGTAATTGTTTCCTTTCTTTGTGTCACAATAAAGAGTTATCTATCTATCTAAAACATGCTCTACTTAACTGTGTATAATTTTAACGGCTACATTCTAACACAATTACATTCTGGGTGGCAGGGCTAGCCTGTGTCGGTTATAACCCTGCAAAGATGTGGGTCGTGGATTCGATTCCCACCCAGCACCCAGTGCAAATATTCGTGTGATGAATTCAAATATTTGTACTGTGCCTAGGTTTTGTAGTGGTAGGACTCTTAGCAGAGTCCGCCTGAGGAAGTACCACACCTTTGTCAATTATTCTACTGCCAAGCTGTAATGTGCAAACATTACTGTGTTCCGGTCTGAAGGGCAATGTTTCCAGAGAAATTACAGGGGTTAGAGATATAACAACTTAGATCTCTGGGTGACGAGCGCAGTACGGTGCTAGGTAATGATTTGGGCTCTTCATGTTCCAATAGCTGCGTGTCACTGTGCTGTTATATGGCAGGCATGTTGCTTACCATCAGGCATATGGCCTGCCCGTCTCGTCACTATTTATTTTAAAAAAAAAAGAGGTGTTTTCTATGCTATAAGTATCTATTTAAAATTATATTAGTATTATATCAGCTATTTGGCTCCCATATAATAAGTTTCGCTCAGTTTGGAGCTAAATGGTATTGTGTGTGAAATCTCCAACAATTTTTTTTTTTATTTATTTCAGTCTAATTTTTTTTTAAAAGCTCCGCGCTCTATTTTGCTTTGTGTTGGACTAAAACCCCGGGGTTAAATAGCCACTCTGTAGATACACAGGCTCTCCGATCAGGTTCCATTTTGCTTCCATGACCACTGTCAGAAGCTTGGCAGACCCTAACAGATCTGTAAAACTATTATCATTAAGAAAATACGAGAAGAGGCGAGTTGATAGGGAAACTTTTATGAAAGATTAAAAGCAATACAAAACGAATTATTTTGATTGCAATAGACAATGGTAATCACAATCTATAATGGTTACTTTTTAGTTTTCCATATTTTTGTGATGTCTTACTGTAAAAAAATATTGTGCTTTGTGCCCTAGAAATCGACTAAATGCCCTGAATTGGTAGCGTGGTAATTTGAACTTTTTACGAGGTAATGGCAGCGAGGCTATATTCAGATTATGGCCCACAGTTAGGGCAAGTTTATGGTCTTATTCACCCTTGATAATGACTGTTGCGTTTCTAAAAGTATATTCAACCTGTGATTTAACGCTACTTTGGTCTAATATATCACTATAAATTACAAGAACCATAACGTAAAATAATCAAGAATGTAAATCTTACCTTGCAACCTTTTTATACACAAATTAAAACAAAACAAAGAAAAGCCGCCAAGTGCGTGTTAAACTCGCCCATGAAGGGTTCCCTCGCAACAAGTAACATAACATATAAGTTATTGTAGTTTCTTGCACTTCACTTTGACCGATGTTTTAATAGCAGTGTATTTATAACGTACTAAAAAACTACTATCTAGATCGAGTTCAAACAAATTTTCTTGGTTTGAACCAAAATTTGCATGGTAATGTACATCATAGATATTTGTTTTTGTTATATCATTCCCTTAGTTTAGAAGTTACAGGAGGGCGGGACACATTTTACCTCTTTAGAAGTGTCTCTCGCGCAAATTATTCAGTGTAGAAAAATAAATTATATTAAAAACCTCAACATATTTTTAAAGACCTATTTTTGAAGATTATCTGCATAGATGGGTTTGATAAAAAAAAAAATTTGAGTTTCAATTCAAAGTATGGGGCGTCTCCAAAATTTGTATCATTTTTTAATTTTTGTGAATATTTTTAAATGCAGTTCAATATACATCTAGTTGCCAAGGTTTAACAGTAGAGTTCTTATAGTTTCTGTCAAAAGTGGCTGTGATATACGGACGGACACACAGACAGACATGACAAATCTATACTAATGGTTCCATTTTTACGTTTTACGGAACCCTAAAAAGTACTATTTTGCATTTTTTGACAAAAATATTTCCGAAAAAGCCGCGTACGTTCCAAAAAAGGTGGATAGAACACTCAGACACAAACACAATCAGAATCAATACACTTTTCACGGGTACATAAGGTTTTGTGGTTGTGATTTGTCGAATAAATGTTTGTCAAATTTCTGCTAGTTATCGGCTCAGAAAACATTTTTTACAATTGTATATTGATTTCTATTGTTGTATTTACGTATAATTCTTGATTAAATACAGAATTTGTAATAAAAATGTGTAAAATATTAAATTGTTTGTTTACGCTAGTGCTTGATAAAGCGGTGACGTCACGAGTATCGATAAAATAATCGCTTATATTGACATATGACATACGTACGTCGCCTATTTTAATTGTTTTTATTTTTATATTTATTTTAACGATATCCTTAGATTTAATATTTGAAATAATGGCCTATTTTCTTTATTAGTTTTTGTGTGTCGTATTTTTGTTTAGATAATCCCAATGTAATTTCGAGCTCTGAAATGTCTGATAAGGTACCCACGATACAGGCCCAGAGCCTAGTATATTATATAGCCATTGTATAAATGTGTTAAATGTAATCTGTTTATGTACAAAATAAAGTGTTTGTTTTAAGTGTTTGTTTGTTTGTTTATTTAGCCAAGGAAGTTGAAATCGAATTGCCATCCACATTTACATCAGTAATAAATTATTTACCTCTAAGAATTCGAAATCGGTAATGAAAAAACAGTTTTTTTTTTATTTCCAAGCAATGCGCCATTGTATTAAAAATTGATACGGACTATAAATAGACCAAATTGGATTCATCTCAGGATGAACTCTACTACTATCTACACCAAACATTTTGACGACAGAGGAAACACTGACGTCTGCCGTGTACTAATGCAGAATTCTGAGGCAACGCAACGGTGCGGTATCTTTACAATGTAAAGTATGTTTTGGATAAAATATGATGCATTAGAGAAATTTGTATTAAAGTTATTAAAAAAAATTGGTTGCCTGTAAAGTCGGTATACGGGCGAAAGTTTTACGTGACAACGACTTTGAGTGGTAAAATAATTTTAATGTGAATATTCATTCGTATAGTAGGAAGAAGGATGAAATAATAGTAACAATTTAAAACATTTATTTATACAAAGAATTATATTTAACGAACGCAACGAAACGTGTAAACTTGTATGCAGGCGCCTAAGCGAATCGGCGACTCGGGCGTGGTTAGCCCGCCTAAGAGCGAGAGAGACAGACATAAAAAGTGAAAGGCACGCGTCCCTCTCACTCGCTCTCATTGTGAGCGCATAACGTGAGCGGAGCGTAACGCAGTTTCTTGAAGTGTCACCCGGCAAACCAATTTATAAGACGTTGTCACGTCAAAATAATGATTTAAAAAGCCTCTTTGTCCGAATAATAAAACAGATGCTTTTTTGCAAAATAGATAAGTTAATCAGATTAAAGCATAAGAGCAAATTGTTAAAATTTGACAAGGAAACGTTACCAACACACTTAAACGAAACTGTGATTTTCCGAGGGCAACAATAAGTTACTTACTCAAAAGTATATACGAGGTTTAAATTATATTACCTATACTACAATCTACAATAACATTTGACAACCGAAGGAATCGGCAATATAAATAATAATAGAGCGTGTGCGAAAAACAGATTCTGGATCCATTGCCAGTGTAGGTTGGTGAATTATATTCTAAGCTTTCTGTTCGATTATTTTAAGCGTTAAGGTGGATCGTAACGCACACTAAGCGCTGTTAGTACATATTTTGAAAGTAAAAACCTATTTTGGCATACCACACATGGATTTTTTGTGGGCTGTGAATGAAGCTCATCGTCACGATTGGCAGTGAAAAATTTGTATGGAATAACTCGGGACCGCTGAGTGTGTCAGAGCGAGAAATATACAGTTAGCTGCTGCTCTTTACTGTTGTGTCGCTGTGTTAGCTGTATTCAATTTAAGACGTCCAATTTTAATGTATTTTATTTATTCTCTCACACCTCTTTATAGTTTTTTATTATATACCTTTCATACATCAATTAATTCTGCTTAATGTTTCATATTTACACTTCTCTCGTATTTATGCTTCTGTTTCACACTAACACGTTACATTTACAAGCTATTTTTTCCACTTTTCTATATAGATACTGTGATAATACGACTTAATACAAAATTCAGATAAACAAGTTTTCACTTCTACCATGCGATCTTAAGCATTATTGTACCTATTACGTAAACTTATGGATATCAAATAATGATTAATTACAAGATACATTTGACTCTTATATTTGCGCGATTTATTTTGATCTAAGTCCATGAGGATATGTGTATGGACGTGATTTATTTCTGTTGGCGGTACTAGTGCACGTGACGTACCTACCACCGTTTGCTCACAAGATGTGATTGCTCCCTGTACAAAAAGGCCTGCCAACTGAAACAATCGACAATGTAAAACCGCATTGTGGACAACACTAGTCACCAACACGTGTATATATATGTTTTTTTATTAGGTCTCCGAGCTGCCCTTGTGCGTCTTTTACATATGACGTCTTTGGGTTAGAACGTCTCAGTTTGCACGCACTCCTGCAAGCACTCCTGAGTAGTTTTTTGAGTCTATCAGTTTGTCATTGCCACTGGTTTTAATGGTGAAGGAAAACATCGTGAAAAAACTAGCGTGTCCAAGAGACAGACATCTTTCGAGGACATGTGTCATTTGTTTACCATACTTAGTTTTTTGCATACAGCTTTAAAAAAAAAAAAGTCAAGATTTAGTCTACATAAATAGCAGCTGTGATAATAATAACACCTCGACGGGTTCAATATACAGTAATCATAAGCAGCCCTCTCGTTTTAATTAAAAACAGTCACATACTGTACAAAAGGTTTTCGCAAAGGACCACTTACATTATCAAAATAGCTTATAGGGATGTGCAGAAAGTATTACCGATCGTGAAAGCGTATCAAGTCAGTAGTAGTAAGCATGAGGTCTGAAGTAATTTTTGTACAAAACACGCAAAGATTATATTTTCCATAATGTCCAAATTGTTATCTTAGTAAAATAGATCATTTTTTGTAGTAACACAGCTACCTATTAGGTTTAGAATCGTTTGTCTGGATAAACCTATTTCTGTAAGGACACGGGCCGAGCATAAGAATCGGTTTTAATGTTGGCGTGCTCAGAATAAGACAAAAGATTGTCGTAACACTCAGGGTTGTATTAAGAACGGGGGGAAAACTAGAGCTCGGATTATTAAAATTTGAAGATAAGTTCTACTGCCAAGTAATATTTTTGGACAACGGCAACTTTGGGCTACTTAAAAATATCTACTACAGAATACCCAATAATGAGTATTAAACGGGAACCCGAAAATACAATTAACCGTAAATTAAACTAGTCGTGTGCCACAGTATCGCCCAGTAAAGTTAGATAAAAATTGAGTTATTATCACAAAAATGTTGCCCGTGAAATCAATATTTTATACAACTACTAGCTGACCCCGCAAACGTCGTTTTGCCTTAGTGAACAACCCTTGTCACTTAGGGGTATGAAAAATAGCTAGTAGCCGATTCTCATACCTACAGAATATGCATATAAAATTTGGTTAAAATCAGTAAAGCCGTTTCGGAGGAGTAAGGAAACAAACACTGTGACACGAGAATTTTATATATAAGATAGAATTAAGACTAGTTCTTTTTACACTTTTAACAAAATTGAAAAAAAAAACACTAAATTTTTTATTCACTTCACCTCTGTCAGTGTTCATCGGATACACTGAGTAACTGTATTATTTTCTAATAAATCTTTCAGAAATTACAAAAAAGGAAAGCTTGGTTTTTTGCGGCAAACAATCGAAATAAATATTTTCGATGTCGATAATGAATGAATTATCTTAACTGACTATCTTAACATATACATTGGTTATTTTATTTGTTTTGTATTTTTATTGTATTGTATTTTTATTTTTATTTGTATTGGTTATTGGTTATATTGTGATAAATAAAAAAAAACACAACCAATTCCAATTGTTATTAATTTTTAAAATATTGAAACAGACAACAAAAATAATTTACAGCAAAAGTATTAATAACAGGAGTATAATAATTTCAATAAAATACGCTTAACACATACGGTCCTAGGTCGAAGTAGCAAATTGGGGTGCGTGGCTCGGGAACCTCCACGTGGTGCACCCTGGGCATCACACAACAACTTGCCTAGGTGGCATCTTATTGTGTGATGGCGAATCCCGGCCAGGGCTGGGAACTTCTACACGCGCTCCTCACCTCCCTTGAGCAGTGCGTGTAGAACCTCTACACTGTAGAGGTTGGGGAGGGGGACTGGAAGACTTGGGAAGGTTACTCGGCTGATATATCGGCCAAGTAAAATTCCTAAGTCTTCCAGATGAGGGTCCTCCACGACTCTGCTAATCAGAGTGCTCAGTGGAAGGACAAGGGCCGCCGTGCGGCCATAGAAGCGGAACTGCTGCTATCCCTAGCCACAGTGGTGAGGGCGGACCTCTCGCTGCCGACCATCTACGCCGTGATGGTCGACAGTGAGAGGTTGTATGAGTTGGAGGAGCGAGAGTTGGAAGCCTCCCGCACTCTAACTGAGGCGGAAGTGGACACCGGGGCGAGCCTAGAGAATAGCCAACTCTGGGATCGCACCCCGTCTCCACAAGAAGGCCTAGGGCGTTGGATGTTGAGCCAATATGAACCTAGAGCCAAATGCGGGGGTACTAACGCCCCTCGCGAGGTGGGTCCGCAAGGACAGTGGCAGGTAGGTCGGGGTCGTCGTAGGAGTGCGAAAAGTGACCCCGCGGCCCTGACCCTTGGCCATGAAGGAGAAATCTGTGGGGGTTTTAGTCGGTAGGGGCACCGTGACGTATCCCATGATGTCGAGTCCGACATACCCCACCATGTCCCTACATGGTGGGCATACCTAAATCTATTTTTCCCACATAAATAAAAATAAAAAAGATCGAAGTAGCAAAGCGCTTGTTTATTGCTATAGAAGAAGAAATATGATGTTCACTGGTCTCAGCCACCTCATATATCCCGCTGCTGGTCGGGTAGTTAACATACTTATAGTTAGCAAATAATACATAAATATCTTACATACACAAGGTATTTGACAGTTTGTTTGTCTTATAAACTGGCTTAACTAGTTTAAGGGATTTTGCAACCTACCAGTAGCGAAAGTTTTATTCTATTTATAAAGCTGCTGATCCTAGCAAATGATCAGTACAACGAATCTGTATCACCCTTTCGAGTCTTTGACCTATCTTGTTCAAACAGACAAACAATTTAGTTCCAACCAAAAACATGTAGATTTAAGAATTAGTTATTGGCGTTGAACTAAAATAAAATGAATATAATTCCCCCCTTTACGATTTCCTGATTTCATACCTGGATAGATGCGAATTTCTCCCAGCGTATATTTTTGTTGGATAAATATGAGAGATATTATTATCCTTGGCCACTTACAAAGGTTCTTAATTAAGGTGCAGTAATAGCGGAGTTCAGCGGTTTTCTGAGAGAATCTGGAACTGATATTGGAACAAATAAAACAATTTGTCTAGCAGATAAAAGAAACTAGAAAATAATAGGGGGCCGAAATTGAAAATAATTTGCAATGAACACAAAGCTGAGTACGTAAGGATATTGTAGTGGCATAGTGATTAGAACGTCGAAAAGTCGTGACGTCGTAAGGTCAGATGTATCAGTTTGTTATCACCTGATCTGCATGATCATACTACGAGTACCTTGCCATGACATTAGTGCAATCCTAGACTGTGATTTGGACTTTTAGGCTGCGTTTCCAGCAGAGATGTGCGAGGGAAATGTATCTGTATGTATCTGTGAAAATATGTGGAGGTTTCTAGTTTCTACCAAAGCTGTGCGAGGTAAATGTGTCGTACGAGGATGTGTAGTGGAGCTGTGAATAATGTGTGGTGTGAGGATGCGTTGCGACTCTGTCTATAGACTGGCTGGTACAGTATGTCGCAAACCTTGCAACACATCCCTCGCTTCTTTTGTTTGCGCAATAATGAACCGTTTCCACCAGGACGTCTACTCTATTTCTACGAAAACGTAATTTCGAACGTAACTTTCTTACTCTCGTTTTACTTCGTTTCGTCCAATACAACATTGTTTGACGTTTAAATGTTCTAATCATACTCTAATTAGAGTAGGCTTAGAACATTTAAACGGACAAAACGACGGATCGAAGTAGAATCGGAGTGGGAAAGTCGCGAGTTTATTTCGAAATCACATTTTCGTAGAAAGGGAGTAGACGTCCTGAGCTGTGCTGATCGATGCGAGGTAAATGAAGCGATAGTAATGGTTCTTTACTAACACATCCCTCACTACGCATCCTCGCACCTCGCACTCGCAAATCTCTGGTGGAAAAGCAGTCTAACTGTTCGAATAACTGCGTGACGTGTGTGTTATATCAAGACATGTCTTGCTCGTCACATCACTATATCCTATGTATATCAATGATATAAACCAAATATGTGATAAAAACACCCAAACTTCAGGCGAACGGAATTTTGTCATCGTAGGGAAGAGTGAGCTTACTCTTTCCGTTCTAGTCGGTTACAGGAAGCGGTGAACGGCGGACGTTTTTACCTATCACTATTCGTTGTCAAGAACCAAAATATACATCGCCGCTAGCGATTCTAGGGGCCAAGTGTATTGGTTGTGTGTGAAGCACTTACGCTACAAACATAGACGCAGTTTATTACCAATTTCAAGGTGCTCAGGACACATCCAATCGTTTATAACGATGATGTATATTATGTTCGATAGCTCCGCTTCTTGTGAATCGATTTTGATGATTCTTTTTTTGTTTGGTGGATCATATTTCAGTAGTAGTCCTATATAAACCTATTCTCCATTTATCGAAATAGGCATAGCGGTATATGAAATATCAACAAGAACTTAAAATTTACTTAACTCTGCGACATATTCGTACTACCTCACTATTTCATAGGAACAATGTATGTATTTAGTTGATTTCACAAAAGATTTAGTCGAGTGTTTGAAATTGAAGTCAATTTCATTTGTTTTTGTAAAAAATAAATTATCCCATCTTAAAATTCACAGCGGGCTTAAAAAAGTTTTCACTTAAATATCATAAAAGTTAATCCAGAGATGACCCACAGATTTTACAGAAAATCCCATTCATCTAAAAATACACTCTTCTGTTTTGTGTATTAGTACCTATAGATTCCATAAAATTAATACATTACATTACATACATTTGTGCTTTTCAATTTCTTCGGTCTACGAACACTGACATAAATATTTGAGTTACAATGAAGCGTGGTTTGTAATGGAAATTTAAGAATACATATTACATCCTCGTTTAATCTTACACGTATGTACCTATGGAAGGGTCGAGTACATGGAATAAAATTTCAAACTTTTCAAACAAATAAAACCTACGGTTTTATCAACGAACGAAGATACCACAGAAAAAAAAAATATAATCCAAAAACCTGAAAACCTTAAATCTTGACTATTAACTGTGACCTTGACTTACTTGATTGTTTTCAATAAATAAACAATATAAATTTTCCAAACAAATCTCTATTAATTTCCTTACGCATATATTGTTTTGTTTTTTTGGAAAAATTTATTGTAACCCCTGGCGCAAAAAGAGGGGTGTTATAAGTTTTGTTAATACATTACGTCAACATCGCCAAAATATACCTTAAGCGCCACTTAGACGTTTACCAATTATTGTAAAGGCAATCTCATTTTCGTCTTTTAATATAGGTGCTACTTTTTTTTACTGAAATGACAAATGACAAAATATTTATTGAGACAAAAACTTAATCTAGTATTAAAATTATTGTTGGACCCCACTCTGAAGACACGGTCCAAAACTAAGACCTATGCTGCAGTCATTGTCTCTTCTGACTACTGATATCCAACACAAGCTTACTCCGAAAAATACTGAAAAACAAGCATACTGTGAGCTGATCTGGATAGGAAACCACACATGCTCTTATTTTATAGCGACATCATCAAACAATAACAAAACCTAGCTTTTTCATCTTCTTAAATGCTCTCATTCTGTAGTTGTTTGTTCGTTACGTTTTCCTTTTATATTCTTTTTAAGAAATTAAACTTGATCCAGAGAATAAGCGCCTAAAAGGCAGATTACACTCAGTGCTGCTTACAAATTGAAGGAGGCGTTAAAATGAAGTATTAGCCAAATTTTCCCTTAATTTAACCTTTTACGCGGGTCGCACACTTTTTTAAAGAAATGCGAACAAAAGCGAACAAAAGGATTCGGGTTTCTGGGTAATTTTAGATACGACACGACGAATGTTTTGCGATTTCACTTGTGTTTTAGTAATAGTTATACATTATTCAGCAATTATATTTTTAAATTTAATGTAAAATATATTCCTACATTTTATTATGAAAAGCAATGGTGTTGTAACACATAGTTACTTGCCATCTGGCACACGTCCTGCTCGTCCCATTTCTCTATTATAATTTTAAAAAAACAGACAGAAAAACGCAGAAAAAATATAATACAGCCAGACAACGCATTTCACAGTTAATATTTATAATAATATTAATTTTGTCAACATTAGAGCAAGTTCTAAATAATTCCACGTAAGTTATCAAATACACGCCAAGAATATTTTTCAGATGTTAAAAACCTAGTGATATGTTCAGTAAATGTGTGAAGCTTAAATAAGCTATAAATCGAGAGACGTGTCAAAAGACTAATAGACACCCTTGTTCGAAAACGACTTCAAAGCCTTGAACATCGCTGCAAAATAGATAGTTAATCAGGTTTTTTATTGGATACACTTCAGAGAGTGTGCTGATCTGCATGATCTAATATCACCTTGCCTTTTTTCTATCGGACAACTTGTAGCTAGAAAAACAACACCGTTTTATGGTTAACTTCCCAAAGAACCGAACACTGAGGTTTGACTGACTCGTCTTTTATGATAAGTACGTCTAGGCTGCAGAATGCATTGCCTGAGTGAGTTTTTTGATAGATACAACCTGACCAACCTACTTAGTGTAAATATTTGTCTTTTTTAAGCTACTGTTCTTTGAGTAAAGGTATAAGTGTAAAGATTTATATTTTTTTGAGTGAATCGACTTCTACGTCATGACTCAATATCAAGTAAGAATGCGATCGTTATCTCATCAATAATACTGTGGTAAAATTGAAACGAGTCAGCATAAGTCATCATAATCTCACAAAATTATGCACAATCACGACCAAGTAATGCCTCAGTAAAGAGACGGCGTTGCGACTTCGTCGTTTTGTCAAAAGTTTCAATGGAATTATGTCGGGACGCGAAAGGATATATGTTCCACCACATTGTTTCAATTTTTTTTTTTAAATAAAGAGTGACGAGACGAGCAGGACTTGTGCCTGATGGTAAGCAACATGCCTGCCACATAACAGCACAGTGACACACAGCTATTGGAACATGAAGAGTCCAAATCATTACCTACCACTGCACTGCGCTTGTCACCCAGAGATCTAAGTTGTTATATCTCTAAGCCCTGTAATTTCTCTCGAAACATTGCCCTTAAAACTGGAACACAGTAATGTTTGCACATTACTGCTTGGCGGTAGAATAATTGGCAAAGGTGTGGTACTTCCCCAGGCGGACTCTGCTAAGAGTCCTACCACTACAAAACATATTTTACACTAACAAGTGTTACCAATTAAATAAATTCAAAATTGTAGTTGTAAGTAGGACTATTATTTGAATAGGAGAAGTACCACACCTTTGCTAAGTACTCTACCCCTAAGCAGTAATGTGCAAAAATGACTGTGTTCTCGTTTGAAAGACAATGCTTCCAGATAAATTACAGGGCAGAGAGATAGTTATATAGTAATAGTTGACTGACCTCGTGGCTTAGTTGGTAGTAGCACTGCCTGCGAAGCCGAGGGTCGTGGGTTCGATCCCCACCCAGTGCAAATATTTGTGTGATGAATTCAAATGTTTGCACTGTGTCTGGGTGTTTCTATGTATAATAAGTATGTATTTAAAACTATATAAGTATTATATCAGCTATCTGGCCGCCATCACACAAGCTTTGCTTAGTTTGGGGTCAGACGGTGTTGTGTGAGAATTGTCCACCAATATTTATTTATTATAAAAAAAAAATTGGACTATTAATCTTCTCACAAGATTCCATCCATCCAACATCCAAAAAGTATCTAGCACGCTCGTCATATTCCGTTGCTACACCGTTACTCCAACGCTATACGTCGTCGTTACGCCACTAGATTATTAGTATGTCGGTGACGTATATCCTTAAGGGGGCGCCTAGTGCCAGAAAACGAAAAAAGGACATTTTCGACGCCGCTCACTGAAGTAAAGAAACTAAAAACTACGACAAAAAAATATTGACGTGTGGGTACAATCAAGAAGAAGCACAATAACCGAATAGAATTTTATAAAAAGATCAGAGTTTTATACAATAAAAAAATAAAAATGACACCGAAAAAACCCGTTTTAATTCGAGTACTCGAAATTATCAGCGATGACCCCACATTATTTTTTGGTAATAAAATTCCTAATTGTACGTTCTAGTAAAGTAACCGAACACTTTTTTAAATGTATGTTTAATTATTGAGTAATTTAACAAAACTTGGTCAAAAATGGACTCCTGATTTAATATTGATTTTTCCTCCAAACTGTGTCATGCTATTCTCGACTTTATGATATCGCATTAAGAAACGAGTCGCGCGGGTGAAAACTGATTTTTCCCTGGCATTAGGCGCACTCTTAAGATTTTCCCCGACTAAAAAGCGTTCAACAAAGTTCAAAAAAGTCTTATCTTATTTTACTTCTACTTGGGGCCATGATAAAAGTAACCTCTACCGAGAGGTCGTAACGCTAGTTGAGTTTGTCATAATGTAAGATGTCATGAAACCTCCACTAAGACAGTGTTACACAAAGATAAAAGCCGACTTTACTATGGTAATATCACAGCCGGCATAAAAGCTTCCGTCCCATGGTATACGACGCACAAATATTTTACACGAAGAAGTTATGGTGGTAACCGGAAGGGAAGCATGCCCTTTGAGCCGTCTCCACAGTTACGGGGCGGATGTGAGTGGCGCGTGAACGAAACTATGTAAAGTACCTACTCAGTTATTGTAGAAGTTTGCAGCTAAATTTCTAAAATGAAGCCCAACTTACATTGAACAATTTTCGTTTTAAAAAGTATGTTTACAATGTAAAGCAGTCGATTGCGGAATAAGTTCCATTTTTCAATTTCGTGATATTCATGACTTCGTGACTGGCCTCGTGGCTTAGTTGGTAGTAGCTCTGCCTGCAAATCTGAGTGTCGTGGGTTCAATTCCCATCCAGTGCAAATATTTGTGTGATGAATTCAAATGTTTGCACTGTGCCTGGGTGTTGCTATGTATAATAAGTATGTATTTAAAAAATATATAAGTATTATATCCGCTGTCTGGTCGCCATCATACAAGCTTTGCTTAGTTTGGGGTCAGATGGTATTGTGTGTGAACTGTCCACCAATATTTATTTATTTATTAATTATTAAAGAAGGTTTTTTATGTATTCAAATCGTTTTTATCCGTTATGTTTTTGTCTTGTTTGCTTGTTTTGTGATTGTTATTGCAGTTGCCATCATCAAGTATTAATACATTGTTTTCGTTTAAACTACCTACTTCTTTAATTTTTGTTTTGTTTTAATGGAGCAAAATTTTAATATGCAACCGCGTAACTGTCAACTTTAGAGAAAAAGTATTATAGTTTTTGAACACTGTGGCAACACATTTACGATTTGTTGCAATAACTGCCGGTTGCCAGAAAACTACCTCCAGGACAAGAGTAATAAAATAACGAAAGTTATGTTCCTGTTTACTAATTTATTTCCTTCCGGGACTCCTTGGCAGTAAAATGTATCGCTTATTAAGAACAAGACTGCTGTCGCAAATGGCTAACTACTTCAGTAGAACCACTATAATAGCTAAAAGTCGCCTAGAGATACAAAATAATGTTTCTCTATGCACTGTAATTTCTCTGAAAACCTTTATCTTCATACCGGAACACAGTTATGATTGCTAATACGTTGTGGTAGAATAACTGCCAAAAGTGTAGTATTTCCTCAGGAGGATTATGCACAGAGTCCTACCACAAAAAATATAAAGAAAGGTTGTGGTATTTGCTATAAGTTCCTACTTACATGTGATATATAATTCGAAACAATTACATTGGAAGTCATTATAATTATTAAGGAAATGTCAAAAACCACTGGAAAGGCTGAAATTTCCAAGTCGCTCTCCGAAACACGCTGAAAATTATTATGATAAAATTTTAATCAATATTAAATATTTACTGGATTTTTTTGTTTATTTGAAATAAAATGTCACTGAGAGTGAATCTATATATCCATCTTTTGATGATTCCCAAAACGAAATAAATAGTAGGTACACTGAAATACACAGAGCTAACAAATAAAACACAATAATTACGCAGAAGTACAGGCACATTATCCCCAACCTTACCTTAAGCTTATACGTACATTATTTTGAATTACGAGTAAATATTCGAGAGAGATCTTGATAAATAGAATATTTGCGAGTTGATCCCATATCGATCTTCTAAACCACCAGCGGAACTGTACCCCTAAGTTATAACATTGCTTAATTCACACGTTAAAGGCAAAATGGTGATGAACGTAGATAACGATCGTACGCAAACTTGATGGGCTTACAAGGTTGCTCAATTTTGCTCAAAATTTTATGACGCTTTTACCTACGTAAAACCATTAGCCATAAAGAAGTAACGGAGTAAAAACTTTTTACACAAACTGGTCTGCAGTAAACTTAATACATGTAACAATACACAGATGATTAGAAAAGTGCAAACTTCAGAGTTCCGGTGAACTCATTAATTTTTTTTTTTTTTTTAATCGCAACAGAGACAAAAAATATTATTTGATTTAACGTGGTTGTTCGAACATTAAATAATTATAAGTGAACACTTTTTGACGTGACAACGTCTTATAATTCGATGAAGCCGGCTGCACGCCCGCAAAACATGACGTCATGTACCGTTACCGCGTTACCATCGGTATTTACCTCGCCGCATGTTTGTTACAGTTGTATTAATTATTTCGACCAGTAGTTCAAGCGGGGATGTAGCTCAGTGGTAGAGCGTTCGCTTTGCATGTGAAATGCCCCGGGTTCGATCCCCGGCATCTAAAAGCTTTTTTGCATTGTTTTGATTGAAAATGACTAAATTCTACTGATTACTTTTTACATACAAATCTATTAAACAAATGAAATTAAAATTTTCTTTTGAAAAATGCTACCATTCCATCAGTATTTTCTTAAGACGTTGTCACGTTCTATCGTCAGTAAACCGACTTTACAGACAATCATTTTTTTTGTTAAGCAAAATTCAGCCTCCAAACTAAGCAAAGTTTGTATTAAAGAGCCAAGTTGCCGATTTAATACATATTTTTACGATTTGAATATACCTTTAGTTATTATACCTAGACACAGACCACAAAATAAACAAAACACCGTGTTTTCTTTTCACTAGCAAAATTTTAACCGATTTATCTACTGCCGTTACTGAACACAAACAAGCTGAAAAACAAACGAAAATCTGGTAAAAAAACACGGAAATTATGCAATTTATGGTCGTTATTATTATGGTCGTTTGGGGTCAAATGGTATTGTGTGGTTGTGTGTAAATTGTCCACCAATATTATATATCCACAAATATATTAACAAAAAAAACTACATTTTTATTTTTATTTTTTAAACCATTAATGATAATACACTTGACCGCCATCTCGCCTGATGTTAATCGTCTCGATGCGAGCTACGATGAAACGTACCTAGAAGAAACCAACTCACTCTCGATTTGATGAGATCAAGACTGAAACCATCAGGAAAAGCCCACTAAGACAACGTATTCCGCAGGCTAGACGTAATTTAAATAAACTTAACCGAAAGTTGAGTAGCAGAGAAAGTTGTGAAACTAAAAAGCATGGACACCGGGCGCAGGCGCTGCGTTGTAAACACAGTATGAGTACTACTAGTAGGACTAGAATGAGAAATACTAGTAGGAGAGATACTATTGATACTATACTTTGTAAAAGCTACGTCAGCGTTCGTCGTTTGGTCACGTACACGTAGTACCTACGTGCCCGTGGTACGTGTGGGTTACGAGATCAAAACAACGTTAAAAGCGACAGGAATTTATCTACGATTGTTTTTTTTAGGAAATTGAGCCAAAAATGAAGTAGATAGATAGATAAATGCTTTATTGCACTTAAATTACAAAGAAATATAACAATATCACAGAAAACCCTTAGAAGGACCTATTTTTGATTACATAATTAGAACAAAAGTCGAATACCGAGGACTTTCTTGCAATCACTTCCACGGGGTTCCATCTTTGCCATAACGGAAGAATGCAAGTTCTTCTCTGGGGCACATCCCGTCACTATATTTTTTTTTTTTTTTAAATAAAGAGTGACGAGACGAGCAGGACATGTGCCTGATGGTAAGCAACATGCCTGCCACATAACAGCACAGTGACACGCAGCTATTGGAACATGAAGAGTCCAAATCATTCCCTAGCACTGCACTGCGCTCGTCACCCAGAGATCTAAGTTGTTATATCTCTAAGCCCTGTAATTATTTATTATTCGACATACAATGTAATTGTTCAATGGATCCCAACTGTTCAGTTGTAATGTTTTTTTATTAGAAAATCTTATACATAAAATTCTCGTGTCACAGTGTTTGTTTCCTTACTCCTCCGAAACGGCTTTACTGATTTTAACCAAAATTTATATGCATATTCAGTAGGTCTGAGAATCGGCTACTAGCTATTTTTCATACCTTTATTTATATGGCAAAACAACGTTTGCGGGGTCAGCTAGTATTGTATATATTTCAATAGTATTAATACAATAACATATTATAGAATTCTAGACCACCAGAAATCTAAATGCTTGTTTTATTCTTTTCAGTTTTTTTTAGTATGCGAGAACGTAGTTTGGTTCTATTTTTACGCAGTCGGGTTTTTGAGTTTTTAATTTTTTTTTTTTTTTAATACTTTTTAGTTATGAACAATGTTGTGAATGTTAATATGCTCAACATAATAATATGCATCTTTTGGTTGTTGACCAAATGTCTTCGTTTCTACTGATATAATATGTAGGATTTTCTACTGCATGTAATTCATATTTATAGTTTTGTGTTAGTATAGGTTTTCGATTGACGTTGAGTACCTACTAAATCGTTTGAAGTTGGAGATGGGCGACCGAGGCGGAGCAATCCGAGAGCGGTTCCGTGGTCCCACTATCAGCGGCAGAGTTGAAACCCCATGGAGGTTTATTAGTAGATAGGGGCACCATATCCATACATGATATAGAGTGCAACATAACCTGGCTGTGTCTCCCGGGCGGGGCAGTAGGGTATGCGTAAATACATTTCCTGCACGTCCGAAAAAAGGTAGTCCAATATACCTACTAGCATAGATCGTAGAACGCAAGATGGGCCCCATCCCAAACTTCACGGCGCACGCAATCATGTCAAGGTTAGGAAGAGTGAGCTCACTCTTTACGTTCTAGTCGGTTGCAGGACGCGGTGGACGCCGGACGTTTTTACCTATCATTATTCGGTGTCAACAACCAAAATAAGTAGAACCACAACAAATCTCGCCGCTAGCGATTACAGGGGTCAAGTAGATTGGTTGTTTGTAAACCACTTACGATACATACAGAGACGCAGTTTATTACCAATTTCAAGGTGCTCAGGGCACATCTATTGATTTATATCAATGCCTACTAGATACATTAGTATATAATGTCCATCCACATTCACACGTACAGTTAGTTATACGAAGTTTTCTGCTACCTAAAAACCTATAAATGTGAGAATGGTTGTTACTCAACTTTAAATCGATATACATCCTAAACGGTCAGTCGAATCGAAAAACATTGAGAGAAAGCTAAACATTATTTTGAAATACCTATTCAACGATACCCCTCTTGACATATTTTGGTGATTTTCATTTTTTTTATTTGGACAATATGGCGTCCTGAAGCCGCCATATTGGACTTACACTAATTTCATGTCTTTAGTGTCACTCGCCAGATTAAGAGAAATCGATTGACGTGTGAATCATAAAAATCGGCCCAGGCGTTTGGTCTGTATAGTGCCTCAAAGGAACATACAAACATACATACATACATACATACATACATAGACTGTTAAACACATTACCACTCCTTTGCGTCGCGCAGTCGGGTGCATCTGAACCCACAATACGCCATGGCCACCTCGTTGACTAACCATTAAGTGGATATCAGATGCCCCCGCGTCTGGACACTGTGATTTCTTGTGTCGGGTTAGGTCTGTAGACCCAGTACCTTCAACATTTCAGCTGCATAAGACAGGGAAAGCGGCGCACCGCAATAACAGTACCTCTCTTCCATTGCAGGCCCACCGTGCTCACCGTCAAACGTTGGCGACCACACAAGGTCATTGCGGGCAGAGAAAATGGAGCAACGAAATACCGATACTTCTCGTCAGCTGCGGTCTATCCTATACAGCCACGAAGCCCATCGAAAAGCATCGCGGCCCACCTCAGCCGCACCGGCGCCGTCTGCACCGCGTGACTCCCTCCAAGCCGCTTCGCCGTTGGCTTGGAGCCCAAAGCCCTGGCGAGCGGCCCCACCGCCGATACCTCTTAACTTCACTGTGGGTGACCAGGCCACGGCTACTGCCTCCTTTCGTACCCACCTCGTCAAATGTTGGAAATATACAATGTAATTATCACACAAATATTTGTCCTGAGTGGGATTTAAACCCACAATCTCCGGTTCCACGGGCAGACTTATTCCAACCAACCAAGCTACAAGGTAAATGTAGAATCAATATGTATACAGCTCCCATATTTTGCTTCAGTATTTCCTAGAAAGCTCTACATTGTTGTTTCGTCGTACAGCAGTGTGGATAGAGTATTGAGACAACTATAAAATGGTTTAATAGGGCAACCCAAGCGCTTAGCGAGCACTTACACGTCAAACACTAACGAATGTCTGGGTATTCAGCGTATTTAGGATGAGGCAACTCCATTTGAAACAAATGACGGAGCAGTCTTAGAATTTTAATGTATCTATTCAGTTCCTTTACTCGTGTTTGTTATAAACTAAATTACAAAATTTAACCATCAACAGACTTACAGAACTACTAGCAGGCCCCGCGGTTTTACCCGTGTAGTGCCTGTTTCCGTTATTTTTCCGGGATAAAAAGTAGTCTATGTATCCTTCCAGACTTCAATAGAAAAAAATTGGCAGTCATAGGAACTGCCGATAGAAGTGAAAACGTATAGCTCAGAAATTGATAGCTTGAAAACTACACGGGTGTAACCGGAGGGCGTGACCTCGCCATCTTGGCTTGGCCATCTAAAAATGCGTCAGCATTTCCCATTGGCTGATGCGTTTCTAGATGGCCTGTCCACGCTCTTTCAGCATTTCCCATTGGCTGACGTATTTCTGGATGGCCAATAGCCACGGTCCCGAGTTTACCCGAAGCTTTCTTATCATACCCGAGGGTGACGAATGAATTCAATTCACAGCCCACGAAAAAACTGTCTAGGCGCGCCTAAAGAAGTTTTCACTTCAAGAAGCAAAATAGATTCAGATTATGCACATCAGTTGCATACTCTCTCACATGTTTCCGATAAAAACCGACAATCTAGCAAATTTGAGGCAATATTCAAGACTTTGAAATTCCTTAGGGATTTAATTGATCGATCACATTCATGAATTCTGTGCATGATGTTTTATTATTCAAAGAGGAAGAAATTGTAGGCATTATTACATTGTTCAACGTTCAGCAGTTACATTGTTTTATTTTTCTTTAATTAGTACCACGAAAAAATACAAATACGTCATGACATTTGTACCCACAAGACTTATTTACATAAGTAAAATGTCATTCCCAATGTTTACCTCCTATATATGAGATTTGTTTTGTGACAAATAATTTGCCCGAAGAGTCTGAAGTAACCGACAAATTGTTTTTTTCCTCAGTTGGATTTCTTGAATATTGTTTGAATGATGTTTTGCTCGAAGGCATACAGGCGTTTCATGTCGCAAATACTCAGTTTCATGAGGATTGTGTAGAATATAACATTATGTTGTTTTTGCCAGGAAAAGCTGCATTTTACTCCTGGGGTTTTTTATGGCATAAAGTGACTGGACGATCAGGACATGTGTCTGATGGTACGAAACACGTCTGCCTTTAATAGCAGTGTCTCGCAGCTAGTGGAACATGAAGAGTCTAAATCATTATCTAGCCACCACACTGCGCTCGTCTCTCAGAGAAATAAGATGATTTTTCTCTATCCCCTGTAATTTATCTGGAAACATTGCCCTTGAAACCGGAACAATTGTGAATATGGTGTTACTGCATCGTAATGTCGGGACTTGCTCTAATACATGACCACGGTAAATATCCGTAAATAACAAATTAAACTAGTGAAAACCTTTTTAAACCAAAACATTATTCATGTGCTTTGCCTTATATTTTAACTTACTTAAATAATTATGTAGTAGTGGTAGGACACCGATATCCGTGGGTAGGACTCTTTGCACTCAAATCTACTGTAGTAGTGAAGTTTGATATTAGTGACTAGGTAGTGATGTTTGCACACTACTGCTTGAATATCTGGTGTATCATAAATATGCATGCAAGATATACCTAATAGTGCAAATTTCAACACTAGAGCAAATTTGATACTGACAAGTATATTTGTAGTAACCTGGGAAAGTACCACGCCTTTGCTTAGTTTAGGTTAGGTTAGGTGGTGTGTGTGTTTACAATCAGGCATATGCCCTGATCGTTCTGTCACTCTATGCTATAAAAAACCCGTTTGTTCTAGACTGAATCAGTCTATTAATAATTCTGATGTGTTTTTTTTAAAGTATATTAGTACTTATTTATGTAGGACAGTTACCATTGTAACTTAGTTTTGTTAATAAAAGCTCTGTACAAAACAAAACACTACATATAAGAGAAGGAAAGGATACAGAGAATACAGAGAAAGAATCCAAGACAATAAAATAAATTTGTTAAATTGTTCTTATCGGTAAATCGTAATTACATATCGATTTCAACTAAATTACCGTCACAATGTTCATAGCTTAAGGATCGTAACTAGGATTTGTAAGTCGTAAAATCTAAAAACAAATCTGTCTTATACGCCCAACATCTGGCCCGTTAAACTATGATTGAACAACAGTTCTCGATCAAAGTAAGTATAGCGAAGGTAAATAAACAGTTTTCGCAAATGGATTTTCTTAACTGACTTTTGCGAGTGGAGTGAGATATAAGGGTCGTGGGAGCTTGCTTTGATGTGCTGAACGATTCTAAGAGGCAATTTTATTCTGTCGAGGCAATACTTGAGATTTCAAAAAGTCGAGATTTCATTGCTTTCACGTGAGTAGCCTGTTGTGTGTCACTCAACTTGCTCGGACTTTTAGCTTGCAAACCGTCGATGACTGAAAGATTGGAAATAATTATATGACGTACTAGCATCGCCTCAGTTCAGTTCAGTTTTCACCATTTTCTGGGATAAAAAATAGCCTATGTCCTATTTAGAGCTGTAAGCTATCTGTGTTTCCAATTTCAACTCGATCTGTTTAGGTGTTCCGACGTGATTGGGCAATAATACACATTCACACATCTGAATATCATCATTTTCGCATTTATAATATTAGCAGGATAAACTTTCGTTTCATATACATTTGCCGTTGTAACGTGACCAAAACATCGGGAGGTAATCGATAATAATAAATCGGAATCTATATACATATAAATCAATGCCACTTTTCGTTGTTATTGAACTCCTCCTAAACGGCTGGACCGATTTGAATTTTTTTTTGTATACGTTTGGTAGGGCCCTGGAAGGTTTAGATTCACTAATCAGCCCGGCAGATGGCGCTGCAGTTGATATCTAGGTTATTATTCGAGCGAAGCCGGAGCGGGCCGCTAGTAAATGATAAGAATCACAAATAAGTCTACGGGCGGTCCGATAAAAATAATCGGTTCGGGCGTTCTCAAGAAATCAAATACCTAACATAGGTACTAAAATAATGTGGTAGTCGAATTGATCCTCTTTTTTGGAAGTCGGTTAAAAAAGACTTCTGAGAACTTCTGATAGTTTATCCAAAAACTGTCATTCTTACCTTTTTAAAGTCGTTTTCAGAAAAATTAACGAGAAGTTTGAATTTAAAAAAAACTAAACGCTCCAATCTTCAGTAAGGCGAAATTACTTTGTTCAACGTCGTTTACAACATACTTTACTGGGTTCACTGGATTGAATTCAGTTTTCAAGTGCATTTTGATAGTTTAAAAATAAATTCTTAAATTTTTCCAAGCCCTTTTGGATCTTGAATCATTTAATACACTTAGTTAAACGTATTTTTCAAAATACATTAACTGTGCATTAGTAACAATTTCAATACATGCCATTGACAATAAAACGGCTTCGTCACTTGGGTGCAGTGCAATGAAATTTGCTGATTTTGTTAGTCTGTATCGATGAAAATAAAATTTTAAAATTTATGCAGAAAATGCATCAACACATTTTTGCGTTAATATGGACCATCCACATATTAATTTATTCAAAGCTTTTAGTTTCACGCGGTACAGTCAACTCAGTATTTTATTTTTTGATGTTTGTTACGACAATAAATGGTTGTCTGTAAAGTCGGGTTACTGACGTTAGTTGAACGTGACAACTTCAACTACGCCTTAGAGCGAGGTAACGCCGGCGGCGAGGTAACGGCGTTAACGGCACATGACGTCATGTTTTGCGGGCGTGCAGCCGGCTTCATCGAATTATAAGACGTCGTCACGTCAAAAAATATTAAATATTGGTATACATTTGACCGCCAGCTCGCCGGATATAAAGCGACGATGCGATCTACGATCAAGCGTGCTTACCCCGAAGAAACTACCGATATGAAAACACCAAGATTGTAACCATCGGGAAAAATCCACCCAGGCAACGCATTGTATAACCTAGACGACCTTATCCCAAAAATAGAGTCAAACCTTCGTTCGAGTCTATGGTACGTTAGCAATAAAGCCGCCAGCAGGTAGACTAGTAATCAACATTGTATTATCACATTTCAATTGATCATGACTCGATGTCGATGTCTTAAGTTACGGCTGGTTTAGTCGGGAGAACGGCGACTGCCGATCCGGAGACCCCGAGTTCAAAACCATGCGCACCACTGTCTTTTCGAAGTCATGTGCGTAATGCCGCTAACGTAAAAACGGTTGAAGGAAAACATCGTGAAAAACCGACATGTACCTAGAGTCTTCCGAAATCACGTGTCATATACCAACCCGCACTAGGCCAGCGTGGTGGATTATGACCTTGACTCTTTTCTTGCGAGAAAAGGACCCGAGTCAGTGCACCCTCACTCGCTCAAGGTCGCGCGGTTTTTGCCTACCGCTAGACCGTTCCTTCCAGGAAACAAGTGACAGTCGGTTGTCGGACGCACGGCTGAGCACTCGCGCAAAACGTTTCCCGCGCATATTGTTATTAGATATGTCGTAAACCCTCTGCGCTAGACAGGGACAGAGTTACGCGTTAGAAAGAGCGCAAATGTTTATTTGAAAATCGCGACAGGTATTGCGAGCTGAATTGAACTTTGTTGTGTCCCAGCAAGAGTCGCTATTTATATAATTGTTTTTGGTAAGTGTGGCTTCTGTACTAATATTTATTCTGTGCCCGAGTCCCAGCAGTAGGAAGATTTAGTGAGCTGTTTATGCATGACTCGATGCTTCTAGTGGCGCGAACGCAAGATTTCAAGATCATAAAGGCGTTGGTTCAAATCTCGCTTTTATCTCTGAGTAGTTTTTCCAAATACATAAGTACATCCATTTCAGCGTTTGATATCATTACTGATTTGAATGGTAAAGGAAAACATCGAGAAAAAACCGACCACCGCGGCGTATAACCTTGATTCTATACCTATTACAAAAAATTGATAGACATTTCTTACACAACACGATCCAGCCCCAAATTAACCAAAACTTGTACTATGAGTGCCAGATAGCTGATATAATACTTACCTATATAATTGTAAATGCATACTGCTTACACATATAAACACCCAGTTACAGAACACATTTTTGTATCCATCACACAAATAGTTGCACTGGTTAAATCGAAGCCAAAATCTACGGCTTCGCAGGCATACTTACTACCAACTAATCCAACTATGCCTACTAAGTCAACAATCAAGTGTTTGTATGCTATTTTTCAGAGAGGGCGCAAATCTCATAAACCAACAATTTGTATGTATGCTATTCGGTAAAGAGTTGCATGATCTAATACCACCTTGTCCTTTTTTCAATCGGAATGCTCGTAGCTCGAAAAAGCGACATCGTTTCAAGGTTGATGTTCCTAAGGCACGAACAAAGAGGTTTGACTCAACATTTGTGATAGGAACGTCTAGGCTGTGGAATGAGCTACCAGAGTGGATTTTCCCCGATAGTTATAATCTTGGTGTTTTCAAGTCCAGAGTGAATCGGTTTCTTCTAGGTAAGCACGCTTCATCGTAGCCCGCATCGTCGTTTAACATCAGGCGATGGCGGTCAAGTGTAAACCTATTCAAGTTTAAAAAAAAAAATCAGAGAACGGGGCGTGAATCTCATAAACCAACAATAATTTGCATGTATGTTATAGGTACGTCAGAGAGGACCCAACCCCAGAAGTGGGAACATAGTGGGCTTATGTCACTAATGGAATCGATCATGTCAGCAGAAGTTGGAACAGAAAACAGGAAAATACGAGTCTTTGAACTTTGCTCCTTCTCAAAAGTTTCATTTGATTAATTAATTTTAATGAGAAAGTACCTCTCGTTTAAAAGTATTGTATCTATTCAAAACTTAGTTCATTAGTAAGGAAGAGCTTCAAATTTTCTATGCTCTAAGTAATAATGGAAAGATCGAAAAGTTATTTATTGTTTGAAAACATTATTATTTTGGAATCATTTTATTAAGTACGTAAGATGAGGAAATTTTAATTATTTCTTAACTGCCTTCACAGAAAAAGGTATTAGTGGAATGGTATTTATAATTTTATTCTTTATCATAGTCGCAAAATAAACACGACGAGTTGGATTTAGTAAAAGTTAGCAGCGCCACGGATTTTTACCCGCATAGTTCCTGTTTTTTCTGTTATTTTTTCATGGTAAAAGTAGCCTATGTGTTATTCCAAAAAATAAATAATAATGTAACTACGTGGCAAATTGCAACCCGATCTGTTCATGCGTTACGACGTGATTGAGCAACAAACATGCAAACATTCACATCTATAATTTTACTAGAATTACTTATGTAATTTTCTTTATTTTGCATGAAGACAGCCCTCTAATTGCTCCCACAGCTGGGTCTCGGGGCCCTCACTCGCAAGGAAAAAGTCATGGTCATAATCCACCACTCTGGCCTAGTGCAGGTTGTCGGTCAACATGTGGGTTTCCTCATGACGTTTTCCTTCACTGTTTTTAAGTTTTTTTTTTTTTTTGTTTTGCGCATTTGCCCTAACGATCAAGATTGTCAGGGGTTTATTACCATTTCGTTATTTAATACTTTTAGTGTTTATCGTATCATATTATGCTAGGTTACTTTTCGGATATTATTTACCTTTGCTCTAATGAGCCGATGTATATATATATTGCAATATCATCTCATCTTTGATTATCTATCATTTTGTTTTTATTTATTACTTGTTCACAAACATTCACACAAGTTAGAGGCGTTACGTATATGACTTTGAACAGACAGTGGTGCTCATGGGATCATCTCTACCTAATCTGTGATAGGATTCAAACCAGGGGCTAAGGATTGGTAGTTGCCGTTCTCTCGACTAGACCAGCCGTAACTTTACGTTAAGCTATTAACAAAACTGTACATAAACCTTCAAACGAGGAGTGAATAGATAATTATTATCTGGGTATACCTATCTTACCTTCCGTTTATATACAGTTTATACAGTTAAGTTTATAATTAGTAGTTTATTTAAGTTTCAATTTGTGTATTGTTATCGTACCAATAAGAAAAAAAAACATGAAATATTTGGTAACGCAAGGTCAATTTTAAACCAATTCCGTATAAAAAGTCGGTTACAAAGGCGTGTCTGCTCATCTCTATTTTACAAGTCTAGCGAACGAATTCGGCGGATATTAGCTTCCTGAAACGGAGCGTAATTTCCAGGAAATTACCGGCCATAGACAATTTGGACACCGTCCATTTACCGTTCAACTTAACTTTGAGGTTCGGTCGTTCAGGAAATATACCTACAGATTCTACAGAACGATCCATTGAATGGGGCAATAGTGGTCACTATGTTCTCAATGGCTGTAATGGTGGTAAAAAAGTCTGACGGAATGAAGTTTTGCGTGAGGTCACAGTCTCGAACCCATCAGACTCATTACTCATTAACATAATATTATAAACAAAACTTACGGTTGGACTGTAAATCTTTTTTGACGTGATAACGTCTTATAATTCGGTGAAGCTGGCTGCACGCCCGCAAAACATGACGTCATGTATCGTTACCGTTAGTTCGTCCTCCGTGCCATGCGGACGAAGCTGAGCGCTGAGGGCGCCACCCGCCGAGTCTAACAGAAACTCTACTAGAAAAAAAACCGATTCAATCTCCACATAAATATACCAAAATGATTACCATCGAATCATTCGATAACATCGATAAATAATCGAAATCGTTCACGTATGTTTGCTCGGACTTTTCTTTGAACGATTTGACGGTTTTGAATGAAATTTGACACATAATACATATATTAATACCACACATGTAATTGTATCCCGTTGAAGTACCTCACTGGATTTAGACGAATGCTTTATGAAAAAATGTTTATAAATATCGTATCAGATTACACTGCGATTCTTATGATCGAAATACACACGACATTTTTAGACCTGGACCTGAAAAATTCTCAGCGCACGTACCAAACAAAGATAAATAGTAGAAGAAACCAACTTCATAAGATTGAACCATCTGGACAACGTCAACCATGAAACGATTTCGTTTTTAGGGTTCCGTAGCCAAATGGCAAAATACGGGAACCTTATAGATTCGTCATGTCTGTCTGTCTGTCCGTCCGTATGTCACAGCCACTTTTTCCGATACTATAATATATGCGCAATAAATTTTGGGTTTGCCTCATGCTTAGAACTAAAACTCAAAAAAAAAAAAAAAAACATCTAAACCTTACGTGTGGGGTATCTATGGATAGGTCTTTAAAAATGGTATCGCAGTTTGTCACAGTTTTTTTTCTAAGCTTTGGACTCTCGCGCAAACTATTCAGACTCCTTCCAAAGTGGTAAACGAAAATTAGTTTGAATAAGATCTAGTAAGCAGTTTTTTTTGTAATTGTCAAAAATACAGCATTATGAAAACATCGATCAAAGTTACAACGAACTATAAGAATTTTTATACAGGGTTACTGGTAATCAGCTTGCATCCGTTTAAGGGCATGTTCTGTATAATTAAACAAACAACTTTTGTTCTACAACTTTCGTTAATACTCAATAGATAACCCAAAAAAAATTAGTATTTGTTGCCCTTTTTTTGTACTGTTTAGCGACTTTTTAGTGTTTATTCACTTCGGCACATCATTTTTTGCGCGTTAAAGAGCGTACGCGCTCTTGTTACGAATTGTTCCGAAGAGCTCGATGCTTTTAGACCGTGCAAATACACTTTTTATTTATTTTGTAAAATAAAAAAAACACATTTTTAAAAACTGTAGAACAAAAGTTGACGTATTGAATGTACCTAACATCCCCCCCTTAAAAGGATGCAGGCTGATTACCAGTAACCCTGTATATGCTATTTCCTGTTATGGAACCCTTCATGGGCGAGTCCAACTCGCACTTGGCCACTTTTATTTCAGGCTACGAGCGATCCGATAGACAAAAGGGCAAGGTGGTATAGATCATGCAGATCAGTTGCACACTCTCCAAAATGTATTCAAGATATTCAAAAGTTTTTTTATGACAAGAGTATCGTTGCCAATGAGCTTTTTGGCACTCTCACGATCAATTTTAGAGCCTTCAGCTGGTACTTAATCGGCCTATTAAACTTCTGGGTTGCCAATAATTTGCAGTATAAACCGCATATAGAAAATCTGTAAACATCGTAAACTAAAAAAAAACGGGAAATTTACTTGCAAATAAAATTGAATAGAGTACTTACTAAACTATCTGAAATTATTGGGCAATAAATCATAATTTTTTTATAGACAGTATTCGTCGTAACGATTCACATGATACAGTTTGGCAGACCACACAGGAAATAGCTGTAAATATTATAAAGCTTCATGAGTATTGAAAAATAGGTAGGTATATTATACCTATTTGATTTCATCTGATCTGTATCGACCTCGCAAGGGTAGGTAAACTTTTGTTGGCATCAAACATTCTATAGTTTGAGAACAAAGTTAATTACCGAAAATGTTTTTGATAATTAGCAAGGCCCAGTTTCAGTTTTTTAAAAATAAAAAAATATTGTGCATAAATAAGTATTTCAAATGTTTTTGACATTTATTTTGTACTAGCAGCACCCCGCAGTGTTACCTGCGTAGTTCCCGTTCCCGTTGTTCCCGTTATTTTTTCGGGATAAAAAGTAGCCTATGTGTTCTTCCATAAATACATTGACATTTATAATATTAGTAGGATTATTAAATGATGCGTTCTACTAAGCTGTTACATTAATGTATATCATCAGTAATTTTGGAAAGGTATTTGACGTAACTAATTTTAAAGCTATAAGAGCCGGTTTTCACGGAGCGGTTGCCAACCGCGCCCGTGCGCGGGCGCGGCAGATTTGTATGTAAAATTGAATTCAAAACTCACGACGCGGTTTACGGCCGCGGGGGCTGCGGCCGTCGCGGGCGCCGCGCGGCTGCGCGTGTAGTAGCTTTCCGCAGTAGAAACCGCGAAAACCTGCGGTCTCGTGAGTATTGAAACAAAACCGTCGACCGACGCGGTGCCGCGCCCGCGCGTGGGCGCGGTTGGAATCCGCTCCGTGAAAATTGGGCCTAATTTTCACGAGGTAAAAGTTTCTTTGATTTTCACAAATTACTGAACCTTTTGTGTCAGTAATCTATGGGTATAATATTTAACATTGTAAGTGACATTTTTGGAATGAGACGTTAGCAAATAAACGTAATATAATCTATTTTCTATAAAAACAAGAAAAACCGACTTCAATTTAGAGTTAAATTCAGACACTCAACCAAATTACATAAGAATAAAAAAAAACGGTACTCTGATTTCGATAACATTTACATGGTAAATTTAGAAAAAAATTAATTGGTTGGTACATCTTTGAACTACGAGCTAGCAAACAAAAAAATATCCATCCATCTAAGATCCATCAAAATCGATTCACAATTGGCGGCGGTATCGCGTAACATACCTACATATTAAAAAAAAACGAGTACACCCGAATTGATAACCTCCACCATTTTGGAAATCTGTTACAAATAATCTTATGTGATAAATGAGTTAAAATATATTTCAAATGATTAATGCTGTCATGACAGCATTAAACATGTTTAATTCAAATTTATCTACCAACAAGAAACACAAAACTATCTTGGACATGAATTTTTACATTCTGAAATTTTCCATTTATTGCAGAAATCTGTAAAGTAAACCCAAAAACAATATTGTTTTTGTTTCTAAGTTATCAAATCTCAATCTAAAAATCGGTTGTGTAGTTTTTATAGTTTTTTTCACTTTTTATTTTTGAACTAATACCCCGTTTACATGATTCCAGTCCAGCGACCGAATCCAGCGCTGGATTGCTTACTGGAATAACGTAAACCGGCACTGGAATGCATTGGCACTGGAATGCACTGGCACTGGATTGATGCATTCCAGTGCCGGTCTCCATTGTTCCAGTAAGCAATCCAGCGCTGGATTCGGTCGCTGGACTGGAATCATGTAAACGGGGTATTATGTTCTAAATAGAACACAGGACGTAATCACGACCTAAAGTATCATATAATTATCTCGACAGCATTGTAACTGTAAATGGGTGTAGTGGTTTTTGAAATGTCATCAAAAAAAACAAAAGTTTTCTTCCTCGATCACGTAATCGTACTACCTCAACTGTTTCATGGAAACAGTGTATTACTAAAATGGTTTATTTCACAAAAAATATGAAATGAAGTCAAATGTCTCAGTTTAATTTCAAAGTACCTGGGTGACCGAGCTTTGCTCGGTTTAAATACTAAATATACTTAGACACCTACAGATAAAAGACTCCAAGAAATATATTTTCTTAAAAATAAAAAAGAGAACCCGTCTGGATTCGAACCCGGAGCTACTAATTCGTGACCGCTATGAGCGCCCGACTTCCCGTCTGAGCTAATTATGCTGTCGCGTCATGCGGCGAAATTTACTTTCACATTCTAATGTCTAATGTGACAGTTTTTCATTGTCTAAAAACGCGCTTAATATGCGTTTTTTTTTAAAGTACCTGGTTGACCGAGCTTTGCTCGGGTTTTTTTATGAAATTATTTAAGCAGATACGAATTACGTAGTGATGAAATATCACAACATAGTATAAAACAAAGTCGCTTCCCGCTGTCTTTCTCTCCCTACATAAATATATGCTTCTTCTTTCAAACCACGCAACTAATTTGATGCATTTTTTAATAGGTGCCCTAAGCATACATAGGCACATAAAAAGGGTTACAAAAAAGTCCGTTGTGGCAGGTATGTATCTATCTTTAACGATTTAATATTGCCTAAAATTGCTTCGTAAATAAGGTATTTTTGACGAAGCGATTTTAAGCCATATTCTATTAAGTACCTTCAATAGGTTAGTTGTGCATTTCATATAGATCAATACAGACCTTAGGTACATCATGTAATTTAAATGAATGCTTTCGAGGATATAACAGATTTAATATGCAATGCAATGGGACATTTGCACCAGCATTGCATCCGTGCAAAGCCGGAGCGGGTCGCTAGTGAATAAATGGAAAAAAATAATAATAATTGAACGGGGTATCTTCGAGTCTTGCTAAACAGCGCCATCTATTGTTAACCAGCTATATTGTTGCTGTGTCAGTTAGTTTGTATAGAAACATTAGTTACAATTATTACAATTATACAATTATAATTGTAATATATATACAATATTACAATTATTGTAACTTACATTTATCAAGCACAGATTCGCTCCTGTATGGAGTAGGTACTGTTCGCACCTTTGGGATGGATCGGCTAAGTATCAGCTGGAAGCTTTGGAATCGATCGAGAGACGTGTCAAAAAGCTCATAGGAACGACACTCTTGTGCGAAAAAGACTTCAAAATCTTGATCATCGCCGAAAAATTGCTAGCCTATCGGTTTTTTATCGGATACACTTCGGTGAGAGTGCGAGTGATTTGAATAATCTTATCCCAAATTGTCCTTTTTTCTAACGGAATGCTTGTAGCTCGATAGATCGACATCGTTTCATGGTTGATGTTCCAAAGACACAAACGAAGAGATTTGACTCTACTTTAATGATAAGAACGTCTAGGCTGTGGAATACGTTGCCTGTGTGGGTTTTCCCCGATGGTTACAATCTTTGTGTTTTCAAATCAAGAGTGAATCAGTTTTTTTCTTAGTAAACACGGTCCATCGTAGACCGCATCATCGCTTAACATCAGGTGAGATGGCGGTCAAATGTAATAATAGGTTTAAGTAAAAAAAAATGCCCATACTTAGATTAAATTTGTTCGTGTTATTTTATATTCCATTAAATTAGATACGTTGGGAAAGGGCTCTCAGTTAAAGGTTTTCAGTATGAACTGGTTTCGACGGGCACTTTCTGATTCTGATATAACGACACTGAACACATGTACGAAATATGCATTTGCATCTAATGATATTGTAGCAATTCTTCATTGCTTGAAAATGCGCTTAAAACGCCGTTTTTTTTTAAATAAAACCTAGCTAGATCCATATATCGCCCCCGAAACCCCCTGTATAAATAATCAATTTCATCAAAATCGGCGAAGCCGTTTCCGAGATTCAGATTCCATATAAACATACATCCAGGAATTATACAAATAAAACGATATGATTTTTTATTAAGAAAACAAAATCGACTTAAATTTAAAATTAAATTCAGACGCTGAAATTATAAGAAGCTGTGAATGACTACGTGGACTAATAATAGGAAACCGCCACACTGATTTGTACCAAAAAAATTAAAATAGCGGAGCTGTCGCGTAAGATACATACCTACCAGAATGTACAACGGAATTGAGAACCTCCTACTATTTTAAAGTCGGTTATAAAGATAAATATATTGTCATATAAGCGAATAATTGATATTAATTATTGTTGGTCTACACTCAAACCAAATATTCATAGGCTTAGTTGTGCAACGCCATCTACTGTTAAGTGCATCAGTCAGTCTGTGCAGATAAATCGTCAATAGGTTTTTTTTCGTTTTTTTGTTAGAAAATACTTTGCTACAAATAAAATACGACGATATTAAGACGTTGGTTGATAAAGAAGGAGCCCTTTTCTAATAGTTTTTCTCAGCAAAAAATAACAAAAAGAGAAATAAAATGAAACTGCCCGCAGAAATATCGAACCGGGGCCTCCTAATTCCAAAGGCGACCGCTTGCCGTTTGCGCTAATCAGACGATGTTCTAAGCGTCGAAATTTGTTATCGTATTCTAATGACATTATATGAGTTTTTATTTGCCTGAAAAAGCCCCTTAAATGACGCTTTCTTTAAATAAAACCTAGCTAGATCGATTTATCGTCCCCGAAACCCCCTGCATACAAAATTTCATGACAATCGCTTCAGCCGTTTCCGAGATTCAGATTCTATATATATATACATATTTATATAGGTACAAGAATTGCTCGTTTAAAGGTATAAGATAAGACCTAGTTAGATCGATTTATCGTCCCCGAAATCCCCTGCATACATTCATGAAAATCCGTCGTGCCGTTTCAGAGATTCAGATTCTATATACCTATATATACATATTTATATAGGTACAAGAATTGCTCGTTTCAAGGTATAAGATTGAAATCGATTTATGTTTTTTCGTAGCTAATTAAATGATTGTTTCCAAAGGTATACTTCTCAGGCGGCCCCATTTAAATTTTATTACTCACAAATCCACAAATTTTCATCGAAGTAGCGTCCACGCCGTCTACAGGAAACTGTTTTTTATAAACTATTCGGTAATTTCATTTTAGAGATCATAAAAACTTTCCTGTTAATTTGTTTACGTTTCAAAAGCCGTAAAAATATTCTGCCTAATTTTTATTGGCCTATAAATTTTGATATACTGCTAAAAAACTAAAATCAACACATTTTTTGCTACGACATTTATTATACACCTGCCGATGTCTATTACTTGACGTGAATCATCGCGTTTTGTCTGTGAAAAACGTTATCATCATCGTTTTCTAGCCATTATCATTATCTAGGTTAACATTCAGATTCTTTATTGGTTATGGTAGATTACAAGTAACACGTTTTTTTTTACATTTCACACTACACCATCTGACCCCAAACTAAGCAAAGCTTGTATGGTGGCGGCCATATAGCTGATATAATACGTATATAGTTTTAAATACATACTTATTATACATAGAAACACCCAGACACAGTGCAAAAATTTGAATTCATCACACAAATATTTGCACTGGGTGGGAATCGAACCCACGACTCTCGGCTTCGCAGGCAGAGCTATTACCCACTAAGCCAAGAGGCCAGTCAATTTAAATGACATACAGTAACTTGTGGTCCAACCCGGCTTCACCTGTGGTACGTAATATATTTATCCTATAGCACTGAAGGGTCATGTACAAATGAACATATCCAATGGTGAAAGAATTTTTAAAATCGGCCCAGTAGTTCCTGAGATTAACGCGTTCAAACAAAAAACCTCTTCAGTTTTATAATATTAGTATCTATAAATTACTAAGTATTAAACTTAATACTTTTTTATTTTTAAATAAAGAGTGACGAGACGAGCAGGACATTTGCCTGATGGTAAGCAACATGCCTGCCACATAACAGCACTGTGATACGCAGCTATTGGAACATGAAGAGTCCAAAGCATTACCTAGCACTGCACTGTGCTCGTCACCCAGAGATCTAAGATGTTATATATCTCTAAGACCTGTAATTTCACTGGAAACATTGCCCTTCAAACCGGAACACAGTAAGCTTGCACATTACTTCTTGGCGGTAGAATAACTGGCAAAGGTGTGGTACTTCCCCAGACGGACTCTGCTAACAGTCCTATCACTACTGCAATACTTAGTAATCTATTAACGCTGTCAAGCAATGATGTGGAAGCATCACTGTGTTTCGGTTTAAATGGCAATGTTTCAAGAGAAATTACAGGGAATGGAGATAAATCGAATCTTATATCTCTGAGCGACGTTGTGACGAGTGCAGTGCTAGGTAATATTGGACTCTTCATATTCCAATAGCTGCGTGACACTGAGCAGTTGGGCAGGCGTATTGCTTACCATCAGGCAGATTTCCTGCTCGTCACACTTCTCTACGCTTTTTCAATCTCTGTACATGACACAAACATATAATAAAAAAAAAATTTGGCAGTCATAAGAACTGCCGATAGAAGTGAAAACTTAAAACTCAGAATTTGATAGCTTATCTTGGAAACTACACGGGTGTAACCGGAGGGCGTGACCTCGCCATCTTGGCATGGCCATCTAGAAATGCGTCAGCATTTCCCATTGGCTGATGCGTTTCTAGATGGCCATACCATGATGGCCTGTCCACGCCCTTTCAGCATTACGTTTACATTACATTGGCTGACGTATTTCTAGATGGCCAATAGCCATGGTCCCGAGTTTACCCGAAGCTTTCTTATCATACCCGAGCGTGACGAATAAATTCAATTCACAGCCCACGAAAAGTCTGTCTAGGCGCGCCTAAAGAAGTTTTCACTTCAAAAAATATTTGTAACAAAATGTCGAAGATTTTTTAGTCTTATTCTGGCCAGAGGGTTGTTGGCTATACATATTTTGTAATTGGGACTCCTAAACCCGCCAGCCCGTACCTAGCTGTAATATTCTAAAGGTGCAACGGCACTCAATAAAATAGTGACTCTTGGCTAGGTTTTAAAAAATGTTCAGAAGTGAAGTGCCTTCGCTCTTTTGAGAGGGTACATAGATTATCAGATTGGACACTTAAATTTGAGAGGATTCTCTTGACAGTCCATTAGGCTTTGGATTCATTGATAAATCATATGAAGTAATTTCTACAACTACGTTCAAATAACTTACGTACAGCAATCATAACTATAAATGTAATAGATTAAGAAAGGTATTGTCATCATTAGGTATCCAAGATGTGGTAATTATTGAAGTGAAAACTTCTTTAGGCGCGCCTAGACAGACTTTTCGTGGGCTGTGAACTGAATTCATTCGTCACGCTCGGGTATGATAAGAAAGCTTCGGGTAAACTCGGGATCATGGCTATTGGCCAGCTAGAAATACGTCAGCCAATGAGAAATGCTGAAAGGGCGTGGACAGGCCACCATGGCATGGCCATCTAGAAACGCATCAGGCAATGGGAAATGCTGACGCATTCCTAGATGGTCATGCCAAGATGGCGAGGCCACGCCCTCCGGGTACACCTGTGTAGTTTCCAAGGTAAGCTATCAAATTCTGAGTTTTAAGTTTTCACTTCTATCGGCAGTTCCTATGACTGCCATTTTTTAAGCTATTGCATAGCTTTTATCGCGGGCCTAGAGACCGATTGTTACTAATGGTGCATCTCTTTCTTATGTTCACAAAAAAAGAGAGAGGGAAGACTGTCACGCCGTCCTCCCCACTCGGTCATTCGACTTTCAATCTTATGGTTTTACATTTACAGTCTAAATGCTCTTAGCAGTGTTGCCAACTTAACGGATTTCCCGTGATACGTAGTGGATTTGAGTACGTAGAGAACGGGAAAATAACTTTCTAACGGCTATTATCATAGCATATTTTGGAATAGGTATATCAATGAAGCAATAATGTCAGCGTAAAAGCTCACTAGCTCACTATTTAATCAATTTTAGGGATTTTTAATTTAACTTAAGTTTAGGGATAAATATTTTGAGTAGATGGAACACTGATTTCGCGACGTTTAAAATTTTTGAATGTACATGAATGTCAATGTCACTAAATATGAATTAACAAAAAACAAAGTGCCATAAAAGCAAAATATAGTGAAAAAGCTGAAAATCTTCATGTTCCAAGAAGCGTGCTATAATTGAGATGTTTTGGCTTAACAATATGGAATCTGGATTTACTAAAGGGAATAGGTAGTTCCAATTAACCAAAGAATGCAAACTTTTTTGCAATCAAGAAACAAAGACTTTTGTAGTTCAGAATAATTCATGAACGTGAAAACATCTTTGTAAGTACAGTTTTACGTTTAATACTATTTACCTCTGTATAATACATAAAGCAGCCTAGTACATAAATATGTAATAGATGATTTTCGGCTTAGAACTTCATCTAACACTGTTTACAAAGTTAGGTTATGTGCGTAAAATATAATAAGCGTTTGTTTGCTTGTTTCAGATGCTGTTGGATATGTCCAAATAAAAAGAGATCTAAATGTGTGTACTGTCAAGTGTCGCGTATGTCCTGAACACAATAAAATATGAAACAGCCTTGGATATGGGATAAGGAGCAGCTTCATCTGAAAATACCTGTGCCTATGATAAATCTGTGGAAGAAGCTACAGCCAAAGGCTGCGGACAGGAACTATGTTTTCATATTGCAAAAGAGAGCAATCCATGGTTTATATAATTTATCAGCTAGAGAATCAGTACGGGAGATTTTCACCACATAACAACTTTAGTATGATAGCAATGAAGGGATCATTGTACATATATTTATCAATGTATAATTGTATAATGTATGTAAGAAAAAATCAAAGTCAATGGCAGAAATTAAATCTGAATCCTAAAGCACACCATAAACACAAAATTGTATTATACCTTAGTTATTTTATCTTATTATGTACACAGATTCTTTGATTTTTTGTGAATGACGTTACCACATGTTCTTATATAATGATGTAATAATAAACTAATAAAAATAATCTTATGTTAGTGAATTAGACTGGCGAGCGAATTAGAAGCCATGAGCTTAGTGGGTATAGTAGCTCTGCCTGCGAAGCCGAGGGTTGTGGGTTCGATTCCCACCCAGTGCAGTAATGTGCAAATATTACTGTGTTCCGGTTTGAAGGGCAATGTTTCCAGTGAAATTACAGGGCATACAGATAATACATCTTATATCTCTGGGTGACGAGCGCAGTGCAGTGCTGCAGGTAATCATTTGGACTCTTCATGTTCCAAAAGCAGCGTGTCACTGTGCTGTTATGTGGTTATCTTATTATGTACACAGATTCTTTGATTTTTTGTGAATGACGTTACCGCATGTTCTTATGGATTTATGGTTCGAATAAATGAATTGAATTGAACAGGAAAATAAAAAAAAAATAAACATTAACAGTTGTATAATGATGTAATAATAAACTAATAAAAATAATCTTATGTTAGTGAATTAGACTGGCGAGCGAATTAGAAGCCATGAGCTTAGTGGGTATAGTAGCTCTGCCTGCGAAGCCGAGGGTTGTGGGTTCGATTCCCACCCAGTGCAGTAATGTGCAAATATTACTGTGTTCCGGTTTGAAGGGCAATGTTTCCAGTGAAATTACAGGGCATACAGATAATACATCTCATATCTCTGGGTGACGAGCGCAGTGCAGTGCTGCAGGTAATAATTTGGACTCTTCATGTTCCAAAAGCAGCGTGTCACTGTGCTGTTATGTGGCAGGCATGTTGCTTACCATCAGGCACATGTCCTGCTCGTTTATAATATAGAGTGATGAGTCACATTATAAAAAAAATATGTTTGCACTGTGGCTGGGTGTTTCTTCATATTTTATCTATCTATATAAATATAAATCAATGCCACTTTTCATTGTTAGTAAACTCCACCTAAATGGCTGGACCGATTTGAATGTTTTTTTTGTATATATTTGGGTAGGACCCTGGAAGGTTTAGATTCACAAATCAGCTTGGCAGATGGCGCTGCAGTTGATATCTAGGTTATTATTCGAGCGAAGCCGGAGCGGGCCGCTAGTCTTCTATAAATATAAAAGCGAAAGGTCACTCATCAAGGAATCTCAGAAACTACAAATGCTAGGAATCTGAAATGTTGTATGGAGGTCCCTTTTAGCACGTAGGCGCTCACTAAGACGGGGTTTTGCGAAATTCAACCCCTAAGAGAGTGAAACAAGGATGAACTGTTGTATGAAAATTCGTGATTTTCAAAGTTATCAAATTTTGTCTCTAGATACCTGATACGAAGCACTTAAATGTTTGTTTTATCAATTTTGTGATTTCGAACTGTATGGGGTGAAATTGAGGTTGAAATGGGGGATGAATGTCAATATGAAAATTCCCAACCGTTGAAGATAAAACCATGAAACTCTGTATAATATATAGACACTTGACACGAAGCAAATAAATGTTTGTTCTAGCAATTTTGTAATTTCGACCTGTATGGGGATGAAATTGGAGTTGAAATGGGGGACGAATGTATCTTACGCTTTCACATCTAAACAACAGAACCGATTTTGATGAAATTGTATTATTACCTTAATATTTATTTTGCACAGACGAAGTTGCGGGTAAAGCTAGTAGCAAGTATGTATTTAAAACTGTATAAGTATTATATCAGCTATCTGGCCGCCATAGTACAAGCTTTGCTTAGTTTGGGGTCAGATTTTCATGTGTGTGAATAGTCCACCAATATTTATTTAGTTAGTGTGATTAATTTTAAGAGAAGTATATGACAGTATGAAGATGTAAGAGAGTTTGTTTGACTCATTTGATTTTGAGATTGTTTTGAATAATTGCTGTAAATAAGTGATATTTTGTACTTAATCTCTTTGTATAACTTTAACCTTAATGTAAATAAGTAGCATTTTGTATTAAATCTTTTGTAGAAATTTTACCTTAATGAGTTTATATTATTTTGTACTCAACCTTTCCAGCATTATGACATAGAATAGATTGATTATGATAAAAACAAATGTGATTCAGACTCAACATTATTCCAAAAATACTGTAGAAATCAAATTTAAAAAAATATAATTGCATAAGTTGATAAAAAATGCATGCAATAGCTTTACCGCGGCAGTCCCCGAGTGCCACACGTCTTTTTTTTTGTACTAGCAGCGTCCCGCGGTGTTCCCCACGTAGTTCTCGTTCCCGTTATTTTTCCGAGATAAAAAGTAGCATATGTGTTGAAGGTATATTATGCCCTAAATTTCAGCTCGATTCGTTCAGACGTTACTACGTGATTGAGCAACAAACTTCCAAACATTGACATGTATAATATTAGTAGGTTTACTAGCAGCGGTCCGCGATTTTGCCCCCATAGTTCCAGATCCCGTACTTTTTTCACGACAAAAATTTGCTCGTGTGGAATTCTATGTTCTAAATTTCGACCCAATCCATTCAGCCGTTGCGATGTGATCGAGCAACAAACGTTTCAACAAAAAAAAAAAAAAAATAGTAGGACACTTACATAATACTTCCGGACTCATAAATTGTCTGTCCATAACATCCTATACGTTACATCACTTCTCAAGTTTAGTATTCCACAATTTGATCTCGGCTTTGTAACCTCTCACATCACAAACAACTTTATCATAGCCTTCAACGATCGCGCCACACTCGCACTATTTCAAACAAGATGCTAAATACAAACTAGTTTCTATAATAATTCACCAACTGCTTAGAAGTTGTAAGTTATGACCTATTTACCCTCAAACAGTTTAGTTTAAAGCTATTTAATAATGTACCTAGTTGTAAGTTTTGTGGGAAAGTTGGTTGGCTTGAAGACCGCTCCGACGAGCAAGTGAAGTTTGCAACTAATATTATTGTAATCGGTACTTGTAGATATCACATTGTGACGGATGAAAGGATCTATCTTCGAGATGGGACGATAGCTTTACCAAAGACATCTGCTAATCCCAAATTAGCACCTGTTGCTGAGTAGGTATCCAACTAACATAATGCACGTGAAAGTAAGTTTCTTTGTTACGCTTTCATACGAAAACTACTCAATCGATCATCATGAAACTTAGCTTCGCACGAAAAGCAATCCAGCGCTGAATTCAACCGCTGGACTGGAATAATGTAAACAGGGTATAATAATACTCCCACTAAGTAGTAGCTCGAAATATTGACGCCTGAAATGGCGTCAATATTTCGAGCTACTACGTTGACTATCGTTGACGTTTCAAAGACTCGATCAAAAAGACCGAACTTCACTTTCGTAGTAAGAACTTCTAAAATGTGTTACCTGAGTACCTACAATATTACCTGAGGGATTTCATTAGACAGTAAACGAAATTACCTGACGTCAAGTTCTATCTCAATTGTACGAGTTCATTCATTTGAAGTGGTTAACAACGTTTTATAATAATAATAATAATAAAGCCTTTATTTCCGAAATATTTACAAATGTTTACATATTTTGCCTTAAGTGTATCTATATTTTAAGGTAGAAACTATTTAAAATTTAAAAATACTAAACATTATAGGAATTCAAATTACACTTAAATTATAAGATATCTCTTATTTCGGTTTGCCTTACGGCATAGGCCTCCTCCAACTCTCTCCATTGTTTTCTATCTGCCGCTACTCTGAACCAAAGTGGTCCTAAAGTCATTTTTAAGTCATCCTCCCACCTTATTGCTTTACGACCTCGGCTCCTCGTGCTATCCCTTGGGTACCAAACTGTCACCAGTTTACTCCACTTTTCCTTCTTGCAGCGAAGCATATGGCCAGTCCACCTCCATTTAAGTTGATCAATGCGTGACAATATGTCTGTTAATTTAGTTTTACGCCTGATGTCTTTACTTGTAATTTTGTCTAGCAGTTTCAAACCAAGCATGCTTCTTTCCATACTTCTTTGACATCTAGCTAGTTTGTTCCTGTGACGTTTCGTCAAGGCCCAGGTTTCACAGCCATATGTTATGCAGGGGAGGATACAAGTATCAAACGTCTTCTTCTTTATCTTCATGCTCAGTTCCTTGCTTTTCATGATTTCTTTCAGCGCCCAATACTTTTTCCATCCACTTGCAATTCTTTTCTCTACTTCTTTAGAAATTTGGTCTTTTGGCATTATTATCTGGCCTAGATACACATATTCGTCTACATATTCGAGTTTCTGTCCATTTATGGTTATGTCTATGGGTATAGCGTTTGTCATCATTTTAGTTTTAAAAGTGTTGATTTCTAGCCCTACTTCTCTGCTTCTATCTACTAGGGTTTGTATCATGGATTCCAGTACCAGTGGGTCCTCTTCCAATATGACCAGGTCGTCTGCAAATCTTAGGTGGCTCAATCGTACTCCATTTATTTTCAGTCCCAGATGCTCCCATTTTAGTTTTCTGAACATTTGTTCAAGCACTGCTGTGAACAACTTTGGTGAGAGCGGGTCACCTTGCCGGACGCCCCTATCTATTGGAAAAATATCTCCTGTAGATTCTAGTCTGATTCTAGCTTTGCTCTCCTTGTAAATATTTTTGATGATATTAATGTATTCATTTTGAATCCCCTGTTCTTTTAGACTTAGCCATACAGTTTCATGATTAAGACTATCGAAAGCCTTGGAATAATCTATAAAGGCCAAATAAATAGTTTTGTTGTATTCATTGTATTTTTGTATGAGCTGTTTGACTGTGTGTATGTGATCAATTGTACTAAAATCTTTCCTGAACCCTGCCTGTTCCACAGGTTGATTTTCATCGAGTGTGAGTGATATTCTATCCAGAATCACCTTAGCAAAAACTTTGTACACATTTGAGATTAGAGAAATGGGTCTATAATTTCCTATATCGTCTTTTGGACCTTTTTTGTGTAAGAGTATTATATGAGATTCTGCCCATTGGCTTGGCATTATGCCGGTATACAGAATCTCATTAAAGAGTTTTGTTAGTATGGGACCTAGATCTTTAACTGTCCCTCTCATGAATTCGTTTGTAATTTTATCTGGACCAGGTGCCGTTTCCGTTTTTTGGCTATTTATAGATTTTTCCACTTCAGATAATAATATTTCTGGAACAAGTTCTGTGTCATTAGTCTTATATCTTAAAATACTACTATGTTCTCTATTTGGCAATTGTATTTTCTCCTGATCTAAACTGTTTTCTTTGTATAGATGGCGATAGTAGTCTGTTGCTATATTTTGGATTTTGCTGCGAGTAATGTATGACTGGTTTTGGTTCTTTAGCTTTGGTATCCATTCTTTTCCTTGTTCTCGAAGTTCCTTGAGCGCTTTTTTCGTGCCGCCTGTTCTGCTTATATGACTCTCCAGGGTTTTTATTCTACTGGTTTTCCTGTCTTTCCTCATACTTTCGCGGATCTGTTTGCTAAGGTTACTAATTTCTTTTTGATTTTCTTTCTTGTCCTTTTTCATTATTAAGTTTCTTCTGTCTTCAATTAGGTTTAACGTTTTTTCGCTATGATGGGATTTTAGGCTCTTCTTTGTTTTTATTCTTAACTGTTCCTTCAGTTTGTTTTCTACTTTTTTATATTTGTCGTTTATATTTAAGTTTGAGGCAACAACTTTGGTTAGGTCTTCTATGGTGTCGCTTGGGTTCCTTTTTTCACTAATTTTCAGAAAATAGTTCATTTGGATTTCTCTCGGTCTAGGTTTTTTTGTACCATTTTCATTTAAACAGCTGCGTACCATACGGTGATTAGTATTAAAGTTTAAATTTTGTATTACTCCCGTATCACTGAATGACCTAGCTTTGTTGGTTATAATATAGTCAATTTCATTCTTAGTCTTTCCATCCGGAGATAGCCAAGTCCATCTGCTTTTGGGCTTTTTGCGGAACATGGAGTTTAGAAGTGTTAAATTTTTTTCGAGTAGTAATTCCACCAATTTTCTCCGTTTTTGCTTCTTTTGTCACTTCCATATTTCCCTATTATATGTTCTTCCCCAGATAATCTAGCACCGACTTGGGCATTGAAATCACCCATGAGAACTATATTATTTTCAGAATATTTTTCTGTAATTTCACCTAGAGTATTGTAGAAACTATCTATATCCATTTTTGTTGCTTTTTCTGTCGGTGAATAGACTTGGATGACTGTCCATTTCTTGGAATAATTTGGAAAATTTAAATGTATGGCGGCTATTCTATCTGATATCCCTTCAAACCCAAGGATCTGGTTCTTAAGGGTTAATTTCACTAAAAACCCTACTCCTCTATGTCCGGCAATTTCGCCTTTGTGATACATGATAAAATCGCTTCTCTCTTCTATTCCTTCCCCTAATCTTCGCATTTCGCTTATGCCCAAAATGTCCCACTTGATATTTTCAATAGCTAACTCTAGCTCATGCAAACTTTCTGGTGTTCTCAGGGTTCGTGTGTTCAGAGTACATACATATATAATACTTCGCTTTTGTTTAGAGTCTTTTGTGTCGATTTTAGTTGAATATGTTGTTGGAGGGTGGTGGTCAACTTCCCCCACGGTGACCAGCCGGCTTGGGGGTTGAGTTATTGGAGTTGTGGTTATATTTCTTATTGTATGTGTATGTTGGTTCCGGTCGGAGAAGGCCTTTACTTGTTTTTTGGTAGCTCTGACATCGAGGCAGATCTTTCTCGTGCAACATATGAAAGAATACTAGGTTTGATTGTTTCCCTAGATGAACTTTGTGAATTCTTGGTATTTTCAGTATTTTTCATGTTTTGTTTTTTCTCGGATGAAGTGGTTGGCGATCCTGAAAACTGTCTCTTCCTTGTTTCTCGGTTGTTGATCCCTGGTTTTTTCACTATAAGCTTGTCATATGTGATATACGCTATATTTCCTTTTTCTCTTTCTACTTGTATTTTGGGTTGTAATTGTTTTCGTATTTCGAGAACTTCTTTAGGGAAATCCTCTTTAACGTAAACGTTTGTGGGAAGGTTTCGCTTATTTTTCAGAACAAGATGTTTTTTCCAAGTTGTAGTAAGAGATATTTTCACTGGGCGATTTTTATCATATTGTGTTCCAATTCTTTTGATGTAGCTTATTTCTTGGTTATCTAATTGCGTTCCTGATTTCACTATAATTTCACTTACAAGATCAATTAGCTGCATTTCTGTCTTTCCCTTTTCTTCGATGCCAAAAAGAATCAAATTTTTCATGCGCTATTCTTTTTCCGAGAATAATAATTTTTGTTCCAAATTTGTTACTTTTATTTTGAGGTTGTTATTTTCTTCTCTCAGCACTTTCATCTTTTCATCTAAGGCTTCCATAAAATTTTTAGTTATTTCTGTTGTTAATATTTTTGTTTGTTCATTAAATTTTTCATTTATTTTGTAGAGTAAGATTTCCATTTGTTTTTCCATTTTTGTAAGTTGGGTAAATTATCGTTGCACGGTGGTAATACTTTTGTATGCTATTATTTGTATTATACAGTTTTTTTTGTGGCAACACTTTAGATGGTTGTCTATGACTATCAATGTCGATTTTGACAGGATGATTCAGACAGTTTGATTCGTGTGGTTGGCACTGATTGTAAATTGTAATCATGGAGTGTGTTTAAAAATTTGAGGTTAAAACGAGTTATTGTTTTGTGATAATCCCATTTCTATATGGTTGTTTCACTTTCACTATGTCTTGTGCACTGTTTTTATTCGTTTATCTGTCCACTTAAATGCAATTCCCGTTTAGTTTATCACTTTTAGCACGGAAAATTAAATAATTTCTGCAGAGTTCACTTTGGTACGTGTTTACTTTTTCGTCACCGGAACCGGAAAAACTAACAACGTTTTAGTAAAACGTAATAATAAAGCCTTATAGTAATTGTTGCATTGAGCTCAAGGGTCCCGCTCCACTCGTAAATCCTACTATCCTACTTGCTACTATATAATGTTCTAAATGTCAATGTATGGATGTTTGGATATTTGGATGTCTGTTGCTCAGTCACGTCCTAACGTATGAACGGATCGGGCTGAAATTTGGAACACAGATAGATTATAGTCTAGAAGAACACAACGGGAACGGGAACTTTGCGGGTAACACCGCGGGGCGCTGCTAGTCAAATATATCTTCGGGTGAACTCAGGACTCGGTTAGAAGCATGGCCATCTTGTAAAGACCATCATCATGCTAAGAAGGCTCATTTAGACGACAACGCTTTGAAGATCTGTGCATAATAAGTATGTATTTAAAACTATTTAAGCATTATATCAGCTATCTGGCCGCCATAGTCCAAGCTTTGCTTAGTTAGGTAGTAGTGGTAGGACTCTTGGCAGAGTCCGGCTGGGGAAGTACCACACCTTGGCCAGTTATTCTACCGCCAAGCAGTAATGTGCAAACATTACTGTGTTCCGGTTTAAAGGGCACTGTTCTAGAGAAATTACAGGGCTTAGAGATATAACATCTCTGGGTGACGAGCGTAGTCCAGTGCTAGGTAATAATTTGGACTCTTCATGTTTCAATTTTATTTAAATTAATTATTTTAAATTAATTTATTTATTATTTATTATATTTATTTATTTTATCTATTTCAGACTAGCAGCACTTTCCAGTTTCACCCGCCTAGTTTCCAAAGTGAGCCATCATGTTCTGAGTTATAAGTTTTCCGTTCTATTGGCAGTCCCTATGTCTGCATTTTTTGTTTGTTTTACGTGTAGAATGTTGTGGTGGTCTATTGGCTAAAACATGCATTTCAACATTTTTAGGTCTTAGGGTCAAATCTCGCCTGCACCTTTACACTATGCATACTTAAATTAGAAAAAGAATGCTTTTGTAGTCTGGGACACCCTACTCTACAACTCTACAAATTTGGCCAAGAGCAGATTTACAAGTTTGTCATCACTCACTACTGGCTGATAAGAAAAGGCGGTAAAGAAAACTATCGTGAGGAAACGGTTGAACCGTCGAATATTATCTATGGAGATATGCATCAACCGTCAACCTTCACTAGGCCAGCGGCAGCGTAGTGGATTATGGCCTTGACGCTCTCCTTGCGAGAGAAGGCCCTGAGTCAGTAGTGGGCAACTTGTGCGTAAATACTTTTACATTTATTTATAGGAATAATATTTTGATAAAAAAACAAAAACAATTGACGGAAAATCCGAAGTAGAAATTAAAAATGTAGAATGTGAAACTTTGGAAACATAAATATGCATACAATACATGTTGCTCAATTATTTCGTTACCGCCAAGTTACCGCTGGACGAGTCGGGCTGAAATTTGAAGGATAGTTCGATTATAATCTAGAATAATAGTACTAATTATTTTGCGTAATTTTTCCACAATAATCAAATCATCTTATACCTTTAAACGAGCAACTCTTGTATAATATAGAATCTGAATCTCGGAAACGGCTCGAACGATTTTGATGATGAAATTATGTACCTATACAGGGGATTTCGGGGACGATAAATGGATCTAACTAGGTTTCATAAAAAACGCATACCTATTATGCGCGTTTTTAGACAACGAAAAACTGTCACATTAGACATTACAATGCGAAGGTAAATTTCGCCGCGTGACGCGACAGCAAAATTAGCTCAGACGGTTAGTCGGGCGGTCATAGCGGTCACAAATAAGTAGCTCCGGGTTCGAATCCAGGCGGCTTCTCTTTTTTTTCAATTTTTTTTATGGAAAATCTATTTCTTGGTCTTTTATCTGTAGGTATGTATGTAAGTATAATTAGTAATTAAACCGAGCAAAGCTCGGTCACCCAGGTGCTTATTATAAAATTACGAAAACAAGAACCGCGAGGCCCTGCTATTCTTACAAAATGTTTTGGGGTTGGAGGGTGGAGTCTTTAGAACATTTTAAAAAGCCTAGTAATGCCTATCATCAAACCCTACTCTCGATCTCAGTATCAATAAGACAGCGCTGCGAAGATGTTTAATGATCCGTATTGTAATCCAGGCAGGTATAATTCAGTTAGGAAAGTAAGCACAAGATCCAAGATGGCTCCTCGTATATTTTTATGTTTTGCTCCTTACAAAAGGTAGGTAACCCTACGTTTGATTGCGACATCGTACTGCTTGATTGAATATTTGAGAGGGTAGCTATCATAATATATAAATATATAGATAGCGATGAGAGTTACCCGTTTACTTGTTTTAAAATGTGTAATAACCACGTTAGTTTTCATACTAGTACAACAATTGTTATGCTACCCCATGTAGACCCGATGAGAGTTAAGTAGTAAGTACGCTCCTATTTCATAGAATCGTTTTGATAGCCCTTTTTACAAGCTTTTAACTATGATAAATAATTTGCACTTGACCGTCATTTCCTGTGGCCTATGTATGGCAGCGCCGTAGCGGTGAAGTGTAGGCGGAGCGTATGGGGATGTGCGCTTTAGCGGTTTTTTGAAGTGTGAAATTTTGTGTTTGTTTGACCTACATACGTAATAACAGTATATCTGTGACATTTTGTGCAAAATTTGTAATTATTACATCACTAATTTTGAACTGAAAATCTAAATTATAAGTTTTCAACTCTATTCCGACGATCTCAATACACAGATGTGCCCTCCCAAACTTCAGGGCACACGGAATCGTGCCGTTCTAGTCGGTTGCAGGAAGCGGTGGACGCCGGACGTTTTTATCTATCAGTATTCGTTGTCAACAACCAAAATAAGTAGAACTACAGCATATCTTGAGATCTCGATTCTAAGGGTTAAGTAGATTGGTTGTTTGTAAGCCACTTACGATACACACAGAGACGCAGTTTATTACCAATTTCAAGGTGCTCAGGGCACATCTATTGGTTTATATCGATGCTCTATTCGCTGTCCCTATAATTGCCAATTATTTTTGTGAAAGTTATTTGATTTAAAGTTACAGAATTAAGATAAATTGTGGCTTGTTTCTCTATCTAACTCTATGAATATGGAGAGAAAACGAATACCGGTCTAGCGTAAGCGTAAATGCGGTAATCAAAAGCTTTGTCCCAATAAATAATACCACTGTTTGTTACCAGTCCTAAAATTATGAAAATAAACTACCAACATATTTCCGCTCCATTGAAGCGTTATGTGATTTGCTAGAATCTACATAAATCTATCGAAATTCGGAATGTTGAGCATTTAGTTCAAAATAAGTTATTGTTAGCGTGTCATTTCTTCTCAAACGATTTAACGATTATTTTTGTATTAAAATTAACGTGGTTGTTACACATATTGATTAGGTAAACGGGTAACTCACGTGTAATGAGGTCGGTCAATCCGACTCGAGTTTCGGCCGCCGGACGCCGGTTTCAGTGTCAAACGGGAAGCCATCGGGCGCGTACAATCTCCTTGAAAAAGGCCGCCGGACGCGGCCGAAACTCGAGTCGGATTGACCGACCTCATTACACGTGAGTTACCCGTTTACCTAATCAATATGATTATTTTTGTACTTATTGGGGCTTAATATAGGTATAGATAGACGGAACACAGAAAATGATTTCTGAAGTAAGCAACACCCACAAAGCCCACAATAGCACAGTGACACGTAGCTATAGGAACATGAACAGTCCAAATCACTATCTAGCACTGCACTGCGCTCGGCACCCAGATATTTAAAGTGATTTAGCTATAACTTTTACCTATAACCTCTCTGGAAATATTTCCCTTCAAACTGGAACTCTGTGATGTTTGTACATTACTTCTTGATGGTAGAACAACTGAAGATACTTCCCCTGGGCAGACTCTGCAATGACTCTTACCACTACTAAAATTGTGAATTGTTGGCTTGTGGGTCAAACTCAAAATAGTAAATTAAACGTTTTTAATTAACTAGAATATGTGTTCCTACTTCATACCGTGACGAGTTTTTTTTTTTTAAATCTCTGGGGTTTTTAACGCACATAGCTTCTGACGACCAACGTGCCTTATAGACTATAGGCCCGTGAACAAAATTTACGGGCCAAATAAACCACCAGGAGACCTATGTAGGATGATAGAAGGGTATAAAGTAGTAAGATTCAGCACTATGCCGTCACTTGTAAGCTGTCCAACTGAGTGCAGTCGAAGAGGGGGGGTTGCATACCTCGATCATTTCTCCTTGTCGCATGATTTTTGTACGGTATTGCGAAATAATGGATTAGAAGAGGTATTAGACGGATGAACTATGTACCTACATATATGTAAATTTAGACTTGAAAATGTACATAATGTATGTGTTCGTTTTTCTGTATGTGAAATACATTTTCATTCCATTTTCATCGTTTATTTAGTTTTAGTAATAAGGAGTCTTTTTACCCCACTGCGCGACGCAAAGGAGTGGTAATGTGTTTAACAGTCTATGTATGTATGTATGTATGTTTGTATGTTCCTTTGAAGCACTATACAGACCAGACGCCTGGGCCGATTTTTATGATTCACACGTCAATCGATTTCTCTTAATTTGGCGAGTGACACTAAAGACATGACATTAGTGTAAGTCTAATATGGCGGACTCAGGACGCCATATTGTCCAAATAAAAAAAATGAAAATCACCAAAATATGTCAAGAGGGGTATCGTTGAATAGGTATTTTAAAATAATGTTTAGCTTTCTCTCAATGTTTTTCGATTTGACTGACCGTTTAGGATGTATATCGATTTAAAGTTGAGTAACAACCATTCTCACATTTATAGGTTTTTAGGTAGCAGAAAACTTCGTATAACTAACTGTACCTGTGAATGTGGACGGACATCATATACTAATGTATCTAGTAGGCATCGATATAAATCAACAGATGTGCCCTGAGCACCTTGAAATTGGTAATAAACTGCGTCTCTGTATGTATTGTAAGTGATCTACTTGACCCCTATAATCGCTAGCGGCGAGATTTGCTGTGGTTCTACTTATTTTGGTTGTTGACACCAAATAATGATAGGTAAAAACGTCCGGCTTCCACCGCGTCCTGCAACCGACTAGAACGGAAAGAGTGAGCTCACTCTTCCCAACGTTGACATGATTGCGTGCGCCGTGAAGTTTGGGATGGGGCCCATCTTGGGTTCTACGATCTATGCTAGTAGGTAGGTATATTGGAGTACCTTTTTTTCGTACGTGCAGGAAATGTATTTACGCATACTGCCCGCCCGCCCGGGAGACAGCCGGGTTATGTTGCACTCTATATCATGTATGGATATGGTGCCCCTATCTACTAATAAACCTCCATGGGGTTTCAACTCTGCCGCTGATAGTGGGAACACGGAATCGCTCTTGGATTGCTCCGCCTCGGTCGCCCATCTCCAACTTCAAACGATTTAGTAGGTACTCAAAGTCAATCGAAAACCTACACTAACACAAAACTATAAATATGAATTACATGCAGTAGAAAATCCTACATATTATATCAGTAGAAACGAAGACATTTGCTCAACAACCAAAAGATGCATATTATTATGTTGAGCATATTAACATTCACAACATTGTTCATAACTAAAAAGTATAAAATAAAAAAATATTATTTAAAAACTCAAAAACCCGACTGCGTAAAAAGTGAACAAAACTACGTACTCACATACTAAAAAAAAACTGAAAAGAATAAAACAAGCATTTAGATTTCTGGTGGTCTAGAATTCTATAATATGTTATTGTATTAATACTATTGAAATATATACAATATTTTCTAATAAAAGAACATTACAACTGAACAGTCGGGATCCATTGAACAATTACATTGTATGTCGAATAAAAATATCGAATCCATTGAACAATTAGATTGTATGTCGAATAATAATGGATCCCGACTCTTCAGTTGTAATGTTCTTTTATTAGAAAATCTTATATATAAAATTCTCGTGTCACAGTGTTTGTTTCCTTACTCCTCCGAAACGGCTTTACTGATTTTAACCAAATTTTATATGCATATTCAGTAGGTCTGAGAATCGGCTACTAGCTATTTTTCAGACCCCTAAGGGACAAGGGTTGGTCAACCCATAATTATTAATTTTAATTTTTGGACAATTTTTTTTGTTTTTATTTTTTTATAATGTGGCGTTAAAAAATACATACAGCCCTAAAAAAAAATCCTTTTTTTTTTTTTTTTTTTTTTTAACTTTTATAGGCTTACACTTGACCGCCATCTCACCTGATGTTAAACGACGATGCGGTCTACGATGGAGCGTGTTTACCTAGAAGAAACCGATTCACTCTCGACTTGAAGACACAAAGATTGTAACCAACAGGGAAAACCCACTCAGGCAACGCATTCCACAGCCTAGACGTTCTTATCACAAAAGTAGAGTCAAATCTCTTCGTTCGCGTCTTTGGAACATCAACCATGAAACGATGTCGCTTTCTCGAGCTACGAGCATTCCGATAGAAAAAAGGGCAAGGTGGTATTAGATCATGTAAATCAGTCGCACACTCTCCGAAGTGTATCCGATAAAAAACCGAAAGACTAGCAACTTTTCGGCGATGTTCAAGACTTTGTAGTCTTTTTCGCACAAGAGTGTCGTTGCCTATGAGCCTTTTGGCACGTCTCTCGATCGATTCCAAGGCCTCCAGCTGATACTTAGCCGAACCATCCCAAAGATGCGAACAGTACTCCATACAAGAACGAATTTGAGCTTGATATAACGTGAGCAACTGCTCAGACTTGAAGTACTTTCGCACCTTGGAGAGGACACCTAGCTTTTTGGCAGCTAATTTAGCCTTGGACTCGATATAAGAACCAAAGTTGAGCGTAGATGTTAATGTAACGCCCAAAAGCTCAAGACGGTCAGAAATCGGCACGGATACACCTCTAAAAGTTGGAGTCAGTTGGAATGGACTCCTTTTAGCGGAGAACAGACACGCCTGCGTCTTACTCTCGTTGAACTTGACCAGATTGGCATCGCCCCATGTAGACACCGCCTCAAGGGTCAAGCTCAAACGCTCGATCAGACTCTCTCTTAGTACCTGAGTTTGCTGCCCACTGGCTCTCACACTAGATATGTAACTCTCTACAACGGTGCTATCATCTGCGTACCCAAAGATACCGGGCTTCAACAGATCGTTGATATGTAGCAGGAAAAGCGTCGCAGAGAGTACCGACCCTTGAGGGACTCCGGCATTGATAGCCATTTGATCCGACGAGCAGCCATCAATGACGACTCGTATGGATCGATCCCTCAAAAAGTCCGATATCCACGCAATAAACCCAGGACGCAAACCATAACCAGAAAGCTTGCTTATAAGGCCATCATGCCAAACCCTGTCAAAAGCCTTCGAAATATCCAGGGAGACTGCAAGTGCTTCCCCGTGCTTCTCGATAGCTTCACTCCAGATGTGAGTGACGTACGCTAGAATATCCCCGGTGGACCGGTTTCGGCGAAACCCGTATTGCCGGTCACTGAGGAGGTCGTTTGATTCTAGGTACGTCAGAAGCCTGTGGTTTAAGACACGTTCCATAGTCTTGCAGAGTATGGACGTGACTGAGATGGGCCTGTAGTTGGCAGGGTCAGCACGACTACCCTTTTTGGGCACTGGTTGCACATTGGCAAGCTTCCAAGACTTTGGTACCAATCCAGTTTCGAGAGAGAGTCTAAATAGACGTGTCAGTATCGGGGACAACTCAGGCGCACATGCCTTCAACACTAGAGCAGGAATACCATCTGGGCCACTGGCTTTATTCACGTCCAGACTGCGTAGCACTTTGCGAACCTCAATTTGACGAATGTGTACCTCTGACATGAGAGTCGGACAGCCAGGTGGAGTAGGAGGTGTCGCGCTACCAGCATCTAGACGCGAAGATTCCGCAAACTGAGATGCAAACAAGTTTGCTTTCTCCATTGCGGTGTGAGCCAGTGTCCCATCAGGTTTCAGCATTGGAGGTAGTGAGGGGCGGCAGAAGTTCGATTCGACCGATTTAGCTAGGGACCAAAACGCTTTGCTACCTGCAGGGTACGAAGCTAGTTTGTTCCCTATTCGACTAATGTGGTCAAAACGAGCCCTCTGAAGAACCTTTTTGCTTGCCTTAGCAGCCTTGTTGAACGCTTTCTTCTTCTGGTGTATGTCCCTTGCCTTACGCTGTCGAGCATCAACCCAGGCTAGGTAGGCCTCATGTTTAAATGCTTCAGCACTTATACATTGAGGACCAAACCAAGGGCGAGCTTTGCTGGATAATGGAACGTCGGAGTATGGAATGAAATATTCCATAGCCGTTCGTATTACATTAGTCACAGCATCCGCGCAGACTGAAGGATCACCAGAAGTGAAGCACAATGACTGCCATGGGTAAGATGCAAAGAAAGAGCGCATCTCGTCCCAATCTGCTGACTTGTATCGCCACATCCGCCGGTTGCCTCTGGGGCTGGGATCAGGCGGATGGTAGACGGATACTGACTTCACCAGACAGTGGTCGGAGCTGCCTAACGGCGAAGATACCGCCACGGAATAACGGTCTGGATCGGTTGTCAGCAGAAGGTCTAAGCAATAAGGTGTATGCGACTCAACGTCGGGTACTCTTGTGGCCTCTTGGACCAGCTGGGTTAGGTCTAACGATAAAGCTAGCTTTCTCGTTTCCTGCCCAGCGTGGTCAGTGTCCCGGTATGGGAACAGCCATTCCTTATGATGGCCGTTGAAATCCCCCAGTAACACTAATTGGGCCGAAGGGTATTTCTGTTGAGCCGCGTCCGCCGCCTCACTTAAATATTCCGTGAGCCTAGTCGTCTCCTGGTCTCCGCTGTGCGACCGATACACACAGGCATAGACAATTTTGTCTATGCCTGTGTCTAGTAGTACCCAAATAACTGAAAATCTAGTGTCCTCAAGGTTACGGAGACGCCGACAGCAGATGCCGTCACGGGCGTACAGGCACACACCAGCACGAGGTCGAAATTTGTGCTCTAAGGTATAACCTGGGTATGTGAGGTACGCCACGTCCGACGGACAACCTATCTGCGTCTCCGTTAGGAACAAAAGTGACGGCTGTCTCAAGATGGTGATGGACTGCCGTGAGATTGGAGTGCAATCCTCTGATATTAGTGAGGTGCACTTTGATGGTCAAGGAGTGCAGCCGCTTTAATCCTTTGTTTCCTTTTTTAACTTTTTGCATAATTTTTTTTGAGAGAAGATCGGTGGGAAAACGGAAGTAGAACGAGGCAGCATAACACTTACCAATGGTCACAACACACAACACAAATACATGTATGGAAAACTAGTCTGGAGACTGCGGGGACGCCCGAGCCCCCCCGGAGATGTCTATCTGGCCTTGACTTCCGGTCGCCAACCGGCAGGATAGCGCATCCCGGGATTTTTCGCTAGATGGCGGGGCAGCCTTTCATGAGTGGCTAGCTCACTACTTGGGCCCCCAACTATCTGCGGTCGGTCGCGGCAACCGTGCCTCGGATCCCGCTACCCTCCAAGACTAGCCTTCCCATGCAATGTATCAGTGTGTGACAATCTGGTCTCGTAGTTATGCTGCAACTGTTCTGACCCGTTTTCCCTTTATGGCGTCACCAGACAACATGCCGGAACACGGCTGGGCCGCTTGGCGGCACGACTTTGTCTGGTGGGTGGTCACCAGCCACGGCCGAAGCCTACCACCGGTATTTTGTCACCTGATTGGCACCACCCAGGGACTACGTGTGGGGTTTCTATGTACAGGTGCTTCCCCACGGACGTAGGTGACTCGGCCCCCGTTTTATCACCAACCCCTATTTTTTAATAGCCATTTAAGTAATTTAATAATTTTTCATCATTGATAACTGATCAATTATTATCGTTTATCACTAGAAATCACTAGAAATGATTTATATGGCATAACAACGTTTGCCGAGTCAGCTAGTATTGTATATATTTCAATAGTATTAATACAATAACATATTATAGAATTCTAGACCACCAGAAATCTAAATGCTTGTTTTATTCTTTTCAGTTTTTTTTAGTATGTGAGTACGTAGTTTGGTTCACTTTTTACGCAGTCGGGTTTTTGAGTTTTTAAATTATATTTTTTTATTATCTATTTATGATGATCTATGAAATTAAGGAGTTTTTCTATGTATCTATAATGATCTGTGATATATGAACTAATACTTTTTGTTCTTTACAGTAGCGGTACAGATGAGTAACTTGATACCTATGCATGAGCTACGGTTCAGATGACGGCTTAGCGTAGGATTTGAATCACAAACAAACGTATTCAGTTTAATCCAATTTGGACGGTTCGGCGTCAACCAGTCGTCGCACCGATTGTTGCCAGGTAGGTACCTAAATCTTGTCCGCTCTTGCTTTCTTGGTTCATGTGTAAATCCGGACAGAGGAAAACATAGTGAGGACACCCTGAGATTAGGATGGAGTAGCGATATACGTAACACAGTAGATGGTGGAAACGTAAAATTGAATGACGAGCTATGGGAGAGGTTTAAGATAGACTGAATGATGATACTAGCTGGCCATTGTAATTACAACGATACCAATTTGAGTGAAGAATTTAATAGATTTTGGTCGCGAAAGCTTAGAGCAAATATTTGTGATACGGGGACGTCAATGTAGAAGTTTTATGTTTGTTATATTCTCAATGTTTTCTGTAGTGAAGAATATACAAAAGTAAATTTCGCCTAAGAGTGTACAATAATATTGTATTTTGCATTTTGAGTGCATTGTAAGTGAAAATTATAGAAGCAAACGAAATAAACAAATTCGTTTTGACAATATTTGCAGTATAGTTTGCTTGTTTGTAAAATTTTGAACTAGCAGAAACACGAAGAAATATTTTTATAATAATATATTGCAGTTGATAAAATCAACTAAGGCATTTTTAGGACCGAGAGTTCACGAAACTACCTACTAATAATGGAACTAATGGACCTTAACTGTGGGCCTCATAACAACGCTCAAAGTCACACATCGAGCTATGGAGAGGGCTATGCTCGGAGTCTCTTTGCGCAACAGAATCCGTAATGAGGATATTCGTAAAAGTACGAAAGTGGCCGACATAGCTCAAAGAGTAAGCAAGCTGAAGTGGCAATGGGCAGGTCACATCGCTCGCAGAACTGACAACCGATGGGGAAGAAAGGTTCTCGAGTGGCGACCACGAACCGGAAGACGCAGTGTTGGACGGCCTCCCACTAGATGGACAGATGACCTCACAAAGGTCACTGGAAACCGCTGGTTGCAGGTTGCGCAGGACCGTTCGTTGTGGAAATCTAGGGGGAGGCCTATGTTCAGCAGTGGACGTCTTGCGGCCGATGATGATGATGATGACCTACTAATAAATTTGTTTGCACGTACGATAAATATAGGTATGGACCAATAGTTGTGCTCCGAGGTAATCCACTTATTATGTACATAATTTCATTCAAATGCATTCAGATTTACAGATACATGGAAATGTACATTCACGTCTATTACAGACCGGGTGCCTATTAAAACGCATAATTTTTTGTTCCTAATTTACTTTGTCATAATGAATGTAGCATAATGTATAGTGTCATAATGCAACTTTCGCATGATAATTTTTTGGCGTTATGTGTTTTAAGCATAACAATCTATTGTACTTACTATTTAATTCGACTATTGATAAGACGCATAATAGTTTTTAGGCATTGTTTTATTTATTCTAATTTTTTAAGGTGCCGTTTAAATCGCATTTTTTTTTCTCGAATTTACTTTTTCATAATGAATGTAGCATAACATTTAGTGTCACAATGTTACTTTTGCACAATAGTTTTTTGGCGTAATGTGTTTTAATCATAAAAGTCTATTGAACTACATTCGAATCGACTGTTGCTCAAACGCATTTAGACATTTTTAATTATTTGTTGTGCTACGTAATATATAACCAGGTTACATAGGATCCATATCCGACTCGGAAAACCCCGACTCCATCTAGTCTTGTCGCTACTACCCCTAGAATGTATTTAAAAAATGCGAGAGCCAGAAGCTCAAGGGAGGTCCTGAGTGGAGCGAGCCATAACTTAGTTAATTAGTAAGCCGTAACTTAGTTTAAACATTTTGCTAAGTTATCGTTATGTTATATATGGTTATGCTAGTTAAGCTTATGCAAAAACAGTTATGGGTTTAGTTGTTATGGTAAATTATGATTAGTCCTAAAAACGTTATGCCTACTTAAATTAGTACAAAAATTGTAATGCTACCACATATAGACCCTCACAGACCTTATTTTTTTACGCTGTTTTCCAAACTCAACTCAAACCTTAGCACAGGATAAGCAGCCTATTTTATGTTCCATGTGAATTAAAGTTTTTTATTAATAATCCACTACGCTGGCCAAGTGCGGGTTGGTGAATAGCGTACGTCATTGAAAATTTTAATATCTCTCTAAATACGTCACGGGTTAAACAAATATCATGGCAGAAAATTCTGTAGGTTCGTCAAAAAAATTGTTATAACAATAGTATATTTGTTTTCATAAAAGTACAGAAAGATATTGTTTGAGTTTCCACTACATCAGCGTGTCTCTTATTTACGCAAAATAACAATGTTAGGTTAACGTTGTGGGGCTGCTTCTGTTTCTTGTTTTCAGGGAGAGGAGACAAATAATATTCAAGTAAAGTACTGAACATTTTATTAAGAAATTGATCTTCAATATATACAAAATTAGCATTCACATTTAACATGACATGTACGGAGTAATCACTTAAGATTCTGAAATCGAAATCCAAAAGTGAAACAAGGATGCCGCATGTTTCCGTTTCAGTCGCACACTATAAATATATATTTTGGCGCGCGCAGCGGCGACCGTCTTAGTTCGCCAGTCGTCTCCGGCGCATCGCTGTAAGCACGCGTGCGATGGACGTATGCTCGTTCCGCAGCTCATTATACACGTAGTGCGTTAGTCACTACATCACCCCTTCTCAAAAAAATCGTACGGTGCGACGAACTTTTCGCCCACTTCGTGTGACATAGGGTTGGTTTGGCTGGCCTGTTGTCGAGTTCTCATCTGTATCATCTGTATTAGATTTCTTAATATTTCCCGTAGCGCTTGTATTCTTTGTAGCTGTAGACGTAGCGTTTTGAATATCGCATTCGTCATTGCATAAGTAAGCTGGCTTCAATCGGTCTATAGATATTACTGCTATGCGATGTAGCAACTTTATCTTGAAGTACTTGTCGTGTCTCTCTAGTACTTCAAATGGCCCTTCGTAAGGTGGTGTAAGTGGCTTCTTCACAAAATCGACTCGGACAAAGACGTGTGTACAGGTGGACAGGTCTTTGTGTACAAATGGAGTGTGCGATCGTGACTTCTGTGTCTTATCTGGTGCGAGTGACGTCATCGTTTCGGATATTTTTCTTATTAATTCCGCTGGTTCACTCGGGTCTGTCTTCGATGGAACGAAAAAATCAGCTGGTAAACGTAGTGTCGTTCCGTAGGTGTTTAAGGCTGAGCTTGTGTTCGTTGATCTATGTAATGATGCGCGTAGTCCAAGTAAAACTGTGGGTAATTCTCTCGTCCAATCGGTACTTGATGCTCTCGCCATTAGTGCTGCTTTTAGACTACGGTGCCAACGTTCTATCTGACCGTTCGCTTGAGGATGATATGCGGTCGTTCTTATTCGCGTAACGCCTAGTTTCTTCATCAGCGCGTGGAACAATGCAGATTCGAATTGTCGTCCTTGGTCTGTAGTTATTCTCAACGGACAACCAAATCTACAGATCCAGTGATCATATACAGCCCTGGCGGTCGTAGAAGCTGTAATGCTGGATACTGGTATCGCCTCAATCCATTTAGTGCGGCGGTCCATCATGGTGACGATGTGCGTACAATTTTCTGACGGTGGCAGCGGTCCGACGATGTCAATGTGGACGTGGTCGAATCTTCCAGCTTCTTGAAACTGTCCTAGTGGTGCGACAGTGTGACGTTGTATCTTGCTTTTTTGACAATTAATACATATTCTTGTCCATCGGGATATGTCTGCGTTCATACTCGGCCAGAAATATCGCTTGGTCATCTGTTTTCTTGTGTTCCGTATACCAGGGTGACTAAGTTCGTGGAGTGCTTTGAAAGCTGCTTCTCGAAATGTACTGGGTAGGTATGGTCTTGGGTCAGTCATAGACATCTCACAATAGATAGGTTTGCCGATGTCTGGTAACGTTATCTGCGCAAATTTTAAATTGCTTTTTGTTCGAAGTTTTCTGAGTTCTTCGTCACTTTCTTGCTTTTCTGAGTTGATGATAGTCTAGCGTTGAAGTGCACGTGATTTCTTCAAGTCTAGATAGCGTATCGGCAACTGGGTTCTTTTCACCGCTTACAAATCGAATATCAGTACAAAACTGACTAATAAATTGTAGTTGTCTCTCGCGCCTCGGCGTATCATTATTGCTCGGTGGTTTTGATAAGGCGTACGTAAGTGGTCAGTGATCAGTATGAATAACCACTTCTGAACCTTCGATGTATCTTCTGAAGTGTTTGACAGCAGTGTAAATCGCTAGTAGCTCGCGGTCGTACACGCTGTACTTCTTCTGTGCTTCGCTAAGTGTCTTCGAGAAGAATGCTAATGGACGCCAGGCTGAGTCTTGAAACTGTTGTAGTACTGCGCCCATACAAGTGCCGGATGCGTCGGTCATTAAGTGCAACTTGGCTCCAGGCATAGGGTTTGCCAATGTCGCCGCGTGTTTAATGCTGTCACGACATTGTTCGAAAGCCTCTTCTGCTTGCGGTGTCCACTGGATTGGAGTCTTGTCTCGCTTCTATACGTTATGTAACAGTTTGTTGAGTTCTAACTGTTTTTCAGCTTGCTTAGGTAACGCATCTCGGTAGAAATTGAGCATTCCCAGAAATCTTCTTAATTCTTCGATTGTTCTCGGTTTGGGGAATGATGAGATGGCTTCTGTCTTCTCTTCTGGTGGTCTTATACCGTCTGCTGACACTTGATAGCCGAGAAAGTTGAGATTTTCTTTCCCGAACTCGCATTTATCGACGTTAATCGTGAGTCCGTATTCCGTCAGGCGTTTCAATACTTCGTGCAAGTGTCGTTCATGACTCATCCTATTGGTCGAATATATTAACAAATCGTCTATATAACAGAAAGTGAAGTCATCCAGGCCTCTCAGGACTTTATGCATGAAGCGCTGGAATGTCTGTGCTGAATTTCTCAATCCCATGGTCATAGAATTGAATTTAAATAGTCCAAACGGCGTTGTTACGGCAATTTTGTCTGCGTCTTGTTCGCTCGCCATAGGAATCCAGTAGTAAGCCTTTTTGATATCAATTTTCGAGTATATCTTCGTGCCGTTTAGTCTCCGTGTAAAATCTTGAACTCTTGGTATCGGGTATCGATCTGGTGTTGTCATCGCGTTCAGTCTGCGATAATCTCCACATATACGAAGTTGTCCACTCTTCTTTTTCACTATATGAAGAGGATTTGCCCAGGCTTCGTGTGCTGGACTGCAGATTCCCATTTCCATCAGGCGCTCGAATTCTTTCTTTGCTGCGATATACATGTCAGGCGCTAGCGGTCGAGGACGAACGTAAACTGGTGGTCCGGTAGTTTCTAAATGATGCCTAACGTCATGCGGTGGTGGCTTCTTGAGAGACATAGGTCGTTGAATATCTGGATACTGCATCAGTATGTCTCTGTACGGGTGACTGCTGTTGATGACGTGTACTGTAGTAGACTCATCGCTGCAAGTCGAAAGCGTCTTGACTGAGAGCTTTGTCAGCCCGTCAATCAATTTCTGTCCTTTCAGGTCCACCAAAATGTTGTGATGACGTAATAAATCAGCTCCGATGATTGATCTTCTGACGTCGGCGATCGTAAGCGTCCAGTTAAAATTACGTCGCAACCCCAGGTTCAGTTGAAGTGTCTTCTCTCCGTACGTTCTAATAGTACTTCCGTTGGCGGCATACAATTTGAAGTCGCTCGGCGAATGTTTGCTCTTCGTTTTTACTGCCAATACTGATATGTCGGCGCCAGTGTCGATTAAAAAACGTTCACCGCTGTAGCGATCTGTGATGCATAGGCGGTTATTAAAAATTGCTTCGACATTCGTGCTCGTTGAACTCGTTGACTCTGGTTGTTTACTCGACGTCTTGGCTTGACTTTTCCACGTACAAGGGGATTCACATTTTCTCGCCCGATTGCGATATCGCAGGTGAAATCTGCACAACCAGTCTGGGTCGCTAGGCTTCCTGCTGGTCTTCGATCTTGCACAGGAACGGATTTGTGAAGGACGACGATACGTCTGATTTTTCTTCATCATCATCATCATCATCAGCCAATCTTAGTCCACTGCTGGACATAGGCCTCTCCCATGGCTCGCCACTCAGCCCTATCCTCGGCTATACGTCTCCATCCACTGCCTGCTGTCTTCCGTATATCGTCACTCCATCTAGTCTCAGGGTGTCCTACACTACTTTTGATTTTTCTTCAACTCGGCGATTTTCAGCGTGAGTTCTTCGATCTGCTTCGTTAGAAGATCCATTCAGGCATCTTGATTTTCTGGTCTTGATTCTTGCATCTTCAATTCTTCTTTCGGGGTCACCATTTGTGGGGCTGCTTCTGTTTCTTGTTTTCAGGGAGAGGAGACAAATAATATTCAAGTAAAGTACTGAACATTTTATTAAGAAATTGATCTTCAATATATACAAAATTAGCATTCACATTTAACATGACATGTACGGAGTAATCACTTAAGATTCTGAAATCGAAATCCGAAAGTGAAACAAGGATGCCGAATGTTTCCGTTTCAGTCACACACTATAAATATATATTTTGGCGCGCGCAGCGGCGACCGTCTTAGTTCGCCAGTTGTCTCCGGCGCATCGCTGTAAGCACGCGTGCGATGGACGTATGCTCGTTCCGCAGCTCATTATACACGTAGTGCGTTAGTCACTACAACGTCTTTGATGTACGGTGTGGCAACATGATATTGTGACGATAATATGGTTCACTTTCTGTAGGTATATAACAAAATAGCTAAGGGTATGAGGTACTTATAGTTCTTATATACCGGTAGCTATAATAACGTCTTTTTGAAGGCATTTTTACCGTTTTTAACGATCGGTTAGGGTGGTCCTTATTTTTCGACTTTTGAATTATACCCGGGGCTTGTCATTTGATTATAATAAACATCTAAATATGAAATACACATGTTTTTGTTAAGATTTAGATGTCTCTACCGTTTACAGCTAAACATCAGTTTAAGGTAACAAATAAGGACGAAAAGATCCTGAGAGGAATATGCAATTTTATAATTTAGACTTTTGCTAAATAATGGTTTCAAGCATCTACTGGATGGTCAGCACCAAGATATATCTTACAAGTGAATCAAGTATGGGAACGAGATAACTGATAGATTAATCTTACGTACGTTTCGTACTTAACTACCAGTCAACTAGTCTAGTTACGTGTCTTGTCAACAAAGGAGCACTAACAAAGGTTAAAAATAAGGTTTGAGATTTGAGAAACAGGATAATTTTGCTTCTTTTCAGGAAATGATTGCTTTACACAGGTAGATGCCTGATTATTATTTACAGTTATTACTGCCCGTCAGAACACTAAGAGCAGCAATTTTTCAAAGCAGACCTAATGATAAATTATTTAGAAATGTATACCTATAATCTGGGTACCTAGTATACTTTAAAATACAGTCCGCGAGGTATAAGCTGAGCTTTGCATTAGTGTGAGTGATCACATGCATACGCATCTATTACCAAAAGTACAGTCAGACAACAAACTCTTAAACAACAAGCTGACATTAACTATCCAGGATCAATATGGTCATTGCGAAAAGAAGTATCTCTTTTAGGATTCAAATGGTCAAGGACAGAGAATAACAGAAAAAAATTTAATGGAAAAGCATGAGATCCGTCACCTACGTATAACTTATTTACTTAAAATTTCCGAATACCGTATTCAGGGCAGGCCTATCGTTTATACCGATGAAACATATATTGACACCACTCACACTTCATCAAAATCATATTCAGATGGCAGCACTTCTGGTTTGAAGAAACACCTTATTAAGAGAACATGGTCACAGCGTCCTGCGTCTGACTGTACTTTTGGTGATCACTCACACTAATGCAAAGCTCAGCTTATACCTCGCGGACTGTACGCTGCTCGTTAGTAGAGTTATTGTTTTCCGATGGATAAAGTCTTGATTTCTTACAATTCGGGACGAATCGATTTATTATTAGGGATGATTTCTAGATAGCCGTGATTAATCGTAGACTGCAATATTGCTTTATTTCAGATGAGACGGCAGTCAAGGGTAAATTTTATCATTGATTTATATTTTAAGAAGACCTAACTCTTCAGAATACGCAACAATCCATTTACGCTCGATTTCACGATTATACTTCGTCGTTCAAACCAGTGGCGATAACGACATTCATAGAAAAAATACTCTGTAGTGTTGGCGGGATCCGAACCAGCAACCTCAAGATTTTGAGTCGTTCGAGCCACAAGGCAATTGCTGCTTTTGTCAAGATAAAAAAAATCGACCAACATTATTTCCGAACTGATGAGTGATCAACCAGACCAGATAGTCTTACATAGGAAATCGTTGTTAAATAATGTTTTCAAAGCCGAAGGTTCGATCCCCAGTGCAAATATTTGTGTGATGAATACAAATATTTATTTTGTACTATGCCTGGGTATTTTTTGTGTACATGGGGCCCACTAAAAGTTGTGTTTTTATCACTCATCAAAGTTCTACGTACGCAACGAAAATGGAATTAACTCGGAAAGATTTTAAAGCGATGATTTTTTATGATTGTGAAAGTTCTCTCTCTCCGCAAGACTGTGCCGCTCTTCGTCAAAATGCTTTTGGGTGAGAAACACCTTGTTTGAGTACCGTGAGATGGTGGTTTGCTGAATTCGAGAGAGGTCAAGTTTCTTTACATGACGAATTAAATAATGTGGCTACTGTTAAGCGCCTAATTGAAGAAAACCCGTGAATTATCTATGAGACAATTCGACTATAACTGAAATACTTGCAGCCCATTTTAGACAAAATTTCCTGTGGTTTTTTTCCACGAAACTAACATCAATCGTAGCAGACTAGAAGCTACATGATCCTCTTATTCATTTCAATTGAAAAAGAGTCACTCACTTAGCAAAATCCAATTTTAAGGTAGCTTACCTTTACATAACGCCAGGCAAAAGGTTTTTGTTCATTTTGGTTTCAGGGTTCCTTAAAAATCGTAAAATTAAAATTTTTAAATTAAAAATGAGCACGATTACGGAAAAGAGGTACAAAAAAAAATACATTGAAAATATATTTATGAAATGGTGATCGCTGTATTTATAAACAAAGTCTAATTAGAATGATTTTGATGACAGCAAGTATGTTTAAAGAGCTGCTGTAATCGTGAGTTCGATTCCCAATCATAACAAAATTTGTGTTTTTTTTACACAATATTACTAGCTGACCCGGCGAGCTTCGATCTGCCTAAGAGAATCAGATTTTGATAAAGATAACACAGAAAAATCCAAAAACACAAAAATCGTTAAAACTGATCCAGCCGCTTTTTAGTTATAAATGGCGTAGCTTTCGTTTATAAAATATTAATGTAAAATATAGTTAATATCGTAACCTAGGATGTACCACGCTTACCTATTTCAACTAGATTTAAAAACAAATCTGTGTTGTCTTAACGAGAAACAGATTTTGGTATAGTGTTTCACAGTTTCTCAGTGCGATTGACAAACGTGCGTTCAAAGCGCTTTGATAAATAAAAAAATATAATTTAAAAACTCAAAAACCCGACTGCGTAAAAAGTGAACCAAACTACGTACTCGCATACTAAAAAAATAACTGAAAAGAATAAAACAAGCATTTAGATTTCTGGTGGTCTAGAATTCTATAATATGTTATTGTATTAATACTATTGAAATATATACAATATTTTCTAACAAAAGAACATTACAACTGAAGAGTCGGGATCCATTATTATTCGACATACAATCTAATTGTTCAATGGATTCGATATTATTATTCGACATACAATGTAATTGTTCAATGGATCCCGACTGATCAGTTGTAATGTTCTTTTAATAGTAAATATTGTATATATTTCAATAGTATTAATACAATAACATATTATAGAATTCTAGACCACCAGAAATCTAAATGCTTGTTTTATTCTTTTCAGTTATTTTTTTAGTATGCGAGTACGTAGTTTGGTTCACTTTTTACGCAGTCGGGTTTTTGAGTTTTTAAATTATATTTTTTTATTTTATACTTTTTAGTTATGAACAATGTTGTGAATGTTAATAAGTTAATATGCTCAACATAATAATAAATATGCATCTTTTGGTTGTTGACCAAATGTCTTCATTTCTACTGATATAATATGTAGGATTTTCTACTGCATGTAATTCATATTTATAGTTTTGTGTTAGTATAGGTTTTCGATTGGCGTTGAGTACCTACTAAATCGTTTGAAGTTGGAGATGGGCGACCGAGGCGGAGCAATCCGAGAGCGGTTCCGTGTTCCCACTATCAGAGGCAGAGTTGAAACCCCATGGAGGTTTATTAGTAGATAGGGGCACCATATCCATATATGATATAGAGTGCAACATAACCCGGCTGTCTCCCGGGCGGGGCAGTAGGGTATGCGTAAATACATTTCCTGCACGTACGAAAAAAAGGTAGTCCAATATACCTACTAGCATAGATCGTAGAACCCAAGATGGGCCTCATCCCAAACTTCACGGCGCACGCAATCATGTCAACGTTGGGAAGAGTGAGCTCACTCTTTCCGTTCTAGTCGGTTGCAGGACGCGGTGGACGCCGGATGTTTTTACCTATCATTATTCGGTGTCAACAACCAAAATAAGTAGAACCACAGCAAATTTCGCCGCTAGCGATTATAGGGGTCAAGTAGATTGGTTGTTTGTAAACCACTTACGATACATACAGAGACACAGCTTATTACCAATTTCAAGGTGCTCAGGGCACATCTATTGATTTATATCGATGCCTACTAGATACATTAATGTATAATGTCCATCCACATTCACACGTACAGTTAGTTATACGAAGTTTTCTGCTACCTAATAACCTATAAATGTGAGAATGGTTGTTACTCAACTTTAAACCGATATACACCCTAAACGGTCAGTCAAATCGAAAAACATTGAGAGCAAGCTAAACATTATTTTTAAATACCTATTCAACGATACCCCTCTTGACGCATTTTGGTGATTTTCATTTTTTTAATTTGGACAATATGGCGTCCTGTATCCGCCATATTAGACTTACACTAATGTCATGTCTTTAGTGTCACTCGCCAGATTAAGAGGAATCGATTGATGTGTGAATCATAAAAATCGGCCCCGGCGTTTGGTCTGTATAGTGCTTCAAAGGAACATACATACATACATACATACATACATACATACATACATACATACATACATACATAGACTGTTAAACACATTACCACTCCTTTGCGTCGCGCAGTCGGGTAAAAAACAGCGGAATTTCCGCCATTCACCGGAGGCGCTTGGGGTGTTTTGTGTTTTCAATATTTATGTATGTAGTATTGTTGTGGAGTTCTATAATTATGTATCTAGTGAAATAAGTATTAGCTACCTGTTTCCAAAACCAGCATTGCGTGTTTAGGTTTAAATGATGTTGGATGAGTCATGTCCACTAATATAATTATGTTTTTAATTTTGTTTATTAGGTACTAGCATGCAGTACCCCGCAGTTTTACCCGCGAAGTTCCCGTTCCTGTCGTTCCGATTATTTTTCCGGGATAAAAAGTAGCCAATATGTTTTTCCAGACTATTATCTAACTGTGTTTCAAATTTCAACCCGATCCTTTCATACGTTACGACGTGATTAAGCAACAAACATCCAAATATACAAACATTTAGAATATTAGTAGGATTTGACTAAAATCACAGGACCTCTACGGAATTCTTTCAATTATAATAGTAACGTCACTTGCCAAAATTTCATTCAAAGGTTTCAGCTTAAATACCTACAAAAGAGTCGATCTCGAAATATGCCGTAATAAGATCCACATTCCCGGATTCCTTCCACACCACCGTGACTGATTACTTTACATTCAAACAGACACATAAATAAAAATAATCATACAATTGTTCCTTCTTTACGAGTTTATGTTATTTTGTGATTGAAAATTGGATTTTTGAGAGAGTTTTTGGAGAATAAAATACGTATTATTATTTTTGGGCAAACAATTTTTGCCACCAACCAACGATGCGCTGGCTTAGATTGATAGATAGAAACTGTTTATTGTGACGCAAACAAATTAAAAATATTACAGAGAAACACTTATAAACTAGCACCACAAATGGCGGCCTTATTGTTGAGAGCAATCTCTTCCAGGCAACCACTTAGGTGGTAGGTACCTTAGGGGGCTTATTGTCTTGGCCATGCAAATAAAATCGATTTAAATGAGTCCATAAAAAGGTTTGAAGACGCTGGTGATAGATTTTCTTTCCGAAGCAAAAAAATTCTTCTACCTTGAGCATCCAATGTCCTACCGGCAATGATTCTATATGTGGCAAAATTATCAATGTCTACAGTTACAGGAACAGACAGTCCTCTGCAACCCACAAAATAGTAGCACGAATTAAAGCAAATAAACTACTGAACCATTTCAATGAAATATCTATCTTTACCTACAGTCTGCGAGTAAGTATTTCATTTTAAATAGAAAAGGTTTTTCCAAATGGGTTACGAAATTGTAGTGATTTTCTCCTTTTAATTAATCTCGTCAGACTCCGGGGTCTTACTTTTTATACTTAGCTTACATTGTTTTCGATATGCAGGAAGACTAAAAAACTTCGGCTGTATATTACTATGTTGCGTTCGAGAATTCGTTGTCTAAGTAGGTTTTTCAATGGTTACAATCCTAGTGTTTTCAAGTAGAGATTGATTTTTCTATGTTTCATGGTAGATTGCATCATTGCTTAACATCAGGCGAGATGGTGGTAAGGAGTAATTCCTGATACTTAAAAAACATGAACATTAGTGGCACGCACGTAGCAACCGTACAGGAGAGTTCCTTGATACATTTTAGTGTAGATAACGATTTAACTGTAATTTAAATCGTTATTTATCTTCATCTTGTAGTGGTAGGACTCTTAGCAGAGTCCGCCTGGGGAAGTACCACACCTTTGCCATTTATTCTACCGCCAAGCAGTAATGTGCAAACATTACTGTGTTCCGGTTTGAAGGGCAATGTTTCTAGAGAAATTACAGGGCTGAGAGATATAACAACTTAGATCTCTGGGTGACGAGCGCAGTGCAGTGCTAGGTAATGATTTGGACTCTTCATGTTCCAATAGCTGCGTGTCACTGTGCTGTTATGTGGCAGGCATGTTGATTACCATCAGGCACATGTCCTGCTCGTCTCGTCACTTTTTATTTAAAAAAAAAAAATATCTAGAAAACCGCCGATTAATAATAATGCATATCGTTGCATCAACCGTTTAACCGTTTCGCTCACCAAAATTCGAAGCCACACTCTTGATTTTTTCGAGTACCTACTGCATAATATATATTTAAAAACGCTATAAACGTATTTTAAGGTGACATCACAAGCAAAGGCACTCTCTTCTCCTTCCGGTGTCAATTTATAAATAGATCACGTTTCTAAAATAGCCGTAAATCACAAAGCACTTTATTGGCCCTTCTCACAAATCTTTGTCAATCTATACCTACATAGACAATTCAAAGATATAAATATTAAACTTACAGATTTTTAACAAAGATAGATTTTCACTTGACCTCCGTCTCAGGTTCACATCTACATTAAACGATATCTAAGCCTAGAGCATATCAACTTAAATTCTTTTGACTGAGTCACAAAACTCATACCAAGCCCTGATTTCTAGCCGTCAAAATATTTTAAAAATTACTTTAAAATACAGCTAAAGCAGTGAAAAAAATTTCTATAATGATTCATGTACTTGAAATTATTAAGTGCTGAAGTGGAATCGCTAGAAATGAGAATATTTCATTTTACAATCCTAAGGGTGTAGTTTTAAATCCACCCTCTTAGTATTTTTTACAGTACTGCAATAATTATCAATGGCTCTAGCGGTGAAGGAAAACATCGTGAGAATATGGGCATATTCCTACAAATACGTCTTACATCCGTCAACCTGCATTTAGGCCACGTAGATTACTAGCAGTGCCCCAGCACCCCGCGTATCGCATTAATTTACCGGAATAAAATATAGCCTACTAGCGGCCCGCTCCGGCTTCGCTCGAATAATAACCTAGATATCAACTGCAGCGCCATCTGCCGGGCTGATTTGTGAATCTAAACCTTCCAGGGCCCTACCCAAACGTATACAAAAAAAATCATTCAAATCGGTTCAGCCGTTTAGGAGGAGTTCAATAACAACGAAAAGTGGCATTGATTTTTATATTTATAGATGTGTTGTAGACTATATCTAATCTAACTTTATTCTTAATTTCAACACGATCTGCTCAGAAATTTCTAAGTGATTGAGCAGCAAACATCCAAACTTCGATATCCTATAATATTATAAATGTCAACGTTTCAATGTCTGTTGCTAATCACGTGGTAACGTATGAACGGATCGGGCTGAAATTTTTAGCTTAATTTCGCTAATTTTTAGTTGTAGTCTGGAAGAACACAGACTACTTTTTATCCCCGGGAAAATTACGAAAACTACGCGGGTAAACAGGGTACTTACTACTAGTCTATAATATTAGGAGGATGGCATTGAATCTCCCGTTATGAGTAATGCTTCTTCGTTTCATGGTTGATGTTCCAAAGACACGAACGAAGAGAAGAGACTCTACTTTTGTGATAAGAACGTCTAGACTGTGGAATGTGTTGCCCGAGTGGAGGTTTCTCGATCTTGTTGTCTTCAAATCGAGATTGAATCGTGGTTTCTTCTAGGTAATTGGTCTAAGCTCCATCGTAGACCGCGTCGTCGCTTAACATCAGGCGAGATGGCGGTCAAGTGTAAACCTATAAATGTTAAAAAAATAGATTTCTAGTCCCAAAAGTGGGAACATAGATATAGTTAGCTGCTTAAGCTTTACTATATACGAGTATATTTATTTACTCTTATATTATCTTTTTTAATCATCTATCAAAATGTTAGTAAGACAAGGCGTCTGAACTCATTTCTTGACTTAGCTTACGAAAATTTGTGCTCTCCTGGGTAAAGAGCCAGATAAATGATTACAAAACAACATCTCACGTAACATGCAATTAGCGAACTAATTTGAATATCAGAGAATGAATAACCAATTACAAGATTATTTATCAACGAGAACTTTGTTTGTAATAAATATAAACATAGATCAAATATACAAACACGCTAAAATAGGTCGGAGAAGTAGCATTATAGGTGTTTATTTATAAATAATCAGATGTATTTATTATGATTTCTTTGAGAGATTGCAATGGTAATGAAGTAATTTGCAAGAGAACTAAGGTCATTGATATTTTGTAGATTACAGCGCATTAACAGGCTGAAGTGACAGTGCTGGGCTGGTCATCGGTTGCTAAACAAATAACGCTTGGGGTATATATAGATAGATAGATGATAGATAACTGTTTATTGTGACACAAAAAAAAAAGAAAAATTACAGTAAAACACATTATAAAGTAGCGCCACAAATGGCGGCCTTATTGCTGAGAACAATCTCTTTCAGGGAACCAGCACACAGCAGTATACAGTTAATGTAGTGTAGGAGGCACTGAATCAAGATGGAGTAACGGTTTATGAAACCACCTAGGGCCGATTGGAAACGTAAGGCCGAGGATCAAACTAACTGGCGTATGTTCAGCAGTGGACTAGGATAGGCTGATGATGATAATGATGTCCATGTTTAGATGTTTAGAACGTTACGAACGTGATGTGAGCTTTTGTATTTAGGTACTTATTAGATTTAGGTCCCTAATTTCCATGAAGATGAGTCAAAAGTTTAATCTTCAAAGGTATGTATGGTAGTTGTCTCACCGGCAACGATGAACGAGTAACGAGTAGCCAGTATCGCTGAGCGAGTGATATCTTTCATAGCTCTGCTCTTGTCGTGCGGCGACAAACTAGTGAAGCGAGTGCTCGCCGGCTGTGTGCGAGTGAGGCGAGCGATTACTCGGAGCACTTGCATCTTTCAGATCCGTACTGTAGAGAAATAACCGCTGGTTAAAATAACCGAAGTGAAAACTTATAACTCAGAATTTGATAGCTTACTTTGGAAACTACACGGGTGTACCGGAAGGCGTGGCCTGACCATCATGGCATGGCCATCTAGAAATGCGTTAGCATTTCCCATTGGCTCACGCATTTCTAGATGGTCATGCCGTGATGGTTAGGCCACGCCCTTTCAGCATTTCCCATTGGCTGACGCATTTCTAGATGACCAATGGCCGTGGCCCCGAGTTTACCCGAAGATTTCTTATCATACCCGAGCGTGACGCTAGAATTCAATTTACACCCCACGAAAAATCTGTCTAAAAGCGCGTCTGCGCGCCAAAATAAGTTTTCACTTCAAAATACTTGGGAGGTGTCAAGGGACATTCTGATGGAACCAAATTGTACAAAATATTGCAACTCTTTACTGTTTCTGTTGCCCTGGTACTGGTAACTAGGGGCAAACGCAACTCTTTTATATTTCTGTTGTCCTGGTATCTGGAGATAAACGCTGGGCTGTTGGAGGTAGGTAATCGAAACTCTTCACTGTTTCTGTTGCCCTGGTACCTACCTTTTATAGGTAGGTCATAACTATCAGGGAAAACCCACTCTGGCAACTCATTCCACAGCCTAGACGTTCTTATCACAAAAGTAGAGTCAAACCTCTTAGTCCGTGTCTTTGGAACATCAACCATGAAACGGTGCCGCTTCTTTGAGTTACGAGCAGTCCTTATCATATCCAAGTTCCGTATTATCCATATCCGAGTTCTTATCATATCCAAGCGTGACGATTGATGAATCCATTTCACAGCCCACGAAAATTCTGTCTACATATAGCGCGCCTAAAGAAGTTTTCACTTCAATAAAATACTTAAAACCTAAAATGAAAGCAGCAATGGGCGACCTTATCTCTTAAATCGATCTCTTCCAGGTAATTGTAGGATGGTAAAACAGATACCTAAATTGTTTAAATGTTTATTTTATTTTTTCAGTGAATTTGTAGTTGACTGATTCCAGAATTAAAAAAAATAATCCAGATGATTTAGTCGGGGTTCTAACATTGCCAGACGCGTTCAAATATATTTTGCAAAAATATAAAAAATGGGTTTGAGGCAATTTGAAATTTAAATTGAGTGTGTATAAATATAACTATAACAAAAAAAATTGGCAGTCATAGGGAATGCCGCTAGAAGTGAATACTTGCTGTTGCCCTGGTACTGGTACCTAGGGGCAAACGCAACTCTTTTATATTTCTGTTGTCCTGGTATCTGGAGATAAACGCTGGGCTGTTAGGTAGGTAATCGAAACTCTTTACTGTTTCTGTTGCCCTGGTACCTACCATTTTTACCGAGTTTACCCGAAGATTTCATATCCGATCCGATCCATTATCATATCCAAGCGTGACGATTGATGAATCCATTTCACAGCCCACGAAAATTCTGTCTATAGCGCGCCTAAAGAAGTTTTCACTTCAAAAATAGGGATTCATGGGGTTATCAAAAAGAAAGATCATTTTGGAGGGACTGGCTACCTGCCAGGTGATCTAAATTAAGGGATTCATTTTTACCCTGCTACTCACCAGCCAGGTCGCCACCTCCGTGTAGGGATATATATAGGAGAACTATGTGACAACTACCAGCTCCCGGAATATATCGTTGGTAAAATAATACAACTGCATTATCATGTTTTCTCACTGCTATGGGATTTACAGTTTCGTAAGTTATCGAAGTGCTGAAGTTAATCGACGCTTGAACATTAAGCCGTGACTTGGCACACAACCAACTCCACTCGTACTAGTTGTTACGCAAATTGCAGCAAAAATACTGCAAGAGAACTACCGAAGAATCTTTTTTATTGGGAATAAAATTGCGTCTACCTCCAACTTAACTGTTACTAAGCCACGACGAAGAAATAGTTACTCACGATGCGAAGAAAGAGTACACACACTCTCACTACACACTCGTTTGTTATAAAAATAAATTAATAAATATATTGTGTTGTGTGTGAATTGTCCACCAATATTTATTTATTTATATATGAATTACAAAAAAAGGGCAATGACTTACCTCATCGAATTGATAATTCTATATTACAACCTACTTATATCATTATAAATCCTACTTTGAATTTTTAACTAATTAATTAACTAAAACTATTTTTAATTATTTTTACTTTACTATAAAATTTTAGATGATCGGATGTTTGTGGCTCAAACAGGTCGGAATAACTGAATGGAAAAATTACAGGAACGGGAATTAGATAGATAGATAGATTAACTCTTTATTGCACTTAACTAAAAAAATAAATAAACAAAAGTCACTTAAAACAAAACAAAATAAAGTAGCAATTGGCGACCTTATCACTAAAAGCGATCTCTTCCAGGCAACCATAGGATGGAATGAGAGATTTGAAAGTATGGAGGAGGGGAAGCACAAAAAAGTAGTGGTTGATACTTATATTATAGACATCCACAATTATAAAATAAAACAGAAATAAAAACTAAATTACTAAATAATACTATAACATACCTACTTAAATAATAATTTACATCCCAATACATATATACTTACGTACATAAAAATATACGAATACATGAGTTTACGATATAATACATAAATATTTAATGTGATTTTAAATATAGTAACAGCTTCAACTGGGTGATGACTGCGATAAGTAGATTTCTTTTACTTGGTTCTTAAAAATAACGTGCGATTGAGGTTGTCTAGTGGTCACAGGCAAGGCGTTCCACAGTTGAACAGCCTGAAACGCAAACGACTTGCCGTAGAACATTTCACTACGTGCCGAATTAAGTGAATAAAACTAGCTTGTTGTATAAATACGAGTATGATGTACATAATTATTTATGTAGGCGGCCAGTTACTCCTCGTAGTAGTTTCTGAAACTACAAATTTGATCGGGTATGCAAAAATAGGAAAAATAAAAATGTTACCAAAAATTTTTGTAACCTATCAAAAGTAAAAGTTACATAATTTCCTTTTTTTTTGTTTATCTGGCCGTGTTTTTAAATCTTAGTATAATTTAGATTTTATTTTTTAAATTAAAGATTATATTAGTATTATTTGGGTTAGAAACAGGTTAGCTACTCTTTCCATAAATCTTTATCTGAACCCGGGGCCTGTATTTTGTTAATATTTTGAATTTTATTGACGTCACGCTTAGCTTACCATCCGATATGATTTTACGAAAATATTGTGAGTGAGCTTTATAGCCTCCGCAAGTTAAACTATGTGTCTCAGTTTCGGCTGGTCTAAAAGTTCATCATCATCATCACCATATCAGCCGAAGGACGTCCACTGCTGGACGAAGGCCTCCCCCAAGGATCTCCACAAAGACCGGTCTTGCGCCGCCCGCATCCAACGATTTCCGGCGACCTTCACCAGATCGTCGGTCCATCATGTGGGAGGCCAGCCAACGCTGCGTTTTCCGGTACGTGGTCGCCACTCAAGAACCTTTCCGCCCCAACGGCCGTCAGTTCTGCGAGCTATGTACCCCGCCCATTGCCACTTAAGTTTGGCAACTCGGTGGGCTATGTCGGTTACTTTGCCTAAAAGCTTTGCCTTTGTCTAAAAGTTACGGTTGCTCAAATCGGGAGAACGGCGACTACCGATCCGGGTTCAAATCCCAGGCACCACTGTCTTTTCGGAGGCATGTGCGTAATGTCGCTAACTCAAAACGGTGAAGGTAAACATCATGAGGAAACCGACATGTACCGCCAATCTTTCGAGGTCATGTGTCCCAGCAACCCACACTGGGCCAGCGTTAGATTATGGCCTTGAATCTCTCCTTGCGAGAGAAGGCCCAGAATCCCAACAGTGGGAACATCTAGTGGGCTGCTTATGCTTTTTTTTTTTAAATAAAGTGTGACGAGACGAGCAGGAGATGTGCTTGATGGTAAGCAATATGCCTGCCACATAACAGCACAGTGACACGCAGCTATTGGAAGATGAAGAGTCCAAATCATTACCTAGCACTGCATTGCGCTCATCACCCAGACATTTAAGATGATATATCTCTAAGCCCTGTAATTTCTCTGGAAACATTGCCCTTCAAACCGGAACACAGTAATGCTTGCACATTACTGCTTGGCGGTGGAATATCTGGCAAAGGTGTGGTACTTCCCCAGGCGGAATCGGCTACCAGAGAGTCCTACCATGGAAGTTTATGCAAGTTATGTGTACATATGTTAATATTTAACATGATGAAATCAAAACGTCTGTTCAAGTTCAAAAACAGTTTCAAGGGGAATGAACTTTGCCAAGCAATGGCTAGTTTCTTTCTCTTTTAAAATTTCTAGACAACTTACAATACCTGAAATTTTAAATAAGTGCCTAACAATAAACTCACTTCAAATCTCTTGAGATACAATTTCAAAGTCAGATAAAAGATAATGTGTTTTCTGAAATTCTAAAGTTTAAAAACTTTCATGTTTAATACAAGGTAAACCTTTTTCCACTTCTGCAGGATTTTTTATTAAAAGGGTCGTTTAATGCGCTTTGGGTAAACGTTTCCCACGGGTGGAAAGTCCCGGGGTGTAGATGTAGAAGTTTCTTTTGTGCACACCCACGTTTCAACCTTTTTTGTCCAACGCGTGACGTAAAAGCATGTCCCTGTAATAAGTTCAATGTTTTCGTTTATTATAATAATAATTTTATTCCAGAATTAATTATTCCATTTACAATTATACTAATCAAATTAATCAATGGTGATAGAAATACGATACACAAAAAAAAAATAACTACGTCAACCAGTGTTTTGCTTGTAGATCATTCCATTTTGCCAAGATGGGTTCATGTACTTCCATAAGAGCGCCGAGCACGAAGTAACTATTTTCTGATCTGGGGCCGAGCACAGAGTATGTTCGATGTTTATGTGTGTGCGTCTGCACTTATGTGTCATAATGTGTCTGTATAAAGGTACAAGTGAGACCACAAGTTCGCGCTGAGACCGTGACGCGAGACCGCGACAGGTACTTGCTACTAAGGAATTATTGGGCGCCAGTTCTCGCCGAGACCGCGACAGGATACCGAGACACACACGTGTCGCGGTCTCGGCACGAACTGGCGCCCATACCATTCCATAATGGTATATGCCTGTCGCGATTTCCGGTCGCGGTCTCCTGTCGCGGTCACGTGTCGCGGTCACGTGTCGCGGTCACGTGTCGCGGTCACGTGTCGTGGTCACGTGTCGCGGTCTCAGCGCGAACTCGTAACATCTATATTATGTACCCACGTCATGCAATAAAGAAGTATCATTTACCTTAACTGTGCGTCTGAGTATCTGTGAGTTGGCATATGTGTGTGTTTGTGTATCCGTGCGTTTGCATATCTGTGCGTCTGCTTATCAGTGTATCTGTGCGTTTAAATATATACTATACTAGCTATTACCCGCGACTTCGTCCGCGCGAAATAAATACTGAGGTAACTCAGGCAATAACTAATTTTACACCCAGACACATTTACTAAAAACAGCTTATAATAAAACAATTTTAATCAAAATCGGTTCAGTTGTTTAGATGTGAAAGCGTAAGAGACATTCGTCCCCCATTTCAACTTCAATTTCATCCCCGTACAGTTCGAAATTACAAAATTGCTAGAACAAACATTTATTGGCTTCGTGCCAAGTGCCTATATAAAGAGTTTCATAGTTTTATCTTCAACGGTTGGGATCTTCCATGTTGACATTCATCCCCCATTTCAACCCCAATTTCACCCCCGTACAGTTCGAAATTACGAAATTGATGGAACAAACATTCGGTTGCTTCGTGTCAAGTGTATTACAGAGTTTCATGGTTTTATCTTCAACGGTTGGGAATTTCCATATTGACATTCATCCCTCATTTCAACCCCAATTTCACCCCCGTACAGTTCAAAATTACGAAATTGATGGAACATACATTCGTTTGCTTCGTGTCAAGTGCCTATATACAGAGTTTCATGGTTTTATCTTCAACGGTTGGGAATTTCCATATTGACATTCGTCCCTCATTTCAACCCCAATTTCACCCCCGTACAGTTCGAAATTACGAAATTGATGAAACATACATTCGTTTGCTTCGCGTCAAGTGTCTATATACAGAAATACAGAGTTTCATGGTTTTATCTGCAACGGTTGGGAATTTCCATATTGACATTCGTCCCTCATTTCAACCCCAATTTCACCCCCGTACAGTTCAAAATTACGAAATTGATGGAACATACATTCGTTTGCTTCGTGTCAAGTGTCTATATACAGAGTTTAATGGTTTTATCTTCAACGGTTGGGAATTTCCATATTGACATTCATCCCTCATTTCAACCCCAATTTCACCCCCGTACAGTTCGAAATTACAAAATTGATAGAACATGCATTTAATTGTTTCGTGTCAAGTGTCTAGATACAAAATTTGATAACTTTGAAAATCACGTTTCATACAAAATTTTTGTACAACCGTTCATCCCTTGTTTCACCCTCTTAGGGGTTGAATTTCGCAAAACCCCGTCTTAGCGAGCGCCTACGTGCTAAAAGAGACCTCCATGCAAAATTTCAGATTCCTAGCATTTGTAGTTTCTGAGATTCCTTGATGTGTGTAGTGACCTTTCGCTTTTATATATATAGATATGTGGGTCTGCGTGTGAATGTACGATTTCAAAATTCTATCAAATTAAATCAAACAATGAGTAGATACCTTACTATTGTATTCAGTACAGCTATACACTATAGCTGTGTAAATATGAGTCTTAAAACATATCGTCACAATCGTTCCCTTGAAATACAAAATTCGTGAATAAAGAAATTCCTACAAAATTGTATCAACACTGTCCAAATTTTCAGCGCTAGGGACGGACGCACAACGTCAATATTGTCAACGTTTTTTCGTTCGCTGAATTCTGTGGAAAAACTGTCAGTCTGTTATTTCCAGGAAGCTTTGAGCGTATCGAGAATTTCTACTACGTTTTCTGTCGGTTTCCGTCTCTTGTGATCACTAAAACTGTCCACTTAGCTCACATCGGTTAAACTAGTGAGCCGTAAAACTACGTAAATCCAATTCTAAAGCGTTTTATACACAGCAATTACCTACTATTTCTTAATGTTTTATGGCATTCTAATAGTAGTACTTATTCTAATACTAGTAGTAATACTAGTAATAGTATGGTAACACTAATCACAAATTAAAGTTCAGTGTTAATTTTATGATAATTTGTTTGAATAGAACATCGAAAATCACAATTTTGTAATTTAATATTGCTTGATAAATTTATAATAAATGATTTTAAATACTAACCTGTTGTCACGTGACTGCAACCAAAAATAAGAGCTTATTACGTCACTAACCGCAAAACAAGCTGTCAAAGACTGACTACACTGTTTACGTCTTTTCATTTTTATAGTCCAGTAACTTTGTCGCCTGAAAGTATGGTGTAGTATGCGTTAAATCCGGTAGATCTGATTTTTTGCAGATTTGTTTATGATGTTGGCCTAATGATTAATCAAAGTGTGTGGCTTCGAGCGTCGAACGCAACTTTATCAAAAATAAAAATAAAACGCGAATAAGTCGTTTATTTTTTAAATTTTGGCGATTATAACCCTAAACGATTAGTTTTTGAAAAAACTTTCTTATGCCGTTTCTAAAGAAGACTAAATTTGCTACAATATGATACTAGAATTGTCTCTGTACACCCAATAGTTTCTGAGAATAAGTCTTTCAAAGTTTATATTTTTTTTTCAAACTTCGCAATTTTTAGCATACTGCTAAAAATTACTATAATACTATAATACTTAATATAATTAATATAATTAATATAATTAATATAATTAAATAATTAATATAATTAATATAATACTATAGTGAAATTTACTACAAACAAATACAGGTGACAACACAATTAAATTGGATGTAATTTTTCCGGTCCTGAGGCCAAGAAAATATGAAGGAAAAGTTAGCAATAACAACTTAAGATCGTCGTCGTCCTAGGTACCGTTCATTATTAATGACCACGTCGTGTTTATGTTTATAAACACGACCAATTGACCATACTTTAAGGTAGGATTTTTGTTAATTTCAACTAGTTACAGATTCTGTAAACTCAGTATTACAGAATCTGTAGCTAGTTGAATTAAGGGTAAACTGATTGCACAGTTTTAGTGTGCTATGTGGTCTCTATAGCTTGTTAAAATTTTGCGATTGAAAAAAAAACAACGGTGTATGTCAAAATTTAAAGCACAACTCACGACGCGCTTCACGCTTGCAGCGCGCGCGGCTCTCGCGCGTCTTGCGATCGTCGCCCGCCACGTTTAAAGAGCGAAATTCTCAACCGCTGCGTCTGCGAAATTGCGAAAACAAACGGTCTCGTGAGTTTTGTAATAAAACCGTAGTTCCGTAACCGCTGCGAGCGCGGGTGAATATCGCTCCATGACTTCGTAGCCTTACCATAATTACACGTAATTGTAATTCTTTAAACGTTTGCTCAATGCTTTGGCAAAACTTTTTATAATTTGGTAATGACGACACAACATAATCATATTTTACATTATTGATCGGCTTACTAGGTCACTTAACACCAGTCAAGGCGGTGGTCAACTGCGAACTTATTATTATTATCGATAAAAACATTAAATGCCAGGTCTATTATTTCTGTCACGATGACTGCTTGACTTGTATAGCCAATTTAATTTTTAATTGTTCAGAAACTGTCGCAAAATCTGAAGATATAATTCTGGTACTTGTATAATATTATAGTACCTGGGTCACCGAGCTTTGCTCGGTTTAAATACTAAAAATACTTTAAAACTCTTAGATTTTCTTTAAAAAAAATACTTGAAAAAAAAGAGAAGCCGTCTAGATTCGAACCGCAGCTACTAATTCGTGACCGCCACGAACGCCCGACTTCCCGTCTGAGCCAATTATGCTGTCGCGTCACGCGGCGAAATTTACCTTCGCATTCTAATGTCTAATGTGATAGTTTTTCGTTGTCTAAAAACGCGCATAATATGCGTTTTTTAAAAATGAAACCTAGTTAGATCGATTTATCGTCCCCCGAACCCCCTGCATACACAATTTCATGAAAATCGTTCGAGCCGTTTCCGAGATTCAGATTCTATATATATATACATATTTATATAGGTACAAGAATTGCTCGTTTAAAGGTATAAGATTCGTTGTCTAAAAACGCGCATAATATGCGTTTTTAAAAAATGAAACCTAGTTAGATCGATTTATCGTCCCCGAACCCCGGGCATACACAATTTCATGAAAATCGTTCGACCCGTTTCCGAGATTCAGATTCTATAATATATATATACATATTTATATAGGTACAAGAATTGCTCGTTTAAAGGTATAAGATAAGCGTGGTTATCAGGATGGTTTACTTTGTCAAGGTCATATCGAAATTAATCTCGATCCCGAGATAAATAAAATTTGTAGAACAGCGGCAGCTTATGGCAAGTTTAGAAATAGAGTCTTCCGATCACACAACATAAAACTGGAGACTAAGATAATCGTACCCCTATCTAGCAATTTTACTTGTCATAATCATAATCTTTATTGGTCTGTGAAATTAGGTGATTTGCACATATTAGGAATACATAGATGGCACAATTTTACATAAGTTCGCTAATTTCTACCACAAATGGTATAGAGACAATTTCAATTTGTCAAATTTGACAATTTGTCAAATACCTGGTTTTGATTGTTGTTGTTAACAATGTTTTCGTTTTCCTTCACAGTTAGAGTGGAAACTCTAACTGTGTAACTAATGTGTGTGTGTGTATTAGTTTCCACTAATACAAATTTGTACATCTTTACTAATGGGCTGATCTCGCAATCTCTTCACAACGAAAACTGTTTGGACGAATTCTTTGGTTATGTCCTCCACGACTACTTTCTTGAAAGGCTTAGGATTAATACAAACACATAAAAAATATTACGACTGTCACAGTTCTATTTCCCTTAAAACATATTCGCTACAGCTAACATTACGATAATTAATGAAAAACATCAAATTGTGAACGAAAAAATATGCCCTTGGTGCTGTATTTGCATTACAAATGAACTCTGCGTTTGTTGTTAAGAATTACGACTTTCACAATTTGTCAGAGTAATATCTGTTTTAAGTTGGTAAAAAACGCGTCAGCTGTTGGTTTAGGCTGTGTTGGTTTTGAGTTATGTGCTCTCAACTTTTTGAGTGTATTTTAATTAAATCTCTTTTTGGGAGTAAGTTTTGTGGGTATTTTTTGTGGGTACTGTTATTGCGGACATGGTGCTGTTGCCGGTGTACTGTTAAGTAAAATACGATCCAGAATAATATTATCATTCTTATCTTTCCAGGTTTTTAAACTTCACATCCGAAGGTTGCATATTCGCGCCGTTTGACACGCTAACCTGAATTAGCTGCTGCAACAACCCTTCTATGTTGGGAAGGTGGGATAGTGCAAGAGTATCAACTGAAGTTGCGGCCTACATTACGAGCCGATCCAACTTTCTAGGCACAACAGACATGCCATCAAGTACACTCAAGAGGAGAAAGAGACCCTGACAAACCAGGGTTATGGGTCAGGCACCGGGTCACGCATCCTTACCATTCATGAAGCTCAGGGATTAACATACGAGTCGGTAATCGCAATCAAAACCAAGGCAAACATGAAGCTGCACGAGAGCGTGCCCCATGCAGTTGTTGCAATCTCACGGCACACGGGGACCTTCATATACTACGCCGACGACACCGACGACGCCATCGGTCGGTTCGTCCGGCGAGCGTTGGCTGCATCACCGAAGACCATCCGAGAGTTCAACCTACAGATGGCCATCAGGGACAGAAATGCAGCCGTAGTGGAGGCTCTGGGCCGGGAGGAGGCGGCTTAGGCAAATGGTAATTAGGCAAAGACTCGATGTCGAGCCGATTACTAGCGGTAGAATCCCAACCGCTAGTGATCGGCTCTACCAACGAGCATTAGAATTAAGTTTGAAATGTGCCCAACTCCCCCCTATTTTCCTTTTCTTCTAATCCAAGAAATATGTAAAATAAAGTGGCCAAGTGCGAGTTGGACTCGCCCATGAAGGGTTCCATTGCAGCATGTAACATAATATACATAGTACACATAGTTCTTGTAGTTCGTTGTAACTTTGATCGAAGTTTCAATAATAGTGTATTTGTGACGTACTAAAAAAAACTACTCATCAGATCGAGTTCAAACTAATTTTCGTTGGTAGTTTACATGGTAATGTACATCATATATTTTTTTTAGATTTTTCATTCTCTTACTTTAGAAGTTAGAGGGGGGGGGGACACACATTTTACCACTTTGGAAGTGTCTCTCGCGCAAATTATTCAGTGTAGACGAAAATGATTTTAGAAACCTCAACATAATTTTTGAAGACCTATCGATATACACCCCACACGTGTAGGTATGATGAAAAAAAAAATGTTGAGTTTCAGTTCTCAGTAAGGGGGGCAACCCTAATTTATCTTTTTTTTTATTTTTTTTGTTCAAATCTTAATGCGGTTCACGGAATACATCTACTTAGCAAGTTTCAACAGTGTAGTTTTCATAGTTTCGGCAAAAAGTGGCTGTGACATACGGACGGACAGACAGACAGACAGACAGACAGACATGACGAATATATAAGGGTTCCGTTTTTACGTTTTACGGAACCCTAAAAAAAACAAATGACAAAGATCACGGACCCCGGAGTCTGTGGAGTAGATAATTCAAATGTTCTTTTTCATTCACGCGCACGACCACTCGTTTCAATTAGGGATGATATAGTCGCAGCGGAAAAAGCCCGGCGTTTGATGACGCTCAGACGTAGCGTCCAATATGGCCCGCACTTTTTGAACAGGAAAGAGCGTGGTGACCGATTTGATCGACAGTAGTACAACAATGGCAGCGATGGGCTTCATGGCATCTCGCACCCAAGCGTAAACTAGCAGCTAGATGAAATACAATTGGATCAAATAAGCTACCGGTATTGAAAGCTAGCAAAGCTTGTAATTAAAGGGCCGATTACCAAACGGGCACAGCAAGGATACAAACACGATCCGCCATAGTAGGACACGTATCGAAAAGAGAGTTCCGTCCTAGATCGGAGAGCGATTGACCCCACTATCTCTGAGATGAGAGACATCTGGGAAAATCGTCCTTTTGATCTGAAAGTAGTTACAAAATTTGATGATGATGACGACAATTTTAATAAGCATAGCATAAGCACCCTGTTTTACGGTGCCAATGACTAAACCCAGGGCTTTCTCTAACATTCCATGTTGTTTTTGAAAATACTCGATCTCTGAAACCATAGACAGGATTTGGCAGCATTTCAAGTCATCTTGACTAAAATTATCTTAACAATCAAGTAATAACATACTTGTTTTTTAACTGTTATAGATGAACACTTGACCGCCATCGCGCCTGTTGCTAAGCGACAATGTGGTTTATAATGAAACGTGTTTATTTAGAAAAAACCCTATTCACTCTCGATTTAAAAACAATAAGATTATTAGATTATTACAATCGGGAAGTGCCACTATGGCTACAAATAAAACAAGGCAGCAAGAAATCGAAACATCAATTTACTAAAATCTAAAACTAAAGTAAAAACTGGGGATATTATCGGATAGACCTAAAACCGATGCTTTCTATGTACCTACAAATACTTTTTCTGCACATTTTAGAACTAATTACAAAATATAACGTGACTATTAATGAAAGCAACTCAAATGCAAAAAAAAATGAATTATTTCTTTATCAAAATACAAGTGTGCACAGAATGTTCTTAGATCCCTATAAATTGATACCTTTATTTCCAAGTATATTCTGAAAATTTCTTTGTATCATTTTTCAACATAATAACATCATTATTTTACCTCATACTCGTATTAAAAAGTGAATTATGAGAGAGCAAAGGACTCTTTTTCCATTAATTTTGCCAATAAATGGATTTTCCTTAAATAGAAAAACGGTATATGCAAAATAATTAAATGACATCTTTTTTCATAAATTCGTTATTATGAAAACATGCATAAATAAGTTTATGTATGTAGAACATTCTGTGGCTCAAGGGTATCTAATTCAAATCGCCAAGCAAATGGACAGACTAGATATTTGTAAAACACCTATCATCACATTTATATTCAGGTTGTAGGTATCAACCCATATCATATTATAGGTAATCTTTGCAGAATGTACCTGAAGAAGTACGGCATATTTGTCAGTTATTCTACCGTCAAGCAGTAGTGTGCAAACATCGCTGTGATAGGTATTAATTATAACATCCCTATATTAGGTTCTTTTTTTTTTAATAATGAGTGACGAGACGAGCAGGACATGTGCCTGATGGTAAGCAACATGGCTGCCACATGACAGCACAGTAACACGTAGCTATAGGAACATGAAGAGTCCAAATTATCACCTAGAACTGCACTGCGCTTGTCACCCAGAGATCTAAGATGTTATATCTCTAAGCCCTGTAATGTCTCTGGAAACATTGCCCTTCAAACCGGAACACAGCAATGCTTGCACATTACTGCTTGGCGGTAGATTAACTGGCAAAGGTGTGGTACTTCCCCAGGCGGACTCTGCTAAGAGTCCTACCTAACCTGACCTAACCTAGGTACCTAAGAAATGACTGAGCCAAGCGATGAATCCTAAAAAAAACCTTGAATTTCTGGGTGACTTGCGCAGCCAAGTGCTAGATAATGATTTGGACTCTTCATGTTCCAATAGCTGTATGACACTGTGCTGTTATGGGCAGGTGTCTTAGGCACAATCTTAGCCCGGTTAGCAGCGTGGACTCGCCGGTGGGGCCGCTTTTCCAGTTAATTTTATACCGAAATTCTAATAGAATCAGTCTTTATTTGTTTAACTTTAACCAATTTTCACTATTTTACGTTAATTACTGAGTTTTGAATGTCTATTATGTACCGACAACGTTTGGAATTACTCGAAAAGAGATCGCGTTTTCTCAGATGGAAACAAAGTAATGAGTGCAACCATTACTGAAACTTAAAGTGACTGGCCTCGTGGCTTAGTATGTAGACTGTGTAGTAGCTCTGCCTGCGAAGCCGAGGGTCGTGGGTTCGATTCCCACCTAGTGCAAATGTTTGTGTGATGAATTCAAATGTTTGCACTGTGTTTGGGTGTTTCTATGTATAATAAGTATGTATTTAAAACTATTTAAGTATTATACCAGCTATCTGGCCGCCATCACACAAGCTTTGCTTACTTTGGGGTCAGATGGTGTTGTGTGTGAATTGTCCACCAATATTTATTTATTGATTAGACTAATATGGTAATTAAATATTTTGTTCTAAAGACCCGAAATTTTCAGAGTTCAAAATCCTTCGTAACACCGTTCTCGGATCTTTTTTATTTTAATTCCAGACGATCTTAATATTTCTCAGAAGTTCCTAAATACGAGGTAAACCTGCGATTAAATCGAACAACTTTTTTAACTTTTTTGAAGACAATTAAAATCCTAAACTTGTGAGGCAACGACTTTCATGTAACTTTGAAGAATTTGGCAAAATGTATTTCCATTTTAATGCTTATTTTTATTTAGACATCTTTGAATTATTTTAATTAATTATTGGTTGATTTTTTTTAAGAAACTAGGCGGCCATTCCCATACTGCTCATCTATTAAACTGCGTTGGTACATTACATGTAATATGTGTAATATGTAATATGTCGAATACCGGAACAACTCTAAGCTATAAAAAAACATGGTGGTCGAATTGATAAGCCCCTCCTTTTTGGAAGTCGGTTAAAAAAAGAAACAGCTGAGTTCCATAACAGCGAATCAATTTTGCAAACTGGACACTTTTGAATAATAGGTTCCGTAAAAAAAATTACCTCCCACATCCATCTATAATGAAATCACAAAGAGTAAACGATAACGTTTTATGTTATTTTTTAATTTACTCTTAACTAGTTTCTACCCACGACTTTGTCCGCGTAGAATGTAGATAAAGGATATTTTTAAGGACCTTTCTATATTTCGGGATAAAGGTGTTATTCCACTTACTATACCTATAAGACCTATTATTACTACCTATATATATTCTATATAATTTCCAACTTTCAGAGACCGTTTAGTTTTTACAACTCGATTGAGCAACAAACATTCAAATATCAGTTTCACATCCTACTCCTACTAATATTTTATTAATGCGAAAGTTTGTATGTATTTATGAATATTTTTTCCTCTTTCAAGCAAAACTATAGAAATAATCTGTATAATCTGTGTATTTGGTACATAGACAAATTTTAATAATAGCCCTAGATCAAGCCTTAGATCAAGTTCAAGAACAACGCATGCTGTCAAACTTCGGTATGTAACAAGTTTTTAAATGAGTTGGATTCACACACATCAATATTATTCATTTTAAATAATACACATGTAATTCATGTTTGATGATAGGTCAGACCAGTCTGACTCAAGTTTCGATGGCGTCTGGGGATCTTTTTCATGGAGATTACGCGCGCGTTATCGCAGCTCGTTTAGCACTTTGGGCAGCAGCGCGGCGCGCGCGCAAGCCTAACAGAGTAATAACATCCCAGAGCTCCCAGACGTCACCTATTTTCTGATGAATGAAATGTGGACGATTGAGTAGAGTTAGTAAGTACTAAGAACACATGCTTACTCGCTAACTTGCTTAGACGGTCAATTTTGAGATATGGGGTAATGAAGGTACATACAAACATTACTTACTTCGCGTATTTTCTAATAAGTGATTTTCACGTATGTTGTAGGCAATATCCTTAAAAACAAGGTCTCAATACTCCCAGACACTTTCCGTCGGCCGTTTTGCTTAACAACTCCAAAATAATAATTTAACTTCACTTACATTCTCATGCTCCATTTGTAAAAATGTTCGTCAGACAATCAATCATCCCCTAAACTCAATTTTAAGTCAATATTTCCTAATAAATGTCTCACTCAGTCTCCCGCTCTTACCCATAGTACATAGTTGAGTTTAGGGGATGATTGCCTCCTTATATTGGTCCATTTTATTGTTAAAAGCAACAAAATAGTTGTCTGACGAACATATTTACAAATGGAGCATGAGAATTGAAGTGAAGTTAAATTATTATTTTAGAGTTGTTAAGAAAAACGGCTGACGGAAAGTGTCTGGGAGTATTGGAACCTTGTTTTAAAGGATGTTGCCTACAACATACGTGAAAATCACTTATTAGAAAATACGTGAAGTAAGTAGTGTTTGTATGTACCTTCCTTACCCCATATCTCAAAATTGGCCGTCTAAACAAGTTAGCGAGTAAGCATGTGTTCTTAGTACTTACTAACTCTACTCAATCGTCCACATTTCATTCATCAGAAAATAGGTGACGTCTGGGAGCTCTGGGATCTCGCACTATAACGGTTGTTGCAGGGGTGCAGGTGAAAGGGTGCGGAAGGGAGGCACCCGTGTACACAATGAATATTATTATAACTTAATAATCATTAATTTAAACGCACATTATTAATGTTAGACAATTAACATACATTTGATTCATGCTGAACACTGATAAATAATTAGTTTAACTTCAAAACCCGTCTGAAAAGTTTGTAGTAATAAATAACCTTATAAAACACATATAAGTCGAATTCATTACACGAGAACTCATATATTGATATCGATTACACAACAAAGGATTTCATTCGATCTATTTCAGAAACAGTCATTACAAAATGTTATTGAAAAACACCGAATTGGAGATTGCGATTATAGTGCAAGAGCTTTGTACTTTCAAACCATTGTTCTAAGAATAGGGAGCTAGACTGAAAAAAGTATACAAAATTATACTTTTTTCAAAATTTCTTACTATAGTTGCTGTAGATAAAGTTTGTTGAGACTAGGGGTTTCGTCTCAAGGCTTTTTAATTAATTTACGAGAAACTTACGTTTAAATAATAATTTATTTTCTCCAAAAAAACAAGATATGACTTTTGTGTTTGAAATTAAATTCAGACGCTTGACCCAATTTTACAAGAAACCATCTATAAGTCATCTAGAGTTATAGAGACAAAGAAAAAGAGTAACCACACAGGTTTCTCTGATTTATAGGTTCTCACAGAATGTAATCTATATGTGTTTAAAATTTCAACCCGACGTGATTGAACAATAAATATCCCAATATCTAAACATTAATATCTATAGGTATATATAAAAATCAATGCCACTTTTCGTTGCAAATGAACTCATCCTAAATAGCTAGACCGATTTGAATGACCCTGGATGGTTTAGATTCACAAATCAGCTCGGCAGATGACGTTGCAGCTGGTATCTAGGTTATTATCCGAGCGAAGCCGGAACGGGCCGCTGGTAAATCATTTTAATATTATAATAGGATATTTATTTCAAATCAGTTTTAATATCACTTTTACAATATACCCGAGGTCTCTCGTTCACGGACTCTTAGACTATTCAAGTTGTCATCGAAGCTATTTTGGCCGACTTTTGTTCAAAGTGCGGTTCTGTTAATGGATAACCACGTTCAGCGATTCAGCGCCTCGTTTGGGGCTTTGAAAAGATTAAAATGTGGTTCAAACGAATTTCGCAATCACGAACTGATTAGATATTTCATTTCGCAAATGAATAAAATTAGTTTAACAAATCTTGGTTGGATTCAGTCATAGAATAGAATTACTGGTTCGGCATAAGCCTAATTTCAATTTTAATTTAAATGAAGGACCAGGACTGTATTTCCATTAGTAGGTAGAAGTAATAACAAATGGGTTAAGCCAATTTACAGGAAATTGCCACTTACCAGTAAGCTCGGTATAAGAAGGTCTACCTTCAGTATTAAAATCCAATGGATATCGAATTCCACGAATTAGGTGTCTCTTCTTTCTTCTAGCTTCTAGCCGGCCGGCTTGTTTCTCTGTCACGATATTGTCTTTTACCATTAATTTGCGTATGATGATTTATTACGATGGCACAGGCACTGATGCGAGCTTTTATTATTTTTGGCGAAGTAAAATTATGACCTTTCTTTTAATGAGATGACACGCGTGCGCGCGGTGGAAAAAACCATAAGGGTAATAACAAATATGAGCGAGATAGCCGCTCACTCGCGATGCGAGAACGAGACACCTATACAAAGTTGGACTTTGGCGTCAACATTCTCCCCCCTTTAATGGGTCTCCATTAAAAGAGAATAAAAGAGAGTTAACCACAAACGGTTGTATTATTTAAAATGAAATGCGTTGTCTGTCGACAACCCTAATAGGGATTGACAGCCCCTGACAAGTTATACAAATTTAAAGAAACTTAAGCACTAAAACCAACAGGGCACTGAATTGTACATTACAAAAATTTTAATGAAAATGTGCGAGTATATATTAATGAATAAATAAATAAATGTAGTAGGTATATGTAGAATGCAGAACTCATTGTGTAGGCAACGGACAAAGACGCACTAAAGGTCTACGAAATACTCCCTTCGCGGTTCTCACTGTCGCGACGCGTGCTACATTGTCTCTGGATGGATACAAAGCTTCGATCACACCCAGAGGCCATGAAAGCGTTGGGGCATTATCATTAATTATTAAGACAACTGTACCTACATTAAGTGGCACAGAAGGCTGGCACCATTTCTGGCGCACTTGCAGATTATGCAAATATTCAGCTCTCCATCGCCGCCAAAAGCTCTGCACGAGCTTATCAAGCAGAGAGTGTCTCTGTAGTAAATTATCTGCACTATCACTTACATCGGCAGCAGGTAAATCGCGCAGTGGAGACGTATTCAAAAAATGCGCGGGAGTTAAAGCAGCGGGTTCCGCAGGATCAGCACTTAATACGGTAAGAGGGCGCGAGTTCAGTACACATTCAATTTGAGTGAGAACAGTCATTAGCTCCTCGTACGAAAGAATTTGTTGTCCTATTACCTTAAAAAGATGCGTTTTAACACACTTTACCATGCTCTCCCATGCTCCGCCAAAATGGGGGGATTTTGGTACTATGAATTTGAACTCTATGCGCCTCTCCGCCAGCGCTTCCTCTAAGTGAGGGCGATATTCCTTCGTAATGAAATTGTACAAATCGCGCAGGTACGAGCTGGCGCCAACGAAGTTCGTACCGTTGTCGCAGTGAATGACTCGAACTGGACCCCGTCTGGACAGAAAACGCTTTAACGCGGCAAGAAATGAGATAGTACTAAGGTCTGTCGCGATTTCGATATGTATAGCGCGCGTCGTCATGCATGTGAATATGCATAAATATGCTTTACGCGATTTAACACCACGCGCGCGAACGGGCGTATACTGCAGAGGGCCTGCGTAATCGTAACCGGTGTGCGCAAATGCCTTTTCCGTCTGTATCACGCGCTGTGACGGAAGGTCTGCCATCAGTGGAAACTGCGGACGTGGTTTAGCTCTAAAACATGTATTGCATTTGTTTATTCTAGAGCGAACTATACGCCTAGCGGCTAGGATCCAAAAGCTTCGGCGCAGGAGTGACATCAAAAGCTCCGGACCGGCATGTAAATATTTTTTGTGATGATAGTCAATCAACAGTTCTACAATCAGATCGTGACGCGGCAATACATAAGGAAATTTATAATTATAATTTTCTGCGGAATTCGACAAACGGCCACCTACCCGAATGGTACCTTTATCATCAATAAAAGGCTTTAGCCTACGTAGTGCGGGAGAACAGAGTTTATTTTCTTTTAAGTTTTTAAAGTCTAGTGAAAAATGACGCATTTGTATGTCATTTATTATCTTGCATTCGACAAACTGTAAGTCGGATGCGGTAATCGTATTAGACTCTCGACGCGGTAATTTTTTAATAAATCTAAACACATAGACCAAGGTTCGAGAAAGCTTACTCCAGGAGGACACGCGGTTGGCAAGCTGCTGGATTGGAGACGGCTCCTCGGGTACAGCAGTGACGGCGTGCGCCGTTATTCTTTCCTCGGGCACGTCATCTAATGCGTCCTCCTCTATCTGTTTGGCCGGCCACTGAGAAGGCTCTAGCGATAGCCAAGAAGGACCATTAGACCAAAGCGGGTGATGAAGGAGTTTCTCCGGAGTAAGGCCCCTAGATAGACAGTCCGAAGGATTATCTACACCAGCGACGTGATAAAAATGTTTAGCGCTCAAATTATCAAGCGTTCTTACCACGCGGTTCGCGACAAATACTTGCCAACGATGGGGTGACGCCATAAGCCAGCAAAGTGTGATTTTAGAATCCGTGAAAGCGTACATGTCATGTATAGGGAAGCGCGGATGATAGGCATCGTGTACTCTGCGCATGAGCTTGGCCATAAGTTCGGCGCCTAAAAGCTCTAAACGCGCTACAGACAGGGGCTTAACGGGCGCTACCTTAGATTTCGCACATATTAGCTGCACGTGCGTTCCACTTGGACTGGTGATGTGTGCGTAAACCACAGCACCGTAAGCTACCTGACTAGCGTCGGAAAACCCTACAAGCCTCAAGGTGCAATCTTTCATAACGCCTAAGTGTCGCGGTATTTTTAAATTATTTAGAAGCGGAAGTTCTAAGCAGAACTTACGCCATGTATTTATGATATGACGAGGAGGTACTTCGTCCCAATCAAGTTTTAATAGCCACAGCTCTTTGATGAGTAATTTGGCATATAAAACGACTGGTGCGACGAAACCCATTACGTCCCATATCCTAGCAACAGTGGCTAAGATACTGCGTTTGGTGCATAAATCATCAGGCGTTTTAATTTTAAATTGGAAACAATCGTCAGATTTAGACCAACTTATGCCTAAAATCTTTTGTTGTGCGGTTTTATCAAATTCGACGGGTTCCGAAGCTTTGTGTGAAGCCGGAATGGTGTCTAATACAGCGTCGAAATTGCATGTCCATTTGACCAAGTCAAACTGACCACTCTTAAAAAGCGCGATTAACTGATCAGCTGTAGCGGTAGCTTGTTCATTTGACATGACACTAAAGACGACGTCATCCATATAAATATATTTAGAGACTATCTCTTGTGCAAGCGGAAATCTATGGCCCTCGTCTGAGCTAAGCTTATTTATGACTCGGATCGCATGATATGGACTACTTTTAAACCAAAACAGACCCTTTTAAACTCATAAACTACGAGCAGATCTTGCGGCCTGAACCGATATAATATGCGCTGAAAGCGACGGTCTTGCGGATTCATTATAATTTGCAAAAACATTTGCTTACAATCGGCGGAGAGTGCCACAGGAAATAATCTAAAATTCAAAATTATATTAAATAAATCCCCCTGTAAGTTCGGACCACTGTGCAGTATATCGTTTAATGATAGACCCGAAGTAGTTTTACTACTGGCGTCTAACACGGTGCGTAATTTAGTGGTAGTTTTATCTTCGCGGATCACACCGTGATGCGGTATGATATACTCACTGTCTCCCCTATCAGGGGGCGCGGGAACTAAATAATCCTTTTCTATATATTCGCGTATAACGGCGTCATAGGCAGCCCTAAATTCGGGCGAGGCTTCTAGCCTTTTTTCTAAACCTAAAAAACGCTTGCGGGCGGTATCATAGGAATTTCCTAATTCATAAACGTCGCCGCGGAACGGCAACGACACCATATAGCGGCCGCTATTTGCGTCTCGTTCCGTGGTTGTCCGAAAATGGTATTCGCACTCAATTTCGTCCGGCGAACTGGTGGACGGCGGTACTGCGGTCGGCAGTTCATCTATCTGCCAAAACCTTTTTAATAGCGAATCCATTTGAACCGAATCAGGTTCAGCAGATAACACGCTACAATTTGCCGATTTTACCGTATTCTTGCTGGCAGGCACAGTGGGTACAGACCCGAGCAACACCGTACCAAGAGTTGTTGACAACACAAGCGGTTCGGCATTTTTCTTTTGTATAGGATTGCTTAACAAAAGACGCGGAAATATTGAAGCGCCGATTAATACATCGACACATGCGGGAGTGGCAAAATCGTCGTCTGCGAGCGACATGCCTTCGAGAAATGACAACGCGGTGACATCTACAGCCGAAGACGGCAATGAATCCGTTATTTTATCCACAATTAGGGCGGATATATTATATTTAAAACCTGAATCAAAGCGGGAGGCGAATTGAAAATTGACCGAGCCATTTGTACCCTTTTCGGAGCCTCCTATGCCTTTAACCTTAATATTACTTTTAGTAATATTTTTTAAACCCAAGCGGCGGCACGACTCTGCAGTAATAAAGTTACACTGGCTTGCGCTATCAAGCAAACACCTTAGGTTCTGGTTGATTCCGTTTGCGTCCGTTACCAAAATCGTAGCGGTCCCAAGGAGAACAGTCGTATTCTGTCGTGTACATTGAGCGCTTAGTACGCACGAATCCGGAGGCGCGCTAGGCGCGTCGGGTCGTACTGCAATAGTAGCCATGCACTGTGATGCGTCAGCCGATGCGCGAGGCAGGGAACCCTGCGAACCGGCTTCCTGCACTGCGCGCGCGCTTGATCCCGTGGTATTAGTAAAGTGTAGGCTACTGTGGTGACTTCGCCCACATTGCTTACATTTTGATTTGGAGTTACATTCTCCTGCTTTGTGCTTTACGCTGAGACAATTAACACATGCGTTTATCTCCTTGACACGTTTGTATCTTGCGTTTGGGGTCAATGGTTGAAATGAAGGACATTTATAAAGATGCTCATGAAGAACATCGTCCTTACATAAACAGCGTAGTTTATCGGTAGTGGTAGCATACGATTGTGGCTGCGGCGGTTTACTGCGCTTATTCTGGTTAAAGAATTTTATTTCTCAGCAAGAAACTTTACATTTCACTTATGCGAGAAACAACTTAAAAATAGTATAACAAAATCACTGCTTCGACTTCTACGTAGGTATCTAGTGGATGACAAATACAAATGCAAAACAAAATTAACAAACAAAAAATCCAAAATGATCCCAATAAATAGGCCAGAAAAGGCACCCACCGATTATTAATTTATAGTGAGTTTATCATTTAAGTCGTAATAGAACCACTAACACAATAGTTGCATTTAAACGTTAGATTATCAGTTTAATCTAACAAAAATCTTAGCCTTATTTCTAGAACACACAATGCAGGTAAACAACTATTTTTAATCTAACAAACAAAAAATCCTAATTTTACCCCTATTACAAAACACAACGCCGGTAAGCAACTTTGTATATAAATAATTAATCTAACATTCAAAAATTCAACCTTTTTTACAAAACACAATGTGGGTAAACAACTATTTATTTTAATAAATGTTCGCTACGCGTTGTCAACAGGCGAGCAAGGTGCAAAACCGGTATTCGACTTGCAAAAGAATCAATCGAGATGAGCGTAGAAAACAGACCACAGTGTAGTAATATGTAGTAAGACGTAATTTTTTTTTTTTTTTTTTGCTTATGTCCACTTTATTTTTTTAAGAGCGTAAGGTCATTCATAATGTGAACTTTTAGTCTATTCTTAAAGATTTCTAATGAATTTGCATTTTTCACCTCTTTAGGTATCTTATTATAAACTTGTACTCCCGCGTAACTCACACATCGTTCACCGTGGACTGTCCGTACTTTTGGTAGTAAAATATGATCTTTATTACGACAACTTCTAGCTCGAACCTGGTGAACTTTTGTAAATTTTATATTTTTTATGTGAATTTCTTTGTTTAGAATTTTTCTTATAAAAATACAGGTACAGTAGTTATACAATTGTTTAATATTCATATATTTAGTTTCTTTGTAAATAATTTCGGTTGGAGTTAAGTAATCAAGATCAAAAAGCATTTTTATTAGTTTATTTTGAGTAATTTGTAAGTCTTTAAGAATAGTTTTAGGTGCACTACCCCAAATTTCTATCAGATATACAAGATGGGGTTTGACTAACGAATTGTATACCGTGTGGCGAGTTGATCGAGGTAAACATCGGACAAATTCACGCAATGAAGCTAACAAGGAAGACAGTTTTGAACGAACGTAATCAATGTGTATGTTCCAGTGTAAGTAGCTATCGAGTCGTAAGCCAAGATACTTTTCTGATTGTTTTTGACTAATTATTTCAAGGCCAACTGTGAGAGGTTGATGGGGAGGTATTTTCTTATTTTTGGCTTTGAAAATGACATAGCTTGTTTTAGCTGCGTTTATTGTAAGTAAATTTTTTTGAAACCATCTTATTAATATATTTAAATCGTGCTGAGCTTGGCTTATAATTTCATGTATCGAAGTCCCAAAATAGAAAAGGCTCGTATCGTCAGCATATAATGATACGCTTCCGTTCAGTGGTAGCTCGTGAATGGAATTGATGTAGATAAGGAATAACAACGGTCCTAAAATGGACCCTTGCGGCACTCCACACGATATCGACTGAGAGCTGCTTTCATAATTACCGATCTTTACCACTTGTGATCTATTAGACAAGTACGATTCGATCATCTTGTATGCAGCTCCTTTTACTCCTATATTTTTTAACTTTTGTAAAAGAATCGGATGGCTTACCGTATCGAACGCTTTTTTTAAATCAATAAATACACCTAAAGTAATCTTTTTTTCATCTATGTTCGATTTAATTTTAGTTATTAAGTCTGCCGTTGCGGACAGTGTATTAGACTGTGACCTAAATCCATATTGGTGTTCAAACAGAAAGTTTATTGAATTTAAGTATGTATCTAAGCGCGTGTGGATGACTTTTTCGAGAATCTTAGAGAACACCGGTAGCACTGAAATTGGGCGATAATTGCTAGGATCTGTTTTGGTACCCGATTTATAGATAGGTGAAACCTTTGCAATTTTTAGCGAATCTGGAAAGATTCCTTCATCAAGATATGTATTTATGCAGTATGTTAGTTTGTCTAGCATTATTTCCCCAACACATTTTATAGCTTTAGTGGAGAGTCCGTCTATCCCAATACTACTGTTTGAGTCCAGTTTATTTATTATTTTAGCAATTTCGTCTTTTTCACAATAGGAAAATGTATCTAATTGTACAGAGACTTGTGTATCTTGAGTTGACAATTGACATTTTTGTTTGGGAATAGAATTAGCTAGAGTTGCACCAATGGTCGAGAAGAAGTTGTTAAACGTTTCGCAAATCTCATTTCCATTAGTTATGGGGCCCGATCCGGTATCAAGTTTTGGGGGAGTACATGATAATTTATTTTTATTACAAGACAATGTGTTAATTAACTTCCACATCTTTTTTGAATCACCTTTACATTTTGAAAATTCTGTGTGATAGTATTTTTTCTTTGCATTTCTTATTAGAATTGTTGTTTTGTTTCTTTCTTTAGTAAATTTCATCTTAAGTTCTACGTTTCCTGGATTCTTTTTCACTCTCTTCCATATTTCATTTCGTTTTCTTATCTGTAGCATTACGTTTTTGCTTATCCAGTCTTTCTGGGGTAAGTTTTGTATTTTAGCTTTTGTAGTTTTACTTTCATTTACCCTTTCTAATATGTATTTTTCTAATTTACAGTAATTGTAGTCATTAATATCAAAGGGACAGGCATTTAGATTATCACGTAATTTATTGTAGTCAATAGCATTGTAAGAAGTTATTTTCTTAGGTGGTGGTTTGTATTTGCGCATAGAAAATGCTATCTGTCTATGGTCGGACATTGCAGATTCAACCAAAGCCATATGAAAACATTTGTCTTTAACGTTAGAACAGATATGATCTAGTAAGGTTGTGGTCTTGTCCGTTTTCCTCGTGCAATAATTTTCGTCAATTTTATTTAAGATTTCAAATCCACATTCTTGTAGCATTTCTACGTATAGCTTTTTCTCGCGGTCTTTTTTAAGCAGGTCGATATTTAAATCCCCAAAAACTATAGCTCGCTTTCGTCCTGTTAGTTGTTTTGAGTAAAAATGTAGAAAGTCTTTATAGTTCGTTTTTTTAGGGTAGTAAACTCCGCCAACATCCATTGAGTACTTTTCGAGATGAATCCATAGAAAGTGATTGCCTGTGGTATATGTCTCGTCCTTTAGACCATGGTCTAAATCATTGTGAACGTATATTGAGACACCACCTCCTGAAGAATCGTTACGTATGCTATAATAATGTGTGTAATTTTGTAGTTCGTACCTCATGGCTTCTTCATTGTTCTTCAGCCATGTTTCAGTTAAAACTATAACATGTACTGTGGAAGAAAACGATTTAATAATGCACTTGAGTTCGTCAAATTTGCCAGGCTTGCAAATACTCCTTACATTGGCGTAGAAAAAATTTAGGCCCAATCTGGTTATTAGTATATTTTGGTAGGTACTAGTTAGTTCATATGTAATTGTTTCGCTTGCAGATAGGTGCGTGTTTTGTTGTGTCAGTAGATTTACTAGTTTTTTGGAGTTTGCAGTTTTACTATCTTCGGAGTACCTTTTATGTATTTTATGGTGAGATCAATCTCTCCAGATTCCTTACGTTGGTCCAATTCTGCACTTAGTTCCTTAAGAAATTTTTTTTCATTGGGTGTTTGATCGTAGTACACTTTTAGGTTATCTTGTATTTTGGCTTTGTGTCTTAGTACATACTTGGCATCATCGGATTTCTCAAAACTTATTTTAAGTGGGCGATTTTTTCCAGATACAAATGGTCCAAGTCGTTGAGTCCTAGAGATCCTATAGTCAACTTTTAGTGAGTTTTTAAGTAAATGTTTTATGGCGTCAAGATCTTCGTGCGCTTGTGCAGTGTCGGGCCTGTTCGCCGGCTCAGGTAGTCCTGCAATAATTATATTTTTACTTCTGAGCGATCGCTCCTGTATCTCACTGATAATTTTTTCGTTGTGATACAATGTTGAACTTGAAACGAGAGTTGAGTTAGTTTTAAGGTTTTCAATTTCTGATTGGATGGTGCAAATTTTGGACTCAGTAACTGAGCTGGCTTCTTTTAGTTGACAAATTTCAAGTTTTATGTTCTCGTGTTCTGCAAGTATTTTTTCCGTTGACGTTTTGATTTCGTTGGTATGCTCTTTTAGAGCAGACAAATCATCTCGGATAATTTTTATGTTGTTATCCAAAGCAATTTCAATTTCCTTTCGGAAAGAATTTAACGCACTTATAATGTTGTCGCCGCAGTTGCAGTCATCTATTATTTTTCTTTTTTGTGACCGCATTTGGGCATGTCGGGTGGCGGACTCATCGTCAGACTCGCTTGGCTTTGATAAATCAGGTTGAGAGTTGGAGTGGATAGATCCCACTGCCATAATTTTGCGCTGTGGTTTGCGTGGGTTACTCATGTTAGCGATCGTATTCAGTGAGTGTGAGTGAGTTACACTGACTTAGTCGATCGCAGTGCAGGAGTAAGGAGTGTGACTGTGTTGGTTTTTCGCTTACTCGGCACACGGTGGGGTGAATCAGCTATCTCAGGCGCAGCTTAGAACCGAACTCGGAGTTGATCAGCACAGGCACAAACGGTCGTAGAAAACTTTCTCTAGTTTAGCCAAATTCTACCTTAGATAGTGCAGAATAAAGTTCTGATACAGTTGACACTTAATAAAATTATTTCATTTAAAATTAGCGGCACGTCTAGTCTATCCGAATATCGAAGCTTATTAAAATGCATATTATTATTTTTATTTAAAGTTGAACCAACTACTACATTACTTGACGTTCTTTGCAAAATACGTAACTGGTCTTTCACGAAAGCAGTCAATTTATGGAAAGTGGGAAACTGTTCGTTGCATGACTGCATTTCAAAAGAATTGACACTACTACTATCCAACTTTTTTAAAGCGATATGCAACATAATAAAATCCGTGAGATCTGGAATTTTTAAATTATTTAAAGCATTTACCGCGGTTACATAATTGTCCATAAAGGATTCTAAATTGTGTGTTGTTGCCGACGAGAACGATTTGTGATCGAGAATCTGATTGATATATGAGGCCGCGAGTAATCTTTTATCGTCGTATTTTTCGCAAAGTGTTTTTAAAATTAAATCATAGTTATCAGCACTCGGGGTAATGCCGGCCAAGGATGAGCGTGCCTTGGGTCCTAGCTTGCCTAACAAATAGTACAGCTTATCTCCGTTTGAGAGAGATACATTGTCGTGTACTGTGCTTTTATAACTTTCGAAAAACAGAGGAAAGTCGAAAATACTATCACCGCTGAAGCTAATTAAATCTACGGGGGGAAGGCGCGGTTTTACCGCAGCCGTGCGCCCGACAGTGGCTTCAGCCATAGTTGATTTATTTTCGGCAATCGTATTTTTTATATCCCAATACATGTCTTCAAACGAAGACCAAGAGTTGTAATCAGGAACGGCATTAAGATCGTATTGCATGTTTAATGAATTGTAATCACTTAACGCTGTCTCGAATTCATTTCTCAGCGTATCGACGCATATTGCGGACGACAAAAATATTTTTGTATTAGCTTCATTATCCAGTCTTTTTGATAAATCGAAAACTGATTGTAAACGCGAAAATATTGCGTTGCGTTTAGCTAAGGCAATTTTAATTTCCCTACCTAATTTACGATATTCCGATGCTGTCAGACCACTTTCGATTGCAGAGACTTCATCTTTAGACTTAAAACGACCACACACGTACCCTATTATCAGAAGGAAGTGACGTAGAAGCGGTAGGGAATAGAAATCAGCATTACTCTACACACGTACAAATCGGTCAGTACGATTCCGACCGTGCAACGGAGCGGTCGTTGATCAGAGCAAAGAGAATATAATTACTACGTAGAAGTCGGCACTCAGTACAAACTAACAAGAGCAGTTAACATGTCTGTTCAATACCAACCATATGGCAACGACTTTGTGGAAACGGTTATCTTCGTGAAAACAAGACGAGTAGCAACCTAACAGATTATTGAAAGAGATAGAAGACATGGACCTGGTAAATTTCATACATTTATTTAAGTACTGGTAAGTTTCAGTTTCAATAGACTAAAAACTTTCAAAACTAGGGCATGTATTCCGGAATTCCGAAATCTTGGAGAAACTTTTTCGAAATCTCAGTTTCGAAATTGAAACACTTTAATATCGTTACTCCAATGTCGGTATTTTGACCACAAACACAGCAATGATATATAGATATACATACACACAATAAGTTATTAAAGATTCAATAAATAAATCATTCAGTGGAGTAATTCATTTGGCTTGAAAGTGACGAGCGCAGTGCAGTGCTAGGTAACGATTTGCCGCCCACTGTTGTAGAACTTTAGAATGGTTTATTAATTTTAAAAATAAAAAGTATGTATGTATATAAATAGATAAGTACCTGGGTCACCGAGCTTTGCTCGGTATAAATACTAAAAATACTTAGATACTCTAAGATTTTCTTAAAAAAAGAATACTTGAAAAAAAAGCGAAGCCATCTGGATTCGAACTCGCAGCTATTAACTCGAGACCGCCACGAACGCCCGACTTCCCGTCTGAGCCAATTATGCTGTCGCGTCACGCGGCGAAATTTACCTTCGCATTCTAATGTCTAATGTGACGGTTTTTCATTGTCTAAAAACGCGCATAATATGCGTTTTTTTTAAATGAAACCTAGTTAGATCGATTTATCGTCCCCGAAATCCCCTGCATACATAGTTTCATGAAAATCGTTCGAGCCGTTTCCGAGATTCAGATTCTATATATATACAAGAATTGCTCGTTTAATAGTATAAGATAATCAATTTTACTTTTCTGTACTATCCAAATATTTTTCCAGTTTCGGAGCTGTTCCGGAATTCCGATATTGGATATTTAGAATTGTGACTCAGTTCCGGAATTGATAATCTTCCGATATTACATACCCTAGTTACGCTCTACTTAGAACAAAAAACATAGGTGTTGCCATGGGACTTACTTCTGAGAAAAGGTTGAAGACATAATTAATTAACTTACATACGAAATCATTTGAGATGTTTTTTGAAGTAAAAACTTCTTATAGCGCACGTGCACAGCATTTTCATGGCCTGTGAATGTAAATGAAATGAAGGAAATATAAAGATGAACTAAGTACCCTCTGGATCAGGGATGATCGATATTCATCGATGGTGATGGATCTCGAATTTATATTGCAGATAAAAGTAGTACTGGTTTTAGACGCAATCCGAACGGCGCATAATCCTTATCTCCTCCTTCTCATCCTTTGTCATTCTAAACAGATAAAACAAAGAACGAGATGTGAGATTCCGTATCGGAGAGTTTAGAATCGGTACGCTCTGGTTTGATTTAATTTCTACAATAAAATAGACCTAACTTAAATAAATTTCAACGATTAAAAATAAAACATACTCACGCCTTCATTACAGAATTGGGTTACAATAAGAGAAAGACATGTAAGCACATGACTGCCACATAATAACACAGTGACACACAGCTATTGGTACCTACATGAAGAGTCAAAATCCAAAAAACCTAGTACCTACTGCACTGCGCTCGTCACCCAGAGATATGAGATGTTTTATCTCTATGCCCGGTAATTTTACTGGAAACATTGCCCTACAAACCGCAACATAGTAATGTTTGCACATTACTGTTTAGCGGTAGAATAACCGACGAAGGTACTTCCCCAAAAAGTCTTACCACTGTCTTCTTAACACAAAAAGATACCTCCTGCCGTGCTACCTACCATACTCCTTAATGAAACCCACATGGAACAAAACACACCAACACGTAATTACAATAAAATTATACTCATTCAGGTCTTCTCCATGTTGTTAATTATTGTTTAATGACAAAAAAGTGGTTATTCATTTCAAGATAAATAAATAACTATAATTTTAAAAACCCGACTGAACAAAAACAGCTTTAAAAACATTATTTAATACAATGTACTATCTAAGGAGACACTTGAGTGATTGAGACAAATCTAACGATACCTTAATTGTCATCCAGCCGTTTGGAAGATAAGTGGGGGTAAAGCAATTTACAAACATATAAGAAACCATAACCCTTCATTCAGTCGGGTAATTAAAATAATATTTTGTGTACAATTTCGATTACTCGATCGTATATCGTACCATAGCCAAAAAGTCGTAGAAATACGATTTAAATCATACTGTTGGCAATTATTCGGTCTCATTTTTGGAGGCAGGGAATTGAGTAAAAGTGGGTGGGACCTGATAAATTTATCAGGTCCCACCCACTTTTTTTAATCAGGTCCCGCCCACTTTTACGTCATTTCTTCGCAACTTCCTCTGATAAAAGGATTCGTATGTAGAGCCTATTACTCATATTGGTTATAATTTAAATGACGCGGATTGTTTAAACTTAATGAATATACCTATCAGTAATATTAGCGCGCGTTACAGTGTGGGTGACCTCAGTATAATTACCTATTCACGTATGGTATATTTTTATATTTAATTAATTTTCATTAGAATTTAATTAAGTAACTATTTCAATTACACTACACACTATTTTATTAGTATGTAGTTCCGTATTTAGTATTTTATATCTTATTTCAGTATTTAGTACGGTATCCCATTATATTCATATTCCCATTATAAGTCTATATTAACGCCTTTTTATTCACGTAAGATAGAACCTCGCTCCTCCTTTGCAGTCGGGCGAGCTATTATCGAATACGGGGCCCAGACCACTGCGCCTATACCAGACGAGGTAATAAAGTACAAAAAAACGAACCAACCGCAGGCAGACGCGCTGCGCGCGCGGCGCCACTGAACTATTACTTAGTTGTTGAACTGCAGTTGGGATCGAATTTATAATTTACTGTAAACAATGTATTTTAATTATTTACACCCAAAATATGTTCTGAGAGTAACAACGTTTGCAAATTAAATATTAATTTTACGTGTTTGTATCGCGTGCCTTATTAGGTACGTACACAATGCGGTATGCAATCTATCAACTACTACTTAATTATTAAATGCGGTTAATTATGCAAAGTATAGTTAATATTATAATGCTCGCACAAATTACGATGAAGTATATATATTATCTACCGACTAATGTTGCACAAATGTGTATTTATTACATAAGTAGGTAGATATTGCGGAATGCGTGAGGCAGCCACCGACGAAGTCGGTATGTTGGCTATACCTGACGAGATTTGAGTCGCAATGACTTTTTTAACAATAAAAAACAAGACAGTGCCCGTTAAATAGTACCTAAGTTATTTAACCAATATAGGTAACTTTAAATTTGCGGTTCACTATGCGGTATTAAGTAGGTATATTAATCCGGCTCGAAGGACCAAAATGGTTCGGCATAAGCCTAATTTCAATTTTAATTTAAATGAAGGACCAGGACTGTATTTCCATTAGTAGGTAGAAGTAATAACAAATGGGTTAAGCCAATTTACAGGAAATTGCCACTTACCAGTAAGCTCGGTATAAGAAGGTCTACCTTCAGTATTAAAATCCAATGGATATCGAATTCCACGAATTAGGTGTCTCTTCTTTCTTCTAGCTTCTAGCCGGCCGGCTTGTTTCTCTGTCACGATATTGTCTTTTACCATTAATTTGCGTATGATGATTTATTACGATGGCACAGGCACTGATGCGAGCTTTTATTATTTTTGGCGAAGTAAAATTATGACCTTTCTTTTAATGAGATGACACGCGTGCGCGCGGTCGAAAAAACCATAAGGGTAATAACAAATATGAGCGAGATAGCCGCTCACTCGCGATGCGAGAACGAGACACCTATACAAAGTTGGACTTTGGCGTCAACATTTACGATTAGTCTAGTCGGGAGAATGGCGACTGCCAATCCGGAACCCAGGAAGGGGGTCAAATCCCACGCACACCACTGCCTTTTCGAAGTCATGTGCGTAATGCCGCTAACATAAAAAAAATTGGCAGTCATAGGAACTGCCGATAGAAGCGAAAACTTATCACTCAGAATTTGATAGCTCACTTTGGAAACTACACGGGTGTAACTGGAGGGCGTGGCCTGGCCATCATGGCATGGCCATCTAGAAATGCGTCAGCATTTCCCCATTGGCTCATGTATTTCTAGATGGCCATGCAATGATGGCCATGGCCAGACCACGCTCTTTCAGTATTTCCCGTTGGCTGATGTATTTCGAGATGGCCAATGCCCATGGTCCCGAGTTTACCCGAAGATTTCTTATCATACCCGAGCGTGACGTTACAGTTCAATTCACTCCCCACGAAAAATCTGTCTAGGCGCGCCGAAAGAAGTTTTCACTTCAAAAACGTGAAGGAAAATATCATGAGGAACCCGACACGTACCAAGAATCTTTCGAGGTTATATGCCATCCACCAACCCGCACTGGCCCAGCGTGGTGGATTATGCCCTTGACCACAGATTACAGAAATAAACACAGATGGAACCTTCGTGAACAACACTGTGAGGCCCGTAATTAGTTATCTTGACGTAAAATTGTCAAATCAACGTTCCAAATTACTTGTATAATGTTGTCAGTCTTAAGAAAAAAGTCCCACTATTGTTGTCTTAGCTTGGGAAATCTTCACGTATAATAAACACATCAATTGACATTTTAAAATATTAATATTATTACACCGATTATGCAAGGATTTCTTGTTACTACTATTTCCATTCTATGAAGAAAAGAATTTTGATTTTGCATCCAACTAGAAATTAACTTGAATCGCAAATAATAAAATTTGTGTAATTTACTTGCTTAGATAGGTTATACAAAAATTAAAACAACCATCTTTACCACCAACCTATTTTTGAGAAAATGCATATAGGCTACCAGTATAATATTATAGGTCCAAACAACAAACAAAAAAAAACTGACAAAATAATCATTTTAACAGTTCACTTATTATTCACCTTTTTTTTTGACAAAACAAGACTTTAAAATCAAGTAACCGTATAATGACATTCTCGAAACATACGTAACGCGGACAAGCTGGATGTCATATCACACTCTCTCACAAGTTACAAGGTTACGGAAGCTAACTCACATAACCTGAAGTTTATACACTCTTCCCAAAATAGTTATATCTGCCCCAAGTTTCGGCAGCTTCAAAAACAAATTAAAGTGCTGGCTTATCGATCAAACTTTTTATAGTTACACCGAATTTTTAGAGAGTGATGGCAAAGTCCTATAAAAATGTATACAAAAATTTGACATGGGTCAGTACAATTGTTATAAAAACATATTATACTCATATAATGCTTGACAGTTTTCTGTACAATAATTATTATAATACAGTAAAGTAGTCATTTCAAACTTTGAAAATGTAGGTATACAATTTGTATACTCTTTCTTTTGTTTTTATTTTTTATTTATTGACGTGTAAATTGTACATAACACAGTAACACAGTGCAAACTGTGTTACTGTGTTCTGGTTTTAGGGCAATGTTTCCAGAGAAATTACAGGACTTAGAGATCTTAGATCTCTGGGTGACGAGCGCAGTGCAGAGCTAGGTAATGATTCTTCATGTTCTAATAGCTGCGTGTCACTGTGCTGTAATGTGGCAGGCATGTTGCTTACCATCAGGCACATGACGCGCTGGTCTCGTCACTCTTTATTTAAAAAAAATGTGTTCGTATAAATATCAACTAACATCATAGTATCACATACAATAAGTGTAAGTAGTTAGTTGGGTATGTAGCGTAGTGTAGTCCTCATTGTATTTTAGTTTTGTTAATAAAGGCTCTGTCCACCTTTTTATCACATATGTACATATTATGTATGATCAGAGACGTGTGATTCCAGCGTGATAAAGTTGGTATTTGTCTAACCTGCGGTCCAGTGTGTTGATCCTAGGTCTTAAACACGATTAATCAACTTCTCAACTTAAACAATTTCTACCTAGATCAATAGCTTAGTCCTGTGGCTTAGTCCCTGAATAACGCAAACTTACACCAACTTCATTAAAATATCATTTTAAACCTTAACAAATACAACTTAAAGTATACAAGAGAATACTTAGATAAGAAAACAAATTGGTATGACGAAGTGACTTCTAAATAGCACCTGTCTTTAATGTATCTAAGGATTAGAAACAAATATTAACTACCGTAAATCATTGTTTGGCATTACCTTCGAGGCGATGAGATAATGGTGAGGCATCAGCCTATCATTTTAATAGATTTTAATAGACAAAGCTGAAGTGCCGATTTTTGAAGTGAAAACTCCATTTAGCGCGCCACAGACAGATTTTTCGTGGACTGTGAATTGAATTCTAGCGTGACGCTCGGGAATGATAAGAAATCTTCGTGCAACGCCTTCCTGTTTTACCCGCATAGTTTCCAAAGTAAGCTTTGACATTTTGAGTTAAAAGTTTTCATTTCTATAGGCAGTTCCTATGACTGGCAGTTTTTTTTGTTTGTGTCATCGAACGTGCCTAGAGAACTAGCAGGCAGATTAGAATGTATATTTTTTGCATTTTTAGTCATATCTACACGTGAAATATAGGCTACAGCTATGAATAGGTGCAACAACAGCACAGTTAGATTGGGATCCCACAAAATAAATTTCACAAGATCGGAAAGGGATCTCCAATCTGCACTTTTTTTATTTTAAATAAAGAGTGACGAAACGAGCAGGACATGTGCCTGATGGTAAGCAACATGCCTGCCACATAACATCACAGTGACACGCAGTTATTGGAACATGAAGAGTCCAAATCATTACCTGGCACTGCACTGCCCTCGTCACCCAGAGATCTAAGTTGTTATATCTCTAAGCCCAGTAATTTCTGTGGAAACATTACCCTTCAAACCGGAACACAGTAATGTTTGCACATCACTGCTTGGCGGTAGAATAACTGGCAAAGGTGTGGTACTTCCCCAGGCGGACTCTGCCAAGAGTCCTACCACTACAAAACTAGTAAAAGTTTTTTTAACATCTTTTTGAGAGCGCTCGTTTTTAATTATAATGTAAAGAGACGGGACGAGTAGTCTACGTGCCTGATGGTAAGCAACATGCCTGCCCATAACAGCACAGTGCGACGCAGCTATTGCAATATGAAGAGTTTAAACCATTAGCTAGCATTGCACCGCGCTCGTCATACAGCTATTTAAGATGTTTTAGACTGTAATACAAAATAAAATTGATAAAATTAACTATGCTTTTTTTACGTACCTATTTAAAAATAAATTGAATAGTAGGTAGGTAACATAGATAAAATAAGATAGATTTAAAACATATACATACATACAGGTATCGTCAACGACATGAAGATGAAGAAAATAAATACCTATGCAAAAAAATATGGCTAGTGAAATTACAATTAAAAAATTGACGTAGGTATTTTTTTTACCAGAACAGGAAACAAAACAGACATAGAAAAGGAGTACATTTTAACCGACTTCCAAAACGTTACGAGGAGGTTATCAATTCGCCCACCATGTTTTTTTTATGTATGTGACAAAATTTCTTGAGATCGCCCGAACCGATTTTAAAATTTATTTTTGTGATCTGTGTGAGCTTTGCGTTCCGAATGGTCTCGCATATATTTTATCGAAATGAGTGCGGTGGTTTTTAAAATATAAACAGATAACTAAAATTTGCCTACAATTTTGTCTGGATGCCGTTGTTGTACTTAGTTTTCACAAAAGATATGAAATTCGATCCTATCAACACGAAATTGTGTAAAAGCATTAATAAAAAGTTATTTTGCACTAAAAAAGGTAAAATAAACTCTTCTTACACAAAAATTTAAGCCGACTTCAAAACCTCAAATAGACACACATAAGCAAATAAAAAGTTAAATTAAATTAAAAGGTACCAAAAAGGTAATAAATATTTGCCAAGAAATATTTAATTTTCTTGGTCTCTAACTATGTAAAATAATTGTGGTCCATTCAACCTGACGTCAGAATGGCTACCCTTTCTTTTCATGTTTTTTTCATTGCTCATCGAGGTACTAATTATTTGAACTAAGGTACCAAATAGTACCAAAAAGGTACTAAAATGTTATAGTTTTCAAACATAAAAAATCAGACCTGGTCCAGCGGTTCTGACGCTCACAGTTAATATCATTAGTACCTGGTTGACCGAGCTTTGCTCGGTTTTTTATTATATATATACAAATTACGTTCTGATGAAATATCACTAAGGACATAGTATAAAACTTATTAAAATATTACATTAAAAAAACAAAGAAAAACCGAGAAAGCAACCATCAGGATTCGAACCGGGGTCTCCTGCCACCGAGGGCGGTCCTCTACCGTTTGAGCTACTCAGCCGATGACTTGACTTGCGAAATTTGCTATCGTATTCAAATGATATTATAGGAGTTTTTCATCGCCTCAAAAAGCACATAAAATGTCACTTTTTAATTATAAAATCTAGCTAGATCGATTTATCGTCCCCGAAACCCCCTGCATACATAATTTCATGAAAATCGTTCGAGCCGTTTCCGAAGTTCAGATTCTATATATATATACATATATAGGTACAAGAATTGCTCGTTTAAAGGTATAAGATTATAAGCGATACTCAATCCTCGCACAGACTTCAAATACGTAAAAAGAGTTTATGCAGTTTACATCACTTGTTGTTTTGCTACCATTTCGATATTAATTAACAAACACGGCAACAGTTCACTCAATCACTGCCGGTATTGCTTACATATACTTAAATATTTATAATTAAACTCAGTGTTCATTTATCTGGATTATTTTATTTAGTACAAATTATAACTGTAATTCGAAAACAAGTTTCATATGTGGAGATATTTAAACTCAATGCAAATGAAAAATAATTTAAATTAAAAAACACCCGTAAGTTACGTGCAAGTAAAGAAAATACACATTATGCGTCTAAGATTCCCACCACAGCTGACTGACATCACAGGTGATAACTTCGAAACGGGTGAACCGATTTTGATAAAACTCCCGGCTAAATCACTTTACTAAATAATACCGGTTCATTTTTATTTTTTTTAATAAAGAGTGACGGGACGAACAGGACATATGCCTGATGGTAAGCAACATGCCTGCCACATAATAGAACAGTAACACGTAGCTATTAGAACATGAAGAGTCTAAATCATTAACGAGCACTGCACTATGCTCGTCACCCAGAGATCTAAGATGTTACCTATATCCCTAAGCCCTGTAATTTCTCTGGAAACATTGCGCTTCAAACCGGAACAAAGTAATGTTTGCACATTACTGCTTGGCGGTAGAATAGCTGGGAAAGGTGTGGTACTTCCCCAGGCGTACTCTGCTCAGAGTCCTACCACTACAACAAAACAATTTGCTCGAGAGCTACGATGCCACAAACAGACGCACAAAGAGAGAGAGAGACATGCGTCAAAAAACTCCATAGTATTTACGTCAGGAGTTTAATATTGGTTTTGAAATGTCTCTAACTTGAGATATACAGATTTGTGCAAATGCTAAAAACACAAAAAGTTATCGACCGACCTCATAGCGATAAGTTGTCTCTTTTAGACTACCGAGGGATGGAGAAAGAAAATAAATAGAAGAGACAGGGCAAGGGTAATTAGAAACTAGTTATCAGACATGTACGTTTAAGATATAATTTTAACAATTATTATCAATTTGGTTTCTCTGAATTATTGTAGTATTAGAATTTTTTATACAGCCTGGGGAATTTATCACATTCGATAGAAGTGTAAACTTATAACTCAGAATTGGATAGCTTACTTTGGTAACTATGCGGGGGGAAAAGAAAAAAGCGTGGCCATGAGCATGGCCATGTAGAAATGCATTAGCATTTCTGGATGGAAAATAGCCATGCTTCTTAGTTTACCCGAAGATTTCTTAGCATTTCACGGCCCACGAAAAATCTGTCTGTGGCTCCAAAATTAGTCTTCACTTCAAAAATATCTGCATTTGAGATCCAGCTATTTTTTTTTACTGGCGTAGACTAATAAAGCTTACTGGTTTCTAATCTCAATATATATATTATATAAATCTCCTGTCACGATGTTTGTCCGCGGTAGATTACTAAACTACTTAACCGATTTTAAATTAAATAAGACACATCGCGAGCAGTCCGGTCCAACTTGAGAGATAGGATAGTTTTTATTTCGATTAATAGTCTTTAAATGTCAATATCCGAGCGCAGACGGAATGGGCCGCTAGTTATAATATAAATATGAATCCCTTAGTAATACTACGTACAAGCTAAAATACATCTTTTTTTCAAAGATTATTCTCAATTCTCTATTTTTCCGACACTGTACTTTATTTTTAGTAGGAAAATTAAATGATTGAGATAATATTGTCCCAACCACCTGTATCACATGTTTCCGCACGGTATTCACGTTGAAATGTCGAATCACAAAATTTTTAATTAATTTTTCATCATCGTTACCAAAAAGACACAAAAGGTTTACCTAATAGAGTTTTTGTTGTACTTGATATCTATAGAATGTTAAGAGTTTGCCTGTAAAACGCTGCATGGTTTTCTCGTTTCAACATTCATTCATTCGACACACAGAAATCTAAATAATAAAGTAATTACCTTATGATTAACAATGATGAAAAATTAATTAAAAATTTGCAAAAAAAAATGTTAAGGTTTTGACTAACATAATAAGCCATGGATAAATATTACAAAATGTGTAAAAAGTGACATGTATCAATAGGTAAATTATACAAGTAATTTTAACTGAAATAACTGAGAAAGCAACACGCAAACACAAAGCACTTAAAACAAGCTTAAAAAACCGCATCTTTCAGCCTAAATCAGCTATTTTACGCACACAATTTGTTACGCAAACGTTTTCCTAAACAAAATTTATCGTTAACCGACAAAAACGACTTTGAACTTTAAAGAGACCTTAACTTTTGTTATTCCTGTAGCTTTAAAGGGTAAAGTATCAAGAATAACATTTTTATTGTGAGTGCTACGACTGTTTCGCTTTTATGTACTTGAGCTTCACACGTAGCCTTTTGTAGCGACATATGCTACGTAAGTTAAGTGCTACGCTACTAAGCTACGTATAACTTAGAAGTTAGCATTTATGTTCTACGACTTACTATCTTATTCCTTATTATGTGAGCCATAAAGATGTTAATCTAATAATAACTTTTAATTTAATCTGTAAATTAGTTAATTGATTTGCCTAAGAACATTCGAACATAGAGACAAAAAATTGTGCTGAGTAAAGTTTTGAAATGAGCAAGTATGGTTCCCCGTAGGTAAAGTCAATAAATACCTCTAACTAACAGTAATTATAGGAGTTTTTAAATCTTACTAATATAATATCTGCAAAAATCGGTTGTCTGTAAAGTTACTGACGATAGTTGAACGTGACAACTTCAACTACAAGCCTTAAATGGAACGCCTCAGAGCGAGGTAACGCCGCATGACGTCATGTTTTTTCGTGCGTGCAGCCGGCTTCATCGAATTATAAGACGTTGTCACGTCAAAAATTTTGATGTTTATTGTTCAATCACGTTGGAATGTGTGAACGGATTGGATTGAAATTTGGAACACAGATAGTCTGAAACATAACATAGACTATATTTATACTCGTATTTATTTTGTTTTGGAGTCAAATGGTGTTGTGTGTAAATAGTCCACCAATATTTATTTTTATTTATTATCACGGAAAAGTAACGGGAACGGGAACTGCGCGGGTAAAACCGTACCGCCAAGTTTAAAAAACAAAATGGTTGTCTGTAAAGTCGGTTTACTGACGATAGTTGAACGTGACAACTTCAACTACGCCTTAGAGCGAGGTAACGCCGCATGACGTCATGCGGTGAGGTAACGGCGGTAACGGCGCATGACGTCATGCGGCGAGGTAACGGCGGTAACGGCGCATGACGTCATGTTTTTTCGTGCGTGCAGCCGGCTTCATCGAATTATAAGACGTTGTCACGTCAAAAAGTTCAGTGTGGAAACGTCAAATGTCTTGTTTATATTTTTTTAAGTAAATAAAGTTTCGGTTAAACATGCACCTGATAGTAAGCTTCACAGTTTCCCATAACAGGACAGGGTCTCGCAGCTATTTAACCAAGAAAAGCCATCATCATTGCCAAGCACTCTACTCTCATTCGAAGATAAAATATGATTTGTGACGTTTGTTCAGTAATTGGTCTACAAATAAATCTATACTAATATTATAAAGCTGCAAAGTGTGTTTGTTAGAACGCAAGGATCTCGGGAACTACTGGTCCGAGTTGAAAGATTATTTCTGTGTTGGATAGTCCATTTATCGAGGAAAGCTATTAACATTACGCTACTATCAACAGGAGCAGAGCATGAATGAAAAATGTAACAAAAACGGTTTTTTTTTTGCATTTTTACAGCTTTCGTTGCGTGACAGCATGTGTCTATCTTTTAAAGGTTGCGTCACTAGAATCTAAAAGTGCGCTTACACGAGGGCAATAATTGCTCGGCGACACGAATGGACCGATCTGGAGCAATTATTGGAGCAATTTCAACAAATTGCGGCAATTATTTCGGCGCTATTGCTTCTAATTCCTCCAGATATGTAATGTCGCTCAATGTCACAGATACGAATTCACGAATATCCAATGGGCTTGGAAATTCCTAGCAATTTTTGTATATATCTCATTCGCACTTGTTTCTTTTGCGGCTTGCCGTCTTGCTTCCGCGGGAAGAGCGAGAGGTCGGGTGGCGCCTAGTTGATTAAGTTGCGCCATATCGCTCAATATTGTATTGCGCAGTATTGATGCTTGCCGTAAATTGCTTGATGTAGTCGTGACGTCATAGTTGATGAGTATTGACTGGAATTGAGCAATTTTAGTTGCCCGTATAAGCGCACCTTAAGGTAACCGAATTAGTTCAAAATTTTAATTGGTATGACCAATTTTCTATAGATGGCTTAGCAACGCGCGCACGTTTCGGCTAGTGTATTATAATTATTTTTTTTAAGCTTTCGCGATTTGAACCTATTATGTAAACACTTTCCTGGACTTAACTATCGCGTCTAAAACTATCATTTAATTTCCTCGACGTTTCGGTGTTACAACCAGCAGGGTCTACTACGAAAACAAACTCCGAATGATCGGATCCGACCGACAGCTGAATCAGATTGTAGCCTACCACAAAAACATTCGGATCGTCTGTCTTTCGTGGTAGGAAACGTCCATAAGTTCGGCCGATATATCGTTTATCGGACTTGGTAGTAGACCTGCAGACCACGTCTTCTCGTGATAGCGGGTTTGTAACGTTGCCGAAGCGTCGAGTTAAATATTGTCTTTCATATCGGAATCCAGTATTATTTCCACAATACTGCTTGGTAGAGAATAGAATTTGACGAAACTGTAGAACTTTTTCGATGAACTCTGCAAAGAGTCCTACGAGTACCACTTCAGTATTACACTAGCAGCCCGTATCGGCTTCGCTGAGATAATGTCATTTAATAACAAATAACTTGCAATTTGTTTATTAGCTGGGTCATCATCATCATCATCATCAGCCTATTTTAGTCCACTGCTGGACATAGGCCTCTCCCTTGGCTCGCCACTCAGCCCTATCCTCGGCTATACGTCTCCATCCACTGCCTGCTGTCTTCCGTATATCGTCAATCCATCTAGTCTCAGGGTGTTTTCATCATCATCATCAACAGCCCACTAAACGTTCCCACTGCTGGGACTCGGGGGTCTTCTCTCGCAAGGAGAGAGTTAAGGCCATAATCCACCACGCTGGCCCAGTGCGGGTTGGCGGATGACACATGACTTCGAAAGATTCTAGGTAAATGTCGGTTTCCTCACACCTTGTTTCCTTCACCGTTTTGAATTAGCGGCATTACGCACATGACTTCGAAAAGACAGTGGTGCGTGTGGGGTTTGAACCCGGAGTCTCCGGATCGGCGGCCGCCGTTCTCCCGACTAGACCAGCCGTAACTTACACTACTTAACTTACTTCAGGGTGTCCTACACTACGTTAATTAGCAGGGTCAATGTAATTTATTAAACAGTATTTTGTAGTGGTAGGACTCTTGGCAGAGTCCGCCTGGGGAAGGACCACACCTTTGCCAATTATTCTACCGCCAAGCAGTAATTTGCAAACATTACAGTGTTCCGCATTGAAGGGCAATGTTTCCAGAGAAATTACAGGGCTTAGAGATATTATAACAACTTAGATATCTGGGCGACGAGCGCATTGCAGTGCTATGTAATGATTTGGACTCTTCATGTTCCAATAGCTGCGTGTCACTGTGCTGTTATGTGGCAGGCATGTTGCTTACCATCAGGCACATGTACTGCTCGTCCCGTCACTCTTTATTTAAAAAAAAAACTCAAAATTAGTTTTTTAAGTGACATTACCCGAAAACTATCGTATCTCTTAAATTAACCCAAATTACACATATATGTCAACTCCCTTGAATATAAGTAGACTATTTAAATTAATATCTAAAAATATATTATATTTCTGATTATCTATTATCTACGGTCTCCGCTCTTATTCTGCTACACATGATAATGAAAAATGTCATCTGTCCAACAAACGCCACGCGATATTTGAACAGAAACGCAAATTTAATCATACAAGTAGAGAACATTCAGAATCCACAACTCTCATGGCCGTTACTAAGCGGCGACACTGTCTCATTACACCAGAAATTGAATGGGTGTTATTTTAATGTAGCGTAATTCAATGTTTTGGTCACAAGAGTTAGGCCTTGCCAACTCTAGGGTCGAGCTGTAATCGCTTGACATTTACCCACACTTTTGTGTGGGTCTAAAAGCTTACGCAGATGACGTCATGGATATTATAAAAATTGCTACATTATTTAATGTTATCTCTAGTTGTATTACCTTCCGCATAAGTCACTTAAACTGTTATTTTTTGTTTTATAATGTCATCCACCGATATGACTATCGACACCATAGTGCTCGTCCACAGTACTTGGGCGGGGGCGGGCGCCTTCAATCATCTTTTTTTTTACTTTTATATGTTTACACTGGCCAGCAACTCGCCTTAAGCGACGATGCGGTTCAGAACGGAGTGTGTTTACCTAGAAGAAACCGATTTAATCTCGATTTGAAGATTGTAACCATCGGGGAAAACCCACTCAGGCAATGTATTCCACAGCCTAGACGTTCTTTTCACCAAAGTGGAGTCAAATCTCTTCGTTCGTATCTTTGGAACATCAACTATGAAACGGTGTCGCTTTTTCGAGCTACGAGCATTCCGATAGAAAAAAAAATATAATTTAAAAACTCAAAAACCCGACTGCGTCAAAAGTGAACCAAAGTACGTATTCGCATTCTAAAAAAACTGAAAAGAATAAAACAAGCACTTAGATTTCTGGTGGTCTAGAATAAATTCTATAATATGTTATTGTATTAATACTATTGAAATATATACAATATTTTCTAATAAAAGAACATTACAACTGAAGAGTCGGGATCCATTATTATTCGATATACAATGTAATTGTTCAATGGATCCCGACTGTTCAGTTGTAATGTTCTTTTATTAGAAAATATTGTATATATTTCAATAGTATTAATACAATAACATATTACAGAATTCTAGACCACCAGAAATCTAAGTGCTTGTTTTATTCTTTTCAGTTTTTTTAGAATGCGAATACGTACTTTGGTTTACTTTTGACGCAGTCGGGTTTTTGAGTTTTTAAATTATATTTTTTTATTTTATACTTTTTAGTTATGAACAATGTTGTTATGCTCAACATAATATTATGCATCTTTTGGTTGTTGACCAAATGCCTTCGTTTCTACTGATATGATAATAATATGTAGGTTTTTCTACTGCATGTAATTCATATAGTTTTGTGTTAGTATAGGTTTTCGATTGACGTTGAGTACTAAATCGTTTGAAGTTGGGGATGGGCGACCGAGGCGGAGCAATCCGAGAGCGGTTCCGTGTTCCCACTATCAGCGGCAGAGTTGAAAGGTTGAAACCCCATGGAGGTTTATTAGTAGATAGGGGCACCATATCCATACATGATATAGAGTGCAACATAACCCGGCTGTATCTCCCGGGCGGGGAAGTAGGGGTTTTTTTTTTTTTAAATAAAGAGTGACGAGACGAGCAGGACATGTGCCTGATGGTAAGCAACATGCCTGCCACATAACAGCACAGTGACACACAGCTATTGGAACATGAAGAGTCCAAATCATTACCTAGCACTGCTCTGCGCGTGTCACCCAGAGATCAAAGTTGTTATACTCGAAGCCCTGTAATTTCTCTGGAAACATTGCCCTTCAAATCGGAACACAGTAATGTTTCCACATTACTGCTTGGCGGTAGAATAATTGGCAAAGGTGTGGTACTTCCCCAGGCGGACTCTGCTAAGAGTCCTACCACTACAAATATACAGGGTATGCGTAAATACATTTCCTGCACGTACGAAAAAAAGGTAGTCCAATATACCTACTAGCATAGATCGTAGAACCCAAGATGGGCCCTCCCAAACTTCACGGCGCACGCAATCATGTCAACGTTGGAAAGAGTGAGCTCACTCTTTCCGTTCTAGTCGGTTGCAGGACGCGGTGGACGCCGAACGTTTTTACCTATCATTATTCGTTGTCGACAACCAAAATAAGTAAAACCACAGCAAATCTCGCCGCTAGCGATTATAGGGGTCAAGTAGATTGGTTGTTTGTAAACCACTTACGATACATACAGAGACGCAGTTTATTACCAATTTCAAGGTGCTCAGGGCACATCTATTGATTTATATCGATGCCTACTAGATACATTAGTACATAATGTCCATCCACATTCACACGTACAGTTAGTTATACGAAGTTTTCTGCTACCTAAAAACCTATAAATGTGAGAATGGTTGTTACTCAACTTTAAATCGATATACATCCTAAGCGGTCAATCAAATCGAAAAACATTGAAAGAAAGCTAAACATTATTTTTAAATACCTATTCAACGATACCCCTCTTGACATAGTTTGGTGATTTTCATTTTTTTAATTTGGACAATATGGCGTCCGGTAACCGCCATATTGGATTTACACTAATGTCATGTCTTTAGTGTCACTCGCCAAATTAAGAGGAATCGATTGACGTGTGAATCATAAAAATCGGCCCAGGCGTTTGGTCTGTATAGTGCTTCAAAGGAACATACAAACATACATACGAACATACATACATACATACATAGACTGTTAAACACATTACCACTCCTTTGCATCGCGCAGTCGGGTAAAAAGGCAAAGTGGTGTTAGATCACAGGCGATCCAGTGATCCGTCTGAGATTGTTCATCTCAGTCTTTACGAGATTTTCATCATGTGGCAAGGTGATGTGATATGAACGAGCAGAGCCCAGCACTGAAACCAGCACAACATCAGGTTTATTGGCGACAATAATCCTATCACAAAAGTCCTATTAAATTCTTAGTAAACCATACTCATTACTTTTAACCGACTTCTAAAAAGGAGGGGGTTATCAATTCAGTTGTATGACAATTTTTTTATGTAATAGCTCCGCCAATTATGATGATTTTTTTTTGTTCGGTAGATAATATTTCAGAAGCGGCTTAAATTTTATCGAAATCAGTGAGGTGCTTTTTGAAATATCGACAAAAAACTAGAACGTACTTTCTTACTTACCTTGACGACATATTCATAGATTTCACAAACATAGTCGAGTTTCTGACTTATTAAGATGAAGACGGTTTTTGTTTTTTTTTTTTTCAGAAAATAAAAATCTTCAAATCCCTAACCTTATAAAATCTAAACAAAGTTTACGTAAATAATCTGAACAAATTCTGCGGTTCAATTTAGAATGTTTCTTGTTTTGCCTTTTCCGATGACGCGCGTTTTAATTTCCTGTGATTGATGGCCAGATGTTAATGTGTTTACAGTTTTCTGCGTTGTGGGCACAGGGGAAGGAAGTAATACTTAAGGATGGGATTCCATCTGAGCTGTGAGAGGAAAGTATGTAGAGTGAGGATGCATAACGGAGCAATGAAAATTAATACATTGTAGTGAGATAACACAGGAAAAGTGCGATGGTGCTGAGCTTAGTAATACCTAAGATATTGACATTTTTAAAAAGTTTCATGGCAATTGGCTATTGATAACCTGCTTAATAAACAAACTTTAATTCAATATGTTAATATGGCTAATAATTAGGAAACTAATTATATTAGTTCGTAATAAGATATACTTGCTTTGAACTTGATTCTGAAAAAGTAAATCAATGCTTCTCTCTCATATTTTTTAGCAACCACAAGGAACGGTATTTTATAGAGCTCTTTAAAATGCGATTTTATGTTAAAAAGCTGCCTTGTTTGTCGGTACTGCAATTTGAAACGTCACCAAAAAAAAAAATTAACTTTAATTTACCTAGATGACATACCTTCTGATGCAATTAAGTGTCTGAATTTAGTTTTAAATTTAAATCGGATTATGTTATTTTGAAAAAAGTAGATATTCCTAGGAATCTATCTTTGCAATAGTATCTGTTTTTACTACCCTACTCGTACTTCCATGAATGCGGTGACCAGTGCTAAAAAAATAAAGTTATTATTTGGTGGCTAATTTGCTTGCGGATCGTTTAACTGATTTACACAGATTAAATGAACACTCAGCCTTAGGGGTGAGCGATGTCTTGTCGCTTTAAGCCCCGACGGATATGGAAGAGTGGAATAAATTCGTATATCCGCATAAACGATGAAATTAGTGAAAACGATGTATAAAAATATAGAATAGGTATGTAACTTCGTGGTTGTAGAGGTAGATCTGATCTTGGTGTTTTTAAGTTTAGGGTAAATCTGTTTGTCTACTTTTTTTTACTAAACTCATTCCATCGTATACCGCATTAATCAGGCAATATATGTATAGGTCATGCGTCAACTTACAATAGAAAACAAAAAAAAAATATTTTAGTATCAGTCAGATCAATTCAACATTGCCTGAAAACCTATACTGCCGAATGGAAGCCATGACGAAAAAGAAAGAAAAAACCTATTAAACATAGTTATTTTATAACTATGTACATTATACATTTAATAGGGCTGGCTCTAAGGTATATCTCTCGTTGCGATATAGGTAATATTTTTAGCAATTTTCTTCAACGTGAGACGGTGAGAATCGAACGTGTTTTTTGGGCAGACTTTCTATCAACTGAAGCAAGAGAGCAGGCGAAATAAAAACCAATGCCCACAAATCACCTACTTTCGTATTTATACCTAATGTTCGCTATGAAAATAATATAATCATGTATTTCACGTAGGTTGAGTTATGCATGTTTAAGTTTTTCCAAGTTTTATTGACAGCTTTTTGATTATTTCTTTGTACATGTAACTCTCTAACGTCCTACACAGATTGAACCCGTTTCAATTACGCCCCCTCAAGGAGCTGTTTGTGTTTTTTAGGGTTCCGTACCCAAAGGGTAAAAACGGAACCCTATTACTGAGACTTGGCTGTCCGTCCATCCATCCGTGTGTCACCAGGCTGTATCTCAAGAACAGTGATAGCTAGACAGTTGAAATTTTCACAGGTGATTTATTTCTATTGCCGCTATAACAACATATACTAAAAATAAAATATAATATTTATTGGGGGCTCCCATACAACAATTGTGTTTATTTCTGTCATTGTTTTAGAAATCTTTAAAATCATCAGTGTCTCTCTACTGTACTATACTATATAAAAACCTTCCTCTTGAAAAATCTTTTAGGTAGTTATAAAGATCTAAGCATTCATAGGGATATAGGGACAGAGAAAGCGACTTTGTTTTATACTATAGTGATAGTGATGATACCTATTTTAAATATACTAAACTAGTTTATATAAATACTGGTATTAATTAATAGTCACTGACTGGTCTAGTTAGTTTGGATGCCAAGTACGCAATGCCACTAACTTAAAAAACCGTGAAGAAAACATCGTTAGGAAACCGACATCATGTTCCAACAATATTTTGAGGCCATCACATCATCCACCCTTACTTGGCCGGCGAGGTGGATTATGTCTCTCTCCTTGCGAGAGAGCCCCCGAGTGAGAACATTTGGTGGGTTGTTTCTGTTTATGCAAGTGATACACGTATTACACTTCATTGTACTGATTTTTACTAAGCCGTGACGTCCCTCTACTTCAGTTATTCGGTTCTGTAGTTTGATGATTTATAATATTATCTTTGTCGATTTTTTATCTATATATATATACATAAAAGCGAAAGGTCACTCATCAAGGAATCTCAGAAACTACAAATGCTAGGAATCTGAAATTTTGAATGGAGGTCCCTTTTAGCACGTAGGCGCTCACTAAGACGGGGTTTTGCGAAATTCAACCCCTAAGAGGGTGAAACAAGGGATGAACGGTTGTATGAAAATTCGTCATTTTGAAAGCTACCTTTTGTATCTAGATACTTGACACGAAGCAATTAAATGTTTGTTCTATCAATTTTGTAATTTCGAACTGTACGGGGGTGAAATTGGGGTTGAAATGAGGGATGAAGGTCAATATGTAAGTTTTCAACCATTGAAGATGAAAATATGAAACTCTGTATATAGGTAGACACTTTACACAAAGCAAACAAATATTTGTTCTATCAATTTTGTCATTTCGAAATGTACGGGGGTAAAATTGAGGTTGAAATGGGGGATGAATGTCAATATGGAAGTTTTCGACTGTTGAAGATAAACATGAAACACTGTAGATAGACGATTTACACGAAGCAAACAAATGTTTGCTCTAGCAATTTTGTAATTTCGAACCGTACGGGGATGAAATTGGCGTTGAAATGGGGGGGATGAATGTCAAAATGGAAGTTCCCAACCGTTGAAGATAAAACCATGAAACTCTGTAGATAGACACTTTACACGAAGCAAACAAATGTTTGTTCTAGCAATTGTGTAATTTGGAACCGTACGATTGGGGTTGAAATGGGGGATGAAAGTGAATATGGAAGTTCCCAATCTCAACCGTTGAAAATAAAACCATGAAACTCTGTATATGTATAGGCACTAGACACTAAGCAAATAAATGTTTGTTCTACCAATTTTGTAATGTCGAACTGTATGGGGATGAAATTGGAGTTGAAATTGGGGACGAATGTCTGTTACGCTTTCACACCTAAACATCTGAACCGATTTATCGATAGTACCGATAAACCGATACTAAATGTATCTGGGTAAACAAATAGGTACTGCCTGAGTTATCTTAGTATTTATATCGCGCGGACGAAGTCGCGGGTAACAGCTAGTAATTTAATAAAACAAAAAATACGTGGCCCATATTTTTTTCATAATCTACCTGACGGACTATGAACCGTATGTTTTGATCCAGTCAGCATCCCAATTCAGTTTGGTTATTCAATGCAGCAATAAATATGAATGCTGACTGAATTGTGAAGACTTCGAGCTTCACTATATTTACATTTTGGACATCATCAGCGTGAATAAACGGACTAATTTACTTAGACCGCAACCTTGTAATATAGTCCGAAACTCCTTAGGGCTAAATGCAAATTAAATACATAATTTCGTTTCAGTCACGAGCTGTTGCAATAATAATAAACAGCTTTGAGAAATATTTGCTAAAATAATTGAAATGCGAATACAAAGCCGTGTTATCATTTTCAGTTACCTATGCCAGTTCATGCAATATTTGATGCTTTGAGATGAACGCTAAGTACAGACACCTTAATATTTATATATTAATATAAATTAATATTGCGGCTTTCGATGCTACCGAAATTAAAAACGCAAAGTCATTACTTTTTGATGCTATTCCCACAGAAAAGCGAAAAATTCTACGTAAAAATGCAGGAAAGGAAAAACGTGACTTGAATGACATTATAAATCTGCTTAAGTCCACTGATCCTGATATTGTTCCGATTTTTGTAGCGAAGGATTTAGACAAACTACCGCCGATCACTTTTGACCATCTGGACTGCACCAAACTACTCAAAGATATGCTGCTAATGAAAAATGAAATCGAGTGCCTAAAATCAACATATGTAACACAAGACGAAGTTAATGAGTTAAAGGACGAAGTGTTTCGTTTAAAGACTGATTCTTTGCTACCTACGTCGGCGTTTAAAGTCAATACTAAACGCGGTGCGTGGTTTGACAGTGGACCCATGGGGTTGTCTAACGATTGTCATATTTCAACGTTTAGCGAGACTCAGAATGATCACAACTATAAATCTGTAGAAACAGTTTCGCCTTCATTAAATTACAGGGAAATGAGGGTAGATATATGTAAACAAGATGAACGTGAATCATGTGTCCAACAACCAGCGGTGGAGATTGAATCAACAGGTGCGGGCGCCGGCGCAGGCGGCTGCGGTGCGGGGGGAGCGCGGCTGTCTACAGTAGCGCGGTGTGTACCGTGCGCCCGAACCGGGGCTGCGGCGAGAGACGAGGCGGCGGCGGCGGCCGTGACGTCACAGCCTAGCTCGGCACGAACAATAGCGCGGCGGTCTAACGATAAGGGAGGCTGCTGTGCGGGCGACCTAGGTCTAGACACTATGTCACCGAGTACCAACAACGAAGGCTGGCAGACGGTACGATCGAAGAAGCATACACAATATCGATTTATTGGAAAGTCAGGCGTAGCTAGAGATTCCGATAGTAATTTTAAGGCAGCTGATAAGAAAACTCCTATTTTCATCACAAATGTCCATCTCGATACAAAGGAGTGCGATATAATCGATTATATACGAAAAAAGACCAAAGAAACAGTTGTTTTAGAGAAAATTAATATGAAGAAAAATAGGGGACACAAAGCGTACAAATTCTTTACATCTGAGTGCAACTTATCATTGTACCTAAATGAACAAGTATGGCCTGCTGGTATCATTTTCAGACGCTTTGTTAGTTTTAGATACAATAAATCGAACGGTCTCCGGACTGTTAACGGCTTAAATGAACTCCGTAATGAATAGCGGTTTATATAATTTTGCGAGCTACAATTGCAAGAACGTGAAGCGATCCGTTGATGACGTCAGAAGTTTGTGCCGTACGTGCGACGTTGTGTGCCTGCAAGAAACTTGGTTGCTGCCGCACGACATACCATATATCAGCACTATAGATAGTGGTTTTGGATATACCGGAAAGTCGGCAGTAGATACGTCGGCGGGTATTCTGCGCGGGCGTCCATATGGAGGAGTGGCAATACTTTGGCGTCATAGTGTTTTCCCGCAAGTTACAGTGTTGCCATGTGAAAATGTGCGTATGTGCGCGGTTAAAATTATTACTAACAATCGGATATTGATTGTGATAAGTATTTATATGCCCACAAATTCCACTGAAAATCTTGAGGTATTTAAGGACTGTTTAAGTGAACTGTGTGCCATAGTAAATGAGTACGGTATTGAGTCCGTATTTATTTTAGGCGATTTTAACGCGGACCCTCGCGAACTATTTTTCAAAGAATTGACCAACTATTGTGATGAGCAAAATTTCACGTGTCTCGATATTGATGTACTAGGGGTTGATTCTGACAATTTTACTTACATTAGTCAAGTATATGGAACTTGTAGCTGGTTAGATCACTGCGTGGTGACTCAATCGGCAAGGCAGTGCGTGACTAATGTACGCATAAAATACGATACAATGTCTTCAGATCACTTACCGCTCATAGTTGAGTGTAACATAAGTTCATTGACCCCTAAGGTATCTCAAAGTATCGAATCTGACAAAAATGTTATTTGGGGACATAGAAATGATGAGCAGATAGCGAAATATATGAATGAGTGTGATAAATTGTTAAAACTGATCGATTTTCCAGCTGAATATACGAGTTGTGCGAATTGTGTTTGTAGCGATCCGAGTCACGGGCATATTCTGAACAGGTTGTACTCTGACATCGTCACTGCTCTTCAAAGCGCGGCTTCGATGGCGGCGGAGAACCGAGGAGGCCGCAGACGGCGTGCATGTGGCTCACGCGTGGTCGGGTGGAACAAACACGTCGCCGGGGCTCACGGAGTGGCCAGGTCCAAGTTCAGGGAATGGGTACTATGCGGGAGGCCAAATTCTGGCTGCGTTTACAATGAGATGTGCAATAGCAGAAGGGCATTTAAATCGAAATTAAAATGGTGTCAAGATCACCAAGATCAGATAAGAATGGATGCCCTCGCTGAAAAGCATCGTAAAGGCGATTTCAATGGTTTTTGGCAGAGTACAAACAAGACAAATGTACGACCTGGACTTCCTGTGAGCGTCGGCGGGGTGAGTGAACCTACTGAAATTGCTAATGTTTTTAAGGAGCATTTCACAGTCCAATCTGTGCGAGGTCCTGCCGAGGCGGTGCTCAATACTAATTTGAGCGGTCAGTTTGTTGGAACGAGGTTTTGTGCGAGAGATGTTGCGAAGGTGATTAAGAACATGACTCGTGGTAAATCTCCAGGTCATGATGGGCTTAGTGTTGAGCACCTCCTGCATGCTGGACCCCATATCTCACGAGTCTTAGCAATGTTTTACTCCCTATGCGTGAATCACTGCCACTTACCAGCTGATTTCATGAAAACTGTGGTAGTACCAGTAGTTAAAAATAAGACGGGTGACTTAGCCGATACAAATAACTATAGGCCCATCTCTCTCGCTACCGTAGTGGCAAAAGTTTTTGATGGTCTGCTTAACGCACAGTTGAACACGTACGTGACTATCCATGACAACCAGTTCGGTTTTCGTCCGCACCTATCAACTGAGAGTGCGATACTGTGCCTTAAGCACACCGTTAACTACTACACTAAAAGAAAAACGCCAGTGTACGCCTGCTTCCTCGATTTGTCCAAAGCGTTCGATTTGGTCTCGTATGATGTCCTATGGAGCAAGCTGGAGGGCATTAATTTACCAAGGGAGCTCATCAGCATATTTCAGTTTTGGTATGGGCATCAGCGGAATTGTGTGAGATGGGCAGGGGTGATGTCAGAGCTGTATCAACTTGAATGCGGTGTCAGACAAGGCGGTTTGACCTCCCCGACTCTCTTTAACCTCTACATTAACGATCTGATCGTCTCGCTCAGCAGTCGGCATGTGGGTTGCCATATAGATGGAGTTTGTGTAAATAATCTTAGTTACGCAGACGACATGGTGTTGCTGAGCGCGTCGGTATGCGGGTTGAGGAAATTGATGCGTGTATGCGAGGAGTATGCCTGTGATCATGGATTGAGATATAACGTGACGAAAAGTCAGTTCATGGTCTTTGGGACTGGCCCAGTTTGTCCTCAAAATATACCGCCAGTGAGCTTAAACGGCGTTCCCCTTGAAATGGTGGACAAATTTAAATACCTGGGGCATATTCTTACGACAGATCTCAAGGACCATGAAGATATAGAAAGAGAACGGAGGTCGCTGTCAATAAGAGCCAACATGATAGCTCGCAGGTTTGCCAGATGTTCAAGAGAAGTTAAAATCACGCTCTTTAGAGCTTACTGTACGTCGCTCTACACCTGCAGCCTGTGGGCTCATTACACACATAAGAGCTATAGCGACCTCCGTGTTCTGTATAATAATGCGTTTCGGATTGTGGTGGGGCTGCCCCGTTTTTGCAGCGCCTCGGGTATGTTTGCGGAGACGCGCACCGCCTGCTTTTACACTACTATGCGCAAGCGTAGCGCCTCTCTGGTGAGCAGAGTACGGGCCAGCTCCAACACAATCCTGGCAATGATTGCTGATAGACTGGACTGCCCCTACTTGCGGCGGTGCTGTAACAAGCATGTTCCAGTAGCGCCGTTTGTGCGGAGTTATTGACCTATGTATTGTTCGTTGTGTTTTGTGTTCATGTGTTAGTGTATTTAAATTTTACTGATCTTTATTTCTAATAATTGTAATGATGACGGATTTTAAATTTAATTATTTTCTCTTGATCATTTTGTGTTTGCGTCTATTTAATTTAATTCTGAAATTGATTGATTATAATTGTATTTTTGTATTATGGGTCATAGCAACCTGAAATAAATTGATTTTATTATTATTATTATTTAATAATTGATTCGACCATCACTTGTTTTTTATTTGAGACCAGACTATTGACTAAATCTTTGGGGTATGAATCGTTGACATACTATTGCCCTTCCTTCAAAAAGAATACTCTTTATAGAACTTGTAACCATCTAGTTTACTTTTGGTTTCAATTAGGATTGGACACACAGATTCGTCTTATGCTCTTATGGCACACCCGAACAATTATAACGTTAGCTCATCTTTTCTCGAGTTGTTATTTCTTTATTACAATAAATTATTATGTTCACTAGCCACTTGCGACGCAACTCCGCAAGCACGGGAAAAATAGCGGGAAAATGTTTGTCAGGTTACGTAATTGCGTTGTTTGCACTTATGAAGTGAAACTTAAGTACTTGAACCTATTAATCTAAAAGACTTTTCAAGACGATTCTAACGACATCATTTTTTATAAATATTGTACTACAAATGTTAACTTGTTACGTGTTCTTGAGTGGAGACCACAAATTGGTAAACGTAGTGTAGGACACCCTGAGACTAGATGGAGTGACGATATATGATGATGAAATGTTAACTAACAGGTTTGACACTTAAACTGAAGTGGTGTTGATTTGAGAGGTTTTAGGCCTACCACATCACAATGTGTAAGGAAGACAAAGTGATTTTATGTTTTAAATTAATTGTATGTACAATACAACAAACACGAAAAAAAAAAACTGGATTCAATACCGTAAATTATCGTGTATGATGTTTAAATTTCGAAACAATTTAACGTTGTTGTTTAATTCAATTTAATGTGTTTTACATTAAAATAAAGAACGATTCAAGGTGACGCTTCTAAATATATTTTTATTAGCATTCCTGCCCAAATAAAAAAAACGAAGAATGTTTTCCCGCCAAAAACCCGACCGCAAAGGTAAGTTTTTGTTAAATAAATTAGCTGACAGCTTGCTGCTTAGAATGGTCCATTCGTGTTTTGTTTTTTTTGTAAGTTATTTTGCTCATTTCGTTTTTAACCTTGCATTTCATTTTGTAAGTATATGCGAAATTAAAAATTACTAATTTTTTATACTTACTGCTAATTAAATTAAACATCGACTGATCAAAGCATAGCAAAAGTGCTGTTCACTTTAACTATCCTTGAGAGTAATGACGTAGAAATATTATATTTTTATTTGTTTAAGCATACAGTTAAATATGTCACAGTCTGTAGATTATAAGTGAATAAACCCCCGAGCAATCAGATAACGAAACTTTTAAGACTGATTTAATCTGAAACATCTTGAGAAATTAATTAACCGTTAAATTGTAAAGTTTATAAATTACTTGTAGTCTAGATTATAAGGTTTGATTTACTATTTTGAATTAACAACATCATCGCTTTTTCTAACGCGGGTAGTTAAACATACCACACTTAAGTGTTTTTGCTGCTAATTTAAATTTAAAATTAAAATAGAAATCATACATCTATTAGTGTAAATATATGTTTATTTGAAACTTGACTTGGTATTACCTGCCTGGGAGTGTTTTCCCTGAGATTAAACAACACAGTAATTATTTGGTGTTTATCACTACACTGACACAATGGAAGCAGTTTTGAAGACACAGGAGCAATTGCAAACACTATTCTTGCAAAAAATGGAGACTTTCCAGACAGAACTTCAAATGACATCCTCAGACAAGACTTCATCACTGGCAGAAGAGTTCAAAACATTCCGGGAATATATTCTTCTTGCGATCAAATCTTTACAAACACAAATAGTTATGCTTGCACGTGATACTGACAGTCTACAGATGAGAGCTCGACGTAAAATGCTGTTACTGCATGGTGTGTCTGAGGAGAAAGGAGAAGACACAGCAGCCTGCACAGTGCGTATTGTTTGTCAGAAACTCAAAATTCCAGAGTTTAGTGCCGCTGACATCAGTAACTGTCATCGCATGGGTCGTCCTCCGAGCTCTGATAGGCCTCGACCGATTTTGCTTAAGGTGAACAATGTTACTCTGCGACAGAAGCTTTGGTACGCTAAGAAATCCTTGAAGGGGTCTGGAGTCACACTGTCGGAGTACTTGACCAAATCTCGACACGACGTTTTTATGACGGCTCGAGATCGGTTTGGTTTGAGTAATTGTTGGACCCGAGATGGCTTCATCATGGTACTGGGGCCTAACAACGCGCGGCACCGTATCACTAGCCACCAGGAATTGGACAAAATTGACGTCCTTATTTCATCTCCTGGTTCATCAGCTTCTCCGATTCCACAACAGAAGGGTAAAAAACCGACTGCGGTTGCGCCGGTTGCTATCAAGAAACCCATAGTCACAAAAAAGAGGACGGCTTCGAAGCAGTAGTCATGTGTTTTATTGTTGTTTTGCTGTAGGTATGTGTTATGTTTTGAGTTTTATTTGTTTCACTTCTATTCTTGCAATTATTTTAACTGTATACCCGATAATTTTCTTGTAAAATTGTAAATTCAAGGTTTCGCCTTGACTTCTATTGTGTTATTTTTGGGAAACTGTCAATTGTCAAACGTCAAGCTGTCAAAGTCACAATAACAATCTGATTGTGTAAATCGTAATGGCATAGTGAGTTTGGTTTTATTTGCCAGTTAGAATGCCAAATAGTATTGTTTATTACTGCACAAGTGCTAATGTTATTTAATAATTTTTTTTGATTTCGTTTTTTCTTTCTTATTTTGTTTTTTTTTTTTATCAGTTAGTTATCGGTGTGTTTGGTATAGTTGCAAAACTACCAACATTATTATTATTTTCTTATTTTTTCTTAATGTGTTGTCATGTATATGTAAACACTGTATCTTTTCAACACAACCGGCAGGTGGTAATTTGGTTAAATAGTTAAATTTCGTTATTTATATACCTTTTATAATATCATATATCATATCTATATATATATATATTATTTAATTGTAGTAATATTTAGTTTATTTGATGAATATTTTTGATGATTGTGATAACAGCAATGACGAATTTCTTTCAGTTTCTGTCACTGAGTCAAGCAGCAGTGAAGAAAGTTCTAATGGTACTTTTCTTCCGCTATCTGATTTCTTAAAGAACAATTTTGCCGATGTTCCACGTAATTTTAATGTAGTTCACATAAACGCGCAGAGCATTCCGTCTTCTTATCCTGAGATGCTGGCTTCTCTTGATCAGAGTAACATACACGCCATTTTAGTCTCCGAAACTTGGCTTCATCCAAGTCTTCCTACTATATCATATTCTCTACCTGGTTTTATTCTCATAAGGAATGACCGCACTAGTCGCGGTGGTGGTGTAGCGATTTATTTAAAAGCTAATATACCTTTCTCTGTTCTGAGCCAGTCGCCGCAACCACCTCCCGTGAATGGTGGCGAGCATCTCTTTATTGAAGTTTCTCTCTCCAACACTAAAGTTCTTCTCGGAGTCTATTATTGTCCGTCCAGTAGCATCAATTACTTTTCTTCTTTCGAGAGTATTCTATTTAACCTCATTCCGTCCTATAATCACTCCATCATTATGGGTGATTTTAACACGTGTCTAGTCAAGAAGGATTATCGCAGTTTGGCACTGGAATCTGTTGTAAAATCTTGTAACTTGCATATTCTTCCATTAAATACTACACACCATTTTCCCCATTGTGTGCCATCTCTTCTTGACCTGGCAATAGTTTCGTCCCCTAATAATGTTGTAAAACATGGTCAGTACACTGCTGACAATTTTTCTTACCATGATTTAGTCTTCCTTTCGTATAAACTTCGACCCCCAAAAATTAAACCACAAATTCTTCTGCAGCGCAATTTTAGTGGCATGGATAGGGACGCTCTTATGCGGGACGCTGAGGATGTTGACTGGAACACGGTTTTCAACGCAGACTTAGTGGATGATCAGGTAGCGATTTTTAACTCTCTGATCATTCAGCTTTATGATTTGCATGCTCCAATACGTGCCGTCAAAATTAAACACCTTCCTGCACCCTGGCTTACTGATGAAATAAAAATCTTGATGCATAAGAAATCAGCAGCCAAGTCTAAATATAAATTCCGTCCTTCTGACGACAATCAAGCAAAATATGTTCAGGCCCGGAAACGCTGCAATAAGGCGTGTAGGAATGCAATGCGCCGCCATATTCATACTTCAGTAAATGATGAAAATCCGGCCAAAGTCTGGAAATTTCTTAGATCAATGGGAGTTGGCAAGTCACGTTCTAGTTTCGCATCTAATAATATTGACTTTGACGCACTGAATCGTCATTTTTCTTCTGCTTCCACTATGTCTGCAGCAGATATAAATTCAACGCTCAGTAATCTTTCTGCCTTGCCAACGCCCGATTTTGCATCTTTTCAATTTAATCGATTCACTGAGTGTGATGTTAAGAAGAGCTTTATGTCGATATCCTCCAATGCGGTTGGCAGTGACAGTATAAGTCGGAACATGCTTTTGCCCATCCTTGACATTATCCTTCCTATCCTTTGCTCCATTTTCAATAAATCTATAAATCAAGGATTTTTTCCTTCACTTTGGAAAGATGCTCATATTGTAACGTTGCCGAAAAAATCTAACCCAAAATCTTTTTCCGAATTCCGTCCCATATCAATTCTTCCATTTCTTTCGAAAATCCTTGAGCGTCTTGTCCACAACCAGCTTAGTGAATTCCTTAACAAGCATAATCTCCTCAATCCTCTTCAATCCGGTTTCCGTCCTGGGCATAGCACTGTGTCTGCTCTTGTTAAAGTCACTGATGACATCCGCTTGGGAATGGATGACGGTAAGCTTACTGTTCTAGCCCTGTTAGATTTCAGTAATGCTTTCAACGCCGTCAACTTCGACATCTTACTAGCACTACTACGCTCCTTTAACATATCTCCACCGGTAATCGATTGGTTTCGTAGTTACCTACAAGGACGCCGGCAGCGGATTCGCCTGGAAGATACCTTTTCTTCCTGGTGTAATACAACAGCTGGTGTCCCTCAAGGCGGTGTGCTATCTCCTTTATTGTTTGCTATCTTTATAAATTCCATCTCAAATTATCTGACTTCTTCTTACCACCTTTATGCAGACGATCTCCAAATTTACACACAAGCTCCACTCCATCAACTTGGCGAAGCGATTGCAAAGACTAATATCAATCTAGACTGTATTTGTAAATGGAGCAAATCTTTTGGTTTGAACGTCAATCCCGAAAAATCTCAAGTCATAGTGATAGGCAGCTCCTACTGGGTCTCGAGAATTGACTGGACGCTCATTCCTAACGTAACTTTTAATGGGGTTAGCATACCATTTAGCGATTCAGTCAAAAATCTTGGAGTGACATTTGACCAAACCTTTTCTTGGGACAATCACATTAAAACTATCAGTAGTAAACTCTTTTCATCAGGGGGTTCTCTTAGACGACTTCGCAACTTTTTACCTACTGCCACTAAAATTGCTCTTGCACAGTCTCTGCTTCTACCTATCCTGGACTACGCTGATGTCTGTTTCCCTGATCTTAGAGAAGACCAGATTCAAAAACTTGAGCGCCTCCAAAATTATTCTATTAGATTCATTTTCGGTTTACGTAAATATGACCACGTTTCTCATTTTCGCGCCAAGCTCAAGTGGTTACCCATTCGTCTGCGTCGTAATGCTCACATTCTTTTCCTTTTATTCAATATTTTATTTAATCCCTCCACTCCATGCTACCTCAAAGAACGATTCACTTTTTGGCGAGACTATCATGCTCGGCCGCTTAGGTCAAAAACTAACTTGACCCTGAATGCCCCAACTGCACGTTCTGAGATGTATTATGGCAAATCCTTTGCTTTTCAGGCTGTCCAGTTATGGAATGAGCTGCCTGTTTCTATACGAAAATCTCCATCACTGGATTCTTTTAAAAGTAACGTAAAAGAGTTTTATTTGTCAAAGCTGGAGTCACAGTAATCTAATTATATTTATTATCTACCTTTTCTGTCAAATCTACAATTTTCTACTGCAATGTTATTTTTAAGAATAAGTATATACATGTTTCATGTATATCATTGCACATATTATTATCTTTGTATATTCTATGTAGGTTTACTAATTTATTTTTCGTATTCATATTATATATTAGTATATTTTACAAGTATCTTAAGTATTAGTATGTAATCTGTATTCGTATATGTTTCTTTTTAGTGTATGTAACTAAAATATTTTTGATACACACCCCGCTTTTAAAAGTTTTCTTAGTAACCATTTCCATCCTAAGGTTGCCTGGAAGAGATCGCTTTAAGCGATAAGGCCGCCGCTTGTAACACTAGTCTTATTGTTATTCTCTCCTGTATAAGTGTTTTTTTTTTTGTTTGTTTATGGTGTGTACAATAAAGAGTATCTATCTATCTATCTATCTATCATCATCTTCAGCCTATATGTGTATACTGCTGGATACAAATTAATCTCATCCGTAATACACATCTAAGTCCAAATCTTGTTATTTACATCCGCCAGGTGCTATCCAAACATGAATTTACAAAATTACCCAAAAAAAATTATGGAGTCGACATTCGGCCACTTTGGGATATTTCTTTTTAATCGACTACAAAAAAAAAGTTCTCTTTCAGTTGTATTTTTCTTCTCTATGCGCTCCTCCGCTAACTGTGAACCAATTTTGATGATCCTTCTTTGTTTGGTCGATCGTATTTCATACTTCAGAGGTGGTCATGAGTCCACCGGATTAGGTAAAATCAACAAAAATCTAAAATTTTCAAACATCCATGATATTTTCGTTTACTCAGAAATCTCGCTGCCTTAAACAGTGTGTTTAGCAAGCTTAGTAGTTTAGTCTAGTACTTTCTTAGTGTATGAATTATAAATGAAAACTAATATAATATTCTTGAATTTGTGCCGGGATGACAAAATATGTATATGAGTAAACCACCTTCCAGATACACGTGTATTGATGAATTTGCCGAAAGAGGTCCATGGCCGTCTAGACGGTCCATTAAGATAGTCCCCGTAATATTGTATTATTTGAATACGTATATTATCGGCTTTGATGACAACCCTACTTAGTTATGGACAAAATAAATCCCTCATTGTGCCTAAACATAGAACTGGTATTAGATTATTCAAGTAAGTAAAGTAGCGAATTCGAAAAGATTCGCCTCGGTTTAAAATCATCAGCAAAAGCAGCTTATGCTTATCCACAGCTGGACATAAGAATCTCTCATAATACCCCGCTCAGCCCAAATCTCAGGTTTACATTTACCTATGTACAACAGCCTTTTTGAAATGTTTTTTTCTTCTCTAGTCATTGCCTCTTTTGTAGATCATTTCTCTATCTACTCAGGTCATCCTATATACTACGCTTACCGAGTCGTGATCTTCACTCCAGCATCTAACTACCATGTCTTTAAGACCAGCCTACTGCCTCATCAACTTGACTTAAATAACAACTCACTTAATTTTAGCATTTTTGGGACTTCTCTGTAAAAATGCGTGGTAATTAACAGCTCACATAATAACCTGGTATCCCCGAAGATTCCAGATTTTAGTGTTGCTTACGTATATACGCCATCCTTAGCCAAGGTTATACTATTTTAGTAACTCAACGTACGAGATGTAGTACTCCTTAAGTATGGCAAGCGAGCATGGTAAGTGTATAAAATATTTCAGCTATGGTCTACGTAGGTCTTAAGACATTTGGGCTGCTAACAAACTTTTTCACATTTTTTTGCGGGGCGCGGGGGGAACGTATATTTCACACATTTGTAAACTTGAACTCAAACAAGAGCAACAAATATCTGTTTGTACTAAGACAAATGCTACACACCTATACAAAACACGTACATCTACGAAACGCAGTTGACTTGCGGTTGACCATTTTTGACAAAAAGCTCATTTTGACATTCATGAGGGCACGAAAAGGGTTAGTTAGAACTAGGCTCGTCCCTTTAGAATAGTTGGACTGAGACGTAGGTGCGGAACCATGTTTAGCAGCCCACCGCCACCACTTGTGGTCAACTACCGTAGGTTCGTTTCCCAAAAACTTTTTTTTCATAAACAGATAGGTACTCAAATACACAGCTAGATGGAGATATAACCCCTCTTAATACATTGGAATTTACAATTTTACGTGGGTATTTAAAAGAAACTAAATATTCATAACGCGACACAAAACTTCCTAGAGGTTGTCGTAAAATATTAGATTTACCGTTTAAAACCCATTTATACCTAAGGGTAAGAAAATTTTCCTTGACCCCGTTAACCTTTTTATGTCCATTCGTAGAATTTCTGTAGTAGTAAGTAAGCAGGGTGGCCAGTATGTTGAATTATAGTATTTGTTTCTTTGGGGATAACTCCTGGAACAGGCTTGTTCAAAAGAGTTATATTAAGCCAATATATTACGTGGATGAGTTCAGGATAGAGATCAATGACATATGGGTGAGGAGATATTGATATGAGGAGATATTATAAGTAACTTTTGTTTTATTTTTATATTAAGTGCAATAAAGAGTTAATCTATCTATCTATGAATGATATTTGCGCAATTTAAATTGTACATTCGTTAATGCAATCATTTACCGCCTGTTATTGCCCACTACTGCTAAGCATAAGTTTTTTATTTATATTAAAATTAGCCACTCCATAGAACAGAACCACAGAACCACAGAACCTGTAGCTTTCATCATTTGGTTTCTTTTTGTTAACATAAATATAATTATATACAGAAACACTTTATTGTTCACAACACAAAAACAAAAATAAATAAACAAAGATTAATTCTTAAATCTAGTGAAACAAATGGCGACCTTATCTCTAAGAGCGATCTCTTCCTGCCAGCCGGAGGATGGAGAGAAAATATTTTGTACATGTATATAACACTAGCTGAACGCGCGTGCCTTGCTACGCCATCTATCGAAAATTGGTCGTACCAATTCAAATTTTGAACAAATTCGGTTACTTTAGGTTCTAATGACGCAACCTTTAACACATGACATAATGACATATGCTGTCACGCAACAAAAGCTCTCAAAAGCAATATTTTTTCCCGTTTTTGTTACATTTTCCAGTCATGCTCCGCTCCTGTTGATAGTAGTGTAATGTTAAATAGCCTATAGCCTTCCTCGATAAATGGACTATCCTACAAAGAAAGAATCTTTCAACTCGGACCAGTAGTTCCAGAGATCCTTGCGTTCAAACAAACAAACATACAAACAAACTCTTCAGCTTTATAATATTATAGTATAATAGTATATAGTATAAGTATAATAGTATATAGTATATACAGGGTTACTGGTAATCAGCCTGCATCCGTTTAAGGGCATGTTCTGTATATTTAAACAAACAACTTTTGTTCTACAACTTTCGTTAAAACTTAATAGATAACCCAAAAAAAATATGTATTTGTTGCCCTTTTTTGTACTGTTTAGCGACTTTTTAGTGTTTATTCACTTCGGTACATAATTTTTTGCGCGTTAAAGAGCGTACGCGCTCTCGTTACGAATTGTTACGAAGAGTTCGATACTTTTAGACCGTGCAAATGCACTTTTTATTTATTTTGTAAAAAAAAAACATTTTTTTTTAAAAACTGTCGAACAAAAGTTGACGTATTGAATGTACCTAACATCCCCTTAAAAGGATGCAGGCTGATTACCAATAACCCTGTATAGTATAGTAAGTATATAGTATATATATAGTATAGATTGTATTAGGAGGAGAGCATAGAAGCTTTTCTTCGTTCACGTCCTTTGTATCAGCTTATCGATACATGACTCGTTTCTTTTCAGATGTTATACCTACGAGTATCTCGCCGACCGGCACGCGGCGCCCGATTCTTGCTCTTCTTGTCTACTCTTACTTATCTGTCTGTTAGATTAATTAATACTACTATACCTCGTTTCTTTCGGTTTTACACTTGTTTTGTCTAACATTGTAGAAATGCGGCAGTTTTGATTTGCATATGTCTTTGTCAATAAAGTCTCTGGTCTTTGGTAAAGTCAGAATTCGGTATGAAACGTTACTCTTTAACACTTACTATTTCTGTTGTTCCAAACGATAAATCTATCTAAGTTTCCAGATTTCAGCTTGATACGTTCAGTTGTCACGAAGTGATTGAGTATCAAACATCCAAACTTTCTAATTTACTACTATCCACCTGCAACTTTTTAAACATAGGATTGAGAAAATGAAACTTTATTTCTTACACGACAAAAGTCAAATAAATTCCCTGGGCTATTCTAGACTACGATCTAATTGAGTTCAGCTTGACCCCTTTAGTTCTTACAATGTGATTGAGGAAAAAAAGATGTGGTGTCATGAGACACCAGGTAGTAACGGAGTTATTTTGGATACTGGTATATTATTTTAAATCAACAAAACATTTAAAAAAAAAATCGTTTTGAAAAAAATTTAATGAAAAAACGTTTATTCAGACAAATATTGGGTTCACAAATGTTGACTGACAAATTTTGTAGCATTATTATTATAGCAGGATCCGGAGATTAGCACCAACCAAGGGCCAATTCCCGGATACCCGACCTAAGTTGGTACTAGCTATGGCCGGGTCCAGGCTCCCATCCAAGCACTGCTTAAATAGGTACCAAGACATGGCAAGGACCAGTGGGCAATATTTTGCCAGGATCCCATACTAGGGCTACCTGTGTTGTGGGATCCAGGTTCCCCGCTAATTTATACAGACTTTGACAGCTATAATTAGTAAATAATATTGCTTCATTTCATTATTTATGGTACGATCATCTGAAAAATAAAGTTAGTAACACTGGTTATGGACAAATGTTTACGCGTCACTTCTGTTTATAATTATAATTCACTTACGGTTCTTGTCTCTAAATTGTTTTCAGTTCGATCGCGCAACAAAATCCCTATGTCCTACAAACCTGCCGTAAGAAACTCCGTCCGAAAACGTCCAAACATACAAACTTTCACATTTATAATACCAAACATCATTATCATTAGCCGCAAGACGTCCACTGCTGAACATAGGCCTCCCCCCTAGATTTCCACAACGAACGGTCCCGCGCAATACCAATAGAATCAAAGAATACAATTCCTTATTTTCGAATCAAAAGGTCAGTAATCTACACTTAACACGAATTCTGAGGAGTCAAAAGCTAACATTTTGTTGTCGACAACTCAATTAAAATGTATCACATTAGATGTGATTGTTCAACGTTCTATAAACATGGTACACGTAGAATACGTGGTACGCCAAAACCCTAACAAGATAAGAAGTCAGTGCTTCCCAGTAGGTACTTAGTTGGTGAGATTTGGTTAGGTCCTTGTACTGGGAGGGTGGGAGGCGTATATTTACGTTACTAAATAAACAAACAGGTAGAGTTCAATGATCCTACACATAAGATTACACAGATAGAGTATCCACAAATACGAATTACTTACGATCTTTAGAAGAAATACAGATAATTCAGTTCATAAAATGAACCGATTTACTTTGGATTTCAAGACACCAAGATCGATACCATCAGAGGAAACCCACTCATGCAACAAATTCCTTAGTCAGGCGTTCTTGTCACAAATGTAGAGTCAAGCCAAGTTATGATTGGATTGAATATTAAAGAAGTGTTTCTAGCGGCAGTATGTAAAACTATCATTAAATAATGAACACGGTTTTTCATGAATTCACATCACGTGAATGAACATTCACGTGCTTTGAATTTATTTAAGAAGTTAAGGTTAAGACTTTTTTACCTATGATAGGTTTACACTTGACCGCCACGCCATCTCGTCTGATTTAAGTGACAATTTAAAGCGCAATTTTGATTTTTAATCCAAATTGCCGTTAAAATCGTCTGAAGGCCTATCTATGCCGAGAAATTCAGGACAAAAAGTAGATAAATCTCATATCTCGGGGTAACGGATGTTGTGCAATCCGTATTTTTTGTTCGTGTTTAATCAATTATTATTTTTCAATCAATCAGATTATTTTCAATCGGATTGAAATTGATGATTAAGGACTAGTAATATGGAATAGTAAAAATATTAAATGTATCTACATCTAAATAAATGATGTAATTCCTTAAACTCGGCATATAAGGCGGTGATTTAAACCCTTCAGATTCTAATAACTAGGTGGCACTATAATGGAGAGGCGTTGACAGCATTACAGCGCTTACTTACAGTTTACATATCTTTTCTTGCCTAACCTCAATTATTCATATTTTCAGTGGCACCTGCTTGTAGCGCTACAAGTCGAATCAAATTAAAGCGCGACACGAATAATAATGAACCAGATGTTTTATTTTCTAAGTCATTTTGAGGAAGTACTTTAGCATCAATCTGCTTTCCTAGGAAGTAGTGGCTGCATACTGTCTACGGATTTTGAGATCATATCATATTATTTTTTATTTAATTTCAACCTGTACATAGTTGACTTAAATTAAAATCTGCCTAGTACATACTCGTAATCCTACAACAATCGATCCTTTTCATTCCGATTGAAATTAATGACTGAAAGCACAAGCCTTTCCGAGCGCTTGGGCAACACGATACGAGACCGAAATCCAAAATGGCTGGTGTTTATTTGACCCAACGTATAAGCTTTTCCATTCAGCGTGATAATACACTCAGCTTACTGGGCACGCTTCCGACTGGTAGTGGGCTTGAGCATCTTAGTATCGGTAGTTAGTTAGTGCACTTAGTGTAGTTCTTGTTATAGTTTAGTATAATTAATAAAGGATCTGCCCATCGCACAAGTAATATGAAATTGTAAATACCTATTCATTGTACAATTAAAAAAAATAGTAATTCAACATTTTGTTGTAATGTTTTTTGGAATATGCAGTGAAATGTCGCCTGATAGTAAGCAGCACTTAACAGTACAGAACCATTTATATGATTCACTAGTAGCATCCCGCGCTTTCACTCGCAAAGTTACCGATCCGTCTTTTTAAAAGATAATCTATGTGTTATGCCAGCTTATTATCTAGGATTAATTTTTTGCTTGAAAGAGTATATGAAACGTCCATAAATGCACACATGTTTTATAATGTCTGTAGAATTAAATTACAATCTCTATCTGGTTTCCAATAAGCACAATTTTTTTAACATTCAGCCTGTGTCATACTTTATATAACTTTGTATTCTACTTTAATATTTGTACCCTGGACGCGTTGCTACGCCCCCGTCGAAAATTGGTCGTACCAAGTCGAAAACCTTCTTTCAATAACTTTGCTAAAGGTCATCACGTGATCAAATGTAAAGCTTATGATTCTGTAAATGACATACAGACAAACATTCATTTTTGTACATATAATCATACATATACTCGTAGATATGCTAGCGGTTTCAATATTGATAAATTAGTTAGAAACTATAATTCAATTTCGAGAGTTTGCTAATTAAAGAAAGATATCCCAATAAAATTACTTTTTGGACAATCATATTAGAACTTTAACTATTGTAAATCATAATCTGCGATATTATTAAATTTATTAGATGAAATCTTATACCTTTAAACGAGCAATTCTTGTACCTATATAAATATGTATATATATATAGAATCTGAATCTCGGAAACGGCTCGACGGATTTTCTTGAAATTATGTATGCAGGGGATTTCGGGGACGATAAATCGATCTAACTAGGTCTTATTAAAAAAAACGCATATTATGCGCGTTTTTAGACAATGAAAAACTGTCACATTAGACATTAGAATGTGAAGGTAAATTTCGCCGCGTGACGCGACAGCATAATTAGCTCAGACGGGAAGTCGGGCGCTCATAGCGGTCACGAATTAGTAGCTCCGTGTTTGAATCCAGACGGGTTCTCTTTTTTTTTCAATTCGTTTCTTTTAAGAAAATCTATTTCTTGGAGTCTTTTATCTGTAGGTATCTAAGTATATTTAGTATTTAAACCGAGCAAAGCTCGGTCACCCAGGTACTAGTGTTAATATGACTACAATTACACATATTAATATGTTGTCACACAAAGACATTGCTTTTTGGGGCTTCTAAACATACTTGTTTTAGGTCTCTCCTCCTGAGTGCATGGCTTGGAAATCTCTTCGTGATGCAACTAGGAGTTCATTCGACTGCTTCTTGGTCGCATGTTTTTGCCCTAGGTTCTGTCTACTGAGTACTGACTAATACTGACAGGGGTGAAACATCTACGAGCGATCGTCGTCTAGGTCCACACGTCCACATGAACAACGGGCAACGGTCTTTAAGCAGCGCGTATAAAAACATAGGTTAGAGGTAGAAAAAAGACAAATAAAAAATATTTGCTCTACATCCGAAGGTATCAGATCAGACAGAGTGCAGGGCTCAATAATCGTGATACGTAGTAAGTTATACTCTTTGATCGTGATCTGATCACTCAAGACGAAGCTAGACTCTTCGTTTGTTATTAAATATAATTATGTTTATTAAATACTAGCAGCGCCCCGCGGTGTTACCCGCGAAGTTCCCGTTCCCGTTGCTCCCGTTGTTTTTCCGGGATAAAAAGTAACCTATGTGTTCTTCCAGAACACATGGGTAAACTGCTAATGGGTAATGGCCCGAAATGGGTAAACTGTTGTTACTTTAATATGTTATATACCATCTTACTACTCCTATGTACACAGTTAAGCAATAAATGATTCTGATTCTGATTCTGATTCAGACTATAATGTATCTGTGTTCCAAATTTCAGCCCGATCCGTTCATACGTTAGGACGCGATTCAGCAACAAACATCCAAATATCCAAACATCCATACATTCACATATATAATATTAGTAGGATAGTAGGATAGAAAGCTATTTTATTGTGCCACACGAAAAATATTTAAGGAATAGAAATTATCTTCAAAAATACTATAGATGGTGACCTTATCTTTTCGCCAAGGAGAGGACAAAGAGTTATACCTATCAACATAAATCTGCTGGGGTTCTTAAACGAGGACATGTTTTACAATAATCAACATGAGCAGCCCACTATATGTTTGTCCCTACTGCTGGAACTCAGGTCCTTCTCTCACAAAGAGAGAGAGGTAAATGACACATAACCTAAAAAAATAATAAAAATGATGGTTGCCTGGAAGAGATTGCTCTTAGCAATAAGGCCGCCATTTGTGGTACTAGTTCATAAGTATTTCACTGTAATTTTATTAATTTGTCTGTATCACAATAAAGAGTTTCTATCTATCTATCTATCTATCTATAACCTGGAATAATTCTAGGTACGTGTCAGTTTCCTCGCAATATTTTCCTTGACCGTTTTTAAGTTTAAGTTAATACAAAAATTAGAAATGGCAATATTGCATCGGATATCTCTACTACCGACAAGACAAAATCGGTGACATAACACGTCGTCAATAATTAGAAAGAAAACGATGGTTCGGAAGCGTTCGACGGTTGGCGTGTGAAAGGCCCGGAAAATTGGCCTACGGGGAACTCGAGTGTGGAATCACGAATTTGTGACGCGTCTCTTGCGGTACCCATAAGGGTCCTGGGGGATCTGACGCGGATGGCGGGAAAATTAACTTGCACTTTTTCTTTTTTTTAAATAACAGTAGCAAGCAGTTCGTTGCTGTTGCCATAACAACAGAGTATCACGCAGCTAATTGAAGATATCAGAGATCTGAAATGATTTAATTATTTGCTCTACAATGTCTCTGGAAACATGGTCTCGTAGACCGCTAAATAGTAATGTAGCATACATTAATGTTGTTAGTAGTATTTACATAGTTGTTTTGATTTCGAGGTTTACAACTGCACTCCGGACGACTTATTAAACGGGCGTTTTTTTTTAAATAAGAATAAAATAAGAAGCAAGTGTAAAACATATATATCTACGATATTGTCGAAAACCGCATATGATATTTAAGTATGTCGATTAATTGTGTTATTTTTATTTCGTGATAAATTTGTACTCCTTAATTACACATAATTTTAGTTTATATATGTAATTTAATATGGGATGTGACTAGTCGTTATCCAAAAAAGCATATGAGTATGAACAGGCAGAGTTAGAGATAGACATAGCATAAGCCAAAGCATGGACAGTCCAATAAATTTTCTCACTGTTGAGACTCGAGGCGTTCTCTAGCAAGGAGAGAGTCAAGGACACAATCCACAACGCTGGCCCAGTGCGGGTTGGTACATTACGCATGAAGTAGAAAGATTCTAGGAACATATCGGTTCCTCGCGATGTTTTCTTTCACATGGCATTACGCACATGACTTCGAAATGATAGTGGTACGCGTGGGGTTTGAACCAAAGGCTCCTAATCGGCAGTCGTTCACCCGACTAGGCCAACTATAATATAAATAGACTAACATATAGACCTACCCGTTTTCTCGCCAACACTGTGGAGAGCGAGTTTCCCGTGTGCTTCGTATAATGGCATGGTACGGGAGTAATGTGCGTTTTAACGACTTCGACAAAAGAAAATGTATTTGTAAATCGACTCTGCGGGTTATTTTTTACTCGCTTTATGTTGGATTGATTGTCGATTTCTTTTTATCTACGAGTATATGGGACGATTTTGCTGCTTCATTACGGAACGCAGGATCTACGGTAAGAGATAGCAGCAGAATAAATCACCTAGCTGTATACGTTTTAAGGACTAATTTACTATAACAGTAGAGTTAAAAATGTTTATGTCTATAAATTCTAAAAAATGTTTCTGTAAGTAGTTGTAGTTTCTGAAAACTAACTTTGTCGGCGTAGTGGTAAGAATGTGCGATTTACAATTGTTGGATCGTAAATTCTAATCCCGCCAGCACATCTGAGTATTATGACATAGGGTAGGTACGTGTACGTGTTTGTCACCACTATTGGCTTTAGCATTGAAAGAAAACATTGTGAGAAAACCGGTGTGTAAAATAGCCGGCAAATAGCAAAAGGTACGCACGAGAGATTCAACTTTATGATTGTGAAAGCTGTTGTCACCACTTAGCTAACAGGGTTTCATAGGATATTAATTTAATAAGAAAATACAACCAGACGATATAGCATTTTAAATATCAGTTTCCTCACATTTTGCTGATGTAACAAGTCACACCATTATTATAAATCTCCATTTAGTAATACTACAGTTTCATTGCTCAGCTAAGGCCCAGAACAGACGGCGCAACGCGAGCGAAAAGAAACCTTTTTGAAAATATTTAAACCAGTTTCAGTATTTGTTTTCCACACACGGCATGCAATTTTCGACCATGCTTTATCAGTCTCAATCTTGCGAGAGTTGCTTCATAGTGTTGTATTGTACAAGCAAGGACTCTCAACTGCTAACACAAATTGAATTGAATTTTATTTTTGTCGTCGGCCATTTTGTTGTACCGAAAACGACATATAGACGCCAAAGCCGATGAAACGTAAACACGAGTTTCCTGCACGCCCGTATCAATGCCTTTTCAAAATGGTCGCGCCATGTGCTGTCTCTCTTAAGAGTCTATGGCATTATGGCAGATACTCAAATGAAACTCTAAAGGAACTAGAAGTTGCACTTTCGTTTCATTCGCGTAGCGCCGTCTGTTCTGGGCCTAAGATGAACATCGTAAGACGGTTGCGTACTAACTGAACGGATTTTGCATCCCAATTAGACTAATATTAATAAAATAGATCTATTACCATTCAGAATCTACACATACCTATAAATGAAATTGTACAGTCTGTGTGTAATTTCAAATTTACAGCTTTACACTAAATGCAAACGAAAGTGTTTCTGATACGTACATAGAAAAAAAAACTAAGATATTGTTTTTTTGTCCGTTTTATTCACTTAATCTATGAAACGGCTCCACCGATTTTTACGGCCATTTTTCCAGTAAATGGCAGACGTGATAACAAGTAATTTCCGTTACTTTTATTTTAGAAAGACAAAACATTCAATAGTTTAGCTAAGGTGCGGGTGACACCGCAAGGCGCGGCTACAACAATATTAAACCTAAGTAGATCACTACGTATTATCCTCAGCGGAAGTGTTTGTTTTGTGGAACATCTATACATACGTTTAATGAGATATGATAAGCTGCTATTGATAGATGCCAAATTAACTGGCTCATTGAACTGAAGGAGCCACTCCATTGCTTTGTTTCCGCTTACCATTACATTAGATTATCCTTATCCTAACCATATTATTCCCATTAATTTGTTATGTACCCAAAATCATTAGCCCAGACTGGTTCACTCGAGTCCAAGTCAAGGCATAGGTCTCTCATCAGATCATTCATCCACTGCTGGACATAGGCCTCTCCAATAGGGTACCGGACTGGGTCAAAAATACACCATCCTAATTAGTCCGTCAGCTAGATCATGGAAAAATATTGGACACGTATTTTTTGTTTTTTCATAATATTAAAAATCGTCAAAGATATAGACCATCAAACTTCGAGAGTGGGGGGTCGTGACGTCACTCGTGAGTAAAAATCGTACTCACAAGTGACGTCACACGAAACTTCGAAGCGCTGTATCTTCGTCATTTTTTGTTTGTGAAACAAAAGAAAAAATACGTGTACAATATTTTTTGGCAATCTAACTAACGGGCTACTTAGTTTTTTTGAGGATTGTACCCTATGAAACGCCTTCACGCATTTCAATCCTGAGTTTTACATTTCCAACCACCGGAATCGTCACACCATCTATTAAGTTTGTTTTTAATAAATAATAATAATAAATATTGGTGGACAATTCACACACAACACCATCTGACCCCAAACTAAGCAAAGCTTGTGTGATGGCGGCCAGATAGCTGATATAGTACTTATATAATTTTTAAATACATACTTATTATACATAGAAACACCCAGACACAGTGCAAACATTTGAATTCATCACACAAATATTTGCACTGGGTGGGAATTGAACCCACGTTTTTGATGTGAATAACTAGCAGGTTTTTTAATTATATCTTTACTTTCACACATAATCACACTTAAACACACCAAACTCAGTATTGTTCACCTGAAAATTAACATATTCAACTAAAAGTTTTTCCAGTGCATCATCACTCGCTCAAGGTCGCGCGGTTTTAGCCTATAGCTAGACCGTCTCTCCCAGGAGACAAGTGCCAGTCGGTTGTCGGACGCACGGCTGAGCGCTCGCGCAACACGTTTCCCGCGCATATTGTTATTAGATATGTCGACAACCCTCCGCGCTAAACAGGGACAGAGTTACGCGTTAGAAAGAGCGCAAATGTTTATTTGAAAATCGCGACAGGCATTGCGAGCTGAATTGAACTTTGTTGTGTCCCAGCAAGAGTCGCTATTTCTATAATTATTTTCGGTAAGTGAGGCTTCTGTACTAATATTTATTCTGTGGTTTTTCTTCAAAGTTTATATGGAAGTATACCTACTGCACCTACTTATATATCTAAAAATATTTAAAAAAATGTTGAATGTCCATCTCTAAAACGACTGAGCCAATTATGATGTGATTTACAATAAATATCAACTAGCTGTTATACTTAGGCTTGTAACTTACTTTAAGAAAATGAGTAATTATGTTTCTGTGAAAAAACAGAAAACCCTTGAGACGGATAAAACCGCTGGCACAGCTAGTAACTATCTATACATTTGTAATAAGAATGTAACATGTACTAAAAACCGACTTCTACGTTTTTTTTTAATGGTTACCTACTGAAAAATCTTTTTTTTTTTGTAATATATCCAAATGAAGAAATTCGTCTTCAGTTTCAAAAGACGATAAATCAAACATTAAATACGGACTTACCACTAGACACAGCGATGTCTTCTATTTGACAGTTTGCCAAGAGGTCGGCGAGGCGTTTTTCTTCTCATTGTGATTGTAATCCTGTGAATACACCCTGACAGGAACTTCGTAACAAATGATCGCCTAGACTTAGCCCGGAGTAATTTATTACACGAAAGTAATCATTGTATGTTTGCCCGGTAGTTCCCGTTCCCGTCATTTTCTCGTCATAAAAAAGGCCAATGTGACATTTCAGACCAACTTTGATCAGCATAACATTTTTTTGGGACAGTTTCTAATATGGAAAAGGGCTCAACTCGTTTACATACATTATTCTTTCCGATCTCTACGTCGACACGCCACGTGAAACAATTCAGCCAGTTTATAAAAGGTTTACAGTATATACACCACCATCTCGCCTGATGATTATCGATGCAGTCGCTTCACTCTGATTTAGCAGATTATACATCAGGGAATACCCACGGAACCAACGCCTTCCCATAGCCTTCATTGTTATAACGAAAGTGTCATCAAACTCTTTCGGACGACTCATTGGAACATCAATCATTGTTCCAAGCTACGAGCAGCATTAAAAAGCACTAACTGTTATTTTTACTTTCTCAGTTCTTATTTCCTGAACTGTCGTCTTCATTTTCACTATTAATATCTGTCAGCTAATATCGAGTGGTCTTAAAATAGCTGGGCAAATACGTCTAGATAAAAGTTTGTCGTGACAGTGATGGAACAGCATTTCCTATTTACTGAAATAAAGCAGTTTTCTTTTTCGAATACCGATAGAGTTTCCTTGTTTCCATCCTTTATATAATTTAGTATACAAAACAGTAAATCTTCTTTTTGATTATATTTTATGATTTAATCTACTAACTTTAACTTTACATCACAATTACAGTTAAATAGCAAGCACATGGTGGAACGTATCTAATATATTTTGATGTAGCTTCATGCACTACTTTAAAGAATAAACTGACGAATGACGGAAGTGACGAAAAAATTCTAATTAACATAATACAATACATGATAAACATATTAAATCTGCCGAAACTACCACTTTGTAAGCATTTTGGCACAATTACTACCGTTGGCCAAACTTGAATGTAAATCTCAACTAACCACTCAACTAAACATAATATTATAGAACCGTATTTTTGTTTCTAAAACGTATATTAAAAAAAACTCAACTAAAATGGCTTTTCGTAAGATTATATACGGTGACATATGCATTGTAATGTACATAATATGTTGTATGTGTGTGTATGATTAAAATCTCACGCATTATATTGCAAACTAACTTTGATTGCAATTTTACAGTGAAAAAAACACACTTTTCTTTGGTTTATTATTTTATTCCTTGGAAAAGTTCTCAGTTTTCATAGTAATTTGATCGACACGATAAGTGCATCATAACTGACATGAACATTACAAAAAACATTTATATCCGATATTTATCACTAAAAGAAGGGAAACTACCCCAATAAAAACGGGAGACGCGAAAATGAGTCCCTTCCCGTTCTTTTTTAGGGTAAATGATGTACATTACCATATCTGAGACAAAAATGGAACAAGTTTCTTTGCAAGTTTCATGAGACGACATAAAAAAACTTTGCAGTTTCCCGACGAATTGGGAGACAAATTACTGGTAATTTTGTGACTCGTTTCAGAATACGTACCTCAATTTGTATTATTTTTCCCCAGAGTCGGAAAGAGAGGCGTACGAGTAGAGATCTCGCGCTTTTGTTTTGGTTAACAAGTTTTTGCAAATCTGTGTCGGATGAAAGAGCGATCCGATTTATTTTTCCGAATTTAATTACTTAAGGCAAGTTTCCCTTTCCGGCTCATATATGGTGCATAGGGAAGCCATTACAATCTAACGTGGTTTTTAATATGTACTCGTTGAGTAGGTTAAATATGGTAAATTGGTATTCGTTGAAGACAGTAAATCCAACTTCTTATAGTTCACATACATATTTATAATGTTAAGCAAAGGGGCCGATTACCTTGTCGATGTGCTGTACCAACTTCGAAACACAGCCTAACTGAAACTCGTCGATACTGGTCTATTGGTAATCAATAGACTTATCTCTATTGATTACCTGTATGCCACACCTTCACGCACTTCTGGTACTCCCTATGAAATTAACCACTTCTTGGAGCTCTTTAACAAGTGAAGGTCAACTATAAAATTTCAGATTAGCTAAAATATCCTACTAATAGGTATTATTAATGTCAATGTTTGGATATTTTGGTGTTTGTTGCTCAATCTCGTCGTAACTACTGAATGGTTCTGGTTGAAATTCGGAACACAGTTAGATTGTAGTCTGGAGGAACACATAGGGTACTTTTCATCTCGGCAAAATAACGGGAACGGGAACTAATCAAGTGAAACCCCGGGGCGATCCGAGTATAAAATAATTACACCTAATTTGAACCTACGAAAAATCTTTTCAGAAATACCAATTGAGTCATAAGTCCCCACAAATCTTTGAAGGTATCAAATAATGACAGATAGGATATTCCTCAATTGAAATAATACCCTAAATCTTTCTGAGGGGCTTTTTAAATCCCTCATCCTTTTTACGAGCTGGAGCTGTGCAGGGAATGTTCAAATATATTTTATACTAGCAGCCCGTTCCGGCTTCGCTCGGATCATAATCTAGACACTGTCTGCAGCGCCATCTGCCGGGCTTATTTGTGAATCTAAACCATCCTCGAATCCACACACAAAAAAAAATCATTCAAATTGGTCCCGCCGTTTAGGAGGCGTTCACTGTCAAATGATTAAATTACTAAAATGGCTATTAAAAAATAGGGGTTCGTGATAAAAGGGTAAAAATTTAGGGTTGTATGTATTTGTTAACGCCACATTATAAAAAAATAAAAACAAAAAAATTGTCCGAAAATTAAAAAAAAAAAATTTTGGGTGAACAACCCTTATCACTTAGGGGTATGAAAAGTACCTAGTAGCCGATTCTCAGACTTACTGAATATGCATATAAAATTTGGTAAAAATCAGTAGAGCCGTTTCGGAGGAGTAAGGAAACAAACACTGTGACACGAGAATTTTATATATAAGAAGAAGATTACAAAGTACTGTATCATCATCATCAGCAGTAGCTCAGCCAGCAAAGCCACTGAAAAATCTGTCTCTCGCAATATACGCCGCTTTTTTACATCATTATTCAAAACCAGTAGCACTATAAATATGTTCTTAATCTGCATTTAACTAACAGTTGTACTGTTTTAGTGACTGTAATTCCACAACTCGTTTAAAAAAAAAGAGGTTTCTCAATTATATTTTATTTTACGTATGTACGCTCAGACCAACTAAAGGGTGTCTCAGTAAAAGTGCACTTTTTAATTTTAAAATAAAAACAAGTATCAAGATAGAGTTGTGATATTTTTATTGTATTGTAAAGAAGACAAATGTTCCGAATAAGTATGGAATAAAATATCCGGCAAATGGCCACGACTCCGATGACAGGCCACTACTCTTTTCATGAAATTTTCCATGACTTTTCGAAAAAAGTCATTTTCTCCGATGAAGCGCATTTCCATATGAATGGCTTCGTCGACACACAAAATTGTCGAATTTGGGACTCAGAAAATCCTCATCCATGAGAAACAAATGCACCCACCCACAACGAGTACTTTGATTCCGAACCAACTGGTTTTTCTGCACTTTGATTTCAAGTTTTTCCAATACGTAATAACGCGGATGTCCAACGGTGCGGTATCTTAAGAAATGGAAATAGCCACTAAGCTTATCTACGGATACGGGTAAGACGTAATGGACCGTATGATGGTGGCAAATCGCCATACCCCCCCTGATCCCCCTGATCGATCGGACGCCGATTGAACAGAAAAACTGTTATGTTTAAATTTAACCGCCATCTTGTTTAGATTTGGAAACAGGAGGCCGTTTTCTGAGAAAATTTAACGCTTTTAAGGTAACTAAAGTAAGGTAGCAAAACAATTTTTCCTAACTTATACCTAATTCACAAATTTCAATGAAGTCCAGATATGGCAACCATTAGTGTACCACTTCCTACTAAATCCTACATTGCAACTAAACTAATATTGTAAATGTAGGTTTTGGTATTGAAGTTACGGCTGGTCTAGTCGGGAGAACGGCGCCTGCCGATCCGGAGACCCCGGGTTCAAACCCCACGAGCACCACTGTCTTTTCGAAGTCATGTGCATAATGCCGCTAACTTAAAACGGTGAAGGAAAACATCATGAGGAACCCGACATGTACCTAGAATCTTTCGAAGTTGTGTGTCATCCACCAACCCGCACTGGGTCAGCCTTGGCCCAGTGGTAAATGATGGCCTTAACTCTCTCCTTGCGAGGGACGACCCCGAGTCCCAGCAGTGGAAATATTTAGTGGGCTGTTGATGATAATGATGATGATACTTATTCACAAATTTCAATGAAGTCCAAATATTTTATCAGTAGTATACCACTTCCTACTAAATCTGACATTTCAACTAAACTAGTGGATTGTTACTTGTTACCAACCCGCCCTGGGCCAGCGTGGTGGATTATGGCCTAAACTCTCTCCTTGCGAGAGAAGGCCCCGAGTCCCAGCAGTGGGAACATTTATTCGGCTGATGATGATGATGATGATGAGTGGATTGTTAGTGGAACTTATGGAGTTCTCAATGTTAACATTTAAGATCTTATTGTAATTACCCATTTTCGCAAATATAGAAATTTATTATTATTTATTTATTATTATTTAGTGTTATAAATGTAAAAGTTTATGGGTATGTTTCTATGTTTCGATGTTTGTTACTTTTTCAAGCATAAACTATGGAAGGGATTTGGATAACATTTAGTATGTAGATAAAACATAGTCTAGAATAACACATTGGTATGTTACTTCGTTCCTCAGGTCAACAAACGCATCGAGAAGTACGCGGCTGAAATCCCGAGGCGCTCCTAATATGACAATTTTTGAAGTGAAAACTTCTTTAGGCGCGCCTAGAGAGATTTTTCGTGGGCTGTGAATTGACTTCATTCGGCACGCTCGGGTATGATAAGAAAGCTTCGCTTAAACTCGGGATCATGGCTATTGGCCATCTAGAAATACGTCAGCCAATGGGAAATGCTGAAAGGGCGTGGACAGGCCATCATGGCATGGCCATCTAGAAACGCATCAGCCAATGGGAAATGCTGACGCATTTCTAGATGGCCATGCCAAGATGGCGAGGCCACGGCCACCGGTTACACCCGTGTAGTTTCCAAGGTAAGCTATCAAATTCGGAGTTATAAATTTTCACTTCTATCGGCACTTCCTACGACTGCCAATTTTTTTTTTTGTAGTCACTCGGATCTTTTATTCTGTGTAAACGCCTTACAAAATACACCTGACTCTGGCTCAGCCTTATGAGACGTAATTAATGCAGCGGCAGGGCTCGAGTTCCTGAGCTATTCCTGGATGAAAACACCCTCAGGTGTTCGCGTAATTAAGGAGATACGAGAGCTTTGTCTTACCTCACGACATAGAAATAAAAATAACAAGCTAACACTTATCAAACTAATATTATTAAAGGAAAAGTTTGTGTGTTTGTCAGTGTGTATGTTTGATCCCAAGTACCTCTGTAATGCATGAAATAATTCAAATGCAATGTTCAAGTACATGACCTGGATTTACACAATCATATACCATTTTTTATCCCGCTAAAGTTAGTGATACCTTAGACTCGGCTTACAACAACTATAAAAAAACTACTGGGGTATAGGATAATTAATTAAACGTAGCAGTTGAGCTATATAGTACACTTCAGATGTAAAAAATCCAACCAATATAGACTCACCAAAACGACATGGCATCAGCCAAATACTGAACATTGTTGAACGCTTTCAGATTTAGTTTCAAAGTGAATAACACTGCATTTGACTGCCAAATTGTTTGTTGGTAAGTGACGATATGAGGGAAGATGAAGCACGAAGTCTCAAAATGTATCTAATCCTAACCTTGAAAACACCATGCCCAAAACTACAAAAACTACAAAATATTTAATATTTACCAATGTAAAATAAAAATCTCGTGTCAAGAACTTTATTGTCTTTCAAAACTACTCATCAATTGCAATGATTGTATGTACATTTGGTAAATAAATCGTATTTTTTCCGCAATAAAAAGTAGCCTATTTATAGCTATTCCAGACAAAATCTAACTATGTTTCAAATTTCAACTCAATCCATTCATCGGTTGACGATTCGATCGATCATCAGCGATCAATATTGAATAAATAGCTCTATGCGGAAATGTGATTTGATAAAAACCCTATTGTCAAACCATATCTAAAGTATGAAGCTCAATGAAAGCGAATTGAAATTTTACAACGAGATGGATCGTGCCTAGATTTTGTGATCTGGCTTTGGCGTTCGAGGACCAATTCAAACATAAAATCAGTTTTACTTTGAAATAGCTGCTATTGAAGAGAATAAATATTATTGCTAATATCATGTCTTAGAAGTTGCTATGTACTGTGTTTAGTACCCGTTCCCGTTATTTTCCTGAAATGCCTTTGCCAGTTATTCTACCGCCAAGCAGTAATGTGCAAACATTACTGTGTTCCGGTTTGAAGGCAATGTTTCCAGAGAAATTACAGGGCTTAGAGATATAACAACCTAGATCTCTGGGTAGCGAGCTCAGTGCAGTGGTAGGCAATGATTTGGACTCTTCAAATTCCAATAGCTGGGTGTCACTGTGCTGTCATGTGGCAGGCATGTTGCTTATCAGGCACATGTCGTGCTCGTCTCGTCACTCTTTATATAAAAAACAAATGAAAAATAGTCTACGTTTTATCGCAAAGTTAAGTTTGATGGCTTTAAATTCTTGATCCCAAAAGGGACAATAGTACTTCGAGCGGCTAACTATGTCGTACCGGTAAGTCTTGGGTGCAAACTACTCGTATTTCATGTACTGAAGATTAACCCGATCCAAAAAGCTATCAAAATCTTTGGTAAAGTCAAATTGGTATATAAATTTTCAATGTTTGAGTCGTCAAACTGAAAGTGTCCAAATTGAACTAGAGTTAGGTTGTGAACAACGTTAGCGGTACGCCTAATCGATTGACAGCATCGATATAAACCAATGGATGGGCCCTGAGCACCTTGAAATCTTATACCTTTAAACGAGCAATTCTTGTATATATGTACATACCTATATAGAATCTGAATCTCGGAAACGGCTGGAACGATTTTCATGAAATTATGTATGGAGGGGGTTTCGGGGACGATAAATCGATCTAACTAGGTTTCATGTTTAAAAAACCCATATTAAACTGTCAAGTTAGACGTTAGAATGCGAAGGTAAATTTCGCCGCGTGTCGCGACAGCATTATAGCTCAGACGGCTCAGTCGGGCGGTCATGGCGGTCACGAATTAGTAGCTTCGGGTTCGAATCCAGACAGCTTCTCTTATTTTTCAAGTTTTATTATTTTTTAAGAAAATCTATTACTTGATGCCTTTTATCTGTAGGTAGGTATCTAAGTATTTTTAGTATTTAAACCACCCAGGTACCTGGTAATAAACTGCGCGTCTGTGTGTATCGTAAGTCTTTTACAAACAACCAATCTACTTGACCCCTAGAATCGCTGGCGGCAAAATATTCTGTGGTTCTACTTATTTTGGTTGTTGACAACGAATAGTGATAGCTAAAAACGTCCGGCGTTCAACGCTTCCTGCAACCGACTAGAACGGAAAGAGTGAGCTCACTCTTCCCAACGATAACATGATTCCGTGCGCCCTGAAGTTTGGGAGGGCACATCTGTGTATTGAGATCGTTGATTGACAGATGAACCTGTACCTTTGTTAACTTCGTTACCTACTCCTAAATTTGAGCAGATTAGTGAGATTTAGTGATTCCTAACGAGGGACAGAATTTGTAATTTTGAACTAAAATTATTTAATGAAAATAGTAATTTTAATCCAGCAATTTCTTAGAATCTTCAATTATTTGATTCTAGGCAATATTAATTTTCCCATTTTAAAGTTTACTGAATAAGATATATTAATTTATGAGTTGTTTAAGTTTGATATATAAATAAAGAATTTTCGCGAAATTAAAAAAAATATCTAAATAGGTACCTGTATTTTGCAATATTTTAATCACGTTAATGATTAATCACTTTTTGTTCCGTAACATGGCCTTCACACGCGATAATCTTGTTTATTTTCTTTAGACCTTCATTGGTCTACCTACGTATAAAGGTCTGCACCGACTTATACGACACGGCTACCATCCGACAAATAAAATACACTCAAATATGGGCGTTATGCCATGCACGTTAAGATACAGATTACATTGGCAACATAAATTAGCAGAACGCTCGCTGACAGCCATCTGCTAATTTATGTTGCCAATGTAATCTATATTTTAACTGGCATGACGTAAAGCCCATATTTGAGTGTATTTTATTTGTCGGGTGGGAGCGGAGTCCTATAAGTAGGCGCAGACCTTTATATAGTGTAGTTCGCATTGTAATTTAGTAATGTCAATAAGGCTCTACCCGTTATAAAAGTAAGGTAAAAGTAAGTAAGTATCATTGAATATTGCATATACGAGTAATTAAAAAAACCTTTCTAAGGTTGCTAATGCTCTCAATAAGGCTTTACTACGTATTCCTCATAAAAATTAACTTAAGTCGTTAACTGTAATTGAAACTAACTGCTTGTATATACCGTGGCCTCCTTACTTTTTAATTTTTACACTCGCCCAGCGTGTGGCCACGTTATAGTGCCTATGATTAAGAAATACGGCTGTTCGGGTGTTGTAGTTCGTTATTTAATTAAAACTTTATTTTACTTGTAAAATATTAACTGTTTTGATGGGTAAATACAAAGTTTTGATGGGAAAATGCCACGCGAATAATGCGACCCTTTTGTGAACCTTGGGTTCGAATGAAATGACAGCGGTGACGTCTGTGATTCTTGACAATGTCTGGAGGATCCAATTTTCAATCTGAAAAGAAACAATATTCTTTTGTTAATTTTGTTATAGAACATATAGTCCAGTGCAATTACGGAAATAAATAAACATTAAATTATGTAGTTTGGAGATTATAAAGGATCGATAGGAGAGTGTATTCTGAGCATATATTCCAATTTGAGGGATTCTGGCGAGGTCAGCTCAAGGTCATTTCGATGAAAACGCGTTTGATTCGATACCTCGAGAACGGTTAGACGAGAACATATCGATCCTTTATAATCTCCAGACTACATAATTTTATGTTTTTTTTTTCTCATTTTGTTCCGTAATTGCACTGGACTAATATAATATATGTAGGTGTGTAAAACATTACACTCAGCACCCGTACGTACTCAGTATCCTTAATAACAAGCTTGTATTTATTGCTTTTTATTATCATTAACGTGCTTTTTATTAAGTGTGTAAATATTGTAGTCGACCAAATTTACCAATTATTTTTTTCTAGCGAGTAGCGGTAAAATGTAAACATTGTTATGTTGCATGGATAAACTCCCTAAAAAAATACATTATCAAAAGACCTATGCTCGCTAGGCGATTTTAATAGATTTTAATAATTTTGTGGTGACGTCATCAGTGTAGTTGTAGGTAGTGGGTCACACTCTTCATACTAAACATACAGTGTAGAGCTACCCTGTCAAAGGAGCGCATGTGTCTTGCCATACAACCGAACTTCCTTCTTTCTTGTAGCCGATTGAAAAAACAACTATTGAGATTAAGATTAAGTTTTGAAATGTTTTGCCTGAGGGGGTATTTCCTGATGGGTATAATCTAGGTGATTTTAGAACTACAATTTGAATTAATTTGTTCTAGGTTAACGCGCTGTATCGTGGACCACATCGTCGCTTAACATCAGGCATGATGGCGGTTATGACCAATTCTTAGATATTATCCGAAGATATTTTTTTTATAAAATACAGAAAGCAAAAGCATAACTAGTCCAAAAAATCTCACTGCTGAGACACAGACTGAGGACTCTCGCATGGAGATAGTCAAGGTCATAATCCACCATGCTGACTCAGTTTGGGTAGATGACGCATGAACTCAAACGATTTTTCGAACATCTCGGTTTCTTCACGATGTTTTCCTTTACCGTTTTAAGTTAGCAGCAAAACGCACATGACTTGATAAAAGACAGTGGTGCGCGTGGGATTTGAACCAGGGACTCCGTATCAGTAGTCGCCGTTCTCGTCGACTAACTAAACCAGCTTTAATTTAAAATACAAATTTAGAACCCTGAAATGCATAATTCTTATATTATTTTGGGTAGTCTTGCAAAAAGAGGAAGTTATTCAAACATTTAAATCTTTTAAGCCGCCAGTCGAGCCCTCGTTAATTTTCTCCCGACAAAAAGTAAGTCAAGCCACACTGACAAAAAACACTTAACTGTGTGTCAGTAAAAGGGAATTGTTTGATAAACCAGGAACTGAGTCCTACTTCCTATTAATATTATAAATGTCAATAATAAATAATCATAATAAATAAATAAATTGTTTGGTAGACAATTCACACACAACACTATCTGACCCCAAACTAAGCAAAGCAATGTATGGATGTTTGTTGCTCAATCGCGTCCTAACGTATGAACGGATCAGGCTGAAATTTGGAACACAGATAGATTATAGTCTGGAAGAACACATAGACTATTTATCCCGGAGTACAACGGGAATGAGAACTTCGCGGGGAACACCGCGGGGCGCTGCTAGTATATCATAATCGTTGACCACTGCAGAAGTTACGGCTGGTCTAGTCGGAAGAAAAGCGACAACCAATCATGAGTCATGGCTTCAAATCCCACGCGTACCACAGTATTTTCGAAATCATGTGCGTACTGTGCGCTAACTTAAATAAAACGGTGAAAGAAAACATCGTGAGGAAACCGACAAGTAGGTACCTAGGATTTTTCAAGGTCATGCGTTTTCCACCAACCAGCACTGGGCCAGCGTGGTGGATTATGGCCTTGACTCTCTCTTTGGGAGAGTATGCCCTGAGCCCCAGAGATGGGAACATTTAGTGGGGTATTTATGTGACCATAGCAGGAAATATTTTAAAAAAGTACATTACTTAATTTTTTAACTTTAAACTATTATGTAGATAGATTTTGTACTTATTTGGCTTTTGTACGATCAGAATGGAAATGATTATCCTTCTTACTTCCTACTAGGTACTATTATTATGAATCTGAAAGTTTGGATATTTGTTGCTCAATCACGTCGGAATATCTGAACGGGGGGTCTACCGCCTAACGAAAAACGCTTTGACGCTTTGATGCTTTGGCACTGCCGTCTCTTTCATTTCAAGCGAGAAGAAAAGAGACAGCAACATCAAAGCGTCAAAGCGTTTTTCGTTAGGCGGTAGAGGCCCGGATCGGATTGAAATTTGGAACACAAATTATACTGGTATCTATTCCGGAATAACACATAAGCTTATTTTTTTTATCCCGAGATATTAACAGGACCGGGAACTACGCGGGTGAAACCGTGGGACGCTGCTAGTAATAATCTAAAAACTATCTAAAATATACATATATCTAAACTTTATAGTTAATACTAAGATTAAACTTAGGGTCCCCTTTGTGTGTTTCACGGTTCACGGTTACTATACTCTCGAAATGTAAAATGTACTCTAGCGTACATTTTACATTTCGAGAGTATAAAGATGTTATAAAGGGTTTCATAATACACAATGAACAAGCCTTTTCCTGCGCAATAAATCATTTTTAGGCTTCGCGGCGTCCGGCCCAGGGTCGGGTAATTTGGACTACAAAATGTCTGTTGAACTTGAACTTGCCAAGTTCTAAGGAAAAAGGTATATTAAAGGAAGCTTATTTAACATTACGCTCCTATCAACAGGAGCGGAGCATGAACGAAAAATGTAACAAAAACGAGAAAAAAAATGCTTTTGGAGAGTTGAGTCAATATTTTAAAGGTTGCGTCATTAGAGCCTAAGGTAACCCAATATGTTCAAAATTTGAATTGGTACGACCAATTTGCGATAGATGGCGTAACAACGTGCGCACGATTCAGTTAGTGGTAGTATAATATATGAAGGTATTTGGACGACCAACAAGAACTCTGACGATAGAGCTGGCCACTCATCTATGTTTCACCTACCTGAAGGTAGGTGAAACTTAGATGACTGGCCTGGAATTTTAGTGTGGGTAAAAATTTGGACTCTTCACGTTTTAGTAGCTGCATGACACTGTTTTTATCGGCAAGCGTGTTGCTTACCATCAGGCATTGCCCTGCTCGTACCGTCACTCTATATTACAAAAAAACTTGCTTAAACTGATGCACCAGCTACCCCTTGCTCCACTATCTCCATATATACCCGTCGAAATCTTGAATGCAATTTCCAAGCGTAATTTGGGTAGTGTGTAAATTTCTTAGGAAATGTGTCTAACATAATTTACACTTTACAACTTTCTTTGGAAGTTACGGATGGTATTGTCGGGAGAACGGCAACTGCTGATCTGGAACCCCTGGTTCGAAACCCACGCGCACCACTATCTTTTCGTAGTTATAAGCGTAATGCCGCTAACTTAATAGTACCTTACCAGTCTATTAAATCATACAGTCGTCTAGACGGGGCAATCGTGCGGGGCGTGCGGGGTTAGACGCGGGAAGCGCGCTCCCGCATTGCCTACATTACAATGTTAGTATTGCATTTACGGTGAAGATGTTCCTTCACCGTATTATCACAGTATAAAGAAATACTACCAGTAGTTTATCGCCTTTGATCTTGAGAGAAACGCCGATAATGTCTGGACACGGGTAGGGTTTTCGCAATTTTAAAAACGTGGCACCGAAATAAAATTAAAACATACGAAAGCAGCCCTGAGCCGCACTCCTGCAATACTAACATTGTAATGTAGGCAATGCAGGAGCGCGCTTCCCGCGTCTCGCCCCGCACGCCCCGCACGATTGCCCCTCGAACGACTGTATGTATCTATAAGTATCGTAAGGAAACCGACATGTTCTTAGGATCTTTCGTAGTCACGCATCATCCACCAACCCGCACTAGGTCCAGCGTAGTGGACTATGTACTTAACTATCTCCTTGCCAGGAAAAGTCCCGAATTCCAGCAGTGGGAACATTCAGTAACCTGCTTATGAAGCTAACAAAGCTATTTAGGAATTATGTACATCGTATTTACTAGACTTGGCTGGCACTGACTTCAAAAAATGTAGAATAATAAGTTAAAATATTTTTTGTTTTGAGTGCCGATTTGAGGTTTTGAAGTCTGTTAAATGTTTTTAAAGAAAGTAATTTATGCTACCTCTAGTTACTTTATTACTTTGACTATTTATAAATGGACGACCATTAAAATACATGAAATTTGATAGTTTAATTAGCAAAAAGTCAGCATTGTTGAAAAATCTAGATTTTCTGTAAGTAATACGTAGCAATTACTTAGGTAAGACTTGTTATACTTACTTATAAAGATGAGTACTTTGAACCTCATAGATCAGATATTTCAAAAACTCTTCAAAATGAATATTCTTTGGTGAATAAATGATGTGGAACAAGATAATTTTAATTAAATGTACTGCAATGGCAATGATTATTGCGATTAGCATAATTTGGTTGCTGGATTACAGTAGGGTTCGCAAAAAGAGATTTACTCGTATATTAAACCAAAGGGATTGATTGATTGAAAATTAAATTAATTAGTACTTATTCAAATAATCATAATCCTACTAATAAAATATTGTAAATGTCAACGTTTGGATGTTCTGATGTTTGTTGCTCAATCACCGTCGCTCGTCATCAGAATAGGTCTTTGTCTGTAATAGCACATAGACTATGGTCATACCTTTTATGACAGGAGAATAATGGGAACGGGAACTCCACGGGTAAAACCGTGGGGCAATGCTAGTTATATTCCGAGAGCTGATACCAAAATTTGGGTACGTATTAGGGGCTACCTGAAAACTTGACATATATGTAGTTATCCTATTTTTTTTAAATAAAGAGTGTCGAGACGAGCAGGTCATGTGCCTGATGGTAAGCAACATGCCTGCCACGTAACAACACAGTGACACGCAGCTATTGAAACATGAAGATTCCAAATCATTACCTAGCACTGCTCTGCGCTGGTCACCCAGAGATCTATGTTGTTATATCTCTAAGCCCTGTAATTTCTCTGGAAACATTGCCCTTCAGACCGGAACACAGTAATGTTTGCACATTACTGCTTGGCGGTAGAATATTTGGCAAAGGTGTGGTCCTTCCCCAGGCGGACTCTGCCAAGAGTCCTACCCCTACACAATTTCACAATCCCTACAATTCAATTATATCCCTACACGGAGGTGCAGACCTTGCTGGTGAGTAGCGGTTCAAAATGCATCCCTCAATTTAGATCACTGGGTAGTTAGTTAGTCCCTACCAAAATGATCTCTCTTTTTGAGAATCCCTATTTTTTAGTTATAAATATAATACAATACAAAACACTTTATTGGCACCACAAACAAAGTTGACAACAAGTAAGTAGCTAATAAAATAACAATCCACAATGGGCACAAAAGCCGATCTTTTCGCTAAAAGCCATCTCTTCCAGGTTCCAGATAACCTTTTCATTCATGAGGAAACTAAATTTGTAACATTTTGGGCAGTGGTGCGACTAATGATATTTTATAAGTAAATGTAGGTACTAATTATAAAATAACGCCCAACGCCCGTTATTTATTAGTTAGAATAAATAACGTCCAACTATAACATTTTTTGTACTTTGCAAAAAATATTTTCACGCGTCTGGCAATGTTAAAACGCCGACTAAATCATCTGGTTTTTTTTAAAACATTCAACTACAACATTTAAAAATTGGATATTGCCTCAAACATATTCACTGAATAAAGAAATTGAACAAAAAAAAAATGTATGGATCCATTTTGCCCCGCCTCTCACCAGCCATGTCTGCTCCTCCGTATTGAAGAATAATAGGATAGCCATGGGTCAAGTTTTTAGATTGCCTCAAATACACAAAATTTTCTAGTAGTTCTCGGAATATTAATGTACATCATATATTTTTTTTAGATTTTTCATTCTCTTACTTTAGAAGTTAGAAGGGGGGGGGGGGGACACATTTTACCACTTTGGAAGTGTATCTCGCGCAAATTATTCAGTGTAGACGAAGATTATTTTAGAAATCTCAACATCATTTTTGAAGACCTATCGATAGACAACCCACAAGTGTAGGTTTGATGAAAAAAAAATTATGAGTTTCAGTTCTCAGTATGGGGGGCAACCCTAATTTTTTTTTTTTGATCATATCATAATGGGGTTCACAGAATACATCTACTTACCAAGTTTCAACAGTGTAGTTCTCATAGTTTCGGCAAAAAGTGGCTGTTACATACGGACGGACAGACAGACAGACATACAGACAGACATGACGAACCTATAAGGGTTCCGTTTTTACGTTTTACGGAACCCTAAAAATTATATCAAAATAACATACCTGTGAATTCACCCAGTTACGCTTGACTGATTAAGATACGTTCCTATCGCCGACAAGTCAACCCTGTTCTATATTATGATGTCCACAGCTCACTGTACCGAGCAATTGGAAATCAATACGGATAAAGCTCTGCCCGCTCGAGAGCTTTCGTTGAGCTTTGATTGATTGAAGAGCTTAACGTCCGCTGTAAAAGCAGAACCACAATAATAAGGACTGATAGTAAAGATACTTAGATATTTATCTGTTAAAGGCCTGTTTACATTTTGATTAGTTAGTGCAGGTGTTGAGTGATTCAAACACAAGTGAACACCGATTGATCAGTGCGAGTGTAAACTACGCTACTACGCGAATAGACTACAGGCCCGTGAACAAAATTTACGGGTCAAATGAAACACCAGGAGACCTATGTAGGATGATAGAAGGGTGTAAAGTATTAAAATTCAGCACTATGCCGTCACTTGTAAGCTGTCCAACTGAGAGTGATTGAAGAGGGGGGGTTGCAACCCTCTACCATTTCTCCTTGTCGCATGATTTTTGTACGGCATTGCGAAATAACGGATTAGAAGAGGTATTGAAACTGTATGGAACCAATGACGTACTTAATCAAATGACCATTACTCGTACTCTGTAAATTTTCCCGGCAAACTAATAATTCAAAAGTTAACATTTATAATTTTTATAGTTTCAATACCTCTTTTAATCTATTATTCCGCAACGCCGTACAAAAATAATGCGACAAGGAGAAATGATCGAGGATTGCAACCCCCCCTCTTCAATAGCACTCAGTTGGACAGCTTACAAGTGACGGCATAGTGCTGAATCTTATTACTTTATACCCTTCTATCATCCTACATAGGTCTCCTGGTGGTTCATTTGACCCGTAAATTTTGTTCACGGGCCTGTAGTCTAGAAGTGATTAGAAGCGATTTCTATTTTTTGCGAGTAGCCACGTCCAGTGCCGTCTTCAGGGGGACCTCACTTGCAACGTGCCTACCATTAAACACGTGACGTGTTTAGCGTGGAGATTCAGATCGATGAATGTAGATTGGACAGTACTCGCATTACATCATCATCATCATCAACAGCCCAATAAACGTTCCCACTGCTGGGACTCGGGGCCTTCTCTCGGAAGGATAGAGTTAAGGCCATAATCCACCACGCTGGCCCAGTGCGGGTTGGTGGATGATACATGACTTCGAAAGATTCTAGGTACATGTCGGTTTCCTCACGATGTTTTCCTTCGCCGTTTTAAGTTAGCGGCATTCCGCACATGACTTCGAAAAGACAGTGGTGCGTGTGGGGTTTGAACCCGGGGTCTCCGGATCGGCAGTCGCCGTTCTCCCGACTAGACCAGCCGTAACTTAATTACATACCAGCACTAATCAGTCGATATTACTAATCGCCTGCACTCGCGGTAATCAAACTGAAAACAGGTAATAGTGCTAGTGACAATCTGCACTTGGAAAATATTTAGAGGTGGATACGGGGTTAGAACCTTTGACAGTAAAATAGGAGATTTTCACCACTCGGTCATAACCACTTTTTTCTTTAATTCAATTGCAATAGAATTAGGTTTGTTGATAAATTCCAGCTCCAGCGAAGTGAAACCCCAACCCCAATCACCATTCAGGATCTACAACTGTCCATAAACAACAGGAGCATCTCAGTTGACCTTTCATATAGGATAGAATGACGTGACGAGCAGAACGAGCAGAGTCTGATGGTAAGCAATTGCCCATAACATCACAGTGTCACGAAGCTATTGGAACATGAGTCCAAATGATTATTTAGCACTGACTGCTCTGCTTCGTCGCTATATAAGATGATTTCTATGATTTGTAACATCTCTGGAAACATAGAACTTCAAACCGGAACTCAGTGGACATTACTGTTTGGCGGTAGAATAACTGGCTGCTGGATCAGGCATATTCTGCAAAGGATACCTACTATTTTTTTTATTTTTTTTTAACTTCTATAGGTTAACACTTGACCGCCATCTCGCCTTATGTTAAGCGACGATGCGGTCTACGATGGAGCGTGTTTACCTAGATAAAACCGATTCACTCTCGATTTGAAGACACAAAGATTGTAACCATCGGGGAAAACCCACTCAGGCAACGTATTCCACAGCTTAAACGTTCTTATCACAAAAGTAGAGTCGAATCTCTTCGTTCGTGTTCGTTCCTACTACAACCAGAAGAGTAGGTAAATCTTGTCCCACTCATTTTTTAAATGTTTGGATTTTTGTTGCTATATCATGTCTTAACGTCAGGACGGATCTGGCTGAAATTTGGAACAAAATTAGATTATAGTTCGGAAAAACATTTAACCCATTAAGCCCGATTCGCGACGCGGCCGACGTCGTGACGTCACACAAAAAATCATTACTAAATAAAGTAGCCAAGTGCGAGTTGGACTCGCAAATGGAGGGTTCCGTTGCAGCTAGTAACACAATATACATAGTACACATAGTTCTTGTAGTTCGTTGTAATTTTGATCGAAGTTTCAATAATAGTGTATTTATGACGTACTAAAAAAAACTACTTATCAGATCGAGTTCAAACTAATTTTCGTTGGTAGTTTACATGGTAATGTACATCATATATTTTTTTTAGATTTTTCATTCTCTTACTTTAGAAGTTAGAGGGGGGGGGACACACATTTTACCACTTTGGAAGTGTCTCTCGCGCAAATTATTCAGTGTAGACGAAAATGATTTTAGAAACCTCAACATCATTTTTGAAGACCTATCGATAGACACCCCACACTTGTAGGTTTGATGAAAAAAATTTTTTTGAGTTTCAATTCTCAGTATGGGGTCAACCCTAATTTTTCTTTTTTTTAATTTTTTCTGTTAAAATCTTAATGCGGTTCACAGAATACATCTACTCACTAAGTTTCCTCAGTGTAGTTCTCATAGTTTCGGCAAAAAGTGGCTGTGACATACGGACGGACAGACAGACAGACAGACAGGCAGACATGACGAATCTATAAGGGTTCCGTTTTTACGTTTTACGGAACCCTAAAAATGAAACCAAATTTTGTATGTCTGTAAACGACAATGTACTAATAAATATTATCGCCTATCTCTTAGGCATCAAAATAAACTAATAATCGATTATGTATATCATGAAAAATTAAGGTTTTAAAGTCCTAAAACCGGTTTTGCCCAAATTTGGCCTCTTTTATCATGGGAAAGTAACGGAAACGGGAATTGCGCGGTTATAACTGCGGGACACTTCTAGTGTTAAATATGTAGAAGTTTGGATGTTTGTCGCAAAATTATACGTAGGAACGTTTGAACGGAACATGCTAAAATATAGAATACAATTAGATTGTAGTATGGATTAAGATGTGGGCTACTTTTTATCACGGTAAAGGAAAGGAAGCTGGAACTGCGCGGGTTAAACCGTAGGGTGCTACTTTATTAGTTTAGTTGGTATTTTTTTGACGTGATAACGTCTTATAATTCGATGAAGCCGGCTGCACGCCCGCAAAACATGACGTCATGTAACGTTACCGTGTTACCTCGCCTTATTACTTTTCGCACCATCTAGTGAGTGAAATGTGTATTACGTTCAAGGAGTCTGTCCATGTTTTAGAAAAGCGACGATATGAAGTTAAGAACTTGTGCTAGTACAATGATGTACCCAGAGATGGCGCTTTCAACAGCTTTTCAAAAAGTTTCAGAATGTTTTACCTAGACGCTTAACACAAATTCCATCAGTATTTTCTTAAGACGTTGTCACGTTCAACTATCGTCAGTAAACCGACTTTACAGACAACCATTTTTTGAACTAAATTGTCTTTAGTCTTCCTTTTTGCCCCAAAAATAAACCATTTCAATTAAATTCCGAGCCGGAGCTAATGGATAGATGAGAGAACTGAGGCGTCCGTCTAGTGGGACGGAAATTAAAACGTCTAAAACAACAGCTGCTACGGGATACAGATTCAGTTGACATTTTCCGAGTAGTAGAACCTTTTTGATGCGTAAAACTATCGAAAACTTTTTTAATACTAAATTCGTTTAAGAATATTTAACTACACTTTTTTGTTTTGACTGTTTAGTTTCGGGCTTTTCTCTAGCTAGGAGGTAATTAAGACCATAATCCACCATGCCGGCCAAGTGGAGATTGGTGGATGATGAAAGTCCTTGAAAAATTGCAGAGCGTGAAGACGATATTCGTTCCAACGACCTTACGATTAAAGAAAGCGAACGTTTTCGCTATAATGATCCAAGTAAAATCTTCAATTATTAAATTCATATTCATTTATTAATACAAGAAGTACACGTCCCTTTCAATTTTACAATGAATAGTGGAAATCATACAATAATTGTAAGTGGATAATAAATAAACAATATTTTTTTTCGAAATACAATAATTATTACCGATATATAAAATAAATTCGCCCTTAAAACCTCAACTAGGTTTGTCTAGGACAAACAGTTAAATTCGTAACTTATTATCACATGTCAGCCTAAATAGTATAATAATGTCAATGAGTCATAGAAAATAATAAACAACAATATTCAGATATTACAAAAAATTATATCAGACACATTAGGACCAAGAACAAAATAGGCTAAAGTTTTTAAAGGTACCTCAGTTCAACATTGTTTCCTTTCGAGACTTGTACCTATTCTGTTTCAATGTCATACATTATTATTATTCACGTATTTATTTCACCTAAAACAACATAAAAACATTAAAAAACCCTTAATCTAGATCGCCGCAGGCAGCGGGGCAGGGCCCAAGCTACCGGTAGTTAGAGCTGCAGAGTAAGCAACCTCCTGACTATACGTGCTGTGTCGAAGATGATCGCTTTCTGCATCTCACTGACTCTTTCATAGCTTATTATTAAAATGTAGGTAAGTATTATGACAATATCTTCAAGAAAAAGGCTTGTAAAATTCTAATTTTTCACATCAGCGTCAAGAATCGAAGCTCTTGGTCCGAAAAGGTATCAATTCATCATCCTCGATTACGCAGCGATGACACGGCGATACGGAACGAGGGTAAGACGAAACCAATTAGAACCCTAATGACTTTCAGGAAGTCGCGCGGCTTTTCACAGATTTTATTTTTCACTTAAATTCTACAGAAAGTTTGAAAACACACTTTATAAGTAGTCTTAAATAAATGTAGGTGTCTTATAGCCGAAAACTGGCTGACATTCTTACATCCTGACATATAGCACAGTATCTGAAAACACGACTTTTTAATCAACGTATCCTGCCCACCACGACGTATGGTGCCGAGACGTGGACGCTCACACATGAAGTTATGTATAAGATCAGGGTAGCACAGAGAGCCATGGAAAGGTCCATGCATCAAACTACAAGATCGAGTTCGAAACACTGAAATCCGACGAAGAACCAAAGTTCAGGACGTCGGAAAAGCAGTGACAAAGTTAAAATGGAGTTGGGCAGGGCATATTGTTGGGCGGTGTGAAGACAGGTGGACCAAAACTGTAACAGAATGATGGCCGAGGCAGGGAATGCGGAGCGTTGGACGTCCACCAGCAAGATGGGTCGACGATATTGTAAATACCGCGGGTCGAACCTGGACTCGATTAGCACAGGACCGAGGCAGATGGCAAAGTAAGAGAGAGGCCTATACCCAGCAGTAGGATAGAGAAGGCTGTGGATGATGATGATGATGACTAATAGCCAGTAGATGTTTGGAGTTCGACTTTAATCCAACTGATAACAAACCAGGTGATACATAATTATATTTTACTAAATATCATTGACTAGCGGTCCACCCCGGCTTCGCCCGTGGTACATATTATACATATTTTTTATTTATTTTTTAAATAAACTAAGAGTAAAAAATAAGAGTGACGAGACGAGCAGGACATGTGCATGATGGTAAGCAACATGCCTGCCACATAACAGCACAGTGACACCCAGCTATTGGAACATGAAGAGTCCAAATCATTACCTAGCATTGCACTGCGCTCGTCACCCAGAGATTATAGCACTCAGCGGTCACGAATGCCCAATGGTGAAAGAATTTATAAAATCAGTCCAGTAGTTCCTGAGATTAGCGCGTTAAACAAACTGGCTCTTTAGGTTTATAATACTAAGATAGATTAAAATGGACTAAGAGGTGCAGGAAGAGTTAAGCCTTTGACTTCACAATTTTAATTTAATTTTGAAATCAGACGTTAGTTTTCATACCTTATTTATCTGTGCACCAAATATCACCCTATAGTGCTCGCAGTATAAGTCTGCGCGCGACTGGTGGCGTACTTAATGTTGCCAGGTCAAGCTAATAGGTTCCCTCCCCTTTCATTGCAAACTTTCAACTTCATAAAACAGGTACGGGAAGGGATTTTTCAGGGAAGCAATATAACTATTTATAAATTATAGGACAACTGAGATTAGAACGAATGTATCGAAATAATGAACGCCGTTACAGTGCTGATTCAGTGCAGTTTGGTTCAGTATGACCAAGTATCATTGGTACAGGTTAATGACTGTCTGAGTCTCTTACCACCAGGAGAACTTTATTTTAGTTAATTACATTATAAAAAATCGGTAATTTTCAACCTACACCAACAACGAAATAATGATAATTTAATTTAAACTGGGAAATCTTTTATTGAGACCATAAATAACACTATTTGAAAATTTGGCGTATGAATGCTCTTTCAAGGATAATCTTATTTTTCAATAGGGTTTAAATCACGATGGATCACAGCGGTAACCGCAAAACTTCTTGTCCATGTCCTTTTAACAGTCATTCTACTTAGTATTGTGGGTCTTCTTTGTGCCTCTTTATTAGATACATTGTAGCCTCTTTAGTCTAAGTGCAGTGGTATGATGCGTTGTCCATTACCACGTAATTGTACGTTCTGAAACGCCTATAATAAAACATACAGTAATTAATACGGAGTAAATGATTACAGAGCATCCAAGCTAAAAAAATTAAGTCAAATTTCTTTTGGCGCACCGCCCACATATTTTCGCTTCGGTGGTAAATGAAGCTGACGCTGTTAGGTGAAAGGGTCGATCGGGTGAACGTAGGACCGCCGAGTGTACCCGAGCGAGAAAGATACAATCAGCTGATCTTTACTGCTGTGTCACTGTGTTTCCTATTTTGATTTGTATGTTATGAAAAAAATAATTAAATATAACTTGTTTCTCACATTCGGTCTTAAGCACTCACATTTTTTCCCACGGTTATTGATTGACATTGGCGATAAAACAATCAAACCTCAAAAATAAAGCCTCAGCTTAAAAATACGCCGATAATAGGTGGAGATTTGATTGCTATGGTATCCCTACATATTAGTTGTCAAATAGCTCTGCGTTTGGAAAACTGCACTTTTGGCCTGTTATTGTATCGTTCTTCTTCACAACCACGATTGATTTTCAAGAACCAGCCACGGCCAGCACTTTTAATCACTTTCGGCATAATAAAAGCTAATAATTACTTTGGAAATTAATAAATACACTAAACGTAAACAAACTTTTGTCAACTGACGTAAACTAGAAGTTGACGGCCTGTCAATTAGTTTCATATTTTGCTACGCGCAGAGTTATATTGCGAGCACTCTACCTCTGTTTTGCGTAAATGAGTAACAATCAAACTTTCGGGTTTATAATATTTCTAGGATTGATTGATTAAGTAGGTCTATTGACTCTATTCTTGTGAGAGAAGACCCCCGGACATAGCAGTGGGAACATAAATTAAACCCGTGCTATTACGAATGTAGCCTACGGATATATTATGTACCTACACGTGTTTCTAGTCTTCAAAAGGTTTTAATCATGCCGGCCGCGGGCGATCGTAATTGACAGACTGATCGCCCCAATAACTGCCGATCATCCAACTGATTCGTATAATTGCTGACGAGACCTTACTTTTATAACTAGAGGGAATATTTATAGAATCCAATCAGTTTATTTAAAATTGGTATACCTACTTAGGTGAGTTGACTCTCGAACTGAACTTATACCTACGTAGACACAACCACTTGGCAGGTAAAATTTAGAAGTTTGAGTCTACTTAGTTTAAGTTGTGTAAGTAGGTACTTAACTAAACGTGTTTAAATGGTTTTTGAACCGATTTAAAAAAGGGGATTTCAGTTCAACAGAATATGTTTTATGTAACTACTAGCGACCCATTCCGGCTGCGCTCGGATATTGTCATTGAAAGAATATTAATCGAAATAAAAACTATCCTATCTCTTAAGTTGGACCAGACTGCTCGCGGCGTGCCAATTTAATTTAAAATCGGTTAAGTAGTTTAGGAATCCATCGCGGACAAACATCGTGACAGGAGATTTATATATATTAAGATATGTATGTATCTGCCGACCCGAAAGAACATAAAAGAATTGGCCTTATGATTGAGTGTTTGTTCGTTACTGCATCTCTGTAGCATAACTGGTAAAGGTGTGGTACCTCCCCAGGTGGACACTGCAAGCATAGGTAACTAACTTAGCTTAACGACGCTAAAACAAAAGACGTCACTCTTCTCTGTTATGAACTTTTTCTTGGCATAGGACAGAGGCATGAAGCTCACGGATGTCTCGTTCCACTTGGTCTGCCCATCAGAATTTGGGACGCCCCAATAGCCGTCGAGCATTTGAGACACTTAAGCGCATCAGCGCGCATAAAGCTTGATCCTCTCCCATTGATTCTCTAAGTGACCAAGCCTTTTTTTCGTTTTTTCTTCTTTCTGTTTTTTTCAATTTTGCAATTGTACCTTACCCTCCAGCGTCTGTCATCTTTTCTTGTAGGCCCTAAAACTTTCCGGGATATTTTTTGCTTCGTAACAAGTACTCCATTCCGCATAAATGTTTAGAAAAATATCACTAAATTTGTAGTTTGCTGCCGCCATTTTGACAGTTTGGATAGTTTCTGTCTAGGTGGAAGTGAACCTAAATTGAAAGGAACAGGCTATGCAAGTAATGAAACGTCATTGATCCAAATCATTTGCCTACCTGTTTGATCAAATGGCTGAACATTACTCAGACCGTTAGTTAAACGGCACTGTTTAGTAAACAGGCTAGATTGTAGTAGATTTAACGGTTAATTAACTAGTTGGCTGCGACAAATAGGTACCTACCTACATCATCATCACACTATTCACACACACACGTCAAACTTGAAACAAACCCTCGATTTTCCATCTGGTAATTAAGTATATACTCGTAGGTACTTTATGAAAAATTTGAACAGAATAAAACACGATAGGTTACACTTAGTTAGATACATTACACTTAGTTAAATTTCAGTTTGCCGACCTCAAACAATAAACATAATTAGATAACTTTGATCACATTCAAATACTACATCGCTGGCCCACAGCAATTTTCAAGGCTCTCACAAAATTTATCGCTCGTTAAATTTTAAATCTCAGCTATAAACGATAATAACACAATTTCTATTCTTTTCAGATTTCTCTCGTGCGAAATGTAAGCGTTATACTTAAAATACACTCTGTCAAAGGCCTAGACATCTAATTTAATTTGCTCGAAATTTTTCTCTTGAAATGAAAATTTGAGAGGTTGCTCCAAATACCGAGTTATCACCACCACCATCATCATCATCGATAGTCCTCCCTTTTTACTTTGCCTTATATCCAGTGGCATAACTATTAGGTTACATGAAGCTCATGGCAAATTCTGAGCTGAGAGGGGGGCTTTTAGTTAAAATTCTCACGATACTTATTTTTTTGAAGTGAAAACTTCTTTAGGCGCGCCTAGACAGATTTTTCGTGGGCTGTGAATTGAATTCATTCGTCACGCTCGGGTATGATAAGAAAGCTTCGGGTAAACTCAGGACCATGGCTATTGGCCATCTAGAAATACGTCAGCCAATGGGAAATGCTGAAAGGTCGTGGACAGGCCATCATGGCATAGCCATCTAGAAACGCATCTGCCAATGGGAAATGCTGACGCATTTCTAGATGGCCATGCCAAGATGGCGAGGCCACGCCCCCGGTTACACTCGTGTAGTTTCCGAGGTAAGCTATCAAATTCTGAGTTAGGTATAAGTTATCACTTCTATCGGCAGTTCCTATGACTGCCATTTTTATTTATAGTGTAGTGACGAGGTGGGTGATCAGGACATGTGCCTGATGATAGGTAACACGCCTGCCCATAACATCACTGGTCTTTTTTCTTAAATGGTAGGTAGGTACCTATCTATGTATCATTATAATGGTATCAACAAAAAGGAATTTTCAATCATTCATTTCATTTGCTGTGCTAAGATATAAGGATACCTACTTATCTAATATCAATCTTTAAATAATAGTATTTTCTCTTGAAAAATTGGCCTTAAACAGTGATGTGATCGTCTACAAACTCACACTACGTAGCAACATGAGAGGGGGTTTAAAAAGTTACTTAAAACATGAAGTCATCAATAGACGACCCCTATTAGTTATAGGTACTCCAGGATATATTTCGGAGAATGATCTGCGAAACTAGTCTCGAGAATCCAGAAGTCGGCAGTCGCGCGTAAAATAATATCCCTATCGCCTCCAAGCCTGCGGAAAATTCGTTCCAAAAATCGAGCTAAGTCTTAGCGAGATAGTTAGGTACTATCTAACTCATCATCATCAACAGCCCACTAAACATTCCCACTGCTGGGACTCGGCGCCTTCTCTCGCAAGGAGAGAGTTAAGGCCATAATTAATCCACCACGCTGGCCCAGTGCGGGTTGGTGGATGACACATGACTTCGGAAGGTTTCTAATTCTAGGTACATGTTGGTTTCCTCACGATGTTTTCCTTTGCCGTTTTAAGTTAGCGGCATTAGGTACGCACATGACTTCGAAAAGACCGTGGTGCGTGTGAGGTTTGAACCCGGGGTCTCCGGATCGGCAGGGGCCGTTCTCCCGACTAGACCAGCCGTAACTTACTTACATACGTCTAACTCATCTTATATGTAAAATTCTCGTGTCACAGTGTTTGTTTCCTTACTCCTCCGAAACGGCTTTACTGATTTTAACCAAATTTTATATGCATATTCTGTAGGTATGAGAATCGGCTACTAGCTATTTTTCATACCCCTAAGTGACAAGGGTTGTTCACTAAGGCAAAACAACGTTTGCGGGGTCAGCTAGTACTTACATAATATATAAACCGAGTGCTATGCACTCTGTCAAGTGCTATCGGAGCGTAATGAGTAGTTGAGTAGATAATTAGGCGTTACGACAGCAACGCGAGGACGCCTAGACGGCACGCCCTCGGATCGCGGATCGCAGTGTCGCCGACTGAAGTTCCACCAACATTCCTTCATTGTTTAAACGTATTTCTAAAATTAGTACGGAACGTTTCGAATACTCCAATAGGTATTTCTTCTCTAAACGTACAATGTCTTTGTAGTGGTAGGATTATTTGCGCAGAGTCCACCTGGGGAAGTGACATACCTTTGCCAGTACCTAATTCCATCGTCGAGCATTAATTAATTTTGTAGAAATTATAAATAGCAAAAAAAAATTGGCAGTCATAGGAACTGCCGATAGAAGTGTCAACTTAAAACTCAGAATTTGATAGCTAACCTCGGAAACTACACGGGTGTAACCGGAGGCCGTGGCTTCGCCATCTTGGCATGGCCATCTAGAAATGCGTCAGCATTTCCCATTGGCTGATGCGTTTCTAGATGGCCATGCCATGATGGCCTGTCCACGCCCTTTCAGCATTTTCCATTGGCTGACGTATTTCTAAATGGCCAATTGCCATGGTCCCGAGTTTACCCGAAGCTTTCTTATCATACCCGAGCGTGACGAATGAATTCAATTCACAGACCACGAAAAATCTGTCTAGGCGCGCCTAAAGAAGTTTTCACTTCAATATTGTATAGAAATTACAGGGTAAAGAGATAAGTAAATCATGATACATTGATACTTTATTTGCCTGTGAAACTCTGTGGTCTACTTACTTACAGATGTTACATGTCATGGTAATAGATATATCAAGTTATCTCCGACTGCCGTGGGTTGCACATTCCTTCGCAGTGCTTTGAACTCTTCGTGTTCAAATAACTACGAGGCATGTTATGTGCACGCGACGTGTTGCTTACCATCAAGTGCATGCCTTGTTCGTCCTATATTATCAGAATCAGAGTGGCATAAATAGGTGGCTTTATTATTTCCAGATTGACAAACTTAGAACGTTTTAAGGCCAGCGAGTGTACAGTATGATGAGTGTGAGTATTGTCGAAAACAATACCTACGCGTTCTATCGTGAGCGCGTAAAAATGAAACTTACAATACAAATTCAATGTTTACGCGCCCACGATAGAACGCGTACCTATTGTTTTCGACAAGACTCGAGATTTTTTTTTATAGTATAGAGTGACGAGACGAGCAGGAGCTCGTCTCGCATGATGGTAAGCAACATGCCTGCCACATAACAGCACAGTGACAAGCAGCTATTGGAACATGAAGAGTCCAAATCATTACCTTGCACTGCACTGCGCTCGTCACCCAGAGATCTAAGATATTATACCTCTAAGCCCCCATAATTTCTCTGGAAACATTGCTCTTCAAACCGGAACACAGTAGGTAATCTTTTCACATAACTGCATGGCGGTAGAATAACTGGCAAAAGTGTGGTACTTCCTCAGGCAGACTCTGCAAAGAGTCTTACCACTACAAAATGTAGCGACTCTAGCAGCTCTAGAGACCTCCATACAAATTCCATGTCTACTCGCTCACAATAGGACGCGTACCTATTGTTTTTGACCTATTCTTTACGACTTACCACCAGACGAGTTGTTGGTCAAACGTGGATCTATTTATTTTTTATTAAAAATGTGTTGTATCACGCAGTGAAAAAAAACCTTTTTAGTAACAATTTTTTTATTAATTATAATATGATTTTAGAAACACTTTATACAATTTTAATTAATAATAATTATTGTAAAATGAATATGCCTATTTACAACGTCGTATAAATATATAGTACCTATGTATTGTTACGCCACAATTTGAATATAATCCTACTAATTTAATAAATGCGAAAGCATGAACGTTGGATGTTATTGCTCATTCACGTCGGAATGGCTGAACGCATTGGGTTGAAATTTTGAATACAGAACAGTTTGGAACTACGCGGGTAATAAAATCGCAAGGCTCTGCTAGTACCTACTGATTTAATATAAAAAAATGTAGGTGAGTATTTGACGACTATATATATAAATCAAAAGATATGCCCTAAGCACCTTGAAATTGTTAACAAACTTCGTCAGCACTAGCGTGAGCGGTTTACAACTACCAATCTATTTAATCTAGAATCGCTAGCGGCGAGGTATGTTGCGGTTCTATTAAATGTATAGGTCTGAAGGTCCGGCGTTCACCGCTTCCTACAATCGACTAAAACGGAAATACATAGTGAGCTCACTCTTCCCAACGATAACATAATTTCGTGCATTTGAAGTTTGGGAGGGCGAATCCATTGGTTTATATCGAAGGATACAAGTCTACAAAATGAGATACATCTATCCTTTCACGTAAACTTACCGCCTAACTAAAATTATATTGCCTTTGATAACGTTATCATTTTAGCCTGAAATGAAAGAGAAAGCTTGAACCGTTTTATACAGCCAAGGGATGGTTGGTCTGTAACGATTTCATTACCTAACTTCTTATTTTTATTTGACATTAGCAGCACTCCGCGTATTACTCACGTAGTTCCCATTCCTGTTACTTTCACCGCTGTGAAAAGCCAACGTGCTATTCCAGACTTTAAACTATCTATGATTTAAATTACGTCCCGATCCGTTTAGCCGCTTCGACGTGATTGTGCAAGCAACGTCCAAACTTTCAAATGTATAATATCAGCAGGATGAGAGGGATGTCTTGCACCCCTTACCAGTGCTCATCCGATCTTACGCAATTCCAGAATTAAATAAAGCAAAAATAAACAAGCCAACGGGTATCTTATGGTCAAGCATGTGGTATCTTGAACCTTCTTTATGCCATGTGTTATTTGGTAAAGCGACGTCAAATGTAAGCCCATTTATAAATTCAAATAAAATTGTAAATATCTGTTTGTCATGCTACATAACAAGAACTTTGATAGAGCAATGGAAAAAGGTAGAATCGCTTGTCTAAGAGCGTCTATGCGATTAACTAAGGAACCAAAAAAAACGTCAATAATGTATACAACGGAGATCATATTTATGATGTTCTGAATTTCAAATCATGAACGTGAGCGAGCGAACGTTCCCCCCGTAGGTACGTATTAACATACAAAAAGACAGAACATACTTCAAATACAAAAAGTAATCACTGCAAGGCTTACGAGCAATAGGAAAGTATTCAGGCAGATGGCCTATGCTTCAAATGCATAGCAAGTAAGCATCACTGCAAGGTTACAAGCAATGGTAAAGTATTAAGAAAGACAGAATATGCTTCAAATGCATAGGAAGTAGCCATTACTCCAAAGTTACGAGCAATGGGAAAGTAGGTATTAGGAAAGACAGAATATGCTTCAAATGCATAGGAAGTAGCCACCACTGCAAGACTACGAGCAACGGGAAAGTATTAAGGCAAATGGTATATGCTTCAAATGCATAGCTAGTAAACATCGCTGTAAGACTACGAGCAATGGGAAAGTATTAAGACAAATGGTATAAATATGCTTCAAATGCATAGCTAGTAAACATCGCTGTAAGACTACGAGCAATGGGAAAGTATTAAGACAAATGGTATATGCTTCAAATTCATGGCTAGTAAACATCGCTGTAAGACTACGAGCCATGGGAAAGTATTAAGACAAATGGTATATGCTTCAAATTCATGGCTAGTAAACATCGCTGTAAGACTACGAGCAATGGGAAAGTATTAAGAAAGACAGAATATGCTTCAAATGCACTGAAAGTAGCCATCACTGCAAGACTACGAGCAATGGGAAAGTATTACGAAAGACGCAATATGCAACATATGCATAGCAAGTAGCCATTACTGCAAGGCTACGAGCAATGGGAAAGTATTAAGACAGATGGCCTATGCTTCAAATGCATAGCTAATAAGCATCGCTGCAAGACTACGAGCAAAGGGAAAGTATTAAGAAAGGCAGGCTATGCTTCAAATGCATTACTAGACAGCCAATACAATTGTCTGCTTGTGTAGATAACTTTGTTAAAACAATAAATATAGTATCTCGCTTCTTAATCAATGTGTGTTTCAAATAAAACGGCGATAATTAATTAATTAATCACTAACAAATGTTAGCAGAGCTTGGTTCGCCGCAAAACGCCAAGAAAAATGACTTCCTCAATGGCGTCGTATCGAGTCGACGCGCTAACCAAAAATAGTTATGATACCTGGTATCTACAAGCACAAGAGCTGTGCTAATAGAAGGGTAGAAGGCGACCAATGGGATTGTGTTAATGGGAAGAAAAAAATATCGGCGTCCGCGTCAACTACGGAGAGAACAGAGTTCGAAAAACAAGATCTCATGGCAAGATTGGAGTTATTCCTACTTATATCTGAATTTAAACAAATAAAAGGATGTACAATATCTAAACAAGTATGGTACAAACTGAAATCTATATATCAAAGTATTGGTCCTGCCAGAAAGGCTACTTTGCTCAAGCTATTAGTATTGAAGAAGATAACCTCAAATGAAGATGTCAGGGACCACATAAACAACTTAAAACACTTGCCACTTTTGAACGTTTAGAAATGAGTACAATACAGGATTGAGTGAATTTAACTTGTTTTCCTTCATTAATTGATAAATCATAGCACATAATGGCTGCCCAACGAGTGGACCCGTGTTCCTAGTTGTGTGAACGGTGTGAAACAAGTGAGTTTAGTTCTCAAGTGTAATTATCCGACCTAAACCTAAAGTGTTAAGTGACGGAAGCGTAAATTTTTCTTTCCGATTTCAAATTCAATCGAAAATGACGAGACGACAATCGAAGAGACAATCCGACACCGACGCCAGCAATGGTGTCGAGGAGGTGCCTGTACCAACGGCAGCTGCCATGATGGCCACTCTGCAGCGAACACAGAACGAAGCCCTCGAGCGACTCGATCGCGTCCTAGAACGTCCGTCGGCTCCGTCGGTTCGCTTCGTGTACAACGCGTTTTTTCCAGCGAGTCGACCGAATCAATCCAAAGTGTTCATTGATGCGATTTCCAGTTACCAAGACTGCAAAACTATCGCTACAGAAAATTTATGGTATGTAAATATAAGACCTCACACCCAGACATTAGTTTCCACGTGTCGACGAATTCACGTCGTCCATTTTGCCGGTATTGTAAGAAATATGGGCACTGGCGTGACCAGTGTCGAAAACTATCTGAGAAGATCTGAGTATGAAAGTGCACTTAGACATGGTATATGGCCTTCTCGACCAGGGTATCCGAAAACGATTACGTCGTGAAGAATGTTCCAGCTTTAGTGAGCTACTAGGAAAACATCGAGCTTTGGAGGAACAACGAGTAGGAGATAGCGCCAACAAAAGCAACGCTGCATCAACGCGCTATTTGTCATATCGACCACATCGGATCACCTCAGCGACTATGGCTGGGATCAGCCTGCATACCCAACTTCAGCATACTAGTACCACCCCGCGAGTGCAAAAAAGTTCCCCTACGCTATCTATGTCAAAATATACTCCAGCGGTTCAAGCATCAGCAGACCATTTACGAGCCGAATCGATTCCGAGTGCGGCCGCCAACGGCGGAACAGCGCCCTCATTACACCCAGATATTAGTAACAACGCGTCGACGAAGTCACGTCGACTCACGTCGTCCATTTTGCCGGCATTGTAAGAAATATGGGCACTGGCGTGACCAGTGTCGAAACCTATCGGGTGAGTTGGTGGAACATTTGAATAACAACACACCGATACCTACTAGTAAAAAGTAGGATTAAAATGAGTGTTTTATGTATCGTAAATTTAGATTATGTTAAATAAAAATTGTCGTACAATACATTGATGTTCAATAGTTGTAAAAATGTACGTTGTCATAAAAATGTAAAAAAGTCCGGTCCTCAGTCCTCACTTTCCCTTTTCGCTCCGCGGACACGACAGACAGGACTGATTCTCGATTTAAAAGATTCGATCGAAAGTTTTAGGTTTCTGTGGTACTGCACAGGTTGATACGGGCGCTAAACATTCTATTGCGGGACATACGTCGTATAACATATACATACGTCTTTTGCGCCAAGGTCACCCGTCACGTCCGCATTGTTCACGAATAAAATTGGCGGACGGAGGGAATGTTCACTCGATGTTCGGTTGAAGAGAAGAACAATTCAATCAACTTCAACACGAAATACCTGGGTTAGTTGTAGATTTTTCTAGCAAACTTTTGTAATTTTCTAATGGACTGCGTTAGAGGTATAAACTCCGTGTAGAATCGGAGACCCACCAGGTAGCGTATGCCTCGGCCACTACTCTTATACAGGGCGAAGGAGTACATCGTTCACCAGCAGAGTACGACTACCCGAAAAAACTCTTAACTAAGAGTCTGGACATCTTCAGTCCAGGGGATCGCCTACAGGCCTACACCTTTAATCGAACACTGTACAAGTACAGGTGAGCACTATTCTTTAGCCGTATCTCCTTACCGCAAGAATCCTGCGAAGAAAGATTTCATGAGAGCTGACATGTTCGGATGTGCGGGTCAAATGGTGTCGTCTGGTGTCGAAGGTGGTCAAATCGTATAAGAAGGAAGAATCATGGCTTGCATGCTATTGAAATTCCCGCAAAGTCGCCAAGACCGCTCTTGCTAGTTAGTGGTTTGGCGAATCAAGTGAAAGATCGAAAAGGAGAAAAACTGAAGAAGTACGTTCAAATGTGGAAAAAGAAATTTTATTTTTCATGCTGCTCAAGTTGAATTGCGAAAAACTGGAAAACGACACGCTTCCGAAATATTAAAAGAAATCACTAGTAGGGTAGATTGGGTACGGTTGAAACAAAATGAATATCTTGTGAATAGTGCGCGATGCGGTGAGGGGTACAAGGGGAGTACGAAGCGGGCGACAGGTCGAAACATGAATTTTAGCATTGCGTCGCTCTTCGGGCGCGGTGCTTGTCTGTAGGAGTCCCCATTGTGTTTTTTAACGGAAAAGTAAGTATTTCGATATCTACATTTTTGCAATTATTAAGATTTCATCTATAGTTAGAGTATTGAGAGTTTTGTTACAGTTAAATTGAAGGTTGTACAATGCCGAGGGTACGCCAAAGAAAGACTACAAAAGGTCAAGCCGACTTATTAACATACGAACGAGCCTATGAAGATGTGGAAGCGGGATCTTCGTTGAGAACAGCGGCAGAAAAAATGAACTGAACCAGTGTTCCCTGTTCAGATATATACGTAAAGAGATTCGACTGGTAACGGTGACAATCAAGAAATGGGATATAAGGCCCATAATCGTGTATTTACCCAGCAACAAGAGCGTGAGCTATCTAAATATTTAATTAGATATTAGAATTAGTATATTCAATTAAATTAGTATATTTAAGTAAATTAGGAATTAGAATATTTAATTAAAAATAATGTTAGATTATAAATATAGTCAAAGACTAGAATATTAGGTACTTAATAAAAATATTTGTGATAGTCAACTGTGCCATTACCATTCGAAACACGTTATTAGAAGATTAATAAAAGATGATAATTGATTATATTTTGTATTATTTGCATGTTTCAATTGACCCCAGACACTGTTTCAACCGACCCTGGCATGGGGACGGTTAAACAAATTACTTTTTTTTTGACGTGATAACGTCTTATAATTCGATGAAGCCGGCTGCACGCCCGCAAAATTGTAACGTTCCGCCGTTACCGTTAGTTCGTCTTCCGTGCCATGCGGACGAAGCTGAGCGCTGAGGGCGCCACCCGCCGAGTCGAGCGGTATCACTACTCGCGCTATCAGCGTACTGATTTCTTAAGACGTTGTCACGTTATATCGTCAGTAAACCGACTTTACAGACAACCATTTTTTTTTTATTGGATTTTACTCAGAAATTACTATACAGTGATACATTGCCCTATAGTAGACAGTTATAAGGTATTTTATTTAGTATGTTTCCGATACCGCTCGCTTAACAAATCTTGATGCTATGCATGATAAATGCTAAAATGTTTCAACCGTACCCAGTCTACTAGGAGTAGGCTCCTACTCGTGCAACGAAATACAAAAGTGCATTTTCTGAAGTAAGAAAAGAAGAAACTTTCCCTCTTACCACATTACAAGCCTTGGCAATGTTTATACTTTCACTTTCACTCATAGAAAATGTCAAGTTATTCGAAGATAGAAGAACTAACAAGATTATTTTTTCCGTGCTATTATACACGCAGCGTTTTCCAAAGAGCAAAACAAGAATGTTACCAGCCGAAAGATGCTTTACAGTTAGGTTAGCACATGTAAGCATGTTACCAGTAGGTACGTGACACAGATCATCGAAACTAGCCAAATATTGAGTAGTACGGGTTTTGACATCAATGAAGATCGCATCGCTTTTATTAGCGGGATTAACAGAAAAATATTCCCCTGTGATAATGGCGATCGAGCATTGCGGCATACCATTGACAGCGGACCAAGTTGTTGGACATGGAAGAAAGCGGAAACAGATGCGACAACAGCGCTTTCAATTCCAGTGGCGCGTTTCCGAGTTACAAGAAGAATCGGAATGACGCCCAGCGGTCAAAGACAACACCAAATACTATAACCAGTGTTGCCACCTTAGCCCTTTTCGGTCTAGATCTAGCACTTTTTACTGTAGGTAAACTCGTTTTTTCATGCTTTAGCCCAAAAAGAGTAATCTAGCCCTTTTCAAGCGAGACGAACCGCGATTACCAAGTTATGAAACAATGCGCGTTATGTAATATAGATTTCGTCAGTTCACACTTTATGATAACGATTGAAAGAGTTTTGCTGTTCCTACAAGGTGCCAACTGAAATAATAAAAAAGTGTGGGAGTAATTTGAAATACTCGTTCAAATTGGCTAAGAACACAGATGTCAATCAGCCATCAACTGCTTCTGCTTTGGCAGATATGATTTTGGAAAATTCCGATGCGGACTCTTGATTTTTAACAATTTCATAACCAACTTAATTGTTAATTATAATTAGATTTTTCTGTAATTAATACGTTTCGAATTTAAACAATTTTTAACCCTTTGCATTGGTATTTTTATGGTTTTTCCCATTCTAGCACCTCTTTTGATTGCATTTGCTAAATCTAGCTCTTTCTAGCTTGTCCGACTGCTCTTTTTCAAAAACCAAGGTGGCAGCACTGACTATAACGTGCTACAAATGTAAACAAACAGGGCATTAGCGCAACCAATGTACATTTTCGAACAAAAATTCGACGAATACAAATAAAAGTGAACGTACAAGCAGTACTGCGTTTAGCGCCGTATTTTTTAATTGTGAATTTTGCAAAAGTGATTGGTTTATTGACTCCGGGGCGAGTGTTCATCTTACTGCGAACGATGGATGTCAAATGTGTCGCGCGATATTGTAATCAAGGAAATTGTCGTGGCAAACAAAGATAAAGTACCTGTTTTATGTACTGGAGATGTGCAGATTACGACAAAGACGCGCACCTGTGAATACGATATAACATTAGAAGGTGTGTACTGCGTGCCTAAGTTACATTTTTTTTTTTAACTTTCTAGGTTTACACTTGACCGCCATCTCGCCTGATGTTAAGCGACGATGCGGTCTACGATGGAGCGTGTTTACCTAGAAAAAAACCGATTCAGTCTCGATTTGACGACACAAAGATTGTAACCATCGGGGAAAGCCCACTCAGGCAACGTGTTCCACAGCCTAGACGTTCTTATCACAAAAGTAGAGTCAAATCTCTTCGTTCGCCTCTTTGGAACATCAACCATGAAACGATGTTAACTAGGTACAAATCTCTTGTCTGTCAGTCGACTTATATCAAAAGGAAACAAAGTTTTATTTAATAATGAAGGTTGTCAGATTTTCACTGTGTTTCACTGTTCACAGTACTGGTGGCTATAGCGAGTCTGCTGAATGGTATGTATAAACTCAACATGCCTGAATATTGTTCATCAGCTGCAGTGATGATGTCCAGTGAAGTTTGGCATAGAAGTCTGACTCATGACAACAGCCAGTATTTGAACAAGATGCAAGATGCTGTACAGGGATTGACACTTGATAATAAGAAAGATGTATCAAAGTCTTCATGTGTTGCATGCTGTGAGGCATGTAAACCCGCTTACCTTGCCCCAAAGAAGGTAACAGAAGTACTGAATTGCTACATATTGTGCATATTGATCTCTGTGGACCGATGCAAAACCGATCAATAGGTGGCTCCAGATACTTTATGCTGTTCATAGATGATTTTAGTCGTATGAATGACATACATTTATTTTTTTAAAACAAAAGACTAGGTTTTAAAATGCTTTCAGCAGTATAAAGCGGAGGTTGAGAATTAACTTAATCGCAGCATAAAGATCTTGAGGAGTGACAACGGGACAGAATTCTGCAAACAGTAAGTGTAATGATTTTTTGATGTAACATGGGATAGTACATCACAAAACGAACCCATACACATCTGAGCAGAATGGTCTCTCAGAAAGATACAACCGGACTGTTGTTAAGAAAGCCAGGTGTCTAGTGTTCGATGCAGGTCTCGAGAAAAGGTTTTGGGCAGAGGCGGCACACACAGCAGTGTACTTACAAAATAGAACTGTTTCCACATCATTAAATTATAAAACTCCTTTCGAGATATGGACGGGCAAAAAGCCTGATGTAAGCCATTACGTGTCAGGAAGATTTGACACTTCAGGAAGATTCACACACAGAACAATCAGAGAGCTTGAACGCAGATGAGAGTGATGAACTGTATGTACCTTGTGAAAATGACACACATAGCTCTGAGTCTGGTACAACAGAGAGTGAAGACTCCAATATACTCAATAATGTCAATATGACAAGTGGTACTAAGCGTAGGGAGCAGGCAGACAGATATGGATTTGCAAGTGGTTGTATAGAAGATGACATGTTCACGGGTGAGATATCATGCCTTGGCAGGACATGAGAAAGCACAGTGGCTAGCAGCAGTGCAGGATGAGTTGCAGTCATTTGAGAAAAATAGTGCGTCGGAACTCGTAGATGTACCAAGAGATGGTACTATAATAATATTATAATTATTATTATTATATATAATATAATAATAATTATTATTATTATTATTAAAAAAAGATGGTACTATAGTGCAGTGCAAGTGGGTCTTGTGGAAAAAGTATGATAGTGATAACAATGTGCGTCCGGTTCGGCGACTGTCAAGTGAAGAACGTTACTTACAGTGTCTGACAATTTTTTCCAAAAAAAGTGCAAAAATCTTTACAATCACTACTTAGTTAAAAGTGTAGACGACTATAATACAAACATCCAGAATCACAAATTATAAGTGAATCAATGGACCTGCAATTGCAACTAATACTAAATAAAATGGAGGAACAATTCCACGAACAAACAATCACCATAACTGAAAATGTCACTAAAAATATATCAACCCTAAAGGTACAAGTTCGCGCCGCGACCGCGACGCGAGACCGAGACCGGAGTCCGCGACCGGAGACCAAGACAGGCACTTGTCACTATGGAATTGTATGGGCGCCAGTTCGCGCCGCGACCGCGACCTGTCTCGGTCTCCTGTCGCGGTCTCAACGCGAACTGGCGTCCATACAATTCCATAGGGTCAAGTGCCTGTCGCGGTCTCCGGTCGCGGTCTCCGGTCTCGGTCTCGTGTCGCGGTCTCCGCGCGAACTTCTACCTTTATAGATACAAAACTAAAATCACTAACGGAAGAAAACCAAAAGTTGAAAAAAGAAGTTGAAGATCTAAAACAAAGAATCTCAACAACAGAGAGAAACGTCAGAAAGAACAATATCATACTACACGGTATTGAAGAAACTGAAAACAGCCCCTTTGATACTTTGAACTCTGTCCTAAAAACCTTCAACATAAGTAGTGAAAAAGTAAACTTCGATAATTGGGACAAGTGGGAAATAAGTAGCGCTCATAGGCTAAGTAAAAAAGATGGTAAGAAAAAGAGACCTATCTTGGTATCAGTCACACTGGAATGGCGGAAATTTGAATTGCTTAAAAACCAAAAGCTGCTTCCTACCAATATATAAATAACTGAAGATTTCCCCAAAGAAATTTTGAACAAGAGAAAAGTGTTGAAAACCCAAAACAACAAGAAATTAAAAAGGGAAACCAGGCTTACATCCGCTACGACAAATTAATAGTGAAAGAAAATGTAAAACTAACAGATAAGAGAAAATGGTCCCCATCCAAATCGCCTAACTCAGGAATAGAGCAGAAGGAAGATCAAGCTATAACTACCCAAATAAAAATAAACAAGACTAACGCAATGAAATACATACATCGTGGCAGATCAAACTCACTCTCAGATATGAACAAACAATAGCAACTAAAGCGCAGATCCAACTGGAAGACAAATACAACAAGCAAAACACCAAAAACTTTAAACACATACCCTTCTCGAACCCGGTCGGTCTCCGTGGAGAAGTATGACCAAAACCCTCCAATTAAAACGAACAATATACCCAAGATGAACAAATCATCTAAATCAATGAAATAATAAAAATTTGCACATATAATGTTAGATCCTTAGCCTCAAAAGAAAGGTTTTTGGAGTTGTCTAATGCTCTTAAAAACTTCAAATTCGACATATTAGGACTAGTACCTGGGTGACCGAGCTTTGCTCGGTTTAAATACTAAATATACTTAGATACCTACAGATAAAACTGAGTCCAAGAAATAGATTTTCTTAAAAAAAACGAGTTGAAAAAAAAAGAGAACCCGTCTGGATTCGAACCCGGAGCTACTAATTCGTGACCGCTATGAGCGCCCGACTTCCCGTCTGAGCTAATTATGCTGTCGCGTCACGCGGCGAAATTTACCTTCACATTCTAATGTCTAATGTGACAGTTATTCATTGTCTAAAAACGCGCATAATATGCGTTTTTTTTAAATAAGACCTAGTTAGATCGATTTATCGTCCCCGAAATCCCCTGCATACATAATTTCATGAAAATCCGTCTAGCCGTTTCCGAGATTCAGATTCTATATATATATACATAACTAGCGGCCCGTTCCGGCTTCGCTCGGATATAACCTAGACACTGTCTGCAGCGCCATCTGCCGGGCTTATTTGTGAATTTAAACCATCTTCGAATACACACACAAAAAAACATTCAAATCGGTCCCGTCGTTTAGGAGTTCACTATCAAATGATTAAATTACTAAAATGGCTATAAAAAAACAGGGGTTGGTGATAAAAGGGTAAAAATTTAAGGTTGTATGTATTTTTTAACGCCACATTATAAAAAAATAAAAACAAAAAAATTTGACCAAAAATTAAAAAAAAAATGTTTGGGGTGAACAACCCCTAACACTTAGGGGTATGAAAAATAGCTAGTAGCCGATTCTCAGACCTACTGAATATACATATAAAATTCGGTAAAAATCAGTAAAGCCGTTTCGGAGGAGTAAGGAAACAAACACTGTGACACGAGAATTTTATATATAAGATTATATAGGTACAAGAATTGCTCGTTTAAAGGTATAAGATTAGAAGTCAAAAGATTGGGGTGTCAGATTGAGGAATTTCATGACTGCATTTTCTGTTATATCGGCCAAACCAAAGGCCTACATGGAGTAGGCTTCGTAATTAAAAAAACCTTTAAACAAAACATAACACATTTCAGTGCAATTTCTGAGAGAGTGGCCGTGCTACAGCTCAAGTTCAATGTCCATAACATCTCAATCATCCAAACATATGCACCAACAGAAAACTCAACAGAAGATGAATTAGAGACTTTTTAGAGAGAGAAGCTAGACCGAAAAGAAAACATGAAAGTGGAATATTAAAGAGCAGTATTGCTACTAGTCACGCTTTTAGTATTCCAAGAGTTGGCTCCAATTCTTGGGTAGGTATTTGGGTCAAAGTGAAAACTTGTCATAAACTTATCCTATAATGCCCCGACATAGAGTTTTCCCTATAATACCCTGACTAGTGAATGGGCAGGGTAAAATGAATCTAGAATATACCGTTGGAAAAATTTAGTTTATCAAATCATCCTATGATATACATAATAAATATGAGATAATGTATTTTCATAATAAATGGACTTAAATATGATCTTGCCTTACCAAGTACCTAACACAGAGTATAAATAAGGTTTAAACATGCTTACTCTTGTGATTCTTTTTTAAAGCTTCTCAGATTGTAGATATTCAAAAACATTGCTTTTGGTATAATGTTTCACAAATTCTCTGTTCTGGTTATGTACACAACAGCTTTTAAAGCATTAATTTTCTAGCAATGAGAGCACCCATGAAGAAACCGCCACTGAAGAGATATCACTCACTAAGAACTGCCATAGCCATCTCTTTTGATATACTTTCTGACATACTGTTCCTTTTCTCTGTCTCCTGTTCATCACTCGACCACCAGCTCTCATCGTCATCATGAATGAAACAGAGGAATAAATCATCTTCATATGTAGGAAAGTAATATTCAGGTTGATCCCAACTTTCTTTTCGTAGAACCCAGTGCTTTGTCTCTTCTAAATGTTTTTCGAGGTTCTTGGGATCATCAAACTTTAATTCACAAGAGAGACATTGCTTCAAATGTACTTGTCTACGAATATAATTCACATATTTAACCTTATGATAAAAGGTTAAACCAGTTGTAGCTTTAGTGAAGGCGAAGTCATGTTTACGTTCCATATGGTCTAACAAATTTTCATATTCGGACTCCACATGCTCACAAATAAGGCAAGTTATTTGAGGACCATTCTCTTCCGTCCATTCTGACCAATCCGGATCACTGTCCGCATTCGAATCTTGATCATGATCCTGATTCTGATTCCTATTTTTGTTGTTATAAGGTTTCGAATGCTTTGGTTTATTTTTATCACCAACGTAATTGACTAGAAAATATTTATCGTACTCTTTATTGTCAGGGTTTATTCTTTTGTGTCCTTTTTTACGCATGTGTTCTTTTAATATAGTTCGGTCTTTGAATAACCCTTCGCAGTAAATACATTGCAGTTTATCTAATTTTTGTGATACTAAATTTACTAAGTCATCGATAAATATGAGGTTATCTGGTTTGGCGATATGAAAGTTGTGTTTTTCATATAAATGGTTCAGGTAACTGGCCCGTGTGGTAGTAGACATGTAGCGACAAAAGAGACATTCTCGTACATAATTCTTGTCTTCTCGTTCAAACTGATGTCTCTCTAATAAGTTTTCAAGCTTTGTCTGCTGTAAGGTGGAGCGAATTTCTTTGTCTTCGGGTAGTACATCACTCAGTAAATAATATTCTTCATTTTTGGACTTTGTGCCGTCAGGTTTACTGTCAAGTAGCATTGTGGAGCAAAAGAATGGTAGATTCTTATCTGAAAATTTATAAAGATCATATTAATAATGATCAATTGTAAATAATTGCCATTTCTACAGAGATATCAAGAATAAATATTTTTTTATTTTACCAGATTATAACATAAATATTTTTTAATAGATCATTATTATCATGTAATTGAATGACATTGTTCTTTGTAGAAAATACTATCATGGATTTACCGTTTGTAAAAAACTGATTAGAATCTCTGAACATTTTCAGTGCTCAATGGATAAATTAGTACTTTTCATCAATTACGTCCCAAAATTCTCTATCTAATTTATCGAATTTAGAAATGCAAAGTGAGTGGTTAACCATAGGTGAGTTTTGTATCCCATTAGCTCTAAAGTGGCGCACCTTGCTATATGACTGGTCTCCTGCCTTATTAAAATTTTATCTGAACGCTTTCCAAATGACCCTCCCTGACCAGAGTAACTTGGTAAGGTGGGGAAAAGCCTCTGAAAAATGTTGCTATACTTGTGGTGAGGCGATATGTACAGCAAGGCACATATTGGTGGGATGCAAGGTGCTCCTTAATAGGGGTCATTACTCACAGCGCCATGACAGAGTACTTGAAATCATACGTGAAGCCGTAAGCCTTTCGGTAGCTAGAGCCCAAAAGGGATTGACGATGAACAAAAGACAAATTAACTTTGTAAAAGAGGGCTCAACTTCAAACTCCAAGAACAAGCCTTACTCAATCCTGGGTTCAGCACCTGATTGGACAATTTTAATGGACACGTATGAAAAGCACTACAAAATCCCAGAGGATGTGGGTGTTTCGTCATCCAGACCGGACATTTTCCTTTTTTCTAGGGCTACGAAACGCATAGTCCTGGTAGAACTTACCGTACCGTGGGAAACTAATATACCTAAAGACCACGTGATGAAACAAAATAAGTATTACGACCTACAAAATGAATTAACAAAAAATGGCTATGTAGTTAATTTATACGCTGTAGAAGTAGGAGCGAGAGGTATACCAGCAAAATCTCTCTATAACCTGCTTAAAGACCTTGGATTGTCCAGAAGTGCAGTAAGTTCTATACTAGAACGAGTATCTAAAGCTGCACTAGTAGGATCATATCGGATTTGGCTGGGCAGGGAGAGAAATACGAGTAGTGAAGGTGAGTGTTGACGTACGTCAATGTAAGGGGCCCCTTTTAAACCTACAGCCCGAGTCACAAGTCTTGGGGTCTATTCGAGATTTCTCTCTCTGCCACACGATGGACCCGGCACCCGCACGGTGAATCCATGGAATGCTAAGAAGTACGTCTCTCTCTACCTAAAGACCACGCGATGAAACAAAATAAGTATTACGACCTTCAAAACGAATTAACAAAAAATGGCTATGTAGTTAATTTATACGCTGTAGAAGTAGGAGCGAGAGGTATACCAGCAAAATCTCTCTCTAACCTGCTTAAAGGATTTGGCTGGGCAGGAAGAGAAATACGAGTAGTGAAGGTGAGTGTTGACGTACGTCAATATCACTCTACACTTACCCTACTCACTTGCCGTAGAAAGTATAAGTATGTACATTTATACATACATTTGAACTAGAATGAGTGGACCTCAAATAGGTAAGAGAGATTTATAAACCTGAAAAATAAAACTTCCGGAAAGGTTGATCTATTCAAGTACTGATAGGACTCTTTGCAGAGTCCACCTGGGGAAGTACCACACCTTTGCCAGTTATTCTACTGCCAAGCATAAATGTGAAAACATCACTGTTCCGGTTCCAGTTTTGAAGGGTAATGTTTCCAGAGAAATTACATGGCATGGAGATAATATTTCTGGGTGAAGAGCATAGTGCAGAGATTTGGTCTCTTCATGTTCCAATAGCTGCATGTCATAATATAAATACATACATAATAAAACAAATCAAACTTGACCAAGTCCAAAACAAGGAATTTGTTATATTTAGTAGGTCCAATATTTCATTGGGTGTTTCTATGTATGATAGGTATGTATTACAACTACCAATTTAGGCTGTAACTTACAACAATCGCTGTCCCATGCAATTTCAAAAATGAAACTAACCTTTAAATCGTAATCGCCAGTATCGCAAATAAGCAGCAATATCAGCCACTTGGTTAACATCTCCAATTACCAAACGGTGTTTCATGAACAAATGGGTAAGAAAGGGCTGCTCAGCTTCTGGTAAAATAAATTTTTCGTCACACAAAACACATAAACATTCCTGAGGTTCATCGCTTTTGAAAATTGTGGGATTTTCGTCTTTCTGGTGGAGTGTCAGGGGGCCGAAAAACTCCTTTTTGGTCGTTGAATTCATTTTTCTGGCCTTTCAGCGGTAGAGAAAATTCAGCAAAATTAAAACGTTTTCGAACAACTGAACAACAAAAATAACGAAAACGAAACGAAAACCCAAAATTTGCATCTGCAGTTGCGCACAGTGTTGCCACGATTTTTTTTTAAATTCACCAAGTTAGGTGTGAATTTCCATCACAAATCCATTATTTTACTTTTGTATCTGCCAATAATAACCGTTAAAATGTCTAAAGTACATAAGGGTAGCGATTCTGAAACCATTCGGTTGCATCCGACACGGAATCTCATCTCTCGGTCTTTGTCATGTCATTTGTCTTATCTGTTTAGTATGACAGAGACAGGGATTGTCATTCCAATTCCGAACCATTCGGAATCGCACTTAGAACCGCTACCCTGCTTTCGGTATCGTATGAATATTATAAATGCCAATGATTGGATGTTTGTGGCCAATCACGTCGTAACGTACAGTCCCCGCCCAAATTATTTGACGCACTGCATTTTTTTTAGGAATTCAAAGTTTTTACGACTCTATTTATCGTAATTTTATATTTTAACTGGCATTTTATGGATTTTTATTCAAGAGATTTAATATGTTCTAGATTTTTGTAATTATTTTTAACGTACGACGATACAATGCTAACTACTTGATACACAAACGTAAACAAGTACAAACTAAGTATGATTACGCTCACGGTTGTTTCAGTTGCGGGTATATTTTTGTGACTCTAAGCACTATTTTTATTTGTTATAAAGTGTTATGCTATGCTTTTATTTGTTTATTTGTGCGTGCAGTGTTAAAATAGTCCATTAAAATATTTTAACACGGTTAAAAAAAGGTGACCTCTCACAACGCATAAAAGCTGAATTAAAGGTCCTCAAGTATGATAAACATTTTCAATGTGAAAAATATCACGAAAGTCTGAGGTTTCTGGGTAGCAATTCTGAAACCATTCGGTTGCATCCGACACGGAATCTCATCCCTCGGTCTTTGTCTTATCTGTTTAGCATGACAAAGACCGAGAGATGAGATTCCGTGTCGGATGCAACCGAATGGTTTCAGAATCGCTACCCTGAAGTCGCAAAAAGAAAAAATTGGCAGTATAATTGTCATAGGAACTGCCTATAGAAGTAAAAACTTATTACTCTTGGCTGATGCATTTCTAGATGGCCATGCCATGATGGGCAGACTACGCCCTTTCAGCATCTCCCATTGGCTGATGCATTTCTAGATGGCCAATGGCCATGGTCCCGAGTTTACCTGAAGATTTCTTGTCATACCCGAGCGTGATGCTAGAATTCAATTCACAGCCCACGAAAAATCTGCCAAGGCGCGCCTAAAGAAGTTTTCCCTTCAAACAGTTGAGTCTGGGGAGGTTTTGACTCCGAATCGATGGAAAAAATGGCAGAAAAAGGATTGTCATTCCGTGATTCGAGAGATTTTAGAAGAAAAGTTTGTAAGGGAAACTGATTTCCTACCACAAATTTGGTGAAATTGCGACTCCAAGATGCTAACGTCAATGCTTCTGAACATACTGTTCTGAGAAATTTGAATGATTTATATTTCAAAGCCTGCTGCCCACCAAGAAACCGAAGTTAACAGCAGCATTGAAAACTATTAGTTTGAATTGGGTCAAACAGTGGCACAAAAGTGATGTAAAATTTTTGGAGATCAGTAAGGTACCACAATTTCATCACGATTGCGGGATATTGTTTTTGACGTGATAACGTCTTATAATTCGATGAAGCCGGCTGCACGCCCGCAAAACTGTAACGTTCCGCCGTTATCGTTAGTTCGTCTTCCGTGCCATGCGGACGAAGCTGAGCGCTGAGGGCGCCACCCGCCGAGTCGAGCGGTATCACTACTCGCGCTATCAGCGTACTGATTTCTTAAGACGTTGTCACGTTCTATCGTCAGTAAACCGACTTTACAGACAACCATTTTTTTTTTATGGAATGAAGCTGATTAGCATAGAATTTCCAAGTAGGTATTTTTTCTATTTTTGACAGGTCTGCGTCAGTGATGAAAGCACATTCAAAATTTTGCCGATTAACGCTTTGTTTGTGAGTCGTTGTCGCGGTGAAAAATTGCATCCTGACTGTTACTGCAAACAAAATTTAGCTATTCTAAAAGGTCATTCAAGTGTGCAATCATCATACTCAAATGTAGGAGACAGTACAGTCTAGCTCTGATAGCATGACACGCAGAATTAAAGCTTTCATAAGGGTAAGCCCCGTGACTCGTAAACTACGTGACTCTACAAAATATTCATGTATAATCGTAATATCGTCATACATTTTTCAAAAGTGGATAATTTTTTGACGTGATAACGTCTTATAATTCGGTGAAGGCGGCTGCACGCCCGCAAAACATGACGTCATGTAACGTTACCGTTAGTTCGTCGTCAGTGCCATGTGGACGAAGCTGAGCGCTGAGGGCGCCACCCGCCGAGTCGAGCGGTATCACTACTCGCGCTATCAGCGTACTGATTTCTTAAGACGTTGTCACGTTTAACTATCGTCAGTAATCCGACTTTACAGACAACCATTTTTTGTGGAAGTGGCAGGATTTTTTAAAATAATATTCATGTGTTATTTGTGTTAAATAATAGATAATGAAGTAGAGAATGGTAAAAAATACATTACTTCAAATAAAAAATAATATAGATGTACAATGTCACCTGTTAAACAATGGACGACAATTTTTCTCGCGGCAAACAGTGACTAATAAATCTTTTCTTTTTTTTAATTTCCAGCATCCGTAGACAAAAAACAACTCCATCGTTAAATTACCAGTTTATCTAAAGACAGATTAAAAAATACATTGAGTGGATACGTTCAAAAACAAAGAATATTTCATCGATTTTATCGAGTCCGGCACGAAAATTTGTTGGTGGTTCCCAAAGTAGCCACGAGAATTTAAGCGTTCGTGCAGTGGTCCCTAAAGGGACCAGAGCGTTTTAAGCGGTTATTTAACATTTTGTTGGAAATATTCCGGTACGTCTAATATACTGTATATACAGATCTGGCTGAAATTTAGAACACAGATTATAGTTTGGAAGAACACTTAGGTAACCTCACACCCGTTTTCCCGCCAAAATTGTAAAAACGAATCACCGAAAGTGAAGCAAGTGGATAGGCTACTTTACTTGTAATCCTGGAAACCCATGGGAACGGGAACTGCGTGGGTAAAACCCCGGTGCAAGTAACAGCAATAAGTAATAATAAGTGGCAGCAGTGACGTCATACCACGCGATTTTTTTGAGCTGCGTCTTACTGGTGCGAGCGAGCCTTAAGGTCGCAGTTAAAAATCGCGTGATTTGGCTTCACTGCATAACAGAGGTAAGTGCCACTTGCAAACAAAGAAAAAATTGTGTCTGGACTACAAACAGATGCAATTGATCAATCTTGTTGTCATCATATAAATAATTCGTTCGTAAGTATTTACGTTACCGTTTGAAAAACACAATAGCCATTTATGGATGCAAATATTTACGAAGACTTTATTTTACCCGTTCTCAACTTACCCAAACTCGCTAGAAATGACGGGAAATTCTTTAAGTTGGCAGCACTGGTTGCACGTGTCAAAAAGTTGATCTTGATGTTTATTGAAGAACTGAGTGTTGGTATTTTTTATTAATTTATTCTTGACCATGGATACTAGTCGTTCAGCCGCATTGAGTGTTGAGCTGGGTAGTGGGTAGCGATTCTGAAACCATTCGGTTGCATCCGACACGGAATCTCATCTCTCTGTCTTTGTCATGCTAAACAGATAAGACAAAGACCGAGAGATGAGATTCCGTGTCGGATGCAACCGAATGGTTTCAGAATCGCTACCCTGTTGCTTACAGTGCAACATAAAAAATATAAATTAATGCGGCGTTTTCCAGATGCAAATTGACTTGTCAAAGATAGTTATAAATTTTGCCAAGTGTGGCACCACTGTTTGTTTTTGTGTTTATATTTATCAAACAAAATGAAACATAGGCGCCACCTATGGCGAAATTGGGAACAGTCTTTGACAGGTCTAATTGTGTAATATTAAAAAACAATCTTGCTGGCAGCCAAAGGTTTTTGCTGGCAGCACATGTAATGGCAGTAATAGGAACTGCCAATAGAAATGAAAACTAATAATTTAGTATTTGTTAGCTTAGTTTGGAAACTACGTGGGTGAATGAAACCAGAGGGGAATTCACAGCCTACAAAAAATCTGTCTGGGGCGCACCAAAAGAAATGGTTAAATTCAGTTTTTGAGCGCATTTTTAACCCTCTGGGAAAATTATAAACAATACTCCTACAGTTCCGGGAGTCAGAATTATTATTTGTAGGAAATTTCCTCTTCTTTTTTAATATTTTTTCAAATTGGAATTGTCTTACATTGTTTTTTATATATGTGCAAATAACGAAACCCCCTTTTTATTTTCACTTAATTTCTTGTTTACTTAACTACTGTTACTTACAATTTTTATGAGCGGGTTCTTCTCTTCTTTCAGTTCTACTCGGTTGCAGGTAGCGGTGGACGCCGGACGAAAATAAGTAAAACCACAGCATATCTCACCTGTCAACCTCACCTGCCCGTGGTGCACCCAGCTGACCAACAATCGAGGCTCTGATGACCAACCGATGGCGGGATAAATAAATAAATAAATATTGGTGGACAATTCACACACAACACCATCTGACCCCAAACTAAGCAAAGCTTGTATGATGGCGGCCAGATAGCTGATATAATACTTATATAGTTTTAAATACATACTTATTATACATAGAAAACACCCAGACACAGTGCAAACATTTGAATTCATCACACAAATATTTGCACTGGGTGGGGATCGAACCCACGACCCTCGGCTTCGCAGGCAGAGCTACTACCAACTAAGCCACGAGGGCAGTCAACATAACCATCCAATAGCCGTGCTGTAAATATAGCTGTGACGGGCAACAGTGTCTCATGCGTGAAATGGCTCGGCACTGCGGTCGCCCATCAGCATCAGCAGCACCCAGCGTGGTGACTATGCCTTAGGCCTTTAATTCCTGGTCAAGGCGGCGGTCATGGTAACGGCAGGGTAGGGGGTCCTAAGAATCCCCGGGCTACGATTCAAGATGACGATAGGCTCGCTCAGCTAGAAGTCTCAAGACAATATTATACAATCAGTGCTTTCTACGTGTTATGACCTACGGTACTGAAACATGGACACTGACAGTGAAAATGGTTCATAAGCTTAAAGTCGCTCAGCGAGCTATGGAAAGGGCTATGCTTGGGGTTTTTCTGAGGGATTGCATCCGTGATGAAGTAATTCGCCAGATAACTAAAGTCACCGACATAGGTTAGCGTATATTAGCAAACGAAAGTGGGCCGCTCACATCTGTCGCAGACCCAATAACCGATGTGGTAAACGAGTTCTGGAGTGGAGACCGCGAATCGGCATACGTTATGTAGGACGCCCTGAGATTAGATAGAGTGACGATATTCGGAAGGCAGCTGGTGGCGGTTGGAGAAGTAACACCGAGGATCCGCCATCAGCAATCGCTATCATTGCCAGGCGTGCAAATATATTGTGCAAAAAAAACAAAAATATTTAAGGCAACTTGAAATTTAAATTTACGGTCGATATGAGGTTGGGAAGTCGATCGGATGGAGGTCTAAAAACGGTTTATATCGATTTCCGGCAAAACTACAAATCCTGTGAAAAAAAGTTGTATGACATAATATTATGTAGTTGTAGTAAACTACACGTTATGTATGCCAATAGGCTTGTTTCCACTATGAATGAATCGGATGGATTAGAGGTTCTTACTATTGATTAAGATATGGAGATTTCAAAAATAATACATTTTATTATAAATACGTAAAGATTATTAATATTTTTAGAAAAGAAAATCTTAAAAAATAGGCATTGTGTCACGTGACAGCGAACGCCAATCAGAAAATATGACGTCACGCCGTGCTACATATCACTTGACATTACTAATGTTGTTGACATTTTCATAGATCAAATATAATTATTTTTTATTTTTATTTATTCTTCGCCATGGATACTAGTTCTTCAGCCGCTTTACTGAACTAGTTTTTTATTGTTTTACCACTATTTTTGAGGAAAATTATCAGTTTTTTTTACATTTACTTTACTAAGATTATACTGTGTCAAATACTTTCATCAAAATGATCTTCACAAAAATATATTCTTGATTTAGTGGCCATCATTCCTCCTCGCAAGCGTTTGCCACTTTTTTCGCAATGAGGATCAGTCACATTACAGGATAATCCAATTATAAGTAGTATTTCGTATGCGTCATGATGTACAGAGTACGATACTTTTTGAATTTTTGAAATCCGTTCAAAAATGCCAAAGTTATTTAATATTTTCTGGGACCGATTTAAAAACACGTCGTCTGCCTACCGATATACCGATGACGTCATTCGACACAATCCGCCCGCGCGCAGCGCGCAATCGCATTCGTCCGATACAAGGACGTTTAAAAAAAGTCGGACAGAGTCTCGCTAATACAAAGGCTGTGTATATCGAGTCGGCCAGAGCCCTGTCACATACAGGTTGACACTCTTACATACATACATCAGTCGGCCATTACGCGCGCAAACATCAGCCAGTCGACACGTTTCGCGGTAAAGGAAAATCTCATCACACATAATGTCTTGCGTAGTGAAATAATAAGTATATAATAATAAGCTAATAAGTCCATCAGGTCTGGTGTTATCGATATAAGATATTTTATAGTATTCGCATTTTTATATTGCGACCACGTGAGCGCTTGATGTACAGCTGAGCTAGGTTTCTCAATTTGAATTTCCAAACAGTTTATGATGCTGATGACTTTTGAATAACGCTTCCTGAAAGGCGTCGGAAGATTTGAACGAATATCGTCCCGAGGAGGAATGAAAACCAATTTTGCATGCATTGCGCAACTTTAGGTACTGTATCTTTGAAATGTCTAGCTGTAGTAGATTCCGAAACTCCAAAGTAAACAGCCAGCATGGCATTCGGTTCACGCCATCTCAATTTTTTCAAGGTTAATAATACATCAACCAGTGGACTCTCAACATTTTCACTCAAATATTCTACACAGAAATACATAATGCGATGGTAATCCGAGAAAAAGTTTAGGTTCTCTAGATATAGACATTAAAGTTCCTTCTTGCATGTGTTTCTTATATAACTCAGTTTCTACTTTTTGTTCCATTTCAAATTCATCAGTACTTATACTGAGATGACTAAGGTTGGCAGAAACTGATGAGGTGCTATTATAAGAAGAAAAGCTATCATGCAATAATTCCCGATGATGTTTGTTTATTTTCACCGTTTTTATTTTTGGGGTCTGAGTGGCATCAGTATTGGTACCTTTGCTACGAACTTTTGGCTTAATATAAACTTGCACTGCGATAGATTTATAATTAGGATGTACAGTTGTCATATTATTATCTGCAATAGGGTCTATAGCCTCTGCGTCATTTGCAGTTATATCAATATATTCATCATCATCATCATCATCATCAGCCGCAAGACGTCCACAGCTGAACATAGGCCTCCCCCCTAGATTTCCACAACGAACGGTCCTGCGCAACCTGCAACCAGCGGTTTCCAGCGACCTTTGTGAGGTCATCTGTCCATCTAGTGGGAGGCCGTCCAACACTGCGTCTTCCAGTTCGTGGTCGCCACTCGAGAATCTTTCTACCCCATCGGTTGTCAGTTCTGCGAGCGATGTGGCCTGCCCATTGCCACTTCAGCTTAGCTACTCTTCGAGCTACGTCGGCTACTTTCGTTCTTTTGCGAATATCCTCATTACAATATAAATATATTCACGAACTCTTCTTGTGTTACCAGGCTTTCATCAACTTCTGGATTAAGTACTCTTTCAAAGTACTCAATCTGCTGTCGCTTTTTATATCCAAGCCGTTCTACAACAGTATTTTCCTTTCTTTGACAGTTAAATTTGTGCGGCAGAATTCCTTTTTTTAGCCTAAGTTGTCCACCCATCAATCGGTGTCTTATATAATTTTCCATGTCATTTTCCACCTGTAACAACCGTATAAAAATATAGAGCTACTTTACAATGTTTTTATATATTTTAATATAATCTTTTTAGCAAAATTTTGACTGTATGAGTAGGTTTGATTTGAAAACAGAATACGTGTAAAATATTAAATGGTAAGTTAATCTTAGGTATTCGTTATCGCTGGTTAAAATAAGGTTGTCTCCTGGACTATGAAACGCATATACGTATGGGTTACGTTATTAACCCACAAGGACAACAAGACATTTTTTTTTTTAATATTTTGAGCCGACGTAGCTTATAACTTATAAGGAATCTATCACTATTGTTGAATTAAAACTAGCATACCAACCTATATGCCTACACCTACCTACTTCTATCGATGCAAATATTAAATTACACATTGTATAGTTAAGTAATAGTCAATAATATATAATACTTACGTCGAAATGATCCTCGCAACAGTAATGAGTACTCTTGCTTGATAGAAGATGATCTCTCTTCATAATACTACACCACTATTTTCTAGTTTTTTGGTCCATCGGAACACGAAAAAATAGTTTGTTTGGCATATTACTAGTTGTACTCTTGCACTGTGGCACGATACAATATTTATAGGGCATTTTTTACGCTATTAAACGGATAAATCACAGGTCAAAACTGCACGGAATCACGTGTAGTATACGGAGTAACCTAAAGTAAAGTGAGTGCGCGCGGCAGGAATGTGTCGAATGACGTCACGCGGCCGGGGCTCATACTCGCGGGCGTTTTTTGAACTGCTACAGTAAAATCGGTGTATTTTCGTCATTTCTTGTCGGATTCAGATATTTTTTTCACAGTGTGCTATGGTTTTCTTTTTGTTATCAATCTACATACTTAGTAAAAAACATGACTGATCCTCATTGTGGATCGTTTGGAACATAGATGAATAATTTGTTTGGCGTATTTATACTTGTGCGTGTACACTGAGGCACTATGCAGTTCTTGTAATACGAGGGATTCATTTTAAAATAAAAACATTGACAATGTCCTTACACAAACACATATGTTTGCCACGACGTGACGTCATTCAAAACGCCATGACAGTCTGGAGCGTTTTTGTGCAGAAATTTGTTTGATTTTTTGAAATGCAAAATACACACAATGTGTTTGTATTTTGCATTTCAAAAAAAATGTAAGTTTTTTTCAAAAATATAGATGTTTCGGAATAAAATAAACATTAAGCTATATTATTAACCAGTTTTTAAAATTTAGTACACAAGCCTATTGTCCACCAATATTTATTTATTTTACACTTTTTTTCAAAATTTATGTGAAAAACTCATAATTTTAAATACGTTTTTGAATTTCAATTTAATTTTGTAATTTTGAACTGTACGGGAATAAATAGAGGGCTGAAAGTTTATATGGAAATTCGTCAACGTTGACGATAAAATAATGAAACTTCGTATCTAGACTTTCTAGACTCTTGACGCGAAGTTATTAAATGTTTGTTGTAGCAAATTTGTAATTTTGAACTGTAAGAAGAGGAGAATTGTTGTCAATGTTGAAGATAAAACCATGAAACTTTGTAATCTGGACTCTCGACGCGAACCCGTTAACGGTTTGTTCTAGCAATTTTGTAATTTCAAACTGTACAGGGGTTGAAATGAGGGATGATAGTCCACAAGTGTAAATGGAAGTTCGTCGTAGTTGAATATAAAACCATAAAATATTGGAACAAGACATTCCATACAAATACGATTTCCATACAAATATTATGAATGTTGATGTAACTTTGTCTGTTACGTTGTAACGCCTGAACCTGAACCACTGAACCGATTTCGACCCCAAGTACATGGACTTTTTTTATCACGGAAAAAGAGTTCAAAGGAGTATTTAATTAGTCAGTATTATATTACAGATTGTTATTGTTGATGAATGATGATAAAACCAAAGAATTGTGTATCACGATACTTCATATGAAGGAAATAAATGTTTTTTCCGGTGCTTTTGAAAATGTGAACTTTATGGAGATAATAGGGTGGGGTTGAATGTTCATACTGAGGCCCGCATAGACTCAGGTTTGCATGTCTACACCAGAAACCAATTTTGATTCTCAGAAACGATCTCTGTGGAGAAAATATAATAGGTGTTGGGAGTTAAAGATATCCTTAATATAATCTTTTTTGCTAAAATTATATTAAATGTAGTGAAACTGGCATTTGAAAGTGTTTGGAAATTCGTTATTGTTGATAATAAAACCATGAAACTTTATATCTAGACACTTGACCTGAAGAAATCTATACAAATATTGAAGTAACATTGTCTATCTGTTACGCTTTCACACCTAAATAACAGAAACAATATTAACAAAATTGTATAAAAAAGCGAAAAATAAGTTAAGGGGCGAGTCTGCGATTTTAACGAAATCGATGTGTTTTTGTAGCCAATTCATGGCCATAATACATTATGTGGAAGTGTGAAATTAATACATACTATTACACATATCCTGAATTTCAAACTGAACTTTTAAAAATCGTTGCATATGCTTCTTGTCTCTTGAAACTATGAAATTGGTTTGGCTAAATTTGTTTTCACCCGTAATTTTGATGTGAAAAAATTATATGAAAACCGTGTTTTTAAAGATTCTAACTTTTATGTAGATACATATATGGGTTAGATCTTGTATGCCAATCTACTTATTAATCAGCAGATAGCCAGGGATAGTTTTTGAAAGTTTTTTAAAAAAGCCTCCTGAATACATCTGTGGAACGAACGATGTTGCACAGATGTATTTGCTATCACTCAAACAACAGGCGTTTTTGTAGTTGCTCGGCCACTTTATTCACAGTAGTAACTATTATCATAATCTGTGCCAGGCATAGAATACATAATAACAGCCACTGTTTGGTTGCTCGCTCGTTTTGTACTTACGTTTGCTATGTTTCGAAAGAGTTGATATAGGTATGTATTTATACCTACATGTAGAGGTGCATTTCAATATTTTTTTCGCGTACACCTAGGTAGAAACTGCTTGCCGATGTGCGATATAGAATTCTCACATACTAGGTATTGATTGATTGCTATAATCTGTTAAATGCAATGGAATAAAATTATAAAAATATTATCTATACATAGCTATACAAATAAATAAAATTGGGTCGTCTGTTTGTAATATCAAATTAACAGTTTTTCACTTAGCTCCAATGAAACTAAATACCTACGGTACCTATACCTAAAAACTATTTTTTGTCTATCTCTTTGTTTGTGCCGGCTAATCTCCGAAAAGGTTGGACCGATTATGACATGACTTGGACTATCACATAGGTAGCTGATCTCTTTTTTAACGAGCAGGACATATGCCTGATGGTAAGCAACATGCCTGTCACATAACAGCACAGTGTCTCGCAACTACATATTGGAACATGAAGAGTCCAAATCCTCACTTAGCACTGCGCTCGTCACCCAGAGATCTAAGATATTATATCTCTCGGCCCTGTAATTCCTCTGAAAACATTGCCCTTCAAAGCGGAACACGGTAATGTTAGCATATTACTGATTGGCGGTAGAATTACTGGCAAAGGTGTGGTACTTCCCCAGGCGGACTCTGCCAAGAGTCCTACCAATACTAAAGATTTCCTAAGGCATGACAGGTTACTCTTACTTGAGGAAAATAATTAGAAAAAGAAAACCCTCAAAACGGGCGTGCACAGTAAGTGGTTATGAACAAACGTTCATAATGTTTTTTTTTTCATCACAAGCTTCGCGTTTGTGATAAAAATTATACGTTGTTTTGTTCGGCTGCGTCTATCGGTGGTTAGACTTCTTCAAAAGGTGGGTACTGTTCTTAAACACGTATACAGGGTTACTATAAAGACAGTGAGTTTTTTTTTATCGCGTATATGTCCTCTTTTGACCAACAACTCGCCTGATGGTAAGCGACGGTGTGGTCGAAGATGACGCACGTTGACCTAGTAAGAACGTATTCACTCTGACCTTGAAAAGTTCTAAATTGTATCTTTCAGAGAACAAGGAGGCCGACAACTTATTCCACTCTAAATCTGTACGTACGAGAAAAGTGGACTCAAACCGTTTAGTACGGATTTGGGAATATTGAGAATATTCTGTTTGAGTTGCCTTAATATTTAATTTGTATTTCTCGCGGACTAAGCCGCGGGCAACAGCTAGTTTAATCATAAAGGCATACACCCTAAAACTAAGAACAAACATAGAAACACGACACTAAAAAAAAAAAGACGTGTGGCACTCGGGGACTGCCGCGGTAAAGCTATTGCATGTATTTTTTATCAACTTATGCAATTATATTTTTTTAAATTTGATTTCTACAGTATTTTTGGGATAATGTTGAGTCTGAGTCACATTTGTTTTTATCATAATCAATCTATTCTATGTCATAATGCTGGAAAGGTTGAGTACAAAATAATATAAACTCATTAAGGTAAAATTTCTACAAAAGATTTAATACAAAATGCTACTTATTTACATTAAGGTTAAAGTTATACAAAGAGATTAAGTACAAAATATCACTTATTTACAGCAATTATTCAAAACAATCTCAAAATCAAATGAGTCAAACAAACTCTCTTACATCATCATACTGTAATATACTTCTCTTAAAATTAATCACACTAACTAAATAAATATTGGTGGACTATTCACACACATGAAAATCTGACCCACATGAAACTAAGCAAAGCTTGTACTATGGCGGCCAGATAGCTGATATAATACTTATACAGTTTTAAATACATACTTGCTACTAGCTTTACCCGCAACTTCGTCTGTGCAAAATAAATATTAAGGTAATAATACAATTTCATCAAAATCGGTTCTGTTGTTTAGATGTGAAAGCGTAAGATACAATCGTCGCCCATTTCAACTCCAATTTCATCCCCATACAGGTCGAAATTACAAAATTGCTAGAACAAACATTTATTTGTTTCGTGTCAAGTGTATTATACAGAGTTTCATGGTTTTATCTTCAACGGTTGGGAATTTTCATATTGACATTCATCCCCTATTTCAACCCCAATTTCACCCCATACCACCCATACAGTTCGAAATCACAAAATTGATAAAACAAACATTTAAGTGCATCGTATCAGGTATCTAGAGACAAAATTTGATAACTTTGAAAATCACGAATTTTCATACAACAGTTCATCCTTGTTTCACTCTCTTAGGGGTTGAATTTCGCAAAACCCCGTCTTAGTGAGCGCCTACATGCTAAAAGGAACCTCCATACAAAATTTCAGATTCCTAGCATTTGTAGTTTCTGAGATTCCTTGATGAGTGACCTTTCGCTTTTGTATTTATAGAAGACTAGCGGCCCGCTCCGGCTTCGCTCGAATAATAACCTAGATATCAACTGCAGCGCCATCTGCCGAGCTGATTTGTGAATCTAAACCTTCCAGGGTCCTACCCAAATATATACAAAAAAAACATTCAAATCGGTCCAGCCATTTAGGAGGAGTTTACTAACAATGAAAAGTGGTATTGATTTATATTTATATAGATAGATAAAATATGAAGAAACACCCAGCCACAGTGCAAACATATTTTTTTTATAATGTGACTCATCACTCTATATTATAAACGAGCAGGACATGTGCCTGATGGTAAGCAACATGCCTGCCACATAACAGCACAGTGACACGCTGCTTTTGGAACATGAAGAGTCCAAATTATTACCTGCAGCACTGCACTGCGCTCGTCACCCAGAGATATAAGATGTATTATCTGTATGCCCTGTAATTTCACTGGAAACATTGCCCTTCAAACCGGAACACAGTAATGTTTGCACATTACTGCACTGGGTGGGAATCGAACCCACAACCCTCAGCTTCGCAGGCAGAGCTACTATACCCACTAAGCTCATGGCTTCTAATTCGCTCGCCAGTCTAATTCACTAACATAAGATTATTTTTATTAGTTTATTATTACTTCATTATACAACTGTTAATGTTCAATTTTTTTTATTTTCCTGTTCAATTCAATTCATTTATTCGAACCATAAATTCATTAGAACATGTGGTAACGTTATTCACAAAAAATCAAAGAATCTGTGTACATAATAAGATAAAATAACTAAGGTAAAAATTAATATAAGCAGCTGTAAAGGAGCCTCAGCAATTTAAAGCAGTGAATTGTGTGTGAATTGTCCACCAATATTTATACAGTATACTAAGTACATGATTGAGTACAAACAATGTTACACCAAAAGTTTTATAAATCTACTATTTTACCTTACTACAAGATTCCAATTTCAACACATTTCTCTTCCATATGTTATCTTTAACTTTGACTAACACTTGACTTTGTTGCCTTGCTCAATAGGTTTTTATTTCATTTTTAAACTTGATTTCATTGAGAGCTTGTGCAGGGATTGCAAAAATATAGAAGCGTAGGAAATACAATTTTGTGTTTATGGTGTGCTTTAGGATTCAGATTTAATTTCTGCCATTGACTTTGATTTTTTCTTACATACATTATACATTGATAAATATAAATATGTACAATGATCCCTTCATTGCTATCATACTAAAGTTGTTATGTGGTGAAAATCTACCGTACTGATTCTCTAGCTGATAAATTATATAAACCATGGATTGCTTTCTTTTGCAATATGAAAACATAGTTCCTGTCCGCAGCCTTTGGCTGTAGCTTCTTCCACAGATTTATGATAGGCACAGGTATTTTCAGATGAAGCTGCTCCTTATCCCATATCCAAGGCTGTTTCATATTTTATTGTGTTCAGGACATACGCGACACTTGACAGTACACACATTTAGATCTCTTTTTATTTGGACATATTCAACAACATCATTGCATAAGATAATCTAGATCTGAAACAAGCAAACAAACGCTTATTATATTTTACGCACATAACCTAACTTTGTAAACAGTGTTAAAGATGAAGTTCTAAGCCGAAAATCATCTATTACATATTTATGTACTAGGCTGCTTTATGTATTATACATAGGTAAATAGTATCAAACGTAAAACTGTACTTACAAAGTTATTTTCACGTTCATGAATTATTCTGAACTACAAAAGTCTTTGTTTTTTGATTGCAAAAAAGTTTGCCTTCTTTGGTAAATTGGAACTACCTATTCCCTTTAGTAAATCCAGATTCCATATTGTTAAGCCAAAACATCTCAATTATAGCACGCTTCTTGGAACATGAAGATTTTCAGCTTTTTCACTATAACTTGCTTTTATGGCACTTTGTTTTTTGTTTATTCATATTTAGTGACATTGACATTCATGTACATCCAATTTTAAACGTCGCGATATCAGTGTTCCATCTACTCAAAATATTTATCCCTAAACTTAAGTTAAATTAAAAATCCCTAAAATTGATTAAATAGTGAGCTAGTGAGCTTTTACGCTGACATTATTGCTTCATTGATATACCTAATTACCTATTCCAAAATATGCTATGATAATAGCCGTTAGAAAGTTATTTTCCCGTTCTCTACGTACTCAAATCCACTACGTATCACGGGAAATCCGTTAAGTTGGCAACACTGCTAAGAGCATTTAGTCTGTAAATGTAAAGTCATAAGATTGAAAGTCGAATGACCGAGTGGGGAGGACGGCGTGACAGTCTTCCCTCCCTCTTTTTTTGTGAACATTAGAAAGAGATGCACCATTAGTAACAATCGGTCTCCAGGCCCGCGATAAAAGCTATGCAATAGCTTAAAAACTGCAACGGATTCTGAAAGAAATAACACTTCTTGAGGCACCCATAAACATAACAATATGTTTATATACAATATCCAAATTAATGCAAAATCAAAATATAGCTGTGGCAGCAGAAAAGTATGGATGCACAGATGGCTTCAAAGTCACTTGGATACGGGGGCTGTGGTGTATTCTTAAAATAAATAATAAATAAATAATTTATTTCCGAAACTTTGAATACAACACAATTTAACAAGACGGTAATTCAGCAAGAGTTAAACATATACAAAATAGACATTTCCGTGATAGTAAGATATCACGTGTATTTATTTTTCATCAATCGCGTGATTTTAAATCGAAAATCGACGTGTAGTGTAAACCTTGACTGCCCGTTAAGGTAACGAACGAAGACCTCGCGCGCCTAGAATAGGATTAGATTCTACTTTATACCGGTATTTAAAAAAAAAGATTAAAAAAATTGGATACTTTGTAGAAATTAAATATACACGTGATTTTGGTTTTAGTTGTAAACCTCACCAAGTATCACCAAGGGGGAGGGAGGGGTTAAAAATTTAAAAAAAACATCACGTGATTAATGAACAGCCCCTATATAGTTTGACACCAGATTTTGCATCCCCAGAAATGGCCCAATTTATGTAATGTAATCAGAATTTATCCAATCAAATTTCGATAGAGGAACTATCAAACTGCATTAAACGATCAGATACAGATCCCGGCATGGACAATATTTCGTACTTTATGGTTAAAAACCTTCCAGATATAGGTAATCTAGTTTCTTTATACAATCGATTTTGGAGTACTAATTTTGTTTCCAAACAATGGCAGAAAGTTAAGATAGTTCCTATACCAAAAACATGAAATGAAAACCGGCCAACGTCAGCTGTCCATACTAAAATTTTACAAGCTATACTTACTCGTAGACTTGATTGGTTTCTTGAGAAAAAGACCTGATTTTCAGAGGAAACTGTCGGTTTTAGGCGGTCTAGATCATGCCTTGATAATTTAGCTAGGTCATATATTCAGATTGGTCACACAGAAAGTTATCCAACTACAGGTTGTTTTGTAGACACTAGACATAGAAAGCGCCTACATCAACGTCAATAATATAACAAGTCTCTTGCAAGTATTGGATGGTTTGGAAGTGGGATCAGATTTCTGTAAATATCTATGGCAATTTCTTCATGAAAGAGTCTTGTTGGTTCCGATAGATGACAATGTCACATTATGCCGAACTACGGGAGTTGGTTTAGCCCAAGGAGTGTTCAGAATGTGATGTGAGATGTGATAGAGGATGTCTAACATATTTTGACGGAGTACGTCCGAAACGAAGTGCTCCGTCAGAGTCTTTTTGTACAAAACACCAATGTTGGAGAGTTTAATGGTATTTTGCCTTCATCATCATCACAGGAAGCAAAAAAGCAACTGCGGCTTTACTTGTTTCTCTTTGGAGCGGGTTCCTAAGCTTAATTATTTTTATTTAGGTCATTAAAAGTGTCATCCGTTATTTTATAAGTTATTGATAGTTTTTTTCCTTGTGTGGTCTTTTAATAAAGAGTTTTTTATTATTCTCTTAAATAACTCTATATATTAAAATCCGCATCAAAATCTGTTTGGTAGTTTTAAAGATCTAAGCAAGCATAGGGACAGACAGACAGTGGGAAGTAACTTTGTTTTATACTATGTAGTGACAATGTATGATTTGAAATGAGATGACCAGAATGATGATTTTTAAAAAAGTTTAAAGAAGAAGATGACTCACAATCGTAAAGCAATGATAGGGTTATAATCTTACAACATCAGATTTAATTTTTAAACCAATAACAATTGATCGATTTTTGTGAATATTGATTTTAGGTACCTACTCAGGCGAATTTGAAAATATCTAGCCAAGAAATGAATAAAAACAGGTTTACTTCATATGAAATTAATGAACTAATACTTGTGTAAAACATTTTTTCTAACACTGCATTTGTCCTTCCTGTACGTTTGTCACAGTAACCCTGTAGAGGTAAATTTCCTAATGTCAATGTTTGGATATCTGTTGGTTAATTACATGGTAAAGTGAGAACGGATCGGGCTGAAATTTAGAACACAGTTAGATTATAGCCTGGAAGAACTCATAGGATATAGTTATCCCAGAAAAATACGGGAACAGGAATTACGCAGGTAAAACCGTGGGAGCCTATTAGAACGCATAATTTTTTGTTCCTAATTTACTTTGTCATAATGAATGTAGCATAATGTATAGTGTCATAATGCAACTTTCGCATAATAGTTTTTTTGCGTTATGTGTTTTATGCATAACAATCTATTGTACTACATTTAATTCGACTACTGATGAGACGCATAATAGTTTTTAGGCATTTTTTTATTTGATCTCATTTTTTTTAAGGTGCCTTTTAAATCGCATATTATTTTTCACCTAATTTGCTTTGTCATAATGAATATAGCATAATATATAGTGTCATAATGTAACTTTTGCACAGTCGTTTTGTGGCGTAATGTGTTTTAATCATAAAAATCTATGGTACTACATTTGATTTGACCGTTGCTCAGATGCATTTAGACATTTTTTAATTATTTGTTGTGCTACATAATAAATAACCAAGTTACATAGGACCCAGATCCGATTCGGAGCACCCCGACTTCACCTAGTCTTGTCGCTACTACCCCTAGAGTGTATTTAAAAAATGCGGGAGCCAGAAGCTCAAGGTCCTGAGTGGAGCGATCCATGCGAGGCCAAGCGTAGCGAAGGCGAGCGAAGCGAGGCGGTGACCTCCGTAGTGGAGCGCAGGCCGAGTATGGAGAAGCAACACTCAGGGCTGACCGCAGAACTTCTGGCGGGAGCCCACCCGGAGTCAAAAAGTGCACCATTTGTCTTAGGTGTATGTAGGTTTTTAAGTCCTAAAAATGTTGTCTACAGAAATTAGTACAAACATTGCTATACTACTGCATAAATACCGTTTATAGTACCTACCATAAAAATGGTGTTTACCATAAAAAAAATTATGGTGTTATTCTCAGACCAACGATTCTTAATCCTCAAAATATACTAAATAATTTCACAGCAACAGTATGATAACACGAATGCGATAATGACAGATACTATTGGCAATGATATTCCATTTAATTAGTAGATACCTACATTACGAGTAATAAATATTGTTGTCAAAGTACCCACCCGCATTTGACTTGTTTTTTAGTTAGGCGTTTAAAGTTTATGCCGTTGATCATTATGTTTAAGTATAGTTATGCTTTTCTCAATGTGTGCCTTTAAACATTGTTCTATTTATGGTTATGCGTCGAAACTTTATACTAAGTTATCTGTATGCTATATGTGGCTATGCGGTTAAACATTATGCTAAGTTATCGTTATGTCATATATGGTTATGCTAGTTAACATTATGCGAAGTCAGTTATGCGTTTAGTTGTTATGGTAAATTATCATTAGTCCTAAAAACGTTATGCCTACCTAAAATAGGACAAAAAATGTTATGCCACCCCATATAGACCCTAAAACCGTAAAACCGAGAGGAGCTGCTGGTCTTTACAAATGTATGTAAATGTTTGAATGTTAGCAAATGTGTTGCTCAAAGCTTGGAAAACTATCACGGTAATATTATAAATAATACTTATATATTGGTGGACAATTCGCACTCAACACCATCTGATCCAAAATTAAGCAACCTTGTAATATGGCAACCAGATAGCTGATATAATACTTATATAGTAGGAAATACATACTCATTATAGATATGAACACCTAGACACAGTACAAATATTTGCACTGGGTGGGAATCGAACCCACGACTCTCGGCTCTCCGAAGTGTATCCGATAAAAAACCGGTAAGCTAGTAATTTTTCGGCGATTTTTTTTACTTCATATGAAATTAATGGCTTTACCTAAAAAAACACTTATGTAAAACACTTTTTCTATCTAACCCTGCACTTTGTCCTTCCTGCACGTTCGTTACAGTAACCCTGTAGAGATAAATGTCCTATTAGTACCTATTATGAAAGTCAATGTTTGGATATTATGTGGATGTGTTTTGCTGAATGACAGTTTGGAACATTGAGATTATAGCCGTTTGTTATTGTCACATTCCAAATCGAAATGCAACTTACAACAGAGCACACTAAAGTCTAATATTCCTAAATGGTGTATGATATTGAATACGTAACAGTAACTTAACATGGAATATGTAGCAGTTCGCACCTGCTCCGGAATCCCCGTTTCGTAGAAACTATGGCTCTGTCTGTGGGCGCCTATCAGAATACGAATAGTGCTATATCTGTGTGAGTAATGTTGTCAATGTAGTTATGCAATTTTATTTTCCCACGCTCACAGACTACGGTCTTAATTTAATTATTATAAGCACTACTCAGTCATCTATTTGACGTCAGTGCCGGCCAAGTTACGACAAGTATAACACGTAGACACTTCTTAAACTACAAAATGCGTGTCACTGTGATGTTATGTGGCAGGCATGTTGCTTACTATCAGGCACATGTCCTGCTCGTCTCGTCACACTTTATTTAAAAAATAAATAAAAAAATACTAATTTTAAAATCGGTCCATTCTCGAGAAATCATGTAACATCCATAAAAAAAAATTTGTCGAATTGATAGCCTCCTCCTTTTTGAAAAACGGTTAAAAAGAAAATATTTTTTTTATTATATTGTATTTATCCTGTATCTGTACGTTTTTTTGTGTGTGCAGTAAGTGTACCTCTTTACTTACTATGCATAGAAAAAAACACATATTTTCAGCTGTTAGTACAAAAACTTTAAAACTCGATAGGAACAGATTCAGAACATTGAAAAAAAAAACAAGGGCACTTTATAATCGCTCTAAAATCTCTCTGTGGTGCGCCAAAAGAATCACTTCAACAAATTTTGGAATGTGCACGTGTAAACATGCAGAACATGCCCTTAAATGGATGATTACCAGCAACCCTGTATTATAAGCATTCTAAATAAAAGTCGTGGTAGATACTTTAAGCACAAACTTTATTTCACAATTACTTTTCCTTATAAGATATTTAAATTATTATTACATAATACATATAATCTTAACTAACTTTTAAATCTATTTACATTTATTAGGAACGATTGTTTCATGTGTAGGCAAATTTATCGAAAAGCACCAAATACAATAAATATTTTGTGAAGGTTGATACTGAAATGTGTTTTGAATCTAAGTAATTAGGTACTAAAGTTTTAATAATTTATTATTACAATCAAAAATACGGCCCGCTTACTAGGTGAAGCAGAAGCATCATAATTATTATACACAGCTAATACTGAGACATTTGTGATAAAGAGTCAGTTTACATAAGTATCATATATGCAAAATCCAGCATTTCATAAAAACAGCTCATGAAGTAAGGTGGCATGTGTAACGCACATCAGAACGGCTTTCACTATTTTAAATCAGGTGTTACCAGAACCCAAAAAATGTCGTAAATAGTTCTCAATTGCACACAAGGGGTTTATGTTGCATTTTATTGAAGAAGAAAGTTGGTAAGTAAATAAAATATCAATTTACATTTATTACAGGCACATATTTTCATTCGTCTTATTCAGTCGTAAGCGCGGAGCAATGTTAGTTTATGGTCTGAGTACTAAACCAAAATAAAATATACGTAGTTTAATATCATTGACTACGTTTGAAAAGAAGCCAACACACTAATTTTATTATAAATTAAATGTCACAATTGCGTATAACTTATACTGTGAATAAAAATGAGGGAATCTTAAAAAAAGTAAGCTTTTTACATTCATTACACGCCGCAAGTAAAACTATACAATTGTGGTATCATTTAGATTTAAAAAATATACAACTTTTGCTTGGCTCTCGCATCAGTGTCATTAATATCTTTATTTATGTGAGTGTTTTTTTTTTTTAGTGAAAACGCCATCACAAAATCACTTTGTAAACAAGGCAATCATTAGGCGTTTTCTGCTGATTGTTACCAAATTCTGTAGATACACAATGGGGCGTTTTCAGGATGCAAAAAGACCTGTCAAAGACAGTTCCCGATTTCTCCATAAGTGGCGCCTATGTTTTATTTTGTTAGAGAAATTTCACAAAAACCAAAAGTGGTGCCACATTTGGCAATATTTAGAACTATATTTGACAAGTCTATTTGCATCTGGAAAACACCTCATTAAATGCGGGAACAACCCTTAGTGTTCAAGTTTTTTGTTAGGGTAACCCAGAGGTGAAACTGAAACCTATTTGGCAGATTTTTTTCGCATTTTGAATATTGATATGATTCTGTCACTGGTGCAGCTATACATTGTTTTAAAGTAACATTTTTAATCACAAAACTAGTTTAATAATATTGATAAATAAATTACGGGTTAGTACCACAATTCTGATGTTAAATGTTCCGTAAAATACTATGAAATATTTTTAAAATATTGTAACTTATTTTTAGCGTATTTTACCAATGTGTTTAATAATTCCTTTGAACATTATCCAAAATTATTATACAAGAATCACTTTTTTACAAAAAAAAAGCCGGAAACTATTTTAAACTACATATATACCTACCTACTTACAATGGTTACGGACTCATAGACACTTCGTTACTTGATCCTAGAAAAACCTTTATTTACCTACTTATGGATTGCCGAAGTTTTTCAATTTAGTGTTTTTTTCTATTTACATACCTAATTTCTTTCTTACAATTTTATGTACAGGGTTACTGGTAATCAGCCTCCATCCGTTTAAGGCCATGTTCTGTATATATATAAACAAACAACCTTTGTTAAATCTCAATACAAATCCCAAAAAAAATATTGTTTGTTTTCATCTGTAACACTGTTTAGAGGCTTTTTAGCGTTTATTCACTTCGGCACATAATAATTTATAGGAAGTGCGTGCGCTCTTGTTACGAATTGTTACGAAGAGTTCGATGCTTTTAAACCAGGAAAATGTACCCTTTTTAAATTTTGTTTTTTTGTTTTGTTAGTTTTGTATGAGAAAAAATATATTTAATTTATTATAAACTGTAGAACAAAAGTTGACGTATTTAATTAACTTAAAATCCCCTTAAAATTATGCAGGCTGATTACCAATAACCCTGTAGAAAGAGATATAAATATATAAGTGGTAGGAACTACGTCATAGACATTTGATATTAGCAACCTATGCAAAACAAGTGAACTCATATTTTATTTTAATTATTTATTGCCATGTCAATAAGAATTCACTATGGATCTTTTTCCTAATCTATAAAACAATACAATTTAAAATTAGCGTAAATTTCCCACTTTGAAAATTTTCATGCTTAGGTACTTACAAATTTAGCACTAAAATTATTTATTTTGACAAACCGAAAAAAATTAACCTAGATAATATTTTATTTTTGCGGAATACTTACCTACATAAGATTTTATTATTAATACTGTTGTAGTACGAAATAACGGGAGCTTTTTATACAAAAATAGAAGGCTATTCAAAAATGTTGGATAAATGCAGCTATGAAAAGCATATGTCAATGTTTAGTAAATTTAAGATAGATGAATGAAAATATTTGTTAAAGGTACGTCCCTAGTTCTTAATTTCGCCAAAGGCACGGTAATATTATAGATAAAGTGCCGAACCGTGCCCGCGTTGCTACGCCATGCATCGAAAATTGGTCGTACCAATTCAAATTTTGAACAAATTCGGCTACCTTAGTTTGTAATAACGCAACCTTTAATCATGCTGTCACGCAACGAAAGCTCTCAAAAAGCAATATTTTTCCCGTTTTTGTTACATTTTTCATTCATGGTCCGCTCCTGTTAATAATAGCGTAATGTGAAACAGCTTATAGCCTTCCTCGATAAATGGACTATTCAACAAAGAAATAATCTTTGAATTTGGACCAGTAGTTGACGAGATTATTGCGTTCAAACAAACAAACAAACTCTTCAACTAAAATATTAGGATTAAAATAGGGGACAGAAGTTACCGTGCCAAAGGTGGCGCCAATGTTGTATGATGTTGGAGCTATTTATACTCTAAATACGCTTTATTTAACAATTATTATTATTGATCCAACGCTTTACAATTTTACCTAGATTTTTTAAAATTCTCGTTACAACTAAGTTACTTACAATGGTTGTAATCTTGGAAATCATAGGTAGATTTACGTAAATATTATTTACCTAAATCTTTTTTAATTTCCTTTGAATGAGTGGTTGTACCTAGTTCAGCAAAGCAGTCGGAATGACTTCGATTCGGGCTCAATAATTTATTTGTATTTTCCTTCTCTGTTCTGTCAGATAGTTCTTTTTGGTATTTGTATTATAATATTTTTATTCACTTATTAGACATGTACCTAAAGGTCATTCATGACAACACTACGATTCTAATATTTCAAGGGTTCGTTTAAGAAGAAAAAAAAACGTTCCAAACTACGTTCCAGATGGCGTTTGTGTGGTTTTTGATTTAGTTCTAAATTACAACCAGAAACTAAATCGCCTAGGTAGCCATTTTAAAAAAAACCTAGGTATATAATATCATGTATGAAACAACAGATTTTTACGTAAAACTTAGTGTAAGAATCAAAACCAATACTAGCCACGTTTGTTTGACAAATATAATTTGTCAATGTAATTATACTACGGCATTTATTCCAATTAATTATGATTTAACCTTCGATTTGGACAAAATTTGTTGTAATCATGTCGATGTGAGGTATGCGCCATCTATTATTATATACTTACTTGAGTAATATCATTTTTCGTGTGATAACGTTATTTCTTCTTCTTCAAACATCTTCGTCCTAAACAGGTCTGAAACACTTGTTTTTGGTCGCATTGGAAACGCGCTTCAGCTATGATTCAATAGTAAATACTTGTATTACCTACATAAAAAAAAATCCTTAAAATTAAGTTTCAAACTTTACTTTTTCACTATCTTCACACCAAATTACGAGATCTATTGGACTTGACCACACAGTGAGAAGTGAAAAGATATTATGTAGGTATCCTACGGACTGTTATAGGTATGCATTACAATATTTTAAGTACCTACCTAAGCGGTTTCGCACTTCGTACGATACGAATCCGATCCGAACCCCATCCGAACCCGTGAAAACATGGATCTAGAAAACTCGGACCGACAGTTTCGAACTACATCCGATCCGATATACAATAAGCTGCCAAATAACCTGAAAAAATGACAATTTTATTATGAAAAAAATCACCATTTTATTAAATGTCTCAATATTCATTTCGGTTCGTCAATTATCTATTCCGAAATGGAAATTTACGGATGACGGAGACAATTCGGATGATGGAAATCGGATCTAGTACCTACGTAAACTACCATACAAATAGCTGGATGACAACTTCGGAAACTGTTTTCACGGATTCGAATCGGATTCGGATCGGACGTAGTGCAAAACCGCTCTAATGCCCAATTTTTAGGGCTTAAAATTGCGGATATAAAAAAATGTCCACATGTCAAAATTTTAAAAAAGACTTGTTTTCAGAATGACAGTTACAAGAGTTTGAATATGTTATGGGTGAATATGTATAATATGTAATTATTAACCTTGACGTACAAATTAAAACATTAAGACTTCCTATGACACACTAGGTATTGATAACTAATTTTGACAAGTTCAATAATCTGTCATTCCAAAAACAACACATAAGAAAATATTGTACAAGACAATTTTTCTTTAGAACGAAAATATCTACAATGTACCTAATTGTAGATATTTGCCAGTGTAATCGAGCTCTCTAAATTTAGCTAAATGAAGGTATTTTTTAAGCTTTCAGTGTTACGCTTCTGAACCCATAATAAAGTTTTTTTTCACAGTGTGGCCTAAGTAAATTCAAATATCAGTCTGGCTAACGGCAACAACTTTACTATTCTTTACATGATACGTTTGTATCTACATATAACGTGTTGTACGGGACACTGCTACCTTTATTGGACGCTACTACTTTGATCGCGTATTTTTTTCCAGATTTCAGACCAAAAATCTTCTGGATTATCACCTTTGAGCTGAAAAGAAAAAAAAATACAAGTTTAATACCATACCTAAATCAAATAAAATATGTATTAGTCAACCTCGTGTATGTACGATTTACCTACCTACTACTTTATGTTTAGATATTACGTAGTAAGTTTAAACTAATTACGCGTTTTCAGATTGACAGATAAATAATTAAAGATAGATAAATGAGCATAAAAGTACTATTTTAAGGTATAAACACTGAAGTACGTTTTTTTTAACAAAATGAAACATTAACGCTACTTTGGTACATATTTTGAACACATCCGAATGAAGCTACATTCGAAATGACAATTTTTGTCCCTGACATTCTAAACGGTAATAACAAAGACAGGTCAGATTCTGTGTCGAGATGTCCGACTGCGTTCGGAATCGCTACCCTGTAGCTAAATTGAGAACTACTGTATTCGACAGATTTCTAAATTCACCTAACTTTCTAAAAACGCTCAATCTATTGTACTTATATACAAGAACAAAACAAGAATCTGTGTGGGTCTCCGATAAAAATGATGCCTTTCTGAATTCATCGTTATGCTTACGCTTGATTGTTAGTTCTTCTTATGTTAAACATGTACCTCAAAGTTACAATACAATAACTATTAGTTGAATAATCGTAAAGTACAAAAAATAAATTATCAAACATAGAATAATACCCCTAAGCAATGTTGGACTTATCGCTTGGAGTGATCTACGTGCATGGACAGGAGATAGCATCCCAATGACACAGAGACATACCTACACCTACACCTCAAGTTTCGTCTTGAAAATTTTCACTCAGGTAAGTTACGGCTGGTCTAGTCAGAAGAACGACGACTGCCGATCCGGAGACCCCGGGTTCAAAATCACACGCACCACTGTCTTTTCAAAGTCATGTGCGTAATTAACTTAAAACGGTGAAGAAAAACATCGTGAGGAAGCCGACATGTACCTAGAATCTGTCGAAGTCATGTGTCATCCACCAACCCGTATTGGGCCATCGTGGTGGATGATGGCCTCGTCTCTCTCCTTGTGACAGAAGGCTCCGAATCCCAGCAGTGAGAACATTTAGTGGGTTGTTTATGTTAAGTATCTACTTACGTTACTTACTTTTCGTCACCCATCCCACAAAGTCTTAAGACAAAAATGTACAACCAGTGCGTTCTACCCGTTATGACCTACGGTGCTGAAACGTGGACACTGACAGTGAAAATGGTCCGAAAGGTCAAGGTTGCTCAGCGAGCTATGGAAAGGACTATGCTTGGGGTTTCTCTGAGGGATTGCATCCGCAATGAGGTAATTCGTCAGAGAACTAAAGTCACCGACATTCAGCATTAAAGTCAGCGTATTAGCAGACTGAAGTGGCAATGGGCCGGTCACACCTGTCGCAGACCCGATAATCGTTGGGGTAGACGGGTTCTGGAGTGGAGACCGCGAATCGGTAAACGTAGTGTAGGACGCCCTGAGACTAGATGGAGTGACGATATACGAAAGACGGCTGGTGGCGGTTGGAAACGTAAGACTGAGGATCGGGCTGAGTGGCGAAATATAGGAGAGGCCTATGTCCAGCTGTGGACGATTACGGGCTGATGATGATGATGATGTTGATGATCTACTTACGTGTCACGCGTCTGCGCATGGTTGACGCACTGCGTTTTTACCGCTGGTTTCCTCGGCGTACATGCATAAGGCTCGTCCGCTGTTTCTCGCGCCGTTACGCAATATCTGCCAAAACAAAATTGTATAATGTCAATAACAACATTATAAAACAACATTATTAAAGGCTGGGTTGCATTTTGATTAGTGCGAGTGCGAGTACGAGTGTGATTGCGAGTGCGAGTGAGTAATCACGACTGATTACTAAGCACTCGCAAAAATCAATCGGTGTCCACACGTGTACCTATGCTACTAATCACTGAACACCTGCACTACTCACTCGCACTCAAACTAATCAAAATGAAAACAGGCCTTAAGGCTCGGCGCAAATGGGCCACCGGCGACAGCCACCGGTAGCTGTCGCGTGCTACTCCCACATTTCTAAGAGTGTCAGAAGCGAGCGACAGCTGGAAGCCGCCATTTAGTAGTGGTAGGACTCTTGGCAGAGTCCGCCTGGGGAAGTACCACACCTTTGCCAGTTATTCTACCGCCAAGCAGTAATGTGCAAACATTACTGTGTTCCGGTTTGAAGGGCAATGTTTTCAGAGAAATTACAGGGCTTAGATATATAATATCTTAGGTCTCTGGGTGATGAGCGCAGTGCAGTGTTAGGTGATGATTTGGACTTTTCGTGTCCTAATAGCTGCGTGTCACTGTGCTGTTACGTGGCAGGCATGTTGTTTACCATCAGCCACATGTCCTGCTCGTCTCGTCACTCTATACTTAAAAAAAAAAACATTTTGGCCGTTGTTTTTCTCGTGATTTTTTATCGGCTCTGTCTAATTTGATGACTATACCTCTAGAATGATCTAGTCTAGAATACAATATGCTTTATTGTATGTTGCTATGTTCTAGTTACCTGATGACGTCAGTAGCGTTGTGCGCGGCTGGCAGGAAGGCTATCTGAGTGGAGCTACATGATCTGCGCTGGCGCAGCTCCCTCACTATAGACCCGTCGCCCAGTAACTCGGGCGTGCTCGTGCCCCAACGGGTGGTAGACGCTGTTACCTGAGGAGACAACACCTTTTATATAACGACGATTTACGATAGCATTTTTGAAATTATAACTTCTTTTGGCCCGCCACTGACTGATTTTTCGTTGGCTTTGAATTGAGTTCTAACGTCACGCTCGGGAATGATAAAAAATCGGCAAGGTAGTATCAGATCATGCAGATGAGTAGCTCACTATCCGAAATGGATACGATGTAAAACCAATAAGCTAGCAATTTTGTGGCGCTGTTCAAGACTGAATCATCTTTTGAACGAGAGCGTCGACGTCTATGAGCCTTTTGGCACGTCTCTCGAATTCATGCTTGTTATGGGCAACCTTAGACAAAGAGCCTCCATTAGTAAAATGATCTAAGTGGGCAAGCACGTTTACAATCAGACGCTCGACGGGCTAGTTTTGTACTTACTTCGACATTGACAGCCCCACTTCTGTCCCACCGACTGGGAGTGACTTTCAGCACAAATCTGACTCTTGCTTCCTCGGAACTAGAGTCAAACTGCACTGAGCCTTCATCGCTGGTCTCCTGAATAGATGACGAGGACTTGGGCGCTGCTACGAAGAACTTCGCATGAGGATCTAGACAAAACAGATTAAATTTAGTACTGTTCAGCCGTTATCGAATGATGACGAAATCGACCTAGATGAAATCGATTCACTCTCGATTTGAAGACAGTAAGATTATAACCATCGGGAAAAACCGACTCAGGCAACTCGTTCCACAGTCTAGACGTTCTTATCACGAAATTAGAGTCAAACCTCTTCGTTCGTGTCTTTGGAACATCAACCATGAAACGATGCCGCTTCTTCGAGCTACGAGAAGTCCGATAGAAAAAAGGGCTAGGTGGTATTAGATCATGCAGATCAGATGCACACTCTCCGAAGTGTATCCGATAATAAACCGATAAGCTAGCAATTTTTCAGCGATGTTCAAGACTTTGCAGTCTTTTTCGCACAAGAGTGTTATTGCCTATGAGCCTTTTAGCACGCCTCTCGATCGATTCCAGAACCTCAAACTGATACTTAGCCGATGCATCCCAAAGGTGCGAACAGTACTCCATACAAGAGCGAATCTGTGCTTTATATAACAAAAGCAATTGTTCAGACTTGAAGTACTTTCGCACCTTTGAGAGGACACCTAGTTTTTTGGTAGCTAATTTAGCCTTGGACTCGATAAACGAGCCAAAGTTGAGCGTAGATGTCATGGTAACAACCAAAAGCTCAAGATGATCAGTAACCGGCACGGATACACCTCGAAAAGTAGGAGTCTGTAGATTTTTGAACTACTTTTTTGAATTGACTCCTTTTTGCGGAGAACAGACACGCCTGCGTCTTTTCCTCATTAAACTTGGCCAGATTGGTTTCGCCCCATTCAGAGACTGCCTCAAGGGCCAAGTTCAAACGCTCGGTCATACTCTCTCTCAATACCTTATTTTGTTGACCACTGGCTCTCGCGCTAGATATGTAACTATCTCTACACCGGTGCTATCATCTGCGTATCCAAAGATATATGATTCGAACGAAATAGGTAGGTACCTACTTTAACTTTCTTTCGGTAGACTTCTAACTTTTGTAGTGGTATGCATCTTTGTAGAGTTAGTCTGGGTAAGTAGCAAATTTTTTCCAGTTATTTTACCGCGAAGCAGTAATGTGCAAGGATCACTATGTTCCGGTTTGTAGAGCAATTTTTCCAGAGAAAGTCAAGGCCAAGAATTAAATTTTCTTATATCTCTGTGTGAAGAGCGCAATGCAGTGCTATGTAATGATTTGGAATAAATAATGTTTTACTAACAGTGTGACACTTGTGTTATGGGTAGGTATGTTATATACCATCAGGCGGGCATGTCCTGCCACTACACTTACTTAAAAAGGAACAGCTGAATCGTTGGTTGTGTACCCAAACGTATACATAGTAACTGAGTCAGTAAGTAAGCCACAGTTAGTATAAGACTTACCAATATTCTTGGCGACATATAACCGTTTCCCCCTCACCAAGACCTCCACATCCACGGCTCCCCCGCAAGTAGTCAGCGTGAACCACGCTCCTTCTGCCATTCCACTGGAAACCTGCAAGATCATTGGAATGGATTTTTGTTACGTTTGTTTTTAGGGTTGCTCTATGATACGCTAAAAGTAATTGCTATCAATTTCAACAAATACTACTGAATAGATAATATTGCATGCCAATGCCACGGTTTCAAATCAACAACATTTTTAAGGATTTAAAGAGCGCCCGATACGAATTTTTAATAAACAATTTGTACCCTGCGCGCATTGCTACGCCACCTAACAAAAATTGGTCATACCATCTCAGAAATCTTCTTTGGCTCATGCACAACAACTTTGCTCTTCACAATAACTTGCACAATAACTTTAAGATCAAATGCATAGTTTACGATTCTGAAAAGGACATACAGACAAACATTCGTTGTTACATGATGTAGAATGTTTTTTTTGTCCTGTAGTTAATAATAGGTAACTTTTTGTTCCAGAAAAGGAGTTAACCACAATAAACATGACAATATCGAGATAGTAATAAGATAGACAATAGAAATAAAATAAGAAGGATAAGAAACCCCTGACCCACCACATGTTAAGAGATATGCCCAAGAGCCCGGTCAATATATATATCGAAACGTAATCATAGAACTCTCACGTAATAATAAATAAAGTAGCCAAGTGCGAGTTGAACTCGCCCATGAAGGGTTCCGTTCCAGCAAGTAACATAATATACATAGTACACATAGTTCTTGTAGTTCGTTGTAACTTTGATCGAAGTTTTAATAATAGTTTATTTATGACGTACTAAAAGAAAACTACTCATCAGATCGAGTTCAAACTAATTTTCGTTGGTAGTTTTCATGGTAATGTACATCATATATTTTTTTTAGTTTTTTCATTCTCTTACTTTAGAAGTTAGAGGGGGGGGGGGACACACATTTTACCACTTTGGAAGCGTCTCTCGCGCAAGTTATTCAGTGTAGACAAAAATTATATTAGAAACCTCAACATCATTTTTTAAGACCTATCGATAGACACCCCACACGTGTAGGTTTGATGAAAAAAAGTTTTTTGAGCTTCAGTTCTCAGTATGGGGGGCACCCCTAATTTTTTTTTTTTTTTTTAAACTTTTGTAAAAATCTTAATGCGGTTCACAAAATACATCTACTTACCAAGTTTCAACAGTGTAGTTCTCATAGTTTCGGCAAAAAGTGGCTGTGACATACGGACGGACAGACAGACAGACAGACAGACAGACAGACAGACATGACGAATCTATAAGGGTTCCGTTTTTACGTTTTACGGAACCCTAAAAAGGCCAATATCTTACTAGACAAAACACATTTTACTTACTCAAATCTTCTCGTTTGACGGTATATCTACATACGTGAGATAGGCTGAATTGTGTTCCACAAAGAGCCAACCTAAACCAAATAGAGACTATGCAAGCATTGAATTAAGTGTACCTTAAAATAATAGACACTGCGTCCTTTGATGTCAGACTTCAGTGGCGAGTTCTCCCGTAGCCGCTTTGCGGTGGAAGTCCTGGCTCTCACGCTGCCAGTCGCTAGCAGTGAGCCCGAGCGGCGGTCTCGACCTACGCCAAATACGCTCACGAAATACGTCTGAAAGAAGCATTAAATATATGTACATCGTAAAGTTTACCAAACAAATCTATAAGTGTCTACATATACTTTGTACTCGTATGTCAGGTAGGTTAGATTAATTAATCTAACTGACAGTTTTAAGCATTTTACATAACATTATAAGTAGCGCATTTTTAACCAGCTGCGACTCGGAACCTTCTCTCACAAGGAGAGTGTTAGGTCCATAATACACTAAACTGACTAAGTGTGAGTTGGCGGATGATGCATGTTCTTAGAATATTTCTTTAAATTTATTGGTTTCATTACAATGTTTCCTTTCACCGTTATCTAACAAGTAAGGAAAATAAATATAAACAGCAAGAAATAAAAAAATCTACTTGACTAACCTATGCATCGCTTGTAAAATTAACAGTTTCCAAGTTTGATGGTGTAATTTTTGACTAGGTACTAAAACTATTTTCTACTGACTGACACACATACTAAGTAGAGAGATACTCTCATCGACACTAATTCAAAAGAAAGCATAAATATCTATTGTTAAGTACCTAATTTACTCTACATTAAGAAGACAATTAGTCCATAAATAAAACAGCTATGATCAGTATACAGCATTATATTTCGAAATCAATCCTTCATCATACCAACTTATTCACAGCTGCCTTGTGCAGCTGAAGTAGTAAATTTTGTAAAATATTACAAAATTGAAGAAAACGCTTTACAGTACCTTAAATTCAGTAACAGATGTACAATTATCCCTTTTATTTAGATGTTTATCGGTTTACTAGTACTTTTAATTTAAAATTTAAACCTTTCGCTTGGACCTGCTGCTGCATAATATTTTCTTATTAACCTGTTTTACGAGCAAAAAACAAGAGCTTGATTGTTTCCCGCCAAAACGATCAAGCCACAGACTATATACCAACCATACCCGGAATTGTAGGGTTGCCATAGAGTGCATTTCGATATTCTTACTATTCTTTCAATAAGAACTTACATACATTACTAATATTGCTAACACTATAAATGTCTTTGGTCCTGACAAAGACTAAACTGGCGTGACCTGCGTAGTGATACTTAACCCAGTCAGATTGATCTCGATACGGGATCAAACCTATCGGACTTTGTCTTTATCCGTTTCGAATTATAGAGACAAGGATTGTAGTTCTGAATTTGAGTCGTTTGGATTATGTTCTGAATCAGTACCCTGGTCCTAAGCTCAAAATAATAGCTATAAAACAAATTAATAACTATTAGCCACTTACCCTACTCGGATCTAAGTTTTCTATCAAATGGTGGGTCCTGACACCAATGCAGGCTACTACGGGATCTTCGTCCGTTACTTTTGTACTACGACCTGAAACAAAACATACATCTATACAGTCAAGCATTTATCGCATTAAAAACAAAATCGATTTCTCGAAATATTTGTCTTGTTATACATTTAAAATTTGCACAAAATTTGATGGAACGTAAATTACAAAAATATCCTCACCAATTTTTTTCCTCCGGAAAAAGTTCTGGAAGTTTCCATCGTACATTCTGAAGCTATCAGTTTCGATATCGATCTTATTATCGACTTCAGTTGAACTTTCCGAGCTGTCTAATGCAGATTTCGATCTATCCAGTTCGACGAATCGATCAATCTTTACCCCATCTTCGATCTGGCGGTTGAGTTTTTGTTCGGATTCTGTGAGGCGGTTCTTCTCAAATCGACTCATTTTAAGGTCATTTTGGGCTGCGCACAGAGATGTGTAGTTTCTACGATGGGACGCTACCACGCAGTATTTCGTTTCTTGAGGATCTATTGGGCTGAAACAAATAAATAAATAAACATAGGTGGACAATACACACACAACACCATCTGACCACAAACTAAGCAAAGCTTGTGTGATGGCGGCCAAACAGCTGATACAATACTTATATAGTTTTAAATACATGCTTATTATACATAGAAACACCCAGACACAGTGCAAACATTTGAATTTATCACAAAAATATTTGCACTGGGTGGGAATCGAACCCACGATCCTCAGCTTCGCAGGCAGAGCTACTACCAACTAAGCCACGAGGCCAGTCAATAAAATGGAGGTAGGTTCAGTTTATTAAAAAAAAAAAAAAAAATATTTCAATAAAAATAGATCTTAACTATACAATATTTTCGTACTTCTATAAACAGGTAGATTCTTTTTGTTTGCCTGAACTAGGTAGAACCTGTGTTTCAGGCGAGAGAAATGCTTATTTACCTAAGAGTTACATTTAGGAAGAAAATAAAACTAAACAATTTATTAATAATTCGGTCGGTACGAAATCGGTAAAAAGAAAAGGTATTTAAGAACTACTTTGCTTATCAAAATTATAGGTATGCGATTCCTTAATTATTTTGTAACTACTATCATATGTTCAGTTTCCTCATATGACAGAGTCAGCAAATACTCGGAGACAGTTTGTTTACAGTTATATAAATTTTGATTGTATATGCATAACAATCTATTTATTCGATTGTAGAGTAATGGCCCTAGAAATATGAAAAATCTACTTGTGAAAGCGTGTTTTGTGTGTGCCAGCGAGATACATACAATATCCTTACGTCTCTTGTTAGTATTGTTAGTGGAGTATGAAAGTAGTTTGTGCTGTTTTATTGTCGTATTCAATATAAAGAGTTGTCTTACAGTTATAATGTTACAGGATTTATAGAGTTTATTGATTTAAGATTCAATTTGATTTGGCAAGTCTTCAGGTCAGTCAAGGTAATTAGAGAGTAATTATGTTTGTATATAACCAACATTTCTTTTTAGGCGTCTCCTTCATTTAACATATCATCTACCTAGCTTTCGTAGTACAAACTTTACTTAGATTGAGACGCATAATGTTTAGTCTTAGGCTTTTTTTTAATTTCAGGTAACTTTGCACGGATGCAGTGACGTGGTTATTAATATCAATTAAAAGGTATCGATGTTACGGAAGCACTAGAGACTCATACCAAATAATATAAAAAAATGTGTTTGTCAACCATTTTAATGAATTATGCGCCAACTATAATAATTTGCAGTTATTTTAATAATTTCCAACTTTACAAGAGCCTGATTGAAATTGTAATGCAAATGGCGTCAAACGTTCGTTGGCTGCTTACACGCAGGGCTACAAATTTGAAATTTATGTAAACTGTTGTATAATTGTGGATTTAAAACGGTCGATGCGTTGTTTGTAAATAGGCTAATGTTGTTTCCTTACTTTTGAGATATTTCTGAACAGACACACGCAATTGACTCCTTAATTAGTGAACGAGGCTAAACTACGTATGGTATACATTAGACACGATAAACCCAGCTTTGTTTGGTTTGAAAGTACAATATTGTTTTTAAATAAAGAGTAACGAGACGAACAGGACATGTGCCTGATGGTAAGCAACATACCTGCCACATAACAGCAAAATGACACGCAGCTATTGGAATGCAGTTATATCTCTAAGCTTCCTTGCTTCTATTTAGACTTTATAGCCTTCCCATTTGCAGCAGTAAATAAGTTATCATAGATTATATTAAATGAAATAAATAAATGCAATATGAATAAATTGTTATGAATAAATCAATCTACTTATGTATAAATATGTCTACCTAAAGGCCGATTTAAACTGAACAAACATAGAGCTAGAGCTGGAACAAGTGCATTCTTTCTCGATCTTTTAGTGTAAACGAAAGATCGTTCTTAGCGTTTTCCAAATTATAATATTCCATAGAGTCTTTGCGAACGCAAACAAAACAACGAAAGAATTCTCTACGTTTGTTTACACCAAATGAATTTGATACAGTGGGGATAGAATGAGCATTCGCTCGTCTGTTGTAAATCGGCCTTAAGACATATTTTGTAATTTAGCAGGACCTTGCAATTTCAGCCGCGTAGTTCCCGTTCCTGCTATTTCCCCAGATAAAAGGTAATCATGTACATTATAATTACTGTACCTTTTGTACCATGTATCTGTTATTTAAACATGTACCCATTAAGACTATTATCAAAAAAGTATGGATACTAAATCTATGCTATTATCTATCTATGTACCAAAGTACCTAATAAAGATCCCTGCAGTAGCTTTCCCGTAACTACGTTCGTAAGTTCAGCAGTTTTTTTTGGGGGACTCTTTGCAGAGTCCGCCTGGACTGGATGATTTGGACTCTCCATGTTCCAAAGTGCTGTTATGAGCAGGCGTGTTGCTTTCCATCAGGCACATGTCCTGCTCGTCTCGTCGTTCTAAACTCAAAAAAAAATTGGCAGTCATAGGAATTGCCGACAGAAGAGAACATTTATAACTTAGAATTTGATAGCTCACTTTAGAAACTACACGGGTGAAATTGGAGGGCGTGGGCCATCTAGAAATGCTGACGCCAATGATAGCCAATGGGAAATGCTGACGCATTACAAGATGGCCAATGGGAAAGGCTGATACATGTCTAGATGACCAATAGCCATGGTCCCGAGTTCACCCAATTTTTTTATTATCATTGTGGTGCTAGAATTCAATTCACAGCATAACAGCCCACGAAAAATCTGTCTGTGGTACGCCAAAAGAAGTTTTCACTTCAAAAACACACATCAAAACTTTCACATTTATAATATTAGTAGGGCGTGCCGTTTTCGCCTAACACGGAAGCAATGAGCTGGTGCCCAGAATAAGTAATTACAATTTGACTATTTGTAGCGTTACTGACCGATTGTTTTGATTTGCGCAAAAGGAAGTTTAGATTCTCGATCTAAATGCATGGTAAGGTCATCGATCCCGGAGTCAAAACTAACACGATACATTTACTAGTCTTATGAACAAGAAATAACAAGAAAATAAGAAGAGTTAGTACCTAATCACAACGATTCAAAAGAATAATGTTTCAAAGATTCTGATATACTTGTACCCACACATACGGACCGAATGAGTATTATAATGACTTGATAATTTACTTATGTATGTGTTTTGTTAGTCTCTGTGTTTAATAAAAATTTCATTTTATTTCATTTCATTTCAAAAAGAACCATCAAAGAAGTTTGGCGTATTTTAAAGTTTGTATTTTAGACAACAGGCCCGTGAACTAAAATTACGTAGTAAATGAACCACCAGGAGACCTATGTAGGATGATAGAAGGGTATAAAATAATAAGATTCAGCACTATGCCGTCACTTGTAAGCTGTCCAACTGAGTACAGTCGAAGTTATCGAGGGTTGTAACCCCCCTGGTTACAACCCTCGATAATTTCTCCTTGTCGCATGATTTTTGTACGGCGTTGCAGAATAATAGATTAGAAGAGGTATAAAATAAAATATAAAAAATATACATTTTAAGTATTTAATTATATTAGTTTGTCGAAAAAATTCGTATTTTCCGACGATTTACAGATCAAATTTGGGCATTTGATTATGTACGGCATTAGCTCCATACAGTTTCAATACCTCTCCTCATCCATTATTTCGCAATGCCGTACAAAAATCATGCCCCTAGGAGAAATGATCGAGGGTTGCAACCCCCCCTCTTCGACTGTACTAAGTTGCGACAGCTTACAAGTGACGGCATGGTGTTGAATCTTATTACTTTATACCCTTCTATCATTCTACATAGGTCTCCTGGGGGTTCATTTACTACGTAAATTTTGTTCACGGGCCTGTAGTCTATTTGTATCAGAGTATATTCACATAAAAAACAAAAGTGATTGTGAGTTTTTGTTAATAATCGGAGCTTATTCAGTTACTAAGAATTCATTAGCAAAAGTAATTAGTAATTACTTAGATACGCTGTTACGAGCCTATTTGGCGCCAAGTTAATCAAAGAAAACCAGATTGTAAATGTCACTGGATTGGGAGAGAACAGTTTGAAAAATCCTATTGAATTACTTTAATGGTACGATGAGTGAAGAACTAGAGGAAACGCAAAAAAGTGGTTTTGTTGTAAATGGGGTGGTATTCTGAAGACATGCGATCGAAACATTCCATTGGATTAGTACAAGCAAAAAGATGCGACTACGCAGTTTGTCATTCTAAGCTTTGTAGTTACCCATATAAAAATGCTTTTGAAAAAAGATTTTAATTGATCTATCAAATAAAAAACCCGGCGCAAATTAAAAAGCTATTAATCGAGATGAAAGTTGTATACTCGTACTTAGTACCTGCCTTAATTTTGAGTCCATGTTTACTAAAGAAAATAATTATGCTATTGAGTAGAAATTCTGATCTGAATCTGATTGAAGATGATTAAAATGATATAATCGGGTTCAGTACGACTTAAGCTTCAGTGCCAAACAAGTAACGGTTTCCCGCGGGTACTTTCTTCAAAAAGGCGGTCGAATGGGGCTGAAACTTAAGTCTCACTGGACCAATCGTATCCTGTGAATTAAATACAAACTTAAGTTTAAAATGAACTGATTGTATTTGTAGCACTTAATTATTATCATCGGTATTAACATTTTCCAGCCATCATCATAGTTATCCTCAATGTCCTTTTTGTGTTTTGTGACACATCACGTCAATCAATCGATTTCACATCATCAAACATCGCATCATTCACTGTTTACACACGCATATCGACACACGATTCCTCCACTCGCTTGCGAGTGCCTACAGAATACTCCCCAGTAAGTAGCACTTAACTTAATGGTGAAGTTATCACTCGTATTCAATACTGTGTGATGGCGATGGCATCCATACGATTATAGCTTCTAGACATAATTAATTCTAACAATCCATATAAATACCCGTTCGGCGTCTATCTCTGATCACAACTAAGCATTCTCGCGCAGTTATTGAGATCGGCCTGTTACACATATCAAATCATCAGCGGTCCAAGTAGGATTAAAATTATTTGTTTTTTTTTGTGTTTTTTTATCTGTGTTGAGTATTTTTTGATAGGGGTAAAACGTATGAGATCCCGTTACGGAATGTAGACGTTAATGCCCTAGCTACACGAGCCTAGTTTTTCAAGCTAAGATAGTAAGCTAGTGTAAGCAAGCTTTTTATCTACACGAAGCTAGAAGTACTAGCTTTCTAACACTAGCTTGAAAAACTTGCCTCGTGTAGCTCGGGCATTAGCATCGAAGTGGAGTCGGCGACGTAACATTGTCGCGGATTCAATTGTTTTTTCTTATCTCAAAAAAAAACCCAACGCGTTAAAAGAGGTTTTCCTTCAAGTAGTGACGCCAATAGGGTACACTCCTCAAAAAAACTAAGTAGCCTGTTAGTTAGATTGCCAAAAAATATAGTACACGTATTTTTTCTTTTGTTTCATAAACAAAAAATGACGAAGATACAGCGCTTCGAAGTTGCGTGTGACGTCACTTGTGAGTACGATTTTTACTCACGAGTGACGTCGCGACCCCCCCACTCTCGAAGTTTGATGGTCTATATCTTTGACGATTTTTAATATTATGAAAGAACAAAAAATACGTGTCCAATATTTTTCCATGATCTAGCTGACGGACTAATTAGGATGGTGTATTTTTGAACCAGTCAGGTACCCTATTGGTCGAAATTTGACATTAAAGCATTAGTAATCTATTTTCAATCTGATCGCAGACTTCAACAACAATGAAAGCTCAATAAAAGAGTATTTCTGCGAAGGTGTTAACAACATGGTAGTGTGTGTAATGTTTTTTATTTATTTATTTTAGGTTTTATTTTAGAAAAAAACAATTCGTTGTTTTCCCGCCGAAACCAGAGTTAGTATTGCAGAAGTTATCAGTATCACTTTCGGAGATAAGTCACTTTCTACATTACCATTATTATTATTTGTTAATGGGGAAAAAACAACAGTTTTATGGAAGCGTTTTCTGAATGGCATAAAATCTAACTTATGCGTCAATAAGTTAGTGAATGAAAAAAAAATGGCATAAAATCTGACAAAATAGGTTCCAATTACACCACAGGTGCTGTTGATCTTTCATTTCATAGATTAGGTCATTCATTTATCTTATTATAATTTTATAAGTTTAGAAGTTTCACCTATTTATTACTAATAATTCTGTCATTTTGAAAATGACTCATTATTTCGGAGAAAAATCATGATCTTACATACTGAGTGTAAATCGTACGAAATAAATTCTCATATAAATATTACGTATCTCGGATCGCATGAAGCGTCTTACTAAACATCTCATTAAGCTTCAACGATGCTTTGCCAGTTAAGATATTTCTCAAGTAGTTTATTTTCAAATCGTCACAATTTGTGTTAAATTTTACTTTAAAAAAATATTAAGCCTCAATTTAAAAAAAATGCAATAAACATATTATTTCACACAAAAAATCAAGTATTTTGTAAAAACACCGTCTGTAATTTTCTTTTTTTTTAAGCTTCGATCCAAGTTACAAACATACTTTGAAAGACCTAACTTGTAGAGCCTGGTTTTAAAGCTCTCTCAAACGACTAAAATTCAACACACATTGGGTTTTTCAAAGTCTATTTTGTGTACCTACAAGTTTTATTCGCAATATTTTATTCCTCAATACACATTAAAAGTAGTTCAAATATTACTTTAAACTTTTGCGTTAGTTGTTCAGTTATATTCAGTCATTTATGTTTATATTTTTTTTACAATAGATATAAAAAACATAAAAAAATTAAAACTAGGATGCCACCACCACGATTTTAATACTAATAGGACGTTTTCACAATGACAACTGTGAGTGACAGATGATTGAAAAAATATGTCAAACTAACAGCGCTCCTCTATTTTATCCACGTAGTTCCCGTTCTCATTATGGGTCGTGGGTTCGATCCCCACCCAGTGCAAATATTTGTGTGATGAATTCAAATGTTTGCACTGTGTCTGGGTGTTTCTATGTATAATAAGTATGTATTTAAAACTATATAAGTATTATATCAGCTATCTGGCCGCCATCACACAAGCTTTGCTTAGTTTGGGGTCAGGTGGTGTTGTGTGTGAATTGTCCACCAATATTTATTTATTATTTTCCCGGGATAAAAAATTGCCCATGTGTTTTAACAGACTATAAATAATCTAACTGTGTTACAAATTTCAACCTGATCCGTTTATACGTTATGATGTGATTGAGCGTTCAAACATTTTTTAACACATTTATAATATTAATAGGATTATTAACATTGATGCTCTATACATTTATCTTCAAAATGAAACATCATCACCACCTGTGTGCATAACTGATAACCATTTTCGTTAGGATTCTGAAAATGCCTGATTATATTATATTTTGAGTTTGAAAAACTTGTAAAAACGAAAAGGCAAATTTTACGGACTGTGTTTGTAAGTGTCAGGTTGTTTGCGTGATCACGGCACCGATATCATACACCGTTAGCAAAGTACAATTATATATTTATAATTAAATCAATTGCAACATGTACGTAGTTGACTTAAACATAAATGCACCCAGTACATGACCCTGTTAGGACGTATATATTTAGACTCTTCTAAGCAATTTTTTATATTATTCATGAGTACTAATGGAGTCTAAGCGGGAATTTTGGGATTTACTCCAGCGCAGCAGACATACAAGGTGGCAGCTGAATACCTTGCACCCAGTACTCAACAGTACCTCAACCAAACATGAACCCCATAAATAAGGCCTATAAAGAAAAAAACAATTGATCATCAGAAATTCTCGACCGCGTCAGAAATCTGTCAGTTTGAGAGTGACGTAAAGAGAAAAGAGGGCTACAAAGTTGTAAAAAAGTCATCTCTACATTCTCGAGCGCAGCTATTTTTAGGGTTCCGTAAAACGTAAAAACGGAACCCTTATAGATTCGTCATGTCTGTCTGTCCGTCCGTATGTCACAGCCACTTTTTGCCGAAACTATGAGAACTACACTGTTGAAACTTGGTAAGTAGATGTATTCTGTGAACCGCATTAAGATTTTTACAAAAGTTTAAAAAAAAAACAAAAATTAGGGGTACCCTCCATACTGAGAACTGAAGCTCAAAATTTTTTTTTTCATCATACCTACACGTGTGGGGTGTCTATCGATAGGTCTTTAAAAATGATGTTGAGGTTTCTATAACCATTTTCGTATACACTGAATAGTTTACGCGAGACACACTTTCAAAGTGGTAAAATGTGTGTCCCCCCCCTCTAACTTCTAAAGTAAGATAATGAAAAATCCAAAAAAAATATATGATGTACATTACCATGTAAACTACCAACGAAAATTAGTTTGAACTCGATCTGATAAGTAGTTTTTTTTTAGTACGTCATAAATACACTATTATTGAAACTTCGATCAAAGCTACAACGAACTACAAGAACTATGTATACTATGTATATTATGTTACTTGCTGCAACGGAACCCTTCATGGGCGAGTCCAACTCGCACTTGGCCACTTTATTTTATTTTGAAGAAAATAATTCAAGATCAACAAAATCTATTTAATCTGACGATTTCCACAAGCCGAAGTAACAAAAATTTATGATGATCCGATTTTACATAATATTTGAAATTTTATAGCCGCTCTCCACACCGATGAAAAAGTAACATTATTTAACAATTTTGTTTCTTGTCATCTAAGCTTTACAATCCAATAGGTCTCTAGGACGCTCGAGTGAATCCCCATTCAGCATCGTGGGCTCCCCTGCCAGAGTGACTTACGAGTGATACGAGTGTCTAGTGTCTAAAATGGTCACGGGCATGCACTCTCCTTGAAAAAGGCCGCAAAATGCGGCTGATACTTATGTCGGACTGGTTCGACCATATTGTAGTGGTAGGACTCTTGGCAGAGTCCGCCTGGGGAAGTACCACACCTTTGCCAGTTATTCTATCGCCAAACAGTAATGCGCAAACATTACTGTGTTCCGGTTTGAAGGGCAATGTTTCCAGAGAAATTACAGAGCTTAGAGATATAACATCTTAGATCTCTGGGTGACGAGCGCAGTGCAGTGCAAAGTAGTGATTTGGACTCTTCTTGTTCCAATTACTAGCTGCGTGTCACTGTGCTGTTATGTGGCAGGCATGTTGCTTACCATCAGGCACATGTCCTGCTCGTCTTGTCATTTTATACAATAAAAAAAAAAACTAGAAAAAACTGGATTCGAACTTCGTCCTCAGGGTTCTGAATTCTAGTGATGAATGATGATGGCTCTTAGCAGCAAATACTCGTAGTTTAGATTTATTTGATTCATTCTGCATGTAAAATACACAAAACATAAGTTAAGTTTAATGTACAAAGACATGGAATCCGGAATCCGTGAAAATCTGGTTACCAAAAATTAAATAAAGAATATATCGTACTAATATTACAAATGTCAATGTATGGATGTTTGTTGCTCAATCACGTCCTAACGTATGATCTGAGCGGGCTGAAATTTGGAACACATATAGATTATAGTCTGGAAGAACACATAGGCTACTTTTTATTCCGGAAAAACAACGGGAGCAACGGGAACGGGAACTACGCGGGTAACACCGCGAGACACTGCTAGTAAGTAAATAAAAAATAATGTACAAGTAGATAATTCAATCAAATGTATGCTTTTAAGTTGTAAAGATTTGAAAGTTGAGTTAGCGTTAGTTTTGAATACAATCGATTTCTTTGAACCGCCGTAGAAAGCAAGGCGATGGAATGAAGTTCGCCTTTTGTTTCTTTGCTCTATTTACGTCAGACCCATCTTTAGAGGAACGTAGTATTGCGGTGCAATTGCAGAGAATCGGTATCGTAGGAACTAAGATTTATTAACTTAATAAAATATTGATTACATGCTTAGCAGCTGGTGATCGATCTACATAACTCAAATTAAGCCCGAAGTATTGTTAATAAGGTTTTATTTAATTCTTGTTTAATAGGAATCAATCTAAAAAGCGGACACCAAAACATTGGAAATTAGCGTAACTTAGCGGTTGAATCCGATCCAAACCCATTTCATCCAAACATTCCAACTGTAGATAAACAAAATCAGACAGACACACCGCTTCATTATGTAAACTAGAAGTCATTGACTTCAAACAAATGCCGAAAATGATAAAAAAAATTGCTTCAGTAACTTAACATAACATAAACATACAAAATGAAAACGTCAGTTTGGGAGTTATAGTATATAATTGTGTATTAGTTGTGTTATGATTAAAAGTCTACACCGATTTTGATGATAGGTATGTTTTATTCTAGTAGGTGTGGAGTTGTTAGTTTCAATACCTCTTCTAATCCATTATTTCGCAACGCCGTACAAAAATCATGCGACAAGAAGAAATGGTAGAGGGTTGTAACCCCCTCTCTTCAACTGCATTCACTTGGACAGCTTACAAGTGACGGCATAGTGCTGAATTTTATTACTTTATATTCTATTATCCTACATAGGTCTCCTGGTGGTTCATTTGACCCATTAATTTTGTTCACGGGCCTGTATTCTAAATGGGTGTAGCTTTACATTATTGATAAAAACTTTAGAATTTAATTGGAGGTTGGATAGTTTGACGATTTTTGGGATTCGCTACAGTGGGCCAGTGACCAATCTTTGCCGTCCTGACTACAGCCAGGAATGTCGGTGCAGAGCTCACCATTTATCCATGATCTTATACAATTAAAACGCATAGGAACGTCGACATGCAATACATTGTTGGGTGTGTAATGCTACTGCAGTACCTATAGGTAGCATAATAGTAGCATAAGTGTGTAAGGAGGCCGGTGAAATGAAAAATTACAAGTCCGTTTTGAAGTTACGTTTCTTTCGGCGCGTTAGGGAAAAATAATTAAAATACATTTTACGAGTTTGAGCGCCTAGTAGTAACGTGGAACATTACCGTGTTCCGGTTTGAAGGAAAATGTTTCAAGAGAAGCTATAAGGTAAAGTGCATAGCACAGTTTACCATCATGCGCATATCTCTGTAATACGAAAGATAGAAAAAACGTGATTTGATGAAAAATCCATGCCAAGCCAAAAAAAGCCATGGCAATAAATGGCAGAACACAAATGTCTAGTATGATTTCTAAGTACTTTCACAGTCTAGACTAGTCAGTCCATTCTAATTCGTTTTTGGCGTGTAAAAATAATTGAAGTGAAAACTTCTTTAGGCGCGCCTAGACAGATTTTTCGTGGGCTGTGAATTGAATTCATTCGTCACGCTCGGGTATGATAAGAAAGCTTCGGGTAAACTCGGGACCATGGCTATTGGCCATTAGGTACCGAGATACAGTAATATGTACTAGTTCGGACCTGATGGGTTCAATACTTATATGTTTATTTTCTTATGACAAATAAACAATTTGTATTTGTATCTAGAAATACGTCAGCAAATGGGTAATGCTGAAAGGGCGTGGACAGCCCATCATGGCATGGCCATCTAGAAAAGCATCAGCCAATGGGAAATGCTGACGCGTTTCTAGATGGCCATGCCAAGATGGCGAGGCCACGCCCTCCGGTTACACCCGTGTAGTGTAGTAAGCTATTAAATTCTGAGTTATAAGTTTTCACTTCTATCGGCAGTTCCTATGACTGGCAATTTTTTTTTTCAAAAACTAAACGACAATTTGCGCATTGCTGTTCTATAGCCATCAATCTGAGGAATCACACAAAATGCGCGATGCGAGAGGATATATTATATTTTTGTTCTTTATTTGGGTGAAGTACATTTACCGTCTGCCATGCGACATGGAAATGGCGGGGTATGTCAGGCTTGACACTTTGAGAGTATTTCTACAGGTTTCTACCGACGAAAACCCCACAGGTTTCTAGCCTTGTCTTGGCGGCAAAGTCGGTGGACCACTCGCTTTCGACCGCGACTCTGACACATTTATTCTCTGGCACAGTATTGTTGGTGTTACTATTGACAGCTAAGAAAATAGTGTCAATATTGATGGTTAGAAAATATACCTGTGTAGGAGCCAGGGGAGCACAATAAGTGACGTCACAACTTGCGGGAACGAGACACTCTAATTACCTATTACTTGTGAAAGAGAGAGAAAGAGATACTGATTTTACGTCCTTGTCACCGTGGCCGGGTTTTTCTCTGGCTAAGCTTTCAAATCTGACACCGGGTTCCCCAACAAAAGTCTGTTCAAAGCTTGGATTCTGTTTTTATTGATTTAATTCATATATGTGTATTATAATAATATTTGAAACGTGTTTGAGAAAGACTTGTAAGTCATTTATGTTTTAGTATATGAACAATGTGTGTTTGCTGTGTTTTAAGCTAAAATATCCGCAGTGAAATGTGAAAGTGAAGAAAAATCAATGGAATCTCATTTTACTCGTAAGTAGACAATATTTTCAAATGCCCACTTGATAAAAATTGATAATGATGCATTCTAGATATCAACATGAGTTAAATTTATACCATAACGGCTGCATCTAGTCTAAAATTTGCAAAATATGTATAATGTAAACATAACCTATATAACAAAACAAACAAAAAAGTGTGACCAGTTATTTCTTACAAATTTACCCATGAAATATACAAGTCGGTACATAATTGACAGTTTATTTACTGGCCGTTTACTAATAATAGGTACTAGATTTTGCCTGCGGATTCGCATTCGTTAGTTTTTGAAGTGAAAATTTCCTTTGGCTCATTATATACAGATTTTTCGTGGGCCGTGAATTGAGCTCAAACATCTACTGATATATATATATCTCTACTGATTCGGAATGAAATAAATTTTCGGGGGAACTCGGAGCTATGGCCACAAATGGGTAAACATTTTTAGATAGTCATGGCGTGTTACCATGGTTACCATTATACATCTTTAGTCTAGATAGCCAATGGCCATGACGTGTGAGAAGGCTTATTTAGATGACAATGCTTTAAAGATTTATTCCAAACCAGAAACGCCCTCCGGTTTCACCTGCGTAGTTTCCAAAGTGTGCTGTCAAGTACTGAGTTATAAATTTTCAGTTCTATCGTCAGTCTCTATGACTGCCAGTTTTTTTTCCGTTACCAATCCCTACGCTTCAATTTCTGTTTCTTCTCCATGTTTGTCAAAATCTCAATGTCAGTGGACATTGCAACTCTTGTTTTCTGGAGTGGGAATTGCATCAAACTCCAATTAACTTACACTATCCTATACAGATCCCGTCCCATTCTAATGAGAATGAATGATGCTTTTAGTGAAAAGTAGGTACATTGTGTGAGTAGATTATGAAGTACTAAGCTCTGAAAGTTACGGCTGGTCTAGTCGGGAGAACAGCGCCTGCCGATTCGGAGACCCCGGGTTCAAACCCCACACGCACCACTGTATTTTCAAAGTCATGTGCGTAATGCCGCTAACCTAAAACGGTGAAGGAAAACATCGTGAGGAAACCGACATGTACCTAGAATCTTTCGAAGTCGTGTGTCATCCACCAACCCGCACTGGGCCATTGTGGTGGATTATGGCCTTAACTCTATCCTTGCGAGAGAAGGCCCCGAGTCCCAGCAGTGGGAACATTTAGTGGGCTGTTGATGATGAAGCTCTAAAAAAAGATTAATACAAATTTTCACCTCTGATTTAACCCTTTTGCAATTCCAATTATGCAACTTGAATGTATCACTACATTTCTAGTAATAATTTTGATTGTTTTATTCATCCAAATTAATTATCATTTTGCAGATGTGACACTCTGAAGAATAGGATAAAACATTGTGTGAATAATGCAATATTTTTCATGAAGTAATAAATAAATAAATAATAAATCAATTATCCTGAATTACCACAACATCTAATAGTAGTATGTAGTATCTCTACTAAAACAAGGGCTTCGAACATTGAAAAAGTTAAACGTTTATTCTATACGTAAGTTCCGAGTTACCTGTGTGAAGTCTGGGCTAGCTGCTACTAAATGGTATATCTAAATTTGTTAATCAAACTATATTATTATAATATTGAATGTAAAGTACAATTTGAAATAAATGTTTTATTGTTCTGTTTTTTATTATTCTCCCTCCTATTTTATTTATATCCTCCTATTCAAAAAGAGGTTTCATGTAATATATTACATGAAACCTCTTTTTGAAATGTAATTTTAGAATGGATATAACACGAGCTGAATTCATTCAACTATCGTAGCACTACCCTTATCCAGTGGAATATTTTCTTTATGGCAATACTTTTTGAGTATTGAATTGAAAATTGAATTGAAATTGAAAGAACGAGAAGCACTATAGTAATCAGGAACTTTGTAATTCTATAGGTACTTCTTCTGAGGTAGGAGCTAAGAAATCGTTTTTTTTTACGAACTTAAAGCAGTGGGCATCTAATGGTATCAACTGCCTACAGAACTAAAAAAAATGGTTAGCTTAGCGGCTTGTATGAAATCATCGCCAAACGATAAATAGATTCACAGCTAGGAAAATAATATCATTATTGCCTAGTATGATGTTTCCCAAGTTGTAGCTAGTAAAATAGTGACATTATAAACGGCTAATGCAACATCGTCGACCAGTGTAATGAAAGAATTGACAACTGTGAAAATTGCGTTACTAACTACTAGTAGAATCTAGCTAGAAAATTAGTTTATTAGAAGCTACTAATATAACGTCTGGAGTCACGATAAGTTGACCAGATTTAGAAAGTCTTAGCTCTAGAAAAGATAAGTGTATGATAGGCATAAGTGAAGTGGCGAAGGCGAAGGGAGGCCTATAAGTACTAGGCAGTAAGCGGATGGGTTGAGAATGACGATGATAAAGTTAATGTAAAAGCTACAAAGATTGTGATCGTGGAAAATAATATCTAACTGAAAGTTATAGAACAACAGTTCCTGGAACCTTCTCCACATAAGACTCAATTCTTCGAAAAGAAACTACCGTATTTTCTGGAAGCGGTAAACGCGCCGTAGTATCATGTTATCCCATACAAGGTGCTGTATCATAAATTCATCCATACACGTGTGACGTACTGACAGATTGGATTTATGTTTGCTGGACATGGAAACAGTATGGAATATTGAAACAGAAATTTGACTTCAAGATATTAATAAGATAGCTATTGATTTGAGTCTTACGAGGCTGTTTATAGATCATATTGTGCAACTATCATCAGAAAGCAGGATGTGTGAAAAGTGTCTTATGAGGGAGTGCAGTAAAATAAAACAGTGCAGTCATTGCTTCAAGCGCTGTGAAGCCACAAAAAGTACCTATCTAAGATCAAGGTGAGGGGCTGCTTAAAGAATCTACATATCAAGTAGTACTCAAACCTAAAGTATGAGACAAAACAGTGCTTTAAGGAGCTCGATTCATTCAGTTAGCCGTGATAGACAGAAATGCACAATATAGGTATCCCAAGTGGCATCTACACTAGTGGCTCAATGGATCAATAATTCCCATTAAACACCAAAATAAAAGTGTAATTCGCAATTAAGTAGTTTGTTCTTTAAAACATATTGACTACACACAAATGATGAATGAAAAATGACAATGCATTACAAAACTGTATTCCACACTCTGTGTGTGTGCCGTTTACTTCAATTGGAATGTTAATAAATAAATCAATTGTTTACTAGTAGATAAGTATGATAATAGCGTTTAAAAACATGGAATTTGTGGCAAAACGTTTAACTATTTTGGAAAGATAGGTAGGAAAGATAGGATATTTTTATAAAGCAGTAAAATTGATTAGTTTAGATTCTGAGAGTAATTTTCGAAACTGGATTCGCATAAGTGACACGTCCCCCACGGGTAAAGAAGTAGCTATCAAAGGAAGAACAGAAGTGGTTTAATATTGTTTTTTTTTGGAACCTTATATGTAAAATTTACACAAATTACTGTTCTTATGTGTGACGTCAATTGCCCTGAGGCAAAAATATATGTATGTGGTATCTATGAAATAAAGAACATTCTATTCTATACTTGAGATCATGTAGGTAAATTAGAAGCAAAATTATTGTATGTGTGTAAGTGTTTGCAAAAAGTACACTGACATACAATTTTGCAAAGATGTTGGAGAGTGATGTTACCACAAGTACAACACAATATTAGCTACTGTCGCAGTAAAGTCCATACGTTGTTTATAGATAACGGTACAGGTTGACGGGTTTTTATTGAGATGTCCTAGTGTCATTGCTGTGATTTAGAGCCGCCGTGAAAGACGTCGAAGCTAGTGTTCTGAATAGCTGATAGCTTTCGAAATCACAGTAGTGATACGAACTGTTCTAATAGTAGGTACCTACTTATTGATTACTACATGTGTCGATGTCTCATTTTGATTTGCACAATATATTTGAATTTTTGGTTATTTTCTGATAATATCCGAAATGTTTAATTGACTTAAACAACAAGAATTTGACGACAAAATACAAGTCTTAACACAAATTACAGGAGACATCATTCTGCGATCGCAACTTAAAATTGGTTTGATTTAATGAGTGTAAGTGAAGTAAATTTTCCTCGCTGAGTTTCACGTATATATATACGTATAGGTTAGGTTAGGTTTTACATTTATATTGCAGGCATAAAAAATGTCATTTACAATATTTCGCCAATACTCCCAGACACTTTCCGACGGCCGTTTTGCTTTGCAGATGCTTAAAAACTGTCAAAATAAAGACTTAACTGTACGTAAATTCTTCTGGAAGGTGGAATCTTCTTACCTGGGGTCCCAGTTAGCAGCAAGCCTCCGGCGAGAGCGCACACGGAGTCGGAGCCGTACTTGACTAGCTGGTTCTCCCCTAACACTCACCACCGCTGCGCCCCCATGTAGCGATGACAACTATGGGGAAATAATCTTAGTTATAACACCAAACAACTATATGGCACAGTACCCATGCTAAAGTATAAAGGACAGAATAAGAGGCCCATATAAAGGACAAAGGACAGACAATCTTATGGGCTCACTCTCTAAAACAGAGGCAGTTCGGGGCCAAATAATGCATCGATAACAGTCAACGTAAGTACAAATATTCAGTGGCGTTTAGTTTCCAAAGTTAGAGTGTTGAAATGATGTTTTCAGGTATATTTGACTTACTTACGTATTATATTATTATTCGGTTCTTAACTAAGTATTTGACATAAGTATATTATTAAGTTAAGTACTAAGTGAGACGTTCGTAAATGATGGGCACACTGTACCTAAAATCTACATTCAACTACTAAAGGTCTCAAACAACAGTACGGCAATTAGTTTATTCTTATTCCTAATTAATGATCCATTGCCCACTAAATACAAGGATAAGAAAGGTCGATTGCCGTTTTTAACACGGAACTTGTGATCAATCTGGATTTGAGCCGTGCATAGGTACCTAAAAATCGGTTTCAAGTAAACGAACTGAAAGTTTTATAAAACTTTATAAATCTTCATTAATTTTAATATGTTTACCTGTAGTAAGTACTGGTCATGTCGTGATATGAATAAGGAGAAAGTAGCCATCTCCCCACTTGCGTCTTCTTTCTTCAAACTAAGGTGACCTGAAATCGTAGTGTTCATTAGAATTTCCGAACAAGTTCGAACACAACAAACTGTGAATGGAACCCAAGTACAGACTTGGGGTTCTGTAAGCTAATATCTCCGAGTGACGAACGTTATGTTAAAAATGTGGTATTTTATAATTAGTGATAATTATTGTGTTTTTAATGCACAAAACCATTGTAGATATATTCGTAATGGATAAAACTGTTGGAACTATATAACATTGTAACATCTTATACCTGTTCACAGTTTATACAATAAAGCATATTCTATTCTAACGCATTGAGTAGTAGAAATAAATAGTAGGTCTAAATAGGGGCTGCTATCTTAAAGTGAAGGAGAAATGGACCAAAGAAGTACAATTTTACATACAATTTTTGTAATTGAATAAGTGAGATTTTCATGATTATTTACTGCAGTCTTTTTTTCAGGTTTTTGACCAAATGGCAAGCAAGGTGTATTGTCCCTCCTTGTTAGAGAATGAGAAAGGCCCATCATTAGGGTAACAAAGTGGACTACTTATGCTAAGCTTATGCTTGTTTATACCTATAATTATGCTTATTTAGCACTTCAAGGAATGCCATGTCTGTGTGCAAAATGCTATTCCTAAAATTATCTACTATGTAGCTTATTGTGGAAGAAAACTCATAGGTACTTAATGTACAGTAGTGAAGAAGTCAGCAAAGAAAGGTATAATACCTACCATTTGAATTCCCAGCTTTCCCATAGTACAGGGCCCAATGAAAGTCTCTGGTGCAAGGACTGATGGTGATAAACACCGTCGCTTGCTTGATGGTTGAAGTGTTGAGCTCGAGGCTAATGGATGAATGAAATAAGATTATGAGATATTGATTTTCATGTAAGCAAACACATTTATAGAATGATCGTAAACTGGCTTACATCCAATTAGCTGACCCGTGTCTACTTCGTGATGAAATGTTGAGTGTGGATCGGATGGTAGGTTAGTACCTACTGAGTGCTATGATTTACCTACTTCCTGACTGCTAAAAGGTGGGTAATATTTTTAATGTAGCTATATTCATAATGTTTCAAATGAGTGTGTGAATTAAACGATTTTAATGTACCTAAGTATTCGACTACGTTTATTTGAATTGTTCAATCAAAAGTTCTTCTCTATGTACTCCCACGGTTGTGGTTCTATACCTATGTAGTATTATATCTTTAACCATACGTCCAATAACCTCATTTTTATCCATAACAGTCTTGATTGTCATCTTAGGGACGATACGGTCTACAATGGACCACGTTTGCCTAGAAGAAATCAATTCACTTTCGCCTTATAGATCCGTTTTAAATCCATCAAAGAACACCCATTCAAGTAACGTATTCTTTAGTTTCAGGCACGTTTCAGTATAGATGTGGCTGAGGAAGCACAACGTCTTTGCGAACTTCTCTATGGTAAAGCTGTGGGTAATAAGTAAAAACTGCTGTTTCGCTTTGAAATGTTTCCCAAGAAATTACTGGGCAAAGACTTAAAATCAGCTTTATTTCTTGGTGACAAGCACAGAGCCGCGCTAGGTTATGATTCGAACTGTTCATGATCCAATAGCTGTGTGTTACTGTGCAGTAATGGGCAAGCATGTTGGTTTCTATTGGGTACATGTCCCGCATATCCTCTCACTCTATACTATAGGAACCATAAAAACTGCCTGAGTGAAAATGAATTTACAGAAATCTCATCAACTATACATATAGTGGTAGGACTCTTGGTATAGTCCGCCTGGGGAAGTAACTTTTGCCTTTGCCAGTTATTATACCGCCAATCAGTAATGTGTCAAGATTACTGTGTTCCGGTTTGAAGGGAAAAGTTTCCAGAGAAATTGCCCGCCTTAGAGATATAACATCTTAGATCTCTGGGTGACGAGCGCAGTGCAGTAGAAGATAATGATTTGGACTCTTCATGTTCCAATAGCCGCGTGTCACTGTGCTGTCATGTGGTAGGCATGTTGCTTACTATCAGGCATATGACCTGCTCGTCTGGTCACTTTTTATAAAAAAAACAATGCCTTGTAAGCCCACTTCAACATTTACAACATATCTCTTCTCATCTCCAAGATTTTGCATCCTCACCTTCGCTTCTCCCCTTCCCCTAGTCGGTAGAGTGTCTGGTTGTCCGTCGGCAGCCATTCAGCAGCCACCCTGGCCACAGGCTTGGTTATCAGGACCGTTGGAGACGCCAGCCCTGCACCTGCTGCGTGCAACACTATCAGTGTTGCTAGCCTCGTCGTCAGGGCGTTGAGTCTTCTGTTGGAGCCAAAAATCACAATATTACACCAAATTCAATTCAAAATTTAAAACACTCCGACATCTGTTGGATACTAAAACTTTATTGTCACACTTCATTAAATTAAAAAGACCTTCGACATTTTGTGATGGCTGTCACCTTGGATTTGAAATTTATCAGAGTATGGTATTATACTAGTCAAATAGTCGGTGTCGCGAAACCATAAGATTATCCTACCAAAAAGTTATAAACGCGGATAAAACAGTGTTTGCTTTAAAAAAATATGACCGCTCGAAGACGGGGTTCGAAAAAATTTAACCACAAGGGGCTAAAATAGGGGATGAAAGTTTTACCTAGACGCACATGGCAAACGCTTAGGGCTAAAAACTTCAAATTTCGCACACGTATTCCTCTAATAATTTACGGATTTACTAAGAAGGGATCAATCAAAATTACGTTCCAAAAAACAGTCAAATACCCCTATTTCACTTCATATTTGTATTCTTATATGAAACATAAGTTTGTATAAAACTTTTTATTCCATGTCTATTTAGAGGATGAAAATGTTATATAAACGCTTATGCTTTACGCCAATGACTTACAAAATGCAAGCGAAGCCGCGGGCAAAAGCTAGTAAATGTATAGACTAAGTAGGTAGTAGTAGGACGTATACGGTTCAAATTAGGCATAACTCAGAAATTTTCCACCACACCAGCTGTGTTCCTTCCGCACGTCTCACGCAGTAATTAGGGTAAAATTAGAAACATGCTTGCAACAAACTTTCACGCTACGATCTGTAACTAATCGTTTTGGTAGTAAATTAGCCTGAGTTGGGAATTTCCTTCATTACAATGTAAACGTGTTAAGATAGCACTTATTTGTGTTCAAATTTGGCATAGAAATTAATTATATCTGGGTAGCGAGAACAGTGCAGTGCTAGGTTATGATTTGGACTCTTTATGTTGCAATAGCTGCGTCACACTGTGCTGTCACGGGCAGGCGTGTTGCTTACCATCAGGCAAATGTCATGCTCATTACGTCACTCATACTCATGGTTGATGTTCCAAAAACACGAATGACTCTACGTTTGTGATAAGAACGTCTAGGTTGTGGAATGCGTTGGCTGAGTGGGGTTTTCCCGATAGTTACAATCTTGGTGTCTTCAAATCGAGAGTGAATCGGTTTCTTCTAGGTAAGCACGTTCCATCGTAGATCGCATCGTCGCTTAACATCAGGCGAGATGGAGGTCAAGTGCGAACCTATTATAGTTTAAAAAAAACCGCTATAAGCACAAGCGTAAACAGCCCACTAAATGTTCCCACTGCTGGGACTCGGGGCCTTCCCTCGCAAAGAAAGAGAAGGCCTCGTATACGTAACTCTTTACTACTTTCTTAAAATAATAGAAGCCCATAAATAAATCGAGACATAACAAAAAATATACATTTTGAACTATCTTTATCATTTATTTCATAAGAAGTAAATTACAAGTGAAGTAAATTACAAGTTTAAGTCAGTTTACAAACCAAACTAAAGAAAAGACCACATTAACGTCTCCATAACTTCAAGTCCATTAATCTCACTCAAATCTAATCTTTTAAGAAGCTACAATGCCACTGGCAAATACACAGCCACACAAATAGATATGTCAAGCATAACTCTTCATCGTATATATTTCGGAGAGTATGCAGTATGATCTATGTATGATCTCAAAAAAGCGTCATCACTTCATGGCTGATGTCTCAAAGACTGATGAAAAAATATGACACCATGTTCGTAGTGCCTATAATTATCTAAACTGTGGAATACGTTGCTTGAGTGGATATTCTTTTATTAATATAATCCATCTGATCGAGACTGAATCGGTTTTTCTTAGGTAACTTAAGTTCACCCAATCGCAAACCGCATCATCGCTCAACATCAAAACCTAAAATGTATGTTAAAAACTTCGTACTTAGATACATACATTTTGATTAAGATGGGGAACTTAAAAATATGCCATTAACTATGAAGAAACGTTAAATCAACAGCTCATAAAAAAAGCTGAAATCAACATGCATTCGCCAAATTTCGGAAAAATTTACTTTTTAGATTGCATTATAAATTTATAAAGCAATTTACAATTTAAAACATTGTACAATAGAGATTCTTAAAGTTGAAAAAAGAAAAAAAAATGTTTGTTTTAATTCATTTCGTTTTTAATAACTGATAATCAAATAGTAGGTATACGCAGAGTGTACAAGTCCTGTATCAAGAATTAATAAAACGAGGAAATTGTCGCTCAAATTTGAGTGCGACCGCGAATCTTATCACCAAACCATACAGTTCAAATTCACAGTGCACGAAATGCTCTACGTCAATAGGATTGAACAGTTATCGCAATAAAAGCTATACACTCACAGGATGTTACTGATTTGTGTCTAAACTTTTCCCCTAATGGATTGAATTAACAATTCTTGGAAAAGGTTTAAGGAATTAGCGATGTATTTGCGATAGGTCTCGCTTTGATGCTACGTTCCTGGCTAGAATTTACTTGATTTAGAACCCGACCAGTGAAAACCGAACTTCAAGAGTATATCGAATTCTTCTAGGTAAATTAGCTGGTTCACTAATTGTCAGACATTTTTTGACAAAACATCACTTTAAAACCAACTAATCGTATAATATGCATTGCAAAAACTTTACAAAATAAAAATGTTTTATTTTGCAAACAACGTTTCGCATTATATTTATTTCAAAAATATCTTACATCTACAAATGTTGTGTTTTGCAAAACATAATTTTATTACCATGGCAAACGTTTCACTTAGACAATATATCGAATAACATTTTGTTTTTTATAAATTTTTCATTTCAAAAATTATTCTTTTTGCAAATTTAGCATTTACCAAAGTAGAATTTGCAACAAATATTTTGAAAGTACCCGATAAATTGTCTATGTAAAATATCAATTCTGATTTGGTTCTGTCATTGATTTTTGACTAACAAAAAAATTTTGATGTAATCAATCTTCTTATATATAAAATTCTCGTGTCACAGTGTTTGTTTCCTTACTCCTCCGAAACGGCTTTACTGATTTTAACCAAAATTTATATGCATATTCAGTAGGTCTGAGAATCGGCTACTAGCTATTTTTCATACCTTTATTTAAATGGCAAAACAACGTTTGCGGGGTCAGCTAGTAAAAATATAAACTAATACTAATTGTTTTAAAAATAAATACACGGGTAATAATATAGAACAGTCCGACTCGAGTTTCGATCGCGTCCGGCGATCTTCTTCAAGGCGAGTGCGCGCGCGTGTTCGCAGCTCGCAGTTCGCAAAAGATCGCCGGACGCGATCGAAACTCGAGTCGGACTGTTCTGACTACATTATACGTGAGTTACCGGGTTTTTATTTTTAAAATGTGTAATGTAATGTGTATTTTTAAAATGACCACGTTAGTTTTCATACTAATACTAATTCCACTCAGCCTTTTTTCAGACTGCGCAGCGCCCTTAAAAGCGACAGCGTTTCATGGTCGACGTTCCTAACACTCGAAAGAAGAAGCCACTTTCTTTACAAACAAACAGCTAGACGACGGAATACGTTGATTGTTTTTCCAAATAGTAACGATCGTGTTATCTTCAAGAAGCGAGTGCATCAGTTTTTTCTAAGTAACGCATTTTATCTTCGCTTAACAACAGGCGAAATAGCGGTCATGTGAAAACCTATCGATTTTAAATAAAGAACCGAAGCAAGAAATTTGTGTCGAAATTTAAGCCCAATAAATTCTTCAAATCGTCGACAATCCGACATTTGTCTTTCTAAGTTCCATTATAATAAATCAAGCTGGAAAAGACTTGTGTCAACCGAAAATACACAGCAATATGGTAAAGGTTGTCGCACACTCCCGTTTGAAATAGTTTGTTTGTGATGAAGATTTTTTTATATAATTATAAATTTTCTACCTTAACACATCAATCACATAAGATAGTTATGATCACATACAGGCGTGTGGGTTATTAACATACACGGTTAATTTTTGAGCGGCTTATTTTAAAAATATAATTATCGTTACGGGTAAAAACAGATGTGGTGTAATGGGACACCAGGTAGGTATCGAAGTTCATTCGGATAATATAGAAGCAACACAATTCACGAAAAAAATATTGCTATATTTGATTATTTATGGTACGATCATCTGAAGAATAAAGTTGGTAGTTGGTAACACTTATCACGGGCAAGTTTTACGCGTCCTTTCCGTTCCGTTTTTCAGTTCGGTCGCGCAGTATAATCTTTTTTTCCTACAAGCCTGTCGTAAACAACTTCGTTTCAATATTAATTGTACTAACATAAAAGTTGTTTCGAAATATTTCACTTGCCACATTATTTAAAGGATCCGGAAAAAATACTTTCGGTCTATTTCCGAATTAAATTAGAGTAGATTTGATGATGAATTTAATGTGCGATAACCTTAATTGTGTCGCGAAGGGCGTCGTGGAAATCAATCTATAAATACCGGCAGTCTGCCGGGGTGTCTGTCCAACGCTACGTTTTGTATTTCGCTCTGCGTTTTGATGTATTTTGCAGTTGGAGAGGTGACGGTTATTCTAACTAAGAATTTATATTTTTACACAATTTTTTTACGTAAATCGTATTTTACGTGCTCTGTTTGCCTACTCAAACATAGTCTTTTTGTTATTCCTGGCCTAACCCTCCTAAGCTGCTCCTCTGCTTGATAGATACTCTCAGCGGGCCCTTAGAAAGTCATGGTTTGGTGAAGGTAGGACAAAATGTATAAAAAGAGTTTTTGTAATTTGTAATGAATCCTACTAATATTATAAAAGTGAATGTATGGATGTTTGGATATTTGGATGTTTGGATATTTGTTGCTCAATCACGTCCTAACGTATGAACGGATCGGGCTGAAATTTGGAACACATATAGATTATAGATAGATTATAGTCTGGAAGAACACATAGGCTTTTTATCCCGGAAAACAACGGGAACAACGGGAACGGGAACTTCGCGGGTAACACCGCAGGGCGCTGCTAGTCTAAAATAATTGACAATTATCTGTGCGGTAAACATTAATAAGCGGTAAAATATTGTTTTGCACTTTAAAAATGTGTACTTACTATTTGTATACTTTTTAACCAACTTCAAGAGAGGTTTTCAATGCGGTTCTATGTTTGTATGTGTGTTACGCAATAGCTCCGTTGATCGTTAATCAATCGTTCAGAGATCGCCTCATATAGGTACATTTTATTGTAATTATGAGCAAAAAACTCAAATTTAGTGATAGCTTACTTATGAAATTTGGTCGAGTGTCTGATTTTAATTTTAAATCGAAGTCAGTTTTAGTTTTTTGTTAAAATAAATTATGTTACTAGCTACTTTTGTTTTTTTATTAATTCACCAATTGACGTGTAAATTGTACTTTTATGGATAAAGTATGTTCACTTTATTTTAACTTTGAAGCCTATCCTGAAAAACAAAAAATGTTTGTCTGTAAAGTCGGTTTACTGACGATAGAACGTGATAACGTAAGAAAATACTGATCGAATGGTAGCATTTTTCAAAAGAAAATTTTAATTTCATTTGTTTAATAGATTTGTATGTAAAAAGTAATCAGTAGAATTTAGTCATTTTCAATCAAAACAATGCAAAAAAGCTTTTCGATGCCGGGGATCGAACCCGGGGCATTGCATCATTTGCATCACATGCAAAGCGAACGCTCTACCACTGAGCTACATCCCCGCTTGAACTACTGGTCGAAATAATTAATACAACTGTAACAAACATGCGGCGAGGTAACGACCGACGGTAACGACCGACGGTAACGCTACATGACGTCATGTTTTGTGGGCGTGCAGCCTCATCGAATTATAAGACGTTATCACGTCAAAAATGAAAAACCACGTATCTCGCGTACCTTAGCGCAAGCGACGCCTAGCTCTCCGCGATTTACTTTAAACTCAGTGGATTTGAGTCGTCTGCGAATGTTATATTTAGTCCAAGTGCCAAGGTTTAGTTACGAATGAATGGTGATTCTCTTTGTACCACTTTTTGTTTTTCTTACCCAGTGTTATGACTGACTTCGGTTTATTTAAGGAGATTTGAAACAATGGAGTCACTTTGATCGCTCGTTTTTATCGTCGCATATGAAAGCGGGGTTTTACTAAATTATCGTTTCGATTTCTTGCAGTTCACATGTTTTAAGCCACTACGCAAAATCGACGGGGTGTTACAACTTTAATGTGTCTATGTGTGTGTGTGCGTCTGATATCGTAGGTCGTGAATGGCTGAAACGATTTTGAATTTGTTTTGTTATAAGATGAACTAGTTAGGACTGTTCTTAGATTTACTTTATCAAAATGAATTCAGCTGTTTCAATGTGTACAACTTTACTTGCAATGCTTACATTGCAAGTAAAATAAATACGTGGGATCTAAAAATTTAAACATTTGTGTTCTTTATATTTTTATGTAAAAAAGCTAAACAAAAATTGTGGCTGGAATTTCAAACGCAGATAAATTTGAGTCTTGAATAGCATTTAGGCTTTTTAACCAGAAGCAATGCAAAGCTCCTTAGGAAATCATTCTTTTCTAAAATAGAGAAAACATATAATTACTATAATAACCAGCTGATATAGCCTTCTAACTTAATATTTGATTCTCTTTCTCCTCGATTATTCCATCGGATTTATTTAAATCTTACTAAAATATAGATATTATAAAAAAATGGTATGAAAATGTAGAAGTAATTATAAACCAACTTCAACGTAAAACTTAGCTAGCTTAGCTGTAGGATAACTGACTAACGTATTTCTTTCGTTTTATTGTAAAAAAAATTGGCAGTCATAGGAACTGCCGATAGAAGCGAAAAACGTTTCTATAACTAGAATTTGATAGCTTACTTTGGAATCTACGCAGGTGAAACCGGAGGGCGTGACCAAGCGTATAGCCATGCGTCAGCATTTCTAGATGGCCAATGGAAAATGCTGACACATTTCTAGATGGCCAATAGCTATGGTTCCGAGTTTACTCAAAGATATCTTATCATTCCCGAGCGTAACGCTAGAATTCAATTCACAACCCACGAAAATTATGCATGTGGAGCGCCAAAGGAAGTTTTTACTTCAAAAAATATTTGTTTTGTGTGTTATGAAAAAAATATGTGGCAAGGGTGTAGAGAGGCGGTATTTATTCTCTGAGCCTTGACGGAGTAATACAATGTAACTCGCTGTCGTTTTGGTATGATGTTATCTTTGATAGAGAAGTTAATGTCAAAACTCTCAGAAAATATCGCTGTTTTCACAGTATAAACTATCCTTACAATGTTATTGATAAATGCGGTGTTAAACTGGATATTTACGTGTAGACGTTTCAGAAGAAATACATAAAGTGTCTGTGAATAAAAAGGGTATGGTACACTCATCGTTTTATACTACTACTTACGCCCCGCGGTGTGACCCGAGGCTTATGAACGACTCATTGTAACGGGATAAAATGTAGCTATGTATATTTGTTAACCTTTTTTTCTTTTTTTTTTAATAAATAATGACGAGACGAGCAGGACATGAGCCTGATGGTAAGCAACATGCCTGTCACAAAACAACTCAGTGACACGCAGCTATTGGAACATGAAGAGTCCAAATCATTCTCTCAAGAACATGAACCGTCACGGCTCAAATAAGTCACTACAATTCTACTAAACCTCGGCTTCACTAAACCACCACGGCTCAACTGAGCCACCACGGTTTCTCTAGCCCATCGCGTTCACCAATCTAACACAACTCTATTAAGCCATCACGGCTTGATTAAGCCACCACGGTTGCACTAAGTCACCGCGGTTAAACTAAGCTAACACGATTTAATTAAACCATCACAGCTCTAGTTAGCCACCACTGCTCTATTAAGCTATGTCGGCCACCGCGGCTCGAATAAGTTTACACAGCTCTATTAAACCACTACGGCTTCACTAAGCCACCACGACTCAACTAAGCCACTACGGTTCGACTAAGCTTACACAGCTCTAACAACTACGGCTTCACTAAGCCACCACGACTCAACTAAGCCACTACGGCTCGACTAAGCTAACACGATACAGCTCTTTTAAACCACTACGGTTTTACTAAGCCATCACGACTCAACTAAGCCACTACGGTTCGACTAAGCTTACACAGCTCTATTAAACCACTACGGCTTCACTAAGCCACCATGACTCAACTAAGCCACTACGGTTCGACTAAGCTTACACAGCTCTATTAAACCACTACGGCTTCACTAAGCCACCATGACTCAACTAAGCCACTACGGTTCGACTAAGCTTACACAGCTCTATTAAACCACTACGGCTTCACTAAGCCACCACGACTCAACTAAGCCACTGCGATTCCACTAAGCTAATACAGCTCTATTAAGCCACCATAGTTCCACTAAGCCACTTGTACTTGTTCACAACAGTGTTAGACTCTAAAATGTTCATATAAAAGTGATTAATTAAAGCAACAATTTGCAAATAAACGTGTTCAAAATCTAGATACCCGAAGAATGCCGTTCAATAGTTACTTTATGGAATACTCGTCAATAACGCATCAATGCACATTTTATGGTCCAATAAAAAATACTCATCACCAATATTAGTTAATAGTAGATCGTATAAATTCCTTCACGTGTCATCGTCATCCCGGCTCGCGGCCTTTAGACCTAATATAGCAAAACAATTTTGAGATAAGACTACACGAGATTCTTCCTAGGAGTCTCGTGAATTGCAAGCTAAACTAAACTTAAATACACTTTAGAAAACATACCAACTAAAGTTGTTAAATAAATTTAAGCTTTATTAATTGATTTGAAGTTCAACATTTTTTTATTTCATAGTGACGAGACGAGCAGGACATGTAAGTTATTTAAATCAAAACAAATAAAAAATTAAAAATAAAGTAAAAATAAAAATTCAAATAAACGATTTCAATCAACGATTCGAAGTGTGATCAAAAATTCCTATGTCAATGAAATTTTTTTTCATTTTTTTCCATTCAGAATGTAATTGTTTTTTATAAACTTGTAATCTCGAAGGGACGGGTGTAACATTAATGATTCCAAGGTTACTATAATATTACCCATACAAATCCATTTACCAAAAAAATATCGACATTTTTAAATGCGCCAATGTAACCTCGCCTTAACTCTACGCAGGTACAGTATCGTAACTTCAGAAAAACCCTGAGGAGGTCCCATTTATGGCTATTTTACAGCCTATTTATACCCTATCCGGGGTTCATTATCCAAATAAAAACATAATTAGTATATAATTCAAGCTATTTACTATCACTGATAAGAAACACGTTGTAAACTAAGGACACACAACGCGATTGTATTAAAAATTAAAATAAGTTTGTTGAACATCGATCGAGGTAGTGTTACCTTGTCTAATAATCTAAGAATACCATATAAGTATTTAAACTATATATATATATATTTTTTTATAGCATAGAGTGACGAGACGAGCAGGTAATGTGCCTGATGGTAAGCAACATGCCTGCCACATAACAGCACAGTAACACGCAGCTATTGGAACATGATAGTCCAAATCATTACCTAGCACTGCACTGCGCTCGTCACCCAGAGATCTAAGATATTATGTCTCTAAGCCCTGTAATTTCTCTGGAATCATTGCCCTTCAAACCGGAATACAGTAATGTTTGCACATTACTGCTTGGCGGTAGAATATTTGGCAAAGGTGTGGTACTTCCCCAGGCGGACTCTGCTAAGAGTCCTACCACTACTAAATATATAAGTATTATATTAGCTATTTGGCCGCCATCACACAAGCATTGCTTAGTTTGGGGTCAGATGGTGTTGTGTGTGAATTGCCCACCAATACTTATTTAAAAAAAAATGCTAAATATTGTAGTGGAGAAAAACAAAAGTTTTTTTACGGTTAAGTTATAAGTTAATGACCATTTAAAACAGGATCTAAGTGTTAAATATACATAATAGTTTTTTTTACTTATAGGATCTTAATTAACCCACATCTCGCTTGATGTCAAACGACGATGCGGTCCACGATAGAGCATGCTCCATGAGAAACCGATTCACTCTCTATTGACAGATACTAAGATTGTAACCATCAATAAAACCCACTCCGACAACACATTCCACAACCTAGACGTAATTATCACAAAAGTGGAGTCAAAAGTTTGGTTTAATACTAAAAATACATGACAATTTATAATTATTATTATCTAACTTTGAGATAAATATTTAGCATTTTTTTCAAACAAAAAAAACAAAAAAGTGTATTCTAACAAAATTAACTAGTGGCCAAGTAACACCTATTTTTGACAGTTATTCCCACATTAACATTAACACATTATCCACCGATATTTATTTTGAAACCATCTCATGATGGTTCAGCCATTAAATTTCGTTGATGGCTGAAATCTATTTATTTTACAACGTATCATAAGGACAAACAGCCCTAAATACCCCACTTTGCAATATCACAGCTAAGACTCGAAGCTTTTTCTCATAAGAAGAGAGTCAAGGACATGTGCCTGATGGTAAACAACATGCCTGCCACATAACAGCACAGTGACATGGAGCACGAAGAGTCCAAATCATTACCTAGCACTGCACTGCGCTCGTCACCCAGAGATGTAAGATATTATATCTCTACTAATTTAAAATGTATATTCCTGAAAAATTCCGGTTTCCTCACGACGTTTTCCTTCACCGTTCGATACATTTTACAATAAATGTACCTAATATGTATATAAACCTATATGCTACGGTTTGTAGTCAATTAACGTAGTATGGTAGGCCTTAAATTGGAAAGCTAGGATTTTTTCTATCGGAATGCTCGCAGCTCCAAAAAGCGACATCGTTTCATGGTCGATGTTCCAAAGACACGAACGAAGAGATTTGTGACTTCAAATCGAGAGCGAATCGGTTTTTTCTAGGTAAACATGCTCCATCGTAGACCGCATCGTCGCTTAACATCAGGTGAGATGGCGGTCAAGTGTAAACCCATAAAAGTTGAAAAAAAAAGAGCTCAAACCCACAGCTAGGAATAGCTTTGGACGCACGGACCTTTTTTCGCAAGGACAGAGTCAAATCCATAATCTACCATACTAAATAAAAGGTAAAAAAAATACCACTCTGGTCCAATGCGGGTTGGGAGTACTCATGACCTCAAAACATTATAATTATACATGATGATTTCCACGTTCGACTTTCACGTTAAATCCAGTGGTGATGAAAAACTGGTATCTCTGCACTGGGATAAATACGCAGAGATGCACTTCGAACCTACGATCTTACGATTGCGGAAAACACCTTCTAACTACTCGGTCTCTACGTGTAGGCTTGTTAGTTAGTTGAGAGGTTGTTGAACTCTCTACGTCTTAATACTCCTTTTTCGCATTACAGTAAAAAAAAAACTTGAGCTAAATTCCAAGCACAATACGCCATAATTCAGCTCGCAGAAGTCACGAAAGTTTCTTGCCCTTCACAAAAGGTTCGCAGTAAAAAAGACAAAAGCGATAAAAGTCAAAGGCAAAGTCAAAGGCACAACTAAATCAAAGGTTCATTACATACTACACGAGATTTATAATGTAACTAAAGGTTATATTGCCGTCGTTACGAAAAGTGCAGTAACTGAATTTTTTGTCAAAATTGAGTTAATTGCATATTTAAATCAGGAAATAAAGCTTTCTTCTAGAAGGAGTTTAAAAAAAGAAGTGTCAAAATTTCTTCAAGAAGTTGGAAATTCACCAATCAAAACCGTAGCCAACTAGGGCTTAAGTCCAGAATTCTACTAAAAAAAGTGCAGCATGTCTAGTAGGTCACTAGTACTACAAAAGAAGGTCCGCAGACAGACAAGCCGCGTCAGATTCAGGGAAGAATGCGAGAGTGGTCTCGTGTTAACGCCGTCAACGGCAAAAAAGGAACCCCGTGGCGGTTTTAGTCGGTAAGGATACCATGCCCATACTTGGTATCGATGCCGACATAATCCGACCTTCTCCCCCAGGCGGAAGGGTATGCGTATATGCATTTCCATCTCGTACAAATACAAATAAATAATAAATAAATAAATATTGGTGGACAATTCGCACACAACACCATCTGACCCCAAACTAAGCAAAGCTTGTATGATGGCGGCCAAATAGCTGATATAATACATGTATAATTTTAAATACATACTTATTATACATAGAAACACCCAGACACAGTGCCAACATTTGAATTCACCACTCAAATATTTTCACTGGGTGGGAATCGAACCCACGACCCTCAGCTTCGCAGGCAGAGCTACTACCCACTAAGCCACGAGGCCAGTCATGTTGGTATAAGATATCAATCTGCACTAAGTTATTTTACTAACCATATGAGGAGTAACTAAGGCAGTTACTGCTATTATGATCAGTAAAAATTTCAACACATACAATATAATTATGTACTCGTATTTGCAACTTGTACATATTTGTACTTGCAATTCTTTAAATTCAGTTGGGTTTTTTATTTATTTCTCTAAACGTGCTTAATTTTATCTCATCATGTTACAAAATAATGAATAGTATTCATACACCAACAAAAACGCAATAACTTTCTTTAGTCGCGCTTTTCTCATAAAGCTGTTTTACTTGGATACTGCACTTTCCCTAAGGGCGGCCGTATAGGCTTGGAACAATAACCTTTTGTAATGGAAACTGAGGTAGGCGCGTTAAGGCACTGCACAATGCAGGAGCTAATAACTAATTAACTAAGGCTCTAGCGGACTGGCTTCGTGCCACGATAGGGACTCTGCTAAGCGAGGCTTTGATTCCCAGGCAGGACAAATATTTGTATCATAAATACGGATTTTGGTGCAATTACTTGGGGTGCTTATGATTTACGCGTGTTTTTTTGAAGTGAAAACCTCTGTTGGCGCACCACACCTCTGTTGGTGTTTTTTTGTGGGACGTGAAAAGAACTCAAGCGCCACGCACGTAAATGAAAGAAATTTTCGAATGAACTCGGGATGGATGGCCATGGTCCCGAGAGATCCAGTTTAGATGGCCATGCTTAGAAGACTTATTTAGACGAAAATGCTTTGAAGAATTATTCCAGACTAGCAGTGCCCTCCGGTTTCACCCGCAGAGTTTCCAAAGGGAGCTATCAAATTATGAGTTATTCCACAGCCTTGATTGTATCACAAAATCAGAGTCAAATCTCTTCGTTCGTGTCTTTGGAACATCAACCATGGAACGATGTCGCTTTTTCGAGCAGCGAGCATTCCGATTGAAAAAAGGGCAAAGTGGCATTAGATCGTGCAAATCAGTGACACACTCTCCGAAGTGTATGCAAAAAAAACTAAATTTAGAAATAACTTAATTTCACTACAATGTGTATATTTTTACTATATTCATATAATAAATACTATAGGGCAACAATATAAAAGACTAATCTAAGGACATGATATCGAAGTGTAATCTAACCTCCTCGGGGGTAAAAGTTAACATTAAACATGGTGTTACATGACACATTATTGTTAACTGGGGCTTCACACGTACTCAAGTTACGGGGGGTTTATTTAGGATTACACAGAACTATACCAGGCCCGAAAGGCATGTTCTTATCTTATTAATATTATTTTAAACTAGCAGCGCCCCGAGGTTTTACCAGCGCAGTTCCCGTACCCTTTATTTTCCGGGATAAAAAATTGCCTATGTATTCTTCCAGACTACAATCTGACGGTGTTCGTGTTCCAAAATTCAACCATATCCGTCTAGACGCTACGACGTGATCGAGAAACAAACATATACATTTATAATATTAGTAGTAACCAACGACATGATAATTTTGCTGTGTAACAACGTAGCGTCGGAGCTGCAGAGCAAGACTTGCGATTCGTTAAATGGATCGAAATCTTGTGATTTCGCGCGATTGACATGTTTAATAGCGGTATATCTATAGCTATACATTTGAGATATTGGGTAACATTAGTGTTGTTTGATATTAAATTCCAGTTTGTAATTTTTCATTCTGAAATTCTATGTTTATTTTTTACCGACAGTTCCTACGCCAAGTAAAAGTTATTTATAAAATTTAACACAACACTCCTTTCGGCTGAGAACTAGCGGTCTGCATAACCCTAGATTGATCGATGAAAGGGTGCGAACCCTTAAATTTGTAAAGCTGTAACGTAGTAGGTACATGAGTTGAATTAGTTTTAGTAAAAGTAATCTACGAGTATATTTATATACTAGTCTATACTTGTATTATGAAGAGGCAGGATTTGTTTTTATGAATGCATTTATATTAATAATTGCATTTCATTTTGTAACGAAAAAAATTCGACCGATTTCAAAAAATTTTACACGATTATCTAATCGTTTAATATTATTTAGTAGTAAAGATAATCTAGCTAGATTTTCTTTTCTACTAGTAATAATATAGGTAATATAGCCTACAGCACTCAAGAATCACGTATTTGGAAATCCAAAAGATAATGATTTTTTGAAATCGTCCCATTAGCTCCTGAGATTAGCACGTTCAAACAAATAAACTCTTCAGCTTTATGATATTAGTATAGACACAGGTAATATTATCCCTAAGAATCGAAATTGTAGACAATTTTAATATGTGTATTTTTTTGTAATTTTTAATAATTATGCGTTGTGCTTATTAATGTAGACTTTGTGAGACTTTAATTATGTGTTGTGTTTATTAATGGAGTCATTGCAATATGTCTCTGTTCTCACGCAGTGCCACTTGCGCATTGGCTATCTGTACTGATACTAGCTCATCTACAAATGTTTAGTTCAATATTTTAAGCAACAAATCTGGAACGGTGGCGCCGATTCATTTTTGAATTTTGAATCTCAATTCGTTTTTTTTTCTAAACACCGTTTTAGTTTGAAGGTATAAATACTCATTCATTTATGCAAGATTCACACGAAAATAGAACCGATGACTTTATATCGGCGATGTAAATGCTTCCTTGGAATTTAAATTCTGCATTTGGAATCTAGGAACCATGTTATTTGATTCCTATGACGTCAAGTGTGAGTTCAAGATAAATACATAGCCTTGTATTTAATTTCTTTTTCTATAATGAATTCATACTATTCTGGCGCGTTTGGCAAAATGATGAAAGTCAATTTTTAAGTCACGAAAAACCCATTGATATAAACCAATAGATGTGCCCTTCATCATAATCATCATCAGCCGCAAGACGTCCACTGTTGAACATAGGCCTCCCCCCTATATTTCCACAACGAACGGTCCTGCGCAACCTGCAACCAGCGGTTTCCAGCGACCTTTGTGAGGTCATCTGTCCATCTAGTGGGAGGCCGTCTAACACTCCGTCTTCCGGTTCGTAGTCGCCACTCGAGAACCTTTCTTCCCCATCGGTGTCAGTTCTGCGAGCGATGTGACCTGCCCATTGCCACTTCAGCTTGCTTACTCTTTGAGCTATGTCGGCTACTTTCGTTCTTTCGTTTTGCGAATATCCTCATTACGGATTCTGTCGCGCAAAGAGACTCCAAGCATAGCTCTCTCCATAGCTCGCTGTGTGACTTTGAGCTTTGTTATGAGGCCTACAGTTAAGGACCACGTCTCAGTTCCATAAGTCCGCTGCCCATCCGAGTTGGATCCTTCGCTGGACCTCTTTGTCGAAGTTGGATCTACCTAATTGGATCTTTTGACCCAGGTAGACGTATTCGTCAACAGCTTCGAGTGTGGTATTCCCAACAATAACCGGTACAGGTGAGACATGAACATTTGACATGACCTTCGTCTTATCCATATTCATCCTCAAACCTACCTATTGGGATACTCTACTGAGGTCCCTGATCATAGCACCGAAGTCCTCCAGCGACTCCGCCACAATGACTATATCGTCGGCAAACCGAAGTTGAGTGATGCATTCGCCGTTGATGTGCTCTTAGCACCTTGAAATTAGTAATAAACTGCGTTTCTGTATTTATCGTGTATTTTACACACAACCAATCCAACTTGACCCCTAGAATCGCTAGCGGCGCGATAAGCTGTGGTTCTACTTATTTTGGTTGTTGACAACGAATAAGTCATAGGTCCGGCGTTCACCGCTTCCTGAAAACCGACTAAACGGAAAGATTGAGCTCACTCTTCCCAACGATAACATGATTCCCTGGGCCCTGAAGTTTAAAAGGGTACATCTATGTATTGAGATCGTAGGAAAAACCAGCACCCTGAGGCTAGCTAATCGACACTTCAGTAAGTAAACATTGTTATTATTAGGATAAATATGATATAATAACAAACGTAAATTCATAATTGAAAAAAATGTAACTAATAAAAATTACACTTCTTTTAGATTGCGATTTATATGTTAGAACATTTACCAGTTAATATGGTACAAACGCTAAGTAATAGGGTACAATCCTCAAAAAAACTAAGTAGCTCGTTAGTTAGATTGCAAAAAAATATTGTACACGTATTTTTTATTTTGTTTCACAAACAAAAAATGACGAAGATTCAGCGCTTCGAAGTTTCGTGTGACGTCACTTGTGAGTACAATTTTTACTCACGAGTGACGTCGGAACCCCGCACTCTCGAAGTTTAATGGTCTATATCTTTGACGATTTTTATTATTATGAAAAAACAAAAAAATACGTGTCCAATATTTTTCCATGATCTAGCTGACGGACTAATTAGGATGGTGTATTTTTGACCCAGTCCGGTACCCTATTGCCAAAAAGAAAACACCATCATTGGCGCGCAAATCAGGAATGAAAAGTACAGTAGGTACGCACAGACAATAAATTTTAATATGTACCGATACATTTATAAAATTTAGAGTAAAAATCCTTATGTGAGAACTACCAGCTTCTTAAATATCAAAATGGATCTTCGAAATGTATGTACGCTCATAACTTTTGAATGACTGTACCAAATTGGATGATCTTTTGTTTTATGTATTCGTTATTGTCGGGATAATGTTTATATGGCAGAAAATTTTGATAAAAACTCTGGTGGTACGAAGATCGCCGGGTCAGGTGGTTAAGAAATATTTCTGAAAATGTGTCAGCTTATGGCATTATTACTAGCTTTGCTTTGACGTTTAGACTGTTATACCTACCTAGTTCTTACTATGAGGGTGACATAGTCATTTATGACTACGCCCTCTATAATGTACTTACATAATTAACATTTAAAAAAAAGTACCTAGTCTGTTTCTTCTTAAATTTGACCAGGTGATATAAAAGTAATGGCTAAAATGGTTAGCTGGTAAATGGTGAGCGGGCTCAGATGCTTTAGTTATAGGTATAATTTAGTGACCATAACAGTCTATGGTTAGAAGATGAGTACTATATTTGATGGTAACTTTGGGGTAAAAGTAACCTTTTGGATACACATAATCGATTCCTTCAAAAATGGCAATCAAAAAAGCAGGTTTCTTAATGACTATTCTAATAGTTTGGGTGAGTAAATCTTAGAAAATGCTCAGTCATAATTATCAATCTGTATTACTTCAGTAGATAGGAATTCGATACAAATGAAACTTTAGATTTTACATTTTGTCTTATTAGCTCTCAACTTAAATTAAGATAAACTTAAAACCACCTTGATCAAGTAACAATTTAAAATAAAACTGTATTGTTAGAGGTAGATTTAAATATCTACAAATTTACATAGGTAGTTTGTTAAGTTGAGTTTCGTTATGTGGAATTATAATTTTAATCTATTTGAAAACTAAATTGTACCTGAGAAATTTTGATTTAAAGAAAATCGTTACTCGGTATAAAACTAGAATCGAAGACGTGTTTTGAAGAACTATCTTCAAATAGTAAGGACGGGTACAATGCAAGTAGCAGGTGACATACATAGTAAAATAACACTTATGACTGTTGGAAATTTGAAAACTTTAAATTGGAAACTTACCCCAAAACCATTTTTGTGGACAGCCTCTTACACACAACACCTTCTAACGGCATACAACGGGATGTGACCGGAAAAATAAAAACACCAGCGTTTATAAGCTAACATTTGTAATTCAATGCGCTTGTGAAAAATGGGTTCCCATTTGAAACTGAAATCAGGAACGTGTATTTAAATTATGCACTCAGTCAACAAGTGGAAGGCTGCATTATTTTAAAAAAATATATGCGGAAAAGCCAGCATTGACGTCCAACGTCAATCACTCTATTCAAAAGCACAACACTACCGTATCAAATATTTAAAAACAAATCGCGAACTGTCCACTAACAAAAAAAATAAAACCGAAACCTTGATTTTTGAAATTACACGTTCACAGATAAAACACTGAATTCTCACAAAATTCGAATAAGGAACGCGCGCGTTCTTTATTTAAAATTGACAGTTCTAATTTGTAAAGGTGAGGTCACAGTGACACGGAAACGCGCGCGATGTATTGGGGAGCGACTCGTTGCAATGTGCGTGACGCACGCGTCTCGCGACGACTGCACCGGGGACGCGTGTGCGGCGCCCTGCGAGCGATGCATCCGCACTCTTGTGCAAACAGTACTGCAGCTTATGAACTTGTTCATGCTTACTGAATTTGGGGTAGTTTTCTAGTCTGAGTAATCTCTTTTAATTTATGTAAAAACTTCTTTTGCCGCAGCACAATCATGATTTTTCGTAGGCTATGAATGAAGTTCTTCGTTTGGAAGTGAAAGATTCGTTTCGGGTAAATTCGGGACCGCCGAGTGTGCCTGGTCGAGAAAGATGGATGCTGCGGCTGTCTATTTGCAGATTCTGCAGTCATTGTCGTGTCGCTGCTTGCTTGCTGTTGAATACAGTAAGTATTCAATATATATAATTAATAATGCTGGACCTCGGACGGCGTTTGCGTGAAAGAGGGCGCGATTCCCGGGCAGGCTGGTATCTGGTTCAGCGGATTTCCATGGCGATTCAGCGGGGCAATGCGGCCAGTATTATGGGGACCTTTGAGCGACACTCGGCGCGTGGGGGAGTTTTTATTTGACCAGTAACATGATTTGTCTTGTTACGTGCTTTGGTATTATTGTTTTTTTTCTGTGTCGACTTTGTGTTGTATAAAATTGAATGTGTTTAAATGAAATAAATGATTATAAAAAATTAATAATTAAAATTGTTTTAATAGCTATTTCTTGTTTTAGTTTTCACTTCTGCCGTACTTAAGTTACATGTTTTTTTTATGTTAGAGAAATCCTCAAAATTGAGCGTAGTTTGCATAACCAAAGCGGTGAATCCCGCTCTAGATAGTTTCTCAGGCAGAGGATAGCCATCGCTATTCAGCGAGGCAACGTGGCCAGCGTTTTAGGCAAATTTGCACCGGAACGGAGAACAAGGAACGGTTCAAGGCGGGTTACTCTAGTTGTCATGACTTTGTGGATTTGTGTTTCTTTGACATTTTGTGAATTCCATCCTACACTTTTTTCCAGAGGATCTAGGGGGGATAAAGATCTAGTGCTAGGTAACAGTTTCGATTCTTTATGCTTCAATAGCTAGGTGTTGTTGTGCTGTTATGGACAGGCATTTTGCTTATCAGGCACATATCCAGCTTGTCCCGTCACGCTACGCTTTATAAAAATACGCACTTATAAATATCCAATTAAAAAATACCGAATTACAAATTCTTGGTACTATTTTGTATCTGTGCGTTTTTGACATCATAAACGTCGAAACTTTCTGTACTACTTTGACTATGCAAAATTCAATTCAATTATTCCTTGCGAGAATAATAATTGAATTAATTCGTTCCTGAACTTGATGTTATAGGCTCTCCTACTCAGCCAATAGTTTATCATGTGAGTGTTGAAACATTGTTGTCATTCATGACTTACTTATTATTATTACTTATTATTATACTTACTTATTATTACTTTAAGAGATCGAGAGTTCTTCAAAAAAATGTTATTACATTCAATACATAACAATTGTGTGGAAATTTAAAACTAATAGGCAATGGATAAAGTGGGTACCTGGTGTCTTCTTGTTGATACGCTCACTTATTGTTCAATTGAAGTCCTTCGAATGTCACTGTAGTCCTTGGAAATGATTTGTATTTTTTCACAGTTGATTTGGTTTATCGCGGCCGCGAATTATCGGATTTATTAATTTAAATATATTTTACACAAAGATGATGTGATTTAGCGCGAATGCGTTTTAGGCGAGGTTCAACGATATATTGATTGTCACTGGTTACTAAAGGGTAGGAAATGAAGGAATGAGTTTCTGGAATGTGGGTGTGTGTGCGAGTAATCATAGATAAATAATAAATTTGCTATAAAAACGGCGCGTACAACTCCCCCGGCCTAGAGGTTTCCTCTACCGTAAATAGCTAAGTGGAGCTGTAATGTTGATTGAGAGATTTAATTACTATCTTATATTTATTATAAAATAACTATTGAAATTAAGCGTTATATAACACTAAGCGATAATTAGAAACTGATGCGAAAATTACTGAAGAGGAATAGGATAAACTCTATCCAATGGCCGTACTGAACTGCCAGCAGCAGTGCGAACTTTTAAAGTTCGCGTGATACCGTCTTTGCCGCTATATAATTCCTCTACTACACCCAGAGGCCAGCAAAGAGGATGCGCATTGTTATCCTTGATGACCACTACTGAACCCAAATCTACAAGATTTGACACCGTGTTCAATTTTTCGCGTTATTGTAGCGAGGTTAGGTACTCTTGGCTCTAACGGCTCTAAAAGCTTTGGTTTACTAGTTGATATCTAGTGAAGCGGTTGTCGGAGATGCTCGTTACATCTTCAGATGGTAAAAATTTGAGTGGTGTTACATTTAGAAAATGATTAGGCGTAAGCGTAGAAAGATTAGACGGGTCGGAGCTGAGTACGCACAGCGGTCGACTATTTAATAATCCTTCTATTTGAACTAGAATGGAGTTAAATTCCTTGTAGGTTAAGATTTGAAGACCTATTATTTTGTAAAGATGTAACCATTAAAATGTAACCCGTAAGGTGGACTTCAGAGAAATTGTATATGTTGATCAGCTAAATGTTGGCCAATATAGTTGTTGTGAGATTCAGATTCTAATAGAGAGTTTGATGCCTTAATTAGAATAGTATATTGTTCGATTATATGACTCAGTCACAATCATAATAATTATTTTTATTTGAAAACTCAGCGACTGTTTTCCACGGTGGCCGGCGCTATGAAATAAACAAAAACTAAGGGAGTACGTAAGCCCGGACGCGCTCAAAGCACGAAATGTTAATTTTACTGTCGCGGTCGCGTGATAATGGAACGCGCGGAATTGCCCGGCTTCGCTTCTGTTTTAGCGGATGTTACTTTCTGCGATCTCGGAAATTAATCGAATGAAATCATAATCGTTATTCGATACATAGTTTGATAGTAGAGATAAATATTTATAGATTAATTAAAGTTGAGTTCTGGTAAGTGGAATTTTAATATATTTGAAAATTAAATTGCACCGGAGAAATATTGATACGAATTCAAAACCGAATTGACACTTTGTTCCGATGAACTATCTTCATCATTAAAATATAAAAGGCAGTTGACATAATAGGTCAAATAATACACTTATAGATGTTGACAATTTAACAACCGGGTTTTGAAGGGTTAAATTAATAAAAAAAATCCCCAAAGATAGTTGTATCATTTTTCTGTTGCCTTTGCTTCTTTCTGTTTTAGCGGATGCTACTTTCCGCGTTCTCGGAAACGAATCCAATGTAATCATTTTAGTTACCTGATTTTGATATCGATGATGCTTTCTTGTGATTCATGTCGAACGATTAATCGAAACTTTGTTCCGATAAACTATCTTCAAACACAGGTATTTGTCCGGTGATACGTGTCTGTTTGTTCTAGAATTGAAGAACGAACGAACACTTTATTCTGTATCTGTTCTAGCTAACTAGATTTATTTTATTTTATAATTATTTATAATGATTTGTTAATAAGTCAACAACTAACACCAGACATGTCATTTATTTATTATTTATTTATTTATAAAGAACTGCCGACATGTGCTAACAGCGTAGCCAACACGCACAAACGGTTATGTCAGTCATTATGATAAGTCAGGCGCTATCAGTCAGAAATGATCAAGTGGATCAGTGGTTTCCTAAAGAGACTAGAGCTATTCACAATTGTCACAATTGGACATATGTAGGTCGAATCCCACCTGCACCACTGAGTATTATTTCAAGTACAAGTTAGTTACCGATATTGCCTTTAACAGCGAAGGAAAACATCGTAGAGAAACCGGTATGTTCCAGGAATCTTTCGAGGTCACGTTTGTTATCACTATTGTCTTCAACAGTGAAGGAAACCTATGTTTTTTCTATGTTTTTCTCTATTTCAATTCGAAATTTCTATTCGATGCGTTCAGTTGTAACGAAGTGATTGAGAAATGGACATCCAAAACTTTCACATTTACATATGTCATAAATAGGATTGGCTTTACAAATTATTAGAAACACTTTTTGGTTATCAAGTCAATAATGTTCGTATTGTGGTATTCTTGACACATACAGTAAGTAATGAATGAAGTGTATTCTGGTTTGAAGGGCAATGTTGCCATAGAAATTACTAGACTAAGAAATAAAACACTTTATATCTTCGGGTGGTGAGGGCAGTACGGTGCTAGATAATGATTTGGACTATTTATATTCTATATTCTATATAGCTGCGCGTCACTGTGCTGTTATGGGCAGGCATGTTGCTTACCATCTGGCACATTTCCTGCTCGTCTTGTCACTCTATACCAACTGTATGTGAGACGAGCAGAGATTAAAAAAAAAACAATTAACATAATATAATCCAAAAAATATTTTTGTCTTAAGCCCAACTTAGAGGAAAAGCTTCTAAGCTAGTTTCATATATCAACAAAATATAATATATCTAATATTCACATTCAAGGGCGAAACCGCGAGACACTTCTACCGAATATATATAATTATATAAACCGAAAGGAAGAGGTTTGACTGTACTTTTATGATGAGAACACTTAAGCTGTGGAATGCGTTGCCTGGGTGGGTTTTTCTCGAAGGTTACACTCTAGGTGTCTTCAAATCGAGAGTCAATTGGTTATAGGTAAGCACGCTCCATCGTAGACCGCATCGTTCCTTAACATCAGACTAGTTGGCGCCCAAGTGTAAGCCTCTAGAAGGAGAAAAACATGATACTTCCGACCTCCGTATCTTTTTGAAGTGAAAACTTCTTTAGGCGCGCTATAGACGGAATTTTCGTCTTGGATTGGATTGGATTCTTCATTGAAATGGATTCATCAATCGTCACGCTTGGATATGATAATGAATTGGATCGGATATGAAATCTTTGGGTAAACTCGGTAAAAACGGCCAGGTAAGTACCAGGGCAACAGAAACAGTAAAGAGTTTCGATTACCTACCTCCAACAGCCCAGCGCAGCGTTTATCTCAAGATACCTGGACAACAGAAATATAAAAGAGTTGCGTTTGCCCCTAGGTACCAGTACCAGGGCAACAGCAAGTTTTCACTTCTATCGGCAGTTCCTATGACTGCCAATTTTTTTAAATATGGTAGTACCTACGGTGGTCGGCCTCAGATGACTCCTACTGCCTACTGAACTTATCTATCTGTATTAAATGGCATGAACAAAGGACGGTGTTTCAGCGATATGAGACCCTCTTCTTTTTTTTAAGTCGATTAAAAACATTCAACCAAATTATTTTTCTCTTTTATTAAAATCGGCTAAAAAGTAGCTCAACAGACAATAGAATAATATTCTCTTAACACAATAATACAGTGAATCACGCGACGAATCTCTCAAGAATGTTGTACCTGAGTCATTATTTGCAAGAATAAAAGGAGCGTGATAATAAATAACATTTACTGCTACAGCCCTAACTACTTAACGATATCACCTATCCAATCGTCCACTATATGTGCCATTTAATTAATCGTACCCTAGCAGGGAAAGAGAATAAAAAATGAATGCGCGAGCAAAATTCAAGCAACGTTTGGGGCGCCATTTGCAAACTCATTCGGTGTGCATTTTAAAACTTTGAACTGAATAAATCAAAATTTCAGAAAAATGAGTGCATTCAGCGAATTGAAGTATCGTAATAGTATTAGTTATCGTTATACATTTTCATTCGTGAAATGTATATAAGTTCTGTTGATTTATTATTTTATATTTATTTGTGTATTAGGACGTAAAATCTAATTTGAAGAGGTTTTTTGTTTGAACGCGATAATCTCAGAAACTACTGGACCAATTTCAAACATTCTTTCACCATTGGATATCTGCGTGATTCTTGAGTGCTATAGATTATATAGGTATATTGCGTAACACGGGCGAAGCCGGAGCTAACCGCTAGTTTTCAATAACTTACTTTCCATATTCATATCTTGTTTCCCATCCTTCAGTGGCTTTAAAAAAATGCTATGCACAAAACCTACTTTATTTAAAGGGTTTCCTGTATTTTTTTATTACTTTTATAATTTAAAATCAATAAAGACTCTATTACGTATCTAAATCAATTTTTATATAATTATATAAAACACATAGTAAGTAATCAAAAATACAAATTAGCGTCGATTATGGCAAAATCTAGTCGATAAGAGCGATTTTTTTTGCTAACTATGTTTTTTTTGATAATATAAATAAGTAACCATTTTAAATTGTAATAGACGTGAAGTTGTAATAAATTATCTGCTAGCTTTATTGCAAAGATTGAAAATATTACACTTATTATTGTAAGACTTGATCACGATTTAAATGATTTATGAAAATTAATAAATCCTGTATAGTGTTTTCAATATGAGTTCAAATCAATTTAATAACTTACATAACTTTATTGCGTGTATTGCTTTGCATTTCGCTCGAAAACTCTCAGGCGTGTGGTTTAAAATTCGAACGCCTCGCATTCAGTTTTAAATATAACTGGTCGGCGACAATGGACACTTCGTCAGCGATCTAAAACAAGGATCTTTGAACTACACGTGTATGTTGATTGATCGGGAATAAAACATGAGCTTATAGCCTGCATTCAGGAAACAATTGATAACGTTTCAATGACACGCATTGAAATTCAATTGAATTGAGAAGGAAACATTTTTTCAGCAAGTGTGGGTTTCTATGTTTTATAAACGCTTATTTTAGTTTTGGGTCTCTGAGTAATAATACCCGTCTATTTCAGATCGAAATCCACATCACTTTTAATAATAGTTTTTTTTTTAAATAAAGAGTGACGAGACGAGCAGGACATGTGCCTGATGGTAAGCAACATGCCTGCCACATAACAGCACAGTGACACGCAGCTATTGGAACATGAAGAATCCATATTTTTTTTTTTTTTTTTTTTTTTTTAAATAAAGAGTGACGAGACGAGCAGGACATGTGCCTGATGGTAAGCAACATGCCTGCCACATAACAGCACAGTGACACGCAGCTATTGAAACATGGAGAGCCCAAATCATCACCTAGCACTGCACTGCGCTTGTCACCCAGAGATCTAAGTTGTTATATCTCTAAGCCCTGTAATTTCTCTGGCAACACTGCCCTTCAAACCAGAACACAGTAATGTTTGCACATTACTGCTTGGCAGTAGAATAACTGGCAAAGGTGTGGTCCTTCCCCAGGCGGACTCTGCCAAGAGTCCTACCACTACAAAAATAAACAAGTTTATATCATGGACGAAAACCATCGCGAGGAAACAAACATGTTATTTCCATGACAAACAAACGTGTTCATGCGCCAAATCAACTTAAATTTGGTCATCAAGGATTATAGGAAACTTGATTATAGCCTTGACTCTTTTATTATAATACAACCGTAGCAGATGGACATTAACCTCTATATATTCGAAACTTTGACGAAGTTTCGAATATATAGAGGTTAATGTCCTTAAGCTGAAGCGTTGCGACATCAAAAACGTATTTCTTTTACCCTAGTCAGTAGTTAAAATGGTGTAGGTACTAATAGCGAAGTTAATGACGCCAATCGCAAAAAAAAAAAATGTTTGTCTGTAAAGTCGGTTTACTGACGATAGAACGTGACAACGTCTTAAGAAAATACTGATGGAATGGTAGCATTTTTCAAAAGAAAATTTTAATTTCATTTGTTTAATAGATTTTTATGTAAAAAGTAATCAGTAGAATTTAGTCATTTTCAATCAAAACAATGCAAAAAAGCTTTTAGATGCCGGGGATCGAACCCGGGGCATTTCACATGCAAAGCGAACGCTCTACCACTGAGCTACATCCTCGCTTGAACTACTGGTCGAAATAATTAATACAACTGTAACAAGGTAACGACCGTCGGTCGTTGCCGTCGGTAACGTTACATGACGTCATGTTTTGCGGGCGTGCAGCCGGCTTCTACGAATTATAAGACGTTATCACGTCAAAAAGAGGTTGATAAGTAAACTAAAAAAACTGCCAAGTTCGAGTCAAGCTTATGCAGGAAGGGTTCCATAACACTGTCTACAAAAATTTATTTCAAGCGTCTACCTATTGTCGTTATCAACATCGAGCAAACACGAACCAAAAAGCCCTCTCAAATATTTAATTTAATCGAGTTTTTAATATTTGTTCTAGCGGCAACAGAAATACATCGTCAACTGCTGTACAAAGACATCTCCCATAGTATGCCACCCAGCACTATCCTCGGCTTTTCTGCTCCAGCCTGCGGCCTATCGTATATCGTCACTCATTTGCATTTGCATATTCGTGCCTATATGAAAACTTACCCATTGGTAATATGTCTGATATAAAGTCATTGTAGTGGTAGGACTCTTGGCTGAGTCCACTTGGGGAAGTACCACACCTATGCCAGTTATTCTACCGAGCAATAATGTGTAAGCGTTACAGTGCTCCGGTTTGAAGGGCAATCTTTCCAGAGAAATTACAGGGCTTAGAGATATTATATCTTAGATCTCTGGGTGACGAGCGCAGTGCAGTGCTAGGTAATGATTTGGACTCTACATGTTCCAATAGCTGTGTGTCACTGTGCTGTGATGTGGCAGGAATGTTGCTTACCATTAGGCATATGTCCTGCTTATATCGTCACTTTTTAACAAAAAAATAAAAAAAAGTTAATCAGTATTTGTTAGGTAAGGTAGTGACATCATAGGCCGCATAGTGACATCGTAGGCCCCATATTCATTAAACATTAGTCGAGGGGGCGGTCAAGTACTAACCTATTATCACCAAAAAATATCAATCTCAACACAAGTGCACCAAAATAATGCATTAATAGTGTAATAAAGATTGTATACTATAGATAGTTAGGTATATAGTTAACTAGATCTATAAATACTGCTGCGTCGGAGTTCGGAATGGGTTAAAAAAAGACAATTTCTGCGCCATTTGTCATTGGATAAGCTATTTTAATCCGGTAAGTAGGGAACAAAACGCGTTAAACTAAGATTTTATTGCAAACCGGTGCTTTGAGAGACGTATAAATTTAAATAAATTTACGTGGGCCGACTCAATAGTTGAGATGTGCGCGTTTGATTCCTGGAGCGAAGAGCACAAAGGACCATGCATTTCTCAGAAAGAGGATCGGACCAAGGTTCTCTATAGCCGAGCAATATGATACCACATACGTGTAGCACGCATAGCATGAACAGACCACTAAATGTACCCACTGCTGAGACTCGGAGCTTTCTCTCGCAAGGAGAGAGTCAAGGCCTTAATCCACTACGCTGATCCAGTGCGGTTTGGTGGATGACACACGACCTCGAAAGATTCTAGGTACATGTCACGTTTCTTATGATGTTTTCCTTCACCGTTTAAATTATCATTTACAGTCGGCATCACGCATATTTGACATATATAGATTTTTTTAATAAATTGTGATGGGATGAGCAACACATGCCTCTGATGGTAAGCAACACGCCTGCCTTCAACAACACGGTTCTTACAATCCTTACTTGAAGAGTTCAAATCACTACCTAGCTCTGCACTGCACTCTTAACCCAGAGATATAAGGAGAAAGCAAGCAATGACGACCAAAATGGCTGGTTGAGACTGCCTGCCTTTTTTGTTGAAAACCAAATAGGTAGAGATCAGTTCTAACAGTTTTCTTGCACATTATCATGGACAAATTGAGTTAAATGACCTTAATGGTGCATTTATTTGTAAAGATTCTATGGCAATTGGCATTAAATAACCTCTGTCTACTGTCCACCGAAATTTAGATTCGTATAAAAGGCACAAGGCCCGAATAATCTAGTCTTTTGGGAACCGAGTGATCTTCGTCCATGTGGAAGCATCCTTATACTGAAATCCTTACGTGTTCTCTGAGTGGTACTCTACGGGTGACCAAGTACTTGGCTTTGCCTTTCATCCACCAGACTAATGCTCCCAAGAGATCGGTTTCTTCTGGGTAAGCTCTATTGTAGACCACATAGTCGCCAAGATGGCGGTCAAGTGCAATTAAAAATAATTCTAACAATTACTGCATATTTAACAATATTGGTTAGTATTTAGTGCATACCTGAAAGTACACATGAGTTATACTTGACGCATTTAAATAATTTCCCTCCGAGGGTTTTTCATTTAATTTAGCCACTCCACAGACTCCGAGGTCCGTGACCTTTGTGATTTCAATTCTCTTCTTTTATTTATTTCTCGAATTAGGAGAAGAAGAATAGAGCGTTAGCGAATAGAGAACATTTTAAACCTAATCTAGTGTTAGTCCGATTTTGTCTGTTGAGTAGATCTTTACCGGTTGAGATTCCGCTAGTAGGTAACCGACTCGACATCGTCATCTGTCTAAGCCGCCACCTCCTGACCTAGAGCCTCCACTACGGCCGCATTTCTGTCCCTCTGAGGGTTGCCAGGTTGCAGATCAACCGGATCAGCCACGGTGATGCAAAGATACCGGTTCAATTGAGACTCAGGCGTTTAGTTTTGTAATAGTTATGTTTTACAGAATAAACGGCCAGCAGCGAAAAACACAAAGGCAATGAAAACGCATTTAAAATGATTCAACTTTGTTCTCTCAGTTTTTTACTTTTTATCAATAATTGGCATAAGCATGACTTCCATTTAGCATGACGAATAACGTCGATGTGGTAACTTAGAAGAAACTTATTTCGATTTTGTATCTTCTAAACATTCAAATAAATACATTAGGAGTGTCTGTATGTAATATCATATGAACGTACGTTTGTTCATTATGAAAGTACACACATACTGACTTACAATAAATGTACACTAATACAATTTAAAACATTTTTTTTTAATGTTGACTTTCTGTTTATTAATCTGTCTTTTCCTGCTCACCTCTGAATCGGTTGAATTTTCATTAACAAATAGCTGATATTACTTAAGGAAGGTAATAAGAGTTCAGTAAAAAAAAAGAAAACCGTTCAAAACACGGGTTAATTTGCAGGCACAGCTAGCTTTTGACTGGCCTCATGGCTTACTGGGTAGTTACTCTGCCTGCGAAGCCGAGGGTCGTGGGTTTGGTTCCCACTCAGTGCAAATATTTGTGTAATGAATTCAAATATCTGTACTGTGTCTGGGTGTTTCTATGTAAGTATAAGTATGTATTTACAACTATAAAAACCATATGTATTTGCAACTTAGGAAACCTGGACTGTTCTGGAGTCCTTACAGCGATGTCAAGTTTATTGGCGATACATTGAGGTGATGAGATGTTTGTACGATGCCGCTACGATGGCAGTCTAAATTCAAGACCGGCAGACAAAACACATTCCTCTACAGCGAGGCGTGAGGCAAGGGGACGTAATTTCCCCAAAATTGTTCTCAAACGTGCTAGAGGATATGTTTAAGACGCTGTATTGGATTGGAAAGGGGCTAAATATCAATGGCGAGTACACCTCTCACCTACGATTTGCGGACGACATTGTCATCATGTTGTATGCTGGGCAGCCTGGGTAACGCTTCTCAACGCATCGGCCTCCGGATGAATTTGGATAAACCAGAATTATGTGCAACGAGTTCTATGCTCCGGGACCAATTGCCGTAGGACGCCTTGAGACTAGATGGAGTGACAATATTCGAAAGGCAGCTGGTGGCGGTTGGAGAAGTAAGACCGAGGATCAAGCTAGCGCCACTCAGCCATCATAGGACAGGGCTATGTCTGGCAGTGGACAAAAACAGGCTGATGATGACAACTATAAACGTATAACCTATATCAGCTATCTGGCTGCCATAGTACAAGCTTTGCTTAGTTTGGGGTCAGATGGTGCTGTGTGTGAATTGTCTACCAATAGCAGCACCCTTCACCCTGCAGATTCTCTTCCGCTGTTCCCGTTCATATAGTTTTCCTGTATTATAAAGGAACCTGTGTGCTACTCGAAACTATAAATATTATACACTAGCAGTCCCGCCGGCTTTGCTCAGCACATAGCACTCAGCAATTACTTAGGTATATGCAACGGTAAATCAGTTCAGCATCTCCTGAAATTAGCGCGTTCAAACAAACAAACTTGTCAGCTTTATAACATGCATTGTAAATTTTATGTTAGAGTTAAATTTCGTATAGATTTTTTAAATCGTTTTTGAATGTCTCAATACCTGCGGTTTAACAGTTTTTCATGATGTTTAGCGTTTATAACGTTAATTTACATTATATATATGTTTTTGAAGTGAACCTGAAACTTCTTTTATCGGACCACACACAGAATTTTTCGTCAGCAGTGAATGAAGGTCGTTGTCATGTTCGTAAGTGAAAGATTCTGTCGGGTGAACTTGGGATGCCGAGTGTGCCTGTGATAGTCTATACACCTGTAGCACTCAGGAAGACATATTCAACGATGAAAGAATTTGAAATCGATCCAGTAGTTCCTGAGATTAGCGCAGTCAAATAACTCACCTCTTCAGCTTTATAATATTAGTACCTATAGATTAAATTAAGTAAGTAGTAAGTTTTGTATAGCTCAAAGAGTAAGCTAGCTGAAGTGACAATGGGCAGGCCACATCACTCGAAGAACTGACAACTGATGGGGAAGAAAGGTTCTCGAGTGACCACCACGAACCGGAAGACGCAGTGTTGGACGGCCTCCCACTTGATGGACAGATGACCTCACAAAGGCCGCTGGAAACCGCTGGTTGCAGATTGCGCGGGACCGTGCCGTGTGGAAATCTAGGGGGAGGCCTAAGTTCAGCAGTGGACGTCTTGCGGCTGATGATGATGATGATGATGATAAAGTAGTAAGTTTTGTAGGCCCGGAGCTTTCATGGGATCTTAAATGCTTCTTCTTGCGATGGCGTCGTAACTATGTTGGGTCGCTTTGTTCTCTCAAGAAGGACCGAGGAGAGCTATATCTGACGCACATGTGTCATACTCGTGAACAAGCGCTGGTTGTGGAAATTGGACTATTTGTGGCATACATGCTATACCTACTAAAACTAGAGAATAAGTCTAAGATTTCCTTTAACACATTTAATGTCACTCAAATAAAATGTTGATTCTAACTAAAAGGACGGGCTTTAGTAGCTGTGGTGGCCAAGGAATATATAAATTATAACTCCAAGTTCATTCGCTCAAAACTACATAGCTATGCCGTAAAAAGACACAGTATCCACATTCACATTCCCCCAACCTGTCATCCCATCAACATAAATCCACCATCCTTCAAAAACGACAAGGTCTCTCAAAAAATCATTTACTCCGAGCAGTCACTTACACGCCTTCACAGAACCGATTAATTTATTATCTTAAAGCAACCCTTTTCGCGCATCCAATTTAAAATTTGACGTCTTAAACAGTCTTAAATTACATGCCAAATTATTTCATTAGCGGCAGGCACCCGTGAGGCTGCGTCGGTAAATCGGTACAGAAATTTTTGGTGCAGAGATGTAATCAACACGTCAATGTAGTCACGCCCTTATCCCTTCACGTTAATAGTCAGATTGCAATATACGCTCATTCAGTAAATCGGGCAAATTATAGTTTTTCGTTTAATGAAAACAGAACTTTGCAAAGGTAGTCCTTATCGTTATCAACATAAGATTCTAAGGGGGTTTTTTTTGGGTTTATGTTAGAGTGGTATTGTTTTTAAGTTTAGTTAGTGTTTATGGTGTTGTGTTTTGTTTGTTTAAACACTTCTGTTTACTGGCGCTATAATGCCGAGTGCATTTTTGGCCAACTGCAAAAGGTGCTGTTTTCAATCTAACTGTAAAATCGAGAAGTGTAGTGTTGAATTGATTAATAATGATTCGAGAAGAAAAAATGGAGTTTCACATAGGTACGTAATGACGTTTACGGGAAGAACATTTGTGTTGCCCATTCAAATTTGACTAATTTTAATTTAAAACTTTTTTACTTACTGATATCCTTTGCATACCTATGATATAAAATTATCTGTTTAAGATCCCAAGTGCGACCTTCAACCCTCTCCGGATGAAAAATATATTTTAGCGAATAAAATGAGTTGTTGACCAAATCACATACATATTGCCTCAAAATATGGTCAGGGATTTATAATTATATTTTTGTAATCTAAAAAGAATTTTGAATAAAAAGAATGCAATTGAAATGTATTAGTTATGTACTTAAAACCATCAATTTTGTTTCTTTCACTTTGTTTGACGTGACAAATGAACTTCGAAAATGTATATCCCGAATAGTGTAAGATCCCAGAGTTCCCAGACGTCACCTATTTTCTGATGAATGAAATGTGAACGCTTGAGTAGAGTTTGTAAGTATACTAAGAACACATGCTTACTCGCTAACTTGCTTAGACGGCCAATTTTGAGATATGGGGTAATGAAGGTACATACAAACATTACTTACTTCACGTATTTTCTAATAAGTGATTTTCACGTACTATGTTGTAGGCAATATCCTTAAAAACAAGGTCCCAATACTCCCAGATACTTTCCGTCGGCCGTTTTGCTTAACAACTCCAAAATAATAATTTAACTTTACTTAAATTCTCATGCTCCATTTGTAAATATGTTCGTCAGACAACTATTTTTAAGCTTTTTCCAATAAGACAGACCAATCTAAGGGGCCAATCATCCCCTAAACTCAATTTTAAGTCAATATTGCCTAATAAATGTCTCACTCAGTCTCCCGCTCTTACCCATAGGACATGGTTGAGGATGATTGCCCCCTTAGATTGGTCTATCTTATTGTATAAAGCAACAAAATAGTTGTCTGACGATCATATTTTCAAATGGAGCATGAGAATTTAAGTGAAGTTAAATTATCATTTTGGACTTGTTAAGCAAAACGCCTGACGGAAAGTGTCTGAGAGTATTGGAACCTTGTTTTTAAGGATGTTGCCTACAACATACGTGAAAATCACTTATTAGAAAATACGTGAAGTAAGTAATGTTTGTATGTACCTTCATTACCCCATCTCTCAAAATTGGCCGTCTAAGCAAGTTAGCGAGTAAGCATGTGTTCTTAGTACTTACTAACTCTACTAAATCGTCAACATTTCATTCATCAGAAAATAGGTGACGTCTGGGAGCTCTGGGATCTCGGACTAGAATTGGCATTGCTCAAAAACTTGGTAGAATTACCCGATGATGTAAGCCTTGAGCAAGTGTTTCGAATACGACGGTAAGCTCAGACCAACTAAATCCACAAAGGACGGTAAGGTTTACAAAAATTTGATAGATAAACTCTCTATTGCATTTAATAATAAGACAAAAAACGAAAAAATACAAAAACTTAAGTAAAGTATCATTGTTTAGAGTATCTACCTAGTCTGTGTTGTTTACCTAGTAATCTGTCGAACTAAATTTCTATATTTTTTGCAATTTTTTTTTGTTATAATAAAGTAGGGAAGTATTAAAAAAATTAAAAAATTGCAAATTTAAGAAATGTTCACAATTTATAGCATAACGAAAAGAAATAAAGACTCTTTGTTATAGGTACAAATAGAGTTAAATGCCATATCTCTAATTGTTTTTTTTAAAGTGAATGTTCGCTTTGGGATGGTTCGGACTTAAGTACTAGCTGGAAGCTCTGGAATTGATCGTAAGACGCGCCAAAAGGCACGTTAGCAAAGACACATTCGTGCGAAAAAGACATCAAAATCTTGAATGTGACCGCAAAACTGATAGTCTATTGATTTTTTATCGGTTACACTTCGGAGAGAGTGCAACTGATCTACAGGATCAAATACAATCTTTACCTTTTTATCATCCGGTCGTAGATCGAAAAAACGACATCATTTCATAGTTAACGTTCCAAAAACTCGAACGAAAAGAACTCGTACTCGTAGGAAGATAACTTTTGTAATAAAACAAGATCTACTTTTGTAACAAAAATAACATTAATATCAAAAACTAATATGGTAAATATTTACATCACTTGGAATACTTACTTACAATTACTTAAAAAAGAGATTCCCGAAGAATGTTTAATGAAAAACTGTTAAGCCACGGGCTACACCGGGAGGCGGTGGTCTCCTTCTGCGAGACAGTCATGTCGCGGAGGGAGGCCGAGGAGCGAGAGAGGGAGATGGATCCTCTTGCTCCTCCGCGGAGAAGAAAGCCGACACGGGGGCGAGCCACTCGGGCTCGCACCCCGTCTCCACTTGGAGAAACTGGGGCGTCAAGCGTTTAGGGCCGCCCAGCACCCCACCTAGGGATAGGCCCTCCCGAGCCGGTGACGCGGCACTGGTTTCTGGTGCGTCACTGGAGCCAAATGCGGGGGCTACGTCCCGCGACGCGGGCCCGCAAGGGTGCCGGCGTTGGATCGAAGTCGTAGAGGGAGTGCGAAGAGTGACCCCGCGACTTTTACCCACTGCTATGCCGGAGAACCCTGTGGGGGTTTTAGTCGGTAGGGGCACCACTTTTAGTGGTGTCGAGCCCGACACACCCGCCGTGTGGTGCACCCGCACCCGCCTACACGGTGGACTACACGTCAATGCATTTCCCCAACAAAAAAAAAAGAACGGGCTACACCGCGGGACACAACTACTAGTCCTAATAAATAATGAATAAAACTGCAACCACATAATATTTTACCATAGCAGGAATGACTGAGGGTGTGCATGATTGACGGTTTGTGGTTTGTCAGCCTTCAATTAAACCATAAATATTACTAACATGACAAACAAAGAACTTTTAAATGGTCTGGGAAGCGTATGGCTAATTGAATTTTGCTTTCAGTAGGCGACGTTTACCGTTCGATCGACTTAAAGTAGGAGGTTTTTAATTCGGTTGTATATTTTTTTGTATATTACATGATAGCTCAACTAAATATGTAGGTATATCTATCAATTTTAATTATCATTTTTTGTTTGGAAGATAATACTTCTATAGTTCTAACTTAAGTACTTTAGAGGTGTTCCTAAATACATTTTTTTGAAATGTGGCGCTTGTTAAAACATCAACAAAAAACTAAAATTAGTTTACCTTTACTTCGACGACGTATTTGTAGACTGCACGAAATACTACGAAACTTAGTTTGATCCGAGCTTAATTTTAAATTTAATTAAATAAAAAACATTTATTGAATATGTAATAAAATCTATTATTTTCTCTGATATTCTAAATAAATAAATAATAAATAAATATTGGTGGACAATTCACACACAACACCATCTGACCCCAAACTAAGCAAAGCTTGTGTGATGGCGGCCAGATAGCTGATATAATACCTATATAGTTTTAAATACATACTTATTATACATAGAAACACCCAGATACAGTGCAAACATTTGAATTCATCACACAAATATTTGCACTGGGTGGGAATCAAACCCACGACCCTCGGCTTCGCAGGCAGAGCTACTACCAACTAAGCCACGAGGCCAGTCATTCTAGTAACCGTACAATTGAATCTACTACCCCTTTACTAGCTTGGTAGCGCCAAAAGAGACGAACTTCTTAGCATGCCATGGATTCACCGTGTGGGTGCCGGGTCCATCGTGTGGCAGAGAGAGAGAAATCCCGAGTCCAACACTCACCTTCACTACTCGTGTTTCTCTCCCTGCCCAGCCAAATCCGATATGATCCTACTAGTGCAGCTTTAGATACTCGTTCTAGTATAGAACTTACTACACTTCTGGACAAGCCAAGGTCTTTAAGCAGGTTATAGAGAGATTTTGCTGGTATACCTCTCGCTCCTACTTCTACAGCGTATAAATTAACTACATGACCGTTTTTTGTTATTTCGTTTAGAAGGTCGTAATACTTATGTTGTTGTACTCGCGTGATCTTTAGGTATATTAGTTTCCCACGGTACGGTAAGTTCCACAAAAACGTAAGTAACCCGTAAATTAATAAAAAATGTGTTACGACCACATTCGTTTTCAAACTAAAATATGGTTCCATAAAAATTTTAGATACGAACTCCATGTTTAAAACTTCCTTGCGTGACAGATTGTATAATTACAGTAATACAGTAAGTACAGTACGACCAACTTATTTCTAGAATGTAGTGATGTCACCACGATCGGAAATTGTTGCCACCTAGTACAAAATTAGAGAACTTCTGTGTTCTTTAATACTAATAACTCAGTTAGTAGTTGCACTTTTGGCCGTTCTCTAAATAAGTTGGTGGCACTGTATAGGACAGGTACAGTATTCTTTTTTTACTCTCCATAGGGTAACAGAGGTAGCAAGTTAAAAGACGCGTTGTAATTTACAAAAAAATATATCTGTTTATAGACAGTAATGTGTGCCAATAGGCTAGTTTAGCTTAATTTGACTCAAATCAGTTCATGGGCTCATGGGGTGCATGGCTCGGAAACCATCCACGTGGTGTACCCTGGGCATCACACAACAACATGCCTCGGTGGTATCTTGTTGTGTGATGGCGAATCCCGGCCGGGGCTGGGAACTTCTACACGCGCTCCTCATCCCCTCGAGCAGTGGGTTTAAAAGTTGAGGAGAAAGACTTAGGAAAGATAGGCCTTTGAGGAGGTAAATGCGGGGGTGCTAATGCCCTTCGCGAGGCGGGTCCGCAAGGGCGGTGGCAAGGATCAGGGTCGTATTTAAATGTATTAACCCAACATAAAAAAAAAAAATAAGGGGTCATGTAAGCTATGGTGCACTAGTGGCGAGAATGCGCAATGCACAATTAAGAGGTAGTGAGATTCAATCCTGCTTCTCTAATTATCATTCTTCCAGTTGCAGAATTTGTTATCTTGGGTTCTTCACCGTTAAGGTGAAGAAAAAACATCAAAAAATCTAGTAACCCGCCAACCCACACTGAGCCAATTCGGTGGATTATGGTCTTAACTCTTACCGTGTGAGAGAAAACTCCGTGTCCCATCATTTTCAACATTTAGTTATTCGTATGCAGTTCGTAAAGAAAGAATTGCTCTACCATATTCGTGTGAAATCGAGTCACGTGATATTATAGTCAGTCCAATCCGACTAAGTTTCGGGCATACGTAAGTCACCCGTGTATTCAGTTAAAATCCTACTAATATTATAAATGTCAATGTATGGATGTTTGGATGTTTGTTGCTCAATCACGTCCTAACGTATGAACGGATCGGGCTGAAATTCGAAACACATAGGCTATTTTTTATCCGGGAAACTAGCTAAACAACGGAAAAGGGAACTACGCGGGTAACACCGCGGGGCGCTGCTAGTGTACCATATTTTGTTGACTCTGAAGATCATTTGCCTATGCACAACAGTTTTTTTGTGAAATCAAAGTCTCAAGAATACCTATATATTATACTAGCGGCCCGTCCCGGCTTCGCACGGGGTCAAATTTTTTGTTAAGTAGGTATGCTAAATGAAATGTACATGACCAAATTTTTCCAAAAGATCAAAATTAAAAACCAAAACTTTAAAGTTCAAAAACATTAAACTGCCTGGCCTGGTGGTTTAGTTGGTTAAAGGCCGTTTTGTAAAGCGGCGGTTTAACGATCAGCCGGATTGAATACAGCTGATTTAAGGGGGCGCCTAAAGCCAGAAAACGAAAAAAGGACATTTTCGACGCCGCTCACTGAAGTTAAGAAACTAAAAACTATGACAAAAAAATATTGACGTGTGGGTACAATCAAGAAGAAGCACAATAACCGAATAGAATGTTAAAAATAGATCAGAGTTTTTACAATAAAAAAATAAAAATGACGCCGAAAAAACCCGTTTTAATTCGAGTACTCGAAATTATCAGCGATGACCCCACTGATTATTTTTTGGTAATAAAATTTCTATTTGTACGTTCTAGTAAAGTAACCGAACACTTTTTTAAATTTATGTTTAGTTATTGAGTAATTAAATAAAACTTGGTCAAAAATGGACTCCTGATTAAATATTGATTTTTCCTCCAAACTGTGTCATACTATTCTCGACTTTATGTACATCACATTAAGAAACGCGTCGCGCGGGTGAAATCTGATTTTTTCCTGGCTTTAGGCGCACTCTTAAAAACCACTGGAATGTATTCAACGCCATACGTTATTCAACACGGCTAGCCGTAATGTAATAAAGCGAGAGATTAGCAGCTTCTTTGACAATTTTTAGTTCCCATTCTTAACACTCATGGCGCTGTCTGACATAACAACAACCATGGCGTTGAATACTGTGTGTTCCTAAATTGCTAACACGGCTAGCCGTAATGTAATAAAGCGAGAGATTAACCGCCTCTTTGACAATTTTTTGTTCCGATTCTTAACACTTATGGCGCTGCCTGATATAACAACAACTATGGCGTTGAATACTGTGTGTTCCTAAATTGCTAAAGTGACAGTGGATTCTGGAGTTTGGAGGACGTACACAATATTATTAGGGTGGCACTTGTCACCCTGGGTCTTACTTGGATACTATTTCGTTTCCACCGTCCACCTTGTTAAGACTAAATCGGACCGGGTAGGTTACATGAGACCCAGATCCGACCCGGAGCACCCCGACTCCACCTAGTCTTGGCGCTACTACCCCTAGAGTGTATTTAAAAGAATGCGGGAGCCAGAAGCTCAAGGGAGGTCCTGAGTGGAGCGAGCCATGCAAGTAGTTTTAAAACTATAATAGGTTCGCACTTGACCACCCTCTCACCTGATGTTAAGCGACGATGCTATCTACGATGGAACATGTTTCGATAATAGACCCTTGTCTATGGAAGTTCACCATGTTTCTTAGGTGTACCGTCACCGATATCAAGTTATGGGCTTTCAAACTTTATGTGAGAGGTAAAATGTTGTAAAAAAAATAGTACGGAATATCGTACGAAATAATCGATCAATTTATTCAGATAAATGAAATTAATTTAGATTTTGTGTTGTTATTTTTTTAAATATGGTCTTCCTACAACATAAGCACTAAGCAGTAATACAATGCGGCTGAACGTGGACCGCCTTATTGAAGAACGTATTGCAATGACAATGCGGCTAATCGTTGAACCGCCGCATTACAAAACGGCCCCGTTTTTCAAAACGGCTAGCCGTAATGTAATACGGCAAACTATACAATCCGGCTGCGACATATACATCATAATCCGGATCTCGTTGTTGGGCTGTATGTTTGATGTCTTGACACAAATTGTCTTCAAAAATGTGCCATAATGCCGAGGGAAAACAAAATAATAATATTACCACAAACAACTCTCTCAGCCTCAACGGACACCGAGAAATTGAAGCTTCTCTCAAAGTGATTTCTTTGATTTTAAGTAGTCTTGAAACGATGTACCTACGTGGTACATGATAAAGAAGTATTCTGAGATAAAATCACTCTGACTGGGATGAACGCTGTACTGTATGTACAATTGTACATGTACATGTACACTCTTCATAATTCTGCCGGCCGTCGCGTCGTTGCAAATATTTAGGATGGATATTTTTAATTTCGTAATATATTTTGAATGGAATGTCCGATTTTAATAATTCAAAAAGGAATCAATAGGTAATAAAGCAGTCTTGATTGAGAAATAATTTATTTTGATAAGAATTAAAACAAATGTATGAATAGCATGGTCTTAAGTTGATCGGCATTTTTATCTTCTTTTAAAATGTAAAAAAGCAGTTGTAGCGCCGTAATTACTGTAGTTAGACATATGCTCTCGCGAGGTTTTTTGTAGATTTTAATACGTTCTATAATATTGTTGAACATTGTTTGGTTCTATCATTGGTACTTTCCGCAGCGTATGCGATGAAAGCCATTTTATGGCTGTTTTTTTATACCTTGCGTTGGTTTTAGTAAAAAAATCCAAAGATCACTATTTTTTTCTTGTAATAAAAATAGCCTATGTTACTCAGTGATAATGTAGCTTTCTCTTGGCAAAAGAATTTTTGAAATCGGTTCAGTAGTTTTTGAGTTTATTACATACATACAAAAATACAAAAATACAAAAATACAAATCTTTCCTCTTTATAATATTATTTCGTAATATATTTTGAATGGAATGTCCGATTTTAATAATTCAAAAAGGAATCAATAGGTAATAAAGCAGTCTTGATTGAGAAATAATTTATTTTGATAAGAATTAAAACAAATGTATGAATAGCATGGTCTTAAGTTGATCGGCATTTTTATCTTCTTTTAAAATGTAAAAAAGCAGTTGTAGCGCCGTAATTACTGTAGTTAGACATATGCTCTCGCGAGGTTTTTTGTAGATTTTAATACGTTCTATAATATTGTAGAACATTGTTTGGTTCTATCATTGGTACTTTCCGCAGCGTATGCGATGAAAGCCATTTTATGGCTGTTTTTTTATACCTTGCGTTGGTTTTAGTAAAAAAATCCAAAGATCACTATTTTTTTCTTGTAATAAAAATAGCCTATGTTACTCAGTGATAATGTAGCTTTCTCTTGGCAAAAGAATTTTTGAAATCGGTTCAGTAGTTTTTGAGTTTATTACATACATACAAAAATACAAAAATACAAAAATACAAAAATACAAATCTTTCCTCTTTATAATATTAGTATAGATATAGATTAAGAATAATTATAGTCTCCATCTTGTGTGAATATTATCCTATATTGTGTTGTGCCAACATGTCTCTTCATATTTAAGGGTTAGCAAGCACTTTCGCAACATGTGACCACAAAATGTGTTCGCTTGCGGCTTACTTTGACCGCGATTGCATTCCTTAAAAATATTCCTTACGAACAATCTACATACATACGAGTATAAAATCGCGAAAGTTTAAAAACTATATCGTAAACATAATATTATTATGTTTACGATATAGTTTTTAAACTTTCACGATTTCGAGATTTTTAAACATAATAATATTATGTTTACGATATAGTTTTTAAACTTTCGCGATTTCAACTAGTTGAAAACATTGCAGAGAACTTAATCGTGATTTGAATAGTTAAAATGAACACTAAATGAGGGTAGATGAATGTATCTTCATTTCCCAATGAGACAAACCGCAAATTTTTCAATCTTCTCCTGACTACTAAATACGATATCTAAATAATAATTTGGATATCGATTATGCAATAATGGTTCAACCTAGTAGTGGTAGGACTCTTAGCAGAGTCCGCCTGGGGAAGTACCACACCTTTGCCAGTTATTCTACCGCCAAGCAATAATGTGCACACATTACTGTGTTCCGGTTTGAAGGGCAATGTTTCCAAAGAAATTACAGGGCTCTGAGATGTAACATCTTAGATATCTGGGTGACGAGCGCAGTGCAGTGCTAGGTAATGACTTGGACTCTTCATGTTCCAATAGCTGCGTGTCACTGTGCTGTTATGTGGCAGGCGTGTTGCTTACGATCAGGCACATGTCCTGCTCGTCTCGTCACTCTCGAATTAAAAATAAAAAAAACCTACGTGATAAATATGCCCGTAGCTTGAAAAAGCGACATCGTTTCATGGTCGATGTTCCACGACACGAACAACGAGATTTGGCTCTACTGTTGTGGTAAGAACGTCGAGATTGTGGAATACGTTGCCTGGGTGGGGTTTTTCCCGATGGTTACAATCTTTGTGTCTTCAAATCGAGAGTGATTCTCTTTCTTCTAGATAAACACACTCCATCGTAGACTGCATTCTCCCTTAACACCAGGAAAGATGGCGGTTTTGAGTAAACCTTTAAATTGAAAAAAAAATATTACAAAACACATATTGGGTATTATGTCGATGACGCCAACTCGCAAGATTTCATACATCTAATAAAGTGGTCAAGTGCGAGTTGGACTCGCCCATGAAGGGTTCCGTTGCAGCAAGGAACATAATATACATAGTTCTTGTAGTTCCTTGTAACTTTGATCTAAGTTTCAATAATAGTGTATTTATGACATACTAAAAAAAACTACTCATCAGATCGAGTTCAAGCTAATTTTCGTTGGTAGTTTACATGGTAATGTACATCATATGTTTTTTTTAGATTTTTCATTGTCTTACTTTAGAAGTTAGAGGGGGGGGGACACACATTTTACTACTTTGGAAGTGTCTCTCGCGCAAATTATTCAGTGTAGACGAAAATGATTTTAGAAACCTCAATATCATTTTTGAAGACCTATCGATAGACACCCCACACGTGTAGGTATGATGAAAAAAATTTTTTTGAGTTTCAGTTCTCAGTATGGGGGGCAACCCTAATTTTTCTTTTTTTCTTTTTTTTTTGTTCAAATCTTAATGCGGTTCACAGAATACATCTACTTACCAAGTTTCAACAGTGTAGTTCTCATAGTTTCGGCAAAAAGTGGCTGTGACATACGGACGGACAGACAGACAGACAGACAGACAGACATGACGAATCTATAAGGGTTCCGTCTTTACGTTTTACGGAACCCTAAAAAGCGTATTTTTATCCCACTCTGCTGCTCCACTGCTAGTCCGCTACATTAATATGTCGGTGATGCAAGCCCACAGGTTTTTCCCTACCAAAACTTGCTCAACTAAAGAAGTTTTTATTAAAAAGTGGGATCATGAATTTTTACTCGATAATTCGCTAAAAGGTACCATTTACCTGTGTAATGCATTCTTTGTAATTTCGTCGGTAATATGCGATCGACGTTATTCCAGCTTTTATATCGATGGTGTGAACATAATTGGACAATTTAAGGTTTTACCCGCAAACCGCTCATCTATATTAAAATATATATACATATTTTTCTCACAGACTGCCTTTATGAAATATAATTTAGTTGTAATTTACATTTAACCAAGCTGAATTAATTGATTAAGTATCGCAAACTGGTACAACTTTATCGGAGAAAAACTATGGTTTTATTTTCTTATTTTTATACTGAATGGTTTAATATTTTGACCTCGCCTTAGTAATACAGTGTATATACAGTATTATGAACACTGTTTATTGTAGGCTGCCATTGTTTCGCACAGCCACAAAAAAAGAAGATTGTAACAAGCAGGTAAGGAAGAATGTCGAAAAAAACCTACCTAACCTAACATTTTGGATGATACCCAGGCTTCGCTGGCTCAGCACAGAGCAAATGGGAGAGGATCAAGCTGCGAAACGAGCTTATTTTGGTGCATTAAATAGTCTACGGCCGATGAGGTGTCCCACATTTCGATGGAAAGACCAAGTGGAACGAGATATACGCGAGATATGGCAGGAAAAAGTTCAAGACAAAGAAGAGTGGGGTTTTATTATGTCAGTAGGCAGGACCCACTTTGAGCCGATGAGCCAAGTTACTACACTATTTACTGCTTTGGTAGATTAGCCTTGACCCATTCCTTAAGATAAAAGGACAGGTGTCTTTCTATCTTAAGTCTGAGGAGTCTGAGACTTTTGAGTATTGGGTGAACTGCATTGCCATTGCAGACTGCAATAGCGATAGCAAAATTCTGTTGGAACATTTGCTCGATTAAGCTACTGGTCTACAAACTAGAGCACATGTAAGGGTCTAAATAGCGTTTTGCGTCTCTCGAGTGCTCGTAAAGTTTAATGACATTCCACTGGTGTCCGTCGCAGGCGCAATTTTTGCACGCCCCGATCGACGCCTCATAACGTTAAGGTGCGGTTTGACTGATGCGTTTTGTAGACAATTTGGAAGCTTAGTGCTTCCCATCTTGTGGTTTTAGTAACTGTATGATGTATAATATGTTTTTAAATGACGTTCAAACGTTTTGTAGTGAATAATATTTTCTCGTATATATTTCGTCGTTTGCAATCTAACGACATTAGATTATATCTTACCGTAAGGTTTATAATCTCAAGTTTTTTATTATGTACTGTTGAGATTTACAAGTTTACTGTAACTAATACAAATTCTATTTCACGATGTTTATGTACTTAACTACTTCGAAAAGATATTTATTAATTTTGTATGTATGTATGTGATTAGGTCGTAAGAGGTTTTTTTACCCTCCTTGCCTCATTCATCTCGTTTTAATAGGGCTCCCACACAAAACTGCGATGCGATGCGATGCGACGCGACATCGGAGGAACTTGCGATGGGAATTGGTGCGATGCGAATTCGTGCGGCAAACCGTTGGTTAGGGTTAACCATACCTTCAATGGTATGGTTACGTTCGTGTTGGACGTGTTTTTCGGAAACGTAGCATGGAACGCAAAAAGTAAAAAGTCGCATCAGTAGAAATCGACCTCTACAAAATTGTCCTGTAATTATTTTAAACGTTTTATCTTAATATTTAAGGCGAAACGAGGGATGCATAATTTGTATAATAGGTAAGTGCGAAATTAAATAATAATTTCTTGATTTATAGAGAGTGCGTGATTTTAATGGGATTTACAAGATGAAATAATATGCCAACGTTACTTTGTGACCTAGTGACTTCATTACGTTATTATAACCAACTACAATAAAAAGTAAAATTGTAAGTTCGACGCACATAAAGCGTGTCAATCACGTCTTCATTAAGCCCGACTCGCGACGCGGCCGGCGTCGTGACGTCACACAAAAAATCATTACTAAAAAATTAAACCAAATTTTGTGTGTCTGTAAACGACAATGTACTGATAAATATTATCACCTATCTCTTAGGCATCAAAATAAACTAATAATGGAGTATGTATATCATGAAAAAAAAAGGTCTTAAAGTCTCAAAACCGGTTTTGCCCAAATTTGGCCTCTTGGGGCTTGTCTAATTGTGCGTTTTTGAGTGATAGGGACTCTTTGTATAGTACATCTACGAACGATTCATATATTAGCCAGTTATTCTACCAGTCTACCATCAAGCCGCAATGTGAGTACATTACTTTATGCCAGTTGGAAGGAAAATGTTTAAAAAAAAAACAAGGCAAAGAGATTACTCATCCCTTATTTCTGGATGACGAGGGCAGTGCAGTGCTAGGTAATTATTAGGAATGTTCATTCACAACTAGATAGATAGAAAACTCTTTGTTGTGACACAAACAAATAGTATGATTATAGTAGTAGTTTTATGAACTAGTGCTACATCAAGCGGCCTTATTGCTGAGGGCAATTACTTCCAGACAATTAGCGGTAATACTCATTGAGTATTGTAAGTTACGGCTGGTCTAGTCGGGAGAACGGCGCCTGCCGATCCGGAGACCCCGGGTTCAAACCCCACACGCACCACTGTCTTTTCGAAGTCATGTGCGTAATGCCGCTAACTTAAAACGGTGAAGGAAAACAAACATGTACCTAGAATCTTTCGAAGTCATGTGTCATCCACCAACCCGCATTGGGCCAGCGTGGTGGATTATGGCCTTAACTCTCTCCTTGCGAGAGAAGGCCCCGAGTCCCAGCAGTGGGAACGTTTAGTGGGCTGTTGATGTTGATGTTGATGGTAAGTGCATGTAATGATTTCAAGTATGCCCTAGGTATGTTCGTAGTAGATAGTAAGATTAGATTAGAAGTGCCTAGCCTTCAGCGCTCGTCCAAAGTTTCGTACCCAGTAGAAGTTTTTTTTTATAAAGGTCGAGCAAAACATGTGCTTAATGGTAAGCAACACACATGCCTATACCAGCACAGTATCAAGCAGCTATTTTAATATAACGTGTCTAAATCATTACCTACCACTACACTACGGTCGTCACCCAGAGATTTAAGATCATTTAATACTATGCCCAGTGATTTCTCTGGAACCATCGTCCTTTAAACTGGAAAACTGTGATGTTTGTACAGTTGTAAAGTGTGACACTTTCTCGTGCGGACTCAGCACAGAGTCCTATTTTTACTCATACAGGTTACCTGAAACCTTTAGACTCTTTGTACAAAAATAACCAAATGTAACTTTATGTACAAATACAAGTCCTATATTGGTCAAAAACTGTCAGAATATCACTCCGACCAACATAACCTATGTGCCCCATTCAATTTAAACAGCGGCCATAACTTGTGAAGTTGACCTCCTCAAACGTAATATTTAAAATGCAATCTTTCATTTAACAAGATTAAAAGTAATGTCAGCTCGTAAATAAATAATTTATAATAATTACTATGTTAAGGGAATTGAATTAAGGTCGAATGTATTAAGGTTTGTTGGTACAAGTAGGAATAATTTTATGAGCCATGAGCGGTACATAAAGTGATATTAAGGATATTACTTTCATCAAGTTCATGGTTTTTTCGAAATCCTGATTGAACCTTTAACAGACTTCATAAAGGTTTCAATTCGGTTGCTGTTCTTTTTAGGTTTCCGTACCCAAAGGGTAAAAACGGGACCCTATTACTGCGACTTGGCTGTCCGTCCGTCCCGCTGGCTGTATCTCAAGAACGGTGATAGCTAGACAGTTGCAATTTTCACAGATGATATATTTCTATTGCCGCTATAACAACAAATACTAATAATAAAATAAAATGAACATGTAAGGGGGGCTCCCGTACAACAAACTTGATTTGTCACCGTTTCTTGTTCGATTGGTTCATCCCAAGCAAACTAGATGGCACCACTAGAAGACTAAAACGCGCTATCAAATTCGTCGTTAGAACCATATCGTAAAAATCAAAATAATATTTTTATTTTTTTTCAAGCTTTTGTGAAAGCCTGTACGCGGAAACTGGGATAATCTGTCTATGTTTACGGAATTCGGAATAAAGCCAAAGAGGTTTTTGCCGTTAATTTGCTAATGGTACGGAATACTTCGTCCGGGGGGTCTACCGCCTAACGAAAACGCTTTGACATTGCTGTCTCTTTTATTCTCGCTTGAAATGAAAGAGACGGCAATGTCAAAGCGTCTAAGCATTTTCGCTAGGCGGTAGACCCCCAGGAATCCCACTTGCACTTGGCCGGTTTTATTTGTATTTATGTTACGCGATAACTCCGCTAAGTGTGATTCAATTTTGATGATTATTTTTCATTGGGTAGAAAATAGTCTCATATAAATTTTATCGAAATCGGTGTGGCAGAATATGTACAATGTAGATGTAGTATTTCATGAAATTTACTCGAGTGTCTGAATTTAATTGTAAATTGAGGTCTTCTGTTGTGTTGTCGAAAGCAAATGTTATTATATTGTATTAACTCTATGAACTCCGAACCTGAGCATTCTTTGTTTCTGAGCATTCTGAGTTTAAAAATAGTGTCGAATCCCCAATACTTCCGTGCAGTTTCATGTGCAATGTTCAGATATAAACTAATAAAGGGCTGGAATTGCCACAAAAGTTTCTAATTGCGGGCTTCCATATCGAACTACCACTCTTTCTCAGTACCTTGGGTCGATTACTACTATAAGTTACGGCTGGTCTAGTCGGGAGAACGGCGACCGCCGATTGGGAGACCCCGGGTTCAAAACCACGCACACCACTGTCTTTTCGAAGTCATGTGCGTAATGCCGTTAACTTAAAACGGTGAAAAACAAAACATCGTGAGGAAACCGACATGTACCTAGAATTTTTCGAAGTCATTTGTCATCCACTAAACCAAACTAGGCCAGCGTGGTGGATTATGGCCTTGACTCTCTCCTTGCGAGAGAAGGCCCCGAGTCCCAGCAGTGGGAGGGAATATTTAGTGGGCTGTTTGTGCTTATTTTTATTACTAATGTAAGACCCTCCGTCTTACCAATGTGGGAAGCCCTAGAGAAAAAAAATGTCAGCCTATTTTTCAATCTTGTACAACTTATCTTTTTTACGCATTAAAAAATAGCCTATGACTCTGTGCCAAATTTTATTTAAATCGTCGAAAATTCGTCGTACCAATTCAAATTTTGTTCAAATTCGGTTACTTTAGGTTCTAATGACGCAACCTTTAACATATGACTAATGCTGTCACGCAAACGAAAGCTCTCTAAAAGCAATATTTTTCCCCGTTTTTGTTACATTTTTCATTCCTGCTCGGCTCCTGTTGATAGTAGCGTAATGTTAAATACCCTATAGCCTTCCTCGATAAATGGACTATCCTACAAAGAAAGAATATTTCAATTCGGACCAGTAGTTCCAGAGATCCTTGCGTTCAAACAAACAAACATACATACAAACAAACTCTTCAGCTTTATAATATTAGTATAGATGGTGTCTCAGTAAGAGTGCACTTTTTCGTTTTAAAATAATAAAAACAAGTATTTTATGACAGAGTTCTGATAGGTTCCAAATGCCGTTCACAGTCACTGCAATTTCGGCCTCAATTTTTACGCCGCCTGACCAAAATCCGCATCAGACAGTTACTCGTTGTGGTGCATTTGTTTCTCATGGATTGCATGAGGATTTTCTGAGTCTTGAATTCGACAAACAATTCCTGAGCTCAAATCGGAAATCCAACGCGTCATCGGTGTAATACAGCCACATCTCTGTGGAAAAGTCATGGAAAATTTCATGAAAAGAGTAATGGCCTGTCATCGGAGCCGTGGGGGTCATTTGGCGGATATTTTATTCCATACTTCGGAACATGTCTTCTTTACAATACAATAAAAATATCACAACTCTAATTCTAAAATGAAAAAGTGCACTCTTACTGAGGCACCCATTATTAGTATAGAAGTATAGATAGGGGTTTGCCAATACACAAGCCGTTAACGTAGATACTACATCTTTGTACTTCTCCTTTATAATAGACTAGCGGCCCGTTCCGGGATTGCTCGGAGCCTATGACACTCAGCAATAATGTGGCTTTCTATTGGTGAAAGAATTTTTAAAAATCGGTTCAGTAGATCCCGAGATTACCCCTTACAATTTAACAAACACACAAACTTTACTTCTTTATAATATTAGTATAGACTAGCTGAACGCGCGCGCGTTGCTCGCCATCTATCGAAAATTGGTCGTACCAATTCAAATTTTGAACAAATTCGGTTACTTTAGGTTCTAATGACGCAATTTTTAACGTATGACAAATGCTGTCACGCAACGAAAGCTCGCTAAAAGCAATATTTTTTCCCGTTTTTGTTACATTTTTCATTCATGCTCGGCTCCTGTTCATAATAGCGTAATGTTAAATACCTTATAGCCTTCCTCGATAAATGGACTATCTTACAAAGAAATAATCTTTCAATTCGAACCAGTAGTTCCAGAGATCCTTGCGTTCAAACAAACAAACACTTCAGCTTTATAATATTAGTATAGATTCTTGATACGTATCAGGCATCATGGTCATGAATAGCATTAAGTATTCAGACCTCAATACATCCGTTACCAGTCACATCTAAAATCTAGTTCACACGAGGAGTGTCCAGTTAACAAATGGGTGAGCGAGAAATTCATATGAAAGGAATGATTTAGTGTTACGGTGACGTAGTAACTGTTTTCTCATCTGTGGTTCCGGTACACTTGAATTTAAACGTGCTATTTTTTTTTAAGTTAATACTTTTAAGGCACATTGGGTATTTTTTGAGCCGGAAAAACAAAATACCTATAAGTATGGTGTGAATGTGTGTCTATCTAGCGAGTCATCATCATCATCATCAACAGCCCACTAAACGTTCCCACTGCTGGGACTCGGGGCCTTCTCTCGCAAGGAGAGAGTTAAGGCCATAATCCACCTCGCTGGCCCAGTGCGGGTTGGCGGATGACACATGACTTCGAAAGATCCTAGGTACATGTCGGTTTCCTCACGATGTTTTCCTTCACCGTTTTAAGTTAGCGGCATTACTTTTTTTACATTATCAGGATGCTGGTGGGGCTCCCGCGCTATTGCAGTGCGTCTGCAATGTTTGCGGAGGCGCGTGTAGACTGCTTCTACGCGACATTGCGCAAGAGATGCGGCTCGCTCGTGCGACGCGTGCGCGGGAGCTCTAACAGCATGCTGTGGCCACGCTCGCGGGGAGGCTGGACTGTCCATACATAGCTCATTGTTGTCAGCTTCATGTTACACACAGAGACTGAATCGGATCGCAGCCTAACATGATATGGATAGCACACAAAATGTTCCCACTGCTGGGACTCGGGGCCTTCACTTGCAAGTAGAGAGTAAAGGCCTTGCCTTAATCCACCACGCTGGCCCAGTGTGGGTTGGTGGGTGGACACATGACTTCGAGAGATTCTAGGTACATGTTCGGTTTCCTCACGATGTTTTCCTTTACGCACATGACTGCGAAGGGACAGTGGTGCGTGTGATTTTGAACCCGGGAACTCCGGATCGGCGGTCGCCGTTCTCCCGACTAGACCATTTGACTGCTTAATCTAGCTGTGAAAGTTTGCAAGGGTGACTATGACATAAATGAGAGTTGTTAAGTGTGTGAATGTTTATTTTAGTGTATGTATGTAAAATGTAAATTCTGTATAATGTAAAATTTAATAATTAATAATGTAATTAATATTCAATAATAATAATGTAAAATTTAATAATTAATAGGTGTAATGACTGTTGAATAGGTATATTATATAATGTAATGTGACGTAATTAATTTTTTATCCATGTATATGAGTTATGTTACTTGAAATAAATGATTTTAATTTTAATTTTTAATTTTAATTACGCACATGACTTCGAAAAGACAGTGGCGCGTGTGGGGTTTGAACCCGGGGTCTCCGGATCGGCAGCCGCCCTTCTCCCGACTAGACCAGCCGTAATTTATCCTTACTCCTAACTTAGCCGTAATCTAGCGAGTAGACTATTCAATTAGATGTAATTTTTCCGGCCCTAAGCTTCTGTAATTATGAAGGAAAAGTTAGCACAAATTGAACGGAGTAGGTTTACAAAATTCAAATTATAAAATGTACGTAGTTTTGTAAGGCAAACGTGCGTGGGTGTCGTAGGTACCATGCAAAAAGCGGTCGGGCAGGCTAGAATAGAGTGAGACCCTTTTACTGAGACTTCGCTGTCCGTCCGTCTGTCCGTCTGTCACCAGGCTATATCTAAAGAACGGTTATAGCTAGACAGTTGAAATTTCCACAGATGGTATATTTCTATTGCCGCTATAACAACAAATTGTAAACATAAAATAATTGTTATAAGGGGGGTAACCATACAAGAAACTTGATTTTTTTACAGTTTCTTGCTCGATACTAATAACTTGCAAGATTCATCATCATCATCATCAGCCGCAAGACGTCCACTGCTGAACATAGGCCTCCCCCCTAGATTTCCACATCGAACGGTCCTGCGCAACCTGCAACCAGCGGTTTCCAGCGACCTTTGTGAGGTCATCTGTCCATCTAGTGGGAGGCCGTCCAACACTGCGTCTTCCGGTTCGTGGTCGCCACTCGAGAACCTTTCTTCCACATCGGTTGTCAGTTCTGCGAGCGATGTGGCCTGCCCATTGCCACTTCAGCTTAGCTACTCTTCGAGCTATGTCGGCTACTTTCGTTCTTTTGCGAATATCCTCATTACGGATTCTGTCGCGCAAAGAGACTCCGAGCATAGCTCGCTCCATAGCTCGCTGTGTGACTTTGAGCTTTGTTATGAGGCCTACAGTTACTTGCAAGATTAGGTTACAGATAATAGTACTGAACCCTTTGTGCACGAGTCTCACTCGCACTTGGCCGGGTTTTCATGAATAAAGATTTCGTAGTGTTTTGTTTACAAACATGACCAATTGACCATACTTTTAGGCAGGATTTTTATAAAGGAGACGGCCCATTTTTCATGGACATTTGCCCCACAGCAAAAGTGCAGGAGACTCGACCAAAATTAGATCATTAAATAGGATTTTTAATATATATTGAGGAGCCGTTAATGTTTTTATTCTGCATAGCGGGCTTTAAGAGATATAAACTAAAACGTTGAAAAAAAATAACGAAATTCCTTGTGTTGTGTGAGTTTCGAACGAATCGAGAATATTTTACATTCTCTTTGCAATCGAGTTTCGAACGAGTCCGAGGATGTGTCAATTTTATTCTTTTTTTTTTATTTTGGCGTCGCACGTATTTTTGTTTTCCCATATTACGTATTTAAATATTTTCAAGTTTTACTAAAAATCCTCAAAGAAGCACGTTCACGAACATCAAAATAAATAATTTATAATAATCCACCATTTATATTACATATTGCCACTCGAAAATATATAAGATAAAGAAAATATACAATGAGGCGACATGTTTGTCAAAATGACACAAGCACGTGAAAAACATGGCTGACTTTAACAGTCATTAAAGTACTTTTTATTCACACCAATTTGTAATCCCCGCTTGGCACGTTAGTATTGAATGTACAGTTTGCATTATTTAATTATATATATTTTAAATAAATAACTTTTGTAGGTCTCCGGGGCTAATTAAGTACCTACATAAACTTGAAACGACGTGGGGCAGAAATGAGCCGTCTCCTTTCAACTGGTCTCAGATTCTTTAATATTGAGTTTAAGAGTAAACTTATTTCAGCCCAGTTGCCCATTGCCCAGTTTCAATGTGCTATGTTGTCTATATAAGCCGTTAAAATTTTGCTAATTCAAAAAAATTACGGTGTAGAATTAAGCAAACATTTTACATCTTTTGCTTCCTTTCTGCCTAGACGTCGTTATAAAAATAGTGGACCCAAACCTCTTGGTTGGAGCCTTATTGGTCTTACTTGGAACACCAGCCACGAAACAATGTCGCTTTTTTGAGCTACGAGCAGTCTGATCGCTCCGTAAAAGGAAAACTTTTTTAAACTCTTTATTGCACTTAACTAAACAAACTTAAAAAAAACAATCTTAAAATATGCAAATGGCAACCTAATCGCTAAAAGCGATCTCTTCCAGGCAACCGTGGGACGGAAAACAAGTTAAACTATAGAAATACCAGAGTAATCAAACAAATTAATGCCTTAATAAAGTAATTAAATAGGGTACTAAAGTACTGTACATACTATATTTATATAAGTAATACACTCAGTTATTTGAGATGGTAAATTGTTTCACACTTGTAGCTCCAGTTCTATCGAGCACTAAATGAACCTAAATACCAAATTGACATTACATATTAATAAAACTATTGATAACGAGCCAAATAGGACGTGGATCGCGGTATAATTTAATGAATAATAGCATCGTAAAGTAATTATAGACTCACAAAAACCACTTAGATAAATGTTAGACTTGCCTAGTAGGAAACCAATGAATTGTGTTCCAAATACCGTCTATATAAAATACGTAATTACCATATGAGATACCCTTGTGTTTTTCATTGTACGTCGTAGGCCAAACGGGCCTCATGTTTGTTTTTTAACCGATTCTGAAAAAGAGGAGGTAATCAATTTGGTTGTACGTTGTTTAGGGTTCCGTAAAACGTAAAAACGGAACCCTTACATATTCGTCATGTCTGTCTGTCTGTCCGTCCGTATGTCACAGCCACTTTTTGCCGAAACTATGAGAACTACAATATTGAAACTTGGTAAGTAGATGTATTCTGTAAACCGCATTAAATTGTAAAAAAAAAAAAAAAATATTAGGGTTGCCTCCCATACTTAGAACTGAAACTCAAATTTTTTTTTCATCAAACCTACACGTTTGGGGTGTCTATCGATAGGTCTTCAAAAATGATGTTGAGGTTTCTTCTATAGTTTTTATCTACAATGAATAAATTGCGCGGGAGACACTTCCAAAGTGGTAAAATGTGTGTGTCCCCTCCCTCTAACTTCTAAAATAAGAGAATGAAAAAACTAAAAAAAATATATGATGTACATTACCATACAAACTACCAACGAAAATTGGTTTGAACTCGATCTGATGACTAGTTTTTTTTTAGTACCTACGTCATAAATACATTATTATTAAAACTTCGATCAAACTTACAACGAACTAAAAAAACTATGTGTACTATGTATATTACGTTACTTGCTGCAACGGAACCCTTTGAATTTGATTGCCATCTTGCCTGATGTCAATCGAAGATACGGTCTACGATGGAGCGTGCTTACCCAGAAGAAAACGATTCACTCTATTTGAAGACACCAAGATTATAAGCATCGGGAAAAACCCGAGCAGCCAACTTATTCCAGAGCCTAGTCATCGTAAAGCATACAAATCACAAAAGTAAAGTAAATCCTCTTCGTTTGTGTCTTTGGAACATCAATCAGAAAACGATGTCGCTTTTTTCAAATACGAATACAAAAATCTTTATTGCTGTTTGTAGGTAAGATAAGGTGATACAAAACATTTCAAAAGTGGACCCATACAAACTGGCCTCTTCTTCTAGAGGTATGCAATATGTCTGGCAATACAGTTCCTATTGGTCTGAATTTATACAATTAAAAAAATATATAATAGTCAGTCTTCTTCTACTTATTTACATTTTTATCTTTTCGGTCTCGGAATCTTCGGAATCGTGTTATGTCACCTGCTTCATCTTCTATTAATTTCTGCCTTGTAGCCTTGTAGCCGGTTGTGCTATGTATGTGAGATATGTTAGGTGAATACAATTAGGTACGACTTGTCTTGTGTTTCAGCAGGATGTTGTGGAATTTGAGAAGTATGTAGTATAAATCTAAGGTCTTGCAGTAGTAGCTCTTGCAGTTCCGCCGTGTGACCAATGTCAAAGAATGTCATAATGTATAGTATAATAAAAAAATTACAACATGTATAAAATAATATATGTGTACACTCAAAGAATGTCACAATGTATACAGTGTAATCTGATTCAGTTACAATAGGTATATTATCTGGTCTAACGTTAGTTGAACATCAATATTTCTGATGGTACCACTGATCCCCAAATAATTGTCTCTAGTACCATTAATGGATACAAAGTTGTGTCATTTGTACCATCAATGGTACAAATCAATGGTACTACTGGCATAAAGGGGAATGTATAGTTTCATAAAACATAGACAATGGGCATTAATGTTACCAATGGAATTTAATGTGGAATTTAGGGAATGCAAAATGTCATGTTAAACAAAACCTATACACCAATTTTTCAAATAAAGAGTTTTTTTTTTATTTTTTTATTAATATTCCAATTAATTCCCTTATCATTTAAAAAAAAAATCACAGTATACTAGGATTTTGCGTACCAGTATATTTTTAACCTACTTTTGAACATGGTTATGTTAAGTTTTATAACTGCATTTGGCAGCTTGTTATATAGAAAATGAAAATGAAAATGAAAAATGAAAAAACATTTATTTACATAAACATAAACATGGTGCTGGATAGCAAGTCAAGTTTTACGAAGTAAGTATAGCTTATGTTTATGGGTGGCACAACATCATAGAATATACTATAGCTCCCGCACTAGGCAACGCCTGTGACGCGGGAACTAAATACGGATTTCCTAAAATGTTAACACCTCTAATTGTACAAAACATAAAATAAATTTAAAAACAAGTTCAGGAACAGCCAAAAATATATAAATTTAAGCTTATTTTGTGGATATAACTACAAAAAAAATTTCACAATGTACCTCTTATTCTATAACAATATTACTTACTCTTTTTTTTTTTTACAAAAATTACGGTTATACTAAAAGTAAACAACACAATAAATGCCTTTCTACATACACTTATACACGAATAGTAACAAAATAAACATGCCCAATTGTTTTGTTAATGCTCTGCTTAAAAAACAATTGATGTTTTAAACCAATTTCTATCTATCTACCAAAAACATTTACAATGGAGAAATAAATGGCATAGCGAAAATAAAATCAAGATATGACCCTTAGCAAGTCCTCAGTCTCTGAATAATCAAGTGCATTTAAAAAATTGTAAAGTGACCTTTTAGCTTCACGAATTGTCAATTCTTTGAGATTACAGTGCTTGTTCAAGACATTGTAGACGTGAGCTCTGATAAAACCACCAAATCGCCGAGCAAAAGATGTATGGACGTGTGGGAAAGGAATTTTGTAACACCTCTTGTTGAGGTTTTCGTCGTAATTCTTATCTGTCAATGTGGACCTATGTACAGAAATTGTTAATTTGTAAATAAATAGTTGCCTGACACTTAGAACTCCACTTTCCTTGAAAACATCTTTAGTCGGAAACATAAGCGGTTTCTTCATCATTACTTTAAGTACGGACCTCTGTGCTCTTTCTACTAAAATAATGAATGTCTTGGCTGCACTACCCCAACAAGTAATACAATAATTTAAAATTGATTGACACAATGCGAAATACACAGACAACAGAACACCTGGGGGAGCTACGTCACGAAGATTCTTCATTATACCAATAACCTTTCGAACGCGTGCAGAGAGGGCAACTAAATGATTTCTGAAACTCATATTCTCGTCCAAAACAACACCCAAATATTTTACAGTTTTAGCCCTACTCAGTGTATCACAGCAACACGTATTTTTGGTACAACTAGGATTATGCAGTTTAACATTTAGATGTAAAACCGGAGATGAAAGCGCTGTTTTGTGAAAACATAGGTATACAGTTTTTTTGGTATTAAGAGTTAGCAGATTTCTCTGCAGCCAGCTAGCCAAACTTGACAAGCCCGCCTCAGCGTATTCAATGGCTTTTTCCCATGTAGGTGCGTGAAATATAATTGCTGTATCGTCAGCATAGCACACCAACTCAGCATTATCAATCTGCACGTCGTGTATATCATTAATATAAAGATTGGAAAGCGTTGGACCTAATATGCTGCCCTGTGGTACACCGAAATTAACGTACTGAGTCCCACTGACGTCGTCTCCAATTTTGACGCACTGTTTTCGCGCCAGCAAATAGCTTTTGAACCAGTCACCGGCAACTCCTCTTATACCAATTTTATCCAATTTTGAAATAAGAATTAAAGGCGAGACAGTATCAAAAGCCTTTGCTAAGTCAAGGAAAACAGTAACACATCTTTGCTTTTTGTCCAATTTAGAGGCTACTATCGAAGTTAGCAAAGTAACTGCGTCTTCAGTGCTCTTGCCAAGACGAAACCCAAGCCAAGAAGAGGAGGCATACAAGAAATGCCGTCACTCATAATCTCTTTCTTGCAATTGTCTATGAGCAGTCTACAGCTTTTTCGAGCTATTTTGATGGCACCTCTGCTTTGAGAAGGCCTATCTCTAGGTGGTGTATCGGACGACAGTTTAATAGGGTCATGTCCTCTCTGCGCTAGCCCTCAGTTTGGAAGGCAGTAGATACAGGCCAATAAAGCTAAATGCCGTAGGACCCTGTATAAAAAAGAATAACATAAAACATACAAATAAATTTATTATTTTATTTTTGTTTTGGACATTTTGGCAATTATTGATTTTTTTTAACAACGACCCATATGGTGGTTAACCTATAGGTTAACCACCGAATACTTTGCGATGCGACGATATACCCGGCCACACTCATCACACCAACTCGAATATTCGCCGTAGACCGCTAATGAGGCCACATTGTTACGAATAAATCAACTTTTTTTCTCATTTCCAGTTTTTTGAATTGAATAAATTTCAGTATTTATTTGAATTGAAAATATTTAATTGTTCAATTTATGTGTAGGTTGCAGTTTGCATAAATTATTACTATTACGTGCTCTTTTTGTAAAAATAAAATAAATAATATAATAATTAGGGGGGCTCCCAAACAACAAACTTGATTTTTTACCGTTTCTTGCTCGATCTATCTATCTATCTATCTCAAGCAAACTAGATAGCGACACTAATAAAATAATACGCGATATCGAATTCATCGTCAGAATCATGTATGTGGCAAAAATCGATTTTTAAAAAAAAAATTTTTGCATGTCTGCGGATATTGCAATGTATAAGGAATTTGGGATAAAGCCAAAGAGGTTTTCGCCGTTTATTTGGTAATGGTACGGAACCCTTCGTGCCCGCAAGTAGGACTCCCGAACTTGGCCGCTTTAAAAAAAAAAAAAATTACGACACAAGCAGGTCATGTGCCTGATGGTAAGCAACATGAATGCCACATAACAGCACAGTGACACGCAGCTATTGGAACATGAAGAGTCTAAATCATTAGGTACCTAGCACTGCACTGCGCTCTTCACCAAGAGATCTAAGTTGTTATATCTCTAAGCCCTGTAATTTCTCTGGAAACATTGCCCTTCAAACCGGAACACAGTAATGTTTACCCATTACTGCTTGGCGGTAGAATAACTGGCAAAGGTGTGGTACTTCCCCAGGCGAACTCTGCCAAGAGTCCTACCACTACTAAATACTATTTATTCATAAGCTTTTATTCTACTTACCATGTTGGTGTGCTGCAAATCTTGCGAGTCAAATTAGAACCACTTTCTGACGTTAGATTAGGTTGAAATTTGGTATACTTACGTAATTGCGGTGACAATGCAATAATATGGTATCAGGAAGCTGATCTCAAGATGGAGTCGGAAGGTGGCCATAGGAACTCCTAAACTAAGCGAGATAAATCCATCGAATTTCGACTCGTTTGAATAGTCTTGACGAGCACTGTTATGGTATGGTGGTACATGACAGCCAGGGTCTCAAGATGGCGTCTGAAGGTGGCCATAGGAACTCCTAAACTATACAAGATAAAACCGTTGAGCGCTTGGGTTCGTTTAAATAGTCTTGAGAAGCAGTCTTGTGCTACATGACAGCCAGGGTCTCAAGATGGCGTCGGAAGGTGGTCATAGGAACTCCTAAACTAAATATGATAAAACCGTTGAGTTTTGACTCGTTTGAATAGTCTTGACAAGGATTCTCGTGCTACGTGATATCCAGGATCTAAAGACGAAGTCCCAAGAACTCTCTTGGAGTTAAAGAGATTTGTAGAGATCGGTGAGATGGGTGTCGATAGCATTGGTCTGCAATCTGTCTAGGAGAAGGAAAACGCCATAATCAAACTTGTACTCGAATAATAACTAAGAATTTAAAAAATAAATATTAATTAAAAAAAATGTTTTTAAAAACAAGCTTTTATCTAGATGCTCTAAAACGAAGAAAATAAATTTTGATCACCATCAAACCCATCATTTTACTAAATTATAAAATCTATATTATTAATATAACTTAATATTATAAAGTTAAAAAATATTAGTTAATATTATAAAGCTGAAGAGTTTGTTTGTTTGTTTGTTTGAACGCTAGGATCTCTTAAACTACTGGACCGATAGGAAAGGTTCTTTTTTTGTTGGATACTCCATTTATCGAGGAAGGCTATAGGGTATATAACATTACGCTACTATTAATAGGTACGGAGTATGAGTGAAGAATGTAAAGAAAACGGGGAAAAATATTTCTCTTCGAGAGCTTTAGTTCCGTGAATTTAAATTCTCTTTGGTTGGTGAAGTCTGTGACGGCGCGTGTCTACATTTGAAGTTTGTGTCATTTGAAGTAATCAAATTTGTTCTACAACAATGCATTGTTGCTTATTTACGTATTTTTAGGGTTCCGTAAAACGTAATAAAGTGGCCAGCAATAAATATTTTAGTATGGATTTTCCTCAAATAGACGCGGGTGAAACCGCGGGGCACAGCTAGTTATTAATATAAATAAAAGCTTGTCGCGAGATTTCAAACAACGTCGTATCTACCTATATAATTATAATTCCAACAGAAGTCGTAAAGTCATTCTTAGTATTTGTTTAACATTAATGTTAGATTGTTCTTTTGAAAAAAAAAATGTTTATGTGTTCTTGCGACAAGCTTTTATTTCTATAAATATAAATTATATAATTTAATAAAATATATTTCGAACGCTATCAAGCGTTCAAAATTTATTTTCTTCGTTTTAGAGCATTTAAATAAAAGCTTGTTTGTAAAAAATATTTTTTTAATTAAGATTTATTTCGATTTTCGTCGAGGTCATCTTACCATCGTTTTTTTTTTGGTAAAACATAAAACGTGTTAAAATTCTCTACAAATAGTTCCTTAGTGAAAGCGAATGTGAACATTTTTCATTTATTAGATTTTAATCGCATTGTTATAATGTATGCAATAATTATTTTAATTTGATTTAATTTTGTTTTAAACTTGTTTTTCTCAATATACCATAGGTACTATAAATACAGCTGATCGACAAGTTTTTTTCGAGTAAATTATGTTATGTTTAATTTTGACGGACTGCACATTTATTCATTTCAAAGGAATATACCTAATGGCCAGAATATACATCTGCTCCTGTGCAAATATGCAAATTATTTTATGTACCTACTTAATGTACAGGTTACAAAAATAAATTAGGGATATAGGTACAAGCATGCACCAATTTTCTGATTCAGTTATAAAAAATGTAGTTTAGAATTCCATCAAAAAATTCCCAATTTTCACATCTCCTTACTATTAACACGTAAAAAAGTTTAAAACCATAACTATCCATTAGCTGCCAGTAATCGGCAAACTCAAACGAATTCAAAATATGTCAGCTAATATAATATACGGGATCCACCTGCCAATAATGTTCTTTGTTCAGTAGTCGATGAAAAAAGGCCACTTTACATCGGTTCATCGAATTCAAGACATAAGAATAACACATTTAAATCAAGCCCCTTATAAAACAATTTCTTACAAATTTCGTCTCTAAATGCTTCGACATAAGATGTACACAAATTTCTGTGGGGTAACACGCGTAACTTTGTTTCAGCACAACATTGATGAATCTTCAACCGTTTTAGGCACGGCCGAAATCTGACATGAAATGAATTAAAATTTCAAATATATCGACTTTGTTGTCAACCGCTCAGCAAGAAATTTCGAAAATCAACCTGCTTCGGAAATTGCAATTTGGATTCTATGGGACCACAGAAGACATTATGCCGTATTAAGAAAAAAACATTTTTGAATTCGAACGGTCCGTGTCTTCATGTTTATCGGATTGTGTTGCTGAATACATAAATTTAAATGTAAGGATTTATCGTTCAGTTTATTTATAGAAGGCTTTTACGTTTACGTGTTTCTAGCTGCTTGGGTTTTTACTGGATTTTCATAACAATATTACAAAACATCGCCTTAAGTTATCGTTGTTATTCAAAACACTTTCGTCATTAATAATGGGATATTGATCTTTATTGTATAGGTAATAGTATAAGTTAGAGCTGGTCTAGTCGGGAGAACGGCGACTGCCGATCCGGAAACCCGGGGTTCAAACCCCACACGCACCACTGTCATTTCGCATTCATGTGAGTAATGCCGCTAACTTAAAACGGTGAAGGAAAACATCGTGAGGAAACTGACATGTACCTAGAATACTTCGAAGTCATGTGTCATCCAGCAACCCGCACTGGGCCAGCGTGGTGGATTATGGACTTGACTCTCTCCATGCGAGAGAAGGCCCCGTGTCCCAGCAGTGGGAACATTTAGTGGGCTGTTGATGATGATTATGATGATGTATAATGGTAAGTATAGTGATGATTTTTTCGATCTATTTGACGCACCATGTTTTCGGGTAAATATAAGACTATAGGGATATTCTATCGTAATCAGCGGGGCTAGCACGGGCAGTTGACAATTACTCCACCGGGAAAGGAAATAATCTCTTTCCCCCTTGTCAATTTTGTCCAGTTTCAGAGCACGGACTCGCCGGTGGATAGTTATTCCACGGTGGATATACGGCGGGAGTAGCGTTATCACTTCAGTATTGCCGTTATAAGAAAATTAAATAATAAAGTGGCCAAGTGCAAGTTGGACTCGTCCATGAAGGGTTCCGTTGCAGCAAGTAACATAATATACATAGTACACATAGTTCTTGTACTTCGTTGTAACTTTGATCGAAGTTTTAATGATAGTGAGTATATTTATGACGTAGGTACTAAAACAAACTACTAAATCAGATCGAGTTCAAACCAATTTTCGTTGGTAGTTTGCATGGTAATGTACATCATATATTTTTTCATTCTCTTAATTTAGAAGTTAGCATACATTTTACCACTTTGGAAGTGTCTCTCGCGCAAATTATTCAGTGTAGACAAAAATTATATTAGAAACCTCAATATCATTTTTAAAGACCTATCGATAGACACGTGTAGGTTTGATGAGTTTCATTTCTCAGTATGGGGGCAACCCTAATTTAAAAAAAAAAAAAAAACTTAATGCGGGTCACAGAATACATCTACTTACCAAGTTTCAACAGTGTAGTTTTCATAGTTTCGGCAAAAAGTGGCTGTGACAGACAGACGTGACGAATCTATAAGGGTTCCGTTTTTACGTTTTACGGAACCCTAAAAATGACGTATTAATCATCAGTTTTTCTGTCAACGTTCGCTCTTTTTACTTTTTTTTTCTGTGCTGCGTTTTGAGGTTTTGTATGTAGGTTTTATATTTTTGTAAACAACTATAAAACATTTTCTCATCTAAATCACATACCTTAGTATAGAGAACGCATTTAGATATAAAAATGAGTAATTATATTTATAATAAAAATATAATTATAATATGCTCGCGACATTATGTTTGAGAGAGATTTACTTATATCCCCACCTCCAAATCAGACGATAGTTTGTCCCCTGTCATATGTCAATTGAAGAGTATTTATCTTCGTTTTCCCGAGTCCGTGCTATACAGCGGGGAGTAGCGTGATATAATGTCCACGACAAACGTCAAGTGGAAACATTTTTCCTTTTCCCCTGTTGCCATGCTATGCAAGGTGGAAATGATTATTATATCCACTGACAGGTGGATAAAAATGGTGGAAAGACTATTAGTCCACTCCCCGTGCTAGCCCCGCAGGTGCAGATGTTACGAATAATTCTCTTTCTCAGAGTCTTGGGACGAATACTGGTAACAAACAGTTGAACTCAAACTTAAGTTTCGACAAACTGTATTATTTTATTTTGAATACCATTTAAAAGGATTATTTATGGATGGATCACTCTCGCAATGGATTTTACGTACTTGAAATAGATATTTGAGACTCTAGAGATAATCAAGAGATTTTTTTTATGTTCAATTTAATGTATATTTGTTGTAAGATTAATATTACGACTGCCCTCGTGGCTTAGTTGGTAGTAGCTCTGCCTGCGAAGCCGAGGGTCGTGGGTTCGATCCCCACCCAGTGCAAATATTTGTGTGATGAACTCAAATGTTTGCACTGTGTCTGGGTGTTTATATGTATAATAAGTATGTATTTAAAACTATATAAGTATTATATCAGCTATCTGGCCGCCATCATACAAGCTTTGCTTAGTTTGGGGTCAGGTGGTGTTGTGTGTGAATTGTCCACCAATATTTAAAATATTTAAAATTTATTATAAAAAAAAAATAAAAAAATTGATACACCTTTCACACACAACAACGTCTAGCCTATCCGGAAAAACGGATCCAGTAATCCAGCGGATCCAGCAACATTAACCTTGTATCGGATCCGGTGCTAGCGTTTTTTAGTAAAATATATGGATCGGTTGCATGACTTTGTACTTTAAATGCGTAGTGCGTTGTGATCATGCGTCGCTCCGTTGTCACATACTTCTGCTATTTTATCTCAACACGGAGATGTAGACCTGGCTGGTGTATAGGGGGGCAAAATTGACCCATCAATGCAAATTGATGAGGGCAGAAAGTCCCACCAATATAATCTATCTTTTTAGGAATCCCTATTTTTTAGTTAAAAATAACCAATTGCACCCAATTAAAATTGCCTAAAACTACATTTTTTTTGTGAAACTTTTTTAGCACGCCTGGCAATGTTTAGCATCGACTAAAACCTCTGGCTTATTTTTTTATTATACTTCAAACATTAAACTACAACATGTAAAAGTTTTATATTGCCTCAAATTATATGTATTGAATAAAAAAATAGTTAAATGTTTAAAAACGTATGGATTCATTTTTCGCCGCTACTCACCAGTCAGATAAATATGCATCTCCGTGTCTATCAGTAAAAATATGTGACAAGGTTTCAGCTTGCCTCGTTGCCTCAAATACCTACCTAAAATTGGCTACCAGTTCTCGGAATGTAATATACAATGACAATGATTGACTTATTAATTCATTTGGAACCGAAAAGCGAAAATCATTCAGAAATAGTCAATCGGGATCGGAGGCCGGATCCGGTCGGATCTGGCCGGATCGACAGGAATCTGGTTGGATCCGGCCGGACTGAAAATGATGCCGGATTGCAATCCCTAGTCTAGGCCCAAACTAAGCAAACCTTGTACCTACTATGGGAGTCAGATAGCTGATATTATAATAAATAATAATATGCAGTAATGTGCAAACATTACTGTGTTCCGGTTTGAAGGGCAATGTTTCCAGAGAAATTACAGGGCTTAGAGATATAATATCTTGGCATGTTGCTTACAATCAGGCACATGTCCTGCTCGTCTCGTCACTCGTTAATAAAAATAAAAATGGCCACGGAAAATTTTACACACAACACAATTTGACCCCTAACTAAACTAGCAAAACTTGTACCATGGCGGCCAGATAGCTGATATAAAACTTATACAGTTGGAAATACATGTTTATTAAATATAGAAACACCCAGAAACAATACAAATATTTGAAACCATGACACAAATATTTGCACTTGGGTGGGAATCGAACCCACGACCCTCGGCTTTGCATGCAGGTTTACTACCCACTAAACCACGAGGCCAAAAAGTGTATACAAAGTTATCTCTTTGAAAAAAAAAAGGTAATAAAAAATACTCAATTCGATCTATAAACATTACTATTATACGTAGGATTAGCTCTATGTACAAAGTACGATGTATAAACGAAGCCTATGTATAATATAGGCCTGCATATAGATGCGATTCTAGAACAATTCACTTTAAATCTCATGCATTTTGTATGGATGTATTTTTCAAAGTTTTCTATTCTAAAATACGTCAATGACGAAAAAACTGTGCCGCATCTCTTCTAAATGGTAATAACATGTGCCTAAAGGTGTTTTGTTTCGTGATTGTTTCCTTTTTGTTTTATTGATAGACTTTTTGTTTTGCAATGACCTCATACAGGTAGATTATACAACTATGTTTCCTGTTAGATATTTTATATTGGGTCTAAAACATTTTTCATTTCTGTTATCAATTGAGTAAAAGTAAACCAATGAAATAAATGTTAGAATTTATATTGACAACTGTTCGATCTTTCCCATAGAAAATTTCACAAAGGAATGCTCTTCAACGGCTTAGCTCCATCTACTTATAGCGCCAACCCCTCTAAAACTCTTTTGAGATGGCGGGTAGAAGTGAATGGTATCCCACCGGTGCCCTCTACTCTAAATTTTATCAGTCATACCCATTCCTTTAAATAATCAGATACTTGTTCTTTTATATGACACATATTTAGACTCAAATCCCAGTATTAAAAATAATACTACATATAGTGAAATACACTACAAACAAAATACAGGTGATAACATTTCGTACAACAACAACTGATTGTCAGTAGATCATTATTGGCTAGGTACGTAACTTTCCTAGACAAACTCTGGAAAGAGTCTGAAACAGATTTTTTTAAAATAGAGAGTGATTAGACGAGCAGGACATGTGCCTGATGGTAAGCAACATGCCTGCCACATAACAGCACAGTGACACGCAGCTATTGGAACATGAAGAGCCCAAATCATTACCTAGCACCGCACTGCGATCGTCACCCAGAGATCTAATTTGTTATATCTCTAAGCCCTGTAATTTCTCTGGAAACATTGCCCTTCATACCAGATAGATAGAACATAGGTTGGTGTCTAGTGTCTACCCATGAACTTGGTGCTATGTGCAGGCGCGTTGAATCAATGGTACTACTGACATAAAGGCAAATTTATGAAGTGGTCACCAAATAATAATACACTACCTATGTCAAGGTAAAAATACTTGGCTGGTTGCGCCCCGCGGTTTCACCCACGTAATTATAAAAAATATAAATATTGGTGGACAATTCACACACAACACCGTCTGACCCCAAACTAAGCAAAGCTTGTGTGATGGCGGCCAGATAGCTGATACAATACTTATATAGTTTAAATACATACTTATTATACATAGAAACACCCAGACACAGTGGAAACATTTGAATTAATCACACATATATTTGCACTGGGTGGGAATCGAACCCACGACCCTCGGCTTCGCAGGCAGAGCTACTACCAACTAAGCCACGAGGCCAGTCAATTGCCGTTCCAGTTGTTTTCCCGCGCTAAAAACTTACTTATTTAAGTACCAACTATTCGATATTTTGTAATATTTAAACTATTAACTTTTTACGATTTTGAAGTGAAAACTTTTTTCTTTCACATCTCATTTTACGCTCTGAATTGACCTCAATCATCACGTTCGTAAATGAAAGAAATGTTCGGGTAAACTCGGATGATCTAGATGGCCATGGTCATGGTTACGCTCTTCGGTTTAACCCGCGGAGTTTCCAAAGTGAGCTACGAAATTCTGAGTAATAAGTTTTCACTTCTATTGGCAGTATTTTTTTTTTATCACGCCCTTGCCCATCCCTTCGTACCGCACCAGCAATGGTGCATAAACACTCGTATGAGTTTACACGTAACCATGGTACATAAAAGTGCACAAAAATGTTGGGGACTCGCTTCACTATATATTTATTAAATAAATAAATAATACAAGAGTATATTTCACACACAGTCATCACCATCTAACCCCATAGTTAGTTAATTAGTTAGACGGGGTATTTTCTGCCCTTATAGTCCCTCAAAAGGGCCATTGTACGTGGCTCATACTTCCTTGAATCTAAATTTGTGATAAGAACGTCTAGGCTGTGGAATTTGTTACCTGATTGGCTTTTTCCGATAGTTACAATCTTTGTGTCTTCAAATCCAGAGTTGATCGGTATCTTCAAGACGCTCCATCGTAGGCCGTATCGACGCTTAACATCAGGCAAGTTTTGTAGTGGTAGGACTCTTAGCAGAGTCCGCCTGGGGAAGTACCACACCTTTGCCAATTATTCTACCGCCAAGCAGTAATGTGCAAACATTACTGTGTTCCGGTTTGAAGGGCAATGTTTCCAGAGAAATTACAGGGCTTAGAGATATAACAACTTAGATCTCTGGGTGACGAGCGCAGTACAGTGCTAGGTAATGATTTGGACTCTTCATGTTCCGATAGCTGCGTGTCACTGTGCTGTTATGTGACAGGCATGTTGCTTACCATCAGGCAAATGTAATGCTCGTCTCGTCACTCTTTATTAAAAAAAAAAAAAAAAAGATATCGGGCAAGCGTAAACCTTCAAAACTAAAAAAAAATGAGTAAGTATACATTTTAGCTGAAAATACAGGCAATAAACATGTACCTTGCGTCATCGATCACACGTGCACCTAGTAGGTACTGTCATGTGGAGTACTAAGAATGGCAGTGGGTGTGCGATGCACATTTGACATTGTCCCATATTCCTCGTCCTTCCCCCTGACATTGTAACAGATTTGCGTACGCTTGCAAAGTTGACAGTGCAGTTGGACGATGTGGGAACTAAACATTTTCACTGCAATAATGCCATGAGATAAATTGACATTTCATTTCAATTTCAACAGAAAGATAATTTATAAGTGATGTTACTATTTTCAGAAAATGTATTACGTACTTGCAGCGCCCCGCGGTTTTAGCCGCGTAGTTCCTGTTCCCGTTATTTTTTCGAGATAAAAAGTTACCTTCGTGTTCTTCCAGACTATAATCTGTGTTCTAAGGAGACGGCCCATTTTCCATGGGCATTTGCCCCACAGAAAAAGTGCAAGAGACTTGACCAAAATTGGATCATTGTATAGGATTTTTTATATTTATTGAGGAAACGTTTATGTTTTTATCCTGCATAGCAGGGTTTAAAAGATAAATCAACTAAAACATTGAAAAAAAATAACGCCGCAAGTAGGTAATCAAGAACGTGATTATGTACTTACTACTAAAAGAAGGTAGTAAATTCATTACTTTGCGACGTACTGTGCTCAGAATAATGTCGACACAGAGAAGGACCGGAGATTCGGCCCAACCACAAAAAATAACAAAACCTTTGGAAAAATAAAGAAATTCCATGTGTTGTGTGAGTTTCGAACGAATTTTTACTGTACGTAAACTTCAACTGAACTAAAATGAGAAAAACACGGCTGACTTTGACTATAGCATAGACTATAGTCTGTACACATAGGTACAAATAATAGGAGTGTTCACCGTAGTAGTTATTTATTGGGTACTGACCCGAAGATTTACCATGAACTAACCCTTAACAGGCTTATTTGAATTCACATAAACTTCGCTAGCGTGTTTTAACGCCGTACAACGCCATCTAGTTTGGTTTTATGGAACTACAGTACCTTTATACAAAATTACTTATACTCGTACATAGTCATTAAGGTACTTTTTAATCACCAATTTGCAATCCCCGCTTTGCAGGTTAGTATTGAATGTACAGTTTGAATTATTTAATTATATGTTATTTTAATTAAATAACTTGTTTAGGTCTCCGGGGCTAACTAAGTACCTAAACTTGAAACGACTTGGGGCAGAAATGAGCCGTCTCCTTAAGCCCGATCCGTTCATACGTTACAAAGAGCAATAAACATCCAAACATTGACACTCGTCATATTAGTATGGGTTCAAACCCCACACGCACCACTGTCTTTTCGAGGTCATGTGCGTAATGCCGCTAACTTAAAAACGGTGAAGGAAAACATCGTGAGGAAACCGATATATACCTAGAATCTTTCGAAGTCATGTGTCATCCGCCAACCCGCACTAGGCCAGTGTGGTGGATTATGGCCTTAACTCTCTCCTTGCGAGAGAAGGCCCCGAGTCCCAGCTGTGGGAACGTTTAGTGGGCTGTTGATGTTGATGATATTAGTATGAAGTAGGTTATATATTAGTAGTGTTATTTTTCTAAGATAACATTTATTAAAATGCGTGATCTAAATCCATCTTCCTATTTTCCATTAGACAATTTCATTGACGCCGTTTTATGGTTGATGTTCAAAAAAATCGCAGAAGAGAATGATTTGATTCCATTTTGAATTTACGCACAGCCAAATAATGATGTCAATATTAAAGGATGTTCAATGGTCAGTCAATTTAGCCAATGCTACATGTTGCCCAAGTGGATTTCCCCCAATAGATGCACAAAAGTGAAAATACGTGTAAATATCTATCATACCAAATAATACAATTTCAATACCGCGTTTTGCATCCAAGCAAGCGCACACGCAGTTATTTGATATTTAAACCCTTTTTATAAAAACTTCAATGATTACTAGTATAAGGCTTTTGAATCCATTGTTAATATTAAAAGTCAGCCAATTCTAGCACCACTCTTTCAAACAATACACAGGTCGATTTTAAATCCCACGATAATAATAAGTCAGCTGACACCAGTTTTAGTTTTAATAAATAATTAACCAGTCAGCCGACAACCTTTGGTATCCACTTATCAACAACATTCAGTCAGCCGACACAAGATTTGTCCTAATACTAAAATTGTTGATATCAGTAAGAAACTAAAAATCGGCCATCCGACTCAGATACATATTTTGCAACACAATCCTCAAAATAAGGAAGCTGTCATAAGATAATTAAAAAAAACTAACTCTACATACTGACTAAAAGCCGGCAGGTCCTAGATCCAGATAATTCCTTGATCTTCTCCACCAACGCCGGCGGCAGCCCAAGCCGAGTCGGCCGGCACGGTCTGGGGTGCTCCTGCGCTAGTCGGTGTAAGAGATCGTAGTACATGTTCAGTACCTACGGTAAGATTAGGCTAGTATTGGGCCTTCTGCCCTTGCTCAAGTTTGATAGGTAGTAGAGACCACTTGAGGTCAACAGACATACGTCCTTTTTGAAGTGATATCTTCTTCTGGCGCACCATACACATATTTTTCCTTGTCAATCATCGTCACGCTCGGAAATGAGATAAATGTTCGGGTCAACTCGGGACCACCGAGTGTGCTAGAGCGAGAAAGAAACAGTCAGCTGGTGCTGTTACTGTCTTTTATATTTATTCTGGGCCATGGATACTAGTCCTTCAGCCGCATCTGTCGCTGTCTTGTCGCTATATTTATTATGCTCAATTTAATTTAGATTTTTAATTATTAAAATAATTCATGAGTGATTAATAGTCACACAATCACACACATTTAAATTAAAAAAAAGATGTAAGCTACTCATTTTTTAACGACAGTGGCGCTTTGACTGTAAAGTTTACTTTGCCAAAGTGCATAATACAATTACAAATTCGGTGCGCGCGCGACATTGTCGTCCACATATTGTTATATAACCTGAGGTGGACAATCGCCTTCGTAACTGCAGTTCTACTTATTTGGTCGGATTAACCGTTGATTGATGAATATTTTTATGACGATAGGTAATATAGCCTTTTGTGATGTTAATATTACAACCTTGAGTGTTGTAAGTTCGTAGGTTGTAGGCTGGTTCAGTGGCCCAATATCAAATAGGTAACGAAATAATGCTTGCTGTAAATAGTAGGTAAGATTTGCAGGTACAATATACTCTTAAGCTATGTAATTAGTTTTTATATATTAAATAGAAAAAAAAAAATTTGACACCAATACTACACTAAACTAAACAACTAGCGCCACAAGTGGCGGCTTTATTCCTCTTAACAATCTCTTCCAGGCAACCAGCGTGAATAAGTAGGTACGAGTATTATTAGCTGATCTGGCAAACATTGTAATGCCATATAAATTATGAAGATTATTACTGTAATAATGTCGCATGAAATGAATAAAATGTTGTAGAAGGGTGAAAATTAAGGGTTACCAATATACATTATATTATGTATTTGTTTAGTGCCAAATCATAAAAACCTTTTACCATCCATCTTTATCATAGAGGTACTAAAATTAGTTTACAACTTATTCTCAGACCAATAAATGTTCTTAGTTGATAAAATATTATACTGAACACTATTTAATGCAACTTTCTGTTTTCTGGACTTATCTCTTTTATTTAAAAAAAGGTTTGTTATAACATGCAATATGGCAAACCACACAGAGTGCACAACTTTCTTCATTCAAATAATTTGTTTTCAACGGAAAAACAAAACAAATTCCATTTAAAATTAAATTCAAAAACAGACACTCGACCAAATTTCATTGGCATACTCTATCGTTGCATTTAAAGCAGAAGCAAGGAAGCGATTATTACCCAAATAAGATTATCGGAACGCAAATTTATTGCAAAAAAAGACAATAATTCAAATTTTACGATCCGCCACCATAAAGAGTTAATTGTCTGAGCCGATGGCCGCAAAATGTTTGTAGTTTTTACGATTTTTTCAAGTACTTCTGTCCAGTATTTTGTGGGTGAAGGTTGGACTTCCTCGGTCTCGATTGACTTTTTCCTAATTTTGGGCGTGCACTTGACTTACTTATGCGTTTCGTTTCACCGATTCATTTTTATTTATTGTAACACTGACTCATAAAGGAACGTGTGAGGAACGGAATAAGAATATGACCTTATTTCGTTTTGTCTTTTGTGTAAATGTAAACAGTAATTTATCAATCTGCGATTTACAATGATGATAATATTTAAATTGATAAAAGGCAACGCAGTAAGCCTGAGCTGGGCTAATAGGGTAACGTTGATAATAAAAACTTTATTTCGCCGTGTGCTTCAACTACTGCTTTAAATACTTCTATTATGCATGTTGGTGACGGCTAGTAACAAGCTTTCATCCATACAAAAAGCGATTTAATTAACGCCTGCTCCACTCGTCGGATGCTACGATACTTCAACGACACGCTACTCTGGCGCTATGCCGTCTGGGGAAGTACCACACCTTTGCCAGTTATTCTGCCGCCAAGCAGTAATGTGCAAACGTTACTGTGTTCAGATATAAAACATCTTATATCTCTGAATGACTAGTGCAGTGCAGTGCTCGGTAATGATTTGGACTCTTTATGTTCCACTGTGCATAGGTGTATGTACCACTGTGTGGTAGGCATGTTGCTTACCATCAGGCACATTTCTTGTTGGTCTCGTCTCTCTACAGTAAAAAAAAATGCCGTTATGATACTATCAGTCATCAGCAAGTCCTTAAACTACCTATACCTGCCTAGTTCCACAAAAATAAATATGACTTACAATAGTTTAGGTTAGCCGCGGTCTAGTGAACAATAATACAATACATATAAAACAACTAGCCGCCCGTTCCGGCTTCGCTCGGATTTCGTCATATAAGGACTATTAATCGAAAAAAAAACTATCCTATCTTTCAAGTTGGACCAGACTGCTCACGGTGTGCCAATTTAATTAAAAATCGGGACAAACATCGTGACCGGAGATTTACATATGTAAGAAGATAACGTGCTAACACTGTTCGCCCGCTTATCATCAGTTTTATGATTTCTGAATAATACATTTTCTACATATTCACACGTGAAGCTGTGTAGCCTTTTTGCGAAAATTGCGCGGACGGGAGAGTATGCGATTTTCCACACTTATACCTATGTAGCTTGTATAGAGAAGGCGCAGAATGCTATTTCGTTTAATGACTTATACATAAAAAAAACACAGACTACCATGTACAATCCATGCACGGTTGCCTGGAAGAGGTCGCTCTTAGTGATAAGGCAGCCATTTGCAATTGCCGCAAAATTTATAATTTAAGTTATAAGTTTAAGTTAGAATACGGGTGACTCCCGCTCCGGCTTCTTGCAAAGGTTGGCCATTGCCATCCAACGCGGGAACGCAGCCAGCATCATGGGCACCTTTGCGCCGGCAAAGGTTCGGGGTGGGTTATTTGGGGAGTAGTTTTTAGTTGAGAATTTACATGTTACAAGTAGTTTAAAGCGTTGAGAGGTAAAACATAATAAAGAATTATTTAAGTTTATTTTGTGTTTTTGTATCATGGCTCGTAACAAAGACTGTTCTTATCTTATGTCTTTGACACAGACATACACTCGTATTTTATACTTTTTAAATTATTACCTATGATCGACCACAGGGCGACTGGTATGTGTGTAATTAATCGTTACCTACACAATACACGTGCTACTACGTTTTATCCTTTCATCGTAAATAATGGCTCGGTAATCGGATATTTTTTCCTCACAATTTTCATTTACATTTTTCCATGGTTGATTTATTGTTTCAGTGTTATCAAAGATAATTTAAAGGTAAAGTTGCCAAAGTCCTTGGTTATGGTAATGATGATGTAACACTTCTATTATAAAGTAGTAAAATAACTAGTCAATAAAAAGTAAGTACCTAATTAATTCAAATATGTGTGTACCCAGGTGTTTCGAAGTATTATAAGTATCTATTTGAAACTGTATAAGTATCTGGCCGCCATAGTACAAGCTTTGAATAGTTTGGAGTCAGATGGTGTTGTCTGTCAATTGTCCACCAATATTTTTTTTTTATAGCTAATCTAGAGAAAATTGATTTAGATTACAAGTGAAGACTACCAGGATATATCCATATGGGAGTGACCACTCGGGCAACGTATTCCAAAGCTTAGATGTTTTATTACGAAAGTGATATCAAGCCTTTTCAAAACGTTCCTTTGGAAAATTAACCATGACACGATGTGATTATTGTAGCTACCACTAAGCGCATTACGTTTCCAGATTTACGATTACAATATAATATAATTTTCATTAGAGCTGAGGATAGGGCTGAGTGGCGAGCCATGGGAGAGGCCTGTGTCCAGAAATGGGCAAAGATAAGCTGATTATGATGATGATTTTATTTTCCCTTGCTCCGAAACTTCTGTATCTCATTTTATTAGTGTGTTTAATGGATATCAAACGTACTATTCCCATAGGTACAAATTTAAAAAAAATCTAGTAAATGAGTTAAATCTTTTTTATAGTAAGTATGGCGTGGTAAGACGAGCAGGACATAAATATGCCTGATGGTAACTTGCCTGCCCATAACAGCACCGTGACACGCAGCTATTGGAACATGTAGAGTCCAAATAGCTACCTAGCACTGCACTGCGCTCGTCACCCAGACATATAAGATGTTTTATCCCTAAACTCTGTAATTTCACTGTCCCAATTCATTGTCCTTCTGTCATTGTCATTGTCTGTCAATTTCATTGCCCTTCAAACCGGAACACAAATTAAATCGTGTTTGTTTTTCAGAGTAACTTAAATTACTCAAGGCTAAATTTACGTGATACCTAAAACTCAATCAATCATACAAATTACTATCCTTATCTCCTACATTTTTTCTTCCTCTACTATCTAGTCGATAAGGAACAATTCCGCTCGCGTATGCGGGCGCGTCGAGACTGCCAACAGACTGCCTTGGTGCGACCTCTGCCTTATCTACATGGAAATTTTCTTAATGCACTTCCGCGGCAACTCTTTGGGCAATGTCCTTTAAGTTTTATTGCTATTTCGGTGCTTAGTGATTCACTTGTTTGGTGGACACCAAGGTTGAGGTGTTACTCAAATTAGATAGGAAGGAAGAGATAATGTTATGTTTGTTTGTTTTGGGAAATTGATACCCCTTACGATACCAACTGAGTCAGGTGCCTTTGACAATTGGGATGTTAACACTAATCACAAATTAATGTTTAGTGTTAATTTTATGATAGTTTGTATTAATAGAATGTCGAAAATCACATTTTTATAAATTAATAATGTGCAATAAATTTATTATAAATGATATATTTTTATCTGTTGTCACGTGACAGCAAACACCAATATGGCTCATTACGTCACAACCCGCAAAACAAGCGGCTAGTATTTTTGATGAGTAAATATACAGTAATACGAAAACGTTACTAACCGCAAAACATTGGTCGCGATTCATGACTGTCCACTTTATGTGTTTTTTATTTTCACTTGCATACAAACAATCAAAATCGTCGTCGCTAAGATCGCAAACTATAATAAAAATGCAGAGAAGTAAACAATCTAGTCCGTCTTCGACGGGGTGTTTTGCGGTAAGTGACGTAATAAGCCATTTTGGTGTTTGCAGTCACGTGACAACAGATTAAAAATATAGCATTTAAAATTTTAAAATCATTTATAATTACATTAGTAACGAATATAAAAATGTGATTTTCGATATTCTATTAATACAAACTTTAATAAAATGAACACTAAACATTAATTTGTGATTAGTGCTAACATCCCTACTACCCTACTACGTGTTTTATACACAAATCCATAAAAACAATTGAATTGTTGTTAATCTAAAACAACTGCAATGAATAGGCATGAAGACTAAAATAACGTAACTTGTCTTTTATTTCATAAACAAGAAATGACGAAGATACATACATCGTTAGAAGTGTCGATTGACGTCACTTCATTGTAATAATTTTATGTAGACGTGGCGTCAAAACCCCACACTTCGGAAGTTTAATGATCTACTAGAAATGTATATTTTTCTCAGGTTTAAATCATTTGATTCAACAAAAAATACATGTCCTATATTTTTCCATAATGTACGTAACGAATTGATTAGTATGGTCTATTTCTAATGCAGTCATTATCCCAATTGTCGAAATTCGTTTCATTAGGCTTAGAAACGAGGTGAAAGTACAAAGATAGGTAAAGGGGCGAGCGCATACCCCGGCTTGCAACCCATCTTTAGGACTTTCGGAGGAGGATGGTATAAAAATAATCTTATATCTCAACGTGGTGAACACAGTGTAGTGGACTCTTCATGTTCAAATAGCTGCATGTCACTGCGCTGTTGTTGTGACGTGTTGCTTACCATCAGGCACATGTCTTATTCTTCCCGTCGCTCTATCCCACCAATATTATCAATGTCAAAGTATGGATGTTTCGATATATGGATGTTTGTTGCTCAATGACGTTGTAACGTATGATCTGATCGGACTGAAATTCGGAATACAGTTAGATTTTAGTATGGAAGAACACATAGGCTAATTATTATCCCGAGAAATGACGTAAACAACGGGAACTCGCGTAGTTCCCGTGCCGTAGGTAAACCCGCGGGACATTGCTAGTACTATAATAAAACATACTAAAATAGAAATAAAGTAGATACGAGTCGAGTTTTTCGTTCTTTATCAATTTCCGCTTCCGCAAGATAACACTTTTATACCTACAAACTGTGTAAGTAAATTATGTGGGCATGTAACTTTTCCTGCATCGATTTTCATTTGATAATGCTATCTAGCAGTCAAGGTGAGCGGAGTGTTGAACATCCAGAACCTGAGTATATAAGAGATATACCATAAATATGTAAGAGATATACTAATAATTATAATATTACTAGCAGCCCGCGTAGTTCCCGTTCCCGTTGTTCCCGTTGGTTTTTCGGGATAAAAAGTAGCCTATGTATTCTTCCAGACTAAAATCTAACTGTAATAAATGTCAATGTATGGAGGTTTGGATTTGTTGCTCAATCACTTCCTAACGTATGAACGGATCGGGCTGAAATTTGGAACACAGATAGATTATAGTCTGGAAACACACATAGGCTATTTTATTCTATTTTATCCTGGAAAAACAACGGGAACAACGGGAACGGGAACTTCGCGGGTAACACCGCGGGGCGCTGCTAGTAAAAAATAAAGTTTGTTTTTGAAAACGTATACAACAAAAACTTTATTAAGTCTACATTAGAACAGACAAAATTCACGCCTGTACTATGTTTATCCATTGAGGTTTGTAGCTATATTTTGACGATCTGACATGAATTGATGTCCAGAAAATATATAAATCGCAAGATTAGGCTAACTAGTCGTAAATCCGTCCGGTCTTACCCCAACGCACCTTACCAAATGGTAAATCAACACGTCACAACAACGAAGCGCCATGCAGCTATTAGAACATGAAGAGTCCAAATCATTTCCTGGCACCATAGCGTGATCGTCACCTAGCGATATAGGATAAACAATAAACATCTCTCTGCCCTTTAAAATCTCTGGAAACACTGTATATCAAACCGGAACACTGTGATGCTTGCACGTTACTGCTTGGCTGTAGAATGGTTGGCAAAGGAGTAGTACTATTCCAGGCGGAGACTGCAAAAAGTCTTACCATATTCATAAACTTACATAAATATGTATGCTCACATATAGGTTTATAAATTATATCAGCAGTTTGGCTCACATAAAAGAAGCTTTGGTTAATTTGAGGTTACTAAATCTGTGTAAATTATGATATCAGCATAGATCGTAGAACCCAAGATGGGCCCTCCCAAATTTCAGGGCGCACGCAATCATGTCAACGTTGGGAAGAGTAAGCTCACTCTTTCCGTTCTAGTCGGTTGCAGGACGCGGTGGACGCCGGATGTTTTTACCTATCATTATTGGTTGTCGACATCCAAAATAAGTATAACCACAGCAAATCTCGCCACTAGCGATTATAGGGCTCAAGTAGATTCGTTGTTTGTAAACAACTTACGATACACACAGAGACGCAGTTTATTACCAATTTCAAGGTGCTCAGAGGACATCTGTTGATTTATATCGATGGATATCAGCCCTTATTCGTCCACATCTGGATATAATCCACTCCAACAATACATCACTCAGCTCGATTCTTGGCCACTATTTCTAACCGCCACAAGCTACTTTTTGTAAATCACCATTCCAAATTTTTATAGCGGAAAAATTATGGAATCAGGAATTACATGAGTAAAACTGCGAAACTGCTAGAAGTTACTCGTAGGTATAGGTGCATTTACAAAAATTGCTGGGTGAAGATAGATATTGAGTAATGTCTCAAAGGTACCTCCTGTCTAGTAAATAATGCGACCGATGGGGTTATCTGATCTAACACAAGTATGGATCTTTGGGTGTCTGTTGCTCAACCACGTTGGAATGGCTGAACAGATCGAGTTAAAATTTGGAAAATTTGGTTACAGTTAAATCATAGTAATATAAAATTTGGTTACAGTTAAATCATAATAATCTATCTAAAACAAGTATGGATCTTTGGATGTCTGTTGCTCAACCACGTCGGAATGGGTGTCTGTTGCTCAACCACGTCGGAATGGCTGAACAGATCGAGTTAAAATTTGGAAAATTTGGTTACAGTTAAATCATAGTAATATAAAATTTGGTTACAGTTAAATCATAATAATCTATCTAAAACAAGTATGGATCTTTGGGTGTCTGTTGCTCAACCACGTCGGAATGGCTGAACAGATCGAGTTAAAATTTGGAAAATTTGGTTACAGTTAAATCATAGTCTGGAATAGCTCATAGACTTTTCCTAGTGGAAAAATCACGTATACTATGCGAGTAAATGTACCACGGAGCGCTGCTAATCTACACTAATATTATTAAGCTGGTTATTTGTTTGAACGCGCTAATCTCAGAAACTACTGGACCGAAGAAAAAAAAATATTTGACCGTTGGATATTTTTTGTGATTCTTGAGTGCTATAGGTTAATATTATGTTATAGGTACAACGGGTAAAGCCGGGGCGGAATGTTAGAACGCTAGTTAAAGTCATACATAGGTACATACGATAATTGCTGGGTACAGGTAGTAACTTATAGACAATTTTAGTTATGATAGAACTCTTGGTAGAATCTTCCTGGGGAAGTACCACACCTTTGCCAGTTATTCTACCGCCAAGCAGTAAAGTGCAAATATTATTGTGTTCCGGTTTGTAGGGCAATGTTTCCGGAGAAATTACAGGGCTTAGAGATATAATATCTTACATCTCTGGGTGTCGAGCGCAGTGCAGTGCTAGGTAATGATTTGGACTCTTCTTCGTGTTCCAATAGCTGTGTGTCACGGTGCTGTTATGTGGCAGGCATGTTGCTTACCATCAGACACATGTCCTGCTCGTCTCGTCACTTTGTACTATATAAAAAAACTTACCGTGAGATAAGTTTTATAATCTCATGCGTTGTATTGTAAACTGACAGTGATGGCAAAGCTAACAGTGGCAAATACAATAATTGCTGGACTCAGGTAGTCATTGACAAATGTCCCATATTTACATCCTGCCTTGGAATGCGAGCTGTCAGGTTATCTAATCGTATACACTCGAGATGCGTTCTCGTGCTAGTTTAGTGCACTTGACCAACTGTGATAGATTAGTCACGTGTACGGTGGCCATGGTGTTACGGACGTTGAGGACCATACAACACATACAAATTTTCCTTTTAATGGAATCGAATGTATTTTTATGGGCGATATATCAGGAAAGATAGGTCAACTCTTTATCTAGTATCTACTTATTATAAATAATGTATTATTCGTATTATAATATGTATAAATGTCTATTTATTTGATGTATCTTTGTCTATATGTATAATTTACTAGCTGAACGCGCGCGCGTTGCTACGCCATCTATCGAATATTGGCCGTACCAATTCAAATTTTGAACAAATTCGGTTGCTTTAGGTTCTAATGACGCAACCTTTAACATATGACATATGCTGTCCGCAACGAAAGCTCTCAAAAATAAATATTTTTTCCCGTTTTTGTTACACTTTTCATTCGTGCTCGGCTCCTGTTGATAGTAGCTTAATGTTAAATAGCCTATAGCCTTCCTCGATAAATGCACTATCCTACAAAGAAAGAATCTTTCAATTCAGACCAGTAGTCCCAGAGATCCTTGCGTTCAAACAATCAAACAAACAAACAAACTCTTCAGCTTTATAATATTAGGTAGTATAGAAAATATATATTGGGAGTATTGTATATGTTTGGATGTTTTTTACTGAATCACATTTGAACGGCTCGGGTTAAAATTTGGAACATAGATAACACGTAGGCTACTTTTTATCACGGGGAAACGACGGGAACGGGAACTGCAAGGGTAAAACTACCCCTTAATTAAAATAACCGCTGCAAGTTAAAATTAAACAAAAGTTTCGTAGAATAAAATAACGAGTGGCGATCTTATTGTCAATTTAATTGATTATCTCGTTTAGGCAACCGTAGGATGGAATGAGAGTTTTAAAATATAGATTCGAACTTAATTACCAAATCCCATAGTAGTAGGAGATGGTGTAGTCGAAAATGATCCGCGCTGACTAAGATAATAACATCACTGATTCGGTATGAATTGCAATGTTTTAGACAAACTATAGGTCGTAGAGATAAATCTTCTTAAATCTCTGGGTGACGAGGGCAATGCAGTGCTGTAAATGATTTCATTATTCGTGTTACAATAGGTGCATGACAATGTATTGTTATGGCGTGTTGCGAATCATCAAGCAAACATCCTGCTCATACATATATTTTTATCACTCTATAATAGTTATTTGTTGTACAAGAGTGCAAAGTGGCTTTTTAACCGCGTGCTCAATTTTGATGACCGAGCAAGCGAAGGATTCTAAAGTTCCTTAGATTTGAATCCCTGAATTCCTTAGATTTGAATTTTTGATCAAAAATTAGAATCCTGAGCGTAGCAAGGGAATCAAAAGGGCACAAGGTGAAAAATCTTTGCACTCGAGTGTAACACGTAATTTTTCATCCCCCCTAGCGAGGAAATTACTAAACGCTTTGCGCATTTTCAGTTTCAGTCGATTCTGTTGGCGTTAAATAAACTTTTTGGTCGCTAGAATCACTTATTATTATGGTATTTCGGTTTTTCACTTGTATTCAATTTTATAAGTTTTAAATTTAAGTTTATTTAGCCATGGTTTTAACAATAACAATATGACGTGAAAATGTGTACATGAAAAAGTGTCCGCCCAAATGCATTAAATTATAGTAGCGCTAAATTTGCATCAGGGTACATTTTAAAGGAAATTAATAAACGTAATATTCAGAATTCATGAAAGAAAAATATTGGCAGTCATAGGCACTGCCATTGGCTATGGTCCCGAATTTACCCGAAGATTTCTTATCATTCCCGAGCGTGACGCTAGAATTAAATTGACAGCCCACGAAAAATCTGTCTTTGGCGCGCCAAAAGAAGTTTTGACTTCAAAATATATTGTACCTACATGTTTTCTCAAAATAGTAATTATTTATTTGATGTTATATTTACTACATTATTTTGTACTGCACAAGTAGTTGAAATTATCTATTAGTTACTATTTTAGTAGTCAATAATATTTAATTATTTAACTCGGCAACTCGGCATACTTCAATTCGATTACAATTGATTCATTCATAGCATTTTAAAATGTTTTGCCATTTGAAATAACATTCTTTACCTCTATCCTCCATACGTGAAAAGAAAATTGCGCGCAAAGCATTTTAAAAAAAGTGCACCAAAGAGGTTCCGAGTATGAGTTTTTAACAAATTAAAAATAAATGTATGATGAATTCGGCATCAAGGAGGTAGAAATAAATAGGTTAAATTATGTTTTGAATTCAAAACCTCAGTACACACGATGTTCTAAATTCAAATTTACTTTAACCTCTAGAGGGTAAAAACGACTTTTGCGCCCTGATATCGAAGCGCAAAAGTACTCTTTCCGAGCTGGTGGGATGAAAAAATATTTCTCCTATCCAATGTGTTCTCTGATTGTGGAGGCAAGGGTGGCTTAGTAGCCGTGGTCTGGTCACCTTCGGTGAAGCTAAGATAGAGTAGCTCGTCTGGGCTTTGCCTCCAATTCTAACCCATTCCGAGGACCAGGGAACCACTTCCTGATTGGTCCCCAAGGTATTTTATCGTATATATAGCGTATCTTCTAAATTTAGATTCGCCGAGGGTGTGCCCTAAAGGAGGCCCGTATTCCGGCAAATAGCGAAAGAATGAGAGAGCGTCTTCGCTTTCCCGCCGTGAGCGGAAAGGTGGAACCTTGTGAAAGTTTTATTCAGAAGGGGCATCATTAGTGGTACCGAGTCTATCACAATGCAGCCGTCTTCTCCAGACAGAAGGGAAGATGTGTACCTAAATAGGTACATAATATAATATTTCGTCGTAAAAAAGTTCCTAAGTCTTTTCAGCCCCCATCGAATTTCTACGCGCACCTCGAAGGGCGAGGTTCGCGGTTGGGTCTATTTTAAAATTGAAGAGTGTGGACATGAGGGCGAAAATACTTAACGCCTAATTTTAAGCATGTACTTTAAATCTATACTAATATTATAAAGCTGAAGATTTTATTTGATTGAACGTGCTAATCCCAGAAACTACCGAACCTACTTTCACCGTTGGATATGTACGTGATCCTTGAGTGCTAAGGGCTATATTTTATACTAGCAGCGCCCCGCGGTGTTACCCATGAAGTTCCCGTTGTTCCCGTTGTTTTTTTTTTCGGAATAAAAAGCAGCCTAAGCCTTCTTCCAGACTATAATCTATCTGTGTTCCAAATTCCAGCTCGATCCGTTCATACGTTAGGATGGGATTGAGCAACAAAGATCCCAACATCCATGCATTGGCATTTATTAATATTAGTAGGATGCCCCACGGTGAAGCCGGGATGGACCGCTACTATTTCATAAAAATCACACAATTTATATCTGCACATGATTGGACACAACACGCACAACACACAAAAACACAACACCACGTAGCTATTTGCACTTGAAAAGTCAAAATCACTAGCCATCACTGCGCTGCACTGCACTCGTCCGCCAAATATACACATAAGATGATGTTTCTTTTAGTATCCGAAAAGCCACAAACATAGACACGAAATTTTTATGAATTACAGATGTGGTTTTCGAAGCTGTAGTATTATGGTCTCCATATCTGGTGATGCAGCTATAATGTTCATATTTCGAAATCTCCAAGTAAGTACGAACATCCTGCGGCTAATGACAATCGTTTCCGCGACTCTAATCGCTCCTTATCGGCCGAGGCTGTACCGCGAACCTGACAATGAAAAATATTTAGGCATGCGCCACAAAACATCGATAATTTTCGACGCAACAAAAATACTGAACCTGGTTTTCAGCTGAAAAACAAATTTAACAACTTTTTAACTGTAAGAAATTGAGACAAAAATAGTGATAAACGTTATAATTAGTGATATGCACGTTGAATTTATTTACGGATATATAATGGTTTAAAAAAATGGTTATAACCTACAAAGCAATAGATACCCTACAAATTCATGCCATATATTCTACTTACATAATTGTGTATTTGTGGAGTTAATGAATAACAGTTCTATCTTAAATTTATCACTTCAGAGTAAGTAGAAAAGATAACAAATTTATGCAATACAGTCAAGTGCTGTTATCAAATTGTTCATGATGTTTTTGTTTTTAGTTATAGGTAAATGCTATTTATTAGGGCTATTTAAGAATATGGTTGAGCAATATATTGATAAGTTAAAAACATAGTTGCTATTTTATTCACGAACTTCCGAAAGTTGTTTGTGTGTAGTCCAGATTTAAACATATTTTTATTTGTTAATTTACAGTAAAATTTGCTGTACAAGAATACATTGAACATCGCCGAAAAATTGCTAGCTTACCGGTTTATTATCGGATACACTTCGGAGAGTGTGTATCTGATCTGCATGATCTAATACCACCTAGCTCTTTTTTCTATCGGACTTCTCGTAGCTCGAAGAAGCGGCATCGTTTCATGGTTGATGTTCCAAAGACACGAACGAAGAGGTTTGACTCTACTTTTGTGATAAGAACGTCTAGACTGTGGAATGAGTTGCCTGAGTGGGTTTTTCCCGATGGTTATAATCTTGGTGTCTTCAAATCGAGAGTGAATCGGTTTCTTCTGGGTAAACACGCTCCATCTTAGACCGCATCGTCGCTTAACATCAGGCGAGATGGTAGTCAAGTGTAAAGCTATAAATGTTAAGAGTGCGCCTAAAGCCAGGAAAAAATCAGATTTCACCCGCGCGACGCGTTTCTTAATGTGATGTACATAAAGTCGAGAATAGCATGACACAGTTTGGAGGAAAAATCAATATTTAATCAGGAGTCCATTTTTGACCAGGTTTTATTTAATTACTCAATAACTAAACATAAATTTAAAAAAGTGTTCGGTTACTTTACTAGAACGTACAAATAGGAATTTTATTACCAAAAAATAATGTGGGGTCATCGCTGATAATTTCGAGTACTCGAATTAAAACGGGTTTTTTCGGTGTCATTTTTATTTTTTTATTGTAAAAAACTCTGATCTATTTTGAAAATTCTATTCGGTTATTGTGCTTCTTCTTGATTGTACCCACACGTCAATGTTTTTTTTGTCATAGTTTTTAGTTTCTTAACTTCAGTGAGCGGCGTCGAAAATGTCCTTTTTTCGTTTTCTGGCTTTAGGCGCCCCCTTAAAAAAAAATACAGAGTAGGTAAGTTTTGACAAATTCATTATATTCTTGCAAAAAAATTACTTTATTGTTATTTAATAATATAATTCAAATTAATTTATTTACTTAAGCATAAAAATATTATTTAAAGAGTCACTAAAAACCTACAAACTTTTTTTTTGTAACACTTAGGAAGTAGTGCCAATAGTGAAACGTCATTTATCTTAATATAGATTATAAATTACGTGTCACGTTTTTTGTCCGCAATGGGCTCTTGAACTACTAAACCGATTTTATTCAAATTAATTAAATTCAAACTTGAGATATAGGGCAATTTTTATTTCGATTTGTGATATTCATAATATATGTATGTCAATATGCAAGCGAAGCCGGAAGTGACCGCTAGTTATTAGTATGAATCAATAAATAATTTAAATATAGTTTTTAAAATAATACTTTCTAATCACGAACCAAGCAATATTTATATTAAGGAAACTAAATAGCTAATAGACAAATACAATTTTCAACACACATTTTCAAAACACAAAAATAATCAGAGATAACAAACTTTTGCACTAAATTAGTATTTTTTTGTGTAGGTACTCCTTTTCATCCTTTTTTGTTGTATAAATAAATCTCTGGTTAATCTCTATAAATCTATAAACATCCAATTTCATCGCTAAAATGTTTGTATAAAATATATCGATATTTTTACCGCTGAAAGCGCATCCCTACAGCAACGTATAGGGGTCAGGCCTTCGAACAAACGAAGGAGGGTCGTATCAATACAAATCATAGAATACTTATATCCTTATGAATTTTACGAAACCGATCAGTGAGTGCACGCACTTTGACACAAAGACTTGTTCAGCTGAATTGGCTTCACGCATTTATTCAAATTTATCCTAGACTTGTCGAGGAAACATATGTTGAGTGCGATCTTCAGATAATTATTCTTCGTCTTCATTATGTGCCGTGTTGTAGTGTGTTTTGTTATTTTGTGCCTGGATTTTGGATTGTGCTATGTTAATTGTGAGTTTATTCGTCTATTTCGCGTAGATACGAATTTTAAGCAATGCAGGAATTTTAATGCGGAAGTCACTTGTTGAATTCCATGCCAATTTAGTATCTACCTATTTCTCGAACCTACCTATGATATTTACTCGTTAACAAGTACATACATTTGCCTGAGTGAATAGCTTTTCAAAAAATTACAGTTCTATGATTTTTTAAACGAAAACTTCACTAAATTCTTGCAATATGTTTCAATAAACGATTTTTTTTTTCAAACTAAAAAGAAATTGTTCCAGTCTTCTTTTTTAATTTAAGCTCATTATAAACGCAATATAAAGTATATGTTTTCCCCAATCGCCACAATTTGCCATGAAATCTGGAGTTTTTTTTTAATAAAGAGTGACGAGACGAGCAGGCCTTGTGCCTGACGGTAAGCAACATGCCTGCTACATAACAGCACAGTGACACGCAGCTATTTGAACATGAAGAGTCCAAATCATTACCCAGCACTGTACTGCGCTCGTCACCCAGAGATCTAAGTTGTTATATCTCTAAGCCCTGTTATTTCTCTGGAAACATTGCCCTTCAAACCGGAACACAGTAATGTTTGCACATTACTGTGTTCGGCAGAATAACTGGCAAAGGTGTGGTTCTTCCCCCGGCGGACTCTGCTAAGAGTCCTACCACTACAGAATCGATGTCTTCTAAGTAAGTACACTCTATTATAAGCCATATCGTTGCACAGCAAACCTAGTGCCATTCTTACCTAGTTCCTTAAGTAGTTTCTGTTGTTCGAATAACAAACCTCCTTATACATACAGCATAGTATATCCACAAACTTGGTAGTCGTAGGACTCTTTATAGAGTCCGTCTGGGGAAGTACCACACTTTTTCCAGTTATTCTACCACCAAGCAGTAAAATGCGAACATTTCTGTGTTCCAGTTTGAAGGGCAATGATTTCAGTGAAATTACAGGTCATACCGATGAAACAAACTTTTATCTCGTGACCAGAGCAGTGCAGTGCTAGGTAATGATTTAGACTCTTCGTGTATCAATAGCTGCGTCACTGTGCTGTGACAGGCATGTTGCTTACCATCAGGCACATGTCCTGCTCGTCTCGTTACTCTAGAGCTCTAGACCATAACAATAATTTTAGCATTTATAATATTAGTTGGAAGTATTCGTAGTCGACGTGTTTATGCCGACTATTATCTCTTATCTGTGCAATAAATTTCATCGAAATCCCTTCAGTAGTTTTTCCTGACAGAGTTACAAACATCTATTACCTCCATAGTTACAAATTCTCGCATATAAAATTAATACTAGCAGTACTCCAAGGTTTTACTCGCTTAGTTCTACTTACATTTACTTTCCGGCGATAAAAACCATATATGTGTTCCTCCAGACTATAATCTAACTGTGTCCAAAATTTCAACCCAATCCGTTCAAACGTTCTGACTGTTCGAAATGCAGCGGTGATGGAGGCTCTGGGTCGGGGTGAAGCTTTAATTGCAAAATATGTTTAAATAGTTTAGGTTATAAATATGTAGATGCATGGTTTTTTTAGAAGTCTGATCTAATATTTAAGTCTTCCTGCATTAGACAAAGGAAAATAACAAAAAAAAAAAAAAAATGTATAAAATGTTAATAAAAGGCATGGACCTAGGAGTCCGTGGAGGTTAAATTTTTCAAAAAAAAAAAAAAACGTTCTAACTGTGATTGAGCAACAAACATCCAAACACCCTAACTTTCGCGTATATTAGTTGGTAGGATTTATGTATTTCTACACCCCAAAATGTCCCCCACTCTCTATTTTTGAATTCCGATCATAATTTTTCATTTGTGTATGTTTGTTTCACGTATCTCACAAACTCTTGTATATATTTTGTAGCAAACAATATTTATACATTTCTTATGATCATCATTTATGCAAGAGCACTACTTACTTACTACTACTTCTTACTACTGTAAGCTCAAGGAGTAAACAAATTGCATTTATCTTATCTGATCTAGATTTTCAAATCGAAAGCTATGGTCAAATTATTTGGTAAGATGATAAACGCTATATTTAAAAAATAAAAAATAGTAAATGCATCCACCAATTCAGTGCTGTACAGTTGACTAAAGATTCCTGACTTAAGTAATTAAAATAGTATTTCAATTTTGAGACCTAGACATTTAAACTGAAGTCTAGGTTAGGTCATTCTCATCAATCAATATTCAAAACTTATTAACTAACTTAGCGTTTCAAGAACACAAATCACGAGGAAATGCACCTACTCCAAAATTAGCAAAATACCTTGAACTCATTTAAAATCTTCTTAAATCTTACTAATATAATGGAAGTTGTAAGTATGGATAGACGGATGTTTAGAAAAGAAAAATAAAACAAAATGTATTTCGACCCAATGTACAATTTATTTTAAAATTATAATATCACCCATCAAACTAAATGACTCCCGAACTAGTAATAGACTGTGCATCATCGGGTGCCAATGGCTTCTCTAAAGATCCTCTAAAGTAAAGTCTTTGTTACTGTTTTACGTGAAAACAACTGAACGGATCGAGTTGAAATTTCGAACATAGATAGATTATAGTCTGGCAAAACACATATACTACTTTTTATCCCGAAAAAAAAAACTGGATCCACGGGAACGGGAACTAAAAGTATAAAATTGCGTGCAACGCTTGTACAATATAAGCAATTAGTAATAAGATTTATTTAAATTAAATTTTGAGCCCTAGACTTAAAAATGTCTAATCTTAAAGGTCAGGTCGTACTTATTAATCAACACCCAAGACTCATCACCAATGACATTCATCTCAAGATCAGTTACCGTGTTTGAATAGGGAAATGCACACATTGCCGCAACAGCAAATTACCTTGAACGACGGTCAGATGTAGGCAAGAAATAATAAGTTCAAGTCAGCAAGATATTATGGTCACATAAAATAAGGGACTCTTATTTTTTGAAATCATATTCTCAGAATTATAGGAAATTATCTAAACATTAATGGATTTGTCACGCAGAATAATAGTGTTAGGTATATTACAAATCTAATGATGTACACAGGCAGTGTAATCAAGTAATCATGCTTATGTTGGAGAATAAAAACTAAAGTTACTTTTTATCCAACTTCAAAAAACGAGGAGTGTGTGAAAGTGTTAAGATTTTTTGTAGATCATGGTCAACAATTTTGTCTTAAACATTTTTTAGATTTCACTTTTACCGTTGATGGGAAACATCGGAAGTCATATTATACATCATCTGATATTTTGCACTTGTCCCAGACAGTAGGCCCAGAGTCCCAGCTGTTAACATATTTTATAAGCTGGTTATGGTTATGCTACTTTTTATCCCGTCAAAACTAGTGGTTGTTGACACAACCAGTATTAAATTACAAACGAAAATCTCTCACCGAATAGGAAATGGACGCATCGCTAAAACAGTTCAATTACCTTGAACTACAGTTGGAAAGAATGTAAACAAAACTAACCATGACCTGCCTGAACCGACGCCCACGCATCGCGACGTCATCAAGGCTTTATCTGAAAGCGAAGCCAATGCGGTTAAAATAGAGCCTTGAGGAGTTTCGTTCTCAGTTATGCAATGATTACAATACGTGAAACTTTTACATAATCTGTAGTTGAAGAACTTGGAACTTTTTAAAAGATTACACAGAAAGGGTATGCCAAGTCGAAAGAGGCTTTCTCTGAAAAACGAAGCCAGTAATTACAGCAGACTTGGAGCAGATAGAAATTTTGTTTTGTGACCGAACTGAAAAACATGTGAGACTAAAACCCCAAGAATAATATGTAACGGAAGTAACGCGTTTAAACAGCACATTACCAGTGTTGCCAACTTTATTTTTCAGATGATCGTGACATAAATAATAAAATTAAGCAAAAAAGTAAGCAACAAAAATTGTTGCAATTGTGCTGCTTCTATATATCCCTTATGACTACCAATTGATATAATGACTGGCTCAAAAATGCACTAATCTAATAAATTAGACCTTCAGGCAGATCATAAAAATATGGGACATGAATTTTTTATTTTGTTAAACTACCTCTATTATTAAAAATCGGCAAAGATATAGATCATCAAACCTCCAGTGTGGAGGGTTGTGACGTCTGGTCACGTCTACATAAGATCGGACAACGACGTGTCGTAACTCGAAACTTCTTAGCACTGTATCTTCGTCATTTTATGTTTTTGAAACAAAAGAAAAAATACGTGTACAATATATTTTAATAATCTTACTGATGTACTAATTCGTTTCTTCTTTAATTTTTTTTCTAGTCACATGTCTATGGTTTCTTAAAAAGTTTTTTTTATTTTAGTGGCGGACGTAGAATGCGGTCTCAACACAGGGCGAAGCGCCCGCATCGTGGGTGGTGAAGACAGTGTTCCCGGAGAGTTCCCCTGGACAGCCAGTGTGTGGAGACAGGGAGCGCACCAGTGTGGGGCCACCGTGCTTAACAACCGGTGGCTGATGACCGCTGGACATTGCGTTTGCAGGTACTTCTTATAACAATACATCTTTCTTTCCCCATGTGGGTATTTTACAGATTAACAGGTACAAAATAGAACTCCACATTCTGCCTTTAGACAAGCAAAAACACTCACAATAAAAATAATTATGATTTATGTATATTTAATTGGGTAAACAGAAATTCACGTGTAATAACCATATTACACGTGAGTTACCCGTTTACCCAATCTGACTCAAGTTTCGGCCACTGACACTGACGTTGTGTAACAACCACGTTAATTTTAATACTAATGTAATGATAAAGACAATTATAAATCTAAAATAACTGAATACACTCGATAGAAACGTCGGCTGTTAAAATTAACACACTAGGTCGGTCTTGCGTCGTGGGAGACAGAGCAAATCTTATTTACGTGTATTTTGAAAACGATTCTAGTATTAAAAGTTCCATCAAGTAGTTTATGTAGTAGGACTATTAATTCCTCAGGTGGACTCCACAAATGGCCTTACCACCACTAATCATTCAGGGATAATTCTTCCATATTATGGAAATATATGGGTGTGATCAAGTCTAGTATAAAAACTAACAAGGTTATAACACATTTTCAATAAATACACGGATAACTCACGTTTGATATAGTCAGTCCACTTCGACTCAAGTTTCGATCGCGTCCGGCGATCTTTTTCAAGGACAGCGGTGCGCGTGTTCACAGCTCATTTAGCACTGAACGAGCCAAACGAGCACTGAAGCACTGATGTGTTAAACGAGCTACGAAAACGCGCGCACTCTCCTTGAAAAAGATCGTCGGACGCGATCGAAACTTGTGTCGGACTAGACTGACTATATCAAACGTGAGTTACCCGTGTATTTATTTCAAAAGTATAGTATAAATCAGCTTTTTCTAGGAAATCACGCTTTATCGCTTAACATCAGAGGACAAAACAGTAAACATATTTTCGTGTTTTTTTTTCTATACTAATATTATAAAGAGGAAATATTTGTTTGTTTGTTTGTTTGTTTGTTTGTAATGAATAGGCTCCGAAACTACTGGACCGATTTCAAAAATTCTTTCACCTTTGGAAAGCTACATTATTCCCGAGTAACATAGGCTACGGCAGATGGCGCTGCAGTTGATATCTAGGTTATTATTCGAGCGAAGCCGGAGCGGGCCGCTAGTTACTTATAAATAACTATTTGTGGAGTTTTGATGCATTTGATTTTGATGTATTTTATCAACTACGAAACAAAAGCTGTTAGGAAAACGCCTAATGAGTGAGCGTGACGGAGTGGCCCTCTCCGGCACCACTAAGTCGAGTTTAAGACAACTTATTTCTCATTAAAAAAAAATATTTTCACTTACATGAAAAATAGCTATCTAACAAGTTATGTTTATTTTACATCGTACATTCAAATTCTATCTATTACAAAATCAGAGGGTAGTTAGAAATAAGTAATTGTATGACGAGGTCGGCGCGGGCGCCAGTAGAACAAAAGACTTGGTGACTTGGACTTGGCGCAGGTAAAATAGCTAAGTAACATAAGAATTTTGTATTAGCATGTTTATACTGATGTATAGGCTGTAATAGTTTTGTCCATAATACACCAACCTTCGCATAGTTTACCCTTTGTTGTTTCTTTTGTCAGTGAGATTGGTATGACAATGGTAGTTTTGTGAGTGAATGGCGTCGGACTGAAGTGAGAAATCCTCTCTGAAGCGTAGTTAATATACATTACACTAGCCGAAACCCGTCGTTTTGCCCGAGCAGTTTCCATTATTTTCCCGTGACTAAAAATAACCAACGTGCTGTTCCAGACTATATAGTGACTATATTTTTTATACAAATGGCTTAGTTTAAGTGCTGTTGTCATTTTGATCTAATGATGTTAATAATAATAATGTTGAATTTGTTGATCTAAGAGTTTCGACTGAACAGCTGTAAAAGTTATGTCCAAGTGAACCCCACAACAGAGGAGGCAGTAGGGAGACCCAAAAAGCGATGGAAAAACTGCGTGGCAGTTTTTTTTTTTTTTTTTTTTTTGTTTAATTTACATATCTACTCCACAGACTCCGGGGTCCGTGATCTTTGTCAATACAATTTTTTTTACAGATTTCTTGGAGTAGGAGAAAAAAAGGAAAAAAGGGGGGAGTTGGGCACATTTCAAACTTAATTCTTGAGCTCGTCGGTTGGGATCCTACCGCTAGTAATCGACTCCACATTGAGTCTTTGCCTAAGCCGCCTCCTCCCGGCCCAGAGCCTCCACTACGGCTGCATTTCTGTCCCTGATGGCCATCTGTAGGTTGAACTCTCGGATGGTCTTCGGTGATGCAGCCAACGCTCGCCGCACGAACCGACCGATGGCGTCGTCGGTGTCGTCAGCGTAGTACGTGAAGGTCCCCGTGTGCCGTGAGATTGCAACAACCGCATGGGGCACGCTCTCGTGCAGCTTCATGTTTGCCTTGGTTTTGCCGTGGCAGGAGATCTCAGAAGCATGGGTAGAATTACACTTGGAAAATAAAGGCAAGAAATAGAGCATGGAGGAATATTGTCGAAGAGACCAAGACTCACAATGCGTTGTAACGTCAAAAAAGAAAGAACACTAACATTCTATTAGTCCAGTAACTTTATACATTGCAGTATGCGTTAAATCTTAGATTTGTTTATGATGTTGGCTAATGATTAATCCAAGTTTGTGACCTCGAGCGGCGAACGCAACTATGTAAAAAATCGAAAAAACCGCGACAAAATCGTTTATTTTTCAAATTTTGGCGTTTATAACCCTAAACGACTAGTTTTTGAAAAAACTTTCAAAGAGCGTTTATAAAGAAGACTAAATTTGCTACAATACGATACTAGAATTGTCTCCATACACCCAATAGTTTCTGAGAATAAGTCTTTCAAAGTTTATATTTTTTTTCGAACTTCGCAATTTTTTGCAATATTTTAACTCCTACTTGACCACTTTATGGCACAGTTACTGCGGCTTTTAACCCCCGACCAAAAAAGAGGTGTTATAAGTTTGACGTCAAAGTCTGTTTGGCTATCAGACAGACACACATACAGGACGTCTACTCTCTTTCTACAAAAACGTAATTTCGAAATAAACTCGCGACTTTCCAACTCCGATTCTACTTCGATCCGTCGTTTTGTTCGTTTAAATGTTTTAAGCCTACTCTAATTAGAATATGCTTAGCACATTTAAACATCAAACAATAAACAATGTTGTATAGGACGAAACGAAGTTGAACAAGAGCAGGAAAGCCGCGAGTTTTTTTTCGAAATTACATTTTCGTAGAACTAGAGTAGACGTCCAGGTCTGTCTCTCTGTGTATCTGTCTGTGTGTGTATCTGTCTATGGCACCGTAGAGCTTTCTTTAATCTTGCTAGAGTATTTATTTAATCTTGCCGGAATAGCAAGATTAAATAAAGAATATTATTCACTAGCGACCCGCTCCGGCTTTGCACGGGTGCAATGCTGGTAAAAATGTCCAATTGCATTGCATATTAAATCTGTTATATCCTCGAAAGCGTTCATTTAAATTACATGATGTGCCTAAGGCCTGTATTGATCTACTTTTATGAAATAATGCCCTATTTAATGAACCTATTTAAGGTAGGTACTTAATTGAATATGGCTTTAAATCGCTTCGTCAATAATACCTTATTTACGAAGCGATTTAAGCAATAAGGATAGATATATACCTAATTACCTACCACAACGGACTTTTTTGTAAACCTTTTTATGTACCTATGTATGCTTAGAGCACCTATTAAAAAATGCATCAAATCCGTTGCGTGGTATGAAAGATCTAAGCATATATTTATGTAGAGGGAGAGAAGGACAGCAGGAAGCGACTTTGTTTTATACTATGTTGTGATATTTCATTAGTGCCTACGTAATTCGTATCTGCCTTTAGGCATTAAATTTAATATAATTTCACAAAAAAAAACGAGCAAAGCTCGGCCAACCAGGTTCTGATACCCAGTAATACCTATACCTCTGGTTGTGATTATGATGTTTTGTTTCCAGTGTATTTGACGAGTTTTACTTATCAAAGCAGCTATCAGTAGTAGTGGGCAATACTGACATCTCAACCAAAGAAGAAGTGGAGCCGGTGTCGCAGATAGTACCTCATCCTGATTACAGGTAAGTATTGTACCTAGGCGAATCACAAAACATAAAACTAGCCACGTCTAGCGTCTGTGGCTTCCCCAAAATTGATGAAACTTTTGAATGAAGTAAATAGTAGCTACCAGATGTGTTCCGTGGTTTTCTCAATTTTTTTTTACTTTTATAGGTTTACACTTGACCGCCATCTCGCCTGATGTAAAGCGACGATGCGGTCTACGATGGAGCGTGTTTACCTAGAACAAACCGATTCACTCTCGATTTGAAGACACCAAGATTATAACTATCAGGGAAAACCCACTCAGGCAACTCATTCCACAGCCTAGACGTTCTTATCACAAAAGTAGAGTCAAATCTCTTCGTTCGTGTCTTTGGAACATCAACCATGAACCGGTGCCGCCTCTTCGAGCTACGAGCATTCCGATAGAAAAAGGGCAAGGTGGAATTAGATCATGCAGATCAGCTGCACACTCTCCGAAGTGTATCCGATAAAAATCCGATAAGCTAGCAATTTTGCGGCGATGTTCAAGACTTTGAAGTCTTTTCCGCACTAGAGTGTCTTTGCCCATGAGCCTTTTGGCACGCCATTCGATCGATTCCAGAGCCTCAAGCTAATACTTACCCGACCCATCCCAAAGGTGCGAACAGTATTCCACACAGGAGCGAATCTGTGCTTTGTATAACAAAAGTAATTGTTCAGATTTGAAGTACTTTTGCACCTTTGACAGGACACATAGTTTTTGGCAGCTAATTTAGCCTTGGACTCGATATACGAGCCAAAGTTGAGCGTGGATGTAAGGGTAACGCTCAAAAGTTCAATATGATCAGTAACCGGCACGGATACACCTCGAAAAGTAGGAGTCTGTTGAAATTGACTCCTTTTTGCGGAAAACAGACACGCCTGCGTTTTTCCCTCGTTAAACTTGGGCAAATGGTTTTCGCCCCATTCAGAGACTGCCTCAAGGGCCAAGTTCAAACGCTCGATATACTCATACGCATACTCTCTCAACAGCTCAGTTTGCTGTCCACTGGCTCTCGCGCTAGATATGTAACTCTCTACAACGGTGCTATCATCCGCGTACCCAAAGATACCGGGCTTCAACAGATCGTTGATATGTAGCTGAAATAGCGTCGCAGAGAGAACCGACCCTTGAGGGACACCGGCGTTGATAGCCATTTGATCCGACGAGTAGCCATCAATGACAACTCGTATGGATCGATCCCTCAAAAAGGCCATGTCATCCGGTCGCCAACCGGCAGGATAGCGCATCCCGGGATTTTTCGCTAGATGGCGGGGCAGCCATTCACGAGTGGCTAGCTCACTACTTGGGCCCCCTACTATTTGCGGTCGGTCGCGGTAACCGTGCCTCGGATCCCGCTACCCTCCATGACTAGCTTCCCGTTGAAAAGTTTTGGTGTGTGACTATCTGGTCTTGCAGTTATGCAGAAACTGTTCTGATCCGTTTTCCCTAATGGCGTCACCAGACTACATGCCGGAACACGGCTAGGCCGCTTGGCGGCACGACTCAGTCAGGTGGGTGGTCACCAGCCACGGCCGAAGCCTACCACCGGTAATTTGTCACCTGATTTGCACCACCCAGGGACCACGTGTGGGGGTTTCTGTATAGAGGTTCTTTCTCACGGACGGAAGTGACACGGTCCCCAAATATATACTGCTCCATATATACCTACTGTTTCCCATTTATACAGTTGGCTTAACTGTGGTCCAAATTTCAACCCAATTCCGTGATTGAGCAACAAACATCCATACTTTGGATTTGGATATCCCACTAATATAATAAATGGGAAGGTTTGGATATTTAAATGTTTGCAAGGTTATTGCTCAACCACGTCTTAAAAGGATCGAGCTGTGGAACACAGTTAGATTACAGTATAGATGAACACATGGGCTACTTTTTACCCCGGGAAAATAACGGGAACGAGAACTACGTGTATAAAACCGCAGGATGCTATAGAATAGTTTAGAATAATAGTAGTAGTTTGAGCAGTGCTGCGACTAAATAAATTAATGCAAGTAATGTTATGTCTAAGCTATAGAAAATATTAATACGATTAAATAAAAATATAACAAATTATATTTCGAGGGCTCTTTTACTTATTGCCAGTTATTCTACCGCCAAGCGGTAGTGTGCAAACATTACTGGGATCTGGTTTGAAAGGCAATGTTTCCGGAGATTTTACTTGGCTAAGAGATATAAGGTGTTTTATCACCTTGTTGTAATGATGATGTTGCTTACCATCAGGCACATGTCCTGTTCGTCTTATCACTATCTATATTATATAATTATCCGCGAACACATTAAAAAAAAAATATACGGTCGAATTGAGAAACCTACTTTTTTTTTTAAAGTCGGTTAAAAAGGTAGGTATAGTCTATAGGATGTGTATGTGAGGAACAATCTACAGTTGTATCCGGTTTATGGTGACCTCCATACACGCCGCACGCGACGTACGGGGCAGCTGAAAGAAATTCCCAGGACCTTATCAAAGTCCGACAAACTTACACATGTAAAGGGACCGACAGTATGTAATAAGTTACCAAATTGTGTCACCACTGCGCCAAGTCTGGCTTGTTTCAAGTCTCGCCTGAGGCGTTGGCTGGTCGATCGGACGTTCTATAGTTTGACAGAATTCTATAACTACAATACTGTATAAGGACTGTACTGTTGTACAATAATTTTGTTGTGTTTGACTATTTAAGTTTATTATTAATTTGATAATTATTAATTTGATTATTATCAGTTTGATTATTGTTAATTTGATTATTTTTATTTTTATTATTTAATGTGTATATATTTTACACATTTGACATGCAAAAATTAATAATAATCTAAAAGTACATTTTTTATTTTTCTAATAAAATTCAATTTTATTCGACATTATGTTGTACTAATTGCCTATATAAGTATATTTAGTTTCAATTTTATAACTTTATATCTTGTATGTAATGCTTGACATGTAAATAACATTTATGAATAAATGAATATGAATATTGGGTTTTTATCGGATACACTTCGGAGAGTGTGCGACTGATTTACATGATCTAATACCACCTTGTCCTTTTTTCTATCGGAATGCTCGTAGATCAAAAAAGCGACATCGTTTCATGGTTGATGTTCCAAAGACACGAACGAAGAGATTTGACTCTACTTTTGTGATAAGAACGTCTAAACTGTGGAATACGTTGCCTGAGTGGGTTTTCCCCGATGGCTACAGTCTTTGTGTCTTCAAACCGAGAGTGAATCGGTTTTTTTCTAGGTAAACACGCTCCAGACCGCATCGTCGCTTAACATCAGGCGAGATGGCGGTCAAGTGTAAACCTATAAAAGATAAAAAAAAAGGTATTTGAGGGTAGGTGCTTGTGCTCTTGGAATATTAAATTTTCGATTATCTAATAAATTATTCTTACACAGGTGCAGTAGAAAACCAAATGACGTAGCGCTGCTGAAAACCTTAAGGCAGCTCAAATGGTCTCAGAACCTGCGACCGGCGTGTCTCCCAAAATACCAATCTGAAGACTTTAGCGGGACTTCTGCTACCGTAGCTGGATGGGGATTTACCCATGAAGATAGGGAGATAGGTAAGTATACTAAGTATTGTAAAAACACGTGTATTTTATTTGTCCACATCTAAAAGATTTTTGAACTGAAAACTTCTTTAGACGCGCCTAGATAGATTTTTCGTGGGGTGTGAATTGAATTCTAGCGTCACGCTCGGGTATGATAAGAAATATTCGGATAAACTCGGGTCCATGGCCATTAGCCATCTAGAAATGGGTCAGCCAATAAGAAATGGTGAAAGGGCGTGGTCAGGCTTTCATGGCATGGCCATCTAGAAATGCGTGAGCCAATGGGAAATACTGACACATTTCTAGATGGCCATGATGGCCAGGCCACGCCATCCGGTACACCCGTGTAGTTTCCAAAGTAGGCTTCAAATTCTGAGTTATAAGTTTTCACTTCTATCGGCAGTTCCTATGACTGCCAATTTTTTTTTTATAGTATAAGCTGACGCGACGAATAAGACATGTGTCTGATGGCTAGCAACAAAGGCTTGGTGCCATGCTGTGCTGTCACTGTGCTTTTAAAGGTGCCTGCCCATAACATGACAGTGACACACAGTTATTGGAACATGAAGAATCTAAAACATGACCTGCTCTGCGCTCGTCACCTAGATGTATATGATGTTTTATCTCTATGCCCTCTATGAAACATTTTCCTTAAAATGGGAACAAAGTGATGTTTGCATATTACTCCTTAGCGGTAGAATAACTGGCAAAGGGATGGTAATACCCCAGGCGGACTCTGCATGGAGTCCTACCACTTCAAAGAGTTAGGGAAATTTCTAATGACACAACTTTTATTGACAAAATGATGGAACTTCTATTAGAAGAAAAAATATCAAACTGTACACAAGTAAAACATATTTCGATTGTGTTTAGCAAAGATCCTTCCTGTTATTTTATTAGGGTTCCGTACCTAAAGGGTAAAAACGGAACCCTATTACTGCGACTTGGCTGTCCGTCCGTCCTTCTGTCACCAGGCTGTATCTCAAGAACGGTGATAGCTAGACAGTTGAAATTTTCACAGATGATGTATTTCTATGACCGCTATAACAACAAATACTAAAAATAAAATAAAAACATCAATTAAGTGGGGCTCCCATACAACAAATTTTGCTCGATTAGTCCGTCCCAAATAAACTAGATGGCGTCACTATTAAAATAGAACGCGATATCGAATTCATCGACAGAATCATGAGCGAAAAATCAATATTTTAATAAAACTTTTTGCCTGTCTGCGGAAATTGCGATGTATAATAAATTTCGAACAAAGCCAAAGAGGTTTTCGCCGTTTATTTGCTTATGGTATGGAACCCTTCGTGCGGGAGTCCCACTCGCACTTGGCAGGTTGTATTATTATTGCGCAATCCAATGAATCTTACTAATTTTGGGTATATGATAGTATGGACGATTAGATGTTTGCTGCTCAATTACGTCGTACCGGTATGGATCCGATTGTTACTTTTTATCCCGGAAAAATAGCGGGAATTACGAAGTAAGACCGCGGGAAGCTGCTAGTATTATAGATCAAGGAACGGGCGCAGTACAGTGCAGGCAAATGATTTCCACTATTGAAATGATTGCGTGTAACTGCTTTGTTATCTGCATCGAGGTAATCGAGCAATTGCAATATTTATTGTTTACCATCAGGCACACGTCATGCTTGCTTCGACACTCTCTTATAGACAGTTATCCTACTAATATTATAAATGTCAATGTATGGATGTTTGGATATTTGGATGTTTGTTGCTCAATCACGTCCTAACGTAAGAACGGATCTAGCTGAAATATGGAACACAGATAGATTATAGTCTGGAAGAACACATAGGCTACTTTTTATTCCGGAAAACAACGGGAACGGGAACTTCGCGGAGAACACCGCGGGCCGCTGCTAGTCTATACTAATATTATAAAGAGGAAATATTTGTTTGTTTGTTTGTTTGTTTGTTTGTTTGTAATGAATGGGCTCCGAAACTACTGGACCGATTTCAAAAATTCTTTCACCTTTGGAAAGCTACATTATTCACGAGTAACATAGGCTACGGCAGATGGCGCTGCAGTTGATATCTAGGTTATTATTCGAGCGAAGCCGGAGCGGGCCGCTAGTCCTAAATAAAGCTCGACTGCGCTGCTAAGTTGCAAGAATAATTTCGTATTTTTTGTGTAGTTTCTCCAAAGAAAAATGTTCTTTAGGTAACAGACCGAACATCCTTCAGAAGACAGAAGTGACAGTGGTAACCAATGAAGAGTGCAGTCAGTGGTATCAATCTCAAGGAAGCAAAGTGAAGATTCTTACCACTCAGATGTGCGCTGGTTACGAAGATGGCGGGAGAGACTCTTGCTGGGTAAGACTCTACAAAATATAAGGCACAAAATAAAGCATAACATCAACGTCAACAGCCCACTAAATGTTCCCACTGCTAGGACTCGGGGCCTTCTCTCGCAAGGAGAGAGTTAAGGCCATAATCCACCACGCTGGCCCTGTGCGGGTTGGGGGATGACACATGACTTCGAAAGATTCTAAGTACATGTCGGTTTCCTCATTATGTCTTCCTTCACCATTTTAAGTTGGCGGCATTACGCACATGACTTCGAAAAGACAGTGGTGCTTGTGGGGTTTGAACCCGGGGTCTCCGGATCGGCAGGCGCCGTTCTCCCGACTAGACCAGCCGTAACTTAATAAAGCATAAACAGCCCACTAAATGATCCCTCTGCTAGAACTCGGGGTCTTCTCTCACAAGGAGAATCATCATCATCATCAGCCGCAAGACGTTCACTGCTGAACAAAGGCCTCCCCCGTAGATTTCCACAACGAACGGTCCCGCGCAACCTGCAACCACCAACAAGGAGAATGCCGGACCATAATTAGACCTTACGTAAAAATAAGGTTTTAAAGTCCCTATGCCCGTTTTGGCCAAATTTGTCCGCTTGGGGCTTAAGTGGAGAACTCATCGAAAATGACTACGCTGGCCAAGTACAGGTGCCAACCTGTGGCAAAATGGATCATAACCTCAGACGATGACCTCGAAATATTCTAGTAACGTGTCGGTTTCTTCACGATGTTTTCATTAGTCACTTTTAAGTTAGCGGCATTACACATGTCCATTCAAATAGACAGTGGTGTCGAAGTAGGGGCTGCAGATCGTTGCCGTTTTCCTGAATAAACAATTCGTAACTTACTAGACTTTAACTTCATCAAATCTATGTAGTATGTACAATTATTAACATCCAATCAATCAATCAATGTCAATCCTCCCGACATTTTTTTAACGTTATACTTAAACAACAAAAAAACAATTTTCATTTCATTCGTTTGAGAGCTAGGATGCTACAGAAAGATAGACACACACAGGCACACGTCATAATAATAATAATAGAATGTCTGACATGTCGATCAACGAAACGAAATGAATTCGTTGTACGCTTCAGAGTTTCAGAGACGCAAATACAATTTTTCAAGTAATTTTCGATGTGTTTTCCACTTAGCCCCAAGCGGACAAATTGGGCCAAAACGGGCATAGGGACTTTAAAACCTTATCTTTACATGATATACACACTCGATGATTAGTGTATTTGGATGCCTAAGAGATACAAGATTATATTAATTAGTACATTGTCGTTTACAGACACACAAAATTTGGTTTCATTTTTGAGTAATGATTTTTTGAGTGACGTCGCGACGCCCTCGGGGTCGCTCGCCGGGTTCACGGGCTAGAGCGATAAAATATGTTTGTGTCATTACTTCAGAACTTATTAAATTTTAGGCTGACAGCGGTGGTCCTTTGATGGTGAGAGATAAACGCCACGTCATGGTCGTTGGCGTAGTCTCCACTGGCAGCGGATGCGCTAGACCCAGGATGCCTGGAGTCTACACAAGGGTCTCCAGATATACTGACTGGATAGCACAGAGCGTTAACTCAGACCAGGCCAGGTCTCGATTGAGTTGGTACCCAAGATTTGGATAAATTAAATGAATAGAGTACAATCCTCAAAAAAACTAAGTAGCCCGTTAGTTAGATTGCCAAAAAATGTTGTACATGTATTCTTTCTTTTGTTTCACAAACAAAAAATGACGAAGATACAGCGCTTCGAAGTTTCGTGTGACGTCACTTGTGAGTACAATTTTTACTCACGAGTGACGTCGCGACCCCCCCCTCTCGAAGTTTGGTGGTCTATATCTTTGACGACTTTTAATATTATGAAAAAACAAAAAATACGTGTCCAATATTTTTCCATGATCTAGCTGACGGACTAATTAGGATGGTGCATTTTTGACCCAGTCCGGTACCCTATTGTACTGTAATGTTTCCACTTTTAGAAGCCCAATTATCGAGGACTAAATATGCCAAAATCTACATTTCTACCTAATTTTAGGATAAACAACCTGTTACCTAAGAATAATAGAAAAGGCATTGAATCGATGAAAGCTTTATTTATTTTATTCTGTGATATTTATGATAAATGCATAGGTTATTACCTATAATAGTTAAGTTTAGTACTTACTTACTGACTTCCATGGTATGTGATAAGATGTTATGTTAGTATTTATGTAATTGTTGCGTCTGCCTAATTCAAAGCGATTTATGAAAGATAGTGTTAAATTTAGGGTCTAATATTCTTTAACCAAACAAAATGCTGTGATATTTAATTTATTGATTTTAACTAATAAATTTACTAAATGTTTACTTTCTTTTCTTTACACAATCTTTTCAAGTTATCCTTACTCTCTCTAATAACCGAAAACAACTTTTTACCAGAGATTTCGTCAACATCGTCTTTCAAAGCAGTTAGAGCTTCATCTATAGCTGTTTTGGCTGCAACCAAAAACGGTTTTATGTCTTCAGTTGTTTTTTGAAAACCACCATCATTTGCTATTTTAGATTTCATGACCAATGCTGAGTGCAATTCATGGTGTAAGACTGCACTGTATAGACTCAGTCTGGCATTTCCGGGGTCTATAATTTTTGTTATTCCTATTAGATCTTTGCACATTTTAATCTTCTTGTTCAAAACATCAAGGGAAGTATATCCTGGTTGCCTTCCGTACATCTGCAGCAATGAATGCTTTATTGAATACAAATGATAGTGATTTGGATGTAAGAATGTAGATAATCTATTTAATAAGTTCTCCAATATAGTAACAGATCCTCCCATCATCTGAAGGTTCTCTATTTCTTCTCCCATTTGAGATATAACCATGTTCACTTGAGAGTTACCAACCTTCATTGAGCACTTATTGCAAGCCCAATCAGTCTCATCATCCAATGGGTTTTCTGGTAAGTGTATTCCCTCGCAACGTTTATTTTCATCTCCTAAACATTTCATAGCACTAAGGTAAGTTCCCAACTCAGTGGGGTCACTGCATCGCAGGCACTTACACGAAAAGAATTTGGTGTCTTTTAAATGCTGTCTTCTTGCTTGGGTTCCCCACAGCGCATGACTGTACATTGTGGATAAGTGGTGTCCTTTTGTTACAGGAACTACAACTTTAACTCTTATTTTGTAGAGGTCACTTTTGTCTTTGCCACTAAGATTGAATGTGTGTTTAGTATTTGGTATACAGTTGTGTTCCATAAGACAGGTGTTAGCGTATAAAGCAAGTAATTCAGCACCTTCAGCGAGACGAATTTCTAAGGCATTTGTATCAATTATACCACAAATTTTGTGTAGCAACTCTGGTGACACTTCCGGTAAATATTTCGTTTTTGTTTCTATGTCTAGCTCCCGAATAAATTCATTCATGAGATATTCCACGATGAACTCATTTGCTTCACTGAAATATAGAAGCATTTTATTAATTTACATTATTATACATATAATACAAGTCTTAATGCAATCGCTTAGTCAACATTTTGTTGTGACAAAATCACGTAACAATTTTAAATTGTGTATTTATTTACGCGTAATTTCGACACAATGGTAGTAGTATTCACGATATATGGATGTATAAAGCAATCACAAATAAAAGTAAGTAATGTTTTACCATAAAATCACAATTTAGGTACGTATTTTTATATTTTCAAAAAATGCTTAGGTTATACCTATTCCGTGCAAAATAATGACAAGTTCGTCTACTACCCTATACCTATTCATTATAATAGACCTTCCCAACATTCATAGATATATAGATAGTTACATAGATGGTTTGAGTAATTTTTCCTTCATTAGTATGATTTGCAAGAAGTGGTTCTCTAATAAAACAATTAAATGAAGCATTTCAACGTCAATCTATCTTTATGAAGAAAGAACGAATGATAAAAAAGCGAGCGTGCTTCCATGGAACACACCATCGCTTACTATCTAATACCTACATATTATTATTTATTAGGCCAGTAAAAATAGACGGTTTTTTTGTCAACTTTGCACTAAATTACCGATCCAATTTGTTTTTTATAAAGTTTAGGATCACTGATTATGCACTTTAGGGCCAAAGTTATTGAGACCATTATTGTAGAAAATTTTGTATTCAGTAACTTTTGTTTTAACTGACTGACCTCGTGGCTTAGTTGGTAGTAGCTCTGCCTGCAAAGCCGAGGGTCATGGGTTCGATTCCCACCCAGTGCAAATATTTGTGTGATGAATTCAAATGTTTGCACTGTGTCTGGGTGTTTCTATGTAGTATAATAAGTATGTATTTAAAACTATATAAGTATTATGTCAGCTATTTGGCCGCCATCACACAAGCTTTGCTTAGTTTGGGGTCAGATGGTGTTGTGTGTGAATTGTCCACCAATATTTATTTATTTTAAAAACCAAGACCCCAAAAAGTTTTTTAAGATGGCGCTTGAAGCTCCACCTGGATCTGTCAGCATTTTGTGATTTTATGTTGAGTAAGTGATCCTAAACCTTGTAAAAAAACAAACTGGATCGATAATTTAGTGCAAAGTTACCAATAATAGTTAGGGTAATTCTGTCTTTCTTCATAAAAGATAGATTGACGGTGAAATGCTTCAATCGTGAAATAGTCAATCATGTTAGATGGAACCATAGAAATCTAAACAATAAGGTAATATTTAAATTTAGATTTCTGTGGATAGAACAATCAATAATCGTAATGCCTTACTCGTAAGTTTCTGAGCCTGGTAATCTATCCTCCATGTGCGATTGCATCTCAAGAAGTTTTTTCCAGCTTTCAGATTTATGTGTTTGTAGAAGAGCACACCGCAAAGGCAACAAAGCATCGTGCCTGAAAAAAACAATTAAAATTATACATTGGTAATCGAAATTCCTTATACTACACTGACAAGATCTATTATGGCTAGGCTAGGTTTGTGTTATGGGAATCAGATAGCGGACATGATACGAGGAATTACACAATTGTAAATACTAAATTACACTATAGGGCACAATCCTCAAAAACTAAGTAGCCCGTTAGTTAGATTGCCAAAAAATATTGTACACGTATTTTTTCTTTTGTTTCACAAACAAAAAATGACGAAGATAGAGCGCTTCGAAGTTTCGTGTGACGTCACTTGTGAGTACGATGTTTACTCACGAGTGACGTCGCGACCCCCCACTCTCGAAGTTTGATGCTCGATATCTTTGACGATTTTATATATTACTAGCTGTTACCCGCGACTTCGTCCGCGCGAAATAAATACTAAGGAAACTCAGGCAGTACCTACCTACTTTTATACCCAGACACATTTACGGTTACTAAAAACAGCTTATAATAAAATAATTTCATCAAAATCGGTTCAGTTGTTTAGGTGTGAAAGCGTAAGAGACATTCGTTCCCCATTTTAACTCCAATTTCATCCCCATATAGGTAGTTCGAAATTTAAAAAAAATCGAAAAATTGCTAGAACAAACATTCGTTTGCTTCGTGTCATGTGTCTATATACAGAGTTTCATGGTTTTATCTTCAACGGTTGGGAACTTCCGTATTGACATTCATCTCCCATTTCAACCCCAATTTCACCCCCGTACAGTTCGAAATTACAAAATTGATAGAACAAAGAACAAACATTTGATTGCTTCATGTCAAGTGTCTAGATACAAAATTTGATAACTTTGAAAATCACGAATTTTCATACAACCGTTCATCCCTTCTTTCACCCTCTTAGGGGTTGAATTTCGCAAAACCCCGTCTTAGCGAGCGTCTACGTGCTAAAAGTGACCTCCATGCAAAATTTCAGATTTCTAACATTTGTAGTTTCTGAGATTCCTTGATGAACAAGTGACCTTTCGCTTTTATACATATATAGATGAAAAAACAAAAAATACGTGTCCAGTATTTTTCCATTATCTAGCTGACGAACTAATTAGGATGGTGTATTTTTGACCCAGTCCGGTACTCTATTACACAATCGTAATACATTTTGTAGTGGTAGGACTCTTAGCAGAGTCCGACTGGGGAAGTACCACACCTTTGCCAGTTATTCTACCGCCAAGCAGTAATGTGGAAACATTACTGTGTTCCGGTTTGAAGGGCAATATTTCCAGAGAAATTACAGGACTTAGAGATATAACATCTTAGACCTCTGGGTGACGAGCGCAGTGCAGTGCTTGGTAATGATTTGGACTCTTCATGTTCCAATAGCTGCGTGTCACTGTGCTGTTATGTGGCAGGCATGTTGCTTACCATCAGGCATATGTCCTGATCGTCTGAACACATTTACAAAAAAAAAAGAATAGATTCTTTATGTTGTGACATTTTTTTAATGATATGTGTGATTCCAATAATTCAAAAAGTAATCAATATTCATAACATTACAATTGCAAATATTACGACGATTTTATCGATAAACACATAAACACGTATCTATTATTACCTGATCTAGGAATCATTACGACTCTACAAGAATATGAGGTCAATGTCATATCATATTTTTTATAGCAAAAGTGTTGTTGTGATGTACCTAAAAGTTGTTAGACTTCTTACAGCACAGTAAATGTTTCCACAGCTAAGATTCTGAGACCATAATCTACCACGTTGGCTCATAGACTACAGGCCCGTGAACAAAATGTACGTTGTACGGGTCAAATGAACCACCATGAGACCTATATAGGATGATAGAAGGGTGTAAAGTAGTAAGATTCAGCACTGTGCCGTCACTTGTAAGCTGTCCAACCGAGTGCAGTTAAAAAGGGGGGGGGGGGGGGTTGCAACCCTCGATCATTTCACAGGTCCACAGTCTATAGTCTATCAGTGCTAGTCGATGGATGACATACCTCGAAAGACTAGGATTTTCTCACAATGTTCTTTTCACCGTTAAAGTCAGTAGGGATGATAAAATTGTACATTTGAGACTTGGGGCCCTCTCTCTTATAAAGAAAATTCATGACCATAGTCCACCACGTTGACGTAGAGGCGGATGACATAATGACATCGAAAGATTCTAAGAACATGGATTTAAAAAGACTTCAAAGTCTTGAACATCGCCGTAAAATTGCTAGTCTATCGGTTTTTTATCGGATACACTTCGGAGAGTGTGCGACTGACTTACATGATCTAATACCACCTTGTCCTTTTTTCTATCGGAATGCTCGTAGCTCGAAAAAGCGACATCGTTTCATGGTTGATGTTCCAAAGACACGAACGAAGAGATTTGACTCTACTTTTGTGATAAGAACGTCTAGGCTGTGGAATGCGTTGCCTGTGTGGGTTTTCCCCAATGGTTACAATCTTTGTGTCTTCAAATCGAGAGTGAATCGGTTTTTTTCTAGGTAAACACGTTCCATCGTAGACCGCATCGTCGCTTAACATCAGGCGAGATGGCGGTCAAGTGTAAACCTAAACGGTAAAAAAAAAAAAAAACATGCCAGTCTCCTTACAATGTTTTCTTGAATGTTTGTTGATCAATCACGTTGGAACATCTGAACGGATCGAGTTGAAATTTAAAACACAGTTAGATTATAGCCTGGTGAAACACATAAGCTATATTCATTCCGGGCAAATCACAGGAACTTGAACTACGCGGGCAAAATCGCGGGGCGTTGTAATGTTAGTAGTTAATATAGGTAGAGAAGGCGCGCAGAATATCAACATTAAAAAATCGGTTGTCTGTAAAGTTACTGACGATAGTTGAACGTGACAACTTCAACTACGGCTTAGAGCGAGGTAACGCCGCATGACGTCATGCGGCGAGGTAACGGCGCATGACGTCATGCGGCGAGGTAACGGCGGTAACGGCGCATGACGTCATGTTTTTTCGTGCGTCCAGCCGGCTTCATCGAATTATAAGACGTTGTCACGTCAAAAACTACCTACCTAAAAATATTGTGCATTCTACTTTCATAGTTGGTCTGAGTGCACACTACCATGTATTGGACACTTAAAGTCTCTGGTAAATTTTAGAATATTACCACTACAATAAATAAGCTTCTAATAGAGAGAGAGAGCTGGAAGTTATCTTAGGTTCAACTCACACGAAAGGAGCAGCGCAGCGACGTACAGTTTTATTGTAATTCAATTTAAAACCTTTTGTGCATTGTTTTAATACACAGTATCGCTTGAGAAACCGCGCGCTGCTTTTGCGTCGTCGGAATGCTCGCGGGCGGGCGCGCGACTTTTTATATTTCTCAGGCGATAGCAATGAAAGTAAGGCTTAAAATCGTATCTATTACAATGGAATTGTGTGCCGCTGGTCCTTTGGTGTAATTGGAGCTTTTTAGGGTTAGGTAAGTAAAAGAAGAGCTGAGCATTGGACCCTTTTAACAAAACTGTCGGCTGATGATGTCGCGTGATGCAAGCCGCCTGTGACCGCAGGAAATAAGTACTTAAAAGTCTAGAATATCAACGGAATTTATATTAATCTCATTTTTTTGCCTCGGGTAATAAATTTTGATTACCTAGATTGACTGGACAATCAATATTAATCGCAGTTAAAATGCTAGTACCTGTCAATGTCAACCAATCTGTGGTGCAATTCACGTTGTTCTTATTGGTCATCGTGCTAAACACGTGTGGTTACCGGAATGACTTGACCCCAAACATGTACTGGAATTCTACGCTGTCGTCAGTCAGGTTATAATGGCTTTTGTTTTTGCGTTTCGAGTATTGGTCGTCGTGATTATGGTTACTGGAACATTTATAGCTTAGGGGCATTCAATTGACAAGATTTTATTAAAAAAAGCACTGAACCATAAATATCCGGTCTTTAGACCATTGGCAAGCTAAAATATAAAATACTTGTATTGGTGAATCTTACACATAGTTTTGCAGATTAAAGTTACATGCCAGAATGTTCTTTACATTGTGCTTATAGAGCTAAACCGTGGCTTCCCACATGCACTTCTCTGTAGGAAAATGTATGGGAAAATACCGAGAAGTCTCACTTTCTAAGAAATCGCTATAACTTTCAAAAGTTACCGAAACTGGGTACCGATTTAACTATTTCAGGAAGGCTGCTATAATCCTATCGTCCAATAATATGAGTCAGCTTCCTGACTTAGTGAGGGAATGTGGTACTTGTATCAACCAGCTTATCAGCGTTGAGTAAGTTGTAATTACCTGTAGTATTCTGCCATGTTATCCAGAGCACAGTCGGGTCTGGCGCTGAGAATGGCACATTCTAACCCGTGGTGTCGAGGGTCTTTGAGGCCGGAACAGTTCCCGGAACACACTGGCCATCCGCATCTGAAATTACAATTAAATATTCGATGATTTACCTTGATAGGAATAATTTAAGTGAGGCTTTACAAATTAATGTCAATCGACTTTTCAAAACTCAAAGTTTGGACATATTGTGCGGTATAAATTAAGTCGTTTTCATCTATATTTCTTCATTATTCTTTATGCGTACCGTAAGGGAGAGGAATGAATCAATGTTTACTGTAAACTACAACCCATGTTTCTTCAAGACCAGCGGAAATAGATAAATAGAAGTTCTTAACCTAGTATTCAGAGCGACAATTCCCCAATATCCTTAACGCCCGAGCTACAACATGAGGGTAGTTTTTCAAACTAGGATAGCAAGCTAGTACTTCTAGCTTCTTGTAGACAACGCTATACGCAACGCTTGTTTTGTTTACACGAAGCCAGAAGCTAGCTTACTAAGCTTTGTGTAGCTCAGGCATAAAAGTATCGAGTTTGGTCATCCTCAAGTTTAATAACCCAATTTAAATTAGGAACGTTACCTAGCACATCTCTCGCCCGCTTCAGTAACCACAGGCTTGTAGCACCCTACGCACGGCATCATGGCTTCAGGGTCCGCCATCGCCTTAGGTCCGAAGATCAGAGGCTTCTCACTCAACACCATATCTCCGGGCGATAAGTCTCTTGATGCCACAATGTAGCGGCCAAGCTCTTCTGAACGATGAACCTGGAAATAAGGAAATAAATTGATAACATTAGAGAACCTTATAAGATCGACTTTTACCCAATCTGTTAATGAAATATATTTTGTAAGTAATTGAGTACCTATGTCCATCATAATCAGCCCACATTCGTCCACTGTTAGGCTCCTTTGCCACCAGAGATGTGCGAGGATGCGTAGCGAGGGATGTGTTTGTAAAGAACCAATACGATCGCTTCATTTACCTCGCCTCGGTCAGCACAGCTCTGGTGGAAACAGCTCAGCGGAGCGGAGCAGATTTTAGCGCATACAAAACAAGCGAGGGATGTGTGCGAGGGATGTGTTGCGAAGTACAAACCAGTCCATAGACAGAGTCGCAACGCATGCTCGCACCGTACATGATTCACAGCTCCGCTACACATCCTCGTACGACACATTTTCCTCGCACAGCTTTGGTGGTAACCTCCACACATTTTCACAGCACAGCTAGACATCCTCGTACGACACATTCCCCTCGCACATCTTTGGTGGAAACGCAGTATAAGACATAGGCCTCTCCAATAAAACGCCGCTCAGACCGATCATCGGCTTTGAGTTTCCAATCGCCACCAAGCTGCCTTTTGTAAATAGTCACTCGGTGTGGTCTCAGGGCCTCCTACACAAGTTTCATTGCGATGTCATCATCATCATCATCAACATCGCACTAAATGTTCCCACTGCTGGGACACGGGGCTTTCTCTCGCAAGGAGAGACTTGCGAGAGAGTTGAGAGAGATATGGGCCGGGATGTCTGAAAAACCCTGGCCAGGGTGTATCTTTTGTATTGGATATCTTTAGAGAGATACTTGTAGTACAAAATACGTCCATCATACCCTGTTAAGTAACAACGGTAATTTTTATTTTTAATCAATTTAATAGTAGTAAATCACCTTATCAACTTAAAACAAGGAAACACAATAAAACAGTTTCTATTTTCCCGCTTATTATTAACCTTTTCTCAAACCCATAAAATCAAACCATTTCCATCCTAATGTTGCCTGGAAGAGATCGTTTTTAAGTCCGCGATTGTATTGCTGGTTTTTATTGATTTTAACATACTTCAAAATCAGGAGAGGTTTTAAATTCGGCTGTTTTTTTGCATGAATGTATGCGATAGCGATTGGGATTCAATTTTGATACTTGTTTTTTTGTTTGCTAGGGCATTTATAGATGGTCCCACATCAATTTTATCGAAATCAGTGTGGCCTTTGAAGTATGAATAAAAAACTAAAATTTCCTTTCATGTGTTTAGACGAAATAGCTATAGATTCTTATTAAATTTGGTCGAGTCAGTTATGTTTTTTTTTGTCGACGAAAATAAATTATTATGGTGTACAATAATGACTTTCCAAACATATTTCTCAATGAGGATCTATTATCTATTAGTTACTCGGAATGTTTGATTCCTATAGCTATGTAGTAATACACCGACCACCGATGATCATGAGGCTTATTTTCAAGAAATTACAAGCTAACAACTCGTTACTCACATTACCTACATTGTAGTTCCAATATACAACTACCTGATCGATAAATAATTTGAAGCCCGATCAGAGAATGCAATTTTAAATCCAAGATTACAGTCATCAGAGAATAAAGAGTACGTATCAATAAAAATAATTATTTCTGTGATGTCAGAGAATAAACTATAGGTACATAATTATATGTGGAAATAAACTCTTTGTCCTGAAATTCCTGCTTACTTAACTAATTTGGTGAAGTTATAGTAATAAATCTACTATCTTCTACAGTTAGTAAAGTATTGTATCACCTGCAATTTAAAAAAATCGCAGTAATAGGGATGACCGGTAAAAGTATAGTAAGAGTCGTATTTTTTTTAAAGAGTGACGAGACGAACATGACGTGTTCCTGATGGTAAGCAACATGCCTGCCACATAACAGAACAGTGACACGCAGCTATTATAACATGAAGTGTCCAAATCATTCCCTAGCACTGCACTGCCCTCGTCACCCAGAGATCTAAGATGTTATATCTCTACGCCCTGTAATTTCTCTGGAAACATTGCCCTTCAAACCGGAACACAGTAATGTGTCCACATTACTGCTTGGCGGTAGAATAACTGGCAAAGGTGTGGCTCATCCCCAGGCGGACTCTGCTAAGAGTCCTACTATAAATAAAATTGCCAAGTGCGAGTTGGACTCGCCCATGAAGGGTTCCGTTGCAGCAAGTAACATAATATAGGTACATAGTACACATAGTTCTTGTAGTTCGTTGTAACTTTGATCGAAGTTTTAATAATAGTGTATTTATGACGTACTAAAAAAAAACTACTCATCAGATCGAGTTCAAACCAATTTTCGTTGGTAGTTTTTATAGTAATGTACATCATATATTTTTTTTAAATTTTTCATTCTCTTACTTTAGAAGTTAGAGGGGGGGGGGACACACATTTTACCACTTTGGAAGTGTCTCTCGCGCAAATTATTCAGTGTAGACAAAAACTTTGTTAGTAACCTCAACATCATTTTTGAAAACCTATCGATAAACACCTCACACGTTTAGGTTTGATGAAAAAAAAAATTTTGAGTTTCAGTTCTCAGTATGGGGGGCAACCCTAATTTTTCTTTTTTTTAATTTTTTTTGTAAAAATCCTAATGCGGTTCACAGAATACATCTACTCACCAAGTTTCAACAGTGTAGTTCTCATAGTTTCGGCAAAAAGTGGCTGTGACATACGGACGGACAGACAGACAGACAGACATAACGAATCTATAAGGGTTCCGTTTTTACGTTTTACGGAACCCTAAAAATCGCAGTAATAGGGATTGCCGGTAAAAGTGTAATAATAGTACCTACCTAGTATTTAAACTTGTTTTTTTTTTTTTTTTTTTTTTAAATAAGAGTGGCGAGACTAACAAGCTATGTGCCTGATGGTAAGCTACATGCCTGCCACATAACAGAACAGTGACATGCAGCTATTAAACATGAAGAGTCCAAATCATTCCCCAGCACTGCACTGCGCTCGTCACCCAGAGATCTAAGATGTTATATCTCTAAGCCCTTCCCCAGGCGGACTCTGCTAAGAGTCCTACTACTATAAAATATGCTGTTTAGGTAATACTATCTAATACTACATGTGATAGTATTAGTATTACCTACACAGCGCTAATGTTGGACAAAATGCCGAAATGCATGTAGGTGACGCCAACTTACAAGATTTGACCCATCCAAAAAGCTGACTTAAACCATCGATATAAATTAGCAGATGTGCCCTCCCAAACTTCAGGCGCACGTAATTATCTTATCGTTGGGAAGAGTTGGGTTGAGCTCACTCTATCCGTTTTAGTCGATTGTAGGAAGCGGTGAACGCCATTTGCTGTCAATAACCAAAATAAATAGAACCGCAACATACCTCATACCAATCTACTTGCCCGTAAGCGATTCTAGGGGTCAAATAGATTGGTAGTTGTAGAAGCACTCACGCTACACACAGAGACGCAGTTTGTTAACAATTTCAAGGTGATCAGGACACATCTTGTGATTTATATCGATGACTAAAACGTGCACGTGCCGTTCTGGTAATGCGACGGCGTGTCGTTCTGACGCTATGCGACTACACCGGTGCTACATTAGCATGTGTTGGTGACGCGAAACCATAAGATAGTCCCCAACCAAAAAGTGATCATATATTATTATATACCTACATAAATATACCTACGGATAAAAAAGTTTTCACTTCAAATGTTATAATGTTCAAGGGATAAATATCATTACTTCTTTTTACTATAAACTTGTGGTAAGTACTTACGAATTATTATTTTTGCAAAAGCTGAAAATTCTTTAAAATCATTAGCGCTTATTTCAGAATAATTTTCGAAAAAACTAAAAATATCGAATACTCGAATAATGAAAGTTTTACCCTCCTTTTTAGAAGTCGGTTATAAAGTAAAATCTAATTAGTAACCTGCTAAAAAAACGTTGTTTTGATTAGCAATAGAAGACTAAATTAACTACTTAAAGATTTATAGAACAGAAGAACTTACTCTGAGTATTCAGAATTTAGAAAAAATATGTTTTAAAACGGAATCCTATTATTATATTATATTAGATTATTATTATTTACTATTTTTCCACATAATATTAAAACATCTATTAGCATGACATCTATTGATGTTTTTGCGCAACAAGATGAAATTGTATGGTTTCGTTCTACCATTTGAATCGCAAAACGTATCAGTCCCTATTGTATCCAAATAGTTCTACCACTAAACAATAGATGGCGCGCTAACAAATAAATCAAAATACCTCGAAAGTTGTTTCGGATGTTCCATTTTGAGGCCCCATTATACCTGAAAATAAAAATTATATGCATAATTATTTAAAAATTTGTTTTTATTTTTAATAGCTTACTACTCAAATTTCAGAAATGACAGACAATAACAATTCAATAGTATCCTAAAATAAAGAGCCAGAGTTTAAAGTTTATGGTGCAATCTCTTAGGTATTGTTGTGGAAAGAAATACAAATAAATTTGATTGAATTTGTTTAAAAGCTTTTGTTAATTTAATATTCATAATTATGTTATTTTTTTAATTGATACAAATTACGATTCGATTAATTTAATTTAATTTCTTGATTATTTGAAAACATGCCATTTTTTTTTTATTGTTGATTTTATAATTTATAATCAAAATAAAAATAAAAGTTAAACTAAATAATGTTTTATTAGTCCCCAATAAAAATATCACTCCTGTCACCACTTCTGACCCTGCCTACGCCTCCGACTTCGGTTCCGACTCCGGTTCCGACTCCTATAAATCAAATTTAAAAACTCCGACTCCGCCTTCACATTTAGCAACACCACTGCCCATAACAACAAAGCGGCACGGAGCTATCGGAACATGCAGAGTCCAAATAATTAGGTGTCATCACTGTCGACATTAAAATATCAGAATCTAACTATATTCCTTGAAATGCATCTGAATACATTGCCCTCCAAAACGGAACACAATAATGTTTGCACATTACTCCTTCCCCGTGCTTCTTCAGACGTGCGTGACGTAGGATAAAATAACTCCAGTAGATCGGTTTCGTCGAAACCCGTAGTTTGGCGTCGCTAGCGTCAGCTAGTTACAAGTTAATTGACAGTTGTAAATAGGATAAGGTCAGCACAAAATTGGCACGGATTCAAAGCCATTCAATTAAAATCAGTGCTCTGTGAAAAGAACCTTGACGAGTTGAATGATCTTAATATATAAAATAGGTACAAATTCAATTTTGGTACAAAACTACAAGCAGACAAGCACACAGCAAGCAAAACATAGCAAGAGAGTAATTGCCGCGTAACGTCACGAGTCGTGACGTCACGAGTCACGATGTCTAAAGACCGATTTAAACTGAACGAGTATAGAGCTAGAGCTGGAACAAGAACATTATTTCTTGATCTTTTAGTGTAAACGAAAGATCGTTCGTAGCGTTTTCCATATTAGATATTCCATAGAATTTTTGCGAACGCAAACAAAACAACGAAAGAATGCTCTACGTTTGTTTACACCAAATGAATTTGATACAGTGGGGATAGAATGAGCATTCGCTCGTCTGATGTAAATCGGCCTTCAGGAAAGCACAGATTTTTCCCGTCCGCATGCTCTTAGCATTGGATTTAGGTATCAAAATAAACGCAGTGGAACAAAATACCTACCTACGTACTATTATTTTAATTTCTATTTCTAGTTTTTCAAATTCGGGCAAAAAAATATTGTTTTATGGTGATTTTATTTATTTTGTGCTATAATTATTTTAAATTAATTTATATCCGGTGACACAACTCGTTTTGGATTATTATTAACTTTCAACACATAAATCGATACCGAAATATGTATGTCGAAAAATATAATCGGTGGCTCTCCAGGATTGTCGGTAGAAGTGAAAACACAACATTTGTATGTACGGTGTACGTGTAGCTCTGTACTTATTAAATTAATGAAATTTTACTTTTATTTTAATGTATATAGATGCTATACTGTGCTGGTTTATTTTTAGTCATAGTTCTCATAGTTTAGGTTCACAAGTGGGTTATTTATTTTTCTAGCATTTGCAGGCGTTTGTCGACGACCAGGACGTCTACTCTGTTTCTACGATAACGAAATTGCGAAAAAAACTCGCGACTTTCCTGCTCTTGTTCTAATTCGTTTCGTCCGATACAACATTGTTTGACGTTTAAATGTTCTAAGCATACTCTAATTAGAGTAGGCTTAGAACATTTAAAAGGACAAAACGACGGATAGAAGTAGAATCGGAGTTGGAAAATCGCGAGCTTATTTCGAAATTACGTTTTCGTTGAATTAGAGTAGACGTCCTGGTATTTTTTCATTTATCTCTACTTAGGTCACAAGTCACAGCAATTGGTCATAAATCATAATTCAGATTTCCATAATGTCATAATGTCTGTTTACGATGCAAATGTTAGTTTTGGCACGTTCTACGTTATTCCTGGAAATCATTACATGAAATGGGAAAACTGGGCTATGGAGTTCTATTTTTAAGACGCGATACGAGTATTCGCAAAGAAGTAAATATTAGATAATTTTTAAAGATTTGGAATCAGACGGCTAAGGAAGAAACCCAGTGTATCCATGGCCTATTGACTTAGTAGTAGTAAGTCTTCTGTCTGCAGAACCGTAGGTCGTGAGTTTGATTCCTATCTAGATAGGAATACCTACCTACTTACCTACTACTACGTACATTTTTTTGCAATGAATATTTAAATAAATAAACTTAGAAAAAATAATTCGTGTTTGTAATATGGCGGCCAGATAGCTGATATAATACTTATATTGTTTTATATACATACTTATTATTACATAGAAACACCCAGACACAGTGCAAACATTTGAATTCTTCACACAAATATTTGAGAGAGCAGAGCTACTACTCACTAAGCCACGAGGCCAGTATACATAGGTACATTCCTTCTCTGCTTGGGTGTTTCTACAATAATTATCTTTCGTGTATGTATTTTATCAGCGATCTGGAGTCTATAACGCTTTTCAATATAGGGCAAGTTAGTCTTGTGACCTTGTGAGGGAAATGTTTAGCGACAGTTACCTACATATTTATTGAAATGTTGATAATCCTCTTATGTAACCTATGATAACTACAAGCGCACTAAACCTACACTATTTCAGTACATCTGTTTATTTATCCGCAACATTCGGAATCGAATTACGAGAGAAATTGTAGAGAGTTCGGGATTAGAAGCGCGGGTTTTGGAACCGCCTAATGACATCCCACTATCCCACTAATCCTACTATCCTACTAATATTATAAATGTCTATGTATGGATGTTTGGATATTTGGATGTTTGGATGTTTGTTGCTCAATCACGTCCTAACGTATAAACGGATCGGGCTGAAATTTGGAACACAGATAGATTATAGTCTGGAAGAACACATAGACTACTTGTTATCCCGGAAAAACAACCGGAACAACGGAAACGGGAACTTCGCGGGTAACACCGCGGGGCGCTGCTAGTATTATAAATGTCAAATTATGGATGTTTGGATGTTTGAATGTTTGTTGCTCAATCACGGCGTAACGTATGAACGGATCAGGCTGAAATTTGGAATACTATATAGATTATAGTCTGGAAGAACACATAGGCTGCCTTTTATCCCGGAAAAATAAGGGTAACGACGGGAACGGGAAGTACGCGGGTGAAACCGCGGGGCACTGCTAGTAGTGTAATATATCTTATTATCTGTTGTTTTGTTTTTGATTAATTAACTACGTAAGATTATGTTTTGTTTGTTATTACCTAATTATTTAATTTAATTGACTACTTATTGTATTTCTCCTCATTGGAGCATGATTGAAATTTACGTAATTATTTGACATTTTTATATAAGACATTTTGTTTTTTTTTTAATTGACATGTAACTATCATTTTGTTTGAATAAAAATCTGAATCTGAATCTTAATATATGTAAGTAGAGTTCACCACCCATCTTGCATCCATGCACTATAATCATGGATGTATAAAAAAAGTCGGACGTAGGTAGTCTCGCTAAAACAAAAACTGTGTCACTAGAGTCGGCCACATTACTGCCGTCCGCAAGCTTAAATGCCGTTATCTAACATCGGGTCGATTTGGACTTTTAAATGGCACTACAATCAGAAAAAAATTATCTATCGATCTGTGTAACCCGTGTTTCTCTAGGTATGTTAGTTTTTAAGATACCAAAACTAAAAATGCCGTTAAGTCATTTTATTTTGTATGGTTCCAACGCTAAAACGCAGTTAAATAACAATACTTACCTAAAAAGCCGCTAAGGTATTTTAACGTTACCTTTGGCTGAAATTTTCTTTGATTTTCCATTACTTAATTGCCGTTAACTGACTTTTGTACGCTATAGTGCCGTTAAAGCACTTAAATGTGTTTAAACAAAGTTCCATTTATAATTTATATTGTATTTGTCCAACGCTATAAAGCCGTTATGCTTGAATACAACACAAAAATGCAGTTAAACATACTTAACGGCTTTTTAGACTAGTTAATACGTATGCAATTTTGTAAACTTAAAACAGAAAATATCACAAAGCTACCTTAACTATGTGATATAAATTATTTATTTTTTACAATACTAGACTAAAATGCGGCTATGCCACATTACTTTACTAAAATGCCGTTACAAGTTCTTGCGTATGCAGTACGATAATATGTGAAGGAAATCAAGTGCAGATGAATAAGATGCTTTCGTTCCCTCCAACTTGTTACGATGGCTTAAAACACATTTAGATGAGTCAAACTAGATCTGGTATCTGTGTCTGGGTGTTTCTATGTATAATAAGTATGTATTTAAAACTAAATAAGTATTATATCAGCTATCTGGCCGCCATCACACAAGCTTTGCTTAGTTTGGGGTCAGATGGTGCTGTGTGTGAATTGCCCACCAATATTTATTTATTTATTTATAGAAAAAATCGGAAATGATCCTTATGCTACATCTTGTTCCGACTCTTCCAGTGTCATTGATACATTTTGGGACGTATAAATTATGTTACAGTACTCGTCTTTCTTTAGATTTTAATGAAATCACAAATCTATCTAATGAAACTTTAACAGGTTTTAATAGACTTACAAGGAAAGTAGAGTAATTCTCTACAAAATCATCAAAACAAACATTCAGTTTAAAGAGTTAACATAAAATTTTACAGCCAGATGATGATAGCACCATACCGTATCTGTTGAAGTTTTAAACTCCACAATCAAGTTTACAGTGTGATTTCAATTCAGATGACCTGCACGTTATAATGATTTTAAGATAGCTGATTCAAGTGAAAACTTTAGTAACTATTTTCAAGAAATCCATTAAGCATAAGTTTAAACGTAACCATAAGTCTGACTTTAAGAACCACAACATCATTAATAAATACCTACAGAAAACTAGCTTAAAAACGGTACCATTTAACGTTGTATTAAAAACATTGGCAATGCCGTTATACAGAATACAGAAAAACTAACTGAAGGCTGGTTGGAAAAGCGTAGAAGCTCAATTAATGAACCTCAAAAAAATGTCAGTATTTCCATCTCTCTGTCAAACGCGGAGACACATGATAGAAATTGGTGAATATCAGAACCTATCTACTTTAATGTTTATGCAACGACCACAAAGCAGTTGACAGTTTGGAAAATAAAAATTATGACTGAATCAAAGAAAAAGATCTGATGTATACAATTGGGTTGTTAACAGTGCAATGCAGTTGCAGTGCACAAAATAAAATTGACTATTATGTTCACTTCTTCTCAGTGTCATTTATTTACTAAATGCATTTATTTACTAAACCAAAATCATCTGCATATAACAAATTACGCTTTATTATTTCAAATCTGAACACAGTTTCATGAGTTGCGAACAAGAAGATCATAAAGTAAAGTAAGAAATGCAATAAAGGTAAGTTATATGATTTTGACCATTTTGATGAGACAGTATGAGTTAGCAACTCAAAAGTAAATATGAAGTTTATAGCACCAAACAATTTCGTCATTGTGCCAAATAACGCTTCAGAAAGAAGAATTCAAATTAAGCCCCTGAGTTAATCTCAAAAATATGTCGTACATGTGGATTTACTCTGATTTTGAGTTTTATTGTGATAGCTTGTAGGTACAAAAATTATTGCCAGAAAGATTATTTATATTATTTTGCTTTCTTCAATGGCAAATACTTAAAATACCAGAAATTATAAAACTTCGTTTCAAATCAAAAGCAAAATGCAGATATACTAAGCGGAAGATTAATTTAGTTCAATTCATAGAGCAACATAGCGCCAACACATAAGCTATTGTTTTGGAAGAACTTGTCGACCGACGACAAAGAATGATAATGCTAGTAAAGCAATATTTAGACTCAAGAAAAATATTTGAGTCTTAGGTATTATTAATTATTTTGTAGGAATATTTATCCAAAAGTTTAAGTGATTGTGACAAAAATAAAACAAAAACAATTGATCTCTATTGTAGATTTTTGAAAATCTGTTGTAAGTAAGGGCAATAATAGTAGTATTTTAATTTTAAATGTAATTTTTTGTAATTTTGCCTTGTTATTTTACATTTTAACTCCTGAGAAATTGTATTGTTAGATACTTAGGCTTGTATTCGAAAAAGATTAACAAAAATGCTGTTTGTTGTTTTTTAATGCCAATAAAAGTCTAGTTTTTAAAGTAATTTTTGTTTACTTATTTCACATAAATCATCACTTTTATTGTATTTTCTTAAATATCTTGTGAGTCATGCTTAGCTTAATTGCAGTTAAAGGTAAAGGTTTTGCATTTAATCGCATTTTAGTGTTGTAAAATGCTCTGAAATAACCGATTAAAACCAATTTATGAAGTTTACTAGTTTTAAATGCGGTTAAATGACTTTAACCGCATTGTAATCTTGGATGTTTCATGATATAACGGCATTTTAGTTTTGGAATGATTTCAAATTCTGTAGTCAAGTACCATCCAATGAAATTAAAGAAAATATCAAGCTAAAATGCCGTTAAACTATACATAACGGCATTTTAGTGGTGATTTTGAAAAGATTTTAAGACAAAATTACAAGACTAGAATGCAAAAACGCTTATAACTCTTATTTTGCACACCTTAATATCTTGAAAATACTATGATTTCAAAGTGTTTTTGCAGCTCTATATAAAGGTATCAAAATTATGGAAATACGTATTTCACTTATCAAATGGCATAATTTTAAAATTTAGAAACAGTTTTCCCGCGATATCTCGAAACTACATTTTGGTACTTAACGGCATTGTAGTTTGCGGACGGCAGATTAGCACGTGTGCGTTGTCAGGTTGTCACTGATAGGCTGACACGCACACATATACACAAGTAGCGCGTGTAATGACCCACTGATGTTGCGTGTCAGCCTGTTTGTGACAGACGTGCATAATATGTGGCCGACTCGATGGACACAGTTTTTGTTTTAGCGAGACTACGTCCGACTTGTTTTATACGTCCATGACTATAATAGACTAAATGGAAATGTAAAATAAGCGGGGAGATGGTTCCTTATGTCTGGTATTTTTTTTAATTCTGCGTGAACAAAATCTAAGTCAGAAGTCAAAGAAATAAAATGAGAAAAATGTTACTAAGTGTTTGTACCTCATTAAAGATAGGTAGGTAGGTAGGTATATTTGGAAAAAATGCTTCTAATTATCATGGCCTGCATAAACGATTTAAATTTAGTTGAAAAAAGCTAATACAGGCTAGTTAGCTCAGTAAAAACCCATCAAATAAAATGTTTTGTCATGCAGAAGTTTCGAGGAAAATCTTTTAAATAAAATTCTCGTGTCTCAGTGTTAGTTACCTTACTCCTCCGAAACGGCTTTACTGATTTATAACAAATTTTATATGCATATTCAGTAGGTCTGAGAATTGGCTACTAGCTATTTTTCATACCCCTAAGTGATAAGGGTTGTTCACACCTAATTATTTTTTTAAATTTTTGAACTACATTTTTTGTTTTTATTTTTTTATAATGTGGCATTAAAAAATACATACAACCCTAAAATTTTACCCTTTTATCACCAACCCCTATTTTTTAACAGCCATTTTAGTAATTTAATCATTTGACAGTGAACTCCTCCTAAGCGGCGGGACCGACTTGAATGATTTTTTTGTGTGTGTACAATGTACATGTGGATTCGAGGATGGTTTAGATTCACAAATAAGCCCGGCAGATGGTGCTGCAGACAGTGTCTAGGTTATGATCCGAGCGAAGCCGGAACGGGCCGCTAGTGTTTATATAGAATAAGCCCGCCCACGGCGAATGTGCGTTGATTCGCCTCCGCTTAGTTCGATCGTATTATCTAGATATTGGTTGGACTTTGCTCTTGATCGATCCTCTCACCACAACTAATTGTTAATTTTAGTACTTCTAGAAACTAATTACAAAAATAAATAAATTGCAATCGGTTAAATGTTTTGAAAATCGTTATACTAATGACAGCAAATATGGTTTCGTCAAATATTTGACACAGATTAAGTAAGTCGTTACTAATTTTAGGGCACTTTCTCGCTGTTTTGTTTTGTAATTTTTTGTATTTATTGTTTCTACGATTGTTCGTTGAACCATGTGCATGCTTAGAATTAGATTTTATGTATTAACTAGCTGTTACCCGCGACTTCGCCCGCGCGAAATAAACACTAAGGTAACTCGGGCAGTAACTATTTGTATACCCAGACACATTTACGGTTACTAAAAACAGCTTATTATAAAACAATTGTACACAATTCCATCAAAATCGGTTCAGTTGTTTAGATTTCAAAGCGTAAGAGACATACGGCCCCCATTTCAACTCTAATTTCATCCCCATACAGTTCGAAATTACAAAATTGCTAAAACACACATTCGTTTGCTTCGTGTCAAGTGTCTGTATACAAAGTTTCATGTTTTTTTCTTCAACGGTTGGGAACTTCCATATTGACATTCATCCCACATTTCAACCCCAATTTCACCCCCATACAGTTTGAAATTACAAAATTGCTAGAACAAACATTCGTTTGCTTCGTGTTAAGTGTCTACACACAGAGTTTCATGGTTTTATCTACAACGGTTGGGAACTTTCATATTGACATTCATCCCCCATTTCAACCCCAATTTTACCCCCGTGCAATTTGAAATTACAAAATTGCTAGAATAAATATTCATTAGCTTTGTTTCAAGTACCTATTTACAGAGTTTCATGGTTTTATCTTCAACGGTTGGGAACTTCCATATTGACATTCGTCCCCATTTCAACCCCAACTTCACCCCCGTACAGTTTGAAATTACAAAATTGCTAGAACAAACATTCGTTTGCTTCGTGTTAAGTGTCTATACACAGAGTTTCATGGTTTTATCTTCAACGGTTGGGAACTTCCATATTGACATTCATCCCCCATTTCAACCCCAATTTCACCCCCGTGCAGTTTGAAATTACAAAATTGATAGAACAGTATTTAATTGCTTCGTGTCAAGTGTCTAGATACAAAATTTGATAACTTTAAAAATGACGAATTTTCATACAACCGTTCATCCCTTGTTTCAACCTCTTAGGGGTTGAATTTTGCAAAACCTCGTCTTAGCGAGTGCCTACGTGCTAAAAGGGACCTCCATGCAAAATTTCAGATTCCTAGCATATGTAGTTTCTGAGATTCCTTGATGAGTGACCTTTCGCTTTTATACAACGTGGTGGATTTACCCCCAACAATATTTTGATAGTCCATTCTAACACTGATGTAGACTTCGTCACCGAAGGTCTCTTTCCCCTCAGCACAGTAGATCACGAGATAATTCGAGTCAAAGTTTGACGTAAAATTCCTACCAAATCACCAGCTTCAACCTTAACGCATGTACAGCTGACAAACGACCTTACCGCCGACGCCACGACGTCGTACAAAAATCCGTGCCGAGATCAGGCCATTAGGGGTATGTCAAATAAAATAACAAACAAAACAAATGTTTTTTTTATGGAAAAAAAAAATTGCGCTTTCAAGTCTAATTTTCACATACATTATTCAAAACGTTATGTAGATAAACTACAATGAATATTGTTGCACCTTTCTGCAACACCTTGTATATATAGATTAAGATTATGAAATGTAACAATGAATATATTAAATAAGTATATAAATAAATGTTAAGGTATTTTTAACTTTGCCAGTTAATCTACCGCCAAGCAGTGATTTACAAGCATTACTGTGGTCCGGTTTGAAGGGCAATGATTCCAGAGAAATTACAGGGCTTAGAGATATAACATCTTAGATCTCTGGGTGACGAGCGCAGTGCAGTGATAGATGATGATCTGGACTCTTCATGTTCCTATAGCTGCGTGTCACTGTGCTGTCATATGGGAGGCATGTTGCTTACCATCAGGCACATGTCCTGCTCGTAACGTCACTTTTTATTAAAAAAAATGTATGTCAATATACTTACGATTGATAATTGAAAAACACTGCACTGTTAAATACACAAAAACCCGAGAAGCACTGAAACGTGTATTTTTTTGGAAGCCGATCCGCGTCTGCGCACGTGAGCGCGCACGGCTATCGCTAGAAGAAATAGATTTTCAGTTACGTAACGTAAGTTGGAACGATTTCTGAATAGGCTTTTTTCGTTACTAAAGATGCGCTACTGCGAAAACGTGCTATAATTAATGATATTGAGAAACTTCACAATTTTTTTTTCTCAAAACGTAGCTATTGGAATAGTTACTCGTAGCTTATCTGTTACTAGTAGCCCGGTTTAATTTCGTTTTACTCATCTATCGCACAACAAAATGCTGTTAGTTTTAAAATCGTCTGCTATTTTATTATAGTGAAAACTTGTTTTGGCGCATCATAGACGGATTTTTCGTGGGCTGTCAATTGAATTCTAGCTCGGTAATAATAAGAAATCTTCGAGTAAACTCGGAACCATGGCCATTGGTCATCTAGAAATGCGCATGCATCATGATGGCATCATGCATCATGCTAGATGGGCATGCTCATGGCCACGCCCTCCAGTTTCACCCGCGTAGTATCCAAAGTAAGCTATCAAATTCCGAGTTATAAGTTTTCACTTCTATCTGTAGTTCCTATGACTGCCATGTTTTTTTTATATATACTTACCTCATGGAATAGTTAGCATATATGTATGTTGCTAGTAGCCCGGTTCTACTTCGTTTGATTCCTCTATCGTATAAAAAAACGCTGTTAGTTAAAGGATCTTCTGTTATTTTATTGAAGTGAAAACTTCTTTTCGCATCACAGACAGATTTTTCGTGGGCTGTGAATTGAATTCTAGCATAACGCTCGGGAATGATAAGAAATCTTCGGTTTCCCATGGCCAAATGCGTCAGCGTGGCCATCCATCCATCCATTTCATCCATCTAGCCATCGCAAGGTAAGCTATCAAATTATGAGTTATAAGTTTTCATTTCTATCGGCAGTTCCTAGGACTGTTTTTGAAGTGAAAACTTTTTTAGACAGATTTTTCGTGGGCTGTGAATTGAATTCATTCGTCACGCTCGGGTATGATAAGAAAGCTTCGGGTAAATTCGGGACAGTGGCTATTAGCCATCTAGAAATACGTCAGCCAATGGGAAATGCTGAAAGGGCGTGGACAGGCCATCATGGCATAGTCATCTAGAAACGCATCAGCCAATGGGAAATGCTGACGCATTTCTAGATGGCCATGCCAAAATGGCGAGGCCACGCCCTCCGGTTACACCCGTGTAATTTCCAAGGTAAGCTATCAAATTCTGAGTTATAAGTTTTCACTTCTATCGGCAGCTCTTATGACTGCCAATTTTTTTTAGGTTTTTGAAGTGAAACATTGCGCAGCTTTTGTTAAGGGAAAATTATGTGGGATCCCGTCACGGACATGTTAATGTAGGAGCGTAACGGAACAGCGTTGGAGCGGCGTTGGAGCAGCGTAGCGGAACGAACGTGAATTAATTTTTAAATTTCGTTTATTTTTATTTTTACTCAAACTAAGATTTTTATTTCGACGCGACGATCAGTTTTCATTTAACTGACATCACTCCTGATAATAAGCGACGATGTAGTCTAGGATGGAGCAATACATATTTGCCCAAAAAAAAATTCACTTTCGACTTGGTGTCCAAGGGAAAAATCCACTCAGGCAACGTATTTCACAGCCTTGACGTTCAATACGAAAATGAAGTGAACACTTTTCGATCAAATCTTTGGATTGCCGACTATGGAAAGATGTCGCTGAGCTACAAGCAGACCGATAGAAAAAGGTCCAAGTGGGTTTGGCAATCAAAACTTTAATTTAAAACTACATTTGACTGGACTAGTAAATATCTGGCCATAGACGTAGAATATCCGTATATTGTCCTTAACAACAGTGTAACAACTATTAGCACAGTCGGGGCAGACATTGAAATAGAAAAAATTCCGGGGAGCGATTTTTTTTTTAAAACAACCCTCCCCGGGTTGTTGGCAGTATAAATCTCGATTTTCTTACTAATCCCGGTAGAGGGTTCGCCGCCATCTTGTTTTAAAGTTTTTGTGAAATAACCACTTACTTACTTTACCACTTTGGAAGTGTCTCTCGCGCAAACTATTCAGTGTAGAGGAAAATTATTTTAGAAACCTTAACATCACTTTTGAAGACCTATCGATAGACTCCCCACATGTGTAGGTTTGATGAAAAAAAAATATTTGAGTTTCAGTTCTCAGTATGGGGGGCAACCCTAATTTTTCTTTTTTTTAATTTTTTTTGTTCAAACCCTAATGCGGTTCACAGAATACATCTACTCACCAAGTTTCAACAGTGTAGTTCTCATAGTTTCGGCAAAAAGTGGCTGTGACATACGGACGGACAGACAGACAGACAGACATGACGAATCTATAAGGGTTCCGTTTTTACGTTTTACGGAACCCTAATGATAGTAACCAAAGTTGTTGGAAATTTAATTTCTCACATGTTTGGTCGAAATATTTTTTACGCTAGGATCAATATTCGCAGAGTTATACTATCAAGTTTATCAAAAAAATCGTAATGAATGTAATTTTGTTTTCTTCAACTTTTGTTCTCGCACTTTTTTTACTTATTTTATTTTTAGTATTTGTTGTTATAGCGGCAATAGAAATACATCATCTGTGAAAATTTCAACTGTCTAGCTATCACTGTTCTTGAGATACAGCCTGGTGACAGACAGACGGACGGACGGACAGACGGACAGCCAAGTCTCAGTAACAGGGTTCCGTTTTTAACTAAGATACTATAGGGAACCCGAAGAAGTGCGACAACCAAAGTTGAAGAAAATAAAATTCCACCCATTACGATTTTTTTGATAAACTTGATAGCATAACACTGCAAATATTGATCCTAGCGTAAAAATGACTAGAATCAAACTTGTGAGAAATTAAATTTCCAACAACTTTGGAAATGATCATTTTGCTCTAAAGTTGAAAATGAACGAGGTATATCACAATAACTTTAAAACAAGATGGCGGCGAACCCTCTACCGGGATTAGTTCGAAAATCGAGATTTATACTTTCAACCACCTTCTTCGACGTTTAAAAAAAAGAAATCGCTCCCCGGATTTTTTTCTATTTTAGGCTAATTTTATGTCTGTCCCGACTGTATTATATGTTATTATAGGCAGGCATGTTATTTAACATCAGACGCATTTTTTCTATTGGACTTCTCGTAACTCGAAGAAGTTTTTGTAGTGGTAGGACTCTTAGCAGAGTCCGCTTGGGGAAGGACCACACCTTTGCCAGTTATTCTACCGCCAAGCAGTAATGTGCAAACATTACTGTGTTCTAGTTTGAAGGCTTAGAGATATAACAACTTAGATCTCAGGGTGACGAGCGCAGTGCAGTGCTAGGTAATAATTTGGACTCTTCATGTTCAAATAGCTGCGTGTCACTGTGATGTTATGTGGCAGGCATGTTGCTTACCATCAGGCACATGTCATGCTCGTCTCGTCACTCTTTAGTTAAAAAAAAGCGATTTTAATAAAATTTGGTATGGAGTTAGCTGACGCCCTGGATATACTTAATATAGGCTACTTTTTATCCAACAAAAGTAACAGGAACTACGCGGGACAAAAAGCGGGGCGCTGCTAGTATATAATAAAACTGTCTTCAGAGTCAAAAAAAAAACAAAACAACAAAAAAAATCATTTCACTATTGGCAGTGTAATTCTCATATAATATAAAATTAAGAACTTATTTCGTCTGAGTTCTAAATGTCACAATTATGTATATAATTTAATATCGTTGACCGAGTAGGAGTTCTCTGTTAGATATACTCGTAATCTAGGCGTCTAGAGTGAATTGGTTTCTTCTAGGTAAGTGCGCTCCATCGTAGGTTGCATTTTCGCTTAATATCAGGCAAGATGGCGGTCAAGGGCACATCGATATCGATAGACAATGTTTTATCAGTCATATATTGGATCCGTAGTACAAGCTGCATCTTTTTAATCTACCTACTCTGAAGTGTCGGCGAAAGAAATGGTGAAAAAACGACTTCACCTACTATCAAATTATCATCTGAACATTATCAATTATCGCGAAATAATACGACAACTATGGTATAGAATTTCGCTACCATATGCGCTGGATAGACGATATATTTATTTCAACTGGCAGGAAAAGACTGGATAAAAACGGCTAATGACAGGGAAATATAGGAGCAACTGGAGGAAGCCTATACCCGTAAGGGGCCATGACATATCTACCCGAAATACCTACTTGCTTAACATAGTTTTTTGTATATTTGTTAATGTCATGGAAATAAAAGAAGGCTTTTTATTCTATTATTATTATTATGGTATAGAATTTAACATCGCATCAATGATTAAACCTACCTAACGATTAAAATAAACAAAAAGTACCCGTAAAGTTTGTTAAGTGCCTCAGATTTATGTAATGTGTCTATGAGCTGAAAATTATCTACCAAACATAATAGTGCATCAACCAATATGGTATTAATTATGTTTACCATTTAATGAACCGCAACTCTCATCAACTAATGGAAACAAATAAGAAGCAACTGATAAAGCCAGCGTTAATTACGTTAAAACAAAAGATAGTCAGCCACGTTTCATTTCGTTGGCAAAGTTCCCAACTACTACAGTAATTATACTAGTCTATTTAAAACGAGTATTGTGTTCGGAACCGGCCGGGTAGGGCGTGCCGTGAGCCCCGAAATATATGCAACATGGAATACCACAGACGAGAAATGCCGACTTGTGAGGTCTGCCAAAAGCCAGCAAATCAAACCTGTGGAGGCTGCAAACTCGTCTATTACTGCACCAGAGCTCATCAGAAACTAGGATGGAGAGAAGGACACAAATTCAAGTGCTGCGCTTTCAAGGTCCAATACACAGATACCTTAGGACGCCACATGGTTGCTACTAGAGACATCAAGCAAGGTGAAATGATCCTGAAAGAAAAACCAGCCGTTTTAGGCCCAAGAATCAGTTGTCCAGCATTGTGCTTAGCTTGCGGAAAGAATCTGGAACCACAAAAGATTGGAAATACTTTTGACTTTTACAAATGCTCGAAATGTAACTGGCCAATGTGTGGATCGGACTGTGAAAAAGCTGATATCCATAAACCAGAATGTAAAGCAATGACAGACAGGAAATATAAATGCAGCGTAAAATATGAACGTCCTGATAAAACGGAAGCCGCGTATTGTGTTATATCACCTTTGAGAGTTTTACTAATGAAGCAATCAAATCCAATGCAATACGAAAATATAATAAACTTGGAGTCCCATCTTGAAGATAGAATTAACACACCACTCTACGTAGTATTGAAAGCAAATTTAGTGACGTTTGTAGTTCAAGTTCTTGGTTTGCCTTTTGATGAAGAAACTATCCTAAAAGTGGCATCAATATTTGATACAAACTCATTCGATGTACGTACTCCGGATGGTACGAAAAGAATGCGAGGTATTTACTGTACAGCGTCGATGATGAACCACAGTTGCAAACCCAATACACGACACGTATTTTTAGGAGATGAACACTACATGGCTGTCATCGCCACTGTGCCAATTGCAAAAGGAGAAATTATATCGGCAACATATACACAATCTCTATGGGGTACCTTAGAGAGAAGAAAACATTTAAAAACACAGAAATGTTTCGATTGTGAATGTGATAGATGTAAAGATGCAACTGAGTTTGAAACGAATTTAGGGAATATTTACTGCTCAGTTTGCAATGGTCCGGGCAGTTCAAATGATAGAAAAGGAGCGATGTTGCTGTCGACTAATCCTTTGGACGAGACTGCTCCATGGAAGTGTGACAAATGTGAACATTTTATACAAAGTAGGCAGATGTTCTGGGGAAACAATGCATTAAAGCAAGATCTTAAGAAAATAAATAAGACAAGGCCGGAAGATTTCGAAGATTTCATTCTGAAATACAGTCAGACGCTGCACCCAAGCAATCATTTAGTAGTGCAAGCCAAATTGGCACTGATACAAATATATGGCAACTGCAAGGGATATATGCTATCAGGTATGTCAATGTTAAACTATTTTAGACTGTTTATTGAACTACTGAGCTCAATTTGTTATAAGGAAAAGGTCACACAGAAAGTTCAACTTCTAGGTGTCAACGATTCATTGCATACATTGTATGGGCCAAAATAGTTCCGCAACTAAGTAGATAACCCTTCTTTTTTGACGGGTTAAAAACAACTCCTCACTAAGTTTGTAATTTAATAAGTTACAAATAGAAGAAAAACAGGACAGGATCAATCATGGAAATTCTGTTTCTTTCTTCTTTAGCATATAAGGTCACAAAGAAAAAATGTATACCTTAGATAAAGTATATCTTTGATGGATACCTATAAATTAAGAACAAAGTTCTAGTCACCGAAAAGCGTAAAATCCCACCTGCTTCCAAGGAGTACTTTTCTAAAATGAAAATTACTAAGTACTTTCTTTCAAGAGCGGGCCCTCTCTTTTTTAAACAACGTACATAAAATGTTTTTTTTTTGTGGAAATTAACATTATACTAACTCATACATAATATAGTAATTATTCAGATGCAGTACTTTGTTGTGTCTATTTGGGGGTTGCTACAGTTTAACAAGGAGCCACAACATTACCAGTTAGGACAGCCCTAGTTTAAAGAAATGTTTGAAATGTTTTCTAGCACTGGGTCAATAGCAACAATTGTTTTTTGATAAAGAGTGACGAGACAATCGGTGCATGTGCCTGATGGTAAGCAACATGCCTGCTACAGAACAGCACAGTGACACGCAGCTATTGGAATATGAAGAGTCCAAATCATTACCTAGCACTGCACTGGGGTCGTCACCCAGAGATCTAAGATGATATATCTCTAAGCACTGTAATTTCTCTGGAAACATTACCCTTCAAACCGGGACACAGTAGTATTAGCACATTACTCCTTGGCAGTAGAATAACTGGCAAAGGTGTGGTACTTCCCCAGGCGGACGTTGCCAAGAGTCCTAACACTACAAAATACGAAAACAACATTGTGTCGACTATGCTAATACTGGCCAAAGACGGATTTCCTTACCTTCTCACACTTTTAACAGTATATTTCACCATTTCTGTGAGCTTCAAAATTTTGAAAAACTTTTTGCAATGCTTATTTTTCGTCAGACCACTGTTGATCGTTATAGAATATGAGCCACTTAAATCTATGGTAGTAAAACTCTCCGCAGAGTCCTCCAGGGAAAGTCCTCCATCTTTGCCAGTTATTCTGCCACCATGCAGGACTATGTAGACATTGCTGTATTCCGTTTAGAACGGCTATGTATCCTTAGAATTATATACAAAGCAAAGATTTTAATTTTATTGTATCTCTTGAGTGATCGTAGTGCAGTGCTAGGCAATGGTTTGGACGCGTATTTTTAACATTTGATGTTGATCATAATTATAAATCACTTTAATTTGGAATTCTAAAAATATCTAAAATATTCTTATAATTGTTTCCAGAGTTATCAAATCAGGCCTTGTCGCGTAAAATCGAGCTGTGCCACGAACTGCTGGAGATATCCGATCAGCTGGAACCGGGCTGGTCGCGGTTCCGAGGCACTCTTCTCCTGGACCTGCAAGCTGCCATGTCTGTGCTCACTAAACGAGAGTTCGAAACTGGAAAGATTACGAAAGCTGGAGCACAGGTTAGAAACTTTAATCTTGCTAAGATTATAATTCCATGTATGAATGTTTTTTCGTCTTTCACGCCAAAACTAAAAAGGGATCTCCTGATGGAGAGAATTTGGAGCATAGCATGGAAATTAGAACATTGTAGATTCGTTCGGAATTACATACAGCCTACTTTTTATTTTACTTTTAAAGAAAAAGGGACATTACGATGTGCCGGACAACGAGCTAGCCTTTGTTTGAACTTGACCCCATTCCAGATACCGTCATTAGTTTTTGCGTGAATGAGGAACAAACATCCATAAGTTTATTTCAAATCTTGGCATATTTGTAACTACCCAATAATTAGCTGCCCAAACCAACTTGAGTTTTGATTATCGAAGAGTCGTAATGACTCTCAGGTTAATTTATAATGCATGCTTAACATAGCCAAGGTCACCGTCTTCGGTCACTGGCATTTTCTAAACTCACGGGCAGTTTCTTGCGTGTGAAAAATGTGGTGCCTGTGGTGCGTCTACCGTCGTGGTGACCTAAATGGTTTAGTGGAGAACGATAGTCTCTTAATAGTGAGTAGGTACATCCGATTCACAATCGTGAGACCTTCAAGACCTTCTTGAGGTTCGAATTCCGCCTTCATCTTTGTGTATTTTTGCGAATGCAAATAATCCTATAAGTTTGTCAACTCTGGCTTTAGCGGTAAAGGGAAGCATCGTGTGGAAACGACAGGTTTCAAGCAGCAATTTTAAGGACATGTCCTTGATCGTCATCTGTCAACCTGAATTTGGCAAGCGCGGCGGATTATAGCCTTGACTCAACCTTTGTGTGAGAGAACGCCCCAAGTCCCAGTAGTGTGGACTTAAAAGGGGACTACTTCTACTGATTATGCTGCTATGCTTGAAAAACACCTTCTGTTTTATTCCTATAACTGTTGATAAGTATTGAAACATGTACTTCTTATCAATTTTCAGGATGCACTAATGGAAAGCATGACTCTACTCCAGGAAGCGACGAATATCCTCCGCATAGAGCCTCATATGAGAGAGATCCTCGAAAGGAAGATTCAAGAGCTCTCTAACCAACTAGAGCTAACTCAGGCTGAATTAGCTTAAGTGTTATTACGAGTACTCTCTATATTATATAAAAAAAATCGAAGTTTTATATCCGAAGGACGTCCAGGGAATGTTGATATAACAAAATTATCATTTTGTACACCGCGACTATGAACCATATCGTATCAAGATAAGGCTTGTAGTTGCAATTTACAAATCGTCCTCATTCACCTTAACATTGTAAAGAGTGCACCTTTCAATAATATCTGCATTTAAGGTTTTCAATCTTTTTGGTTTCCGTTTAGCAAACGAGCGGAGGGCTCTCCCAAATTTGGTAATTCCTGAAACAGAAACTCGTGTCTCTTCAAGACTGGAATCAGTGCCCTTTGGGAAAGCATGCTGCATCTTGGACCATAAGCCATAGCTATTACACCATAGAAACGCGTCAATGGTTTCGCAGAATTATAGTTGTAAAAGCCGGGTCACACAGAGGCGATCCGATAGCGATAGCGTTCCGAGACGGGATTTTTTGTAATGTTCGAATTTGTATGCAACCTGAAACACAGCAAGCGGGCGCGATCCCATACTCGGATACGATCTGGATCGCTATCGGATCGCTATGGCTTTCGGATCGCCTCTGTGTAACCCGGCTTTAAGTGTTTGACTAGAATCTTTTATAGACATGATAATAACAGGTGGAAAAGGCTAGATGATATTTATTTTTTATTTTATTCCCTTTTATTATGATCACTAGTCCAAACTGTCCTACTGCTAGACAAAGATATCTCATCCCTCCTTCCACATAAAGCGATCTACGACTTTATTGGACCAGTATATTTATCGTGTTAATGTAGTTCGGTGTGTACCTGTCTGGATTAAGCCAGACGTTGTTTAGATAAGCTATCTTATTATTAATTGAAATTATAAATGTTAAGTTTTAATGTATGGATGTTCGTTGCTCAATTGTTTTGAAGAACTGAAGGATCAGTCTGCAATTTACGTACCTAGGGTAAGAACCTAATTAAATTATAATCAGTATTAGCGCTTATGTTAATTTTTCCCGATAAATGGAAAATTCCTAATGCTATGGATATTTTCTGTACTATACGTGGACGAGTCTTGGGTGATTGTTTTAGTGTTGTATCTTTCCACATAATAAAATTTGCCCAATTAAGTATTTACCTACGATGTTCTAAAGTCACACATATGTTTATAGTTACTTTACTTATTAATTAAAACCAATACAATAATCTACAATAAATGAACCTTATGGATTTTTTGTTTTATTTCAGAATGTATTTAGTATTGGTATTTTATTATTACTATTATTTCAGAACAATACGAATATTCAACAGTTTTGTCACAGAATCTGTACTAAGTTAAAACATACAGAAACACTAATACGTACAAAATACTTACAATAACATCACAGCACAAATGCACTATTAACGAAAGTATCTAAAAGTAGCTAAAATCACGTACAAAATAAAAGACTTCTTTTTTTGGCAGCCGCCTTTTAATTACGAATATAACCAAAACATAATATTGTTAATGAGACAGATACGATTTATACTTCATATTATTTTTACAGTACAGAACGATGAGACGAGCAGGACATGTGCCTGATGGTAAGCAAAATGGAAGCCAATAACGACATAGTGACACTCAGCTATTGAAACATGAAGTTTCCAAATCATCACCTAGCACTGCACTGCTCTCGCATCTATAAGTTTGTCTTCACCGCCTACTTTAAGGGTGAAGGAAAACAAAAGAGGTTTCCTCATGGAAAAGGCATGCCCAAAGTAAAACATCTTTAGACGATATACGACATCATCCAACCAGCTCTTGGCCAGCGGGGTGAATAATTAGGACCTAGATTTTCTACTCGTAATTATGATGGCTCCGAGGCCTACTCAGACCATAAAGTTGGCCGTTTATACTAGTAAGATACTTAATTAACCCTAAACAAAAATTAGGAACAAGACTCTAAATAGGTCCTTTACATAAAAGTATTTACTTAAAATCCTCATAACCCGTTCTGAAAAACACTCAGAACTAAAGTTTTCAAACATTCGCGATTTGTCCTCATATTGAAAACTAATGTTTTCTTTTATAATTACAAGACTCGTGACCACGGCTGTTGTAACAAAAAGAGGTTATTAAATTATAGTATGGAACGTGAATCATGCGTCCTGAACTCCGGAAGTACTGTGGAATATTTTCAGTTCTCAGAAATAATTTAAGGACATGATTTCAAACGATTAAGGAGCTGCGGAAAGTGTGTCTTAAATTAAACGGTGTCTGAAATGGACAATACAATTTGAGTGCGACTAGAAAAGAAGATATTTTTGTTGTTATTTGAGGTATTCTTCTCTACACATTTTCAGTTTTCAATGGCGTAACCTTAGTTTGTTTTGCTGTCAACTCATCGTTTTTTACGCTCAAGTCTAATGTATCTTTTTTGATGTGCAGTATATTCTGTAGGGCTCGCTTCAGATTCTTGTTCGGTCGGGGAGAGTTCTCGATTACGAAGATTCTTTCAGTATTCTTATCTTCCCCTTCCATGATATGGTGCTTCTTCTTAACCTGAAAGGTTAACATTAAAAAATAAATTTAGGATTTCGAAAACTTGGTAAAAACTTTATCAAATTTGTATTATGATGTAACACTGTATACAACTTTTTACGTATTTGTATACTGTATACAAATTTGATAAAGTTTTTACCAAGTTTTCGAAATCCTAAGTTTAATTTTTCAGTTCAAGTTAGCTTTGTGGATTACTTGAAAACTCGAAAGAAGACGGATCCTGAGATCTGTTATTAACTTCGAAGATCTGTTATACAAGTATGTGTATAAGTGATCAAAGCCTCCATTATGTCTAATATCAAATCGATATTAGACATATTAATAGTCTGTTGGCACCGCTAGGCGTACTAAAATAAAAGCTTTTGCCATTAATTAATAAAAAAATATGGATAGATTCCTCACACAACTGTAATTAAGTCCAACCTATGCAAAGCTTGTTTTATGGGGAGCCTTGAAGTAGATATTACTTACGTAATAGGCATTATGACTAAACAAACGAATTAGCCCGTCAGTTAGATAATTAAAAAAAATGACGGAGAAACAGTGCTTTGAAGTTTCAAATTACGTCACTTCATGCTACGATTTCACGAAGAACTGACGTCACAATCTTACACTCCGAAAGTTTGATGATCTATATCTTTGTCGATTATATTAATAAATAATTTATACAAAAAAATGCGTGTCCCATATAGTTCCATAATTTTCCTGACGGCTAAAGAATGGTATATTTTGACCCCGTCATCATCTCAATCATCTTTCAACAAACAATAAAAAGGGTCTTACAGCAGGGCAGATGCAGCACCAAGATCCAAACCTGCAGCAAGCTATGGGTGCGGTTCTGTCCATGGCTTTCCTGAAGCGAACATTGGTGAACCCATAGACGAGCGGGTTGATGGCACAGTTGACGTACATGAGACAGTTGGCAGCGAACCACATTTTTGCATAACTGCCATCTACCTGTAACGTTGCAAATTACATGGTAGTACAACAATGACATCAGTTTTGGTTGCAAAAGATGCAACAGCGCTGCACAACCGCAGGGTCGCTTGTTATACATATTTTCAGCGATCATGATAGACTACAGGCCCGTGAACAAAATATACGGGTCAAATGAACCAACAGGAGACCTATGTAGGATGATAGAAGGGTATAAAGTAATAAGATTCAGCACTATGCCGTCACTTGTAAGCTGTCCAACTGAGTGCAATTGAAGAGGGGGGGTTGCAATCATCGATCATTTCTCCTTGTCGCATTAAATTTATTATTTTTGTACGGCGTTGCGGAATAATAGATTAAAAGAGGTATTGAAACTATGCAAATTATAAATGTTAACTTTTTAATTATTAGTTTCCCGGAAAAATTTACAGAGTACGAGTAATTTACAGAGCAAATTTGATCATTTGATTAAGTACGGCATTGGTTCCATACAGTTTCAATACCTCTTCTAATCCATTATTTCGCAATGCCGTACAAAAATCATGCGACAAGGAGAAATGGTAGCGGGTTGCAACCCCCCCTCTTCAATCACACTCAGTTGGACAGCTTACAAGTGACGGCATAGTGCTGAATCTTAATACTTTGCACCCTTTTATCATCCTACATAGGTCACCTGGTGGTTCATTTGACCCGTTAATTTTGTTCACGGCCCTGTAGTCTATGAGATAAAGTAGAAGAAGATGGAAAAAACTCACGGCATTAATTTCCATAGGCAAGTTGTTTCTCCAATACATCAAGACTGTGTACGGCACGCGACAGACGACCCCGGCTAACAAAACACATGCCGTGATCCTCAGTGCTCGTGCCTTGGCCTTAGCAATGACGCGGCCGCCGCCTCGAGAGGATAGCTCCCGGGCGCTGCATTCGAGACGCCACATTATTGCACTGTACTAGAACAAGAAATGTATCGTTTGATTTGGCCGTGGTTGAATGACATGATTTGGTTTTAACCACGGATATCTATGGGTTTAACTAAATCTTGAGACTTCCTTCTTGTTATACAATTTATAAAAGGGAAAAGTTTCAATGTTACAACCTTTCGATGATTCTTGCTTCATCACGTCGGTCGCACTATACACTATAGTCAAGCTTTGATATTATTTGGCTCGCCTCGTGCCTCGTGGCTTAGTTGGTAGTAAGTCTGCCTGCAACGCCGAAGGTCGTGGTTCGTAAAACATAGCGATGATAGTTTGTGTGCAAGTTTTGTCACTTTTGAAGCTCCGGCTAAAAGCTAAAACGTGGTCAATGAGCTCCAAGATGACTCCTATCTTGATTACCTTGATATAATTGAATAGGACATTTCAATTTTTTGAATTTTTCTACCCATAATCTCTTACGTGACATGAGCCCACCGGTGGAACACCGCGTTCCTGTTAATTTAAATCTAAATTCCTGTTGATTGAGTCTAAATTTGCTCAACTGGGTCTTCTTCCCGAATCCATAAACAGGTTAACGGGATGAAACCCCTACCCTACTATCAGTAAGCCGCGTGTTACATAGTTAGTAAGTAAAAAAGTAAGTTAAAATATTTGTTTGCCATAAAAAATTACAATTATTAATTTACTCTAGACTAGGTTTACATACAAAAAAATAATATCATGGTATATGGCTTGTACAATGGGTCCCAAACTAGGCAAAGCCTGTATTTTGGGCACCCTACATCCAATTACCAAAAACAGTTTGCGCTCGGCTTATATTCGGGTGAGGCACACAATACAGTTAAAAAAAACACACAATTATTAAATTAGTTAATTAAATTCAAATCTATAATAATAGTAGGGCGCAGCTATTAAATATAAAGCCATAAATCGTAACTTACCGTCAAAACCATGATCCCAAGCGGAATCCAGACAAGCAGTGTCAGCATCAGATGCCAGTATATATCCATGACGCTGACGTCCTCCATGCAGTACTTCTCGATATAATCCAGCCAAGGGCGTTCCTGAAATTAATGAATATCATAATTTATTTATGTCCCTCAATCTATACCAAAAATAAACTAATGTATACATTGATTTATGTGGTAGGACTCTTTGGAAAGTTCACCTGGGGCAGTACCACATTTTTATCAGTTATTCCACCACCAAGCAGTAACGTGCAAACATTAATGTCTCCCAGTTTGAGTTTGAAGAGCGATGTATCCATTGAAATTACAGGGTATAGAGCCTTCAGATACATATTTATCATGTCTGGGTCACGAGCGCAGAGCAGTGCTGGGTAAGTGGGTAATGATTTAGACTCTTCATGTTTAAGTTAACAATAAAAAATGAACAAATTGATGTATGTCCCACATCTGAAGTTATACTTATTTTGGTGCGTTATGGAAAAATGTGAATAGTAAACTATTGGTATGCGCGTGCACACCGTCACTAAAAACCGACACCCTGAAGTTATCTAGTCAAGTCTTTAGAAAGCCATGTTCCATGAATATTTCGAGGTCATGTGTCATCCACCAACTCACACCGGGCCAGAGTGGTGGATTTTGGCCCTGACTCTATCCTTGCGCGGGAGGTTCCAAGTCCCAGCTGTCTGAACATTTTGTGAGCTACTTATGCAAGTTACCACGTAATTCCTTTTGATACTCCAAGGCAAAGCCAGGGCAGCGGAGACGAACCAGTTGGCTAAGATCAGCTTAGGAGCAGCGCTTCTGGTAACCCTCGCATCGGCCGTGAGAGCCGCCGCGGCTAGCCGATCGTATGATACGAGCATCACTGCTCCCACACTTGCCAGGAGTAATGAGGCTGAAAAGTAGTGATAATTGTGTTTGAAGTGAAATCTTTTTTAAGGCACACTGAACATTTTTTGAGATGGAAAAAGATAATTTAACTCATGACACCGTCACCATTATCGACACGACTTACTTGATGTACGTACACAACAATATTTTGGCATGCGACAGACAATGTTACAATCCCGATTAAATCATCTGGCTATTTTATTTCTTCAAATATTAAACTACAATATACCTATCAAAATTGATATTGCCTCAATCATATTTTTGGGATAAGGAACAAAATATATTATTAAATTTGGGGATTGATTTAAACCCGCTGCTCACCAGTCAGGTCTACAGCTATGTGTAGGGGTATAAGAGAGGAGGTATACCTATGACAAGTTTTCAGATTTTCTCGAATGCTTACCCAAAACTTGGGGCCAGCTCTCCTATAAATAGAATTAAGCATTTTTAATCAAGAAATCACCTTGCATGAACCCTTCAAACCGGCACCCGAAGTTCTTCAACACGTAATTCTGATAAAAATCTCTGACCAGCATAAACCACGGACAGAACAGCAGTGTCAAGAAGTCAGCCATGGCCAAGTTGGCGATCAGATAGTTTGTAGCACTCCAAAGCCACCTGTTCCTGAAGATGATGAGAAGGATGACGAAATTGAAGAAGAGACCGCTGGCACCGATGATTACCATGATGGTTGCCTTGATGGCCACTTCGTTGGCAGGCTTGACGTGCCATAGCGTGTTTGGGAACGGGTAGTCTGATGTGTCGAACTAAAATAACATAGAGGTTAACAAGATTACTGAATTATAAGCATGAGTGGAGAGATTAAGAGTTTGTTGTATTCAAAACGTAAAATTTTCTATGAGAATATCTACCGTCGCGTCGCATATAATATGCGATGTTAGATTTGCTTGGAATAAATTAAATCCCTATTTATCGCATTTGTGATGTTTCGTAGCCTGACACATTGATTTTAGTTTATCTATTCCGGTAAACACAGCAGATTACAGCCCGTAACTAACAAAGATAAACTTAATAACTAAATACGGATCTATTTTTGAAACCAAAGGAATTAGGGTTGTTCATAATCATCATCATGTTCTGAACTATTTGTCATCAACATCTGCCCGTATTCGTCCACTGCTGGACATAAGCCTCTACCATTATACGTCACTCAGCCCAATCCTCGGTCTTATGTTTCCAACCGCCACCAGCTGATATTCGTATATCATCACTGCATCTAGTCTCAGGGCGTCCTACCCTACGTTTACCCAGTTACGTTAGCCCAGTAGTTTAATCAGGTTGTTATGGGTCTAGTAGGGAGGGAAAGGACAAGTGAGGATATACTGTCCTACAAAATTTGCTTAAAAATAATTGTAATTGTGCTAGACCACTGTAATATTAGAAAAATATAAACGTAAATTTTAGATTTAAAAAATGACCCCGTTTTCAATCTCAAAAAAATGGCAAATTGAGTCATATTTAGTCAACTACTTGAGGTTTTTAAGAATTTCTAGGCCTACGCTTGACAGCCATCTCGCCTGATGTTAGCGACCACACGGTCCATGACGGAGAGTGTTTATCTAAAAGAAAATAATTAACACTCGACTTGAATACAACAAGATTATCCATATATCCATAGGGAAAAACCCACACAGGTAATGCATCCCACATTTTTGCCATTCGAATAAGATTTTCATAAATAAGAAATCGAATCGTAAGGACGTCAACCATGAAACAGTGTTGCCATCCCGGAGAGTGGAATATAAAAAAGATTACGTGGTATTAGGATTGGTGGTATTCAAGATTTATGACACTTGGCTAAATTTAGTGACTGATTTCAGAATCAAATTTAGAACCAAGGTTAGTCGAGTGAATTCTGAACCAAGTTTAGCAAGTTAGCAAGCAAGCAACCGTGACTTCTGAATTTAGTATGCGAATGCTATTACACTCAGGCGCGGTCCCAGCGTCGAATTTTGGAAGGGGAAGTTTCACCAGTACACAGCCTCAGATTTTGGGGGGGGGGGGGGGGGTCACGAGTAGAAATACAATAAATCGAGTAAAAAAGCCTACTAGTAGCACCCCATTTTAATGTAACGTATACGATTTTGGGGGGTCATGTCCCCTGTGACCCCAAATTGGACCGCGCATGATTACACTTTACTTAATTCAGTAGCGACTAAGTTCAGCCTTTTTAGGGTTCCGTAAAACGTAAAAACGGAACCCTTATAGAGTCGTCATGTCTGTCATGTCACAGCCACTTTTTGCCGAAACTATGAGACTTACACTATTGAAACTTGATAAGTAAATGTATTCTGTGAACCGCACTAAGATTTTTACAAAAAAAAAAAAAAATTTGGGTTGCCCCCCATACTGAGAACTGAAACTCAAAAATGTTTTTTTCTTCAAACCTACACTTCTGGGGTATCTATCGATAGGTCTTCAAAAATGATGTTGAGGTTTCTAATAATTTTTTTGTCTACACTGAATAATCTGCGCGAGAGCCACTTCCGAAGTGGTAAAATGTGTGTCCCCCCTCTAACTTCTAAAGTAAGAGAATGAAAAAACTAAAAAAAATATATGATGTACATTACCATCCAATGAAAAAAGGTTTGAACTCGATCTGATGAGTAGTTTTTTTTAGTACGTCATAAATACACTATTATTTAAACTTCGATCAAAGTTACAAAGAACTACAAGAACTATGTGTGTACAATGTTTTTTTTTTTTTTTTTTTTTAACATTTATAGGTTTACACTTGACCACCATCTCGCCTGATGTTAAGCGACGATGCGGTCTAAGATGGAGCGTGCTTACCTAGAAGAAACCGATTCACTCTCGATTTGAAGACACCAAGATTATAACCATCGGGAAAAACCCACTCAGGCAACTCATTCCACAGTCGAGACGTTCTTATCACAAAAGTAGAGTCAAACCTCTTTGTTCGTGTCTTTGGAACATCAACCATGAAACGATGCCGCTTCTTCGAGTTACGAGAAGTCCGATAGAAAAAAGGGCTAGGTGGTATTAGATCATGCAGATCAGATGCACACTCTCCGAAGTGTATCCGATAATAAACCGATAAGCTAGCAATTTTCCGGCGATGTTCAAGAGTTTGCAGTCTTTTTCGCACAAGAGAATTATTGCCTATGAGCCTTTTAGCCCGCCTCTCGATCGATTCCAGAGCCTCAAGCTGATACTTAGCCGATCCATCCCAAAGGTGCGAACAGTACTCCATACAAGAGCGAATCTGTGCTTTATATAATAAAAGCAATTGTTCAGACTTGAAGTACTTTCGCACCTTTGAGAGGACACCTAGTTTTTTTGCAGCTAATTTAGCCTTGGACTCGATATATGAGCCAAAGTTGAGTGTAGATGTCAGGGTAACACCCAAAAGCTCAAGATGATCAGTAACCGGCACGGATACACCTCGAAAAGTAGGAGTCTGTAGAAATTGACTCCTTTTTGCGGAGAACAGACACGCCTGCGTCTTTCCTTCATTAAACTTGGCCAGATTGGTTTCGCCCCATTCAGAGACTGCCTCAAGGGCCAAGTTCAAACGCTCGACCATACTCTCTCTCAATACCTTAGTTTGTTGACCGCTGGCTCTCGCGCTAGACATGTAACTCTCCACAACGGTGCTATCATCTGCGTACCCAAAGATACCGGGCTTCAGCAGATCGTTGATATGTAGCAGAAAAAGCGTCGCAGAGAGTACCGACCCTTGAGGGACTCCGGCATTGATACCCATTTGGTCCGACGAGCAGCCATCAATGACAACTCGTATGGACCGATCTCTCAAGAAGTCCGATATCCACGCAATAAAACCTGGAGACAAACCATAACTAGAAAGCTTGCTAATAAGGCCATCATGCCAAACCCTGTCAAAAGCCTTCGAGATATCCAGGGAGACTGCAAGTGCTTCCCCGTGTTTCTCGATAGCTTCACTCCAGATGTGAGTGACATACGCCAGAATATCCCCAGTCGACCGGTTTCGGCGAAACCCGTATTGCCGGTCACTGAGGAGGTCGTTAGATTCTAGGTATGCCAGGAGCCTGCGGTTTAAGACACGTTCCATAGTCTTGCAGAGTATGGACGTGACCGAGATGGGCCTGTAGTTGGCAGGGTCAGCACGACTACCCTTTTTGGGCACAGGTTGCACGTTAGCAAGCTTCCACGATTTCGGTACTTGCCCAGTTTGGAGAGAGAGTCTATACAGGCGCGTTAGTACAGGAGACAACTCAGGTGCACAAGCCTTCAACACTAGGGCAGGAATTCCGTCCGGGCCGCTGGCTTTATTCACGTCCAGATTACGTAGCACTTTACGAACCTCCATTTGGCGAATATGCATTTCCGGCATCAAAGTCGGACTGCCAGGTGGAGTAGGAGGAATCGCACTACCAGCATCTAGACGCGAAGATTCCGCAAACTGAGATGCAAACAAGTTTGCCTTCTCCATTGCGGTGTGAGCCAGCGCCCCATCAGGTTTCAGCATTGGAGGCAGTGAAGAGCGGCAGAAGTTCGATTCGACCGATTTAGCTAGGGACCAAAACGCCTTGCTACCCGCAGGATACGAAGCTAGTTTGTTCCCTATTCGACTAATGTGGTCAAATCGAGCCCTCTGAAGAACCCTTTTGCATGCCTTAGCAGCCCTGTTAAACGCTTTCTTTTTGCGGTGTGTATCCCTTGCCTTACGCTGTCGAGCATCAACCCAGGCTAGGTAGGCCTCATGTTTAGATGCTTCAGCACTTTTACATTGAGAACCGAACCATGGGCGAGCTTTGCTGGATAATGAAACGTCAGAGTATGGAATGAAATATTCCATAGCCGTACGTATTACATCAGTCACAGCATCCGCGCAGGCTGACGGGTCACCAGAAGAGAAGCACAGTGGCTGCCATTGGTAAGATGCAAAGAAAGAACGCATTTCGTCCCAATCTGCTGACTTGTATTTCCATAGCCGCCGGTTGCCTCTGGGGCTGAGATCGGGCGGATGGTAAACGGATACTGATTTCACCAGACAGTGGTCGGAGCTGCCTAACGGCGAATATACCGCCACGGAGTATCGGTCTGGATCAGTTGTCAGCAGAAGGTCTAAGCAATAGGGAGTATGCGACTCAACGTCTGGTACCCGTGTCGCCTCTTGGACCAGCTGGGTTAGGTCTAACGACAAAGCCAGCTTTCTCGTTTCCAGCCCAGCATGGTCAGTGTCCCGGTATGGGTACAGCCAATCCTTATGGTGGCCGTTGAAATCCCCCAGTAACACTAATTGGGCTGATGGGTACTTCTGCTGAGCCGCGTCCGCTGCCTCACTCAAATAATCGGTGAGCCGAGTTGTCTCCTGATCTCCACTGTGCGACCGATAGACACAGGCATAGACAATTTTGTCGATGCCTGTGTCTATCAGCGCCCATAGAACAGAGAACCTGGTGTCCTCAAGATTACGGAGACGCCGACAGCAGATATCGTCACGGGCGTACAGGCACACTCCAGCACGCGGCTTGAAGTTGTGCTCCAAGGTATACCCTGGATAGGTTAGGTACGCCACGTCCGACGGACATCCTATCTGCGTCTCCGTAAGAAACAAGAGTGACGGCTGCTCAGTCTCGAGGTGATGGTGGACTGGGGTGATATTAGAGTGCAGACCTCGAATATTAGTGAGGTGCACTTTGAGAGACAAGGAGTGCAGCCGCTGTTTCACTATGTTTCTGTTTTTACTTTTCATATTAGTTTTTGAGAGTGATTGTCGGTGGGAAAACGGAAGTAGAACGAGGCTGCACACTGCCAACCAACGGTCACAGCACACAACACAAATACACCAATGGGAAACTAGTCTGGAGACTGCGGGGACGCCCGAGCCCCCCCGGGGATGTCTATCTGGCCTTGTCATCCGGTCGCCAACCGGCAGGATAGCGCATCCCGGGATTTTTCGCTAGATGGCGGGGCAGCCTTTCATGAGTGGCTAGCTCACTACTTGGGCCCCCAACTATCTGCGGTCGGTAGCGGCAAAAAACCGTGCCTCGGATCCCGCTACCCTCCATGACTAGCTTCCCGATGTAAAGTATTGGTGTGCAACTATCTGGTCTTGCAGTTATGCAGCAACTGTTCTGACCCGTTTTCCCTAACGGCGTCACCAGACTACATGCCGGAACACGGCTAGGCCGCTTGGCGGCACGACTCAGTCTGGCGGGTGGTCACCAGCCACGGCCAAAGCCTACCACCGGTATGTTTGTCACCCGATTTGCACCACCCAGGGACCACGTGTGGGGGGTTTCTGTGTACAGGTGCTTCCCCACGGACGGAGGTGACACGGTCCCCAAATGTATATTATGTTACTTGTTGCAACGGAACCCTTCATGGGCGAGTCCAACTCGCACTTGGCCACTTTATTGGTAAAAGTTGTTACCTACAAAGTACTTACATCTTCAAAATAATCTACAGTCCAATTGCTCCAATATTTCTCACTACTGTCACTCAATTCCTCGTCTTCCATATTTCACAACACTATATTTTCCTTTTTAAACTAATTGGCAATTTTGATACAAATATTTGATATTAAAATATTTTTTTGCATACTCTTCGCTCATGGCTTTGTTTTGTATGCGTAACTGAAGGTATTTTGATGGTAAAGGGCGTAGTAACTACAGTATGGGCTATGGATGTTTTGATTTAACTTCCACCCACTAGGATGCTTTGGTATTTTCCACTATCATTTGTTACAACCACAGAAATCTAAATAATAACCTTATTATCTGTGGTTATAACTGTTTGCCAGGCGATGTAGCTAAAAGTGGCACAATTAATGAAGCGGGGCAATTTTAATCTTTAGCCGACTTTAAATAAGAAGGTGGTTCTTAATTCAGCTGTACTTATGTTTTTTTGTATGTAGATATATATAATAGTATGTCACTTGATAGCTCCACTAATTGTGAATCGACTTTGATAATTTATTCTTTTTTTGTTTGGTAGAAAATAATTCAAAATTGATCCCATATAAATTGCATTGACATGGGTGCGGCGATTTTTTAAACATTACAAAAAATAACGAAATTCAGCTTACATTTATCTGGACAACGTAGTCATATTTGTATAATAGCTTCTTGAAACTCAGTCAAGTGTCCGAGATCATTTTAAAAGGCAATAGTTTTTTAGTTTTTCGGAAAAAAATAAATTATTGAAGAGAAAACTTATTTAGGCTCGTTATTACGTATTGGACAAAGACAAAATCTATGGTATTGGGTGAAAATGGGTGGGATACATTTAGAAACTCGCGTCTTCGTCGCCAAATCGTCGTCTTTCCATGAGCTTGTATATTTGCATACAACTAACAATTAATTACATTGCAATGCGCTAAAATGAGGCATGGAACCAGTTAATACTATGGGCCTTTGCCAGGTCTCCTAAAAAAATATAGCCGCTACAGCCAGGCAATAATGAGCAAATATTACAGTATCAAAGAAAATGTTTCTAGAAAAAATACAGGGCAATGAGATACATTGTGTTATATCTCTGGAAGACGAGGTGAGTATACTGCTAAGAATCTTCGTGTTCAAATTGCTGAGTGACACTGTGGTGTAACAGCAAATGCACCAGTTTGGTCGTTTAGATGTTTGTTGATCAATCACATCGGAACGTCTGGCATGGCCATCTAGATTAGTCTTTTAACCCTGAAGTCTGAAGTTTTCACTTCAATAAAAACTGTGCAATTATTCGCTTTGCGCCACCGGGTCTGGGGGTCTAACGCCGAACGAAAAATGTCATCGCTCTGATGTTTCTCTCTCTTTTCTTTTCGCTTGAAATGATAGAGACAGCGTTAGCAAAGCGATAGCCGATTTAGTTAGGCGGTAGAAGCGCTGGTACCTTAATATGTGGGTGTGAATAATCTTAGACCCGTCCAAAGCTCCCTTACTGAGTGTAAGTGGTAGCTGTATTCCCGTATCATCCCAAACACTCGAGATAAGAGTTCAGTTGCAGTAGTCCATTTAGCTGAAAGGTTTTTTATCGCGCTCGATTGATAGTGTCAAATAAACCCTTGTATCACGAAGGTCATCGACGTGGAGGTTGCGGTTAAGGTTTTGTAGGAAGTATTCTCTCATTATAAGGCGTCATAAGGCATAAGGTATTATAAGGTTTTGTAGGAAGTATTCTCTCTCATCAAATGGAAAATCATTGGAAAATCATTGGAAAATCATTGGAATATGTACAAACGTATATTTATTTGGGCCAACAGATATCTTTCGACGATCATAACGAAGAAGACGAAGTTGAACGACGAGTTAACATAAGCTGGAGAAAATTCTGGTTGTTGAAGGAGATCTTGAAAGGTAACTTCTCTCTGCAACTCAAAAAGATAGCGTTGGACACTTGCATATTGCCAACTCTTACCTATGGTTGCCAGACGTGGACCTACAGTAACAAAATAAAAACCAAATTGGTCACATGTCAAAGGGCCATGGAGAGAAGCGTGCTAAAGATAAGAAGAAGACACAGAATAAAAAGTGAAAACATTAGAAAAAAAACTAAAGTAATAGATGCCCTGCACTTTGCTTTAACAAGAAAGTGGCGATGGGCTGGTCACCTAGCACGTTATACAGATAAAAGATGGACGTTAGGAATTACGAAATGGAAAGGACCTTACGGAAAACGAAGATCAGGTCGCCCGAGAAAAAGATGGTCAGACGATATCTTGGCTGCAGCAGGGACAGACTGGATAATAAAAGCAAAAGAAAGAGATACCTGGAATGAGCTGGAGGAGGCCTATACCCTAACAGGGGTTCCAATACCAGAATACCTACTAGAAAAAGAAAAAAAAGTGTAAATAAATAGATTAAAAAAAAAAAAAAAGTATATATACATGTATATAGATATCTTTTTTTAGTAAATAAGTATATGTTGTATGTTATTTAAGATTTTTGGAAATAAAAGGCTTATATTATATTATATATTATTATTATTCTCTCTCATCAAGAGGCGTCTGGCAATGGCGTGGCGCGGGTGCGGCGTCACTTCTTTAATATTTCATACAAAATGTAAGTGGCGGGGCGCGAGACATACCTACTGAGATGGCGGGGCGCGGCGCGTGCGTGGCGCGGGTGCCATCCATCCCTTCATCACTCACCCGCAGTTAGCGGGACAAACACAAGAAGCGTCTGGCGATGGCGTGGTGCGGGCGCGGCGTCACTTCTTTAATATTTCATTTAATTTAATATTTCTTTAGTAGCATCCACACACTGGCCGAGCGCAGGCAAAAACGAGGTAGGACAATATATAGGAGTATAGGACGCTACCACTGTGACGCTACTCGCCGAGCGCCTTTGTTTTGTGCACAAAAACCGACACCGGTCACGAGAGACGAGTCGAGACAAAACAGCCCTATACACACTGGCCACTTGCCGTCACTCGGCCAGCGAGGCGAGCGACGCGAGTCATCACAAAACAACCCTCCACACACTGGCGTTGGCCTCCACTGAGCCAGTGTGTATAGGTGGCTTTATAACAGTGGTAGGAATCTTTGCAGAGTTCGCTGAGGCATCTTTGCCAGTTAATGTCATTCATTGATATAATTGCTAGCTTATTGGTTTTGTATCGGATACACTTCGGAGAGTGTCCAACTGATTTGCATGATCTAATACCACTTTGTCCTTTTTTCTGTCGGAATGCTCGTAGCTCGAAAAAGTGACATCGTTTCATGGTTGATGTTCCACGAACGAAGAGATTTGACTCTACTTTTGTAATAAGAACGTCTAGGCTGTGGAATACGTTGTCTGAGTGGGTTTTCCCCGACGGTTACAATCTTTGTGTCTTCAAATCGAGAGTGAATCGGTTTTTTTCTAGGTAAACACGCTTCATCGTAGACCGCATCGTCTCTTAACATCAGGTGAGATGGCGGTCAATTGTAAACGTATAATAGTTAAAAAAAACAATAGATGTGCCCTCCCAAACTTTAGGCGCACGGAATTGTGTTACCATTGGGAAGAGTGAGCTCACTTTTTGCGTTTCAGTCGATTGTAGGAAGCGGTGAACGCCGGACGTTTATATGTATACCTATCGCTATTCGTTGTCAACAACCAAAATAAGTAGAACCGCAACATACCTCGCCGCTAGCGATTCTAGGGGTCAAGTAGATTGGTAGTTGTAAACCACTTCCGCAACACACAGAGACGCTGTTTGTTAACAATTTCAAGGTGCTCAGTGCAGATCTTTTGATTTATATCTATGGTTAATCTAGCATAGCACAAGCAGCCTATTAAATTTGCCCACTGCTAGGACTCGGGGCCTTCTCTCGCGAGGAGAGAGAGTCAAGGTCATAATTCACCACGCTGGCCCAGTGCGGGTTGGTAGATGACGCTGATGCGCTAAAAAGATTCTAGGAACATGTTGGTTTCCTCACGATGTTATCTTTCACAGTTTTTAAGTAAGCTACACTGCGCCCATGACTTCGAAAAGACAATAGTACCTACCTAGCTAGTAGTGCTCATGGGATTCGAGAAAGGGGCTCTGGATCGGCAGTTGCCGTCCTCCCGACGACACGAGCCGTAACTTCGGCGTAAAATTATTCTGCCACCAACATTCATGGATTTAATTTAGATTTAACGTCCACGCCAACCATAAAACGCCATAGGATACTGGAATTCAAACATTTGTCAATAAGGTCAAGTCAAGATTTTGTTAATAAGGAATTACTAATGTACCTACTATACTTTTGGGAATACTGGAGTTCCATTTAGTTACCACTAGGTACACTTAAATTGAATGAACTGCTTCTAATAAGCAAATCACGGAACGAATTTATTTGTTAAGTTGATTTATACGACATCTAGTGAACATTGGCGATAGCTTTTTGTACTCACAGTTTCACCACGCATTGTTAGGAAGTGAATTGTGACGTGGTTCCTAATTCTTAGCTAGTTACGCTACCTTACAGTAGATGGCGGTGTAATAAATTCATGTATTTTACAGTCCCAGCGGTCCGAAATTTTATTGATTTTCAGGACAACTAAATTCCATACAGAATTAAAATTATCGACATTTTCTTTATCTATAACATAATTATTTACAAACATAAACATAAATCCACTTAAAGGTAAAGAATAAATCGCTATACTTATTATACATTATTTAAATATAGCCCGTAATTAAATATATTAATTATGAAATTTAAAAGTGTATTAGCAAAAAAACAATACATACTCAATTACGTAAGATTTAACTATTAATTGTCATTTCGTCATATTAGGTATACCTTGCTTCCACTGCCCAACCAACTTTAGTCTACCTACGCTGTGTATAAAACGTTAGCATTATCTATTAGTAGGTAAGTACTTATCTGTTGCCTACTTCTTAAAAATTAAAGACTTTCTTGACTTAACTTCTTGTGTATAAGTACAAAACACACACTGTTTTGAAATATCGTTATCTTTAATGAGCCTTCGTAAAGTAAAACCTTTCTCTACATTTTGCAACCTCTTCAGAGCCTAGCAATAGTTTAGGACGCTCGACAACAATGCTACTTAGAGAATGTACAATACCAGTTAGGTTAGATCTACAGTTCTTTGAGAAATGGTCTACACGATAAATATTTTAGTCGAATAGTTACTTTGGCCCGGAAACACTTTTTTGGGATATGAAAACTTAACTGTACTATCGTGTCTTTCGTGGTAATATCTCTTCTAATCCATTATTCAATAACGCCGCGCCGTACAAAACTCATGGAAGGAGAAATGATCGAAGGTTCTGTAGTGGTAGGACTCTTGGCAGAGTCCGCCTGGGGAAGGACCACACCTTTGCCAAATATTCTACCGCCAAGCAGTAATGTGCAAACATTACTGTGTTCCGGTCTGAAGGGCAATGTTTCCAGTGAAATTACAGGGCTTAGAGATATAACAACTTAGATCTCTGGGTGACGAGCGCAGTGCAGTGCTAGGTAATGATTTGGAATCTTCATGTTCCAATAGCTGCGTGTCACTGTGTTGTTATGTGGCAGGCATGTTGCTTACCATCAGGTGCATGACCTGCTCGTATCGTCACTCTATATTTAAAAAAAAAAAAAAAAAAAGGTTGCAACCGTCTATCTTCACCTGCACTCAGACAGCTTACAAGTGATGCCATTGTGCTGAATCTTATTGGCATATTCTTATTGGTTTTTCATATGACCCATCATTTTCATATGATGTTCAGGAAAAAATTGATGGGTCATATGAACCATCAGCAGTAGTCTGCCGGTTGTATTCTATACATTTATGGTGCCATAACCTACGCTGATCAAGTACGGGTTGGTAGATGAGACATTTCATCGAAAATAATCTACCTTGGAACATATCGGTTTCTTCACCACCTAAACGATTTTTTCAATACTTAGTTTAGTGGGACGAGCAGGAGATGTATCGGATTGTAAGCAAGACGCGTGCCTATAACAGCGCAGTGTAACGCAGCTATTGGAACGAATTATTGATCAGAGTGATGAAGAGTCCGAAGCATTACCTAGCACTGCACTGCGCTCATCCCCCAGAGACATAAGATTATTTATCTCAACGCCATGTAATTTCTCTAGAAATACTGCCCTTTAATCTGGAACACAGCGAAGTTCGCATATTACTTTTTGGCGGTAGAATATCTGGCTTAGGTGTGGTACTTCCCCAGGTGGACTCTACAAAGAGTCTTACTACTAGAACGCATAAACAGCCCACTAAATGCTTCCACTGCTGGGATTCGGGCATTCTCTTGCAAATAAATTGTCAAGGCCATAATCCACCACGCTGGTCTAATGCGGATTGGTGGATGACACATGACATCGAAAGATTCTAAGTACATGTCAGATTCCGCACGATGTTTTTCTTCACAGTTTTTAAGTTAGCGGCATTACTAATATGTCTTCGAAAAGACAGTGGTACACGTGGGATTTGAACCCGGGACTCCATATCGGCAATCGACGTTCTCCCGACTAGACCACCCGTAACTTGCCACTACAACAAACTACGTAAATAGGTATTGCTGTTTGTCATAGATAGGCAATCGTTATCTGCGTCTAATATGTTTTTATGCAACCGTAAGTGTATTATAATGAACCATTTACTATACGGATCTCATTGTCTGAGTTTTCACATAGTTTAACTCATCAAATGTTGTTTTGATATGAGGCACTTACACGACATTGAGATTTAAGATGTATGATAATTTGAGTATCGCAGTAATGTGAGTTTGGACATTAGGATACATTTGAAAGGCCGATTTAAACTGAACGAACATAGAGCTAGAGCTGGAACAAGAGCATTCTTTCTCGATCTTTTAGTGTAAACGAAAGATCGTTCATAGCGTTTTCCATATTAGATATTCCATAGAATCTTTGCGAACAAAACAAAACAACGAAATAATGTTCTACGTTTATTTACACCAAATGAATTTGATATAGTGGGGATAGAATGAGCATTCGCTCGTCTGATGTAAATCGGCCTTAAGTTACTGATACTAGAACGAATGCTAACCTTTAGATTTAAAAGAACTGAAACTGAAAAATTGGAGGTGTAAGCAACAGACCACGATCGTTACAAATATCAACCAAATCCGTTCAGACGTTCTGGCGTGATTGAGCAACAAACATCGAAACTTTCGCTTTTTAATATTAGTAGGAATACTTAGAAGGAATTAGCATGTAAACCTAAAAATGTAATAGGACAATGTAATCTTCAAAAGTCTTTCCGAGCGCTTGGTCGACGCGACGCGTGACCAAAATGCTGGCGTTTATTTGGCCCAACGCATAAGCATTCAGTGTGGTAATGCCGCTAGAATGCTAGGTACGCTTCCGATTGGTAGTGGGCTTGGATATATTGATTATCTGTAGACCTTCATTGGTCTACGGATAATTCAGGTGTTCTTAGTGTAAGTAGTTAGTTAGGTATGTAGCGTAGTGTAGTTCTCATTGTATTTTAGTTTTGTTAATAAAGGCTCTGCCCTCATAAAAGAAATAGGACAAACAAAGAAACTCATCAGCCTTAGGAAATTATAATACTATTAGAATAATTAGGTTAGTAATATTTTAACAAAACTTATCCCACCAGTGAAACGAAAAATCCTCCCAGCCACACACCCTCTTCATAAATACCGCAATCCTTTCTTTCTAAAGTTATTCAAATGTACCGGCGATGAGAAATCGTACCTTCGAGTGCCGCAGACTGTGTGGAATCTAATAAACTGTGTCTGATAAAAATTCACTAAGACATACGATCGAGGAATTAGAGGTAATGGGAAGAAATGACGTGGTATTGGAAGGGTGGCGCCCCCCGGGGCATTGGGGGTCGATTTGTAAACAAGTGAAGGTTACGTTAGGTTATTCGAGGTTGGGTTTTAATAAATGTGAAAGTTTGAGTTTTTGTTTCTCGATTACGAATGAACGAGTCAATCACTTTCAACTTTGGAACGTTAATGGATCCTACTAATATAATAAATGTTGATGATTGGATGTTTGTTGCTCAATCACGTCGTAACGTATACTCGCGTCGGGTTGAAATTTGGAACACAGATTTAGAAAGAGTTAGATTATGGCACACCCCGGACACTCGGCCTAAAATCTATACAGACGGTGCAGTTGACATACCTACACTCACACAACTACGCATGTGTCGTTCGAACGCATTTACGCATGTGTGCGTGTCAAAGTCAAAGTCAAAGTCAAAGTATTTTATTGATAAATATACATTTACAAGTCAGGCATAATAAATTGTATAACAGTAATTATACGAATTAGAATAAAATAAAATTGTAAACACGGAATTAGACAAAAAATAATTAAGTAAGTAATAATACATTTTAAAAAATTAAGCATCTAGGGTTACGTTCGTTCTTTCGTTGAGTGCTTCTCGCGTTCTTGCGGGGTAGGAAGCTTGAAACTGGCGGGGGGTGGGGAGTGTCCGTTCTATATGTATTATCTATTCTATGATTATGGTCTGGTACATAAGCTCCTTTTTTCCCGAAAAAATAACAGGAATGGGAACTGCGAGGGTAAAACCGCGGAATGCTGCTGTTTAAGATCTTTAGCGAATAAATACATTTTTGGGATTATTTTTGTAATATGAGTGACATAATGTTCAAGACACACAACAACAGCAGTGCCACAGAGCTACCCATTTGAACTTGAAGAATTTATATTTACTATTTCGTCACCAGAGAAGTTTTCACCAGTTTTCTTTTCCAGAGAAATTACTGGGCTTAGTGATATTATAACAACTTAGATCTCTTGGTGGCGAGCGCAGTGCAGTGCTAGGTAGTGGTTTGGATTCTTCAAACTCCAATAATAGCTGCATGTTGCTGTGCTGTTATGTGGTAGGCATATTGTTTACCATCAGGCACATGTCCTGCTCGTCTCGTCACTCTTTATTTAAAAAAAAACTGGAAATAGAAGATGAATTGTCTCGTAGCTCAGTAATTGCTCTGGAAACATTGCCCTTCAAACTGGAACACAGTTATATTTTCAAATTACTGATTGATGATAGAATAACCGGCAAGGGTATAGTACTTCCCCAGGATGACTCTGAAAAGAGCCCTGCCAGTACCTCATCATCAGGCATCTTTTTATTTGGGTACCTACCCATATAAAAAGATGCCATGAAGTAGTTTAGATAAAGATAAAGAAATACCATTACAGCCTAGAATTTCACTGCTTCATGTATATCCTCATCAAATCATATTTTTTAAGCAACGATAGGTGTGCACTGGGCCATCGTCTCGTCTGATGTATCAAAGCAATGTTGCGGTCTACGATGGAGTATTTTTCATCGATATAAGCCATTGGGTGTGCCCTCCTAAGCTTCAGGCGTACGGAATTATGTCATCGTTGGGAAGAGTGATTCACTCTTTCCATTCTAGTCGGTTGCAGGAAGCGGTGAACGTCGGACGTTTTACTTATCACTATTGGTTGTCAACAGCCGAAATAAGTAGAACCACAGCTAGCATACCTCACCGCTAGCAATTGTAGGGGTCAAGTTGATTGGTGGTGTGTTACAAATCACTTACGCTACAAACACAGTTTCAGTTTATTACCAATTTCAAGGTGCTCAGGGCACATCTAATGACTTATATCGATGGTGTTTTACCAAGAAGAAACTGATTCGCTTGAAGACACCAAAATTGTAACTATCGGGTAACGCACACTCAGGCAACTTATGCCACAGCCTAGTAGTACTTATTAAGAATGTTGAATGAAACATATACAAGTCTTTGGAACGCCAACCATGAATTGATGTCACTTTTTCGATCTATGACCAGACTGATAGATTTTTTTTTTAAAGTTGATGTAGGTAAGCTCTCGGGAAGTTTTTGAGAGTCGGCGTTTTTTTTTAATCTGCATTTATTTATTTTATGAGGGCTTAGATTCGGCGTTTTAAGGCTGGACATTGTCTGTCAAGATAACAGTCACTCATTCAGGACTAAACTTACAGATATAACACAAGCAGTTAAAAACAAATCTAAAGTTAAAACATCATTTCTCCGTCAGAAAACCGCAAAAGCGCATTGTACCTAATTGCATACAAAACGATGTCTACACGTCTCGGTCGAATATTTTATCATGCCATTCTGAACTTTGTTGCGTTGCAATAAATACCATGTAATAATAAAGTAATACAAAACGTGATGCATCGGATGACACGTCTAGACATTGAAGCTTTGCGACACAAAGAAAATTGTGTTTTGTAATTAGAAGGTAATTACGCGCCTTGCCAACATTAGTGCATAAGCAATGCGCTTGTGATATTTTAGCAGAGGAAGTACATACTGTACTTACATTGTTACTAAAGGTAGGCACACTCTGTTTTTCAAAGTTAAACCAAAAAAAATTGGCAGTCATGGGAACTGCCGATAGAAGTGAAAACTTATAACTCAGAATTTGATAGCTTACTTTGGAAACTACACGGGCCTAGCCTAGCCTAGGTATCATGGCATGGCCATCAAGAAATGCGTCAGCATTTCCCATTGGCTCACGCATTTCTAGATGGCCATGCCATGATGGCCAGGCCACGCCCTTTCACCATTTTCCATTGGCTGACGCATTTCTAGGTGGCCAATGGCCATGGTCCCGAGTTTACCCGAAGATTTCTTATTATACCCGAGCGTGACGATATAATTTAATTTACACCCCACGAAAAATCTGTCTAGGCGCGCCTAAAGAAGTTTTCACTTCAAAAACATGTTATAGGCAGATGTAAGTATACATATTGCCGATAGAAGTGAAAATGTTATAGTTTAGAATAAAAAAACAATATTGTTTATTTCAATAAAATCTGTACATTCTACAATCATATTTATAATTTCCCAAACTAGGTGTCTATAGCACACCTGTATTTTGCGTATCATTCCTATTCGTTTTTACATTAATTTATGTACATACCTCAAATAAAAACACACAAGAGATTTTAAATCATTAAATTATGCTGGGTAGCTTAGAAAAGTAATACGGAGCTCAGTTTTAGTAATAAACATCAGTAATGTTGTACAATACGACACTTATATGGCTACAGACGTACTGCTATTACGAAAGTCGGTGACGCGGATTCACAAGATTACTCATTCAAAAACGTCATCGCTTAACTTGAGGCGAGATGGCGGCCAAGTACCTATATCCATGTAAGTTTTTTAAGGCCGTAGCCCGAGCAAACGACCTTGAGTATTTCTTACCTTATCGCACACCGCAAGAAAGAGCAAGAGAGAAACAGTAGGATTTGTCGCTGTTTTACGCTCAAATTTTAGAATTAACTCATTATAAAATCAGATTTTGGTCTTTTGAAAAAAATATTTATGCCAAAATGTTCGTAATGGAATTGTCTATCCGTTGGTGTAAGTACAAAATCAAAATAATGTAGGTTTTTCGAGGAGATGCATGATAACTACAATTATTTAATTTTTTTACGGTTTCGTTGTGAGGCGATTATTTAAACAAAAAGTTCATTATCAAAAAAATAAAACTACCATTTTGAAGTCAAGAACACAGAATAAATATAAGTACAGAAGCCTCACTTACCAAAAACAATTATATAAATAGCTACTCTTGCTGGGACACAACAAAGTTCAATTCAGCTCGCATTAGCGCTCAATATCTGTCGCGATTTTCAACTCTCTCTTCTAACGTGTAGGTAACTCTGTCTAGCGCGGAGGGTTTACGAGATATCTAATAACAATATGCGCGGGAAACGTTTTGCGCGAGCGCTCAGCCGTGCGTCCGACAACCGACTATCACTTGTTTCCTGGAAGGAACGGTCTAGCGGTAGGCTAAAACCGCGCTACCTTGAGCGAGTTAGGATGCACTGCCAAGAAGTTGTAGAAATTTAATGTATTTTTTACCAGTTGATATTTATTTTGGCTAATAAGTTGATAGCTCTTAAAACTGGACAAAAAACTCGTTTTGCTGGGGGACACACCTCAAGTTAAGTGTTAGCTGCATTACGCACATGACTTCGAAAAGACAGTGCGCAAGTATGCGTAAGATTGAATTTGAACCCGGGGCTCCGGTCCGGATCAACAGTCACCGTTCTCCCGACTCTCCCACTCTCTCAAGTGAGCTTCGCTGCTACTTTAGCATTTGGGTGAGGGGTAATCCACAAGATTTTCCCTTTCCAAAAAAAGGGCGGCTAAAGAAGTTTTTACTTCATAAAGTAGCACTTTGTGAGTATCCTTGCATAAGGCTGATTTTAAAACATACGGCTCGAATGTTCAATATAGTCGTAGGTAATTCCGTGACCTTTTAGCAAACATTAGTCGCAGACACAGACTCTCCAGTTCTGAATAACCGTATAATGTGTGCACTTCTTATCGTGCGGGCGACATGCACTCTCCCTCGTGTACGGATAGCAAAAAAATATACATTGAAGTATTGACTTGGCTTCTTCATTTAAAACTGACAGAAAAATGATGTATTGTCTTAATGACTTGTATTTTCTGACAAATATTTTTTTGGACATACATAAATTGATGTTCCTCATTGGTACATCGTGAGACATAAGAGCATCACCCGATAGTGTCTAAAAGTGCAGGTTTGCTCTGAGACCGCAACAGGAGACCGCGACCGGAGCCCGCGACAAGCACTTGACATTATACTTGCCTCTTTTTTTTAACATTTATAGGTTTACACTTGACCGCCATTTCGCCTGATGTTGAGCGACGATGCGGTCTAAGATGGAGCGTGCTTACCTAGAAGAAACCGATTCACTCTCGATTTGAAGACACCAAGATTATAACCATCGGGGAAAACCCACTCAGGCAACTCATTCCACAGTCTAGACGTTCTTATCACAAAAGTAGAGTCAAACCTCTTCGTTTGTGTCTTTGGAACATTAACCATGAAACGCCGCTTCTTCGAGCTACGAGAAGTCCGATAGAAAAAAGGGCTTGGTGGTATAAGATCATGCAGATGCAGAGTGTGCAACTGGCACACTCTTCGAAGTGTATCCGATAAAAAACTGATAAGCTAGCAATTTTACGGCGATGTTCAAGACTTTGCAGTCTTTTTCGCCTCGGTCGCCTGTCGCTTTCTCGGCGCGAATCGCCGCCTCAAGTTTATATATATTATAGTTTGTTTGTTTTTTGTGTTTATGTGACTCATATTGGATTGATATATGTAGCTAGTTACAATGTGGCATAAAAAACTCAAAATCAACCACCGTCATCTAGTGTCTTTTTAGAATTAGGTACTTTTTAGGAACTGTTATTTTTTCAATAACTGCTTAATGTTTAGTACCTATACCTATAATTTTCAAAGAAAAATGTCAACTGTAGCATAATATGTTATATCCTAAATTAAATTCCTTATTAATTTTTCTCCCAACAGTACACATAGCAAATATTCGCCATTTTATCGGCACATCGGGCACATTTGAAATATTCATACGTTAACTAGAAAGCATTAATGTTCAATGGAGCTTTATCATAGTTTGCCTCCACGTCTGCGATTTTCTAAGTGATAGAAGGAATCGTTGAATTTTCAGGGCTTGATTTTATTTTAATATATAATACTTACCGCAGTTTTACCCGCTTAGTTGCCGTTCCCGTTGTTTTCTCGGGATAAAAAGTAGCTTATGTGTTCTTCCAGACTATAATCTAACTGTTTCCCAAATTTCAGCCTGATCCGTTCATACGTTACGGCTTGATTGAGCAACAAACATCCAAACATCCAAATATCCAAACATCCATACTTTGACATTTATAATATTATAGTGGGATGGGATGTACAGTTCAATAATAAAGCCCAGAATCAAGAAAATAGAACTGCCTTAGCAAATTATCTTCCTGTGAATTTAGTTGAGTGTCTCCGATTTATGAGTCTACTAACGTCTCGCTGTTTTCGTTCCCGTGGTTTCTCAGGATAAAAAGTAACCTAAGTGTTCTTCCAGACTTAAATGTTAATGTGTTCCAAATTTAAAGTAAATCCACTCAGACGTAACGACGTGATCGGGCAACAAACATCCATACATGATTCATTTATAACATTATCAGGTAGTCCTGCTTTGTTTGTTTGCTGTTTGTTTAGTAACAATTTTTAAGATTACTAAATAATTTAAAATAAAGTGATAGAAAGAAGTGTATTGTTAAAATGTATTAATAGTTATATTTATTTACATTAAAATGCTCTTTGAGATCATTATAATTTGCTTTGGAGGACAATCACAATTCACATTTGTTTCGTAGCAACCGGGACAAGGAATTAAAAAAATAATTGAACCAGAAATGACTTATTCAACTGCTAATTAAAAGCCAATAAATAAAAGTTTATTCGTCACGCACGTGAACAAGTAAATTTTGTTTTTTACAAGGCATTTTGTTTTTGAAATCAAAACAGCCAAAACAAAATACTCATTTAGAAGTTCCAACTTACTTAGCAGACGTATCTCGTTGAACAAAAGAAATTGTGTGTGTTATCATTAGCACCCCCTACCCCCTCCCAGAGCCACCCTCGGATTCTATACAAAAGTTTGAATAAGAGTAATACACGCCGTGTTGTCTTGAAAGTAGGGAGTCCGTGATTCTTAAATTTGTCGGAACATACATTTGCCTCTGAAAAGTGTAATTTCACACATTACAAGTTATTGCCAAGCAAACCTTATAATAGTTGATCTGTTGAAAATGAATAACTGAAACAACATACGTGTAAGTGCAGCGTTTGGCAAAATTTGTCGAGTCTTTTCGTCACCCATCCCACAAAGTATTAAGACAAATAGACAAAAATGTACAATCAACGTCTCCTACCCGCTTTGACCTACGAACTGACCTGCTGGGAAAATAACGAGGTCGAGAACTAAACGAGTGAAACCATGTGCTGCAAATAGTCATATAACATTTAATAGGTATAATTAAACTAGCAGTCCCCTTCGGGATTGCTCGTGGTACATAATGGAATGTATAAATTATCCTGATCGGGCAAAACGAAAAAAAAACTGTTTTTCATGGCTTAAGGATGTTATGTTCTTAGGTCATGTTGGATATCAGTGTACATAAAATCAATTATAAATTACTGAAACTGAAAATAATGATGTTTATACAGGTGGAAAATTATTTATCTTTGCCTGTTCATGACCAACCAAGGTGGGAAATTATTTCCCTTTGCCCGATTACGTCTATAAATTTCGTCACATTTAAAAAAATCGACAAAAATAAATTACGATCTAAAACACGACATCATTTTAAAATAAACTAAAATAATTTACAAATCTAGAAAGTTGACAAAAATAAGTCCCCACTTTTTATAATTATATGGTGACGCAAAATGGAGTTCGGGAATGGACAGAGGTAACTATTTTCCCACTTGCAAGAATATATTTCAAATGAATCAAAACCACACAAACACTATGACTTTGCACTGAAAATCATAACAAAGTTACACAAAATATAATAAATTAGTACATAACAAATCAAGTATCTACTTTTTTTAAGAAACTTTGCAGATTTTTCAGTAGTGGTAGTACTCTTAGCAGAATCCGCCTGGGGAAGTACCACACCTTTGCCAAATATTCTACCGCGAAGCAGTAGGTAATGTGCAAACATTACTGTGTTCCGGTTTGAAGGGCAATGATTCCAGAGAAATTACAGGGCTTAGAGACATAATATCTTAGATCTCTGGGTGACGAGCGCAGTGCAGTGCTAGGTAATGATTTGGACTATCATGTTCCAATAGCTGCGTGTTACTGTGCTGTTATGTGGCAGGCATGTTGCTTATCATCAGGCACATGACCTGCTCGTCTCGTCACTCTATGCTATAAAAAAAAAAGATTTACTTCTCCACTATGTGAAAATCACGCAATTTTTTTTCAAAACTGTCATTTATTTGATTCTGACATTGACACTTAACAAGATAACGTTGAAATTATCTAAGATTACATTTGTGTGAAAAACCTAAAAGGTCGCCATATTAAAAATGATAGGGATTTTAGGTAGATTGAGAGGGTGGGAAAATAGTTCTCTGTGTCCGATGGGTTATAGAACTCAGGGATCTTGGTGTCTTCAAATCGAGAGTGAATCGTTTTTTTTCTAGGTAACCACACTACATCGTAGCTCGCATCGTCGCTTAACATCAGGCGAGATGGTGGTCAAGGGCGAACCTATAGTAGTTAAAAAAAATTCAACGACGAATCCTTATTTGAATTCGGAAATTGATTTGTTCCCTGATATTATCCTAAACAAAAATTCTCTTCAGTTTTATAATAATTAATTAAGTATTGTAGTATCAGTATAAATAAGTTAGTCCTGATTGGTGTAAAGAAAACATAATGAATTGGTCACCCTAGTCGCAAGTACGAAGCCAATTGTTCCACAGATTGGTTTAAGCCGCCGCATGTGATCTTAATTAATGAATACGAACGAATGACTAAGCTTATTCCTTTAATTTATTTATGAGAACGCGAATTCGCGCTTTCGACGCCGTTCGGGCTCACAGGATCCGCGCTATGTGTGAATGAGGCGTTAATTACAGAGGTAGGGCCCTTACCATCATACTTCTATGTTTCTGTTTGGCGTTACTGTTGTATTTATTTTTGTTACTTCATTATTCTCAGGCACGAATGAGTAGTTAAAGATTTTCGTCAGTATATTTGAGTGGTGGCAGGCTTTAAGGTAAAGCTTTTGAGTGTAAAGAAAATGTTTGAGAAAATACATTGAAATTGATCTGATTGGTCAATTTTCAATCTTTTTATTTATGTTTATTAGACATGAGATATGGTAACATTTTCTCTACGCCTCTGCATTATAAATTGTACTAATAGTAGCATCGATATAAACCATTAGATGTGTCCTAAACTTTAGGCGCACGAAATTATGTCATCTTTGGGAATGGGAAGATTAATATGAAATGGGAATGAACTCACTATTTCCAGTCTTTCCGTTCTAGTCGGTTGCAGCAAGCGGTGACCGCCTGACGTTTTTACCTATCGCTTTCGTCATCAACAACCAAAATAAGTAAAACCACAGCATACTTATCTCGCCGCTAGCTATTCTAGGGGTTAAGAAGATTGGTTGTTTGTAAACTACTTACGATACACACAGAATATACGATATACGCAGTTTAGTATACCTATCACTATTCGTTGCCAACAACCAAAATAAGTAGAAACACAAGATACTTCGCCGCTAGCGATTCTAGGGGTCAAGTAGGTTGGTGGTGTATAAATCACCTATGCTAGATACGCAGACGCAGTTTGTTAACAATTTCAAGGTGCTCAGGGCACATCCAATGGTTGATATCAATGACTAGTAGCACCTCGCGGATATTCCCGCGTTGATACAGATTTCGTTATTTCTTAGCGCTAAAAATAGCTAATGCTTATTGCAGACTATAATGTCATTACGTTTAAATTGCAAACCTATCCGATCGGGCGTTCCGACGTGGAGGAGCAACAAACATCCAAAGAACCAAACTCTCGCATGTTAATAACACAATCTTTTTTAAGGTTCATTGTGTAGTCAAAGTCGTAGATTTCCATTATTTAATTTGTGGAACGGAACCCACGAATTAAGTGTTTGGTATTTTTGTTATTTTTAAAGCGGTAAATAGAAAAGAAAGAAATTCTCGTTTCCAGATTCAAAATTTATTGTGTAACTCCCACACATGTAGATACCAAAAAGGTCGGAAACAAAAAACAAAAGAGCTGGAAAACTATTCTCGATGGCCAGTCTCAGAAACAAAAAGAAAAAACTTTCTGTAAAAATATAATCCCTTATTTTTCCACGCAGTCTCGAACACACAATGCTTAATAATGGTTTTGCGAATTTTGCAATACGTTCATTAAGGGCTTTTGTTCTGCAAATACATTTTGGGGGTAGGCAAAAATTATTACATACAGTGGCATTGTGCAGGGAGGCGGCGCGGAATAAGTGCCGAAATATCTGTAGGGTTGGCGCGAAAACTTAATTTATTTTTGCAGTATTGTGAAGTAACAAGTAATACAGGCTATCCGCTATTTTTTGATGATTTCCTTCAGCAGTCAAATTAGTTTTAAAGTTAATACGATTTTGTGATGACTTTTTTCCTCATTTGATAAGGAATGAGTCATAACAAATTAATGTAATGAAAACTGCTTATGATGAATTTGCATGAACAATTAAGTGGTTTAGTGGTAATCTTTTTATGTTGTTTTTATATATCATTATTGTAAAGATGTACACTTAAGAATGTGATTAAATGAGTGAATAATAACTGTAAGTTGTAATTAAGTGGTTCTATAAATATCTCTGACTTGAACAAACAATTATAAAAACAGATAAATAGAAAAGCCTTGGCTCATCATAAAGACGTTGATCGGCTAAGTATCAGCTGGAGACTCTGGAATCGATTGAGAGACGTGCCAAAAAGCTCATAGGCAATGACACTCTTGTGCGTAAAAGACTTCAAAGTCTTGAACATAGCCGCAAAATTGCTAGTTTATCGGGTTTGAATCGGATACACTTCGGAGAGTGTGCAACTGATCTGCATGATCTAATACCACCTTGCCCTTTCTTCTATCGGACTTCTCGTATCTCAAAGATGCGACATCGTTTCATGGTTGATGGTCCAAAAACAGAACGAAGAGATTTGACTCCACGTTTGTGATAAGAACGTCTTGGTTGTGGAATGCGTTGCCAGAGTGGGTGTTCCCCGATCTTGATCCGAATCTTGGTGTATTCAAATCTAAAGTGAATCGGTTTCTTCTAGGTAAGCACGCTCCATCGTAGATCGCATCGTCGCTTAACATCACGTGTAAGGTAAAGCACCTTACACGTGATCACACGTACCATCCAATTTTTCTTGACATAATAGCCTTTCAAACCCAACCTTAAAGAGCAACCAGTATGTAGCTAATAAGGTGGGTAAAATATTTGCACGGTTTAAGGTCCCGCCTCCCGCCACCTATCACTTCGGCTATATTATATCAATCGGGTGCAGAGGGCTAGGAGAGCGACGCATCTAAATACAAGCACTCTTCTTCGCCCTGCTGTCGGCAAATTGCCAAACTACCGACAGTCACCTCCCACTGTAGTCGTTACCCTACAGCTCTGGTCATTATCTGACGTCATTCCACCTCCGTTGCGCATACATGGCTGCATCATCGTCCGCTTGAAGACAAAGCTTGAACGAGTAGTCGCACGTTGAGTTTATTATTGATTCATCTAGAGTAACCGGGCCAGGACTACTGAGCCCCCATACATCGATAATATGAAAAGCTTTCGGGCCAATTATTAACTTTACCCAATAGTTCCTAAGTTTATTATTTGTGTAATGTACGGCGTCTTTTAATGAAGTAAATTTTATTTTTACTGTTAAGGTATGAATTTTCGTGAGTGACAAGGTGACAACCCTATCATGCGTAGTCGCGAGATTTAAACCTCGCGTTAACGTTAAGAAAACACCCATCCAGAGGGTGCTTTAAATTCATTCCACAGCACAAATAAATAAAATTGCACGAGATTTCTTCTCATTTGTACGAGTTGTTTGTGGTTTCTGATGATGTAATGTTCTGTTGTTTGGTGTGTGGAAATTGTTTTTAAATCTATTTTTTCCTTTACATATTAATAATCATAGTAGAGAACAAGAAATATTAAGAGGGCGCCTAGTGCCAGAAAACGAAAAAAGGACATTTTCGACGCCGCTCACTGAAGTAAAGAAACTAAAAACTATGACAAAAAAAAGACGTGTGGCACTCGGGGACTGCCGCGGTAAAGCTATTGCATGCATTTTTTATCAACTTATGCAATTATATGTTTTAAATTTGATTTCTACAGTATTTTTGGGATAATGTTGAGTCTGAGTCACATTTGTTTTTATCATAATCAATCTATTCTATGTCATAATGCTGGAAAGGTTGAGTACAAAATAATATAAACTCATTAAGGTAAAATTTCTACAAAAGATTTAATACAAAATGCTACTTATTTACATTAAGGTTAAAGTTATACAAAGAGATTAAGTACAAAATATCACTTATTTACAGCAATTATTCAAAACAATCTCAAAATCAAATGAGTCAAACAAACTCTCTTACATCATCATGCGGTCATATACTTCTCTTAAAATTAATATTGGTGGACTATTCACACACATGAAAATCTGACCCCAAACTAAGCAAAGCTTGTACTATGGCGGCCAGATAGCTGATATAATACTTATACAGTTTTAAATACATACTTGCTACTAGCTTTACCCGCAACTTCGTCTGTGCAAAATAAATATTAAGGTAATAATACAATTTCATCAAAATCGGTTCTGTTGTTTAGATGTGAAAGCGTAAGATACAATCGTCGCCCATTTCAACTCCAATTTCATCCCCATACAGGTCGAAATTACAAAATTGCTAGAACAAACATTTATTTGTTTCGTGTCAAGTGTCTATATATTATACAGAGTTTCATGGTTTTATCTTCAACGGTTGGGAATTTTCATATTGACATTCATCCCCTATTTCAACCCCAATTTCACCCCATACAGTTCGAAATCATAAAATTGATAAAACAAACATTTAAGTATCAGGTATCTAGAGACAAAATTTGATAACTTTGAAAATCACGAATTTTCATACAACAGTTCATCCTTGTTTCACTCTCTTAGGGGTTGAATTTCGCAAAACCCCGTCTTAGTGAGCGCCTACGTGCTAAAAGGGACCTCCATACAAAATTTCAGATTCCTAGCATTTGTAGTTTCTGAGATTCCTTGATGAGTGACCTTTCGCTTTTGTATTTATAGAAGACTAGCGGCCCGCTCCGGCTTCGCTCGAATAATAACCTAGATATCAACTGCAGCGCCATCTGCCGTAGCCTATGTTACTTGGGAATAATGTAGCTTTCCAAAGGTGAAAGAATTTTTGAAATCGGTCCAGTAGTTTCGGAGCCTATTCATTACAAACAAACAAACAAGTATAGACTAGCGGCCCGCTCCGGCTTCGCTCGCATAATAACCTAGATATCAACTGCAGCGCCATCTGCCGAGCTGATTTGTGAATCTAAACCTTCCAGGGTCCTACCCAAATATATACAAAAAAAAACATTCAAATCGGTCCAGCCATTTAGGAGGAGTTTACTAACAATGAAAAGTGGCATTGATTTATATAGATAGATAAAATATGAAGAAACACCCAGCCACAGTGCAAACATATTTTTTTTATAATGTGACTCATCACTCTATATTATAAACGAGCAGGACATGTGCCTGATGGTAAGCAACATGCCTGCCACATAACAGCACAGTGACACGCTGCTTTTGGATCATGAAGTGTCCAAATTATTACCTGCAGCACTGCACTGCGCTCGTCGCCCAGAGATATAAGATGTATTATCTGTATGCCCTGTACTTTCACTGGAAACATTGCCCTTCAAACCGGAACACAGTAATGTTTGCACATTACTGCACTGGGTGGGAATCGAACCCACAACCCTCAGCTTCGCAGGCAGAGCTACTATACCCACTAAGCTCATGGCTTCTAATTCGCTCGCCAGTCTAATTCACTAACATAAGATTATTTTTATTAGTTTATTATTACTTCATTATACAACTGTTAATGTTTAATTTTTTTTATTTTCCTGTTCAATTCAATTCATTTATTCGAACCCTAAATCCATAAGAACATGTGGTAACGTCATTCACAAAAAATCAAAGAATCTGTGTACATAATAAGATAAAATAACTAAGGTAAAAATTAATATAAGCAGCTGTAAAGGAGCCTCAGCAATTTAAAGCAGTGAATTGTGTGTGAATTGTCCACCAATATTTATACAGTATACTAAGTACATGATTGAGTACAAACAATGTTACACCAAAAGTTTTATAAATCTACTATTTTACCTTACTACAAGATTCCAATTTCAACACATTTCTCTTCCATATGTTATCTTTAACTTTGACTAACACTTGACTTTGTTGCCTTGCTCAATAGGTTTTTATTTCATTTTTAAACTTGATTTCATTGAGAGCTTGTGCAGGGATTGCAAAAATATAGAAGCGTAGGAAATACAATTTTGTGTTTATGGTGTGCTTTAGGATTCAGATTTAATTTCTGCCATTGACTTTGATTTTTTCTTACATACATTATACATTGATAAATATATGTACAATGATCGCTTCATTGCTATCATACTAAAGTTGTTATGTGGTGAAAATCTCCCGTACTGATTCTCTAGCTGATAAATTATATAAACCATGGATTGCTTTCTTTTGCAATATGAAAACATAGTTCCTGTCCGCAGCCTTTGGCTGTAGCTTCTTCCACAGATTTATCATAGGCACAGGTATTTTCAGATGAAGCTGCTCCTTATCCCATATCCAAGGCTGTTTCATATTTTATTGTGTTCAGGACATACGCGACACTTGACAGTACACACATTTAGATCTCTTTTTATTTGGACATATCCAACAACATCATCGCATAAGATAATCTTGAAGATCTGAAACAAGCAAACAAACGCTTATTATATTTTACGCACATAACCTAACTTTGTAAACAGTGTTAAAGATGAAGTTCTAAGCCGAAAATCATCTATTACATATTTATGTACTAGGCTGCTTTATGTATTATACATAGGTAAATAGTATTAAACGTAAAACTGTACTTACAAAGATGTTTTCACGTTCATGAATTATTCTGAACTACAAAAGTCTTTGTTTCTTGATTGCAAAAAAGTTTGCCTTCTTTGGTAAATTGGAACCACCTATTCCCTTTAGTAAATCCAGATTCCATATTGTTAAGCCAAAACATCTCAATTATAGCACGCTTCTTGGAACATGAAGATTTTCAGCTTTTTCACTATATTTTGCTTTTATGGCACTTTGTTTTTTGTTTATTCATATTTAGTGACATTGACATTCATATACATCCAAAAATTTTAAACGTCGCGAAATCAGTGTTCCATCTACTCAAAATATTTATCCCTAAACTTAAGTTAAATTAAAAATCCCTAAAATTGATTAAATAGTGAGCTAGTGAGCTTTTACGCTGACATTATTGCTTCATTGATATACCTATTCCAAAATATGCTATGATAATAGCCGTTAGAAAGTTATTTTCCCGTTCTCTACGTACTCAAATCCACTACGTATCACGGGAAATCCGTTAAGTTGGCAACACTGCTAAGAGCATTTAGTCTGTAAATATAACAACATAAGATTGAAAGTCGAATGACCGAGTGAGGAGGACGGCGTGATAGTCTTCCCTCCCTCTTTTTTTGTGAACATAAGAAAGAGATGCACCATTAGTAACAATCGGTCTCCAGGCCCGCGATAAAAGCTATGCAATAGCTTAAAAATATTGAAGTGTGGGTACAATCAAGAAGAAGCACAATAACCGAATATAATATTAAAAATAGATCAGAGTTTTTACAATAAAAAAATAAAAATTACACCGTATAAACCCGTTTTAATTCGAGTACTCGAAATTATCAGCGATGACCCCACATTAGTTTTTGGTAATAAAATTCCTAATTGTACGTTCTAGTAAAGTAACTGAACACTTTTTTAAATGTATGTTTAATTATTGAGTAATTTAATAAAACTTGGCCAAAAATGGACTCCTGATTTAATATTAATTTTTCCTCCAAACTGTGTCATGCTATTCTCGACTTTATGTATATCGTATTAAGAAACGCGTCGCGCGGGTGAAAACTGAATTTTCCCTAGCATTAGGCGCACTCTTAAGCCATAAACCTATAAAAGCTATGATTCCAAAACCATGTCATAGTTGGGACAATTTTTTTATAGATACGTCTTTGATTTTTCGTATATCTAAAAAGCGACACCGGTTAATTATTGACATTTAAAAAACTCAAATGAAGCGGTTTGGTTCCACTTTTGTCATAAAAAACCTATAAGCGGTGGAATATGGCCTGAGTGGGTCTTCTCCAGCAGATACAAATGAGTTTAGGGTGACTTCAGTAGTGTGCCGAATTGAGGTGTTAGTTGGGCGTACATCTAAACGATTTGACCAATATATCCCACTGAAATTATATAACGCCTCAAAAAGCGAAAATTCGTCAGACATAATATTTTGTAAAGGAAAGGATTGACTCTACTAGATTCTCAACGCCATGGTACAATGGCTTCATTTGCTCATTACATTTTTTTAAGACACAACTTACACGTTATTTTTTTGAGAAAGCATGACGACTCGGCTTTCAAAAGTCCTTTGTACTTACCCAACTAGCCAGCCTAGAACAGAGAAAAACGGCATAAAATAGTCCCCTTTATATCCCAGCTGCGACTCAAGATCTTTTGTCATATTAGTAGAGTAAAGGCCAAACCCACTACGCTGGCAAAGTACTGGTTAGTGGATGACACTCATGTTCTCGAAAGAAATCTATCCTGGAACTTGGAACCGATTTTCGGTTTGGACACGATGGTTTATTTCACTGGTAAAGCTTGTGTATACTGTTCTACTGTAAATCGATTAGATTTTAAGTCAAGTTTTGTTTTTGAGTGATATTTCCTGTTACGAAATAAGTTTAACTTATTTCCTAAATTTTAACAAAAGAGGGGTTCGAAACTGATTTGTTATAATTATGTTCGATACTTCAGAATACTCGTATAGGTACCTACCTACTTAATGCTAAAATGTCCAAATGTATTGTTTCACGCAGATTAAGAGACCATCACCACCATATTTTATTTGCCGATAGAACTATCATGTCGAGCAGGTTAGTAATCTGTTTAATTTATTAAATAAAAGGAAAGTGATTACGCTGCCCTGACCCACAGCTTGTTATAAAGCCTGCTAGGGTAAATTAACAAATCCATAAGCTATTTGGAATGTATTTGAGTTTAGTATAAACCGGGGAAACCTAAATTACGATTGAAAACCAAAGCAAACGTGGGTTTGTTTCTTGGTTTATCGAGTTGCCGCTACTCGGTCACAGATGGCACTAGTAGGTTCGATTTACGCAATTATTTACTTATTTACTTTTACAGCCGTGTTATAATAAAACCTTACCAAGTGAACAAACTTGATAATGTTTGTCTTGAGTACTATGCACAATATCATAATAATGACCATTCCTAACCATCGTGTTTGAAAATTTGTTCCAATGAGTTAGTTGGACGTCACAAACGAATTATTAAAAAAAAATCTCTACATTTTCTAATTTTCTCAAAAAAAAATGCTTTGTGTATTTTTTGCAATATAGAGAGACGGAACGAGAATCCCATGCGGTTGATGGTGAGCAATACGCCTGGCCATAACAGCACATACCCACGCTGATATTTGAACATCAACATCAACATCAACAGCCCACTAAACGTTCCCACTGCTGGGACTCGGGGCCTTCTCTTGCAAGGAGAGAGTTAAGGCCATAATCCACTACGCTGGCCCAGTGCGGGTTGGCGGATGTCATTTGAACATAAAGAGTCCAAATTACAGCCTAGCTTTGCACTGCGCCAGTCATCCAGAGATACAAGGTGACTTATATTATCTATTCGAAAACAATTCCCTTCAAATAGGAACACAACTATGTTAGCCAATTACAGTTTGCTGCTGAAATATTTTATTTTTCTGATGTTAAGCAACATACCTGCCACATAGCACCACAGTGACACGCAGCTATTGGAACGTGAAGAGTCCAAATCATTACCTAGCACTGGACTGCGCTCGTCACCCAGAGATCTAAGTTGTTATATCTCTAAGCCCTGTAATTTCTCTAGAAACTTTACCCTTCAAACCGGAACACAGTAATGTTTGCACATTACTGCTTGGCGGGAGAATATCTGGCAAAGGTGTGGTCCTTCCCCAGACGGACTCTGCCAAGAGTCCTACCTCTACAGCAGCCGCAACTCAAACTAAAAAGCACTCTTCAAAGAGCCTTAAGCTTATGTGTGTCCTCCGTACTTCTATTGTAAATATAATTAATTATATAACTCTTATTAAACTCTTATCATAAATAAAAATGCCAGCTATATGCTCTAGAACCAATTGAGAGGCGTGATAATAAAAGGCTCTAAAGCAACGACACAACGACGAAAAAACTTCAGTCTTTTATCGGATAGTTTTCAACGGACACATTTCGTAGAGTCTACAAAAACGTAAGACGTAAGCCGTTAGCTAATGTTAAGTTAATGCCTAGAATACGGCGCTGGATCTAATTTAGCTTACTCTTTACAAAGGTACCTAAGTCCCACACTCCTAAATCTAATCAAGGCATGTCGTAACCCTAAGCTCTAACCCTGGGCGTGTGTAGCGCGGTAATGGCCGTTAAGTGCAACATTCAGGGTAATTAAGGCCGTTTATTCGATTATCTGAGTGAGTTTCTTTGCTTAGACTAAGTAAGTTAGATTGTCTAAGACCGCAATGTAAGCTTAGAAAAAGCAGTCAACAGTAGTATCCAACTGATAGAATTCTTGGCTTTTGCGCACAAAAGTCAAGGCTGTTATATTCAAGTTGCTAGCAAGTGCGTTTTTTATTCTTTTTTTTTCTAATAAATAGTGACGAGACGAGCAGGACATGTGCCTGATGGTAAGCAACATGCCTGCCACATAACAGCACAGTGACACGCAGCTATTGGAATATAAAAGCCCAAATCATTACCTATCACTGCACTGCGCTCGTCACCCAGAGATCTAAGTTGTTATATCTCTAAGCCCTGTAATTTCTCTGGAAACATTGCCCTTCAAACCGGAACACAGTTTTATTTTCACATTACTGCTTAGCGGTAGAATAACTGTCAAAGATGTGGTCCTTCCCCAGGCGGACTCTGCCAAGAGTCCTACCACTACAAAAGACTGCGAGTTGGTGGATGATACCTGTTTCAAGAATATGATTACACCCCGCACTACAGTCGTTCTATTACTTTGCACTGCAGTGCAAAGTAACGATTTGGACTCTTCATGTTCCAATAGCTGCGAGATACTGTGCTGTCAGGCGTATTTCCATCCGACATACCTATGGCCTGCTTTTTTCGATACTCAATATCATTTAAATATTGTAAAATGAATACCAGACGTGCATAATAATACCTCTATTATGATTTTTATCTATACTGTAAGGTTATTTTGTTACTAATGAACGTATTACACCTATGTTATTTCCAGTAGAAATCCTTCTCCGAACTAATACAATGAAATTAATAGTTTGGTTGTTTGTGCGGATTTTTTTTTCGAAAAACTCTGAACGAGTTAACCAGTCGGTTTGATATTTGGCACGAAAATAGATTGTTATATCGAATAACACATAGGCTACTTTATATCCCGAAAATCATAATCTCTAGTAAATAGTTCTTTAGTAATCTCACTAAATTCTTTGAGGACGAAGTCACTGGTATTAATAATACTAGTTTGATAAATGTGAAAATTCGGTTGTTAGTATAAGATATTGATGAAGATGTTAATAGAAGTAGGGTACTTAATACTCGTAATGTAATCTTTAATAATGGCTACATATCTATATACAATATACATATATTATTAATAGTAACGTGAAGCAAACATTTTTGTAAGTATCTCTTTTTACGAAAATTGTTTTGAAATATTATGAAGTATAATGTATTTATGGGTTCACTAATGTTTCACAAACATTTTTTGACAAAACATCACTTTAAAACCAACTAATCGTATAATATTCATTGCAAAAACTTTACAATACAAAAATGTTTTATTTTACAAACAACGTTTCGCATGATATTTATTTCAAAAATACCTTACATCAACAAATGTTTTATTTTACAAACCATCATTTTATAACCAATTGCATGGCAAACGTTTCACTTAGACAATGTATCGAATGACATTTTGTTTTTTGTCCATTTTTCATTTCATAAATTATTCTTTTTACAAATTTAGCATTTACCAAAATATAATTTATAACAAATATTTTAAAAATACCCGATACATTGTTTATGTAAATTATCAATTCTGATTTGGTTCTGTCATTTACTTTAGACTACCGCTCCTATTAGGGCCAATCACTGAGATTTGACTCCGGGTGGGCTCCCGCCAGAAGCTCTGCGGTCAGCCCTGAGTGTCACTTCTCCATACTCGGCCTGCGCTCCACTACGGAGGTCGCCGGCTCGCTTCGCTCGCCACCTCCCCCCTTCGCTGCGCTTGGTCTCGCATGGCTCGCTCCACTCAGGACCTCCCTTAAGCTTCTGGCTCCCGCATTTTTATATACACTCTAGGGGTAGTAGCGACAAGACTAGGTGGAGTCGGGGTGCTCCGAGTTGGATTTGGGTCCTAAGTAACCTAATCGTACCGGTGTGGTTACTTAGATATTCAAAAATTAGAATTAAGTTTTTATGCAATTTAATAAATGTTTGTTTTATAAATTGAGTTGTTTCCCAAACAACACATTATAAAATTAAAATTTGTCAAGCGTTGGTTTCGTTTTTAAGCATTTGGTAGTTAACAAAAATATTAAAAGAATCATATGTCAAATAATACGTTATAGAATGAATGTTTGTAAAATAATTAGTTTGAGATATAATCAATTTGGTAAATATTTTTTTGTAAAATAATCATTTCACTACCCGTGAGTTTGTCTAACGTTGGTTATCACATGTCGGTTTGTGAAAAAAAGTTTATTAAAAGAACGGATACCGTATTTATGAAGACTATAAAATTTCGCACACAAGTAGTTTATTTAAATATAGAGAAAGAGTGCACAATGCTACTATTTTCTTTAATTACCTATACTTATAACAAGTATGTTAAATGGACAAAAAGAAACATTACGGACACTACCACACATAAATACTGTTTTGTTTTTTTGTTAAACTTTATTGTCAAACTGAAAATTGCTTATTATTTACAAATTGGACCACTTAGCCAACGCTAGAGTAATAATAATGGTTTATTCCTAGTGAATTCGATATACATATGTCACAAAAAGAATAATAACCAATAAATATTTACGTACTAAAACATTTTTCACGAAAATGAAGATATATATGCGGTGCAAAAAATTGCAGTCTTAGGGACTGCCGATAGAAGTGAAAACTAATAACTCAGAATTTGATAGCGCACTTTGGAAATCATGCGCGTGAAATCGGTGGGGATGGGCATGACCATGGCCATCTAGATCGGTCGACTTTACCCGAAGATTGTTTGAATTTACTAACGTGACGTTTGAGATCAATTCACAGCCCATGGAAAATCAGTACGTAGTCCGCTAAAAGAAGTTTTCACTTCAGAAACATTGTTTTTTATCCTACATAGACAAAGTCGCGGACAACACCTAATACATTATTTAAACCTATACCCAAGATTATCGGTTGATCTCTAGCATCTGGTTAATAAGATGTCAACATGTCGGATCCGTTCGATCGTGGATCCGAATCGTTGCTCCTATTGTTCTTCTGCGTCTCAGTTAATTGGGCAGGTTCGTTTTGACGTCTAGCTATTTGACTTGTTCAAATATATCTAATTATAAACAGCATTGAAGTTTTAAAGATACATAGGTTACTGTTGTTATAATCATCATCTGCAGACGTCCACTGCTGGACATAGACCTTAGTATTTTTTTCACTTTTATTGGTTTACGCTTGACCGCCAGATGTTAAGACCGTAGTCTGTGAGCGTGGGAAAATAAAATTGCATAACTACATTGACAACATTACTCACACAGATATAGCACTATTCGTATTCTGATAGGCGCCCACAGACAGAGCCATAGTTTCTACGAAACGGGGATTCCGGAGAAGGTACGAACTGCTACATATTCCATGTTAAGTTACTGTTACGTATTCAATATCATACACCATTTAGGAATATTAGACTTTAGTGTGCTCTGTTGTAAGTTGCATTTCGATTTGGAATGTGACAATAACAAACGGCTATAATCTCAATGTTCCAAACTGTCATTCAGCAAAACACATCCACATAATACCCAAACATTGACTTTCATAATAGGTACTAATAGGACATTTATCTCTACAGGGTTACTGTAACGAACGTGCAGGAAGGACAAAGTGCAGGGTTAGATAGAAAAAGTGTTTTACATAAGTGTTTTTTTAGGTTAAGCCATTAATTTCATATGAAGTAAAAAAAATCGCCGAAAAATTACTAGCTTACCGGTTTTTTATCGGATACACTTCGGAGAGCCGAGAGTCGTGGGTTCGATTCCCACCCAGTGCAAATATTTGTACTGTGTCTAGGTGTTCATATCTATAATGAGTATGTATTTCCTACTATACAGGGTTATTGGTAATCAGCCTGCATCCGTTTAAGGGCATATTCTGTATATTTAAACAAACAACTTTTGTTCTACAACTTTCGTTAAAACTCAATAGATAACCCAAAAAAAAATAGTGCTTGTTGCCCTTTTTTGTACTGTTTAGCGACTTTTTAGTGTTTATTCACTTCGGCACATCATTTTTTGCGCGTTAAATAACGTACGCGCACTTGTTACGAATTGTTACGAAGAGTTCGATACTTTTAGACCGTGCAAATGCACTTTTTATTTATTTTGTAAAATAAAAAAAAAACATTTTTTTTAAACTGTATAACAAAAGTTGACCTATTGAATGTACCTAACATCCCCTTAAAAGGATGCAGGCTGATTACCAATAACCCTGTATAAGTATTATATCAGCTATCTGGTTGCCATATTACAAGGTTGCTTAATTTTGGATCAGATGGTGTTGAGTGCGAATTGTCCACCAATATATAAGTATTATTTATAATATTACCGTGAAATAGTTTTCCAAGCTTTGAGCAACACATTTGCTAACATTCAAACATTTACATACATTTGTAAAGACCAGCAGCTCCTCTCGGTTTTACGGTTTTAGGGTCTATATGGGGTGGCATAACATTTTTTGTCCTATTTTAGGTAGGCATAACGTTTTTAGGACTAATGATAATTTACCATAACAACTAAACGCATAACTGACTTCGCATAATGTTAACTAGCATAACCATATATGACATAACGATAACTTAGCATAATGTTTAACCGCATAGCCATATATAGCATACAGATAACTTAGTATAAAGTTTCGACGCATAACCATAAATAGCATAATGTTTAAAGGCACACATTGAGAAAAGCATAACTATACTTAAACATAATGATCAACGGCATAAACTTTAAACGGCAAAAACTAAAAAACAAGTCAAATGCGGGTGGGTACTTTGACAACAATATTTATTACTCGTAATGTAGGTATCTACTAATTAAATGGAATATCATTGCCAATAGTATCTGTCATTATCGCATTCGTGTTATCATACTGTTGCTGTGAAGTTATTTAGTATATTTTGAGGATTAAGAATCGTTGGTCTGAGAATAACACCATAATTTTTTTTATGGTAAACACCATTTTTATGGTAGGTACTATAAACGGTATTTATGCAGTAGTATAGCAATGTTTGTACTAATTTGTGTAGACAACATTTTTAGGACTTAAAAACCTACATACACCTAAGACAAATGGTGCACTTTTTGACTCCGGGTGGGCTCCCGCCAGAAGCTCTGCGGTCAGCCCTGAGTGTTGCTTCTCCATACTCGGCCTGCGCTCCACTACGGAGGTCACCGCCTCGCTTCGCTCGCCTTCGCTACGCTTGGCCTCGCATGGATCGCTCCACTCAGGACCTCCCTTGAGCTTCTGGCTCCCGCATTTTTTAAATACACTCTAGGGGTAGTAGCGACAAGACTAGGTGAAGTCGGGGTGCTCCGAATCGGATCTGGGTCCTATGTAACTTGGTTATTCATTATGTAGCACAACAAATAATTAAAAAATGTCTAAATGCGTCTGAGCAACGGTCAAATCAAATGTAGTACAATAGATTTTTATGATTAAAACACATTACGCCACAAAACGACTGTGCAAAAGTTACATTATGACACTATATATTATGCTATATTCATTATGACAAAGCAAATTAGGTGAAAAATAATATGCGATTTAAAAGGCACCTTAAAAAAAATGAGATCAAATAAAAAAATGCCTAAAAACTATTATGCGTCTCATCAATAGTCGACTTAAATGTAGTACAATAGATTGTTATGCTTAAAACACATAACGCAAAAAAACTATTATGCGAAAGTTGCATTATGACACTATACATTATGCTACATTCATTATGACAAAGTAAATTAGGAACAAAAAATTATGCGTTCTAATAGGCTCCCACGGTTTTACCTGCGTAATTCCTGTTCCCGTATTTTTCTGGGATAACTATATCCTATGAGTTCTTCCAGGCTATAATCTAACTGTGTTCTAAATTTCAGCCCGATCCGTTCTCACTTTACCATGTAATTGACGAACAGATATCCAAACATTGACATTAGGAAATTTACCTCTACAGGGTTACTGTGACAAACGTACAGGAAGGACAAATGCAGTGTTAGAAAAAATGTTTCACACAAGTATTAGTTCATTAATTTCATATGAAATAAACCTGTTTTTATTCATTGCTTGGCTAGATATTTTCAAATTCGCCTGAGTAGGTACCTAAAATCAATATTCACAAAAATCGATCAATTGTTATTGGTTTAAAAAATTTAATCTGATGTTGTAAGATTATAACCCTATCATTGCTTTACGATTGTGAGTCATCTTCTTCTTTAAACTTTTTTAAAAATCATCATTCTGGTCATCTCATTTCAAATCATACATTGTCACTACATAGTATAAAACAAAGTTACTTCCCACTGTCTGTCTGTCCCTATGCTTGCTTAGATCTTTAAAACTACCAAACAGATTTTGATGCGGATTTTAATAAATAGAGTTATTTAAGAGAATAATAAAAAACTCTTTATTAAAAGACCACACAAGGAAAAAAACTATAAATAACTTATAAAATAACGGATGACACTTTTAATGACCTAAATAAAAATAATTAAGCTTAGGAACCCGCTCCAAAGAGAAACAAGTAAAGCCGCAGTTGCTTTTTTGCTTCCTGTGATGATGATGAAGGCAAAATACCATTAAACTCTCCAACATTGGTGTTTTGTACAAAAAGACTCTGACGGAGCACTTCGTTTCGGACGTACTCCGTCAAAATATGTTAGACATCCTCTATCACATCTCACATCACATTCTGAACACTCCTTGGGCTAAACCAATTCCCGTAGTTCGGCATATTGTGACATTGTCATCTATCGGAACCAACAAGACTCTTTCATGAAGACATTGCCATAGATATTTACAGAAATCTGATCCCACTTCCAAACCATCCAATACTTGCAAGAGACTTGTTATATTATTGACGTTGATGTAGGCGCTTTCTATGTCTAGTGTCTACAAAACAACCTGTAGTTGGATAACTTTCTGTGTGACCAATCTGAATATATGACCTAGCTAAATTATCAAGGCATGATCTAGACCGCCTAAAACCGAAAGTTTCCTCTGAAAATCAGGTCTTTTTCTCAAGAAACCAATCAAGTCTACGAGTAAGTATAGCTTGTAAAATTTTAGTATGGACAGCTGACGTTGGCCGGTTTTCATTTCATGTTTTTGGTATAGGAACTATCTTAACTTTCTGCCATTGTTTGGAAACAAAATTAGTACTCCAAAATCGATTGTATAAAGAAACTAGATTACCTATATCTGGAAGGTTTTTAACCATAAAGTACGAAATATTGTCCATGCCGGGAGCTGTATCTGATCGTTTAATGCAGTTTGATAGTTCCTCTATCGAAATTTGATTGGATAAATTCTGATTACATTACATAAATTAGGCCATTTCTGGGGATGCAAAATCTGGTGTCAAACTATTGTTCATTAATCACGTGATGTTTTTTTTAAAATTTTTAACCCCTCCCTCCCCCTTGGTGATACTTGGTGAGTTTACAACTAAAACCAAAATCACGTGTATATTTAATTTCTACAAAGAATCCAATTTTTGTAATCTTTTTTTTTAAATACCGGTATAAAGTAGAATCTAATCCAATTCTAGGCGCGCGAGGTCTTCGTTCGTTACCTTAACGGGGAGTCAAGGTTTACACTACACGTCGATTTTCGATTTAAAATCACGCGGTTGACGAAAAATAAATACACGTGATATCTTACTATCACGGAAATGTCTATTTTGTATATGTTTAACTCTTGCTGAATTACCGTCTTGTTAAATTGTGTTGTATTCAAAGTTTCGGAAATAAATTATTAATTTATTATTTATTTTAAGAATACACCACAGCCCCCGTATCCAAGTGACTTTGAAGCCATCTGTGCATCCTTACTTTTCTACTGCCACAGCTATATTTTGATTTTGCATTAATTTGGATATTGTATATAAACATATTGTTATGTTTATGGGTGCCTCAAGAAGTGTTATTTCTTTCAGAATCCGTTGCAGTTTTTTTTAGTGTCGTGTTTCTATGTTTGTTCTTATTTTAAGGGTATATGCCTTTATGATTAAATTAGCGGTTGCCCGCGGCTTAGTCCGCGAGAAATACAAATTAAATATTAGGCAACTCGAACAGAATTTTCTCAATATTCCCAAATCCGTACTAAACGGTTTGAGTCCACTTTTCTCGTACGTACAGATTTAGAGTGGAATAAGTTGTCGGCCTCCTTGTTCTCTGAAAGATACAATTTAGAACTTTTCAAGGTCAGAGTGAATACGTTCTTACTAGGTCAACGTGCGTCATCTTCGACCATACCGTCGCTTACCATCAGGCGAGTTGGTGGTCAAAAGAGGACATATACGCGATAAAAAAAAACTCACTGTCTTTATAGTAACCCTGTATACGTGTTTAAGAACAGTACCCACCTTTTGAAGAAGTCTAACCACCGATAGATGCAGCCGAACAAAACAACGTATAATTTTTATCACAAACGCGAAGCTTGTGATGAAAAAAAAAAAGATTATGAACGTTTGTTCATAACCACTTACTGTGCCCGCCCGTTTTGAGGGTTTTCTTTTTCTAATTATTTTCCTCAAGTAAGAGTAACCTGTCATGCCTTAGGAAATCTTTAGTATTGGTAGGACTCTTGGCAGAGTCCGCCTGGGGAAGTACCACACCTTTGCCAGTAATTCTACCGCCAATCAGTAATATGCTAACATTACCGTGTTCCGCTTTGAAGGGCAATGTTTTCAGAGGAATTACAGGGCCGAGAGATATAATATCTTAGATCTCTGGGTGACGAGCGCAGTGCTAAGTGAGGATTTGGACTCTTCATGTTCCAATAGTTGCGTGTCACTGTGCTGTTATGTGACAGGCATGTTGCTTACCATCAGGCATATGTCCTGCTCGTAAAAAAAGAGATCAGCTACCTATGTGATAGTGCAAGTCATGTCATAATCGGTCCAACCTTTTCGGAGATTAGCCGGCACAAACAAAGAGATAGACAAAAAATAGTTTTTAGGTATAGGTACCGTAGGTATTTAGTTTCATTGGAGCTAAGTGAAAAACTGTTAATTTGATATTACAAACAGACGACCCAATTTTATTTATTTGTATAGGTATGTATAGATAATATTTTTATAATTTTATTACATTGCATTTAACAGATTATAGCAATCAATCAATACCTAGTATGTGAGAATTCTATATCGCACATCGGCAATCAGTTTCTACTTTCTACCTAGGTGTACGCAAAAAAAATATTGAAATGCACCTCTACATGTAGGTATAAATACATACCTATATCAACTCTTTCGAAACATAGCAAACGTAAGTATAAAACGAGCGAGCAACCAAACAGTGGCTGTTATTATGTATTATATGGCTGGTATGGCACAGATTATGATAATAGTTACTACTGTGAATAACGTGGCCGAGCAACTACAAAAAACGCCTGTTGTTTGAGTGATAGCAAATACATCTGTGCAACATCGTTCGTTCCACAGATGTATTCAGGAGGCTTTTTTAAAAAACTTTCAAAAACTATCCCTGGCTATCTGCTGATTAATAAGTAGATTGGCATACAAGATCTAACCCATATATGTATCTACATAAAAGTTAGAATCTTTAAAAACACGGTTTTCATATAATTTTTTCACATCAAAATTACGGGTGAAAACAAATTTGGCCAAACCAATTTCATAGTTTCAAGAGACAAGAAGCATATGCAACGATTTTTAAAAGTTCAGTTTGAAATTCAGGATATGTGTAATAGTATGTATTAATTTCACACTTCCACATAATGTATTATGGCCATGAATTGGCTACAAAAACACATCGATTTCGTTAAAATCGCAGACTCGCCCCTTATGCGACGATGCGATCTACGATGGAGCGTGCTTACCTAGAAGAAACCGATTCACTTTCAATTTGAAGACACCAAGATTGTGACTATCGGGAAAAATCCACTGAGACGAACGAATTCCATATACTAGACGTTTTTATCACAAATATGTAGAGTCAAACCACTTCGTTCGTTGGAGTCTTTGGAATGTCAACCATGAAATGATGCCGCTTTTTCGAGCTACGAGCAGTCCGATAGAAAAAGAGCATGGTGGTATTGGATCAAGCAGATCGCAAATTGGAGCTCTCAAAAATTTACTCACCACAAAAAGTGCACTCAGTACACACGACAGATGCGGAAACTAAGTAATCTGCAAACATTACTGTGTTCCGGTTTGAAGGGTAATGTTCGTAAAGAAATTACAGGGCTTAGAGATATAACATCTTAAATCTATGGGTGACGAGCGCAGGGCAGTCCTAGGTGATGATTTGGACTCTTCATGTTCCAATAGCTGCGTGTCACAGTGCTGTCATGTGGCAGGCACTCACTCTTTATTTAAAACAAACTAAAAACAACTTAAACGGCAATCGTAATTTATACATACACTAGAGACCCGCCCCGGCTTCGCACGGGTGCAATGCTGATACTAAATATACTAATTAAAAAGGTTATTGTGGGTTATCCCTAAGAGATAAATAAATAAATATTGGTGGACAATTCACACACAACACCATCTGACCCCAAACTAAGCAAAGCTTGTATGATGGCGGCTAGATAGCTGATATAATACTTACATAATTTTAAATACATACTTATTATACATAGAAACACCCAGACACAGTGTTTAAATAAGAGTGCTGTTATGTAGCAGGCGTGTTGCTTACCATCAGACACATTGCATGCTCGTCTCGGCCCTCTTTATTTAAAAAAAAAAGATAGACAAATAAATTATAATGAGCTTTTTTGTAGACCTTTTTAAGGTATACAATACTGCAGTACACTATTTTGATCTATCTCGTAGGGTTCAGCCAGCGTTTGCAATTTAAGCGTAAAAATTGTGTTTATTTATTAGATCGCATTAGAATTTTTTACGTATTAGTGTCTCTCTACTACTGTACTATGCATGAATTCTACATAAAAACCTTTCTCTTCAATCACTCTATCTATTAAAAATCTGCATTAAAATCCGTTTGGTAGTTTTAAAAATCTAAGCATACATAGGGAAATAGGGGCAGAGAAAGCGACTATGTTTTATACTATGTAGATATTTTATGTTAATGTTAAGTTAAGTAAGTAATGTAAGTTACGGCTGGTCTAGTCGGTAGAACGGCGGCTGCCGATCCGGAGACCCCGGGTTCAAACCCCACACGCACCACTGTCTTTTCGAAGTCATGTGCGTAATGCCGCTAACTTAAAACGGTGAAGGAAAACATCGTGAGAAAAGCGACATGTACCTAGAATCTTTCGAAGTCATGTGTCATTCGCCAACCCGCACTGGGCCACCGTGGTGGATTATGGCCTTAACGCGACGTCTTGCGTGAGCGACTTTGACGCGAACGCGAAGCGACGCGACGCGGTGCGAAAACAACAAACAATCAATACTGAGTGGCCTACGTGACCAACGCATGTAGAGTGCGATGCAGCAGCTTTGTCCTACATGCGCGAGAATTGTCAAGCACCGCCGCCGCCATTCAGTCATGGACGGACGCAAGCGAATATTATTGGAAAATTCATATATGAAATATCAAATATTCAAGAAGTATGTACGGCAGAGAAATGAAACTAATATTGTGTATTTAGAAAGGCATATTTATGGGGAATTTCACAATTTGTATGAAGAATTACGGGCTCAACCCCTGTTATTCAAGGAATATTCTCGAATGTTGCCTACAACGTTTGATTATATTGTGCAAGCTATAAAACCTGTTTTGGGATTCACTAGAACTAATTTCCAGCAACCTATTTCCATAGAAGAACGATTGATGGTGACTTTAAGGTAAGAAAACTATGAAATAATAAATCAACTCTAATATTTATTAAAGTTATAGTAGTATAAGTATTTCAATAATTTCACAAAGAAGTGTAAAATCCATGTTGAGAACCGGATTATGGTGGATTTAACTTTGCCAGCTCCGTTAGTAGAAGATCCTGCATCTGCGTTCTAAAATGTATTTTTTTCAGTGCTGGCAACTGTTTCATATAAGGTAATATGGATCTGAACCAAAGAAGGTCATCATCAGCATTATCTTGTTGATCCTGGCGAAAAATTTTTATCTTTTCTCTCTCTATATCGAGGAATGCTTCTAAGCTATTATCTTTTCTTTTGCGTGTTTTTTTTGTTTGTTTTGTGATGGCTGGCAACGAGGGTGAAGGTGAAGGTGAAGGCGCTTGACGTGAGTTGATATCTATAGATGTATTCTGCGGTATTTCTTGTAAAATAGACGCAGATTCATTCAGTTGGGTGTTGTCATTGTCAGCCACGTCCACGCTCAAAATTTCTTCCAGGCAAGCAACGTCTGTAGATTCTGACAGGTATGTTGAATTTCCTTCTGTTGAGTAATATTCTGGTATAATAATATTTCCTTCTGTTTTTCGGGGTTTCAAAATTACCGTTAAGAATGACATGTTCTCAAAATACGGCCAAGTGCCTGTATACTTCGGCTCATTTTCAGCGTCAGCTCCAGAACGAGGTTTCGGAATTTTTTTCAATTCTTTCGTAAATGTGTCTCGCAAATTTTTCCATTTTTTCTTAGCTATATCACCTAAAAAACAAACAAATTAATTCTTAATACTTTTCAATTATTTCAGGTATTTGGCCACGGGCATACAGTACCGGCAACTAGCTTTCTCATTCAGAATTTCAAAATCAGCTATTTCCACAATCGTACCACAGGTTTGCAAAGCTATATGGACACAATTAGTTACGAAGCACATGCCCGAGCCTTCAGAAAATAACTTTAAGAACATAGCGCAATGTTTCTGGGACAGATGGCAGTTTCCTAACTGCATCGGATGTATTGATGGAAAGCACATTCGCTTAAAAAAACCAAAAAAAACTGGTTCAATGTACTATAACTATAAATCCTTCTTTTCGATTGGGTTGTTAGCGGTCACTGATGCTAATTATAAGTTTGTAATGATTAATGTGGGTTCTTATGGAAAAGAAAACGATGCTGGTGTTTTTGATGAATGCCCTTTTCGAAGTGCAATAGAACAAGGAAGACTAAAAATACCTAAAGAACAAGTATTGCCGGGCTCAAATATTGAAGCTCCATATGTTCTCCTAGGAGACGCGGCGTTTCCTCTCAAAGAGTACCTAATGAGACCATTTCCAGAGAGATCAACGACTAAAGGGGATGCTAAAGATAATTATAATTATCGCTTATCTCGAGCAAGAATGGTGGTGGAATGTTCTTTTGGTTCAATAACCTCTAAATTCAGAATTCTGCAGAAATCTATCGAAACCAATGTAGAAAATGCAGTCCATATCGTAAAAGCCATATGTTTAATGCACAATGTTATACGTGATTTTGAATCAATAACTGAAACTGAATTTGCGTCTTTCCGGGAAACATATCAAAATATGCCACAAACACCACAACGTCATTCACACTGGAGATTTGATGCTACATCACGAGTAGCCGCACAAGCAAGAGAAAACTTTAAGCTGTATTTTGAACAACATCCTATACAAAGAGAATAAAAAAAAAATGTGTTGTACTTACTTGTAGTCCCAGTTACTTTGGCCAAATTCTCCCATTCACGGTAAGATAATAATCGGTTGTGATATTTTTTATTCCTTTTATCCCATAATATGGGACGTTCTTGGATAGAATGAATAAAAAATTCTACATCTGACATTCTACACAAATAAATTATGGCACCGCAACCAGTCCGCGCGAAAATATCAAACCGACTGACCGCGTTCGCTTCGTTTCGCGCCGCGCCGCACTGCACTCTACGTGCGTTTGGTCACGTAGGCCACTTAGTGTTGACTGTTTGTTGTTTTCGCACCGCGCCGCGCCGCTTCGCGTTCGCTTCGAGGTCGCTCACGCAAGACGTCGCGTAACTCTCTCCTTGCGAGAGAAGGCCCCGAGTCCCAGCAGTGGGAACGTTTAGTGGGATGTTGATGATGATGAGATATGTTAAAAGTAAATAACATAATGTAGAATTATTAATTATGATTAGCACAGTATAAAGAATTATTTAACAGATTGTGGTATTAGTAAGATAAATTTAATTATTGTTTCTCATTAAATGTATCCTACTAGTCAGAAATTAAAGTTATTATGTATAGTTAGGGCCCCGAGTTTTCCCGATTGAGCATTTCACTTCCGAGCATGACGATCAGCCTCATTCAAAAAAACATATGAAAACATCTGTGCGCGGTGCGGCAAAGAAGTTTTCATTTCGAGCAAGAGCACGAATTTAATGAGAACAACTTAAAAATTATGTTCTACCCCCGACTACCTTGAATTTGAATTTTTTACAGTACTCTGCTAGTCCAGCCCTTTCATTTGATACCCATATTGAGGGACTAATAAAAAAAATTGTACCTACGTAACAAAATGACCGCAAAGTGACAAACACTTTGCGGTGGCGCCATCTTGGATTTGGAATGTGATAATTTAGTACAAAGTGTTAATTTATTATTCTACTAGTGTTAATATAGTCAAGCCTTTTCATTTGATACCCATATTGAGGGAGGTTGTGAAAAAATATTTTATCTGCCATTTTGTGGAGCTTTTTGGTGCCATTTTAGATAAGAATCATCGCACGGAAACTAGATTTCAAATAAAAGAATCGCCTTGAAATCGGTCGATCAGTTTGGGGTCGACGTCAAACTTATAACACCCATCGTAATAAATCAATGGATATGCCCTTCCAAACTTTAGGCCCACGGACTTATGTTATCGTTGGAAGGAGTGAGCTCACTCTTTCCGTTTTAGTCTATTGTAGGAAGCGGTGAACGCCGGAAGTTTATACCTATCGCTATTCGTTGTCAGCAACCAAATGAGTAGAACAGCAACATTCCTCGCCGCTAGCGATTCTAGGGGTCAAGTAGATTGGCAGTTGTAAACCACTCTCACTACACACAGAGATGCAATTTGTGAACAATTTCAAGGTGCTCAGAGCACATCTTTTGATTTATATCGATGATAACACCCCTCTTTTTGGTCAGGGGTTAAAAATACACACAAACGCCCTGAAATCCTATTTTGGAATCTCTACCTACCTACAACCGCGACCTACGATCTTGTCGAATTTATTTTAAATTCGGAACGAACGACGAACGGCGTGATTCCAAATTTAAAATCAAGCAGATGGAAGCTCATTAAAGAGGTCACAGATCAGTCACGGCTCGTGATACTGGCCGAATGCAAATCCGCTACCGAGATACGCAAGACTCTTTGCTGCAGGGCTGAGAATCTGCTGTGTTTGACAGAATAATGATAAAAGTATTTTTTTTCTGTGGCAGCGGAAGTTAACGAAAATATGAAAAAATATGCGCGTAAAATTAATTTCGTGTGTACGAAGTAAATTTTTCCTACTAATATTATAAATATCAATGTTTGGATGTTTGTTGCTCAATCACGTCCTAACGTATGAACGGATCGGGCTGAAATGTGGAACACAGATAGATTATAGTCTGTAATTACATAATCTGTTATGAATTTCAGGTTTTTCTATATTGATGGAGATTTTTTTCGCTGTGCTGACACAATTATTTTTGAAATGTATCCTAAAAGTGATTATTTTTATATGGCTTATGTGAGTATACTGAGTGCACTGTACATACATACAGTGTTTACGTTTGGGTTTTCTGTTCTAATCTGAGTAAAAGATGATTTTATACATCTGTATGTATCTTGGGAATTAAAAAAAAAACATAATATAGAGTGTGAGAAACTGAGAAAACTCTGTTAAAACTGCAACGCATCAGGATCCAATTCGGAAAATAGATTAGATAGAAAGATTAATATGAAATAACTTTTGCTATCCCGAAAATTATACAGTCATAGTTTCTTAGGATAAAATCCTTCTCTAAGGTCAACGCAAATTAGATCGTGAGTAGATCTAGTTCAAATAAATAAATAAAATTTGCCACGGTTACATTAGTAAAAGAGCTTCCTCTTTTACTAATCGTAAAATTAAGGCAGTTATTGTTTTTTTTGAAAATAGTTTTTTTTTGATAATATATTACTATACTGTGCTTTAATCGCTATGTCACCTGATGTTAAGCGACGATGCGGTCTACGGTGGAGCGCGCTTACTAAAAGAAAATGATTCACTCTCGACTTGATCCCATTCAAATGATATCCATCAGTATATAGGTCCACCCTCACAGGTCCACAGGTTTACCCATCATCATCATCAACAGCCCACTAAATGTCACCACTGCTGGGACTCGAGGCCTTCTCTCACAAGGAGAGAGTTAAGGCCATAATCCACCACTCTGGCCCAGTGCGGGCTGGCGGATGATACATGACTTCAAAAGATTCTAGGTATATGTCAGTTTCCTCACGATGTTTTCCTTCGCCGTTTTAAGTTAGCCGCATTAGGCACATGAATTCGAAAAGACAGTGGTGCGTGTGGGGTTTGAACCCGGGTCTCCGGATCAGCAGGCGCCGTTCTCCCGACTAGACCAGCCATAACTTCACACGTAACGGGACAAAACGGGCCACTTTTTCGGGCATGCAGCCAGCGTCCATCGATTTACTAGACGTTGTCACGTCAAAAAATGCTGCATACCCCTAACAGATAAACGGAGCTCTCAAAGGTAATTACACACCGATGCGCATGGTTCACGAAATATTAGAATACTGTACAACACACGTTTATTTTTAAAATGATGTATTTGCCAAACAAACTACAACCTAAAATAACCACTATACCTTAAACCTTAAAACCTTAAATTGAATACAAAAGTTTGCGCGCGCATTTTTAAATTTCGATTCGGTTCAGCATGCTTTTGCTCAGCACATCTTCACTGATAGCTTTTCTAAAGAATATTGAATCGTATTCAGTGGGAGGTAAGGTGGGTTTTCAATTGCAAAAGTTTTTGGTTTGAATGACGAACCGTGGGAATAGTCGACATAAATATAAATAGTTCTTAGGAGTACAAGCAAATTGATCAATATGAAGATTTGTAAGTGGGGCGAAACAAGCTCCATTTGCATCACGTTACGACTTCATCCGCGTAGAATTAAGAAAATAACTATTAAGACCCTTAGAAGTTTCAGAAGAAGGATTTCAACATGCAAAAATACGTATAAAAGATAATTCTTAATTTCACCATTGGTGGCGCAAATGGCCCATGTTGTTGGAAAAAATCACAAAATGAAACAATGGCGCCACACATAGCAACTCCATGGGCTTATCAAAATGCTTAAGATTAAATTCATTCACAAGTTTATTCTGTACAACTTTCATGAAGTGCATGTACGGTAGGAAACAGGGAAATCTAGGTATTCTAAAATAAGCTCAATTCGGGTAAAAGGACAATCGAATATCTAAGGACGCTCACAAGTCGGTAATTTATTTGTTATACCAAAATTAAGACAAAGTAAGTAAAACGAAGAGAATTGTAATACAAAAAAAGATTAGTTCATTTCGTTACATTTTGAAGTGAAATTCCTGGAGAACTAGACACTCATTTTCAGCCGTTATCATTTATTAATAGAACATTGTGGTTTACCCGCGTAAATTTAAATTCCGTGATAAAAAGTAGCCTCGTATGTACTATCCTGGACTAATCTATCTAAGCGTGTTCCAATTTTCGTACCAAGTCCGTTTCGCCATTCTGACGTGATGGAGCAACAAACATTTAACCATCCAAACGTTTTCATTTAAAATATTAGAAGGATTTTAATCGGAACGTATTTGAAATTGGCATTAGAAATAATGGCGTGTACATACAATCGACAAGACGAGATGCATCGGCGTGCGGAGTGACGCATACTTGGCGCGCTCGCAGGGAAATGCGGAGATAAGCCGATCCGAACGGACTTTGTGATGTCTACTGTCCGCGCGTCTCCGCTCGCGGTACGCTAGTGTGGACTCACCTTTATTTTACATCGAAATTTTACCTCTGTAATTTTAGCATTGGATTCAGTTTTCTTAATTAAACTGATTTTGACAAATAAATTATAATTATTTTCATTTCAAACATTTACTCAAAGCATTTTTTTCTATCTTTGAGTAAAGTCAAATCGATATGGATATTTCCGATGTTTGTGACGTTAAACGAACTCAAACAGAGGTTACAAACGCGAAAAAAAAAACATAGTATGGCTGAAAGTTTTTAATAAATTATTGTTTAAGTTTCTTTGAGTTTACAGTTTATATGCATAAAGATTTAAACGAGTGTCAGTGCAGATTACTAATGGTAGTTATGGATGGAAAGCAAGGAACCAATGCATGCTGTGGTAACAGTTCTCGTCTTCTGCATCTGACCCTTGTTCCAACCGTCTAGCAAAAGCTTCTGAAGATGTGAAGAAGATGTTTTCTGAAGATAAATGCTAAATCAACGTTTGTTTCCCCAATAACAATCGTTGAATTAACATTACAAATAGGGGAAGAAAGCTCGTGAAAAAAGTTGTTTTTAATAGTATAGAGTGAAGAGACGAGCTGGACATGTGCCTGATCGACACGCAGCTATTGGAACCTAGTACTCACTGCACTGCGCTCGTCACCCAAATATCTAAGATATTATATCTCTAAGCCCAATAATTAATCTGGAAACATTGCCCTTCAAAACGGAACACAGTAATGTCTGCACATTACTTCTTGGCGATAGAATAACTGGCAAAAGTGTGGTACTTCCCCACTGCCAAGAGTCCTACCAATTATATTTTATTTACTTATATATAACCAAGTGTATTTGCTGTACTGGTCTATCAAATAACTTCATCTCATCTGCAGCCTGCAGACGTCCACTGCTGGTCATAGGCTTCCCCCAATGATTTCCACAATGACCGGTCTTGTGCCGCCTCCATCCACCGACTTCCCGCGACCGAGACAATATCATCGGTCCATCGTCAAATCATCATCAAATAACTTACATTTTTTTAAACTCAAGAACTGAACTAATAACTGCAACCGAACTAGAAAGTTTACCCGCAGGGAACCTAGACTGAATATTAAGAAAATAGTATAAAGTACGTTTATAGTACGTTCTTCTAGAATCGTTGAAATTTATTATTTGAATTATGGAATGTCCACAACATTCGTTCGTCCACCTACAAGCAAATCAGACCAGCCCAGCGCTGCATTGTTGCTCTGATTTAGAACGGCAGACATCTCCAAACTAACTCCTCCCGTTCCCACGTATTAATATATTCTATTCGATTCTAATTCCAAACGATGTATCGATTAGTGCGCGATTATCGAGTTGGAATTGAATGAGTTTCAGTGAGTTTGAGAAACTAATAAGGTGATAGTATGTTTATGGATTGATACATTTGCTGCGGCATAATTGGACATTTTAAACTACTCTAACCGGAATACGTATGTGCTTTTAACTTACTAGGTAGTAGAGTTACTGCCAAAAGATAAGACATTTTTGGTAGTGCATTCTGCGGGAAGTACTTAGTACGTTTTTACCTACTAGTTGAAATTAATGAAGTTAATATTGTAAAATTGAGTGTAAGTGATTGAAGTTTTGTAATTTAGACAATTCGTATTTAAGAATATTATGTAAGGTTGCACGCCCTATGGGTTCGGATAGTGATACCTTGCTTAAATTTATTATTTTCGATCTGTAACTAATACCTATATTCCTGCAATAAAGAATTTGATTTAATTGAGTAATTATTCAAATTAAACTGTAATGGGCAGAATTGATTGAATTTCAGTTTGATGACCAATATTTTAAGAAATATAACAAGACGAAACAATAACACGTCTAATGTCTCCAGTCTCCAGATTACTAACGTAATGTTGTGGTGATTTAGAAAACATAAATTAATATGATTTATTATTTGCAAAAGTATGCATTTCTTTATTCTACGTGTCACAACTACAATAAAGTCGATTAAAAATTAAAAAATAATCAGCTTCAACACGGATTAGAATTCTTCATGTTCAAACACCATATTTATGGTATTTTTTGTCAAAAGCAGGCGTGTTGCTTTCTATTAGGCATTTACGTTAGACAGGTACCTATGTTTGTATTGCACAAGAAGGACATTTTTGTCGTGATGTAAAATTAATTCAGATGTACAGGTATTGAGTTTAAGTCTAGTTTTGTTATACAGCGCTTCAACTCTATAGTCCAACCCAATCCCAAGGAACAATAGCAATTCCAAATTCGAAATGTATGTCGCCACTCCACGTACTTCCGGTCAAGTTTGAATATCCGTCCGAGTTGGACTTCCGGCGGAAGCGGCCGAGGCAACATGGCCGTCTTTATCTGAAGAATTAACTGGTGATAGTTATTCAAATGTAGAAGGATTCTAAAGGAAAAGGGGAGGCGATAAGGTGGCCTGATTGTCCGGAGCTTTTAATATTGAGGGGGTGTAATGTGTGAAGTTTATGAGCATTCTTTTTTTCCGGAATTTCCGAGTGAGAATAAGAAGTAAGTAAGCGAGAATAAGAAGTGAAGTATAGCTGATTTCTAGTTCACGATTAAAATATATTAGGTATTCCAGGAAGCTAAAGGTGAAAGATTAAGGGGTGATTGTCGCATGGCAGGTTTCCATTTGTTCCCTGTGCGATAATAATTATCGCGATTAACTGAAAAACTAATAATTACGAGTAGAAAAAAGTTATCGATGACACATTCATAGATATATTTTCTGTGGAGTTGAGTATTACTTAGTTTTGATATAATTTTAGTTAGGAGATTCGACATACGTAAAAGCTTAGCACCTATTGACCTATTTCAAATATCAAGTAACGGCTATAGATAATAGTAATACCTATTTAGTTATTTCTCGCACCATTTTTGACGAATAACATTAAAAAATCATAATTTACTTTGAAACATTTCGTTCATATCCTACCTTTCCTAATACATTTATTCAAATGTTTCATACATACTTTTACACTAACAGTAAAAAAAAAAACTAAATTACTCTAAAGATACGATAATAGCACTATAAATCATTATTCCACGATCCAGTACAGTTATTTACTGTATTTTATTGTTTGTTTTTAACACTTAAATAGGTAGATACGTTTTGAATCCTAGCTAAAATACGAGTAGATGGAAACAAATGTATTATTATCTCTAATACAACGTACAATTGTCAATGACATGATATGAATTATGATATTACTGAAAATTCTACGAGTATTTCGTATATGTGTGGATATAGTATCGTGTCCTACTTTGGATATTGGGATGTTTGTTGCTCAATCACGTCCTAACGTATAAACGGATCGGGCTGAAATTTGGAACACAAATAGATTATAGTCTGGAAGAACACATAGGCTACTTCTTATCCCGAAAAACAACGGGAACTTTGCGGGTAAAACAGAAAGGCCCTGTTAGTGTAGATATTATATTATGTTAGCGCGCAAGTTTATAAAAACTAACAATTTAGTAAAAGTTGACCAACAAGGTTAAAAACATACCAGTTTATTAAAATACGGTATATAGAGATAGATAGAAAACTTTTTATGAGTACGAGTTATACTATTATAATATACAAACAACTTATAATATTACAGTGAAACAATTAAGAACTAGCGCCACAAGTAATAAATAATATATTGGGTATGTCAGTCCAAAATACAATGCAACACTCAATGCATAATCCCACAGGTTTTGAAAGTTTTTTTTTTTCAAAAAATTAGTTAAATTAGTAGACACATCATAAACCATATTATTATCATTTGTCATATTAATAATGTCTAACAGTGATGCTTTTAAAAAATAATAATTAAATAGGCCAAAACAGCTAAACAAAACAGTGGTCGGAAATAGCAGCGGAGGTCCAAAGACGATAAATCTACGGATCGCCACCGCCCTTCAAGCCCAGATAATGTATTTCTGTTCGGACGTTACACTTACTTTGGCAATTTGCGGAAACCTTTGTGCCCCTAAGATATCTCGTCAGACAATTGTAAAGGGGTACTCCTTGTATTGTACATCTATAGAGCAGTTCGATAATTGATTTGGAAAGTTCTGTCCAAATTTGTTTTTATGTTTTAGTATTTTCTAGAGCTGGTTAAAAAAACGTTTACAATTTGGGAAGTTTTATCAGGCCTATTAAACCTTTTCTAAAACACATTGATTTCGTGACATACTAACACACATTAGAGGTTTTTACAATCATTATTCTGAGATGACTTAAAATCAGATATTTTTGTATTAATACACTTATTTACTCTTACACTAACTTACACTAAGTAAGTGTAAGTGCGGAGGCTTGAACGGGCAAAACCATTTGAGTTGACTTAGTGCAAATCAAATTAATAGAGACGATAAGAAAAGTGCTTATGGACACAATCTTACACTTAATATTATTAGCAAACTAAGTCATAAAAAATTACTCATTAGCCTAGACTTTCCGAATTAGGCTAGATTGTAATAAATTTATAAGGCACCAAATTGGTTGGTGAATAATTATTAAACAAAAAAAAACTTACCTACTCTTGTGTAATTCACTTGAACTTCCGTTTCCATTTGAACTTCTACTTATACTTCCACTTGCACTTTCATTTCACAAACAATCATATCGTGTATTTACTTATAATAGTGTAAATATACGTCTTTAGTCGCAAGTAAGAAATATCATGAACATCTATTTTGTTGCTTGCAAAAATAAATACAATTAAACAACACGACATAATCTTTCTTAATATATATAAATCTCCTGTCACGATGTTTGTCCGCGATGGATTCGTAAACTACTTAACCGATTTTAAATTAAATTGGCACACCGTGAGCAGTCTGGTCTAACTTGAGAGATAGGATAGTTTTTATTTTGATTAATAGTCTTTAAATGACAATATCCGAGCGCAGCCGGAATGGGTCGCTAGTATTATTATTATTATTTTAGCCTGTATTGTCCCAAAGTTGAGCAAAGGCCTCCCTTCCCTCCCTCCATTGAGAGCTATTGTGGGCCAATCCTTGTTGTGGGCGATGAGCTCATCTTTCCACCTCTTTCTGGGCCGACCTGGTGGCCGTTTACCCTCCGGGACCCAGTCAGTGGTAGTTTTTGCCCATGGCTGGTCTGGCATTCGACAGACGTGTCCTGCCCAATCCCATTTTAGCATACCGGCCTTCTGAGTTACATCTATTATTTTAGTCTGGGAGCACAGTTCTGTGTTCCTGATACGATCTATCAGTTTCACACCTAGGATACTGCGCTCCATCGCTCTTTGGCAAACCGCGAGGGCAGACCTCTGCTCGATTGTCAATTACCAAGTTTGAGCGCCGTAAGTGAGGATGGGGAGAATACACATGTCCAAGAGTCTACGTTTCTGGTGCATAGGTAAGGTACCTGTCATTAGGTCTTTCAGAGCCCAATAGATTTTCCAGGCGTTTGTGATGCGTCTAGCAACTTCTTTCTCTTGTCTCGCCTGAAAAGATACTATTTGCCCAAGGTAGGTATATATACTCCTGAATATCCAATCACCGCACTATCTATGCTGATCTTCTGCTGGGTATGATTGGTCATGATCTTGGTCTTTGACATATTCATGCAAAGTCCCACCTCGCGGATTTGTTGGCTCAGGTCTTGGAGCATTTTTTGTAGCTCAGATGCCGTAGAAGAGAACAAAACAATGTCATCGGCGAAACGCAGGTTGGTTAACCTTTTTTCTCCGATGACAATGCCCCTGTCACCCCAACTAGGTGCTAGTTTTTTGAAAACCTCTTCTAAGATGGCGTTGAAGAGTTTTGGGGAAAGAGGATCGCCTTGTTTGACACCTCTGTCGATGTGAAAAGATGGCCCATTGGTGTGGATGTTTATAGCGGCTGTACTGTGGGTGTAAATGTTTTGTAAGAGCTGAATGTAGGTTCTGGCTATGTGTTGATTTTCGAGTGCTTCAAATAATGATTGGTGGGTAATGCTGTCGAAGGCTTTTGAGTAGTCTATAAAGGCTATGTATAGAGGAAATCGGAGTTCGTGTGATTTTTCTATAAGTTGATTAATGGAGTGGAGATGATCTGTGGTTGAAAGGCCACGTCTGAATCCAGCTTGCTCTGGGGGTTGGTGAGACTCTAATGTTCCTGCTATTCGATTTTCAATTACTTTTATGAAAGTTTTGTAGATATGAGAGACGAGGCTAATTGGACGATAGTTACCTATATCTGATTTATCCCCTTTTTTGTATAAAAGTTTTATTTTAGAATGGCAAAAATTTTGTGGTAGTGAGCCAGTTAAGAGTATCGAGTTGAAAAAGTTAGTAATGTGTGGTGTAATTACAATAGGAGAATTTGTAATTACACCACACATTACTAACTTTTTCAACTCGATACTCTTAACTGGCTCACTACCACTTCTATCACTTCTTTTTAATGCTTCGGCGGTAATACCATCAACGCCGGGACTTTTGTGGTATTTCATTCCGGAAAGCGCACGATGGTAGTAATAATATAAAAAAGCTCTTATTTGTAGACAGGCAGATAAAAAAAACAACACCAAAAATATGGTGTAGGTAATTTGAATTTGTTTTAGATTTCCAATTTGTGCGTTTTTCGACGCTACTATTCATTGAAATTGGCCCTAAAAACTTCTTCAAATCGTTTTTGAAGTGAAAACTTCTTTACGCGCGCCTAAACAGATTTTTCGTGGGCTGTGAATTGAATTCTAGCGTCACGCTGGGGTATGATAAGAAATCTTCGGGTCAACTCGGGACCATAGCCATTGGCCATCTAGAAATGCGTCAGCCAATGGGAAATGCTGAAAGGGTGTGGCCTGGCCATCAAAGCATGGCCATCTAGAAATGCGTTAGGCAATGGGAAATGCTGACACATTTCTAGATGACCATGTCACGATGGGCAGGCCACGCCCCCCGGTTACACCTGTGTAGTTTTCAAAGTAAGCTATCAAATTCTGAGTTAGGTATAAGTTTTCACTTCTATCGGCAGTTCCTAAAACTGCCAATTTTTTAAAAATATTTTCGTAAATTCATACACACTTTTGACCAATCGAAACACTTTTTTACTATACACCTAACCCTAAAGTAACAATTGTTGTATCATCTCTATTCGAATCCCTAAACAAAGTTATCTCACGGCTACGTGATATATCCCATCTTCAGGAAGGGCCGAGGTCCGAGCCCATTTACAAATCACAAACACTGACCACCCCACCACCCTTCGAATTATATAACCCTTTCTAACTCACCTTGCGTTTTGATATATAGGTGGATTTGGATGCTTTAATTGTGTCGGGAAGACGAGGATTCTGCTGTGTGACTTTGGGGTTAAGGCAATTTTGTCTTATACCTGCGGCTGTGAATAGGGTTAACAAAAGTTTACTCAAAATGAGCTCAGTTAGTCTAATTTTCGAATGAGGGTTTTAAGGAATGTCAAATACGTATTAGTGATAAAAGGTTGAAAATATAAGTAGGCCAAATTACGAGCACCTTTTATTTGGATTAATTTAACAAAACACAATTGGTATTTATAGCGATTTCTCACAATAACTTAGCATTTTAGTACCTACCAAATAGCACTAATTTTGCACAGTACACCTATATAGCTATGTAAAATGTTAAATGATTTCAAAACACATTTTTTATGTGTCTTAATTTTATTTTGAACAGATACCTAGCACGTTATTATTACATTTTCATTTACTTTCGATAAGCCGTGTTGGCTTAGTGCCAAAAACGATCGATTCACAGCCATGAGATATTTGATTCGAATCCTCGTACCTCGTATTTACTAGTGTAAATGTAAATGTATGGCGTGTGCCATGAAAATGGTTTTTTGAGAACATGTGCCCTGCTCCAACCCGCTCATAGACATGCACATAAAAATGTATACATGTCTGTTTAAATTTTTATGCTACATTAAATAATATTTTATACCTAGAACATTTTGCAAATATTTCTCAAATGTCCATCCAATCTTTTTTATTTTTTAACTTATTTCATAAAACATGGCGATTCTAAATTTGTTTTTTTTTTTCAAACTTCCAAAGTACACATACATGTTATCGAAATTGTTTGTGCCGTGTTTGAAAAAACACCACAAAAAATGATTTTATTTTTAGAAATATAGAGGATATTTTCATTCTCCGGACTCCGTTACTCCTCGCTACTCGTATGTCATTGGAACAGTGTATTTTTTGTAGTCGGTTTCATAAAATTTATGAAATTGAGTTAGTGTCTGGGTTAAATTTTAAATTAGAAATGTCAATGAGCTAGTGATAATGACAAACTTGTTTATCTGGATTTAAACCAACACTTTAAATACCAAACACTTTATTTGTACAGAAAAATATTAATTACATTTGGTGCGTTTAAGTACACAATAGCCCCACAATAGGCTCTGACCCCGTGTCGTAGGTACCTCAGCCGACATATATTTATATCTGGATAAATATATAGTGGCGTCCAAACATCACGAATTGGAAATCGGAATCGCCACTGAGCCACAGATAAGAAAATACTACTAAAAAGCTACTTCGTAAAGGTGCTGTTTCGCGCTATGACCGCGATCGAGAGACCGCGACAGGCACTTGACATTATAGAAATGTATGGCAGCCAGTTTGCGCCGAAACAGCTAAAGGAGACCGAGACACGTGTCGCGGTCTCGACGCGTATTGGCACCCACACAATTCCATAATGTCAAGTGCCTGTCGCGGTCTGGTGTCGTGGTCTTCGCGCGAACCAGTACTTTTACTGAGCCTGGTGGCTTTATATTAGGTTAAACTTTTTGAAGTGAAAACTTCTTTAGGCGCGCCTAGACAGATATTTCGTGGGCTGTGAATTGGATCCTAGCGTCACGCTCGGATATGATAAGAAATCTTCGGGTAAACTCGGGACCATGGCTATTGGCCATTTAGAAATGCGTCAGCCAATGGGAAATGCTGAAAGGGCGTGGCCTCGGCATCATGCCATGGCCATCTAGAAATGCATCAGCCAATAGGAAATGCTGACGCATTTCGAGATGGCTATGCCATGATGCCTAGGCCACGCCCTCCGGTTACACACGTGTAGTTTCCAAAGTAAACTATCAAATTCTTAGTTATAAGTTTTCACTTCTATCGGCAGTTCCTATGACTGCCAAATTTTTTTATGGGTAGATAAGCAATAATCATACGGTTCGCCGTCCGCTCCAATTGTTATATCAGAAATACTGACGAGCGATGTTTTAGGTAACCCCCTAGAGAGGTGCTCAAAAAAATCATTTTAAAACATTCCGTTGAAATTTCTTGGAAAAATCAACGGACGAGAAGATCAATATCCTGAAGGTGTGTGGTACATTGCAAGGTTTCCACTTTTAAATATTACCTACTAGCAGATCCCCGTGGTTTTACTCGAACAGTTCTCGTTACCGTTATATTTTCTGGATAAATAGTAACTTATGCGCTATTCTAAACTAGTACCTGGGCGACCGAGCTTTGCTCGGTGCACTGAGAATACTTAGATACCTGCAGATATAGGGCCCCCGAAAGTAATAGATTTTCTCAAAAAAAAAACAGAAAGAAAGAAAAAAGAACTTGAAAAAAAATCGGATCGACTACTTCATGACCGTCCAACTTAACAACTGAGCTATTGTACCACCGCACAGCGTTGCGTAATGTACCGTCACATTCTAATGTTAATGTAGCAGTTTTTTCGCGCATAAAATGCGTTTTTTTAAGTGAAATCTAGTTAGATCGATTTATCGTCCCCGAAACCCCCTGCTTACATAATTTCATGGAAATCGTTCGAGCCGTTTCCGAGATTCAGATTCTATACATATATATACAAGAATTGCTCGTTTATAGGTATAAGATAATCTAACAGTGTGCCAAATTTCAAACCGGTACGTTCAGCCGGCTAATTAACCCATTAGTTAGATTATTAAAAAACGGAGGACACCTATTTTTTCTTTTGTTTCAAAAACAAAAAATGATGAAATGATTATAGTGCTTAGAAGTTTCGACTGACGTCACGTCTATCACGTCACAACCCCCAACTCCGGAAGTTTGATGGTCCATATCTTTGTCGATTTTTAAAGACTTGATGAAACAAAAAATACATGTCCAATTTTTTTTCAAAATCTACCTGACAGACTAGAAGGAATAGTATATTTTTGAGCCAGTCATCATCCCTGTTGAGTAATAAACACCCAATTCGCAATTATAAATATTTGAAAAGAAACAACTCCGTGAGTACAATATGTTTTAACAATGCTATTATTTATTACTGCTGACCATAATTTGGTTCTGATAAGAAAATGAGAATTGAATCTCGTATGCCAACCACCAGACTATTTATATCAATGTTATTAAATTGTGTAGGTTGGTACACTGTAAAATAACTTCTAGTAGTATGGTAATTAAGAAACGAATAGTTGGCAGGATGGCACTACTGGAATTCAACAAAAGAGTTATCATGTATAAAAATGGGGCTATAAAAGTGAAATAACAAAATTCGACTAAATTACGAATCAAGACTAAAAATCATGACAAATTAGTAGGATTAAAGTATCCTTTGACTGTTGAACAAATTGCCACTTCACAATTCTAAATTCACTTGTTTGAACAAACTGCTATTTTGCTATTCTAAAGCAAAGTACAGCAAAGCATGTAAACGAGTATTAGCCAAACTGATCTGGTGGAACCCGATCCAATTCGCTCACCCGTCGGAGCGGCGCGCGCGCATTCGCTCACCCGCTCGTGACTCGCGCCGACGTTTTATTACCATAATTTAAAACAAATATCTGATTGTGTGTACCCGGCATTAAAGTGTTAAGCCTAGGGATGGCCCTGGTTAAGTAATTTTAGTTATATTCTAATTTTGGAGTGCTATGGTTTCTTGTCAACTCCATGAATTTTGATTTCTATTGAAAACTCAGTATTGAGGCTCCCTATGTACGTCGTGGGTATTAATAATAATTATTTTTAAGCAGCAGCATAAGCAGATTTAGTTTCCCATGCTAGGTTTTAGATTTCGATCAGAAATGTCCGTAAGATACTTAAAGCATAGGTACCAGTTTCTTCACGATGTCTCATTCCATCGTCAAAGACAGAGGTGATAAAAAACATGTTCACCAGCACTTGAAAAAATATTCACAAGTGTAGGCGGTATTTAAACATACAATCTCACCACACTTTCACGAGAAAGTGAAATCTTTCACTTTGAAATCCCACGTCCGGGCCACTAAGCACCTACGGCGTAATTGTTTTTTTGAAGTGTAAAGTTTTGTTATTAAGTGTTATTTCTTTAGCCTCGTTGAGCAGTCTATAGTTGGAGGAAATCTTATGAATTCTCATCACCGACATACGTAATAGGCTATTTAGCTACAGACGACACATTTGCCATATTAGTGCTGTTTAAAAATTCTAAGTAAGTAATACATTTTCACTTCTTCGACAGTTCTTGTGATTGCCATTTAACCGACTTCTAAAAAGAAGAAGGTTATCAATTCGATTACCAATTTTTTTTTCTAAGTATTTAATAATTCGCATAAATTCTTTTTGTTTTTCAAAATTAGTTCCTGTCGTAGGTAAGTCAGGCCAGCCCTGGTCCAATGAACATTCCGCCAGGGAGTCACGCTGCATCACGGTACCCACACACGCCTAGTCACATGTAGCCGCACACATGCATACGTGTGCACTATAGTTGCAGGCCAGGAGCCAGTGGTCATTCGTAGTAAGAAGTAATCTGAGGAGCTATTTTTTTAAGCACATAAAATATTTTTAAATCTTTTTTTTCATTTAATAATACGTAGTAATTGTACGTCATCATGGACTACAAATGTCCAGCTAAAAAACGATAACGTGCGAAACTCGCGGGCACACTACATCGCGTGGCGACAAACGTATCTACCTCATTAAAATTACTGTTTAAAATGTTTGTTACGTATGCTTGCGCTAATTAACTTTCAATAGATAGTAAAATTAAAAATATAGTGTTAGAAGTATCGTGGAAATGAGCAAACATTGTTTTAGTAATAAATTATATTAAACCCTGATATTCATCATCATCATAAATATTAACGGGGATGTTTTGAAGTAATTCGTTTTCTGCGTAACGCGGAAAGTTACAGACGCGCAGCAATGTATAATTGTGTATTACATTTATCGGCTTAACATTGTTTGTTAGTTGTAGCTAATTAATTCAATTTTATTGATATATACATGTTTTTACACATTGTTGTTTTCAAAGGCCCAATGGATAGTTCAGTTTATTTAATATTAACTAAATTAATAAATTAGACGTAAGACAACAACACATTATAAGAATACATAAAAGCATAAAAGACGATTTTATCGCTAAAACAAATCTCTGTAAGATAATTCTTTGGCATGATTTTGTCTAGGATGATCAGTTATGGAAACAAACTCACATATACCATTCAGTACATAATACAGATTTTGTTTATAATAAAGAGTGACAAGCCGATCGTGTCTGATGGTAAGCAACATTTCAGCCTATAGCAGCACAGTGTCACGTAACTATTGGAACATGTAGAGTCCGGATAATTGCATAGCACTTCACTGTGCTTTTCAGCAAAATATACATACATAAATACTGCTTAACACGTCTTGCATTCTCTGTAGAAATATTGCCCTGCAAACATAATTTTATTCTGATTTGAGTAACAGTATTGGAGTATCAGCCTCCTATGCTATATTAGGCCGCATCGCCATCGCAGGGCGTCGTGCGCAGCGCCCGGGGTGCATCGCAAACGCGATCTTTATAAGGTGGTAAAACATATATTTAATGCTAAACGTCCGACACGAAACAGCCGTTTTGTGAGAAACTTGAACTAGTGTGATCCTCGCTTTACTTTGTGAGATGGGATTTCTACCAATAATATATTTTGAAGTGGTAGGAAAGGAGCCTTTACATATTCCGCTTAGGGAAGTACCACACTTTAACGAGTAATTTTACCGCCATGCAGTAATGTGCAAATATCACAGTATTCCGGTTTGGAGGGCAGTGCTTCCAGAGAAATTGCAGGGCGTAGTGATAAATCATCTTAATATGTCTCTGAGTAACAACACAGTGTCTATCTATGTAGTTGTAACTATACCATAACAAGCAACCCACTATTTTTGTGGTAGGACTCTTAACAGAGTCCGTCTGGGTAAGTACCACGCCTTTGCCAGTTATTCTACCGCCAAGCAGTAATGTGCAAACATTACTGTGTTCCAGGGCTTACAGGGCTTAGAGATATAACAACTTAGATCTCTGGGGGACCAGCGCAGTGCGGTGCTAGGTAATGATTTGGGCTCTTCATGTTCCAATAGCTGCGTGTCACTGTGCTGTTATGTGGCAGGCATGTTGCTTACCATCAGGCACATGTCCTGCTTGTCTAGTCATTCTTTATTTAAAAAAAAACTTTAGAATAAGTGTTTTTTTATGAACCCTATTTATTTATTAACACCCAGACCAAGAACAAACATTTCATTTCATTTAGATTTTCATTTAATTTCATATTCAACCTCTAAATCTGGCTCTAGGTTTGTGTTAAATCTTATGCTGTAAACTCCGCACGGTCAAGTGAGTTCTCATTAGTGATATCTTAATTGGCAGTCAATAGTTCACAGGACGAAGCCGGCTGGAAGAGAGGATGCGAATTAATTCCTGTTACGATTTAATATGAAATTTGCATTTGAAAGCTGGAGCTTTAGTTGGAAGGATTTGTTTAGATATTATATCCTACTTTGTACCAATATTGTAAATGTGAAAGTTCTGATGTTCGATATTTGTTGCTCAATCACGTTAAAATGTCTGAACAGATGGAGTTGAAATTTGGAACACAGTTACGGTATTCGAACCTACGATCTCATGATAATGAAATAGACTTGCATCAGACACTATTGCCACGGTCAACACGATTTTTGATTCAACAGCCATCAAGTACCAACCTATAATCGACAAATAAGTTGTACTTACAAAATAAATTTTCTATAAATGCGAACTAACTAAACATCATCTTAAATAAAAATAATTTGCAGGACATAGAAACAAATCATCTTATACTTCTGTATATGTATATCTCTGGTCGTGCCGTCACTCTTCACCACAAATACATAATAGTTATGAAAACTAAAAAACATGCTATACCAAAAATGGTTGTCTGTAAAGTCGGTTTACTGACGATAGTTGAACGTGACTACATCTAGTATTTGTGTTAAGCGCCATCTAGGTAAAACATTCTGAAGCTTTTTGAAAAGTTCAAAGCGCCATCTCTGGGTACATCATTGTACTAGCACAAGTTCTTAACGTCGCTTTTCTAAAACATGGGACAGACTCCTTGAACGTAATACACATTTCACTCACTAGATGGTGCGAAAAGTAATAAGGCGAGGTAACGGTGGTAAATATTATCTAATCTATGGCGGTAAGTTACATGACGTCATGTTTTGCGGGCGTGCAGCTGGCTTCATCGAATTATAAGACGTTATCACGTCAAAATGTATTGTATTATCATCAGTTCTTGATATGTTTGCAAAGTTTCAAGGCAATACCTTGTTAAGAAAATGGTGAAAAATATGTTCAAATATTCCGTTACATACGTACCAAATAAAATCAACGTTAATAAAAGTGTGTTAAAAACTCCCTGTTGGAGCAAGGAGAGACTATGAGTAATCATCTAATTTTAAATAAAAATGTCTTATGAATTCAATTCATAAAATTCTTGAACTAATGTCCATTTCAAAGAAAGTCGAGAAATCTATGCAAACTCGTAATACCACATTTCAAATCAAAGGCAAGGCAAAGCATCCAATCAATTATTCGCCAAGGCATTCATACAAGTCAAGACTTGCCCATTGCCCACTGCCCACAGCTGGGCAGGGGTCAAGATATGGTCGAATTAATATTCATACGACGGACTCAGGTGGACGTCACAATCTGAGAAGGGTGGGCTTTGAAATGGTCAGTAGGTAATGAGCAAGCAGTGAATAGAAAAGAAATCGTTTTAATGTGATTGTTGCCTAAAACCAACGTGCTTCGGTGAGGATAGAGATATTTTAAAGTGAAATACAACTTTTGTAGAGACTTTAAGTATCTTTTTTTCGAATCTATTAATCGTTCAAACACAACTTTTGTAGAGACTTAAAGTCTCTTTTTTTCGAATCTATCGTTTTTAATGTAGTTATTCAGCTTGTTCATTGTTAATAACATTTCCTTTCATATGGTAGGTATTCCTTTAACTTTTCTTTTGAAAATCCAAGACAGGTTTAGTGTAAAGTTAAGAGTCATACAAAAGTAAGATTCTTTGCAAACACATTACAGAGCAAAAGATCTTTCTATGTCTCCAGATGACGATGCGGTACCATGCAGGGCTATGAACAATTTATATTCAAATAGGCAGACATTTATTTTTTACATTCGCCGTACATGTTATTAGTCCCGTCACACAACCTTATGAAAAATAACTTTTTTTGTTTATAGTTTGTTTATGGCTGTTTCCTACTTCTACAGCAATTAAAAACAACATACAACTAGTAATCTTCTGTAATAGTACAGAAGTGTAATTATTATAGTTGCTACTTTTAGGAATAGGCAAGTTAACATGCAGAAGCAGCGTCAAACGAGTGGCCCATCTGAGAATCAAACCGAAGGGTGGCCAAGACAGGGGTGGCACGGATACGGCCCTTGTCTTATCTCCCACGCCCGAGGACTGGCCTGATGGATTAACTACATTGTTCCACCGTTGCTGGGTGACGAGGAATTTATAATTATGCTGCTAGTAATTGTGCGCACTTTCTTGGCTGATAAGTCGGGTTTTCGTTATTTGTCACGTAAACAATGCTGAAAAAGTCCGTTTTGCGTGTTAAAATACCTTTGCGTTGTAATACGAACATTGGGTTGAATATCCTTGCTACTATACCCGAGTGTCTTTTGTTACTTTGAATCTTATTTTGTCCGTCAAAGAGTGATGTAAAACTCATGTTAATTTAAGTGATATCTTAGACTTTTTTGACCATTTAGTCGTAATTCAAATTATAAACAATTGGTAATGTTACAAAAAAATTTATATAGAAAAAATAAACCGACTGCTTCGGGAAGTACTTCGGGAGGTACTTACGGACAAAATAAAACCATTAAATCGGTGTGGGCATTCGAAGAAAACGGGGAACATATTATAAAAAAAAAATATGGTTGTCGAAATTTTTGAAGTAGGCAAAAATGTTAACGTTAAACTTATTAATAATGTTTCGTAAACCTTAAAGACAGTTATACCTACATCTCAACCTCCAATATTTGTCCTAATTCCGAGCTATAAGTACCTGAAGGATATACTCGAGGGTCGGACCCTTATCAAGACAAACTGAATTAACTGCTCGAAACATCTTGACCAAGTTATTGTTGGCCACCGGACCGCACAGGATTTGAAAAACAAACGTCGGGACGTATGCAAATACGGTCAGCCAATTAAGGAGGGTGTTGCTGGTGGCAAGATTGTCTTAGGATTGTGGTGAATGGGCTAATTCTTCATATTGAATGCATGACCCGTCTTAGTTGTTTTTTAGAGACTTGCGTCGAATGATAAGTCACAGCCTGCCGGTATTGTCACAGTGTCAATCAATTAATTAAACACTAGGAGCCCATGACATTTTCCAGAGCTATACTGAGCTCATCACCTGGAGATATAGAATGGTTTACTTCTTTTCTCTGTATTTTTCTGAAAACATGGCTTTTATACCCCGTTTACATTATTCCAGTCCAGCGACCGAATCCAGCGCTGGATTGCTTACTGGAATAATGTAAACCGGCACTGGAATGTACTGGCACTGGATTGATGGATTCCAGTGCCGGTTTCCATTATTCCAATAAGCAATCCAGCGCTGGATTCGGTCGCTGGACTGGAATCATGTTAACGGGGTATAATATTAATTTTGGCGGTAAAGACACAAGTCCGTTAAGAAACGTAAAGTACGTTACAGTTACAGTAAAATTATGACTACTATCAGAAATAGTCATATGGTTTTTGAACTCCTGGCCCTCATATTCTCAATGTACAATATCATCCCTACCAGCCTAGACATTCAACAACACTTTTTCAGACATCACCAACCTACCCCAAACCAGTTCATCCTACGAGTAGCAGTTCAGTATTTTATACCTACAATGAAACGAAACGGATGTTCCTTCGTTCGTCGTTCATTCGTCATTTGGCCACCACGGTATTAGTTATATTATTTGACGAAATTATCCTAGCACCCTATTTGGCTGTTTTGTATATTTATCATGTACCGGACACGTATTCACAACTTTTTTTTCAAAAAAGCGTGTGGCAGTTGGCGTAAGGAGGTTTCTGCTGCTTACCGTCTCATTCTCATTGAGACTCATCCTCCTTGTTCATGCCACTGATGGTTATAGGCTTTCTCTCTTACTTTGCTATCTGCATCGGTCTTGTGGCAATCGAGTCCAGGAAGTTTAATATCTCAGAAAAACGGTATTAGTTTTGACATTGTCCTCTCTTTTCTTTTGAAATTAATTAGACAGCAACAGCAAAGGCAAAACCGAATTAGTTAGGTGTAAGAAGGGTAGGTCTAATCCTGATACTCGTAGTAACGACATCGTTCGTTCGTCGGACGCTCCTACAGTCTTGCTTTTTGTAATAGAATGGTTATTGTATCAAATGTTTTAACTATTATGCCACTTGAGAACATATTTACGTGAACATATTTACGTGAACATAAATGGGCATTCGGCCAGATTGGGTCAATTTGGCATGTTAACTAAAAAAACAAATTAGTCAGTCAGTTAGATTATTACAAAATATTGCACACGTGTTTTATGTTCCACAAACAAAAAATTACGAAGGTACCTACTACAGTAGTACTTAGAAGTACTGTCTTCGGGTGTAAAGATCGTATATTTCACTGTACGATTTCTACGAAGACGTGACGTCACAACACCCCAGTTTGGAAATTTGATGATCTAAATAATCTTTGTTGATTTTTAATAACTTATTAAAGAAACATAGGTGCGTGCCCAATATTTTTACGTAATCCACCCGACTAATTAAAATGGCATAGTTTTGACCCAGGAATCATCCCAATTATTCTGTACCTTATTTGATAAATGTGTCTTGAAAGAAAGAAAGAAAATAATCGGGTAGATTCTTTAATCGTTGTAAACAAAATGGTTCAGTGCGTATTTACAACACACAACTGTTTCACACTTGAGCAGAGTATCCATCAACCTACGGCTCGTAAAAGTGCAGGGTCACTGCACATCTCGGCTGAGCTCTTGCAATTTCCTCACAGAAACTTCTGTGTCATTCTCTACCTACATACGAAAACAACAGCACAAAAAGACGCAATATGTATGAAAAGTGTGGGAGTTAAGCCTTTTTTGAATTGAATCTACGATATGTCAACGAAAATGCGCTTCTAATAGGCTAAGAATAAGAGTGACGCGGTTAAAATGTCTGTGGTTTTGGTTACACGGGGAAATATGGTACCGAACTTTTGGTCTTTATAGTGGAAGCCTGGTGCCTAGATGTTGTAAATTCAAATGCTGCTTACACGTAATATGAGCATTTTTCGAAGTGTAAATAAATTTAGTTTATCATCACCGCTGTGTGGGTTTTAATGGTGAACGAAATCATCGTAAACTGGCCAAGAATTTTGCGAGGTCATGCGCCATCCGGCAATCTGCACGGGGCCATCGTGGTGGATTATGGCCTTGACTCTCTCCTTGAGAAAGAAGGTCCCAATTCTCGGCAGGAAATGGTAGAGATATTTAGCGGGCTGATTTAGCAGATACTACTGCAGATAAAAAAGATGGTTTATCTCTATGCATTGTAATTTCTCTGAAAGCGTTAACTTTTAAAGTTGAACACAGTGATGTTTGCACACTACTATTTGCCGATAGAACAACTGGTAAAGGTGTGGTACTGCTCCAGGCGGACTTTACAAAAAGAGCAAACATTACTAATACTTTGAGGGGTTTTTTAATAGTTGGCACATTTTTTGCTGAACCGATTGCTCTAAGTTCTTTACATTAGTAAGACCAAATGCTCGGCACTCCAGACTTTAGTACCGTATATCACCACTTAAAGGGTAGGGTGTGCTGTGGCATAAATGATCACCGACCAGCCTTGACGAAGACAAATGACACCCCACGTCGAACTTACACAGAGATAAGGTAGGCTCCTTAAATTAGGTGCGTTTTACTCGAAGACTCGGGTGTATTTTTCACTGTCTTGGAAGGGTTAAGTGTTTAGCTTTGTAGAAGGTTTGATAGTGTGAAGTTTATGGTTGGTAATTAATTTTGAAGGACGATTTTACTAGATATTTTAGAAGATTGTGTTTTAGAGTTTTTCTTTTGCCTGCTGCATTAATGTCATGAGTTTTACTGCCTAGTATTAGGATTCAAGATATTGAGAAAGAAGCAACGACCATTGGGTGGTAATAGTTCGATGTCTCTCGGTGTGTCTGTTTATCAATCTACGTAGTCCCTAAATTATTAGATCAATGTAAAAGCCATTCTTCCTTTTTTATCAAGGACGTGTTAAGCATTGTTTCATGTCCTCCTAACATCCTAATGTTTTTAGCCTAACACCATCTGATTTGGCTTTAAAAATAACAAAGTTTTGGCTTAGGTAAGCCTTTAAGTTACTTATTTTTTTATTTATTTTAACATACAAAAGTCCATAGATCTGCGTTTGTCTGCCAATGCCTCGACTACAATCAAACTGCAAACTAGCAGTTGTCGACTGCACACAATGACTGCAATTAATGAAACTGCACGGTAGATCTTCCGTTTTATTGAGTGTGTATTTGGTACAATAATCATACTGCAACTTTACTGTCAGAAAATAATTGAAAAACATATTTTTTAATAGTGGTAACTCTTGACAGAGTTATTCTACCGCCAAGCAGTAATGTGCAAACATTACTGTGTTCCGGTTTGAAGGACAATGTTTCCAGAGAAATTACGGGGCTTAGAGATATAATATCTTAGATCTCTGGGTGACGAGTGCAGTGCAGTGCTAGGTAATGATTTGGACTCTTCATGTTCCAATAGCTGCTTGTCACTGTGCTGTTATGTGGCAGATATGTTGCTTACCATCAGGCACATGTCCTACTCCATAAGTACTTTAAAAAACAACTAACCTCTAAACTAACCATCTTTTTATTTTTAATTTTATTTTTCCATCCCACGGTTGCCTGGAAGAGATCGCTTTTAGCAATAAGGTCGCCATTTGCTACTATATTTTAAGATTGTTTTTTTAAGTTGTTTGTTTTATTAAGTGCAATAAAGAGTTTATCTATCTTTCTAACCTAGAGCTTATAATCTCACGCGTTATATTGTAAACTCACGGTGGTTCCAATTTTAGCTCGAAGAAGCGGCATCGTTTCATGGTTGATGTTCCAAAGACACGAACGAAGAGGTTTCACTCTACTTTTGTGACAAGAACGTCTAGACTGTGGAATGAGTTGCCTAAGTGGGTTTTTTCCAATGGTTATAATCTTGGTGTCTTCAAATCGAGCGTGAATCGGTTTCTTCTAGGTAAACACGCTCCATCTTAGACCGCATCGTCGCTTAACATCAGACGAGATGGCGGTCAAGTGTAAACCTATAAATATAAAAATAAAAAATATACAATGACATTTACCCACTTTCCCAACGCTTTTAAGTTACTTAGTCAGTATATTATCTTACACGTATTTTAAATGCCTTTTGTTCATCGTTTTCCAACTAATTAGCAGTACAGTCCTTAACTTATCCCAGCAATGACAAGCTGCACTTAGCTCAAGTTATTCATGTAATCTAACTAAGTTACGTAAGATATTCGTTGCTAAGCAATCGGCTTCGAATTTAGAATACTCTATGGCCCGAGCCATGGGTTCGGACTCGTAAATTCCTAACATCTTCAAATTCAACTATGTCCAACTATTGGTCAGTTGGGAGATAGAATTCCTAGAAGGGGTATGTAGGTTGGGCTTAGATTTGTCTTATTTAGATAAAGTTTCAAATTGACGGTAATGTTTTGTCACAGAATACCTACACAATTAAACCGAATTTCTAAAATTGTAATCCATAACGTTTGCAGTTAATTCTTCGGTCAAGGACAGTGATATATGGTGAAACTGAACAGTAAAAAGAAAATTAGCAGTCATAGAAGTAAAAACTTCAAACTTAGAATTTCATTATTAAAATGCACTAACGTCTACGTGGTCTAAAAATAGCTAATTAGAGATATTCATTTATTCATAAATTTAATATGCCGAACTCACAACATTTCATCCATCCGTAAAGCGTCTAACGTCCGTAAAATGTCGGTGAAGTGAACGCATAACATTTTTACCAAATACTTAGTGCCAAACGCGGTTAAAAAATATTTAATTTGAAAAAAAAGAAAGAACATATTTATCAAGTGGTTGCTCAGGTAATAAGGTGTTTTCAGATATGAGGAATAAATGGGTGAAAATATTTGCCAATGAAAATATTTACATTATTTTCGATACCGGAAATTTCAATTGTCGTAAAGGACATTTTGACGAAAATGAGTTATATATATATTCGGAATCAGCGTCGCGAGCTCTATCAATTGGTGTACTCCAAAAAATTCTATCGTCAAAAAAAAGTCTTTTACGACCCTGATTTTTAACAGCCATAGCACGTATTTTTTTATGATTTGGGATGTATCGTAAAATTATTTTCCTAATAAGGGACGTTTTTATTATGTATGAGGTCGTAATTACCATTTTTCATAGAACGATTTATACGACATAAAAACTTTTACTAACTATTACAAATAAAAAGGGCGTAAACATGGTATTTGAAAATCAAAACCTTTACGACCTAATCCATGATTTTCTTGATCTAACATAATTAGGGCGTAAAGGTCGTTTGTTTTTGTACTGTCCTTTACAACCATAAGCCATCACTGGCAACACGCACTGGTTAAAGACTTTTGTCTTTAGGCATTTGGGTATTTTGGACTCAAAGATGTGCCAAAGTTTCCCGAACGCTGCCCATCCGAGTTGTATCCTTCGCTGGACCTCTTTGTTGAAGTTGGATCTACCTAATTGGATATTTTGACCCAGGTAGACGTATTCATCAACAGCTTCGAGTGTGGTATTCCCAACATTACCCGGTACAAATGAGACATGAACATTTGACAAAACATCTCCTTGTCTCACGCCTTTCTGTAGCTGGATATGTTTTGTGCACCGGTCCTGTAATCGGACAGACATTGTGGCTTTGTTGTAGATACACTTCAACACTTCGATATAGCGATACGCTATACAGAGTGGCCGATTATACTACTCGGTTTTTTGTATAATCTGCCGAAGCGTATGGATGTGGTCTATGGTACTATAGCCTTTTCGGAAACCGGCTTGTTCGGGTGGCTGGAAGTCGTCAAACCTGCGTGCGAGACGATTCGTGATTACTTACCCTCGAAAACAACTTATAAACGTGGCTCAGAAGTGAGATGGGTCTGTAGTTCTTCAACAAGGTGTTGTCATCTTTTTTTAAGAAGAACACCATCACACTTCTGCTCCACGCTTCTGGCGTATTACTGTCAAGTATGACAGAGTCGAACAGTTTCTGGAAGACTTTAAGTACCGGTTTTCTACTCGCTCTCAGAAGCTCAGTCGTAATTCCGTCGTTGCCAGGTGTCTTGTTGTTCTTAAGTTGTTTGAGGGCCATCCTAATCTCATACAGGCTGACTTCCGGGATGTCTTCGGTAAAGTGTCGGGTCTGCTTGGCTCTGGTGTCTTTTGCCATGCTAACGACAGGTTGTGCTTGCGTAGAGGTGTATAACTGTTCATAGAACCTCTCAATCTCCTCCAAAATCTCGGGCTTCGAAGAGACGACGTTACCACTGTCGGTCTTCATTTTGGTCAATTGAAGACTGAAAGTTTGAAGACTGAAGATTTCTTGCGAACGCTTTCGACCCTTTGTTCCGCTTGATCGCTTCCTCAATACTTGAAGTATTAAAGCAGCGTATGTCGCGTCACACACAAGTAGATATCGGTCTATTGAGCCGTCTGTATACCGTCATGTCGACCAAAGACTGAAATCGCATATCTCGCCTAACCGCCATGAGATATAGAGTATGTTCGGAGAGCTTTTAGGTTCTATTTTGACGTCGGCTCTTATAAAATTTCCTGCCAACTGCTTGAACAGTTTCCAACAGCCTGTCGTTTATTTCGTCCGCCGTTACGCATTCATCTAAGCGATTTGAAGTTCGAGTTGAAAGTTATCGGGATCTTCGATTTGAGCATAATTTAGTCGGAGCGTGGACTTCATTAGACGTGATCTTTCGAACTTAATGTTTAAATTTAGCGTGCCTCTTACAATACGGTGATCGCTGCCGGTCTTAACCTACTGATCACAGAGACATCGCTGAATATTTGCCGTTTAGTCGTCATAATGAAGTCGATCTCATTTTTTGTGGAACCATCTGGGCTAATCCAGGTCCATTTTCGTTGTGGCTGTTTCTTGAAAAAGGAGTTCATCATAAAGAGGCTCTTCCTTTTCAAGAAATCAGCTAGACGTTACCCTCTTGGGTTCCGCTGCCCATATCCGAATTGTCCCACTCTCAAATCATCACCGCTACGTTTGCCTAGTTTCGCGTTGAAGTCTCCCATCACAACTGTGAAATGTGTTGGCGAGACATGTATGGTTTTGGAGATGTCCTCATACATGGTCTCAACCTCTTCGTCGGGATGTGTCGAGGTCGGTGCGTATACCTGTATGACCTTCAATGAATACCGGTCGGTTATTTTAAGTACAAGGTAACCCTGCTCGACACACTCTCGATCATTAACACGTTGTTGACGAGAGACTTGCGGACGATAAACCCGACACCCCCTTGGGATTTTTGATCTCCCTCCCGGTAGTAGAACAAGTTGCCGGATTTGAGGTTTATCCTGTCCTCGCCCTGTCTACGGACTTCGGATAACCCTATGATATCCCAACGCAACTTGTCCACTTCTTCTTCCAGCTCCAGAATCTTTTCGTCAGCCCTCAGCGTCCGTGCGTTGTACGTTGCCAGGTCGAGTCGTTGGGTTTGGTGGCGGGACGTCTGCCGGGGATTCTTAGCACCCCATGCTCCGCCGGAACCAAGGCTGCCACCGACGCCTGGAGCAACGGAGCCGCCGGGGATTAGGGGCCGTTTCTTTTTTGTGACCATCATATGGGGGGGGTGTTTGCCATAGTCACCACGCTTGGCAGGCGGGTTGGTGACCGCGGAGCCAGTCCTTTGCACCGATGACGCCGCTGCCCGTCAGCGGTCAGGTCAATTTAGGACTGGCTTTTAAATGAATATACCGCCATTGGTTCGGTCTTCAGAGCCTCGTTAGTTGGCAGCAGGGTGTACCACGCGCAGGAGAGGTTGAAATTTGGGGAAACTAGATGTTTAGCGCTTCCCCCTTACACCCCACTGTATACCAGTCGCTAAATACAATGATTTAAAGCTTTTGTGTATGAATGGTACTATACCAAAGTGTTTCCATAAGAAGTATTTAGATCTACCGGTTTTAGAAACTGTTATAAACAGTCTTCCTGAAACTGACGAAGAAGACGATAACGACATTGATCAAGACTTAAAAAGTCATCCACATAAGTTTCAGAAGGAGTATCTTTAAAAGACATAATTGATTAAGTCTTTAAGATTAGAAAACAATAATTAATAGTGATAGACAATACAATAATTAATAGTGATAGTGATAAGAATGGCAATTGTATGACATTATAGTTATTTTGTATTGAAAAAATTTGATTAATAAATAGAAAATAGAAATACATGTTGTATTTCATTCGTTTTGCTACCTCAAGATACCCCTATTGTAGGTAGGTACATATTTCTTAACTAGATATTTAGTTTCTTTGTTCCTTTTACCCCCATAATCTTTGATTTAATTGATAAATACTACCCATTGATGACGAAGATTAGTCCTTTAATACACATCTGATTTTATCACAACCAATTTTTCGTGGTAGTAAAGGACATTCAGGTCTATTTTAATGGGTAGTAAAGGACATTCGGTCTATTTTTATGGGTCGTAAAGGACACTCATTTTTGTTATTTATAAAGTTAGTTTTATTTTGTTTATTTAAATGAATAGAACACGAAAAAATAGTTAGGATACCCTTTGACACCATTAATATATTACTTTGTTTAAAAAAGTTATAAGCCAAAAACTTGTTTTTTTTTCGTTTTTTGGCTTTCCTGAAAAGTAGTGTTTTGTCCTTTACGACAATTGAAATTTCCGGTATCGTTTTATTACGTTAGAGCACACAGCTCGCAGAACTAACGGCCGTTGAGACAAAAAGATTCTCGGGGGCGACCACGTATCCGAAAACGCAGCTTTTTTAGACCTCAAGTTGGACCGTTGGACAAGTTGGACCGACGATCTGGTGAAGGTCACTGGAAATCGTTGGACACGGGTGGCGTAAGACCAGTCATTGTAGAAATCTTTGGGGGAGGCCTTCGTCCAGCAGTGGACGTCATTTGGCTGATAATGGATGACGATGGTAATCCAAACTGTGAGATACACTTTTACGGAGTACTTTATTATCCGTCATTGCCACATGTAGAGCCTGGCCAGAGCCACAATTTCACTGGAGACATTGCCTGTTGAGCCTAGTTTATTTTATACATTACCTTTTTTCATTTTGGTAAGGTTGGTTTTCGCAGCGTATTATGCGGAGTCGACGTCCGCCAGTAGACCTACGCCGCAGTGAGAGACTCACTACCAACAGAGCCACAAGTCTACTAAGTCACGTGTTGTCAAACGTTTGCAAATATTTTGTGAAAACAAAAAATAGATTTATGTGTTTATATTACGTCTAGTCTAGTCGGAAGAACTGCCGATCCGAGCCCCTGGTTCAATACCCACACTCTTTCTGAAGGCATGTGCTTAACACCGCTAATTTAAAAACAGTAATGGAAAACCGACGTATTTCTAGAATCTTTTGAGGTAATGCGTCCACCAACCTGCAAGGGGCCAACATGGTGGATTATGCCCTTGACTATTTGTCTTGCTAGAAAAAGCACCGATTCCCAGAAGTGTTAACATTTAGTGGGCTGCATAATATTGCATGCTACACGAAGTGTTTAATTGAATAAAGCCGACTGAATTCACCGATTAAGTATTTGGGCGAAATAATATGTGATACATTTTGCAAAAAATATTAAAAGCAAGATTTAAGATTAGAAGCAAACGCATCTAGTAAAATTGACTCTGTATTCGACCCAAGTCTTGCTTTTACACGGGCAGGGTTATTATTGCGCCTCTGTCAACGGAATATGAAATGTATTGGTACGGGGATGAGCTGGACTTGACCGCCCACCCCCTTTGACCTCTGGGTGGGGTGGGAGGTGTGAGATCATGATTTTGGATCTGCTGAAGGGGTTTGGGTATTTTTGTTATTTGCTCGGAAGAGTTACTTAATTTGTCCTACAAATACTTTATCTTAGACAGGTTGATATTGTTTTCGATGGATCGATTGATACTTAACACGATTATCTCGTTTACAATCGGGACATGCTTAAAATGGAGAGGACGGGAAAAATTCAAACATAAATACTTAGGTATATTTTTCTGGGTGCTTTCGTTGCTCTTACTTTTTGCCGTGTAATTTATGTACGTATAATATTGCTGCAGTGTTTTTTCCTTTTGTATTGAATCCCAGATACCGAAGAAAGCAAAAAGCAAACTAGACGTTGAATTTGATGCCAATTTAGAGGCTCTTCACCTTGGAGACCTAATGCGGATATGAGTACGAACCGGCGCGACATCTCCACGTACATCCTTCCCTGAATTTTCCTGGTCCGCAGAGGGTATCCGGACACGGCCGCAAATGTGGTGCTCTTTGGGTTCCGAAACATATCTGCCTTCTATAGGATTCCATGGAACTCGAACGCTCAGGCAGAAAAGAAAACTCTTCCCGGACCTCTAGGCGGCGTCTTCAGGCCACTTTGGGTTACCCCGTCGAACAATAGCTTAATAAACTAGGGAAAGATTATTGAAACTGCCTCGCTGTTTCGTTGCCGGGTTCCGGAATAGGAGCCTAATTGTATTTCGTATTTTTGTATTTCGATTAATAGTCTCTTTATATGGCAATATCCGAGCGAAGCCGGAACGGGCTGCTAGTAAAACAATAATTTTGATCGCAAATAATGCTTGTGTATTTTTTCAAATTGTGTTAAAATCGTAATAGTTTCAAAGATTTATTAGGTAGGTACATTTGTCATCATCTTTTTGAAGTGAAATCTTCTTTTGGCGTACCACATAGGTACAGATATAATAAGTGGGAAGTGAATTGACCTCAAGCGTCACGCTCGGGAATAAAATAAATTTTTGGGTTAACTCGTTAAGTGTGCTAGAGCGAGAAAGACAATATAGTCAAATGAGTCTGTCAGGGCGAGAAAGATGATATTATAGTCCACTGATCTTCGCTGTCGTGTCTCTACGTTTAATATAAATAGATAGATTAACTCTTTATTGCACTAAATTTAAAATAAAAGACATAAAAACTTAAAGACTAAAATTAAAGTAGCAATGGGCGACCTTATCGCTAAAAGCGATCTCTTCCAGGCAACCGTAGGATGGAAAAACAGATACGAAAATAGGAAAACGGGAAGTACAAATAAAAAGCGGTGGATACTTCTATAACATTACTAAAAATAAAAAATAATCAACAAAAAAAATAATAATACAGTAACATGAATAATATATACTGATAAACCTACATAGAAATAATTGTACATCCTAATACATATAATAATTTGTATAAAAAATAATAATATACTAATACATACCGATGGCTAACGGCCAAAAAGGGATAAGCGCCATTTTTTGAGATATGGACTTATATATATGGTTAGAATCGGCTTTTTTTTCTGCGTCGTTTGGTCTGGGTTACATGCTTCTAAGTGAAACTTTTTGTCGCTTAGGCAGTAGTAAAATCTGGCGACGGAACCATTTTTTTTTGTTATAAGCGACCAAATTTTTGAGGGATTTTTAATTTTGGTGGTTGATCGACGAATATTTTAAAATATTTCACTTAGCCTTTTCTTCCTTTCTATAAACCTTTGTTATTTAATCGTTAACCTTTTTTAGCTGTTTACAAATATTTAGAAAAATGCGTTTAGGTAATTTGGTCATAAATAGTTATTTACAGAATTCCATTTAGTCTCTTATGCCTATTATTTTATGAACCATATTTGTCGGTTATTACAATTAGGTCATATCCATTAGAGTTTATTTTGGTGTTTAGTATTTATTTCGTTGTTGATAACTTGATAGCAAAATGGCGGTTACTACATTTTGCCCCTTTGAATAATTATTAATGTATTGTCGCTTAGTCATTTTTTGCTGCCGATACTTAAAACAGTTCTGGCGCTTAGATAAAAAAGCAAAATTAAAAGATATCTTTATAACAATTCATTTTAAGTGAAAATGTCGTTTACGTATTCAAAAACAATTGAAAATGTCGGTTGCCGGTATCGTTCTCTTAAAGTTTCGGGTTCAAACGCCAACATCAGCATCTGAACTAAAACCAAATAATAAGAATGACACATTGTGCCCTAAAACTAGACGTAAAGTAAATCAAAACAAGCAATATTTTGACTACTATTTATCGGATAAAGAAGATTATACTACTATTTTTGGAGGTGGCATTGATTCGGATACATATACACCTACTTCAGATTTTGAAGAATCTGACTCAAACATTGCTTGTAACAATTTTAATAGAAAAAAATCTAAGACGACTGTCAAAGGTACTAAGAACATAACATCATTACAAGGGCAATTAGAATCTGATATAGTGGGAGAGAATGCATTTAAGAAACAACGTAAGAATAAAAAGCAAAACAGACAAAAACTGAGGCAATCTGGGCAAGCCTATATGAAGCGTGATAGAACGATCTTTTACTTATAAATACACAATAACTGAAGGTGAAGGAAAGCGACAAGTTTGTCTTAAATTTTTGGCGGCTACTTTAGATGTTGATAAAAAAATTATTCAATACACCGTACAAAGCTAAAATTTGGACTATCAAAAGAAGATATCGTGGCAAGTGCGATCCATACAACAAACCGAAAGAAACAACAATAGTTTCTGTAATGAACTTCATTAAAGCCGTTAATTACAAATTGAAAGAGCTGTTAATACGGCGGCCACACCATCTGGATACATGAATATGCGCCCTTTACGGCATCGGGGAGATCGTTTAGTAGGAGAGAGTACATTATATTTGACACCGACAAACCCTGCGGTACTCCCATAGACGAAGGCAGCGGATCTGATTTATTATCGCCATCGCCAGCATCCACTACCTGAAAGCGGCCTCGTAACATGTCAGTCAATACCTCGTATGATTTCCCAGCTATGCCATAGTGTTTCAGCTTTAAAGCTAAGGTTTCGTGGTTTGCGACATCGAACGCCTTCGATAAGTCACAGCACAAGACAGCTACTTGCTTTTTACGTTCACGGGCAGCCAACACACGACGAATCACTTCACGCGTTAGAGAAATCGTAGACCTCCCTTCGCGGTATGCGTATTGTTGTTCACACAGCGCCTCGGTTTCCGATAGGTAGGCCACTAATCGCGAACTCAAGCCGTTTTCAATCACTTTGGCTATTGTTGGTATAATCGATACTGGTCTATATCCATCAATATCGTCCCTTTTCCCTTTGCCTTTAAATATCGGAGGCATTTGCGATATTTTCAGCAACGACTGGTACGAGCCTTCTCTAAGACACTTACTAAACAGTGTGGCAAGAACCGGAGCTAGAGGCAGAATTGATAATTCAATTAGCTCCATCGATACACCGTAAATGTCCTTTGACTTTTTTGAGGGTATTCTGGAAGAAACTATACGGAATACCTCATCAGCCGAGAAACTTGTTAGTCTGAGGGAACAGTCAGATGCTTGACGTGCTGATACTAATATTTTAAGTACAGTAGCAACATCAGCTTTAGGTGCCCCACAGGCAGCAGCTGCATTTAAAAACCGAACATTCATAGCATTTACGGCATCTTTTGGCGAACTAAACATACTGCCGTTACAATCTTTTACGATCTCGGAGCAGTTCAACCTAAGGGTATTGTTTTTCCCCCTCTCCGTGTTCACGATTCCCCATATAGCTTTAGATGGATTCGTACTACCGTGTATTATACTACTATAATGATTTGTTTTAGAAATATTCAAAGTTGAAATGTATTTCCTGTTGAGATCATCAAATATAACTACCAAGTTCTCTTCCTCAGGAAATTGGTTAACTAATTTTGTAATATCAAACAACAACGATTTTAGATCAAGTGTGTCAGGTGTAACTCACGACGCGTCACGTTTGTTATTTGGTGTTCGTTTTATCGGGAAACAAGTATCATACTTATTTGCTAAAATATTCATCAGTGCCACCACAAATGTTTGAGCGGTTATGTTTCTCTCGCTTACCTCGGACCAATCTATACTGTCAATAGAAGTTTGACAGGTTATTTTGCGAGAAATCACGCGTGCGGCGTGTGAGTTGTGCGGGCGTTGAATGAGCAAATTTCACTACTCTACGTACAGGTAAGTGATCCGATAGAATCGTATTTATTGAGTTTGCGGAAGTAAGTTGTCGCGCATTAATAAATCATAGATCTCTGTTTCATAATATTATAATACATTAAATCAACTTGATCTCAGATACTTTATACTGAAACTGTTATTAATTTAGTAAATACGAGCAGTTATTAATAAGTAATACTTAAGTACTGTGTTTATATAAGTGTGTTAAATTTTTATGGCAATTAAAAACTGATTTGATTCTTACAAGTATACATTTTTCCTTACTTAGAACTCTAGGCCTAACTCAAAATCTTCTCTCAATCTGTCAAGATACGAACATAATGTTCAAAATATTAACCCATCAAAATACATCATAAAAATAATCAAACGAATAGGCGTGATATTTTTAAATTGGAACTTGATACAATTTTCCGTTCAGTCAATTTTCATTCCACAGCTGGTTATACCATATTTCCCCAACTTTATTTCCCAAAAACTCATACTAGTGCTATTTTGCGTCAACTTAAATAAAGTTTAAGACGTAGTTATATCATTTTAACTGAAACTGATTCATATTGCAGTTTCATTTACGACATTTTGGCTGTTTGTAAAAAAAAGTCATTTGAGGATAAGCGACAGAAAATAGTGTTTACAGGCTGAATATTAAAAACATAACAATGTCACTTAATAGCTAGTGTGTTTTATGTTATGTATACAAATTTCTAGACTTTCGGAAGCTATACTTTAACTTTTATGATTTTTTTTCATTTTATTTTAACTTTAAATCACTCTCCTCTAAAATTCATCCAGTGGCGCTTATCCCTTTTTGGCCGTTAGCCATCGATACATACATTAAAAGTTTAAGTATGGATACACAATTAAGAGTGATTATTTCAACTAGATGACGACTGTGAAAAGTAAATTTGTTTCACATGGTCTTTAAAAATAGCAAGCGATTGAGCTTGCCTAGTAGATACAGGCAAAGCATTCCATAGCTGAACAGCCTGAAAAGCAAACGACTTGCCGTAGAATTGACTGTGTGCTGAGGGCGATTGAAGCGACAAGTTATGTTTCGATCTGAGAGGCAGAGAGTGCGCGATGCTCCAGAATGTAAACAGGTTTTTCAAATAGCGTGGGTACGAGGGGTTAAACAGTACATTATAGACAAGAGATAAAATATGAGCATTCCGACGAAAGCGAATGGGAAGCCACTTGAGCTGCATACGAAACTGAGACACATGATCATATTTGCGTAATCCAAATATAAATCGTATACAATAATTTTGAAGACGCTCAAGTTTATTTAGCTGATCTTCATTGAGATCCAGATAGCAGGCATCTGCATAGTCCAGAATGGGAAGCAAAAGAGACTGTGCAAGCGCAATTTTGGTAGCAGTTGGTAAAAAATTACGGAGGCGTCTCAACGATCCACCAGATGCAAAGAGTTTACTGCTAATACATTTTAAGTGAGGCTCCCAACTCAAAGTGCGATCAAAAATAACGCCGAGGTTTTTGACAGTTTCACTATACGGAATTACAATTCCATTAAATGTAACTTGTGGGATAGTAGCCCAGTCGACCCTGGCAATCATGTAAGGACTGCCAATTATGATTACCTGAGTTTTGGTAGGGTTAACGTTTAAGCCAAACGAGTTGCTCCAATGTATAATTTTTCGTAGATCGGCGTTAACCGTGTCAATAGCAACGTTTAGGTCAGAGAGTCGGGCTTGAGAATAAATTTGTAGATCGTCTGCATAAAGGTGGTAGGAAGAAATTAATTGTTGAGAAATAGAGTTAATGAAAATAGCGAAGAGAAGTGGTGATAGCACGCCGCCTTGAGGAACACCAGCATGTGTACTACACCAAGACGATAAAACATCATCGAGGCGAATACGTTGCCGGCGTCCAAACAAGTAACTATGAAACCAACTAATTACTGACGGCGATATGTTAATGGAGCGTAGTGTCCCAAGCAAGATATCGAAATCGACGGCATTAAAGGCATTACTGAAGTCTAGCAGAGCTAGAACAGTAAGCCCACCGTCGTCCATACCTTTGCGGATGTCGTCGGTGATCTTAACAAGCGCGGATACAGTGCTGTGCCCAGGACGAAAGCCAGATTGGTAGGGATTATGGAAGTCTTGCATGTTGAGAAAGTGATTTAGTTGGGTGTGGACAAGACGCTCAAGGACTTTGGACAGGAAAGGAAGAATAGATATAGGACGATATTCAGAAAAAGATGTAGGATTAGGTTTTTTCGGTAAGGGAATAACTTGCGCATCTTTCCAAATCCTAGGAAAAACTTCACTGGAAATGGATTCATTGAAAATTACACACAATACGGGAAGGATAGTGTCAAGGATAGGCACCAGCATGTTGCGACTGATACTATCACCGCCAACAGCATTGGAGGAGATTGACATCACACTCTTCTTAACATCGCCTTCAGTAAATTGAATAAATGCAAAAGGAGTGCCAGTAGGGGTTGGTAGGGCCGAAAGGAGATTAAGAGTAGACTGTTTTACCGCATTTGAGACAGTAGAAGTAGATGAAAAATGTTGGTTTAGAGCATCGAAATCAAGATTATTTGGAACAGAAATTGAGCGAGATTTACCAACTCCCATAGTCTTGAGAAATTTCCAGACTTTGCCTGGATTTTCATTTTGAATAGATTTGTGGACATGTCGGCGTATTGCGTCTCTACACACCTTATTGCAGCGATTTCGGGCCTGAATGTATTTGTCTTTATTGATGTCTGTAGGACGCGATTTATAACGAGATTTAGCTGCTGCCTTTCTATGTATTAAGCTTTTAATTTCGTCAGTGAGCCAAGGGGCAGGTAAGTGCTTGATTTTGATTTTACGTAGTGGAGCATGAATGTCGTATAATTGTGTGATGAGTGAATTAAAGATAGCGACTTGATCATCCACCGATTCCGCATTTAAAACGGGGCCCCAATCAATATTTTTGGCGTCATTGACAAGCGAGTCATGGTTCATACTACCAAAATTGCGATGCAAGACGATTTTGGGTTTAGATTTTGGGGGGCGAATTTTGTAAGATAAAAATACTAGATCATGAAATGAAAACTCATCAGCAGTGTACTGACCGTGCGTAGCAACATTATTGGGAGAAGAGACTATCATTAAATCAAGTAAAGATGGGGTGCAGTTAGGAAAATGATGAGTAGAATTGAGAGGAAGAATATGCAGATTAAAAGATTGAACTATCGATTGGAGTGTAGAGGAGCGAAGATCTTTCTTATGAAGGCAAGTATTAAAGTCACCCATTAAAATAGTTTTTTTATTGTGACATTAGTTTCTAGGTAGGTACTTACCACATTAATTGAACTTATCACGAAATATTAAATTTCCTTTTACATCCATTGCTAAAAAGTTTCGGTCGTAATATATGTCTTACTTACCTACCTACTGTTTTATCACGGCACTTACACTATGTAAACACACAAAATTATTTGTTTGTCATAGTAGGTACTTACACAATTACACATACACTATAACAGATTTTAATATGCATTTTTAGCGAAATTTCTACAAAATAAATAAATAGCAAAAATACTTAAAATTTACGAGTCAAACGCCATTTCCGACCCTCAGAAAAACTGGATTTTAATTATTGGCAATAGATTTATGTCATTCAGCCACATGTAACTGTCGTGTCGTTATGCTTACTATATAATATCTAATTTTAATGACGTAATCGTTTAAATTTTTTAATATTAAACTTATTCAATAGTTTTTATTAGTCATTTTTTATTTAGTTTTCACTTCTGCCGTGCGGTCTTAGCATACACATTTTTTTCTATAGTACAGAGTGACGAACCGAGCAGGACATGTGCCTGATAGGACGACCCATAACAGCACAGTGACACGCAGCTATCGGAACATGAAGTGTACCAATCATGACCTAGCGCCGCAATGTGTTCATCACCCAGATATCTAAAATGTTTTATCACTAAGCCCTGTAATTTCACTGGAAAAATTACCATTCAAACTGCAACACAGCAATGTTTGTCCATTACTGCTTGGCGGCAGAATAACTGGCAAAGGATTAGTACTTCCCCAGGTGTACTCTGCAAAGAGTCCAACCACTACTAGAAATACTTACGTAATTATTATGACTGGCTTATCAAAATCATCAAGATATTACCTATGGGAAAAAAATAATTAAATTGTCAGTCACGAACATTTCTATGTCAAACTTTAAATATATGTCATAACTTACAAAAAATTTTTTTTATCAGTTTTTTTTTGGTTTGATTTACCCTCTGCCAAGCTATCCATGCTTAAAGCCGGGTCACATAGAGGCGATCCGATAGCGATAGCGATCGTATCCGAGTATGGGATCGCGCCCGCTTGCTGTGTATCAGGTTGCATACAAATTCGAACATTATAAAAAAATCCCGTCTCGGTACGCTATCGCTATCGGATCGCCTCTGTGTGACCCGGCTTTTAGTCTTAGGTGTGTTGGAGTGTGTCTTCGCTTTTAGGTAATTCGTCTGCTACGATTTTCTTGGTTCTAGCTTTATAGCCATTTGATAGTAAAATACGCGAAGCCGCTACCGGATAAGCGAGTTGTTTACAAAGAGAATACCTACATTTACTTATACTTCATCTAAGAATGTTTACGTTTTGGCTTACGAAGTGTGACCCTACTTGAACTCATTGACATAATTATTTGACATATTTTAGAGATCAGTATGCTATTTTTAACGTGAATTAGACTGCATGTGATTACTGATTTTTTTTATTTGTAAGTGACATTGTATGTGCGCGTATCTAGTATTTTATGATCTTAGAACAAGAATAGTCCAAATCACTACCCAGCACTGCACTATGTTCTTTACTTTTATGCTTAAAATTATTAACATTTTTGTTCGCGACTACGTCCACATAGAATTTTCGAAATATAATTTGCCTACAAATTGCTATTCCCCGACGAACTATGAACTTTAAAAATGAAAAGTTGCATATTGTTCCAAACTGTAATATATTTTAGTAGCAGATTTCAGCTTGATCCTTTCAGTTCTTTAGACGTCATCAAACATCTAAACTTTTTTGAGCATCACTATAATTTATTTATTTATTTACTAGTCTAAACTGTCCCACTGCTGGGTTAAGGCCACTCTTCTCTCCTACCAGATAGCCCGATTTAAGGCTTTGGTGGCCCAGTCTTTATCGTGCGATTCGATTTCGTCACGCCACCTTCGTCTGGGTCGACACGGAGGTCGTTTAGTTGTTGGACCCCAATCAGTGGTAGTTTTTGCCCATTTGTGTTCCGGCATTCGGCGAACATGTCCTGCCACTATAATATATTATTATTAATATTTGTCTCTTTGTTCATTGCCCTTCAATTAAAAATACAGCAATGACATACTAAAACAAAATATTTGCCCTTAACTGTATGACGCTGACGGTGGAATAACTGTGGCAAGGGCGGCTATCTTCTTCAAACAGTTACAGCTAAAAGTCCAACAACTGCAAAATTAAACTTAATTAGATCAGTTAAATTTAGAGGCGTGAATAAATAATTTTAAATCAGATTTGGACAACGTCGAAACATAAATATACCAATCTAATAGGGTACCAGACTGGGTCAAAAATACACTATTCTAATTAGTCCGGCAGCTAGATCATGGAAAAATATGGGAAACGTATTTTTTGTTTTTTTTTTAAATATTAAAAATCGACAAAGATAAATATAGAACATCAAACTTCGAGAGTGGGGGGTCGCGACGTCACTCGTGAGTAAAAATCGTAGGCACGAGTGACGTCACGCGAAACTTCTAAGCGCTGTATCTTCGTAATTATTTGTTTGTGAAACAAAATAAAAAATACGTGTACAATATTTTTTAGCAATCTAACTGACGGACTAATTAGTTTTTTTGAGGATTGTACCCTATTAATGTCCACCTAGTAGAATTTGAAAAAAATATAGGACACATCTTTTTGTTTTGTCAATTTGTTGAAAATCAACAAAGATATAGATTATCAAACTTCCAAGGTGTGACGTCACTTTTTCGTAAAAATAAACTGACATCACTCGAAACTTAACTGCAAAAGCACTGTATATTCGTCATTTTTTGTTGGTGAAACTAAAAAAAAACGTGTGCAATATATCTTAAAATTCAAAGTGTTTTTTTAGTTTTCATAGTTATTGATATTATATCAGATTGTTATCCGGTCGTACTGGCCACATATTTCAACAGACAATACAAACAGACCCAAGGAATCGTCCACCGTATTCCGGGGTGGCTGCCCGTGGTCAGACGTCTTGGCTGCCCTGTAATTTAGTTATGCAAGTGTGTGATGAATGCTGATTCTGATTTCAACTAGACGGCGTTATTCCGATCTTAAAGTTCAAAATCGACTACCTTTACACGTGATTACGAAGAAGCAGTATTCAAATTTGTTAGACTAACATGAACGCCTTTTACAGCCGTGATATGAGAAAATATTTGCAGATCCGTACAATTTGTTGGGCCCAATAGGCCATTTTTAGGGTTCCGTAAAACGTAAAAACGGAAGATTTCGGAACGAAACGGAGATTCGTCATGTCTGTCTGTCTGTCTCTCTGTCCGTCCGTATGTCACAGCCACTTTTTGCCGAAACTATGAGAACTACACTGTTGAAACTTGGTAAGTAGATGTATTCTGCAAACCGCATTAAGATTTTTACAAAAAAAAATTAAAAAATAAAAATTCGGGTTGCCCCCCATACTTAGAACTGAAACTCAAAATTTTTTTTTCATCAAACCTACACCTGTGGGGTGTCTATTGATAGGTCTTTAAAAATGATGTTGAGGTTTCTAATATAATTTTTGTCTATACTGAATAATTTGCGCGAGAGACACTTCCAAAGTGGTAAAATGTGTCTCCCCCCTAGAACTTCTAAAGTAAGAGAATGAAAAAACTAAAATAAATATATGATGCACATTACCTTGCAAACTATCAACGAAAATTGGTATGAACTCGATCTGATGAGTAGTTTTTTTATTAAGTACGTCATAAATACACTATTATTAAAACTTCGATCAAAGTTACTAGTGCAGTAACTGTATACATTACCGTAGGCGTTAAATCCGGTAGATCTGATTTTTTGCAGACTTGTTTATAAGGATGGCCTAATGATTGTCCCAAGTTTGTGACCTCGAGCGACGAACGCAACTTTGTCAAAAATCGAAAAAACCGCGAAAAAATAGTTTATTTTTCAAATTTTGGCGATTATAAACCTAAACGACTAGTTTTTGTAAAAAACTTTCTTATGGCGTTTATAAAGAAGACTAAATTTGCTACAATATGATACTAGAATTGTCTCTGTACACTCAATAGTTTCTGAGAATAAGTCTTTCAAAGTTTATAATTTTTTTCGTACCTCGCAATTTTTAGCAATTTTTTAACTCCTACTTGGCACAGTTACTGCGGTTTTTTATCCCCGACCAAAAAAAGAGGTGTTATAAGTTTGACGTCGAAGTCTGTCTGTCTATCAGACAGACACACCTATAGGTCTGTCTCTATGTGTATGTGCCTGTGTGTGTATCTGTCTATGTCACCGTAGAGCTCAAACGGATGGGCCGATTACGATTCGGTTTTTTTTTATTTGAAGATACATTTTTGTGTTAATGTTTTGAGCTATTTTTGGGTAATATCGATTCAAGATGGCCGCCTCCACCAAATGGTGGACCAAATATTTCATTACATTCTACCTCAATATGGGTATCAAATGAAAGGGCTTGACTAGTACACGCATACATTCAGAGACACACACACACACACACATACATATCTAGACGCAGCGGTAATGCTAACTAATTAATTTGAATTTTTAATTGTATTGTTTCATTTTATTTGATTTGTATCATTTTTTCGAATTGACAAATATTAAAATATGTTTGTAAATCAACAAACCAGCGAGAGCACGAATATTCTGAAGCACAAGCTTAGGCTTAGTTCGGATATTCGAAGCTCAAAATTTTCATGTAGCGACTTCAGACAATTTGTAACTCTCAGCTTCTAAAATCCTAAGGCTACTCTGTAACAAACTTCTTACTGTGTGAATAAATGAATTATTATATTATTATTAGTAGAGTACTATACCGTATAACAAATTGCAAATAATAAAATGGCGAATTACATAATTAGTTTTTTCACTAATGTCATAATATGGGTATCAAATGAAAGAGCTTGACTAGTAGATACTATACACTTAGGTCTAGTAGGAGTTAAAATATTGCAAAAAATTGGGCACTTCGAAAAAAATTATAAACTTTGAAAGTCTTATTCTCAGAAACTATTGAGTGTACAGAGACATTTCTAGTATCATATTGTAGTAAATTGAGTCTACTTTATAAATGCCATAAGAAAGTTTTTTCAAAAACTAGTCGTTTAGGGTTATAATCGCCAAAATTTGAAAAATAAACGATTTTTTCGCTATTTTTTGGATTTTTGACAAAGTTGCGTTCGTCGCTCGAGGTCACAAACTTGGGAAAATCGTTATGGCAACATCATAAACAAGTCTGCAAAAAATCAGATCTACCGGATTTAACGCATCCTACTCCATACTTTCAGGCGACAAAGTTACTGGATTATACAACGAACTACAAGAACTATGTGTACTATGTATATTATTTTAGTTGCTGCAATGGAACCCTTCATGGGCGAGTCCAACTCGCACGTGGCCACTTATTGTTTAAAGATGACAATATCAATTATTTTCTGACATACATGTGTATATTTTCAGCTTCAATCTTTGAACATGTAACATTAAATTCCTGAAATGTAGAAGTATTTTCTTAGTATTATTTTTAACAATTAGATACTCTGTACACACGCTTGTAAATATAAAAACACTAACACATGAAATTAATGTAAAATGAATACAGACTACTTTCAGAACTTGCGATGCTATCGCTAAAAGCTATCTTTCCTCGGCAACATCTGACTATTTTTCGTACAGATGTGTTTATTTGTCGTTATCGCTGTTTTTAACAGTAAATAAAATATAGTGATCATAATCTTCTGAAGTCATCTTCCAACCCGTACTGGGCCAGCGTAGCAGCCTTAACTCTGCATTTTAGGAGAAAAGCCCGAATCCAGCAAATCTGAACATTTAAAACGATGCCCAAGGTATGTATAGGTGGATTATCGCTTATTTAATAATATCTACCTAGTTTTAAACACATGCAACTGAAAGTGATAGCAAACTAAGGAAAAACTAGAAATCTGTAGCATCCTCTCAAATATTTTTATTTTTGCGTTCCATTATATCAACTTTTCCCTTCCCCCCTTCCTCCCAGACAACCACTTCCGCACCATTCAAATCTCGCCCAACTATCAGAACTGTATCAAAATCATTGTCCTGATAACGTCCAACTCCGAAATCCATTTCAATAGCCAAAATCGCCTCTGTCTTCGGAATATGCACAGATAGATTTATTAATAACTGAGGTGGCTTAGGGGGGCAACTATGCCTTAGGGGTAAGGCGAGTTGCCCCCACTACCCCCATGAGGGGGAGAACTTAGCAAACGTAAGCCGTGCGCTGGACAGGAGTGGTCATAACTAAGATATTTTGACCGTCAAGCAATTTCTTGGCCGTTGTGATACAGGCTGTTCTAAGTTGTTGTTTGCCTTTGAATTAATTTTGGAATATGATTAGCGTTTAGTTTGTGTTACCTGTTTGTTTGGAGTTTGTTTTGTGTGGGTAGATGAGTGTGTACTGTGAGCCTATTTAATTCGATATCGATTTAATTTGAGTGGAGATGTTGTTAGAGTATCTGGGTGTCGGATTGTGTCAATGAAAATTAATAGACATCGAATGTTTCTCAAGTTCTTAGGGCGCATCAAAATCTGATCATTTTATTTAAGAGCTGCAATACCATAAACATACATTATTTCTACCTACTTTGTATTGGTGATTCTCCTTAAGCCGCCTATACACACTGGCCCAGTGGAGGCCAACGCCAGTGTGTGGAGGGTCGTTTTGGCATGACTTGTGATCACTCGCCGTCGCTCACCTAGCTGGCCGAGTGACGGCAAGTGGCCAGTGTGTATAGGGCTCTTTTGCCTCGACTCGTCTCTCGTGACCGGTGTCGGTTTTTGTGCACAAAACAAAGGCGCTCGGCGAGTAGCGTCCTATTCTCCTATTGGCCTACCTCGCTTTTGCCTGCGCTCGGCAAATGTGTGGATGCTACCTTTCGTCTCGTGCCGTTTTGTCGACGCTCGCGTTGGCTTCCACTGGACCAGTGCGTATAGGCGGCTTTAAAAATGTGTTCCTAATAAATATATTGAAATTGTTTTTAAGGTATTGAGTTTTTGGATTAAAAACTTCTTTAAGTGCGTTGTTTACTTTTTGGTTGGGGAAAATATTATAGGTTCGCGTCACTGACATGCTAATGTAGCGGCATAGCGTCGTAGCGGCGGTGGAGCAGCGGAGCAAGATGTACGCATTAGTCACTTTCATATCTTATAAGTTATCATTTCTATTGCTAGTCCTTACGACAGCCATTTTGTATTCTGATAATTATGTCTATATTTTTCTGAGAAAATAAACTATGCCTATACTTTTTTCATTTTACCTTTATTTCTTAAATAACCTGAAATGAATTGATATTTTTTTAATTTTATTTAGTTAGAACTTACGTGGGCATTCTGAGAAACCAATAATGTATTTCGTAATTTGTGCCGTACCACAACAACACTGCGTGCCTTCTGTGGTCTTAGAGCGACTTACTTCAGACTGAAGTTGATTTAGGCACTTCCACGTGGACCACGGATCACAGATCACAGCCTAAGGGCAGTAAAAGTATTTCTGCCGGTAAAACATAGTTTATAGTGGCGAGCAGTGTTTTTGCAACAATTTTTTTGGAGACTTCTTTGATTTTGGATTGTGGTTTCTATAGAGCTATGTGACACCTCTGGACTAGATGGAGTGATGATATCCAAAGATAGTAGACAGTGGATGAAGACGTAAAGCTAGTACTGAGTGGAAGGCTTATTATGTCCAGCATTGGACTAAAATAGGCCGATAATGATGATGATGACCTAACACCTCACTTTTTTAAAACCTTTTTTTTTCAATTTACAATACAATAGATACTTAATAAGCTAAAGAAGTTTTCACTTCAAAATTATAATATCATTTCAAATAATATCGTAACTAGGGTACGTTTTTCAGTTTCACGTGTAAATTATAAATGACTAGCAACACTCCGCGGTTTTACCCGTGTAGTTACCGATCCTGTTATTTTTTCGTGATAAAAAAACCGTTGTGTCGTTTCCGTCATCATAATCTACATGTGTACCAAATTTAATCCAAATCCCTTAAGCAGTTTTTACGTAGTTTAAAAAAAAATATTATCAAAAATACATCCATGCATTCTTAAAAAGTTTTGCGTTTATAACGTTAGTTAGAATATATTAATGTTTTTTTCAATCACCCTTTATGTAAGGGATGAGCCACCAAAGAGCGTGGAATACGTTTGTAGCCGACTGTGTATGGGAGATATTAAATTCCAACTGACCGATACCTCGTCCGTAGTATGCTAATTCAAAATACGTTACCGAATAATTAGAACTGCCCACATAAACAGCCCACAGCTAGGGCTTACTAAACTAGACTTAAGGCCTCCTCTCTTATAGATAAATTTGAGATCATGACCCATCACGTACAGTGCGATTTAATAGATGACACATGCTAACAAATTTACTGCAATATTGTTAAGATATATAAAGTACAGTATCAACACTTGATTTACTCAATAATTTGAGGAAAGCAGTAATTTTAGAGTTTATTCATTACAAACGTACAAAAATACAAAGATTACCTCATTATTATAATATGTAATATCAATATGGATTTGGGAACTTCTTATGAAGGCTGACAAAATATTGTGTAATTATTAGGACTAAAAAGTATTGTAGAGTTTCCTTATTATGTTAGATGTTTTTCAATAATATGATGTTTGTTCATTTCTATTCAACTATCCTTTACTACATGTATAAAATGCAACCACCTAAGAGGTTTATCACCCAGAGATTTAAAATTATTTGTATCTTTGCTCTCTAATTTCTCTAAACATATTGCTATTGTAATCGAAACACACCTTCAAGGGTGTGTTTCGTCGTTGTAGATATCTAAGACATATCGATAGTAGATGAAATAAATTAAGAAGAATCACAACCAGCGCAAATAATTAATAATAATAAATATTGGTGGATAATTCACACACAACACAATCTGACCCCAAACTAAGCAAAGCCTGTGTGATGGCGACCAAATAGCTGATATATACTAATACACCCAGACACAGTACAAACATTTGAATTCATCACACAAAAATTTGCACTGGATGGGAATCGAACCCACGACCCTCGGCTTCTTTTGTTTTTTTTTCTCTCGATAGTGTTGTGTGGTCGGTTGCCCGCTTCTCTACTACACGGTCAAGGAGAGCGATGGTTGGCACTTTACGAATGAACCGGAGCTACTTTTTGGATTGGGACTAATTGAGTCACATTCTACTTATACTATAAATCTGAAAGTTTGGCTGTTTGTTGCACAATCACAGCTGTACGCTATAGGGTAGAAATTTAAACACAAAATAAAGTATGGGATAGCATAATTATAGCATTGGGATATTGTACTTTTTGTCAGGGGAAAATGAATACGGATACATAGAGATAAAATTAGGAAGAGGAACAACGCAGGTATTCTGTTGTAGTGGTAGGACTCTTGGCAGAGTCCACCTGGGAAAGTCCCACACCTTTGCCAGTTATTCTACCGCCAAGCAGTGATGTGCAAACATTACTGTGTTCCGGTTTGAAGGACAATGATTCCAGAGAAATTACTGGGCTTAGAGATATAATATCTTAGATCTCTGGGTGACGAGCGCAGTGCAGTGCTAGGTAATGAATGACTCTTCATGATCAAATTAGCTGTGTCTCACTGTGCTGGTATGTGGCAGGCATGTTGCTTACCACCACGCACATGGCCTGCTCGTCTCGCCACTCTTTAATTAAAAAAAAACAAATACTCAATAACCGCACTAACCACAATTTATTCCAGATTTAAACACCGTTTAGATGTTCATCCGTGATTAGGCAACAAACATCCAAATCTCAATATTTTCACATCGTTCTAACATTATCGTTTCTAACATTAGTACGACCAAAAAATATAACATTTAACACGGGCGAATGCACTGTATGTGTACCCCATGTAACAATTTCTGCGTAGCCCTGTCGATAGAGGTGATCGTTTCTGTGCTAACGAGAGCTCCCGAAGATCGAAGCGTCGTTAACGAGAGGCCTACTCGAGCCTCACTATCCGTCTTTCGGAAAACCTATACTCATGTAGAGTTAAGACACAGATGACACGGCATAGGTAGGTACCACAGAAATCTAAATAATAAGGTACTAGAAGTCGCATGACCGCGTGACATTGTCGCCGCACAGGTGACTTGTAGGCCACCAGTGCTCGAATTGTAGTTTAGTCTTGTTCGAACCGGCAGGCGTGAATCATCTTTAAAAACTTGTGTTATGCAGCATAAACATCTGTGGAAGTTCTTCCACAACTTGCAATTATACCAATTATGAGATTACATTTCACTGATAGGTATTTTATTTTATTTTAATTGTATTTTTTATATCGCGGGGGTAGGGGAAATGTGGCGACAAGCGTTTTGCAAGTAATTTGAGAGTTATGCCATTTCTATTACCTTATTATTTAGATTTCTGTGGTAGGTACGCTACGATTGGACATTTACCATAAGCACTGAAAAACTGTAGAACACTGTGGCCGAGGCTGTGTTTGAAATAAATTACCTAGTGTTTTTACAGACTTCAAAGAAGGAGGAGGTTCTCAATTTATTTGTATTTTTGACGTGATAACGTCTTATAATTCGGTGAAGCCGGCTGCACGCCCGCAAAACATGACGTCATGTAACGTAACCGCCATAGATTAGATAATAGTTACTTGTAACTTGTGCTAGTACAGATAGTTCAACTCATCTGTGCGCGCGGGCCTATGTGTGGGTAAGCTTGTACATATACAGTTACTTTGTTTGCTCGTCACGTTTTGTTCGGACGACGACTGCCGCGCCACTGCCACACAAATAAAAGTTGTATAATTACAAGCGCACGCACACATAGCGCCGCGCGCACAGATGAGTTGAACTATCTGTACAATGATGTACCCAGAGATGGCGCTTTGAACAGCTTTTCAAAAAGCTTCAGAATGTTTTACCTAGATGGCGCTTAACACAAATACTAGACGTTGTCACGTTAACTATCGTCAGTTAACCGACTTTACAGACAACCATTTTTTTGTATATATGTTACGCAAGGGACCCACCAACTAGGAATCGATTTTGATGGCTTTTCATTACGTAGATCGTAGTTTAGAGGTGGTCCTATACCAAAACATTCTATGGAAATAGGTGCTACAGTTTTTGAAATATGGGCTATAAACTAAAATTTAATTTCATTTATCTATATTTACAACATAGTGCTGGTTTCTTATCAAATTTGGTCAAGTGTCTGAATTTAATTTTAAATTGAAGTTGGTTTTTGTTTTTTGGAAGAAAATAAATTATTTTAAGTAAGTACAGCGAAACGATATTACCTGCAAATGTGCCTGATGGTAAGGCTACACAGTACACATACATAACACGTTGTCACTCAGCTATACCTAACAGTTATACCTAGGCAGGCACTGCTGATAGTAGTGGAAACATGTAACTTTTTTATAGAACGTATATTATTATAGTACGTATAGTAACTTTTTATACTTAGATAGTTACTGTATGGTTTCACTTTTTTTCAAGCTTAAAGTATACATACACATACACACATAGGTATAATACATTATAGCTCATGGGAAGCGTTAGGTGACGATAGTCCGGGTTCCCTGATTTTTGTTCACCCGAAAACTGCACAACGTACCTAACGAAGTATTTTTACTTCAAAAAATGTCCCCCCTAGTTAACAAACTTACCGACATAGGCTCATGATAGTGATGTGATCAATTCTACAACTTCAAAGCTCTATACTCCAACTCAAACGGCGTAGTAAGAATCTCCAAACTGTAGTTAAGTGTACAAATTACTTAATTTAAGGTTAAGTTCGCGTCGATCAGTCAAGTGTTCTAAATGCCCAGTTAAGTTCCAACTTAACTCGGCTCTTTGGGCCCATTCCCTATATTAATTTAACTATTGGAAGTGCTCTAAAGGTAACTCTGACCGACTAGCACATGATGAATCTATATCGGTTAGTGGTTTTGTTCTCAGTAATTTACTGACATACAACTAAAACTCTGAGTATTGCAACTATAATAAATGACATGTAAAGAAAAGTAGAGTAAAAAGGGCTGTTAAATCGAATCCCACCTACGTCCATGAATAATTATGTTTCATATGTAGGTTTACTTATAATTTTATGTTTCACAAACATTTTTTGACAAAACATAACTTTAAATTCAACTAATCGTGTAATATTCATTGCAAAAGTTTTACAGTAGGTATAAAAATGTTTCATTCTATAAACCATGTCTCGCGTAATATTTATTTCAAAAATATCTTACATCAACAAATGTTTTATTTTCCAAATCATCATTTTATAACCAATTATATGGCAAACGTTTCACTTCGACAATATAATATCAAATTATATTTTCTTTTTTATACATTGTTTATTTCATAAATTATTTATTTTACAAATTTAACATTTATCAGAACGAAATTAAGAAACAAATATGTGTAATGAAAGTACGGAATAAATTGTCTATGTAAACTATCAATTCTGACTTGGTTCTGTCATTGACTTTTGAGAACCTGTCCGATTAGGGTCTATCACTGAGATTTGACCTCCGAGTGGGCTCCCGCCAGAAGCTGTGCGGTCAGCTCTGACTGTCGCATCTCCATACTCGGCCCACATAAAACGTTTGTTAGTTAACAAAAATATTAAAAGAATCATTTGTCAAATAAAATGTTATATAATGAAAGTTTGTCAAATAATAACATTGAGATTTAACCAATTTGTTAAATATTTTTTTGTATAATAATAATTTCACTACTTGTGAGTTTGTCTAACGTTGGTTATCACATGTCGAAAAGAACGGATACCGTAGATGTATCAGTTTGTCATTGCCACTGGCTTTACCTTTTTATTGTTATTTCTTAAATTGACATGATGTAAGACTTAATAGAATAGTTTTAAGATTAAAGTAGAATAGAAAACATTTTGTCATAGTTTAAAGTGACAAACGAGCAGATTATGCGCATGTTGGGAAGCAACAAAATAGCCTGCCTATAACAGAACTGCACAATGACACGCAGCTATTAGAGCATGAAGAGTCCAAATCATTACCTAGCACTGCACTGAGCTCGTTACCCAGATATATAAGATGTTTTATTTCTGTGCCCTGTAATTTCCCTGGAAACGTTGCCCTTCAAACGGGGCATTTTTCCGGTTTGAAGGGCAATATTTCCAGAGAAATTACAGGACAAAGCGATAAATCATCTTAAATATCTGGGTGACGACTGCAGTCCAATGTTAGATGATGATGTCCCAATATCTGCGTGGTAGGTGCTGTGATGCTATTGGCAAGTCTGTTGCTTACCATAAGACACATATTATTCTGCTCATTAAATCAATTTATATAAAAAAAAATTATATCAACCTTAGTAACGAAACTCATCATCATTATATTTCTACTATTGCTGTAGTTAATTTACTCAATTGTTGATGTTTCGTATTCACATTTGTTCCAACTATTAGACATATGACATACAATAGTATCATTACGAATATTGACTTGATTGTAGTTTGTTTTGTATGCGTCGTTTAACATGTAGAATTGTTTTAAAGTTATTTGTGTTCTATTAAATTTTTAACAGAGTTCAAACAAGACGAGATTCTCATGATATTTATTGTTTGAAAACATTTTTTTTGTAATATACAAATGCATTATTTAATTTTTAAATATAAACTTTATGATAAGACATGAAATACTCGTCACTTTAAATGTTTGACGTAGAGTAATTCCGGGAGAGATGCAGTAAAAGTAGAGGTAAAATTATTTTTATATAATTGTATTTACATCTGACACAGTGAGCACAGTGAAACGCAGCTATTGGAACATGAAGAGTCCAAATCATTACCTGGTACTGCACGGCGGTCGTTGCCGTTGCCCAGAGATATTATAAGATGTTTTATATGTATGACTAGTAATTTCACTGGAAATATTACCCTTCAAACTGGAACACAACCTTGTTTGCACAATACTGCTTGGCGATAGAATAACTGGCAAAGATGTGATACTTCCTCAGACGGACTTCGCAAAGACTCCTATCCATAGGTAAGTACTGAAATTATAACGATGTTTTAATTACGTGATGTTCTAGATCGCATAAAGGTAATTTGACATGAAATGTAATTTATAACCTCTATGTATAACTATAACAATAGGTACACAAGAAACAAAATACGAATTCGATAGCAAAAATTCAGTTTCCCAGAATTGCGAATGTAAATGGTTAATCAGTAATCGTAGTGCGATTACGGTAAATTGGTCCGTGGGGCACGGTCCTGTCACGTTCGAATATCAAACAGGCTTGGGCAACCACTTACTGGGCAATGCGTGATGTACTTACTACTCCTAAGCAAATAGCTCAAAAATTCTTACCTCTTTGAATACGTAATCAAGTAGGTAATAAATACAAGAACGGCGTGGAACAAGATTTTAAATCCGCTTTCATGAAAAATGAGTAATTAAAAAAACATTAAGTCATGGCTTTGCTGCGATATTTTTTATCTCATTTAAAAATTAAAAAAAAAAAAAAAAAAAAATTTGTAAAGTAATGATCTGATACCAACTCTATCCAGTTTCTTTGACGGCTCGTAGTTCGAAAACGCGACATAGATTCATCATGGTTGACGTTCCTAAGGAAGTTTGACCCCACTTTCGTAATAATAAACCTAACTCGCTCACTCGCATTCTTAACTCTCGCTGACTTAAATCTTACGTATTTAATGACATTTAAATCCGTTCAGTGGTATACAATAAACAAACCGGATTTTTTTAAATAAAAAAACAATTGGTGTCCAATTGGTACCTAATGCAGCTAAAATGCAAGGGAAGTTATTTTATTAGTTGGTTATTAGACCGCACTATTACAAATAAACTCAGACCTTATACGAGCAGAAAATCTGTGTTTTTTTTATTAAATGCAGAACGTTTGTGACGCCAAACTCATTCAAAGAATTATAATTGGGCTTAAGTCAAGAAGTCGAGTTCTGTACAAAGACACCGCGGTTAGTGTAATCAAATAATTTAAAGTTGCGTAAAATTGATTATTTTCATATTTGTATTGCATTGTTATTACTCATAGTTGTAAATAACTAGCTTCCCTACATAACACCTTAACAACTTAAGGATTACAAGTAGTTTTTATCTAGGTCCAGGTAATGTACTTACTACTTTTTAATTTGATCCAAATTTGTTAAACTATATAGTGAAACATAGGAAAAAACATACACGCAGTATCTACCCATGACAGCACAGTGTCACGTAGCATAGTGATGTTTGCACATAACTGCTTGGCGGTGGAATTACTGTCAAAGGTGTGGTACTTCCCCAGGCAGACTCTGCAAAGAGCCCTACCACTACATAAGCATCCAGAATAAATGTAAAATCCATGAAACTGCACCAAAAACTAGTGAAATGTCTGCTTAGACTTTCGTACAAAAATTTTACTTCGCTAAGTGACAGTATTTTCCATATCACTCGCAATTAAACCAGCGAGTAATGTTCTCTAATTCAAACCCGATTACGGATCGGAATCGAATCGCCGAGCAAACAAGACGAACATGTAATCACACTTCAACCTCTAACCTTCTAAACTACCCGAGTCCTATCGGAATGTAAACATCGAGTCATCTCCTAAGGCGCCATCTATAATTTTCTAACAATGCACTCAACACAACCATCTTATCTTGACCCTCGAGATCTTTCACACAAGCCCGTCTTTCTCAAGCCGTGGTTTAGTTCGAGGAGGGCTAAAGGTCTGGTTAGAGTGGTTGTAAAAACACGCTCGATCGATCTAGGTTCGATCCTAGGATATTGCATATTTATCAACCTTTGACACGGGTAACTACGTGGAAGTAACATCTTCATGGAAGAACAAACATGAGGTGTTTGAACTTATGATGAGAACGTATGGAGTAAATGTCAATCACACGTTCACGATGCATTTCACTTTTGCGAAGCGATTTAGAAATCATTGTATCCGTAGGGTAATTAACTTATTTACGGAATCCTACGTAAAAAAATATAATATATGTAAAAAGCCAAGCCAAGTTCAATACAAAAATTACGCTTGGCTGTGCTGCAAAAAAAATGGAGATCTAAATGAGTGCCAAGTTCTGTGCAAAATCCAAATAAATATGTAATTATAGGAATAAAATAGCATTATGAACAAGTATTAAACTCTACTTCTTTGCCTAATTGGATAACTTTAACGATTGCTGTTATTTAAAAAAAATGTAAGATCTTAATAGGTTAGATTTGACTTGGCCAGTTTTCATTCCATCAGTCATTTTATAAAGTTATTGAGCATAATTATTTATTGTACATTATTAGGTATGAATTTTAATTCTGATAAAAACTATAACCGATATATCATATCGGTTTAAAGTAAACGTGTGTCATCGTTAACGTATCGTCGTTTACCATCAAGCCAGATGGCGGTTAATCTTATAAAAAAATAAAACACATTAAACGAAAATTATAACTCACTTCTAGGCTGTGAAATGCTTTGCTTGAATGGGTTTATCCTGATATTTAAAATCTGGATATCTTCAAGTGGAGAGTTTAGAATAGGGGTTTTCTGGGTAATCGCTCTATTGTAGACCGCATCGTGCTTAACATCAAGCGAGAAGCCGTTCAGGTAATTTATTGCTGAACTGTCAATCTTGGCTCATCGTTTGAAAATCATGATGTTCCAAAAGTTCAAACGAAGAGGTTTGACTCTACTTTTGTGATAACAGCGTCTAAAATACGGAAGGCTTTGCCTGAGTGGGTTTTCCCGATGGTTACAATCTTAGTGTCTTCAAATCGAGAGTGGTTCGGTATCTTCAAGGTAAGCATGCTCAGACGGCATCGTCGCTTAACATCAAGCGAAATGGTGATCAAGTGTAAACATATAAATGAAAAAAATATTAACTGCAAGACAAGACAGAGCAAGTTAAACCACCAAAAACAAGTACCACAGCAAACAATGTTAGTATTTAATAGCACGATATTCTCACACGGCCCGATCTCGATACGCGAGAATAGTCGATGATGATGTGGCATGGGGAGATATTAGATACTTTTTATACCAGGAAAATGAACAGAAACTACATTAGTAAATCGTGGGGATTTGCTTAGTAATCATTTATTTTTAAGAAACTAAATGGCAGAGCAAGTAAACCCGACAAACGCAAGTACTACAGCAAACAATGTTAGTATTTAATAGCACGATATTCTCACACGGCCCGATCTCGATACGCGAGAACAGTCGATGATGATATGGCTTCGCGCTTCGGAAGAAATTGGATAGTTTAAATCCCGGGAAAAAGACGAAAACGAAAACTACATCGACCAAACCGTGAAATGCTGCTGGTATTTAAATTTTTTTTTTGTAATTTCATAACTGAGCAAGTAAAACCACCAAACGCAAGTACTACAGCAAACAATGTTAGTATTTAATAGCACGATATTCTCACACGGCCCGATCTCGATACACGACAACAGTCGATGATGATGTCGCATCGGGAGAAATTGGATACTTTAAATCCCGGGAAAATGACGAAAACGAAAACTACATGGACCAAACCGTAAAATGCTGCTAGTATTTATATATTTTATTTGTAATTTCATGGCTGAGCAAGTAAAACCACCAAACGCAAGTACCACAGCAAACAATGTTAGTATTTAATAGCACGATATTCTCACACGGCCCGATCTCGATACGCGAGAGAACAGTCGTGATCCGGAGCAGTGCCCAGGGAATAGACGTCCATCGCGCTCGTGACGGCACCGGGAGAAATTGGACGTAATGATCGAACATGGGTGCTCTTGACAAATACTGATCTTGAAAATAGAGCTTGCTAACGGAGATATAACAAATTTAAGTATTTGAATTTGAAGCTAAAGATAGAATATTATATATATTTTTAAACAACAAAGTATTATAGTATATTGATACTAGCGGTACCCCGGTTTTACATGAATATTTTCCGCCTTTCTACCGCCCTATTAAATCGGCTTAGATTTGATGTTGCTATCTCTATATTTTCAGGCGAAAATAAAGCCCAACAATGTCAAAGTTAAGACAATAAAACGCGGCTAAAACTGAAGTCTTAGTGGACCGATCATATTTATTAAAAGTGAATTATTAGCGACTGAATTAAAACCTAATGGTATTTCATAGGGTAAACGGATAACTCACATGTAATATGGCCAAATGGGCAGCGATCACGCATGTGCACTCTCCTTGAAAAAAGGCCGCCGGACGCGGCCGAAACTCGAGTCAGATTGACCAACCATATTATACGTGAGTTACCCAATTAACTATGTGTGATAACCCCGTTAATTTTAGTACAAATAATATTGATAAACCTGAAACTTTTCATTGGGACCTGAAAATTTTAGAGTGAATAAATAGGTGTTTTCTAGGCCAGGTTCAGCGTTGCTTCATCTTTGACAACACCGTCGCTTACCATCAAGCGAGTTAGCAGTTAAAGGTGAACCTGTGAAGGTATGATTTAAAAAAAATATGACCTATTACTATATTAAATTAGATAAGATAATATATAGAATATAGATAATATATAATTATACCTTTTGATTTCCAATCTTGTTTAATGACTAATTAATTTATTTATTCTTCATTATTTTGTGACATAATTTAACTTGACATTTTGATTGTTTTTTTGTAATGTTGTAACTAATTATTTTTTAATCTGAATTATAAGTGTCATTGTAGCCGTACTTATTATTATTCAATAAATAAAATATAACGTTTTGACATTTTACAATATTCATGGTAGGAAATATGGTAGATATACGTTTGCAAAAACAACTAATACTTTTGCAGTCCTAACACTTTTAAGTCTTACCCATCCCTAGTTCCAAGCTTAGTAATAACTAACTTCTAGTGTGTCGAGATGAACAACGCTTTAGATAAACTGTAGAAATAAGCTGGAAGCATTGATAAGGCACGTTGATAAAATGGACTCATTTTCGTGAGCACCTTACAATCCACTTATTTCACACAACAGCAAAACTACCGCACAAGTGGATGGTGCAGGATTAGATCGAACAAATTGTTTAATTTTCTTTTTCATTTTGAGACGTGTGTTTTACTATATTTTTGAAGTGAAAACTTACTTTTGGCGCGCCTAGACAGATTTTTGGTGGGGTGTGAATTGAATTTTAGCGTCCCGCTCGGGTATGATAAGAAATCTTCGGGTAAACTCCACTCTCTCGGGACACTCGGGACCATGGCCATTGGTCGTCTAGAAATGCGCCAGCCAATGGGAAATGCTGAGAGGGCGTGGCCTACACATCATGGCATGGCCATCTAGAAATGCGTGAGCCAATGGGAAATGTTGACGCATTTCTAGATGGCCATGCCGTGATGGCCAGGCCACACCCTCCGGTTACACCCGTGTAGTTTCCAAAGTAAGGTATCAAGTTCTGAGTTATAAGTTTTCACTTGTATCGGCAGTTCCTATGACTGCCAATATTTTTTTAGTGTTTTGGTATGGGATGAGCAGGCCATGTGTATGATGGTAAGCAACCGTAACAACACAGTGTCGTGCAGCTATTGCAATATGAAGAGTCGTAATCATTACCAAGGCCTGCATTTAATGATTTTTTTTTTAAAGTATAGAGCGACGAAAACAACAACTCATGTGCCTGACGATAAGAAAAATGCCTGCCCATAACAGCTTAGTGACACGCAGGTATTGGAACATGAAGAGTCCAAATTATTACATAGCACTGCACTGCACTCATCACCCAGAGATATAAGATGGTTTATCTCTATGCCCTGTAATTTTTTATATTGTTTTTTTTAATTATTTATATTGGGTTTGCACATTACTGCCTGGCGGTAGAATAACTGACAAAGTATGCTACGGCTAAGCAGTAACTTTTAGATTTTTGATGATTTTTTAAGCATCGATATTGAGGAATCGACCTGAAGTAACGTTTAAAAATACATAAAAAAATTAACGAATGGAGAACCACGTCTTTTAAATGTTTAAAAAACCGTAAGAGACGATTCACACGGCGCGGCTGCCAACCGCGCCCGCGCGCGGGCGCGGCAGATTTCAATATAAAATTGAATTCAATTCACACGACGCGGTTTACGGCCGCGGCGGCTGCGGCAGCCGCGCGGCGCCCGCGTGGTTGCGCGCGATTCTTGCGCAGTAGCTTTCCGGAGCAGAAACCGCGAAAACCTGCGGTCTCGTGAGTATTGAAACAAAACGTTCGCGCGGCGCGGCGCCGCGACCGCGCGCGGGCGCGGTTGGCAGCCGCGTCGTGTGAACCGGGCCTAAGATAAAAAACATTTTTGACGTGACAACGTCTTATAAATTGGTTTGCCGGGTGACACTTCAAGAAACTGCGTTACGCTCCGCTCACGTTATGCGCTCACAATGAGAGCGAGTGAGAGGGACGCGTGCCTTTCATTTTTTATGTCTGTCTCTCTCGCTCTTAGGCGGGCTAACCATGCCCGAGTCGCCGATTCGCTTAGGCGCCTGCATACAAGTTTACACGTTGCCAGTTAATTGTAAAACGATTGTGTAGTGATAATGTGAAGGTAGTTTATTTTAGTAAAATTATTTTACCACTCAAAGTCGTTGTCACGTAAAACCGACTTTACAGGCAACCAATTTTTTTTTTGTACAATTGTTCTTACAGAGGGTATACAAACATAAACCTACATCTATGACAGATGATTTTGAACCTACATATACGAGAGCTACAAACTGTGCAAATAATTACTGTGTCCTAACATCAGAGAGAGAGAGAGAGAGACGTGTATCATTGGTGTCATAACATGACAAAGAGAAGACTAGAGGATGTGTATCATAGTTTATCTAGCAAGCAAACACTTTCGCTCAGTAGATTGACACAATTTGTGTAAAAATGATCTTTATCCCACTAATCTATGACAAAAAATGACGCCACCGCGAAAGTCCCGTAATTATTACGTGCCTGAATGTCCCCTCGTTACGTAGTAAGAAGTGCTGCATTTTTACAAATTGATACAAATTATTTGAGCGAGCTACCGCTTTGTTCCGACGACGCTTGTTAAGGCTGTGGAACGGCATTTTATTATTGTTTTAGGGTGAGCGTGTATTGAGAAATGTTAGTGATGCAGCGTTAATTATGTTGTGGAACATTGCCCAAAATTTCAATTAAATATTAGCAATGGAATCATTGACATTAATGAATATTTAATTATTATACTACTTTTAATAATTTCAGAATATATATTTTTAGTATAAACCTGTATAAAATATAGGTCTATATTTGTAGCGTTTGCTTAAAGCATTAATTGGACAATGCAATATAACTGGATTCCACTATATTATCGGTATGAGACATCTGTTGTTTAAATTAGAAATTTAGATTTAATTTCTAATAACAAAACAGAAGTAAGATTACGAAGTTAGTTTTTTGGTGAGATTGCAAGTTTCAATACAATTTATGAAAATTATTTAACATGTATATTACGTTAATTATGTTCTGCATATAGTGTATATATCCACTAAATGTCCCCACTACTGGGACTTGGGGCCTGCTGTTGCTATGAGAGAGTCAAGACCATAATCCACTGAGCTGAGCCAGTGCGGGTTGGTGGATGACATATGCGTTCGAAAGATTATAGGTACATGTCGCTTTCCTCACAATGTTTTCCTTCACTGATTTAAGTTAGCTGCATTACGCATATGACTTGCAAAGGATAGTGGTGCGCGTGGTTTTGAACCCGGTGTCTCTGGATCGGCAATCGCCGTTCTCCGGACTAGACCAGCCGTTACTTAATTATATTTAACATGACTTATTTATTGGGAGAGTACCTAATGTTTCATTTTCTTAAATATCAAACAAACACAATTTAGTACTGTTTTTTTTATTCTGTGTATTTTTTACACACACATAAATGAATTTATTATATTTGTTTGATATTTAAGGAAATTATATATTTGGTACTCTTTCATATCTAATTCATATCCGTTACATAAAAAAGAGCTCCTAAAATTGTCTACATTATGTAATTTTTATGTAATTTTTAGCTCTAAGGTTAAGCAATGTGATATAACTTGATGCATTTCATGATCTTTATGGCTTTAAGTTTGATCAAGGATGTCAAACGTCCTAGGCATTAGAGGATTGAAATTGTATTACGTGGGTGCCCGCGCGGTTCAAAACGGGAGAGTTTTGTGAGGCATCCGCATAACGCAGTTTCAAGCCTTACACGCTCGCGGTTCCGTTCACCAGTTAGCGCTACGCCTGACCTCTCATTCCTTCGACCGAGTCCAAAACATCTTATTCGCGCCCTCATAAAAGTAACTGCTTTGGCTCGTTTTTATTTCTTCCTCTGTACCTGTACGGCCGCAGTATTTTAATAAACCACCTGAGAATCAAACGACAACCGGCTTTAACAACCAAGGAAATAGAGTTGAATTTTAACTGGTTCTAACTAAATCATGTCTGGCTACTTATACTAGGACGAGCTTTCTGAAGGACACAAGGAATTCCAATTACTTTATTATGTAGTAATGTTTTATTTGAGAGGCGCGGGAATTAGGACAAATATTCAGACAAATGAAATTGCAATGGTGATAATAACGGAGTTCATACGAAGTTAAAATTATCAGTAAACTGATATTTGATTACAAAACAAGACTATTTAACAAGAGAATAGTTAATTGAAAATAAAGTTTTATTTATTTAATTATTAATCAATTGAATTGAATAAAAGTCAAAAAACATAAAAAATACTGAAGGAGTAAAAATTTGAAATGACTAGCAGCGTCTCACGGTTTTACTCGTTCCTTTTCTAACTTACTTTACGTAGTTCCCATTCCTGTTATTTTCCTGGGATAAAAAGTAGCCTATGTGCTCTCCCAGACTACATATACTCTACCTGTATTCTATTCCAATTTCCAATTTCAGCCCGATCCGTTCATACGTTACGACGTGATTGAGCAACAAACATCCATACATTGAAATTTATAATACTGGTAGATTAGAAGAGTAGGAATAGTAGGAAATAGGATCTTAGGGTAGGAAGTAATCCTACTATCCTACTAATATTATAAATGTGAATGTATGGATGTTTGGATGTTTGTTGCTCAATCACGTCCTAACGTATGAACGGATCGGGCTGAAATTTGGAACACAGATAGATTATAGTCTGGAAGAACACATAGGCTATTTATCCCGGAAAAACAAAGGGAACAACGGGAACGGGAAGTTCGCGGGTAACACCGCGGGGCGCTGCTAGTAATACCATAAACATACTCCACATACATAGAATAGGTATTAAGCTTGTGGCGAATACTTTATACTTACCTAATAAGTTTTCATTCACGCGCCACTCTGGCCACTAGTAAATATTTAACTTAGGAATGTTTTGAAGTTTAACGTCAAGGAAAAAGTTATGTGATGTCTACGAGATGTATTAATTTTTATTCATTGATTTGGTGCTCGACAAAATAAATATAATAATTAACAACAGATTGTATTTGCATTGGACCACCGGCGTATACCGTCGTACCTCATCCCCATAAACTGGTGACCCCTACTTGGACATTTGAAAGAGTGAGTCTAAATTGCATGTATATTTTGAATTGTCAAATATCCCGTATTTGAGAAGAATTCCAAATGATATCACGAGTGATAGCTCATTTATAGACGATAGTGGAGGATTAAGACGGTGCATTGAATTTTCCGTGGCCCAAGCTACAAGCGTCAAGCGGTTTCATTTTTTAAGCGATTTGACGCAGAATTTTACATCTGGCGATGGCGAAAAAAAGTGACGAGCGATCATCACCGTCATCGTCTTCAGAATTGTTTCGGGTTGGAATACGAGTACCACCATTTTGGCCTGAAGAACCCGAAATATGGTTTGCTCAAGTGGAGGGCCAATTTACGGTGTCTAACATTCTTCCGATTTCACCAAATTTAATTACGTCATTGGTCAACTGGATCATCAATATTCCAAGGAGGTGAAAGACATCATCATTTCACCCCCTTCCACCGACCGATACGAAAAGCTGAAGACTGAACTCATAAAGCGACTGTCAGCTTCTAAGGAGAAAAAGGTGCATCAACTTTTAATGCACGAAGAACTAGGAGACCGTAAGCCCTCGCAGTTTTTGAGACATTTGCAGGGCCTAGCTGGAACCAGCATACCCGAAGACTTTATACGCACAATATGGAGCAGCCGTCTACCTAGCAATGTGCAAACGCTTTTGGCTTCGCAACCTCAAAGTCCTCTGGAAGTTTTGGCAGATTTAGCCGATCGAGTTCAAGATATCGTCACTCCATCACGCGTTGTTTCAGAAACATCATCATCATCAGCACCACCTGGATCTCTGATCGACTCGATGACGAAAGAAATTCACGAGCTTAAGCGCGCTGTAAAGGACTTATCGATGCAGTTGGATAGACAATCAAGATCTCATAGTCGATCACACTCTGGGAATAGACAAAATCGATCCCGTTCGAATTCTGTTTACCGAAAGTTTCCTCTTTGTTGGTACCATGCGATGTTTGGAAAGAAGGCGAATAGATGTCTGAACCCCTGTGACTTCGACAAATCGGAAAACTCCAGGGGCAATCTCTAGTGGCGACGGCGGATTGCCTACATTCTTCTGGTCGCCTATTTGTCACCGACCGCAGTTCGAAAATCCAATTTCTTGTGGATACCGGAAGCGATCTCTGCGTTTTCCCTCGAGCTGCGCTTCGTGAACGTCGGGAAAGCACCAACTACCAGCTAACAGCGGCTAACGGTAGCGCCATTAATACTTTTGGTTACGTCCAACTTAATCTAAATATCGGCCTAAGGCGTAATTTTCCTTGGCAATTCGTGGTTGCAGACGTGACCAAAGCTATTATTGGCGCTGACTTCCTAAGTCATTATAATTTAGTTGTCGATATACGTGGCCGTCGTTTATTAGATAGCACTACTTCTCTTTCTACCGCAGCACTCATTGATAACAATGTTAATACTATTTTATCTGTTAAAATTGCAACTGGAGACACGCGCTATCATGCTATTTTGAACAATTATCCCGAAATCACACGACCAGCTGGCACCACACGAGTAACTACAAACAACACTAAACACTATATACGTACCCTACCTGGTCCTCCAGTCACATCTGCTCCTCGTAGATTAGCTCCGGACAAAATGAAGATAGCCCGTGAGGAGTTTCAACAAATGCTGAATGTGGGTACTGCACGTCCTTCGGAGAGCCCATGGTCTTCTGCACTTCATTTAGCTCCGAAAAAAGATAACGGCTGGCGTCCCTGCGGTGACTACCGCAGACTGAACGCAAGGACTATTCCAGACAGGTATCCCATTAGGCACATTCAAGATTTTGCCCACAGCATTTCTGGTTGTAAGGTGTTTTCCACGATCGATTTAGTGAAGGCCTACAATCAGATCCCTGTTTATGAGGAGGATATCGAGAAGACTGCCATCACAACACCATTTGGTTTGTTCGAGTTCCCCTATATGACATTTGGTCTGAGGAATGCGGGGCAAACATTCCAAAGGTTTGTAGATGAGTTGACGCGAGGACTGGACTTCGTCTTCCCGTATCTTGACGATTTTTTGGTGTACTCTCACTCGGCCACAGAGCATGAGGGTCATCTTCGAGAGCTGTTCGAGAGGATGAAACAGTACGGCCTCCTGGTGAACACCTCAAAATGCGTTTTTGGTGCGACAGAGGTAATTTTTTTAGGTTACCATATTTCAGAAGCTGGGACCAAGCCAACAGACGCCAAGGTCCAGGCTATAAACGACTTTCCAGTTCCAAAAACCGTCAAACAGCTTAGGAGATTCTTGGGTATGCTTAATTTTTACCGGAGATTTTTGCCCAATGCCGCCCAAACCCAAGCTCCTCTTAATGCCCTTCTAACCGGTTCTGTCAAAACTTCACGTCCTGTCGACCTCACTGGAGATGCTTTTATAGCTTTTGAACAGTGCAAAGCCAGTCTTAGTCAGGCTGCACTTTTAGCTCACCCAGATTGCGATGCTAAGCTTGCTCTTATTACTGATGCTTCTGACCTAGCCCTAGGTGCAGTTTTACAGCAGTACAAGAACAAGGCATGGCAACCTCTTGCATTTTTCTCTAGAAAGCTGAGTACAGCTCAACAGAAGTACTCGCCTTACGATCGTGAGCTTCTAGCCATCTATGAAGGTATTAAGCACTTCCGTCATATGCTTGAAGCCAGGCACTTTACTGTTTACACTGATCATAAGCCGTTGTGTTTCGCGTTCCACGAGCGTAAAAACAACTGCTCACCACGCCAGTATAGGCATCTAGACCTGATTTCTCAATTCACAACAGACATTCAGCATATATCCGGCAAAGATAATGTTGTCGCCGATACTTTGAGTCGTGTCGATGAACTTCAGGAACCAGTCAATTACGAACTGCTGGCTAAAAGTCAAATTTCAGACCCCGAACTGACACAACTCCTTAACGGAGAGTCATCACTTCGGTTCAAGAAGATTACTTTGGATGAAAATTCTACACCACTGTACTGTGATGTTAGTATGTCCAGGCCTAGGCCTTTCGTGAGTAAACCACTACGAAAGCAAATATTCGACACCTTGCATTCTTTGAGCCACCCTGGCGCTAATGCAACAGCCCAACTAGTAGCCGAAAGGTTCGTCTGGCCTGGTGTACGAAAAGATTGCCGGCAGTGGACACGATCGTGCTTAGCATGTCAGAGAGCAAAGGTAAATCGTCACGTGTCTGCTCCCTTGGGCACGTTCAATTTACCTTCCGCCAGGTTTACTAAAGTTCATATTGACCTCATTGGTCCCCTGCCCATTTCTCATGGTTATCGTTATTGCTTGACGGCTATAGACCGTTTCACACGATGGCCAGAGGTGGTTCCAATAACGGATATCACGGCAGAAACCGTCGGTCAAGCCCTAATATCTGGTTGGATTGCCAGATTTGGCTCACCTTCCGACATTATCACGGATCGTGGACGTCAGTTTGAATCCTCTCTATTTCAGTATTTGTCGAAAATAATTGGATTCAAACATAAACGTACCACAGCCTACCATCCGGCATGTAATGGTCTTGTCGAACGATTTCATCGGCAATTAAAAGCTGCCATCATGTGTCACGCAGACTCCAATTGGATCGAGTCGTTACCTCTAGTCTTACTCGGCATCCGGTCAGCATTTAAGGAGGATATTAAAGCCTCTTCTGCTGAACTGCTTTATGGCGAGCCTTTAAGACTACCCGGGCAATTCTTTCAAACCGTTGAAACTGGTACTTCGGACATTACTGAGTTCACTGCTCGATTGCGCAATTTTGCAGAGAAATTGCAGCCAATTCCAGCATCTTGTCATAACAAAAATAAAATCTTTGTTTATAAGGACTTGGCGACTTCTAGTCACGTCTTTCTAAGAGATGATGCGGTTAGAAGGCCTCTCCAACCTGTATACTCGGGCCCGTTTCAGGTTTTAGAACGGAGTGATAAAGTATTCAAATTACTCATCAAAGGCAAATCAGTCACAGTATCAATAGACCGCATAAAACCAGCCTATCTACTTGTCGACTCACCAACACCTAAAATCATTAACACTGTCCCACCTGTTGTTACACCTGTAGTTCCCGAAGAACGTACTACAACACCTAACCCACCTGTGAGGTCCACTCGTTCTGGTCGGCATATACATTTTCCAGATCATTATCGTCCGTAGTGACGGCCTCTGGGGGGGAGTGATGTGGCGAATACTTTATACTTACCTAATAAGTTTTCATTCACGCGCCACTCTGGCCACTAGTAAATATTTAACTTAGGAATGTTTTGAAGTTTAACGTCAAGGAAAAAGTTATGTGATGTCTACGAGATGTATTAATTTTTATTCATTGATTTGGTGCTCGACAAAATAAATATAATAATTAACAACAGATTGTATTTGCATTGGACCACCGGCGTATACCGTCGTACCTCATCCCCATAAGCTAAACACAAATTAGTTGGTGAACACTGCGTGCCATTATAGGTTGATAAGTGGCGTGGGTAGCCAAGTTCTTTGTCTTGACCAAAACATATATTTTTATGAATAAAAGTTATTTATTTCTAAGCGAACAGTGGCATAAAAATAGGCAACTTGGTATAATTGAAACAATGTCGAGGCTCCATAGTTTATGCTATGGGTCCCAAAAGTACAGGCAAGAATTGAGCATAGGACCTCGCATGTTCTAGCCACTGGGTATTAGGTCATGGGTAGCTTTTGAATAATATGTCCCTGATTAATATGTATAAATATGTGCTTGATGATAAGCAAAATTCCTGCCCAAAACAGCATAGTGTATGTAGTATAAACGTTAAAGTACTTGGTTGACCGAGCGTTGCTCGGTTTTTTTATTATATTTAGGCAGATACAAATTACGTTCCCATGAAATATCACATAGTATAAAACTTATTAAAATATTACTTAAAAAAAAACAACCGGGATCTCTCGCCACCGAGGGCGGCCGTCTACCGGTTGAGCTATTCAGCCGATGACATTACTGGCGAAATTTGCTATCGTATTTAAATGATATTATAGGAGTTTTTCATTGTCTGAAAAAGCACATAAAATGCCATTTTTTAATTATCTAATCTAGCTAGATCGATTTATCGTCCCGAAATCCCCCTGGACGTCTACTCTGTTTCTATGAAAACGAAATTTCGAAAAAAAACTCGCGACTTTCCTACTCTCGTTCTACTTCGTTTCGTCCGATACAACATTGTTTGACATTTAAATGTTCTAAGCATACTCTAATTAGAGTAGGCTTAGAACATTTAAATGGACAAACGGCGGATCGAAGTAGAATCGGACTTGGAAAATCGCGAGTTTATTTCGAAATTACGTTTTCGTTGAATTAGAGTAGACGTCCAGAATACATAAATTCATGAAAATCGTTCGAGCCGTTTCCGAGATTCAGATTCGATATATATATATACATACAAGAATTGCTCGTTTAAAGGTATAAGATAAGATAAGATGTAGTGTAAACCGCATAGTCGTTAGAACATGAAGAGCCCAAATAATCATATAGCACTGCACTGCTCTCGTCAACCAGATTTATAAAATGAGTAGCAGGGCCCCGCGGTGTTACCTGCGTAGTTTTCATTCACGTTATTTTTCCGGGATAAAACATGGTCTTTCAGACTATAATCTACTTGTATTTCAAATTTCAGCCCGATCCGTTCATACGTTACGACGTGAATGAGCAACAAACATTCAGACATTCATACATTGAAATTTGTAATATTAGTAGGATATATCTCTTTGCCCTGTCATTTCTCTGGAAACATTGCCTTCCAAATATAAATATAGTAATGTTTGCACATGTCTGCTTGGCCGTAGAATAAGGCCAATTGTCCTCGTAGCTGCACGACATCCGCACGATTTCGACAATTGTCGGATGCAAGACGAATGCTTGCATCTTGCGTACAAATAATCAAGTCTGTGTCCACGAAGCGACAACGACACGACAGCTGCACGTCTTGCGTTTGTTTGTAGGATGCATGCATTCGACAAAAAACGCGTGCGTGGACAGTAGGCCTAACTGTGTAAAAAGTGTGTACCTCCCCATGCGGACTCTGCTAAAATTCCTACAACTACAATATATACGAAACGCAGTTTACGTATGATAAATGTTTAGTTTTAAAAACAAAGATAACATAATATTAGCATAGCGTAACGAATCATATGGTAATGCCGTCAGCATACTGGGCACGCTTCCGACTAGCAGCGGGCTTGAACATATTGATTATCTGAAGACATTTATTTAATTAGACTATGGATAATGCAAGTGTTCTTAGTGTAAGTAGTTAGATAGATACGAGTATGTAGCGTAGTGTAGTTATGATTGTGTTCTAGTTTTGTTACTAAAGGCTCTACAAAAAAACAAGTTATACAGATACACTAGCTGACCCCGCAAACGTTGTTTTGCCATATAAATAAAGGTATGAAAAATAGCTAGTAGCCGATTTTCAGACCTACAGAATATGCATGTAAATTTTGGTTAAAATCAGTAAAGCCGTTTCGGAGGAGTAAGGAAACAAACACTGTGACACGAGAATTTTATATATAAGATAATGAAATACAGCGGACCCCAAACTAGGCCAAGCCTTTGAGCATCCTACGTCGGTTTACAATTTATTTATTTTCATGAAGCTCCTAGTACCCAAAATATAATACAATATTAGCAACGAACCTACACAACACGAGGAAGAAAACCAGTGAAACGAATGTCGTCCATCCTTCCCACGGAATTCTTAAACGCGGCTCTCGGAATGGGATGATTACTTCATCAAAACACACTTTAAACGTGTTACGTAAATCTAGTACCGTACCCCTAGCCACCCCGTAAAGGGTGTCCGACCCCCCAGGGGGGGCCACCCCCAGGAAGCGGGGGGTAAGACGATATGGACGAACGTGAGCGCCGTCAAGAAAACCTTGATTGCTTTTTTAATTAGTTTTTTTTTTACGTTCCCCCTTTTTCGCATCCCGACGAAATATGAATTCGAAGTTTGTGTGTTATGTATCGATTGATTATGTACGTCTGGTTAAAAATTTGATAAGAAGCTGATGAGAAATCATCCCTTTTAGACTGAACAGTATTTATCTAGAGCTATTTATTAGCTAGGGTTAACAAATACAAATTCAAAAATCTTTATTGCTGTTTCCAGGTAAGATATTTTAAAATGTTTTGTATCACCTGATACAAAACATTTTAAAAGATGACCCATAAAACTGGCCTCTTCGACAGTCATGTAATGTCTGTCAAAACAATTGGTTTTACCTAGTACCTACAATATACCACAGTACCTAGTACCATTATAATTATATAGAATGAAATTTCAAAAAATAGTCAGCTGATGAAAGTCTTCTTCTTCTTCTTAAAAACTGACCTCTTCGACAGACATGTAATATGTCTGTCAAAACAATTGGTTTTACCTAGTACCTACAATATACCACAGTACCTAGTACCATAATAATAAACAATAGTCAACTGATGAAAGTCTTCTTCTTCTACTTAAAAACTGGCTTCTTCGACAGACATGTAATATGTCAGTCAAAACAATTGGTTTTACCTAGTACCTACAATATACCACAGTACCTAGTACCATAATAATTATGTATAATGAAATTTCAAAAAATAGTCAGCTGATGAAAGTCTTCTTCTTCTTCTTTTTGTTAACCATATACTGATATATGTAGTGGTAGGCGTGTTATCGAAAATCGAGCATTATTGACATAAACAAAAGAGTTAAGAGCGTACTGTGAGTGTGTGTGTCCAATTCATGGCAGTGTGTGTAACCATCTTTTTTTCATTAATTTATTTTATTTTATGCACAATTAAAAAAAAAATTGGCAGTCATGGGAACTGCCGATAGAAGAGAAAACTTACGACTCACAACTACTTGCTCACTTAGGAATCTACGCGGATGAAACCGGAGGGCGTGGCCATGATCATGGCCAATGACCATGATGCAATGGCCAATGAACATCACATTTTCGGGTATACTTGTTACCCAAAAATGTGATATCATTCCCGAGCGTAACGCTAGAATTCAAATCACAGCCCACGAAAAATCTGTCTGTTGAGTGTCAAAAAAAGATTTCACTTCAAAAAACAGTCCGCACTCTTTTTCTGTACAAACTATAAGTGTGGTAAATTACATCCTCCTCCGTTCACGAAAGTTTCTTTAACCTTTTGACCGCCAGAGTCACCTACACTTGACAAGCGCGAGTGAGCCCTGTGCGCCAACGACGTCTATAGTTGAAAAAAAAAACGGACTATACCAAAATATTGTGTGTTAGATATCAAATGATGACAGCACATTTTTTTTTTTTAATTTTGACTTATTTCGTACGCTTGGCGTCCAGGGCACGGAAATGCAAGTTAGTCCTGGCGGTCAAAAGGTTAAAAGGGTACAAAGTTTTTGCTTCCCGTAATAATACTAGTTTTACTTTTACAGGTTTACATTTGACCGATATCTTGACTGATGTTAAGCCACGATGTGGTCTACAATGAAGCGTGTTTACCTAGAAGAAACCCTCTCGGGCAAATCATTCCACAACCTGTCTGTTAACATCTAAAACATAGATTAATAACTTGGCACTCGCGCGCTCGAGCCCTAAGACACAAGCCTTGTGCTTAGTTTAGGGTTTGTTAACAATCTTCACTTGTGTACACTAAGTAACCGATTGATTGTGTCTCATCTTCACATAATATGTATAAATTGTGTGTACCATTCCTAGTGTTATGTTACTAAATTATCTTTATCTTTACCTAGACGTTCGTTACACAAAAGTGAAGTTTATACTTGACGTATACTTAACTTACACTAGTTAGTTTATACTTAACATAGTGTAAACTACGTGGCGGCTGACATGGCAACTTAAAAAATTTAACGCGATAAAATGTAGTGTAATTGTTAATCCTCGTGATATATTTCATGTAAATTTCATTTCGTTCAAATCCAGACAGCCATTTCAGAGATATGTGGAACAAACAGAAACATTTGCAAACCCTTTACTATTGTAAACTATTGTACTTAACTACTATTGTACGTTTACAGTGTGATTCGTACGACATTGTGATTGTGATTTGGAACATGAAGAGTCCAAATCATTACCTAGTTAATTGATTTACTACATTTTGTTTTTAAAACACAAACACAATTATTTTATGGGACGAGGCAGATATTGGTAGTGGTGTTGTACCTACTTATAATGAATCTGTCTACCCAAATGTGGCCAATGTGATGGAGATCAGATTTTTTTTTCAATATTTGGATGTTTGAACCCTCTTTTTGTAAGATAACTTTGAGTTCCAGAAAACGGAAGATTCTTGAAGATCTGGAGGTATAATAATAGCTAATGTATACTTTTTGATGGCCAAAAGTATGTAATAATTGACCAGCTTATGAGAAATAATAAATAAGAATAAAGATGTTTTTCATGATTACGTTAGATTTCAACCAAAAATGTTCATCGAAATTTGTTTGTTTTTGTTCATTTAAATAGCGTCAATGGTACCACATAAACTTACATTCTCCAAATAATTGTGAAACTTCTAGTTTTCTTCAAATTAAGTCAAGAATTAAATATCGCTGAAAAGTCTATGAACTGAGAAACACGTTATTATAGTAGATTATTCACTAAGTGAGTAAAGAACTGTCTTGTGTCATGGGCGCCATATTGGATCCTGAGCGCAGCGAGGGACTCGAGTCAACTCCCGACCGAAGCGAGGGAGTTGTAGAGTTCTGAGTGAAGCCAGGGATCCAAGCCGCCCATGACACAAGATAGTGCTTTACTTCAGAGGTGAATACTCTACTTTTCATATCTTGTGCGAGACAATTAAAAGAAAGGGCTATGTAAAATACATTTTTATTTAGTTTAAAATTATATTTAGTGTTCATTAAAAGTAAAATTAGATACATTAGTCCAATTATGTAATGACAGTGTTATATAATTGGTAAAATAATAACATTTTGGTGTTATTTAAGAATTAAAGTGATAAACTAACAAAATTCGACTCAATGGCGCCTTTTTATATTTTCTTTTTTGTGTTTTGTTTCTGTACGTGCGGGGCGCCAGTTCGATATTTGGAAAAAAGTTCGAGTTTTTAATAAAGTCGCGTTACAATTACAAAGATGATGATGGGTAAGAATTTTCATACGAATTTCACCGTTGCAAATTCAAATCATTTTTATCTTATAGGGAATCTTCTCAATACTATATACTTACATTTTGAAAGGTCACAATCACTTGCTTTGTTTTGACGTTTCATGACATATAATTGGACATTGTCGAGCAGGAGATATGAAAAGTATGTTTTCAGATGATAATTATGCTCTACGTACCTGCTTGCGTAAATTGAATGACTAAATGTAACTTAGTAGATAGTAATAGTAGATAAAGCCTTGCGTCTTCTGCGTAAGCCCTAAGTTTGCCTGGCAGAAAATAGGTCAACGAAAGTAAATTACAATAGATCGCGTTACAAAAAAAAAATACTCTCAAAGCATTCTGAAAATAAATACCGAGTTCAAAATCCATACAATCTTGTAAATTAAAAAAAAAAACACCCTGTGCTTATTATTATTTATATAATATCCTAATAATTGTTAAAATTATAATGCTATTAAGAAATTTAATATAGCTAACTACATATTTAAATCCAACTGTATATATAAGATTGGTCTCAATTTAAAATTATTAAAACCCCCATCAAGTGCCTAAAATCAAGTCGCAACGTCGAGGAATGTCCATTAGTCCTTCACAGCACGTTAATGAGGGGAGAGTGGGTAAATTGGGCTCGCCGACCGAAGCCGTGACGTCACGTACCATGTACAATTAAGTGACGTCGTAAACGTCAATTTTGATAGAAAATATATGAATTAAAAATGGTTTGCCGTTTAGTCGCCAAGTTTTTTAAAGTAGGATTTTAAAACAATTAAGTACCTATTGTATTGTGAAAATGTCTCTTCGCGTATGAAAATGTCTATATGCGTTCATTTCAACATTTTTCGTCGTAAAGTATTTCTGAGACTTGCTACGAGTACTATTAGTTAAAAGTTCCTACTTAAGCGAAAATTTTGACATCGAGAAAACTCCAGTTATTTTTGGACTACTTTCTACATACTTTTATTTTAACACTGACACTATTCTAATAAATATTATTATATATGTCTTTGTTTGGATGTTGAGATGATTAAATGTTTTTGCTCAATTACGTCATTACGTATTGAACGGATCAGGCTGAAATTTAGAACACAGTTAGATTATAATCTGGAAGAACACATTTTATGGTTATTTTTATCCCGGGAAAATAACGGGAACCACGCGGATCAAACCGACTACTACATTATAATAATATTATCTATACACAGTATTTTAAACATTTATTCAAAGCTTGCACGAGTTCAAAACCATTCCAATCACGCATATATAATAGGTAAGTACAGAAATATTCGACATTGGTGACATCACACTAACTTAAAGCTACACAACTAAGCTCTGTTTTTTTACAATACGACGATTTGTTTAGAAACATCCTATTAAAACAGAAAAATAACACAAATGTTTTTAAAATGAATACTTATCATACACACACACACACATGTTTGTCTCTCATCGAATTCACGTGGTATCACGCACACAGCGATCGAGTTTTAACTCTCAAGGCGTCGGTCCCCACTAATTTATACGTTCTTTCGCTTTCATTATAATTATTATTCTTGGCAATTTATTTTCGCACACGAGGGGGCAGTTCCCCCCAGGGGGGAGATAGGGGGGTGTCTTACAAATTCCCGTTTTTCGGTGGAACTTAACGCACCCTTTTCTTGGCCCTTTTTGTTTTTCATTACATTAACTTTTGAGGGAATGATGTTTTGTCGGTATGTGTTTTTTGGGGTAATGAAAGGTCGCGTTTATGAGTGGCATTTTGGGAAGTTTATCTATTTTGATATTTTATATGGTTAGTTAAATTGAATGGTTGTTGAATAAGAAGAATCTATAAGGTTTTATGCTAGCCTATTTCTCAGAAACAGAAGTGTTTGTGAAGAATCAATTAATAACATAACTATGAAAGTATACAATGTCGTATCAAAGTAGTCTCAACTAAAAGTTTTACGAAGTACTGACGACACAACTTTATGCATTAAATTAAATAAATTTAAATTAAATAAATAAATAAATTTAAAACATTATGAATGTTACGTTTGCACTTAGCACATGGAGACAGTTGTATGATTCCATTTTAGTAAAAAAAAAAAAATTACAACTCTGGAACACTTTGCCTAAGATACTCCGTAAATGATATCGATATATTAGGAAGTATGTATGCTTTCACGTTTATAGCAAATCGGTTTCTAAATATGAGCGCTCTATCGTGGATAGTATTGTCACTTCACTTCAGGTGAGACGGCGGTCAAATACAAACATAACAGTTTTTTAATATTACTAATGATGACAAAGGAATGCTAATTAGCACTAATTTAATTTGTTTCGGTCAGCACTGCCATAACTTAAATCCCATCTCAAGTTTAACAATACGTACTATTATTATTGGCGAGATTAAAGTGAAACTATGTTAAAATCTACATCGCCAAGGTACGTTAGCTAGGTTATCTTCTGGATACTCGAATTGTAATTGACCAGTGCACTGACGCAAAATCAAAAATTAATGAATTTAAATTAATAGTCAAATTGCGATGAAATAACATTTCATAGACATTGAAAACAAAACTTTTTTTAGGCACTGCGCACCGCCTTAGATACAATATATTACACAAGTTGTAGGTATATTTCAAAAGTTTCATAATTCTGTTAACGTTCACGACACCAACTTTCTCAACAGATTCCAAACACACTAAAAACTTAAGCACATAACACCCTCGACTAGTTCCTTTCCTCTCCACGATTTCACAAACTTTTAAAGTACACAATTTACGTTCACATGCGCCGAGAGCTCGAAACTTCGAAACAAAAGCGATTACTACTTCGACTACTCGAAAACAAAACGCAATTTTCTCTTAAGAAAATGAGGGAACTCTTTCTCCCCATTGAAAAATCATCAACACCCACGGCGTATGTACCGCCACCCGAGGGGGGAAAGATCTCCGTCGACTTGCGTACGCTTTAATTAAAAATAAAACATAAGAACGATGTAACTGGATGAGCCGAGGAGTGAAGGAAAAATGAAAGAGAAAGCCGACCGCCCCCCTCGGAAAGCCGGGGGGAAACCGAAGTCAGTCGTGAAACGACCACCGGGGGGTGCGCCCGTTTTGCTGTGTCACGGAGGAATGACATCACTTTTCTTGTCGCTAATGAAGAGAACGTCTTGGTTGCCTTTTTGCCCGCCAAAGGCTTTTATTTCATGCGTCGAGTTGCTAGTCTTTAATAATTTGTTTAATTAGCCTGTCTAAAAAAGTAATTAAGTATCAAAAAGCTTCGTGACCCAATAACTCTTTATTTTCATTTTTCGCCAAAAAATTTAACAGATTTTGTTTACCGCCAACGCTGTGACTGGTCTCATACTTTTCGACTTCGCAATTCAAATTTATTCCTCAAGAAAATTCAATTTCCATAATTCGTACGTCTTGCGACATACGAAAATCGGAAACAAAACGTCAAAGATACAGTCTAGACATTTTAATTTTCCAATCTTTTCGGGTTCTATTTTTCCCATCCTGTTCGGCATTGACAGATCAGACTCTTTTCATTAGTCCCTCACATGTGGGGGAGATGAGGACAAAGTAACATCTTTGATGTCACCTCGTTAGTGGAGCTAAGAGCATTGCAAGTCGATATGAAATAGTGTTATGCGACCTCGTTATTTCCTCTATATTTCTTTTTCACTAATGCATTGGCTGGAGCTTGTTAATGTAGTATCGATATTTGAAAACAGGACTCGAACTAAGATGCGTCTTTATAGCAGTGAAATATGCAGTAACTACATCACGTTATCACACATTTCATATACTTTATGTTTAAATATTGTGATCAGATATTTTTTTACGATTCCTATGGTTAGTACACGTCACTGTCCAGTCTTCGGTCAGTCCTTAAAAGGCTAATTGAGTAAAATTAAGTAAATTTAATTATATCGTAGATTTAAAGTCACGTGTTAATTATTAGTTCTGGTAATTAGTTATAATAATATCAACCTCAGTTTGACAAAATTGTAGGTACTGGTTCCCTATTGTAGCTTTGTTATAGATCAGTGTCAATAATTTCTGAAACCAAAAAAATAATAGTAGTATGAACACCATCTTCCTATCATTTTAGTCATGTTCTCTTTATTTTACAATGGGTTTCATCCCATTATGATTACAGTAGAATCCGGATATAACGACCTTCAAGGGACCGGCGATACTATGTCGTACTAACCGGATGACGTACAAAACGGCAGGATTATTTCTTAAGTATATATGTACTTAACTAATGAATAAATATGTTTGTAATGTGTTAATTTGGCATCTCTAACTGCTAAGCAAAAAAATTGGCTTTCTCTCGTAGCAAAGGACCATTCACGGATATTCCCCGGTCGCGCTGAAGCTTGAACTACTATAACAATGCCTTATCCACCTGCTCATGAGTAGATGTCCTTACACGTTTGGATTTTAAAACATTGGGATTAAATAGCGGCTCGATCTTATCTTTATTCTGCTTTATTTTTGATATTGTAGAATGAGATACGCCAAACTCTTTTGCGACGGTTGCATTTAATTCACCGGATTCTAATCGGTGTAATTTTTCTTTAATTGTAAAACACTTTCGATTCACGGAACTCATTTTGTCGAGCTTTAAGAAATTGTCATAGCAAGTGACAAACACTAACTGTAATTGATGCGCTTATAAGGAGAGGTGAAGCGCGGGGGCGGGGTACCGAGGTATTGATAGGTTATGTAAACATTATATTGCGCGTCGTTTTAACCGCTATAATAATGGTCGCTATAAGCAGCTCGTCGCTTAAACCGGAGTCGTATTAAACGGTTATATTTTCTTAGTACCTAACTATGAAACGTAACTTGAGTAAACATAATCGTCGCTAAAAGCGGTTAGACGTTACAAGCGGAGTCGTTATAAGTGAATTCTACTGTATTTTCACATATTTTCAGCGGGTTTGGCACCGGTCTAGTAATACTGTTAAAATCTATTCAAAGTGCAACAATTAATAATACTCGCACTTCGATAACTATTAATGAATGAAAATTATTTATTGTTCACACCGTAAAGGATACATACAATTTAGGAAAAACAATAAGACTAGTGATACAACTGGCGGCCTTATCGCTAAAAGCGATTTCTTCCAGGCAACATTGGGATGGACGGAAATATTTGAAAACTTAAAGCGTGGTGCGGAACAATTACTTTTTAAATAATAAGACTAATGAATAACAATATGAATGAATAAATACTGATAAACATTTCCTGCTCAATACTAACTAGCACCAAACTAAGCAAATCTTGTATAACTATTAAAACATAATACGATTAAAACATAAGATACATAGAAACAACCGGTCATAGAACAAATAAATATTTGTATTTGTCACAAGAATATTTGTCCTATGTAGGAATCGAACCCACGATCTCCGGCTCCACGGACAAAGTTACTACCGACTAAGCCAGGAGGCTAATCAAGATAGAAATAATTAGCTACTATCAAGATAGCTCGGTGCTCTAGCTCCCTCCGTTAGATTCCTTGCATTTGTAGGAGTAAAGTCTCTTGAAGACTGCTTTATAAGATGTACTCCTAGAGCTAGTAATTTGATTAGTTAATATTTATCAATATTACCATTTACAAGACACGAAATAAATATTAGTCAAGAGCAAAGAAAAAAAACATATCAGCAACAAACTCAAATCTACATGCTCGTTTATCAATAGTCAGACGTACCGTTCTCCAATTACTGTAAGCAACAAAGCAAAAAAAAGTAATACCAACAAAACAGAACAAATCCAATAAAAGCCAGATGTTTTCAAACTCTGCATACGCTCTCACACTTATTCAACGTAACCTGGTTGAGGCACATGCTCATTCAATTTTCTAACCCATTTACGTCTCAGACGAACTCCTTGGAACAAAAAAAGGAATAATTCTTCAACCGTAGATTTTCCGCGGTATAATTTCATAAGCAGTCAGCGCTGTACGTGTGATGTAGAAACCAGTGATCGAAATCTGACGAAAAGTTTAGGCGGTTTTTGGTACCTGCGTCACGGGTTTCGTTAAAAGTTGTTTATTTGATTTTTAAATGAAATTTCACACTGTAAAACAAGATTGTTGGATGACTATTACCTAAGTGAATTTAATGTTAAAAACTAATTGACGTGTAAGTAGTTTTCGTTCTAAAATTATATCGTGCCCACGTATTCTTTACTATTTTTTTTTTTACCAATTCACTTAATTATCTAATTATATTACATAAGTTATATAAGAAACTTTTTTACTTTATCAATTATATTATTGTATAAGAAACTTTTTTACCATACGCAACACCCTATGCACAGGGTATGATGTGTATTGCATTGGCACACCAATGTACCTACTCATTGTAAAGCGTGTAATCTTAAATAAATAAATAAATCTGCTTCATAAAATTACCTACATCATGACAAACTATCATGGATCATGTAATACAATGAACAAATCGTAGTTTTTAACTGACTTAACTTCAAAAAAGAAGGAAGTTTACAATTCAGTTGCATGTTTTTTTTCGTAATATATTTTACTCAATAGCTCCGCCAATAATAGTAGTGAACCGATTTGAAAATTAAAAAAATATTTTTTTTTATTTGGTAGATAATAGGTACCTCAAAAGTTATCCCATAAGTTTTATCGAAATCAGCGTAGTGGTTTTTGGAATATCAAGAAAAAACAATTTTTTTAAATCTTGACGATTTATTCGTGCTAGCTTTCGCGTTTCACTGGAATTTAATTTAAAAAATTGAAATATTGTCGAAAAAATTAAACACAAACGTAATTGTAAATTAAAGATTTTCGTGTTATTTTTGGAGAAAATTATATAAGGTGCTTGTTATGTCTATTATTATGATTTTATGGGTTGATTGAAAATAATGTAATTATTCATACATTTTTTTTATCGGGCACACTGGCACATAATTATTATCTATTAGTGTATTTTAATTTCTAAGTAGAACAATAATTTTAACGCTTTCAAATTAATGTTTTAACGCAATACTTTGCAGATTTTGTAAACAAACTTTGAAGATATCTAGAAGATACCTAATTTCAAAAATCAACTAGTAGGTATCGTTGTACATTGTATTGTTTCGTACAATATTGTGTCAAACTGCACCGTATCGCTTAAAGCTGTGTAACATTAATACATTAACCGTGATGTTACTGACAAAAAAACAATATCAATTGTTTTTTTAATTGTTTTGAAAACTCTTTTTGTAAAATGTAGTTTTTAATCTTTAAGGAATAAATGAAATATTATTATTACATCGTGTCGTATCATACTGTTACCATATTGTACCTTATTTTGTCGTACCACCTCGAGTCGTGCCGTATCGTAGCGTAATACCACATCGTGTTGTGTTTTGTCATATCGTACAATACGATACGGCACATAACGATATGATACAGCAGATGAAAGTGTTTTTGTTTCATTTTTTATTGTATCGTGCCATCCCATAACATGTAGTTTTGTGTTGTATCCAACCTTGTTGTATCATGGGTAATAACATCAAATATATTATGTCATATACCACATTTAAATAAACAAAATATTTCTGACTGTATTCTGTCTATTGTAGCAGAAAAAAGCAATGTCTAATACTGACTAGGTTATTGAACGAACGTGTGTTCGTTTTGCCCCGTATTCCCCTTTTGAATTGATTAGGTCGGTTCATATCGAGTTATGAATGGAGTTCAGATGGTTATGCTTAGTTTTTTTGCTGTGGTTTTCCAATATTCACCGGAAGATTCAACATTTCAGCAAATTGGAAAGCTTTGAATTGTACATATATTTTTATTCCTTTTTTATAAAGTAGAGTGGTGAGGGTTACAAAACGTGACAAAATGTATAATAACTATACTCTTATACGCCTTACAAAGCTATTCGAAAGTTCACATCACTACTGGTTCCAACACTGAAGGAAAACATCGTAAGAAAACCGACATGTTCTAAGAAATAAATCTTTCAAGGATACGTATCATCCACTAACTTGCACTTGCCCAGCCTCGATTTCTAGCGATAGAAAAGTAATCTAGAGTATTTACGCCAAACACTGATATAGTTAAAACCACATGTTTGACGTTGAACCAATTTACATCTATTTTCCTATCATTCATTTTTTGCATTAATATTAACAGTAATTAGTATTCAAGAGTCTGGAGAAGATCTAAGTCTCACTTATGCCCACACTAAAATATGTATATATTGAAGAGAAAACTTTGTTATGTATTAAAAAAAGCTCTTTAGCAATACGATGATAAGGACAAAACACGACGGACAACGGACGCAAAAAATATATTAAAATAACATAATGATAGATCTGACAGAACGAACACACAAACATTTTAACAAATCCAAAGATTTAAGTAAAATTCATAAGCCGAGGAAACTGTAGGCCTGCTTAATGATCCAATTCCTGTCATGTTCAGGAAAGGGTTTACCCCCTAAAAAACTTGAAACAAACGCCGCAAAAACCGAAGACGTTCAAACACCCCGTGGGGGGACTTACCCCCGCCTCCCCTTGAATAATTATAAAAGAAATAAGATAGACATCGACTTCGCGTCAGCGAGTAGATGAATAATAATGGTTGCTTGTTTACGTGTGGACTCGCCTTTATGAGTCGTTAAGGCGTTTATGACGTTGATTTTGTAGCAAAATAGCAGATTTAAGGTTATTTTTGATAGGTTCTATATAAAATTGTAATGATGTTTGAGATCCTCTAAGGGAAGTTATAGAGATAAAACATTTAAACGCCTATATTTTAATAGGGCAACTTTTGGACCTCCAAATTAAAAAGAGGGGGAAGTTTGTTAAATGACAAAAAAGACAAGCGTTTGACCACACCTTAGTGCAATTAGTTGGATTTCCCATACATATAAATAAGATACATCTAGTTTTCACTGAGTATTCGTAATAAAATTGATTTTAACCGTATTGATTTTAACTCCTCCGTTGTCTATTGTCAGAAGTCGCTTCATTGTAGACCGATTCATTGCGTTACATCAGACGAGGTGTGGGTCAAATTCAAATCAATTATTTGTTTAAAAAATTGGTACACTTCTGCCAATGATCGTTCACTTATTTGTTTAGAATCAAATCAGTCAAACACCGATTCTAAAGTTGTAACTAAGCTAGAGCTAAAGTTAAGTAGGTAGTTTAGTATTTCTAAGAAATAATTTTCAATTTTTGTTTATCTACAGAGCAATTCGATACTAAACTGAAAGAGTCGCCTCGTCCACATCATTACTATTAACTTGTACTTAAAAGCTGTGTTAGCTTTGCGTCAAAAAAGTCTATTTTTACAATTTTTACAATTAGTGATAATACAATTATTCGAGAACCGCCTGCATTTTGCAGTATTTTTCCATATTTATTTATTTATTTATTTAATTAGGCGTACATAACAGATTACAGTTAATGTTAATTATCAGATAAAAATATAATATTGTGATGTTCTAAACTGTTATCCATATGCATATTATTAAGTAGAACATCTCTGGTTGTAACAGTGAAACAAACTATTGTGATGAGACCAGAATGGCTTCATGTTGTGGCCTGTGGACAATGAAATTTTGATCTGAACTCTTTGCTTGTACCCGAGCCCTAAAAATGAAACGTGTATGTATGTAGATCATCTGAAGCACTTTAACATGTTATTTGTAAATTGTATAAAAATGCAATTCAATACAAAATCGGTATTTGAACTGCAAGAAATTTAGCCAACAACATTTTTATAATATAGAGATAGCGTGATATAGCGTCACGCTATCTTAACGTTTTAAACAAATTAATCGTAACTTCAAAGTTATTTTCGTAGTAAAATTTGAAAACAACCTTTTCAGTGATATATGGTTAACCCTATTTTTCTTTGACATCTCTTAACAACTTTAGGAAAAACTCAAGTGTGGCTCTATCCACTCAAACACTTAATTTATTTCTGTATAATTTAACGGCTCGTTTTCAATTTACAACGATAAAAAACAATTTAGAAAGTTAAAGAACTCCACCACATTTGTCGCCTCTACCTGGGGGAGGTAGGGGTAAGACGGCGCAAGGTAAATTGATTACGTATAAAACGGTTAGCCGATGGGCTCTACTTATATGCGCCTCGGAGGGAAGACGTTCAGCCCGATTGAATTTACCCACGTCTGAAGGTGCAAATTTTTTAAGGAGTGGGAAATGGAGTTGAGAATTGGTTGAGATTTCAGAATTTGCAAAGATTAGTCTAACTAAACTCCACTTTTTATTTAACAGTTACCCTTTTTATTTAACATATGAAACTGATGTGCAATCTGGAAGATACCTTTTTCAACTTTACAGACTAAGGGCTACTAACTTAATATAGACTTTATAACGGCAAAATTGTGAAAAAAATAATAATTTTTAACCATCTTCAAAAAATTCGATTTATGTTCTTAATTCGAAAGTATGTTTTTTTTGTATGTATGTTACGCAATAGTTAGAGGATTGGACTGAGTCAAAAATACACTATTCTAGTTAGTTCGTCAGCTAGATCATGGAAAAATATATGACATGTATTTTTTTTTCAAAACATTAATAATCGACAAAGATCATCAAACTTCGAGAGCCCGTCGCGACGTCACTCGTGGGTAGAAAATGTATCCACGAGTGACGTCACGCGACACTTCTAACTACTGTTGTTTCTTCGTCATTTTTTGTTTGTGAAACAAAAGTCTAACTGACGGACTAATTAGTTTTTTTTAGTTTCGTTTTTTTACCTTATTGTGGTACAATCCTCAAATCGATCTGGACGTTTTTTGTTATTTCGCAGGTCATAGGTCAGATGTGGTTCCATATCCGCTTGCTACACCGCCTGCTCTTCGCGTTTACAATTTTGGCGGGAAAATGGGTGTCAGGTTACATAAGTGCGGTGTTTGTGCTTCGGCATATGAAGTGCCGCCTTACTTGTATCCGTTTGAGCCCATTCATTCTCAAGAGCGTTTCAAGACGCTTCTAGCGGTATCGTTTGTTTATAATTAATGTACTTAAAATGTAAACTAACATTTTTGACACTTGAGATTTTTTTTTGCGATTTCTCAAGTAGTCGATCAGCTATTACATTAATAATTTATAAAGGAGACAGTGGTTTTATGGCTTAAATGTGTTGTATACGAAATAACAAACTCGAAAAACCAAAAAAAACTGCATTCGATAGCACAAATATATTTTTTAAATTTTTTTCAATACTTCGGGACCATTTTCCCGCCAAAAAATTTAATTTTTGTTTTTTTTTAATTTTACGATTTTTCTATGTAAATGAACTCCAATTTTAATGTGGATTATATCAAAATAAAGACCAGTTCAAGTAGACGCCATTAAACACAAATTTATCGGTATAGCTTCCCAAATAAAAACACGAAAAATTTTTTTTTCCCGCCAAAAACCCGACCGCAGAATTAAGTTTGTATATTTTCGTCATCAACCAAGTTTTGGGTACTATATTACACACCGGTGTATCAAGCGGCTATAAATTTGAAATATGAACAAAAAACTAACATTTGCTTTCATGTATTTAGACAACGTTGTGATAGATTGTTATGAAATTTGGTCGAGTGTCTGAATTTTATTTTTAATTGAATTCAGACGATTGTATAAAATACATCATTTCAGCAATTTCTATTGCGGTGAAATTTTTAGAAGGTGTCTGAAGATATCACGTAGTAGCAGTATATAACTTACCACTCGGACTATGTGGTGATTTATCTCTTCACCTTGCAGTATTTTTTAAAACAATGCATTTTGAATTGGAGTTACATAATTTTTACACATTACTGTTATCAGTAAAAGTGCGGTACTTTTCCAGGTAAAACTCTGCCAAAAGTTTTTCCACTACTGTATTTGATATTATTACTTTTCAAAGTCATAAATCATACCCAAATATAAAAATATTTCTGTTTTAGCACTGAAAGTTAAATAAAAAACAATGTCTGGCTCACGTGCATAAAGCATAATTAAAGAGTCAAAATGAATATTTAAACATTCGTAGAGGGCTCACTCTCTGCACAATGACGTTTGGGGACGATCTAGAAAGATACGTATTTTTGGAAGTCAAGTTCCGCCCAACGGCACACTGGGCTATTATTTTACAATTAGTTACAGAATTAAGCTTTGCTATTTTATTGTATTACTAGCTAAGCTCCTTAAATTCAATCCTATTTAGAAATTCGTAGGAAAAACATACATATTCATTAAAAATTTACAACTTTTCGCCTTTCTGAAATATTATTAATAAAATCATTCTACTTTATGATTATACTGATAGAACTCAGAACTTTTCCTCGAAAGAAAATAGTTAAATCGATAATCTACTACACTGACTAAAATAAAAGCGGGTCGATGAATTATGTTCTCGAAAAAAATCTTTCTTACCATGGTAGTTTCAATGAGAATTATATTTTCGTTCAACGTTAAAAGCTACAACATAAGACGACAAAAATCGTGTTACAATATAATTATGATTTTGTTTTTTTTTCTTATTTCATGTTGCAAAATATAAATTAATAAGTATTACTTTAAATAAATTGTTTTATTTAACCAACGATATTATCATGTCACTTGCCAGCCGCTTCTTCCTAAGTCCACAAGTTAAATAAGTTATTTGGTGTGATTTTGATATCTATTTTTTTTCTTTTATTATTAAAAGTTACGGACCGCTGTTAAACTAGATCCCAGTAGTAAGGCAAGCCTGATGAAAAGATGGTAGAAAAATAGTTTCATTCTTCCCTTTGGTTGTACGAGTATTATTTTTTAAACCACAAGCAGCGTTCTGGGGTTTCAGCCGCGTATTTCCCGTTCCCGTTATTTTCGCGTGACAAAAAGTGACCTATGTGTAATTTCTATAGTCTGGAATTTACACCTAAAGGAGAAAACATTACATCTACCTTACAGCTAACATAAAATGGAAACGTTACATCTAACTGTATTTCATTTCAATCTGATTAGAAGCTCCGACGTGATTGCGCAACAAATGTTTAAACTTTAGCATTTATAATACCAGTAGGACTATCTTTTTACTCTGAGTGTGTCACAGGCCGCATCGCCGGCGGGACTCAAAGATACAGATATACGAGCGAGGTTGAAGAGTTTGCCAAAAATTATAATTTTAATTGCGAACCCCTTTACCCCATCCTCCCTAGGATGCATCCATTGCATTCGAATAAATTTGTAATATGCATTGTGCACTGTGAATTTTTAATTTCACGACTTACGGTGTTACGTTACCTGTGGAGAGTTGCGACAAAAAAAACTTAATTCTAGATGAATAAACTGTTGTCAGTTTTATTACATTATGATTTCTAAAATATATGCACGGGTAACTCAATTATAATATACATTTATAGTTACCCGTGTATATATTTTAAAATGTGTAATAACCACGTTAGTTTTATCCTAAAATTATGATTTCTCTTCTTTAAAAAAAATTTGGAAGCCAGAATAGAGTTGAAAATGATTAACCCTCTGGCAAATAATAATACTGCGCCACAGTATTTTGAAAACTTTAATATACATACATTGATAGTATTTTGGTTGTGTCGACAGAAGTGAAAACACAATATAATTGTAATTTTTGTATTGTAATGTATTATGTACTCAATGATGCACTGAGGTCTCAATACATCATCATCATCATCAACATCAACAGCCCACTAAACTGCTGGGACTCGGGGCCTTCTCTCGCAAGGAGAGAGTTAAGGCCATAATCCACCACGCTGGTCCAGTGCGGGTTGGCGGATGACACATGACTTTGAAAGATTCTAGGTACATGTCGGTTTCCTAACGATGTTTTCCTTCATCGTTTTGAGTTAGCGGCATTACGCACATGACTTCGAAAAGACAGTGGTGCGTGTGGGGTTTGAACCCGGGGTCTCCGGATCGGCAGCCGCCGTTCTCCCGACTAGACCACCGTAACTTATAATATAACGGTAACGATATTAGCAACAGTGTCGCGAGTTCAATTGTTTTTTCCCATCTTAAAATGTCCTAACCGTCTGGCTCCCACTTTACCGGTTGGTTCCCGAGATAGGTGTGGCGTACCATAGCTGTTTTGGTGCGGAGGTCACAGGGGTTTGCCTCAGTAAAAAGAGGCCTGAAAACTGTTAGTACGTTAGTTTCAAGAAGAATGTGAGAGCTTTCCTACCGTAGCGGGAAAGGCTGAACAAAAGGAACCCTGTTTAAATTTTAGTCGGTCAGGTATCACTCCAGCATCGAGTCTGACATGGCCTTTCTAATCCCTTATGCGGGGGCTATAGGCTAATTTCCTCTATGCAAAAATCTATAATTTACTATAATTTGACTATAATTTGGCCTATCGTTTCGTCAGTGAGAACTAAGCTTCAACTTTGTGAGTAGAATTTTTTGTTTGACAAGATAACCTTCTCTCCCAACTGTACCTAAAATCCTTTTTAATTCAGCGTTTAAATCCTTCTCCAAAAATCAACCCTTGCCAAAAAGCAAACCTCTCATTTCCGGAGCTAAAAAAATTAATGAGTCCCGTCACACATACGACGAAACAAAGAGGGTAGCCGAAAATACGCGAATAAGTGCGCTAACTATTTCCTCTCACTCATTGTCGTGAATTAAGAAAAAGCGAATACTGAGACTACTATTCATTTTTAATTTTATTTACAAAGGTGTGGGTATCTAAGTACTTACCGAAAAGGCGGGAAAAATTTACTGCCGTATTTCAAACTGTCACTCAATGCTTACGTGAGTCAAATTTTAGAGAAAAAAACTGTTTTAGGAACATTCTACGTATTGGAAGTCAAATAAACTCAAAGATACGGATTTGGAATTGAATCAGGTTTTATACCCCGTTTACATTATTCCAGTCCAGCGACCGAATCCAGCGCTAGATTGCTTACTGGAATATTGGAAACCGACACTGGAATGCATTGGCACTGGATTGATGCATTCCAGTGCCGGTTTCCATTATTCCAGTAAGCAATCCAGCGCTGGATTCGACCGCTGGACTGGAATAATGTAAACGGGGTATTATATGCGGTGGAGAATTATGTTATTAAATTTGAACTTTTAAAAATAGAATTTTATTCATCTAATAGGCTAAGATTTTTGTATGGTCATAGCTGTTTTGTAATTTGTTATTTATGTTGAATATTATGTAGGATGCTATTTTCCGCTTTCCTGCTTTTACGTAGAATAGCGTAGTAGCTTCAAATCTTACCGGCACCTCTGTACATTTTTCCAAATAAATATTATGTACTTCCGAAATACGAATTTGTCATCACGATTAAGAGGAAACTGACAAGAAAGTAATCTTTCGAGAACGAAGGTCATATGACAACCCGCACTTAACTAGTCTAGTAGATTGGATGGCCTTGTGACAGAAGATTTCGAGTCCCAGCAGAATAAACAGTGGATAAAGCAAAAAAATATAAATCACATTGAAAACATCACATACAATATTAAAACAGTGTAAAATATTTCTACACATTTACAAAAAAACATATCTAATAACTTCCTAAGACCATAAAGAGTATAACTAGGTATATTTGAAAACATTTATAATCAGAAATCAAAAATTATGTGAACAAGCGCGATAGCTTAAATCCATGTCAAAATTTTCATTTGTAGTGTGGGCTTTCCTAAACATGAAATACAATTAAGTGACGTCCCTTCTTCTGTATAGCTACTTATGTCACTACGATCCATCTCTTATGAAAAATATCGGTACAGTTAATCTGGAGCCGAGATGACTGCAGTACTGAAGTTAAATAGGTTTGGTTTCAACGCAAGCCGGCGAAGTAATGTGCTCCAAGATTATAGAGATCACTATTTGATGTTAAAGTATCGATAGAAACCTTTGATTTACGACTACATCAAAGAAGGCTAATAAGCAATATACCCATAACAGCACAGTGTCACGCAGGTGTTGAAACAATAATAGGCCAAATGATTACCTAGTAATGCAAGCACTACAATGCTCTTAATTTTTGTTTTGTAAACATTGCCCTAAGTAACGGCTGGTCTAGTCGGGAGAAAGGCGACTGCCGATCCGGAGACCCCGGGTTCAAACCCCACACGCACCACTGTCTTTTCGAAGTCATGTGCGTAATGCCGCTAACTTAAAACGGTGAAGGAAAACATCGTGAGGAAACCGACATGTACCTAGAATCTTTCGAAGTCATGTGTCATCCGCCAACCGGACCAACTAACCATCCGCACTGGGCCAGCGTGGTGGATTATGGCCTAAACTCTCTCCTTGCGAGAGAAGGCTCCGAGTCCCAGCAGTGGGAACGTTTAGTGGGCTGTTGATGATGATGATGAAACATTGCCCTTGAAACCGTCAAAGACAGTGATGCTTCAGGTTCAGCCATAGTAGTGCGTCAGTTACTCATGAATTCATTTAAAATGTGTAACAACTACATTAGTTTTCGTAGTATGACCATTAATTAAAAATAACGTGAAAATGGTTTGAATTCAAAAAACTTTACTATCGATTTCAATGTACCAGTTGTATTATATTTTTTTCTCTTTCACTTATTTTGAAACAAATACATAAATGTGTATGTGGTATTATTAGACTATAATTTCGCTAAGTTTAAAATTTCAGCCTAGTTCGAATATTTTTTGCAACCGGATGGAGCAACAAATTTCACATTTATTCTAAGATGCTACAGACGTCAATTTCTGCTACATTTTTTAGTATATGTATACTGCAAAACATCGATAGAACCTCATCCCTACAAAGAAAAGTGGGGTCGGGAGGCAGCTCATGCAAAAATAGCGTCTCAGGTAAAATGAAGTCACGAGAGCTAAGACACAGCCCGGCAAAAAGAACGTTACAAAACCTGAACATTTTATTGTTTTCCGCTGGTACTGAGATTTTAATACTACTGTGGCTTTTTTAAAATGCACCAGACTATGTGACAAGTGATTGGTATGGAAATGTACAATTTTGTGAACATAATACAGGATTTAATCATGATCTAAATTACTATATAACTAACTGTATGTAGCCTGCGCGCGTTTGCTACGCCCGCCACCCGTCGAAAATTGGTCGTACCAACTAAGAAACATTGCTTAAATGCATAATTTATGATTAAATAAAGGACATACAAAAAAACACTAATTTTAAATAGATTACCTAGAAGTTTCGGCATCGTTACAATCGCCGTGGTCACGAGAAGACAAAGTAACATAATAAATAATTAGGTAAATAATAATTTAAATTGTGATTAATTCCTGTTAGAACGAGAACCCGTGAACCCCAGACCTTCGTTATTTTATAAAAGCTGAAAACTGGGTCATCCTGGCTTTGGCGAATAAATGGTACTCAGGCCCCAAGTCCCAGCAGTGGGAACTTTTAGTGGGCTGCTTATGATAATTAGGCTGCTAATTGTTACCCAAATATTATGTTTAAAAATAAGCGCGCAAATTATGGCGCAAGTAGAATTACAATTGCATGAACATTAACACAACATGGGTGTCTGGCAAGTGCTTACCACGATGTTAAGTGTCTAGCAATTATTAGTGTAATTTTTAATAATATTCTGAAGGTATTACCAAAATATCAGACTTTATAATTTGACAAATTCAGATCGGTACACCTTTAGTACCGTTTATCTGCCAAAGCCAGGATGATCCAAACTTCATCATAGGCCATCGTTCTTAACTGTGTTGGGAGCATACTCTGACAAACGTTCAGCTTTTATAAAATAACGAAGGTCTGGGGTGCATGGGCTCTTGGTCTATGTCTTTTGTTTCCAAAATGTGTCCAAATCGCGAAAGCTTGACAAAAAACTATACAAATGTCAATGGTCAATGCTTGGGTTAAACATGTATGTACATATGTGTGTAACTGGCCTTGATATGATTGGTCTTGTCGCTTATTAGGGAATTAATCTGAACCGTTGGTCGCAATTAAATAACAAGGTTAAAAACAAGTACTTGGGAACCTCCACATAGTGCACCCCGGGGTATCACACAATGACTTCCCTCGGTAGCATCTATGATGTATGATGGTGATGACGAACACCGTTGGGGAAGGAACTTTTTCTAACACTCCTCTCCTTTTTAGTGAGAGCGTTAGTGTGTGTATAAGTTGAGGTAAGGGACTGGAAGACTCGGGAAAGTTCCTCGGCTAATACTCTTATCGGCCAAGTAAAATTCCTGAGTCTTCCAGATGAGGGTCCACCGCGAGTACTATGATTAGCAGAATGGTTTTGGTAAAATAGCAGATGTTTCTTCTATGTATGACTATTTTCTCACTGTGTTCCAAATGTCACCCTTATCTATTCATCATCATTATTAGCCTATCTAATAGTCATCCACTGTTAGAGGTAGGCCTCTCCTATTGATCGCCACATGGCACGGTCTTCTGCTGTTCGCATCCACTTACTGCTAGCCACCTTTTGTAAGTCGTTGCTCCACCTGGCTGCAGTCCATCTGTTCAGTCATTCGGACGCAATTCAGAAAAAACACAAACTTCCAAGCTTTTAAATTTACAATATTATCAGGAAGTATAAGAGTGTTATATTTTATCATCTGACTGGGTCCCACAGTCCAACACAGATGGTCCTTTCTTGGTTTACGCGTAAACTTGAAAGTACATCGAAATATCACAGAATCGTTCTACCAAATAAATACGGTAAATATTCCGTAATTAGTAATTAATACAAGTGTGGTGATAACTGGGATAGCTTCAAACAATACTTATTTGATATTAGATAAAGGTACATACATATATGTATTTTCTCGAAGGTTTTAGTGAAGTTAATGCAAACAAATTTGGAAAATACCGTATGTACCGTATATATATAAAGAACTAGCGGTGCTTCGCAGTTTCACCCGCGTAGTACCAAATCCCGTCATTTTTCCATTTTAAAAAGTACCCCACGTTACTTCTAAATATCTCCAAAAATAATTGTACAAAGGTTTGTAATGTACGGTTCAGTAATTTTCGCATGAAAGTTACAAACAAACAAACTTACTTTATTACTTAGACGAGCAGGCAGCATGATGGTAAGCAACATGCCCGCCACATAACAGCACAGTGACACGCAGCTATTGGAACATGAAGAGTCCAAATCATTACCTAGCACTGCGCTGCGCTCGTCACCCAGAGATCTAAGATGTTATATCTCTAAGCCCTGTAATTTCTCTGGAAGCATTGCCCTTCAAACCGGAGCACAGTAATGTTTGCACATTACTGCTTGGCGGTAGAAAAACTGGAAAAGGTGTGGTACTTCCCCAGGCGGACTCTGCCAAGAGCCCTACCACTGCAAAATCAATTTATAGAAGGTACGATAGTAGAATGTCTGACTATAAGATATGCGAGTTCGGACGAAGTCCGGGGTCCTTGAGACAACTGCTCTCCTGTTTTTATGAGTTGTATAAGTGGTTACCGGCAACGTTAAAAAAAATTGAAAACAGAAATAAGCAACGTGAGTTTTGTTTACGTCGCTTTTGATCTGTTTTAATTGTTAGTGTTGCATTTTAATTATTCATGTGGATACGATTAGATAGATAGATAGACGTATCCGTCTCTCTTTATTGCACTTATTTATAAAACAAAACAACAAAATTAAACAAAAACTTAATAACAAAGTAGCAATTGGCGACCTTATCGCTAAGAGCGATCTCTTCCAGGCAACCGCAGTTTGGAAAAGGAGAAAAGAAGAAAAAGAATACGGGGAAGTACAAATATTTAGTGAAAGATACTTATAATTATATAATTTGGAAAATTTACTATACTATTATAATACATAATTAATCTATAATACCTACTCTTGAAACATACTACATATACTTACATATTAATAACTGTACACTCTAATACATAAATACGAATATAACATACACTAATAGATACATAAATATCATGTTTTACAGATGGAGATTTACCTATGCATTAGATTCAAATTATGTAAGATTAAATAAAAGTAACGACTTCAAGTATATGTTCACGTAGACAAATATAATTGATTCACCAGTTGATTGAAAGTGGCAAGCGATGGAGCTTGTCTGGTTGATACAGGCAAAGCGTTCCACAGTTCAGTAGCCCGAAAAGCAAAAGACTTGCCGTAGAAATTTCCACTGCGTGCCGAAGGCATTTGGAGTACCAAATTGTTTTTAGATCGGAGAGCCAAAGAGTGTGCATCGCTCCAGAAAGTAAAAACAAATTTCAAATAACGCGGTGATGAGGGGTTAAATAATATATTATAGAGTATACGAATTACGAATACGGGTGAAATCTAATTAAACATTTCTGAAAGCTTACTTTTTACTTTTATAGGCTTAGATTTGACCGCCATCTCCCCTGATGTTAAGCGACGATGCGATCTACGATGGAATGTGCTTACCTAAAAGATAGAAGATAAGATTAGCTCTTGATAGGAAAATTTCGAGATTGTAACCATAAGGTAAAACCCACTGAGGCTACGCATTCTACAACATGGTCGTTCTTAACACAAGTTTTTTTTTAAAATAAAGAGTGACGAGACGATAGATGGTAAACAACATGCCTGCCACATAACAGCACAGTGACACGCAGCTATGTTTTTTTTTTTATTTTTATTTAAATTTTACAGCTCCACAGACTCCGGGGTCCGTGACCTTTGTCAATCGTTTTCTTTTTGTTACATTAATCTTGGATTGGAGAAAAAAAGGAAATAGGGGAGAGTAGGGAACATTTTCTTGCTAATTCTAGGACTATTTTATTTTCTAAGTCACCTCCTCCCGGCTCAGCGCCTCCACCACGACTGCATTTCTATCCTTGATCAACGACACGCAGCTATTGGAACATGAAGAGTCCAAGTCATTACCTAGCACTGCACTGCGCTCGTCACCCAGATATCTAAGTTGTTATATATCTAAGCCCTGTAATTTCTCTGGAAACATTGCCCTTCAAACCGGAACACAGTAATGTTTGCACATTACTGCTTGGCGGTAGAATAACTGGCAAACGTGTGGTACTTCCCCAGGCGGACTCTGCTAAGAGTCCTACCACTACTAAAGTAGGAGTTAAACCTCTTCGTTAGAGACTTAGGAACTCCAACCGTGAACGATGTCAAATCTTCGATTATTTTTCGAAAAAAATAATTGTTTGTTACTTATTTATAAAGTTACTCTCGTAGTTTATCAGCGTAGATACCGTTCTTGGCTTATTATCGAGATAAAAAGTAGCCTATGTGGCAATCCATACTATAGTAGCATATTTCAAATTTCAACCCGGTCAGTTTAGAATAAATGTATACATATGCATATTGCTACGTGATTCAGCAACAAACATCTACACATTGAAATTTTCGCATTGATAAAATAAAGGTTGTATTAAATTCGTGACAGATAAATTTAATTGTAAAAGTATTAAATTATAACCCCACCGTAGATTACCTACCCTGCAGTAGGACAAATCTGGCCTTCCTGTTCCCCCCTACCATCTATCCTATCCCAAGACCATACTCAAAAACTATACTTACCTACTAGTCGACTATTTTTTTCACACAGCCGGCAAGACTTTTTTAAAATAAATATATCTTAAATTAGGAGAAAAAAAGAAAATAGGGGAGAGAGGGGAAGGTTTTCAATCTAATTTTAGCGCTCTATATTCCCATTTTGCTATTTTTTAAGTCGCTTTCTCCCAGCCCACTGCGAAGACTAGAATACTAGAGGTATAGCAAATGTGATACTTGATTAAATTATACATTTATATAAATAAATTATAATTTAAAGTATTAATTATACACCTTATGATACACCAAAACACTCAAACCCAGTGAAAACATACATGATTGTGTATAAAACGTATATTTTTGTCGTTGTCCAAAAATATGGCACTTGAAAAGTGTTTGAATTCAAGTCACATGGTTAGAATTAATTTAACGCTACAATATTTATATCACTTATCGCAAAGGAGTGGTGGTAATAACACTGTTGAGTCTAAAACATTTGTTTATATAACAAACCGTATAGAAAGTGCAATAAATTGAGCCATAGCTGTCAGAGTGGAATAATAGTGCGTATTAGTTTGGTTTTGATATGTCCGTGAATGGACCCTGGCACGCGATCTGGCTAGTTCTGGTTGGGCATTTTTTTATTATAAATTAATGTAGCTACATAGTATTTAATAGTTGCTTAAGATATGTCGAATAACAATTGATGTGATGTCTTTTTTTTGTCTTGAGATTTGAAATAGGGCTGAACAAGTTGAAGTAGCAAGCAATTGGATCTTTTTCAGTTCAGTTCAATTTTCGCTTTATTAAGTAATTATTTGCTTTGATCAGGCATAAATAAATGTAAATGAATTTCACATCCTGTAACGTCAAGCAATTGAAGAGTCTAATTTTAAAACTACTCGAAGAAAATCGCGGGTGGAATCGGAATTATTAGATTTGAAATTTGAATACTATTAGTAACCAGCTTAAAAGTTTGGCTTTTTACCCCGTACTCCACGTTACTCGATGAGGCTTGAATTTTGGTGACTTCTTTGTCATCGATTTCAATTCTATCGGAATATAGGTATTTAGCAGTTTTAAACAACTCTAAGGAATTCTAAAAATGTTCGTTTACTCCAAAACGTCTATTTCACTTTATATTCATTTTATATGATACATACATATTATAGGTGCGTGTAGTTGACCTGAAAATTTTGAATGTTTTTACGAATTTTAGTAAAGTTTGTGTACGTTCCATTTAATATAACAACTTAGATCTCTGGGTGACGAGCGCAGTGTAGTGCTAGGTAATGATTTGTACTTTTGATGAATGATTTCTTCATGGAGCAATAGCTGCGTGTCACTGTGCTGTTATGTGGCAGGCATGTTGCTTACCATCCGACACATGTCCTGCTTGTCTCGTCACTATTTATTTTAAAAAAAATCACAAAGTCGATTTTTGGTGTTTCAGAGTTATAAAAAAATGTTGTATTTGGAATTACTTGAGCTTAATCATAGGGATTGCCCATAGAAGTAAAGTCTTATAACTTAGAATTTTATTATTAAACATCATTAAACGTAACCTGAATAGCTTCAGAAATACACATTACACATGCACATTGGTGGCATTAACTCAAATTATTTTAAACATCCTAAAAGCGTCTAATTAATATATCGGTGACGTGAAACCAAATAATCTTTTCCCCACATAAAAAGAGCATAACGGGGCTAAAAAGATTGAAACTTCAAAAGTGGATATAAGCTGAGTGAGATCCACGTGGAAGCAGCCAGTGGCCGCGCGGGCGTGTCCATAGTTTCCATTACATTTAAGTAATATCGACAGCTCAGCTCATGGTGTGGCTTCACTACATATTTTCTGATATATCTACTTCTTCCTACTAATTGTAGTAAGTTTTCTATTTCCTACAAAAGACTCTAGAGTCGAATTTTTAGATACATTTCACCTAATTTTAATAGTAAAATGGGCTAATGTAAGGAGTAAGGGCTTCACCCATTTGACTTATGTTTCGTAAACCTCTTCGTTCGATATTTGGAATGTCGGTATAATTAACACTTAATTAATCAGTCAATTATTTGAGCAACGTCAAATGTGTTTGACGCATAGGTTTAAAATTTTATATTGACGTCACGGACGTCAAATAAATGCCAAAACTTGAGCAAAAGTCGTAATAAATACGGTTTAACTTTCCTGGACATTACAAGCCCTGAAAATCTGTACACGAATTAGATGTCAATCCGAAAATTATAGTATTTATAATATTAAAGTAAGATTGTGAAAAACATGTGCTATCTAACTAAGCTTCAATACTATTCTCGCCAATATCACACGCAATAAAACGCGTTCAATAACTTCTAGAAAATATATTCAGCGTCGGAAAGAAAACATTCATACCACGTAATTTACCTACCTAGACTGAAGCCAGCATAAAAATGTCTCAAGATACAGAAATTACGCTCTCCACACAACGCGAACGTTCAGCGAGCGGAAGGGGAAGTGGATAGAGAGAAACAATTCAGTAAGTGCAGCCATACACGGCACCGTGACACACGTAGCGTGGGTCATGCGATCTGGGGGGGCTACTACGGGTACGGGCTTAGAGATTTTACAACTTACATCTCTGGGTGATGAGCGCAGTGCAGTGCTAGGTAATGATTTGGACTCTTCATGTTCCAATAGCTGCGTGTCACTTTGCTGCTATGTGGCAGGCATGTTGCTTACCATCAGGCACATGTTCGAAATTCGTCTTTAAGTTCGGCAATGTCTGAATAACAATTCGTACATAAAAAGTATATATTTAATTAACTAGCAGCGCCCCGCGATTTTACCTGTGTAGTTCCCGTTCCTATTAGTTCCCGTTAATTATTCGAGATAAAAAGTAATCTATGTGTTAATCCAAGGTGACAGCTAACTTCCAACCAAACTTTACTAAAATCACTTTAGCCGTTTAGACGTGATTAAGTTACAAACATATACACACTCACAACTCTTTATTATTTTAGTAAGTAGTAAGATGTGGTCAGTGCACTCCGATTTCAGTTTCAGTCGCGTCCAGTCCGCGGCCTTATTCAAGGAGAGTGCATGCGCGTGAACGCTGGTTTTGAACCAACCACGTTAGTTTTTGTATTAAAATAAAGGTATATTTATCTATGATTTATACATAATTAAATAAAACTAGCAGAGCCCCGCGGTGTTACCCGCGTAGTTCCCGTTGTTTTTCCGGGATAAAAAGTAACCTATGTGTTCTTCCAGGCTATAATCTATCTGTATTCCAAATTTCAGCCCGATCCGTTCATACGTTAGGACGTAATTGAGCAACAAACATCCAAACATCCATACTTTGACATTTATAATATTAGTAAAATAGTAAGATTAGTAGGATAGTAGGATTAAACCATAGATGAAGAATTTTTTTGCTACGCAAAAAGATCAACAAAGCGAGTGAGCGAGAAATCATTTTCAAGTGGAAATCGCTCGAGAGAAGAAGAGAAAGTGAATGAAGTAACGTCATTACAATATTTTAGTATACCCGAACGTAACAGTCTGATTTCGTCGCGGTGAAAATCGTGTATTTTTTAATTAATCCTTGGATTGCAGACGATTTTATTAAATTATTTATATTATGGCATGTTCTGTGCGTGAATGTGATACAAGACGATATTATAATCCGAATCATTACACTAGTCACCAACACATGTAAATATGATTTTTTATCAGGTCTCCGGGCAGCCTTTGTGTGTCTTTTACATTTGACGTCTTTAAATTAAACACAAATATCTGACAGTCATAAAGACTGCCGATAGAAGTGAAAACTTTAGTATTAAACACCACCAATGTTGTTGTTGTAATACAAACTTGTCCGTAACGCGAATTCACAAGATTTTGCCCTTCCAAATAGCGCACGTCCTAACTAGTTGTTCCGCCACATCTTCGACGGGAGGCCGTAGTATTATCTCCATCTCCGTTACATAATTATAATCCATTCGATTTTGACGTGACAACGTCTTATAAATTGGTTTGCCGGGTGACACTTCAAGAAACTGCGTTACGCTCCGCTCACGTTATGCGCTCACAATGAGAGCGAGTGAGAGGGACGCGTGCCTTTCACTTTTTATGTCTGTCTCTCTCGCTCTTAGGCGGGCTAACCATGCCCGAGTCGCCGATTCGCTTAGGCGCCTGCATACAAGTTTACACGTTGCCAGTTAATTGTAAAACGATTGTGTAGTGATAATGTGAAGGTAGTTTATTTTAGTAAAATTATTTTACCACTCAAAGTCGTTGTCACGTAAAACTTTCGCCCGTATACCGACTTTACAGGCAACCAATTTTTTTTCATGCCAAAAAGTACTTGGGGCTAAAGAACTTTTTACTCCAAAAACTACTAGTCAGTAAATGCTCCGAATACGACGGGAAGTCCTTGGTAGCCCCCACAAACCAGCTACAAAACATCCATTGTGTCATGAATGGGGCGCTTTACACATTGTGCGCGGAAACAAATTTTTTAAGAACGCGTTCCTTTTTCATATTTTAAAAAATCTTGCGAATTTCATTCACATTGTTTCGATGTTTAAGGTTCCGTACAAAAAAGAAGAGTTTGTTGTGTTCTTTTTTTTAGTTATAAATAAATTGATTTGTTTTTAATAAAAGCTAGACTTGTGCTCGACCGCCACTTCACCTGATGTAAAACGACAATCAGAAGCTAAGATGAAGCGCGTTCACCTAGACAAAAAACCGATTAACTATAGATTTGAAGGCATACAGGTTTTAATAATTGTTTGTTTGGAAATCACGATTCATGGAGACAAGACGAAAGCAGACAAAAAGCAACGGAGAGATACACTATAATAAAAACAAGCTTTATTAAAAAACAAAATTAGAAACAAGCTTTTTTAACTTTTGCAGTTTCAACACATAATTAACATTAAAATGACACTTTTAATCATGATTAAGTCCTGTAAAGTGTTTAAATTATGCTTTTATTACTTGTACTCAAAAGAAATAAAAAAGATAATGGGCATTTTTCAGATCCATGACCAGACCTAGGTTACCAACTATCACAAAAATACTCACAAAGACGAGTCAAGCGTGCCCTAGTCATCGTACAAGATGTAGGAGTAGTTCTTGAGTACGGTACAGTTAGGTTAGTAGGACTCTACGTTTCCTAGGGTAGCCCAAAATTTGGTAGGCAAAGTGGCCACTCAAAACCAACTGCCAGCCTTGGAAAATCTAATCGTACTAGGTTTATTTTAGTTAAACAAACATACCAAGCACTGTGTCCGATCACTCATAATTAGATTTTCATCAAATAAAAATCTTCCAATCATCAAGTTCCTTTTCAAGGCTCCAAAATACAAAGCAGTTTGCTTGGCACGGATCCCTAAATATAACATGTTCTGGGTTCTTCACAACACCGTGTGAATGTATTAAGTGTATTGCCGGCGCGTGGTTTCCTTCATTCTTTTTTTAATTTAGATAAAATGTATTGTGGTGAAACTTCACTGATATATTTTACTAGAGGTATGTTACTATAGTTACGGCTGGTCTAGTCGAGAGAACTGAAACTGCCAATCCAGAGCCTCTGGTTCAAATCCTACGTGCAGCACTGCCTTTTCGAAGGGATATGCGTAACGCCGCTTACTTAAAAATGGTGTAGGTGAAAAGGTAAAATTGCAAGGTGCCTTGCGATTTCGTTGGATGTTCCAAAAAAATTTCGATAAAAAACGTCATTTACCAAACCGTACTAGGCTATCGTGGTGGATTATGGCCTTTACTCTCTCTATTCCAGTGAATACGTCGAGTCCCACCTTTGAGAAAACTTAAAACAAAAGTTAAAACATCATTGTTACATGGTTGATTTTCCAAAGATTCAGACGCAGAGTTTTAAGTTTACTTTCCTAAGAAGTTTACCAAAGTTTAGATTATTAGTATGTCTTGACTGAGTGGATATTTCTGATTTTATTTGAGTGTTACAAAGCCTATAGTTTAGAGTGAAACAGTTTATTCTAGTATGTCTTGCGTCAGCACTGTCGCCGCCAGCCACCTAGGTCGCACTATCCACTCACCATCGGCCGCGGCAGAGGATGCCGCTGATGAGAAGAAGCGAAAGTATGGTATGTTGGTGTCGCAGTACGAATTTGTACCTGTTGCCATGGAGACTTTGGGTTGTTGGGGCGCAGAGGCTAAAGGGTTCCTCTCAGAATTGGGGCGCAGGCTCAGGGAGAATACGGGTGACTCCCGCTCTGGTGCGTTCCTGGAGCAAAGGTTGGCCATTGCCATTCAGCGTGGGAACGCGGCGAGCATCATGGGCACTTTTGCGCCGGGACCAGTTAGAGGTGGGTTATTCGGAGATTAGTTTTTTAATTATTATTTTAGTTAATATGTAATTTAAGATCTATGCAGTATATGCAACACATCCTTATTGTTATTTCAATTAATACTTAAAGATAAAATACACTTCTAGTATGTTTGCGTGGTAGATCGTAGACCGCATCGTCTCCTAACATTAACTTCAAATCTATTATAATTTAGCGGTCTGCCCCGGCTTCGCCCGCGATATATAATACCGTACAGCACTCAGGGAACACGTTCTTATCCAATGGTGAAAGATGATAGTACGCTGTAGTCGTAGGCTCTGGGCCGGGAGGACGCGGCTTAGGCAAATAGCAATTAGGCAAAGAATCTCAGACGAGCACTAGAATTAGGTTTGAAATGTACACAACTCCCCCTATTTTCCTTTTCTTCATAAAAAATGTGTAAAAAAAATGTATTGACAAAGATCACGGACACCAGCGTCTGTGGAAAAAAAAGTACAATAGTTCATAAGATTAACGCGCTTGCCCAAAAAAACACACTTTCCTCAGCTTTATAATTTTAGAATAGAGAAAAAAATGGCAATCATAAGGACTGCAAAAAAATCAAATTCTGTAAATTATTATTTTTTTGTCAAATACCCACTCATAATGCAGACAAAAACTATAGCTACAGATATAAGGCAAATTAGTGATGTGAACTCACAAAATTTCACACGTAAGTACAAAGAGTATCTAACGCGCAAGCCCCGCACCGCTGCTCTCTCGCCGCTCCAACGCTACATGGAAATAGTTGGTGACGTGAAGTGAATCCATGAAATTTTCCTCTACCAAACGTTCTAAAGGCGATTTGGTTAATAAAAATATAATTATTATGAAGTAGAATATTATAGTGTACTGCCCAATCAAAACCAGGGCAGGATTCCAGTCATCAATATAAAATGCCTACATTTTTCCATATTTCTTCAATCAAAACAAAAGGCACTTACGTAACAGAAAGCGCGGTAATGGTCAGGAAACGCAGCCGTGTGATGGAAGGCATCAATATTTGTATTAGTGGGGCAAGGCGGGCCGTGACACGGCACTAGGCTGTATACCTGTATTAGTCGATTGATGATGGAAAAGTCTCGAACTGGAATATATATAGGTATAAAAAATGAATGTTTGTCTGTATTGTCCTTTATAATATAATCGTACCTTTAATCATTTATGATGTTTTTTGACGTGATAACGTCTTATAATTCGATGAAGCCGGCTGCACGCCCGCAAAACATGACGTCATGTAACGTTACCGACGACGACGGTCGTTACCTTGTTACAGTTGTATTAATTATTTCGACCAGTAGTTCAAGCGAGGACGTAGCTCAGTTGTAGAGCGTTCGCTTTGCATGTGAAATGCAAAATCCCCGGCATCTAAAAGCTTTTTTGCATTGTTTTGATTGAAAATGACTAAATTCTACTGATTACTTTTTACATACAAATCTATTAAACAAATGAAATTAAAATTTTCTTTTAAAAAATTCTACCATTCCATCAGTATTTTCTTAAGACGTTGTCACGTTCTATCGTCAGTAAACCGACTTTACAGGCAAACATTTTTTTTTAGCAAAGTTGTTGTTCATGAGCCGAAGTAGGTTTCTGAGTTGGTGCGACAAATTTTCAACAGGTGGTGTAACAATGCGCGCAGAGTACACCCAGTAAGTCTCATACAATTCTAGCACAACGGTCTTAGTTATGGCTGGACTACATTGAAGAACGGCAACGGCTGATCCGGTGCCTCTAGTTTATTCGATGTCATGTGCATAATGTATAACAAAAAATTAAAAAGGTGCAGGAAAACATCGTGAGGAAAATGACGTGTGCACCACCCTTACTTGACCAGCGTTTTGAATATGGCCTTGACTCTCTCATTGTCTGAGAATGCCTCGAGGCCCCGAGACCCAACAGAGAGAAGTTATAGTGAGCTGACGCTGAACTCTTTGTTGGAATGGAAACCTTCGAAATGAAGGCAAATAACATAAAAGAGACTATATATTATGCATTGACATACAAGTATAAAATAAATTATAAGTTTTAACATAAAACCCAATGCAATTTCTTAAAATGTTTGGTCACGTGTGTATTTGCGAGTAAAGCACACAGAATAACGCAGATCCTCCCGAACTCCCGACTAATACACCTTTCAAACAGAAAAAAATAATTAGAGACTGATGATATGGATCAGATTCGGGAGCTGCGGTGCCATTAATATATGCACATAAGTGTACAATTTCACACACAGAGACAATTCAAATTCATAACAGCCGGTCGTATTTGCTTATTTCGTTAGAGGTAATTGTGTCGACGTTATTGACAATATTTAACATCCATTATACATTTCAGAAACTACGATGCATTTTAAAAATTGCATACAACTTATTCCGACTTCATCTCTTTACAATGTCACACCAAACAAAGAAGACGCAAGCTTCTAGAACGGTACAGAACCTCGTAAGAGTCCAACTCGCACTTAACCGGTTTATTTAAAAGGGTTTTTGTCAAACCAAGATTGCTAGGGCTGCTGGATGTGATATTAATGAGCACTGACATACTGGTTGAAAGACACACTTCATTGCGGTATCAGGGTCATTGCAATTAAGGGCTTTGAGTTCGATACTGTTCGATAGTAATATTGACCAGATTGATGGATGATGCCTTTACTGTGGATTAAGACTTTTACTAAGAGAATGCCCTGAGTTTCACAAGTGAGGATACATTATAAAGTGGTGTATAAATAAAAAGTATAAAGTGGTGGTTTGGTGAGAATATATTATTATATAAAGTATAAGGTTCGCGCTGTACCGAGACCGAGAGATACATCATCTCGTACCTTTGTGTGACGAGCATAGTACATAACTAACCAATGACTTATGTTCAAATAGTTGTGCTAAACGGCACTGTTGTGGACAAGCATTTGCTTGATGATGTGGTTCACTCTATTCTATTTTATATAAACAAAATATCTATTCTATTTGTAAAAATATCAACGTGTGAACTACATAATACTTTATCGTATCTAAAAAAAAACATACAAATTAATGTGAGTCAAATACAAAGTGAGTAACGAGTCTACTCATAGTGTTAATTGGATATCCACGTTTAATGAAGGTGTTGGCGTGATGTCGTATGTGGCTCCCTTTTCACTACCTCTAGGTCCTTTCGAAGTGAATTAAAAATAGGATACCGTACAGAATACAGTTTAATATTTAAATTATTAAACTGTAAGTTAAATATATCTGTCGAGATTAATAATGGGCATATTTTGATTGCATTTGTAACGAGGCAATACGGCAGCGAACTAAAGTTAAATATCAATAAAAAAATTGGTGGACATTTCACACACACAACGCCATCTAGCCCCAAACTAAGCAAAGCTTGTGATATGGAAGCCAGATATCTGATAGGTATAATACTTATATATTTTTTAAATACATACTTATTGTACTTCGAAAACACCCAGACATAGTTCATAGGTCATTACCGACATAACTCAACCCATTCATAAGCTGAAGTAACAGTGGTAATATTTGTCGCAGAACCGATAACCGCAGAGGTTAACGTCAGAATGAAAATAAAATTTTATTTATTAAAAAAAAAAGGTAGGTATATGAGATTCGGAGTGAGATAGAGTGACGATGTTGGAAAGCTAGAAACTATTGGAAACACAAAGCTGAAGATTGGGCCGAGTGACTTATAATGGAAGAGGCTTATGATTAGTAGCCGACGATTACAGGCGAATTGTGATAAATAATAGGTATGATATTTTTATTATGTTCTTATTCTTTTTCACTCAAATTAGACTAAGAGAAGGTATCCACGAAGTTAAGTTTAAAGAGTTCTATGTTCCAATATATACGAGTTTAGGAGCGATTTTAAAAATGTGAAGTTAACAAAAAGTAAGTGTACCACATCCTTAGTCGTGATATTGCTAAACATCAAACAGTTCACAGAAAAATGCAAGCCGTGAAAAAAAATCTTCCTATAATCCAGTCACCAAAAAAAAAAGTTCCAATAAGCTCTCTGCCTAGACAGCTTTAATGATATTTCCTCATTAAAAGTTGTATTAGTAGCACCTATGCTATCAGACGATAATTAAATTGACGTTCCGTAATTACTGTTTGAAAATGTACAGTTACAGATAATAAATAAGCGTGAATTCGCGCAGACTCATCCAATTAAAAATCGAATTGACCTCCAAATTGTTAGTGGCCAGTATCAAACTATAGGTCACGGGCGTGGCAGACATTATTCCTATCATAGATTGCTATTGCATTCGATATTTGAAACGTATTCTAAAATTGAAACAGCAGGCAACCGCTACCCGGAGCACGCATCTTAATACCATCTATTTTAGAGTTGTTAATTTAGTATTTTGCCGTCAAATTGTCGATTATCGGTTTTTGGGAATAGTACTATCCACATTAGTGCTAATTGTAATTGGTACAAAAAAAAATTACACTGTGTTCGATACCACGCTAAAACAGTAACTTAGAGTACGATTTTTTTTGTTCATTATGTTTAACTACGCGCGTTCTGCGGTTTTACCCGCGTAGTTCCCGTTCCCGTTATATTCCCGAGATAAAAAGTGAAATTTGGATGCAAAATCCATTTATAACCAAAACTTTAGTGAATACCAAATGTTGGTTTCCTGAATGTCTATTCTCTTTATTCATTATGAAATATTTCCTGTGGTCGCATAAAAATGATCAATTAAAACCTTAAAATACTTGAAAAATTACCATTTAAACAACAACTTTGGTTGGTAAGATTGTCAACTAATGAAAAATTGTAGCCAATACAATTAAATCAATAAAAAATAATTTTCACGACCCAGGAGTCCGTGTAGCATAACTTAACCTTTACCTTTTTTAGGATATCATTTTCAAAATGATAGATAGATAGAAACACTTTATTGTTCACAACACAAAAAGAAAAATAAATAAACAAAAAGAAAAAATCTTAACTCTAGTGGAACAAACGGCGACCTTATCGCTAAGAGCGATCTCTTCCAGGCAACCAGAGGATGGAGAGAAAATTTTAGATAGCAAAAGACGGGGTAACTATGTGCCGTAAAGTATCAAATACACTCACATACAGTAAATTAACAATAATACATCCTAATACTTAAAATACTTATATTATATTTTGTAGGTAAGTATAATATACTAATAGACTAATACATACATTATATATTATCATTATGCAAGACAATTTGAAAAAGAATAAAATCAGTGTGGTGACAAAATGATTGCGGATTTTGAACTACACAACCCATCACTGTCTTTTCGAAGTCATGTGCGTAATGCCGCTAACTTAAAACGGTGAAGGAAAACATCGTGAGGAAACCGATATGTACCTAGAATCTTTCGAAGTCATGTGTCATCCACCAACCCGCACTGGGCCAGCGTAGTCGATTATGGCCTTACCTCTCTCCTTGCGAGAGAAGGCCCAGGAGTAGGAACATTTAGTGGGCTGTTGATGATGATGTGAACAATAATAGTAAAATAATATTTGGCTCCACAAATGTTTTTTTTTTTAGGAAAACTGTTCAGTTTAGATTGCCTCTACTGCCTATTGAACTATGATCTAGCCAGAAGGGCCAAGGCTCTAATACTACAATTAGCACGATAAACAAAATCCTTCAAAATAAATCCATACTTATATTAGAAACCTGAAGAGGTTTATTGTTTGAACACGTAGGTACCGTAGGTACCGTACGTGATCCCCGAGTGCTACTATAGGTTATCGGGCGATGCCGGGGCAGACCTCTAGTGTATCATAATTAGACAAAACATCAATACATATTGACAAAATATTTATGGTAATTGCGACTATAAATAATTATGAGCATATTCAGATTTGTTGATATCGTCAATGCAAAAAAATTACATTACGTTGACTGGCCGGACACCTCATTTCTATTTCTATTGTTGGCCTAGATATAGAATTAAATTATACGTGTGGGTTACGTAATATTCTGATGAACATTGAACAGTACCTTTGTCTGGCTCGCCCTTTCACTTTGTGTCATCGTTTTGTGAAATTACTGACCGCTCCACTAACCTCAAATTTAATTTGAATATTATTGGTACAATAATAAATTCAAAGAACTAACTAGAGAATAAATTATGAAATATCTAACAGCGTCTCAAGTTTTTACCCGTTAGTAATTCCCATTCTCGTTATTTTTGCGCAGTGAGATGTAGTCTATGTTCTATTTAAAACAAAGTATATTCTGTGTTCTCAATTTCAACAGGAAATTGTGCCTAAACACGTCAATCACGTCTAGAAGGACGTTATTGAGCAACAAAACTCCAAACTTTTGGATTTATAATTTTGGTAAGTATTAAAATATTTTGTATTAAGGGCGTACCCCGAGCAAATGACCTTGAGTATTTCTTACCTTATCGCACACCGCAAGAAAAAACAAGAGAGAAATAGTAAGATTTGCCGCTGTTTTACGCTCAATTTTTAGAATAAACTCTTTATAAAATCAGATTTTGGTCTTTTGAAAAAAATAAAACTACCAAAATGTTCGTAATGGAATTGTCTATCCGTTGGTGTAAGTACAAAATCAAAATAATGGAGGTTTTTCGAGGAGATGCATGATAACTACAATTATTTAATTTTTTCATGGTTTCGTTGTGAGGCGAGTATTTAAACAATAAGTCCATTAACAAAAAAATAAAACTACCATTTTGAAGCCAAGAAGTTGTAGAAATTTAATGTATTTTTTACCAGTTGATATTTGTTTTGGCTATTGAGTAGATAACTCTGAAAACTGGTCAAAAAATTAGTTTTGCTGGGGGACGCACCTTAATAAAAGGAGAGCGATTTATTTCACTAAATTCATTATTTATATAGAGACAAAAATACCTTTGAAATCGGCATCAAATTGCGACAGTAGGCGGTGGTTAGCGGCGGTGGGTACCTGTACATTATGTCTCTAAATAGTTATAACTTTTGTGACTAGCAGGTCTACTACGAAGTCCGATAAACGATATATCGGCCGAACTTAAGGACGTTTCCTACCACGAAAGACAATCGGTCGGTTGATCGGATCGGCCGTTTCGTTCGATCCGACCCTCATCTGACCTATAACTTCCGACCGAGATGTATCGATCTGAATGTTTTTCGTGGTAGGCTACAATCCGATTCAGCTGTCGGTCGGATCCGATCATTCGGAGTTTGTTTACGTAGTAGACCTGTAGATTTCGAATAAGCTAAACAATAATGTGCTAACATCACTGCTTTCTGGTTTGAAGGGCAGTATTCCCAGATAATTTATAGGGCACGGAGATAAATCACATTAGGTACCTGTATCTACAATTGACGAGCGCAGTACACGTGCCTACCTGTATTGCTTACCATCAGGTATTACATGTCTTGCTTGTCGCGTCAATCCATAGTATAAAAAAGTTTCTTGCCTCGCCTTACATATATGTTTTATAATACGACAAGTAATATCTAATCCCTGTGTAATCATTTGACTCGCTGAATGTCGTCGGCGACAAGGGTCGCCGCCGCAGACAGTTTGATATCGGCGCTGATTCCAAATGCAAGGGTGTGCGTGGAACACAATCCGACTTGTGTACTAGCCAATATATTGGAGCGTGCGTGAAATTACAATATCGATATGGATTAACGTATACGACAATAGTCTTACTGTCGTATTCTAAACATCGACAGACGACAGTTAAAACCTGTCTTATTTAAACCCCGATTCAAAAACGATGAAACAACGTAGTATTATAATAGATTATAATGAAGTCCCACTCTTTGTTTGCCTCTCTCGTTCTCTGTTTATCTTTTTCTTTCTTTCGGTACGGAAAAGGCAGTAATATAGATTTTGTTATGTTTGCATGGTGAAAGAATCAGGAGTGTTTTTAGCTATGAGTCATCAAACTCTTATGAGTCATCAAAAGCTATGTATTTCTTCAATTGCTTATTTATAAACTATTTTCATACAAAAATGAAACGCACTTCAAAACCACAAATAGATAGATAGGTAGATAGATTAAGTCTTTATTGCACTTAAAAAAGTAAACAAAGTTACAAAAACTTAATAAAATAAAGTTACAATTGGCGACCTTATCGCTAAAAGCGATCTCTTCCAGGCAACCGCTGGACGGAATAGACACTCAAAAGCGAAAAATAAATTAATATATAAGCGCTACTCACTAATCTATTCGAAGACATTGCCAGTCAAGTTCGAAAGCTCGTAGATAGATACTACGAGTATGTACGTAGTAAGTAAGCATATATGTAATTAGTGACTACTCGTAAGACTTGGCCGGCTTCGACCTCATATATAGATGAGTGAATAGCGCTTATATAGTAATAAAATTATATTGATTTAATTTCGCTTTTGAGTGCCAATTTGTGGTTTTGAAGTCGGTAATTTTTTTGTATAAAAAGAGTTTATTTTACCCTTTTTAGTGCAAAACAAGTTATCAACAATGCATTTACACAATTTTTGTTTTCAATGTTGTTGAATGAATGTTTGTGGTTCAATCACGTCGGTACCTATACCAAAACAGATTGAGTTGAAATTTGGAACAGAGAACATAGTCTGGAATAACACACTTTAAAACTAGCAGATATAAAAACTACGTGGATAAAACCGAGGGGTATGGTATTTATAAAAACAGACAAACATCACACAACTACATAGAACAAGTCCACGCATACATACACACAAACACGTGAAGCTCCTTTCTTTCACATCGAGTTTATAATTGTATGCTAAAAACACTTTTCCGAAACCTTCGTGACTACCCTTTACACATTAATAACAGTTTGCAATTTCGCGTTGATTCATTAAGCAGTCTACACATGGGGGTCTTTCAGCGATGCATTATGAAAAGGACGCTTGCGTGCGGACCGCGGGAACTCCAGTGTGCTGTCATCGTTAGACTAATGTGGAACTTCTTTATTTTTAAGTTCTACTAAGCTCGTTCCAACTTCGTTTGGGTTGAACAATAAATCAAGCCTAATAAGACGTCATCTATTCGAGACTTATGAAACTTACGATCAATAATATTTTGTGTATAAAATCTAATTTCAAGCGACATTTGTTTTAGACTGATGAAAATTACGGTCAATAAAACAATGAATTCTTATTTAATAATTTATTATTTATAAATTATTGTTATTTATAAACTATTGAGACCATTGATCGAAATAAAATCTATGCTATCTCTCAATTTGAACCACATAACACGTAAATTTATCACGTAAACTATTATACATGGGTTTTCTGATGATTTCATAGTAGTTAAATTTAGGAAACTTTGAAAACGCCTACACTTCTACGCTACAAATCATTCTTTTCTTAAAAAGACAACTTTTAAGCCGCTGTGATTATTATGTGGTGGGGATATATTTATGGTTTTAGAAAAGAGTCCAATCACTGCAAAATCTGCTGCAAAAGCTTTTTACCACATCACTCGTGGACTTATTAGTAGTGTTCACAGCTTCACTACGTATCTTTGAATCATTTCGCTATACAGTACCTATTTTATATTATGGCTCAGTACTCATCACAGCACGCAAGCTTTCTTGTATTATTTTCCAGAATTTATCTGAAAGAGATCGCTTTTAGAGATAATACCGTTAATTGAAATACTAGTTTTTGTTGTTTTTCTGCTCTTGTATAACTGCTTTTGTTTTTGGTGTGTATATAACGATAATCTATCCATCTATTTTAATAGAAAACTATACAGTATACACATACATCAGTGATAGGCCCACTACAAAACACTACAGCTACAAAAAGGCCACTATTGACTAAAGGTCTTCAGCTCCTGTGAGTTCATCATATATTTTGTGTTGCAGTGCTACATGTCTTATCCACAATATCCTAGCACCACATGACGGATAGCCCCGGCCAGCAATTCGTTTTAGTTTCGTATAACGACACTCACAATCCATTCAGGTTTCCATGCACTGCATACGACATGCATTTTGTATTTATAATTGCGTCTTATAATGGATATAGGTACTTGTAATTACTGCGTGATTAAACGGACTAATTGCTATGGTACAGTACAAGGCTAATTAGATACTGTATGTACTTTTAAGAAAAATAAGGCTATAATCATTAGTTCATACTAAGTGGCACTAGTAACAACACTATTTACTGTGTAAGCTATCACATTCGTTCACCATAGTAGTAATATTAACTAAGAAATATTTATTGTAGTATTATGGTGAAGCCTTTACCAACAAAACTAAATTACATCAAGAACCATACCTACATAGTATACTCATAGATTAATTTTATGAGTATGCTACCTCTGCATACGTTACTAACTACTTACATTTTTTTTTTAAATAAAGAGTGACGGGACGAACAGGACCTGTGCCTGATGGTAAGCAACATGTCTGCCACATGACAGCACAATGACACGCTGCTATAAGAGGTTCACTAATGTTTCACAAACATTTTTTGACAAAACATCACTTTAAAACCAACGAATCGTATAATATTCATTGCAAAAACTTTACGATACAAAAATGTTTCATTTTACAAACAACGTTTCGCATGATATTTATTTAAAAAATACCTTATATCAACAAATGTTTTATTTTACAAACCATCCTTTTATAACCAATTGCATGGCAAACGTTTCACTTAAACAATGTATCGAATGACATTTTGTTTATTGTCCATTTTTCATTTCATAATTTATTCTTTTTACAAATTTAGCATTTACCAAAATACAATTTACAACAAATATTTTAAAAGTACCCGAAACATTGTTTATGTAAATTATCAATTCTGATTTGGTTCTGTCATTTACTTTAGAATACCGTTCCGATTAGGGTCTATCACTGAGATTTGACTCCGGGTGGGCTTCCGCCAGAAGCTCTGCGGTCAGCCCTGAGTGTCGCTTCTCCATACTCGGCCTGCACTCCACTACGGAGGTCGCCGGCTCGCTTCGCTCGCCACCTCCCCCCTTCGCTGCGCTTGGCCTCGCATGGCTCGCTCCACTCAGGACCTCCCTTAAGCTTCTGGCTCCCGCATTTTTATATACACTCTAGGGGTAGTAGCGACAAGACTAGGTGGAGTCGGGGTGCTCCGAGTTGGATTTGAGCCCTAAGTAACCTAATCGTACCGCTGTGATTACTTAGATATTAAAAAATTACAATCTAGTGTTTATGCAATTTCCCAAACAACACAATATAAAATGAAAATTTGTCAAGCGTTGGTTTTGTTTTTAAGCATTTGGTAGTTAACAAAAATATTAAAAGAATAATTTGTCAAATAATACGTTATAGAATGAATGTTTGTCAAATAATTAGTTTGAGATATAACCAATTTGTTAAATATTTTTTTGTATAATAATCATTTCACTACCCGTGGGTTTGTCTAACGTTGGTTATCACATGTCGGTTTGTGAAAAAAAGTTTTTCAAAAGAACGGATACCGCTATAAGATCATGAAGAGCCCAAATCATCACCTAGCACTGCACTGCGCTCATCACCCAGAGATCTAAGATGTTAAATCTCTAAGCCCTGTAATTTCTCTGGAAACATTGCCCTTCAAATCGAAACACAGTAATGTTTGCATATTAAGCACATCTGAGTTATTCTTTAGCTAATAAAGGTCTGAAAGATAATCCAAATGATCAAATCGATTATTTATCATTGGGAAGCGTGCCCAGCTAGCATGCTTGTGATATTACCACGCTGAACGCCAATGTTCACAAGTTGGGCCAAATAAATGACTGAAATTTGGTCAAGCAAATTTGGTCAATTTGCGTTGATCATGCGCTCGAAAAGATTTCTGAAAATGAGTTGTGCTCCCGGAAAAGTATTTATGAGCAAGTTATTTCAATGTAGTTTCATTCAAAATATATATGCCTCAAATATTTATTTATGAAACAAAACAATTTTTTTTATAGATTTTTTTGTTTTGCCTCTCTTCTTCTCACCGGCCAGGTCTGCATCCTCCGTGTTGGGTTATAATAGACGAGGTATGTGACAAATTTTCAGCTTACTTTAAATACCTTACCCAAAATTAATAGGTACCTTACCCAAAATTCGCTGTCAGCTCTCGGAATATTATTTGTACTTCCTCGTCTTCCAACTCTTCATTTCTGTTTTGCATGCATGGAAGGAATAGCCAATTGTCGCTTTTTCTTTAAGATTTTATATACGAGTATTATAGTTTTTTTTAAATTGATTGCAATAAAAAGTTAATCTATCTATCTAAATAAGCGCACTAAATCGAGTGTCATTTCTGTTAAATACAAACCTTTAATCGAAAATTATGATTGTGATAGTCGAGTTCCTCAGACAAAACATCAAACCAAAAATCTTCTAACTGTGTCATTCATTAAAATTTAACAACCGTTTATTGTGGTTTATTATGATTTTCAAACACGTAAATCCCACCACAAATCCTAGTTCAACAAACACGCAAATCCCGCCACATGGATGCGGGTATACGTAAATTATAAACGGCGGCGTCTAATCTCCCCGAGTGTGGTGTGTGACACGCACCCACGCACTGAGGGTAGTCTGGTTATGTCCTTTGTTTATAAAGGGTTCAGTAAAATACTTGTATTAAATGAAAATATATTTTATTTTTCTCTGAAAAACGAAAATTTACCAGTAAGGTCACACAGGTAGAATTACTAATAAACTTGGTTACGTAATCAACGAAAGTGTTTTTTACCCGACTGCGCAACGCAAAGGAGTGGTAATGTGTAGTATATGTATTATGTATGTATGTTCCTTTGAAGCACTATACAGACCAAACGCCTGGGCCGATTTTTATGATTCACACGTCAATCGATTCCTCTTAGTCTGGCGAGTGACACTAAAGACATCACATTAGTGTAAACTTAATACGGCGGACGCCATATTGTCCAAATTAAAAAAATGTAAGTCGCCAAATTATGTCAAGACCCCTCTTATACCTATATACCTATTCAACGATACCCCTCGTTGAATAGGTATTTAAAAATAATGTTAAGTTTTCTCTCAACGTTTTTCGATTTGGCTGACCGTTTAGGATGTCTATCGATTTAAAGTTGCGTAACAACCATTCTCACATTTATAGGTTTTTAGGTAGCAGAAAACTTCGTATAACTAACTGTAGGTACGTGTGTAAGCAATCTACATCAGAAGATTGGGAGAGTGAAGCAAACGATATACCATTATAACATTTAATATAATCTTAATAACAGCCATAATCAATTAGTCAGACAAAGACACGAAAGCAAGCACTGTACGTCCGCCGTGGGCGCTGTCTGGAGCCAAAGTGTCCCTCCTCCGTCGCCAGGCCCCGCCACCTCAAGTCGCACGATGTTGCCACCCCTTGCGCCTTAAAACGGGGTTGCCAACACGTGTGAATGTGGATTATATACAAAAGTATCTAGTAGGTATATTGGACTACCTTTTTTTCGTACGTGCAGGAAATGTATTTTCGCATACCCTACCGGTTGCACTCCAAACCATGTATGGATATGGTGCCCCTATCTACTAAAATCTCCATGGAGTTTCAACTCTGCCGCTGGTGGTGGGAACACGGAACCGCTCTCGGATTGCTCCGTCTCGGTCGCCCATCTCCAACTTCAAACGATTAGTACTCAACTTCAGTCGAAAATCTATAATTATACATAAAGGTACTTACACAAAACTATACGAATTACATGCAGTAGTAAAACCTACATATTATATCAGTAGAAACGAAGACATTTGGTCAAAAACCAAAAGATGCATATTATGTTGAGCATAATAACATTCAAAACGTTGTTCATAACTAAAAAGTATAAAATAAAAATTTAAAACTCTAAAACCCGACTGCGTAATAAGTGAACCAAACTACGTTAAGTACGTAGTTTGTTTCACTTTTTATAAAAAAAATATAGTATTCATTAAATAACATATTATAGAATTCTAGACCACCAGAAATCTAACTGCTTGTTTTGTTCTTTTTAGTTTTTTTAGTATGTAAGTTTGTAAGTAAAAAGTGAACCAAACTACATAGCTTGGTTCACTTTTTACGCAGTCGGGTTTTAGAGTTTTTAATTTTTATTTGTAATTTTATTTCTATACATTGTGAATTATGGGATCAATTCGGAAAGTCCACTATTGAACAAAAAAGTAATCATCAAATTGGTTTCGCCCATTTGCAAGTTCTGAGGTAACAAACTTAAAATAAAACGAATTTTAAACATCCTCCAAAAGTTATTTAAAATTAATGCAGTGTGTGCAAGGCCATAATCCATCAAGCTGGCTCAGTTAGATGCAGATCCCCTCACGATATTTTTTGTCCCCAATAAAGCTAGGGACGATGACAAACTTGTACCTTTTCACGGTGCTTTTAAAATATTCCGGTTTCCTCGCAATGTTTTCCATAATTGCTAAAGCCAGCGTTGATGACAAACTTGTACTTCTGCACAATTTTACTAACCCATCGGTTCACTAAATAAAACAAATATAAATACCAGTTATAAAATTCTCGAAAGATACAAAGAAAACTTAAATTTAATTTAACTTAAAATACCTAATTACGAAAGCTTTCGGGTTGATAATGTTTTTTCTATACATTTGTGAGTAAGGGCGCACTTACAGACGTTCCGAGGACCAGAACTAAAACAACAAAAAGCTTCGGATTCGGTTGTAAGCTGCACACAACCCGAAACTGAAACGCTGGATTGCTCTTGAGAAGCTTGGTGCGGGTTCAGACTTGGGGCCAGGAAAATAGCGACAAATCCTATTACTGCGATAAAATCTCTATGTTTGTTGTTTTAACTTAGATATTTTATTGACCTAAGTTGAATATTTAGCTTGTATTCCTCGCCTTCAATGCTTGAAGACGAAAGTCTTTAATCAGTGTGTGTTGCAGTGTGAAGTGATGACTTATGGAACTGAGACGTGGTCCTTAACTGTAAGCCTCATAACAAAGCTCAAAGTCACACAGCGAGCTATGGATCGAGCTATGCTCGGAGTCTCTTTGCGCGACAGAATCCGTAATGAGGATATTCGCAAAAGAACGAAAGTAGCCGACATAGCTCGAAGAGTAGCTAAGCTGAAGTGGCAATGGGCAGGCCACATCGCTCGCAGAACTGACAACCGATGGGGAAGAAAGGTTCTCGAGTGGCGACCACGAACTGGAAGACGCAGTGTTGGACGGCCTCCCACTAGATGGACAGATGACCTCACAAAGGTCGCTGGAAACCGCTGGTTGCAGGTTGCGCAGGACCGTTCGTTGTGGAAATCTAGGGGGGAGACCTATGTTCAACAGTAGACGTCTTGCGGCTGATGATGATGATGATGATGATTCCTCGCCTGGTGAAAAATTAGAGAACATTTATTTATGTGTATATTTACATATTTTTTTAGTATGGAGTGACGAGACGAGCAGGACATGTCCCTGATGGTAAGCAACATGCCTGCCACATAACAGCACAGTGACACGCAGCTATTGGAACATGAAGAGTCCAAATCATTACCTAGCACTGCACTGCGCTCGTTACCCAGAGATCTAAGATATTGTATCGCTAAGCCCTGTAATTTCTCTGGAAACATTGCCCTTCAAACCGGAACACAGTAATGTTTGCACATTGCTGCTTGGCATGCAGTTCATTCAGTTGTATTCTTCAACCAGTAATGTGAAAACATTGTGATCCGACTGGAATGACAATGTTTCCAGTTAACCCAATGCAATTACGGAAGTAAATAAACATTAAATTATGTAGTTTGGGGACTATAAAGGATCGATAGGGGGGTGCATTCTGAGCATATATTCCAATTTGAAGGATTCTGGCATGGTCAGCTCAAGGTCATTTCGATGAAAACGCGTTTAATTCGATATCTCGAGAACTGTTAGTGTTAGGCAAAAAATTTTGGAGACCTTTTCTCTTCTAAATTAAATTTACTATTTTTACATACACAACTTTTCTTTTTTTCATCAATGTTTTTCAAGTTATTGCTTCCGAAAGGCAAAAATTTAACTTTTTTTCCTCCCTTTCGCCATTTTCTCCCAAACCGTTCAATTTTATGAAACTTCAATCAAAATCAAAATCAAAAGTGTAGATCTTTTAATAATGAACAACTTTTTCCTTGAACTTTTTTCTGTAATGACAATACCTTCAGAGTTATGTTACTTTACCGAGCGAAATCCGCGCCACTGCGACACCTCCGCGACACTGCGATAAATCCGCGACACCTCCGGAATTAGGGCTGAACCCAAAATTCATTGTTTGATTGTGTCGGTGGGTTTCTTCTACACAGGCTTATGTGGGACAACAACGTTACCTACTCCGATATATGCCAGAAATACACTCCGATACACTCAATCAGACATAGAGGTGGAGCGAGCCGTAGAGGATGCGGATGGTCTGATTATCAGTACGGCTAAGAGAATTTTGCCGGACTCTACGGCTTGCTCTCCACCTCTATGTCTGATTTGATGAGAAAAGTTTTCAGTAGTGAGATGAATCTGGTCTTATTGCTCTCGTTGCCTAAAAACTTATCTTGAGTTGTGACGGTCATATTTTGTAGAAGAAAATTATATCCGCACATGGCTTCAGCTGGGGTCGGCGCAGCCGTTTGGCAGAATTGGTGCCAATGTTGGAAATACCTTTGGGATAGCCATCGAATACAATTACTACGTCTGTACCTAGTCTGTAGTGTTTTTTATGTATGTTACGTATTTCTGGCATATGTCGAAGTAGGTAACGTTGTTGTCCCACATAACCCTGTGAAGAAGAAACCCACCGACACACTCCAACAATGAATTTTGGGTTCAGCCCTAAGACCGGAGGTGTCGCGGAATTTTTTGCAGTTTCGCGGAGGTGTCGCAGTGGCGCGGATTTCGCTCGGTAAAGTAACATAACTCTGAAGGTATTGTCATTACAGAAAAAAGTTCAAGGAAAAAGTTGTTCGTTATGAAAAGATCTACACTTTTGATTTTGATTTTGATTGAAGTTTCATAAAATTGAACGGTTTGGGAGAAAATGGCGAAAGGGAGGAAAAAAAGTTAAATTTTTGCCTTTCGGAAGCAATAACTTGAAAAATATTGATGAAAAAAAGAAAAGTTGTGTATGTAAAAGTTATTAAATTTAATTTAGAAGAGAAAAGGTCTCCAAAATTTTTTGCCTAACACTAACAGTTCTCGAGATATCGAATTAAACGCGTTTTCATCGAAATGACCTTGAGCTGACCATGCCAGAATCCTTCAAATTGGAATATATGCTCAGAATGCACCCCCCTATTGATCCTTTATAGTCCCCAAACTACATAATTTAATGTTTTTTTATTCCATTTTTTTGCTTAAATGCATTGGGCTAAGTGAAATTACTGGGCATAGAGATTAAACAACTCATTGCTCTGGTATTCACGCAGTGTGGTGACCCGATGTCCGTGGCGGTGACAAATAATGATTTGGACTCAGTATGTTCTAATAGATGCGTGGCACTGTGCTGTTATGGGCTGGCATTTTGGTTATCATCAGCCATAATATGTTGTGCTCGTCTTGTCACTTTATACCCTACGACTGCACGGTTGTGAAGTAGTTGAACGCTTTTGGCACTGTATCACAAGGCGTACCAGTTAGTTTTTTTTTTTTTTTTGTAAATTTGTTTCTCCACAGACTCCGGGGTCCGTGACTTTTGTCATTTCAAATTTAACATAATTTTTACATATTTCAAGTATTAGCAGAAGAAGAGGAAAATAAGGGGGGAGTTGGGAACATTTTAAACCTAATAGTGCTCGTCTGTTGAGCCGATCACTACCGGTTGGGATTCCGCTAGTAATCGACTCCACATCGAATCGTACCAGTTAGTCATGACTACCGATTGTGACAGTGATGGAAAGCATCGTGAGAAAATCGGAATGTTTTTCAGCCATGTGTACCAACATCTTTTTTAACAGAGGTATCTTTTTAGGTCATTCGCTAACCCTTGCTAGGTCGTGGTAGATAGTCTTGAATACATTTTGAGAGAATGGAGAAACTCGGGGGGAGTTTTATATGTCAAAATTTGGATGCTTGTTTGCTCAATTTAATCGACACAGCTCAACAGATCGGAGTGAAATTTAAAACACAATTAGAACTATCACGGGAACTAAGCGGGTAAGACCGCGGGGCGCTGCTAGTAAAGTAATAAAAAGTAGGAATAAAATAAATCATGATAAAACAAGAAACCCGCCAGTTAAGTGGCCCGCGACCAACAAACGCTACGACCAAACCAATCCTTTTTTTGCGCTCTCCTTCACCGGGAAATGACTTTCAGGCTCATAATCTCGCTATCTCATTAAAATTTCATATTTCAAAACTGTGGATAAATTAAAAATTTGCTATTAATACCCAAAATGGTTATTTCGTTAACCGGAAGTTGGGCCGTCGACTTTTTTCCGGTTAAGTTGAACGATTGAAATAAATACACAAATATTTGTGGGGGACAAAGCGATTCCGAAATTTTGTTGCTCTTATGTATTTCAAGGATTCATGGTTAACGTTTTTTGTGGGTTTCTGGAGGTATATCACTTATTTACGTAACCTAAGCCGTTAAGCTGAACAGATTTTATTGAAATTAACTAGTATGTATATATATTATTTCTACTCTTAATTCTTCATGCTAAGAAGTTTAACTTCAACCATTGAATAGATATTATTGTCTTCAACACAAGAAGTATTTATTACAATGAAGTTAGTTGCAATGTTAACTAAAATGTTGAGTGGTTAGCTTCAAGCTGTCGGATTTTCGTTACGTTATAGGTATGCGCGCATCGTAAATCTTAGCTCTCATATTTTTGGAGTGAAAACTTCTTTCAGCGCGCCTAGACAAATTTTTCGTGGAGTGTAAATTGAATTCTGCCGTCACGCTCGGGTATGATAAGAAATCTTCGGGTAAACTCGGGACTTTGGCGACTAGGCATCTAGAAATGCGTCAGCCAATGGGAAATGCTGAAAGGCCATGGCCTCGCCATCATGGCATGGCCATCTAGAAATGCGTGAGCCAATAGGAAATGCTAACGCATTTCTAGATGGCCATGGCATGATGTCGAGGCCACGCCCTCCGGTTACACTCGTGTAGTTTCCAAGGTAAGGTATCAAATTCTGAGTTATAAGTTTTCACTTCTATCGGCAGTTCCTATGGCTGCCAATTTTTTTTTTCTAACGCTTGGAGCGTTAACAAGAATGACATCAAAAACTTATAATAGTTTTATGTAATAATAAGTATGTATTTAAAACAATAAAAGTAATTTTATTACATCAGCTATCTGGCTGCCATAGTACAGGCATTGCTTAGTTTGGTGTCAGATGGTGTTGTGTGTGAATTGTCCACTAATATAAAAAAAACATAATTAAAAAGTTATTTTAAATTTTTTTACAAGTCTCAGTAAAGTTCTCAGTTAGATTTTACAAGGTTAGTAAGTTCCCTCGTAATCCAAGCTACAGTGATTTCCTCACAAGAGCCCCTGTCTCGTAGTTTACCTCAACTAGTTCATAAAACGTACGTAAGTAGGTGCTAACGCTAACTAACAATGTAAGAAAACATCGCAAATTCTTTGCTGACAAAGGCCACCACTATTAAAAATGTTTATTGCGAACAAAATATCTCTCGGTAAGGTATTAAGCTTTGAGGTTTTCACACTGGTGCACTCTTTATGCCGAGAGAAATTACAAAGCTGAACGGACTGATGTGTAATTTTAAACCATTATAATGAGAGAAAAATAAGCATATTGCAACATAAATCCAACTGTTAATGCAGTTTTTTTAACGAAATCTTATTTAGGCCTGTTGAGCGCTTTTTGGGTAAACGGAAATCAAAGAACTTGCGTCATTGTCACCGCATGCTTCCCATAAGCTATATGTATTTCTACTGTGTGTAATATGTATGTAAGTGTACTATACCTCCGTGCGTTAATAAATAAATATTGATGGACAATTCACACATAGCACCATCTGACCCCAAACTAAGCAAAGCTTGTATATAGCTGATATAATACTTATGTACTTATTGTACATAGAAGCACCCAGACATAGTGCAAACATTTGAATTCATCACACAAATATTTGCACTGGATGGGAATCGAACCTACGACCCTCAGCTTCGCAGGCAGAGCTTCTAACAACTAAGCCACGAGGCCAGTCAAACAATCAATAGCACAACTACTATATAGAGGCCAGTCAAACAATAAATAGCACAACTACTATATAGGCACGTTGTAATATTAGTGCTGTTAAGTACTAAAATCTATACTATAATATTATAAAGCTGAAGAGTTTATTTGTTTAAACGCGTTAATCTCAGGAACTACTGGACTGATCTCAAAAACTGTTTAACTGTTGGATATACCCGTGATCCTTGAATGATATTGGCTATATTTCTATGTACCACGGATGAAGCCGAATTGGACCGCTAGTTCTAACATAAAAGTCTTGAATTCCATTGACAGTCCCAATATAACAGCCAAACTTTTTTTATTGATGAACGTGTAGAGAAAATCTATCGACTTAGAATCGCCATGCGATCGACGCTAGTGTGAAAGTACGAGTATGTTAGTATACGGCGTTAATGCAATTTAATCGGCGTGCGCGCATCACGAGTTTGCGCCCACGCGTGATTCCTTCTACACGGACAGTAAGGTGTGTCATCCAGTTATAATGCTATGTTAATGTTATGTGCACAATATATCAGAGTAACTGCACCAAAAAACATACTGTATTGATTACATTCTTCGAACTTAAATAATGTAACTGTCAATTTTATTGTAGTATTATCGAATATCGTATAACATTTTTTTTATTTAAAAAAAAAACAATTCATCCCGTAACATTCAAGAAATAATATGCAACATTTTCTCACTTTTTACTGTTGTACCATAAATACAAAACAATTGTTAATCATAGGGGTTGCTGACAGAAGTGTAAGTCATAACATAGAATTTTAGTAGCAATTGTTGAAAAATTCGTCACAGGTACAGATATACCTACAGCTATTATGCGTATCAGCAACATAAACTAAACGCTGTTCTGTCGCCGCTCCGATGCTACTCCGCTTCATTAGGATGTCGGTGACGTAAATTCATAAGATTTTCCTCTAAGAAAAAGTACCCCCAGTATGGCTAAACAAGTTTTTACTTAAAAATAACTAAATTATATATTTGATTATTTTAAATATTGAAATTCTAGACCGATTTTCTTTTAACTAATATAGATTTACAATTCACCGCCATTTCGTCTATGCGGTCTACGATGAAGTATGTTTAACCAGAATAAAATCAACTCATTCTCGTTTTGAAAACACCAAGATTGTAACCATCGATCAAATCCACTCCGGCAACGTATAGCTTTTTAAAGTAAATATTTGGTATTACTTTAATAAATAAAATATATCTCAGCTTAGCTTTAAGTGTAGATCTGTCCTTATGTAACTATGCACATGCAAATGCAATTTAAACAAATGCTCATGCGACAGTGTGTGAGAAAGCCGAGATAATCGCGGAGACGGCGCGTTTAGTTTATAGTATGAGATTTGTTACAGCGCGCGTGAAGGGTTGTGTTGTTCGGCGACTATAGATTGAGTTGGGTTTGATTCGGTCCTGTGATTTTACTAGTAGCATACGGTTGCAGCCCACTAAATGTTCTCACTGCTGGGACTCGGGGTCTTCACAAGGAAAGAGGGAAAGACTCAAGATCATAATCTAACACGCTGACCCTGTTTGGGTTGGTGCATAACATTTGACCTCGAAAGATTTTAAGAACATGTATCACGGTCTTTTCGGGACTACGGCGGTTGTGACGCTGCTAAAATCAAAAATACAAAATAATGACCTCGACAGTAATTAAATAAAAATTATATCGCGGTTAAGTCTTCCGTAATGTTTTCATTGTGAGTTTTAAATCGCGAATATTAAAAAAATATTTACGCTTATCGATTTTTTTACGACTGACGACAAACTTGTACAATGTACATCCTCACTTGAGAATATGCTCATATTCTCAAGGTGCAGCCGGGATTCAAATCTGCAACTCACGATTGTGAAACGCACGATCTAACCACTAGCCACTATCAGCACACTTGTTAAGTAAGTTTAAGCACTAATTAACGGTATTTTTAATTTTTATCTCTTAAACCAAAGAACCCCACCAATTTAAAAATGAAGCCACACCCATGTACTTCCTGTTTCCCTGTTTTTAGATGTAGGTATAAATATTACGGTTAGTAAGGAGAGTGCGACAAAATGGTCCTCATAACCAATACACAAGTGACTATATTTTCGTGATAGGCCATATGACATACATTGACAAAAAAATATTTTAAAAAATCTAATTAACCGGGTACTTGTACAGTGGGGTCCAAAATGTTTTATTCATTCAATAAAGTACAATTACATTATTAGGTTTTTAAATTATTTATTTGAAGAAACATAAGCGTGTTAGTGATATGGTATATGTTCTAAGCAAGATACGAATGATTTTCTAGATGTAGTTAAGTCTTTAACTAGTCTATAGTCCTAGTAGAACTTACCGTACCGTGGGAAACTAATATACCTAAAGACCACGCGATGAAACAAAATAAGTATTACGACCTTCAAAACGAATTAACAAAAAATGGCTATGTAGTTAATTTATACGCTATAGAAGTAGGAGCGAGAGGTATACCAGCAAAATCTCTCTATAACCTGCTTAAAGACCTTGGATTGTCCAGAAGTGCAGTAAGTTCTATACTAGAACGAGTATCTAAAGCTGCACTAGTAGGATCATATCGGATTTGGCTGGGCAGGGAGAGAAATACGAGTAGTGAAAGTGAGTGTTGACGTACGTCAATATAAGGGGCCCCTTTTAAACCTACGCCCGAGTCACAAGTCTTGGGGTCTATTCGAGATTTCTCTCTCTGCCACACGATGGACCCGGCACCCGCACGGTGAATCCATGGAATGCTAAGAAGTACGTCTCATCACGGTGTAAAAATAAAAACTACATATAAATGTTCTGGATATTATGTTGTTTCTTTTTACTGATTCAGATTTTGATAAATAAGCGTGTATAAAAATCTATATGGCCCACTTTAAATCGTATCAACCCTTTTCTGCGTCTCTCTGCTGGACTCGGACTTCCCCTAAAGGTTTAGGGAAGTGGGGTCGTGGTTTGCCTTAATCTCCACGCTTGGCAGGGGGCAAGCATCTTGCTAATCTTGCTCTCTTTTAAATACACTTTAGTTAGCGACTGTACTAAAACCCGGTTGATTTTCGAAAAACGTTTTAGTGTACATGTATTATATAGCAAGACCTATCATATAACACTAATCATATTTGTATCTATTGGGACCAGGACCACGTTCCATACATATTTGCCTATTCTCCTTTGGTTTGTATTAATAAATACCGATAAACATTTACAGTAACCATTTGGGATCGAATGGTTAATGTAATTAATATTGAGGAAATTATTATTTTAACAGGTTATTCCATATTTTTTGACACTAAAGTTAATTAATTAATTCATTACTGATTGTTTAACTGACTAAGACACCTTAACAATGAAACAATAAAAAATACTCCGTGATGGTTCACATCCATGATGGAAAACCTCTGTTTCACACCCGTTTTTCCTGAGGTGTTCGTATTCCCCCATTTTACCTTAGCCATCTGAGAAAACCCACTCAGGCAACGCATTCCACAGTCTAGACGTTTTTATCATGAAAGTAGAGTCAAACCTCTTCGTTTGTGTCTTTGGAACATCAACCATGAAATGATGTCACTTTTTTGTGCTACGAGCAGTGCGATAGAAAAACAGGGCAAGGTGGTGTGTGTTAAGAGATGTTTACAATTTTATAAGTATTCATTTATATTTACAACCCTATGTTGATGACGGTATCACAATACTGGATATAGATCCAGTAAACTTATAGAAGTTTACGGTTTATGCTAAACACGATATTTTAGCATAAATATTATGTTTATCATAAAGCATAGCTTAGAATGTAACCTATTCTCAAATCCGTTATGCAAACAACGCACAAGTTTGCACCGGTCACCCGTCTTGCCTCGCAATCTATGCGCAAATCGGCTAACATCCCCGACGCAGACATCTTGCAGCCATTGATTGGGACAGACTGCCTGTTTGATTTGTCCACGTTCGTTTGTTTGTAGCATAATATGGAGCTGTTAGCACCACTATCATTTGTTACATCTTCTGGTCTGATAAGTTACGGCTGATCTAATTGGAAGAACGACGACTGCCGATCAGGAGACCCTCGTCGAATCCCACGCGTACCACTGTCTTCTTAAAGTCATATGGGTAACTTGCAGCGCCCCGCGGTGTTACCCGCAAAGTTCCCGTTGTTTTCCGGGATAAAAAGTAGCCTATGTATTCTTCCAGACTATAATCTATCTGTATTGCAAAATTCAGCCCGATCCGTTCATACGTTAGGACGTGATTGAGCTACAAACATCCAAACATCCATACATTGACATTTATAATATTACTAGCAGCTCCCCGCGGTGTTACCCGCGAAGTTCCCGTTCCCGTTGTTTTTTCAGGATAAAAAGTAGCCTATGTGGTCTTCCAGACTATAATCTATCTGTATTGCAAATTTCAGCCCGATCCGTTCATACGTTAGGACGTGATTGAGCAACAAACATCCAAACATCCATATATTGACATTTATAATATTAGTAAGATTATATTTATAGTAGGAAGTAAGATATCGCTAGCTTGAAAACGGTGACAGAAAACATCATAAGGAATGGACTAAAAAATAAAATACTTCTTAAGGTTTACTAAAATGGAAGTACGTTCATGTAACTGTATTTTTCAAGTAGTATTTTGCCAGGACTCGTTACTGTTTAGTAGATTTTTCCGGAGGTTAAAGCAATTTAAGGTTTGCACCCTTGAGTATTTTGCCATTTGTGTTTCAGTTTGTCGTTATCACTAGCTTTGATGGTGGATCGTGAAGAATCTGGTTTATTCTTTTTTATTTTGAGCTTAATAAGATCAGTTTTGTAAACTTTGTATATTTTTCCAAATTTAATATTTATTAAGTTTTTGTATAATGATTATTTTTTAAATGCCAAAGTTTGGCGGCAATACGCACATCGCAAAATTGCAAACCCCTTTTTAAAGAGCTAATGCATTATTGTAACCCAAAACCAAATTATATTTATAGCAATAAAGAAATAAATAAATATTTCAAGATAATGTGTCGTTTTCCTAATCGTACTGGGCCAGTGTGGTGTATTACCTTACCTCTCTCCGTGTGAGAGAAGGCCTCAAGTCCCTCAAAGCTTTAATGCGGCTATAGAAGTATTTCCTTCAAAAGTAACTTAACTGATATCATCTCTGTAAACATCCACCCCTCATAATGTATGTAGTAATACTTGGTTGTCGAATAACAAGGATCAAATACGTGAGATTTGTGGTCCTAAGGGGTCCTTATTCTAGATCGACTATTCAAATCCTAACGCGTTTTGTGCGCCATAAACTAATTCATTTGTAGATAGGTGTAATACCTCTATTGTATTTAAATGTATATATGTATTGTATATGTACCTAATACAGGATGTAAAAGAGTAGGTACTAAGTAAATGTTTTGCAGCTTACATTTTAAAACATATTTTGCGTAATTGTGTTTTATAATTCTACGTGATGACACCCAATCATTGTCATTTATATTATTACTAGCAGCGTCCTTGGTTTCACCCGCATATTTCTCGTTCCCATCGTTCCCGTTATTTTTCCGGGATAAAAAGAAGCCCATATGTTTTTCACACTATAATCTATCTATTTTCAAATTTCAGCCCGATCCGTTTAGACTTTACGACGTGATTGAGCAACAAACATGCAAACATTGACATAATATATAATACTAGCAGTGCCCCGCGGTTTTATCCGCTTAGTTCCCGTTGTCCCTGTTATTTTCCCGAAATAAAAAGTAGCCTATTTGTTCTTCCAGCTTATTATTTATTCCAGATTTCAGCCCGATCCGTTCAGACGTTAGGAAGTGATTGAGCAACAAACATCCAAACATCCAAATAATACAATTAAAATATTATTAGGATTAGGATATAAGGATTATTAGGACTGTTAGAAGAAATTAGAATAGTAGGATTATAAGATATAGTCGTTGTTATTATAAAACTATGTTACTTAGAGACTAAGACACTAGATAATCCGAATAGGTCCAAGATTAGAAGTTAGTCAACTCCTCTGTCTGCCCCCGGTGTCCACGTGAAGTTTGTTTGTAGTTCGTCTTGCATCTAAAACTAATAATGCCTTAGTGATAACATAAATATACAATTTGAAAATGCATAACATCAATAATTATCTAATAGCTAGACAAAATAATTCACAAGTTAGGTACTAAGTTGCGACTTTTAATTTTTTTTTTTTATAGCATAGAGTGACAATACGAGCAGGTCATGTGCCTGATGGTAAGCAACATGCCTGCCACATAACAGCAGAGTAACACGCAGCTATTGGAACATGATAGTCCAAACATTACCTAGCACTGCACTGCGCTCGTCACCCAGAGATCTAAGATATTATGTCTCTAAGCCCTGTAATTTCTCTGGAATCATTGCCTTTCAAACCGGAACACAGTAATGTTTGCACATTACTGCTTGGCGGTGGAATATTTGACAAAGGCGTGGTACTTCCCCAGGCGGACTCTGCTAAGAGTCCTACCACTAATGGCAGTCCCCAAAGCCTGATGCGCTTTTTTTAAATGTACATTTCTGTATACTTTTTCAAACTACCGAGAGTCAAACTACAAATATGTGTAACTAATAAATTGGCTTTAGATATATTACCTATAGAATCGGTTTAAAATCGACGTCTGTAACGTCCAACGTACAGAGACAAAATGCCGCAAAAGTTGCTTTCTGCAATTCACCTTTGGTCTAATAAGAGTCTCTCTGACGTGAAGAGCAAAGCTTTCAAAGAAATTTTAGGGCAAATAGATAAATTAATCAATTAAGCGATCTCTGAATAACGAGCACAGTAGAGTACTAGGCTATTTAGACTCTTCCTGTTTATATAAGTAGCAATGTTATAAGCAGGCGTGATTTTTTGCTGGTCCCTTCTCTATAAAAATAGAAAAACCTCTTTATTTCAACAACTTAACCAAATTCCAAAGCCAGTAGTATTATACAAATGAACTACGTATACGATAACGTAACAAATAACGTTTGGAACGCATTAGCGGCGCAGCAATCACATATCAGCGTACGGTTGTCACGGAAATTGAATCCATCTAATATCGTTTACCATGAATGATGAAATTTGTTATTTATTTAGTAAATTTATGGATGTGGTAAAATTGGATATTGACACATTTTCATTGTATGTTAACACCAAAATTAAGTATTTGAGAAAGAAAGAATTTAACCCGTTTGTTTTTGGTGCGGCAGTAGTATGGTACCTAATCAAATTATAATTAAAAACAGGATCAAAACAAATTGTATTATAGTTGTGCGTATCAATACACAGTAAACAGTTTTATTATTTTACTAGCTGTTACCCGCGACTTCGTCCGCGCGAAATAAATACTGAGGTAACTCAGGCAGTACCTATTTGTATAGCCAGACACATTTACGGTTACTAAAACAGCTTATAGTAAAACTTAAAGTACCTATACAATTTCATCAAAATCGGTTCAGTTGTTTAGGTCTGAAAGCGTAAGATACATTCGGCCTTCATTTCAACTCCAATTTCATCCCCATACTTTTCGAAATTACAAAATTGCAAGAACAAACATTAGTTTGCTTCATGTCAAGTGTCTATGTAGGTACAGAGTTTCATGGTTTTATCTCCAACGGTTGGGAACTTCCATATTGACATTCATCCCCCATTTCTACCCCAATTTCACCCCCGTACAGTTTAAAATTACAAAATTGCTAGAACAAACATTCGTTCGCTTCGTGTCAAGTGCCTATAATATACGGAGTTTCATGGTTTTATCTTCAACTGTAAGGAACTTTCATATTTACATTCATCCCCCATTTCAACCCCAATTTCACCCCATATAGTTCGAAATTACGAAATTGATAGAACAAACATTCGTTTGCTTCATGTTAAGTGTCTATATACAGAGTTTCATGGTTTTATCTTCAACGGTTGGGAACGTCCATATTGGCATTCATACCCCATTTCAACCCCAATATCACCCCCGTGCAGTTTGAAATTACAAAATTGATAGAAAAAACATTTAATTCCTTCGTGTAAAGTGCCTAGATACAAAATTTTATAACCTTAAAAATCACGAATTTTCATACAACCGTTCATCCCTTGTTTCACCCTCTTAGGGGTTGAATTTCGCGAAACCCCGTCTTAGCGAGCGCCAACATGCTAAAAGGGACCTCCATGCAAAGTTTCAGATTCCTAGCGTTAATAGTTTCTGAGATTCCTTGATGAGTGACCTTTCGCTTTTATTAGAGAAGATTTATTTTAAAAGAATGAAGAAAAACATCCACTTTAAGCAAAACAAAATCAAAAGCTTAAGGTGGATGAAGTTTTTAAAACATATTATTCTTACAAAGCTCAATTGAGCACAAGCTCAAGGTTGCTGTTGAACAAAAAATCTGCGATATCTTCCTAATAAAAAGAAGATTTTTAAAAGGTAATTTGCCACGGTGTCAGTTACATAATTTATACCTCAAAACTTGTTCTTGTTTTGTCTTGGTTCTTGTTTTTACTAATATATCTGACTTACGCTGGATGGTCTATTATATAAACCCTTGTAGGTAAATTTCTTAATACAATAATATGTTACAAATATATTTTTAACAAATGCCACATCATTCACTCTTAGTAACTTCACAATCACACGTAACGAGTTGCCCACATCATATCGATATTATTAATTCGGATATGGATCCGATCGCCGGCGGTATCGTAAACTCAATAATCGAGTTGCGTTCTACGATATATCGAATATCAATATCACACCCGTATATCGAATTCACGCCTCGAGGTTTTTACGATTGAAGGGATGTTTTAGCGAGATTGTGTTGGTATTGTTTTTTTATGATATTTGTTGATAGAATTAAATTTAAAAAAAAACTGTTCGTGGGGAAGTCTTCAGTTAATAGTTTTCGTATCAAAATGTTGTCTGTAAACATATGCGACTCATTTACAAGAACTAACTTCTGAAAGTTCATTTCAACAATGTCAAACTGTAAAATCAACTATTGTGCAGTAGTTGTAGAACTCTTTGCAGATGCTTGAGGAAGTACAATAACTTTGTTAGTTATTCTATCACTAAGCGGTAATGTGCTCTGTGTTGCCGTTTGAAGGGAAATATTTCAAGATAAATTATAGAGCAAAGAGCTAAGACATCTGATATGTCTGAATATAGTCTTGCAATTGGATTAGATGCGTGGTATTATGAAGTTACGGGTAGGAAGTCATGTGCGTTTCACCGCTAAGAAAAATATCGTGAGAAAACCGGTATGTTCCTAGAATCTTTCGAAGTTTTGCATCATCCCCGAACTGGGCCAACGTGGTCGATTACAGCGTTGGCTCTTCCCCTTACGAGAGAAGGCCCCGACAATGCTCCCACTATAAGTAGTGGGAGCATTTGGTGCCTGCTTAGGCTGAAACTGGGCTGTCGTAGGCAGGCGTATTGCTTTTCATCAGGCATACGTAATGATCGGCCAAATACTCTAAGCTCTAAAGCTATAACTTAATCTATGCTAAAAAAAAAATGTTTGTGTTAACTCTCTCTACAGTAATTTAGCAAGAGCCACAATCCTCCATACAGGCCCAAACTTCTCAAGAAATCCATGCAAATTCCAAATGATAATCGAGTCCAAATATATTAATTTTAAGCCCACATCTGCATTACATAACTAACGTAAAGTTACGGGTTTGGGTATGTTTGGGACTAGTTCGGGTCTGAGGTCATGGGACGTACAGACAGACTGTATTTCCATACATTTACATATCACACGGCGATTCGGATTTCTGAAGTAAAGTGGTTTTGTGAGAAGAAATGGAAATCTACGTTTTAACTACTGACCTTTTATGTGTAGAGTGTATGTTTGTAGTTATATATGTAGGTCATAAATAGGTATTATTTTTATTATTACGATGTGTTGACTATTACAAAGAGTTGAGAATTTTTTTTGTTCAATGAAATAAGTTTCGAAATTTTCAGCGTTTTTGGTGTAAAAATCGACAGAATCAGAGAAACAACAATTGAACCTAAGCTAGGTTTTGTCGTACTATGGTTAATCTAATGTACTGTGGTTATATTTACAATTTGAGTCAGTGTGACCACCCCAAGTAGACTATAGCATGGTATAGAAATTCAGGTACCTGATAGTACAATATAGGTAGTTAATCAGATATAGTATCGCACCTCAGATTTCAAAATATTCAGTGTGCAGAAGTACAGATCATGTGCCTATGCACTTCACTTCTCATACCTGCGTTCAGGGTTTTTAACTCTGACTTATGCGAAAAATTGTAGTGGCACTATTACCTAGTTACTGGATCAATTGTTCAGTATAAAACTAGAAAACTAATTGAATTATAATGCAATTAGAGCTATTGTACTCATAATTATGCACGTGTCCTATTAATATTATAAATATCAATGTTTGGATAATTTGATGTTTCGATTATAGGATGCTTTTTGCTCAATCACATCGTAACGTGTGAACAGATCGGGTTGAAATTTGGAACATAGTTCAATCATAGCCTGGAAAATACTTATGCTACTTTTTATCCCGAAAAATAAAGGGAACATGAACTACGTGGGTAAAACCGGCGGGGCGCTGCTGCCAGTAAAACATATCATACAAAATAGCATTATTCATCCATCTTTGGAAAAAAAACACAAGACGCGTATTGGAAGAGGACAGCACCTCACTCGCACTGTTCCCAACTGATCCGAGATATCATGTCTGTGAGTAATGTCTATGTGTGCGTTGCTTGATCGTGTTTTGTGTGTAGTTTTACTTCTGGATGTTGTTTGTTTTGTGCTTAGTTGCTACATCCCAGGATTACAGCCGTACCGATATGTGTCGTTGGATTAAACTCGATCACGTGATCTGTCGCGATCGCGCCTACGTGTGTTAATATAGAGCTTGTTAGTCTAGTGTACAAGTTATGCGCTGAAAGCGATTTTGTGTTTACGTGGGAGGAGTATTTACCGCATTGAAACTTTTTATTGCTGTTAATTATTTTCATTCAAGATTATTTTAGCTTGTGCCTTGTGTTTTGGTGTAATGATACGTACTATATGTACTAATGGACCATTTATACTTCATAATCAAACCACATACCTAAACAAACCACAAGTAAATTACCTATAGGTCAATTTAGGTCAAGATATAGTTAAGGCACTAAACATTATCAGTTAAGGGCGTACCCCGAGCAAATGACCTTGGGTATTTCTTACCTTATCGCACACCGCAAGAAAAAGCAAACAAAAAAAAAAGAAGAGAAACAGTAGGATTTGTCGCTGTTTTACGATCAAATTTTAGAATAAACTCTTTAAAAAATCAGATTTCGGTCATTTGAAAAAAAAAACTACCAAATTGTTCGTAATGGAATTGTCTATCCATTGGTGTAAGTACAAAATCAAAATAATGGAGGTTTTTCGAGGAGATGCATGATAACTACAATTATTTAATTGTTTCATGGTTTCGTTGTGAGGCGATTATTTAAACAATAAGTTCATTATCAAAAAAATAAAACTACCATTTTGAAGCTGTTGAAATTTAATGTATTTTTTACCAGTTGATATTTGTTTTGGCTAATGAGTAGATAGCTCTGAAAACTGGACAAAAATCTCGTTTTGCTGGGGGCTGGGGGCACCTTAAGGGGGCGCCTAAAGCCAGAAAACGAAAAAAAGGACATTTTCGACGCCGCTCACTGAAGTTAAGAAACTAAAAACTATGACAAAAAAAATATTGACGTGTGGGTACAATCAAGAAGAAGCACAATAACCGAATAGAATTTTAAAAATAGATCAAAGTTTTTTACAAAAAAAAAAAAAAAATTACACCGAAAAAACCCGTTTTAATTCGAGTACTCGAAATTATCAGCGATGACCCCACATTTTTTTTTGGTAATAAAATTCCTATTTGTACGTTCTAGTAAAGTAACCGAACACTTTTTTAAATTTATGTTTAGTTATTGAGTAATTAAATAAAACTTGGTCAAAAATGGACGCCTGATTGAATATTGATTTTTCCTCCAAACTGTGTCATGCTATTCTCGACTTTATGTACATCACATTAAGAAACGCGTCGCGCGGGTGAAATCTGGTTTTTTCCTGGCTTTAGGCGCACTCTTAAAAGATTTTTTCAGCATGCTAGCTGCAATACCACACTGAACGTAACATTAACACTTTCGTCGTCTCTATGCAGTGTAGGATTTTTGGGGAAAAAACCTTCATTTCAAAAGGCCGCAGGTCACAACTGAGAGAACTTGGCGCATGAAATATATTTGATGTACATTAAGTTGTTTTTTAAAAGTAAGATAACGAATATAATGATAGTTAAGCATAAGGTAGGTGGGGTAAATAACTATCAAATTTGCTTTGCTTTGCATGGTGCAAATTGGGTGCAATGTTAACATTGTTTTCAAGGTTTTTGTAACTTATACCACACCCCAACCCGTATAATTATATCGCGTCCCTTGTTAGAATTAATCTCGGTCGGGCACGACATCTGTATTCGACAATTATGTTCATATGAAACCAATACTCGTATCCGCAACATCTGCCTGCCTTGTCTAGCTGTAGGGATAGGAATGAGATGGAGATAATATTTGTGTGCGAGATGTGGGGCTTAATGAGGTTTGTTTAGAAACACGTTTGAAGGTTTAATTACAGGAATTCGATAGATTACAGTTAAATTTCGTAGACCGCATACTCGTTAAATATTTGAAGTGATAGGACTCTTTGCAGAGTCCGACTAGGGAAGTGCAACACCTTTGCGAGTTATTGTACCGCCAAGCGGTAATGTGGCGACAATATTAAATACTGTTTATGTTTGAAGGGCAACGTATCCAGAGAAAGGCATAGTTGTAAATCATGTTATATATTTGGGTGACGAGCGCAGTGCTGCTGTACTAGGTAATGATTTAGACTATTCATATTCCAATAGCTGTATCGTTTTTGGAGCTATATAGATTGTGTAGTGTTAGCCAAGTGTAAGCTATGTATGACAACCAATATATATTTATATTTAATTATGCAAGCGGGGCTTAAAACTATGACTTCAAGTTTTTTTTTTTAAATAAACAGTGACGAGACGAGCTGGACATGTGCCTGATGGTAAGCAACATGCCTGCCACATAACAGCACAGTGACACGCAGCTACTGGAACATGAAGAGCCAAAATCATTACCTAGCACCGCACTGCGCTCGTCACCCAGAGATTCAAGTTGTTATATAAGCCCTGTAATTTATCTGGAAACATTGCCCTTCAAACCGGAACACAGTAATGTTTGCACATTACTGCTTGGCGGTAGAATAATTGACAAAGGTGTGGTACTTCCCCAGGCGGACTCTGCTAAGAGTCCAACCAATACAAAAAAGTTTGAAACTCTGTCGTTCCGGCCAGTATTTAAAGGTTAGTAAGCCTTTCTTGTAACAGAAGCCTATAGACAGATGAAACAAATAAGGATGGTCCCTTATTTAAAATAACATTAAGCATAATACAACATACAACACAGATTATTTATCAGACTTCCTAATGATAGTTCAAAATAATCTGTATCAATACGAAGAATTTCAGCGGAATTCCATAACTACTGTTTTGACTTCATGTAATTAATCTTTCTGATGCGGCTTACAATGCTCCCATAATTTTACTTCTGATATAATTATATTGCCTAAACGGGAACAAGTCATTATCGCAATAAGGATGTGATTACTATGTGTATTGCCGGATAAACTATCTTTAACTTCGACTACATTTAAAAATTAAATTCATTTAAGTTCTAGCAGGTCTTTTCCGTTAAATTGGAGAAGCAAGTAACTTTTATTACATAACTAGCAGCGCCCCGCGGTTTTACCCGCGTAGTTCCCGTTCCCGTTGTTTTATCGGGATCAAAAGTAGCCTATGTGTTCTTCCAGACTATAATCTATCTGTGTTCCAAATTTCAGCCCGATCCGTTCATACGTTAGGACGTGATTGAGCAACAAACATCCAAACATTGACATTTATAATATTAGTAGGATAATCATACATTGAAATGTGAAGCCAAATTAAGTCATTTTATCAGAGATACACTTCGGGGTGTTTGCAACTGTTCTGTATGATCTAATACCACCTTGCCTATTTTCCTATCGGACTGCTCGTAGCTCGAAAAAGCTATATCGTTTTATGGTTGACGTTTCAAAGACTCAAACGTCGAGAGTGAATCGGTTTCTCATAGGTAAGCAAGCTCCATCTTAGATCGCATCGTCGCTTAACATCAGGCGAGATGGTGGTCAAGTGAGAACCTAAATTAGTTTAAAAAAGAACGTTTAACTCTAGTTTTCGATTAGAACGTCTAGGCTGTGGAATCTGATGCCCAAACAGTTTTTCTTGAGCAGTTACAGTCTTGGTGTCCTCAACTCGAACCTGAATCGGTTTCTTCTAGGTAAGCAAGTTCCATCGTAGACTACATGCATCGTCGCATAACATGGCATAACATCAGACGAGATGGCAGTCTTAGTCTTAGCAGAGTCCGCCTGGGGAAGTACCACACCTTTGCCAAATATTCTACCGCCAAGCAGTAATGTGCAAACATTACTGTGTTCCGGTTTGAAGGGCAATGATTCCAGAGAAATTACAGGGCTTAGAGACATAATATCTTAGACCACTGGGTGACGAGCGCAGTGCAGTGCTAGGTAATGATTTGGACTATCATGTTCCAATAGCTGCGTGTCACTGTGCTGTTATGTGGCAGGCATGTTGCTTACCATCAGGCAAATGTTCTGCTCGTCTCGTCTATCTTTAATTTAAAAAAAAAAATGGTTGACATGCCAAAGACTCGAACGTCCAGAGTGAATCGGTTTCTCGTATGTAAGCATGCTCCATCGTAGATCGCATCGTCGCTTAACATCAGGCGAGATGGTGATCAATTCATCATCAACAGCCCAGTAAACGTTCCCACTGCTGGGACTCGGGGCCTTCTCTCGCAAGGAGAGAGTTAAGGCCATAATCCACTACGCTGGCCCAGTGCGGGTTGGCGGATGACACATGACTTCGAAAGATTCTAGGTACATGTCGGTTTCCTCACGATGTTTTCCTTCACCGTTTTAAGTTAGCGGCATTACGCACATGACTTCGAAAACACAGTGGTGCGTGTGGGGTTTGAACCCGGGATCTCCGGATCGGCAGCCGCCGTTCTCCCGACTAGACCACCGTAACTTCAATCAATGCGATGCGGTGGTCAATTGCGAACCTATAATAGTTAAAAATAAAATAACGAAGAGGTTTAACTCTATTTTTCGATAAGAACGTCTAGGCTGTGGAATCTGATGCCCAAACAGTTTTCCTGAGCGGAAACAGTCTTGGTGTCCTCAACTCGAACCTGAATCGGTTACTTCTAGGTAAGCAAGTTCCATCGTAGACTACATATATCATCGCATAACATCAGACAAGATGGCAGTCTTATAACAGTTAAAATAAAGTCACGGCTGTTCCTGTGATCAAAAGTTGCCTATGTGTTGTTCCAGACTATAATTCGACTGTTTTCCAAATTTAATACGCTTTATAGTTATCTATATAATGAGTACATACATAAATGGATCTTAGAAATGTATGCACGCTCATAACGTTTGAATGACTGTAGCAAATTGAATGATACCTTGTTTTATGTGTTTGTTATTACCAGGGCAAGGTTTCTACATACAAAAATTACAAAAAAAAATACAGCTATACGAAGTTTGCTGGGTCAGTTAGTTATCCATAAAAACGATAGGTAAGTTAATAGAAAAACAAATTAACGTAATCGTTTTTGGCCGATCTTATTTCATCTACAGCTACATCACTATTGGAGAATTATCTACGAATAAGCTTTCAGCGATACACAGCCAACACATTGCCCTATCTGTCCATTTATCTGGCTCATAAACCAGCGTATCAAGCGCTTGCTACCGACAAAACACATTATATCTCCTTAACAATGGAATGGGCCAGTTGAGACGACGAAGAAGAATAGGTCGAGATTGATAGCGAATAGAGTTATGTGAATAAACGGAAAGAAAAAAAATCGAAGTAGACCTTGTAGTAAAAAAAATACTGATACGTTATTATGGCGCATTCATACCCTTTGTGCTTTTGCTCATTTCGTCAAAAAGTAAATAAGATCTAAGAATAAACATGTACAAATTAATACCTTAACCTTTTGACCGCCAGGACTAAATTGCATTTCCGTGCCCTGGACGCCAAGCGTACGAAATAAGACAAAATAAAAAAAAATGGTTTTTACACCTACCTTACAGACATGTAAGGTCGGTTTACTGACGATAGTTAAACGTGACAACGTCTTAAGAAAATACTGATGGAATGGTACTGATGACGTCATGCGGCGAGGTAACGGCGGTAACGGCACATGACGTCATGTTTTGCGGGCGTGCAGCCGGCTTCATCGAATTATGAGACGTTATCACGTCAAAAAAAATTGTGCTGTCACCATTTGATATCTAACACACAACGTTTTGGTATAGTCCGTTTTTTGTCACCTATAGACGTCGTTGGCGTACAAGGCTCGCTAGCGCTTGTCAAGTATAGTTGACTCTGGCGTTCGCGCCCCGCAGGTTTAGCAGCGTAGTTCCTGTCATGTTATTTTATCGGGAAAAAAATATGGAAGTATAGCCTATGTGTTCTTCCAGACTATTATCTAACTGTATTCCAAGATATCAGCTCGATCCGTTCATATGCAACGACGGGGGTGTAGCAACAAACATCGAAACATTGATATTTTATAATATTAACTAGCCAGCCTGCGGTTTCACCTACGTAGCTCCCGTTTCCGTTGTTATCCCGGGATTAAAAGTAGCCCATGTGTTCCTTCAGACTATAATCTAATTGTGTCTACATTTTTTTTTTGTAAATAAAGAGTGACAAGACGAGCCGGACATGTGCCTGATGGTAAGCAACATACCTGCCACATGACAGCACAGTGACATGCAGCTATAGGAACATGAAGAGTCCAAATCATCACTCTGGGTGACCCCAGAGATCTAAGATGTTATATATCTAAGCCCTGTAATTTCTCTGGAAACATTACCCTTCAAACCGGAACACAGTAATGTTTGCACATTACTGCTTGGCGGTAGAATAACTGGCAAAGGTGTGGTACTTCCCCAGGCGGACTCTGCTAAGAGTCCTACCACTACAAAATGCCCAATCCGTTTAGATATTATTATTACGACGTGATTGAGCAACTAACATCCAAATATCCAAACATTGACCTATTAGTAGGATAGGATTACTAATTCCCGTACAATCCACCCCGTCTGCTTTTGGCACAAAGGTACCAATGACACGTACCGTGTTCAACGTTGAACAAACATTGTCTAATTTTGTCCCAGGAATGAGCTGGAGCAGTTGTTGCGTCACCGACATGGTAATAGGGTACCGGACTGGGTCAAAAATACACCATCCTAATTAGTCCGTCAGCTAGATCATGGAAAAATATTGGACACGTATTTTTTGTTTTTTCATAATAATAAAAAAAGTCAAAGATATAGACCATCAAACTTCGAGAGTGGGGGGTCGCGACGTGACTCGTGAGTGAAATTCGTACTCACAAGTGACGTCACACGAAACTTCGAAGCGCTGTATCTTCGTAATTTTTTGTTTGTGAAACAAAAGAAAAAATACGTGTACAATATTTTTTGGCAATCTAACTAACGGGCTACTTAGTTTTTTTTTAGGATTGTACCCTATTTAACGACGTAGCTATCAGCGGAGCGGAGGGTCTACCGCCTAACTAAAACTATCTTCGGTTTGATATTACTCTCTCTCTCTTTTCTTTTCGCTTGAAATGATAGAGACAGCAATCGCAAAACCATAGTCGATTTAACTAGGCGGTACGTTTTTAGAATGGCTGAAATCTTGTGAGTTCAGAACTTATGATTAAAAGTGACACATTGTTTAACATTCATCATTTTAAGCCCATAATACCCCACTCAGCCTGATCTTTAGTATTACGTTTACTACCAGCTGGCTTCCGTATATCGTCCCTCCATCTAGTCTCAGGGTATCCTATACGATGTTTACCGATTCTCGTCTCCACTCTAGAATCCGTCTACCCCCAACATTGTGCAACAACAGTGGTGTTTAATACTAGCATTCGAAGTTGATTAGTTTTTAATTTTGTCAGTAGTAGCACAGTCTATTAAATCATACAGTCGTTCGACGAAGCTGTCTAGACGGGGCAATCGTGCGGGGCGTGTGGAGTGAGACGCAGGAAGCGCGCTCCTGCATTGCCTACATTACAATGTTAGTATTGCAGGAGCGCCACTCAGGGCTGTCATCTTCCGTATGTTTTAATTTTATTTTGATGCCACGTTTTTAAAATTGCGACAACCCTACCCGTGTCTAGTCATTATTGGCGTTTCTCCTAAGATCAAAGGCAATGAACTACTAGTAGTATTTCTTTATACTGTGGTAGTAGTTCCTATAACCACTGATACCTTTTTTTATAAATTAAAGGAAGCTACCAGCGAGCAATGTAACCACACCCCAATGTTAAGAAGGCCAATTAATCAGGAGCTGTTCTAATGAGCGAATATTTCATTGTCCAGCTCCCTGCACGATAGCAGCTAAAGGCTTGCCAAATGTATACGATAAATACCTATTATAATACGACTTGTACTCTGAGCATTGACAAAAAGACATTAGATAAAAGTCTAATATCTTTAAACGACCAATTCGTGTATGTACATGTATGTGGTAACTATTTAATAAATATTCTCCACCAACACCGCTTATGCACTATTTTTGTCGTAGACTTTCTATGCTAAGGTTGCCTGGTAGATATTTTTAAAAATATAATGCAAAAAAAAATCTTTATAGGTAAGAGTAGAACATCTAAATTTACAATAGTGAGGTCATAAACTCGACTTTCACCTTAAACTGAATTGTTCAAAGAAGAATATTTTTCCAGGTCACACGTAATCTGCTAACCTGCATTTGGCCAGAGTGGTAGGCTATGTAGGTAGTGGTAGGCAGACTGAAGTGGCAATGGGCCGGTCACATTTGTCGCAGACCCGATTACCGTTGGGGTAGACAGACAGCTTCAGGAGTGGAGACCGCGAATCGGTAAACGTAGTATAGGACACCCTGAGACTAGATGGAGTGACGATATAAGAAAGACGGGTGGTCGCGGTTGGAAACGTAAGACCGAGGATCGGGCTGAGTGGCGTATAATAGCCTATGAGAGGCCTATGCTCATCAGTGGACGAACACGGGCTGATGATGATGATAGGTTATGGTCTAAGTGGCTAAGTAGGCTAAGTCTTCACACAAGTAGACTCTGTATGAAGTTCCATCACTAGAAACTAATATTCGAATACAATTCCAGCCCAACTTCAGAACACATATGGTACCAAAACATTTCTCCAACTACCCGTAATATATCTACCATTAAGTTTTCAATAAGGACGGGCACATATTGGTGAATATTCTCGGCTATTATAATTTTGATACGGGTAAGGGATCGCCAGTAGGAATTAACTTATCACGGTAGCGCCGCATCTGCATACCTTAAACATTTATGTGGGTGGACGCACTCAGGGGCAATAGTTTTGAAAAGTAATTGTTAAAATCAAAAAATGTATCCAAATTTCGATGAAAACTTACTTAATTTTTTTTGTTAACAGTTGTAATTTGATATAAGATTTTTTGATGGTTTGTTATATGTTTTATTTTGGGGCTAAATATACTTTGTGCTATTGTTACAAGAGTAGTGAAACGTGATTAAAGTTTTAACAAAGTTTGAACAAAAGAATAACTAATGTTAGAATTGTGTTGAGTGAAACTCAATTGTATTTTATTTAGTTTCGTTTGGGACGTAAGCAATAGTCACTTATGTTGCTATAATTAGTTCAAAAGAAGAGCGTAATATCCATTCATACAAACTTTTTCAATTACAATAATAATACGAGTAATAAGCCAATTGCACTGCTGTTTGAAAGAAACCAATAATCAAATAGGTATTCAACAAAAAATGCAAAATTTACTAAGAACTTAACAAAATTACATAAAAATTAATTAACAAAATTACAAAATCACACACACACCTGTACAGGGAGGTTGACACATTTGCACGTAACTTACAAATATTTGTCTAACAACGTAATGTAATAACTCGTTTCAGGTCAATTTTGTCACAGCGATTACAAACCAACCGCGTATATCATTTATTTTATTTTAATGTCTCTGATTGATGAACCCAGTGATAAATCCGTACCTAATTGCATAATTTCTGGATAGCATTTCAAATAACTGTAGAGGTATTATAGGGTTATGCAACAATAGGGTACAATCCTCAAAAAACTAATTAGTCCGTCAGTTAGATTGCTGAAAAATATTGTACACGTATTTTTTCTTTTGTTTCACAAACAAAAAATTACGAAGATACAGCGCTTAGAAGTTTCGCGTGACGTCACTCGTGTCTACGATTTTTACTCACGAGTGACGTCGCGACCCCCCACTCTCGAAGTTTGATGTTCTATATCTTTGTGGATTTTTGATATTTGAAAAAATAAAAAATACGTGCCCTATATTTTTCCATGATCTAGCTGACGGACTAATTAGAATAGTGTATTTTTGACCCAGTCCGGTACCCTATTGACAGAGGCACCCGACTTGTTCACCTTGTTATTCTTAGCGTAAATGACAACCTTAACAATTTAAAATAAAATTATAAGTACTTACTTTTGTAGTAATACGTAAAAAAAATCAAATGACAACAAAAGTATTTCACAAAACACCAATTTTCCTATTTACAAAGTTAATACAATTATTAAAAGCATAACTCGAACTAGCAAAATATTTTAATAGAAATTGTTCAACTCTGAGTCCGTCCCGCTACCACCCCATTCGGACGCGGGTAGTAAGACACATATCTCAGACGGGGATGCAAGAAATGCCCGCACCCCAATATGTAGATTCCGACTTCGCCTGCTCACTGCGGTCATTACTGTACATCTATACATAGTCTTGGTACTTGATACTTTAATTAATGTAATGATTAAATTTTCCAGAATCGTCGTATTAAATTTAAATCTAATATCCAAATCAGAGTAGAATGGTAGAAGCACTGATGAGATCAAACCGCCTTAGTTGTAAAATTATGTAGAAACAAAGCATTGTAGTACTGATTTTGTTATTTTCCGGGGATAAAAAGCTACTGTTCATTCCTAGAAAATAACTAATTGTTTTATTTATTATTTATAATTATGTGCTATTGGCCCTTTTTGACACGCTTCATAAGTTTTTATGTCAAAGAGAAACATGTACGTACATAAATAAAAAAAATCGAATTTATAACATTAGTAGGAATAAGTGGATGTTCGCCGAAAGGGACCATCTTTCAGGTTTTTTTTCAATTTACCCGAAAGGTCGGTTGCTGATACGTACATAATACCCGTTTAGCTTACAGGAGTCGAAATACTCGAAGCATACCTATACGCAATATTAAATTAAGAAGAACAATAAATGCACACCTTGCTCGTCTTTTCACTATCTCTTGAAATAGTACAAATTGATTACAATTTACAATCTGTTAATAATATGTGTATATGCACAAACTCCAGTGGTTTTGGCGGCTAGAACATCCAATTTTGACTAGCTTGAGTTCGTTAAATTATGACTACACATTTTACTAATTAGCAAGTGCAAGGTTTTGAGCAAGGTGCAAGTTTTGATGTACAAAGTTGTAACCGTCCCTATAATCATGAGGAAAAATATTGTGAGAAAACTGACAAGTGGCGTGATAAACATCTTTCGAGGATATTAATTTGCCATCCGACAATCCGTTTTATAAAAACTGTCCTATGACTGACGATACATCTTTTTGCCAATAATATTTTCTATCTAAAACATAATTTGTTGCGACTTAGCGAGCCTTGGTCAAGTCAAGTATCAAAACAGTTTGACTAACCAAGAAGTTGTGACGTAACATACCTCCGGCCAATCAGCACGTAGAAAATGTTTTGTCTGCCACGACCCGAGAGTCTTGCCGGCATATGGCGAGAATATCCCTCATTGCGGACGACATGTTTCGATTAGACAACCCTTTCTAGTTTAGGAGTTGATGTAAACTGCTATGTTTCTTCATTGAAATTGTTGTTTTTCAGTTCTGACATAAAGGAATAATTAAATGAACAAACCCCATTTTGCCCTGTTATAGTTCATAGTTTTTTATTAATACCAACAACATAGATACAAGTCAACAGTATACATAAAATGAATAATTAAAATTATAAAAGTAATTAAAATTAAATCATTGCAAATGTCAAATTAAGTATTAATATTGATAAATAGAAAATAAAATTGATGAGAATAAGTATTATAATGTTATGTACCATTTTTTTTTATTTTACATTTTAACTACTAAGTATATGCTTTATGTACTTTTAGCATTTCAAAATCATAGAACGTCTGCTCAATAAGCCATCGCTTTAGGCGAGATTATACAAGTATGTACACAATTTAACGTTTTAAGAAGCTCATTATGAAGGTTCACTTGAAATGTTGATTCACTCAGCAAAAATTATAAAGTAATAACAATCAACATTAAAAGTAAAACAAAATAAAAAAAATACATCATCCCAAAAGAAAACACCACATTTTCTAATAATAAAACAGAGTATCCAGTAAGTTAATAAATAATATAATACAATGACATTCCATTGCCACCACAAACCAAATTGACAACAACATATAAAACCATCATAGATTAGGGCCACAAGAGGTAATCTTATCGCTTAGAATGAACCCTCCCCGATAACTGTTGAGTCTTATGAAACCTATTTACAAAAATTTGGGCAGTGGTGCAACAAAATAAATATATATAAACGAACATAGGTATTACATCTAAACTATGTAGACGTAAAATAATGTTCTTTTAATATTTGACAACTAACATGTACATTTGACACGTAAAATCTACATTCTTTTTGGTCAATAAATATTTCTGGACTCTCTGTACCAAAATATGCGTCTCCTAGACTATAAGCGTCTCAAGACGCAGGGTTGTCGGACGCAGACGCCAGTAATATAATATTATTATAAGCTGCAATTGTCGTATGTGTGTCTGAGGGAATTATTGATGCTCGTCTGCACCCGACAGGAGGTTCTAATACACTTCAACCGGGTAATAAGAGCTTTAAAGACTTGGGCTTTTGTCTTATGCAATTTAAATACTTTTACATAATATAATTTTATATTTCATGTGTTTTTTTTACAACTAATCATCATCATCAACAGCCCACTAAACGTTCCCACTGCTGGGACTCGGGGCCTTCTCTCGCAAGGAGAGAGTTAAGGCCATAATCCACCACGCTGGCCCAGTGCGGGTTGGTGGATGACACATGACTTCGAAAGATTCTAGGTACATGTCGGTTTCCTCACGATGTTTTCCTTCGCCGTTTTAAGTTAGCGGCATTACGCACATGGCTTCGAAAAGACAGTGGTGCGTGTGGGGTTTGAACCTGGGGTCTCCGGATCAGCAGTCGCCGTTCTCCCGACTAGACCAGCCGTTTACCCGAAGTTTGACTTACCCGAAGGTCTACCGCCTATCTAAAACTGTCTTAGCTTTGATATTGCTCTCTCTTTTCTTTTCGCTTGAAATGACAGAGACAGCAATATCAAAGCCATAGCCGATTTAGTTAGGCGGTAGAAGGCCCGATCACGAGTCGTCAACGCTCTCGCTATCTGACTTTTTTAGGAAAGATAACGCCTTCGACACGATTCCGCTTTCAGCACGAAGATTTCGTTGGTGAGTATGGTTGCTTGCTGAATGCACACAAACTTTGTTTCTTTTCTACGTTTCTTAGGAAATTGTCTTATATCTTAGTTGCTTGCTAAATTGGGTATGACGTATTTTTAATTTACTGCTCCTTCTTTTACTCCTTACTCTAATTTTTTTTATTTGGTTTTTTTTATTTTGTTGTTTTCATATGCAGAAAGACTTAAATATAAAAGCTATTCTTGAAAACGAAGTGTCTCTTAAACTATTAATATATTTATAATTTTTAAAAAGCTTGTTTGTTTTGATTGATTTTTGATTTTTAACATAATATTGTACTCGTATAAGTATATTTAGGGTTCCGTAAAACGTAAAAACGGAACCCTTATAGATTCGTCGTGTGTATCTGTCTGTCTGTCCGTCCGTATATCACAGCCACTTTGTTCTAAAACTATAAGATCTGTACTGTTGAAACTTGGTAAGTAGATTAACTCTGTGAATCGGATTGAGATTTTTAAACAAAAATAAAAAAAAAATTGGGAGTAGAACTGAAGCTCTACATTTTTTTCCTCAATCCCGTACGTTTGTGTTATTTATTAATAGGTCTTCAAAAATGGCGTTGAGGTTTCTAATATAATTTTAATACTAAATAATTTGCGCGAGAGACACTTCTAAAGTGGTAAAATGCGTAACTTCTAAAATAAGAGAATGATAAAACTAAAAGAAATATTTGATGTACAAAAAAGCAAAAACAAAAAAATACAAAGATAATAAAGTGCTTAGAAGTTTCGAAATACGCCACGTATAAACACCGTATTTTTTTTCGGTACAAAATTTTAAGCGCCTACATATATTATGTAGACAACATAGCACATTTTAACTCTGCAACAAGCTTACCCTTAAACTCAAAATTAAATAATCTGTAACTAGTTGAAATTTATAAAAATCCTGCTTAAAAGTATGGTCAATTGGCTCCGTTTTGATCTGCTTGCGGTCGCTTTTCTCCCGGTACCTACACTAGCCGTGCGCAGCTCCCTCGCAAAACTACCACATCATCATCATCATTACCTGCAGCCTGCAGACGTCCACTGCTGGACATAGGCCTCCCCCAAAGATTTCCACAATGACCGGTCATGTGCCGCTTCCATCCACCTACTACCCACGAGCAAGAGAATATCATCGGTCCATCGTGTGTCCTTGCAAAACTATCTACTTTTTATTAATTTGCAATATTACATACATAAAAACCTACTCCGTTTAATTTTTAATTTATCATTGCTAAATTTTTTTCATTATTTTTTGGGCTTAGGACTGACAAAATTACATTCAATTCAGTTCAATGGTTTAATCTTTATACGCTAGAAAGGGTTAAAAAATAATGTGTTTTTGGCAAATTCAAAAAGTTGTAAACGGCTACTGACAACAATCACTAATTTACTAAACTATTGGTACTTACAGGTATTAGCATTTGTTCCAAATGATTTTCACTACCATTATCAAAAATGTCTGGCACCTCAATTTGTTTTAAAATTTGTGCGGTGTCCGATTCACCAAAATTACAAGGCGTTTCATTTTATTCCCAAAAAATCATCACGGTATATCAATAGCATTTTTACCGCACGTAAAATAAGAACACATTTACTGTCCATGGGGGTAGGTCATTTGCGGCGTTGTGGGGGGTAGTAGTTTGTAAATAAAGATTACGTAAACTACAAAACAAATGCGTTAAGGTTGTCAGTGACCATAAATTGCATGATACCCATGTTTTTTTTTTCATCAGATTTTCCACTGATTTTTTTTATGTAGACGTGACGTTAAAAACCCCTCTACAAAATTTTGGTGATCTATTGCTTTGTGTCCCATTTTTAAGCTATTGCATAGCTTTTATCGCGGGCCTGGAGACCGAATTTTAGAGATCGTGCATCTCTTTCTTGTGTTTTTCACAATCTACCTGACGGCTGACGGACTAATAAGAATGGCAATTTTTTAACCCAGACATCATCCCAATTATTAATAATTATGACATTTAGCCCTGTACTTATTTAATGTTTTGCTTCTACAATATGTTGGTGTACCCAATGTTGGTGAACTAAATAAATAAATTATGACAATATGAAAATAATTTTGCTCGAGGCATACTAAATAGCAACACGGAAGTGTGTCGGCTGTTCACACATCTCACCGTACCATAACGCTCGTTATGGACATGAGTTCAACTTAGGGTGTGATTGTGTTGAGAGAAAACTCTATTTTGTGCTTTGTTGGATTCAAGCGTCAAAATTTAAACTTTGATACGGGTTTTACTTTTAGTTTAGACAAAAAGAAATAAATAAAAATTCAAGTCAATTTAGTAGTTAGTACATGTAAACCAACTATAGACAACGACAAATAATATTATAATACCCATATAGGTCACATATTACAAGCTTTGGTTAGTTTGGGATTATATGGTGTTGTGTGGTGTACGAGAAATGTCCATAAATATTTATTTACTTAAGTATATTTGTACTTGACCGCTGAATAAAAAAAAACAGCAATCTCTATCTATGATTGCCAAATCATAGGGACTGCCGATAAAAGTGAAAACTTACAACTTAGAATTAAATAGCTCACTTTATATAGTTATTTGCTAAAACGCGGATGGCACTGTCATAAACTAAATAAATATTTTTTGAAAGCGTTAGGTGACGATGACGCGAGTTCTATGGTTTTTGGTCACCCAAAGAAGTGTTCACTTAAAAAATATAAAAAATACCATAATATATATTTTTTCATTATTTTAATAATTTCAAAAACGCTGTTCTAGCCACCATAACACCTCTATAACTGTAAGATAGGCCACAGGCGTGGGCGAGCGTGGGCACTAGAAAGCTCACACTATTACCTCACAAGCTATCCTGGCCAAACTTCCTTGACCTCTCCACCTTTCCACCTTCCTTGACTACACAAACATGAAACTGTGCCTTTTGCTTCTTATCATTTTGACGTAAATTCGACGAACTTCTTACTCATATTACTTACATTTTACACAAAAAAAAAACATTTTAATTTCAAATTGTCATAATTTATGTTTTAAAATAGCATAAATGTTTATAATCTATTCAAAAACCACGAACATAAAGACATATTATATAAGAACAAAAAACCACGTTTTCCGTGGCGCGTTATAATCTCAGGGGTCTTCAGCGCTGGTTATGTTTGATTGAATCTGTTCTGGTTAGTCTAACGACCAAAGTAATGATGATATAGGGATGTGTGGTGTGTCGTCATAAGTCAACTTTAATACAGCGTAAGCGCATTGTGACGTCATCGTGGTTAACAATTATCGCTTTTACATAGGTACTTATAGGTACATGTTTATAAGTAACGTGCATAGTTTATTGAAATCTTTAAGTTTGCGTATATTTTTGGCCGATGACAAAATTATAACGAAAATAAATAATTTATTTTTTCCGTAAAAACAAGAACCGATTTTAAAATTAAATTCCGACATTCGACCAAATTGCATAAGAATCTGTCACTCTTATTTGTCACGAACTCAATCGATATTCATGCACGAAAGTTTGCATTTTCGTCCAACTTCAGAGATAGAATGGTTGGGAAATAAATATTGTACAATTTGCTCGTTATATAACATTACCCAAGCGAAGCTGGAACGGGCAGCTAGGATAATGTATTTCTCAAATATATCTATCTATACGAAGATTTTGTTTTCTGAAAACTATAACATTAGGGTGATTTAAGCTAATTCTTTGTAGTCTGTCAAAACTTTATCAAGCTACTCAGTCATAAGTGTCCGTGTTCCCAAAACCAGCAGTTTGGTGGCACATGTGTCCGTAATACCGTCCATTTGTCAGACTGTAATTGCGAAGTGATTCTACTTCGCTGTCCCTTACTCAAATCTTAACGTCAGTTCGCCATAGTTTGAATTAAGTGGTTCAACCAACGATGTATTTCGGTATGGAAACGAAATATGCCAAAACTTTTTAAGCTGAAAATGATATACAATGTACCATGTATCTCTTTACTGTACGTACTTCACAAGCCGAAAAACTGTATTTTTTTAGGTAAAAACTTCTTTTGGCTAGACAGATTTTTCGTGGGAATTGAATTCATTCGTCACGCTCGGGTATGATAAGAAAGCTTCGGGTAAACTCGGGACCATGCCTATTGGCCATCTAGAAATACGTCAGCCAATGGGAAATGCTGTCGCATTTCTAGATGGCCATGGCAAGATGGCGAGGCCACGCCCTCCGGTTACACCAGTATAGTTTCCAAGGTAAGCTATCTAATTCTGAATTATAAGTTTTCACTTCTATCGGGAGTTCCTATGACTGCCAATTTATTTTTAACAAAATCAAATGAAGTTTGTACTATTTTACACTTGTAACGACAATAATGGGTGCTCAAAGAGACAAAATTGAACTAAGCCTGGTTTTTTGAAATGGCCGGTGGCCTTAAAACAAACAAAATCAATGTAGTCAAGTAGTTTGACAGAAATAATTAAGAAGTTTGAAATAGTTTTTTATTTAAAATTGCTGTTTTTCAATTTTCAAAAATTCAATCATACTCATTTATAATAGATTATGATTGAACTACTATATGGTAAATATATACGGTATTTACTTAACTGAAGTATATTGTTTTGATTTTAAAAAAATCTTTGAGCATTTTTTTTCGTTATAAGCTATTCCTTATCATTTTTAGTTGTTTTTTGTACATTGACAGAGATATAAAGCACAATTAGCTCAAAAGTAAGACGTAATAGTCAAGTTACTGCAAAACATTAATTTTCAAAATGTACAGTTAGGATGACTGTCATTATTCAATGTACGTACTTATATAATTTAACATGTTGTAATATAAATTCGCATACATTTTAAATAAAAGAACACTATGTTTGTGATTATTTTGAATGGTATTGCAACACTTACTTCGTCACATAAATGTTACTAGAAATCAGCTGATTATTACTTGTCTATTTTACTACATCTTGTCTGGGTGACACCATGTTGGAAAGCCTGATGCATTGTGGCAATATATTGCTGAATACGTTTCTATTTTCATTTTCCGCTGCACTGGCAATCCTTATTGGATTTTTAATTTAATTTCTTGTATAAAATATTCTTTTGTTGAAATAGAGCATTTCGTCTGGGTTCTACTTCTGGGTTCAACCTTAATGGGTGTTTGTTGTTTATATCTACTACAAGTATATGCTCATAAACAAGCAAATTACTTATAATTACACCATTTTTTCTGGGTTCTACTTCTGGGGTCAACCTTAATGGGTTTTCATTATCGCTACCTAGTATATTCTCATAAACAAGAATATTACTTAAAGAGACAGCTGATATGAAAATTATAACAAAAACCTCTCGTTTTATATCAGGACAAATAGAATAAAGCTCAGAGGTGAAGTATAATGGATTAAAACAAATACGTTGTTAAATCGCTGACTGTAAACCGAATGCAACCAATGTGGTGATGTTGAATCAAAAATGGTTGAGTCAACATTGACTCATCAGCAATTTTTAACGAAACTAGGGATGGGGCTATAAAGGCCTCGTTTTTTTAAAATCCTGTTTGGACTTTTAAATACTTAATAGGTATATTCTAGTTAAATTAAAAAGTAATGGTAGGTTGCTGTAAACCTGAAAATCGGTACTTCTCGAGGTATGTTATCAAAACAGAAGCCTGTTTTGTAAATTTGATTTAATATTGTTTTGAAATAGATTTTTTTTAAATTTTATTCTTATTGTGTTAATTTTCCAGACATATGTATGTATATATTTTTTTCAATTCTATATTACGGAATCCGGGGCTCTTGCATCCGGGCACTATCCATTGCATGCCTCTGGAGTTGTGTTAAATTAACTTTGTATAATATTACGTAACAGTAATATTTATGGGCTATGGTTTTGCTATGTTGTGTGTGTGCAAGCAGACTAGCGTCCTAAAAGCAGCACCCGATCACAAGTTCGACGCACACACCAGCCATTGCTGCCCTCGACCGATCGACACGATTTTTAGGGGAAAAAAATAATTTGCCACCATGCGCCACTACAAGCAGGAGTCTATTATTTATAATATGTATTACTAGTATCTACCCGCAAGTGTGTCCACGTTGACATGTCTTTTGATGCCCTTGACGTTTTTGTTCAAAAAATTTTTATTAAAAAAATACTTTTATTTTTCAGTGTTCTACAGAAATGATAAATCGATTCAAGAAATAATATTATTCCCTGTAAACCAAATAACAGAGTTCAATTAAAAAATCTTATGTGTTTTTTTTTTTTTTTTGTAATGATAAATTACATATTAACTAAAATAATATTTTAACCAACTAATCTCCGAATAACCCACCTCTAACTGCTCCCGGCGCAAAAGTGCCCATGATGCTCGCCGCGTTCCCACGCTGAATGGCAATGGCCAACCTTTGCTCCAGGAACGCACCAGAGCGGGAGTCACCTTCTCCCTGAGCTTGCGCCTATGCCTGTGTTTTTTTAGACAATTTCGACACGATCTTTAAAATCAAATAATATAAAGGAATCCGAGAAATTGAAATAGTTTAAAAACATAAAGTATTTTTTTGAACTGAGCAAAGTTCACCTCGAAGAAGTGCAATCTATCTATATTTATTGTTTATCTGAGGTTACACTACACGAACTATTACATCGACCATTTTGAAAAAACTAAATTTTTCTGAAGTCTTTCTATTTTTTTTACATTTTCTTTTTCAGAGTAGTCTCAACTCTAATCCTTGTTGGTCCAAGCCGGGAGCCATGTAAACATACGTTTTGTTTGGTATTTCTGGCTGAGCTGTCAGTACACGTTCAGTTTATTTGGCATGTGAAGTCGGCTAATGACGTTAATTGTCCTGCGCTTTATTAGCTTGGCAAAAAAGTAATTGAGAAAATAGAACTATATCTATTGTAATTTTGTTTGTAAGACTTTGTTTTGTTAAACAATTTTATACTGGAAGATATTGCTTGATTGTACAGTCCGCGAGGTATAAGCTGAGCTTTGCATTAGTGTGAGTGCTCACATGCATACGCATCTATTACCAAAAGTACAGTCAGACAACAAACTCTTAAACAACAAGCTGACATTAACTATCTAGGATCAATATGGTCATTGCGAAAAGAAGTATCTCTTTTAGGATTCAAATGGTCAAGGACAGAGAATAACAGAACATTTTTAATGGAAAAGCATGAGATCCGTCACCTATGTATAACTTATTTACTTAAAATTTCCGAATACCGTATTCAGGGCAGGCCTATCGTTTATACCGATGAAACATAATATATTGACACCACTCACACTTCATCAAAATCATATTCAGATGGCAGCACTTCTGGTTTGAAGAAACACCTTATTAAGAGAACATGGTCACAGCGTCCTGCGTCTGACTGTACTTTTGGTGATCACTCACACTAATGCAAAGCTCAGCTTATACCTCGCGGACTGTACCACCAGTTAGTAAGTGTTTTACTTTATTGAAGTGAAAACTTATTTTGGCTCACCACAATCCTTCCGCGTCCTGTTCGTATATTAAAGAAATCTTCGGGTAAACTCGGACGATCTAAATGGCCGTGGCCATGGCCATGCCCTCCGTTTCACCCACGGTGTTTCCAAAGTGAGCCATCAAATTATGTCTTATCAGTTTTCACTTCTATCGGCACTCCCTATGACTGCCAATTTTTTTTTTGTCTCACAATAAATAATTGTTTATCTATGTCAATAACAAGATTATTTGTAAATAAGATTTAATGCAATATTAGGTTTATAAGTTTACCTTTTTTTTTTAACTATTATAGGTTCGCACTTGACCAACATCTCGCCTGATGTTAAGCGATGATGCGATCTACGATGAAGCGTGCTTACCTAGAAGAAACCGATTCACTCTCAATTTGAAGACACCAAGATTGTAACTATCAGGGAAAACCTACTCAGGCAACTCATTCCACAACCTAGATGTTCTTATCACAAACGTGGAGTCAAATCTCTTCGTTCGTGTTTTTGGAACATCAACCATGAAACGATGTCGCTTTTTTGAGATGCGAGAAGTCCGATAGAAGAAAGGGCTATGTGGTATTAGATCATCCAGATCAGTTGCACACTCTCCGAAGTGTAGTCTCACCTAGTTCATAAAAAGATTTATCAACCATTGTTTTGTTGGTATTATAATGGTACCTACACTGCATTATTTTCGATGTCAATATCTACCGCGGGTGCACTGAATATCGGAAACTGCAGTAAATGTTCCGTAATTAATTAATAGTTACATTATTGTTAGACAAACGTATAAGGAACCAATTTTAATAACAAAAAAAATAACACCATATTTAAAGCCTTTACTAAATATTATTCCCAAAACAGAAATTAAAAGCAAAACATATCGAAACTCCTCGCATTTGAAAACTTTTTAATTGCCCACGACAAAATTCGCGAATGTTCGACAAAAAGCTCATTGTTCGATTTTCGAATTTAAATTCCGAACGAAAGTTTCGATCAGCAACTCCACTGCGTCGTGAAAATTGGCCACTCGAATAAAAACAATAATAGACGGTTGGATTTTTTAATTATTGACAAAAAGTAGTAATGAATTACATTCAAGTGCACCAATAATAGCCAGGTTTTAAGGGTTAAACTCAAACGTATCACATAAATATATACTTTAGTATTTATTAACGTATTGTGGAATACGTGCATAATTCTGAGATTTATTTAGATAGGTTCGCTTAACGAAGCTATTTTTCAATATTAAAGTGAGTCTATAATATAAACTAAATTTGGAAAGAACTTCCTTATTGCTTGTTTCTTTCCACGCTTTGCGTGGATGCTAAGCCAAAAAAGTGTAATAGGACTATTTTCCGATACTTTTTGCTGATAGTCACGGGCGTGTATGCAATTTGGTCCGACCAGGGGTGCATGGACCCATCACGTCTTATTATATTTTATACAAAATAAAGTTTATATTTACAAGGAGATTATTACGTGATGGTACGCAATAATGCAGCCTAAAGGCCGATTTACATCAGACGAGCGAATGCTCATTCAATCCCCACTGTATCAAATTCATTTGGTGTAAACAAACGTAGAGCATTCTTTCGTTGTTTTGTTTGCGTTTGCAAAGATTCTATGGAATATATAATATGGAAAATGCTAAGAACGATCTTTCGTTTACACTAAAAGATCGAGAAACAATGCTCTTGGCATTCTTTCTCGATCTTTTAGTGCTTCCAGCTCTAGCTCTATGTTCGTTCAGTTTAAATCGGCCTTCAGATGTAGCACGCGTACCTAATAGGAATGTATTTAGTCCGTATTTGAAGATATCTAGGATGTACCTATTGAGGTATTTAGAATCGGGTAGAATGTTCTACTGCTTTATAGTGCGAATGATAAATATTGGTGGACAATTACACACAACACCATCTGATCCCAAACTAAGCAAACCTTTTACTATGGCAGCCAGATAGCTGATATTATCTATACTAATCTATACTAATATTATAAAGAGGAAAGATTTGTATTTTTGTATTTTTGTATGTATGTAATAAACTCAAAAACTACTGAACCGATTTCAAAAATTCTTTTGCCAAGAGAAAGCTACATTATCACTGAGTAACATAGGCTATTTTTATTACAAGAAAAAAATAGTGATCTTTGGAATTTTTTACTAAAACCAACGCAAGGTATAAAAAAAACAGCCATAAAATGGCTTTCATCGCATACGCTGCGGAAAGTACCAATGATAGAACCAAACAACGTTCTACAATATTATAGAACGTATTAAAATCTACAAAAAACCTCGCGAGAGCATATGTCTAACTACAGTAATTACGTCGCTACAACTGCTTTTTTACATTTTAAAAGAAGATAAAAATGCCGATCAACTTAAGACCATGCTATTCATACATTTGTTTTAATTCTTATCAAAATAAATTATTTTTCAATCAAGACTGCTTTATTACCTATCGATTCCTTTTTGAATTATTAAAATCGGACATTCCATTCAAAATATATTACGAAATTAAAAATATCCATCCTAAATATTTGCAACGACGCTACGGCCGGCAGAATTATGAAGAGTGTACATACAGTACAGCGTTCATCCCAGTCAGAGTGATTTTATCTCAGAATACTTCTTTATCATGTACCACGTAGGTACATCGTTCCAAGACTAGGTACTCAAAATCAAAGAAATCACTTTGAGAGAAGCTTCAATTTCTCGGTGTCCGTTGAGGCTGAGAGAGTTGTTTGTGGTAATATTATTATTTTGTTTTCCCTCGGAATTATGGCACATTTTTGAAGACAATTTGTGTCAAGACATCAAACATACAGCCCAACAACGAGATCCGGATTATGATGTATATGTCGCAGCCGGATTGTATAGTTCGCCGTATTACATTACGGCTAGCCGTTTTGAAAAACGGGGCCGTTTTGTAATGCGGCGGTTCAACGATTAGCCGCATTGTCATTGCAATACGTTCTTCAATAAGGCGGTCCACGTTCAGCCGCATTGTATTACTGCTTATGTTGTAGGAAGACCATATTTAAAAAAATAACAACACAAAATCTAAATTAATTTCATTTATCTGAATAAATTGATCGATTATTTCGTACGATATTCCGTACTATTTTTTTTACAACATTTTACCTCTCACATAAAGTTTGAAAGCCCATAACTTGATATCGGTGACGGTACACCTAAGAAACATGGTGAACTTCCATAGACAAGGGTCTATTATCGAAACATGTTCCATCGTAGATAGCATCGTCGCTTAACATCAGGTGAGATGGTGGTCAAGTTACGACCTATTATAGTTTTAAAACTACTTGCATGGCTCGCTCCACTCAGGACCTCCCTTGAGCTTCTGGCTCCCGCATTCTTTTAAACGCACTCTAGGGGTAGTAGCGCCAAGACTAGGTGGAGTCGGGGTGCTCCGGATCGGATCTGGGTCTCATGTAACCTACCCGGTCCGATTTAGTCTTAACAAGGTGGACGGTGGAAACGAAATAGTATCCAAGTAACGCCCAGGGTGATAAGTGCCACCCTAATAATATTGTGTACGATTCCTCCAAACTCCAGAATCCACTGTCACTTTAGCAATTTAGGAACACACATTATTCAACGCCATAGTTGTTGTTATATCAGGCAGCGCCATGAGTGTTAAGAATCGGAACTAAAAATTGTCAAAGAGGCGGTTAATCTCTCGCTTTATTACATTACGGCTAGCCGTGTTAGCAATTTAGGAACACACAGTATTCAACGCCATGGTTGTTGTTATGTCAGGCAGCGCCATGAGTGTTAAGAATCGGAACTAAAAATTATCAAAGAAGCGGCTAATCTCTCGCTTTATTACATTACGGCTAGCCGTGTTGAATAACGTATGGCGTTGAATACATTCCAGTGGTTTTTAAATCAGCTGTATTCAATCCGGCTGATCGTTAAACCGCCGCTTTACAAAACGGCCTTTAACCAACTAAGCCACCAGGCCAGGCAGTTTAATGTTTTTGAACTTTAAGGTTTTGGTTTTTAATTTTGATCTTTTGGAAAAAATTGGTCATGTACATTTCATTTAGCATACCTACTTAACAAAAAATTTGACCCCGTGCGAAGCCGGGACGGGCCGCTAGTACTTACTATACTTATATAATTTAAATACATACTTATAATACATAGAAACACCCAAACACTGTGCAAACATTTGAATTTACCACACAAATATTTGCACTGAATGGGAATCGAACCCACGACCCTCGGCTTCGCAGGCAGAGTTACTACCCACTAAGCCACGAGGCCAGTCAGTGGAGGAATGTGGAGTTAGTACGCGTAACATTGGATAAGAACCAGACATTATGAGGAAAGCACACTACTTACTTTTACAGGCGTGACCTTAGATCTATACTATATACTATACTATATAATATTATAAAGCTGAAGAGTTTGTTTGTTTGTTTGAACGCTAGGATCTCGGAAACTAATGGACCGATAGGAAAGATTCTTTTTTTGTTGGATACTCCATTTATCGAGGAAGGCTATAGGGTATATACCATTACGCTACTATCAATAGGTACGGAGTATGAGTGAAGAATGTAAAGAAAACGGGGAAAAATATTTCTCTTCGAGAGCTTTAGTTCCGTGAATTTAAATTCTCTTTGGTCGTTGAAGTCTGTGACGGCGCGTGTCTACATTTTAAGTTTGTGTCATTTGAAGTAATCAAATTTGTTCTACAACAATGCATTGTTGCTTATTTACGTATTTTTAGGGTTCCGTAAAACGTAATAAAGTGGCCAGCAATGAATATTTTAGTATGGATTTTCCTCAAATAGACGCGGGTGAAACCGCGGGGCACAGCTAGTATCTAGATATACATACTAAACAAACGCTGTGCCAATAACACAATTGAGTAAAACATATTTATTTTCCAGAGAAATAACAGGGCTTAGAGATATAATATCTTAGGGATATCTGGGTGATGACCGCAGTGCAGTGCTAGTTAATGATTTGGACTCTTCATGGTCAAATAGCTGCGTGTCATTGTGCTGTTATGTGGCAAGCATGTTGCTTACCATCAGGCACATGTCCTGCTCGTCTCGTCACTCTTTACAATAATGTATATGTATACTAGCTGACCCCGCAAACGTTGTTTTGCCATATAAATAAAGGTATGAAAAATAGCTAGTAGCCGATTCTCAGACCTACTGAATATGCATATAAATTTTGGTTAAAATCAGTAAAGCCGTTTCGGAGGAGTAAGGAAACAAACACTGTGACACGAGAATTTTATATATAAGAAGATAACCACATCCCAAAGGAATATTTTCATCAAAACTTTCTGGAAATCTTAATCCTACTAATGTTTTAAAGACGAAAGTTTATGAGTTTGTATGTTTTTTACTTCTTCACGTCTGAACGCGGCTGAAGCATTTTTAATAAAATTTTGAATGGAGTTTGCTGACACTGTATTGATTAATACCTAGGTTACCTTTGATCCCAAAAAACAAAGGGAACGGGAATGGGAACTACGCGGGTAAACTCACGGGGTGCTGCTAGTCATGTTATAAATGCGAAAGTTTTCATATTTGGATCTTGAAATGTTTGGTGCTCAATGACATCAGCATAAGATAAGATAATATAAGATAAGAAAACTGTTTATTAAAAGCCAAAAAGCAAAAGAAAGACAATAAACTTAACTAAATATAAAAAAATGACAATTCAATTGGCGGCCTTATCGCTTATAGCAATCTCTTCCAGGCAACCGAGCACGGATTAGATACAAAAGATAGGAACATGGCCCTTAGTAAATACATTTGATTTAATTTATCAACAACATTACGAGTAGGTACTAGCATAGCTGAAAAAATCAGGGTGAAATTTGGAACACAGATGATTAAAGTCTACTTGTTGTTACAATAGTACCACATAAAACTACATTTATCGTTGGAAAATAACTAAAACGATAACATCGTAGATGAAACACGGGTTGCTGCCAGTAGTGTTAAAATTGAACATCGTACATTTTTATCGAAGATAGTTTTGAGTCTAATCACGCTAAGGGTTAATATAGATGAGACCGATGCGGTTTAAAATTTAATTTTCTTATCAACAAGAAACCGATGCACTCGCATATCATCAGTTTACTAAAAAATTCTCGAAATTAGAAAGAGGATCTGTAAAAGTTATCGTGTAAAGGCTGATTTACATCAGACGAGCGAATGCTCATTCTATCCCCACTGTATCAAATTCATTTGGTGTAAACAAATGTAGAGCATTCCATCGTTGTTTTGTTTGCATTCGCAAAGATTCTATGGAATTTATAATATGGAAAACCACAAGAACGATCTTTCGTTTACACTGATAGATCGAGAAAGAATGCTCTTGTTCCAGCTCTATCTCTATGTTCGTTCAGTTTAAATAGGCCTTAATAATAGAGTACATAACGCAAGCTATTAAGCTCTGTTGTGTAACTGACAAACTACGTCCAGGGGTTGTGATAATAAAAGGTTAATGATGATAATTTTCTATTTCAACTGTAGAAGAAAATCATAGAAAACAAAGAAACTAAAACATGCATTAAAAGATGAAACAAACGTTTTCTACGTCATAATTTTCATTATTACATTTAACAAACTAACTAAAAATATGCGCATGCACAGTATACAAATGTACAGTTTTCATAGTAAATTTGCATTTTAAAATCATAAAACATAGAATAGGTATCATCCAATGTAGCTAAAGTATAATAAACTTAATGTACCCAAGGTTCTAATCGAATGCATTATTCGATATATTATTCGATTCTCGATTATAGTTCTAATGGGCAGTGTAATGGCGCTCTAACACCGCTTTGTTTCGAATCGACTCGTGCGCACAATCTCTAAATTACTAGATAAGTCACTACTTACTTAATTATGCTTATTAAGTAAAACACGTGGTGTCCGACCGAATCGAATACCGGGTGTGACTCGTCTGGTAGAGATACGCTCCATGACGACGATTTTTATCGATAAAATTTAACCTAATACTTTTTGTGATTTTATCATTTTTAACGAATATTTGTGAAGGTAATTTTAACAGTTGTTTATATTAGAAATATTAAAAATGTTAAGATTAAAAGATGTGCAGTAATTACGATCTAACAGTACGTATGTAAAGTTTTAAATGCATAATTAACATTATAATGGAAGGTTGATTATAATTTCATTCATGATAACGAAACAGAATCTTATAATTTTGCAGGTAGGTACTTATTTCGTTCTATTTTAAGAACAAAGTATCGACGCATACACGACGCGACGTATCGGTTGGGGCGAAAAGTGTTTAACGTTGAGTTAAGCATAGAATAATAACGCCTAGAAACCAGGTCCTCCCAAGAAAAATAAGACAAATCATAGCGAGCTATATTGGCTCAGTCCGTTCGAAACTAACAGTTGTCAAGGTCGAGTTAATTAAATACGTTTTGATGGTTTGTGTGTGGTCCTTTACTTCACATACTCCACGACATTAAAGTTTTGTTTGGCGAGCTTCAGTACATACTGCACACGCCGAAATGTTTGAAGAATATCTATGGATTTAGGTTTTTAGGAATCTATGGATTTATTTGTAAAGCTTGCTGTTTGACAGAAGTTTCTGTATTTTATTAAGGATTATTTATGTAACATACCCAAATAATAAACTCAATGTAGACATAACAAGATGTTGTACCCAATGAAATAAATATATTTGTTGATATCGATAAAATCAGCATGTAGGTGCTGCTATTGTTGAGAAAAAATCGTAGAAACATCGATACTCTACATCTCTCGCTTTCTCAATAGAGCGGCACGCGAGACGAACCGAATGATACGTTATAGAATATCGATATTGCGTTGATATCGAAACAATAACACGTTATTTAGATAATCCTAGAGATGTGTTGTGCGCCGCCTCTCATTCGTATTACAAAACTCGACTTTAGGTAATTTTTTTTACTTAAGCTCGTTTGACGTCAATTATTTTTACTGGTTTAACTTTTGCCCAAAAATGTTACTGACTTTCGCATAAGCCTTAAATTTCAAAGGAAAATGCTGCTTGAATAATGCCCTTAGTACTTGTAAAATAGTAGTGTTTTTCTCAGTTTTTTTCCTATATATGGTACTTTTCTGTTTTTTTTTTTTCGACAAAAGATGTGATATAAAACAATACATGTATTGTTTTTAGTAACAGCAAATCAAATACCTTGAAAAATGAGTTAGTTTTGCCTTTTCTCTATCGGACTGCTCGTAGCTTGAAAAAGCGTCATCGTTTCATGGTTGATGTTCCAAAAACACGAACGAAGAGGTTCGACTCAATTTTAAGATAAGAAAGTGTAGGTTGTGGAATGCATTACCTGAGCGGGGTTTTCCCGATGTGTGTAACACATTCTTGGTGTCTTCAAATTGAGAGTACATCGGTTTCTTCTAGATAAACACTCTCTATTGTAGACCGCATCGTCGTTTAACATCAGGCAAGACGGCGGTCAAGTGTTAACCTATAAAATTAAAATTTGAATTCATTATTTTCCTTTTTGTATGACATTTCTTTAATTTTGTTTATTTATATGGCTTTATTCAAAAATCAGCACAAGTTTTTTTTGTAGGTAGTAAGGTATAAAATCATATTATGAAGTTTTCAATTTTGTTTCTTAGATTTTGTGTTATATACCTGTATACATGCTTTGAAATTGGGACACATAAAACTGTTCAATTTTGCACTTTTGTAAGTTTTATCTAAATAAATAAATTAGATTAAGTAACAAATAATCTTGTCACGGTATAATGCCCATCTCAAATCATTAAAACCAATCTTTACAGTTCAGAGAGAGTGACCTGACCACTGACCACGCATGCTCACAAAAAATCAATCAAACCAAATCGATCTACAGCAAATCGAGTCATACATTACTATATTCTAGCAGGAAGAATGCGCACGCGCCTGTTCCCACGTGCCTTTGTCGGCCGGCGACAAAGAGATGCCGCAAACATGCCGTCTCCGTTCTGCATCGAACTTTCAACCTTGCGTGTAGCACATAGCTATCTCCATTGTTTAACTGGTATACCGGAAAAAATTGACCCTCCAACACAACTTCTTAAAGTCCAAACAACCACACAGCACTCAAATAAATTTGATCCTTACAAGGAAAATAATTAAATTGCATCTTCAAAATCACAACCAGAAAAATTTACTTTTGATTTCAGTTACAAAAAGGTACAGCAGTCGTTGTGTAGCTGAATAACTTAGACACTTATGTCGATGGGAGTTAAGTATACTTTTTGATGGTGATGCAAATGCTAGAGTTGACCCCTCATTTAAGATAGGGCAATTGTTTATCAATACATTTATGATATGATTAATGTGTATGATGTGCCGTCGTGATCGTTGGTGCGGTCACCGCAATTAGTGAGGCTCACGATCTGGTGATATGTGATGGGTTCGGTTGCTAATTTGTTCGAGAGAAGATTTGTGTTAGGGATACAATCTGTTCCTTATAATGAGAATATGAGTAATCTTAACTGGAGTATCGTATGATTTATCCGGGGATTTGGTACCTATAATAAATTATTAAAATCATTCAAATATTATACTTGTTATGCTACGACTTTTTAAGGAATTTTCTGAAAAACTGAAGCAACTAAATCTCTAAGAAGTTGTTGGAATCTGTGAAGATAAAAAAAACACTTCGTTTGCTTGAATTGTTGCATTGTTGTTGTGACTGTATTCTACTAACAGTATTTTTTCTCGTTGCAATGCAGATAAATAGCTACACATAACAGATAGAACAAAAAACAATACAGAAAGGAATAGTTCCTCAGTATCGACGAACTTCTTTATTTGTACCTACTTGAAAAAATATACAAGTATAAGCAGCGTTCAAACCTATGGTTCTCCAAATGGGCGTTCTTGCAACTAGTTTTTTTATAACAAGTAATATACGAGTTTTTTTGCATAGTACAGTGTCGATACGAGCATGACATGTGCCTGTTGGTAAGCAACAAGCCAGCCACATAACAACACGGTGACACGTAGATATTGGAACATGAAGAGTCCAACTCATTACCTAGCATTGCACTGCGCTCGTCGCCCATATATCTAAGATATTATATCTCTAAAGCCCTGTAATTTCATTGAAAACATTGCCCTTCAAACTGGAACACAGTTATGTTTGCACATTACTGGTTGGAAGTAGAATAACTGGCAAAGGTGTAGCACTTCCCCAAGCGGGCTCTGCCAAGAGTCCTACCACTACAAAATGATGTGTGAAGTTTATTGAATTTCACATCTGAAAACTTTAAGGAGGTCGTAGTCGTAACGACTCATTAAGCAAGGAAGGGCTCAGGTATCGTGTGTTGAGTCTGTCTGCAACAATACGACACTATCTCACTCGTAATGCGTGCTGTGACAACACTTAATACAGAAACGACTAAATGTACTTTGCACTATTCATCTTGATCGTTTCAGTTTTAAAAATGGTGGATAAAAACAATTAAACTTCAATTATTGCAAAACTTGAATCAAATTCAGTTTTGTCACTTTGAATTCATTTTTCATAATACTTGCCAAAAAAAATGCTGATTTAACTATGCTAAAAAAATCGCAACAAATTGAGTGATTTCTAACAGCATTTTTGCTCTTGGGATGTTCAGTAGTGCAGGTGGGACTCAAAACCAATCCCGTTTATGGAGATGTTAAGTTCTTGGCAGTGGGATATGACACCATTTAAACATCTTATCAAATGGATCAGAATGTAATTCATATTGTAATGGGAATAAAGTCTATTTTTTTTTACCCTATTCGTAAACTTTTTGTTCTGACTTTGATACATCAAGTACCAAGATCAGCTTGCCTTCGATAGACGCAGTTTTGGCCATGCAAGTAACTCAACAACTAGCGTATAATCTGCGCCGGAGTCGCGGTAACGGCGTCATTTTGCGAATATACTGCCACGGTGAGACTTGTACACGATTAAAGTAATGCTTGAGGTGGTAACTTAGTTTATCTACGTAGGCTTATCCATGGTTTTATCATTTGATAGTTTCTTAATCTTAAGCATAATATTTAAAATACTTGTACACAAAGTTGACAAATTTTAACGAAGAGTTTTTGCATATTTGGATGGTTGTACGGTATTTTTCTTTTCGCTTCTTCATTCATAATCGCAATTTTTGTAAACAATACAAACATGCAATTTTTTACAATATTCAAATATTTTAACTATAATTTTTTGTCGGGAATCGATTCACATGAAATCTTGAGTAACTTTGACGTGTCACTCGGTTGGAAATTTAAATGACAGAAACCCTGTCTGTTTTATTAACAATATTATTTGTAAAACATATTAAATTATGCAAGCTGTTTTTCAAGCTTTTATTCAAATTCACATGTCTAATGTTTGTCTGTAACCAAATCTTACAAATTAAATTAAACAACTTCCCGGTTCCCGATTGAGCGGAAAGGTCCGATGATGAGCTAGAAGATGGCAATGGGAACTTGGTAATTAAACGACACAACCCCATCAAGCTTAACCTCGTATGATTTGTCTTGACAAGTATTTGAGCGCTAGATGGTAACCAGGGTCTGATCATGTAGCTGGAAGATGACCATGACTTTTTAGTTATTTTTTTACTATTAAGTAATTATTAAGTAAAACTATTAAGTTAACTATTAACTATTATAATTATTAAGTAACTATTAAGTAAAAAGTAATAAGCTTGGTTTTAAAAAGCTTTTTATAAATGAAGCTTTTTTACTATTAAATGAAAATTGATGTTTTTCAGCCAGCATCAGCGTCTATTGTTTCTTTTCCATATTCTAAACCGCGGAGCTCACTTTGTCTTCTCACTGTAGTTCTTCTCAATCCACCTCTCAGTGTAAATAATGTGGAGAGTAGAGAGTGGACAAGACATTCGCCTGATGCTAAACAGCACGCACGGCCATTACAAAACAGTACAGTGCCACGAAGTTATTTGAATACGAAAGATACATGTCACCGATCAGCACTGTACTACGCTTGTCTCCCAGAGTGATAAAACGTGATGTATCTTTGTCCTGTATTATTTCTAGAAAGATTGCCTGAAATATATTTTTTTTTAAATATAAAGTGACGAGACGAGCAGGTCATGTGCCTGATGGTAAGCAACATGTCTGCCACATAACAACACACTGACACGCAGCTATTGGAACAAGAAGATTCCAAATCATTACCTAGCACTGCACTGCGCTCGTCACCCAGAGATCTAAGTTGTTATATCTCTAAGCCCTGTAATTTCACTGGAAACATTGCCCTTCAGACCGGAACACAGTAATGTTTGCACATTACTGCTTGGCGGTAGAATATTTGGCAAAGGTGTGGTCCTTCCCCAGGCGGACTCTGCCAAGAGTCCTACCACTACTAAAATATAGTTATGTTGGCATGTTACTTCCTGGCAGTAGAATAACTCACAAAGGTGTGATACTTCCCCTGGTAGACTTTGCAAAGCGTTCCTACCACTGCAAAAGTTCAATAGAGAAAGCGTTTAGGTATCCAATACCACAACCCACATGACCCGACGTGTAAAATGCCAAGGGACAGGTACACAACAGGACATTTGGCTTTTAGCAACATTTTGTATCGAGATCTTGTAACCCAAGTTTAGTGTTACTCTCGATACGTTACAAGGCTTACAACGCATGTAGGTAAATACGTCACAGCCCCGTTGGACACGACCTGAAATGCCAGGGACATATTTAAGGATTAACGGGGCTACAGCTTTTTTATGCTTAGGTTTATATTGGTTGTTTATTATTTGTGATAAGTGAAGGGTAGAACATGATTTGAAAAAGAGTTTGTGTCTTACAAACTACTAGCTGAACGCGCGTGTGTTGCTACGCTATCTATCGAAAATTGGTCGTACCAATTCAAATTTTGTTCAAATTCGGTTACTTTAGGTTCTAATGACGCAACCTTTAACATATTATGACAAATGCTGTCACGCAACGAAAGCTCTCTAAAAGCAATATTTTTTCCCCGTTTTTGTTACGTTTTTCATTCATGCTCGGCTCCTGTTGATAGTAGCGTAATGTTAAATAACCTATAGCCTTCCTCGATAAATGGACTATCCTACAAAGAAAGAATCTTTCAATTCGGACCAGTAGTTCCAGAGATCCTTGCGTTCAAACAAACAAACTCTTCAGCTTTATAATCTTCTTATATATAAAATTCTCGTGTCACAGTGTTTGTTTCCTTACTCCTCCGAAACGGCTTTACTGATTTTAACCAAATTTTATATGCATATTCTGTAGGTATGAGAATCGGCTACTAGCTATTTTTCATACCCCTAAGTGACAAGGGTTGTTCACTAAGGCAAAACAACGTTTGCGGGGTCAGCTAGTATTAGTATAGTATAGATTGAAGCCTATCTCTTCATTAGCACGTAAGATGCCTTTTCATTTATTTATTTTTGTATTATAGACAATAAAGTTTATAATTATCTATTTATCTCTAAAACATCTATTAAATGAGAACATGCAATTTTTTGAACTTTTTATATATAACTATAACTTAATATATATTTTCTAACACCCGAAACCCCAAAACACAATAAATATTGACGGATGTTTCTCACTAAACATTGTATTGAGGGCATTTAACACTGACACGCGAAATCACAGGGAACGAACGAACGAACAGCAGAATATAAAAATACAACAAAACCCTAAAAATCATTTTACCAAAAAATGTTACTATTTTTATCAAACTTGTAGAGAGCTGAAAATCATTAAGCCCTATAACTCGGTTTACATTATTCCAGTGCAGCGATCGAATCCAGTGCTGGATTGCTTACTGAAAGAATGATAATGCTTTCCAGTGCCGGTTTACAATTTTCCAGTAGGCAATCCAGCGCTGGATTCGACCGCTGGACTGGAATAATGTAACCCAGCCTTAGGGCTTAATGATTTTCATCTCTCTACAAGTTTGATAAAAATAGTAACATTGTAATGACATTTTGTTACTGGCACTTTTGTTCTCCTCAATACGTCCACTCCGACGCCAGGACAGCGGGTCTCGACACGAACCTGCGACATGGACACTACCGTATCGGGTTACTGATTTAGAATGCGACGTCGACACAATGTGTTCTCAGCTCTGCCTGCGGTACTTAGAGGTACTTCGGTCCTTTCCTACGTGGCAGCTACTACATTGACGGGTGTGAGGGAGTGCTCAAGGCGATCCTACGTTTCTTTTGTTTTTTAACATCTGAAACATACGTCTAAATTCACTAAACAAATAAATTTAAAAAAATACCTTCAATGACTGTATTTTTTTAAAATAAAGAATGACTAAACGAGCAAGACATTTGCCTGATGATAAGCAACATGCCTGCCACATTACAGCACAGTGACACACAGTTACTGGAACATGAAGAGTCCAAATCATTACGTAGCATTGCAATGCGCTGCGCTCGTCACCCAGAGATCTAAGATGTTATGTCTCTAAGCTCTGTAATTTTTCTGGAAACATTACTCTTCAAACCAGAACACAGTAATGCTTGCACATTACTGCTTGGCGGTAGAATAGCTGTATTTAGTTACTTAGTTTATAGATACCTAGTTCTTTAGCGTTTGTAAAATGTTTATATTAAGCGAGTGAGTACCGCATACTCTTGCAGTTTAGGCACGTATCAAATTTGTCAAAGGCGTAGCCTTTCAAATCAAATTTTAATTTAAAAAAAGACGTGTGACACTCGGGGACTGCCGCGGTAAAGCTATTGCATACCAATAATAGTATTTAAATGGGCGGCGTTACCGCTTCACACATCACCAGGGTTCTCGACGAGTTCCCATGCATCATTGTCTTCGAAAGACATCACATGTTCCCACTGCTCCTTCTCAGGCCTTTGAAGAGCCTCTGAGATCGAGATTTCCTAATGTTGAAACATTACTGGATACGCACATGCTTTCTCTGACTTTTTAGTCTAACACAAAGCTCTGGCTCTGGAATTAATATAGTCTGGACTTGCTACACCTCCACGTCCTTTGGTGAATATTCATGCAGTGTCTTCACCATCAGTGTGTACTAAAGAATCTGAAGAGCTACTATGATTCAGTAATTCTAGAACACAGTAAGCCCCCACTGAATCACTGCACTTCTTCCCCATTCTGATCTCGGGTGTCTCGACACTATACTGTGCTGTCTAATTTTTTAAATTATAATAGCCTCTTCGCTGAATGTTCCCGGCAGTCTTTTCTTCAGACAATGACATCTCTGCTGGTGATGATAGTGTTTTGGTTGGATTGTACCTACAATCTTTATATTTTTGTTTGATCAAAATGTACCGTCATATTAGTTTGGCTTAGAGGTTCGAGGCAACCCTCCATTCTTTCGAGAGTGAAAATTATTTGTCACAACGTATGCAGCACTTCTATTTTTCAGACACTTCAAGTTAGTCCTTATTGCTGCTGAAGTTTCCGTGTTACTGATTTGTGATTTATTTGGTTATTGATTTGTGACATTTTACAATTAAAAATGCAAAAAAACTGTAGAAACAATTCACTGAATTTACAGAAAATTTCAACCAGTACATATTACAAAGATAATGTAAAATACTACATACGAATAAATATTAAATACATAATTATTATTGTTTTGAATTTTGACATTTAGCGTTATACGCTCGTACGTCATATAAATATTAATCGACAATTTCTAGGAGTTCTCTACCATATTGTTATTTTGTGGGCAAGAAGCAAATAAGGTTCGTCAGGTTAAAATAAGGCCTGAACAAAATAAGGTTCAAAAGCAGCAAAGGTGAACCTGTGACATATTACGTCCGATGTTGAAGGGCTGTAGTCGATTGACCAATGACCGAGCAGGGAGGACGGCGTTACGGTCTTCCAATCTTCCATCCCTCTTTCTCGTGAACAAAAGAAAGAGATGCACGATGTCTAAAAATTCGGTCTCCAGGCCCGCGATAAAAGCTATGCAATAGCTTAAAAAAATGTATGAAATGGCAAATCTGAAATATTATAAAAGCATAAATATCCCTCTAAAATGTTCCCACTGCTAGGGCTCGACACCTTCTCTAGAAATTAGAGAGTCTAGACCATTATCCACCACGATGGCCCAGTGCGTGTTAGTAGATGACGCATGACCTTCAATCACTGTTTTATTAGTGACATGACGCACATGACTTCTAAAAGAAAGTGGATGCTCGTGAAATTTAAATCAGAAAAATGAAATATACTTCGTTCCGACCGGGAGTCCAAAGTACGTTAACGCCTCTTTTTAATTTTAGTTTTAGTAAAATTTTGAATACAAACAAATATTCGTTCACACAAGTACAATAATGTTGAGCTGTTACTATCGCCGAGTGGCACATATCGCAAGACACACTGTGCCGGCGTGTTGTCCTGACAGATGCCTGACAAATTTATGTGTCAGATAATCTTATCGGATCTGGCAACATACGGCTTTATTGCCCACTTTCGGACTGGACGTAGTGTGGACAGTATGGAAAGTTTTAGTTAACAAACTTTCGCACAAAATAAAGATGCCATTTTTGTTGTTTAATTTTTGCCACTAAATTATCCTACTTCCTACTAATATTACAATTATCAAAGTATGGATGTTTTAACGTTTGTTGTTCAATCACGTCCTAACGTATGAACGGATCGGGCTGAAATTTGGAACACAGATAGATTATAGTCTGGAAGAACACATAGAATACTTTTTTCCGGAAAAACAACGGGAACAACGGAATGGATTGGGCTGATATATGGAACACAGATAGATTATAGCCTGGAAGAACACATACTTTCGGGAAAATAACAGGATTAGGAACTACGCGGTTAAAAACGTGGGATGATGCTAGTTAAAATTTACTTAAATGAGCTAAACATTTTGGAAATAACTTTAGAACCAAATTCTAATTTAATTGTAGCTTATATGCATCAAGCAGTCCTACTCCCGCAAGTAGCGCCCATTCGCTTACTGGTTGTTTATGTACTGACATAGAATAGATAATATGTACTGATAAGACTATTTGCAGAGTCCGCCTTTGTATTTGTATGGACGTATTTGTTTATTGCTTATACTTCCGCGTTTGACCATCAACTCGCCTGATGGTAAGCGACGGTATGGTCGAAGATGACGCATGTTGACCTAGAAAGTACCTATTCACTCTGACCTTGAAAAGTTATTCTTCTGTCAAGCTGTAAATGTATGTAAACTATGTACCTATGTACATTTTAAAAATCTATGTTACTGTTTGAAGGGCAGTATTGCCAAATTACTAGGCTAAGTGATAAATCATCTTATGTATATCTCCGTTTGACGACCACAGTGCAGTGCTAGGTAGTGATTTGGACTCTTCAAAATACTAGTCCATATCTTGCTACTTTCTGCGTCTTAAATCATCGCCGTGTTTCTATCTTTGATAATCATCTGATGATCCAAACTTTACTTTACAAGACGGTATTTAGTAGAGGGAATTGGGGGAGACCTTTGCCCAGCAGTGGGATGACTAAGGTTAATTTTAAAATAATAGTTACGAAAAATAAACCACCAAGTAGTAATGTGCAAACATTACTGTGTTCCGGTTTGAAGGGCATTGTGTCCAGAGAAATTACAGGTCTTAGAGATATAACATCTTAGGCCCGGTTCACACGGCGCGGCTGCCAACCGCGCCCGCGCGCGGGCGCGACGCCGCGCCGCGCGACGGTTTTGTTTCAATAATCAAGAGACCGCAGGTTTTCACGGTTTCTGCTCCGGAAAGGTACTGCGCAAGAGTTGCGCGCAGCCACGCGGGCGCAGCGCGGCTGCCGCAGCCGCTGCGGCCGTAAAACGCGTCGTGTGTATTGAATTTAATTTTATGATCTCTGGGTGACGAGCGCAGTGCAGTGCTAGGTAATGATTTGGACTTTCATGGTCCAATAGCTGCATGTCACTGAGCTGTTATGTGGCAGGCATGTTGCTTACCATCAGGCACAAATGTCCTGTTCGTCTCTTCACTTCTTCACAAATGTCAAAATCATATCACTCCTAATTAAAAAAAAAAAATGAGTTGGCTTTCTTTACTGTTATATTTCCACTACGCCACAGGTAGTTTTGCAGTACGCTTTCTAGCGTGTTAGCCGGCGTATAGTGATACCGGGAAGACATTGGACTATCTAAACGGGTTTTATATTCTATTTCTATCTTTGATAATCATCTGATGATGCAAACTTTACTTTACAAGACGGTATTTAGTAGAGGGAATTGGGGGAGACCTTTGCCCAGCAATGGGATGACTAAGGTTAATTTTAAAAAATAGTTTTTTTTTTAAATAAAGAGTGACGAGACGAGCTGGACATGTGCCTTATGGTAAGCGACATGCCTGCCACATACTGTTTGGCGATAGAATAACTGGCAAAGGTGTGGTCCTTCCCCAGGCGGACTCTGCCAAGAGTCCTACCACTACATGCTTACGAAAAATAAATTATTGAGTTGGGTTACTTTACCTACTGTTATATTTCTACTACGCCGGAGGTAGTTTTGCAGTACGCTTTTTAGCTTGATAGCCGGCGTATAGTGATACCGGGAAGACATTGGACTATCTAAACGGGTTTTATATTCTACAACCATAGCACTGTTGCTTGTTTTGTAATCGTTTTATATGTGATTGTTTTTGCTTTAGTTTTTTTGTTTTATTACGTGTATGTTTAGGAACAAGTGTTGTTTCTGACATTTTCTTTTAAATAAAAAGTGACGAGACGAACATGACATGTGCCCGATGGTAAGAAACATGCCTGCCACATAACAGCACAGTGACATGCAGCTATTGGAACATGAAGAATACAAATTTTTGGTTTCGCGTCGCAAGCGCAGTGAGCAGACGTGTCCAAGTATTTACGTAAATTAAGTTAAACACGCGTGGGCGCGAATTACAGTGCTATTTATCTTACGTTATAGTACAACCTCTTCTGAAATAATAACGTTTCAACATATCATTAGTGCCACCCGAGTGAAAGAAACGCAGTGAGCGGCGAAATTCCGAATACTTCGCGCAACTAAAGGTGCGTACATACCGAGTGTTCTACGAAGTAATAGGTTGAATCAGAAGTAAACATGAGTGTTTCTCACTCTCCGAAAAAGTTGGCTACAAATTTGATATCGTCCGGTAGTGGCAGCAGCTCACAACCAGATCTGTCTAAAATTACTTTGGATTCCGAAACGTTCAAAAGTAGCATTTCTACGAGAAAAAGAAAAGAACCTGAAAACGAATTTGCTTATCAATTTAATACATTCAAGAAGGAGATTTTGGATATACTCAAGGAGTCAAATAAACAACACAACGTTAACATAGGCATCATCAGTCAAAATACGTCTACTATTAAAGATCAATTGAATGACATAAAGTTAACTACTGAGTACCTGATCACAGAAAACAATAACCTAAAATCGGAAGTGACAACTTTAAAAGAGGTTGTGGTTATAAACGAAAAAAAAAATCAGTAAGCTACAGGATGAAATTACTCAATTAAAATCACAGCCCACACTGATGTCACAGCCACTTTCTTCAGTTGCATACGATGACATGGTCGTAGAATTACAGGAACGTTCAGAACGAAGTAAAAATATAATTGTCGTCGGTATTCCTGAAAAACATCTGGAAAGCCCTGAAGCCAGACAAGAAGCTGATACCAAGGAACTTTCTAAAATCATAACAACCATTTATCCAGACTATCCGAAAGAAAAGAGAGTTCTACGGCTTGGAAAATACGATGGCAACAAAACAAGACCTTTAAAAGTATTTTTTGCTAGTGAAGACACAGCAAAAACAATACTGCGAAATCAAACAAGCTTAAAATCAAATGGAGTTAGAATATATTCTGACCAAACTCCCCAGCAACAGAAGCATATCATGAACCTCAAACTTGAATTAAAAAGACGTCAAGCTAACGGAGAAAACGATTTGACAATCAAATATATTAAAGGAGTTCCAAAAATAGTTATGAAGGAGACAAAAAACTAGAAAAGGAAAACACAACGGAAGAACAGAATAAAAAACAAATAACCTATCAAATAGCACACAATTATGACAACATAACAACAACTCCAAAGACCTTAAATTTTTTGTATGCAAATGCTCGCAGTTTGGTGAAAAAAGGCAAACATGATGAATTAAGATGTATTGTGGAAACTTTTCAAAAAACTTTGGATATTATAGTTATTACAGAAACATGGATCAAGAACAAAAATGATGCTAACAGACTTCACCTACCAAATTATAATCATTACTATAACTACAGAACAACATCTTTGGGTGGTGGTGTCTCAATATACGTGCACAACAACTTGAAGCATGAATATATCGAAGAACACTTGGAAGATTTCAACCATTTTCTATGGATTCATCTGAGAAATCTTTCTCTGGATATTGGAGTTGTGTATAAACAACCCTCATCAAATGTTAAGAAATTTTTAGAGGTTTTTGGTAACCAAGTATCAAACAAAAAACGGTGTATAATTTTTGGAGATATGAATTTAAATCTACTTAGTAAAGAAACCACAATAAAGGATTACAAGATGGTGTTAAAGGAGAATGATTTGAGAATACTAAATAAGATTGACAAGGAACACTGCACACGTATAACTGAAACCACTGCAACAATACTTGATCACGTTAGTACTTCCTTGAAAGAGAACAGTTTTCATATGACCTTTATTGAAACGTCTTTTTCTGATCATAGACAAATATACCTAGAAGTGAAACGAGTTAAACGAGAACCAGTAAAACAAATGCCGTACGAAGCAGTCAATTACAAAAACCTATATGAAACCTTTAAGAAATCTACTGTGACTAACATACAAGCTGATTATACAATACTCGAAACTACTCTATTGAATGCAATCTCGCAAAACAAGGTTAGAAAAATGAAATTTCAAAACCCCCCCAGGAAAGATTGGATCAACAAAAACCTACTTGATATGATTAACCGAAGAAATATGATGTGGCATGATCTGAAGAAATCACATGAAGACGATGACTTAAGGCAAACATTTTTGAAACAGAAAAATAACGTCCACACGACTATACAGAGGACTAAAAATCAGTACTACTATAATGCTTTTAAGAATTGCGATAAAAATCCTTTGAAAATGTGGCAACTGATAAATAATTTGGCTAATAACAAATCAAAAAATCAATCAACACCTATAAAACTAAATACATCTAGTGGTCAGGTTTCAGATAAAAAACAAATATGTGAATGTTTCAACTCTTTTTTCTCTAGCATAGGCGCGGAGCTTGCCGATCAAATACCAAAAGAATATCACTTAACTACACCAACCTCAGTTGGTGATTCCCAAGGCGATGACCATCTTCTCACTGATTTAAGACCGGCTACTGCTGACGAGATATCCAAAATTATCGATAACTTAGATTCAAACACTAGCGCTGGCATAGATGGTATTACTACAAAAATTATTAAATGTGTCAAAGATCTATTAACTGAAAATTTAACAAAATGCATAAATAAATGTTTGGCTGCAGGGCAATTTCCAGATTCTCTGAAAGTAGCCAAAGTGACTCCTATTTATAAATCCGGTAATAAAACGGATCCTGGAAACTATCGGCCGATATCGGTTTTACCTATACTTTCAAAAGTGTTCGAAAAAATACTACATAACAGACTTTTTGAATATTTGGAATCCAAAAATTTTTTATTTAACAAGCAATACGGCTTCAGGCCAAAATCAAGTACTGTCGCAGCTGCCGTTGATCTAGTAACATTAATAAAACTAAATATAGACAAAAAACTGATAAACTTAGGGATTTTTATCGATTTAAAAAAAGCTTTCGACACAGTTAGCCACAAAAAACTCTTGTCAAAATTAAAATCTATTGGAATAAATGGATTCGCCTATAAAATGTTTAAGTCATACTTATCAAACCGGTATCAGATCACTAAAATAGAAGGAACCGAGAGTATACCTCAGTTAATTATATACGGAGTTCCACAAGGTTCTATTCTAGGTCCTCTGCTTTTTTTGGTCTATATCAATGATATTCACAAAATTGGACTTAAGGGGGATATTACTTTATACGCAGATGACACCAGTTTATTCTATTCTGGAAATTCTATCAATCAAATCATTATAGATGCACAACGAGACTTGAATCTGCTTGCCACTTGGCTATTATCGAATTTGCTAACTATTAACACTTCCAAGACATATTACATAATATTTTGTGCGAAAAATAAAAATATCGGCCCCCATAGCCAGTTATCGATTCACGGTAAAACAATAAACGAAATTAATAAAGAAAAGTACCTGGGTTTAATTCTTGATAAGCAGTTAACGTGGAGACCACATTTGGAACATATTAGAAGCAAACTTACGTCTCTAACAGGTGCGCTTCGAAGTATGGCCCGATGTTTACCGAATCGAGTACGATACATAATATATAATTCTATGGTTAAACCTCATTTAGATTACTTAATCGAGGTTTGGGGAACGGCAGCTAAAACTAATCTGGAAATTTTGCAAGTAGCCCAAAATAAAATCATCAAATCTCTATTTCAGTACAATTACCTTACACCTACAACAAAAATTTATCAGGAAACTAAACTTATGAATATACCCCAAATATACAAGTACAATACGTGTATTCTTATTAGAAAAATTTTGACGAAGGATATACATTCACAATTAACATTTACAAAGAAAATTGATGTCCAAAAAGTCGTAACGAGACGAGCGAATAACTTATGTTTATACAAAAATCCTAGGACAAACTTTGGAATAAAAAATATAAAATTTGAGGGAGCTCATCTGTACAATAAATTGCCGAAAGATATCAAATTAGCTAAATCATTTCCTACTTTTAAAAAATTACTAAAACTACACGTGTTAAAAGATGCTTCGTATGTATAAAATATGTCAAAAACTATATTTATTTATAGTAAAATAATGTAAAACATTAAAAAAAAAAAAAAAAACAGGAAATTATAATACCCATAAAATTTGTAACTTAAAATAACAACTTAATCTAACTTTGTTGTCTCCGGTATATAAGATGTTCTATATAATATGTATATGTATACGTAGAATAAATAAAACAAATTAAGTAAAAGTGTACCACTGCCCTTCTAAAACATGTTTAAAAAAAAAAACATAGTAAAAACATAAATGTTTTAATGTCACCAATAAAGTACAGTGTGCCACAGGCTTTATATCGCAGCTCACTTTTGTCAGGTATTAACCGGTCCGAATCGGCCGGTAACAGAAGTAAATATCAAAATACCCTACATTTCTATGAATAAAAATAAACAGTCTGATTTTCAAGTACTTCTGTGCATAGTTGTGAATTAGTTTCGGTGTTTTTGTAGTTGTTTTTACCTAAAATGATATGTACCAAATAAGTGTATTTCTGTGTGTTAATTTTTTTCGTTTTAATATTAGTCTGCACGCTGCGCTTTGAAGCAACGTATAATATAGATAAATATGAGTGTGTAATCTCAGTAAGTGAATTTTTGTAAATTCTTTTGAGATTAATAAATATTCTTAAACCATAAATCATTACCTAGCACTGCACTGCGCTCGCCACCCAGAGATCTAAGTTGTTATATCTCTAAGCCCTGTAATTTCTCTGGAAACATTGCCCTTCATACCGGAAATAGTGAATGAGTGCTATCGGTGCCAAAGGTGAACTAGTCGCGCGCACGTATTGTTTTTACAAAAGGCCACAAAAAATGCGTCTGAAACTTAATCTGAACCGCATCTAAAACTTAACATGTGAACCTACAGTTAATTGAAGGTACAGCACATAAGTTTTATACCTACCACCGGAAAATAACAGGAACAGGAATTATTCGGCCAAAACCGCGAAACATTGCTAGTAAACTCTAAATAAATCATATATTACGATGTCTATTTATATATTTACATTACCATTTCAATTTAAACTTGGGGGGCGCCTAAAGCCAGAAAACGAAAAAAGGACATTTTCGACGCCGCTCACTGAAGTTAAGAAACTAAAAACTATGACAAAAAAAATATTGACGTGTGGGTACAATTAAGAAGAAGCACAATAACCGAATAGAATTTAAAAAATAGATCAGAGTTTTTCACAATAAAAAAATAAAAATGACACCGAAAAAACCCGTTTTAATTCGAGTACTCGAAATTATCAGCGATGACCCCACATTATTTTTTGGTAATAAAATTCATATTTGTACGTTCTAGTAAAGTAACCGAACACTTTTTCAAATTCATGTTTAGTTATTGAGTAATTAAATAAAACTTGGTCAAAAATGGACTCCTGATTAAATATTGATTTTTCCTGCAAACTGCGTCATACTATTCTCGACTTTATGTACATCACATTAAGAAACACGTCGCGCGGTTGTAATCTAATTTTTTCCTGGCTTTAGGCGCACTCTTAAAGAATGTTGCGGTATTTGAGGGAGCGTGCTTACCTAGGAGAAACAGATTTACTCTCTATTTGACATCAAGGTTTTTTTGTCGCGTATAGGTCCGCGTTTGACCACCAACTCGCCTGATGGTAAGCGACGGTGTCGTCGAAGATTGTATAACCATTGGAAAACCCCACACATGCAACGCATTCCATAGCCTAGACGTTCTTAGCTCAAGAAAAAGAACATCACTGCAGAGCTGCGTCATCAACTGGACTGTGTCTGGTACCAGGAAATGAAGCTCACATTAGTAAGTAGCCGGTCCCGTAGCGAAGGCCTAACTCATGCGGGCATGATTTAGGGCTGCATTAGCGTCGCAGATACGATATCTTAACGCCTCACCTTCACGGCACGAGCTCAGACTGCCTTGACGAGTTCTCTCAGGTTTCCTTGTCCGTTTGCTAATGTAACAAAAGTTCTTGATGCGTTGCGGGGATAATATGCAATTTTTTTTCTTTCCGGCATAAAAGATGAAACATTTATTTCATACAACGTTATTGTTATTTATGAACCGTGTGAAAAACGATATACTCTCTCTCATTCTCTCTTTTTGGTGCTATAATCCTTTGTGGGTCTTGACCTCTTTAACATTTTTGCGGACTTCACAACAAACTAATAATTTACCATACCTTAAAAACATAAAATAAAGTGTAAGCTCTACTTTCACCTATAACGACACAAGGGACCGTACATATTTATTGTGACGTTATAGATAATAGGGTACAATCCTCAAAAAAACAAAGTAGCCCGTTAGTTAGATTGCCAAAAAATATTATACACGTATTTTTTCATTTGTTTCACAAACAAAAAATGAAGAAGATACAGCGCTTCGAAGTTTCGTGTGACGTTACTTGTGAGTACGATTTTTACTCACGAGTGAAGTCGACCCCCCACTCTCGAAGTTTGATGGTATATATCTTTGACGATTTTTAATATTAAAAAAAAAAACAAAAAATACGTGTCCAATATTTTTCCATGATCTAGCTGACTGACTAATTAGGATGGTGTATTTTTGACCCAGTTCGGTACCCTATTGTCGTTAAAAGGAAACAAGAAAAATCTGTATTAGAAAAACAAAAAGTCAAAAAAACAAATTCTTATTTGAACGCGTATTTGCTTACCCTATAGTCTGTTATTTTTATCTGACGACTTTTGTTGCACAGGTAATTTTGTGTAATTTTATTGTGCAAAGAAATCCGAATTTGTTAACAAGATAATGGATTTCTTAGAAACCTGTATGTATGAAACCGACGTGACAGTTAAGATTATTGACTATTACCTAGGACAATAAAAGAACGTAAGCACAGTTTTTACTAATGTTGACAACTTAAAAAGTACTTTTTGTTGTTGAAGTGAAAACTTCTTTAGGCGCGCCTAGACAGATTTTTCGTGGGTTGTGAATTGAATTCATTCGTCACGCTCGGGTATGATAAGAAAGCTTCGGCTAAACTCGGGACCATGGCTATTGGTCATCTAGAAATACGTCAGCCAATGGGAAATGCTGAAAGGACGTGGACAGGCCATCATGGCATGGCCATCTAGAAACGCATCAGCCAATGGGAAATGCTGACGCATTTCTAGATGGCCATGCCAAGATGGCGAGGCCACGCCCTCCGGTTACACCCGTGTAGTTTCCAAGGTAAGCTATCAAATTCTGAGTTGTTAGTTATCACTTCTATTGGCAGTTCCTATGACTGCCAATTTTTTTTGTCATTTTCGTCGTTATTATGAGTGGGCGTAATGATATAGATATATATATTATTGTAGAGAATAGAAGCTAAACCAACCAAAGCCTAGTAATTTTGTTAGTTGTGGTTAGATAATTTGTAAGTTAATCGTTAAATCGTGTGAAAGTGAGGTTACATGGAGTAAACACTGTATAAGAAGCTTATGTGTAAGAGATTCTGAATCATCTTTTATCTCTGCGACTGCGACTATGTTAAGATATAAGATAAGTTAGAATCTCTATTCTAAATCATGTTATATTTCTGTGATTGTTTCTATGTAGGTGACAAGTGCTATGGTGGGCACTGATTTGTACTCTTTATTACCAAATCACTGAATAGCACTGTGCTGTCATAGCTGGTTGCTCACGTTTTTGCATGTTTTGCTCGTTCCGTTTCTTTAATATTCATGAAAGGTCTAGAATTTTTTGATCATTGTGACGTCCAAAAAATACGAACGAATAGAAAAAAAGTTAGCTTAAATCGAATTCGATTCGAATATGGCATTTTAATGCATTTGACCATTGCGTCCGGAGCTTGAGCGCGTTTTGCTACATACCGGTTGTACAAATTCAGGATCTAGTTCTATTTTATGGCGTATGATAATCGTGATTTGTCTATGATTCGGTCACTGTAATGCATCAAGGATATTTGTAATGATTTGTCCCTTATCGAACGTTATTTGTAGTGATTTCTATGTTATCGTGAACAAGTAATAATTTGTTCTCTACCAGGTGCTCTTTATTATATTTCCTATGTTGTTCTATTCTGTGTTTAGAAATTATCGAAAGGTTTTAGTCCTTTGGTAGTTCAAAGTAGTTGTTCTATGAAATTTCGTATGTTTAAATAAGAATGCGATGGGATTCAGACAAATCAAATGTAATTAGCCATTCATGACCCAAATATAGCTAAAATAGAAACAGAAAATAAAACTATTACGTTGAAGGTTTAACAATTTGTTAAAGGAGAATTTGTAACATTAATTTACCTTTGTTTAGTGTTTACCGAGTAAACTATGTCTATTTATAGATCTAAACCTTTATGAAAGAGTAATGTAAAATTCAATAGTAAAAGAAAATGATTCTTTTCAAAACACTTTTTTGAAGTAGAAGAAAAAAATACACATATTTAAAAACATATTAAAAAATAAACATATTTAAAAATACACATAATATTATTTAGCCAAAAACTTTTCACATTCTTTCTATACCCCCCAAATCAGAATCTGGTAGTAACCTTTTCCAATTTCACATAGATAAAAAGAGTAAAGTTTTGTTCGTGAACAAATTCTAAAGTAACATAAAATACAGAACCATTATTTCTTTCCATTCAGAGCGGCTATTACGCTTGCAGCATTTACAATTGCTGTAACGGGTATAATAGACCCTTCAGTTCTCTCCAGGTGTAACGTGTGAATGCGTTCTTAGTTTTGACTGCCTGTAAACGCCTTTAAACTTTTTCTTAGCGAGGAATGAACTACCACTGCCCGAACCACTAACCCTGACTATTTCTGGTGTTTTCCTTGGTAATCAAAGGGTTATAAGGAAGAGAACACACGCTAGCTCGCTTTTTGTGCTAAATATATTTTTTGTTAACTATTAGGTTTACATTTGATCACCATTTCGCCTGCTGTTAATCGTCGAAGCGGTCTACGAGGAAGCTTGCTTATCTAGAAGATACCGATCCACTTTCAAAAATAGGAGTATGTTTTTTTCCGAGTTATGAGCATTCCGATAAAAACTAAGGCAAAGTTGCATTTGATCATGCAGTTCACCTGCACATTCTTCTAAATGTATCCGATAAAGTTTCATCTTTTGACACAAGACTTTTAATGTTTTACGTGAATGTATCTTCGCTGCTTGTTTTTAATTTCATCTCCTAAATCACGTGAGAATTATTTTAATTGTACAACATTTACAGAATCCATTCAGGCGTGAAACGTAGCCTGAAAATGAAGGAAAAATGTGGAAAGGAAAATATGTAATGTTTTAATATTCCCATTCATAGCAATAGTCTGCAAGTGATTAGAGTATAGCGTTTTTAATAAAACACGATTTGCACCTTTTTAACCGATTTCAAAAAAGGATGAGGTTTTCAATGCGGTTGGTTGTTTTTTTTTTGGGTTTGTTTGCTGTGCATACCATGATAATGTTAGCCTTGTTTTCACAATATTAGCACAGTACTAAATAATATTTTTATATATCTGAAACACATATAGCTTATAATTAGTCTGGTATAGTGTGTACTTTTTATCCCGAAAAAAGACTTAGTTGCTTAGGGAACAAAAAATATCCTAACTATTGCACTTACTATCAATATTATAAATGTCAAAGTTTGGATCTTTTATGCTCAATCACGTCAGACTGAACGGATCAGATTGAAATTGGGAACACCGATGGATTACAGTCAGGAATAATACATTGGCTACTTTTCATCCTGGAAAATAACATGAACTACGCATTTGAAACTGTGGGCCACTGTTTGTAATATCATAAATGTCAAAGTTGGCATGTTTGTTGCGCAATCACATCGGAACGGTTTAACATAACACAACATAACATAGCGCAGTGCAGTGCTAGGTAATGATTTGGATTATCATGTTCCAATAGCTGCGTGTTACTGTGCTGTTATGTGGCAGGCATGTTGCTTACCATCAGGCACATGACCTGTTCGTCTCGTTACTCTATGCTATAAAAAAAAAAAAAAAAGTTAAGATTTGAAACATAACATTTAAGTCTGAAATAACATATAAACTAGATACTTTTTTATCATGGAAAAACAACAGAAACAGTTACTATGGGGTAAAACTGCGGAGGGCTGCTAGTACAACTAGTGCGCTTAACAATTTTCTTAAACTAGTCAGCCAGTCACTCTCTATAGAACTCGATTTTCTCTCGAATAACTGCGATAAGATGAATGTTGTTCGAATCAGATTTTTTTGTTAAATAAAATTCTTCAATAGCTAACTGTGTACAGCAGTTAGACCAAAATCATCGAAATCATTTTTACGATGGCACTTCACTACACTGCAGGCGTGCGAGGTGCAGCGTGCGGAAAGCGGGGGAGGGAGATACTCTAGCTCTTTAATCAGGCCCTGACTGCAGTCAACAAGCGCGCTCACTGTAGCTATTTAGTTTATAATTAATCGCAGATCGCTCATGCCGGAGACCCAGTGAGTGTGACGTGCGGACGTGTCATTAGTCGGTTGATGAATGCTGCGCTAATGCGGCTCCATTCAGATGCGTTGGCGACACTTATTCAGCCGTCGCCATTTATTGCGTGGTATGTGTTTTCAACTAAGCACTACGACATTAATTTTCAGCATATTTTGTAATTTATACCTTACTAGAAATTCCCCGTGTAGTTCCCATTTCAATTATTTTCCGGGATAAAAGAGAGCCTATGTGTTTTTCAGACTATAATCCAACTGTGTTTTAAAGTTCAGGCCGATCCGTTAATACTTTACGACGTGATTGACCAACAAACATCCGAACATCGAAACATTGACATGTAAATTATTAGTAGGATTAAATTAATAAGTAACAAAACATTTACACTTCAATTTAAATAAAAAAAATCTAACTATGTCCATAGTGGGAGATAAAATGATGCACTCTGGAGATCTTATTATAAATCATCGGGCTCATAACTTACGGCCACTTGGCAGACTACATTTTTTAAAATTATATTTGAGAACTTTCTAAATCATTTTAAAGAGCATGCGTAGGAATTGTACAAAATAAATCCGCCCGCTTGTTACTACTACCGTATAGTCAACTAGATAGAACTAGACTTAGTCGATCAACAATGAAATCGCAGACAAACATAGAACTATTTTAACCGAATTACAAAAGCGATAGACGAAACGAAAAATGATTCTCGATATGGCTGTTGACATTTTTTTTGTATGTACTATCGCATAATAATGCGATAGTGTCGCCAAATGTAATCTGATTTTGACGATTATTTTTGTTTGATGGATACTTATAGGTATACTTATAGGTGTGGTCCTTTAGAAAACAGTGTAGCTGTTTTTTAAAACATCAACAAAATCTAAAATTGGCTTATCTCGATGACGTCTTTCTACTACCTCACTGTTTCTTGGAAATTTTACAAAAAAAGTGAAATGTAATCTGGTATCTGAATTTAATTTTAAATGCTTGAAAAATTACTTTTTTCAGAGAAAATTTAATTATTATTAAAAAAAGTCTATAGCGATACCGATTTTTTTTTTAAATAAATCATGCTCAATTTCTGTTTGAAAGTATTAACTAACCCAATAAAACATAACGTTTTTTACCAGCGACTTTTTGCGATTAAAAACTAGCTCACAACGCGTTGCGTCAAAGGACAAACACGTAAAGAACCGTGTAACTTCACACTTCGTCCATTTGGTAATGTGTGATTTCGTGCTTCATCGAGCACAACCTGCGTCACGCTCCACCGGTCATGCACTCAGATTTTACTGTAAAAACTCATCGGTAGCATGAAGGCCAGGAGATTATAGTGGGTAGCAACTAAAAGGTCTCCAATTAACGATATGATTTCGACTAAAAGACGTGGACTCGTTTGCGCTTTAAATCACTGACAGATTGTAATTTGAAGTACCTTTTACCTGAGCTAGGCGACTACGCTTTGATATTTCAAAAAAAAATACTAGTGTGAGCTAACACGTACTATCACGCGTACTAAGCTTATTGCATGGAAGAAGAGGCTTATCGACTTTTCATAGGACACACTGACCCTTTGAGGATTTAGCAAAACAGTTGGTCTAAGCACTGACCATTAAACCAGAAAGTTCCATGTGAATTAAATAATTTAATGTAACATGAGTAAGATCTTGTATTATAAAATTAGTATCAGCAACATTGGCTCCAAGAAATTAAACTTATTGCGTACTTTTTCTATTAAAAACGCTACGCTGTAAATACGTGAGAAGACGCGGCAATAAAAGTTTTTTTAATATAGAATAACGGGACGAGCAAGACATGTGCCCGATGGTAAGTATTTATCGGTCTCTGACATAACAGAGCCATTTAAATATGAAGAACCGAAATTGGTGCTCAGTACTGCACATCGCTAAACACATAATTATTATCTATTATATATACTAGCTGTTACCCGCGACTACGTCCGCGCGAAATAAATACTAAGGTAACTCTCAGGCAGTACTTACTTATTTTTATACCCAGACACGTAACATATACGGTTACTAAAAATAGCTTATAATAAAACAATTTCATCAAAATCGGTTCAGTTGTTTAGGTGTGAAAGTGTAAGAGACATTCGTTCCCCATTTCAACTCCAATTTCATCCCCATATAGATCAAAATTGCTAGAACAAAAAATTTTTTGCTTCGTGTCAAGTGCCTATAGTTATAAAGAGTTTCATGGTTTTATCTTCAACGGTTGGCATCTTCCTTGTAAACATTCAGCCCCCATTTCAACCTCAATCTCACCCCCGTACAATTCGATATTACGAAATTGATAGAACAAACATTCCTTTGCTTCTTGTCAAGTGTCTATATACTACAGAGTTTCATAGTTTTATCTTCAACGTTTGGGAACTTTCATATTGACATTCTTCCCCCATTCCAATCCCAATTTCACCCCCCTACAGTTCGAAATTACGAAATTGATAGAATAAACATTCGTTTGCTTCGTGTCAAGTGTCTAGATACAAAATTTGATAACTTTGAAAATCACGAATTTTCATACAACCGTTCATCCCTTGTTTCACCCTCTTAGGGGTTGAATTTCGCAAAACCCCGTCTTAGCGAGCGCCTACGTGCTAAAAGGGTATTCCATGCAAAATTTCAGATTCCTAGCATTTGTAGTTGTATGTAAATAGTTGTGTTGATGTAGAGGCATAAAACCCAACTCCAAATGGACAAAGGACAAATTTAATATAAACAACATTACACAATATAAGATTAGAGAGATTTTTAATTTACATGTAAAAATGTAACAATGCATTATTGCAAATTTGTTTACCTAAATGACGCAACCTTCAAATCTGTGACACGTGTCTTCAAAAGTCTGTGACACGACTTCAGCCCACGCCTGGGAGAATGTCACACGCAGCTAAAGCTCTCAAAGAGAAATATTTTTTCCCGTTTTTGTTACATTGTTCAAGCCCCCAGCCTTTCTCCGCAATAAAAAGTAGCCTATGTCCTTTCTCGGTGTCTAGTTTATCTGTATACCAAAGTTCATCAAAATCGGTTCACTGGTTTAGATGGTAAATCGTAACAGACAGACAGACAGAGTTACTTTCGCATTTATAATATTAGTAAGGAAGTAAGGGTTAGCTAAATACATATACTCGAAAAATGATTTATCTGATTGCTTAGTAGTAACCCATATTGTATTAATTTGCACGTTACTTGATGATGGTAGAACAAGTGGCGAAAATGTATCTTCTCCAGGCGGACTTTAGAAGAGTCTACAACAAAATATATTTTGTTAACCGTTTATTATTTTACTTTTCAACTTATAAACTACCATGATTTTGCTGCGTCTATTTTTTTTTATAGAATGGCGAGACAAGCAGGACATGTGCCTGATGGTAAGCAACATGCCTGCCACATAACAGCACAGTAACAGGCAGCTATTGGAATACAATGAGTCCAAATCATTACCTAGCACTGCAATGCGCTCATCACCCAGAGATCTAAGATATTTTATCTTTTAGCCCCGTAGTTTATCTGGAAACATTGTCCTTTAAACCGGAACACAGTAATGTTTGCACATTACTGCTTGGCGGTAGAATAACTGGCAAAGGTGTGGTACTTCCCCAGGCGGACTTTGCCAAGAGTTCTACCACTACAAAACAGGCAATCGAAACAAAAAAGAGTACAAATACATAATAGTGTTCACTCTGCTACCGATTACTCAAGCCAATCTGATCAACAGGGAACACTCCCGGCGTAGGACACTTATAAAACGTCCAGGTGGTTTATGTGACCGCAGATTCGGTCTAATTGTAATGTGCGCAGAGTTGTGCCGATTTATCAGGGCTGGTGTGGCCAGCTTAAGGAATAACGGTGGTATAGAGCAGTTATTCAAATAAATAAAAAAATAACTATTTGGCTTAAGAACAACGATTTGATTTGATGTTTAAAATGTAAATATTTTCACTGCTAGGACTCGAGGCTATCTCTCTCAAGGAGAAAACCATGGTTAGAATCCATCACGCTGCCCCATAATGCCGGTTTGTACATAGTGTTTTCCGTTACCGTTTTTTAAAAGTAAATGTGTATCTAATTTGTCAATAAAAGGTAATGTTATTTTACTGAAATTAAAAATATTTTTTGTTCGTTCACATTCGCAACTAGAATTTTATTGTTTTGACAGAATTGGCAACTCACCATCTAACAACTTCACTGCTTTGGAGTAATTAAGTTGTGGAGTCGAGTTGTAGACCGTATGTTACTGTGCCAATTGCTTTGTATGATGTCAAAACTCCAAAAACAAAATGTTGCTTAATTTATGTTCTATAACAGTTAGTCAGTTGTGGACTGTTAGTCATTAGTTACGTATGTTAAAGTCTAAGAACGACTCTACGACATTTTATATTCTCCGCATTGTCCAGTCCATCTGATCATAGCTTAGCCCACGACACAACTCATACTATCCATTATTAGAATAAATAGGTGTCCTAACATGATTCATCAATCTACTCTCTCAAAAATAAACCCTATGTCTATAAACTTAAAGATTAAAGTGGCACGACGGAATGTATTGTTGTGAAATGTCTATTTTATTTTACAGCATTTGACCTCTGCTCGGTATTGTGTTGCGAAACTTGACTGAAAACTAAAATCTGTTGATACGATTCGATATTTAAGACATGAAATAACTATCGGTTTGTGATTTCATATCTCTAAAGGCCGATTTAAACTGAACGAACATAGAGCTAGAGCTGGAACAAGAGCATTCTTTCTCGATCTTTTAGTGTAAACGAAATATCGTTCTTAGCGTTTTCTATATTAGATATGCCATAGAATCTTTGCGAACGTAAACAAAACTACGAAAGAATGTTCTACGTTTGTTTACACCAAATAAATTTGATACAGTGGGGATAGAATGAGCATTCGCTCGTCTGATGTAAATCGGCCTTAATAGATAACGAATGATTTAAGAACAGGTAAATTTTGGGATCGGGTATGTATTTAAGTTGTTTTGTGTTTGAACTTTGGGTCTTAGGTTCTTTTTCAAAAACCTTACCTAGAGATTAGAGGAAGCGATGTTGTGTCAACATGCGTGCTTTCATTTGAAGCAACATAATATACGATTTTCCATTAATTGTAATGTAATCAGTACGTTGAGCACGCTCCCAACTAGTAATGAGCTTGAGCATTTTAAATATCTTTAGATCTTCAACGGGTGATTGATGTGTTTAGTGCTATTAATTACTGATTTTTTCTTTCCTTTTTTCTGTGATAGGACAGTGTTTGACCAGCAACCACCATTATTTAGTTTTTGTAACAAATCCTTTTTATTACATCATACTTCAGAGACGATTCCATAAAACGTTATAGTAATAGTTTTTTTGGAGGAATGAACAAAAACAAAATATGTATGTACCTATGCCAAAAAAATGTAACAACCGGTATGTACTTTCCTTCAGTAAGATTTTTGAAGTGAAAACTTCGTTTGACGCACCACATACAAATTTTCCGGGCTGTAAATTGAGCTCAAGCGTCACGTTCGTAAATGAAAGATATAATATAAATAGATAGAATAGATAGAGATTTGGCTAAACTCGGATGATCTAGATGACCATGGTCATGGCCACGCACTTCGGTTTCACACGCGTAGTTTCCAAAGTGAGCTATCAAATTCTGAGTTATTAGGTTTCACTTCTGGTGAGCAGTCTAGTCTAGTTCTAGTCGGCAGTCACCTCCAGGCCACGTGGTTCGACAGCGTAGTTCGATCAATCGAACCACGGACACTTTTTTTTCCCGTTGGTTCGATCAATCGGACCACGTGAACTTTCTTTTCCTGTTGGTCACTATGACTGCTAATTTTTTTTCATATCCGATTGTTCCGTCAGAAAAAAAATATGGTGTTAGTAATTTAGATTAAAAAATCTGAAAATACAACTGATTTACCTAATTATGATTTATTTATTTATAATTAGGTGATTCAATGCAATGCTGGTACAATAATGCATGCGCTTTGTTATGCATACGGTCCCATTACAGGTACCATAAGGCAGCGGTTTAATGAACAATGCATGTTGGTTTAATGCTATTTGTTAACTGTTCGTATTAAATTCGATTTGATGCAAATTTATAATGAACTGTGCATGTTCAATAACGCTTTTACAAAACCCGCCTGACACACAAGCTCTTTGCCAGCTTTGCTACCGATATGTTTTTTAATGATATCCTACAAATGTTTTAAAGTCAATGTTTGGATGTTTGTTCCTCAAGCACGTCGTAATGTATTAAGGAATCGGGCTGAAATATGGAACACGGTTAAATTATAGACTGGAAGAACACATAGACTATATTTTATCCCAGACGAACGGGAACTCAGCGGGTAAAACCACCGGGTGCTGCTAGTACTGTATTAATGGGACGAAGTGGACATGTGCCTGATGGTAAACAAACACGCCTGCCCATAACAGTACAGTGTCACGCAGCCATTGCAACATGAAGAGAACAAATTATTAACTAGAACCGCACTGCGCTTGTTACACAGATATATAACATGATTTATCTCTGTGCCCTGTATTGTTTTGGAAATATTGCCCTTCAAATCGGAAACAGTAAAGTTGCACGTCGCTGTTTAGCGGCAAAACTGGATACTTCCCCAAGCGGACACTGCAAAGAGTCTAACTACTACAAAAATGATCATTTTTCGATCCTACTGTTAATATAAAATCGAAAGTTTTGATTTTCGGTGTTTGTTGCTCAATCACGTCGGTATTATATTCTTAATTGTTTAATTTAATTGTCGCAAGTAATTGTTTCTTTCTTTATGCATAATATATTATTTTTCGTTATAAATCAGTTTATTTTATATTTATTTGTGTATTAGGATGAACAATAACTAATATGTAATATTGGTATATTATTGTATAGAATTAAATAAGATATGTAACTATGTGTTATAATACTATTATAAATAAGTGTATCTTTATACTCCCAATTGTACCCTCGTCTTCCATTATTCAAATCTTCTTCACCATCCTACGGTTGCCTGGAAGAAATCGCTCTTAGCGATAAGGTCGCCTATTGTTACTTTGTTGTAAGGTGTTTTTGTATTTTGTCTTATTATTGTAGTGCAGTAAAGAGTTTATTTATCTATCTATAGATGAACGGATCGGGGGGGTCTACCGCCTAACGAAAAACGCTTTGACGCTTTGACATTGCCGTCTCTTTCATTTCAAGCGAGAAGAAAAGAGACAGCAATGTCAAAGCGTCAAAGCGTTTTTCGTTAGGCGGTAGACCCCCTGGCTGAAATTTAAAACGTAGAGATCACCGCCCCGAAAAGCGCATTGGCTAATTTTAAAACCGGTAAAATAAGAGTTATTGAGCGCAATAATAATATTGTAACTATATTGTAAGTACAAAAATTCTTTATTATCTGTGTTCCAAATTATTACAGCCCAATCCGTTCAGACGTTGACGTGATTGAGCAACAAACATCCAAATTTTCGCATTTGTAGTATTACGTACCTACTAGCGCCACCCCGCGGTTAAATTCACCTAGTTCCCGTTCCCGTTATATTACCGGGATAAAAAAACTAACCTAACTATTCTTATTTACGCACCCCGTTTTCTGATTTGTCCACATGTTGTTTTCCATCCTAAGGTTGCCTGGAAGAGATCGCTTCCAGCGATAAGGCCGCCGACTGTCGCACTAATTTACTACGTTTTGATTATTTTTGCTATGTATTTGTTTTATTTTTTTTATTGGTGTAATATATAAAGAGTATCTAACTAAAAACTCTAACTGTGTAATGTAAAAATATATATGTATAATGTAAAATATGTGATATCCTGTAATATTTTAATACTGTAATGTAATATTTTGATTCAAAGGCTTAATTCAAAGTGGGTTTTTATCTAATATTGTATGTTTTGTATTTTTTATTGGGTAACTACCTATAACCCTATTGTTTTTTTTTGTTTGTGGATTTTAAAGTGGCTTTTATTGTATGTATGTAAAGTGTTACGACGATAATATAAATTGTTATTTAAGTTATTTTTATTATGTAAGCGACAGAAATGTCTTAAGTGATAAATAAATTCTTTAAATATTAACTGTGTTCCAAATTTCAGCTCGATCCGTTCATACGTAACGACGTGATTGAGCACGAAACGTTTTGTACGTTTCGTAACTATTCCAAATATCCAAATATTGACATTTAAAGTATAAATAGGAATTAATACCATATTAAAATGAATAAGTACCATACAAACACACCAAAACCCTTTCCAAAACTCCGAGTCTAATCACGTTATCCCTTATTAAGTGATAAATAACTAATTAACCGGAGTGTTAAACATAAACGTTGCCGAATTAACGCGATCACGTAACCTACGTTAATTACTGTAATTACGTAACCCGTGACGTCACCTACGTAAATTACGGTGCTTACGTAAGCCGTGACGTAGTCGCACGTAAGCTAATGTGTGATAATGGAGGGGAGTAATCCCAAAGGGGTTTATTTCCGCGAGCGTGGGAAATTGACTAAAATATTTGCTTGGTTTGAGGTGAATTGAAATCTTTTACTGTAGTTTTTAGGATTCAAATTTTATTGCAGTGAAGTTTACTGCAAATTACAACATTTTTTTTTATCGGAATGCTCGTAGCTCGAAAAAGCGACATCGTTTCATGGTTGATGTTCCAAAACCATGTTTGACTCTACTTTTGTGACGAGAAGTCTAGGCTGTGGAATACGTTGCCTGAGTGGGTTTTCCGCGATGGTTACAATATTTGTGTCTTCAAACCAAGAGTGAAACGGTTTCTTCTAGGTAAACACGCTTCATCGAAGAGCGCATTGTCACTTAATTAATACCGGTTAAGTGTAAACCAAAAAAAAAAAAAATACATAATTTTCTATGGGCCGCAATCTCGAATGTTGTTAAGCGATAATGAGGTCTATGATAGAGCGTACAAACATAAAAAATTTATAAACTCAACCTAAACTCAACTCAAGTTATTTCCATAAGGAAATACTCCCTCAGACAATTTATAAAGTTTAGATCACTTATCAGGAAAATAGAGTCAAACCTCTCTGTTCGAGTCTTTATAACATCGATCATGAAACGATGTATCTTTTTTGGAACTACAATCAGCAAAGAAGGTAGAAAGGGGCCAAGAGGTATGATCATATAGATCTGTTGCGGACTCTCCAGATTGTATCCAATAACTTCCGCCAAACTTAAAACATTGCTTAAAGTTTTAAGACAAGTTTTTACGAACAAATGAATAGTTGCTTATAAGCATTTTAGCACATACATTATGCGTAACAGTCCGTAATATTTAACAGAATTCCCCTTACATTTTTCATTTGTTATTTATTAGATATTCCTGATACAATTTGACATCAAAAGCATAAAGCTGAGTAGACAATGTTGTATTATGATATTTATTCGAAGCGTGGTGCCATAAAACAAAAGTGCGGTACAAATTGCCCTCGGCGGCACGCATCGGCGCTGAGATTTTCCGACATATATGAGGAAACATTTTCCTGGGGCGACGTATTTTTGTTGAACGGGAAAATGCTCTACTTATTTATTTGAAATAGAGAGAGACGAACTTCTTAGCATTCCATGGATTCACCGTGCGGGTGCCGGGTCCATCGTGTGGCAGAGAGAGAAATCTCGAATAGACCCCAAGACTTGTGACTCGGGCTGTAGGTTTAAAAGGGGCCCCTTATATTGACGTACGTCAACACTCACCTTCACTACTTGTATTTCTCTCCCTGCCCAGCCAAATCCGATATGATCCTACTAGTGCAGCTTTAGATACTCGTTCTAGTATAGAACTTACTGCACTTCTGGACAACCCAAGGTCTTTAAGCAGGTTATAGAGAGATTTTGCTGGTATACCTCTCGCTCCTACTTCTACAGCGTATAAATTAACTACATAGCCATTTTTGTTAATTCATTTTGTAGGTCGTAATACTTATTTTGTTTCATCGCGTGGTCTTTAATATAATATTAATTTAATCTAATAGATTTTAATTATACATTTATTTATATAAATGAAGATTAAGGTTTATCGTTAAATGAACCCTACAAATATTTTATTAATTAAAATCTAATCTCCGAATAACCCACCCCTAAATGCTCCCGGCGCAAAAGTGCCCATGATGCTCGCCGCGTTCCCACGCTGAATGGCAATGGCCAACCTTTGCTCTAGGAATGCGCCAGAGCGGGAGCTTATTTATTTAATGTTTCTTATATTTTATTTTTGTGACATGCAGTAATGTGGCATTTAAGTATGATGTTCCATTGTGAGAGTTAATGTTTCCAAATAAATTACAAGGTAAAGAAATAAAAGCATACGTTCAGACAAGTTCTATTCATTCGTTCACATGTCCATAATTTTTTTTCTTATGCTAGAAAAAAAAATCGTTGATAAACCTTCACTTGTGATTTGTGTTGTCAAACTAACTTCAAAATTTTTGAGGGTAGAATCATTTTTTTTGTAATTTTTATTCACATGATGAGTCATGTCCGGTGCCGAACCCATATAGGTTCCGCACCGCTTTACAGGTTAAATACAAATGTACAAATACAAACATCTTTATTCCTGTTTGCGAAGTTAAATTTTCTTTTTTAAATCTTTATTCCTGTTAAGATAAGACGATACGAAATATTTTTAAAGTTGACCCATACAAACTGTTGGTAAACCTCCTGGTGACGAACGCAGACGTTACAAGTGATGATTTGAAACGCTATGAATTATTGAAGTGCTGTGGCTTCAATTACCATTAAATTTTTTTAAGTGCAGTTTTAAACGAAGATGTATCACGCACTTCTACAGATAGTCAATTGGAAGAAGTATCACGCACATCTACAGGTAGCCAATTGTAGGTCTAGTCCAGTCCGAGTCTGGACTATACTGACTTTACTGTGCTTCCGAACCGCAAGACGCAGTGTTGGACGGCCTCCCACTAGATGGACAGATGACCTCACAAAAGTCGCTGGAAATCGCTGGTTGCAGGTTGCGCAGGACCGTTCGTTATGGAAATCTAGGGGGGAGGCCTATGTTCAGCAGTGGTCGTCTTGCGGCTGATGATGATGATGATTTACTTTTTCTTTACTGATTGTATTTCTTTTATCGGTATGTTTTAAAATGATTATTATGTATTGAAAATGATTGAGAAAGTTGTAAAATCAACGGTAGGTTGAATACATGATTATTGTTTATTCATTCATCATCATCATCATCAACAGCCCACTAAACGTTCCCACTGCTGGGACTCGGGGCCTTCTCTCGCAAGGAGAGAGTTAAGGCCATAATCCACCACGCTGGCCCAATGCGGGTTGGCGGATGACACATGACTTCGAAAGATTCTAGGTACATGTCGGTTTCCTCACGATGTTTTCCTTCACCGTTTTAAGTTAGCGGCATTTTTCATTAAATTTCAGTAATTAACATTTTCTTTTTTATTGATTTATAACTTAGGACACACCTTACTATTTCACTTCCAACGTAAATTCCATTTTAGCTTTTATTACAAAATTGTTTGACTTTTTTAGTAAATTGACCAACCTATTTTTTTATTTCACTTGAAATTGACACAAATATTCATTCCACTGTACTGGCATGGTACGACAGTTTTTGAAATACTTCTTCTAAAAATCAGTTTAGACAAACGGTGGGGCTAGGTGTGTAACTAGCCTCTCCTTTTTTTAAGCCAATTGAATGTTTTTTTTTAAATAAGCAATACTATATTTTCCTTTATTGTAATACTGGTTTTAAATTAGCATATTCAATCACAACCACATGTTATCCTTTAAAATATAAAGTAAAGCACCTTCCCTTGCGTGACGCGGTTTAACCCTACGGGCTACCACCTGTTGCCGACACGACATACGGCACATTCCACATATACATGTGTGTATACAGCCTTACGTCCCGGGACCACGGTTAGAAAGCCTAGTCTGGCAGCCGCGTTCAGTTTTATAACTAAAGGTGGTATAATAATGTATAATATGATAATAAAGTGAATTTAATATCTGGAATATATTATAATCATATATATATATTTATTTATTATTATATTATATTATTATATATATATTTACTATAATCTGTTAGTAAAGTGATTTTAATCAAATAAAATAATTTGTATATTTAATTTAAAGTAAACAACCATAATAGGTACAATAAATTATATTAGTTAATGTTTAATTATTTTGTACAAGTGTATTTAACATTAGTTTTGTTGCTTGTGATCAAATTAATGATGAGACTGTTTGTTTAAATGATAATTATATTGCAATAGATGAGTATTTATCTGTTTATGTACAAGCTAAATGCTTAATAAGCAAACTAGTTACAATCACACAAGTGTATGTTTGCGTAAATATATAATTATTTTCACATCATTTGTTATTGGTAGAGTTAAAATTAACACATCATGGTATGACAATCACAATCATAATCAATGAATGCGTAAACTGCCAAAATTTACAAATTATTTCTATTTTCAGAACCTAGAATGTAAAAATAAAACTGTTCCATTAAAATATTTGTCATATATTTTAAACAAAAAAGCTTTATTTTAACAGACTAAACTCATAGATAAAATAATTTACAAACATTTTACTCTCCAAAATTAAATCAAAAATGACACGTGATCCAATAAAATTTGTACAGTAATAAAAAAATACACTTACTCGTAAACTACACATGAACCGTATATTTTCAGCTTTCAACACTCATACACTCGAGTATACGGTTACGTCCCGGGACATAAAATTGGCAAAATATACGGACATTTCGGTAGCGGGAGTTCTCGACGAAAATTCAATTTTCTTTATGGGAAAGGGTTTATGGCAAAGGTGATATAGGGTGGCATGGTGTTAGCGGAGAACGTTGGAAAATTTATTACATACTTAAGTTTGTAATACATTAAACATTTATTTACGAAAGAACGAAGATTTTGAGTTGGTTTGATGGTTTTATAAATAGATAATGTGACAATAAACAAACTTTTCGCCTGATAGCAACCGGTAGGCTTCAATATCAAAACTGTCTACAAACTTAAGATTTATTAATACAATACAAAACACTTCATTACACCACAAATCATCATAGAAAAGTAGTGATTAAACTTAAAATTAAAACATTTTTGGTACAATAGCCAATCTTATCGCTAATAGCGGTTCTACCAGATAACCTTTAATCAGTCCAAAATATTCAAAATCAGCAATAGGCATTAATCCAGATGCGGTCAATAAACACGAACAACGTGATTCGGTTCGACAGAAACTCATAGTTCATCACACTCAAGAGTCTATTTTGAGGTCCATTGACTGAAGCTTTTATATCACACCAGCAACGCGCCACGGTTTTTCTCGCGTAGCTTACCGGGTTTTGAAGAGAAGGGTAGAAATTTTGATCACTGATAAATTATAGTCTGAATAATACATAGCTTACTTTTCATTATGGAAACGGGAATGACATGAGTAACACCGCAGGATGCAGCTAGTGATGTTAAAAATGCAAAAGTTTGAATGTTTATAACATGTTTGTTGTTCAAAAACGTCGAAACGGCTAAACGGATCGGGTTGTATTTTGAAACACACTTAGAACATAGCCTAAAATAGTACCTACGCTACTTTTTATCCCGGGAAAATTATAAAAACGATAACTACGTAGGTATGACTGCGAGGCGTTGCTAGATACTCATATATTCTACGTGAATTCGATTCTCATACGATAACGTACCACCCAAGTTTTTAACTTAGTCAATATTCGCATCACATCCCGAATACGAGCTTCCAAAAAAACATAATTCACTTGACCTTTCGAAACCACAAGAAGCCTTGTCACAATAACTTTAATTCAATTTTGCCTCCCAGCTGCAAGGAAATGTGTTGAGGAAATTCACTGCGGTAAAGAAACAAGTGCGACCCTCCTCGTAGGAATGAGGCACGCGTATTCATAGAGGACCATTAAGTTCCCCACACACGTTCAATCCTCGTGACAGTTGGGAGTCTGTGAAACGCCTTAGGATGTTAGAGTTTTTGGGGAGCGGCGCAAGTACCTGGCCGTTTTGTTATTAGTTTTTTTTAAATTTGCACATTACTTTATTTTTTACATTGTGTTGTAGTAATATTGATTATTAAAAATTAACTTAATATATAGGCAATTTCTAAATCTCATATATTGAGGTGTTTTCAGATTATTTATCAAGTCTAGAATGTCATCTGTTTTAGGTAACCCACTCCAACGCAAGCCGCATCGTCGCTTAGTGCATTCCTAATATTTCTCTATTAGGCCAGCCTCGTGGGTTAGTGGGTAGTAAGTCTGCCTGCAAAGCCAAGGGTCGTGGGTTTGATTCCCACCTAGTGCAAATATTTGTGTGATGAATACAAATTTTTAGTCTGTAGCTGGTGTTTCTTAAGTATTATATCAGCTGTCTAGCTGGTACAGTGCTTTGCTTAATTTGGGGTCAGATGTGTGTGAAATGTGTACCAATTTTCACCAATTTTTGTTTATAGTATAAGGACGAACAACATATGTGCTTGACGCTAAACAACATGCCAGCCCTTAAGATGATAGTGTCATGCAGATATCGAAACATGAAGAGTCCAAATCAATACCTGTCACTGCACTGCGCTCGTTACCCAATACTCGTAAGATAATTCATCTAAGTACCTCCTATGTAGACCTTGCCACTGCACTGGAAACGTTGCCTTTTGAATCCCAATACAGTGATGTCAGCACATTAGTGCTGGGCGGTAAAATAACTGGCAAAGGTGTGCTACTTCCCCAGACTGCAAAAAGTCTTTCTACCATTGCAGTAGTATGTTTGTATACAAATGGACATATGTCGTATTATGAATACATAATACGACATAATAATGTTCGTCATTGCCTTTCAGTTTACTATACTGTGTAAATAATGAGATGAAATTGTATAGAGTAACTGGTTATAACTAAAACTTCTTATAACTTATCCCACACTGGACAGGTTTCATAAAGTACAGATTAAGCATTAGGTTACTTAGACCGCACACGACGGTGTTGTGACCGAACTAATTCTAATAACGTTATTATATGAAATGTGATTATATATTATTATACCTATGGATTATATTATAATGTATGTCAGGCGCATAATGTATGAGGGGCGTTTCGGTGGGTTAACTGGATTGAGTGGTCTTGGTACTTGGGCGATAACTTTATTAACTCACAAGCACTCGCGCGTCTAGAGTACTAGCGTGTATAGCATTTTCCTCACACTTACCAATAAATAAAACGTCATCTGACTAAACCATCCTTAAAAAATTAACTACTTGTAATTGTTGCGCACCACGATTTGAGTTTTTCAAATATTTCTGTCCAGCCCAAGGTTGCCTGGAAGAAATCGCTTTTAGCGATAAGGCCGCCCGTTGTATCACTAGTCTTACTGTTTTTCCTAATTTGTATGTATCTTATATGGTGTGAACAATAAACAATTTTCATTCATTCATTCATACTTGAGCATATTTTGGAAACATGGTGATAAGACTGAATATTGTTTTTGTAGTGAAAACTTCTTTGGGCGCGCCACGGACAGATTTTTCGTGGGCTATGAATTAAATTCGAGCGTGAGCTCGGGAATAATAAGACATTTTCGGGTAAACTCGGGACCATGACCATTTGCCATCTAGAAATGCGTCAGCATTTCTCATTGGCCATCTAAAAATGTTGAAGAATTTTTAGATGGCCATGCTCATGGCCACACCCTCTGGTAGCACCCGCGTAGTTTCCAAAGTAAGCTATCAAACTGAGTTATAAGTTTTCACTTCTATCAGCAGTTCCTGTGACTGTCCATTTTTTTTTCTAAGGTTTCTTTTCTTGATTATAAACTACACACAATTAGCATTAGCGTAAGTAGAGAATCTCATTGCGAAGGCTTTTCCGTTTTTCATTCCCAATAATATATATTTTTATTAAATAAAGAGTGACGACACGAGCAGGTCATGTGCCTGATGGTAAGCAACATGCCTGCCACATAACAACACAGTGACACGCAGCTGTTGGAACATTAAGAATCCAAATCATTACCTAGCACTACACTGCGCTCGTCACCTAGAGATCTGAGATGTTATATCTCTCTATTTTAGTTATGAAATGTTATATCTCTAAAATCTTATTTTAGTTTAGGGTATCTCCTATTTTCAGTTATCAAGTATCAAAATCGTTAATTCTACGTATTCCTGATCGTATCGTAATAGCCCATACGCTAACCAAAGATCACTTAGAAGCAACTTAAATGTAACTTACTGTCACCAGCTCATCTAAGTGTTCCCACCATCGATCATCGCGTGCTTATCTCTAACTTAAAACGCTTTATCTATGAACTATTTATATATGAATTGTTCTTTATTTTGGAACAAGTCTTTGTGTTTTGGTTCCGGGTTGATCGATGCAACTTTTTTTTTAGCTTTGTTAGCACTTTTGGTTGAGATTACAAAGTTGTTACGTTGAGTAAGAGTTTAGATAATATAACTGTGTATTTAACACATAACGGTAGCAGAGTTTTAGAGATTTCTATCCTTAAGTTTTAGGATTCTGTGACTATGGTTTGTGAATTCAATATTATTTTAAGAAGTTTTGTTTGTGTCTTTTAATTTTTTTTTGATAATTCGTTATTTTATGATGAATTAGACAATCATGCATTGCATTGTACAGTCTAGCTGTTCGTAAAACGAAAATGTCATCAAACCGTTTAGTTCAGGATTCCTTCTTCTGAGAGTTCAGGTATTAGGAACTTCGGAATTAGGAAGGTATTTTCGAATTTCAAGAAATCTAGTAGAACAAATCAGACAGATTTATATTCAATTCACATTTATAATTACAATACGACTGGGTCAAAAATACACAATTCAAATTAATCCGTCAGGGAACAGTTCAGGGAATGTCAGTCTAACAATTATTATTAATATCTGGGGCAAATATTTTTTGTTTTATCAAATTCTTAAAATGGATAAATGTAGATCATCAAACTTCCTTTTGTAGTGACGTCACTTTATTGTAATAATCATACCATGAAGTGACGTCACTCGAAAACTTTTACAGTTTTTTTAGTTATTCAACCTATTGGCCTACTGTAAAGTGGGATCCTAACCCGGCTAGGCCGGTAAAGATAAAACTAGATGGAGGTGTTTAATCATGCAGGTTAATCAGTAGCACACTCAGACTAAGGATGATGGTGATGATCAAATTACTATTTAAAAGCTATCCAGAGCTCACAAACATGTTATAGTATAATAGCCGTAATGTCACTTAGCCACATCAATTACGTGCGAGGTAGCCGTAGCCCGACGAGTGACAAGCCGGCTTTAGATCATATCGCGAGATGAGCTCTATACGGGGTGCTCAATAAAGAATTAATGGCGCTTCACGAAAATTTCACTTTGATACGGATTACAGCTGGTCTAATCGGGAGACCGGTGACTACCGATTTGGAGCCCCCGGTTTTAAATCCTACGAACTGCTGTCTTTTCGAAGTGATGTGCTTAAGACTTAAAAAGATGAAGGAAAACATCGCGAGGAAACCGACTTGTACCCAGAAATCTTCGAGGTTTTGAGTTACCCAGCAATCCAGACCGGGCGTGGTGGATTAAGGCTTTGACTCTCTCCTTGCGAGAGAAGGCCTCAAGTCCCTGCAGTTTTTGAGAATTTTATATTTACCTGCAAAATTTTAAGATTTTTATTTGGATTTTATTGTAAATCGGATTGTTTTCTTTACTCTTTATTATATATTAAAGAATGATGAATTAAACAATACACGTGCCTGATGGTAAGCAACACGCCTGTCCATAATATCAAGGTACCACCCACCACCCAGCTACTTAAACCCGAAGAGAGTCTCTAGAGCTTTACCTAGCACTGTATTGTAAATACTTATCGCCCATAGAACCAGAGATATAAGATGATATTTATCTAATCCGTTCAAATCAGCACTAAGTAATAATAGTTCAATAACTGTTAAACGGTAGAATAACTAATGATTATTATTCTTTATTATTCCTCAATAACAGCGTCCCGCGTAGTTCCCGTTCTCCTTTTATCCGATTAAAATTATCTAAGGCAAAAATTTGCTTATCTGTTGAAAGAGGCTATAATCTGTCTGTTTCAAATTTCAACCCGATGCGTTTAGTCATTCCGACTTGATTAAGCAACAAACATCCTTACATTCAAAGTTCCACATTGATAATATTAGTACGATATTTATACGGCCTGTATATAGAACCGTTTTACACATTATTCATTGGCTAGGATGCACCGCGTCCATTGTTTTGATACAGGACATTCCAAAATTAATGGCTTCTATCAAAAGTTAAGTTAAAAAGTGATCGTAAGCTTCTTCGTAGTTTTCTCTTAGACAGTCTTAATAAATAATTTACAGAAATCGAATTAATTACATACAATTAAATAAAGTTCCTAAATACTATAATAATAAACAATATTACTAATGTTACTTTCCACCTTTGAAATTAATAAAATTGCCCAATTTCCCTAAATAAATTTACGCTTCAACAATCTTATACATATATCTTCAGGGTATTCGAATATCAGAGAAATTAGAAATTTATGTGACTTTTTAAAAAAAATACAAAGCGCAATGAGCAAGATATGAGAGCCTAACAGATATGAGCTAAACCAGACATCTGCTCATAACATTTCCCTCCAAACAGAAAAATAGTAATGCTTACACATTACAGCTTGGTGACAGAATAACTGGCAAAGAAGTAGTACTTACTCTAATGAGGCATAGTGTGTTCAAAATTGTGCCTTTTTAATATTTTGGCATAAAGATTTAATTGTTAAAAAATGGTTGTCTGTAAAGTCGGTTTACTGACGATAGTTAGTGACAACGTCTAAGAAATCAGCGGGTCTACTACGAAAACAAATTCCGAATGATTGGATCCGACCGACAGCTGAAAAAAAACAGTCGGATCGATACATCTCGGTCGGAAGTTATAGGATTAGGTTGGATGAGAGTCGGATCGAACGAAACGGCCGATCCGATCCACCGACCGATTGTCTTTCGTGGTAGGAAACGTCCATAAGTTCAGCCGATTTATAGTTTATCGGACTTCGTAGTAAACCTGCTGTACGCTGATAGCGCGAGTAGTGATACCGCTCGACTCGGCGGGTGGCGCCTTCAGCGCTCAGCTTCGTCCGCATGGCACGGACGACGAACTAACGGTAACGGTAACGTTACATGACGTCATGTTTTGCGGGCGTGCAGCCGGCTTCACCGAATGATAAGACGTTATCACGTCAAAAATATCTATATCAAAGAGGACTTATGCAAGGTTCTAAATTTACACCAGTGCTACAAATTGCTATCTATCTTGATAAGCTGTTTTAGAACACAACACATTTTGAAGCGATTTTAGGCCTCACGTTGGAATTTAGCAGATGAACCACCTAGCGTGTGGCGTAGATAGTTAATTATATTTAGATATACCTGCTATAATTGCGATTTACATAGCTTTAATAAGACTACTCATCAATTGACATGCTAGTGACCAGCTAAGCTATGATACTTTTATGGCCTTACGATATCGTATGCTGTTTTTAAGACTTATAATTTTGATACGTTGACTGATTTTCCTAAATTCTAAATACGACTTATTGAACAATTAACATTAAGTGATAGGTAGTTTATTACACTAAGAGTTTAAACATAAAAAATAGTCTACTTTTTGGGGTCAAACTAAGTGTACAGAGTATTTATTTGTTATTATTATTGAACTGAACCGACGTGGACTTTTTTAGAAAGTTTACTTCTGGAGTGATTCCATTCGAATTTAATTGGAATTAGTTCAGCAGTTTTAAAATAACCGCCAAAAGTCTAATTTTTTTATAAATTGATGACATTTTCGTTTACTGTAAAATCTCGCTGCCTTGTCGAAGCAATAAATTTAGTTAGTATACTCACATTACTATTAGGTTGCTAGTTAAAAAAATATTTAAGTTTGTGACTAATTTTTGAGTTAAAGTTGTTGTTTGCCTTTTCAGAGAAATATAATTCTTTGCAAACAAAACACTAATAGTAAACGCAAAACGCTCCGCTGGGTCCAAACACACGCCTGTGTAGCCTAGATACAATTAATCATAGGTTACTGCAACAAAGTTTGAACTATTGACTAGATACCATCGGTGTTCGGCAAATGGTTGCACAGAGATATGAAATTATTGGTTTGCTAGCACTTGATTATATTGGATTTTACTCATGTATTTGTTTTGTGTTCGTTGGTATAAATGCATAGGACTCATATTTTACTTTGTCTTTTATTTTCTTCTATAGCATTGTTAAGCTGAGCTGGGAGAGAAAATTAAAATACTTTTATGATACTAGATACCAACTGCAGCGCCATCTGCCGGGCTGATTTGTGAATCTAAACCATGGAGGGCCCTACCCAAACGCATACAGAAAAAAATCATTCAAATCGGTTCAGCCGTTTAGGAGGAGTTCACTAACAACGAAAAGTGGCATTGATTTTTATATTATATATGGATTTGTTTTTCTTTACTGATATTTCTTAAAATGTATGTGAACGTTTTATTGGATTGTGTGTATTGATCTCAAAATATTGTTTGGTTTTTCTTCGTTTGATAAAAGTAAGCTATACATAGTCGTGAGCTTAAATCGATTTTTGAGATTTAACCTATTAATGATAATAGCAGTACGTTAAACAGGTCAAACCCTAATTTTGAAGTGGCAAGAAGAAGAGTATCGTAATATTTAGATTTATTTTCTAAGTTTTTTTTTATTATCGTCATCATTTTACCCGTTATCACCCACTTCTGCGCACAGGCCTTTCCGAAGTTAACATTACAACATAATGATTATTTCACTAAATCTGAATCTAAACCATAATCTGTTAATCACTTACCTTTAAACGAACAATTCTTGTATATATGAAGTGACTCCAAAAATTTTCATGTAATTTAGTATAGGATTTAGGGAGCGACCAGTTGATCTAGTTAGGTTTCATTGTAAGAAAATGTCGATTTATCTGTGTTTAAACCAAACATAGCTCAGGCATACGGCTACTTATAATCAATGGATTTCATAATCATAATAATCATAATCTTTATTGCGTAAATGTTATTTACATGTCAAATGACATCATGATTTCGAGGGGACATAAACGAAGAAATATCATGGTGGTCGAATTGATAACGTCCTCATTTCTGGAAGTCGGTTAAAATGCATTTGAATAATTAAAACCTTATCTTTTGAACGTTTGTTTAAAACTAAACTGTATCCTCTGTGTGACACCTCACAGCACCCTACTAACGAACGTCGTCCTAACCGCGTCATAACCAAACAAGCTTCCATTCTAAAACATCGTTAATTACCTAACACACAAGCGCAAACAACGCTACAAGGTAATGTAGCCATTATTTGATTCCCGAAATGGGGCAAAGCGCGCCCCTATTTGATCGGCAAACAAACCGTCAATATTCTCAAGACTCAGTTCACACTAACGAAAATAACCTACGAAATTAGCTGCTAAGGGTATTATTGATTCTTTCTTTATAAAATGTATGTTAATATTCTACTTAAAACATCTTTAGTAGTGGTAGGACTCTTTTCAGAGTCCACCAGGGGAAGTAGGGAAGTACCACCTTTGATAGTAGTTATTCGACAGCTAAACATACTTTATTTTTTACTTTTAAACGTTCACTTGACCGCCATCTCGCCTGATGTTAAGCGACGATGCGGTCTACGATGGAGAGTGTTTACCTAGAAGAAATGGATGCACTCGCGATTTGAAGGGACAAAGATTGTAAACATCGGAAAAAACCCAGTCAAGCAACACATTCCACAGACTAGACGTTTTTCATACAAAAGTAGAGTCAAACTTCTTTCTTCGTGTCGTTGGAACGTCAACCATGAAACAATATCGCTTATTCGAGCTACGAATAAATAAAAAACGATATAAAAAAACGATAAAAAAGGCAAGGTGGTATGATATTTATACAACTGATAAGCTAGCAATGTTGCGGCCATATTCAACTCTTTTAAAGTCTTTTTCTCACAAGAGTGTCGCTATGAGGCTTTTGGCACATCTCTCGATCGATTCTAGAGCTTCCATCTGATATTTACCCGATCTATCACCGTGCAACAGCAATGTGCAAACATCACTGAGTTCCGTTTAGAAGGGCAATGTTTCCAGAGAAATTACAGGGCATAGAATTTACGTCTCTGATGATGGTTACGTGTGCAGTGCAGTGTTAGGTATAATGCTTTGGATTTTTCGTGTTCCAATAGCTACGTAACACTATGCTGTTGGACAGTCGTGTTGCTTACCGTTTGGTATATCTCTTGCTCGTCACTTCATAATATATACCTCTACTATAAAAAAAACGTAGCATATCACATTACTGACGGAAAAGCAGCCGAGGGAAACGAAACAAGACTATCAACAGTCAATAGTCGATACTAGTAAATGTAGACCAGCTGACCCGGCAAACGTTGTTTTGCTATATAAATTATTAATACAAATTTTAAAAATGTAACATTCGTAACCCTAAATTTAAATAATAAAAATAAATGTTTATTTTTATAAAACAATTTTAGATTTGCCATAAGCTCCGAGAAATTTTAATCGAAATAGAGTGAAAAACATTTACAAATAAAAAGTAGCCAAGTGCGAGTTGGACTCGCCCATGAAGGGTTCCGTTGCAGCAAGTAACATAATATACATAGTACACATAGTTCTTGTAGTTCGTTGTAACTTTGACCGAAGTTTCAATAATAGTAAAAAAAAAGTACTCATCAGATCGAGTTCAAACTAATTTTCGTTGGTAGATTACATGGTAGTGTACATCATATTTATGTTTTTTTTAGATTTTTCATTCTCTTACTTTAGAAGTTAGAGGGGGGGGGACACACATTTTACCACTTTGGAAGTGTCTCTCGCGCAAATTATTCAGTGTAGACGAAAATGATTTAAGAAACCTCAACATCATTTTTGAAGACCTATCGATAGACACCCCACACGTGTAGGCTTGACGAAAAAATATTTTTGAGTTTCAGTTCTCAGTATGGGGATAGGTAACCCTAATTTTTCTTTTTTTTTAATTTTTTTGTTCAAATCTTGATGCGGTTCACAGAATACATCTACTCACCAAGTTTCAACAGTGTAGTTCTCATAGTTTCGGCAAAAAGTGGCTGTGACATACGGACGGACAGACAGACAGACAGACATACAGACAGACAGACAGACATGACGAATCTATAAGGGTTCCGTTTTTACGTTTTACGGAACCCTAAAAAGACGATAATTGGTCAGTTATTGAGCGGGATGAAAAGTGATTAAATTACTTAAATGGCTATTAAAAAATAGGGGTTGGTGACAAAAGGGTTAAAATTTAGTGTTGTATGTCTTATTAATGCCACATTATAATTTTTTTTTTTTCAAAAAAATAAAAAAAAAATTTGGCGTGATCACCTTATCACTTAGGGGTACGAAAAATAGATAGTACCCGATTCTCAGACCTACTGAATATGCATATAAAATTTGGTAAAAATCAGTATAGCCGTTTCGGAGGAGTAAGGTAACTAACATTGTGACACGAGAATTTAATATATAAGAAGATGTAGGTAGTATAAGTATATTTAAACTAGCGGCCCGTTCCGGCTTCGCTCGGACATAACCTAGACACTGCCTGCAGCGCCATCTGCCGGGTTTATTTGTGATTTTAAACTATCTTCGAATACACACACAAAAAAAACATTCAAATCGGTCCCGTCGTTTAGGAGTTCACTGTCAAATGATTAAATTACTAAAATGGCTATAAAAAAACAGGGGTTGGTGATAAAAGGGTAAAAATTTAGGGTTGTATGTATTTTTTAACGCCACATTATAAAAAAATAAAAACAAAAAAATTTGACCAAAAATTAAAAAAAAAATGTTTTGTGTGAACAACCCCTAATACTCAGGGGTATGAAAAATAGCTAGTAGCCGATTCTCAGACCTACTGAATATGCATATAAAATTTGGTAAAAATCAGTAAAGCCGTTTCGGAGGAGTAAGGAAACAAACACTGTGACACGAGAATTTTATATATAAGACGAGAATTTTATATATAAGATATACCTATATAATATCTTAGAACAGTCGCAAATTACCAGCCTACCTATCGGCAATAACTCACCAGTGTAGCGGCGATCTGCGTCGCGACACGCGCGGCGAAACGCAACAATTTGTCGCGTGGTGGAACGCGACAATATGTCGCGCGATACCGCAGACACATGGTATTGTTTGTGCTAAATCGAGGGTGAGATGAGATAGTGCAAACATTTCTACGTTCGAGTTGAAATTGAATTTTGTTTGTTGGCAACTTCGCTAAGACTTTGTAACGTACAATTTGTATATTCGCGTAACTACGATCCGATATGTAAATAGCAAACTAGCAGCACGCTTCGGTTTTACCCGAGTAGTTCCCGTTCCCATCGTCCCCCTTGTTTTTTTGGATAAAAAGTAGCCTATGTGTTCTTTTTGTTTGTATGAAATAAATAAAAAATCGGGAACAAAAAACAAAATAATAAGTATTGATGTAAATTCTTAAATTCATTTCATAAAAACGATTACATTCTGGACATAATTATTTCTACATCCAGGCCCTAGTCATTGCTGTAGGATACCCTGTGTTGCAATGACTAGTGCTCTTCTTATGTTCTCATATTTAATTATTGAATTATATGTAATTATTGAAGTGGTAAAAGGAAATTATTTATAACATTGAACACATTAACTGGCCAAAAACGCGTAGGTACTCATTCAAAGAAATAACAAGTCAGTGTGTGCTTGTAGTGTATGTAGTGTGTGAGTGTGTGACAGAATAAAATTATTTATGACACGTACCTACAGACCTACACAGTTTTTTTGTTTTTCATAGAGTTATGCATTCGTTATCTAGCTATAAGTACATCTGTATATAAATAAAATATTGTTAAAATGTTTGTAATTCTAAATTAACAGATTTTCACAATATGTATACATACATATAAAAATCTATGTTTGTCTGCATGCCCTTTATGGAATCGTAAACTATAAATTTAATCATGTGATGATATTTAGCAAAGTTGTTGTGCATGAGCCAAAGAAGGTTTCTGAGTTGGTACGATAAATTTTCTAAAGGTAGCGTAGCAACGCGCGCAGGGTAAAGCTAGTAGAAGTATAAACGGCACACTCATAAAAATCAATGTCAGCCAGTCTTTTCCAGATAATCTTTAAAATGGCTGGACCGATTTTAACAAAGGTAACTGTTGAAACTGCAAAAAAATCATTTTAGAAAAACGCATTTTATTTGGAATTGGAAGTTATATAAAGCCTATTATAACAATAAAACCGTTTATGTAATACAACAATTATTTTCTACCTACAAATCGATAGGGTAATTTCCTCTGTCTTTTGTTCAAATACTGGCCATACAGAAAAGATAAAAATAAAACAATAAACAAAACGTCAAACAATTTAAATTTGGAACACACGCACGCGATTACGACAATAGAATAGAAATTTCGAATTACCAGGGTCAAGATAGAGACTCCAACGCTACTCATGACTATTGACTAGAGGAGCCACAATTCAATGACTTGTAGATACAAAATTTGTTGATTATGAGAATGGTAGTTCCAACTTTTTTGTCACAAATATTTAGATGTGTCGGGGAGCTTAGGAACGGGCGGTCGCCGCTATTTCGCCGGTCACGCGTCCAACAGATTACAATAATATGGTGACCTTTGATTGTACCACACGAGTTGGACGAAGCTAATACGTTTTTTATCGCAACTGGTGGCTTTATTTTGTATTTATTGAGGTATGGGGAATATTCTAGAAATATAAGTGACGGATTCAAAGTTTTTGCCTTCAAATTGAATGTTAATAATATGATAAATACAATTTTTTCTTTGAAAAGATTTTTTTTTGAAAAAAAATCTTTGTTGCTATTTGCAACAAAGATTTTTGTTTGAGATGACTGTGTTTAAGTAACTTTGCCACTATATGTATATCTATTGTTGCCATGAAACTTGGCATAAAAGGCACACATACGGAAATAAGTAGACATCCCAATTTTTATTCTACTATACTTTTTTTAAACATTTTAAAGCGATGAGTTAAACGCCTGTACATTGTTTTTGACACCACAGAGCTAACGCTGGTCAAAGGCGAGTTAGCAGATGGCACATATCCTTGAAAAACAATTTTTAAACATTCTGATTTCTTCACGATGTTTTCCTTCGCCGTTTAAGAAAATTATGCTGACGAATTTTTACATCTGCACATAGAAATATAGTTAAAGGTGCCGTCGGGATTTGAGCCAACGATGTCACGATGTGAACCAGACGTTATCGTTCAGTGAAATTTGAAGTTCGTTCGTTCGTGAAGTTCGTTCAGACCAATACAGCTACGTCGAATAACGACTGAGCACAGCTTATATAAAAAAAAATATCGATAGACATCAAATTGAAATAAATATAGTTACATTATTGAATTCATAAAACTGATTGCATCTCCTCACATTTGACCAGAACCCGCTATCTGCGAAATGTTAACTGGTCTGGCATTCACTATCGTTTTATTTAGATCTTATTCATAATGGAAATAATAAAACTATTATAGACAAAGTAAGTTTGCACATGCAGCAAATTGTGTGTATTTTTGTATATCGCGTACCTTTAAATTATCATCTATAGGTAAATATAGGGAATTATCAAATATAGGCTTTTTTATTGTTTAGAGTGACGATACGAGCAAATAATTTGTCTGATAGTAAGCAACATGCTTGCCTACGCATCAGAGTGATTCAAAACTATTGGAACATAAAGAGTCCAAATTATTATCTAGCCCTACACTGCTTACCATTGGCATGTCTTAATTATCACGTCACTTTACTATTAAAAAAGGAATTTAAAGTCATATTGAAAACATAACACATTATTTAATCGCGATCTAAATTATTTTTTAATTACCTCGACGTTACGTTACGTTACGGCAGCGTTACGTTATTTTACCGCCAAGTAGTAATGTGTTAGTTACTTTGTTCCGGTTTGAAGGGCAATGTTTACAGAGAAATTACAGGGCTTAGACACATAATATAATAGATCTCTGGGTGACGAGCGCAGCGCAGTGCTAGGTAATGACTTGGACTCTTCATGTTTCTATAGCTGCGTGTCACTGTGCATTATGTGGCAGGCATGTTGCTTACCATCAGGCAGATGTCCTGCTCGTCTCGTCACACTATATTATTAAAAAAACGTATTTTTTGCGAATGTGTTGCTTCTATTTCATCCGTGGGAGCTCCTTTCCTACCTAGTGTCCCATGACACCACATTTTTATAATTTTTGCCAAGCCGACTGTGTGAATTAGTCAACAGTTAACATTTCTAATGCTAATAAGGCTGGATTAATCTGATCATCGGCAGAACTGCTAATTAGTATTAGCAGATAACAATTTGCACTTTGTCTCATTCTTGCGACATACAAACATACGAAATGTCAACCAGATACACGTTGTTAGCCACTCTGGCGGCTAATTAAAACGAAGACACAGCTCAAACTATGCAGTAGGAATGGTACCGTGTACTATGACCTTTTACCAATCGGAAGCCATATTAACTGTAAGTGTTACAGACTATGTCAGACTATGACATACCAATATCTATACTAATATTATAAAGCTGAAGAGTTTGCTTGTTTGAATGCAAGGATCTCGGGAACTACCGGTCTGAATTGAAAGATTATTTCTTTGTTGTATAGTCCATTTATCGAGGCAGGCTATAGGCTATTTTACAATACGCTACTATTAACAGGAGCGGAGCATGAATGTAACAAAAACGGAAAAATAATTGGTTTTTGAGAGCTTTCGTTGCGTGACAGCATGTGTCTTAGATTTTAAAGGTTGCGTCATTAGAACCTAAGGTAACCAAATTTGTTCAAAATTTGAATTGGTATGACCAATTTTCGATAGATGGCGTATAAACGCGCGCGCGGTTCAGCTAGTTACCTATAAATATGATAGTTTGAATATTTCTTGCTCAATCACGTTGGAACTACGGATTGGGTTGATATATAAAACACAGTTTGATTTTAGTCTAGAATAGCACATTGGCTACATATATTATCACGGAAAAAACACGGCAACGCGTTTTGTTAGTGTTATTTTTTACCAATAGAAATCTATATTAGATGCGTAAGTATCATAGGGTCTGTCGCTCTGTTATTCTACTGATATTATATGTAAATTCAGACACTTTGATTTTTTGTAGTTTGTTGGTCAATCACATTTGAGACGGCTAAACGGACCGGGTTAAATTGTGTTATACAGCATATTGTACAGCCTACTTTTTGATACTTAGAAGAGATTTTAATTGTCTTCTTTTTTTTTCGTTAATAAAGGTAAATTTAATTTGGTCTATTATGCCCTCAAAACAGTTATTTAATACTCCACACGTAACAGTTACATTACAAAACTCTTTTTGTGAATACATTCTGCCATGTAACTTAATTACGGTATGATATATCCTTCTGGTTAAGCTCTACTGGTACAAACGTCGTGCTACAGAACAATGGACGCGTGGAAAGCAAGAACTGTGCCTTCTAATGGTCCGTGTGACAAAAATGGGTTCCTAGCTCTGGAGTGATTCATTTCAATGTATACGCCTACCAACTGCTATCTACTACTACAAACACCACGCCTACTACTAATTCCCAACAAAAATCACTGTAGCGAACATGCAGTCTGGTCAAATATGGAACAAATACAGGAGAGTAACCATAAGTACGAAAAGATTCAGGACCTAATGATTGACATAAACGACTTGCAAGCAATTAACCTGTTTATTGATTCGGAAAGAAGGTCCAGTTGAGCAAATTTAGACTCAATCAACAGGAACTTAGATTAAAATTAACAGGAACGCGGCGTTCCACCGGTGGGCCCATGTCACGTAACAGGTTAAATACTAAATGCCCTCCAATTATGTCCGTGTGTTACAATCGTATCATGTCATGCTAACAACATGGCGAGTAGGTTTGAAACTTGGAAAAAATATTGATACTTAATTGCAAATTATCAATTTTTGAATATCACAAAACTTAAATAATGTAGAATCGGCTAAAATAACGAAAATGGGAACAACGCGGGTAAAACTGTGAGGTGCTACTAGTATATTTATATTTTCAGAACCACATTTCACTTTAAATGCAGTCTAGAGTACAAAATAGCCAAGTCAATTTCCTATCTCTAAATCCAGGCAACATTATAGGACAAAACACAGGGTACCCTCAATACTATGTTATTGCTTCGCGACAAGAGATATCTGATCTGTATTATTTATCTGTCAGGTATATGCATGACAATTTTATAGATTATTTCAATGCATGCATGGAATATTGCCTAGTATATGTAAAACTATCAGATAAGATTCACAACCAGCGTTTTCACAAGATGCAGAAAAATGATTGATTCTAAATTTGCATTAACTAGGAAAAAATAACTAATGAATTAATTTAATTTATTTGTATTAAAAATATATTATTCTAAGTAATCGGATTATCCTATTAGAGTGATTTGAGTTAAAGTACGTAATTTGAAAAACAATTAAGAACATTTTAAAATAACATCGTTAACCGTAGGCTTGCCTTACCTACTGTCGTATGCCAAACATGCACTCACAATAATTCTAAATGTATATTTTGTACATATTTTTTTGAATAATTCATACATAAATACATATATTTTAATATATTTTTAGTAGTGGTAGGACTCTTAGCAGAGTCCGCCTGGGGAAGTACCACACCTTTGCCAAATATTCTACCGCCAAGCAGTAATGTGCAAACATTACTGTGTTCCGGTTTTAAGGGCAATGATTCCAGAGAAATTACAGGGCTTAGAGACATAATATCTTAGATCTCTGGGTGACAAGCGCTGTGCAGTGCTAGGTAATGATTTGGACTATCATGTTCCAATAGCTGCATGTTACTGTGCTGTTATGTGGCAGGCATGTTGCTTACCATCAGGCACATGACGTGCTCGTCTCGTCACTCTATGCTATAAAAAAAATATTTAGAGTTATTACCAATTTAAACAACTTCCTTCAATTAATCATATACTCCAAATAAATAAACATATTTATTTCTGTTTTTTTCCCATATACTGTACTCTATAACGCATAGAGCACGTTCTATCCATAGTCTAAACTTACCTTTTGTCCATTACACGCACTCACTGTGCGCCTGCGCCGCTTTCCGCTACATCTACTATTTTATGGATTCCATATGAATCGTAATATATTGGTATACGATTCGCGACATCGATGTTATCGGTTTCGAGGACCACCCCTATCGATTACAATGGGCTGAAAGCATTTGTGAACCAAAGATCTCGTACCGCCATATTTAAAATATTTAGTCATGGTTAAAGCCAGCTTAAACGCTGTGAAATTTTTGATTGAAGCCAAATCGTTGTGGCAGGACCCCAGAAATCTAAACAATAAGGTACCTTAATATTTAGATTTCTGTGGGTAGGACTCTTTGCGGAGTCCACCTAGGAAAGTATTTGCCTGTTATGCTACCGCTAAGCAGGTAATGTTACTGTGTTCCGGTTTGAAGGGCAATGTTTCTAGTGAAGTTACAAGACATAAAGATAAACATCTCTGGGGTTGCGTGTATTTTTAATAACCTACCATATTTTTGAGTGCAGTCACAATACACAGTAAACAGTTATAAATATTTTCGATGGTCAGTATAAAAATCTAATTTTCTAAAAGACTTAACATCACACAAGAACTTCACCGACTTTCTACTTCAATAGATACGTCAGTTTTTTATATATAACAATACATTTACCACTTTCTAGTATGTGTAAAACATTGGAGATGCATCCATATTCGATTAAGAGTAACACCGTGCAATAAAGCGAACAAGCTTCCCCGCTGGTGCGCGCGCGCAACTCGCCTTATTAGTATTGTGGCGCAGAGCCACATATCACCGGGACGTGCGGAGATGCCTCTAATGTTTTAGTCGACTTCGAATAATCAATTTTCTTAAATAAAACAAAAAACGACTTCAATTTAAAGTTAAATTCAGATACTCTACCAAATTTCATAAGAATCTATATCGTCTCAATATGTGACAGCCAATATATTTTAGTTTTTTTGTTCATATTTCTAAAACTGCTACACGGATTTCGATAAAATTTATTTGAGACCTTTGAACTATGATCTACCAAACAAAAAACCCATCAAAATCGATTCACAATTGACAGCGCTATCGCGTAACATCATCAATCATCATCATGTCAGCCGAAAGATGTCCACTGCTGAACGAAGGCCTCCCCCAAGGATCTCCACAAAGACCGGTCTAGCGCCGCCCGCATCCAACGATTCCCAGCGACCTTCACCAGATCGTCGGTCCATCTTATGGGAGGCCTGCCAACGCTGCGTTTTCCAATACGTGGTCGCCACTCAAGAACCTTACCGCCCCAACGGCCGTCAGTTCTGCGAGCCATTGCCACTTAAGTTTAGCAACTCGATGAGCTATATCTAGCTAGTAACATACATACAAAAAAAAGTTGCTGTGACTTTGTCACTAAATCTAGTGAGTTTTGTCATTTTTTAGGGTTTCGTAGCCAAAACGGGACTCTTATAGATTCGTCATGTCTGTCTGTCTATCCCTATGTCACAGCCACATTTTTCAAAAACTATAAGAACCATACTGTTGAAACTTGGTAAGTGGATGTATTTTGTGAACTGCATTAAGATTTTCACACAAAAAATGAAAAAAATGGAAGTGACGTGAAATAGAGTGAAGTGAGTCATTTGTAGGATGCATGCATTCGACAAAAAACGCGCGCGTGGACAATAGGCCTAACAAACGTCGAAGTACGCAAACGAATTAGCCTCCATAAGTCCAAAGCCCAAACGTCTAAAGGTTTAAAAGTAGAAATGCCCGCATTTTCCTGCAACTTCGTTGCGTTGTCTCTATTCCCTAGAGAAAATAAATAATTGAATAAATATTGGTGGTCGTTTTTCACACCACACCATCTAGCCCGAAACTAAACCAAGCTTGTAGGTACTATGGGGGCAACATAAATATAATACTCATATAAGTGTAAAAATATAATGGTGCACAGAAACAAACGCCCAAACTGAGACAAAAATATTTGTATTTGCACTGAGTAGGAATCGAGCCCATGACCTACGGTTTCGCAGGCAGACTTACTTACTAAACCACAAAGCCTGTCAACAGACTTTCCCTATCCTTACTACCGCAGTAGTTACTCAACCTGAGTAACGAACATCTAAACATTCAAATACCAAAACGTGCACATAAGTGATGTTAGTGTGATTGAATATTGATCAGTATTTGTGAATACATACATTGTTCAACATTTTCACCAGAACACTTGAGTGGTGGCGTAAAATGATGTTAGCATCATAATTCACATGTTACTTTCTAACTGCTATCATTGTTCGACGATTTCGCATGTTACTCTTTATTAGTACATGATTGGATACAACTCTATAAATCCACAAGATAATTTCGTTACGTGTTCAACAATATTGTACAGATCTCCTGCTGTATGGACAAAACGAATTAACGCTTTTGAGAATGAGTTTGCTATCATTCTGTTTATTGTGCCAATATCATCATCTTTATCTTAGCTCGACAAAGCGACATCGTCTCACTGTGGACGTTCTAAGGACTCAGTCGTAAACAATGCCTCAAATTTGTAAGTTTTTTCTAGATTTACTTAAAACCTTCCTTCTGTACCTAAGCTTCCTTATTTTGAAGTTTTAGTATAATAAGGTAATGGTAGTAAAGTTTAGTGTTTACATTTAGATTTTCTAATTTGTACACACATAGGTATATTATGTTAGGTAGTGGATCTTTCACACACTCATTTCACACACCATCGACACCATCTGACTATAATGAGATTTGCTTAGTTCAGAAACTAAGCAAATCTCATATATTTTTAAATACATTCTTATTATACGTAGAAGACACCCAGGCGCAGTACAAATATTTGTATTCATCACACAAATAATTGCACTGGGTTGGGATCGAACCCACGACCCACGACTTCGCAGGCAGACTTACTACCAACTAAGCTACCAGACAAGCCACCATGTAGTTCTGCGTTTGACCACCAATTTGCTTGATGGTAAGCGACGGTGCGGTCGACTGTGATACACGCCGTCCTAGAAAGTATCTGTTAAATCTAAAAACTTGCAGATTATATATTCACAAAATGAAAATATATTTGTTCTCGTATTTTTTTTGAGCCTTTATTAACAAAACTAAAATACAATGAGAACTACACTACGCTACATACCTAACAACTACTTACACTAAACACACCTGAATTATCCATAGACCAATTACATTACCGAATAATTGTAAACGCCATAATTATGGGCGTTTACTTTGAGTAGCCTATCGGAGGCTCTCGTGAAATTTTGAATTTTTTCCTCGACAAAAGGTGGTAACGACTCATCTAAAATCGGTTAACGCAGGTATATTATCTATTCTATGACGCAGGGAACATTATCGTATTATGGAATCGTTATCTGGACATGTGTCGCAAACGAAAAGTTCGCATTTTAATTCGTATTATAATCCTATTCTTAAAAAAATATGTTATGAATTGACGCAACCAAAGCTGTAGTAGTAAGTCTAACATAAAATCTTTGGAATATACCCCTGTACTCCAGAGTTTAAATACGTATTTATTATCCTTATCTTATCGTGAGCAACAAATAAATAAACTCAATAAACCCACCCCACACATCAAATACAATTTAGGTGAAAACGCCCATACAGAAGGGCACCTTATCAAACTTGTCGCCCGACCAGTTAAGTACGCTATTCAATCTCCCAATAATGTGCAATACACTGTGTTACAATGTCACCCGAACTTCCCCTGACGTAGGTGAACCTTCACGGGCCACTTCAGTCAAACAACCTAATTTCCACTCTATGACAAACTGAAAAAGGCGCATAATAGAAATACTCGGCAAAATTCCTGAAAAAAGAACGCGTGTTTTTATTTTTCTTGAGGTAAAAATCAAAAATCGACTGTAAACCATAGACATTGAGTCGGTAATTGTGCGACAGGATAGTGTATTGTCGCAGCAAAAGGGGAGAAAAGGGCAAACACCGTCATATTAAGTGAGCACATGAGAGGGAAACGCGAAAATGTGTGGGAAAATCGGATATAGACGTTTATCGTTTGGATTTTTCGCGTGATTTAGCCGCGACAAATCTGTGAGCCGACCAGTGTAAGGTGAACCGCGTGTTTTAGGTTTTGAGGTCAGATTTAGGGGTTCGCGTGTGATGGTGTGATTTCACTAATACGCTGTTGACATAAGGGCACGCCGATTTATTGCTTTATTCGAGAAAGGGGATGTCGTGTTTATCTTTTTCTATTTGACGTAATTTGTCGTGATCGTATGTCTTGTGGTGAGACTTGCTGAGTTTCTTTGGTATCGTTTTCCGCTGCCATTTTATCTATATTCTATAACATGTAAGTATCGTTTCTTGTATTCTTAAAATCCGTTTTTTTTTCAACTTTTAATTGACCGTCATTTTGCCTGATGTTAAACGTCGATGTGGTCTACGACGGAGCGTGCTTAACTAAAAGAAACCGATTCACTTTCGCCACATGCCATCTCACCATCACCACTGAATTTAACGGGGAATGAAAACATCGTGAAGAAACCGGTTTGTTCCAAAAATAAGTTTTTTAGAGAGGAAGTGCACCATCCACCTACCTGCTTTTGGTCTGCGTGGTAGATCATGACCTTGACTCATTTCTTGTGAGAGAAGGCTCTTAGTCACAGCTGTGGGGCATTAAGAGGTCGCTAAGCCATTAGGAGTCCTTTGGCTCCTGTATTTTGATGATTTTATCTTAAGTTTGTTATTATTTTGTAAATGGCAATAAAATGTCTTTATCTACAATCATGGGTCGTATGTTTGTCACTCTTTTATAACAAGGGAAAAAGTGTACGATTTTTTCTTATTTTTAACCCTACCGCAAAAACGACAAAGTGTTATCAGTTTGTCGTGTTTGTATTTGTCTATGGGATCATAGCTTTCTAACCGATTCTAATTTGTTTTTGTTTGAATTAAGTTTTAGTAGGGAATGATATGTTTATTGAAATGTGGACCAAAATGGTAGATAATATTTTTTTCACAACTCTCTCAATAAAGGTATTTTATCTTATATATAAAATTCTCGTGTCACAGTGTTTGTTTCCTTACTCCTCCGAAACGGCTTAACTGATTTTAGCTAAATTTTATATGCATATTCTGTAGGTATGAGAATCAGCTACTAGCTATTTTTCATACCCCTAAGTGACAAGGGTTGTTCACCCCAAAAAATTTTTTTTTAATTTTCGGACAATTTTTTTTGTTTTTATATTTTTATAATGTGGCGTTAAAAAATACATACAACCCTAAATTTTTACCCTTTTATCACCAACCCCTATTTTTTAATAGCCATTTTAGTAATTTAATAATTTGACAATGAACTCCTCCTAAACGGCGGGCGGCGGGACCGATTTGAATGATTTTTTGTGTGTGTATTCGATTGAATATCAAGTGTATTCGAGGATGGTTTAGATTCACAAATAAGCCTGGCAGATGGCGCTGCGGACAGTGTCTAGGTTATGATCCGAGCGAAGCCGGAACGGGCCGCTAGTTAATACATAGTTGTTTAAGTAATCCATCATAAACCATATATCCGTATAAACGAGGTATCATTCAAACGTCACCTTATCAATGAAATATACAAGTTTTTGTTTTTTAAAGTATCTACACGAAACTCTCAATAATAGTTAAAGAATGATGTATCGCTTACAAATCAATATCATCAGGTTTTAAACCATAAATTCACACCATTTATCTAAATTAAAGTGAACCGTATTCTAAATCATTGGTAATTGGACAATTTGACAATCTAAGGTGTGAGAAAACAGAAAATTAATCATACAGAACCCTCAGGGCAAATAAAAGAAGCTGGTTAAATCTATTGACGATGTCGAATCAGTTTCTAGTTGTTTTAATAAAAGCTACCGTTTTTCAGGGTTCCGTAAAACGTAAAAACGGAACCCTTATGGATTCGTCATGCATGGATTGTGTGCATGTTTGTCTGTCCGTCTGTAAGTCACAGCCATTTATTTCGAAATTGTAAGAACTATACTGTTGATACTTAGTAAGTGCATGTGTTCTGTGAATTGCATTAAGATTTTTACACAAAAATATTTAAAAAAAAAACAATAAATTTTGGGGGTGCCCCATACTTAGAACTGAGTAGTTTGCGCGAGAGACACTTTCAAAGTGGTAAAATGTGTGTGCGCACACACATACAAGGAGGAGGGGGGGATTGTAACTTCTAAACATTACCATGCAAGCTTCCAACGAAAATTGCTTTGAACTCGATCTAGTAACTAGTTTTCTTGTAGTACGTCATAAATACACTATTATTAAAACATCGATAAAAGTTACAACGAACTACAAAAACTTATGTTTTATGTTACTTGCTGCTACGGAACCCTTCATGGGCGAGTCCGACTAGCACTTGGCTGCTTTTGTTTTAGTTGATTGTTTTCTAATATTGTTTACCAGCACCTCGCGGTTTTACACATAGAACAGCCGTTTCCGTTACTGGGATAAAAATAAGCCTATGTTCTAAGTTCCAAATTTCAAACCGTTCAGTTCAGACGTGATTGAGCAACAAACGTATTTCCGTACTTTCGCTTGTATAATATTATTAGTAGGAAGTAGGATTAATAAGAGGAGCTAGTTATTTTGAATCTGAGAGTAAACAAAACTTACTCTTACCTCGCCCGACAAACAAATAAATAAATAGATAGTGTTTGTGAAACTAGGTCTACTTACACTTGTTAATATCTTGATATTATGTACCTTGGTACATAATATTAACCTCACTAGATCCAACCGTTACAATAGCATACATACTTTTTTGCTTTTGACACCGAAGATAGTCCCTCAATAATTAAAACATTAGCTAAATTACAAGGCTATACTATTTTCAACCTTTTATACGCAGAATAAACCATCAATTTCGTATCAAAAATTCTCTTTACCCTTTAAGTGGAAACTTTAAGCTTCATAAAACTTTTGAAGCGTGCTCCACATAAGTTTAACGTTCCTTGCAATAGGTACAATGACGTTGCAACTTTATTCCCATTCCGTACATGCCAATTTTGTACCCTATTTCTTTTACATAGAATTCAAATTGTGTTGTTGAGTTTTTCATATAAAATGTTGGTGTTTGTGAGAGGCGTAAAAATGCAAGCCGGTAAGTAAATAACCATAAACAGTTGCTCAGTGTGCGCTAAGCCTTATCTTCACGTTTTTATGGAATTTTATGATGGCTAAGTTATGGCTACATTGAAGGCAACTTGCCTACTGGGCAATATTGTATGAAACATATTTTAAAATTTAAGAGAAAAAAAACGCATAGTATAAATATTTTTTATTTCTATCTTATTGCTATATACGTTAGTATATGCATAGTATATAGCAATATAAAAGTATGTATTTAAAAAAAAACAGAAGAGATAACAAAAGATGGCGAATCGAATGTCATTTTTTAATTTTATTAATCTGACTGTAGAAACGAGTAAATTCAACGCAAAACAATCAAAAATCAATTATAGAACCACAAAAATAAATAATTAAAAATTAAATAAGATAATCAATCAATCAAAGCAATAAGATCATCTTTTGGATGTTTACAGGTCCAAATCTATAAAAAAAATGTTATTGCTGACAACAATGTCTTCCAACATTAGTTAATGGAATAAAGTAAGGAGAGTACTGTGTCTTACTTGATATAAGCCTACAATATTTTTTTAACTTATGATTTGAATGTAAAATTGAACATAATTTACTCAAAACTAGGGAGGATATATTTTTTCAAGTGCAGGATGTATACCTGTTTCTCATCATCACCATCTTTGGCGGTGAAGAAAAACATAGTGAGAATATGGCACGGCAACCGATATGTTATAAAATGAGAGACAAATAAAATTTCGAAGTCGTGCATGAATTTGTAGTGGTAGATTTTTTTTCAGAGTTCGCCCACTGTCATAGATTTGCCAGTTTTACCGCGAAGCAGTCATGTACTAACATCAAAGTGTTCCGGTTAGAAGAACAATGTTTCTAGAGTAAATACGGGGCATATAAATAAATCATCTCTTATCTATGGGTAATGAGCGCAGTGCGCTGATAGGTAATGATTTAGACTCTACATGTTCCAATAGCTGCATGACACTGTTGTAACGAGCAGGCGGGTTGCTTACCATCAGATACATGTCCTGCTCGTACCGTCATACTTAAAAAAAATTACAACCCTTACTGAGTCTGCATGAATTCTTGATTGACTTTCTCCTTGTAAAATAAAGCTTTGAATCAGCAGGAATAATAATTTTGGGGTTGTGTTTAATCTTAAGTTTTTATACTGTAAATAATTGTAAATGTGTATTTTAAATAAAAAATAAAATAAATTGTGAACATTTTAATGACAGAAATAAATGAACCCTACATATATTTTACTATTGTAAATTGTTTTATCTTTTTGTTAAATAAATTGAATAATTATAAATAGACTGTTTATGCTTATGCAAGAATAGGGAAAGTTTTGGCAGCTTACTTTTCACACATGTTTTTGTAACTATTGTCATCACATAAAAAAGTCAAACCTCTTCGTTCGTGTATTTGTAATGTCAACCATGAAACGGTGTCGCTTTTTCGAGCTATGAACTTTAATGGTCCGATTGACTTTCTTCTGTTTAAAATGGGCGCCGAATCTCAGTAGTGTGAACGTGGAATGGGTTATGTTTATGCAAAAGTAGGAAGGACTTATCAGCTTACTACTAAAACTAACTTAGCAGTAAACATCCGCATGTTAGCAAGTCTCGAGCAGTCCACCTACCCACGGCAGGCGGCAACTAGCGCTTGTAAACAATGGAATTGGATTATTAATTGAAAGCAATGCAATTAAATTATTGTACACTCCGACGTACATGGTGCAATCAGACTGCAATTACGAATTGAAGTTTCAATTGGTCTCACTGGTAAGTTAGTTTGTTGTTATTGAAAGGTTTGAGCAATAATAACAAGTATTGTTAGAATTTAAATTAAATGGTTTTAGTGAATGCTGTTTAGCTTATCAACGAATTAAAAACTAGGCTAACTCAGCAGTGTTAGGACTGCTTGCAGAGTTCGTCTTGGGAAGTACCACCTTTGCCAGCTATTCTACCGCCAAGCAGCAATCTACAAACTATACTGTGTTCCGGTTTGAAGGGGAATGTTTTGAAAATGTGGGCAGAATAAAATCTAAAGGAAAAATTTCAAAGTCATTAAATTGATACATTCTTCTTTTGTTTTCTAAGGCGCTGTGGAAACGTAGGCACTTTTAGTTTCGAATTACCAGCTCCGAACACTTTTTGACCGTCTTTTGTGTTACGTCTTTTGTCTTACGGACACAAAAATGTTTACATAAAACACAAGGATTGGATGATTTCATACTGATTCTATGCATAAACAACCCATTAAATGTTCCTACTATCTCGGGGTCTTCTCTCGAAAAGAGAGAGACAAGGAGATAATCCACCACGCTGGTCCCATGCGGGTTGGTGGATGACACGTGACCTCGAAAGATTTTAGGAACATACTTATCGGTTTTCTCTCGATATTTTTCTTCATCGTTTTTAAATTAGCGGGATTTCGCACCTGACTTCGAAAAGACAGTGGTACGCGTGGGGTTCGAATCAGGGGCTACGGATCGGCAGTCGCCGTTCTTCCAACTAGACCAGCCATAACTTCATACTGGTTCCATTGAAAACAAACAGTGCATTCGGTAGCATGCATTTGCATTGCATTGCTTGAACGTGATTCTTCAATCTCTTTCACTTGTTTCAAATGTAGTTTGGATGGAAATTTGCAGAAGAAATCAAGTAACCGACAAAGCTCAACGAATTACCAAACTTAAGTGGGTGAGGCACATAGCTTACAGAACTGACGGCCGTTGGGGAGCCAAGGTTCTCAAGCAGTGACCACGTACCGAAAGACGCAGCGTTGGACAAGATGGAGCGACGCCGACGATCTGGTGAAGATCGCCAGAAATCGTTGGATGCGAGAGGCGCAAGACCGGTGTTTGTGGAGATCTTTGGGAGCGTCCTTCGTCCAGCAGTGGACGTCGTTCAGATGCGATATGATGATGATGTTTCAGGTGTAAATGTGTTTTCAACAGAGTCGGTATCAGATGTAGATTTCTGCTAACGTGTTCGATCGAAGCGCTCACAATCGTCTCTGCGATCGGCCGCCGCTCGCTACAATGAGATCTTGTCACACATGTGTGTAGCTGAGGAGGCTATTCTGTAATCATACTTATACGCATTCATATCAATCAAAAGAGTGAGCTCACTCTTTCCGTTTTAGTCGATTGTAGGAAGCGGTGAACGCCGGACGTCTATACCTATTGCTATGGCTACAGGATATTTTAAGTCATCCTACTTCTTCCTAATATCATAAATACGGAAGTTTGGTTGTATGTTTATTACTCGATCAAGCAAAAACAAATGCAGAGATCTACATAAAACATAGTACATAGATAGAATCGGAAACAATGCAGTTGAAATTGCAAGATGATTCTATTTTTAGGGTTCCGTAAAACGTAAAAACGGAACCCTTATAGATTCGTCATGTCTGTCTGTCTGTCTGTCTGTCTGTCTGTCCGTCCGTATGTCACAGCCACTTTTTGCCGAAACTATGAGAACTACACTGTTGAAACTTGGTAAGTAGATGTATTCTGTGAACCGCATTAAGATTTGAACAAAAAAAATTAGAAAAAAAAAATTAGGGTTGCCCCCCCATACTGAAAACTGAAACTCAAAAATTTTTTTTTCATCATACCTACACGTGTGGGGTATCTATCGATAGATCTTCAAAAATGATATTGAGGTTTCTAAAATCATTTTCGTCTACACTGAATAATTTGCGCGAGAGACACTTCCAAAGTGGTAAAATGTGTGTCCCCCCCCCCCTCTAACTTCTAAAGTAAGAGAATGAAAAATTTAAAAAAAATATATGATGTAGATTACCGTGTAAACTACCAACGAAAATTAGTTTGAACTCGATCTGATGAGTAGTTTTTTTTTAGTATGTCATAAATACACTATTATTGAAACTTCGATCAAAGTTACAAGGAACAACAAGTACTATGTGTACTATGTATATTATGTTACTTGCTGCAACGGAACCCTTCATGGGCGAGTCCAACTCGCACTTGGCCACTTTATTTATACACGTGGCAACAGAATTCTTCTTTTGTAATTTTTGACGCGCTGTCACAATTTTTGTGTCAATGTCATATCGATAAGTTATACAAAATACTTAGATCAACTACAACTTTTAATAAGGCCTCCATTCGTATTTTGAAATTGGAATTGGAAGGAATTTGCAACCATTGAGTGGTGCAAATCCACAGTATCTAGTTACACGATTTTTTGAAATTTTAATTTGGCCTTTGGTATTTGGTATAATTGTTTTTTATTCATGTACGAGTATAAACAAAAATAATGTGAAATTGGTAGTCTTTGAATAGGCAGTTTAGAGTGGTAAATTAAGAAATGAATTGTAAACTGTTTTATCAAATTATCCTAGACAACCTAATATTTGAATGGCGTAAGGTTGATTATGGAGTTCTCAATAATATAAGATCTTGTTGTAATTACCCATTTTCGCAAATAAAGATTTTTTTTATTTTATTTATTTATTTATTATTCGGTAATGTTACCGTAATTTCGGCAGTGTCCAGTGTTTGATCACTGACATAGTCCCAATCTTGCATCTTTGAGTTCGTTAATGGTGTCAAATCGAAAAACTATGCCACATTGACGTTACCGAAACATTTCTGTTGTTTCGAAAATAATAAATGCCGAAGATAAAATAATATGTAGTGCTTAGAAGTTTCGACTGGCGTCACTTAATTGTACCATTTTTACGTCATCACACCTCCCCCCACTCAGGAAGTTTGATGAACTACATTTTTGTCCATAATTAATAATTTGATGAACAAAAAATACGTGTCCCATTTTTTTCCACATTTCTGATGGACTAATTAGACTAGTAGGTATATGTTTAACACGGTCATCAACCAAATTAGTAAAATACGACTATATTACGCTAAGCTAAGCTTAGGGCTAGAGGCGTTATAAAGTAGAATTCCATGGTTTAGCAATAGAAACAGGTCAAAATTAACAAATTATCGTCTGACTTCAGAATAGCCCCACGCCTCCACACTGTCCTTTCCGCGTCCCATTGCACAGTTATCGCTAATTGCAATCACCGTCATTTTACGGTTACGCATTAGCATTATTGCACTCATATCGATTCGTGCTGATCTCTCGAATGTGTTGCATTGTATCGTAACGAGATTGAGAAATGCATTCGTATCATGAGTTTTATTGACATTTGACGATAAGTACCTAATTTGCATGCCAAATGTACCTATTTCAGCGACGCTTGGGCTAATCAGTGATATCTCAATACCTTTATAGGTACTGAGTGCTACTACTGAGTAATGGATTCAAATACTGGAATAATTAAGCGTTTGAGTATAGGTGATGCCGAATCTCTTCTATATGTAAAGAGATTCTGTGGTAGACCGCATCGTTGCTTAAAATAAGATGAACTACTATTATCGATAAAAAAATATTATAAAGCTGGAGAGGTTTTTGGTTTTGAAGTACGCGCTGATCTCAGGAACAACTGGATCGATTTCAAAAATTAATTCACCTTTGGATATTTACACGTACATATCCCTGAGTGCTAAATGTTACATATTATATACCACGGGATAACCCGGGAGGTACGCTAGTTATCGATAAAATACATAAGAACACTAAAACATTTAAAATATAATATGACGTTCTCAATAGCCAAACATTTTGAATGTCATTTTGAAAATGTCAAGTTCTTATAAAATATCTTTCTTGCAAATTTCATATGCGAAACTTGCGAAAAAAATTACAGTTTTTAGTCTTCTTGCTATGCATACTTAGAAAAGATTGTTTGTAAATCTGAATCCACCTCGCTGGTCAAACGCGAGTTAGCGGATTTTACATGTACAGATGTCTTTCTTTAAAATTTCGGGTTTCTACGATCCTCAGTTCGGTTTCCTTCACCTATAAAACTACTAGTGAAAACATCGGATATCGAAAAAACTCAGTGTTGCAAGTGGGGTTGGTTCAAATATAAGAACTCATCCTTGTTTCTCGGCACTAGATCACCACGTCACCCGTGCCTAAAATAGTGAAGAGATTCTCAAGACCAAAACAGTTCCCATACCTTCAAATAACTAAGTCATTCGATCGTGAATCAATAGTTTCCCGATATAAAGAATAGAGTTAAGGATTTCGTGTGCAGTACAAACAACCAGACATTAACATACCGATATCCGACACCGGAAGAAGAAATTCGCACACGGACCTCCGACATCACACGACGGCCTAGGGATGGATCAAATGATGATGATTTATCGATAGTTATATAATATGGTAATTATTAATTTAAGTTATTGTATCAAATTATTGCAATCTAAGCGGTTCTTCCATGCAACCCTTAGGATGGAAATGTAACATGATTGAAACATGGCATTACAAGACGGCGTAAGGAAGACAGAAATCTGACGTCAACCGAACGTAATAGACACCGAAAAAGCACTGACTTCATTTAAATAGATTTGAGCTGGGCACGGACACGGACATGGCGAATTAATAGATACGAATAATCGAAAGTCTCAAGCTTTGACAGATAGGTCGACGAAATCCGAAAATTCACGGGTCATGCGTGGGATTGAAACAAATTGCGTACACAAAGAGAGACCTATAGTCAGAAGCGGGTTTAAATGATGATTATTATGAAATCATAACCACATAGAGTAGTAACTAGATTGCTAAATCAAACGATGTAGTAATAACATAGAATGAAATTAAATAGATGAAATGTACTTATAGGTACGTTTCTCGCGGCACCTAAGAAATAATAAACATTGTTACAAACTGAGGGTGGAATAATAGTTAACGGACTCTCAGCTACTAAGTATACATTGTCAAATCTTCTCCAATCATAATTTGGAACTAATAAAATTTCAAAAACAGACCAACAGCAATATTATTTTATTGGAGACCCGCAGGTCTACCGCCTAACTCTTCTGCTTCTTGCTATGCTTTGATTTGTGAAGTCATATATTCCACCAATGACGCCGATGACGCCACAAAGCAAAACATAGCAGAAAGCAGGAGAGTTAGACGGTAGACCTACTGATTACTTTTTGTTCCGGTTAAATAACTAATATTTTATTCATGCCATTAGTTATATCGATCAACTCTTTCTTGCGCTTATACAATAAAATTTAACGCTATGAGAATCTTTTGACGTGACAACGTCTTATAAATTGGTTTGCCGGGTGACACTTCAAGTCAGAAACTGCGTTACGCTCCGCTCACGTTATGCGCTCACAATGAGAGCGAGTGAGAGGGACGCGTGCCTTTCACTTTTTATGTCTGTCTCTCTCGCTCTTAGGCGGGCTAACCATGCCCGAGTCGCCGATTCGCTTTTACCACTCAAAGTCGTTGTCACGTAAAACTTTCGCCCGTATACCGACTTTACAGGCAACCAATTTTTTTCTAAGAGTAATATTTGCAGTTTATTTACGTGGTAAAATAGTTTAAAGTCTACACACCGATTTTTTGCAAAACATAATATTTAAAATACCTTTTTTCCCGTTTGTTTGTAAATGCTTGAGTTGAATGGTTTTTTAGTTTCATCATGTTTTTTTTCTACAAAACTTTGTCTTGTACGTTTATTATCAAAAACTGGAACCGTTTACCCGTAGACCGTTAAATCTCATCTCGGGAGCTGGGTAATTATCCTGGCGACACTCCAAAGTGTCGCGCTCATTTCAATTAGCTCTCTTAAATATTCAATGTCTTTAAAATAGGCTGCGCGATTCCACGTCCTACGGAAAAAGCTAGTCCAAGAACGGTGTTGCTAGAATTTAAATTTGTTCCTATTTTAGTTTTAATAGGTATATTGAATTGAGGTATATTGAATATGAAATATAAATGTTTTCTTTTTACTCATTCAAAGTAATATAGACGATATAATGTGTTCATTATGTTTCGATAGCAATATTAGGAATGTATATCAATACTTACAACTCTCGACTTTTGGGCAGTGCAAGCTATAACTTACTATTAAGATCCCGCGACTTCACTCCCAGAGTTCCCAACCCCTTTGTTTTCCCGAGATAAAGTAGCATACATACGTGTTATTCTATATTATTATCTGTCTACATATATAGCAAATTTTACATAGATCCATGTGCATGGAAGAGTAACAAACATACATACTTTCGAATTAGAATATTTGTGGTTTTCACTTCATAAATAAAATAATATGTGAGTTGACAGGTTCATTTTGGCATTGTTAGTTTCAGTTTTATAACCGTTTGTTGGTTTTAGCTAAAATTACGTAAACTTTATTAAAAAATATATTTATGCATTCGACCAGACAGTTTTTAATTTCGGGGTGTATACAGTTACAGGGTTAAGTAACGGCTGGTTTAGTCAGGAAAACGGCACCTGCCGATCCGGAGATCCCGGGTTCAAACCCCACACGCACCACTGTATTTTCGAAGTCATGTGCGTAATCCCGCTAACTTAAAACGGTGAAAGAAAACATTGTGAGGAAACCGACATGTACCTAGAATATTTCGAAGTCATGTGTCATCCACCAACCCGCACTTGGCCAGCGTGGTGGTTTATGGCCTTAACTCTCTCCTTGCGAGAGAAGACCCCGAGTCCCAGCAGTGGGAAGGTTTAGCGGGTTGTTGATTATGATGATACATTTAGTACATTACTGTCGGAAAAAACCGAACTATGAGGTACTGTGGTTGTAAACAGTATGTATTACTGGCAACACCATACAAAAGTTTCATTACAGCCGAGGTTAATTGTTGACTGAAGTTAGAATGCTGTAGATTTTATTTTTACGACATCATCCCTACTTTTACGAGTTATGAAGTCAAAGTGCCCGATCATTTCTTGCTACCGTGATTTCAGTTTTAATAGAAAGGACACCAGTTCTTTTTGGTTTGTTCATTTTTTTTTTTTTGAAAAGTTTCACAAAAAATATTTGGATAAAATACGATTAAAGGCCAATGTTAAACTGTTCAAATGTATTTGATTAATTTAAAATGTAAATGTTAGTTTATGTAGGTACTTGTACATATTTTTGGACGAATGTTTTCTACTGTTTTTTTTAAATTTATTTTACTGTAGTTTAACCCTGTATTTAAGCCAAATATTCTCCGGGATTATGCAGTTTTTTTAAAGAGATAAGAATAACTTTTGAATTATTTGAATATTAAATTTTGCCTTATATAATAATATGCCCTATATCATATTTTTTAATTTCAGTAATTGAATTTAGATACCTAATCTAAAATTATAGAGACTAGAACTGTTGCCATAACGCAAGTAAAACTATAGTTACTAGTATAACTAAAAAAAACAAATGCCAAAATAATAATACGTCAGATGACTCATCAAACGTCTCACACATCAAAAGAGTCGATAATCGTCATCGATAACGTCTTGTCGATATTTATTCGCATCGATAAACAAACGCGTGTGGAATGCGCATCACTATGATCCACACTATTTACTACTCGCGATAGGGGGCTCTACTATCGGATTAACTATATTGTTTTAAAGCATTTGTATCAAAAAGTTGGTTTAACTATTTTGTTGCTATATTTTTGAGATGGTGCGGACTATAGTTCGGACTGATGATCATTGCTCGCGCATGCGCTCTATAAATAATATGTTGTAAAACGATTTTCGATAGATTAATCTGAATCGTGCTTCGTCGTGAGCTAGCGCGGGGATCTATTGTCGATGGACGGTGATTTACAAATGGATAGAGGCGAATGAGTGAACCCTGTTATAAATTAGGTAGCTGCCGCCCACTGATGGTGTTTTCATAGATATCGGATGAAAGCAATGTGATTTACCGGTTCATTTGACTTCTTGACCTTTGACCAGGTGTTGGTGCTTAGGAATATTTTTTTCGAAAATAATTTCTGATAAAGGTTGATTACCCAATTTAACGCTGTATTTAGTAGGTTAAATGTTTTAGTCAGGCAAAAAACTGTAAAGTTTTCGATGTTTGTGACGTCAAACAAACTTGAAGAGACAAGTTTGAGTTTAAGTCAAATTCGTAGAAAAACAAAATACATTTATTAGTGTTTAAAAAATGTCGAATCAGATGATTTGGAGATGGACCTTAGACCACAGTTTTAGTTATCTATTCAATGGTCTTAAGTTATGTTATAATCCATCTTAGTTATACATCTTCTGATGACCTCGGGACCTTGACTGTCTAGTGTAGATGGTCATGCTTTATATTAAAATAGTTATTTAAATAAAAAATATTTGAAGATTTATTCCAGCCTAGCAGTGCCCTCCGCTTACACCCGCGTAGTATAAAAAGTCAGCTAATCTAATTCTGAGTTATAAGTTTTCACTTCCGTCGGCAGTCTCTATGACTGATTTTTTTTTATGAAACAAAATAGGTAGTGCCATAAACTAGCATATATCTCCGTACATTCTAGAAATTCGTCTCTCTGCGGGCGGTTCGGCGCATGCGTGTGTCAGGCGTAATGCAAGCGCACGGCGCGCGCGCATGCTGTGGGAAATGGCTGACGGAAACAGACGATCGTTGTATTTATTGCGGGCTATTAGTTCCTTTATTGGCTTAGTACTTGGTTTTGTTTTATTTACTACGAGTTAGCAGAAACTGGTTCTGTTCGGATGGAATGATACCGTTTGGATGGAAGAACTTTTCTAGATACGTGCTAGAGATTGCGAGATCATTTTGGTAATTTTTTTTAGTTATACATGTGCATGGACGTATAAAAAAAGTCGGACGTAGTCTCGCTAAAACAAAAACTGTGTCCCTCGAGTCGGCCACATAATATGCACGTGTGCTGACTTTTTTTTTACTTTTATAAGTTTACACTTGACCGCCATCTCGCCTGATGTTAAGCGACGATGCGGTCTACGATGGAGCTTGTTTACCTAGTAGAAACCGAGTCATTCTCGATTTGAAGACACAGCGATTGTAACCATCGGGGAAAACCGACTCAGGCGAAGTATTCCACAGCCTAGACGTTCTTATCACAAAAGTAGAGTCGATCTCTTCGCTCGTGTCTTTGGAACATCATCCATGAAACGATGTCCCTTTTTCGAGTGACGAGCATTCCGATAGAAAAAAGGGCAAGGTGGTATTAGAACATAAAAATCAGTTGCACACTCTCCGAAGTGTATCCGATAAAAACCCATCAAAGCCAAAATTGTATTAAATTTTTCTGGTGTCCATAATAAAGTGTTTCTGTCTGTCTGTCCCCAAAACCTACTCTCTTAGATCATGCCGGTTTCCTCACGATTTTACATACCTTAACCGTTAAATTTAATATTGATGACAAACTTGTATATCTCCACTTGCGTTTACAGTCAGAGGTATAGCCGGGATTCGAACCTGCAACCTGCCACTTAGCCAGTGCGACATCATCATTATCAACCTATCCTGGTTCTCTAGTGAACTAAAACAGAATTCCTACATGCCACGATCACAGTATAATTGATAACATTTTCAAACATTTTCATGAATATTGATTAGGTAAACGGGTAACTCACGTGTAATGAGGTCGGTCAATCCGACTCGAGTTTCGGCCGCATCCGGCGGCCTTTTTCAAGGAGAGTGTACGCGCCCGATGTCTTCCCGTTTGGCACTCTACCATCCACCATCGCCAATCCATCGGGTACGTACACTCTCCTTGAAAAAGGCCGCCGGACGCGGCCGAAACTCGAGTCGGATTGACCGACCGCGACCTCATTACACGTGAGTTACCCGTTCGTCTATTCCCAACCGACCACCCACGCTGTCCACCTAGTTGGTCGGTTAGTATCTAATCAATGTGTGTAACAACCACGTTAATTTTAATACAAAAATTTTCATTATAATTTGAAATTTACAAACGCTTCATAATGTAAAAAAAATTGTGAAGATGGATGAATGGTTATTTGTTATCTACGGATTGGGTATTCATCAATAGTTTTTGCGTGAATAATTACTGAAGGAATCTGGGAAATTTAGGTTTAAGCATAATAGCGTGGATTAACAAATGAAAAAAGAAATATACCTTTATTTTGTTTGTTTACTACTGAATATCAGTGCCCCGCGCTGTTACCCGCGCAGTTTGTTTTCCTTTTATTTTCCGGCAATAAAAAATAAAGGAGATAATTAAACATATTTTCAACATACTTGTTCATAAAGTGTCTCTAATCAGGCATGAAATGACACCTATATTGAAATTGTGACTTTTTCATTACCATTACGCACAACTGAGATATAGAGGTTTTTTTATTGGTTAAGTTGTTTTGTTCTAAAAAAGCTTCGATACAAAAAAAATCGTATTCAATAGATCAAATGAATTAATATAGCAAGCTGTTGCTTGCTCACTTCATCCAATTTAGTCCTTAAATAAACAATTTAAACTTGTACGTCTCATAAAATAAAACATTCACTCAAATATAACTTTTGGGTTTTTGTGGATAAGAAAAAAAAATACATTTTGTAAGTGGCTTAAAAACGCTGTCCACAGAAAGCAAAAAAAAATAAAACTTTTTTTAGTCTGTAGCTTCATTGTTCATTGCGCGCGCATATGATAACTGATTATTTTTTCGCGCCAAAAGGAAACAAAACTCATAGCTCTTTTTTACTGTTAAAATGATTTTATTTTATTCTCAAGTGTGTTGAAAACGTCGTATGATACACGTGTGTATTAATGATTACCGTGAAACTTTACACACTTATAGCATAATCTACTATTATGTCACCGTAAAATTCAGCTAATCATCAGTTTTTATTAAAATACGTGGGATTACAATGAAATGTAACGGTAGGATCCGTTTGGTACAGAAAGTCTGAAAGGATCGGATTGAAATTTGGAATATAGACTACTTTTTAACACAGGAAAATAATGAGAACAGGAACTGGGCGGGTAAAACAACGCATCCAGTTGTTGTATAAACCTCACCTCACTTATTTTCTATAATGGTAATAAACTAGAAACGAGCCCGTTTTACATACGAAAGTACTAAATAACTAAACATTCGAATAGCGCTGTAATCGAGATCACGACTCGATCCTTTGTGCGGATCGATGCGATCCATCGATCGGCGACGCGCTGCGCCGTGTGCGCATGTATTATGCGCCGGCATTGCTTAGGAGGGCCAGTTAATCGAACCAATAAACCGTCGGAATCTTGATGGCTGATTAAAGAATGAAAGTCGAATTAAAAATGTGTTATAGCTTAATGTTAATTGATAAACTGGATAAGCCGTCGGAATTTTGATCGCTGAATAAGAAGCAAACAATAAAATAATTGTTAATGAGAGTTGCTTTAAGGTTCTCTTAATATTTAAAGGTACACAGGTACAATTTGAAATCCTAAACCTACTGATAATCCGGTAGTAGTTTTATTACCATAACCTATTTAATTCTTCAATTTAAGATAATAAATATAATTAGCTGATATTGCTTTAAAGTAAAATATTATTTACACAAAGCTATAAATTTACTTGTGCTAATGGTAGTTTTGTTTCAGACAAAAGCTTGACATTCACAACATCAAAATATAGTAAACGATTTTTGTAGCATTTACTGTAATAATTTCTAACAACTACTAATACTGTCTACAAATACTTCTAATACTGTCAGCAATCTGCGGTTTCACTTGCGAAACACCTATGTTATTTTTTCGGGGTAGAAGTAGCCTGATCGTTTTTTCAGATTATGGTATAACTTTGTTCCAAATTTTAAGCTGATGCATTCAGAAGTACCGACGAGAGAAGTTTGTTTGAGCAACAAACATCCAAACTTTGACATATATATAATTAGAAATAATTTTGTAATAACATGTGTATTTTGTACAACTATCGATTCTATTTTGTTGGAAAATACAATGAAATGAAGAAATAAACACTTGTAGACACTCCTCACATCCCATCAACCTCAAACTAAGCAAATCTTGTACTACAAAAGCTAAATAACTGTTATAATAATACAAGAATGCATTAAGTGAACAAAATATACCCGTAACATATTAATTTTTAATCCAACCCATAATAACTTGGATGTAAAGATTAGACTAAAAGACTCTTACTTCTTTAATTGTATTGTACGATGCAACGAATTACAAATATCATTAATATTTATTGATTATTCACAATCCAAATTCACAACTAACAATCGTTTAAACCGAGTTAGTATAACAAAATAAGTAACGCCTAACCGCCGTTTAACCTCGCTTAAGAACCGGTCCCTGCACGCGTAGAAACCCGATAGGCATCTAGCAATGGCATCGTTAGTTACTGGGAGATAGCTATTGCGGGCATTTGCTTGAAATTAACAATTACGCTTGGACATTTGTTTGTATGGCGCGGAGAGAAGGACGGAATGTGATTCAAAGTCTGCGCTGAGCTAAGTGGCTTAGGAATTTATAAAGTGAGCTTAATGTGAGTGCGAAATAGCTTGGAGATTTAAACGTGTTGCGTTAACAGCAACCGTGTATCGTGGATAGTATTGTTATTCTTGTTGGACAATTTACACACACTTGTGTGTGAATTGTCCACCACCACCACCACCACCAATTACTGTTTCTTACTCAGTGCTTAGAAATCTCTGTGTTTTGGATTGAAATTATTTAATACGCTAGAATATTTGTTTATAATTATGATTTTTGTTTGGAATGTGATTCAATGTCTGCGTTAAGTAGCTTCCGAATTTATAAAGTAGGTACCAAGTTTAATGTTAGTGTGAAATGGCTTGAAAATAGAAACGTATTTCATTAAGAACAACCATGTATCGTAACATCATAATTGCTATCATTCAGTGTTTAGAAATTCCTGTATTATGGAGTGAAATTAATCATGTCCCTGGAATATTTTTTTATGTTTTTGTATGGTGTTTGATTCATCATCTGCGCTGAACTGAATTCTAGGAATTCATAAATTAAGCTCAATCTGACTGCAAATTAGCTAAGAAATAGAGAAGCACCTACTCTAACAACGACTATTTAACTAGGTTTTTATTTTTTGTTACAAACATTCTCTGAAATGTATTCGATGAAAATCGATAGTTTACCAATTTTAATGTCTTTTCGAACAAGGGATTGTCTAGCTTTATTTAACTGCGACATGTACGGTAATCCCATATATTTTCTACTGTAACTCAAATATATAATATATTATTATCTATTAAAAATCACGTTGGCCTAGAAGTAGGAACTTTCAATTTCAAAATGGCGTGATCTTAGGTTTTTGTGCCCGTATGTATTTCTGTTTCTTTTTATCAAATTTAAATGTACGGGTTTGTCATCACCATCGCCTATAATCGTGCAGATAAACATCGCGAGAAAACTAGCGTGTTCCAAAATATATATAAGAAATAGTTTTTTTTTGTTTGATTTGATTTGAGAGCATTGAGTCACCTTTGACTATGTCGTTTCTAAGTTAACCCGGGAAAGAAACCCATAATAAGAACTTTACTGTTTGTATTGGTAGGACTCATGGCAGAGTCCACCTGGGGAATTACCATACCATTGCCAGTTATTCTACCGCCAAGCAGAAATGGGCAAATATTACTTTGTTCCGATTTGAAGGGCAATGTTTCCAAAGAAATTACAGGGCTTGGAGATCTTAGATCTCAGGGTGACGAGCGCAGTGCAGTGCTAGGTAATGATTTGGACTCTTCGTGGTGCAATAGCTGCGTGTCATTGTCCTGTTATGTAGCAGGCATGTTGCTTACCATCAGGCACATGACCTGCTCGTCTCGTCACTCTATACTATAAATAACCTTTAAACAGCAGAGCTCTAAACCGACCTATAAACATCCTAACAGCGTCCGATGAAGAAAAATAATCTTGGGAAACTATTAATCCCTTTCAAGCTTCCGTGACGGAGCCAGTGGAGTGTAAACAGTGTGTTCAATGTAAAAAATGTTAGACAAGTTTTGACATCATTTCACGTCGATCAACGGCCCGATTCAAAAAACGAAGCGGACTTCTGAATGCGACTCATTTTATGAATGAAATAAGATTTTTTCCGCAGCACCGCGACCAATACGTGCTTTCCTTTCCCGATTCTAGTGTACACTAGAAAACAGCTCTTAATCTCCAACACATTAGATAAAAATATCATCTTTTTACTATAAGTTTTTTAAACGGGCAGAGTCTTTATTAACAAAACCAAAATACAATAGAGAACTACACTACGCTACATACCGAACTAACTATTACCTAAGCACACCTGAATTATCCATAGACCAATGAAGGTCTACAGATAATCAAGATGTTCAAGCCAATCGGAAGCGTACCCAGTATGCTGGCGGCATTACCACGCTGAATGGCAATGCTATTTTCAATTTTACTTTAAAGTTATCTAAGTTTTAAACTAACTAGGTAAATTTGCAGAGTATCTCTCAGTACTAGACATTCTACCAGCAAACAATTATGTGCAAACATAACTATGTTCCGGTTAAGGCAATGTTTCCAGATACGTCATAGGGCATAGATCGCCTGAAATCTATAGAGTATAAGCACAATGCAGTGTTAGGTGATGATCTGGGCTCTTAATGTTCTAAAACCTGCGTGACACTATGATGTTATATGCAAGCGCATTGCTTGCAATCAGGCAGATGTACTGCATGCTCGTGTCATCACTTTTTTTTAAATAATCTAAATGTGATGATGCTTTTATACATTAACACTTAAAAAATACTCTACGATGCATGCAGGGTTCGTACCTATTCTACTTACTGTTAAATCAGATGTACTTGTCACTTAACCAACACATTCTCTTACTAATCGTAGGTTAGATTAACCGTAGTTAAGATAAATAGACTCTGTATTCCGTTTTCCATAGTTCTGCTACTGCTGCATAGAGTCAAACTCTATATACGACGTGCATTCATTTCGATTACATTTTTTAAATCCGATTCGAACTATCACACCTTCCAACGGCACTCCTTACTCGCTCTTATAACTATTACTTTAAAGTTTAATTTCCTTTGGAATAGAAAACGTTAGTGTGCGTATTTTATAGGTTTCTTTGAAGACTTTGTGGCAACGTCTGTACGAGGTCTCGAACGCAGATGTGGCTTGAGTAATGAGATTTTATTTGCAAGAGATGGTTAAAAAGAAACTGATGAAGAAGCCAAGGAACTGAATGGTTTGTGAATTTCTTAATGTATTTAATTTTATAACGATGTACAGCAAACTATACCTAGAGTTCATTTATTGGTCATAAGCTTGAGCAGTCCATTTTATTTTCCCACACTTGGGTTTAGGGGCTTTCTTTCACAAGATATAAGTTACGGTGGTCTAGTCGGGAGAACGGCGGCTGCCGATCCGGAGACCCCGGGTTCAAACCCCACACGTACCACTGTCTTTTCGAAGTCATGTGCGTAATGCCGCTAACTTAAAACGGTGAAGGAAAACATCGTGAGGAAACCGACATGTACCTAGAACCTTTCGAAGTCATGTGTCATCCGCCAACCCGCACTGGGCCAGCGTGGTGGATTATGGCCTTAACTCTCTCCTTGCGAGAGAAGGCCCCGAGTCCCAGCAGTGGAAACGTTTAGTGGGCTGTTGATGTTGATGATGTTTCACAAGAAAGTCAATGCTGTGACAGATGACACTTGTTCTTTAAACTAATGTATTTCTTGGAGACATCATGGTTTCCTCACGATACTGATACGAGTAAACTAGCCCAGTGCTAATTACTAGCATGTGCTACACTTGCATATAATATATTCAGAGACGCATGCAGGGTTCGAACTAACAACTTCAGGGTTATGAAATTGGGAATTCTTACCACCAACCATAAGCCACCATCAACGCAATTTTTGCAAATGCAAATGGCTTCACTATTCGTTAATCACGCATTCAACTCGCAACGCAAATTCAATCGAAAATTTAACTTTAGCGTTCAATTTATACTTAGCCCAACTTTTGTTTCATGTAATGACACCACACCTATCGAAAATTTAGATCATACTCATAATGCGTACATTTACGAGTATGCACAGTTTTTATAGGTTTCGGCTGGAAATTTGTACGAAAATTCGTGTCAGCTTACATTTGTTTTTTTAACTACTACCAATTTTTCAATTTTTTATGAGTATTCGATGGGTTCCAATATCAAAATACAATCCCATCAGAAACAATTGAACTTATTATGGCATCATGATCTTCTTTTTTCTTGAAAGCACATTGCACCTAGACAGTAAACAAACAACACGACAATTATTTATTTTCTCCGAAATAAACAAAAACAGATCTCAATTTAAATTTAAATTTCTAAAAAAAACATTACTAGCACTATACATCACATCACTACACACACTCCGGTCATCGAGGTAAATTAAAGTAAAAGTACCAGGTTGAGCTTTGCTCGGTTTTTTTTTTGTGAAATTATTTAAGCAGATACGAATTACTGATGAAATATCTCAACATAATATAAAACAAAGTCACTTCCCGCTGTCTTTCTCTCCCTTGCTTCTTCTTTCAAACCACGCAACTAATTTAATGCATTTTTTAATAGGTGCCCTAAGCATACATAGGCACATAAAAAGGTTTACAAAAAAGTCCGTTGTGGCAGGTATGTATCTATCTTTAACGATTTAATATTGCTTAAAATTGCTTCGTAAATAAGGTATTTTTGACGAAGCGATTTAAAGCCATATTCTATTAAGTACCTTCAATAGGTTCATTGTGAATTTCATATAGATCAATACAGGTCTTAGGTACATCATGTAATTTAAATGAATGCTTTCGAGAATATAACAGATTTAATATGCAATGCAATGGGACATATTTACCAGCATTGCATCCGTGCAAAGCCGGAGCGGGTCGCAAGTGAATAATTTTCTTTATTTAATCTTGCCAGCAAAATATAAATAAATAATTGAACGGGGTATCTTCGAGTCTTGCTTAACAGCGCCATCTATTGTTAAGCAGCTATATTGTTGCTGTGTCAGTTAGTTTGTATAGAAACATTTAGTTACAAGTATTGTAACTTACATTTATCAAGCACAGATTCGCTCCTGTATGGAGTACTGTTCGCACCTTTGGGATGAATCGGCTAAGTATCAGCTGGAGGCTTTGGAATCGATCGAGAAACGTGCCAAAAAGCTCATAGGAACGACACTCTTGTGCGAAAAAGACTTCAAAGTCTTGAACATCGCCGAAAAATTGCTAGCCTATCGGTTTTTTATCGGATAGGTACACTTCGGTGAGAGTGCGAGAGATTTGAATGAGCTTATCCCAAATTGTCCTTTTTTCTATCGGAATGCTCGTAGCTCGATTGATCGACATCGTTTCATGGTTGATGTTCCAAAGACACAAACGAAGAGATTTGACTCTACTTTTATGATAAGAACGTCTAGGCTGTGGAATACGTTGCCTGTGTGGGGTTTCCCCGATGGTTAGGTACAATCTTTGTGTTTTCAAATCAAGAGTGAATCAGTTTTTTTCTTAGTAAACACGGTCCATCGTAGACCGCATCATCGCTTAACATCAGGCGAGATGGCGGTCAAATGTAATAATAGGTTTACATAGGTTAAAGTTAAAAAAATGCCAATACTTAGATTAAATTTGTTCATGTTATTTTATATTCCATTAAATTAGATACTTACGTTGGGAAAGGGCTCTCAGTAAAAGGTTTTCAGTATAAACTGGGTTCGACGGGCACTTTCTGATTCTGATATAACGACACTGAACACATGTACGAAATATGCATTTGCATTCTAATCATATTGTAGCAATTCTTCATTGCTTGAAAATGCGCTTAAAACGCCGTTTTTTTTTTTAATAAAACCTAGCTAGATCTATATATCGACCCCGACAACCCCTGTTTAAATAATCAATTTCATCAAAATCGTCGAAGCCGTTTCCGAGATTCAGATTCTATATGCTAAATACATATAAACATACATCCAGGAATTGCTCGTTTAAAGGTTTACAAATAAAAGGATATGATTTTTTACGAAGAAAACAAAACCGACTCACTTGAGCCCCAGGAGGCCAAATTTGGGCAAAACCGGTTTTGAGACTTTAAAACCTTATTTTTTCATGATAAACATACTCGATTATTAGTTTATTTTGATGCCTAAGAGATAGGTGATAATATTTATCAGTACATTGTCGTTTACAGACACACAAAATTTGGTTTCATTTTTTAGTTATGATTTTTTGTGTGACGTCACGACGCCGGCCGCGTCGCGAGTCGGGCTTAATAGGTTAATTTAAAATTAAATTCAGACAACTAAATTGTATAAGAAGCTATGAATGACTACGTAGACTATTATTAGGAAACCGCCACACTGATTTGTACCAAAAAAATGAAAATAGCGGAGCTATCGCGTACATACGTAAGATACATACCTACCAGAATGTACAACGGAATTGAGAACCTCCTACTATTTTAAAGTCGGTTAAAAAGATAAATATTTTGTCACATAAGCGAATAATTGATAATAATTATTGTTAGTCTACACTCAAACCAAATATTCATAGGCTTAGTTGTGCAACGCCATCTATTGTAAAGTGCATCAGTCAGTCTGTGCAGATAAATTGTCAATAGGTTTTTTTTTCGTTTTTTTGTTAGAAAATACTTTGCTACAAATTAAATACGACGATATTAAGACGTTGATAAAGAAGGAGCCCTTTTATAATAGTTTTTCTTAGCAAAAAATAACAAAAAGTGGAATGAATATAAAACTGATATCATGATTTGAACCGGGGCCTCCTAATTCCAAAGGCGACTTCTTGCCGTTTGCGCTAATCAGACGTTGTTCAGTGCGGCGAAATTTGTTATCGTATTCTAATGACATTTTATATTATGAGTTTTTATTTGCCTGAAAAGACCCCTTAAATGACGTTTTCTTTAAACAAAACCTAGCTAGATCGATTTATCGTCCCCGAAACCCCCTGCATACAAAATTTAATGACAATCGTTTCAGCCGTTTCCGAGATTCAGATGCTATATACATACATATTTATATAGGTACAAGAATTGCTCGTTTAAAGGTATAAGATTTAGTTTTTAGGGTTCCGTAAAACGTAAAAACGGAACCCTTATAGTTTCGTCATGTCTGTCTGTCTGTCTGTCTGTCTGTCTGTCTGTCCGTCCGTATGTAACAGCCACTTTTTGCCGAAACTATGAGAACTACACTTTTGAAACTTGGTAAGTAGATGTATTCTGTAAACCGCATTAAGATTTGAACAGAAAAATTAAAAAAAAAGAAAAATTAGGGTTGCCCCCCATACTGAGGACTGAAACTCAAAAAAATGTTTTTCATCAAACCTACACGTGTGGGGTGTCTATCGATAGGTCTTCAAAAATGATATTGAGGTTTCTAATATAATTTTTGTCTACACTGAATAATCTGCGCGAGAGACACTTCCAAAGTGGTAAAATGTGTGTGAGATAAAATGTATATGATGTACATTACCATGTAAACTACCAACGAAAATTAGTTTGAACTCGATCTGATGAGTAGTTTTTTTTTAGTACGTCATAAATACACTATTATTGAAACTTCGATCAAAGTTACAACGAACTATAAGAGCTATGTGTACTATGTATATAATGTTACTTGCTGCAACGGAACCCTTCATGGGCGAGTCCAACTCGCACTTGGCCACTTTATTTGTTTATACATAGTATGTATTTCAAAAGCCACCACACCACACTGATTTCGATAAAATGTAGATGAGACCTCTGAACTACATAATTCTGAACTACCAAAAAATAAAAACAAAATTGATTCAAAATTGGCGGAGCCATCGCGTCACATAAAAAACGAATGGAGAACCTCCTTCTTTTTTGAAGTCGGCTAAAAACAACATACATAGAAATAAATATTGTAACTGCGTTATTATCATATAAATTACGGAATATTTTGTAGTGGTGTATGGATGGTTCGATGCCATTTTATGGAAACACCATGTTTACTTTTACATAGTAACAACACGTGAACGTGGTGCACGAAAGTAAATCGAAGTATCAGGAACTGGATCCACCATAAAAATACGATAAATATCTTGAAATTTAAAAATGCATTTTCTGATTAAAATCAGTAGATAACTTTTAACGTAAATGATGTCAAAGAAACACGAATGTTAGATATTTTGTAATTTCTGAGAAGTTTGAATGACATTGACACAAGATGTTACAAAATTGTATTATTTTTATAATTATTATGCGTATTACGTAGTAGCATAACTATCGTATTGCTATGTATCCTACTAACAATATAAATGCGGAAATGTCGATATTTCTTGCTCAATCACGACGGAACAGATCAAATTGAAACTTAGAACACGACTGGATAGATTATAGTCTGGAATAACAGCTAGCTACTTTTAATCACGGCAAAATAACAGGAACGAAAACTACGCCGCTGAAACTAGAAGACGCTGTTATATTTAAATACTTTTTTAAAACTGCGTATATTGCAACATTTTTACCGAAACCTTAAAGGCCGGGTCACACAGAGGCGATCCGGTAGCGATAGCAATCCGATAGCAATAGCGATTCGATACCGAGTATGGGATCGCGCCCGCTTGCTGTGTTTTAGGTTGCATACAAATTCGAACATTACAAAAATTCTCGTCTCGCTATCGGATCGCTATCGCTATCGGATCGTCTCTGTGTGACCCGGCTTTAAGAAGTGATAATAAAATGACTAAATTGAGATCTATTACACTTACAAAAAAAAAAAACAATTTATTTGCTACAGCCGCTCTATTGTAGAGTTGCATCACTTTGCAGCAAAAAGTGCAAATCCGCACAATCCTAAGTAGGCTAATGGCGGTCATGTGGAAAACTGTATTACGACTGTATTATCTAATACAACTTATTTATGTAACGATTTGTAATAAAAACGACGTTGCCAACAATGATATTGAAGACACCAAAGGCGTTTATTGAATGTCCGAAGAATACAGAAACCTATCAAATCCTACTAATATTATAAATGTCAATGTATAGATTTCTGGATGTTTGTTGCTCAATCACGTCCTAACGTATGAACGGATCGGGCTGAAATTTGGTACACAGATAGATTATAGTCTGGAAAAACACATAGGCTACTTTTTATCCCGGAAAAACAACAGGAAACGGGAACTACGCGGGTAGCACCGCGTAGTAAAAAAATATTTAACACTAGTTATCGATTTTCACCAATTTTGTCATAGGTAGTGCTAGTGTTTTATTTAGTTAGCGAAATTTCACAAAGTTACACATTAGGGGGGCATTTGATATATTTGTGTTTTGAGAACTCCTCAATGAGAATTATTTTTTGACAGGTTTGTTTATTTGTTTTGATGTAGATCACCATGTTGAAGAAATTATACGTGATAAAAATTCTAACTGCACTCTTCAGGCGTGCTTTGCCTCTCTCGTTTTGAGAGAAGGCCCCGAGTTGAAGCAACGAGAACATATTTTTTATGTAGTGTACTATTTACGCTGTAAATAGGTGTGAGCATAAGCACCCCACTAAATGTTCCCACTGCTGGGACTCGGAGCCTTCTCTCCCAAGGAGAGAGTCAAAGCCATTATACACCACGCCGGCCAAGTGCGGGTTGGTGGATAACACAACATGAGCTCGAAAAATAGGTACATGATTTTACCTAACCTTCACCGCTTTTAAGCGCCATTGCATAGCACATGACTGCGAAAATATAGTGGTGCGCGTGATGGAATTTGAACCCTGGAGTGATTTGAACCAGAAATAGGTGTGAAGGGCTATGAAACTTCAGTTTGAATGAAGTGTATACACGGTTGTAACTAGTTTACTATAGTACCTACCATTTCGAACTAGCTCCTATCAACTCGGAGCATGTAGCAAGCAATAAGGAACATTCCAAAAACGTTTATTATTTAAAACCTTCCATAACAATTACAACACTAATTTATCCTCCTCTTACTCGAATTCATCATTGAACTGTCTATTGGACGTTTAAATAATACACAAGTAATTAACGACACAAGAAAAAGTAAGACGGAAGCGATCGCTTTCACAAGCAGCTACAATTGGGCATGAAATGAGCTCGGCTCCCGCGTTACGCATCGACAGTACATTCGGCCTTTCTTTTTAATGCCACTATTCGACGTAAAAGGTGAGAATTGAGGCAATAACTTGGCTTTATTGAATTTAGTTTAACTTTGGTGAGTATGATTCAATAAGTGCCTTCAAATCGAGAGTTGACGGTTGCTTCGATTCGATTCTTCGGTGAGCGAACTGCGTTGTGTCTGCATCATAGACTTATATGGACCTAGCCAAAGGTGCGACAAAAGGGCACAACCGCGTTGGGCCTAAAATTGCATTTTTAGGGTCATGCGACATGCGACTTAGTTCACAGCGGTCAGTGCGCGGGAGGAAGTGAACGAACGTTTGCCGGCCATTAAAATGCCAAAAAATGTTCAGTAAGCCAAGTCGTTCCTTTGAAGTCATTGGTCTGCATTCATTTATTTTATAATCAACATGCACATAAAGATTACGTTAATTAATAATTCTGATTATAACGCCAGTAGCAATGCTCGTGCCTAGTGACACAGTAAATATTTTATCTATGTTACAGAGTCTAATTTGTGCAGTCAGCTTCAGTGTGCTTCGGAGAATGTACAATGATCTGCATGATCGAATACCACCTTGCCGTTTTTTATCGGATTTCTCGTAATTCGAAAAAGCGGCATCGTTTCATGGTTGATGCTCCAAAGATCCGAACGAAGAGGTTTTGGCTCTAATTTTGTGATAACAACGTCTAGACTGTGAAATGAGTTGCCCGCGTAGGTGTTTCCCGATGCGATGATGGTGTTTTCAAATCGAGAGCGAAGCGAGGCGAGATGGCGGTCAAGTGTAAACCTATAAAAGTTTTTAAAAAATCAGGGGTTTTGGTTCTTTACATTGCTTTTCTTATAACGCATTTTTATACCTACGCGTATTTATTGATTTCTAATGCTTTTATGCATAAATCCTGCATATTACTTAATGCAAATGAGTAAAAGTTAAATGGTGTTCAAATGTAGAAATCAGCCACCACACTTCACGTCCGTATTCGCAAACACCGTAATACCACCTTCCGTCATGTGCCATAATTGGTAAGCAATCCGACCAACTAGATGCAATCACAATCACAGTAAGGATATTATGTCGTAGTAGAATTGAAATCACAATTTACAATATAACGCGCGACATAAGCCTCTAAAAATAAAAAAATAGAGATTAAAAAAAACACTGTAACGTGTCAGATTAAAAACTCGCGATAGGTTGGGTAAGTTTATCACCTAACGTCGTTTGCTTGTAATCTAACGGTTTTTGCAATTTACGCTATTATGAACAATTATATTCTATAAGTCTGTGAAACTAGGTCAACATACAGATGTTAGGTGTCAGCGTACATAATATATTATTCTCACTAATTCCAACCGTGGATGGCATACATTACTTTTGTCTTAGAGGAGTTCCTCACAAACAGAAAACAAAAGCGAAGCAATGAAGTGAACACTCAATCGGATAATGCACAATTTAAAATTTTCTTTAAGAGTGCGCCTAATGCAAGGGAAAAATCAGTTTTCACCCGCGCGACGCGTTTCTTAATGCAATATACATAAAGTCGAGAATAGCATGACACAGTTTGGAGGAAAAATCAATTTTAAATCAGTCCATTCAGAGTCCATTTTTGACCAAGTTTTATTAAATGACTCAATAATTAAACATAAATTTAAAAAGTGTTCGGTTACTTTACTAGAACGTACAATTAGGAATTTTATTACCAAAATATAATGTGGGGTCATCGCTGATAATTTCGAGTACTCGAATTAAAACGGTTTTTCGGTGTCATTTTTATTTTTTTATTGTAAAAAACTCTGATCCATTTTTAAAATTCTATTCAATTATTGTGCTTCTTCTTGATTGTACCCACACGTGAATATTTTTTTTGTCGTAGTTTTCAGTTTCTTAACTTCAGTGAGCGGCGTCGAAAATGTCCTTTTTTCGTTTTCTGGCACTAGGCGCCCCCTTAAATCACAGGTCAACTTAAATGATGTGAAACCAATCGGCTGCTACTATTATTTTATCACGACAATTCGTATCTTTTTCAGGAATGTAAATACAAGTAACTCATTAGATAATTTCAGTCAGAAACAAAATATTTTACTATCAATCAACATTTCACTATAGGTAATATTGTGTAAGAATGACAATAATAATCTACTTAAATTATTAAATATCGCTTACCAGGTGCAAACCTAGTTTTTTCCGTCACTCAATCTTATAAAAAAAATATATATATACGGTCGAATTGAGAAACCTACTTTTTTTAAAGTCGGTTAAAAAGGCAGATCAAAACTTAAAATGATAAAATTAATTCATCAGGGGTTAGTAAGGAATTTTATAAATACGTCTTAAAAGTAATTCGTACAAACTGATTTACTGTTTGTAGATTGTGAAATAAGGTGCGTACTCGTATTATACAACTCGCACAATAATATATAATCAGGTAATGCGCTTGTACGTCTGTAATGATAGTGGGATACGCACATGCTGTGGCTTAGGGCGGATTTTGCTATTATTTGGAGTAAGCTGGGGTAAATTTGACGGTATGCGAATAAAATAAACATTTTACAACAAAACATCTTACTAATCTTACTAATATTATAAATGTCAATGTATGGATGTTTGAATATTTGGATGTTTGTTGCTCAATCACGTCCTAACGTATGAACGAATCGGGCTGAAATTTGGAACACAGATAGATTATAGTCTGAAGAACACATAGGCTTTTTATCCTGAAAAAACAACGCGAACGGGAACTTTGCGTGTAACCCCACGGGGTGCTGCTAGTAAAGAATAAATTAAAAACAGCGATGATTTTTTTTGATAACTCGTAAAATATTCTTTCTATCTCTCACTGTTTGTGTATTTAGCATTATTTCTGATCTAAAAAAAAAAAAAAAAAATAAGTTCAAAACTATCAAGTTCCATTTTGTGATAATTTGAATAAAAAGATTATATTTAACCCCTATTTAATAGAATCATCGTCTTAATTACTGTAAGTTATGCGACGTTGTGTCTATTTTGTTAAAACTTTGTACTTATAAAGTTCTATTATTTATGAATTTCTATTGGATTCCAAAGTTATTTAAATTTTAAATTGAATTGCTTGCTTACCGATTTGTTCAACACACTGGGTAGCTGGCTGAAAATTTGTCCTAGCATTAAGCGTTCCTTTTTATACATTCCAACAAGTGTTATGCAATTTATATTAAATAAATAAATAACAAAAGAACCTAAAGATCACTGTTAAATTTGTAAGGGTACATCGGGATAATAGTATGTATTATGTATCTATTATTTTCTCTTTGTCGTAAATTGCCTTCATACACATTGTAATTACCTATTTTCAATTGTATAGTATTTTATTGTAACGTGCTCTTGTAAAACCCATAAGTTCAAGTTAAAAAACAAATAAAAAGGTCCTGATATTACGATAAATGTAGGTTTTTATTTATATTTAGGAAGAAACGTTCAAAACAAAAGCCAGAATAAATTGAAAAGTCAGAATAATTTCCACCTAATTGTTAACTAAAACTTTTCATTGCACTAACCCGTCTTACGCCGACCTCCCTCGCTACTTGACACAGTTCCTTCTATAATTGTAGCAATTTACTCTGCCACAGTTGTACGCTGCATTTACATATTATTTAGCACCATATCACAATCATTGCTAGTTTGATTATTATTCTCTTTTGTCACACAAAACAATCTTTTTTTTTTCTAAAATGTATATAACATCTACCTTATTTCATAACAATATTTACAACCAAACATTGAACTACCTTCTTTTTCGATTTTGTTTTAAATTAAGTGCCTGTGCAAAAATAGAACTCAGGTTTGAACCTACAAAAGAACCAGCGTTTGTTTTATAATTAGTTATGTAATATATTATGTGATCAATATGTATTATACAATGAAAATAATTGGTTTTCTCCGTAAAATAAAAAACGACTTCATTTAAAAATTTAATTCAGATACTCGACCAAATTTCTTACCTAAGAACCAATCACTACGTCAAAATTTACTTTTTAATTCAAAATTTAAAACTTTAGTTCCGTAGTACATAATTAAATTAAATAATAATTTCGATGAAATGTATATAGGACCATCTCTGTACCAACAAATCAAACAAAAAAAGAAACATCAAATTCGATTCACAATTATTATTAGCGGAGCCATCGCGTAAGCCACACAAAAAGCACCATACAACCTAATTCTCTTTTTCCAAATCTAAAAATTGTCACATGATTTGTTGGTCTATGTGAATTAGAATTAGTACCAAACAGCATTATGATACATAACGTAACGTGTGTATGTACGTACAGTGAGTTTACGTTGACTAAGAATGATAGATTTTATAGTCGAATAAATAACCAATATTCATTTACTTCGACAAAGTTCAAACCGTTTGTGCATTACGTCAAGTTAAAACATATCGACGTAATGTTGCACAAGTGAGATTAAGCTATACGACGACAATTATTTGGTGCATTTATGCCAGTTTTACTAAGTGTCCGCAGAAAATGTCCCTCTAGGGCATGCAGGAATGTGTGGCATGCGATATAAATAAGTTACGGCTGGTCTAGTCGGGAGAACGGCGCCTGCCGATCCGGAGACCCCGGGTTCCAACCCCACACGCACCACTGTCTTTTCGAAGTCTTGTGCGTAATGCCGCTGACTTAAAACGGTGAAGGAAAACATCGTGAGGAAACCGACATGTACCTAGAATCTTTCGAAGTCGTGTGCAATCGCCAACCCGCACTGGACCAGCGTGGTGGCCTTAACTCTCTCCTTGCGAGAGAAGGCCCGAGTCGCAGCAGTGGGAACATTTAGTGATCTGTTGATGATGATGATGATATAAATAGGCAATATAGGCATGTTACTATAAACAAGATACGGATAATTTAACACTTATTTTGCAGTGCCTCGCGGTTTTATCCGCGTAGATCCAGTTCCCATTGTTTTTCCAGGATAAAAAGCGATATTCTTGTTTTTCCAGCCTATAAGCTGTGCTCCAAATTTCAAATCAACCCGTTCATACGTTTCGACGTGATTGGGCAACAAACATCCAAACATTGACAATTATAATATTGGTAGAATAGTGAGTACGGCAAGTAAATTTCCATACAAATTATTTAAATTTACTATATTAAACCATTATAATGTGAGTTTTTTTTAACAAGCAAGACATTTCGTAACCTCAGCCCTCACAAGTATATATAATTATGTGTGGTCATTAAACACATATTATTATCTTCTATACGTCAACAAACCTAACAAGCCAATAAATTAATCAGACGAATCAAAAGATTCATAAGTAAGTCGACGCACGCGCTATCGCCTCGCCCATCGCAATTGTTTGTCAACTGCTGTCAATGTTTGACAAAATTGACAGCACTTTGACAGATCTGATGGCGTACTGTGCTTTGACAAGGTTCTGACGTTAATAAAGATGATTATGGACCAGTGGACGTCATCGATTTGTTTATGTTATTTTTACGATAGTAATTGTGTATTCAGAATTGAACTTGGTCAGGGATTCTTTTTTTTTTTACTTTGACCACCATAGTAGCCAGTAGCAGAATGAACATTTTCAGTAAGATTACATTTACATTTTGGAGAAAACTCCTAAAATCTATGAACGACATGTATTATAATGGTACAAAACTTTGCAGGGTTCGCCTGGGGAAGTACCAACATCATTTTGTTCCTATTTTAAGGACAATGTTTGCGAACAAATTACAGGGTATTGAGATCATTTATCGTACATCTCTGGGTGATAACTGGGTGTGGAGCACAGTACAAAATTAGGTAATTATTTGGACTCGTCAGGTAACGAAAGCTGGTAGCTGTGTTAGTTACTATCTGGAACATGTCCTGCTCTTCTCGATACTCTACATAGATTATATCAGATAGATTATAGTCTGGCATCATCGCCTACACCGCACATACCTTCTACATTTTACCCCGTAAAACTGCAGATTTCTTTAGAGAATAGCTCGTTTCTAAATAAATTCGCGAGGATATCGACTGGCTTCGTGGCTTAGTGGGTAGTAACTCTGCCTACGAAGCTGAGGCCAGTACAAATATTCGTGTGATGAATGCAAATATTTGTGCTGTGTCTGGGTGTTTCTATGTATAAAAAGTATGTATTTAAAACTATGTAAATTTCTTTACATAACTCATCAGCTATCTGGCCCCCATAGTACAATCTTTGCTTAGTTTGGGGTCAGATGGTGTTTTGTGTGAATTGTCCACCAATATTTATTTATTTACTTGTTTCTTATACCTATTCAATCTTTTTAATTTAAATATATTAGGCATCCCATTGTTTCGCGATGGACTACTTAACTAATTTTAATCAAATTTGCCAACCGTGGCAGTGTCAGTTGTGATCCAACTTGAAAATATGATAGTTTTTATTTCGATTCCTGATCCATAAATGACAATATCCCAGCAAAGCCGGAACGAGCCGCTGGTAGCTAATAAAATATCTATTTCTGTATCTGTAACAAAACTAATCCAACCCTAAGTAAGTGCCAATTTCTCTCTAGTTTCAATCTATCCGCGCATGCGCACAATCTGATAGCATCGATATAAACCAATGGATGTGCCCTGAGCACCTTGAAATTGGTAATAGACTGCGTCTCTGTGTCTATCGTAAGTGGTTTACACACAACCAATCCACTTGACTCGTTGAATCGCTAGCGGCGAGATATGCTGTGGTTCTAATTATTTTGGTTATCGACAACGAATAGTGGAAGATAAAAACGTCCGGCGTTCACCGCTTCCTGCAACCGACTAGAACAGAAAGAGTGAGCCGTTCCCAACGATAACCTAATCCAGTGCGCCTGAAGTTTGGGAGGGCACATCCATTGGTTTATATCGATGTCCGCTAGCAAGTCGTGGCCCGACTACCGTTTCTGTTATTGTTCAATATGTTTCCAATAATCCAGTTTCTATTACTTGGAAAGTACCGCTTCGCACGATGCTGTAGAAAGTGGTCGGTGCGTGTGTCTACCCTTAAATCAGCGATGGCGCAGCCTCCGCACGCTCTTAATTTACTCCGTTTCTAGTGGATTTAAAAATTGTACTATCCGTAAAAAGATTTTTTGAACTGTAATAAGTTTGCACGTTTCTTTATAGGTAGTATAGAGTGACAAGACGAGCAAGACATGTGCCTAAAGGTGAGCAACATGTCTACCCATAACAGTACAGTGACACGCAGCTATTGGTTCATGAATAGTCTAAAAGAGTAAGATCCCAGAGCTGCCAGACGTCACCTATTTTCTGATAAATGAAATGTGGACGATTGAGTAGAGTTAGTAAGTACTAAGAACACATGCTTACTCGCTAACTTGCTTAGACGGCCAATTTTTAGATATGGGGTAATGAAGGTACATAGAAATATTACTTACTTCGCGTATTTTTGTAATAAGTGATTTTCATGTGTGATTTGTATGTTGTAGGCAATATCCTTAAAAACAAGGTCCCAATACTCCCAGACACTTTTCGTCTGCCGTTTTGCTTAACAACTCCAAAATAATAACTTAACTTCACTTAAATTCTCATCCTCCATTTGTAAATAATATGTTCGTCAGACAACTATTTTAAAGCTTTTTCCAATAAGACAGATCAATGGGGTAATGAAGGTACATACAAACATTACTTACTTCACGTACCTATGTTAGCGAGTAAGCATGTGTCCTTAGTACTTACTTACTCTACTCAATCGTCCACATTTCATTCATCAGAAAATAGGTGACGTCTGGCAGCTCTGGGATCTTACTCTATAATAATATGAGTAGGATTAGAGTTATATCCGGTTTACATTATTCCAGTCCAGCGACCGAATGTAGCGCTGGATTGCTTACTGGAATAATATAAACTGGCACTGGAAAGCACTGGCACTGGATTGATGCTTTCCAGTGCCGGTTTCCATTTTTCCAGTAAGCAATCCAGCGCTGGATTCTATCGCGGGACTGGAATTAATACAACGAAATTAATGAAAACAACTCTAGTAATATAAGTAGGTACATAATTCTATTTCGTGTCTTTTTTGATTTTTTATCAGATCATAGATTTGTATAGGTATACTCGGCTGCCATGTCGCCTAATGTTAAAGCATGTTATTCACATGTTTACGGGCAACGAACGTCATCAGGACGTCTACTCTAATTCATCGAAAAACGAAATTTCGAAATAAACTGGCGACTTTCCTACTCCGGTTCTATTTCGTTTCGTCCCGATCGAACATTGTTTGACGTTTAAATGTTCTAAGCATACTGTAATTAGACTAAGCTTACAACATTTAAACGGACGAAACGACGGATCGAAGTAGAATCGGAGTAGGAAAGTCGCGAGTTTATTTCGAAATTACGTTTTCATTGAATTAGAGTAGACGTCCAGGTCATCACTAAAAGAAGATCATCGATTATTATCGATTAACGAAGTTTCAGTACCTACTAACATTCTTTGCAGTATAATCGTATTTCTATGTACAGTGACGTTAGTATTCATAATTGAATTTATTTATTTGTCAAATTCACAACTAATTTCCTAAATTAGTGCCGCAATGATATAGATGTGATAAATTACAAGTTCTTATCAAGTTTCTAAAAAAAATACTATCTTTTATTAGGACGCTTAGTTTTAAAACTTAGGTAACACGCAATTTAGACTAAGTCTAGACTGAGCAAAAAATGTTACGAAATCTGAGAAGAAACAGGCAATTAAGATTTTATTTTATTTGGTCTCTTATACAAGTTAATTTCTTTCACTTCATCGATAGTTTTTTTAATTTATCACTCAATTTTTGTAATAATTTAAAACAAAAAAATATAAAAGCTATATAACTACTAGGTACTTAAAAGCTATAGGTATGACTAAAATAGCGTTTTAACTTTTCTCCAAAAATACTGCCAACTTGGAAATAACTTTACAATGGTGATAATTTTCATCCTGAGATATAAGACGATTTATCTATTCGCCTTGTAATTTTTTTGGAAACACTTTCTTTACTAATGTTATTTAAACTTTTGGCTCCCGTTACCCTTGAGTTAATATCTGAAATACGGAAGTTAGTCCATCCAAAATAGTGTCAAGCCAAGTAAGCTACTCGTAAAACACCACAGCCGATCGACTAACTTCGGTTTACGTTAAACGGTTGCCGAGAGCGATATATCAGTTCGAATAAATCATGGTACGGTGGACATCAACCATATAATTGTACCCCGCAGCCTTCCCGATGACATATTCCATCAAAACCAGCCTTCCTATAACGGTGCACAGGCACTTGTCAATATGTCATTGTGACTTGCCGATCGAGTTCTAGAAAATTGCATCAATAAACGCATGTAAAGGGAGCATCCCTGGGGACAAATCGATTATTATAATCGATTACTAGATGCGGCTGATTACGCGTGTTTACGCACATTCCGCGGTTGTAAATCTGGGATCAGATAGTGAATGGATTTCGATTCGATTAGCAGTGCTCAATTTTAAGGGATGTGGTATAAGTATTAATTAATTTGGATATGATATGATGTAATATAACTGATAAGTAACACAGCTATAAGTATGTTGGTTGCACTAATAATTCTAGTTTGTATGTTCATTTTAAACTGTAGCTCGATCAGGCCATTCTGGAATGTCTATTGGAATCGAGTACCTACTTTTCTTATATTGAGTGAGTCAAAGTATGGACCACGCTGGACCAGTGCTGGTTGGCGGACGACGCGCGACCTCCAAAGATGACTGTCTTGTGACATTAAACAGTGGTAAAAACAAATTATAACAAAACGTATAATTGAACTTGAAAATTACACGGATGGGTAGGCGAGAATTGAACCTACGTTCTCAAGATTCTGAGCCGGTGCTCTCGCTTCTAGGTGCTATTTGGCCTATGAGGCTTCTTGACTTTTGTAAAAAGTTGTAAGATTTTGGCTTACATAAGAGTTTAGTATACTCGTTTGTGTAGAAGACTGTGGTTAGGTATAAAAATTTAAATAATTGTTGTTAAATACAATATTTCCAACATTGTTCAATGCAGTTCAAATACGTGTAATGTTTCAATAACGTCTAATGTTTTCGTTCCAGAACTAAGGCATTAATTTGCATTTACATATACATACAAATAAAAAACATTTCAAAATTTTATAAAAATTGTGCTGAAAACAAAATCTCAATATTGTAGAAGTCAACTACAACACAAAGGTAATGTGAATCACGGAAACTGTGAAAAAAAATGTCAGGTAAAAAATAGTTTTTTTTTTTTTCTAAAACAAAGTACTAAATCATTTGTTGCGATCAAGTTTCAATCTACGCTGTTGTTATAATGTGTGAGAATAACAAACGTCATTTTAAATTCTATAGCACTTGAAAACGTTATAATAGGTATCAGTATCACATACATCAAAACTAAAATGATTTATTCCACACACTCTAATACCCAATAATTTATAAAACGTCACACATTTCACATAAAATTATATCTAACCTACCGTTTAATTTACAGGCTGCACCGGGACTAGAGATGTAATCTATCGATATATCTCTTGTCGATATATCGAAGCAATTACCGGTAGTATCGGTACTGATTTATACGATAATCACAGGACAGCACTAGTGCTTGGAAGGACAGTAGGGACCACCGGGGAGGATTGACCGCAAGGGACTATGTTAACGAAGTAGTTATGAGGAATATTTATTATGTCGGCTTCGACAATATAGAATATGCAATGCTTACTAAGGTCGGAATGGATAACCTCGGTAGGCAGTTTTTTAAATATCAATAAAAACTAAAATTGGCTTGCATTTTTTTGGAAAACGTAGTCGCTTCTTATGAAATTTATTCAAATGTCTGAATTTATTTTTAATGTATAAAACTAATCTCCGAATAACCCACCCCTAACTGCTCCCGGCGCAAAAGTGCCCATGAGGCTCGCCGCGTTCCCACGCTGAATGGCAATGGCCAACCTTTGCTCCAGGAACGCTCCAAAGCGGGAGTCACCCGTATTCTCCCTGAGCCTGCGCCCCTATTCTGAGAGGAACCCTTTAGCCTCTGCCCCCCAACAACCTAAGGTCTCCACGCCAACAGGTACAAATTCGTACTGCGACACCAACATACCTCAGAAGTGGTTACATTTGTAAATCGTTTGGTGTTGAGACATTGGGCCAGTGTCAGCCAGCTCATGTCATTTTCAAAAACCATTCCGCACGCTTGGTCGATGCTATGCATGGCCAAAATGCTGTCGTTCATTTTGGCCTTCGTCTAAGTGTTGCCATTCACCGTGCTACTATCGCCAGCATGCTGAGCATGATTGAACTGACAGTAGGGTTAAGTTGTCATGATTATTTTCATACTTTTATTGGTGTATGGAGGAAAAAAAGAAAACGATTAAGTTAACTTGATTATGTAACTTAGTGTTTTGAACTGAAATTGGTGCGTATAGGCAGTAAAAAATATCGTCATGTCTCCTAAACACGTTTTTGTACACTTTTACTTTTCCGCAGTAGTCTGGAAGAGATCGCTTAAATATTTAGGGTTTTTTCAAAATCATTTTATTGTTCTTAAGTGTAATGAAAAGTTTAGCTGTCATATATGTATATCTGAGAAAAAATAATCCATTATTTTTTGACTGATACAAAACTTTCCTTACTGCTGAGACTTCTAGGTATATCAAGTAATATCAAGTAGGTTTGTAATTCACGCGGAACACAGAAGTCATGTGTTGGTGTAATTATGAGCGTAGTACATTGCCGCTACCTCGAAATATTATTCTGTGCTGTTTTTTAAAACTATCCTACTAATAGGTATTACTAATGTCAATGTATGGATGTTTGGATATTTGTTGCTCAATCACGTCCTAACGTATGAACGGATCGGGCTGAAATTTGGAACACATATAGATTATAGTCTGGAAGAACACATAGGCTACTATGCTATCCCGGAAAAACAAAGGGAACAACGGGAACCGGAACTACGCGGGTAACACCGCGGGGCGCTGCTAGTTATTAGTAATTTATTAATTTTCTTGATTACAGTGCATACTATCAAACGGGACTGCTGCTGTCCTATGATAAGATGAGTCGACGATATTGTAACTATAATGGATCGAACCTAAACTACATGCACAGGACCTTTTAGTAGTGGTAGGGTTCTTAGCAGAGTCCGCCTGGGGAAGTACCACACATTTGCCAGCTACCGCCAAGCAGTAAAATGCAAACATTACTGTGTTCCGGTTTGAAGGGCAACGTTCCCAGTGAAATCACAAGGCTTAGAGATATAACATCTTAGATCTCTGGGCAACGACTGCAATGCGATGCTAGGTAATGATTTGGACTATTCATGTTCCAATAGCTGCGTGTCACTGTGCTGTTATGTGGCAAGCATGTAGCTTACCATCAGGCACATGTCCTGCTAGTTTCATCACTCCATATTAAAATAGTAATAATAATAAGAACGTAAGAAGGAATGGAAAAAAGTGCAAACATATTGCTTGCACTTGACCGTATTGAGCCTGCTGCTGACCAACGATACAGTCCGAGATAGTGTATTTTTACATAATTATTTTGTAGAAGAAACTCAAATTTTCACTAGACTCAAAGACACTCCAGCAGGAAATACCCACTTAGGCAAGCGCATTCCAAAGATTATATTCGGAATAAAAACATTATTACGAAAGTGGAATTAAACCTCTTCGTTCGAGTTTTTGGTACATTTACCACGAATTTACGTCGTTTTCTGAAAGTTTTTTGTCCTAATTTTTTTAACTTCTTAGGTTACATTTTACCACTATCGCACCTGATGTTAAACGCCGATGCGGTCTACGATGGAGCGTGTTTACCTAGAAGAAACCGATTCACTCTCGATTTGAAGACACCGTATTTGAAGACGTGATGAAGTTACGGCTGGTCTAGTCGGAAGAACGGCGACTGCCGATCCGGAGACCCCGGGTTCAAACCCCACACGCACCACTGTCTTTTCGAAGTCATGTGCGTAATGCCGCTAACTTAAAAACGGTGAAGGAAAACATCGTGAGGAAACCGACATGTATCTAGAATCTTTCGAAGTCATGTGTCATCCACCAACCCGCACTGGGCCAGCGTGGTGGATTATGGCCTTAACTCTCTCCTTGCGAGAGAAGGCCCCGAGTCCCAGCAGTGGGAACGTTTAGTGGGCTGTTGATGATGATGATGTATTTGAAGACACCGACATTGTAAGTGCGAGTAGTCTGATAGAAGAAAAAAAATGGCACGGTGGTGTTAGATCACGTAGATTGGCTGCACAATCTCCGAAATGTGTCCTATTTACACACATTTTTGATTTTAGTGGTTTCAAATGAACTCAAATAGACAACCTATTTAGGTTTTGTAATAAGGCAGTAACAACCTAATCAAACATAACATTGACACAGTCGCAGTCTATCATACAAGCACTACCCACAACGAAACCAAAAGTGACTGTTCGACAGTCAATGACACAGTTCGAGCTGTGTGTTTAAATATAAATACTCGTATGAGTTACATTCCGGCTGTAATGATTACATTCGTAATAAGCACGGCCGGTGCTTGTGGTGCAGTTAAGGCGAAGCTGGTTGAAAGGAAAAGTGATTGAGATAGGCAATACAGATTGTTCTCAAGAAACTTAGTCAGACAAAATTACAGTTATTTAATTTGCCTCGAAAATGTGTATCTTTCTTTCTCTCTCTGTACCTATTACATTTTATAGATATCTCATTTGGTGATCTAGTTTCCAATTTTTGATTTACCACTTCCCTTTACCCTTGACATCGTCATTGGCTAGCGTGTACTCTCTTTCTTGTCTCTCTGTGCTACAGCCCTCGACTTTGTTTTAGGTTGACCTATCTTCGGAGTTTTCCTATTCTTTTTTTGGGGTCAAAGACCAGGGGCAAAGAAATGCAGCGTTAAGTTTCTTCACAAAACAAATAAGTATATTATTGTTTATTGAAGTTTTTAATAAAACATTGTTTTTGCAAGTTCACTGTATTAAAAATAGTACCTGGGTTAAAATACTAAATATACTTAGATACTTACAGATAAAAGACTGCAAGAAATAGATTTTCTTAAAAAAACGAATTGAAAAAAAAGAGAAACCGTCTGGATTCGAACCCGGAGCTACTAATTCGTGACCGCTATGAGCGCCCGACTTCCGTCTGAGCTAATTATGCTGTCGCATCACGCGGCGAAATTGACCTTCGCATTCTAATGTCTAATGTGACAGTTTTTCATTGTCTAAAAACGCGCATAATATGCGTTTTTTTTAAATAAAACCTAGTTATATCGATTTATCGACCCCGAAATCCCCTGCATACATAATTTCATGAAAATCCGTCGAGCCGTTTCCGAGATTCAGATTCTATATATATATATACATATTTATATACAATAATAATTGCTCGTTTAAAGGTATAAGATGACATCTTTTACATTCACAGTTTTATAAAAAAACACAATAAATGTTATTGTATCGTAGCATATATCCTAATTTCGACCAAAGTCTTTCTGACCCTTCTTCCACTTTCCCTTAACTTATTCTGCATTTTACGGACGAATTAATTTAAACACTAATTTTTAATTTTGTTCTCTTTTAACGAAGCTAACAATTAACTCTTTTAAAAAAATTAAGACTTAACAAAAAAAGTTGGATGTTTCTCAATTCGACCGTGTATTTTTCTTAATACTTATGTGAAGGATACAAATGTTTCTTGTGTCTGCATATTTCTTAGTATTATTGGTCTGAATTTATCTGGCTCCCGTAATCATAACTTTGCTCAATTCCCATGTGAGTATTGTATGAGCAACCTCCACCAACCACAATGTTATTAAATAAATTTTACAGAATTTAATTAGGTACCAACTTTGATTAATTAATTTAAAAAAAATATACACGGCTTAGAGATATAACAACTTAGATCTCTGAGTGACGAGCGCAGTGCAGTGCTAGGTAATGATTTGGACTCTTCATGTTCCAATAGCTGCGTATCACTGTGCTGTTACTGTGGCAGGCATGTTGCTTACCATCAGGCACATGTCCTGCTCGTCTCGTCACTCTTTATTTTAATAAAATAATTACAAAGCATATTCATATATTTAACTTCGATTTAAATACACTTTGTTACGTGCCTTAATTTAAATCAGCATACAACGTAATGCTGTAAGTCAGCTGAGTGATTTAACCGTGTAAATACACTCGAGCGGGACACTCAATATAACTTATTACACTTTTTGTAACATATTACATTACTAACTGTCTAGTTAGTTGTTAATTGTGAGTAGTTGTATTAACGTACTGATACTAACTTCATTCTCCAAGAGACATAATTTTATCAAAATAAACAAATAGTTACATAAAAATGTACAAATACTAATGCTTTATTTACCAAAACAAAAGAAATTGTACACCGTGTTACGTACCCACTACGTACCCCTACACATGTCCGCATAACGTGAGATGCACTCCAGCACGAGGTTCAAGTCAGCAAATTCAACAGAACTCGGCAGTAGCAGTAGAACCTGCCTCGTGCCAACTACAATTCACTGACGCTCATAGGATAGGCTTAAGATCCTATGATGTGAGTGTCGTTCTCACATAGAACGAATTCGCGTCTAGGTTAGATAGATGTAAGATGTGAATGTGAGTTCAAGGATAGTAAAGTTCGTTCTTAGCAATTCTTGTTTCCTTTTTGAACCCTCCGTCTGCAGCTTTCGAAATTACTGCAATATTATTCCGCAATTATTACGCAAAGGTATAAAAGCACTAGCTTGTAGCTTGTCGATGAGGCCTAGACGCTTGTATCTTGTACTTATTATAAAGTTTCATTATCAGGTGTTTGTTTGGAAAAGATTGCTCTCAGCGAGCTCATATGTGTTTTAGTGCAATATTTCTGTTTGTTTGTGTCCCAACAAAGAGTTTTAAATCTATTTATTTGACTTGAACAAAGTCACTCGGACCACCATGAAACGGATTATGAGTCTTTACTGAATAAAATTCTAATACAAATTGTCCGACAAAAGGCCAAAGTCATCGCCAAAGCGCAGAGAATCAGCAAGGTGAAGTAACAATAGGCCAGCTATATAGTCAGAAGAACCAATAACCGATTGCAGTGGTAGGACTCTTGGCAGAGTTTGTTTGGGCAAGTATCACACTTTGGCCAGTTATTCTACCACATAGCAGTAATGTGCAAACATCAATATATTCCGGATTGAAAGGCAATATTTCCAGAGTAATTACTAGGCATAGAGATAAATCATCTTGTATCTCTGGGTGACGAGCACCGTACAGCTCTAGGTAATTATTTGGACTCTGCATATTCTATAAGCTGCCTAATATTGTGTTATTGGGCAGGCGTGTTGCTTACCATCAGGCACATGTCCTGCTCGTCCCGTCACTCTCTACTATAAAAAAGTATAACCCAAAATAATTTCTCATCCGACATTTGTTTATTATTGAATAATTATTATAACATCAGGGGTAATATAGCAATTTGAAGCGATTAACAGTGATCTCTAGAGCAAATAGCATTAAGCCAGTATTAAGCTATGATCGTTGATGATTAGTGTATGTAATCGAAATATATAATCATGTGTACATGTAAGTCAGTATAATTTGAATGTAGACATGATTATAGATAATAGTTAGGTTTTGACTAGTTAGGAATGTGGGTATATCAATAAAATTACCTACCAAATTGGGTATGTGGGAAGGATGTTATTTTATGAGTATAATCAATTTTGATGCATTTTATTGTCGGAATATGATAGTCTCTAATATATAAAAGATCTCCTTGGATGTTTGAGAAAGACTAAAGAATGTAACATGGAACGAAACGAAATGATGTTTTTCCAAATGGAGCTAAAAAAATTTTACTAATATAATCGGTGTTAGCTTAGAGTTAGCGTTAACTCTGTATTTTAAGTATAGTGTAATTTTAATTTTATTGTTATTACCGGGTGTCCAAAATATAGGCGTAGCCTAATTTGGGACCCAATGGACAAACTACCAAGCTACCATAGGATGGAACATGTAGAATGTACTTTACCTACTTATAACTATTGTAATCTGTAATGTTTTGGTAAAATAATGATTTATTATTATTACTAAAATTGCACAAAACACAAAACATTTTAGATAATACATACCTTTTTGGTGTTACGTAATAAATACATTTTATTACATTCTGGATCCTGTCTCAAATTTTAAATCGATTTGAATTTGAGACTTGTATTTTTGTAGACTGCATTGTGATTTACCTAATTATTTTCTCTTATCAATTTGAATTATTTAAAAGCGCCAAACCGACATGTTGTAGTGTGAGTTGGTTTACAGAGCTTGTTTCAAATCTTATTACAGATCTCGATTATAATGTTACGCCAATAATCATTCATCACGCCCTTAGAAGCAATGTATTTAATGATAAGAAATACAGGATCAAGATTAAGTGATAATAAAACTATCAAAGCGACACAAACCAAACACGGTATCGACATAATTACATTGAAAATTACCTCAAATGTACCAAGCTCGGACCTACTCTATGTAGTGGAAACACTACACTCGAATACTATCATATATCAACCTGTCAAAAGCTGGACCAATTGCTGTGTTTAAAACTAAAGGTGCGTTCAAACATGTCCCCACTTAGGAATTCGAATTTTGCAATAGGCACGCCCTATGCCTGAGCTACCGAACAGCCTTGACTATTACTTAGACCGGCCATTATCCGAAGCGCAGGCTTCGCGGCATAGCTCCATCGTCACCAGGGGCTGATATCTTGTCGACAGTTCGAATTACTCTAAGATTATCCTACTTTACTTCCAGAAGCTTGAGGCGAGCGCTAACAAGCGCTTGCACGCCACGGCCGCTCCCATATTTCCTCTCTAATAAAAACGATGATAGTCCTGGGGTGTACTAAAAAACCGCTACGGAACGTTGCTTGTATAAATTCTAATAAGCGTACTCTATGCGTCTCCCGAGGCAACAATACCACTAATCTCGACTATTACTCTTTCGTGGAGATTTTAAAATCTGAACCGGTAGTTGTGTCCATGGTTAATTTTTAGTTGACTCCTACGCTTCGGTAATAAATTGTAGTGGATTGATGCGCGGGTTCGCTGCCCGGAGACACTGTTTTTTTTACTCTAATGTCTCTTCAGACAATGATACATGTGAAGAAAAAAATTATAAACAATAAGTGACAGAAGTGAAAACTATACAATGTCACTTAGTAAATTCCACTTTTTAATATTATTTCTTACTTATACTATACTGGCAGCGCCCCGTAGTTTTACTCGTTTAGTTCTGCGTTCCACGTTATTTTGCCACAGTGAAAAATAGACCACGTGTTATTCCATTGTAATCAGTGTTTCAAATGTTAATCTGATCCGTTAAGGCGTTTCAATGGATGTGCCAAACAACATCCAAAATTACTCATCCTACTAATATTATAAATGTCAATGTATGGATGTTTGGATATTTGGATGTTTGTTGCTCAATCACGTCCTAACGTGTGAACGGATCGGGCTGAAGTTTAGAACACAGATAGGTTATAGTCTGGAAAAACACATAGGCTACTTATTATCCCGAAAAAACAACGGTAACAACGGGAACTACGCGGGTAACACCGCGGGGCGCTGCTACTTTATAATATTAGTAGAATTTTTAAGATTCCTTATATTTTTCCTATTTTTTGCATTGATAGATACGATTGCCTACACTTGCCCGCCTCTTCGAATGATAATAATGCAAGCAAACAAGGGGAACAAAGAGTTTTAGAAACAATGATTGTACCTAACCATCAGGAAAACTCACATAGGCAACACATAGATTTATTATATAGATTTATTCGTATAACAGTTATTTTCTACATTACTACATTTATTGACTGTGAAACGCAAAAGTAATGTGTTACTCTTTATGTTATTACATAGATGGCAAACTAGGGAGTACTTATTTAAAACCCCATATTTGTGTGCATTCAAGATCCATCCTCCTTACCAAATTCTATTCGTTTGTTGCGTTTGTTAACTAATCACAATAAAAGCTTTAGTTAATTCCTGACATGAAGTTGCTTTTTATACTTAATTTTTGTAACTATAGTAAATTTTTGTTGACCTTTCTTTGTGACAGTATAGCGTATTCTGAAGAAGCGATTTCAGCTTCCGTGTAAGTTTTGTAAGTGGTCTATGCGACGATCAGTCTCGCTTGATAGATAATTCATATGCACGATGGGACCAGAATTTATCTTCTTTAGAGATCCATTTTATTTTTAAGTGTAGTGTCAGATTGCCTGGCCTTTAACTGATAATACTTAAGCGTTTAATAATAACTTACCTCTGTGTTCCAAAACATTAAGACAGTTTTGTCTTTTGAGTCGATTGATGTCACAAACGTTTTTGCGAGATTTGACTCAAAAATTTACAGTTTCTTGGTCGCGTTAGCTTTGATGCTGCCGTTTACATAATAACGGTGAAGAACAACATCGCGAGAAAACCGGTATGTTTTGAGGCCATGAGTTATCCACAAACTCGCGCTGGGCCAGCATGGTGAATTATGGACTCTCTCCTTGCGAGAGAAGGCCCCGAGTCCCAGCAATGGAAACATTTATTAGGCAACTTATGTCTCGGTGAAATCTTTGGAATACTTCAGTAAGTGAGAAACTACTCCAATAAGTGAGAAATTAAATGCTTCATCGAAAAAACTTTGACATAAATTTATGCTAATTCTTACACATTGCACATTTGAACATTGTTTAGAACAATGTTTTGAACATTGTTTATCCAAACCTAAGGTTCTGTTAATATCAAATGTTTTGCAGTTATATTTTGACAAACTACATTTGTTAAACTGATAGGTTTATTTTGGTGAGGCTGGTTTTATTTTTAGTTAGGTATTTATTTTGGTAAGAGAACACTACGGGTTTTAATATCTACTAAAAAAGTTGTAGGAGATATCAAACACCCAAAACCACCCAAATCTAGTAAATGTTTTGACTATTTTTTTATTTAACTTTTGTACTTAAAAGGAAATGATAGTGAGAGTGTATGTAGTAGATATTAAAAACCCAAAAACCACCAAAATCTAGTAAAGGTATTGACATTTTTTTATTTAACGTTAAATTATTATCTATTTAGGGACCTTTAATGTAATACCGTTGAAAAGCGTGGTGCAGTCCAAGGCTTTGTGATGCCAATACAGTTAATTTCTTTGTTACGCGATCCTTTTCGCTTAGTGGTAGTAAAATCCCTACTAGTGTTAGAAATGCGAAATAACTCTGTCAGTTTATTACGCCTTTAAACGGTTTTAAGGGGTTGAGAGTTGAAATAAAAGATAAAAAGTTTGTATGGGAGTTTCGTAATTTTTGAAACCGTTTGATAAAAACTTATTTTTAGGCTTTTATTTAGATGTGTCGTTCCAAGTTACCCTTGAATCGTTGGTATGAATAATATTTGACAAAAATATTATATCTTGACAAACTGACAATCCGTGGGGCAAAACTAGTGAATAATAATTTTGATCAGAACTTTTTTGTTCCAGTATAGATAGGTGTTCCGCGTAACGTTCTATGCGTTTTTTTTAAATAATGTGTTATGCTTTGATTAGTAGGTTTTTTTTAAATAAAGAGTGACAAGACGAGCAGGTCATGTGCCTGATGGTAAGCAACATGCCTGCCACATAACAGCACAGCGACACGCAGTTATTGGAACATGAAGAATTCAAATCATTACCTAACACTGCACTGCGTTCGTCACCCATATAAATAAGATGTTTTATCTCTATGCCCTGTAATTTCACTAGAAACATTGCCCTTCAAATCGGCAAAAGCTTGCATATTACTGCTTGGCGGTAGAATAATTGGCAAAGGTGTGGTACTTCCCTAGGCTCTCCAAAGAGTCCACTACTTTTAATCTCGATTTAAAGACACCAAGATGCTATGCAATCAGAAAGCATCTAGGAAATTTTATTTTACCGCCTTCTTAGATCAGAAAAAGGTAACGCAGGTGGTTGTTCCTATTACGTGGACGAGAGTGAGAATTGCCTTCAGGACACGCAGCCTTACGCAATCTGCGCGCGGAGATTGAACCGAAGCTCAGAATAGTTGATATGGCATATCTCACTCATGTTTTTGATAGGTAGTGCCTTTATTAATAGAACTAGCTTGAATGACAATGAAAAGTGTACCACATAACTAACTAGCTATTTCAATCTTACTAATATTATAAATGTCAATGTTTGGATATTTGTTGCTCAATTATACGCGGTAACGCATGAATGGATCGGGTAAAAATTTGAAACACAGTTAGATGATAGTCTAGAAGAACACGTAGACTATTTTTTCTCTCGGCAAAATAAAGGCAACAGGAACTGCGCGGGTGAAACAGCGGGCATAGTGCTAGTTAACATATTATGTACTATTACGATCAGCAGGTCTACTACGAAAACAAACTCCGAATGATCGGATCCGACCGACAGCTGAATCGGATCTGTATCCTACCACGAAAAACACTCGGATCGATACATCTCGATCGAAAGTTATAGACTTAGGTCGGATGAGGGTCGGATCGAACGAAACGGCCGATTCGGTCAACCGACCGATTGTCTATCGAGGTAGGAAACCTCCATAAGTTCGGCCGATATATCGTTTATCTGACTTCGTAGTAGACCTGCTGACGACTGACATACGACTGTTGACAATCGTAAATCAATCGGAAGCTTGCTCAATAGCATTATATATAACACGTTGAATAGAAATGCCTATTTTGAGAAATTATATACAAATACATATATATCTTACTTATATCTGGGTAATGAGCAGCAATATAGTAGATAATCAGTTGAACTCTTCTTTAAACAGCTGCGTGGCCCTGTGCTGTTACGGGTAGGCATGAAGCTTACTATAAACCGCATGTTTTGTTCGTTTCGTCACACTATTTGTAAAAAAAAACCTATTACTGTAGATTCATTGTAAATAATTTATTGCTTTGTTAAATGAAAGCTCTGTCCATTAAATCTCTGTGCATTTAGTAGTGGTAGGACTCTTGGCAGAGTCCGCCTGGGAAAGGACCACACCTTTGCCAGTTATTTTACCGCCAAGCAGTAATGTGCAAACATTACTGTGTTCCGGTTTGAAGGGCAATTACAGGGCTTAGAGATATAACAACTTAGATCTCTGGGTGGCGAGCGCAGTGCAGTGCTAGGTAATGATTTGGATTCTTCATGTTCCACTAGCTGCGTGTCACTGTGCTGTTATGTGGCAGGCATGTTGCTAATCATCAGGCTCATGTCAAGCTCATCTCGTCACTCTATTATAAAAAAAAAACAACCTATTACATTAAAGTAGCACCTCCATTCTTTCCTTCATCCTTAGCTGCCCGATAGCGAATTTACACGCCAGCCCTAGTATGAAATAATGTGATTACCGGCCGGGTATTGTGTTACAGGTGTTTGGATAGCTTCCTTACTGCTGCCATTAACTTAAGTAACGCGCTGCCTATCGACAGTTCGACGTGAGACACGAGCGACGGACGACCCGATTTAACAAGTTTCAGAAGATATGTATCATTGTTTTTTAAATAAAACTTATTTGTCCGCGGATATCACTTTTTAGAAGGTTAAAATGTTTTTTTATATGTTTAGGTACAAGTTTAAGTCATCCAGTATTCATAAATGGACAATGTTTACCATACGAAAATAAAGCCAAATATTTAGGCATGACTCTAGATGCGAAGTTACGCTGGAAAACTCACGTCAAAAATAAAGTGGCCAAGTGCGAGTTGGACTCGCCCATGAAGGGTTCCGTTGCAGCAAGTAACATAATATACATAGTACACATAGTTCTTGTAGTTCGTTGTAACTTTGATCGAAGTTTTAATAATAGTGTATTTATGACGTACTAAAAAAAACTACTCATCAGATCGAGTTCGAACTAATTTTTGTTGGTAGTTTTCATAGTAATGTACATCATATATTTTTTTTAGATTTTTCATTCTCTTACTTTAGAAGTTAGAGGGGGGGGGACACACATTTTACCATTTTGGAAGCGTCTCTTGCGCAAATTATACAGTGTAGACAAAAATTATATTGCAAACCTCAACATCATTTTTGAAGACCTATCGATAAACACCCCACACGTGTAGGTTTGATGAAAAAAACATTTTTGAGTTTCAGTTCTCAGTATGGGGGGCACCCCTAATTTTTGTTTTTTTTTAAACTTTTGTAAAAATCTTAATGCGGTTCACAGAATACATCTACTTACCAAGTTTCAACAGTGTAGTTCTCATAGTTTCGGCAAAAAGTGGCTGTGACATACGGACGGACAGACAGACAGACATGACGAATCTATAAGGGTTCCGTTTTTACGTTTTACGGAACCCTAAAAAGAGGGAGGAACTAGCTACACGCTACAAAAACATGTATTGGTTACTTGGTAGAAACTCCGTGCTGTCAATACATAACAAAATATTATTATATAAACATGTCCTAATGCCAGTGTGGACTTATGGTTACAGTTGTGGGGCTGTACCAAAAATAGCAACATCGAGATAATACAACGTTTTCAAAACAAAGTACTCAGGGATATTGTCAATGCGCCCTGGTATGTGAGAAATGCCGACATTCATCGAGATCTTGGAATGGATCTTGTCGGCAAAAGAATAAAGAAGTACGCAGAAGCACATGAACGCAGGCTTCATCATCATGTGAATGTCGAGGCTATCCAGCTCCTTGATAACACGGACACAGTGAGAAGACTTAAAAGAACAAAACCTTTTGAGTTAGTATAGTGCAGTGGCAGTGCAATACAATATAAAACAATTAAATGTGCTAAGTCAAGTGAAAGAAGTGACTTCCCCTTAACAGTATCAATAAGAAAAGTGCTGATGGGCACCTTCTTATGTATAAACTATGTAGCAATTTCCTATGTAGAAATTTTTTCCTCATATGTGCACCTGCGGTTCCAGGGTGGAGGCCGATGGCCATCACGCATTGAGTTGCCGTCGCTGCACAGACAGATTCTCGCGTCACCATGCTCTACGACATTGTTCGGAGAGCCTTTATATCGGTTAACGTCCTGTGCGTGCTTGAGCCACCGGGTCTTAGTAGGTCTGATGGTAAAAGACCCGACGGGATGACGTTAGTGCCCTGGAAGAATGGCAGGTGTCTGGTGTGGGACGCTACTTGTGTTAGCACTGTGGCGCCCAGTCATCTCAGTCGATCCAGTTTGGCACCGGCAGCTGCTGCAGAGGACGCCGCAAGGAACAAGAGGCTGAAATACGCAATGTTAACGTCTTCATATGATTTTGTCCCATTTGCTGTGGAGACTTTGGGCAGTTGGGGAACTGAGGCGAAAAGTTTGGTGCACGAGTTGGGGCGTAAGCTACGCGACAAATCGGGGAACTCCCGCGCCGGCTCGTACCTCGTGCAAAGGCTGGCCATAGCAATCCAGCGAGGCAATGCGGCCAGTATAATGGGCACTTTTGCACCAGGTGCTGTTCGGGGTGGGTTATTTTAGCTTAATGACGAATCCTTTTTGTATTATTTGTTTTAAATTTTTATTGGATTATTTATTGATTTGAATATTGTAATTGTCGAGTGTATGAATTTAATAATAAAATTATATATGTATAAAAAAAGAAAAAAAAATGTAGCAATTTAAGTTAGATATAAATTACTCATTAGCCTAGACTTAATATATTAGGCTAGATTGTAATAAGCATTAGGATCCAAGGTGACTTGGTGAATAATTTCAGAAAAAAAAAAAAAGGTACAAGTTCGCACTGAGACCGCGACAGGAGACAGAGACACGTGTCGCGGTCTCAGCACGAACTTATTCGGCGCCACTACAATTCCATAATGTTAAGTGCCTGTCGCGGTCTCCTGTCGCGGTCTCGCGTCGCAGTCTCAGCGCGAACTTGTACCTTAAGAGTTACAACCCGAACAGGACACGTTCCTGATTGTAAGCAACATGCCTGCCCTTAACAACACAGTGACACGCAGGTATTGGAACATGAAAAGTCCAAATCATTACCTAGCACCGCACTGCGCACGTCACCTGGAGATATAAGGTGTTTTATCTCTTAGCCCACTTATTTCTCTGGAAACATTGCCCTTCAAACCGGAACACAGTAATGTTTACACACTACTGCTTGGCGGCAGAATAACTGGCAAAGGTGTGGTACTTGCTCAAGCGGCCTCTGCAAAGAGTCCTATCACTACAAGTAGATGTATGAGTTGTAAATGTTATGAGGTAACGACACCGACATGGTAACGTAACGGCATAGCAGTGTCAGAGCAATTGAGTAGGACCAGCCTATAGATGCTTTTTAGATGAGGGAAATCTTGTGAATTCGCGGCACCGACTTCCTTAATAACAGAATTTCTGTAGGTATACAACAGCTGGTGTTGTTATATGAAACATTAGTGTTCTTTAGTAAAAATAATCACTAGTTACATATATACTACATCTTACTCATACCTAAATGAAGTATCTAGATTGAAATTAAACCTCCCACACTACAAATGAACTAAGGTCAATTGTGCTCCACCGTGCCGCGTCCGGGCCTAGATGATGTTATTTTATTTAATTTCTTATTTAATTCTTAGTTATAAAACATACAGATAAATTTATTATTCATTACTTTCTGTTTCATATATAATTTGAATTATTCAAGTATTGTGCATGTCTTACAAATTTGTTTAATTGTAAATAGGTAATATTTCTGTCAATAAATAGCTTCTTAAAAAACTACGATACTTTGAAAACAAATGTTCTGAAAGTGCTTGTCTAGTTTGTAGTAACATTTTTCAATTAATTATTGTATGATACACCGATGGCGTGGTAGACCAACAAAGCAATGGTGGGATGACTTAGATAAACATCCTAATGATTGGTATATAGTCACTCCTAGTATATACTAGCTCAGGATAGATACAAGTAGAAAAAAAGTAGGGAGGCCTTATCAGTCGTTCCGCTACACTGTTCCGCCACCGCTCTGACGCTACGCCACGACGTGACTACATTAATAAATATGATACCAGACGATTTTCGCCTTTCAAAACTTGCTCAACGGGGCTAGACACGATACCAGAAGATTTTCGCCTTTCAAAACATCGAAGCTAAAAGAAATCACTTCAAAGGAGCGATCCCGTCCCGGTCCCTGCACGGTATAAGACAACTAACCCTAAAAGGTTCCTTGCAACACAATTCGCAATATGGACCTCACCTGGAGAAGTAGGCCACTCGTATGATATTTATCATCCTATTGTATTATATTTGCCATTTTATAGGCCGGTGATATCATTTCGTGTAAGTTATTGGACATTAACTCTTAAACAGGCAGGACTATTATTAGAGTGACACACGGTTATAGCGGAACGATGTATGTTTATTGCGTGTAAAGATTGCGAGAGCTGTGACAATGTTACGACGTGTATCTAATGTTAATATTAAAGGTGCAATATTGTGTAAAATAATAGGCTTTTTACAGAATGAAATCTACTTTTTTACACAGTGTTTTTACAATACTGAGTGACGAGACCCACGTTAAACGCTATGTGGATGGGTGAAATTGTATGAGTTCGCATAAACATAATAGCAGTATATTTGTAGATATCATCATCATCAGCAGCAGCCCACTAAATGTTCCCACTGCTGGGACTCGGGGCCTTCTCTCGCAAGGAGAGAGTTAAGGCCGTAATCCACCACGCTGGCCCAGTGACGGTTGGTGGATGACGCATGACTGCGAAAGATTCTAGGTACAATGTTTTTTTAAGTTAGCGGCATTACGTACATGGCTTCGAAAAGACAGTGGTGCGTGTGGGGTTTGAACCCGGGGTCTCCGGATCGGCAGGCGCCGTTCTCCCGGCTAGACCAGCCGTAACTTTGTAGATATACAGCTGACGTATTATTGAAACGCAATTCGCGAAACGTTATTGTGACGTAATTGTAAAACATTTGTGTTGTGTAATATAAAAAATCTAGTCATACGTTTTCACTTCTACGTCAGTCTTTATATAACTGTCATTTTTTTATTAACTCTCATTGTTACCACAGTAAATAATTTACGTCAACATGTTTAAAAAGCCGTATTTATTCCATTAACATTACCTTCTGCCGATGAAGTTATGGATAATAACTCTTAATACCGTGGCCTATAAAATAAAATACTGCTCACAGTGGCGAGCTAATCATAAATGTACTGCGAGAGATCTCCTGGATACCGGCGGATAGCGATCGCTGTGATGAATGGTAGGCGGCCGGATACTATGTCTTTGTTCAAGGGGACAGCAATACTGTGGAGTCAATTTAAGTGGCTTCGTTTTTTATATTTTTTAGTGACATTTTATGATGCTGATTATATAACACATTACCTAATTGTAAGTTATTAATAGAAATTAAAAAAAACTCACACTAACCGCCTTAGGCCATAGTGTTTGTTATGTATCATGAGTGTTTATTTAGGTTAATATTAGTATTATATCAGTTATCTGGTTATAAATACAAGCTTATCTTAGTTTAGGGATTGTAGGTAAGTGTTGTGTGAGGAAGGTTCATCAATATAAGGTTCATCGATACAAAGAGAAATGAATACTGTCGTCAACAAACTTGAAAACGAAATTTTAAACCTGAAGCAGGAGTCAAATTTTAAATATGCTGAAACAAAAATGGAAATTGATGAAATTCAAAGAAAAATTACTAGGATGGAGAAAGAAAATACAGAGCTAAAAATTAAAATATTGGCATCAAACACATACACGGATCTGACTAAAGTACAGGAAGACTGCAGTATAAGTAAAAAGTTCGTTCTATACGGGCTAGAAGATTACGGCGAAGATGACTATGAACTACACGACCGTATCATAAATATATTTCGAGACATTTTAAATATCGATTTACTAGGATACATTGAAGATTTTAGTCGTATAGGAAAAAAAGGCTATAAACGGCCTCTAATGATAGAGATCTTAAGCAAGAGAATGACTAAATACATATTAAAGGGTAGTCATCACTTTAGAAACACTGGACTAGCAATCTCACACTATTTAAATAATAACGAGATAAAACTAAGGAGAACACTCAGAGAAATACAAATTCAGGAGAGGAACAACGGAAAACATGCAATTATAAGAAATAACAAATTGTTTGTGGACGGGAAGGAATATGACCAACAAAAAACCGATATTAACAAAAAAGTTGAAGATTCCCAGCAATACCAGCGAAGTTTATCGCAGCATATCAACAGTTATCCACCACTGCACGAGAACGAAGTTACTGAAGTTGCCGACCAAACTACAACAAACTTCTATTCACAAAACCAAGATACAGAGACGAGGGCAGGAGGCACTCCTGAAGATAATTCTATAATAGCAAGGGTTATTTTAGACAACAATAGAAAGTACAAAAACAAAAATCAGACCAAAACTGTATTAAACCATACATTTCGCTCCTAATTTTACTACCATATACCAAAATGCTCAAAGTATAAAAAATAAAAGCCATATCCTAGAAAGCATACTAGACGAACATAGCCATATCCAAGCAGTTTGCCTATCTGAAACTTGGATCAAAGATACCCAAAAAAGTCTGGTACAAATTTCAGGTTTTTGTTTTGCTGCTGCTTACTACCGCAAAATGCACAGAGGCGGCGGTGTTGCAATCCTTCTCAGAAACGACACCCCGTTCAATGAAAGAAAAGACATAGAAGAACTGTCTATTGAATGTGTAATAGAATGCTGTGCCGTTGAGATACCGAAAGAAAATATACTTCTAATAGTTATGTACCGTAACGCAAATGATATAGAAACATTTTTTACTGTCCTAAATACGCTATTAAATAAAATAAAGCCTAAGTTATCGAATAAACGGGTCATTATAGGTGGAGATTTTAATATTAACAAGCATGAAAATTCAAATAATTACAAGCGACTACAAAATGTTATGTTAGAATTTAACCTACATCAACAAATTTCAGACACCACTAGAAAGACAAACAAAACCGCCACATGCATAGATCTTCTATTCATAAATTGGCTTAACGATCAAAGTAAAGCATCTGTTATTGATTATGGAATCTCTGACCACAACGCACTACATTTTACGATTAACTCTATACAAAATCCTCAAAAAATATTTTCATCTGCTACGATTAAAAGATGTTTCACTACCAAAAATATTAATGTATTTAAAGAAGCACTTAATAAAGTCACTTGGGATACAATCATAACAACAGAAAAAGACATAAATGAAAACTATAACAGCTTTATCATGAAATTAAGCTATTTATTAGATAAATACATTCCCTACATAAAAACCAAATCTAAACGGACTAACAAAAATAACTGGATTACAAAAGGTCTAAAAATATCTTGCAAAAATAAAAGAATGTTGAGAACACTATGCAATAGATCAAATAATAACACCCTAAAACATTATTACAAAAAATATTCAAAACAATTGAAAAAATGTGTCAAAACATCAAAAAAATTAAGCAATGCCTGTAAAATGAGAACATCTAACAATAAAGTAAAAACTATGTGGTCGATTATAAAAGATGTAACGAATAATAATAATGTGTGTAAACGAACCAAAAACATTGAACTCATTGAAAACAACGATAAAATAAATAACCCTCATATAGTCACTGATACTTTCAACCAATATTTTACATCAATAGGCAAACCACCAAACAACAACAATACAAGTCCTTGTGCGGATAACAGTTATCTTGAAACTACAACATCCAACTCTATGTTTCTTTCCTACGTTTCCGAAAAAGAAGTGCTCCGTATAATAAACAAGTTACCCAATAAGTCTAGTTGTGGACTTGATAATATTCCTTCTAGACTAATCAAAGCTTGCGCCCAAGAATTAGTACCGATAATAACCACCCTAATAAATAAATCTATTGATGAAGAATTATTTCCAGATCTGCTTAAAATTGCTAAAATCATACCTATTCTCAAAAAAGGCGGCTTCTAAATGACAACCAGTTTGCCTTCAGAAAAAAATCATCGACGACAAAGGCTGTTTTTAAATACGTACAAGAAATTCTAAACAATATACGAGATAAAAGTTACTCAGTAGGTTTACTCTTAGATATTTCTAAAGCCTATGATAAGGTTTCACACAGTATATTATTTAGAAAATTACATGAAATTGGCATAAGAGGGAAACCTCTTAACTGGCTGATTTCTTTCCTCTCCAATAGAAAACAACTAGTACAAATAGAACATCATCCGCAAGAAACAAATACCATAGAGTCTATAAAGTCAAATATTCTTACTACCAACTGGTCAATACCGCAAGGTAGTGTATTAGGTTGTATTCTTTTTTTGATATACATAAACAACCTACCGAAAGTAACAAACTCACCTTGTATTCTATTTGCAGACGACATATCACTCTTATTTAAATGTACAACTCTTCCAGAGTCTTTGGATCACATATTAACTACTTTCGTAGACGTCTCTACATATTTGACGACAATAAACTTTGAGATTAACGTAAAAATGACAAAGTTAATACAATTTTTCCCCAACCAAAAGCAGCCACTTGACCTACATGAAATCGCAAAGAGACTTGATCTAACAGAGACTAGTAGCTGCACAATCCTAGGTCTAAATTTAGATAGTCACCTATCTTGGAAAGATCATGTAGACAAACTCATTACAAAACTATCTCAATTTGTTTACGCTCTATCAATTCTAAAATCCAATAGCAACGTAGAAACTGCTCTAACTGCATACTATGCATATGCGTACTCCTGGCTCCGATACGGAGTTATCCTATGGGGAAATAGTACAGACGTTAAAAAAATATTTGTTACACAAAAAAAGTGCATTCGTATAATTGCGAATATACAGAGACGTACAAGCTGTAAACAATACTTTCGAGATCTAAATATTTTGACACTACCATGTTAAAAATGTTTAAAAAGGGACCACTATATGCATCAACAAACATTTATAACAATATCCCAGATCAAATAAAAAAAGAAGCGAATGATAGCACGTTAGAAAAAAAACTTCGTAGCTTCTTAATAAGGAAATGTTTCTATAGCGTGTGCGAGTTTTTTAAAGATGAAGACAAAATTTAATTCTTACAATTAGACTGTTGATATAAGGTACTGTAAAGTAATGTTAGTTATTTTAATATTAAGACTTGGTCTGCGACCAAATTACTATTGTTGCAGCGCCCTTAATGCAGGGTCTACTACATTTTTGTTCTATAGTTTTTAGAAACAAACAAATGTATGTAAGTGCAATTTATAAATAAATAAATAAATAAATAAAATAAATATATTTATTCATTTAATCCACAGTTTAACCTACAGTAGTTCTATTAGTACTCAGCGAAATTAAATAATTAAAGAGCGACACTATTAGTATAGTGTGTCGACACTGGTGTGTCGCTATTTAATTACTTAATTTCGCCACCATGATTATTGCTTACGCAACTCTAGAGTTAACGTTAGTAAATGACCAAAATCTTAGCTTGGCTGAGTTTCTGCTTCAGTTTTATTTTTGGTATTGTTAAAATTTGTGAATTTATAAATATTATTAAGAGGTTATCTTTTTCATATTGGTTTAATTCTACCATATTGTGCAAATTATTTAGAAAGTAGAAAAAAGTTTCACATCAATTTAAGTAATTTAATTGCAAAAAATCTTTAACTTCATCTTTCATACCTTTTAGTTTACCTACCTTTAGTTAAAAATAACAGTCATGAGTATACTCATGGCATAGGTTTACTATATTTGACCACGAAATAGCAAATAGTAGTTTAATTATCAAAGATAAGATTCTATTACACATTTAACCATCGTACTTTGTAAACTTGATTTGTGTTCAATTTTGTCTTCGTGTGACGCCACAAATATCAACAGTTTTCACATCGATTTGACGTAAAAGTTAAACAGATTTTATCACGTGTAAGTCTTGAGTAAACGTTTGGCAAACGGTAGTAAATTTTGAGCATCAACATCGGCTCTACGCCTTCTTGTCTGATGCCGCCGATGAAGTGACACGGCGGTAACCGCGGCAGGTAACCTGTACGGTCACATTTCAGCGGTAACCCATTAATGTCCTTCTGTTGAGAAGCTGCTCTTTTGTCTTGTGATTAGAGATTGCTTGATTTACTTGTACGGGCAAACGTGACCGCATACCGTTTTTAATTGTTAGTACCGTTACTTAAATAGGTTTATCGAGGTTGTTATTTTTTAGCCAACACTAGCCAATAAGAAACCGCGGAACAGTGATTTCTTATCCTACATTACTAGCTATGAAGTTTGCAATAAAATAACTAATATCCAGAAAAAAAAAATTTGTTACAAAGTTTGACTGGATGTCGAGATGCTTATTATTCCTAGGTTCTTTTCGGTTATTCTCGGTTAGTGTTAGGCTGCCGTATTGTTACTTCACGTTTGATGACTTAAGTTGGCTATACAACAAAATAATTTATAGCAAATATGGATTAGTTTATAATATATTTATTTATATACTAATTATAGTGTTAGAATAAAATTATTTATAGAGTCCGACTGGCTAAGTAAAACACTTCCACACTACTGTACAACAGTAACGTGCAAACATTACTGTGTTTGACTTGAAAGTCATTATTTCCAGAGATTTTACAACGTCTAGAGATAAACGATATTTTTATCTGGGAGATAAGTGCAGTGTAAAGGTAGCGGTTCGCCCGGAGACCGCGACAGGAGACCGCGACCGGAGACCGCGAAAGCCACTTGACACTATAGAATTGTATGGGCGCCAGTTCGCGCCGAGAGCGCGACATGTGTCTCGGTCTCGTGTCGCGGTCTCGGCGCGAACATGTACCTTTAAGGTACAAGTTCGCGCCGCGACCGCGACAGGTGACCGAGACCGGAGACCAACACAGGCACTTGACACTATGGAATTGTATGGGCGCCAGTTCGCGCCGCGACCGCGACAGGAGACCGAGACCGGTCGCGGTCGCGGTCGCGGCGCGAACTGGTGCCCATACAATTCCATAGTGTCAAGTGCCTGTCGCGGTCTCCGGTCTCGGTCTCCTGTCGCGGTCTCGCGTCGCGGTCGCGGCGCGAACTTGTACCTTTAGGCTGCGATTTGAACTTTTCGTATTTACTATTCTTTAGTTGTATAATATAGCTAAGTTGTTCAAGTCTATTATGGCCAGGTGTGTGGTTTACCATCAAGCATTCTATAAAGAATGAGATTATTGATCTATCTTTTATTCACAGAAAAAAACATGAGTAAAAACGGTAATATTTCATGTAAATCAACCACGCGACATTCTTCTAAATGACAAATGGCCCATATGCTAAGCAGCCGCTTAGAATCAAACCTCAGGCGATATTCGTCACGACGAGTTACCGTGTCCAAACGCATATCGGCTGATATCGCGTGATAGAGATCTACTGATAACGTTGGTGTTTTGTATTTTATGGAGCACATGTTGTGAACTAAAAGCTATTTAAGTCGACTCAGATAGATGGATTTTTATGCAACGCAATTCCTAAATAATAAGTCAGCCGACACCAGATAATACCAGAAAAAAACTTCATTCTCTGATTTCTCTATTATTATGAATGGTAGGTATTTTTGGGGTAAATGAGAAACATGTCAAAATTTAAAGCTTTTTTTTAAATTTTATACAAATCAAAATAGTAAACACAGCGACATAGTAGTGAAGAAGTGAAGAGAAGCTGACTGTATCATTCTCGCTCAAGTACACTCGGCGGTCCCAAGTTCACCCGATTGAGCCTTTCAACCCAAAGCCATGAAACCGTAGTGACTTGGTGGTAGTGGCAGCCAACATTCCTTTGAGACAGAGCGCGTGCCTTCTTGATATTGATTGGTCACCCTATATCCCTCTGTGGCCCACTGTGAATCCATTTGTCAACATACGTGAACAAAATTTCAAATAAAACAACCGTAAAACATTGGATTCTCAACTCAACGCTTAAGAGTTAAGGTTGAAAATTCGTAACGTTTTATTCGGATAGTGCATGAATGAAAAATTTATGTATGGATCATTATGTCAATCTTATGGTAATCAAAATGTAAATGAAAGTAATTTATAGGATAAAAACCTATTTGTTATTGTGTTCAAGGTTACACAAAACGCATGTTATAATCGAACATTGTATTTATGATTATGAAAAAGACTACTGGACCAAAACTAAAATAACGAAACAATCAACTGTTTTTCTTACAAAACAAAAACCAGCACGAAATTAAAAATCTGTACACTATTTAATCATGATGATAACCTTTGTACCTTTCTTACTAAAATTAAACGGACACTTATCATTTTTTGAAATTTCGCACACTTATCATTTACCTACATATGGCTATCAGGGACAGAAATGCTGTCGTAGTGGAGGCTCTGGGCCGGGAGAATGCGGCTTAGGCAAATGAGGATGTCGAGTCGATTACTAGCAGAATCCCAACCGGTAGTGATCGGCTCAACAAACGAGCACTAGAGTTAACTTTAAAATGTTCCCAACTCCCCCTATTTTCCTCTTCCCCTAATCCAAGAAATAAGTAAAAAAAAAATTGAATGACAAAGGTCACGGAACCTGAAGTCTGTGGAGTGGCTAAATGAAATAAAAAAGTATATTATATATTATACGGTATTCGAAATATCAACAAAAATCTAAAATTTGCTTACTTCGATGACGTAATAGCTTTTTTCCCGAAAAGCCGCTGTCTCATTGGTACAGTGTTTATTTGATTTCACAAAAAAAAAAAATCGAATGTCTGAGTTTAATTTTAAACTCAAGTTGATGTCTCATTTTTCAAAAAAAAAATATATGGATGGCAAAAAGGTCGCTGCTTGGTGTGGGATGCAACGTGTGTGAGCACCTTTGCATCCAGCCATCTCTCCTCAACCCAGAAGTGTGCTGGGGCAGGAGCAGAGGCCGCCGCCAGGAGCAAGCACCTTAAGTACACTTCCCTGGGGTCTGCGTACCAATTCATCCCGTTTGCGGTCGAGGTGGCTGGTCCATGGTGTACTGAGGCGCGGAAGTTCGTGCAAGATTTGGGTCGTCGTCTCAGGGATAAAGGGCTGGACCCTCGCTCGGGCTGGTATTTAATGCAGCGCATCTCATTGGCTGTACAGCGGGGGAATGCGGCTAGCGTTCTGGGGACTTTCGGTCAAGGATCGGTGCGCGGGGGACTCTTTGACTGAATTCTTTGGAATTTAGTGTGTGTTCGTGTGTTTGTTTTTTAATTTTATTATTTGTTTTTGTATGATGTGTTTAATAGATATAATAAATACAAGACAAAGAAATGTAGAAGATTTCTTTACTAAGTTTGCCATTAAGACCTACCATTTTACTTTTTTGTAGCTACCAAAATACCTGACGTGTAGTATTTAAAAAAAAATGACGATTAAAATACCTACCTTTCCACGTATTACAGGCTTTCTGCATAGCCTGGTATGTATTGTTAAACAGTAGTACTATATCAAATTGTTATGATTTATGATATGAATAGGAACAAGGTTTCACAAAAAGTGTTTAAAATCTGTGATGTACGTAATGTATACCGCGAAGAACTTCTGTTTTATTGTATGTGAGCTCAATAATGGACGTATAAAAAAGTCGGACGTAGTCTCCCAAAAACAAAAACTGTGTCCATCGAGTCGGCCAAATAATTTGCACGTGTGCACTGTCACATACAGGCTGACACGCACACATCAGTGGGTCATTACACGCGCAACTTGTGTATATGTGTGCGTGTCAGCCTATCAGTAACAACCTGACAACGCACACGTGCAAATGTGGCCGACACTAGTGACACAGTTTTCGTTTTAGCGAGACTACGTCCAACTTTTTTATACGTCCATGGAGCTCAATATTGAAATATTCACTTTGGAAAAAAAGTCTTTGCACTTTTTGTACAAAAATTGCAATGTGATGACGTAGACATATAGAGTAAGATCCCAGAGCTCCCAGACGTCACCTATTTTCTGATGAATAAAATGTGGACAATTGAGTAGAGTTAGTATGTACTAAGAACACATGCTTACTCGCTAACTTGCTTCGACGGCCAATTTTGAGACATGGGGTAATGAAGGTACATACAAACATTACTTACTTCACGTATTATCTAATAAGTGATTTTCACGTATGTTGTAGGCAATATCCTTAAAAACAAGGTCTCAATACTCCCAGACACTTTCCGTCGGCCGTTTTGCTTAACAGCTCCAAAACAATAATTTAACTTCACTTAAATTCTCATGCTCCATTTGTAAATATGTTCGTCAGACAACAATTTTTTAAAAGTTTTTCCAATAAGACAGACCAATCTAAGGGGCCAATCATCCCATAGTCTCTGTATACCATTAAAAAATAACACAGTCCAAACAGTGAGGGCATAGAAACGAACGAATAAGTAAGGCAAATGATACATAAAAAACATTACTAGAAAGATATACCAATAAATAAAACTTACTACCCATTTAACACTTGAATTAAACAGTTTCCTTAGATAAAAATAAACACGCTAAATACAGTAATTTAGTCTCATAGCTTTAGGCAAGAAACGAAATAAAATAATGATTATGTCTTTGCCTTGAAACTAAAGAAGACTTATCTGTTGCTTTAACAGGAAAAATAACATTTTCATCTAAATAAACACACCTACAATACTCGTACAGTACTTATTTAGCAAGACATTCGATATTACAATACAGAGATTGTAGGTGCAAATTTCGCTTGCGCTACTAAGTACCTATATTTTTTCAAGTCTAGGTGTGGAAGTTTAATGTTATCTCTGCCATTAATGGTAAAGGAAAACACCATGACTAAGGCGGCGTAATTCAACAAATAAGATGCCTGTAGATGTAAATTTTGTTGTAGTGGTAGGACTCTTGGCAGAGTCCGCCTGGGGAAGGACCACACCTTTGCCAAATATTCTACCGCCAAGCAGTAATGTGCAAACATTACTGTGTTCCGGTCTGAAGGGCAATGTTTCCAGAGAAATTACAGGGCTTAGAGATATAACAACTTAGATCTCTGGGTGACGAGCGCAGTGCAGTGCTAGGTAATGATTTGGAATCTCCATGTTCAAATAGCTGCGTGTCACTGTGTTGTTAAGTGGCAGGCATGTTGCTTACCATCAGGCACATGACCTGCTCGTCTCGTCACTCTATATTTAAAAAAAAAAAAAAAAAAAAATATACCTTTAAGGACATGTGCGTAAAGACATCTCCTTACGCATATGGGAGTGCTAAGGCGCACTCGGCTAGCGTGGTGGATTATGGTCTTGAATCCTTGTGAGAAAAGGCGTCTATTCCCAGCATTGGGAAAACAAAGTAAGCTATTTACACTTTTAAAATTTAATAGTTTTGTGCTAAGGATTAAGTAGAACTGCTCTCGTGCACATTTTCTAAAATGAAGGCGTTTAAATATGGCTAAACTTGCAACCCACCGTCTGTGTCGAAGGTTCTTAACTTCAAATTTTTCCTTAATCCTTTACGGAGCTCATTTGCCCGAGTTTTAATCTCAATCTCACCTCATTACGTCCCGCGAATATTCGGAATAGCCAATTTGGCCATTAATTACCCACCACCCCTTTCCCTTCCTTTTTCGAGTAAAAATAAATGATAACTCATTTATCGTCTTGGCCTCGCCGAATAATGGCTGTCACACGGGCTCGAGCTTTGTTAGGGCGGAGTTAGACCGATATTACTGCTCTGTAATATATAATAGCATTTAAAATTACAGCAGCTTGTGTTGTTTGTTATGGTAACTTCTAATGTTGTTCTGGTAGCCTAGAAAGAACCAGTAGCGTAAAATATTACAGCAACCTTGAAAGTTTTTTAAATTCGGATAGGTTATAGTTATATAAAAAGCCTCTTTTGATTTTTGCCAAAGACTCTAGAATACAACTTGAAACGAAATAGAGAAATAAACAATCGTACTAATATTATAAATGTCAAAGTATGGATGTTTGGATGTATGTTGCTCAATCACGTCCTAACGTATGAACGGATCGGGCTGAAATTTAGAACACAGATAGATTATAGTCTGGAAGCACACCACAGGCCACTTTTTGTCCCCGAAAAACAAGGGGAACGGGAACTTCGTGGGTAACACCTCGGGGCGCTGCTAGTACAATTATAATTATTTGTATGTGTTTTAAGTAATGCATTTTTGGACGCGTTAAATAAAGTATAATAGAATATGTTGCGGGTATTTCTTGAACGTCAAAATAGGTGTTTGAATTTTTTAAGAACATTATAGCAATTATATACGTCGATATCACCATATCATGTGAAGAGAACTTCGTGTAGAATGTAGACCAAGAAGGACAGGCACAGCTAGTACACCTTGATTTGGCCTTTGAGGTCACTGATGTGTAAGTTGATTCGACGATAATAGTCCCAAAAGTAGTGTCGGTAAACTGTCTTATATCGAAAAGTCTCGACCAATATTTTTAGAGGTATTTTGTAGACAGTTAATCAAGGGTCAGACGCAGATAGAAGAAAAACTAAATAACGCAACGCGTGACCTAAAGTCTTGAAGACCTGAAGTCAAGCAAATACTTAACAACATAGAGCTCGAGTATTTTTATATATATATTTTAATACGGCGTTTATTACTTTTAAAATAAATAAAATACTATTATAGACTATAAGATAAGCCACAATGTAAGACAGAGTTATCTAGTTACGATCCCAACTTATTTTATTCCACCTCTTTGTTCATCGCTCTACACACACCCCTATATGTGTACTTTTCACGAAACCGTTACGTCGTCACGTTAACGTGGCCACGCCCATTGACATGCGCAGAACACACGCCCACATGAGCACATACGTGTCACGTAACTGGGGCATATATGTGAACGGGTGGGCGTGTTTGTATGTGGGCGTGGTCATACGTGATATCAGTATATGAAGCAAGGTCGGAGGAAAACCACTCGCCGGCTCTTGACGTAATACGTATACGTACTACGTATGTTATGTGTGTGACACGCATTGGCTTACTTGTAGCTCTTCGAGGTAGGTTTCTAGTAGGTATAATTGTTAAGTGCAATTTCATGCGGCCTAGTGATTGGTTACGTAAGGTTGTGTGACGTGTTACTTTAGTTAGATGTGAGACTGCGTATTATTGATTCGAATTTTAAATCTATTATAACAAAACGTGTAATTTTTTTAAATAAATATAATTGCATAATAAATTTGAAAAGTTTGTTCGAGTGCCTAGTCCAAGTTATAAACTAAACCTCGTTTGGGGCCTACGAGTAGGAGACTGTTAATGAATGTATCTTCAGTTATAAATATAATTTATTATTATTTAACAAAGTTGGAGCTAATAGCTAGCATAATTATGTATAATTATACAGATTCAGTATCTTGACGAGTATGATAATTCTAATTTACGTGAACTAACTTGGAACATTATGTGTGATCTATTCTATGACATGATGCAAGGAAAACTGAAAAACAGGGTATAAATAAACCTGACTCACACATTTCAGTGCGCTGAAAAAGTTACCTATTTATGATAATTCAAAAGAACTACTTAACTTTAAAGTACTCATACTATAACGTTCTTACTTTATTGACATAATACTATTCCGTTCAATACAAGAGACGTGATATTCATCACACCACACAATTACAAAAAACTCACCCATCAAAATTCAATACTATTCCCAGCCCAAGACCAAAAACAATAAACCCAGAATTAAAAAAAGAAAATAATAATTCTCACCTGCGTCCGCAATTATCGGCGCGAATCGCGGAAAATTGCGAGCGAACGCCAAACTGACACTCGCCAAACTTCCTCAAAATAAAAACTTTGGAGAAGTTCAACCGGAAAAGAAAGAAAACGCGAAAATAAAAAAGCCATTGACTCCGCGGTCCGGTCCCGAAACTTTCAGACGCCTTTTTAAACATTCCCGCGGATGGAACCACGGCAGGCGGGAATTTTCAGGGTTCAGTGCCCAAAGAATAAAACAAGACCTTACTACATATATCAAGTATCAACGGAATATCTATAAGGTAAGTGTGGCTGTTTGATTTTTTTTTCTATCACTTAATTCAGTGAATTTAGATAGATTATAGTATATTATAGTGTTTGTAGTGGTAGGACTATTAGCAGAGTCCGCCTGGGGAAGTACCACACCTTTGCCAGACTTTCTACCGCCAAGCAGTAATGTGCAAACATTACTGTAATCCTGTTGGAAGGGCAATGTTTCCAGAGAAATTACAGGGCTTAGAGATATAACATCTTAGACGAGAGCAGTGCGGTAATAGACAGTTGTAATTGGGATTATTTGTGTTTTAATAGCTTGTTGGTAATATGCTGTTATAGGTAAGCGTGCTGCTTGCCATTACTTGTGAATCTTACTTGTGCCGACACTCTATGTTATAAAATATACAAACTAAATACTACTCGCAAAAAATATTACTCTAAGCCCATAAATAGTTGATATCTGGTTTATCTTTTCGTCCAGTTATTTCGTTTTTAATTTAGTTAAGTATCTAATTGACTTAATAAACTGGATTATTCATGAATCATAAGGCATGTTTACATGACACGTTTGTGTGGACAAACTATTAATATCAAACTGTGTAGCACCTTCATAAGAACAGTTTTTTAGCCAAAAGATGTATTGTCGTTTCTACATCGAAATAGATAAAGACGCATTGCTTAAAACAACCGTACCTTTACATTTTCGTCTGGACGACTACAGAACCCTTAGTGTACGACTGCGATTAACATTTGAGCGAATTTATTAAACATTCCAGCGATACCATGGCTGCCGGGATTTTTTTTATTGCCAGAAGGATTTTCAGCGTTCGTTGCTGTCAACTAATTAGAGTTGGAGTCGGGAATAAAATTAAACGCGAATAGCTGCGGCTGTCACGCCAACTTTGTCAAACAAAAATTATAGACCCTGTAAAGTTGAAAGTAGGTTTCGCATGAAATTGTTCATTACATGATTATCTGTCAAAATACATAAGACTATCGGTATTAGAGTGTAGTTATAGTTATTTGATGATACCAGTATGTATGTTAGGAAGGTAAAAATTATAGACCCTGTAAAGTTGAAAGTAGGTTTCGCATGAAATTGTTCATTACATGATTATCTGTCAAAATACATAAGAATATCGGTATTAGAGTGTAGTTATAGTTATTTGATGATACCAGTATGTATGTTAGTAAGGTAAAAATTATAGTCCCTGTAAAGTTGAAAGTAGGTTTCGCATGAAATTGGTCATTACATGATTATCTGTCAAAATACATAAGAATATCGGTATTAGAGTGTAGTTAGAGTTATTTGATGATACCAGTATGTATGTTAGGAAGGTAAAAATTATAGACCCTGTAAAGTTGAAAGTAGGTTTCGCATGAAATTGTTCATTACATGATTATCTGTCAAAATACATAAGAATATCGGTATTAGAGTGTAGTTATAGTTATTTGATGATACCAGTATGTATGTTAGTAAGGTAAAAATTATAGTCCCTGTAAAGTTGAAAGTAGGTTTCGCATGAAATTGGTCATTACATGATTATCTGTCAAAATACATAAGAATATCGGTATTAGAGTATTAGTTAGAGTTATTTGATGATACCAGTATGTATGTTAGTAAGATGTAGTGACATGTGGGGTCCTGTGCCTTTTACGATAACCCACAGTTTGATAGTTAGTAGCAGCCATTTGAGGTTAATTGCTATGAGAATTGCCGTTACTTAAAAAGTCTAATAACAGAAGACTTCTACTCTTAGCAGTAGGATCATAACGTGGACTGTTTACAATTTTTTTACTTTCTATTAAAAACTTTTTAATAGAAAGTAAAAAAAGAAAACGCGAAAATAAAAAAGCCATTGACTCCGCGGTCCGGTCCCGAAACTTTCAGACGCCTTTTTAAACATTCCCGCGGATGGAACCACGGCAGGCGGGAATTTTCAGGGTTCAGTGCCCAAAGAATAAAACAAGACCTTACTACATATATCAAGTATCAACGGAATATCTATAAAGTAAGTGTGGCTGTTTGATTTTTTTTTCTATCACTTAATTCAGTGAATTTAGATAGATTATAGTATATTATAGTGTTTGTAGTGGTAGGACTATTAGCAGAGTCCGCCTGGGGAAGTACCACACCTTTGCCAGACTTTCTACCGCCAAGCAGTAATGTGCAAACATTACTGTAATCCTGTTGGAAGGGCAATGTTTCCAGAGAAATTACAGGGCTTAGAGATATAACATCTTAGACGAGAGCAGTGCGGTAATAGACAGTTGTAATTGGGATTATTTGTGTTTTAATAGCTTGTTGGTAATATGCTGTTATAGGTAAGCGTGCTGCTTGCCATTACTTGTGAATCTTACTTGTGCCGACACTCTATGTTATAAAATATACAAACTAAATACTACTCGCAAAAAATATTACTCTAAGCCCATAAATAGTTGATATCTGGTTTATCTTTTCGTCCAGTTATTTCGTTTTTAATTTAGTTAAGTATCTAATTGACTTAATAAACTGGATTATTCATGAATCATAAGGCATGTTTACATGACACGTTTGTGTGGACAAACTATTAATATCAAACTGTGTAGCACCTTCATAAGAACAGTTTTTTAGCCAAAAGATGTATTGTCGTTTCTACATCGAAATAGATAAAGACGCATTGCTTAAAACAACCGTACCTTTACATTTTCGTCTGGACGACTACAGAACCCTTAGTGTACGACTGCGATTAACATTTGAGCGAATTTATTAAACATTCCAGCGATACCATGGCTGCCGGGATTTTTTTTATTGCCAGAAGGATTTTCAGCGTTCGTTGCTGTCAACTAATTAGAGTTGGAGTCGGGAATAAAATTAAACGCGAATAGCTGCGGCTGTCACGCCAACTTTGTCAAACAAAAATTATAGACCCTGTAAAGTTGAAAGTAGGTTTCGCATGAAATTGTTCATTACATGATTATCTGTCAAAATACATAAGACTATCGGTATTAGAGTGTAGTTATAGTTATTTGATGATACCAGTATGTATGTTAGGAAGGTAAAAATTATAGACCCTGTAAAGTTGAAAGTAGGTTTCGCATGAAATTGTTCATTACATGATTATCTGTCAAAATACATAAGAATATCGGTATTAGAGTGTAGTTATAGTTATTTGATGATACCAGTATGTATGTTAGTAAGGTAAAAATTATAGTCCCTGTAAAGTTGAAAGTAGGTTTCGCATGAAATTGGTCATTACATGATTATCTGTCAAAATACATAAGAATATCGGTATTAGAGTGTAGTTAGAGTTATTTGATGATACCAGTATGTATGTTAGGAAGGTAAAAATTATAGACCCTGTAAAGTTGAAAGTAGGTTTCGCATGAAATTGTTCATTACATGATTATCTGTCAAAATACATAAGAATATCGGTATTAGAGTGTAGTTATAGTTATTTGATGATACCAGTATGTATGTTAGTAAGGTAAAAATTATAGTCCCTGTAAAGTTGAAAGTAGGTTTCGCATGAAATTGGTCATTACATGATTATCTGTCAAAATACATAAGAATATCGGTATTAGAGTATTAGTTAGAGTTATTTGATGATACCAGTATGTATGTTAGTAAGATGTAGTGACATGTGGGGTCCTGTGCCTTTTACGATAACCCACAGTTTGATAGTTAGTAGCAGCCATTTGAGGTTAATTGCTATGAGAATTGCCGTTACTTAAAAAGTCTAATAACAGAAGACTTCTACTCTTAGCAGTAGGATCATAACGTGGACTGTTTACAATTTTTTTACTTTCTATTAAAAACTTTTTGCTAAAGGACCACAAGCTTTTGTAATCATGAAAAAAGACCTATTTCCTCGAGGATAAAGTGCATTTTTGCATTGAACAGCCGACTTTTTTGCAGTTTCAGTTTAGACGTATAACTTCTTTTCGTAACGTCATAATACAGGTGTTTTACGAAATAGTCCTGTATACAGTCCATAATTACCCTATTTTTAAGACACTTTATACTTAAAAGTGAATTGAATTAACTACTGAAAAGTGTTTATAAATAAGTACAATTTTAAAGTATATTTTTTTATATTGGTGGACAATTCACACACAACAAAAATCATCCGACCCCAAACTAAGGAAAGCTTGTAATATGGCGGCCGAATAGCTGATATAATACTTATATAGTTGTAAATACATACTTACTATACATAGAAACACTCAGACACAGTGCAAACATGTAAATTCATAACACAAATATTTGCACTTTGCAATTGAACCACGACCCTCGGCTTCGCAGCCAGAGTGGGTAGTAACCCACTAAGATACGACGCCAGTCAAAAACAATTATCCTACTAATATTATAAATGTCAATGTATGGATGTTTGGATATTTGGATGTTTGTTTCTCAATCAAGAAGAACAAAGAAGAAGAACACATAGGCTGCTTTTTATCCCGGAATAACAACGGGAACACCGGGAACGGGAACTTCGCGGGTAACACCGCGGGGCATTGCTAGTAGGTACTAAACAATTATACTAATACATTATACAAAAACATTGTTCATTGGAAAAGCAACAACGACTATAGAACAATAATAGTCGTATTCAAAACATTTACTAGAGGGTTTACCGATCAGCTTTAAAGTTTTTAGTAAACTCAATTTGGGATTTAAATGTTTGAAGTTGATGACGTACCACGATCCCAAACCACCAAAACGTTACTCAAGTAATATTTTATACTACGATTACAGACATAAAGTCATATTTTATTCTACGAGTAGACGTTATCTTATTTCCTTTTAAAGAACACGGCACTCAATGTTTAGTCACTGGAAAAAATGTTCGACATTTTGAAGGACTGAAGCAAAAAGTACAATGTGCGATTTCCAATGGCTTTTATCTCTTGTCTTATTTCGCCAGAGTTCTTAAGTGTTTACATAGCTGCTTCTATATAGGCGAGAGCGAAAACAAATCAGTGCTTGGGAGGCGCAAATTGAGCACGTACCCGTTCCGGCTAATTTTATTTTGCAATTACACCCCAACCCCCTCCCCACCCCTAATACAACATTCTTGGCGACGCGACACGACATCTAGCGGAACGGAGGCGGTACAAAAAATAAATTAATTTATCGGCCATTTCAGACTTATTTCATGTTCGGTTGGGTAAGAAATTCTTAGTAGAATATCAACGCCCGATTGTCCGGTTTTGGGTTGAAATTTGAAAGAATTAATGGCGGCTTACTGGTCGATTGTACTTTTTACTTAAGGATTCGAAATTCGACTGTATGCTTCTTGATTTGTTCGTTACAGTCATCTGCACTGTATGAAATTCAATCTGTTATGAATGTGAACCGTTTTATTCCAACTGTGTATTGTATTTATAAAAACATTGGGATGATGACCAGGTTACAAATATACCATTCTAATTAGTCCGTCAGGTAGATTTTGAAAAAATATGCGACGCGTATATTATGTTTGATAAAATTATTAAAAATTGACAATGATATAGACCATCAAACTTCCGTCAAGTCTTCATTTTCTAAATTTTTTTTATAAAATAGACGTGACGTCAATCGAAACTTATAAGCACTATATCTTTGTAATGTTTTGTTTTTGAAACAAATGAAAATATACGTATATATATATATATATATGTTCTTTTTTTATAATCTAACTGACGGACTAATTACTTTTTTTTAGTCACCATGCCTTTTGGTCTCTTAGATGTACACTGTACAGGTTACGAAAACTGATATTGATTTAGTCATATTCTTTAATTCTTTATCTTCAATCAGAATTGATCCGATGTTTCAACAACAACATTATCTTTTTTTTTACTTACATTAGATTACAATTTCAAGTACAATTTTTTTCTCCTTCTCATAAACGTAGAATTTGTGGATAATAGGTATAAGCTGGAACACATTTTGTATTCTAACCAATACTTTTGTGAGTAAAACATTTAAGTTACATAACACTTAACAGTAACTTTAATATGTAAATGTAAATGTTAATCTATAAACTCAATATTTATCTCTACAAATGGGTAATCGGTTGGGAATCTAACTAGTATAATTATGTAAGTAAGTAAACAACAGGTTTGGTTTAAAAACGACAAACAATCATAACATCGAACTCTTTGATAAATTTGTTTGTAAGAAAAACAGAACAGAAACATTAATTGTGTGAATAAAAGTAATAAATATGTAAAAACCTATGAAACTTTTTACACGAGTTATGGTCACAAAAGTGGGGTAATTTTCACCGTATTCCAAAAGTATACTTAAAACTTACACAAGCTTGTAAAATTGTAGGATATGATTAAGTTGTAGTTATAAGTTTTTTGACACAAACATAGCTCAATGCTCAGCAGAGATTTGGGCATTAGCACTTCCAATGGCAGCGTAGTACTATGCTATCATAGACAAACACGGTGTTTACCACCAAATATACTACTATCTCGGTCATCCTTTCCCTCGTATAAAAAAATGTGAACAATTGTACTTCAAGGAGACAAAATTGAGCCCAAAATAGTAACACAGAAGAACTTTCTAAAACTGTTTTTAACTATGTCAGAATATACCTATTACATTTCATTTTTACCAAATTCTAATAAAAAATGAATACAGCTAAAAATAAAAAAAATTAAAAAATTCGCTCCAATTTTTCATAGCACGTACGAATGCTCCTCCAAATAATATTAAATTGAAATATACCATTATAAAATCTAAAAAGCAATTTTCAATGTACGCATCCAGTCTCTGAAGTCTATTACTCTACCCCCCCAAGTAAAAAGGTTGTAAGAAGGCGGTGGACACCCCCTAAAATGGGGGGTGATCGCCTCCGCAACCCTTTCGCTTTTCACCCCGCCGACAGGGTGATGTCAAGACTGCAATAAAATAAGAATTAACAATAAACAAGCTAGGATTGAGTATAAGTTTTAAAGTTATGACTTACGAAGAAGAATTTGGTGAATAGTAAAATAGTAGTAATTACCGGTGAAAAATTAGTTAAACATGGTTATGGGAATTAATATATAGATAAATAAAATGTATTAGTATGTTTTTGAACAAGTGAAATTATTTAATATATTTTATAACATATTTGCTCGTAAAGGGTCTCTTATTGCACCAATTTCTGTATCGTAATGTATCTTATTACGTACTTGTGTGGTAATGTAATGTAAAACGCATAGTTTCAAAATGCTCCGTCTAAAATGAACGGTACGTTTTTAAATATTAGTAAAGAGTTTTTATGTTAGAAAAGTTGGAAACATTTTATGAATAAAATTAACTATGAGAGATAATATATAATGATAATTATTTAATTTGTTAATTTAATTAATTTTGATCATAACTTACAACAATTTATCTATAACAAAACTTCTGTGAACAAGAAATACGTCAGCCAATGGGAAATGCTGAAAGGGCGTAGCCTAACCATCATGGCATAGCCATCTAGAAATGCGTGAGCCAATGGGAAATGCTGACGCATTTCTAGATGGCCATGCCATGATAGATCAAATTCCAAGTAATAAGTTTTGCCTTCTATCGGCAGTTCCTATGACTGCCATTTTTTTTATTTGAAAATGTCATCAGAATTTTGATTTACTTCCTCGCAAATATGTTATAAAACTTCGTATGACATACTTGCGCTTTGATAATTACAGCCTACGCTAATTATAGCTCTCGCCTACGGCTCGAGCTAGCAATATCGCCTCGGTTGTAATTATCAATTTAGCGCACTTATATCATAATGTACTATTAATACATATAAGAATACATGAGGGGTACTATGGACCCCGCAACAGGGATGAAGTCTAAATGTCACTATAAAATTATAAAAAACCGTCATACGAGTATAATCGAACGTCGTCAGATTACAAACTAATTTAACTTGCCGTGACAATAAGTATCTAATCTCACGCGTTTTAATAATACTAGCGGTCCGTTCCCGCTTCGCTCGGATAATAAATAACCTTGATACCAACTGCAGCGCCATCTGCCGGTCTGGTTTGTGAATCTAAACCATCCATGGCAACCCTAAACTTTAATAATAAAAATAAATGTTTATTTTTATAAAACAATCTTAGATTTGCCAAAAGCTTCGCGAAATTTTAATCGAAATAGAGTGAAAAACATTTACAAATAAAGTGGCCAAGTGCGAGTTGGACTCGCCCATGAAGGGTTCCGTTGCAGCAAGTAACATAATATACATAGTACACATGGTTCTTGTAGTTCGTTGTAACTTTGATCGAAGTTTCAATAATAGTGTATATATGACGTACCTACTAAAAAAAAACTACTCATCAGATCGAGTTCAAACTAATTTTCGTTGGTAGTTTACATGATAATGTACATCATATATTTTTTTTCGATTTTTCATTCTCTTACTTTAGAAGTTAGAGGGGGGGGGGGGACACACATTTTACCACTTTGGAAGTGTGTCTCGCGCAAACTATTCAGTATATACGAAAATGATTTTAGAAACCTCAACATCATTTTTGAAGACCTATCGATAGACATCCCACACGTGTAGGTTGGATGAAAAAAAAATTTTGAGTTTCAGTTCTCAGTATGGAAGGCAACCCTAATTTTTCTTTTTTTTATTTTTTTTTGTTCAAATCTTAATGCGGTTCACAGGATACATCTACTTACCAAGTTTCAACAGTGTAGTTTTCATAGTTTCGGCAAAAAGTGGCTGTGACATACGGACGGACAGACAGACAGACAGACAGACAGACATGACGAATCTATAAGGGTTCCGTTTTTACGTTTTACGGAACCCTAAAAAGACGATAATTGATCAGTAATCGAGCTATTATAGATAGTAGCCGATTCTCAGACCTACTGAATATGTATATAAAATTTGGGAAAAATCAGCAAATCCGTTTCGGAGGAGTAAGGTAACTAACATTGTGACACGAGAATTTTGTATTATATATAAGACAAGAAATGGCGGATTTTTTTTTTACTTTATAGAGTTTTCCCCTATCGGAACGTTATGCGCTATGAGAAATATCTTTCCAAAACAATTAGTATGTGCAATTACTTACGGCAAAATTGAAACTTCCGGAATGTAACCTATAAGAGAACGAGATGAATTTGGGAATATTTAGACTATTGTAAAAAAGGTTTATAATTTTTATTATATTTTACGCTGTTGCAACGGCTGATCTGCGAGTAGTCGGGAGTATAACAACTGCTGATATCCCGATTAGCAGTTGCCTCTGGCTCGATTCCCTCGTGCACCACTGTCTGTCAAGTCATGTTCGCAATGACGCTAACTTAGAAACAGGGAATACAAAGATCGTGAAGAAACCATATGTGTCTAGAATATTTAGAATTCATACGTCATCCACCAACCCGCACTGGGCCAGCGTGGTGGATTATGGTCTTGACTCTCTTTCCTTGTGTCAGAAGGCTCTGAATTCCAGCGGCGGGAACATTTAATGCATTACTACAAAAATGTGGTCTGTCTATTGAGCTTATCCATTTTTTTTAATAAGCCTGATTTGGTGCAGCTAGCTGCACGTATGTGAAACCATCGCTGTGTTCTGATTTGAACGGAAATGTACTCGCACCCAGAGAAATAACCGGATATTCACGCATGCTGTTATCGGTACCTTATTTTTCTATTTGTTTTATTTCTTTTTTATTTTTATTGTTATTTTTTTTATAATATATTTTATTATAAATAATATAGTTTTATTTTTAGAAAAAAAATTACATACACATTTTTAAATTTTTGTTAAAATTAAAATTATTTACAATAAAATTAATTTTATTATATTCTTTTATTTGTTATTTTTACAATGAAAATGTAATGTTTTATTTAAACTATATAAATAAAAATAAAAAAGAAATGAAACACATGGTTATGGAAAATTTCATGAAAAGAGTAATGGCCTGTCATCGGAGCCGTGGGGGTAATTTGCCGGATATTTTATTCCATACTTAATCGGAACATGTCTTCTTTACGATACAATAAAATTTCACAACTCTGTCATAAAATACTTGTTTTTATTTTAAAATGAAAAAGTGCACTCTACTGAGACACCCTTTACTATCAAAAATACATCATCACACTTATACACGTCAAAGACTTGGGACATTTAGCTAGTCAAGTGAAGTTTTAATCGATCGAGAGACGTGCCAAAAAGCTCATAGGCAACGATACCTTTGTTAGAAAAATACTCCAAAGTCTTTGACATCGCCGCAAAATTGCAAGTTTATTGTTTTTTATCAGATACACGTCGGATAGTGTGCGATAGATCTGCATGATTTAATACCACTTGCCCTTTTTTCAATGGGAAGGCTTGTAACTGGTAAAAGTTTTTATTTATTTCGTTTCATGGTCGATGTTCCAAAGACCCAAACGGAGAGGTTTGAGTATACTTTTGTGATAAGGTCATCTAGGCTGTAGAATGCGTTGGCTGAGTGGGTTTTTCCTGATAGTTACCATCTCAATGTCTTCAAATCGAGAGTAAATCGGTTTCTTAGCACTCTTCGGCACGCTCCATCGTAGACCGCAATGTCACTTAACATCAGGCGAGATGACGGTCAAATGCAAAACCTATAATGGTTTTAAAAAAAGTTTTTTTTTAGATATAAACACAGATAAGCAAACATTTATTGTGGTAATGTAGTAATTAAAACACACTACCGCCATTTTGTACGTAGATTGGAACTAAGTATATGTTTTTCGCGCGTATCTTGTAAATTTCTTAATTCCCGTGTATTTTTTGATCGTGAATATTGAAACTTAAAATATCGTTAGATTCGTCTCAATCACCCAAATCTTTTTACGTAGTATATTGTGTCACATAATGTTTTTTACAGTCGGGTTTTTAAATCTATGTTATTTTTGTTCTGTAGGTACTAATTTTGGTTTAAAAATAAGTTTGAAAAAAATTATAAGAAATAATTAAGTACTACCTACGTTTAATAAGTAGGTAAGTACATTACTTTGAAAAATAATTAAATTACAAAAATATTCAAGTCAGACAACAAAAGTTTAATTCCAAGTTAAATTTTTGTATTAATTAATCAAATTTCGTTTCTAATCACAAACGACTTCTCCATAAAAACTAATCCCAACAAAAATCTTCCCTCCATTCATTAAACCCCCTGTATTCACTAAGCTTCTCGCATTTCTTCGACGCTTCTTAAAGTGTTTTACATACAAGCTGTGTCTGTGTGCGGGGGTAAATATTCACGCATAAATGTGTGCGTCTCTACGCATTTTTACCCCTACCCCCTCCTTAAGAAAAATACCTTACCCCTTTAACGCGGCCGCCACCCCGTTAGAGGTACCTCATCCGCCCCTGGTAAAGAAGATATGAGAGTTTTTCAAAAAGCTTAATTTAAATGAGTCCGCTGGGACGACTCAATGGAGTATTCCTTAATTTAAATAGGTACGTACTCGGGAAGATATTTTAATTGGTATCGAATTTCGATACTGAGTGACATTTTTGATGTTAGCTGAAGTGGGTAGGTGTTTATTAATTAATAGGTTTTTGTTTAATGTATCGGGTAAACTAAGCTGAAACGGACTTTGTTCTCAAGGTTTTAATATCAATTATAGGTGAATAACATTCAACACTCATTAGTGTTACAATCCAATATTCCACCTCTTTGTCATACGATTGGGCCGAGAACTCCAGAGTCAGTACATTGATTAATGAGAAATGTAGGTAAATAAACATTTCTCAAGCAGCACCATCTAGCCCTGAACTTAAGATAAGTTTGTGCTATGTGACCCAGATGAATGACAATCAAACATTACTTTTTTTTACAACTGTAAGTACTCATTTTAGTATACATCATCATCATCATCATCGACAGCCCACTAAACGTTCCCACTGCTGGGACTCGGGGCCTTCTCTCGCAAGGAGAGAGTTTAGGCCGTAATCCACCACGCTGGCCCAGTGCAGGTTGGCGGATGACACATGACTTCGAAAGATTCTAGGTACATGTCGGTTTCCTCACGATGTTTTCCTTCACCGTTTTAAGTTAGCGGCATTACGCACATGACTTCGAAAAGACAGTGGTGCGTGTGGGGTTTTGAACCCGGGGTCTCCGGATCGGCAGCCGCCGTTCTCCCGACTAGACCACCATATAGTATACATAGAGATACCCAAAGTAAAAACAAATATCTGTATTCGTCATACAGATATTTATTCTGTATGGGAATGGGAAATTTGGCTCTATCAAATCACAGGCTCTGCTAAATTCGATGTTTACTAGCAACTACACAGAATATAGGAATTTAAAAGTTGTGAAAAATGTATTGTGTCAGCTATAGAGTTTTTATAGCTTACCTTTGTTTAGTTTGGGGCTTCACGGTGATGTATGGAAAAGTGTCACTGAATATTTATTTATTCACATTTTTTATTTTAGTTATAAAATTATGTATATTGTGGCTCAAACTAATATAATTATTATTAATGTAAAGTAAATGACCATCCAATGCTAAACATGACACAGTAAAATTCTCATCGCAGTCCCAAAACATTTGAAATTAGGAATCTTTATTTTAATGTCAGTGCCTATTTTTAAAAACTTTATCTGCACTCGTTCAGTAGGAGACACAAATACTGCGATTGCTCTTAAAACCACATAAACTTTTTGTAGCTGGAAACCCCGATGTTTTGTTTTAGTTAATGTTCCAAAGATTTAACCGAAAAGATTTACCTCCCATTTCGTAATCAAAATTTCTAGACTGTGAAATATGTAGTCTGAGTGGATATTCCCTGGTTTGTTTAAATTGTTCAAGCCGAGTCATCAATCTTTTTTCTAGGGTAACAGACTTCATCATAGAAAGCATCGTCTTTAACATTAGATTATGTGATCAAGTGCAAACCTATAATCGAAAAAAATACTACCAAATTTTAATTACAATCAATCCAATCTAAGGATTTCTTCTCTTGGCACTGCCTGCAGACTAAAGTATTTCATCAATTCGCCAAGTTTCAGGTATCCACCTCTACCTTTGTCGATTTGACGCCTACACCGTCTGTTATCGATCTTACTACTAATACAAATTCTGTTTTTTTTTTACTATGATAGGCCAACACTTGAATGCTATCTCGCTTAAGCGACGATGGGTCTACTACGGAGCGTGCTTATCTAGAAGAAACAGAGTTGCTCTCACGTTGCTTTGCTTAGTTTGGGATCAGATGGTGTTGTGTGTGAATTGTCTATCAATACCTATTTATTATTATTATTCAGTCACATATTCCATTTTCTTAAGTTTAGATTTTTACAATATCAATGTATGAAAACATTATAAAAATCTAAACCTAGTTTGCCGCCAGCAGCGGGACAAGGGCCAAGCTATTATCCAGTTGTTTATTTAGGTTCTTAAATTTAGGTTTTTACAATACCAATAATCTATCAAAAATCAAAAAAAAAAACTAAACCTATATCGCCACCACCAGCGGGGCGAGGCCCCAAGCTATCGGTGGTTAGGGCTGCAGAGTGTGAACCTCCTGACGATGCGGGTTGTGTCGAGGACGACCGCTTTCTGAATGTGACCCTTGATCGGTTGGATCAAGGGTCACAATCTAGTCTAGCAATTATTAAATCTACCAATTATTATAATAAATACCAAATATAGCAATGATTATTATTCAGTTTTTTATTCATTTTTCAACAGATAAATCATGTTATTATTATGGACATTAACGTTATTTCAATTAAAAAACTAGCCCGGAGAAAGCAATCAAAACCCACCCAACCAATTCCGTGAAGAGTGGGAAAGTGTTTCTCAGTATTTGCGAAGGCTGTCGAATACTACAAAATGTTAATAATTTCCTACATTGTAGCGTTCGTTAGGAGAGGTCTACGTCCAGTGAACGAAAATTCAATATATAGATTCTGATGAATCGTAGTGGTAGAATTCTTGGCAAAAGGTGCCTGGAGGAGGCAGCCACAAGTTTGTGATGAATCGTAGTGGTAGAATTCTTGGCAGAGCCTGAAGGAGGAAGCCACACCTTTGTCAATTTTTCTACCACCTAGCTGTAACGTGCAATCATCGCTGTGTTCTAATTTGAAAGGCAATGTTTCCCTAAAAAATTACATGGCCTACAGAGAAATCATCTTAAATCTCAGGGTGGCGAGCGCAACGCAGTCTTAGGTAATTTGGACTCTTCATATTCCAATAGCAGCATGACACCGACCGTGCTGTTACTGTTACGTGCTGTGACACTTATCCTGCTCGTCCTCTCAACTAAGTCTATAAAATATAATATTTTTTAAATATTTTAAATTAAAATATAATATAATTAGTTACATAAGTTATTGTCATCATCTACTTTATTATACGGAAAAATAGTCATCAATTAAGTACCTAATAAACCTCTACGAATCGCCCCCAGTCCAAAAGTGCCAATTATACTGGCCGCATTACCACGTTGTTTTGCTGTGGCCAGCTTTTGCACGGGGTGCGAGCCGAAGCTTATTGTTATTAGTTGTTTTTTCGCTTATTTTCGCTCCAACTCGCTCACTAAACTGTTTTTTAAATAAAAAGTTGTATCGATATTACTATTTGTTTATCAGTTATAAATATAAATAGTTATATTGACCCCAAGTTTCGGCAGCTTCAAATACCTATAGCTATAGTGCTGGTTTATCGATCAAGCATTTTATAGTGAGTTACAGCGAATCTTTAGGAGTGATGGCAAAGTTCCTAATGTGAAATTATAAAAATGTGACAAAATTGACATGGTGGGTCAGTACAATTGTATTTAAAACGTATTTATTATACTCGTTTAATGCTTGCCAGTTTTATGTACGATAAATAATTAATAATAATTATTATAATACAGTGAAGTGAACATTTCAAACTTTCTTTTGTTTTAATTTTTTAGTAATTGATGTGTAAATTGTACTTTTAGCAATAAATAACTTTATGTTTTTTTTTTTAAATAGGGCAGAGCCTTTATTAACAAAACTAAAATACAATGAGAACTACACTTTATGTTTGATATATTTTTAAAAAGGTTTTTATTTAATGTAAGTACTCTAGATTTTCTTGTTCTGAATTGAAAAACGATACCACGATGCTGGTAAAAATCTCATTTCAGATGTGTGAGGTGGGAAATGTGCACTAATATTTATTATTATTATTTATTTATTGAATAGTTTCACTGGATTAACAAACTAGAATCAAAACATTGCGTGTCCATCAACCAGTGCCATCTAACTATTCATCTACATTATTCAACTACACTAAAGCTACATTATTTAAATGTATGTATTTTGATATTTTATAAATAGGTTTTTACTTTAAAATGCACTTTGTTATGGACTTACCTACAACATTCAGCCTAAATGCCAAGTTCAAGTAAGTAGAGTGAGTAGGAATAAGTGGAGTTTAAATGTATAGCAGCGTACTTAATACTAACTTAAGACAAGACCTTTTATAGATACTATTCACTTAAATGTTATCAAATTTAAAGCAAAGGTATTAATACTAAACACCATTTTTTTTTTCAAATGTGAACTAGAATTAAAGCATAATATGTAGATACTTTTCTGTGACTGAAAAAATTTAAACATTTTAAATAACTTTAATTTAATAGTTGTAGAATTATTTGCAAAGTCCACTTGGGCAAGTACCGCATCTGTGCCAGTTATCCTTCCATCATGATATGCAAGCGTTAATGCGAACTAATATGGCACGTCACTTATATAGCTATACATTTATACCAATTACGCATGCCGGTGACGCCACCTTACCATATTTGACTGCCCTCGTGGCTTAGTTGGTAGTAACTCTGCCTGCGAAGCCGAGGGTCGTGGGTTCGATCCCCACCCAGTGCAAATATTTGTGTGATGAATTCAAATGTTTGCACTGTGTCTGGGAGTTTATATGTATAATAAGTATGTATTTAAAACTATACAAGTATTATATCAGCTATCTGGCCGCCATCATACAAGCTTTGCTTAGTTTGGAGTCAGATGGTGTTGTGTGTGAATTGTCCACCAATATTTATTTATTTATTTTTATTTTATATTTCAACTATTCATAAACCGTTGAAGACCCACTGTCTACGGTTGTGGCCTCGTGGCTTAGTTGGTAGTAGCTCTGCCTGCGAAGCCCAGGGTCGTGGGTTTGTTTCCCACCCAGTGCAAATATTTGTGTGATGAATTCAAATGTTTGCACTGTGTCTGGGTGTTTCTATGTATAATAAGTATGTATTTAAAAAAAATATAAGTATTACTATATCGGCTATCTGGCCGCTATCATACAAGCTTTGCTTAGTTTGGGGTTAGATCACAGACTAAGTAGACAGATACGGTTAGATGGTGTTGTGTGTGAATTGTCCACCAATATTTATTTAAATTTGTATTTATTTACTCTATTGCTTCGCCCCAGCTCTAACGATACATTAGCATATCATTAGCGTGACGCGAGCCCACGAGATTTTCTTCTATCGAAAAAGAGGTTTTGTAGTGGTAGGACTATTTGCAGAGTTCGGTTTGAAGGGCAATGTTTCCAGAGAAATTACAGAACTTAGATATATTACAACTTAGATTTCTGGGTGACGAGCGCAGTGCGGAGCTAAGTAATAATTTGGACTCTTCACGTTCCAATAGCTGCGTGTCACTGTGCTGTTATGTGGCAGGCATGTTGCTTACCATCAAGCACATGTCCTGCTCGTCTCGTCACTCTTTCCCCCCCTGGGAAGTACCACACCTTTGCCAGTTATTATACCGCTAAATAGTAATGTGAAAACATCACTGTGTTTCGGTTTAGAAGAGCAATGTTTCTAGTGAATTCACAGGACATAGAGATAAAACATAAAATATCTCTGGATGATGAGCGCAGTGCAGAGCTAGGTGCATGCTGATGATGAATGACTCTTCGTATTCCAATTACTAATATTTCCAATGGCTGCGTGTCACTGTGTTGCTATGGACAGGCTTGTTGCCTACAAATAAGCACATGACCTGCTCGTCTCGGCACTGTTTACTTTAAAAAATAAATAAAAAAACACTTGAAAAAGTATCATTTTAAAATGTTGACTTCTTAAAATTTAAACACTTTATTGGCCTCGCGGCTTTCTTTTAAGAGAGGGTGAAAGCCATAAACTATCAGACCAAGTGACCAAAGTGCATGCTGTGTGGACAATATAATATGTACTTATATCCTACATTTACATATCAAATATATAGAAAAAAAATCAAACATTTCATCATAGTATTAATCATTTCAAATGTATGTTATTTTGATTATGGTTTTGGCTATAATTTCAGTTTTCTATATGGTTTATAAATATCAGCAACAAAGTTTATTTTTGGTTATTATAATTTATAAAAAAAACGAATAATTATTGTTCAGCTCTACAACACTGCCTTTCTTAAAGCTTCATTACCCAAAACAAATGACGCCGAAACAAAGGGCTCAGAAATAATCAATACACGTCGCGAAAACAATTTAAATCGCAAAACCTTACCCTAATGAAACAAAGAACCCCCAAATACATGCTTCTTACGATTTATTTCTTGCAAGCAAAAATTCACTAACACTGATGCGCGGCACTCACACTTGTTAACGAAGAGCTTCGGCGCGCGGGTTTGCTTCCTTCACTAAATATCTTTTATAAAAAAGTAGGTAAGTAATTTTTAATAGTTTTATGAATGCGACAGTTTGTATACTATTTGAAGCATACATTTGTGAAGGGATCACGATGAAATTTGGTACACAGATAGATCTGATAGTCTGGAAATACAAAAATACAAAATATTTATTTCACACTATAAAAAGTAAACAAAGTTTCGATATGAACCCATTGGCTCCGAACTAGTCGTAACTGTATTTCGGAAGACAATGGCTCCTCCCAAGGTTAATTTGAAAATAAAGGAACAATACATAATTATGCTACTTTAACAGCAAAAATATTGTGGGATAGGAAACTGCATGAAAACGTGGGTGCCACTATTTAATAAATAAATTTAAAAATGTTTATTGAGACAATAACAAGACCATAAAAATACCAAAAAAGGTCGATCGACTAAGCCATCGTCCAAACCAGACGCAAACTATGCGCTATCCAAGATTATAATCTGTGTTCTAAATTTCAACCCGACCCGTTAAAGTGTTGTGACGTCATTGAACAACAAACATCTAAATTTACACTTTTTAAGATAAAAAAATCATATGTGTTCTTTGAATTCATTTCTTTGTGTTCATTTTGTAAAATTATATCACAATTTAAACAAAATTATGGATTGTTGATTGTCAATAATCTTTTCAAGATATTAAAAATAAATAATCAAATTGTATTTAATTCAGACGCCACTTTTTCCCAGTAAATTTCTACCTTCTTTAAAAAAAACAACATAAAATTACAACATTCAGACAGCACAACATTTTTATTTTGCTATAGAGATTCAACCAGTGTATGAGTACAGGTGGGGGTGATTTCTCACCCCTATTTCAACCCTTTCGGGGTCCAAACGTTTCTTCTCCTTCTTTACATTTATTTCTTATGGCCTGTTTCTTCTTCTTAAATTATAAAGCTTACTACGGATTGTGTAATTTTGATACTTGAAATATTTTATTTTGAAATGTAGTTTTTTTTGGACATGACTGTGATAATATCTTTAAAGGCTAGTCTTATTATGTTATTAATTGCCATTTAAAAAAAAAAAGTTACATAAGATATTTTGTTAAAAAAAATTGATAAATTACTTGATTGCGTTCAGCTAAAATTAAATTTAACATTCCACAGGCTCAGAGACATTGTTCATTTTGAGTTGGTATTTGTATATTACAAATAATACGTTGATTCTTATTCTATAATAATTAGTCTATTCTTATATAGATACTTTCTCCAGACTTAGGAAAATAAATACAAAATATTGTACGATATATGTTCCGGAATTTTACTATATAGTACATATATTAGAGATATACTGTTGATTCGAACAAAAATTGGAAACAAATTGATCTACTTAGTAAACATTATATTAATTTATTGGTAAATTGGTAGATATACCGTTTTATGCGCATGTAACTAGACTTTCTATTTTATAACAGACATTTTTTTAACTAAATATATGTATAGGACGAGCAAATTTTTTTTATTTGAGTATTTAACATGTTATAGTACACTTTGCACTTGCAATGCATACCTTTTTTGTAGTTTTTATTTTATTTTAAAAATCATCGAACAAAGAGACAGTGTAGTGAGTCACACAAATGTGTAATGTAAACAATCATCAAATACTAGCAAATCTTAATTTGTTTATAATGACTGAATTTTCGAGGCACTTAAGTGAATATCGAAGATCCCGATAACTTTCAACTCGAACTTCAAAATCGCTTCGAAGCCTTAGATGAATGCGTAACGGCGGACGAAATAAACGACAGGCTGGTGGAAACTGTTCAAGCAGTTGGCAGGAAATTTTATAAGAGCCGACGCCAAAATAGAACCCAAAAGCTCTCCGATCATACTCTAAATCTCATGGCAGTTAGGCGAGATATGCGGTTGCAGTCTTCGGTCGACATGACGGTATACAGACGGCTCAATAGACGGATCTCTACTTGTGTGCGACGCGACATACGCTGCTTCAATACTTCGTGTATTGAAGAAGCGATCAAGCGGAACCAAGGCTCGAAAGTGTTCGCAAGAAATCTGTCTCTTGGGCAAAGTCAGCTGGCCAAACTGAAGACCGATAGCGGTAACGTAGTCTCGTCGAAGCCCGAGATTTTGGAGGAGATTGAGAAGTTCTATGAACAGTTATACACCTCTACACAAGCACAACCTGTCGTTAGCATGGCAAAAGACCCCAGAGCCAAGCTGACCCGGCACTTTACCGAAGATATCCCGGAAGTCAGCCTGTATGAGATTAGGATGGCCCTCAAACAACTTAAAAACAACAAAGCACCTGGCGATGACGGAATTACGACTGAGCTTCTGAGAGCGGGTGGAAAACCGGTACTTAAAGTCCTCCAGAAGCTGTTCGACTCCGTCATACTTGACGGTAATACGCCAGAAGCGTGGAGCAGAAGTGTGGTGGTGCTCTTCTTCAAAAAAGGTGACAACACCTTGTTGAAGAATTACAGACCCATCTCACTTCTGAGCCACGTTTATAAGTTGTTTTCGAGGGTAATCACGAATCGTCTCGCACGCAGGTTTGACGACTTTCAGCCACCCGAACAAGCCGGTTTCCGAAAAGGCTATAGTACCATAGACCACATACATACGCTCCGGCAGATTATACAGAAAACTGAGGAGTATAATCGGCCACTATGTATAGCGTATGTGGACTATGAGAAAGCCTTCGATTCCATCGAGACCTGGGCAGTGCTTCAGTCTCTCCAGCGATGCCGCATTGACTATCGCTATATCGAAGTGTTGAAGTGTATCTACAGCAAAGCCACAATGTCTGTCCGATTACAGGACCAGTGCACAAAACATATCCAGCTACAGAAAGGCGTGAGACAGGGAGATGTTATATCTCCGAAACTGTTCACTGCTGCGCTGGAAGACGTTTTCAAGCTACTGGACTGGAACGGACATGGCATCAATATCAACGGCGAATGCATCACTCACCTTCGGTTTGCCGACGACATAGTCATTGTGGCGGAGTCGCTGGAGGACCTCGGTGCAATGCTCAGGGACCTCAGTAGAGTATCCCAACAGGTTGGTTTGAGGATGAACATGGACAAGACAAAGGTCATGTCAAATGTGCATGTCTCACCTGTACCGGTTATTGTTGGGAATACCACACTCGAAGTTGTTGACGAATACGTCTACCTGGGTCAAAAGATCCAATTAGGTAGATCCAACTTCGACAAAGAGGTCCAGCGAAGGATCCAACTCGGATGGGCAGCGTTCGGGAAACTTCGACACATCTTTGAGTCCAAAATACCCCAATGCCTAAAGACAAAAGTCTTTAACCAGTGCGTGTTGCCAGTGATGGCTTATGGAACTGAGACGTGGTCCTTAACTGTGGGCCTCATAACAAAGCTCAAAGTCACACAGCGAGCTATGGAGAGAGCTATGCTCGGAGTCTCTTTGCGCGACAGAATCCGTAATGAAGATATTCGCAAAAGAACTAAAGTGGCCGACATAGCTCAACGAGTAAGCAAGCTGAAGTGGCAATGGGCAGGCCACATCGCTCGAAGAACTGACAACCGATGGGGAAGAAAGGTTCTCGAGTGGCGACCACGAACCGGAAGACGCAGTGTTGGACGGCCTCCCACTAGATGGACAGATGACCTCACAAAGGTCGCTGGAAACCGCTGGTTGCAGGTTGCGCGGGACCGTTCGTTGTGGAAATCTAGGGGGGAGGCCTTTGTTCAGCAGTGGACGTCTTGCGGCTGATGATGATGATGATGAAGTGAATATCATTTACAGTTAATTTTCATTAAAGTAATCACAAATACTAGTCTCAAAACGTCTCGGTCGCGCTACACCGGCAGCCGAAATGATGTTACAAAGGCGAGGAACTGGGCTAACACAAGTTTTCTATATTACTGTGCGTACCCCACCCGTCCCCCCGTTACCCGCGCCTCACACCCCCTCTCTCTGCCCCAAAGGGTTGAGACCACCTTTGAAGATGCGCAGGCTTTTTCTATAATTCCTTCGCTCACTAAGCGATTTGAATTTCGTTAAGTCTCGAATTTCGGGTGAAAAATAATTGTCTGAACCGATTTTCGCGTACCTATTTCGCTTTTTTCTTCTTGGGTAAACTGAAAAGTGACTTAGAAATTGTCTTCGGACGTTTTCCGTACTTTTCCTTTTGCAAGGTCGAATGGTTCCGTGGAATTATTTATGTTGGCTACATTTTTGCGTTCTTTTACTGTGTTGCGTTTTGTGGAGGTCGCGTGTTCTCTTTATCGACAATATTATATCACTTTTTTGTTTTATAGATAATTAAATTAAATTATTGGTGTGCATTTTTATCCACTGATCAATGGAAATTTAATTTATCAAAGTTTATTGTGCTCCGCGGTTTCACCTTTAGGTTCAGTTTCAATAATTTTCTGAGCGATTTATCAGATGCGATGATTTTAAAACATTCCAACAAAGTTAACTCATTGTTTCAGAATTGAATCTATATCTGTAATAAATTTCATCTAAACCCATGTATGTTAAACTTATGTTATGATGAGAGAAGAGAAAATGTTTGCATGTAAAAAGAACTAATCGAAAATGTAGTAAAATTATATTGGTAAAATATTGTTGTTATTATGAGATTGAACATGTTAAAACAATACAAAAATATATTTCCACAAAAAACAAACAGCACAAATCGGACTTTCATGGATATATTTTATAATAGTGTCGTAGTTTTGAAAACATATAAATTTGTTAAGGAATACGGTGCCACATAAGTATTATTTTTTCTGGAGCTGCATAATTATTAACTTAACTTGAAACTATTAGAGTGACGATATAGGTTCTTACTTATATCGCAAGCAGCGGATGGAAGCGTAAAACTAAGAATTGGGCCGAGTTACGAGCTGTAGGAGAGACCTATTAACCAGCAGTGGACTAGAATCTGCCAAAATAATGATTATTGATTAATTATCAAAAATGTCTGATTAGTCAGACAGATTTTTTCCTTATCTTAATATTTAAATTTCGAGATTCTTCAAAATAATAAATGAGGATAAAGCAGGGTACACACGGGAGATGTGCGATAAGACACGCGTGTCCCCGACATTCGAGGAAGTGCTTGAAGTGATGGAGAGGGACTTTTGAGGATGCCTCATTTGGAGGTTCAGCATTTTCGAATGTACTTACATGCTCATTCTCTTGATTTATAACTATACATAAACATAATGGAAATAATAATATAATCCTTTGCATCAAAAAACATTGATCTAATCAGTTCATTCAACAATATGAAATAAATAAATATTAGTAGACATTTTATCACACAACTTTATCTAACCACACACTAAGAAAAGTTTTACTATGATGATAAGAACGTCTAGACTGTGGAATGAGTTGCCTGAGTGGGGTTTTCCCGATGGTTATAATCTCGGTGTCTTCAAATCGAGAGTGAATCGGTTTCTTCTAGGTAAGCACGCTCCATCTTAGACCGCATCGTCGCTTAACATCAGGCGAGACGGCGGTCAAGTGTAAACCTATAAAAATTAACAAAAATAATATTTTTGAAACACCCATGTATGTATACGAGTAGAACAAATAAATGAATTCGTCACACAAATAAATAATTAATTTGTCTTCACGACCTTCGCGGCTTTGCAGGAAGACTTACACTCAACTGCGCAACAAAGGCAGTCAATGTAGCTCAACATGCTGGCCACGCTTCCAACTACTACCAAGACTACAGTCTGCATTACCCCATAAAGGTCTATTTATAATATTTCATACAACATTAAATATTGGAATAATATTATATGTTAATTTACAAAAAACTACGAAGTCACGGGAAAATAACTTTGAATTATTATTATTATACTCGCAATATTCACGATTTCACTCGCATAGTTTTAATTCCCTTTAATTTTCCGCCATTAAAAGTAGTCAAATACGTCGGAACGGCTGAACGGATCGGGTTGAAATTTAGAACACAGTTAGATAACAGTTTGGAATAGCACATAGTTTACTTTTATCGCAAAAAAAACTACAAGCACTGAAACTAAACGGGTAATACTGAGAAGCGCTGCTAGTCACAAAATAAATATCATTTAAGTTAAAAAGGAAGCTATCTCCATAGAACTCCCTCAAGGTGTCTACTCTGGGCCATCTGTCTTCCTCAGAGCTGTCACCGGCACCTATGCACCTCACGTTTCCCGACCCGTGTGCAACCCGCCTTATAATTGCTTAATCGTGTTTACTTGTGTGCTAATGAATTGTTTAAATCTTGTTTTGATATTGTTTGAATTGATCTTGTTTGAACTTTAGCTTGACAAATTTGCTTCAATTTAACATACATTTAAATCTGGTTTATTTAATACTGTTATGTAAGTACACTCGTATAGCTTACCGTCAGGTGCATGTCTTGCTTGTCATAATATTTTATTATATTAGATAAAAATCTAAATACTTATTTACATTAATTATAAAAACAACATAAGAAAGGTAATTTCAAATATATATCTAATTTAATCATTTTAATTTTGACAAACATTTCCCACACAGCATCATCTGACAAAAAACTAAGCAAAGCTTGTACTGTGGAAGCCAAGTAGCTGACACAAGACTAATAATAGTTTTACACACATACTTATTACACATAGAAACATCCCGCCACAGAACAAAAAATACTTGTATTCATCACACAAATATTTGCACTGGGCGGGAATCGAACCCATGAATAAACCTGGGCTTTGCAGACAGAGCAGAAAGTAGTAGTTGGTACGAGTACGTAGCAGTAGGCTAAGCCACGTACCGACTAAGCTACGATGCTAGTCAAAGTTATAAAAAAATAATTAAGTTAAAACTTTTTGAAGTGAAAACTTCTCCAGGACGTCTAATCTATTTCTAAGAAAACGTAATTTCGAAAAAAAACTCGCGACTTTCCTGCTCTTGTTCTACTTCGTTTCGTCCGATACAACATTGTTAGATGTTTAAATGTTCTAAGCACACTGTAATTAGAGTAGGCTTAGAACATTTAAACAGACAAAACGACGGATCGAAGTAGAATCGGAGTTGGAAATTCGCGAGTTTATTTCGAAATTACGTTTTCGTAGAAAGAGAGTAGACGTCCAGATGCGTTGAGTACCTTTTGGGTGAACAAAAATAATAGAACTCGCATCATCGTCACCAGACGTTTTCCATGAGCTATCAGCTATATGAACGAAAAATGTGAAACTCGAGTCATAGTCACCGAACGCTTTTCTTGAGGCGATATGAATAACATGTGTATTTGCGTACTGTAAAAAGTTATAAGGTTTCCACTTCTACCGGCAGTCTCTTAAACTGCTATTTTTGAAGTGAAAACTTCTTTAGGCGCGCCTAGACAGATTTGTCGTGGGCTGTGAATTGAATTCATTCGTCACGCTCGGGTATGATAAGAAAGCTTCGGGTAAACTCGGGACCATGGCTATTGGCCATCTAGAAATATGTCAGCCAATGGGAAATGCTGAAAGGGCGGTGACAGGCCATCATGCCATGGCCATCTAGAAACGCATCAGCCAATGGGAAATGCTGACGCATTTCTAGATGACCATGCCAAGATGGCGAGGCCACGCCCTCCGGTTACACCCGTGTAGTTTCCAAGGTAAGCTATCAAATTCTGAGTTATAAGTTTTCACTTCTGTCGGCAGTTCCTATGACTGCCAATTTTTTTTATGTAGCCCTGATTACAATAGCTTTTTAGTAGGTACATTGTAAGTACAAGTAGGCAATTTATTATAATTTTCATTTTCAGATCAAGCGCACAAACAAATAACTTTTGCGGCTAAAACTCCTCAAAACTCCAAAGTGACACCCCCGTGGATGCTATAAACCAAAAGTGACAACCCTAATGCGATCGCTTCTCTAATTACAGTGGAAATTCCAAAAATTCGGCGTCATCCCTCCGTCTTAACCCATTAGGGCGACTTGGGGACTCTTGGTCACAATTATTGCTTGTTGGTTAGTTATATCCTTTAAGTTTTTTTCTTTAAATAAAAACATATTTTCACACTAATCTTATATAGGCTATAATTTGGTGTTGTGTGTGAATTGTCCACCAATATTTATTTTACATTTGATTATTTTGTTTGTGGGTTTGTAAGTTCGTTTGTTTGTTCCCTCCTCTCCCATTCTCTACACTGTCTGAATGGCTTTGAATCAAATTAAATACTATGTACTAAATACTATGTATTAAATACTGTGTTTATTCAGGTCAACCTGAATAAACACAGTTTCGTGAAAAACTGGTGAGAACCTTAGAAACGACTAGTATTGGCTTACATGCAAACACACGCGAGACCTAAAATTATAAACAATTACACAGGTTTAGGTTTGGGGAGTAAAGGTTCTCCAATGGCGACCACGAAACTGCAGACGCAGTGTAGGACGGCCCTCACACGATGGACCGATGATATCGTCTCGGTCGCGGGAAGTCGGTGGATGGAGGCGGCACAAGACCGGTCATTGTGGAAATCATTGGCCTTTGTCCAGTAGTGGAAGTGCAGGCTGCAGATGATGATGATGACACACGTTTTTAAATGTGTACCTCAATGTGTACCTGTAATGGAAATACGATTTACATAGGTGTAATAATATATTATGTTTCTTATTGATACTGGCTTAATACGGTGACATCAACGAACAAAAATTCATCATGAAAATGGTAAGAAATAAGAATCACTGAGAAGTTCACCTGTGTAACTAGTCCGTTATTATGCCACTTATTTTACCACTAAGCAGTAATGAGCAAATATTACTATGATGTGTCGGCTTGAAAGGCTTTTCAGTTTCCGTAGACAAATGGCAAAAAACAGGACCCATATAGATTCCTCATGTCTGCCTGTCTGTCCATCTGTATATCACAGGCACTTTTTTCCTAAAGAAATTAGAGGGCAAACAGTCATATTATTATATAAATAATCATATTATTATAATCACCTTCGTACACTGTTTTTCCAATAAATGATTCTGATTCTGATAATCGGGTGACGAGTACAATAATATGGGCAGGTATTAGGATTCTTTATGTTAAAATAGTTGCGTGGTTGTTTTAGGCAGACGTGTTGCCTACCATCATACACATATCTTGTTTGTGCTGATAAAAATCAAACAAACGCAGATTAATTCATGCCCATTTTATTTCATACTCCCCTTGAGATGCAAAGATGCGGAGATCGCTTAATATTCCCCTTCATATAGAGGATGCCTTCGCTGTTTGACAATCCTTGATTTTTGAGGATCTTTGCCAGAGAGCACTGAGTTTACCTTATGAGTTCCACTTATTACCAAGTTAACTCAGTAGTCGTTTAACTTTGGCACCGTATGCGTTGCATAAGCAGCCTACTAAATGTTCCCACTGCTGGGACTGAGAGATCTTTCGCAAGGAGAGAGTCAAGGCCATACATAATCTTCAACGTGGGCCGATGGGGGTTAGTGGATGATACATGATTTCGAAAGATCCTAGGTACATGTTGGTTTCCTTCACCGTTTTAAGTTAGCGGCATCACACACATGACTTCAAAAAGACAGTGGTGTCAGTGGGATTTGAACCTGAGGGCTCCTGATGACACCTTTGGTATAACCTCCATATAATTCCAAACATTTCTTTAAAGCTATGAGCCATATGCAAGAGAATCAATTGAACAGCGTGCTGTTTAATGCTGCCTGTGCAGCGGTAGGTGGTGGGTTCGATTCCTAGTGAGGAGAAATATCGGTGTTTTTAGTAGTGGTAGGACTCTCGGCAGAGTCCGCCTGGGGAAGTACCACACCTTCGCCAATTATTCAACCGCCAAGCAGTAATGTGCAAACTTTACTGTGTTCAGATTTGAAGGGCAATGTTTCCAGAGAAATTATAGGGTTTAGATATAACATCTTAGATCTATGGGTGACGAGCTCAGTGCAGTGCTAGGTAATCATTTGGATTCTTTATGTTTCAATAGCTGCGTGTCACTGTGTTGTTATGTGGCTGGCATGTTGCTTACCATCAGGCACATGACCTGCTGGTCTCATCACTCTTCATTTAAAAAAAAAAGACGTAACAAGGGTCTCTTACCTGCGATTTGCTTATATATACTTAATATAGTCATTTTCTCTTACTCAGTACTCGAATCCGTGACGTTAGACTGAAGATGTTGGAGATCAACCAAATGACCAACAGTACAAAGTGCAAGATTACCAGTCGAAAGTGTGGAGATTGCATATTATGCTTACTTGGGCCAATTAGTTGCCTTTCAGACAAAACAAGCTAGAGAAAATTCAAGTCTTATCGAAAACGTCTGGAGGAGCTATTGGTACTAAAAATCTTTTGCATAAAAAAATATGACGCTATAATTCAAACGTAAGCTCATAGACGTGTGCATTCTCATCTTTTCAACATACGGAGCGTAAACTTGATCTCATTAGCAAAATATTGGCGTTTTCTCTATAGAGTACGTACCTACTAGCGACTTGTTACGATTTTTCTGGGATATTGTCATGTAAAGACCATTAATCGATATAAAGGTTATCCTATCTATCAAGTTGCATCAGATAGCATGCGGTGTGCAAATTTGATCGAAATCGGTCAAGTAGTTTAGGTGTCCGTCGAGGAGTCTTTACTCTTTGCAGGTTCCGCCTGGTGAAGGTCCACACCTTTGTATTACCCTAATGGAACACCGTTTACCAAGTATGTTAACACCTTTGTCAGTTATTCTGCCGCCAACTAGTAATATGCAAGCGATCCCATTTTAAGGGAAACGTTTCCAGAAAAATGAATCTACTCATATCCCTGGGTGACCAGCACAGTAGAGTGCAAAGTAATGATTTGATCTTCATGTTCCATCACCCTCGTGACACTGTGCTATTATGAGCAGACTTATTACACTTACCATCAGGCACATGTCCTGCTCGTACCGTACTCTTTACCATAAAGAATCTAGGTAGATTGATTAATAGAAACTGTTTATTGTACAAAACACATTATTAAAGCTTGTGAAACAAATGACACCCTAAAATTCTGAATATGTGACCAAGTCACAAATAAATAAGAACAATTTAAATTTTTCAACCAATTTTTTAAAGCTTTTGTTTCACAGCTATCTCTTCCAGTACTTCCCAGTCGTTGTAAGTGTACGGGCAACATTATCCCAGCCGCAACCTACTACGACCTCATTAAGGCTCATCTCCACATCCCCTAATGAAATACGCCTTAATTACAGACAACACGGAAAAAACCAATCTTTCACCGACACACACAACGCCGCGCTTCTTACCCGAACTTCTAATATAAATTAAGAACCCCCGCAATATATGTATGTGTTAGTATTGTAAAGTCTTAAAAATGAGAGGACGGAGGAATCTTTAAAAGGGTAGGACTTAAGTGGGGGGTAACTCCCCTGTCCTCTTCCCCCCCTTTGGCAAGGGTGTTGTGCGCCGCGCAAACGCTTTGTACGGCCTACCGGATCTTATTGTCCATTGTTTTGGTTCAATATCAGGACGGAGGTAGGTTAAGTGTTATTCTAAGAAATTAGTTCACGTTTTATGTGTGTTTTATTAGATTTCATTTTACGATGGATTCACACAGCTTTACCTGAGTAAAGGTGCATCTTTATGTGTAATGATGAGCACGAGATGAAGAAGATGAAGAATAAGATGAGGTGGCGTTTTTACGAGTATGCTATAGAGCGAAGGGACGAGCAGGACATGTGCTTGATGGTAAGCGGCATGCATGTCCATAACAACACAGTTTCACACAATTATTGGAATTTAAAGAGGCTAAATAATTATCTTGCACTGTATTGCGATCGTCACCCAAAGATGTAAGATTATTTATCATTGTCTTGTAATTTCTCTGGAAACGTTTTTTTATGGTATAGAGTGACGAGACGAGCAGGACATGTGCCTGATGGTAAGCAACATAACAGTACAGTTACATGCAGCTATTGGAACATGAAAAGTCCAAATCATTATCTAGCACTGCACTGCTCTCGTCACCTTTTCCCTTTAAGACATGATTAAAAAAAACATTTCAACTCTTTTAAAAATGTAATGGTCTAGTGGAGAGCCTGAAACCCACGACACAGGACAACCTAGTGTGGGTTTCAGTGAACACCTCGAAGCTGAAATAATTGTAATTTGTTTAATTTAGTTTTAAGTTATTGGTGTAACTAATGAGATATGTAAGTTTGCGAAATATTAATTATCATTATTTCACAGTCAAAATCAATAAAAAAATGCCTACTATGATGTCAATTAAATTACATTGTTTCAAACAACCCACTCCAAACTACCCTACTGCTCAAAATGCTGCCTATATTGCACACAAGCACATAGACAAAATTGTTATGGGGCCATAACGCTATCTTTTTTAAAAAGGACTGTAACAATCAGTCTAAACTGACCCCTATTGCCTAGCGATGGGCTAGCGAAAAAAACACAGGGCCCTATTAACTTAATCTTATCGTACTCAATGAGTACCATATTATCTCGTACGAGCAAGGACACCTCAGACGGTAAGACCTCTGCTTGAGCTCCCACTGATAGGGTAGGTCAAGGAAAGTCCTGGCGTCCCAGAAGCGGTTGCTCTATGGTCCTCATGTGAACTGTAAAGGTCTGGGCTTTATGTCATACCAGATAAGATATACATTACATTGGCAACATAAACTAGCATACGGATGTCAGCGGGCGTGTGTTGCCAATGTAATCTGTATCTTAACAAGCATGGTATAAATTCCATACTTGAATGTATTTTATTTGTCGGGTGGTAGCCGAATCGTATAATGCCAACTACACACGTAACGATATATCGTAGCGATTAATCTGTGCAAACCGATTTGCGCAGATTTATCGACCGTGTGTATGACAAATCGTTCATCGGTGGCAGTTGCGATGGTCGATGGTCATTTGCACAGATTAATCGCTACGATATATCGTTACGTGTGTTACTGGCTTAAGTCAGCGCAGACCTTAAAGGCTACTTTTTACCATCAAACTTTATTGTAAACGATTTTTGTACGAGTAAGTACCTTAAGAAAAAGAAATCCAAAGCTGACATGCGATCTCACTGTTACTCTAATACAATCTTTTAAAATAATTTATTATTTTATAAATAATCATTAAATGTCTGTGTATTCATCACACTACTAATATACAAAGGTGAAAGTTGGAAGTGTATGGGCTTGTAAGCATCGATATAAACCAATAGATGTACCCTGAACACCTTGAAATTGGTAATAAACTGCGTCTCTGTGTGTATCGTAAGTGGTTTACAAACGGCCAATCTACTTGACCTCTAGAATCGCTAGCAGCGAGATTTGCTGTGGTTCTACTTCTTATTTTGGTAGTTGACAACAAATAGTGATAGGTAAAAACGTCCGACGTCCACCGCTTCCTGCAACCGCCTAGAACTCTAGAACGGAAAGAATGAGCTCACTCTTCCCAACGATGGCATGATTCCGTTCGCCCAAAAGTTTGGGAGGGCACATCTGTGTATTGAGATCGTTGTTTGTAAGTGTGTGTGTTTATTCCCGCGTAACTCTGTAGTGTCTGTTTGGATCAGAATGGAATTAAATATGTACTAAACACATTACCTACCTCAATTACATAACACATACACTACATAAACTTAATTTTTGTATCATTAGAATCAGTGGTTCTCGTCAGATCCTTAATGAAATTATTAATTTGACTTAGAATTGAATTTGGCGAAAATAACTTATGTGTAAATAAAATAAAAATATCAATCGGTCATGAAAAAAATATTTATATTTACTTATTTTTGTTACAAGGGTAGTTTAATCAAGGTAAATGATGACAAGCACACCATTTGGCGTGACTTTGAGGTCATAACAGACTAAAAGAGTTATAATACCGAAACGCGAAAATTGTAAATCGCAAAACTAAACTCGCGAACTATTTAAAAACAAAAGAAAAAGTAACCTATAAAACGGGTATGCGGTAATTTAAATCTACATTATAATGAGACAGTCTACCTTCAAATTGTACCCCATATTACTGTTCGAATACCGCAAAGTTTCGTACAAAGACTTTTCGTACCGCTTGCATCCACATTATATCTTTACCTTCGTTATTTACGTACTATCATTGTCACGCACATGGCATCGCCGTTCCATTAAAGAACTATATCAGCACAATTTAAACAAAGGAACTACGAAAATAGAGTACTGATAAAAATCAACCTTGGAGATGAGGCAATAAGGCGTGGCTTAAATTTCAGGGTTGTGGGCGTATGTTTGCTCAGTTACAGGTTCATAATGACATTTATTAGTAGTCGTATTTGGTACATGACAATAATTAAAATCCATGCACGAACCTCTGTGCCATACCGTACCGCGCACGTGCTGCTTTTAGCATAATATTAACTTTCAAATTATTGGGCGGAAAAATACTCCGAATATGTTTTCAAATTGATACTGGCAGCCAAGCATTCATTGTTTTTTTTTTAATTCTGGAATCCGTTGAAGGAGTTAAAACTTATAATTCTTGGAAATAGAACAAATGCGATTTGGTATTCAACATTTTGTGTGAAACAAAACGTTTTGATGTTAAAGACTTGTTTTTTCTTTCATAAAACACAAAGTTCTAGAACTTTTTGTTTGACAATTGTGATAAATTTCAAAGGATTTTCCGGGTATTGTTTAGGTCGTTTGTGCTTCTAGGTGGCTTGCGACGGAGTTATTTTAAATTAAAATTGAATTCGAATGATAGATTGACAAGAGTTAGTTTGTCATTGGCAACTCATTAATGTAACATAAGAATAATCAAACCAAATAGAGGTAAGAGACTAACATACAATGAACATACTTCTGCTCCCAGCTGGAGCCGTAGATTTCTTTCCTTCGGGACCTTTGATTTTTCCCTAACGGGGGCAGTCCGAGTTGAGGTCATATCGTTTGAGGTGCTCTTGCGGCAATAAGTGAGTACAATAAGGATGTCGAATAATATCAGGTATGTTTCGTGTATACTTTTAAGTATGCGCCAAGAATGTATTGAGAGATAGAATGTATTAAATAGTCTCTAACATCACCGGAAAATTGCTTGCTTACCGGTTTTTAATCGGATGCGCTTTGGTGAGTGTGCGACTGATCTCTATAAATAATCTAATACCACCAGCCTTTTTTTCTATAGGAATGTTCATAGCTCGAAACAGTGACATCGTTTCATGGTTAAGGTTCCAAAGACTCAAACGAAGAGGTTTGACTCTATATACTTTTGTGACAAGAACTTCTAGGCTGAGGAATGCGTTGCAGGGTGAGTTTTTCCCGATGGCTAGGTACAATCTTGACAAATCTAGACATTGACATTTGACATTTGACATTTATATTAATACAATTTTAAGATTCCTTTATTAATTTATCTCTCAACTGATTGACATGAATCTTTAAATTTCTTATGTATGTTTTTTCTGTAATGTATGTACATGAATTGATGTAAAAACAAATAGGACTAATACCCAAAATACAGGTGTGCTATACACCTAGTTTGGGATATTAGGAATATAATTGTAGAATGTACCTATTTTATTGAAATAAACAAGTTGTATTATTTGTATTATCTTGGTGTCTTCAAATCGACAGTGAATTGGTTTTTTCTAGGTAAACACTCTCCATCTTCGACGGCATCGTTGTTTAAAATCAGGCGAGATGACGGTTAAATGTAAACCCATCTAGGTAGAAAAAAAATGGCAGTCGTAGGAACTGCCGATAGAAGTGAAAACTTATAACTCAGAATTTGATAGCTTACTTTGGAAACTACACGTGTGTAACCGGAGGGCGTGGCCTGGGCATCATGGCATGGCCATCTCGAAGCGCGTCAGCATTTCCTATTGGCTGATGCATTTCTAGATGGCCATGGCATGATGCCGAGGCCACGCCCTTTCAGCAATTTCCCATTGGCTGACTCATTTCTAAATGGCCAATAGCCATGGTCCCGTGTTTACCCGAAGATTTCTTATCATATCCGAGCGTGACGCTAGAATCCAATTCACAGCCCACGAAATATCTGTATAGGCGCGCCTAAAGAAGTTTTCACTTCAAAAAGTCTCTTCTAGTTCTACAAACGTCCAAAGTAAATATACCGCACTACTAAAAAAATATTGAAGAGGTGTAATTATATGAAGAAAAAAATAACTAGAAATAGTATTTTATCCATCAAGCGGCAGGGAGCCCATATGGGCTCATCATGTGAAAAAAAATGTGAAAAAAATTGCATCTACCCTCAAGAATTTTGATAACCTCAAAATTTTTGAGGGTAGAGGTTTTGACAAAACCAATCATAAGTGAAGCTTTATCATCTAAACATTTTTGCGACAGCAGTATAAAAAATAAAGTGGCCAAGTGCGAGTTGGACTCGCCCATGAAGGGCTCCGTTGCAGCAAGTAACATAATATACATAGTACACATAGTTCGTTGTAACTTTGATCGAAGTTTTAATAATAGTGTATTTATGACGTATTAAAAAAACTACTCATCAGATCGAGTTCAAACCAATTTTCATTGGTAGGTTGCATGGTAATGTTCATCATATATTTTTTTTAGTTTTTTCATTCTCTTACTTTAGAAGTTAGAGGGGGGGGGGACACACATTTTACCACTTTGGAAGTGTCTCTCGCGCAAATTATTCAGTGTAGACAAAAACTATATTAGAAACCTCAACGTCATTTTTGAAGACCTATCGATAGCAACCCCACACGTGTAGGTTTGATGAAAAAAAAATTTTTGAGTTTCAGTTCTCAGTATGGAGAGCAACCCTATTTTTTTTTTTTTTGTAAAAATTGTAATGCGGTTCACAGAATACATCTACTTACTAAGTTTCAACAGTGTAGTTCTCATAGTTTCGGCAAAAAGTGGCTGTGACATACGGACGGACAGACACAGACAGACATGACGAATCTATAAGGGTTCCGTTTTTACGTTTTACGGAACCCTAAAAACTATGAACTAGTGAAATCAATTAATAGATTTGTCTTAAAATTAGTCTCAACTGAAGGGCTAAGAGATATAATTTTAGTACCTAGATGTTAGGAAAATCCCGTTTAACATAGTTAAATTTGTGGTACTTGTACAATTAATACATCTGCAGTACCCCGTCCACTCGTTCTAATTGGCCAGCGACCGTTGGTAGTGAGCGCTGACCCGCGAACCTTGTTGTTCAGTTTCGAACTTTTTATATGCAGTTTTCAGCTCGCATTTGAAATTTAATTGGTCATTGTAGAACTTATAAGCCTTTACTTAGACCTCTGTAAACTAAATTAATCAAATTAAATAGAGAGTAATACGCATTAATTTTATTTTAATCAAACATATTGCTGATACAATGTCCCAACTTATTCAAAAGGAGTTTTTGTATGGTTAAGTTTATGTTCGCGTTAAATTTAGTTTTGCAAAACTTAACGTTCAGAAGGTATCGTTTTTTATTTTATTTTAGATAGTATATATACTATTGTAAGTTTTATGTTACTTTGTCCAACCACATTGACGTAGTAATTATTGTGTTGTACGACTTTAGGTCACCCCGTTACAAAATTTCGAAAACTAGAAATGTTAGTCATAAGTACGTACTGTCACATGTCGATAGAATTAAAAACTTAGAATTTTAGTATGAAACACCACCAATATTGTACAATACATCACTTCTACTGCTAGGTATTTTAGATATATTTCTATTTACGCATGTATTTGTTGTAGTGGTAGGACTCTTAGCAGAGTTCGCCTGGGGAAGTACCACACCTTTGCCAGTCATTCTACCGCCAAGCAGTAATGTGCAAACATTACTATGGTCCGGTTTGAAGGGTAATGTTTCTAGAGAAATTACAGGGCTTAGAGATATAACAACTTAGATCTCTGGGTGAGCGAGCGCAGTGCGGTGCTAGGTAATGATTTGGGCTCTTCATGTTCCAATAGCTGCGTGTCACTGTGCTGTTATGTGGCAGGCGTGTTGCTTTCCATCAGGCATATGTCCTGCTCGTCTCGTCACTCTTTATTTAAAAAAAATGTAGATAACGCTAAAGTCACAAAAGCGCGCAGGTCCTTTCCGCTGCTCCTCCGCAGCACCAACGCTACGCCGCTACATCATCATGTCAGTGACGCAAACCTACAAAATTTTCCTCTCCCAAAAATTGCCCAAACGCGCTAAAAATAAACTTTTCCTTTCAAAAAACAAAGCTTAATACAAAAATAAATCACGTGCGTGTAAGCCTATACACGTCACGTTTAAACCAGCAGCAACCTTTCATTAAGTAATCTACGTGTTGAAAATGTGCCGAGTCACATGTCGAGTGCCAAGCGCTTGTGTTGGCACAACTCCCTCTGTTTGTTTTGTACTGCCCGCTTTTGAATACTGAGTGAAACGTGATTTTTAAATTCTACGCGGTTACCTTGATACGGAACTTGGAGAGTCGATGTATCTTTTTTTGGACTTGAAATTTGAGAAACAAAGTTAAATTCTAACCACCTTTGTACTAAGTTTTGTCGTGTAAGATGTTCACCTGGAGATATAGGTACATCTAGAATCTAGGTTGTCGAATGCGTTGTTTCAACGACGGTTACAATCTTGGTGTCTTCAAAAAGAGAGTGAATTGGTTTCTTCAAAATAAGCACGCTCCATCTCCATTGTAGACCGCATCGCGTAGCTTAGATAATATCAGGCGAAATGGCAGGCAATTATTAACTAAAAGTTTAAAAAAACTATGTCAAGTTACACTATCGTAAAGTAATATTACTGTGTTTGAAAAGCAACGTCGCAAGAGAAATTGCTGCCCTAATAGAAAAATCATCTTATTTTTTGGTGATGAGCGCAGTGCAGTGCTTGCTAGGTTGCAATTCGGATTTCCAAGTTCAAATAGCAGCTGGCACAGTCTTGTTATGGGCTAACATTTTATTTACCATCAGGTGCATGTCCTGTTCGTCTTTCCTCTCCAAACATTATGAAAATAAAACTAGCACGTAAAAACTTAAGGTACGATCACCAACTTAAATAATACGTGTAGGGTAGATACAATAAAAGAAAAAAAGTAAAAAATATGTCGGTGAACACTGGATCCCACACTAGGGTGACCTGTGACGTGGTATCCAGGCTCCTTCTTGTGCTAAGATTATAATATATGAAAACACGTGAAAAAATGTAACTTAAGCATAATTGTGTTAGCCTTTCTGACTTCTTCCATGCATTACATGAAAAATTTGTAAACGTTAAAATAGTGACGTTACGTCACTATTTTCAGTTTCAGTCAAGTTTCAGTCCTGTTGCAAAACTCGATTTTTATGTTTATTTTTATGTTTTCCTGTTGACCTTTGGTTCTAAAAATACGTTTCATGACACAAAAGTCAAAACTTTCTTTGCCGATTACGCTGTTTACTAAACAGAAGCGGTCAAGTGCGAGGCGGACTCGCCCTGAAGAGTTCCGTAGCAGCAAGTAACATTATACATAAGTTCTTGTAGTCCGTTGTAACTTTTATCGATGTTTTAATAATAGTGTATTTATGACGCACTCAAAAACTACTTACTAGAACGAGTTCAAACTAACTTTCGTTGGAAAATTGCATGGTAATGTACATCATAATATATATTGTTTGTTTTATTATTCTCTTATTTTAGAAGTTACAGGTCACTTTTTATCAGTTTGGAAGTGTCTCTCACGCAAATTATTTAGTTAGAAACCTCGACATTATTTTTGAAGACCTATCCATAAACACCCCAAGACCACACCGCAGACACACGTATGGGATTGATGAAAAAAACTGTTTCAGTTTCAGTTCTAAGTATGAGGCACCATCAAAATTTATGTTTTTTTTTTGTGTAAAAATCGACTACAGTTGTTATATAGTTGTATAGTTATTATAGTTTCGGAATAAAGTGGCTGTGACTTACGGACGGACGAATCCATAATCCAGGGTTCCGTTTTTAAGTTTTACGGAACTTTAAAAACGGACTGTATTATCATCTCCAGAAAGACTTTCGCCAACCATTCTGATTCGGGTTTATTTTTATAGTATAGAGCGAAATGACAAGCAGGACATGTAGCTGATGTTAAGCAACATGCCTTTTTTTTTTTACTTTTATAGGTTCACACTTGATTTGCCTGCCCATAGTAGCACAGTGTCAGGCCGTTATTGGAACATGAAGAGTCCAAATCATTACTTAGCATAACTGCACTCGTGACCCAAAGACATAAGATGATACTTTCTGAGAATTCTACTCCTAACTCTGTAGATTCCAAATTCTTGCTTGTAAGTGTTGCGGAAGGTATTTTTCGCTACTTCGTCTCATTATCAAAAATCAACCCTAAAAATACGATGTAATAGTAATTAAAATCCCCTAACACAATTAGGAATAGCGTAATGCACCAATTCATAATTTATTACGCATACCGCGTCTCCCCTTTCCCAAACTTTTCCAACTCGATTACGGACAAAGAAAAACTTCAAGCAACTTCGGAATTTACGAAAAAAAATTAAGATAAGGCGAAATGCCGCGACTGGCAACCTTTATAATCGCATCAGCAAACCCTGGATTGTTCTCGCGCGTTAATTATTGATAGAATGAAACTTTTATCAAAACTTCAGGAGCAGAAGCCGAAATTATTTGAAAGCAAGGAAACCCTTCATAATGCCTGCGAAAATATTAAAACAAAGCCAAGGTGGCCCCGCCCGGACAAACGACTTAGGGAACTCTATAGAGCTGCTGAAACACGTACCTATTTCCTTTAGTACGTTAGAGGTATAAACTATTTTGTCACGAATTTTCAGCACGACTTTTGTCTTTCCTATATAGCACTGTACGAGTATATTGAGCACGAATTTTCTCGTTACGCTATAGTGGATTTGAGCACGTTATTAAAATAATGTATTTAATATGGAGAAATCATTAAAATAACATTAAAAATATAATTTAATAAAAATTGTGAATATTATAATTGATTGTGGCGATGGAACGTTATGCCTTTACGTTAGATACTTAAGACCGTTTGTATAGATTGTATCTATTCCTTATAATTACTACAAAAAGCTATGTGTATCTTTATTTCAATAGTAGGTATATTTAATTATCACACACTGTTAGTTAAGTACAATATTTAACTTGATACTTTTTAATTACTATGATGATTAAACCTGATCAACATTTGTTAGAATATATTGTAATATATGAACACAATATCTGAAACATACCAGTATTTAAGACACATAGAAAAACCCAAAACACATGTACATAATATTCATGATAGAAATTGTTGTTCTGAATAGGAATTGAACCCACGTCCTACGGCTATTAGGCCGGATTACTACCATGAGGCCAATTAGTAATTAATTATCTGGGAGATACGTAAAAAATACTTCATGTGTTCTATCTAACTAACCAAATAGTATTTATGCAAAATAGTAAAATAGGGGTTGCTATCATCTCTAGATCTGATTCCGCGAAAATCCGAAGACGACTGCTCGCGGGTGGTGATTAATACAACGCATCTCCCCAAGGTTTAATCGCTCGCCGGCAACATTTTTACCCAATTTTTGGGTGAGCCTCCCATCTCCCTGTACCCCTGCCGAGCCCACCCCTTTCTTTCGTTAAGATAAATTATCCTGCGATCAGGATAAGAGTGTAGGTTAAAATTGCCGCCTTTAAAATTCGGCGTTTCGCTCGCCTTAATATTTATGCTCGAAATTAGTGTATTTCGCCCGACTTTCAACGAGGCTGCTGCGAAATTATTTGTTTCTATATCTTTTGTTTTATTGTGTAACATTTGAGATATATGTGTTTCTAACCAGTATGTATCTATAAATATTTTGGTATCAAATTAATCTAATAGTAATATAGCGAGTTACAAAAAACAATGTTCTATTTTGCAAGGGTACTCTAATTAGATCTTAAAGTAAGCTTGTATCATTGGACTCATTCATGGCTTTCGTCTAGATAATATTTTATGAAAATAATTGAATCCACGAAGTACTTCCAAACCTTATGGTATCTTTCCTTATCCTTAATAAGAATCTCTATTTTAGAACTAGTAGTTAACGCGCAAGATGGCAGTAAAATGTGAGTGTATTAGCAATAGAAACCATAAGGGATTTTTGAAGAGTTTGCCTGAAGAGTTCCTATGTAAATTACTGGCAGTTATTTTACCAAAGATCGTGCTCAAATAATCCGATCTGAAAAATAATGTTTCCTGAAACACTATTTCAGTTCTAGAATATAACTTTTAATCAATTATAAGCAAAATGACACAAAATTTGTGACTTAAAATTATGACTTAAAATTGTGATTTAAAATTGTGACTTAAAATTGTGACTTATAATTGTGACTTAAAATTACTGAAATAAATAAACATATTTATAGTGGTGTGGATTTCTTTTACTACACTCAAACCGAGCAAAGGTCGTTATAAATGAATGCAATATAGTTTATAACGCAATCCTACTAATATTATGGCTGGCCTGATTGGTAGTACCTACCTAAGTCTGCCTAGGAAGCAGTGAGTCGTGGGTTTCAGTCCCCACCACCCAGTACAAATATTTGTGTGATGAATTGAAAATATTTGTACTGTGCCTGGGTGTTTTCTATGTATTACAAAGTATAATTAATACTTATTTATTAAAAAAATATAAAAGTATTATACGTTATTTATCAGCTTTCTGGCTTTACTACAATCTTTGTTTGGGATCAGTTGGTTTTGTGTGTGATATATGTAACAATATTTATATGTTTTAATTGTTAATACACACTTTTTATACATAGGAACACCCAGACACATAACAAATATTTCTATTCATCATACAAATATTTGCTCTGGGTGGGAATTGAACCCACGGCCCACGGATTTGTAGGCAGACTTATTATCAACTAAGCCTGTCGTTTGTACTTAATCACGCCTTGAATTTAAATTTTAAACACAAAATATATCCTGGAATAGCACATGCATATTGCATATACACAGATACGCATTTTTTATAGCAGGAAAATGGTTTGGGACTGGATTGTATTGTGGTGTGAGAGATGACCACCCATAGACTACAGGCCCGCGAACAAAATTTACATAGTAAATGAACCACCAGGAGACCTATGTAGGATGATAGAAGGGTATAAAGTAATAAGATTCAGCACTATGCCGTCACTTGTAAGTTGTCCAACTGAGGACAGTCGAAAAGGGGGGTTTGCAACTGTCGATTATTTCTCCTTGTTGCATGATTTTTGTACGACATTACGAAATAATGGATTAGGAGAGGTATTGAAACTGTATGGAACCAATGCCGTACATAATCAAATGCCCAAATTTAATCTGTAAATCGTCGAAAAAGCACGAATTTTTCAGACAAACTAATAACTAAAAACTTAAAATTTATAATTTTTATAGGTTCAATACCTCTTCTTATCTATTATTCTGCAACGCCGTACAAAAATCATGCGACAAGGGGAAATGATCGACGGTTGCAACCCCCCCTCTTCGACTGTACTCATTTGGACAGCTTACAAGTGATGGCATAGTGTTGAATCTTATCTTATCTTAATCTATATATAAATCTCCTGTCACGATGTTTGTCCGCGATGGATTCCTAAACTACTTAACCGATCTTAAATTAAATTGGCACACCGTGAGCAGTCTGGTCCAACTTGAGAGATAGGATAGTTTTTTTTCGATTAATCGTCCTTATATGACGAAATCCGAGCGAAGCCGGAACTGGCCGCTAGTTACTTTATATTCTTCTATCATCCTACATAGGTCACCTGGTGGTTCATTTACTACGTAAATTTTGTTCGCGGGCCTGTAGTCTACCAGTTTTTTTTTTTATCCATCCAAACTTTCGCAAGTATAAGATTATTAGGATAATAAGTGTTGTAATGTGATTCCATTTTATAAATGTGTTTTGTAATACAGTAAAAAAGAGTTTTTTGTATTGAACATTGAATATTACAAACTACCAGACAAATCAATCTTACTTCAGCATAAAGCCATTGTCGTGCCATAAAACAGTCCGCCGATTGTTCCGTTCGACCCATTTGTCCTACTCCTTTCTCAACGTTAATGATTTCTTTGATATTTGACTAAGGTTTCGTTTTGGGGGCTTTCGTAAAACAATATTTTCTTGGTTTTAATCAAAGCCAGCGTAAGTCGATACGTATAAATTCGGCTTTAATTAAGATTTGTAGACTCGTATATGATTTTGAATCGGAAATTAATGACAGATTTAGTTAAATTGCATGAGCAGTGGTGGCCTAGTAGGAGGAAAGTACAATTTTATTACCGTGAGATCGTAGGTTCAAATCCCGACTGCACTTTTGGGTATTGTGTCAAGTGCCGATGTATAAGTTTGTCATCATCGCTGGCTTCAACAGTGAAGGAAAACATTGTTAGGAAACCGGAATGTTCTAAGAATATTTTGAGGTCACTTTTAACCCGCCAACGTGCCTTTAACCTTTTTTTTGTGTGGGGGAAATACATTTACGTATCCCCACCATGCAGGGACATGATGAGGTATGTCGGGCTCGACACCATGACGACGACAGACATGGTGCCTCTACCGACTAAAACCCCCACAGATTTCTCCTGCATGGCCAGGGATCAGGGTTGCGGGGTCACTTTTCGGACTCAACGCGCACTAACCTAACCTAACGAACCTGGCGGGTTAAGACCTTGACTCTCTCTTTACGACAGAAAGCTTCGAGTCTCACGCACCATTACGAATATTTAGTGGACTGGGTATACACCCCAAACGTTTTACATAAAGCAAAAAGTAAGGCAAATACATCAGGACTTAATGCAAAAATAATGCGTCCAAGTAATCAAGACAACGATAGCCTCTGCCAACACACATACAGCCTAATGTCAACACACACAGTCGCAATTGACATATATACGTAATGTAACGTAACCGTGGTGTGGAAGAAGGAAGAACGGAAAACTTCCACGAAATTTGCTTGCCCAAATGACGACGCTTGTTTTTTTGTAGGTGGTTGCTTATAAGACGTTGGAAACGTATGGATACGACGGGATTGTTGTGAAAATTTTAGACTAAGACGAAATGGATATGTAATAGAATTTTACGTAAGAAGTATTTAATAGTATTCAATCAAATAAAATAGTAACAAGATTTTATGCTTGCATCATTAAAGACAAATAAAACTTTACAGATAGAAAACTCTATAATAAATCAGCCAATGGGCCACGCGTTTTTGTAAAATTAGTATTATTATTTCACTGAATTCTATCTTCGGTAAAATATTATACGGTTATGTTGCCATCTTTGTACTTAAAAAAATACTTATATGACATAAAATAAAATGAAACGTGTATGATGGTATATAAGTAAATCAAGTATCAGTAATTGAAAAAAAATTCGAGGTGTCGTAAATCGTTGTTAAAAAAATAATGCAACTGAAAACAATAATGTTCAAAGATATGACCCACCACAAGCGCAACCATCAAAGATGTAAGCTCTAAATAAAACATTGCATGATCATCGTATTGAATTTGAAGGCTTTTTAAAGTAACTAGTTTCTCAGAGAGAGTGTTAAATCCAAAAGAAGACATAAGTGTCGATTACAGCGCCCTAAGAACTAAGAAAATCATATGTGACCCACCTATTTTGAAGTTTATTATTTGTGTTTGTTGTTGTTATTTTAGGTCGATTATATGCTGAAATTGGTTTGAACTTGAAGCAGGGAATCGACACCATTGTTTTATGAGGGATATCCATATTATTCTAGCGCACCCTAACAAACTTATTAAGATTTCTTTTCTTTTTACTCTGTACGCGGTTAGCGACGTATGACGCAAGCTAACGGCCTCTAGGGGGGTCGAAATGAGAGGGGGTGAGAACCACCCCTGCACGCATGGCCGCTCTCATGATTTAAGCACAGGGATAAGAATGAAATTAAAAATACATCCTCGCTCCTTGGGGTGCCAGGGAGACATATATGCAAATGGACCCCCAATCCACCCCCTATCTTAGGGGGTATTTTTTGTTAGGATGCTATTAATTTGGGGTGTAACTCACTAAGTATAAGCGTGACTGTACGCATATATGAGGGTAGGTATTCTTTCTTTCCTTTATCCTCTAAATTATGTGGGGATGCGAGAGAAAATTATGAAGTGAATTCAGGTGTAATTTATTATTTTTTACGATGTTTGTTTTGATTACATTCTCATCTTGAGACAAGATTTTGGGTTCTTGCGTATACATAAGTACGTGTAAATTAACCCAATTTACACAAAATGAAGTCAACAAAGATACCTTGACCGGATGCGATGGAGAGAAGGCTGCTTTTCTGTCGTTCCTTGCTGTTGAACATCGGGTTGACATTTGTAACAAATATAGATAGATTAAAGTCTAGAAAAACACATAGTCTCTCAACGAAACCTTATTCTAACCGGAACATAGTAATATTACTTTACGATGAAATAACTGACAAAAGTTTTTTCAACTTTTATGTAAACCTGTAATCATCTTCATTTATACTTGACCGCCATCTCACCTGATTCACTCTCGATTTGAAGACCAAGATTATAAGGCTAAGATTATAGGGCAAGTTTGTTTCTGCATGATCGTGCAGATCAGTTGTACACTCTCTGAAGTGTATCCGCGATGTAAGCGTACGCACTACAGAGTATGATTCAATTGTGATTTCAATTTTAATTTCCTACACGAAAATTTGCCACATTCGAACGCAAGCTAATAGATAAATCAGATAACAGAACGTTACAATCGCCTGAGGGTGTGTCAGGGGCGCCACAATCGGAATCAGTCGATGTTCAATACTGTGGTTTAGCATTTTCCTTTAATATGGTCATGTATATCAGTGCAAGCTAAGCTACACGTTAAGATAATCTCACGTGGTTGTTCAATATTCTACTGTTATAATAAACACAAAAGTTTGGATATTTGTTGCTCAATTACGCCGGACCGCCTAAACAGATCGAATAAAGATTTGGAATACAGATAGATTACAGTCTGAAATAGCACATACGCTACTTTTAATCGCAGGACAATAACGAAAATGGGAAGTGACATGAAGCTACTAAATAAGGCCACCCGTCTGTTTTTTTTTCAAGTGACCCTTATATTAAGCGACGATGAAATCGATTCGCTCTCGATTTGAAGATACACATCCTACTAATATTATAAATGTCAATGTATGGATGTTTGGATTTGTTGCTCAATCACGTCCTAACGTATGAATGGATCGGGCTGAAATTTGGAACATAGATAGATTATAGTCTGGAAGAACACATAGGCTACTTTTTATCCCGGAAAATCAACGGAAACAACAACGGGAACGGGAACTACGCGGGTAACACCGCGGGGCGCTGCTAGTATTAAACCTCATACAAATCTTATGTCATTTTTTTTTCTTTTCGCTATGTCATTTGAATTTGACAACCAGACTAACAAAGCTGACACTTCTGCTCCCCGCGCTTTACTTCAGTAGTCACAATTTGATTTCATGCCAACGTCACTTCTTGTATAATTTAAAAGTTCTAGGTACTTAGTCTATGAAAAAATTCCACGTTAGGGATACCTATAAATTGGACGGTATCGATTTATCGATTGTCATTGTCACTAGATCAAATTCATAGTATTCGTTTGATAGTATTGAAACACTATCGCGTGTTTTTTTTAACGCGGTCTGTTCTATGGTTGTAAATTTAAAATTTGTCACATTGTCTTTAACCGTGTTTTTGTCGTCATTTTTGATATGAAAACTTTTGGCTCACTACAGACAGATTTTTCGTGAGCTTTCTTTTTGGATTGAATTCTATCGTTACGCTCGCAAATGATAAAAAATCTTCGGCTAAACTCGGTACCATGGCCACTGGCCATGTTTTTTTTTTAAATAAAGAGTGACGAGACGAGCAGGACATGTGCCTGATGGTACACACACACACACACACAAACAGCAACATACCTGCCGCATAACAGCACAGTGACATGCAGTTATTGGAACATGAAGAGTCAAAATCATTACTTAGCATTGCACTGCGCTCGTCACCCAGAGATCTAAGATGTTATATCTCTAAGCCCTGTAATTTCTCTGGAAACATTGCCCTTCAAACCGGAACACAGTAAGGTTTGCACATTACTGCTTGGCAGTAGAATAACTGGTAAAAGTGTAGTACTTCCCCAAGCGGACTCTCCAAGAGTCCTACCACTACTAGAAATGCGTTAGCATTTCCCACTGGCCATCTAGATATGCGTCAGCATTTCTAGATGGTCATGATCAAGCGACGCGACGCCTTCCGATTTCACCCGCGTAGCTTACCTACAAAGTAAGCTATCAAATTCTGAGTTATACGTTTTCACTTCTATCGGCATTTTCTATGACTGCTATTTTTTTTTTAACCATGTTCAAGCAAAAACACAGTGATCAAAGGTAAGTAAGGACTGCAGGAAAGAAAATTGGCCAAGTGATTCAATGTTTTTTTATGGAATAGTTTCATTCACTGAGTATTAAACAGTATTTGCACATAGGTCAAAAGCAAAATTTAGACTTTTTACAGCATACAAAATTAATAAATAACCCACACAGAGAGAGACATTTCAAAATGTGAAACCCATCTCATAGCCCAAATTTTGTAATAGGTATCGATGTTTGACTTAGTTTCGATATTACGATAAAATTATCACATTATCGGGCATCTCTATGACACTTTTGGTATACTTTTTTCATAAAATTATCTATGGGCAATATGACGTTTGTGTGTTGATCAAAATAATTATTCTTGTTTACATTTTCGTCTATTTTTGTTCTTTATTAGGTGCAAATGTTCTTTTCGCACCTTTTTACCTAAGATTTATAACAAGTGTATTGTACCAGGCTGCAGTTACTTCGGAAAATACGTCTGTTACATACCTACGTTTCCACATTGGAAAGAAAAACACTCCAAATATGACTTATATCCTGTGAAGTGGTGATTATTTTGCTAAAAAACTGTTGCGGAACTTAATCTAGATGATTTCCGACGCTAACATTGGACTGGCACTATCGTAGTTAAAATTAAATAACAAAAAGTTTATTGGTGCCTACGGCTCAAAACATTTTTAAAAGAAATTGTTCAAGAAGAAATAAATGTATCAAGCCAATTTGCGCTATATTTTTCTTAGAAACTGGTTCCTTTTAGGTGTAAAAAATTAAATAATGTATGATGTATACCTACCTACTGGCGCGAACGCACGAGTTGGCAAATTAGATCATTGTGTTGATGCAGTTTGTTTAATTAAAAAAAATAAAAAAAATGGCGCCATATCATTTTCAGCACAGATAAAGTGAATTTAGTCTAGTAACCATAGACCAATGTTCCTTGTTCCCGACATGTCCGTCTGAGAGTATCTCTCTACTTAGCTACTTAGTCTGTGGTATTAAATCCCTTGGCGACTTCCCATTGAAAAACATTTCATTTGAGAAATTTGAATTTTTGTCAATGTTTATTTTTTTATTGTTTAATTGGATGAGTTGCAGCCAAAGAGTTTACATATCCTACGTATAGAGTTAGAACAAACGTTTTGCAGCGAAAGCACGGGTTTTATCGCTCTTGTAGAAGTGTCATACTTTTGTCGCGGCACATCACTATGTTGCCATAGCTAACATACACCTCATCTGCTTATAATTGGTACAAAGAAACCGTGCAAAAAAACCTGATTTACTTATTCTTTATCTAAGGTTGCAGCCTCTGACAAATTATGGCAAAATGCTATAAGCTTGCAGTGCCCATTCTTTCTTCTTATACGTTACCTTCTATTTCTCAGTGATAATGAATCTCTAATTCATTCCCGCATTACAGTGGTGACTTAAATTTTGAAAACAGTTTAGTAATTTAAATTTTACTACCAACAAGCATACCAAAGAAATTTTTTTTTTACTTTTATTATGTTAGTTCAGATTAGAATCGTAGCGAAGCTACTACTGGTTAACGATACTAACAAATTTGTATCACACGAGGGGATCGAGAGGGATTTGTTTGTCGCGATGTGTCGACACCCGCAACTAAATTGGATAATACGTGCCGTTTATGACATGTCGAATTTTGTATTTTGGATGTTACGGCTCACTTGATACACCGATTGGTCCTTACTGCTGATATTGGCTTCAAATTTCAGAAGGATTTTTTTCAAGTGTTGTCCGTTTCATTATTTTTTTAAATATGGAGTGGTGAGGCTGGATTTGTGCCTGATGGTAAGCAACATTCCTGTCCATAGCAGCACAGTGACTCGCAGCTATTGGAACATGAAGAGTCCAAAACATGCGCTTGTCAATCGTTTTTTAAAACCCTCTAGCGTATTGAAATAATTGCGATCTAAATTATGTTTAATTACTTTTCGATGTTTTGGTTGCGTTATAATCAGGGGGCCATAGTCACAAAAAGCTGAATAAAATGCGGGTCATCTCATTGGAAAATCGGAAATCTCCATCCCTCCCACTTGGTCCACAAAAATCGCAGGGCTGTCACTGCGTCACTTCGCGACGTCGGGAGGTAATTACAAATAATTTAAATCGCGGTTAACTCCAGTTTTATATTTCAGCATGTTTCAAGCTTCCAGAATGTTCCCAAATTTGGTTCGAAGTGACTCAATGTCATACCACACCTACGCCTTAGTATGAAAGAAAAAACCCACGAACTTTCGGATCACGCCTCGCAAAGCAAAGGGCAGATCGATGCTTGTCAAACAATAAATGTCACGTCCACTCCCTCATGTTAATTTGCAAAATTAACTACAAATCAGTACATGGAAAATTCTCCCCTATAACATTGGGAATACAGTGGTGAGCAGTCGTGAAGGTAACGTGGTAAGATGGGGTGCCCGATTTTTTGAGGTGCGAGCGTTGCCCCAATTTTGGCGAATGTTTTCCAAGATTAAAAAGTATGGGGAAAGTCACCTATGCCGATTTATGATTATCTTTCTTTCGAAGTTAAATCACAGAATTTGAGTGAGAAATTGCTCGTGTGTGATATCGCCATCATTGACTGGGTTGATAGTGGCTTGTTGATAGTGCGTCTATTGCATTGCGCTCATCATTGGTTTTTGTTTTTTTCTGAGAATATAAACTATTCAATAGTAACTAATTCAATAGGCTTTTCAATAAAAACTATTCAATAGGCTTTTCATTTATGCGTGTTTTTTCTTATTACTTGTTATGTATTTTTTTTAAATTTTATTTAATAAAACATTTTCCAATGACTTCAAAAGTCAATAAGATATTTATGTAGTTCAAATATCGAATAGTGTAATTTGCATTCTATTCACGATATAACGTAATCCAGCTCCATTGTAAAGCTAAGCACCCACGAGCGAGCCTCGAGAACGCAGAACGCATGACTTATGGCAGTTTGTCATACTCGCAATCAAATGCGTAGAAACCCGGCGTGTCTCCGATCTTTGATTAATGCCTTTCTTAATTACTAAGTTATCGCTCGAATGGGGGGTGATACATGTGTTCCAAGCTTAATTTATTGACTTTTGCGGCGCTCGTTTTTGGGGTGAGCTTGTTCGATTTTTTAAATACTTCTGATGGAGAAGTTTTCTTAACTTATTTTGCAAATGGAATGGATATAGTTAGCGATCGTTTTTTATTTTATTTTTTCTTTACTGCAACCCTATGAGTACATTAAAAAGCAAAGGTATCGCAAAATATCAGGTCAAATTGCTCTTCTTAATGGTGGTTGAGGAGGGCAATGGCTGGCACCATGCGTCATACACTTGTGAATGGGTGTAGCTTGAGAGCTTGACTGCTCTTGGCATATACGTGACATTCATTTAAGTAGGATAAATTAGGATATTCCTCGCCATTATACAATCAAAACCATTTGTTTTATAGTTTTTAAAATCTTCCATCCTCTGGTATTCGCGGAGTTTGATGTGTCACAATAAAAACATGAAAAAAATATTTGCATCGTTTATCGATCTGTATTTTTGACCGACTTAAAAAAGGAGGTTCTCAATTCGATTGTATATTTTTTGCATGAATGAGTGTTACACGATAGCTCCACGCTCCACCAATTATTTGATTTGATCGTAAATGGATTTTGATAATTATTTTTTTTGCTTAGTAAATCTTTTATTATAAATTTTTTATTATAAATTGACATTCGTTTCAGTTAATAAACGAAATCCTACTAATATTACAAATGCGAAAGTTATGATGTGTGGATGTTTAGATATTTGGATGTACGTATGTTAAAATTTACGTATCTATGTTTAAATTTAAATACAGTTAGATTGTGTTCTAGAATATCACAAAGACTTCAACCATGAGATCGGGAACTGCAACGGATCGCTCCTAATTACTAAATTACTACGACTAAGACTTACTTACCTATTTGTTGGAAAAAACTTGAAAGTCTTGAACATCGCCGCAAAGATGCTAGCTAGCTTGTTAATCGGGTTTTTATCGGGTAGATAGCTACATTTCAGAGAAAATGCAAATGATAAAGAATAAGCAGCCCAAGATGTTTCAACTGCTGAGACTCGGGGGCTTCTATCGCAAGGAGACTGTAGTACTAAATAGTCGCTTTACTATTTATCGAGATGGCGAGATGGCGATCAAGTACCTACAAGTATCTTGTTGTTCATTAATAAAAATACTTTGTAAAATAAATGCACCTTAAATTTCCGACAAAAGCAGTCGTTAGTGGTAGGTGATTTAAACTCTTTATGCGACGTGTCACTGTGCTTTTATAGAAAATCATATTGCTTACCATCAAGTCCACTGAAGTTACGGCTGGTCTAGTCAGGAGAACGGCGACTGCTGCTCCAGAGCTCGGGGTTCTAAATTCCTCGTAGTACCACTGTCTTTTCATCTTAGAATCTTTCAAGGTCATGTGATATCATTCACCAACCAGCGTAGTAGCATAATTTTAAAATAATTTTAAAATAGAACTGGGTCAGTGTAGTGGATTATCAGATTGATTCTTGCCGCGCAAGAAAAGGTCCCTAGTTCTAGCAGTGGGAACATTTAGTGAGCTGCATTGTGCTATGCTAAACACACTTCTCACTCGTTCTGTCACTATGTCTTGTAAATCTTCGGGAAACGAAGACAAGACTCCTATCAAAACTAACTAAAACAGTACACCAGAGAATTGTGCGTGATTATCCACCAAAAAGTTTTTAAACGTCACTATTCCAAATTCAAAATCTACGTACGCACTAAAGTCGAACAAGATCCACCTCACCCCAAATTAAAAAACAAAGCAAGCACACATAAAGCCGCACACACACTACGCCCCGTCTAATTATCAGAGGGCTGCGTAAGAAAGTATTGGCGCATTTTACGACGCGTGTCTCCCGCGTTCCAGATAAAAAATCTCCCATTTCCTTAATTCGTTTATCGGGGCTGGCGAGGCTTTGTCTCCGATCGATGGAGGACTCCAAATGAGCGCGGAACGTGACGCGAGTGTGTATTAGGCTTAAGGTGACAGTTTTAAGGCGGTCGTCTTAAAATTTTAGGTTATGAGACGTAGCTGTTTTGATCAACGGTTTGTGTACGGGTTTGGGATAGCTTTTAATAACGTTTTTTTTTTGCTTTGAAAACATTAAAAAGGACTTAAATGTGATCTTAATTATTTTTAGTTAATTAATGTTTCCAATATTAGTCCATTTCGAAATTAAAAAGCTCCTTTGGAACTAAATACATGGTTTTCTGAGCATTTATCTTGTTTGTATTGAGATTTTAGAGCTACGCAACTTTTTGAACAGTACGATTCCAAATCACTGCACACTGCACTGCGGTGATCATTCTGACATGTAAGTTGATTTATTTATTTGCTTTGTAATATATTTGGAAACATTGCCCTTCAAATCAGAACATCATGCTTACAATTACTCATTGGTGATGAAACAGCTGCCAATTAATTGACTCTTTCTATCGTCAAAATAAAATTGATTCATAGTCCCGATCGTTCGTTTTAAAATCATTTGATTTAAATACCTTTTCTCAAAAGCCACCACCTTTTCGAGTATCGATGTAATACCCGTATTTTTAATAACATCTCGCGATATTACGGCAAAGAAATTACAATCGTTCGCAAATGAACGAACGACGATGTCCTCCCGTACATGTCTTCGCGAACACCCTTGGAACGGTTTTGATACTTTAGATTTTTGTTTTTCGTTTTTTTACTAGAAATTCATGCATATCGCTGAATAACAAAACTTGACTTATTGACTGATGTGTGATGTCGTTCGTGAATTTGTGCTCATTTAACATTACAAACGTCAAAAATTATTTCTGTCTTGATTTGTAATTCCCAAATATTACTCAGTTTTTTTTGGGCTTGTCTACACGTTGACTGAATTTTAGTTTATGATGGTTAGTTAATGGCAGTAAGTAATTTATTTTGTAAACGGTTTTTTTAACTTAAATTTTGGTGGAATGATCTTTTACATAAAAATTACGTGATCATGCCAAATTTTGATAAAAACTGCAGCTAAGAGCAGTTTATTTTTTGTCCCAAAATTGGGCAAAGGCCTTCTTACTATAGTTTATATTCATAACTGACTAGCAAGAACATCAAACCATCTAACATCTAGGATGGCAACCGACATAATATTTGCCCAATATAGGCAGAATACAGATCTATCACACTCATTTTACCTTCTTGCAATCCTACTGTTCGGTTCATGATTTTTCTTAAGTATTAATGGGCTTACGCTTGACCATCTTTTCTGATGTACCTAACGGCATCCCCTCGGGCAGTACCTCCATCCAGACCGTCGCGTCGCTAACCATACAATACAAAACAACATACTTTATCATACCATAAAACAATAGCACAAAAAAACAGTGCTTAAACTTAAAATTAAAACATTTGCACCCATCGGACCAATTAGAAGTCAAATGCAGACGCGGTATGAAACAAATATTTGCGACGATACGTTTTAGGATGGTACATTTACCAAGATGCAACCGATTTACTCTTTCTCTCACTTTTCCATCTTAGTCGGTTCTAAGCTAAAACGTAATCACTAAATTTTAAATCGACCTTCTTGCAAGTATCAAATCCAATCACACCCACACAACACTTTTAATTTTCCCTCCTTAAAAAAGGGAGGGCAGCGGTGTGTTTTCGGCGGGCACAGTCCCGTGTGTGGAGGGGGGTAAAGGCCCCTCAGGGGGGAGGGGGTCGGTAATCAAGGCACGCAATCTTCGGCGAACCCTTAAAAACTTTAAAACTCATCGCCTCTTCGCGTTTACATGTATACGTGCGTGTGTTGTATAGGATGTTTATTAATGCAATTTCTTCGGACTGGGGATATTATGGAACGCTTTCTGGAGCGCTTGGGTGTCTTTCGTTCGGTATCAATTTGAAGAGTTTTGTTTTTCAATAACTGTTTACTTTTAAATGTAAGTAATTTAGTAACTTTGTCAGCGTTTAATTTAAAATGGGGAGGATATTTTTTAAAGAACTAACATTTTTGGAACAAAAAAAAGATTGTGTTGTATTTACTCTATCGTCTAGCTTTCTCTTTAATGTTCCGATTTGAAGGGCAACGTTTCCAGAGAAATTACAGGGCGTAAAGATAAATCACCATATACATCTGAGTGATGAATGCAGTGTAGTGTAACGAGTAGATAATTATTTTAACTTTTCATATGCCAATAGCTGCGTAACGTTGTGTTTTATGGACAGGCGTGTTGCTTACCATCAGGCTCATGTCTTGCTTCTCCCGTCAATCTTTACAGTAAAAAAAGTAAAGTGAGATAGCTACATTAGCTGCACGTGGGGGGATTTCCACACTGATGCAGTGAAGCGTAGTAGATCCGTTTATAAAGCCATTTCCCATGACCCTACGGTTTTCCCACGCTTCTACGTCGTTGAAAATGAAACAGTCACGATAGCCCAGTAGGGAAAAACATCCGATTTCCAACCTTAGAGTTGTAAATTCGGACCTCGCGCTCATTCGTAGATATATTGCAATTGCTAAAGCACAAATCTTTTTTTTACTTTTATTGGTTTAGACTTGACTGCCATCTTGCTTGATGTTAAGCGACGATGCGATCAACGACGGAGTGTGCTGTCCCTAAAAGAAACCGATTTACTCGCAATTTGAAGATACGAAGATTGTAACTATCGATCGGGAAGAACCCACTCAGGCAATGAATTCCACTGCCTAGACGTTCTTATCACAAAAGCAGAGTCAAACTTCTTCGTTCGATTCTTTAGAACGTTAACTAAGAAACGATGTCGCTTCTTCGATTAAAATTGCCATAACAGTCTAAATGTTCCAAAACATAAACTTTTTTGACGTATGACATTCAGCAACCAGAGAATCTGGCGTCCAATTAAAGTAGTGTTAGCTTTGATATTCATCTCCCTTTTTTACTTGAAATGAAAGAGACAGCGATAGCAAAGCCATAAACGAATTAGTTAGGCGGTCGAAGTTGTGGACTCTGGTAGCTTTGTGACCAGCTTTGACCTATTTCTTGTAAAATATAAGTGATTCCTATTTGGACCACACATATGTATATATATTATGCTACCCTTAAAAATATAGAAAACTACTAATGCTTCGCGGTTTCATCCACGCGGTGCGTGTTCCTGCTATTTTCCCGTGATAAAAAGTAGCTTATCTCGTAGCCTAAGTGTCATTCCAGACTATAATCTATGTTCTAAATTTCAACCGTTCATACGTTCCGACGTGTTTGAGCAACTAACATCCAAACTTGCGCATTTGTAATAATAGTATGATTAATTACTTATATCTAGTTCCATAAATCGCAAAATTATCACTATCACCGATATATTCCAATATTCATGTTTGCTTGCCATCATGCTCACGCCCTGATTCATATCTAATTTAAATAATATTTAAACTACTAATGCCCGAGCTTCACGAGGCTAGTTTTTCAAGCGAGAATAGAAAGCTAGAATTGTTTTAACGAAGCCAGAAGTACTCGCTTGCTAGCTTGCTAACACTACTAGCTTGCTATCCTAGCTTGAAAAACTAGCCTCGTGTAGCTCGACTATTATAGAGTTGCTCTAGTCACCACCGATGAAGATGTTCGGTGCATAAAAAACAAATTTGCATTTCCTAAAAAAAACTCAATAAAATTTGCGTATCCACCACCCGTGAATAGTTCATTAAACTCGCTCATGTGTGCTTCTATTAGTCATATCTTTGTATGTGTGCGTATAGTATAAACAGGGGGTTTTAATTTTTGGGGGTACTTTAATGACACTTCTCTCATCGATTTTTGCGTTTTCCGAGGGTTCTTTTGTTTTGGCCTATTGATTCGTTTTTTTAATGCATGCGTGCTTACGCTTGCATGTTAGACGGGGTATGTCGGAAGAGGATATTAATCGTGACGTCATCGATCACGTGGTTTGGGTACGGTGATGTCGAATATTCAAGTTCGTGTTTTTAATAGTTTCTTGTCGATGTTAATGCATTTTCTGTTCAGTACACAGTTTCGGCCACTACTTAAAGACTTAATGAATAATAATAGAGTCCTTTATTGAGCCTATATATGTCTAGAGAAAAAGACAAGGTTTAAAAAGATTGGTTGAAATTGACAGACAGGTCTTCTGTACAAATGGAACAACAAAGTGTCATCTTAATGACTTTTGTGCTAAAGTGTAAACTTATTTGATTTAAAATAAGCGCAAACCAATAAAAGATAGACCAATGAAATTTCATTTTATTTTCTTTGTTGACAATTTTTGGCAGATTGATTATTAGGGGATCACCTTAGCCAGTTTTCTCAAGAACTGACATCTTAACATTAAAGTAAGATGTTAAAGTTCACGAGTTCAAATAAACAGTCCACTTATGTTCTTACTACTAGGGCTTGGGACCTTCTTTCTCCAGAAAAAAAGGCCAGATTATAACCCATCACGCTGACAGAATGGGTTGGCAAATGAACTAAGACATATTTTGAAAAGATATATTTCTTTAAACATGTCGGTTTTAACATGTTTTCCTTAACTGTGACATCCAGCGGAGATAACACAATATTAATCGTTTAAAGTTTTTTTTAATCAGCGACTTGTATTTTATCCAGGCAAGTCATATTATAAAATTAAATTAATTGTATTATCGCTTAAAAAACAGGACGTCTACTACTCTCTTGCTACGAAAACGTAATTTCGAAATAAACTCGCGACTTTCCAACTCCGATTCTACTTCGATCCGTCGTTTTGTCCGTTTAAATGTTCTAAACCTACTCTAATTATGTATGGAGTATGGTTAGAACATTTAAAACAATGTTGTATCGGACGAAAAGAAGCAGAACGAGAGTAGGAAAGTCGCGAGCTTTTTTTTCGAAATCACGTTTTCGTAGAAATAGAGTAGACGTCCAGATAGTAAAATTTTTATGTGACAGAAAAAAAAATTAACAGTAACGTATTCACGATTTAACAATTAGATTTACAGATATTTCAAACTATGTCCGATGTGGGGGGAACCTACGACCTAAAGAGTCTGCAATTGGGCATTATTGTAAAAAATCAAAAAAAAAACAATTAATTACAAACTTGTGTTTTTCAGTTGTTACTAATTTTGCAGAAGACACAGTCTAATGAATCGTTCAATATTATTAATAACTATTGTTAAGATTGATGTTGTGAAGTTTTTTATTTATTAAATTTAATTAATTATTATTTACTACAACCCTGTCTGAATAGAGTTGTCCGCTCTACGTGTGTCCACTGATTATGTGAATTAGTTTCAACTATAAAATTACCTCATTGAGTTAAAATTAGTTTTTGGTAAAAAATGCTTTTATTCTGAAAACTGTCAACAAATTTTGTGTACGTATTTGAGACATTTTAAAAACTTTTTTTTTTAATTAAGAGTGACGAGACGAGCAGGACATTTGCCTGATGGTAAGCAACATGCCTGCCACATAACAGCACAGTGACACGCAGCTAATGGAACATGAAGAGTCCAAATCATTACCTAGCACTGCACTGCGCTCGTCACCCAGAGATCTAAGATGTTATATCTCTAAGCCCTGTAATTTCTCTGGAAACATTGCCCTTCAAACCGAAACACAGTACTGTTTGCACATTACTGCTTGGCGGTACAATATCTGGCAAAGGTGTGGTACTTCCCCAGGCGGACTCTGCTAAGAGTCCTACCACTACTACTTGTCATGAAATTTGAATATCTCCTATTATATCCCAAAACGGAGGTGCAGACCTGGCTGGTGAGTAGCGAAGGAAATTAAATCTCTTAATTTAGATCAGACAGGTAGTAAGTCTCACTAAAATGATCTGTCTATTTGAGAAGAAAATGTTTACTCATAAATAATACTTAAGTAATTGAAATTTCAACCATCAGACGTACTTTTTTCATAGTTAGATGTACGCCAGTTAATGTTTCCCTAAAATAAAATTACCTGTTCCATTTTAAGTAACTGTTCAACAAAGATCTATTTTTATCGAAATCACTTCATTCGACTTGTTTACAATTAAGAAAACGGCGAGCACTTCTAAAATTCAAAACAACGATACACATTAAAAATACAAAATTAGAGAAACGTACAACTGGATGAAGACGCGCAAATGAAAGGGGCAACTTACCCCCCCAACACCCCTTAAAAATTTAATTCATCACGCCGTACTGAGACATATCTCCTTGGTGTCCCTTCCCCTTTCTTCCACCATTCTTTGCTTTCTTGCAAGCTTTTTCCGAGTCCGCAAAACATGAACCTGTATATCACACGCCTTGACTCAAAGCAACTTCAACCGTATCTTCTGTGTGATAAAGTTAGAAATAATTTGTAAATCAATGTGATATAAGACTTTATGGATGATGTAAAAGAAGAGGCTGTTTCATTCGTTCGCATTGAAAGCTTAAAACAAATAAACCTACGACAAGATAAGGTTTTGTCGGCTGTCGGGAGGTGATCTGACGACGCGTCTTATCGGGGCCCAGACAGCTCGTCATTAGCCTAGCTTCTTTACGGTTAACGGTAAAAAAAAAACGAAACTCTGTTGTAAAAACATCGTGGTACACTTTTTTCTTTTTAATATTGACGCTGCACGCTTACTACATTTGCTTTTATCGATCACAATATTTTTGCGCTTAAAGTAAAAATACTCTTTGTATCGGAACCAGTTCATAGTTTTTGTTCTAAACCTTATTAGTATTATAATACTTACTAATATTATAATCCTACTATCCTACTTCCAACTAATATTATAAATGTCAATGTTTGTATGTTTGGATCACGTCAATCACGTCCTAACGTATGAACGGATTTAAATTTGGAATACAGTTAGATTATAGTCTGGAAGAACACATAGGCTACTTTTTATCCCGATAAAACAACGGGAACTACGCGGGCAAAACCGCGAGGCGCTGCTAGTCCTTAATAACATAAAAATGCGTTTTTTTATTTTTTTTGTGATTTGTTTGAGTATGCATTGATGTTTGTTTATTCTTTTAAGCAAAAATTACTGAAGAAAGCTCGACATTATATGAAAGATATTTACATATTTAAGTAGATAATAGTGCGGAATAACACGTTAGCAAATTTTTATCCCGAAAAAATAACGGGATTGGGAACTATGCGGGTAAAATGGCGGGGTGATGATAGTTCTCGTAAATATGTATATCAAAGTTATTCCATATAATAGATAGAATAATTTATTGTTGTTATGGACAGGCTTTCTACTTTTTATCAGGTGAGGCAAATCATGTTTGTCCTGACACTGAATTTTATAAAAAAAACAGTTTCTTCTAGGTTAGCGCATTTCACCATGGACCGCATCGTCGCTTTACTTCAGGCGAGATGGCGGTGAAGAGCAAATCTGTAAACAGTTAGAAAAATATAAATTTATCACATTTTTTTTAACATTGAGCTATCCGCTCAAATGACGCACACACATGACTTCCAAAGATTTTGGAACGCGCCGGTTTCCTCACAATGTTTTTCTTCACCAATAGCCATCACAAGCCAATGGTGATGATAAACTTGCTTATTTGTATTAGGAAATATACCTGCTCAAAACACAGAACGTACCTAAGCTACTAAGCCGCCAAGTCTTCCAAAACAATACTTGAAAAACTTCAAATAAAACCATCATAATAAACATCTTAAGCAAAAACCAATAGTTATCTCGCTAACGTAATCTGTAACTCTGAAAAACATTAACAAAATAAACAAACAAAATCGCTGTCCCAGAAAAATCAGATTAGGCAACCTTCAAAAAAAGTTTGAAACTCTTCCACTCCCGCCCATCCGTTGCAAAACTTTATTCTTTTTATTTCTGAACGCAACTTTATTATAACCTCTAAATCGGACGTCAAATTCTCTCGATACCGCTAGACTGTCTTCGGCAGTTCTTATCAAGAAACCGCTTTCAATTAAGCAGTAAATAAAGGCTTATATACTAGCTAACTCTTAAACATAATGAGTTAATAACACAACACTTACACACGCGCGTCCCAGATGGAAAATCCACGCACACATCGACACCCACACGAAGACGATTTTCGCGTACATAAAACGCGCCTTTCTTCTTGTATTCTTAATTAGCGTGGCGTGTATACCCGTCTCTTTTCCGCCGGAGGTGCTAATTAGAAGGTTGTCCCGCTCCCGCTTTCTTAATACATTCTTCCTTTCGCCGTGTTTCTTTAGGTTTTTATTTGTGTGCGTGTCTGTGTGCGGTGTGGTGTTTAATTTACATGTACTTGTATGTCAGAGTAATGCCACAGGAAAATCAGGAGTTTGTTTGTGGTCTTAAAGGATTTCCTTCAACGTTTTTAGCTGTAGACGTAATATAAGTTTTATACAAAAAATATTATCTGTTCGTGTATCGTAATTTGGTTATAAAATAAATAGTGTTTTGATATCTTTTTAAGGAATTACCTACATTTTCAAAATGGTATTTAGCTATAATTCGGGTTTTTTTTTATAGTTGCATTTTATTTTAATTTTAGTTCATTTAAATCTAATACAAGGTTACGCAGACGCCTGTATTAAGTCAAAAGGTTGGCTAATTATGCAAAATGTTCTAACTACAGTGACCACTGACCATTAACCTAAGCAGCCCACATATATGGTCCCACTGCTGGGATTCGGGCTGTCTCTTACAAGAAGAAAGTGAAGACCTTGATTCATCAAGCTGGTCAAGTGTGAATCGAAGATTCGAAAGAATAGGAAAAAAAATTGGCAGTCATAGGAACTGCCGATAGAAGTGAAAACTTGCTGTTGCCCTGGTACTGGTACCTAGGGGCAAACGCAACTCTTTTATATTTCTGTTGTCCTGGTATCTGGAGATAAACGCTGGGCTGTTGGAGGTAGGTAATCGAAACTCTTTACTGTTTCTGTTGCCCTGGTACCGACCTGGCCTTTTTTACCGAGTTTACCCGAAGATTTCATATCCGATCCGATCCATTATCATATCCAAGCGTGACGATTGATGAATCCATTTCACAGCCCACGAAAATTCTGTCTATAGCGCGCCTAAAGAAGTTTTCACTTCAAAAACCTTTTTTCCGCATGACAGTTTCGTTTGGGCACAGCAAACTTTTGAAGTAGCAATTTTTGAAGAGAAACCCTGTCTTTAACTTACTGTCAAATAAGCCATTAGGCCAGCCACTTCCTTTGTCTCATAAGTATGTATTTACGACTTAAAAAGTTATATTTCTGTTCAGAAATAGGTTCTGAACACTGTTTAGCCTCGATCCAGTATAACCAGCCGCTGCTTCTTCAAATGTATACGTGAAAGGGTGTCACCGGGGAGAGGGCGCGGGGAGAGGGCGCGCATACACATAAACACTTATAAAACTTTTTTGACAACAGCCACCCTACACCCCGGCAATTCGCTAATTTATGGTGCTTTTTTAATCAATACCCCGCGTTAGGTGTGTGTCTATCGGCGCTTTGTGTCGAGACGCGAGGATCGTTTTAACACGACTGCCCCAAAAAGGTTTGTTAAATTTTTAGATTTCGAATGCAATCTTTGCGACTAAATATAATATTAAGAACTGGCATCAAATTTTGGGTAGATATGTGAAAATGTGTCACATTATAGTTCTATTATACCCCCACATGGAGGTGAAGACCTGGCTGGTGAGTAGCGGGGCAAAATAAATACTTCAATTTAGATCACAAAAATGTCAAAAATTTTACTGGGTATTTATGAAAGTACCCAGTAAAAATTTTGAAATTGCCTCAAATTCACTTTTTGTACTTCTTTCAAAGCTTTTTTGCATGCCACTGGCAATGTTAAAACCCCAATTGTTATAACATATTATAAGCGTTATATCTTATAAACGTAGGGCCTTTTATTTTTTTATTTTTAAAACATTATACTAAGTAGCTAAGTACTACTTATAAAAATTGCAAATTGCCTCAAAAAATATTTTTGTGGAGATACCAAATTATGTGTCAAACATCGATATAATACACCAATAGATGTGCCCTGAGCACCTTAAAATTGGTAATAAACTGCGTCTCTATGTGTACCGTAAGTAGTTTACACACAACTAATCTACTTGACCCCTAGAATCGCTAGCAGCGCGATATGCTGTGATGCTACTTATTTTGCTTGTTGACAAGGAATAGTGGTAGGTAAAAACGTCTGGCGTTCACCGCTTCCTTCAACCGACTATAATGGAAAGAGTGAGCTCACTCTTCCCAACGATGACATGATTCCGTGCGTCCTGAAGTTTGGGATGGCACATCTGTGCATTGAGATCGTTGGTGTCAAATGTATGGTAAAATAAGGTTATCTAATATCGCAAATCAAATAAGAGGAAAAATGTCCTGAAATACACCATAACTCATGAACGAGCTACTTAAAGTCGTCAATCTTATCCCAAAAATAAAGTTATATCGCAATTTTCCGTTTCAGTTACCCCCCTTTTGGACGTGTGACGCGAAACCTCAACCACACACAATTTACCATACACTAGAAAACAATCAATTTTTAACTTTATTCCTTTAACAGAAGCTGCACACCACATGTAAAATTAAATTTGTAACATATCACACGGACAATTTTCTATTTGATGTCAGTTTAAGAAAAATAAGTCTTAAGTTTAGTACATTAAGGGGATTTGAAGTGTACCATGGTAATTGTAAAGCTGTTAACACACAGTGATGGATGTCCCGTCGCACGCGTGACAAAACCGTCACGCTGAGGTTTTAAGCGATTTTTGTGAGAACTGAAAAGATTTCTTCACACAGATTTGAATCATGATACCATTGTTTATGCTTGTTTTTTTGTACATTTGATGGCTAGTTAATTAACTAATTATTTATTTGATTTGCTAAATAACCTAGTTGTTTTAGGAAAGACAGGGTATTTTTTACCTAAAACAGTGACATCAGGTGACCTACACTGCCTGAAAACTTAGTTTTCGCAGAAGACAGGGAGTAATTGTTTTAGCTAATATGTAAGAAATTCAAGAAGCCTACCTGAAAACGATCTATATACATTTTATACGCACCATATTCACTTACCGTAACTCAACGAGTACAAAAATTTGCCAAGTTCTAATGGAAGTGTATCAAATAAGGCTTAGAAGAAAAACTGGTTCCACAATTCCCCATAGACGGCGCTAATACAACTTTAGTGGCAATAATTTTACCCCATAGAATCAAATAGTTTACTACGATTTAGAAATATATGATTTCATATTAGAAGTACACGTAGCTCTCAGTAGATTCACAGAAATCTAAATAATAATAATTACTTATACTTCTGTGAATACTTTAGAAAGAATAGCTCTATCTAATTTAGTACACTCTAAACTGCTAAATGACTGACTGACGATGAATTACCATTAACTGAAATGTACCTATTGAGAAATCTCATTCCTGACGAAAGGTAGATACTGAAAGAAAATAGTTCACAAAATTTAAATCTATTTCATTTTTAGATGAAAATAAATGTATCTACTTTATTAATATCCTACTTATGTTATAAACGTCAATGTTTGGATATTTTGCTGTTGGATGTTTGTTGCTCAATCACATCGTAACGTCTGAACAGATCTATTTGAAATTTGGAACATCGTTAGATTATAGCCTGGAAAAACTTAGGCTAATTTTTTGGCGGGAACAGTAATTGGTCGGGTAAAACCGTGAGGCTCTGCTAGTAAATAATGTACACCAAAAAAATATATAATATTAGCGCAATTGAATAGCGATGTTTGCTCTAAAAATATTTCGAGACCATGCGTCATCTGCCAACCCGCACTGGATCATCGTAGTGGATTATGGCCTTCACTCGCTCTTTGCAAGAGAAAGCCCGAGTCCCAGCAGTGAGAATATTTAGTGGGCGGTTTTTGCTACTCATTTACCGTATACAAAGTGTAGTATTTTGTGCAAACATACAGCATGCAGCGTTTAATTTATATGGTACTGAACAAAAGAAAATTTTGTTGTTAATTAAGAAATTTTGTTTTTGTTTAAAACGTTAAGAAAACGGCACAGTATAATGTAGTTAATTAAGGGGTACTGCTTGATAATTAAATATTATCGTTAAGCCACACCCATGATACGGTAAAACTCGAATAGTACACATTCACTTTAAAGTAAAAACCACATTGAAACTCGAGCTATTTAAGAACACAATACTAGCTAGAAAACGGCACAGTATAATGTAATTATTTAAGGGGTACTGCTTGATAATTAAATAATACCGTTAAGCTACACCCATGATACGGTAAAACTCTAGTAGGAATAGTACACATTCACTTTAAAGTAAAAACCACATTGAAACTTGAAACCCAAGCTATTTAAAAACACAATACTATCTGTTTTGGGGCCATTTAAATGTTTGAAACCTCTAAATGTTTTTGACTTACGATTGAACACTGTCTATCCTGATTTTAAGCGACTGTGTAAAAAAAAACAATTTACTCTTGACTTAAACTATAAAATCATATCCATCGCGAAAAACCCACTCAAGCAATGCACTAGCTGTTTGTATAACAAAAGTGACGTCAAACTTTTCTTTTAGGGACTGAGAAATGACGATTATGAGGTACTGGTACCTTTTAGAGCACCAAACAGTCCGATAGAAATAAAAGCCTAGATTAAATTAATTAGATCCTTTATACCCGGTTTACATTATTCCAGTCCAGCGATCGAATCCAGCGCTGGACTGCTTACTGGAATAATGGAAACCGGCACTGGAAAGCATCAATCCAGTGCCAATGCATTCCAGTACCGGTTTACATTATTCCAGTAAGCAATCCAGCGCTGGATTCGGTCGCTGGACTGGAATAATGTAAACGGGGTATTAAAGCTATCTGGCCGCCATAGTACAAGCTTTGCTTAGTTTGGGGTCAGATGGTGTTGTGTGTGAATTGTCCACCAATGTTATTTATTATTTATTTATTATTAAATAACTAGCACACTCGTCGAATTTTATGCAATAAAGCTAGCAAGCTAATTCTAAATTAGTAATCACAACGAAATTGCAAAGTTGCAAATAGTCTTTGATCGTGTATATCAGACAATGCATCATGAATGTGTTGGCCATCGTTTTTATTGACCACTAGCTGAACCCAGGACGTCTACTCTAATTCAACGAAAACGTAATTTCGAAATAAAATCGCAATTTTCCAACTCCTATTCTACTTCGATCCGTCGTTTTGTCCGTTTAAATGTTCTCAGCCTACTCTAATTAGAGTATGCTTAGAAGATTTAAACGTCAAACAATGTTGTATCGAACGAAACGAAGTAGAACGAGAGTAGGAAAGTCGCCAGTTTTTTTTCGAAATTTCGTTTTCGTAGAAACAGAGTAGACGTCCTGTGTGCATTGCTAAGCCACCTGTCGAAAATTGGTCGTACCAACGTGGTTTGGTTTGGTTTGTATATATATAAATTGATATATGAGGTAAGAGAGAGAAGGAGATAGTGTGAGAAAATCCTTTTTTTTTTTAAATAAAAAGTGACGAGACGAGCAGGACATGTGCCTGATGGTAAGCAACATGCCTGCCACATAACAGCACAGTGACACGCAGCTATTGGAACATGAAGAGTCCAAATAATTAGTTAGCATTGCACTGTGCTCATCACCCAGAGATATAAGTTGTTATATCTCTAAGCCCTGTAATTTCTCTGGAAACATTACCCTTCAAACCGGAACACAGTAATGTTTGCACATTACTGCTTGGCCGTAGAATAACTGGCAAAGGTGTGGTACTTCCCCAGGCGGACTCTGCTAAGTGTCCTACCACTACAAAAATCCTCCGCTCAGCGCCACCGCAAAAACCTTTACAAGAACATGAATGCTCGAGGCACATACGCAGTCTCATTCTATTTACACAAGAAGCTGTGGAGGCTTGGTTATAAGGTGATCTCTTTTAGGATCGAGATTGGTCCTTCTTTGATCTTTCAAAGTGTAGGTATATTTTTCGTCCAAGGAATGTTTGTCTCTACATCTACATCTACTTGATAAAGCCCCTTTACAGCTGACTTACTCAACATTTTTATTTACTTTATTTCATTATGTACATAAGTTTTTTGCCTTTATTGTAATTGATTTGACCAAGTGTTCTTTTATTAATGTATTGTATGAATAAACAAATTGAATAGAACAAGCCGTGCAGAAAGCAAATATTTATACCTGTGATCCTATGAAAGATGGTTCATAATGTCGTCAAAGGTGGCGCCAATGTGCTATTTTGCTTGGTTTTTTTATGCATTTTGTCAATTAACTTTTTCCTACTTCCTACAACGATGGGTTTTTTAGGTAAAAACTTAGCAAATCAGAAAATAGACAATTATATAATCTGGTATAGCAAAATATATTTTCTCCAGAAAAATCCGGAGTTGATTTGGGAATGGCTTTTTACTAAATTATCCGTAGGTAGTACTTTTACCTGTGGATTGTGGGTAGTTTGACATTTATTTTTACCCACTTTTTTAATGAAATAAAAAGCAAAAATGGTAATTGTGGCAGAAATGAAAGACATAAACAAAAACTGTTTATAATACCTCTAATCCCTTATTCTAAAAATGACGCATAGTGCGATGACTAGCGTAGTCTAGTCGTAGATTCTAGTATGCGTATGTGGTAAATACAGGTAGTGTGCACAATCTCCGTAGATTAATAGCAACTAACTTTGCACGGCGTTTGAATGGGCGCCCGCGGGCCCGTGCGAAGGTCGGCCCGTAATGCACGGGCATAAATCCGCTCTCAGCAGCGCCGGGACATTGGCGCGGGCGGGTTTATGGTGTGCACTACGCTTTATAACACTTTAGAACTACTAGTGACATGTTTTTAGCGTATCTAAAACAGGAAGTTTTTCTTGTGTGTAGGGCAAGAACAAATTGGGCTAAGTTTTTTTTTTTTCGCGAAATTTGAGTTGAAGAACTGTCACTCGCCAATACTCGTCACTGTCGAGTATTGGCGAGTGCCAAACGAGCAGCGGTCCCGCGCGTGCAATCTCCTTGCTGGCTGCTGGACGCGACCGAAACTTAAGTTGGAATGAACTGATTAAAATAATATACGTACCCTTGTATTCATTTAAAACTATCGATTGGGTTAATGACAAATTAACCAAAGGTTGACAATATGTGACTGATACAACTAAATTACTTACCAGTGTGCAACAGCCACAACAGATCGGGACCAACTGGTTGTTAACATTACCTGCGTAACAATAGAACACATACTCGGGCCGCGCTCTAAGCTATGCTTTAATTGAAAGCTACCTAGTGCTAGTCCTATTTACTGTAACACCATTACCCACAATGGGCAGATAGCGATCGTACCGATCAGCTGTCTTGTTTACAGCGAAAGACACGATACCACACACGATGTGTATGGGTAGTATTTTTTTACATGTAAGACTCTTAGCAGTCTCTTTTTTGCACAAGCAACAATATACAATGGTTACTTTGCTTGAAAAAGGCCGCTGATTGCGGTTGAAACTTAAGTTGAACTGGACCAGTCACATCCGTGTTACCCGTGGATAAATTTGTTACAACCACATTAGTTTTGATACTAAAATTTGCATTTTAATATGCCTAGGGAAGTATCATAACTTCGACAGTTACAATTTGACCGGCATCATGACTTCGATTGCTCAATTCCCATCTAGGACAAACATTGCATAAATGTTTGTCTTTGGGTGTTTCTATGCTTCAAAAAGAATGTATCTCAGATTATGTTGATACATAATTATGTGTTACCTATATCATCTAACAGGCTTCCATGGTTGCAATTGTTGGCGCTAGATGGTGTTCTGTAGAATGTGTCAAACAAAACGTATTTCTTTCACAAACATTTATCATCATTTATTAGTCGTATCGCAACATGTAAAATACTTAGAATGAAACAATTGCGCGTTCGTCAGCACATTAGCTGCAGGCTGCGCGGGCGCATGATTGCGCTGCAGTTTACTGCCTATTATAGCAGGAGATAAGAAGCGGATGTGGAAAGTTCACTGGTGATTCAGGAATTCAGGATAGCCTCCGTAACTAATAACAGCTTAAACAGTATTTAACTTGCAGTGCCGCACCTTCACCCGCGTAGTTCCCGCTTATTTTCCCGGGACTAAAATATGTAGGGTAGCCCATGTGTTTTTCCAGACTATATTTTAACCGTGTTCCCAATTTCAGCCCGATGTGTTTAGGCGCAGCGACATGATTAAGCAACAAACATCCAAACACCTAACATTTAAACTGTCGCATTTGACACCACAAGATGACGAAGATATAGTGCTTAGAAGTTTCGACTAACATCACGTTTCTAATAAAAGATTTTTATGTAAACTTGACGTCATAACCCTCCGGAACTCCGGAAGTTGTTTATATCTCAGTCGATTTTTAATAATTTGAAAAAAAAAAAACAAAAAATGCATGTCCCATATTTTTTCAAAGTCTACTTGACGGACTTATTAGAATGGTATATTTTATGACCCAGTTATCATCTCTATTATAAAGTGACGTAGCGTCGCGTCGTAGCGTCGCAGCAGCGGCGGGACAGCGGACCCAGATTAAAATTCATAAACAAAAACATTATTAAAATGTTTATTATTTGAACCATTCAAAACAGATTTTTCTTAATTTAAAGTTGGACGCTCTTTGGATGAGCGAAATCTTGTGAGTTTGCGTCACCGACATGCGTAATAGTAGTGTATTTGTAGCTGTACATGTGACCTATAGCTCGACATGAAAGGTTCTAGGTTAAATATTTAAACTTCTAGAAGTCCAACGTAGACCGCATCGTCGCTTAGCATCAGGCGAGATGGCGGTAAAGTGTGAACCTGTAAAAGTTAAAAAAAAAAAGGCCCAGTGACTGCCATTTTTTTACTATCGGTAACCTTGATACTTGTTTGCTAGGTGTAACAATTTTGATGCGTTTATTTTTCATTCATTTTAAAATGCTGGTTTGATCAAACTTATTATAGTTAAAGCGAGTTTTTGGAGAGTGATAGCAAAAATCCTATAAAATTGTAAAAAAATCGACGCTGTTTATTACAATTGTTATAAAAACATATTATATATAGCTTGAAAGTTTCCTGTACGTCAATTATTATAATATGTACATTGAAATGTTCAGTTCCCACTTTGAAAATGTATACAATTTATATACAAATTTATACTATTTTTACGCTATTTCTTTTGTTTTTATTCTTTGAATTGACGTGTAAATTGTACCTACATATTTATATGAATAAAGAATTTTGATTTCCAGCCAGTACTTACTTTTCTTGGTTTCCCATGTTGATTCTTTCTTGGATCACATGAGTTTTTAGAGATGTATTTAAACCGTTAAAATTTCAGTAAAAAAATTACAATACCTACTAACTGCTCTTTGGATGTCAAACCTTCTATAATATAAATAATAAAATCTTGTGAGGACTTGGCAAGATAATTGCATAGTAATACGGAATACTGCTTAACTTAAACCGGTGGTTGGCTGTAATTATTGACCACTCATACCGTGTGTACGTAGCTTCATGCAGCTTCTGTCTTATCAAGCAATTGCAATCTTCAATAACTTTGATATAATTATTTTCACTAACGGAAAATGAAGGAATTAAGACTTTTCGATCAGTACTTTTTTACTTCGAAAATATTTTTCAACCAGTTTTTTATCTATCGCTAGCTGTTAATAATGTCGATCGAAAAACTGTATGAAAGGTAATAGTCCAAGATCCCAGAGCTGCCAGACGTCACTTATTTTCTGATGAATGAAATGTGGACGATTGAGTAGAGTTAGTAAGTACTAAAAACACATGCTTACTCGCTAACTTGGCTAGACGGCCAATTTTGAGATATGATATGATAATGAAGGTACATAAAAACATTACTTACTTCACGTATTTTCTAATAAGTGATTTGCACGTATGTTGTAGGCAATATACTTAAAAACAAGGTCCCAATACTCCCAGACACTTTCCGTCGGCCGTTTTGCTTAACAACTCCAAAATAATAACTTAACTTAACTTAAATTCTCATACTCCATTTGTAAATATGTTCGTCAGACAACTATTTTAAAGCTTTTTCCAATAAGACAGACCAACCTAAGGGGCCAATCATCCCCTAAACTCAGCATGAAGCATGTGTTCTTAGTACTTACTAACTCTACCCAATCGTCCACATTTCATTCATCAGAAAATAGGTGACGTGTGGCAGCTCTGGGATCTTGGACTATAAGCATTTACATACACACTGTTTTAATAGTAAAGAGTGACGGAACGAACAGGATATCTGCTTGACACGCCATAGATATTATTGCTAGACTAGAGATATATAGAGAAGATAGCTAATCAATACGGTATGCTATCTCACAGGGTTTAGCAATTATAACTATTTGTCGATATTTTTAAATATACCATCGTCTAGTCCCAAACCAAGCAAAGCCTGCACTATGGTATCCAGAACGAGGGAAGAAAGTAGCTGATCCAAGGTACTTTTTAATAATAGTGAACAAGAAATAGCTGAACAAAAAAAAAAATTTTATTAACTTTTTTTCAGACTATAATGTGACGAGACGAGCAAGACCCGTACCCGATGGTAAGCAACACGCCTGCCCAAAACAACCCAGTGTTATTGAGCTACTTAAATAACTGCCAATCATTGTTGAGGTTTGCGAAGCAAATAATTATTTCAGAATGTTTAATTTCTATTTCCTACTTAGAATGTATACCCAGACAGATATTTATCGTGTAATTGTTTGCAGTAGGTAAAACGTCGCCAAAGCTATTAATACAAAACCTTACTTTACCTAAGAACACACCTTCGAGGTAAAGATTCCTAAATCTCGGCAACTCCAGTTTTCATATAGCATAGTTATTGATAATAGAATCTTGAGGCAGGTATTTTAATAGGAGCACCGGCTAGTCACGTTGTGGGCTGGACCCAGGGCTGACACTCCTGTCGCACGATCATTGTTATCAAATAATCCAATTTAAATTTCGAAATTTTATCTTGTAACTTCTGTTGCGTACTTATGTTTCAAAAGTTCAAGTTAGCCGTATCAGATGCCAAAAGTATTTCAAAACTGGCTGAATTGGTAAGATATACTTCCTGTTATGTTACCGTCCAACAGCAATGTTCAAACATCATTATATTTCGCTTAAAAAGGCTATATCATAGGTAAATTAATAGACATAGATTAATAATCTTAACCTATTACTATTTATTATTTTAGACTAATGTACCAAATTTCTTCTAGATATTTTCAGTATTCTGTACGTAAAAGAGTAACAAATATGCTCATAAACATTCGCATTTATTATTAGGGTTCCGTAAAACGTAAACCGGAACCCTAATAGATTCGTCATGTCTGTCTGTCTGTCCGTCCCAATGTCACAGCCACTTTTTTCCGAAACTATAAGAACTATACTGTTGAAACTTAGTAAGTAGATGTATTCTGTAAACCGCATTAAGATTTTTATATAAAGATTTAATTTAAGAAAATATATATTTAAAATTACCTATATTATAAAAAAAAACTGAAAAGAAAACCACCAAACTTTATTGTTTTTATTATAAAAACAATAAATTGGTTTGAACTCGTTCTAGTAATTAGTTTTTTAGGGTTCCGTAAAACGTAAAAACGGAACCCTTATAGATTCGTCATGTCTGTCTGTCTGTCTGTCTGTCCGTCCGTATGTCACAGCCACTTTTTGCCGAAACTATGAGACCTACACTGTTGAAACTTGGTAAGTAGATGTATTCTGTAAACTGCATTAAGATTTGAACAAAAAAATTTAGAAAAAAGAAAAATTAGGGTTGCCCCCCATACTGAGAACTGAAACTCAAAACAATTTTTTTCATCATACGTACACGAGTGGGAATAACAGAGTATTTTTGACGTAATAAAAAAAAAAAGTGGTCAAGTGTGAGTTGGACTCGCTCATGAAGGGTTCCGTTGCAGCAAGTAACATAATATACATATTACACATAGTTCTTGTAGTTCCTTGTAACTTTGATCGAAGTTTCAATAATAGTGTATTTATGACGTACTAAAAAAAAAACTACTCATCAGATCGAGTTCAAACTAATTTTCGTTGGTAGTTTACATGGTAATGTACATCATATATTTTTTTTAGATTTTTCATTCTCTTACTTTAGAAGTTAGAGGGGGGGGGGGCACACATTTTACCACTTTGGAAGTGTCTCTCGCGCAAATTATTCAGTGTAGACGAAAAGTGTCTATCGATAGGTCTTCAAAAATTATATTGAGGTGTCTAAAATCATTTTCGTCTACACTGAATAATTTGCGCGAGAGACACTTCCAAAGTGGTAAAATGTGTGCCCCCCCCCCCTCTAACTTCTAAAGTAAGAGAATGAAAAATCTAAAAAAAATATATGATGTACATTACCATGTAAACTACCAACGAAAATTAGTTTGAACTCGATCTGATGAGTAGTTTTTTTTTTAGTACGTCATAAATACACTATTATTGAAACTTCGATCAAAGTTACAAGGAACTACAAGAACTATGTGTAATATGTATATTATGTTACTTGCTGCAACGGAACCCTTCATGAGCGAGTCCAACTCACACTTGACCACTTTTTTTTTTTATTACGTCAAAAATACTCTGTTATTTAAACATCGATCTAAGTTACTACGAACTTGTTGATTATGTTACTTGCTGCTAAGAAACCCTTCATGGTTGAGTCGTACTCGCACTTGAAATAATTATTTTAGGATGTCAGGTCAGGAAGGGTGTAACTCCCCGGTACCCAAACGATGTTTTTTTTAACTTTTAAAGGTTTACACTTGACCCCCATCTCGCCTGATATGACGCGCGCGACTATGCGGTCTACGATGGAGCGTGCATACCTAGAATAAACCGATTAAAAAACACCAAGATTATAACCATCTGGAAAACCCCACTTAGGCAACGCATTCCACAGTCTAGACGTTATTTTCACAAAGGTAGAGTCAAACTCCTTCGTTCGTGTCTTTGGAATATCAACCATGAAACGATGCCGCGTTTTTGAGCTACATTTCCGTTATCAGTTGAACGAGGCAGCCCTGCCGACCGCAGCTCAGCTTGCGCCCAACTGCACAGACCGGTTGTTGAACTCACTCCCATACGGTACAATATATTGCAAGGTTATTATAATAATTAACTTCGTGATTGCTATTATTGGCCGCTTTGCTGTGGGCAGTGACGTGTGGTTGGGCATTGCTCGCTAGTTTTGCTACACACCTATGTTAGAAATATGGACTTACCTACGAAAATGCAATTGTAGCAGAACCTATGCACTCAAATACAGTCTACTCCAAGGTGTGTCAATGCTTACTGTGTCTATAGGTACCTAGTTGGCACAACTTTATAGTTACATGAAATAGTTTATAGAAATAATACACTTTCTGTGATATGCGCTATACAAAGCTTACCTACAATTCCACATATACTTCAAGTATTGTATAAGTACTATAAATATAATAGGTGATGTCATCATCTCCAATTCCTTACATTGGAGATGATGACATTGGCGTATTATTCATTTTGAAAAATCCAAACAAATTGATTATTTTCGTTGGTCTACATTATAAGCAACTGGGGTTTTAGCAAAAAAAAATTACGTGTCATCAAATCCACATTATCTCTCAATTGCCTAATAGCCTACTTAATGTTCCCACTGCTGGGACTCGGGACTCACTCGCACGGAGCGAGTCAAGGCCATAATTCACCACGCTGGCCCAGTTGGTTGATGGATGACAAATAACTTCGAAAGATTCTAGGTACATGTCGACTTCTTCACGATGTTTTCCTTCACCGTTTTAAGTTAGCGGCATTACGCAGTTGACTTTGAAAAGACAGTGGTGCGCGCGGTTTTGAACCCGGGGTCTCCGGATCAGCAGTCGCTATTCTCCCGACTAGACCAACCGTAACTTTAGATTGTTTTCGAACACCCAAAAACTATAGCGTACGAATCATGCACGAGTCTTGTAAGCTGTCAATAATGTCTTTGAAACTAATTTTAAAACACACTTACGGTCATGCTACCTAAGGACTTAAAAATCTTGTTGACCTAGTGGCAAGTACCTTCGATTTTACAATGGTGTGGACGTAAGTTCAAATCCCATCGCTGCTTGTTTTTCCAAGCGCAGACAATACTAAATACTAATCTCTCATCGTCATACATCGTCATCGTCATCGTCGGCTTTAGTAGTAAAGGAAAACGTATTGACAAAACTGACACGGTCTAAAAATGTATATCGAAGATATGTCTCATACGTACAGTGTTGGACGGCTTCACACCCGATGGACAGATGACCTCACAAAGGTCGCTGGTTGCAGGTTGTTCAGGACCGTTCGCTGTGGATATCTAGGAGAGGCATATGTTCAGCAGCGGACGACTTGCGGCTGATGATGATGCTGATGATGTGTCATACGCCAACCCGCGTTAGGACATCATGGTAAGTTGTGACCTTAACTCTCTTTCTTCTCTAGTCGTGAGAATATAAAATAAATGCTTAGAAGTACTACTACTATTCTAGGACTAACAACAAGTTAAAACAAATTCACCTTTAGACAAAGTTTACAAGGTGATCGAGCATTTCTCCTCAATTGCAAACATAGTTTTATTTTGTTATTAATTGCTTCAAACTCACATTCAAACAAAAGAATAGAAAAGAAATATAATAAAAAATATATTTATTTATACAAACTCTAGTAAAGTCGATAAAATGTCACCTCTTGATGTCTTTCCTGACCTTATGATTCTTTACTGAGTCTGCCTATGGAAGTACTTATTCCAGTTATTCTGCCGCCTAGTAGTAATGTTTAAGCATCATCAATGCTCCTGTTTAAAAGGCAATGTTTGCAGAGAACTAACAGGATATAAAAATAAATGATCTTCATGCTATATAGACTACAGGCCAAACAAAAACAAAATTTATGGGTCAAATAAACCACCAGGAGCCCTATGTAGGATGATAGAAGGGTATAAAGTAATAAGATTCAGCACTATGCCGTCACTTGTAAGCAGTCCAACTGAGTGCAGGTGAAGAGGGGGGTTGCAACCCTCGATAATTTCTCCTTGTCGCATGATTTTTGTACGGCGTTGCGGAATAATAGATTAGAAGAGGTATTAAAAATTACCACACCGTTTTCTATTAAATTTATATGGCACCACCACAACTTTGATCTACTTAACAAAAAAAGAGCCATCAAAATAGATTCATAATTGATGTGGAACTATAATAGTGTAACGTACATACAAAAATAACATAAAACAAAAATGAGTTTTGAAACCGTAATTGAAACCTTCTGTTTTAAGCAAAAAATTCACCATTTCTCCAAAACACCCGTTATTTTGGTCAAAACAGTTTCATCCCCGAAGCTCGTGCCACATGTACGCTAGATGTAGTAGAAAATCGTGCGCGTGAGCACTACAGCTAGGGTTGCCATCTGTCTAACTTTCCCCGGATTTGTCCTAATTTCAAGGGCGTCCATCATCAGAGTCATCAGAGTTTAAAGAATTACAGCCCGTACGCCGCTGCCAATAGACACTCTATTATTATTAAAATTATGATAAAATATGACCATATTTGAATGTCTGATCATTTATTTTCTCTAAAAACAGACACCGATTTGACCAAATTTCACAAGAAACCATATCACTAAACCATCAAAGTAAATTCAAGTAAATTTTAGTTTTTTCTTTAGATTTCACAATCCGCCGCACCGATTTCGATAAAAATTGGATGGGTCCACCTCCGAATTATCAAACAAAAAACTACTTATCAACCTATCGAAATTGATTAACAATTGGAAGAGCTAACGCGTAAAAAACAGACAACCGAATTCAAAACCTCCTTTTTGTCGACAAATTTGAAATTTGGAAACTACGCCGGGTGAAACTGGAGAGCGTGATCATGACCATGGCCGCCCAGATCATCCGAGTTTACCTGAAGATTATTTTAATTTACGAACATTAGGCTTGAAACCACGGAAAATCTGTGTGTGATGAGCCAAAGGTTTTCACTTTAAACTATTTGACTTTCCAGGTTCTGGCTCTAAACTCCGGAGTTTGCACGGGTCTTGTCTCATTGTTTTAAAGATGGCAACCCTAACTGTTCAGCTTGTGGAGTCGACCGCGGTCAGCGACGCACGATCCCAGATATACACCTCGCGCTCTTCATAAATCACTTCCTAGTTCTAGTTCCTAGTAGCTGCGCACACGACGCCTCGAGAAATAAGGACTCCTATTCTATCTCACTTCACACTATCGATGTGAAAGTTACGAATACGTTTCCCATATACGTCTCAAAGCTTGTATCTCTGCTTAGTGGATTAAATTGTACTGGTAATAGTTATATTTGTGGATCAGGAACATTATTTAATTAAGATTTAATGACTTTTACATCTGGTCTTGGGAGTATACCCAGAAGTACACGCGAGACTCGAACTGACGTCCTTATGGTTGTGAATTGAATGTTCTCACTATTAGTCCACTAAGCTATGAATTGACATGGAATTGAATTGATACACTCAAAAAGCAAGAAAATACTATAGTAAATACATAGACTTAGTTAATTCTGTTTATAATTGCGAAAGTTTGTCGACAATCACGTCGAAACGTCTAAACGAATCGGTTTGAAACTTCCAACACTGTTAGATTATAGTTTGGAATAGCGCATAGGCTACTTTTTGTCTGGAAAAGACAACGGGACCGGGCACTGCACAGGCAAAACCGCGAAGTGCTGTTAGTATTTTCATAAATAATAATCGTAAATGAACGAGCCAAAAGACACTGAGCCGAGTTCTCCTGTGACGTATTTATTTATGCGCAAGCGCAGCGCTTCCAAACATAGTGTGCGCGCGTGTGTGACCCAGATGGAACGTGCACGGTTCTGCTACGACGAACTTCTTCAGTTTTAAGGTCTCGGCTACCACCTGACAAATAAAATATACTCAAATATGGGCATTATATCACGCACGTTAAGATAATTACATATTAATTACATTGGCAACACAAATTAGCAGACCGATCGCTGACAGCCATCTGCTAATTTATGTTGCCAATGTAATCTATATCTTGACGAGCATGACATAAAGCCCATATTTGGGTGTACTTTATTTGTCAGGTGGGAGCGGAGTCGTAATGGGCGCAGACGTTTAGACTTACGCTTCACTAGCAGAACTACACTCAATGACTCCACACATTTCTTATAGAATACTAGCGGCCCGCTCCGGCTTCGCTCGAATAATAACCTAGATATCAACTGCAGCGCCATCTGCCGTAGCCTATGTTACTCGGGAATAATGTAGCTTTCCAAAGGTGAAAGAATTTTTGAAATCGGTCCAGTAGTTTCGGAGCCTATTCATTACAAACAAACAAACAAACAAACAAATCTTTCCTCTTTATAATATTAGTATAGATATACGATGTGAAAAAGTTGCCAGGGATGTACTGACTGGTTATGTTGGACTCTATTTAATAAAAAATGCCCCTACTAATGCATACCTCAAAGTTTATGGAACGCATCACATGGAGTATCGTTTGACAAGTATCATTTGATGGATAATAACTACGTATACCTATAAACCAGGGGGGCACAATAAGTGACGTCACGACTTGCGGAAATGAGATAGTCTAATTAGCTATCACTTGTGAAAAAAAGAGAAAGAGATACTGATTTTCCGTCCTTATCACCGTGGCCGGCTTTTTCTCTGGCTAAATTACAAATCTGACATGGCGTTGCCAAACAAAAGTCTGTTCAAAGCTCAGACTCGGATTTTTTATGTTTTACTAAATATTGTGTGTATTTAAAGAAGATTTAAAGCTTGTTTGTGAAAGATTGCTAAGAGATTGGTGAAATTTATGCTAAACAATGTGCGTTGTGTAGTGTTATAAGCTGCAATAGCCTATGTAAAAGAAAAATCAGTGGAATCTCATTTTACACGTTAGTAGACAATATTTGTTATGACGACTTGATAGAAATTGATATTTATGCATTCTAGATATCTACGTGAATTAAATTTATACAATAACGGCAGTATCTAATCCAAAATTTGCAAAATATGTAAAATGTAAACATAACCTTTAAAACAAAACAAACAAAAAAGTGTAACCAGTTATTTGTTACATATGTACCCATGAAATATACAAGTAGGTACATAATGGATAGTTTTTTTACTGACCATTTGCTAATGATACGTGCTAGATTTTGCCTGTGGCTTCGCATTTGTTCATTTTTGGAATTAAGACTTCCTTTGACGCACCACATACAAATATTTCGTGGGCTATGAATTGAGCTCAAACGTCACGCTTGGGAATGAAAGAAATCTTTGGGTGAACTCTGGACCATGGCCATAAATGCGTAAGCATTTTTAGATGGCCATGGCGTGTTACCATGGTTACCATTACGCATATCTAGTTTAAGGCCATGCTTAGAAGCCTTGTGTAGATGAAAGTGCTTTGAAGATTTATTCCAGACTTGCAGTGCCCTCCGGTTTCATTCGCGTAGTTTCCAAAGTGTGCTGTCAAATTCTGAGTTATAAGTTTCCAGTTATATCGGCAGTCCCTATGACTGCCAATTTTTTTCCCGTTACCAATGCTTCAATTTATGTTCCCACTCTCACTGCAATTCCAACTCTTATTTAATGGAGTGGGAATGGCATCAAACTCCCACACATTATCACTGTCCTTCTATTATTACAATTATCAATTCTTACTTACAAATCCCGATTTTAACGAGATTTAATGATGCCTTTGGTAAAAGGTGACCTATTTTTTATTGTGCGAAAAGTTGTGAAGCTATGAAGTACTAAGCTTTAAAAATAAAACATTATTCCTACAAAATTTCACCTCTAATTTAGTTACATCCTTTTGTTGGAACTTTTACAAAAATAATTATGGAATTTGAATTTATCACTAGATTTCTGGTAATAATTTGGATTGTTTTATGTATTCAAATTAATTGTCATTTTGCAGATGTGCCACTCTGAAGAAGAATAGGATAAAAAATGGTGTAAATAATCAAGCAATATTTTTCATGAAGTACAAAATAAATCAATTATCCTGAATTACCACAACATAATATAATAGTATCTCTACTACAACAAGGGCTTCTAACATTGAAAAAGTTAAATGTTTGTTCTATACCTAAGTTCCGAGTTACCTGTGTGAAGTCTGGGCTAGCTGCTACTATATGGTAAAAATTTGTCAAACAAACTAAGTATGTATATTTTTATAATATTGAATGAAAAGTACAATTTGAAATAAATGCTTTATTGTACTGTTTTTGATTATTCTCCCTCCTATTTTATTTAGGTAACATGAAACCTCTTTTTAAAATCTAATTTTAGAATGGATAGAACACGGGAAGAATTCATAAAACTATCGCAGCACTACCCTTATCCAGTGGAATATTTTCTTTATGGCAATACCTTTTGAGTATTGAATTGAAAATTGAATTGAAATTGAAAGAACGAGAAGCACTATAGTAGTCAGGAACTATATGCATCTTGAGGTAAAACTATCTTTGCTATAAACCTTTGCATACACTCACGCACCCTAATATACATACAATAATTATTATACATACACAATCCACATCTTTCAACAAATATTTTCTTTTAATTTGTTTTTTTCTTCATTTTTATTTGTATTACTTACTAGTAGCGCCACGCGGTTTCACCCACGCAGTTCCTGTTCCCGTTATTTTCCCAGGATAAAAGTCAATGCGCTATTCATATGGATTATTCCAGATTAAAATCTAACACTGCTCCAAATTTTAACCCGATTTCACCCGATATTTGGACGCGATTGAGCAACAAACATCCAAACAGTGACATTTATAATATTAGTAGAAAATTTAGATTATTATTACTGTAGAGAAGCAGAGTTTCCTACTACAGGTTTTATATATGCTTATAAGAACACTCCATGACATTTATTTTATAGGAGTAGTTTTTATAGTAAACTAGCGGCCCGTTCCGGCTTCGCTCGGACATAACCTAGACACTGTCTGCAGCGCCATCTGCCGGGCTTATTTGTGAATTTAAACCATCTTCGAATACACACACAAAAAAAAAACATTCAAATCGGTCCCGTCGTTTAGGAGGTCACTGTCAAATGATTAAATTACTAAAATGGCTATAAAAAAACAGGGGTTGGTGATAAAAGGGTAAAAATTTAGGGTTGTATGTATTTTTTAACGCCACATTATAAAAAAAAAACAAAAAAATTTGACCAAAAATTAAAAAAAAATTTTTGGTGTGAACAACCCCTAATACTTAGGGGTATGAAAAATAGCTAGTAGCCGATTCTCAGACCTACTAAATATGCATATAAAATTTGGTAAAAATCAGTAAAGCCGTTTCGGAGGAGTAAGGAAACAAACACTGTGACACGAGAATTTTATATACAACGTGGTGGATTTACCCCCAACAATATTTTGACAGTCCATTCTAACACTGATGTAGACTTCGTCACCGAAGGTTCTTTCCCCTCAGCACAGTAGATCACGAGATAATTCGAGTCAAAGTTTGACGTAAAATTCCTACCAAATCACCAGCTTCAACCTTAACGCATGTACAGCTGACAAACGACCTTACCGCCGACGCCACGACGTCGTACAAAAATCCGTGCCGAGATCAGGCCATTAGGGGCATGTCAAATAATATAACAAACAAAACAAATCTTTTTTTTATGGAAAAAAAATTTGAGCTTTCATGTCTAATTTTCACATACATGATTCAAAACGTTATGTAGATGAACTACAATGAATATTGTTGCACCTTTCTGCAACACCTTGTATAAGATAATTTTATTTTTTTATAGTTTTTATAATCAAAGCTTGGGAATGAGCCTGATCCAAACATTTATTTTCTGAACTTTTAACTTTTGTAATGGAAGAAATGTTAGTCTACATAAATTTTTGTTCAACGTATGTAAGCTGCATTTTGCCATAGGCGATCACGAGAAACATGTTCGCTTATTAACGCCACAGGAGCGATATATCACAGCCTCATACCCTTTTAAAGTTTACAGCGTTTTGAACTGGAGGATTTCATAAAAATAATATATGTATTTACGTTTTTTAGTGAGTACGTTTAAATACTGTGATTTTCTGTGCTCAGTATTTTTTTATTTAGACAGAAACACTTTATCATCCGCACCAGAAATAAAATACGGCGACAACAAATAATATAGAAAAGGACCTCCACCTAATGCCATAAATGGTAACCATATTGTTTACAGCGATTTCTTCCAGGCAACCTATAATATTTTCATTATTAATTACGCGAAAAATTCGCAAAACCACCGACCTTCACCTGAACGCCTAATACTACTCGGACGCTTTACTATTGCAGACGTCTCTCTACAGTCACACAGCACGGCTCCGGTCGGACTAGCACCAAAATTACGAGTAGACAGATAGATGGCACACACTGCTATTAAAAATATCAAAAAACCATTCCCACCAAAGGTTGCCTGGAAGGAATCGCTTTCAGCAATAAGGCTGCATGTTGTAGCATTAGATCTTATTGTTTTTCTTTGTCTGTAAATCTGTTTTTCTTTGTCTGTAAATCTGTTTTTCTTTGTCTGTAAATCTGTTTTTCTTTGTCTGTAAATCTGTTTTTCTTTTGGTGTGAACAATGAAGAGTATCAAGAGTACCTATATTATCAGCACCTCCACACTGAAAGCAGGCTGTTATGAGGAGGCCTAGGGGTCTACCGCCAAACTAAAACTGTCTAAGCTTTGACATTGCTCTCTCTTTTCTTTTTGCTTGAAATGATAGAGACAGAAATAGCAAAGCTATAGCCGATTTAGTTATGCGGTAGAAGGGCTGCTGCTTGAACGCAACTTCATCAGGGACGTTCCACTGAGCATCGTCTAGTACCTTTCGCCTGCTTTTACCAAAATTTTCTCTTACAGCGGCCAAGACTAGCACCTAGATCCTGTAACCCTAGCGTTTGAAGAAGATTTTCCTACACTTAATGCATTGGGGAGTATAGGAAAATCATTCTTACACGCATTGCGTGATGCGTGTGTTCTTAGTCCGGCCTTCTCCGCATACCTGTTGCCTGGTTTCCAGGCACCAGGTATGCTGCCCTACTTATAAAATATGCATTAAGCACATATATTTTTTGTAGTGGTAGGACTATTGGCAGAGTCCGCCTGGGGAAATACCACACCTTTGCCAGTTATTCTACCGCCAAGCAGTAATGTGCAAACATTATTGTATTCCGGTTTGAAGGGCAATGTTTCCAGAGAAATTACTGGGCTTAGAGATATAACATCTTAGATCTCTGGGTGACGAGCGCAGTGAAGTGCTAGGTAATGATTTGGACTCTTCATGTCCAATAGCTGCGTGTCACTGTGCTGTTATGTGGCAGGCATGTTGCTTACCATCAGGCACATGTCCTGCTCATCTCGTCACTCTTAATTTAAAAAAGATTACAAAGAGTAGGCCACAAACATGGTAGGATAGCGCTAGCTTGGGTACGTGGCTCGGGAGGATCATGATCATGTGGAGGTACATGGTGCACCCTGGGCATCACACAACAACTTGCCTCCGTGACTTCTTGTTGTGTGATGGCAAATCTCGGACGGTACTGGGAACTTCAACACGCCCTCCTCATCTCCTTGAGCAAGGGGTATAGAGGTTGGGGAGAGGGACTGGAACACTTGGAAAGGTTACTCGGCTGATATATCGGTCAAGAAAAAATTCTAAGTATTCCACATGAGGGTTTTCTACGAGCACTCTGATCAGCGTGCCGCCGTGGTGAGGGCGAACCTCTTGCTGCCGACCATCTGCCGTGATACTCGACAGTAAGAGGTAGTGTGAGTTAGAAGAGCGAGCAGGAGCGCTTCTCCACTAAGGAGGAAGCAGTCGTAAGGCGTCAGGCATTCGAAGAGCTGACGTGACGCAGATTGCCAGCGAGTCACTAGAGCCAAATGCGGAGGTACTGGCGCTGCCTGCGAGGTGTACGCTGGTGTATGAGGTGTGAGGAGGTACGCAAAGGCGGTGGCATGTGGGTCAGAGTCGTTGACAGGATTGCAAAAAGTGACTCTACAACCTTGTCATAATTCCATTAATAAAAAAAATAACAAACACAATAAACATCTGAGTACACAATGTGGGTACTTAGTTCTGTTATTTTTTATGTAATTTGATATTATTATTTTTGAAAATTAAATAATCTAAACATATTATTATGGCACAAACACCTGTATTGACATATATGTTTACTTTAAATACCATCGCGCATACGTTGCCATCGCTGCAATAAGTCAGTAGATCGTAATACATTTTTAATCAAGTCGTCTATTTTACTCTTCAACATAAAAACTTTCGGGATTCTTGGTAAGATTTTGTATTATTTTAACTGTTTTAAGTTTACACATGACCGCCATCTCACCTGATTTTAAGCTTTTAGGCGGTCTACAATTGAGCGTTACTTAAAAAAATGATTCAAAATCAAAAATCAAAAATCAAAATCAGTTTATTTGTCAGAATATTGTCACATATGTGTTGTTACAAATAAAACGTTGTCTCAAATATTCTACTCAAGATGGTGCACAAATATTTACAGTTTATTGTTATTGTATCATCACCTATTCAGTTAGAAAATTAGTTAGTATTCCTAAATTTTTCATTTAAAAATTCATTTTTGTCATAATAACATCTTTCAATTAAAAGCTTAAATAATTTTCTCTTCATTACATTATAATTTAATTCTTTGTAATAATTTGGTAATTTGTTGTAGATAGTAATAGCCATGCAGTAAACGTTATTACTATAGACACAGACCCTCTGATTCGGAATAAGCAGTTGCTGTTTCCGTCGATTTCCTCTATCTCTACCAGCAACGTCACCATTTAATGGGAAAATGCTTAGATGTCGTCGCACAAACAGACACATCTCATAAATATAGAGAGACGGCAAGGGCAAAATGTTACATTTTTTAAAAAGTGGTCGACAGGGGGCAAGGAAATGTGTGCCGCATAAAGCTCTTACACACTTTTTCTGCACTTTAAATGCTCTCTCCAGATCTATCGAGTTTCCCCATATAATCAATCCATAACGTAACAAAGAAGACACATATCCATGATATGCACTTAGACCTGCTTGCACAGTTGCCACACGCTTCATTCTTGTTAGAACGTACACATAGCGATCCAATTTATTACACAAAATGTCAACATGGCTTTTCCAGTTACAGTGTTTGTCTATCACTATCCCTAAGAAAGTTGTGGATTCTACTAATTCTAAAGCATTACCATCATGAATTATTTCAAGTCTCAAAGGAATGCTGTTATAAGTTTGGAAGTTAATAATTTTCGTTTTCGTCAGATTGATACTTAAATCATTATCTTCGAGCCATTTTATAGTAGACTTCATTGCTCTCTTAGTAGCCTCTTCTAGTTGATAAGGTTTGTTTATATCACCCTCTATAAGAAGAGTCGTGTCGTCTGCATACAAAATACATTTATGTTCAGTTGAATTAGGAAAGTCATTTATGTAGCATGTAAAACCTAAGGGTCCTATTATGCTACCTTGTGGAACACCCCGAAGATTTGGTTCAAAAGTTGATCTTTTCAAAATTTTGTTGTGTCCTGAAAAGGCCGATATTTCGACACACTGTGTACGGTCACTTAAATAACTTTTGATCCATTCTAATGCATTTCCTCTGATACCGTACCGTTCCAATTTATGAAGCAACAAGGCGTGATTGACGCAATCAAAAGCTTTTGACATATCAAGAAAGATTGCTACAATTGGGATTTTTTTATCCAAACAATTTGTAATGATTTTAACTAAAGAAAAACATGCCAGTGCGGTCGACTTATTTTTCCTAAACCCAAACTGTTCTTCTCTTAAAATGTTATGCTTTGCCAAAAAACTTGAAATTTTTACATGCATAACCTTCTCAAATATCTTGGAAAAAACAGGAATCAAAGTTATGGGCCGATAATTGTTCATATTGTCTTTGGTGTGTTTTTTGTGCAGTGGTTTGACAATTGAGCGTTTCAATCGTTCGGGAAATATTCCCTGAGTGAGAGACAAATTTATGATGTGTTTCAGAGGATTTACTAAAATTTTTGAACTCGCCTTAATCATTTTCGTAGTGACGCCATCATAGCCAGTTGCATTAGTATTATTTAGGGACATAATTATCTTATAGATGTCATATTCATCGACAGCAGTCAGGAAAATTGTATTTGAATTAGAAGGTATGTCATATGGGTAATTTTTATCACTAATTATTGTGTCGCTTTTAACATTCGTCAAATTAATAAAATATTCATTAAATAATTGAGCTATGTCTTCAGGCTTATCATTCACGTTATTATTAACTTTTATAGATTCTATACTCAGTGACTGATCATTCCGGCTCATACTTCCTTTTATTACATTCCATGCGGCCTTACACCGATTTTTTGCATTAAAAATAAATTTGGTATTATTAATTTTTTGAGCCGTCGATATACATCTCTTATATATGTTGTTATAGCGATGGTAAGTTTTTTTATTTTGTCGTTTGTTAGTTCCTGAAAGGTGAAACTGAAGATATAGGCGGCGTTTGACAATGGATGACCTTTTGAGGCCTTTTGTGATCCATTTGTTTTTGATTGGTTTATTTGTCACTTTAATTCTCAGTGTTGGAAAACACAAGTTATAAAACAGGATCAAAATATCATGAAATTTCTTAAAGGCCATATCTAGTTCTTCCGTTTCATAAATGTCAGAGAAGGTAAGAGATGCCAAACTAGATAAAAACTTCTGCACGTTTTCTTCACTATAATCTCTCCTTTTTTCAAACCAGAACTGTCGTTGTTTTGATGATTTTGTGAGGTCTGATTCGAGATGAAATGTTAGTGTTTGACCAGTCTCGTGGTCTGATAGTCCTAAGATATGTACATTCCCAGCAACATTGTCTAAATTACTAACTATTAAATCTATACAAGATTTTTTCCGTGTTGGCTTGGTAATGTGATTTGCCACGTTATGGTTACTCAATATGGATCGTAAAGCTTTTGACTGTCTATTGTCAGTAAGCATATCAATGTTCCAATCGCCACATAATATAACATTTTTGTTGCCATTTCTTAACAGTTTCTGTAGAAGAGCAGACAAATTTTCCAAAAAAATAGCAACATTTAATCTTTGAGGAATCCTGTAGATACATACTATATAAAGTCTTAGAAAGGGTATTTCCGTTGCACAATATTCAAAATTATATACTATTGGGTCAGTAATGTGAACTTGTTTACATTCAAATTCTCTTCTAGCCAGTATACAAGTACCGCCTCGCTTTTGATTTGCTCTAGAGAATGACGCTACAAGTTTGTAATTTTTCAAATTAATATTTGACTCAGAGCCTTTTCTTATATTAGTTTCAGAAAAACATATGAAATCTATCTTAATATTCTGACTCATTAGTTCATCAAGAGCAATTTCTATCCTATCTTGCTTATTTAAAAGTCCAGCTATATTTTGGCTAAGTAATGTTAGAGTTTTAGGGGCGAAAAAATTGTTTTTTTTTCGCTTTCACACAGGCTGATTTCCTGTAAGTCATTTTAGCAAAAAAATAAGGAATCGTTCCTTCTTTTAAATTAATACGAATGTTTTGGGATTGCGTACACTGCAACTTCCCTGGAGAAGAGTTGACATTTCTCACTTCCAACTGTGATACATTTTTACTGTATTGGGTACAATCACTCTTACCACGAATAACAAATTGCCTCATGAGACGCTTTTTGCAGTTAATATTATCAACTTCAATATTTAATTTTTGGGTAACAAAATTCCGTGTAACTGTTTTGTTCATAATATGCTTGTTTAGGTTAACAAAAGTACAATTTTTATATTCCTTAACTAATAAATTAATGTTGTGGTTAAGCCAGGTGACATTGAGGTTTGGATTAAAGAGCACACTTAGCAGAACAACATTGTTATTTCTGAGCATGTAAAGTATATTACTAATATTAGAAAAAATTCCAAAGGGATTCTTATCATTACACCCCAAGCCTAAAACGACTACGTCGTCGTTGTTTAAAGAATTAACAATATTTTCAACAGTATTTTGAACTATAGATGTGGTTGCGTAAGGTTTCGACACTGCAGTCACATCGTAAATATCATTCCATTTATTTCTCCTTCTCTGCTTCTTCATCTTCTCTGCATATCCGGTTACTTGTTGGTCGCCCAAAATAATTATTTTAGGATTTTCTGTGACAGGTTTTTGTATCATAGTCGTTGTGATAGGTTCTGTGTCACATGTTTGTTTTACGTAACGTATTATTTCGCTCGAATTAAATTTTTTTCTATTTCCAGGGCTTTGTGCGTTTAATGCATTCAAATGATTCCGTTTAAATTCTAGATCATTAAATATAGTTGCAGTTGAGTATGCTGGGGATATTCTAGGTGTTTTCATTTGTATATTTATCATTCTTTTAGCTATAGGTGTAGAAATAGATTGTTGTCGCATAGAAGTACCACATGCACTGGTATCCGATGTTAATCGTTTTAAAATGTCAATAGTTCTATCTTTGTCCTCTAAAATTCTCTTAAGATTGTTAATTTCGATGTTCAAATGATTGATCTCTTCATGTGCTGTACGTAAATTCACTGTCTGTGATTGAATTTTTTGCTGAAGCGATACCAAAGAGCTGTCAACACCACACACTGTAGGTTCACATAGTGCTGAAGTATCCAATAATGTGGAGTTACCAATTGATCGGCAGCTATCTGACAGCGATTGACATAGTTCTAAGTCAGCTAAGCCAGTTTCGGATAAAGCTCTTTGGTGTTTTCGTATGGTAACAAATTCCATTGTTCTATTGTTTTATAAATTTAAGTATTTTATCTAGTAGTTATCGTGCATGTGAATTATATTTTAAAAAATCGTAGGTCTCAACAGTTTATTTTTGTAGTAAAATTCTCTGTCAATGTATAATTAAGAATTACACATATCTTATAAGTAAGTATGTCGTACATGTGTTTATTTGATTTGTCCTTAAATCATTTCCTTGATTTTATGTATTCATTTTAATAACTGACTTCCGAATTCTATCATATAATCGTTTTAATATCTCCGCAACAAAATCTGAGCCAAACTGGTCAGCCAAAATAGATCCCTCGGCGAGACACGAACCCAGTAGTTTCGACATGCGAATCCATACCGTTCGCACAAGACCACGGCTCCGATAACTGAAGCGACGAAATTATTGATCCGTTTCAAAAGTTTATTTCTACTTCTCCGGTTACTAAAGTAAATTTTCTACAAATGTGGGTATCGATCCAGAACTGTTTTTAACGTTCACTTTGTTTACATATTGTTAATAACTTTTGAATTAGTGATCAAAGTTAGTTTTAGATTAGATTTACCAAAATTTTCTTTGTTTGAATCCCAGTATGTCCTTATTTGGCTATTATTAAAGTTGGTCCACCGAAAAACAAACATTTAAAAGTCCAATGTATTTTTGTTTACTTCGTGCCACAATCACTCGTTCATATATCAACAAACTGATGTATTGCGTGAATTATCACACACTTTACTTGTTTTAAACACTGGTTGCTTTAATTGCGAAATAATTAATTTTAAAAAACACTTTTTCGCGGACAACTATGTAACCTCTATCATATATCAGATATATCTGATTCACTCATGGTTTGAAGACAGCAAAATTGTAACCATCAGGAAAGACCCACTCAGGCAACGCATTCCACATTCTAAACGTCCTTATCACACAAGTTGATTCAATCTCTTCATTGAAGTCTTTGGAACTGCAATCATGAAACGACGGCGCTTTTTCAAGCTCCGAGCCGTCCGATAGAAAAAACAAACAAGCTATTATTTATTGTTTTGAACCTATTTTTTTTAGTCTGTGGCTGTTCGCCATTGTTATTTGTACGAAGTACATAACTATTTTCTTATCTGTGGTTGTGGGCGCATATTTTGACGACTGATTATTTAATCCCGCCATAACGACACATTTTTAACCGACTTTCCAAAAAGAGGAGGTTATCAATTCGATTGTATGTTTTTTTTGTACCTATGTATGTTACGCGATAGTGCCGCCAATTGTAAATCGATTTTGATAAATTCTTTTTTGTTTGATAGATCAAAGTTCAGAGGTAGTCATATATCATAAAATTAAATAATAGAATATCATAGTCGTATAAATTTTATCGAAATCAGTGAAACTGTTTTAAATATATGAACAAAAAACTAAAATTTACTGTTACATAGTTAGACGATATAGTGATAGATATATTTTTATGAAATTTGGCTGTGTCTGAATTTAACTTTAAATCGAATTCGTTTTTTTTTTAAGAAAATGGATTTTAACAAATTGTTTTCACTGCTGAAATTAGGTTTTGATTATTATTTTATTCACACCCTTCGGCTGTATTAGACCCTCGCCTCCGGCTCGGGCCTCAAAAGCAACTCAACCGTAATCGCCAACATTGCACATAATCTACTATTATTGCATTTGACTGGCCTCGTAGCTCTGCCTCCGACACTGAGGGTCGTGGGTTCGATTCCCACCCAGTGCAAATATTTGTGTGACGAATTCAAATATTTGTGCTGTCTGTATAAAATGTTTCTGTATCTGTATAAAATAAGTATGTATTTAAGACGTATGTTTGTACAATATATTATATTTAATGTATTATAAGTATGTTTTATATCAGCTATCTGGCCACCATAGTACCTACATACAAGCTTTGCTTAGTTTGGGGTCAGATGGTGTCGTGTGTGAATTGTACCAACATTTATTTATTGTTCCAGCTATGACTATCATGACCTTGTCTTGCATCAACCTTGCTTCTGGCAGCTTAACGACTTGCATAGCTGACGCAGTATTGTCAGGACCTTGTACAGCGGGCGACACTAATTCTCCAGTTTTTGCCGCCATGTAAGTATGGCCATAAAATGTTTAATTGGGAGACAACATTAAACGTATTATTACTAACTAAGTATACCGGTCAGAAAAAATATAACAGTTTTAATAATTCTTTCGGTGTTTACCTAATCGACTTCAAGAAAAGGAATGTTTGTAATTACAGTAGTTGTGAATCAAATTTGGTAGTCCCTTTTATCTGTAGATTATCATCTAAGTATATTTATCTATGTAATAATGAATATAAGTTAGTGTGATCTATGTTCAGAAGTAGTCCCATTTAAATTTTGATGCGGTGGTACAAATAATCCCTAATACAATAGTCAAATAATAGGTCGGACCTATTATTTGAGAGAGTTGAGAGCGTTGCTGTTTTTTGGCAAAAAAATAATTTGCACACAGATAACCATTTTAGTTTTTGCCTATGAAAATTTAGATTTACATAGGTAAATTTATACATTATAAATTATTATTATAAATTTGAACAGACAAACATGTTTCAAAATATGAGTATTTTATTATCCTGAAGCTCAGATCTGATCCATAGTTATGAACTATCACGCATTTGCTTAATTTAATCGACCTGAATTAACGAGCAATAAAAGTTATTGAGAATTGAGTTCAAAAAAGGCATGCACAGGCCCCACAGGCCCCAGGTACTTTTCTAACTCGCATAACCTCTCACTGTCTAGCATCTTGGCTAAGATGGTGGGAAACGAGAGGTCCACCCTCACCACCGGGGTTAGGGATAGACTCTATGGCCGCATCGGCCCTTGTCTTTCCACGGAGCCACTGATAATGAGTGTGGTCGTAGAGGACCCTCATCTGGAAGACTTAGGAATTTTAATTTGCTGATATATCAGCCGAGTAACCTTTCCTCTCCTCCCCTAAGTCTCTCTCCCCAACCTCTACACGCACTGCACAAGACGATGAGGAGCGCCGAGCTCAGGCCGGAATTTGCCATCACACAACAGGATGCCACCCGAGGCAAGTTGTTGTGTGATGGCCAGGGTGCACCACGTGAAGGTTTCCGAGCCACGCACCCCACGCTTGTTAAACTGACCTGAGATTGCACCAAACTGCATGAAGTTTTGGCCCATAAGTTACATCAGTAAACTCTAGTGCTTCTAGAAAGTTGTTTTTGATTATTTTGATAATATATTTAGTTATGGTTCTAATGTATAATTTCAATGTTTCAGCGGTCAATGTTTCGCGGCCCAAGTGGAGCTTCTGGCAAGAGCGTTAGGAATATGTAGCGGTAACCCTGCAACTATAATAGCTGCTATTATAAATGCCCTCGCCACTGGAGGAATTACAAAATAATAAATTTAAGAAAATTACTTATGTCAAGTACGCAACTTGTAGACAGGAATCTTAAACATATGGAATATATGAAACTCGACATGACATGATGCCTACAATATTCGACATAATATATAACAATTAATTTAGAGGCTCTACATAATTATATTGACCAGTTAAGTATAGAAATTAATCTTTTCTTCTTATCGTTTTTATTGTAATTTTCCCACTTTTCTGTTCAATTTACATTGTCAATTAATAAAATGGTTGAAAGATAAGCTAAAACTTAAATAAATATTTTCCTGTCATTTTATTTTTTTATTGATGTCTTGTGAAGAGTTCAAACGACCTTAATCCTTTTTTACTGATCTAATGTGAATTTTTGGTTGTTGTTGCTTAATCACGGCAAATAAATATAATAGATCTAGTCAAATATAATAAGATTATAACCAGAAATAGCTTAGAAATGTATCTTGTAAAAGAAAACAAAATCATATATGCCTAGCTGTTTGATCAAAAGGCTCAAAACATTCAGGCCGCTAGTCGAACTATGACGGGCCAGTAGGACCTCGTTTACAGAAAGCAAACCAAAAGCTTCTTTTAAATTTTCAGTTTTAAGTATTAACACTTTCGGAGTTCTTTTTTGTTTGACGGAAGGAAAAAACTTGATGTAAAAGACAAATTTCATGTTGTTGAATTGTTGATATTTGATTCAAGAAATTATTTGATACATGAAATCGCAAAGAAAAATTGAAAAAAAAAAACACAATTTTAATAATGGGTAAAAAATCCCTCAAATGTAGGTAAGTTTTATCGTTGTATATAATAATTGCATTTAATTTTGATCCGGAGCTCTGTTTCGTGTCCAGACGCGTTTGATTCGAGCGAAACATAGCTAATACACGTAATTTCATGATTTTCCGACAACTTATAAAACTTTTAGTCCTATAGAGACGTTAAAGTAAATTAATAAGTTCGTGTAATCTTGTTAGTCTATTATGATTCACATTGTGTCTTGATTATCTCCGTTTAAAATGACAGCGGTTGTTCATTGGATTTTATACAGAACATCTGTACTAACAGTTTGTATTAGTATGTAGATTATTCTTTGGGGTTTATAAACTCTTAGTTCTTCGGCTCTAATGGAGTTAGTATTTTGCTTTGCTAGGTTTCGAAGTTTGTCCATGGGCCGGGCAATGCAGTGCTCGTCGAATACCTGTTACTTATACAGAACAAGAATTTGACACATAGACTTTTCTTCTGGACTTTCGGGGCAAAATCCTGATTTTATTACTGCCTGAATGATCATAGATTTAGACCATAATCTCTAAAGAATACGCGATGAGACAGATTAAGTATTACAATCTTCTAAACAAATTGACGTAGATTTAGTCTATAATCTCTAAATAATACGCGATGAGAAAGAATAAGTATTACAAATTTCTAAACAAATAAACGTAGATTTTTAGTTTATAATCTCTAAAGAATACGCGATGAAACAAAATAAGTATTATAACCTTCTAAACAAATTAACAAAAAACGGCAATGTAGTTAATTTCTACATAGAAAGTTGCTGTAGAAATAGGAGCGAGACGTATACTAGCAAAATCTCTCTATAACCTGCTGAAAGATCTTGGCTGTCTTTGTACATAGATGTCACCTTTTTTTCAGGTTCATATAAGAAGTTACTTGTAGGTTACTGCTGCAACTACTAACTGTAGGTGTTTTTCAAAGTTATCTCTAACTGCATTTTCGTGAATTATAAGATCTGTTTCGTTTCTTTACTTCTTAGGTACATATAGGTAAACCGGTCTTTCTCGTAGAACCTCGGGTAATGCAGATACAACGTGGGTCCTATAGGTCCCACTAGACGACACTTTCACTTTGGCCAATTTAACTTCTCTATCCTCTCTAATTATCTATCTATCAAATTAAACAAACTTCTATAATTATCTTCTTTAACTGTTCATTAATTATATTCAATCTATATAATCTTCTTTAAAGCCTTCAGCTTATATCAATGTTACGGCTTTCAGTTAGAGTACTTTTACTCAATTTTATAGAGTCAGGCTCCAATTCAGTACAATTTGGTGAGACGTGACCAGGATGAAAATAAATATATAAAAAATTGGCAGTCATAGGAACTACCGATAGAAGTGAAAACTTATAACTCGGAATTTGATAGCTTACTTTGGAAACTACACTACACTACACGGGTGTAACCGGAAGGCGTGGCCTGCCCATCATAGCATGATCATCTAGAAATGAACCAGCGTTTCCCATTGGCTGACACATTTCTAGATGGCTATGCCATGATAGAAGGCCACGCCCTTTTAGCGTTTCCTATTATTGGATGACGCATTTCTAGATAGCCAATGGCTATGGTCCCGAGTTTACCCGAAGATTTCTTATCATATCCGAGCGTGACGGTAGAATTCATTTCACAGCCCACGAAAAATCTGTCTAGGCGCGTCTAAAGAAGTTTTCACTTCAATAATCTGGAGGCACTCTCCGAATCAGTCACAATTTGGTCCCGTTCAACCAGGATCATTAGTTTAAAATTAGATGTCAAGCTCTCCAATTCATTACAGAACGACACCGATTAGGGCTCCTACACAAAACTGCGATGCGACGCCGCATCGGATGATCTTGCGATGTGAATTGTTCCGATGCGAATTCGTGCGGCAAATCGTTGGTTAGGGTAACACCATACCTTCAACGATAGACAGCCGTGTTGGGCGTATTTTTTGGAAGCGTGACATGGATCACAAAAAGATTGTTGTACTGCTGTTATTGTTAAGTAAATATGAAAGAAAAAAAATTTGGTTTCATACACATTTTACAATTATAAATGCTGACGGGAACTATTTTACTCGCAAGTTTGTACTAAACATTGAGTTATTTACAATTTTTAATTTATCTTCTAATTCCTCTATTGAAAGAGCTGTTACTACGGCAGCCACATCATTTGCATACATTAATATACCCTTTACTGCTTCGGGGAGATCGTAGGAGAGAGAATATGATATTTGAAACTGAAGAACCCTGCGGTACTTCCATACACGAAAGCAGCGGGTCTGATTTATTATCGCCATCATCAGTATCCACTTCTTGTGAGTGGCCTCGTAACATGTCAGTCAAGACTGCGAATAATTTCCCAGCTATGCCATAGTGTTTCAGCTGCAAAACTAACGTCTCATGGTCTGCGACATCAAAGGCCTTCGATAAGTCACAACACAATACAGCCACTTGCTGTTGACGTTCACGGGCAACCAACACTACGAATCACTTCACGCGTTAGAGAAGTCGTAGACCTCCCTTCGCGGTATGCGTATTGTTGTTCACACGGCGCCTCGGTTCCGATATGTAGGACACTAATCGTGAACTCAAGCCATTTTCAAACACTTTGGCTATTGCTGGTATAATCGATACTGGTCTATATCAATATCATCCTTTTTGCCTTTGCCTTTAAATATCAGAGACACTTTCGATATCTTCAGCGGCGGGGGATACGAGCCTCCCACATACAGTTAGTAAACAGTGTGGCGAGAACCAGAACTAGAGACAAAATTGCTAGTTTTATTCGTTATTTTTAGGATTATAGTCTATTGGCGCAAACATTTCATCTTAATATAAAAAGCAATTTGCAAATAATTTCATTCAAAAGAATGAATCAAATAAATGACGCTCAATACTGCCAAACTAAGTATTGTTACAGAGCTTAAACTATAATCATTCTTGATTATACTTAATATTATCTATTGGGTATCATATAGATATCACTGAGTCCCAAGTGATATCTATATGATAACATAATGATATCAGGAACTGTCTAGTAGGAACAAAATGTGGTTTTAAAATTATTATCGAAATTTTTACAGGTTAGCCCAGCTTGACTGTAAATAAATATTTGGAACATTGAGTTGACGATATAAAATAAAAAAGTGTGAAAGCTGTAAGTTTTTTTAAGTAAGTAATAGTAGATTATTCACTAAGGGAGTAAAGCACTGTCTTGTGTCATCAGCGTCATATTGGATCCTGAGCGCAGCGAGGGACTCGAGTTAGCTCCCGAGCGAAGCGAGGGAGTTGTAAAGTCCTGAGTGAAGCGAGGGATCCAAGCCGCCTATGACACAAGGCAGTGCTTTACTCCAGAGGTGAATACTCTACTTTTCATATCTTGTGCGAGACAATTCACTTTTCTTGTTGTTTTCCATTGATCAAAATCGTCATTAGCTTTTGGGTATTTATCTTTCGATTTATCCGGAAGTAGATTATTAATAAATAATCCCTAAAGCGTCCAATTTGATGAACTCCGGAGTCAGTTCACTATCGCTAAAGACATTTTGGTGTCATTTAAGAATTTAAAGTGATAATCTAATAAAATTCGACTCAATGGCGCCTTTTTATATATTTTTTTTGTGTTTTGTTACAGTGTGGCCAGTTCGATATTTGGAAAAAAAAGTTCGAGTTTTTAATAAAGTATTTTTACAATGGTACCATGGGTATGAATTTTCATACGAATTTTAACGTTCCAAATTCAAATAATCATTTTAATCCCTAGGGAATCTTCTCAATATTACTTACCTCTGCAGTTTGAAAGGTCACAATCACTTGCTTTGTTTTGACTTTTTATGACATATAATTGGACTTTGTCGAGCAGTAGATTTGAAAAGTACATTTTCCACGATTTCGACAAAAGAAAGTTAAAAAACCTTAATTTCGCTTACGTATTAGACATCAGTACTTTTGTTTGCAAAGATTTTATAACATGAAAAAGTGCTTCTATTTATTTTACCTTTACGAGACATACTTGTATGCTACTCTAGATTATATTCAAAGATATTTTAAAAGTGTGAAGACTAACTGTGTTCATCTCGATTCATTATATATGAATCTAACATAATTAAGTACCTAACAAAAATCCAAACTTTACTAATTATATTGTAAATAGGATTAAGATCCTAATGCAGGAAAGGAAACAACAGGAAATGAAATAATTTAACTTAAAAACATTTATTTCATCTTTAGCTGCCCTTACAATCATTTTTTTATAACATTAACAATCTTAATTGAATAGAAAAGCAGAAAAATAACACAGAAGAATCTTATAGTTTATATTAACATAATATGTAATATATAAAGGGACTATAAATGTCTTGAATCGTAATTTATTTATATTTTATATTGCATGAATTTTAAATTTCTACCGAAAAATTCTATTCTAGACATAAAAAGTAATTCACTTTGATTTGTTTATTTTGCAACGCCTCCACCGCTAGCAGCTATGAGGCGCTCATACACGGTATTTATAACTGCTTGTGGGTTACTGCTACACCCTTGTATGCTTGCCAGAAAAGCCTTCACGAATTCCGCAAAACAAATACCCCTGAAACATGTAAAAATATCTTCATCATCACTTTATCTTATTCCACTTAATATTATGCTAAATCCTACTAATATTATAAATGAATGGATGTTTGTTGCTCAATCGTGTCGTAACGTACGAATCGGGCAAAAAATTGGAATAGAAGTTGATGATAGTCTGGAAGAAATTAAAGCTGTTTTTTATCCCGGCAAAATAACCGGATCGGGAACTACGCAGGTGACACCGCGGGCGGTGCACCCTCACTCGCTCAAGGTCGCGCGGTTTTAGCCTACGGCTAGACCGTTCCTTCCAGGAAACAAGTGACAGTCGGTTGTCGGATGCACGGCTGAGCGCTCGCGCAAAACGTTTCCCGCGCATATTGTTATTAGATATGTCGTAAACCCTCCGCGATAGACAGGGACAGAGTTACGCGTTAGAAAGAGCGTAAATGTTTATTTGAAAATCGCGACAGGTATTGCGAGCTGAATTGAACTTTGTTGTGTCCCAGCAAGAGTCGCTATTTATATAATTGTTTTCGGTAAGTGAGGCTTCTGTACTAATATTTATTCTGTGCCACGGGGAGCAGCTAGTATAACAAAAAAAAAATTAAGTTGAACCCAAAACTTCATACTGATCTGTGCAATCGAAGGTCAAGCTAACCAAAAATCTAGATACAAATATTTCACAACAGCATAACAGAATGCCTAGTGATTGTAACTTGAACTTAATACTAATAAAAGTTATTCGCTATTTATGGAATGATAGTCCAAGTGCATTAAGCTTTAGGATAAGACAGTTAGTCTGATGATTGAAACGAAGGATTAATCAAAAACCAAATTTAAACAGATAAACTTAAATTCTAAAATCATAGAGAGAAAGAAATAGCTATCTGTTGGCTCAGTAATTTAGCTGGAAACATTTCTCTTGGAACCTAAATATGTATAATAGCAAATTATGATTGTACAATTTGACTACTTCGTTGTACTTAATGAACTGTGCAATTAATTTAATAATAGTGTATCAATCAACTTTGTACTAGGAAAAGTCAAAGTTACAGATAATTAACAATGACAAGAATACGTGTCCACAAACTCAAGTTAGCTCAAATAAATCAGACAGAACCGTTGTTGCTGCAAAGGTACATAAATCTGGCTGCCTATCCCCCTGAGTAGCGGTAGCTACCCTCTGCCTCGGACACGAGTAAGAGTGAGAGTACCCCATCTTGATTCTTTTTTTTTTAATAAATATTGGTGGACATTTCACATACAACGCCATCTGACCCCAAACTAAGCCAAACTTGTAATATAAAAGCCAGACAGCTGATATAATACTTATATATGTTTAAACTAGCGGCCCGTTCCGGCTTCGCTCGGATCATAACCTAGACACTGTCTGCAGCGCCATCTGCCGGGCTTATTTGTGAATCTAAATCATCCTCAAATCCACTTGTACACACGCAAAAAATAAACATCCTAATTGGTCCCGCCGTTTAGGAGGAGTTCACTGTCAAATGATTAAATTACTAAAATGGCTATTAAAAAATAGGGGTCGGTGATAAAAAGGTAGAAAATTAGGGTTGTATGTATTTTTTAACGCCACTTAAACACAAAAAAAATGTCCGAAAATGAAAAAAAAATGTTTGGGGTAAACAACCCTTATCACTTACGGGTATGAAAAATAGCTAGTAGCCGATTCTCAGACCTACTGAATATGTATATAACATTTTTGGTAAAAATCAGTAAAGCCGTTTCGGAGGAGTAAGGTAACTAACACTGTGACACGAGAATTTTATATATATGTTTAAATACATACTTACTATAGATGCGGCGTTACTACTACGTACTATGCAATCGGAAATCGGAGCAATTCGCTATCGTAAGTTCCTCCGATGCGGCGTCGCATCTCATCGCATCGCAGTTTTGTGTGGGAGCCCTTATAACCGTGTCTAATAGTATATTATATATATACTAGCTGACCCGGCAAACGTTGTTTTGCCTTAGTGAACAACCCTTGTCACTTAGGGGTATGAAAAATAGCTAGTAGCCGATTCTCATACCTACAGAATATGCATATAAAATTTGGTTAAAATCAGTAAAGGCGTTTCGGAGGAGTAAGGAAACAAACACTGTGACACGAGAATTTTATATATAAGATAGTAGTAGTTTACTGAAGTCTCACTTACACTTGATTAAAATATTCTTCATCCGGTTGGCCTGTCTTTGGATCACAAGTTGATCCAAGTATGGCCAGTGTCACGCATTGCAATATCGTACCAGAAGCAGAACTGATGTAAGCAGAGATCATGATGAACATAGCTGGAACAATTAAATTAATTAAATTTACTAACTGCATGATACACCCAAACCGACAAAAGCGACAAATTTAACTTTACGATCGGATTTTTTTTTTCTAGTTTTCTCTTGGACTTCATACTGGAACGTCTTTAAATTAATTTATGTCATACTAGCAACGCCCGCGGTTTTACCCGCGTAGCTCCCGTTCTCGTAATGTTTATACGATAAAAGTTCCTAGTATTTGGACTCGGGACGTTATCGCACAAAGAGAGAGTGAAGGCTTATAATCCACTACGATGGCCAAGTAAGATTTGGCAGACAAAATAAAATATTTTTATTTGCTTTTAACACACATTTAATGCTTTATTATACTAGCTGACCATACGAACTTCGTACCACCATACTTTTTTTTCGACAATATTTTCTGCTATTCAAACCTTGTCCCGACAATAACGAATACATAAAACAAAGAATCATTCGGTACAGACATCCAAAAGTTATGAGCGTACATACATTTCGAAGATCCGTTTTTAAATAAAATATAGCTGACCCGGCGAACTTCATACCACCATATAATTTAAATCAACGTCAAAATATTCTAAACTAGCGGCCCGCTCCGGCTTCGCTCGAATAATAACCTAGATATCAACTGCAGCGCCATCTGCCGTAGCCTATGTTACTCGGGAATAATGTAGCTTTCCAAAGGTGAAAGAATTTTTGAAATCGGTCCAGTAGTTTCGGAGCCTATTCATTACAAACAAACAAACAAACAAACAAATATTTCCTCTTTATAATATTAGTATAGAAGTATAGATGAACTGCCACACAAACATAGTCCCGACAATAATGAATACAATATACCCATAAAACAATAAATCATCCAACCTATAGTGGTAAGACTCTTGGCAGAGTCCGCCTGGGGAAGTTCCACACCTTTGCCAGTTATTCTACCGCCAAGCAGTAATGTGTAAGCATTACTGTGTTTTGGTTTGAAGGGCAATATTTCCAGAGAAATTACTGGGCCTAAAGATTTAACACCTTAAATCTCTAGGTGACGAGCGCAGGGTAGTGTAATGATTTGGACTCTTCATGTTCCAATAGCTGTGTGTCACTGTACTGTTATGGGCAAGTATATTGCTAAACAATCAGGCACATGTCCTGCTCGTTTCGAAACTCTATACTTAAAGAAAAAAGATATACAAGTTTATCGTCACCACTGGCTTTAACGCTGAAGGAAAATATGGTAAGGAAATCCACAAACCCGCACTCGGGTAGCGTAGTGGATAATGGTCTTGACTCTCCTAGTGAGAGAAGGCACCGATTCCCAATGAGACATGGGCTGTTTAAACGAATGCATGTTTGTCACACTAGTAGTAACTTGCACTATTAGATATAACGATAAATATGTACCTAATTTTTAGGGTTCCGTAAAACGTAAAAACGGAACCCTTATAGATTCGTCATGTCTGTCTGTCTGTCTGTCTGTCCGTCCGTATGTCACAACCACTTTTTGTCGAAACTATGAGAACTACACTGTTGAAACTTGGTAAGTATATGTATTTTGTAAACCGCATTAAGATTTCAACAAAAAAAAAAAAGAAAAATTAGGGCTGCCCCCCACTGCAACTCAAAAAATTTTTTTTCATCAAACCTACACGTGTGGGGTGTCTATCGATAGGTCTTCAAAAATGATGTTGAGATTTCTAAAATTATTTTCGTCTACATTGAATAATTTGCGCGAGAGACACTTCCAAAGTGGTAAAATGTGTGTCCCCCCCCCCCCCTCTAACTTCTAAAGTAAGAAAATGAAAAACCTAAAAAAAATATATGATGTACATTACCATGTAAACTAACAACGAAAATTAATTTGAACTCGATCCGATGAGTAGTTTTTTTTAGTACGTCATAAATACACTATTATTGAAACTTCGATCAAAGTTACAACGAACTACAAGAACTATGTGTACTATGTATATTATGTTACTTGCTGCAACGGAACCCTTCATGGGCGAGTCCAACTCGCACTTGGCCACTTTATTTGTTGTATTTGCCGTACACCAAATATGTATACATTTAAAGCTGTCGCGAACCGAATGTGTTCCAGTTTGAAGCGCAATGTTTCAGGAGAAATTACAGGACATAGTGATAAACCGTCTTGTACCTCTGGATGACCGGCACAGTACAGTTCTAGGTAATAATTTGGTCTCTTCATGTTCGAACAACTTCTAATAATTGCGTGACACTCTGCTGTTATGGGCAGGCGTGTTGCTTAATATCAATTACATGTCCCGCTCCTCCCGTCACACATTACTATAAAAGAAATAATATTAATATCTGTAGTAGTCCAGAAACTTTGTCGCCTAAAAGTATGGAGCAGTATGCGTTCCAGTAGATCTGATTTTTTGCAGACTTGTTTATGATGTTGGCCTAATGATTAATCCAAGTTTGTGACCTCGAGCGGCGAACGCAACTTTGTAAAAAATCGGAAAAACCGCGAAAAAATCGATTATTTTGCAAATTTTGGCGATTATAACCCTAAACGACTACCTAGATTTTGAAAAAACTTTCTTACGGTGTTTATAAACTAGACTAAATTTGCTGCAATATGATACTAGAATTGTCTCTGTACACTCAATAGTTTCTGAGAATAAGTCTTTCAAAGTTTATAATTTTTTTCGAACTTCGCAATTTTTTGCAATATTTTAACTCCTACTTGACCACTTTATGGCACAGTTACTGCGGTTTTTAAACCCCGACCAAAAAAAGAGGTGATATAAGTTTGACGTCGAAGTCTGTCTGTCTTTCAGACAGACACACATACAGGTCTGTCTCTCTGTGTATCTGTCTGTGTGTGTATCTGTCTATGGCACCGTAGAGCTCAAACGGATGGGCCGATTTCGATGCGTTTTTTCATATGAAGATTAATTTTTGTGTTGATGTTTTGAGCTATTTGTGGTTAATATCGATTCAAGATGTCCGCCTCCACCAAATGGCGGACCAAATATTTCATCACAATCTACCTCAATATGGGTATCAAATGAAAGGACTTGACTAGTAGAGTACTATACACTATAACAAATTTCATATCACAAAATGGCGAATTACATATTTTTTTTAATTTAATTCTAGTATCATATTGTAGCAAATTTATATAGTCTACTTTATAAACGCCATAAGAAAGTTTTTTCAAAAACTAGTCGGTTAGGGTAGGCCAAAATTTGGAAAAATAAACGATTTTTTCGCGGTTTTTTCGATTTTTGACAAAGTTGCGTTCGCCGCTCGAGGTCACAAACTTGGATTAATCCAAGTTCATCCAACCTCATTAGGCCAACATCATAAACAAGTCTGCAAAAAATCAGATCTACCGGATTTAACGCACACTGTAATGTGTAAAGTTACTGGACTATTGGTTTTTGTAGTGGTAGGACTCTTGGCAGAGTCCGCCTGGGGAAGTACCACACCTTTGCCAATTATTCTACCGCCAAGCAGTAATGTGCAAACATTACTGTGTTCCGGTTTGAAGGCCGATGTTTCCAGAGAAATTACAGGGCTTAGAGATATAACATCTTAGATCTCTGGGTGACGAGCACAGTGCAGTGCTAGGTAATGATTTGGACTCTTCATGTTCCAATAGCTGCGTGTCACTGTGCTGTTATGTGGCAGGCATCGTGCTTACCATCAGGCACATGACCTGCTCGTCTCGTCACTCTTTATTTAAAAAAAAAAAAAGGTAATTCCTTTAAGTAAACGTAAATTATCATAGATGTGCTAGCTTTTTAAGAGACTTTTGTGACATTAATCGAACTCAAACGATTGAAGCTGAATTTTGTATTTTAAGTGTGATTCAAGTCACAGTTTTTCATGTGACTATATTAAAAAACTTACCAAGATACCCGATAGTTTTCATGTTGGCAAGATAAATTGATGACTTGACTAAAAATGGATAGAAGTTCACTGATGCGTTACAGTGATCGCAACAGTATTTAAGCAAAAAACTATGTTGACACAGGTGTTTTTCTATTATGTTTAGAATTGTTTACTCTAAAGATTGATTACATTACATTACATTTAAAACAAATGAAAAAAATAACTTTGAATATGCATGCATATTTTGTTATCAAGTTGTTTTTTTCAATATCATTAGGGGTATACGACTAAGGACGATTACATAGTTTTAATGTCAGTAAGTACTTAATCGTAGTGTTATACCCGGCTTATATTATTCCAGTCCAGCAATCGAATCCAGTGCTGGATTGCTTACTGGAAAAATTAAAACCGTCACTGTAAAGCATCAATCCAGTACCAATGCTTTCCAGTGCCGGTTTTCATTATTCCAGTAAGCAATCCAGCGCTGGATTCGGTCGTTGGACTGGAATAATGTAAACCGGGCATTAACGTTAATTTTAACCCGCCACGCCGCAGCCTTGGGGTCGCCGTGAGATGGCGACCGTTGATGAAACATGCACCTAATACCATTTTATTTCGTGTACTAATGTAATACTCAAAACCTTTAGGATTTTAGTGTTGTGTTTACATAAAACACAAAATTAAAAATTTTGAGAAAATCCACGATGCGACGTTTAAAAAGTTTCAAGTTATTGAAAAAGGATAAGGATAGTACATTTAATCACAGCCCCCGACAGATATCATTGTTTTTTTTTTAATTTTGCGTTAATTAGGTATCTCGCGCTACATTTGTATTTTAAGTTGGGAATTTTTTAATTCATCATCTGCCTGTGTTCGTCCACTGCTGGACATAGGTCTCTCCTATAATACGCCACTCAGCCTGATCCTCGATCTTACGTTTCCAACCGCCACCAGGAGTCTTTCGTATATCGTCAGTCCATCTAGTCTCAGGGCTTCCTACTCTACGTTAACCGATTTGCGGTCTCCACTCCAAAACCCGTCTACCCCAACGGTTATCGGGTCTGCGATAGATGTTTGCTATTGCCACTTTGCCACTTCAGTTTGCTAATGATATGCTGAGCTATGTCGGTGACTTAAGTTCTCTGACGAATTACTTAATTACGAATGCAATCCCTCAGAGAAACAGAGAACAACAGAGAAACAGTACAGTTCGAAATTGCAAAATTGCCACAACAAACATTTATTTGTTTCGTGTCAAGTGTACAACAATGTATACAAAGCTTCAATGATCTTCAACAATGACGAACTTCCACATAACACTTTCTTCTTTCATTTAAACCCCCATTTCATCCTTGTACAGTTCGAATGTACAAAATAATTAGAACAAACATTTATTTGCTATATGCGTTGATTTTCGCAAAACCCCATCTTAGCGAGCGTCTACGTGCTAAAAGACACCTCCATGCAAAATTTCAGACTCCTTGAATTTGTAGTTTCTGAGATTTCGTGATGAGTGACCCTTTGCTTTTATATATTTAAAGGAATAGCTTTTACCCGCGACTTTGTCCGCGCAAAATAAATATAAAGGTAACCGAGGCAGTACATACTTACTTGTACAGGGTGCCATTTAAAGAGCATATTTTTTTTGTCCTAATTTACTTTGTCATAATGAACGTAGCATAATATTTATATAGTGCCATAATGCAAATTTTGTATAATAGTTTTTTGGCATAAGGTGTTTTAAGCATAACAATCTATTGTACTACATTCGATTCTACTTTTGATGAGACGCATAATAGTCTTTAGGCATAATTATTTATGAGACGCATAATAGTCCTTAGGCATTTTTTATTTATTTATTGTGCTACTTAATATACACCCAGGTTATATAGGACCCAGATCCGACTCGGAGCACCGCGACTCCACCTAGTCTTGTCGCTACTACCCCTAGAGTGTTTATAAAAAATGCGGGAGCCCACCCGGAGTCAAAAAGTGCATATTTCTTAGTTGTACCGTCTGCTTTTCTCAATGTGTGTAAAGACACATTGAGAAAACATTATACTAAGTTATCTTTATACTATATATGGTTATGTGTTTAAACATTATATTAAGTTATCGTTATGCGGTTTATGGTTATGCTAGTAAATATTATGCAAAAACAGTTATGCGTTTAGTTGTTATGGTAAATTATCGTTAGTCCTAAAAACGTTATGCCTTCTTAAATAAGTATAAAAAAATTTTTGCTACGACATATAGACCCATTTGTACACCCATACAGATTTACTTTGACTAAAATAGCTTATTTAATATATAAGCTGTTAACATTTTTAACAATTGCATCAAAATCAGTTCAGTAGTTTAGGGTTTAAAGCGTTACAGACATATAGAGTTAGCTTCACATCTATAACACAAAATAGTATGGATTTCAAGTGTCTAGTTTAAAAATTTAACGGTTTTGTCTTCAATATTGACAAACTCCCAAAATAAACTTTCATTCCCCATTTTAACCTCTATTTCATCCTCGCACAGTTCGAAATTACAAAATTGTTGGAACAAACATTTATTTGTTTCGCGTCAAATGTCTACTAGTCAAGCTCTTTCATTTGATACCCATATTATGCCATTAGTGAAAAAAAAAATTATGTAATTCGCCATTTTGTGATTTGAAATTTGTTATACTGTATAGTACTCTAGTAGTCAAGCCCTTTCATTTGATACCCATATTGAGGTAGATTGTGATGAAATATTTGGTCTGTCATTTGGTGGAGGCGACCATCTTGAATCGATATTAACCAAAAATAGCTCAAAACATTAACACAAAAATGTATCGTCAAATAAAAAAAACCGCACCGAAATCGGCCCATCCGTTTCAGCTCTACGGTGCCATAGACAGATACACACACAGACAGATACACATAGAGACAGACCTGTATGTGTGTCTGTCTAATAGACAGACAGACTTCGACGTCAAATTGATAACACCTCTTTTTTTGGTCGGGGGTTAAAAACCGCCGTAACTGTCCCACAAAGTGGTCAAGTAGGAGTTAAAATATTGCTAAAAATTGCGAAGTACGAAAAAAATTATAAACTTTGAAAGACTTATTCTCAGAAACTATTGGGTTTACAGAGACAATTCTAGTACCATATTGTAGCAAATTTAGTCTACTTTATAGACGCCATAAGAAAGTTTTTACAAAAACTAGTCATTTAGGGTTATAATCGCCAAAATTTGAAAAATAAACGATTTTTTCGCGGTTTTTTCGATTTTTGACAAAGTTGCTTTCGTTGCTCGAGGGCACAAACTTGGGACAATCATTAGGCCAACATCATAAACAAGTCTGCAAAAAATCAGATCTACCGGATTTAACGCATCCTACTCCATACATTCAGGCGACAAAGTTACTGGACGGATTTCATGCTTTTAGCATTGAAAATTACGGAATCTTCATACAACCGTCCATCCCTTGTTTCACCTTCATAGGGGTTGAATTTCGCAAAATCCCGTCTTAGCGAGCGCCTATGTACTAAAAGATTACCTACCTGCTTACCTACTTATTAATATGCGACTGTTCATCTTAAATTAATAAATAAGTTACTTCAGCAAACTCACTCGATAATTTTGGCATAAATAACTATTCCTTATGTTTCAAGTGGTGATGTTTTGTGGATCAAATTAAAGCTGCTTTTAAACAGCCAAAATGTATATAAGTTATATATACATAACAATTAAGGCACTGACACGACAGTGATAACTACTATTTTGACCTCCCCCTCACTGGCGCAACCGAGGGACCCAGTCTTTCAGGGGTTGCCAAATAACTAAATCTAACTAAGTCATGCACTCATCACGAAATCTCAGAAACTACATATTTTATTTATTTATTTATTTATAAATTGCACTTACATACATTTGTTTGTATCTAAAAACTATAGAACAAAAATGTAGTAGACCCTGCATTAAGGGCGCTGCAACAATAGTAATTTGGTCGCAGACCAAGTCTTAATATTAAAATAACTAACATTACTTTACAGTACCTTATATCAACAGTCTAATTGTAAGAATTAAATTTTGTCTTCATCTTTAAAAAACTCGCACACGCTATAGAAACATTTCCTTATTAAGAAGCTACGAAGTTTTTTCTCGAACGTGCTATCATTCGCTTCTTTTTTTATTTGATCTGGGATATTGTTATAAATGTTTGTTGATGCATAATATATAGTGGTCCCTTTTTAAACATTTCTAATCGTGGCACGGGTAGTTTAAGCTTATGCCATCGACGGGGATTGGTTTCAGGTGTATATAGGTGGAGATTTTTCCTAACAAAAATACCAATTTCGTAAATGTACATACATGGTAGTGTCAAAATATTTAGATCTCGAAAGTATTGTTTACAGCTTGTACGTCTCTGTATATTCGCAATTATACGAATGCACTTTTTTTGTGTAACAAATATTTTTTTAACGTCTATTTTATGCTAGGAGTCTGAAATTTTGCATGGAGGTGTCTTTTAGCACGTTGGCACTCGCTAAGACGGGGTTTTGCGAAATTCAACCCCTAAGAGGGTGTACACCTAGTAAAATACTTATGTAATTAGACTGGACTGTTTCAATTGTTTTGTTTTTACCCGACTGCGCGACGCAAAGGAGTGGTAATGTGTTTAACAGTCTATGTATGTATGTATGTTTGTATGTTCCTTTGAAGCACTATACAGACCAAACGCCTGTGCCGATTTTTATGATTCACACGTCAATCGATTTCTCTTAATCTGGCGAGTGACACTAAAGACATGACATTAGTGTAAGTCCAATATGGCGGATTCAGGACGCCATATTGTCCAAATTAAAAAAATGAAAATCACCAAAATATGTCAAGAGGGGTATCGTTGAATAGGTATTTAAAAATAATGTTTAGCTTTCTCTCAATGTTTTTTGATTTGACTGACCGTTTAGGATGTAGGTATATCGATTTAAAGTTGAGTAACAACCATTCTCACATTTATAGGTTTTTAGGTAGCAGAAAACTTCGTATAACTAACTGTACGTGTGAATGTGGATGGACATTATATACTAATGTATCTAGTAGGCGTCGATATAAATCAATAGATGTGCCCTGAGCACCTTGAAATTGGTAATAAACTGCGTCTCTGTATGTATCGTAAGTGGTTTACAAACAACCAATCTGCGCTAGACCCCTATAATCGCTAGCGGCGAGATTTGCTGTGGTTCTACTTATTTTGGTTGTTGACACCGAATAATGATAGGTAAAAACGTACGGCGTCCACCGCGTCCTGCAACCGACTAGAACGGAAAGAGTGAGCTCACTCTTCCCAACGTTGACATGATTGCGTGCGCCGTGAAGTTTGGGATGGGGCCCATCTTGGGTTCTACGATCTATGCTAGTAGGTATATTGGACTACCTTTTTTTCGTACGTGCAGGAAATGTATTTACGCATACCCTACTGCCCCACCCGGGAGACAGCCGGGTTTTGTTGCCCTCTATATCATGTTTGGATATGGTGCCCCTATCTACTAATAAACCTCCATGGGGTTTCAACTCTGCCGCTGATAGTGGGAACACGGAACCGCTCTCGGATTGCTCCGCCTCGGTCGCCCATCTCTAACTTCAAACGATTTAGTAGGTACTCAACGTCAATCGAAAACCTATACTAACACAAAACTATAAATATGAATTACATGCAGTAGAAAATCCTACATATTATATCAGTAGAAACGAAGACATTTGGTCAGCAACCAAAATATGCATATTATTATGTTGAGCATATTAACATTCACAACATTGTTCATAACTAAAAAGTATAAAATAAAAAAATATAATTTAAAAAAATTAAAAAATCCGACTGCGTAAAAAGTGAACCAAACTACTTACTCGCATACTAAAAAAAACTGAAAAGAATAAAACAAGCATTTAGATTTCTGGTGGTCTAGAATTCTATAATATGTTATTGTATTAATACTATTGAAATTTAAACAATATTTTCTAATAAAAGAACATTACAACTGAACAGTCGGGATCCATTGAACAATTACATTGTATGTCGAATAATAATATCTAATCCATTGAACAATTTGATTGTATGACGAATAATAATGGATCCCGACTCTTCAGTTGTTATGTTCTTTTATTAGAAAATATTGTATATATTTCAATAGTATTAATACAATGACATATTATAGAATTCTAGACCACCAGAAATCTAAATGCTTGTTTTATTCTTTTCAGTTTTTTTTAGTATGCGAGTAAGTAGTTTGGTTCACTTTTTACGCAGTCGGATGTTTGAGTTTTTAAATTATATTTTTTTATTTTGTTGTAGAAATCGATGCTAGTTGGCTGAGTAAGATCCTTGCTCGGGGTAATATTACAGGAGAATTCGTGATACAACCTGATACACTGGAAATCGAAACACATTACTGCTTGTCAACTTGCTTACTTGTATAGAACGGTCAGTGGTGGTGCTTCAAGAAACAGATACTTGTCAAGGCAGACTTTGCAAAGAGTTTCCAAATCCTACCAGCATAAAATGAACAAATAATAAAACAAGCCCTTATCAATATCCGTGTAATCTAGTGCAATTACGGAAATAAATAAACATAAAATTATGTAGTTTGGGGATTATGAAGGATCGATAGGGGGGTGTATTCTGAGCATATATTCCAATTTGAGGGATTCTGGCGAGATCAGCTCAAGGTCATTTCGATAAAAACGCGTTTAATTTGATATCTCGAGAACTGTTAGTGTTAGGCAAAAAATTTTCGAGACCTTATCTTTTAAATTAAATTTACTTACCTTTTTATCTACAACTTTTTTTTCTTTCATCAATATTTTTCTATTTATTGCTTCCAAAAGACAAACATTTTACTTTTTTCCTCCCTTTTTTATGTGTCGCCATTTTCTCCCCAACCGTTCAATTTTATGAAACTTTACCGATTGTCTAAAGTAGATCTTTTAATAATGAACAACTTTTTTCTTGAACTTTTTTCTGTAATGACAATACCTTCAGAGTTATATGTTACTTTACCGAGCAAAATCCGCGCCACTGCGACACCTCCGCGACACTGCGACAAATCCACAACACCTCCGGGCTTAGGGCTGAACCCAAAATTCATTGTTGGATTGTGTCGGTGGATTTCTTCTACACAGGGTTTTGTGGGACAACAACGTTACCTACTCCAATATATACCAGAAATACGTAACGTACATAAAAAACACTACGGTACAGACGTGGTAATTGTATACGATGGGTATCCCGAAGGTGTTTCCAACTTTGGCACCAATTCTGCCGAACGGCTGCGCCGATCCCAGCTGAAGCTACCCGCGGATATCATTTTCACCGACAATATGACCGTCACCACAACTCAAGATAAGTTTTAAGGTAACGAGAGCCATAAGACCAGATTCATCTCACTACTGAAAACTGTTCTCATCAAATCAGACATAGAGGTGGAGCAAGCCGTAGAGTACGGCAAAATTCTCTTAGCCGTACTGAATCAGACCATCCGCATCCTCTATTATTTCGGATTTCGCGCGGATATCGCTCGGTAAAGTAACATATAACTCTGAAGGTATTGTCATTACAGAAAAAAAGTTCAAGAAAAAAGTTGTTCATTATTGAAACATCTACACTTTTGATAATCGGTAAAGTTTCGTAAAATTGAACGGTTGTGGAGAAAATGGCGAAACATAAAAAAAAGAGAGGAAAAAAAGTAACATTTTTGCCTTTCGGAAGCTACATATTGATGAAACAAAAAAGTTGTAGATGAAAAAGTTAGTAAATTTAATTTAAAACTGAAAAACTCTCAACAATTTTTTGCCTAACACTAACAGTTCTCGAGATATCGAATTAAACGCGTTTTCATCGAAATGACCTTGAGCTGACCTCGCCAGAGTCCCTCAAATTGAAATATATGCTCAGAATACACCCCCTATGGATCCTTCATAATTCCCAAAAAAAATTTTTTCCGTAATTACACTGGACTAGTGTGAATCAACACGTTCTAGATAAAATAGAGTAAGAGCCCAGGGCCGCCAGACGTCGTGTATTTTCTGACGAACGAAACGTGGACGATTGAGTAGTACTAAGATGTACCTACTAAGAACACACGCATGGGCATGCTTGCTTGCTTAAACGGCCAATTTTGGAATATCAGGTAATGAAGGTACATACATGGCCATCTAGAAATGTGTCAGCATTTCCCATTGGTTGATGCATTTCTAGATGGCCATGCCATGATGGGCTGTCCACGCCCTTTCAGCATTTCCCATTGACTGACGTATTTCTACATGGCCAATAGCCATGGTCCCGAGCTTACCCGAAGCTTTCTTATCATACCCGAGCGTGACGAATGAATTCAATTCACAGTCCACGAAAAATCTGTCTAGGCGCGCCTAAAAAAGTTTTCACTTCAAAATTCTGATACGTGATATCTCAAAATTGGTCGTCTAAGCAAGGTAAGGGTATCCATTCGTTCTTAGTACAGTATGCGTTCTGGTGGCTTTGCGATCTTGGACTATAACATCTCCGCAGAGGAATATGAAAATCGATTCAATAACTACCTACTTACTGACATTGAAACTATATAATTGCCCTTAGACATAAATGCAATGATATTGAGCATAAAATAACAGAGCATAAAACCATCTGAATAAAGAATATGGGTTTATAAAGTTATTATGCTCATTCATTCTATATTAATGTTATTAGTTTTCAAAGTTAAATATTATAAACATAATTCACAAACACTTGTGTTAACACTGTTTTTTGTTTATATACTGATGCGATCACAGTAACGCATCAGTCAACTACAATACAGTTTCAGTCAAGTTGTCTATTTTGCTCCACAACATGAAAACAATCGGGGTTCTTGGTAAGCTCTTTTGTCACTTGAAAAGTTACGACGTCAAACGAACTCAAAAATATGACATAATTTTGTACCACTTACTACTTAATACGTAATAGAGCTTAAGTTGAATTTGTAATACGGCCTAATGTGTTCTTCCATATTATAGTCTGTTTTCCAAATTGAACGGATCGGGTTGAATCCGTTCATACGTTAAGACGTGATCGAGCAACAAACATTGCTATTTTTAATATTAATGAGATTATTGTAAGCCATTGCTGTCCCACTGTAGGGCAAAGGTGTAAAACCAAGCCAATTTAATTATGCTCAAAATGATGACTGATTTTTGGCTTCGAGCAATTGTTTCGGGTAGTAAATATCACTGCCCGTGCAATAATTGGGACGTAATATGACTCGTAAATTGACAAACAAAGGCACTAACTAAGCAATAAGCACTCCACCTAATAATCTCAGTGCTGATACTCAGTGCCATATTCCTATCTTGTATAATCTATGACGTCTATGACATGTCAATTGATATCGATGACGTGTAAATTGTACATTTATCAGTAAAGAACTTTGACTTTGACTTTAATCCACTCTGACAATATTGTATTGTTGTTGTGCATTAATAAAACACTCATATTTTGTTTTGTTTAATAGTATTGTATAAAAAATGTCTACATTGTCGCCCCATAATTATATCTTAAAATAAATAAATATTGGTGGACAATTCACTCACAACACCATTTGACCCCAAACTAAGCAAAGCTTGTAATATGGCGGCCAGATAGCTGATATAACACTTATAGTTGTAAATACATACTTATTATACTTATAGTTGTAAATACATACATAGAAACACCCAGACACAGTACAAACATTTGAATTCATCACTCAAATATTTGCACTGGGTGGGAATCGAATCCACGACCCATGGCTTCGCAGGCCGAGTTACTACCCACTAAGCCACGAGGCCAGTCCTTATATGTTATTTGTTGTCTATACTAATATTATAAAGAGGAAAGATTTGTTTGTTTGTTTGTTTGTTTGTAATGAATAGGCTCCGAAACTACTGGACCGATTTCAAAAATTCTTTCACCTTTGGAAAGCTACATTATTCCCGAGTAACATAGGCTACGGCAGATGGCGCTGCAGTTGATATCTAGGTTATTATTCGAGCGAAGCCGGAGCGGGCCGCTAGTCTTATAATATACCTTTAAATGAGCAATTCTTGTAAATACATTTGTATATGTATGTATAGAATCTGAATCTAGGAAACGGCTCGAACGATTTTCATGAAATTATGTATGCAGGGAGTTTCGGGGACGATGAATCGCTCTAATGAGGTTTGATTTAAAAAAAGGCATTTTATGCGCGTTTTTAGGCAATGAAGAACTACTATTATATATTTATTATTCACTTATTTATTTGCCTTCTTAATTTCTAAGTTTTTTACAATACATATAAAGCGGCGGCGGCGCAGGGTCCAAGCTACCGGTGGTTAGGGCTGCAGAGAGAGGAACCTCCTGACGAAGCGCGCTGTGTCGAGGATGACCGCCTTCTGTATCTGACCCTTAATCCAACCATCTAGCGAAAGTCTCTTAAGATGTTGGTCGAGACTTTTCGCTACAAGGCCGTTTGCCGACACGACTATTGGGACTATGATCGTCGAATCAACATCCCACATGGCGGTAACCTCATGAGCCAAGTCAAGGTACTTGCTCATTATATATTTATTATTATTAGAATGCGACGGTAAATTTCGTGACGTTGCGCAACAGTATAATAGCTCAGGCGGGAATTTGGTTGGTCATGAATTAGTAGATCCGAGTTCGAGTCCAGACGGGGGCTCCTCTATTTTTTAAGTTCTTTCTTTTTTTTGCAGAGAAAATCTATTACTGGGAGCCCTTTATCTGTAGGCTGTAAGTATCTAAGTAGCCAAGCAGTAATGTGCAAGCATTACTGTGTTCCGGTTTGAAGGGCAATAGTTCCAGAGAAATTACTGGGCTTGGAGATATAACAACTTAGATCTCTGGATGGCGAGCGCAGTGCAGTGCTAGGTAATGATTTGGACTCTTCATGTTTCAATAGCTACGTGTCAGTGTACTGTTATGTGGCAGGCATGTTGCTTACCATCAGACCTGCTCGTCTCGTCGCTCTTTATTAAAAGATAAGATAAGTCATTTATTCACCAAAACACAAAGTTACATTTCTTGTTATCCTTAAGTTAAAGCACATTCTATACATTTTTAATCCTATTATTGCTCGGCAGTTTTCCGGTGGGTCCCAAACTAGGCTACCCCTGTATCTTGGGCACCCGCTAATAACAATTAGATATTACATTGTACTCGGAAAACTCGGGTAAGAGTTAGCGCTCACAGAGTAAAGTTGACAACGAGGAAAATAAACTTAAATCCTCCTCCTCCTTGCGTCGATACCCCAATTACTGAGGGTCGTGATCTCTCTTGAGCACCTTCTCTCTGATTATCGACCGCCATTGGTGACGATCTGCGGCGGTGTGGACTGCGTTGTGGACAGTGGATTCGAGTGTGGTGCGTATCTGGTCCGTCCAACGCGTCGGGCTTCTTCCTCTTGGTCTCTTTCCTTCGATTTTCGATAAACTTAAATAAGTAATCCTTAATCTAATTTAGGTGTATGTAAGTAACTTATCAAAACAAGACAAAAAGAAAATTAAGGTTAATATCAATGTAGTTGTTAGTAATAATTAAAATTAAAACATAACAAAACAAAAAACAATTGGAATACTTATCATAATATCAGGGTGCACATAATATAAACCAAATTGGAATTAAATTAATGCGGCACAATTAATATAAGTACATCACTCTGGTTTAAATAAAAGAAAGATACAAGCAAATAAGAGTGATTAATCATTTAAGAGTAAAAAAAATAAAGCTTACTCAGTGTTTCATCATCATCATCATCAGCCGCAAGACGTCCACTGTTGAACATAGGCCTCCCCCCTAGATTTCCACAACGACCGGTCCTGCGCAACCTGCAACCAGCGGTTTCCAGCGACCTTTGTGAGGTCATCTGTCCATCTAGTGGGAGGCCGTCCAACACTGCGTCTTCCGGTTCGTGGTCGCCACTCGAGAACCTTTCTTCCCCATCGGTTGTCAGTTCTGCGAGCGATGTGGCCTGCCCATTGCCACTTCAGCTTAGCTACTCTTCGAGCTATGTCGGCTACTTTCGTTCTTTTGCGAATATCCTCATTACGGATTCTGTCGCGCAAAGAGACTCCGAGCATAGCTCGCTCCATAGCTCGCTGTGTGACTTTGAGCTTTGTTATGAGGCCTACAGTTAAGGACCACGTCTCAGTTCCATAAGTCATCACTGGCAACACGCACTGATTGAAGACTTTTGTCTTCAAGCATTGGGGTATTTTGGACTCCAAGATGTGCCGTAATTTCCCGAACGCTGCCCATCCGAGTTGGATCCTTCGTTGGACCTCTTTGTCGAAGTTGGATCTACCCAATTGGATCCTTTGGCCCAGGTAGACGTATTCGTCAACAACTTCGAGTGTGGTATTCCCAACAATAACCGGTACAGGTGATACTATAGTGAAAGGCAGTGCGGATGGACAACGACTGACTTTATTATTCTAGAAATAAGAAACATTAAGGCGGATGGGCCAAGCCAATTTTCCATACAAACGTTTGGGAACCAATACAGGCGACAGAAATTGTATAATGTCTGTCTGTTAATTTTCTCTACATGTTTGATTAATTTTCCATCCGCGAATATACTCATATATTTAAACAAACTTGTATTAATATTTACTTTTGCAAATGATAAGTTTTGAAAATTTGCCGGAGTCTACGTATGTGTGAGTGGTTTTAAAGTAAACATGGCGGTCTCGCGTCAGCTGTTGCGCGCATTTCGGTGCAAGTTGCCGAGCGGGTCCGTAGAGGGCGCTACATTTCCGTGCGAGATTGATGCGACGTTGCCAGACTGTGCATGCGGCGTTGCGATAGCGGCAAAGCGGGAAACTTGGTTCGCTCGCTCGCTCACTCGCTGGCAGCAAGAGACTTGCGTTGGGCTTATAAATATCTTATATCGAAGTTTAGCCAGTGTTGCCAAGTTGGCCACTTTTGGCTATATTTGGCCACATTGTTTGAGGATTTAGCCAAAACTTTCTAAAGTTAGTGGCTAAACAATTTGGCCACAAATCTAGGCACTTTTAAGAATCGACCCTAAAAAGGCATAAATGACTGCTAAATAATAATAAAACGGTACGGAATGTTTCATTTTCGATTTCATAGCACTTGTTTTCACTTATCTCTTTTAATAGCAGGACGGGAAATTCTTTCACTTTTCGCTCTTCACTTGTCGTGATATTCATACTAGTAGAATTCAAAATGGATGAAACTAAATATTTTTCTGAATGGGAAGATATGACTATAGAAAAGTCAAGAAAAATATTCTTTCTGTCTTAAAGAACCAATCAACATTCATCAACATAATATATTATATCGTCTAAAATAAAGATATTTAAACTTAAATTAAATTTCTTAATAAATCGTCACCAATAAAGCTATGACATTTTTTTGGTTTGCCCCATGTTTAGTCCCTTTTTAATGTAAGTACGTAATTTTGAAGTTTCTGGACACTTTTTGGAAGAGTTTGGCCACTTCTTATGTCAGTGACTTGGCAACACTGAGTTTAGCCAGGTTTCTTGTTATTGTTATTGTTTCATGTCATTTGGAGTACCTAAGTTTTGTAATTTGTAAATAAACTATCCGTTTTTGTCTTTGAAATCGTTGAGCGAAGTGAATTGTGTGGTGAATTCTCCGTAAGTTTACAGCAAAATGCCACGGCAAAATGCAACAAATAAATCGGCCTACAAGAAACATGCATATTCTGGTCCACGTAAAAATCGCAAACGCGTTCTAGCCGGGCTACGAAACCGTGCTACTTATTCTGACGACGATGATCGTTCGACATCTGTACCATCGTAAGTATAACAATAACAACTACTTTACAAATACCCAATACATACTTCTCTGATCGGAACCTCCGCAGTTACGATTTTCTTAATTTTTAACCTAACTTTACAAGGGGGTTACTAACTTATACTCATCTAGAAATCTACGGCAGCTAAAGTAAGCCTATGCCTTACGTGTTACGTGTTTTCAGACGTGATGTTTGGCGAAAACAGGAAGAAAAGAAAAGACCTCAAAGACATGATATACAAACTTCTGACCAGGATGTAGCTGGACCCAGGTTAGTTACTAGGTATTTTACAGGGATTTTACATGATATATCTACAGCTTTTATACGATATATACATATTACGTATGTAGGAGTAATTAATTTGATGCATAATATTATTTGTATCTTTTTAGTAACATCAAAACTTACTTACGGCCAAAGCCACTTGTTCATTTGGAGGCAACATATCCATCAAATGTAACAAATACAGAGTTACCAGCCCAAAAGTCGCCACTGAATATCAACTGGCCTGAACCAGATCCAGCAGTCGAAGCACACAATTTACAAGTTGAAACAACAACAGATGACAACTTCAATGGTCTTTCAGGCTATCGCATTGTTGATATGAAACATGTTCTGAATTGGGCCTTTACTTTAGAACAACATACAAGACACTGTGAAAACTCACAAATTGAATTTATGAAAGAGCTGAGAACCTCTTAGAGATATTACGAAGGGTACAGAAAAACTCAAAATGTAAAGAATTGAAAGAGTACATAGGTAAAATAATTTCACACACACTTATTTGTTTATAGCATACTGGATTATTACATGGATGAAAACCACATGGTGTAACTAGCCTAATATGTATATATAAATTGCTTTTTTTGTTGCAGATGAATTGGGAGGATTATCATCAACATAAAGATAATTCTATCTGGGAGGCTTATCATCAACATAAAGATAAATCTATCTGATTTAGCCTACTTCAGTGCAAAATCCAACCTTCGCCGACCTTGTGACCACCATTCCACCTACAGCAATGGTTATCACCACATTCAAATCTTAAAGGAACAGAAAAGATTTTACCTGACTTGTGTTCTGTCTATGAGGATAATGTGTTCCATCTATACCATTTTTTATATAAATAAAATAATAATTATATCTGTTGTATTTTATTTGTACTTAGAATTGTAAATATTTTGCTACAGCTGTCTCTATAATTTCAAGATTAAACCTAAGGCAGTATTGGTTAGGCGGTACACCCTCCGGTCTGGATGTTGTTTGTGTGTTGTATGTAGTCCCCGACACGAGTAATCTAAGTGGGGAGATATGAGTGTTTTTTTTAAATAAAGAGTGACGAGACGAACGGGACATGTGCCTGATAGTAAGCAACATGCCTGCCACATAACAGCACAGTGACACGCAGCTATTGGAACATGAAGAGTCCAAATCATTACCTAGCACTGCACTGCGCTCATCACCCAGAGATCTAAGATATTATATCTCTAAGCCATGTAATTTCTCTGGTAACATTGCCCTTCAAACCGGAACACAGTAATGTCGCATTACTGCTTGGCGGTAGAATAACTGGCAAAGGTGTCGTACTTTCCCAGGCGGACTCTGCTAAGAGTCCTACCACTACAAAAAGTGTGTGGAAGTGTTTGCGTTTGCTTGTTTTATAAATGTGTAAGAGAACTGAAAGGATTATTTTAATTATCACAATTACACCAGGCATGTTAGGTTTGCTTTACATATTTGCGTATTCCGTAAAAGCTGAGAAAAATAATTTGTTTCATACAAAAAGAAAAACCCCGATGGGATTTGAAACCACGTCATATCGACTTGTACAACAAATCTGTTACATTGTCAAATGAGCCATCAAGCCTATGGCCTATGTGTCAAAAATAAGCATCGATTTCTGATGTTGCTGTATAACATGCGTGTGTGCGTGTGTAAACGTGTAAAATGTTTGACAGATCAGTAAATTGGCGGATATTAGCTAATATCTTCGATTTATTGTTGAAAATTAGGTCATTTAGAAACATTGTATTGGTTTATATCCGCGGATCAACATTTAGTACAAATTGGATTGCAAAATACGACGTAAAAAATATTTTTTCATAAATGACGACTCCAGCGCCATCTCTTGAGAACGTAGCGGGTTTAGCTCTCGGCCCATTCACCTTAAGGAGTTCATAGATAGCGCTACTGCTCACATTTTTGTTACTCATTATAACAACAGATGGCGCTACTAGTCTACTAGATACATTTTGTTATACAATCTAAACACCCCCACTTAACAAAATAATAGATACATACATTTACCATATCACATTATTATGTTTTATCATATAAACCAAACATTCCTAAAAAGTTATAATGTTTTATTTTACATAAACCCTTAGTCAGTAAATCTGCGGGCATCTCTGATGTGGGCAAGTATTTAATCTTTACAATTTCACTAGCAACTTTCTCCCTACAAAAATGATACCGCACGTCTATGTGTTTAGTCCTTTTATGGTGAATAGGGTTCGCTGACAACTTATGGGCTGATTGGTTATCATTAAAAATTGGTATCGGATAAGTTTCATTAGTTAACTCAAATAACAAATTCCGCAAGTATACTGCTTCTTTACAACTCTCCGAAATGCCCATATATTCAGCCTCCGTACTGGACAATGCTACAGTAGCTTGCTTCTTGGTTTCCCAAGAGATTGCACAACCTGACAACCTAAAGAAATATCCAGTATACGATCTCCGATCTATTACATTACTGGCCCAGTCTGCATCTACAAAAGCTTCTAACTGACTATTACCATTAGCTGAAAACTTGAGACGAAAAGTTTTAGTTTTCTTTAAGTATTTTAGAACCCTCTTTGCATAAGCCCAATGCTTCTCATCGTAACAGTTATTAAACTGGCTTAAAAAATTCACAGAAAAAACAATATCAGGACGTGTGAGCACAGCTACATACATAAGTGAACCAATCAATTTCTGATATGGTAACTTTGTGTCACATTTCTCACTTTTAGTTATATTTAGCCTAGGTTCAATCGGTGTCTCTGCAGACTTACAATCAGATATATTGAATTTTAACAACAGTTCCTCAATATAGCTTTCTTGGTCTAAAGTTATTGTACCATTATCTTTATCTACATCTATTCTCATGCCTAGACAATTTTTAACAGGTCCCAAATCTTTGATTTTAAACTTTGATGACAAACTTTCCTTTAACAGATTAGTCTCTTTTTCATTATTTGAAAACACAAAAAAATCATCAACGTACAAGGCAATATATATCTTTACATCTTTGTATTTTTTTGTAAATAGACAAGGTTCAAGCTTAGATTTTGAATAACCCGATGATTGCAACAATTCATCAACTCGTTCGTACCAAGCCCTTGATGATTGTTTCAATCCATAAATCGCACGTTTCAATCGCAAAACCTTGTTTACATGTTCATTACTACCCTGAAATCCTGGTGGTTTCATCATGTACACAGTTTCATTTAAAAAACCATTCAAAAATGCAGTGTTAACATCTAAATGACAAATATCTAAATGAAGCTGAACTGATAAAGCAAACAACAATCTTAAAGTGGAATGCCTGACAACAGGTGAAAAACATTCATCAAAATCAATGCCCGGCCTTTGGGTGAAACCCTTAGCAACTAATCGCTAATTTCCACAGTTCACTTTCAGGTCCATTCAATGCTTCGTCTAGCGATATTTCATTTGCATTTATTCCATTAGTTTGACCAACGCAAACTCTACCAACACCGTACCAATCAGGCTGCTTGCGGATACGCTTACTAGGCTTTTTTATTGGAAACTCCACGGAAAGCCCTGGCTGTGACATATTGTGATCTCTCACAAGCTCCGCAGGTTCTGCCTCTAGCATATCTGTAGAGTCCTCAAAGTCCTCTTCTTCAGTACTAATGCTTTCTCTTTTGAAGTTCAGTGTTTTCTTCTGCTCCTGATCTTCTAATGTACTTACGTTCCTCATGTCCCCCACTTCTTGGGTACATACTGGTCTTTCTTCCTTTACTGGAAAAATGTCATCTTTGCTCTCACTAATGTCAAAGTGTATTACATCTTGCTTCTGTTCACTCCCCTCCTCAATCACAACAATATCTCTAGATATAGTTATACTGTTATTGTTGGGATTGTAAACTCGGTAGCCTTTGACATTGTTTGAGTAGCCAACAAGAATACATTGAGTCGCTTTTCTGTCCAATTTCAACCTTTTTTCTTTTGGTATGTGTACCATGGTTTTACTTCCAAAGATACGTAGATGGCTGACATCTGGCTTAGCTCCGGTCCAAATCTCCATAGGCGTTTTGTTATTGAGTCCTGATGCAATTGACCTATTTCGCAAATAAACTGCAGTGTTCACTGCTTCTGCCCAAAAACGCTTAGGCAATGCTGCATCAAATAACAAACATCTCGCTTTCTCTATGACTGTACGGTTAAACCTTTCGCAGAGACCGTTCTGTTCCGGTGTGTATGGACAAGTTTTTTGATGAATAATTCCCGCAGAATCCAAGTATGTTTCAAATTCCTTACTGCAGAATTCTGATCCATTATCTGTCCTAAACATTTTCAGCTTCCTGCCTGTCTGATTCTCCACTAACGTTTTGAATACCTTGAAATGTGAGAATACTTCATCTTTTGTCTTTAAGAAATATACGAAGGCCATTCGACTGAAGTCATCGACGAATAACAAAAAATATTTCTTTCCGCCAATAGATCTAGCTTCCATAGGCCCACAAACATCTGCGTGTACGACCTCGAGAAGTTCCTTGCCTCTGTTGCCCTCATGACTGAACGGCAACCTGGCCTGCTTACCCTCGCAGCACACAATGCAGTTTGTCTTACTGACCTGAGCCTTATCCAAGTATGACATTCCATTTACAGCACCATCTTTCATCACATTGAGATCTTTGCTGTTTAAATGACCAAATCTTCTATGCCACACGTTCACGGATACTGAAGTCAACAAACAATCGCCTTGCTTGATTCTCAACTTATAAACACCTCCTACCAAATCCGCAGTCGCTACAAGCTTACTATTTTGGTTATAAATATAACAGTGCTTCGCATCAAATGTCGCTGTGTTTCCTTTGCTAATTAACTGGCTGACAGATAGCAAATTCGTAGCCAAGTTTGGCACATATAATGCTCCCATCACTGTGTTTTCATGCTCGGTATCTCCAACAACTGTAGTCAATTGCACATCTCCACAGCTATCAACAGAAATTTTCGTTTTATCAGCGATGACAATCTCTTTTACTTGGTGTTGATTTGTTGTGTTCAACAACCAGTCACTTTTACATGTTAGATGGCTACTAGCACCGCTATCAACATACCAATCTAATTGATTGAAGTTACCGCTAAGAAACACTGCACTGAATGCATTAGATTCCTTGCTATTTGGAATATTATTACATTTATTCATGAAATGTCCAAGTTGCTTGCATTTGAAACATCTGACATTTGCCTTCACGTTTTTTGATGACGTTTGTTTATGTGCGGTCGTTTGTCTTTTAAGGTTTTTATCTTTGTTATGCCAACCTTTCGTCACGAATGCATTCTGTGTAGAACTAGAACCTGCTTCACCTCCTTCCTCCATATCAAGTAACTTTGACTTTATGGCATCCGCTGTCAACTCAATACCTGAATGCTCCACCGCCATAATCATGGGTTCAAATTTTTCAGGCAATCCTGCCAACAACAAGGAGCCAACCCATTCATCACTAATCTTGAATCCTGTGTTGTTCAATCGCTGACTTATTTCTAGCAGCGAAGTTACATATTGAGACATAGATTCGCAATTTTCTCGACGAATAGATATGAGGTTCCGAAGCAATCCAATGCGCCGCGTATAGCCATTATCATCAAATAGCTTTTTTAGTTTCTGCCACAATCCCATTGCTGTCGATTCACTTTTAATATGCACGAATAAACTGGGATCTATAGTTAAAACTATCTTCGCTTTTGCTTTCGCATCATTCGGATCGCCGCCGGTCGTGATGCACCGTTCCATCCCTTCTAATATGAGATAGTTCTCCACGGCAAACGCCCAATCTTCGTAATTTTCTCTGCCTCTAAGCTTTGCAATACTCGCAATTAGATTTGACGACATTTTTGCACTATATTTTAACCAAAATTTGCTTTTATTCACCAGATTTGCCCATAACCTATAGTGAAAGGCAGTGCGGATGGACAACGACTGACTTTATTATTCTAGAAATAAGAAACATTAAGGAGTTCATAGATAGCGCTACTGCTCACATTTTTGTTACTCATTATAACAACAGATGGCGCTACTAGTCTACTAGATACATTTTGTTATACAATCTAAACAGATACATGAACATTTGACATGACCTTCGTCTTGTCCATATTCATTATTCATCCTCAAACCTACCTGTTGGGATACTCTACTGAGGTCCCTGAGCATAGTACCGAGGTCCTCCATCGACTCCGCCACAATGACTATATCGTCGGCAAACCGAAGGTGAGTGATGCATTCGCCGTTGATATTGATGCCATGTCCGTTCCAGTCCAGTAGCTTGAAAACATCTTCCAACGCGGCAGTGAACAGTTTCGGAGATATAACATCTCCCTGTCTCACGCCTTTCTGTAGCCGGATATGTTTTGTGCACTGGTCCTGTAATCGGACAGACATTGTGGCTTTGCTGTAAATACACCTCAACACTTCGATATAGCGATAGTCCATGCGGCATCGCTGGAGAGACTGAAGCACTGCCCAGGTCTCGATGGAATCGAAGGCTTTCTCATAGTCCACATACGCTATACATAGTGGCCGATTATACTCCTCGGTTTTCTGTATAATCTGCCGAAGCGTATGGATGTGGTCTATGGTACTATAGCCTTTTCGGAAACCGGCTTGTTCGGGTGGTTGGAAGTCGTCAAACCTGCGTGCGAGACGATTCGTGATTACCCTCGAAAAAAACTTATAAACGTGGCTCAGAAGTGAGATGGGTCTATAATTCTTCAACAAGGTGTTGTCACCTTTTTTGAAGAAGAGCACCACCACACCTCTGCTCCACGCTTCTGGCGTATTACCGTCAAGTATGACGGAGTCGAACAGCTTCTGGAGGACTTTAAGTACCGGTTTTCCACCCGCTCTCAGAAGCTCAGTCGTAATTCCGTCGTCGCCAGGTGCCTTGTTGTTCTTAAGTTGCTTGAGGGCCATCCTAATCTCGTACAGGCTGACTTCCGGGATATCTTCGGTAAAGTGTCGGGTCAGCTTGGCTCTGGGGTCTTTAGCCATGTTAATGACAGGTTGTGCTTGCGCAGATGTGTACAACTGTTCATAGAACCTCTCAATCTCCTCCAAAATCTCGTGCTTTTACGACTCAGTGTTTAAACCGAGCAAAGTTCGGTCACCCAGTTACTATTTATTTGAAAGTCGTCTTGTCGTTGCAGCTATGTTCATCATGACCTATGCTTACACTGACGTTGCTGGTGACATGGCCGTTTGTGTGAAGTCAGCCCAAGCGGGACCAGCGTGCGGCGGCGGCGGCAACGCGACTACTACAGATGATGGTCCAGTGTAAGTATGCTACAATAATCAAGTTAAACATTTCAAAATGTTTTCTTATTGGTGGACAATTCGCACACAACACCATCTGATCCCAAACTAAGCATAGCTTGTATGATGGCGGCCAGATAGCTGATATAATACTTATATAGTTTTAAATACATACTTATTATACATAGAAACACCCAGACACAGTGCAAACATTTGAATTCATCACACAAATATTTGCACTGGGTGGGAATCGAACCAACGACCCTCGGCTTCGCAGGCAGAGCTACTACCAACTAAGCCACGAGGCCAGTCTATGGAAGACATGTATACATACGATAGTGAACCAGAGAAGACTAAAAGTCTGCGTCGACTCATACGACACAGCTACCAACCGACAAATAAAATTTACGCAAATATAGGCTTTATGCCATGCACGTTAAGACACAGATTACATTGGCAACACAAATTAGCAGGCCGCTCGCTGACAGCCGTCTGCTAATTTATTGGTGGAATATAAATATTAAATAATTAAATTAAATTATGATGCCAATGTAATCTATATCATAGCAGGCACGGCATGAAGCCCATATTTGAGTGTTTTTGTTTGTCGGAGCGGAGTCGTATAAGTGAGCGCAGACCTTAATGAAAGGGAAAATAAAATCACGCTGTCACAATTTGCTTTTTTAATTCGGAGGCTATAAAGACTACCTTGAAAAGGAGATGCAAAGCATTTAGTTCTCGATATTCAACGTAATTTACGTAACCAAGATTTCAACTCTTCAGTTGGATCTTTTTTGACGCCGAAAATAGACAGTTTTATTCATCGGGGCAACGCAGCCAGCGTTTGGTTACCTTTGGTCCGAGAACAGTTAAGGGTAAATAGTTGAAATTAATATAGCTCTGCGGATGAGTATGTCAAGTTACAATGACTAGACATCCTTTTATGGGGTGCGAGGCTCGGTAATCTCTACGGGGTCTTTAGTAGTTATCTGACATCTAAGGTCAGTCCCTAAGCGGTTCTTATTGTCTTATGGGTAATCCTGGCAGAGGATGTGCGAACGTTTTATGCGTGAATGTCGAGGATCGCGTGTAAAAGTGTGAGATGGGACTGGAATGTACTGACATTACTTGACTGATAGTTGAATCTGGCCAATTTTGGGATCCTTAAAGCAATGGGGCCAAGAGGGAGTCGCGCGGCGTAGGCGGCACCGGCGTGATAAAAATGGGCCACGATGCTTGTCAATAAGCGTCGCGGTAGTAGAAGCGAGAGAGGAAGAGGAGTGTCGATATTACGGAGTACCGTTCTCCCTCCCCGACGCAGCCTTGTTAGTCGCCAAAGTGTGATGGTGGACTCAGTGGGGAAGCAGGGGAAAAGGAGTGCCGGTTTATCCGTGCGCCGCACTTTCAGTCCTCTGCAGTCGGGTTGTGGTAGCCAATAGGGTTTACCACTTGGCCCATCGCGGTAGATCAAGAATGTGAAGACGTATAGGCGTCTTACACCCAGTTACTGTCTAGCTCCCGAGGCTAAGAGCCAAAATTTACTTAACTTACAATTGGACAGAACTGCTTTTGGGGCTAAATTATTAGCGGTTTTGGGAAGTAATCTTCAAAAAATGTATTGAATTATTTTACATGTTTCAGGAGGCAATGTATTGAGAATCAATTTTTGGATACTGCACAGAGCTTGGGCATATGTACCATCGACCCTCAAAAATTGATAACAGCTATGGCAAACTCTTTCAAAAGTAGCGTTCCGGTCGCAGCACTTTCCAAAAAGTAATTCGAAGCATGATGATATGTTGATTATAAAACGTCAGCGTAGAAACACAAAATTTCACTCTTATTGTCTTCTTGATCCTGTTTCATATTACATTTATGTTTTTCTGTCGTCATCAATTTTATCAATTAGGTAAGTAATAAAAACAGAAAGGTTTAAACAAGTCAATAAATGTTTTGAGGTTATTAATTGTTTTTCTTGTTGTTAATCCTATTTACAACACAAAAAATGTGAATGTATTTTTGCTCAATCACATACGTTCGACAAAATAGATCGAGTTGACATATTTGAGCTGAATAAGTTACGGAAAACAAACTTTACTAAAAAAACACAGATTTCTGCTGTTTCAATATTAAGTTTCGTAATTCATAGCCACTAGAAACACATTTAGGGTGGAGTGCACCAACATTTTAACCGGCCGATTATCTATTTAACCGTCGTTTAAGCAGTTTTTAGTGTTCACCACAACATAATCCCCGGTTAAGTCCCCTAACCGCCCGATCATCTTAACCGTGCTCGATAGGGTCGTTTAAGCTTCGATTATGTCACTTGGTTGACATTTGCCAACTTTTGTTTACCAACAATAAATAATTTGCAACTCATTTTTAATTTTCTACATAAGTAGCAGAAAATATGCAGTCGGCGTTTAACTTACTTGTAGACAACTATCATGAACACTATCTGGATCTTCTTGATGATATAGACAATTTTGAAGTGATGTCGAAAAGACCACGGGTTTATCAAGTGCGCCGTAATTATTATGAAGAATATGATGAAGAATCCTTCAAAACTAGATTCCGTCTATCTAAACCATCTGCACTGGAAATTCTTCAATTGATTGAACAAAAATTGGAATTTCCTGATGATAGGTTAGTATTTACATTATTGTTATTTTGCTAATTCAATGAGCTAATTATTGAGCAAATTACATTATCTTGATTACATAAATTTACCATGTATCTGATTATATTATTTCATTTATATATCTAGCTAATGTTTGAATTCTAGGTTTAAAGTAGGTACAAGTCGAAATCGACACTGAAATTACTGAAAAATAACCTCGAAATAAAATAACACGTAAACTAGGTACATGACATTCATTGATATTTGAGATTGACAAAATAAAAAGTTTTGTGCTACCTATCCAAGTTGAGAAGTAGAATATAGCAATGACTCTCTCAAACAATAAACTACTTTTCAAATTATAAGTATTCTCTATTATGCCATTAAATACAAAAGACACTTACGTAGCACTAGCTGCGCAACGACTAATGACTTTTAAAATGAGTTGCGATATAATGTCTACACCTTAGTTATTTATCCTCTAAGGTCTACACATTCTTTATATTATCTGTGGTTTCATTCAATAAACCGTCGGTTTTGTAACCGGCGATTATTTTTGCATGGTGAACAGTAAATATTGTAACCCCCGTTTAACCCATGATTAGGATTTCATCGGGCGATTACGTAATCGACGTTTAAGCAAGGGTTGGTGCACTCCACCCTTAGTCAAATAATGGTATTTTGGCAGAGTCCGCCTGGGGAAGTACCACACCTTTGCCAATTATTCTACCGCCAAGCAGTAATGTGCAAACATTACTGTGTTCCGGTTTGAAGGGCAATGTTTCCAGAGAAATTACAGGGCTTAGAGATATAACAACTTAGATCTCTGGGTGACGAGCGCAGTGCAGTGCTAGGTAATGATTTGGACTCTTCATGTTCCAATAGCTGTGTGTCACTGTGCTGTTATGTGGCAGGCATGTTGCTTACCATCAGGCACATGTCCTGCTCGTCTCGTCACTCTTTATTTAAAAAATAAATAAATATATATATATAAACAAATATTGGTGGACTATTTACTCACAACACTATCTGACCCCAAACTAAGCAAAGTTTGTGCTATGGCGGCCAGATAGCTGATATAATGATATCAAGCCAATAATTTCAATAAAACATGTAATCTATATATATAAAAGCGAAAGGTCACTCATCACCGAATCTCAGAAACTTCAAATGCTAGGAGGCTCAAATTTTGCACGAAGGTGCCTTTTAGCACGTAGGCGCTTGCTAAGACGGGGTTTTGCGAAATTCATCCCCTAAGAGGGTGAAGCAAGGGATGGACGATTGTATGAAAATTCTGTCATTTTCAAAATTATAAACATAAAATCCACTGGACCAATTTTAATCAAATTAGGTGAACAGATAGACTGGATCCTAAGAAAGGGCATAGGCTACTTTTTATTACGGAAAAAAGGGTTGAAGGGGTCTAATAGGGGATGAAAGTTTTATGTCGAACTTCGTCATTGTTGAAGATAAAAACCATGAAATTTTGCAACTAGAGACTTGATATCCATATGAATGATTTTGATGAAATTGTATATGAATAATGTAAGCGATTTTTTTCTAAATGTAATTTGGTATTGTGTACAAATACTGCCTCAGTTACTTAATATTTATTTTGCGCGGACGCAGTCGCGGGTAAACGCAAGTATCTTTATTCTATATATATATTTTTAGGGATCAGAAGTGCAATTTAATAAAAAAAACTAATTATGACAATAACAACGTTTATTACAATTTATAAATTTAACTTGGAACACAAAACCTAACGATTGCTTAGTAAATCAGCATGAATATAATCAAACAGTAATTCTTAAAAGATGGCTTACGTGACCTTTAATGTCGACCAACAGCGATTCCGCAGACGTCCGTTCGCTTCGAGCGCAAAACAGCAAAAAAGGCCGTTTGGTTCACGCGCTCGGCTTTTATAGCAAAAAAATGGGCAGTTTGAGGGTAGTCCTAACACGGCCTCTCCTGACCGTGTGTCGTCCTCGACACTCTTATGTTCAGGCGGTGTCACAGAGTTCAGTGACAATCGGGCTTCTTGTTGCTAGTCGTCCAGCAAAGGCATGGAGGGATCAGCACTTCTTGGGATTGATGAAGGCTGAACGTCTCCATTGATGTCTTCGTCCATCACCAGCGTAGAGGGCCCTGTCTCAGCGACAGGTGCTGCATAGCCTTCCTCGTCCGAATCACCTGAGAATGAGCACTTAATTATAAAAATGTTCGAGAGTCTTAAGCCATTAAGTATATCAGACTCTTCATTCTTTCTATCATCGTTCAATCAATTCATACATCATCTATCGAAACGTTTATGCAATAACTATTCATACATCATTCTCAAAGAAAACTGAGACGTCTCATAAAAACAGAACCAAACCATGCCTAGGCCTTTAAAGTCTCTCCGCCTGGAGAGTCGTTGTCACGCCGTTGTCATCGTGGTCGGCGTCGTCGCGCCGATCATCGGCACCCGCAGCGTTGTCATCAGGAACAGTCCGACAAACGGACACCACAGGTAAGGTCACCGAGTGGTACTGCGACATATCGCTCAGGTGATGCGACAAACGCCAAGCGACTAGCGCCCGAGTGACTAGCACTATACACCTGCCACCGGCCCAGTCCGACACACGGACAACACATAAGTTAGCCCTACGGGCCAAGCTTATGTAGCACCTCGGGATCCACCGAGTGCTGATGCGACGTATCGCTCAGGTGCAGCTATTCCCCGAACGCAGCGACGAACGCCACATGGGAGATGCTTGTAGTAACTGGCATCTGGCACCAAAGCACCCAGCAGACGTGTAGGGTGAGCGCACGTCCTGCAACCGCTGCTAAGCCGCAGGGCATCGGCTCTGAGAGTACCTGCGTGTAGGTCATACATAAAACAGAACGACTGATAATAAAGTAAAACAAGCTTACACTCAAAGAAAGCTGCACACGTCTCAGGGCACCACTCGCCCCGCCACGGTACCATGTACTGGGCTGCGGCCTGCGTTGTCTTGTCGTAACTTCCGCTTAGCAACCGGAGCTCGTAGCGACCTCCAGGCAGCATTTTTATTACTCCATAGGGACCCCGCATCGCAGAGTCTAGTTTTCCTGTTAGCTGAGATATTTTTATAACAAAAACATGATCATCGAGATTGAATGTACGTGGAGAGCGCCGCGTACGGTTGACTCTTTCGTCTTGATCAGCTTGATTACTTATAAGGTGTTGTCGGGCTTTGCTACGAGTTAGCTCTCGCAGAGTTTCTCGGTTTGGTGATGCACCCTCGGCAGCCACGTCCCGCACTAGTGCACGGATGACTGGAGTGTTGGCTTCAGTTCCAATCAACAGATTCATTGGGGAGGCTCGTGTAGTCTGTTTAATTTGTTTGGTTATGTTAAGTATTAATTGTACCTTCCACAACGCGTCTAACCATGGCGTGTTTTTACAACCAGCTTGGAGCGAAGCATGTTTAAAACGGTGCGCATGTAGCGCTCAGCCTGACCATTTGCTTGATGCATTTCGGGTGTAATGAAGTGAAGGTCGCATCCAAGTTCACACATCCATGTCGTGAAAGAAGTGGACTCGAACATACGGCCTTTGTCTACTACCATCAGTTTAGGAACTCCGAACAATGAAACCGCCTGTGTGATTGCGCGTTTTAACTCTGCAGCGTCCTGCTTACGAAGCGGATATAAAAGCGTGAACTTGGTGAATGCGTCCACTAAGAGGAGGACGAATTTGTACTCGTTGGATATGGGCAGAGAGCCCAGAGCATCCACATGCACCATTTGAAAAGGAGTATCGGGCTTCTCCCATGAAGTGATGTCTTGAAGAGGTGCACGGGGAACTCTTTTATGCGAAATGCATACTAAACAGTGAGCCACGTACTTACTGACGAAATTTCTAAGGCCCGGAAACCAAAAATGCCTTAAAACGAGATCAAGGGTTTTTTCTGTTCCAATATGTTCGTGTTCGTCATGAAATACTCTAAGAAGGCTGAGGCGGTGTCCTTTCGGGATATAGCACAAAAGTCGTGACTCCTCACCCGTCGGAGTGTATTTGTAATACAGCATGTCATTTTGCACAGAGTAACGCCTTGAGTCAAGTTTGCCATCATGGAATTCTTCAGTAAGTGTTTGTGTCTCATTATCTGCCGATTGAGCAATTTGGGCCCAATTACGGGGTTTGGAAATGTGATTAATTTTGTAAGTGGGATTCCGACTCAAGTAGTCGGCGTGAGGCATCATTACACCTTTGCGGTATTCGATAGCGAAATCGAAATCTTGGAGATAGATCCACCAGCGGGCAACGCGAGGCAGAAGGTCTTTTTTACGCTCGGTGGATTTGATTGCATTGCAGTCAGTAACGACTGTGAACTTTAGCCCAACGAGATAGTGTCGGAAGTTTTGAAGCGCTTTGACGACAGCAAGTGTCTCTAGTTCGTAGGAGTAGTAATTGGGCTCGGCTCCTTTGGTGGACTTGCTGAAGTAAGCGACCACGTGCTTCTTTGAGTCTGGGTGAACTTGCAATAAAACAGCGCCATATCCAGCGCTACTAGCGTCCGTGTGTACTTCGGTAGGGAGATTAGGGTCGAAGATCGCTAACACGGGTTCATTAGTCAGTCGTTCGATGAGTTCTTGGCGAATCGATTCGCACTCCGAGTTCCATTCGAAATTAACGCCTTTACTCGTAAGTTTTGCAATTGGAACCATTTTAGTCGCGTAGTTCGGTATGTATCGTCTAAAGTAACCGGCTAAGCCAAGGAATTGACGAACCTGTTTTACGTTTTCAGGCGGGCTGGTGTTCGCTAAAGCTTCTACTTTTCGAGGACTCGGCCTAACCTGACCTTGACTGATTAACCTTCCCAAATACTCAACTTCGGTCACCAGGAAAGAGCATTTACGTAAATTGATCGAGAATCCGGCGGTAGTAAGGGTTTTTAGTACTTCCCGCAACAGCTCAATCCCTTCATTTATTGTGTTGCTTAGAAGAAGCACGTCGTCAACATACACAAGGACGTTGCCTTTATTGATGTGCTCGCGAAGGGTTTGGTTTATTATGCGCTGATAAACAATGGGGGAGTTTGCCAAACCGAAAGGCATCCTTACAAATTCGAAGTGATCTTCGGGGGTGACAAAACCAGTAAGGTAGACACTTGATTCCTTGATGGGGATCTGATGGAACCCGGTTGCCATATCAAGGCTGGTGAAGTATTTATAACCGCCTAACCTATCGATCTGGTCGTCAATTAGTGGAGGAGGGTATCGATCCTTGACCGTGATTCTATTTAGAGCCCGATAGTCAACGCATAGCCGGTCTGAACCGTCTTTCTTCTTTACTAAAATAATCGGACTCGCGTATTCGGAATCAGACCGCCTAATTATTCCTTTATCTAATAGATCCTGTGTGATCTCACGAACCTTCAACTTTTCTTGATAAGACAGCTTGTACGAATGATAGGCCACTGGAGTAGTTTCGGTTAGCTTTATTTCCATTTCACCCGTTAAAACGGTGGTAATGGCGGTGCCAGATACTAAAAATTCGGAATAATCATTTACGACCGACATTAGTTTACCCAAGTCTTCACCCTGAAGGGGTGTATTCACTTTGGCCCGGTCATCTATACAAACCGTGTTTACGTTGGTATGCGTGTTGCGCGTTAGATATTGCCTATCCTTGGTTCGCACGTAGGTGATTCCATCTCGATTAAGAATATCGGTGCCTATAATGATTGGCGCGCTCATAAGCGGCGATGGAACCACCACAAAATCTGCCTCAACAGATATCTCGGGAAATTCTACCGTAAGAGTAACATACGACGAAGAGACCAACTCTTTCTCGCTTAAACCTTTTAAAACGCTGCGTTTCGGTATTGGTTGGCAAGAGAGATGCTTTACAATCTCGGAAAAAACAAGGGACACATCGAGGGCACTGCTGTCGATAAGTATATCTACCGGTACCCCCGTCTACTACAGCGGAAGTTATGTCTTTATTTTGAGAAACCTCGGGTCGGTAAGAGCAAAAATTTACGTTGCGCACGTTGCGTATCTCTGACCGTACCTTAGCGAAGCAAATGTCTTCGGTATGTCCCTGCTGTTCAATAATTATCCAGAACTATCGTCTCGGGGCCCATCAGCGAGATTTAAAACATTAAATTAAGTGGCTAAAACCGATTTTAGTTGTCCCCCGTAAATGTACAAATTAAACTTACCTATTGTCCTTGGCGCCGTCCAAAACCCAGTTTGGCCGTCAAGGATAAAGGAACAGATTTGGAGGGAATGGGGAAGACCAAACCAGGGAGCATCCGTCGTCTAATTCCTGTTCTACAATCCCGACTTTTGTAGCGTAGTCCACCGGCACTACGATCCGGCGTTCAACGATCCGGCGTTCAACGATCCGGCGTTGGAGGAAGGGGCCCGTCCAGTAGCCCACTTTTACACAATAATAGCAGCACTAATCCAGTAATTGAAAAAAATGTTATCCAGAACAAAAAAAACCAAGTAAGTGTCGTTCCCGCGACCAGAGACAACGTATGAATGACAGCCGGCGACCACAGACACGCTAACCGCCGGCCCGATATAATGTTGCCCGATTATACGGAACACCTGCTTTTTACAGAAAGTGCAAGAGATACTTGGACCTGGTTGCACGTGAGAAGCTGTGTTAGGTATGTTCCCAGGCTTTTGTTTACAATCACGACTAAAATGCCCGCGATTATTGCACAAGAAACATTTTGGGGGTGGTCGTTTACCGAATCTAGACTGAACCGTATTTTTAGGGTTAGAGTCGTTCACCTTATCCTTTTTACTCAAAGTAGGTTTCGTATATATCGACAAGAATGAGACTATAGTTGTAGGGTCTAAGTTTGCATTGGCAGCGGCTGCACGTACTTGTGGACTGTTGATACCGCGGATAACTATGAGCGTGCGTAAATCATCACTAAGACCCTGCACTATTTTCAAACGTAACAAAGTGCGTCTAGCATATTCCGCGAAACTTGAGTATTCGTCGGAAGTCTTACGCATGGTATTAAAGAGAATATTTGCGAAGTCTAGCTTACTTGGACAAAGAGATCTGAATTCTTGTTTAAAGTTTGTCCAAGTTCTATCTTTGGTGACCCATTCGTTGAGCCAAACCTTAGCATCGCCTTTCAAACAAAATGCTACGCAAGACAGGCACTCAGAGTCGTTCCACCTATTCGCTTCCTTTGCGCGATCTACTTCCTCGCACCATGCTTCGAAATTGGACACGTAGTAGTGTTGCGATTTTATAGGTTGCATTGTCTTAATTGCTTCCATCAGAGCATGAGCAAGAGAAGGAGCTTCGGAGCACGGCGTGGCCGACACCGTCGAGGGTAGTCGTTGCGAGTCACCCGGCGGTATAGGAACCGACGCGCTAGGCAAGGATGCTCCTTCGAGTCGAACGGGAGTTAATCGGGTACGCGAGATTCTACCTGATCGTGATCGCGACCTGCTACGTAAATTTCTCCGCGCGTTTTTCCGACGGTTAGACGAAACGCTACGCGAGTGACGCCTAAGCCTATCGCGAAGTTTAAGCCTATCGCGTCTACGAGATTCGCGTAGGTCTGGGACACGTGAGCCATCTCGATCGTCACGCAGATTACCCCTCGAGCCATGTCGTGAGCGATCGTGGCCACGCGAACTACTTCGCGTATCGCGCCTACTTCGGGACCTATGTGAGCCTCGTTCACGCGACCTGGCCCGAGTGGTTCGCCGTTCTCGGCTACGCGATGTTCGCACCATTGCACAAATGCACAGAAAAGTTAAAAAAAGCCAAATCTAAATGAGCAATCGTTAAGTAAACAAAGAGGTTGTTTTTAGAATTTTCAACACTTTATCGTGGGCAAAAATGAGTCCTTTATCCCACTTCTGATTTTAGGGATCAGAAGTGGAATTTAATAAAAAAAACTAATTATGACAATAACAACGTTTATTACAATTTATAAATTACTGGAACACAAAACCTAACGATTGCTTAGTAAATCAGCATGAATATAATCAAACAGTAATTCTTAAAAGATGGCTTACGTGACCTTTAATGTCGACCAACAGCGATTCCGCAGACGTCCGTTCGCTTCGAGCGCAAAACAGCAAAAAAGGCCGTTTGGTTCACGCGCTCGGCTTTTATAGCAAAAAAATGGGCAGTTTGAGGGTAGTCCTAACAATATAATTATATATAAAAGCGAAAGGTCACGAAATCTCAGAAACTACGTGTGCTAGAAGTCTCAAATTTCGCATGGAGGTGTCTTTTAGCACACAGGTGCTCGCTAAGACGGGGTTTTTTGAAATTCAACCCCTAAGAGGTTGAAACACGGGATGGAAGGTTGTATGGAAATTCCGGCATTTTCTGAGTTATACATAAGCATGAAAAGCACTTAATCGATTTTAAGGAAATTTGGTACACATATGAACTAAATCCCAAGAAAGAACATATGCCACTTTTTATTAAGGAAAAAGGGTTGAAATGGGGGATGAATATAACTCAGAATTTGATAGCTTACTTTGAAAACTATATGGGTGTAACCGGAGGGCGTGACCTCGCCATCTTGGCATGGCCATCTAGAAATGCGTCAGCATTTCCCATTGGGTTATGCGTTTCTAGATGGCCATGCCATGATGGCCAGACCACGCCCTTTCAGCATTTCCCATTGGCTGACGTATTTCTAGATGGCCAATGGGCATGTGTAACACCTTTTTTTTTCGATACGGAACGCGATTCGTTAGTCTGTGGTTGCGGAGTGGAAATGTCCCAACACTACAGATAATCGTTCGTTTACCGCGTCCCTAGCGGAAGTGACCAGGAGCGTCCATTTTGTTATGAACGGCGACGCGGACGGTCGTTTCGTTCCCTTCGTAAAAGATTAAAAGTTGTGTTTGAAGATAGCTGGTGAGTTTACGGGCATAATGTCGCCTGGATCGATCGTTATTTGTACCGCAGGGAGATGAAAGTGTTTTTTGTCGTAGTAACGTGTCCTGAAGAGTTGGTGTGATTTGCGGAGTCCGCGTGGAGGACAGCGTGTGGCGCTGTCCTCCGCGTCTTGTGAATTGTGGTGGATTGCCTCCCTTTGAAAGATAAATTTCAAGGTACTCTAAAGTTTGAAGAACCGCGTGGCGGATGTAAGGAGAATCTTTTGTTCATTTCGTTTGTTCTTTTGTAGGAGGTGTCAAGTTCCGGTGTCCCGTTCCCGTGTGTTCAGTTCGGGTCGAGTGTCCCGTTCCAGTGTGCTCAGTACACGGGCCGTGTGTCTGGTACTAGTGGTGTGCTCCGTTCGGCGGGACAGTTAAGAGGCTCGGCGGTTGGCCCTGACCTCGTGGCTGGGACCGCGTGCGCTCGCCTATCGGCAGTTTGGTTTGTTAGTGGTGAACCGTGAGTGAAATGGGGAGTGGAGCTCGGGCTTATTTGCCGGGCCGGGCCATGGGCCGTGGTTGAGGAAGTGTTGAGCCGGGGGGAAATGTGACCACTTTAATCTTGAAAGCACCTTCATGATTTTATCCTAACCGCCGTCAAGTGAATTTCCATCGGTGCCCGTAGGGTATCGAACCAAGGGTCTCCTCCGGATGTTTTCCTGAGATTAGCTCACCGAGGCAGGGCGGTCATATCCCAGGTCAGTCTCTCCGACTTGACTAAACTAAAGGTGTATGGTTTTACCCACAATGTTTTCCTTGCTTTAAGCAATCAGGGATCCGGGAAGCCTAGGCTATAGCCGATATGATAGTGTTTCTAGTGTAGTGTTAGTGCTTATAGTGGTCTATTCCCCTCCGAGGAGTTTAAGTGTCATGTAAGGTCAGGAGATGAGAAGGGACGTCTCCCTAACACAGACTGGCAGTCGATTAAGGAATGTCATGCTTTTGCCATTGATAAAGATTCAATGTTTTATATTTTTTCTCTGCGGTTACCCGAGTTAATCTAGGGGTAAACTTAGTTTTCCTAGGGGCTTACAGTAATTAAGTACCTTAGTTTTCCTGTGTACACAGCTAGCGGCTGGTTTGTGTCCGTTCGGTGTTATCACTCATGTAGACACTACAAAGTTTAATTAAGATAGACTCAAGTCTAGAATTTCTAGGAACACATATGCTGGATACTATACTTCATGTAATTGACAGAGATTCAGTTATACTCTGACTGATGGTTTCACCTGTTCTTGAATGTTTTACTAGTTTAACCTAACGGAACCTTCCGGCAAATTGTGCGCAGAAGGTGAACTTATTATATTTTCTCATATGGAGTACTTCTCCGTTATTATAATTAACTTAATGTTAAGGTCTAAGCCCTAATCTGGGTTGAAACTCAATAGGTGCTTGTCTGTTTCTATCTTATGATTATGATATTATAAACCATATGGTATAGTGATGTTGAAGGTCCTATATGGTGATATTATAAAATATATTATATTTTATTGATATTAGTGATATTAAATTTCTGTTGATATTGTCATTTCTCTTTAACCGTCCAGGATCCTAGAAGTGGAGGAGGCGGTAAATTTCACAAATTACTTATCAAACCTAACCGGGTGAGTTTTGCCTGGGCTTAACCCCGTACTAACCCTGGTTGTATACTGGATTTACCGAGCCTTACTTAGGGGCCCTGTACTGCGAATATCTACATTTTTACTTTCAAGGTTGTCGAGGAATTCTTAAAATTCCTAATTTTGATTTAGGGTATCAGTAACTCAACGATCAACCCCTGACCCTTTTACCCTTTTTGTTATTGTGTTCTAAATTTGTTTAGGCCAATAAACGCTTGAAAATGTCATCATTTTTTATTTTGACTTTAACTTAACTTTTTTCCGGAAAGGTTTGGGAATTCAATTTTATCCGGTTGAGTTCTCAACTCTTAACACCCCCGGATACCCTTACACATGGTCCTGAGTTTACCCGAAGCTTTCTTAACATACCCGAGCGTGACTAATGAATTAAATTCACAGCCCACAAAAAATCTGTCTATACCTCATTCCAAATCTATGTGAATAAAAGGTAAACAAACCAATGTCACTCTCAAAATGACAGACCAGCATTTCTCAACCATTGTTTTACAAGATAGTTTGTAGTACCTTTCATTCAGAATCAGAATCAGAATCAGAATTTCTTTATTGCGTAAACTGTGTACAAAGATGTTTTACAGTAGAGATATTATAGACACAACAGTTTTACCCTTTGCGGGCATGCAAAAATAAGCCTCTTTGGTATGAGGTTACAAAACAATCAGATAAAATTAGGGATTAATTAAACTTATTAATATATCTAACATTACTTTAAAGTTATTTAACTCTATCTCTACTTTAAACAAAAATAAACATCAGAGACAAAGAAGTTTTGAGTGAACAAATAACATAAGAATTAATTTAAATAATTAAATATAATAATAAAAAAATAAAAAACCGCAGACAAAACTAATAATCAGCTCGACAACACAAATGTGGCGCTGTGATCTTAACATAACTGTCAGACTGAAGTGCATATAAATTGAGACATTCAATTTTACAATATTATGATTTACATTAAACATTTATTGTTACATAACATAAATACCTATTTATATTATATTGTTGTGTATAAATTATTATGATTCGTCGAAGTATTCTTGGAGTTTGTAATACGTTTTATTTACGAGCCAAGCTTTTAGTTTATTAAATTAAAATGGATGTACTGGCTACTCACAGACATAATAAAAACTTTGTAAAATTTTGGAATTCCACAAAAAACCTAAACCAAAGTAAATCCTTGCCAGTGGCGGTTGACGGCTTGCACAGCCCTAGAGAAATTGCTGATATGTTTTCCACGCGTTTTAAGGTTCAATCAGAGATGGAAGAGAATGTGTTTGAAACGTCAACCGGAGCCGATATTTGCGGCGTGAATGTTGTTCAATTCACCGCCGAAGATGTCGCCACCGCTGCTAGCAAAATGAAGCGTGGAAAGTCTCCTGGGCACGACGGTTTGAGTCTCGAACACATTCTTAATGCTGGAGAGTTATTGTACACGAAAATGAGTGAATTATTTAATTTGTTTCTCAAGTTCAATTATTTACCCGACAGTTTTATGAAAACTATTGTTGTGCCAATAGCGAAAAATAAAACCGGTAATCTAAGTAGTGCTGCTAACTACCGGCCTATATCTCTAGGTACTGTAATGGGTAAGATATTTGAACGGCTATTGCAGCCTTTACTGGTAAAAAATTTGAAAATTGATGATGCACAGTTTGGTTTCCGACGCGGTCTATCAACAGATTTAGCTATATTCAGCTTAAAACAAACTGTAAATTACTACTTGACCCGTGAAACTTCAGTTTATGCCTGTTTCCTGGACCTGAGTCGCGCTTTTGACCTGGTCAATTATAATCTTCTCTGGAGCAAGCTCTCTGCGACTCCGGTTCCGGAATCAGTCATAAACATATTTAAATACTGGTACGGAAACCAAACCAACCTTGTAAGATGGGGCGACACGACTTCCAGTGAGTATAGACTGGGCTGCGGAGTTCGTCAAGGGGGGCTGACCTCGCCGGACTTCTTTAATTTTTATATAAACGACCTGATCGAGGAGTTGAGAAGCCAGCCAGCGAGGACCAGAGTCGGATGTCATATTGGCGATCTGTGCGTAAACAACATTAGCTACGCGGACGACATGGTGCTTCTCAGCCCATCGGTTAATGGATTAAGAAAGTTGTTAGCAGTATGTGAGCGTTATGCTACTAAACACGGCCTAAAATACAACGTAGCTAAAACAGAACTTTTAGTATTCCGAAATGGAAGAGGTCCGGCGACGGTACCAGATGTTTTCCTGTCGGGTTTGCCAGTGAAGGTGGTTGGGCAGTTCAAATATCTTGGCCACATGATGACGGAAGACATGACGGACAACCTTGACATGGAGCGGGAGAGAAGGAGCTTGTCCATCAGGTGTAACATGCTCGGGCGACGTTTTGCAAAATGTTCGGATGAAGTTAAGCTGACTCTGTTCAGGGCTTACTGTATGTGCCTATATACATGTCAGCTTTGGACGGGGTACACTAGAGCTGCATATAGTACCATAAGGATCCAATATAATGATGCATTTCGGATCCTTATGAAAAAACCGAGATTTTGCAGCGCCTCGGCCATGTTCGCGGATGCACGGGTTCCTGATTTCTTTGCTGTTGTTCGGGCGCGGATCGCATCCTTTTGGGACAGGATACGCGCATCGAACAACAGCATAATACGTACCATGTCCGAGGATTTATACAGTCCTATATATAGATCTTGGATTGCTGTCCACCAGAACAAAAATCGCAAATAGTATTTAAAGTGATATTTAGATAATTAGAGTTAGATTTAATAATATAAGAGTGTTTAAGTAACTATCTGTTCTTCTTTAAATTGTATGTTTTCTATATGGGTTATTTGCCTGCAATAAACGTTTATTATTATTATTATTATTATTATTATTTTTAAATTGTGGTAATTTTAATGACTTTAAATTTGTGGGTAAATGATTGAATATCTTGACTGCAGAGTGAAATGAGCTTTTGTAGAATGTAGCGTTATTGACTTGGCGGACACATATATTAAACTTATGTTTCGATCGTAATACATCTGCACGTTTCGAAAACACATCAAAGAAATGGCCTTCATTATTTTTTACAAATAAACAAATTTCTAAAATGTAAATACCTGTTACCGTTAATATATTATTTTCCTTAAATACATTTCTTAAACTATCAGTATTTTGAAGGTTGAAGATGACACGAACACATTTCTTCTGTAGAACGAAGGTTGAGTTTACATCTAGTGAATTACCCCAAAATATAATACCATAACTCAAATGAGGATAAACATTTCCATAATAGGCATTTGTAGCTATGGCTCTAGATGTAGCATTTTTAATAATAGATAATGCATAGCAATATTGTGAAATTTTTGAGTTTACTTTACGAATATGCTCTTTCCAGTTTAAATTTGTATCTATTACCACTCCAAGAAAATTTGTATTATTTACTACGTTAACTGTGTTACCATTATTTACGATATTTAGCGGTAAGGGTCTTTGTTTGTAATTTTTAAAGTGAATCAATTTTGTTTAACTAATATTGGTTTTTAAATTTATATCTTCCAGCCATTTCACGATCTGGGTTAATATTTTATTGACTTCATTTTCAAAATCGGTATCAGATAGGCTGTTTCTTGGAATGTATACAGTTGCATCATCAGCAAACATAACAGTTAGATATTTTGTGACCAAAGGCAATTCGTTAATATATACGAGAAATAACAATGGACCTAATATACTGCGTTGTGGAACTCCGACTGTATTTTTTTTGAAATTTGATAGAAAATGGTTCAAAGTTTTTGTTTTCTTATCGTAAACGTTTAAGGATATTGCTTGGGTTCGGTTTTCCAGATAAGAAGCAATAAGTTTGTGAGCTTGGCCTCTTATACCCATTTTTTCCAATTTATCGAGTAATATTTTATGCTCAACACAATCGAATGCTTTAGACATATCTAAAAATAATGATACTCCAGGTTTTTTTTGCGTTAATATCATCCCATACCTGTTTTAGCATTTTGAAAATTGCTGAAGATGTGTTCTTGCCTTTCTGAAAACCGAATTGATTGGTGTGTAATATTTTATTTTTGTCAAGAAATGAGTATAGTCTATTGTATATTGCTTGCCCTTTTAAATTTTCGTCGCATAACAAGGCTAAATGCTAAATATATATGTATGCAAATCATAAACACCCAAATAAATGTTCCCACTGCTGGGACTTGGAACAATCAACACATTGCCGCTGTAAAAAATCGTCAGACACAAGAATTAAGGAAGTTTCCAATTACATAAAATCAAAAAATAATTACATAGATTTAAAGATAATAGAAATAAATTATACATAGTGAAAAAAATACTTGAATATCTCAATAAATGACGAATCTGTGAACATTTTAAAATTACTAACTAAAAATCAAAAAGCCGCGCGGTGCGTTTGCCGTGTGACGTCACGAGTTACGACGCGGTCGCGCTGTAAGTTAGAAAGGACGCAATAGAATCTGATTTCGCGGCAGAGAAACTACAATTTCGTGCTAATACTATCTCGAATGTGGTGATGTATGTAGCATTGCGACTATTATTATATTTTATATCATACTGGTATCTATAATAAGCTATTGACGTTAAGTTTAGACTATGACCGGGGATTAGTGCGCTGATAGTCTAATGAAATTTACCAAAAGTCGACAGGGGAATGTTTTGGACTTTTAAACTAGGTAATCAAGGTATACGTGGTATACAAGTGCAGATATAAGAAGTGTCAAGCTTTCAACATAAGTTAATCATTATTTACCTACCTATTTTATCTACCATTCTATTATTTTTAGGGTTCCGTAAAACGTAAAAACGGAACCCTTATAGATTCGTCATGTCTGTCTGTCTGTCTGTCTGTCTGTCTGTCCGTCCGTATGTCACAGTCACTTTTTGCCGAAACTATGAGAACTACACTGTTGAAACTTGGTAAGTAGATGTATTCTGTGAACCGCATTAAGATTTGAACAAAAAAATTAAAAAAAAAGAAAAATTAGGGTTGCCGCCCATACTGACAACTGAAACTCAAAAATTTTTTTTTCATCAAACCTACACGTGTGGGGTGTCTATCGATAGGTCTTCAAAAATGATACTGAGGTTTCTAAAATCATTTTCGTCTACACTGAATAATTTGCGCGAGAGACACTTCCAAAGTGGTAAAATGTGTGTCTACCCTGTCCCCTCTAACTTCTAAAGTAAGAAAATGAAAAATCTAAAAAAAATATATGATGTACATTACGTTGGATTCGAACGAGGGGTTCCGAATCAGTAGTTGCCGTTATCCCGACTAGCCGTAACACTCTCATGCAACCCACTAAATTTTCCCACAGTTGGGACTCGGGGCCTTCTCTCACACAGAGAGTCCAGGTCCTACACACGGGGCCAGTGCAGGTTGGTGGATGACCTTGAAAGATTCTAGGCATATATAGGTTTCCTCACGATGTTTTCCTTCACCTTTTTTTACAGTGGCGCGTGTGGCGTGTACGACTAGACGAGCCGTACGCAGATGCTTTGTACCAGTAGATCGTACTTGTGTATCTACCTCGGTTATTTGAAAGATAGTGGTGGGCGTGGGATTCGAACGAGGGGTTCTGGATTAGCAGTTGGCGTTATATTGACTAGTCGTAACACTTATGACTAGACCATAACATAGTATATGAATCCCACTAAATTTTCCCCCAGTTGGGACTCGTGGCCTTATCTTGCAAGGAGAATCCAGGCCTTAATGCACCACCCAGTGCGAGATGGTGGATGACACATTACCACGAAATATTCTAGGCATATGTCGGTTTCCTTACGATGTTTTCCTTCATCACTTTTTTGAAGTGATGTATTTTTGAAGCGTGTGATGTGTGTAATGCCACTATTAATAAATAAATATTGGTGGACAATTCACACACAACATCATCTGATCCCATACTAAGCAAAGCTTGTATGATGGCGGCCAGATAGCTGATATAATACTTATATAGTTTTAAATATATACTTATTATACATAGAAACACCCAGACACAGTGCAAACATTTGTATTCATCACACAAATATTTGCACTGGGTGGGAATCGAACCCACGACCCTCGGCTTCGCAGGCAGAGCTACTACCAACTAAGTCACAGGGCCAGTCACACACATTACATACAGTATTACACACATGGCTTCAAAAATACAGTGGTGCGTGTGGCGTATGAGATCAGCTATAATTTATTCTAGATACATGTGTACCTAGATACAGCCCATTGATACCAAAACACATAGACTTTTAGAATCTTAGATTTCTTCATAACTCTGCACACATTAAATAATTAGTTACGGGAAGCTGGGCAAGAGTAACTTTAGTACTTTTTCAAAATACGCTGTTTGAAGACGCTTTGCACTAGTAGACCGTTCTTATGTAGGTACCTACCTCGGTTATTTGGCAATCACACTTGTCTTTTTTCAGAAACAATACGTCGTCTTTAAAAAAAAAAACCTAAATCCTACCAAATACTTGCCAGTAAACCTTTATAAGCCGACCCGAAGGTTCTATCTACCGAATGTTATTACTACGCAAGAATGGTTCGGGAAGCATTGGAAAATAAAAAACATAGGTATATATTTCAACTACGACGCGATGACCACGATGCCAATAACCGAAAACTACCCGGTTTACGGTTATCGGCGTCGCGGAATCCTCTAGTAAATAAATGTGTGCATAGCGCACTGAGTTTGGAGAAACCTGATATGGTTAGTGTTGTGTGTAGTGTTGGTCACCCTGCGATTATTAAAGCCCAAATGAGGGTAGATGGAGATCTCCTCTCATTTCATAATGAGAGTATGGTGGGCATACGTACATTTATTTCCCCCACGTAAAAAAAGGAAAGGCAAAGCATTTGAGTTCGGAGAAGAATGTAACACTAGAACATGTGACTTAGAAAAGTAATTTATATGTCAGTAGTATTATTAGTCAGTAGTAGTATTATATGTAACAGCGTATTTTGTAAAAGTAAGTTATATGAAAACGTTTCTTATTTTTAACAATAATTAAATCTCGTTTGAATTGTCCTCGTACTACCCAAAACTGATCATAACACTATGATGTAATATTCTGGAAACACATACAAAAGTTTCGATCAAAATAACACAAAATTTATGGCATTTTAGAGTGAAAATTATACAAGCTTTTGATAGTAAACAGCGTAATTTGGAACACGTATTTAGAGGTTTGCGATTTTCTCTCAACTCGTTACGACACAAGAAACCTTTTTCTCGGAGTTCTTTAGTCATACTCATACTCTTTTATTGGTAAAGAGTAGTGTCATAATTTCAAAATATTCAAATATTACCAATACAAGTCAATAATTAAAAAAAATTAGACGTCAATTTAAAATCCCATTACAATAAAAATCAAATAATACACTACATTAAAATCAAATTACATTATAATTAAAAATTCCAAATTAATGACAAAAATAAATAGAGTAAAATTTATCCATACTTGAATACAATGGAAATGGGGATTTTCACAAAATGGGCATGAGAACGGTATGTTAGAAAAATAGGCGCGTCCTTAATAAGAATAATTTGATGAAAAGAAGGATAAATGTCTTGAATGCAACATTGAGAGTTTGAGAAACACAGATCAAATTGCTAGTACTTAAAATCATATTTCTATCATCCTACCATTGCTTTCTGTAACTTTTAAAATAAGATAGTACAGAATTATTTGGTCAATACAAATCTAAGTATATGGTAAGTATTTAAGATCGCAATAAAGTCGAATCCTATTTGTGAAAAATATTTTAAGGCAATTTTATAAAAATAGTAAGATTAAACGATGTTTATGTTATGGTATCACCTTTTTTTTGGTTTGTTTTGGTTTTCTACACGCCTTACTGGAACGCACTATAGGCGCGCCTAAAGAAGTTTTCACTTCAAAAAATGTGCGTGCATTTGTCTGAACATAACTTACCATGCAGTGGCAATCTACTAGGAGCCCATTTTTAGACCAACAAAAAGACTAATTGCTAATTTACCTCAGTCAGATTATAACCTTACAAATTATAATGCAAGATGTTTTAGTGAAGTCGTGATGTCGCAAAATCAGCCAAATTACAGAGGGTTGAAATATACTTAATTGTGTCGTGTGCGCTGCGCAGGAGATTCCCGTTAACAAATGCGGTTTAGAAGGTATGTAGTCATCAAACGCGATATTTTAAACACAATGTTCACTTTAACCTTGTACACTTTCGTGTTTTATGTAATTCATCTAAAAACAATAGATAGTTAGTCTGCTTACAAATACGGTTAGTGGAGCGCCGTAAGGCATAAAAATGGTAAAATCTCGGAACCCAGGGCCAGTCAATGAATCTGTATAACAAGTGTTTGACTGCATTATTAAAACCTCAAACAAAAATGTTAAAAAAAAAAAATTGGCCGATCTCGATTACAACAATTTTTATAAACAATTTACTGAAAAATGAAAGGCGCAAGGGGAAAAAAATGTTTACAGTAAAGATCTTAATTTTATATGTAATAAATTATGTTCGCAGAGTAAATTCAATGTTAATTTATAGTCCAGTAACTTTGTCGCCTGAATGTATGGAGTAGGATGCGTTAAGTCCGGTAGATCTGATTTTTTGCAGACTTCTTTATGATGTTAGCCTAATGATTGTCCCAAGTTTGTGACCTCGAGCGACGAACGCAACTTTGTCAAAAATCGAAAAAACCGCGAAAAAAACGTTTATTTTTCAAATTTTGGCGATTATAACCCTAAACGACTAGATTTTGTAAAAACTTTTTTATGGCGTTTATAAAGTAGACTAAATTTGCTACAATATGATACAAGAATTGTCTCTGTGGATCCAATAGTTTCTGAGAATAAGTCTTTCAAAGTTTATAATTTTTATCGTACTTCGCAATTTTTAGCAATATTTTAACTCCTACTTGACTACTTTGTGGCACAGTTACGGTGGTTTTTAACCCCCGACCAAAAAAAGAGGTGTTATCAATTTGACGTCGAAGTCTGTCTGTCTATCAGACAGACACACATACAGGTCTGTCTCTATGTGTATCTATCTGTGTGTGTATCTGTCTATGGCACCGTAGAGCTGAAACGGATGGGCCGATTTCGATGCGGTTTTTTTTATTTGAAGATAAATTTTTGTGTTCATGTTTTGAGCTATTTTTGGTTAATATCGATTCAAGATGGCCGCCTCCACCAAATGGCAGACCAAATATTTCATCACAATCTACCTCAATATGGGTATCAAATGAAAGGGCTTAACTAGTAGAGTACTATACAGTATAACAAATTTCAAATCACAAAATGGCGAACTCCATAATTTTTTTTCACTAATGCCTTAATATGGGTGTCAAATGAAAGAGCTTGACTAGTAGACTACTATGCACTATGAAAAATTTCAAATCCATGATGGCCGCAATGACAAAATGACGAAATATGTTTATTTTTTTACAACTACCTCGATATGGTATAAATATGGAATAAATATAAATTTTTCATAGTGTATAGTAGTCTACTAGTCAAGCTCTTTCATTTGACACCCATATTAAGGCATTAGTGAAAAAAAAATATGGAGTTCGCCATTTTGTGATTTGAAATTTGTTATACTGTATAGTACTCTACTAGTCAAGCCCTTTCATTTGGTACCCATATTGAGGTAGATTGTGATGAAATATTTGGTCTGCCATTTGGTGGAGGCGGCCATCTTGAATCGATATTAACCAAAAATAGCTCAAAACATCAACACAAAAATTTATCTTCAAATAAAAAAAACCGCATCGAAATCGGCCCATCCGTTTCAGCTCTACGGTGCCATAGACAGATACACACACAGATAGAAATACACATAGAGACAGACCTGTATGTATGTCTGTCTGATAGATAGACAGACTTCGACGTCAAATTTATAACACCTCTTTTTTTGGTCGGGGGTTAAAAACCGCCGTAACTGTGCCACGAAGTGGTCAAGTAGGAGTTAAAATATTGCTAAAAATTGCGAAGTACGAAAAAAATTATAAACTTTGAAAGACTTATTCTCAGAAACTATTGGGTCCACAGAGACAATTCTTGTATCATATTGTAGCAAATTTAGTTTACTTTATAAACGCCATAAGAAAGTTTGTACAAAATCTAGTCGTTTAGGGTTATAATCGCCAAAATTTGAAAAATAAACGATTTTTTCGCGGTTTTTTCGATTTTTGACAAAGTTGCGTTCGTCGCTCGAGGTCACAAACTTGGGACAATCATTAGGCCAACATCATAAACAAGTCTGAAAAAAATCAGATCTACCGGACTTAACGCATCCTACTCTATACATTCAGGCGACAAAGTTACTGGACTATAAATTAACATTGAATTTACTCTGCGAACATAATTTATTACATATAAAATTAAGATCTTTACTGTAAACATTTTTTACCCCTTGCGCCTTTCATTTTTCAGTAAATTGTTTATAAAAATTGTTGTAATCGAGATCGGGCAATTTTTTTTTTAACATTTTTCTATATACTATTAAAAACACATTGCCAAAGTTTTTAAAAAGAATTATTGACTGGCTCTGGATTCCGAGGTATAAACCTTACGGCGCTCCACTAGGTGGCGACTTTGAACGTGTGGATCGGTTTAAACTCGTTTTGATATCCTGCTATCTATATATATCTATATAACTAGCTTTTACCCGCGACTTCGTCTGCGCGAAATAAGTACTATTTATTAATATGATTGAGGCAGTATTAGCACACCATACAAATTAACTTTTATTAAAATCAGTTTCTGTTAAAACATTTTTATACAATTTCATCAAAATCGGTTCAGTGTTTTAGGCGTTAAAGCGTAACAGACAGACAGGCAACGTTACTTTCGCATTTATAGTACAGCTAGCAGCGGCCCGCGGTTTCTCCGTTACGTTATTTTCCCAGGATTCTTCCAGACTACAATCCAATTATATTTCAAATTTCCGACCGATCCGTTCATACGTTACGATGAGATTAAGCAACAAACATCCAAATATTTAAACATCCATACATTGACATTTATAATATTAGTAGGATAGGTAGATAGATAAACTCTTTATTGCACTTAATAAGAACACAAAAAACTTAAATATACAATACATAAAAAAATAATTTTAACAAAAAAAGAACCGACTTCAAACAGTAAACTAAAAAGTAAAAAATAAATCTCTTTACCACAAAGTAGAACGTATTTTGATTAATTTGAACAGACATGATTAAATAAGTATTTAACAATTCTGAAGTCGGTGCCAAGTAAATTTTGCAACAACCTTCCTGTCTATCATACATATGTCCCCAACAACTTGTCTATATTCCAAATGTCAGTTCGATTTACTACTCTACTAATGTTAGCTTCAGCTGTAGTTGTTTTACTTGGCACCGACTTCAGAATTGTTAAATACTTATTTAATCATGTCTGTTCAAATTAATCAAAATACGTTCTACTTTGTGGTAAAGAGATTTATTTTTTACTTTTTAGTTTACTGTTTGAAGTCGGTTCTTTTTTTGTTAAAATTATTTTATTTTACGATTTTAAGTGATGGTTAGATGGTTAGAGTTTAGATGAATAACTCTTGAATTAGGTGAGAAGATAAAGAAAAAACTTGACTAGTAGAATAAAATGCATTATGATAATCCAGGATGGTCGGTGTACTCAGACCTGTAAAATGGTCCTCAGTACCCATGTGGGTGCCAAGTTCTCATCAATATATATAAGAGTACATGAATCAAGCACAAACACTAGCTACTGTAAACCGTTAAACAGTTCACATAACTGTCATTTGTCTTCATCGTCAGACCCCTAATAACAGTCACATCCCACCTAGGTATGTGTAAAGTGCTCATCGATACAGCTTTATCAAGCCTATACACAAAGTAACTGCTGTAGATCGTTGAGGAGTTAGTAGCCTCGACTGTCTTTCGGCTCCTTCATCGGATCGACTCCAGACCATCATTCAATTGTAGTGCTTTAAAATACTTAATTGAAACATTTTCAAACGCACTAGTCTACCCTTGCAGTTTTTAAAGGTCTAACGATTAATTAATTAGTTACAACGTGATTGAGCAACAAACATCCAAACATAGACATTTATAATGATGATGAAAGACAGTCCCAAGACATCTAGACGTAAAGTGCTCATCAATACAAATTAATCAAGCCCAAACACAAGATAACTGCTGTAAATCTTTGAGGAGTTCCCTCGACAGTATTTTGGCTCCATCATCAGATCGCTTCCAAATCTTCGTAGTGCCAAACCAAAATAAATTGTAGTGCTTGTAAATACTTAATGGAAAAATTAACAATCGCGCTTGTCGCCCCTACAATTTTTGCAAGTTATCTTCAATTTCTGCAGGATTCCATCATCAGATCCTAGTTTCCTTATCATGGTACCACCCTTGGAATGTCTCCTATCCAACAAAAAAAGAATCATCCAAATCGGTTCATAAACAACAAAGCTATCCGCGAACACACATAAAAAAAAAAAAAAAAAAAAAAAAATATACGGTCGAATTGAGAAACCTACTTTTTTTTAAAGTCGGTTAAAAACAAAGTAGCAATTGGCGGCCTTATCGCTAAGAGCGATCTCTTCCAGGCAATTGAATAATAGGAAGACGGGTAGGGGAAGAATAGGTAGGTGTGGATTTCAAGAGTCTAGTTGCATCTTCAACATTAACGAACTTCCATATAAGCTTGCATCCCCCCTTTCAACCCTTATTTCATCTCCGTGCAGTTTGAAATTACAAAATTGCTAGAACAAACATTTCACTCCTTTACATCAAGTATACAAAGATCTATATACTAGATACAAAGTCTCATGGTTATATCTTCAACAATTGGGAACTTACATAAAAACTTGCATCCCCTATTTCGACCCCAATTTTATCCTCGTATAATTCGAAAGTACAACACTGCTAGGACAAACATTTATTTCCTTCGTGTCTAGTTACACATACAAAGTTTCATCTTCAACAATTACGAACTTCTAAATAAATTTTCATCCCCCATTTCAGCCCCTTCAACCCTTTTTTTGTAATAAAAAGTGGCCTTTATTCTTTTTGAGATCTAGTCTATATGTGTAACAAAATTTCATTAATATCGGTTCAGTGGATTATAACTTTGGAAATGACAGAATTTTCATACAACCGTCCATCCCTTGTTTCACCCTTTTAGGGGTTGAATTTCGCAAAACCCCGTCTTAGCGAGCGCCTAAGTGCTAAAATACACCTCTATTTCAAAATTTCAGACTCCTAGCATTTATAATCTCTGAGATTTCGTGATGAGTGACCTTTCGCTTCAAAGCACGAAATCCACTAAATCGATTTTAATGAAATTTGGTAGGTAGGTACATAGGTACAAAAAAATTCAAGGAAAGACGTAGGCTACTTTTTACTATGAGAAAATGCGTAAAAGAGTTGAAATGGAGGATGAAACTGTATATGGAAATTCGTAATCGTTGAAGATAATAAACATTTTTATACAATTTCATCGAAATTGGTTCAGTGTTTTAGGTGTTAAAGCGTAACAGACAGACAGGCAATGTTACTTTCACATTTATAATACAGCTAGCAGCGGTAGGACTCTTGGCAGAGTCCGCCTGGGGAAGTACCACACCTTTGCCAGTTATTCTACCGCCAAGCAGTAACGTGTAAACATTACTGTGTTCCGGTTTGAAGGGCAATGTTTCCAGAGAAATTACAGGGCTTAGAGATATATTAGTGATCATGACATTGCCTGGACTCGTAATATTTCAAGTCGTGGTTTATGTGAGATTAAACCAGGCCTCTTACAAAACGCTCATCAGTATTCGTAGTGCGAATAAACTTGCTGAGGTACCACGGACACTCGAAAAATCGGCCCGGTCCACGTACGTCATGGGTCCGACTGTACATAACAAGCTGCCCAAAGATATAACTTCAGCGCCAACTATTGGTAGTTTCAAGTCAAGGCTTAAGCGGTGGCTCATTGACCAGACGTTCTACAGCTATAATGAATTTATTGAGCATAAAAATTAGATGTTTACTTGCTATTTGAACTACAATTTAAGTTGTAGTGACATGTTATTTTTTTATCTATTTTTACTTGACTTTGTTTTGACATATTCATTTAAACATATTTTTAATTGACATTTTGTTTTTTTTTTTTAATATTTTGTACTGTCAGAAAAGTATTTTTTCTGTTATTATATTTCTTTATCTAATTGTGTGACATGTAACGAATGTTATGAATAAATGATTATGATTATATTATCTAAGATCTCTGGGTGACGAGCGCAGTGCAGTGCTAGGTAATGATTTGTACACTTCATGTTCCAATAGCTGCGTGTCACTGTGCTGTTATGTGGCAGGCATGTTGCTTACCATCAGGCACTTGACCAGCTCGTCTCGTCACTCTTTATTTAAAAAAAAAAGATAAAACCATGAAACTACGTTTATAGAAACTTGACGCAAAGGGAATAGATGTTTGTAAACTGTATGGGGATGAAATAGGCGTTGAAATGGGGGATGAACGTTTATATGGAAGTTCGTAATCGCTGAAGATAAAACCATGAAACTTTGGGTCTAAGCACTTAAAATCCTTACTATAATGTTGTAAATGTGAAAGTAACTGAGTTTGACTGTCTGTTATGCTTTAATGTCTAAACCACTGAACCGATTTTGATGAAATTGTATATTTTTTTTTAATATAAGCTGTTTTTAGTAAACGTATATTTCTACGTGTGTACAAATACTGCTTCAGTTACCTCGGACGAAGTCGCTGGTAAAAGCTAGTAATATTATAAATGTAAAAGTGTTGTTGCTCCATCACTTTGGAAAGTCTAAACCAACCAGGTTAAAATTTAGAATACAATTAAATTATTGTCTGGAATAGCCCGTAGGCTACTTTTTATCGAGGGGAAAATAATGAGAACGGGAACTGGGCGGGTACAACCGCTGAATGCTGCTAATGTTTCCTAAGTTGGTGTTGGGCTTTGTCTGTCGTCGCTGCGACGTCATACTAGTACAAACACCTCAAAAATAGCATCGATATAAATCACAAAATGTGTCCTCAGCACCTTAAAATTGTTAACAAACTACGTCTCTGTATGCGCGGCTCCAGGGGGGGGGGGGGGTCACGGGGTACATGACCCCCCCCCCCCACTTAAAATCATATGAATAAAATAAAAAATCAAAATGTCTAATATTACATAGACTATTTTTTAAACGCGGGAAAACAACTGGAGCGTCAACTACGCGGGTAAAATCGTGGGGCGCTACTAGTAAAGTCTTTTTTACTCGATTTTTTGTATTTCTACTCGTGACCCCCCCCCCCCCCCCCCAAATCTGAGGCTGCGTACTGGTGACCCCCCCAAAATTCGAGGCTGGGACCGCGCCTGATTTGTAGCGTGAGTGGTAGTTGTAAAACTACCAATCTATTTGACCCTTAGAATCGCTAGCGGCGACGTATATTGCCGTACTTCTTATTTTGGTTGTTAACAACGAATAGCGATAGGGATAAACGTCCAGCGTTTACCGCTTCCTACAATCGACTAATACAGAAAGAGTTAGCTCACTCTTCCTAACGATAACACGTCGTGTGCCTGAAGTTTGGGAGATCCATTGATTTATATCGATGACGAATAGTTGGAGAGCAGTACTCCAGCCAAACGATGACCGCTGCCACCAACTAAAGCAATAATACAGGTGTCAATAGAGTTGAATTTTCCATTACAGTCCAGAAACACTAAGCATGGATGCTTATTGTACTCTTTAAGCTTATGTTCAATCTGACCCCATACGCTATCTCGGCTATATGAAAGCGTATCTATTCCAAAGCCCGACCTGCTTCGAGCGTTATCACTCGCCGACTTTTCACATCAGATTCTCAGTAATAACACTTTGTCATTTTAAAATGTTACGAGTATTACTGAAATTATTGGCTTGATTAAACCTATCGTAACTACGTATTTTTAAATACAGAACTGCCTGGGCTAGTAATTTTGTTAGCAAAGTTCATTTTTCATAACTTAGTCGGCGTAAATATTTCAACTGAATCCATTTTGTTAATCTGACGTGATTGAGAAAAAACCAAACAGTAAAATTTTAGATCATGAGAAATAAATTAAATAAAAAATAATTAAAGAACTCAAAACATTTATTTAATGAGAATACTTTGTTCCATTTTTTGTTATTAATTGACAATCGTGACAATTGACGGCGAAAGAAGATAACGATTAAGAAAAGAGAAAGAAGAACGAAGAAGATGAACGAAGCTTTATTTTCTAGTTTTCTGCTCAGAAGTTTTATATTCTAAATGTCTTCATACTCCGATTTACTTTTTGGCAATCCCTGGAACCGAAAGACCGCTACTAGTGAGGGCGTTAGTCATAGCAGCCGCTATAACTGCATAGTCAGTCGTACATAAGTTCAAGCCGCTGTAAGTAGTCGATGAAAGATCTATGAAACATTCTCCCCTGAAACATGTAAAACAATTTAATACAGTTAACATTTTTGAAACTTAGTTCGCTGATATAACCTATTACCAAAATGTCATGCAATTCTGTGAAATCGTAAGTTAAGTTGGCATTTGTGTTTGTGTTCACGTGTCCCTCGAAGTTCAATGCATCATTCGTACAATTTCATCAGGGATTAGGAAGTTCTGATGCCCAGGGTATACCCCGCGGAGGCTTCCGAGCTTGGCAAACCATAAAAAAAGTCTATTATGACTTGGACCCAAAACAATTAAGTTATTCAAATAGGTACTTTAAAATTGTTCGATATTACGAGTCCATCAAATTTAGCAAATGTACATGGCCCAGTCATGTTCATGGTTTTTTGATAATATCGTCAATCTTCTTTTGATTTTTCTACATCTTATTTGAGCACCCCGTTTTTTTGACTTGACCACGCATTATTTTCCATCCTAAGGTTGCCTGGAAGAGAGATCACTTTAAGCGATAAGGCCACCAATTTGTCGTACCAGTATCTTAGATTTATTACTATTTTTTTATATCAAATTTTTTCATTCATAAATGTACAATTTACAAGTCAATTATAAAAAAAAACAAAAGAGAGCATACGAACAGAACTTTTAAAAGTTTAAGCTGGGAATTCCATTGGACGAAAATAATTATCTTAAAAATATTAACTGTGTATCCTATTCTTTTGGTGTAACAATATTAAGTGTATCCTATTTAAGCTTTGCTTAGTTTGGGGTTAGATGGTGTTGTGTGTGAATTGTATATTATATTAAATAGACTATGAACATCAGTAAAACATAGTCACAGGGGAAGTCACAGCAACATTACAGGGGAAGACATGTTTTAAAATTTTATAATGAGGGATGAATTCGTAACATTATCAAACATATACAGGTAAGATTATAGAGGTATATTTAAAATCATACATTAAAATGGTAATTTGTTTGGTCAGAAATTTAACCGGAAATATTTTCTAAAAAAACATCAACATCATCATCACCATCAAGAGCCCACTAAATGTTCCCACTGCTGGGACTCGGGGTCTTCTCTCGCAAGGAGAGAGTTAAGGCCATAATCCACCACGCTGGCCCAGTGCGGGTTGGTGGATGATACATGACTTCGAAAGATTCTAGGTACATGTCGGTTTCCTCATGATGTTTTCTTTCACCGTTTTAAGTTAATGGCATTACGTACATGACTTCGAAAAGACAGTGGTGCGTGTGGGGTTTGAACCCGGGGTCTCCGGATCGGCAGTCGCCGTTCTCCCGACTAGAACAGCCGTAACTTCATAACTTCAAAAAAACATGTACACAACAATATCAGGATTGTAGCTACGCTACTATTTGATTTATCTGTAATACTAAAATTAACTCAGTAATAAGAAAATATTTGTGAATTACTCAAGTTTATTCTAAGAAAAGTCTAAATTACACGTAATACGAGTGTACGACAAGCTAAATTTAAAAAAACCGACCAAGTGCGAGTGGGACTCCCGCTCGAAGGGTTCCGTACCATTAGCAAATAAATGGCGAAAACCGCTTTGGCTTTATTCGAAATTTCTTATACATTGCATTTCTGCAGAGAGGCTAAGCTTTTGTCTAGATATTGATTTTTGCTTCATGATTATGATAAAGAATTCGACACCGCGAGTTATTTTTACTAGAGCCGCCATCTAGTTTGTTTCAGACGGACTAATCGAGAAAAAAACAAGTTTGTTGTATGGGCGCCCCCCTTAAATAATGTTTTTATTTTATTTTTAGTATTTGTTGTTATAGCGGCAATAGAAATACATCATCTGTGAAAATTACAACTGTCTAGCTATCACCGTTCTTGAGATACAGCCTTGTGACAGACGGACGGACGGACGGACAGCCAAGTACCAGTAACAGGGTTCCGTTTTTACCCTTTGGGTACGGAACCCTAAAAAAAGGAATCAGTCCGTCCGTTGTAATATTAAAAACTATTGTAGGTACACGTATGTTTTTAAACTTTCGCGATTTGAACTTATTATGTGATATTTATTACATTTACTAGCTTTTACCCGCGACTTCGTCCGCGCTAAATAGGTATTTATTAATGTAACTGAGGCAGTATTTGTACACCCATACAAATTTACATTTACTAAAATCAGCTAATATTAAAACAGTTTTATTCAATTTCATCAAGTTCGGTTCAGTGTTTTAGGCGTTAAAGCATAACAGACAGACAGACAGTGTTAGTTTCACATTTGTAATACAGCTAGCAGCAGCCCGCGTTTTCTGCCGCGTAATTCCCGTTCCCGTTATTTTCCAGGGATAAAAAGTATTGTGGGGGCACGTTTGTACGTATCAGCACTAGTATATAAGAAGATGACAGCGGTCGAGCGATCAGTCTCTCGCCCCGCGTCACTTGTGTATAATTAAGATCAATATAGTCAGCAGTTTATACAGTGACGTGGTTTCATTTTCTCTCCAGTACCAGTAACACCTACAGTATAATATGTGTTCTTCCAGACTACAATCTAATTGTATTCCAAATTTCAGCCGGATCCGTTCCGACGTGGTTGAGCAATAAACATCCATACATTGACATTTACAATATTAGTAGGATGGTATGGATTTCTAGTGTCTAGTTGCAAAATTTTACGGTTTTATCTTCAACAATGACGAACTTTCATATGAGGTCGCATCCCTCTTTTAAACCCCTATTTCATCCCCATGCAGTTTGAAATTACAAAACTGCTAGAACAAACATTTATTGGCTTCGTGCCAAGTGCCTACTTATATAAAGAGTTTCATAGTTTTATCTTCAATGATTGGGAACTTCCATATTGATATTCGTCCCCCATTTCATCCCCGTACAGTTCGAAATTACAAAAATGCTAGAACAAATATTTATTTGCTTCGTGTCAAGTGTCTTTATACAGAGTTTCATGGTTTTATCTTCAATGGTTGGGAACTTTCATATTGACATTCATCCCCAATTTCAACCCCTATTTCATCCCCTCACAGTTCGAAATTACAAAATTGCTAGAACAAACATGTATTTGCTTCGTGTCAAGTGTCTATATTCAAAGTTTCATGGTTTTATCTTCAACGGTTGGGATCTTCCATGTTGACATTCATCCCCCATTTCAACCCCAATTTCACCCCCGTACAGTTTGAAATTACGAAATTGATAGAACAAACATTCGTTTGCTTCGTGTCAAGTGTCTATACCTATTCAGTGTTTCATGGTTTTATATTCAACGGTTGGGAACTTCCATACTTCTATTCATCCCCCATTTCATCCCCAATTTCACCCCCCTACAGTTCGAAATTACAAAATTGATAGAACAAACATTTAATTGCTTCGTGTCAAGTGTCTAGATACAAAATTTGATAACTTTGTAAATCACGAATTTTCATACAACCGTTCATCCCTTGTTTCACCCTCTTAGGGGTTGAATTTCGCAAAACCCCGTCTTAGCGAGCGCCTACGTGCTAAAAGGGACAGCCATGCAAAATTTCAGATTCCTAGCATTTGTAGTTTCTGAGATTCCTTGATGAGTGACCTTTCGCTTTTATATATATAGATTACATGACTTATATTATTGAAGTGAAAACTTCCTTAGGCGCGCCAAGACAGATTTTTCGTGGGCTGTGAATTGAATTAATTCGTCACGCTCAAGAATGATAAGAAAGCTTCAGGTAAAATCGGGACCATGGCTATTGGCTATCTAGAAATACGTCAGCAAATGAAATGCTGAAAGGGCGTGGACAGGCCATAATGCCATGGGCATCTAGAAACGCATCAACTAATGGGAAATGCTGACGCATTTCTAGATGGTCATGCCAAGATGGCAAGGCCACGCCCTCCGGTTACAACCGTGTAGTTTCCAAGGTAAGCTATCAAATTCTGAGTTATAAGTTTTCACTTCTATTGGTAGTTCCTACGACTACTCATTTTTGACGTGATAACGTCTTATAATTCGATGAAGCCGGCTGCACGCCCACAAAACATGACGTCATGTACCGTTACCGTCGGTCGTTACCGTCGGTCGTTACCTCGCCGCATGTTTGTTACAGTTGTATTAATTATTTCGACCAGTAGTTCAAGCGGGGATGTAGCTCAGTGGTAGAGCGTTCGCTTTGCATGTGAAATGCCCCGGGTTCGATCCCCGGCATCTAAAAGCTTTTTTGCATTGTTTTTTGCATTGTTTTGATTGAAAATCACTAAATTCTACTGATTACTTTTTACATACAAATCTATTAAACAAATGAAATTAAAATTTTCTTTTGAAAAATGCTACCATTCCATCAGTATTTTCTTAAGACTTTGTCACGTTTTATCGTCAGTAAACCGACTTTACAGACAAACATTTTTTTTTATTACTTTTTTTTTGTTACCGATGTCTTTGCATTCACTAGTCTACTCTCGTTCACTATCGTACATGTATGTACATGTCTAACATTATAAACTGACATGTTTAAGGATATTATTATAGATGCATACTTACAGTGGCTCAGTTGCAGGAACCTTATCGTCATCTGTACATAATGGTCCCAGTTGGACCTCCTTTATACAAGAGGCAAAGGTGTCAGAAGAAGCCCAAGTATAACCATAGGTCATGACGAACATAACTGGAACGATAACACGAATTATAAATAAATAATTATGAGCAGACAAAGTAGACATGTCTCACACAACACTATTAAGCAAAATAATATAATATATGACTTTTTTTTTAAAGAGGACAGAGCCTTTATTAACAAAACTAAAATACAATGAGAACTACACTACGCTACATACCTAACAACTACTTACACTAAGCACACCTGAATTATCCATAGACCAATGAAGGTCTACAGATAATCAAGATGTTCAAGCCCACTACCAATCGGAAGCGTACCCTGCATGCTGGCGGCATTACCACGCTGAATGGCAATGCTTATGCGTTGGGCCAAATAAACGCCAGCATTTTGGTCACGCGTCGCGTCGACCAAGCGCTCGGAAAGGCTTTTGAAGATGAGGTGAGCTCCCGGCCCCCACGGACCCAATGTCTCAATCCCAAAGGCCTCAAATATGTAACCTCTTCCGAGGGTTGCATATTTGCGCCGTTTGAGTCGCTCAGCTGAATTAGCCGCTGCACCAGCCCTACAATGTGTCTCTGGAAGATGTGATGGTGCCAGAGTATCGATGCAAGTTGCGTCCCACTCTTTTTTTAGTGCACTTAAACAATATCGTTATTACCACTGGTTTTATTGCCTAAGGAAAACATTGTAAGGGAACTGTAGGTATGGTCCAAGAAAAACTCCTGTCCAGTTTTTTTTTGAATAAAGAGTGACGAGACAAGCAGGACATGTGCCTGATGGAAAGCAACATGCCTGCCACATAACAGCACAGTGACACGCAGTTATTGGAACATGAAGAGTCCAAATCATTGCTATATGCAAGCCCGCCCTTGGCTAGCAAGGGGAATTATGTATTCATTCACTCCTAGAGAATGAATACACCTTGTCCCAGCAGTTAGATTGTATAAAGTGGACCGCTTATGCTTAACTTATCTTTGTCAATTTACGAGTTATCATCACCATCAAGAGCCCACTAAATGTTCCCACTGCTGGGACTCGGGGCCTTCTCTCGCAAGGTGAGAGTTAAGGCCATGATCCACCACGCTGGTCCAGTGCGGATTGGTGGATGACACATGACTTCGAAAGATTCTAGGTACATGTCGGTTTCCTCACGATGTTTTCTTTCACCGTTTTAAGTTAACGGCATTACGCACATGACTTCGAAAAGACAGTGGTGCGTGTGGGGTTTGAACCCGGGGTCTCCGGATCGGCAGGCGCCGTTCTCCCGACTAGACGAGTCGACGATGTATACGAGTCATACATCCCATTAATATCACTACCTGAAACATTTACTCAAAGCCAAATATATAAAAAAAATTGAGTTAGTAGTGGCCTTTGCAGAGTCCGCCTGGGGAAGTACCACACCTATGCCAGTAACTTTGCCGCCAAGCAGTAGTGTGCAAAAACAAAAACATTACTGAGTTCCGGTTTGAAGGGCAATGTTTCCAGAGAAATTACTGGGCTAAGAGATAAAATACCTTATATCGCCGGGGACGAGTGCAGTGCTGTGCTAGGTAATTATTTGGGACTCTTCATGTTCTAATAGTTGCATGTGACTGTGCTGTTATGGGCAGGCATGTTAACCATCAGGCACATGTCCTGCTCGTCTTGTCACTATACTACATATAAAAAAACAGTAATTCTTTTGAGCAATATTAAATTGGCTTTGATTTAGACTGGAGGGAGGGAGGGTAGGGAGGCCTGTGCACTGTAGTAGCACAGCACTCGTTTTTTTTTTTTTATTTAAATTTGCTATTCCACAGACTCCGGGGTCCGTGACTTTTGTCATTGCAAATCTTATATATTTTTTGCATATTTCTTGGATTAGCAGAAGAAGAGGAAAATAAAGTTAATAAATAATAAATAATAATAAATATTGGTGGACAATTCACACACAACACCATCTGACAAGCTTGTATGATGGCGACCAGATAGCTGATATAATACTTATATAGTTTTTAAATACATACTTATTATATATATAAACGCCCAGACACAGTGCAAACATTTGAATTCATCACACAAATATTTGCACTGGGTGGGGATCGAACCCACGACCCTCGGCTTCGCAGGCAGAGCTACTACCAACTAAGCCACGAGGCCAGTCAAAGGTTAAGGAAAATGTGCCCGATGGTTAAGGAAAATAGGCCCGCACTCGTTTCTAATACAAGGCTGTTTTAGTATGAAAACTGGCGTGATTGTTACACATATTTAATTTTGTCACGGGAAATTCACGTGTGATATGATCGGTACAGTCTCACTCTAGTTTCGGCCGCATCCGGCAACCTTTTTCTAGACGAGTGCACGCGCCTGATCGCTTTCAAGAACGGACAGTAATAAAGTCAAGCTGGACCGACTATATCACACGTGAAAGTAATTAGTCAATAGACTGAATAATATATTTACATTACTTTGTTTATTTATTGATATTTATGTAAATAATTGCCGACATGTGCTCGTAGCCAACAACAAACAAACAAGCGGCCATAATACACACACAATTACAAAAAAAATAACACATAAGATAAAAATAAAATTGGCCAAGTGCGAGTGGGACTCCCGCACGAAGGGTTCCGTACCTACTATTAGCACATAAACGGCGAAAACCTCTTTGACTTTATTCGAAATTTCTTATACATCGCAATTTCCGCAGACAGGCAAAAAGTTTTTAGTAAAATATTGATTTTCGGCTCATGATTCTGACGATGAATTTGACATTGCGTTTTATTTTTACTAGTGGCGCTATCTAATTTATTTGGGTCGGACTAATCAAGCAAACATCAAGTTTGTTGTATGGGAGCCCCCCTTAATAATGTTTCTATTTTATTTTTAGGATTTGTTGTTATAGCGGCAACAGAAATACATCATCTGTGAAAATTTCAACTGTCTAGCCATCCCCGTTCTTGAGATTACAGCCTGGTGACAGACGGACGGACGGACGGACGGACAGCCAAGTCTCAGTAATAGGGTTCCGTTTTTACCCTTTGGGTACGGAACCCTAAAAACAAAGATAACAGGAATACAACATTACATTAACTACATTCGTTTATGTACGTAAAAAAATTGGTACAAATACCTAATACATATTTAAAGTCCGAAATTAAATCTAGTTTCGGTCTTTGAGCGAGCAGAGCGTTGAGCAAATTAAATGCCCGGGTTGTGGACGCGATAGTGCCGTATCAGTGTACACGCGCACAGCCTGAAACAGCGGCCGTGTGGTGCAAGGACGCGCCTTTATAGACTATATTGACATATTCAGATATTATGTAGTATTTTCTGACATAAACCGAACTCAAAAGCCGTATTACAAATTCGACTTGAGCTCTATTACATTAAGTAGTTAATACATAATTATGTTACATTTTTGAGTTTGTTTGACGTCTTAAGTTTTTATGTTACAAAAAAGAAATAAAGCTTACCAAGAACCCCGATAGTTTTCATATTGGCGAGCAAAATATACGACTTGACTGAAACTCTGTTGTAGTTGACTGATGCGTTACAGTGGTCGCAACGGTATATAAGCAAAAAACTATGTTAACACAAGTGTTTGTGTATTACGAGTATGTTTAGAATATTTAATTCTGAAAAATAATAACATTACATTGTTTTTAAAAATTGCCACAATAATTGTAAAAACACCTTTGTATATAAGTAAACAATACACGTATTGTTTATTTATCTAGATGTTTTTTGTGCTCAATATTTATAGCATTGAATTTATAGCGAAGGGCAATATAGCATAGTTTCAATGTCAGTAGTTATCTAATCGATCTGCATATTCTTCTGAGGTACTCGTATACCGTGTTGATGGATTCGAGATTTTTGTGTACAACTATTCAACATGAATTCAAATCGATAAGGGTATCTCACATGTGATATAATATGGTCAGTCAATCCGACTCGAGTTTCAGCCGCATCCGGCGGCTTATTTCAAGGAGTGTTGCGAGCGTGATGACAGCCCCTTTTGCACACAGTGCCTAATTAAATATGTGTAACAAGCACGTTATTTTTGATACTTTAACACAGTGTTTTAATACTGTAGACATTTATCATACTAACAATGCCTATTAAGGTTCACTAATGTTTCACGAACATATTTTGACAAAACGTCACTTTAAAACCAACTAATCGTATAATATTCATTGCAAAAACTTTACAATATAAAAATGTTTCATTTTACAAACAACGTTTCGCATCATATTTATTTAAAAAAATATCTTAAATCGTTTATTTTACAAACCATCATTTTATAACCAATTACTTGGCAAACGTTTCACTTAGACAATAAATCGAATGACATTTTGTTTTTTGTACATTTTTTATTTCATAAATTATTCTCTTCAGTTATCGAAATAGAATTTGTAACAATTATTTCAAAAGTACTTACCCGAAAAATTGTTTATGTAAACTATCAATTCTGATTTGGTTCTGTCATTGACTTTTGACTACCGCTTCGAGTAGGGTCTATCACTGAGATTTGACTCCGGGTGGGTTCCCGCCAGAAGCCCTGAGTGTCGCTTCTCCATACTCGGCCTGCGCTCGCTTTGCTCGCCACCTCCCCCCTTCGCTGCGCTTTGCCTCGCATGGATCGCTCCACTCAGGAACTCTGGGTGGAGTCGGGGTGCTTCGAGTCGGTTTTGGGTCCTAAGTAACCTAATCGCTCCAATGTGGTTACTTAGAAATTCAAAAATTATAATTTATTTTTTACGTAATTTAATAAATGTTTGTTTTATAAATTAAATTGCTTGCCAAACAATATATTGCAAAATGAAAATGTAAACATTTCAAGCGTTGGTTTTGTTTTTAAGCATTTAGTTAACAAAAATACTAATAGAATCATTATGTGTGAAATAATACGTTATAGAATGAATGTTTGTCAAATAATTACTTTGAGATACCTATAACCAATTAGTTCAATATTTTTTGTGTAATGATCATTTCACTACCCGTGAGTTTATCTAACGTTGGTTATCACATGTTGATTTGTGAAAAAAAGTTTATTAAAAGAACGGATGCCGCCTATTAAATGTGAAAGTTTGAATGTTGTGTATAATGTATCGCGATAAAATACAGGAACGGAAACAGAAACTTAGTGACACTGTTAAAACTTTGGGCACTGCTAGATTTTTCACAGTTTATGCACGGTTTTTGAACTATCGACAAACATCTAAAATTGGCTATGTCGATAACGTATTCATCCTACCCCTCTGTCTCATTGAAACAGAGTGTTAACTGTTTAGTTTTCACAAAATTATTAAATTTAGTCAAGTATCTGAGATTAATTTAAAATTGAAGTCGGTTTTTGATTTTTTACGAGCATTATAAATGTCAAGGTTTGAATTTTGGGATGTCTGTTGCTCAATCACGTCGTAAAGTCTGAACGGATCGGGCTGAAATTTAGAACATACATAGATTATAGTGTGGACAAGCACATAGGTTACTTGTTATTCTGAGAAAATAACAGAAACGGGAACTAACGCGTGTAAAGCCACAAGGCGTTACTAATAATATCTAATAATATGCGAAAATTTGGATGTCTGTTGCTCAATCACGCCGGAACGTGTGAACGGATCATATTGAAATTCGAAACACAGATTATAGTCTAAAATAGCACAGGCTTCTTGTTATTAAGGGAAAGGCACGCGAACTACGGGGGTAAAACCGCGGGGCGCTCCTAATGTATGTGTTCTGCGTTTGCTTCCATAAAGGTGCCGGTTCGAGCTGAGACTGCGAGACGAGACCGAGACCGGAGACCGCGACAGGCACTTCATCATCAACAGCCCACTAAACGATCCCACTGCTGGGACTCGGGGCCTTCTCTCGCAAGGAGAGAGTTAAGGCCATAATCCACCACGCTGGCCCAGTGCGGGTTGGCGGATGACACATGACTTCGAAAGATTCTAGTTACATGTCGGTTTCCTCACGATGTTTTCCTTCACCGTTTTAAGTTAGCGGCATTACGCACATGACTTCGAAAAGACAGTGGTGCGTGTGGGGTTTGAACCCGGGGTCTCCGGATCGGCAGCCGTCGTTCTCCCGACTAGACCACCGTAACTTCAGAACTGACAGGCACTTGACATTATAAAATTGTATGGGCGCCAGTTCGCGCCGAGACCGCGACAGGAGACCGAGATTTGTGTCGCGAGACACGTGTCTCGGTGAACATTACTGTGAACAATGAACTGTGATACATGCGACACGTGCGGTCTCAGCGCAAACCTGCACCTTTAGCACAAATAAGAAAATAGTTACTTCGTAACCTATAGGTTGATTTTATGTTTTTTTTTTAAAGAAAGAGTGACGAGACCTACAGAACTTGTGCCTGATGGTAAGCAATATGCCTGCCACATAACAGCACAGTGACACGCAGCTATTGGAACATGAAAAATCCATATCATTACCTAGCAACCACACTGCACTGCGCTTGCCACCTAGAGATCTAAGTTGTTATATCTCTAAGCCCTGTAATTTCTCTGGAAACATTGCCCTTCAAACCGGAACGCAGTAATGTTTGCCCATTACTGCTTGGCGGTAGAATAACTGGCAAAGGTGTGGTCCTTCCCCAGGCCGACTCTTCCAAGAGTCCTACCACTACAAAAACAATACACAGTACACAATAATTTCTGCCGCACACCTCCAGAAAAGCATTAATCAGTTGATTAGTAAAAGTAATAAATATATTTAAGCACTTGCGCTTGCGACACCGAACAATAAAACGCTGACCTAAATGCTTACAAACTTTATGACCTACGTCAGGTAAACTAGGGCTTGCCTGTGAGGTTCTAAACTCACAAAGCAAAGATGGAACTTGCACTAACAGATAGTTTTTGAAGTGAAAACTTATTTTGGCGCACCACAAACATATTTTTCGTGGGCTGTGAGTCGAATTCTAGCGTCACCCTCGGGAAGGATAAGAAATTTTGGGGTGAACTCGGGACTATGGCCATTGGCCATCTATAAATACGGCAGCATTTCCCAAGCTAGAAATGCTCACGCATTTCTAGATTCAGCATTTCTTTATGTCATGGCCACGCCCTCCGGTTTCACCCGCGTAGTTTCCAAAGTGAGCTATCAAATTCTGTTTTTTAAATTTTCACTTCTATCCGCCGTTCCTATGACTGCCATTTTTAGGGTTCCGTAAAACGTAAAAACGGAACCCTTATAGATTCGTCATGTCTGTCTGGCTGCCTGTCTGTCTGTTCGTCCGTATGTCACAGCCACTTTTTGCCGAAACTATGAGAACTACACTATTGAAACTTGGTAAGTAGATGTATTCTGTGAACCGCATTAAGATTTTTACAAAAAAAAAAAAAATGGTTGCCCCCCCCTATACTTATTAATAATTTGCGCGAGAGACACTTCCAAAGTGGTAAAATGTGTCCCCCCCTCTAACTTCTAAAATAAGAGAATGAAAAAACTAAAAAAAAATTATGATGTACATTACCATGCAAACTACCAACAAAAATTAGTTTGAACTCGATCTGATGAGTAGTTTTTTTAGTACGTCATAAATACATTATTATTAAAACCTCGATCAAAGTTACAACGAACTAAAAAAACTATGTGTACTATGTTTATTATATTACTTGCTGCAACGGAACCCTTCATGGGCGAGTCCAACTCGCACTTGGCTACTTTATTTTATAAATAGATAAGGACTGCGTAAATGCCGATTCGCATGAGCATTCATGTTTTTAAGCGGAGTGAAAAGATTTTTTTGTCAACCGACTTCAAAAAAAAGGAGTAGTTTCTCAATTCGACTGTATTTTTGAAAGCAGTAATATGTTACGCAATAGCTCCGTCAACTGAATGTTTTTTGTTTGATAGATCATAGTTCAGAAGTGGTTCCATACAAATTGTATTGAGATCGGTGTGACGGTTTTTGAAATATGAACAAAAAAATAAAATTTACTTTTATTTATTTGGATGAATTTTTAGTGATGGCTTCTTATGAAACTTGGTTGAAGGTCTCAATTTAAATAAAATGAAGTCGATTCATGTTTTTTTTTTTCAGAGAAAAAATATTATTTATTGAAGTTAAACTTCTTTTGGCGCGCCACAGTCAGATCTTTCGTGGCGTGTGAATTGAATTCTAGCGTCACGCTCGGGTATGATAAGAAATCTTCGGGTAAACTCGGGGCCATGGCCATTGGTCATCTAGAAATGCGTCAGCCAATTGGAAATGCTGAAAGGGCGTGGCCTGGCCATCATGGCATGGACATCTAGAAATGCGTGATGAGCTAATGGGAAATGCTGACGCATTTCTAGATGGCCATGCCATGATGGCCAGGCCACGCCCTCCGGTTTCACCCGCGTAGTTTCCAAAGTAAGCTATCAAATTCTGAGTTTTAAGTTTTCACTTCTATTGGCAGTTCCCAGTTCCTATGACTGCATTTTTTTTGTCTATTAATGAGACCAACTTTCGAATGGAACTCGATCTGATGAGTAGTTTTTTAGTACGTCATAAATACACTATTTTTAAAACATCGATCAAAGTTACAACGAACTACAAGAGCTTATTTATTATGTTACTTGCTGCTACGGAACCCTTTATGGGCAAGTCCGACTCACACTTGGTCGCTTTTTTTTAACGCATATAGGTCTGCGTTTGACCACAAACTGACGGATTGGTAGACAACGGTGTGTCGATGACGTAGAAATAAGGTGGATAGAGACTGATGGTTGGCATAGTGGGTTTAGATGCTAATAGTATCATGTTTTGGTGTTGAGCACCGACACTCGAGATCGCGACGAGGTACAGGAAGTCGTTCCGATTTATTTACTACAATCGCATGTTAGTGGGGACAAGCTCAGCTCAGCACGCTTTCCAATAATAATCAAAATTATCTAAATATTAAGTAGGTACCTAGCAACACCCCGTGGTTGCACCTGCGTAGTCGTAGTTTTCTGCTATAAAAAGAAGTCTATGTGTTATTTCAGACTATAATCTTTCTGTTCCGAAGTGCAACCCGATCCGTTCAGGTGTTTCGACGTAATTAAGCCACGAACATCTAAACATTCAAGTATCCAAACTTTCGTATTTATAACTTCAGCAGTGGTTATAGGGCTCCCACACAAAACTGCGATGCGATGCGACGCCGCATCGGAGCAATTTGCATCGCATCGCAGTTTTGTGTGGGAGCCCTTCCTCCGATGCGGCGTCGCATCGCATGGCAGTGGAAAGCATTGATGATTTCCAGTGCCGGTTTTCATTTTTCCAGTAAGCAATCCAGCGCTGTATTCGATCGCTGGACTGGAATAATGTAAACCGGGTAATAATACCCGGTTTGACTTCACGGTGGAGGAAAGCATTGTGTAGAAATTGGTACAAAAATAAAAATCTATTTAATTATTCAACGCAATGACAAAGTGCAGCCTAATTGGTTGGCACGTGACCTTAATAGAAAGACTTTTGGCCTTTGCCAAGGCCTTTGCTCTTCGCATGACGTTTTCCTTTGCGCTTTATAGCTAGAACCTGTAGGTACATTTGCATTTGGAAAACTACTTACTCAGAGGTAAAGGCGTGACTGAATCTACGACCCAAGCCTTGGAAATAGAACGTTCTAGCTGCTGAGCTACCACGGGTTTTAACCATCTCTGAACTATGATCTGCCAAACAAAAAAGCATCATCAAAATCGATTCACCATTGGCGGAGCTGTCGCGTAACGTAGGTAAGTACCTATATTTAAAAACCATAAAATTAAAAAAAAAACTTTTATTTGTAATAATTAAGGTTTTTACCTTTTGTTTTGACTTCAAAATAGGAGGACGGGTTTTAATTAAAAACGAAACCAAGTGTTGTATCCAGAGTAAGGACATGTAATACTCGGTGGTCGCCACAAGGTCCACCCTGCATAGCTTAGCGTGACAGGGACCATAATTCGCAACTTTAATGGAGACCTCGACGCGCATTCACTACACATCAATTCCTGATAGACTGACTTATTCGCTCTTTATAATTCTGAAAATAAAAATTCAACCTTAGCTCTCTGACAACAGAGTTCACTTTTGAGTATAAATTAGAAAGTAAAGTTGGTTTTAGGGTGTGAGTTTCAATAACACCTCCGAATTGTTTGTTTCAACATAATGTGTCATTAAACGCCGAATCAAATAAATTACTAAATACATATAGACTACAGGCCCGTGAACAAAATTTACGGGACAAATGAACCACCAGGAGACCTATGTAGGATGATAGAAATAAACATAAAGCAATAAGATTCAGTACTATGCCGTCACTTGTAAGCTGTCCAAATCATAATCATTTTTTTTTTTTTTATTCCAAAGCATTAAATACAGCTTATAATAACATTTGGTAGTTTAGAAACAAATTTATACATAATAGAATAAATGAGTGCAATTGAAGAGGGGGGTTGCAATTCTCGATAATTTCTCCTTGTCGCATTATTTTTGTACGGCGTTGAGGAATAATAGATAAGAAGAGGTATTGAAACTAGAAAAATTATAAATTTTATTTTTTAATTATTAGTTTGCCGGAAAAAATTACAAAGTACGAGTAATTTACAGAGCAAATTTGGTCATTTGATTTAGTACGGCATTGGTTCCATACAGTTTCAATACCTCTTCTAATCCATTATTTCGCAATGCCGTACAAAAATCATGCGACAAGGAGAAATGGTAGAGGGTTGCAACCCCCCCTCTTCAATTACACTCAGTTGGACAGCTTACAAGTGACGGCATAGTGCTGAATCTAAATACTTTACACCCTTTTATGATCCTACATAGGTATCCTGGTGGTTCATTTGACCCGTAAATTTTGTTCACGAGCCTGTAGTCTATTACACAGGCAAAAAAAACAGTCATAATTTTGACAGTGAAACTGATATTGAAATATTCAATATTATAGAAACATAGAGGAAATTATTTATTTACAGAAATTCTAGGTGTTAAATTAAGAAAATAAAACTGAATTTAGCGTCCTTTTTCTTTATATAATGTAATGTAATCTAAACTATTTTTATGCTACATATGTGTATCGAATATGCCTTCATTTTCATATTTAGGTTTAAGAGCTATCCGTTGACTTAAATTTTGGGATTACGAAATAAATCACATTTTTTTTTAGGTAACGAGAGCAGTGCAGTGCTAGTGCAAATATTAGAACTCTTCATGTTACCAAATTAGTTTAGGTTGAAAAATTAATCTGTTTTTTCATCTGTACTGGCATCATAGAGGTAATCTTCGGAACTACTCTTTGAGTATACTTAGTTGGTCTGAGAAACCACTCAACTAACATCAATGCCTTTTACAACATGTGAGAGATACAGTTTTCCACAAGGTCAGACGTATAATTTATTTGAATATTACCCATAAAACAAAAATAACCGACGTTTTTAAACCAAGTTCAGTAACTTTGAAGTTTATTCGCAAACATACAACAAAACAAATCTTTCCTCTTTGTAGTAACATTAGTCTTTACAATTCCAACTCCACAAATTCGAAGCCAAACAGTTCAATAAAACAGCTTAAGCTATTGTGGGTTTCAAGTTTTTACTTTCAATAGCTTTTCTTTTTATCCGACTGAAAGAAGGGTTACGTTTTTTAATGAAAAGGAAATGTTTGTAAATTTATTTTATTTTTTATTCCCACATTTCTTCTAAACAGCTGGATGGATTTTGACAATTAAGATATCGTTAGATTCGTCTCAATCACCCAAGTGTCATGAGATAGTATAATAAAATGTTTTTTAAACTGTTTTTGCACTCGGGTTTTTTAAAATTTTAGTTATTACAATATATTGTTTACGTCTGACCTCTCCTTACCATGAAACGCGAGTCAAAGACAAACGTGGCTATTCTGAACCTAGTCGGATTGATCTCGACACGGAAGCAAACCTCTCGCTCTTTGTCTTATCCGTTTAGAATGACACAGACAAGGATTGTCATTCCGAATATGAGTCGTTCGGATTGCGATCAGAATCAGTACCCAGGCCTTAGATACATTATGCCTGCACAGACCTACCTATTCACTTTTTAGAAATACTCATATTAAAGGAGTATGAAAAAATTGCTAATGTTAATAAAATGTGCCACATTTTCGATGTTTGGATTGTTAACAATTATGACATTTCCCTATTTAAATTTTATTACAAAAAAGCTAAAAAGCAATAAAAGGGCTTTGACAAAGATGCAAAACGAAAAGATGAAATGTCTTGCCTATTTACGAAGTTTAATGACGCTTCTTTTTATTTTTAACTAATTTCAAATAAAGTGGCCAAGTGCGAGTTGAACTCGCCCATGAAGGGTTCCGTTGCAGCAAGTAATATAATATACATAGTACATATATACATAGTACATACACCTAGTTCTTGTAGTTCGTTGTAACTTTGATCGAAGTTTCAATAATAATGTATTTATGACGTACTAAAAAAAACTACTCATCAGATCAAAAAAAAAAAGAACTTGTCAACGCAAGTTGGCAAATTTTCGGCAAATATTTTTTTCAGTTATTCTTCGTTTTTGAGCTGGTTTCTTTGCCCCAGCCGCAAGCATACTTAGGGATTTTTGCAAGGTATTGTTTGTAGAGCTGGGGATAGACCAGATATTAGTTGTTCATAGCGCTTATAATTTCCATATATTTTGACAGATTACCGCTTAGTTGTGTTTTTCTGTTTCCATGACGACGCCATCCGGCGAGCCTGCGCGCTCAGGCAACGTCATCGCCTGACGTCTCGCTGTCTTGCGGCCGTCTTAGAGATACTAAGATAATTTTATTTATTTTTAGTTTTAGCTGTAGTATGGCATCTTGCACCCCGGTTGGACGCAATGCGTTGACTAATCTGGTGTCTCTGGAATCCAAGGTACAGTGTGAGCTATGTTCCCGTTATTTTAGAGGCCAAAAAGGGGTCAAAATTCACCGGGCTAAATCCCACAACAAATTACAAATTCCGCTTTCGGCTCCGATTACGGGTCAGTCGACCACAAGTGGCAGTTCCGTGAGCGCTGCTACGCCTTCCCAACCTTTTTGGGAAGTGTTGAGCTCACTCAAAAATTCATTTCCGGTCCTTAAGCGCATCCCGCGTGGTGCTCGTGTTTTGGTGGCTCAAAGTTTATCATTAGTTATCAAAAGTGTTCTTTCGCAAAATTCGAAAGATGCCTGGGAACATTTACTGAGTTTCCCATACAGTGTGCTTTATGTACCTTTAGAACCGTCGAACAAAAAGTCCCTTACCACTAGGGTAAAGGAGAACTGCGTAAAGTACACTGCTTCCGTGGAAAACCCTTTAGATTTGAGTAGTTTTATTCCGCCTAAGCAGCGGAATAACCAAAATTCTAAAAGTAGTGATGATTCGGCTATAATTAAGATTGTAGAGAACAAAATTAGCGATGGCGACATCAAAGGCGCTGCACGTATTTTGTTTTCCAGTGACACCATTGCGCCGAACACACCACACACCATTCAGTCACTTCGTGACAAACATCCACCCGCAACAGCTAATCTCCACCTCCCTGTTCCACCACAATCAGATAACGTCACTATTGAGGCCACATCGCAAGAGGTTTCGGCTGCGATTACATCTTTCTTGAGTGGCTCAGCTGGAGGCCTAGATGGCCTGACACCTCAACATCTAAAAGATCTTCTATCTTTTAGCTCTGGTGAGGTAGCAGAGTCCCTCTTGAGAGATCTAACCTCTTTAGTTAACCTCATGTTATCTGGTCGAGTCAGTAGTGACATTGTCGAAGTTTTGTACGGCGCCAATTTGTGCGCACTTTCCAAAAAAGATGGTGGGATCAGACCAATTGCTGTCGGCACCACATATCGTCGCCTTGCTGCCAAGGTGGGTTGTAGGAAAAAGGTTGCTCTTTTGAGCTCCCTTTTCCAACCAATACAACTCGGTTTTGGTTCGCGGGGTGGATGTGAGGCTGCCGTTCATTCTGTCCGGACCTTCCTTTGCCAAAATTGGGGAGAGGTGCTGTTAAAGGTGGACGTCAAAAACGCCTTTAATTCGGTTGATCGAGGAGCCTTGTTGGCCCAAGTGAAGGATAAAATTCCTGACCTGTACAATTTTCTTTGGCAATGTTATGGCGAGCCCACAAAATTGACTTATCAAAACAATCATATGTTATCCTCCGTCGGCTGTCAACAAGGTGATCCCTTCGGCCCTGCGACCTTCGCCTTGGCCATTCACCCTATCATTCAACGTCTCCAGTCCAAACTAAACGTTTGGTACTTGGACGACGGAACTTTGGGGGGCGATGTGAATACTGTTCTAACTGATTTACAAAAACTCATAGACGGTTTTCGTCTGATTGGTTTAGAACTAAATTTTTCAAAATGCGAACTTTTCGTTTGCGACACATGTCCAGATAAAGATTCGATAATACAGAAATTTTATGATCTGGCCCCCAACATCAAATCAGTTGACAAATGTTCCCTGCGCCTCCTGGGTTCACCGATTTTAGAAGAGTCGTTACCATCTTTTGTCGAAGAAAAAATTCAAAATTTCACGAGAGCCTCCGATAGGCTACTCAAAGTAAACGCCCATATGGCGTTTACAATTATTCGGCAATGTTTATTTGTTCCGAAATTTATGTACGCTTTACGGTGTAGTCCACTGTGGAAACATGGTGAGCTCCTTGGGAGCTTAGACAATGTCGTAAAGGAATCTCTAATATCGGTGTTGAATGTGGATCTGAGTGGGAGGGCCTGGTCACAAGCCTCACTACCCATACGGTTGGGAGGCCTAGGGGTCCGCCAAATTTCAAGTGTAGCTTTACCGGCATTCTTGTCCTCAGTTCATAGTACTCAAAATCTAATAGACAAAATTCTCGCACCCTCTTTAGGCCATTCGGAATATTCTGATGTAGTAGTAGCTAATTTGTGCGAGGCTAAGAATGCTTGGAGGCAGGCTGGCTTGTCCAAACAACGATTTCCCCAGATGTCTGTCATCTCAGAGACAGTGGGATCGACCGATCTGCGATCTAGCACGGAACTCTCTTCTCGATACGTGTCCTAGTATCGCGGATCGTGCTCGTATCCTTGCTGTGTCTGTGTGGGAATCGGGCCTTTGGTTACAAGCTTTGCCATCTTTCAATACCGGTAGCCTATTAGATCCAACTGCATTTCGTCTAGCTGTTAGCTTGCGCTTGGGTGCGAGGTGCTATGAAGCCCATCGCTGCCATTGTGGTACTGCCGTCGACCAACTCGGTCACCACGGTCTCTCTTGCTCGAAAAGCGCAGGTCGTATTGGCCGCCACGCCAGCCTGAACGACATCATACGCCGGGCTTTTTCCACCGCCAATGTCCCAGCCATACTCGAACCGAGTGGGCTTGCGCGTGACGATGGCAAAAGACCTGACGGCATGACTGTTGTGCCTTGGAAGTTGGGTCGGCCCCTAGTGTGGGACGCAACTTGCGTCGATACTCTGGCACCATCACATCTTCCAGAGACACATTGTAAGGCTGGTGCAGCGGCTAATTCAGCTGAGCGACTCAAACGGCGCAAATATGCAACCCTCGGAAGAGGTTACATATTTGAGCCCTTTGGGGTTGAGACATTGGGTCCGTGGGGGCCGGGAGCTCACCTCATCTTCAAAAGCCTTTCCGAACGCTTGGTCGATGCGACGCGTGACCAAAATGCTGGCGTTTATTTGACCCAACGCATAAGCATTGCCATTCAGCGTGGTAATGCCGCCAGCATGCTGGGTACGCTTCCGATTGGTAGTGGGCTTGAACATCTTGATTACCTGTAGACCTTCATTGGTCTATGGATAATTCAGGTGTGCTTAGTGTAAGTAGTTGTTAGGTATGTAGCGTAGTGTAGTTCTCATTGTATTTTAGTTTTGTTAATAAAGACTCTGCCCTATTTAAAAAAAATCAGATCGAGTTCAAACTAATTTTCGTTGGTAGTTTACATGGTAATGTACATCATATATTTTTTTTAGATTTTTCATTCTCTTACTTTAGAAGTTAGAGGGGGGGGGACACACATTTTACCACTTTGTAACTGTCTCTCGCGCAAATTATTCAGTGTAGACGAAAATGATTTTAGAAACCTCAATATCATTTTTGAAGACCTATCGATGAAAACCCCAAACGTGTAGGTTTGATGAAAAAAAATTTTTTGAGTTTCAGTTCTCAGTATGGGGGGCAACCCTAATTTTTATTTTTTTATATTTTTTTTGTACAAATCTTAATGCGGTTCACAGAATACATCTACTTACCAAGTGTCAACAGTGTAATTCTCATAGTTTCGGTAAAAAATGGCTGTGACATACGGACGGACAGACAGACAGACAGACAGACATGACGAATCTATAAGGGTTCCGTTTTTACGTTTTACGGAACCCTAAAAAGGAGGTTTTCTTTTCATCAAACACGTTTGTGTATATTTTCGAAATCGGTGGAGCGGGTTTGGTAAAATCAACAGAAACGAAAAAATACATCGATCATAATAATGAATTGAGTTTTTAGTAATTTTATAACCATTAGTGAACTGTGTGAGTTTAATTTTTAAATTGAAGTTGATTGTTTCGTTTTTCAACAAGTTACTGTCGAGTCCCTGCTCTAATTTTTAACCGACTTTAAAAAAAAAGTAGGTTTCTCAATTCGACCGTATATTTTTTTTTTTTTTTATGTTTGTTCGCGGATAACTTCGTTGTTTATGAACCGATTTGGATGATTCTTTTTTTGTTGGATAGAAGACATTCCAAGGGTGGTACCATGATAAGGAAACCAGGATCTGATGTTGGAATCCTGCAGAAATTGAAGATAACTTGCAAAAATTGTAGGGGCGACAAGCGCGATTGTTAATTTTTCCATTAAGTATTTACAAGCCCTACAATTTATTTTGGTTTGGCACTACAAAGATTTGGAAGCGATCTGATGATGGAACCAAAATACTGTCGAGGGAACTCCTCAAAGATTTACAGCAGTTATCTTGTGTTTGGGCTTGATTAATTTGTATTGGTGAGCACTTTACGTCTAGATATCTTGGGACTGTCTTTCATCATCATTATAAATGTCCATGTTTGGATGTTTGTTGCTCAATCGCGTTGTAACTAATTAATTAATCGTTAGACCTTTAAAAACTGCAAGGGTGGACTAGTGCGTTTGAAAATGTTTCAATTAAGTATTTTAAAGCACTACAATTGAATGAAGGTCTGGAGTCGATCCGATGAAGGAACCGAAAGACAGTCGAGGCTACTCCTCAACGATCTACAGCAGTTACCTTGTGTATAGGCTTGATAAAGCTGTATCGATGAGCACTTTACACATACCTAGGTGGGATGTGACTGTTATTAGGGGTCTGACGTTGAAGACAAAGGACAGTTATGTGAACTGTTTAACGGTTTACAGTAGCTAGTGTTTGTGCTTGATTCATGTACTCTTAAATATTGATGAGAACTTGGCACCCACATGGGTACTGAGGACCATTTTACAGGTCTGAGTACATCGACCATCCTGGATTTGAACACTTTATCATGGTGAATATTATTCTACTAGTCAAGGTTTTTCTTTATCTTTTCACCTAATTCAAGAATTATTCATCTAACCATCACTTAAAATCGTCAAATAAAATAATTTTAACAAAAAAAAGAACCGACTTCAAACAGTAAACTAAAAAGTAAAAAATAAATCTCTTTACCACAAAGTACAACGTATTTTTATTAATTTGAACAGACATGATTAAATAAGTATTTAACAATTCTGAAGTCGGTGCCAAGTAAATGTTGCAACAACCTTCCTGTCTATCATACATATGTCCGAACAACTTGTCTATGTTCCAAATAATGTCAGTTCGATTTACTACTCTACTAATTTTAGCTTCAGCTGTAGTTGTTTTACTTGGCACCGACTTCAGAATTGTTAAATACTTATTTAATCATGTCTGTTCAAATTAATCAAAATACGTTGTACTTTGTGGTAAAGAGATTTATTTTTTACTTTTTAGTTTACTGTTTGAAGTCGGTTCTTTTTTTTGTTAAAATTATTTTTATTTATTGCATCCGAAGTATATTTTTTTTCAACTTTTTTTGTGCACCTGTTTGGAAAACCACCCGCATCTTTTCGAAATCATGAACATAAGGTCACTAGCTTAAAAACGCTCAAATAAACATCATGAGGAAATTGACATGTGCCTAGAATCTTCGGAGATCACGTGTCATCCAACAACCTGCACTAGCACAGCGTAGTGGATTTTGTCTTTGACTCTCTCTTATTTAGAGAAGGTCCTGAGGCCTAGCTGCTAAATGGTCCCATTTAGTGGGTTACTTATGCTGAACTTTGATGCTTTTCGCTTTACAGAGAAAAAAAAAATTGGCAGTCATAGGAACTGCCGATAGAAGTGAAAACTTATAACTCAGAATTTGATAACTTAATTTGGAAACTACACGTGTGTAACCGGAGGGCGTGGCCTGGGCATCATGGCATGGCCATCTCGAAATGCGTCAGGATTTCCTATTGGCTGATGCATTTCTAAATGGCCATGGCATGATGCCGAGGCCACGCCCTTTCAGCATTTCCCATTGGCTGACGCATTTCCAAATGGCCAATAGCCATGGTCCCGAGTTTACCCGAAGATTTCTTATCATATCCGAGCGTGACGCTAGAATCCAATTCCCAGCCCACAAAATATCTGTCTATGCGCGCCTAAAGAAGTTTTCACTTCAAAAATGCAGTCATAGGAACAGCCGATAGAAGTGAAAACTTGAAACTCAGAATTTGATAGCTTACTTTAGAAACTACGCGGGTGAAAGCGGAGCGCGTGACCATGAGTATGGCCATGGTCCCGAGTTTACCCGAAGATTTATTTTCATTCCCGAGCGTGACGCTAGAATTCAATTCACAGCCCACGAAAAATTTATCTGTGGCGCGCCAAACGAAGATTTCACTTCAAAAATTTCATTCTATAGAGCTATTTTACGGTGATCCAAAACCAACGCATGTACAACATGCAAATAGCTGTCCATAAGTAACCGAACCGTCCATTCTGCAGTCATCCTTACCGCTCGCCGTGCTCACGTCACATCTCACTCCTCAGACGTCTACATAAGTCTTAGTCGGGAATAAAGTCACAAATCCAACTCCGGCTTAAATCTATCTTAGTGTCGATTCCTTACATGCTTACAACGGTCTAATGTAGGGTAAGCAGCTGTTTATACCGCCGCGCCGTGTGGTACTGACGAGTTGAGTCTCGCAGTCCTTATAAAGACTTGTAAGTGGTAAGTATTGGTTAATATTGGTTTTTAGATATCACGTTTGTGTTAGACTGGCCTCGTGGCTTAGTTGGTAGTAGCTCTGCCTGCGAAGCCGAGGGTCGTGGGTTCGATTCCCACCCAGTGCAAATATTTGGGTGATGAATTCAAATGTTTGCACTGTGTCTGGGTGTTTCTATGTATAATAAGTATGTATTTAAAACTAAATAAGTATTATATCAGCTATCTTGCCGCCATCATACAAGCTTTGCTTAGTTTGGGGTCAGATGGTGGTGTGTGTGAATTGTCCACCAATATTTATTTATTTATTTATTTAGTTTACTCGTCAAGATGTTGTCAATAATGCGTAAAACAGACGAAATCTTAGAGTTTTTTTTTTTTTTTTTATGAAAACTGCTTAGGAATTTTATTGAGATGGGAATTGAACTTCTGACGTTGATACCGTTGTTTATACCTCTGTAAGTATGTACATAGTATAATGTGAATGTACGTATACAAATTAACATGTATGTTGGTATTTTTCGAGATGGGAAAAAACAATTGAAGTCGCGACACTGTTGCTGTTACCTTTACCTCTACGTAGGTATGTATGGTACTAGCGGCCCGTTCCGGCTTTGCTCGGAGCCTATGACACTCAGCAATAATGTGGCTTTCTATTGGTGAAAGAATTTTTAAAATCGGTTCAGTAGATCCCGAGATTACCCCTTACAATTTAACAAACACACAAACTTTACTTCTTTATAATATTAGTATAGATGTATAGTAATGCTGTCACTCCTGTTTTCAAGCTACCTATACAGGTGGCTTCAGGTGGTTTCTACTGCGTACCGAACTTTAGAAAGCAGACGCAAGGCTCTACTAATTCAAATTTTAATACCCATAAGATATCGACTCTTAATCGAAATCTTATAGTAAGTACTTAAATACACAAAGAAAGCCATGCAGTAATGTGCAAACATTACTGTGTTCCGGTCTGAAGGGCAATGATTCCAGAGAAATTACAGGGCTTAGAGACATAATATCTTAGATCTCTGGGTGACGAGCGCAGTGCAGTGCTAGGTAATGATTTGGACTATCATGTTCCAATAGCTGCGTGTTACTGTGCTGTTATGTGGCAGGCATGTTGCTTACCATCAGGCACATGACCTGCTCGTCTCGTCACTCTATGCTATAAAAAAAAAATAAAAAAAAATTACGGTTTTTGAAGACCCCAAGTTCTCTCACGAGTTAAGTCCAGTTAGTATCAGAATGGATGTTGGAGCTCTTTGTGATAATCAATAAATAATAATATTCTTCCATGTTGATATAATCATAATTTAATTTTCTCCGATATAACAAAAGCCGACTTCGAGTTAAAATTAAACTCAGACAATCCTCTAACTTTCATATTTTTTTGTGAAATCACACCATCTTATACCTTTAAACGAGCAATTCTTGTACCTATATATATATATATATATATACAATCTGAATCTCGGAAACGGCTCCAACGATTTTCATGAAATTATGTATGCAGGGGGTTTCGGGGACGATCAATCGATCTAACTAGGTTTTATTTAAAATAAACGCATATTATGCGCGTTTTTAGACAATGAAAAACTGTCACATTAGACATTAGAATGCGAAAGTAAATTTCGCCGCGTGACGCGACAGCATAATTGGCTCAGACGGGAAGTCGGGCGTTCGTGGCGTTCACGAATTAATAGCTGCGGGTTCGAAGCCAGACGGCTTCTCTTTTTTTTTCAAGTATTTTTTTTTAAAGAAAATCTAATAGTATCTAAGTATTTTTAGTATTTAAACCGAGCAAAGCTCGGTGACCCAGGTACTGAAATATTAAACTTGAAACATAATTGACGGAGCTAACACGTCACAGAAGTACATATAAATTGAAACAACCAAATTATGAAACTGAGCCTTTTTAGAACTCTGTTTAAAATATGTGAGTATCGCTAATGCTACTCAATTAAACGGAGCTAATTTATCTTCTACACATTCCTTCACATGTCGTAGTTAAATTATGGACTTGTGACTTCCGCAGAAACCAGCCGTTCGTTTTGATACGTAGGTACTAATTAGACAGTGTTTAGTACGCGTCAAATAAATTCATCAAACGAAAACAGTTAATTTTGATACTGGTTTTAATTCATGTACGTACTGTTATACCCGGCATTTCCTAGTGTTTTCCCTTACCTTTGTCTTATTTTACTAGATCATCATTTCCCTACTTCCATGCATCGCTCCTCGCTCCTCGCACCTGCTAGGCCTCACTCTATCCATCATCCGCGGCGACCACTCGCCCCAACTATCTTATATACTAGTTCTTCACTAAATAAATGTACTTATATCTACTAATTCCGTACCAATAAACCAGTGAAACAAATAAAATCTATTTTTTTTAAACTTGGTTTCCGGTTACCCGGATAACAGTACGCTTATCATTATTTTTAGCCGACTTCAAAAAATGAGTTCTCAACTCTCAACTCGTTTGTATGTAGGTACCTAAGTTACGGAATAGCACCTTTTGTGAATGGGTCTTTTTTTTTTGTTCGATAGACCATAGTTCATAAATGTTCCTATACAAATTTTATCGAAATCGGTGCGGTTGTTTTCCCTTCAGCCACTTTCGTAACCGACTGATTCGTAACCAGCTACGAAAAAAGATTTTTTTTCAGTGTTTTGTAACCAGTTACCAATAAACACCTATTTTCCGTTTTCATTACCTATATTTACAAAATGAACAAAAAAAATTAGCTTTCATTTATCTAGATCTAGACAATGTAGTGATAGATTTGTTTTTTTTTTTTGGGAAAATTAATTATTGTTCTTAAGGCAATATTATGTTTGATAGACTGAATATTATGGCAGGATATGTGCATGAAGTAAGCATTACGTATGCCCATAGCAGCACAGTGTCACACAGCTATTGGACCATGAAGAGCGATCAAACCATGACCTAACACTGCACTGCACTCTTCACCCAGAGGTATAATACTTTATCTCTATGCCTGTAATTTATCTAGAAACATTGCCCTTCAAACCGGAACACAGTGATGTTTGCACACCTTGTTGTTTGCATATTACAAAGATCACTGTGTCCCGTAAAACGTAGACGAGTTAAATAAGTTCAAAATGTTATATTAGGATATTTTATCGGCTTGTTACTATGCCCCCATAAATCCAGTTCTTGTATCCTAGATCCTGCGCTATTCTGGTAGCACACCCACAGAGCTAACTGTATCTGACTGTGCAACAGTACACACACAAGCAACGCTAATGTCGGGAGGCGTGTGTCGGATTTAACATATCGTGCAGACTGGAGTTGTGGGGAGGCGGTTGACAATTTTCGTAAGGTCCGAAAGCATTAACCGTCAATTTATTCAATTCGTTTTAAAATTAATTTCAGTAAATGTGTGAATAATGTGTCTTTATATATTTTTTGTTGTTATCGACAAACAAACAAATCTTCTTCAAGATGGATCAATGCTAAAAATCAAGTAAACTATATTTCGCCTTAACATTAATATGTGTTGCTAAGCGTAGAGATAAATCATTTCACATATGTAATTGACGAGCGTAATGTGCTGTTGGGCTGTAATTTAGATTTTTCACGTTCAAGTAATTGCGTGCCACTGTGTTTTTATGGGAAAGCGCATTTTTTATCTGCACGCGCAAATCATGTGATGTAAAATTTCAACCTGCATTTAGTCTTTGATTAAACTGCACATTAACACTAGCTTATTTCTATAGTTTGCCTTATGAGGATATACTTAAAACTCAAATTGGCCTTATAACGTAAGTTAATTGTTTTATTTTAAAAATGAGCGTTGTTTATCAAATACAACGCTAGCAGCGCCTTGACGAAACTGTCTGTCTATCCACTTATTTCTAAAATAAACGCCAACTAACCAATTGAGCCTTAGATTTCAAAACTCACGCGCACTACTAGCTTTTCATAGTCTTGTGCGTAATAACAACAACTTAAAAACGAGCGAACGAACGTGAAGGAAATGATCGTACGGAAACCGACATGTTTCTAGAATCTTTCGAGGTTATGTGTCACCAACCCGCACTAGGGAGCGTGGTTGTTTATGGCCTAGAGGCTCTAGACCCTCTCCTTGCGAAAGGCGGCGAGTCTTAGCAGTGTGAACGCTTGGTGCGCTGTTAATGCTAAAGCGCTAAAGCACCTTATTGACGTCGTGTACCAGCTCCTCGCACAGAACCAGGCGCGAGCGCAGCAAGGTGCGTGGGCCGGCGTAACGGACGCGGTAGCGGCTAAATCAACCATTGTCTGATTGGGTGTAGCCTGCCGCATTCCCCCGCGTAGCCAACGCGTGCGCAGATACGGCCGCTGATTATGTGGGCTAATTACTTATCGAAACTAATATTATAAGGAGCAAAGATTTGATTTTTTATTTATTATTGTTTAACGCAAAAAACACTTAAGGTGCGTCCCCCAGCAAAACGAGTTTTTGTCCAGTTTTAAGAGCTATCTACTCATTAGCCAAAACAAATATCAAGTGGTAAAAAATACATTAAATTTCTATAAGTTCTTGGCTTCAAAATGGTAGTTTCATTTTTTTGTTAATGGACTTATTGTTTAAATAATCGCCTCACAACGAAACCATGAAAAAATTTAATAATTGTAGTTATCATGCATCTCCTCGAAAATCGTCCATTATTTTGATTTGGTACTTACATTAACGGATAGACAATTCCATTACAAACATTTTGGTAGTTTTATTTTTTTCAAAAGACCAAAATCAGATTTTATAAAGAGTTTATTCTAAAATTTGAGCGTAAAACAGTGACAAATCCTACTGTTTCTCTCTTGCTTTTTCTTGCGGTGTGCGATAAGGTAAGAAATACTCAAGGTCATTTGCTCGGGGTACGCCCTTAACTGAGTTGATAAACTATATCACCATCACATAGCCACCTACATAATAGGGATGACGACAGGGTCAAAAATATCCCAAAAAGAGAGAGAGCAATACAAAAAAAATCAAATCAAAATCAGTTTATTTGTCAGAATATTGTCACAAATGTGTTACAAATAAACCGTTGTCTTAAATATTCTTCTCCAGACGGTGTACTACTATTTACAATTTATTGTTATTGTATCATCACTTAAGGCCGGGTCACACAGAGGCGATCCGATAGCGATAGCGATAGCGACCCGATAGCGATAGCGATAGCGACCCGATAGCGATAGCGATAGCGATCCGAGACGGGATTTTTGTAATGTTCGAATTTGTATGCAACCTGACACACAGCAAGCGGGCGCGATCCCATACGCGGTATCGGATCGCTATCGCTATCGGATTGCTATCGCTATCGGATCGCTTCTGTGTGACCCGGCTTTAAGTCATAATAATTAGTTAATATTATCAAAGCTAATACAGTTTTAGAACAGCAATTGTTTTTTTCGATGCAGCGTGCATAGTCAAAAAATCGATTCACTCTGAACTTGAAGCTACCTCGATTGTGTTCATCGGAAAAAACTCAGGCTTTCATGTCCCTCAGACAATGCTTCAGCTAGTTTTGATTCAAAAATGTGTACTGATGCAATCAACTATCTATACGTATTTACAAGAAATAAAGAAAAAAATAACTAAGCGTATTCAATATTTACTTTAGAAACACCAAAAAATCAGACCCAGAAATGTATTCAACAAAAGTTTTGAAATAGGAACGTAATTCTGTTTGCGAAGGAGTAAATCCTTAAGAGGATTAGATAGCCACTTCCACACATTGTCAGGTCTTCGCTTAGCAAGTTACTATGTCAGGATTGCAACTCACGGCGTGCGTGCGCAGGAGTCCCGTGGCGTTCTATACGATACGTGCTAGGCTGTCTCATAATATGATACCCTGGTACTTACTAGTTCACATCCTCATAGATAGATAGACAGAAAACTCTTTACTGTGATAAAAACAAATTAAAATATTACACAGACACTTATGAAATAGCGCCACAAGTGGCGTTCTTATTGCTGAGAGCAATCACTTCCAGGCAACCATCACAAAATAAAACAGCCTACATACAAATACAGGCAGGGGGAGCGTCGTTTGTTTAAAAAAAACTACTAAATATACAATTCGAAATAAAATAATGAATATTCACTTATAGTGGGTAACCACTGCTGCTTTTAGGAGTTAGTTTATTTGCAGCGGGCTCGCAATGTAGCAATTGAGGCTTAAAGTGTAGTTAAGACTTGTCTTCATCTTCAAAACAAGAGAGATTTGGATTCTTCTGGGTAAGCGCAATTTATCAATTTATCCTAGACTACATCGGCGCATAACATCAGGTAAAGTACAAACAATTCATGCCATCTAATCCATTTAAAAATTAAAAACAAGTCAATGAATTTTTGATAAAAACATTTGATCATTCGTCTGAAATGTGTCCTACACATGATCGACAGCTGCTTATAGGAGTTGGTGCAGCATTCTGCCAACGAAGAAGTTACGATTTAACTTAAAAGATAATGTAATACACATTATAATGTTCGAACATTACTGATGAAGAACAATGTTTCCAAAGAAATTAGAGGGTACTGTCACGGTAAAAAATATGATTAATGTAGTACTGTGCTCTGTAACCAATGCGTGTTGCCAGTGATGGCTTATGGAACTGAGACGTGGTCCTTAACTGTGCTGTAAAAGCTCAAAGTCACACAGCGAGCTATGGAGAGAGCTATGCTCGGAGTCTTTTTGCGCGACAGAATCCGTAATGAGGATATTCGCAAAAGAACGAAAGTGGCCGAGATAGCTCAAAGAGTAAGCAAGCTGAAGTGGCAATGGGCAGGCCACATCGCTCGCAGAACTGACAACCGATGGGGAAGAAAGGTTCTCGAGTGGCGACCACGCACCGGAAGACGCAGTGTTGGACAGATGACCTAACAAAGGTCGCTGGAAACCGCTGGTTGCAGGTTGCGCGGGACCGTTCGTTGTGGAAATCTAGGGGGGAGGCCTATGTTCAGCAGTGGACGTCTTGCGGCTGATGATGATGATAATGATGATGATGATGATGACTGTGCTCTGTGCTTTGGGGAAGCGTTGCTTGCCATGAAGTTTTTATCTCGCTCGACCTATCACAACGCAGTGCCACGTACCTATTTGAACGTGAAGAGACTTATTATACTTATATACAGACGTACTTATTAAAGCCACTATCACCCAGAGATATATGTAATTTAAAATTAATTAAATTTTCAGATAACAGTAAGTACCACATTTTCCCGAAATGTATTTTTAATAATGCCTAAACTAAACCTGTAACTCAATTCAAATTGTAACATATTTTAATTAATCACAAATATACGTCCCTACAGTACTACACATTTCCTACAGAAATCACAGTTCAATAAGGGAAATGTTACTATAACTGTTATTTTAGGTGCTCCTGCTACATCATTAGAAATGTATCCGTATCTTATGTAAATAACAAGTTATCGAGTATTAAAGCAATACTAATATCACATTAAATCCTTCTAGTATTGACGTGGTATCATAAAACTGGGGGATTACGCGAGGTACTTTGTAGGGTTTGATACAATGAAATTGATATTAGAGATTTAAACGCCCTTCCGGGTATTGTAGTCTTAGGTCGAAATTCTACGTACAGTCATACTAAATCATTGCATATTCAATTGATCTTTTTTTTTCAATTACGACTTCTTATATACTAAATGTAAGTACAGAACTGTTCTTTTAATAACTGCTGATATCAAGAAATGAATCCGAATGAAAAAAAAACAACTTTTGTGGTACACCGCAGACAGTGCGATGTTATCTCTCCCAAGCAACGTTTAGAGTGAAAAAGAAAAATGTGGAAAGTTGGAAAACGAGTGTAAAACTGACAGAAAAATAATATATAATAATATCAGTTACTAGAGAAAAACACAATAAATAAAAATATAATAATTGTGTTTGAGATGAAAACCAAATTAAAAAAATCTGTGGCATAGACTTTTTTCTATTTACTAACATTTGTCTTCCGAAGATCAAAAATGTTATTTCTGAAGAAAATATTTCAATTTTTGAAATAGTATATATTAGATTCGAAAACGAGTGTTCAATTATGACATGTCTATTCAATTCTGAAATAACTACTCAAATCTTAGTAAGAAGTGTCTTGTTTTGAAATATTCATTCAATTTTGAAATAACGATTTAAGAGGAACTAGTTGACTCTTAAAAAATAATAGATACATTCATGAGAGTTCATCTCAAATTTATTTTAATACAAAGTTAAAAAGGTTTCAATTGTTTTTAGTTTTTTTTTTAATATTGCAATTATTAAATATGTTTTCAATTCAATCCATTACTGTCTAATCATCGGATCCGATGTCGTTACACGGGAGCGATCGTGAATACCTGTACGAGATCTGTACAAGCGTACACTGTCGGCCGAGAAACTGTACACCGTCACTACATGAAGGGTAATGCGAGCTACATGCGCACGCGCCTCTATTTATCCTAACCGACACAGGAGCTACCCTTTATAGAGTTATAGTCAAATTTGCCTTTGCCAAATATTCTACCGCCAAGCAGTAATGTGCAAACATTACTGTGTTCCGGTTTGAAGGGCAATGATTCCAGAGAAATTACAGGGCTAAGAGACATAATATCTTAGATCTCTGGGTGACGAGCGCAGTGCAGTGCTAGGTATTGATTTGGACTATCATGTTCCAATAGCTGCGTGTTACTGTGCTGTTATGTGGCAGGCATGTTGCTTACCATCAGGCACATGATCTGCTCGTCTCGTCACTTTATGCTATAAAAAAAAAAAAAAAAAAAAAAAAAGTCATGTTAGTGTACTGCAAGGCAAAAGATTTGGAGCGTCTTAAATCCTTAACAAATAATGTATTTAATAACTTGACTAAATTATGCGGTAATGAAGCATAAAACCATTGTTGTAGTAAATATGTGATCTGATATTTCATCTTCTATTCATTTCTGGCTTCGATTTGGTTGTGCTATTTGTCTTCACAAAAATTCTTTAATAGTGCAAGAAAATGTCAGAGAACCATGTTTTGAAGAGAAGAAAGACATGTTTTGAGGAGATGCATCTTCCGCCAATCAGCTCTAGGCCAGCGCGGTGAATTATGGCCATGACTCTTTTGTGAAAGAAAGCTCTGGGCCCCAGCAGTGGGCATACAAAATAGATTGCGTACGCTTACCGCCGTTACTAGATTTAAGACCAACTTTTTTTGAGTTCGTTCTGCGTAACGCAAAACTCATTCAAATTATGTTGACTATTAGTGACTGTAATATTTCGTAACGGACTTTGGATATTGCTAAGTTAGTTATTGAACACTGTACATACATATGTACGTAATCTTTCACCTATCACTGCAAAATTACAACCATTACTCTTAATGCCGCATATACATACTAGCCGAGTGGAGGCCAACGCCAGTGTGTGGAGGGTCGTTTTGCCATGACTTGTGATCACTCGCCGTCGGCGTCGCCTAGCTGGCCGAGTGACGGCAAGTGGCTAGTGTGTATAGGACTCTTTTGCCTCGACTCGTCTCACTCGTGACCGGTATCGGTTTTTGTGCACAAAACAAAGGCGCTCATAGCTCGTATTGGCCTGCGCTCGGCCAGTGTGTGGATGCTACCACTCGTCTTGTGCCGTTGTGTCGACGCTCGCGTTGGCCTCCACTCGGCCAGTATAACTCACCATCACTCATGACCATTGACAAGAAGCGCCACTAACGTATTACGGTCACATTCAAACGCTGTTGTGTTTGTGTTGCTGTAGTAAAGGTATTTTGTCAAAGAATTGACTTGGCGTCTGCAATCACATATAACTAGACCTACACGCGATAATCAATCACCAGCAAATGTCTTCATTTTGCTACTACTGATTCATAAGTGGCACTGAGTAAACTTTTATGCAGAGATATATCTTACAACGTTTTAAGAACAGTTATTATCGCGTTTCTGAAAGATAGTTTTTCATTAAATTAGAGCACACTATTTCTTATTATTCATGTTACAAATGTCTAAAAATATTTCAATTGGAAGTATAAAAGTGTTTGATGTTTGTTGCTCAATTGCGTTGTAACGTCTGAACGGATTGGGCTGAAATTTGGAAATTAGTCAGATTATAGTTAGGAATAAACAGGCTTTTTATGTACTTTTATCCCGAAAAAACCACAGGCACCCCGCAAGTACAGCCTGTATGTTCTTCCAGAGTATAATCTTACTGTGTTGCAAATTTCAGATCGATCTGTTTCTTCATACGTTACGACGTGATTGAGCAACAAATATCCAAACTAAGTTTATGGCAGCGAATCAGCGTCGCAACTTTTGCATTTTACTTGAGCTACCTGTAAATAAATAAATAAATATCGTCTTTCAATCCTATCTTTAGTATAAAATTGATTTCCGAAACAAAAAAAAACGTTTCTGTTTGTGTCTATGAGCGTGTCAGCAGTAGCTTTAAAATTAAAAAGAATAGATTAGCATAGATTTAAATTTTATTTGATAACTGAATGAGTCAATGATATGTTAATAGCAAAGATTATTTAAACCTGGTGTAGAAATGTTCATTTTTTCTATTTTAAGCTATCACTGAACATGAACACACACAGATATTTAGACATAAAAATACACATACACGAAAAAAATTACTTCTTATATCCGTGGCAAATACTGGCTGACATTGTGACTCAATACTCAATCATTTATTGCTGATATTATGGTACATTAGTTGGTCTTATTTATAAGTACATGTCATAGTTACCATAATTACCCTGAATGGGTGTAGCAATATAATTTGTATCTCGTCGCTGAAACTGCGTTCGTCTTCTCTCTGTCATTTTTTCTACTCATTTTGTCTCACTTGTCACTTCCAAAGGATATTCTGTTTGGCCTGCAGTGTACGCATTTATCTACGTGTGGTACAGTTAGAGTTATAAATAAAGGCCGCTCCACATTACTCTCTGAGCGCGGCGCCCGCGAGCCCATACATCGCGGTTGGAATTCCACTAGTTATTATCGGCTATTATTTATGCAAGCGATTGTATATTCATTGGAATGTTGAATGTGCTGATGTAAGGCGGTGAAGGATTCGATTTGATAGTTAGGGTTTGATGTCATTATATTCGCAGTTCGGTGAACATATCGACTGTGGTGTGGTATCTATTTTTACTACAATAAAGTATTTTTCTAACATTTTATTTCTCCGCCACCGCCTATCTTCCTACTGCTACCATTTTATTTTTTTAATTACTATGTCCAAGTTGAAGCGCCCTTGCCTACCTTGAAGAAACTAAGTCACCCTCGATTTGTATCCTTTGGGAAAAATCTTCTTGGGCATATTTTTCCATTGCTTGGCCTTATAACGAAAATTAACTCAATTTTTTTCTTTGTTCAAGTTTTTAAAACAGCAACCACATACCGGTGTCTCTTTTTTGATGTGTCGATTTTGGGATATCTCGTAGAAAAAAATATCACGAAGATGTAGACCACACGTGCAATCTTACCTTGCTAAAAGAACCTCTGTGAATAAAATGGAGGGATTGATTGGATATATTAAATAAAACATAACGTGTTTGAATGAATTCTATTAAATACATGAGTATAATTATAAACTTAAACCTATACCTCAACGGAACATGTAAGTTACTACAGCAGTAGTAGAAGTCGAATACTATCGCCTCCGTTAGTGTCTGGTTAAAGCAAGCAAATGTATGAAAAATTGCAGCACCCAGCTTTATCAGCGTTTTCTTACTTTTTCCGCAATCAATAAGTAGATAGATATACTCTTTATATACACATCAAATAAAATTAAACACAGAAAAAATAACAATACACTTTAAAGTAGTCCGACAGTAGGCAGTAATCCTATGTTCTATTCCAGATTAGGTACAGGTAATCCAAATATGTTCCCAATTTCAACCTGATCCATTTTCCATCCATTCCAGCCGTCTCGACGTGATTGGCTAACATACATCCAAACATCCAAACTTTCACATTTGTATGTTTATATTAGTAGAAAATAGGATTTGGGCAGCTTTTTTTTTTATAAAGAGTGACGAGACGAGCAGGACATGTGCCTGATGGTAAGCAACATGCCTGTCACATGACAGCACAGCGGCACGCACCTATTGGAACATGAAGAATCCAAATCATTACCTAGCACTGCACTGCGCTCGTCACTCAGACATCTAAGATGTTATATCTCTAAGCCCTGTAATTTCTCTGGAAACATTGCCCTTCAAGCCGGAACACAGTAATGTTTGCACATTATCATCATTCCAACTGAAAATTTACAGTAAATGCAGGATAATTAGTCTGCTAAGAACAGTACGATCAGTTTAAATGCTATAGTCATCTTCGTTGTGAAAATATAGAAAATTTGCTTCCTCTCACATCTTTTCGGTAGCTGCCAAGCAGTACCATTACTGCTTTACTATTACTGTAAATTTTCAGTTGGAATGATAATTTCTATTAATACTTTTTCTGTACTGTGTAACAAAAAATAATGTAATTTTGTCGTGAAACCAAACCATTATATTTATCGAAAAAGTAACTTTGAAATTTGAACAGTATAGCATATTTTGCTATGACAATCCTTCCTTCATTTCATTGCAGAGATAAGTCAATCATTCCACATACTCGGGCGGACAGCGTATCCCATAGTTAATAATGGAAGGTAAAGACACGCTGCGCTGTCACAGTAAATGATGTCCTGATCGCAACGAAGATAGATCTGTCCTCGGTGGAAAGCATAGGCTACTATTCATGGGCTTGTAACACATAGTAATGGTATTTATTGGTTTATCGTATCATTTTTGACGACTAAAAATTTTTTTTTAAATAAAGAGTGACGAGACGAGCAGGACGTGTGCCTAATGGTAAGCAACATGCCTGCCACATAACAGCACAGTGACACGCAGCTATTGAAACATGAAGAGTCCAAATCATTACCTAGCACTGCAGTGCGCTCGTCACCCAGAGATCTAAGTTGTTATAGGTATCTCTAAGCTCTGTTATTTCTCTGGAAACATTGCCCTTCAAACCGGAACACAGTAATGTTTGCACATTACTGCTTGGCGGTAGAATAACTGGCAAAGGTGTGGTCCTTCCCCAGGTGGACTCTGCCAAGAGTCCTACCACTTCTATCATATGTTACGAGTACTCTCAAAATGTTTAAGAAGTTTTTTTTCTTTCAATTACCAAATTCAAGGACCTACAGCAGGCGGCCTTTAGGTACATACAAACCGACATTTTAGCTTTCATTAAAGTTGCAGGGTTCTACTAAATGAATGTCACTAAGTAACTATACCTACTGTACTCCACATCAAATGACCACATACGTGGATCATGAATAAAATTATACCTATGGGATGCTTTTCGTAGTCAACGAAAACTACTTCTCGTCCGACCAGCGTAAATTCTTCTCAAACGTGATAACTTCGTCTTTAGACTATCGCCGGCTGTCTTAATAAAACCAATACGTAAACCTCACAATTTAAGTAAAATTCCATCATCATCGTCAACGAATACAAGTCAGTTTGACATAGGCTACATTGTCCCATCTAGTCCTGCCCTATCTTTATGTTTCTAACCACCACCTCCACAATCCGTTTGCCAACTTGCGGCAAACGTATTTCCACGAATAAAACACTAGTCTAAATAACTCCTTCATAACATCCTCAATATCACGTTCTCGAAACTCAAAATCAACAATTTTACTATCATCTTAAGCTAAATAGAATATTTCTATTGTAACTATTATCACAACAAAACCCACAAAGCAATCACTTCGTGCAATCTACTCACTGCACCGATCTCTGGCATTGACTGATGCAGTGATACATTGAAATGCATGTTCGCATGCATTCTACCGAGTGGGTGTATCGGAATGGTATGTGGCATAAATTATGGTGTGTTTGGTTCAGTTCCTGGCTCCGATGTTATTGCGAAATTGAGGTCCTTTGACTTTAGTCCTAAGAATGGTGTGGTGTTCATACAATACAAGTGTAATTCTATTCTGCACATATTCGAAATAGTTATAATGGTTTTAGTATTAAACTTAACGTGGTTGTTACACATAATAAGTTATAATGGTATGTGGCGATAAAGTGATTTAATTTTTGGAGTGAAAACTTTAGCGCGCCTAGACAGATTTTTCGTGGGGTGTGAATTGAATTCTAGCGTCACGCTCGAGTATAATAAGAAATCTTCGGGTAAACTCGGGACCATGGCCATTGGCCATCCAGAAAAGCGTCAGCCAATGGGAAATTCTGAAAGGGCGTGGTCTGGCCATCATGGCATGGCCATCTAGAAATGCGTGAGCCAATGGGAAATGCTGACGCATTTCTAGATGGCCATGCCATGATGGCCAGGCCACGCTCTCCGGTTACACCCGTCTAGTTTCCAAAGTAAGCTATCAAATCCTGAGTTATAAGTTTTCACTACTATCGACAGTTCCTATGACTGCCAATTTTTTTGTACGTAGAAATGTGTACACGTACCGAATGTCAATTTACCGTTTATTACATAAAGGTTATTTGATTTTGGAATCTTGTACAAATAAGGATTTCCATAACTGGTATTATTGTAGGCTCCTGGGATCTTGCACGCTGATCTAACAGTTTTTGGCTTTCTAAGGCTTTTGGTTTTGGCTGCATTTGGCCAGCATGGTGACCACTGACCACACTAGCCGAATGCGAGTTTACGGGTGAAGGATCTCTTGGAAAAATGTATTTCTGGGTACATATCGGTCGCACGATGTTTACCGTCATCGTCGAAGTCAATTATGATAGAATAACCTTGTTAATTTTTGGGTGTATCGCAATTATATCTTTGGGGAACGGGCCCAGTGCTGCTGTACTAGATTATGATTTGGACTATTTCAAATAGCTGCGTGACACAGTGCTGTCATGGGCAGGCGTGTTGGTTACTATCAGGCTTATTTCCTGCTCGTCCCCTGAGTACTTGTTGGAACGTCGAATTTTGAAAAATACATTTTTCTTTCCTCAGAAACAAATGCATATATTAACTGGCTATAACGTAAGCTCCATTACTTGAATCGAACTTGATGGTATTGACAGATGAAATTCAAACGCAAAGCGCCGCCAACAAACTGGATCATATCTACCATTCTATTCCCTTGCCACTTCGTAACTTTCCTTTATAAGGTAGCAGAACCTCAATAAAAACCTCATAACTGTACTGGTTTTAGCATAACCAGTCAGCTGTTTATGCACCGATCTCATCATCCACATAGAATCGGTGGCTATCTATCGGGCAATTATTCAAATTAGGTACATGTATTGTCACTGTTTATGCAAGATGCGATCTGCATTCACCGTGATGAAGTGCCCGTAAGGACGTGATTGGCGTGAAGTATTATAAGCCATACCTATGTTAAGGTTATGAACGCCTGGAGCGACGAATTTCAGGTGTTTGGTGAAAGTTTCGTCTGCAAACTACTATTCACATAGAACAGTTATTACCTAAATGTCCTTTATAGTGTAAAAGTCAGCCTGACAACTGTCTTTTTCCAAAAAAAATGTTGATTCACACTTGACAGAATGTATGGTTCTATGCATAGATGAAGAACTTTTTTTGCTACGCAAAAAGATCAACAAAGCGAGTGAGCGAGAAATCATTTTCAAGTGGAAATCGCTCGAGAGAAGAAGAGAAAGTGAATGAAGTAACGTCATTACAATATTTTAGTATACCCGAACGTAACAGTCTGATTTCGTCGCGGTGAAAATCGTGTATTTTTTTATTAATCCTTGGATTGCAGACGATTTTATTAAATTATTTATATTATGGCGTGTTCTGTGCGTGAATGTGAAACAAGACGATATTATAATCCGAATCATTACACTAGTCACCAACACATGTAAATATGATTTTTTATCAGGTCTCCGAGCAGCCTTTGTGTGTCTTTTACATTTGACGTCTTTGGTTCTATGTATATCATACATAAGTACATACATTCAGGGCCATGCATTCTGGCTCTTTAAGTATATTATTATCCTACTTCCTTGTGTTGTCACCGACATATCCCAAACATTTGCTGAAGGCTTAAGCGAGCCAAAAACCTGAGTCAGATTGGTGTGGAAATATTCAACGTTTATAACGTCAAAAAAGTTTTAAAATTACCATACTAGATTGAACTCAAGCTAGTTTTTTTAGATTTAAATTTCAATGATCCCTTGTCGAAAACGAAACTTGAACGAAAAAATTGGTTGCCTGTAAAGTCGGTATACGGGCGAAAGTTTTACGTGACAACGACTTTGAGTGGTAAAAGCGAATCGGCGACTCGGGCATGGTTAGCCCGCCTAAGAGCGAGAGAGACAGACATAAAAAGTGAAAGGCACGCGTCCCTCTCACTCGCTCTCATTGTGAGCGTATAACGTGAGCGGAGCGTAACGCAGTTTCTTGAAGTGTCACCCGGCAAACCAATTTATAAGACGTTGTCACGTCAAAAGTCTTCAAAGTTCAGACATCGCCGTTGCTAGCTTATCAGTTTTTTTATCGGATACACTTCGGAGAGTGCGCAACTGGTCTACATGATCTAATACCACTTGGCCCTTTTTTTGCTATCGGACTGCTCGAGGCTAAAAAAGCGACATCATGGTTGACGTTTCAAAGACTCGAACGAAAAGTTTGACTCTACTTTTGTGATAAGAACAGCGAGCAACACGGAAGGAAGTAGCCTTAGCTAAAAAATATTGTTCAAATCGTTCTGTCATTTCTTGCGGGAGGGGAAGTTGCACACTAGCGCAAAGCCGCACTATTACATACAAAACATACCTGTACCGATCCATTGCCGATCATACTCACACAACCAAATCACTAACACATAAAAAATAAAGCACCATTCACAAATCTAGCCCCGCCCTCACGCCACAGTATATTATCAAACTCCATGGTCCACGCGGACTTGTACTTTGACAGAGGGGAAACGCTGTGTATGCCTACTCCCTTCCGTGTTGCTCGCTGGATAAGAACGTCATTGCTGTGCAATGCATGCCTGAGTGGGTTTTCCCCCATGGTTACAAGCTTGGTGTCTTCCAATCCAGACTGAATCAGTTTCTTCTACATAAGCACGTTTCATCGTAGAGCGCATCGTGGCTTAACAGCAGGCGAGGTTTTATTTCAGCAAAATTTTAAAAACTTTTTAGTATGAAAACTAACGTGGTTATTATTACACATTTTAAAATAGGGTACAATCCTCAAAAAAACTAAGTAGCCCGTTAGTTAGATTGCCAAAAAATATTGTACACGTATTTTTTCTTTTGTTTCACAAACAAAAAATGACGAAGATACAGCGCTTCGAAGTTTCGTGTGACGTCACTTGTGAGTACGATTTTTGCTTACGATTGTCGTCGCGACCCCCACTCTCGAAGTTTGATGGTCTATATCTTTGACGATTTTTAATATTATGAAAAAACAAAAAATACGTGTCCAATATTTTTCCATGATCTAGCTGATGGACTAATTAGGATGGTGTATTTTTGACCCAGTCCGGTACCCTATTATCATACACGGCCAACTCACGTTTGATATAGTCAGTCCAGACCGACTCAAGTTTCGATCGCGTCCGGCGATCTTTTTCAAAGCAAGTGCGCGCGTGTATTAGTTCAAAAATCTTAAATACTTGTTTACCCCTAGTTTTTATATAGGTACATAAAATAGCAGTCACACTCAAGGTTCATAAAACATACAGGAATAATTTCCTTACAGTTGCACGCAAAACCTTCGTCATTAGACGTGCTACACATTGTACTGGCGTGTACAGGATGTCTGCAGGCAGCGCTGATCTGATACGCACCTCGCTTTCTGCGCGCACGCAAACTGCCGACCGAACATTACACATCGCTGTTAAGGTTTAAACAACGAATTTATCCTTTATTTATATACAACTATTACATACTGCTTTAGCTTTATCACATTGTCTGTGTAGATTTAAACGGGGTCAATAGAACTTTTTTTGAGATAAAAAAATAGTTCCTGTTCTTTTTCAAACGATAATTTGTATTTTTAGTATGAGTAGTAGTAGATAGATAACGTAATTGTTAGACATATTTAATTATGTCAGCTTACGTGTGATGTAGTCAGTTGAATCCGACTCAAGTTTCGGCCGCGTTTGCCAGCCATTTTCAAGTTTCTGACAGTTATGCCAAACGAGCAACCATCACGAGCGCGCACTCACCCTGAAAAAGGCCGCCAAACGCAGCCGAATCTCGAGTAGGATAGGACCGACCTTATCACACTTGAGTTACCCGTTGACATAATTAGATAAGCTTTGTATATCTATAGTTTTAGAGCTTCCACGTTTCGAACGCATATTGCAGTCTTCTCGTGACCACGGCAGTCGTGACGTTGCCAAAACGTTAATATAAAAAAAAGTTAATTAAATATTCATGTAGATTGCTATTAAGTCTTGGGTAATTTTTGCAATGTGCTTGTACATAACCTATCAGTTATGTATGTTCCAAATTTCTTAGTATTCAACTCGGTTATTGCAATATAAGCTAGGAACAATATTTATGTTGTTCGTTGTATACACCCCACTGTGCGTTGGTTTTTTTATCCTTTAATAGTTGCCTGGTTAGCGCTAAGACAGTTGTGGCATTTGTTCGTATATAATAATTTAGTATTTTTTCAAATTCATTCGGTTCACAGTTTCAGTGCAAGCCTAGTTACAACACTTTCTATATGAATTGTAGGTGCATGCATTGTAATGGTTACACGGTAGATACAGGAATGGAAAGTCTTTCCCCGGGGCCGCGATTACCATTATATGCAATCGATTTACATTGCTCACTTGGTGCTCGGTTTTCTACATGTTCCACTTAAAACTGAGAACTCTATGGTGTTATTATTTATGGGATAAAACGTAAATATATCTATGATATCTTTTTTTATTGTAGAACGCTACACTTTACGGACTCCTGGGTCCGTGCTATGATGTGGCGGAACTTGAGTTAAACTAAATTTTGTTCGTTTGAGTATGGTGTGACCAACCTCAAAACTATCTATACCTACCGGTTTCACGTTGATAAACATTCAACATAAGTTTGCGTAAGTTCTAAGTCAGATTCTTTGCGCAAGTCAAGTCTCGTATTACGCCCCTAAAAGAATAAAAAACATTCAAATCAACGCATTGCCTAACATAGTAAGTCTACTTTATATATATCTACTTTATATACTACTTTACTTTATGCCTACTTTATATTCTTTATGCCCCCACCGCCGGGACTCTGGATTTTCATTCTTAATATGAGATTCAACAACGTAATACGCCACCACGCTGGTTGGTCCACCACATGTCATCGAAGTAATATGTGTTTCTTGGAAAATATAAGTTTCCTTACGATATTTTTCTTCATCGTTGGTATGCTAATAACAAAGTTATATATCAAATACTCAAAAAAACAAGCCGGTCTCAAACCTATAACCTACATACATACAACCTATGAAATGTTATTGTAGGTGTCTGGCGCCGCTATTTTCTTTCAAAACAAATCTAGGTTCTCTTTCATCCCTATAATTTCCACAACTCTTGTTTTTGGCTACAGTGCCCAGGAAAAGAGCTCCTAGATTTACGTACCACAGAAAATCAAGCCCATTTAACTTAAAATAACTATTTTTAAGTTGCACTAAATATACATTTTGAGCATAATAAAATATTTGTATGATTGATTTATATAGTAGGTAAGAGAGACGACGATTAAATTTCAAACATCCAAACCTTTGCATTTAAAATTTGAGGAAGATTCTTAAAACGTTTCATTGCAAAAAATAAAGGTTTTGATATAAAAGTTCCTGACGACAAATCATAAATAGACAACGATTTGAACTTCCAAGATCACCTTAACAATCTATAACCTTTAAATACAGTAAGTATACTAATATAATATATTCCGTAAGTAAATGCAGACATGTTTTAAATTATAAAATAGCATAAAATAAAGCGCCCAGGGGGATAATTCATTTAAATTTTCATAACCACTCGTCAGCACTGCATCTTCATGTTTATAGGGTTAGTTCACTCTATTTCATACGTCGAGTATAGTTTTATAGGCGAACAGACTAACGCAACAAACAGTTAAGTTTATGTTTAATACATTTCAGAGAAAAGTTTTTGCTAAGTTCCCGTCACTGATGTATACTTTTTATATATTTGTACCTAGACAGGTGACGTATTGCGTCACATTAAGGGCGATTTAGAGACGATTCACACGGCGCGGCTGCCAACCAATGGCAGATTTCCATATAAAATTAAATTCAATACACACGACGCGGTTTACGGCCGCAGCGGCTGCGGCAGCCGCGCGGCGACCGCGTGGCTGCGCGCGATTCTTGCGCAGTCTGCTGTAGCTGCGGTCTCGTGAGTATTGAAACAAAACCGTCGCGCGGCGCGGCGTCGCGTCGCGCCCGCGCGCGGGTGCGGTTGGCAGCCGCGCCGTGTGAACCGGGCCATAAACTGAACGCACATAGAGCTAGAGCTGGAACAAGAGCATTCTTTCTCGATCTTTTGTTGTAAACGAAAGATCGTTCTTAGCGTTTTCCATACTATATCTTTGCGAACGCAAACAAAACAACGAAAGAATGCTCTACGTTTGTTTACACCAAATGAATTTGATACAATGGGGATAGAATGAGCATTCGCTCGTCTGATGTAAATCGGCCTTAAGTATTGTTACCTATTACCAAATTTTTATTTTTATCGCGTATAGGTCCGCGTTTGACCACCAACTCGCCTGATGGTAAGCGACGGTGTGGTCGAACATGAGGCAAGTTGACCTAGCAAGTACAAATTCACTCTGACCTTGAAAAGTTCTAGATTGTATCTCTCAGGGAACAAGGAGGCCGGCCACTTATTCCACTCTAAAGCTGTACGTACGAGAAAAGTGGATTCAGACCGTTTTGTACGGATTTTGGGAATATCCACAGTGTGTGGGTGGTAGTGGGCCGACATACGACTTGTCCTGTAGTGGAAAGGGGAAGGCAAGGTTAGGTCGTGTAAATCAGCTGCACACTCTCCAAAATGCATTCTGTAAAACACTGTCAGACTAGCCACTTTTCGACGATGTTCTAGACTTAGCAGCTTTATTATAAGTTACTTCTACCGGCTGTCCCTATGACTGTATTTTTAGGGTAAAACGTAGAAAACGGAACCTGTTTGCGCTACTTAATTTATTCAACAAACTTAACCTAGGTACATTGACTATGAAAACGAAACGTTTGCGTGTTTTAAGCTGATACAGCGTCATCTACAATTTCGAGAATAAACTAAAAAATATTGAGTCATCAAATATTACGTTAGTAACGCTTGTGCGTTTTAAAGGATGCCAACGCCATCTAGTCCAAAACTACGTAAACATTCCGCCCACCAAGAACTTGTTTCTTAATCTATACCTTTAATACTAAATAGACACAACTTATAAATTTATTTACAATTAATCATTTTTCCTGGGAAGGACTACCAATTTGCTAACTGGACGCTTACATAATCCGTTTTGAGTTTTAATCTGAGCAACACGTACTATCTTGTCCTTTCCCGGATAAGTATCAACAACTCTACCAATGAGCCACTTAGCAGGTGGTAAGTTTTGTTCTTTTACAATAACAACATCATCAATCTTTAAATTATCCTGCTGAGTAGTCCATTTGTATCGCTTATTTAACATAACTAAGTATTCAACACTCCATCGATTCCAAAAATCTTGAACCATTTTTGATGTTAATCTCCATCTATCTAAATGATTAACTGTTACATATTCATCGTCCGCGACATTCAACAACGGTTCTCCTATCAAAAAGTGACCGGGTGTCAGTGGCAAAGGGTCGGTTGGATCGTCACTAACTATAGTTAACGGACGTGAATTAACACATGCTTCCACTTGAGCCAATACTGTTGAAAGCTCTTCGTATGTGAGAGTACTCTCGCCAACTACTTTTCTAAGGTGAGTCTTAACGGAGCGCACCCCAGCTTCCCAAAGTCCACCGAAATTTGGTGCTGCGGGTGGCAAAAAATGCCAATTGGTTTTCTCTATTGTTAAAAGTTGAGATATTTCATCAGGCAACTTTGATTTGGCACTATCGAACATTTCACGCAGTTCTCTACTTGCACCAGTGAAATTTGTTCCGTTGTCACTGTACAAATCCTGACAGTGACCTCGTCTTGCCGTCATGCGCTTGAAAGCTGCTAGAAATCCCTTTGCTGTTAAATCAGATACTACTTCAAGATGCAATGCATGAGTCACCATACAAACAAATAAATCTATGTAACCACGATAAGATTTTGTACCTCTTCCTGGTGAAAAGCGCACATTTATGGGCCCTGCGTAATCAACGCCACAAGATTTAAAAGGTTTACTTGGCCTCAACCTTACGGCTGGAATCTGTCCCATAAATGGTGTCTTATTAGCTCGAGACATCCTCAAACAAATAACGCATTCTCTGTAATGCTTCTTTACTAAGCCACGAGCTCTTATGATCCAGTAAGTACCTCTGAGGTGATTTAACATAAGTTGTGGTCCACCATGCATGGTTTTAATATGTGCATCTGCTATTATTAACTGGGTCAGATGATTTTTACCAGGCATAATAATAGGCTGTCTTTTGTCATAACTGGCATCTGATAAATGAATGCGCCCACCTACTCTTAAAATCCCATCCTGATCGAAGACAGGACAAAGGGTATGTAGTACGCTCTTTTTGGGAACACTCCCTTTTGTCTTTAGATGTTTGATGTCATCTTCAAACTCAAACTCTTGAACTTGCTTAATACATATCTTTAAAGTCTGATGCATTTCTTCTGTTGTAATGTAATTCTTCATCTTCTTTCGCTCTGATATTGGCAATCTTAAATTCAAAACTCTTCGACAATATGATAATACTTTTAACATTCTTGTAAACGATGAAAATCTTTCCCAAGGGATATCTGTCCTATCCGGTTGCTGTAAGGTAAATAACGCCTTAACTTTCTCCTCTTCGTGTGTATCTTTAACTTCTACGATTTCTTTCTTTAAAACAGGTTCGTTCAACCAAATTGGTCCATGCCACCATAGAGAATGTTCAGATAATTCAATAGGTTTTAAGCCTCGTGATGCACAGTCACTTGGGTTCATATGAGTTCTTACATGGCCCCATTGAAAGTAATCTGTCATATTCAAAATCTCCGAAACTCTGTTGCTGACAAATGTAGTCTACCTACAAACTGGTCCTTTGAGCCAAGCTAAGACAATTGTGGAATCAGTCCAAGCATATCGATATTCTTTAGGGATACCCATAACTTCCGCGACTTCAGTTAATAATTTTGCAGCCAATGCTGCTCCAGACAATTCTAATCGGGGTACTGACATTTCCTTTTCGATGGGGGCAACTTTTGTTTTAGCTGTCAGCAAGTTAACAGAGACGTGATTACTCTCGTCTGTTACTCGAAGATATACACTTCCGGCATAAGCTGATGTTGATGCATCTGCGAGTGCATGTAATTCTGTTTTGCATCCCGGTGAGAGATTAAGCCATCTCGGAATGCATATATTCTTGATTTGATTAAGCTCTGCTCTATATTTAGTCCATTCCATTGACAAATCGTCGTCCAAATCATCGTCCCACTCTAATTTAGTTTTCCATAGCTTCTGTATAAACAATTTTGCGACTATAACAATAGGTGAAATCCACCCCATCGGGTCATACAATCTCGCTATATCTGACAATACCTGTCGTTTAGTAAATCTCCGTTTGACTTCCGGTAAATTTATTGAATATTCAAAATTGTCTGATTCTTTGTTCCAACATATACCTAGAACCTTTCCTTTTTTATCTTGTTGTATTACTACGGAATTGTTTTCGCGATGTTTGTCTTTGTCAATGTAATCTAACAGCTTTTTATTATTACTGCTCCACTTCTGTAGTTCGAAACCTCCCGCATTCATCAAATTGTTCATCTCTTCATAAATTTGTATCGCTTCACCCTCTGAGTTACAACCTGTCATGAGATCATCCATGTAGTAATCTTCTTTTGTAATATCTGCAGCAAGTGGGTATTTGCTCTGTTCGTCATCAGCTAACCTTTGTAAAGTCTTAACTGCTAGATAAGGCGCACACGCTGTTCCAAAAGTTAAGGTCAGGAGATTGAAATGCTGCAGTTCCTCATTTTGGTGGACTCGCCACAAAATCCTTTGGTATTCAATATCTTCACTAGCTACTCGTACTTGACGATACATTTTAACTAAATCAGCTATGATGCATATCTTATGAGTTCGCCATCGCATGAGTAGATGTCTCAGATCTTGTTGCAGTTTGGGTCCTACTAGAAGATTGTCATTTAAGGCCACGTTGTTAACTCCTTTTGATGAAGCGTCAAACACAACTCGCAATTTAGTTGTAAGTTTGTCTTCTCGGATTACTGCGTGGTGTGGAAGATAAACGGCTTTCGGGTTGTTGATGTCTTCTTTATCTACCAGTTTCATATGGCCAAGTTCCGAGTATTCTTCTATGACTTTTCTATAATCTTCATATAGCTCTGGTTTCTTCTCTAGTTTTTTCTCTAAATAATTCAGTCTCTTCTCAGCTACATTCTTGTGTTTTCCATACTGACACTCAGGATCTTCGCTATTAAAAGGCAATCTAACAACATATCTGCCATCTGCTGCTCTAACTGTCGTTTTTTGGTATATTTCTTCACATTTTTGCTCTTCCTTAGTCATAATCTTTTTGATTGATGGAGGTTCGTTTTCTACTTCCCAAAATTGTTTCAATAAGTCGTCAACTCTGGTTTGGATATGTAAACTAATCACATGTTGTGATGGTACTTCTTGGGAAATTCTACCTGATATGATCCAGCCAAAGATTGTATTTTGTGCTAATAAATGTCCTTGAGGATGCTTCATGACTCCATCGAGTAGAATTTCGCCATACACTTCTGCTCCGAGCAAAATATCAATTTTGCCCGGTGTGTTGTAATTGGGATCTGCCAACTTAAACTCTTCAATGGCCACCCACATTGGAGATGGTATCTCTGTGCATGGGATGGTTGACGGCAGAGCCCTCAATACATATGCTCTAACTTGAATAATATTATTAGGGTTGTTGTTTGATTTCACGTTCAGTAAAACCATGTGCTTGATTCTCGTATGACCGTCCCCTAAGCCTGACACCCAACCACTGATTGGTATGCGTTTCAGCCCTAGCAATTGAACAGTTGATTCGGTAACAAAAGAGGCTTGCGAGCCTTGGTCTAATAAAGCCCTAATAATATGCTTGCTGTTGCTCCTCGAAGTTATCTTAACTAATGCCGTTGCCAGCAGAACATTGTAGCTTTGATGTTGTTCATTCTTTGAAAAGTTCGCTACAATGTGTGTGTTTGAGGAGTTGAAATTTGGAGTTTCAGTGTTTGATGGGGAGATAGCGCCTTCTTGATCCTTGATAATATGTAAGAGCGTATGATGTCGTCGACCACATTTTCTACAGTTAGTGGTTTGTCTACAATTCTTAACTGAATGAGTTGATCCAAGACAGTTGAAGCAAAGTCGTTTGCTCTGAACAAAATTATATCTGCCTTGAACTGATTTGGTTCCAAATTGCTTGCAATGACAAATATGCTGATAACCATTACAACATGGACAAGTAGTACTACTCTTCTTCTTCACTTCTTCTAAAGTTGTATTGAAAGATTTTGTCTTGACAGTCTGCCTGGAAACTTGTGATGTCCTGTTGGTTGTCTTACTACATTCAATCATCTCCAAGCTTCTAAATCTTGATTCCAAAAATTCTGTAAGTTGTATCCAAGTAGGTAGTTCAGGCATTAAACTAACTTGGTACTCCCATTGTTTGTGAGATTCTTGATCCAGCTTAGAAACAACCATGTGCACAATAATTGCATCCCATGTCTCAGTATTAACACCAATATTGTTCAGACTTTTCAAACATGACGATGTGGTGTCCAATAAGTTTTTCAAAGCAGCTGAAGATTCAAGCTGGATAGGCTTCAGCGAGAATAAAATTTGCATAATGCTGTTGCAGTTGTACTTCTTGTTGTTGTATCTCTTTAACAGTTGTTCCCATGCTTCAATGTAATTTTCGTCAGTCGTAGCAAAGTTCCGTATCAACAATTCTGGTTCTCCAGTCAAACAACTTTTAAGATAATGAAGCTTTTGAACTGGTGGTAGGCTTGTGCTACGATGTACCACTGATGAAAACATATCGTAAAATGTCTGCCATTCATTGTACTTTCCACTAAAAGTAGGTAACTCAATCCGCGGTAGTTTAACAATATCGTTACAATCCGATTTGTTCGAGTTTGAGATGGTCTTCTTAGGTTGAGCCTCAACAGGAGGAAAAATATCTTTCAACATAGATTTAAATGATAAGTACTGTTCTTGAAACTGATCGTAGATATCAGTTTTGAAATATTCTTCTTCCTTTCTCTGATCTTTAGAGGCTTTTGTCATAATTTCTTTATGACCTGCTTTAAAATCTTTCCATAAATCTTCCAAAAATTCTAATCTTGTTTCTACTAATGATGGTTTAATTCTCTCCTTCGGTGACTTTCTAAAATTACGTTCTGATTTGATCAATCTTTCATAAAAGTCTATTTGAGATGCAGTAAGATTTGCTATAGACTCCATTTTACTATCCAGGTAGAATCACAATTAATGTTTAACCAAATTTCACAAGTTCAGTTTATTGTGTAAATTCACAACACAGCACACAAAATATTCAAAGTTTGGTTAGCCACAAATAATTTACAAGATGTATGCAATGTTCATAAAGCATCCGACAAATCAATAAACACAACGAAATTTTTCTAAGTCCTGAATGTCATGAAAATCGGCTATGTTAATAAAGAGCACTTTTGAAAATATTACAAGTCCTGTATAGAGTAAAATATTCAAAGTCGATGGAAACTTTAACGTAAATTTTCTAAGTCCACTGTTCTATAAAATAAACTAAGTCAATGGAGAAATCACTCGAATTTTTTCTAAGTCCCGTAATCAGTAAAATTGTCTATCTTAATGGAATTTTTACTCGAAATTTTCTAAGTGTTTGAAATTCTTGAAAATTTTACAAGTCGAAGATTCACAGATTTTAACTAAGTCTTTTTCACTTTACTCACGGTTACCAAGGTCCTTTACACTGTAATCCAAACTTAGTCACTTCACTGATAATTCACTAACTTCACTTCCCGGGTTTCGGCACCACTGTTTGCGCTACTTAATTTATTCAACAAACTTAACCTAGGTACATTGACTATGAAAACGAAACGTTTGCGTGTTTTAAGCTGATACAGCGCCATCTACAATTTCGAGAATAAACTAAAAAATATTGAGTCATCAAATATTACGTTAGTAACGCTTGTGCGTTTTAAAGGATGCCAACGCCATCTAGTCCAAAACTACGTAAACAGAACCCTTATAGAATCGTCATGTCTGTCTGTCTGTCTGTCCGTCCGTATGTCACAGCCACTTTTTGCCGAAACTATGAGAACTACACAGTTGAAACTTGGTAAGTAGATGTATTCTGTAAACCGCATTACGATTTCAACAGAAAAAAAAAAAATAAAAAAAATTAGGGTTGCCCCCCATACTGAGAACAGAAACTCAAAAATTTTTTTATTATCAAACCTACACGTGTTCCTGTCTATCGATAGGTCTTAAAAAATGATGTTGAGGTTTCTAAAATCATTTTCGTCTACACTGAATAATTTGCGCGAGAGACACTTCCAAAGTGGTAAAATGTGTGTCCCCCCCCCCCTCTAACTTCTAAAGTAGGAGAATGAAAAATCTAAAAAAAATATATGATGTACATTACCATGTAAACTACCAACGAAAATTAGTTTGAACTCGATCTGATGAGTAGTTTTTTTTTAGTACGTCATAAATACACTATTATTGAAACTTCGATCAAATAAGTTACAACGAACTACAAGAGCTATGTGTACTATGTATATAATGTTACTTGCTGCAACGGTACCCTTCATGGGCGAGTCCAACTCGCACTTGGCCACTTTATTTTATAGTAAGGTCTAACGAGACGAGCAGGACATGTGCCTGATGATGAGCAACATGCTTACCCACAACATCACAGTGACACGCAGCTATAGGAACATGAACAGTCAAAATCATTAACCAGCACTGCACTGGGCTCGTCACTCAGATATAAGACGTTTTATCTCTGTGCACAGTAATTTGACTGAAAACATTGCCCTTCAAACTGGAACACAGTAATGTATATAGGTACATTACTGTTTGGCGGTAGAATATAATCATCATCATCATCATCATCAGCCCGTGTTCGTCCACTGCTGGACATAGGCCTCTCCCATAATACGCCACTCAGCCCGATCCTCGGTCTTACGTTTCCAACTGCCACCAGCCATCTTTCGTATATCGTCACTCCATCGGGTCTCAGGGCGTCCTACACTACGTTTGCCGATTCGCGGTCTCCACTCCAAAACCCGTCTACCCCAACGGTTATCGGGTCTGCGACAGATGTGACCGGCCCATTGCCACTTCAGTTTGCTAATACGTTGAGCTATATCGGTGACTTTAGTTCTCTGACGAATCACTTCATTACGAATGCAATCCCTCAGAGAAACTCCAAGCATAGCCCGTTCCATAGCTCGCTGAGCGACTTTTAGCTTTCGGACCATTTATATAGAATATAATAGACTAATATATTTATGACTAGCAGCGCCCCGCGGTGTTATCCGCGTAGTTCACGTTTCCGTTGTTTCCGTTGTTTTTTTGGGATAAAAAGTAGTCTATGTGTTCTTCCAGACTATAATATATCTGTGTTTTAAATTTCAGCCCGATTCGTTCATACGTTAGGACGTGATTGAGCTACAAACATCCAAACATCCAAATATCCAAACCAGGGATGTTACGGAGCTTCGACTCCGACTCCGTTATGTCGGAAGTTCCGATTAGTTTTACACCTCCGGTTCCGACTCCGGTTCCGAAACTTTTGAATCGGAGGTTTATCGGATGTCGAAGCGGCGGCGCCCTGCGCCGACAGTAACGAACAGTTTCGCAGGAACATGTCGCGCAGGGAATCTCCCGCGCACGAGTGTAATGAAAAGTATACTAAATGAGCACAACATAGAAAAACGCAAAATTCCAGCACCTTATATTAAATTTCCGCCAATATTATCGTGTCCACCAGTCTCGGTAGCGAGCGAATACCTTTTTGGTGGCGTCGATTTAATCTACAAGGGGGGGCCTAGTGCCAGAAAACGAAAAAAGGACATTTTCGACGCCGCTCACTGATGTTAAGAAACTAAAAACTATAACAAAAAAATATTGACGTGTGGGTACAATCAAGAAAAAGCACAATAACCGAATAGAATTTTAAAAATAGATCAGATTTTTTACAGAAAAAAAAATGGCACCTGAAAAAACTATTTTAATTCATGTACTCGAAATTATTAGCGATGACCCCACATTATATTTTGATAATAAAATTTCTAGTTTTACGTTCTATTAAAGTAACCGAACCACAGAATAAATATTAGACCGAACACTTTTTAAATGTATGTTTAATTATTGATTACTAAAAAACTTGAAATAAAACTTGGTCAAAAATGGACTCCCGATTTAATATTGATTTCCCCTCCAAACTGTGTCATGCTATTCTCGACTTTATGCATATCATATTAAGAAGGGGCTCGCGCGGGTGAAATGAGATTTTTTCCTGGCATTAGGCGCACTCTTAAGAAATAATTAATTATTAATATATAAGAAATAAAAATTTCTCTTAGACTGAGACAGCTTCAAAGCTTATGTTCATGAAGTACATATACACACTTTTGGTGTCAATGTATTTAATTTAATTTGTTTGAAAGCTTTTGTTCATTTAACATACTTTATATGGCACTTTGGGATTCAATTAATTGAATTTTTTGTTTATTTTTGAATCTTCCATATTTTTTTTCATTTTTAGTGATATTTCATGAAACAAAACAATGAAAAGTTTGAATGAATGTTTTATTTGTCCTAAAATAAAAATCTCTCTCCTACCACTACTTTTGACCCTACCTCCGACTCCGGTTCCGACTCCGACTCCGACTCCGATAAATCAAATTTAAAAACTCCGACTCCGACTTCGGTTCCGATAAGATCACCTCCGTTACATCCCTGATCCAAACATCCATACATTGAAATTTATAATATTATAGTAGGAATAAGAATAGGTAGTGGGATAGTAGGATAGGATATAATAGACTCGGCAAAGAGTCCTATCACTACTAACTGTAAATAAAAAGTAGCCAAGTGCGAGTTGGACTCGCCCATGAAGGGTTCCGTTACAGCAAGTAACATAATATACATAGTACACATAGTTCTTGTAGTTCGTTGTGACTTTGGTCGAAGTTTCAATAATAGTGTATTTATGACGTACTAAAAAAAACTACTCATCAGATCGAGTTCAAACTAATTTTCGTTGGTAGTTTACATGGTAATGTGCCTCATAATTTTTTTTTAGATTTTTCATTTTCTTACTTTAGAAGTTAGAGGGGGGGGGGACACACATTTTCCCACTTTGGAAGTGTCTCTCACGCAAATTATTCAGTGTAGACGAAAATGATTGTAGAAACCTCAACATCATTTTTGAAGACCTATCGATAGACACACCACACGTGTAGGTTTGATAAAAAAAAATTTTGAGTTTCAGTTCTCAGTATGGGGGGCAACCCTAATTTTTCTTTTTTTTAATTTTCTTTGTTCAAATCTTAATGCGGTTCACAGAATACATTTACTTACCAAGTTTCAACAGTGTAGTTCTCATAGTTTCGGCAAAAAGTGGCTGTGACATACGGACGGACAGACAGACAGACAGACAGACAGATAGACAGACATGACGAATCTATAAGGGTTCCGTTTTTACGTTTTACGGAACCCTAAAAACATCATTATGTGTTTCTTCTTCCGCAGTATTGGGGGACGTTGGGTACGGTGTCAAGGTGAATTTTACCTGAGGATACTGCTCAAGAAAACCTGTGCGAAAGTGAAAGTCCATCAGCCTAACGTTAATCGGGCTAGCTTCAGCGTTCTTGCATCTTTTGCGTCCTCTTTGGATGCTTAATCAATACTTGGTAAGATCAGAGTGTACGATATTTTCATAATTATAAATCAACAGGTTCACTCAAGGATTGCTTCCCTTACATTTTTCAGAATCCTGTATTTCTATTCGGAGGGTGGGAGGGTATGTAATCGTATTAGTAGGATTACGAAGTTTTAAAAAACACATTTTTGGCACTTTAAGAGTGCGCCTAATGCCAGGGAAAAATCAGTTTTACATAAAGTCGAGAATAGCATGACACAGTTTGGAGGAAAAATCAATTTTAAATCAGGAGTCCATTTTTGACCAAGTTTTATTAAATTACTCAATAATTAAACACAAATTTAAAAAAAGTGTTCGGTTACTTTACTAGAACGTACAATTAGGAATTTTATTACCAAAAAATAATGTGGGGTTCATCGCTGATAATTCGATCGAATTAAAACGGGGTTTTCGGTGTCATTTTATTTTTTTATTGTAAAAAACTCCGATCCATTTTTAATTCTATTCGGTTATTGTGCTTCTTCTTGATTGTACCCACACGTCAATATTTTTTTGTCGTAGTTTTTAGTTTCTTAACTTCAGTGAGCGGCGTCGAAAATGTCCTTTTTTCGTTTTCTGGCACTAGGCGCCCCCTTAAATAATACCTATAATAATATATTTAGTCAGCATGTCTCAATGTGTATTTTTTTTTTTTTTTCTACCTCTATTATAGATCTTATTGTAAATTTAACAAATAAGTTAATCGAAATAAAAATTTGTGTACATTTTATCGAAATCGGTAAAGTTTTTGAAATTTCAACAAAAATATAACATTTGTCTCAAATGTTTAAATATATAAATGTAAATGTTTAAATATGTTTAAATCACATATTGGTTTTTAAATCTATAAGTTCCTCATCTTTAGCTGCCGCTAATTATTATTTTCATCTTCTCCACCTTCCTGTCCAAAATGTTTGATTATTTGTCTTTGGAAGTTTTTCAATGAAATCTAAAAGAAAAAAAGTATACGAACCAACCATTAAATCCGTTCTCAAATCATAAAATAAAAACAACGGTACCTCTTAAAGCCTGCACCCATAACTTGAAGCAATCTCAGATAACTTACAATGTCATTACCATCGGCCCACATGTCTAATGTAAGGAACAAGTACTATGGTAATTAGGTATATACCTAGAACTATAATTGATCCACTTAACTGTAAGCTTTTACATAAAAAACTACTTATAGGCAAGCAGTAACCGCATATTACGTGGTTAGAGAGCCAATAATCATTTAATTATAAAGGTAAATAGTTATAGAAGTATAAGGCATTAGTATAATACATGCGTGCGATAGGAAGCAATGAAAGCAATCTGGGACGAGTGTTCTAGGTCTTATGGGTAAACTTTCTTGGTCTATATTTTTAAGCCATGGTGGAATAATATGTAACCGTAGTGATTAAAGTTGGTGATTGTTGTTGAAAGTAAATCTAGCGTCAAGAATGATATGATGAAAAATTGTGAGAGTGAATTTTGACAAAAAACATTATGAAGTTGGTTGAAAACTGTCCCTTCAGAATGATTTGTTACGATGTGCCAACATTTAAATTTGACAGACAGTCAGAAAGACGACAGCAGTAAAGTAAGGTCAACAGCCTTTATAGTAGTTTTGATTACTTGTAAAAACACAATTTAGGATTGGGATTTGTTAGATGGATTTTGACACACCAAAAAATAATACATAGGAAAAATAAACAAAACATAGGAAAGTAGTGCGACAGTGGGCGGCCTTATCGCTGAAAGCGATCTCTTCAGATAAGGTTGTAGATTTGAACCCCCCCTGCACTTCTGAGTGTTTTTTCAGATGCAGAAGTACAACTTTGTCATCACTATTGGATTTAACAGTGAAGGAAAATATCGTGAGGAAACCTTCAGGAATGTTTGTTGTTATGTTTCATGAAATACATCTTCCGGGGACGTATGTTGTCTGCAGAACCCTTATTTGGCCAGCGTGGTGGATTATTACCTTGATTCGTTCATTGTGAGAGAAGGTTTCGAGTCCCAGTAGTGGAAACCTAAAGTGGGCTGGTAACGCTAAATGTTGATCATCATTACAAGCATAAACAAATTTGTAGTATTTCTAGAACACAACGTATTTAAAAATTAGTGTCTAGGCTAACGCCTAACCTAAGAACAAACAAGAACCATAAACTATTATTTGATCTATGTAGTTTCTTAAGGTGGGCCCGCACTGGGCGACGCGACGCGACGCGACGCGCCGCGGCCAAATCGTCACAGATCACAATATAGACTCCGCGCCACCACTCGTGACCGTTGGCGAAAGGAGCCACTGTCGTATTCCACAATGACAGATGAAACCTATGATATTATAGTGGTTTAGTTCAATAATATCACTTACATACTTCAGTGATGGCACGGAGTCTACTACTAGCACAGATAAGTAAATCTTGAAGCTGCAGATATTATTAAATGTCAGTGTCAGTGAATCAGTGACAAATATTACTGTTACGAACTGTGTTGCCAAACGATACGAGTTAATACGATTTAAATCGTATGTATAAGATCTTTTTGGCTCATGTACGATGTACGATTGCAAAGTCGAAATCGTACGCAAAATATACGATCTTTTGAATGGAATCTTACGAAATTAACAATCACCATAAATTATTTTTTGAAGTAAAAACTTCTTCAGGCGCGCCTCGACAAGTTTTTCGTGGGGGGGGGGGGGGTAAATTGATTTCTAACGTTACGCTTGGGTATGATAAGAAATCTTGGGTAAACTCGGGACCTTGGCGATTGGGCATCTAGAAATGCGTCAGCCAATGGGAAATTATGACGCATTTCTAGACGCAATGCCAAGATGGCGAGGCAACGCCCTCCAGTTACATCCGTGTAGTTTCCAAGGTAAGCTATCGAATTCTGAGTTATAAGTTTTCACTTCTATCGGCAGTTCCTATGACTGCCATTTTTTTAGTGTGAAAAGTAAAACAAGATGGTCGAACAACAAAAGAGTTAATCGAACTGAACTTCTTAAATGTAGATTGCTTTATGAATGCATACCGGAATATCTCTACGTAGTTCCTTTATAAATATATAGCGTTTTAATGTTAACACAGTCGATATATAGTTAAATTGTGGTATTATCTTGTCAATTTGGCTATGCAACCAGTTGAAGTTGTTTTTGATCAAGTTTCGGAATAAACCTAACAGTTTTCTAATCTGAAAAAGTTTGATATAACTATATCTTAACGCCATAATGTTTCATCCTGTATAAAGTGAGGCATATGTATAATGCGACAGGATGAGCAGAACATGGATGGTAAGCCATAACAACTTAGCGTCACGTAGCGTTTGAACATGATTTGGACTCTTTAAGTCTAAATCATTACCTAACACTGCAAAGCGCTCAACACCCATAGATAGTTTAGTAGTGGTAGGACTCTTTGCAGAGTCCCCCTGGGGAACTACCATCTTTGCTAGTTATTCTACGGCCAAGCAGTAATTTGCAACAATCACTGTGTTCCGTTTCGAAGGTCACAAAATGTCAAAGCCCACTTGGCCAGTTTTGTTATTTTTTTTAGATGGCAGCATAGAATATTAAGTCTAAATCATTACCTAACACTGCAAAGCGCTCAACACCCATAGATAGTTTAGTAGTGGTAGGACTCTTTGCAGAGTCCCCCTGGGGAACTACCATCTTTGCTAGTTATTCTACGGCCAAGCAGTAATTTGCAACAATCACTGTGTTCCGTTTCGAAGGTCACAAAATGTCAAAGCCCACTTGGCCAGTTTTGTTATTTTTTTTAGATGGCAGCATAGAATATTAAGTCTAAATCATTACCTAACACTGCAAAGCGCTCAACACCCATAGATAGTTTAGTAGTGGTAGGACTCTTTGCAGAGTCCCCCTGGGGAACTACCATCTTTGCTAGTTATTCTACGGCCAAGCAGTAATTTGCAACAATCACTGTGTTCCGTTTCGAAGGTCACAAAATGTCAAAGCCCACTTAGCCAGTTTTGTAATTTTTTTTATATGGCAGCATAGAATGAATGGGTGAACGTAAAATTACTTATCTGTGACTATTTGGCCGCGGCGCGTCGCGTCGCGTCGCGTCGCCCAGTGCGGGCCCACCTTTAGCGTCACAAAAAGCCACAGGCTAGACCGATTCAGGTAATTTAGAAAAACTTTCGGATATTTATGTCCAAAGAAGGATTAGAATTTGGGAAAATTTTCTTGATCTCAAAGTCATTACACACAAACTAAGTCGTAAAATCGAAAACACAATAAATATCTACAACAGCAAAATTAAAAAAAAAACATTCAACATACATAAAATGTTTTAGCAAACACTTTACAAGTTTTCAACGTTTTTTATGATATAACACGTACAAAATTATTATTTCAACCTCATTTTGTATGCATACATTTTCAAAAGAATCCACAAAAGCCTATTCAGAAAACAACCTGTAGCATCCACTCAATGCATAATGAAGTTTCCTTGCTCCAGTATTAGCATATGGGTAGATAAAGCCTTTAATAGGCTACTAGGCAGTTAGAATGTTAGCGAAATGATGAGGATGTAATCGGTAAAAGCAGGAAGCGATCGCTTGATTAAAACCTCTCGTTGCGTTATACATACCACTTTATTCATTACACGAGGATAGAGGAAGCCTAAAATTAAATTAATAAAGTAATAGAAGGTAATATGTTTTACTGATGTTACGGCATTAATAGCTAAATGAGTCTTCAAGAGAGTCTGTATCTTTTAAGTAACAAGCGCATGGGACTTTTAATCAATCCCTAATTATAAACGTACAGTCTCATGCAGCTAATTAAATAAATAAATAATTAATAATAAATAAATATTGGTGGACAATTCACACACACATTCACATATTTTTTGTCCCGAAAAAAGGCCTTTTTTGGTGTTTAATTAATTCATATACGAGTATGCTCCCCAATAAAAAAAAATTCTTACTGCAGCTTCGGTGGCGATTCGTTGTCTTCATTTATATACATACATATGTATGTACGTGTATACCTAGTTGATGAGTGTGATGGTTGTTTCCCCCATCAAACTCGTTATCAGGTGCTGCTTGCGTTAAGGCCGGTTTGTATTTTGATTAGTGGGAGTGCGAGTGCGAGTGCGATTGCGAGTGCGAGTGAGTAATCGCGACGGATTACTATGCACTCGCAATAATCAATCGGTGTCCACACATGGTTGCTACTAATCACTCAACACCTGCACTACTCACTCGCACTTGAACTAATCAAAATGAAAACAGGCCTTTATGCTGATCAGCACGCGATACACACACACAACACACAATAGATAAGTTTTTAAGTATTCATGCCAAAAAGTATTTACGTACCACAGTGTTGTAAAAACTATAAGAGTATACAAAAAAATAAGCATAGGAGACGTTACAATAGGAACTGCCTATAGAAGTGAAAACTTTTAACTCAGAATTTGATAGTTTACTTTGGAAACTACGCCGGTGAAACCGGAAGACGTGGCCATGACCATTGGTCATCCAGAAATGCTAACGTGTTTTTAGATAGCCAATGGGGAATGCTGACGCATTTCTAGATGGTAAATGGCCATAGTACCGAGTTCACCCGATAATTTCTTATCATTCCCGAGCGTGACGCTAGAATTCAATTCACAGCCCACGAAAAATCTGTCTGTTGGTGCGCCAAAAGAAGTTTCCACTTCAAAAACTTTGTTTGAGTCTATGCGTGCAAATGGCAAACAAATTCTAGCTAACACGCATTTCTACACGGCCATGTATCAACCGACTATCGGCACCAAAACAAACTGATACAAATAAATCAAACTCTGCAATGTGTGCAAACAAACACTTTCACCGCGCGGCACGCGACCGACCGGTCCAAGGTTCGATTCCCGATAACAGCACTCTAATGAGAATACCAGTTAATTGATTTATTACTGGACTGAGATTGCAAGGAAACTAATGAAATGCTTTTAAAGCTTTGCCGTGTAAGATACACTCGGGTGAATTGTAAAACTGTATTTACGTATAGACTGACAAACGTATTGCTAGCATTTATTTAACTCTAATGCAAGCCCAATATCTGTCTAATTGTTGAGCAAAATTTTATCAATATCTTTTTTTTTTTTTTTTTTTTTTTAAATAAAGAGTGACGAGACGAGCAGGACATGTGCCTGATGGTAAGCAACATGCCTGCCACATAACAGCACAGTGACACGCAGCTATTGGAACATGGAGAGCCCAAATCATTACCTAGCACTGCACTGCGCTCGTCACCCAGAGATCTAAGTTGTTATATCTCTAAGCCCTGTAATTTCTCTGGAAACATTGCCCTTCAAACCGGAACACAGTAATGTTTGCACATTACTGCTTGGCAGTAGAATAATTGGCAAAGGTGTGGTACTTCCCCAGGCGGACTCTGCTAAGAGGCCTACCACTACAAAAAATTTAAAAATTTTAAATATTAAGACAAATGTAGGTAAAGGCACACAACTAATTTAAGTTAAATTTGTAAATGAAAGTAAGGACTAGAGTAGAAAGATATACCTAATATTATTTTAATACCTCCAAGCAATTTCTTAGAGAGTCTTTAGAGTTGATTTAGTCAACTCTTAAGACATATAGTTATCTACATAGGTTTACAGAAGATAAGTTTAGTAAAAAAGTCAATTTTGGTCGGAAAAATTGATCTATTAATATACCAAATTCGTTTTTTTTGTAATAAAAGCCAAATTAGTTTTACTGTTATTACGCACCAGACGAAGAAATACATTTTAAAGCATCATCTCTTCTATCTCAATCAGTCATAAGTCAGCGACATCTTTTTTGCTTTTTGTTCGATGATTGATTGTTTTTGTACAATTTTGATTTTCGGTTTTTATGATGATAATTAAAGTGTAAATTCGGTATGTAATTTTTTAAAGTAATTGAAGGGTTTACTGTCGATGCGGTGACAAATAATTGCTCCATTGAAGCATTGTGACCGCGTTACAGACTACAGTCCCTTGAACAAAATGTAGATAATTTGAACCACTAGAAGATATATGTAGGATGATAGAAGGGTTTATAATAATAAGATTCAGTCACTTCCGTCACTTGTAAGCTGTCGAACTGAGTGCAAGTTGAAGAAGGGGGTTGCAACACTCGCTGTTTCCTTCTTGTCTCATAATTTTTGTACGGCATTGCGGAATAATGGATTAGAAGAGGTATAGAAACTGTATGGAACCAATGCCGTACATAATCAAATTACCAAATGTACCCTGAAACCCGCCGGAAAAAAAACTATTTTTAGAGTTTCAATATCTCTTCTAATCCATTATTCCGCAACGCCGTACAAAAATCATGCGACAATGAGAAATGGACGAGGGTTGCAATGGACAGCTTAGAAGTGACGGCATATTAAGTGCTGAATCTTATTATTGTATACCCTTCTATCATCCTTCATAGGTATCCTGGTGGTTCATATGACCCATACATTTTGTTCACGGGCTTGTAGTCTATTAGGCACTTCATAAATATATGTACTCGTAGTTATAACGTTAGTTTGCTATAGTTACGTTAGTAACTATTTCACACCACACCCAACGGATACTTGAATGAGTATATTTTATAGATTTTCGCAAAGTATTCGCTGGGATGCTTAATTGTTACCCCGAAAACTCGAAGAGCTAAACTGTTTAAAAGCAAGTGAAACCACAGAACGCATGTGTTTGAATTTAAATATAACATTATTAATGAATATTGATCAATTGTGATAAATAGTGCACGGTTGTCAACGCAGAACCTTGCTTAATTAAAATCCTTATCTAAATGGTTTTGATTCAATTTCAAATGCAATTAAACTAATAACGTTATCTGGTTGCAACGTAGTGGTTTTTTATTTATGACTGACATAAAAACTGTGTCAGGTTTTGTATGCTATGTACTACGTAATGTTTTTGAAACGAAGTTCCTTCAGGTTTGGTCCCCCAAACCTTTAGATAGGGACAGGATTTTGCTGCACGACATAACTGAAAAAAATAATTGGCAGTCATAGGAACTGCCGATAGAAGTGAAAACTTTTATAACTCAGAATTTGATAGCTTACTTTGGAAACCACACGGGTGTAACCGGAGGGCGTGGCCTGGTCACCATGGCATGATCATCTAGAAATGCGTCAGCATTTCCCATTGACCGACGCATTTCTAGAAGCCCAAGCCATGATGGGCAGGCCACGCCCTTTTAGCATTTCCCATTGGCTGACGCACTTCTAGATGGCCAATGGCTATCCGTCCGTAGTTTACCCGAAGATTTCTTATCATCCCCGAGCGTGACGCTAGAATTCAATTCACAGCCCACGAAAAATCTGTCTAGGCGCGCCAAAAAAAGTTTTCGCTTAAAAAATGTGAGGCTAAAATATATGTAATGCCAGTGCCGCGTAAAAACTGCCCGTGACCAGTGTCGCCAACTTATTTTTCAGATGACTTTTGTTTTGAAAAATTATTTAACGCCACGAAGCACGAGGGTTTTCATTCATAATTTCTTTGTTAATTTCATTAAAACATTCATAATTTATATATTACTAGCAGATCACTGCGATGTTACCCGCGTAGTACTCTTTCTCGTAATTTTCCTACATTGTGTTGAAAAGTAGCCTATACATACGTGTTATGTCAGATAATAATTTGTGTCCCAAATCTCAACCCAATCCGTTCAAAGGTTCCGACGTGATTGCACAACAAACATCCAAACTTTTGCATTTTGAATATTAGTAGGATGTACAAATAGATGGTTTTGTCGTTTGTTTTTATTGATTCCGACTGTTTTCTAATATAAGATACACGCGATACACAAAAATTAAGTTCCAATCATCTCAGAACCAAAAACTCAATAAGCCTGCATGGTACATGGTATAAGTAACAAACATGCATTTTTAAAGAAGCAGGATAAAATTACTTTTTTCATTCATATTTTTGTCACTTACATAGTACATGTTACACAATCATTTTCGTAAAGAATACAAGAAATAAACTTATTAGATTTGATTTTATTTTATTACTAGCTGAACCCGCTACTTCGTTCGCGTACGTTGATCTTGCGACCTTATTAGTGCATTCGTAGTACTTACGTAAAAATGTTTGGATGGGTGGTCATTATTACACAAACAGAGTGATTTGTTTTTCCACACAAAAATATATTTATTCAAGTTTAGCAACTTCATATTTTATATTTTAAGCAACATCAAACACACTCGTAGTAAGGTTGTGGAGTATCGAACATAGCCGCAGTGTTAAGTTTGTAGGATTTTTATAGGATACATTACGAAGAGTTTGTAGCTGATATGCATGATCTGATACTTACCCACTTGTACATTTTTACAGGATGATATCCTAAGTAGTAGGTGATAGACTTATTAGCCGATGTAATATTTAAGACTCTAAACCATGTGTGTTTCAAATGTCAATCTAATTGGTAATGTCATTCTGTCGTTAATATTTGTTTCGTTAGGGTCCATGCTTTTTCCGAGATGATAGATAGTATATGAGACTATATAAACTATCTGTTTCAAATTTCAAACAAAACAAACCTTTACATAATATATACATAATAATACTTAGTAAGATAACATTTTATTCAATTTTAGAAAAACAACGTTCTGCTTTGGTTCTGCTTCTGCACCGAAGCTTGTTGAACACTAAATTTAGTACAGTATTTGGATTTAAATAATATCCGAAAAAACAAAAACCGACTTCAATTATTATCATTTCACGTCAACTTACTAATTTCTAGGCAAGTAAAAAGTTCACTCGACTAATTTAAGAGGCTATGACTACGTCGTCCAGATAAATAGATAATAGTGAACAATTCACACACAAAACTTTGGCTTTTTCCACCGCCAATGTCCCAGCCCTACTCAAACCGGAGTGGGTTTACGCGTGACAATGGCAAAAGACCTGACTATTGTCGCTACAACAACAACACATATACTCATCATCATCAACAGCCCACTAAACGTTCCCACTGCTGGGACTCGGGGCCTTCTCTCGCAAGGAGAGAGTTAAGGCCATAATCCACCACGCTGGCCCAGTGCGGGTTGGCGGATGACACATGACTTCGAAAGATTCTAGGTACATGTCGGTTTCCTCACGATGTTTTCCTTCACCGTTTTAAGTTAGCGGCATTACGCACATGACTTCGAAAAGACAGTGGTGCGTGTGGGGTTTGAACCCGGGGTCTCCGGATCGGCAGCCGCCGTTCTCCCAACTAGACCAGCCGTAACTTACTAGACCAGCCGTAACACATATACTACATTACACATTTTCTAATAAATATCAGATTGTGTTTCGTACCATGAGCTGCCATTTTGTGGAAAAACATAAGACAGGTACTGTCATATTATTACCTAACGATAGATGACGGATGACGGATTTGAGTACTGTGTGCCTACCAGGGAAGAGCTGCTTCGAATCCGACTCCGATAAGTCGGAACCTCCGATTACTATTAGACCTTCGTTTCCGACTTCGGCTCCGAAACTTTTAAAACGGAGGTTATAATCGGAGGTAAGGTGTATAAATATTGCAGATAATCCTTTATTGTGGTGGATAGTAAATTAAAATACAAAATCCCAACTTCCTAAATCAATTGCTCGTCAATGTTTATCGTGTCCACGTGTTTGGCAAAAAAAAATACCCAATAAAAATGTATCTCCTGCCACCACTTCTAATCCTGCCTATGCCTCCGACTTCGGTTCCGACTCCAATCAATCAAATTTTAAAACTCCGACTCCGCCTTCGAATCCGATAAAATGACCTCCGTTACATCCCAGGTTGTTTACATTGTCACAGAATACTTAGAAGTTAGTATGTACCGAACTTATTAATTCCGTTATTATTTAATTTATATGTTATTTCCGAACCACACGACCAATAATGCTAAAATTTTAATGAGACTATATTAAAAATGAGTTCTTTCTAACAAAATAAGAATTAACGAAATTGAACAACGCAAACATGAGTTACAACCAAAAACACAATCTGACTTTAACCCCTTTCTGCAAGAAAACCGTGCAGAATTTGGGGATTAAAAGTAGACAACTACCATCTACTTAGTATGATCTTAAATCATGTCAAGTTTCATTTGAATTGAATCAGTAGTTTCGGCGTGATGTGAGTTCCCTATACACACAGACAGACAGACAGACAGACATGAAAGAAAAAAAATGCAGTTTCGCCATCAGTATCGACTATGGAGTGCCCCCAAATTTTTTTTTTCAAAATATGTTCAATTTACAGAATTCCACCCGCTACAGTTTTATTATAAGTATAGATATATACTTATCAGATAAAACTCTTGAACAACATAATTTATTAAAACAATACATTTTACATTTATTTACAGTTTTATTGAGACAAAGATATGAAGATTAGAAAAAAAAAATGTAGTGCGTGTGCCAAATTTTGTTTCTTCTTTCTTAGTTAAACATACATAGGTACCTAATTAGATGTTAAAATATTTTTATTACGTCTCTGAATATTTTAAAATGGATAGTGTTGAATAAATACTATGTGAAATTAGATACCCTTCTTAGTATTAAAGCCAGGTCTTTAAGTCCTGGATGATAGCTTTCCCAGCAATTTACGCCTATGTCCGTTTCCTAAGACACTGGACAGCGCATTGTCTTTTGTCGTATTCACATGCCAACACTCAATTTATGTTTCTACCAACTTTTCTATTCACTCTTCAAAAATTCAAGCATCTTTTACTGTCCAGAATTAAAGTTCATTTTTACCTATCTTCGAGATACATGTACGGTTAAATAAAGTTTGTAATCAGATATATGGTGACAGATAGGCATCGGGTCCATTATTTATTTCTGTTGGTTAATTTATTGGTATTGTTTCACTAATTATTTTGCTTTGAGTAATTGCTTGTTGGATGGACAATCTCCTTTGTCTTTTCACGCAAATGAGGAAATCTTTAATCGATAAATTATTTAATATGACCATCATTATACCGACGTAGGTTACGTATCGTACATACATATGTATCAAATAGTGCTCACGGCTTTAAGGGCTTAATTCCCATTTCCATTATTTTCTCGCTATAAAAGTATGTGTATTATTCCAGACTATAAATTTAATAATCTATGTACCCATGTACCCATCCAATTTTGTCCAAATATTGATACGTCTAGGTTGTGTGGAATGCGTTGCCTGAGTGGGTTTTCCCCGTTGGTTAAGTACAATCTTGATGGTGTCTTCAAATCAAAAGTGAATCGTATGAAAACTAACGTGGTTATTACACATTTTAAAACTAATACACGAATACGCGCGCGCACTCGCCTTAAAAAAGATCGTCAGACGCGATCGAGACTGAGTCGGACTGGACTGGCTGGCATACGTGAGTTACCCGTGTATTAATTTTAATACACGGGTAAGAGAGTGAATCGGTTTCTTCTAGGTGAGCATGTCTGTATTTACCTATACCTACAGGTAACTTATTATACAGCATTAGTGTTGTTTAGTACTCAAACTCTGTAACTTAGAGTTTGAGTAACTTTGATTTTCACTTCTATCGGCAGTCTAAATTGCTGCCAATTTTTCTGTCTCGTCTGAAATAGGCTCATGGATTAGAAAGAAGATTCAAAGGCGCTCTTGTCGTTATCACATACCTTATCCTTAAGAACAATTTAGACTTTTCGAAATAAATCAACAGATATCAGTTTATTCCTAATGTTTGTTTATCAGGAAACTTAAGTCCTCCGTTAATTACGAGCTGAAGTTTCTTCGGGAAGACAACACAATGGCGGTTCATATTACTTGGCTATCTCGTTGCTGAAGATTAGATAGATGTTTTGGTAGGATCGCTGTTGATTAGAAGTTAATAATTGTGGGGAATAAAATTAATTTTGCTGGCTGCGTCTCGTGGATTCAATTACGTATGATTTATTTCTTTGTTTTATCTTCATTTTTTTTATTTAATTCTCTTCAAATGACCTGTATCGAAGATTAAAGTTTGAACAGATATAATCAAATGGAATACTTTGCTCTCATATATTGCTATAAATACAATACAAACATTGTGTCTGGGTGTTTCTATATATAATAAGTATGTTTTTAAAACTATATACCTCATACAAGCTTTGCTTAGTTTGGGGTCAGATGGTGTTGTGTGTAAATTGTCCACCAATATATATTTATTATTGTATGAAACTATCACGGTTTTTTGGTCATATGCATATAGTGCTAAGCTATTAAGGTCATTGTGCGAAAAACTACATTTTTATTATCAAAGAAATACAAAGGACATGTATTATTGTATGGCTGCGTGATCATTGAGTGCATGCGTGTACGGTTGCGTGCTTATCTTGTAGTGTAAGTATGTATAAATGTACGTGTAGGTATATAATAGGAAAATATGGTCAGAATATTTATTCAAAAACACTATTTTACCTAATTAGAACTGCACGTGCATGTTATTGTTAGTAACGGAACATTTATGTCTCTAAGAATTACCCGCTGTGTCATTATTAATTGGCCATAAAGGACCTTTTAAATACAATTTACTGTTTCCTGTCATATAAATTGATTAATTATGAGATATAGTGCAGTTAACCCCTTCCCTCATCATATGTAGTGATTCTCGATGACAGATACAGAATACTGAAAAACACGCGCCAGGATAAAGGTACAAGTTCGCGCCGCGACCGCGACGCGAGACCGCGACCGGAGACCAAGACAGGCACTTGACACTATGGAATTGTATGGGTGCCAGTTCGAGCCGCGACCGCGACCGCGACCTTTCTCGGTCTCCTGTCGCGGTGACAATGGCAAAAGACCTGACTATTGTCGCTACAACAACAACACATATACTCATCATCATCAACAGCCCACTAAACGTTCCCACTGCTGGGACTCGGGGCCTTCTCTCGCAAGGAGAGAGTTAAGGCCATAATCCACCACGCTGGCCCAGTGCGGGTTGGCGGATGACACATGACTTCGAAAGATTCTAGGTACATGTCGGTTTCCTCACGATGTTTTCCTTCACCGTTTTAAGTTAGCGGCATTACGCACATGACTTCGAAAAGACAGTGGTGCGTGTGGGGTTTGAACCCGGGGTCTCCGGATCGGCAGCCGCCGTTCTCCCAACTAGACCAGCCGTAACTTACTAGACCAGCCGTAACACATATACTACATTACACATTTTCTAATAAATATCAGATTGTGTTTCGTACCATGAGCTGCCATTTTGTGGAAAAACATAAGACAGGTACTGTCATATTATTACCTAACGATAGATGACGGATGACGGATTTGAGTACTGTGTGCCTACCAGGGAAGAGCTGCTTCGAATCCGACTCCGATAAGTCGGAACCTCCGATTACTATTAGACCTTCGTTTCCGACTTCGGCTCCGAAACTTTTAAAACGGAGGTTATAATCGGAGGTAAGGTGTATAAATATTGCAGATAATCCTTTATTGTGGTGGATAGTAAATTAAAATACAAAATCCCAACTTCCTAAATCAATTGCTCGTCAATGTTTATCGTGTCCACGTGTTTGGCAAAAAAAAATACCCAATAAAAATGTATCTCCTGCCACCACTTCTAATCCTGCCTATGCCTCCGACTTCGGTTCCGACTCCAATCAATCAAATTTTAAAACTCCGACTCCGCCTTCGAATCCGATAAAATGACCTCCGTTACATCCCAGGTTGTTTACATTGTCACAGAATACTTAGAAGTTAGTATGTACCGAACTTATTAATTCCGTTATTATTTAATTTATATGTTATTTCCGAACCACACGACCAATAATGCTAAAATTTTAATGAGACTATATTAAAAATGAGTTCTTTCTAACAAAATAAGAATTAACGAAATTGAACAACGCAAACATGAGTTACAACCAAAAACACAATCTGACTTTAACCCCTTTCTGCAAGAAAACCGTGCAGAATTTGGGGATTAAAAGTAGACAACTACCATCTACTTAGTATGATCTTAAATCATGTCAAGTTTCATTTGAATTGAATCAGTAGTTTCGGCGTGATGTGAGTTCCCTATACACACAGACAGACAGACAGACAGACATGAAAGAAAAAAAATGCAGTTTCGCCATCAGTATCGACTATGGAGTGCCCCCAAATTTTTTTTTTCAAAATATGTTCAATTTACAGAATTCCACCCGCTACAGTTTTATTATAAGTATAGATATATACTTATCAGATAAAACTCTTGAACAACATAATTTATTAAAACAATACATTTTACATTTATTTACAGTTTTATTGAGACAAAGATATGAAGATTAGAAAAAAAAAATGTAGTGCGTGTGCCAAATTTTGTTTCTTCTTTCTTAGTTAAACATACATAGGTACCTAATTAGATGTTAAAATATTTTTATTACGTCTCTGAATATTTTAAAATGGATAGTGTTGAATAAATACTATGTGAAATTAGATACCCTTCTTAGTATTAAAGCCAGGTCTTTAAGTCCTGGATGATAGCTTTCCCAGCAATTTACGCCTATGTCCGTTTCCTAAGACACTGGACAGCGCATTGTCTTTTGTCGTATTCACATGCCAACACTCAATTTATGTTTCTACCAACTTTTCTATTCACTCTTCAAAAATTCAAGCATCTTTTACTGTCCAGAATTAAAGTTCATTTTTACCTATCTTCGAGATACATGTACGGTTAAATAAAGTTTGTAATCAGATATATGGTGACAGATAGGCATCGGGTCCATTATTTATTTCTGTTGGTTAATTTATTGGTATTGTTTCACTAATTATTTTGCTTTGAGTAATTGCTTGTTGGATGGACAATCTCCTTTGTCTTTTCACGCAAATGAGGAAATCTTTAATCGATAAATTATTTAATATGACCATCATTATACCGACGTAGGTTACGTATCGTACATACATATGTATCAAATAGTGCTCACGGCTTTAAGGGCTTAATTCCCATTTCCATTATTTTCTCGCTATAAAAGTATGTGTATTATTCCAGACTATAAATTTAATAATCTATGTACCCATGTACCCATCCAATTTTGTCCAAATATTGATACGTCTAGGTTGTGTGGAATGCGTTGCCTGAGTGGGTTTTCCCCGTTGGTTAAGTACAATCTTGATGGTGTCTTCAAATCAAAAGTGAATCGTATGAAAACTAACGTGGTTATTACACATTTTAAAACTAATACACGAATACGCGCGCGCACTCGCCTTAAAAAAGATCGTCAGACGCGATCGAGACTGAGTCGGACTGGACTGGCTGGCATACGTGAGTTACCCGTGTATTAATTTTAATACACGGGTAAGAGAGTGAATCGGTTTCTTCTAGGTGAGCATGTCTGTATTTACCTATACCTACAGGTAACTTATTATACAGCATTAGTGTTGTTTAGTACTCAAACTCTGTAACTTAGAGTTTGAGTAACTTTGATTTTCACTTCTATCGGCAGTCTAAATTGCTGCCAATTTTTCTGTCTCGTCTGAAATAGGCTCATGGATTAGAAAGAAGATTCAAAGGCGCTCTTGTCGTTATCACATACCTTATCCTTAAGAACAATTTAGACTTTTCGAAATAAATCAACAGATATCAGTTTATTCCTAATGTTTGTTTATCAGGAAACTTAAGTCCTCCGTTAATTACGAGCTGAAGTTTCTTCGGGAAGACAACACAATGGCGGTTCATATTACTTGGCTATCTCGTTGCTGAAGATTAGATAGATGTTTTGGTAGGATCGCTGTTGATTAGAAGTTAATAATTGTGGGGAATAAAATTAATTTTGCTGGCTGCGTCTCGTGGATTCAATTACGTATGATTTATTTCTTTGTTTTATCTTCATTTTTTTTATTTAATTCTCTTCAAATGACCTGTATCGAAGATTAAAGTTTGAACAGATATAATCAAATGGAATACTTTGCTCTCATATATTGCTATAAATACAATACAAACATTGTGTCTGGGTGTTTCTATATATAATAAGTATGTTTTTAAAACTATATACCTCATACAAGCTTTGCTTAGTTTGGGGTCAGATGGTGTTGTGTGTAAATTGTCCACCAATATATATTTATTATTGTATGAAACTATCACGGTTTTTTGGTCATATGCATATAGTGCTAAGCTATTAAGGTCATTGTGCGAAAAACTACATTTTTATTATCAAAGAAATACAAAGGACATGTATTATTGTATGGCTGCGTGATCATTGAGTGCATGCGTGTACGGTTGCGTGCTTATCTTGTAGTGTAAGTATGTATAAATGTACGTGTAGGTATATAATAGGAAAATATGGTCAGAATATTTATTCAAAAACACTATTTTACCTAATTAGAACTGCACGTGCATGTTATTGTTAGTAACGGAACATTTATGTCTCTAAGAATTACCCGCTGTGTCATTATTAATTGGCCATAAAGGACCTTTTAAATACAATTTACTGTTTCCTGTCATATAAATTGATTAATTATGAGATATAGTGCAGTTAACCCCTTCCCTCATCATATGTAGTGATTCTCGATGACAGATACAGAATACTGAAAAACACGCGCCAGGATAAAGGTACAAGTTCGCGCCGCGACCGCGACGCGAGACCGCGACCGGAGACCAAGACAGGCACTTGACACTATGGAATTGTATGGGTGCCAGTTCGAGCCGCGACCGCGACCGCGACCTTTCTCGGTCTCCTGTCGCGGTCTCGGCGCGAACTGGCGTCCATACAATTCCATAGTGTCAAGTGCCTGTCGCGATCTCCGGTCGCGGTCTCGTGTCGCGGTCTCGCGTCGTGGTCGCGGCGCGAACCGCTACCTTAACTTGGACATAATTATTATTTTTTGTAGTGGTAGGGCTCTGCAGAGTCCCTCAGGGGAAATGACACAATTTGCCAGTTATTCTAGCGCAAAGCCATAATGTGCATCATTGTGTTCCGGTTTGAATGGGAATGTGTCCAGAGAAATTACAGGGCATAGAAATAAATTACCTGCTCTTGGCGATGAGCGCAGTGCAGTGCAAAGTAATGATTTGGACTCTTCATGTTCCAATAGCTGCGTGTGCAATGTTCTGTTACCATCTGGCACGTGTCCTGCTCGTGACGTCATTCTATATATTACTAGCTGACCCCGCAAACGTTGTTTTGCCTTAGTGAACAACCCTTGTCACTTAGGGGTATGAAAAATAGCTAGTAGCCGATTCTCATACCTACAGAATATGCATATAAAATTTGGTTAAAATCAGTAAAGCCGTTTCGGAGGAGTAAGGAAACAAACACTGTGACACGAGAATTTTATATATAAGATGTTACCATCTGGCACGTGTCCTGCTCGTGACGTCATTCTATATATTATATAGCATAGACATATGCTTGTGCGGAATTGCAGGGAATGTTGGGATCCACTTAAAGGTACCAGAAAACATGCGCTGTCTTGGTTATTGACTGTTGCAAGTATCAGCATACCATAATAGGGTACCGGACAGTAGTCACAAAAAAATCTGAAATTAAGTTAGTTAGTACATTTATGAAGTGAAATAACCATTTAATTAAAATTTACACGAAGGAATACTGATTTATAATTTTAATTCAATTAATAAAGTTTAATATTTCTAATATTTTTCATCTGTTGGCCGCCGTAAACGAAACACCAATCACAGCGCGTGACGTCAACTGTGTCTAAATAACAGTATTTTGTATAGAGTATTTGCGAATTTTACGATTCTTTGCCGTTTTTAAAGTATTTAAAACTATTACAATTGAGGAACAGTAATTAAAACAACACGTTTTAACTATGGAAGCAGGTTATTTGAAAGCTGACTGCCGAAATCTCCCAAGAGTGGATATGTTCATGGTTGGAAATTTCTTTGCCACAAATTCTGACTTCTGTGCTGCTGAATTTAGAAATGTTAAAACATCTATGTAAGTATTCATGCAAAATGTCCAAGGAATAGAAAGTTTCATATAAACTTTAATCCCTTGTTTCACCTGTTATTTGTTTCCAGTATAAAATAAATGTCAGTCTAACCTAACATATTTATTGTACTCGTAGTTATATTATGTACTTTCTATTACTTCAAGATTTAAAACTTATTGTTTTTACATCTTTTCAGATCGGCGAGAAAGTCTTACGGTGATGACGCGATAGGATACGTACAACTTCGGCGTGATTCTGACATGTGTACTATTAAATGTAAGGTGTGTCCAGAACACAAAGTTCATTCAAAATTGTACGCAGTGACTATGATAGTTGACGAAAAACAAGGTAAAATTGTAAGCGTACAGTGTCATGATTGTGCTGCATCAACTGGGGGCTGCAAACATGCTGTAGCTTTTCTGATGTGGGTCCACAGGAGAAGTGAGGAACCGTCCAGTACTGAAGTGCAGTGTTACTGGAAAAAATCGAAACTGGCTCAAGTTGGCACTAGTCTCAAGTTTATAAATTCGAAGGATCTGTCAAATGAAAGAAATCCATGCTCTACACAGGCTACTCTGCAAAAAAACATGCTGGAACAATTTCTTGAAGCAGCGGCAAATCGAGGTGTTACAAACTGTGAATTATTGAAGTATAAAATAAACAGAATGGAAGATTACGAGAAATTGTCACTTCACTATTTAGTTTTAGAATATGGTGGTGATGGTGATTATGACTTATTTTTAAATAAGATTTCACAGTATTTTATCGAAGAAAATATTAAAAGAATTGAACAAAATACTCGGGCACAATACAAAAACAAGTTGTGGTATGAACTGAGATATGGGCGTGTTACAGCTTCAAGAGCTTACGAAGTAAGCAAATGTCATACCACAGATGGGTCTTTAATCGCAATGATAATGGGAGCCAAAATTCCTGACACAAAAGCCATGATGAGAGGAAGGAATTTAGAAAACAAAGTGAAAATAGCAGTGGAAAAGAGATTAGGTAAGAAAGTGAAGGAATGTGGCTTATTTATTTCCTGTCAATACCCATTCATTGCTGGTTCACCAGATGGTATTTATGATGATAAATTTTGTATTGAAATAAAATGTCCTACCAGTGAAAAAACATACAAAAGTTATTTAAAAGATAATAAAGTGGCAAAAAAATACATGGTACAAATGCAAATCCAAATGTTTGTGACAAATTTGAAAAATTGTTACTTTTGTGTTGCTGATCCTAACTTCGAAATCACCAACCACGTGGAAATGTTGTTAGTTCATTATGATGAAGCTTTAGTTAAGCACTATATATCAAGCATATGCCAATTTTGGAAAAATAATGTATATCCTATTCTGTATGAAAGTAGAAAATAAAATTTGATTTTCATGATCAGCTATGTTTTATTTGCTAAAATTTACAGTAAATACAATATTAAAATAGTTATTGTGGGTTATCCCTACGAGATAGACACATACCATGAGCTTTTTTGTAGACCTTTTTAGGTGTACAATACTGCAGTACATTATTTTTATCTATCTCACAGGGTTCAGCCAGGGTTTGCAATTTAAGCGCAAAAATTGTGTTTATTAATGACATCGTTTAGATTTTTTTTTAATTATCAGTGTCTCTCTACTGTACTATGCATGTATTCTACACAAAAACCTTCCTCTTAAATCACTCGTATCTATTAAAAAAGCCCGCATCAAAATCTGTTAGGTAGTTGTAAAGATCTAAACATACACAGGGACAGAGAGACACGGGAAGTTAATTTGTTTTCTACTATGTAGTGATCAGGGGCGCCGCTAGCTGTTTCGCCGCCCGCGTGCAATACCGATTATGCCGCCCCAAGACTACTTACTCTAAGTTTTGTCAATAACAAAAAAATATGTGAAAAATTTCGATTAACTCCTGACCTACCTTTTTTTTTAAACTTTTATACGTTTACACCATTGAACTCTTAAAACACTAAGAAGCGGCACGCGCTCATCTACGATCACAATGTAAAATCAGGTGACGTCTCCTGATTGAGTCTCAGTCGCAACAGGAGCCACAAGTTGAGTGGACGTTCGCTAACAATTCAAAAAAATCCGATAAGAGCCGTAATAATGTCTTATTCTGCTTTTGCAAGGTGCACAAACAGTTTAAAGACCAAGAACAAGTTCCATGGTATCACTTTTCATGCGTAAGTACACAAAATCTTTAATTATTTCCATAACAGTTCAATGATTATTACATCTAAAATTATTTTTCTGTTGGAAACAATTTTACAATTGGCCATTTCTAAAAAGAGACAGATATACATACAGCGTAAGAGTGCAACACGACCGGCGATATGTTAGTTGCGGCTATTTTGTCTCTTTCACGCCAGTGCATTTGTATGTCTTTCTATTCTTGTCGAAAAAAATATCTAAACAAATGTGATGTATAGCTAAATAGCTATCTCATTTGCACCTACTGCCTACTTGTCATGATGTCTTTGTCATTCATTCAAACGTCTCTCACGATGCAAGTGAAGCTGTGTGCACATTGCGTATACTTGTGTGAGATTTTCGTTACATTATGCTGTCTTTATATTAGAGCGTACCTTATCTTCGTTTACTTAGTTTCATCAAAGGTTTACACTTAACCGCCATATCACCTGATGTTAACCGACGCCGACGATGCGGTCTACGATGGAGCGTGTTTACCTAGAAAAAAACCGATTCACTCTCGCTTTGAAGACACAAAGACTGTAATGTAATTGAAAAACAAAAAAAAAAAATCGGGGAAAACCCACTCAGGCAACGTATTCCACAGCCTAGACGTTCTTATCACAAAAGTAGAATCAAATCTCTTCGTTCGTGTCTTTGGAACATCAACCATGAAACGATGTCACTTTTTCGAGCTACGAGCATTCCGATAGAAAAAAGGACAAGGTTGTACTAGATCATGTAAATCACCTTGGATTTGAAAATTGTACAGTATTCTACTAGTCAAGCTCTTTCATTTGATACCCATATGGTGGGAATGGGGGTAGTAGTGAAAAAAATGAAATCTGCTATTTTGTGGCGGCTATCTTGAATCGATATTAACCAAACATAGCTAAAAACCACTGCAAGGAAACTTTAAATGAAAAAAAAAACATCAAAATCGGTTCAACGCGGTCTTGGGTTGCACGGTGCACGGTTAGGGGTGGGCATTGCGGCTGTGAGGTGGAGGCCACGGCGGGAGATGATGGTCAGAATTTCACTGCGCTGTTCGCCCTGCCTGCCACGGCCTTGACAGTGTCACAACCGTTAGATGGCGAATGCGGTGGGGCTGCAGGGAAAGAGTACTGTCATTATTGCGGTGCACCGCTGCTCCTATCCACTGCAACCGAAAAGTGGAAAGCGCCGGGACCACAGACCTGACCCGTCGGAGGACCAGGGGTGTCCAGATGAGGGGGCGTCTGACACCCACTTACTGGTAGGTCTCCGGCGTATCCTGGGTTCAGGTGCATCGGTGACGAGACAGTGACGCGCCGCTGGTTTCCGGCACATCACTGGAGCTAAATGCGCGGATTCCGTCCCCCAGTGAGGCCAGGCCAACCCAGCAAGGTAGGCCAAGGTTGGTCGAATGCGAGACGTGACGCCGTGACTCGGACCCCGTAAATTAGGTTAGGTTAATTTCGAAACCCTCCCGAAGAGTTCTCGCATTGACGAAGTGGAGGGCTCAGTAGTCGTGGCTTGGTCTTCCACAGTGAAGCCAAGAAAAATCTCGAGAGGGGCCGCTCGTGTAAGCCTTGCCTCTAAGCTGGCGCCGATGCGGCCATGTAAGTTGTACGGCGCAATCAGATGCGCTGGTGCGCATTGTAGCCCACCTCAGGGTGGGCTACAATGTTGGAGGGTGGGCATCGTGGTTGTGAGTTCTGCAGCAGGAGAGCACAGTTAGATTTAGGGTAAGTCGCTCACCCAGCGCGCCATAGCTTTGACGGGGGGCGACCACGTTAGGTGGCAAACGCGGTGGGGCTGCAGGGGATCAAAAGACGCGGGGGCGCCTGGCACCCATTTACTATTTGGTTCCCGAGGTGGTCGCGTCGTATCCTGGGTTCATGTGCGTCAGTGATGGGGTTGTACCCCATAGGAGAGCCCAGAGACGGGCAAGCCGCGGTTTCGCGGAAGAATGCGATAGCAGCCCTGCGTTCCCGTCGTCAGCGGCAAAAATGGAACCCCGTTGAGGTTCTAGTCAGTAGAGACATCATGGCCACCCATGATATCGAGTCTGACATAATCCGACCGTCTCTACCAGGTGGTGTAACCACACCCCACAAAATCCACCACAAAAAAAGGGTAAGATAGAAAAAATACATTTCGAATTTGTTGTTCGCCGTCGCCATTTTGACAGGGAGTTTCGGCATTAGGAGGCAGACAGTGAATCTAAATGAAATGAACAGGCTAGGCAAGTAATTACATATCAAATATCAGTAAAGGCGTTAGGGTAAAGCTAAGGTAGGACGACCGCCCAGAGCGCCGTACACAAAGTTAACTTGCGGCGCGGCGCCCCTTCCTTCTACGCGTTTATAAAGAAAGGGGGTGCCGTCAAAAATCTCTAAGTAGTACTAAAACTGGCCTTGTCAGCGATCCAAGTTATTTGCCTAGCTGTTTGACGAAATTGCTGATTTAATAAACGGGCTAGGCTGTTAAAAATGCTTTTATATCCTACTAATACGCCCACAACACCTGTGTACGCGAATGAAGTAGCGGGTTAACGAAGTAGTAGGTAGTTGAAACTATAGCTAAATAAGTTAGCCTTTGCTTGAACATGGTAGATCGTAGCATTGTAAATCATAATGTGAGAACTTTTAATTCTGAATTGCGCGATTAATCCCTCGATTTGCCGCCCCCCTGAGCGTGCCGCCCGCGTGCTGGGCACACCTTGCACGCGTGCTTACGGCGGGCCTGGTAGTGATACAAACATATATATTCAATTAAATTGACAATAGATTTTATTTATAACTAGCTGGTACTCGCGACTTCCTTCGCGTGAAATAAATACTATGGTAACTCAGGCAGTACCTATTGTTATACCCAGACACATTTATGGTTACTTAAAACAGCATATAATAAAACAATTTCATAAAATTTTATCAAAATCGGTTCAGTTGTTTAGGTGTGAAAGCGTAAGAGACATTCGTCCCTCTTTTCAACTCCAATTTCATACCCATACAGCTCGAAATTACAAAATTGCTAGAACCAATATTCGTTTGCTTCGTGTCAAGTGTCTATATACAGAGTTTCATGGTTTTATCTGCAACGGTTGGGAACTTCCATATTGACATTCATCCCCCATTTCACCCCCGTACAGTTCGAAATTACAAAATTGATAGAACAAACATTTAATTGCTTCGTGTCTAGTGATATATAGATACAAAATTTGATAACTTTGAAAATCACGAATTTTCATCCCTTGTTTAACCCTCTTAGGGGTTGAATTTCACAAAACCCCGTCTTAGCGAGCGCCTATGTGCTAAAAGGGACCTCCATGCAAAATTTCAGATTTGTAGTTTCTGAGATTCCTTGATGAGTGACCTTTCGCTTTTATATATATATAGATGTAAAAATCACGTGATTAAAATAGTAATTAGGTGTAATAAATATTGGTGGACAATTCACACACAACACCATCTGACCCCAAACTAAGCAAAGCTTGTATGATGGCGGCCAGAGAGCTGATATAATACTTATATAGTTTTAAATACATACTTATTATACATAGAAACACCCAGACACAGTGCAAACATTTGAATTAATCACACAAATATTTGCACTGGGTGGGAATCGAACCCACGACCCTCGGCTTCGCAGGCAGAGCTACTACCAACTAAGCCACGAGGCCAGTCAGTATGAGAAATCATTACAAAAATTGTATGCAAATCTAAGTGGTTTCCTAAGTATTAAAAAACCTTTTATTTAAGATGACACAAGCGAGAAATACAAAGTGAAAAGAAGTACAAAATATTGTTATCAATTGAGTAAAAGTAAATCAATTAAATAAATGTAAGAATTTATATTGACAACTGTTCGATCTTTCTCATATAAAATTTCAAAAAGGAATGCCCGTCAACCCCTTAGCTCCATCTACTTATAGCCACAACCCCTTCAAAACTCTTTTGAGATGGCGGGTAGAAATGGATAGTTTCACACTGGCGCCCTCTGTACTAAATTTTATCAGTCATACCCATTTCTTTAAATAATCAGCTACTTGTTCTTTTATATGACACATATTTAGACTCAAATCCCAGAATTAAATATAATACTATAAGTGAAATATACTACAAACATTACAGGTGACAACAATATGTTTCAGTTTCAAAGAAGCCACTGAACAAAAATAGCTATTTAAATCAGTATGTTAACATTAACTTAGTTATAGACATTAAATAGTAAAGTACTAACTAATAGTGTTTAACATAATCTGGTGCCTGTTATTGGGATGTATATAATTTAAAAGACAATGCTACTTTGTAAGTTGATAAGAGCACATGCTATTATCATGCAATAATCTAGCATACTTATCAACTTCGAATTCACAACAGAATGTGGTTTCAACATAGAAAATTCCCGGATTCTACGAATGACCCTTTCAATGTGAATCCTTAAACTTGCAATCTGTTTTGTTTTTATGGCTTCTTGCTTGGATAACTTTTGACCTTGACCTAGACTTGGGGGTCTCAGTAAATGACATTTATTTTCAATTAGCATTTGTTCTATGTGTTTGAAACCACGGTCAGCTAAAACCCAGCTTTCAGGTTTTAATTGTTGTAGAAACCCACACTTTTCTACAAGTAATGTGTCACTTATCCGTCCTCCATACCCTGATGATATATAATTTATTAAGCCGTTAGGTGTACTTGATACTAAATATTTAATTGTATTTGCTTTCTTATATTCAGACCATGTTAGAGCTTGATGTAGTGGCTTTGAGGGTTTCGCTATTTCAATTTCAAAACAGTCTATTAAACAGCTTACTTTATTGTAGCGATGTCTAAATGCTATTGGAAGACATTTTTTAATATTTTTTTTATCTAGGTCTACAATAAATGGTTTGAGAATGCTAGAGATTATTGGGATATTCTTCCGAAATATTTTGCCAGCATATGATTCAGATGTTCCAAATTGATCTGCAAGTTCTGAGAATGTTGTATTCAACCTAATTTTTTTTAAGCATAGTAATATATGCTCTGTAGGTATCATGGTATTTGTATGTATCAAATCAACCAAAAAATAACAATCATTAGGTATGCCGATATATAAACGAGGTTTGGTTTTAATTCTTTTACACATGTCATTTATGGCTTGCTTTGCCTCGCTTTCTTTTTCCATTTTAGAATATTCTTCATTTAAGCTACTGCTATCCGATGGTAATTTAAACTCTAATGACTGGACTGAAGGTGATGATGGCTGATATGATGATGATGATGGGTTGTTCTGTGATATGTCACTATCAGAACGATCAATTAGTTTTCTAATAACACTAGGACCACTAGGCATAGCTGGCTTTGAATGTTGTTCTACTTTGAAGGGAGATGTTGAAACACTTGTGGTCAATGTTTTAAATGGTGACACTGCTATATCTTGAGATTTATGTTTGGTTTGGGTATACTTGCTTCTGAAATATTTACTTTTTACAAAAGCTTGTACACCTTTATCTTGATAGTTTGATTGATGTTCTACTGCTACAACTTCCGTTTGTAAATCTGAAAGAAATGGACAGTTCATTATTTTTCATCAGTAAAAATAGGTATACCGACCTACCCAAGTTCAATATTGAATTAATACTTACTAATAGGCAAAGTGGTGTTTTCATTTTCGTTACTACTGCTCAATTTACTATCTTCTAGGGCTTCTTGTATTAGGGCCAATCTTTGCCTTTTCATAGCAGCAGGTCGAGGCATACTAGTTGATGGGAAACTTCTTTTTCTATTAGTTTGACATTGAAATATTGATGGAAGACATCCTGGTTTCATCATAATTTTATTTACATAACCCATAATTCGGTATCTCATGTAATTTTCCATGTCATTCGGTAGCTAAAACAAAAAATCCAAAGTAAGTACTTACATAATTAATAGCATCTAATATTCCACTGCCTTTAAATATGAAGTGTTCGCAGTGTTATGTACCTATTTACCGTAATGTAAATTTGTGTACTTACATCAAAGTGATCCTCGCAGAAGTAAATCGGTGAAGTTACAGACATTCCATCGAAATTTCGTCTTGCTAGTTTCAACCATTTTTTTCGTATATCTGCTTTTCGTGGCACATCAATGAATAATTTAGCTGGTGTGGTTTTACTGTTATTACTACACTGAGGAACTACACACGTACGATATCTTATGTGATCCATTATAACATTAAAGAAAGAAAACAAAAACAACACTTTCCACTGAATAACTGTGTTTATTTACAGTTTGAAACACGTATGACGTCACACGCTCTGAGATCACGTGACATACCGTTTACGCGGCAATTTAAAACAATTATTTTTTACACACTATTTTAAGTACTTAAAAAGTTATATTTGTTTAAAATAAAAAAATGTAGGGCTATATTTAGCCATTAAGATTAATTTTAAGCACTTTTTGAAAAGTTGTCCGATACCCTATTTTAACATCTAGTAGCAGATTGACCTCAGTGACTGGTCATTCTGACCTGGAGTCAGTGTAGTGCACGCTAACCCTTAACGATGTATGTTCTCACGGGTTTTTATGAATTAATTGATTGAATTGGTTTGTGCAAATTAATTTTATGAGCCCATATTAGCAGTTAGGCATAATTACAATGAAAACGTAGGAAGTAATTTCAGAATTATAAAGTTGTACGTGGTAAACAATGACTTTAGCTCTTATGTCATATTATTACACCTATAGGCAACAGTAGAAGTAATTGGTAGACTTTACCTATTTTTAACCGGCTTAAAAAAGGAGGAGGCTCTCAATTCGATTTTTTTATGTGTATGTTGTGCGATAGCTCCGCCATTGTGAATCTATTTTGGTGTTTTTTTGTTTATGTTTGTTAAATAATACTTTAGAGCTGATCCCATATTGATTGTATTGAAACTGGTGTAGCAGTATTGAAATATCAACAAAATCTAAAATTCAAATTGAAGTCGATGTTTATTTTGTTGGAGAAAATTAAAAAATTAAGTGAAACCAATTATTACAAATCTTTAAATTAGGAAAAGATAATTAGCAATATTTCATATGTTTGTTATTTTATGTTTGTTACCTCATACATTAAAAATACAGGACATTTATAAATAATTATCTTGCTCTTGGCTATTATACTATGGCTCTGGGTGACGAACACATTGCAATTGCAAAAACCGTTAAACTTGTCAGTCCTATAAATATAGAAATTCTGGCATTATAACGTTAATCAAGGGCAAAAAACTTAAGGCAAACAACTTAACTGTATTTTTTTATATTGTGAGTTGCGTAATTAAAGTTTCGCTTAAACGAATAATTCGATTTCTTACTGAATCCATGTACATATGTATATACTACACCGTGGAACTCCTCATAGATAACTCTGAAAACTAATCTAGTTTTATTTCAACATTAGCAAAGTAAAAAGCTTTATTTTTAAAACACATTATTTCATTTGAAAAAATATAGTTCGTGTTTGTCTGATTTACCTGTTGTACCTACTTTTAACATTAGATTGAAGACTTATGTTTGATTTATCGATTCATAATAATTAAATGAACATCATATTTGAATTATATTTAAAATTATGTTTAGTTGAAAAATGATGGGATGAATCATGAAGATTGACATAATTATCCTACTAACATTAAAAAAAAAAAACATAGTATTTGTTGGATGTTTGTTGTTCAATTACGTCGTACCGTCTATGGATCAAGTTGAAGTTTGGAACACTGACAGGAATACAATCGTGAATAACTTTTTATTATGTAAAAATTTGTGTAAAAATAACCAATAATAAATAAATATAGGTGGACAGTTATTTCACAATTGACAATTCACACACAACACCATCTGACCCCAAACTAAGCATAGCTTGTACTATGGTGGCCAGATAGCTGATATAATACCTATATAGTTTTAAATACATACCTACTTATCATACATAGAAACACCCAGACACAGTACAAATATTGAAATTCATCACACAAATATTTGCACTGGGTGGGAATCGAACCCACGACCCTCGGCTTCGCAGGCAGAGTTACTAGTCACTATGCCGCGAGCCCGGTCATGATGAACTGAAACGGGAACTACGTGGGGAAACCTGTGGTGCGCTGGTAGCATGTAAATGTTTTATACCTAACTAAAAATCAACCTAATTTAAAAATTACGAATATTAACAGCAGTACCTGGGTGATCGAGCTTTGCTCGGTTTAAATATACTGAGATAGGTACCTACAGATAAAAGACTCGAAGAAACAGATTTTCTTAAAAAAAAGAAAACATGAAAAAAAAGAGAAGCCGTCTGGATTCAAACCCGGAGCTGCTAATTCGTGACCGATATGACTTCCCATCTGAGCTATTACGCTGTCGCGTCACGCGGCGAAATTCACCTTCACATTCTAATGTCTAATGTGACAGTTTTTCATTGTCTAAAAACGCGCATAATATGCGTTTTTTTTAAATGAATCCTAGTTAGATCGATTTATCGTCCCCGAAACCCCCTGCATACAAAATTTCATCAAAATCGTTCCAGCTGTTTCCGAGATCCTGATTCTATATATATATATACATATTTAAATACAAGAATTGCTCGTTTAAAGGTATAAGATATATCCTCGAGTACTTGCACTAAATCCCGTTCCCGTGCGTGCAACGAAACAGTTTTTGATTTCATTTCGAATATCACCTATCAGCATTGTACGTGTTGCAGACTCGCCATCAGCTATCGGCCGTAGCGACAGATTTATAGACGAGGCTGGCGTGTGTTAATTAATAGCAGCAAAACGACCTAAATACTGACTACCAGTCGACAGAGGCACGTCCTGACCTGTGTCATGGCGATAGATTAGACTACTTAGTTAATTATCTAACTAAACTAACTTCCTACATTTAAGTACGAAACTAGATGCTTAATGTAGACTTACCGGTGTATTGCAAAATTTGAATTAAGCTTAATTTTGCGTTGTGGCCATTTTTTGATGTCACAAACGTTAAAGATTTATGTTCCGACTTTCAAAATAAACTATATCACTTTTTAGTATCAAAATGTTATCAGGTATGACCCAAAGGATGTTTTTTCAAATGATGAAGTATTAATAAATACATTTAACTGTACTTTATTAGTGTTATTGAGACTAATTGTTAATATTTAAATTATGTTTTAATGTTAAACATTTCCTAGATTAAAGTGATACAACTGTTGGCAACACCCTTAACGCAGGGTAGTATGTACAAATAGATACTCGGATGTGCATTTGAACAATTAGGTGCAATTGAACAATAAACAATAAACTTTACTCAACAATTTAATCGATTTTTGTTTCACATAAGCCTTGTAGTAAATAAGAATCTGGAGATTAGTTCAGTTAGTTAGGTAGGTTGTGTAGTTTAATGTTTATTGTAATTAGAACGTAATAATAACATCTTGATATGTATTAATTCAATTTAGATATAATTTTAGTGTCTCCAAATATAGAATGAATCGGTGTATTCTAGGTTCTAGATTTTAGGTTAGCGCTATCATGAACAGCGTCGTCTATTCTTCATCGTCTATTAATTATAGAAAAAAACAAAGCCATACAAATACTCAAAGCTTACGGCTTGAGCCAAAAAGCTGTATAATATTTGAGGAAAGTTATTTCATAATAGACATTTATGATATGGAAAGGATAAATACGACCCGAATTGCACCTAAGTTACGTTTGTGTGAAGTTCTGAATACGGAGTCAATTCTCTTCAATATACACAAAACTGAAAAAAGAGAATTTATCCTACTAAAGTAATAAACATGAAAGTTTGTCAGTATGTTTGAACGATTGAAATGTTAGATTACCTTCTGACTAGTAATGTTCCGTTATCAATCAATAATTTGTATCTGTGTTTGCCACTCTTTCAACTAAAAACTAGTGAAGGAATCTCAATAAAATTTGGTACATAAAATATCTGAAGTAACACATTTTTATCCCGCGAAAATAACGAGAAGGGGAACGTATGAAACCGCGAGGTACTGCTAGTAATACTTATTGAACTCTTAGCAAGAAAACCGCTTAAATTTCGAACAAAATGGACAAGAACATAACGGCGGAGGTAGTAAAACTGACTGGATCATATTTCGTTCACGACGGTCATGCTTCATTTTACAAAATGGGAAACCCATTTGATGAAGCGTGAAGATACATAATTAGCTTTCTCAAGTCTCCTGCTTACATAATTCTGTTACACGTCTTTCTTACCTTACTATGTTTCAACTGAGGTTAACTTTAAAAAATTGACAAAATTATCCCAAGTTTTACGTAATTGTTGTTTAATCCAGCCTTCTCCTAATTTTATACAAGCAATAATAGACTGCAGAGCTACTAAAATAGAAAATATATAAATGTAAATAAATACTTACTTACTAGTTATATATTTTATGTTTGCACTTAGTTTTATGTGCGTACAATTCTTTAAACTACATAGTAGGTAGAAGATTTGTTGATGAAATAGTCGAGTAAGTGTTAGGGTTGATATGAGTAATGTGTGTAGCAGATTAGTGTTGTATGTGTGTGATAAGAAACCGGTAAGTTTGTTGGGTCTGGATTGCAGTTGTGTGCAGCGAAGATAATTACGTCATCATCATCGAATATATGGACGAAACATGGCGTTTATGCAGAGCAGCGACGTAGTGTTGAATAATAACGATAATTCGTTCAATGCAATTTTCAGTCTTGCTTCTTTATTCACACTTACTACCAAATAGAGGAATACATTTCCAATAATCTCGATTTTTTAAGATCAGAATGATTTTATATTTTCTAGGTCAACGCGCATTACCTTCGACCATACCGTTGCCTACCAAGAGAGTTGGTTTTCTGACGCGGCCATAATTATGTCGGTTAAAAAAACTGAAGCCTTGTCAGGCGTATTTAGTGTAGCACCTTTACTACGCGCATAGAGTCACTGTCTACTTAATGTTGTGTATCAATTGTTCAACGGCACAAGTCGTTTTTTTAGTTTAGTAAAAGTAACGAGATGAGCAAGACATGTGCATGTTGGTAAGCATTACGCCAAATCACTAGTTAAATTGTTAAAAACCAACATTTTTTGTATACGTTTTGCTTACAATGGTAAGTCACACGCCTGCACATGTCATGTTTGTCTCGTTCCTATTTATTGCAACAACAACTGTTTACAAAACCTTTAGGTAAGGAAGTATAAAATATTCCAAAACTTGTAACCACCTGTAACTTTGTCAGAGTCTAGCTTAAAACTACTGAGTATGTGAAAATCCCGATTATTTTTTAATGATTTTTTAACATTTATTACTCAAACGCTTGATTTGAAATTTAGCATCACCTTTGTTGTACATAAATAAATCAATACTGGTGAACAATTCACAAACAATACCATCTAACCTCAAACTAAGCAAAGCTTATACTATTGCGGCCACATTTAAGTTGAATTAATCCTGCATAGCTTTTACAGGTAACTTCTAATTTATCCAAGTTACAAATTGACCAGTTCAATTCTGACACCCAAACATCGAAATCATTGCAACAATATTAGTCTAGTCTCTCTTGTATTTTCTATTCCGTGATTGAAGTGGAACTCATAACACGATCGTTTTCAAATGTGTTCTCGAAGCATAACATCTTATAGGAAGCCAGGTCGCCTTCGTTATCACCGGTGTTGTAAATGCAAATAGATACAGCCCGGTCCAGCCTCCCGGACTTACACTATAAATAACAAAGTTTTGATTAGAGAAAACCCTTTAAACAACATGTATATTCATATGGATATTAATTAACTAGTGATGAGGTTTGCTTCATATGGGGTCTGAGAAAAGCCAGGCAAATTCAATATTAAGTTGTAGCAGTTAAGATTTCATATCACGCGTTAATTTGAGTTTTATTTCAATAATATCTACCTTATACTAGTAATATTAGTGGAGTAAGTCTCCGATATTTCGATGATGTTTCATGTTGATCACATTTACATTCGGGGGATCGTATCACCATAGCCACTACGGTATATTTTATATAAATCCCATAGTTAGCTATAATGGCACTTGTTGCTTGTATGTGGTTATTGCAGGTGATATTTAAATAATTAATAAACAATTGTGTGACGGGAAGATGCGCCTCCCCATCACAAGACAGAGCCACACGGCTATTTGAATATAAAAAGATCAAATAACTAGGTATACAGGGTTATTGGTAATCAGCCTGCATCATTTTAAGGGGATGTTAGGTACATTCAATACGTCAACTTTTGTTCTACAGTTTAAAAAAAAAAATGTTTTTTTTTCTTTTACAAAATAAATAAAAAGTGCATTTGCACGGTCTAAAAGTATCGAACTCTTCGTAACAATTCGTAACGAGAGCGCGTACGCTCTTTAACGTGCAAAAAATGATGTACCGAAGTGAATAAACACTAAAAAGTCGCTAAATAGTACAAAAAAGGGCAACAAATACAATTTTTTTTTGGGTTATCTATTAAGTTTTAACGAAAGTTGTAGAACAAAAGTTGTTTGTTGAAATATACAGTAGAACATGCCCTTAAATGGATGCAGGCTGATTACCAGTAACCCTGTATAGTTATCGCTGCGCTCGTCACCTGGAGAAAACGCATGATTTTTTTTCCTGTAAGAAACATTTCCCTTCAAATCGAAACATAGAAATATGTTATACTCGTAACTGATAATTTCCGAAATTTAAAAAAAAAATATCTCTACAAGTTATCACTTGCATAATAGTGTAAAACGGTTTTTCAATTGAAAATTTTAATTCCAAGGCAGTTATAAAAGCTTTCTCTAAATGTTAGTCCATCTCTAGAACCGCATCTAACTGCGATACATTAACGATGTGCAACTGGTCCATTCGGCCGAGCTCTAGATCAACTTAATAATATATTCCCTGTCACTTACAGGGAATATAAATTAGACGAGTGATTTAATTTAAATTTTGATAACGGCGAGATGCGTGGGCGCAAGTGCACTGCGAACGTGGACGTTAATTTCATGTGGGCTGGCGTAATGCGTCGGACAGTGTCCTGAGCTTCTTGATTGTGTAGTTTTCGTTTGAACGAAATATACATATAGTAGGTATGATTACTAAAACACTAATTGGTCCGTAAGTTGAATTATTAAAAAAATATTGCAAACGTATATTTTCTTTTGTTTCACATATTATAAACCATGAAGAACATAGTGCTTAGAAGTCTCATCTCCTTTCGGGTCCTCAGATCGACCCTCGGTTTTCTCTACCAGCCCAAGGCCGTACCGTTTGAAATGCATTTCTGCTAGTCGTCGTACTAATGTTATACTCGTAGAGTATAGTAAAATTTGCTGATGATGAATGCAGATGTACCTATATATATAAACGTACTTGTTTATGTATGCCTTTTGAATGTGCGTTAGTATAATTAGTTTAGGCTTGTAAGCCTCCAGTGCTAGACCAAAATTCGTTCGGTAGTATAAGTCGTTAGAGGTCAACTCCCACAGGTCCATTTAAAGAAAAAAACATGAAAATCGAAAAAACTTTTGTTTATTTTAACTAATCAACTATTCCCTACATTTTCTTTATATACTCTCGTGCTTTTTGTAATAGATCTAGTGATACAGGAAATCAAAAGATAGTATTATTAAGACAGGTGAGTTTTCAACTAAAACATTCTGTTGAATCTAATCCCAACTTTAAACACTACAAATTTCAACGCGCATCTCATGCTAAGCATAACAAAATGAGCAAAATACATCGCGAGGATATCTTGGTCAAAGTGACGTGTCATCGTTTTCTCAGTGGCGAAGACTTGTTATCGTAGCGCGACTCACACTTGACCGTGCTTGCTTTGCAAATAATTACCGAGCAAATTTATAATAACACTAGCTGACCCCGCAAACGTTGTTTTGCCTTAGTGAACAACCCTTGTCACTTAGGGGTATGAAAAATAGCTAGTAGCCGATTCTCATACCTACAGAATATGCATATCAAATTTGGTTAATATCAGTAAAGCCGTTTCGGAGGAGTAAGGAAACAAACACTGTGACACGAGAATTTTATATATAAGATTTTGAGTTTGAGTATGTGATATAGAGAAGCAGAATCATAGGCCTTTGGACCCTTGTATATTATTTTAATAGATTAAAATAAAGTCGCCAAGTGCGAGTTGGACTCGCCCATGAAGGGTTCCGTTGCAGCAAGTAACATAATATACATAGTACACATAGTTCTTGTAGTTCGTTGTAACTTTGATCGAAGTTTCAATAATAGTGTTTTTATGACGTAGTAAAAAATAAAGTAGCCAAGTGCAAGTTGGACTCGCCCATGAAGGGTTCCGTTCCAGCAAGTAACATAATATACATAGTACACATAGTTCTTGTAGTTCGTTGTAACTTTGATCGAAGTTTTGATAATAGTGTATTTATGACGTACTGAAAAAAAACTACTCATCACATCGAGTTCAAACTAATTTTCGTTGGTAGTTTTCATGGTAATGTACATCATATATTTTTTTTAGTTTTTTCATTCTCTTACTTTAGAAGTTAGAGGGGGGGGGACACACATTTTACCACTTTGGAAGCGTCTCTCGCGCAAGTTATTCAGTGTAGACAAAAATTATATTAAAAACCTCAACATCATTTTTTAAGACCTATCGATAGACATCGCACACGTGTAGGTTTGATGAAAAAAAAATTTTTGAGCTTCAGTTCTCAGTATGGGGGGCATCCCTAATTTTTGTTTTTTTTTTAAACTTTTGTAATAATATTAAGCCGTTGTGGTGGTCTAGTGGTAAGAATGTTCGATGTTGGAGCTTCGAATCCCACCTACACCACTGATGTTTTTATCCAAGTGCATATGATGTAGGAGTTCATCAATGGTTTTTACTAGATGGACGATAACATCGTAAGAAAACCAGCTTCAAAAGATGTATTCCTTGAAACATTTCAAGGAATAAGTACATCTTTTGAGGAGATGATTCTTCCAACCCACACTTGGCCAGCGTAGTAAATCCGATGACCTTGACTCCTACTTGTAAGACTAGAGCCTCCAATCCCAGCAGTGTACTTAACATGCTTATGTTTGTGTGAAAATGTGAATGAATTATGTGAGAGACAATATGTATGCAAACGCGTAAAAAAAAAGACCGACGGAATGTAATCGCTATACTAACGCGCCTAGGCCTAAAAGGCAATAAGATTTTGATTATGATTTTAATAGACTAATGCTTGACCGCTATCCCGCCAAATATTGAGTAACTATGCAGTCTACGATAGAACACGTGAATCTAGAATTATTTGTTTGTCATCCTTGATCCGTATGTCAATAACATCGACCTTACAACAACATACATCAACAACATATCAACATACACACGCAAGCACTGAACTACACGCAGACAGTCCGTCGTCAGTTAAATCAACAGTTACCTTACTTATTCATAATTTAGCTAAACCACAAGTTCTGAGCCGTCATACACAAGTCATACGTATCTCGACATAAGATACGGCGTTGAAAGCAAACATTTCATGCAAGTCATGCGAGATGAATGCGGAACGCACATTCGAATAAATATAAAAAAATCAGCACATGTCCGTTCGATGTATCGAGTGCAGAATCTGTTTTGAATACATTATTCGATTAGTTGACAGAAGGGACAACAATGCTATAGTGATTTTAGATAAGGCTTTCCATCCTTACTTTTATCATAAACGCGAAGGTTTATCTTTATCTATGTATATCCTACTAAAATTATAGGCGCGAAACTTTGTTAGTATGGATGGATGGATGGATAGATGTTTGTTGCTCTTTCACGTAAAAAGTAGTCAAGGGATTTAAATGAAATTTGATACATAGAAAGATAATGGTCTGAAATAGTACATAGACTGCTTACTATCCCGGAAAAATGACGGGATCCGGAACTACTCGGGTGCATTTTTTTTAGTGTGACAAGACAATCAAAACATGCGCCTGGCGTTCGCCACTATACTGCGCCCGTCACTCAATTAATTATAAATTAATTTGCCCTGTAATTTCTGGAAACATTGCCCTTCAAATCGGAACACAGAGACGTTCGCACACTATTCCTTGGTATTAGAATAACTGGCAAAGATGTGGTACTCTCCGAGATGAGCTCTGAAAGTAGTCTAACTAACTGTAGTCTACTACAAAATCTTTACTTCAAAACTTACCCATAAAACTTATTGAACGTTTAAAGGTAATTCTGGAGTGTCACTTCTGTCCGCTCGGTATTCAGGCAAGTTTCAATTGTAACCATCAATCAGAGAGTTCTCCGCTAACGAGTGCTCCGCACATATGCATAGAGAAGCCATAATTTAGCCATCCAGCTATCATCCTGACTCATACGACGGCGACAACCTGATTTGGCTGGCTACTGGTATTGATGTATTGATTTCTTATTGGCGGAAGTTACCAAGCTTTTATACTGTAGAACTTTTATTGATAGATAGGTAGATTTTTTAAGTGAAAACTTCTTTGGGCGCGCCTAGACAGACAATTCGTGGGCTGTGAATTGGATTCTAGCGTCACGCTCGGGTATGATAAGAAATCGTCGGGTAAAGTCGGGACCATGGCTATTGGCCACTTAGAAATGCGTCAGCCAATGGCAAATGCTGAAAGGGCGTGGCCTCGGAATCATGCCATGGCCATCTAGAAATGCATCAGCAGTTCCTATTGGCTGATGCATTTCTAGATGGCCATGCCATGATGTTCAGGCCACGCCCTCCGGTTACACACGTATAGTTTCCAAAGTAAGCTGTCAAATTCTAAGTTATAAGTTTTCACTTCTATCGGTAGTTCCTACGGCTGCCAATTTTTTACTAAAACACAAACGCGCTTCTACCGCCTAACTAAATCGGCTATCGCTTTGCTAATGCTGTCTCTATCATTTCAAGCGAAAAGAAAAGAGAGAGAAACATCAAAGCGATGACATTTTTCGTTCGGCGGTAGAACCCCCGGTGTTTGCTTTTTCAGAGAAAATCAAATTATTTGAATATCAAAAACATAAATGATTGCGTCGTAGATATAGTATCCAGTGAAAACCAACTCCACAACCTCTCTCTTTTAGACAATAAAAGCTAATCACTCGTTTAATCCAACGTTACATGTTTAACCTATGTTCCTCAATCACAGCGTCTGAGTTAAATAACAATCAACGCGGCGGTCCGCTGTAGTGCTATAAGACCTACATTGTCGGTACTCACGACCTAATGTCGCCACGCGAGCACGATATGCTTGCTAAAGGTTTTAGGGACATTTGTAAATGTTTTCCGGTACAGAAATTTGTAAGGTGCAAATTGTTGCAGCGTTGATTGTAGTGCTTAGTAGGATGTTGTTTTGCCTTTTTTAAACTGGTATTTTGGACATTTTTATCTAGATTCTTCCATTTACCCAATAGAAAGACGAACTCGGAGAAGATTGAACGAAGCTCAACGTCGGATTAAGTGGAGAGAATGGGAAAAGACCTCTGCCTAGCAATAGAGCAACAGATGTTAATGAAAAAAATATTTCTACCTATTTGTTAGATTCTGTAGCTAAAAAGGTAAAAAAGCATCAGTTTGTTTTCCGTCCGTCTGACTGTCAAGACCCTTTGTCTCAAGAAAGCGTAAATGTATGAAATTGAAATAAAACTCAGATCTACATTTCCTAGAAAAGTCAAGCTGTGAAGAAGTCATAAAATTGAAAGAGAGAGTTATGTGAGTGGGATATGGCCTTTCTCCTTGTAAGAGAAGACATCGGTTCCCAGGTGTGGGGACATTAAGTGATCCCGTTTTAAATTAATCCACGCGTAATTCATATGTGATGTATCCCATGTGAGTAGCCGTGTATTAATTTAAAATTTGTAATAAATTGAGCTGCTTCTAATGTCAATAAGTTCATATTTATTCATACATAAACAACTTACACGAAAATTCTCTTATCATTTCTATTATTATTTATACCAGTGTTATATTAAAAAAGTATAAATAAATAAACCTACCTACTGAGAAAAAAATACAATTTTCTTAACCTTCCTATACTCGCGCGTTGGTCTGTGAGACCGACGAAACACATTTTCGTAATTATTTTTATGCAGGTAAATCCTAAGAAGTTGAGTTCCTTGCTAGCTGCCGGATTTGTGGCTAACTTCGTTTTAGTGCACGCCGCGCGTTCGGGCGAAACACACGTGTTGTAGCACTCGTCACCAATCGGTCCACGAGACCGACGCGAGTATAGGTGTAACTTTTTGTGTAAGTATTAATATAATTTATTTCGTGCATTTGTATATTTTTTGCGGACTTTGATTACTTTATAAAGTATATATAGTAAAATATATGTATGTATGTTGCTCTATATTATATTTTGACCAATTTTATCATTCTTTTTTAGGTTTTAATCCATATCAAAATGGACGATGATCACATCAGATTGTTGCTGGAAGAATTAAGTTCTAGCTCAAGCTATGAAGACGAAAATGACAGTGAGGTGGAAGATAACGTGGAGGTACAAGAAGAGACATATGATACCGAGCAAGACGATGACAATGACGAGATATCTGAGGAAGAACATAATGAACGATCCCATGATTTTTACTTAGGAAAAGATGGACAGACAAGGTGGAATAAATCTCCTGCCTCAAACCCAACTAGGCGACGTGCTAGAAATATAGTTACTCAACTTCCAGGCGCTAGAGGAGAAGCTAGAAATTTGAAGGAACCAGGTGAGCTGTGGCGGCTTTTTTTTTCGGAGGGCACTATCAGCCTGATAGTAAAGTACACTAATGAACAAATTAATCGCATGAAGCATAATTTCACAAGAGAGAGAGACTGCGCCGATACAGACAATATTGAAATTGAAGCTTTTTTAGGCCTTTTACTATTTGCTGGAGTCAGAAGGAACGCTCGTCTAAATGCCAAAGATTTTTTCAGAACTGACGGGTCATCCCCGGAGATATTTCGTTTGACTATGGGATTATCCAGGTTCTTTCTATTGATGCGTTGTCTCAGATTTGACAGTAAAGATACACGAGAAGAGAGAATACAACTGGATAAACTGGCACCTATTAGAGAGTTGTTTGATATAGTTGTGGGAACGTTCAAAAAATATTACAGCGTGTCTCAGTATGTTACAATTGACGAGAAGTTAGAGGCTTTTAGAGGACGTTGTAACTTTCGCCAGTACATTCCATCAAAACCCAACAAATACGGAATCAAAATTTATGCGTTGACAGATGCCAAAATGTTTTATACCCATACCATGGAAGTTTATGTTGGGAAGCAACCAGACGGTCCATACCAAGTTGATAACTCCGCTTTGGCTTTGGTTTTGCGATTGAGTGAAAATATTCACAATACTGGGCGTAATATCACATGTGATAACTTCTTCACTAATATTCCATTGATAGATAAGCTTGAGTCTCAACACAAATTGACAGTTATTGGGACAATTCGTAAAAACAAACGAGAATTGCCTAAAAATTTCACGGAAATACGAGGAAGAGCCGAAAAATCTAGTTTATTCGGGCACCGTGGCAATTGCAGTCTTGTATCCTATGTACCAAAAAAAGGCAAAAATGTCCTTCTCGTATCCAGCATGCACGATGATGCCCAGATCAATGAAGATACAGGTAAACCGGAAATTATAATGGACTACAATAGAACCAAAGGTGGAGTAGATACCGTAGACAAAATGTGTGAGACTTACAACGTCGCACGTGGGACAAATAGATGGCCAATGGTGATATTTTATAGCCTAATGAATGTAGCGGGTATAAATACGTTTATAATATACCTGCAGAATAACCCTAACAAGAAAATTAGCCGTCGAGTCTTCCTTGAAGCCTTAGCATACGATTTGATCAATCCGCAACTTAGACGACGGGCTCTCATTTCATCCTTGCCGAGAAGCATAAGACTCAGGCTCACCGAAATATGCAAATTAGATGGACCCGAGTCTGCAGCAACATCTTACAATAATAAAGTAGGTCGTTGTGGATACTGCTCTTCGAAAAAAAACCGCAAGACACGTTACAACTGTGCCACCTGCAAAAAATACTTTTGTTTGGAGCATGCTGTAACCGTATGCCCTGATTGCTATGGCGAGGCTCAAAATTAAGTCAAACATAGATAAATATGTTTATTGATATGTTTGTTGTTATTAATAAGAAGTTTAATTTGTTTTTAAAAAGAAGTTCAGATTTTATTTTAATTTTTTAGTACTTAAGAAAATAATCTCAAATTTTAAGACTGATTTGTGATAAAACTATAAGTTGGTAAAATAATTAATAAAATAACTTTTAGTTATACTGTTTTGTTTCATTACATCCTAAACTTTAAAATAATAGTAATACTTTATGTGTTTCTTGTTAAAAAAAATATGTTGTAGGGGTACAAACTATCGGTCTGTGACACCGTGCGCGAGTATAGGTGTTACAAAAATTGGCGCGAGTATAGGAAGGTTAAAATTATTATAAGTTTATATAACTAATTTAAGTATTTATAATCCGCATACAAGTAATTCAAGGTAGTCAGGTGTCAACAAAACGGTAGTTAGGCCGCGTTAATCCGCTAGATTCCGTTCTAGAACTAGTCGTGTCATAACCTGTCATGGCGCAGGTTGGCCACATTGTGTAGCGGAGTCGTGAGCTCTGCGACTATGCTTGTTGTTATTTTGAAGCTTATAGAAAATACAAAGCGCGTATTTACTAAGTACGTCGACATTCTGAGGTTTTAAAGATAGAGACGCATTATCAATTATTTTATTACGTCGCGAAATGCACTTTAAATACTGTTTTTGTTTTTAAAGTGCATTTCCATTTCCAAAAGTATTCTAAATTTAATTTTAGACAAGATTGATCATTTTAGATAGCTTGACTGATATATTTTTGAAATCGATATTTTCTAAGTTATTTCCGTTTTATTAGCCTTTACATATGTCTAATATCACCGACAATGATTTTGAAGAGCCATAATATATCAAGAATCTCTCGATTCCGCTCTTGATTGTAGCAGGTGTGTGACTTGATTTACTTCACTTCCTATTTTCAGTGATCTGATGAGATTGCAGATATATCTAAAAGCGATATCAACTGAATCGAAACAGGAGACCTTCCTAGTAATATATCGTAAGAAACTAAAGCCTTTACGGAGTTCGCTACAAGCGTCTGTGGCTACCGAACTTTACAATGGACACAACTATACCTACTATATACATTATGTTTTTTGTTTTTTAATATAGGTGGACAATTCACACACAACACCATCTGACCCCAAACGAAGCAAAGCTTGTATGATGGCGGCCATATAGCTGATATAATCTTAATATATATAAATCTTCTGTCACGATGTTTGTCCGCAATGGATTCCTAAACTACTTAACCGATATTAAAATCAAATTGGCACACCGTGAGCAGTCTGGTCCAACTTGAGAGATAGGATAGATTTTTTTTCAATTAATAGTCCTCATATGACGAAATCCGAGCGAAGTACGGAACGGGCCGCTAGTACTTATATAGTTTTTAAATGCATACTTATTATACATATAAACACCCAGACACAGTTCAAACATTTGAATTCATCACATAAATATTTGCACTGGGTGGGGATCGAACCCACGACATGATTATAACAGGAAGAGTTCTAAATCAACGACGTTGATACATCCGCCTGTGTATGTGTGTCTGATAAACACAAACATAGTTTAGAACGCCATAACATCGTCTTCGGTTTTATTTATTTATTTATTGAGATAGAGGCGAAATTCCAATTCCAATTACCTCACACAATATAAATTAACTTTAAAATTACATTTTAGACAGACATAATTACATTGTTTTATTAAAGAGATACGTCAAGAATAAACGAAACAAGTCAAAAACAAAAAAAAATCATTCAAAATAACAGATAGATAGATAAATAAACTCTTTATTGCACTAAATTAAAAACAAAATTTAAATGAAACAGAAACATAACCTAAAAATTTAGAAACAATTGGCGACCTTTTAATACATTGTAGTTGACAAATGGTTTCGATGTATTTACCACGCTTAAGGCCTGTTTTTATTTTGATTAGTACGAGTGCGAGTGAGCAGTGCAGGTGTTGAGTGATAATAAGCAAACACGTGTGGACAACGATTGATTATTGCGAGTGCATAGTAATCAGTCGCGATTACTCACTCGGACTCGCAATCCCACTCGCACTCGCGCTCGGACTAATCAAAATGCAACCCGGCCTTTACATAACTCGTATCCATCGTCATCGCAGCTAACTAACTTAATAAGCAGTTTAATAAACAGCCTAGCCTCTTTACTAAAGAGCGCCGATTAGCAAGCTTCCTGATTGATAGTCAGCCGTATCGTTTGTTCCAACATTTAATAAATTGACTATGGCTAATGCTTATACCATTCGTACGACTGGTTGAACATGTGACAGCTGTCAGCCAGTCTGCTCATACAAACTAAGAACTGATTTACATTTAGTGTTAATGGATAAAATTAGAAGATACTTAGATAATTAGAGTCACAGTCACATAAAAGTATTACCTACTCAAGATTTAAAAATAGTCGCCTTAAATCTATACTTACTAATATTATAAAGCTGAAGAGTTTGTTTGTTTGTTTGTTTCAACGCAAGGATCTCTGGAACTACTGGTCCAAATTGAAAGATTCTTTCTTTGTAGGATAGTCCATTTATCGAGGAAGGCTATAGGGTATTTAACATTACGCTACTATCAACAGGAGCCGAGCATGAATGAAAAATATAACAAAAACGGGGGAAAAATATTGCTTTTAGAGAGCTTTCGTTGCGTGACAGCATTTGTCATATGTTAAAGGTTGCGTCATTAGAACCTAAAGTAACCAAATTTGAACAAAATTTGAATTGGTACGACCAATTTTCGATAGATGGCGTAGCAACGCGCGCGCGTTCAGCTAGTAGTGATATAATATTATGTAATAGTTAGTCGACATCCCACTAATATTATAAATGTCAAAGTATGGATGTTTGGGTGTTTGTTGCTCAATAACGCCGTAACGTATGAACGGATCAGGCTGAAATTGGAATACAGTTAGGTATAGTTAGGTATAGTCTGGAAGAACACATAGGCTACTTTTTATCCCGGGAAAATAACGGGAACGGGAACTACACGGGTAAACCGCGGGGCACTGCTAGTTTTATTATAAACTTTACAACTTTGTCCAGCTAAACAATCCTGCATGCACACTACCATATTTCATAGGTTATGCCTAGAAATCCCATATTTCAATGCAGAGTTAAACCAGCTTCGTAATCAGCATTTCAAAGAGGGTTTGATCCTCATAAATATAGACTAGCGCAAAATGGAAACGACTTGAAGAAGAGGCGTCGTTGTTGTCTTAAATTGAAAACTGTTAAAGTTTGCTTAGTAGTTTATTTAATTTGTTATGTTTACCGTATGGATTCATGTTTGAGACAGTTTATAGAATGAATTCGTTAACAAAACATACTGACAGACAGACACGCATGTTGGCTTTGCGTTTTATCTTGACGGTAAGCTAAATTTACGCGTGACAAGTCGAATAGAATTTAGGTATTTGCTGCTTCTCATGAATTTAGAGCAATCAATGTTTACTAAGTATACCTTTCAATACATTCCGTAACTATACATAAATCCAAAGAACATTATATGTTTCCTGTAGTTTTTAATATTTTTGTGTACGACGTATTTTATCCAATCAAATAAATCCATACACGTAAAATGAGACTTAAGTTCAATTTTATGATTACCTTTGGTCGTTGACTTCAACGACAAGAAATAAGATCTAAATGAATGGCAAGTAAAATGATCGGTCCTGAAATTAATTTATAACGACATAATTTTTTTTGTAACTTAAGAATATTTTTTTATAATTTTTGTAAGCCTAAAGTCTTACTTGACTAGATGTCATCTACGTCGAACTAGCACGCCCCGTTCCCACAGTTTCCGTTCCTATATTTTTTCCCTGATACAAAGTAAGTACCCTGTGCATTATGCCAGACTATAATCTGTGTTCCAAATTTGAATCTGATCCTTTCATACTTTCCGACGTGACTGAGTAACAAACATCCAAACGTTTATGTTTATAATATTTGTACCTCCGTAGGTAAGTAAGTACCTACAAAAAAAAATTACGTTTATAATATTTGTACCTCCATAGGTACCTACCGTAGTACCTACAAAAAAATGTTTGGTCATTTTTTGCACAACTCCATCGAGCCTTCTAGTCCCAAACTGAGCAAAGCATGAACTATGGAAGCCGATATAGCTGATATAATACTTATATAATTGTTGCAAATACATTATTTTACATAGAAATATCCAGACACAACAAACATTTGTCTTCACCACACAATTATTAGCCCTGGGTGAGAATCGAACCCACGACGTCGTAGGAAGACTTACTAACAACTAAGCCACTAGGCTAGTCCACCAACGTTATTTCATTTTGGTATGCTTATGCTTAATCATAATTATCCACTCCGGAAACTCCTGGAGTGGAGACCGCGAACTGGCAAACGTAGGATGCTCAGAGACTAGATGGAGTGAAGATTAAGGCCTACTGTCCACGCACGCGTCTTTTGTCGAATGCATGCATCCTACGAACAAACGCAAGACGTGCGGCTGTCGTGTCGTTGTCGTTTCGTGGACACAGACTTCATTATTTGTACGCAAGATGCAAGCATTCGTCTTGCATCCGACAATTGTCGAAACCGTGCGGATGTCGTGCAGCTACGTGGACAATTGGCCTTACGGAAAGCAGCCAATGGCAGTTGGAAACATAAAGCCGAGAATCGGGCTGAGTGTCACATTGTTTGGGAGGCCTCTGTCCAGCAGTGGATAAATATGGGATGATGTTGATGATGACAATGTTGAATGCTAATTACCGCTATGGCTTAAGTATTTTCCTTAGAATAATTTTATTTACATTTCTGTAGCTTTAATCTAATGTAAGTTTAATTAAATGATATGCAGTCCACATAGTACGCTTGTCTACAACCTGATAAGGCTGCCGCGGGAGCGCCGTCGAACTAATGACGTGTGTTAAGCCACTTCACATCTCATTAGAACGGTTTATGACGCCCTAGTATGAAACCTGTAATGAGCGTTATGTAAACTTAATATATTCATGTGTGAGATTAATATTGCGTTGTAAATTGATGTAATATTTGTTAGATGTATGTATTTACAAGTTACGCTCGTGGTTTCACTGGGATCGGTAAAATATTCTGCGATAAAAAAACCTACATATTTTACTGGTAAATAATATAATTATGTTTGCTTAAGTATAAATGTAGGGTTGTTTCATTTGCTTGATATTTGTAATTTTGACCCCATTATTTTTAATCGCCTAAATTTACATTTTTTGTTGAAGTAAAACTTCTTTAGGCGCGCCTAGACAGATTTTTCGTGGGCTGTGAATTGATTTCATTAGTCACGCTCGAGTATGATAAGAAAGCTTCGGGTAAACTCGGGACCATGGCCATCTAGAAATACGTCAGCCAATGGGAAATGCTGAAAGGGCGTGGATAGGCCATCATGGCATGGCCATCTAGAAACGCATCAGCCAATGGGAAATGAGATCGCTTTCAGCGATAAGGCCGCCCACTGTCGCACTAATTTACAATGTTTTGTTTATTTTTGGTATGTATTTTTATTTTTGGTGTGTCAATAAAGAGTATCTATCTATCTAAATGCGTTTCTAGATGGCCATGCCAAGATGGCGAGGCCGCGCCCTCCGGTTACACCCGTGTAGTTTCCAAGGTAAGCTATCAAATTCTGAGTTTTAAGTTTTCACTTCTGTCGGCAGTTTTTTTTAAATAGCCAAATATTGTTTTAACGGTCGTTTATTAACATACTAAACCGTCGCGTCACTTTCACATTTTATTCAATTGATATTTGGGAAAATAACGTTTGCGTCGTTTATAAGTGACGAGGTCTACGATGAATGCGCTAAAAAAACTGTTTCACTCTAGATTTGAAGACACGATTACTTATCCATCGAGGAAAAACCCATGCAGGCAATGTATTACGCAGTTCAAGGCCCTACCCCGAGCAAATGATCTTGAGTATTTCTTACCTCATCGCACCCCGAAAGAAAGAGCAAGAGAGAAACAGTAGGATTTGTCACTGTTTAACGCTCAAATTAGAATAAACTCTTTATAAAACCAAATGTTGGTCTTTTGAGAAAAATATTTCTACCATAATGTTCGTAATCAAACTACCTATCCGTAGAAAAAGTACAAAATCCAAATAATGACAGCTTTTCGAGTAGATGTATCTTAATTACAATGATTTCTAATTGTTATGGTTTCGTTGTTAGGAGATTAATTAAACAATACATTCATTAACAAAAAAAATAAACTACCATTTTGAAGTCAAGAAATTGCAGTTAGTGTATTTTTACCAGTTGATAATAGTTTTGGCTAATGAGTAGATAGCTCTGAAAACTAAACAAAAAACTCGTTTTGCTCAGGGACGAGCCTTAAATGATTCGTATTTAGGCCGATATACATCAGACGAGCGAATGCTCATTCTATCCCCATTGTATCAAATTAATGTGGTGTAAGCACACGTAGAGCATTTTTTCGTTGTTTTGTTTGCGTTCGCAAAGATTCTATGGAATGTATAGTATGGAAAACGCTAAGAACGATCTTTCGTTTACACTAAAAGATCGAGAAAGAATGCTCTTGTTCCAGCTCTAGCTCTATGTTCGTTCAGTTTAAATCGGCCTTTACGCAAGCGGACTCGAAAAACAAAAGTCGCTCTCATCTAAAGTCGGCTTCAATTCTGGAGCAAGTCTCATGGTACATGTCAGCTCAGTAACACATGTCCGATATGAGCGATAGTGGAGCACGTATAAACAAAACGGCTAATAGCTCTCGCTAATGAGTTGCAGAATCCGAGGCTGGCTTATTAACGATTAATTCGATAACGATTTAAGTGAACGAGATAGAATGAGATAATATGATTCAATTTCTTGGAGCTTACTTCGCGGTAGTTGTTGAAAAAGAAGTTTGTATTTTTTTTTTTGTACAGAGCATTGGGTATATATGGAGGAGATAAGTACTCGATAAGTTTAAAGTATAGAGTCAACGAGTGCGAGCAGGATGTGGTTGATGGTAAGCAAAACTCCTGCCCATTAAGGGTGTACCCCGAGCAAATGACCTTGAGTATTTCTCACCTTATCGCACACCGCAAGAAAGAGCAAGAGAGAAACAGTAGGATTTGTCGCTGTTTTTTTAGATTAAACTCTTTATAAAACCAGATTTTGGTCTTTTGAAAAAAATAAAACTACCAAAATGTTCGTAATAGAATTTTCTATCCGTTGGTTTAAGTACAAAATCAAAATAATGGACGATTTTCGAGTAGATGGATGATAATTACAATTTTTTTTTCATGGTTTCGTTGTGAGGCGATTATTTAAACAATAAGTTCATTAACAAAAAAATAAAACTAACATTTTGAAGCCAAGAAGTTGTAGAAATTTAATGTATTTTTTACCAGTTGATATTTGTTTTGGCTAATGAGTTTTGCTGGGGGACGCACCTTAAAGCACAGTCAAGCAGCACTATGTGCTGCTATTTTCGCTTAAAATCAAACAGAGTACAATATCACAACCATAACTGAATAACTATTTTAGTTTAGCAGTAGAAGGGCAGGCACAGCAAACAGCACCTGTTCAAGAGTATGACGCATTGCCAGTTGTCATTCTCCTCGACCGTATTTTGCGGAAAAAAAGTGACCAAACATAAGATCGGATTGTATACCAACCTTGATGAGATATTAATGCACATTATTTTTTCTCTGTATGAAATACCTATATCAATTAATAAATGTCATTCGCAGAAATAAATCAAATAACATATTATGATAATACTAGAATCACTCGCGTTGTTCCCGATAGGTACTGTTATCTTTTCAGTATAAAAAAGCATCATAATTATGTGTTATTCCATAATGAATATTAGGTATATTTGGTTTATGCATATATTTACCAAGTTTTATCTCTTTAATAGATTCTGCTTGAATATGAGTTAGGTATAAACATCCATACATATGTATGTACATACAAATTTTCGCATCTATAATATTAGTGGAATTAGTATTAGTAGTAGTAGGTACCTATATTTAGATTTTAAGCAGATTTATGGGATAAGCTAAACAATGCCAAGTCATTTGACTATTCTTTTATATTTTTCGCAAAATGTATGTTCTATAGAGCTGTGAACATGAACAAAACATCTATGTTTTATATAGTAACGTATAGCAATTAGCAAAGTGCGCGGGCGCCGGTGTGGCAGCCAATTTGTTTTGTAACATTCCCTTTTACTATACCTACGCATATACACAGGATGCTCTGGGATGACACTTAGTATTTTTTTTAATAGTATAGAGTGACGAGATGAGCAAGACATGTGCCTGATGCCTGATCGCTCTCTTATCAGTTCTTCCACTGATGGGCAAAAGTCTCACCCAACTCTCCACTGTCAATACTGGGTGTCCAATATTTTTTTTTAAATTTTGTCTATAATACTCGTACTAATAATCCATAACAATATAGTAAGGAAGAACGAAGAGTTTGCACGTTGTTTTGTTGTATGTAATTATATACTAGTTAATGTTGTAAATGTAATGTATTAAAGTGACTATTATCTGTTCTGCACTAATAAGCCATACCATTTTTAGTCTGGCGGTCACACGCCTAGACTAAGTCAAGATGAACGGTCCTTTAGTAGCGCTCTTCGACCACACCATAGATTACCATAGGACGAGTTGATGGCCACACCCGCGTCATAAAGATAAGTTTTAATATTTTAATTTTCGCCCTTAGACTTATTACTTTTTTTACTAATTTAATTTGTCTCCTCAGGCTCCTAAATCCACCATTTTAAAATAAATTACTTTTTTTGAATCCAGGAAGACTTAGAAGGCTGCAAGTCTGCAAGTAGTTGATACACAAACAAACAAACAAATGTAAACTCTGTTCTTGGGCGTATTATTTTGTTACAATTAAGTTTCGCGTCGTGAACAGCATGTATATGTTTTGTGTACCGTGTATTGTCGGCGGAGTTTGGACTTTCACGTATAACAGTAACTGCAGTAGTGGTAACTGGTACGAGTATACGAGTAGGTAACCGCGAGATACTATCCAAGGTTCCTGCCTTATTAAATCAGGGTACGCGCTGGCCAGCTATTCTACATTAGATTAATATCCTGTGTTTAGCTTTAATGGTAATTTTGCTATTTTATGGCAAAATATTGTGATTTAATGATCGTAGTTATCTTACTTAGAGTTAGGATAACAATTCCAGATATTTTCGGATTTAGTTGGTAGGTACTTTTGGCATAAAAACAAACTCAAAAATATATATATATATTTTAAAGTAAATGCTTTGAGACAAAGAGCTAAAGAAATGTTATAATTACATATGTTGTAACTAGCAGCACTCTGTGGGTTTACCCGCGCAATTCTCGTCTGCGTAATTTTCTAGCAATAAAAAGTAGCAAAAGTGCTATTTCAGACTATTATCTGTGTTCTAAATTTCAACCCGAACCATTTAGCCGTTCTGATGTGATTGAGCAACAAATATCTAAACATCCAAGTTTTCGCATTTTATAATATTAGTAGAATGAGACAAAAAGCGGTTACTAAGAGTCGATAACAGGTGGAGTAGAGTTAAGTAGTGACCTAGTGGTGGCCGAGGCAAGGTACGCGGAGTGTGGGACGTCCAGCTGCAAGATGGGTCGACGATATCGTATCTATCGCGGGTCGAACCTGGACTCGATTGGCACAGGACCGAGGAAGATGGCATTGGAAAAGAGAGGCCTATACCCAGCAGTGGGATAGAGAAGGCTGTGGATGATGATGATGATAATGATGAAGAGTCGATGCCACACAAATGTTCCATTTCATAATCATGGGAGCGACTGTTTGTATCCTGCCTGTACATTGGAGTATTTTTCAAACTACAGATGCACAAGTTTGTCATCGACACTGGTTTTAACGGTCAAAGAAAACATCGTGAGGAAACTGGCGTGTTCCAAGAAATATGTCTTCCATGGCCATTTGTCAACTGGAAACCACTTGACCAGCGTGGTGTATTACGGTCTTAAGTCTCTCCTTGTGAGAACTGGACCCGAAACAACAGCAGTAGAGGTAGGACTCTTTGCAAAGTCCGCTTGGACGGATATAGAGTTGATTATTATCGAAGTATAGAGACAATTTTTTTTTCACTCCTAAATCAATGCATGTGTCATGACTTATTTAGGAACCCACCGAACTGACCTCACGATTTGTATACGGGCGTTATACATATATAAAATTTTTACAATTTTAATGGTAATCAAGAAAAAAAAAAAATTTTTCCTATAACGATATCAAAAATATAGGTGAGACAGAACAAATACAACCATTGATACAAAAACAAGTGTGTGTTCGTACGTATGCATATGCACGGAAGAAGTTGATACTTCTTCTAAGTTATCTAACTCTACCTCCTATCTAACTCTACCTTCTAAGTTATCTAACTGTCTAACTCACAGAGCTGACGGCCATTGGGGCGGAAAGGATCTTGAGTAGCGACCACGCACCGGAAAACTCAGCATTGGCAGGACTGGCATTGGCGGCGCAAGACCGGTCTACGTGGAGATCTTTGGGGGAGGCCTTCGTCCAGCAGTGGATGTCCTTCGGCTGATATGATGATGATATAGCTCTAACAAACGTAATAAAAAATACATTAATTAAACTCCAACGCAAGTAGTATTAAACCGAAGTTATTTACAATGTTTACTAAAACTGGGTGTCGGTTTTTCTTGACGGTGAGCATGGACATCGTGAATATTTAATCTCAATTTTTTTTAGGTAGCATAATTTCAAAGAATTAAAAGTTTTTCAACACATAAACATATGACATGTATGTCGATCAAGATAAGGCCGCGTCCAGACAATCGCCACGTACGACAGTCGTGACTTATTGTTGCATAACGTTGTTATTATAAAAGTTTTACGCGAAAGCAGCAATCGTGTCGGATCTCGGCGCGTGTCGTGACCGTTCGGGTTCAGATAAAGTGGACATGTGGAGGTTATACTGTGTTAGGACGTGGACAGGATAGGGAAGAAAACTGGTCGTCGCCAGCGCTATTGTATAAAAATAAAGACTTAAGAGGTGTCAAGGGACACCCGGATGGAACGAAGTTGTACATAATATTGCAACTCTTTACTGTTTCTGTTGCCCCGGCAACTGGTTTTCATTCACTGGGTCTGCTGTCCTGGTACTTGGAGATAAACGCGGGGGTTGAGGTCTTAACGAAACTATTTACTGTATCTGTTGTCCTTGTACCTGGAGAGGTAAATGCCACTCTTTACTGATTCCTGTTGCCCTGGTACTGATACCTGGATGCAAACGCAACTCTTTCATATTTCTGTTGTCCTGGTATCTGGAGATAAACGCTGGGTGTGTTAGATGTAGGTAATTGAAACTCCTTACTGTTTCTGTTGCCCTGGTACCTGAAGGTGTGGAGGTAATCAAAAGCCGTTACAACTTTTCGTGAGATTTTTTTCCGTCTAGCCCCCTTTCGCAACGCGCAATAAGGAACTTCGTTCCAAAAAAAACTTGTATTTAACAGCCTTATGTCTCCGTTTCCAGGTTTCGGGGCTATCTCTTACAATAAGAAAGCCATAATTCACCACCCTGGTCAAGAACAAGTTACGACATGACACATTTCCTCGAAATTTTCGATGTTCACATGAGGTTTTTCTTCGCTGACTTTAAGCCTATATGGTGCAGACAAAGTTAGACAAAGTTTATTTTACACTTAAAAGCTCAACTAGCTTAATCAGCTGCTGAATCAACAGCCTAGCTTCTTTACTAAACAGCGCTGTTTAACTAGTGGCCTGAATGATATCACGCATATGTATCATCCTAAAAACATTATTATACGGTGAAGCTGTGATATTTGGCACTTTCGAATTTTTTTTCGTTAGTTTACTTATATTACCAGTATTTTGGCCCTATGCTGGTAAATGGATATGGATGCTGTGCAATAATCACTGTTTCTCTAATAAATGGTACCTACTTGGTACGATTTGTAACAGCGCTCAATTTTTTAACCGACCTCAAAAGAGGAGAATCTCAATTTGGTTGTATGTTTTTTTTGTACTCGTATGTATGTTATGTGATTACTCCGCTAATTTTAATCGTTTTCGATTTTTTTTATTCGTTAGAATAGTTTTCTAACCCGAAAATTATTTTCGTTCAACATTATGACCTCACCTTTATAATACTCATATCGTTACTAACATGCAGCACTTTATAGTCCATTCCAGAGTCATTACCTCACCACAAAACGTTAGGTATTTAGACAATGGCAGCCAAATAGATGTAATTTAATGCACTGATGAAAGAATATCAGAAGGTTAACTTGGGTTAACACACATTTATTCTCTACCTAAATTAAGTCTATGTTAAACTTCATATAAATACGTTATTTGTAATTATAAGGTTAGCTAATATTAAAAGTGCTATGCAATATCACATCATGTTCATGCTCATATCATTATAACTCGCTACTAATCTTAAACTTTGTGTATGTAGCTCAACTGATCTTATGCTCTCATCAATCTCAATCTTAATTTCATCCAGGATTGATCCTTCTCCTTCAGATGGTCGTCAACCAGCAAAACTAGCAAACATCTGATTTCTTAAAATAAAAATTACGTTCAAAAGTACCTTAAAACCCTAACTCTTTTTTAAAATACAGAGGAAGAGAGACTAGGTACGTAGTTACCTATAATAAGACAATACAGCGCTGCATTTTGAACCTCAACCTCAAACTCAAGAGTCCAAATCACTGCCTAGAACTGTTTGTATTGCGTATGTTGCCTATAGATATAATGAAATTTATCTTTTTAACTTGTCATTTCTGGAAACCAAACCCTTCAAACCCTACAATATAAAATAGCCATCCCATTTTGAATAAAATTTAATAGAATTATTATTGACATTTTAAGCATTACATTTACATTTATTACTTAAGTAAATTTTAAAACGGTGAATAACAAATAGGGCCTAGAATATATCTTGTCAGTTATACTTCTGAAGTTTCCTGATCTTCGTGTAGGGTTTACAGTAATAGGTAATAGCACGGTCGTGTATGGACCTCTGTTTGTAAATAACGAATATTACGGGTAATGGTGTCGAAACGGCTATTGGGATATGATTTTATGAGTACACCGTAACTGTCATACACCCGCTGTTGTTGTTGCGAAATGAGAAAGTGTAGTTAAACTAAAACACAATTCCTGACATGCAAGCAACAATTGTGTAATTTTATTGCAAAACAATGCATAATCTCACCTTATTTCCCATAAGAAGCAGAGCACCCGAACCTGAGTTTGCAAGTTCCTTTTTAGTAAATGTGCTACATTAAGGCCGGTTTGAATTTTGATTAGTGCAAGTGTGAGTGCGAGTGCGATTGCGAATCCGAATGAGTAATCGCGACTGATTACTATGTACTCGCAATAATCAATCGGTGTCCACACGTGTTTGCTACTAATCGCTCAACGCCTGCACTACTCACTCGCACTTGTACTAATCAAAATGAAAACAGGCCTTTAGATTTATTTATGTCACGTCACTACTAAACGAAATCACCTTTTATAGTATAGCGTGACAAGATGATTTGGTCATATTTGTCTGATGGTAAGCAACATACCCGTCCATAACAGCACAGTGACACGCAGCTATTGGAACATGAAGAGTCCAAATCACCACCTAGCACTGGACTGCGCTCGTCACCCAGAGATATAAGTTGTTTCAAATCTATGCCTTGAATTTGAATTGAATTCATTGGAAACATTGCCCTTCAAACCGGAACACAGTAATGTTTGCACATGAATGCTAGACGGTAGAGTAATTGGCAAAGGTGTGGTACTTCCACAGAGACTCTGCAAGGAGCCTATCTAGTGATAAAAAGTTTAGTTGAAACCTACGGCAGTAATTACATTACTACCTATGTAATGTGTATTAACATGTAATACTATCATAATACACACATTACTAAGTTTGTCTACATCATTTTTGTGTTTTTTTTGTTTCGTCGTGGTTTTCTCGAAAATGTTTTTTTACTGGCGATAATGATAAACATGTCAATCTACACTTGGTGAAATATTCAAAGGTACATTGCAAAGGTTGAGATTTGAACCTACAACCTTACGGTTAAAGTCTTACTGCCCACAAATCAATATTTATTTATAGCACTTTTCTCTTTCTACGGATACGACGGACCATAAATCGTTCCTCGGCACAAATCTGAATAAGTGAAACCGAGGCTGTATTAAAACTACAAATTCTACAGTTAGAACATAAAATAACACTATTATAGGTTTACGCAGATAGTGTGTACTAAAGCAAAAGGCATACTCTGTAGATTAAGAATCTTTACAACAAAATTGTACTACAGAGCTAACTAAACTGAAACAATCAGTAGTTCCCAGCTATTTCTTTAAAATTCATGTTTTTTTTAAATAAAGAGTGACGAGCAGGTCGTGTGCCTGATGGTAAGCAAAATGCCTGCCACATAACAGCACAGTGACACGCAGCAGCTGTTGGAACATGAAAAATCCAAATCATTACCTAGCACTGCACTGCCCTCGTCACCCAGAGATCTAAGATGTTATATCTTTAAGCCCTGTAATTTCTCTGGAAACATTGCCTTTCAACACAGTAATGTATTCACATTACTGCTTGGCGGTAGAATAACTGGCAAAGGTGTGGTACTTCCCCAGGCGGACTCTGCCAAGAGTCCTACCATTACAAAATGCCTTCAAGTTAAAAATTAACCGTTTTTTTAGGTTAGCACGCGTCGCTTTAAATGGGACAAAATGGCGGTCAAGTGCAAATCTATTATTATCGATAAAGTAAAACATTTTAAATAGTGAGCAGAGCCTTTATTGACAAGACTAAATTACAATGATAATAACACTACACTCCATAGGTACCTAACTACTTACACTAAGCACATACGCATTACCTATTCCCACGGAATTCCCCACGGATTTGTATGCTTTGGGGTTTTTACTTTAGGTTGAACTCTAAAATGAGAACAATTAATTCTAAACAAAATTATAAATCTTTTTCATATTTTGAGATCTTTTCTGCGTAGCCTCGTTTTTATTAAAATGTATGGAACTCGTGCTCGTGATACAATACTGTTGAAGTATAAAATGAGACCGCTACTTACTGTCAGCTCACATCGACAAAGAGAATTTTTAGATATGAAGCTCTCATAGCACGGTCGAGGCAGACATTGAAATAGAAAAAATTCCGGGGAGCGATTTTTTTTTATGAAACGTCGGGGAGGGTTGTTGGAAGTATAAATCTCGATTTTCGAACTAATCCCGGTAGAGGGTTCGCCGCCATCTTGTTTTAAAGTTTTTGTGAAATAACTCGTTCATTTTCAACTTTAGAGCAAAAATGATGGTTACTAAAATTGTTGGAAATTTAATTTCTCACAAGTTTGCTTCATATAGGTTTTACGCTAGGATCAATATTTGCAGAGTTGTACTATCAAGTTTATCAAAAAAATCGTAATGGGTGGAATTGTATTTTCTTCAACTTCGGTTCTCGCACTTTTTAGGGTTCCGTACCCAAAGGGTAAAAACGGAACCCTATTACTGAGACTTGGCTGTCCATCCGTCCGTCCGTCCGTCCGTCTGTCACCAAACAGTATCTCAAGAACGGTGATAGCTAGACAGTTGAAATTTTCACAGATGATGTATTTCTATTGCCGCTGTAACAACAAATACTAAAAATAAAATAAGTAAAAAATGTGCGAGAACCAAAGTTGAAGAAAATAAAATTGAACCCATTACGATTTTTTTGATAAACTTGATAGTATAACTCTGCAAATATTGATCCTAGCGTAAAAACTATATGAAGCAAACTTGTGAGAAATTAAATTTCCAACAACTTTGGTGACCATCATTTTTGCTCTAAAGTTGAAAATGAACGAGTTATTTCACAAAAACTTTAAAACAAGATGGCGGCGAACCCTCTACCGGGATAAGTTAGAAAATCGAGATTTATACTTCCAACAACCCTCCCCGACGTTTCATAAAAAAAAATCGCTCCCCGGATTTTTTTCTATTTCAGGCTAGTTTTATGTCTACCTCGACTGTACTATCAATATAAAATTACCAATTTGATTGCAACAAGGACAACAAAGAAGCAAGGACATTTTTTCGTTCGCATATAAAAGTGCTACATAGATTACATTGTATGGGTAAGTCAATGTTCCTGGGCATTACCTATTATCATCTCTTGTGGCTAGATTACAGAGGAACCCATTCGCATAATAACTAGGTTACAGAATAATCCAATTGCATGACAACGGGGTTACAGAGTAACGTAATCAAATGATAAGTGGATTACAATTAAACCCAATCCCATGATAACTGGATTACAGAATAACCCAATCGCACGATAACTGAGCTATAAATTACACCATTTTCATGACAACAGATTAAAACACAACCGCACGATAATTGGGTTTTAGAATAATACATTTTCATTAAAACTGGCTTTTAGCAAGATCCCATCGCATGATAAATAGGTTACAGAGTAACTCTATCGCACGATGACTGGGTTATACAGTAACCCATTTTAATGTCTAGGTAATAGAGTAACACAATTGCAAGAAATGATAACAGTGAACTGAATCAAAAATGATCACAAGTAGATCTCAAGGTAGGGTCCCAGGTGTTACCCGGTACCCTGTATATCGAAATGGAAACTGTACGGGAGCGCAATATACAGGCTGTGGTTGCTGCAATTATTACATTTCCAAGTTTATAATGGTTTTTGCACTGACTTTAAGAAATAATTTTTCATTTTTTGTAGTGGTTGTAGATAGGGCTTTTTGAAAGGTGTGCCTGGGGAAGTAGCACAACTTTTACCAGTTATTTTACCGCTAAGGCTAAATGTGCCAGTATTATTTTGGTATGAAGGTCAGCGTTTCCTTTGAGGTCATAAGGTTAATCATCTTACATATATAGATGACGAGCGCAATGGAGGTAGTTGGATCTATGTTAAAGCTTGTTCAAAATTATAGCACGCCCTTTCCGGCCAAGCTCAGGTGTTTTGAATAACCCTGTATACTTTAGGCAGTAAATGCCACTTGGCCATAGAAACGAGAGAGAAAAAGAACTTTTCATACTTTATACAACACCATTAACAGATACTAGTTGACCTCAGATAGGTTTTACTGCCTACCGAACTTTGGGCTACCGCAGAAGGCGCATTTACATTGGGTTGTCCTGAAAACATACATGAAACATACTCTAAGCATACTTCAAAGTCTTGAAAATCACCGCAAAGTTAAAAATGTATCTGATTTTTATCGAAATATATTTTGGAGAGTGTTCATCTGATTTACGCGATACCCGTTTGGCTTTTTTTGGACTGCCCCTAGCTGGAAAAAGTGACGTCGTTTTGTTGGTGACGTTCCAAAGATTCGAATTAAGAGGTTTCACTCGTAAGTTACACACAGAACTATGGAATATGTTGTCCGAGTGGATATTTATACGCTGACAGTTAAATTTTGTGTACCTTCAAATCGAGAGATTCAGATGTTTCTTACATAATAAGCGGGCTGCATCGTCGACAGCGTCGTGCTTAACATGACAATACGGTCATCAAGCAAAAACTTATTTATTTATCGGTTGATTGGTATAATACAAAGTATTTAGAGCTAGCATTTTCAATACTACTACTACTAGCATATTCATAGCGCACGGCAGGACAGCCCACTGTAGGTTACGGTACATTGTCCTTCGAGCCGTGGGCGCCGTCGCCTACGGCCGCGGACGCTGCGCAAGCGCACCTAATCACCGCGCGCATAACCTACTCGAGCGGATAAATGTGCTACTGCTGCCTTTCTGTGAAAACTAATGTTGAGCGGTTTTCGAAAACACGTTCACTTCCGTATTACAAAACTCAAGTTATCCACAAAATCTGCATTTTGGCGTTACAAACATCGATCAGTATTTATTTATTTCAACTGCTAAGGTGTGCTTACAATGTAGTCAAAACACACATACAGCCAATGTCATGCCTGTAATGTTTTTTATAATGTATAGGCTTGCGGTTGAATGCTATATCGGCCTAATATTAACCAACGATAGATCATGTTCACCCAGAAAAACTGATTGACTCTTGACCTGAACAGTGAACACACCAAGATCGTATAATTATATTTATGAAGGTTGTATCCGAAGAACAACACGGAAAACGCGTTCTATAGTCTAGCTATTCAAATAACGGCTCTATGTTCGTTATAATTTTAACAGATTTTTGGCTCATGTTAACCTAAAATAATGGAGTACCCAAGGTGGTCAGAGTAGAAGATGATTTTGGACCAAATCCTGAATTTAAATGCTCTTTAATTTTGGATTACAAATCTGTAGCCCAACGACCTGCTTCATGATCAAACCTGCAAAGCCTTGACAAGGTAAAACTATACTCAAACATGAAATGACTCATGACTTTAATTAGTTGATATATTATCTTTTTCTATTGGAAACTACAAAAGAATTAATAATACTTAAGCTTGATAAGCTCACTTAATGATCTCACTCCTGGGACTCGGGAACTGCCCTCACAAGGAAGGAGTTAAGGATATTATCCATGCAATTGACGGATGGCGTTATGTCCTTGAAATATGTATTGCTTCAAACATGCTGGTATCCTCACGAAGTTTTCCTTCACCGCTAAGTCTAATGTAGGGTGATGACAAACTCATACATCTACACTACAAAAATACTCAGAGAGGTCAAAATTACAAATCATATTATTTGTATCAAAAAATGGATTAGATTTTTTGTTTTCTTTGGAATTTTATAATCAGCTTATTGATAAAATCAATTACCTGACACAGTTAGTGACCATCCCGTAAAATTTTACTACCGTTCCACAAAACGCAAGCAATTTTCCACACAGACTTTACGACAACCTCCATCACTGTAACTGCTAACTACTAGGCCACTTGTACTGTAATTATTACAGCCTATAATTTCCGATCTGGAGTCGTGATACATGCAAATAAACTCCATGCGACACGTCGCATCCCACACGCGTTATCTTTGTCATTAATCTAGCGACTAGATTTAGCCGGCAGCTATGTGAGGCACATTCTTGAAGATAACATCGGCCATGTGCTTAGTTGTAGGGCTTGTAACTGGCGAGGCAACGCGGACAATGTTGCCAAGTGCATATATTGGTACCATAACAGGAGGCTGTTTTTGAAAATACATTTGTCGTAGCTTTATTTGAGTGTTTGGGCGTGTTACAGAGAGTTTGACAGTTGTGCGTGTAACTGAGAAATGAAAATCTATCAAGAGTCTCTCTCTCTCTCTCTCAAGAGACTCATGTTGTGAGAAAATGAGAGTAATAAATTATCAGAAAATCGATAAGCCTGTTGGCCACATCCACTTAGGATACAATAGTAAAGGGGAACCAAATAACAAAATCCAACTTCAATTTAAACCTATGCTCAGACACTCTAATAAAGTTCAAAAGAAGCTAGGACTATAGCTTTGACTACGTCGTCCAGATAAATATTATAAATAAATATTGGTGGACAATTCACACACAACACCATCTGACCCCAAACTAAGCAAAGCTTGTGTGATGGCGGCCAGATAGCTGATACAATACTTATATAGTTTTAAATACATACTTATTATACATAGAAACACTCAGACACCGTGCATTCATTTGAATTCATCACACAAATATTTGCACTGGGTGGGAATCGAACCCAAGACCCTCGGCTTCGCAGGCAGAGCTACTAATAACTAAGCCACGAGGCCAGTCATGCAAATTTTAGTTTTTGAAGTGAAAACTTCTTTTGGTACATTATAAATATTGTCTATCGCTACACAAATACTAAAATCTATGTTTTCCAACACCTCTACTAACATGATGTTGGCGCGAAAACTGTCAGATCTTATGCTCAAGCTCATACGTTCCGCAACATAAGCCTTTAAACTGATCCATCCAGTTCAGACCGCTAAAAGAAACATAACATGTAACTTTAAACATACTGTAATGAAATGAAACATGGCCGTGGTTTGTAAATAAATAAATTGGCAGTCAAAGGAACTGCCGATAGAAGTGAAAACTTATAACTCGGAATTTTATGGCTTACTTTGGAAACTACACGGGTGTAACCGGAGGGTGTGGCCTAGGGATCACGGCATGACCATCTAGAAATGCACCAGCATTTCCCATTGGCTGACGCATTTCTAGAAGACCATGCCATAATGGGCAGGCCACGCCCTTTTAGGATTTCCCATTGGATGACGCATTTCTAAATATCCAATGGCTATGGTCCCGAGTTTACCCGAAGATTTCTTATCATACCCGAGCGTGAAGGTAGATTTAATTTCACAGCCCACGAAAAATCTGTCTAGGCGCGCTAAAAGAAGTTTTCACTTTAATAAAATAAATAAATATTTGCCCATTGCACTACAGTAGCGCTATTACACAATTGTACAAAGACAAAACAATGTCGCCAATACCATGATGTTGATCATTTCAAATGCCATGATTGATACATGTTATAACTACCAGCGTCCTGCGGTTTTAACCGCGCAGTTCCTATTCCCGTTATTTTCTCGTTATGAAAATTAAATAATGTAGCTGTGTTCCAAATTTCAACCGGATCAGTTTAGACTTTCCGATGTTATTGAGCAACAAACATTCGAAAGATGTGAAATTTTTTATACTCTAAACATCTAAATTCCAATCTAAATTCATAATTATAAAATTAGTAGGAGGTAGAATAATAGGATTACTTTCGTAATGTTATCCCGTTAGTACAGAAGAAGCAGGATCTTCTAATCTAATCATACCGCACTTAAGCTATGGCTGGTCTAGCCGATCCGAAGTCGGGACTTCGGATCCCACACGCACCACTGCCTTTTCGAAATCATGTCCGTAATGCCGCTAACTTAAAAACGGTGATGAAACATCATGATGATACCGACATGTACCTAGAATCTTCCAAGGTCATGTGTAACTACCAACCGCCACTTGGCTGGCGTGGTGGATTATGGCCTTGACTCTCCTTGCGAAAGAAGGCCCTGAGTCCCAGCAGTAGGAGCATTTAGTGGGCTTATTTAGTGTTATGTTATCCTTAGATACACACAACACTCGATGCTGGATGCAAAAATCATGAAGTCCGCAACAGAAGCCGTTAGATCCATCACGAGATAGATACACACGCTGAACCACACCCCCTCACTATGGAAGCAGCCGTCTTATGGTAATACGGGATTTGCATTGATTGAAGCCTTTGATTGGAAAAGTTGCATTTAAGGTGAAGACGCACTGGGCTAGCTAGCTTCATGGTGCGACTAACTGCAGTCTCTAACTTGAGATTTACGCTAGCTAGTCAGTAATTTTTTTATGTCAAGTCAAAGCAGTCTACAAGTTTACGTCATAAGTACCCAAAAAGTCAAGGTTTTGTCATACAGCGATAAATTTTACCACGTTGGGAAAAATACTACCGTACAATAATTTGAACGACATGGAATTTTTTTATCTTTTTATAACATAGAGTGAGGGAACGAACAAGATATGTATGTAGCTGACAGTAAGCAAAATACGCCTGCCAATTGCACAACGCCTTTCATCCAGATATAATTTATAAAACTAGCAGCACCCTGCGGTTTGACCCGCGTAGTTGCGATCCCGTTATTTTCCCCAGGATAAAAATAGGCCATTATTATTATATAGTGTTAGTGTATATTAGTGTTATTTTAGACAATTATCTATCTATTCAAATTTCATCTAAATTCCTGCAGTAGTAGTAGTTGTAGTGGTAGGACTCTTGGCAGAGTCCGCCTGGGGAAGGACCACACCTTTGCCAAATATTCTACCGCCAAGCAGTAATGTGCAAACATTACTGTGTTCCGGTCTGAAGGGTAATGTTTCCAGAGAAATTACAGGGCTTAGAGATATAACAACTTAGATCTCTGGGTGACGGGCGCAGTGCAGTGCTAGGTATGATTTGGAATCTTCATGTTCCAATAGCTGCGTGTCACTGTGTTGTTATGTGGCAGGCATGTTGCTTACCATCAGGCACATGAACTGCTCGTCTCGTCACTTTTTATTTTAAAAAAAAAAGTAGTTTTTGCGTGAAAGAGTAACAAACATACATCCATACATTCTTACAAACTTACACGTTTGTAATATTAGTAGGATAATTGTTATCTTTTTGCCCTGTACTTTATCTTTGAAGAAGTCAGATAGCTGGTATATTTTACTTTTATCATTTTAGTATAAGTACATGCTTATTAAACATAGGAACACATGTCTTGGTCGTCTCGTCACTATTTACATCAATTATTAAATATATTACACTATATTTGTTTACATCGCACAAATGTATGCACTGAGTGACCTCTGGCTCCACGGGTAGACTTACTACCAACTAAGCCACGATTTTATTTTTCATTGTCATTTGTCAACCAGTACGTCTGTCGTGTCGTGTTTTTTATTATCGTAGTTGGTTTCGACCTGCACCCTCGACTGGTCGCGTCGCGCCCAGTACTACATTGTAGCGGGAACAGCAGGATGTGTTATCAATCAGTTGTAATTACTCCGCAACTAACACGCATGTTCGTCGGAATCGGAATAACGGGCTCTTGGGAGCTTTGTGTCTAACTTGTGGAGAGGATTATTGCTGTTTCTTAATTTTAAACAACTTCAAATAGGAGGTTCTCAATTTGGTTGGATGTATTAAACCAATTTCAATAAAAGTGGAGAGACGAACTTCTTAGCGTTCCATGGATTCACCGTGCGGCTGCCATCGTGTGGCAGAGAGAGAAAATCCGAGTAGACCCCAAGACTTGTGACTCGGGCGTAGGTTTAAGGGGCCCCTTTTTGATGTACACCAAAAATATCATATAAAATATCATTGCTATTGCGCCGTCAATTGTGAAATAATTTTTATGGTTCTTTTTTTGTTTGGTAGATCATAGTTCAGAGGTGGTCTCATACAAATTTCATCGAAATCGGTTTCGTAGCTTTTGAAATAAGAACAAAAAACTAAAATTCACATTCATGTATGTATTTAGACGACGCGATGTAGTGTTAGATTCTTATGAAATTTTAAATTGAAGTCGGTTTTTGTTTTTTCCAGAAAATAGATTATGTTGTTTATTGTTTCAGGCGAGATAAATAAATAAATAAATATTGGTGGACAATTCACACACAACATCATCTGACCCCAAACTAAGCAAAGCTTGTATGATGGCGGCCAGATAGCTGATATAATACTTATATAGTTTTAAATACATACTTACTATACATAAAACACCCAGACACAGTGCAAACATTTGAATTCATCACACAAATATTTACACTGGGTGGGAATCGAACCCACAACCCTCGGCTTCGCAGGCAGACTTACTACCCACTAAGCCACGAGGCCAGTCAATGGCAGTCAAGTGCAAATCTAAAGGCCGGTTTGCATTTTGAGTAGTGCGAGTGCGAATACGAGTGCGATTGCGAGTGCGAGTGAGTAATCGCGACTGATTACTATGCACTCGCAATAATCAATCGGTGTCTACACGTGTTTGATACTAATCACTCAACACCTGTACTACTCACTCGCACTCGAACTAATCAAAATGAAAACAGGCCTTTATGTAGAAAAAAAATAGCAGTCATAGGAACTGCCGATAGAAAAGAAAACTTATAAGAGCCGATTTTCATGGCGCGGCTGCCAACCGCGCCCGCTCGCGGGCGCGGCAGAATTCAGTTGGCAGATTTCCATATAAAGTTGAATTCAAAACACACGACGCGGTTTACGGCCGCGGCGGCTGCGGCAGCCGCGCGGCGCCCTCGTGGCTGTGCGCGATTCTTGCGCAGTAGCTTTCCGGAGCAGAAACCGCGAAAACCTGCGGTCTCGTGAGTATTGAAACAAAACCGTCGCACGGCGCGGCGCCGCGCCCGCGCGCGCACGGGCGCGGTTCGAAACCGCGTCGTGAAAACCGGCTCTTACTCAGAATTTGATAGCTTACTTTGGAACTTACGCGGGTGAAACCGGAGGGCGAGGCGATGAGAATGGTCAATAGCCATCTAGAAATGCTGACGCATTTCTAGGTGGTCAATGGGTAATGCTGACGCATTTTAGATAGCCAATGGCCATGGTCCGGAGTTCACCCGGAGATTTCTTATCATTCCCGAACGTGACGCTAAAAACCAATTCACAGCCCACGAAAAATCAAGTTAGTCAACGATAAGTTATTTTTCACTTAAAAAAGAAATTAGTATGTAGAGAAATGCAAATAGCATCCACCAGTACCATTCTTCATGAGATCGTAATGACCACGTGCAAAACTGTAAAAGGCAGTTAAGCACTATCTATCTAGCAATCGGACGAAGTACGCTATATCACCCCACATCCAGGTAAAATGCACAAAATATAACAGATACTTACTACACCGTAAGATATACCAACCCAACCTCTTACTTCGAACGCGTGCTTTACTAAAATACACTTTGTAATAAGCTAAATGGTAATTCCACTATAAAAGCGAAATATCCAACATGCAAATGAGGTTATATATCCAATAATACGGCAAAACGATCGATTTGTCCGACAAATATATGAAACTCTCGGCTTATTACATCAACTGATTTTATAGCTCATATCGTGGTATCAGTACTGCCGACGTTGTATTAAATGGAGTATGGACAATAATATCTGGGCGATAAAGTGAAATGGTACGTTGGATAGCAGGCCCAGTTAGGTAGGGTTACCTAACTGCGCGGTGTTTAGACTATATACTTAGCACGTAGAAAAAAAAAATTGGCAGTCATAGGAACTCCTGATAGAAGTGAAACAGTATTTGATAGCTTACTTTGGAAACTATGCGGGTAAAACCGGAGGGCGTGCCCATGAGCATGGCCATCTAGAAATGCTGAATCATTTCTTGCTGGCCATGAGCATGGCCACTTAGAAATGCTGAAGCATCTTTAGATAGCCAATGGCCGTGGTCCCGAGTTTACCCAAAGATGTCTAATAATTCCTAACCATGACGCTAGAATTCAATTCACAGCCCACGAAAAAAAAATTCACTTCAGAGAGTTCAACAATATTGCTAAATGCAAGACTGAGCTGTGAGGGTCTAGTGGCTGGAGCGATGTCACAATCTCAAGGTTGTAGGTTCGTATCCCACCTGCACCTCTGAAGTGTTTTTCGAAGTTCATATGTACGAATCCATTATCGTTATACAGTGGTATTTTGCTCAATATAAGGATGTCCTTAGAAACCTTTTAGTCAGCCCTGTGCTAGTGACGACTATAATATCGCTTTCGCGTATCAGAATTGCTAATAAAGGTGAATGTGTGCCGGCGTGCGCGAGAGTCGCTCATTAGTGACGATGGCGCATTGTGGAGTTAGGACACTCTATGGATCTCAAGTAGTATCTCCATTATAGCTTTAAGCAATGATTTATTAGAGTAAATACTAAATGATAGACTAGTGAATGCGCAGCGCAATATAATTTATTATCATACTAGTAGCGCCCCACGATTTTACCCGCGTAGTTCCAGGTCCCGTAATTTTCTCGGGATAAAACTAGCTTATGTGTTATTACAAGTAATCATCATCTTTCTATGTATCAAATTTCATCTATATTGCTTCAGTAGTACCTAGTTAGAAAAAATAACACAATTCACTACATACAAACTTTCGTACAGATGAATATTGTGTTTAGTACCTTAATACCAAATTTTCTGCAATTATCTGAATCTATGACTTATATTCAATTTTATTTTAAACCCATTAATCTGCCTAATAACTGTTCACTAGTTGCGCCTCGCGGTGTCACCCGCTGCGCCCGCTGCATACCAGTTTTGCACAAAAAATAAATTTCGTCAAACAGGAAACTTTACATTTCATAATTATTTAAGTATATCTTATCGAAATTTAAAAAGAATTTCCAGCTTCTAGCTTAAAAAATTACAGGGGTATACAGAACATTTCCTAAGCCCCCTTTTTGCGCATTAAAATAGCATAAGTTAAAGCTCTAGACTATCCTCTGTATCCAACTTAAAATACTTCTGTATTTTAGGCATGAAAGCGTAACAGACAAACAGATAAATATAGAAATAAACAGAGTTACATTTTAAAAAAAATATTATCTTCAACGCAAGTATTAGTAGCATTAACCTGAAGTTAGCTACAATGTTTGGGTGCCAAAATATTGACCTGATAACTTCAGGGTGTCAATTTTTCGTGACGTCAGCAGCATTGTAAAAATGTGATCTCATCATTTTTCCTACTTTTTCCCTAACGTGCTTAAAGAAGTATTAAGCTTTCGTCACACAGAGGCGGGAAGTGCGGGAAAGTGATCGGGATTTGTATGCAACTTGACACACCGCCACCGCACCGACGCGGCCCGCGGCCCGCTTGCAATGTGTCAGATTGCATATACAAATTTGAATATTAAAAAAAAAACCGTCCCGGATCGCGATCGCTTTCCCGCACTTCCCGCCTCTGTGACGAGAGTTTTACTTCAAAAAACAGTTATTTTAATATATGACTACTTACTTCCGACCAAACCTACTACTTTACGGCCAAATTCGTGATCTCCTTTTTGTTCGCCCTGATCAGATAAAAAATAGATTGTTAAAGTAAAGTCCCGGAAAAACAACACCCCATTTCCTTACATTACAGCCTAGGCAGTTTTTTCTACAACAACTAACAAGTCTAGGTAGGTAAATCTATGCACAATCTTCCTCCTTTTGCTCATTACCCAGTAATGGCAATAGAACTGACCGACAATCAAATCATGCAGTGATCTGCGACGAACCACCAAGGATATGCAAAAACTGGGCAGTTTTTTCTTAACAAAATTATGTGCGTAGAGGCCGAAACTATGTAGAACGTTACAATTACTGCTTTACACTTTTTTATCAGAGTCTTTATTAACAACATTACATTACAATTTTACACTTCATACCTAACTAACTTTAGAGACATTATATCCCATTAAAAACATAATTATCTTTATTGTCTACGGATCAGCCAGAGTTAATAATGACGATTTTAGGACGTTAATATCCAAATAACCGTTTGAGATATATCTTCTTCTTCTTCTTCTTTATATATAAAATTCTCGTGTCACAGTGTTTATTTCCTTACTCCTCCGAAACGGCTTTACTGATGTTTACCAAATTTTATATGCATATTCAGTAAGTCTGAGAATCGGCTACTAGCTATTTTTCATCTTCTTCTTCTTCTTTATATATAAAATTCTCGTGTCACAGTGTTTGTTTCCTTACTCCTCCGAAACGGCTTTACTGATTTTTACCAAATTTTATATGCATATTCAGTAAGTCTGAGAATCGGCTACTAGCTATTTTTCATACCCCTAAGTGTTAGGGGTTGTTCACCCCAAACATTTTTTTTTAATTTTTGGTAAAAAAAAAATGTTTTTATTTTTTTATAATGTGGCGTTAAAAAATATATACAATCCTAAATTTTAACCTTTTTATCACCAACCCCTGTTTTTTTATCGCCATTTTAGTAATTTAATAATTTGACAGGGAACTCCTAAACAACGGGACCAATTTGAATGTTTTTTTTGTGTGTGTATTCGAAGATGGTTTAAATTCACAAATAAGCCCGGCAGATGGCGCTGCAGACAGTGTCTAGGTTATGTCCGAGCGAAGCCGGAACGGGCCGCTAGTGTATTTATGAAATTTATACCACGCATTGGTTTTCTGCAAATCTCAATGCATAATCAATTTGACGTGTTAATGAGAAATAATTTTTGAGTTATGAGAAGAACAAAAGTAGCTCCAAATGGTTCGGGTAATATTATATTAGCTAGCACTAGCAACCCGCCCCGGCTTCGCATGGGTGCAATGCTGATACTAAATATACTAATAAAATTCAGTATTGTACACCTTTTTAAGTTGTACAATACTGAAGTACATTATTTTTATCTATCTCGTAGGGTTCAGCCAGCGTTTGCAATTTAAACGCAAAAATTATGTTTATTAATGACATCGTTTTATAAATCTTTAAAATGATCAGTGTTTCTCTACTTTACTATGCATGTATTCTACTTAAAAATATTTCTCTTGAATTACTCTATCTATTAAAAACCCGCATCAAAATATGTTTGGTAGTTTTAAAGATCTAAGCATACATAGGGACAGAGAGACACGGAAAGTGACTTTGTTTCATACTATGTGGTGATGATGGTGCAGCTCGCCACTTTAGGTACTTGAACTTGCCTTACCACACTACCGTGTGTCTAGATTTACTTGCCTTGGTGGTATCTTGTTGTGTGATGGGTGATCCCGGTCGGGCGAGAGTTTATTCTCGCGCTCCTCCCATTTTGAATAGCAGTGCGTGTAGAAGTTGGGGAAAGGGACAAGACGACTTCAGAAGGTTACTCGCCTGACACTACAATCCCTAAGTCTTCCTGACAATAATTATCTGCAAGCACTCTAATCAGCGAGTGTTTAGTGAAAAGACAAGAGCCGCGGAGACAGACATAGTAAGTGAGGAGAGCGAGGGACAATGGAGCCACGGAAACGACATCGCGGCTATACCTAACCGCTGTCATGTAGCTGCCGACCACCTTTTCTTTTTTAAATAAAGAGTGACGAGACGAGCAGGACATATGCCTGATGGAAAGCAACATGCCTGGTACATAACAGCACAGTGACACGCAGCTATTGGAACATGAAGAGTCCAAATCATTACCTAGCACCATAAAATAGATAATACAGCTGTACCATAGAATAGACAATATACTGCACTGCACTCGTCACCCAGAGATCTAAGATGTTATATCTCTAAGCCCTGTAATTTGTCTGGAAACATTGCTCTTCAAACCGGAACACAGTAATGTTTGCACATTACTGCTTGGCGGTAGAATAACTGGCAAATGTGTGGTACTTGCCCAGGTGGACTCTGCCATGAGTCCTACCACTACAAAACCTTGATACGCGACAGTGAGAGGCGATATGAGGCGAGGAGGAGCGATAGGAAGCCGTAACTTCTCACTCATCCACTGACGCGGAACTGGACACATGAGCAAGCAGTTGTTTTATTTTTTAATCGACTACAAAAAAGGAGGAGGCTTTCAACGAGGTGTTACGCGATAGATCTGCCAATTGGAAATATATATCAGATGTGCTCCCAAATTTTAAATTGTAGCGGAATCAGAGCGGCAGTTTTTTTAAACCAAGGAAAATATAAATTTGCTTACCTTTTACCTTCACGACGTATTCGTGCAGTTTACAAAAAAAAATGGTTGTCTGTAAAGTCGGCTTACTGACGATAGTTAAACGTGACAACGTCTTAAGAAATCAGTACGCTGATAGCGCGAGTAGTGATACCGCTCGACTCGGCGGGTGGCGCCCTCAGCGCTCAGCTTCGTCCGCATGGCACTGACGACGAACTAACGGTAACGTCATGTTTTGCGGGCGTGCAGCCGGCTTCACCGAATTATAAGACGTTATCACGTCAATATGAAATTTAGATATAATTTAAAACAAATTAAAGTCGGTTTTTGTTTGTGTGGATTCTTTTGTAATATTTAATGTAAATATTTTTTCTGGTTTTTAGTTTTAAGCACCTTACAGAACACGGCACACGAGTACCTTAGTAAGTGTAATACGAGACTGATGAATGTCCACAGCTTCATAGCTCTACAGCTCTACACCATCACTGCGACGTGTCACATGAATGGGCGAATCGTACTCCAAGTATTTACATACTTAATGACGCGGCCGTCGCTTGCTTAATGAGATGCACTATCAAACTGCTGCGAAACTGCGAATAAGGTTTATGTTCGACGTAAAACTAAATAGTTTTATAGTGGAAATTGACGCGAGCAGCGAGCTTCAAACGGTGGTTCGTTACTTGGGGCAGTTTTTTGTTCGTTAACACGTCAGCTGCGAAGCCAATTTCAGAGAACTTACTCGTATAGCCAACTCGTATAGTAACGCAACGCGTATTTGACAGATTAGAACTCGTAACTGTGTACTGCACTGCAGTGCATATTAGACCAGAACAATCCCAAAAAATGTGTTTTAAAACTCATAAGTAAATTCTCAAAATATTGTAACATTTTTTTTGTCTAAAATATTACAATCATTCTGTGAGACAGAGCAGCGATTATTTTTCATGTTTCGGTAATTATATTGTACATATACTATGTTAAAATTAGTGTATTAAATCGTGATCGCATCAGATCTATTATTTTTTATGATATGATTTATTCAATAAAATAACTATTTCCGAACCTGACTACCTTACATAATCTTCAATTATATTAATGCAAATTTCTCAATAGATTTATCTGCCCGCCATATAAATTACGGATACACGCAACACATCCTATTCATAACTCATTTTCCTAAAGCGAGCGTAACTCGAGTCACACACGGCACAATAACGAGGGCACCCCGGGAGCGCGATTGTCATTGGTGCACTATTGTTCACTTTATAAGGCACCACTGTCCGCATTTGGTTGGACGTGTCTAAATGGGCATAGATCTATGACCGCGGCTTCGCTTTTTACACCGTCCATTTTAACCAGACCCGACAGCCATTAAACACTTTTAATAACGTCTCAAGTACGAAAAGCTCTTTTGTTTTTGGTTTTCTGTATGCCAGTTACGTATGGCTAACGTTGTCAAAGTTACAGCTTTCTTCTTAGTTGTTGACTTAATTAGTAAGCTGGATATGTGAATGACAGTGCAATGCATTCGGTTCTAAATCTAGAAAACATCGTTATATTGAAAATATGGGTGGCGTCGGCTTTACGTCTTTTACCGGATTTGTATGGGACGTGGACTCTTGTTTCTGTTGATTGTACATTTGTACTTAGCTACATTAGTTATTACTTCTTCCATTACTTTTTACCTTCTATGGATTTGCTGCTCTATATTCTTACAGACATGTAGAATATTCTTTTATAGTCTAACACATTTAGCGTTTTATAGGAACCTATGGAGCTGGTGTCAGTTGACTTCTCGTGCAGACCGTACTTTGGGCAAGCGCAGAAAGTGCTGGACTAACTATACGCTAACTTACTATGCTTACACACGCGCGTAGAGTACACCTGAAAGCAAATATAAAACATACTCGAAGGATTCCATGTGCCTGCCATACTGAAAAATAAATCTCTCCACCATATATTTATTACATACATAAGTATGTTTAATATGTAATAAATAAATGTTTATGTTAGATGACAATCGAACTCACGACCTATCGTTTAATGAACAGAATTCACTGCCGACCGAGTCACAAGGCCGGTCAACAAATACTTCTTACAGACAGAAAATTTTCGAATTTCATTCTACACTAGAAGCATCCCATGGTTTCATCCGCCTAGTTCTCGGACCAGTTATTTATCCAGAATAAAAAATAACCTATATGCTATTTCAGACCATAACCTATTTACGTACTGAATTTCATCCAAATCCCCTCAGTAGTTTTTGCGTGAAAGAGCAACAAACATACGTCCATATATTCTTACTAACTTTCGCATTCATACTATTAGTAGATTGCAAATGAAAATTATTCGTTATGATTAGTGTTTTATCTAATTCCCAAATTCCCAATTATTTACGTGACTACCCACCCGGCTGGCGACACAATACTCTGCCGTGTAGTAAAACTTTCCATCCTACCCGCAACTTTGACTAATTGGCATCGTCGATTGCCGCGACGCGACGGTAAGTTGCCTCGTAACAACTCTTTCATGTGGAATTTATCGGAAACTAAACGCTCACTTCTACTTCGTTCAGGTTGAGCAAATGATAAAGTCGTATTTCAAAAAATATTTTCTCAGATCTTACAACAGCAAAAATCATTTATAAAATATACATACATAAATTGACACAGAATTCATTAAATTTTGTAACGTCAAAAAAATTCAAAAAGATCAAAAATACTATAGTGGCCGGCAAACAAGTTGACCCAAAATTGACGTGGAAGGGGAAAATTCGCGCAAACTTCATTGGGTCAACTTGTTTGCCAGCACCTATAATAAAATACTCTAAATATATTAAAATACGCTATAGCCAATAAAACACAACCTTTGCCAGTAGTGGTAGGTACAGCTTTTTACAGAGTAAATAATAAAGTATAATATTAACCAATAATATTTACTATGTTCTGAAAATATGTATATATGTATTCTGCTTTGTCGAATTTAGAACTTTCATAAGTTACAGCTACGAGTAAAATATTAAAAACCATTAGAAATAAGCTTTTCGATGGTATTTTCTTTATTATATTTGTATATTATGTACTTCATACACCGTTTTTTTTTAATTAGCAAAATTATAACATACTATGTACCTATGTAGACAGCATAGCACAGTGATAACTGTGCAATAAGTTTACTCTTAAACTCAATATTAAAGAATCTGTGACTAGTTGAAATTTACAAAAATCCTGCCTAGCCCCGAATTGCCCAACCGGCCATATCTGGCCGCGACCTTACCGCGACTTTAGACCTTATGACCTCGCGTGACGTCGCATCGTCCGCGCGGCACCCGCGCCACTTATCCCCGCCGGCCTAGAAGTATAGTCAATTGGTTATGTATATAAACAAAACACTAAAATGTCATTGTTAATTAAAAATGACGTCGTAGTGTTATCTTTTGCACAGCTATTTACATCACTCTCACTCTGTTCTGGCCTACCTGCGGCCGCTTTTCGCCCGGTACTTACGACAAACGCGCGCGCCTGCCTTGCAAAACTAACTACCTACTTTTTAAAATTTCAAGTTATGTAATACTTTGCCTTTATAACTTTATGAGCCTGGACCGGCACAATTACATTAAATTTAGTTTGTCTAATTTTTACATGCTAGATAAGGTAAAAAATAACGTGTTTTTGGCATAAATATGTAAAAATTTCTATACTCATTTTTTAATTATTATTAAATTATAAAATGTTATTTTGTATTTATTGCAAATAATTTCCACCACCAGAATTGATTCACACACGCTCATTCAACCAGGCATTCTGCTCTGGCATTTTGTTTTAAGACTTGTGCAATGTCCGATTGACCAAAATAAACATGGCGTTTTATTTCACTCCCTAAAAAAATATCACTACACCTGATTTTTTTACCACATGGACTATCATCAACTAACCTTGACTGCGATCGACACGTAACTAAAGAAATGCAAGTGATAATTACATTTGTTTTTAGGTAACTTGAGGGTAGGTGGGGGTCACGACCACCCGGTCGTGACTCGTGACCTTGAACATGGATAACATGTTTTAAATAAATAAGCACTGATGCGAATACTACAAAACTCACGTTTGTCAGTGGCCATAAATTGGATAATGACCAAGATTTTTTTTTAAATCTGATTTTCATTTGTTTTTCAGCATGTTGTTTTCAATAACGGTAGTAGATAACACAGTAAAAAATTTGCTAATTGAAAAAAAATAACGGTGTATGTGTATACTGCTGGCCAAAATCATCACACAGTGGAAGTCAGATCGCAAACGACGGTACAGTCAACCAACTAAGCAATAGCGAGACTTTGATAAACACCTCAATATTTACTAGGTATACAGGGTTATTGGTAATCAGCCTGCATCCTTTTAAGGGGATGTTAGGTACATTCAATACGTCAACTTTTGTTCTACAGTTTTAAAAAAAAAAATGTTTTTTCTTTTACAAAATAAATAAAAAGTGCATTTGCACGGTCTAAAAGTATCGAAATCTTCGTAACAATTCGTAACGAGAGCGCGTGCGCTCTTTAACGCGCAAAAAATGATGTACCGAAGTGAATAAACACTAAAAAGTCGCTAAACAGTACAAAAAAGGGCAACAAATACAATTTTTTTTGGGTTATCTATTAAGTTTTAACGAAAGTTGTAGAACAAAACTTGTTTGTTTAAATATACAGAACATGCCCTTAAACGGATGCAGGCTGATTACCAGTAACCCTGTATATTATGCTGGCTCCCGATAGCGCCAAGAGGAATAAGGGTAGGAAGGATTTGCCGATCATTGGGACATTTCAGGCTCTTAATTCTACTCATATTATTTATGCGAAGATTAAGATGATATTATTGTAGTAATTTTAAATATGCACACATTTCAAACGAAGTTACGGCTGGTCTATCCCGGAGTCCCCGGGTTCAAATCCCAAGCGCAACACTATTTTCGTATTCATGTGCGTAATACCGCTAACTTACAAACGGTGAAGGAAAACATCGTGAAGGAACCGACACATAAGCACCTAGAATCTTTCGAAGTCATGTGTCATCTACCAACCCGCACTGGGCCAGTGTGGTGGATTATGGCCTTGAATTTTCATAGGCTTAATTTTTCATATTTGCAAACAATGATTGCGATTAATAATAAAGGGTAACAACCTTCAAATACTTTAAATGCTCTCCGTCTCAAGACATAGATTCAATTCTCTAGTACATTCCATTCCATATAATTTAGTATGACAGAAAACAAAGTAATAAAATAAATAATATAACGAACTTAAAATATTAAATTCTATATACTACGTTTGCAACAAAAAACGCCAATTTATTTTGACTATGCAAAATAACTTGTCGAAATTTATTCGCCGGTGCTCAAATGTATTCTAAGCTTGATGCAACTAGTTCCGTTGTTCAAGTATATTGTAAAGGAGAACTTAATGATTCGATGTAGTATATTTCAATCAGTGTAATCGTGGTATTAGCATACACGATTTACATGGGCTTCGATTGGTTTACAACTTGCATTTAGTAGGAGATAGGAGTAATTAGTACGAATGGAACCACTCACTTACGCATATACGTAAAGCAACGGCACTTACTTTCATAGTAAGTGCCGTTGGACCGCTATATTGAAATCGGTTAGGATGTATAGGATTGGCCATATTGTCCTGCTTGACCACACGTATTGTTATTCTACTAATATAATAAATGGGAAAGTTTGTTGCTCAATCATCTGGAAATGGCTGAACGGATCGCATTGAAATTTGAAACACAGTTAGAATACAGTCGGGAAAACCACCTAAGCTACTTTTTACAACGAAAAAGTTAAGGGAACACCACGACACGTGGGTAAAACCACGAAGTGCTGATATTTTACTCATATTTACCAATTACTATCGTTATAGATGGCAACTTACACTAGACTCAACAAAAATTCAGCAGTAAACATTTTCGTCAAGACTCTAAATAATAACTTTAATTAATATAATATATCAAGTAGCAGGGTTCCACGCTTTACACATTCCCATAATTCTATGGCGATGAAAAGAGGCATCTAGGTTGGTCCAGAACATACTGTAACTGAGCTCCAAATATCAACACGAGCCGTTCAGCCGTTGTCGCCATGTCGGTGACGCAAATACGTAAGATTTTACGCCTAGGTACAAAAAAATGCACCACGCGGCTAAATAAAATAGACTTTTAGTTCAAAACAAAGCCAAAACCATTATACTCGTTGGTAGACGATATTTTGTAGTGATAGGACACTTTGCAGAGTCCGTCTCATCACACCTTTACCAGATTTTCTACCGCCAAGTAGTATTGTGCAAACATTACTGTGTTCCGGTTGAAGGGCAATGGTTTGAGTGAAATTACAGGGCATAGATATAAAACATCTTATATCTCTGGGTGACGAGCGCAGTGCAGTGCTGGGTAATGATTTGGACTTTTCATGTTCGAATAGCTGCGAGTAACTATGCTGTTATGCGGCAGACATGTTGCTTACCATCAGGCACATGACCTGCTCGTCTCGTCACACTACAATATAAAAAATAGTTATAAAAAAAACAGTGGACACTGCGCAACCGCCCAATGTCTCAAAATGGAACGGCTCAAATGTGTGAACGCTTCCAAGGCACGCATATTCTGAATAAGCCCTATAATGTTTACTATGACATTGATTTTATGGAATTGCAAATCGGCATAAGTTATGTTGTTTCATGTTACTCGCAAGGCCGCTAAACTATCAGACGAGTGAATTATATGTGCTTTGGAAATTACGTATTGTCAATTTCACAAAAACGTCTAAACGCTGAGTTACAACATTTAACTTATAGTTATACTGTCTCGTATTTTAACGACGCCGACGCCATCGTCAAAAAAAAACTTTTGTGATTTCACTTTCACTTTACCCCATCATTTTTAGGGTATAAAATGTAAAAACGGAACCCTTATAGATTCGTCATGTCTGTCTGTCCGTCCGTATGTCACAGCCACTTTTTGCCGAAACTATAAGAACTACACTGTTGAAACTTGGTAAGTAGATGTATTCTGTGAACCGCATCAAGATTTTTACAAAAAAAAAAAAAGTTTTTTTTTATGGATACTTAGAACTGAAACTTAAAAAAACTTTTTTCATCAGACCTATACGTGTGGGGTGTCTATCGATAGGTCTTTAAAAATGATGGTAATGATTTTTGTCTACACTTAATAGTTTGCGCGAGAGATACTTCCAAAGTGGTAAAATGTGTGTGTCCCCCCTCTAACTTCTAAAATAAGAGCATGATAAAACTAAAAAAAAAATATGATGTACATTACCATGCCAACTTCCAACGAAAATTGGTTTGAACTCGATCTAATGAGTAGTTTTTTTATTACGTCATAAATACACTACTATTAAAACATCGATCAAAGTTACACCGAACTACAAGAACTTATTTATTATGTTACTTGCTGCTACGGAACCCTTCATGGGCGAGCCGAACTCACACTTGGTCGCTTTTATTTAAGTATGTCTTGATTAAATGGCGGTGATAGTGTTTGTTCGTATGATTTTGTATTTTTTTCACGATTCAGATAAAGAGGAATGAATGAATATAGCATGTACTATTAGCGTCCCGCGGTGTTACCCGCGTAGTTCCCGTTGCCGTTATTTTTTTCGGGATAAAGTGTAGCCTATGTATACTTCCAGACTATAATCTACCTGTATTCGCAATTTCAGCTCGATCCGTTCATACGTTACGACGTGATTGAGCAACAAACATCCAAACATCCATATATTGATCTCTATAATATTAGTAGGATTACACATCATCACAGGTAAGATGTTCTCATTACAAAAGTTGAATAAAACCTTTTAAAAGTGTTGAGCGCGGGTTTTACTGAAGGTTCACTCTCACTTTCGTTTCGGTATGAAGTTCATTGCGGCAGGCTTGGAGGAGGAATCACCAGGAACTGGAGAACATTGCTGTCTTACTTTTGAGATCTACTCGACTACGACCAGTATGATTTCAAGTCGAGAGTGAATAAGTACTTTCTAGAAATACTTGTTTCACCTTCAGTCACAACGTCATATTTTCTAACAGGCGAGTTAGTAGTCACAAAAAAATGTGTGTGCTTAACACCGCACGGCAGAAGTGAAAACTAGAAATAAGAAATAATTATTAAAAGTTATTGAATAATTGATAATAACAAGAAATATTACATATAAATATACTCGTAGTAAACACAGTGACACGACAGTAAAGAGCCGCAGCTGACTGCGGCTGGGCTGATAGCTCAGTCGAGGCAGACATTGAAATAGAAAAAAATCCGGGGAGCGATTTATTTTTAAAACGTCGGGGAGGGTTGTTGGAAGTATAAATCTCGATTTTCTAACTAATTCCGGTAGAGGGTTCGCCGCCATCTTAGTTTAAAGTTTTTGTGAAATAACTCGTTAATTTTCAACTTTAGAGCAAAAATGATCAGAACCAAAGTTGTTGGAAAGGTTTCTCACAAGTTTGGTCGAAATATTTTTTACGCTAGGATCAATATTTGCAGAGTTATGCTATCAAGTTTATCAAAAAAATCGTAATGAGTGTAATTTTATTTTCTTCAAATTTTGCTCTCGCACTTTTTTTACTTATTTTACTTTTAGTATTTACTGTTATAGCGGCAATAGAAATACATCATCTGTGTAAATTTCAACTGTCTAGCTATCACCGTTCTTGAGATACAGCCTGGTGACAGACAGACAGGACGGACGGACAGACGGACAGCCAAGTCTCAGTAACAGGGTTCCGTTTTTACCCTTTGGGTACGGAACCCTAAGAAGTGCGACAACCAAAGTTGAAGAAAAAAAAAATTAAACCCATTACGTTTTTTTTGATAAACTTGATAGCATAACACTGCAAATGTTGATTCTAGCGTAAAAATGACATGAATCAAACTTGTGAGAAATTAAATTTCCAACAACTTTGGATACGATAATTTTTGCTCTAAAGTTGAAAATAAACGAGGTATTTCACAAAAACTTTAAAACAAGATGGCGGCGAACCCTCTACCGGGATTAGTTCGAAAATCGAGATTTATACTTCCAACCGCCTCTTCGACGTTTAAAAAAAAGAAATCGCTCCCCGGATTTTTTTCTATTTCAGGCTAATTTTATGTCTGCCCCGACCGTACTATAATATTTCTCGCTCGGGTACACTCGGAGGTCTCAAGTACACCCGATCGAGTCTTTTGTTTACGAGCGTAACGATCAACCTCATTCACAGCCTAGACCAACTATTCTTTCAAAGTTCACTGCCCACGAAAAAATATGTATACGGTGCGCCAAAAGAAGTTTTCACTCCAAAAAGTTGTTTGTAGGTGTTAATTTTGTACGTACAAATGATGAAAACAAAGAACTGCCACCAAACAACAGACACACCATACATCAGACGCACAATGGCTTATATTAATTAAACAGTTCGCGTGCGCATAGACAATACGAACGTATTTACGTAATAAAGAATCAATATCACTAAAACCATGTTAAATCAACATTGGGCGAAGGCGGCCAGAGACAAGAATCCGAATATTTATGGCCGAAGGAACATAGAGTTAGGGAGGAGTAGAGCGGTAATGACGTCATATTTCGTCTGTCGCGGCGTTGGGAATGGATGGGACGCTGTGACGCTGAGTTGTTGGAGAAAATATGTTGTTTTGAGAATTTTGTTGAGGAAACGTTACATTATTTATTAAGAAGCTTACACACGTTAGTATAGAATCCAGATTCCTTTGATCGTCTTACGATTATCAGACTAATTGTATTTTTAGCTCGGTAGTCTGTCAAACAAATAATTAGTGATCTCAGAAATAAAATTGAGTTTCGCTCTAAATACAGGCTTAATCTTTAAACTAAAACCGATATATACTTAAGAAACGGTATGCTAAAAAGTTTTTTTTACTGGCTTATTATAAAACATGACATAAACTCGATTATGTGTCTTTGAGCTGGTTAAGCAGGTATCGTGACAGTGTATAATTTTAAGTTGTATTAGGTATAATAAAACAAATAAAGTTTTGCTTCACTGATTTACTAAATTAAATTTTAAATTTTTATTGATTGGTGTAACATTAACAATCCATTCATCATTAGCCCCATTTATCGGCAATCGTTAACTATTTATAACCCTCATTCGCTTTTATATAAAAAAATGTAATATAGATTTTTTTAACCGTACCCATTAACTTCATAATACTCACACTTTACTAAGGTTAGAGAGACAAATAGATATTAAGCCGGAAATATTCTGTTCTACCAAACAGAAATTTTGTCTATTTCTTCCTAGCTCTGTGTAGAAAAAGCCTAATTTTATTAAGGACGCGCCCGCACCCGAAAAGGCGCGAAACACACGCGATATAAAAAATGGCGGAGTATTTGAATGCGTGAATTATTGTCTTTTAAGGAGAAATAATACACCTTAGGATTGTATGGAACGCACACGGCGCGTTTGATAAATTGCTCGGTGGGGCTTGGTGATAATTGCTGGTGTGGTTATTTTCAATAGCTTTGCTATATATTTTTAACGAAAATTGATTCTTCCTTTTAGTTTGGATCTCTCACCGCCCTATTTCTAAATATTTCAATCAAGTCAAAAACCTCTCAAAGTTTTGACTATAGCCAATTGATTAGAAAATTTCCACGTTTTTGACGTCAGACAAACTCAAAGAAACCGAGTGGAGCTTAAGTCGACTTTATAATACGGCGATTACAGTCGTCTCAGCCATCATATTCCAAACATTTCCTCGAGGTTTTTGCAAAGCAAATATTCTCAAAAAAAATCTGTCTTTATGGGGTCTCCATTGGAGTCACTGTCTCTTTTCCTTCTGCTTGTTCAGCCAGAAGGAGATCACAAGGGAGAAACGCCAGGCACGCACCTCAGGAGCTCTGTAGTAGGTACATCAACTAAACTAGGGGAAACGTAGCCTATGTGGTGTTTTAGACTATAATCTAACTGCATTCCAAGTTTCAACGCGATCCGTTCAGCTGTTCCGATATGATAGAGTAACAAACATCCAATCTTAGATATTTGTAATACATATTAATAGGATTTATTAACTTAATTTGCGACATAAACTTTTTTTATGCAGGTTCTACTCACAAGTTGTACAGCTTTTTGCGTGACGTAAGCCGTAGGTAGTTCAGAATTCTTCGTAAATGTACCATTTACCGACAACATAAGTAATATCTATCACACCTCCCGGCCGGTGATTTGATTACAATTTATGGCTTTCATGGACACTGTTCTCCAACTGCGCGACGATTGCGATATCAATTCCATACCTAGTTTGATGACGTCATACTATTTAGTTTTATTGTATTGTCACATGATCAAAATGCGAAGGAATATGTTTATATTAAAGTCTGGCTTGACTTGCATAGTTTTTATAAACGATGTAGGAAGCCTTTAAAGCTCTTTGTTCTTGTTATGTTCTTCCAAATGTTGGATCGCTGGCCAAAAACTAGCCAACGAATAAGGCCCTGCCATGATTGTTTTATTGTTCAACATGATGAAAACGAGAACGAAAATGAAAATGAGAAGGAAAATAAGAATGAAAATGAGAATGAACAAAAGAATGAAAATTAGAACGAAAATGAGAATGAAAATGAGATTGAAAATGAGAATGAAAATGAGAATGAAATGAACAATGAAAGTTGTGTTTGTTCCCTCGTGGATTCTGCAAGGTGCCCTACCACTACAAAAATGAATCCCGTATTATTATAGAAACATTAGTGTACTACGCTGATGTACTGATGAACAAGTTCAAATGAACACAATATCGAGTTGTTAATACCACTCTGATTCCTTATTCCAACTTTCCTATATATAAGACTCAATAAAATTTGCATTGAAACAACCGTATGTGAGTCGCTTGCACTAAAATGCATAACGTACAGCGGGCCGTCAACAAAATGGTTTAGTGCAAATTGTCGTTTAATTAAAGTTAGTATATTATGACCGGCCGTGCATTTAACGAGGACCGTGGTGTGAGATAACGTGAGATTTCTGAGATACAATGTATGTCATATTGAATTTTTAGGGCCAATTTTACCAAACTAACAGCGTCCGACCAAAATGGTCGACCAAAATGGTCGGACGCTGTTACCAGCATACCAGCATACAGCATGTAAACCAGCGTAGTTTTGGTTCTCATATTTTTTCCAATAAAAGTAGTTTAGATGTTCTTCCAGATTTCAATCTAACGGTTCCAAATCTTAACCCGTTTTTTATGGTATACATAGAGTGACAAGACGATCAGGACATGTGTCTGATGGTAAGCAACATGTTTGCCCATAATAGCACAGTGACACGCAGCTATTGGAACATGAAGAGTCCAAGTCATTACCTAGAACCACACTGCGCTCGACACTCGGAGATATTATAAGGTGTTTTATCTCTTAGCCTAGTAATTTATCTGGAAACATTGCCCTTCAAACCGGAACACAGTAATGTGTATAAAGGTGTGGTATTTCCCCTAGCAAACTCCGCAGAGAGCCATACCACTACTAAACCGTTTTCTTGCCGTCTTCTGAGCAACAACCATGCCAACAATTAAATATCAAATTTTTGCAGTTGTTATATTATACTACTAGAATTAAAACTAAATACCGATATTTTCTAAAGAAGAGTTACGCAAGCCAAAATGGGGTTTTATTTATATGTGTAGTTTGTGACAACTTTGTCTCACAAGAATATAATAAAGGCCATTATCCACCACGCTGGCCAGGTGCAGGTTAGTAGATGACGTATATTCTGAAAAAGATATATTATGTCTTCCCACAAGTCGCTTCCACGCGGTGTTTCCCTTTACTAGAAATCTTTCAAGCACCTCTGTCATCCGCCAATCTTCCCTTCACCAGTGTGACGATACTCACTAATGATCACACGTCTTGGTTATTCCATACATATTCTACGAGTATCTCTAAATGCCTAAACCGTGAAGCAAAAACTTCGTACGCCTTTTTGCACACTTATACTTTTGTTTGTTATTTTATATAATTACTAGCTGTGCCCCGCGGTTTCACCCGCGTCTATTTGAGGAAAATTCATACTAAAATATCCATTGCTGGCCACTTTATTACGTTTTACGGAACCCTAAAAATACGTAAATAAGCAACAATGCATTGTTGTAGAACAAATTTGATTACTTCAAATGACACAAACTTCAAATGTGGACACGCGCCGTTACAGACTTCAACGACCAAAGAGAATTTAAATTCACGGAACTAAAGCTCTCGAAGATAAATATTTTTCCCCGTTTTCTTTTTATTCTTCACTTATACTCCGTACCTATTGATAGTAGCGTAATGTTATATACCCTACAGCCTTCCTCGATAAATGGAGTATCCAACAAAAAAAAAATCTTTCCTATCAGTCCAGTAGTTTCCGAGATCCTAGCGTTCAAACAAACAAACAAACAAACTCTTCAGCTTTATAATATTTTATATAATTATGTTAAAGTTAAATGGCAAGTAAGTACTGCAGTTAATTTACAATACCTATAAGGCGTGAGAGGTCAAATCTAACGACGTTAGATTGTGGTGAATTTCAACCACTTGGCGACCAATACTTTTTGTAAATTGGTGTAACCAGTCCTTACAATTTAAATTTCTTGGGTCGCTGGCATATTATAATACACAGTTTATGTGAGACTGATCCAACTGTTTTGACACCTTGAGCAGGTTGTACAGAAATCGTTAACATGGTGGACTATTATTACGAGTACATCATTTGCTATTTGGATATAAATTACTACGTACATACCTACGTGTTGCCTGATCAATTGTTTTTACAAATCTCAAAAATGCCCCTTGCGCATATATACCTGGCAAGTTTTCACTTTTTTTCAAGAAAATGTATGGCACTTGGTCTATTGCCTACCAAACTTGGGCTAACTCAAAAGGCGCAGGCTCCAACCTATTCTAAACTTCCTAAAAATACTCCCGCACTTACCTAAAAGCATGAATGAAGCACACCGACTGGTGGTGGTAGCTTGATCCTCGTGATTATCTTTAGACCTTCATCGGTCTTTGAATAATAATAATTCAGATATGCTTGGTATGAGTAGTTAGTTTGATATGTGGTGTTGTGTGGTTCTCAATATAATATCTATGGGTAAGTCCGCTTTGAAAAAAAAGCTTACCTGAAAGTATTTCTGAAAGTAATACAACTGTCTGTGCCCACTTATACAAACAGCGGCTAGACAACCACTAACTTTAATGGGTAGCACATGTGCTAAGTCCAGTAATGTACTTACTATGTATTAAATTATATTAAATTCTGCTCAGCCGTTTCAGAGATACGTGGAAACAAAAATAAACACTTCCATAATTACAAACACACAAACAAATAGATAAGATCGCTTTTTCTGCCCAAAAGGTTTTAATCTAAAGTTTAATCATTATTTCATGTAATGTTTTGTGGTACAAAAAGTGTTTTATTGTATTATATTGTATTGTAAACAGTCACCTTTATAATATTAGTATGACACTAGCTGTATTTAACGAGTAGGTACTACGACTATATCTCGTATCTCGCATGATGACTAATGCAAAGGTACCTCAGACGGTACAATCTCACCTTATGTCGTGACTGTTAGGAAAATAAACATATATTTCGTAATACGTTCAACTCAGGACCTTCGTAATTTCGCGTATATTAGTCACCCAACTAGGATCTGTTAAACGTTTTTGAAGTGAAAACTTCTGTAGGCGCGCCTAGACAGATTTTTCTTGGGCTGTGAATTTAATTCTACCGTCACGCTCGGGTATGATAAGAAATCTTCGGGCAAACTCGGGACCATGGCTATTGGCCATTTAGAAATGCGTCAGCCAATGGCAAATGCTGAAAGGGCGTGAACTCGGCATCATGTCATGGCCATCTAGAAATGCATCAGCCAATAGGGAATGTTGATGCATTTCTAGATGGCCATGCCATGACGCCCAGGCCACGCCCTCCGGTTACACCCGTGTAGTTTCCAAAGTAAGCTATCAAATTCTGAGTTATAAGTTTTCACTTCTATCGGCAGTTCCTATGACTGCCAATTTTTTTACGATGACTACGAACTAAATTACAACTTACACATAAAATTTCCACGATAGGATATATTTTGATGTCACTTAAAGTCTTACACGATAAACCATCTGGTTGTTTGTCAGTGGCATACCTAGAGCCAAAATGGCGGCCTTTTCGCTAATATTGAACTCTTCCAAGCAACCATTATAGCAGAAAACGCGAGATAAAAGATAACACACACACACACACAACGTTTTGTGTGTGTATTACGTAAATTTAATAGTGGTCATAGTTCACGTCTTTACATTACAATCAAAATAAATAATATGTGAAGTAGTGTCCAGCAAGGAATCCAAACCTTCAATTTTCCGTTTGTAATACATAGTAGTTTGATAGCATTTCTAACTAATGTAAATTAAGACTTTGTTTTCAGGAAACCAAGAACTATTACTGATGCCTAAATTAAAATGAAACACTATTTTATAAATTGAACTACAATTTCAATAGTCTTCGAGAACAAGTTGAAATGCTTTCACACACAACACCATCTGACCCAAAACTAAGCAAAGCTTTTACTATGGCGGCCAGATAGCTGATTATGATACTTATATAATTTTAAATACATACTTATTATACATAGAAACACCCAGACACAGTACAATATACAATATATTTAGAGCTATAAGATGTTATATCTCTATCAAAACATAATGCTCGTCAAACCGGATCTGAGTGATATTTTCACATAACTGCTTAGCGTTAGAAGAAACTGGCAAAGGTGTGGTACTTTTCCAAGCGGAGTCTGCAAATTTTCTACTACAGAAAGTTCCAAGATAAGTAAAACGTATCCCTATCAGTTCAGACCACTATTTCTACGCGACCCCATATTGGTTATCTCTAAATCCTTAGTCCCATTTACCGTCCAACTGACACCGTAACTGAGGCGGACTGTATCAGTATAAACAGCCCACTTAATGTTCCCGCTGCTGGGACTCGGGCCTTCTCTCGCAAGGAGAGAGTCAAGGCCATAACCCACCACGCTGGCCAAGTGCGGGTTGGTGGATGACACATGACTTCGAAATATTTTAGGTACACGGTTTCCTCACGATGTTTTCCTTCACCGTTTTAAATTAGCGGCGTATCGTAAATGTGTACAAAACAAAGAAGTGGAAAATGTGAAGTAAGTTAAGAAATAGTACCTGGGTGACCGAGCTTTGCTCGGTTTTAACACTGAGTATACTTAGATACCTACAGGTAAAGGGCTCCCAGTAATAGATTTTCTCAAAAAAAAGGAAGAAAGAAAAAATAACTTGAAAAAAGAGAACCCATCTGGATTCGAACCCAGGGTCTACTGCTTCATGACCGCCCATCTTATCGACCGAGTTATTATACGGCCGCGCAGCATTGCGAAATTTACCGTCGCATTCTAATGTAAATGTAACAGTCTTTCATTGTCTAAAAAACGCGCATAAAATGCGTTTAAAAAAAAATTAAAGTTAGATCGATTTATCGTCCCCAAAACCCCCTGCATACATAATTTCATGATAATCGAAAATTGAGCCGTTTCCGAGAATCAGATTATATATATACCTACATATATACAAGAATTGCTCGTTTAAAGGTATAAGATGAAACTCAGTTTAATCAGAAGAAGTGTCAGTTTAATTTCAAATTGAAGTCGGTTTTTGTGTAAAAAATTAAAATATTAGTTTAACTTTAGACCCCCCAAATCGTGAAAAGTTAAGTTGACAGTGTCCCTATCAGCTTAGACCAGCATTTCCACGCGACCCCGTACTGGTTATCTCTAAATCCTTAGACCCATTTACCGTGCAAGTGACACTGCAGTGAGGCGGACGTTGTAAATTAAACTCTTGCATGCCGCACATTAACCTGTCTACCGCGTCACGGTCTTAATTAACACTTACCGGCTTGTAGTCTTACCAGTAGTACCACGGCTTACTGCCGTATGGAATGCCTGGTAGTAATTAATGGCACACTTGCTGTATCAGATTTGTGGGCTGATTACGGTGTTACGCGTTTAAAAAGACGAAGTAATGGCTAGAATGTGACACAATGGTGAAGTCATACATAGCAACGATCTCAATACAAAGATGTGCCCTCCCAAACTTCAGGGCGCACGGAATCATGTTATTGTTGGGAAGAGTGAGCTCACTCTTTCCGTTCTAGTCGGTTGGTCCGTCGGTTTTTACCTATCACAATTCGTTGTCAACAACCGAAATAAGTAGAACCACAGCATATCTCGCCGCTAGCGATTCTAGGGGTCAAGTAGATTTGTTGTTTGTAAACCACTTACGATACACACAGAGGCGCAGTTTATTACCAATTTCAGGCACATCTGTTGGTTTATATCGATGATACATAGGTATTAAGATATTGTCAGTATTTAAACAATGCAGGTTTTAAGTAGTGAGAGCATTTTGAAGGTATGAATGGAGACATGTCGCGAGCGCGCACGTCTGACGACCGCACCGCCGGCGCCGCCGCCGCGCAAATTGCTTTACTCGACGCGAGTGACGGCGGCTGAGCCGTGCCTGAGGATTAGGGTTCCCTAGAAGGATGATATTTTCACAATCACACTATTATTGAAGTGAAAACTTATTTTGGCGCGCCACAGGCAAATTTTTCGTGGGCTGTGAATTGAATTCTCGCGTCACGCTGGGGCATGATAAGAAATCTTCGAGAAAACTTAGACTGGATGGACATGTTCATGGCCACGCCCTCCGGTTTCACCCTCGTAGTTTCCAAAGTAAGCTATAAATTTCTGAGTTATACGTTTTGTACTTTTACCGGTAGTTCCTATGACCGCCAATTTTTGTAGTGAAAACTTCTTTTGGCGCGCCTAGACAGATTTTTCGTGCGGTGTGAATTGAATTCTAGCGTCACGCTTGGGTATGATAAGAAATCTTCGGCTAAACTCGGGATCATGGCCATTAGCCATCTAGAAATGCGTCAGCCAATGGGAAATGCTGAAAGGGCGTGACCTGACCAGCATTGCATGGCCACGGCCACGGCCATGGCCATGGCCACTTCTATCAGCAGTTCCTATGACTGCCATTTTTTAAAATCTGTTTGTAGTACTGAGTAACAGGACAAGGAGGCCATGTGTGTGGTAAGCAACACGCCCAGCCCATAGTGGCATAGTGTAAAAATAACTTGTGGATAATTCTGCCCTTGGAAAAATACTCAGACGTGTATTTATCAATGTACATGTTTATATAAATTATAAACATACATAGATGCCACGTTAAAATTATCAATACCGTATCGTAATAAATGAAATAGTTTGGCGGACCGAACATTCAATCTTAACATGTTATCTTCTAATCCTACTAAAACTTCAAATGTCAAAGTTTAGATGTTTGTGCCTCAATCACATCAAAACAGCAAAACGAATCGAATTGAAATTTAGAACACAATAAGATAATAGTATGAAAAAGCTCATAACCTTTTTATCCCGGGAAAAGTAAAGTAATGTAGTAAAGAAACTGTAATACTGTTTGAACTGTAGTTCAATAAGGTACTGGTAATTCAGATATGGCGTGAGCTTTATCAAATCAAATTAACACTTTGAAAAATATGATACAAAACTACTGAATCGGTTTCTTTTAAGTAAGTACGTTTCATCGTAGATCGCATCGTCGCTTAACATCAGGCAAAATGGCGGTCAAGTGCGAATCTATTAAAGTTTTGAAAAGCTCAAAGCCACAAAAGTTCCAGCGCTGCATGATCTCACTCTTGGCCAGTTTTTCATTCGCCGCTAAAATTAGCCTATGGATTGTTATTGGTTAAATTATTCTAGAGGCGTTCCTAGCTATAAGTGAATTTGCCCATCGGGCTCGGTATTTTCTATGGAAAGCGACATACATTTTTATTATGTTACTAGCTGAACGCGCGCGCGTTGCTACGCCATCTATCGAAAATCGATCATACCAATTCAAATTTTGAACAAATTCGGTTACTTTAGGTTCTAATGACGCGACCTTTAAAATTTGACATATTTTATGCTGTCACGCAACGAAAGCTCTCAAAAAGCAATATTTTTTCCCGTTTTTGTTACATTTTTCATTCCTGCTCGGCTCCTGTTGATAGTAGCGTAATGTTAAATAGCATATAGCTTTCCTCGATATATGGACTATCCTACAAAGAAAGAATTGTTCAATTCGGACCGGTAGTTCCAGAGATCCATGCGTTCAAACAAACAAACAAACTCTTCAGCTTCATAATATTAGTATAGATTTAATACTAGCTGCGCCCCACGACCTAAGCTTTTAGAAGGGATTTTACCCCTTAAAGGCCTACGTTTTTTACAAACTTTGAATGTCCTATTTATTGATATGTCTATTATTTAAAGCCTATAAAATAAGTTTCAAGCTTTTAGCTTCGAAATCTTCAAAATTTTGATTCACGTTCCTGTTTGGTTTAAAAAACTGTTTTTTTCTTAGACTAAAAAAGTTCAAAGTTTTGCATCTTTGTAACAACTTTTATTTGGTTTGGTTATGTAAGTAGTTAACGCGTGAAAGCGTAAAAGACAGAGATTTTTTCGCATTTATTAATATTAGTAAGAATTGTTCTTTAGATTATCTAAATCCATTTAGTACGACTAATGTTGTAGTTTTTAAAAACGCCTCCATGTTTGAAACATTATCTCAAGGCTTACGCGAATCAAAAAAATATTTCAAATTTTTAAATTAAATCTAATTGGTATAGAAATGTTCGACAGGTAAAATAAAGTAATGAAAAACATTTAAAAAATTGACCTATACACACTGGCCTCTCCAAGAGACAACTTGGAACAATCTGGCATCCCCGGAGGAGGTGCTACGGCCCTATTGTGGTAGATTAGGCGTTTGCCGACTTTTAGTGCGTATGAATACTTTTTTTATTGTACTCTTATGATGCTGCTTGAACTTGTTATTACTTGACTTATTATTGAAGTGAAAACTTTTTTAGGCGCGCCTAGACAGATTTTTCATGTGGTAAATTGAATTCTATCGTCACGCTCGGGTATGATAAGAAATCTTCGGGTAAACTCGGGTCCATAGCCATTGGCCATCTAGAAACACGTTAACCAATGGTAAATGCTAAAATGGCGTGGCCTGCCCATCATGGCATGGCCATCTAGAAATGCGTCAGCCAATGGGATTAAAGGCCGGGTCACACAGAGGCGATCCGATAGCGATAGCGATAGCGATCCGAGACGGGATTTTTTGTAATGTTCGAATTCGTATGCAACCAGTAAGCGGGCGCGATCCCATACTCGGTATCGGATCGCTATCGCTATCGGATCGCTATCGCTATCGGATCGCCTCTGTGTGACCCGGCTTTTAATGCTGACGCATTTCTAGATAGTCATGCCATGATGACCAGGCCACACCCTCCGGTTACACCCGTGTAGTTTCCAAAGTAAGCTATCAAATTCTGAGTTACAAGTTTTCACTTCTATCGGCAGTTCCTATGACTGCCAATTTTGAAACTGTGTAACAAAAGACGAATCTGAGGCGGCAAACTGATTGTTGTTTTGCCATGTATTTTTTGTCATTATTTCCATTATTGACATATGTGCCTATATTCTTTGAGTACCGATTTAGCCATTTGCTAGAAGTGATATCAAACAAGCTCAGTTTTTACCAGTAGTTTTCTGGGCCGAAATACGCACGAAACAAATTTTGTTTTACCACAATTCAAATAATGTTTACACGATGTCAAATATCCCCTCCTGTTTCACACCTCTAATTTCAGAAGTCATTTACAACGCTAAGCGATTTTGACCAACACATAGTAAGCAATAAAGTCTAAAATGCGTTAAATTGCGTCGTAAAGATGTAAAACTGTTTGGAAATGCTCAAACCGCAATTTTCATAGTTAGAATGAGTTTGTAATGTATCATTTTGTAGTCACGTTTTGGTTTAAAGTTAACAAACTATTTAGCTTTGGGTACAGCTGCTAATGTTATAATTTAACCTGATTTCGCAAACGTACATTTTAACTTGAGATTGTATCAAAACTCATTAATATTTCGTCTGTAAGAGTTGTTTAATTAAGTTAACATTTTTGATAACACGTAAACCGTTGGAGAACCCGGCTAGGGTTCTGGAGTGGAGACCGTGAATTTGATAACCGTAGTGTAAAACGCCCTGAGACTCGATGGAGTGACGATATATGAAAGACGGCTGATCGCGATTGGAAATGTAAGACCGAGGATCGGGCTGAGTATGATGGGACAAGCCTATTTCCAGCAGTGGACGAACACAGGCTGATGATGATGAACATTATTGGAGTGAACACTTCTTTAACACGTTGAGTAATTTTTGGTAGGGGAATATCTTATGGGTTTACGTTATGTTAATGTAACGGCGTAACGTTGGAGAGGCAGCGGAGTAACGGCTGCGGAGCGGAAAGTGTGCGTTAGGGTCGGTACACATCGTTACACTTAGACGTTTTTTGGGTGAGTGAAATCTTGTAACTTCGAGTCACCGATATGCGCAATAGCAGTATACCTGCTGCTGTACTGGTGATGTATTGTCCAATATTTGTGCTGTTTTACATTAAAATTCTAAGTTATAAGTTTTCAATTGATATATGTTAGTCCAGACTATAATCTAACCGTATTCCAAATTGAGGTCATTGAGCAAGAAATGTCAATGTTTTGAAATTTAGATGTTTGTTACTCAAATACATCATAACGTATGAAGAGATCTGTTAGCAATTTCGAACATAGTTCGATCATAGTCTGGAAGAACACAAACATAGGCTAAGAATACTGGAAAATAACGGGAACGACGCGGGTAACAACGCGGGGCGCTGCTAGTTTTATTATTGATGCGAACATAGTTAATTTATAATCTAGAATAGCACATAGGCAACTTTTATGGCGGCAAAACCACGGGATCGGGAGTAATGCAGGTGAAGCCACGTGGCACTAATAGTGTGAAATAATGAAATTGCCGTGAAATAGGGGCTTTCATTCGACAAAGAATTTTATTCTTGTTTATGCTCTAATCTATTTTTATGACGGGTATCATCGGGGTATGAACATTTCTGATTCTCCATAAGGTGTTTTCTCCATAACGCTTTTTGTTTAGGTAAAACTATAATAGGGAATTTGCTAATCGTGAGCTCATAGTTTTAAACCCCGTCAGCATCTTGGATTTTCTCCAAGTGCAAAACTGCCATTACCATTACTTTTAGCGGTGAAGGAAAACATCGTGAAAAAACATTGGTGTAAGACCGACACATTTTGAGGACATTTGGTATCTTCAAGTCTATACTTAGCCTGCGTCGTGATTAGACTCTTCATGTTCCAATAGCTGCGTGACACCGTGGCTCTATGCTGTTATGGACAGGCATGTTGCTTGACATGTCCTCTTTGTCCCATCTTTTTGTAGTATAACAATAAAAGGGTCCCCAATCCCAACACAAGCAACAAAGTGGACTGCTAATCCTATGCCTAAGAATATACCTAATTCCTGGACGTTGAAAGCAGATAAAACTAGCAACACTGCTTTTAAAAAGAAATACTACTTTATATTTCTACTTCCTCTGTCAATCCAACCATCGCAACACACGAAACACTTTACATAAATCTACAGCCTGTTTTGTAAACTTGGAGCCGTTAGCCAAACTAACCAAACATTTTGAGCAGACAACACGTAGCTTCGCGTGCGGTCGCTCGTAAAGGCGCACATTACCAAAATACGCTTAGCACATGTACACGGCATACAGCTTATAAATTATACCGTTTTTGAACGTACCCCTTGCTTTTTGGACGTAATTAATAACAAGGCGGGCCGATAGCATCTACGGAGAGTCTTAGCGACGTGGGACACGCACGGATTTTTCATTGATGTTGCTTTTGAACGCGCTTTGCTGTTTTTGAATTTAGGTCAATGTGGGTTGTTTGGAGCGAGGGAATTCTGCTTTTACGTATCTTTATCATTGTACTGGCCTCGTGGCTTAGTTGGGAGCTTGGGAGTAAGATGAATAAATTATTTTGTGTTATTATAATAAAATTGTGATTCATGTTTCGTTAATGATAAATAAATAAATATTGGCAGACCTTTCACATACCTATAACACCATCTAAACCCAAACTAAACAAAGCTTGTACTGTGGGAGCCAGATAGCTGATAGAATACTTATTCTATAGTTGTAAATACAAACCTACTTGAAATACTTACATTAATTAGTGCATTGTGGACAATAAATGATAAGCTGGTAAAACAAAAAATGGTCTAGTCGGAAGAACGGCGACTGCCAATCCACGTGCACCACTGTCTTTTCGAAGTCATGTGCGTAATGCCGCTAGCTTAAAGCGGTGAAGGAATACATCGTGAGGAAACAGATATGTACCTAGAATCTTTCGAAGTCATGTGTCATCCACCAACCCGCACTGGGTCAGCGTCATTATTATTATTATATTTTTTTTAATATAGAGTGACGAGACGAGCAGGTCATGTGCCTGATGGTAAGCAACATGCCTGCCACATAACAACACAGTGTCACGCAGCTATTGGAACATGAAGATTCCAAATCATTACCTAGCACCGCACTGCGCTCGTCACCCAGAGATTTAAGTTGTTATATCTCTAAGCCCTGTAATTTCACTGGAAACATTGCCCTTCAGACCGGAACACAGTAATGTTTGCACGTTACTGCTTGGCGGTAGAATATTTGGCAAAGGTGTGGTCCTTCCCCACGCGGACTCTGCCAAGAGTCCTACCACTACTAAAATTATTGCCTCGTCATTATTGCCTCGACTCTCTCCTTGGGAAAGAAGGCCCGAGTACTAACAGTGGGAACATGTAGTGGATAATAATTAATAAATAGTAATACTTATGTATTCTACATAAGTTATACGTAGAACTAGCCAATTCGGACTTCGTTCCGCCTACGAGGTAATAAAGAAGAAGATTAAAGATTTTGGTGCCTTGACTGATGTTTTGAGTGTTTTTTTTATTAGTGAATATCATAATTTTAATACCAATTTGAATAACCATTATCCTATTCCAGACACAGACAAATCCAAAATCACAAAAATCTTAAATTGGTCCAACCGTGCTTGAGTCATAAACGTTGTGAGTAACACGACTTTCTTTTATATACTAGCTTTACCCTGCGCGCGTCGCTACGCCACCTAAAATTGATCACACCTACTCAGAAACCTTCTTGGGGTCAAGCACTTTGCTAAAGATCATTATCAAGGACAAAGGTACAGAAAAATATTATTTTTTTGTATTTAAAGATTTTTCTCTGTTCCTATGGGATATTGTCAGAAGGCAGCTAGTTTCCGATCTCCATTACTACCAGTGCCCATGTCCGGCGCATGATTTGCGGTCACGTTAAGGTGGGTAGGTTTAGACGTGGGTTAGAGCATCGACAAGTGTTTCAGGTTCACACGTAGCCGCCGCAGATGCTCGTTTCTTTCGTCACTTAGCTTTGTAAATATATCTTTACATTGTATTGTCTCAGCACGCGTTTTTCTCTCATCATTGTAAAAACGAAAATAGTCATGCACACGACTCACGATCACGCTTATTTCTTTGTTAGCGATAAGTGTATGTTTTATTAATTAGTTTTAAGAATACTGAGCCACTCCTCGAGGGTGACATTGTCTAATTAGACAAAACCCTCAATAAATAAAGAAAGATTAAAAAAAAAAAGTTTTAAGAATACATTTTTTGTTTATGTATTAGTGTGGACAATAATAAAATGTGTCTTGTTATATGTAGAGTAAATAGGTATCTTCTATTTAAGGATGTTCCATCCTAGGCCGCTCTATTAGTACGAGCAAATCGTAGCCATACATTTATTTTTAAAAATAAAAATTCCTAGTAGATAATATTCACATCCAATACCACATGTGCCAAGTACATGTGTACTAACGATAGCTAACAAGTGACATAATTCTTGAGGTGATTCTTCTATAGTTAGTTCAATTTCTATATGTCCCACATTGGAACTCAGAACCTGATGTCACAAAGAGAGAATCAAGACTAGGCTGGCCAATCACGAAATTTCGTATTTTTGTGAAATTGACTACACGCACTGGTCTAATGATACAGCAATGTAGTAAGTACGAATAAATAGTAAGTGTAAACCAACTACAAAAGTTAAAAAAAAGAATACGTCGTCCAGGTTTTTATTTTTATTTTTTAACTTTTATAGGTTTACACTTGACCGCCATCTCGCCTGATGTTAAGCGACGAGTATGGTATGATGGTATGCAAATTTTAAATTTTCACTAATATATCACATACCGTTACACCGATTTCGATAAATTATATGAGACCCCCTTAATATGATCTACCAATTAAAAAGTCATCACTATCGATTCACTATTAGTAGAGCTATCGCGTAACATACGTACAAAAACACACATCTGAATGAAGAACTTCCTTTGTTACGTTACGAAGATGCGTGGGGACGATGCCAGCTCAGCGCCATTTCTACAGGAAAATATTCTGAAGAAACCTTACTAGGACGTGTGTATTTTCAGATGTACTGTACATCTGAAAATACGCTTACCTGGACGACGTATTTTTTTTACTTTTGTAGGTTTACACTTACTATTTATTCGTACTTACTATATTGCTGTTTCATTGGACCAGTGCGTGTAGACAATTTCACAAAAAAATATGAAATTTCGTTGAGTTTCAAGTCTTAAATTGAAGGCTGTTTTTACTGTTTTCCGAGAAAATTACATAAATATTTTATTCCATTAATTAGTTAAACACATAAAACAGATGTGAATAAAATCTCGACAGACAACCATCGTCAGCAGACAATCGGTGTCGGACCGCAAATTTCCTGCCATCCAATGTGATTGAGGAATCACGCTTCACTCCACACACCTGCTTGTGGCTTTCTAAGGAAAAAAATTGCTTTCGTATCAGATCATCTGTAGGTTTAACTGAATATTACGTGTGCTGACGAGACAATAATTTGCTATTTCTTTTTTTTTTTAATGAAGAGTGACTGACGAGACGAGCAGGTCATGTGCCTGATGGTAAGCAACATGCCTGCTACATAACAACACAGTGACACGCAGCTATTGGAACATGAAGAATCCAAATCATTACCTAGCACTGCACTGCGCTCGTCACCCAGGGATCTAAGATGTTATATCTCTAAGCCCTGTAATCTCTCTGGAAACATTGCCCTTCAAACCGGAACACAGTAAAGTTTGCCTATTACTGCTTGGCGGTAGAATAACTGGCAATTTCTGTCTGATATTAGGAGTGTGCTACTACGTATCCATTACGATATTATAGCGATATGTATTCCGAATAAATTCCACTTTCACTACCACTGAAAATCTTATAATGTTGTCTGAACAACTACGATTTTTATGTTATTTTGTTTTTTACATATTTTTTGTATCCATGGATATTTTTTTTACAAAAAAAAATTGCATGATGTTTGTTCTAGTGGGCACTTCGCCGCCAACTGATATCCACGAAAATTTCCATTTACTTTTCTCGATTGAAGTTGTTTTGACATATTATATTGCGATTATGTTATAACTATTGATTTTGCTAAAGTTTTCTAAAGACAAAAACGGTATAGCCATAAACACTGAAATATATAGGTAAGAGGTGACCAAAAGACTATGCTATCGAAATTGCTATAATCAAATCCAAGGGACAGTTACGTAAGTATTTATTTTGAGACGCACTTTTTAACACAAAATAGATTTACGATCGCCATCTCGCCTGCTGCTGTTGGCAGTAAATAGCACTTACCTAGAAGAAACTGATTCACTTTTGATTTAAAGCGGCTCAGATTAAAATACATTGCTATCAATAGTTTAAATTTTTTAAACTTTTATTTATATATAAAATATTTTTAAGTTTGACATTGTGTATATATATATATTACTACATTGTAATATAATTAGCCTTTGGTCTGTGAGAGCAAATTATTACTGAATACAATCAATGCTTCCACATTTCCGGAGTACCTCTTACGTACTCTTATAAAGCTATTTACATAATATGGAGCATAATTTACCTAATAAAAAAAATTGGTAATATTTGAGCTTAAATCATACGGCAATTAATTCCGTAATGTTTCACGAAACTTGAGCTAAAACTTAAAAATCAAACTCCATCCAATCTAGGCTTCCTAACTTCCAATTCACGCACGTTACCAATCAAAAACTAATCTTCTGTATTTAACCGCATCGCTGTCGCCTAATTTTACGAGCAATACACAATCCAAACATAATTTATAACATATACCCTGACTGTCCAAAAATAAGGTATATTTTGGTAAGTCAACTGTTAAACTGTCAGTGATCGGTACGCTTTCAGCGGTACTTTTTTTAATTAATTGCCCGCTTTTTGCTTTGGTCAGTAGCAATCTATGTTTTCCTAGAAATAACCGTAACGGGGTTAATGACACTATAAAAATCGCTTTTACACGACCACCGATCGCAGTGGAACTGTTAATTTGGTAAAAAAACGGCGATTGACAAACGCATGATTGGTTTAAAGACGTGATGGTTTTTTCGAGCTCTGATAAGCGTGATCGTGTTCAAATTTGGGCTTTAACGCCTCTGTACAATGTACAATAGTAAATTTGGACCATTTAGAGGCTAAACAGAACGTTTGTGGAACAATCTTTGTGTGAATATAATTGTTATAACAATCACGACTCGAACGGTTTGTCTTGTTCATGTTCTGTCACCGATACGGAATACTTGCGCAAACTTTCTACTTATACTATATATTTGACTATTTTTGGTAAAAAGCTGCTATTCGTTGGGCTTTGCATCTTCTACGCTAGTCCATAATTCGGTAATCAATTTACACTTTTTGAGGTTTTTTTTTAAAATAAAGAGTGACGAGACGAGCACGTCTTGTGCCTAATGGTAAGCAACATGCTTGCCACTTAACAGCACAGTGACACGCAGCTATTGGAACATGAAAAGTCCAAATCATTACCTAGCACTGCACTGCGCTCGTCACGCAGATATCTAAGATGCTTCTAAGCCCAGTAATTTATCTGGAAACAAACGGTGGTAGGACTCATGGCAGAGTCCGCCTGGGGAAGTAACACAGTTGCCTATTATTCTACCGCGAAGCAGTAATGTGCAAATATTACTGTGTTCCGGTTTGAAGGGCAATGTTTCCAGAGAAATTACAGGGCTTAGAGATATAATAACTTAGATCTCTAGGTGACGAGTGCAGTGCAGTGCATTGCTAGGTAATGATTTGGACTCTGCATGTTCCAATAGCTGCGTGGCACTGTGCTGTTATGTGGCAGGCATGTTGCTTACCATCAGGCACATGTCTTGCTCATCTCGTCACTCTTTATTTAAAAACAATGTCAATTAAATATTCTTATCATTCATTGCAATTCTATTTTAAAATTACTGCTATATGTACATTACTTTTTATTACAAAAATGGAAATTAGGCTCTACACATAAAGTAAGGGGTACCTCTACGCCTAAACAAACAAAACGTATCAACATCCTTCATTTCCGAGATCAAAGACACTCTAATCCAAAAAACACACCTCTCTTGAAATCCCTTAATATCCCAGAAATATCTAAGGCACCCATACACCCTTAGAGGTGTAATAAAGGTGCCTACACACGGACGCCTCCTGAATTAAAAAAAAAGAAAACTCGCGAGGGCGCACAAAATCCACAATGTCAAAAAAGTCTCCGTCAACAAACAAAGTGAGTGAAAAAAGTAAAAAAAAAATACGTTACGAACTCCACATTCTTAATTTAACTTGAGTCACTCTTACATCCCCACTTGAATTTCGAACCAGATAATATAGAACTACCATTCCTCCTTTCAATCAACGGGCCTGTGATAAAATGGGAGAGAATATACGAAGATGCAGAGGCCAAGTTAATATGGCTACGTGACACGAAAAGGGAGGTAAATGTAAGAAAGTCCCGTTTCTTGAGGCAATACAGTTGCTTCGTATTATATGTGTGTGATATACTTAGCTGATTTTGTTGGGGGCTTACCGTAACACGCCGTTTGCGGTACATTTACACGGCGAAGGGAAAACTGGGTTATTCTGTTTCATGGAACTTTGTGACAAGTTTATTGCTGGGTTAAAATTGGCTGACATAACTTTTGAGACAAATATAATTAAAGTAACATCGGAATGTGTGTGTGGAATTTATGTTACTAGGGAAAAACGTTTAGACTTCAGGTAAGATTTTATTTTATTACTTTACTTAGGTTCACGTTTAACCATCTAATACCACCTTGTTCTTTTTTCTATCGGAATGCTCGTAGCTCGAAAAAGCGACATCGTGTCATGGTTGATGTTCCAAAGACACGAACGAAGAGATTTGACTCTACTTTTGTGATAAGAACGTCTAGGCTGTGGAATACGTTGTCTGAACGGGTTTTTCCCGATGGTTACAATCTTTGTGTCTTCAAATCGAGAGTGAATCGGTTTTTCTCTAGGTAAACACGCTCCATCGTAGACCGCATCGTCGCTTAACATCAGGCGAGATGGCGGTCAAGTGTAAAACAATAAAAGTAAAAAAAAAACGATTAACCACCAACTGCGGTGCAAAGCTATCGGTAGAGTTAATTTGAACTTAGTAGGGAGTATTACTAAATACTCCCAAACAATCTATTCATTATCTCGTAATCGTATTTTTTTTGTAAAAAACGTATAACTTGCCTAATAGAAGTTGCTAGGTTACCCTAGCAACTTCATCTTCAATATTTCAAGTGTCACTGTGCTGTTATGTGGCAGGCATGTTGCTTACCCTCAGGTACATGTCCTGCTCGTCTCGTCACTCTATACTATAAAAAAGCCCCTCTAAAATCACAAGACTCTTAGTAAAATATGCTAATTTTTCCCAGAAAACTCAAATCGACTGAAAATCAATTACTGACATTGATATCAAAATAACTACTAAACTGATTTGTATACAATTTGTGACACATTACAATAGAAAAATAATCATCGAACTCAGTTTTGTTGGATATGTCAATGACCATGTTTATTTTACATACACATACCTCTCGAGAACTTTAATCATAACCTTATTACAAAACTTTACTTAAGTTTAATTTTGTTTAGTTTAACAAACATTCGACGTCACAATTGTCGTACATATACCGATTAAACTATGTTAAAAAAATACACCTTTTGAAATGATATTTGAAGTAAGGCCGAATAAATAATTAGGATACATTAAGATGTATCCTAAGATGTATTTAAGATATGAAGACATCATAAGCGATGTCTAATTTATTAAAGTCCTACATGATACAATCAAAACATATCCACAGCAACTCCTTCATCACTCAACTAAAACTTTAATTTCCTTACACAACCGATCGATAAAAGAAAGCTCCAAATCTCTCCCTTATCAACTGTCATGTAAAAAACTTAAGCATCCCCCTACCCCACACACGCACACAACCGTCGCTCATTATAAGGGTAACTAATCACTGAGCTGTGGAGAAAAAAACGGGATTTTTTTATTCATTAACCACCCTCGCTTCTTACGTCGCTGTCCTGAGGGACTGGAAAGATGTGGAGTCGATTTAGGACGCTTTAACGGGACGACTAGGATAATAATCCGTCACAACAATATCAATACAATTTTGGTAGATTCTAGACTGTGATTACGTCAAATATTTTTGAAGTGAAAAATTATATTGGCGCGTCACAGACAGATTTTTCTAAGGCTGTGAATTGAATTCTAGCGTCACGCTCGGGAATGATAGAAATCTTCGGGTAAATTTGAGACCATGGCCATGCTTATGCCCATGCCCTCCAGTTTCACCCGCGTGGAGAACTCCAAAGTAAGCTATCAAATTCTGAGTTATAAGTTTCCATTTCTATCGACAGTTACAATGACTGTCATTTTTTTTTCTATAAAAATATTACACTTAATTAATGCTCACGGAGTGTTTTTTTTACTCTTACATATAGGTTTACTATACTTGACCATCTCGCGCGTTTTTAAGCGACGATGCGCTTGCCTGCTTTTTCTGTCTCAAAATTAAAACCAATAGCTCTAAAATTTGCCTTTTTGAAGAAATGTGTGTCAATAGTTTAAAGTACTTAATGATAAACAATAATCAAATCAGCGTATCATTAAAAAATCGAAAAGTCGAACAACTTTCGATGTGCATATTGCTTGACAACTGATCTTAAAAAACTTTAGTGAATACAAGATCTCTACTATTTTAAGATTGTTTGAAGTAGTTGGGCAATTGTATCAGTGATTGTGTGTTTCTGTGTATGAAGCCGCAGTTGAAGTAAAAATCCGTATCCACGAGTATACCAATTTAATTAATTTAAAAGCAGTGGAGATACGGATTGTTCCCAGCTATTGTATTCAATATGTTTTGAAATGCGTGTGTGGCTGTTGAATAAATAAATAATCTTCATCATCTCCACGGCTTCTGTATCTCATCTCTGCATACGGCGCAGTACGCGTATAAAGCCAAAATTTGCATATCTGCTCACTCACTAAGTGCAATAGCTTGTTTGTACCCACTCCGCATTCTTACTCCCAAAACGTTCATTAGACATGTTTTTGTAATTGTTCTTTGACTACGCACACTCAATGAGCATTTGCATTAGGAGCTCATTGGCATAGGCATACACGTACTTACCTTGGACTGTGGAAAACGCGAAGCGAACACGTTTCAACTGTTTCAATGATACCGTCGCAATGTCCTCAAGTCACAAGCGACTAAAATGAAAATGGTATCTTCAATATCATAAATTGTATCTTTGTCTCCACAAATGGTGTTTGGCAAAAAAAGTCTGGTTTACTTTTCACATATTTTTCTACTCAACCGACTATGTTTTGAAATTACATCTTAATTCAATAACCAAATGCGTGACCAAAATCCTTGTATTTATTTCGTCCTTGTATTTATTATGTTGCAAAAAAAGATTTTTCGTTCAGCGTGGTAATGCCACCAGCATGCTAGCACGTTCCTAGTTATAGCTGTAGACTTAAGCATGTTGATCAACAAACCATCATAAATAATAATTCATGTACTCAATCGAAGTATGTAGTTATTAGGTACGTATGTACGCTTGTAATTCCAATTTAGTTTGTTTTTTGTACTAAAATAAAACAATGTTTATAGAAAACTAATCACTTTTGTTTTACCTGTGATTGAAAATACAATTACAATTAACGAAATTTTGTTAATTGAAATTGCATAAAATACTAACAAAAAAATTGGGGCGCTTAAAAACTATGATGTATTCTCTAATCAAGCTGCAAGTTCTCACCTGTGAAATCAATAATGGAGCAACCCAGACAGCGTAGGTGTTGAAAAAGGGCGATACTTTACAGAATTCAAATCAGAATGAGAATCCGTACAAAGGCGGGATATAGGGCGGCGTCAAACAAACGCCTTTCTTAGAGCATCGCCTAATTTCAATATCCGAACGGCGACCGTTCGAAATCTCTCCTCGGAGAATAAATTACTCGCTCTATTCAATATTTCATCAGAGCAAGAGGCCGACTCTGAATATTCAAAACTAGAGTCGACACGTAAAGGCACGCGCGAGCCATTTTTCGCGCCTATCATCTTGGTAACAAAACGCACTGGTAATTACCCCCTCCCTTCACCTTCCCGTCCCCCCTCCCTCCTGACCCCCCGTGAGGGAAGGGGGCCGCCCAGTGACAATTATTGATCAAAAATTCTCTCTCTTCTTTCGCAAAAGAAAACTTGGACGGGTTATGTGTCAACTGATGTAGTTTGATCGTTGTAATTAGATATTTTTGATCATTTATTATTATTCTTTTCATAATGAAGCGATTTCAGAATATAAGACAAATGTACAATCCTTCCAAAAAGGTTCTGAATAGTTTGATTTTGTAAGAGAAATTTGGCAGAATTACATTAATGTGATTTTTTTAAAATGTGACGCCAATATATGATATTGGCAGTCGGCATTCGGATAACAGGTCAGACCAACTTTTATCGGCTTTTTGAAAGTTATAAACAAACAATTGGATTTTTGTATAAAATATATTTGTAAATTTCCACCAATTAGGTTAGTGAAAAAGAGTTTTTCGTGACATGGATTAAAGCTTACAGATTATTATTATAGTCATTTACTGTTACAGTTTAGCCACATGCTGTAGATAAGTAATGGAATCATAAAGGTTTTTTATTTGCACTGAACCAAAATAAGTGTTATTGTAATTTAGCACATTTTTTTTAAACTAAGCTTTAAGCTAAACTTTTAAACAAAGCTTTAATTCTTTTAGACAAAATAAACTTAATTCGACTGTCCGTCTATTTTCATAATATTATAAGGGAAAAGATCTGCCATGTGTATTATTGCCAAGCAATCAGATGGATAGTCTCAAGCAAGCGTTGGTCATTAAAAAGCTTCACCCGTAAGTAAAAGAGGCGTTAATTCATGGAAAAATCATAAATAAGAAATTAGTTCCATAAATGAACTGAAACTAACGTTCATTAAATTGAATATAACATTTGGTTTGGTTTTTAAAACGAGGGTTCTTTCAGGATTTTTTAAAAATGTATAAGGTTCTTCCAAGTACCTAGACGCGTGGAGCGCAGTATACGCGGCCGCCTCGGCATATTAATTGCACGCGGTCCTACCGGCGCGGGAGGCAAGACATGGGGAGGCGAGGTCAACCGTCGCGCGCCATTGTTTTGTGCGTGCGACTGTACCGCCCGGGTAGATTTATCTTTACGTATTTACATCGGCTTGTACTTTAGCTTTTTGAAGAAGAAAGTTAGGTTTGGATATTAATGGGTTAGTTATGTTTGGTAAAGCAATCAATCGATGCAAACATTGTAAAATTAAATAGAAAAAAAAACATACCTACGTTTCATTAAATATTTTTTTCTCGGATATTTTAAGGTGACGTAATGTCAAAATGTCATATTGTTTAGAAATTTTATTGTAGTAAATTGTTATTTTTATAGGGGTATTTGAATGACAAAACAGTGGCACATTTTTTTTTACAGAGATATAGAGCAAACAAAGGAAAGAAAATATAAGAACCTGATGATATCTCACGGAAGCCAAATGAGTTTCAAATATTATCCCACCCACACCAGTGTATGAGTGTCACTAATAATATTGGTGTGTGGTTTGTTTTTATTTTCATTTTTGCATATATCTATTATTCAGTAATCGTCCAGTGATTTTAAAATAAAACTTGTATTATACTTACTCGTTATTTGCTAGCCAGCGTATTGTGTTTCTGTTTTCAACGACTGTAATTTTCAAATCAAATCACTTTTCATTTATTGCTGGAATTTACCATTACAGGTATTCTCAATTTAATCATGATATTACTAAGCCAGAGCCCACAGGGTGTACAATATTACAACTTAAATGCAGAATGTCTCAATTTTTGTATCAATGTACATATATATTTTTAGTACGTTTCTATAAAATAAATCCAAGTCATAATTATAAATATATATAATATACTAAATATATTTAAGGTGCACAAAGTAAAAACAAATAAGTTTTGGGAATGGTCTGGCCTCGTGGTTCAGTTGGTCGCGAATCTCCTCACCGAGTCATAGTCCCGGGGTCGATTACCACCTATTAGTCTGAACTATACGGATGATTGTTCTTTGTTTAGATGTTTTGAAGTGACATAAAATTTTAAATGCTTGTGTCGTGGGAAAAAATCGGAACTTGTAACTTGGAATTGGCTGCCAAATTTTATTTATTTTATCGACCCACATTTATTACCTAATATTTAATTATTTTAATAGTTACTCGTAAATCCAAGTAAAACCCTTAAAATAGACGAAATAAGGCGTAGGATACAAATTTTATGATACAATATAATTAGTCAAAGCAGAGAAAAGTGTCGCAAAAATATGTATTACGATACATTAATACGTAAAGCGAAAACTTTGGACTTACGCGAAAATTACGTGGATCGAGGAGTATGAAATTTCAGATACTTATAGTTTCTATAGAGTAGGAGTTCAGAATGCAATTTTTTTTCATTGCATAAATTACCTAAAATCACGAAAAAACCTGACACACACACTATCATGTATTTGACACATATAAACACATCAAGTGTCATATCAATAACATCACAACAAAGAAGGCTTTCAAGTAAATTTAATCTAAGTCACCTGAAAGCAGATTTCAATAATCCCTCATCCTGGAGTCCGCTTCGACAGAACTCATCCGATATCAAATCAATATGAACCGTAGACTTATTAGTCTCTTAAACTATGTTGGAGTGGTGCATTTATAACAAGCTGCGCTTCACGACATCACTTGTTAACGTTATAATATAATACTAGCAATTGTTATTTTTATTTAAGGTTTTTATATTGTGTGAAAAGGGCTATCATATCTTCTCTTAAGAATACTAAGTAATTTCATAGTAATTTCCAAGAAACAAAAATTCAAAAACTTCTTGATCTTCATATTACAATTATCGTGTAACAAAACGAGATTCATGTTTGTTTTTGTTTCTTTGTATTGTTTGACGTCACAAAATGTGAATATTTCTTTACAAATTTGACTTGACTTAATAATATGACCTTGAGTAAATACGGCAAATTGGATAATAAATGGCATCCCTCATAAATTATACTTAAAGAAACAAAAAAACAATCGATAATACCCGATGCTAGCGCGTTCAAGCAAATAAAAACAAACTTTCTAGCCATCTCTTTTTAATATTTACTCTAGTGTTAAGCAGAGTAGATATTAAAATACACGTAAATTTCCAATATTCATTAGCAAATTATTCTATTTTATATTTCCTTATACTCTAAGGTGACGGGCCGAGCAAGACATGCACCTGATGGTATACAACAAGCCTGTTTAACACCACAGCGCTATGCAACTATTTGAAGAGCTCAAATTACTGACAAACACTGCACATCGTTCATTGTAGGTGAAACCATGTTATGAAACAAAAATATAAGTAATAAAATCGTGTTAGAAAAAGTACTTGACTTATACCAGTATTACAAAATGTAACATAAATCTAACATTGACTGACTGTTTATTCTACTATGATTTTTGTCGAAAATTTCTAAACTGCATGTAATTTTAAAAACGTGTGTATATGTGAAAAATCTTTAGTAGATATTTGGCTTGTATGTGGGTATAATTATTATACAAAGTTGTAATGTAAGTATAGTTTAAGTAAACGTCGAGGCAGGGTTGTTTCCTTTCATCGATTATGCAGACAGCCTGCACTAGAGGTGCACTACTAATGCATCGTTGCATAAAGAATCGGAAAAGCGATCGCTTCTCATCGCTTCCTTCGATTTTCCGCTCTGACCATTATTGTGTTTGTGAGCACATGCATGTAAATCAATCCGAGCCGCACACACAAACATCTCCCGTCCTCGTCACACCAACACCGACTCACACCCGACAGAAAGGATACGAACAACCCACGGTGTTAATTTACGTACAGTTGGCAATTATAATTTTCGTATTCGTATCCGTCCCGCTCTTTCCCGATATTTTTTATTGTCTGTCTCTGTTGTAGGGGGGTTAAGATAAAGCGGCGAAGACGCGCGAGATATGTAGAATTTTTTAATAAAAACCGCGCTTCTGTGTGCGCTAAGTGATATGGCTTGTTCTTTTTAATTTCGTTGCGAATGCGGAGTCTAGAGATCATCTATCAGGCTTTTTTTATTTATTCCAGACGGAGTTATGAAGATTTCGCATGGGATATAAATATTGATTGTTGCGCTCCCGACTAATGAAAGCTTGATTGGTGTACGCCGTTGATGTGTAACGAACTCACCGGGGGATAAGGGGGACTTAAAAAGGTTTTTTTTCTATAGTTCGAGCTTTTTGTCGGGAATGTTTTGCGTTTTAATTGAGTATCGAGCGCAAATCGTACGCGAGATTTGTCATGAATTATTTATGAGGTAATATTTTTGGATGTAGTGGACGTTGGCGTTAAAGCATTTCCTTTAGCTCACAGTTGAAAATATTCATAGTACTGTGAAGAAAGTTCAGAATATTCGTAGTAGGTACTGTAAAGAAATCTTGTTTGTTTTTTTCGTAGAGATAATGTAGCCGCGCTACACATGAGCCCGTAGGCGTCTACATACGTGTGGTGTGGAAGACATAAACGCGCGCTCACGTGTCTTTTATTGCTAGTTTTCATTTCCAACGTGTAGCCATAATTAGACCTTTGTTGTATACCTAAGATTTTGTTAAGATTTCAGGACATTTATTATTCTTTGACGAAAAACTAGTAAACGGATTTAGTTAAACTTTACAGTAATATTGAAACATCAGAAAACATATAACTTGCTTTGAGCAAGTATGTAACTTATCGTGAAGTACCTGCTTCGTTTTATAACTCCATCTTTTAAAAACAATTATTTTTACCTCTAACATTGCAATCATTTTTATTGAAGTGTATATAATTGTGTGAAGCTTTCAATTTATGTACTCGAAACTCATTATGCTACTTTAAAGACATTTATTTCTATTGCTGAGCCTATTTGCGAGAGCGAAATGATTATTACAAAGTTTTACAGTGAACGACTGAAGTCTAAGGTACAATTTCTTTTAAGTTTAAGTTTAATTTGAAAGCATAATTTAGTTTGCAGTTTCACTTCAGGCCTATCAAAAGGAAGTTCGTTCAAACCTTTATGAGTAAAAATTAAATTTGTTCTTCATTACTTAATGTCTTATAAAAGTTTAATTTTCACGGGAACTTGGGCAAGTTTCTGGGCCGAGTACATTTACAGTAATAGAAATAGTATTTTATGTGAGGTAATAATTTTGGAAGTGCGGTGAAGTTATATATTCAGAGACTTTTCACCGTTTTGCGAACTTTTTTTTATTTGAGTCTCGAACTACTTGAACATTTATTTACTTCCGTCTTTCGTGGGCTAAAAAGCTGTCAAATTTTTAAGCAGAGTTAAATCGGTATACCTACATATTTTAGTACTAGTGAAATCAAACGAATTAAAAAACACAAATTTGACTTAAAAGATTTTTTTATAAATACGGAGATTTGTGTGATCCTGAAAACTACTTTACTTAACTTTAAAAAAATAAATAAGTTTAATCTGAAGATTGTTCTTAAGCTGTGCCCAAACATTTTAATTAATAAATTAGATTGGAGTAAATATATTCACTTAATATATATTATAAATCCTATAGTAATTGATAGTTTAGTAGTTCGGAGCCTTCTCTTGCAAGATGAGAGTTAAAGCCATAATCCACCATCGAGTTAATGAATGACGCACATCCTCGTGATCAAGATCAAGAAGTGTTTGTTGGAACATTCCGGTTTCCTGTTATCATTGACCACGATGTTATCATTCACCGCTAAAGCCAGTGGTGGGTTTTACAACTTGGCACTTCGAAATATACTCAGAAGTGCAACCGGGATTCGAAATTACAACCTCCAATGATCGCAGACGTTCTAGGCGCTTTGCTCAGCTACTATGACTTTTTCTTAGACGGGTAACCCCCAAAAAAATATGACTTATGAAGTAGCTTGAGCAGATTTTTGAAAAGTATCAATGTGTATTTGCATTGTTTTTATTTTCTATTATTAGTGGCCACTATGTTGGGTAGCTAAATCACATGCCTTGTCAATTCATTTCCTAAAAAATCTGGTAAATTTAAAAAGTCCCACGCAGAATAATCTAGAACACTCTTTTTTTTACTTACCAGTTTACGCTCCAAAACTCGGCGCAGACGAAACTCAATCAACGCCGGATTACGACCAGTCAATGACATGCCCAAGTATGTGTTTCTTGTTAACGTCACGCACTGGCGATTCTCACTCGTCCTCAAGACCGTCCGCTCGACCGTGCTTTAGTAAGGCAGTAAAATTCTAACTGAATTATTGTGACGCGCGGTAGGTGAAATTTGTTTGGGAAACGTTTAGCCATAAGTAAGCGGTTGTTGTTTAGAGATACAATGTTTGTGTGATTTCACGTTTTTTATAGTAGATTTCCTTTTGAGACACTTTAAATTTTGTCTGATTACGTACACATAGAAATTGTATTAAACTGAAATAGTCACACTACACAGTTCGCAATATTAATTTTATACAATAACAAACGATTGTTCACAACTGAATAGCGAAAAAATTGTAACGAGAAAAACACCTGAACCTAAATTGTATAATTAATAACGGGGTGTTTCAAATATAACAATATTTGTGATCATCACACATATGTTTGTCCTGGGTGGAATCGAACTTACGACCTTTGGCTCAGCGAATAGACTAACTAGCCACAGAGATAATAAGTCAGAAAAATGAGAAAGCCGAGCTGAAAATTGTCAGAACTCAAGTCTAGGATAACGTTCGAAAATCTACTTTTCTGAAAAATACAACTTACTGATTTTTTAATAAGTACGGCAGCCAAGGTGGCGGTCCGTAACGCGGTGACTTGCAGAACCGCGCGACAGCCGTGCGGCAGCCGCGCGTGAAGGAACGACCAATTGGTAACGCTCAGATATATCACTGCCACTGCATTCTAAATTCTATCTAAAAACTGACTGTTTAGAATTGATTTTCGATCTATTTTTTTCTGAGAGCAATTGAAACGTAGTCCAAAGCGAAACAAAATGTAGCTTCTAGATTTTAAAGTTTATTTTTCTATGATGGAGTCGACACTGGTGAGTGTTGGAAGACAACGTTCTGGTCTGCGTCCGAGACGAATGGTCTTCCGGAGTGAGACGTGATTTCTTGAAGAAAGTCTCGAATCAATGGAACGCAGTGGACATTGGCCCCTGATTGTATGGCTTTAGGCCACTAAATGCTATTATGTTGATACGCAGGGGTCAAATGTTTAGTGTTTTGAGCAGCCTACTCACTGTTGCGAGTCAGGGCTTTCTCTCATGAAGAAAAAGTTAACCAAGTGCGCGTTGCGACCTGTTTCATCCCCAAAAAAATGGGTGAAGGCTGAAATATGGCCGCAAAAGATGAATTTCTTGGAAAATTCTGATTTCCTCTCACGATGTTTGCCTATGCCGCTCGTATTTTACCTAGGTATTTATGATTGCCTGAAAAAAACCGCTGGAAGCGATGAGGCCACCACTGATGGTAGGTACAAGGTATAAGATTTAATATTATGTTTTTCGCTGTAGGTATTTATGATAACTGGTGTGCGTGATGGTGCATGATGGTGTGTTTCTGTCTGTTTGTCTTAAGTACATGTTTTAATTTTACTAGGAAATATATCTACTCAGAAGGTGCAAGCGGAATAAAAGTCGAAGTGTTAAAACACAAGAAAGAAAATACGACTATGATTTGTTTTTTTAATTTTTGTTCTATGTATGGATATATCTTTAATCAGTTGTCTGACTATCACAGTAAAAACTTAGCTAAAGTTAGCTTAGTTTAGTTAGTTTAAGGCCTATCTAGCGCGTATATTACGTAGCTCGATGGTGTTGTGTGAAAACCTATAGGTACATTTTACAACAATACTAATTATTTCTTCTTTTGACACCACGACCTGCTGAATGTTGAGATACAAAAAACACCAAGTAGAAAGAATATAATTTGTCTGAGAGTAAGAATGAGCCGTTTGTAAACGAGATATAAAATAAATAAATAAATAAATAACTAAATATATATGGATATTTCACATACATCAATCATCATCAGATTCCATAACTTAGGCAAAGTTTGTACCATAGCAGCCAGATAGCTGATTTAGCACATATACACATACATACATACGTACAGTACATACATACTTAACTATTATAGGTACCTACATACGAAAACTCACCCACAGAACAAACATTAAATTTGTGTTCACCACACAGATATTTGAACAAATTTATTTAAACATATTATGATAGATGGCGCTAACCTGATACGTGATATGATTTATACATAATTATTATGTATTTTTAAAGAAAATATTATGTTTTTCTGCATTTTATGCCGTGTGTTGTCATCCTCATTAAATAGGTCAATAAATGTATTGCATATGGGCTGCCTTTCAAATTTTAGTCCAAAGTATGTTTAATAAAAAATAATTGGTGAGCATCAATCAATTTTTTATTGAAACAGTTATCCAGTGCTTAACACCATTTAAATTCATAATTGTTACCTTTTACTGTATTTGTGTGAAAAATTAGACTCACATAAATAAAAGCCTTTCTTCTGGCCCCACGTAGTTGGCCAATAATCTCTGAGATTCCATGAATTGAAACTTATTTACCGTGCGAGACAAAATCTATTCATAAGAAGCTTTTATTGATACTTTACGAAAATAAAAACGTCAGAGCCGGCACTTTTCGTTTATTTTCCGGATAAATTACCGGAAAATGTGACGATGGGAACCTTTACGTTAAAAATTCAGTACAAAAAATGGACACCCTTTTGTGAGAGATAGGTAAATTTATAAAGAGAAAATTTTTATTTTTTCAAATAAGTATTGAAAGGTGAGGACGCCAACAAACTGTCAGGAATAATTATTGAAATGATGATAAAAGAGAAATGAAAGGAAAATAATATTGGGTTGAGTTTTATTTATCGAAAACATTTTCTAAAGCAATCTGTGCAAATGTTCATTGTAAATTTATTTTCACTGAACCCTCTGAAGGTATTTAAAGAACATTGGATTAATCACCATATAATTAAGACACCATTTTGTTTAAAAATTAAGTATACTTTTTTCGGATCTGTGTAAGTCGAAAAGTAATCAAAAAAAAAATCTATAAAAAATAAATGTTTCTTATTTTTGTGTTTAACTGATATCGTAATAAAAATGATCAAATGCTTGAGTAATTTTATTCATAGTTAAAGAAACGTATGTACGAGTGATCAACACACTAATAATATACATGAATATTGTGTGATTTTTCTATGTAATATTGTCCTTTGCTTTAGCGACTTTATTGATATCAGTATTAATTAAATTCTAAAATAATCATCGAATAGATAACCTTTTCCTATTTCAACTCGGCTAATGAATAGATTCCGCGAATAGTGAACATATTTTTAAATGTATTATTGACCATGGATACTACTCCTTCAGCCAGAACAGTGCACAGAAACAAGCGGCTTACCAACTCAAAATCTCTCTACTTAGTCTGTGCTCAAAATTCCACAAATGTCAAATGAACATAAAAAATACTAAAAATAGTTTCCAGCCAGACGTAAAAATAATACTAAAAAAATAGTATCCAACCACAGAAAAAAGTTTGCGTTCCTATTTCAAAATTCCAACTACGGTTACTCCACGGGCAATATCTTTTTAAAGTTCCATTTTTAAAAGTGCAAAGTGCCAGTAACCTCGTGTAATTTCAATAGTGGGCGGGCTCAAGGTCATCGCCCGGGAGACTAGGGGACTCTTTTACGATCAGCTGGGCTGCCCCAACGCGGTTATTGTAATAGATTACCACAGATTTTAGTTTTAACTTACTTTTATGAATTCGCACTACGAAGATTGTGAAAACTTGGCATATATATTATGTAGTGTGATTTGTTTATGTTACGGTTTAAGATATACATAGATGTATGTGTTTATTATATTCATTGGAGTTTAAATTGTTTGATGGATTTGTATTATGATAAAGTTGTATAGGGTCAAAAAGGGTATATGATTTTTAAATTAAGAAAGTTAAAAAAAAAATAAGTTAGAAAATGTTAGGTTTAAGTCGGTGCCAGCCAAGTCTTTAAAGTAGTACCTATAGGTATAGATACCACTTACATATACCTACTTACTACGTACATGGTATCTATCTACGAGCTTTCTGACTTCACCGGCACAGCCTTCAAATAGATGAGTAAGTAGCGTTTATTTAGTAATTATATTAACTTATTTTTCGCTTTTGATTGCCTCGTTTTGTGGTTTTGAAGTCGGTTAATTTTTTTGTTTTTAAAAAAGTTTATTGGCTATTCATATTACATTTTTTATTGTTTTTTTTTAATTGAAGAGTAATAAAGAGTTTATGTGTCTATCATTATCCTTGGATAGATAGTTCCGTCCGAAGTTCCCTTGCACTAGTCATCGTACGAGGTTTCATACTCATTGAATCAGGTAAGTATACGAAATGCTTTGTTTGAAATGTTCACCCCCCCCCCCCCCTACTCCCCTCCCCTTATTTTCCTTTTCTTCTTCTAATCCAAGAACTATGTTAATAAAAAAAGATTGTAATGACAAAGATCACGGACCCGGAGTCTGTGGAGTGTTTAAAAAAAATAAAAAAAGGATACAGAATGCTTTAAGATATAATTAACATATATGTAAGTGAGTACGTATGTATTGTTAGTTAGTAAGACAAGTTTGATATGGTCTGTAATAAAAAAACATAACACGATACTTTGCCCAGGACTGATCCTGATTCTGTTATCGCTATTCTCTTCTCTTATTTTAACACGCTTTTATTCTATAACTCTTTAGGCTCAAGCTAGTCTATTAGTTCACGGCTTTTATTAAACACATTAACGTTTTTATCCAGCTTATAATGACTATAAGCTGGATTGCTATTTAGAAATCTATTTGTGAAAATAAAAGGCGATACGTACTAACACAAATTCATACTAAATTTAAGTATGTGATTAAGTAGTATTAAAGTCTAGGCTGAATAGGTTTCCTAAAGTTTCACACAATTCGCATCCTATTCCGTCATTTGACATACATTTAAATGGAAAAAAATGCAAATTTTGCTTTATAAGAAAACCATAGACTCAGGAGTCCGTGGATATTTATTATACCTAAATAAATAGATAAATAAAAAACATGTACATATAGTCATATATCCAATAATTAAGGATAGTGTTACAAAGAAATACGCGATTGAGAAGTAGTTATTATGCATCTAGTTAATGTCTTATGACACAAGGTTAGACATAAAACCTAGGCTAAGATCGAACGGTCCGTTATTTTCATTATTATGGACAGTAGTCCATAATAATTATTTTTTATTAATTGTTTATATTTTTATAATCTGTCTAATTATCAGTGTTTTTTTAATTGAAAAAGTTCCAAACTACGAGTATACATAACTACATAAATGTATCTTATCCTTACACATTTTCGCATTTATAACTCTAATGTAAGCAATTGAATATCGCGGACGATAATATTGTAAATCTACGGAAGATATTTCTGCCCAGAGGATTTTCCTCTGGGCAGCAATAAATAAAAACATTTCAGTTATAATCATAATCACACAATACGACCTAGAATCTGACTAGTAAAATTCATACTGTGGTAGCCAGATAGTTGATTGCTGTGGAGTAGCAATTTTGAATAAAAAAAAAAAAAAGATTGTTGATATATGCCTACTAATATTATAAATATGAATATTTGGATGTTTGTTGCTCAATGACGTCGTAAGGTCGGAACTCTTAAACGGATCGGGTTGAAACTTACTTACTACTTACTCAAAAATAGCGAGAACGGGAAGTATGTTGCAAAAATTGCTTGTGCTGCGCTGTTATGTGTGGAATGCATCGAAAAACTGTTTTTTATCGCATTTCCATGGTTGCCTCCCAACGGAAAATGATATCTGTTATCATAGTTGATCTCATGATTATACAATATTTAATTGTAAATAAATAATACCTGTAATTATGAGTTACGTTACGTAGTGGTAGGGTTTTTTGCAGCGTCCACCCGGGGAAGTACCACACCTGTGCCAATTATTCTGCTGGCAAGCAGTAGTCTGCAAATATTACTGTGTTTCGGTTTGGAGGGCAATTTTCCCAGTGAAATTACTGAGCTAAGAGATAAAACACCTCACATATCCGGGTAACGAGCGCAGCGCGGTGCTAGGTAATGATTTGGATAATGATTTGTTCCAAATAGCGGTGTCACTGTGCTGGTGATGGGCAGGCATGTTAATTACTTTCTGGCTCATGTCTAAAAAATCTCTTTCATTTCATTTAATGCATTAATGCAATCGGTAAAACAGCGTTTATTAAAAATCATTAAATTAGTATTTTATTTTATTTTTATTATTTTACTTTTTTACTTTACCTCAAAAATTTGCAGTAGAGTTGTTACAGACTACATTACACCCAGATCTATGCAGTAGAGTTTTCGTGAATGGATATGACAAAGAACGACAACTAATATTCTATATATAACTAATATTCCATACCCATAAATTTTGGCGTCTAATCTAGAACCAATATTTTAATTTTTTTGATGATATGAACAAAATGTGCTGATGTGACGAGTAATTAATGTGAGCACAAAAACGTACCATTTGTAACGTTTCCAATATGTAGGCTTCCAAGTAATGACAGTAGTTCTGTGTTACCCTGTATATCAGCCTTAGAGAATCGCATTTGATTTTTACGACGCTCTTGAGGCAGATTAAAGTTTGCTTAGTTACGTGTAAATTGCGTGCCATGAATATTATTATTTTAATGCTTTATTTTAGAGCTTTTTTATGAAGTCTTCGGTGATAGTGGAATTTATTAAGAGTAAACTATGTTCTAAATTGTGTTAATACCAATTCTTGATAAGACACTATTATGAGACATAGTGCATAATTTAGTTTGTAAATGTAACTGCGTTAAGGCCGATTTACATCAGACGAGCGAATGCTCATTCTATCCCCACTGTATCAAATTCATTTGGTGTAAACAAATGTAGAACATTCTTGCGTTGTTTTGTTTGCGTTCGCAAAGATTCTATGGAATATTTAATATGGAAAACGCTTAGAACGATCTTTCGTTTACACTAAAAGATCGAGAAAGAATGCTCTTGTTCCAGTTCTAGCTCTAGCTCTATGTTCGTTCAGTTTAAATCGGCCATTACGCAATGAATGTCAGTCTTTGTTTATTTAGTTACTAGCTACTCTCAGTGGTATAATCTGAGACTTAGGAATCACTAACTTTAATGGAATAAAAAGTAACTTATGTAGTAATCTAGCCTGGTAGCTTAGTTGGTAGTGTTGGTAGTAAGTTTGTCTGCACATCCGTGGGTCGTAGGTTCGAACCCAGTGCATATATTTTTGTGATGAATACAAATATTTGTAATATGCCTAGGAGCTATCTATGTAAAATAAGTATACTCGTATATTAAAGTATTATATCAGCCACCTGGCATCCATAGTACAAGCTTTGTTAAGTTTGGGGTTAGATGGTGTTGAGTGTGAAACGATATGTATACCAATATGATAAATGTATTCGCTTCTTATTTAATTTCATTTGAATTCGTTAGAGACACGTCAAAACAAACACAAACTTTCACCTTTGTAAAATTAGTGTGATAAATATTTAAAACAGAATCTTCTAAATTTACCTGCGGTCACGTTTTCAAATATTGGGCGTCTCGCCTGTTACTGATTGATTAGTGGCAGCTTTTATTTAATTAATAGAGTAATTTAAAGAACAAAATAAGTGATTCAAGTATTCGCAATGCCTATGGCCAAATAACGATCCAGAGATTTTTTTTTAATTTTACCACACAACTTCAAAATTTGATCAGTACTGTCTCATCACACGCGAAAAAATGTATTGCTGAATCGGACATGTTTTGCTCGTAAGCCTTGAAGAAATATCTCTATTACAGCAAACACTTATAAACTTATTTATATTACTAGTAGTGCCCAGTGGTTTCGCCCGCGCAGTTCACGTTCCTGTGATTTTTCCGCGATGAAAGGTAGCCTATGTGTTATCCACCTGTGATTCAAATTTAAATCCTATTCTTTCAGATGTTCCGACGTGATCGAGCAACAAACATCGAAACGTTTGTACCTTCAAACTCATAATATTAGTAGACTTAACATTTGTTTAATATTTTGGTTGAAAGAGATTTAGGTGCAGTCAGCACAATATTTTGATTCAATGTTTACAAATTTTACTTTTGTAACAACCTGTGAAAACTTTGAAACACTACCAGTTGCACTCAAAGTTTGGGGGCTCGATAAAAAAGTTATAAAGCCGCGAGGTTGGTCAGAGGGCAGTGAGGAGGAGCGGTCATCTCCCCCCACCTCCCCGTATCTCCCCTTTTTATCTCCGCAAGTCAAGGGCGCGTGGGGCAGGTCCACCGGCCGGCGGCTATTGACATTCTGTTTTCAAATTTTTACCTACTTTTTTCCATTGTCCGTAACTTTTTAATACAGGGGTCGACGAACCGAGTGGCCAGTGAGTGCGCCTATTAAATTGAGTGTTTGCAAATCCGACGGCTTGAATTTGGAACGGTGTATTGTTTGAAAGAGGATTGATACTTCCGATATGAATACTTTTTCTAATATTTAGACTCTTACTTTGTTTTAATGTACAGCAATCTTAATCAAATAAAAACAAGCATGTTATTTGTACATTAATATTGTGGAACCATAGAATAGATCGACCAAATAATTGTAGAGTAAAAAAGTACTGTTGATTTTAAATAATTTTATAAAATAATGTAAAAAAGAACAGGAGACTAAAACTGTCACCCTCATGGACTTACAGGATTTATTCTATAGAATATATGCACGCACTTGACCGCCCTTGCGAATGAAGCTAGGCTTAGTACAGCTCGCTTACCTAGCAGAAACGGACTACCTCTAGACTAAAAGGCACTCAGAATGATTTAATGAACAATTAAATTTTAGTGCATCTTATGAAACATAGCATATACTTACAGATTAATCTCATTTTTTACAAACAGTTAACACTACAAATTTACTGTTTCATTTTATTTTAATTACGAAATACTACTTTTCTGTCTTATCTTATCTATTGTTTTGTGCATTTTTTACAGAACAGTGCCCTATTTGCCTGTTAGTTCGCATTCGGACCCCAAGATACAGATTAACTTAATTTGGAGCTCACTGCTAATCTGTACAAAGTTTGTACACATGTACATAATACATAATGTAATTGTAATAGTACATTATGATATAAGTGCGGTAAGTTGATAATTACAGCCGAGGCTTTATTGCTAGCTCGAACCGAAGACGAGAGCTATAATTAGCAGAGGCTGTAATTATCAAAGCGCACGTATGTCATACGACGTTTTATAACATATTTGCGAGGAAATAAACAAAAGAGAAAAATATTTGTACTAGGCGATTTCAACATAAATATTCTCGAAAAAAATAACAAATCTGAGTCATTATTAAACATATTTAAGTCGTATAATTTATATCACACTATTAAACAACCTACAAGAATTACAGAACACTCGCAAACATGCATTGATAATATAATGACAAATATTAAAAGATACGAAACTAAAATTATTAAAGTAGAAGCAGATTTTTCAGACCACACAGCACAAATACTATCAGTTCCAACATGTATGAGCTTTAGAGAAAAATACTGGTTCATCGAAACGCGTAACGTCGAGAAATATTCCGAGATACTCATGAAATACATGTCTCAGATTAGCTTCTCAGAAGTGTACAAGCAACAGGACGCAGAAATGGCGTATAAAGAATTTATCGAACTGTACACTATGTTATTTTATACGTGCATTCCGTTAGAAAGAACAAAGGTAACATACAAACGAAAATTAAATTGGAAAACTAAAGGCATTAAAATATCTAGCATAATAAAGAGAAAAAAATACTTAAATTTATTTAGAAGCAAAAATAGCAATCAGTTAACTTCATACAAAAAATATTGTAAAATAATGAAAAATGTTATAAAAACTGCCCAAAGAATATCAAACACAAAATACATAAAAGAGAGTGAAAATAAAAATAAAGCTGCTTGGAAAATAATTAAACAAAACACTTCCCAGACTAATAGCATACCAACAACTATTGATAATATTCAAATAGATAATACTGAAATCAAAGACCACGCACAAATATCCGAAGCTCTTAATAATTATTTTATAAATCTAAATCAAAATATTGATAAAACTGTTACAAATAAAAATATTATCCAAAATAAAACCTATAAAAGTATATTTCTAAGCCCTGTTAGTCCTGAAGAAGTGAAAAAGTTAATTAAAGAACAAAAAAATAAAAAGAGTGCTGGTCATGACGGTATATCTATGCAAATAGTTAAAAACACAGTCGACTTCATAGCAGAACCGCTCACTTATATAATTAATTTATCTCTTGAAACAGGTTGTTTCCCAAACGATCTAAAGAAAGCAATAATACGTCCTTTACACAAAAAAGGACCAAAGAACGATATGAAAAATTACAGGCCTATAGCAATCTTACCTTGTTTCTCAAAGATTTTCGAAAAAGTAATTTACAATAGATTAACTTCTTTCCTTGAATTAAATAAAATATTAAATGGTCAACAATTTGGCTTTCAAAAAGGTAAAAACACCACATCAGCCATATTTAAGTTTCTAACACAAGTTTGGAACAATATAAATAACAAAAACAGGGGGATTGCTATACTGTTAGACTTATCAAAAGCATTCGAGAGTGTAAAACACTCTACACTCATTGATAAATTGGAAGCTATAGGAATACGAGGAATAGCCTTAGAACTAGTTAAAAATTATTTATCAAATAGAACCCAGTCAACTAGCATCGATTTCTACAACAAAAAAACCAAAACAATAGATAAAGTTCAATCAAATTATACAAAAAATGTATTAGGTGTACCACAAGGTAGCATATTGGGTCCATTACTGTTTCTTATTTACGTTAACGAAATACCCCTATCTACCAAACATCAATGTATCATGTTTGCAGATGATGCTACACTCTATATCCCAAAGAATGAAAATTTAAATTTAGCAGAGTATGAAAAAGAAGTTACTGAAACATTGGAAGCAATAGATAAAGAACTAAATTCATTAAATCTCAATATAAATATTGTTAAAACAAAACTCATCCAATTTCAAAACTATAAAACGCTGCCAATGAACTTAAATATAATGTATAAGGATTTAAAAGTTGACGAAGTAACAGAATCCAAATTTTTAGGCGTTACGATAGATTCAAATTTAAATTGGAAAGCGCATGTTTCTCTAACTAATTCAAAAATTGCCAAATACTGTTATGCGCTTTACATTCTCAGTAATGTTACGTCACAAGAAATTGCCAAAAATGCTTACTATGGATATGTATACCCTCATTTAACTTATGGCATAATCTTTTGGGGAAATTCAGTTGAAGTAAACTCTACCTTTAAGTTACAAAAACGATGTGTGAGGGCTATTTACAACTTAGATAAACGAGCTTCAGTCAGGCAGTTATTTAAGAACAACAAAATACTGACACTGTCTAGTATTTATATCTTAGAGCTGTGTCTGTTCGTAAAAAAAAATCCGGGATATTTTTTTGGATTAAAGTCCTCTCGCTCAGACATATTACGCTCAAAAGATAAATTTAACATTCGTGTAACACAATCCAATAATGCTATGTTTCACAGAAGCACTTTTAACACAGCTATAAAAATCTTTAATAGCCTACCAATACATATTAAATCCATAACCTCAAACAATATTTTCAAAAACACACTGAAAACTTGGCTTAATGATGAAACTTTTTACGACCTGGAAGAATATTATGCATCTACTGCAGCTAATCATATTAAAAAGAAGTATTTAGAAAACTAATGTAACTGTAATTGATTGTCATACCTATTTTGTAAAACGTAACTAAGCCTGAATTTGATAATTTGTTTCGTGTAGTTATGTGTTAAACAGATAATAAGGAAAGTACCTATGTACTCACTTAACTATTGTCTACTAATCTATTACCTACTTAATTATAAGGTAAAAATACTACCATATGTTGCACGTCCGCTAGGACAAACTGTTGATACCAAACTTTTATAACACCATCAATGTACACGGTTTTAAGCAATAAAATTTATTTCTATTTCTATTTCTATTTCTAAAACTCTGACGACATTTTCAAATAAAAACAATACAGCGAAAAAAACGCGCGAAATAATATTTACTTGATCACAGATCACAGCACAGAGTAAGTAAGCACTAAGCACTATGGGTCACAGATTAGCAATGCGCGCGCATCGGCGCCTTTTTTTTTAAGCAACGGCACAGAACCAGCCGGTATGCCATTAATAATAAAGTAAATTAATATTTTTGTGTTTTGTTACAGAAAAATTAAAGTAATTTATGGTCTAAATTAATTAAATTAACGAATTTAATATTTTTTATTATATTTTACCGCTCAAAGTTAATTTTATTCATAAAATGTTGACCACACTTTTCTGACATAAAAACTCTTTACTAAGATTTAAAAAGGTACCGTTCGTTTTAGACGGAGCATATCTCTATACCTAGTCTGTGGACGGAGCATTTTGAAACCGTGCGTTTTACATTACACATTACAGCACTAGTGCGTAATAAGATACATTACGATACAGAAATTGGTCCAATAAGAGACCCTTTACGAGCAAATATGTTATAAAATATGTTATCTGGCTGATCGACGACGATGAGAATGGCGACTGCCGACCTGGATCCCCGGATTCAAATCCCACGCACACCACTGTCTTTCCGAAGTCATGCGCGTAATGCCGCTAACTTAACAGCATGGTGGATTATGGCCTTGACACTCTCCTTGCAAGAGAAGGCCGCGAGTCCCGGCAATGGGAACATTTAGTGGGCTGTTTATGTGAGCTTTAGGAGGAAATAAACCAGTCTATTCTTATTGGTGACGCTGAAAGCAATAACAAACCGATGAAAGGTGATCTTATATTTTAGACACTACCGATCGATACAGCGCCATCTACCGATGTTTTTTTTTTACTCATTGAAGGGATGTTAGAAAGTGTGAACCTGCGCAACAATACATGTCGGTACGGTCATCATTGTTATCCTCGATCGAGTAGTATCTGCCATCTTACACAACTTAATACTAACTGTATCGACGTATTACCATCTCTAGGATTTGTGGCTGATGGTGTTGGAAGTCAGGAGTTTGGAGAAACGTCTGGAAAATGTTGAATCCCACTCTCAATTGATGCTACAAAACGATGTTATTGCTGTATGTTTTATACGTTATTTATTTAACATTTTGGCCAGGAACTTTTAGAATTTTTTCAAAAACTTTTAAAATCTATTTTAAATTCATGTTACAAAAACCCATAAATAACTGTTTAGTTGATACTGAAATATGTGTAAACTTGGAAATGAACAGACAAATACAAAATAATAGGGTATAAGAAAACAACAAAACGCTCTAATTTTAACGACTCTACAGATATTTTTGAAGTGAAAACTTCTTTGGGCGGAACAAATAACTACACCAAACTTGCGACACTGTAAACGTTACTGATATCGCTCATTAGCATACGCATAAAGAGTCAACTAAAATGTTGCCATTGCTGGGACTCGGAGCTTTCTCACGCAAGAAGACAGTCGAGGCTATGGCCTCGACTGTCTTTTGCGTCCATTGCGACATCCATCATGCTGGCCCAGTGCTGGTTGGGGGAAGGTGGATGGCGCATCCTCGAAAGATTTTTGAAACTTGCCGTTTCCTCACTAAGTTTTCCTTCATCGTTTTTAAGTTAGCGGTGTTGCGCACATGAATTCTAAAAGACAGTGGTACGCGTGGAGTTCGAACTCCGGATCGGCAATCGCCGTTTTTCCGACTAGACCTTTCGTAGTTCAAAAAAATAACTTTTCCTCCATTTTAAGTGATCTAAGTCACGAGCAGATGCTAGAAAAAATACCTAAAGCTAGTTCATGGATTAGAAATTCGAACATTGCCTGCAACACATCGATATATTGCCACAAAAACTCCGAAAGCTGAGTGACAGGGCCGCCTTCACCCGCCATCCATCGATAAGGCACAAAGCGACCGCCATCGCTTCGCATTGACAAGCCGGCTACAGCGATGGCCGGAGCGTGTGCTGTGTGTGAATGTTATCGACGATCGAGATGTAACGTCCAATCCATTCGATTATTAGGTACTGGGAACTCGGATTTAATCGATTTTTCTTTTATACCGTATGAGTACGTACGTTCTTCCTGGATTGTTTCAATCAGTCGTTCTATAAACGAATGTACGTATCCCCACCGTAATCTCTTGCTTTATTATAAGTTTTATTTATTTTAAACTAGCGGCCCGCTCCGGCTTCGCTCGAATAATAACCTAGATATCAACTGTAGCGCCATCTGCCGGGCTGATTTGTAAATCTAAACCTTCCAGGGCCCTACCCATCGTATACAAAAAAAAAAACGTTCAAATCGGTCCAGCCATTTAGGAGGAGTTCAATAACAACGAAAAGTGGTATTGATTTTTATATATATAAATAAAGAGTGATGAGATGAGCAGGACATTTGCCTGATGGTAAGCAACATGCCTGCCACATAACAGCACAGCGACACGCAGCTATCGGAACATGAATAGTCCAAATCATTACCTAGCACTGCACTGCGCTCGTCACCCAGAGATCTAAGATGTTATATCTCTAAGCCCTGTTATTTCACTGGCAACATTGCTCTTCAAACTGAAACACAGTAATGTTTCCACATTACTGCTTGGCGGTAGAATAACTGGCGAAGGTGTGGTACTTCCCCAGGCGGACTCTGCTAAGAGTCCTACCACTACAAAACCATACAGTTATTACAGAATTACAGTTTGTTATTATTAGTACAGAATATTGTTGTTACCGTACAGTGTGTTAGGTAATGATTTGGACTCTTATGTTCCAATAGCTGCGTGTCACTGTGCTGTTATGGGAAGGCGTATAGCTTACTTACCTTTAGACACAAATCCTGCGTGTTTTATAGTATACTAGCAGTGCCCCGCGGTGTTACCCGCGTAGTTCCCGTTCCCGTTGTTTTCCGGGATAAAAAGTAGCTTATGTGTTCTTCCAGACTATAATCTATCTGTGTTCCAAATTTCACCCCGATCCGTTCATACGTTAGGACGTGATTGAGCAACAAACATCCAAATATCCAAACATCCATACATTGACATTTATAATATTAGTGCGATAATATTAGTAATATTACTAAACGCAACTAGTATAGCATAGACTCTAGACTCTAGAGTCTATGCTATACTAGTTGCGCCCCGCGGAGTAAACCGTAGGTTACTTAAGCTATTAGTAGGGATTTAGACCACCTTATACTCGTAGATCATTATTTTACAAACTTTGAATGTTTATCCTCAATATCATAATAAACAGCCAAAGCAATAAGTTGCAAGTTTCTAGCTTCGAAAATGACGAAACATTCATACAAAATTTCGTTTTGTTAGTTATAGTAAAGAGTGACGAAAAAAGCAGGACATATGCCTGATGGTAAGCAACACGTCTGTCCATAACAGCATAGTGTCAAGCAGCTATTGAAACAGTGTCCAAGAGAGAGAGAGTATTACATCACCCGTTTATTAAATAATTAATAAATATTTAATTATTTTTATTAAATACAGAAAATTGAACACAGAACAACCACCTTTCTGGAAGTTGGTTAAACAAACACAGAACTTCCTTCTCTGTCAAAGTCGGTTAAGGACACCTGGGTGTCTTTAGTTCACATTTGCTCCGCACGTACCGAAATTCTTGTTAGCATTGTCGCTTCGATTTTGCTATTTTCCTCATCTTTTTATCACTTCATTTATAATTAAATTAACTTGAAACCTAACGGAATTGTCTTTTAAATTCCGAAAACTCCAATGGGAATACCTAAAGTGACATGCAAACTGCAGGTATTCCAAAAAACTTTAAGAATAGAGTCAGTCACTGCACTGATTTTAATGACAAAAAGTACTATAGTGGCTTTGTTTGTCAAATTTCAAACGCTCAAACTCGATTAGACGCTAGATTAAACCTGGGGAATAGGTAAAGTGGCGGAGTCACCGGAAAATGTCCAAAAATTACTATGACTGCAATACAAGTCAGGTTTGAACGATCAGATCTCTTTTTTTTTTTGACGTGATTACGTCTTATAATTCGATGAAGCCGGCTGCACGCCCACAAAACATGACGTCATGTACCGTTACCGTCGGTCGTTACCTCGCCGCATGTTTGTTGCAGTTGTATTAATTATTTCGACCAGTAGTTCAAGCGGGGATGTAGCTCAGTGGTAGAGCGTTCGCTTTGCATGTGAAATGCCCCGGGTTCGATCCCCGGCATCTAAAAGCTTTTTTGCATTGTTTTGATTGAAAATTACTAAATTCTACTGATTACTTTTTACATACAAATCTATTAAACAAATTAAATTAAAATTTTCTTTTGAAAAATGCTACCATTCCATCAGTATTTTCTTAAGACGTTGTCATGTTCTATCGTCAGTAAACCGACTTTACAGACAAACATTTTTTTTTAATAAAGAGTGACGAGACGAGCTGGACATTTGCCTGATGGTAAGCAACATGCCTGCCACATAACAGCACAATGACACACAGTTATTGGAACATGAAGAGTCTAAATCATTACCTAGCACTGCACTGCGCTCGTCACCCAGAGATATAAGATGTTACATCTCTAAGCCCTGTAATTTCACTGGAATTCTATGTGATGTTGATCTATTCATATTTATGTGATCTAAAGCGTTTAATGATTAAAATGACAAGAAACATACTTTTATTATAATCATACTAGTAATTTAGTAACTTCAATGTTTGTATGTTTGGTGCGCAGTCACGTCGGTACACCGGAATGTATTGGTTGAATATTTCGACCACAGATATATTACTATCTGCAAGAACATATAGACTACCTTTCATAGCAGCAAAATAACGGGAATAAGAACTAAAGCGTGTAAAACTGCGGGCACGGCTAGTATGGAACCTATTTATTGCAACGTTTTTTAAAATTTTACAGGTTTACACTTGACCGCCATCTTGCCTGATGTTAAGCGACGATGCGGTCTACGATGGAGCGTGTTTACCTAGAAGAAGCCGATTCACTCTCGATTTGAAGACACAAATATTGTAACCATCGGGGAAAAGCCACTCGGGCAACGTATTCCACAGCCATGACGTTCTTATCATAAAAGTAGAGTCAAACCTCTTCGTTCGTGTTTTTGGAACATCAACCATGAAACGATGTCTCTTTTTTGAGCTACGTGAAGCAAAGACTTTTGCACTTCTTATGAAAATTGCGCGGACAGAGTAGTAAGAAATTTCGTACACTTTTACTATTTCCCACTAATATTATAAATGTCAAAGTTTCTGTGTTTGGACGTTTGTTGCTCAATCACGTCGGAAGAACAGAACGGATTGGGTTGAATTTTGGAATTCAGTTGGATAATAGAACTTATGTGATATTCCAAACTATAATTATAGTTTACTTTTTATTAATTATAGGCTACTTTTCATCTCGAGAATAATTATAACGGGAACGTGAACTACGCAGGTAAAACTGAGAGGCGCTGCAAGTATTTTATATAGAGAAGGAGTGAAGAACGTTAAATTTTTCATGCATATAAAACACAATAAATCAATAAAACAAAACGTTACAAACACTGGTATAGGTAGGTATATTTAACTTACACGCACACATTTTTTTTGTTTATTGTCGTAGTCTGTGGTGGTCAAATTAAGAATTGCTTTATGTTTGAATTTCGATCTCTTTCGATCTCCACTAATATATTTAGATCATCTTAAATATTATTTAGACCTTCATTGGTCTATACATAATTCAGATGTGCTTAGAGTAAGTAGTTTTCTTTGTATGTTGATTGTAATTTAAAATAATCATACTATCCGGCATATTGTTATACTAAATGACCGTGATGAGGAACCTAAACTCTAAACGCTTTAGACGCAACGTTAGTAACGTTGCATTCATCATAGTCTGAACTACATTAGTTGCATACTTTCATGGTCTACCTGTATCGTCTGTTCTTGATATTGTTAACATTTGGTGAACAAAACTGTAGGATTATAGTTGACAGACTATCCATAACATAAGCGGTCTTAGTACGAATAGAGGATCTGTGTACACATGTACACAGATCCCTGAGTGCTATAAGCTATAATATTATGTGCCACAGGCGAATACGAGGCCACTAGTTATGAATAAATGTGTGCATGCTTCGCGGAATGAACTTGGAGAAGCCTCTTGGTATGGTTAGTTTTGTGCGTAAAATGAGGGTGTATGAAGATCCTTTCAGTGCCCAACGAGAACTTCGCATTTTCTTCAGTCTTGTCAATACACGACCATTGTATAATACCGTTAAAAATAAATTAGTTTTAATCGCAAAATCCTAGTTGAATTTTGTCATCACCACTTTACATTTGACGGCTTTAACGGGGAAGGAAAACTTCGCGAGGAAATCGGTGTCTTCCATGAAAGTCACAATTCGAAAACATTTTTGTGAACCCCCAACCCGGTTGTAGTGGTGGATTACGCCTAGATTCTAAATTTAAAAAAGCCTCGAATCCCAGCAATGGGAACATAAATCAAGCTTCTCCAGTTGTTAATAAACATTTAACTGTAGAGAAATATTCTCAGAAATTGCGTAAATGGTATTTAAAACACCTTAATAAAATACTTCATTTAATTTAAAAATAAAATAGTCAACCGAAGAGAAAATTAACAGTAATTTTCTTCAATATAATTTTCATGTAATTTGCGCAAAAAAATAAATTTCTCCGCAGAGATTATCGTGAAAGAAAGTTTTTCAACACAATCGTTTCTAAGAAAAGATTATCGAGTTACTACTTCTGCTACCAAATCGATTACCGAATCGAAAACACTAAAAACAAACGAGCAACGATTTCTAGGCATTCCAAAATTAAATCTGCCAGTTTTAAAAAGTAAACAAACTCCGGCGCTACTACAAAAAGTCTATTTTTCTAGAGTTCCTTGACCCTCGGCGCGTGCGACCAACTGACATATCTGCCAGTCATGTCATAATCATAATGGCGGATGATACAAAGGCAAATCGAATCTCGGAGATATCTTGCAGGATTACTTTACACAATTATGTTACTGTACTGACGCGTGGTGTAATGAACTCGAAACGGTCTAACACTGCTCTGGAGGTCCAAATACACTGATTTAAGGTGAACATCTACGGATGATCCATGAAAATGACAGATGAAATTTCAACTTTGTGAACATTGCAATAAAGTTGATACTGTTTTCGTCAATTTGGGTAGATTTTCTATGAGATGGTCGCACTTTTAGACCCTCTGTAATAGAGCGACTTGGTTTGAGATAAGGTTCGACTGTTCTCGGCGTATTCGGCTGATGTCGGCATGTAAGTAATAATTACTGTGAAATGTGATTGCAATATATACAAATAGAGGGAGCCACTGTTACATTTCAAACCTAATTTGTTTTATAAAATAGATTAAGACTCTCTTAATCCTCGTTTAAAAAGCCATAGTGCCAAATTTTCAAATTTTGTACTAAAGATGCACTCACTTTGGCGCTAGCTTATTTCGTTTTACGGGACAAGCACAAACCTAGCCTATGCCCAAAAATTTGTTTTGTTCCCACATTAGGAACACTAAGAAAACTTTCTCAAAAGGAAAGAGTTAAGGATTTCATCCACTACGGTGGTCTAATGCGTGTGAACACGTATTTTCGAAAAATATATTTCTTGGTACGCGCCAGCTTCTTAATACTGTTTTCCTTCACCATCAGAACATAATAACATTATGATTGGCTGCACTTGGTAATACCATGTTTATTTATTCTTGAAATACCTATACCTACTCAATTACAAAATTATAAAAAACCGATAAAGTGTCTAACCGATAAAGATATAAATCATACAAACAATCCTCAGAAAAATAAGCTTTAAACAGCTAGGTGTGTCACTTTCTCTAAAATGAATGATTTTTATGTTCCTATGTCTGTTTATGTCTTAGTAAGTGTATCTTAATTCTGAATATCAAAGAGTCTGTGAAGAAATACATTTATCATATTTTATATATTAAAGTCGAAGGAATTAAGATAGATCTTAACTATAATAATGAAGCGGCTTAGTTTTTGGAAGTTATTTAATCCGAACAATCGTATGTACAACAGATGTTATGACGCATAATAGTTAATTATTGTAATAACTTACTTACGTTAATAATAATTAACAGTTAAGTATGTTAACCGATTACTTTTGGATCGAAACACATTCACGAGATATTTTACAAAACCAGTTTACAGAAAATGTCAACTGGTCTATTCAAGGCTGGTTGGTAACTGCTCGGTGCGTGGTGCTTCCAAATTTACTTTTTGATGAAGGATGAGTAGACGAAGGGGTTAGGGGAGTAGATCGAGGCACTCTTGATGACGGTGGCGGTGGGGTAGGTCGGGATCAGGGGAGAGCCAGTGTAGAAAGTAGACTGGAAGGTTCTGATGGCCAGCTGAGGATCAGCAGCAGGTTCTGGCTCGGCTTCAGCAGAACGCTTCTTGATTAGATGAGTCGCAGCGTAGGGAATAGCAGCAGTAGGGTAGTAGTTGCCGACCACAGGGTTGGCGACGTAAGGAGTGGCGATGGTGTTGATGTAAGTCGAGGGCGTCAGGAAGCTGGAGGGGAAGAAAGTCTGAGGGTCGGCGGCGGGCTCAGGTGTAGGCTCAGCGGAGCGTTTTTTGATGAAGTGAGAGCTGACCAGCGGCAGTTGCGCGCCGTAGTAAGGAGTTTGCACGTAGGGGGTGGAAATGATGGGAGACACAGCAGGGTTCGCAATGTAAGTCGTAGGCGCGATGTAAGGAGTCGTCAGCAACTGAGCGGACCTCTTCTTGATCAGATGGGCAGCGATGGGCAGTTGAGCGACGGGAGCGCTGTATAGAGATGGGGTAGAGATCACGGCGGCAGCGGGACTGTACGCGTAAGTCGAGGGGAAGTAGTTGAAAGGCGTGTTGTATGCTGTCGTCAGGAGCTGAGGATCGGCCGATCGCTTCTTGATGAAGTGGGAGAAGCCGAGAGGAGACGTGTAGGTGATCGGGGATGGCTGGATCACGCTGCTCAATTGGCTGCTGTAGCTGGTCACCGCCGGAGACACCACACTCGAATACGCGGCGTAGGGTTGCACATACGGAGCTGAGAGCAACACTCCTGGGTCGGGGTCGGCCACCGCCGCAGCCACAAAAGCGAGTACAACCACAAACTTAAACATGTTGCTTGATGTATGAATCGACTGATACCTGACTTCCACGCGCGCCCTATTTATACAAACCCATCTGGAACTAAGGGCGATCTCGTTTTGAAAACCGGTGCGAGCTTCAGGAAGCTGGTATTTGCGCGAGGTCGTCTACAAACCTTAGTACATAATTCTCTTTGTGACTGGTGATAGCGAGGCGATAAACTTCACTTTTTATTTGCCAATGTTAAGGTCAAGCGGCAACGCACCCTCGTTGGCAACAAACTTGTAGATCTGGTCTAGATTCGATCATGTGCTTAACTCAAGGCTATTTATTTATTTCAATGCAATTTTTATTTTTTTTGACGTGTTGTCGTCATCGTTATAACCCGCTATTCTTTATCCGACTGCTGGGCGCAGGGCCCCTTTTCACAACATAATATGATAATAATTTATTTTTTCTGAAAAAAAAAAACTAAATCTGGCTTCAATTTAACGCAGCGAGTGTTTTGAGCATGTTTGGGCAGGGTTCAGTGCGCAGTGGTCTCTTTGATCTAATGTGATTTGTATTTGTTTTTTTTCTGCTAATTATAATAATTTAATAAATAATCATTCCAATATATTTTTAAATATTATTTAATTTTTATTTTTTTAAATTTAATTCAGACATTCGATTAAATTTCACCAGAAGCTATCAATCACTACGTCGCGTCGCGTCGCGTCGTCCAGATAAGTGAAAGCAAATTGTAATTGTTTGTCAATATTTTTAAAAAAAATTTAAAACACCGATTTTAATAAAATTTATACAAAATTGCCTCAGAACTATGTACCTACCAAACAGAAAGAATTATTAAAATCAACTCACAATTTGGCGGAGCTTTCGCTTAACATAAAAAAAAACATACAAGCGAATCGAGAACCGCCTCCTTTTAAATTCGGTTAATTAAATTATTTTCGTATCTCTTTAACTAACTTACCTACATAAAAAAACAATTCTCGCAACAACCGCACTAAATAATATCGACTGATCTAACAGTAAATCTCGAGTGTTCGAAAATCGGCCCTCAGTTGAAACCATACATAGATTTTTTTACAAAAAATTGCAGAGGCAGTTCTGAGAAATGAGCTTAAATTAGATTTACTTTTCATTCCTAGAATTAATTTGAACGTGCCGTGTCGAAAAAAAACAGGATTTGTTTGTTAGATAAACAACGACAATTTAAATCAACTTATTTTTATTATTCTGAAGGCTGGGGTAGACGGATCGGACTGAGTGGCGTATTATAGGAGAGGCCTATGTCCAGCAGTGGACGAACACAAGCTGATGATGATGATGATGATGAAGAAGGTGAGGATTTGTTTATTTTTAACCAATTTCCAAATAAGAGGAGGTTATCAAATCGGTTGCATGTTTTTTTTTGTACGTAGGTACTTATGTATGTTACGCGATAGCGTCGCAAATTGTGAATCGATTATGATGGATCATTTTTTGTTTGACCTAATGATTATATCTAACCATTTAGAGGAGGTCCCATATGAATTTTATCGAAATCGGTGAAACTAAAATTTGATTTCACAAATTTATTTAGACGATATACTTAGGTACCTAGCGATTGATTCTTTTGAAATTTAGTCGAGTCGTGGAGTGTCTGAATTAACATTAAATTGAAGTCGGTATTGTTTTTTTTTTTTTTTTTTTAAATAATTTATTGTGTTTCTCTTCATTATTTCATTCGCGATTTCAAAAGAGATGAGTTTATCTTTCTTGTGTTTTTTTAACCCCCGACCAAAAAAGGGGTGTTATAAGTTTGACGACGATGTCTGTCTGTTTGTATGTCTGTCTGCCCGTGTGTGTGTCTGTCTGTGGCACCGAGGTCAAACGGATGGACCGATTTCGATGCGTTTTTTTTTTATTTGAAGGTTAATTTTTGTACGGATGTTCTTAGCTATGTTTGGCTGATATCGATTCAAGATAGGCATATAAATAAAACATCTTATATCTCTGGGTGATGAGCGCAGTGCAGTGCTAGGTAATAATTTGGACTCATCATGTTCCAATAGCTGTGTGTCACTGTGCTGTTTTTTTTTTTTTTTATAGATTTACTCTTGGCCACCATCTCGCCTGATGTTAAGCGACGATGCAGTCTACGATGTAGCGTGTTTATTTAGAAGAAGCCAATTCACTCTCGATTTGAAGACACCAACACTATAACTATCAAGAAAAACTCACTCAGGCAACTCATACCACAGCGTAGACGTTCTTATCACAAAAGTGGAGTCAAACCTGTTCGTCCATATCTTTGGAATATCAACCATGAAACAGTGCCGTTTCTTCATAATGCTGATATGTGGCAGGCATGCTGCTTACCATCAGGTACATGTCCTGCTCGTCTCGTCACTCTAAACTATTTTAAAAAAAATACCCCGATCCTACGCTCTCACCTGCAGCCATCCGAATAGTTTTTTTTTTTTAATAAAGAGTGACGAGACGAGCATGTCATGTGCCTGATGGTAAGCAACATACCTGCCACATAACAGCACAGTGACACGCAGCTATTGGAACATGAACAGTCCAAATCATTACCTAGCACTGCACTGCGCTCGTCACTCAGAGATCTAAGTTGTTACATCTCTAAGCCCTGTAATTTCTCTGGATGCATTGCCCTTCAAACCGGAACACAGTAATGTTTGCACATTGCTGCTTGGCGGTAGAATAACTGGCAAAGGTGTGGTACTTCCCCAGGCGGACTCTGATAAGAGTCCTACCACTACTAAATGATTCATCCCATCTTAATGGCCGACAAATACTGATTATTGGATTACTGTAAGAATATGTATAGCTGTACAAACAGCCATAAGCAGCCCGCTTTAAGTTCCCACTGCTGGGACTCGTAAGGGCCTTCTCTCACAAGGAGAGCTTCAAGACCATAATTTCCAACGCGGGCCAAGTATGGTTTAGTGGATGACACGTGTCCATGAAATATGTTTTTATATAGTATTCCTAGAGTGATAAGACGAGCAAGACATGTGCTTGATGGGAAGAAACAAGCATGCTCATAACAGCACAGTGACACGCAGCTATTGGAACATGAAGAGTCAAAATCATTAGGTACCTAGCACCGCACTGCGCTCGTCACCCAGAGATGCAAGGTGTTTTATCTCTATATATGTACCTATCTCATGAATCACGCTGGTTTTCTCGCAATGTTTTCTTTCGCCGTTAAGTACAGTGGTGATGACAAACTCGTACATCTGCACTTAAAAAAATAATCATAGGTACTATAATAAATAAATAAATATTGGTGGACAATTCACACACAACACCATCTGACCCCAAACTAAGCAAAGCTTGTGTGATGGCGGCCAGATAGCTGATATAATACTTATTATATAGTTTTAAATACATCTTATACCTTTAAACGAGCAATTCTTGTACCTATATATGTATATAAATATATATTGCTAGTTTAAAGGTATAAGATAGAATCTGAATCTCGGAAACGGCTCTAACGATTTTCATGAAATTATGTATGCAGGGGGTTTCGGGGACGATAAATCGATCTAACTAGGTTTCATTAAAAAAAACGCATATTATGCGCGTTTTTAGACAATGAAAAACTGTCACATTTAGACATTAGAATGCGACGGTAAATTTCGCCGCGTGACGTGACAGCATAATTGGCTCAGACGGGAAGTCGGGCGTTCGTGGCGGTCACGAATTAATAGCTGCGGATTCGAATCCTCCAGACGGCTTCTCTTTTTCTTTTCTCTTCAGTTTTTTTTAAGAAAATCTAAGAGTATCTAAGTATTTTTAGTATTTAAACCGAGCAAAGCTCGGTGACCCAGGTACTACTTATTATACATTGAAACACCCAGACACAGTGCAAACAATTTGAATTCATCATACAAATATTTGCACTGGGTGGGAATCGAACCCACGACCCTCGGCTTCGCAGGCAGAGCTACTACCAACTAAGCCACGAGGCCAGTCAGATGTGCAGACAAGATTCTTACCTACGACATCATGAGTGTGAATAAATCGGATGTTCTTGGCGCTAGGCCGCACGGCGTTACTATAACGCTAGAGAACAGTAAAGTTAGGTACATACTTACCTAATTAAGGTGGATTCTATAAAAAAAAGGAAATTTGATTAAGCTTACTAGAGTACTTACCTATACCATATTTATAAATTCATGATATCTCCCAAAATATTGACTATGCCTCAAGTCGGTAGCAATAGTAAGTACCTTCTTGTTAACTTCTTGCTAATATAAAATATGTCAAAGTAAAAACAAATGACGTTGTTAGATGTTTTATGGTAAAGGCACTGTTATTTCTTTGAAACAAAACTTTACAGCTCGAAGTCAGTGAATGCAGAATAACGTTACATCTTAAGAAAAACTGAATAGAGGATGTAAAAAACCAAGTGTTTTTGTAATACAGCCACGGGGAACACCAAACAGTTTCTTATTTGATTTAGCATCAAAAGTTCCATGCGTCAGAACCCCAGCAGCTACGGTGATTGATCAATTGGCAGGTGCCAATAGAACCAAATTACCACTCGTTTACACGATGTCATCATAATCAAGCAAATAAAAATCTATTCTAAGACCTCAGCGCAATCGAACGCTTTCGACGGACAGTGGGCGTGCGTAGCGATGAAAAAACATATCACTCCCACTCCGTCCGGTCGCAACCAACTAACTTCACACCTCACTCATCACCACAAAAACAACCTTACGCTCCAGTAATACAGATGCGCACAACGGAAGAGTTAAGTTTGCTGATCCGCAGTGGTCATACCACGCCTCGACACCCGTCATTGGCAGAAATAAAAACGGCGACCACGCGTAACTTGTCACGTCTCGTCGGACAGTGAAATCGTGCGACCGGTGACAATGTGTCACCTAACCATCTCAACTAGACCTCTCACCCCGGCTGATCGACCGTGGGACTCATATTGTGGAACGGTCAGGAGACACTGGACGCGTTAAAGAGTTATCGTGTCGTTGCGTCGTGCCTTATGAAACTACAGTTGAAGCTTCAATGAGCAAACGTTTACCGGCAAAAGGAAATTTCATCGATCACGCTCACAAATTGCTACGTAACTATCGAGATGTAAATCGCTTATGGCTACCGTTATTTTGAAAAATCGATTGTCGGTGATCGATTCGCTACAGTTGCGTTGATTACGCAGCTGTCCCACGGTCGGTGTGCGACGCGACGCGACGCGACGCGACACGGCGCGACACTCGGCCCGGCCGCGGCCGCCGTGACGACCTATCGTATTGATGCGAAATAATCGAATGGAAAATCGGTTTTGAAGGACCACTAGTTGCTACACTAGCTCTGACCGAATTAGTTGTAATGTTGCGAAAATTAAGCACCTTTTAAACCATGAGTTTATTTTCTTTCATAATTTAGGTACACATAATAAATCTTACAAATTATTTTGCTTTATGTAGCAATTAACTAAACTAAAAATCTAAATCCTCCATAGGTAAAATATCACTCATATTTCACGATTTTTGTCTGTGTTTTATCCATTTATGCTGTTACAATGTAACATCTCTACCTCAATAGTAGGTACCTCCCTATCTCTATCTATCTAATACTTCTTCACTCTATGAACACATGTCATACTGTGAACCATTTATGTTAAACTATGAATTGTCTGACGTACCAATTTAATACTAAAAACCTAGAAAATAGAGTCAACAACTGAATAATGAAGATCCCTCCCATATAATAAAAAGTGTTATCACTGGGAGATCTACAAATCCCGGTTACAAAAGTCACTTGCAAGAAAGAGTGCCCAAAATAGGTTTGAATAAACTGTGCAAAATGAAGGAAACTATGCAAAAAGAATATTACAACGTGTCCAGCTAAATAACTATTTAAATTTAAGCCCTTCCAAGAACAAGGACAGTAGAACAAGGGTACAGCTCATGTTGTTACATGTGCTGTATCTCAGTTTGAATCGAAAAAAAAATTCAAACTTACAGCAAATTATATTTTTTTTATTAAAGAGTGACGAGACGAGCTGGACATGTGCCTCATGGTAATCAACATGCCTGCCACATAACAGCACAGTGACACAGCTTTTGGAATATCAAGAGTCCAAATCATTACCTAGCACTGCACTGCGCTCGTCACTCAGAGATGTAAGGTGTTATATCTCTAAGCCCAGTAATTTCTCTGGAAACATTGCCCTTCTAACCGGAACACAGTAACGTTTGCACATTAGGTACTGGTTGGTGGTAGAATAACTGGTAAAGGTGTGGTACTTCCCCAGGCGGACTCTTCTAAGAGTCCTACCACTACAAAAGAGTTATGATTAAATAAAAGAGTTATGATTAAGACTTAAGACGATATTACATAATTATGCTTAAGCTGTTGTATTAAAAACATAATGTTATTGTATTTTTGTCAAAATAAAAACAAACAATCTAGATTTCTGGGATTTCTTTTTCTAAAAATTACTCCGATTTGGCTCCGTTCAAAAATTGACATAACTTGCGAAAGCTTTGATTGAGTACAACGGCATCGAAATTCCAAACTGATCGTTAAAAAAAACATATTTACATTTAATCACAAAATTAAAATAGGTTGTATAAAATTTAAAAATACCACATTCACCACGCTGTGTTATTTGATTTAAATGTTTTATTAAATATTTTAAAAATAAACAATATTTATATGACATATTTTTTTAAATTAACAAACTGCTTAACTCACGTTTGGAATAGCAACAAAAAAAATAAAACCTAACTAAGTTAAAAACCACGTTAATTTCCAGCATGTATAGCCACATAGCAATATAGCCTAAATGGTTTCCATGTCATTATTCTCATTTGTAAAGAAGACAAATAACGATATGGCTTTTGATTTGCTATTTACTTAGTCCCCGAGAATCACCTAATTAGATATAATATTCGTTATACGATCTCAAAAAATTCTCATAAACGAGTAAATAAGTCATAAAAGAAATAATTATTGGTGGACAATTGGTGAATATTGGTAGACAATTCACACACAACACCATCTGACCCCAAACTAAGCAAAGCTTGTGTGATGGCGGCCAGATAGCTGATATATAGTGATATATAGTTTTAAATACATACTTATTATACATAGAAACAACCAGACACAGTGCAAACATTTGAATTCATCACACAAATATTTGCACTGTGTGGGAATCGAACCCACGACCCTCGGCTTCGCAGGCAGAGCTACTACCCACAAAGCCACGAGGCTAGTCTCCAGAAAAGAATGTACCATGATCACAATGCTTGAAACTGCATCGATATATCGGGAACTCACCCCACTATTTTAGTACGGATAATATCCCGTAATAAATAATACATAGGTACCAGTTTTGCTTTGATATAATTGTAACGCACTACAATCGGAAACATACCATTACCAGGTATTCTATCTTAATACTATAACCATCTATTCCAGTTTGAAGAGCAGTGTTTCTATCTTACCCGATGACTAGGGTAGGTAGTGTAATGCTAGGCAGTGACTTTCTTTTATATAGAGTACCTAGGTTCACGTTTGAAAGAGTATTGAACTCTTCATGTTAAAATAAGTGTGTGTTGCTATTACTTGCTATGAGCTGACAGTTTTCCTTTACCATCAGACATACCTACGTCATTTCACTCTGGATTATAAAAAAACATTTTAAAAACTTTTCACAATTCTTCGACAAAAGTCAAATCTAATTTTGAAGTTATAAGTATCCAATAAAAAATGCTAGAAGTCATACGGGCACACGTGATGGCTGACGGCAATTATACAGGGTGTACCTGGGACTACCTGGTACCGTCCGTAGATTAGGCAGGAGTCTCTAAGAAAAACATGTCTACCCGAATTTGCGCTGCCATTCACACCATACCATAGGGTGTTCTAAATCTTTTTTTTGTTCATTGGAAATTCTAATTTATTTAATTTTGCTCTGATATACCGAATAGGTTTTAATGATAAATATACATTATATTGGTGGACAATTCACACACAATACTATCTGGCCCCAAACTAAGCAAAGCTTGTACTATGGCGGTCAGATAGCTGATATAATACTTATATAGTTTTAAATACATACTTATTACGTATACATAGAAACACCCAGACACCGTACAAATATTTGAATTCATCATACAAATATTTGCACAGTGGGAAGCGAACCCACGACCCTCGGCTTCGCAGGCAGAGTTACTACTCACTAAGCTACGAAGCCAGTGAAATACAACCGAATTTACCTAGAGCTTTTTCAACGTAGGTTCAAGTAAGAGTTATCGTTTTCTATATTATGTTGTTATCAGCAGCACTTTCTATTCCCACTAGTGGGACCGGGGTCTTCCCTCACAGGGAGAGAGTTAAAGCCAAAATCCATCATGCTAGCCAAGTGTGGGTTACCGGAAGACACTATCATGTCATCAAAAGATATCTTGTCATGTCAAAAGACCCTTACTGCTATAGTTAAAAGCAATTACAAGTAGTATATTTATTGCATTCATTCCAAACATTAGATTCCAATCCAGTACAATTACAAAATTATCTCTAATTGAAATTTTATAACATATGATAACAATGCCCATTATGTTACGATTGTCTATTAAGCAATGATTTTAAAGGAACATCATACTAGTTCACGCTAAACCGGTGAATAGTTGAAATGGATGCGTTACACTTGCATATATGAATTACTTTTGCGAATAACATTTCTCATTGATAATATGATGATCAGATTTGTACCCAAAATGAAAGAGACAGAACACCCTGTGACCAGTTGATATGAAAGCTTATTCATTTGCATTTGTCGTGCGCTCACGTGTGTGCTCGCGTGATATCGATGCATTACCGCCGGTGCGATACACCCTGTACAAGATAGAAGAATACTAGGTACAGATGCGTCACTCGTTAATTAGGTAATTTCTTTTCCACTTTCTAGAATTATATCAATAAGCAAGAACAGTATTACATAGTTTTGAGATAGATTACCTTTATCAGTGTATAGATACCTAATTAATAGGTATCTATAGACTGATGAACATTTATTACATGATGTAAATTTTTTTGCGTACTGGCCTACTTTAATAGTTTTCTAGTTTTTAGTAAACATTTTATTACATTATCTAGGTACGTCGATAAGAATGTTTGGAGTTTCTAACTTGATCTAGTACAATTAGCCTTATGACGTGTTTGGTGTTAGATTCAGGTCTTTTTAGGTACCACTGATTTTAGTTTTAAGTTAAATATTGCATTAATTTTTAAAACATTAGATGTAAAAAAATCTCATAACTCTTAAGTTCCAAGGAAAATCATTTTATTTTATAATAGACTAGCGGCCCGTCCCGGCTTCGCACGGGGTCAATATTTTTTGTTAAGTAGGTATGCTAAATGAAACGTACATGACCAAATTTTTCCAAATTATCAAAATTAGAAACCAAAACTTTAAAGAGTAAAAACATTAAACTGGCTGGCCTGGTGGCTTAGTTGGTTGAGAGCCGTTTTGTAAAGCGGCGGTTTAACGATCAGCCGGATTGAATACGGCTGATTAAAAAACCGCCGGAATGAATTCGACGCCATACGTCATTCAACACGGCTAGCCGTTAAGTAATAAAGCGAGAGATTAGCCGCCTCTTTCACAATTTTTAGTTCCGATTCTTAACACTCATGGCACTGCCTGACATAACAACAACTATGGCATTGAATAGGTACTGCAAGTGTGTTGCTAAATTGCTAAAGTGACAGTGGATTCTGGAGTTCGGAGGGATTGTACACAATATTATTGGAGTGTCACTTGTCACCCTGGGTGTTACTTGGAAACTATTTCGTTTCCACCGTCCACCTTGTTAAGACTAAATCGGACCGGGTTGGTTACATGAGACCCAGATCCGACTCGGAGCACACCGACTCCATTTAGTCTTGGCGCTACTACCTCTGGAGTGTATTAAAAAAATGCGGGAGCCAGAAGCTCAAGGGAGGTCCTGAGTGGAGCAAGCCATGCAAGTAGCCGTAGTGTATCGCAGGCCGAGTATGGAGAAGCGACACTCAGGGCTGACCGCAGAGCTTCTGGCGGGAGCCCACCCGGAGACAAATCTGGATGATAGACCCTTGTCTATGGAAGTGCACCATGTTTCTTAGGTGTACCGTCACCGATATCAATTTATGGGCTTTCAAACTTTATGAGAGAGGTAAAATGTTGTAAAAAAATATTAAGGAATACCGTAAGTAATCGGTCAGTTTTTTCGGATGAATGAAATTAATTTTGATTTTGTTTATTTAAATTATGTTTTTTTAAATTTGGTCACCCTATAATATAAGCAGTAATACAATACGGCTGAACGTGGGCCGCCTTATTGAAGAACGTATCGCAATGACAATGCGGCTAATCGTTGAACCGCCGCATTACAAAAAGGCACTATTTTTCAAAACGGCTAGCTGTAATGTAATACGGCGGAAACAAAATAATAATATTACCATAAATCGTAGAACCTAAGATAGGCCCTACCAAACTTCAGGGCGCACGCAATCATGTCAACGTTGGGAAGAGTGAGCTCACTCTTTCCGTTCTAGTCGGTTGCAGGACGCGGTGGACGCCGGACGTTTTTACCTATCATTATTCGTTGTCAATAACCAAAATAAGTAGCACCACAGCAAATCTCGCCGCTAGCGATTGTACGGGTCAAGTAGATTGGTTTTATGTAAACCAGATACGATACACACAGAGACGCAGTTTATTACCGATGTCAAGGTGCTCTGGGCACATCTATTGATTTATATCGATGAATATTACCACAAACAACTCTCAGCCTCAACGGACACCGGGAAATTGAAGCTTCTCTCAAAGGGATTTCCCATTGGCTATAATTTTGTAACAAACCCCCGTCTCGGCATGCGGCTTGGTAAGTTTCTTTTACACGATTTTAAAGTCTTGGAACCATGTACCAACGCGGTACATGATAAAAAAGTATTCTGAGATAACAACACTCTGACTGGGAAGGATGAACGCTGTACACTCTTCCTAATTCTACATCTACCATAGATCGTAGAACCCAAGATTGGCCTTCCCAAACTTCAGAGCGCACGTAATCGTGTCAAAGTTGGGAAGAGTGAGCTCACTCTTTCCGTTCTAGTCGGTTGCAGGACGCGGTGGACGCCGGACGTTTTTACCTATCATTATTCGTTGTCAACAACCAAAATAAGTAGAACCACAGCAAATCTCGCCGCTAGCGATTATAGGGGTCAAGTAGATTGGTTGTTTGTAAACCACTTACGATACACACAGAGACGCAATTTATTACCAATTTCAAGGTTCTCAGGGCACATCCATTGATTTGTATCGCTGGCATTGTACTGCCACGTTGCGCCGCGCCGCGCTACAGTCGGCGCGCCGCGCCGGCCCGTCGCGTCGTTTATTATTATTTCGACAGGATGGAATTTTTTAACTTCGTAATATCTTTTGAATGCAATGTCCGATTTTAATAATTCAAAAAGGAATCAGTAGGTATTAAAGCAATCTTGAATACGAAATAGTTTATTTGGATAAGAATTAATACAAATGTATGGATAACATGGTCTGAATTTGATCGGCATTTTTATCTTCTTTTAAAATATAAAAAAGCAGTTGTAGCGACGTAATTACAGTAGTTAGACATATGGTCTCGCGAGGTTTTTTGTAGATTTTAATACGTTTTATAATATTGTAGAACATTGTTTTGTTCTATCATTGGTACTTTCCGCAGCGTATGCGATGAAAGCCATTTTATGGCTGTTTTTTTTATACCTTGCGTTGGTTTTAGTAAAGAAATGAAAGTAATTCTAATTTTTTCTCGTAATAAAAGTAGCCTATGTTACTCAGTGATAATGTAGCTCTCTTTTGGTAAAAGAATTTTTGAAATCGGTTCAGTAGTTTTTGAGTTTATTACATACATACAAAAATACAAAAATACAAAAATACAAAAATACAAATCTTTCCTCTTTATAATATTAGTATAGATGAAACAACATCAAACACTCTATTCCAAATATTAACTCAAGGCTGAGACGATCCAAAAACGTGTCAAACTTTTATTTAAAAACAAATGGTTGAAGAAATTTTCAACGATATTAAGAAACAAAGTTTATGTTAACTAACTAAATATTAAGAAACGATTTTCCTAAATTCAAGATAAGCACAAAACTAGGGTTTTATAAAATTAAGTAACAATACAATGTGGATAATGATTCCTAAAACGGAGTTTGTTATTTGAAATGTTTTGTCCGACAGGAAATTTTGTCTCACGTGTTAACGAAACAATACGGGTTATAAAAAAAGGTCCGCGTCCACACACCGGCTTGGAAGGTGCATCTCAATCGTCGTGTGTCTTTTGAATTTGTAATTGTGTGAGTTTACTTGTTATTTTCTAAAAGCCGATTTTTGTTTGAGCGATATGTATACTAACGTACCTGCGTGTTATTTTTACTGTGTTATTTTAACGTTCACCTAAGATTCAATTGTCCACCGTCAGTCTACACGTTTTAAAAAAAATCTGCATTACTAATCTAATACTTTGGTATTTTGCTCATAATAGTATGTCATTTTTAAAAGGTATATGGCAGTTGGTCGCTTATAGCTTTTATTGGTTATCAAACTTTCAACTACCTAGTACTTAATGTTTTTTTTATCCACGTAATTTCAAAATAGCCAAATTGTGTCATTACATTTGTAATTATAAAGATCCTATGACAATTCGTATCTAATTTGCTCTAATTCCTACAGAACCATGGGCTGCCGCATAAGGCACATAGCGTATTTCATGCTCAATCCCATCTACACTAACTAATCTTTGCCCGATATGAGCCAACGACGTATCGCCTTTAATGAATCAACCCCGAAATGTTTCGTAACCCGCTCATTAATGTGTGATCGATACGCGGCGCCGAAACTATCCGGTTGCCGTGTCTACGTAATAATATTCGTCTGCGATTGGAAAAATAATTTACTAATTGATAGTAGGTACTTGTATTATTATTCTACTTGACATTATTGTCTAACCAGTTGGTTGTTTTGTTTTGTTTTTTACTTTTATTTGTTTACACTTGACCGCCATCTCGCCTGATGTTAAGCGACGATGCGGTCTACGATGGAGCGTGTTTACCTAGAAGAAACCGATACACTCTCGATTTGAAGACACCATCTTCAATGGTTATGCCTATTTTCAATGGTTAATAAAAGCTTATAAAAAAGAGGTAATATTCAATCAACAACACTTTTTTTTTGCAAAAACTAACGTAACAAACTAACTATTTTGTATTACCCATTGGCAGGCATGCTTGAGCATGAGTATGCTTGACCACACAAACAAAGCGTAAGACAGCAAAAGAGAAACAGTAGAATATATTACAGTTTACAGTTTTACACTCAGATTTTAGAACGAATTCTAAAATCTAATTTTGGTCTAAAAAATATTTCTACCACAATATTTATTACAAAACTAGCAGCGACCCGCGTAAGTTCCCGTTCACGTTATTTTTCCGCGACAAAAAGTATCCTATGTGTTCTTTCAGACCATAAACATTCACATTTTGAATAGGATTAATAGGATTGCCGATCCCTTGGTGTAAGTTATTGTTGTTTTTCGAATAAACGCGACAAAATCAGAAATACTTAATTGAAAACATGCATAAATATGTTTTACAATTACATATTCCTTTAATCAATTACATTATTTTGTCGCGAGGAGTAATTTACCACTAAATTACGATTTGGAGCCAAGGTTTGGCAGAAATCTAATCTACATTTTAGTAGTTGATGAAATGTACTTTGGATAAAGAGTAGATAGCTCCAAAAACTGCACAACAACAGCTAACGCTGCGTTCTGCTTGGAGGACACGGCTTAAATATATGTGTGTTTATTTCACAAAGAACACGGACTCTTGCGTCCGAATAATATCAAAAAAACTGGGCACAGATTGTATGAACAACAGCTTACTTTGTCACGTGAGTAGGCGCTGGTCGCCGTAGGGTTGCCAGGCGCCCGGATAAAGCCGGACATCGGTAGGGTTTTTGAAAAATCGATCTGTGGCACGCCAAAAGAAGCTTTCACTTCAGAAAAATATTGACGCATCGATGACGAATTAATTCTATTCAAATTAGTGAAATGTGCACTTTTAATTTTTAAATTGAAGGATATCGTTTCATTTTTCAGAGAAAAAAAATGTGATGTGTCTCACATTAATAAGTACCTGTGATAAAAAAGGAATGAACACGAACACTACTACACCGTCAGACGACGGTGTCCTACTCGTACTTTTGTTAGGCTATTTCTTATTCGCTTTTCGCTACGAGCGAGCGCCGAGCGTAACCGACCGCAGGCGAGTGGACTGTCGGTCGCTTCCACAGTCAGCAGGTAGTAGTGTTCCTGTTTATTTCATTTTTGTCACAGGTAACAGTTAGTAATGAGACACATAATAATTGATTTTCTCTGAAAAACTAAACAACCGACTTTTGTTTAAAAATTAAACTCCCATATTTCACTTAATTTAATAGAATTAATATGTCATCGACATATGAATATATTTATTTTATTTTTGTTGATAACAAAAACTACTGCACAAATTTTGAAAAATTTAGATATAACCCTACACACATGCTTTTGAACAAAAAGTCGGTTAAAATTATCGATAATGTAGGATGTACTGTCCTTTTATCGAAAGGTCGGGCCCAAACTGTTCTGTCCGGCTATTAGGTTGGTGTTCTGGCAACCCTAGCTGGAAGCATGTTCGCTTAATAACAACACGAAATTGGCGTTCCTAGCGCGATTAAAATAAAATACGACTCTATCGAGCACTTTACGACGTGTTTATTAATGTTCTTGTTAAAAATAAATTGAAAATGGCTAGAAAATACTATTATTTTGTGAAGGAAATCTTGGTGCGTTTCCGTGGCTATTTTCTTAATTTAATGAATGATCTTTCATTACTTAAGTACTTTTGAGACAGCATAAATACTTTCCAGAGAAATAACAGAGCTTAGAGACATAACGTCTCAGCGCAGTGAAGTGCTAGGTAATAAGTTTCTCATCTTAATCATTTCTTTATGTTCCAATAGCTGCGTGTCACTGTGCTGTTATGTGGTAGGCATGTTGCTTACCATCAGGCACATGTCCAGCTCGTCTCGTCACTCTTACTTAAAAAAAAAATACCAGGCCAATTTATGGAACTACAGCTTAGACTAAAATCCTTTTTTCAAAATATTCAAGGCCATAATTCACTACACTGGTGAAGTGCAAGTTAGCAGGTGATACATGACCTCGTTACATGACCATGAAGTTACGGCTGGTCTAGTCGGGAGAACGGCGCCTGCCGATCCGGAGACCCCGGGTTCAAACCCCAAACGCACCACTGTCTTTTCGAAGTCATGTGCGTAATGCCGCTAACTTAAAACGGTGAAGGAAAACATCGTGAGGAAACCGACATGTACCTAGAATCTTCCGAAGTCATGTGTCATCCACCAACCCGCACTGGGCCAGCGTGGTAGATTATGGCCTTAACTCTCTCCTTGCGAGAGAAGGCCCCGAGTCCCAGCAGTGGGAACGTTTAGTGGGCTGTTGATGATGATGATGACATGACCTCGTAATATTTCTTCCTTGGATCATGTCAATTTTCTCACTATAGAAACAGGTCCTCATAAATGTTTTCCTTCGTCGTTCAAGTTTTCTGTACCTTTGCACGTGGAAAAATACTCACTGGCCTGGCAATACGTTCTCAAACCTGTGAAAGCCGATGTTATCGTGATTAAGCCAAGCCACACCAGCTTGGAAACAGCAAATCAAACTTTTTATTATATTAGTAGGTACAATAACACTCTATCTTTTTAAATTTCGGTGGCATGTCGGCCGTCGTATATGTACAAGTATCAGTGTGTATCAGCCATCGTACTAGTGTCAGCGTAAACGCTGACAAATTTACGAAAAATTAAAACTGTGCCTCTAGCGAAAAAAAAAGAACCGTGTTTTCCGTAATTTTACGAGTAGTTACTCAACGTGAACGGACATGGTAAAAGTATTCGTATTATATACCTAATAGTTGAGGCCACGACAATCTAAGCTTAAGAAAACTTGAGAATCTGTCGAAGTGTTTCCGATAAAAAAATTAGGTTTTTAATCGTATACACTTCGCAGAATACAAACGATCTGGATGTCTAACACCACTTTGCCTGTATTTCTTTTGGACTTCGTGTACCTTACGAAAGCTACATCGTTTCATGATTGACGTTCCAAAAGACTGCAACTATGAATATTGACTTCAGTTTTGTAATAATAACGTCTAGGCTGTGAAGTGCGTTGTTTGGGTGGGGTTTTCGCGATGAATACAATCCTGGTGTCGTCAAGTGGATAGAGCCATACGTAGAGACATACGTCGTACAAAACGTATCTCTATCTATAAAACTATCGAAAGGACATCTCAGATGGTAGAGCAGTATTTCACTGTTCACGATCTTATACTATTTATAACACTTATATTTTAAAATTGTTTTACATCTTCCGATCGATGTCAAATTTCACAGTCCATTCGACAAAATAATAGAAATAACCGTTAATATTTTACAATGAGGATTTCCGTCACAGTACATACCTTCATAAAAATGTTTGTCTTATGAAATCCTTCCTGAACAAAAACACAATTTAAAACTACCCCAAGTGTTCTCCGACATCGTAAAACAATAATATTTTCAACCATCGAAAGTCCCATGTGCAATAAAACGGACATTAAATGCTTTACTGCCCTGACAAAGAAAGCAGTACGAAAAAATGGTAAAGGTACAAAATGGTCTATTATAATGCACAAGTTAAGTGCGCATTCACAGATATTTGTAGATATCGCAAATCCGTTTGTCTAGAAACAAATCACAACACCCAGTTGGCATACTACCTGTATTCATTTCAAAACAAAATACCGCTTGGTTCTAGTTATGATTGCCTTGATTTTAAATCACAGGAATAGGATTATCACACACAATATGATGGTTTAAAAAAATAAAGGTTTTAAACTTATCATAGTTAACTAATATGAGGCCAAAGATTACACGTTTTCATGAGCCAATCGACAGAAGGATCGAGACACTTGTGATTATCTTTATAATATTTTTTTATCGAAAGCTAATTTAAAAAAAAATACGTTGGAAAACTTACGTTTTATATTCGTAAACTAGCGATATCTGTTCAACTCTTAAGTCTGTGCATTCGTTACATATCAGATGTACAGTTATGGGCTTCGTTTGGAAAATATCCTAACACAGACAGGTAGGAAACAAACGTGTGTATTGTTTGTCTGTCGGTACGTTTGTGTTCGAGGTGTGAGCAATAAAGACGAGGGAATTGTGCGTATAAGGTAAAAAGATAAGAGCAATAATGGTCACTAATACCAACCAAATATGGTCTATTGTGTGTGTCCAAATTTTAGTTTTCAAATACTATTTAAAACACGTGGAGGATGAAATTTTAGAAGCCTTTCAAAACATTGTATGTGAAATCGATGTCCCAAATTGCTTGCTTTTAAAATTACTGCCTAAGTTATTCATTTATTTTGTCAGTACTCTGTGAGAGCCAAAAACAATTTTAGGCACAATCCTTCAATTGTAGTTTCTCTCTAGAAACTGAAAACCTGCATGCAGGACATACCTAAGTCATACGGTCTCTTTTTCATAAGGAAACATAAAAAGTATTTTCGCAGAAGTATAGGTTTTTAGGTCGAATCCCACCCATGACAAATATGAGTGTGATGAATACGGATGTTTACCCTGTATCTGTGTGATTCTATATTCATATTATGTGTATCTATGTACGTATTTACAAGTTCGTAAGTATTATATCAGCGATCTATCTCTCATACTCCAAGTTCTGCTTATCTTTTGGTTAGATATATAAATATTTATATGCTAGTTTCAAGAGTTGTAACGAAAAGTATTGCTTGGCCAAATACAGAACATCCTCCTTTTTCGAAGTCAGAAGAAAGCATATATGAAGATAAATAGTCTGCTAACATTTTTACACAAATTTGCACAACCAGTTCAAAAAATATTTATAGCTTTTAGCTATATAATAAGAAAAGAGAATATAATAAGAATTAGAAATAGCTTTCTAATTCTAGCAAATGATTCTAAACTACGATAAAAATAACTCGAACAGTTTATTTCTCAGGTAATTAAACCTGCGTTCAAAAATTTCATTCACCAAAAAACAGAAAATCACACCTCGACTTATTAACTGACTATTGGAGACCACATTACTAACGGAAGTTAATATGTAGCGGTACTGTCGCTTAAAATTATAAGACTCAACAGCATAGTTTAAAATAAATTAGTTCAGGTTTTTTTGTCAAAGAACATGAGCAGTTGCAGTTGTATTCGGTACACGCATACGAACCTGCAATCAACTTCACCCCAGTTCTTTATCGGGCCATCAATTAATCTTGCCCAGTGGCCGACAATTATCAGGGGGCCGAACTGTACAGGTTACGTTTTGGACGAGTTACCTACAATTTGGCCGAATTTAACGACGCGTTTTGGGATAGGGTTGAAATTCATTTGTTACAGAATTAAGGTATTTGAAAATTTAAGGATAACTCCAGTATTAGGTACTAATTTTACTCTAAGCCACGTGACGTGAGCCAAAAAGCTGACAGGTTTTTGAAAGAAATGGAAGTGGTTTAGACATTTTTGACGTCGTCAAATGTTTATAAACAGACTGTGGTAAGCAAACATAGTTTTTAGTCCAGTAACTTTGTCGCCTTTCGCCATTTTGTGATTTGACATTTGTTATACTGTATAGTACTCTACTAGTCAAGCCCTTTCATTTGATACCCATATTGAGGTAGATTGTGATGAAATATTTGGTCCGCCATTTGGTGGAGGCGGCCATCTTGAATCGATATTAACCAAAAATAGCTCAAAACATCAACACAATATTTAATCTTCAAATAAAAAAAAACCGCATCGAAATCGGCCTATCCGTTTGAGCTCTACGGTGCTATAGACAGATACACAGAGAGACAGACCTGTATGTGTGTCTGTCTGATAGACAGACAGACTTCGACGTCAAACTAATATCATAAATCATAATACCTCTTTGCTTGGTCGGGGCTTAAAAACCGCAGTAACTGTGCCATAAAGTGGTCGCGTAGGAGTTAAAATATTGCAAAAAAATTGCGAAGGAAAAAATTTATAAACTTTGAAAGACTTATACTCAGAAACTATTAGGTGTACAGAGACAATTCTAGTATCATATTGTATCAAATTTAGTTTACTTTATAAACCCCATAAGAAAGTTTTTTCAGAAACTAGTCGTTTAGGGTTATAATCGCCAAAATTTAAAAAATAAACGATTTTTTCGCGGTTTTTTCGATTTTTAACAAAGTTGCGTTCGCCGCTCGAGGTCACAAACTTGGATTAATCATTAGGCCAATATCATAAACAAGTCTGCAAAAAATCATATCTACCGGATTTAATGCATAGGTACTGGTAATGTATAAAGTTACTGGACTATTTACCTTGTGGTACGGTTTTGGGATATAGAGGTGATTCTAACGTAATGTTAGCGGCGTCTCTACCACCGAGTTTTGCTGACTTTTCTGAAAGACTGGAAGCAAAAATAGTTGTCTGCTTTCATCGGCGTTATCAAATTGGCCGATGACATCACAAATCAAAGCATAGCAGAAGTTAGGAGAGTTTGGCGGTAGACCTGCCGATATAAAAGTGAAAGAGAGAAAGCAATAATACAATACAGGCACAATATTGATTCATTCTAACAGTTACGATGGTTTACAATTCAAATGACTGGCCTCGTGGCTTAGTGGGTAGTAGCTCTGCCTGCGAAGCCGAGGATCGTGGGTTCGATCCCCACCCAGTGCAAATATTTGTGTGATGAATTCAAATGTTTACACTGTGTCTGGGTGTTTCTATGTATAATAAGTATGTATTTAAAACTATATAAGTATTATATCAGCTATCTGGCCGCCATCACACAAGCTTTGCTTAGTTTGGGGTCAGATGGTGTTGTGTGTGAATTGTCCACCAATATTTATTTTATTTTTTATTTATCTAAAGTGGTATTTTGAAATTGTGGATGTAACGATGCCCACCTTGAATGTCAAACCCCATGCAGAACCCCTAATCGTAGCCAGAGATAAATTGCAGCCAAAAGGAGTGCTGATAGAAGTTTATTTTATGGCCAGATAGAAATACCAAATGTTTCTAGTCCCACCTTATCCACGAAACTCTACACATACCGTTCAAAGAGCAAAGACCGCGCATAAACGTTCTCACTACGACCACAATTAGTAATTAGTGGACCAGAAACCACCAGGGCTTTAGAAGTTGTCTACTGATACCCAGAGTACACTACGAGAAGTTTCCCGAGACTCGCACCCCATTTTCCTCGTTCTAGTGTCAGTCAGGCCCAGGTATACCCACTTTATTATTAATACCGTCTACGTATCTTTTTGGTGGAACACCGACACTCCGTGTACCTTAAAAGTCTTAGTCAATAAGATCATATTTGTTATGCTGTACCATTTAAAAGCACTCAAACACACAAATATGATATAATATGACTAAAAAATCAAAATAGCAACGAGTATGCGCCAACCCTTGCCTAGTTAATGGGTCTCCGTAAGTCATGTTGTGTTTATGAGCCAGCCATCGTTTGTGGCCGATTAATTTAATACGGGGGGAGGTTGGAACAATATGTTTACATCAAGTGATAGTACAGGGAAGCTAGGCACTTGTACTGTATTAGTTTTATTTATTGGTGGCGCCTTCTTTGGAGAAAGCAGAGGTGGAAAAGATGCTAAATATTTAATTTATGCACAACTTACGCAAGGCTAAGGGACTAGATAACTGAATAACTGACAACACAAGTAGTGGTATCATCAACTCACATGTCTCTTATTTTTATTTTTATTTTTATCAGTATTGCCAACCGATCACAGAACACTATTGAATAATTGAATCAAAATTACCTTTTTTTTTTATTTATCATCGAGCAGTCATTTGCAAAACAGTACTGGATCAACATTTGGGCGCTACTTTCACAAAAACTACAACGTAAAGTGGACATCACTGTAACGAGCACAGTGCAACTTATATAGGCGGCATTTTTCACTGCACTAATTAGATTTGAAGTACCATGAACAGAATAGAGATACCACTGATTTTATACATTTTTCATGTTTTAGGTATTTTCCGGAACCACTACCTACTCTCCTAAATCCTTAAATTATTCCCGGAATATACTCTATTTTTAAATTCAGCCTAAGTCGGGGCAGGCCACTAGTATTTTGTGAATAGAAAGTACTAGCCTAAATTGCTTGAAAATTAACCCTTGTTACTAAACTACTAAGTTGTTAGTTATGTAATCTCTTGAAAGTAAGCCTAATTTCCTGTGTGACTTTCAGTTTTCGTAATAAATATCGTGTCATTAACTATAACACTAACCATAACCAATCAATTTACACATATATTAAATTGTTATTTCTGAAAACAGTTGTTCTTATGTTCATCAATATTTAAATGTATGTTAAACTAAACATCCAGCGGTCGCACACGCATATTTTTAACAACATACCTACCTAGTTCTTGATGTCGTTATTTGTTCGGGATAAAAAATAGCTTTTATGTCATTCCCGGCATCTATCAATGTACCAATTTCTGTCAGATCTCTTCAGTTTTTTTTTGCTAAGTTCTCGTTATTTTATTCCCGGAAAAAAGTAGCAATAGGAAGATTATAATCTGGAAGACAACATTATCCTCTTCAACTTAATCTTCCTATCAACTCTGTCCGTTCATACGTTACGGCGTGATTGAGCGACAAACATCTGAATATAAATATAAACATTGACATTTATAATATTATAGGATAACAGTATTCGTTTAAAGTTTACGAATTACTTATGTATCGATACACCAATAAAGATTTAATAAAAAGTGTATTTTACCTATCAAGGTAGACAAACTTATTACTTATGTATTTGTATCGATACACCAATAAAGATTTAATAAAAAGTGTATTTTACCTATCGAGGTAGACAAACTTATTACTTATGTATTTGTATCGATACACCAATAAAGATTTAATAAAAAGTGTATTTTACCTATCAAGGTAGACAAACTTATTACTTATGTATTTGTATCGATACACCAATAAAGATTTAATAAAAAGTGTATTTTACCTATCGAGGTAGACAAACTTATTACTTATGTATTTGTATCGATACATCAATAAAGATTTAATAAAAAGTGTATTTTACCTATCAAGGTAGACAAACTTATTACTTATGTATTTGTATCGATACACCAATAAAGATTTAATAAAAAGTGTATTTTACCTATCAAGGTAGACAAACTTATTACTTATGTATTTGTATCGATACACCAATAAAGATTTAATAAAAAGTGTATTTTACCTATCAAGGTAGACAAACTTATTACTTATGTATTTGTATCGATACACCAATAAAGATTTAATAAAAAGTGTATTTACCTATCGAGGTAGACAAACTCTTTATTGTACTAAATTGTAGTGGTAGAACTCTCAGAGTCCGCCTGGGGAAAGTACCACACCTTTGCCTGTTATTCTACCGCCAAGCAGTAATATGCAAACATTACTGTGTTCCGGTTTGAAGGGCAATGTTTCCAGAGAAATTACAGGGCTTAGAGATATAACACCTTAGATCTCTGGGTGGCGAGCGCAGTGCAGTGTTAGGTAATTATTTGGACTCTTCACGTTCCAATAGCTGCGCGTCACTGTGCTGTTATGTGGCAGGCATGTTGCTTACCATCAGGCACATGTACTGCTCGTCTTGTCACTCGTTAAAAAAAAATATCAAAACAAAACAAAATAAAGGAAGAAAGGAGTTAACAAACAAATAGTAAATAGATATCTACTAAAATAAACAATAGATTAAATACTAATTGTAATCACCTACTGTTTGTTAGTTCTACAACTGAAATATTACTTATAATGGACGTCTGTCAGTACATAAAACAGGGCCTAATCATTTAACGTCAAGTTCCTTACTCCCCCACCCTCATGCGTGATTTGACCGAGCAATCACACAAAACGTAACCCTTGAACTATCTGATAGCCTTTGATTGCCACCAGTTTATCGTGACCTTCCTACTTTTCACGCTTTCCGTTCATGTTGTGTTTGGGTTGGAAAATATTAAGTTAGTGTACACGGTTGGAAATAACGGTGTTTCTTTATTTATTGTAGTTTTTATACAATAACAAAGAGTTAATCATAGACCAAGCCATAGTGTTAAAGGAAGAGATTACTGAAATGTGTCTCTTCTATAAATGTAACTAATAATAAAAAAACATTCAACTTTTTTAGGCAGAACGCCAGACTCAACAGACGAAGACTTAAAATTTGTTTAAAAATCAAATGGTAGTGTAATTCTGACAATGACTATGAAAATATTTCAAAATAATAGAATTGAATTGGTTATTATTACACTGTTAGTACACGTGTACGAAGCTTGTTAACAACAAAACATATCTGTTTGGTATTTTAAAAGTGAAACCACACACACATATAGACAAAAATATGAATACCAGGCAAACCTTTTGTTCCTTATACGAACCTTCTCAATGAGTCATACCGGCCAGTATTTATTTTTACCACCCGTGGTGAGAACTTACCCTTAGGAAGGTCTCCTTCCAGTGGTTAGTAAAGTCATGTAGCAGTTGAAATATGTGTTGCGGTGTTGTGACGTCACATTTATGTCAGCTAATCCATTAATAGTCTTATCTAAGCAACGAATTGGTGGGTTTTGGTAATCTGAGAGCATTTATTGGAGGGTGACGTGACAACGGGGTCGGTTCCAGGGTTAAGTTTTATTGGGCATTTAAGAATCAAAACATAAAATAAAAAGCACTACATTTCAATTACTTATTATTGTAATACTAGCAGCGCCCCGCGGTTTCACCCGCGTAGTTCCTGTTCCCGTGGTTTTCCCGGGATGTACAGTAGCCTTTGTTCTTTCAGACAGACAGACAGAATCTATGTTCCAAATTTCAGCCCGACCCGTTCAGAGGTTACGACGTGATTGAGCAACACACATCCGTACATTGACATTTATGGTATTAGTAGGATAGTAGGATTACAAAACTTGACTTTATTAGTGATAAGACGAGCAAAACTGGCACCTGTTGATGGAAACACGCCTGCCCATAACAGTACACGTAGCTATTGGAACATGAAGAGTCCAAATCATAACCTAGTACTGCACTGCGCTCGTCACCCAGGGATATAAGGTGATTTATCTCTATGCCACTTAATTTATCTGAAAACAGTGGCCTTCAAACCCAAACACCGTGATGTTTGCTCGTTACTGATGCTACAGTTAAGGCCTACTGTCCACGCACGTGTCTTTTATCGAATGCATGCATCCTACGAACAAATGCAAGACGTGCGGCTGTCGTGTCGTTGTCGTTTCGTGGACACAGACTTCATTATTTGTACGCAAGATGCAAGCATTCGTCTTGCATCCGACAATTGTCGATATCGTGCGGATGTCGTGCAGCTACGTGGACAATTGGCCTTAGTTTCATTAAAATCAGCCGTTTCAAGCAGTGAGATGTATGAGAGAAGTGAAAGAGAGCAGGAAAAAACAGACAAAAAAAAATTTTTTTACGTATCCTATTACCTTATAGGTATTTCTGAATTTATAATTGCAAACAGACACTTACATTTTATTTATACGTCTGTATTTAGGTATAGAAGTATCAGGGCAGAAGAATAGTGGTGTTTATTGTTGAAAATGTATCTTCTAAATACGTCATAGTATTTAGCAAATAAATTTTCAACAACAAGAAAAATTGTTCTCACAAAATAATAAGCTTAACTTCCGTACAAAAAATCCTTACACCAATACCGTGTGTTTTATGACTCTTTAAAACCCATCTAGAATTGCTTTACAACCTCTTTTACTTCCCAGAAGATATTATAATATAATGTGTGACTCAGGTAGCATTTTTTATTCGTGTACATTTGGCATTGTTTCTAGGTGCATGTAGCAAACAAAGCCGAGTTTTACGTAGAAACCGACATTTGCTCTCTTAGCTTTTGTTCTCTTCGAGGATGTAAGTAATCGCCTTAGCTGTACGGTTTTGAGAAGAGTTTTTAAAAGTGGATATATGGTTTTATTTTTATAGTATAGAGTGACAAGGCGAGCAGGACATGTGCTTGATGGTAAGCAACATGCCTGGCCATAACAGCACAGTTATACCCAGCTATTGGATCATGAAGATCACAAATAATTATCTAGCACCGCACTGCGTTCGGAACCCGGATATATAAGGTGTTTCGTCTCTTAGCCCAGCAAATTCTCTGGAAACATTGCCCTTCAAACTGGAACGCAGTAATGTTTGCGCACTGCTGCTTAGCGGCAGAGTAGCTAGCAAAGGTGTGGTACTTCTCCAGGTAGGCTCTGCAAAGATCCCTACCACTACAAGTAACAAAGTTTTTAAGAGACCTATGGCTGATTTCCTCTACTGCCTACAGAAAGCTCAGGGACACTATATATCTTATCTTAATATATATAAATCTCCTGTCACGATGTTTGTCCGCGATGGATTCCTAAACTACTTAACCGATTTTAAATTAAATTAGCACACCGTGAGCAGTCTGGTCCAACTTGAGAGATAGGATAGTTTTTATTTCGATTAATAGTCTTTAAATGACAATATCCGAGCGCAGCCGGAATGGGCCGCTAGTATATTATATGCTTGACATTCCAAAGACTCTAAAAAGAAGGTTTAACTCCGCTTTTTATATAAAAATGTCTAGGTTATGAAATGCGTTGCATGAGTGTATTTTTCCCAATTGTTACAATCTTGGTGTCTTTTAGTCGAAAAACAATCGCAATCTTCTAGGTAAGAACGCTTCATCGTAAACCACATCACATTATAACATCAGACTAGATAGCGGTTAATTACAATTCTATAATAGTTAAAAAAATGTGGATTAGCTAGAGGTCTAAACATAAGTGCCTCTGCCCAGAATAGTGTAGACTTAAAATGACTACTTAAAACTGCGATGAGTTTCTCATCAGTAATAGTATGAGATAGTTTATCTAGTTTTCATATCAGTCGACCGATGAATCACTGACAAAGATGCAATATTTGTTTTTAGGATTCAGGAACGCGACGAACAGGGCATGTGACTGATAGTAAGCAACACACATGCCCATGACAACGCAGTATGTAGAAGAGCTATTACGACTGAACGGTTGAACGGCTGATCTAGTCAGGTGATCGGTGACTGCCAATCCGGAGCCCCGGGTTCAAATCCCACGCGCACGACTGCCTGTTTAGCGGCATTACAAGACTGATTCAAAGTCATGTAATGCCGCTAACTCAAAAACGGTGAAGGAAAACATCATGACAAACCCGACCCCTAGAAGCTTTCGAGATCATGTGTCATCCACCAGCCTAGACTTGGCCAGCGTGGTCGATTATGGCCTTGACTCTCAAACGCTGCTTTTGAACTGCGGTGACGAGCGCAAGAAGAAATAAATGAAGAGAAATAAGATGATTTATGAGCTCAGCGTAGTGAACAAGCATGAAGCGGTAAATATATTACTATAACCTCTACGAATGTAAATACGGAAAATACCAAAACAGAAAAATCTAACTTGTAAATTAAACTACACAAATCACGTAACCACTCCACGAACACTCCAAAAATCAGATTCATGCCAACTTCGATATATTCCGACAGACAATTAAGAACTTTCCCCTAGACTTTCCTAAAAAAACAAAAACCAGGCCTCTAGCGTTTAAAAATAGAACACGAAAACATAACTCATAGGTACCATAGGCTTCGTTCAAAAAAAGAACGCTGAAACATAACCCATCAAAGTTGCGAACAAAACGATAGCGCAGACAAGTTGGTTAACTAACATAACTGGCTGAAAAAAAAGGAAATAAAAAGTGAAAAAAGAGTGTAACGTGTAGGAAGTTGCACTGATATCGTGTGAACGAGGCTTAAACGAGCTGTGTTATGTGCTTGCCTCTATTATGGATCATGGAGGTAAGAAGATTTTCAGGTAGATGGATATTCATTTAATTTTGAAACTATCGTACTACGAAATCGTCCATTTTTGAAGAACTAACAAACAATACTTGTGTAATCACATACTTACGCCATCTTAGACCAAAACAATTAATTATACATTAAGTATCTAAATAATTTGAACACAAATTCAAAGTAGTTGAAACTTTCTAAAATTTGCTCAACCATACAAAAATAAAATTGAAGGACTTTAACCTCTAAGTTGTGAACAGAAATAAATGCATACACTACCCTTCATGACGCACAAAATATTCTTATCTTATTTTGTCTTATCAATAATAACTATGAACACATGATGTCTTCTTGCTACTCCAACAATAGCTGCTATCATACAAGAACGTAAGATTATTGGAACAAGATTAAACAAAGATTACCCAACAATTTTATCAAAATCCGTGGATTAGTCATGATCTACACAACTAATCAATATACAAGAAAGAACTATGCATTACATGCATTTACATTCTATTCATAATTCAGTTACTTATCTATAACAATTATTTTATTATTCGAACTTTTTATTTTTTACTGGCTTACCCGCAAACGTTGTCTGCTATATAGATTACCAAATTAAAAGTCAAAGTGACGCGACACTTCATATAAATTAGCTTCACGTCAATGAACAGTGGTTAAATTAAATTTAGATAATACTAGCGGCCCGCTCCGGCTTCGCTCGAATAATAACCTAGATATCAACTGCAGCGCCATCTCCCGGGCTGATTTGTGAATCTAAACCTTCCAGGGCCCTACCCAAACGTTTACAAAAAAAATCATTCAAATCGGTCCAGCCGTTTAGGAGGAGTTCAATAACAACGAAAAGTGGCATTGATTTTTATATATATAGATTCAAACAAATTTAGTACAATTTTACTGTCGCTAATAATTAAGAGTAGAAAACAGGAGCGTGACAAGTCAGTCAGTATCTTCACGACCTACTTTGAATCGTTCCAAGAAAAGGTTTAGCAACGATCTCAATACAATCTTTGGGTTACATTCTTACCGTTTTCTACGACTACCACCGCAAACATAGTGACGTGAGATTGTTACACATTTCTGATTTGATTTGGACTGGCCTCGTGGCCTAGTGGGTAGTAGCTCTGCCTGCGAAGCCGAGGGTCGTGGGTTCGATTCCCACCTAGTGCAAATATTTGTGTGATGAATTCAAATGTTTGCACTGTGTCTGGGTGTTTCTATGTATAATAAGTATGTATTTAAAACTGTATAAGTAATTATATCAGCTATCTTTGCTTAGCTTTGCTTAGTTTGGGGTCAGATGGTGTTGTGTGTGAGTTGTCCACCAATATTTATATTTATTTAAACATTTTTCCGTTTTGATTTGATATTCATAGTAATTTCAAACTATGATTTTTATATTTATGTCGTTGAACTATTCCGCCATCTAATTTTAGTTACATTTTTTTCTATAGCACTACAATTCAAACCATAAATTATACTTTGAACTAAGAATAGTAGGTCTGAGACTTTGAATGGTGTTTAAAAATAAAGGACTATAACGACACATCCACCATTTCGCCGATCTCTGGAGCGAACGTGTATGTAGCGTATCTACTCGGTCGGAGCAACTGGAGGGAAAACATTGAAAATTCGGCCGCTTATCGGGCGCTTTTAACTTTTATTTTGGGCGCTCCGGGCGGCCCCGTTAGGGCACGAATATAGACCTAAGAGGGCAAAGAAATTACTAATAAAATATAATTTATTAATTTACCTGTTCCATATGAAACAATATAAGATTTTGTTACTTACATCTATCGGTTACTAATATAACAGAAGCAGGGCACTAGATGTTCCCAGTGCTGGGACTCAAGCAGGGCCTCCTCTCGCAAGGAAAGAGTCAAGCCGCTAGAGAGTGCCAGCATTTTTAGATTCAATTCTGACGCATTTCTAGATGAAAACTTCTTTTGGCGCCCTACAGACAGATTTTCGTGGGCTGTGAATTGACCTCAAGCATCACGTTCAGAAATGATAAGACATTTTCGGGTGAATTCGGGACCATGGCCATTCTAGATGGCCATTGGCCATCTAGATATCTGCTAGCCTTTCCCATAATGCGTTAGATGGCCATGGTCATGGCCACACCCTCCGGTTTTACCCGCGTAGTTTCTAAAGTGAGCTATCAAATTTCACTTCTATCGGCAGTTCCTATGACTGCCAAATTTTGTCCTATCACTAGAAAACTGTTACTTTTTGAGCCTGTATAGTTATAAATAAATGAGTACAAATGCATCGATGTAATAACTAATAAGAAACTACGTTATGAGTTGGTTTTTGGAGTGAATACTTCTTCTTGTGTGGGGCACCACTTACAGATTTTTCGTAGGCTGTGAATTGAACTCAGTGTCACGCTCGTAAATTGAAAGAAATCTTAGGGGGAACTCGGGACCGCAGAGTGTGCCAGAGCGAAAAAGATAGTCCGCTGCTGCTGTCTATCTGCTGTCACTGTATTTTTATTCAATCTTGGCCATTGCTACTATAAGTTCTTCAGCCGCATCTGTCACTGATTTTTCTTCTTCTTTTTTTTTCTTCTTTCTTCTTTTACTTTTCACTTCTACCGTGCAGTCTTAAACACACTTTTTTATTCCTGCCAGCTCTACGTGTTCCAAGTTCAAATAAAATCGGCGCGCACGCGAACGAGTATTTACTGCCAGTATTTTGGCCGTATGTTCTCACACGTCGGCCGATACACATCTGATTCATTACCGCGCTCTCTGCGATCTACATTGTCTATGGTCCGACCTGCGGCCATAGAGAATCTATGTAGCGCCATTAACGGCCTTAGACAAACGTAATACTTGTGTAAGGAAGTGAATTTGATTTATTCTTAGATATTTATCGTAAATTTTGATACTATTTAAGAAAATGTATATTTATTATTGTATGGGTATTAAGTATTAAACCAACTAAAAACCTTTATTCTCTGACATATTTTTTTAAATATTGTCTTTTTAGAATAGCTTAATATCTCAACAAATAGATTTCAAGATCTGAAAACAGTAAGTCAGTCTTGTCTGCACTTAACATAAAAAATCAATTCCACTTCTAAATCCCGACTGACTAAATTCAGCTGATAAAACTCACGCCCCATCACCTTTTCCACCTCGTGACGAAATAAACCGGCCAACGCGAAGTTTTCCATACTCCGGCGACAACTTATTACCAAACTTCAGGCGTGGCACCACCATCGACTTTAACCAAAAAAATATTATTAATTCAAAAAGTTGTAGTTTTCTCTTTCGACCACTTCGTAACAGATAAGTTGGGTGGACTATAGGTACATTCGTATGGAAAAGTAGAGAAGTTCCCAAGTTGGAAACTAATCTAAGTGCTGTACCGTACAAGTTGGCAGACAAGTGCTAACGTCGTTTTTTTTTACTTTTGGTAGCCTTCAAGGAATGGCGGGTGATATGAGCATCGCATGCATGAAGGAGTTCTACAGAGTAACTTCGGATAGAGAAAACAACCATTGTTGTCTTTATTAAACGTCTCCTATTACTCTATTCTTTAACTTAGTTGAAATATAGGTTAACAAAGAAATGTAATTTAAAATCAGTGTCCAGATATTAATAATAGTTCTTTGTAAAGAGTAATCCAGATATTTCCGAACATTTATCGTTTATACAAAGAATCAACATAATTAGATTTACACGTTTTATCTTCCTACTCTATATGCGAATTTATAAATTACGCGAGTTCTTACGCACTTGCCTACATAAAATATAAAATTATTATGTTGCAAAATGAACACAAAATAACAACATACATACATGTAATAATGTTGTTTATTAAATTAAGTACATAATTTTAGTGTCATTTTAGTCTGAACACTCCTTCTTAAGTTACGGTGGTCTAGTAAGTTACGGTGGTCTTGTCGGGAAAACGGCGGCTGCCGATCCGGAGACCCCGGGTTCAAACCCCACACGCACCACTGTCTTTTCGAAGTCATGTGCGTAATGCCGCTAACTTAAAACGGTGAAGGAAAACATCGTGAGGAAACCGACATGTACCTAGAATCTTTCGAAGTCATGTCTCATCCGCCAACCCGCACTGGGCCAGCGTGGTGGATTATGGCCTTAACTCTCTCCTTGCGAGAGAAGGCCCCGAGTCCCAGCAGTGGGAACGTTTAGTGGGCTGTTGATGATGACTCCTTCTTAACTTTTTTGATCTGAGATTTATAAGCAAAATTTAGTTTTAAATTTAAAGTCTAGCTATTTATTAGTCATGTCCTGGATTATATAATTGCACAAGAGTGTCCTCGCTTATGAGTTTTTTAGCACGTCTCTCGATCGATTACAGAGCCTCCAGCTGAAACATAGCCGATCCAACCCAAAGGTGTGAACAGTACTCCAAACAAGAGCGAATCTGTAAGTTAGTAAGTTACGGGTGGTCTAGTCGGGAGAACGGTGACTGCTGATCCAGAGCCAGTGGTTCGAACCCAGGACCGCACCATTGTCTTTTCGAAATCATGTGCGTAATGCCACTTACTTAAAAACGATGAAAGAAACTATCGTGAGGAAACATGAACCTAGCATTTTTCGAAGTCATGCGTCATCCACCAACCCGCACTCGGCCAACGTAGTGGATTATGGCCTTACCCCAGCTGTGGGAAGTGGAAAAATTTAGTGGGTTGCTTGTGCTATCTATACCTTAAAGTATAATAATGTTTTAGCTGTGTGTATGTGAAATAACACTATACAGAATATTTTGAAAAATATTTCAATAAATTTGCAAGTATTCCAAAACGCTTACCATACTTATTTACCGTACTCAACAATAAGGTACTATATCTCATACGGTAACTATAGACTATGGTTATGTAGTGTTGTCTCTGTGCGTAGGTTACTCTGTCGTACAGAAGACGTCCGTACTGCACAGGCAAGATATTCATTTCTGTTGCAGCGACACTCCTGAAGTTGCCACTTCGGTGAGCATGTGGCTTTTTACACCGCCCTTCTTAACATAACATGCATTGTTTAGTTTTACGAAATGATACTTGTATTATGTTAGTTTTATTTTGACTTATACAAATACAAATATGTATTTTGTGTCTGCCATCATGACAGACACAAAATATTTGCGAAGTTGGGGAAACACTAACATTTTTCTTACAAAAATATTTTCAGGTCACAGCTCATCCACCAACCTGCACTTAGCAAGCTTAGTAGAATTTGATCTTCAATTTCCTTGTGAAAGAAGACGGCGAAACTCGAAAGTGAGAACATGGTCAGAATGTAGAAGGTTTTTTTTTATGAAATATCCCAATGAGCAAAGATCTCCTTCTCCTTTTCGATTGATTTCTATCCAAAACCAGAGTGAATTCGTCTGTCCGTGGTTCGTCAAATTGGAAGCCATAACTTCTTTGTTCTTTTGCATTTCGCTTACACTCATCTTCCACTGGGATGTACTTTTGGTGCAAAGATCTTCCATTCTACAACGCCACATAAGCAACCCACTTTTTGTTCCCACTTCTGGGACTTGGAACCTTCTCTCATAAAGAGACAGTCAAGGAGTCAGAGAGAGAGGCCTGAATCCACCACGCTGGCCAAGCGCATCTTCTTCTTTAAGATACCAAGATATATTTCTTAGAACTTGCCACACGATGTTTTCTTTCACCGATAAAGCCAGCGGGGAGACAAAAGTACACCTATTATAAAAGTACGCTACATACAGCTCTTGGCAAAATAAACAGAGGTACAGATGAGTTTCGAACCTACGATCACAAGATTGCGTTACAGCCACTAGACCACGGATCTTTTAATGCAACCTCGAACAAAGTTTAATTAATGCATTGTTTTCTGAATAAATTCCCTTTCATAAATACCCCACAGTACCGAATTCTTACGAATTAAATTCAACATTTTTCTTACTTTATCACGAAATTACAACCCTAACTACTACTAAATTGGTCCGTTCACATTCAAAATACTTCCACCTCGCGTCGTTTCCACGCACGGGTCGGTGAGACCATAAAAACGCGAGCCAAGAAAGCTTAACCCTACAGCCACATACCGAAATTATATTCCCATTTGTGTTATCGGCGATCACACATGATCGCGAGCCGGAATAAATCAACCTGGTTTATTGCCGAAATTCGTCCGAGCGGCAACCCCCCTTAAGTTTAGGGCTGCCACGTCTATTTCGGCTATTTCGGAACTGTTTTAAAATGAGGCGTTTCCAGGTAGCCAATAGATCTGTCTAAGATGTCAACATTAGAATTAGGTACTTTATTTGACTTTTATTTATTGGCATTAGTAGTATCTTATTATTTTAATTATTAATATTATAAATGTCAATGTTTGAACATTTGAATCTTTGGGTGTATGTTTATCAATTTCTCTGTTCTCTCTCAAATTATTTTTCTGTTTAATTACACTGCGTGTAATTTTGGTGATTAAATATGTATTTTTAACAATCCATTATAAAACGTGTAATATTTTTAGGAAGTATGTAAAACAATAGATTCCCTCGCAATTTTGCCAACTATATGGTATACCTACATCTACATAAGTGTGTGGTACATTTTGTAAACTTTCTCGAGCAAAATGAAAAACTAGCACCACCTATGGCGAAATCGATAATTATTTTTAACAAGTATATTTATTTACAACTCGAAAACGCTTTATTAAGAAGCTGTGATGGTCTAGTCGATTGAACGTTCAATTTCATAATCGTGTAGTCATAGGTTCAAATCTCGACTTCAACTTTGTACAATTTTCCAAATGCAGTTATAAGAATTTTAGCAATTGACTTTAAAAATCAAAAGAAAACATCGTGAGAAAACCAACACATTCCTCGAAAGATATGTCTCAAGTACATCTGACATCAACCAATACTCACTGGGCCAGCGTGGTAGATTGCAGCCTTGAAGAAGAGCCTCCTTCAGAAGGTGTTTACTGATTTAATAGTGGCAAGATAAAGTGAGCTTCATGTTCGACTATTATAATTTATCATATAAAACATTTTGTTTTTTTATGTAAGTAGGTACCTAACTATTAATCTTTATGAGCTAACTATTAAGTCAGGTAAACGACATTCTGCACTAAGCAGCTTAGAAACTCCACAAGTGCGCATCCAATTCGGGTTTCCCACGAAAACCGAACTTTAGAAACTTAGCATGTGAATATTCTAAACCTTAAGTCAATATGCGAGTATTTCTTTTCCAATAAATTGTGCATTATTACAAAACAAAGGAACCCAAACTTTATGACTGCATACTTCGTGAAGTGAGTAACAAACAGACGACGACGCGACGCCTGCGCACGTTGTATTTTTGCTAATACGACTCTAACTTCAGAGCTGTAATAATACCGTTATAATATGAATGAAAGAATGCAACCATACCCAGGTAGACTGATTTGGTTAGATTAGGCAAATCTTATCTTTCATTATTGAATACAAATATTTGTACTGTTCATGTATTAATATTTTTCGTAACATTCTATTTATTTATAATAATAATAAAAGTGTTACGTCAGCTAACTTGTTTCAATACTACCAGCTAAGTTAAGGGCTAAACAGTTTTATCTAAAAAATATCCACCCGCTATAATAATTAATGTCAGCGTGATTGCAATTATTTGAAACCGGTTCTTATCCCGCTGATTCTTAAATACGTTCTGTTTTTAATTAAATGAAAAATGTTAAAAATGCATGAAAGAAATGTTGAACAACTTGTTCCAAATTTCAGCCCGATCCGACGATTAGGACGTGATTGAGCAACAAACATCCAAATATCCAAACATCCATACATTGACATTTATAATATTAGTAGGATAGTAGGATGAATGTGTGTCTGTATGTCCTTTATAGAATCGTAAACGATGCATTTGATCACGTGACGAAATTTGGCAAAGTTGTAGTACCTACATGAGCCAAAGAAGGTTTCTGAGGTCGTTATATGACAATATCCAAGCGAAGTCGGAACGGGCCGCTAACTGTCGATAGAAAAGAAACATAATGAAGAATACGTTAGATTTTTTTTAGTTATGATAGAAATAATTAAAATATTTTATAAATTTCCCGTTACAAAGTTTTCGCGAGAGGCAGCCCTATCGTTTATTAAGTGGGGTCAGATCATATCGCTTGAGTGTGAGCAATCGCACACACGGCATCGCGCGGCCGCACCGCGCACGCATGGGACAAAATTGTGGGAAAACTGAATTATAATGTAAAGTATATTAAGAATAGGAAAGTTTGGGAGTTAGTCAGGAGATCTTATAAAATATTAGCTGACGGTTTGTCTCGTGTCGTTCCCGATTTCGTTAGTTTCATGGGATAATAAGTAAATTATGTGTTATTCCAGTCTGTAATCTAACTACATATGTTTCATATTTCAACCCGATCCGTTCAGCCGTTCTAACGTGATTGAGTAACAGACATCAAGACATTCAAATTTACACATTTATAATTTTAGAAGGATTTATCTTTTTGTCCCGTATTTTCTCTGGAAACGTTGACCTTAATACCGAAAAACAGTAAAGTTTGTACCTTACCGTTGGGCGGTAGAATAACCAACTAAGTTGGTGTAGGCGAACTGTTCAAACATTTCTACTATGCTAACTAAATTTAAATCAAACGTTTTTTTAAACTATTATAGGTTTAAATTTAACCGTCATTTAGCCTGATGTTAAGCGACGTTACGGTCTAATATAAAGCACGTTTACCTGTAAAAAATCGATCTACTCTGATTTGAAGACACCAAGATTGTAACTAATACTGGGAGAAATTCACCATCGATATAAACCATTATAACGAAGTTACGGCTGGTCTAGTCGGGAGAACGGCGACTGCCGATCCGTCACGTGCGTAATGCCGCTAACTTAAAACGGTGAAGGAAAACATCGTGAGGAAACCGACATGTACCTAGAATATTTCGAAGTCATGTGTCATCCACCAACCCGCACTGGGCCAGCGTGGTGGATTTATGGCCTTAACTCTCTCCTTGCGAGAGAAGGCCCCGAGTCCCAGCAGTGGGTACGTTTAGGGAGCTGTTGATGTTGATGTTGATAAACCATTAGATGTGCCCTCCCAAACTTCAGGCGCACGGAATTATGTAATAGTTGGGAAGAGTGCGCTCACTCTTTCCGTTCTAGTCGGTTGCAGGAAGCGGTGAACAACGGAGGTTTTTACCTATCATTGGACCTTGCTGCTAGCGATTCTAGGGGGCAAGTAGACTGTTGGTGTGTAAAACACTTACGCTACACATAGAGAAATTACAGGGCTTAGAGATATCTTAGATCTCTGGGTGACGAGCGCAGCGCAATGCTAGGTAATGATTTGGACTCTTCGTGTTCCAATAGCTGCGTATCACAATGCTGTTATGTGGCAGGCATGTTGCTTACCATCAGGCACATGTCCTGCTCCTCTCGTCACTCCATATTATAAAAAAATGACGCAGTTGATTACCAATTTCGAGGTGCTCGGGGCACATCCAATGGTTTATATCGATGAAATTCACTAACGCAAGGCATTCCACAGCCTGGACAGCCTGTAAAAATAAAAAATCAAGCAAACCCACATTTCCAAGTGTTCACATTTAATAGGTCAGATGTTATCACACGTGGGCACATATTTCAGGCCACGCGTCGGTAATTCGGCTTCATGTCGGAAAACCTTTCCCGGGGCAATTTGGACGTTTCAGGCTGCGTGCGTGCGTTCGCTGGCATTTCTTTTCACATGCTTCATTTTCAGTAGGCTTTGGATATGTCAAGGACGAGCGGTAGTATTTTTCGCAGTTGGATAAGGAACTCTAATTTCAGTTGTGTTGAAACTGTTTTTGTGTGGCTGTGTTTTAGTGGTGGGGACTTATTTACAGGGTCTGCTTCTAAGATCGACGATCGACACTGGACTTTGTGGATTGTTGCCCAGTGCACAAAACAAGTCCTGCCTACCACTATGGTTTTTTTTATTAGTAAATTTTTGGAAGTTCTTATTTTAAATTAAAGTCAATTGTGAAGGTTAAATTTATTTTATTGACGTGACAACGTCTAATAAATCGATGAACGTCGGCTGCATGCACGAAAAAGTGTCCCGTTATGTCCCGTAACGCTCATTGTCCCGTAACGCTCGTTGTCCCGTTACGTTGATTGTACGCTTGCGCCGCATCTATCAAAGTTTAGTTATGACGTTGTCACGTTAAACTATCATCCGTAAACCCACCGACTTTACAGACACCCATTTCTTATTATTATTTATGAAGGTTTTGGTAAAGGTTTTGCTGTCAACTTACCTAGTTTAATCAATAGCATACGACAAACACGCTCTTTATATTCTTAGTTCTAGGGCTTAGATCTCTAAAGCCAAGTAAGCCAAAGCACAGATCAGAAAATAGTTACTTCGGCCAAAGCCCGTAATCGTAAATTTCCCGCAGTAAATAGTATATCAGTTGGTATTATATGTTATTCGAGACTATAATCTGTATTTCCAATTTCAACTCGATTCATCCCACTAATATTATAAATGTCAAAGTATGGATGTTTGGATGTTTGTTGCTCAATCACGCCGTAACTTATGAACGGATCAGGCTGAAATTTGGAATACAGTTAGATTATAGTCTAGAAGAACACGTAGGCTACTTTTTATCCCGAAAACTACGCGGGTAAATCCGCGGGGCACTGCTAGTGATTGATAAGCAAATATCCAAATTTGCGCATTTATAATCTTACTAGCTGCGCCCCGTTCTAACCTGAAAGGTAAAATTGGTAATAACACTTGGCAAAATTTTGTCAACTTAATTCAGAAGCTAGGTTTAGTCTTCTGAATTCAGAAGTAAGTTCAGAAGCAATCAATCCTCGCTTCTGAATTTACTTCTCGCTAGGTTACTAAAAGCTATTACACTTTTAAAGGTATAGGTACACTTGACCACCATCTCACCTGATGTGTGAAGTGATGATGCGGTCTAAGATGCTAGACGATCTTATCACAAAAGTAGTGTCAAAAATCTTCATTCGTGTCTCTGGAACGTCAACCATGAAACGATATCGCTTTTTCGAACTACGAAAAAAGGGCAAGGTGGTATTAGATCATGCATAGATCGTAGAACCCAAAATGGGCTCTCCCAAAGTTCAGGGCGCACGCAATCATGTCAACGTTGGGAAGAGTGAGCTCACTCATTCCGTTCTAGTCGGTTGCAGGACGCGGTGGACGCCGGACGTTTATACCTATCATTATTCGTTGTCAATAACCAAAATAAGTCGAACCACAGCAAATCTCGCCGCTTGCGATTATAGGGGTCTAGTAGATTGGTTGTTTGTAAACCACTTACGATACACACAGAGACCCAGTTTATTGTCAATTTCAAGGTGCTCAGGGCACATCCATTGATTTATATCGATGAGATCATGCAGATCAGTTGCTAAATTTTTCGGTGATGTTCCAGACTTTGAAGTCTTTTTCGCACAAGAGTGCCCATGCGTCTTTTGACATGTCTCTCGATCAATTCCAGAGCCTCCAGCTTCACTGAATTCAGTTGACAAAATTTAGCCTAGTGTAATAAGTGACGAGACGAGCAGGACATATACCTGATGGTAAGCAACGTGCCTGCCACATAACAGCACAGTGACACGCAGCTATTGGAATATGAAGAGTCCAAATCATTGCCTAGTACTACACTGCGCTCGTCACCCAAACAAGTTGTAGTGGTAGGACTCTTAGCAGAGTCCGCCTGGGGAAGTACCACACCTTTGCCAAATATTCTACCGCCAAGCAGTAATGTGCAAACATTACTGTGTTCCGGTTTGAAAGGCAATGATTCCAGAGAAATTACAGGGCTTAGAGACACAATATCTTAGATCTCTGGGTGACGAGCGCAGTGCAGTGCTAGGTAATGATTTGGACTATCATGTTCCAATAGCTGCGTGTTACTGTGCTGTTATGTGGCAGGCATGTTGCTTACCATCAGGCACATGGCCTGCTCGTCTCGTCACTCTATGCTATAAAAAAAAAAAAAATCTATGATATTATATCTCTAAGCCCTGTCATTTCTCTGGAAACATTTCCCTTCAAACCGGAACACAGTAATGTTTGCACATTACTGCTTGACGGTAGAATAACTGGCAAAGGTGTGGTACTTCCCCAGGTGGACTCAGCCAAGAGTTCTATCACTACTAAACCAGCTATCAACAAGATAATAGATATTCTTTTCCAAATAAACACGTCAGAAAATATAACAGGTATTTTACAAAATGTTCTACAACTCAACTATCTTCCTACAAAAATTACGTTAAACGAGACAAATATTTTTTTTCCTTACTAGGCTGATAATTTATTGAAAAACATCGATAGTGGCCACCCCAATCGCTTTTCAGGATAATTTGTAACTACAAAATACGCATTAACGACCCACTTTCAAATAGAATGGTGATTTTATTCATAACAGTTCACGCGATCTGCTTATTATGTTCAATGTTACTTATGTTGTTTTAACTTGAACAATGTATCGTTACTTACTGGGTTTTAATCACTCGGTAATTATTACGAAATGAATTGTAAAAGGTATGCGGTTTTCCTTAATGGTCAACATACATACAAACTATGTATTAGGTTACTCAGAAAACGATTACTCCACCGAAAGCGATGTCTTCTTTTCACCAATTTGAACAACGTTTAGTTCTTTACTAAAAGAAGGGTTATGTTTTTCGTGCGTATCTTGGACGTATGTTTGTAAATTTCTTTATTCCCACGAATCTTGCAAACGTCTGGACGGATTTTGACAACTAAGATATCGTTAGATTTGCCTCAATCACCCAAGTGTCCTTAAAATACTAGTAAATTGTAGGTACTTTTATCTGATTATTGCAGTCGGGTTTTTAAAATTCAAGTTATGAAATAAAATAGAGAGGCGAAACGAACAAGACGTTCGCCTGACACAGCGCGCATCGTTAGGAAGTTCCTTACTCTGCAGCCCGAACCTAAAAGGTTGCTTGGGCCCTGCCCCGCTGCCAGCTACTGTATAGATTTTATAATGCTTTTGTGTATTAATATTGTAAAAACTGTAACGTGATAATAATGTTAGTTAAACCCTTTAAGTACCTAAACCTGCAAAGGTTATAAATTTGAATATTTTGATGTTTTTTGCTCAATTATACGTGGGAAGGGATGTATGGATAAGGTTAACATTTGGTACAGAGCATGGACGTATAAAAAAGTCGGACGTAGTCTCGGTAAAACAAAAACTGTGTCTATCGAGTCGGCCACAAAACATGGACATTTGCGCTGTCACATACAGGCTGACACGCACACATCAGTGGTTCATTACACGCGCAACTTGTGTAAATGTGTGCGTGTCAGCTTATCAGTGACGACCTGACAACGCACACGTGCAAATGTGGCCGACTCTAGTGACACAGTTTTTGTTTTAACGAGACTACGTCCTACTTTTTTTTACGTCCATGGAACAGAGTTAGGTAAAAGTCTAAAACATGACAATAGTTACTTTTTATCGCGGGAATACGACGGGAACGGTAACTACGTGGGTAACACCGTAGTAACACATAATGATGGACATTTGGTTCTTAGAAATATGTACACAACAATAACTAGCCCCAAAAGCAAAGCGCATAGCTGATAAAAATAATGGTTTTTAAAGTTTTAGAACGCGACGCTTTCGGTTTAGTGCAGTTACTATGCGTAACCCTGTAAAAGTAGCAGTTGCAACAGAAATTAACTCATTTAAATTACCTAATAGGTATGAAGACTTACGACGACATATTTGGAATGGATTCTAAATATTTTTGTTCAAACCAAAGTTTGATTTTTTTTGTATGAAATGTAATTTCTGTCCCATGTATGAGGAAAGTCCAGTCGTAAGTCTTCTTACCTATTAGGTGCAACAAGTGACTGCTCACGTGAGTGGAAAACCCATAACCTTTTTTGAAGAAAGTTAAAAATCATTATAGACAATTTCGAATTTCGCAATGTCAAACGAACCCAAAAACATAAAATTGATCAATAAGTTACTAACAGAAGTGGGCTAAAAGCATGCTCGTCAGCTTGCAGAAAATTAACACACATTTACCAGCAACAATCATGATTGTTCAAAGCATAGGTACTTATAAAAAGCATGCTCAAAGCAAACGTAGGTACAAACGTGCTATTTGGCACGAGGCTCGTACGGAACCCCTTCTACCCGCGCCTCAGGTAGCGTGCTCGAAAATCAAACGTCGCGTCGGCGTCGGTTGAATTTTTAGCACGCTCAAAACAAGCATGCATGCTTATCCCTATCAAAGTTACACGTGCAATTAATGATAACTTGCTCAATATAAGCATGATATACTAGTGATGAGTACATCTATCTGGACCTTAAATCAAGTTTTGTAAGTACCTATTTGTCCAAAATCAAACAACCTCCGACGCAGCGTAACTAATAGTAGGTATCTATATCAGTCAGATGATGGCAACTATCCCAAAGTATATGAGCTAATTAAAGTGCTTTTTTTTATCGCGTTGGTAAGCGACGGTGTGGTCGAAGATGACGCACGTTGACTTAGAAAGCACCTATTTACTCTGACATTGAAAAGTTCTAGATTGTATATCTCAGGGAACTAGGAGCCCGCCAACTTATTCCACTCTAAAGCTGTACGTACGAGAAAAGTGGATTCAAACCGTTTTGTACGGATTTTGGGAATATCCAAAGTGTATGCGTAGTGGACTAACTTACGATGTGTCCTGTAGTGGAAAGGAGAAGGCAATATTGGGACTTGCAAATCCGCTGCACACTCTCCAAAATGCATTTTGTAAAACAATGTCAGACTAGCCACTTTTCAACGATGTTCTAGGCTTAGCAGCTTTTAACTGGACTACGCATCATGTCAATGCGCAGTACGTTATTTCTACTGACTTAAAATGTGAATGGAATGTGAAGCATTGTATGGAAAGGGGCATTTTCCAAGAAATTTTGCGACGGACATGCGTCAACCAGTAAGTACCTACTTGGCTAACAGCTTGTGATGGATTAGGGATATTGAGTCTTTCTTGATAAGAGAAGACCCCTAATTTCAGTAGTGGGAACATAAAGTGAGTTATTTCTTCTGTGGTGATTTATATTCTGGAACCCATACTACGTATTAAATCTAGTCCTTAACATATTATCTTAAGGACAATAAATATGAATCTTGTGGAAAATACTACAAGGTATGCCTGTTTAGGTAATTGGTTCCCGCGCTAGAATCTAAAGTTTCGATGAAGTGCTAATAATATTTAAACATGTGTAATAAACAATAGCAAAATATAGCAAATAGTTTGCCATATTGCGCAGAGCCTGCGCATGTTTTACCTGCACAGTTCCTAATTGTGTTATTTACCCGGGACATAAAATACGTATTATTATTCCAGGGTCATGTGCCAAATTTCATCCAAATTTATTCAGTAGTTTTTGCATGAAAGACTAACAAGTAAATATCCACAAAAACTTTCACATTTTTCTATAACCCCCGTATTATTCCGCGATAAAAAGAAGCCATTCCGGACTAACTTATGTCTTAAATGTCAACGCGATCCCTGCATCCATTTTGACGTGATTTAGCAACAAACATCCAAACTTTTATATTTGTGATACGATACGATAGGAAATACCGCCAGCATGCTGAGGTTGCTTCCAACTGGCTTGAGCATCTTTGACTATCCATCTCTTCTTCATTCATAATTGATCGACGATTAATTCAAATGTGCTTAATGCTTTTAATTAGATAGGTATTGTAATTATCTGCTTCTTATTCTGTTTCTAATTGTGTTATAAACTAGTACGCCTCCCGGAATTTCTCGCGCAGTTCCCGTTTCTGTTATTTCCCGGGATATAAAATAGGCATTCCAGTCTATTTTTCAATCTATGTAGGTACCAAATTTCATCCAGATTTCTTCAGTCGTTTTTGTATGAAATTCTTTCATCACCAAGCATCCATCCTCAGAAAATTTCGCATTCATAATAAGGTAGAAAAAACAGGAAAAAATATGTTTCTTATTTCGTCAGTGTTCGCTTGTAGTGACAGTACCTCAGCCTAGCGCCATCATACAAAACGGCAAAACCCTCTTTTTTTTTTTTTTTTTTTTTTTTTTGAATTGACATTACAGTAGCTGGCCACGAGACGCCTATACTACTTGTCGGACTATTCGGGTTAGCGCCGTGGGGACGCAGGACCCAAGATGAACCTAACTACGTAAAAACCTATTGTATGCTATATACCCGATAGCATGGACTGATACCTTGACCGCGTTATGGCTGCTAACACGAGGGTGCCTCAGACGGCTCGACCTCGGCTCGTGCTAGCACCGGTGGACAGTGTGTTTGGCACGCCTGGTGCCCTATCGTTGTGGGGGGCGAGACACCCTCCGACTTGAGTCGGTATCGAACTCGTTTAGAAAAACTCGTAAAAGACTACGTCGGCTGACTTATTATTGGGAAAACCAGCAAAAGCAAGAGAGTGCACTTTGTCGGCTGACTGAGTGGCAGTGTTGAGCGGGTGTCCTCTGACTGATCATTAACAGGGGGTCTCCTCTGTCGTCTGACTGATTATTGACTGTACTTGGTCTGTCGGCTGACTGACTATTGTCGGGTTAATTGATTGAGAGTTCGGCGGGTGTGCTGGTTGCGAGAGTTGAGCTGCTGTCGGCTGACTTACTGTTGGAGCGAAACTAACGGATCTGCTGATAGATCCAGAGGGAGGCCGCCCACGTCGCCGGCGACGTGGGTGGTGCTGCCGTCGGTACCCGGCGCCTAAACCGAAAACGGCGTACTTCCGATTGCCGGGAGCCGAGGGATCGGCCGAGCCCAGCGCCGCCGCGGTTGCGGCGCCGATGGGGTCGTCCGGATCACTCAGAACGTCTCGCGGCCGTCGGCACGGATTTGGATGACTCGGGGTAGGGTCAGTCGGGGGGGAAGAAGAAGGAGGCGTGGTGGTGGTGGTGGTGGTGGTGATAGCCGAATAGTCGGCTGCATGGACAACGAGAGGATTGGGGTGATGAGGAGCCCTATCGAAGAATCTACGGGATAAATACTTCATGTATTGCGGGATGGAAGGGAGTTCGAGATCGCAGTGCAAGTCGGTGTTACGCTCGAACCAGCGAGCACCGACTGCCTTGCGGATGAAACTATTTTGAATGACCTGGAGCCTGCGAATTAGGTGAGGGGAAGCATGAGCGAATACTACGGAAGCATAGGTCATGACCGGGCGGATACAAGTTTTGTAAATTGTCAGCTTATTTCTAAGTGACAGCTTACTACGCTTGTTGAGAAGAAAGAAGAGACGGGAGAGGAAGAAGGCCGCCCGGTTACGGACGGCTTTAATATGGCTGGAAAAAGAGAGCTTGGAATCTAGAATTACACCGAGGTACTTGGTCTTAGTGACCCAAGGGATTGGACGACCTCGGAGGGTGAGCGAGCGTGCATGTTTGGAGGGGCGGGCGGGCAGCGGGTACGGGCCAGACTTGTTAGAGAAGTACATTGCTGCACTTTTCTCAGCGTTGACCGTGAAAGCCCACTTACGGAACCATACGTCCCAGGGACGTAGGGCTCTTTGGAGCTTGTGGACCATAAGGGACCTGTTGAGACCTCGTTGGCAAAACCCTCGCTTCCTTTGACTTTTACAACCCACCCGAAAAAAAAACGTTTCAAATTCTTTTAAATTATTGTTTGGGTCCAGCTTGGAAGTTGTTGATTTGTTATTGAATTGTGATTTAAATTTTAAAGTTTGTAGCTCCAAAGCGTAGTAAGCTGAGTTAAACTTTGAGATAGAAAATTATTTAGATGAGGTCAAACTACGTTGTTTTAGAGCTCCTCAAGAATTTTGTTATTGACAAACTTATAAAATAGTCTGCTGTAGAAAAGTATTAGAGCCAGCAAGATTATGATCCTATAGTACCTACCCTACTAGTATAGGTACCTACTTGCTTAGGTACACATCATATAATACGCGTATGTTTTCGATTTCCTTGCCACTTATATGTACGTATAATAAGTAGGTACCTAAGTTTTTTTACTGCAAAATTAAATATCAACTACCTACTAATACAAATTGTAAAAATAGTTTTGCCATTATCAAAGCATTAAAAATTATACGCTTCTAAAATAAAGTGACGTACTTCTACTAAGCTACCCCACAAACTGTAAGTTTCAGCGGCTAAAAAGAACGGAAACGGTAAGTCACTTCCGCTCCTTAATTTCAATAAAACGGTACCGCCAAAAAGTAGGGCGTCCATGCAGTTAGTGTCATCTCGGACCCGATTCGCGCTCGCCTTGACCCCGCGCGCCGCGACGCCGAGTTCAAACAATACCTGCTTTCATTCAAATCAGGTAGCGGCGCCCAATCACTGGACATTCTACACCATCTTCGGCTCATTTCTCAAACAAAAAAAAAATATTTATGAACTTTATGGCTTTACTAAAAAAATGTGTCAATGTGTCGAGTTTTCATACTGCGCGTAACGGAACGTAGGTACCGAAAAATACATACCGTGAAGGAGGCGTCACATGTGTACTGGAGTAGGTAATGTGACACATGTGTGTCGGCGGGTGTGTGCGGGGGTGGGGTGGGGTGTGCGGGCGGCGGCGCGCGTGTGTGCGGCGGGGCGGGGCAGAGGGCGGGCTCGCACCGGCAGGCCGGGCCGCACACGGGCGCGACGACTCGGCTGGCACTCGCGCGACACCGCCGTTCCGAGCGCTCGTCTCGCAAGCCTCATTCCACGCTCGCGAGCCTCCCGCGACGCACGCACGAGTACGCGCTCCCGCCACCCTCGACTCGCGCCCGACGGTCGCAGGGACCACTCGCCCGTTACAGTGTCGCGACTCCGTTTCGATAACAATTCGTGAACTCGGCTGGAATAGTGAAATGCGAAGATTGCGGTCCGGCGGGAAGGCGATTTTCTGAGACGAAAGGGTTGGAGTGCGGGGTCCGGAGCGGGCGGAGGGCGGCGCGAGACCGCGCACGCGCCCGCCGCGGAGGCACCGCGGCTGCCACACGCGCTGTCGCCGGCGCGCGCCATGGACGACAAGCCGACCGCCGTGGGCGGCGAGGAGCACTACAGCCTGCGCTGGAATAACCACCAGGCGCACCTGCTGCGCTCCTTCGAGGCTCTCCTGCACGCGGAGACGCTCGTCGACGTCACGCTGGTCTGCGCCGAGCGCCGCGTGCGCGCCCACAAGGTGCTGCTCGGCGCCTGCAGCCCGCTGTTCCGTAGGATATTCAGCGAGAACCCGTGCAAGCACCCGGTGATCGTGTTGAAGGACTTTCAAGGATGGGAGGTGCAGGCGGTGGTGGACTTCATGTACCGCGGGGAGGTGTCGGTGGCGCAGGAGCAGCTGGGTACGGTGATCCGCGCGGGGGAGTCGCTGCAGGTGCGCGGGCTGGCCGACCAGGAGCGCGAGGAGCCGCGCTCGCCGCCGGCCACGCCGCTGGCGCGCAGCCCGGCGCACGCCACGCCGGCGCCCTCGCCGCCCGTCAGCCCCGCCAGCCCGCAGCCGCGCCGCAAGCAGGCGCGCCCGCGCCGCCGCTCCGGCGAATCAGACACCCCAGAAAACCTCTCCATGCGCCGATCCCCCAGCGGCGGCCTCAAAGCCGTCAGGCTCTCCAGACCGCGCTCACCACCAAAACAAGAACAAGAAGAACCCGAAGCGGAAGCTCCTCCGCCGCCGCGCATGTTTCCGCCGCACCAGGACATGTTCCCGCCCGTGCCGCCGGCCGTCTCAGCGCTATCACTGACTCCGCCACACAGTGAGTACAATTTATGTAAGTCTGAAATTATTATGCATTTTCTACTACATATTCTTAGATCGCTTTAACATTTTCGTTTTAAGACTTTTCCCAAATAGGGTGACCTATATTTCGTTGCTAACGTGGATATATTTTTGAACACATTTTTTATTTTATCTGTTACACGTAAAATATTATGCTAAAATTTAATCTCTAAATGTGTCTTAAAGTAATTCAAAATTTTGGGTCTCGGTAACAGTGTTTAAAATGCCTATAAAAAATCTAAACACAGAATCAAAAATAGTGTCGTGTGTGAAAAACAAAGGTCGACTATCAATATTTTTTATCAATGCCGTTATGGTAGACTAAATACTCTGTAAGTAAATAATATTGGACGAAAAAAGCAGCCTTGTTCTTCATTGTCGAATTATAAATTAGACCATGCTACCATGCAGGCATATCTGTTATTTTTAGGCAGCAATAATAAAATTTCAACAATTAAAACTCTGCTTAATATGGAATAATTTATGCGGAATTTAAATAATAATCGACTAACATTAAATACAATCCACTTAGTTAATTTCCGATCAGAATCTTATAAGTGATCAGTTACGAAACCAAATGGATCGCCGCATGACGGACATACATGTGAATGTCTAATTAAAATCGAATCATCAAAGGATCCGTTATCGATTAAACGTTATCGATTTCGTAAATCGCAAACCAGTGATTCGATTAGCGACCGATATCGAGTGTTAACCGGAACATTTCACAGATAAATTAAGATCACCTATTCATATGTCGGGTGCATTATCTCTGGGATCGCGTGAAAGGTTTTAACTTTATAAAGTCCATTAACCGAGCATGTCGCAAACATTCGCCATAAAGTATCGTTTCAAATAGCCATCGTACGTTTCAGACGGTCGTGTATGGGGCCCATAAACGTGTGTCAGTGTAAATTTTACACCTCGATAATAATTATTGCTCGTGGCTTTCCTAACGTGTATAAAAGAGGAAGCAATTCCAGCAGTCATCTCATTTTACGAGCACTTTTCGATTTCTAAACCTGTTTATATAGAATAGTGCAATTGTCACACTCGTATGTGGGAAAATCGTTTTATAATTTATTGACATGTCACTGGTCCTTGTTTGGTATAATATCTTTATCAGCTTTCTGAACAGTCGGTATTACTCTGCTTTCATCTCCAAGCATAAATTCAAGATTAGCTTCGTTAGGCATGCGTTGTGCAATTTCGCTCTATACCATATAAAAGCTTATCGATTAGATCTCGTTTAACAAATCCGTTTAGCGTAGAAGTATAAAAGCTTTATTCGAGCCTAGTCCAGGACACATCAACGTCGTAAATTATACGTACACAATCTATTTCAAAACGATACCTGCTCGCTCAGAAATTACGGCATAATATATTTTACACAACGGCCTAAAGCCTCAGGTAGGAATTAGTCCAAGGAGTGGTTTTATACGTCAATTTTGTTTTATTGTTTCCTCAGTTTCGCGTATGTGCCTAGTGCTTGATTGCGCCATAATGTTCGTAGGTTGTAATGAAGGGTTGCTCCACGCTGCGTACGTGGGGACTAAATACACGAAGGGGACTCTTCATCGTTTCCGCACTTTCATTCGTTCTTAAATCAAATTTTAAACTGCCTCGAATTGAAATGTTTACATCTCCATTCGAATTTAGAATGTCTGATTTGTTGTTTTTTTCCTGGAATGATAATGTCATTGTTAATTATTTTTGTGTCTTATTCCACGATTGCGGTCATGCCCGCAGTTTGTTTCAAGTGTACGTTTTATTGTTTCCTCCATCTCCGTGTGTGATGAGAGCTTGATTATGGTTAATGGTGGTGCATAAATGTAATGAGGGGTTGAAGGACCGCGAGCAATCACAGCGGACGTTTCCTGATTGTACCCACTTGATGTTGTCAAGTAATTCCAAATTTGATTTTCTCGCTTTAAATTACTGTGTCTTATTACTGCTTTGCTATTAATGTTATTACGTAGTAAAATGAGTAGTCAGCTTACTGTCCATAATTATGTAGCTTTAGAAGTTGCAAAACTTTTATAGATATGCCTTTTGTCATCTTGTGTGGCTCGCTATCGTCTAATTGTTTCAATACTGTACATTTAACTTATTTAATAATTGTTTTACTTGGTAATGTAGATTCATTATTTTTTGGAATGGTCGTGCAAATAAAGCTTCATTCGAATTTATTTAACATTAAACTCTTGTAATATTCAGTCATACTGTGTCACAAACAAATCACTAAGAGACTGAGAAACACTGGAATACAGATCGCAAACCAAAATTTTAATGTAACAATATTTATAATTTATTTGCAATTATTTCCATAACTACAAAATGCTTTAATAACCATGAAAGCATAAGTTCTTAAATTTTTTCAAGAAGTAGATATACATAATATATTTCCAATAAGAAGGGTCTCCATTCGATTCTGCATGTTTCCAATTTGATTTGTTACTATCGATAATAATGGATGTGCACTTGATGGCCATCTCTCCTGATGATATGATGCAATGCGGTCTATAATAGAGCGCGCTTACGCAGAAGAAACCAATTCAAGTTACACATACTCAAATTAAATTGAGCCAAAAAAATAACACACTTAAATAACATTCATTACAAAAAACCCACGCAGGCAACGCATTCCATGGGGACGTTCAGACGTTTTCTTTTTGTCGATTGTAATAAATACTAATACTGTATTTAGACTTTTTCACAAACAAACGATCACACCTAAACCAACACCTGAAAGTTGAATGCATTTGAAGAAAACAAATAGAAAAGAAATTGTACGTTTAATAAGAACATTAAATATTTTTACGGAACTGGTGAAATAACAAAGAGTCTAAAAAATAACAAATAAATTGAACTTGGTATAAGTTAAATTTATTTGTTATTTAATGTTATTAAATTATAAATGTGAAAATTTTAAAATATAATTTAATTTAATAAAATATTAAAATATTAAATTATAAATGTGAAAATTTGGGTGTTTGTAACTCAATCTTGTTGTTAAAACTCATATGATCAAGCTGGAACTCACATAAATTATTTTACTTTGGAATAAAACATAACTAGACTAACATTTATTTGCGGACACATAAGATATATTTTTTTCCAAAGAATTCAAAATAGCTAGAATAGCCATTTTTTTACTTCAGTGCGTACAAAGTCTTGAGTAAAAAAATACTTGTATGTGTTTTTATAGATGTATACACATATAACACAGATTAGTTCGAATGCAATATTCACATCGTAGTAAGTCAAGTAGTTGTTTACATTAAGTCGTCATAGCTCACGCGATGTCTTGGACCATCAGTTTTGCGACCTTCGAGGGTGGCAAAAAAATGATGAAAAACAGCGCTGACGACGACATTGGCACGAAGACCGGCGCGCACGCAAGGGCGGGTAGCATCAACATGGTTCTGGGAAACTGTGAGACAGGTCAATCAGATGCAATCTGAAGCAGCACAGATGAATATTGATACATTTAATTGCAGTGATCTAGTTTTCCAGATGGCATAGTTCTCATAATTATCAATATTTAATCATCTAGATTTCTTTTTCGACTTTCAATTATGAGCTGAAAGAGGAAAAAGTCTATTGTAAATAATTAACGCATTGAATTGAGTTATTATTTTTTTGTCTGTAAAGTTTCTGATGAAGATATTGTCATAACAAAATGACAGAGAATCGTTTTCGAATTAGTTGTATTGGAGCTAAATTGATTTGAGACATAGTACATAAACTAATAAAATTTATGATTTGAAAATATAAAACGCAATTCATCCATTTTGATTACAAGTACAAAATCATTTGTGCTAAAATTGCAACCATGTTTCACAAACTCTCAGTGGAACTTTGGAAAAAGTATCAGATCAAGTAAAATAAATCTAAAGCATATCGTCAAATTAATATTGTCAATTGAAAATCTCAATGTTATTGCTAAAAGTGTCATCTTCCCGATAAGTGATAAATGTTCATACAATCACATGTCACAAATCCTTGTCAAATGCCTATTTCTTCGTTCAACGAATATAAAGGTGAGGCAAGTTTTGTAAATCTACTTTGTAACACAGTTTCTAACATGTATAAATACGATCTTTAGACCTTTACGATCTTTAGATGTTACGTAAAAGCATTAGAAAATATATTAGTAATACGCACTTAAAAAGACAATAACATCATTGAATTGCAATTTATTAACTAGTCTTAATTAGTCATTAATTTTCTAACAATTTCCATGTGAATTCTATTAATTTACCCATTACAAAATACAAACGAGAGTGAATCACTTCATTCATTATTTTAATGAATGAGTTTGTAATACTATAGGAAATATGTTTTATCGAATGAATTAAGTAATAAATGATGAGTACTACCTACTCTTTTCCCATACTTAGTCATCCATATTTCTATGTAATTCGAATGAGAAACAAATTTGATCAAAAAAGTACCTTTAGTCATGTTTCATCCACTACATAAATAATAATACCAAAAATAATTCGTAACTTACTTTAAAAAAACTCAAGACATACAATTCGCATTTGAAACGTGAATCACTAACTGCTTTTGTTCAATTTAAAATGGTCACTATTGACCTGACACCTTATAATTTTTTTTTAATAATGAGTGCATTATCTTGACATAGATCGATTTAAAACTACCTAGAAAGAAAGGTTATATAACGTACACGAGATTTTTTTTTTGCGCAAAATTTGCCATAAAAATCGTGTCATGGTCAACCTACACGAAGATGAATCTCAGCGTCGCAAGCGCAGATAGTGTTGCGCATTTACATTCAATCGGCACCGATTTGCCCGGTGACCTACTTTTGTTTAACGCCTAGTGCATACAGCCCCTAGGCTTACACGGCATACCTGGGTGACCTACATATCTGAATCACTTCGTAAGCACATCGACTAGAGCATAATGTGATTGCGTACTTATGATTTATCTTCTCAAAACACATATTCCTGGCCGTCAAATTAAAAAAGAGCATCATGGTTATTTATGTTTGGCTGTGATTCGCTTACTGCTAAGCAACATGGCTTAATAACAGCACATTTAACTTTAAAGTATTTGATTGCGCTAGATTGATATATTTTTTATATTAAAGAGTAACGAGACGAGCAGGCCATATGCCTGATGGTAAGCAACACGCCTGCCACATAACAGCACAGTGACACACAGCTATTGGAACATGAAGAGTCCAAATCATTACCCAGCACTGCACTGCGCTCGTCACCCAGAGATCTAAGGTGTTCTATCTCTAAGCCCAGTAATTTCTCTGGAAACATTGGAAGATATCTAAGTTATACCTATCAAACAAACAAGAAACAGATTTAGATGTCAGTATTCCAGTTTTGCATTGCTTATGATAAACATAGATTCGAAGCGCTTCGTACGAATCTTGGGAATATACCATTTACCGATGACGTGTGGGTCTAGTCTGTCTTGGCGTCCGACAGTGAAAAGGGGGGATTAGATTGTGTAATTTTTGGCCTTTTTTCAAATGTAACTGGTAGAAAAAGAAAAGCGAGCTGCCTGACAACGTTGCTCAAGACGTAGCATTCGGGATTTAAGCAAACTGTTTTAGGGGGTTGATGTTTCCTAATTTCATCAGGATTTTTTATCACTTGTATAGCTTTGTTTTGTTGATCGTTTGACCTATTTTGAATAATAGTTGCAAGGACCACAGGCTAAGCACGACTAGGTTTAATTCTTTCAAATGATGTTTTACTGTACTTCAAACTATTTTACTTCACAAAATGGTCTATTATTGGCTCACTATGTCATTTACCCTTAGATGCTCAACTCGTTCTATTGTCATTTATCGTCACAACTGTCAGGAGCTTATTTAACCTAGATCAAAGCGCCATCCGTTTTTCGTTAATTTGCCCTATTTCTCGGTAATCGTTTACTAATGTTAAGAGTTTAAAAGTTACTTTAAAATCATCAATAAAATATACGAATTTAATGTATTTTACGGCGGCAACTGGTTCCATGAGCTAAGATTTTATATTAGATTACCTAGGTATTAAATCGGCGCCAATTTTGTTTGTTTTTGTAGGGTAGTCTCTGGAACCACTCAAAAACATTTCATTTTTAAACATAACTTTAGATTACGAGAATCCTTGGATTAGATTTTCAGAATTATGAATGATAGAACATGAATAAAAAAATACAAATTGACAGTGGCATTGACATTTGGGCATCTAACCAAATTAACATTATTACCTTATTATTTAGATTTCTGTGATTATTGAAAACTATTTTAATAAATAAATTTTCCAGTCTGAAAAATGTTTCTTCCTTAAAAACAATAACATAAATAATATAGGTCGACAGAAAGTTGAACTCTTCTTATTCAAATTCGACATGCGCATTTATCGGCAAGCTACACGTTTACGCTACCATCGGACGCACGTTTTGCTTGACCGTCACTCTCACTCTGTCATTACAAAAAAATTACACTTTTTTAGAGTGATGTAAAGAGTGATGAGACGAACAGGACATGTGCCTGATGGTAAGCAACATGCCTGCCACATAACAGCACAGTGACACGCAGTTACTGGAACATGAAGAGTCCAAATCATTACTTAGCACTGCACTGCGCTCGTCACCCAGAGATCTAATATGTTATATCTCTAAGCCCTGTAATTTCACCTAAAAGTACTATGCCTATACATTAAACAGCAAATATTAGTAGTTTGATAAAAAAAGCCTTTATCGGGCCAAGCGTCCTAATAACCACATACCTACAAGACACACGACAGAGCGTGTTACCCGATAATTGCATGTTAATAACTTGTAATAAGGCATTGTTCGTTGTCGCGCTGTACACTGTACAGCCATGTCATGCTACACGTGTGGCGGGTAGGATTAATTTACTGTCGATGGATTGACGACGTGTGAGCGATTGAAGATAATGTTTTCGATTCCAATTCGATTTGTTTATTTTAGTTATTCGTTTTCATTTGATTCGACGAGTTTGATACACTTACCGTACTACAAAACATGATTTAATATTTAATACTAGTTTTATCGAACGAAGAGGTTTCACTCTATTATTGTGATAACAACGTCTAGGCTGTGGAATGCGTTGCCTGTGTGGGTTTTGACAGTTACAATCTTGATGTCTTCTAATCGAGAGTGAATCGGTTTCTTCTAGGTAAACACGCTCTATCGTAGAATGCATTGTTGCTCGACAACAGGTGAGATGGCGGTCAAGTGTAAACCTATAGGTAAAAGTAAAAAAAAAACCTCTTAAGGCGGTCGAGCTCTCGTTTTCAGACGTCGGTCGGATCGTGCTAAAATACGTTTTGTTCGCGTCCCATACATTAGTGTGAAAATTTTTTTTCGTTTTTTTTTAAGTTTGACGTATCAAACGTTAAAAACTTGTTCTTCTTCTTTTTCGCCATGGCAAAAACTTGTACGTCGATTTTTGAGCATAATGTCATTTTTTTTTTGTCAAAACATTTTTATTTTACTTAATTCATTATTCAATAAGCTAGTTTTAAGTAAATATATGAATATAATCCGAACAACATAGTGTGATACGAAAAACAAACAATTACAATCACCATTAAAATTATTTTTGTAGATCGAAATAACTGTAACGTTGTTAACTTGAGCTAAATAATTATAAGTCCAAGGGAGGTCCACTACTCGCCATAAAATGTATTCACAAACTATAAAATAAATTGTGGAGTGGTATAAACAGCTATTTACATAAGTGAAATGCTCGTATTAGATATCATTATTCTGCCGTAAAAGTTGTTTTAGAAAATACTTGAGCTTTAAAATCGCTTTAAATACAAACTGTCTAGTTTTGAACGTATCTTTTGTTATACGAACAGCTAGACTGTGGAGTGCGTTGCCTGAGCGGGTGTTTTTGGATACAATTTTTGAGTTTCAAGAGGATCAAGAGAGATTTTGGTTTCCTCTAGGTAAACGTAGTAGAACGTGTCGTCGTTAACATCAAGAAAACTGGCAGCCAAATAGGTATATATTGTTTTAATATTTTTTCGCGCTTTTGTTATGCCAGCGAAAGTTTTTGTATAAACTTGTACCTACTTATATTAATTTCCTTACGGCTTGCGGCTGAACGGAAATTAATAAAATTTTATACGAAGTAATTTTTACCTGGATTAACAGCTATGCTACTTTTTATCCAGTTAAAGGCCGTAGGCTACACCGCAAAGCGCAGCTAGTATCCTACTAACATTATAAGTTTAGATTCACAGTTTAGATATTCGGATGTTTGTTGCTCAATCACGTCAGAACAGTTATCGAATAGGGTTGAAATTCAGAACAAAGTCAGATTACAGTTTGAAATAACACATAAGTCAATTTTTGTCACAAAAAAAAATTAAAACGAGAACTTCGCAGGTAAAAAACTGCGGGTCCTGCTAATAGAATATAATTGATAAAAATAACCAAGTACGTCTAAAATACCTGTTAAACCATTTTAACGCGTATACTATAAAAGGCCTATTCATTTATCAAGATCTGTTCGGCTTGTAGAAACACGGCAGTAATCTGTGGGCAGGGGAGCTCGAAGTGAGAGTCGATCGTGAACGGACACCCACTATAACTACCTGTACCAATGTACATAAGTACCTACAGGTATTCAGCGTACTTGCATTCAAATACTTGAGGTTTTCTTCACAGCATTCTGTTAACAATAGTGATCGCCAAGTCAAAATTCGACCATAGAGTAATCGTAATCTGTTCTCAATTTGAACACAGCCTGTGTGTCAAACATATCGTAAATGTGTTTTACGTTTTTTAATTTATATGGTGTATTCTCTATGCTTAGTTAAAAATAAAAAACTCTGCACTCACTATAAGCATCTATAAGTGTAAAAACTTCACACTCTTAAACTTAAACTAAATAAATTGCCGTCCGCGTAATTTTCGTACAAAAGGATACAAAATTTTGCTGTACGCATTAAACTATAAATTACTATTGAAATACAGAAACAGTCCACTTATTAAAAAAATCAAGGCCACCATCCACCACGCTTGCCAAATGCGGATGATGCATATTCTCGAAAGATCTCTTACTTGGAATATGTTGTTGTTATGTACTGTTCTGTTATGGGCAGTCATTTTGCTAACCATAAAGGTTTCTGTATTATTGGAAAAAAAATGGCAGTCATAAGGACTGCCGACAGAAGTGAAAACTTATAACTCAAAATTTGATAGCATCACTAAGAAATCGCATTTATTTCGACAGTAGCTGACATACAGTTTAACTACATTACATTATATTTATATACCAACCAATATGTTACTTTAGTTTAATGAAATATTCTAATCTCTGACCTTTCATGAATGGATATTTCATGATTTCCGTTCAATCAGATAAACTTTAAGAGTAAGGTGTATTATCCAACTAAGTTAATAAATAGCACAATTCGAAACCTTTGAATAACAGTAAAATGAAAAATGTAGTAAGTAGATAGTTATATATTTATTTACAAAATAAATATATAATTTGTTGTTTTTTTAATGTTAAAATTCGGAAGTTTACATATGTTGCTCAATCACGTCGTATAAACTAAAAGGATGGGGTCGAAATTTGTTTTTTGAGACTTTTTTAAGGACGTTGGCTATTTTTTATCCCAAAAACATGTATTTTTTTACCAATGACAGTTGACCTCAGCCCTGTACAGCTAGTGGCTAAAAATGCAAAGTCCCTTCGAGAATATTTTTTCGAAAATTCTAATTCGGCAAATGCTAGTTTGTTGCAAATGTAAACTAGTGTTTTCCCATATACCTACGCTGTCTCTTCGTATTTTAAAACTGTTCTAAGCATTATTTCTGTCTCTTTGCGTTATTTTGAAGTCACAAATATCGATTTAACTTACTCAAAAGGGTTTAAGTTCGAGTAAGCCTTTGAGTAAATCTTTTTGTGGATAACTTCTGTAAGTCTTCGAGAATACTTTCTTGTAATTGAATTAACTGGCAGTACTCGCAGGTTTGCCTGTACAGTTCCAGTTGCCGTAATCTTGTCGTAAAATAGCCTATGTGCTATTTCAGATAATAATCTTACTGCCTTCCTAATTTCAATTCGATCCGTTCAGCGGTTTCAACGTATTTGAGAGACAATATCCAAACTGTCATATTTATAAGTATCATTAATTTACTTTAAACGTATAATATATCATAACGGGGAAATCTGTCTCTGTGAACTCTCAATGTTTTAACGTGAATGAAGTTTGTTTTCCATGGTCATATTGGTTTCTAAAAAATGTATATAATAAATATAATCTGTGACCAGCTAGTGGGTCTTCTATAAAGCCCAGCTATTAAGATTGATTGCAATAATTGTTATTTACTAGATATAGCCCGGGGCTACACCATTTTATAAGAATTGTTAAATTTCGCGTGAAGGTAGTCTAGAATAAAAATGACTTCAATTAATCAAGAAGAGAATCGAATATTTAAGATTTCGGTAACATAATTTAGTAACCTAAGTTATTAATTGAAATCGTCATAAGAAAACTTTGTTTTTTTTTTTGATAAACACGCTCCATCGTAGACTGCATCGTAGCTTAACACCAGGCGAGATGGCGGTCAAGTGTAAACCTATAATAGTTTTTAAAAAATGATGGAAAATTTCATACTGTAATGAATTGAAAAAAACTCATCACACTGATGAAATTACTGAATAATCATTTAATGTTTTGTCTAATGTCGCCGCTGTCTCTCTTCTACTCGGAGGGATCGGCCGATATCATAGAATAGATAATATAGATAGAGTACCGATAGAGGAAGAGAAAAGGATGCGTCACAACGTCACAAGTCCAACGCTTAGGCCGATAGTGCATCTATATCCCTAGGTCCGCGCTCCCGCTTGCACGCTCGGCTCAGGCGGAACGTGAAACTTTTTCGTGTGTGCAGCCAGCATTCATGGATTTATAAGATGACGTCACGTCAATAGATACAAATTTAGAAGATCTTGAAGCTATACTTTCTCCACAGAGTATCTGTCCTCTCGGACACGATCTTGCAAAACTTTTCCGTAATGGTTCCGTACGGATTATAGAAGACGTTATGTAGAACAAGAACAAAGGGAATGCGCGAAAATGAGGAATAAATTATGATAATTTACGGCGTGCGGTGTTACTCGTTATAATCCGTATGTGGATCACTGGTTCTCAAACCTTGTGAGCTTTTTCTATTTATTTATTGAAAAGATTTATGAGAAAATGTCTAACTTAGTTTAGGTCGAATTTATAAAAGGAATATGCCCAGGTATTCTGCATTCTTCGGGATAAATATCGGTAACCTACATGGGTTATATTGCAAGCCATAATCTGAGTTCCAAATTTCAGCCATTCACTTGTTACGTGATTGAGCAGCAAACATCCAAAATCCAAACTTTCTTGCGTGTCATCATCGTCAGTATATCGTCAGGCTTCTCTCATGTTACGCGACTTAGTCTTATCCTCGGTTTTCCTTGTTCAACCAATACCATACGTAGTTATATTGTCACCCCATCAAGTTGCAGAGTTCTACGCTACATTCAGCTTTAACATTAAATTATTTAATTTATTTATTAGATTATTTTTTGATAATAACACGATCAATATGTGTTTGTCATTATGATTTTTGTATCTTGCTAAACCAGCAATCTTGGAATTTGGATTGTTTTTTCTACAGGACTTCTCTTTACCAACTTCGAAAAATTCACAATCGATGTCTTTTCCTGTTTCAAAACTTAAAAACTTGTGACAAATTACTTTTCAATCCTACCAATACTGGGAAAATTTGTATAGATGGATGGATTTTTGTTACTTTCTCATGAAAAACTATTGAATGGATCTTGATCAGATTTGTTTCAGATGTAAGTAGATTGTAATGTGATATAACACATAAGTTTACCTTATTTTGCCGAAAACTTACGAAAAATAACAGGAAATAAGCGGATGAAACCACGAGGGGCTACTAGTATACAAAAAGCGGCAATTATTTCGGAACAATATATGTAGTAACATTTATAACGCGTCATTGACAGTACTAAATCGCAGAATCGAATGAAAGTAAATGTATCCTAAGCCTCGTAATTTCAATCGGTCACAGCCATTTCCACCTCATTAGCAGTTTGTCCAGTACATTTCTCATAGGCTCACGTTTGAGAGCCTCATCTAATCGTGTGTTGGCAAGCAGACGCGAGCCGATAGATGGTCGTTATTCCGGCTCTGACAAATGCCCTCTAGTTAATTGGACGAATACTGCATGCGTCGGTTCCTGCTGTAAATTATCCCTTTTACGAGCATGCATGCCTATCACTTCAGTAACTGGCTCGAAATTAGGTACGTCATTCCGTGTTCCTAGGTGAAAGTTGGCTTCAGTCAATATTTTGATATATAGGTTTAGTCTAAACACATCATTTGGATTTCTTTCTTTTGGAAGGAAAAGCGTTCTACTCCACAAAAGAATTTTTAAATGAGAAATATGTGACAAATAAATAACTAAATATTATGTACTTTTAATGTACCCTATATTTTTTTAATGTGACTTGTAAATTTGATTTATCAATAAAAATCTGTATCTGTATCTGTTCATAACATAAAATTTTCGAAATCCTTTGTTTTTTTTTTTAATTTCATTCGTTTTTTAGGTTTCTGGTGTGTAATTAGTTAATTCTTATTTTAATTCATATTTGTTCATCATTATAGAAAGTAGATTAAAAAAATGTTTTGTTTCTTGTGTCACGTTCTTCTTTAGTTTGGACTAGGTCTTGTTGCTTTTAATTTTCTTCAGCCAGTACAATCACCACTAAAATTAGATTGTTGACTTTGTTGACTAACAACTCCAAACACCAATAGATTTGAAAATAACGTTTCGATCACTTTATAAGTCGCTAAAGATATCGGAGTGGGAAAAATAAAATGTGTACCTAAGGAGGCATTTGTTACATTATGTTCATGATAAAAGGAAACCAGTAGAAAAAAAAAAGTTTGAACACGACAAATATAAAATGCGTCGTGTTCTTCTCTAGTATTAATTAATAATGTGGATTATAACAATCCATTAGGTTATTAGACGATAAAGTGACAGGAATAATTTATTAATTGACGACAAATAATAAATGTACTTTATAGTATTTATCCAACAAAAGTTTAGTTATTCATCAGGGCAATACGATATCAAAAGGCAGTAAAGGCCATCTGAGACAAACTATAGGTCCGTTTGTTAAAAAAAACTATATACCTAGACGTATATGTAATAAGGTGAAAATCAAGTATTTGTCACATTTTCCTTGAAAAGAGTAAAGTGCAATCCCTCGTTTTCGTTTAATTTGGTTTTTAAAAGCAGTTGCATTATCGATTCATATACCTACTTGTGAGCTTGATAACGTTCTTTTCAAATGTAGCTTTCATCAAAATGTCAGCCAGTTGAGTCTAGTACATGTTTATTATTATATTCCAATAACAAATGTTACGCCTCGGTGATTTGATTGATGAATTAGACTAGACTGACGAACCAAACTGGTATTTTCAATTTATTTCCGGACACTTTTTTACGGTGACTAATATGAGAGCAATATTCTCGAGTCGATAAAGCTGTGTCATCCGCAAGCGCCTTGCAGATCATTGTTCAACGCTCAATAACACCATTCGCTACTCAAATAAACAATACCGATCCCCAAACGCTCCCTTGTGATACCCCAATTATTATTTACTTTTAACCTGAAGAGTGGAAACGCTTTTTTCGAGACAGTCTCTTAATATCAAATTAAAATGAGATTAGAATAAAACAAACTGACATTCGAGTTCTCACAAACAGTAAACACAATAGGTGATGGTAGTCCACGACGTCAAATGCTTACGTGTCGAGACAAACAATTACACCGTGCGATAGTCATCGACATAAGTAGCGAACGCGTTAGAATTATATGTAAATCATTGCCATTTCGAAAATACAGATTTGTTTGTCTGAAATCTCATAAAGTGCCGTTACTTTCCCATCACGCAAACGGAACTGGAATCACACATTACATTTAATTTTATACGAATTTAATAACAAGTGAGGAGCGCGAGTGCCTATTGTTCCGCGGTCATGAGAAAAAGCCACTGCCCGATTTTTTTGTAACCAATAAAGAGGTGCCGACGCACTACCCGAGCGAGATTGATGCGTGTGCGCGCGGCCTGCCCGCTGCGCCGCGGCCTATAGATAATAATTAATATTCCATAATCCATTGAACCCTAAATTAGTCCGCGAGCGTCCTTTCACCGGCAGCCGCCGTTCATCACCGGTAGCAATATGTAGTCGTCACACATTCGTAATTGATTTCATCCGTTAAATTCGAAATTTGAATGAACTCTCGCTGAATGGGAACCGAAATAAGATCACGAGTGTGTCGCTCGGAAATGCTGAGCGAGCCTCTCACTGCGGCGCACAATAGCGGCGCATACGGCCAGATCTCTCTCTTGATAAACAGATAAAAAACTAGACGAAAAAAACTACATGTCATGCATCTACGTGTGCTAGTCAATTTCACAGCGACCGTCATGGGAATCGAGCGACGAATGGACTTTAGAAAGCAATTAAAATTGGTGCCCACGAAAACGGTCCAGTTGAAAAGTGCGATCGACACATGAAATTGTCGACCACGTCGCGCTTTGTGCGCGATCCAGTGCTGAATACCTATTAGATGTTTGGATCGACACGATGCACATCACAGCGCCGTTCTCGGAAATGGCCGAAATTGACAAAAAGTTAAAGACTTCGACATCACATCGAGTTGTCGTGAACCGGAAAATGCAGACTAAACTACATATAAAGAACATTGGTCGCCCATTGAAGCAAGTAGCACAGAAACCCTGGTAATCGTACTTTCATCCTTTGAAGAAACGAGTTTTTTACTTTTCTAACGAAAATTTCTATGTTTTCGCTCCAGATTTTTATTTTCCCAAATCGAGTGAACCTTTACAAACAGGCCTAAAACTTTGTGTACATTGAGCTTATTGTTGCGAGAGCTCCTACAAAAGGGAACTACTTAGGGGCCGAAAGTGGACTTTGCTTTTTTATAGCCACAAAAAGGTCGGTACGAAATCGAAATCAGATTATGGATCCTGTGATTATAAAGTTTATAAAGTTTCGGCAGAGAAACAAAGGGGGAAACCACAGACTTGTGGGATATATTTGACCACACAAATGTTATGGGGATGTGTGATCAAAAGTACTCATTTCGAACGTGACTTCCGCGGTAGGATACTTACAATAAGTGCCGCTGGTGTTGAAGGTTCAACAGAACATTTAAGACGTGGTCAAAAATGTTGATGTTAAATCATTTCAAACTTTTGCGAAGACATATGAATGAAAATGGTCGGTCGTCTTTAGGCGAGATGGTGGTAAAAAAGGGCAGCCCTGATTTTGAAAATGAAAAAAAAAACAATATTATGAAATCTAATTTGGAACTTCATCGTGTATTAACTGAATGCTTTTGGGCATCCAATCTTCAAGAAACGAGTGAGTATCAGTGCTATGAAGACGGGAATCTCACAACCATATCCGAATGCTGACCCACATTTCAAAATGTTTTGCTGAGTTAGGAGCTAACATAACATTGAGGCATTTTCAGCATAGCAGTTTGACTGATATGAGTGACAATTGGCTCAAAAATAACACTTTTAATGGTGATGCATGCTTGTCAAATTTTGCTTAATTAAGTACGATTTTAAGACAGGGTTTTTCATACATACATCTGACATTCTGCAAATGCTTTATTGACCGCATAGATAGAAGCTAATGAATAGTACCTGCAGATAAATAATCATAATCAATTAGCATTGATGATTCGAACCTCGCAAATTCCTCAACAAACATCTCACATACCTTAATGGCATTGGAATAATTAGTTAAATCTTTACGCAGAATATCAGTGTCATTGTGTTCCCGGTAAAATAATTGTAATTACAGCAAGTCCTTATTATCGGGGAGTGATGACTCACACATACCTACATCAGTGTGAGTGACTAATGTTATGCCTCTGCGGTGTACTCACTTGTTAGTATTCTGTGTACTTAATAAGCGCCTCTCCATAGAGACTCGTTGGCAATCTGTGGGTAATTCATTTCGTGTCTATGTGGTCGACCACAGTCGTAATTGTTACTGAAATCGATCTTAATTTTTTGGTTTTATGTGTGTGGGAACGAGAATCAGCAACACCACTACCTATGGCTTAGGACATTGCTATTACCATCTCTCTTATTCCGATTTAAACTAAAGCAAGAGCAAAGAAAAGGAAAGCTTTTACGCAATCAGGTGGTACACCGTCCTCCGCTCAACAAGCACAATGTTTATTTATGTTTATCTAGGTAGATAAATATATCTAGTAAATAAACTTACTACAAATTTAATTTAATTAAGTCTCGTTTAGTGTAACAGATATACCTAGTTACGTGGTGATAAACATACACACTTACAAATTTTACAAATTAGTAAGCGACCGATTTCGACTTCGTTCTGATATTGAAACATTAAGTAATCGAAATAAAACTCTGCACAAGTTGGAACAAAATACACATAAATGACAACTTTCGTAAGTATCGTTTGACTTGGTAAATATGTATGTATTTAAATGGCAACAATCGTCATGACCCTGAATTTTTAACCGACTTCTTATAATGGTTATTAGATATTATCATGAGGTTGTGATACGAAGACTATTTATACAGGAGAAAGATAGGTGTTAGTATAACATAATAATGAAATATATAAGAACCTACTGTTAGTAATTAGTAAACAAAACCAATATACATAGGTTTCCGACGCCATTTCTACGACCGGTTACTCTTTCAAAGCCCAAAATCGTCTAAAAACTTGTTCCCCATATTCGGCTATCAGTTCTGTTTGTTAGTTCCCATTAGCTTCATCAAATATCGTAATTTGTTTTATCATAATAGTAAAATCTTTTATACGTCTTTGCTAATTAACGACCCACTCTTATCTACAACATTAGGATTCCCTATGTCGGTGATGCCAAGGAATATATACAAATAGAACCACGAAGAGTAGCGAGGTAAACCTACATTTAAGCTCATTTATCTTGTCAGTCGGGAATCAAATATAGAGTGACGGGACGAGCATGATATGTGCCTGATGGTAAACAACACTCTTGCCCATAATAGCACAACGCCGAAGCTATTTGAATTTAATATTCCTAACTACTGCCTAGCACTGCACTGAGCTTGACACTCTGAGGTTTAGGATGTTGCTTTGCCCCTTAATTACTCTGGAAACATTGCCCTTCAAATCAGAATATAGTGGTGCTTAAATAGTGCTTAGCGGTAGAACAGCTATCAAAGCTGTGATAGATACCTACTTCCCTACAGGGACTCTGCAAAGAGTCCTACCAAGCCCAAATTCGTGGCTGAGTGTTCCACGTAAAATCAATCACGAAATACATTTTATGTAATATTCGATTAAAAAGTAAACTCGATTAAAATAAAACTGTTTGACTGTGGGAAAGTCTACGCTGCCGCGACGAAGACATTTTGTCCAATAATCCAGTTTCTGAAACTAACAATAGATCTAATTACTATTTACTTTTAATTCAAATCTTTAATTACAAACTAAAAAAATAGATCGATACGCAACGCACACACGTAAGCACGTAAACAAACAAAAAAGTGGGTTTCCCGAAAAAAAAACGTAAATTAATTTACCTTTAATAAACACAATAAAGAACCGACCACTCATTCTATTAATAACTAAATAACAACAATTATGTAACAATCTAATTTCATATAAATTACAATGAAGTTTTTATTCTATTTACAGTGAAAGTACTCGATTATAAAGGCGTATTCGATTCTTTTTTTTTCTCGATTTAAATCGATTCTCGCGGACGACCACAATCGAATGGAGTAAACTTATTCCACATGATAGACATACGTAACGGAAGCGGGAATTACCATAAAGTGACCGCAAAATGTTATTTTATATGTGAGAAACTAAAATTACTGACAGCCGATTGCGTTCGGTTTGTTATTTCAATTTGTATCGATATGATTGGCAAGCCTGCACTAAAATACGGCAAAGAGAAGGGCTTGGAAAACAAAAAAAGGTTTATTTTTGACTAGACGTAGGTATAGATTTGTACTTTACTCATATTTTTTGGATTGACAGACTTACAAAACCACTTTATAATGGACACGAGACATAACATAACATGAAAAAAAAAGTTCTATAAACGGCAGATTTATTATCATGAACCCTGTTTCTTCCAAGCAAGGGAAAAGGACAATCAATAAAGCCAATGAATCAATGGAGATTTCTGTAAATGGCGGATTTGTAAGTTGAAATGATCGCGACTATTCTTAAAAATACTTTTAAAATTGATCAACTTTTTTCTAACAATAATATCTGACTAAAAACGTTGTACAATGATAATCAGATCACTGATACAATAGTCCTGTATGTAAATGTAAATACATAGGTACTTATGAAACGTATTAACAACCATGAGATTGACACTGCACAGAAATATTTCTAGGTGGGAGTCGAACCCATGACCTACCGCATGTGTGCGCATGTGCGCATTTTTTACAACCTATCCTGATTGATTCGCCTTCAATATTACCTGCCACGACGATTTCAAGGTTATTGGGTGTGTAATGAATAGAATGGTAATAAAAGTTCGCACTACACGTTGAATGCAATAATTTATGTCATCATTAACAAAGCGGCACAATAATTTGCTTTATGATCGATTATTATCAAATCGCAACTAATTTACTTGTCCCGATTTCTTTAACAATAGCCAACACGTTCCGTACATGCTCAACAATCGACTCTTGGAAATTAAGCTGAGCTATTATAACGTCATATTCGCCTATTTTGAGAGACAATGAGCGAATTCAGTCGAAGCTCAGGAAACAATAGAAAGTAGGGCCCCCGACAATCCCACACGACGAGGAAAGTTAACGAAAATACATTTCAATAGCTAAAAGCCAAATTGGATGCGAGCTTACGAAATTATCACGTTACTGGTCTCTAATTCATTTGTATGAAATTCTCCCAGCGGCGTGTGAGCGTGTGTGATTCACCTAATGTGTACTTGTTACGATCTGCGCCCGTAATTCGGAAACTGTACTGTCATTGTGTAACAAAAGCTTAATTATGATTCACACACATGATGCTCTTAATCACGTTATCGCGCCTCCATCGAGCACCTTCAGTTTCGCACCGGACTGTTTTACGAGCACATTAAATAAAATAACGTTCGCAGGTAAGCGACCATTGTCTATCGCTGATAATCAAAAGGCACTCAAGGTTTACTGGTAACTAATCTTATAAATATTGAGAGGCGAGTATTCGCTGCGCCGCCGGTATCTGATACACCCCATGATATTTATGCAATGAGGACTTACACTGGACACGCGATCTCAGACAATGCAAGGATACTCTGCCCGTCGCGCCGACCTAGACTTCTTTTCATTTTAATTATTCCCCACATCGATTATAACCGCGACTACGTACATTTCAGTGAAACAATAGATTAACCCAGTTACGTCTTATTCTATGCGGCTACTCGTCCCGCGATTATATCGCTTTCGTATCCTTGGCATGCGGCTATCTATCATGTGATCTATTGTACGTACACCCGACATCGGTATTAGATTATAGCGATAATTAATGCTGATTCCATACGACCTAGATTCGGGCCCGCTCGATAAAGTTAATTTACAGTTATAGTTGTAAATCTCGTTGCAAAATAAACGGGCAGCACGACCGGCCTGACCACAGACAAGCCGGTGACTCCCACACGGCACGGCTCGGGCGCGGACGTGAATGGGACCTTCCTAGTAAACATCATCACGTGGCCGCACCGTGCACATAACCCGACCTTGTCAGGAAACCGTCTACGTCCAACCCTCGCCTCACAAACAGATTCGCTTTTCCTCTGGCAGCGTTACACGGAAAACGCACGCATATGAGCCGAGCGAAACAACACATGCGTGACGAGACAGAGAGGGGCTCATTCTTGAATGAACGGGGTGAACTCGCGTACACACTAGGAAGGGTTGAGGCGAGTTGCGAAACTAAGTTCCACTTTCGATTTCTACGCGTGTTGCATATGGGTCGGACGATCGATGCAAACTTTGTTGTGAATTCGCAATCTAATTTCGTCTCGATTAAAACGTCGAGTTGAACTGTCCGAATGCGTTGCGAAAACGTGTTGAAAATTTTGTGAAAATGAAGTAAAAAGTAGTCGTGTCGAATGTGGAGCTATTGCGATCGTCTGGCGGACTGAGCAGCGGGCAGCGGGTGTGTTTCGTAAATCATTGTTTATGGTCCAACAGTTCTCTGAAGGGGTCTGCTAGACCGGAATTAGAAAGCGTCAAGCCGAGCCGAGTCCGATACAACTAATTGACCGCAAGGTTTGCTTCGGTGCGGAATGTGACGTAACAACCTATACCTGAGGATTATAATTCAATCGTAAACCGACCGACAAAGAAAAACTTTTCCTTGTCCACGGTCGAACTTTTTATTCGCGATTGTGGATTTTTCAGTGATTTTCCTTAATAATAACTTTTTAAGCTCTGAACTCGGGAGGTCGGTGAGTTTCTTTAAAATAAGTCAATTATTGTAATACAATAATTCAAGTGGTTTCAGAAATCTACTATTGTGTCTTAGGGTTATAAGGACGTTAATAACAAAAGTGAAAGAATCTTTAGAAATGTTATAGACGATTAACAATGCCCCGCGTTTTGTCCTGCTTAGCTCCCATTTCCATAAGTTTCCGAAATGAAAGTAACTTTCTGTACTTTTCCAGACTATAATCTATGTTCCAAATTTTTACCCGATCCTTTCAGCCCTTCCGACGAAACTGAGCTTCAAACACCCAAACTTTCGAATTTAATATTAGTAGGATTATACAGACCACAGCTTTCTTTTTAATATGCCTAATAAGCTTTGGCTTCCTCAATTATTCTACCAAGAAGAATCATTTTGCGAACACTTTCCACCACGAAATTTATCCCAAGACTTCGAAAAATACCTATATGAATAGCTAACAGTTTCCAATATGGTTCCACAGTTCACAATGGCGGACACACATTAATCTATTTAGTAGTCAGAGTAATAAATATTTAGTCTGTGGCTTAATACATTATTTATGTACACAATACTATAAACTCACATTCTCGCAAAACCTACGTAACTTTCCACAAACGCTCACTCACACATACGTAAGCTCTTGAAAGGTTTCTTCAGCCGTAAAAGTTACTACATAAGCAAGTACGTATATGTAAATCCAGAGCTCAAGCTGAGACGTAAATAAGGAGATACGGTCGCCCGCGACAAATCGATACGAACAGAGACTGGATGGATTCTGTACTTATTGTAGATACGACGGGAAATCTGGTGCAACAACTCTAGCATTTTATTTAAAATCTCCATTTCGTGCTTTACGCTCACAGCGTTAAAGACAATAATCACTTCAATGCATAAACAACATATTATTATATTAATCTTTTCTGACTAACATATGGATAAAACAATGAAAAGTCAAAATCCGAACCCTTCCCGGTGCAAAGGTACCCAAAACGCTGGCTGCGTTGCCTCGCTGAATGGCGATGGCTAACTTCCACCTCGAAAACGAGAGTATCTACTTAGTCTGTAAAAACGGGCCAATTCGGGAAAAGGCATGATTTTAAGACAGACATATAAATTTGTCAATAATTCTGGCTTTAGTATGAATGAAGAACGATGAATGAACACATTAGGAAACTGACAAGTTTCAAGAATGACACCTTTCGAAGACATGTGTCTTACACAAAGAGTTTACATATATGTATGTACTACGTATAGAGTTAGAACAAACGCTTTACACCGAAAGCACGGGTCTGATCGCTCTTGTGGAAGTGTCATACTTTTGTCGCGGGACATCACTATGTTGCCATAGCTAACATACACCTCATCTGCTTCCGATTGGTACAAAGGAACCGTGCGGAAAACCCTGATCCATTTACCTATTCTTTATCTAAGGTCCTACAGGACTTGGTATAATATGATCGAGTCCACGCCGTGGGAACATAAAGTGGAATATTTATGCTATAGAGTTCCATTCACCATTTTTTTTCCTGGATTTGTCGCATGTTTGGAACGCGTCCTCGTCAGAGTAAAATTGGGCTACAAGATTATAATATAGCAGCAATGAAGCAGTGCCCCGCGGTATTACCTGCTTAGTTCACATTCCCGTATTTTTTCTGCGATAAACAGTAGCCTATATGCTGTTCTAAATTGTATTCAAACTGTGTACCAATTTTCAATCAGATCCGTGGAACTATTCCGTTGTGATTAAGCATCAAACATCCATCTTTCGCGTTTATAATATTAGTTGGATATTAAAAATTTGTAAAGTTTTAATTTAATATAACTTTTTATTTATTGTAGTGGTAGGTCTCTTGGCAGAGTCCGCCTGGGGAAGTACCACACCTTTGCCAATTATTCTACCGCCAAGCAGTAATGTGCAAACATTACTGTGTTCCGGTTTGAAGGGCAATGTTTCCAGAGAAATTACAGGGCTTAGAGATATAACATCTTAGATCTCTGGGTGACGAGCGCAGTGCAGTGCTAGGTAATGATTTGGACTCTTCATGTTCCAATAGCTGCGTGTTACTGTGCTGTTATGTGGCAGGCATCTTGCTTACCATCAGGCACATGACCTGCTCGTCTCGTCACTATTTATTAAAAAAAAAAAAACTTTTACAGTGCGTAAAATAAAAATAGCAACTACAGTAAAGTTATTCATTCATTAATGCAAGGAAGACCAGTTAGACGCAGGCATGAATAGGTAGAGATATGCTCCTAACAGCACTAACGGTCACTAACTATTCAACAAGTTAATTAAATGTTGCGTTTTAGTTAATCGAAGTAAACCTGTACCTCATTCGCTTAATAAATGGTCTTCTTTGGTAAACAGTGTAGCGAAGCAGAAGGATAAGTCTAACGCCTAAAGGGAAAATGGACTATAAAATGTGCACTATAAAAAAAAATTGACCAATAGTTATTATAGGTTTGAAGTACCTACTTTTGTTTACAAATCTTTAGGTTAGCATAAAAAATGTAGGGCCTTACTGACAAATGGTTACTAACTTTACTTACGCACATACATGGAGCGTACCTAAAAACATATTTATATTCGACAATGTAATTCGGTAGTAGGGTGTTGATTTTGTTCTTGAGATAAGGAATCATCATGAGCTTGTTACGATGAAAGAAATGGAATCAAGAAACAATTTTAGTGACTATTTGTGTAAATTTGTGTTTGTACATAATTTTGTTCCTTTGATAGTATCTAGGTGTTAAATCTTCTACATTACAAAGTTGGTCTTCTTGTTTTACTTTTTTGCACTATATCCGTTCATTGGCTTAATAAAGTCTTCAGTAGGAGTAAGATAAGTTAGTCCACGGTTTGATCTGATAAGTCTCGTGTATTCACTTAGCATGTGAGTGGCGCGGCGTCCTGACCTGGCTTTGATGTGGTTTTATTTTTAGTACTTACTTACTAATGATCGTACTTATTCACTGACGTCATAATCTTTCCAATTATATTTCAGTGGAATACCACTGATATTATCCTACTAATATTATAAATGTCAATGTATGGATGTTTGTTGCTCAATCACGTCCTAACGTATGAACGGATCGGGCTGAAATTTGGAACACAGATAGATTATAGTCTGGAAGAACACATAGGCATTTTATCCCGGAAAAACAACGGGAACAACGGGAACGGGAACTTCGCGGGTAATACCGCGGGACGCTGCTAGTAATTGTAGTGGTAGGACTCTTGGCAGAGTCCGCCTGGGGAAGTACCACACCTTTGCCAATTATTCTACCGCCAAGCAGTAATCTGCAAACATTACTGTGTTCCGGTTTGAAGGGCAATGTTTCCAGAGAAATTACAGGGCTTAGAGATATAACATCTTAGATCCCTGGGTGACGAGCGCAGTGCAGTGCTAGGTAATGATTTGGACTCTTCATGTTCCAATAGCTGCGTGTTACTGTGCTGTTATGTGGCAGGCTTCTTGCTTACCATCAGGCACATGACCTGCTCGTCTCGTCACTCTTTATTTAAAAAAATAATTATTATAAAGTTTAGAGGTTTGGATGTTTGTTGCTGAATCACGTCGGAACGACTGAACGGATCGAGTTGAAATTTGGAACATAGATAGATTAAAGTCTGGAATAACATGTACGTTACTTTATATCACTGGATAATAAAGGGGGCGGAACTGCGTACGTATGGTAGGTAACCAAAGCGCGGTTCGAGTAATTGAATTTGTAGTGGTAGGACTCTTAGCAGAGTCCGCCTGGGGAAGTACCACACCTTTGCCAATTATTCTACCGCCAAGCAGTAATGTGCAAACATTACTGTGTTCCGGTTTGAAGGGCAATGTTTCCAGAGAAATTACAGGGCTTAGAGATATAACAACTTAGATCTCTGGGTGACGAGCGCAGTGCAGTGCTAGGTAATGATTTGGGCTCTCCATGTTCCAATAGCTGCGTGTCACTGTGCTGTTATGTGGCAGGCATGTTGCTTACCATCAGGTCCTGCTCGTCTCGTCACTCTTTATTTAAAAAAAAAAAAAAAAAAATTGAATGTTCAACGCATATGGCTTTTATTAAAACATATGTTCTACATAAGCAAGTACCACAACATAACAAATATTACAGTTAGGTATAGACGTACATTGTAGACATACGTAGGTATTGAAAATGAAAAAAATTAAATGAAAAAAAATATTTCCCATGTATTGTGAAATGTGAAATATTTTTTTTAGTTTTCATTCGTAGGTATTGTTTATCTACTAGGAGACGCACCCTTTGTACATCTTTTGGATCAATTAAAACATCCTGTAAATTTGATCACATCATAACTAATCTTTCGGATCATTAAAAAAATCCTGTAAATTTGATCACATCATAACTAATCTGCAAATATAAGCACATTGAGCAAGGCTAGCATTGTGTAAACGGAACTTAGTATTAGCCACGTATTTCCAAAAGTAGACTACAAAACAATTAGTTATTCGTATTGTGACAAAAGCCCTAAGAAATGACGCATATGACAATCATAAATAACTCTTATGACAAGTCAAAGAATTACCAATTTGCATTGCATATACGCCGCCTAGCAAACTGCAATCCACGATGTCTCTAACGGGCTGTTAATTCTGTTCGCCAGTTAAACCGCCGGTTAGACGGCCGTCGATCGCTTTGCATAATTACTGACAATCAATGAGACCACATTCACATCCTTCAATACTTTTTCAAATGAGAGCTAGGCCACCGTATGTTTTCAAATGAAATATAGACGTTATTTTAATACTAATAGAGATGTTTTTAATAAATTTACATGAATCTTTGTCGCAGGTGTATTAAATATCTCCTGTAGGTAAATGTAAACTGGCCAATGAATGAATTAATTAATTACAGTCTTTTGTTGAAGTATCTTTCTTAAAATCTCAACTTTGTTTTTTTGATATAGGTAATTTAACGTCGCATGCGGCGTGATGATTTCTATACCGATTTGAAAAAAAATCAATCGTTTTTAGTTTGAGTAAGTCTTATTGATTGAATATTTACCTTTAAATGTACCTAATAGACTAAAATCCATAACGTAGTAAACCATAATAGGTACATATAATTATGATTTTGGTATTTTATATGTAACATTTATTAGAATGTCACCAAATCAAAATTTTTAAGACCTTAAAGTTTATTACTTTTAAATTTATTTTTGAAATATCTATGAGCACCTGTCACCGATAAATGCTAAAAAACAATCTGGCCTTAGATCTGTCCTCTTAGCCTATAAAGCAATCCAAAGCAATAAAAGATTTAGCTACAGGGCTGAACAGATTACCTCTACTAAGAAGAGTCACGTTCTACATATAAACTACGAACTACATCAACAAAAATGATTACAAATTTTAATTGATTCTCGGGGTAGTCACATTATAGGTAGTCCTACTTGAGTTTCAGTCGCATACCATGCTGATTTTGAAGGGGATCGGTACTATTTAATCTAGCGAGACCGAACACATCAATTCGTTAATCTATTTATGTAAATAAAATTGAAGCCTCTTTTTGTAAATCTAAATTAATAGCTTTTCACTAAATGCATTTGAAAGTATAAAAGTAGGTATGGATCTAACGTTAGGAAATCTCTGAAACTGATGGACCATTTTAACTGGGTTTTCACTGGCAGATCTTTTATTTTAGCAAAAAAATGGCATGGGAATTTAAAAGTTTGGATGTTTGTAACTCAATCAAGTTGAAGCAGCTATCCTATAATATTAAATAAAAAATAAAACTCCCCCTCTGGCCCTTTGGCTTAATGTAGTTTTTCTGCCAATCCTTGCATTTTAAAATTTATCACTCAATACTTCACTTAATAACCAATATCAGAAGGAACACGTAAATTAAGTTTCATTAAGGATGTCCAGAACCGTAAGTTTTAGGGCAACTTAGACTAAGTGCCAATTAAGCACACTTAAGCATGAGAACATTCACATATAAACCCACTTGTGGCCCAGTGCCGTGTCGAGGAAGCTTTAATTAGCAGTTTAGTAAGTTTAAGTACTGGTAATTAATTCTTGTACCTAAGTCCATGCAATACCTATGGTATAACTAGCGTTGATGCTGGTTTTTTTATTTCACAATTGGAAATCAATAGATACTGTATTTCGGGTTAAAGGGCAAATTTGCTAGAAAGATAACATTACTGGGTAGTGCAGTCCTAGGTAGTAATTTAAAACATTCATGTAAAACTCGTGTGATTTGGTTTGCTGCTTCGGCGTATACACTCTGCTGTTACGGGCAAGAGTGTTGACTACCATCAGGCTATTGTTTTGCTCATTCGGTTACTCTATATCTTACAAATTAGCAACCCTATCTGCGCCCATGAGCATTTATAATATATCGCCTATAGCACTTAGGAATCGCGTAGATATCTAACGGTGAAAGAATTTCTGAAATCGGTTCAGTTGTGCCAACCTGAGATTATCCCATTCAAACAAAAAAATGTTTGTCTGTAAAGTCGGTTTACTGACGATAGAACGTGACAACGTCTTAAGAAAATACTGATGGAATGGTAGCATTTTTCAAAAGAAAATTTTAATTTCATTTGTTTAATAGATTTGTATGTAAAAAGTAATCAGTAGAATTTAGTCATTTTCAATCAAAACAATGCAAAAAAGCTTTTAGATGCCGGGGATCGAACCCGGGGCATTTCACATGCAAAGCGAACGCTCTACCACTGAGCTACATCCCCGCTTGAACTACTGGTCGAAATAATTAATACAACTGTAACAAACATGCGGCGAGGTAACGACCGACGGTAACGGTACATGACGTCATGTTTTGTGGGCGTGCAGCCGGCTTCATCGAATTATAAGACGTTATCACGTCAAAAACCTCTTTAGCATTAAAATATTAGTATAATTATCATTAATGCGAAAGTTGAGATGTTTATTGTTCAATCACGTTGAACACAGTTAGGCTATAGTCTAGTATAGCATGTAGGCTACATTTCATTGCGGGAAAAGTATTGAAAATGGAAGTGACCGCGAAAATTGATGGGGTGATCGTTACAAATAAAGTTATCAATAAAACATGTATTAATTAAAGAAAAAATATGCCCATGTAAAACAGCACAATAGGAGAACAATTTAGCAGAAATAACTAATAGATCCATGCAATATTTATATTATATCAATAAACATTGATACAAGTCAATAAACAACAGTTTGAGTATACATATATCAATAAACTAATTATTCCTTTTACACAGAATGCGGTTAAGAAGCAGTGTTTTGTTTTGTACATCTCCCACGCACCATGTGAGTGATTGAGTGACATGTAGGAAAAATAGGGATTATAAGGAACTGGATGAGGTAAACAACGTACTTTGTACCTAGATGTCGTAATGTTGCGTGGCGAGTACGAAGTAAAGGACGCCGACTATCGGCAAAACCACAAATAAGTACTGTTGCACTAATGTTTTGTACGTAGCAGCTAGTTGCAGCAGCGTATATGGACGTCATATGTTTGATGTTGTGGACAGTTACCATCATGTTCCGAGAGCGAATAGACCGATAGATACTTTTCAATCTATCTTTGTTTTCAACTTTACAACAAATGTACCAAAACAGAAGGATACACCACAGAATAAAAATGAAACAATAAATTTTGTACACGAATGCTACAGTTTTCGGCCTTATAGCCGAATGCCATAAAATAAGTTTATTTTAACCCATTGATTGCTGGACATTGGCGAAATTATGGTTATATGTATAACAATAATAATAAATAAATAAATATTGGTGGACAATTCATACACAACACCATCTGACCCCAAACTAAGCAAAGCTTGTGTGATGGCGGCCAGATAGCTGACATAATACTTATATAGTTTTAAATACATACTTATTATACATAGAAACACCCATAATATTATTATTATAACTGTATGGAAGCCATAAGAAACAGTTGAAGGTTTATTTTAGGTAAACGCGCTCTATCGTAAATTACATGATCGCTTCAGGTGAGATGGTGATGAAACTTCGGCTTTAAATGATTTAAAAAATCCATACATTTTTTCTCAATAATGAGGAATTTTTAAGATTCAAATAAAAACATTCAAGTATAGATTTAAATACTTGGCAAAGAAAGTTTTCCATGCGTAGCCAACGTGAAAGTAATTAGCAAAAAATAGAACAAAATAAAAATGAGTCGTTATTATTATTTCGTAACGGAAAATAAATGCATTATAATAATACCTATGTATATTATCTTATCGAAGAATTTCATAGTGCAAAAGAATGGGCGTTAACGACTGCTAACGCCATCTAGTGGCGAGTAGTTGAACTAGTCATAAAAAGCTCGCCATAACGCCTAGATAGTTGCTGATATATTATGAAGCAGTGCTTTTATAACAACTTACGTATGAATAGTTAGTTGTAAATTAGAAAATTTCAAATAAAAATTATTCGTTTACTATTATATTTCGTATATATACGCGGATATACCCGTGTATTTCCCATTACTTTCTCGCGATGTATTATTCTACACCTTTCAAGAAAAAGAAATACAACTACTTACTCGCTATAAAATCGTAAATCTATATATAACTATGTAATAACGAGGCTACAGTATTAACAAATACAATTATTTATTAGACAAGTATTTTAAAAGTACGCACACTAGGTACCATTTTAATTAATTCACGGCTAATATGATACGGCCAGTCCCATCCGACTTTTTGATACCGAGTGCCAAAAGGGCAGCAGTCTCGATGGTGCTCTCTCCTTGAAAAAAGACCACCGGACGCGGCTGAAGTTTAATTCTGATTGGACTGACCATACCACTATAGTTACCCGTGAATCAATTAAAATGTATGACAACCACGTTCATTTTCATACTAATACCTATAAAATGAACGCGAACGCCTTATTAGATAAACACATATCCACTACGTATCATGGGATCCAGATAAATGAAAGCAAAATTTAGTTTTTTATTCATATTTCAAAAACTGCCATACCGATTTCGATAAAATTTATGTGACCACCTGAAACTATGATCAACCAAACAAAGGCCATCAAAATTGATTCTCAATTAGCGGCCCTATCGCGTAACATACATACAAAAACACCACTGAATTTAAATCTCCCCCATTTTCCAAGTTTGTTAAATAAAGAGTACCGGACGTATAGTACCAGAAGGACGCGATGATTTTTTACAGCAGATATAGAGTATTGGAATGCTCGTAGCTCGAAAATGCGACATCGTTTCATGGTTGATGTTCAACAGACACGAACGAAGAGGTTTGACTCTATTTTTGTGATAAGAACGTCTAGGCTGTGGAATACGTTGCCTGAGTGGGTTTTCCCCGATGGTTGCAATCTTTGTGTTTTCAAATCGAGAGTGATTCGGTTTCTTCTAGGTAAACATGCTCCATCGTAGACCGCATCGTCGCTTAACATCAGGCGAGATGGTGGTCAAGTGTAAATGTACAAAAGTAAAAAATAAAATAAAAAAATTTACTAGACGAGCAGGACAAGTGCCTGATGACAGCACAGTGACACGCAGATATTGGAACATATTTATAATAAGCTTATTCACTTATTAAGCAGTTATTAACATAATGTTTCGTATTGTTCCAGTGTTCGGCATCGACTCGCCGCTGGGCCTGTTTCCCCCCGGCATGGATCACAAGATGTACCCTCTGATGGATGTGGAGCACCGCGCGCCGCCGCTCGACTCGCAACTCTTCACTAATGTTAAAAAGAAATGTACGTACCTACCCGCTTCTAAATAATACAATTGGTCTGATGTACCTACCTTCAACGATTTCAATACATTGGTTTATATCGATGGTCTGATGAAACTACCATCCAGTCGTGGTGACTTAGTGGCTGAAACGTGCACTTTAAGGTTCGAATCCCATCACACATCTGTATATTTTTCCAAGTACGATTTTGTCGCCACTAGCTTCAATGGTATAGAAAACATCGCGTGGAAACTGTCGTTCCAAGAAAAAAATGTTTCGAAGACATCACCGCACTTGGACAGCGGGGTTTATATATTCAGGCGGTTTATTAATAGGCTTACACTTGACCCGCCTTCATCCAAAATGGACCGGTTTTTATAGAAGAAACATTTTTTTAACTATTTAGAAATATATAGTTAAATCTGCAGAGCTCAATTCAACTAACGACATATTCAAATTATGTCGTGAATGATTTAAAATGTTACTCTGATCGAATGGCGCTTTTCATGGCAACACAAACATCAAGTTTTTCATAGGACGTACAACTTTTACATTAAAAGGCCACAAAACACAGGATAGTATAAAGTAGGTACTTTGTTTTCTGAATCTCAGTTTGACTTGGAATAGTTTCAATAACCAACTATCAGAGCTAAAACAGCGATAACGCAACAATGTATCTCCTGGTAGCACAACTGCATCACACATGCACATCTGTCCCGATCGTCCATTGTTTCCCGGGAATGTTTATTAAGACGATCTGATAAGGTATCGTACGGAGACAAGTCTAACGTATGCTTTCAATGCGAACCAGTACTATGAGCTCGCATTATAAACAAATGACGGACGACATTCGTACCCCACCACTGTAAGCCTTGCCACGTAGTGATAAGGTTCGCAATTGCGATTCACGAATTGTAGAGTGTCGATTGTCAGACAAAGTCATCGCAATGAGAACTCGTGGTAAGGGCCTTGGTCTACCGTCTCTGGTAGACAGACAATGGGCTACGATCGATTAGCTCCCATCGCTCCTACGACTACGGGAGAACGCTCCTTTTGCTACACGTAAAATAAAGATAAGAGTTGTTTAGGGTTACTCAGAAAACATGTACTGTCTAGCCTTCAAAAATACCTACAAACTCGACTGACTTTCGAAACGATTCTGACCAATGGACGTATAAAAAAAGTCGGACGTAGTCTCGCTAAAACAAAAACTGTGTCCATCGAGTCGGCCACATAATATGCACGTGTGCGCTGACACATACAGGCTGACACGCACACATCAGTTGAGTAATTACACGCGCTACTTATATGTGTGCGTGTCAGCCTATCAGTGACAACCTGACAACGCACACGTGCAAATGTGGCCGACTCTAGTAACACAGTTTTTGTTTTAGCGAGACTCCGTCCGACTTTTTTATACGTTCATGTTCTGACCGTTATTTTTTTCAAACTAGGTGTTGAAGAGGACAAAATTATATAATCCTCCCAATATTATAAATTAAAAACTAGTAACACCCTGCGGTTTTGCCTGCTTAATCTTCTTTGCTATTAAAAAATGTAATCAAACGTCAAACATTCAGACGTTACATTTCGACGTGCTTGAACATTTATTGCTCCTCATCATCATACAAACTTTAACATTTGTAATATTAGTAGTATGTAAAAGTCTATAAGTTTCTTGCTCAATTAAGTCGTAAGAACTAAAGGTACCAGATGAAATTTAGTACTCACAAGAGATTATATTATAGTACCTATTTTATCTCGAAATAATATCCCTTAGGGCATAAAGCCAAAATCCGTTTTTAAATTAAACGCCAACGACATCGCGGGCAGAACTAACTAGCTCTAAATAAGCCACTTTAATGTCTATACATATTTATTTCAATTATTCATTCTTGAATGTTAAGCTACACAAAAAAATTTTAATCTAATAGAGATCGTTACGCAATCTTTATAAGTTTACAAGTTTAGTTTTAATAAAACGTTTAGTATTCCACATCCAAACAAGTTAAACATCCCTTAATATTACCCTTATTATTGTCATCGCGTGACCCACACCACAATAAACTATTAAAAGAATAACTAATCTTCATAATAAAACATCATGCTTATTGCCGTCGGATTGGTTTCGAATTCGAATTATAAAACTATTAAGTTAGGCGACATCCGCGCACCGCATGCATGTCCGCGTTTTTTGACAAACGGCCCGTATTGCTCGTAATAGTCGCGTGTTCGTACCGAATTAATGAGGAATCGCCGCCGTCGGAACGTCGCCAACTGCTCATTTCGGTCCTGTCGAGTTACCACAGTCGTTGCCAAAACACGGTTATTAGATAGTGCACTCGCGTAATGTCGTCGCGGCACACGGCACATGTCGTGAGCGCTGCAACCGCACTCCGATCGTAAATCACTAAACTCTATGCTTTCGTAACATAATTAGACTAAACAGCTGCAGTAGTCTGAATCCAATACGAAAGTTTCGATTCAATGCATGTTCTTTCTCTTTCAACTCTTTCCGGAAACATGTTTCTCGTGGCATTTGGAGGTAAACAGTAATGGATCCAAGGAGAATTCTTCAAAATTACGTCAAAGTAAAGTTGATATTGGTTGCTCTACATCAACTTAACATTTTATAGATACCAGATCAAAAAAAACTTAGGATAAACCCAATTCGGGAGTTTCGAATTGGGTTTCGCTATGAATATGATAGGTATTCTTCCTGCCATAGATATAGTAACAATTTTGTACCAAAGACATGTACTGATGGAACGATTTGTTACAGGGCGACCGAAAGGTCAGCACAGCGCGCCGCGCGGTGGTCCACCTCGATCGTGGACAAACGCAGAGCTCACAGAGGCACTACAACACGTCTGGAACAAGAAGATGACCACGAGCCAAGCATCGAGAATATTCGGCATACCGTACAACTCCCTGTTAATGTACGTACGCGGGAAATACGGGAAAAGCCTCAAATTGGAGCAGCTAAGGAAAGACTGCATCGGGGGTCCGCTCGATGTCTTAAACCTTAATTCTGGCAATAATAACAACAACCATCCGCCAAAACACGTGAAAGAGGAACATGGGAACTCGGGCCAGAGGCCGGCGAGCTCGGAACCAGATATAGCATCCAGCCCCATGTTCAATCCGTTCCAACAAGGATTCTACCCGGAATTTCCGCCTGGGTTTCCGATGCCGTTGAATATGCTGCATCTGCTACCGCATAGCGAGAAAACGCGAGAGATGTATCAGACGATGCCGATGGCTTTGGACTCGCTGTCGGCCGTGAGCAAGGAGGAAGACTGCAAGAGTGACCGCTCCAAGGAGAACTCAGCAGACGAAGAAGGCGATTCATACCGCGCGCCGCTTCCGCCTCATCCGCCCGACAACCGCCAAATGCTCCACCACAACGGACAAGATTAGACCCGCAACGTTAAATTAGCGTAATCACTGCGCGAACTCTGCATCCGGAGTTTCGAAACTAGGACTTCGTTTAGTGTATGTATATGAATCTCGATAGGGTAGTTCCGAAATACTTTTTAGGATAAATAAAACTTCGCTCTCTAGCATAATGATCTCCGAATATTAAACTGATTTGAACGTATTGTACTATTATTTCTGAATTCAAAAAACAACGGCGCCCGCATACTTGACGTACACTAAGCACTTCCTAGTTTCGACGACGTATCTCTATTAATATTTTTAGACTATATTTGTGAACACCTTCCGGCGTTCGCGACGGACGACGTCCACTTTAAAAATTAGTTAAATTTATATTTAAAAGATGTGTTAATATTGTAAATGTATATTGAATCGCGTATTTAAGTGATAGGCGATAATTTATTTTGAAGGAGTGCAATAAGTATGAAAGGCGTTGTGATTGTTATCGTTATAAGACAAACCGAGTTCTGTTGTATTGTTAACTTTGACATTCCGTTAATAAACATTCCCTATTTTAGAATACTATTAGTTCTCTCGTGTAGCTACGTCTTTACCATTATTATAATAATTGGAATTATAATAATTATTAATTTTAGGGTACTCCTGATCTGTGTAAAAGTGATCTATTTGTAGATATTATGTTGACTGCGTTCGTGCAAGCTCACATCTGCATCCACCAAAGTTTGTAAAATATTTCGTAATTATAGTTATTGATAATATTCGATTATGGACAATTTTATTATGTAAATAGTTAATAAATTAATATTAAATGGGAAGAAATTAAATTTGAATTAACCATTTGTCTAAGGATGACATTTAGGTGTCTAAAACGGTAAATAGTAGTGTATTTGTAATAATTGTTGTAGATTTTAGATGTACACAGTAAATCTTTCTGGGGGGTTCGGGGATACAAAGAGGGGGAGTTGCGACGCACTAATCACTAAACACATGCACATTCCACTAACTTCGAAAACCCAGAGACAACGATCTATAACACTTTATACATAAACAGGATATATGTATAGGTACAATCTGCAACCATTTATGATTTATGACATAAACAGAGAAACAAAAGACAGTGCGCGCCAGGTTAGACAAATAAAGAAACTGCACTCAATGTTCAAATAATGAAGAGCTTTCAAAATTTTTTAGTAAATAAATGTTAGAATAAATATGGGGTTCGATCCTATCTGGCTTTAGATAAATTGTATACAATGAATTCATTACGAAAATACGACGGTTTGGTTATACAGATGATAGAACATCATACTAGTATATCTGTTGTAAATATATTTTATTTGTAATATATTTGTAGCTACGTTGAAAGTTAACATTTTTTAGTAACACGAACATTCCAAATACCTCTATAACTTTTATTTGTATTTCAAACGATTGATCTCAATTATTTGATTCAAATTTTAATCGTCAATACATTCCATAGTGGTCTTAAGCTCACTGGATCGACATAAAAGTCGACAGATTATGGCAACTAACATTTATGAGAAATATTTTGCCATAATACGGTGTAGTGCAAGCTGACCCTAACATTTAACAGAAGACTGATCACTATTTACGAGTCTATTTTATAAAAAAATATACATAAACATAATCACAGGTAATTCAGCAGTTCACATAGTAACACTTAGTGTCACCTTCATATAACAATATATCATTACAGGGATTTTATATATAAACGAGTTACATCGTATAATGTGTAATAGTTTAACAGATTTTATATTGCTTTTTATTTTTCGTTTATGCTGATACATGCCACTATAGTTTCACATCACGCAGTTTAATTGTGTTAGTCCAACTAACGGTGATAGTTGTGTTGGTCTGTATGACATAGTAGGTACGTACGAAAATTAAATAATATACAAGTTGGTGGTGTATCTTTGGGCACAAATTCGAGTGAAGCAAGTGAAGTAAAGCCTGAAGGACATACAGATAATTAAACCAGATTTATGGTGATGGTTCTTATTTCTTATCTAGCATATTCCGAAGACCTTAGCTAATTCTACAGAGCTGAATCACTTACAAGTTTTAAAATCCAGTTAGACCCTTTCGTAGTTCATTTATGAACGTCTAGTATTCAAGACAAAATATTTCAAAGACTGCGTGTTACTGTGCTGTTATGTGGCAGGTATGTTGCTTACCATCAGGCACATGACCTGCTCGTCTCGTCACTCTATGCTATAAAAAAAACCTCTATTGTCTACCACAGCACTGGCGTCTTTCTGCTAGAAGTTTTTTTTTTTAAATTACTTAACCTACTGTTCACAGCTCCTTTCTTCTTCTATCATGACTTAGGTACCGTCATTACCTGACAAATAAAAGAATTGCTACTATTATAAGAATACCGACACCATTGATCAGAATCCACCATAGGTCAATCTCAATTTATTCCAAGCCACCATGTCATACGGAGCACCACAACCATTGATTCATGATACGTTTTGTTAATTAGTTATTCTACAATTACTTCGTTGGATTCACTCATATTATTCGTTATTAAAAGATATCGATTGTAAATTAATGTGTAAGAAATTGAATCTAGATTGATGTGAGAAAAATAATGCATGTGCCAAAATGTATGATAATTTTGAGTGCGGCATTGAAGACAGATATATCATTCTATTCATTTTTACCTTACCTGTATAATTTTAGGTGCTATTTTGCGTTATGACTTGTGGTCAAGTATCCGTCGATTAATTTACCTAATTCGTACAAATTTCAGCAGTATTAGAGTGATTTTGTTAAAGTTTTGATTGAGACGTTTTTTAATTAAGTTTTGTTATTTGTTAATCGTGGGGAATGTGTTAGGAATTTCGTCCATAACGGAGCGGTACAAGTTTCTATTTCGTGTGCATTCTATTTAAACATGATGCCTGATTTTTTAGCTTCTTTAACGTTGAAAATATTATTGAAATTTAAAAGAATAATGTAAGTTTTCTGCACTCCTTTTACGCGTAGTTGTATTCTACAGATTTCATCAGGAGCCAAATGTAATAACTAAATAGATATTAAATATAAAGATAAGACATTCGATACTTTTGTTTTATTTTTGAACTTGTGATCGTAATTTTTTAATTAAATAGAAATATTTAGTTCCTTTCAGATGTTTTTTTGTTACTTACAACTATTTATGTAACTTTACTTTGATTTAGCTTCTAGATAAGTGTTCTCGAAATGTATAATTAAGTTGTGGAAGTAATTTAATTTGTTGTATTTTTGCATAATATTAATGACAAATTAAAATGATATCGTTAAATTAGGATGTAAAAAAGATTATCTATTTGATCTTAAAATAATACGAAATAAATATTTATGTTCTAGTATCATTATATCGTGTAATTGAAAGAGATGAAGCGTTGTAGTAAAATTCCGTTTACGGTCACCGACGTAAAGTGTAAAAAATAAATATGGAAATACCATTGCCTTGTTTTATTTAGTACTAGCAGTACACCCGCGTCGTACCCGATCCCGTTATTCTTCCGGGATAAAAAGTAGCCTATGTTACTTCTAATACCTCTTAGAATATTTGTACAAAGTGTCATGATTTATCCGTTTAAATGTTCTAAGCCCACTCTACTTAGAGTAAGCTTAGAACATTTAAATGTCAAACAATGTTGTATCGGACGAAACGAAGTAGAACGGGAGTAGGAAAGTCGCGAGTATTTTTTTCGAAATTACGTTTTACGGACATCTACTCTATTTCTACGAAAAACGTAATTTCGAAATAAACTCGCGACTTTCCTACTCCGGTTCTACTTCAATCCGTCGTTTCGTCCGTCCGTCAAATAGCGTTCGATCGGAAGAACCAGAGTAGGAAAGTCGCGAGTTCGAAATTACGTTTTTCTTTGAAAGAGAGTAGACATCCTGCGCTTGCGACGCGACGGGTTGGGGCCCAAAACCTGCGTAGCTAGTACATACAGTCCGACCATGTGATGAACTGGACTTGAAAGATAACTTTTCGAAACTATAATGTAAAAATAAAATATAAGGATTTTTTATTATGGAACATGAAAAGTCAAAATCATTACCAACCTAACACTTCACTGCACTCACCCCGAGATATTAGGTAATTATCTCTATGCCTTGCAATTTGACTGGACACACTGCCCTTCAAACCGGAACACAGATGTTTTCACATTCCTGCTTGGTGGTAGAATAACGAACAGAATCACAGTAACACATCTCTAGTCGTGGTCAAGTCACAAGACTGTGCCATAAATGCATGCATGCGTTTTAATTAGTGGTCCATCTAGGTACTGGACCAAACCCAACTGGACCCAGTACCTCCCCCCTCCCCTGGGTTGGGTCAACTTTCGCAACTTTTTTACGAAAATCATTGCTAGGTATACCTAAGTCCTTCCGTGTATACATAGTAGGTATATATAGGGCCTGGATCCGCCCGTGATTATTAGTTACAGTGTGACCATACACGGAAGGACCTACGTATCAATTATTTTCGTATTTCGTGCGATTCTACCTGTAACCTGTAGTGCGATTGTGGCAAAAGTTACGTAGGAGAAACACGGAGAAATGTGTCCACAAGACTCGCCGAACACATACGTGCAATGAAAAATGTAGATGTTAACGGCTCTGCGGTGGCGGAACATGCTCTCAGGTCGGACGCCCAACACTTTATTCGTTTCGATAAGGCTGAGGCCATTGAAATTGATAAGCGTCCTACTTTTAATAGAGATGGAGGATGGCATGTGCCGCCCGCTTGGAAGCCGTGCCTACAGATAGTACTCGGCATTGTGTTCGTAATACGAGTGAAGACACAGTGAGCTCAGTGTGCTGCAACGTTCCCGACTCGCTCACCAGCGACGAAGAGTTCGGGAGTATACCTGCGCAACCCTCTCGCACCCCCTCACCTGCACCCCCGCAACAGCCGATGACCTTGCGTGCGCGCCGCGCGGCAGCCCGCAGTGCCAAACGGGAAGCCATCGAGCGCGTACACTCTCCTTGAAAAAGGCCGCCGGACGCGGCCGAAACTCGAATCGGATTGACCGACCTCATTACACGTGAGTTACCCGTTTGCCTAATCAACCTGTAGTAGTTTCTGGGCGAGATTTATTACCTCGGAGTGGGGGGGTGTATTTCAACGTCCCGAACGAAGCTCCGCCCGGGGCCTCTACACCTCTAAATCCGGCCCTGAGTGGTAGTGTAGTGCTGTAGTGGTAGGCCTCTTTGCAGAGTCCGCCTGGAGATGTGCCACACCGTTGCCGGTCACTCTGCCGCCAAGCAGTAGTGTGCAAACATTACCGGTTTGAAAGGCAATGTTTCCAGAGAAATTACTGGGCTAAGAGATAAAACACCTTACCTTTATCTCCCGGTGGCGAGCACAGTGTGGTGCTAGGTAATTATTTGGCCTGTTCATGTTTCAATAGTTGCGTGTCACTGTGCTGTTATGGGCAGGCATGTTGCTTACCATCAGGCACATGTCCTGCTCGTCTTGTCACTATACTATATAAAAAATGGCAATCGTGTCTTCTCGCTCTTGCCAATGAGCGTCTACCGTACACATAGGTACCGTACACATACGAGTGAGATGACAAGAACAGAAGAACTTAATGTCACGGGCAGTATTCATACTGTCGTAACCGTACACTTGGTACCTCTTGGCACTTGGTACTTTCCGGAACATTCCATTTTGTGACTGGATTTTACACCAAATTTGTTCTACAATTGTACCAAAGTTGTGTTTTAAAAGAAATGTTACTTCTTTAAAACAAATTTCGTATACGATAAATCCCGGTCACGAAATGGAATGTTCCGGAAAGTGCAAACCAGGGATGTAACGGAGGTGATCTCATCGGAACCAAAGTCGGTAGTCGGAGTTTTTAAATTTTATTTATCGGAGTCGGAGTCGGAACCGAAGTCGGAGGTAGGGTCAGAAGTAGTGGTAGGAGAGAGATTTTTATTTTAGGACAAATAAAACATTAATTCAAACTTTTCATTGTTTTGTTTCATGAAATATCACAAAAAAAAAAAAAGATGGAATATTCAAAAATAAACAAAAAATTCAATTAATTGGATCCCAAAGTGCCATATAAAGTATGTTAAATGAACAAAAAAATAAAAATTGATCTATTTTAAAATTCTATTCGGTTATTGTGCTTTTTCTTTATTGTACCCACACGTCAATATTTTTTTTGTTATGGTTTTTAGTTTCTTAACATCAGTAAGCGGCGTCGAAAATGTCCTTTTTTCGTTTTCTAGGCGCCCCCTTGTATATTAAATCGACGCCACCAAAAAGTATTCGCTCGCTACCGAGCCTGGTGGACACGATAATATTGGCGGAAATTTAATATAAGATGCTGGAATTTTGCGTTTTTTATGTTGTCCTCATTTAGTATACTTTTCATTACACTCATGTGCGGGAGATTCCCTGCGCGACATGTTCCTGCGAAACTGTTCGTTACTGTCGGCGCAGGGCGCCGCCGCAAAAGTTATGCTTCGACATCCGATTAACCTCCGATTCAAAAGTTTCGGAACCGGAGGTGTAAAACTAATCGGAACTTCCGACATAACGGAGTCGGAGTCGAAGCTCCGTAACATCCCTGGTGCAAACGCCAAGAAAGGTAGGTATACATTTTTTTGAAAACGCCCTTACCTACATTAGTAGGACCTTGCACTTTCTGCGCCAGCCCGAAGCTTCGTAAGAGAGGGCTATAGACTCCACCTGAGGCCACCTTGAGTTATAACTGGTCTATTCGGGAGACCAGCAACTGCCAACTTGGCGGCCTGGTTCGATTGTCACGCGCACCACTGTCTTTTCGAAGACATATGCGTAATGCCGCTAATACTATGAACTAACAGTGAAGGGAAACATCATAAGAAAACTGGCATATTCCTAGAATCTTTCGAGGTCATACGCGATCCACCAACCAGCTCTGGGACAGCGTGGTGGATTATGACCTGGACTCTCTCCTTGCGAGGCCCCGAGTTCCAGTAGTGGGAACATTTAGTAGGCTGCTTATGCCGAGGTCTCCTGCTGTAGGTATTATTTATGTAGTCTATTATTTATTTTCTATTAAAATCAAACCAGACTGCAATTTAAAAATTAAATACGGACACTCGACCAAATTTCAAAGGAAGCAACTATCACTAGAGAAGTCATCGAGGTATATGAAAATTAATTTTAGTTTTTGAAGTAAAAACTTCTTTTGCCGCGCCAGACGGTTTTTTCGTGGACTGTGAATTGAATTCTAGCGTCAAGCTCAGGAATGATAACGTATCTACGCGAAAACTCGGGACCATGGCCACACCCTCCTGTTTTACCCGCATAGTTTCCAAAGTAAGCTATCAAATTCTGAGTTATAAGTTTTCACTTCTATCGGCAGTACCTATGACTACGTTCATATTTCAAAAACCACCGCACCGATTTCAATATTATATGGGACTATGAGACCACTTTGCGCTATGATCTAACAAACGAAAACAGAACTATCACAATAGTTTTTTGTTTTTTTTCTTAAATAAGGAGCGACGAGACGAGCCGGACATGTGCCTAATGGTCGGAAAAATCACGAAGTATCACAAGGGGGGAGGGGGGTATAGTAAGATATCACGTGTAATAATTTTTTTCGTCAACGTGATTTTAAAAATCGAAAAGCTGCGTGTAGTATAATCTTGACTCGCCATTGCCAGGCAACGAAGTCCTCGCGCGCCTAAAATAGGATTAGCTTTTATTTTATACCGGTATTTAAAAATAATAGTATAAAATTTTTAAGATTCTTTGTAGGTACTAAAAAATACACGTGATTTTTTAGTGGGGGAGGGGGTTAGTTTTAAACCTCACCACGTATCACCAAGGGGGAGTGAGGGGTTAAAAAATGTTAAAAAAACATCACGTGATGAATGGACAGCCCCTAAGCGCTACTGTCAGGAAGGAGGTTCCTGACATAGCCCTTAGCGTGTGCACTCATTCATCTCGAAAATGTAGGTTTACGTCTGATTACGAATTGCCTAATTCTAAGCGGCTAAATCTCACTTAAATAGCTTGGGAATATCATTATTGAACAGATATAATAAAAAAAAAAAACTTTTAGATATCACATGAAATCATACCCTTTTTATTTCCTTTAGTTTATATACGATTTATAAATAGAACATTACTAAATAATCCGGTGGATATACAGAGCGCTTACAAATTACACTGGAACACTCTCATTTGAGCAAATGCAAGCAGTTTGTATATAGACTATTTACAATTTTGACAATCGGATCAATTAGGCCACGACTTCGGCCTGAGCGGGCAACGCAGCGGACGCAGCAGAAGACGAAATCGTATTATTTATTATACCAATACATGTAACTTGAGAAGCGAATTATAGAAATACAAAATTCAAATTCTTGACGGACTGCACTTTTTGTGGCTGCACTTTTATTACCAGTCAATTCTTATTCCAGCGAACTTATCGCAGACTTCACAGCCGACGTGGATAACAGTGCCTTGAATAGTTTGAATTGAAAAAGCAATGTCATAATATCATTAATATCTAGTGGTTTGAGTTAAACAGAAACCTAAAAAGTAATGGCGTCAAGATGTTTCATAATATAAGATGTCGACGACATAATATATTTTCCCAACTGTAACCTTGCTCAACTATCCGCTCAAGTCGAAGACGCGGTCTTACAGTATCAGCGCATACCACATCAATATTAACGTTAAAAAAGTATTTAGATGCTAATGTTTAGAAAAACCCCAAAGAAAATACGATAACTACATAGAAAGTAACATTATGTAGTAATAAAATATTTTGTAAAATCTTCAAAAGTCTTCATATCTTTAAAAAATAGTTCTATTTCACATGAATATTCTCTTTGCGAAATAACTAGAAAACGTGTCTTAATTCTAACACATGTTATCCAGCGATTCACAGAAAAGCCGTACACTGAAGCAGGCTTGTTGAGAAACGCGAAAATGGAAATACTTCGGAATCGACAGCACACAGTAGCTAACATAATTTAAACAACTAAAAAGGCCATCTTAGTTTGTAGATAAATATGGTGTCTACGCGCTCGGCGTATTTTTTTTACTAACTCAGAAAAGCTCACACTTAACTTTTCGCTCGATGTTAAATGACCAAGCAGTCAATAGAGCGCACTTATCTCGAACAAAGAGATGTTTGAATTCCCGTCAGACCAAAGTTGACAACGTAGTAACTAAAATGGCCTTATTAAATGTTTATAACAGACAGATAGACGTGAGATTATTTAATGTAGTATGCGCTAAAATATGGCAAAATCTAGTAGCATTTCTTTCCTTAAATTACTTACACTATTTAAAGAAGGCGTTAAGAAAATTCGAGTAACTCCGTCCGGGAGGAAATGTTTTGAGGTAACTATTTGTATTGTATTCAATGGATATCACACGGCTTTGTTTAACATTAGATTCTATACATCTTAATATATAATAGTTTACAGTACGAGTGCTTCGATGATGTTTAAGTACTTACTCGTTTCAAATTTTGAACAAATCACGAAAATGTATCTTATGCCCTTTTTAATAAAATCTATAACACTCTGTAATCTGCTAAAACGAATGATGAAAGCAAAGTCCAATGTACCTAGCCAGTCGTTTCGATACTAAACAGAAACACGTCATAACGATTGCACAGAATCGCAATGTGTCTTAAGGCAAAATTCAGGGAAAACACATACATATTTAGCCAATTGGCCAAAGGCGTAACTATAGAATGGCAGGGCAGGTAAAATAGGCATATCAAAATTTAGGTGCATTCAGTTCTAATTTGAAACGAGCGTAACAACCATAAACTAGACCCTGTACCATGATCTCTTACTACTATTTCTGAGGCTATCGATCTCCACTAAACGTTAGCATTTCGTGAATCACAATCGCGAAGTTTATTGTCAAAAGAGTGCGATTCTTACCAGCGACCCCCGTAATTATAACCGTTAATAGAATCGATTCATGAGCAACAAGATCTCATGGTACGGAGGCTAGTATTTAAATTTTACCATACTTTTAGTTCGTTCGAGCCCAGCTCAAAATGTGATGATATGATCAATGAGAAAAAAAGATATGGCGAATCGAAATCTACGTTTCATCTTTGTATGTTACGCAAAGTAATTTAACAAAATACCGAATCAAAAAAGTACTTTCCGAATCTACAAACTGACTCACACAGGAAAGATCCTCCACAGAGCACATGTACGATTCTCTAGGGTACACCGGGGTTGAACAATCATTTAATATAAATCTCGAGATGCGCCACCATATAAAAAAAAAACCATCCTAACTTTAAGAATTTTATAAAATAGACAATGACCATTTGGCATTCTGGACCTTTAAACGGTAAAGGATTTATCGTATCGATTGAGGCAAAGATAGAGAGATGGCAAAGTTTGATTTTCTTACAGAAAATTATTCAAATGAAACATTGGCGCCACCTCTAGCCAAATTGAGAACTATTTTTGACAGCAAATTGGCAGTTTAAAATCGCTTCATTCAATGCCGTTTTCTGTTTGATAGCTATCATGTTCGAAATGATTCTAAATTGAGGTTTATCAATGAAAAAATATTTGTCCTTGTTAGTCTTATTGCAAGTGGTAAACGAAATATAATCTAAACGTTAGACAACCTTAGTTCCCTAATATTAAGCATTTATACATAAGCTTATTTGGTAAAATTCATACTAAGTTTTATTTCGTTTGCAATCATCGACAGCCAAATTGTGAACCAGATACGATTTGAATTTGACACAAAACGTTATATTATCTACATATCACAGTCAGGGCGAAAATTTTAACTGAAGAAAGAGGACAGTGTTACGTTGGAAAGGCATTTAAACCCAAAAGTCATTAGTGTTACGCTGAAGGGACGTACTAGAAAGGTGTGCACTAAACGTTATATATAACCCTGTAACAGTTTCTATATTTTTCAAAATAAACTGTCACCAACACATTCTGATAGCTTTAAAATTTTTGAATTGATGATATTTTGGTAGATAAAATCTTATGGGTTCGTCGTAGTATCGCAACGGAGGAGTGGAGCCAGCGGTATACGTACGACAAACGCAGTTGTATGCGTGAAATCGTGTTATTTCGCATTACCGACATACGTAACAGTATATCTGCATCTATACATGTGACATAGGTTTTTTACAAATAAAGATCGACCCGATAAAATTCGATAAACTGTTAGATAAGATCTTCTTTTGGATTTGCAACCAATCCGTGTAACCCACCGGTAGGTAATATTCGAAATGTAATTATGAAAAAAAAACTTCCACATCTACAATTTGGCTGATAAGGGCTTGTCGAATCATGACTATAGTTTTAAAGGTGTATTTTAACTAAACAATGCTATTTTTTTTATTACAACTTACGTTATTTTATAGCCAAGTCGGCAGTGTTTCGTTATTGTGGTAACCGTTAACACTCGTAAAAATCATCCCTAATTTTGTATTGTCTTCCAATAACAATATACTCCCATATCCGATTGAGTTAAAGTTCAAATTTCTGTAATTTAAACTGTTTGCTATTACAGTAATATGTTGATGCTCAATAAATTTTCTTACCACAATAATACTTCGAAAAAATTTAAAAATAAACTATGTTACTGTTTAGTTTCCTTACAAAGAATATAGTGATGTTAAATAATAAATTTAATTTAAATATAAATTATTTTAAGTAAACAAAATTGCAATATTTTTTCTAAAGTTTTACTCGTATTGTTTTTTTTTTTTTATTCCTATGTGACAATGAATCTACGTACAGGTCATGCACCTAATCACAACTCGTTTTAAAAATAAACTGGACGTCTACTCTCTTTCCACGAAAACTTCGAAATAAACTCGCGATTTTCCAACCCCGATTCTACTTCGGTCCGTCGTTTTGTCCGTTTAAATCTTCTATGCCTACTCTAATTAGAGTATGCTTAGAACATTTAAAAGTCAAACAATGCTCTATCGGGCGAAATAAAGTAGAAACGGAGTATGAAAGTCGCGAGTTTTTTCTCGAAATTTCGTTTTCGTAGAAAGAGAGTAGACGTCCTGTTTTCATTGGTCATCAAAGTTCGCCATTTTTATTGGCATTTACAATACTCATCACATGAAGTAAAACGGAATTGTAAATCCGATTATAAGTTGCTCTATAAAACAATAAAATCTAAAAAAGATCACTAACACAGATGTCATTTTATTTACGCCAATAAATAAACAATCATATGTATTAAATAAACATTTGACCATCTTTCATGGAAGTCTTTTCGCAGTAATCATTCGATAATTTGATATAATAGTTTTGAGCCAGTAATATTAGCTAGTTAATATTGTTAGCATACTCATATCACGACACTAGATAAAAAAATAAGTTGTTCATTCGAGAACGAGTGAATAGAGATTAATTTGTGTTGAGAAGTACATGGCATCAAACTTATCTGATCGACTAACAGCATCGCTACTGCTGTGAATTGCACTATCGCGTACTGTGACAATGTATAAATACATCGTTAGTTCCATTTTTAAACACTGGAATAGATACATTTGTTTCTTTAAATTAGCCAAAAGATTGATAAATTCTACTCACTCATTCAACAAAATTAATAATCCAATTTTATTGACTCAATTCGTATGTTTGATATAGTGATATTATACCTCTACATAAGAATCTCAAATATTATTTCATTAACTTATTAACAACATTCGGAATTACTGTTTTTACAACTTCTTTCATTATAATCACAAAAACCAATAATTTAGAACTTTAACTTACGTTCAGAAAACGTTTATTATCTGACCAATTGCTGCTTCAAACTGTTCCTCTCTTTAACACACCCATTTCATTCAGAATGACAACGTTAGAACACATCTTCGTAAACTCAGAACATCCGAATACTTTTACTATAGTAACGCCAATAAATACAATTTTTACACAATTACAAAAATATACTCTCCGCTGTCGACGTAAAGTCACGATTCCAATGTCCGATCTACGTGGAACGTAGACTGGCCCTGTTTCATTTCTTCGCGCACTGGAGGTACCTGGTGACGATCGAGTTTAGTTCCTGTGGTAACTTCGTACGATCGTATTGCGTCGAATATGATCTTACTACTTTGGTTAACTGAAAAAAGGTAAAAATTTACAATTAATAATTTATTTCGAAAATTATAGAAATACTTGGATAAATTTTAACGTTAGTAAGATTTTATATACGCTATTTTGGAAATAGATAGTTGTGTACGTCGTAATAAATAACTTTCATCTATGGTACTAAATAAATTTTAAGAATTTTTGTACTAGTTCAGGGATCGGTATCGTTTTGGGAGTCATGGACCATATTAGACCAAGAGCCCATGCACCCCAGACCTTCGTTATTTTATAAAAGCTGAACGTTTGTCAGAGTATGCTCCCAACACAGTTAAGAACGATGGCCCATGATGAAGTTTGGATCATCCTGGCTTTGGCAGATAAACGGTACTAAAGGTGTACCGATCTAAATTTGTCAAATTATAAAGTCTGATATTTTGGTAATACCTTCAGAATATTATTAAAAATCACACCAATAATTGCCAGACACTTAACATCGTGGCAAACACTTGCCAGACACCCATGTTGTGTTAATGTCCAAGCAATTATAATTCTACTTGCGTCATAATATGCGCACTGATTTTTAAACATAATATTTGGGTAACAATTAGCAGCCTAATTATCATAAGCAGCCCACTAAAAGTTCCCACTGCTGGGACTTGGGACCTTAGTACCATTTATTTGCCAAAGCCAGGATGACCCAAACTTCATAATGGTCCATCGTTCTCACCTGTGTTAGGAGCATGCGCTGACAAGTTTTCAGCTTTTATAAAATAACGAAGGTCTGGGGTTCACGGGCTCTTGTTCTATATGGTGGAAAGATAAAAGAGGGCCGCACTTCTAATTTCATTTAAACCTATTTAAATATATCATTTAAATATATTTAAAACCATCGCAGGCCGCAAGGAGGTAGGTCGAGGGCCGCGCGTTGCTGAGCCCTGTACTAGCTCATTCGATAGACATTGTCATGTCTCTTAACTATTAATATTGAATTGAAAATGGCATTACACTAAAATATTACTCCAAAAACAGTGATTATAATCATATAGCTTTAAGACAAAGTGACAGATACAATCAGGGACAGATGGCTAAATAGGTGTATCTTATCTTATCCTACAGATTTGTTTTTTATTCTGCGTTTTATTTTGTGGCGACTACATAAATAAATGGTTTTGTTGATTTTCTGCCACGGAAACAGGAGTTTTAGAAGTATTTCATGCTTACCTGCGAGTGTAAATCTAATAAAGCTTCCAGACCGATCATCCTCAGTGACCTTACATTCTTATACGCGACTACATCTAATTCAGTCTTGTCAATCAGTACTTTTGTCGATTCTGAAACAAATCAAATACAATTATATTAGCAATATACAGAAGCGTTTTTTAAAATAACAGATACACTAGTAGCTTCCCGCGATTTCAGCCGCATAGTTCGCGATTTCGATTTTTTCCTGTGACTTTTTTAGTCCTGTGTGTTACTCCAAATTATATCTATCTATGTACCAAATTTCACCGAAATCCGTTCAGTAGTATTTGCTTAACCACGGCCATTGTATGTCGTGGTCAAGCCTGCCGAAATGTCGAAGTAATTAAATAATTCATTTAGACTATGCATCTTAGATAGATAGATAAATAGTCTGGAATGACACATAGGTTATTTTTATAGGAAAATAACGAGATCGAGAACAAAGTGGATGCAACCGCGGGCCGGTGCTAGTACATTCATAAAACTAACTCATCTCTTCCTTCACTTACAGTTTTTCACTGACAAATTTTCGTGATCACATCTTATTGAAAAATGTGTGTGCTTAAGACCGCACAGCAGAAGTGAAAACTAAAATAAGCAATAACTATTAAAAACTTTTGAATAATTGAAAGTGAAAATTACTACACATACATAAATTGAATATAGTAGATAAGATAGTGCCAGCAGACTATCTTTCTCGCTCAGGCACACTCGGCTGTCCCACCCGAACCCGAATCTTTCACTTAGAACAAGACCATGAGCTTCCTTCACAGCCTACGGAAAATTCTGTGTGACGCGAAAAAAAGTTTCCACTCCAAAAATGTTTAATTTTCTTTTATTATAATACAATAATTAAAATTACAAAGGCGTAGAAACGTGTATGTTTATTAATTAAAATAAAGAACTAGAACTGACCTCTGCTCCCCGCACTGGATACGGGCACATCGTGTCCTGAGTTCCGTTTCTTTGGTGAATTTTTCGCCGGCGATCTTTCTGACTTCACTGGACTGTAAGTATAAAATTAATCTATCTAATACCTTTCTTAAATGAGCAATTGTTGTATATCCTACTATCCTATCTTTAATTTAAACTCGTAGTTTTAATAGACGTTAAAAATCTTGTATTTTTGTTTTCTATAGTAGTGTTGAGCAGAGAAAGAGTCATCCACCAACCCGTACAGGGCTAGCGTGGTGGATTATGGCCTTGATTCCTCTCCTTGCGAGAGAAGGCCTCGAGTCCTAGCAGAGGAAACATTTAGTGGGCTGCGTATGCTTCTTATCTACAATAGCGTTGAATGTTTTACGTCAGCCGAATGATCGCGTCATCGCGATCCCGGAAGATAATGGACGTAAGATAATCATGGGTTAGGCTTTTTCAATCTGGACTTTCAGTGATGGTAATACAATATAATTTACTTTATATGAAAATTTATCTACCTAGAATGTGTTTGTTTTCCACAGTTCTGTTGAGCAAAATGTCCGATTCATCTGGTGGGAATCCGGAGGATGATGTGTCATCACCATCATGAGATTGACTTTTTCAATCAGAACTCTCAGTGGTGGTATTATGATTTAATTTACTTTAGATGAAGATGTACCTTTCTAGAGAAAGAGAACGTTTGTTTTCCCCAGTAGCATTGAGCAGAATGTCCGATTCATCTAGTGGGGACCCAGAGGATGATGTGTCATCATCATCATAGGATAGGGTTTTCCGATCTAGACTCTCATTGGTGGCATTACGATTTAATTTACTTTAAATACTAATATACCTTTCTGGAGTATGTTTGTTTTCCACAGTAGCGTTGAGCAGAATGTCCGATTCGTCGGGCGGCCGCCGCAGTGGAGCATCATCGTCGGAACCGGAAGACGAAGTGGCATCGCCGTTGGGGAGCGGGGTGGACGTGATCGGCTTGTTCTCCTTCGACTCCTCGTCGGTTATACCTTGGTTGCTGTCTTTGAAATTCTACAATAACAGAACAATTTTTTTTTCATTTACACCCAATAAAAGCCAATAACTATACTCACAGGCACCATTAACCACCCACTTATATTTATCGTCACTTCGATCTTTTCGACAAAATTAGTTTTGTGGGATTATTCTTAAAAACCGTTTATGTTACCCATGTCTTCATTTGTTATTGCATAATGATAACTTTCAATGTAGGTACTAGAATAAAATTTGCTTTAAAATTAACAATTTGTGCAATAAAGTAGAGAAATATAGGTTGGGTGGTTAATTGTGCCTGTGAGTGTACTCGTATATTGAAAACTTGCGAGATTTTAATTAATTTTGAAAATATTCCACATAACTTTTGCGATCTACTTGATACGGTTAGTGTTGTGTGGTGGTGAACCCTGCGATTTTTTATGACCAAATGAATAATGGAAATCTCATTTTCGAATGACACGACTCCCCATTAATTATTCTTTTGACCACAGCCGTTGTAAGTAGTAATGCTGGCGAAACGTCGAAGTAATTATATAATAATTTAAATCGCTATAAATCATGACTGTGTAATGTTTTCAAAGTGTTTTATTTTTTTTATTTCCTTTTATTTATGTGTTTCGTATTTTGCGATAATATACTCAATACTCAATCATTTATTGCTTCATCATGTTACAGATAGTCAGGATTACAAGAACAGTTAACAGTTTAAGTCGTAACACAACGTACCCCAATGGGCATTGCAATTTAAGATAATAATTTTTGAGCGAAGTGTTTTATTCCACAGTCAAGTCATATCTTGATTGAATGAAAATATCATGAAATCAGTTTACATAGTATTACTCGCATTATAGATAGCAAAGAAGAACAAAATTAGACGAATAGTTTGTTGATGAGCCAAAGAGTTTATTTACTTCATGTTTGCAATGTAATTTCCTAAAGTAGTATATGTAAGCGAGACAGCGAATACTCACCCTATTCGAAGTCCTAGCTCGTTTCACAACCAATCCCTTCGACCAGGCGTTGATCCGCCGTCTCTTTCGTTTGGCCGAGTGCGTCTCGCTCTTGTCGCCGTTCTGCGGAGTCTTGGCCACCTTACTCACGTCCATCAACGAGTCGAACCCTTCGGCTGGCAAACAAGGAGGCGTTTGAACTATCCGTCCATTAATTTTGAAGTTCTTTACACAGATACAGTACCATATTAATTAAAATAGCTCTATATAATCATATTTTTCAAGTGAAAGCTTTTTTTGGCGCGCCCCAGACAGATTTTTCGTGGGCTGTGAATTGAATTCTAGCGTCACGCTCGGGAATATAAATATTCGGGTCAACTCGGCACCATGGCCATTGGCCATCTAGAAATGCGTCAGACCGCTCGCTGACAGCCGTCGGCTAATTTATGTTGCCAATGTAATCTATATCTTAACACGCATGACATAAAGCCATATCTGAGTGTATTTTAATTGTCGGGTAGGAGAGGAGTCTTATAAATCGCCGCAGACCTTTAACACTCTATGTCCCTCTGTCTCAGTTAGAGTCCAAGCATTGGAAATATGTAGTTGACTGTTTATGCTAAGTATCTTTCATCCTCTAAATATTTAATAAAAAAAAATCTCAATATCAAATCCTCGTTCTTTGTCAGTTTGAATATACAGGGTTATCGGCTATCAGCCTGCATGTTTAAATATACAGAATATGTCCTTAAACGGATGCAGGCTGATTATTACCAGCAACGCTGTAGAGGTGTACAGCGAGCCAAACAGTTAATTATTCTCTTGGAGTTGGACTTTTTTTTGGTATAGAGTAACCGGACGAGCAGGACATGCGCCTGATGGTAAGCAACATGCGCGCCCATAACAGCACAGTGTCACACAGCTACTGGGACATGAAGAATCTAAATCATTACCTAGCACTGCACTGCACTCACTGGCGATATAAGATGTTTTATCTCATAGCCCAGTAATTTCTCTGGAAACATTGCCCTTCAAACCTTCTTCTGCTTGCCTTATGGGACGGCCTAGGCTGGTTGGAGTAGGAAAGGGAAGTATGAGGCACGCACAATGGCCCAATAAAGAGGCTAGGTGCAGAAAAGGCCCCGCCAAACTAACTAACTGTAGTGTTTCCATATCGCATCCTATGAATAGTAAAAGAGACTTACGTAAATTCGACGCGGTGAATATAAAGTCGGGTAGGTCGGTGTCCATCTGGGTGCCTTCCTCCTCGCGCTTCCTCGCTATGTCCTGGCACTCGAGCTCAAAGTCGCTGTCCATCTCGACGTCGATCAGTGCGTGCGCGTGGTCGCGCAGCGAGCACGCCTCGTGACGGATCTGCTTGTCTGACGACGTTCTGTGGAGTAGATAGATAGGACTCTTTATTGAACATATATTACAAAAAAAATAACAGTAATACAGAAAGATATGAGTATGAATAGACATAGTACGAATTAAATGTTAATCCCTACTTGTCTTAATAAATATAATAAATAGGCTACCCATCACGTCATTTGTCCACGATAGAGAACGTCGAACTACTAAACCGATTTACATCAAATTTGTGGGAAAATTATTTGAAAAATTTACTTATGAAGATCACATCTTTGTCGGTTCTAGGATCAACTGGGTACAAACGTAGCTGTTTTGCACCCATATTGGTTAAACATTTACTATGTTTTATATTATCACTATTATTTTCCAATGAACTACCTTCATCAATTAAGTGTTTCACTCGATTAGTAAAGAAAAAAGAAACAAACTACTATAATTTAAAAATTCAACTCACAGGTTTTTTTGTTGATATTATAAAAACCAGTCTACCGATTCTGATATAATATTTATGAGACTATTCAGGAAGGGTACTTTTTCGACCAAAAAAGTTCAGACATTGTCGAGAAATAGGGCAACATGCATAAAAAATATGGTTGTTGAATTGAAGTCAGTTAAAAAATTAGATAGAAAGCATAATTCACGGAAATCAATGAAGGCAAAGCAAGGCGGTATATATGTTTGAAGTCGCTCAGCGAGCTATGGAAAAGGCTCAGGGTTTCTATGAGAACTAGCATTCTTAATTAGATAATTTGTCAGAAAACTAAAGTCACCGACATATATGTAGATCACCGCACTAGCTGGCTGAAGAGGCACGTTTGTTTGGTTATAAGCCCATATAAATTAGACAATTACTAAACTACAGCACATTCAGTATGTATGGGTAATATATGTTCTTCCGGGAATAGATATTTTCTAAATTCTACGCAAGTAGCAGACAGATATTAAATATGTATATAGAAATACTAATACATACAAGTTGATGAATTCAAATAAACGTAAGAGCTTGGAGCTACTTCATACATGATAATATAAGAAGCGGCAAAAGGTTAGAGGATGTAACATTCAATATTTATGTCAAATGCACACAATACTTGTATAATAAGAATGAATTGCACATTTGATACTAAACTTAAGGGATAGTAAATCATATTGAATGTCGATAAGGTTGAAAATAGTGACACAAAAATAAAAAAAATTGGCAGTCATAGGAACTGCCGATAGAAGTGAAAACATTTAACTCAGAATTAGATAGCTTACTTTAGAAACTACGCGAGTGAAACCGGAGGGCGTGGCCATGAGCATGGCCAATGGCCACTCTCCCGAGTTTATCTGAAGATTTCTTATCATTCCCGAGCGTGACGATAGAATTAAATTCACAACCCACGAAAAATCTGTCTGTGGCGAGCCAAAATAAGTTTTCACTTCAAAAACTATAGTACCACATTCAATAACATGATGAAATATTTAACCTTACCAATATACGAATGTATGAATGTTTTTATTTAACTTCTTAGTTAATATATCGAATGACGAAATTCACTCTTTAACACTACAAAATTGCACTTTATAAACATAGGTTTAAGCTATCATGGTCTTTCAAAACACTATTATCACGGGATATGTATCGTGGTCCAAAATACAAAGAAAGAAAGTGATTCGAAATGTCTGCCCTTGATGAGAAACTTTTGATTCATGCCCATGCATTCACACTTTTACCCGTGAACATTGCGCATAAAACTGCACCAAAATATAAATATGGTTCTAATTCCACTACAAAACCACGCTAAGTATCCCGAAATTAATGATAACAGTGTCCACTTTACATTTGCAACAAGCCAGTATGACAAAGTCATCAGCCAAGCATCAGTCCAATAACTCAAACCATCATTCAAGATTGTTAAAGTTTATGCTACACAATCAGTTTCCTATCAATCACAAAATGAGAAACTGACGTGAATCTACAAACAGGATTAATTCGTACCTATTGTTTACACCTCTAGCCCTTTGACTGGATTCCAAGGAATGTAAAAGAAAATACACATTGATGAAATAATGATTCACACAGAATAAAAGACTTCTCACTCTTGATGCATTATGAATTGAATCAAATAGCATTGACCATCTTTAAGTTCTCACTATTAGGTAATGGGGCCTACACGAGAATCTATATTTTGCATTTTACAAAATGTTTCTTATCATAGGAAATAATAATTAACAAATCATTAAGAATATGAATATAACTTTCGTTCGGAATTATTTAATAATAAAATCATTTTTTTCACATCGAACATAAGAAAAATAATATTTTTTGTAAAATATTTACCTGCATTATATTACTGAATCTGTAGTTACATACTTAAAATATATTATTTATATCTATACATATATATCATGTAGCTACTGAATGCTTAGTGTTACTGTAAATCATTACTGATACTTTCTTTTGTTTTATTTTGAGAACTGTGTAAATGTATGGCAAAATAATAGATAAGTAAAAATAAACAAATTTTGATAGTCAAAGTAAAATGATCACGAAATTAAGGTATATTGACTCAAACTGCATCAAGTGTAATTAGTCCTTTCATATTACGAAGTAAGTGATATTAAGACATGCATAAAAATCTAGAATAACAAACCCTCAATATTTAGAAAAAGATTAGTTTTGAAGGTTTTATATTATAAGAAATCTGACACTGACATATGAGTGTTAGTGTCACCCTCACCTGTCAGGGTTGTACTCCAGTGCGTTCGCGCATATGAGGTCGATGTCGTCCAGAAACTCCTTGGCGCAGTTGTATTTGTGCATGTCAACTTTGGTCATCATTGTTTCCAAGTCCATCGGCTGCTTTACAATGTCTAAGTAATCTGTAACCTAAAAACATTGAGTATTAAGTGTGACTATCTTTTTTTTTTGTTATTATGAATATGTATGTGACTTGTCTGGGTGTTTGTATGTATTTACGTCATGTTTGCATTTATGCTTAGTTTAAGGCCAGAGATAGTGTCGTATAAGAAATAACCACCAATATTTATTTAATAATCACATTGACAGAGTGGATATAAAAATAGATAGTAATGGTAAAACTGCAAGCAGTATAAAAAATATTATTATATTTACAAATACAATTTAATTGAAAAATGTGCAGTTCACTGGCAAGTCCACAGTCAGCAGAAACCGTAAGTATCCCACTAAATTTCCCACTGCTAGGACTCAGGCCCTTCTCTAAACAGGTGAGTCAAGGCCACAATCCACCACGCTGGCCCAGAGCCAGATTGGCTATGAAGCTTGACCTCGAAACATATTTTCATTAATTAATTTACTGAATAATTTGTAATAATATCAACATCATAATACCTCTTCCAAATCGACAGGCTTGGTGAACTTGTAGAAGCGGCGGTTAGACGCGAGCTTCCTGCAGATGTCTCGCAGGAATATCCGCAATTCGCGTAACTTGTAGTCTTCCTTGCGCTTGCGCCGGGTTATCTCTTCGGCGGACTCGCGGGGAGGCGGCGGCGGGGGCGCTAGTAAAAAAATAGAAAATAATTGATTTTCTACGAAAAAAAACATAAACCTATAAAAAAATTCGTAACGTTTGTGAAATTACCGATGACGTCACCCAGATAAAGGTAAGCAAATTATAGTTTTCGTTGATATTTCAAAAATCATCACACCGATTTCGATAAAATTTATATAGACCACCATTTAACTATCTCTGAACTATGATCTACTGAACAAAACAAAAACCATCAAAATCGATTCATAAAATTTGTCAAAGTTGGTCACATTTTTGAGACCTCCCGAAACCTAGTGTGACGTCACATATTTTGCAATTTTCGTTTAAATTTAGTGTTGTTGTATGAGATTCCCTGGATGGGCCGCTGCATTTATCTGTTGCTAGCCTTTTAGAAATCCTGGTAGGGTGGAAAAATGACGACTTACCTGGAGTACAGGGAGGACGTAGACAGGGGCACACCAACGACGGAACCGCTTGAGAGTTGACCGGCCGGTATCTCTGTACGTGCGCACTTTCACCAAATACCAAGGTTCTATGAGCTAAACAGTCATTGAATCCCACAGGGAATCGAGTGTAGGCTTTCACTGGTAGAAGAACAATTTGAATTTTGGGAGCTCTTGCAGCTCAACGTTCCAACCGAAAATCTTGAGACACACTAGTTTCGTTTTCTCAACGCATCGCGGCGCTAGTTGCTGCGCGCGCGTTTAGTTCACTCAGATCGATGCATTCATCGATCTCGTTGGCGGCAAATTTAAATTGGGAGTGGAACAGTACTTGGATGGGATATTAAATCAGGATAGGTTGAAGTCTGTACATTTTCCCCCCACTTGAAATTCGCCAGGAATTCGCATATTGAAGTATCTTATAATATGTAATAGCTGTGCTCGAAAAATTTAATAATAAACTTAACCTAAAGAACAATACCATCTCAGGCGGATAGTAGTGTCCACATACTTATTATGTATTACAAAGTTAATTAAAGGGTAAAGGACAGACCTTAACTACAGGTCGTCGCATCGTTTTACCATTTGCCGTTCGGAGAGTAACTACTCGAACGATATTATCCGAGCCAGCGTGGACTTGTTCTACGCGAGCTAACTTCCAAAACAAGGGTGGAAGATTAGATTCATTAACGACGACCAAATCATCTACTTTTAAGTTAGGTGGCCCCGGTTTATACCACTTAGTCTTTTGTTGAAGAGTATGAAGATAATCACGCTGCCAAACACGCCAAAACTCTGCGTGACTTGCCTAATCATTTGCCACCGAGAACGAGGGCATCGTGTATCACATAAAGGCTCTTCCGGGAGAGCTACAAGAGGACCTCCCGTTAGAAAATGTCCGGGCGTTAAAACATCGGATTCTTGAGGATCCGGAGATAATGAACAAAGTGGTCGCGAGTTTAAAACTGCTTCGATCTTAGTAAGAATAGTAGTGAACTCCTCGAAGGTAAGGACTTGAGCGCCTATTACCCGTTTTAATAAATATTTCGTAGACTTAATTCCACTCTCGATTATTCCCGAGAAATGTGGTGCGGCTGGTGGATTAAATTTCCACCTAATTTGACGATTTGTTAAACCTTCAGATATGTTGGAATAATATTTATGAAATTCATTATTAATTTCGTTGAGGTATCGATTTGCACCAACGAAATTTGTCCCATTATCGCTTAGAATTGTATGACAGATTCCTCGCCGAGAAACAAACCTATCTAGTGCCGCGAGGAATGCTTCCGAGCTCAATTCAGTCACAGACTCTAAGTGAACCGCTTTGGTACTGAGACAAACAAATAAACAAATATATGCTTTATAAGTTTTTGCGCCACGGCGGCGACTTTCTTTAATAATAAATGGACCTCCGAAATCGATTCCGGTGGTATGAAAACATCGAAATGGTTGAAGTCGCACTGATGGCAACTTACCCATCAAGGGAGCTACAGCAACCGGTTTCACCTTGAAACAACGGATACATTTAGAAATTACGGTACGAATTAAATGTCTTAAGCCGATAATCCAATATTTTCTTTGAATTAAAGACTGTAGCGTGCGAGGGCCACAGTGAAGATATTTTAAATGATAATGTTCGGTAATCAATTTAGAAATGGGACTTTGTTTCGCTAAAAGTAAGGGATGTAACACCGATAAAGACAAGTTGGCTCTATCGATACGTCCCCCAACTCGCAATAAACCCTCCTCATCGAGAAAAGGAGATAACTTTTGAATCGGTTTTTCGCATTGTCGATTAGTTTGGACTTGATCGATTTGTGATGTCATATAATGATTTTGAGTAAATTTAACTAGTATCTTGACGGAATTATCGAGTTCGGAAGTGGTAAGTGCAGAGAATTGTCGATCAGACTTAACCCTTTTAGCATTTGAGATAAACCGAAAACACCAAGCTAACACTCTTTGAAGTTTTGTAAACGAAGAATAATTTTCTGTTAGATTCAAAAGTAAATTATTTTCATGTTGAACAATATGAAAGCTTTCTGTAGCTACATGTTTTAATTCAGGTAGCTCTTCTTTGGCCAACAAGACTTGCTTAGAAGGCCAAGAGCTAGGTAAGGCTTGCAACCATGCTGGACCAGACCACCATAAAGGATGGTTGGCAAGTTCAAGACAGGATACACCGCGACTGCAGCAGTCAGCCGGATTGTCCTCCGTTGCTACGTGATACCAGAGTTCAGGACGAATCATGTCAGTTGCCTGAACGACACGGTTAGCAACGTACATTTTTAATAAATGTGGTGCCGTATTTAACCATGACAAGGTTGTCATGCTATCTGAATAAGCTCGAAGGGAGCTGATATGAACTTTATTTTTAAGAAGTATATACATGTGAGATAATACTTTCGCTAGAAGCACTGCTGCGCTTAACTCGAGTCGATTTATTGTAGTAGGCTTAATAGGAGCTACCCGAGATTTCCCTATCAACAAATTAGTTACTGTAGGATTTTTCATATCCTCAGTAACAGCACACAAATATACACAGCATCCATAACCTTTTAACGAACCGTCACAAAACCCTACCAAGTGAATTTCTATAGGATTATTAGGTATGACATGCCTAGGGAGCGAAAGGTTTTGTAAATCAGATAGATTCGCGGCTATACAGTGCCATCTTTTAGCTAAATCCTTAGGGATAGTTTCATCCCAAGATAAATTTAGACACCACATCTCTTGCAGCAGAGATTTAGCTGCAAAGACAACTGGCCCAATCCAACCTAAGGGATCGAATATCCGAGCGACTATGGAGAGAATGGACCTTTTGGTAAACTCGACATCAAAAGAGTCTGAAAAAGTGTACGAGAAGTTGTCATCCGAGGGGTTCCAACGGATTCCTAATATTTTAATAAACTCATTTCCTGAGTCGTCAAAACATTTTGAAGTTTGACAGTGGTCTAGCGGAACATCCGACAAGAGACTTGGCTCATTGGTGCTCCACTTACGAAGATCAAAGTGACCTTTAGATAGCAAGCTGGTAAGGTCAGCTTTTAATTGTCTGGCATCATCAAGCGATGAACTGCCAGTGGTAATATCGTCCATGAACGTTTCTTCGGACAGAACTTCAGAGACACGACTCGTATATTCTGAGCCATGGTCTTCAGCAAGTTGACGAAGTGTTCGAATGGCTAAATATGGTGAACTGCTGACACCATATGTTACTGTATTTAACTCGTACTCAGTTAACGGTTGTGTAGGCTCGGAGCGCCATAATATGTGTTGATAGCACCTATCTTCAGGTCTAATTAAAATTTGTCGGTACATTTTACAAATGTCCGCAGTAAAAACAATTTTATGAAGGCGAAATTTAGTAACTAAATCGATAATGTCGATTTGAAGTTTTGGTCCAACATGCACAATATTATTTAGAGAAAGATTGCTTGTAGTCTTACTACTAGCGTCGAAGACTACTCGAAGACGAGTCGTAGCACTCTCCGGGCGTACAACACAATGATGCGGAATTACGTAACGGTCAGTAGACGAAGCGTTTGAAGGCTGCATATGTCCTAAACTTTCGTACTGGTTCATAAATTCCTTATATTCGTCTTTTAACTCGGTTTGACGAGTAAGACGTTTTTCTAAGTTAAGAAAACGATTGAATGCATGTTGATACGAGTTACCCAACGAGGGAGCGTCATCCTTTAACATGATTGGTACTACATACCGACCATCGGACGTGCGGTAGGTACCTTTTTTATATTTTTGTTCACAAATATCATCCTCGTGAACGGAAATTATACATTTCGGCGGTTCTTCGGACTCCCAAAACTGTTGAACGATATCATCGAGCGTACAAGAAGCTGCGAGGAGTGACGTAACAGGTTCTTTGGGAAATTGTGTTTTTATGTTATGAAAATATTGTCCGGTTATCACCCAGCCGAACACACTGGACAACGCACAGGGTAGTTCGGGACCGGGAGTAAAACGTGACCCGGTATATATTTGATCAAAACATTCGACACCTAATAAAAGATCGATCGGACCGGATTTATAAAATTCGAAGTCGGCGAGATCTAGGTGCGTAAAATAGTCCTTGACGACTAACGGTAACGTTGTCGAAGGCAGAGCGGAAGTAATTTTAGGTAAGACTACTAAGGGTAATTCAAACTTCGGTGACTCACTCGTACGGGGTATTATCGAACCGAAAGTGTAACCCTTTATATTACAAACAGAATTTTGTCCAAGACCAGTAACACTTAAATTACATTTTTTAATGTGTAAACCTAATCGCCTTGCGCACGCACTCGTTATAAAAGAATCCATCGAACCACTATCAATAAGGGCGCGCGCATACTGAAGCGAACCATTTCTATGGTACACACGAACTATCGCTGAACCCAATATTTTCGTACGGCTCATCGTGGTACGAGTTGAATTTCCCGAATCAGTAGTACTAGTGAGGGTAGTATTCGTGCCAATTGAATTGGGATTAACCGTAGGCGATTTTTTATTTTCACTGTGTAAAATAGTATTATGTTTCGCATTACAAATAAAACAAGTGAACTTGGATGTACAACTAGTATGTTCGTGACCTGGTCTTAAACAATTTCTACACAATTTTAATTTTTGTACGAATTCTTTACGCTGTTCCATACTCATGGAATGCAGCTTACTACATCGATAAATTGAATGATTTTCATTACAACATAAAGAAACAAACTGATGATTTTTATTCATGTTATTATTATTGGACGTCACAAATGACGACCTTTGTACGGATTTGGTAGAATGCGTACCAATATCCTTACGCGTATCCGAGACTTTCTGAATTCCGCTACGAAATTGTTTACCCTTAGTGTCTGAAGAAGTGGTCGAACCGGTTTGACTCACTTCTAGAATTTTTATATAACTTTGTAAATAAACAACTAAGTCATTAAAACCTGGAATTTCATTCCTATTTTGTAACTCGAAACGTTTTTTGGTTTCAAAGTCAAGTGACCTTGACGCAATATAAAACAATATAAACTCGGGTAAATTTTCAATATTTAAGGCGCGTAAAGCGTTTACACTTTCATACAGCACATTCGTAAACTCAGATAAGTTAGTTAAAGACGGCCTATTGAGTGGCGTCAGTTTAAATATTTTTTCTAAATAAGTTGTAGCTAGAATACGCTTGTTGTCGTATCTATCTAACAAGGCACTATAGACTACAGAGTAGTTAGCTAAGGTTATAGGTATACCTTTAGCCAACGTTAACGCATTTCCGGATAAACATGAAAGTAAATAATGGAATTTTTCAATATCAGACAAGGCAACGTTATTATGAACTAGTGGAACGTAACTATCTTTGAAAGTCTGCCAGTTTTCAATATGTCCGTCAAACCTAGGTATTTCAATTTTAGGTAACTTAACCTGAGCAATAGATGATTGACGGCTATCACTGGGTTCCGACTTAGACACTGACGGCGAGCCTAAAGAATCGGCCAACTCAACCGCAACGTAATATAACTCGTCAAAGGACAACAATACTTTGTTATCGTATTCATGTTTAGGATTTGCTTGTAATTGTAATTTATTTAAGTTTTCATGGGCATCTATAAAATTATTTCGAACCTTTTCGATCGATTTGAAACGAGCCCTAAACGATGGAATTTTAGTTTTATCCTTTGCGACATTCTTAACTAAATCAAATATTATTTGTATATTTTTTAATTCAAATTCACGTCTTTTCGTATACTGCTGAATTTCAATGTTCAAATCTGCCGACATTTTGTTTTATTTAAACTAACTCAACCCAAAATGCAACGAACGAATGAATGACAATGACGTAGCTAATATCTTCTAATAGGTGCTCGCCAAACGGCTAGATTCAGGTTTTTGTCGGTAACTGACAAATAATTTAAAAGATAGGTAGGTAGTTAGATAAGTAAGTACACAACCACTCCCAGCCCGAGATGATCCGAACCTTGTGTAGAAAGTTCCAGAATCGTATTTTACGGTACGGAGGTACGAAGGTACCACATAAGAATGATAACTATTATTTATTAGAATTACCTATATTTTCGAGCACAACTAATACACAAAACAAGACACTCCAACAACTAGCATCAGTCAATCCAGCAGCAATTAATTACTTTATAATAGGAATTTTTAGTGAATAATTTGTAAAATGAATTTAAATTAAATTTTAACAAAATGTTTTATAGATAGTAAGTTCGCCGGGCGCTCCTCTTGGAGTTGGGTACCTACAAGCGAGCGAGCGACGCTTACGGAACAAGTAGGTAGTTATGCCTACTTGCCGAGTATGATGTAAAATTACAAAGAAACCAGTGAATTTGTGGGCCTTGTTACCACTTATGATATTCACTGAATCTAGTATTAATGTAAAAATGAGATTAATATAATATTACTCGAAAATATTTGATATTTTACGAGATTACGTGAGGGTATGATTCCTCACAGGAGGCACCATTTAAATGTATGAGATTCCCTGGATGGGCCGCTGCATTTATCTGTTGCTAGCCTTTTAGAAATCCTGGTAGGGTGGAAAAATGACGACTTACCTGGAGTACAGGGAGGACGTAGACAGGGGCACACCAACGACGGAACCGCTTGAGAGTTGACCGGCCGGTATCTCTGTACGTGCGCACTTTCACCAAATACCAAGGTTCTATGAGCTAAACAGTCATTGAATCCCACAGGGAATCGAGTGTAGGCTTTCACTGGTAGAAGAACAATTTGAATTTTGGGAGCTCTTGCAGCTCAACGTTCCAACCGAAAATCTTGAGACACACTCACACTAGTTTCGTTTTCTCAACGCATCGCGGCGCTAGTTGCTGCGCGCGCGTTTAGTTCACTCGATGAATGCATCGATCTCGTTGGCGGCAAATTTAAATTGGGAGTGGAACAGTACTTGGATGGGATATTAAATCAGGATAGGTTGAAGTCTGTACAGTTGTGATACTTAGATATTAAATACATTTTCAAAAATGTGACGTCACAAAACTTGAGACCCTTCCCCACCCCTTGTCACACAATGTCACACTTCATCGACTCCCCTCCCTCCCCCTTGACGTGTGACGTAATTTATGGATGGATGACGTAATTTATATCGCGTAACATACATAAAAACATAAATAAAAGCAGCCAAGTGCGAGTCGGACTCGCCCATGAAGGGTTCCGTAGCAGCAAGTAACATAAAAAATGTTGAGTTTCAGTTCTAAGTACCTATATTGTATGGGGCACCCCCAAAATTTATTGTTTTATTTTTGTGTAAAATTCTTAATGTGGTTCACAGAATACATCTACTTACCAAGTTTCGACGGTATATCTTTTATAGTTTCGGAAAAAAAATAGCTGTGACATACGGACGGACGGACGGATGGACGGACAGGCATACAGACATGACGAATCTATAAAGGTTCCGTTTTTACGTTTGACGGAACCCTAAAAACATACAAATGAATTGCGTATCCCTTCCTCTTTTTAAATCAGATGAAAATGTCAAAATCGTAAGTGGTATATTTTACAACTATTTTAGTATTGGTATCCGAATATACCTCTCGGTAACGGCGGCATCGGTTCGTTGGCCTCGCCGGGAGGCGGGTCTAGGAGCGCCTCGGCCAATATCGGCTTCAGAAACGCGATCATCTCGACGGCGTTCGGCTCTCGCACCTTGTACACGCATTCTTTGTACGCCGGGAATAGATCTTGCAACTGCAACAGAGAAATGATTCAAAATTTAAATAAATAAATATTGGTGGACAATTCACACACAACACCATCTGACCCCAAACTAAGCAAAGCTTGTGTGATGGCGCCAGATAGCTGATATAATACTTATATAGTTTTAAATACATACTTATTATACATAGAAACACCCAGACACAGTGAAAACATTTGAATTCATCACACAAATATTTGCACTGGGTGGGGATCGAACCCACGACCCTCGGCTTCGCAGGCAGAGCTACAGTACTACCCACTAAGCCACAAGGGCAGTCAATTAAAAAAATTTAGTCTAAAACTTCATTTTCCCCACCACAGACAGATTTTTCGTGGGCTATGAATTGGCTCGGGAATGAACGAAATCTTAGGGTAAACTCAGGACCACGGCCATTGCCCATCTAGAAATGCTGACGCAGTAGACAAGCGAAGTTTCAAAATTGAGCTATCTAATTCTAAGGTTTTCAGTTCTATCGGCAGTTCCTATGACTACCAATTTTTTTCTGTAATTAAATATGAATGAAGTTATCTCCGGAGCCACTGTATCTACCTCTTTACTAGTATTATAAAGTTTAAAGCTAAAAACTTTGTTTGAACTACCAGACTTGTTTAAAAAATCTTTCACCGTTTGATATGTATGTGATCCCTGAGTGTTATGATATATACCAGGAGCGAAGAAGCCAGAGCAGACCGCTAGTTTATTATAATAATAATAACCGACACAAGACTTCTGTTGCTAATAAACTTGATATCGTGCTGATAGATCAATCTCAGCACTGTTCTGTGATCTTCGATATCACTATACCACATGACGAGGACATCGTGAAACCCGAGATGGATGATCTCAGCAAATACCTTGACTTGAATCATGAGGTTACCGCCATGTGGAATGCTAATTCCACCAGGATAGTCCCGTTAGTTCGATTAACGGTCTTATAGCGAAAAGTCTCATCAAGTCTCGAAAAGTCAAACTATAAGTAGAGCCGCGCAAATCTCCTGTGGTAGTAGATCATGAAGCACAGTGGTAGCAGCCAGCAGGGGTGTGTTGTGTCTCTGACACAAATGTAGCAGTAAAACATCTCCCTATGACATCGATATATCAAGTCCAGTATAAGTAGAGCCGCGCTCACCTCCTGCGGCAGTTGTTCGTGCGGCGCATCAGTGGTGGCCAGCAGCAGTGTATTGTCGCCCGCGGCCCGCGTCCGCCACAGTTGCAGCAGTAGGGCCGCGCCCTGTGACGTCACACATCTAGTCCAGTATAAGTAGAGCCGCGCTCACCTCCTGCGGCAGTTGTTCGTGGGGCGCATCAGTGGTGGCCAGCAGCAGTGTATTGTCGCCCGCGGCCCGCGTCCGCCACAGTTGCAGCAGTAGCGCCGCGCCCTGTGACATCGACAGCGACGACCACACGGAGAGGATGTCGCGGATGAAGAGAACGCAGCCGCGGTCGCAGCGACGGCATTCCGAAAATACCTGGAAAAAAGAAATAAATAATTAGCAAAAAAAGATAATTAAGGTGGTTGCTTGTGGTTAGCTTGGCACATCAGTGCCAATAGATGGCGTTGATGCTCTAATTTGACGTATTTATTTTTTTTATAAATGAAAATGTGCATATTATTTCATGGTAATATATTTGCCGGTAATAATGAATTATTTGCTATTTTCTCAGCCATATTTCAGTTGTGTATTTGTTTTTTAAAGTACTGTATTTGTACCGGACAATATCGCGGGCCGCGGCAGACTACTAACACACACAGAGACAAGACTTTTGTTGTGTTCGAATGCGATTCCGACTATGCGTTAATTTCGGCGTATTGTCCATTGCATAGTTTGGACCAGTGGTTAGAAGGCCCTATACTCGATACCGTGATACCGTGATATCGAGTTCAAATCGTGCTTACCATGTTTCTTTTTGCGGTGTTTTTTGTCATATAATTAAAAATCAGATAGGTACTGTTACTTAGTAAGAGCATTATTTGATAACGGCAGGACTGCCTTGTAATTATTTTTATTTTTTCTGAATATTTTCTTATTCCGAATTATGGAATAACTAGCTGACCCCACAAACGTTGTTTTGCCTTAGTGAACAACCCTTGTCACTTAGGGGTATGAAAAATAGCTAGTAGCCGATTCTCATACCTACAGAATATGCATATAAAATTTGGTTAAAATCAGTAAAGCCGTTTCGGAGGAGTAAGGAAACAAACACTGTGACACGAGAATTTTATATATAAGATTAGAAAATTTAAAATAACCTTCATCATCATCAACAGCCCACTAAACGTTCCCACTGCTGGGACTCAGGGCCTTCTCTCGCAAGGAGAGTTGAGGCCATAATCCACCACGCTGGCCCAGTGCGAGTTGGCGGATGACACATGACTTCGAAAGATTCTAGGTACATGTCGGTTTCCTCACGATGTTTTCCTTCACCGTTTTAAGTTAGCGGCATTACGACTAGACCAGCCGCAACTTAATCTTAAAAATAACCTTATCTTTCACATATTATGACTGGAAAGAGAAAGTGTGTTCATATCCCTTATAACAGGTAAAAAAAAACAATTAGGTACCACTGAAGTTGACATATTTATTATGGTTTATATTTACATAACTTTTTACAATGTTTTATTTTATTTTATTTGTTAATACATATTTACACTAGCTGAGAGCTTGGGCGCTCGTCAGCTCGGCCTTCGGCCTCGATAAAAGATGGTGATGAAAACTGGTGATGAAGATGATGATGAAAAATAGATGTTGGCCGATTGGACGTTGGACGAAAACTGTGACACGAGAATTTTATATATTAGATTATCTGTGTCGTGTATTGTTGCCTTTCTCTGGCTGCACAAACGCATCTACCACAATGCAATGTCTAAACATTTCTGATTATTACGCACTCTTCGTAGTACAACTTCAGGCAATACACAATTTTTATAAAATTTCTCGAGCTTTGGTAACATATTGCTGATGAAAACTTCATCGCGCTTGATTTCCAATATGGTGATGTCTTGAGTTGGAGAAATAAAGCCGACAAAATAACATTTTTCCATTCCGGAAACACGCAGTTGTCCCTGGATCTGATAGTAGAAGTTGTGTTTTTTATTCATTTGCAAGCTTCCATCGCTAGCGACGCAGAGAGGAAAATTTTTCCCAGCTTTGGCAGCGGAACATATGTCGAGATTGTTGCGAGCTAGTGAGGGGAAACATTTTAACTCTAAAATGGCTTTTTCTGCTTCTATAACCCCATCTGGACTAACTACTAAAAAGCCAAACTCTTTGTCGATGAAGAGCCCTGCTGGTCGTACGCTTTTCTTCCGTTGTTCTATGAACAGTATTCGCGCCACCGATTCGTTGTGTTGTCCATATGCCATGTCACACGTCATAACATTGTTTTTATACAAAATACTCTTCACATGGTTGTGGCAGGGTGTAGTCGCTTTTCTTTTACATATCATTCCAAATTGGCTAGCTGTGAGCCTGTCTGCTCTATATGTAATATAACTGTCGTTTTCATGTTGCCCTATAGTGAGAAGTTCTATTTCTGTTATTTCTTCATTGGTTTTATTAAAATCACGGAGTTTTGACAGGCATGAATCCTTCAAATTTGATCGGTTCATTTGCCTCTTGTGCCTTAGGGCCATAATTTGTGTCAGGTTTGGTCTTGGGGACAAAAAGCCGTCTTCGAGTGCATTGTTTTCTCTTTGCATGGGATTTTTCTTTCTGGGCAATATATTTTTTGAAAGTTTGCCCAGGACTACATTTTGTGTGGGTTTTCCAGGCACTTGCATGCCATTTTTGGCCCGTAGAGTGTGAAAGTCCTGCAACATATACTCGGCGTTGATATGAACCACCTTTGTGCAAGTTTAACCTTTTCCCGCAGATGAACTTGCTCAAGACACTCATAAAGTTTTCCACTACATTTGTTGTGTCATTTGATAGCCGATGGCATTTTGACATGACTGCCTCATTTGCTGCACAAATGAGGGCCCAAACTGTGGGGGACTTGGTTTTTAGCTCTTGTAGTAAGTCTGTGTCAGTCTCATCATTATTGTCAACAAATCAGCAGTAATATGATTTGCAGTCTTTGTGGCATCCAAAAACATGAGAGGGGCCATTTTTCAGATCTTCCCTCATTGATTTACGGTCTGCCTCCAATATTATTTTCCGTGCCACAGCAGTTAGTCTCTGCAATTTAGGCTTTAGTATTTTTCTGCCTGATAATGGCAATTTTGTGTTTGCTAGAACCTTGTACAATGCCCCTGTGTAGTTTTTAATTACATGGTTTTTGCACTCTATTTTTTTTATTTGCATTCCGTAAGAGACCTTTTCTCTCAATTGTGCAAATACTGATGAGTCTCCATCTCCGACAAAGTTTAAATATTTGACTCCATGCATCTCTTGGCTTCTCTGAAATCCTTCTACCAAAATGGCTGACTCCATCCCTGTCGAAGGTCCCTCATAGTTTTTAAAGCATGTGTGCTCTGGCACTGGCTTATTATCTTTTTCATAAATGTGGCAGTGGTAGCAGTATTTGTTTTTTATGCCTATAAATAGACATTTTTTGGTTTCTTTACCAATGATGCAAGCCATGCCAGAAGCAGAGCTGTAGTCGTGACCATAGGATCTTTTAGGCCAGCCACCATCTACATATACAGTCACATGTGGAATACCATTTTCATCAACACAATTTTTTTCTATGGCAATGGCCTTCTCCTGTTCTCCATTCTTCTTTATTACCTCAGTCAGGTGGTCCATCCAAACATTGCCTAGTATTTTTTCAGTTTTGCGAAACTTGCTTGCAGATATTGTGGGGATGTCCATCAAACTTGTCATGTGAGCTGCCTGAGTGAAATAGCTGCCGGCTGTTAAAGTTCCCCAAACAAAAGCTTTGTTCAATTTTTCTACATTTTCATTACTATTTCGAAATTCTTTCCCACACATGCTACATTTGAAAGTGAATACACTTTTGAACCCATCTTTTAATTCACCATCAAATATGATACTGCTCCCTTGACATTGTGACCGGTGTCGCTCAAGTTTAAATGCCCATTGAAGGACATGCGGGAGGTCCACAATTCTGTTTCCTGAGAAGCCAGCCAAATTATCAATTGGAACATACTCAACAACCAACTCATGACTGTTAACAGTTGGATCGTTTAATGGCCAATTTATATCCAAAGGTTCTGATGTCATGAGCTTTTCCTTAGATTTTTGCTGTTCATTTTGTGTATAGTTGGCTTCTGTGTGATACTTCTTTTTATTTCTGTATGTTTTCACAGGGTTATTCGGTACAGAATTTGATGGAATACTGGAATCGTCCGTTTTCATCTTTTTACACCACACTTCATTTCGACTGCAACAAGCAAATAAAGGTTATAGCGACAAGTAAATTAGAAACTTTAGAGGTTATGTTTTCGAAAGTTAGCCGAAAACAATCAACTGTGATAAGTTTGTCTGTAATACTAATAGAGTACCGAGTAGGTACGTATCTGTATTATGTACTAAACGTACTAACCTTTTGATTTCTCCATGATATCTTTCCATTTGTGCACGAATTCGTTTGCGATTTTTCTTTGGACCAGAGTAGTGGTGGTTTTTGTAATATTTTTGCAAAGTACGTGGTTCCATGGTTTATTTTTGATGAATAAAATCTTTATAGAATGGCACTCTGATAAATACACCGAAAACACAAGAATTCAAGAAAATCGTCGTAAACGCGCGTACTCAATCAAATTGCAATCAGTGTTGCCAATGCTACGAGTTGAAAATATCCACGAATATTATCATATTTTCAATTAATATTTTCTTTCTATTTTTAATATTTATCTGTAAAACCATGCGAGTAAGTATAATATATCATATTATAATTTATGTAATTTTTTGTAACTCACTTAGAGGCAACACTTTCTTGTAAATACTCTGGTACAACTAAAACTCCACACTCCTCTCACGTATTTATTATTTACAGAACAATTTTCTGGACAACTTTTCCAGGCTTTTATTCCATAAAAACTTAATTAGGAAACTGTCAAATCGGTCCAGATGTTCCCAAATGATGCAGTTACCAACGAAAATTACTTGACAATCGACGTTTGTAAAAAATAAATTATAAATTGTATTCTCTAGGTATATTTTAATAATATTAATTTACTTATTAGTATTATAATTATTTATTGTTTGTAATATAATTTCCCTATAATTTATCCAATATACTCGTATAACATTCAAATACTGGCAATACAGTAGGTTTATTACTGAACACTTATTATTGAAAGATTGGACAATGTATGTCCAGTATGATAATGTCCAATCTTTCAATAATTTATTTGATTCTTGAGCTGAGCCAGCTGAGCAAAGTTGACAGAGAAGAGCGGCAACAGCGCGTTACCAGCGTACCTATGTCACGAGCTGGCAACGTCGCGCGTCTTCGCCGTATAATTACTATTATGTATTCTATGCCTAGTAGCGGCAACCGTACGACACTATCTGTGTTCACTCACATATTGACATAAATGAACAAAAAAATCGATGTTATTTCTACTATTAATCTACAATTTTCTTCAACTAAATATGAAATACCGCAAATAAAGACCAATTTATTATTATATAATAATAGTCATTTCAGTGTAAAATTATACTCTCGTCGCCCATGAATGGTCAAATAGATTAGTATGAAAATCGAACCACCTTAAGCTTCTTCTTTCATGGTCTTCGAATCCCAATTCGAAAGGTAACCTTTCCTGAGAATTGGGATTGGCGCAGAGTAAAGCGAACCTACGCGATCCTAAAATCAGTGGCAATATCGGGACAGTGCTGTAGTGGTGGGGATGAAATTGTCTAATACCTCGTCACACGTCCTACACACCTACAATAATAATAAGTAATACGATTTAACTAAAAAACTTTTTAAAATTCGATTTAACTTAAGTAATTGAACGAGTACTCGTAACGACACCATATTGGCCTCGGCTGCTGTCGAGCGCCTTTCACTTTACCCCTACTCTGCGGCCGACCTTCACGCGACATGCAATATATGGAGGAAAAAGTTTGAGGCGATGTAACAAAAGTTTAACTTCAATAACCCTTCTTTCAGTCAGGTAAAAAGACGTAGTTAATGATGTGGTACTGACCGATATAACAGCCTGTTCCTGTGTGAACGTCTGCGCCGAGTGCAGAGTGGCCATGCTGAGTTGTTTGACGGCGCAGTGTTCGAGCCTTGTGAGAAGCGCGCCCGCTATATACGTGTCGGCGCACGGGCCGCTGATTAGAAACACGTTCGGCGATAGTGCTGTGTCTCCTATCCTGTGGATTCAGATTATTTTTTGTTGAATATCATCAAAACATTTCGTGCTGAAATTACGACAATAAATCAGCTATTCCATAGTATTTGAAGTGAAAACTTCTTTAGGCGCGCCTAGACAGATTTTTCGTAGGCTGTGAATTGATTTCATTCGTCACGCTCGGGTATGATAAGGAAGCTTCGGGTAAACTCGGGACCATGGTCATTGGCCATTTAGAAATGCGTCAGCTAATGGGAAATGCTGAAAGGGCGTTGACAGGCCATCATGGCATGGCCATCTAGAAACGCATCAGCAAATGGGAAATGATGACGCATTTCTAGATGGCCATGCCAAGATGGCGAGACCACGCCCTCCGTTTACACCCGCGTAGCTTCCAAGGTAAGCTATCAAATTCTTGGTTATAAGTTTTCACTTCTATCGGCAGTTCCTATGACTGCCAATTATTTTTCCCATGGTCTAAGGTTAAATTTTGTATGTAAGTAGTTTATGTGCTGTTCGAGCTTACAAGTAATTTGTCTTGAGTTCAAATTTCAATGCAATTTTTATATTTTTGCAGTGATAACTTCTTTTGGCGCACCACATACAGATTTTTCGTGGGCTGTGAATGAAGCTCATCGTCACGCTCGTAAATGAAATAATAGTTTGGGTGAATTCGGGACCTAACGTATTTCTAGATGGCTATCCTTAGAAGAATAATCTAGATGGCCATGTTTAGAAGTCTTATCACGATGACCATACTTTGAAGAATTATTTCAAACTAGCAGTGCCTTCCGGTTTCACTCGCGTAGTTTCTAAAGTGAGCTATCAAATTTTGAGTAATAAAATCTCACTTCTATCGACAGTCCCTATGACTGACAATTTTTCATGTATCATGATCGGTTCGACATCTAACACAGTTTAGGATGTAACAATATATGGTTACTCTAGATTTGAAGAGAGCCAAAAATTTGTACCCTTCAGGGATCAGACTTAGGCATGGTGTTTTACGGTTTTTACACGACTGAGCAACAAAAATCCAAGCATCCAAACTCACACATACGTAATACGAGGGTCAAACTGAAAGTTCTTAGAACTGGCCACTTATAAACAACATAATAAAAAAATAATTCTATAATTTGAAAATAGAACTCTTTGCCAATATTACTGAGTATATACTTCATTCATTTGTCATTTGTTTTACGATTTGGCGGCAAATTGAAAATTGTCTGTGTCACGTCAACATGAATTTAACACGAGAAAATTTTCGTGCAATGATTTTTTATGACTTTCGATGTCATTTAAGTCAACAAGAAAGTTATGATAGACTACGATTGGCCTTTCACGATGAAGCCCCATCTCGTGCGACTGTTTACAACTGGTTTAATGAGTTTAAACGTGGTCGCACTAATCTCACTGATGATTTACGTGAGGGACGGCCTTCTACGGCGACGACTGAAGATAACATCTGTGTTGTGCGGCGTATGATAGAGACTGACAAAAGAGTGACCTATCAGCAGATTCGGACAAGCTTAGGCATCGGTATGAGTCAAGTGCACAAAATCCTACACGAACATTTAGCGGTCAGGAAGCTTTGCGCCCGGTGGATACCTCATAATTTGACTGAGGCTCAAAAACTCCATCGTGTGGATTGGTGCCGTAAAATGATTGAAAGATTTAACGGAGGTGACTCAAATGCTGTGTTCGACATACTAACAGGTGACGAAAGCTGGATTTACTGTTATGATCCTGAAACCAAAAGACAATCTGCTCAGTGGGTGTTTCCTTTCGAGGAGTTACCAACTAAAGTGAAGAGAGATCGAAGTGCGGGGAAAAAAATGGTGGCCTCGTTCTTTGGAAGGATAGGTCATTTCGCAACAATTGTGTTAGAGGATCAAAAAACAGTTTCTGCAGAATGGTACACTACCAATTGTTTGCCACTTGTCTTGGAAAAAGTTCGAGAGAAACGACCTCGCAGTAGGATCCTCCTTCACCACGACAACGCCTCATCGCAGACCGCCAAGCGAACGATCGACTATTTGGCGACATCAAACGTTGAATTACTGGGTCACCCGCCGTATAGCCCCGACCTCGCGCCTTGTGATTTTTATTTATTTTCAAAAATTAAAGAAAAACTTAAAGGAAAGCGGTTTATGAATGCTGAAGAAGCGGTGGCTGCGTATCGCGATGCCATTGAAGAGACCCCTAAGGACGAGTGGGCAAAGTGCTTTTCCCAGTGGTTCCATCGCATGCAGCGGTGTATTGACGTGAATGGACAATATTTTGAAAAGATATAATAAAACTAATAACTGGCTAATGTAATCAGTTTTTGATTTTCTAAGAACTTTCAGTTTGACCCTCGTACTAGTACGAATAGATATTATACAAAAACTTCTAGTACTTACCTATGATTAGGATCCAAAGGAAATACCCCGTCTAGTAGTTTGGCGGCCGCATCCACTTGGTTCTGTAGCAATGCTTCACAGTGAACGGGCAGTTTCTGAGCCGCCATGGGGCTGGTTCGCGCGCCCGCCGCTACGAGCGTTCGCATCGCTTCTAGCAGATCTTGCTTAGTCACTTCCACCTGTATTGCAATGTCATAAGAATCAGTTTCAATTACAATTGTTTGAAATCATAACTTTTAGTGTTTGATGTGTGTCTGTGGTTTTGTAGTGCCTCAAATAGTATCCATTTTGATTATTTTTTACATTGTATCTAATACAAGGCTCTGAAAATAAAAGAGTCCTGTTTTGGATACAATGTAGATACCACATAAAAAGGTACAAAATACAAAACTTACATTTTTAGCATCGATGAGTAGTGCATGCTCACTTTCATAAACTTGTGGGTACACTCTTCTGAGCGCTTTCAATACAGCTTCTGAACATAGCGCCTTTAGGTCGGACCCTGAAATGATTTACAAACAAAAAGTTAAAACTTTATTCTTTTTCAATTTTATAGTTTTACACTTGACAGCCATCTCGCCCGATGTTAAGCGACGATGCGGTATATGATGAAGCGTGCTTACATAGAATAAACAAATTCACTCTCAACTTGAAGACATTGATTGATTGTGTAATCATTGGTAAAAACCGTTTTTTTTTATTTCGTTACTTGATGCCGGTTAAATCCTAACAATCAAATAAACATACTGTTCACAAGCGAAACGTTGCATGTTTCCTTGTTTTTATAGACTGCATTTTAGCGAATGTGCAAGGGAGTTGCGCCAACTAATACCACTTTCGCAATTTCGTTTCCGAAATTCGAAGATCGGCATCCATCGGATCCAAGGGTCATGGGTCATGAATAACTCCCTGGGCAGGGTCAAATACGTTGGTGGACCACTAATTAAAATACACCTGACGCCAAAGATGGATCCGCCTTGGCCCTGTCAAAGTTGGATCCCTGTCAAAGCGCGCGTCACAGCTGTTTAATATCAGTAGAATTACCTCCATATCCGCCAGTGAGGTCGGATACAAGGTCCAGAGTGTCTTCGTTCGGCTTCGGTCGCCAGTCCCTCGTGTAGATGTCCAGTATATCGCGTCGAGCCGCCATATGCGGCGGCGGGAAGTGTAGCTCCCTGTCGAAGCGGCCCGCGCGACGCAACGCCGGGTCGACGGCGTCTAGCCGGTTCGTGGCACCGATTATAACCACTTCTCCTCTGAAAAAGACATTTGTATATTATATTTATAATTATACTAGCAGCATTCCGCGGCTTTACATGCACAGTTCCCACTCCCGTTATTTTCTCGGGGTGAAAAACAGCCTATATGTTATTCCAGGCCATAATACAGACCAACCTAAACTACAATACAAACAATATTAATAACACATACAATCCATACAGTAGAGAAAACCTGGCTTGGCCTCCACAACGGGGTTGGCCTATGGTTCTAGAAGGGAAGTATGTAAAGCTATGCTAATATATGTTTTGTTTTTCAAGTGAAAACTTATTTTGAAGCACCACCTACAGATTTATGGTGGGCTGTGAATGAAGCTCATCGTCACGCTTGTAAATGAAAGAATCGTGCGGGTGAACTCGGGACCACCAGGTGTGCCAGAGCGAGAAAGATAGTCAGCAGTTGCCGTCTGTTAGCTTTCGCTGTTTTTTTCTTTTTAATTTATCCATGATCAAGGATATGAGTCCATTAGCCGCATCTATCACTGTGGTGTCGCTATATTTAATTTATGTGTGATTATTTTTAAATATGTATTAAAATTATTCAATAGTATCTAATAGTTATTTCTTATTTTAGTTTTCACTTCTGCCGTGCGGTTTTAGGCACACACACCTTTTTGTTTTTTGTGACGTAATATGTCGATATGTTCGCCATCTTATCTAAATATCTATATATCTCACCGGTCGCACAGGCCGTCCATCTCAGCCAGCAGGGTGCCGACGACGCTGGTGTGCACCTGCTCCTGCCGCACGCTGCGCACCGGCGCCAGCGCATCGATCTCGTCGAAGAATATTATGGACGGTTTCATTTTATTCGCCTGAAAATAATACACTTCGTAGGTTTCGGTGTTCGACGATGACCTTTCACCATGATAAAGATTGGGTGAAAATAAACCATTCTAATCAGTTTGTCTGGTAGATAAAGGTGCAGGTTCGCGCTGAGGCCGCGACAGGCACTTGACATTATATCTTTGTATGGGCGCCAGTTCGCGCCGAGACCGCGACACGTGTCTCGCGATTCGACTGTCGCGGTCTCAGCGCGAACTTGCATCTTTACGGAAAAAATATGGGAAATGTCTGAATTTATTTTATGACTGGCATATACATCATTTTTCATCTGGCCTTTTTGTCATAATAATTAAAAAAATACTCATGAAACGTACGTAAAGTAACCCAATTAATATACTTACCATTTACGTTTTTAAAAAGACAAGAAAACATATCACTTCAGTTATCAAAAGATTCCTAGGATATCCTTACCTGTTGAAACAACAGCTTCAAATGCCTCTCGCTCTCCCCCACCCATTTCTTCAAGCAGTCGGCTCCCTTCCTCATGAAGAAGGCGACTTTCCTTCCTCCAATGAGGCTGCACTCATTCGCCAGAGCGCGAGCTAGCAACGTCTTGCCCGTTCCCGGGGGACCGTGGAATAGAACGCCTTTGGCGGGGCGCGTGTTAAACCGCTTGAAGAGATCGGGGTACATTAGCGGGAATAGGACCATCTCTCGGAGACATTTGATGTGCTCTTCTAAGCCACCGACCTAGGAAAGAAACAAAAATATGCTGAACAAGTATTAGAAGTTCAAGGAAAATTGATTATTTGATTGTCTTTTGGACTCGCTTTTCAACCTTTCAAACAACTAAAAACGGTTATGATTTTTGGCCTCGTTCGGATTTAATTTAGTGCTATTTTGCTATTTTCTAAGCCGCCTCCTCCAGAACCTCCACTACGACCGCATTTCTGTCCCTGATGGCCATCTGTAGGTTGAACTCATGGATGGTCTCCGTTGATGCAGCCAACGCTCGCCGTACGAACCGACCGATAACGTCGTCGGTGTCGTCAGCGTAATATGTGAAGTTCCTTGTGTGCCGTGAGCTTAAACTTGACTTGATACGCTACTGCGTGTCTGGATGTAAATCTTACCGAAAATAAGACCCACCCAAAGCTTTTCTACACCTACACTTACAATTCACATGGTCTATTGCAGGGGACACCAATTAGTTCCGCTTGGGGTCCATTTTAAGAAATGAAATGAACTTCGCGTTCTACACATTTAATAAAAAAATAATTAAATAAAGATAATTACGGAAATCACAAAGGTATTTATTTACTTATCAATGAGAAAAGTGTAATTTTTTGTTGCTGATTATCTGTCTGAAGTTTAGAGTGAAATTGGTGCAAGCTATTGACATTACGTCAACAAAAATACCGCATTGCATATATTTTTTCGGTCCGCACACATTGGGTCGGCGGTCCGGATGAGGACTGCGGTCCCCCATTTGATGACCTCCCCTGGTCTATGTTGGCCTGTTCGTCATGCGATACGATATGTAAGATACAACTTGATTTTGCGAGCCATGTTCGCACGGTGAATCATTCAGTGCAATCTACAGACTAGATCTTACCGATGAGAATCGCACGCTGCCATCAAGTTCGACCGGCTGTATATCCCGCAACGCTCGGTCCGCCTTCTTCTCATCCATCGCCTTGTTCTTCTGCCGTCCCTTCGTCTTGTTCTTCATGGATACATTCAGGTCCTCCTCCGTGTCGGAACTCGTACTACTGCTACTACTTGTCGACGGCGAGTCAGCTGGAATACGGACAAAAGTGAACCTTAGAGCCCCCACTTTAAAGTCTACCCCGCCTAACTAAAACTGAATTGACTTTGATATTGTTCTCTCTCTCTCTTCTTTCTGCTTGAAATGATAGAGACAGCAATAGAACACCAAAGCCAATTTAGATAGGCGGTATAAGGGCCGGACTACACTGCGCTTTGCGATATGGTCTATGGAGCGTTTGCTTACCTAGTAGAAACTGATTCACTCCCGATTTGAAGACCCTAAGATTCTAAACATAGAGAAAAACCCATTCATGCAACGCATTCCACAGATTAAACGTTCTTAACAGAAAAGTAGAGTCTAACATCTTCGTTCGTGTCTTTGGAACATCAACCATGAAATGGTGTCCCTGTTTCAAGGAACGAGCAGTCTAAAATTATATTTAATCGTTTACAAAACTGTTCCAATGTAGTGGTAGGGACTCTTTGCTGAGTCCGCCTGGGGAAGTACCACACTTGTGAGTATTCTACCGACACGCAGTAATGTGAATACACCACTGTGTTCCAGTTTGAAGTACAATGTTTCCGTTGAAGTTACAGGGCATTAGAGTTAATACATCTTATATCACTGGGTGACGAGCGCATTGCAGTATCAGGTAATCATTTGGACACTTCATGTTCCAATAGCTCCATGTCAGTGTTGTTATGGGTAGGCATGTTGCTTACCATCTGGCACATGTCCTGCTCATCTCGTACTCTATAGAATAAAAATAAACTATATCACACAAGCAATACTGTAGGATTTGATTTTCAGAAATGTTGAAAATCTTACCTCTGATTGTCTTTCTACGCAGAATTTTGGGCTTCCTCTCCCTTAAGCTGTATGGTTTCTTTCTTATTGTAAATGTTTTGGCTGTAACAAACATTTCAATTTTGATATTCCTGATATATTATTATTAGGAGTTAAATATATCACCACCACCACTATTCCCATATTTTTCTCCCTATAAATGGTAGCCTATCTGCTACTCTAGGTAACAATCTATCTCCGAACATTTATCCAGATGAATTCGTGATGTTTTTTTGCTTAGAAGAGTGACAGGCTGGATATCTAGTCATAAATACAAATTTTCGCAAGTATTATGAGGACTAGTTACTAGGATTTAGTAAGTTTTATTGCAGTCTACCTGAGGTAGTACGACAATTTTAGTCAGTTATGCCCGAGCTACACGAGGCTAGTTTTTCAAGCTAAGATAGCAAGCTAGTACATCTAGCTTCGTGTAGACAACGCTACGCAACGCTAGTTTTGTCTACACGAAGCTAGAAGTACTAGCTTTCTAACACTAGCTTGAAATACTAGCCTTGTGTAGCTCGGGCATTATTATATCACCAAGCAATTACGTGGAAACATTACAATGCTTCCGTTTGAAATGCACTGTATGTCAGAGAATTTGCTGAGCAGAGATAAAATCATCTCTGGGTAGCAAGTGCGCAAAAGTCTTACAAAACAAAAGTTGCCTTAAAATCTAATTGATTTGTCTCGACAACTAATGTTCAAACTAACAGTGCGCCGCGGTTTTACCCGCGTTGTTCCCGTTCCTGTTATTTTCCCGAATCGTTCTGTGTTCCAAATTTCAATCGAATTCAGATGTTCCGACATTATTGAGCAACAAGCATCCAAACCTTCGCTTTTATAATATTAGTAGGATAGGATACGCCGTGCTGTTAGGGTCTGGTGCGATGTTTTCCTCAAGCGTACGTGTTGCTCGTATGAACGGCCCTGTTAGAGACCTCGCCCACGGCGAATTTTTGGAACGATGCAGTAGCGCGTTTCGTAAAAGCGAAACAGCAACACTACTAACGCGCTTTCGTCGCATTTGAAACGCTGTACAGAATCGATGCAAGCGTGCCACGAACGCGTATTACAAGCTGCTAAATTATTATTATTATTATATACTGACATATGACTGAATCGTGGTTATTTGGGCGAACGCAGACTCGCGACTGTATCGATGCGAACGCGCGACAGAATCGCTTCAAAAAGTCGCCGTGGGCGAGGGGCCGTAAAGTCTGCCGCCCTCCGCTCCCACCTGACAAATAAAAGCCACTCAAATATGGATGGGTTTTATGCCATGCCCGTTAAGATATAGATTACATAAATTAAAAAATGGCTGTCAGCAAGCGGTCTTCTAATAAAATTTGTGTTGCCAATGTAATCTAAATCTTGAAGATTATGTCATAAAGTCCATATTCGAATGTATTTTATTTGTCGGGTGGTAATGGAGTCGTATATGCCGTAGTGTTACCTCGGCCACGGGTCTCGCCCTGAGCGATCTGCACGAAGGCCGGCTTGGGTTTGCGCGTGCGTTACTAACACTCCGAACGCCCCCTTTCTCAAGCGAAATGATGTAATATAACAATGAGTATAAAGATTTAAATCGCATAACAATGAACCGGCTCGTCACTGCGTGCCGCTTGGCCGTAGTGTTACATTTCAACGCCCCCTTTCTCAAGCTAAATTATGTACTATAACAGTGCATATAAGGTTTTAAATAGCGTAACAATGAACCAGCTTGTCGTAGTATTACCTCGGCCACGAGTCTCGCCCTGCGCTATCTGCACGAAGGCCGGTTTGGGTTTGCGCGTGCGCTTGGAGCGACGCGGCTGTCGGCACAGCGTCAGGTCGCTACCCGACTCGCTGGACGAAGACTCCGATACTGTACCACACAACACACAGAATAGACTAGACGACTAGAGGTCTAGAAACCCGTTCCGGCTTCGCTAGGATATTGTCCTATTACAAACTAATAAATTGCAATAAACATTTGACAGTCACAGTGACTTCCGATAGAAGTGAAAACTAATAACTCAGAATTTGATAGCTCACTTTGGAAACTACGCGGGTGAAACCGGAGGGACCATGCCATGACCATCTAGTTTCGGGGTCGGCAACGTTTCGGGAGCCATGGCCCACATGGTGAAAAAAGTTGATAAAAGCGGGCCGCACTTCTAAAAGTTTGTGATTAATTTGTCATTTGCAAGGTTGCAAATAGTTGGTCGCAGGCTGCGCGTTGAAGACCCCTGATCAAGATTATCCGAATTTACCCTAAGATTAATTTCATTTACGAACGTGACGCTTGAGCTCAATTCACAGCCCACGGAAAATCCGTATGTGGTGCGCCAAAAGAAATTTTCACTTCAAAAGTAACTTATAAAAACAAATCCGACGGCGGGCGCGGGTAAAAATCGTTCCATGAGTTCTTAGCCTTACTTTCGTAACTATAAACCTGTTATTTGACTGGACACGAGTCTGTATGCCCAACCAGCCATATCTGGCCGCCACTTTAGACCTTATGACCTCGCGCGACGTCGCATCGTCCGCGCGGCGCCCGCGCCTGTTATCCCCGAAGGGTTAAAATAAAATATCCTTTATACGACCACAAAAGAGGAAGTAAGAAAATTACCCAGCGTTTGAATTTTGTATAGAACACTTTCACCACATCACTTATAAGATTTACGTATTTTGGCACACATTTATCACACAAAAATTTAATTAATTAATAGCCGAAATCATTACAAATAATTTAACAAAAACAAACTGTAAAAAAATACAAAAGTGGTGCGACTAGACATTGTCAAACGTATGTCAAATTGAGACAAGCAATGACAAACAATATTAAACCCTTATGTCATAAGGTTATTTGAAAGAGTTTGATGTAATATAATGAGTTTGCTAACCCGTTTCATGTCTGTTGTCATCTTTCTTGGGCTTCCTTCCTCTTCGTCTAGTCGATCTCGCGGGAGCCTGATTACTGAAAATTAAAAAAATTATATTTATTTGTGGGAACACAAAACTGCGATGCGATGCGATGCGATGCGATGCGACGCCGCATCGGAGGAAAGGCTCCCACACAAAACTGCGATGCGATGCGATGCAAATTCCTCCGATGCGGCGTCGCATCGCATCGCAGTTTCAGGAGTCCGTAAAACGTTGATATTTGTGGTGATGTTGAATGAAATCAAACGTAAATGTTAAGCCCATGTTACTATCGTTCGTGTCCAATCCGTGCACGATTGCCTTGAAGAGAACACTTTGAGCGATAAAGCCGCCAATTGAAATGTCATTACTTTTATAGATTATTTTGTGTTTCTATGTCGTAGCTATGTAATAAAGAGTACTCTTATTATATTGTGACTAGCAGCGCCCCGCGGTTTTACCCGCGTAATACCGGGGGGTCTACCGCCTAACGAAAAACGCTTTGACGCTTTGGCATTGCCGTCTCTTTCATTTCAAGCGAGAAGAATAGAGACAGCAATGTCAAAGCATCAAAGCGCTAAGCGTTTTTCGTTAGGCGGTAGAAGCGCCGTTCCCGTTATTTGTTCGGGATTAAAAGTGTTCTTCCAGACTATAATCTAACTGTATTCCAAATTTCAGCCCGATCTGTTCATACGTTACGGCGTGATTGAGCAACTAACATCCAAATAATGATATTTATAAATTACTAGCAGCGCCTCGGCGGTTTTACCCGCGTAGTTCCCGTTCCCGTTATTTTCCGGGGATAAAAAGTAGCCAATGTGTTTTTCCTGACTATAAATTAACCATTCAGCCCGATCCGTTCATACGTTACGATGTGATTGAGCAACAAACATCCATACATTGACATTTATAATATTAGTAGGATGCTAACAGTGCTCCGCGGTTTTACCGGAGTAGTTCCCGTTCCCGTTATTTTCCCGGGATAAAAAGTAGGCAACGTGTTCTTCCAGACTAAAAATTAACCGTATTCACAATATTCAGCCCGATCCATTCATACGTTACGGCGTGATTGACCAACTAATATCCAAACAACCATTTATTATAGACATTTATAGAATTAGATAGGTAGATAAACTCTTTATTGCAATAAATTAAAACAAAACTTCAAAAAAAAAAATCATAACCTAAAAATTATTTGGACTATTATTTTAATTTAATAATTCAAACAAAAACAAATAATAAAATTAAAAAACAAACACACGAACACACACTAATACAAAACTACACTAAATTCCAGAGAATTCAGTCACTTGGACTATTAGGTTTCTTAAATGAGCTAGTAGTGAAAAAACTCTGTTCACAAACCTCTCGCTATCCTGCGGTTCTTCTTTTTCCGCAGTAATTTCTTCTTTAACCGCGTCCCCTTCTACTTTATCTTCGTTTTGCTTCTCGACGGGTTTCTTCTCAATTACCGTCTGATTGTTCTCGTTGTCAGACTCTGATTCTGTTCCATCCTAAAACATAATGAATTTCAATCAAACGTATCGAAATGAAAATGAAATAATTTCATAGTTGACGTTCCACAGACTCGAGCGAAGAAGTTTGACACTACTTTAGCGTCTAGGCTGTGGAATGCGTTGCCAGAGTGGAGTTTTTCCGACGGTTACAATCTTAGGCTGATTTTAATTTCACGCTGACCGCACGCGCACCGTCGGCGCTGATGGCCGAGATATATGAACTTTGAGGAAGCGTTTTTGAATGACGCGTAGCTCTCAGCGCTCACGGTGGTCGGAGAACGACGCGCTGAGCTATCAGCGCCGACGGTGCGCGTGCGGTCGGCGTCAGACTAAAATCAGCCTTAGTGTCTTCAAATTAAAAGATAATCAGTTTTTTAGGGTTCCGTAAAACGTAAAAACGGAACCCTTATAGATTCGTCATGTCTGTCTGTCTGTCTGTCTTTCTGTCCGTATGTCACAGCCACTTTTTGCAGAAACTATGAGAACTACACTGTTGAAACTTGGTAAGTAGATGTATTCTGAGAACCGCATCAAGATTTGAATAGAAAAATTAAAAAAAAAAAAATTAGGGTTGTCCCCCATATTGAGAACTGAAACTCAAATATATTATGTTACTTGCTGCAACGGAACCCTTCATGGGCGAGTCCAACTCGCACTTGGCCACTTTATTCTTGGTAAGCACGCTTAATCGTAGACCGTATCGTCGCTTAACATCAGGCGAGATAACGGTCAAGTTAAGCTTAAAATATATAAATAAACTAGCGGCCCGTGCCGGCTTCGCTCGGATAATAACCTAGATACCAACTAAAGCGCCATCTGCCGGGCTGATTTGTGAATCTAAACCATCCAGGGCCCTACCTAAACGTGTACAAAAAAAATCATTCAAATCGGCCCAGCCGTTTAGGAGGAGTTTATTAACAACGAAAAGTGGCATTGTTTTTTATATATATAGATTGGCAGTCATAGGGACTGCCGATGTGCCGATATAGAAGTGAAAACTTATCAACTCAGAATGTGATAGCTCACTTTGGAGACTACACGGGTGAAACCGGAGGGTGCTGCTAGTCTGGAATATGTATTCACAGCATTGTCCTCTAAATCATCTACGTAGACTAGATGACCATACTTTTAACCTAGAAATGCGTTCGCATTTGTTAAATAAATGCTAACGTAGATCTAGATGGCCATGGTCCCGAGTACACCCGAAGATTTCCTTCATTTACGAGCGTGACGATTGAGCTCAATTGACCGTCTACAAAAAAATCTGTGTGTGGTGTGCTAAAAGAAGTTTCAACTTCAAAAAGTATACTGTGACAACAAAACTCCAATATGCGCGATTTTTTTCTTTTTTTTAAATAAAGATTGACGAGACGAGCAGGTCATGTGCCTGATGGTAAGCAACATGCCTGCCACATAACAGCACAGTGACACGCAGCTATTGGAATATGAAGAGTCCAAATCATTACCTAGCACTGCACTGCGCTCGTCACCCAGAGATCTAAGTTGTTATATCTCTAAGCCCCGTAATTTCTCTGGAAACATTGCCCTTCAAATCGGAACACAGTAATGTTTGCACATTGTTGCTTAGCGTTAGAATAACTGACAAAGGTGTGATACTTCCCCAGGCGGACTCTGCTAAGAGTCCTACCACTACTAAAAAAATAATACTTACAAGTATTTTCTTGCTATTATTGAATCTTGCTGACGTTCTCCTCTGGCGAGATAGTTGTGTATCCTCGTCGGTGTTGGTTGGTATCGGAACGTTGGAGTTTCCGTTCTGTGGCTGTTGCAAAAAAAAAACTTCAATTCAGATTGAGAAATGGATTGGACACTTTATTGACTCAAATCACCTCAAAGGAGTGTAGGCATACAATGCAGCGACAAGCAGTTTCATAGTGATGCGATTTAAAACCTTATAGTCATGTTATAATACATAGTATCGCTTGAGATATCTGAAAAGACGCGCGCCCGCCCGCGACTATTGAAGCGCTCCAACTTCTACGTTACGGCAGCGCGCGATTTCTCAAGCGATACTATGGACTATAACATTCGAAATAAGGTTTTAAATCGTATCACAATGAAACTGCTCGTCGCTGCGACACGCGCCGCTCTTTTAGTGAGTTGCGCCTTATGTATCGCTGAATGCTTTAAGGGTCGCACACAGGCCACACGCGACATCCACAAACACAGCCAGAAGCTAGAAGCGGCTACAAAAGTTGCTGAAACGCCCGACAGCCACTTGTGGCCGGTGGTCGACAGCTGCGATTAGTGGCTCCTACCTTTTTAACTCTTGCAGTATCACAATGGACTCTTGACGTAAAAGGTTTAATTTAGCTACTTCTGATTTAAAAAAAAACCGTCTTGGGAGAAGATGAAATCGGAGTTTTAACTAAAACAAAAGTAGAGAGGGGTGGAATATAGCGTGAGGGGCGCGTGTCAGCATTTAGAAGCCGGTTCCGTTCACAAGAAGGAAGCAGCGGCGTTATGTAGCAAGTGCCTTGGCGTTCCCGTGTGTTAAAATAAAATGTATGAAACCTACACAAAATATGCCGGTGGTGGCGTGTTCTGGTTGTGGCCGGTGGCCCATGTTCGGCTGCGCTAAGGTGACATAAAGGCGCGTGTGAAGCGCGATCGAAACTCGTTTGAAGCGCGTACAAAGAGGAGGAGGAGACGAGGGTCATCATTGGTCGTCATTGTATAACTGACCGGGAGTATTTGTTCAAAACGCGGAAGCTACGAGCGACTACAGCGCGTCTCTATCGCCGTGTCTGCGTCTGCGCGTATACGTCCAGTAGACGTACGGTTCACGATCGCTGCATGTGCTTAGGCTACAAGGTTGCATTAGAATCTTGTTTAAAGCGCGTGTACGCTCATCATTTGCGCGTCGTCTGCGTGTTTAAAATAGCCGCCGTGCTAGATAAATGTGCTATGGGCCTAAAAGAAAACTTGCTTCAAAAGTTTCTTACCTGTACAATTTTCTTCGTATGCGTGGCCTCGTCCCCCGAAGTGAATTCATCGGACGAGCTGAACCCCGGGTAGCCGTAGAGGTCCGGGTACCCCTTCACTTTCAGCTCGTTGGTGATCCAGCTCTCGTTGAAGTTGTGGTGCAGGAGCTTCCGTTTACGACAGCTTCTGCGGACGTCTGCGGAGATTTACAGAATCAAAAACAAATATTTCACAATACACTAGTGGCCCCCGTCCCAACTTCATTTGAGTTGAACAATTCACGTTGAAGTACGTGAAGTAGTTACGTAACGCAATTTGTGGGGAGGGGGTGTCTCGTAAATGTTGCAGTGCGTCATCTAGCTGTTTTTTATTTATTTATAGAAATATGGGAATTAAAATCTGCCTAGTTGATATCTTGACATGGTGACTTTTAGGCAAAAATAGTCACTTGGGTGTTACGTAGCGTTTATGGAGAGTGAGGGGAGAGGTGCAAATAACGCTACGGTGCTTTGCTAGGGACTATGAAAATTTTCAATAATTACTTTACGTAATACTTGAACGGTCCCTAAACTATTTAGCCTATTGAGGAGCCATCTATTTAAGGTTTTAAGGCTTATGAAAACTATTAATCGTGAAATTTTATTAATCGTGTTAATAAAATTTTCTGCAAAATATACACTTCGAAAAATATTCAATTACTCGTAATAAGAAGTGCAGGCGGGATTCGATCGTACGACTTCACTATTGTGACTCGCACGTTCTAGCGGTTATGTCAGCACGGCTTTAATTAATTAAAGCCAGACGCCATACATTGAAATCTTTGAAAGGTAAAAGGCAATAATTTCAAGACTTTTTTTTTACTTATTTGACCGCAATCTTCCAATATTTTGTAAGTTTTAAACAAAGTTTGAGTGGAACAGTTATTTCCAATTAGTACACTCTCCCTCAGTAACCCTATCTATTCGTCCCTATGTTTTTATAATATCGACGGTAAAAACCAAACCTGCTGTAAATCGCACCTATGGCAAAAATTTTTTTTTGCGGATTTAGAATCAGAAAAAAATACTGCGTCGATTGGTCCCACTCCCGTGGCTCTACGACCTCTAGAAATTTTTGTACAGCATTGAATTTTTTTCAATTTTTCAAAAAAGACAACATTTCACTTGCTGTAAACAACACAAAAACGGCCTTTTTCTTTCATTTGCCATTTACAACAATTTCCCTTTTGCAAATAATGTGTGCATTGTAATAACAGCGTCATGAAATGTTGAGGACTGTGGGTTACAGCAAAATTACTTATAATAATTTAGTAACGCATGGTATTTACTACATCTATTATATAATCAAACACGGATAATTTTAATTTACTACATTTTCAATAAATGTGATATTATAGACAATTACTAGTTACGCCAACTTAAGCTCACTAACATTTACCGGACTTTGTTATTTAAGCTATTTTCAACACGGTAGCCATCTGCAGATTTTGGTCATTTACCGCCATTGTAAAATACGTTCGCGCCGGTTGCACCGCGGATCACCACGTCGTTCAGTTATGTACGTTACTGTATGACACTTGGGAAGGCGTGACGAGTGTGCTGTTGTTGTGCTTTACTACCGAACTAGATTCAATTTATAAAAGTAAGTGATTTGACGATGAATATAAATGTCTCCTCAATGTTTTTTATTTTTATCTTAAATCATTTCAACTAATTTAGAGATTATAATTTGGAATCGAAAAGTTAAAAAAAATATGAATGTGAAAAGTAACTTAATTTATCTATTACCTCTTCATGCCTAAATTACTGAACTTCTGAAACATGAGATACTTTTTTATCCTGGAAAAAGTTAAATTTACCGCGATTTTTGTACTGGTAGTATCTCGCCTCGTCTCGTGGCTTAGTTGGTAGTAAGCTGTCTGCCTGCGAGCCGAGGATCGTGGGTTCGATTCCCACCCAGGACAAATATTTGTATCATGAATACAAATACGTACTTGTTTTGTGTCAGGATATTTCTTTTTAGAATGAGTATGTATTTTTAACTTTACAAGGGTGCTGCTAATCAGTATGCATCCATTTAAGACCATATTCTGTGTATTTAAACAAACAATACTTGTTTTACAACTTTTGTTAAAACTCAATACCCACATCATCATCATCAGCGCATTCTAGTCTACTGCTAGACATAGGCATCTCCCATGGTACGCCACTCAGTCCTGTTGGCGGCTTTTCTTCTCCAATCACTGCCTGTAGCCTTACGTATATCGTCACTCCATCGGGTTTCAGGACCTCCTACACTACGTTTACCTAATCACGGTTTCCGCTTTAGAACTTTTTCTACCCCAACGGTCTTCGGTCCTTCTATAAATATGACTAGCCCACTGTCTCTTCAGTTTGCTAGGACGGTGAGCTTTGTCAATAACGGATGACGGATGACTTCAATTTGAATATGATCCCTCAGAAAAATACCGAGCACAGCTCGTTACATAGCATACTGTGCGATCTTAAACTTGTGGACGGTCTTAAGTGTCAGTTTCCACGTTCCACATGGGTGACGAGAAGAGAGAGTTTCCCAAACACTGCACAGCCTAGCTCAATCTTCTTCATGGACTCACATTTGAAATTGTTTTCCCAAGTTAAAGTGTTCCCTGGCTATGGCAACCAGTCCCATAGTTAGGAGCTCGTTCACCGTAATATTGGTTTTACCTAATCTAATATTTGGACACCGATGCGTTGGGAAAATTCAGCTAAGCTATTCAGGATCTCTTGTATTTCCAGGGTTTCGGCAATTATAACAACGTCGTCAGCGAATCGTAGCTGAGAGGTGTATTCACCCTTTATATTGATGCCACGTCCAGTCCAATCCAGTGTCCTAGCTATATCCTGCAATGCGTTTGAGAACAATTTCGGGGAGATTACGTTCCCTTGTCTCACTTCTCGTCGCAGGTGGATCATTCATCTGCGAGTTTTGAACTTGAATGGTCATAGTAGCGGCGTCAAACATATCATTACCTCAATATAGCGCCAGTTAATTTGATATCGCTGTAAAGATTTCAGGACAGACCGAGTTTCCTCCGAGTCCAATCCCTTCTCATAGTCCACAAACGCCAAACAAAGGGTCTGATTTTACTCATTGTTCTTTTGTATGATTTGCTGCACGATGTCAATGTGGTCTATGGTGCTATACCCGCTGTGAAATCCAGCCTATTCTAGTGGTTGTTGAGTCTTCGAATAAGGCAACTCGTGATAACCTTAGAAGGAATATTGGTCGATAGTTCTTCACAAGGGTTTTGACGCCAAGTTTTAAGAAGACTGAGGTATTTAGTGTACTTGAAAACGTAGTGTACCTTAAAAGGATGCAAGCTGATTACCAATAACCATGTTTAGCTATGATATCAGCTATTTGGCTGCTGTAATACAAATGTTTACTAAATTTGGGGTCAGATGGTGTTGTGTTTTAAGTGTCTGCCCATATTTATTTACTCTACTTCTCGAATGGAAAAGTTTTTTCCACAACTTTCGCCACAACAAAGCATATTTTCGCCAATTGGTCTATTGGCAAGTAGTATTGGGAAGGACAATATTTCTGCCAAAATTATAGGATATTTAGATAAACCATCTTTTAGGACGGAACGATTTCTGCAGGACGCAGCCGACCGCAGCACAATTCTAGGTAATAATTTCGATTTTTAATGTTCCAATAGCCGCGTGATAATGTGATGGGCAGGTGTATTGCCTAACATCATCATCATGGTTCAGCATCACGGTCGATCCGAAGCCCTTAAGCAGAAGATAAGTTACCCAAAGTTCTCAATTTCTGAGTTTGTGCAAAAAGCACAAACTCAGAAATTGACTCAGAAACAGTTTGGCAGCGTTTGGTAAACTTGGACGAGTCTTCTCGTCACCCATCCCACACAGTCTCAAAACAAAAGTGTACAACCAGTGCGTCCTACCCGTTATGACCTACGGTGCTGAAACGTGGACACTGACATTCAAAATGGTCCGAAAGCTCAAAGTCGCTCAGCGAGCTATGGAACGGGCTATGCTTGGAGTTTCTCTGAGGGATTGCATTCGTAATGAAGTAATTCGTCAGAGAACTAAAGTCACCGACATAGCTCAGCGTATTAGCAAACTGAAGTGGTAATGGGCCGGTCACATCTGTCGCAGACCCGATAACCGTTGGGGTAGACGGGTTTTGGAGTGGAGACCGCGAATCGGCAAACGTAGCGTACGCCCTGAGATCAGATGGAGTGACGACATACGAAAGATGGCTGGTGGCAGTTGGAAACGTAGGACCGAGGATCGGGCTGAGTGGCGTATTATAGATGTACAGCAGTGGACGATCACAGGCTGATGATGTGCTTTTTGTGCTCCAAAGTGATCTTTGGATCTTTTGATCTTTGATTGATATTAAATTGAAAAAAAACTCGATTTAGTAGTGGTTATTGTTCCTAAACGTATTAAAATAATGTCAAATTTATATCATCCCATACTTACATCGTTTTTATTTTACTGACCTCTTATAATTTCTTATAGTAACGACAATTAAGTGTACCGAGGCATTAATACTAATGTTATTTACGTCATAATTTTCAAAACTAAATAAGTGCCATACGTTATTAAAACAATATTGCTTTTAAGTAAAATGTTTTTTTTGGAGCAGTCCATACATTTGTCTTCTTCATTTACAGCATTTTTGCGTAACAGAAAAAAAAGTGACATTGCTGTAACCCACAAAAATATAGACCTAAACAAACTTTTGGTTAGTTTTAGTTATTTTATTTAATAAAATATTAAATAATGCATTTTGTTTCTAAAAATTACACTTATAGGAGTAATACTTTTTGAGTTATGATTTTTTTGTAAAATCTCAAAAGTTTTTTGGCTCTGGTGAACATTTTGCATTTTGTGGGTTACAGCAGGTTTGGTTTTTACCGTCGATATAGTGACGGAACGAGCAGGACATGTGCCTAATGGTAAGTAACAACACGTCTGCCAGCACGATGTCACGCAGCTATCGGAAGATGTAGAGTCCAAATCATTACTTACTACTGCAATGCGCTCGTCACTCAAAGATATAAGATCTCTAAGTCCTGTAACTTATCTTGAAACATTGCTCATCTTAAGACCGATTTAAAGGCCGATTTAATATTCCAAACTAAATTAACTCTAGACAATAATAAAATAGAATTAGAGTTACAAAAATGTGAAATGTGCTATTTAAACAGAAACTTGGACCAGAGCGCCCAAGATACAGGCTCAGCCTAGTTTGGGGCTCAACGTAAACTATGTAGTCATTGACAATGTAATTACCTATAAACTCTTACTGAAATGTGAAAATTATGTCTTTATGGAATAAATGATTATTATTATTATTATTCACTCATTTATTTTCTTTCTTAATTCCTAAGTTTTTTACAATACATATAAAATAAATATAAACATTATAAAAAACTTAAAAACTAGGGTGCCGCCAGCAGCGGGGCGGGCCCAAGCTGCCGGTGGTTAGGGCTGCAGAGAGAGGAACCTCCTGACGATGCGCGCTGTGTCTAGGATGACTGCCTTCTGTATCTGACCCTTGATCCAACCGTCTAGCGAAAGCCTCTTGAGATGTTGGTCGAGGCTTTTCGCTATAAGGCCATTTGCCGACACGACTATTGGGACTATGATCGTCGAATCAACATCCCACATGGCGGTAACCTCGTGAGCCAAGTCAAGGTACTTGCTCAGTTTATCCTTCTCGGCTTTCACGAGGTTCTCGTCATGTGGTACGGTGATATCGACGATCACAGCCTGGCGCTGAGACCGGTCTACCAGCACGATATCAGGCTTATTGGCGACAATAGTCCTGTCCGTGATGATAGAGCGGTCCCAGTAGAGCAACGCACGACCATTCTCGAGAACTGGCAGAGGTGCGTACTTATAGTACGGCACCTCGGACTCGACAAGGCAGTATCTAAGAGCAAGTTGCTGGTGGATGATCCTGGCTACTAGGTTATGTCTGTGCAAGTACTCGCCGTTAGCAAGATGCGAACAACCGGAAATAACATGACGAAGAGATTCGCCTGGACGGCGGCATGCCCGACAAATGTCGACCGTACCGTCCTTCATTATGTATTTCCGGTAGTTGTTCGTCTTGATAACTTCGTCTGCAATTGCACAGGCAAAACCCTCGGTTTCTCCGAAGAGGTCCCCGAAACGTAGCCAGTTCACCGAAGCGAGCAGATTCACATCGGGTCCCGTCAGGGCCCGATAGAATCGCCCGTGCAGCTCCTTGCTCTTCCATACTTCCTTGCGATCATCAGTGCTGAGCACCGATGGTTTGTGCCAGTTCTCGTTTGCCAATGAAAGAGGCGTGAGGCTCCTGTCAACTGCCACAACATCGCGATGCATCCTGGACTCGTTGTTGCGGAAATTTCATTATTATTATCCACGTATTTATTTCGTTTCTTAAATTTAAGTTTTTACAATATTTATATAAAAGAACATAAAAACATTATAAAAACTTAAACCTAGATAGCCGCCAGCAGCGGGGCAGGGCCCAAGCTACCGGTGGTTAGGGCTGCAGAGAGAGGAACCTCCTGACGATGCGCGCTGTGTCGAGGATGACCGCCTTCTGCATCTGACCCTTGATCCAACCGTCTAGCGAAAGTCTCTTTATTATTATTATTATTATGATTTACATCAGACGAGCGAATGCTCATTCTATCCCCACTGTATCAAATTCATTTGGTGTAAACAAACGTCGAGCATTCTTTCGTTGTTTTGTTTGCGTTCGCAAAGATTCTATGGAATATTCTAAGAATGCTCGCTCGCTTGATGTAAACGGTACTAGAGCATGCGAACAAATTCTTAGAGCGTTCTTGCGTGTTCGGACGTGCTAGCTCCCCGGAGCGGTCTCTTCAAAGTGTTCTTGTGTTCGCGCGATCTGGATCTCATCGATGAGCAATGAGCATTCGCTTGGCTAATCTAAATATCTATCGTGCAAGAATTCTTGTTCTTGGTTCTCATTGTTGCTCGATGATATTTTGAAGTAAACGCTAAGAACGATCTTTCATTTACACTAAAAGATCGAGAAAGAATGCTCTTGTTGTAGCTCTAGCTCTATGTTCGTTCAGTTTAAATCGGCCTTTAGAGTAAACGAAAGATCGTTCTTAGCGTTTTCCATATATTCCATAGAATCTTTGCGAACGCAAACAAAACAACGAAAGAATGCTCTACGTTTGTTTACACCAAATGAATTTGATACAGTGGGGATAGAATGAGCATTCGCTCGTCTGATGTAAATCGGCCATTACCGGAACACTGTGATGTTTGTACATTTTTTTTATAATGAATAGTGACGAGACTAGCAGGACATATGCCCTATGGTAACCAACATGCCTGGATGCCTGCCTGCAATGGGCACAGTGACACGCAGCTATTGGAACATTAACGAGTCCAAATCATTTCCTAGCACCGCACGGCGCTCGTCACCCAACAATGAGATCTTTTTTCTCTAAGCCCTGTAATTTCACTGGTAACATTGCCCTTCAAACTGGAACACAGTAATGCTTGCCCATTACTGCTTGGCAGTAGAATAACTGAAAAAGGTACTTCCCTAGACGGACTCTGCAAAGAATCCTACCACTACTTGGCGGTAGAATAACTGGCAAAGAAGTAGTATTTCTCCAGGTGGACTGTGCAAAGAGTTCTACAAAACTACAAAAATGAATTTGTCAATAATAATTGTGAATATTGTGTACTTACTTTCTTGTATGGGCTTGTCTTCGCTGTCTTCGACATAGTTCTTCCTGGGGCCGCGGCTGTGGCGAATGTTGTTTTTTGATTCATTGTTGCCCGCAAAAAACACGCGCACACCCCTGGATCTGTACAAAAATCAACTCTATTTAAATGGCAATAAGGTCTTAAACAATTTTACGTTAGGAACACGGCTTCCTTTAGTGTTTATGAGTCAATTATCCAACTATTGAATCCAGTTTGGAATGTAACCAGCGGTATTTTTACAGGAATGAGTACCGCGCGATCGTAACTCGTATAGCTTAGCATTAGCGAATTTAGAAATTAGCGGTTTTGCGAAATTCAACCCCTAAGAGGGTGAAACAAGGGATGAACGGTTGTATGAAAATTCATGATATTCAAATTATTGTTATTTCTATCATTTTTGTAATTTCGAACTGTACGGGGGTGAAATGGGGGTTGAAATGAGGGATGAATGTCTCTTACGCTTTCACACCTAAACAACAACACCGCACCGATTTTGATGAAATTGTATGATTTTTTTTATTATAAGCTGTTTTAGTAACCGTAAATGTGGTATAAAAATTCTAGGTCGTCGTCGTCTGGGTATAAAAATAGGTACTGCCTGAGTTACCTTCGTATTTATTTCGCGAGGACGAAGTCGCGGGTAACAACTAGTAGATAATATTTTCAATGCAAAAAGTATTAACCTTAAGTTAGTTATAATGTTTACTAAAAGGTTGATTAACTAACTTCTGGGTGTCGGTTTTTTGCGCTTCATTAAAATTTACTATCATATTTTTTCCTTAACGCACCAAAACATGTATAACTTTAATAATAATTTGGATCGCGATTAATTCCTCTATAATGTTTTCAATACGAACATTGGTTTTTAAGTTTTTATACACTTCTCTATAATTAGAGATAAATAAATGTACTTATATTAGTTATTTCCCGTACGTGGAGTATCTTGCGAAGCCGAGGGTCGTAGGTTCGATTCCCACACAGTGCAAATATTTCTGTGATGAATTCAAACATTTGTACTGTTACTTGTTTCTATGTATAATAAGTATGTATTTACAACTACATAAGTATTAAATCAGCTATCTGGCCGCCATAGTACAAGTTTTGCTTAGTATGGGGTCAGATAGTGTTGCGTGTGAATTGTCCACCAATATTTATTTATTACTATCATGCTTGGAACGTATTAACGTATACAAACTATACGTACAACGCTAGTCCTCTATAACGATACAGGCAAATGTTAAAATTAATTCGGCATAATCAGCGCACGCACGATCAACTAGGGGCAGCTATGTTTGTAGCGGACATTGCGGCTATGCGACCGCGGCGGGAGATAAGAGTCGGTATCACGGTGCACCGCTCTCCCTGCCCGCCGCGGCCTTGCGTGGTCGCCGGCGAGATGATGGCAGACACGAATATAACGATCTAACTTAATCGGCTAAGGCTTTATGCTTTATAATATCAAGCTAAAAGAGAGAATAATATCAAAGCTAAGACCTTTCCTTAAGCGGTAGATCGTCCATGATGTTTTCAGTTATATATGTATGCAGTACTGGTGTAAAGTTTTACTTGTAGGTATAAAATACGTTTAAGAGTGCGCCTAATGCCAGGGAAAAATCAGTTTTCACCCGCGCGACGCGTTTCTTAAAACGATATACATAAAGTCGAGAATAGCATGACACAGTTTGGAGGAAAAATCAATATTAAATCAGGAGTCCATTTTTGACCAAGTTTTATTTAATTACCTACTCAATAATTAAACATAAATTTAAAAAAGTGTTCGGTTACTTTACTAGAACGTACAATTAGGAATTTTATTACCAAAAAATAATGTTTTTTTAGCTTTAACTGATGGATAGTAGACAAATGTTGCTGAATATAGACAACTTAGAACTAACTAGTTCTAACTTATGTTTTGCTCCAGAAATGTGCAAAGGTTATTTGGGACTCAACGATGGCGTTGAGAAACTTACAATCCTCACACAAAATGTACGCAGTATTCGCGCGAATTTTAAATATTTAGAAGTGTTCTTATCGAGACTTGGTTTTCTGCCTAATATCATTGTTTTAACAGAATGCTGGACAGACTGTTCCTTTGTTGCGATGTCTTTAGAAAATTATCAGTGTCACTACTCAAAAAAATCGTTTAATCAAAATGACGGCATAGTGATTTATTCAAGGGTGGGTTTGGACATAAGAGTAACTGAGCCACCTTTCTTGGATGCTAATTGCCTAATCATTGAAGTGGATAAAAGGACATCCATAGTAGCTATCTACAGATCACCATCTAAGTATAACATAAGTGATTTTAATAATTCACTCGATTCTATCCTTACCTCTCTTCCAGGAAGTACAGCTGTAATCACAGGCGATATGAATATCGACATCGCGCCTGTATCGGCTGACAGGCGTGCGGAAGAATATTTAGAAGTAGTTACGACCCATGGTTTTTTGCCATCACATCAACACCCAACTCGCAACGACAGCTGTATAGACCATGCCTTTATTCGATCATCTTTCCAATCCTCGACAGTAGTTTGTGCGTCGGGCATTAGTGATCATGAATCAGTCCTCTTGAGTGTCCAGGTAAAACCTTCATTAAGCAATCGGAACCAAAAAACCTTGACAAAAATTAACTATGGTCTAGTCGCAAGAGACCTGGAGCAAGTGAACTGGACAGATTTTTATAATTGCCACGATGCCACGCTGGCAGTTGATAAATTGAGGTACATAATAAATGCAGCAATCGATAAACATAAATCAATATCGCAAGTCCCGAATTCAAAGTTTATCAGAAAAGAGTGGATCACCCCGGGCCTCATTAAATGTATGAGAAAACGGGACTATCTCTATAAATTAACAAAGAAAAAACAAAATGATATACAAGCTCAAATTAATTATAAAAACTATCGCAACATCTGTAACAATATCCTACAGAACTTAAAAGATGACTATGAACGTCACAAAATTGAAATCTGTGGGGGTGATGGTAAAAAGCTATGGGGGGCTGTCAGGGAAGTGTGTAATTTTAAATCGGCTAAATCTGATAATACTCACTTACTTAAAGGTGGAGTGTCTCCAAAAATTGCTTTAAATAAAGTAAATAGTTTTTTTGCTACAATCGGCGAAGCGCTATCAAATGAAATTTTAAAAAACCTTAATGTAACAGAAAACGAGCTAGCTGATAGTGTAAAAAATAACCGTACCCCTTCAAACTCCTTTTACTTAAAACCCACCAATCCATCTGAGATTGGCACAATTATAAGCAACCTCAAAACAGCATCTGCGTGTGGGGACGACGGTATTAGCAACAGTTTACTAAAAGAATGCAAACATGTTCTAGTAGAACCGATAGCACACATTTGCAATATTAGTATAGAAACGGGAACTGTTCCATGCGAGCTTAAGAGAGCCAACGTTTGCCCGATTTTTAAATCAGGTAACGTCGATGAAATCTCTAATTATAGACCGATTTCTCTGCTAAGTTCCATTTCAAAAATAATTGAGAAGGTTGTTAATAGTAGGTTAGTATCGTTTCTTGAGAGAGAATGTATTCTTTCCGAAAACCAATTTGGTTTTAGACCCGGTAAGTCAACAGAGGACGCCGTTGTAAGCCTCGTCGATTACGTGTCGGGCGTCCTAGATTCTGGTCGCAAGTGCATTGGTGTCTTTCTTGACTTGGCTAAGGCTTTTGACACTATTTCCAGAAAGATCCTCATTAGGAAGCTTGAGGGAATAGGTGTACGAGGAATGGCACTAAATTGGTTCGAGTCCTATTTAACAGATCGATACCAAAAAGTAAAAGTCGGAGATCATAGTAGTGACTTGATGCAAGTGTCATTTGGCGTGCCTCAAGGGAGCGTCTTAGGCCCTACTCTCTTCCTGATATACTTGAATGAGCTTTGCAACATCTCAATCAGCCAGGCCAAACTTTTTGCCTTTGCAGATGACACAGCGATTATATTTGATGGGTATGACTGGAATGACGTGAGTTTACACGCAAATAAGGGTTTGCGACAAGTTGTCAAATGGTTACGCAATAATTTACTCACCCTTAATGCTAACAAAACAAAAATCATAGCTTTCCGGATATCAGCTAGAACGAAACCCAACAGGACTCTCTGCATTAAGCTCCATACATGTGAAAATGTAAAGGAATCGCAGTGTACGTGCCCAAAACTAGGACAAGAACATAATTTGAAGTATTTGGGCATCTACATAGACGAGCTCTTGACATGGACCAAGCAGATTGAAGCAGTTAGTGGTCGAATCAGAAAACTGATATTCGTTTTCAAGAGACTCAGAGCCGTTGCAAATAGCAAAATAATAGCTATGGTGTATACCTCCCTTTGCGTGTCCCTGATCAGTTATTGCATTGTTTCTTGGGGCTCAGCCGGTACGCGTAATCTGATGAGATTTGAACGAGCACAAAGGGCTGTTTTAAAAGTCGCGTACAGTAAAACCTACAGGTTTCCAACCAACCTACTGTACAAAGAAACTGCGCAATTGACAGTAAGACAAATTTATATACTGGCAACTGTGCTGCGTTTCCACCGAGTTGCTCTCAGTTCGCAGATAGGTGGATCAGAAAGTTCCAAACAGAAGCGAAGCAATCGTTGGCCAGTTCCACGATCAAAAACTCTAATCGGACAAAGAAGTTACGAATTTCGCGGTTGCTATATATACACAATATTAAATAAAAAACTAAAAATAATCAATAATTCTAGACACATCTGCAGGAACAAAATCAAGTCCTATCTAAACAGCCTACAATACAAAGAAACTGAAGACTTGATCCGAATTATTAGCTAGACTGAATTTGTGTTTGACATTTAATTTCCACAACGGATAGAGTTCTGTGGCTTTGGCCATAACCCAAAGCCCAAATTAATGCAACTTTTACACACAAACTCAATCAAAATGTACACATCTATATACACAGTCATACCACACAAACACATAACATCCACTTCACACGCTCACCGCATCCGCTTCCTACAAATCACACGAAACCGTTACATGGCGTGTAAACACCAAACTCACTCGTACTGCACACACGTGCCACACCACACACTTACACCCTACATACACTACAAACACACTCACTTGTTATTTCTTTGAATGAGTGCGCGTTTTTGCCCAGTTATTGTGTTCAGTGCTGTAAATGATTGTGTGTTATGGATGGTTTCCTTTTACCACTTCAATAAATAATTATATGAGAACATTAGGAGAGCACTAGTCATTGCAACACAGGGTATCCTACAGCAATGACTAGGGTCTGAATGTAGAAATAATTAAGACCAGAATGTAATCGTTTTTGAAATTAATTTAGGAATTTACACCAATACTTATAGATATATTGTTTATGTATACCTTAAACCGATAAAATTATTTCATGCTGTAAGAATTGTCAAATGTAATTATTTTATTTTTGTTTCCAAATAAATTTTTTATTATTTATTATTATAATGTGGGGTCATCGCTGATAATTTCGAGTACTCGAATTAAAACGGGTTTTTTCGGTGTCATTTTTATTTTTTTATTGTAAAAAACTCTGATCTATTTTTAAAATCCTATTCGGTTATTATGCTTCTTCTTGATTGTACCCACACGTCAATATTTTTTTTGTCATAGTTTTTAGTTTCTTAACTTCAGTGAGCGGCGTCGAAAATGTCCTTTTTTCGTTTTCTGGCACTAGGCGCCCCCTTAAGTTACTAGCGGCGCGTTCTGGCATTGTACGGATATTGTCATATAAAGACAAAATTACTCGAAATAAAGTCTAGGAGTCCATCGCGGACAAACAACGTGACGCGTAGTTTATAAATATTATAATGTACTCACCGCCTTGAGTATTTTTCAGGTTCCGTGTCGCTCTCTGGGAACATGATCCGAGGCATCTTGATGGAACGACGACGGCGACTATCTGTTGAAAATATCATTCTTTAAATGAAGTTCAGTAATTCTAGCATAAACAGCCCACTAAATGTTCCCACTCCCGGGACTCTGGGCCTTCTCTGGCAATGAGAGAGTCAAGGCCATAATCCACCACGCTGGCCCAGTGCGGGTTGGTGGACGACACATGACTTCGAAAGATTCTAGGTACATGTCAGATTCCTCAAGATGTTTTTCTTCACCGTTTTAAGTTTACGCATTCATTCGTCATTACGCACATGACTTCGAAAAGTCAGTGATGCGCGTTGTTTTCAACCCGGGGCAGGCCCCGGACACTCGGCCTAAAATCCATACAGACGGTGCAGTTGACATACCTACACTCACACAACTACGCATATGTCGTTCGAACACATTTACGCATGTGTGCGTGTCACCTAGGGTTACTAAATTATTTTATGGAATAGCTGTGACTCGTGAGTTCACCTGCCTGTGTTAAGTGACCTATAATCTTACCTAGTTAGTGTTCGATCTTTAATGTAAATATAACTTTCATCAACAATCAGAAGGGAGAAGATTTAAAACAAAATAGGAGATAATAAAGGTACCATGGACGAATTGATTTTTAGTTAAGTACACTTACCCAAAGAGAAAACTTTAATCTGACAATATATTAATTAATCACTCCACATATCGTGTATTTCACATTAGATGGTAAAACTACGTCCATAAGTTGCATTTACACACAGTTCACTATAATCAGAGTATACACTGCACAAACTAATTATTAATTATTTCCATCGCATGTCTCACCACAGTAAAGAACAACATAATTTTTCAACTCAAAACTACAATTTAATTTTGTAAACAAACATTCCGAATTGTTGTTACTATGGCCGCCTTGTGGATCTCGTGTCTCGCGGGATAATGTTGCTAGTTCCGGATTTATTTTTTTACTAATTGCTTAAAAAAATATAACTTTTGTATGTTGATAAATAGTGATTTATTTATTCGCATTATAGTAAGGATCGCATAAAACTTTAAATATTGTGAGAATAGTGAGTGAGTCTATTATACTCAAATCACATTTTAAGGTTGAAGTCATTACTTAATAATTTATTTGCGCCGAATAAACAAAAATCAGTTTTAATTTCAAATTAAATTCAGAAACTTAATTGACCAAATTTCAACGACGATCATAAAAAACTTGAACAAAAATAAACGAAAGTAATTTTTAGTTTTGTTTTCATGTTTCAAAACTATGATCTACCAAAAAAAAAGAAACATCAAAGGAGACATGGCCCAAATCGTACCCTGACCTCGGCACAAAATAATTGTATCTAATCTCAAAAAAATCTAATAACTGTATGTAAATATATTTTAGGAAAAAAAATTACACCACTCCCATAACCCAAATTAGTGGCTAACATGTTTTTTTATCAGTGTAGTTTTGTAGGCGTTTTTTTAAAGTTCACCAATACTGTTTGCAATCCGATGTAATCATCATCATCATCTTCGTAACATCTTAGCATATACCTCTCTTCAAGTACGCCTCATATCCCAGGCCTATGCTAGTGCTGTGCTTGTGCCAGTACTTGTCCAGATTTGACCCGCGATTTAAGCAAACTGATAATTGAATACAAAGCATATTCTATACCTAAGCATATTCGTGCATTGTTTGATATAATATATCTTTATGACTCAGCCGGTATATATTATTTTTATATCATTAACACCAAATTATACAATATATTTTGTTCCATAAAACGAGCTTTTGACACGAACTTCTACAAAACTTCTACAGGCAAAAAAACGCAGGTTAGCCACTCAAACGGATGATGATGATAGTTTAGAATATTATTACTAATAACTTAAAATCTGAGGTACATCAAAAAACCCAGGTGTGGCACCTGGGTTTTTTCAATGTGTCTTTGTTTCACAATAAATGGAGCTATTACGTAACAAACATATAAACGAATTGAGATCCGTCTCCTTTTTTGAAGTTGGTTAAAAATGAAACTAAATCGTAGTAGTACCGGTAGTACTAGAACCGGTAAAGTTTATAAGTCAATGTCAAAGCCGTTAATTACTGAATAAGTTTTAGTTTAAAAATATCGTTATTTTTTTTTTGGAACTATCCATTCCAATAGTCAATGTACTCGTATCCTCTTACTGGTTTTAATGAACGGTTGTTGCGAAATCTTACATAAGCATACTACTTACTAGATGAAATCCTATATTCATTGTTCACTATTGACCGACATAATATATACATGGACGCACATAAAAGTACAGATAGTCTAAATATTGAACCTGTTTCTTTTTTTTTGAGTCGGTTGAATGCTAAGAAATAATCACTTATCAATAAATCTGAATAGTAGCAATCTTAGTAAAAAAAATCCACTAAATTGGCAACACTAGTGTCTAGTGACTTCGTGAATTGCGAACTATACTCCGCGCCATCACTCGTTACCATACGTTTTTGGCGCCACTGACGTATTTCACAACGATTAACGAAAGCCGCAGTTTAAAAACAACGAGTTTAATAATTTCGTCACAGGACTTCAGTGTTGGCGCGTACTTCTAACCAGAATAGCTAACACAGTTTATAAAAACGATTCAATCTTTGTAGAAATTCTTATGAAATCAAAAATCTCTTATTGTTTCGTATAATAGACGAAAAATTTGGTACCATTTTGTTAAATAATACAGCATCATGGTCGTATTCTCATAGAAAATTATCGTCCGATATAACCCTTCGTTGAGTGCTTCTCGCGGTGCTTGCGGGGAAGGAAGCTTGAAACTGGCGGGGGGTGGGGAGTGTCCGTTCTATCTGTATTATCTATTCTATGCCCGGGGTCTCCCGACTAGACCAGCCATAACTTAGTAATTCTAATAAAGAACTAATTTACTCTCTGTGTTAATAATTACAAAAGACCACTAACAGCAACCTTTTTAGGTAACCAGATTGGAAAGAATAGAAGGTGATATGGCACTTTTCAGATTAAGGACAGACTCGAAAGCTAGTCTTCCACATATTCACTACGCCAGCACACTTGCCATTCACAGTCATACTAGTAGTATTATAAATGCGAAAGTTTGGATAATTCCTGTTCAATCACGTCGGAACAGCTGCACAGATCGAGTAAAAATTTAGAAAACAGTTAGATTATAATCTAAGTAACTGTTTTCTAAATTTTTTCTCACTCGAAAATTACGGAAATGGGAACTTCGCAGGACTCTGTTAGTAGCTCATAATAAGTAACGTTAAACATGAGACCTTCTACAGAATTTTGTACTACAATTGTCCGACAATGTACTTACATTTAGTCGGCCAGCGTTTGATTGTCCTGGTGACCTTGTACTGGCCACTCCTCAGCTCGCGTGGCGTCCAGTTCGTAGCCTGCCATTGTACAAAACATTTTTTCAAATGCTTACAAACATATTGAATTTAGGTGATACATTCAAAACGATACCCATGTCCATTTTTCTCATTACAACTAAATAAACAAGCAAAATGCCTTCCATCAAGGAAGATTTTTTTATTTTCTAACACACTTACATGAAAAAATGTGTAGAACAGTTCAGTTCTAGGACAGTAGTCCAATACTAGAGTAAAATCATTTTCGGATAGCTGTAGTCATTTCTCTGTATTTCTGAAGTAGTTAATTTGTATACTTTGTAATCATCTTTAATCCATAAAGTTGGAGTACCTGAATGACAACTAAAACTTTACTATAATTAACTTATCTATACTAATATTAGAAAAAGATACTAGCTAATTTTGGCTGTTGTGATTTTACCAGAGAGGTAATTCTTCAGAACCACGGTTGTTTCAAAGATGGTAATATGCAGCGACTGGCAAAGAGTTCTGACCACCCTAGGCCTAATTGTGAGGACATGCCACCACCAGGCGTGTTAAAAACAAGACCAAGTAGCTTGACAGTCAAGCTTTATCAGTTCACAATGCATTTGGTTTTAGTTTTGTCTCAGTCTAGTTGAAATACGTAGAATAGTTGCAATGATGTTAGGTTTTTAGTTCATCCAAAATCTCGAGGCCTAGGTTTTAGCCTAATTGTTACGCCTTTATTGGTGCAATTTTACAATGAGTTAAATTTCACACTTAAATTAACAAAATTAGCAGGCTTATTAGGCTAAGGGTTAATGAGGCCCAAAAATGCTACATTTTCTAGAAATTACATCTGATTATCTAATAAATTTTTACACAATCATGATTTTTCAACTGTAACGAAATGGTTGTCCCCATTTTGTCAGATTTGCCCTCTATGAAACTAAACAGAGAGACAGTACACTAATACTTCATAGTATTTGTTTCTATCTAATGTGTAGAAGTTCTATAAGAACACTATTGCTTTTCTCAAGTTTTAATTTTACTGGGGAATTAGGTAATTTTAATCATCCACATAGGACAAAATTTCTAACTAAATTAATGTTGTGCTACTATCTCTGTATGCCAAGTAAGGCAGAAGCTAGAGATCCTAACTGTGTCCAAAACCAAATATCTGTACCTAACCTAGTCTTCACAGTCCAATAAAGAATAGTATCATTGAAAAAAATAAAATTAACTGACATTTTCTTCATGCTTCTAAGGGTTCCACCTTATTGCCCAAGTAGATTTCACATTGTTTCCTATTCAGTATTGTTTCCTTCTATACATATAACAATGCCCTACTTGTGCATCTCCACCTCGAGAAGAAATAGGTACAGTCCGCGAGGTATAAGCTGAGCTTTGCATTAGTGTGAGTGATCACCAAAAGTACAGTCAGACGCAGGACGCTGTGACCATGTTCTCTTAATAAGGTGTTTCTTCAAACCAGAAGTGCTGCCATCTGAATATGATTTTGATGAAGTGTGAGTGGTGTCAATATATGTTTCATCGGTATAAACGATAGACCTGCCCTGAATACAGTATTCGGAAATTTTAAGTAAATAAGTTATACGTAGGTGACGGATCTCATGCTTTTCCATTAAAATTTTTCTGTTATTCTCTGTTCTTGACCATTTGAATCCTAAAAGAGATACTTCTTTTCGCAATGACCATATTGATCCTGGATAGTTAATGTCAGCTTGTTGTTTAAGAGTTTGTTGTCTGACTGTACTTTTGGTAATAGATGCGTATGCATCTATGCATGTGATCACTCACACTAATGCAAAGCTCAGCTTATACCTCGCGGACTGTATCTCTGTCTAATAATAATTTTCTAGAATTGTTAAATAACATAATTAAATCACAAGTAAGATTGTAGTAAGATTGTTGGTTCCAAGTAACTGAAGTAGGTAGTATACAACAGCAATTTTACTTCATGGCTAGTTATCAATGACCCAGTTAGTAGTGGATAAGTACTAGGTCTTAGGTTTATAATGCTGCATTACCATTGACTCTGCATACAGAATAATATTCTAAGATGCTGATTTTTTTAGTTTGCAAATGTATGTGGTTGTAACACATTTTTTTAGTTTGAAAATGTATGTGGTTGTAACACATTTTTTTAGTTTGAAAATGTATGTGGTTGTAACACATTTTTTTAGTTTGAAAATGTATGTGGTTGTAACACATTTTTTTAGTTTGAAAATGTATGTGGTTGTAACACATTTTTTTAGTTTGAAAATGTATGTGGTTGTAACACATTTTTTTGGTTTGAAAATGTATGTGGTTGTAACACATTTTTAATGAATCCAGCTGAGACTTCATCAAGTCAAACAAGTCAAACTGTACTGATCATGTGCTATTTATTATCAGACATGCATTATGTGTGAGAACATTAAAAATGTCTGGATTTTTTAAAGATGTCCTATTAAATGATGTAAGAGTAGCAGCATAGAAAAGAAATTGAATTCTGCTCTACAAGTCTTAAGTTCAGATCTCATCTTATACGTTTGTATGTTCTAAGTTACAAGAAATGTTAAGTTACTGAGTTATAAGTACTGCTAACATAAAGACATACAGTATACACTGAAAACAATGTACAGACAACTGCCTGTGCTTGTGTTATTAACTTAATCATTTGGCCAGTATTTGGCTATTATTCTTATTTATTTTTTTAGAACAACAAATCAATATTAAGACAGCTAAATGAATAATTAAATAAGGAATAAAATAAACTCCAAAATAGTCAAAAATAATGCACATCATTATCTGATCAAAATAATCAAGAATAAATCAAAACAATGTTTACGATTTCAATCAAAGTTGAAGATAACTGTATTTTAGGTAAAGATAAATAAAGTACAAAAAAAATACTTTCATGTAGAACATGCATACTAAGCAAGAAGGAACATTTCATACTCAATATTAAAACCACTTTTTGGTTTACATGCAAGTATGGGACTAATAAAAAAAATTGCATAAGATACTCCTTTTAACATCACCTCACAGCCAGTGAAAAGCCAGCCTAGTAAGAATCAGTCTAGCCATTACAGAAACTAGCCAGAAAAAACGGATAAGACAGAAAAGTTGTAAATTTGGAAATAATACAAACACTTTGATTGTACATATTATACAGATAGATTTTTTTAAAATAAAGAGTGACGAGACGAGCAGGACATGTGCCTGATGGTAAGCTACATGCCTGCCACATAACAGCACAGTGACACGCAGCTATTGGAACATGAAGAGTCCAAATCATTACTTAGTACCGCACTGCGCTCGTCACCCAGAGATCTAAGTTGTTATATCTCTAAGCCGTTATATCTCTAAGCCCTGTAATTTCTCTGGAAACATTGCCCTTCAAACCGGAACACAGTAATGTTTGCACATGACTGCTTGGCGGTAGAATAACTAGCAAAGGTGTGGTACATCCCCAGCAGGACTCTGCTACGAGTCCTACCACTACAATATAATTTAATAAGTTTTTTTATTAGTGTCGAGATGAGCAGAACATGTGCCTGATGGTAATCAACATGCCTGTCACATATTAGCACAGTGACACGCAGCTATTGGAACACTAAGAGTCCAAATCATTATTACCTAGCACTGCACTGCACTCATCACCCAGAGATATAAGATGTTTTATTTCTATGCCCTATAATTTCACTTAAAACATTGCCCTTCAAACTGGGACACAGTAATGTTTGCACATTGCTGCTTAGCAGTAAAATAACTGGCAAAGGTGTGGTCCTTCGCCACACGGACACTGCAAAGAATCCTGCCACTACTGAAAATATTGAAATTATAAGTTTTCCCAAGTTTTTGTTTACAAAGTTTCAGTAAATATGTTTACCTATATCTTATTAGTTATCTGTGTTTTACTTAAATCCTTAGAAAATAAACTTTAATATCAAATCACAAAGATTTGATTTTGATTCCGAGTCTATTTCTCAAACCAAAATCTACCATGTTTTTTTTTAGATTTTAACATTGTGACTATAATGACTAGTTTGCAATCCAAGCTTTTATGTTTAAAACATGTAATTCTAAGCAACGGTACACTATGTACACGGTGTACTATGAGCCCTGGAAAAAAACATACTATGTGCTTGATGCACTGCTAAAATAGTCATATCAAAAAATGTTCATAATAACTTTGTTACTAGACATGAATATCTGAAAATTCATTGGAGTAACATACAATACATATTACTTTCATAATATAGATTAGTTCAAAAATAATTACAGCTCAGAAAACTTTACATGAGAATGTTTTTACATCTCAAAGTGTTACTTTTAGCACATAGCAGATATTGGTTTGACGACAAAATGTTCAATTTTTACCCAAATCATCAGTTAAAAGGTATGTGAAAACGCTCCGCATGCACATAATGATAATTTACAGAGAGACATGCCCAGTCTAGGGTTAACAAATTGACAGAATGAGCAGAACATCAAGAGTAAAATCGGCCAACAGCACAGTGCCACAGTTCCTTATCTCTACACAGCACTGCAATGCACTCTTCACGCAGAGTTAAAAAGATGATTTATTTCTTTACCCTGTAATTTCTAGCGAAACATTGCCCTGGAACACAGTAATGTTAGTACAGTCCTGCTTGACTGTAGAATTACTGACTGAATGTGTGGCGATTCCTCAAGTGACCTCAGCAAACCACTACTGGTCTTATTAATTTATTGTAATAAGAATATTGTCTGAAAATAGGTTGTTGTCACATCAAGTTCAAGTTGGTACTCAGTACTAAAATGCTGCAAATCATGCAATTCAATTTTGAAACACATGCAATAATCACACAATGTTGCTGCAGCAATGTACAACATTAGAGACTATACTAAGATGTCTCTATATATAAGCATAATATAGTTTTAGCATGCTAAGTGTTCATGAAACTTGCCCCACACCCCTCTAAAGCCTACAATTTTTTAAACTAAACATGTTCAGATATATTTCTGTTGAATAAATTGCCAAGTGAATGAGCTAAGTAATGATCATCTCAAGCTGATGCAATGAATGTGGGAACTTCATGCACTTCAACTCTGCATCACAATGGTACAAGAATATTTGAATAGACATTTGGTAAGTTGTGTAGATATTGTATAGATAGAAGGTAGTTTCAGAATCTCAGTCTATATTAGCTAAAAGATATTTTCAACCTGTGTTCTGTGGTATTAATTCAAAAATCAAAAATAAACCCAACAGAAAGCGCATGCAAACGCGTGCAACTGGGTAAATATCTACTTGGAAAACTAGGACAGGAAGTAAGAGCCCAAAGAATTTTACATAAGCTAGGTGGCATGTCGCAACGAAATAAAGATGATTTTCTTACGGGACATTTCACCTTGTCGTCCGAGACGCTGCCCACGTCGTTCAAAGTGTAATTCCCTTCCTCTACCTCACCGTTTTCTCCATTACTACGTCGAGTTTTCACCATGGCGTAAATCGAATATTACTTCTCATTCAACTACCAAAAAAACGTTCCGTATAATTTAAACGACAAAACACACACACGCAATTGAGTTATATTTGAAAAATGTGGCGTATTACAGTCAAATTAGTATATAACACGACAAAGGACGAGCCCTATGAACCGCACATGTCGTTGAGAAGCGCCATGTTTTATGCTGAACGAATTTTGCTCCACACGATTGTGGAATCAATGAACTCACCAATTAAACCCCGGGTATTTTCATAAAATAATATAATTACTTATGAAAACTGTTGCACAACTAAGTAGAATTATAGAATAATCGAAATGGACGCTACACATAAGAGAATTTCACATTTTTCACGAACTCATGGACTCTCAGTGTTTTTATTGATAACTGTCAAAAATTCCCGCAATTTTGACATTTTCGAAAAGAAAACTACGACCACAGAGTGTACAATGTTAACATGGTAAGTCTAGTTAGGTCATCACTCAACATTTTAGGTAGAGCTCATGAGTCTAGTGATAGTCAAAACTCCAATATAGTTTGGCCAATAAGTCTTGAAATATATTTATGAGGAACGATAGGGTTTATGAAATGAACAAATTAAAAAATCATTTTAACGATGATTTTCATCATAAAAACATGCATTATTGAACATAAATAAATTATTGAAGTATACACTATTATCGGTGCACCACAGACAGGTTTTTCGTGGGCTAGGAATTAACCTCAAGCGTCACGTTCGTAAATGAAAGAAATCTTTTTGTAAAACCGAGACCATGACCATTTGCCTCCTAGAAGTGCGTTGGCATTTCTACATGGTCGCGGTCATGGCCACGCCCTCCGGTTTCATCAGCGTAGTTTCCAATGTAAGCTGTCAAATTCTGAGCTATAAGTTTTCACATCTGTCGGCAGTTCCTAAGCTGCTGCTGCCAAAACGTATGGATATTAGAAAAAAAAGTTTGAAGCAAAAGCTGTAAATTAACTTATCTTTAAAAGATTAGAAACGTTTTATTCATCAGTTTAATATTTCAAGGGTTATCGGCCGCGAAAGAAAAATCCGGTTCATAAAATCCTACTAATATTAATAAATGTCAATGTATGTATGTTTGGATGTTTGTTGCTCAATCACGTTCTAACGTATGAACGGATCGGGCTGAAAGGAGACGGCCCATTTTCCATGGGCATTTGCCCCACAGAAAAAGTGCAAGAGACTTGACCAAAATTGGATCATTGAATAGGATTTTTAATATATATTGAGGGACCGTTTATGTTTTTATCCTGCATAGCGGGGTTTAAAAGATATCAACTAAAACATTGAAAATAAATAACGCCGCAAGTAGGTAATCAAGAACGTGATTATGTACTTACTACTAAAAGAAGGTAGTAAATTCATTACTTTGCGACGTACTGTGCTCAGAATAATGTCGACTCAACACAGAGAAGGACCGGAGATTCGGCCAAACCACAAAAAAATTACAAAAGACTCGTTTAGCTCATCCTTTGCCTGTACTGCGTCCAATGTGACCAGCCCATCTCCATTTTAGCTCTTGTGCGTGACGTTCTGCATCTATTTTAGTTGCTGGTCTTGTGGCTAAGTGGTTAGTAGCTCTGCCTGCGAAGCCGAGGGTCGTGGGTTCGATCCCCACCCAGTGCAAATATTTGTGTGATGAATTCAAATGTTTGCACTGTGTCTGGGTGTTTCTAAGTATAATAAGTATGTATTTAAAATTATATCAGCTAACTGGCCGCCATCACACAAGCTTTGCTTAGTTTGGGGTCAGATGGTGTTGTGTGTGAATTGTCCACCAATATTTATATTTTATATTAATTTGGTTTTATTACGATTATCTTCGCTCTTGATTTTATCGCTAAGGATCAAAAACTGAAGACTAAGTAAGATCTCACTTGGCTAAATCTCATCTTCTATACTAATATTATAAAGAGGAAAGATTTGTATTTTTGTATTTTTGTATTTTTGTATGTATGTAATAAACTCAAAAACTACTGAACCGATTTCAAAAATTCTTTTACCAAAAGAGAGCTACATTATCACTGAGTAACATAGGCTACTTTTATTACGAGAAAAAATTAGAATTACTTTGATTTCTTTACTAAAACCAACGCAAGGTATAAAAAAACAGCCATAAAATGGCTTTCATCGCATACGCTGTGGAAAGTACCAATGATAGAACAAAACAATGTTCTACAATATTATAAAACGTATTAAAATCTACAAAAAACCTCTCGAGATCATATGTCTAACTACTGTAATTACGTCGCTACAACTGCTTTTTTACATTTTAAAAGAAGATAAAAATGCCGATCAAATTCAGACCATGTTATCCATACATTTGTATTAATTCTTATCCAAATAAACTATTTCGTATTCAAGATTGCTTTAATACCTACTGATTCCTTTTTGAATTATTAAAATCGGACATTGCATTCAAAAGATACTACGAAGTTAAAAAATTCCATCCTGTCGAAATAATAATAAACGACGCGACGGGCCGGCGCGGCGCGCCGACTGTAGCGCGGCGCGGCGCAACGTGGCGGTACATGCCATCGATACAAATCAATGGATGTGCTCTGAGAACCTTGAAATTGGTAACAAATTGCGTCCCAATGTGTATCGTAAGTGGCTTACAAACAACCAATCTACTTGACCCGTACAATCGCTAGCGGCGAGATTTGCTGTGGTTCTACTTATTTTGGTTGTTGACACCGAATAATGATAGGTAAAAACGTCCGGCGTCCACCTCGTCCTGCAACCGACTAGAACGGAAAGAGTGAGCTCACTCATCCCAACGTTGACATGATTGTGTGCGCCCTGAAGTTTGGTAGGGCCTATCTTAGGTTCTACGATTTATGGTAATATTATTATTTTGTTTCCGCCGTAATACATTACAGCTAGCCGTTTTGAAAAACAGTGCCTTTTTGTAATTCGGCGGTTCAACGATTAGCCGCATTGTCATTGCGATACGTTCTTCAATAAGGCGGCCCACGTTCAGCCGTATTGTATTACTGCTTATATTATAGGGTGACCAAATTTAAAAAAACATAATTTAAATAAACAAAATCAAAATTAATTTCATTCATCCGAAAAAACTGACCGATTACTTACGGTATTCCTTAATAATTTTTTTACAACATTTTACCTCTCTCATAAAGTTTGAAAGCCCATAAATTGATATCGGTGACGGTACACCTAAGAAACATGATGCACTTCCATAGACAAGGGTCTATCATCGAGATTTGACTCCGGGTGGGCTCCCGCCAGAAGCTCTGTGGTCAGCCCTGAGTGTCGCTTCTCCATACTCGGCATGCGATACACTTCGGCTACTTGCATGGCTTGCTCCACTCAGGACCTCCCTTGAGCTTCTGGCTTCCGCATTTTTTTTAATACACTCCAGAGGTAGTAGCGCCAAGACTATATAGGTCGGTATGCTCCGAGTCGGATCTGGGTCTCATGTAACCAACCCGGTCGGATTTAGTCTTAACAAGGTGGACGGTGGAAACGAAATAGTTTCCAAGTAACACCCAGGGTGACAAGTGACACTCCAATAATATTGTGTACAATCCCTCCGAACTCCAGAATCCACTGTCACTTTAGCAATTTAGCAACACACTTACAGTACCTATTCAATGCCATAGTTGTTGTTATGTCAGGCAGTGCCATGAGTGTTAAGAATCGGAACTAAAAATTGTGAAAGAGGCGGCTAATCTCTCGCTTTATTACTTTACGGCTAGCCGTGTTGAATGACGTATGGCGTCGAATACATTCCAGCGGTTTTTTAATCAGCCGTATTCAATCCGGCTGATCGTTAAACCGCCGCTTTACAAAACGGCCCTCAACCAACTAAGCCACCAGGCCAGCCAGTTTAATGTTTTTACACTTTAAAGTTTTGGTTTCTAATTTTGATCATTTGGAAAAATTTGGTCATGTACGTTTCATTTAGCATACCTACTTAACAAAAAATATTGACCCCGTGCGAAGCCGGGACGGGCCGCTAGTACCTCATATTTTATTACGTAATTACGTATCTACTAAAACAGTAATAATTACTTTTTTCGTTGATACGTATTAGTACTATTTTTAGTTCTTTTAAAATATTTTAAGTGGTTTTATGATTAATTTTAGGATTGATTATTAAACTTGACATCCATTTAGATCTTCTTTTGTTGTTTAAGTCAAAAACTAAGCCAAATATCATAATAGTAGGTATTTATTGAAGTTGGCGCTTATTTTACATGTTTGTTTTTGATGGGATTGTTGTCTAAAAGAACACATATGGGCTTAAAGTTCCGGGGTTTTTTTCTTTCGGTGTTTGAAATCTATAAAACTCATATTTTGAGGGGATTTCGCGAAAAAAATGTTGGGAAATTGAGAGCTGCTTGAGATGGTTCTCTGGGAGTCTGACATCTGGCAACACTAATTTGTAAATACTGTGAACGGCTGAAGAATTAGTATCCATGGCCAAGAAATATTAATAAAAAAAAAAGTACTGTGAACTGTGATGTGAAATTTTGTGTTCACTACTTCACTATTCACTACATTTCTGATTTCTATAAATATTGAATTTATTGTTATTCATAGTTTTGGTTAGACAAGTTCTAACATAGTTAGTAACATAGTTCTACATTTGATTTTAAATGCATAGTAGTTTATTTTCTGTATCAGTTTTCATGGAGAGCTAAAGTTGATTCCTTGATTCGTTCACATTGTCTCATAACTCGCTATAAAATGTAAAACTAACTTCTGATTCAAATTAACAACAGATTAATATTATTAGGACAGTACGTAATACCATATACCTTCACAGCACTTACAAAAATGTCTGATGAACCAGCTGTACCAATGTCGCCTGATGGACAAGACGCAAGTGATCAGAGAAAGCTGCAAGGCGAGGACATGGATGAAGAGATTTCAGCGCGCATGACAGCTTCGTATAGCGAGATATCTTTCCACTCGGACCAGGGCCAGCTTGACGAACAGGAGAAAGCGGCAGGCCCTTCCAGGCCCTACAATTTACCAGAAAATCGTAAACCAGAGAAATTTCCCTTAGACCTTGACGGACATGTTAGGTATGAAGGAGACATGACACATTATGTGGCAGATGATTTAGAATTTAAGATTAAGCTATCAAGTCCTATTACAAAGAGGGGTGAGACACCAGTATTTGGTAGTTCTAGTGCATCCCGATCAAGCACTCCATCGGGTAAACTATATAGACAAATACTAGCTCCACAAATAGGACAAATAGATATCACAGTTTTAAATGATCTAGAATATGAAGCACAAAAAATTGCTCAATCTGTTGATAACTTGATAGAGAACTTATCGAGTATATTACATTCTAATTCTTCGCTCACTGCTGAAAATATGGAAGTATACAAGGATGCTGTGGGTAAAACTTGTGATGCAATGGATAACAATATAAAGAGCATGTACACAATATTGGCGAAAGGAGAGGAAGTGTCACAAGCCATGATTCCAGTGCAGGCACAAGCTGCAAGAATAGCAGAAATCAAAAGGTTGCTACAAATATTTGAAAACAATTTTTGAATTCTGCTGTTGATTGTTTGTTAAAATCAAATAGGAGATAAGTAAACCTAGTACATTCTATGCTTTGTAAATAAGGTACCTACATCACGTAATGATTACAATCAATTGCCTAATAGATAAAAAAAAACTTGTGATTGAATATTGTTGTTTAATTTATAATTTCTACATTACTTGACTGGCCTCGTGGCTTAGTTGGTAGTAGCTCTCCCTGCGAAGCCGAGGGTTGTGGGTTCGATTCCCACCCAGTGCAAATATTTGTGTGATGAATTCAAATGTTTGCACTGTGTCTGGGTGTTTTCTATGTATAATAAGTATGTATTTAAAACTATACAAGTATTATATCAGCTATCTGGCCGCCATCATACAAGCTTTGCTTAGTTTGTGGTCAGATGGTGTTGTGTGTGAATTGTCCACCAGTATTGATTATAATTATTAAATCATATCTAAATAATTATAATGATATTGAAGTACAATCGGGTTGAGGATTCTTCCTGCCACTACTTTTCTAAAAAAAAGAAAGCTTTTAGCATAGTGTTACATTAGAAAGATGTAAAACAACCTATCATTCTCAATGGTGAACAACAAGAGTTCAAGGCAAATGTGTGAAAGTTATTTTTGAGAAGAATCTAATTAATTTTCAGATTTTGTAGTTAGTTTTTAGTGATGATACAAATATGCCCATGCTATTCAGGTATTCCATATTCCCCAAATGTTCCTCATTGAGATAGATAAACTTTAAGCTGTTTTTAATGCTCCTAACAAATTAGGAATAAAGTTGAGATAAATCCAAGGATTCAGCAAATTTACAATATGTTGTAAAATGTCGATTATTTTATCCAAAGATAGTTTTAATTTTATCCAAGTTTTTGTACTCCATACATTAGCCATTTACAACCAGATTAAAATAAATAAATATTGGTGGACAATTCACACACAACACCATCTGACCCCAAACTAAGCAAAGCTTGTGTGATGGCGGCCAGATAGCTGATATAATACTTATATAGTTTTAAATACATACTTATTATACATAGAAACACCCAGACACAGTACAAACATTTGAATTCAACACACAAATATTTGCACTGGGTGGGGATCGAACCCACGACCCTCGGCTTCGCAGGCAGAGCTACTAACCACTTAGCCACAAGGCCAGTCAATAACAGAGTTTTTTTTTTAAATGCATGTAATAACGTTTTGTATTTATGTACCTATATGGATATTGTATTTTATTGTCCCGGAAAACAGTAAAATATAAAAAACCAAAAAACAACATGATGTATGCAAATAGTGTATTTGATTGTAAATAAATTAAAAAAAAAACCATTCACGATATTACTGTCAACGTCAACACCAAAGATTTTTTTTGACAACTGACGTCTGTATTTCATTTGTTGTCAAAATTGTCATTCTTTCGACTCGCATCGACCGAGTTGGTTGTCGATACTTTTAGTGAAATAAAATTATTTTCGAACAGAAATGTAAATTGAATTATAATGAACGTTAACATTTTTGTAAGATTAAGCGTATTGTTGCTGGTCTTCAGACCATTTAACATTTAGCTGCCACACAGATATAACGTATAATGGGTGACGTTGTAAGCTTATTCTCTGTGATAATAATGAAACTTAAATCTAAGTTCAATGAAAGTAAAATATATTTCCATTATGATCTTCCTCTGGAGAAACTCAAGAATGTGAAGTGGATGAACGAACGAGCCTCAGCAAACAAGGCGTACATTCCTTCTACGGTGAGATCTAAATTCATCTCCCAGTTAGTTGCTTGGGCAAAATAAAACTATATTTATTTTGACCAAGATAAACGGTACATATTATCATTAATTAATGGATTTTGATTTCTATAGAAGATGCATTGTAAGATGGTAACATGATTAAAATTAACAAGTGTAAGTATTTAATTTTAACATTTTAATGGCAGATTGATACTCAGAAAATAAAAAAAAATGTTAGTTGGAAACTAGAGAGCCGTCCAGTAATATATTAGTAAACAAGTAAACATTAATAATTAAAGAAATATGTTATGTTATCTGTATTTCATAATATTTGGTGCAGTGTTTCCTCTATCTTAATTAATTCAAAGTATAGTTTACAGTGATTTCATTATTTCCTTCCTTGACAACAATTTTATTACATCACATTGTGGATTTTGTTGGTATATTTATTTAAATATTTACTTTAGATAGGCTTAATATATACTTTACATTTTTTTTTTTTTTTTTTTTTAAATATAAAGTGACGAGACGAGCAGGTCATGTGCCTGATGGTAAGCAACATGCCTGCCACATAACAACACAGTGACACGCAGCTATTGGAACAAGAAGATTCCAAATCATTACCTAGCACTGCACTGCGCTCGTCACCCAGAGATCTAAGTTGTTATATCTCTAAGCCCTGTAATTTCACTGGAAACATTGCCCTTCAGACCGGAACACAGTAATGTTTGCACATTACTGCTTGGCGGTAGAATATTTGGCAAAGGTGTGGTCCTTCCCCAGGCGGACTCTGCCAAGAGTCCTACCATACATAGGAAATGCTAAGTTCCGAATCATTTTTAAAATATTTTGGTAGGATTATACTAAAGTTATTGCTTAAATAATTTTGACAGATTTAAATATTTTATCATCAAACTGATGTTAAATTTTAATATGTATCACTTTGATAAGTGTTAGAAGAAGATAGTTACAGTGCAAGACATTTTGACTAGTTATTAGTTGTTTAGTAACAAGCTCCGCCTGGAGAAGTACCACACCTTTGCCAGTTATTCTAACGCCAACCAGTAATGGGCAAACATTACTGTGTTCCGGTTTGAAGGGCAATGTTTCCAGTGAAATTACAGGGCTTAGAGATGTAACATCTTAGATCTCTGGGTGATGAGCGCAGTGCAGTGCTAGGTAAGGATTAGGACTCTTCATGTTCCAATAGCTGCGTGTCACTGTGCTGTTATGTGTGCAGGCATGTTGCTTACCATCAGGCAAATGTACTGCTCGTCTAGTCACTCTTTATTAAAACAGCTCATACCTATAGTACCTAGTATTAGTATGTTTATTTAAAAAATATGATATATTATATGAGTGAAATTATGTATAATCCAATGTTTCTTAAATTTTATAGAGTCTTAGAGTCCAAAGTTCAAGTCTATGTAGAATAGTTGGTTTTTGTTTTGAATTATCACAGTATTTAACAATACTAGTATAATGTCCAGTGAACATTATTATTTCCATTTACTTGATGCTGCATTGAAATATGAGAGACTTGCAATTAATAAGAGTACTTGTTATTTTAGTGTTTTAAAGGTTACCAGTCGTTATGATAACTAGAAAATATTCCTTTCAGCTTGATACAGGTGGAATGTTTAACCCTATATTACTGATGCTTGTTCATTTAATGATTTTTTTATGTAGTGATAGTTTATCATTACCAATTTATGTTTTTAAAGATAAGATTAAGTGTTATGCATTATTAATGGCTATCAGGCTTTATTTTTCTATAGGGTTTATGTCACCCTATATAGGGAATATTTGATACATTTGTGCTGAAAAATAAAAATATTGAGGTCCTTGTCATATTCACTGCTATGAATGAGATGTATCAAAACTTAAATTTTTAGCCAACTTCAAAAAAGGAGGGGGTTTCTCAATTCGACCATGATGTAATATTTTACATATTTTTTTGTAATATTAATAGGATTTTATTTTTTAAGAAATAAATACAGACAGTTTTAAATTCATTCATAATAATTCATAAAATTCAGAAATGGCACGAGTTTCCATGTTACGTTAGATATCATACTGTATTTTTTATTATAAATTCCATAAAATAGACTTAAACCTTTGTGGAATATGCCATAATAAGTAGTAAATATTTAGTACATATTAATAATAGACACCATATAAAATTTACATGTACTGTAAAAAACAGAAATTAGGAAAATTAATAAATTAGTTATAAAATGGATGATTAATTTTGTTGTTAAAATATTTCGTCTTCCACTATGCTACTATCTACTATGCATTTTTATAATTCTCTTCTGGTATTTTGATACAAACGTTTGAATTCAAGATGAGCTAATGTTGTTGTAGTGTTAATTTCGAGTAGTTTTAGTTATGGCTGGCCTGGTTGAGAGAACGGCGACTGCCGGCCCGGAGCCCCGGACTCAAATCCCACTCGCACCACTATCTTTTCCGAAATCATGTGCATAATGTCGCTAACTTAAAACGGTGATGGAAAACATCGTGAGGAAACCGAAATGTACCTAAAAACTTTCGCGGTCATGTGTCATCCACCGATCCACACTGGGCCAGCGTGGTGGATTATGGCCTTCACTCCAAGGTTAGATCCAGTTTGATCCGGTCTAGTATCCGGATCAGGTTTCGGGTCCGGAATGGTCACCTAGTCGTGGTCAAGCCACAAGACCGTGCGATAAGTGCATGCGTGCGTTTTAATTAGTGGTTCGCCTAGGTACTGGACCTAGCCCAGGGGGGTCATGACTTCCATGCAGTGGCGTAGCGTACCTTGGCGGGGCCCCGTATAAAACACTTACGAAAAAAAAATGTTTGCATAGAATTAAAAAGAATATAATATTTTTTCGCCATAAATTATCTCTCCGTCTCTTTCCAAAACTTTTACAAACTATCTAATACCTTTAAACGAGCAATTCGTTGTAACGTCGGGGGCCCCCGTGTTCGGGGGCCCCGTATAATGAATTCGGCAGATACGTCGGTAGCTACGCCCCTGCCCCCATGACACAACAACCCCTTCCGCTTGGATCCGCTCTTGCTCGACTCTCACCGAGTCACAGCAGTGGGAACATTTAGTTTCCTGCTTATGTTAATATTGTCGTAAACGCTAAGTGTTTGTGTGTTGTCCACAGGTGGAGAATGTAGCGAACGTGTGCACGCACGCGTTATGTGTGGCGCCGGCGTCGTTCGGCGCGCGGGAGCTCCTCACGCGGTCAGCGAACGCCCCGCAAGCCATCGCAGCCGTGGTCTATGGCCTCGCGCTGTGTCTCCTCTTCGCTGTCTCTACCACCTTCCACTCGGTGTGCTGTTGTCGATCTGACACGTGAGTTCAAACCTTAAACCTTCTCTACAGGACGACCAACTTATCTGTGGAAAGTAACGAAGCCGCCACGGTCGAAAAGTGTTGCATTACAAAATTAGACAACTGTGTCTGTGTTCTGTTGGCGTCAGTAGTTCCACTTTTGGCCGTTCTACACATAAGTTGGTGGCGGCACTATACACTTAACCCTTAAGTCACAAGTGACATCATCTTGTCAGGTGGTTTACATCTCTCTATACGCGAAGCCCCTAAAAGCCTTCACTCTCTTTCTAACTCCAGCCCTAGAGTTAATACCCACTTGTGGTAAACATGGCTACGCAGAAACAATGCGCTGCTCTGGAAGGGACATGTCGTAGGTACGCTTATGAAACTTTTTGTAAGGTATCAACTTGAACTTGAAGTCGCAAAAAAAGAACAGAAAATCAGCGGTAGCTCTTTTATACCAAAATTATCGCCAACTATATAATCAACGTCTTTATTTACATGTTACCAGAAACGTGTGTAAGTAACTACGTGCATGAACATAGTCAAATATAAGTTAATTTTTTTAGTCAAGTCCCTTATTAAATCCCAAATTATATTTATTGATTGATTAATGATTAATTTCAAACAACCCAAAGTTAGCGGTAGTGGAGTTTTTAGTACATCTATATCAGTAAAAAACGCCAATGTCGAGGAGGTTTTTCATACTGGAACTGCGTAACCCTCTATTATAGCTTCTCGTATAAACATGGAGCAGTGTTTATGTAAGATTTTCATGTCAACAACTCGTCACTCGTTCATCCTCCACGCGTGTAGTAGTCACGTAGTCTTATCACACATCAAATATTATGTCTGTCAAAATCTACTGCATGGTCTTTACAAGTTAAACGCAAACACACATTAATTCTGGTAAATTTGAAAAAGATCCTATTTTAAACAACAAAAGTTGACATTCCTTGAATGACGCTTTCGCGCAAATCTAGCAATCTAGCATGGAGGGTGTAAAACTGCTTTTAAAGACATGTTAAGCCACCACTAAGTAGGTACACAAAGTACATTGCTTATATATGCAAAAAAATACAAACCGGGCAATATTTATATGTATATCTGGATGGTAATAAATGCTAGGATACTCTAAGACATGAGGTACAATTTAAAATCAATCTACACACCTCTAAAACCAACGAAAAATAGCCTAGCCTAGTAATGGCCTTCGCCTATCCTTGTACAATATAAAGCTCTTTTCATTGATTAAAATGTAGAGCGACAGGGCGAGCAAGATGTGCATCTGATGGTATGCCACACGCCTGTTCTTAACAGTATAGCGCCACGTGGCAATTTTTAATAATACCCACTCAGGCAACTCATTCTACAGCCTAGACGTTCTTATCACAGTGGACGTGGACTCGGATGGCACAGGACCGAGGAAGATGACATAATAGAAGAGAGGCCTATACCCAGCAGTGTGAGAGAGAAGGCTGTGGATCATGAGGATGGCTATATACCACAAATCCATCTAGAAATGTTGACGTATTTCTAGTTGGCCAATGGCCATGGTCCCGGGTTCACCCGAAAATTTCTTATCATTACCCGGGCGTGACGCTAGAATTTAATTCACACCCCCCGACAAATCTGTCTGTGGTGGTCAAACAAGTTTTCACTTCAAAGAAAAAAGCGTTTGACTCTTGGTAACGATGATATCGTTGACCCATTTTACAGCTTGACGTCCTAAACCTTGTCTCGGCCACCACTCGGTCACAACCCTAACTTCACCTGTTATCACCGGGTCTAGTGACGTATCTAGACCAATTCCACTTCAGCTGCATTATATGTAGTTACTTGCGTTCGGGTCGTCGGAACTATCCGACGCGACGTCCCGAACGTTCGTTATTCATCGGATCTCGGTATTTCGGACAGATGGAATTGGCACGTATACTACATAGATATTAGAACTTAGGTCTAAGATAGCCTCCTAAATGTTAAATGTAAAATAAGACATTTGGACATTTTGACTAAAAGCATTGATCCTCATGTCTGTGGTGGCTAAAGTTATAAATAAAAATAAGCAAGCAGTAATGTGCAAACATTTCCGATTTGAAGGGCAAATTTGAATTTCCAGTGAAATTACTGGGCATAGAGATAAAATGTCTTATATCTCTTGGCGACGTGCGCAGTGCAATGCTAGGTAATTATTTGGAATCTTCGTGTTCTAAAAGCTGCGTGTCACTGTGCTGTTATGTGGCAGACGTGTTGCTTACCATCAGGCGCATGTAAAAACACATTAATAGTCACGCAGTTATACAAGTCCAAATCACTATCTAGTAGTACACTGGCCTCGTCATTCCAAGATTTAAGATGATATATCATAGCCCTATAATTGGTTTGAAAACAGTGTCCTTCAAACAGGACCGTAGCATAATAACTAGTAAAAATGTGGTATTTCCACAGGCGGATTCTGCAATGAGTCCTACTTCTATTAAATAATATTTTTTTGAGTCGGCTTAATACTACTCTTGTGTTTCGTAGTACATTTGGAGATTACCTACATAGGTACAACATCAATTAACACAATTCACGATCCTGTCGTTCGTACTCAAAACAATTCTCGTAAAACCGTAGATATAAACGCGATACCGTACCAATCGTCTAAAGGGGTCATGAGGTTACGAACTCGAGTGCCTTTCGCCAATTTTACACGTGAAGGCTCCATCCGAAATAGCTTTAGCGGGTTGTTTCTTACCCCGATCGATCAGAGTCAAGTATAAGGTGAATTTGTATAGAAAATGCCTTGAGTCGAGTGATCCTAAAATTCCTTTAATATTTTAAAATAAATAGCTATCTCCTTTTTGTGTACTGATATTGTCATCATTATAGCTCTTTATAGCCCACTGCCGTGCATACGTATCTCTATGGGTACGCCATTCGTTCATTGCGCCATTAATTTTGCTCAGCCAGATCTGCAGTTCCGTCCTGGGATATAACGGGAGAAGTATGTGACAAGTCTTCAGCTTGCCTGAAATACCTTCCCAAAAATTGATGCTAACTCTCGGAATACGTTGTTCTTCTATTTAAAAAGTTTTGATAACGACAGCAAAAATACTTTGAACTGACTCTAACTCTAACTGAATTTAAAATTGACTCGAGCAAATACTCGGCGAAGCAGAAGCTCAGTGAAGTTACGGCTGGTTTAGTCGGGAGAACGGCGACTGCCGATCCGGAGCCCCCGGGTTCTAAACCACTCGCGCCACTGTCTTTTCGAAGTCATGTGCGTAATGCTGCTAACTTAAACGGTGGAGGAAAACATTGTGAGGAAACGGACATGTGCCTAGAATCTTTCGAAGTCATGTGTCATCCACCAACCCACACTGGACCAGCGTGGTGGATTATGGCCTTGATTGACTCTCTCCTTGCGAGAGAAGGCCCCGAGTCCTAGCAGTGGGAACATTTAGTGGGCTGTTTATGTTTATGTAAATACTCAGCAATTTATTGATACTGGCTGGCGATGACGATGAATCATCATCAGCCATTCATCGTCGATTGCTAGACATACGCCTCTTCCAATTTAAACCACTGAACTCGATCGACAGCTCCGGTCATCCACTGTTTCCCTGCCGCTTACCGCTAACTACCTTACCGCTTAACTAAATCGGCTTTGGTTTTGCTATTGCTGTTTCTATAATTTCAAGGGAAGAGAAGTTTTAGGAGATATACCCCCACCTAGTTCGTCGTTCCACTTGGCCGCAAACTCCCACTTGCCTACCTTATGGTTTCCACTCAAGAACCCTCACTTACCCAATAACATTGACAATGACGAAGGATGATGAGTCTCAAATAGTATCGAATCGATTAAAATTGTTAATCGACTTCAAAAAAGGATGTTTTCAATTCGGTTGTATGTATGGTAAATCAGTTAGTTCAGAGATGGTCCCATATACCTATTGTTTTTCGAAATCAGTGGGGTGGTTTTTGAAATAATGGACAAAAAACTAAAATTTTCTTTCATTTATCTGACTTGATGTTGGATGACTTAGTGATGGTTGCTTGTGAAATTAGGTCGAATGTCTGAATTTAATTTTAAATCGAAGTGTATTTTTTCGGACACAGTAAATTATCGCAATCATCTTTCAAATCTTACTCAAAACTGTAATAACAATACCCATAACCCCGTAATCAAGTTCTGTTGTTTCGAGACATTTTGCTCAGTACAATACCAGTAAATAAGTACAACAAAGAAGGTTCTAACATTGCAAAGTTATTGAACTCGTAAAGAGATAAATAATGTCTATGAGAGATCTGTTTGTAACAATATCACAATGCCAGCATGAATTTATTTTATTTTTAAAACATTACGCACTAGATTTTACTACGGATGATATAAGGTATTACAAAAAGTTTTTACCCTGATCCACAATAATTGTACGTAACTTGATGAATTCAACATCAACAATATATATTTGTCCTAATGTCCTGACACATAATAGTACATTATGATTTATGATCTAATTGCGGTAAGTTGAAAATTACAGCCGAGGCGATATTGCTAGCTCGAGCCGTAGACGAGAGCTACAAGAAAGTACAAAGCGCACGAAAAAGCAAGCCTAATCATTTTTACTTGTTTACAAATTAGCGCGCATCAGCGCTTTCTTTTTAAAGCAAAGTCACAAAACCAGCCGGTATTTAAAGTATTTTTTTTGTGTGTTTTGTTACTGTTGTAATTTAAAGTCGAAATTAATTATATTAAAGAATCAAATGTTTATTTATCTCATGAAATGTTGATCACTTTTCTGACATAAAAACTCTTTGCTAAGATATAAAAAAGTACCGTTGGTTTTAGACGGAGCATTTTGAAAAACCGTGCGTTTAACATTACATTACCGCACGAGTACGTAATGAGATACATTACGATGTTGAAATTGGTGAAATAAGAGACCTTATACGAGCAAATGTGTTATAAAATAGATAGAAAACTCTTTAGGACACAAACTCAGACAAATTATTATTCTTACAAAAACAAATAGATGTATTAGAGTAAATAAGTAAATATACTTAATAATTAGCGCCACACGATTCAAAACCAGTAATAAATGTACCTAATTTATTTTGGAGGTTTAATTTTTGAAGTTGAACTAAACTAAACTACAGAAATCTATTATGCCCGAGCTACATGCAGCTAGTTTTTCAAGCTATGCTAGTAAGCTAGCAAGCTAGTGCTTATAGCTTCGTGTAGACAAAACTAGCGTTGCGTAGCGTTGTCTACGCTCTGGCAGAATACTAGAACAGCGCTTCTACCGCCTAACTAAATCGGCTATCGCTTTGCTAATGCTGTCTCTATCATTTCAAGCGAAAAGAAAAGAGAGAGAAACATCAAAGCGATGACATTTTTCGTTCGGCGGTAGACCCCCAGAAGTACTAGCTTGCCAGCTTGCTATCCTAGCTTGAAAAACTAGCCTCGTGTAGCGCGGGCATTACCATGCCGATGACCGTAATTGATTTGTCCATCTGAACAATAAACGGCCATCCAGCCTACCTTAAAACCCCTAACATAGCTGTAGTATCGAGTACCCCAATCAAGTTTAATTTATCTATGACATGAGTAAACCCTGTCGACGAGTAAACCAATTTTGGAGAGAAATGATTCTCTTAGTTCCCGGCCTTCCGAGGCAATGAGGTCAAGGGCGAATCGAGGTACGAGTATGCTCGGACCGCGGCCGACTCTCGCGATGCTGACGATACTAAAAAGAGATTTAATAGCAATCTAGATTCTGATCATTATTATTCATTTCATGTTTTAAATCCTTCATTCGATATATAAAGTATTAAGTCACACTAATATTATAGTGGCGAAGTGTGTGTTCCCACATATTACAGTAACGGCTGCACGGTTTTGAATGGAATTAAATATGTATTATATATTATATTAGTACAGAATTAACATTTTATGCTATATCCTGTGGGTAAGTAATATGTACTTAATGAATTGATTAAATGAGTCGAATTGTGTAAATAAATGATTAATCATCGTGAAAAACTGTTTAGCCGTGAGGTAACTATGATACCGTAGCGAGCAGTTAAAAGCAACGTAAAGTTATACCTAACTAGCGGCCCGCTCCGGCTTCGCTCGAATAATAACCTAGATATCAACTGCAGCGCCATCTGCCGTAGCCTATGTTACTCGGGAATAATGTAGCTTTCCAAAGGTGAAAGAATTTTTGAAATCGGTCCAGTAGTTTCGGAGCCTATTCATTACAAACAAACAAACAAATATTTCCTCTTTATAATATTAGTATAGACTACCGTTAGTTGAAAATAAAATAAATCGTGTAAGTAACACTGCAAACATAAATATGGTAGGTTATATAACCTACCATACGAGTTTTTGTATCTATATATGTACTTCTACTATACTACTATTATAAAGTAGAAGAGGTTTTTTATTTGAACGCGCTTATCTCTGAAACTACTTTACCGATTTCAAAAATTCTTTCAGTGTGGGATATACTTATGTATACGCGATCCCTGAGTGCTATATAGGCTATATACCTATAGCTATAAATCTATTATGTACCACGGGCGAAGCCGGGGTGGACCGCTAGTTAGTTTATAATCGAACGTCGTTAGAACAACCCTGAAATGGCAACAAAGTGTTTAGTAAAATGTATGGAGCAAGTGATTTTCAACGTTGGTTTCATAGTAAGAACAGTCCATAAAGATGAGTATCACACCGATCACACGTCCCTATAGGCGTCCTACAAGTGTTAATCTTGTAATATAATATGTACGTGTTGATTCAGCTTTAGGAAAAATTACAATATTGTCAATTATTTAATTTACAACACATTAGACACTTTTTAAAAGTTATTCGGTTTGAAGGATATTTTTTTTAAATTATCAATTCAGCGTGACTGACGAACAAATCGTGAGCTTGATGGGAAACAACTCGCCTGCCCATAACAGTACAGTGCCATACAGCTATTTGAACATGGACTCTCCAAATCACTAACTAACACTGCACTGTGCTCGTCACCCAGAGATATTAGATAATTTATCTCCTTGCCGTTCATTTCGCTAGCAACTGTGCCTTTCTAACCAGAATACAGTTGAAGTAAACGGTAGAATAACTAGCCAAGGTGTGGTACTTCCTTAGGCGGACTCTACAAAAAGTCCCACCACTTTAATCATATTTTCATTCAAATTACTGTGCCAAAAAATCGTCTTCACTCGTCACTATCTATTAAACGGGATAGGTACTAAAACGTAGAGAGCAATTTCTTAAAGTCAAAGAAGGCATCATTAAAAGTAGTTGAGGTCAAGGAAAATACTTAAACGGTTTTAGTTTTAAAACGTCTGAAGGCTGAAAACATGTCGGGACGTAAATAATAACAGTATTTTAGCGGACTTGTAATGGAGTTTCCAAGTTTTATAACGACGCTACGGGAAGATCAAGGTTACGCGAAAATAGAACAAGCTCATTTTACGGAGAAAATAGGAGGCGTGTGGAACGGGGAGGGAGATGGGAGATAGGTGGGTCTATTACTGTATCGCTTTGTGTTTGTAGCTTGTTATTGCTGCCATTTTTTAACTCCCCACACAAAAACTACGGAGTGTTCTATGTTTCCAGCGAAATTACAGGGCATCGAGATAAAACATCTTACATCTCCGGGTGACGAGCGCAGTGCAGTGCTGCAGGTAATAATTCGGACTCTTCATGTTGACGAAAAATCTACAAGGGCTTCATGGAACTTTTTTTTTTAGCATAGTGACAAGACGAGCAGGTCATGTGCCTGATGGTAAGCAACGTGTAGTTTTGTAGCGGTAGGACTCTCGACAGAGTCCACCTGGGGAAGTACTACAACTTTGCCAGTTATTTTATCGCCAAGCAGTAATGTGCAAGCATTACTGTGTTCCGGTTTGAAGGCCACAGAAATTACAGGGCTTAGAGATATAATATCTTTAATCTCTGGGCGACGAGCGCAGTGCAGTGCTAGGCTGTTAGGTAATGATTTGGACTTCGTGTTCCAATAGATGCGCGTCATTGTGCTATTATGTGGCAGTCATATTGCTTACCACCAGGCACATGTCCTGCTCGTTACGTCATTATACTAAAAGAAAAGAACGTTTGGCGTGTCTCTGTGTCTTCTGTAGCATCGTAGCTCCCAAAAGGATAAACCGTTTTTTTTTGTTTGAAATGTGAATTAGTGTCTAAGCTATGGTTGGTTAAAATCGGTTCCAAGTGGCCACCGTCACAAAATGGAGGGCTACTTTTTCTGAACTTCTTAAATAAACACATAATATGTCAAATGAAAGGGTGTCGCAGCTAACTGGCTTAATCAGCCCCTCAATCAATATCCTAGCCTATTAACTAAATAGTGTCATGTAAACAGCTTCCAGGCCCTTTTTTAAATAGTAAAAAATAGTTTCAGTTTACAATGCACATTATTACAAATTACAAGATTTTTAAGCGAACAAAAATATTTTACATTGCGGAATACAAGATAGCTGACCTTAACGTTCAAAAGTGTACCTATATCCCAAATTGATGACTAACGATTGAATTGTACAATATAGACCAGGGTAGAAGCCTTTAAAAATAATAAAAAGTGAAAAAAAATAGTAGTAGGATGAAACCCATTGGAAAAGGAGGGGAGTATTATAAAAATTAAAGGAAAAATAAATTACGGGCGATCTGAGGTCGGGAAGGGGATGGGGGTGAAAAAAGTTACATGGCAAAGTTGTAGGTAATAAAAAGATCTAAAACTTTTGTTTACACACTTTTTTCACATAACCTCAAAATTTATGTGAAAAATTCAAAAAACCAAGTTTTTGGTTTTTTATTTTTATCTTTTACAAAATTTTTTTTTTTTTAACGAAATTTGGTGAAAACTTATCTTTTTATGTCCCAAATACGCTGTAATTTATTTGATCAAAAATATTAATTTTTTCAAATTATTTTGAATGAATATCGAAAAAAACACCCTAACTTTCAATCGAAAAGTCACCCGTCAAAATATCAGCTTTTTTAAAAAATTTGGTATGTTTTCTGTTCGTTGAAATCTCTGTGACGTAGACGTACTGACAAGTTTTGGTCGGGAGTTTGGTCAGATATGACGATCGAGCAAGTTTTGATGAGATCTATGAAAACTCAGGGTGGACTTCCACATGGTCGTGGTTTGTCTGAAAGTGTTTTAACAAAATTCGTATTAACAATGATCATACTTTAAGCTTACGCATATCTTGAAGATAAAGATGAGCAGAGTTTGCGTACAGAAAGTTCCCACTTGCATGAAAATAAGTAAGCATTCTTTCCACGCATTTTAAATAAAATTCCAAATTACCTGCACGTTCAGCACGTATGAAATTTTTAACCAATGAGATCATTCTCATCATCATCTAACGGTTGTAACAGCTGCTACGAAATAGTAGGTATGTATCTAGTAAGACCCAGACCCGCCTAGCCCCTTCCCCGCTTCTCCATGAAATACCTTTTGATGGGCTACTATTTTTCGTATGTCACTCAGGTATATAATTAATTTATCTTAAAATAGTAATAAATAGACATATACGCATATAATTTAAAGAAGATTCGACAACTTTCTCCAAATATTGTAGATGTCTTATTAAATATTAATTTTATTAACTTATTTGTTTGTTAATTATAGTAGTATATTTTTACAAATACAAATACAAATACAAAAATCTTTATTGCTGTTTGTAGGTAAGATAAGATAATACAAAACATTTTAAAAGTTGCCCCATACAAACTGGCCTCTGCGAGAGGCATGCAATATGTCTGGCAAGACAATTTGTTAGTCTTAATTTTTAAATAAAAACAAAAAGATTTTTTTTTAAATAATTGTCAGCTGATTAAAGTCTTCTTCTTCCTCATCTTCTATTAATTTCTGGTTTTTATTTATGTCATCTGATTCTTCATCTTCGATTCATTTCTGGCTTCTATTTGGTGATATATATTTGTGTGAGATAAATGTTTGGTGAGCACAATTTCGCCAACGTCTTGTGTTTCATCAGGATATTGTCTTGTGTTTTCTGGTTTGATCAATATGTCCATCCAGGGTCTAAGGTCTTGCATTAGTAGATCTTGCAGTTCATCCATGTGAGGAATGTCAAAGAATGTATAAAGTGCAATAAATGTATATAATCAAAAAATCAAAAATGTCGTTAATTATAATATTCATGTAAATACTCAAAGAATGTCAAAATGTAATACAGTACAAACTAATTCATCATGATACAATATATCATTATTTGGTCTTATGTCAGTTGAATGTCAAATTTCATAATGGAATAATAATATCTATTGAGATATTAATGGAATAAGGTTTAAAGATTGTAAAAGTTTCATGTTAAACAATGTCTAAAATATTAGTATTCCAATTAATTTCCTTATCATTTAAAAATTCAGTTACAGTATAATAGCATTTGTGTATAAGCATTTTTTTTAGTTTACTTTTGAACATTGTTATGTTAAGTTCTTTTATGGCATTTGGCAGCTTATTATATAAAAGAGGAGCCATACAAAAAATGCTGTCACTCATAATCTTTTTTTTGCGTTTGTCTATGAGCAGTCTACACTTATCACGCCGGTTACGTTTTACTTTGTCACTCAATAGAGGAAAATAATGAGGGTTATTCCTTACAAAACACATAACTTCAAATATGTACAGGCATGGCAGGGTTAATATTTGGTTGTCTATGAATACTTGTCGACAGCTATCTGTAACTTGCATCCCGAACATAGCACGAATGCATCGTTTTTGTGCTTTGAAAACTGAGGCTGTATCAGTTGAATTCCCCCAAAAAATGATCCCATATCTCAAGACTGATGCCACCAATCCATGGTAAGATGTAAGAAGAGCCTCTTTCTTTACCACTGGAGCAAGCCTATGCAGAGCATATGCCGAGCTACCCAGCTTCTTGCAGAGAATCTCAACATGTGCCTTCCAATTCAATTTCATGTCTATTGTTAGGCCCAAAAATTTTGTTGTAGTGACTTCTGCAATTTTTTTATTTTGGTAATTTATGTTTATGCTACTCAAGTAATTTTTTGTTTGAGTAAATTGCATGAAATTGGTTTTGTTTAAATTAATTTTTAAGTTATTAATGTTTAACCAATGGATAGATGAATTTAGTGCGGCATTGATATCTTCCTCATAATTAGCTTTATCTTGACATGCTATTGTTATTGTGCTGTCATCTGCAAATAGTGACATTGGATGCTCAATTACTTTAGGAAAATCATTTATGTAGACAATAAATTGAAATGGTCCCCACACACTTCCCTGCGGCACACCAAATTTGACAGTTCTTTCTTTAGAGGTGAATATTTCCTCCTGTTTAGTTTTAGTATTAATCTTCGTAATTTTAGTTACTTGCCTTCTGTCTGTTAGGTAAGATTTTATTTGCAATTTTCTTTTTTTATCAATGTAACATGTAATCTAACGTTTTTCGAGTAATTAAAGTGTAAATTTTAATAAATAGCTCAATTTTTTTTATAATAATGAAAAAAATAAATCAAATTCGAGTTTTTTTCGATTTTTTGCTTTTTCTGAGAAGATTTACTATGGTAACATTTTTATTTTTTTTCACCATCGGAAAGTAGAGATTTCAACGAACAGAAAACATACCAAATTTTTGAAAAAAGCTGATATTTTGACGGGTGACTTTTCGATTGAAAGTTAGGGTGTTTTTTTCGATATTCATTCAAAATAATGTGAAAAAATTAATATTTTTGATCAAATAAATTACAGCGTATTTGGGACATAAAAAGATAAGTTTTCACCAAATTTCGTTAAAAAAAAAATATTTTTGTAAAAGATAAAAATAAAAAACCAAAAACTTGGTTTTTTGAATTTTTCACATACATTTTGAGGTTATGTGAAAAAAGTGTGTAAACAAAAGTTTTAGATCTTTTTATTACCTACAACTTTGCCATGTAACTTTTTTCAATAGGACTTTTAGTTTTGCCGGAAATCGAGAATAACCGTTTTTTACCCTTAAAAACTCACCCCCATCCCCTTCCCGACCTCAGATCGCCCGTAATTTATTTTTCCTTTATTTTTTATAATATTCCCCTCCTTTTCTAATGGGTTTCATTACACTACTATTTTTTTTGGTTTTAAAAATTATCGACTCTGGTCTAATACGTATTTAAACCATTTTTAGGGTTCCGTAAAACGTAAAAACGGAACCCTTATAGATTCGTCATGTCTGTCTGTCTGTCTGTCTGTCTGTCTGTATGTCTGTCTGTCTGTCTGTCTGTCTGTCTGTCTGTCTGTCCGTCCGTATGTCACAGCCACTTTTTGCCGAAACTATGAGAACTACACTGTTGAAACTTGGTAAATAGATGTATTCTGTGAACCGCATTAAGATTTGAACAAAAAAAAAAAAAAAAAAATTAGGGTTGCCCCCCATACTGAGAACTGAAACTCAAAAAATTTTTTTCATCTTATCTACACGTGTGATGTGTCTATCGATAGGTCTTCAAAAACGATGTTGAGGTTTCTAAAATCATTTTCGTATACACGGAATAGTTTGCGCGAGACACACTTCCAAAGTGGTAAAATGTGTGTCCCCCCCCCCCTCTAACTTCTAAAGTAAGATAATGAAAAATCTAAAAAAAATATATGATGTACATTACCATGTAAACTACCAACGAAAATTAGTTTGAACTCGATCTGATAAGTAGTTTTTTTTAGTACGTCATAAATACACTATTATTGAAACTTTGATCAAAGCTACAACGAACTACAAGAACTATGTGTACTATGTATATTATGTTACTTGCTGCAACGGAACCCTTCATGGGCGAGTCCAACTCGCACTTGGCTACTTTATTATCCGCAAACATTTGCCTATGATAATGGTTTAGTGGGTGAAATAGCAGCTATTAACTTATACACTGGGTTATAAATTATCGCAGACGAGCAAATGCTACTATTATTTTATTTTAACAAATTGTGTTTTGTCGCGAAAAAAATGACAAAATAAATTATTCAAATCTGAAATAGAAATTATTTCTCCTAATTTGGCGTAGGCCGTGAGCCGTGAGTCCCTTTTAAATACACGTGTCTGAATTTAATAAATTTTGTCCGAATTATTAATTAACCAGCAGTTGTTTAATTGTTCTGTATATCTGGAGAATAAAAAGCTTTTATGGACATTTTTTTTATCGTAACAAATACAAGAAAACTATGAGTTTGAGGAACAGTTCTAAAGAGTCTAGGAAAAATCCTTCCTAAAGAGGTTACCAATGAAATTTCTGTAGATTTTAAGGTATGGATAATGTAAAGTTTTTTTTTAACTAACATTAAGATTAAAATACTCTGTAGGTACTTACGCAAGCTACATACTCTCAGCAGATTAGGAAAATAAATATGGATGAAACTACTTATTCTAAAACCCAAGGTCTCAAACTCAAAGATAGAACAAGCTCCAATTATAAATAAATAAATTTTGGTGGACAACTCACACACAACACCATCTGACCCCAAACTAAGCAAAGCTTGTATGATGGTGGCCAGATAGCTGATATAATACTTATATAGTTTTAAATACATACTTATTATACATAGAAACACCCAGACACCAATTATATTATAGGTATGTGTTGTATTGTACAACCCTAGATGCAATGCAACCAGAAGTGTCATAGGTAGTGTTGACTTTGTTTATGACACCAGATATGGTACAATATGAAAAATATAAAAAAATCAAACAAAATAAACAAAGGTATATTGAAAACAGGATCAATTACGCCACAAACATGAAAAAAGAAATTTGGAAAGTGATCAAAGAAGAAACAAACAAAAATGCTAAGGAATGGAAGTGGGATCTAATGGATGATATTAAACACGTAAAAATTAGAAAAGAGCAAATAACAAACCACATAAATGATTACTTTATCTCTATTGGAAACAGTATCAGAATAAGTAGTATGCCCGTCTGTCAAGAAGCTGTAAATCAAATGAAATATGCAAATCAAAACATGGAGCTATTTGAATTTAATTCTATTTCACCATTGAATTTGATGAAAATAGCAAAATATAAAATAAGTAACTCTGAAACTAAGGACTTGTATGACATTTCAGGCAAGTTTTTATATAACTGCTTGACTGCCCTAGGCGACCATTTGTTATTTCTCGTAAATAGCATACTACAGTCAGAAGAATACCCAACATCACTAAAAAACACAAGAGTCACTCCTTTATATAAAGGAAAAGGAGATTCATCATTGGTGTTTAATTACAGACCGATCACAATAGTGCCAACTATTTCGAAAGTCATAGAGTCTATCATGTCAGACAATATAATGGAACATCTGAACAAATATAAAATTATAGATGACGCTCAATACGCTTACAGGAGAGGAAGGTCGACAACATCTGCAGCACAGAACCTTGTCGAAAAAATAGTGAAGGGATTAGACAAAAAGAAAAAAATGGCAGCGGTGTTTTTAGACTTATCAAAGGCTTTTGATTCAGTTAATCATGATTTATTGACACATAAGCTTATGGTTTATGGAATAAAAGGTAAACCGCTGAAATTAATCAAATCATTCTTGGAAAATAGGCAGCAGACTGTGGAAATTACAATAGAAAATGATATCCTAAGATCTGGTCATCAGAGAGTGGAAATTGGTGTACCTCAAGGTTCTTCTTTGGGTAACACTATGTTTTTAATATTTGTAAATGATTTGCCTAAAATTGCCTTAGAAGGTGAATTATTACAATATGCAGATGATACAAGCATAATATTAACGGCCGATACGAATGAACAGCTGGAAAAACTAATTAAAGAGTCACTGCTAAAGTGTGGAAAATGGTTTGACGTTAATGGGCTTAAATTGAACACCGAGAAAACAAATGTTATGTTCTTCAATGCAATATCTCCCAAAATAATAACCAACCCTATAACACTATACGATGGAACTATTTGCACAGTATCGAACCACGTCAGAGTACTGGGCTTTGAACTGGATCCTGCCTTAACTTGAAAAAAACACATAGACACGACTTGCCATAAAATGTCGAAAGGAATATATGCCTTGAAGCAGCTGAAAGAAATATCTTCGCCAGAACACCTAAAATCAATGTACTATGCCTATATTCACTCGATCCTGTCGTATGGTATAATTTTGTGGGGCAACTCGACGGATCACGAGAGAATCTTAAAAATGCAGAAACGAGCGGTGAGGGTGCTTGTAAGTGGTAAATATAGGGAATCATGCAGAGATCATTTTAGAAATTTAAAGATACTTACGTCTGTAGCTCAATATATCCTCGAGATATTAAAATACGTGAAGAAAAACATACAATTATTTCCACTTAAAAAGAACAAAAGCTCCAGAGTCAGAAAAAATGTGGAACTTTTTGAACCCACCTGTTACAGACTAGCGATGTGTAAAAAGTTACCCGAGGTCATAGGCCTGCATCTGTACAGCAAATTGCCAGCACACGTACAAGATTTAAGTAGTGAATATGAATTCAATAATGAGGTCAAAAAAATACTACTGGAAAAGACATTATATTCAGTGAAAGAGTACATTGAAAATGACTATAACGACCTAAAAGTTTAATGAAGTTTAACAATAATAATCATGAAATTAATTTATTAATGAATGCAATAAATAATAAGAATAAAATAGAACAAATAAATTAACGCCAGAGCCATGATTAGATAAAGGAGTGCCCAATCATGAAGAACTATGTGCCCAAACAAACCACAACAGCCCGGCCAACGTCACAGGTGAAACGTGATCAAGAACTTTAATAATTATTATATTACTTATGACGAGTCTGTACAGAAACTCATGTTTATTGTAACTAATGATGTGTGTTTGTGACTGACATGACAATAAAATTATTTCATTTCATTTCATATGAAATCTGTTATTTTTCCCTTGGATTCATGGTGTTGCCGTAAACGTTTTTAGACAAATAAAGATTGTCTGAAGATGAAAAGAAAGACATCTCGAACGGAAACATCGAAGAGATTACTTCCGCCGATTATCACTAGGACTATCAGTTCATTATATTATTCGATATATCAAATATATAATAAATAAATAAATAAATATTGGTGGACATCACACACACACACACCAGCAGACCTATTATATTAATTACATGTAGGGGTGATATATATTTTTTAAAATTTTCATCCCCAGCGTAAAAAGTGGGGTGTTACAAGCTTGGAATTTCTAACTTTGGCGTCGCGTCGTAGCTTGACTAAACCAATTTCATGAACAAAATTTACGTAGTTAATGAACCACCAGGAGACCTATGTAGGATGCTAGAAGGGTATAAAGTAATGATTCAGCACTATGCCGTCACTTGTAAGCTGTCCAACTGAGTACAGTCGAAGAGAGGGGGTTGCAACCCTCGTTCATATCTCCTTGTCGCATGATTTTTGTACGGCGTTGCGAATAATAGATTAGAAGAGGTATTGAAACTATAAAAGTTGTAAATTTTTAGTTTTTAATTATTAGTTTCTTGGAAAAATTCGTTATTTTCCGACGATTTACAGATTAAATTTGGGCATTTGATTATGTACGGCATTGGTTCCATACAGTTTCAATACCTCTCCTAATCCATTATTTCGCAATGCCGTACAAAAATCATGCGATAAGGAGAAATGATCGAGGGTTGCAACCACCCCTCATCGACTGTACTCAGTTGGACAGCTTACAAGTGACGGCATAGTGCTGAATCTTATTACTTTATACCAGGGATGTAACGGAGGTGATCTTATCGGAACCGAAGTCGGAGTCGGAGTTTTTAAATTTGATTTATCGGAGTCGGAGTCGGAACCGGAGTCGGAGGTAGGGTCAGAAGTAGTGGTAGGAGAGAGATTTTTATTTTAGGACAAATAAAACATTCATTCAAACTTTTCATTGTTTTGTTTCATGAAATATCACAAAAAATAAAAATAAATATGGTATATTCAAAAATAAACAAAAAATTCAATTAATTGAATCCCAAAGTGCCATATAAAGTATGTTAAATGAATAAAAGCTTTCAAACAAATTAAATTAAATACATTGACACCAAAAGTGTGTATGTATTACATTAATATGTATTTCATGAACATAAGCTTTGAAGCTGTCTCAGTCTAAGATATTTCTTAAGAGTGCGCCTGATGCCAGGAAAAAATCTGATTTCACCCGCGCGAGGCCCTTCTTAAAATGATATGCATAAAGTCGAGAATAACAAGACACAGTTTGGAGGGGAAATCAATATTAAATCAGGAGTAAATTTTTGATCAAGTTTTATTTAATTACTCAAAAATTAAACATACATTTAAAAAGTGTTCGGTCTATTATTTATTCTGTGGTTCGGTTACTTTAATAGAACGTAAAATTAGAAATTTTATTATCAAAAAATAATGTGGGGTCATCGCTGATAATTTCGAGTACTTACATGAATTAAAATAGTTATTTAACCGACTTAAAAAAAAAGTAGGTTTCTCAATTCGACCGTATTTTTTTTTTCTTGTAGATTAAATCGACCCCACCAAAAAGGTATTGGCTCGCTACCGAGCCTGGTGGACACGATAATATTGGCGGAAATTTAATATAAGGTGCTGGATTTTTGCGTTTTTCTATGTTGTTCTCATTTAGTATACTTTTCATTTTCATTACACTCGTGCGCGGGAGATTCCCTGCGCGACATGTTCCTGCGAAACTGTTCGTTACTGTCGGCGCAGGGCGCCGCCGCTAAGTGATGCTTCGATATCCGATTAACCTCCGATTCAAAAGTTTCGGAACCGGAGTCGGAACCGGAGGTGTTAAACTAATCGGAACTTCCGACATAACGGAGTCGGAGTCGAAGCTCCGTAACATCCCTACTTTATACCCTTCTATCATCCTGCATAGGTCTCCTGGTGGTTCATTTACTACGTAAATTTTGGTAACAGGCCTGTAGTCTATAAGTTTTCTTAGTTTTGCTTTGAATTTTAGATCAGGTTCTTGGATATAATTTGTAACGATGGCTACATATTGTATTTTTTATTTTGTCTTTATGTGTTGTATGTAAATGTACCTAGTTATTTAGGACACAGAAACTAAAATACATTCAAACGTGAAGTTCGCTCTCGCTGCCATTGCACTGTAAACTATCGCAAGCCACGTGCTTTCTCGGAAGTTTTTGGCACTGCAACATGTTTTGGCCATTCACGGGTTAGCAACACGTATACCGCCGTAGTATGTAGTAATATTGTCTAACCGATATAGAATGCTATTATACGCCCCGGCACGTGTACGCGATCCGAGAGACGACGTAAATAGCTGTGGATTATGTAAAGATAAGGCTTCTCATTCGCGTAGTGAGCCTTTCATTTAAGTCCATAGTGAGCGGCGTACGTTGCAAACGTACGTTTTACAACTTGATTAGAGTAATTTCGCATTATTGTAACAAGGATAAAATCGTCAGAATTAAACATAAATATTCAGTAAACCTTAGCAACTATGTCCATCATGTCTGCATTCAAGCAAAAAAAATGGTTGTCTGTAAAGTCGGGTTACTGACGTTAGTTGAACGTGACAACTTCAACTACGCCTTAGAGCGAGGTAACGCCGGCGGCGAGGTAACGGCGTTAACGGCACATGTCGTCATGTTTTGCGGGCGTGCAGCCGGCTTCATCGAATTATAAGACGTTGTCACGTCAAAAAATACATCAAAATCGGTCCATTCGTTTAGGACGCTACGATGGATAACAAGAACAAGTTCAAGATAGGTAATTTGTTTAAATTGTAGCGTTTAAATGAATGAAATGTCACAGATACAATCAAAAGGGGTCCATTCGTATGAATACTACGATTAAAGACACTTTGGATTGGACAATGGACGATTAGTCCATTGGTTTGAACTCTACTGCTACAGATGCCACGTACACAATCAAAATCGGTATATCCTTTAAAGCGCTATGACGAATGCCACGAAAAACGATCAAAATCGGTCTATTCGTTGCTACGATGGCTGCTACGGACATGGTCCAAATCGGTACATTTGTTTAGACACTGCGATAGTGCCACAGAATAAGCATAAGCAGCCCACTAAATGTTCCCACAGCTGAGACTCGGGGTCATCTCTCGCAAGAAGTGAGCCAAGGACATAATTCACCACGCTGTGCAAGTGCGGAATGGTGGATGACACATGACCTCGAAAAAGTCTAGGTACATGTCGGTTTCTTCACGATGTTTTCCTTCGCCGTTTTAAGTTAGTGACATTACGCACATGACTTCGAAAAGACAGTGGTGTGCGTGGGATTTGAACCCGGGGGCTCCGGATCGGCAGTCGCCGTTCGCCCGACTAGACTAGTCGTAACTTCTAACTTTATACGCGACTACGAAAGTAAAATACTTTACGCTTACACTTTGCTTATTACGCTTTATACTTTATCGTACTACGATATATATGATCTTAGTGATTCCACTCCACTCGTTTGTAAGTTGTAAGTCAAATATCGATGGTGTTACAGACGCGTTCAAATACGCTGCATTCGTTTAGACACTACGATGGATACCAGTGATACCATAGAAACCGGATATTTCACAATCAATATCAGTCCATTCGCATAAATGTAAAGAATACACATACCGCAGACATACTCTAACATGCACTTCTAATTTTACGCTGGGCCTTATAAAACGCAGCTGTCTCCTATCTGTCTCTATGCCGGAACGCAAATTAATTTTAAACTAGCAACGTGAAAAAGTCCCTAATAACTTCTTGTGTTATTTCGAATGACCGTATGTTTATAGTTTTATTGTACTATATATGTAGGTATATCATCCGCCAACCCGCACTGGGCCAGCGTGGTGGATTATGGCCTTAACTCTCTCTCCTTGCGAGAGAAGGCCCCGAGTCCCAGCAGTGGGAACGTTTAGTGGGCTGTTGATGATGATTGATTGATGTAGGTATAGACAAATTACATACACAAATAGAGATGACGGTTTGCCCATTTGTACGATACAATAGAAAATACTTTATTAAACAACTAGCGGTTTCCCTCGGGTTCGCCCGTGGTACATGTAAAATATATTCTGTATCTTTCAGGGTCACATACTTATAAGAATTTTTGAAATCGGTCCAGCACTTCCTGAGATTAACGCGTTCAAAAAAAACTCTTCAGCTTTGTATAGATTAGTACAGAAAAACAGTACTTAAACTTAAAAATTCTTCGATCCATGAGTAAAATAAAACTCACTTCTAGGATGATTTTATGTTTGTGTGTAAAATTGAACCTATGTACATACTTATATTGGTACGGTTCTAAATTCATAACAGAACAGTATCATCACTGCGCTCGTTACTCAGAGATTTAACAAAATATATCTCTTTGTCGTGCAATTTCTCTGGGAAACATTGCCCTTCAAACTGGAACACAGTGATGTTTACAGATTACTGCTTGGCTATAAAATAATTGACAAAGGTTTGATACCTGCTTCCCCATGCGGACTTTACCAATAATCACAATCTTTATAATAGGCGAACTGTCGTCTCTATTTACTTTTTTGGAAACTATCTTTTGGAAAATATATAATAAACAAATATAAAAATATTGGTGGACATTTCACACACACCACCCAGCCCCAAACTAAGCAAAGCTATGGGATCTAAAATATGGACCTATGGAACGTCAATTTGCAAATCGGATAATTTAAGATGCGACCCATGAGAGGCCTTTCCATGGCAAGGTCAGGCAAAAGCAAGGTCGTTTTAGAAGGAAGCTGTTCATTAGGTAACAGAAATGGGTTCTATTGTGGGCTAATCACGTGATGTCCATTCTTTGGGCTTCCTCGGCTGGTGGGCTGATGAAGAAATTGCCCTAAATGCTTAACACGCATGAATCATTTATGTGTCTGACGTGTGCTACTGCAGAGGTTATCGTACTTTGTGTAAATGTTGTAGGTCAGTAATTAGACTGTTCAGTAACACCGAAGTTTGTTGTGTCCAAAATATTGACTGTTTTAGTAACAGTTAACACACTAATGTGAGTGGGACCTAAAGTTTATAACACGCTTCTCAAAATAATTATATCTGCCCCAAGTTTCGGCAACTTCAAAAACAGATTAAAGTGCTGGCTTATCGATCAAACTTTTTATAGTTACAACGAATTTTTAGAGAGTGATTGCAAAGTCCTATAAAAATGTATACGAACATTTATTGACATGGAACATAATTATTATACCTACTCGTATAATCCTTGACAGTAATAATTATTAAAATTATTATTATTATACAGTAAAGTAGTCATTTTAAACTTTGAGAATGTATACAATTTGTATGCTCTTTCTTTTGTATTTATGTTTTTATTAATTGACGTGTAAATTGTACATTTACGAATAAAGTACTTTGACTTTGACAGTACGACTCTATGCAGAGTCTGCCTGTGTAAGGACATTCACAATATTATTGTACTACCAAGCAGCAATGTGTACTTACTATGTTCCGGTTTGAATCATATTTGTATAACTGTATATTATTGTGAATTATCTTAGCTTATCATTATTTAGGAAGTTCATAAGCTTTATTAATGTAGTTATGTTGTTTATGTAATCTATACTTCTATACTAATATTATAAAGAGGAAAGATTTGTATTTTTGTATTTTTGTATTTTTGTATGTATGTAATAAACTCAAAAACTACTGAACCGATTTCAAAAATTCTTTTGCCAAGAGAAAGCTACATTATCACTGAGTAACATAGGCTATTTTTATTACAAGAAAAAAATAGTGATCTTTGGATTTTTTTACTAAAACCAACGCAAGGTATAAAAAAAACAGCCATAAAATGGCTTTCATCGCATACGCTGCGGAAAGTACCAATGATAGAACCAAACAATGTTCTACAATATTATAGAACGTATTAAAATCTACAAAAAACCTCGCGAGAGCATATGTCTAACTACAGTAATTACGTCGCTACAACTGCTTTTTTACATTTTAAAAGAAGATAAAAATGCCGATCAACTTAAGACCATGCTATTCATACATTTGTTTTAATTCTTATCAAAATAAATTATTTCTCAATCAAGACTGTTTTAATACCTATTGATTCCTTTTTGAATTATTAAAATCGGACATTCCATTCAAAATATATTACGAAATTAAAAATATCCATCCTAAATATTTGCAACGACGCGACGCGACGGCCGCCGGCCGGCAGAATTATGAAGTGTACATACAGTACAGCGCAGCGTTCATCCCAGTCAGAGTGATTTTATCTCAGAATACTTCTTTATCATGTACCACGTAGGTACATCGTTCCAAGACTAGGTACTCAAAATCAAAGAAATCACTTTGAGAGAAGCTTCAATTTCTCGGTGTCCGTTGAGGCTGAGAGAGTTATTTGTGGTAATATTATTATTTTGTTTTCCCTCGGAATTATGGCACATTTTTGAAGACAATTTGTGTCAAGACATCAAACATACAGCCCAACAACGAGATCCGGATTATGATGTATATGTCGCAGCCGGATTGTATAGTTCGCCGTATTACATTACGGCTAGCCGTTTTGAAAAACGGGGCCGTTTTGTAATGCGGCGGTTCAACGATTAGCCGCATTGTCATTGCAATACGTTCTTCAATAAGGCGGTCCACGTTCAGCCGCATTGTATTACTGCTTATGTTGTAGGAAGACCATATTTAAAAAAATAACAACACAAAATCTAAATTAATTTCATTTATCTGAATAAATTGATCGATTATTTCGTACGATATTCCGTACTATTTTTTTTACAATATTTTACCTCTCACATAAAGTTTGAAAGCCCATAACTTGATATCGGTGACGGTACACCTAAGAAACATGGTGAACTTCCATAGACAAGGGTCTATTATCGAAACATGTTCCATCGTAGATAGCATCGTCGCTTAACATCAGGTGAGATGGTGGTCAAGTTACGACCTATTATAGTTTTAAAACTACTTGCATGGCTCGCTCCACTCAGGACCTCCCTTGAGCTTCTGGCTCCCGCATTCTTTTAAATACACTCTAGGGGTAGTAGCGCCAAGACTAGGTGGAGTCGGGGTGCTCCGGGTCGGATCTGGGTCTCATGTAACCTACCCGGTCCGATTTAGTCTTAACAAGGTGGACGGTGGAAACGAAATAGTATCCAAGTAACGCCCAGGGTGATAAGTGCCACCCTAATAATAATGTGTACGATTCCTCCAAACTCCAGAATCCACTGTCACTTTAGCAATTTAGGAACACACAGTATTCAACGCCATAGTTGTTGTTATATCAGGCAGCGCCATGAGTGTTAAGAATCGGAACTAAAAATTATCAAAGAAGCGGCTAATCTCTCGCTTTATTACATTACGGCTAGCCGTGTTGAATAACGTATGGCGTTGAATACATTCCAGTGGTTTTTAGGGTTCCATAAAACGTAAAAACGGAACCCTTATAGATTCGTCATGTCTGTCTGTCTGTCTGTCTGTCTGTCCGTCCGTATGTCACAGCCACTTTTTGCCGAAACTATGAGATCTACACTGTTGAAACTTGGTAAGTAGATGTATTCTGTGAACCGCATTAAGATTTGTACAAAAAAATTAAAAAAAAGAAAAATTGGGGTTGCCCCCCATACTGAGAACTGAAACTCAAAAATTTAATTTTCATCAAACCTACACGTGTGGGGTGTCTATCGATAGGTCTTCAAAAATGATGTTGAGGTTTATAACATAGTTTTTGTCTATACTGAATAATTTGCGCGAGAGACACTTCCAAAGTGGTAAAATGTGTGTCCCCCCCCCCCCCCCCTCTAACTTCTAAAGTAACAGAATGAAAAATCTAAAAAAAATAATAATGTACATTACCATACAAACTACCAACGAAAATTAGTTTGAACTTGATCTGATGAGTAGTTTTTTTTTAGTACGTCATAAATACACTATTAATAAAACTTCGATCAAAGTTACAACGAACTACAAGAACTATGTGTACTATATATATATTATGTTACTTGCTGCAACGGAACCCTTCATGGGCGAGTCCAACTCGCACTTGGCTACTTTATTAAATCAGCTGTATTCAATCCGGCTGATCGTTAAACCGCCGCTTTACAAAACGGCCTTTAACCAACTAAGCCACCAGGCCAGGCAGTTTAATGTTTTTGAACTTTAAAGTTTTGGTTTTTAATTTTGATCTTTTGGAAAAATTTGGTCATGTACATTTCATTTAGCATACCTACTTAACAAAAAATTTGACCCCGTGCGAAGCCGGGACGGGCCGCTAGTAATTAATAATCAACTTGACGTGTAAATCGGGTTTACCAATAAATATGAATATGAAAAACAATGCCCTATAGCTAAATTACAAATAATATAGATTATCTTATTAGCAAGACGTCGCGTTTTCAATCGCGTGGTTCCGGCTTACCGTCTAACTAAATCGGCTTTGGCTTTCCTATTGCTGTCTCTGTAATATTAAGCGAAAAGAAAAGAGAGACCAATGTCACAGCTAAGACTGTTTTAGTTAGACGTTAGACTCTCCGGTCCCTTTGTTTTCCTGCTTTCAAAAGCGTCCCATGTGTTATTACATAGACTAAAATTTATTTTCATTCTTTTATTTTTACTTTTATAGGTTTACACTTGACCGCCATCTCGCCTGATGTTAAGCGACGATGCGGTCTACGATGAAGCGTGTTTACCTAGAAAAAACCGATACACTCTCGATTTGAAGACACAAAGATTGTAACCATCGGGGAAAACCCACTTGGGCAACGTATTCCACAGTCTAGACGTTATTATCACAAAAGTAGAGTCAAATCTCTTCGTTCGTGTCTTTGGAACATCAACCATGAAACGATGTCGCTTTTTCGAGCTACGAGCATTCCGATAGAAAAAAGGACAAGGTGGTATTAGATCATTTAAATCAGTCGCACACTCTCCGAAGTGTATCCGATAAAAACCGATAGACTAGCAATTTTACGGCGATGTTCAAGACTTTGAAGTCTTTTTCGCACAAGCGTGTTGTTGCCTATGAGCCTTTTGGCACGTCACTCGATTGATTCCATGGGAACAAACCTCGGACCGGCTAGTATTTTACAAAAAAAATGGCGAAGGAATTCTAGTCTTTTTTTCTGTAATGAGTAAAAGAAAATTTCTAATCTAATAGCATAAAAGTATTTCCATAAAAATGTATTTGGTGTAGTGGGTCAGTACAATGGTGTTATTGCTATTAAGTCAAGAAATATAAACGTAATTTAAAAATACTCTGACTAAGAAGTAAATGCTACCGATCATGCTATGTTAACTGGCGACGTAATGTAAGTAATACTCATTACGGTGTTTCTCGCTGCTCAAGTTGTTCCCAAGGCCTCTGTCATTCATTATCGCATGCGTTCACTCGGTAAGCCACCTCGGTTCTTAGTTATTACCTATTCTCCATACACCGTTAATCCTATTATTAATATTATAAATTAATGTTTTAGTATGAAAACTAACGTGGTTATTACACATTTTAAAACAAATACACGGGTAACTCACGTATAAAATAACGTTGAAGAAGATCGCCGGACGCGATCGAAACTCGAGTCGGACTGTTCTGACTATTTTATACGTGAGTTACCCGTGTATTTGTTTTAAAATTATAAATGATAATATTTGGATGTTTGTTGCTAAATCACGTCGTAACAACGTATGCACGGATCGGGCTGAAATTTGGCACACTGTTGCTAGTTAGATTATGGTCTGAAAGAACACATAGGCTTTACCCACTTTTTATCCCGGACAAATTACGGGAACGGGAAATACACGGGTAAAATCGCGGTGTGCTACTAGTTAATATTATAAATGTTAATGTTTGTATCTTTTTTGCCCATTAATGTCGTAACGTATGAATATGAACGGATCTGTCTGAAATTTGGAACACAGTTAGATTATGTCTGGAAGAACACATAGGCTACTTCTTTTCCCGGCTAAATAACGGGAAATATGCGGGTAAAACCGCGAGGAACGGCTGGTACTTATAATAAAATAAATATTATGAACACGCGATCAGAAACTGTAATTCTACGTGTAAATTTTACTGAGTTTCCATCGCTTTTTTGGGCGTTGTCATCAAAGACGCGTGACATGCCTCTTAATGAAAATCGATGCCCACATTTCTTTTTGCATACTTTGATGGCATGTAAATTGCGGTGTGACGAAAATAGACGCCTCATACTCTCTTTATGAGAAACTAGTAGCTATCCGCTTCGTTCGCGTTCCCTTAATTTTCTTAGGATAAAAATTTGCTTAGGTATTATTCCAGATTATAATCAGTGTTCCAAATTTCAAAGCGATCCTTTCGACCGTCGACGTAATTAAACAACAAACATTCAAACTTTCGCAATTATAATATTAGGAAAACTTCGAATACAGTCTTAATTATACTCGTACAATAGGGGCGTGTCAAAATATTATTCCTGTTCACTTATCTTTGGATTAGCTTATTTTTAATAGGTTAGGAGAAGAATAAGAGAATTTCTTTTGTATTAAAATGTTTTACACGTTTTAGATTGAGAGAGATTGTAGGTACTGTTAAAGGGGAATTATTATATGAAGCACATGTTTTTTATGAAAATTTAAGTAAATCAATTAATTATCTGCTGTTAATAAAGTTACGGCTGGTCTAGTAGGGAGAACGGCGCCTGCCGATCTGGAGACCCCGGGTTCAAAACCCACACGCGCCACTGTATTTTCGAAGTCATGTGCGTAATGCCGCTAACTCAAAAAACGATGAAGGAAAACATCGTGAGGAAACTGACATGTACCTAGGATCTTTCGAAGTCATGTGTCATCCGCCAACCCGTACTGGGCCAGCGTGGTGGACTATGACCTTAACTCTCTCCTTGCGAGAGAAGGCCCCGAGTCCCTGCAGTGGGAACGTTTAGTGCGCCCTTGATGATAATGATGAATTAATTCTCTAGAATTTGATGAACAGATTCCCCCGATAAAAATATACTTATAATTACGTACAAAATTTAAATAGGCACTACCTGAGAAATAGTTATTTAGCGCGGTCGAAAACGAAAGCTATATCACAGACAATTTCATCAAATCCTGGCTCATGTTATTTACGGTCGCGTCGGCTTTGACTGTTTACCCTTTTCTGATAAACCTAGACATTTACTCGAAATATTGTCACGGATACCCTTCAGCAGCTTAATCTACTTTTATGGGAGTTATCCAGCGTTGAGAAAGTTCGGCAAATCCCGCAACTTTGGAGGTCTGTGACTGATTCGATTTGCTAAACTTTTCCAGCTTACACCGAATTTATGCCATCCAATTTGTGATCGAAGAAGTTTTATGTTCCTAAATGCCTAAGGAACAAAACAAGTACGACACGATGAAGATAATTTATAACATGGAAATTAAAAAAAAATTGGCAGTAGTAGGAACTGTCGATAGAAGTGAAGATTTATAGCTCAGAATTTGATAGCTTACTTTGGAAACTGCGCGGGTGAAACTGGAGGGCGTGGCCATGAGCCTGGCCGCCTAGAAATGCTGACACATTTCTAGATGGTCAATGACCATGGTCTCGAGTTTACCCGAAGATTTCTTATCATTCCCGAGCGTGACGCTAGAATTCAATTCACAGCCCACGAAAAATCTGTCTGTGGCGCGCTAAAAGAAGCTTTTACTTCAAAAACACAATTAATGCCCCGTTTATATTATTCCAGTCCAGCGACCGAATCCAGCGCTGGATTGTTTAGTGGAATAATGGAAACCGGCACTGGAAAGCATCAATCTAGTGCCAATGCATTCCAGTGCCGGTTTACATTATTCCAGTAAGCAATCCAGCGCTGGATTCGGTCGCTGGACTGGAATAATGTAAACGGGGTATAATATAAAATTAACAGCGCCACGCGGTTACCTGCGTTCCCTTTCCGTTAATTTTCCCGCAATAAAACTTAGCCTACGTGTGTGTTTATCTAGGCTGCATTCTGTGTTCCAAATTTCAAACCAATCTCTTCAGACGTGATTGAGCAACAAACTTTCGCGTTAATAATATTAGTAGGATTAGTTGAATATGGTAGGATACTCTGTACTGTACTACTGTAGTAGTGTTTGGAGAAAAACAGTTTAGGATAAATGTGAGTGGTTCATGGGAAAACTAAAATCGTCAGTTGATTATATTACACAGGCATAAGTTTATTTACGTAATCATAAAACCAATTATAGTAGGTATATTCTTATAAAATAATAATTACGATTGTCTCATGCTAGTACCATCTTTTAACTTAGTTAACTTCGCCTTAGTCCAAAACCTAGCCAGTAATTTTGCTGCATAAATATGCGATCTATGCGACTCATGAATGAAAGAAAAGTATAATTATGTACTTACTCTTATATATTACACGACTCTTAAATCAAATTATATAGTTAGTTTGTGATCGTATGTTATAAAAAATCGTAGTTGATGAAATTTCCACTTGACTGCTTAAAATATACTAACTATATAATTTGATTTAGGAGTCGCGTCGTCGAGTTTTTAAGCTTAGCTTAATTCAAGCATCTTGCTGACACTTAATTTTGCAGCAAACACGATCTTTGCGAATCACTAACTCACAACTGAAGGGCACTTCATTTAACGCAATGACTATGTGAACAACGCTCTTGTAACCTCCTAAACCCTCCCACCACCTTCATCATAACCATCTCGCTGACAGCTACTAATTTTGCAGCAAAATGAAGCACTTCCTCCACCGCTGCGACCGCGCCATGATATACATTTTCATCGCGAGCTCGTACTTTCCCTGGCTGACGGTGGGGACGCTATCCTGCTGGATGCTGCGAGAGCTACGGTGGGCGATCTGGCTGCTAGCTGTCCTCGGGATCACCTACCAGCAGATATTCCACGAGCGGTACAAGATGCTGGAGCTTCTGCTATACCTCGTCATGGGACTCGGACCGGCAGCCATCATTGTCACATCTAATGTATGTCTGCACGCTTTTCTGTTACATGCTTGGTGCTTCTGTGGATTTTCGCTTGTGACTTCTAGTTGTGATGTATTTTGACTGAACTTAAGTTTGCTGAAGCTGTTCTAAGCGATTGCGCATGCAAATTAAACAGAGCTTGGAGCGACGTTGTCCTTTCTTCCTTTTTTTATGTGGGGGAAATACTTTTACGCATGCCCACCATGCAGGGATATGGTGGAGTATGTTCCCCCGCATTTCGTCACCTCCTCGAAAGCCTATCCCTAGGTGGGGCGTCGTACGGCCCTAAACATCCAACGCCCCAAGCCTTCCTGTGGAGACGGGGTGCGAGCCCAGAGTTGGCGACTCTCTAGGTTCGCCCCCGTGTCCACTTCCGCCTCTCACTGTCGAGAAGGTTTCATCTCACCTCTCATGGCTAAGATGATCGGCAGCGAGATGTCCGCCCTCACCACCGCGGCTAGGGATAGCCGCGGATCTGCCTCTACGGCCGCATCGCGGCCCTTGTCCTTCCACTGAGCACTCTGCTAATCAGAGTGCTCGTGGAGGACCCTCATCTGGAAGACTTAGGAATTTTACTTGGTCGATATATCAGCCGAGTAACCTTTCCAAGTCTTCCAGTCCCCCTCCCCAAATTCTACACGCACTGCTCAAGGGGGGTGAGGAGCGCGTGTAAAAGTTCCAAGCCCCGGCCGGGATTCGCCATCATACAACAACATGCCACCTAGGCAAGTTGTTGTGTAATGCCGAAGGTGCACCACGTGGAGGTTCCCGAGCGAGGCACCCCTGTCCTTTCTTTCTGTTCACTCTCAAAATAAGTATGATCATAGCTTGATTTGCATAAACTTCAGTCCAGTCAGTTAACCGTGCATACTGAGGTTATTCATTAATTTTTTCTATGTCATCTATGTATTATTGGTATTTACAGTCGCAAATTTCATTTCATGCATTGCATTTTTATTTTCAGAGTTGTGCCCGTAATTGTTATGGTACTTTAACGCAATTTAATAGTGTAGGTTGTTTCTTCACCTTTCAGATTTAGATTGTTTACTGCACAGTACGGTTTAGCTTTTTGAATCTTTAAAACTGGTATTAGATATTATATGAATACGAACATTTCACAAGCTTCGAAGCAGAATAATTCAAATTTAATGTTGATGAGACAATTATTGCGGTTCGTTTTATGTATCGGATAAATAGTTCCTCGATGGAGTAAATTATTTTAATACCCCGTTTACATGATTCCAGTCCAGCGACCGAATCCAGCGCTGGATTGCTTACTGGAATAATGGAAACCGGCACTGGAATGCATTCAATTCAGTGCCAATGCATTCCAGTGCCGGTTTACATTATTCCAGTAAGCAATCCAGCGCTGGATTCGGTCGCTGGACTGGAATAATGTAAACGGGGTATTAATTCATGAGGGAGTGCGAGCTATCCGATGACGACGCGAAGTCAGGGATGCCGCTTGCAGCGGAGTGGAGATAGCAATAAAGTAAAAAAACTGTCCATACTATATACTACCATACTAGCAGCGCCCCACGGTGTTACCTGCGAAGTTCCTGTTTTCCGTTGTTCCCGTTGTTTTTCCGGGATAAAAAGTGACCTATGTGTTCTTTCAGACTATAATCTATCTGTGTTCCAAATTGCACCCCGATCCGTTCATACGTTAGGACGTGATTGAGCAACAAACATCTAAACATCCAAATATCAAAACATCCATACATTGACATTTATAATATTAGTAGGACGGGCTATCTAGCAAATAGAACAGAGAGAGAAATAGAGGCTGAATAGAAATAATACTTTTGTCTGGGTACACAATTTCGAAATAATAATAATACACCTGTGTTTAGTGCAGACAAAGTCACGTAATAAAGTCTTGTTATAATTCACTGTCTTAATGTTAGCAAATAGTTTTCAGGGATGGCACTACCTGCTGAATCAACTGTATAACCCACATTGTGTTATGGTAAATACATGTACTGATTGCACATAATTTAGTAGCTGTACCATTCCGTTGCGTGACAGCTACGGAATACGAAACTGGGGCTTTCTCGTGACGCCCCTATCTGCCGGATGCCTCCTGTTCCATATGGTTGTCACATAGCTGGAGTCTATGGATTTTGTTAAAAAAAATATGTATACCTAAACTTTAGACTGAATTGCTTGAGTGAATATTTTCTAATGGATTTAATCTCGGTGTTTTCAAGTCTTAGAGTATATAGGTTTCTTCTCGGTTATCATGGACCGCATCGTCGGTTAACATCAGTATATTACAGTCAAGTGTAAACATATAAAAAGGGAAAAAACTTAGCGAGGAGTCCACTAAGAACTATCACCATGACACCATGATATTTATACATTACGCAATGTCGTCAACAACACTGGTCCATTGTTTGACGTAGAATTTCAGCAAGCGACAACCCTAAGTGAAACTTCAGCGAACTGAGTACGAGTGGAACAACTATAAATAAATGTTTAGACTGTGCTAGTGATGCTTGTGTATAAAATCCGATTGCTTTTCTTTTGTTATTCCAGTTCTATGGAACGGACGGCATTCTAAAGATTTTACTTCGTTTGCAAAATAAAACTTGAAGTTTGTACCACAATTTTTTTTTTTAGAATTTAGGGTCTCTATTGTGTTGCCAGTGATGACTTATGGAACTGAGACGTGGTCCTTAACTGTAGGCCTCATAACAAAGCTCAAAGTCACACAGCGAGCTATGGAGCGAGCTATGCTCGGAGTCTATGCTTTGCGCGACAGAATCCGTAATGAGGATATTCGCAAAAGAACGAAAGTAGCCGACATAGCTCGAAGAGTAGCTAAGCTGAAGTGGCAATGGGCAGGCCACATCGCTCGCAGAACTGACAACCGATGGGGAAGAAAGGTTCTCGAGTGGCGACCACGAACCGGAAGACGCAGTGTTGGACGACCTCCCACTAGATGGACAGATGACCTCACAAAGGTCGCTGGAAACCGCTGGTTGCAGGTTGCGCAGTACCGTTCGTTGTGGAAATCTAGGGGGGAGGCCTGTGTTCAGCAGTGGACGTCTTGCGGCTGATGATGATGATGAATAAAAAGTTTTGGTGTTTAGATGTTTGCTGCTCAATCACATCTGAACGGATCGGGTTGAAACTTAGAACAGTTAAGTAGATTATAGTCTGAAATACCACATAGGGTACTCTTTATCTCGGGAAATTAATGAAAACTGAACGGGTGAAACTGCATGTCGCTTTTAGTTCGTAAATATTTAAAACTAGCGGTCCACCCCGACTTCGCCTTAGGTACATAATTATATAGCCTACAGCACTCAAGGATCACGTAGGTATATACAACGGTGAAATATTTTTGAAGTGAAAACTTCTTTAGGCGCGTCTAGACAGATTTTTCGTGGGCTGTGAATTGAATTATAGCGTCACGCTTGGGTATGATAAGAAATCTTCGGGTAATTTCGGGACCATGGCCACTGGCCATCTAGAAATGCGTCAGCCAATGGGAAATGCTGAAAGGGCGTGGCCTGGCCGTCATGGCATGGCCACACCCTCCGGTTACACCCGTGTAGTTTCCAAAGTAAGCTATCAAATTCTGAGTTATAAGTTTTCACTTCTATCGGCAGTTCCTATAACTGCCAATTTCTTTTTTAAATCGGTCCAGTAGTTCCTGATGTTAGCGCGTTCAAACTCATAAACTCTTCTTAATACTAAAATCTTGCATTACAATATTAGTATAGAAACTCCGTACAATGAACAGCTTGTATTAAAAATAAAATTAAAAATTGTAACGTTTATGAGGAAGATGATTAGAGGACTGTTGCATGCCGTGAAAATTGGAGGGAGGAGAGAGAGGATTCTGCTTTGTAATGTTGCAATGTTGCCCAGAACAACAAATCATCATCATCACCAGCCCGTGGTCGTCCACTGCTGGACCTTTTTAAGCCTTTCCAATGTTGCGCCACCAAATCCGGACCAATAAATAATTTGATAAAATTAATTGAATACTAAAATTAACTAAATATTTTATACACGTCATTAAAATCTTATTAATATTATAATTGTGAAACTTTGGATGTTGATTGCTCAATTATGTCGGAACATATAAACGAATCGGTTCGAAATTCGGAGCACAGATAGGTTACAGTCTGGACTAGGCTACTTTTCATCGTGAGAAAACAACTAGAACGGCTAATGAATCCGGTTTGAAGGGCAATGTTTCCAGAGAAATTACAGGGCTTAGAGATATAACAACTTAGATCTCTGGGTGACGAGCGCAGTGCAGTGCTAGGTAATGATTTGGACTGTTCATGTTCCAATAGCTGCGTGTCACTGTTCTGTGTTCTGTTATGGGCAAGTATATTTTTTTTACAGTACATATAGAGGGTTTTTTTATAGTATAGAGGGACGAGACGAGTAGGACATAAGCCTAATGGTTAGCAAGATGCCAGCCACATAACAGCACAGTGACACGCAGCTATTGGAACACGAATTCCAAATCATTACCTAGCACTGCACTGCGCTCGTCGCCCAGAGATCTAAGATATTATATCTCGAAGCCCCGTAATTTCTCTGGAAACATTGCCCTTCAAACCGGAACGCAGTAATGCTTGCACATTACTGGTTGGCGGTAGAATAACTGGCAAAGGTGTGGTACTTCTCCAGACGGACTCTGCCGAGAGTCCTACCACTACACTCCATCAGACACATCACCTGCTCGTCTTGTCCCTATGCTAAAAAGAAAAGTTCCATGAAGCGCTTGCAGGTTTTTCGTTTAAACCTTTTAACGTAACTCCATACAAGTTCATACAACTACACACAAACAATGTAGCGTAGGCATGAATGGCTGGTGTTATGCAACAGCCCCGCATCCGCAGGTGTGCAGTACGTGCATGTCTCGTTTTATATAACGCCTTCCGACTCTCGCCCACTTCATTACTCCGCCGGAATGAACTTTGCACCGTTTGTGATTTTTGTTTTGGCATCCGTGTTAAGGTATAACGGAATTTTCTCGTTTTTTGTTTGAACTGAAGTGAAATGATGAAGTCCATTGTTTTGTGTGTATGAATGGTTGGCGTTATGCAATACCGTCGTATCTGTAAACGAGATAATATCGTTAACAGACTTCAATGATGTGAATATTCTTTCAACTGTTGGTTTTGTATGTGTTGCTGAGTGACGTTTTAGTGTATTTTTGTTATGATCTTATTTATTTATTATGTCTTACGAGTTGTGAAGTGATTTTGATGATGTTCGATTTATTGAATGACGTCAGATTTCCAAGAAAAATACTTGAACCATTTGCCATTTACACCAAATGTTGGTTGTTGTAAATCCTTCCACATCTATGACATCTACGACATATCAATCTACGCTTGTGTCCACTTCTGTCCTACAATAAAGTAGTAAAAAAAGTTATTAAATATTTCCCAATTTATCAATTACTACCAAAACGTCCTGAATACGCCAGAGACGAACAATTATCTAACGTGTATCAAGAGGCGCCTTCAAATCAACAAATAACATTACCAATATTTATGTTGTTTTTAAATAATATTAACAAAACCAAAATACAGTTCGCTACATACCTAACTATACTTGCACTAATAGTAGTAGTAATAAGCTTCTTGAAAAGAGGGCAATGCAAAACCTATTTCAGTAATATTAATAATAATTGATAATAATTAATCAGTCTGCCGACAAGAGAGATTCTCCTACTTACGTCACAAGAAATTCATTATCCTAATAGTACGTCAGCCGACACAGATGCGTCTTTTGCAACGCCATCCAAAAATAATGGATCAGGCATCAGATAACATTACGAAAGTATTCTCTACATAGCGACCACAAATCGGCGGATGCCAAATCCATCCCGCTAGGGCCGTAGGGCACTAAAAAAAGAAAAGAAAAAAAAATGTTGTATCTGATTCATCCCCGAGGACACTAAAAAAATAAAATGTTTAGGCATATTTTTAATACATATTTTCTGTTTTAATTATTGATATGCTTACGTCTGGCCTTCACCTCGTCCCGTCTCTGCGATGGATCATTTGCTGCTTAAAAGAAACCGATCACTCACGACTTGAGGACACTTTGATTGTATCCATCTGTTATTTTTTCTGTTATTGAAAAGGTTGTATATATATTCAAAGGAAAACTGAACATTTCCTCGATCATTGGTCCTATATTATTAGAGAAAATATCAAACACAGAAAACCAGATTTATAGGCAATGTTTACTTTAAGTTAAAGGCTGTGTATTATTTTAACTTGTGTTCGCGTTCTATCTACTTGATTGAGTAATGCGAAGCGAGTAGGAATAAAACCATGTACCGAGTGGATATCAATCGTATCTATTATTTTATTGTATCCTGTTAATTGTACAAGTTACGACTACAATCTGATGTTTTCAAATAAATACAATTTTAGTGCCTTCAAATCGAGAGGCAATCAGTTTCTAATGCATTAATGCTCCTTTTTAGGGACCTATGGTAGTTAGTACTCGTGTTTACTATCTATGTAATTTGAGCACAAAATCCGTAGGATCCTACTAAATTAAATTTACTAACTAAAATTACGCATGTGTAAAGATAAATACAGGCCTTTTGGCTACCTACGTTTAAGCTCGCGGGGCCGGATATAGTGAGTTGAGAAAGAAAAAAAATATTTGTGTCATGAATACATTTTTTAGGGTTCCGTAAAACGTAAAAACGGAACCCTTATAGATTCGTCATGTCTGTCTGTCTGTCTGTCCGTCCGTATGTCACAGCCACTTTTTGCCGAAACTATGAGAACTACACTGTTGAAACTTGGTAAGTAGATGTATTCTGTGAACCGCATTAAGATTTTTACAAAAGTTTTTTAAAAAAACAGAAATTAGGGGTGCCCCCCATACTGAGAACTGAAGCTCAAAAATATTTTTTTCATCAAACCTACACGTGTGGGGTATCTATCGATAGGTCTTAAAAAATGATGTTGAGGTTTCTAATATAATTTTTGTCTACACTGAATAACTTGCGCGAGAGACGCTTCCAAAGTGGTAAAATGTGTCCCCCCCCCCCCCCCCCCCTCTAACTTCTAAAGTAAGAGAATGAAAAAACTAAAAAAAATATATGATGTACATTACCATGAAAACTACCAACGAAAATTAGTTTGAACTCGATCTGATGAGTAATTTTTTTTTAGTACGTCATAAATACACTATTATTAAAACTTCGATCAAAGTTACAACGAACTACAAGAACTATGTGTACTATGTATATTATGTTACTTGCTGGAACGGAACCCTTCATGGGCGAGTCCAACTCGCACTTGGCTACTTTATTTTATACGAGACTAGCGACCCGCCCCGGCTTCGCACGGATGCAATACTGATACTGAATAAATTACTAACTAAAATAACTACCAAATCATAACCGAGCGAGACGCTAGAATTCAATTTACTTCAAAAACGTCAAATCAAAGAGTAAATCTCTTTGATTAAAACTATAAAGGTAATGAATACTTTTTGATCAAAACTCTCGAAAAAAATTGTTTGATTGGTAACGTCAAATGTTTGACTGGAAATTATGTAGAACAGTTTGTATGTGAAAATGAAATTGTTGTTTTCACTATCTTCTTCAAGTTTTCAATATTTTCTCATCGTTTAAACCTTCCGTTGGCTACGACAAACATTTTAAAACCAAAATCAGCCAAATCAGCTCAGCCGTTTTCAAGTTTTAGGAGACCCACGACAAGCAATTCATTTTTATATACTACTAGCGGCCCGTTCCGGCTTCGCTCGGATTGCGCTATATATATATAAGGACTATTAATCGAAAAAAAAACTATCCTATCTCTCAAGTTGGACCAGACTGCTCGCGATGTGCCAATTTAAAATCGGTTAAGTAGTTTAGGAATCCATCGCGGACAAACATTGTGACAGGAGATTTATGTATATTAAGATATATAGATATGTAGTTCTACGGTTGAACGCGATTTGTTTTATGTCTAGGTGTTTCTACAACAACCAACAATATTTATTTACTAGCAACGTCCCCCGGTTTTACCCGCAGTTTTCGTTCCCGTTATTTTCCTGCTATAGTAGCTATTCCAGACTATAATCTGACCGCAAAATCGTTCCAAATTGCAAACCGATTCTGTCAGCCGTTTCGACGTGATTGAGCAACAAAGATACACACTTTGACATTCTACTTTTATTATAAACGGGAAAGTATGTATGGATGTATGTTTGGTACTCTTTCACGCAAAACTACTTGAGGGATTGGGATGAAATTTGATAAAAATATAGATAATGGTGTGGAATAACATATAGGCTACTTTTATCCCGGAAAAATAACGTGATCGAGAACTAGGTGTGTGAAACCGCGGGGCGCTGTTAGTTTATAATATTACTAGATTAGGATAATTATGTTCCATAGCATCATACCTTAGTACAACTGTTGAAATTGAAGTCAAACGGTCCCATATTGTGAAAAAAATCGTGTTTTATCTATAACTGAACCCGAACAATACCACAATCATCAATTTTCTTACTCATCACAACAATAAACATACTTATATAAATAAGACATCGTTATGCAATATGATCGCATCATCCGTGCGATACAATACGTGCATGGCACGTCTCTCATAACACCGTCCGCCCAACACTTGATAACTAAGACTTGTGAACTTTGAACTATATTACACATTTATATCTATTTGTGACGAAATGGCGAGCGAATTGATATTTATAAAGGGCTTGGTTTAGATTTAAAGGGTATTCTTCTGAAGTTCAATGTAGATCTATACTAATATTATAAAGCTGAAGAGTTTGTTTGTTTGTTTGTTTGTTTGTTTGTTTGAACGCAAAGATCTCTGGAACTACTGATCTGAATTAAACGATTATTTCTTTGTAGGATAGTCCATTTATCGAGGAAGGCTATAGGCTATTTAACATTACGCTACTATCAACAGGAGCCGAGCAGGAATGAATAAAGTAGTCAAGTGTGAGTTGGACTCGCCCATGAAGGGTTCCGTTCCAGCATAATATACATAGTACACATAGTTCTTGTAGTTCGTTGCAACTTTGATTGAAGTTTTAATAATAGTGTAATTTATGACGTACAAAAAAAAAACTACTCATCAGATCGAGTACAAACTAATTTTCGTTGGTAGTTTTCATAGTAATGTACATCATATATTTTTTTTAGTTTTTTCATTCTCTTACTTTAGAAGTTAGAGGGGGGGGGACACACATTTTACCACTTTGGAAGCGTCTCTCGCGCAAGTTATTCAGTGTAGACAAAAATTATATTAGAAACCTCAACATCATTTTTTAAGACCTATCGATCGACACCCCACACGTGTAGGTTTGATGAAAAAAAATTTTTTGAGCTTCAGTTCTCAGTATGGGGAGCACCCCTAATTTTTGTTTTTTTAAAAAACTTTTGTAAAAATCTTAATGCGGTTCACAGAATATATCTACTTACCAAGTTTCAACAGTGTAGTTCTCATAGTTTCGGCAAAAAGTGGCTGTGACATACGGACGGACAGACAGACAGACAGACAGACAGACATGACGAATCTATAAGGGTTCCGTTTTTACGTTTTACGGAACCCTAAAAATGTAACAAAAACGGGGAAAAATATTGCTTCTTGAGAGCTTTCGTTGCGTGACAGCATGTCATATTTTAAAGGTTGCGTCATTAGAACCTAAAGTAACCGAATTTGTTCAAAATTTGAATTGGTACGATCGATTTTCGATAGATGGCGTAGCAACGCGCGCGCGTTCAGCTAGTTTAATATAACTTTATTAGTCATGACCTACGGAGTCGAAATGAGGAAGCTGATAGCTAAAGCGGTCCACAGGTTCAAAGTCGCACAGCTATAGAAGGAGTTTATGCTTGGAGTGGTAGATGGATGGATGGATAGCTTCCCCAGATGGAAGTACTTACCACACCATTGCCAGTTATTCTACCGCCATGCAGTAATGTGCAAACATTACCGTGTTCCGGTTTGAAGGACAATGTTTCCAGGTAAATTACAGGGCTTAGAGATATAACATCTTAGATCTCCGAGTGACGAGCGCAGTGCAGTGCTAGGTAATGATTTGGACACTTCATGTTCCAATAGCTGTGTGTCACTGTGCTGTTATGTGGGACGTGTTGGTTACCATCCGGCACATGCCTCATGTCCTGTTCGTCTCGTCACTTTATTCAAAAACACTCACTCGTCACTCGTCTTTATTTAAAAAAAAACGTATCTCTGAACTTAGGACGAGTTGATCCGTCAGTCAGACCACCAAGGTTACCGATAAAGTTCAACGTAAACCGAAGTGGCAATGGGCTGGTGATGTCCTGCTCGTCTCGTCTCTCCAACAATAAATAAATATAAATAAATATCGGTGGACAATTCACACACAACACCATCTGACCTCAAACTAAGCAAAGCTTGTGTGATGGCGGCCAGATAGCTGATATAATACTTAAATAGTTTTAAATACATACTTATTATACATAGAAACACCCAGACACAGTGCAAACATTTGAATTCATCACACAAATATTTGCACTGGGTGGGAATCTAACCCACGACCCTCGGCTTCGCAGGCAGAGCTACTACCAACTAAGCCACGAGGCCAGTCAATACAATACATATATAGCAGAAACGATAACTGTTGGGGTAGATGTGTTCTTGAGTGAAGACCGCAATAACAATCGTAGTGTAGGACACTCTGAGACGATATACGTGAGACAGCAGGTTGCGGTAGGCGTAAACCTGAGTGAGAGAGGCGGAGTGGTGAACCATGGGAAAGGTCTACGTCCAGGAGTTGATTGGTGTAGGCTGATGATGACAATGAACTTGATTTGCGTAGCAGGAATCTCCCAGAGACACTCATTGATCCTACTAATCCTATATCCAATAATCCTACTAATATTATAAATGTCAATGTATGTATGTTTGGATATTTGGATGTTTGTAGCTCAATCACGTCCTGACGTATGAACGGATCGGCCTGTTACTTGGAACACAGATAGATTATAGTCTGGAAGAACACATAGGCTACATTTTATCCCGGAAAAACAACGGGAAATGGAACTTCGCGGGTAACACCGCGGGGCGCTGCTAGTTTACTATAAAAACTAGCGTGTTCCTTGATCTTTACACGTATAATAAATAAATAAATAAATATTGGTGGACAATTCACACACAACACCATCTGACCCCAAACTAAGCAAAGCTTGTGTGATGGCGGCCAGATAGCTGATATAATACTTAAATAGTTTTAAATACATACGTATTATACATAGAAATACCCAGACACAGCGCAAATATTTGAATTCATCACACAAATATTTGCACTGGGTGGGAATCGAACCCACGACCCTCGGCTTCGCAGGCAGAGGTAATACCAACTAAGCCACGAGGCCACACGGTTTTAGTAAAGACCGTGGCCTACGAATAAATAAATAAAAAATTGCTAAACTCTTTATCACACGACACGATCAAGTAAAGTGGAGTATGTGCTATTCCATACCATTAAATACTCGTATACTCGTAGTTATGTTCAAAATTTCAGACTGATCTGTGACTGAACGGCACACATCCAAACATTTATAGTATTAGTAGGATTAGTAGGATTAAGTTATATATCCTGTTGGCTTCCATAGTATTTATATATTCCATAGCTTAATTTGGGGCTAGATAGTGTCATGTGAAAAATGTTAACCAATATTTATAGATCCAGAGAAAAACAGCGTCTATTTTCCAATTTTATCTAATGGTCGGCAAGAGACCAAACTGGCACAGCATGGAAGCATACAACACTGAGTGAAGTTTAATTTTATATGCGGCTAAAATTACATTGTTGGTCTCTAGGGAATGGGACAACCTATATCAAGACTTAGTTTATCGAACCACATACACTGACGGATACCCACTTTGCTTATTAGATCGCTAAATGATAGTAGCTCGTGACCCGGATTAATCTTAGGGCCCTACTACACCAGGCACTATTTGATGAGGCGTTTTAAGAATGACAGTTATGAGTGACAGATAGATGGTAAAATATGTCATAAGATTCGTATATTTATGCATATCATTTTTTTCTAGTCAACACTTGATTAGTGGGTAAATATGTATAACCAAAACGGCCATTTTATTTTTAGAAAACTACAACAAAAAAAAACAACTCTACACGTGGCGCAATTAAAAAAAAAATGGACAGTTTTTTGCATGCTGAAAAAGAGAGCAATAGACAAGCAAATACCATTTTAATTAGGCTATGTAAAAGCTGGACGCCACTAAGATATCCCCGACAGCTGTAGTTATACGTTTCAAATTAAAGTATATGGAGGTTAACTCTTTACCTTCAGTTTGGCGATGTCTTTATTTAGGAGACGCTTAGAATTCGAACTTGATTTTGAAATTAGAATTGAATATTAACTTTGCAACCACCATGGTTATCCAAAGCTCTATTTCCAAATATCACTCCTGAGTATAAGCCTCTCTCAGTTTGCACTCTAGTTCGGTTTTCTACCAGCTGAGTCCAGCGTCACAATCGCCCACCGATGTTCATCTTATACGAATCTCTATTACCTTGACCTTTTTTAATTTTGGTAGAATTTAAAGTATAATAAATAGCAATAACATAACCATGGTATCGAAGCCGCATTTTGTATCTGGGCGACTGGCGACCGTACGGCTTGTATCGGTCGCCACCTTACTAAAATATACGTTCCATTTTTTCTCCGCTACGCAATATATCCGGTATGCTCGTAATCCTAATTGGCCAAATTCTCCGTCGACAGTCACGCCGAGAAGTGCGCTACATAGGAAACGATGGTTGGTGTAGTCGACATGGCGCCTTAGTGAGGTAGTGCTCGAATCCAAGAATTCGTATTACATTTGGGTATTAGGAATTCCAATCTGTCGTACAAGGAAGCAATAAAGTGTACAGAATCTACGGGAATGACAAAAAATCAGTCTCGTTTATAGGTTTAATTCCAAAGAGTATGAAAGAGAGAATTCTGTTGACAATGGATGACGTATGATGTGTATTGTGTATCTTGACGTATATTATGCGTAATGTGTGATGTTTAAACGATCAAAATTAGGAGTGTTTCGTCTTGCACTTGGCCAGTAATTGTAATTTAATGAGTTGTCAGGACTTTAACCCAACTTGTGTTATTTTACTGTGCTTTGAATATTTTGAAAACTGTTTTACAAAATCGATGGCATTGAAATTGAATCACGATAATATGTTTTGGGAAAATAAGATCAAAACATTATAATTTATTTTAGTGATGTTATTGATAGCTTGTCGTTGAGTATTAGTTCCGGCCAATTAAGGCCCTGACCACACATGCTACTTTTTGCAGCAAAATCGCGTGATTTAGCAGCTAACGCGGAAACGCGCGCTTTAGCAGCTGAAGCGGAAACGCGCGATTTAGCTGCAAAAAGAAGTGAGCGTCAGAACCGCTGGACCAAGTCTGATTTTTTATGTTTGATAATCATCAAATTTTAGTACCTTTTTGGTACTATTTGGTACCTTAGTTCAAATAATTAGTACCTCGATGAGCAGTGAAAAAACATGAAAAGAAAGTGGGCAGCCATTCTGACGTCAGGTTGGCTGGACCACATCTATTTCACATAGTTAGAGACAAAATTACGGAATTGTTTCTTTGCAATTATTTAGTACCTTTTTGGTACCTTACATTTTTATTTCATATTTCATATATTTATAGTGTCCCTGGAAAAAAATATGGATGATTTTTATTTCAGCATATATACCTATTACATGTATTTAGTAAATATATACTTGTTTGGACCCCATAAACCTAGCGGTAAGTTTCCCATATCTGCTAACATAAATTTCAGTTTTTTTAGGTAAATATTATACAGGGTGACTGATGAGATCGAACAATCCGCTGTATCTCATAGAACAAAATTAACAACTTTTGTGCTATGACTTAGGTATATGAATCGTAGAAAAAAGTTTTTTAGTACATATTTCTTAAATTTCAACAATACCAAGTTAAAGGCTTTCAATTTTTATCTGAGAGGTTACCCGTCGTAAAAAAATCTTTCTACAGTTCACCCAGGTTTTTTCAGGAGGTGGACGGTAGGTAAGAACTGATATTGAAGTACTTAGGTACTCGACTACATAAATAGTAAACACACGCTTTCTAAGGATTTGTATGTGTTGTTTGTTATAACCATCGTTCGGATTGAGTTGTGATTTAGTACTTACCCTGTTTTTTTTGTCCATAATATTTAAAGTTCATGGAATGTTGATTGTGGTAACCGACTTATACTTCGACAATTCTCATTCTAAACGCGTAAGACAAAGACCGAGAGGTTTGATGGCATGCCGAGATCAATCCGATTGGTTTCAGAATTGCTACGCGGGTGTTCATGTCATTTTTATGTACAACATATTAATTCCACGATTATAGTTAAAATAGGGTACCGGACTGGGTCAAAATTACACTATTCTAATTAGTCCGTCAGCTAGATCATGGAAAAATAAGGGATACGTATTTTTAGTTTTTTCAAAATATTAAAAATCGACAAAGATATAAATTATAGAACATCAAACTACGAGAGTGGGGGGTCGCGACGTCACTTTGAGTAAAAATCATAGGCACGTCACGCTAAACTTCTAAGCGCTGTATCTTCGTCATTTTTTGTTTGTGAAACAAAAGAAAAAATACGTGTACAATATTTTTTAGCAATCTAACTGACGAACTAATTAGTTTTTTTGAGGATTGTACCGGAGAAGGGTTAGCAACATCTACGACACAAGATTTTTCTTAGTGTAGGTGCTGCGTGACTTGTAATATGCTACAAGACATTATGTAAGCTTATTTTAGTATCCTGAACCTAAATTGTATCAAAAATGTGCTTGTAATTACGTAATAATAAATTTTCATTTTCATTTTCAATACTGTGACACTTGACTAACTTACTAACAGTTCATTTGGAACCAAAAAACTACACACGGAAAGCAGATGTACTTAGTTGTCTGCTTTCATCGGCGAAAGCCGAAAGCAGAAAGCAGGGGAGTTAAGGCCTGCTTTCATTTAGAGTAGTACGAGTGCGAGTGAGTAGTGCATGTGTGTAGTGATTAGTAGCCGACACGTGTGGACACCGATTGATTATTGCGAGTGCATAGTAATCAGTCGCGATTACTCATTCGCACTTGCAATCGCACTCGCACTCGCGCTAATCAAAATACAAACGGCCCTTTAGGCGGTAGACCTAACTGATGCAATCACTAGTGCAAAATTATGAGTCAGTTCCCAAAACCAAAAGTAAAGTTATTCTATGACTACTAAAAATCTAATTAAAGTTATTATTTTCAGTTTCAATAGAAAGATACATTACAGAAATACATACATCCAAACTGCATAATACATCATCATCACATCATCAGCCTATATCAGTTAACTGCTGGCTGGATATGATCCTTCCTTATAACTCACCAACGACCCTTACTTACTCTTACCCTGATATTTGTATCTAGTCCCATGGAGTCATACATAATTATCATGAGTTTATATTGTATGCTGCTAATACAAATTATTATTATCTCTAGTGTTTCAGCAAAGCTCGATAAAAATAGCATAGCATTAAAATCTTCTTCACAATACAAGCAGATGATTTATTATAATATTGTCATAGTATTAATAATAAATAAAAATAATAAAAATACGTAAATAAATAATAATACATTTCTTTATTTGTGGAAAAGGGTAATTACAATAAGATCTTATAACTTAATACTAATGCTACTTACTCATGCTCCCATGTTACACAAAATATGTTTTTTTTTGTTTTTAATCATTATTCTGTGATTTTTGTAATGAACTAGGTATACAAATATGTTTACAAGACAGATACAATACCTTAAGGGCTAGTTCTGTAGATGACGACCGAACAAACATTTGTGTCACGACTTTTGATATACCTAAGTCATAGCACAAAAGTTGTTAATTTTGTTCTATGAGATACAGCGGATTGTTCGATCTCATCAGTCACCCTGTATAATATTTACCTAAAAAAACTGAAATTTATGTTAGCAGATATGGGAAACTTACCGCTAGGTTTATGGGGTCCAAACAAGTATATATTTACTAAATACATGTAATAGGTATATATGCTGAAATAAAAATCATCCATATTTTTTTCCAGGGACACTATAAAATTAAATATGAAATAAAAATGTAAGGTACCAAAAAGGTACTAAATAATTGCAAAGAAATAATTCCGTAATTTTGTCTCTAACTATGTGAAATAGATGTGGTCCAGCCAACCTGACGTCAGAATGGCTGCCCACTTTCTTTTCATGTTTTTTCACTGCTCATCGAGGTACTAATTATTTGAACTAAGGTACCAAATAGTACCAAAAAGGTACTAAAATTTGATGGTTATCAAACATAAAAAATCAAACTTGGTCCAGCGGTTCTGACGCTCACAAAAAGAAGCTGCATCGCGATGCAGCGACTGTTTGCGGCTGTTTGCGTCTGTCGCGGCCGCCGAGCAATTGTTCCGTTCAGTGTTGCTAACTTGGATTTTTAAAAAGTGTAGACAGGTTTAAAAATACGTAGAGTAATATTAAATTATGTAAAGTTTATAGAACTGCGTACTTTTTTTTGAAGTAGTAAGGTAGTAAATGTAGTGTACCAATGTAGTTAGGTGCAGGGTTTTTAACTTGTCTGTGTAGGATTTACGTCGAAGAGTATATGGCCATATTGTCGCTTTTCTTTGCAGACTTTCAAGTAAATCGATATCTTTTTTGAAGTAGTCCTCACATATGTTTCATAAATTTTAAGAAACATTTCTACAGTTATAGATTAAAAGGAATCAGAATAACGTAAAGAAAATAGTTTGCTTTCTGTACAATTGCAGAAATGTGTTCTTCGCATTTTAAATTTAATATTTTAAAAAGCCTTTATTAACAAAACTTAAATACAATGAGAACTACACTACGTTACATACCTAACTAACTACTTACACTAAGCACGCCTGAATTATCCATAGACCAATGAAGGACTACAGATACCAAGATATCCAAACCCACTACCAATCGGGAGCGTACCCAGCATACTTGCAATAATCATGCACAATAGTCATGCCGTCAGGTCTTCTGCCATCGTCACGCCCAAGACGGTTCGAGTACGGCTGTTGTATTTAAATGTAATTATAACACCGAGGTCTTTTTGCTAATTGATTGAGGATTTACAATTATATAAATTTATAACTTTACGATCATAGACGTACGCTGGAAAATAAATACCACTAAAGTGCATAACAACTTTTAATTTATTCCCGAGAATATTTTTATCCGTGTTAAGAACAGACATTAATAATTGTAGATATACGCTAAAAGCAAAAACACGTAAAGTTGGTCACACTGAATCGAAAGTGTACTTTTGTCAAACTCTAGAGCAACCACAGTATAACAAAAATACCAGTAGGACGACTAGTTTTTTTCATTTGGGAGAAATGCTAACAATGCTATCTACTAGCGATAAGGCCACCGCTTGTAACACTAGTTTTATTGTTATTCTCTCCTGTATACGTGTTTTTTATTTATGGTGTACAATAAAGAGTATCTATCTATCTACTATTCGTAGCTACTTTTGGCTCTACTATATTAAAGCTAATTATTATTTAACTATTTATTGAGCAATTTACTGACCCAATAGGGATTTTAACAATTTTTCGGAATTGCTTTTATTTCTTAAAGATTATAGCTTGTTTACTAAAAAAATTATGTTTGAAAATTTGTGTATTTTTGATGAGTATAAATACAATAGTAATGTAATTCAGATTTTCCCCGCTAAAATACTAACGACTGACATGACGTCACTAACCGCAAAACATTGGAAATGATCTGTGATTGCATGTCCAGTTTATCTGTTTTCGTAGGTACTTTTACTTGAATACACACAATCAAAATCGTCGTCGCTAAGATCGCAAACTATAATAAAAATGCAGAGAAGTAAAAAACTACTTAAAAAGGGTACGTACTAATTATTGCCTAAAATATAATAGACATACATTCTAATATATGTCCATGACCCTTCTTACATATACTAATACGAAGGCAATGAATTCAAAATGTTATGTAAAAAAGATGTACGAGCTTCAATCAGATTTTAGCAAGCTTTCGACATAATCTACTGATTTTTGCCTTGAACTTTAAATACGGAAAGTGACGGAGCTTGTCTTATTTCCACGGGCATGGCATTCCACAACTCAACTGCTTGGAATGCAAAAGATTTGCCGTAGAATGTTTTGCAACGTGCAGAGGGCGCTTGCAGAGACAAATTATAGGTTGATATAAGATAACATGAGTTTACGCTACTGTAGAATGTAAAGCAGTCTTTCAGATATCGTGGTGTGGCAGTGTTAAATATAATACTGTAAAGCAGTGAAAGAAAATGAGCATTCCGAAGAAAGCAAATGGGGAGCCACTTGAACTGTAGGAAAATAAATTAATAAACAGTTACAAATTAGGTATTTGAAAACTAGCCAAGTCAGATCTTAGTTTTGAACCAATTATCCTGAGAGTAGTTTCATTTATTATGAAAATATTTCAGGATCGCCCATTAAACTTTTCACTCAACCACCCATTTAGATCTCACTTCTTTTGTTGTTCTGTAATAAATTCTATAAGTAATATTTAGTTTGATTTTAATTTCATATTTATATTTTTGATGGCATATTGTCGTCCTACTGGGTTTTTCATTATACTGTGACTGAGTCGCCTGCAGCTGCCGCTGCATCACGCTTCCGAAAAACGCGAGTCGCAGCTACATTTTGAAGCGAGATGCAGCGACTAGATGCCTGTCGCAGCTTCTTTTTGAAGCAAGATGCAGCAGCTAGACGCCTGGCGCAGCTACTGAAAGTAGCTAGTGTGAACAGGCTGTTAGTGAAGAAACTTTGTGTGGGCTGTAAGTTACTGTCGCTGGCATCAACGTGGCTTGAGTGGGGAATGGGCCGTAAATAAAATTCTTTGCAGAATTCTCTGTAATAAAGTTTCAAGTATGTTTACGGACGTAGCGAGAAGTGAAACGTTCCTCAGATAGCCTTAAGGTAAACGCTAATGGAATTTTGTGGGTAGTTATTACCTACTGTTCCGGTTTTTAAGAAATTAAATAAATGTTGGCGTATGTACACACAACACTGACTAGCTCCAAAGTAATCAAAAATTATTTTATTATGTCTTGTGTTATGGAAGCCAAATAGCAAATTCAATAAATGTATGTAAACTGTTAATACACACACCTACTTATAATACATAGAAACAACCAGACACAACATATATTTATCTTTTCACACACATTTTTCTTGGGTGATAATCAAACCAACGACCTAGCGCTCCGCGAGCAACCTTACTACCAACTAAGCCAAGAGGCCAATTCAATTACATTGCAGAAGTAGAAAAAAAAGGTATAAATAACTTTGTTGGTACATCATCTACACAAACTCCGGAAGAGTCACTCTCAGTCTCTTATTCACTGATATAAATTTGAATAATGGATATGTTTGGGTGTATAATATTATTTTTGTGAATACATTGAGAGCTCTATAATTTACTGTGATTACGACCGCCGTCTGGCGAAGAGTCAAATTACTGAGCAAAATATTAGATGTTAGATCCAGACATAAACTAAAGCTATCGGAGAGGGAGGGATAGTTTTAAAGGTTATAATGTAGCTTAGCGTAGTGGGGGTTGCAGAAGTGGGGCCCATCATGGGCGAAATCTTTGGAGGGGTGGCAAAATTTCAGAAATAAAAATGATGTATTTTTTTTAATTTCGCATTTTTCCCATCCAACGATTCGGACCGATTTAGCACGCAATTTTCCACTACATATTATGTGACGAAATTGGCGACCCTATTCTTTTAATGGCCTTTCATGTGGCGTACCAACAGGCATATATTCTGCTTGTCCAGTTACTTTTTACTAAAAATAAAAGTGGTCAAGTGCGAGTTAGACTCGCCCATGAAGGGAACCCTTCATCAATATAAAAAATATTGTAGTTCGTCATAACTTTTATCGATGTTTTAATAATACTGTATTTATGACGATTACAAAAAAACTGCTTACAACCTAAATATCATTTTTAAAGACCTATCCATAGATTCTACACACGTGAGGTTTTGATGATTTTTTTTTTTTGAGTTTCTGTTCTAAGTATGGGGCACCCCCAAAATTTTTTTTTTTTTGTGTGAAAATCTTAATGCTGTTCATAGAATAAAGTACAAATAAACAAGTTTCAATACTATAGTTCTTATAGTTTCGAAAAAAGTGACCGTGACATACGGACTGACAGACAGACATGACGAATCTATAAGGGTCCCATTTTTTGCCATTTGGCTACGGAACCCTAAAAATGAATGTGTAGTCATTCCGAGGCAAGATAAACGTCTTATGCGTTCAGCTGTCAGATGGATAGATGATATTATCATCTCTATCGGGGGACGAAAGTGGACTCGATTGACAAAGGACTGAAGGTGGCGGCATAATAAAAGAGAGGCCTATTATAATGGGATATAGAAGCCTGTGGATAGTGATGATGATAATAAATTAATAATGACATCTTATGTATTATAACGACTGGTAAGACATTCTGCACTAACTTGCAAGGATCTCGCGTATTTTATAAATTATCCACTCGTATACTCTATAGGTACTAATATCGTAAATCTGAAGAGGTTTTTTGTTTGAACGCGCTAATCTCGGATCGATTTCAAAAATTCGCCGTTGGATATGTACGTGATCTCTGAGTGCTATACATATACATTATACCACGGACGAAGTCGCGGCGGATCGCTAGTGCTTGATAACTGTTCTTGCCGAAAAAAATATTGTACCTACTGTATATTGTAATCTTTCCCACTGAATTACCGAAATAAGAGGACGCCATAATTTTCTTCCGGCCCGGGCGGCTGATACCTACCCACGCAACGTCACTGCCTTATTTACAAGACTGTTGTTAAAAAACTGCCGATAGAAGTGAAAACTTATAACTCATAATTTGATAGCTTAGCTTGGAAACTACACGACGTGTGTAACCGGAGGGCGTGGCCTGGGGATAATGGCATGGCCATCTAGAAATGCGTCAGCATTTCCTATTGGATGATGCATTTCTAGATGGCCATGGCATGATGCCCAGGCCACGCCCTTTCAGCATTTCCCATTGGCTGCCGCATTCCTAAATGGCCAATGCCATGGTCCCGAGTTTACCCGAAGATTTCTTATCATACCCGAGCGTGACGGTAGAAATCAATTCACAGCCCACGAAATATCTATCTAGGCGCGCCTAAAGAAGTTTTCACTTCAAAAATACTTAACTGTTAACATGCGTATGATAATAATAATTATGTAGAAACACCCAAACACAAAAAAATCGTTTTGGGTGGGAATTGAACGCACGACCTAGACAGCTCTACGTTCAAATTTAATACTATAGTGCTCGCAGTATAAGTCTGCGCGCGACAGGTGGCGTACTTAATGTTGCCAGGTCAAGCTAATAGGTTCCCTTCCCGTTCATTGGGAACTTACAACTTCATAAAACAGGTATGGGAAGGGATTTTTCAGGGAAGCAATATAACTAACTATTTATAAATTATAGGACAACTGAGATTAGAACGAATGTCTCGAAATAATGAACGCCGTTTCACGTTTTTAACGTGCTGGTTCAGTGCAGTTTGGTTCAGTATGACCAAGTATCATTGGTACAGGTTAATGACTGTCTGAGTCTCTTACCACCAGGAGAACTTTATTTTAGTTAATTACATAATAAAAAATCTGTCATTTTCAACCTACACCAACAACGAATTAATGATAATTTAATTTAAACTTGGAAATCTTTTATTGAGACCATAAATAACACTATTTGAAAATTTGGCGTATGAATGCTCTTTGAAGGATCATCTTATTTTTCAATAGGGTTTAGATCACGATGGATCACAGCGGTAACCGCAAAACTTCTTGTTCATGTCCTTTTAACAGTCATTCTACTTAGTATTGGGGGTCTTCTTTGTGCCTCTTTATTAGATACATTGTAGCCTCTTTAGTCTGAGTGCAGTGGTATGATGCGTTGTCCATTACCACGTAATTGTACGTTCTGAAACGCCTATAATAAAACATACAGTAATTAATACGGAGTAAATGATTACAGAGCATCCAAGCTAAAAAAATTAAGTGAAATTTCTTTTGGCGCACCGCCCACATATTTTCGCTTCGGTGGTAAATGAAGCTGACGCTGTTAGGTAAAAGGGTCGATCGGGTGAACGTAGGACCGCCGAGTGTACCCGAGCGAGAAAGATACAATCAGCTGATCTTTACTGCTGTGTCACTGTGTTTCCTATTTTGATTTGTATGTTATGAAAAAAAAAAATTAAATATAACTTGTTTCTCACATTCGGTCTTAAGCACTCACATTTTTTCCCACGGTTATTGATTGACATTGGCGATAAAACAATCAAACCTCAAAAATAAAGCCTCAGCTTAAAAATACGCCGATTTGATTGCTATGGTATCCCTACATATTAGTTGTCAAATAGCTCTGCGTTTGGAAAACTGCACTTTTGGCCTGCTATTGTATTGTTCTTCTTCACAACCACTATTGATTTTCAAGATCCAGCCACGGCCAGCACTTTTAATCACTTTCGGCATAATAAAAGCTAATAATTACTTTGGAAATTAATAAATACACCAAACGTAAACAAACTTTTGTCAACTGATGTAAACAAGAAGTTGACGGCCTGTCAATTAGTTCCATATTTTGCTACGCGCAGAGTTATATTGCGAGCACTCTAACCAGGGGAGCACAATAAGTGACGTCACGACTTGCGGAAATGAGATAGTCTAATTATCTATCACTTGTGAAAAAAAGAGAAAGAGATACTGATTTTCCGTCCTTATCACCGTGGCCGGCTTTTTCTCTGGCTAAATTACAAATCTGACATGGCGTTGCCAAACAAAAGTCTGTTCAAAGCTCAGACTCGGATTTTTTATGTTTTATTAAATATTGTGTGTATTTAAAGAAGATTTAAAGCTTGTTTGTGAAAGACTGTTAAGAGATTGGTGATATTTATGCTAAACAATGTGCGTTGTGTAGTGTTATAAGCTGCAATAGCCTCTGTAAAAGAAAAATCAGTGGAATCTCATTTTACACGTAAGTAGACAATATTTGTTATGACGACTTGATAGAAATTGATATTTATGCATTCTAGATATCTACGTGAATTAAATTTATGCAATAACGGCAGTATCTAATCCAAAATTTGCAAAATATGTAAAATGTAAACATAACCTTTAAAACAAAACAAACAAAAAAGTGTGACCAGTTATTTGTTACATATTTACCCATGAAATATACAAGTAGGTACATAATGGATAGTTTTTTTTACTGACCATTTGCTAATAATACGTGCTAGATTTTGCCTGTGGCTTCGCATTTGTTCATTTTTGGAATTAAGACTTCCATTGACGCACCACATTAGTTATATCGGCAGTCCCTATGACTGCTAATTATTTTCCCGTTACCAATGCTTCAATTTCTGTTCCCACTCTCACTGCAATTCCAACTCTTATTTAATAGAGTGGGAATGGCATCAAACTCCCACACATTATCACTGTCCTTCTATTATTACAATTATCAATTCTTACTTACAAATCCCGATTTTAACGAGATTAAATTATGCCTTTGGTAAAAGGTGACCTATTTTTGACGTGATAACGTCTTATAATTCGATGAAGCCGGCTGCACGCCCGCAAAACATGACGTCATGTGCCGTTACCGCCGTTACCTCGCCGCATGACGTCATCAGTACCATTCCATCCGTATTTTCTTAAGACGTTGTCACGTTCAAATATCGTCAGTAAACCGACTTTACAGACAACCATTTTTTTTATTGTGCGAGAAGGTGTGAAGCTATGAAGTACTAAGCTCTAAAAATAAAACATTATTCCTACAAATTTTCACCTCTGATTTAGTTACATCCTTTTGTTGGAACTTTTACAAAAATAATTACCTATGGAATTTGAATTTATCACTAGATTTCTGGTAATAATTTGGATTGTTTTATGTATTCAAATTAATTATCATTTTGCAGATGTGCCACTCTGAAGAAGAATAGGATAAAATATGGTGTGCATAATCAAGCAATTTTTTTCATGAAGTACAAAATAAATCAATTATCCTGAATTACCACAACATCTAATAGTAGTATCTCTACTACAACAAGGGCTTCTAACATTGAAAAAGTTAAATGTTTGTTCTATACCTAAGTTCCGAGTTACCTGTGTGAAGTCTGGGCTAGCTGCTACTATATGGTAAAAATTTGTCAAACAAACTAAGTATGTATATTTTTATAATATTGAATGAAAAGTACAATTTGAAATAAATGTTTTATTGTACTGTTTTTGATTATTCTCCTTTCTATTTTATTTACGTAACATGAAACCTCTTTTTAAAATCTAATTTTATAATGGATAGAACACGGGCAGAATTCATAAAACTATCGCAGCACTACCCTTATCCGGTGGAATATTTTCTTTATGGCAATACCTTTTGAGTATTGAATTGAAAATTGAATTGAAATTGAAAGAACGAGAAGCACTATAGTAGTCAGGAACTATATGCATCTTGAGGTAAAACTATCTTTGACTCTAACTAATCCACGTGGCCTGTCAACGTCAGATTGTATTTTTTCTTACATTTTTAAGATTCAAGTATCAGAGGTTAAAGTTCACAGACATCTTGTCTTTGGCCCTCTGAGAGAGAAATAAAGCCTTTGTGCTATGAAAACAAAGTGCTATGTCTTATTAATGAGTTGGCAAAGGGCAAACCTCTGTACTTTGGTAATAATAAAAAGTATTTTTAGATTTGTTTAGTTTGTTCGTCGGTTACGAAGTTTCTAAAAGAAAAAGTTTGTAGAGGAAAACTTCTTAATGGGAGTTGAATAGAACTTACTCTGAGTAAACGAGGTGAACTATATACATTAGGTAAGTTATTTATTTACGTAACGTTTTGTACAATGATGAATTTTATTTTAGGCTTTTTGGTCGATTTAAAAAATAGTCATGGTTTTAATTAAGTTTACATGGTCTTGTCATGCTAATACATTGTATATAAATTTAAAAAGTGAAAACAGGTCTGTTTTCATTTGGAAATTTGATTTGTAGTTTTAAAACAATTGAGCAAAATGCTTATTTAAAATTTAAAGGAATAAGTATGTAAAAAGCGATGGCGGGACGACCTAGAGGACCTAGACCAATATCCAATATCAGCTGACTGCCTTTTTAAAGCATTAGAGACAAGTGAAAAAAGTGTAGGCTTTCGCCCAACACTGAGACATTTTGGGCTCTTAATAATTTTAAAACCGCGCGATATTCAAGTTTATCCATTTTATGAAAACCACACTGGACGTCTGCTGCAAAAAAATTTGTTAACCAACTTCTTGAGAGAACAAATTCAAATCTGTTAGAAGTACGAACTAATGACACGTGCTAAAAATAAAATTTCCCGATTAAAACTATCACTGCATCAGGTCGAGAACTTTTCACCTCACCCTAGTACACATATTCAACAGCGTAGTCGTTTTTTCGTAAACCTGAAAAAGGAGTAACCTTAAAATATAGGTACCCATTTACGATTCACAAAGTTTTCTCCATTCCCTGCACGGATGGTCCCAAAACAATTCGTTATTTAGCCTTTCAATTTTCCCCGGGCACCAAATGCCGCCTCCAAGAACTCGTAAGTGAAAAATTCATGCCTTTTACCTTGGACTCGACTTAAATGCCAGTTGGGTAACTAATCTATTGCTAGTAATTGGAATTGGTAACGTTGAACGTCCGTCGCTTTATCGTGTGTTGATATTAAACGAATGCTCCAAAAAGCATTTTGGACTTAGGGTTCGTGTAACATCATCAGCCCTTAACTGCTGCAAGATAAATAATTATTGTATTTTTACATCAAATTGTATGAAACTCCTCCAATACGGCTTTGTTGAAATGTTTGTGTGTTCAAGTGTATTCGAAAATGGTTTAAATTAACAATTAGATGTTTTTTTTTGTCCGGTACTAAATAATACCCGTGCATAGCCGGGACGGGCTGCTAGTTTTATATAAAAAGTATGTTATACATTTTCTTTGAAAAAAAAAACCTGTTACAGGCCCGAAATTCTAAGATATTCCCCAATTGAAAGTAGGTTATAATTGCTAAATTACATTATTCCAGAGTGGAATTAAAACTGTAACGATCTGACCGTCCGAATTTAGCCCTTCATTGTCGGAGCCAATTAACCAATTAATTCCGCATCGCTGCGGATTGAAATTTGGGCGCCGAAATTTAATTCAATTGATCTTTCATCATCATCGTGACCTTTTCCTTACCTGTGTCCTTACTCCTTGCTATGTGAGGTTGGAAAGTAAGTTAAATCTTTACCAGACTCTCTAGAAAAGGCAAGCAAATATTTGATTTTTTATTTGGTTAGTAGTAGCACAGTATAAAAAAATAATACCAGTAGTTCATCGCCTTTTATCTTGGGAGAAACACCGATGTCTAGACACGGGTAGGGTTGTCGCAAACAAAAAAAAACGTGGTACCAAAATAAAATTAAAACATACGGAAGACGTCAGCCCTAACCCGCGCTCCTGCAATACTAACATTGTAATAAAGTGCATTGCCTTTATTACAATGTTAGTATGTATTATAATGTTAGTATGGAGCGCGCTACCCGCGTCTCATCCCGCACGCCCCGCACGATTGGTCCCTCTAGACGGCTTCGGCGAACGACTGTATGAATTAATAGACTGGGGTGTTACTATGTGATTTGATCGGTGTCATCACACATAAGTTTATTACGAATATAGGTATTAATTACTAGCAACGCCCCGCAGTTTGACTCCAGCAGGTCTACTACGAAAACAACCTCCGATTAATCGGATCCGACCGACAGCTGTCCGAAGAATCGGTAAGGTAATTAAATGCTTTCGGAGTAAGGTTTACGACACAAAAACTGTCAAATCTATGTATGTCGGTCGGAATTCGAAATGAACGAAACACCCGATCCGATCAACCGACTGATTGTGTTTCGTGGTATGAAACGTCTATAAGTTTGGCTGATATATCGACATATCGTTTATCGGACTTCGTAGTAGACCTGCAGGCTCAAAAACACATAGGTAGGTATGTAATATCTCTCCGGAAATACTTATACTCACCAATGCAAAGTTTATCTTATTATGAAAGTGGAGTTAAAAATCTGTGTTCAAGTCTTTCTAACATCAACAGTGAAAAGATGACGTTATCTGGAGCTACGAACAACCCATTGGAGGATTTAACAGTAGGTAGATTAGTAAGTTAAGAAACACCCTCGCACATTAAACCTCATTATATGTAGAGCTAACATTTTTGAGCGTTCGCACAATAATAGCTCGTTATTATATAACCATTACCTCCGACACTCGTCTTACGTTTTGATGGTGGGTTAAAAACAAGTCAAACTAGTTTCCAACTTAACCCAGACGTAACCAAGGGCAAATACGAAAAACTTTTCGGTTTGCGTGTGTTATTTTAGTAAAACTATGTTTTTAGTTTAAACTACATTTACATACTACCTTATTGTAATTGTGTAATACTAATTTCAGGCGGTGGTTTCTCCCGCTATTGTATGAAGTTATCCCGCTGTAGGTAAAGTTAGTGAAGGAATAGGAAAGATTTTTAAGACAATGATAATAAAATGTTCTTTCCAATAAAATAAGTTTTACTCTATTTGACGAAAAAGTCGCATAGAATCGAATAAAATATAATATTTCTAATAAGTGTGCTCGTTAGGGATAAAACGTATTTTGATGTTGTGCGGGATAGTCGGATAGTGGGTGACGCATGTCCTCGAAATATTCCAGAAACAGGAAATGGTGAAGGAAATCATCGTGAGGAAACCTGTTGGTGATTGAAATCATGATTTCCTTCACCGTTTTTAAGTTAGCGGCATAACGTACCTACTATATGACTTCGAAAAATGGCGGTACGCGTGAGATTTGCACCAGGTGCTCCAGATCGGCAGTGCCCGTTCTCCCGACTAGACCATACCAGACCGTAACTTACACATAAAATACGTATCCGATATGTTAAGCTATGAAATATAAGTGATTTAAATCAAATAATTATGAAGACAACACAAACAAATCAATACGAGTATTTTATAGTAGAGACTAGCTGACCCCGCAAACGTTGTTTTGCCTTAGTGAACAACCCTTGTCACTTAGGGGTATGAAAAATAGCTAGTAGCCGATTCTCATACCTACAGAATATGCATATAAAATTTGGTTAAAATCAGTAAAGCCGTTTCGGAGGAGTAAGGAAACAAACACTGTGACACGAGAATTTTATATATAAGATTAAGTTCAACGAATCAAACCAAACCGTATGTCGAAGTCAAAGACCTTGTTTAATATGCTAATGAAATATTTGATTTATTTACAGTAATTAATTGGATTGTTTAAGTCTACATTGCTACATTTTTTAAATAAAACTAGATGTTGCTCACATAACACTATCAGTCTCTAATTAAACAGAGATCGTACTCGTTGAGTACGGTAATACTCGTATTCGTATTAGGTTGGTAGTTGGTAGGGCTCTGCACTATCTGCCATCTAGAAATGCTGATACATTTCTAGATGGCCAATGGGAAATGCTGACGCATTTCTAGATGCCCGATGGCCATGGTTTACCCGAATATTAACTCCTCTCAGTTTTTCTTTGACGACAATAAGAAAAATATCGTTATATTTTTGGCAAAACATTGTAATTCCGTTACATGTTCAAATGTGAATATTAAATTGTATGCAGCATATCATGTTAATTAAGTAATTGTCACGGTTGCCTGACAGAGATCGCTTTTGGTGATAAGGCTTATTATTGTTCCTATACTTTTTGGGGTTTTTCCTAACATAATTATTTTAGTGCAATGTAGAGTTTATTTCTCTATCTAATTGAATGAAATGGAGCACCAGTCAAATATCTAATACTTTACTAGCAAACTGATTAGATACATAGATATATACTCTTTATTGTACACACCAAAAGAAAACAGATATACAGACAAAGAAAAACAATAATAGCTAGTGCCACAACAGGCGGCCTTATCGCTGAAAGCGATTTCTTCCAGGCAACCTTTGGGTGGAAATGGTTTTTGAAATTTTTAATAGTGGGGTGTGCCATTCTAGACTACATCAGTAAATACAAATTATGTAGATATATACGCTAACACTAGAATAAAAATAAATAAACATACGTACTATAACAATACATGCTAATAATTACATACTTCTATGATATACTAATATATATGATTAGATAGTTGGTTCCATGATTGGTCTCTTTAATTAAGGAATAAATATACATATATGTATCTATCTTAAGTAGTGGTAGGACTCTTGGCAGAGTCCGCCTGGGGAAGTACCACACCTTTGCCAGTTATTCTACAGTCAAGCAGTAATGTGCAAACATTACTGTGTTCCGGTTTGAAGGGCAATGTTTCCAGAGAAATTACAGGGCTTAGAGATATAACATCTTAGATCTCTGGGTGACGAACGCAATGCAGTGCTAGGCAATGATTTGGAATCTTTATATTCCAATAGCTGCGTGTCACTGTGCTGTTGTGTGGCAGGCATGTTGCTTACCATCAGGGACATGGCTTGCTCGTCTCGTCACTCTTTATTTAAAAAAAAAAGTATAAAGTTCTCGTATGAAAGCGTTTGTAACCAAACTCCTTAGCACATCATGACGTTTTTTAAAAACCGTTCCTGACGTTGTGTTATGACTTACAAACTGTTTTGGAGACTTTGTACATCTAGCGGACTTATAGCTAACAACAAAATCATCCAGGGAACTTAATTAAAATAATCGCAGCCTAATCCTCGGTACGCAAATACGCTTTGTGTTCTTTCTTAATAAAATTGCAATTTAAATTACATTAGGCATATATAATAGTGTTATTTGAATTGTATCATTACGATATAATCGTGAAACGGAATAAAATCTGTCCGAAGTTCCGGCGAACCGTGAAATAGAGACAGAGTCCGCTGAACACAACTGACGGTATCTGCCTAATGTTCGTGACAGCTGGCTCACTGATAAAAATCTACAGTAGGTATTTTACATGTAACTAGCTACACTCCTCGGTTTTACACGTCTAATTCATGTTGCTGTTATATTCCCGGGATAAATGTAATATTGGGTACATTATTGGTATAACAGATACTCGTAGGCTATTTTTTAACCTACGGGAATTTTAAATAACGATAATAATAAATTTAATAACTATTGGGAACTACTAGGAACTAGGTTTATAAATTTACAATTTTACGGTGACATTTCCACAACATGCAACAATAGTCCTTAAGAGTGCGCCTAAAGCCAGGAAAAAAAATCAGATTTTACCCGCGCGACGCGTTTCTTAATGTGATGTACATAAAGTCGAGAATAGCATGACACAGTTTGGAGGAAAAATCAATATTTAATCAGGCGTCCATTTTTGACCAAGTTTTATTTAATTACTCAATATCTAAACATAAATTTAAAAAAGTGTTCGGTTACTTTACTAGAACGTACAAATAGGAATTTTATTACCAAAAAATAATGTGGGGTCATCGCTGATAATTTCGAGTAGGTACTCGAATTAAAACGGGTTTTTTCGGTGTCATTTTTATTGTAAAAAACTCTGATCTATTTTTAAAATTCTATTCGGTTATTGTGCTTCTTCTTGGTTGTACCCACACGTCAATATTTTTTTGTCATAGTTTTTAGTTTCTTAACTTCAGTGAGCGGCGTCGAAAATGTCCTTTTTTCGTTTTCTGGCTTTAGGCGCCCCCTTAAGTATTCCTGCGTCAAAAAACATTCAGTCAAATGCAATCAAAAACATTGTAAGCTCGATAAAAAGGCACCCTCAGTCAGTATTGGATCGTTCTTTTTTACTGTACATATATCTGTTTTATAAGTACGAGTATCTGTAGAAAAAAGTTGATATATCTCTACCTACATCTACATTTTCTATAAACAAAGCCTTTTAGACCGGAACTCAGTAATGTTTGGACATTCATTGTCAGCAGTAGAATAATTGACAAAAGTGTAGTAAGTACTTCTCGTGAATTCTGCAAATACACTGAAAATTAAACTTTAACCCGTCGAGGGCTGAAAAGGTGGGCGTAACCAAACCTAAAAGTAGGCGTAAAGTACAGAATACTAAAGTTTCTGCATCTGTGATGAAATCTACGGCTCAGGTATCAGAGGAGAGGAGTTTCTAAGAACTTCGGAGCACCGGAAAGTTTAGTATCTGAGTCTCATAGTTTGGAAACTAGGACGACACCCGACAGAAGTTTGAGAGGTTAAATAGATTGAAAATTGATTATACTCGTACCTATCATATTAGTAAAGATGTGACTATGAACAATGATACTAAGCAAAATCATCAGAAAATCTAATACCATGGAAATCGAAATTTAAACATCTATAAATATTCCATTCCCTTGTATAAAGATTCTATTTTTTTTGTGATGAATGAATGGGCTTACGTTTGAACTCGACTTGCTCAGTAAAGAGTATAGACAAGAAATGTATAACACGACTGCCCAAAAGGTACTTGTTCGCTTTTCGTTTAAAGATTCGCATGCAATTTTTTTTTTTTTTTTTAAATAAAGAGTGACGAGACGAGCAGTACATGTGCCTGATGGTAAGCAACATGCCTGCCACATAACAGCACAGTGACACGCAGCTATTGGAACATGAAGAGCCAAAATCATTACCTAGCACCGCACTGCGCTCGTCCTCCAGAGATCTAAGTTGTTATATCTCTAAGCCCTGTAATTTCTTTGGAAATATTGCCCCTCAAAGCAGAACACAGTAATGTTTGCACATTACTGCTTGGCGGTAGAATAATTGACAAAGGTGTGGTACTTCCCCAGGCGGACTCTGCTAAGAGTCATACCACTACAAAACAGTAGTAAATGTTTGTCTGTAAAGTCGGTTTACTGACGATAGAACGTGACAACGTCTTAAGAAAATACTAATGGAATGGTAGCATTTTTCAAAAGAAAATTTTAATTTCATTTGTTTAATAGATTTGTATGTAAAAAATAATCAGTAGAATTTAGTCATTTTCAATCAAAACAATTCAAAAAACAATGCAAAAAAGCTTTTAGATGCCGGGGATCGAACCCGGGGCATTTCACATGCAAAGCGAACGCTCTACCACTGAGCTACATCCCCGCTTGAACTACTGGTCGAAATAATTAATACAACTGTAAGAAACATGCGGCAAGGTAACGACCGACGGTAACGCTACATGACGTCATGTTTTGTGGGCGTGCAGCCGGCTTCATCGAATTATAAGACGTTATCACGTCAAAAAAGCTACAAAAACTAGCTATAACAGTGTAGATAGATTATAAGCTGCTGCAGGCAGAATGTTCGACGTATCATAATCTGAGGAAGTCGACACGAGGGAGGTCCAGGGGCGGGGGTCATGGGGGTCATGACCCTCCCCCGGGCTGGGTCCAGTACCTAGATGGACCACTGATTAAAAAGCATGCATGTACTTATCGTACAGTTTTGTGACTTGACCACGACTATGTGACCCCCCACCCTGGAGCCAAAGCTGGAACTGGCCTTGAGTTGAGTTGACATCCTAAAAGTTTTAATGTTTACACATCTTTTGAATCTGAAGTAGAAAATAGATTTAAATCCATACGCATTGTTACCTACGAGGGTCAAACTGAAAGTTCTTAGAAAATCAAAAACTGATTACATTAGCCAGTTATTAGTTTTATTATATCTTTTCAAAATATTGTCCATTCACGTCAATACACCGCTGCATGCGATGGAACCACTGGGAAAAGCACTTTGCCCACTCGTCCTTAGGGGTATCTTCAATGGCATCGCGATACATCGTCCCTTCATGTCGCAGAGGACACAGATCGTGGTGGGGGACAGAGGACGAGCCGTCTCCTCTGAATCGACGAATATCCTGGGCGTCCCGCAGGGCTCCTGTTTGTCCAACACGCTATTTAGTGTCCTCTTAAACGACCTTCCTTGCGCCATTAAAAATGCGGAAATATTTATGTACGCGGACGATGTTGCCGCGGTGATTTCTGCATCGACAAGTCTGGAGTTGGAGGAGTTACTCAATAAAGTGGCTAACGACCTCAACCACTGGTTCCGGATAAACGGGATGGCTCTAAACCTTGATAAAACATGCTACCTAATATTTAATCTAAATGGCAAAACACCTAACCATTTCTCGGTAGCAATCAGCAATACCGCGCTCCAACAGGTCCAGAGCACAAAACTCCTGGGGTTTCACATCGACGGCGCGTTGACGTGGGAGAAGCACATTGACGAGCTGTGCGGGAAGCTGAGCCGCTCGTGCTTCGCGCTCCGGCGGCTCGCGGCCACCGCTACCCGCGACGTCGTGCGCTCCTGCTACTTCGCGACCGTCCACTCCAACATAACCTATGGGCTAGAGCTGTGGGGCCGCGCCGCCGATTGCAAAAGAGTATTTGTGTTACAAAAGAGAGCCATACGAGCAATGGTCGGGGCCACCAATGACACTTCTTGTGCAGAGTTCTTTAAAGAACTCCATATATTGCCACTTCCCTGTGAATACATATTCCAAACTTGTATATTCATTCATAAGAACATAGAGTCGTTCCAGCGGAGGGGCATTAATCCTAAAGTTAACCTTAGGAGTAATAAAAAACACAACCAACTAGTGACTCCGCCCCACAGGTTGAGTAAGTCTGAGAGGTCGGTCTACGTTGGAGGACCCGCGATATACAACCGCCTTCCGTCGGTTGTAAGGGACGCACCTTCCGCCGCGGGATTTAAACGGAAACTAAAAGCTTGGTTGCATGGGCACCTTTTTTACAACCTGGACGAACTAAAGAAGTTGCCAGAATGTTAACCAAATCTAATGTTTTTATTTTATTTGTAATTAATTTTTAAAATTATTGTAATTTATAATTTAATTAATTTAATGTAATGTAATTAATATAATGTAATGTAATTAATGTAATGTAATCTATAATTTATATGATTATTATTTATTATGTAATTTCTCGCTCATACAACAGTGTAGCAGTGACATGAATGTTTACTTATTGACCTGTAACTTGCCGTTATGAATAAATGATTTGTATTTGTATTTGTATTTGATACGCAGCCACCGCTTCTTCAGCATTCATAAACCGCTTTCCTTTAAGTTTTTCTTTAATTTTTGAAAATAAATAAAAATCACAAGGCGCGAGGTCGGGGCTATACGGCGGGTGACCCAGTAATTCAACGTTTGATGTCGCCAAATAGTCGATCGTTCGCTTGGCGGTGTGCGATGAGGCGTTGTCGTGGTGAAGGAGGATCCTACTGCGAGGTCGTTTCTCTCGAACTTTTTCCAAGACAAGTGGCAAACAATTGGTAGTGTACCATTCTGCAGAAACTGTTTTTTGATCCTCTAACACAATTGTTGCGAAATGACCTATCCTTCCAAAGAACGAGGCCACCATTTTTTTCCCCGCACTTCGATCTCTCTTCACTTTAGTTGGCAACTCCTCGAAAGGAAACACCCACTGAGCAGATTGTCTTTTGGTTTCAGGATCATAACAGTAAATCCAGCTTTCGTCACCTGTTAGTATGTCGAACACAGCATTTGAGTCACCTCCGTTAAATCTTTCAATCATTTTACGGCACCAATCCACACGATGGAGTTTTTGAGCCTCAGTCAAATTATGAGGTATCCACCGGGCGCAAAGCTTCCTGACCGCTAAATGTTCGTGTAGGATTTTGTGCACTTGACTCATACCGATGCCTAAGCTTGTCCGAATCTGCTGATAGGTCACTCTTTTGTCAGTCTCTATCATACGCCGCACAACACAGATGTTATCTTCAGTCGTCGCCGTAGAAGGCCGTCCCTCACGTAAATCATCAGTGAGATTAGTGCGACCACGTTTAAACTCATTAAACCAGTTGTAAACAGTCGCACGAGATGGGGCTTCATCTTGAAAGGCCAATCGTAGTCTATCATAACTTTCTTGTTGACTTAAATGACATCGAAAATCATAAAAAATCATTGCACGAAAATTTTCTCGTGTTAAATTCATGTTGACGGGACACAGACAATTTTCAATTTGCCGCCAAATCGTAAAACAAATGACAAATGAATGAAGTATATACTCAGTAATATTGGCAAAGAGTTCTATTTTCAAATTATAGAATTATTTTTTTATTATATTGTTTATAAGTGGCCAGTTCTAAGAACTTTCAGTTTGACCCTCGTACTACCAACGCCCTGCGGTGTTACCCGCATAGTTCCAGTTCCCGTTGTTTTTTCCGGGAAACAAGTAGCTTATGTGTTCTTCCAGACTATAATCTATCTGTGTTCAAAATTCAGCCCGATCCGTTCATACTTTAGGACGTGATTGAGCAACAAATATCCAAACATGCAAATATCCAAACATCCATACTTTGACATTTATAATATTAGTAGGATTAGTAGGATAGGATAGTAGCATTAACGGATTTTTTAAGTATTTTAATTTTGTACACTACTCCTTGTAGTATTTTATTTTGTTAATTAATTTGTTCTTATATTCAGTTGTTTCTTTCACTGTGTGTTTTGCATGCGGAAAGGCAGTTTATGGCGAACTACTTTTCATAAGCATTTCATCTATTCACCTACCCATGCTACGCCAAATACTAAGTAGGTAGGTATTATTCACGCGTTTTGGTGTATCTATCTATATATATATATATAAAAGCGAAAGGTCACTCATCAAGGAATCTAAGAAACTACAAATGCTAGGAATTTGAAATTTTGCATGAAGGTCCCTTTTAGCACGTAGGCGCTCGCTAAGACGGGGTTTTGCGAAATTCAACCCCGAAGAGGGTGAAACAAGGGATGAACGGTTGTATGAAAATTCGTGATTATCAAAGTTATCAAATTTTGTATCTAGACACTTGACACGAAGCAATTAAATGTTTGTTCTATCAATTTTGTAATTTCGAACTGTACGGGGGTGAAATTGGGGTTGAAATGGGGGATGAATGTCAATATGGAAGTTCCCTACAGTTGAAGATAAAACCATGAAACTCTGTATATAGACACTGGACCCGAAGCAAACGAATATTTGTCCTATCAATTTCGTAATTTCGAACTGTACGGGGGTGAAATTGGGGTTGAAATGGGGATGAATGTCAATATGGAAGTTCCCAACCGTTGAAGATACAACCATGAAACTCTGAATAGGTATAGACCCTTGACATGAAGGAAACGAATATTTTTTCTAGCAAGTTTGTAATTTCGAACTATAAAAGGGATGAAATTGGGATTGAAATGGGGGATGAAAGTATACATAGAAGCTCCTAATCGTTGAAGATAAAACCATAACACTCTGTATATAGGCACTTGACACAAAGCCAATAAATGTTTGGTCTACCAATTTTTTTAAATTCGAACTGTATGCGGATGAAATGGGGGACGAATATCTCTTACGCTTTCACACCTAAACAACTGATCCGATTTTGATGAAATTGTATTGTTTTATTATAAGATAGATAAAAGCTGTTTTTAGTAACCGTAAATGTGTCTGGGTATACAAATAGGTACTGCCGAGTTACCTTAATATTTATTTCGCGCGGATGAAGTCGCGGGTAACAGCTAGTTCGTGTATAAAAATCAGCAAACTAATCCCAATCAAACTAAAACCAAACTATATCTACTCTTTTTAAAACAATTTTATTATCTAACTTGGAATTCAAAATTCATGTATCTATCTATGAATCAATGCATCTATGTAACGGAATCTTGGAACGTGATTTCCACCACTTTCTATTAAGCAACGGATTGGTTTGAAATTTTGTACACTTATCAAGAACGATTCACGAAGATTTATGTAGTTTGTGTAACAATTCATCCTCACCACGATCATCAGGATTAATAATTTTGTTTACGTTTCATTTTCACGTACTGTAATATATTAGTGTCATACTGACTCCTACTGACATAATTATGTATATGCAGTCAGTGATTAAGTACGTTTCGTTACCACGTAATCGATCGATTTAAACACGCTTTCAACTAAAATGTTTTCCTACTTTTTAGATGGATCTTTTGTATACGTGTTTTTTAGTTTTTTAAGTATGTAATTATTTGTACCCACTATGTAATAGATGCCGTTTCTTTCCAGCACCAGTTCCCAGCGATGCACGACCTGAAGATTGGCGGCATGTTGTACCTGATCGGAGTGTTCTTCTTCAAGTCGGACGGGCGCATCCCGTTCGCTCACGCCATATGGCACATATTCGTGGCACTGGCTGCCAGCGTACACTATCTTGCCATACTGCGCCACCTCTTCCCAGACCTCAAATCTCAATGAAGACTGCCAATCGAATCTCTTTAGAGCTCTCTAGAGTAATGTATTGCAGAATTTGTAATGTAACGCGAGCATAAAGATTTTTATTGTTGTTCATTTTGTGCTTACTTAATTTCCATGATACTTCTAGTTATCTGTGAAATTAAGTAATTTAAAAGTGATTTGTTGTGTCAAAGACCAGAGAACATATCGCTAGCTTCTATTAAGTTTGTTAGTTGAGAGAGAGCAATTTAAAACGAATTTTACCGTTTTTCCCAACTAAAAAAATAATAACATGCATACTCTATATACCTACGATTTGGATGAGCAGGTACTATATACGCATCTATACTATATATTCTGAAAACACCGTGGTTATTTTTATTGATTTAATAGAAAAAGTATGTAATATGTTTTTTTTCATTGATTAAAAAAGAATCTATACCTAACAAGCATAACATGAAGTCGAATAAGAAAACCCAATCAATTAATTAACGTTGGTAAACGAAGTGAATATCTTGATTTGCTCTTGACAACCCAACAAACAAATCGTCTTTATATTCGTGTTACATTACAGAATATCTGCTCGAAGCATGTGCGCCTCTGATTGGATAATTCGCGGATATTGTTGGCGAATTTTCCAGTCTCCGCGTCGCTACTCGTTCATCCTGAACTGTCAGGTCACTTGTAGAGTAGGTTACGTATTGTGTGATTGTGTACTTTAGATCTGTATTCTTAGTGCGAGTTTTGATAGATAACGAGACTAAATTGTTCGTTGGGTTAAATAGTAACGATAGTGTCGCTATTTCCTCACGTATCAGTTCCTCAAGGCGTCCTGTCGCAAATTAACCTAACGAAACGAAATCGTCAACTATCAACATTCACATCAAGAGGTTGTTGAAGAATGCGAATATAAAGCGTATCTTGGTATCGTTTTATAAGAATTGTGTTATTAGTTAGTTATCCAGAATTATTTATTTTCTCCATAAGGCTTTAATTTTACTTTGATACGCTTTGTTTTCCCGTTCTAATCCTTTAGTCGAAATGCCGGACGCGTCGGTAATTGTATGCGTTAACGTTTTGCATCAAGCATCAATAGACTTACTGATAGATTTATCGAAGGGTCATTCTAACTGTGTGAACTATTTGTCAATGTATCTGTTGCTATTGCTTAATCGTAACTTAAACATGTGATACTGCGTCATTCTACTTCAAAGTGAAGCTTCTAAAAAAATCCGGTTTAAATGTCGCCTGTCAGACATTCCCATCAAAGTTAAGAGCTGCCAACAAAATCAATTCAAAACGATTGCCGCAAAAATGATCACCTCGTCAGCTTACATAATCAAACATGGGTACTACGAGTATACCCTTCGAACTTACTTTGTAGTTTAATGACTTGAAATCCAGAGAACCCTAAATCGAAGTTTCTAATTCTGCATCTACATTCGAAATGTCAAAATAAAGATGCTGCCTTATGTCAGAGTTGTGTTAAAGCTGGAATAGGTGTTGAGGTGTAGTCACAAGAATCACAAGATGTAGGTACAGTTACAGACGTGTATCCGGCCCAGAAGCGGCACACTGCAATCGATATTAGTTCATCAAGGGCGACTGTTATTCTGCCATGACGACGAAATTTTATCTCTTGATATCTTTGGTTACCGGTTTCATTTTAAAATGATTACAAGCCTACAGAAACTGTGTTTTTGTAGCTTTTTGGTTTTACCTACTATATACTTTTATAACCGACGTTCGACACGGTTGTAAAAGTGTTTTTTTTAATCCGTTGATATGTTATTGTTTTTTTTTTTAATTTAAATAGTCTTTTTAGTAACTTGTTCGAATGCAGTGTTAATCTTCTTATCGAGTACCTATCCTTAGATCAGAATATTTAGGATTTCGGCCAAAATAACTACAAACGTGTGTGTGTGTGTATATATTTTGTAAAATATTGTTGAAACTTATTGTTGTAGCCATTTTTAGTCTTATCTCATAATCTCGAGACCAAAGCGACCCTTTTTAGAGTAACTATTTGAAGTATTTGGGGTTTTTAGAAAACTTTATATACCTATCTAATTATACTTATACGATCCCGTTTTCAGCGATACCTTTTATACACCTAAATGTGGATTTTCCTTAGAATAGCGCGTATACATTTTAGCGTAGATTGAGTCGTGTAAATGTGAAAATAGGTTATAGATATTTTAAACATTGTCTATTTACGTTCAGTAACTATTTATTTATACGTCCCAATTTAGATTTTATAGTAGTTATTGCTCAATCGTGTGACTAGATAATATTTGCTAGACTTCCAACGTAGTTTTTAAAAAGTTGCATCGAGTCGCAGAGTGTGATTAGGAATACTAAGTACTGTTGCACCGGGCGGTGGCATTGTCCCTTGTGTAGGTAATTTCAATTCATACGAAGACAATCGCGTATTGTAAAATTTGAACGGACACGCTTTCTAGCGCATCGGTTCTCACACAATGGACAAGACTTGTCCTTCTAACCTCTCGATCTGTGGAATTTAGGCTTGAATTAATTGTACCGAACTGCCAATCATTCTAATGCGTTGTATACTGGATCTAACGTAGAGCGACTGTTGTAAAAAGTATTTTTGTGTGTATACTATTAGCTACTATGAAATGGGGGAAAAATCTTTCGCGAATAAATGTCATTCACGCTCCTCAATCTGTACGGCTCTGTACGCAAGAGCTTAAATTTGGATGAATTTAGAATTGTAGATACAATTCAAAAAGATACAAGGGACTTGTGCTAACTTTGGCTATTCGATAATATTGAGCTCCTCCTAATCGCTGTACTCTACACATTCCCAAAAGGCTTACACGGCCAAAAAAATGTATTTTTTTTAGAAAAGTCAAATTGGTAAACCCACTTTCGAAGTTTGTGACGTCAAATTAAAATATTAAAGTCGGTTAAAAATAGAGACAAAATCGAGCTTATGTTATGCTATACTGTGTTGAGACCCATCGCAGTCAAACTTGCATATTACATTGGTTAGTTTTTTATATACGTACGTTTTTTGTTTTCCTCTGTCCAGCAGTCTTTGAATCTCACTCAAATGCTTATGAAACTTGGTCATAACATTTTCTAGTCATTATATTCGAAACAAGAGGAGATTTTCTTGCTGACTATATCGATATTAACGATCTGGTTAGAAAACTTTTTTTCAGGGTACTGACCTAAAATTGAATTGCACAAAAATGGAATTAATTCGGCTCATTGATTCCTCACATATTTTAAGATAATGCTATACATATATTATTTTTCATATCATTTGACTAGGTATTTATTTTTTTTTTTAATCTTCTATTGGGTATGTAAAAGTTAGCAAATATTTCAAATGTAAAAAGTGCAAAGTAGTTGTATACATATTATGGTGTTAGGTATTAACGCGGTGTCAAAAAAAAAACATTTTTTGCGCTTTCGCTCACTGGTAGGTACGCACTGACTAGAAAACGAGAGGAAATCGTTTATTTTATTGATGCATCGTAGTTAAATTACATGTTATATTTAATTTATGACCAAGGATGTCATGTATTTCAAAATATTTACAGGGAATTTCGGAACTTACAATTTTCTATATACCATAAATATTAACTTAAACGTAGAGACGGCTTGTAGATACTTCAGTAATTTTGTGCTTTTGAGGAATTTTCATACTATAAAAACGAGGCGTAAATAGTTTTAAATAAATCATTTTCGAGATGCATGACATGACTTGTCAAAGATAGTTCTCAATTTCGCCATAGGGAGCGCCGATGTTTCATTATGTCAGAGAAATTTTACAAAATGAAACTAGGTATGACGCGACATCTGACGAAATTTTTTTTTTTTTTTTTTTTTTTTTTTTCTAAAATTATTCACCAAGTTTCCTTGGATCCTAATGCTTATTACAATCTAGCCTAATTTATTAAGTCTAGGCTAATGAGTAATTTATATCTAACTTAAATTGCTACATAGTTTTTACATAAGAAGGTGCCCATCAGCACTTTTCTTATTGACACTGTTAAGGGGAAGTCACTTCTTTCACTTGACTTAGCACATTTAATTGTTTTATATTGTATTGCACTGACACTGCACTATACTAACTCAAAAGGTTTTGTTCTATTAAGTCTTCTCACTGTGTCCGTGTTATCAAGGAGCTGGATAGCCTCGACATTCACATGATGATGAAGCCTGCGTTCATGTGCTTCTGCGTACTTCTTTATCACTTTGCCGACAAGATCCATTCCAAGATCTCGATGAATGTCGGCATTTCTCACATACCAGGGCGCATTGACAATATCCCTGAGTACTTTGTTTTGAAAGCGTTGTATTATCTCGATGTTGCTATTTTTGGTACAGCCCCACAACTGTATACCATAAGTCCACACTGGCATTAGGACTTGTTTATATAATAATATTTTGTTATGTATTGACAGCACGGAGTTTCTACCAAGTAACCAATACATGTTTTTGTAGCGTATAGCTAGTTCCTCTCTCTTTTTTTTGACGTGAGTTTTCCAGCGTAACTTCGCATCTAGAGTCATGCCTAAATATTTGGCTTTATTTTCGTATGGTATACATTGTCCATTTATGAATACTGGATGATATTGTTTTTTTTTGTTTGTGAAGTCTATGTGAACAGTTTTGGACTCATTTAGCTTAATACGCCACATTTTTGTCCAGTCATGTATTTTATTAACTGCTATTTGCACCCTCTCTGTGGCTTCTGCGTGGGTGTCACCTATTGCCAGGATAGCAGTGTCATCTGCGAAGGTTGCGATAGTGCTGTTGTCTAAAGCTGGGATATCACTAGTATACAACAAGTAAAGTACAGGCCCAAGTACACTTCCTTGTGGTACTCCAGCTTTAATTTGTTTTAGCGACGAATATGAGTCTTCTTGTTTAATTCTAAATAATCTGTTCGAAATATATGATGTTAAAATATCAGAAAATTGTTTAGGTAACAGTAATTTTAATTTGTGTGTTAGCCCTTCATGCCACACTTTGTCGAATGCTTGCGCTACATCTAAAAATATTGTAGAGCACACTTTTTTTTCTTCAAGGGTTTGCTCTATGGTTTTAGTGATTCTATGAACCTGATCTATCGTAGAATGTTTTTGTCTGAATCCAAACTGATGATCTGGTATCAAGTTTTTGTGTTCTATGATTGGCTTCAGTCTCTTGAGCAAAAGTTTTTCAAACAGTTTTGAAATGATAGGCAACAGAGATATGGGCCTATATGACACTGCTTCCTGAGGAGGCTTGCTAGGTTTTGCTATCATTATCACTTCAGCTACTTTCCATAAGTCAGGCACATACCTCAGTCTGAAGGCAGCATTGATAAGTGTGGTAAGTTTAACTATAGCTTTACGTGGTAGATGTCGTATGATGTCTCCCGTGATTAGATCATATCCGGGTGATTTCTTCGGTTTTATTCTTAATTTTATCTCATTGAAAACTTCTTTAGGAGTAACAAGCTTTATCTCCAGATCATCTTGTAATGCTTGATCTAGATCAGATAGATTTACAGCTGTTGCGGCTCTTTCGTTAGGTTGGAAGATTTTTTCCAAGTGTTGAGCAAATCTTTGGGCTTTTTGTTCATTGCTAATGGCCCACTTTCCATCCAGCTCTTTTATAGGGGGAATATGGGTAGTTGGTCTTTTCATGTTTTTAGTTGCCTTCCAAAGGGAGTAGTTAGTACTGCTGTCACAAGACAACTGTTGAAGGTAGGCTTTCATGGAGTTGTCCTGATAGTTTTTTATTGCTCTTTGAAGTTTTTTAGTGAGTTGGTTCAGCAAATTTTTGTCATTTGGACAGCGGGTATGATGCCATGTTTTTCGTTGTTTTCTCTTTGTAGCCAGTAGTTGCATAATTTCATGAGGGTAGTTAGTACCACTGGCTCTTTTTTTCATGGGTGGTGTATTTTTCCAGGCTGTCTGTTGTATGTTTTCTACAAAAATTTCAGTCTCTTTGTCTAATTCTTCCGGTGTCTTAAGTGAAACGTTAAGATCTATTATGCAATCTAAGTCTATCTGGAAGCTTTCCCAGTCTGTGTGCTTATTTACTAGACTTAATTTACTATCTCTGTATATAAATTTGTCACATATCGATAAAAATATAGGAGAGTGATCTGAGCTCATATTAAATGATGGGTTTATGTCTAAATAAGCTCTTGATATGTTCCTATAAACAAAAAAGTCTATAAGATCAGGTATTTTCTTCGGATCAGTTGGCCAGTACGTTGGTTGACCTGTAGAGATAGAGTCTCCTTTAATTTGTTTAATTGCAGACAGAAGCTCCTTCCCTTTCGTGTTAGTGAGTCGGGAGCCCCAATATAAATTTTTCGCATTAAAATCTCCTCCAACAATAAACTTGTCTCTGTATTGCTTAAAGAAATTTAAATATTGTTCTCTTTTTATAGCATGTTTTGGTGGGCAGTAGACAGACGCAATCGTGAGCTTATACAGTTTTGTTTTGATACAAACAGCCACTGACTGAATCTCTTTTTCTTCATTTTTGAATTCCTCATATTGGTATAGGTTTTCTTTTACTATTACTGCACTGCCACCCATGGCTGTATTATCAGGATGGAGCGCATGATATACTTTGTAACCTTTGAATGTGACATAGGATTGTTTGGTGAAGTGCGTCTCCGAAATCAAGCAAATGTCAATCTTTTTTGTATCTAGAACAACTTGCAACTCTTTTTGATGTTGAAGTAGTCCATTAGAATTCCAAGCCATAATAGTTAAGTTATGCATTACTTATTATTTCTAAAAACAGCTGGATTTTTGCTGTTCTCAAGTATTTTTAGTCGGCCATCAAACGAGCTCATTAGTGCAAGAATCTGATCTAATTTGTTATCACTATTTATATTCTTAGAATTGTTAATATTTGTAAATGTAGCTTGCGCATATGTTACATCTTTATTTATGGGTCGGCTCATTGAGACGGTTGATTTGTTAGCAGTACAGCTTTTATTAGGTAGTCGTTGCTGACTAGGGTTGACAATATGAGACTTTTTCAATGTCTTATTTTTAAGGTTTTGGAACTCCTTAGCTACTATGCATCCTCTGTAACTGGCGGGATGAGGTGCACCGCAGTGTATGCACTTCGGTTTTGCTTCTGCTGGTTTATCGCAGTCTCTTGTTAGATGCTTTCCAGTGCATTTGACGCATCTGGGCTCTCTAGAACAGTATTTTTGCGTATGTCCATACGCTTGGCATTTTTTGCACTGTGGGACAAGTTTCATAGTTCTTAAAGGTTGTATTTCAATTTTACATCCCAATACGGTTTTAATTCCGTATATTTTGTTAATATCTTCTTCTTTTGAGAATGTTAGTACGAACATGTTGAGTGGTTCCTTGTTCTTCCATCTCAATTTATTTGTTGCACTTTCAATCTTATAGCCTTGATGCTTTAGATCTTCTACAATCCTATCTGGCTTGCATGTTGAGTGTAGTTTTTTGGCCATTACTCTTATAGGTCTTTCTTGTTTATTCTCAAAGGAGTGCCATAGCCATTTTTTTTCATTCAAGAATTTAATTATGGCTCTATATGCATCTTCGTTAGCTGCGTTTATTTTAACGCTATCTCCGTTCATCATTTTGACTTGGAATGTCTTCCCTGGTTGGCTTTTTGATAGGTCATCAAAAAAAGTTTGATAATTTGTGACGTCATCGATTATAATGGGTGGTGGCTGTGGGACCTTTTTGGCTACCTTTTCTGGATCTGCTCTGATGCAGTTTTTTCCTTGAGGTGATGGAGTGACTGGAGTGGGTGACGTGTTAATTTTCCTTTTTTTCCTGGACTTCTCTCTGATCCACTCTGTTTCTCTGGCTAGTTCATCGTCATCCGTGCAGTAGTCCACGGGTTGTGTAGAACTTTCTTTCGTATCTGTCTGGGATAGGGCTTTCTCATTTTTCAAAACCTTGACTTGTTCTTGGAGGTTTTCTATTTCTTTCTGAAGGGTTTTTAAGACCCCTTCTAATTTTTCCCGTTCTGCTTTTTCTTCGCGGTAATGTTTATATAACAGATGCTCATTTTCCGTTATTAATTTCATCGGGCTGTTTTTTGAACTGTCCATTAATTATGTAGATTTAACTTCGCCTTAATAAAATTAGTCAAGGCTTGCCGCGATAGGCATCGCATGTCAGTATCTAGGTCATATTTGACTCACCTGACCGCGGGCGACGACCGTCGTTGTTATGATTTGTCAGCGGACACTGCACTGGTTGCGCGCGAATTACAAGGCGCGTCTGTTCTTTCCGAGCAATAAACACGAATGAATGAATCTGACGAAATTGAAAACTATTTTGACAGGTCTATATGCATTCTTAATTGCCTTATTGCGCCAGAGCGTGGCGTTGATATTTGATTTATTGAAAAAAAAAAACGATAAGCATAGTCTTATTAATAACATAGGTATATTTTACCAATCTATCACTTATGTCTGTCATGTCGTAAACCCGAAAACTCAAGGAGATCAATTCTGAAAGTTATGTTTAAAAATATTAGCAGTAAATAGTGTTTTTTTTCTTTAATCTGACTTCAGAATATGACCTACCTATCTGCTTATTAGTTATTAGTACCTACACTTGAATATCAACTCGTGTAGCGCGATCAGTGTCACAAGTCTGTCTCTACTATACTAAATAACGTTGTATGTTCATAGAAATCTCACCGAATCTCAATTTTCTTACATTGTCGTCTCGGAATTCGTTCGTATTGCTCGATCCACACTCTTGCGAAAACGCAAATCAACTATAAGTACCTAGGTACTGTATGAGTGAGTAACGCAGAACCTTTATTCACTGTTGATCCACTTTAAATGGATTCTATTTTACTCACTGATGCAGTAGGTACAAAATAGTGTAGATAGCGCACAACCGCGAAAACTTAAAACAATGTTGACTTTTCAAAGAATCTCCATCCCTATAAAATCAAAGTACCTAGTATTTTTACCCATTATGTATAACATACATAGGTACAATACAATAAACATGAAAGTGAAACTTAAGTGGTTCATTTCTGACCGTCTGATAAACGAACGGTTCGTTCATGGATTGACTAATGCTACGTTTTCCGACTCCATATTTCGCGAAGAACAAGATGAAAACAGCTTTGCCCGCTCTGTGTTCTTGAATTCTGTAATGAGTCCTAGTTTTAATCTAAAATTCTAAGGTATTTATGGATGTAATGAATCAGAACATTTTGTATAATGGATATCTCGGAGCGGCCTGTCCGCTGCCGACAGCGTATCTCAAGTCTTCCAACGAGATGCCATAATTGGTGTTTTAATCGAGATCTGTAAATGGAGTGATGTGATGTGAATACGGACCAGGACGTCTACTCTGTTTCTACGAAAACGAAATTTCGAAAAAACACTCGCGACTTTCCTACTCTCGTTCTACTTCGTTTCGTCCGATTCAACATTGTTTGACGTTTAAATGTTCTAAGCATACTCTAATTAGAGTAGGCTTAGAAGATTTAAACGGACAAAACGACGCATCGAAGTAGAATCGGAGTTTGAAAATCGAGAGTTTATTTCGAAATTACGTTTTCGTTGAATTAGAGTAGACGTCCTGGGTACTGGACGTCTACTTTTTTCTACGAAAAACGTAATTTCGAAATAAACTCGCGACTTTCGTACTCTGGTTCTACTTCGATTCGTCCGATCGAACATTGTTTGACGTTTAAATGTTCTAAGCCTACTCTAATTAGAGTAGAATTAAGTAATTAGAGTAGAATAGGACAAAATGAAGTAGAACCCGAGTTGGAAAGTCGCAAGTTTATTTAGAAATTACGTTTTTTTGTAGAAAGAGAGTAGACGTCCTGATTCTGAACGCAATTCGAAAGACTGTCAATCCTTGTCTCTTTCATTCTAAACGGTTACGACAAAGAGCGCGACATTTGATTCCATTTCGAGATCAATCCGACTGGGTTCAGAATCGCGACGCTGCCGCTGATATAGTTGCATTAGAATTAGTTTTTAATAGTCACTTTTGGGTTTGTGTTAAATATGCTCATGTCGCATTGCCATTATAAGATAATAAACACTGACCAGTTAGAGAGATGTTAATTTGAAATAAGAAAATTGTCAGCTAACTTCACGCAATGCAGAACTAAATCCGTCAGTGTCACTGTCGCATTCTACTGTGTTATACAACAGAGATTGTATAAAAGTAATAGTTATACAACTTTGCCACACAGTATTTTAACGGTGGCGCGGACTCTAACCGCCATAATATGCTAAACGTTTACTCAAGGCTTAAAGGCTTATTACACTTGGCTTAATTTAGCGACTGAATCCAGAAGCTAATTTAGAAGGAAGGACTGATTATAGAAGAAAGCAATCCTCGCTTCTGAATTTAGTAGGTATCTATGCTAGCTTCACTGAATGCAGTAGCGACTAAAATTGGCCAAGTTACGAGTTTCTGGCTCTTTAAAAGGCTTATTATACCTTTTAAAGAGCCAGAAACCCGTAAAAAAATTAAAACATAAATAACGTATTAAAACGAACGAACTCCAAAGTCTTCAGATAGCGTTGACGTTCGTGCCTATCCACGACACAATATCGTGCCGGTGTGAAAGCATTAAATTTTGTTATACGGCGGTTAATTTAACGCGACTGAAGTTACCTGCCTATTATTTTACATCACAAAATGACGCTATACGTTCTTAAGCAAACGGGCGCCCATTGATTACTTGAGGCTCTTAGGTAGAGGGACAAACTTCACTTCACTATGAAAGGTTGAACAAAACATCATGAAATCTCACCAAGAGGGCTGAAAAAATCCACAAATATAACTCACGTAATTAACCGATGTCCCTTAAAACAACTTTATAAAGACTAATACGTCGATATACCTCCAAGGAATACAACAACTCAACCAAGTCATATGAAATGTTTCCAAAGGAGCATTTAAAGAAAAAAATATCGATAGTGAGGTTAATAAATTTATGAGAATATCAGTAGTAATATAGCATATTCCGTAATTTTTTTCTCTAAACGCTGCTCCTGTAAAACTATGTATGATTTTAGAGTTAGTATAGTATGCCTTTGAGGTATCGAAATTATTGAACAAAAATTGGCATGTCAGTTCTACCCTTCTAGCCCATATTATGTACAGTACAAAAATGTATTAATCTTTTTGAAAATAAGCAAGCTGTTATTTATTTATAGATTGTAATCATTATGCTCATAAATGGTTTTATATTGTTTTTTAGGTAGCTTATTTTAAATTTTACACATTCCCATGTTGATTGACTTTCCTCATCTATTATTACATAAAAAAATTGTGAGTCAATACTTGTAAGGTACTATAGAAATATTAGTGTGTTAGTTAGTTCTCAGTTTACTGTTTCTTTTACATAAAAAATATTGTATTATATATTTGCAAAAGTTTTTCTTAAAATGGCATAAGCGGACAGCATACATCAAATACTAGACGCTATTGGTAAATAAAGGAATTTTGGAATACACTAATATATTTGCTTCCCTTAAATAGTATTACCATTTATTAAAAAAACAATGATTATCTAAGCCAATTTTATGAACTGAGTTTAATCTTTTTCAGTTTTCTAAACAATCATCAAATATTCAAAGTATCACTACCAAATTTTCTTTTATTTTAATGCGAGTATAATTTATTTTCCAAATAAATGTATAATCTAATCAACTTTTTCTTATTAATTATTATTAATTTTAACAGGAAATCAATGAAATGTAAACAATGAAACATTTTTTCACTACTTCTATGTAAGCATTGCATATTTTATTGTCAATTGAACATTATTTATTTTATTTGTATTTCATAGTTTCTTAGTTGTCTGTAGACTTAAGCCATACATCTGAACAAACAAGTTCCAGTTATTTTTATGTAAAAGAAACCACTGAAACTTCTGTGCATATTTAACTACATGTAAATAATACAAATGAGATCCAAGTGTTTTAAAGTTATCCAGTGAATATTCCAGATAATACTTTTCTAACATGTAATAGTTTAATGTTACCATTGATATTGGAACCTGGTATAGTTTTGTAGAGGTTTTTTGGGAAATCAATTAAATTAAATTTTACAAAGCAATCATCTTTTATTTCTTAATTTCCGGAAGTTATAAATACAAAATATGACACAGATAATCTGACGATGAACATAAATATAGGATGTGACAAGAATTAAACTATTCTAAAATTACATTTTAGAAACAGTTTTAATACCCAGAATTTCAAAGCATTTCTCCATTATTTTAGCTGTGATCTCGCACAGAATCAACCTGTCATAAAATATCTTTACGATCTTGCCTTCTTTGTCTTTTTCTATGCAATAACATTTGTCATAGAACTCTGTAAATGTTGACGATACCTCATATAGATACTCGCACAATGTGTGAAGATAGAGTTCTTTTGAGACTTTCAGAATAGTCTCTGGGAACCTAATTAATACTTTCCCCAGCTTCCACTCAGCTTCGTGAGAGAACTTCAAACCGGACTTTTGGGCCTCTGCCAATAATGTGTCTATTGAAACTTGAGCATTTCTAGCTATTGACCTTATTCGAGTGAGAGCATACAACAAGTATACTGCGGTGTTACCTCGGTCATCCAACATTTTGTCAAATGAGAATATGTAATCATTTATTCTGTTGTGAGACAAATCTGCATATTTGATGCAGCCATATGCCACCGCTTCCTGAGCTTGTTTTAACTCCTCTGGTGTTAGGACCTCATCACGACCTTTCTCAACAAGCTTATCTTTCGCCCTTGAAAGGCCTTCATTTAGTAAATTGATCAATTTAATTGTATCACCTGATCGTGTTTTGAATTTCTTTTTATCTTCACCTAATACAACTCCAAATCCAACATGTTCTATTTTTTTGTCTTCTTTCAGAATGCCCGCACGCCTCGCACACAGTTCTATCATCATAAAGTGGGTGTACTGTCCCATATCAGTCACATAAATAAACCTATCACCTTTTTCTTCCACTACCCTTTGCTGAATGGTAGCCAGGTCAGAGGTATCGTAAGTATATCCACCATCAGATTTCACTACAGTTAGTGGGATTCCTTTATGGTTAATCGGGTCACCCCACATAATCAAACGACCTTCATCTTCCTCCAAGAGCCCTTTCTGTTTAAAGTCTTTCACAATGCCATCCATCCTGTCCTGATAGAAGGATTCTCCCCTGTCTATAATGTTTATTTCGAGTCGTTCATATATTTTTTGAAACTCTTGGCGAGATACATCACAGATTAACTTCCAAGCAGCTATGTAATCCGGCTCATGAGACTGCAGCTTAACAACACAAGCATATGCCCGCTTTTTAAATTCTTCATCACTATCAAACCTCACCTTAGATTCTTTGTAGAAAGCTTGCAAGTCAGCTATAGGTGGAGAATGTGTTTTGAAATTGGGAAATTTGTCTTGTAAATGAGCAATTAACATTCCAAATTGTGTGCCCCAGTCACCTAAATGATTAATCCTCAGCACATCATTATTTAAGAACTCGAGAACCCGAGCAATACTGTCACCAATAATGGTTGACCTCAAGTGGCCAACATGCATTTCTTTTGCAATGTTTGGAGCAGAGAAATCAACAATGACTCGTTCCCTTTTGACTGGAGGTGGTTTAACACCAAATTTCAGAATACAGCTTAAGATATGCTCAGCAAATCCTTTATTGAGGTAAATATTTATAAAGCCAGCTCCCGCTACTTCCATACGTTCAATGAGAGGTGAGGTTGGTGTTTTATTGAGAATATTATTAGCTACTTCCCTCGGGTTTGTCTTCACATTTTTAGCTTTTAGTAGCTGAGCAATAGACATGGCTGAGTTGCATTGATAATCTCCAAACTTGGGGTTATTGCCGGATACTGTGACAGCAATGGGAGCGTCTTCTAAATCAGGATATGCCGAAGCGATGGCAACTTGGAAGACCTTTTCAAGTTCGCTCAGAATGGATATGTTGCCCTCGGCAGAACTAACATCTGTTATTAAAGAAGGTCGTTTTCGCGCTTCCTTTTTACTACCAGGTGCACCCGATTGTTCGACTTTGATAGCATTTTCTAGAATTAAGAGACGGTGTTTAAGCTTCTCATTTTCTGTCAATAGCTTGTCCAACGAAGCGTTGCCGACGTAGCTCAAATCATCTTTCTCCAACAGCTCTAACTCTGCAGTTAGAGCCTTTACTTCTTTCTCGGCTCGAACAGTTCGTTCCTCCAAATCTTTTTCGTCTACGTGAGACATAGTTAATGCGACACTAGATGGTTATATCAATATTTACACATTTAACTTCACCAGTCCGTTAAAATGGAAATTCTGTTGAAATTCATCTAATAATTTGAGGTTATGTGAGGAGCTGTGGAAGAAGGAATTACCGCTAAATGTCAATGTCAATTTGTCAATGCCAAAATGTATTTTCTAATCAAAAGACCAGCTTTTTTTAACAGAGTTTTTTTGCCATACATAATATTTTAAGTACTGTAGACATCTTTTAGCCAAACTTTTGTGATCATGTTTTTCCAAAATAAATAACTATTCTGCTGAGACCTATTTATAGAAAGATTGTTATAGTTAATATATCTAAGAATAATTGCAACAAGTAACAATAAAGCTACACGACGAAATATTAAAAGCCAAAATATCAAATGCCCAGCAAATGTAAAAAACCTACCTACTCCAAAAAAAAAGAGGTACCATGACAACCAAGGTCAAACAAACAGCGGCAAAGCAAAAATATGTTTCAAAACTGGCAAGTGCAAATGGAATTATAAATATTATTTACACTTTTAATATATAAAGTTTATATAATTTTAAACCAGCCTAGTCTTCATAACAGTGCATACTTCTTGTCTTGAAATCTCCTAATAATTATGCAAATTCGACTATTGTTATATTTCATCTCAAACAAATAAAGTGTTTCTCATGGCTCAAGAATGGCACATAATAAAAATAGGCTTGAATACGCTAATGGGGACAAGGAAGAATCGATGTGGCTTGAAAACCTTACCAAGTAAGTTACATTTTTAGGGTTTCGTTGCATGTTTGCATTATTAATGACCCAAGTAAAAGACGTCAATATAGAGACCTACAATAGGTACATTGCTCCATGTTTCGTGTCAAGGCTGTGCCATAACCCTACGTACCTCTGATGAAGAATGTTGCTTATTTTTTGTGGCAAAAGCACGCTGGAAACGGCTTTCAACAGTTTTTGTAACCACTAATACGAATATACAAATATATTTGGTAATACGCCGTGTCTTAAATATGTCTTCTACCTTAATGTTTGCATATTATAGGGAGATGAAAGAAACGCGTATCAGAAACAGTAACAGCACATCAAATCCAGGCATAGAAAACATTTTCAAACCGAATAAACAAGACAACCAAAGGTGAGGCGTTTATATTGTTTTTACGTAGATTTATGACAAAAATGTAGCTATGTTGATGAGATGCTGAGATTATTCTTTCAGACTAAGAAGAACATCACTGGAAACATTAGACTACATGACAAAACCCCAAGCCCCTTCAATGGCACATTCTGCTGGTACCTTGCGGCATAGTAAAAGTAAGTAATTTCACTTCTCGTTAGGTATGTCTTTGTTTTTCCGCTCCATGTATTTATATTTACCTATTATTACAGTACCCGGCGATAAGTATTGCACATCGGCCTTTGGAGGGAGACAGTCGGCTGATTTCGGCTTCGTAGAGCATTATCTCCGTCACACACTACCTATGTGACGTTTTGTCAGTCGTTGTTCAAGTGCGATAGAGTGCGGTCGCGTCCAGTTAAAAAAATATATATAGAGTTGTTAACACCCCCAAATTTAAATAATTTAAAGTTGTACTATGGCATCTTTAGGAAAAAAAAGGGAAACCTTTACGAGGTCAGTCACGCCAAATTATCTACAATGTTTATAAATATTTTCTAACCTTTTTCATATTTTTAAGCTGACAGATTTAAAAAAAATGAAGATAAAACTGTAAGTTGTTATTTTAAGAAGGTTCAAGCGCGAGTTGCAAATGCCACTGGAATTTCAAGAAGAACTTTGAACAATATATTAAACGAAGTCAGTACTGAAACACATTCTACTGAAATTAAGTTTAGCACTCCAAAAAAAGGGAGATCAAAAAAGCAATTTCGTTTGGATATGGACGATTTTGATCATGATGTTGTTCAAAGAATGGTGTATGATTTAAAAAAAAAAGAAAAAAAAGTAAAATTACGGTTGCCCCTCATACTGAGAACTGAAACTCAATTTTTTTTCCGTAAAACCTACACGTGTGGGTGTCTATCGATAGGTCTTCAAAAATGATGTTGAGGTTTCTAATATAATTTTTGTCTACACTGAATAATTTGCGCGAGAGACACTTCCAAAGTGGTAAATTGTGTCCCCCCCCCCCCTTCTAACTTCTAAAGTAAGAGAATGAAAAAACTAAAAAAAATATATAATGTACATTACCATGCAAACTACCAACGAAAATTGGTTTGAACTCGATCTGATGAGTAGTTTTTTTTTAGTACGTCATAAATACACTATTATTAAAACTTCGATCAAAGTTACAACGAACTACAAGAACTATCAGGGGTCAGGGGTCGGTACTCTCTGCGACTCTCTTCCTGCTACATATCAATGATCTGTTGAAGCCCGGTATCGTTGGGTACGCAGATGATAGCACCGTCGTAGAGAGTTATATATCCAGCGCAAGAGCCAGTGGACAACAAACTCAGCTCCTGAGAGAAGGTATGGTCGAGCGTTTGAACTTGGCCCTTGAGGCAGTCTCTACATGGGGCGATGCCAATTTGGCCAAGTTTAACGAAGGAAAAACACAGGCATGTTTATTCTCAGCTAAAAGGAGTCCATTCGAACTGGCTCCTACTTTTCGAGGCGTGTCCGTGCCGGTTACTGACCATCTCGAGCTTTTGGGCGTTTCTTTGTCATCGACGCTCAACTTTGGCACGTATATTGAGTCTAAGGCTAAATTAGCCGCCAAAAAACTGGGTGTCCTCTCAAAGGTGCGAAGATACTTCAACTCTGAGCAGTTGCTCACGTTGTACAAAGCACAGATTCGATCCTGTATGGAGTACTGTTCGCACCTTTGGGATGGATCGGCCAAGTATCAGCTGGAGACTCTGGAATCTATTGAGAGACGTGCCAAAAGGCTCATAGGCAATGACACTCTTGTGCGTAAAAGACTTCAAAGTCTTGATCATCGCCGCAAGATTGCTAGCTTATCGGTTTTTTATCGGATACACTTCGGAGAGTGTGCAACTGATCTGCATGATCTAATACCACCTTGCCCTTTCTTCTATCGGAATTCTCGTATCTCAAAAAAGCGACATCGTTTCATGGTTGATGTTCCAAAAACACGAACGAAGAGATTTGACTCCACGTTTGTGATAAGAACGTCAAGGTTGTGGAATGCGTTGCCGGAGTGGGTTTTCCCCGATGGTTACAATCTGGGTGTCTTCAAATCGAGAGTGAATCGGTTTCTTCTAGGTAAGCACGTTCCATCGTAGATCGCATCGTCGCTTAACATCAGGCGAGATGGTGGTCAAGTGCGAACCTATCACAGTTAAAAAAAAAAAAAAAAAAAAAAAAAAAAAACTATGTGTACTATGTATATTATGTTACTTGCTGCAACGGAACTCTTCATGGGCGAGTCCAACTCGCACTTGGCTACTTTTTTATTTTATTTTACTCGAACCTAAAGCCATCACTTATAGAACACTTATTGGTGTATTTTATACAAAGAATAAAAAGAATTATTAAAAGAAGCAAATTAAAATTGTTTTAACAGCTCCTAATAGATACCGCACTGTTTGTATTTCGTGCTACAGAGATGACGCTCTACGAAGCCGAAGTTGGCCGATTGTCTCTTTCTAGGTGTCGATGTGCAATATTTATCGCCGGGTACTGTACGTAGATCGTCATCGTGCAAGTCGTAGTGGCTTAGTGGCGAGAATGTCAGGTTTCACAATCATGCGGTCGTAGGTTTGAATCGCTGCTGCTTCTTTTGAGTATTTTTCCACTTCAATTTAACTCGCCGTTACGATGAAGGAAAATATCGTGAGGAAACTGCCATGTTCCAAGACACACATCAAGACCGACAAGACATATTTTTGGTAGATATCTAGATGCGCAAAGTTAATAAAATAAAGTAGCTAAAATTAAAAAGTCGCGTCATGCTAGCATTGTTGAAAAGAAAAAATTGATTGTACGAGTAAAATAATTTACCGCCACTACATACGCGTAATATCTACGTATGAAATGTTAGAATAGCTGTTCCAATTTTACATGCATAAATTATGTTTCATTAAATTAAGTACTTTTTCACGTTAAAAAAAATTTTTTAAACACAATTTTTTAAATTAAAATTTACAAGTGACGGGACGAGCAAAATATGCTCCTAATGGTAAGTAACACGCCTGCCTACGTCAGCGTAGACGTAGAGTGACGCAACTCCAAATCACTGCACTAGCACTAAGCTACGTTCGTCTCCCGAAGATATAAGAGTAGCGATTCTAAATCCATTCGGTTGCATCCGACACGGAATCTCATCTCTCGGTCTTTGTCTTACACATTCCTGCTTGGCGGTAGAATAACTGGCAAAGGTGCAGTAGTTTCCCAGGAGGACTATGCAAAGAGCTACCACTACAAACGTAATTACATTTCGATCGGTTCGTAAAGGACTCTTAAAAGTTGGTCTTCAGAACTGCGGCGCATGCAATTGCGTGAATAGTGATTACCTACTTCGGTATGACAATGATTTAGGTACTGCGCAACCCCTTGCGCCCGTCATGGATACTTAAGTAGTTCGTTTGTAAATTATCGTATTGTAAAGGCCGATTTAAACTGAACGGACATAGAGCTAGAGCTGGAACAAGAGCGTTCTTTCTCGATCTTTTAGTGTAAACGAAAGATCGTTCTTAGTGTTTTCCATATTATATATTCCATAGAATCTTTGCGAACGCAAACAAAACAACGAAAGAATGCTCTACGTTTGTTTACACCAAATGAATTTGATACAGTGTGGATAGAATGAGCATTCGCTCGTCTGATGTAAATCGGCCTTAATAGAAATACGAACGTTCGTTGTTCCTCGTCGTTAAGGATAGCAATGCTAAATACGGTTCTTTGACGTTATTACGAACGTAACGAGTAGGTACCTACTACATCTCGGAAGACGACTAGCGCAAAAGCATTTCAAATGGCATGACCTCGCTTTGGGCTGTCGCCCGTAGGGACGATCAAGAAACGGCCAGTCCTACCAGAAGGGGATGCCTTACGGTTTACGGTATCTAGCGGGGAGAATCAAGTATAGGCGGCAAACAAGTTGACCTAATAAAGAATGGCTCCGCAGACACGTTTTTAAGGTCTCTTTGGTGGAAGTGTACATGCGCGAACTTTCCCCTTCCGCGTCAATTTTGGGTCAACTTGTTTGCCGGCCACTATATCTGTCGTTTCCTATTCCAAATTACTAAAGTGAAAACTTCTTTTGGCGCGCTATAGACAGATTTTTAATGGGCTGTGAATTCAATTCTAGCGTAACGCTCGGAAACGATAAGAATTTTTCGGGTGAACTCGGGACCATGGTCATTGGCCATCTAGAAATGCGTCAGCATTGATGGCCATAGTCATGGCCACGCCCTCCTGTTTCACCCGCGTAGTTTCCAAAATGAGCTATCAAATCCTGAGTTTTAAGTTTTCACTTCTATCGGCAGTTCCTATGACTGCCAATTTTTTTTCTTGGGTTATACATTTAATTGAATAAGTTCAATCAAAAGATATCACTATCACTACGTAGCTACTGTTTCATCTCTGGACCATAAATTGTTTCCTACAAAATTTTTGTGATTATTCAGGTTATCTGCAAAATGGTCGCCGGAAATACACACTGAGGAACGAATTAGACTTCGATGACTCTCCGCACGGTGGCGACACCGACTTTCTATCAGACTTGCTGCCACACTACGTCACTCCGCGGCATAAGCGGCTCAGCAACGGCATAGATGAAGACTTTTATGACGTCATTTTAGGGCCTCGTAAGTTTTGTGCTTCTTTTGTAGTAGATATAGAGCATAGAGTAAGGTACATAATGGTATAGACTAAAGAGTAACGTGACGAGCAGGACATGTACCTGATGGTAAGCAACACGCCTGCCCATAACATCATACTGTCATGCAGTTATTGGAATATGAAAAGTCAGTATCATTAACACTGTACTGCTCTCGTCATCTGGGTATAAGGTGGATTTATCCCTGTCCCGTAATTTCTATGGAAACATTGCTATTGCTGTCCCGTAATTTCTATGGAAACATTGCTATTGTCAGTGATATTTGCAAATTACTGCATGACGGTAGCATAAGCATCGCATAAACAGCCCACTAAATGTTGCCACTGCTAGGACTCGGCGGGGCCTTCTCTCGCAAGGATCAAGGCATAATCCACTACGCTGGCCCAGTGCGGGTTGGTGGTGATGTCAAAGTCCTACCATTACATTATACCTAATAGCAAAATAAATTATCACATCATGCGTTTAATGTTGGATTTATTGAATTTCAGGACAATCAGACGAAAGAACACGAAGAAAATCAATCGTCAAAGAAACATCAATAACATCCTTACACACGTGTAACTCAGTCAAAAAACCCATTATCACAAATACAACCAAAAAACCCTCGTCTTTGAGTTCAGTTCCGAGTAAAAACGGGAGAGACAAAATCAAAAGTGAATTCGTTATTCCGGAATTTCCAGAAGGTCGTCTTTTGGAAATGAAGATATTTTCCAATTGGGGCGATAAGTATTTGGTCGGGTTGAATGGTATCGAATTGTTCGATTCGGATGGCAGACCAATCACTATCGAAAAGGTAATCCAAAATCTAAAACTTTCGTAACTCAGGCTCACTTTCCAAAATCTATTAATGTACCCATGCTTCGCAAAAGATATTTACTTTACTTAAGTTCACACTAAAGGCCGGGTCACACAGAGGCGATCCGATAGCGATAGCGATAGCGATCCGAGACGGGATTTTTGTAATGTTCGAATTTGTATGCAACCTGATACACAGCAAGCGGGCGCGATCCCATACTCCGGCCTTTAAAGCCGGGTCACACAGAGGCGATCCGATAGCGATAGCGATCCGATACCGAGTATGGGATCGCGCCCGCTTGCTGTATGTCAGATTGCATACAAATTCGAACATTACAAAAAATATCGTCTCGCTATCGGATCGCTATCGCTATCGGATCGCCTCTGTGTGACCCGGCTTTAAGCGATGTATTGCACTAAGTATCATACGAGTACGTTATTTAGATATAGTTGTAACTTCATATTCCCTCAATTCATACCAAACGGTTTGGGTCTACTTTCCTCATACCCCTTTCCACTACAGGACAAGTCGTAAGTCGGCCTACTACCACACACTGTGGATATTCCCAAAATTCGTACAAAATGGTTTGAATCTACTTTTCTCGCACGTACAGCTTTAGAATGGAATAAGTTGCAGGCCTCCTTATTCCCAGATATATACAATCTAGAACTTTTTAAGGCCAAGGAAGTGAATCGGTATTTTTTAGGTCAACGTGTGTCATCTTCGACAACACCGTCGCTTACCATCAGGCGAGTTGATCGTCAAACGCTCCGCGCGTTTGACGCCTATATGCGTTAAAAAAAAAGAAAAAAAAACATACAAGTGGCCGGCCTCACTGTTCATTGAGAGTCTAGAACTTTTCAATGTCACAGTGAATAGGTTATTTCCAGATCAGCGTATGTACGTATCTTCGACCGTCGCTTACCATCAGGCGAGATGGTGGTCAAACGCGATAAAAATTACAGTAATCCTATTAATATTATGAATGCGAAAGTTTGGATGTATGTTGCTTAATCATGTCAGAAGGCCAGATCACGGGTTGAAATTTGGCACACAGGTACATCACAGTCGGGAAGAACACATATACTACTTTTAGTTGCTAGAATATAACGTTAACGGGAACTGCGCGGTTTAAACCGCGAGGCGTTCCTAGTAGGTATAGGGGCCGGCAAACAAGTTGACCAAAAATTGACGTGGAAGGGGAAAGTTCGCGCATGTACACTTCCACCAAAGAGACCTTAGAAACGTTTCTGCGCAGCTAACTTCATTGGGTCAACTTGTTTGCCGTCACATAAACTAATACATTTCCCGCTAGATATGGACCGACTCGGACGCCGGCGACCAATCCAAGCACGGCCGCGTGCAGAACTTGACGGACGGCGTGGTGAGGACGCACGACGAGCGGCACGCGTGGGCTGCGCAGGCGCCGCGCGGCTCGCCGCTCGCTCTCACCGCGCTGCTCGCGGCTAGCGTGCGACTCGCCGTGCTCAGGATATGGGTAAGAACATTAGATAAAGAATAAGTAAATAGATCAAGACGTCTACTCTCTTTCTACGAAAAACGTAATTTCAAAATAAACTCGCGACTTTCCTACTCCGGTTTTACTTCGTTTCGTCCGATCGAACATTGTTTGACGTTTAAATGTTCTAAGGCTACTCTAATTAGAGTAGGCTTAGAACATTTAAACGGACGAAACGACGGATCGAAGTTAAGTAGAACCGGAGTACGAAAGTCGCGACTTTATTTCGAAATTACGTTTTCGTAGAATGTGTGTCTAATTGTCCAGGATTTTCCGCACGGTTCCTTTGTACCCATCGTAAGCAGAGATGAGGTGTATGTTAGCTATAGCGACATAGTGATGTGACGCGACAAAAGTATGACACTTCAATAAGAGCGACAAGACAAGAGTGATCGGACCCGTGCTTTCGGTGTAAAGTGTTTCTTCTAAAAGCCGGGTCACACAGAGGCGATCCGATAGCGATAGCGATCCGATAGCGAGACGGGATTTTTTGTAATGTTCGAATTTGTATGCAACCTGACATACAGCAAGCGGGCGCGATCCCATACTCGGTATCGGATCACTATCGATACCGGATCGCCTCTGTGTGACCCGGCCTTAACTCTATACGTAGTATTTGTAAGCTCTTTGGTAAGAACATTACTATCAGACCAAGATGCTTGAGTGAGTTTTTCCTGATGGTTACCATCGAAGTGCCTTCAAAGCGAGAGTGAATCGGTTACTTCTAGGTAAGACGCTCTATCGTAGACCGCATCGTCGCTATCATTAGGCGAGATGGCGGTCAAGTGTAAACCTATTTTTACCTAATAGTAAAAAAATGGTACTATTACTTTCTAGCAATGTTTACAAATCATGAGGCTTAAAAACCTTTGTCGTCTTATTACATAAAATTTGGCTACTTTCGTCTGCTTCAAAAGTGTTAAGCTTCTAGCAATTTGAATAAGTCCCATTATTTTTCGCTAAACCGTCATCGCTCAAGTGGAATTAAACCATTGACGAGAACGTTAGATTTCACAATCGTGAGGACTACCTCACGATCCCCTCAGGTTTGAATCCCTCGCGCACCTCTTGAGCGTTTTTCCCCTCCAATTTAACGCAGTTATACCATCGGCTGTAACGGTGAAGGAAAACATTCCGAGGAAACCGAGGAAAGAAAATGCATTTTATTTATCGCCATGAATACGCCATATTAAACCATCATGACGAGTCATATCATGAGAGACATTACGACGAGTCTGTACAGAAACTCATTCCAATTTCAAGTAATGATGTATGTTTGTGATTGGCGTGATAATAAAATTATTTCATTTAATTAAAAATCGTGTAATGTTAGCTAAAAATGCAAGCTTCTAGCAATGTGAACAACATAATTTTTTTAATTTCCAGAACTACAATAAGTCTCGTATCTATTCTACTCGCGGAGTTCGCTTAGTGCAGATCAAATTAGACGACCAAATTATATTCCACGGGGAGATAGCGCGGGCCAGCGGAGAACTCAACGGACCCTTATCTACTTTTGGGGATGTAAGTACTAAATCAAATCAAATCATTTATTTGCTAGAAACATGGTCGTAGCACATACATTTACTGCCGTGTACAGGTGTAATTCAAGTCTTGTATCACATCATGTTCTTGCCTATTTCGGCGTACAAATGTTATTATACAGGAAGTATTCAATTAAGTATTCACATATTATTTAAGAAAAGTATGTATATAAAAAAAAAAAAAAAAACAACCCTAACCCTACGATATGTGTGAGATTTATCATTGTGATTTGTTATTTTTTTTTAGTTTTTATACGTTCTGCTAATCTTAATCTTAATAGGTATAACATAATCTTAAGTTACGGCTGGTCTAGCCGGGAGAACGGCGACTGCCGATCCGGAGACCCCGGGTTCAAACCCCACACGCACCACTGTCTTTTCGAAGTCATATGCATAATGCCGCTAACTTAAAACGGTGAAGGAAAACATCGTGAGGAAACCGACATGTACCTAGAATCTTTCGAAGTCATGTGTCATCCGCCAACCCGCACTGGGCCAGCGTGGTGGATTATGGCCTAAACTCTCTCCTTGCGAGAGAAGGCCCCGAGTCCCAGCAGTGGGAACGTTTAGTGGACTGTTGATGATGATGATGACTAACCTTAATATATTTAAATTACGTGTCACGGTGTTTGTCCACGATGGGCTCCTAAACCAATTAACCGATTTTAGTGCAATTTGCACTTTTGCACACCGTGTGCAGATTGATCCAACTTGAAAGGTAGGACAGTTTATATGACAATATCCGAGCGAAGCCGGAACGGGCCGCTAGTATTATAAATGGGAAAGTTTGTAAGGATGTATGTTGGTTACGATTCCACGCAAAAACTATCGAAGGGGTACGTACGGATAAAATTTGGTACCTACATAGGTAGATAATGGTCAGGAATAACATGAATGCTATTTTATATCCCGGGAAATTAGCAGGATCGGGAAATACGCGGGTGAAACTGAGGGGCCCTGCTAGAAGGTATTATAATAGGTAGTTTAAATAATTTAAATTAGAAAAATTGTACTATAAACTGTTAAATATATGAGATACAGATTTTTTTTTTAAACTTAAATAAATACAGTATTTGTGTTCATTTACTGGGTTTCATTGCGTCCATTTACTGGAAAATGTCGTTCATTCACTGGTGTTTTAGGGTATTTTCGGATATTTTATCCAATATTTTGATAGTTGTGCTGACTACAGCTCTAAACAATTGTTTGAATAAATCTTGAATAGTTTGAGGTCACCATGGTAGACGTTAGAATATTAGAATACTGAAATTGTATTTTTTATCAAGTTTCAAAGTTGAGGATTCCCTTAAGGTTTCATTCACTGGTACACTTACCCTATATTTTAATTTGCTAAGTAAGATAGTTTTTTAGAACTCGCGCTACCTATTAGCGATAGCGTCCGGTACACTATCTACACGGTACACTAGTTTAAGTTTGATATGTTTTGTAACTTTTTGACTTTTCTGGTGTGCTGTCTGCCTGTTCTTTGAAATTTGTCCAAGTAATTAGTCTCCAATTTGTATATTTTTCAGACAATACTTTTCACAAAGGATCCTACCATCCTCGATGCTGTCATGATCAACGATAAAAACTTCCAAGATCTGCTGAAAGATAACGATCCTCTGGTTGACATCTCGCTCAGTCTCGAGAGACCTTCCACGGCAAACAGTAGTTCTCATAACCTCAGTCCTCAGGATCTGTTGGCGGCTTTGGACGGTGGCGATAGGGACCTCAAATATGAGGCTAAGGAGATCACCTTGACGCTTATGTCCAATTGGGGGCATAGGCAAATGATTGGACTTACAGGTAATTTAAAGCAAAAATTCACTATTTTGGTCGAGCGTAGCGATTCAGATTTTTTTTTAAATAAAGAGTGACGAGACGATCAGGTCATGTACCTAATGGAAAGCAACATGCCTGCCACATAACAGCACAGTGACACGCAGCTATTGGAACATGAAGAGTCCAAGCTGTTTGCCCTCCCTAGGTGCAGAACGGTACTATGCGCATGCAACGTCACAAGTTATTTAAGGGCTGTGGATTTTGTACTAATAAATAATAATAATAAATAATCATTACCTAGCACTGCACTGCGCTCGTCACCCAGAGATGTAAGATGTTATATCTCTAAGCCCTGTAATTTCTCTGGAAACATTTCCCTTCAAACCGGAACATAGTAATGTTTGCACATTACTGCTTGGCAGTAGAATAACTGGCAAAGGTGTGGTACTTCCCCAGGCAGACTCTGCCACGAGTCCTACCACTACAAACTTCATTGAAATTGGTCTAGTCAAGCTAGTAATTTAGTAGTGGTAGGACTCTTAGCAGAGTCCGCCTGGGGAAGTACCACACCTATTCCAAATATTCTACCGCCAAGCAGTAATGTGCAAACATTGCTGTGTTCCGGTTTGAAGGGCAATGATTCCAGAGAAATTACAGGGCTTAGAGACATAATACCTTAGATGTCTGGGTGACAAGCGCAGTGCAGTGCTAGGTAATGATTTGGACTATCATGTTCCAATAGCTGCGTGTTACTGTGCTGTTATGTGGCAGGCATGTTGCTTACCATCAGGCACATGACCTGCTAGTCTCGTCACTCTATGCTTAAAAAAAAAAAAAGCTAGGACGCGACGTCAAAGTAAGAAACTTCAAGCTTGTAACTTGTAGATGAAAAAAAAAAATATATATCGTCATCAACACGGAACGCCAGCGTTCAGTCAGAGTTCAGTCGATTTGGTCAGAGCCACGGAATCTGCCCGATACCAATCAGTAGCGCCAATTTGGGATTCACGCAAGGGCGGATCATGACCCCCATGACCCCCTGGGCTGGTTCCAGAACTTAGGTGGACCACTATCGAATTAAAACGCACGCACGCACTTTTCGCACGGTTTTGTTACTTGACCCTGACTATGTGACACCCCTCTGGCGCCAAAGCTTGATCCGGCCTTGGATTAACAACCTTCATTCTGATTAATTTCCAGCTAGGGAATCATTTGGTAGCCTATTGCCATGCGTCAAAATTAATCGGAATGGAGATAACGAATGGCAAATTGGTGGTACCGATCGGTAGCAGGCAAGTTCCATGGCTCAGGCCGACTCTGCTAGATTCTGAATCAGTGAATCGCTACGCTGATCGAATTAGATGCCAGTGAAAAATCTACTTTCCTGATTATTACCCGCATTTTCAGTGGAACTAGATATGAAAATATAAAAAAAAACTGTCCTAATTATCTTTAAATACATAATTTTAGTCTAAAAATGTGCTTGTACACTTAACAGAATCTGGTTTCAGGTATCGACGTCCTTTGCTACAATGATTCGGTTCCGATTCATCGGGCATACGCCTATGTGACGCTGATATCTGGGAACCAATCCCCAGACCCCAGCCGAAGCTTCATCGAATGCACGAGCTTGTTTAACGGACGCAACATCACCACGGACTACGAGGACATGTGGTTCGCTAGCTTCGAGGCCGGTAGCGAATTTGTGCACATAGCTATTGAGATGGGGGAACCTACTGAGATAACTGGTGAGTTTTCATAGTGAGTACTGAAATTAGTAAGTTAACTAGAGAATTTACAAAAAGTTTGAAGTAATTTATTCGTTTAACTCTCTGCTTATCTTGGTTCTATCTAAGTATTGATAACATCATTCGTCTACCCTTGTCCCGTTTTATGTGTGATCGGTACAACATTTCCGCTTTCTCCTTACATAGGTACCTAATACATATTTATTACCTGACTTTCTTACTTCTTTCTTATTCATGTCTTCTTTCATACAGTCTATCTACACTTTTGATTGGTCTCTACTACCCTATTCATCTACATTCATATTGTCATATTCTAAGATTTCTGGTTAGGTATGAAATATTCATATTCGTTATTAAGAACGCTTGAAACAATTCGACTTACCTACTTATCTAATAACGAGATTAAATTAAAAAAAAGTATGTGTATATTTATGTACGCAATTAAGTAGTTAATGGTTCTTCTCTTTTAGTTACACCGTTTCCTAAAATGTTGACTAGATTAGGTACTTCAGGGTCTCGATTTTTCGTGACGGTGTGCGCATGCAACCTAAATATTTACTCTCATCTTATTTCCGTAACGAGCTATTAGAACTATAACTTAAAATCAAAAGTACTTTTACCTCTTTGTGGCGACGCGACGAGACGAGCAGATCATGTGCCTGATGGTAAGCAACATGCCTGCCTATAACAACACAGTGAAACGCAGCTATTGGAACATGAAAACATCATCGATTATAAGACCGCCGGACGCGGCCGAAACTTAAGTCGGATTAGACTGACTATATCACACGTGAGTTACCCGTATATTCATTTAAAATCATAATAAATAAATAAAAAACTTTATTTGAGCCAAAAAATAGTAGGTACCTAGTTATAGGGGCCAGCAAACAAGTTGACCCAAAATTGACGTGGAAGGGGAAAGTTCGCGCTCGTACGCTTCCACCAAAGAGACCTTAAAAACGTTTCTGTGCAGCTAACTTCATTGGTCAACTTGTTTGCCGGCACCTACACAAAAGTTAGATAATCTATTTTATCCTAGGTATTCGTATATGGAATTACAACGGTAGCGATAATCTCTTTTATCCTAGGTATTCGTATATGGAATTACATCGGTAGCGATAATCTCTTTTATCCTAGGTATTCGTATATGGAATTACAACGGTAGCGTGGAGATGTCCTACGCGGGAGTGCGCCACCTCCGGATCTCTCTAGACGGCGCGGCGCTGCGCTCGCGGCCGCTGCTGCTGAGACGAGCGCCTGGTCATCTGGCGTACGACTACGTACACCAGTTGGAACTAGCGGCTATTGATGACAGGTAATCATTATACTTTATGTCAATGTAAGTTATGTTATAGGTTCAAATTCCACACGCACCATTTCGAAGTCATGTGACTTCGAAACTAACTTAAAAATGGTGAGGAAACCGACATGTAGTATAGGTACTGTGTATTGTGTTAGTATACCTAGATTTAAAATTACATTCATTTTGTATGAAAACTAACGTGGTTATTACACATTTTAAATAAATACACGGGTAGATCACGTTTGATAGTCAGTCCAGTCCGACTCAAGTTTCGATCGCATCCGGCGATCTTTCTCAAGGAGTAAAAAAGAAGATCTCCTTGAAAAAGATCGCCGGACGCGATCGAAACTAAAATCGGACTGGACTGATTATATCAAACGTGAGTTACACGTGTATTTATTTAAAATGTGCAATAACCATGTTAGTTTACATACTAAATTATTTGTGGTGTGTGAACTCTCCACCGATATATTTATTTAAAATACAATAATGAACATTACAAAAATTACGTCTACATCGTACTTGTCACATTCCCAGGTCAGATCCAGAAGACGACAACGATATCTTCGAGTCGGAGCGCTCGCTGTACGAATCGTCGGGCAACGGGTCGGCGGCGGAGCCCGGGGCTCCGGCCGGGTTCGTGCTGCAGCTGAGCGTGTTCTCGACGTGGGGGGACCGCTACTACGCGGGGCTCACCGGGGTCGAGCTGTACGGGGCCGGCGGCGCGCGCATACCGCTCACAGAGACCAGTAAGGGGGCGTCCATAAATTACGTGAGGTGTTTAAGAGGGGGAGGGGGTCGAGCCAAATCTCATCTAATCTTACGTTGGAGAGAGGGGGGGGGGGTCTCGGCAAATATCACTTCACACAAATATTTATTTTCCTTGAAACACAAAAATATATACTATTTTGGTCCATTTAATTCAGATTGTACATGCTTAAACGTAATCGTAATACGAACGCCTCCGGGCTGGATCGACGCAGTCGGCGTCGCGACGTCACACAAAAAAAAAGCATTAACTACTCAACGACGAAACCATATTTTATGTAAACGACAATGTACTAATTGATATCTCTCCTATCTCTCAGGCATCAAAATAAACAAATTATTGAGTATTTTTATTTGTTTCATATGTTCAGACTTTGAAACCCATTTTGTGGGTCGAGAAACAAAAAAATAAATTAATACTCAAATAGAACACAAAGAATAAAACAATCTAACGTGTTTACGTAAGAAACCCACATTTTGAAAAATCTCACGTGAGATTGGGGGGGGAGGAGGTTGAATAAAATCTTACGATATCTCACCAGAGGGGGAGGGAGGGACAGAAAATTAAAAAAAAGACCTCACGTAATTTGTGGACGCCCCCTAAGCGGAAATACATACATATATCAAATAAATATCCTACTAAAAGTAATATCATAAACTATGTAGTAGCAGTGATCCGCGGTTTGATAAAAACTATAGCCTAGGTATGCCTTCTTCCAGACTATAATCTAACTGTTTTCCAAATTTATGGGACTGAAATTTGGAATACAGTTAGTTTATAGTCCGGAAAAACACATTTACTTTCTGGAAAAATAACTAGAACAGGAACAACGCGAGTGAGACGGGAAAAGGAAAGGAAGGACGGAAAAGTCAAACGCTTTTTTTACTTTTATTTTGGGCGATAAAACAGTATCGAGTGACGAGACGAGCAGCACATGAGCCTGAAGGTAAACAACATGCCTGCCACATAACAGCACAGTGGCACGCAGCTATTGGAACATGAAGAGTCCAAATCATTACCTAGCACTGCGCTGTGCTCGTCACCCAGAGATCTACGAGTAAGATATCATATGTCCAAGCCCTGTAATTTCTTCTTTTATTAATTTCGTAATAATAGGTACAATCCTCAAAAAAACTAAGTAGCCCGTTAGTTAGATTGCCAAAAAATATTGTACACATATTTTTTCTTTTGTTTCACAAACAAAAAATGACGAAGATACAGCGCTTCGAAGTTTCGTGTGACGTCACTTGTGAGTACGATTTTTACTCACGAGTGACGTCGCGACCCCCACTTTCGAAGTTTGATGGTCTATATCTTTGACGATTTTTAATATTATGAAAAAACAAAAAATACGTGTCCAATATTTTTCCATGATCTAGCTGACGGACTAATTAGGATGGTGTATTTTTGACCCTGTCCGGCACCCTATTCCTACAAAAACCGTCATAGTTTCTTAAAAAAAAACCGGAACACAGTGATGTTTACTTTATAAATTATGGGAATGATTAACCTTCTCACTTCGACTGTGTATCGTTTTCGCAGACGTGTGCGCGCACCCGGCTAGCGTGAACGTGTTGTCGTCTGGCTCTCAGGACGTCCGCACGCCGGACAAGCTCATCGACGGCGTCAACGAGCGCGTCGGGGACGGCTCACACTCGTGGCTCGCGCCCGTCCTTCCCGACACGCTCAACAAGTATGAGACACAAGTTCCATTGTATCCCTCGACGTAATATCAGGCATAATGACTAAATAAACAAATTAGTCTATTAGTTAGATTAAGAAAAAATATTGTATACACGTATTGGTTTGACGACTTTCAGCCACCCGAACAAGCCGGTTTCCGAAAAGGCTATAGTACCATAACGCATAGACCACATACATACACTGCGGCAGATAATACAGAAAACCGAAAAGTTTATTCGGCCACTATGGATAGCGTATGTGGACTATGAGAAAGCCTTCGATTCCATCGAGACCTGGGCAGTGCTTCAGTCTCTCCAGCGATGCCGCATCGACTATCGCTATATCGAAGTGTATTTACAGCAAAGCCACAATGTCTGTCCGATTACAAGACCAGTACACAAAACATATACAGCTACAGAGAGGTGTGAGACAGGGAGATGTTATATCTCCGAAACTGTTCACTGCCGCGTTGGAAGACGTTTTCAAGCTACTGGACTGGAACGGACATGGCATCAATATCAACGGCGAATGCATCACTCACCTTCGGTTTGCCGACGACATAGTCATTGTGGCGGAGTCGCTGGAGGACCTCGGTGATATGCTCAAGGACCGCAGTAGAGTATCCCAACAGTTTGGCTTGAGGATGAACATGGACAAGACGAAGGTTATGTCAAATGTTCATGTCTCACCTGTACCGGTTATTGTTGGGAATACCACAATCGAAGTTGTTGACGAATACGTCTACCTGGGTCAAAAGATCCAATTAGGTGTAGATCCAACTTCGACAAAGAGGTCCAGCGAAGGATCCAACTCGGATGGGCAGCGTTCGGGAAACTTCGACACATCTTTGAGTCCTTAACTGTGGGCCTCATAACAAAGCTCAAAGTCACACAGCGAACTATGGAGAGAGCTATGCTCGGAGTCTCTTTGCGCGACAGAATCCGTAATGAGGATATTCGCAAAAGAACGAAAGTGGCCGACATAGCTCAAAGAGTAAGCAAGCTGAAGTGGCAATGGGCAGGGCACATCGCTCGAAGAACTGACAACCGATGGGGAAGAAAGGTTCTCGAGTGGCGACCACGAACCGGAAGACGCAGTGTTGGACGGCCTCCCACTAGATGGACAGATGACCTCACAAAGGTCGCTGGAAACCTCTGGTTGCAGGTTGCGCGGGACCGTTCGCTGTGGAAATCTAGGGGGGAGGCCTTTGTTCAGCAGTGGACGTCTTGCGGCTGATGACGATGATATTTTTTCCTTTGTTTCACAAACAAAAAATGACAAAGATACAAGGCTTTGAAGTTTCGAGTGACGTCAATTCATTCATTCATCATTGTCATTTATTCATCAGACGTTCATTGTATACGAAGATGTGACGTCATAATGCCCAACTTCTGAAGTTTTATGATTTTTAAATTTGATAAAACAAAAAATACATGTCCCATATTTTTCCATAATCTACCTGTCGAACAAATTAATTACAATGGAATATATTTTTGACCCTGACGTCATCACAATTTTGTATTTCCCTGAAAAACAAAACAACGGATTTTAATTTACCGTCGACTAGATACTATTGTATCATCGACGTATGCATTTTTTTGTTGATATGACAAAAACAGCTCCACCGATTTTGATAAAATTAACAATTTTTTCCCTGTCGAAAAAAATAATTATTATCAGAATGGGTTTTGCGTTTCGTTGATTAGTTTATGACTGCAAATTTTGTGGAGCTTTCCCGCCTAGGTACGATATTGGATAATTTCCAGAATCAGAATCAGAATGGTTTATTGCATAACTGTGTACAAGAAAAGATGGTAGGTACTAAACATAATAAAGTTACAACAGTTTACCCATTTCGGGAGTACAATATTAAGTTATACATTTAAAATATTATGCATTTTACATGGTAAAATGATATAGTTAACCCATTGTAATCGTTGTCTACAGTTTTTTGGTTAATATTCATGAATTTTCTACGTTCTATTATTAAAAACGTCGTCTACTTTTCATTTTTAAATCAATAAAGCAGCTCGTACCTGTACCTATCGCTTTGCTTATAATATAGCAAAATTTACAAGGACACGTTATAAAAAAAAATCTTATATGAACTGTTTTTATAATTATGTACCTATTTGTTCTATAAAATAACGCGAGTTTGAAAATACCTCATTGAAATTTGGTGAAAATACATTTTCACCAAATTTCAATGAGGTATTTTCAAGATGCAATTATACTTGTCAAAGAGTAGTTCTCAAATTTGGTATAGGTGGTGGCGCCAGTGTTTCATTCTTAACTGACTTCAAAAAAGAAGGTCGTCAATTCGTCTCTATTTTTTTATGTTTGTTATCTCATACCTTTCGACTGGTTGTACAGATTTTGATAATTATTTTTGTTCGAAAGGATAGACTTCCTGATATAGTACATACCTATACATTTTACCAAAATAGGTGAAGCGGTGTTTGTAATATCAACGTTATGTAAAAATAACGACTCTTCTGTTTTCAGGGTATTTTTTGTATTCGATGTCCCCGTGACTGTTTACGGTTTAAAAATTTGGAATTATGGGAAAACCCCTACAAGAGGAGTAAAAGAGTTTGCAGTGAGTATTTTATTGGGAAAACCAATCACTTTACGTTGCTTGTAGGAAAATGTAATAGTATAATAATTGTGCTCCCTAATTGTATCTCAAATCTATCATTCCATACTACGATAAGGTCGCCACTTGATTCACTTGTTCTAGGCTAAGTATCTTTGTTTAGTAAGTTTTATATTGTGGACAATAAAGAGTTTCTATCTACCTATCTACGGTTGCTTGGAAGAGATCGCTTTTAGTGATAAGGTTGTCAATTGCTACTTTATTTTATTATATTTTAAGTAACTTTTGTTTTTTTTGACGTGATAACGTCTTATAATTCGATGAAGCCGGCTGCACGCCCGCAAAACATGACGTCATGTAACGTTACCGCCATAGATTAGATAATATTTACCGCCGTTACCTCGCCTTATTACTTTTCGCACCATCTAGTGAGTGAAATGTGTATTACGTTCAAGGAGTCTGTCCATGTTTTAGAAAAGCGACGATATGAAGAACTAGAGCTTGTGCTAGTACAATGATGTACCCAGAGATGGCGCTTTGAACAGCTTTTCAAAAAGCTTCAGAATGTTTTACCTAGATGGCGCTTAACACAAATACTAGACGTTGTCACGTTCAACTATCGTCAGTAAACCGACTTTACAGACAACCATTTTTTTTTTAAATGAAGAGTTTGTAGATAAAGAGCAATAAAGAGTTTATCTATCCTTTTCAGATCTTAATGGACGATTTGTTAGTATACAACGGGACATTAGACTGTGCCAAAAACAGTGACACTTTGAACGCTCAGTGGATCTGTTTACAAAATGTGGACTCAGAAAATTTGACGCCCAGGTATAACACCAATTCATTTTATTGTACCTACCTATGCTTAGAATTTTTTTTATTTTTCAATTTTTTATTTTTGAAGGTAAAATGTAATTAGCCCTGATGAGCATTTTCTGGTACGGAAATAATCTTATGGGTTCGCGTCACTGACAACCGATACACGTGTTTATCTAGCAGCGTAGCGTTGGAGCGACGGCGGAGCAGCAGAGAGGGACTTGCTGGTTTGACGTTTATTGGATGGGTGAAATCTTTTGAGTTCTTGTGAGCTATACAAGTGACGTATTGTATGGTATTGTGCAACATTAGTGCTAAATCTTTAATACTAAGTTATCACTTCTATCGGGGGGCCCTATATTCTAAGAGCTGACACAAAATTTTGGGTAGGTACATATTATGCAGTAGGTACCTACTTGAGACAAGCTGAAAACTTGTGACAAACATATTACTCTCCTATTAAACCCCAACACGGAGCTGCAGACCTGGCTGGTGAGTAGCGGGGCAAAATGAATTATTTCATTTTATTTTATTTTGTTTGGGTCATTTTATGTGTTGGGGTTTTAAGGGGAACGGTTTTTCTGAATTTAAATCTGGATCTTCTTTTAGACCTAAGAATGTGTAAGGTATGTAGAGGAATGAGAATGTAAGGAATGAGAAGTTTTGTTGTCCAAATGTAGAGGAATGAGAAGTTTTAGTGTTATTATTTATGTCTTTAGTCCATCGGAAAGCAGCCAACGCACAACAACTAGTGGTTCGCACGAGTCTGCGGACCAGACCGCGCGCCCCATCACTAGCGTCAACAACGTCAGGACCTTCCATCACAGGCCGAGACATCACTAGTTTTATAAGTCTCGTTACAGTTCAAAATCATCCATAAAGCACGTCACACTCATTTTATATTTGTTTAATTTCCCCAGGCTTTATCGGTCATATAATTTGCAATTTTACATCTGAAAATTAGTGAATTAAAACAGCAGTTGCGATATTAGTTTAATTGCCATTTAAATTATCTCCCAACGAAGCTTATTATACGTATAATAAGATGTTGAAATGTGACGTCACGAAACTTAGGGCATCTTTTACAATCTGTCACACTTCGTTGACTCCCACTTCCTCACGTTTGACGTACTTTATGGATGACCCTTATCCCTTATGTGTTATTAAAATATCTTTTTTACATAATTAGACAAAAATATATGGCAAATCGAAGAGAAATGTACAAAACAGTAGGTTATAAAATATTTATTACGATAATTTGATCAATGTCTAAGCATGCAATTTTCCTTGTGTTGTAGAATTCCTACTGCAATTGACTGTTAGGTACCTTAAATTCTTCTTAGGAGTCTATACATAAATATATAGACATAGTTCACCTTACATTCATTAAGATAAAACATAAGTGTTCAAATCCGAAAGTAGAATGTAGGTAAATGTTGTTGGTAAGATTTTTTGTAATAATGCTGGTATTCATATAAAATGGTCAACCTACATATATTTTTTAATTAAACCAAACAAACTCTGTTCTATGAAATTCTGATACCTTGATTTAGATACCTACTTAAAGTTTTCCATTGTTGATTTGTTACTACAACTGTACTGTGTAGAGAAATAAATGTGAAGTAAAATGAGTAGATACTTACTTACCCACCTATCTTTTAAATATTTAATGATAAACTTTATTCATGATTTGTTTATATTTAGTAATAAAATAAAAATTATTGAGTAATAATAATACAATTAACAAATACCTCGTTATTCCAACGCTTTAGTATCGTCCAGCTGTGAGTCCAGCTTATGAAATGAGTCTCACGGTCTCATAGACCTGTCAGAGATAGTTGTCTATTTAACCACAGGTGGCGTAGACGTTTTATTTTGTTTGAGAAATTCGATGTAAAGTAAAAAGCATCGATATAAGCCAACGGATGTGCTCTTAGCACCTTGAAATTGATAATAATCTTCTTCTTTGTGTAGCGTAAGTGGTATACACACAACCAATCTACTTGACTTCTAGAATCGCTAGCGGCGAGATATGCTGTGGGTCTACTTATTTTGGTTGTTGACAACGAATAGTGATAGGTTAAAACGTCCGGTGTTCACCACTTCCTGCAACCGACTAGAACGGAAAGAGTGAGCTCACTGTTCCCAACGATGTCATAATTTCGAACGCCTGAAGTTTGGGAGGACACATCTAGTGGTTTATATCGATGGAGATAGGTGGTTTCGCCGGTTTTAATTCCTATGGTTAAATTGAAGTTTATCTCAGTAAAAAAATTTGTCCTTTTTAATGTTAATCAAGGTGATTGTTTTATATTAGTATACGAGAATAATGTATAGTTTGTTTTTTTTTTTTTTTTTTTTTTACCTTTTATAGGTTTACACTTGACCGCCATCTCGCCTGATGTAAAGCGACGATGCGGTCTACGATGAAGCGTGTTTACCTAGAAAAAACCGATTCACTCTCGATTTGAAGACACAAAGATTGTAACCATCGGGGAAAACCCACTCAGGCAACGTATTCCACAGCCTAGCCGTTCTTATCACAAAAGTAGAGTCAAATCTCTTCGTTCGTGTCTTTGGAACATCAACCATGAAACGATGTCGCTTTTTCGAGCTACGAGCATTCCGATAGAAAAAAGGACAAGGTGGTATTAGATCATGTAAATCAGTCGCACACTCTCCGAAGTGTATCCGATAAAAAACCGATAGACTAGCAATTTTACGGCGATGTTCAAGACTTTGAAGTCTTTTTCGCACAAGAGTAGCATTGCCTATGAGCCTTTTGGCACGTCTCTCGATCGATTCCAGAGCTTCCAGCTGATACTTAGCCGAACCATCCCAAAGGTGCGAACAGTACTCCATACAGGAGCGAATCTGTGCTTGATATAATGTAAGCAACTGTTCAGACTTGAAGTACCTTCGCACCTTTGAAAGGACACCCAGTTTTTTGGCAGCTAGTTTAGCCTTAGATTCGATATACGAGCCAAAGTTGAGCGTAGAGGTCAAAGTCACGCCCAAAAGCTCAAGACGGTCAGAAACCGGCACGGACACACCTCTAAAAGTTGGAGTCAGTTCAAATGGACTCCTTTTAGCGGAGAATAGACACGCCTGCGTCTTACTCTCGTTGAACTTGACCAGATTGGTATCGCCCCATTCAGACACCGCCTCAAGGGTCAAGCTCAAACGCTCGATCAGACTCTCTCTCAGTACCTGAGTTTGCTGCCCACTGGCTCTCGCGCTAGATATGTAACTCTCTACAACGGTGCTATCGTCTGCGTACCCAAAGATACCAGGCTTCAACAGATCATTGATGTGTAGCAGGAAGAGCGTTGCAGAGAGTACCGACCCTTGAGGGACTCCGGCATTAATAGCCATTTGATCAGACGAGCAGCCATCAATGACGACTCGTATGGATCGATCCCTCAAAAAGTCCGATATCCACGCAATAAACCCAGAAGACAAACCATACCTAGAAAGCTTACTTATAAGGCCATCATGCCAAACCCTGTCGAAAGCCTTTGAGATATCCAGGGAGACTGCAAGTGCTTCCCCGTGTTTCTCAATAGCTTCACTCCAGATGTGAGTGACGTACGCTAGAATATCCCCGGTGGACCGGTTTCGGCGAAATCCGTATTGCTGGTCACTGAGGAGGTCGTTTGATTCTAGGTACGTGAGGAGCCTGTGGTTTAAGACACGTTCCATAGTCTTGCAGAGTATGGACGTGACCGAGATGGGCCTGTAGTTGGCAGGGTCAGCACGACTACCCTTTTTGGGCACAGGTTGCACATTAGCAAGCTTCCAAGACTTCGGTACTAGCCCAGTTTGGAGAGAGAGTCTAAATAGGCGCGTCAGTATCGGAGACAACTCAGGCGCACAAGCCTTCAATACTAGGGCAGGAATACCATCTGGGCCACTGGCTTTATTCACGTCCAGATTGCGTAGCACTTTGCGAACCTCCATTTGGCGAATGTGAATATCTGACATAAAAGTCGGACAGCCAGGTGGAGTAGGAGGTGTCGCGCTACCAGCATCTAGACGAGAAGATTCCGCAAACTGAGTTGCAAACAAGTTTGCTTTCTCCGTTGCAGTGTGAGCCAGTGTCCCATCAGGTTTCAGCATTGGAGGTAGTGAGGGGCGGCAGAAGTTCGATTCGACCGATTTAGCTAGGGACCAAAACGCTTTGCTGCCCGCAGGGTATGAAGCTAGTTTGTTCCCTATTCGACTAATGTGGTCAAATCGAGCCCTCTGAAGAACCTTTTTACATGCCTTAGCAGCCTTGTTGAACGCTTTCTTCTTCTGGCGTATGTCCCTTGCCTTACGCTGTCGAGCATCAACCCAGGCTAGGTAGGTCTCATGTTTAAATGCTTCAGCACTTTTACATTGAGAACCAAACCATGGGCGAGCTTTGCTGGATAATGGGACGTCGGAGTATGGAATGAAATATTCCATAGCCGTACGTATTACATTAGTCACAGCATCCGCGCAGACTGAAGGATCACCAGAAGTGAAGCACAATGACTGCCATGGGTAAGACGCGAAGAAAGAGCGCATCTCGTCCCAATCTGCTGACTTGTATCGCCACAATCGCCGGTTGCCTCTAGGGCTGGGATCAGGCGGATGGTAGACAGATACAGATTTCACCAGACAGTGGTCGGAACTGCCTAACGGCGAAGACACCGCCACCGAATAACGGTCTGGATCTGTTGTCAGCAGAAGGTCTAAGCAATAAGGTGTATGCGACTCAACGTCGGGTACTCTTGTGGCCTCTTGGACCAGCTGGGTTAGGTCTAACGATAAAGCTAGCTTTCTCGTTTCCTGCCCAGCGTGGTCAGTGTCCCGGTATGGGAACAGCCATTCCTTGTGATGGCCGTTGAAATCCCCCAGTAACACTAATTGAGCCGAAGGGTACTTCTGTTGAGCCGCGTCCGCCGCCTCACTTAAATAATCAATGAGCCTAGTCGTCTCCTGGTCTCCGCTGTGCGACCGATATACACAGGAATAGATAATTTTGTCTATGCCTGTGTCTATCAGTGCCCAAAGAACCGAAAATCTAGTATCCTCAAGGTTACGGAGACGCCGACAGCAGATGTCGTCACGGGCGTACAGGCACACTCCAGCACGAGGCCGGAATTTGTGCTCCAGAGTATAGCCTGGGTACGTTAGGTACGCCACGTCCGAGGGACAACCTATCTGCGTCTCCGTAAGAAAAAAGAGTGTCGGCTGCTCAGTCTCGAGGTGATGGTGGACTGCTGAGAGATTGGAGTGCAGACCTCGAATATTTGTGAGGTGCACTTTTACCGACAAGGCGTGCAGCCGCTCTTTAACCTTGTTTCTATTGTGTGCTTTGTTCATTTTTGTTTTGAGAGAGGGATCGGTGGGAAAACGGCAGTAGAACGAGGCTGCACACTACTGAACATTGGTCACAACACACAACACGAATACACCAGTGGGCAGCTAGCCTGGAGACTGCGGGGACGCCCGAGCCCCCCCGGGGATGTCTATCTGGCCTTGTCATCCGGTCGCCAACCGGCAGGATAGCGCATCCCGGGATTTTTCGCTAGATGGCGGGGCAGCCTTTCATGAGTGGCTAGCTCACTACTTGGGCCCCCAACTATCTGCGGTCGGTGCGGCAAACCGTGCCTCGGATCCCGCTACCCTCCATGACTAGCTTCCCGATGTACAGTATTGGTGTGTGACAGACCGGTCTTGCAGTTGTGCAGCAACTGTTCTGACCCGTTTTCCCCTAATGGTGTCACTAGACAACACGACTGAAAATGAAAATGAAAATGAAACGACCATGACTGTACAACTAGTTTGTACAGTCATGGTCCAAAATTGCGCTACCTATAGTGAGGGCTTAAGTCTAGGTTAAATTATTTTAATCGTTTAGAAATCAACGAAATTATACTATAGAAATAAAATTAAAAATAAACCTAATAGGCGAAGTACGAAAACCAGAGCCTCCGGTTAGGGGTCGCCCATTAAATCATGTGATGTTTTAGATTAACTTTTTATTATTGGTACAAAGTATCTTGTCGTGGCTCACGGGAGAATTATTGTCTAGCAAACCACAAGTCAAAGACACGACTCCCTTCTGCCGCCAAACTAAATTTGCTTTGGGTTTGCTGTTGCTGTCTGTATAATTTCAAGCGAAAAGAAAAGTGCTGAAACCAGCGAGCAACACGGAAGGGAAGCCTTAGCTAAAAAATATTGTTCAAATCTTTCTGTCATTTCTTGCGGGAGGGGAAATTGCACACTGGCGCAAAGCCGCACTATTACATACAAAACATACCTGTACCGATCCATTGCCGATCATACTCACACAACCAAATCACTAACACATAAAAAATAAAGCACCATTCACAAATCTAGCCCCGCCCTCACGCCACAGTATATTATCAAACTCCATGGTCCACGCGGACTTGTACTTTGACAGAGGGGAAACGCTGTGTATGCCTACTCCCTCCGTGTTGCTCGCTGGCTGAAACCGCTCAATGCAATCTAAAACCGTTTTCCTTAGGCGGTAGACCCTACGCTGCGCCTTTTGATTTACGATTTACCTACTTACAAATCAAGCGTAAAAAAAAATATATATTACACTTGATAGGTATATCACGCACTACACCACTCTCCAGATTAATATTTCGTGACTTTTTTCGAACCCCCTTCCCCCTTTCGGGCCTCGCGTGATTCATGGACGACCCCTAATGTCATGCAGGCACTAAAAATGTAAAATTAGAACTGCAACTGAATATATTTAACTTGTATACTTAAATTATAACGGACATAAAAGTTACCACCGTTTTTACATACATTAACATCCAGATAATGACAGCGTTGACATCGATAGATAAGCTTAAGTTTATTTTTAAATTAAATGTGTTGTTCATTAGTAGTACAACGCATTGTACGAAATTAATACAAGCCCGGATTGTCGAAATGTGAATTAGATGAAACCAAAACATGTTAGAAATATAGGTCAAAATAATACTGTAGACTGCACTCGCCAAATAAATTATTTAATTATCACTAAGACCTCAAAAACAGTAAAAACAAAAGCTTTGAGCGCAGACGCTTTAAAACATTTTATTATGCATTCTAATAGAATTTATTCAATGCGTATGTAGGTATATCAGGTATGTCAGCCTATCAGTAACAACGCACACGTGCATATGTGGCCGACTCTATGGACACAGTTTTTGGTTTAGCGAGACTACGTTCTACTTTTTTTATACGGCCATGTTTAAAGGTATATCTATGGCTATTCGTGGGTGACTCCGATGGAGTCATTTTAGTACAAATCGTCAAGTTTTTTTGATTAATTTGAATTGGTACAAAGTGTTTAGTCGTTTCTAACATTACCTACTTGATTTAAATCACTCTATAATTACGCCGCTGATTCTATGCTCGCAGATGTCTTGAGTTTCACGGCACTAAATGATAGGTAACAGAAACACGTTTATATAAGAATTTATGTTTACCGTTGAATTTCGAGTAATAAGTTTAATATTCAAAGGCTTCGTTGTTCTCGTCTCGTCAGTAGGTAGTAAAGTATTGCCAGTTTATCTACGTAATGTAATTAGCTACCTCACTCGGCCCACTGTTGACTGTATTGTTGCAGTAAAAATGTCATTGTGCCCATTTATGTGGTCCGTACAATTTTTGTACCCAACGTAATAAAGTGTAATTTGAGTTTTGTTGTTTTATTTGCATGGTTTTCCATAAATATATCGAATATAAGTTGCGAATGCGAATCTTTGTTTTCGTCCTTGTTAATTGGTCTCTTGAATTAAAGTTGGTTTGAACCTGGATAGCGATTCTAATAGGTAGACTACAGGCCCGTGAACAACATTTACGTAGTAAATGAACCACCAGGAGACCTATGTAGGATGATAGAAGGGTATAAAGTAATAAGATTCAGGACTATGCCGTCACCTGTAAGCTGTCCAACCAAGTACAGTCGAAGAAGGGGGGGTTGCAAACCACGATAATTTCTCCTTGTCGCATGATTTGTGTACGGCGTTGCAGAATAATAGGTTAGAAGAGGTATTGAAACTATAAAAAATATAATTTTAAGTTTTTAATCATTAGTTTGTCGGAAAAATTCGTGATTTTCCGAAGATTTACAGATTAAATTTGGGCATTTGATTATGTACGGCATTGGTTCCATAGCTTCAATACCTCTCCAAATCCATTATTTCGCAATGCCGTACAAAGATCATGCGACAAGGAGATTAAATATATTGGTAAATAAATAAATATTGGTGGTCAATTCACACACAACACCATCTGACCCCAAACTAAGCAGAGCTTGTGTGATGGCGGCCAGATAGCTGATATAATACTTAAATAGTTTTAAATACATACTTATTATACATATAAACACCCAGACACAGTGCAAACATTTGAATGCGTCACACAAATATTTGCACTGGGTGGGGATCGAACCCACGACCCTCGGCTTCGCAGGCAGAGCTACTACCACAACTAAGCCACGAGGGCAGTCAAATGGTCGAGGGTTGCAACCCCCCTCTTCGACTGTACTTGGTTGGACAGCTTACAAGTGACGGCATAGCGCTGAATCTTATTACTTTATACCCTTCCATCGTCCTACATGGTCTCCTGGTGGTTCATTTACTAGGTACGTAAATCTTGTTTACGGGCCTGTAGTCTATAAATGCAATCCACAGATTACAGAAATAAACACAGATGGAACCTTCGTGAACAACACTGTGAGGCCCGTAATTAGTCATGTTGACGTAAAATCGTCAAATCAACGTTCCAAATTACTTGTATAATGTTGTCAGTCTTAAGAAAAAAGTCCCACTATTGTTGTCTTAGCTTGGGAAATCTTCACGTATAATAAACACATCAATTGATATTTTAAAATATTAATATTATTACGCCGATTATGCAAGGATTTTTTTGTTACTACTATTTCCATTCTATGAAGAAAAGAATTTTGATTTTGCATGCAACTAGAAATTAACTTGAATCCCAAATAATAAAATTAGTGTAATTTACTCGCTTAGATAGGTTAAACAAAAATTAAAACAACCATCTTTACCACCAAACTATTTTTGATAAAATGCATAAACAAAAAAAAACTGACAAAATAATCATTTTAACAGTTCACTTATTATTCTCCTTTTTTTTTGACAAAACAAGACTTTAAAATCAAGTAACCGTATAATGACATTCTCGAAACATACGTAACGCGGACAAGCTGGATGTCATATCACACTCTCTCACAAGTTACAAGGTCACGGAAGCTAACTCACATAGCCTGAAGTTTATAACACTCTTCCCAAAATAGTTATATCTGCCCCAAGTTTCGGCAGCTTCAAAAACAAATTAAAGTGCTGGCTTATCGATCAAACTTTTTATAGTTACACCGAATTTATAGAGAGTGGTGGCAAAGTTCCATAAAAATGTATACAAAAATTTGACATGGGTCAGTACAATTGTTATAAAAACATATTATACTCATATAATGCTTGACAGTTTTCTGTACAATAATCATTATAATACAGTAAAGTAGTCATTTCAAACTTTGAAAATGTATACAATTTGTATACTCTTTCTTTCGGTTTTATTTTTTATTTATTAACGTGTAAATTGTACATTTATGAATAAAGTACTTTGACTTTAATATTAAAAACTTTACAATTTAAAAATATTTCATTTTACAAACAACGTTATGCATAATATCAACTTCAAAAATATCTTCCTTCAACAAATGTTTTATTTTATAAACCAACATTTTATAACCAATTATATAGCCGTTTCACTTAGATAATATATCGAATGACATTACAATATAATACAAAACAGTTTATTGGCACCATAAACAAAGTTGACAAGAAGTAACACATAAAATAACAAAACAAAATGGGCACAAAAGGCGATCTTGTCGCTAAAAGCGGTCTCTTCCATATAACCTTTTGATTCATGAGGAAACAAAATTTGTAATATTTTGGGCAGTGGTGCAACTAACGAAATAAATAAATACAAATTTTAGGATGTATTAATAATTTTGTTATTTGTACATTTTTATGTCATAAAATACTAATTTCACAAATTTAACATTGACTTAAATTAATTAATTTGAAATTAAATTAAATTGAATAATACAATGCCCATCAATAATTTGGTCTACGAGTATCTAAAAAAATATATAATCTAGATTTTACCCTAAATTCAGGGAAAATAATTTCTATTTAGTATCGCCACACTAACCTATTTTCGTTGAGGTGTTGTGTTCCATTCATCACCAAAATAAAATCGCCTAAATTATATAAATAAAAGTAAAAATATTCAAATTTTCCTATGAAATTATATTCCTCTTTCCTTTTTTTGTTTTTGGGAACATTGTTTGAAGACACAAAACGGTATATTTTAAAACAAAACTTAAAATCACACGGGACTCCCGTACAACACGGAAGTCCGTTTCATACTGACTGGAGTTTGTATTTGCTTCGGCTTTTGTATTTCCTTTGTCTGCTTCAGTAGCTCTGTTGCTGCGTGCTCCATCTGGTTTTATTTCTGTAATCTGTGATGCAATCCGAATGGTTCAAAATCGGAATGACAACCCCTGTCTCTGTCATGCTAAACAGATAAGACAAAGACCGAGAGATGAGATTCCGTGTCGGATGCAACCAGTGCAACCGAATGGATTAAAGGTGCGCCCGCACTGGGCGACGCGACGCGACGCGACGCGCCGCGGCAAATAGTCACAGATCACAATATACTACTAGCACAGGTAAGTAATTTTACGTCACTTATTCATTCTATGCTGCCATATAAAAAAATTAACAAAACTGGCCAAGTGGGCTTTGACATTTTGTGACCTTCGAAACGGAACACAGTGATTGTTGCAAATTACTGCTTGGCCGTAGAATAACTAGCAAAGATGGTAGTTCCCCAGGGGGACTCTGCAAAGAGTCCTACCACTACTAAACTATCTATGGTTGTTGAGCGCTTTGCAGTGTTAGGTAATGATTTAGACTTAAAGAGTCCAAATCATGTTCAAACGCTGCGTGACGCTAGGTTGTTATGGCTTACCATCCATGTTCTGCTCATCCTGTCGCATTATACATATGCCTCACTTTATATAGGATGAAACATTATGGCATTAAGATATAGTTATATCAAACTTTTTCAGATTAGAAAACTGTTAGGTTGATTCCGAAACTTGATCAAAAACAACTTCAACTGGTTGCATAGCCAAATTGACAAGATAATACCACAATTTAACTATATATCGACTGTGTTAACATTAAAACGCTATATATTTATAAAGGAACTACGTAGAGATATTCCGGTATGCATTCATAAAGCAATCTACATTTAAGAAGTTCAGTTCGATTAACTCTTTTGTTGTTCGACCATCTTGTTTTACTTTTCACACTAAAAAAAATGGCAGTCATAGGAACTGCCGATAGAAGTGAAAACTTATAACTCAGAATTTGATAGCTTACCTTGGAAACTACACGGATGTAACTGGAGGGCGTTGCCTCGCCATCTTGGCATTGCGTCTAGAAATGCGTCATAATTTCCCATTGGCTGACGCATTTCTAGATGCCCAATCGCCAAGGTCCCGCGTTTACCCGAAGATTTCTTATCATACCCGAGCGTAACGTTAGAAATCAATTTAAACGAAAAACTTGTCGAGGCGCGCCTGAAGAAGTTTTCACTTCAAAAAATAATTTATGGTGATTGTTAATTTCGTAAGATTCCATTCAAAAGATCGTATATTTTGCGTACGATTTCGACTTTGCAATCGTACATCGTACATGAGCCAAAAAGATCTTATAAATACGATTTAAATCGTATTAACTCGTATCGTTTGGCAACACAGTTCGTAGCAGTAACATTTGTCACTGATTCACTGACACTGACATTTAATAATATCTCGAAAATGACGACAGCTTCAAGATTTACTTATCTGTACTAGTAGTAGACTCCGTGCCATCACTGAAGTACGTAAGTGAAATTATTGAACTAAACCACTATAATATCATAGGTTTCAGCTGTCATTGTGGAATACGACAGTGGCTCCTTTCGCCAACGGTCACGAGTGGTGGCGCGGAGTCTATATTGTGATCTGTGACGATTTGGCCGCGGCGCGTCGCGTCGCGTCGCGTCGCCCAGTGCGGGCCCACCTTTAGAATCGCTACCCTGAATGAAGCCACTCACTGCAGTATTACAAAACCTGCCTGACTTTGCTCAAAATTATGGTCTCGAGCCTTGGGTAAATGTTTGGCAGAAAAATGTTTAAAAGTTAAATATAAATATAGTAGGCGATAGAATTTTGGAAAGGTTTTCGTCACTGGAAATTTTCGTTAGTTATACTGATTAAAACAACTGTTATCATTTCAGCTTCTTTATTATAAACCAAATCACAGACTGTTTGCACTACAAAAAATAACAATAATACTATTGCATTTATCGAATAGGGATACCTCCTGGTACAACTAAGTATGAAATTCAATATTACCTAAATAATTACCACTGGAATTTGTAATGACTTGATATGCTTTATACAATACAAAACTAAGTATCTCAGAATTGTTAACAAAGTTATTTTGACTTGCTATAAGGTAGTTTTTTACCAAAGTATAAAACAAAACATGTATATACAAGATGGAATTGAGGTCCTAACCTCAATTCCATCAATCTTACAAATCTCAAAGGCTAACTATGGAAGAAAAAGAGCCCCATAGACATCGGACCAAAATTAACTAAGTAAAGGCAGTTTATATCTCAGCTCTTCAATTCATCAATTCGCAATCAATATCTATAATACAAAAGACCTAACGAGACTTATATTTATCAGTCTATCAATACTAATAAACTGTGTCAATGACTTAGTATAAATCCTATAAGTTTCACATTCATACTCGGTCAGAGTTATTTTTTTACATTGCACATAGGTTTGTTCTAAAGTCCACGATTGACCAAGATGGGTGACGAATAGTTTAAACTCAAAGCCTCGCCCACGACGCATGAAACAAAGCCCACGATACAAAATGTCGCAGGAAGATTCCATTACATAAGTGGTTTTTTATTGGTAAACAATTTTTTTTAATCAGTTACAAACTAAGTAAACATTTTACACAGGGCCAATTTCGAAGTTATTAAAAAACTCTTTTTTGGAAAATGAGAGAAGTTGACTTTTTTAAGGAAAAGTTAATGATTTTCGTGGGTTATTTTTCACCTTCTTGAGATAGTTGTATATTCCCAAATATTTAGGTTCACTAGTGGTACTAGGTGCCAGGTAGTCTAATTATATGGCCATTTAAGGGAAATAAAAAATATTTTGTAAATTTCACGTTTCTTCTAATTAATTATTAATTATAGGTATATTATTAATATATATATATATATACATATAATTTATATATTATTAATAAGAATTGGAAAATAATTAGCTGAACACTGTTCGCTGGTTCTATTTCACGAGACTATTTTGTTTCCTTACTAATGTAGTAAAATAAAAATACAATAACAAAATGTGTTATGTTTACAACAAAAAAAAAAACGCAACGACAAGTATTAGTTATTACTAGCGTACTTAATCATAGAAACAAGTCTCGGTCATAAATCTCAAGTCAGTACAGAAAAAAGTTATAAACGATTATCGTTAGATTTTAACAATTTGTACAGCGCGACTGTGTACCATAACTCCTAGAGATAAGCTATATTTTAAGTTCATAAATCATCGCAATAATATATCTTAAGTACGGCGGGCGGGCTTGTTGAATCAACCGGAAAACTCGCGATTGAAATTTGCTTTACTTACGAGTAAAACATCTACACAAATATTCGAGATACCGTTACAGATATAATCAAATGGACCTTCGTACAAAATATGCATTGACCGAGACAGTCGCGCCATTCACGCAGCGTAAAAAGGAACTTAACTCAACCGAAATAAAGTCGGCAGTTGGTTAACTGAAGAAATAAACGGAATCGAGAACGCTATTCAAGTCGAAATCTCCTTTGGCCGGGACTCGTCTCAGCAGCTTGTTGACGCGTCTCTTGTCGAATGTGCCGACGCTTTGGTCCTTAAGATCACTGGAATACAAATAATACACGTGAGCAAGCATAAACAGTCCACTTTTTATTTATTTACTAGAGGACACGATAGGTGTAATTTCACTTAAAACACATTTTATTCATCTTAAATCCTTAGTAGTAGTAGGGGTTTTTGCAGTGTCCGCCTGGGGTAGTACCACATCTTTGCCAGTTATTCTGCCGCCAAGCAGTCGTGGGCAAACATTACGGTGTTCCGGTTTCAAGGGCAAGGAATCCAGTCAAATTACTTGGCTCTCATAAAAAAACTTGTAAAAAAATTAAGAGAACAAGAATTCAAAGGGTGAAAAACCCGCGGGGCGATCTTAGTCTTCGATAAAAAGCTCACCTTTCGTTATAACTGTATCTCTTGGCGAGGAAGTCCGACAAGTCGTCGAGTATCGGTTGCGAGTGAAGCGCCACAAACTGTTCACGGCAGATCTGGAAACCAAATACGAATCACAACACTGCACAGGCATTGATGTCGTTAATTACGGTATATATAGGTACTACGTGATGTACGGTAGCCAAATATCAGAATGTAATGTTTTGGTATGTCTGTGAAACGTAAGCACAAGAACACTGGCCAATTTAGACAAAAAACTGGCAGTTATAGAAGCGAAAACTTATACCTCAGAATTTGATAGCTCACTTTGGAAACTAGGCGGGTCAAGCCAGGTGGCGATGCTAGTCTGGAATAAATCTTCAAAGCATTGTCGTCTAAATAAGTCTTCTAAGCATGGACCACCACCACCTAGAAATGCGTTACTATTGACTCTACTTTTGTGATAGAACGAACGTCTAGGCTGTGGAATGAGTTGCCTGTGTCGGTTTTTCCCGATGGTTACAATCTTACTGTCTTCTAATCGAGAGTGAATCGGTTTCTTTTAGGTAAGCACGCTTCATCATAGACTGCATCGTCGCTTAACATCAGGCGAGATGATGGTCAAGTATAAACCTTTAAATAGTTGAAAAAATGTCTGACGTTAACCCATAAGATTATTATTTACTATAAAGCACTCAATGCAGCAATTATTTTCATGCACACAAAATGTTTGCTTTGGGGGAAGCTACGGCTCAGTGAACAGACTCACTACCGATTGAGCTACGAGGCCAGTAATACACCATTATTTCTTTTGACTGGCCTCGTGGCTTAGTGGGTAGTAGCTCTGCCTGCGAAGCCGAGGGTCATGGGTTCGATTCCCACCCAGTGCAAATATTTGTGTGATGAATTCAAATGTTTGCACTGTATCTGGGTGTTTCATGTATAATAAGTATGTATTTAAAACTATATTAAGTATTATAATATCAGCTATCTGGCCGCCATCATACAAGCTTTGCTTAGTTTGGGGTCAGATGGTGTTGTGTGTGAATTGTCCACCAACATTTATTTATTTTGTTTATTTTACATTAACAAAATTTAGCATTATCTACCACCATTACTGAACACTTCCTACTGAAAAAACAATTGAAAATCTGATGAACAAGAAATTCACGGAAATTATGCAATTTATAGTCACTGACATCATTTACATATGTGTTTTTATAGTTCACGTATCAGTGCTATTTATTTACGCATCAATCTATTCCCAAGAGTACAAGCGACTGTCCCCCACTGTGGCACCCGCCTACCCCCAAATTACTTCAAGCAAATTTAGTAATCACTTGCATTTCCTAGTAAAAAATAACGGTGTACAAAAAAAATTGCAGTCATAGGAACTGCTAAGAGAATAGTGAACTTATAACTCAGAATTTGATAGCTTACTTTGGAAACTACGCGTGTGAAACCGGGGGGCGTGGCATGCTGACGCATTTCTAGAGTAGCCAATGGGGAATGCTGACCCATTTCTAGATGGCCAATGACCGTGGTCCCGAGTTTACCCACAGATTTCTTATCATTCCCGAGCGTGACGCTAGAATTCAATCACACGAAAAATCTGTCAGTGGCGCTCCAAAAGAAATTTTCACTTCAAAAAGTATGAGGTAACCTTGTTCATGGCATCGACGGTGTGCGCGTGCGTCCAGAAGCAGTCGTGCACGGAGACGTAGGTGACCTGCGCGGCCTCGCAGTGCAGTGACGTCAGCATCATGTGCGTCGAGTCCAGCGAGTGGATGAAGTTCGGCGGGAACGCGTTCCGCTGCTTCATCGTACACGGCCGCCTGTGGAACACGGGGCAAGTGACGTCAGCATCAGTCCAGCGAGTGGATGAAGATACATCAACACCCGAGTTTTTTAATAGGAACTGTGGCAGTTGACATCCGAACTTTGGGCTAGGCGCAGAGCTTTATCAGCCTAACCTTACCGTACTCTACGATTACTACATCTCGTACGACGACTGGCATAAGCAACTTTGAGAAGAAAAAAATCCAGTGACAGAGCATGTCGATGTCGGTGATTCGAACTCTCGAGATTTCATCCATTCAAAAAGCGTATAGCTCACATGTAACGCTTCGCTAAAGAAGTTTTCACTAAAAAAAATGTTGGCTAGCATTTGGTTGGGAACGTTTCCCTTCAACCCGGGAGTAACAGTTAGTGTGGGTACGCACTGGTGCAGGTCGATGGGCGCGCGGTAGGCGGCCTGCGAGGGCGGCGCGCGCCGGTAGTAGGGCTGCACGACCGGCAGCCCCAGCGGAGTCACCCACTCCACGCTCTCCCCGCACACGCCCGATATCACCCTGGAATCACGACAAACAATTTATTTACCCAAGCCATCCCATACGGCCAAATGTGGCCGAGATTTTAGACTGAACGTCGCGGCACCCGCGCGGCGCTCGGGAGGTTAGGGGTTAATTAACTCCTACCGTTGTGCTGAGTAAAGGTCTCCCCTAATTTCCTTCACTTATCAGGTCCACTTAACGGTACTCGAATGGCGATCACAAACCGGCAGACGCAGTGTAGGACGTTCACCCACACGATGGATCGACGACATTGTCTTGGTAGAGGCAAGCCGGTGGATGGAGGCGGCATAAGACCGGTCATTGTGGATTTTTTGGGGAAAGCCTATGTCCAGCAGTGGACGTCTGCAGGTATCCACTGGTATCCACTCTATATAAAAAACCGATCGGGGTGCACTCTGTTTATATGACCCCTGAAATCTGTTACACTTGTAATGGAACGCAGTATGTTACGAATGCGGTCGTGTCTTTTAATGCCATAAGTACTGCGTTCCATTGCTCGTTGACAGTCCCCGAGGCGGGGCTTCTAACCTTTAGGGAGTGGCCAAGTCTGTGCACCGTAGATTAGGTTTGCCAGACAGATACTTTGCGAAACACTTTATTTAAAACGAACATTAATCATAAGAAGTTCATTTTATGTTCACACTGCGGAGACTCGAAGTCTACTAACACAAGAAGAGAGTATAAAAGAAGGTTATAATCTACCGCGGCAAAACACAGGCTAGCGGATTATACGTGTCCTCGAAAGATGTCTTGAAAACGTTGTTTTTCTCTGTTAAAGATTTGGTTAGAGACGCGATTCGAAACTACTTCACCTTGTGAAACCGGTCAATTTCGTCACTAGGTCACGATTTAGAAAAAAGTGAACCCACCCAGTAAGGCCAGAAAATGTGTATTAAATGATAATATATAATCCATAAATCATAATTACACCTTCACGGCCCCGTAGCATTTTGTAGCAGGTATATGGTTGTGTCAAACTTACGGATTTAGGTCTTTACACAGTAATTTTTACTTTGTGTTACACATATTTATGCTCGCGTTCTGAGTCGGGATCCCGTAGTACTGTCATTTAGCTATAAAAAATTTGCTTAAAAAATAATAAAATTTCAAAGATTAACTTCGGAAACAAATTAACAACATACATTTGGTTTTTAAACTTTCGCGATTTGGTCTCATATTGAAAATGGCTGCCCTCGTGGCTTAGTTGGTAGTAGCTCTGCCTGCGAAGCCGAGGGTCGTGGGTTCGATCCCCACCCAGTGCAAATATTTGTGTGATGAATTCAAATAATTGCACTGTGTCTGGGTGTTTATATGTATAATAAGTATGTATTTAAAAACTATATAAGTATTATATCAGCTATCTGGCCGCCATCATACAAGCTTTGCTTAGTTTGGGGTCAGATGGTGTTGTGTGTGAATTGTCCACCAATATTTATAAAAAAAAAAAAAATAATACACAGGACTTAGTCGCCATCTGAATTATTATGACAGCTTTACAACGTAAACACGAGAAGAAAAAAACCGGCCAAGTGCAAGTGGGATTCTCGCACGAAGGGTTCCGTACCATTAGCAAATAAACGACGAAAACCTCTTTGGCTTTATTCGGAATTCTGTAGACATTGCAATTTCCGCAAACAGGCAAAAAGTTTATCTAAATTTTTATTTTTGCATCATGATTCTGACGATGAATTCGATACTGCGTATTTTTACTAGTGGCGCCATCTATTTTTCTTGGGACGGATTAATCGAGCAAGAAACGTTAAAAAATCAAGTTTGTTGTATGGGAGTCCCCCTCAAATATTATTTTTATTTAATTTGTTGTTATAGCGGCAATAGAAACACATCATCTGTGAAAATCTCAACTGTCTAGCTATCACCGTTCTTGAGATACAGCCTGGTGACAGACGGACGAACGGACAGCCAAGTCTCAGTAATAGGGTTCCGTTTTTACCTTTTGGGTACGGAACCCTAAAAATGGGGGGAAAATGAGGATAAGTTCTGTGTAATTATTAACATTTCACTCACTTGGCACAATCCGTGAACCAGTCTTGTATGAGCTTGGTAGAAGTGAACATCTCTCGTAGACTGTCGAAGGTCTTCGTGGTTAAATACTGAGAGCACGCCCATACTTGATCCTTGGGAAACTCTTCGATATCTGCAATTAAATTAGTAACCTTTATTTGGAAACGCAGGGCACAGAAAATAATTTGGTAGGTTTAAAAGTATTTACGTGGGATTATTTGTATTGAATTAATTACATTTTGTGTAATTTTTAATATTGAAGTGTAAGTACCTACATCTTCTTTCATTCATCTTCTGATATGTCATATTTTTTAATGAATAAAAATGATTATGATTAAATTATTCAATCAGTTCGATTTTCATCCAGAAAGACTGGAACCGTGACGTGTTATGTAACGATGCGGTTTAACCTCCCATAATAACTTATCCCTTAAAAAAATATAAAAAAAATTGGCTGTCAGGACTACCGACTGGCCGATAGAAGTGAGTACTTATAACTCAGAATTTGATAGCCTACTTTGGAAACTACGCGGGTGAAACCGGAGGGCGTGGCTATGAGCATGGCCATCTAGAAATGCGTCAACATTTCTAGTTGGCCAATGGAAAATGCTCACGCATTTCTATATAGCCAAAGGGTAATGCTGACGCATTTCTAGATGGCCAATGGCCATTGTCCCGAGTTTACCCGAAGATTTCTTATCGTTCCCGAGCGTGACGCTAGAATTCAATTCACAGCTCACGAAAAATGAGCCTGTGGCGCATCAAAAAGAAGTTTTCACTTCAAAAAAACTACCTTTCAGTTGTTTGGCGATCTGGAGGCGGGCGCCGAACCTCGTGACCCCGTATACGGTGGTCATCACGGTCTGCTTGATGACCTTCCTCCTCACGAACCCTTCAAGTACTTGAGCGGCTGGCACGCCCGCGGCCGCGTCGCGGACTCGCATCTCTTCCACCTGAACACATACATTCAGCTTTTGAAGGTAGAATAACTAGGAAATACCACTACAAATGTGTGGTTCTTCTCCTGGCGACCCATACAAAAAATTACCGCACGGCAGAAGTGAAACCTTCATTAATCAGTTGTCAATTCATCAGTTGTCAAGGTCCGGCGCTAGTGCATGCGTTTCCGACAATTAAAAACATTATGATGGTTTGTGTGGTCCTTCACTGTACGTACTCCACGATATTAAAGTTTTGTTTGGCGAACTTCAGTACATACTGCTTACGCCGACATCAATCTGCCTTTTGCCTCACTTATGCCCGACCGGCACGAGGCTAGTTTTTCAAGCTAGGATAGCAAGCCAGCGTTTGTAAGATAGCAAGCTAGTACTTCGAGCTTTGTGTAGACAACCCTCCCAACTTCCGTTCGCCTCGTCCGATGACACTTTTCGTAACGCTCTCGTCACGCTTTAACCAGTTGAACATGCGTAAACAGACTAATAAAACAATAGTGTGTATTTAGTGTGAAGTTACGGCTGGTCTAGTCGGGAGAACGGCGACTGCCGATCCGGAGACCCCGGGTTCAAACCCCACACGCACCACTGTCTTTTCGAAGTCATGTGCGTAATGCCGCTAACTTAAAACGGTGAAGGAAAACATCGTGAGGAAACCGACATGTACCTAGAATCTTTCGAAGTCATGTGTCATCCACCAACCCACACTGGGCCAGCGTGGTGGATTATGGCCTTAACTCTCTCCTTGCGAGAGAAGGCCCCGAGTCCCAGCAGTGGGAACGTTTAGTGGGCTGTTGATGATGATTGTTGATGTGTATTTAGTGAAGGTTGTACCGACCAGCGCCGCGACCGCGCTGTAGACGTCCTGCGGGCGTTCGAGCGGCGCCAGGTTGACGGCGGCGGCGCCGGCCGCGTCTCCGCCCAGCGCCGCGTAGTGCTGCAACCCGTTACACGACCCGTCCTGGTGCACCGGGAACCCGCACATGTACTCTGGAATAACAACCGACGGACATATTTACACTTCATCCGACTAATCGCTCGATACACCGAGGTAACTATACAGGGTTACTGGTAATCAGCCTGCATCCGTTTAACACTAGAAGCGCCACCGTCCCATTTTTGTCCCACCCGCAAGTTTCATCGTCCATAACTTTTTATTTTTTCTTCTCAAGACCGTGAAACTTTTTGACTTTTCATTATTTATTGTATTTATCAAATTTGACATGTTTTCTACTTAATAAAAACAATAGTGAATAACATATTGTGATTTACCTAGAACTGCCGACGGGTCATTTTTGTCCCGCCAAAATTCTAGTAGTAATTCCACGAAAAAACATTGCATGGGTTGGATGCGCGGGTGACGGGGGGCGATTAATCTGTTGATCAGTGATTATTTCAAATAATTTCAATATAGTTAATCGTTCTTTCGCGTAATAAGTGCACGTTTTTGTTTTTTCGAGCGCACACTGCACGTGTTATAATTACGTCTACTCAACGTTGCAGAATTTTGGAACCGTATGTTATTGTGTCCTATTTGAACTATATGTTTGGGGACGAATCAAATGCCGAACCTTTAGCATATTTTGACGACAACTACGAGTTAGAAAACAGTTTCATTTCTTCTTCTGACAAATCTGACAATACGATTCAGAGAGAAATGCCTCAAAGTAAATACGTTTTACTCTTTTAGACGACATCGCTGTTTATTTGCTGTTTATTTTTGTTTTATGTTGTTAGTTTACCATATATTAGGAGTTAGTTGTGTACTGTGTGAGCTGTTGCTTCATATAAGTTTTATATTATGGAAGTTTCAAGTTTCACGACTGTCCTAACTGAACCCCCAAAATCAAGTGGCAATTCAAAGAAAAGGACGAGGTCGAAGAGTTCGAAGCTGCCACGTTTGGCTATCTGCATTGACAAACTCTCGTTTAGAAAAGACCTCAGATTCAACACTTGTGTCTCCTAATGACACCGTCTGGCTACAATTGAAGCTGGTAGTACACCTGGTAGACATGTAAGCCAAATTTTTTTTAGAAATCGTATTGGGCCAACTCTACACGCTAAGCGTAACGTGAATGAAACTTGTAAAAATGATTGGCAACTAATGGCATCCAAAAAAAATATGCAGCATATCTTAGAGTGCACTGTGGAATAGGCACGACGGGAATTACAAACAATATAACCACTGGGATATGACGATGGAAGAATTGGAGGCATTTGTTGCTGTACTTTATTTATATACGTAGTGCAATTGGTGCACTTGGATCAGGATTCATTATGGTCTATTCAATGGGGTAATACTGTAATAAAACCAACAATGTCTCGCAATCGTTTTACCTAATATACGTTCATATAATAAAGTATCTACTTGCGATTTGATCATAAATCCATAAGAAGTCAAAGACTCAATAATGATATTAGGTTTGCTTGATTTCGGAAATTTGGTATGATTTTATCTTGAATGCACAAGCATACCTATACTGTATATTTATAACAATTGCAGAGTCCGCCTGGGGAAGTACCACACCTTTGCTAAATATTCTACCGCCAAGCAGTAATGTGCAAACATTACTGTGTTCCGGTTTGAAGGGCAATGATTCCAGAGAAATTACAGGGCTTAGGTCTCTAAGCCCTGTAATTTCTGTAATTTATCCCGAAAAAACCACGGGAACAACGGGAACGTGAACTTCGCGGGTAACACCGCGGGGCGCTGCTAGTTCAAAATAAATTTTGGAGGAGTCTAATCGGGAGAACGGCGACTGCCGATCCGGAGCCCCCGGCTACAAATCCCACGCGCACCACTGTCTTTTCGAAGTCTTGTAGTGGTAGGACTCTTGGCAGAGTCCGCCTGGGGAAGTACCACACCTTTGCCAATTATTCTACCGCCAAGCAGTAATGTGCAAACATTACTGTGTTCCGGTTTGAAGGGCAATGTTCCCAGAGAAATTACAGGGCTTAGAGATATAACATCTTAGATCTCTGGGTGACGAGCGCAGTGTAGTGCTAGGTAATGATTTGTACTCTCCATGTTCCAATAGCTGCGTGTCACTGTGCTGTTATGTGGCAGGAATCTTGCTTACCGTCAGGCACATGACCTGCTCGTCTCCTCACACTTTATTAAAAAAAAAAAAATGTGCGTAATGCCGCTAACTTAAAACGGTGAAGAAAAACATCGTGAGGAAACCGACATGTACCAAGAAATTTTTGAGGTCATGTGTCATCTACCAACCGGAACTGGGCCAGCGCAGCGTGGTGGATTGGCTTGACTGTCTCCCAGTGAGAGAAGGCCCCGAGTCCCAGCAGTGGGAATATTTAGTGAGCTGCATATACTTATGCTACTAATATTATCAATTTATAGCAGCGCGGTTTTATCAGCGTAAACCGTTCAGACCTTCAGAAGTTCGTCTGAACGGATTAAGCAACAAACATTGACAACTTAATATGTACATGTAAATATGTAAATATTTTTATAAGTTGTCGTTGTCTTATTGTAGTAATTGTTGTCAATGCCGTGTACGACATTTAGGTGAACAAATTTATAGAGTTAAGTTTATCATGAGTAGTTTATTTAAGTTTCAGTTTGTTTATTGTTATCGTACCAATAAAATAAAATAAAATATATAAAAATCCAGTGACATGATGTTTGTTCCCAGTGAACTCTTCCCCAAGACATGTGCCGTATATGGTAGGTCGGCCTATACATGGATCGGAGCTGTGTGGAGTAATCAAATGCAATTAATCCAGAGACGTCCGTTTATTGGTACTGCACTTTAATACTAAATCTAATACAGTAGGCACAGACAACAGATCTTCACGAAAATTGGCATTTATGTGTAATTTGGCACAACATGAAGGATATAAGAAAGTTTACATTTCGATATATGGTCTCAATAATTTAAGATTAACAGCAAACTTACTACTTTTGTTCAGTTTCCTGTACCAAAAGGTGAATAAAGTGTACTGTATTGTAGCTAATTCGGTAGGCGACAATTCTATAAATGTATACCCACCCATGCGCTTAAAAAACACATCACTCAATTAGTATTTCTATTATCGTTTTACTTAAACCTAGATAAGAATCGAGTTCCCCAAAAGCTTTCAGTTCAAGACTACCTTCAGGATTAGGCGACCGGACCGCGTTGGCGATCTCCATACAGCAGGCGAGCGTCTGCCACGGCTCTTCAGACTGCATCCACCAGCCCTCGCCGGTGAGAGGGTTGTCGGCTGAATCCAGTATCTTGTCCATTATGCTTTCTGCGTATGCTAACCTGTGGACGTAACAATACAATAATAAATAAAAAACTTTGGCGTTTGACTTTTTACATTTACGCTATAATCCTAATAATATTATAAACTAGCTGTTACCCGCGACTTTGTTCGCGCGAAATAATTACTAAGGTAACTCAGGCAGTACCTATTTTTATACCCAGACACATTTACGGTAACTAAAAACAGCTTATAATAAAACAATTTCATCAAAATTGGTCCAGTTGTTTAGGTGTGAAATCGTAAGAGACATTCATCCCCTTCCCATTCATCCCATCATCCCATTTCAACGCCAATTTCACCCCCGTACAGTTTGAAAATACGAAACTGATAGAACAAATATTTAATTGCTTGTATATACGTGCGTGTATATACCGAGTTTCATGGTTTTATCTTCAACGGTTGGGAACTTCCATATTGACATTCTTCCCCCATTTCAACCCCAATTTCACCCCCGTACAGTTCGAAATTACAAAATTGCTAGAACCAACTTTCGTTTGCTTCGTGTCAAGTATCTATATACAGAGTTTCATGGTTTTATCTTCAACGGTTGGGAACTTCCATATTGACATTCATCCCCCATTTCAACCCCAATTTCACCCCCGTACAGTTCGAAATTACGAAATTGATAGAACAAACATTTAATTGCTTCGTGTCAAGTGTCTAGATACAAAATTTTATAACTTTGAAAATGACGAATTTTCATACAACCGTTCATCCCTTGTTTCACCCTCTTAGGGGTTGAATTTCGCAAAACCCCGTCTTAGCGAGCGCCTACGTGCTAATAGGGAGCTCCACGCAAAATTTCAGATTTCTAGCATTTGTAGTTTCTGAGATTCCTTGATGAGTGACCTTTCGCTTTCATATATATATATATATATATATATATATATAGATGTCAAAGTTTGGATTGTTGCTCAACGGAACGTTTGAACGGATCTGGTTGAAATTTGAAACACAGATTGTACTCTGGAATAACACACAGGCTACTTAAAAGTAAAAAAAATAAGCTAGGATAAATCCTAGGAAAACAACGGGAATAATGCGTGCATAAAACAGCAGGGGTTGCTAGTAAATAAATAAATTCGTATTCTAGATACTTCTTTTTAATGTGTTTTTAAACTAAGCTCTCGTAGACGGTGTGTTTCTTGAGCGTTTCGTCTTCGCCTACTAAGTACTACTTTTTAGTATGATTCCAGACTGACCTCTCATTGACGGTGCTTTTCTAGAATGGTGGGTAGCGTGAGTCACATAAATTTGTCTGCTAAAACTTTTTACCACGATTCCTGTCTGACCTCTGCATCGACGGTGCTGTTCTTGAGTGGGGGATAGCTTGAGCGACATAAATTCGTCTACAAAAACTACAGTCTCACCTCTCATCGACGGTGCTCTTCTTGAGCGTGCCCGTGAGGTTGACGGCGTGCAGCGTCAGCCAGCGCAGGCCGCGCGGCCCGAGCGGCTCGCGCCGGCCGAAGCTCAGCAGCGCGCGCTGCGTGTCCGCTCCCAGCGCCGACACGTGCGGCGGGCACGCGTACACGCGCCCGCGGAAGTCCATGTTGTGAGGTAGCCAGAATATTGTGTCCCTGGAATAGATTACATTGATAGATATTTCCCACCCAGTGCAAATATTTGTGTGATGAATTCAAATGTTTGCACTGTGTCTGGGTGTTTCTATGTATAATAAGTATGTATTTAAAACTATATAAGTATTGTATCAGCTATCTGGCCGCCATCACACAAGCTTTGCTTAGTTTGGGGTCAGATGGTGTTGTGTGTGAATTGTCCACCAATATTTTTTATTTTTTTATTTATGAATACACCAAAAATATTGTAATTTTTACAGATATGAAATAACAACAAAAAACCGGTAGCCTTAAAGTACAAGTTCGCGCTGAGACCGCGACAGGCACTCGACATTATGAGCGCTTGTTCCCGCCGAAATTGCGACACGTGTCTCACGACACGCCTGTCGCGGTCTCGGCGCAAACTGGCACCCATACAATTCCATAATGTCAAGAGCCTGTCGCGGTCTCCGCGCGAACCGCTACCTTTAGAATGGAAATGGTTTTAATCCGTTGCATGGGTATCTGTCTTGAACGCGCCCGCGTTGTGCGCGGGCTCCGAGAACTTGGAGTGGTCGAGGGCCGACGACGGTGGGTCGAGCTTCTTTAGCCAGAGTTAATTATACTCGATGTCACAAAAGTAACTCGTGTTTTTGGCAAAATTTTATTTGCAGTATCATTGAGAAATATCAACGGTAGCAAAACTTACGCTAAATGGCAAGCAACACGCATTAAAATTTGTGAGTGAAACTTGTGTATACCATGTTTTTTCATGTATTTCTGTTACCGACTCACCTCAAGTGGTTGGCGAGCGACAGTTTGTACAGCATGTCGCACCACAGGGAGTGCATCTCTGCGCGCGCGCGGTTGATGGCGACGCGCCGCTTGAACGCGCCCGCCTTGTGCGCGGGCTCCGAGAACTGCGAGTGGTCGAGCGCAGACGACGGCGGCGGGATGTCGAGCTTCTTGTTACCGCCAGACCTGGAACAACGGCCGGTATCAACTAGGCGGTATTATTTTTTAAGTGAAATTTCTTTTCACTTCACTCTTTTCTTTTCGCATCACATACAGATTTTTCGTGGGCTGTGAATTATGCTCACGCGTCACGCACGTGATTGAAAGAAATCTTCGGATGAAATCGGGAGTGTGAACATGGCGTGTTACCATGGTTACCATTACACATTTACGCATTTAACCATATAGTCTTAATGGCTATGCTCAGAGGACTTTTTAAACGACAATGCTTTGAGTCATAGGATAGAAGTGAAAACTTATAACTCAGAATTTGATGGCTCATTTTGGAAACTACACTGGTAAAACCGGAGGGCGTGGCCCTGACCATGGCAATCTAGAAATGCGTCAGCATGGTTCCGAGTTTACCCGAAGATTTTTTTAATTCCCGAGCGTGATCATCATCATTTCAGCCGAAGGACATCCACTGCTGGACGAAGACCTCCTCCAAATATCTCCACAAAGACCGGTCTTGCGCCGCCCACATCCAACACCCCGCAAAAAATCAGAGCGTGATGCTTGAGGTTAATTCACAGCCTACGAAAAAATTGTCTCGGGGTGCGCCAAAAGAAGTTTTCACCTAAAAAATATATAAATAAGATAGTACAAGTGTATACCTGAATATCTGCAGCTGTAGATCGAGTATGGGCTGGTTGATCCGCCACGGCACCTCCCCCAGTTGGTTGAGACTGTCGAGCACCGGGTACAGTTGCTCCGGAGGAGATTCCTCCAGCCGTTTCCATTGGTTCACCACGTACAAAGGCATTCTGAGGATGAACAGAAATTACATTACTGTGTGAAACTTACTAATATTAGCATTGTATAAGGTTGGAAATATAGATGTTTGGGTATTTGTAGATCAATCTCGTCGTAACAACTGAACAGGACGTCTACTCTCTTTCTACGAAAACGTAATTTCGCAATAAACTCGCGACTTTCCAACTACGATTCTACTTCGGTCCGTCGTTTTGTCCGTTCAAATGTTCTAAGCCTACTCTAATTTAGAGTCAACGTAACGTCAACGTTTCAAGTGGAATCAAATGCATCGTTCGAGTTTTCAATTAGAATCAAATGCATCGTTCGAGTTTTCAAGAAGAATCAAACGCATTGTTCGAGTTTTCAAGAAGAATCAAACGGATTGTTCGAGTTTTCAAGTGAAATCAAAGGCATTGTTTGAGTTTTCAAGTTAAATCAAAGGCATCGTTCGAGTTTTCAACTGGAATCAAACACATCGTTCGAGTTTTCAACTGGAATCAAACACATCGTTCGAGTTTTCAAGTTAAATCAAACGCATCGTTCGACTTTTCAAGTTAAATCAAACGCATCGTTCGAGTTTTCAAGCTAAATCAAACGCATCGTTCGAAGTGTTCAGGTGGAATCAAACCGCATCGTTAGAAATTTAACTATAATATTACAGCTTACAGCTTTGCTTAGTTTGGGGTCTGGGGTAGATGGTGTTGTGTGAATTGTCCACCAATATTTGTATTATTAATACATACCTGATGAGCGATGTGGCGGTGAGCAGGTAGGCGCCCCGCGCCGGCGCGCGCCACGGCGCGGGCGGCGCGGCGGTGGGCGCGAGCGCGGCGCGCACGCGCAGTGAGGGCGGCGCGGCTCCCGCCCACAGCCGCGCCAGCGCCGGGTGCGGCTTCAGCTCCAGCCGCACGAGCCGGCCCCACGGACGGTGCACCTTGTACACCGCCGGCAGCTTCTTACTGAAGACACGACATGTCACTGGTTAAATTAACGCCAGTCACTAGCCTCGACAGCTATTACTAGTTATATTAACGTCAGTCACTGGCCTCGACACATGTCACTAGTTATGTTAATGCCAGTCCCTGGCCTCGACAGATATTACTCATTATATTAACGCCGGTCACTGGCCTCGACACATATCACTAGTTATATTAGCGCCACTGGCCTCGTGCATTAGTTGGTAGCAAGTCTGCCTGCGAAGCCAAAAGCCTCTAGGCATCATAGAGTGATATGGGACATCATCATCATCATCAGCCGCAAGACGTCCACTGCTGAACATAGGCCTCCCCCCTAGATTTCCACAACGAACGGTCCCGCGCAACCTGCAACCAGCGGTTTCCAGCGACCTTTGTTAGGTCATCTGTCCATCTAGTGGGAGGCCGTCCAACACTGCGTCTTCCGGTTCGTGGTCGCCACTCGAGAACCTTTCTTCCCCATCGGTTGTCAGTTCTGCGAGCGATGTGGCCTGCCCATTGCCACTTCAGCTTGCTTACTCTTTGAGCTATGTCGGCCACTTTCGTTCTTTTGCGAATATCCTCATTACGGATTCTGTCGCGCAAAGAGACTCCGAGCATAGCTCTCTCCATAGCTCGCTGTGTGACTTTGAGCTTTGTTATGAGGCCCACAGTTAAGGACCACGTCTCAGTTCCATAAGCTATCACTGGCAACACGCATTGGTTAAAGACTTTTGTCTTTAGGCATTGGGGTATTTTGGACTCAAAGATGTGCCGAAGTTTCCCGAACGCTGCCCATCCGAGTTGGATTCTTCGCTGGACCTCTTTGTCGAAGTTGGATCTACCTAATCGGATCTTTTGACCCAGGTAGACGTATTCGTCAACAACTTCGAGTGTGGTATTCCCAACATTAACCGGTACAGGTGAGACATGAACATTTGACATGACCTTCGTCTTGTCCATATTCATCTTCAAACCTACCTGCTGGGATACTCTACTGAGGTCCCTGAGCATAGCACCGAGGTCCTCCAGCGACTCCGCCACAATGACTATGTCGTCGGCAAATCGAAGGTGAGTGATGCATTCGCCGTTGATATTGATGCCGTATCCGTTCCAGTCCAGTAGCTTGAAAACATCTTCCAGCGCGGCAGTGAACAGTTTCGGAGATATAACATCTCCCTGTCTCACGCCTTTCTGTAGCTGGATGTGTTTTGTGCACTGGTCCTGTAATCGGACAGACATTGTGGCTTTGCTGTAGATACACTTCAACACTTCGATATAGCGATAGTCGATGCGGCATCGCTGAAGAGACTGAAGCACTGCCCAGGTCTCGATGGAATCGAAGGCTTTCTCATAGTCCACATACGCTATACATAGTGGCCGATTATACTCCTCGGTTTTCTGTATAATCTGCCGAAGCGTATGGATGTGGTCTATGGTACTATAGCCTTTTCGGAAACCGGCTTGTTCGGGTGGCTGGAAGTCGTCAAACCTGCGTGCGAGACGATTCGTGATTACCCTCGAAAACAACTTATAAACGTGGCTCAGAAGTGAGATGGGTCTGTAGTTCTTCAACAAGGTGTTGTCACCTTTTTTGAAGAAGAGCACCACCACACTTCTGCTCCACGCTTCTGGCGTATTACCGTCAAGTATGACGGAGTCGAATGGGTCATAATGAATCCGGATTAGTTTGCACAAAAGCGCAACGCAAAAATGTACCTCGCAGACACCAAAGCGAAGAACCCACTGCCATCGTCATCGCAGTCATCATTTATTTGCCCAAAATGTGACCGCATCTGTGGCTCCCGGTACGACTATTTAACCACGATCACAAATGTAACTTTCCAAAATATCATCTTTCAAACAATGTAGACGAAAGACTAAACAAGAGATGAATTAATGCTCCCAGAACCTAATTTTTAAAAGAGAATTACGCTACTGATTTCTATCTTTCCAAAAGTTATTTATACTTACACTTTCGCTTTGGTCTTGAACATGTTAACGTCGATTTTGACATCATTGATAATGATGTTGTACAGAAACTTGCCAACGTTCTGCCGTATTTCCGTCGGCCACGGCGCTTCTTCCATATCCTACAAAACAATTTATGTATTTAAAATAGCCATATTTTCAGTCTTTTGCCGCTGCTGCTTTACTCAATACTTTTATGATAATTGTAGATACATATTTATGGAAAAACACACTCAGGTAACGTATTTCAAAGCCTAGACGTTCTTATCACAAACTACTTGAGTTCATCGTTCGAATCTTTGAACGTGAAACTATGACGTATTTTTGAGCTACGAGCAGTGCCATAGAAAAAGTAGGTAGGTATGTAGGTAGATCATGCAGAATAAACTGTTTATTGGCAATTTTACGGCGATATTCTGGACTCAGTGCCGGATTTGATTGTTTTATGAGCGTAGGCCATCTTAATTTCTATAGAAATGAGTTTGTACGGGGATTTAACGTATTACTCGTAGTATAAAAAACCACGAGAAAACCGGTGAACTTGTTCTACTTTTATACTCTGAAATCTGCCACCCCAAGGTCACCGCCGCCCCTAGGACGCTGCCGAAGGCCTCGGCCTACACAGTATCTTGCTAAATCCAGGACTTTGAAGTCTTTATCGAACAAGGATGTGGTTGGCCTATATGCTATGAGCTTTTAGCCCGTCTCTCGATAGTTTCTAGAGCCAGACACTCACCAGACTAGGCCCCGGGTTGTTCTGATGTTGGAGGCTAAGCGTCGGCCTACGCGGCTTATTGATAAATCTTAGACTGTCAAAACTTTGAAGTCTTTTTCGAACAAAAGTCTCGTTGCCTTTGAGTCTTTTGGCACGTCTCTCGATAGACTCTATAGCCAGATACTCACCAGACTAGGCCCCGTGTTGTTCTGATGTTGCAGCGCTTGCCACGCCTGCCGGCTATTGCGGGCGTCGCCTTCTCTCTTCATGTACCACTCGCAGTACTGCGCGTATAGAGTTTTGATTTTGTCCAGGACTCCGTTACGACGGTACTGTTCGATTTGGTATCTGCCAATCAAATTTGTTGAATAATAAAACTACACACAAAAAAACTTCGAAACCTAACTATTTCATTAGGCGTTTAGTAGGCCCGTCCATTTTATTTGGGTTCACAAATTTTACTTAAATCAGGAGTGAAATTTGTATTTGAATTTAAGTCAGTTGTTTGGTTTTTCAGATGAAAATAATTATTTTATCTTACTTGTGATAGACTTGCGTGCCGAGATCTTTTTGCAATAACTTGAGTGTTGGGCTGTATGTCTCACTGCCATCCACTAGCTTGCTTAGTTCGCCCATTATTAAATCTACAAATTGGTCCACCTGCAAACGAAAATCTGTTTTAATCCATTGAGCTAAGGCTTTTTTACACAAATATATGTAGCTAGAACTTTGCTCTATTATTTTTCTAGAATTACAAAAATATACATTTATACTATAAGTAGGATAATAGGATGTACTCACATTTAATACTTTAAGATAAGGGTAAAGAGTGATTGCGGAATGCGACGCCAAACTCTGCGACTTCAGTGTACCGAGGTTTCGTATGAACGCCTCTCGTATCACGCCGCGCCACTCCGTCTCTGTCTCTTGAAGCTTCTGACGCTGTGGATAAAACGATTAAAACATTCAACTACAATTTATGAAACTATGGTTAGATATGTTAAGTGTTTAAAAAGATAAGTCTGCAGACTGGCGCTTCGTCCATGATGAAACACTTGTGTAGCCTTAAAACTCGGAAATAAAATACTGCATATCTGAAACTCGAAATGCTATTATCGTTTTTTGGCTGGTACGCCCTAAATGAGGGTAGTTGGATATTCAACATTAACCCTTAACGCGATTGACGCGAACTCGCGGAATGCTGCGCGCGTGCTGGCTAGGTCATTATCACATATTCAGAGTGTATATATATACAATAATATACCTACATTTATGTATCACAAAAAGCCCATGAAATGTCGTTTACGATTGTATTCATTTCTATGTAATTATCACATTAATTAATTCTGTAACGAAAAGCAAAGTTTACATATCACGCCCGTTGTAAAAAAGTTTTGGATTTCACAGCACTTATTTATTACGCTTTTTCACTAAGAAAAGAACACAACACACAAATAATATTAACTTTAGCGCATTCGCAATAGTTTTTTTTAGTAGATTACAATAAAATACATTTTTTTTTCACATTTTCTGGTAAAAAAAAAAAACTATGTCGTGGTCGGAATGGCGTCGGACGATTGCGACACAGAAATGGCGCGGTGGTATCCGTATTTTTTATTTTTTTAGGCCAAATAAAGCTATAGCTCTATATTGTGTTAGCGGTAAATTTCGCGTAATTGAAATTCCGATCAGGCTAGTACAAACATTATAACGTATTAAGACGAATATGTGTCACAACCCGTCGTCCAATAGAGAGCTTCTTCGTTTTGCAACGATTGTTGACATAAAGGATGTGAAGGGTTAAATATTGCTATGTAGATATATAAATCAATGTACAGGGCCTAGCATGAATTCCATCAAGATATTGAGGTACCAATGGATATTATTAAAGTTACTAGGGGAAAGATATGAGTCAATTTAGTTGTTCTGATGGCTCCAATTGTGTTAGTCTGCATAAAGGGGAATGGAGATTCTAATGGAGCAAATAGCGTCACTGTGGAAAGACATATCACATAGAGGTCATGCGCAGGCCCAAAAGTACTATTTGAATTGTAATGGCTTGTTATAAAGTTTGTAGTTTAAAAGGCCTGAATACTTCTTACTTTACATTTTATATATCATTCTAGTTGGAATGAAACTCTCACAATACTCACACAAAACTTCACAGACTCCGTTTGTTCATCCCGTCCATCAATATTCTTAACTTCAATGTCTCCTTTGATCTCCACATCAAATTGCTTCTGCCCCATAGACAACAGTTCTTCTAATGTGACTAGTCCTTCCGCTGGGGACTTCTTCAGGCCTTGCTTGTTATTCTGGTCATTAAGATGGTTGAGCAGCGGACAGTTGTAGTCAAACACGGGGGGTGTGTAGACAGGCTCGAATCCAGGGTCTAATTGACGGACTGCCTTGAGGACCACCTCACGTTGGTCTTTTTGGAACTTTGATTTATCTAATACATCATTTAAGGTTATATTCTGAAAGAAAAACATTAAATTGGTATGATTAATTGCAGATTTACTTACTAATTTTGACTAAAATCGCGTTTTAGTTGGTTGTAAGTCTGTCTGCCAAGTAAGGCATATAGACATTAGGTTTTGGGTTTGATTCCCACCCAGAACAAGTATTTGTCTGATATATGTACATTGTACATTACTATTTCTTCTATATCCGGAAGTTTCTATGTATAATAAGAATATTTTAGTGACTTATAATGTTGGTATTATATCGGCAGTCTCACATAATAAAAGCTTTTATTATTTTGGGGCTAGATAGTATTGTATGAGATGTGAGGAATGTCTGACAAATTCTTCACATTTTTGTTTTTATCAAAATAGAAATAGTTTAGTACAATAAAAAAGTACACATTTTATACTACATTATGATATAAGTGCGCTAATTATCAAAGCGCACGTATGTCATACGACGTTTTATAACATATTTGCGAGGAAATAAACAAAACTCTGACGACACTTTCAAATAAAAACAATACAGCGAAAAAAAAGGCGCGGAATAATATTTACTTGATCACAGATCACAGCACAGAGTAAGTAATCACTATGGATCACAGATTAGCAATGCGCGCGCATCGGCGCCTTTTTTTTTTAAGCAACGGCACAGAACCAGCCGGTATGCCATTAGTAATAAAGTAAATTAATATTTTTGTGTTTTGTTACAGAAATATTAAAGTAGTTTAGGGTCAAAATTAATTAAATTAACGAATTAAATAATTCTTTATTATATTTGACCTCTCAAAGTTAATTTTATTTATAAAATGTTGACCACACTTTTTTGACATTAAAACTCTTTACTAAGATTTAAAAAGGTACCATTCGTTTTAGACGGAGCATATCTCTCTACCTAGTCTGTGGACGGAGCATTTTGAAACCGTGCGTTTTACATTACACATTACAGCACAAGTACGTAATAAGATACATTACGATACAGAAATTGGTCCAATAAGAGACCCTTTACGAACAAATATGTTATAAAATGACTTTATGACACACTTTACAAGTATTCAATTCTCTACCCATAAGCTAGATAGTTATTTAGAGTATATACATTTTCTGATGCTGAGGATGACCGACCAGTGCGTCGATTTATCTCTAACAATTCTTTACCTTTTCTTGCATAATTTGATGATAATGTCTTAACAACGCCGTCTTATCCTGTGAATTGCTCCTCTCAATACACTCGAACGTCGCCGCGAACGTTTGTGCGTTCGGTTCGATACCATCTTCCGCCATAATAGAAAGGATTTCTTTTGTATTGTCTAGCAAGCCCTAGAAACAATGGAAATTGAAGTTTTGTTAATGTTTGGTAGGTAAGCAATGAGCATACATACTACTAATTATAAATGCCAATGTTTAGATTTGATGCTAAAACGGCTAAAACGGTAATACAAACGGTCGTTGTATAAACGGATAGAGCTGAAATGTGGAACACAGATTATTGTCTGGAAGAACATATAGGCTACTTTTTATCCCGGGAATGGGAACTACGCAGGTAATACCGTGGGGCGGTCCTAACTTATTAGCTGCTACTTATTATAACCAATGACTTGGAGAAACTTTTGCTCAGCAGTGTCAAACAGAAAATGATATAAAAAATCAAAAGTATATTATATTTATATTGTCACCACAAAATAGCAATCACAGTCAGTTGACAATTTAACGAGTGAGATTATTAACCCACCGTAGACTAGGTTAGTTCATAAATTTAACAGTTTTTAGAATTTTTAGTGACATAATTTACATCTACCATATTTATATTCACCATCTTATTTATATCACCAAATCTGGTTTGTATGATTAAAGATAATATTCAAGCATAACTACTACAATAAAGATTAATGTAATATCTTACCATCCCAGCATAACCATGCAGTAATGTATTAAACACCTTGATTTCAGTTACTTTTGGGTGATCTGGTGCTTTGTTACCCTTCTGTCTGTAATACTGTACTATTCTCCGACTCTGAAAACACACAATTACAAATATCTTATAATATATAAAACTGAATGTTTCTGTATGTCTCTTATAGAATCGTATACTATGCATTTGATCATTGATGATCTTTAGCAGAGTTGTTGTGCATGAGCAAAATGTTTCTGAGTTGTACGACCAATTTCATTTTCGACAGGTGGGGTAGCAATGCGCGTATGGTACAGATAGTGCAATCCACGAAGACGCGCCTCATTATTCCTCCTAACCGTTTATAGTATATGTGTGATTGTGTGCAAGCTTCCGTCAATGTTTGAGTGTTATCGGTACACACTAATTACCTATGAATGCACACGCACACTACCAGTCATTGTAGTGTGCGTGTGCATTCATGGTTTGAATGGTTCGCGACTGACGCTCGGAGCAAACGCGATCCCCTAAACCAAAAATTGGTGGGGCGCGTCTTCGTGGATTGAACTATCTATACAGTACTAGTTACACATAAATAATTATTACGCAGTGCATTGATGCATAGTTTGACTAGCCTGGAGTTTTTTTACGTGGCGTCATTACATTCACGGGTAACCGCCGCGCGCGGACAGTCGGACTCGATACCACAGTGGTTCTACAATATGGCGGGCAAGTGTAGATGCTTTCGCATTTTTCCGCGAACGGCTGTTGCCAGGCTCTGGGCATTGAAACAATACTCTGTTACGCATCAGAACACCCACGGCTTGTCAGGGCCTAGCCAGGGACTAGTTTTATATGATTGATATCCTACTAATATTATGAATGTCAATGTTTGACTGTTTGTTGCTCAATCACGCCGTATCGTCTGAACCAATCTGTCTGAAATTCGGAACACAGATTGTAGTCTGGAAAAAAAAAGAAAATATTTATCCCGGGAAAACAGCGGGAACGAGCAGTACACGGCTAAAACCGCGAGGCGCTGCTGGTTCTACTAATATTATAAATGTCTACATTTGTATGTTTTTTGCTCAATCTCGTCGTAAATTATGAACGAATCGGGCTGAAATTTGGAACACAGATTACTCGTATATTCTGGTAAAACACATTGGCCTGTTTTTTATCCCGGTAAATAATGGAAACGGGAACTACGCGGGTAACACTGCGGGGCGCTGCTAGTAATAATTCTATAAATGCAAAAGTATAGTATTGATGTTTGGATATTTGTTGCTCAATCACGTCGGAACACTATTAGAATGGCTGAAATTTGGAACACTATTAGAATATAGGCTGGAATAGCACGTAGAACGTTTTTATCGTCGGAAAATTACTGAAACGAGAAAAACACGATTTAAGGCACTGGACGTCTACTCTCTTTCTACGAAAACGTAATTTCGAAATAAACTCGCGACTTTCCAACTGCGATTATACTTAGATCCATCGTTTTCTCCGATTAAATATTCTAAGCCTACTCTAATTAGAGTAAGGTTAGAACATTTAAACGTTAAACAATGTTGCGTCGGACGAAACGAAGTAGAACGGGAGTAGAAAAGTCGCGAGTTATTTTTTTCGAAATTACGTTTTCGTAGAAAGAGAGTAGACGTCCTGGTGTGCTGCTAGTTCTACTAATATCATAAACGTGAATGTTTGTAAGAATTATAGTTTGTTTCACGCAAAAAACTACTGAAGGATTTGGGTGAAATTTGGTAAACACAGGCTATTTTTTATCCCGGGAAAATTAACGGAATAGGGAACTACGCAGGATAGGACAGGGAGTCCGTGTCTACACAGTAAGAAGGATATTAGGGTCAGTACCTTTCTAATACTACCCCTAACGTTGAAGCGATACGCTGTTTGAGAAATAAATAAAATGGCGGGGTGCGGACTAGTAAATACATAAATTTACGTTTTTCATAATAACTACTTGTTCATTACTATACACTATTTAGGTCATATACAATCTCTGCTCTATCACTCTGTAGCCAAATACACTTGATCATACATCATGTCTAAACCAGTTTATCTCAAAGATAATGTTAAATGCGAAATAAAATCTGGGTTACCCGAATTATAGTTTCCAAACATGTATTTGAGGCGTGAACTTTTCATTAGCCATCACATTATTACATGCCACAACATTTAGCATGATTTTGGTTGAGTTATGTATCTAACCTAGTTAACTGTATTTGTAGTTCTATAGGTAAAGTAACAGGTTTTTAGTCTACAAACTACATGCCAATTTCCAACTCCGGCCAAAACTATTTACAACTCTGGAAGTTTCTAGAAATTTCTATCTCACTCTACCTGCCTAGCTCTATACTACGCTCGTCACTTGAAGGTATAAGATCACATACCACTTTGCGCTGTAGTTTTTTCTGAAAACATTGTCGTTTAAACCAGAACATGGTTATGTTTGCACATTATTGCTTGGCAGTTTAATATGGCTTACATTGTTCTACTTGTGGATCGTTTTGTTTACCACATGAATCATACTCATATAATTTACCTGGTGGATCATAGTGTTTAATGTACGTGTCATGTCGTTTATCGCATGGGTCGTATAATTTAACTCATGGATCATAAATATGGTTTACCTCATCATATGATTCAACTCCCAGATCATAGTGTTTAATTTGCGTGTCACGTCGTTTACCTCATTGATCGTATTATTTACCTCATGGATCATATTGTTTAGCTAATGGATTGTATTGACTACCTCATTGATCATACCATTTACTTCATGGACTGTATCCTTTACCTCATGGATCGTATTGCTTACCTCATGGTTCATATTGTTTACTTCATCATGGATCATATAAATTACCTCGTGGATCATGTTGAGCTCAGCCAGCAGCCGTAGGTGAGAGTCGAACAGTTGTTGCAGCGCCTCTTGCTTGCCGCGCGTCGCTCAAACTCTTCAAACTCAACTCGCGAGCCGCGCGACGCTTCTCGCGCTTCACTCTGTTTCTGCTTTATTGTTCACCTCATGGATCGTATCCTTTACCCCATGGATCGTATTGTTTACCCGTTACCCCATGGATCGTATTGTTTACCCGTTACCCCATCGATCGTATTGTTTACCTCATGGATCTTCTTGTTTACATCATGAATCTTACTGTTTACCTCATGGATCTTACTGTTTACGTCATGAATCGTATTGGTTACCTCACGGATCGTATAATTTACATCATGGATCATATAATTTACCTCATGGATCATGTTGAGCTCGGCCAGCAGCCGCAGGTGAGAGTCGAGCAGCCGGTGCAGCGCCTCCTGCTTGCCGCGTCGCTCCATCTCCTTCATGTCGTGCTTCATGTTCGACTCGCGAGCCGCGCGACGCTTCTCGCGCTTCGCTTTCTGTTTCTGCTTTATCGCCAGATTGCTGGAAGTAAATGGTTTACTTCCAGCAAATACAGCTAGTATAGAAGTTATGTCTTTTGGGGCATTAGGTAGAAATGCAGAGAGTACATTTTTAAGACATTTCATCAACAACAGAGACTTTGAAGTTAGCTAGTCAACATTTTAGTAAATATTGTAGCTTCAGGGTTGAAGATAATTATCTATTTTATGGCTGATGTTGACTTCTTAGCAGGAGGAGTAAAAAGAAGTATTAACTTATTGGGTTTCATTTGCATTAAAATTGTTGTATTTCAGATGAGCATATAATGGAGTTTAGCTAGGTATTATTATGAGACATGGAAATATGTAAATAGGTTATATAAAAATTTGTCAAAACAAATAAGCCCGACATATGCAATAATGATCCAAAGCAAATTTCAATTAAAAAATCAGCCTGTTTTGTTGGTAAAAAATATTTTGTTATGTTAATTATATTTAAATACTTACGCCTTTTTGATATTCAGCCCTTTTATATGAGCTTGCTGCTCAATATGGTCTATTTCTAGGTCCTCTGTAGCTTCAGCTATTTCACCGTGAAAGGCTGTATCATCATAGATATCTTCAATGGCAGGATGGGCAACTCCTTGACTCCTATAAGGAATGAAAGTGGATTTTTTTAGAATAAAATTTCTTGGTGTTTACAAACTAATATGTTATTTAGCACTTTAACATAAAACATTTTTAGATAAAAATCTATTTTAAAAACTTACTGCATATTAGATATGTGTGTCATAAGTTCTTGATCATAGCTATCCAATTGGTTTTCTACAAATAATTCTCTGAATACTGCATGTGGACTCCTCGGTAAGTGGCCAGCGCTATCATCCTCAAGGTCAACATTTGATGGTCTGTCAAACTCTTGGGTCAACCCTTCGCTTATTGCAAATCGTAGGTCCTGTAACCTCTGGTCATATAAAGTAGCTTTTTGAAAATTGTAATAACTATCCTTAATCTTGTCTACATAAAGTTTTGTTTTGAATTGATCCTCAATATTGGCTATTTGGTGTGTCGTAAAGACAAGAGCACATTTGTCGTCTTCTAATGACATTTGGTTAACTAATATTGGCCGAGGACTCTGTTTTAGCAACTTTTCTCTGACACTTTGCAGTAATTCCGGATCAACCTCGGCAGGTTTCTTTGTATTTTTAGTAGTAAGCTGATGCAGCTGACCAAGTGAGACAGGACTGGAAGCCAGTTTTGAAAGATGTACAGCCTTTAGTTTACTTATGGACACTTTAGTCTCAGTCATAGCCTTTTCTCCAACTGAAAACAACAACTTTGTCAGGTTTGTTTACATTGCGATACTTAGTGAGAAAGAAGTAAACAAACACATACCTTCAAGTAGTTCCCCATATTTCTTGTAATTTTTGTACTTTAATTTTTTCCGCATTGATCTCATTGCGCTAACTGTTTTCGTAGACTGATGTCGTGCGGTAAGGAAATTTTCTAAAATAAAACAGAAGTTATGCAACTTTATAACCTTAGCGTGAAGATATAACGAATATATATTCTTACATTACTACCTATATTAAAGCATCGTGGACTTAAATTCCAGGTGGAAAAAAATTTAGTACCTGAATGCTGTCGGCCTATTAGTATTTTTCGGCAAAATGAACATTTTATTTCAGGAATAGTAATATTTTTCAATGAGTTGTTCCCAGGTAAAGACACACCATAAAAACCACTATGATATACATTTCTTGCAGTTATGAGCCGATGCATTATAGTTATATTAAAATCACTACTATAAGTAAAACTGAGAAAACATGCCGCAAATTAAACCACGTGAAAAATGTAGGACAAATCGAAACCAAGATTGTTTTGATCTTTGCTTTGACAGCAAAGTAAGAATTTTATTACGACACTGACACTGATCACAGAGTAAGTAATCACTACGTTATATCACACTGATATCCATACCCCATACCATACTGAGGTTTGATAATTGAATTTTGTAAAAGTTCTGTCCGAATCCGATAAAAAAAAAAGCATTACATAGATTTTAGAGCTGCGTAGCGATTCTGAAACCATTCGGGTCGGGCTGAGCCACGGAAACTGGCCTTTTCCGACTGGTTCGGGCAATTTGCGATTCTCAACGCCAATTCCGATTACTTTTGACGTTTGCAACCGACTACCAGCTGTTTTCTAATCGGATGGGATTCGGACAGCTTTTTTGTCGTGGATAGCTAAATACGATTTTCAGATTATTGTATTTACTTGATTTTTCTCTGTTTTTCTCAATATTTCTGTAAGATTATGGGACAGTAAACGAGTTTTTATTAACTTTATTGTGTAATATGTGTTTAGTTTTTAGAATTTTGGGGTTTGAAATTTGCAAAATTGGCAGTTTGTGCTCAAAAAAGTTGCTAGAAATAGATTGTTGCCATATTTGATTTGTTATTGTTTATTTTTTGAGATGAAAATATGAAACATGTTTGTTGTTTGAGCAAAAAGGCAAGAAATCACCAAGAAACATTGGAGATACGAGACATCACGTCAAACAACGACATAACAGCAAAAGCAAGAGCAACTTTGGCCCCAGTGATGGTCACAAACATAGTCGGCCTAAGTAAAAGGACCGTGTGAACGTGTGATAGTGCGTGCGTCTTTTACTAAGGGGTCCACCTAGGTACTGAAACCAGCCCAAGAGGGTTCATGACCCCAGGACCCCCTCTGGTCTTTGTATAACAAACAGTATTTTCGTATCTGTTCGACTGGAGCTCTATCTACCTATAGATGAAGCAGAGGACTTCTACCAGAAGTTATAGTTCCCTGTAATGACAACAACCGGTATATTATAAAAGTAGCACCTTGCCGGTGTACGGCATACAGATATTAAACTTACCTATGTCCCACATTATATACTTAGATATAGCTAGATATGTGGGACAAAATCCCCAAGTTATAGGTCCTATGACTGGCAATTGCCCTCTAAACAAGCACTTATTCAAAATAGGTGTGACAGACAGCCCTCTATGCAGGGTGCAGGATGCATGGAGGAAGAAGTAATGCCACAGAATGTGATTGTGGAGTGCAGGAGCGTGGCAGATTAACGGACACAATTCTTCCACTCCCCAGCACCAGTCCCGGAGGCCTTCAACAACCTGAATAGGTTGCTTGCATGCTTGCCTTCTGGCATAGTCTGGAGTAGAATGGATGTATGAGCAACGCCTGATGGCCTAATTAAGAAGCTAAGTGTGGAAAAGGCCCCGTCTAACTAACTATAGCAAGACATTTTGTTTTTTTAATAGATATGTTTTGGAAATAAAAGGAACCTGTAGACCACAAATTATCTATTATTTTGTCATACTGAATATGTACTGTAGGAACATTACATATTTCCTACATTCAATATTACATTATATACCTATTTATAAAGCCATGGTGGCCTCGTGGCAAGTGTCAGACTTATGTCTGTCATTCGTATGATCATAGATTCTAATACTGTCTGTTGTACCCGTTGTACCTGAGTACAAATATATTTAAATACAAGGTGATTATTATAACTAACAGATCAAATGAAAGACATTTATTTCAGTAAGTATTATAATAATCATTGAAGAATTTAATTTTTACATCATTTAGCAATAAAGTTGGAAAAAGAGATAGTGCACTTGACTACAATAAGCAGTGCTTTTTTACCATTAGGACACCTGCGAAGCTGAGGGTTGTGGGTTCGATTCCCACTCAGTGCAAATATTTTGTGTGATGAATTCAAATGTTTGCACTGTGTCTGGGTGTTCCTGTGTATAATAAGGATGTATTTAAAACTATATAAGTATTATATCAGCTTTCTGGCCACCATCGTACAAGCTTTGCTAAGTTTGGGGTCAGATGGTGGTGACTGTGAATTGTCCACCAATATTTATTTACTTATTTAGACCATTGAGAACAACATTTAATAAGAGACCAAACAGAATATTGTAAAAATGAATTAAACATAATAGCTCTCCGTACAAAAGTCAGTCAATAAAACATTATTTTTTTTGTACATACCACAATGATTTATTTTCCTAATTAATTTAATGCATAATACAATCATAGCTAATTCAGTTTACTTTTAAACTTCTAAACATATTAAAATTATAATGATCACAACTCTTTAGTGACTAAGGGCTACCTGCTAACACAAAACTGTGATGCGAAGTGAGTGATGTCCATGGATTTTTAATTACAAAGAGAAAGACAAACTTCTTAGCATTCCGTGGATTCACCGTGTGGGTGCCAGGGGTCCATCGTGTGGCAGAGAGCGAAATCCCAAGTAGATCCCGAGACTTGTGACACCGGTGTAGGTTTAAGGGGCCCTTTTCTGATGTACATCAACACTCACCTTCACTACTCATATTTCTCTATCTGCCCAGCCAATTCTGATATAAACCTACTGCTTTAGATACTCATTCTAGTATAGAACTTACTGCACTTCTGGACAAGCTAAGTTCTTTCAGCAGGTCATACAGATATTTTGCTGGTATACCTCTCGCTCCTACTTCTACAACATATAAATTAACTACATAGCCGTTTTTAATATAAGTAATTAATTATTTATGTAATTATATACATTAATATACAGTCTAAAAAGTTACCATGGTTTGTCACAAAATTAACAATTATTGAAGGGATATATTAAAATACCTAAATAGAGAGAAAACTAATTTAACTTATATCACAATTGATGTGTGTGTACTGTACCTATTGTTATCAATTGAGTAAAAGTAAACCAATTGAATAAATGTAAGAATTTATATTGACAACTATTCGATCTTTCCCATATAAAATTTCACAAAGGAATGCTCTTCAACGGCTTAGCTCCATCTACTTATAGCGCCAACCCCTCTAAAACTCTTTTGCGATGGCGGGTAGAAGTGAATGGTATCCCACCGGCGCCCTCTACACTAAATGACACATATTTAGACTCGAATCCCAGTATTAAATATAATACTATAGTGAAATACACGGTAAACAAAATACAGGCGATAACACTATTATACTTATATTATCTTTTTCTCACAAAATGAAATTGGATTATAGGTAAATCAGTACTAAAGCGAATATTTTTACTGAAAATCTGCTTTAATTTTCAAGGTGAGTCAACGAAAAAACGAAAACTCTCTGGTTTCTTGTATGGAGTAAGTATAACATTATTATAACTTCTCTTCTTGACCATTTTATGAGATCCATGTGCTTTGCGAGTTGAGGTTGGCACGACATATTATAATAAGTCGTTTTAAACAATGCATCACATTTGCTGGCTTCTTGTATTAAACTATAACTTATCTTCTTGACAATTTTATGAGTCTTCTATATATGATTTGCTTGTCCAACTTCAACTTTTTCATATGGCTTCCATTCGGTAATTTCACCGGAATTTCGCCAGTGTTCGTGTTCGTTTCTCCGTTAAGATAGTCTTCTGAACTTTTATTCACTTAGAGGTAGGAATCTTGCTTCAGATGATCGGTCCACTTCAGGTAGTCTTCAGTTTGATGACAGACTTCTGGCATAAATATGTTCAGTGAAGATGCAGTATTATTGATTCAGATGATCGGTGGAGTGTAGATACTTTTGTTAGTGGTTACTTTTAGATATGTTATATATAACTGTAATGGACAAACACAACTGTGAAACCATTACTTTTTGTTGTTATTTCCAAACCATGAACACGAAGTATACAGATTCATGTTCCAAACAAAACAAAACAAACAATGGTTCCGTTGACTTTGACAACATCAACAGATTGACAATTGAACGTAAAACGAAGAATGTAAACTATGATTTATTGTGTTGCAGATGCAAATTTCCAGAGGTTATTGTTCGATTTACTCGTTTATTATGCAAATTCTATGTAAAAAAGTCATTCAAAACCACAAAATAAACCCGAAATACAGTTATTTGACGATTTGTATATTCCTACCATGAGTTAACTTTTCTACCAAATTTGTATCTGTATTCGAAAAGTAGATGGGATAGCTTGTCTTTGGTCTGGCCAAAAGACATTCCTACGCCAACTACGCCAATCCGATTGGCGTGTGATTGGCGTTGAGAATCGCAGATTCCGCACCATTCGGTAGCGGGACCGCTACAAAATGAGTCGGATCGGGTGCAACCGACTGGTTTCAGAATCGCTACGCTGAAGTCGGAAATAACAGACTAAGTAGAGTGTCGGAAATGTACGATTCGTTCGTTTTTGAAGAAAAATGTTTTTATTCATTCGCTTTGTTTTTTTTTTCAATTTTTTTTATTCACTTCCTCTCACATAAGTGTAACGTCAGAAATTTTAAAGCTGTCGAAGTCTATTCTGTCTATTTGCTTGTAACTTTTGATGTCAACAAAAACACACATCAAAATAGAAAAAATAAAGCAATATTGGAATTTGGAATCCTTGCGTTTGGGAATTTGGAAATCATTGGAAAAATAAATAATTATCTACAAAGAAAATCCAAAAACCTGTTTCTTACCCACAACAATTATAGATTCGGCGAAATTTAATAGCAATGGAAGACAAAATTTTCTTATGTTTGTATTAGAAACTTGTAGTTATTACAATGATTAGATAGGTATTTTAACTTAAAACATACTCATATTTATTGCAATTATGTAATGTTTTCAGTTACGGACGAGCTAACTAAGAAAATGTTACAACTGCGATTTCAAAATGACCAACTATTCAGGAGAAAGAAACATCCTTGGTTGTAAGTAAAAATTAATCTGTGTATCCAGTTTCGTTCGATAAATCGAGAAAATAATAAGTATTATTTCCTAAAAAAAATGAATCAAAAATCAATTTTCCAATAATAAAGTTACAAAGTTGTACCACTGTTGTTGTTCTGTGATGCTATAAAGTTATGTCAGCAGATGTGTTTTAAATAGATTTCAGACGTTACTAATATTATTTATATTTTCTTAAGACACAACATTCAGATAAGTATATAATATGATTTTATGTTCATTTACAGGGAATTCCGAGAGATTTTAATTCAAAACGGTTTCCCGCCTGAGTTAACTCTTAGTCAAGTCAGGAAGAAATGGTCCTACACATGGGATGTATGTACAAGTAACTTTTTTGTTCCACATTACACCTACAGCAACTTACCAATATTATAAAAGTGAAAGTGTGTAAGAATGTATGAATGGATGTATGTATGTTTGTTGCTCTTTCATGCAAAAACTATTGAAGGGATTTGGATAAAAATTTGTACACAGAAAAACAGTGGTCTGGAATAGGCTATATAGAATCAAAGATAGGGATCTACTTAAGTGAAGCAGTGGGGCACTGCTAGTATTACTTAAAAATTGCCCATAGATGGGAAGCCCCAAGTAGAACAGCCCCAAGAGGCCAAATTTGGGCATAACCGGTTTTGGGACTTTAAAACCTTATTTTTTCATGATAAACATACTCGATTATTAGTTTATTTTGATGCCTAAGAGATAGGTGATAATATTTATCAGTACATTGTCGTTTACAGACACACAAAATTTGGTTTCATTTTTTAGTAATGATTTTTTGGGTGACGTCACGACGCCGGCCGCGTCGCGAGTCGGGCTTAATGGGCTTAATTACATAAACACATACTGATTATGAATTATGACCCATTTTATCTGTATTTTATGTAATAAAATTATTTTATATTATCTGCTATGCTTCAACACATTTTAATTCCATTGAAATTAACTTTTTATAATATTACACCATGCAAAGTTACCAAAAAAGTCCAATGTCTTTATTATAATTATGGGTAAGTATTGCAAGACAAAGAAATCCTACTTATTACGGGAACTACGCAGGTAAAACTGCGGGGCACTGCTAGTGATATTATAAGCACAAGATTAGGGAAATTTACTTGACAAAAACTTAACCAAAACACTAGATATACTCTCTCTGTATTGTGAGAAGAGAGCAAGCATATTTATGCAATAATGTGGGTAGGCTGTTAACATCAAATGTTGCGAACAACTGCTAGAAAAGTAGACTAAATGATAGAAAATAGACCACTTAAGAATAAACATAATTCTTTTCTAGAGTTACAAAATAGCCAAGAGGGAGAAGAACAAGCGATGGAAGTACTATAAATTGTTTGAAAAACATTATGGAAAAACTATAGCCTTGGACAAATACGAGTCATGTATGTATTTCTTCTTAAATTAAACTGCAGATTCCGTATCTTGATTTGAAGTCAGTCTGAGAAACCTAATATTTATAAATAGTATTAGTGCCATAAGTATTATTTTAGGGATCTGGTGCAAGCCACTATAATTGTGTCCAGGGCAAGGCATTATACCTATCCCTATGTATGACCCAAAAGTTGGTTTAATTATTCCTGTGACTTGTGCCTGGGTACTATATTCATACATCAACAGATTTTATTCATTTATTTGTTAAATTACCTACTTCAACTTTTATCATTGGCTTCTGTAAGCAGTACTCTATGGACTCTGGGGTCTCTGACATTTGTCATTTGGGTCCTACAATCCTACATCAACACTCACATTCAAGCCATTTTGCAGTAATGTCTGATAGTGATGTTACCTCATCTTGCACAATATTTAGACACAAACAATGTTTTTTAATAATAGGCTAGTTTATGTTTCAACATTTAATTAATAAATAATAAACATTTAATTCACTTACAATCATCAACTTATTTATGTAAGGTGTGTAAAAGTAAAATGCTTTAATTGAATTTAATGTGAGTAATTAGGAATCTGTGTTTGTAATAATTGGCTTCTTCATATAATTTGTTAATTATGTTAGAAAGTGTATTCAAAATAGAAACATATTCAAATTCGAAATAAGTATCTTAGTTCCATATATTGTATTGAAATCAAAGCATTTTTATACTGATCTACATTATTGATATATTTATTTTCAGGGTCTGATGCATGGAGATTGAAGCTAATTACATGTGTATCAGAGGCCAAAGAACATGATATTGACCCACCCACTATGTGGAGGTGAGTGCTTTACAATTTTAATTAAAATGTAGTTAGGAATAGGTATTAAGCAAGCAGTATTCCCACTGACATTGGCATCACTGTCAGTGAAAATGGTCCGTACACTCAAAGTTGCTCAGCAAGCTAGTGAAAGGGCTGTCTTAGGGTTTCTCTGAGGGATTGCATCCGCAATGATACTTCATTCGTAACAGAACTAAAGTCAATGACATAGCTCAGCGTATTAGCAAACTGAAGTGGAGTGGGCCGGTCACATCTGGACGTCTACTCTATTTCTACGAAAACGTAATTTCGAAAAAAAAACTCGCGACTTTCCTACTCTCGTTCTACTTCGTTTCGTTCGATACAACATTGTTTGATGTTTAAATGTTCTAGGTAAGCATACTCTAATTAGAGTAGGCTTAGAACATTTAAACGGACAAAGCGACGGATCGAAGTAAAATCGAAGTTGGAAAGTCGCGAGTTTATTTAGAAATTACGTTTTCGTAGAACGAGAGTAGACATCCTGTTGCTGACGCGATTACCATTAGGGTAGACAGGTTTTGGAATGACAATATGCGGTTCGATAACCGCTGGTGGCGGTTGGAGACGTAAGACCGAGGATCGGACTGAGTGGCGTATTATGGCCTGTGTCTAGTAGTGGACGAATACACTCTGATGGTCATGAGGAGAGCATTAGCTGATATTCCTATATCTATCAGTTTTGAAATAACCAACTAAAAGTAATTGTCTGTTAAACTAATATTGTCTTTCATTATCCATTCGTCTAGTTTGTTCTTGAAAGAGTTTAATGATTTTGCCGAAATAACATCCTCACGTAACCTGTTCCAGTTGTAAACCACTTTGTTGCTGAGGATGTGATGTGTGTATTGTGATATAATACGTGACACTGAGCTGTTATGGATAGGCGTATTGCTTACCATCAGGCACATGTCTTACTCGTCTCTTCACTGTACTACAAAAAAAAAAACACTTATTTTTGAAAAATCACATATAACTTTGTAACCACATTCCATCGTAGACCGCATCGTTGCTTACACCAGGCGAGTAGGCGGTCAAGTGTAAACCTAAAATAGTAAATAAAAATTATCTATATTTTTTATCCAATGTACATTCCAGAACTGTGGAAAAGGCGATGCGCTGTCAGGATCTTCCAGAAGACTGCTGCATTCAGGACATGCAGGGCCTGTGGCATCACCTCAAGTTGACATTCCGTGTAAGTTAAAGTGAGACTTGCATCTGTGTTTAGCATACGCAGTCCACTAAACGTTACCACTGCTGGGAATCGGAGGATCTACCGCCTAACGAAAACTGTCTTAGCTTTGATATTGCCGTCTCTTTTCTTCTCGCTTGAAATGAAAGAGATGGCAATAGCAAAGCCAAAGCAGATTTAGTTAGGCGGTAGAGGGGAAAGGCCTTCTCTCGCAATGAGAGAGTCAAGCTTTCGCTATTTGTACACATAGTGTTCTCATGACCATTCTCGTGACCACGGCGGTTGTAGTACTGCCGAAACGTCGAGGTAATTAAACAATAATTTATATCGTGATTAAGCCCCGCACAATATAAACATTAGAGAGTCAAGGCCAGAATAAGACGCCACATTACGCCAGCGTGGTAAACGCTGGCGTAATGTGGGTTTGTGGATGGCGTATTCTCTCGAAATGTTCTAGTAACATGTCGCTTTCGTCAAGATGTTTTCCTTCACCGTTTTTAAGTTAGTCGCGAGAACGGCAACTGGTGATACGGAGTCCCTTATTCGAATCTTATAGACTACAGGCCCGTGAACTAAATTTATGGGTCAAATGAACCACCAGGAGACCTATGTAAGGTGATAGAAGGGTATAAAGTAATAAAATTCAGCACGATGCCGTTACTTCTAAGCTGTCCAACTGAGGGCAGTTGAAGAGGGGGGGGGGGGGGGGGGTTGCAAACCTCGATCAATTCTCTTTGTCACATGGTATTTTTATTTCGCAACGCCGTACAAAAATCATGCGAAAAGGAGAAATGATCGAGGGTTGTAACCCCCCTCTTCAACTGCACTCAGTTGGACAGCTTACAACTTACAAGTGACGGCATAATGCTGAATCTTATTACTTTATACCCTTCCTATCATCCTGAATAGGTCTCCTGGTGGTTAATTTGACCCATGCATACATACATTTTGTTCACGGGCCTGTAGTCTATCAATCAATCATCAACTGCCCACTAAATGTTCCCACTGGTGGGATTCGGGGCCTTCTCTCGCAAGGAGAGAGTTAAGGCCATAATCCACCACGCTGGCCCAGTGCGGGTTGGTGGGTGACACATGACTTCGAAACATTCTAGGTACATGTCGGTTTCCTCACGATGTTTTCCTTCACCGTTTTAAGTTAGCGGGATTACGCACATTGACTTCGAAAAGACAGTGGTGCGTGTGAGATTTGAACCCGGGGTCTCCGAATCGGCAGGCGCCGTTCTCCCGACTTTTATCCCGCACCAATGTCTTTTCGAAGTCATGTGCGTAATGCCGCTAACTTAAAAAACGGTGAAGGAAAACATCGTGAGGAAACCGACATGTACCTAGAATCTTTCGAAGTCATGTGTCGTCCACCAACCCGCACTGGGCCAGCGTGGTGGATTATGGCCTTAACTCTCTCCTTGCGAGAGAAGGCCCCGAGTCCCAGCAGTGGGAACGCTTAGTGGGCTGTTGATGATGATGATGATGAATGTTTTAAAATAGCAAATACCACACCGGTATAAATTACTTGGTACATATAAATGAAACTACCGGTTCGCCTTGGTTTCGCCCGTGGTACTAATGTATAGCCTATTGTGGTACGTAATACTGTAAATAGCACTCTGGGATAATCTAAAGCAGTCAACCATCATGTACATCTATACTTAATATTATAAAGCTGAAGAGTTTGTTTGTTTGAACGCAAGGATCTCTGGAACTACTGGTCCGAATTGAAAGATTCTTTCTTTGTAGGATAGTCCATTTATCGAGGAAGGCTATAGGGTATTTAACATTACGCTTTTATCAACAGGAGCCGAGCATGAATGAAAAATGTAACAAAAACGGGGGAAAAATATTGCTTTTAGAGAGCTTTCGTTGTGTGACAGCATTTGTCATACGTTAAAGGTTGCGTCATTAGAACCTAAAGTAACCGAATTTGAACAAAATTTGAATTGGTACGACCAATTTTCGATAGATGGCGTAGCAACGCGCGCGCGTTCAGCTAGTGTACATATACAATGGTAAAAGAATTTATGAAACCGGTCCAGTAGTTTCTGATATTGTTTAAACAAAAAACTTCTTCAACTTTATATATAAAATTAGTAGTGTAGTATTTTATAACAAAACAATTCATTTAACACGGACATGATAACAGACTATTCGGAACGCTGTGTGTGACTGACTTTTATGGCCAGTTAGTACATACGTTATACACCTATACGTTATATACCTATACACACATATATTGCCATGCACACGCATGTGACAGTGTATGTGTGTCCCTACAGGTAGGTATGTTTTTATCTCTTTTGCAATAAAATAATTCGATTTTCGTGTCTCGTTTCCAGAGAAAGCACCGTATGAAGTTGAAGCAGGACGGCGGTGCGTCGTCGTGGCCTCTCTACGACCCCATGCTAGAGTACTTCGGCCGACACGAACCGAGCGAACTCGTCACCATACAGTCTGAAAGGAGCCTGTTCCTTGTCCTACCGTCCGCTAAAACCTACAGTAACAAGGACCTCGATAATGGGGAAGAGAGACACGAATTTCAATGTAAGTTAATATTCTTATATGTTTTTAGGTATTTTTTTATAGTATAGAGTGACGAGACGAGCAGGATATGTGCCAGATGGTAAGCAACATGCCTGCCTCATAACAGCACAGTGACTCACGGCTATTATAACACGAAGAGTCCAATTCATTACCTAGCACTGCACTGCGCTCCGGACCCAAATATTATATCTCTAAGCCCTCCAATTTATCTGGAAACATTGCCCTTCAAACTGGAACACATGATTATGGGTTCGCGTCACCGGTATGCCATGTCGGACTATTCGGGCTGGTGACACAGTTTAGAAAATAGTTACTATCCGGTGAAGGGGATGCCATTAAAAATGTAAATTGTGTTGACATATCCTAGTGTCTGTGGTGGCTAAAGATTAAAAAAACTCAGGCTAGTGAAGTTTTCATATGAGTTGTTATTTTTTGCCCTGTGTCTGGGTATGTCGATGTATAATATCTATGTATGTTTGGGTGTGTCTATGTATGTATAATATGTGTGTATATACAATAATTATGTAAGTATTATATCTGTTCGGGTTCTTAACTCCAAACAATATTTAAATGATTTAAGATTTATTTCTAGACCAGTTTTGTGGTATTTCACATTAAGTATAAAATAGATCTGGATGCTAGGTGTGGTTGTGGCCGATTGGATTGCCGCGCGCAGCGAGTGCCGAGGCCGCCTCCGTCGGTCCCCTCTCGCTGTGTGCCCGCCCCGCTGTCGCCTGCGTGCGCTTGGGTACAGGCGTAGACAATATCAGCTATTTGACTCCCATAGTACTAGCTTTGCACCACCAATATTTGATTATTTATTGAAGTGAAAACTTCTTTTGGCACACCATACACAGATTTTTCCGTAGACTTTGAGTGTGGCTGGTCTGTCACGCTGTGAGGTAAAAGGCTCGATCGGGTGAAAAAGGGACCGCCGAGTGTGCCCGAGCGAGAAAGATACACTCAGCTGTTCTTCACAGCTGTATCGTTACTACTTTGATTTGTATAGAATTAACAAAATAATAAATTTAATTTAATTTCTGACTTGTTTCCCATTTATCCTATAGACTACAGGCCCGTGAACAAAATTTACGGGTCAAATGAACCACCAGGAGACCTATGTAGGATGATAGAAGGGTGTAAAGTATTAAGATTCAGCACTATACCGTCACTTGTAAGCTGTCCAACTGAGTGTGATTGAAGAGGGGGGGGGGGGGGGGGGGGTTGCAACCCTCTACCATTTCTCCTTGTCGCATGATTTTTGTACGGCATTGCGAAATAATGGATTAGAAGAGGTTTTGAAACTGTATGGAACCAATGCCGTACTTAATCAAATTGCCAAATTTGCTCTGTAAATTACTCATACTCTGTAAATTTTTCCGGCAAACTAATAATTAAAAAGTTAAAATTTATAATTTTTATAGTTTCAATACCTCTTTTAATCTATTATTCCGCAACGCCGTACAAAAATAATGCGACAAGGAGAAATGATCGAGGATTGCAACCCCCCCTCTTCAATTGCACTCAGTTGGACAGCTTACAAGTGACGGCATAGTGCTGAATCTTATTACTTTATACCCTTCTATCATCCTACATAGATCTCCTGGTGGTTCATTTGACCCGTAAATTTTGTTCGCGGGCCTGTAGTCTACTACTGATGCGATCCGTAAAAATACTACAAAATACAAAATTCAGGTAATGAAGTTTTCATTTCTGCTTTGCGGTCTTAAGCACACCCATTTTTTTTCAGGGTCAAGGGATATTACTGAATCGTTCATACAGTTGAGGCTGCAAAATGACTGGCTGTTTATCCAAAGAGGCCAAGCTTGGAAGTGAGTACCTTACGTGATAGTATGGACCAAAGCGACTGCCAATTGGAGTCTTTCGCTGTAACCATAATATTAAGCAGCCCACTAAGTGTTCATCAATAGGTATATTGGGACTCAGGGCTACTTATGTGCACCACTCTCTGTTTCTGCGTATGCCGGTAACTCAAACTCGGTGACGGAAAACGTCGTAAGGAAACTGGCACATTCCAAGAATCTATCGAGGCCATGCATCATCTACCAACCCGGGGCGAGCGTGTTTGATTATGGCCTTGACTCTCTCTTTGCGAGAGAATGCGCTGAGTCCCAGCAGTTTTAGGATTAAAATGATTATAACACCCACCTTTTTTTTTTTAAATAAAGAATGACGAGACGAGCAGGACATGTGCCTGATGGTAAGCAACATGCCTGCCACATAACAGCACAGTAACACGCAACTATTGGGACATGAAGAGTCCAAATCAATACCTAGCACTGCACTACGCTCGTCACCCAGAGATCTAAGATATTCTATCTCTAAGACCTGTAATTTCTCTGGAAACATTGCCCTTCGAACCGGAACACAGTAATGTTTGCACAGTACTGCTTGGCGGTAGAATAACCCCCTATTTTCCTCTTCTTCTCCTAATCTAAGAACAACGTAAAAAAAAGATAATTGTAATGACAAAGGTCATGGACCCCGAAGTCTGTGGAGTGGCTAAATATTTTTTTTTAAAGTCCCAGCGGTGAGACATTCATTGGACTGCCTATGCTTTCTCTTTGTGAGAGAAGTCCCCGAGCCCCCAGCATTAGGAACATAAAATGCATGCTATTAAAAGCATTTTGTTGACGAGTTTTATGTATATTTGTAGAGATTTCACGGAGATATTAAAACAAGAGCATGGCTTCCCGGCTTCGTTCTGTCCAAGGGATGCAAGCAAAAAATGGGCGAACACATTCTCAGTAAGTAATTAATTATTATTATTACAAATGAGAAAAAAATAACATGGCCTGTAGTTCAGTTCTTAATTTTTGAGTTGCGCCATTTTGCAATTAGTTCGTCAAAACAGTGGCTGTGGCGCTGCAGTATAAAAAAAAAAGTGTGCTTAAGACTCAGGACCAGATTTAGAGGTGTGGAGGCTCCGGAGCCGGGGCTTCGTTGGGGGTCGTTGAAATACACTAGGGTTAATATTTCGCAAGCAATAACCCGGACTACAAATGGTTTAAAGTTAACGTAAAAAATGTTTACTAGTCGGAGTTTTATATTTTTCCGAAGTCTGTTGTGGAGGCCCCGGCCGTAAATCCGGCCCTGTTAAGACCGCACGGCAGAAGCGAAAACTAAATTAAATAAAAACCGACTAAGTGCGAGTGGTCTCGCGCACGAATGGTTCCGTACTATTAGCAAATAAACGGCGAAAACTTATTTTATTGTATGGGAGCCCCCTTGATTACTTATTTTATTTTAACTAATTACATTAATTAATTATAATAATTAAAGATAACATAAAACTAAAAATTCTGTGAATTGTTAAAACGGCTACCTGTCACCGTTATTACTATCGAGCAAGAAACGGTAAAAAAATAAAGATTATTGTATGGGAGCCCTTAAATATTTATTTTGGTTTTAGTATTTGTTGTTATAGTGGCAATAGAAATACAACATCTGTGAAAATTTAAACTGTCTAACAGCGAAGCCACAGTAATAGGGTCCCGTTTTTACCCGTTTGGGTACGGAACCCTAAAAATAACACAATTGTGACACAGGCACAATTGTGATGATGGCTCGGTCAAAAATATATATGCCAGTCTAATTAGTCAGTCAGGTAGAACAATATGGGAGACGTATGTTTTGTGTTTTTTTTTAATCGAATTATATATTTAAAATTACGTTAGAGATATAGATCATCAAACTTCCGGAGGTGGGGTTGTGATATCATGTCTACGTAAAAATCGTACAATGAAGTGACGTCGCTCGAAACTTTGAAGCACTGTATCGTCGTTTTAAATTTTTTTAATAATCTGACGGACTAGGTATTGTAGGTAAAAAATACTTTTCCGGAGTGTACATTATGTGTTCTAATCGCTTAAGTTTAAAAACAATAATAACTGTAGAGTTTTGTTTGCGACTTCAGGGCTGAGACCATTATAATACGAATTAAAAAAAGTTATCTATAATACGAATCGAACCCGTCCCTTGGTAACGGCACCGTATAAAGAAATACTACCAGTAGTTCATCGCCTTTGATCTTGGGAGAAACGCCGATAATGTCTAGACACGGGTAGGGTTGTCGCAATTTTAAAAACGTGACACCAAAATAAAATTAAAACATACGGAAGACGACAGCCCTGAGCCGCGCTCCTGCAATACTAACATTGAAATGTAGGCAATGCAAGAGCGCGCTTCCCGCGTCTCACCCCGCACGATTGCCCCGTCTAGATGGCTTCGTCGAACGACTGTATGATTTAATAGACTGTGGTAACGGTATGTATTTGTCTCTCAGGAATACCAAAAAGCCAAAGCCACGGACAACAAGACGTGGCTGTACTACAACCTGTTTGAGCTGTACTTGGGCGAGGGATCTCTCAGTATGAACCCGCTACTTGACTGTAAGTACCTATATACCAGAATGTGTCCTATTAATCTACATTATGGTTCTTCTGTCTGTCTTGAGTTAATGTCTCCCATTCTTTTGAATAGCTTTCAAGATCGTCCCGCCAGCGTTTCTAAGGACTGCCACATCATCGCGTCGTAGGGAGGGTAGGGAGGCATTTGCCCAGCATTGGGACAGTATAGGCTCCAAATAATAATAATAATGGTTCTGAAGATATGGTCCACAAGAACTAAATTTATTTTTTATATTTACCCCCGACTACCTCGGGTTCGTAATATGTCAAACAATCTACTAGCCAAGTGGTGCATTTGATACCCAAATTGAGGGAGAAGTGAAAAAATAATGTAATTCGGCATTTTGTAGTGACGGCCATCTTGGATTTGAAATTTGTCATAATGTTTCGTATTTTACTAGTCAAGCCCTTTCATTTGATACCCTTATTGAGAGATGTTGTGAAGAAATATTTTGTCCGCCATTTTGTGGAGGCGGCCGTCTTGAATAGATTTTAACCAAACAAAGCTAAGAACCACCGCACGGAAACAAACCTTAAAACAAAAAAAAACGCATCGAAATCCGTTCATCCGGTTGAGCTCTTCGGTGCCACAGACAGACACGCACATTGACGTACAGACAGACGCACATCAGACAGACAGACATCGACGTCAAACATATAACACTCCTTTTTTGGTCGGGGGTTGAAAATAAATTTAAATAATAAGCATGATTGTGATTTTTACTAGGGCTCTGTAGCTTTTCACCCGTAGTATCCGTTACCGATATTTTTTCGCGGTAAAAAGCGAATATCCTATGTGCTAATTCCAGACTAAATTCAAACTGTGTTCCAAATTTCAACCCGATCCATTGCAGCCGTTCAGACGTGATTTAGCAATAAACATACAAACTTTCGCGTAAGGTAGGATTTTTTAATATGCTCGAAATTAAATACGCTCGTAACACTTTCCTACGCAAACAAAGGATTGGGTTCAGCTATGTAGTTTACAAAATAAACGTAACGACTATAAAAATATAGTTTTGTATCGACGTGTAAAGGAAATTCATTACATAATATTAATTATAACAGGCAAATTTGTGAAAAATATTATTTTATTTTAATAGGAACCTGATACTACTAAGTTTTACGTACCAAGTTCCGCATTACCCTGATAACATTTCTGTCAGATAACAATGTAATAAACAGGCCGTGTAATTTCGGAGTTTTAATTAATTAGTAACCCAGTAGACCCAGCTTTGCTCGGGTTAACATTAATTAGAATCAAACTTTTTGTGATAAGAGATTTGGTGGTGTAAGACTCTTTGTGGAGTCCGCCTGGGGAAGGACTACCTATGCCAGTTATTTTACCGCCAAGCAGTAATTTGAAAACATCACTTTGTTCCGTTTTGAAGGGAAATGTCTCCAGAGATATTACAAGGCATAGAGATATATAATTTTGTATCTCTGTGTGACGAGCGCGGTGCAGTGCTGTGTAATGATTCGGACTTTGCATGTTCCAATAGCTGCGTGACATTATTGTTATGGCAACGTTTCCCGCGCATATTGTTATTAGATATGTCGTAAACCCTCCGCGCTAGACAGGGACAGAGTTACGCGTTAGAAAGAGCGCAAATGTTTATTTGAAAATCGCGACAGGTATTGCGAGCTGAATTGAACTTTGTTGTGTCCCAGCAAGAGTCGCTATTTATATAATTGTTTTTGGTAAGTGTGGCTTCTGTACTAATATTTATTCTGTGGTTATGGGTAGCCGTGTTGTAGACTATCAGGGACATGCCCTGCTCGTTCCGTTACCATAAGAAAACACGATCCATCGTAGACCGCAACATTGTAAAATCAGGCAAAATGTACTACTAATCTTCACAATTTGTTCATGCAGAAATTCAGATGTTTATTGCTCAACCACGTCGTTAGAACTTAAAGGATTAAGCTGAATTTTAGGACTGAAATAAATTATTTTACTGTTAATTTATTACTTTTCATTCCGAAAAAATTTAAAGTTTGTAAGGAATAGCCATTTCCTATAAATGCGCGGACGAAATCGCAGATAAATGCTAGTATGTCTATAATTAAGTAAGTATTCAAACGTATTTCATCTATGCCTGTACGTCAAAAGCTAGAGTTCGCAACTATTTCTAAAAATAGAGTACTGTAGTAAGTACCTGAGCAGCTAGCTAGAATTTAAGTTCTAGCCGAATTCGCGCGTCGCCTCGTGGCTCGTGCGAATTTGAAAAAAAAAAATTGGCAGTCACAAAAACTGCCGATAAAAGTAAAAACTTGTAACTCGGAATTTGATAGCTATCTATGGTAACTACGCGGGTGAAACCGGAGGACGTGGCACTGAGCATGGCAATCTAGAAATGCGTCAGATTGCCAATGTCGTGACCAATGGCCAAGATCCCGAGTTTGCCCTAAGATTTCTTATCATTCCCGAGCGTGACGCTAGAATTCAAATTCACAGCCCACGAAAAATCTGTCTATGGCGCGCCAAAAGAAGTTTTCACTTCAAAAATACTTTGCACCAGAAAGCTCTATTCTTGGGAAAATTACATCGTATAAATGTAATACCTGTAAAATAGATAATATTATGACTGTGTTTAAGGTCTGTTCAACTCCACAAAAGGCTAAAAGAGAAAAAATATAGTTTAAGATTTATGTTAGTTAGTTAAATACGTACTTATTCATAGAAACACCCAGTACAAATATTTTAATTCGTCACACAAATATTTACACTGGGTGGGAATCGAACCCACGTCCCTCGGCTTCGCAGGCAGACTAACTCTGCCCACTAAGCCACAAGGCCAGTCAAACCACTGCTTTCCATAAGCACATGCTGTGGCGTTTCTTCCTCCTCCTTGCATCTGCATAGAGGACTGTGTGACTGTGTCACACCTATGGTAAATAGGTGCTTATTTAGGGAACAGTCACCAGTCATGGTACCTAGAACTTTGCGATTTTTTGTCCTTATTTAATCTGATGGTTGCTGTCCGTTTGGACTGAATGTTATCTATACTTATAATAAAACTGTAGCGGGTCGAATTCTGTACATTGAAGATATTTTGAAAAAAAAAAATTGGGGGCACTCCATTGTCGATACTGATGGCGAAACTGCATTTTTTTTCGTTCATGTCCGTCTGTCTGTCTGTGTAGGGAACTCTCATCACGCCGAAACTACTGATTCAATTCAAATGAAACTTGACATGATTTAAGATCATACTAAGTAGATGGTAGCTGTCTACTTTTAATCCCCAAATTCTGCACGGTTTTCTTGCAGAAAGGGGTGACAGTCAAAATTTCGTTAATTCTTATTTTGTTAGAAAGAACACAGTTTTAATATGGTCTCATCAAATTTTTAACAATATTTGTCGTGTGGTTCGGAATTTACATAGAAATGAAATAATAACGGTAATAATAAGTTCGGTACATACTAACTTCTAAGTATTCTGTGGCATTATAAACAGTAATAGGTAATACATACTAAACAGTAACTAGGGATGTAACCACAGAAATCTAAATAATAAGGTACTAGAAGTCGCATGACCGCGTGACATTGTCGCCGCACAGGTGACTTTTAGGCCACCAGTGCTCGAGTTGTAGTTTAGTCTTCTTCGAACCGGCAGGCGTGAATCATCTTTAAAACTTGTGTTATGCAGCATCAACAACTGTGGAAGTTCTTCCACAACTTGCAATTATACCAATAATGAGATTAAATTTCACTGATAGGTATTTTATTTTATTTTAATTGTATTTTTTACTAAAATAAACGGAGCCCAATGATTCACTATGATAGTTATTCATTTTTGGTGTTATCGTCGTTTTGCATACCATTGCTGCGTACATTAATTAACATCTAGAGTGGTACAAGCATAAACAGCAATGTAATGTAAAATTAAAGAAATCGTCATAACCTCTAATCTTCCATGGTACAACCGCAGGTAGCGATCGTGAGCTAGTGCTGTGACGGCTCAATTTTACTTGGCCAAAAATAAACGATGAAAATTGTATTTTAAATTTTACCTTTTTTATCGATAAATTAACAAAAAAAGACGTGTGGCACTCGGGGACTGCCGCGGTAAAGCTATTGCATGCATTTTTTATCAACTTATGCAATTATATTTTTTTAAATTTGATTTCTACAGTATTTTTGGGATAATGTTGAGTCTGAGTCACATTTGTTTTAATCATAATCAATCTATTCTATGCCATAATGCTGGAAAGGTTGAGTACAAAATAATATAAACTCATTAAGGTAAAATTTCTACAAAAGATTTAATACAAAATGCTACTTATTTACATTAAGGTTAAAGTTATACAAAGAGATTAAGTACAAAATATCACTTATTTACAGCAATTATTCAAAACAATCTCAAAATCAAATGAGTCAAACAAACTCTCTTACATCATCATACTGTCATATACTTCTCTTAAAATTAATCACACTAACTAAATAAATATTGGTGGACTATTCACACACATGAAAATCTGACCCCAAACTAAGCAAAGCTTGTACTATGGCGGCCAGATAGCTGATATAATACTTATACAGTTTTAAATACATACTTGCTACTAGCTTTACCCGCAACTTCGTCTGTGCAAAATAAATATTAAGGTAATAATACAATTTCATCAAAATCGGTTCTGTTGTTTAGATGTGAAAGCGTAAGATACAATCGTCGCCCATTTCAACTCCAATTTCATCCCCATACAGGTCGAAATTACAAAATTGCTAGAACAAACATTTATTTGTTTCGTGTCAAGTGTCTATATATTATACAGAGTTTCATGGTTTTATCTTCAACGGTTGGGAATTTTCATATTGACATTCATCCCCTATTTCAACCCCAATTTCACCCCATACAGTTCGAAATCACAAAATTGATAAAACAAACATTTAAGTGCTTCGTATCAGGTATCTAGAGACAAAATTTGATAACTTTGAAAATCACGAATTTTCATACAACAGTTCATCCTTGTTTCACTCTCTTAGGGGTTGAATTTCGCAAAACCCCGTCTTAGTGAGCGCCTACGTGCTAAAAGGGACCTCCATACAAAATTTCAGATTCCTAGCATTTGTAGTTTTTGAGATTCCTTGATGAGTGACCTTTCGCTTTTGTATTTATAGAAGACTAGCGGCCAGCTCCGGCTTCGCTCGAATAATAACCTAGATATCAACTGCAGCGCCATCTGCCGAGCTGATTTGTGAATCTAAACCTTCCAGGGTCCTACCCAAATATATACAAAAAAACATTCAAATCGGTCCAGCCATTTAGGAGGAGTTTACTAACAATGAAAAGTGGCATTGATTTATATTTATATAGATAGATAAAATATGAAGAAACACCCAGCCACAGTGCAAACATATTTTTTTTATAATGTGACTCATCACTCTATATTATAAACGAGCAGGACATGTGCCTGATGGTAAGCAACATGCCTGCCACATAACAGCACAGTGACACGCTGCTTTTGGAACATGAAGAGTCCAAATTATTACCTGCAGCACTGCACTGCGCTCGTCACCCAGAGATATAAGATGTATTATCTGTATGCCCTGTAATTTCACTGGAAACATTGCCCTTCAAACCGGAACACAGTAAAGTTTGCACATTACTGCACTGGGTGGGAATCGAACCCACAACCCTCAGCTTCGCAGGCAGAGCTACTATACCCACTAAGCTCATGGCTTCTAATTCGCTCGCCAGTCTAATTCACTAACATAAGATTATTTTTATTAGTTTATTATTACTTCTTTATACAACTGTTAATGTTTAATTTTTTTTTATTTTCCTGTTCAATTCAATTCATTTATTCGAACCATAAATCCATAAGAACATGTGGTAACGTCATTCACAAAAAATCAAAGAATCTGTGTACATAATAAGATAAAATAACTAAGGTAAAAATTAATATAAGCAGCTGTAAAGGAGCCTCAGCAATTTAAAGCAGTGAATTGTGTGTGAATTGTCCACCAATATTTATACAGTATACTAAGTACATGATTGAGTACAAACAATGTTACACCAAAAGTTTTATAAATCTACTATTTTACCTTACTACAAGATTCCAATTTCAACACATTTCTCTTCCATATGTTATCTTTAACTTTGACTAACACTTGACTTTGTTGCCTTGCTCAATAGGTTTTTATTTCATTTTTAAACTTGATTTCATTGAGAGCTTGTGTAGGGATTGCAAAAATATTGAAGCGTAGGAAATACAATTTTGTGTTTATGGTGTGCTTTAGGATTCAGATTTAATTTCTGCCATTGACTTTGATTTTTTCTTACATACATTATACATTGATAAATATATGTACAATGATCCCTTCATTGCTATCATACTAAAGAGAGACGAACTTCTTAGCATTCCATGGATTCACCGTGCGGGTGCCGGGTCCATCGTGTGGCAGAGAGAAAAATCTCGAATAGACCCCAAGACTTGTGACTCGGGCTGTAGGTTTAAAAGGGCCCCCTTATATTGACGTACGTCAACACTCACCTTCACTACTCGTATTTCTCTCCCTGCCCAGCCAAATCCGATATGATCCTACTAGTGCAGCTTTAGATACTCGTTCTAGTATAGAACTTACTGCACTTCTGGACAATCCAAGGTCTTTAAGCAGGTTATAGAGAGATTTTGCTGGTATACCTCTCGCTCCTACTTCTACAGCATATAAATTAACTACATAGCCATGTTATGTGGTGAAAATCTCCCGTACTGATTCTCTAGCTGATAAATTATATAAACCATAAATTGCTTTCTTTTGCAATATGAAAACATAGTTCCTGTCCGCAGCCTTTGGCTGTAGCTTCTTCCACAGATTTATCATAGGCACAGGTATTTTCAGATGAAGCTGCTCCTTATCCCATATCCAAGGTTGTTTCATATTTTATTGTGTTCAGGACATACGCGACACTTGACAGTACACACATTTAGATCTCTTTTTATTTGGACATATCCAACAACATCATCGCATAAGATCTGAAACAAGCAAACAAACGCTTATTATATTTTACGCACATAACCTAACTTTGTAAACAGTGTTAAAGATGAAGTTCTAAGCCGAAAATCATCTATTACATATTTATGTACTAGGCTGCTTTATGTATTATACTTAGGTAAATAGTATTAAACGTAAAACTGTACTTACAAAGATGTTTTCACGTTCATGAATTATTCTGAACTACTAAAGTCTTTGTTTCTTGATTGCAAAAAAGTTTGCCTTCTTTGGTAAATTGGAACTACCTATTCCCTTTAGTAAATCCAGATTCCATATTGTTAAGCCAAAACATCTCAATTATAGCACGCTTCTTGGAACATGAAGATTTTCAGCTTTTTCACTATAATATTTTGCTGTTATGGCACTTTGTTTTTTGTTTATTCATATTTAGTGACATTGACATTCATGTACATCCAAAAATTTTAAACGTCGCGAAATCAGTGTTCCATCTACTCAAAATAGTTATCCCTAAACTTAAGTTAAATTAAAAATCCCTAAAATTGATTAAATAGTGAGCTAGTGAGCTTTTACGCTGACATTATTGCTTCATTGATATACCTATTCCAAAATATGCTATGATAATAGCCGTTAGAAAGTTATTTTCCCGTTCTCTACGTACTCAAATCCACTACGTATCACGGGAAATCCGTTAAGTTGGCAACACTACTAAGAGCATTTAGTCTGTAAATGTAAAACCATAAGATTGAAAGTCGAATGACCGAGTGGGGAGGACGGCGTGACAGTCTTCCCTCCCTCTTTTTTTGTGAACATAAGAAAGAGATGCACCATTAGTAACAATCGGTCTCCAGGCCCGCGATAAAAGCTATGCAATAGCTTAAAAATATCGATAAAAAATTGCCTACACAGTTAACACCCATACGTAAAATCTTTTAATTCGCGGTAACCATTACTTCATAATTCATAAATTATTAACAAAAGTATATACATACTAGCTATAACGCGCAATTGTTCGTCCGTGCAAAATTAATATTAAGGTATAACAGAGGCAGTATTTAGCTATTGTAAGCATTTATTTTTAAGACATTATTAGTTTTCATACAAAATCAGCGAACAACACGGAAAGGAGTAGGCATACACAGCGTTAACCTCTGTCAAAGTGCAAGTCCGCGGAGTTTGATATTATACCGTGGCGTGGAATACACTGAGGGCGGGGCTAGATTTGTGAATGGTGCTTTATTTTTATGTGTTAGTGAATTGGCTGCGTGAGTATGGTCGGCAATGGATCGGTACAGGTATGTTTTGTATGTAATATTGCGGCTTTGCGCTAGTGTGCAACTTTCCCCTCCCGCAAGAAATGCCAAAGATTTTCACAATATTTTTTAGCTAAGGCTACTTCCCTTCCGTGCTTGCGCGAAAGATCGAGTTGCTCGATGTACAAAATATACAACAACCTTTGTTCTTCAACTACACCTAAGCCCATATGGTGTCAGAATTACATAGTTCAGTTTTCGAAACAATAGTATACCCCGTGTGACTCACTTATTTTATAAGCATATTGACTTTGTTGTAGTGTAATACACCTAATTAATGAAATCAATAATAACCTTTATCGAATGTTAAAATTGGACCGTACTTTGAAATATCGATATGTTTTAATTTTTGTCAAGCACTAGCGTAAATGTGAAAAATTGTTTATTTTTCAATGTATTAGTAGGTTCACTGATAAGCTTTTATGGATGTGTGTGGTGCAATCACAGACCTAGTTCGTTAATGTGCAGCTGCTCGTGTGTGCGTGAATTTGTATTGGAATAGCACGCGCATGTAGTAGTGACCGCGGGGGTAGGGGAAATGTGGCGACAAGCGTTTTGCAAGTAATTTGAGAGTTATGCCATTTCTATTACCTTATTATTTAGATTTCTGTGGATGTAACGGAGGTCATTTTATCGAAACCGAAGGCGCGGTCGGAGTTTTTAAATTTGATTTATCGAAGTCGGAGACATAGGCAGGATCAGAAGTGGTGGCAGGAGAAACATTTTTATTGGGTATATGTATTTTGCCAAACACGTGGACACGGTAAACATTGACGAGCAATTGATTTAGGAAGTTGGGATTTTGTATTTCCAATCACTATACTAATGGATTATCTGTCATATTTATACACCTTACCTCCGATTGTAACTCCGTTTTAAAAATTTTGGAGCCGAAATCGGAACCGAAGGTGCAAAAGTAATCGGAAGTTCCGACTTAATCTTAACTGACTTAAACTGAGCTCATGCCATCCGTCATCTATCGTCAGGTGACATATTTATATCGTCAGGTCATATGACAATACCTTTCTAATGTTTTTCCACATTAATGCTACAGATGGCAGCTCATGGTACGAAACACGATCTGAGATTTATTAGAAAATGTGTAATGTCTCAGAAACAGGAAAACATGTAATACAATGTTATCAACCAAAGTCGAAATATATTTAAAAATTTAGCAGTTGGTGTTTGTGGATGCAATCTTTGCTTCTGAATTTAGTATGTTAGGTTACTGAATGCTATTATATTTTACTACCTACTGAATTTTGTAGCGAATAAAATCACGTTGGTAAGTAACCTAGGTACGTGACATCAATTCTAAATTAGGTATTAAATAAAGTGGCCAAGTGCGAGTTGGACTCGCCCATGAAGGGCTCCGTTGCAGCAAGTAACATAATATACATAGTACACATAGTTCTTGTAGTTCGTTGTAACTTTGATCGAAGTTTTAATAATAGTGTATTTATGACGTACTAAAAAAAAACTACTCATCAGATCGAGTTCAAACTAATTTTCGTTGGTAGTTTTCATGGTAATGTACATCATATATTTTTTTTAGATTTTTCATTCTCTTACTTTAGAAGTTAGAGGGGGGGGACACACATTTTACCACTTTGGAAGCGTCTCTCGCGCAAATTATACAGTGTAGACAAAAATTATATTGGAAACCTCAACATCATTTTTAAAGACCTATCGATAGACACCCCACACGTGTAGGTTTGATGAAAAAAACATTTTTGAGTTTCAGTTCTCAGTATGGGGGGCACCCCTAATTTTTGTTTTTTTAAAAAACTTTTGTAAAAATCTTAATGCGGTTCACAGAATACATATACTTACCAAGTTTCAACAGTGTAGTTCTCATAGTTTCGGCAAAAAATGGCTGTGACATACGGACGGACAGACAGACAGACAGACAGACAGCCAGACAGACAGACAGACATGACGAATCTATAAGGGTTCCGTTTTTACGTTTTACGGAACCCTAAAAACCGGCCAAGTGCGAGTAGGACTCGCGCACGAAGGATTCCGTACCATTACAAAACTTATTTTATTGTATGGGAGCCTCCTTAATCATTCATTTTAATTAATTACCATTATTAGTATCGAAGAAAGGAAGAAGGATTGCAATAGCGTGGAAAAAATATTGGATCTTAAAAGAAATTATGAGGAATAAAGATGTTAATATTGTTATCAAGACGAAATTGTACAATGTAGCTATTTTGCCGTCCCTCATATATGGTTGCCAAACATGGGCTTTAAGATCAGAGGATGCGCAGAAACTAGCGGTGTGTCAAAGGAAGATGGAACGAAGTATGTTGGGAATAAGACTGTCGGATCGAATAAACAACAGAGCGATAAGAGACGAAACGAAAGTAAGAGACATAATAGAAACTATAAGAACATTGAAATGGAATTGGACTGGTCACATTTGTAGAATGAGTAATGAAAGGTGGACAAAGAAAGTAACGGAATGGATACCAAGAGAAGACAAAAGGAAAAGAGGACGCCCTAACCGACGCTGGGAAGACGTATTTACACAGAGGCAGGGGACAGAATGGATGAGAATAGCACGAGAAAGGAAATTATGGAAGGAACTGGGGGAGGCCTATGCCAAAGAGGCAACATCTGCACACGAGACACATGATAAACATTGACATCCAATACTTCATTGACATATTATACCTAAACTAAAATAATAATAATAAATGTACCGATTTGACATAAATTCTACAAAACAGATTTTTTAAAAATATATTTGTATTAACTTTTGTCACATGAAATTGTAATAAATAATAATAACTGTATAAACTAGTGAAGCTGAATGTATTTAGAAGATTTAGTGCAGTTGAATAAAGGCTTTTTTATTTATTTTATTTTATTTATTAGTATCGAGCAAGAAACGGTAAAAAAATGTAATTTGTTCTATGGGAGCCCCCCTTAAATATTTATTTTATGTTGTTTTTAGTATTTGTTGCTGTAGCGGCAATATAAATACATCATCTGTGAAAATAACAACGGTCTAGCTATCACCGTTCTTGAGATACAGTCTGGTGACAGATGGACGGACGGACGGACAGCGAAGTCTCAGTAATAGGGTCCCGTTTTTACAATGTAGGTACATATATTATATGGAAAACAGGGGGGTGGTTTTTTGAATATTAACAAAAACTGGATGACAAGATGTTTAAGCCCACTACCTGTCGAAGCGTTGTACCAGTACCAATGTTTATCCCTTGGGTCAAATAAACGCCAGCATTTTGGCCACGCGTTGCGTCGGCCAAGCGCTCGAAAAGGCTTTTGAAGGTGAGGTGAGCTCCCGGCCCCCACAGGCACGATGTCTCAACCCCAAAAGGCTTAAATATAAAACCACTACGTTTTGTGTATGAATTGTCCACTAGTAGGTATCTATTCATCTGGACTACGTAGTTATGGCTTCTTAAATTAGTCGAGTGAACTTTTTACTTGACTAGAAGTTAGTTAGTTAACGTGAAATGATAATAATTGAAGTCAGTTTTTATTCTTTCGAATATTATTTCATTCCAAATACTGTACTAAATTGAGTGTTTAACAAGCTTCAGCGACCAAAGCAGACCGTTGTTTTTGCAAAATTGAATAAAATGTTATCTTACTGCTAAGTATTATATGTATATTATGTAAAGGTATGATTTGGTTGAAATTTGAAACACAGATAGTTTATAGTCTCATATACTACCTATCATCTCGGTAAAAACATGGACCCTAACTAAACTAATGAACCCTAAAAATATTAACGACAGAACGACATTACCAATTAGATTGACATTTGAAACATACATGGCTTAGAGTCTAAAATATCACATCGGCTAATAAGTCTATCACCTATTAAATAATTAGGTAAGTATCAGATCACGCACATCAGCTACATACTCTTCGTAATGTATCCTATAAAAATCTTACAAACTTAACACTGCGGCTATGTTCGATACTCCACAACCTTACTACGAGTGCTCAACTCGAATAAATATATTTTTGTGTGGAAAAACAAATTCACTCTGTTTGTGTAATGGCCACCCATCCAAATATTTTTACGTAAGTACTACTAATGTAATAATATGGTCGTAAGATCAACGTACGCGAACGAAGTAGCAGGTTCAGCTAGTATTGTACTAAAACCGTAATGAACAAATCTCAAAATTACCGTTTCCCATAATGACGGAACTTCAAAATGTACTTATTCTAGAATGCCAGAAATAAAACTTTCAAATTGAAGAATAATATTATTTTTTAGCAAAAAAAACAATTTCTATTCTTAAGTTTAAATAAGCATGATGAGCTGGATGAAAGCTGATGAAAATTTAATGAAAATAATTAAATCTGATGCGAAAATAAATAGTATTATGAATTAATAAGTATGAATGTTGAACGTCTACTAATATAGCTCACAACTATTTATTAATTGAATTTGAAATTATAGTGGTTATTAAGAATATGAAGAAATGGAGACGTCAAATATAATTTAATTCTCAAAGTGGGCAGCAGACAAAATAAGTTTGGGAACCCCTGGTACAGACTGACGAGACGGGAGGACATGTGCCTGATGGTAAGAAATATGCCTGCCACATAACAGCACAGTGACACGTAGCTATTGGAACATTAAGAGTCTAAATCATTAACTAGCGCTGCACTGTACTCGTCACCCAGATATCTAAGATGAGAAATATGGCAAATGAGAAGATACTGCGACGGTAATTGGCAGAAAATATGTATGTTGAGAAGAAGATCAGGACATTTTTGGTTGGTTGCATGGTACTTTGATGAAACAATGACAGTTTTCTGGTCTATCCACTAAAGATTATAGTAATATAGATTACACATAATCTAGCTGCTAGATGCTAGATTCTAGCATGAAGTACAGATGTTGCACCTGATTACACAACAAAGACATTTCGAAATTTAGTCATTATGGGAAAAGGTCATTTTGAGATTTGTTCGTTACGGTTTTAATACAATATAACATTCAGTCCAAACGGACCGCAACCAAATGAGGTTGCGATTGAAGTTTTTTATGCTTCCGGAACAGCAAAATTTCGTAGGTTAGTTCAAACGAAATATAAACTTCTTGAAATTCAATTAAATATATTGATAAGCCTGATCACACAATACAACGCTTTATTAATTTAATTAGTGCCATAGATTGAAATTAAACTACATTTCGACGGAATCGGGTTTATCCAGTACCTATTTCCGTTGATATTCCTCATCGATTTAACTACTGGTGTAACTGATTGTTTTGTTGATTTTGCTATTATTCCCTTGGAAGCTTTATTTTTCTACTATCGCCTGTACTTTACTGTTCAATATAATATGTACAATTTTACTATACAGTATGTATGGTAATTACCGTACAGTATTTTTTTTTTCAAACGGGGAAAATGTAAATAATTTGTATTGTATGCCTTAAATTTGTTTTTTATTCCTTATTTTTTAATTCACTAATTGTACATTTGAATAAAGTACTTTCTTTGGCTTTATTCATTACTAGCTGGTCTAGGAAATGTTGTTCTGCCTAATAAAATGTGTTTAAGAACTAGGCGACAAGAGGGTAAAAAATGCTTTACGCTTTTTTATACCAAAATACCTACATAAAAATATCATAAAAAATCGAGACTAGTCGCGACCGAGACCTGGACGTCTACTCTCTTTCTACGAAAACGTAATTTCGAAATAAACTCGCGACTTTCCAACTCCGATTCTACTTCGATCCGTCGTTTTGTCCGTTTAAATGTTCTAAGCCTACTCTAATTAGAGTATGCTTAGAACATTTAAATGTGTAACAATGTTGTATCAGACGAAACGAAGTAGAACAAGAGTAGGTACGTCGCGAGTTTTTTTTTTCTAAATTACGTTTTCGTAGAAATAGAGTAGACGTCCTGCGGCTTTACCCGCGTAGCTCCCGACGCCATAAGTTTCCCGCGGTCCAAAATTAGCTTGTGTTTTTTCAGGTTATAATGAATACTAGCTGAACGCGCGCGCGTTGCTACGCCATCTATCGAAAATCGATCGTACCAATTCAAATTTTGAACAAATTCGGTTACTTTAGGTTTTAATGACGCAACCTTTAAAATATGACATATGCTGTCACGCAACGAAAGCTCTCAAAAAGCAATATTTTCCCCCGTTTTTGTTACATTTTTCATTCCTGCTCGACTCCTGTTGATAGTAGCGTAATGTTAAATAGCCTATAGCCTTCCTCGATAAATGGACTATCCTACAAAGAAAGAATCGTTCAATTCGGACCAGTAATTCCAGAGATCCTTGCGTTCAAACAAACAAACAAACATACAATCAAACAAACAAACTCTTCAGCTTTATAATATTAGTATAGATAATACTCTGTACCAGATTTAATCCAGATCCATTCGATCCATTCAGCAGTTTTTGCATGAAGAGGTGACAAACATACATCCATAAGTACAAACTTTCGTAATTACAATATTACTAGCAAGATCTTTCAGTTTTACCCGCGTAATTAACGTCTCCGTTATTTTCCTGAGATAAAAAGTTGCCTTTGTGGAGATGTATTCTTCAAGATTGCAATTTAACTGTGTTTCAAATTTCAACCCAATCCGTACAAATGTTACGACATGATTGAGCAACACACATCCAAATTTTGACATTTATAATAATAAAGTTACGTTACGCACAATAAAGTTTAAGAAACAAGAACACGTTTATTAAAATTGAAGAAAGTATTAAGTTAATGGTATATATTAACTTAATACTTTCTTGACATCCATTGCACATACATTACAAATGTACTGTTCTCAGCGGAGTACGTCTAAGAACCACACCTTTATAAATATGTTATCATACCGGTAAGCAGTAATGTGACAATTTTGCTGTGTTCCAGAATGACATATTGGAGAAATTATAGGGCAAAGAGACATTATAGAGCCAGATAATGAACGTAGTGTAATCCTAGTAATTCGAACCCTTGGGTTCGAATAGCTATAGCACCTTTTTTATATAAAGAGACATAAGGCTTATTACACTTGGCTAAATTTAGTACCTGAATTAAGACACAAGTTAAGAAGCACGGTTAGTTCACTAAATTCAGAAGGCCGTTATCACAAAAATGTATAACCCTTTTGACTCTTGTTACTTTCGGGAACATTCCATTTTGTGATTAGACTGTATACCAAATTTGTTTTACGATAGTAAAATTTGTTTCGAACAAATGTTAGTAACATTTCTAAAACAAATTTGATACAAAATTCGTTCACATAATGGAATGTTCCGGAAATTGACCTAATGAACCTGAAAATACCTAGAAAGGTATACATTTTTGTGAAAATGCCCAGAAGCTAGATTAGAAGCAACCAATCCTCGCTTTTGAATTTAATATGCTAGCTTTCTGAATGCTATTATACGTCGATGAATTCAGTAGCGACTAAATTTAGCCAAGTATAAGCTTATAAAGTAGTTGGCCTCAAGTGGCTTCTACTGCCTACCGAGCTTTGACTCCAGGATGATTTGATTACAGGATGCTATGGGCAGACCTGTGACTGGCCATCAGCTGCCTTGCTCGCTCGTCTCGTCATTCTATTTCATAAAAAACACGCTTTTTAAGCTATAACAGTTGCTTAAAAATGGTTATCAAATCAAATACGCAAAGACATCCTAAGTAAAGTTGAAATAGTTTTTGATAGTATGTTTGTCTCTTGTATATCCCAGCCAATAAATGACTTATTAGTTGATTACGTTCATTGTTTTCCAGTTTGAAGGCAATGTTCTTGGTGAAATGTTTATGAGGCGTACCTAGAGATAAACATCGTTTCATGGTTATGTTCCAAAAACACGAACGAATAGATTTGACTCCACGTTTGTGATAAGAACGTCTAGGTTGTGGAATGCGTTGCCCGAGTAGGTTTTCCCCGATAGTTACAATCATGATGTCTTCAAAAATCGAGAGTGAATCGGTTTCTTCTAGGTAAACCCGTTCCATCGTAGATCGCATCGTTGGTTAACATCAGGCGAGATGGTGGTCAAGTGCTAACCTACTATAGTTAAAAAAAACTGTCTTGTATCTCTGGGTGACGAGTGCAGTGCAGTGCTAGGTATTGATTTGGACTGTTCGTGTTCCAATAGCTGCGTGACACTGTGCTGTTGTGTGGTAGGCATGTTGCTTACCATCAGGTACATCTCCTACTCGTCTCGATACTCTATACCTACTATAAAAAATGTATTATTACATCCATACTAATCCATACTAATATTATAAATGCGAAAGTAACTCTGTCTGTCTGTCTGTCTGTTACGATTTACCGTTTAAACTAGTGAACCGATTTTGATGAAATTTGGTATACATATAGAATAGACCCCAAGAAAGGACATAGGCTACTTTTTATTGCGGAGAAAAGGTTGGGGGGTTGAAGAATGTAACAAAAACGTGGAAAAATATTTCTCTTTGAGAGCTTTAGCTGCATGTGCCATTCTCCTTGGTGTGCGCTGAAGTCTGTGACAGCACGTGTCACAGATTTTTGAAGACACGTCTCACAAATTTGATGGTTTGCGTCATTTTAGGTAATCAAAAGGACAATGCCCACGACCCATACATTGAAAAACCTGTCAAACTTTTTTTGATACTGAAAATGCGTAGAGATGAATAGTGTCTAATTAGGATTGTTCATGCTTCTAAAAACGTCTGCTGTTGGTGTTTTTCATTTCCCAAGTACCAAATATGAGTTACAGTTAAACCAAAAGTAAGGTTATGTTTACTGTCAAAATACATTAGAATTATGTTTTCTTTCGGATTAGAACAGAAAAGAAAAGAAACGACTATGGTATTATCTTTCAAAACATATTTCTTATCAGAATAAATAGGAATAATAGTACTGCTCACTACCAACTGATTACCATACACACATAGTATGAACACTTCATTTGCATAGAAATATTGTCACAGAAGGGAATATCTTAATTGTGATATAAATATCTCATTATTTTGATATTCGAGACAGTGGCCTTAGAAGGTCCAGAACAATCGAAGGTTTCCATCACACAACACAAGCATATTTTATATGGTTTATGTAATTATTACCACAATTATGTACTAAGTAAGTAATAAGGAGCACTGAATCACATAATTCCGTCACAAAAACTTGATGAGTTGACTTGACTTGAGAAAACATCGGAACTGGTAATCAGAGTCTGTTGTGGTGAATAATGCATAAATATTACACAGCTTAGAAAACAATTCATTTTGCTTGTTTACTTTTTTTGATTTAACAGTATGTCAATTTGACATTAATCTTTGATCACAAAGATTGTTTTACCTCTTTGTTTGACCAATTTGGATTTGGTGAAAACGTTTCGTTTCAATCAATTCAATCAACAATTGCGTGCCAACAACTTCCTCGTTTACATTGCTATAAAAAGCAATTATAGTTTCTTTGTCGCTGTAATTACATATATCGTTATTTAAATATGTAAAAGTAATAAATAAACGACACTGTGAAAGAAATTGACATACATAACATCCATATTCAATCTCAATCTAACGCGGATCAATACAACGAAACGCAAGTACCGTTTCGTTATTGCAATATTTTCCAAGTCAGCTTTGTTGGAAAATGGTAGGTTTAATTTAAACAAATGCAAATTATTTTGTTTTGCAATGTTAGAAAGTTATATAACTTCGCACACGAGTACAACAAAAAATCACCGATTTTTTAATAAATAACTCATATGTCTGCACGACAAATATTTTGGCTGGTCAAAAATGGACATTGTCCTTTGCAATAATGCATTGTTACTTATTTACATACATTATTTACATTATCAAATTAAAAATAACTCTAATCTTATATTGTGTAATGTAGTTTATATTAAATTTGTCCGTTGGTTTTTATACCTCTACATTAACATAATTATTCACATACAATAGTACATTGGGAGTACTTGAAGGAAGAACCCTGCTACCTCAATTTAACACTAAAAGGGTTTTCGACAATCAAGCTCAAGATTATCTGAAGAAGACTGATCACCTGAATAAAGAATCATACTCCATCTCCAATGAAGAATATATAGAACATTAACGACGCTCTCAATGTTCAAACGCTGGACGTTGGCGAAATTTGCCGTGATACCTATTACCGAATGGAAGCCATAAGAAAAAAGAAGAAGAAGAAAAGTGCATTGTTTGCGGAGGTATTTTTATAAACACGATGTTAATATTTAACCTAACAAATACATATCACATATAAATATTTATCACAAATATATAATTTTGAGCAAAATTGCCCGTGGTATTATTTAATTTTAATGAATATTTTAGGTATTTCCTAAAATCGTAGTTTATAAATAACTCCGTAACAAAATAATAGTGCCTACTTTAGGTATTGTGGGCACGTGGTTCAGTAATGTTTCTTAGCGGTGATCGTTGAATGCGATAGCGGTCCCGTGACTGCTGCCAACCCACGGCTGGAAAAACCTGTATGGGTTTTGATCGGTGAGGGTATCATATCCGTACGTAATGTCGATCCCGATATGTCCCACTATGTCAATGCGTGACCATGGGCCCCCAGTCTTCCGGTCCAAGCGATCCAGCCAGGGGGGAGTTGCGCGGCGTAGACGGTGCCGGCGCGACTGAGATGTGCCGAGATGTTTGGTGGTATACACCGTGGCCGTAGAGGAGATACCCCGGCTGAAGAGGAATACCGGTATAACGGTGCACTGCTCTCCCTGCCCACTGCAGCCTTGCTTGGTCGCCAACTTATGATGGCGGAGGCAGTGGGGTTGTAGGGGAAAAAGAGTGTCGGTATATCGGGGAGCTGCTGTCCCCGTCCTCTTCAGCCGGATGATGGTAGGTGATGAGGCCGAGCATTTGGCCCGCCGCGGGAGCCAAAAGGTGTCTAGATGTGGGGACGTCGGACACCGACTGTTGGTCGCCGAGGTGATCACGGTGTGCATTGTCCCGCGGCGGGTTCGCAGAAGAGTGCAAGAACATCCCCGTGTTCGCGCCGTTTGTGACAAAGGTGAAATACTGCTGAGGTTTTAGTCGGTAGGGGCAACACTCATGGTGTCGAATCCGACACAAATCAACCATTCCCTTAAAGCGGAACAGTTTGTTAATGCATTTCCTGCACATAAATATTAGGTGATTTTAATCTAAACTCATGCAGTCAGAATGTTGTAAGACATTGTAATTGTTTTTTAGAATTTTGCGAGTTAAAACAACACAACACAATTCGTAACGAATTGAATAGCATATTGGATCTGGTATTGAGCGATCGGAGTGATGAGTGGATCGAGGTCAGTAGTGATGTAGACCCTGTAGTCAAAATTGATCCCTATCATCCCCCACTGTCGGTGAGCGTGCGGTGCGCGCGCGCCGCCCCGCGCGGCCGGGCGCTGAGTGCGCCGGCCGGCCGCTGCGGAGATAGTGACTGACTCATCATGCGCTTGGAATTTCCGCAATGCTGACTTTTCAACTTTGTATTCTGACCTAGATTCTATTGTCTGGGACGACTTATATTTAATTTCCGATGTAGATGAGGCTGCCGAATTTTTTTATTCTAAGTTAAGTCAATGTTTTGGAAATAGTGTCCCTATTAAAGAAAATAAAAGACAAACGTTTAAATGGGAGTATAATTATCCGACATGGTTCACTGCAGAAATAATAACCACATTGAAAAACAAACATTTTCAATTAAAACAATTTAGACAGTTTAATATGGATTTTAATCGCGAGTTATACAAATATTATAGACAGCAAGCGAAATCACTTATGGGTCTGGCATACGGCAATTACATCCGGAAAACTGAGATAAGTATTAGAAGAGATCCTAAGTGCTTGTGTTGTTGCACATTAAATAAAATGTTACCATTTGCCTTTTAATTTTAAAATAATACAATTTCCCGTTAAGGAGTCATAATATGGTGTACATAACTATTACGAGTAGTAAAGCACAGGGATAAACTTTTAAGCACCTAGGAATTAATTCACGACAAGACTGGTTTTCACACGGACAACTACTTAGGTATTTGTTGCGTTATCAAGATCATCAGGATACAGAGATAACCAATTTGTTCTTCTACCGCAAGAAATAAAAATACCGTAGGTATTCACAGAACTACTTAAAAATACCTGTACTATAAAACACATTTTAGTAGATCCCAGTACATTTACCCAGCGTTCCTTTATTATTTTTCTATAGTTCTCTTACTTGATCATAGCTTTTTCAAGCAATGTATATTTTAGTAGGGATTTTCCTCAAATAGACGCGGCTGAAACCGCGGGTAACAGCTAGTTGTAATATAAGTCATTGTTATATTCACCAGGGGAAGAGATGTGGGCGCTGAATTTGATAGAGGCGCGAACAGACCTCGAAGACTACTTTACAGAAAAAACAAGAACTGAACCGAGTAAAAGTTGGAGGTAAGGAAATTATTCATCGTTTATATGGCTTGTATCATGTAAACCAGGGGTCGGCAACGCGCGGCCCGTGACCTACCCGCCAGGGTTTTAGGATCTAAAAATATAAATAACTAGCGTCCCGTCCCGGCTTCGCACGGGGTCAAATTTTTTGTTAAGTAGGTATGCTAAATGAAATGTACATGACCAAATTTTTCCAAAAGATCAAAATTAAAAACCAAAACTTTAAAGTTCAAAAACATTAAACTGCCTGGCCTGGTGGCTTAGTTGGTTAAAGGCCGTTTTGTAAAGCGGCGGTTTAACGATCAGCCGGATTGAATACAGCTGATTTAAAAACCACTGGAATGTATTCAACGCCATACGTTTTTCAACACGGCTAGCCGTAATGTAATAAAGCGAGAGATGAACCGCCTCTTTGACAATTTTTAGTTCCGATTCTTAACACTCATGGCGCTGCCTGATATAACAACAACTATGGCGTTGAATACTGTGTGTTCCTAAATTGCTAAAGTGACAGTGGATTCTGGAGTTTGGAGGAATCGTACACAATATTATTAGGGTGGCACTTATCACCCTGGGCGTTACTTGGATACTATTTCGTTTCCACCGTCCACCTTGTTAAGACTAAATCGGACCGGGTAGGTTACATGAGACCCAGATCCAACCCGGAGCACCCCGACTCCACCTAGTCTTGGCGCTACTACCCCTAGAGTGTATTTAAGAATGCGGGAGCCAGAAGCTCAAGGGAGGTCCTGAGTGGAGCGAGCCATGCAAGTAGTTTTAAAACTATATTAGGTCGTAACTTGACCACCATCTCACCTGATGTTAAGCGACGATGCTATCTACGATGGAACATGTTTCGATAATAGACCCTTGTCTATGGAAGTGCATCATGTTTCTTAGGTGTACCGTCACCGATATCAAGTTATGGGCTTTCAAACTTTATGTGAGAGGTAAAATGTTGTAAAAAAAATAGTACGGAATATCGTACGAAATAATCGATCAATTTATTCAGATAAATGAAATTAATTTAGATTTTGTGTTGTTATTTTTTTAAATATGGTCTTCCTACAACATAAGCAGTAATACAATGCGGCTGAACGTGGACCGCCTTATTGAAGAACGTATTGCAATGACAATGCGGCTAATCGTTGAACCGCCGCATTACAAAACGGCCCCGTTTTTCAAAACGGCTAGCCGTAATGTAATACGGCGAACTATACAATCCGGCTGCGACATATACATCATAATCCGGATCTCGTTGTTGGGCTGTATGTTTGATGTCTTGACACAAATTGTCTTCAAAAATGTGCCATAATTCCGAGGGAAAACAAAATAATAATATTACCACAAACAACTCTCTCAGCCTCAACGGACACCGAGAAATTGAAGCTTCTCTTAAAGTGATTTCTTTGATTTTGAGTACCTAGTCTTGGAACGATGTACCTACGTGGTACATGATAAAGAAGTATTCTGAGATAAAATCACTCTGACTGGGATGAACGCTGTACTGTATGTACATGTACACTCTTCATAATTCTGCCGGCCGTCGCGTCGTTGCAAATATTTAGGATGGATATTTTTAATTTCGTAATATATTTTGAATGGAATGTCCGATTTTAATAATTCAAAAAGGAATCGATAGTTAATAAAGCAGTCTTGATTGAAAAATAATTTATTTTGATAAGAATTAAAAGAAATGTATGAATAGCATGGTCTTAAGTTGATCGGCATTTTTATCTTCTTTTAAAAGGTAAAAAAGCAGTTGTAGCGACGTAATTACTGTAGTTAGACATATGCTCTCGCGAGGTTTTTTGTAGATTTTAATACGTTCTATAATATTGTAGAACATTGTTTGGTTCTATCATTGGTACTTTCCGCAGCGTATGCGATGAAAGCCATTTTATGGCTGTTTTTTTTATACCTTGCGTTGGTTTTAGTAAAAAAATCCAAAGATCACTATTTTTTTCTTGTAATAAAAATAGCCTATGTTACTCAGTGATAATGTAGCTTTCTCTTGGCAAAAGAATTTTTGAAATCGGTTCAGTAGTTTTTGAGTTTATTACATACATACAAAAATACAAAAATACAAATCTTTCCTCTTTATAATATTAGTATAGATTTATTCGCTATACAGCTACCTATACAACTAAAGAAATTAATTAATTCGCTACTTATCGTACCACAAACGCAGTTTTTTCAAAGGTGAGTGCACATGCACATGTGATTCTATTGGCGGCTCTCCAGCTGGTCAGCTTCAGAGATTCAGTTGATAATAAAGGTTCTCTCTCTCCTCGGCCTTGTAAAACCCCTGGTGCCAACGGCATTATAACAATGTGTCTATTCACCATGCGGCCCATGGCTGGTAAAAGGTTGCCGATCACTGATGTAAAAAAACAATGAAACAAAAAAATTACAGTCATAGGGACTACCGATAGAAGTGAATATTATAGACAAACTTTACCCCGTTCTTTTCTACCGAGCATAATATGGAATTCCCTTCCCCTAAAGGATTTCCTACAAACCTCAAAAAGGCTAAAATCCCCTCCTAAAAAGGTAAAACAACCCTCGGGGTTAACAAAATATCGTCAGCATATCTGAAGATGCTGGCGTTAAAAAGCGTTGGTAATTGCCATCAAACGGTCCGTTTGCTTTTTGGCGCCATTATTGTAAGAAAAGTTGGCTGGTACCACAAACAAGTGTCCAAACAAAAAACTAAACTGTTTAGTATACATGATGATATCCTCGTTGACGTGTCCGGCAATGGCGAACCTGGCTAATTTCTATTGTGAGCTCTTAGATGGCTTGCAAAACCAAATTTAGTTTTGAAAGCTCTATTGCATGGCGCACAGTGCAGTAGACCCTCAGCATTATATTATGTGTAGGTAGGTGTCTTTCTAATGAGTATAAATATATAGAGTTATGCAGATCACTACTATAAACAAGTTTTCCTACGGGAATAATTCTGAAGCCGTGAAAAAAACTGTTTCGTAAAAAATCTTCATCTTTCATCAATATCATCAACACATTTCAACAATCTTCAAGTCTTGGACTTGACTAAATGTAACAACAAATTCTTTTAATTATTTCAGGGAAGTTGAAAAACGACTTCGGAAAAGCGGAATACCACTAGACCATAGTCTGTTAGACCTGCCGCATATCTGGTCATATTTAGTGAGAACTTACAAGGTAAGCCTAATCCATCTTTATTTTTGGTCTTCAACAATTCTTCTTTACAAGATGAACATTTTCTGTCTAAGGGCCAAAACGTCTTGAAGCGGTCGCCCGCGCCAGAAAGGTCGCTCGAGTTTTGTATGGAACTGCGTCACGCAGTTTCGGCCCTTATAGATCAATAACTTGAATGGCTAAGCTGAAACAAAATTTTAGAAGTGCTCATGACTCTAAAAGCTCTACCTAGTTTCGGATCCATCAGCAATCACTGTTAATGATGTCAATACTATAAATATTAAAGGATATTGTAAAATTGAGTTTACCGGAATAAATTATTTATTGGTTAAATTTATCAAGATACCTGTGAAAGTCGATCATTTTCGCATTTTCCTACCTAGTGATGAAATAATACGTACAGAACAAACCTCCGTATCCATCAAACAAATATTTTGTCGTAGGTGGCAATCGTATTCGGAGGAACCCACCGAACTCTGCGATACAGCTTATAACTAGTAGGTACTAGTTCGGGGACGGGGGATCTACAATAATCTACATTATGATGTATAAATCAAGCAATAAAAGACTATGAGCTTGTGTATCCACGAACAGAGAGTATTTGGTGAATAGAGAGTCTAATGAGGAGTACAACATGTCACTTTTGGCTCAGTACTCAGTTTTTAATGCACGTAATTCTGTATAACTAACAATCGTTGTCGACGTTCCAAAAACTCTAGCGAAGAGGTTTGACTCTACTTAATACAAACGTTTGGTTTGTGTTTAACGTAGCCTGAGCGAGGTTTTCCCAAATTAGTTACAATCTTGGTGTCTTCAAATCGAACATGGCTCGGAAAGCACTTTCTTCTAGGTAAGGACGCTCTATCGTCGCTTAACATCATGGTGCGATGGCAGTCAATTGTTAACAGAACAGTTAAAAATCGAACCATTAAACCTTGAGGTAATTGTTCCTTGCCACAGTATCTTTGTCTAGTCTCTTTGTTCTGCGTCAGTTATAGGTATACTCTTCGTCTTAGATGCATATCCTATAACCATTTCCTGTACCTACAGAAGAAATCTATTATATGTCCTTGCTCTATTAATATTATTTGCAGTGGAAAAGAAAATTCGCCAATCAAGGCGTTCTAAAAGAGCACTGGCCGTATTTCGCTCCGATGGCAAAATACATGGAGGCTTACGAAAAAACCTTGAATAACCAAGTACAAAGACGGACTAAGGACGAAACATTTGATTACGACGTCGGAAACGATGATTATGAAGATGATATGAAATTGTTTGACTTGAAACAAAAGATGGAGGATTTGAAGCCCAATTACGTGGTGGGAGGGAAACAGTGCCGGGCCTGTGCGGAGGTCGCGGAATGTGTCGATATGTTTGAACAAAAAGATGAAGATGGTTTGGACGCCGCCGCTAAATTGCTTATCATATGTGGTATTGAGGTCAGTACACTTATTTTGTAGCTTAGAGCAGGAGCCTCAGTTTTAAACTCAAATACAGCAATTATAATTAATGGTATATAAATTAACTACCGCATAACGAGACTAACGACAGGAACCGAAATAACGTCAACATGATGAAAAATTTGGTTCTCTTGCTGGCAAAATCAATAAAAGTAGTAGTTCTAGCATTTTCATTAGCATTAGCAAATTCTTCTTAGCATTGTGCAGTCTAAACAAGAGAAGTGTTGACTTTCTGTTTATTAGGAGTATTATTAACACAGAAACCTGCCAGCTATAAGAGCAAATGGCTGACTAATCGAACGCTGGTACTTGGTAGTTTATTAAATTTATTTAAGGCATACAGAGTTGATAAGTTGTTGCTATGCCTAATAGGTACTGTTCAAAACCCATAATCAAATATTCCCAGGTTAAAAAGTAGCCTATGTTCTTCCAGACTACAATCTAATCGAGTTCCAAATATCAGCCCGATCCGTTCGTACGTTACGACGGGATTGAGCTACAAACATCCAAACATGTAAACACCCAAACATTCGCATTTATAATATTAGTAGGATTAGGAGGTATCATACAACAGAACTATTTTTAGCTACGGTATCACAAAACTACTAGATTTTGACGCGTTTTGTCCTTTATAGTGTAATTTATAGTAAAAAAAATCAATACTAAAATTAATGTAGGTTTTAAAATTGTTTTTAATTATTTGTTACCTATTAGTTTCCTCTCGTAGATCTTTGGGCAACTGGTTAAATTGATAGGTACATAATTTATTGAGAACCTTTTCCTACTACATATTTCTAACTTTGGTTGAAACTAAGTTTTAACATTTTCTAAGGGCATTTGTAGTGAATATGAACATGTTGGGGTGTTCTTTGATGAACGTTGGGGTTTCCAGAATATACGTACAAAGAAGGGTTAGTGGTGGAACGGTGGTGGATACCCATTATAATGAGAACACATTTTTTTGCAATATGAACAATTAATTTGTGTCAGTGCTGGTACCCCAGATTACAATTCCATAGTTTTGCCGGGAATGTAGGAGTAGTATGCGATTTTGGCTGGATCTCCAGGTTCGTGTTTGCCTGTACAAGGAATAGGGCATATGTTGCCTGAGTGGGTTTTTTTCCGAATAGTTACCATCTTGGTGTCTTCAAATCGAAAGTGAGTCGGTTTCTTCTACGAAAGCACGTTTCGAGCACGTTTCAAGCGTAGACCGCATCGTCGTTTAACACCGGGCGACATGGTGGTCAAGGGTAAACCTATGGCTAATAGTTACAAATATAAATAATAGAATCCGTGAGCTCAGCTACAGCTCCGTAGGTAGATTCGAGAGACATCGAGTTTTTAAATGAAGTGGAAAACTTTGTTCTGTTCTCTTTTAACTGGAACAAAAAGTATTTAAAAGGAAACAAACAAAGCTCATAATAGTTTTAACATTTTAGGTAGAGAAGTCCGAAAACCCAACCCAGATATGTTACGATTGCCTACGAGAACTGGAGAACGCGTACAAGTTTCGTCGGAAATGTCAAACTGTGAACGATCAGTTCCGTGACTACCCCAAAAATATTAAAATTGAAATTTTAGAGAAGTCCGACCACACCACCGACCGTGCAATGGCTACTGATGACGACGACATGACACATTGTGATATAGACGACACGAGACCAGACGAAATCGAAATAAACTTTGAACCTATGGAAAAAGATAAACCAAAACGAGTCCCTAGAAAAAAGTACGACAAAAGCAAATACGTATACTGGAAAGTGTGTGAGATTTGCGGGGTACACACTAGAAACCTAAAAGGGCATGTAGACGCGCATAATGAAGCTAAGCCTTATTCGTGTGAGATTTGTGGGAAATGTTTCAAGTTCAAGAACGGGCTGTCGATACATAAAGCCGTCCATGACCCGGTAGCGAAGATTACATGTCATGTATGTGGGAAGAAGTTCCACGTAATGGCTCACTACAGACGACACAAAGCATACCACGAGAATGAGAGGAAGTTTGCATGTGACACGTGCGATAAAAGGTTCAATTCCGCCGAAATCTTGAAGGTGCATAAGAGGATACACACCGATGAAAGGCCTTTCGATTGCTCCGATTGCGGGAAGACGTTTAGAACCGCCGGCTGCGTGTCGCGACACCGACGCATCGTACATAGAGTAATCAAAAAGAAAGACTAAATAAAAATGTTTGGAAGATTAATCTGTTTTAATATTTCAACCGTACTCAAGAAATTATTTTGAAGTGAAAACTTCTGTTGGCGCTCCACAGACAGATTTTTCGTGGGCTGTGAATTAAATTCTAGCGTCATGAGTCTGTGAGTGATTGATAGGATTACTAGCAGTTCCCCGTGATTTTACCCGCGTAGTGACTGTTCTCGTTATTTCCCTGTGACAAAAATGGCCTATGTGCAAATCCAGACTATGATCTGTGTTTCAAATTTCAACCCGATTCGTTCAGACGTGCCGATATGATTGAGCAACAAACATCCAAACTTTCGCATATACTTTATTATTCACTCATTTAATAATCTTCTTAATCTCTAAGTTTTTTACAACAAAAATGAAAAAAAAGAACACTAAAAAACCTAAAAACTAGGGTGCCGCCAGCAGCGAGGCAGGGCCCAAGCTACCGGTGGCATAGAATAGATAATATAGATAGAACGGACACTCCCCACCCCCCGCCAATTTCAAGCTTCCTCCCCCTCGCGGGCGCGAGGCGGACTCAACGAAGGGTTATTATATCGGACGATAATTTTCTATGAGAATACGACCATGATGCTGTATTATTTAACAAAATGGTACCAAATTTTTCGTCTATTATACGAAACAAGAATAAGAGATTTTTAATTTCATAAGAATTTCTACAAAGATTGAATCATTTTTATAAACTGTGTTAAGCTATTCTGGTTAGAAGTACGCGCCAACACTGAAGTCCTGTGACGAAATTATTAAACTCGTTGTTTTTAAACTGCGGCTTTCGTTGTCAGAATTGAATTGTCAGAATACACTTACCCAAAGAGAAATCTTTGGGTAAGTGTACTTAACTAAAAATCAATTCGTACATTATTTTCTCCTATTTTGTTTTAAATCTTCTCCCTTCTGATTGTTGATGAAAGTTATATTTACCTACATTAAAGATCGAACACTAACTAGCTAAGATTGTAAGCCACAGGCAGATGAACTCACGGGTCACAGCTATTCCATAAAATAATTTAGTAACCCTAGATGACACGCACACATGCGTAAATGTGTTCGAACGACATATGCGTAGTTGTGTGAGTGTAGGTATGTCGACTTCACCGTTTGTTTGGAGTTTAGGCCGAGTGTCCGGGGTGTGCCGGTGGTTGGGGCTGCAGAGTGAGGACGAACGACTATGATCGTCGAATCAACAAATAAACAATTTAATAATATGTTTTCCATATAGAATTACTATTAATTTACTGACATATACGAATAGTAGTGAGTATGTAACAAATGAGTATGAGTATAATATACCTATTCAAAACTTTTAATTAGAACTAGGTACCTACCTACATATGTTATAATGGAAGGGAAATTCGAAGAATATTTAATTATTGGTTGCTGCTTATAAATGGCACGTAGGAAAACCGCTGCCACTTCGTAATTAGGGAAATAATGTTTCTTACCAAACTGTACAAGACGCATATAGGTACCTACGTAAAATAAACTAAAAATTGGCAGCCATAAGAACTGCCGATATAAGTAATAGGTACTTGCAACTCGGAATTTGATAGCTCACTTTGGAGACTACGAGGGTCAAACAGGAGGACGTGGCCTCTAAAAATGCGTCAGAATTTCTAGATGGCCAATAGCCATGGCCGATGGCCATGGTCCAATTGCCATGGCAATGGGACCATGACCCGAATGACGAAAGTTTACCCGAAGATTTTTTTCATTCCCGAGCGTGATGCTTGAGGTCAATTCACAGTCCACGAGAAATCTGTCTGTCTGTTGAGAAGTTTTCACTTCAATAAAAAATAGATGGTACCCGGAGCTTAGATTTTTTTAGGTAAGAAGAAACCAAATATGCGTCGGAACACCTAGTGGTAAGTACCTACCCGATCTGATCGATAGGTGGTCAACCATAGCATTCATGAACATTTTTAGGGTTCCATAAAATGTAAAAACGGAACCCTTATGGATTCGTCATGTCTGTCCATCTGTCCGGGGTGCCCCATGTTCAGAACTGACACTCAACATTTATTTATCTTAACCCATACGTGCGGGCTGTCTATGAATAGGTCTTCAAAAATGAAATTAAGGTTGCTAGAATATTTTTTCTCTATACTGACTAATTTGCGCGAGAGACACTTTCTAAGTGGTAAAATGTGCCCCCCCCCCTCCCCCTGGAACTTCTAAAATAAGAGAATGGTAAAACAAAAAAAAAATATGTAGGTACATTAAAAAATTCCACCGAAGATTGGTTTGAACTCGATCTCGATCAAAGTTACAACGAACTATAAGAACTTATGTATTATGTTACTTGCTGCTACGGAACCCTTCATGGGCGAATCCGACTTGCGCTTGGTCGCTTCTATTCTATTACCACCCTATTCTAGTCCACTGCTGGATTTAGGCCTCTTTCATGGGAATATTATTGATAAATAAATTAAATTTGATCGTAATGAGACCAGTCTGAGTAAATAAATAAAATAATATATTTCTGTTTATCTATTTTATCGATCGACCGATTGATGCAATTGGCATTTTTGGGGTCACCGTTCACCATAGTCGAAAGGCTCCCGTCTAAACTCCACATACAGCGTAGTCGAGGAGGTGAGTTTGTCGTTGCCGAGGCTCTAGTGTGCGGTTACCTTTATACCTACTGATTGTATAATCCTATATAATATCCTGCCAGTTGGTAATAACTCTCAGTCCACCATTAGCCTTGCTATGTGTAGCACCACATCCATCAATCGATCTTTATATCGAACTTTCAAAATATCGTGCCTACATTAAATTTTAACGGTTTTTACCACAAATAAGAAGCCATCATGACTGCTCTTTCTCTGGTGAGTGTTTTCACAGTATTTTAATTATAAGTTTCAATTTCATGACAAAAAAAATCATGAAAAAAAAATATGGTTAGATTTATTTATGAAATATGATGAGTAGTAAGACTAGGCTGTCGATTGAACGGCTGTTTAACTTAGTTGGTTGCGACTTGCGACATAAATATGGGGTAAGGTTGCTTAAGTCGTACCCCCTAAGGAAATCACTCTGTAATATTTACTGCAATTTAAATAAAACAAAATCTTCTACGTCTACTGAATCTCTTGTTAACAATAATAAAAACTTAAATATCTTTAAAATGAAAATAGGTATGTATTTTAGCGTTTTTCCAAAATATACCTTCGGCACGATTAAGGCACCTAGTCGCCTAATTCGCACCGCCTTTTAGTCGTACCTACTTAGGAAACAAATGTTAGTAAACACATTAAAAACTAAGTACCTATAAAGAAAAATACTTAATAATCGGAGATCACATGAACAACTAAGAACTACTTAAAAACAATTTAGTCTGAGATCAATTTTTAGGGTTCCGTAAAACGTAAAAACGGAACCCTTATAGATTCGTCATGTCTGTCTGTCTGTCTGTCTGTCTGTCTGTCTGTCTGTCTGTCTGTCCGTCCGTATGTCACAGCCACTTTTTGCCGAAACTATGAGAACTACACTGTTGAAACTTGATAAGTAGATGTATTCTGTGAACCGCATTAAGATTTTTACAAAAGTTTAAAAAAAAAACAAAAATTAGGGGTGCCCCCCATACTGAGAACTGAAGCTCAAAAATTTTTTTTTCATCAAACCTACACGTGTGGGGTGTCTATCGATAGGTCTTAAAAAATGATGTTGAGGTTTCTAATATATTTTTTGTCCACACTGAATAACTTGCGCGAGAGACGCTTCCAAAGTGGTAAAATGTGTGTCCCCCCCCCTCTAACTTCTAAAGTAAGAGAATGAAAAAACTAAAAAAAATATATGATGTACATTACCATGAAAACTACCAACGAAAATTAGTTTGAACTCGATCTGATGAGTAGTTTTTTTTTAGTACGTCATAAATACACTATTATTAAAACTTCGGTCAAAGTTACAACGAACTACAAGAACTATGTGTACTATGTATATTATGTTACTTGCTGGAACGGAACCCTTCATGGGCGAGTCCAACTCGCACTTGGCTACTTTATTTTTTTTCAGAAACTAAAATATGTTAAACCACGAAATAATTAGAAGATTATTGAAATACACAAATAAGCTTTTTTTATTTTACTTTCAACGCAAGCTTATAAAAAGGTCATGTAATCTTTGGGACATTTCACGCCAAGCGGACAACTAAAAACATAAAATATGAGGTCGTGAATTTTGTTTATATTCAGGTCCGTTATACTTTTAGTAGACGTACGTGGGTGTGTACTCACAATTTTTTGATTTTTTTAGTTTTATTATTCGAGGGGGGGTGTTCACATTTTACCACTTTGGCAGTGTCTCTCGTGCAAATTATTTAGAATAGAAAAAAATTACATTAGCAACTTCAACATCATTTTTGAAGACCTATCCATAGACACCGCACACGCATCGGTTTGTTGAAAAAAAACATTTTCATAGAGCCATTCATTAAAAAAAAAAATTTTTTTTTGAGTTTCAGTTCTAAGTATGGTGCACCCTCAAAAACTTTTGTTTTATATTTTTGTATTAAGATCTTAATGCGGTTTACAGAAAACATCTACTTAGGTACCAAGTTTCAATAGCATAGTTCTTACCACGTTCTTACAGTTTCGGAAAAAAGTGGCTGTGACATACGGACGGACAGACGACAGACATGACGAATCTATAAGGGTTCCGTTTTACGTTTTACGGAATCCTAAAAATAATCATCAAAATCTATTCGCAATTAGCGGAGCTACTGCGTAACATCTACACAAAAAAACACACAACCGAATCGAGAACCTCCTACTATTTTGAAGTCGGTTAAAAGAGAGACGAACTTCTTAGCATTCCATGGACTCACCGTGCGGGTGCCGGGTCCATCGTGTGGCAGAGAGAGAAATCTCGAATAGACCCCAATACTTGTGACTCTGGCGTAGGTTTAAAAACTTTAAAAGTGACGTACCCTTTACCCTTATACCCTTTTGGTGACGTACGTCAACACTCACCTTCACTACTCGTATTTCTCTCCCTGCCCAGCCAAATCCGATATGATCCTACTAGTGCAGCTTTAGATACTCGTTCTAGTATAGAACTTACTGCACTTCTGGACAAGCCAAGGTCTTTAAGTAGGTTATAGAGAGATTTTGCTGGTATACCTCTCGCTCCTACTTCTACAGCGTATAAATTAACTACATAGCCATTTTTTGTTAATTCGTTTTGAAGGTCGTCTTACTTATTTTGTTTCATCGCGTGGTCTTTAGGTATATTAGTTTCCCACGGTACGGTAAGTTCTACAAGGACTATGCGTTTCGTAGCCCTAGAAAAAAGGAAAATGTCCGGTCTGGATGACGAAACACTCACATCCTCTGGGATTTTGTAGTGCTTTTCATACGTGTCCATTAAAATAGTCCAATCAGGTGCTGAACTCAGGATTGAGTAAGGCTTGTTCTTGGAGTTTGAAGTTGAGCCCGTTTTTTATAAAGTTAATTTGTCTTTTGTTTATCGTCAATCCCTTTTAGGCTCTAGCTACCGAAAGGCTTACGGCTTCACGTATTTCAAGTACTCTGTCGTCATGGCGCTGTGAGTAATGACCCCTAAGGAGCACCTTGCATCCCACCAATATGTGCCTTGCTGTACATATCGCTTCACCACAAGTATAGCAACATTTTTCAGAGGCTTTTCCCCACCTTACCAAGTTACTCTGGTCAGGGAGGGTCATTTGGAAAACGTTTAGATAAAATTTTAATAAGGCAGGAGACCAGTCATATAGCAAGGTGCGCCACTTCAGAGCTAATGGGATACAAAACTCGCCTATGGTTAACCACTCGCTTTGCATTTCTAGATTGATAGCGTGCACTTTGTAACTATCATTTTCGTCTTGTTGTAGAAAGGTTTTTACCATGTCTCGGTCTTCCCTTTTCTTTCTCGCACCCAACCCAGCTGTATTTACTTAACTATATATAAATCAATATTTAGTTATTTGGTTAACCTTGGACCGCACCCGTAATTCAAGTTATACTTTTTTTAATTTATTTCGAAAACAATAATAATTACATACAAAAAAAAAATTGCCCTTAAAACCTCAACAAGGTTTGCCCAAGACAAATAGTTCTCAATATGATTCTTAAAAAACTGAACATTATATCTATAAAAAAAACACCGAAAACTAAAAAAAAACAATAAATAATACAGATATCTGCGCGCGCGCACCCAAGACATTCGTATTCGTTTTAGTTTAGTAAGAACCGGTTTGTTAGCTTATTTATCCATACAAGCCGCCGCAGTTAGCGCGCGCTGCAGACTCAACATACAGGCTGCTCCCACCTTTGTTATAATTTGGAGAAGTACTTATGACTTTATCATGTTAAAGTCATAAGTACTTCTCCAAATTATCCTTATTATTTTTTTTCATTTAATCTATTTTTTATTTCGGCTGTTAATTTATTGATTAGGCTGGGTACTGGGTATTATAAATAAAGAGGTTCTTTTACCATAAGTATTATTAAGTAAATCGTGGTACAACAAGTTTTTCGTTTGATATAAGTAGGTACTCCTAGTAATTACACGCCCCGTTTTAATAGTTTGCATTTCTGATCAAAAAAATTGCTCGAGTAATAAACAATACTAAATTTTAATGTAAATTGGCAAAACACCGCAGAATTTAAAAAGTCCGTCTGGGTTATTTGAAAATTTTGTTTTAATTTTGCGAGAACTTTGTAGTCGCCGTTCGATAAGAATGAGAAAACTGATATGTGTTTCCTTCAGGGCTTAATTGTGGTGCTCTTGCTGTGGACTCCAGACATCCAATGTGACGACACTGATAAGTCTCCGTAAGTATTACGACTTTTTAAATTATACCTACCTAAGTTTTTTTATAGTAGGTATATAGTGACAAGACGATCAGTTCGTGTGCCTGATGGTAAGCAACATGAAATGAAAAGTCCAAATCATTACCTACTCTTAGCACTGTCACGAGACGAGCAGGACATGTACCTGATGGTAAGCAACATCCCTGCCACATAACAGCACAGTGACACGCAGTAATTGGAACATGAAGAGTCCAAATCATTACCTAACACTGCACTGCGCTCGTCACCCAGAGATCTAAGATGTTATATCTCTAAGCCCTGTAATTTCACTGAAAACATTCCTATTCAAACCGGAACAGTGATATTCTCACGTTACTGCTTGGCGGTAGAATATCTGGCAAAGGTGTGGTACTTCCCCAGGCGGATACTGCGATGAGTCCTACCACGTTACGTCTGGTCAACTAACTAACTTCTAGTCTAGTAAAAAGTTCACTCGACTAATTTAAGAAGCTATGACTACGTCGTCCAGATAAATAGATACTGGTGGACAATTCACACACAAAGCTTTGGCTTGTTCTTGTTCCACCGCCAATGTTCCAGCATGTGCATATATATGCATGCATTTTTAAATAATAATGATAATTGTAACGCATTGGTGAAAACTGTAAAATTGATTTTAATGAAAAATAAAAGTAATAATAAAAGGCAGTCATAGGAACTGCCGATCGAAGTGAAAACTTATAACTTTGAGAATTTGATAGCTTACCTTGGAAACTACACGGGTGTAACAGGAGGGCGTGGCCTAGCCATCATGGCATGGCCATCTAGAAATGCGTCAGCGTTTCCCATTAGCTGACGCATTTCTAGATGGCCATGCCATGTTGCCAAGGCCACGCCCTTTCAGAATTTCCCATTGGCTAACGCATTTCTAGATGGCCAATGGGCATAGTCCCGAATTTACCCGAAGATTTCTTTTCATACCCGAGCGTGACGGTACAATTCAATTCACAGCCCACAAAAATCTGTCTAGGTGCGCCTAAAGAAGTTTTCACTTCAATAAATCAAATTTAGTGTGCTGTTTCTGCTATGGTGCTATGCTATATTCCTACTGCTGGGACCCTGGGACTCGAGAACTACTAGAAGACTATGAGAAAATCGAAGCCATAGTTCACAACTACGGCCACGTGCGGTTTGACCATTGCGGATATGCTTAGACTAGATGCCCTCTCTCATAAAGAGAGAGTCAATTCCTTAGTCAAGCTGGCTGGCTGATAATACTGCCACATGTCGAAATATTTTTTAGAATACGTCGATGTCCTTGTTTCAGACAACTGGACGCCTCAACGCGAGCATTCATTGAGAAACAGAGCCACGACATAATACAAGAGATTGTCAATCACGATGGAGTAATTGTAGTTCACTGGCACGACGTGAGCCAGAAGCTGGATGACATGAATGAAACAATGAACAATTTGAAGCCGTTCGTAAACCAATCCGAATCACGACTATTAAACGTAGAAGCTATGCTGCAATTTGTGAGTATCTTTAAGCTAAGGCGAATGGGCCAAGAGCTAAACCCGCTATTTGAGTGTATATTATTCGTCAGGTGGGAGCGGAGTCGTATAGGTAAGTCGGCGCAGACCTTATCGTGGACAAACAAGATGATTCGTAATTACATGTGGAGTGACAGTCAGCAACACGCCTGCACGCCTGCCCATATTGGCACAGCAACACAACTATTTTGATTTATTAACACGAAAAGCTCAAATCACTGTCTAGCACTGCACTACGCTCGTCACCTAGACATATACAAATACAAAAAAAAAATTGGCAGTTATAGTTAACTGCCGATAGAAGTGAAAACTTATAACTCAGAATTTGATAGCTTACTTTGGAAACTACACGGGTGTAACCGGAGGGTATGGCCTGGTCATAATGGCATGACCGTCTAGAAATGCGTCAGCATTTCTCATTGGCTGACGCATTTCTAGATGGCCATGCCATGATGGGCAGGCCAGGCCCTTATAGCATTTCCCAATGGCTGACGCATTTCTAGATGACCAATGGCTATATGGTCCCGAGTTTACCCGAAGATTTCTTATCATACCCGAGCGTGACGCTAGAATTCGAGCCCACGAAAAATCTGTCTAGGCGCGCCAAAAGAAGTTTTCACTTCAAAATATGATTTACCTATTACTTTTAAAGTTGACGGGATCTAGTTGTTAAATAACTGCCTATTATTTGTGTGGAGGGCTAACTTTTGTTATTGTGTTTTTACAGCAAAAAAATGAAATTCAAAGTACTCAAAATCAGACAAAAAAGGCATTCGAAGAGGTTATGGAAGCCATTCAAGGTGTCACGGCTGCCATTATAAGTATGAACAGAACTTTGCAAGATCACAATGTGGTTGACATTGTTGTGAATAGAACTAATCTCGTGGAGAACAAGATCGAAGCAGTTGAAGACCGTGTTAATAGTTTGTTTGAAGACTTAAACAAGGTTAGTTCGTTTCTACAAAAGTGACGACGCCGGCGAGATGAGCTTTTTTTAACTTTTATAGGTTTACACTTTATCGCCATCTCGCCTGATGTTTAAGCGACGATGCGGTCTACGATGGAGCGTACCTAGAAGAAACCGATTCACTCGATTTGAAGACACCAAGTAACCATCGGGGAAAACCCAGGCAAAGCATTCCACAGCCTCGGCGTACACAAAACTATAGTCAAACCTCTTCTTCCGTATCTTTGGAACATTAACCATGATAGGATGTCGCTGTTTCGAGCTACGAGCAGTCCGATAGAAAAAAGATCAAGATGGTGATAGATCATGCAGATCAGTGGTCACTCTCAAAGTGTATCCGACAAAAAACCGATCAGCTAACGCTCTACTCAAATGACCTTGTGCATACATATATTTATGTTAAATTGCAACGCCACGCTCTTGCTAGTATTTGTTTGCTATAAGTACCTAATATGTGTGCTGCATCGTAGACCGGATCGTCGCCTGACGTCAGGCGTGAAGACGGTCAAACATGGACATATTAACTTTGAAAGAAAAAAAATGGCAGTCATAGGAACTGCCGATAGAACTGAAAACTTATCAGTCAGAATTTGATAGCTTACTATGGAAACTACACGGGTGAAACCGGAGGGCGTGGCCTGGCTATCATGGCATGGCCATCTAGAAATGCGTCAGCATTTCCCATTGGCTGACGCATTTCTATATGGCCAATGGCCGTGATCTCGAGTTTATCCGAAGGTTTCTTATCATATCCGAGCGTGACGCTAGAATTCAATTCACAGCCCACGAAAAATCTGCCTAGGCGCGCCAAAAGAAGTGTTCACTTCAAAAAGAAACTTGAAGGTACACAACACAGATGTAGTTTTTAGTTAATGTTACTCGTTTTTTTATTTTTAACTGATGATTTCTCCAAAAAACAAAAATCGACTTCAATTTAAAATTAAATTCAGACACTCGACCAATATTTTTTTTTTGTTATTTCCAAATCCTCCACACCGATTTCGGTACTTCAGACGTCTGAAGTATTTTTTACGAAACAAAAAAAAAAATCATCAAAATCGATTATCGAAATGTTGATCGAATTAGCTCCGCTAAATAGGCTTGTTTACTAAATTTTAAAAATTGGATAATAATATAGCTTAATGTTTATATTATTCCGAAACATCTATATTTTTGAAAAAAACTTACAGATACAATGTGTATTTTGCATTTAAAAAAAATCAAACAAATTTCTGAACAAAAACGCTCCAGACTGTCATGGCGTCTTAAATGACGTCACGCCGTGGTAAACATATGTGTTTGTGTAAGGACGTTGTCAATGTTTTAATTTAAAATGAATCCCTCGTATTACAAGAGCTGCATAGTGCCCCAGTGTACAAGCACAAGTATAAATACGCCAAATAAATTATTCATCTATGTTCCAAACGATCCACATTTACGAAAAATCTGGCAAACGCTTGCGAGGAGGAATGATGGACACTAAATCAAGAATGTATTTTTATGAAGATCATTTTCATGAAAGTATTTGACACAGTATAATCTTAGTAATGTAAATGTAAAAAAAACAGATAATTTTCCTCAAGAATAGTAGTTAAACAATAACAAACTAGTTCAGTAATGCGGCTGAAGAACAATAAATAAAAAATAATAATATTAGTTCTATGAAAATGTCAACAACATTAGTAATGTCAAGTGATGTTTGCAACGGCGGCGGCGTGACGTCATATTTTCTGATTGGCATTCACTGTCACGTGACTCAATGCCTATTTTTTAAGATTTTCTTTTCTAAAAATATTAATAATCTTTACTTATTTTGATAAACTGTTTCATTTTTTAAAATCTCTATATATTAATCAATAGTAAGAACCTCTAATCCATCCGATTCATGCTAAGTGGAAACAAGCCTATTGTGAATCGATATTGCGGAGCTATAGCGTTACAATTGAGAACCTCTTCGTGTTTTGAAGTGGGTTAAAACCAGAATGTTCTCTATTCGAGTTTTGTATATAGGTACAGTGATTGTGTGTATGTTACGCGATAGCGCCGCGCCACCTTCAATCAATTAATTGATCAATTGTGAATCGTTTTTGATGATATTTTTTTGGTTTGTAGTTTATACTTCAGAAGGTCCTATATACATTTTATTGAAATTGTGTCACCGCTTTTGGAGAAATGAACAAAAACAAAATATCATAAGTACTTACAACTCGTTCGTGTAAAATAAAATTCTCTAAAAATAAAAATCTCGCCCAGGACGATGGTACCTACGTTGATAGTGTTAAAGCCGGCACTGTGTCTCTGTCTATGGTTTCCTTCAGCGTCATTTTCACAAATTTAAATCGCTAAACTGGATTTCATAGAAAAACATTAATTAACTTGTGATTATACTATTCGCAAAATTCTTTATTATTTTATTATATTTATTATTGTTTATTATTATTTTATTATTATTATATTGTATTATTAACACTGGTTATTGTTGAGGAAATATAGTAGGTACTAGTACCTACCTAATTACCTCTATAATTTGAAATAATCATTTTACACTCTAATTAGTAGGTATGATTTTTAGGGTTCCGTAAAACGTAAAAACGGAACCCTTATAGATTCGTCATGTCTGTTTGTCTGTCTGTCCGTCCGTATGTCGCAGCCACTTTTTGCCGAAACTATGAAAACTACACTGTTGAAACTTGGTAAGTAGGTAGATGTATTCTGTGAACCGCATTAAGATTTTTACAAAAAAATAAAAAAAGATATGGATACTTAGAACTGAACTAGGTACCATACTTAGAACTGAAACGCAAAAAAAATATTCATGAAACCTATACGTGTGGGATGTTTAGTTTATCGATAGGTCTTCAAAAATGATGTTGAGGTTTCTAATATAATTTTTGCCTACGCTGAATAGTTTGCGCGTGAGACACTTCCAAAGTGGTAAAATGTGCCCCCCCCCCCCCCTCTAACTTCTAAAATAAGAGAATGATAAATTTAAAAAATATATATGATGTATATTAGTATGTAAACTACCAACGAAAATTAGTTTGAATTCGATCTGATGAGTAGTTTTTTTTGGTACGTCATAAATACATTATTATTAAAACATCGATCAAAATTACACCGAACTACAATTTATGTATTATGTTACTTGCTACTACGGAACCCTTCATGGGGTGTCCAACTCGCACTTGGCCGCTTTTTTATTTGTAACGTACCTTTATAGCTTAATGTACTGAATGTATACTACTCACTTTACGTATACCTATAAAAAACAATCTCCATTACAGATTACAAGATTCTTCAATGTGTGCCAGGCCTCCAAAGATATGGGTAAAATCCAGCAAAAGGATCTACTGACCCTGCTAAACAATAGCACTGAAGGTAAGGCTTAAAAAATACTATGAAAATTTATATAACGTGGTTATTACATATTTTTTTAACTTACACATCTTATTACCAGAATGGGGTTTTCTCGTGTAACGATATGGTCAGATCACGTACTTATTTATGTATTATGTAAAGAGATACCTATAAAATTAACGTGGTTGTTACACATATTGATTAGGTAAACGGGTAACTCATGTGTAATGAGGTCGGTCAATCCGACTCGAGTTTCGGCCGCGTCCGGCGGCCTTTTTCGATAGTGTTCTTTTTCGAGAGTGTACGCGCCCGATGGCGTCCCATTTGGCACTCAACCACTCAGGGTTGACCGACCTCATTACACGTGAGTTACCCGTTTACCTAATCAATATGAGATACCTATATATATTTGCGGACATTTCATACACAACACCATACACTATCTAGCACGAAGTAACTATTTTCTGATCTGTGATCTAGCCCCAAAATAAGCATTGTAAATAGCTTGTATTATGGAAGGGGGCACCTTCCTTTCAGTCCTGATTTGGCTCCGTGTGGCTTCTTTTTATTCCCTTAAATGAAAAATGGTTGTCTGTAAAGTCGGTTTACTGACGATAGTTAAACGTGACAACGTCTTAAGAAATCAGTACGTTGATAGCGCGAGTAGTGATACCGCTCGACTCGGCGGGTGGCGCCCTCAGCGCTCAGCTTCGTCCGCATGGCACTGACGACGAACTAACGGTAACGTTACATGCAGCCGGCTTCACCGAATTATAAGACGTTATCACGTCAAAAATCAGCTCAAAGGGATATAGTTTTGATCGCCGGAATACGAATAATAGCGTTTGAGAAGGCCGTGGAAGGGTTGTCTGCGGAGGACTGGAAATTTTTTTTTGAAAATTGGTTCAGACGCATGAAACTTCGTATAGAGGCTGGTGGAGATGGTGGAGAGTTCTTTGAAAAGATTTAGTAAAAATATTTTTTTCATACAAGTTAGTTTTTTAGTTTCTCAAAACTTACTGAATGTCTCACGTATAAAGAGGTTTGTGCAAGAAATGTTTGCTATTTAAAGGTATATTTTGCATTGACTCTTATGGACAATTCAAGGGGATTACGAAAAAATTGTTTACCCATTCATAATCATCATCATCAGCTGCAAGACGTCCACTGCTAAACATAGGCCTCCCCCTTAGATTTCCACAACGAACGATCCTGCGCAACCTGCAACCAGTGGTTTCCAGCGACCTTTGTGAGGTCATTTGTCCATCTAGTGGGAGGCCGTCCAACACTGCGTCTTCCAGTTCGTGGTCGCCATTGAGGAAGAAAGGTTCTCGAACCTTTCTTCCCCAATGGTTGTCAGTTCTGCGAGCGATGTGGCCTGCCCATTGCCACTTCAGCTTGCCTACTCTTTGAGCTATGTCGGCCACTTTAAGGACCACGTCTCAGTTCCATAACCCGTTACTGGCAACACGCACTGGTTAAAGACTGTCGTCTTTAGGCATTGGGGTATTTTGGACTCAAAGATGTGCCAAAGTTTCCCGAACGCTGCCCATACGAGTTGGATCCTTCGCTGGACCTCTTTGTCGAAGTTGGATCTACCTAATTGGATCTTTTGACCCAGGTAGACATATTCGTCAACAACTTCGAGTGTGGTATTCCCAACAATAACCGGTACAGGTTGGTGAGACATGAACATTTAACCTGACCTTCGTCTTGTCTATATTCATCCTCAAACCTACCTGTTGGGATACTCTACTGAGGTCCCTGAGCATAGCACCGAGGTCTTCCAGTGACTCCGCCACAATGACTATGTCATCGGCAAACCGAAGGTGAGTGATGCATTCGCCGTTGATATTAATTTATTATTTTATTCCAGCGCGGCAGTGAACAGTTTCGGAGATATAACATCTCCCTGTCTCACGCCTTTCTGTAGCTGGATATGTTTTGTGCTCTGGTCTTGTAATTGGACAGACATTGTAGCTTTGCTGTAGAGACACTTCAACACTTCGATATAGCGATAGTCGATGTGGCATCGCTGGAGAGACTGAAGCACTGCCCAGGTCTCGCTGGAATCGAAGGTTTTTTCATAGTCCACATACGCTATACATAATGGCCGATTATACTTTTCAGTTTTCTGTATAATATGCCGAAGCATGTGGATATGATCCATGGTACTATAGCCTTTTCGGAAACCGGGTTGTTCGGGTGGCTGGAAGTCGTCAAACCTGCGTGCGAGACGATTCGTGATTACCCTCGAAAACAACTTATAAACGTGGTTCAGAAGTGAGATGGGTCTGTAACTCTTCAACAAGGTGTTGTCACCATTTTTGAAGAAGAGCACCACCACACTTCTGCTCCACGCTTCTGGCGTATTACCGTCAAGTATGACGGAGTTGAACAGCTTCTGGAGGACTTGAAGTACCGGTTTTCCACCCGCTCTCAGAAGCTCAGTCGTAATTCCGTCGTCGCCAGGTGACTTTTTGTTTTAAGCTGTTTGAGGGCCATCCTAATCTCATACAGGCTGACTTCCGGGATATCTTCGGTAAAGTGTCGGGTCAGCTTGGCTCTGGGGTCTTTTGCCATTCTAACGACAGGTTGTGCTTGCGTAGAGGTGTATTACGTAGGAGAAACAGGGAGAAATGTGTCCACAAGACTCGCCGAGCACATTCGTGCAATGAAAAATGTAGACGTTAACGGGTCTGCGGTGGCGGAACATGCTCTCAGGTCGGACGCCCAACATTTTATTCGTTTCGATAAGGCGGAGGTCCTGGCACGGGAGAAGTTTTTTGTACGCCGTAAGGTAAGGGAGGCCATCGAAATTGATAAGCGTCCTACCTTTAAAGATGGAGGATGGCATGTGCCGCCCGCTTGGAAGCCGTGCCTATATAGTACTCGGCATTGTGTTCGTAATACGAGTGAAGACACAGTGAGCTCAGTGTGCTGCAATGTTCCCGACTCGCAGCTCACTAGTGATGAAGAGTTCGAGTGTATTCCTGCGCAACCCTCTCGCACCCCCTCATCTGCACCCCCGCAACAGCCGATGACCTGCGTGCGCGCCGCGCGGCGATCCGCAGTGCCAAACGGGACGCCATCGGGCGCGTACACTCTCCTTGAAAAAGGCCGCCGGACGCGGCCGAAACTCGAGTCGGATTGACCGACCTCATTACACGTGAGTTACCCGTTTACCTAATCAATATGTGTAACAACCACGTTAATTTTAATACTAAAAAAGGTGTATAACTGTTCATAGAACCTCTCAATCTCCTCCAAAATATCGGCTTCGACGAGACGACGTTACCACTGTCGGTTTTCAGTTTGGTCAATTGACTTTGTCCAAGAGACAGATTTCTTGCAAACACTTTCGCGCCTTTATTCCACTTGATCGCTTCCTCAACACTCGAAGTATTGAAGCAGCGTATGTCGCGTCGCACACAAGTAGAGATCTGTCTATTGAGCCGTTTGTATACCGTCGTGTGGACCGAAGACTGCAATCGCATATTTCGCCTAACCGCCATGAGATTTAGAGTGTGATCGGAGAGCTGTTAGGTTCTATTTTGGTGTTGGCTCTTGTAGAATTTTTTGCCTGAACAGTTTCCACCAGCCTGTCGTTTATTTCGTCCGCCGTTACGCATTCATCTAAGGTTTCGAAGCGATTTTGAAGTTCGAGTTGAAAATTATCGGGATTTTCGATCTGAGCATAATTTGGTCGACGCATTGACTTCATTAGACGAGATCTTTCGAACTGAATGTTTAGATTCAGCGTGCCTCTTACAATACGGTGATCGCTGCCGGTCTTGACCCTGCTGATCTCAGAGACATCGCTGAATATTTGCCGTTTAGTCGTCATAATGAAGTCGATTTCATTTTTTGTGGAACCGTCTGGGATAATCCAGGTCCACTTTCGTTGTGGCTGTTTCATGAAAAAGGAGTTCATCATAAAGAGGCTCTATCTTTCCAAGAAATCACCTAGACCTCTTGGGTTCCGCTGCCCATATCCGAATTGTCCAACTCTTGAGAGTTCATCGCTACGTTTGCCAAGTTTCGCGTTGAAGTCTCCCATCACAACTGTGAAATGTGTTGGCGAGACATGAGTATGGCTTTGGAGATGTCCTCATACATGGTCTCAACCTCTTCGTCGGGATGTGTCGAGGTCGGTGCGTATACCTGTGTGACCTTCAATGAATACCAGTCGGTAATTTTAAGTACAAGGTATCCAACCTTGCTCGACACACTCTCGATCATTATCACGTACCCATTACGATTACGTATTTATGATTTATTCTATGATATTATGGATTCTGTACGTTTTCGGAATTATTATTTTTCTTTTGCTATTTGACTGGTCTCCTGCCTTATTAAAATTTTATATAAACGCTTCCCAAATGACCCTCCCTGACCAGAGTAACTTGGCAAGGTGGGGAAAAGCCTCTGAAAAATGTTGCTATACTTGTGGTGAGGCGATATGTACAGCAAGGCACATATTGGTGGGACGCAAGGTGCTCCTTAATAGGGGTCGTTACTCACAGCGCCATGACAGAGTACTTGAAATCATACGTGAAGCCGTAAGCCTTTCGGTAGCTAGAGCCCAAAAGGGATTGACGATAAACAAAAGACAAATTAACTTTGTAAAAGAGGGCTCAACTTCAAACTCCAAGAACAAGCCTTGCTCAATCCTGGGTTCAGCACCTGATTGGACTATTTTAATGGACACGTATGTAAAGCACTACAAAATCCCAGAGGATGTGGGTGTTTCGTCATCCAGACCGGACATTTTCCTTTTTTCTAGGGCTACGAAACGCATAGTCCTTGTAGAACTTACCGTACCGTGGGAAACTAATATACCTAAAGACCACGCGATGAAACAAAATAAGGATTACGACTTTCAAAACGAATTAAAAAAAATGGCTATGTAGTTAATTTATACGCTGTAGAAGAAGGAGCGAGAGGTATACCAGCAAAATCTCTCTATAACCTGCTGAAAGACCTTTGCTTGTCCAGAAGTGCAGTAAGTTCTATACTAGAACGAGTATCTTAAGCTTCACTAGTAGGATCATATTGGATTTGGCTGGGCAGGGAGAGAAATACGAGTAGTGAAGGTGAGTGTTGACGTACGTCACCAAAAGGGGCTCCTTTTAAACCTACGCCCGAGTCACAAGTCTTGGGGTCTATTCGAGATTTCTCTCTCTGCCACACGATGGACCCGCACGGTGAATCCATTGAATGCTAAGAAGTTCGTCTCGTCTCTCTATTGATAATACGTACCTAGTTATTTTTTCTAAATTTTATTGACTTATTTCAAGTAAATTTGTTTCAGAAATGCAGCTTTTAGGTGACCGAATTTCGAAAATAGAGGATATTCTGACGAAAACTGTGAGCGGATTGAAAGAACTCCCGAAAGTAAGTGGCGTCAAGAGTTGCCGAACCGACGATGCAGAGCTGACAGGAGCCGTGATCAGGGAAATTGTTGACTTCAAAAAAGTAACTAATCAATGTAAGTAAACGACAAAATACGTTCAAAAACTAAAACCTGAGTGCTAATAAAACGACAATACTAGACTACACTATTAATAAAATCGTTGCCTGAGTGAGCTTTCACGATGATTATAATCTTGGTGTCTTCAAGTCGAGAGGAAATCGGTTTCTTCTAAGTAAGCGTGTTCAATCGTAGATCGCATCGTCACTTTAAACTTTGCGAGATTGAGGTCAAGTGGAAACCTATAAATGCTTAAATAAAACTCACGCTAACAAGAGGACCCGCGAACTAACTAAATGCAGAGGAGGAATAAAACCTCTCGTTCAAGTTTTTGGAGCGTTATCCATAGGAAAACGGGCAGGGTGGTAGGTGTAAGTTACGGCTGGTCTAGTCGGGAGAACGGCGCCTGCCGATCCGGAGACCCCGGGTTCAAACCCCACACGCACCACTGTCTTTGTGAAGTCATGTGCGTAATACCGCTAACTTAAAACGGTGAAGGAAAACATCGTGAGGAAACCGACATGTACCTAGAATCTTTCGAAGTCATGTGTCATCCACCAACCCGCACTGGGCCAGCGTGGTGGATTATGGCCTAAACTCTCTCCTTGCGAAAGAAGGCCCCGAGTCCCAGCAGTGGGAACGTTTAGTGGGCTGTTGATGATGATAAAAAATTGCCTTTATCTATTTTTGCTGAACACCGCTATAGGTAAAAATCGCTGCAATATTATCAATATCGTCCATATTCGCCAAGAGCACGAGGACAGTGATCGTTGTAGGCTCGTTGTACGTCCACACTTGACGCCGCGAACGACGAAGCCAAGAACGGCTCCGCTTGTGCTCGGCTCTCCTAGCGTAGACGCAGAGCTTTAAGCTGTGTCTACGCTATAAGACATTTATTTGTCGTCTAGGTATGACACTTTCAGTTGAAGACAAATGGGCCAAAAGACTGTCTACGCTTATTATCTAAGTTTTGAGATAATTTTACTTGACATTGATGCTGTTAAAAATAAGCACAGCGCACCAAACCATACAAATTTGGCACCAAACATGCTAACATGTTTGGTGCCAAATTTGTATGGTTTGGTTTGGTGGTATTTGTATGGTGCCAAATCATGTTGCAAGAACTAAACAAATCAATCTAACATTTTGAAGTCAGATAGACTAAGTATTTGTCTGGAATAAGATACCATGATTCTTATTTCACCGTTTTAAGTTAGCGGCATTACGCAATTTTTTATAGTAATCCTCATATTTTGGGTCCCATATCAATGGATTAATTTGATATAATTCAATTAATCGCACAAAAGCATCTTCGGTCCACGTTTCTGTGATATTCGGCTTGAGCGACCGACGCGACGTCTGTTACTAAACACGCTCACGAGCGCACTGCGAGCGCGAAGCAAATCCCTTTGTGTTTTGTGTTCGTCAAAAAATCGACAACAGGCGGAACGCAGCCGAGCACGAACGAAATGCTCGCAGCGCGCTCGTTCGAAGCTTGTAAGTCGGTCCACACTAGACGAATTGGGTTCGGCTCCTGCTCCGCTCGTGCTCGGCTCTCCTAACGTAGACGCAGCTTTAGCGTGGAATTGTGTCAAGTGAAATTTGAAGCCTATGCTTATGTATTCGTCGTGCATATATAGATACTCGTTATTGGTACAGAATACACAATAATAATTATTCAACAATAAACATTAAAAGTAATGCAAGAGTCTTTAACTAACCATCAATGGCAACCTTAGGATGGAAAATAATGTGCGGAAAAATGAACGAAACGAATGAAAGTAATTTAATCCAGATTGATCCAAACCGACTGCAGCGCCATCTGCCGGGCTGATTTGTGAATTTAAACTATACAGGGCGCCGCCCGAACTCATACAAAAAATTCATTCCATTCGGTCCAGCCATTTTTAAGAAGAGTTCACTGACACGCACACGTACAGTATAATTATATGGGTCTATATGGGTGTATATGGGGTGGCATAACAATTTTTGTCCTATTTTAGGTAGGCATAACGTTTTTAGGACTAATGATAATTTACCATAACAACTAAACGCATAACTGTCTTCGCATAATGTAACTAGCATAACCATATATGACATAACGATAACTTAGCATAATGTTTAAACGCATAGCCATATATAGCATACAGATAACTTAGTATGTTTCCACGCATAACTATAAATAGCATAATGTTTAAAGGCACACATTGAGAAAAGCATAACAATACTTAAACATAATGATCAACGGCATACACTTTAAACGCTTAACTAAAAAAACAAGTGCAAAGAGCGAACTGTAGCAACATTATTTAAATAAAATACATGGGTGTGTGAAATGCGGGTGGGTATTTTGACAACAATATTTATTATTCGTAATGTAGGTATCTACTAATTAAATGGAATATCATTGCCAATAGTATCTGTCATTGTCGCATTCGTGTTATCACACTGTTGCTGTGAAATTATTTAGTATATTTTGAGGATTAAGAATCGTTAGTCTGAGAATAACACCATTTTTTTTATAGTAAACACCGTTTATGGTAGGTACTATAAAAGGTCTTTATGCAGTAGTATAACAATTTTTATGTAGACAACGTTTTTAGGGCTTAAAAACCTACATACACCTAAAACATATGGTGCACTTTTTGACTCCGGGTGGGCTCCCGCCAGAAGCTCTGCGGTCAGCCCTGAAGCTCAAAGGCTCAAAAAATACTCGACCTGCGCTCCACTACGGAGGTCGCCGGCTCGCTTCGCTCGCCACCTCACCCCTTCGCTACGCTTGGCCTCGCATGGATCGCTCCATTCAGGACCTCCTTTGAGCTTCTGGCTCCCCGCATTTTTTACTAACACTCTAGGGGTAGTAGAGACAAGACTAGGTGGAGTCGGGGTGCTCCGAGTCGGATCTGGGTCCTATGCAGCCTGGTTATATATTACGTAGCACAACAAATAATTAATAAATGCCTAAATGCGTCTGAGCAACAGTCAAATCGAACGTAGTACAATAGATTTTTATGATTAAAACACATTACGCCAAAAAATGATTATGCAAAAGTTACATTATGACACTATATATTATGCTACATTCATTATGACAAAGTAAATTAGGGGAAAAATAATATGCGATTTAAAAGGGACCTTAAGAAAATTAGAACAAATTAAAAAATGCTTAAAAACTATTATGCGTCTCATCAATAGTTGAATTAAATGTAGTACAATAGATTGTTATGCATAAAACACATAACGCCAAAAAAATATTATGCGAAAGTTGCATTATGACACTATACATTATGCTACATTCATTATGACAAAGTAAATTAGGAACAATAAATTATGCGTTCTAATAGGCTCCCTAATTATTTAGGTATATAAAACTAGTAGGATAGGCTTTTTTTAAACCCCTATTTCATTTATTCCAGTGTTAGCCGAATTGGCTGTGGAAATCATAAACCAGTCTAAAATACTACAACAGGAGACGAATACCAGTATTCGACAGAGTAGAGACGAGAGACAGGCCATGAAAAGTTTCGTTATCGACGTCTTCAATCGGGTAAGCATTTTTTTTTCAATTAATTGAGTATTTTTAAAGTGAAAATTTATTTTGGCGCATCACATACAGATTTTCATTGGGCTATGAATTGAGCTCGAGCGTCACGTTCGTAAATTAAAGAAATCTTCGGGTAAACTCGGATGATCAAGCCGACCATGGTTATGGCCACGCCCTCCAGTTTCACCCGCGTAGGATCCAAAGTGAGCTATCAAATTCTGATCAATTATTTTAACTTTTATCTTTTTTTATTATTTCAACTATCACACTTATCACAATTTTTGCTCTTATATACGCTGATTCGATGAACTTCGTTCTACCTAGGCAATAAATGAGCAGATTTAGGATTAGGACGAAGACGGTAATCATCAAAACACACGTGTATCATACGACGTTTATCAACACACTTGCGAATAAAATAACAATAAAAAAAAATGGTTGTCTGTAAAGTCGGTTTACTGACGATAGCATAGAATAGACGATAGTTAAACGTGACAACGTCTTAAGAAATCAGTACGCTGATAGCGCGAGTAGTGATACCGCTCGACTCGGCGGGTGGCGCCCTCAGCGCTCAGCTTCGTCCACATGGCACTGACGACGAACTAACGGTAACGTTACATGACGTCATGTTTTGCGGGCGTGCAGCCGGCTTCACCGAATTATAAGACGTTATCACGTCAATAATCATTATAACAGTGAAAAAGAGCTATGAAAAATGTAGGTATTATGTATTGTTTTTGCGGGAAAAATGCGCGCGCAATAGATTTTTATTTTTGCTCCTGTGGATAGCGTTTTTTGCCACTAATAAAGCTCTAGGTTCCTAGGATTACGTTGCCGTCACATAGCGGACGTAATATTACGGACGTAAAACTACGGCCGTCTTTACGGCGACGACATGTGGAAAGTTCCACTGCCGCTATATTACGTCGTCAGCCAGCAACCTCAACAAGCAGGAGAGAAAAAGAAGGACCTTGATTTAATCAAGTATGGTATAATAATCTTTAATCAGTTACTTGGAGGATGAACTATTAAAAGAGGAAAATAATCGTAGGGTAGAAGATAATTTATTCAAACCGAGTGGTATAGAAGGGGCATTAGAAATTTTAGTACGTCGTCGCAGCTCCAGTTGGAATTAAAACCCATTCTGTACGTCGTACGGACGTCGGTCCAGTCAAAAAAACTCTAAATATATCGATATGGCTTCACCGCTATAATCTTACGTTCGAAAAAAACGTTCACGAACTATTCAACACCGTCAAGACGGCCGTCTTTCAAATAGCGTCACCGCTTCTTTACGTTACGTTGTTAATCATCGTCCTCTAACAAACCGCGCCATAGTGTTAACATAGACAACGTTCTCGTGACGTCATTCACCGCTACATTACGTCCGCTATGTGACGGCAACGTAATCCTAGGAAACCAGAGCATTACAAAATGTGTTTTTTTTTCTGTATTACAAAAAACCTAAAGTGTATGTAATATGTGAGTTAATGTTTTATATTATGACACGGACAAGTTCAAATTATTTATTTACAGACGACGTTGCATGAAGTGAGCAAGCAATAGCTACACTAAATTTCTTTTGTGATTTTGTTTTTTTTGTATGTATATGGCTTTTAGTAAAGAGTTTTCTTTTCTTATCTTATCTTTATTCTATTCAACACGATATTTTTTGTATCGAAACTTTTTAAGAACAAAGCAACTCAACCAATAAAAAACTCTGTGACTCAATTGTGAGTAATAGTAATGAAAAAGTCACTGTTTGATTATAGGTGTTATTACATGCCTGTTAGCGGTGAAATTAGAGCCACTCTATGACCAAGTGTATTGAAAAATATATTACCAGCAATATCCCGGGAAAAATATATGACAGCCTATGGTCATTTTACTTGGAGAAATGAAAATTGAAAAGAATTTTCATAGTAAAATTGTGAAAATGTTTCATATGTTAATATGAGTTTTTAGTTGTTTTATTCTTAGAATACCTACCTACTATTTAATTTCAATTCAGTCATTATTTCGTTTCATTAAACAATAATATTATTACAATAAAATATGGGGCGCCTTTTATTTTCTCATAGTGGGTGATAAAAAGTAGAGTATATCACTCGGGTGCAATAGTACATTATGATATAAGTGCGGTAAGTTGATAATTACAGCCGAGGCTTTATTGCTAGCTCGAGCCGAAGGCGAGAGCTATAATTAGCAGAGGCTGTAATTATCAAAGCGCACGTATGTCATACGACGTTTTATGACATATTTGCGAGGAAATAAACAAAACTCTGACGACATTTTCAAATAAAACAATACAGCGAAAAAAAACGCGCGGAATAATATTTACTTGATCACAGGTCACACGTCACAGCACAGAGTAAGTAATCACTATGAATCACAGATTAGCAATGCGCGCGCATCGGCGCCTTTTTTTTTTAAGCAACGGCACAGAACCAGCCGGTATGCCTTACTTACTTTATTGCCGGTACTTTATTATTAATGAATAATAAAGTAAATTAATATTTTTGTGTTTTGTTACAGAAAGATTATTTATGGTCTAAATTAATTAAATTAACGAATTTAATAATTCTTTATTATATTTTACCTCTCAAAGTTAATTTTATTCATAAAATGTTGACCACACTTTTCTGACATAAAAACTCTTTACTAAGATTTAAAAAGGTACCGTTCGTTTTAGACGGAGCATGTCTCTCTACCTAGTCTGTGGACGGAGCATTTTGAAACCGTGCGTTTTACATTACACATTACAGCACTAGTGCGTAATAAGATACATTACGATACAGAAATTGATCCAATAAGAGACCCTTTACGAGCAAATATGTTATAAAATATATTTATAGCTCGGGTGACGTACTTTGAATCCCTCGCTACGTTCAGGATTCAAAAAAACGCCCTCCTCGTCATAACATTATTTTGTTACCTTGTGATACAAGATACTTACAATCTACTACATTATTAAGCAAAAGTTGTTCGTTATTATGACCCGCCCCTCTACCGCCTAACTAAATCGGCTATGGCTTTGCTGTTGTTGTCGTTATCATTTCAAGCGAAAAGAAAAGAGAGAGAAACATCAAAGCTATGATATTTTTCGTTCGGCAGTAGACCTCTTTCCTTCCCTTCGCTACCCTTTCTTTTCGCTAGATGTAGGTTTTTGGCGTAATCCTTTAGTTTTTTATTTTATAATTAAATAAATTATTCGTATTTCCTGATATAGATAAACACCTGTAAAGGAGATACAAACGACGTGAACACACCCCGAGAATTAGTCCAAGATCTGGACAAATCAGTCGAAGACAGCGGACAAAACAAGTAAGTACATCCGTTTTGTTATCATTTTTGTTTAATACTAGCAGCGCTTCACAGTTTTTGAAGTGAAAACTTCTTTAGGCGCGCTATAGACAGAATTTTCATGGGCTGTGAAATGGATTCATCAATCGTCACGTTTGGATATGATAATGGATCGGATCGGATCGGATATGAAATCTTCGGGTAAACTCGGTAAAAACGGCCAGGTAGGTACCAGGGTAACAGACACAGTAAAGAGTTTCGATTACCTACCTCCAACAGCCCAGCGTTTATCTCCAGATACCAGGACAACAGAAATATAAAAGAGTTGCGTTTGCCCCTAGGTACCAGTACCAGGGCAACAGAAACAGTAAAGAGTTGCAATATTCTGTATAATTACGTTGATATAAAACTAGATGGCGCAACCATCGATTTAGCTGGCGGTGTTGAAATTATGCGAATGTACATAGACCTACGGTGGTTTAACAAATAAGTTGTCTTCTGACAAGGTGATAAATAAATTAGACAATTCAATTAAAAGTGAAAACATTTGAGTCACAAGTTTTCACTTCTATCGGCAGTTCCTATGACTGACAATTTTTTTTTCAAATTGTGTTGTTTTTAATCAGTCGCAGGAAGTTCGTTCCTACCTGGTTAGTCCCTGTCCCATGACTCCACATTTTTTTCCTTCCTATGTTATACTATATTATTTCCCCCAGTGCGTACTATGTTTGGCAGGCAGGAATTATTACGAACTAATTTACCTTCTATACACAATCTCGTTTCTAGGAATTTCTTATCGACCCGGAGTCACCGGAGGTCACCGCCGAGTTGTGATCTTTTGTTGCCCTTTGGAAACTGCAATTTTGGTAAGCCTTCTTGGCACTCGGAACATGAAACGACTTATCGCAAATGATTTATTTGAATTCATTACATGATACGTATTTCTAAAATAATCTAAGTACACAGTAACAGCACGAAAATTCTGTCTATAGTGCGCCTAAAGAAGTTTTCACTTCAAAAAAAAATTGGCAGTCATAGGAACTGCCGATAGAAGTGAAAGCTTATAACTCAGCTTTGATAGCTTACCTTGGAAACTACACGGGTGTAACCGGAGTCGTGAGTCAATGGGAAATGCTGACGCATTTCTAGATGCCCAATCGCCAAGGTCCCGAGTTTATCCGAAGATTTCTTATTATACCCGAGCGTGACGGAAGAAATCAATTTACACCCCACGAAAAATTTGTCTAGGCGCGCCTAAAGAAGTTTTCACTTCAATATTGGTTAATTTTATTATTTATTAAATTATTAATTATAAAAAATTTCGCCTATGGCGCTCGTACTGCTAAAACCGGTATAAGCGTAAAGTCGAATCCCAGTTGCATCTTTAAGTTATGCTCTATTCTATGGTTATGCTTCAATCGTTTAATATTTCTTTGGCTTGACCGTTCAAAGTTAGCGTAAAATGTTTACTGTTGAAATTTGATTTTTTTCCCGAAGTGTCTGTTGTGGAGGTCCCGGGGTATATGCCCCGTTTGCCCTCCCCTGAATCCGGCCCTGGGTTGCCCTAGCGTGTCCTACCCTAACGCTGGTACTGCGCTTATGTAATCGAACATTCGCGCCGCTTTGCCACTACGACACGGGACATTTTTCATGTAGTCGTTATCCCACTGGTGGTCAAACGTCTCCCCCAATTCCCTTCACTTATTCCGGTACTGAGCTTCCGTCTTCCTATTTGTGTTTAACGTTTCATCCCTCGGAAAGATTATTTTTGCTCTTCGATATCCGAGTCCAAAAGTCGTTTATATCCTTTATAGTTATAGGATAAAATAAATTGTAATGTAGAACATTGTGTGCTAGCTACGTTTGTGAATTCAAAACATAATAAAACCTATTTACTTCTACCTAGGTGCCAAATTTTTATTATAGGTACAACTATTTTTTAATTCGTTAAAAACTCCGACTCGAAACCTCCGTGGAGTACTCTTTTTAATTTGCCTTGCGCGAAATTTTCTTTTCACCTATGTGACCTATGGCCTATGGAGGATAGAGGTAAGGAATGTTATCTCAAATGGTAGACAATTTTAAAAAGGGTCCAACTGTATGCTGTAAAAAATAGTTTACAACATCTTCCCCAATGGCGCTGGTGTAGACAAAGCCAAATTGTATAAATGTAGCAAACGAATTGAGCCGAGTTCAAAAAAATATTAGTGTTGACTGTAATAGTTACTTTTAGAACATTTCAACTAACTACTTGCGTAGTACAAAATAGTATCTTAAGTTACTATTTTGAGAAAACTTGCACCTAGCTAGGGTGATTTTATTTTGCGAATTGTGAATAGTACGTCTAATGATTTCCTTTAAAATTTACCCTGGTGCTAATGTGGCGCCACCCTAATTTAATGCACACTTTTAATGTACACAGATGATACTCTTTACTTCAACCCTCCATATTTGTATGGTAAAGGTGTTATTGTTTGAACCTTGGGTTTAAAACAGGAAACTTGAAAACATGTGAAAACCCTAAAATTAGTGATTCTAGCGACGAATAAGTTTATTTCACGCCAACAGAATTGACTGAAACTGTTAATAATGCGCAAAGCATTTAGTAGATTCCAATTTTTTAATCCTTCGGCTTGCTCGATCATCAAAATAGAGCACGCGGTTAAAAAGCAACTTGGCACTCTTGTGTAACAAATTACTATTAAAAGTTATACTATTATTATTATAGTAATTACCTAATTACGAACTCGTCTACCCGTCGCGTTGTATGTAAAACGACCCTGGAGCCGATGTGTGATTTGATGACATAGCAATGTGTAATTTGTATGGATAATTTCAGAATTTCGGCGGAGGAGGCAAGTTTACCATCGAAATCTTTCAAGAAAATAACAAATGATGACATTGGAGAGCTACAACAACAGCTCTTAAAAGTTTGGCAATATCTCGACGTAAGTGAAAAGTGACATACTTACATATAATTAGTCCACTTTATGTAGTGGTAGGAATCTTGGCAGAGTCGGCCTGGGGAAGTACCACACCTTTGCCAATTATTCTACTGCCAAGCAGTAAAGTGCGAACATTACTGTGTTCCGGTGTGAAGGGCAATGTTTCCAGATAAATTACAGGGCTTAGAGATGTAATATCTTAGATCTCTGGTTGATGAGCGCAGTGCAGTGCTAGCTAATGATCTGGACTCTTCATGGTCCAACAGCTGCGTGTCATTGTGATGTTATGTGGCAGGCATGTTGTTTACCATCAGGCACATGACCTGCTCGCCTCGTCACTATATGCAATTAAAAAAAAGTTTATATGGAAGTTCGTAATTTTTGAAGATAAAACAATGTCGTATCGAGACAATTGACGCGAAGCAAATAAATGTTTGTTTTAGCAATTTTGTAATTACGAACTGTACGGGGATGAAATAGGGGTTGATATGGGGGTTGAAAGTGCATAAATATGGAAGTTCGTCATTATTCGTTGCTGGAGATAAAACCAAGAAATTTTGCAACTGGACACTTGATATCCATACTACTGTATGAATGTTATTTTTAATCAATGTTTTTGTAATGTTTTGTGGTATAATAAAGTGTTTTGTATTGTATTGTACTACTTAATATGAAAAATATGAAACTAAGTAGCTCTCTATCACGCTTCAAAGTCTAAACCACTGAACTGATTATGATGCAATTTGTTACACAGATAGACTAGACTCAGGAGACAAGGGCAACTTTTTATCACGGAATAAGAGTTGAAATTATAAAAAAGTGTTTTAATATAAGCTGATTTTAGTAAACGTAAATTTGTGTGGGTGTACAAGTAAGTACCTAAGTATTTTGCGTGGAGGAAGTCGCGGGTAAAAGCTAGTTGTTATATATTTTTGTTATACATTGTGTAGTCTTACTATTCAACTAATATCTTAAATGTGAATGTTTATTGGCTCAATCACATCGTAAGAACTGAAGGGATCGGACTGAAACTTTCATCCTGAATTAAAAAAATGTAGAGCTCCTAAGCTCATGATGACTAAAAATCTAATCAGTCGGTCAGTTAAATTTGTACAAATATTGTACACGTATTTTTTCTTTTGTACAAATAAAAATGACGAAGGTCTAGTGCTTAGAAGTTTCGAGTGGCGTCACTTCATTGTAAGATTTTTACGAAGACGTTACGTCACAATCCCCCACTCCAAAACTTTGATGATCTTATTCATTATTAATATTTGTAAATTTTAATAATTTGATAAAACAAAAAAAATATAATATTATCTAATAATTCGGATATGATAACGGATATAATAATTAGAATCGTTTATTTTATCTCAATTGTCATTGTCTAAATTCTATACCGACGAAATCGCGGACAGATACTAGTAATTGGCTGGGCTCACGACGCTACCGGCTTATAGGATGTTAATTTGACGATCATAATCATAAATAAACATGTCGATGAACGGTCTTATAGCCAAAAGCCTCGAATGACATATAAATAATAAACAACGCTTTTCGAGGGCCGACTGATTCAAGGATAAGGTGCAGAACATATGTACAGTGTACACTTAACTAAAAAGAAATAAATATGTACTTAAACTAAAAATTAATAAATGACTGGAATAAATTAAATGTAAATTATTATATCATTATAAACTCTTTCCAGGTGGAAAAAAATATTTTGGTTGACATAAAGCCATCGAGTACGACGCCAATTGCACTGAAGAAAAAAGTAGAAGAAATTTATAACAGGATCGACATGATTCTGAAAAGATTGCCTTCTGTGGACGCCCCGCTGGATAACAGTGGTAAGATGACATAAAGTAATAGGCAACCCTTGGAGGATTACATCAGATGTTGAGATATTCAGGGTTTCCGAGCAGAAAAATCGAGCAAAAAAGCGACACGGCCGTACTATAAATATAATACATCCTTTTCTCGAAACAGTATTTACAGGGTATTTTTAACCCCCTATAACTTCGTTGTGGACAAAACCCGAGTGTGGATAAAGAAGGCCGAATTTTTAGTAACCAAACAGTAATTGTATAAACACGGTATATTTAAAATTTAATTCAATTTGAATCAGTAGTTAAGATTTAGAAACAGTCAAAAAATTCTAAATTTTGTCACTCACTGATCATCTCAACACTTCTTGCAGACATGGAAAAATTTAAATCTGAAATTCATCTGAAATCTGAAATGAATTCATCTGTCGGCACAAATGTTTGGATGTTTGTTGCTCAATCACGTGTGAACGGATCGGGTTGAAGATTCGAATAAAGTTAGATAATAGTCTGGAATAACACATGGGCTTTTCATCACAGGAAAATAACCAAAAATAATAAACAAAATAGTAAAACCGCGGGGCGCTACTAGCATAAAATAAGAAACGAAACGCGCCCTTTTCGAAAGCTCGATGTTCGTAGCGAGTGAACGAATGATACTTATTATCTATTCAAAGTTGAGAAAATAAATAAATAAATATTGGTGGATATTTCGCACACAACACTATCTACGAAATTAAATTAACAGAATATGCCAACCCTCTGCACTAAAAATTTCAAAATGGCAACACTGACTATAATCAAAACAATCAAGATTGGGGTACTGATTCTAAACACAAACCGAACGACTCAAATTCGCAATGTCAATCTTTGTCTCTGTCGTTCTAAATATTTCCGTGTCGAGATATCAATCCGACTGGGTTCAGAACAGAATCGCTAAGGCGCGTCCCCGAGCAAAAGCTATCTACTCCTTATCCAAAACAAAAAATTGGCAGTCATAGGAACTGCCGATAGAAGTGAAAACTTAAAACTCAGAATTTGCTTACTTTGCAAACTACACAGGTGTAACCAGAGGGTGTGGCCTGGTCATCATGGCATGACGCCATGCCATGATGGGCAGGCCACGTCCTCACAAAGAAACCATAAAAAATAATTTTACTTATTATGCACCTACTCGAAAAGCCGACATTGTTTAGATTTTGGACTTACACCAACAGATATGCAATTTTATTACGAACAATTTGGTGGAAACATTTTTTTTTCAAAAGATCAAAATCTGATTTTATGAGTTTACTCTAAAACCTGAGCGTAAAACAGTGACAAATCCTACTGTTTCTCTTTTGCTCTTTCTTGCGGTGTGCGATGAGGTAAGAAGTAGGTACTCAAGTTCAATTGCTCGGGGTAGGCCCTTAAAGAAGCATTATTCTGTCGGGTACTCCCATTATTTTTTACCTAAACAATATCCTACTATAAATCAAGTTCCTTGCAATAGTAGCTACCTATAAATGATATATTTGTGTACGTTTAATTTGTTAGATAAAAAACTCTTGTCATAATCATTTTAAAAAATATGTATTTATAGTTGCCCAAAGTCCTGATAACTATGTATTTAATGTATTTTTATCGCACGTAGGTAAGGCTGTGATAGAGTCGAAACCAGCTAAGGATGAAACCCCGGTACTTGTAAGTAAGGATCCCGTAGACGCTAACACCGCAGTACCTACGAATGGAAGTGGGGTACTTGAAAGAAAAGAACCCGTGGGCCCTGCCACCACAGTAACCGAGGTACTTGAAACGAAACCTACGAATGGAAGTGGGGTACTTGAAAGTAAAGAACCCGTGGGCCCTGCCACCACAGTAATCGAGGCACTTGAAACGAAACCTACGAATGGAAGTGGGGTACTTGAAAGTAAAGAACCCGTGGGCTCTACCACCACAGTAATCGAGGCACTTGAAACGAAACCTACGAATGGAAGTGGGGTACTTGAAAGTAAAGAACCCGTGGACCCTGCCATCACAGTAATCGAGGCACTTGAAACGAAACCTACGAATGGAAGTGGGGTACTTGAAAGTAAAGAACCCGTGGGCCCTACCACCACAGTAATCGAGGCACTTGAAACGAAACCTACGAATGGAAGTGGGGTACTTGAAAGTAAAGAACCCGTGGACCCTGCCATCACAGTAATCGAGGCACTTGAAACGAAACCTACGAATGGAAGTGGGGTACTTGAAAGTAAAGAACCCGTGGACCCTGTTACTGCAGTAGCTGCTAGGAATGAAACCGAGGTACCTGACAATAAGAAACCTGTGTACTCTGACATCGTAGCACCTGCTAAGAGTTAAACTGAGGTACGTTAATTTGAGTAGTGGTCCAAACTTTACTTATTAGTTAGAAGCAAAAAAAAGATTATTAATACATTTCTTATTTAATACTTAAATAAATGAGTTGAAAAATAAATTATTCTTATTTTTTACATCATCTCTTACCTCTACCTCGCGCATCTAACGCATCTCTGTCAAAAACCTAATACAGATGTTAAGATCTGCGCCCACTTATAACTACGGCTGTCAGCGAGCGGTCTGCTAATTTGTGATGCCAATGTAATCTTTATCTTAACGTGCATGGCATAAAGCCCATATTTAAGTGTATTTAATTTGTCGGGTGGTAGCAGAGTCGTTTATGTCGACGCAGGCCTTTAACTGAGATTTGGATGTTTATTTATTACGACCAGACTTTAGGTTGTGGTACAATGTCACGAGGTAATAAAATATGCATCATCGGTTTTATATCTATTTATATAAAGTCAAAGGGCCTCGCAAATATCTGCCGCCCAATGCCTCGCAATGGGTAAAGCCGCCACTGGGAGAGCGGTCCACAACTCTGCGTCTTTCCATTTTATATAAGGCCAGAATGCAAGGGTATAAAACTAATGAGTTGTATAGAATGGAAAGACGCCACGACTCTGCCCCTACGCTACGCCGGAAAAAAAATCCGTGTGAGTTAGTTGAATGCATGATTGTAAAATCCTCCTTCAGACCAAATGCAAAAGTTTCGGGAAATCAATGGAACCTGTCTGGTGTAAAAATAAAGTGGCCAAGTGCGAGTTGGACTCGCTCATGAAGGGTTCCGTTGCAGCAAGTAACATAATATACATAGTACACATAGTTCTTGTAGTTCGTTGTAACTTTGATCAAAGTTTCAATAATAGTGTATTTATGACGTACTAAAAAAAACTACTCATCAGATCGAGTTCAAACTAATTTTCGTTGGTAGTTTACATGGTAATGTACATCATATATTTTTTTTAGATTTTTCATTCTCTTACTTTAGAAGTTAGAGGGGGGGGGGCACACATTTTACCACTTTGGAAGTGTCTCTCGCGCAAACTATTCAGTGTAGACGAAAATGATTTTAGAAACCTCAACATCATTTTTGAAGACCTATCGATAGACAGCCCACACGTGTAGGTTTGATGAAAAAAAAATTTGTGAGTTTCAGTTCTCAGTATGGGGGGCAACCCTAATTTATCTTCTTTTTTTTTTTGTTCAAATCTTAATGCGGTTCACAGAATACATCTACTTACCAAGTTTCAACAGTGTAGTTCTCATAGTTTCGGCAAAAAGTGGCTGTGACATACGGACGAACAGACAGACAGACAGATAGACATGACGAATCTATAAGGGTTCCGTTTTTACGTTTTACGGAACCCTAAAAAATAACTGAGTTAGATGTTTTTTTCAACTAAATATATTTAAAAATATTTTATTTAAGTACCTAGTGGTAGAAAACGTACCCACAAATACGCATTAGTTGACTTTTTATAGGTATTTAAAGATTTTGGATGAGGAGGGTTTTTACAGTCATTTATACACAGTGTGTTTTTACAATCAAAGTCCAGTTTTTCAGGTTTTTTTGTAACCATTTATTTGTATTAATATTCAAAATGTTTGGTTAGGTCTTCGTCCTCAATGGTTTCGACTGTGGGGAAATGCAATATTGTGTTCCAAAATGTAATTTTTGCCTCTCTCAGTACAAACTGACGTCATTTTTTAAGCTATTGCATAGCTTTTATCGCAGGCCTGGAGACCGAATTTTCAGACATCGTAGAGCATGGTGCATCTCTTTCTTGTGTTCACAAGAAAGAGGGATGGCGGTTTTTTGTTTCAGTCTTTTTAAAATATTGAACTCACCATTTTTTAAATTCTGTTATATCATCTCCGCTAACCAAGCGAACTGTAAAAGAATCACTCTGCCTGCTGGAAGACACGATTAATTCTACAAGTTCTACAAGAAATGAAATTTTCTGTGGTTTAGTCACCGACACTTTTCATAGCTCGTGACTTAGCCGATAAAACAATAGTTTTAGAGTATACGTCCATCTACGTCCGTTAGTTCACTTGATTTAAATAAACTAATCAGTAAAAACGTTATTTTTTACCGGTACCATTTATAGGTATTTTCATGTTTTTGGTCGTAAAAAACCACCTCATCCAGGATAAGGTGAGTTTTTACGCTCATCAAAATATTCGTACCGTCCCCATTTCTGTAGGTTGTATGTATGGCAGAGGTGTGTTTATACGCTTAATCGATGTATCTTGCCCTAGAGATATGAAATCAATCAAATAAAAGGATTTCGCGAAAAGTGGTATGAGGTGGGTTTTTACAATGATGCATTCAGTTGCCCTACCAACTAACTCACACAGATTTTTTTTCTGCCACTTTTAGTGGTATCGAACTTGACATACCCGATGTCTCTGCGCGCCAGACGACGCGTAAATGCATTTCATCCACAAGATAGGCTTTGAATCTCTTCTCGTAACAAAAATACTCGAGTCGAATAATTTTGTGAGAATAAATAATTGTTCTCACTATTAAGTAATTATTAATTAATTATTTAACTTTCGAAAAAAACAAAAACCGACTTCAATTTAAAACTAAATTGAGATACTGGATCAAATTTCATAAGAAACCATCTAGGACTAGCCGTACTAAAACTAACGATCTCAATACACAGATGTGCCCTCTCAAACTTCAGGGTGCACGGCATCGTGTCATTGTTGGGAAGAGTGAGCTCACTCTGAGGTTGCAGGAAGCGGTGGACGCCGGACGTTTTTACCTACCTATCACTATTCGTTATCAACAACCAAAGTAAATAGAACCACAGCAGATCTCACCGCTAGCGGTTGTAGATTCTAGGGGTCAAGTAGATTAGTTGCTTGTAAACCACTTACGATACACACAGAGACGCAGTTTATTGCCAATTTCAAGGTGCTCAGGGCACATCTATGTTTTACATCGATGACTAAAACAAATTGTTTTGCCAGACATATTGCATGTCTCGCTAGATTCTAGAAGAAGAGGCCAGTTTGTAGGGGTTAATTTTAAAAATGTGTTGTATCATCTTATCTTACGTGCAAATAGTAATGAAGATTTTTGTATTTGTACTAAGTCGTCTAGAAATATGAATGTACATTTTAGTTTTTTGTTCATCAATCAAAAACCGCCACACCAATTTCGATAATAAAATTATGGAACCACATTTGAATTTCAATCTACGTACGAACGTCTACTCTGATTCCACGAAAATGAAATTTCGAAAAAATACTCGCGACTTTCCTACTCTCGTTCTACTTCGTTTCGACCGATACAACATTATTTGACGTTTAAATGGTCTAAGCATACTCTAATTACAGTAGGCTTAGCACATTTAAACAGACAAAACGACGGATCGAAGTAGAATCGGAGTTGGAAAATCGCGAGTTTATTGCGAAATTACGTTTTCGTTGAATTAGAGTAGACATCCTAATCTTCGAAACAAAAAAGAAGCGTTAAAAAAACAACCAAATAATGTTGTTTATCAGATTGGTTTACCTATGCTTTATACTACAGATCTTCGAAAAAAGGCGCGTATTTTGTTTATGACAACCTCTGTGGACTGTCGGTCGGGCGGGCGCCACAAACCTCCTTCAAAATATTTAGAAGTGCCAGTTTCAATTACTCACGGCCATAAATCCCGGCCCGTATAAGCACCTCGAGATAAAGATAAAGCCAGTACATTGCTCTTTTAATTTCGGTCAAGCTAACATAGCCATTCGTGAACTAGACTGTTATCAAGATTTACACATTAGCGCCGCTTTACGAAACTTCTTTGTACGTCGTTCGGACCCGAAATAAAGACGACTGCGATAGAAGACCAAAATTATTAAATAACATGACAATACACTACTTACAAATTTGGTATAGTGAAGACGAAATGTTGTTGCTTACTTTAACGGTTGTTCACTGTAGGTATAAATTATCGCGGTTCACGGCAAATATCTCGAAATGATGATACTATTATGCTTGTAACTTCTTGATAGATATACGTTGCTTAAGATGGTGGATACAAACTGAAACTTGGTATCTTCAAGTTGAGAGTGAATCGGTTTCTTCTAGGTAAGCACGTTCTATCGTCGACCACATCATCGCTTCTCCCGCGAGATGGTGGTCAAGCGCAAACCTATTCATAAATTTTCTTCGAAAAATACAAACCTCAATTTAAAATTAAACTCCGACACTCGACTCAATTTCATATTTTTTGTGAAATCTACTATGACGTCCTCCAGATAAAGGTAAGCCAATTATAGTTATTTTGTTGTAATTTCAAAAACCACCACACAGATTGTGATTAGGTAAATTTATATAGGATCACCTCTGAACCTCTACCAATTGAAAGAAGAACTATCAAAATCTATTCACATACAAAAAAATTGGCAGTCATAGGAACTGCCGATAGAAGTGAAAACTTGCTGTTGCCCTGGTACTGGTACCTAGGGACAAACGCAACTCTTTTATATTTCTGTTGTCCTGGTATCTGGAGATAAACGCTGGGCTGTTGGAGGTAGGTAATCGAAACTCTTTACTGTTTCTGTTGCCCTGGTACCCTACCTGGCCGTTTTTACCGAGTTTACCCGAAGATTTCATATCCGATCCGATCCATTATCATATCCAAGCGTGACGATTGATGAATCCATTTCACAGCCCACGAAAATTCTGTCTATAGCGCGCCTAAAGAAGTTTTCACGTCAAAAACAACTAAATTGTGAACCTCCTCCTTTTTTGAAGTCTGTTAAAAACATTTCTATACTTACATAAAACTCTTGCTTCTTACCGCCATATTTTTTGCAGTGAGTGAGCCATTCAACATTATTTTAGTTTTTAGCGGAATTATATTTTTAACCGACTTCCAAAAAAGGACGAGGATTACAATTCGACCAGCATATATTTTTTTATAACATATTTGCTCGTAAAGGGTCTCCTATTGCACCAATTTCTGTGAGATACGTACTTGCGCGGTAATGTATAATGTAAAACGCACTGTTTCAAAATGACCCGTCTAAAACAACGGTACCTTTTTAACACGCTTTTATTAGCTTCACCTGTATGTATGTATGTAACCGACCCCTTTGAGCTCGATTTTGTCCTACTTTGTACGATCAGATTTAATTCAAACTTTGCACACCTGTCAAAAGTCAATGACAATGCAATAATCCGATCGAAGCATCCGATTATCCTAATTAGATTCGCCAGGATTAATTAATTTCTTTCCGCATGCAATTTCTTTTCATGCGAGTTTAACTCCATACAAACTGCTAAAACGATTCTGCGCATGTATTCTGTTGTGTTTGTGTAGCTACAGCGAGCGATGTATGCAACCGTTTGAAAAACGACCGTTGCCATGGTTACGCTCGACGCCTAGAGGCCTAGACGCCTAGAGCGCGTGTCACCGGAGTCCCTAGACGGGGCGTCTAGGGACTCCGGTGACACGCGCTCGCAGGAAATTTTAAAATCGACAAGTTATAACTTTTACCGTGACCCTGAGAACGGGGATGGTTCATGCAACGTTCGCAATAATTGTAACTGGAGGTATCGGAATTGGATTCCGCATCGTACCGCAAGTACGTGTAATAATGATTTTGTATGTAATGATAACTCGGAACTTTTTTGTAAACACGAAATCAATAATAATTCATGTAGTCTGGGAACAAGTTCTTCAAAAGTACGCTGTAAAAATAATAGAGAAAGTAACCATTCCAATTTTTCACTGCAACCTGATTATACTCAGAGAGCTAGTGGAGTAAATTTTTCACAGCAATCTGATTATACTCAGGGAGCTAGTGGTGTAAATTTTTCACAGCAACCTGATTATACTCAGGACGTCTACTCTGTTTCTACGAAAACGAAATTTCGAAAAAAAACTCGCGACTTTCCTGCTCTCGTTCTACTTCGTTTCGACCGATACAACATTGTTTAACGTTTAAATGTTCTAAGCATTCTCTAATTATAGTAGGCTTAGGACATTTAAACGGACAAAACGACGGATCGAAGTAGAATCGGAGTTGGAAAATCTCGAGTTTATTTCGAAATTACGTTTTCGTTGAATTAGAGTAGACGTCCTGAGAGCTATTGGTTTCGATTTTTCACAGCAATCTGATTATACTCAGGGAGCTAGTGGTTTGGATTTTTCACAGCAATCTAATTATACTCAGGGAGCTAGTTGTGTAGATTTTTCACAGCAATCCGATTATACTCAGGGAGCTAGTGGTTTAGACTTTTCACAGCAAGCTGATCATAGTTGGAGAGCCAGTGGTACAGATTTTTCACAGAAACCCTATTATAGTCGGGGAGCCAGTAGTACAACTAATATTGTTCAATGTTTTTTAATACCGGTGATTGTTTTGCGTTGGAAGACAATCGTGAGAGACCATTAGCATGCCGCGAAGTACGTCCGATTTTTTAAATTAAAATCTTGGGATTTAACGGTTCTGCTTTTTGTATACAGTTCCCAGCAAAATATAGCTATAGAACTGTTGAGCGACGAATGTTGCCATTAATCCTGAGTTGGGCGTCGACCGTCCACAAGATGCAATCAAAATTAACAGGAAGAACTCCATGTAACAGTGAAGCATTGAATGAAATGATTCGATTACGAGATAAACCATAAAATCTACATATATGTAAATAAGGTTGCACCTCTATGTGTCTCGCTGTTTATATTGGCATCATAGAAATCTTTGAATATGTGTTCTTAACCAAGATACAATCGGAACACATTTGTACATATTGAGGGCGGTTGATAGTTAGCCAATCGAACTAAATAATATAATAGTTTAAAACAATTAACTAAAAAAAATGGTTGTCTGTAAAGTCGGGTTACTGACGTTAGTTGAACGTGGCAACTTCAACTACGCCTTAGAGCGAGGTAACGCCGGCGGCGAGGTAACGGCGTTAACGGCACATGACGTCATGTTTTGCGGGCGTGCAGCCGGCTTCATCGAATTATAAGACGTAGTCACGTCAAAATGAAAAATAAATAATAGTTAAATAATAAAACGCACGGTTTCAAAATGGTCCGTCCAAAACGAACGGTACCTTTTTAAATCTTAGTTTTCATGCCACAAAAGTGTGGTCAACATTTTATGAATAAAATTAACTTTGAGAGGTAAGATATAATAAAGAATTTATTTAATTTAATTAATTTTGACCATAAATTACTTTAATTTTTCTGGAACAAAACACAAAAATATTAATTTACTTTATTACTAATGGCATACCGGCTGGTTCTGTGCCGTTGCTTAAAAAAAAGGCGCCGATGCGCGCGTATTGCTAATCTGTGATCCATAGTGATTACTTACTCTGTGATATGTGATCAAGTAAATATTATTCCGCGCCTTTTTTTTCGCTGTATTGTTTTTATTTGAAAATGTCGTCAGAGTTTTGTTTATTTCCTCGCAAATATGTATGTTATAAAACGTCGTATGACATACGTGCGCTTTGATAATTACAGCCTCTGCTAAATTATAGCTCTCGCCTTCGGCTCGAGCTAGCAATAAAGCCCCGGCTGTAATTATCAACTTAGCGTACCTACTTATATCATAATGTACTATTATGTATGTTACCTGATTTCTCGAGAACGCCTGAACTGATTTTCATATAATTTTTCGTTTTCGGATAGATATGCTTTCCGAATGGTCCCATAATGGTACTCGTAAATTTTATCGAAATCAGCGGGGTGATTTTTGAAACATGAACAAAAAACTAAAATTTGCCTACAATTTTGTCTGGATGACATAGTTTTAGACTTCACAAAAGTTATGAAACTCGACCTTATCAATACTAAATTGTGTAAATGCATTGCTGAAAACTTGTTTTCCACTAAGAAGGGTAAAATAAACTACTTTTTTACAAAGAATTAAACCGACTTCAAAACCACAAATCAAACTCAAAAGCGGAAAATAAATTAATATTAAGAGGGCGCCTAGTGCCAGAAAACGAAAAACGGACATTTTCGACGCCGCTCACTGAAGTAAAGAAACTAAAAACTATGACAAAAAAATATTGACATGTGGGTACAATCAAGAAGAAGCACAAAAACCGAATAGAATTTTAAAAATAGATCAATTTTTTTACAATAAAAAAATAAAAATGACACCGAAAAAACCCGTTTTAATTCGAGTACTCGAAATTATCAGCGATGACCCCACATTATTTTTTGGTAATAAAATTCCTAATTGTACGTTCTAGTAAAGTAACCGAACACTTTTTTAAATTTATGTTTAATTATTGAGTATTTTAATAAAACTTGGTCAAAAAAGGACTCTTGATTTAATATTGATTTTTCCTCCAAACTGTGTCATGCTATTCTCGACTTTATGTATATCGCATTAGGAAACGCGTCGCGCGGGTGAAAACTGATTTTTCCCTGGCATTAGGCGCACTCTTAAGTATTACATATAAGCGCTACTAACATCTATTTGAAGTCGGTGCCAGCAAAAAGCTGGTAGTTTTCAATCTTGGTAGGACTCTTAGCAGAGTCCGCCTGGGGAAGTACCACACCTTTGCCAGATATTCTACCGCCAAGCAGTAATATGCAAACATTACTGTGTTCTGGTTTGAAGGGCAATGTTTCCAGAGAAATTACAGGGCTTAGAGATATAACAACTTAGATCTCTGGGTGACGAGCGCAGTGCAGTACTAGGTAATGATTTGGACTCTTCATGTTCCAATAGCTGCATGTCACTGTGCTGTTATGTGGCAGGCATTTTGCTTACCATCAGGCATATGTCCAGCTCGTCTCGTCACTCTTTATTTAAAAAAAAAAAGTTTTGAAGTCGGTTTACCTTTTTGTTTAAAAGGAAAAGGTTTTGTCCTAAAATAATTTTTGTATTAGGAAAAAATATAAGTATATATTAGTTAGCCCTAGTTCTTGGAACATCAGCTACCTGTCATAGTAAAATTAAGATATATAGCATAGCCGTAACAGAGATTGGTCGAAACAGACTAGCATTTTTTAAAATTGATGTAAGTAAGTCCCATAATATACGAGTACGTACGTATACTATTTTCGTATACATTTAGAAAAAAACCTGTTAATTTTGAATATATTTTACAATTATTTTCCTATGAATTTAAATAAGTAAATAATTTTGTAAGTACCGTCGAATCATCGAATCCACCACATTGACTGAACGTGTACTCTCTTTCTGCGAAAACGTAATTTCGAAACAAACTCGCGACTTTCCTACTCCGGTTCTATTTCGCTCAGTCCGTTCTGTCCGTTATATTCATTTAAACGTCAAACAATGTTCGATCAGACGAAACGAAGTAGAACCGGGAACCGGAGTAGGAGAGTCGCGAGTTTATTTCGAAATTACGTTTTTCGTAGAAAGAGAGTAGACGTCCTTCTCTGGAAAGGGTTACGCGCGTCATTCTGAGCTCTATGTTATGTTAGAGTTCAATAAATAGAGATCCAAAGGAGGACAACAACGGAAAACGTCGGATCCCCTATAAACATCAGTACCTGGGTGACCAAGCTTTGCTCGGTTTAAATACTAAATATACTTAGATACCTGCAGATAAAAGACTCCAAGAAATAGATTTTCATAAAAAAAAAACGAATTGAAAAAAAAAGAGAACCCGTCTGGATTCGAACCCGGAGCTACTAATTCGTGACCGCTATGAGCGCCCGACTTTCCGTCTGAGCTAATTATGGTGTCGCGTCACGCGGCGAAATTTACCTTCACATTCTAATGTCTAATGTGACAGTTACTGCCTGCCACATAACAGAGCACAGTGACACGCAGCTATTGGAACACTAAGAGTCCAAATCATTACCTAGCACTGCACTGCGCTCGTCACCTAGAGATATAAGATGTTTATCTCTATGGCCTGTAATTTCACTGGAAACATTGCCCTTCAAACCAGAACACAGTAATGTTTGCACATTACTGCTTGGCAATTGAATAACTGGCAAAGGTGTGGTACTTCCCCAGACGGACTCTGCAAAGAGTCCTACCACTACTCAATCTGACTCCAAACTAAGCAAAGCTTGTACAATGGCGACTAGATAGTTGATATAATACTTATATAGTTGTACCTAAATATATACTTATTATACATAGAAACACCCAGACACCGTACAAATATTTGAATTCATCACACAAGTATTTGCACTGAATTTGCAATCGAACCCACGACCCTCGGCTTCCCGGGCAGAGTTACTGGCCCCTAAGCCACGAGCCACGAGACCAGTCAAATGAATGAATTAATGGTAATTGTTGTTATTAAATTAATTAATGGTTTTATGTTAAATTCAAAAAAGACTCATTTCGTTCACTTTTGTCTGTCGGGCCATCATACAAAATCGCTTAAAGTTTCGCTAAACGGTGTAAGTATTGAGCAAGTACAGACCACCACATTTTTGGGATTCGAGATTGATCGCAGCATGACGTGGGAACACCACATTGACAAGATATGTGCTAAAGTCAGCAGTGCGTGCTTTGCGCTAAGACGAGTATCCCGAGTGGTGGCTGCGGAAGTGTCACGTGCGTGTTACTTCGCCACAGTGCATTCTCGGTTACAATACGGCGCCGAGCTATACGCGCGCGCTACCGACTGGGAGCGTGCGTTCCGCGCCCAAAAACGTGCCGTACGTGCCATCGTTGGCGTATCGCAATGCACATCCGTCAGACCATATTTCAAAGAGCTTGGTATACTTACGTTACCTGCTATATTGATCTACCAGGTGGGCAGGGCCTGATTAACCCTTAGGCTAATTAGGCTGCAGCCTAGGGCGCGAGGATCGGGGGGGGGGGGGGGCGCTGAAATTGTGTCTTAGCATGCACTATTCATCTAGCATCATTGCATCTACTCTACACATTTCAACTGGACTGAGATCAAACACTGTAACTAAATGCGTTGTGAACTAAAAGGCTTCAGAGTCCCTGATTTTGAGTTTTCAGATGACCAGTTACAGATGAGATTTCATGGCGAATGGCCGCAACAGCTAACTAGATGTGAATAAACCACAGAAATCTAAATAATAAGTATTTAGATTTCTGTGGAATAAACCGAGTTGCCCAGATGACATTTCTGCTAGTATTGAAGGCTTGTACAAAGGCGTCTGAGTTATCACCTATACTGATGCGCTTGTTTAGACTCTCTCGCAATTTGAGCAAGAACCAAAGTCGTGGCAGAAAGGTAGTCATACTGACCCTGCCAATTACACGACCATCTCGGCCACCTCCATACTCCACAACATTATGGAACGTGTCTGAGCCGCAGGTTCCTGACGCCCTGACGTACCCAGAGTCTAACGACCTCCTCTATGATCTTCATCCTTCATACGGGTTTCACTGAAACCAGACCGGCTTCGGTGGGATATTTTAGCGTACATCACTCACATATCTGTAGTGAGGCTATCGAAAAATACTGGTAAGCCCCGGGATATCTCGAAGGCTTTCGACAGGGTTTGGCACGATAGCCTTATAAGAAAAAGCTTTCTGCTTATGTTTTGTCTGCTGGTTTTAGGGATTCACACCAATGGACTTTTCGAGAGATCAATAGAGTGGGCATTGATTGCTGCGTGTTGGATCACTCAAGTCAATCAATGCCCGAGTCCCTCAAGGGTCGGTGCTCTCTGCAACGTTATTTCTGTTGTATACCGATGATCTGTTGAATCTTTGGGCACGCAGATGACAGCACCGACGTAAAATAACACATACCTTGCGCGAGAGCCAGTTCCCAAAAAGAAGTGCACTTCATGTGACTCCTACTTTTCGAAGTTTATCTGTTTCGGTTAATGACTCAGCTTTTGAGCGTTACTTTGAGATCTATGCTCCTCTTTAACTCTTTTATCGAGTACAAGGCTAAACTCATCATCAGCCTTTGTTTGTCCACTGCTGGACATAGACTTCTCCCATAATACGCCACTCAAACCGATCCTCGGTCTTACGTTTCCAACCGCCACCAGCCAACTTTCGAATATCATTACTCCATCTAGTCTCAGGGCGTCCTACACTAAGTGTAGGTATCGATTCGCGGTCACCACTCCAGAACCCGTCTACCCCAACGGTTATCGGGTCTACGACAGATGTGACCGGCCCATTGCCACTTCAGTTTGCTAAAATACTGAGCTATGTCGGAGACTTTAGTTCTCTGACGAATTACTTCATTGCGGATGCAATCCCTCAGAGAAACCCTGAGCATAGTCTTTTAAATAGCTCGCTGAACGACTTTGAGCTTTCGGACCATTTTGACTGTCAGTGTCCCTAGGTTGTGGCCCTGCCCGGGCATAAAATGTGGCATCGGTCTCCCGTGCTTGTGGTAAGAGCCCACAAATGGGGAACCGACTGATGCCAGTTAAACGGTCACAGTAATGGCACAGCTTAAATATATATAAATATATTGGTGGTGGACAATTCACACACAACACCATCTGACCCCAAACTAAGCAAAGCTTGTGTGATGGCGGCCAGATAGCTGATATTATACTTATATAGTTTTAAATACATACTTATTATACATAGAAACCCCCAGACACAGTGCAAACATTTGAATTCATCACACAAATATTTGCACTGGGTGGGATTCGAACCCACGACCCTCGGCTTCGCAGGCAGAGCTACTAACCTCTTAGCCACAAGGCCAGTCGGCAAAATCTCGGCCGGTGATGGGCAGCAGCGTCACCGGTACAAAAAGTTCTACCTCTGCGGTTGCCAACCCAGTTTGGTGACTATGGGCAACACCCTCTCATGTCACAAGACTAAATTAGCGGCCAAAAAACTAGGTGTCCTCTCAAAGCTGCGAAGGTACTTCAAGTATAAACAGTTGCTCATGTTGTACCAAGCAAAGATTCATTTATGTACGGAATACTGTTCGCACCCTTGCAGGGGCTCGGCTAAGTACCAGCTTGAGACCTTGGAATCGATCGAGAGTCGTACCCAAAAGGCTCATAAGCAATGACACCAAAAGCTTGAACATAACAGCAAAATCGCTAGCTTACTGGGTTTTTAATCAGGTACAACTTCGAAGAGTGTGCAACTGAACTGCATGATTTAATCAAAACCACCTTGCTTTTTTTCTATCGGACTACTCGTAGCTCAAAATAGCGACATGGTTTCATGATTGACGTTTCAAGGACTCGAACGAAGAGGTTTGATTCTAATTTTGTGATAATAACGTCTAGGCTGTGGATTGCGATGCCTGAGTGGGTTTTTTCCATGGTTACAATCTTAGCCAAACCGATTTATTTTAGGTAAATAGGTACGCTTCATCGTAGACCGCATCTTCATTTAATATCAGGCGAGATGGCGGCCAAGTGCTATTTTAAAAGTAAAAAAAAAGATCGATCGATCTGAAAACTTTTGCGTACTTAGTATGAATAATGTTAAAATGTAACACCAGTAAGCATAGTCAAAACTAATATACTACTTATTAGGCCGTCCCGTGCAGGGGCGCGTTCTCATGGTCAGCCTAGGGCGGTAGGAACTCTTAATCAGGTGGCTGTGTATGTCAGAAATAATCTAGAATCATACAATACGCGAGGAGAGAGACATTCTCGAAACATACGTAACGCGGACAAGCTGGATGTCATATCACACTCTCTCACAAGGTCACGGAAGCTAACTCACATTATGGGACCTGAAGTTTATAACACTCTTCCCAAAATAGTTATATCTGCCCCAAGTTTCGGCAGCTTCAAAAACAAATTAAAGTGCTGGCTTATCGATCAAACTTTTTATAGTTACACCGAATTTTTAGAGAGTGATGGCAAAGTCCTATAAAAATGTATACAAAAATTTGACATGGGTCAGTACAATTGTTATAAAAACATATTATACTCATATAATACTTGACAGTTTTCTGTACAATAAATATTATAATACTGTAAAGTAGTCATTTCAAACTTTGAAAATGTATACAATTTGTATGCTCTTTCTTTTGTTTTTATTTTTTATTTATTGACGTGTAAATTGTACATTTATGAATAAAGTACTTTGACTTTACTTTGACTTTGACTTTGGTATGAGAATGAATGTGGACGAATAAATTGCAACTATATTTTTTTTATCATAGATTTAATAAAACAGTTTTTGTACATTTGCTTTCGTGTAATTTAATGTTCCATATTAACTCAAACTTTCTCTCACAAGGAGATATAAAAAAAAAAAAAAAAACGAACTTGTCAACGAAAGTTGGCAAATTTTCGGCAAATATTTTTTTCAGCTATTCTTCGTTTTTGAGCTGGTTTCTTTGTACCAGCCGCAAGTATACTAAGGGATTTTTGCAAGGTATTGTTTGTAGAGCTGGGGATAGACCAGATATTAGTTTTTCATAGCGCTTATAATTTCCATATATTTTGACAGATTACCGCTTAGTTGTGTTTTTCTGTTTCCATGACGACGCCATCCGGCGAGCCTGCGCGCTCAGGCAACGTCATCGCCTGACGTCTCGCTGTCTTGCGGCCGTCTTTTAGAGACACTAAGATAATTTTATTTATTTTTAGTTTTAGCTATAGTATGGCATCTTGCACCCCGGTTGGACGCAATGCGTTGACTAATCTGGTGTCTCTGGAATCCAAGGTACAGTGTGAGCTATGTTCCCGTTATTTTAGAGGCCAAAAAGGGGTCAAAATTCACCGGGCTAAATCCCACAACAAATTACAAATTCCGCTTTCGGCTCCGATTACGGGTCAGCCGACCACAAGTGGCAGTTCCGTGAGCGCTGCTACGCCTTCCCAACCTTTTTGGGAAGTGTTGAGCTCACTCAAAAATTCATTTCCGGTCCTTAAGCGCATCCCGCGTGGTGCTCGTGTTTTGGTGGCTCAAAGTTTATCATTAGTTATCAAAAGTGTTCTTTCGCAAAATTCGAAAGATGCCTGGGAACATTTACTGAGTTTCCCATACAGTGTGCTTTATGTACCTTTAGAACCGTCGAACAAAAAGTCCCTTACCACTAGGGTAAAGGAGAACTGCGTAAAGTACACTGCTTCCGTGGAAAACCCTTTAGATTTGAGTATTTTTATTCCGCCTAAGCAGCGGAATAACCAAAATTCTAAAAGTAGTGATGATTCGGCTATAATTAAGCTTGTAGAGAACAAAATTAGCGATGGCGACATCAAAGGCGCTGCACGTATTTTGTTTTCCAGTGACACCATTGCGCCGAACACACCGCACACCATTCAGTCACTTCGTGACAAACATCCACCCGCAACAGCTAATCTCCACCTCCCTGTTCCACCACAATCAGATAACGTCACTATTGAGGCCACATCGCAAGAGGTTTCGGCTGCGATTACATCTTTCTTGAGTGGCTCAGCTGGAGGCCTAGATGGCCTGACACCTCAACATCTAAAAGATCTTCTATCTTTTAGCTCTGGTGAGGTAGCAGAGTCCCTCTTGAGAGATCTAACCTCTTTAGTTAACCTCATGTTATCTGGTCGAGTCAGTAGTGACATTGTCGTAGTTTTGTACGGCGCCAATTTGTGCGCACTTTCCAAAAAAGATGGTGGGATCAGACCAATTGCTGTCGGCACCACATATCGTCGCCTTGCTGCCAAGGTGGGTTGTAGGAAAAAGGTTGCTCTTTTGAGCTCCCTTTTCCAACCAATACAACTCGGTTTTGGTTCGCGGGGTGGATGTGAGGCTGCCGTTCATTCTGTCCGGACCTTCCTTTACCAAAATTGGGGAGAGGTGCTGTTAAAGGTGGACGTCAAAAACGCCTTTAATTCGGTTGATCGAGGAGCCTTGTTGGCCCAAGTGAAGGATAAAATTCCTGACCTGTACAATTTTCTTTGGCAATGTTATGGCGAGCCCACAAAATTGACTTATCAAAACAATCATATGTTATCCTCCGTCGGCTGTCAACAAGGTGATCCCTTCGGCCCTGCGACCTTCGCCTTGGCCATTCACCCTATCATTCAACGTCTCCAGTCCAAACTAAACGTTTGGTACTTGGACGACGGAACTTTAGGGGGCGATGTGAATACTGTTCTAACTGATTTACAAAAACTCATAGACGGTTTTCGTCTGATTGGTTTAGAACAAAATTTTTCAAAATGCGAACTTTTCGTTTGCGACACATGTCCAGATAAAGATTCGATAATACAAAAATTTAATGATCTGGCCCCCAACATCAAATCAGTTGACAAATGTTCCCTGCGCCTCCTGGGTTCACCGATTTTAGAAGAGTCGTTACCATCTTTTGTCGAAGAAAAAATTCAAAATTTCACGAGAGCCTCGGATAGGCTACTCAAAGTAAACGCCCATATGGCGTTTACAATTATTCGGCAATGTTTATTTGTTCCGAAATTTATGTACGCTTTACGGTGTAGTCCACTGTGGAAACATGGTGAGCTCCTTGGGAGCTTAGACAATGTCGTAAAGGAATCTCTAATATCGGTGTTGAATGTGGATCTGAGTGGGAGGGCCTGGTCACAAGCCTCACTACCCATACGGTTGGGAGGCCTAGGGGTCCGCCAAATTTCAAGTGTAGCTTTACCGGCATTCTTGTCCTCAGTTCATAGTACTCAAAATCTAATAGACAAAATTCTCGCACCCTCTTTAGGCCATTCGGAATATTCTGATGTAGTAGTAGCTAATTTGTGCGAGGCTAAGAATGCTTGGAGGCTGGCTTGTCCAAACAACGATTTCCCCAGATGTCTGTCATCTCAGAGACAGTGGGATCGACCGATCTGCGATCTAGCACGGAACTCTCTTCTCGATACGTGTCCTAGTATCGCGGATCGTGCTCGTATCCTTGCTGTGTCTGTGTGGGAATCGGGCCTTTGGTTACAAGCTTTGCCATCTTTCAATACCGGTAGCCTATTAGATCCAACTGCATTTCGTCTAGCTGTTAGCTTGCGCTTGGGTGCGAGGTGCTATGAAGCCCATCGCTGCCATTGTGGTACTGCCGTCGACCAACTCGGTCACCACGGTCTCTCTTGCTCGAAAAGCGCAGGTCGTATTGGCCGCCACGCCAGCCTGAACGACATCATACGCCGGGCTTTTTCCACCGCCAATGTCCCAGCCATACTCGAACCGAGTGGGCTTGCGCGTGACGATGGCAAAAGACCTGACGGCATGACTGTTGTGCCTTGGAAGTTGGGTCGGCCCCTAGTGTGGGACGCAACTTGCGTCGATACTCTGGCACCATCACATCTTCCAGAGACGCATTGTAAGGCTGGTGCAGCGGCTAATTCAGCTGAGCGACTCAAACGGCGCAAATATGCAACCCTCGGAAGAGGTTACATATTTGAGCCCTTTGGGGTTGAGACATTGGGTCCGTGGGGGCCGGGAGCTCACCTCATCTTCAAAAGCCTTTCCGAACGCTTGGTCGATGCGACGCGTGACCAAAATGCTGGCGTTTATTTGGCCCAACGCATAAGCATTGCCATTCAGCGTGGTAATGCCGCCAGCATGCTGGGTACGCTTCCGATTGGTAGTGGGCTTGAACATCTTGATTATCTGTAGACCTTCATTGGTCAATGGATAATTCAGGTGTGCTTAGTGTAAGTAGTTGTTAGGTATGTAGCGTAGTGTAGTTCTCATTGTATTTTAGTTTTGTTAATAAAGGCTCTGCCCCATTCAAAAAAAAAACTAAAAAAAAAAAAAAAAAAAAGGAGATATAGAATGTAAGAAATGGAATATATCACTCTCCTTCAGATATTTTGATGACACACCTTTACATGGATAAATACTTACTGGTGCAGCGGGGTTAGAACCTACGGCCCCTCGATTATGAAATCGGATGTTCTCTCCACTACGGTTTCAAAGCTCCTATGCTTAAATCCTCGTAAATAATTAGCCAGTCTAACAAAAAGGATTCCGCAATCCTTTTACGGATTATCTCATTGGTAGAGGTATCTTGAAGTAATTATAAACCTACTATGGACTGCATTTAATTCCTGTTTAAGAATATATTATTTAATGTATTTATTCTTACGCCTATGACGTCATCAACAGCGAATCCAATACAATATATATTTTTTTTGTAGTATAGAGCGACAAGACGAGCAGGGTAATGGTATGGACCTGATGGTTAGCAACGTGCATGCCCATAACAGCACAGTGACACGCAGCTATTGGAAAATGTGGAGTCCAAATCATTCCCTAGCGCTGCATTGCGTTCCTCGCCCAGAGATAGAAGATGTTTTATCTCTGTGCCCTATAATTGCACTGGAAACATTGCCCTTCAACCCGAAGCACAGTGATGTTTTCACATCACTGCTTGGCGGCAGAAATGGAATAACTGACAAAGGTGTGGTACTCCCCAGGCGGACTCTGTAAGTACTACCGCTACTAAAACTAACTACCACGCTTTTAAAAACTATACCTACTGTATCCATGGACGTATAAAAAAAGTAGGACGTAGTCTCGCTAAAACAAAAACTGTGTCTATAGAGTCGGCCACATTTGCACGTGTGCGCTGTCACATACAGGCTGACACGCACACATACACAGCACAATGTCCGACTCTATAGACACAGTTTTGTTTTAGCGAGACTAGCTCCGACTTTTTACGTCCATGACTGTATCTAATTAGATGCAGATCATCTTTGCGGATATCGGCGTAGGCGCGTTCGCTGTGGCGCTGGCGGCGCCTGCGCTAGAGTTCAACTGCGGTTCAACGTAAACTCTCATCTCCCGTTTGTTACAGAGTCTGAGGTTACCTCTCAGTGTCTCAGTTCTCAGTTGGCCACTAGCCGTGCCCGCGAATGCACGCGTAAACCGAACCGTATTAAGCACGACTGCACGCGCCGATCGGTGCATCAAAAAATAAAAGTGCTTCCTAGTTTAATTTAGAATTAAGTGGGCGCCATGGCTGCTCTTCCTTTGGTGAGTATTTTTTTTATTTACTTTCGTCCTTGTTGAAACTTGATATCGTTTACGATTTATCATAATATTGATAGATCATCAGGTTAAATGTGATAAGTATTCTTATCTTTGGGTCAAGTCTAATGTAACCTTCATAAAATATTATTTTTAATACCTCCTAAAGGAATGAAATTTAAAAGTTATTTGGGTAATCAAATCTACTTGTAGGGTACTGTGAGTGTTATTATTTTTTGTTAATAGTTATTTATATTATTTCGGACATTCGAAACGGTTATATTTTAAAATATAATCTGGTCAACGATAATATCTATACTCTACTTACTGAATATGATTGTCTAGTTCTGGATCGCACGAGAGGACACATTTATTTTTAAACTGGATATTTCACAATGCATTTCCCGACTACAGTTATGTTATTATTCCATGCTATCGTACGAAAAGTAATGCTTTAGTTATCAGTATTTACTTAGTAGGTACGACAAATGTAACAATATTATGTAAAATGTTAATTCGTTCTTTTTATTCTAATTTCACTACAGTTTCACCGAAAACAGGAAAATTATAGTAAAAATGAACATGAGGACATGACATAATAGATAATTATGATTTACGCAATAAAAATCTTGGTTAAAAATTCTATGTAAGTATCTACCTGCCTACTCTTTTCATAGATGTGATCTATTTTCAAGCGCTTTACCTAAAAGCCGGGTCACACAGAGGCGATCCGATAGCGATAGCGATCCGGATCGTATCCGAGTATGGGATCGCGCCCGCTTGCTGTGTGTCAGGTTGCATACAAATTCGAACATTACAAAAAATCCATTCTCGGATCGCTATCGCTATCGGATCGCCTCTGTGTGACCGGCTTTTAAGCTGTCAGAATGCGGCTTTATTTTTCTTTTTTTAATTTTTCTTTAGTCTTTGTGTTTGAAAAATACATTTTGTGTGTGAGCTCAACTCATAAGAAAGATTATGGCAATACTTCAACGAGTGGTAATGCTGTACAGAGTGACTACTGTATTACTGTATACGTCGACTATATTTCACGTCCAAGTTCTTTTGGGAATTATGAAGTCCTGTGAAATCGAATTGGGCTGGATGGAATAACAGCCCATGGTCAACGTACAATGGTCCAAATCAGGGACTAAGTGCGGAAACCTTACTCACTAGAAGTAGTGGGTAAAACAAAACTTGAAACTTGTCCTGTGAAATCAACTTTTTTTTTGTACTGGAAAAACTTGGACCAGGGTAGCGATTCTGAAACCATTCGGTTGCATCCGACACGGAATCTCATCTCTCGGTCTTTGTCTTATCTGTTTAGCATGACAAAGACCGAGAGATGAGATTCCGTGTCGGATGCAACCGAATGGTTTCAGAATCGCTACCCTGACATCCGGATACACGATTGAATGAATTATAGAATAAGAGGCATAAATTGTTGGCCCAGTTGTGTCAGGGATACAAAATTATGGTCAGAACCGAGGGTGACCTACAGCATAGAGGCGGCTTCCGGCTACGTAAGAATGAAGAACTAATATAAACACAACCATAAGTAATGGAAAAACACAAAGATAGATAGATAGAAGACTGAAATTCACAATATTATTTATAGATTACTTTCTTTTAGCGTATGTAGGTATGAGCACATAATTATGTATAGGTATTTGTTCATTTTCATTATACCCTAAGCATAAAGGCGTACAACATAATATAGGTACACATAATATTATACAACATACAATACGAACTGATCAGTCTGTCTGTAGTAGATTGAAAATATGACATTTAGTTGAAGTGTGTTTTCCCTTGACATTCGAAATAATGCAGGGTTTTGCAGAAACGATTAGGCGAAAGGGGCATTTTGTGCCTAATCATCGTTAAGATCTACTTTTCCCATGGGACCAACAAAATGAAGCAAAGTCGCTGTTCCACCAAAAAAAATCCTTTAAACACGAACAATACCTTCTATGAAGTACCTCCCTATAACCTATAATATTTTTATTTTTTAGGATAATGAAATATCATGGCCAAGGATGTGGCAAATGCAAATAGTTTTATGGCTACCTACTGATCTTGCAGTGTCATAATGTAGTTTAGGCGAATTATGCGTGTATTACACAGAACAGATCATAATTGATAGAACAGACGGTTGATGTCCTTATGAGATATGAATAAGACAGAAAGTATTGTGTTACTAAATACGTACATAAACTCAGTTATCTCATTAAACATTAGTAATGGAGTTGTAAGTAAACATATTTGTGAACCGTGTTTAGTGGAAAATAATACAAATATCAACAAACGTCGCTTGAAACTTTGTGACCTGTTGGCCTCGCAAAGATAACACGAGTGTAAGTAAATCTTAATTGTAAACTATCATATTAAAAACGGTTACGTTTTCTAAACATATTCGTCTGTTTTCTGCCTACTCTCATTATTCTAAGCATTAACTATAATGTTTTCAATATGTGAACAAAATCAAACGTTTGTGGCGTCGAACGAATTCAAAGAGGCAAATTACAAAATGTATACGGTAGTAAGTCATTTTCATTTGCCTTTTTTATACAGGAAAATATGAATTTACGCATGCCTGCCTGTGGTGGATGTATGGATGCATGTGGTATGTCAACCGACCACAACTCTCACGATGTACCACTAGTGGCGGGAACGCCCCGGGATGCTCTCGTATTCTTCTGCGAACTCGGTGCGGCCTTTCCTTTCACCTACTCGCCAGAACACCAAAGCAATTCAGTGCCCATATCGAGGAGGAGAACCCAGCAAATGACCTGCTAGACATTCTGGAGATAGAGTAAAAAAGCAAAAGATAGAGTAAAAAAGCAAAAGAGTAAAAAATATTATTTGTATTTGATTGACATGTAGAATTTTACACAAATCTACAAAAGAAGCAGAAGGTTGCCCTTACTGGGCAGTACTTACATTACATTCGATGAAACAACTAAACTGACCATACTAACGCGAAGAGGTTATTGGCAAGAAAAAATACCTATTGAGTTCTACACTCAAGATAAGTAGACATTTGCGACAAATTGTAACTATATTTTTTAAGTAAATATAATTTTCGTATCGATGCTTTGTTTACATCAAACAAAGCCTGCAATGTGGACGTTAGTTTCACAAACCCGACTACACTGAGACCGCAACCACGCGAAAGTTTATTGCCCCAGCTGCGTTGCGTTGTTGCGTAGGTAAACGCATGATTTTCGCACCTATGGTTTGATGAAGCAAGTAAACATTCAATCACTGCAATGAGCAATCTTCCCGCCAATTTATACTGTTAAAAAGGGTGTTGATCTCATTTCATAAAAATCTATGATACTCCTCCGACGATAACCCAAGAAACTATTTTTTTCTCATTTCCGAAACCCGAACAAGTGATCCCATTACGTCCCATCGTCATTATACTAATATTGTAAAGCCGAAAATTCGTGGGATTTTGTGTGTTTGTAACGGCTAAACGGATTGAAATTAAATCGAATACGTGTATCTAAGTATACATGGGGTTTTATCCCGTTAAAATTAGAGTTTGATAAGACGCGTAGCGCAGAATCTATCATGCCTCACATCCATTATGGCTACTATTTTTTTAAGATTTCCTCTTTCTTGTCGGCAAAGTTGAATAAAAAATAACAATCGTAAAATAGTGTATAACGGAAAATCTACGCATACCTACGAAAAAAAAACGTTTCAAAATAGAGATTGTTGTGATCTCATTTTGCTAAAAAAAATATAAACTCAACTGTTAATTAATGCAACGTCTAAAAATAACGAGCTAAAAATTCGTAAATACGGGCATATATAATATATTGTTGAAAGTAACAAAGAAAAGCTCATCAATCTTTCAAACGTCCTTTATGATGCGCGCGCGCACGCGGGTCGGCGAGGTGGCGCCCGCGATCATTGAACCAAATCCACCTTTCTGCGCGCAGCCGCTAATGACACATCGGCTACTGTTACACGGAGACTTGTCTCCTCTCTACAGATTACGTAGTAACTACAAACTACTCATCATTCCTGGGAGCATTCCCGGTGCACGTCACGTAATATCGAGATGCTTAGATCTTCGACAAAAATAGAATTGGTATAGCACGTCATGCGATGCACTTTAATTGATTGGTGGTCATGTTTTTTTTAATTGCTATTTATTTATATCCTACCAGATAATTTTGACAAAGTAATATATTGAGATTTTTAACGTTCCTAGTGATTTGTAGACGATTTTTTCTCATAATTTTGGGTTGCATTCAGGCATTCAGTTATCACACGATATAAATGGTTGCTCTCGAACGGTATGATAATATTAGGTACATAATACACATTAGGTATTTGATAAGGTTTTGGGTTTGAACGAATCATTCCAGAGTTAGTGTCTGTTTCTTAAATAATTAAATTTATATTTAATTAAATTAGTAATTATTCAGTTATTAGTCACCATCCGATATCCGTGGTCACCATACATTCTCAGGTCCAAGTATTTACAATATTTAAATATAAAAAAACAATATGCAAATATCAGAAAACCCCTTTTTTATGTGGGGAAATACATTTAGGTATGCCCACCATGTAGGGACATGGTGGGATATGTCGGGCTCGACACCGACTAAAACCCCCACAGATTTCTCCTTCATGGCCAGGGGTCAGGGGTCACTTTTCGCACTCCTACGACGACCCCGACCTAATCAGAAAAACCCTAACCTAGCTCGCATCTAACATTGGGGCATAACATAACAACTGCAGCGTGAGGTGAAGTGCTAGTCATTATAAATAAATAAATAAATAAAATAAAATATTGGTGGACAATTCACACAACACCATCTGACCCCAAACTAAGCAAAGCTTGTGTGATGGCGGCCAGATAGCTGATATAATACTTATATATTTTTAAATACATACTTATTATACATAGAAACACCCAGACACAGTGCAAACATTTGAATTCATCACACAAATATTTGCACTGGGTGGGGATCGAACCCACGACCCTCGGCTTCGCAGGCAGAGCTACTACCCACTAAGCCACAAGGCCAGTCAAATTATTAAAATTATTAATGTCATTTAATAATAAAATAAATATTCCTGATATACCTTTTAATACTTATTTTGGTACATAGTTGTAAAGACATACTTATTTTACATAGAAACACCCAGACACAGTACATATATCAGAATCCATCTCAGAGATATTTACACAGGGTGGGAATCTAACCCTCGGCTTCGCAGGAATACGTACTACCAACTAAGCCACGAGGCCAGTCATCTTTGATTTCTATACAGATGATGCCATACTATTTCATGTACCTACCTTTATTCATAAAATTTTCTATTTTTATCAACAAAATGGGTTATGTTAATTATTCTAAAAGTTTTAACATCAAAAAGAAAAATATCAATATTGCTGTCGGAATTCGACTTCTTTAAGTATAGAGTGGGCGTTATGAAAGTTATTAGGAATAGCTAAACTGTTCCGGTAACTCGACCGCTGTCCGTGGTGATGTCATTGTATACGCGCCTACTTAGCAGCTAGATTTCTAAAAGAAAGGAAAGGAGCTCTTATAATGGAAATTCAATTCCTGATCATACTGATGAACAGTCACAACTCTGTCTATTGACTCGATCGACCCCCTAATAGCCTCCCGTAATCCTTGAACTTGCCTCCTTTTTTAACTTTTAGGTATAGGTTTACATTTGACCGCCAACTCGCCTGGTGTTAAGTGACGATGCTGTCTACGATGGATATTTACCTAGAAAAAATCGATTCACTCTTGATTTAAAGACACCAAGTTTGTAACCAACGGGAAAACCCCAATCAGCCAACGCGTTCCACAACCTAGACGTTCTTATCACAAAAGTAAAATCAAAACCTCTTCGTTCGAGTCTTTGGAACATCAACCGTGAAACGATGTCGCTTAGTCGATCTACGAGCAGTCCGTTAGAAAAAAGGCCCATTCTAACGAATTAGACTGGTCGTGGTCCTTGATAAGCGGCACACTCACCGAAGTGTATCCGATAAGTAACCGATAAGCTAGCAATTTTGCGGCGATGTTCTAGACTTCTTTTTGCACGTCTGTCACTATGCCAGAGCTTCCAGCGTGTACTTAGCCGACCCATCTCAAACGTAACACCTAAGTACGTCTGAGTGTACCTAATTATAGTTAGTAAGTTTAGGTTAGTATGACCCTACGACTTCTCCACTAGTAGGTATAAAGTTCGGTACACCTATCCTACATAAGTACTTAGGTATATTTAAAAAATCCTGAACTGCCAACTTTGTCCAATTATTTTAAAAAAAAAAACACAATGAACGCTACTCAGCCTGACGCCTGACCCACTGATTCTTTTCGGACATCCTTGTAAGTGCTTAAAAGAACAAAATTGTAAACGCATTTTTCTTAAGATATTTGATGAACTAAGCCACCGATGATGATGATGATGATGCCTACCGGGCAGTACCTAATAAAGTATGCTTTTAGGTTGGAGACATCAACAGCTGCATTCTACATTCGTCACGATTTTTTAAAGGTTGATTAACTTTTCGTTAGGTGAATTTCAAGGTCTGTTAAATAAAACTGCATGTGTCATGGTGTCCTGTGTTAATGCAAAGAACATTTTGGAGGGTTAAGTGAGTGGTGACGGGGCATCTTTTATTTTCTTTAGTTCTGATGTTTATTTCGTATGTGGTAAGTAGGAGCGGCCTTTAGAGATGGTGGACTGAAGTGACTGAACAACGGCTTCTCGAGCTCGCAGAGGCGTTTTTCAATAGCCCGAGTATGAGAAAATATGTTTATTTGAAATAAGTAATGCTCGTTACGTTGCGCTTTTTGCAAAACGATGTAAACAGGTAGATCAAGGAAATAATCCCTGGAGCCTCACAATCGCTAATCCTCCGGATCTAGGTAGTAAGTACATCGTAACGTCTAACGTTGATTGATTTGAATGGAATTATGGATTTATTTTAGATCAACTTTATAGTACATAAACATCTTCATAATGATAGCAGAGTTCAATACAACCGTAACCCTAAATAGATAGGTTGTACTAATAGCCAAAACATATTTGCTTTTGCTAAGTACATATTTTTTAACTGACTTAAAAAAAGAAGAAGATTATCGTCAGTATTATTTTATGTAGGTATGTTCACCGATTGCTCGAAATAAATGGTGCGCTTAAAAAATCTAGGTAAGTACACCTATGTTATTATCTGGTTTCCGAAATGTTTTTAAAAGAGATTGAGTCTGAATGTTTACCAAACTAGCGTCCCTATCTATTAGATAAATACGGGGTAAATACTGTGATTATTGAAAGTGAAGAGTTTATTTTTACTCATTTGTACTGGCAACTTAGGGATGTTATTGTAGGTATACTTAAACTTAAAAAAAAAATTGGCAGTCATAGGAACTGCCGATAGAAGTGAAAACTTATAACACAGAATTTGATAGCTTACCTTGGAAACTGCACGGGTGTAACCGGAAGGCGTGGTCTCGCCATTTTGGCATGGCCATCTAGAAACGCGTCAGCATTTCCCATTGGCTGATGCGTTTCTAGATGGCCATGCCATGATGGCCTGTCCACGCCCTTTCAGCATTTCCCATTGACTGACGTATTTCTAGATAGCCAATAGCCATAGTCCCGAGTTTACCCGAAGCTTTCTTATCATACCCCAGCGTGACGAATGAATTCAATTCACAGACCACGAAAAATCTGTCTAGGCGCGCCTGAAGAAGTTTTCACTTCAAAAACACTGTTTCGTTTACTTCATGGAGAACCATAATCGGCATAGCTCTACCCTCCATGGTCGTAATTTTATGTATCAATCACGGTCGTAACAGTAAAATTAATCGTCGCGCAAAAACATTCCTTGCATAGTTGCATAGAGTACATAGTACATAGCCCAGTCGAGTTAGCTCTAAAAAAATGGGGTAACATGGAATTAATTATAGTCAGTTTTTTTTTTGCGTCAATGTTTAGGGGGTCATAAATAGCTTAAATCTAAAAACTGTTTAATTATATTATAATAAATATGTATAATAAATTATATATATTTATTATTATATAATATAATAATATATTGAAGGGGGGCTCCCATACAACAAACTTGATTTGCGATGCGGTTGTGCGGTTGTTTGTAGCTATGTAGGTACTGTTAATATTAATTTAAAATGGCCGCTTCCACAAAATATTTTTTCGCGGGCAAAATATTTTTTCACAACCTGATTTCATGAACGTTTCCAAAATGGATATTATATGGAAGTAATTGACTAGTAGAATACTATATACCTTACAACAAAATGCCAAATCCAAGATGACCACCACCACGAAATGGTGAATAACTTAATTTTTTTTTAGTGCTACCTCAACATGTTTTTCTAATTAAAGGGCTTGACTAGTAATAATAATTATTATTTAGATTTCTGTGGCTTGACTAGTAGAGTACTCACTATGACAAATTTCAAATCCAAGATGGTCGACACCACAAAATGGCGAACTACATTTTTATTTTTCACTACTACCTCAATATGGGTATAAAAATCAATAAAAATGGGCTTGACTAGTAGAATATTGCACAAATTACAAATCGGAGATAGTCGGGGATAAATCAACATTTTTTTTTTGTTCTTGTTACCAATTTTTTTGTTATTGTGAAAAGACGTCGCGCCGGCGGCGGCGGCAAACTGGCAGCTGTTTTTCGCAGTTATATTTACGTAAATATTGATTTTACGATAAAAACTATGAAAATGAAATTTGCAACAGCATTAATTCAAATCATTTTTGTAAAAAATGCATAATCAAGGTGATATGGGTAAAAGAAGGCTTGACTTTTAATCCAATATGGCGGCTAACTCACCGGTCGGATTTGGTCGAGTTTTTGGATTTAAGCTATTTATGACCTCCCCTAAATATTGGCACAAACAAAAATCTGACTATAATTAATTCCAGGTCAAACCCGACTAGGCTACCTATAGCTATTTCTCAAGTCCTGCCGTGTCAGAGGAGCGAAGAAGAAGAGGCGGAGGAGATTAAAAAAAAAACAAACGTACATTTAACCTCCTTTTTCGAAGTCGTTTAATAAATATCTCGTCTTCTCTTTGAAATTCAAATGCTAATGAGAACACTCATTAATCCAAAAGATCTCAACATATCTCATCATATTTATACGATGTGATAACCTATCCTCGTTGATTTGTATTTACTTACCTATATTTCATCTAAACTTGGGCATGTGAACCATGATCAACATCAATAAATTCTCTACTCTATCCAGCAAGACTCTAAAGACCAATTAAACAAAGCTCATAATGCTCAGTTACGTTTTGCCGATAAATCGTCAGGAGATACGCGTGTCCATGTCCTAATAATGTTCTAAGGGCCAACAGAGTCGAATCTAGGACAAATTGGGTTTCTGCCAATCACAGGGTAAATTGCTTTCTATACTATACAGGACAAACCGGCAATGACTATTCAATCGAATTTACAAAATTATCTAAACCCAAACGATTTGTAACTTTTAGAAACTATACTGACGTATCATAGTTACGAAAGTACGTACAACGTATTGTAAGTACTTAGGTATTTTTGAAGTGAAAACTTGTTTTGCCGCACCACACTCAGATTTTTCGTGAACTATGAATTGAACTCAAGCGTCACGTTCGTAATTGAAAGAAACCTTCGGGTACTATCAAAGTCTGAGTTAGGGACCTATGAGCAATTGAGCATAAGTTGTCACTTCTATCGCCAATCCCTATGACTACCATTTTTTTAAACAACCATTTTCTTTCCTAATTATCTACAAAAAGAAAAATGAGAAGTTTCATGATCACAAATATTTCAACAAAACTATTAACTCATCGGAAAAAGACAAAACCCAGTAGATACTAAGTTAGTGTCCGTTGTTTTTATAAATATTGATATCGTAAATTTTATTAAAAAATCAACAAGTTTACCAGAAGTCTACAATAAACATTTTCGATTGACAAATAACCAGCTAGAGCTCTAACAATCATTAGATTGTTAAAAACTATCGATATAAATCAACTATGGTTAAAACTAACTCCGAATCAATGCTGTTTCGAAATTCGATTATGTTCGGTTTTCAATTCCCATTTAATGCTTTCGATAAATGAATCTGGTCTAGACCTGAAGCCGGCCCTGGTCGCAGTCTCGGTACAGCTTGTCTGTCTTCATGACTTGCCTGGATCCCGGCCAAGGCCCAGCTTAGTTTCCTTTCGCTTTGTTTGTAAACGTCATTCTTAAAATTAGAATAGGTACATTCTTGTACAAGGATTGCGTTTAATTGTTTTGGCTTATATTTCCGTGGCAGGGTTTACCGTATTTCTATTTTGATTCGTTCGACTTGTTTCAATGTAGTTTAATCACCAATCTTATGCTGTGTATTTTGAATTGCAATTGCAATTGTTCCAAAGAAGTATCGAAGGCCTATGGGGTGTTTTCCTTATCGTTTTAGTTAGGCAGTAGACGGGCAGATCCACATTTCGGAGCTGACTTTATAAAAATATCAGCAGTAATACTAATTAGCATGTCAGAACCTTCTTGATTACCTCTATCTACAGATTTTTATGAGAATCACGCGTAAGTAATAAATCAGCTGTTATTACCAGTCACTCAAAGGCAAATGTAAATTTTGTAACACTTTAGCATTGATTGGGCAATAAAGTCCCTTCAAAGTTAACTTTCACTGCACGTCTAATTGGCCAACGCCCTTCGAACTATGTAGTACATGAAAAATGATCGTTTTATTGGTCTATTACCACATCCCGTGGAACTAATATGAGTTAAACAAGTAGCCATGATTGAAAACCTGAACTGACCGATAACTCTGACCCATAAGTTCAAACTAACAATTCGATTTCCGAGTTCTAGATTGGCTGGACGTGACCGCATCTGTCCTTAATCTTCACATCTTTAGAGTACTCTCCAACTACCTATTAAAACTAACAAGCTATTGCAGTATTGCACTGATCGATAAACTAGTTGACACATTTATTACCTTATTGGGTCAAGTGGTCAGTTTTAAGTGATGTTTATGGGCGAGTGTATTGTATTGGCAATTATACCTACCTACTGTCTTTCAGCCATTAACGGGATAGCCTAGTTTATAGGTATTTATCAAACAATTGGTGGGTCGGAGGGTCAAATCCCGTCGTAGATACTTCATTTGATCTGCTCTATATTATTTTGTCACACATTTAATAAACATCACAGAGTATATTATTTCAAGCAAGTTTATCCGTTTGTGGTAGATAGATATCCTTTAGATGAAGAGTAAATATTTATGTATCCTCTGGTCAGGTCAGGGAGTTGTAGCTTAGTGCTTGTCTGTAATATGTGGTCTGTGGTCCTTAGTAAGATGACGTCAAACGTAAAAGGCCATTGAGTATATACTATTTTTTTTTTAAAACAAAATCCTTTTTCATCCCACCAGCTCGGAAAGAGTACTTTTGCTCCTCGATATCAGGGCGCAAAAGTCGTTTTTACCCTCTAGAGGTTAAAGTAAATTTGAATTTAGAACATCGTGTGTACTGAAGTTTTGAATTCAAAACATAATTTAACCTATTTATTTCTCCTTGGTGCTCCTCCTTCTTGGTGGCTCCTTGGTGTTTCTCCTTTAACCTCCTTGGTGCCGAATTCATCGTACATTTATTTTTAATTTGTTAAAAACTCATACTCGGAACCTCTTTGGTGTACTTTTTTTTAAATGCTTTGCGCGCAATTTTCTTTTCACGTATGGAGGATAGAGGTAAAGAATGTTATTTCAAATGGCAAAACATTTTGAAATGCTATGAATGAATCAATTGTAATCGAATTGAAGTATGCCGAGTTGCCGAGTTAAATAAATAAATATTATTGACTACTAAAATAGTAACTAATAGATAATTTCAACTACTTGTGCAGTACAAAATAATGTAGTAAATATAACATCAAATAAATAATTACTATTTTGAGAAAACATGTAGCTATAATATATTTTGAAGTGAAAACTTCTTTTGGCGCACCAAAGACAGATTTTTCGTGGGCTGTCAATTTAATTCTAGCGTCACGGTCGGGAATGATAAGAAATCTTCGGGTAAATCGGGACCATAGCCAATGGCCATCTAGAAATGCCTCAGCCTTTCCCATTGGCCATTTAAAAATGTGTCAGCATTTCTAGATGGCCATGCTCATAGCCACGCCCTCCGGTTTCACACGCGTAGTTTCCAAAGTAACAATCAAATTCTGAGTTATAAGTTACCACTTCTATCGGCAGTGCCTATGACTGCCAATATTTTTCTTTCATGAATTCTGAATAGTACGTTTATTAATTTCCTTTAAAATGTACCCTGATGCAAATTTAGTGTTACTATAATTTAATGCATTTGGGCGGACACTTTTTCATGTACAAATGAAACTCCTTACCTCAATCGGCCAACTCTCCATATTTTCACGTCATATTGTTATTGTTAAAGCCATGGCTAAATAAACTTAACTTTAAAACTTATAAAATTGAATACAAGTTAAAAACCGAAATACCATAATAATAAGTGATTCTAGCGACCAAGAAGTTTATTTAACGCCAACAGAATCGACTGAAACTGAAAATGCGCAAAGCGTTTAGTAATTTCCTCGCTAGGGGGGGGATGAAAAATTACGTGTTACACTCGAGTGCAAAGATTTTTTACCTTGTGCCTTGCTACGCTCAGGATTCTAATTTTTGAATCCCTCGCTACGCTCGTGATTCAACTTTAGAATCCTTCGCTTGCTCGGTCATCAAAATTGAGCACGCGGTTAAAAAGCCACTTTGCACTCTTGTACAACAAATAACTATTTTTTAAAACAAAATACTATCTCATTGTTATCACAGAATGTTTTTTTTTTTGAAATATGGTATAGAGTGTATAGACTGACAAGACAAGCAGTGTGCCTGATGGTAAGCGCAACACGCCTGTCCATAACGGCGCATGCAGCTATTGGAATTTGAAAAGTCTAAATCATTACCTAGCACTGCACTACGCTCATCACCCAGAGATATAAGATGAGCCATCTGTGGATATGCCCTGTAATTTCTCTGAAAACCTTCAATCCGGAACACAGTGATGTTTTCGCATTGCTGCTTGGCGGTAGAATATTTGGCAAAGGTGTGGTACATCCTCTGGTACATCCACCTTATACCATTTACTGTCAAAACGAAACAGGAAAAGCCTCAGACAAATTATTTGGCTAAATGCTCTAATAGGTCAATAATTTAATAATCTCTATAAGGTCTATGGGAAAAACGGAAATATTATAATAAGTAGTTATAAAAATAAATCATATGTATTTCAAGTTGTTTTAAAATATTTTATGTTGCTATATTTCAGGTTCGAACATTGAACTTGGCACCCAATTTCTTTAGTGTCTTTGCATAAAAACATCAGAATACATGAAAAGATTAGAATCATGTGCGTGAAAACGGCACTTGCGCTCGTACTGCAGGTCTACTACGAAAACAACCTCCGAATAATCGGATCTGACGAACAGCTGTCCGAATAATCGGTAAGGTAATTAAACGCTTTCGGAGTAAGGTTTACGACATATAAACTATCAAATCTATGTCGGTCGGAATTCGGAATGAACGAAACGCCCGATCCGATCAACAGACTGATTGTGTTTCGTGGTAAGAAACGTCCATATTAAGTTCGGCCGATATATCGTTTATCGGACTTCGTAGTAGACCTGCTGTTCCCAACCGTTCCGAGATATCGTGTCCGTGAGCAATGTCTATGTGAGCATTGAAAGGGCTTAAGGGGGGGGTCACAAGGGACATGACCCCCCCTCCCCAAAATCGTATACGTTACATTAAACTTTTTTACTCGATTTATTGTATTTCTACTCGTGACCCCCCCCAAAATCTGAGGCTCTGTACTGGTGACCCCCTCCAAAATTCGACGCTGGGACCGCGCCTGCCGGATACCGCGACAGGCACTCGACATTATACCCCGTTACATGATTCCAGTCCAGCGACCTAATCCAGCGCTGGATTGCTTACTGGAATAATGGAAACCGGCACTGGAATGCATCAACCCAGTGCCAATGCATTCCAATGCCGGTTTACATTATTCCAGTAACCAATCCAGCGCTGGATTCGACCGCTGGACTGGAATAATGTAAACGGGGTATAACACAATGTATGGAATTGTATGGGTGCCAGTTCGCGCCGAGACCGCGACAGAAGACCGAGACACGGGTCGCAGTCGCGGCGCGAACTGGCGCCCGTACAAAGCTATAATGTCAAGTGGTGGTCAAGTGCCTGTCGCGGTCTCAGCGCGAACTTTAGAACCTTTAAACGGTTTATAGATAGTGTAATTCTGTAAGTTCGTTACTTCGTAATTCTTCACCAACACGCATAATAAGAGTGGGTATATCTAGCTATACAGGAGACGTGTTGTTCAACATTAGAGATGTTTAAAACCAAAATTCTAAATTAATTCACTATTACCATCTGTCGGCAGTCTCTTTGACTACCAATTTTATTTACTCTACCCATGCTGGTTGGTCCCTTAGGCTGTCGTCCGTAGCCTAATGGACTATCCAGGACGTCTACTCTCTTTACGAAAAACTTAATTCCAAAATAAATTCGCGACTTTCCTACACAGACTAAGTAGAGAGATACTCTCTTTCCTACTTCGGTTCTACTTCGACCCGTCGTTTCGTCCGTTTCTAAATGTTCTAAGCCTACTCTAATTATAATTAGAGTAGGCTCAGAACCAAAGAGCTTACATATACTACGTATAGAGTTAGAACAATCGCTTTACATCGAAAGCGCTGGTCTGATCGCTTTTGTCTTGTCACTCTTGTGGAAGTGTTGTACTTTTGTCGCGGCACATCACTTTGTTGCCATAGCTATCACACACCTCACCTGCTTACGATTGGTACAAAGGAACCGTGCGGAAAAACCTGATCTATTTACTTATTCTTTATCTAAGCTTAGTTAGCTTAGAACATTTAAACGTCAAACGATGTTCGGTCGGGCGAAATGAAGTAGAACACCGGAGTAGGAAAGTCGCGAGTTTATTTCGAAATTACGTTTTTCGTAGAAAGAGAGTGGACGTTCAGGCCTGTCATCTATTAGTTCCAACGCATGACCACTGCTGGTGTGTCCCCAGAAACTGTGCTGCCTCGCCGGGGTCCTGCTGCTGTGGACACCTGCGGCTCAATGCAGAGAATTCACGTAAGTCACACTCATAGTACCTATTAAGGCCGGTTTGCATTTTGATTGCGATTGCGAGTGCGAGTGAGTAATCGCGACTATGCACTCGCAATAATCAATCGATGTATACGCACGTGTTTGCTACTAACCACTCAACACCTGCACTACTCACTGGAACTCCCACTAATCAAAATGAAAACAGGCCTTCAAACTTTTCAGACGGCAATAGAGACTGCCTACTAAACTTTGCGCTAATGTAGAAAGCGATTTTATGGTTGGCCCGTACCAAAAAATAGCATGTCCGTTAAACTCCTTTTGCTTTTTCTGCAAAAATGTATGTGTACCTATGTATATTGTTTGGTATAGTTAAATGCAGTGCAGTGCTGAAAAAGAGAGTCGTAGACGACATAGGGATGTTCCGCTCCCGAGGGTTAATACCGTTTTTGCCACTCGGCTACCCGGTTACGTTCTCTTGTTCACATACAACTCTGTCTGCAAACTCATAGACATCAGGAATAACACTTTTGCAGAAGTTAAACATAATATAGTTGATTGGCTTCGCTCTCTATCTGAAGAACAAACAGAGAGACTTGTATTTTACTCGGAGATGAGACGTAGCGATGTCTACGGTACTTGCGAACCTTTTAGGCCTACTGACTTTACTGGTTCCGGCTACACGTTTTGATGAATTGACCTCACAAACAACCTTGCACGTGTTTTTGGGAACGTACTCACCATTTGAGCATTTTGATTTATATGTTTCATTCACCACTCGCAGCTTGAAACCCATTATCGTCGTTGCACCTCCGCTTGATGACTGCCCAACACGCGCTTATTTACTCGGTCAGGAAAACTCACAGACTTCCTACAATCATATGCCTGCACAAACACACCAAAAATACACGTTACATACTGAACTCTCTCTTACAAACACACACAAACACACCCTCTCATTACATACACCCTCACACACTCACACATACCCATACTCTGATATAGACACTCACAATTACAAACTTTTACAACCAGACATAACCCACCACCAACCAATTTTTTTATGTACACACTTAAAGTAATTACTTTAGTACAGACGAAATGTGTTACAGCGATACTGGCTTTATCACTGATTTATTGAAACTGTAGTTACCTATTATAGCTCATTATTCATATCAACAGTAATTTTGCATTTAGTATATTATAAGTTTTAGTATTAGCTTTAATTTACTGTGATTGTCATTTTATGTATTATTATTTCTCTTTAGTTGGATAAGTACTGTCAACAGCGATCATAATTGAAACATTTCAGAAATTTTAAGGAGCGCCCAAGATACAGGCTTAGCCTAGTTTGGGGCTCAATGGTACAGCTACCAGTTTTATATCGATTCAAATAATTTCACTATCATGTTAAATGTACTGTATTGTGTTTTTTTTTGGAAATAAAATGATTATTAAATGACTGAGTCAATCTTTATAGATATACCTAAGTAGTGTGGCTTCGCTCTAGAAGAGTCTTCAAATACCTATAAATCTACCTATACTTAATACTATAAAGCTAAAGAGTTTGTTTGTTTGAACGTACTAATCTCAGGAACTAGCAGTTCAAATTGAAAGATTCTTGTGTTTTGGATAGTCCATTAATACAGAAAGGCTATAACGTTACGCTACTGTCATCAATAAGAGCGGAGCATGAATGAAGAACGTAGCAAAAACGAGAAAATATATTCCATTTTGAAAGCTTCTGTTGCGTGCACTGCGTAAACGGCTAAAGTTACGCAAACATTTTGGGCAATATTTTAGTAAGTTTTTTCATCAAATTGACGTGGGTGAAACCGCGGAACACAGTTAGTTTATTGTATACTCTTTCTAACGTTATTTGATGAATACTTTTTTGTAACTTATTTAAGGTGTTTATTCACCACATACACTCGGACTATACTCGTAGATCGTTTATTCACCATTTTATAATATTTGCGGCGTACCTACAGAACAGAGAATGCCATATATTAACCCATAACACAATGGACCAAAGTTACCCGTAACCGTTATCGTAATGTCACTCGGAAATAATCTTCCTAAAATAAAATTTAAATTTTGTATGTTACAACATGTGACAGTTATTACTTAAAAACGGCTGACATTTTATCCCGAGTTCCTTGGAGTCTATCCCTAGTCCATCAATCAAATTCTACGCGAACAAAATCACGGGTAGATACTAGTCAATAGTCGTTTATCAAATCAAACTGCACCACAGATAAAACACAATACACGGCCATATATTTCCATTAACAATTTGACCGGTCATAAATTTGTTTATATTTAGGAGTGAAGTGATGCGCCATGAATTGAGCGTGGAAATAGAAAGGAATATTTATCGGCTCGTGAATTTAATGGATGGAGCATTGATCTTTTAATTAGCTGGTGGGATTTTATTACTTTGTTTAGGAAACTTTATTGCGAAGGCGCGAGAATATTTTTTATAGACGTCGAACTAAGCTTGACTAATAGAGATAATAAAAATAGTTGGTTTAGTTATCACAGATGTACCAACAGGATTCAGGCGCGGTCCTAGCCTCGGATTTTGGAGGGGGTCACCAGTACCCAGCCTCCGATTTGGGGGGGGGGGTCACGAGTAGAAATACGATAAATCTAGTAAAAAAGACTGTGCTTATTAGCGCCCCACGATTTTACCCGCGTAGTTGCAGTTCTAGTTGTTTTACAGCGTTAAAAAATAGTCTATTTACTATTAGATATTGTGAATTTTTGTAGGTTTTTAACTTATACGATTTTGGGGGGGGGGGGGTCATGTCCCCTGTGACACAGTAAAGAATTATGTATTTTATTATGTATTTACTGTGCCTGTGACCCCCCCCCCCCCCTTCGTACCGCGCATGATAGGATTACGGTGAAGTCGGTGAAGACCTTTACTGAACCGAGAAGAAAGCGGTCCACTCATAATGAGTCGTTTTTACAATTACAGATATGTATGAATGATGAAGGGGTAAAAATTGGCATTCATATAGACTGCCGATAGAAGTGAAAACTTTTTTATTTTTTTAAATAAAGATTGACGAGTCGAGCAGGACATGTGCCTGATGGTAAGCAACATGCCTGCCACATAACAGCACAGTGACACGCAGCTATGGAACATGAAGAGTCCAAATAGTTGCCTAGCACCGCACTGCGCTCGTCACCCAGAGATCTAAGTTGTTATAACAGGCTTAGAGATATATCTCTAAGCCTGTAATTTCTCTGGAAACATTGCTCTTCAAACCGGAACACAGTTTGCACATTACTGCTTGGCGGTAGAATAACTGGCAAAGGTGTGGTACTTCCCCAGGCGGACTCTGCTAAGAGTCCTACCACTACAAAAACTTAAAAGTTTAGTATTGTAGTATGTATTGTAGTAGCCGTTTACAGCAATAATGTTGCCCGAAACGTCGCTTGTATAGTTACAGATACCCCTGTATAGTTGTAGTTCGCGTCACCGGCTGCTATTACGCATGTCGGTCACGTGAACTCATCATATTTCATCCATAAGCGTCTAACGCGCAAGTCTCGCGCCGCTTCTCTACCACTGCTATACTAATATGAATAGGCACACGAAGCGTAGGACAACAACGAAGATGCTGGACAGCCGATCAATAAAGACACGAAAGATGTTGGTTAAAGAGGTGTGATTCTACTTTTGTGATAAGAACGTCTAGGCTGTGGAATGCGTTGCCTGAGTGGGCTTTTCCCGATGGTTACAATCTTGGTGCCTTCAAATCGAGAGGGAATCGGTTTCTTCTAGGTAAAAACGCTCCATGGTAGACTGCATCGTCGCTTAACATCATGCAACATGGCGGTCAAGTGTAAACCTTAAAAGTTACAAAAAAAAGACCAAAGTTTCACTGGCAATCAATTGATATTATAAGGCATAGGTCCACATCTACACCGCCTGCGCCCATTTGTGTGGACCGCGAGAACACAGCAACTTGCACTACATATTTCATAAAAACGATATGTTTTTGTTTGTATTCGCATTATCTTTATTGATTTTAAATCGAGAACGACCCGGCGAAGTAACGAGTTACTAAACTAGAATGTGTTCGTGGCTTGAAATCGATATTGGGGATCAATTTTGACCAACTTCACTCCAAACTTCAGACAGATATTTTATTATTTCCATAATTAAATGTAATTATGGAAATAATAAAATATAGTCTTGAAATATTTGTTCTATAAAATGTTGTGCTAACCGCGATTGTCACTGTTTAAGGAGGAACTGAAACGACTTAAAAAAATATCGATAACAATTGTTGAACAGGCTCACTGTAAAAAATGTGACGGTGAACAAGACGGTGAAGTTCACCGCGTCAGCACGTAAATAATAATATATGAACTATCGTATATTTCAAGACATTTACACCCATTACTTAGGTACAACATACACAAATTTAATCACGTTTAAAATTACATATAAAATTAAATCTGTCTTTGGAATACGGCAGACAATGTCTCACACTTACAAATTTGACCTGTGAATGTGGAGCACGAAAATGCAACGAATGTCGATTTCGTATTCCATTATTTAGTCACAGTGAATATGCTGTACCTAATAATATATGATAATGAAATAATAAAAAAATTCAGTACTTAAATCATAATGTATATGTAGAAATATGAATACGTTCATATTTCTAACGTTGTGCGTATGCAATTATGACTGTTGCGTTAGTATTTTGGTTAAAATAATCTGGGTTTATCTGGAACCGAGACCTAATAATAAATCTGAGCTACTTCTGGTTGCAATTCGAGGTATTTTAGCAGATCGACGTACCTACTTACCTGGGTAGGTACTTGTATGCGTTAAAGTGCGTCTAAAATTGTAATATAATTATTTAAATAAAAGCGGCAAAGTGCGACTCGGGCTCACCCATGAAGGGTTCTGTAGCAGCAAGTAACATCCCATCCCACTATATATATATGTATATATAATATTATAAATGTCAAAGTATGGATGTTTGGATATTTGGATGTTTGTTGCTCAATCACGCCGTAATGTATGAACGGATCAGACTGAAATTTGGAATACAGTCAGATTATAGGCTGGAAGAACCCATAGGATACTTTTCATCAACCCGGGATAATAACGGAAACGACGGGAACGGGAAGTACGCGGGTAAAACCGCGGGGCACTGCTAGTAATCCATAAGTTCTTGTAGTTCGTTGTAACTTTGATCGATGTTTTCATCGATATTTCGACGATCGATAGTTTTTTTTAAGACGTCTTAAATGACTTCTTAAAAAAATACTTACTAGATCGAGTTCTAACCAATTTTCGGCGGAAGTTTGCATGGTGCATGGTAAGTTCTAAGTATGAAGCCCCAAATTTAATTATTTGTAAGTTCTAGTATGAGGCAAATTTATTGTTTTTTTTATATTTTTGTGTAAAAATCTTAATGCTGTTTACAGATTAGATCTACTTACCAAGTTTCAACAGTATAGTTCTAATAGTTTCGGAAAAATTTGCTTTTACATGCGGGCGGACAGACAGACAGACATGACGAACCTGTAAGGGTTCCGTTTTTTACGGAACCCTAAAAAGAGATTTGTTTGATTCACTTTACCGGTGCAATGGTGCGTCTTATTTACATGTCTTTTTGATAAAGTTTTTATATTACTGACTTCGTGGCTTAGTCGGTAGTGAGTCTATTCACAAAGTTTCGAGTTGACGTGGTTTCGATTCCCACCTATGACAAACATAATACTTCATCTTACATCGGGTGACAAGCGCAGTGCAGTGCTATGCACTAATTTTAAATTTGCGTGTTCATACTTAACTTGGCTGTAATAGGTAGACGCGTTACCATCAGGTGAACGTATATTATTAATCATCCGGCCATACCACCTTTTAAAAAAACTTTGTCAGATTGTGTGATCGTTGATCTTCTTCATGTTACAGGAACGAAGATATCCGAGACGCGATGTTATCACTGGTTCACATGATGCGACTCTCAGAAGACAAGCTAGAGCGACACGAGTACCGAGAGAAGGCTCTGGGGGAACAACTGAAGAGGATGCTGGCAGCACTCGATCGGAAGCACAGAGAGTTAGAACCACTGAAGGGCATGATCTCTAGACTCGATGAGCGGCTTAGCAATGTCGAGACGATACTGCTGCATGTGAGTTGATTTGGCACCCATAAGCAATAAGCTTAGTAGTTCCATGCCTTTGTCCCGTGGCGCTAGATATTGTCCCAGAGTTCAAATTCGTAGCGTAGCTAGGGGAAACAAAGACGTACAGTGCCCGATGCCACTACTAACGACCGAAGCATGGAGTTCGATTGGACACACGCAAAGACTGGGTAGTTTGTTCAGCAAGGCTGAGCATCGGGCTAGCTAGGAATTTAAGTTGGTAGGAGCTCTCATTTTTCTACACCCTCCTGCCCATTCTTCTACCCCAAACATCATGATTTCGCCACCGCCTAGCTACCTCAACCATAATTACTTAAATTCGCACTCATTTTATGTATGTTCTAATTATTTCACAGAAAGAAGAACGTGAAAAGACAACACAAAAGAAGAATATCGACGCCTTGGAAAGCATAAGGAAATCCATTCAGACGCTCACAACTGTGGTAGAGAAACCAAAAGAAGACAAAGAAATTGATAACAACCTAACCACCAATGATGACTCCTTAGAGAGGAGGTTGGATGTTACTGATTCTAAGATAGAGGCTGTCAAGAACCAAATTGAAAATCTGAAAAAGAGTTTCAATAAGGTAAGGCACAACAGACTACTTAGGCTACGTGGGCCAGATTGTGAATTAAAATTCAAATACCTTACAGTTCATGTTTCTTGTGTTACATACATCCATTTTTTTCAATATTGGATAAAAACGGGGTATTTCTTAAATGTCACTTTTGTAAATTGGTTTCTCAATTTGAGAGCTAATGCCCGCGCTACACGAGGCTAGTTTTTCAAGTTAGGATAGCAATCTAGTGTTAGTAGGCTAGAAGTACTAGCTTCGTGTAGAAAAAATGTTGGCTACACGAAGCTAGAAGTACTCGGAAGACTTAGGAAGCTAGCTTCCTAACACTAGCTTGCTATCCTAGCTTGAAAAACTAGCCTCGTGTAGCTCGAGCATGAGTGATATAATATGTACATCATATTCAGTACCCTTAAATTTACAATTGGGCATAAGTTTTAGAATTAATGATGATGACACTACACTTCTTGTCTAATCTGTTACTGACTAGTACCTACTTATTTTAGGTATAGGTAGTGTCCGGCGAAGCCGTAGGTCGTGGGTTCGATCCCACTCTATGATATTATCTATCAGCCATCTAAATGTCATAGTACACGCTTTGATTGGTTTGTGGCTAGATGGTGTTGTGCGAGAAATGTCCATCAGCATTTCGATCAAAATCATAATTTTACAGGAGAGCGTTCCAAAGACAGAACATTGCATTTAAGTAAATCGTAATTTCTTGTTATAAGTATTTTTGTAAATTCGGTGTGTGTTTGTTTGTTATACTCAAATATCACAAAAACATAACGAGATGTTTATTTTAGAAACACCTGTAAAAACACGATTTTGGAGATCCAACAAATTACGTTATCGATTTATTTATTTATATTGATGATAAGACATAATTTGTCGCAGGAGACGGTCCGCTCAGCGTGCGTGGAGGCCGCAGCGAGCGCCAATCCCTTCGAGAAGCACATCTCGGAAGCTGCCAAGCTGCTGAACAAGTACGAGCTGAAGCTGGGCGAGTTCAACGGGAGCCGCGGCGCCGCCGACGCGCTGCAGCTCAGCGAGGTCGCGCTCGCCGACGAAGCCTGGCACAGCAAGATGACTGACGGTACGCAGACAACCTCACACATTCTAAAGAACCACACTATATCCTACACATACCGACGTCCTGCTACTGAAGCCTGGCACAGCAAGATGACTGACGGTACGCAGACAACCTTACACATTCTAAAGAACCACACTATATCCTACACATACCGACGTCCTGCTACTGAAGCCTGGCACAGCAAGATGACTGACGGTACGCAGACAACCTCACACATTCTATAGAACCACACTATATCCTCCACATACCGACGTCCTGCTATTGAAGCTTGGCACAGCAAGATGACTGACGGTACGCAGACCACCTCACACATTCTATAGAACCACACTATATCCTCCACATACCGACGTCCTGATATTGAAGCTTGGCACAGCAAGATGACTGACGGTACGCAGACAACCTCACACATTCTATAGAACCACACTATATCCTCCACATACCGACGTCCTGCTATTGAAGCTTGGCACAGCAAGATGACTGACGGTACGCAGACAACCTCACACATTCTATAGAACCACACTATATCCTCCACATACCGACGTCCTGCTATTGAAGCTTGGCACAGCAAGATGACTGACGGTACGCAGACAACCTCACACATTCTATAGAACCACACTATATCCTCCACATACCGACGTCCTGCTATTGAAGCTTGGCACAGCAAGATGACTGACGGTACGCAGACAACCTCACACATTCTATAGAACCACACTATATCCTCCACATACCGACGTCCTGCTATTGAAGCCTGGCACAGCAAGATGACTGACGGTACGCAGACAACCTCACACATTCTATAGAACCACACTATATCCTCCACATACCGACGTCCTGCTATTGAAGCCTGGCACAGCAAGATGGCTGACGGTACGCAGACAACCTCACACATTCTATAGAACCACACTATATCCTCCACATACCGACGTCTTGCTATTGAAGCCTGGCACAGCAAGATGACTGACGGTACGCAGACAACCTCACACATTCTATAGAACCACACTATATCCTCCACATACCGACGTCCTGCTATTAAAGCCTGGCACAGCAAGATGACTGACGGTACGCAGACAACCTCACACATTCTTTAGAACCACACTATATCCTCCACATACCGACGTCCTGCTATTGAAGCCTGGCACAGCAAGATGACTGACGGTACGCAGACAACCTCACACATTCTATAGAACCACACTATATCCTCTATATACCGACGTCCTGCTATTGAACCCTGGCACAGCAAGATGACTGACGGTACGCAGACAACCTCACACATTCTATAGAACCACACTATATCCTCCATATACCGACGTCCTGCTATTGAAGCCTGGCACAGCAAGATGACTGACGGTACGCAGACAACCTCACACATTCTATAGAACCACACTATATCCTCTATATACCGACGTCCTGCTATTGAACCCTGGCACAGCAAGATGACTGACGGTACGCAGACAACCTCACACATTCTATAGAACCATACTATATCCTCCATATACCGACGTCCTGCTATTGAAGCCTGGCACAGCAAGATGACTGACGGTACGCATACAACCTTACACATTCTATAGAACCACACTATATCCTCCACATACCGACGTCCTGCTATTGAAGCCTGGCACAGCAAGATGACTGACAGTACGCATACAACCTTACACATTCTATAGAACCACACTATATCCTCCATATACCGACGTCCTGCTATTGAAGCCTGGCACAGCAAGATGACTGACGGTACGCATACAACCTTACACATTCTAAAGAACCAGAGAACCACACTATATCCTACACATACCGACACCCTCCTGCTGAACCCTGGACCCTGGTACAGCAAGATGACTGACGGTGCGCAGACAACCTTACACATTCTAAAGAACCACACTATATCCTACACATTTGACTTCACATTTGACGGATGACTTCATTACGAATACCATCCCTCAGAGAAACTCCTAGTATAACTCTTTCCATAGCTCGCTGAGCGACTTTGAATGTTTGAACTGCATTTGCTGTTTGTGTCTACAACTTACACTTAATATTAAAGTTACGGCTGGTCTAGTCGTGAGAATGGCAACTGCCGACCCTGAGCCCCTGCTAACTCAAAATGGTGAATAAGGTGATGGTAATGAATAGGTACTTACTATACATCGTGTGGAAACCGATATGTGCCAAGAATCTTTCGAAGTCATGCATCATCCACAAACCAGCACTGAACCAGTGCCGATTGTAGCCTTGACTCCTTGCGAGAGAGTCCCAGTGGGAACATTTCGTGGACTGCTTAATTCTTATCCTGCACTAATATTTTAAAGATGAAAGTTTGTGGATTTCTGTGTAGATTGTTCCCACGTACCTATAGATGAAATTCGTAGTAGGTAAGTATTGACCTCAGTTACCTGAATTAACACAATGGGTACTTTTTGTCCTATTGAAATTACTACTAGTGTACTAACTACTACTAGTGTAGTGTAGTACTAACTAGTGAACTAGTGTGATTAATAATTCATACGCTATAGACGATACGAGTTAGATGTTCAAGCTTAAGAAATCTGGAAAAGGTGGTGAATGTCAACGGCTCGATGTGAGCTAGTTGCAGGGTCGTAGCTACCACCATATCCTGACCCCGGGCTATAGGTAAGCAAAAATTAGCATTTGCTAGTTTCGTCGCATTCGCTAGTTACATCAATAGTATCAACGTTGGAGTGTTGTTATTATTATGACCTAAAATTTTATTTCAGAAATGGAGCGACAAGGCAAAGAAGTGACGAAGATCCAGAAGCTGCTCTCAGACGCTGAGGGCGTGTGGAAGCAGCTGCCGAAGCTGGTAGACCTCCAGGCCGGCACCAACCGGACGCTGGAGGCCGTCGTGAAGGCCACCGACTCCATGAACAAAAGCAGTGAAGCAGGTAATATTGAGCCATAAGATCATAGGACTTGGGCTCAGCTACTATGCAAGATAAGCACACATTTTAATTCTATTATCTTGAGCTGTATTCTGTGCTGAATTATACTATTACATTCTGTAGGTAATACTAAGGATACTTATGGTGACACTACTGGTCGGGGAACGGCGACTGCCGATCCGGAGCCCCGGGTTCAAATCCCACATGCATCACTGTCTTTTCAGAGCCGCATCATAATGCCGCTAACTTAAAACGGTGAAGGAAAACGTCGTGAAAACTACATGTACCTAGAATCTTTCGAGATCATGTTTCATCCACCAACCCACACTGGGCTAGCGTGGTGGATTGCCTTGACACTCTCCTTGCGAGAGAAGTTGCCGAGTCTCAGCAGTGGGAACATTTCATATGCTGCTTATAAAATAAAGAAATGTTGCTGGACATTTCACACACAACACCATCTAGCCCCAAACTGAGCAAAGCTTGTACTATGGATAAAAGAATACTTATAGCGGTGAACTAACCAAGATGCTATGAGCAGGCATGAAACATACCTACCATTGTTGCATTTCGCCATTATTTCTTTTAAAAAAAGCGTTCTCTAATTTGTTAATACTAGAAATGTATTGTTAACTTATGGATATTTCTATGATTACAAATACATCTTTAGATCGTGGTCTCGACACTTTTACAATTGAATAACAAAAAATAAGTAAAGAAATGTGTTTAAATGATTTATCTTACTTTACAGTTGTAGACAAAGTGACAACGAAAATTCGCGACCTGACGGACCGCCTGCAAGCCACCAATGAAGACATCCAGCAAAGCCTGACGCAAGGAAACACACTGGCTGAACGAGCTTATGGAGACATCACGAAGGGAAATGAGGCGCTACGAAATGAGGTATCCATGTATCCAGTAGCGAAACACTAATCATTTTAAAGGTTTCTTGTGTGATGTCATAAATATGTACAATGTTTGCGCTAACATTGCAAACGCTGCGCTGGCTGAACTCTACAAGAAAGATCAAAATAATGTAGGTACCGCAGTACCTATTGTACTATAGTGGACTTTTTTGTAGACTTTTTTAAGGGGTAGATATATATAGGGGTAGGTGTAGATATATCTACATATATCTCTTAGGGATAACCCACAGTAACCATTTTTATTCATGACCATTTACTTGAATTCTAAGGGGGTGGATAAAAAATGGACCAAGACACCTCCTAGCAACATCCAGAATCATAATTCGTACACCGAGTGTGATCCTCATATTTTGCTCACTCAATTCCACACCCAGCGCCCGCTCTCTCACAGGTTTTCTAAAACAGATATTTTCAAAAAAAATCATTGGCATTTGTCTTTAGAAAACGTAAATTATTAAATTGGGTATTTCTCATCGCTGCTCAAATTTCATGGTCACATAGTCATAAATATAATATTGTAAACGGTCTAAGTACCTACCTAAGTTAGAAACAAATGTTGATAATCGGTGAATAAAACGTTTAATATTCTACAAGATATGTTCAGCTCGTTTCAATAGAAGTAATTATTTAAACTAAAAATTAGCACAAACTGTTAAAATCGGGGTCATTTTTCGCATTCTCATCGTGTCACACTTCCCGGCGCAGAAACATTTGGTTACTGCTTCACTAAATTCCAGTATATTTGTATGTGTCAACGTAATAATAACATACACTTTACACATAATACCATACAAAAAATCTTATTTTAATTATTTTGAAGTTGTGCCCGACACATTTTGTGTTTTACAAAATGTGTCGGGCACACGATTTTGGTTACTTTGGATTTGCGTCACAAACAGCTGATTTTATTGAACCCAGTGACGCAAACCAATCACAAATTCTATTTGGTTGGTCAACTGTATGTATCGTATAATATTTAATTTTAAACATAACACCTAAACTTCGCCAGAATTAAAAAAAGGGATATTTTCGATACCTACGTTCGTTTCGTGGCGTCACCTTCGTGGCGTTTTTTCCATGAAGGTGATTTTCGATCAGATTAAAAAAAATTAAACACTGGGATTTATGAAAGTCTATGTCCTTGACATTAGTTTTGTCGTAATTATTTTCTGTCTAATCAAAGATTTTTTACCTCTAATCTAATGAATATTTAAACTCTCAAATCAAAGATTTTTAACCTCTCTCAAATAGTTCATAAGTACTTAACAATTTAATATTTTTTAAATGCCTGCAAATCACCTTCGTGGATCGTAACGTCACCTAGGTGGAAACAAAAAATTAAAAACGTTTTTATCGAACAAGGCTCACAATTTAACTTACTAAATCGAAAATATTACTTTTCAAATTGAATGCTTAATGTATGTATGTAAATAAAATAAATAGTAATTCAAATTTTCCATGAAGATGAACTCGATGAGAAAACGATGAGAATCGTAAAAATGAGAACTAGCCGATTATGAATTGAAGCTAAAATCTACATTACTTGAGTTAACAGATCTAGTTATTTGACATACTTAGATACTTAACATGTAGGTATTTAGGTACGAGTAATTTTGATCAAATCAGTTTCTAGGATACGACCGACTTTATAAACAAATAAAGTGGCCAAGTGCGAGTTGGACTCGCCCATGAAGGGTTCCGTTGCAGCAAGTAACATAATATACATAGTACACATAGTTCTTGTAGTTCGTTGTAATTTTGATCGAAGTTTCAGTAATAGTGTATTTATGACGTACTAAAAAAAACAACTCATCAGATCGAGTTCAAACTAATTTTCGTTGGTAGTTTACATGGTAATGTACATCATATATTTTTTTTAGATTTTTCATTATCTTACTTTAGAAGTTAGAGGGGGGGGGGGACACACATTTTACCACTTTGAAAGTGTGTCTCGCGCAAACTATTCAGTGTATACGAAAATGATTTTAGAAACCTCAACATCATTTTTGAAGACCTATCGATAAACACCCCACACGTGTAGGTATGATGAAAAAAAAATTTTTGAGTTTCAGTTCTCAGTATGGGGGGCAACCCTAATTTTTGTGTTTTTTAATTTTTTTTGTTCAAATCTTAATGCGGTTCACAGAATACATCTACTTACCAAGTTTCAACAGTGTAGTTCTCATAGTTTCGGCAAAAAGTGGCTGTGACATACGGACGGACAGACAGACAGACAGACATGACGAATCTATAAGGGTTCCGTTTTTACGTTTTACGGAACCCTAAAAACAATGTCGATCGTCTTGCAGGCCACCATTCAATATAATAGAATAATAAAGTGGTCAAGTGCGAGTTGGACTCGCCCATGAAGGGTTCCGTTCCAGCAAGTAACATAATATACATAGTTCTTGTAGTTCGTTGTAACTTTGATCGAAGTTTTAATAATAGTGTATTTATGACGTACTAAAAAAAAACTACTCATCAGATCGAGTTCAAACTAATTTTCGTTGGTAGTTTACATGGTAATGTACATCATATATTTTTTTTAGATTTTTCATTCTCTTACTTTAGAAGTTAGAGGGGGGGGGACACACATTTTACCACTTTGGAAGTGTCTCTCGCGCAAATTATTCAGTGTAGACGAAACTGATTTTAGAAACCTCAACATCATTTTTGAAGACCTATCGATAGACACACCACACGTGTAGGTTTGATGAAAAAAAAAATTTGAGTTTCAGTTCTCAGTATGGGGGGCAACCCTAATTTTTCTTTTTTTAATTTTTTTCTGTTGAAATCTTAATGCGGTTCACAGAATACATCTACTCACCAAGTTTCAACAGTGTAGTTCTCATAGTTTCGGCAAAAAGTGGCTGTGACATACGGACGGACAGACATACAGACAGACAGACAGACAGACATGACGAATCTATAAGGGTTCCGTTTTTACGTTTTACGGAACCCTAAAAAGTACCAACCTACAACCTAGCAGGTGACATGCAAAAAAAAATTGGCAGTCATAGGAACTGCCGATAGAAATGAAAACTTATAACTGAGAATTTGATAGCTCACCTTAGAAACTCTACACGGGTGTAACCGGAGGGCGTGACCTCGCCATCATAGCATGGTCATCTAGAAATGCGTTAGCATTTCCCATGGGTTCACGCATTTCTAGATGGCCATGCCATGATGGCGAGGCCACGCCCTTTCAGCATTTCCCATTGGCTGACGCATTTCTAGATGCCCAATCGCCAAGGTCCCGAGTTTACCCGAAGATTTCTTATCATACCTGAGCGTGACGGTAGAATGCAATTTACACCCCACGAAAAATCTGTCTAGGCGCGCCTAAAGAAATTTTTCACTTCAATAACCTTAAATCCTAGGTATATTGATTGTAGAATGCCTCTAGAATAAAATAATTTTAACAAAAAAAAGAACCGACTTCAAACAGTAAACTAAAAAGTAAAAAATAAATCGCTTTACCACAAAGGACATTTTTTTTTTTAATTTACTTTGATTAATTTGAACAGACATGATTAGGTAAATAAGTATTTAACAATTCTGAAGTAGGTGCCAAGTAAAACAACTACAGCTGAAGCTAACATTCGTAGAGTAGTAAATCGAACTGACATTTGGAACATAGAGAAGTTGTTGGGGACATATGTATGATGATAGACAGGAAGGTTGTTGCAACATTTACTTGGCATTTGTGATTTATTTTTTACTTTTTAGTTTACTGTTTGAAGTCGGTTCTTTTTTTTGTTAAAATTATTTTATTTTACGATTTTAAGTGATAGTTAGATGAATAATTCTTGAATTAGGTGAGAAGATAAAGCATTATTTTTCTTGCAATCTTGACTAGTAGTATAATATTCGCCGTGATAAAGTGTTCCAATCCAGGATGGTCGGTGTACTCAGACCTGTAAAATGGTCCTCAGTACCCATGTGGGTGCCAAGTTCTCATCATTATTTAAGAGTACATGAATCAAGCACACACACTAGCTACTGTAAACCGTTAAACAGTTCACATAACTGTCCTTTGTCTTCATCGTCAGACCCCTAATAACAGTCACATCCCACCTAGGTATGTGTAAAGTGCTCATCGATACAGCTTTATCAAGCCTATACACAAGGTAACTGCTGTAGATCGTTGAGGAGTAGCCTCGACTGTCTTTCGGCTCCTTCATCGGATTGACTCCAGACCTTCATTCAATTGTAGTGCTTTAAAATACTTAATTGAAACATTTTCAAACGCACTAGTCTACCCTTGCAGTTTTTAAAGGTCTAACGATTAATTAATTAGTTACAACGCGATTGAGCAACAAACATCCAAACATAGACATTTATAATGATGATGAAAGACAGTCTTAAGACATCTAGACGTAAAGTGCTCATCAATACAAATTAATCAAGCCCAAACACAAGATAACTGCTGTAAATCTTTGAGGAGTTCCCTCGACAGTATTTTGGCTCCATCATCAGATCGCTTCCAAATCTTCGTAGTGCCAAACCAAAATAAATTGTAGTGTTTGTAAATACTTAATGGAAAAATTAACAATCGCGCTTGTCGCCCCTACAATTTTTGCAAGTTCTCTTCAATTTCTGCAGGATTCCATCATCAGATCCTGGTTTCCTTATCATGGTACCACCCTTGGAATGTCTCCTATCCAACAAAAAAATAATCATCCAAATCGGTTCATAAACAACGAAGTTATCCGCGAACAAACATAAAATATATATATATATATATACGGTCGAATTGAGAAACCTACTTTTTTTTAAAGTCGGTTAAAAAGAGGCCAGTTTTTATGGGTCAACTTTTAAAATGTTTTGTATCACCGTATCTATACCTACAAACTTTGTATTTGTATTTTGTAATACAAACTTGTATAACGAATTATACGAACCAGAAACATGGTGTTTTAGGTGCAGTCACTGATGAAGACGGAGAAGATGATCATAGAGACAGCGGACAACGTGTTGGCGAACAAGAAGCGCATAGAGTACGGCGTGCACCAAGTCGTCATGCAGGTCGGGGACAAGCTGCGGAACCTCGGAGGGTCGCTCAACGACACTGTTGTAGCCAAGTCAGTATGCATTTTTGAAGGGAAAACGTTTTTTGACGCGCCACAATCAGATTTTTCGTGGGCTGTGAATTCTAGCGTCGCGCTCGGGTATGATAAGAAATCTTCGGGTAAACTCTCCATCACTTGGCCATCTGGAAATGCGTCTGCGCCTTTTTAGATGGCCATGCTCTTGGCCACGCCCTACGCTTTTACCCGCGTAGTTACCAAAGTAAGCTATCAAATTCTGAGTTATACGTTTTCACTTTTATCGGCAGTTCATATGACTGCCACTTTTTTAAACGGGTAGAGCTCTTAACAACTAAGTGACACTGATAAGTACACTATATTACACCAAACTACTAAGTACTTAAATACACAGAAAAGCCTTTCCGAGTCCTTGGTCGACGGGGCGCGTGACGTTTATTTGATCCAATCATCCAATGTATAGATAGTAAGCTCAGATAGTAAGCATTGCCATTCAGTCTCACTTCCGACTGGTACTGAGTTTGAACATCTTGATTACCTGTAGACTTTCGTTGGTCTATGGATAATACAGATGTGCTTAGTGTAAGTAGTGAAAAGAGTTTTCACTCAAAAAAAGTGATACTCATGAACAAACAAACAGCACAGGGGTACACTTAGCGAGGGGTTCAGCTGTTGTTCACACTTGCAGACTGAACGGGATCGAGGCGACGATAATGGGCAACCAGGCGCTACTGCAAGTGAACCTCAGGTCCAAGATCGAGACGGAGATGGCTCAGGTGTGGCGTCAGGTCGGCGTCATGCACGACCAGCTCAAGCTCAGCAAGGCTGCCATCGATAAACTCAACGTGAGTATAGAAATTCTATGCTCAAACTGCTTGATTATTTTCAGTTCGGTTCTTGGTTTAGGTTTATAGGTACGACTTTGTTTTATCAATGTCCGTTTTCTGCGAGTTTCGTAAACCGTTTCATTCATGAGTTTTAATGATTTATTACTTTTAAACTTTCGCGGTTTGGACAAATAATAATTTAAACACTTTACATAATTTAATTACATCGACGTTTCGGCAGCGTCACAACCCGAACTGTGTGTACTCGAAACTCGATTTTTGAAGGGGAAACGCCTCTAGCCACGTCAACCACGCCGCTTTTTTGTAAATGAAAATCTTATGAGTTTGCGTCACCAACATGTTAATTTAACATCGGGGTGGCGGCGGCGTGGGACGTACGTGCAAGGGCGGATCCAGCATTTGCTCCAGAGGATCACGTATCTCCAGTTCACGTATCTTCGAAATTATCGCCACAAGCTGCGTGCAGCCTATTAGTTTTAGAGCGACCTTTACTGTAGCATTTTTTTAAATTTAATATTTAGCAACTACACAGACTCCTGGGTCCGTGTTCTTTGTCATTTGAGTTCTTTTGTAAACATTAGATAAGTATGTCTTGCATTAGGAGAAGTAAAGGAACATTTTCAACCTAATTGTTGTGCTTTTTAGTCCGATTTTGCTATTTTCTGCTACGGTAATTACCTACCTGAGCACGTTATACCTACTTACTATCGCCGTATCACTCCCAGCTATCAGATACACCGGCCTCGACACGCTACAGTCCCTAAGCTCATTTAAATATCATTCGCTGTTCACAGGAGCAAACCAGCCAATACGCTAATAGCAGTACAAGCACCATGGGGAAAGTAAAAACAGAAGTGAGTATACTCGTACTGAATACTGAACCTTATGTTTATGCAAATAAACTTGATACAAAAAGATATACTTACCTAACTTTTTGTGTTGTAATGTAAAATAATGATGTAGCTAATTAATTGATTTGAAATTATTGCTGACCTCTTCTATCAAGAGCATTTAACCGACTACCTAAGAAATTTTAAATATGAAAAGCTTTATACCTACTAGACTGGAACTGGAATAAAACACTTCGCACCAAGACGATTATTTTTGAATTGCAATGCCCTAATGGGGTCTGTTGTGTAACGGCTTATCTTTGTATCAGTGATATTTTATATCTGTAACATCATCAGCCTGTGTTCGTCCATTGCTGGACATAGGCCTCTCTTATAATACGCCACTATGCACGATCCGCGGTCTTACGTTTCCAACAGCCACCAGCCATCTTTCGTATCTCTATTTCTATCTGTAAAATAATGAAGCGATAAATGATTGGGTACCTGCAAAGACAATATACCCAGGCTACATAATCTTTGGGTACCTGTTATTGTGTCATTACCTACTAGCATATGCCCGCTTTTTGTCCGTTAGAATTTAAAAAAGAGCTATACCTACCCTAACTTTTTAACGAGCTATTTTTTCGGGATGAAGGGCACCCTGTGTGTTATTCCTGACTATATTTGAGTTCAAAATTTTAGTTTGATCCTTTATTTCTTACGACGTGATTGAGAAACAAGTATCCAAAGATTCTCTCCGCCTTGTCACCAACACCTACGTAGGTACCATATTATCCAACGAGAAAAACTCACTCAGGCATCATTTACCTACTGTTCGTTTGTTTGTTCACGTCGGAATGACTGAATGAATTAAATATGAATATTTATGAATGAAGTGCGTGCAGCACTCCCATCAACACTTCCACCCCAAAATAATATACCTACCGTAGTTCAGCCTGGAGAAAGCGTAGGTATGTGTAGTATGTATCCAAGTCAGTAGGTAGGTATCTCATCGTAGCTATATATATCGCACTAAGAGCACTTTTAAAGCTAGACAGACAAATAAGGTTTAATGCTCCAGAATGGCTGAACTGTACGTAAACGTGCTTCGGCAGGTGGACAGCATATCAAAGCGCGTGGTGGCCCTGACGGAGAACTTCAACTACGCTCTGGGGCGGCTGTCGCTGGTCACGCAGGAGTTCAGCCACATCTCCCAGGGGCTCGGCGACGCCATGGAGAGCCTCAAGAAGGACGTGCAGGAGGCGCGTACCACCGGTGCGTATCCGAGGAGTCATGGGGGGCAAGACCCTTCCTTACACCACTAGAACATAGGTGGACCACTAATTACTGTGTTCCGGTTTGAAGGGCAATGTTTCCAGAGAAATTACAGGGCTTAGACATAACATCTTAGATCTCTGGGTGACGAGCGCAGTGCAGTGCAGTGCTAGGTAATGGTTTGGACTCTTCATGTTCCAATAACTGCGTGTCACTGTACTGTTATGTGGCATGCATGTTGCTTACCATCAGGCAATAGTCCGGCTCGTCTCGTAACTCTTTATTTAAAAAAATTATAATTAAAGGCCTACTCTGAGCAAAATAAATGACTGAGTGTTTCTTACCTCATCGCACACCGCAAGAAAAAGCAAGAGAGAAACAATAGGATTTGTCACTGTTGTACACTCATATTTTAGAATAAACTCTTTTAGTCCGAGATCCCAGACGTCACCTATTTTCTGATGAATGAAATGCGGACGATTGAGTAGAGTTAGTAAGTACTAAGAACACATGCTTACTCGCTAACTTGCTTAGACGGCCAATTTTGATATATGGAGTAATGAAGGTACATACAGACATTACTACAGTAGATAGTGGTAGGACTCTTAGCAGTCCGCCTGGGGAAGTACCACACCTTTGCCAAATATTCTACCGCCAAGCAGTAATGTGCAAACATTACTGTTTTCCGGTTTGAAGGGCAATGATTCCAGAGAAATTACAGGGCTTAGAGACATAATATCTTAGATCTCTGGGTGACGAGCGCAGTGCAGTGCTAGGTAATGATTTGGACTAGCATGTTCCAATAGCTGCGTGTTACTGTGCTGTTATGTGGCAGGCATGTTGCTTACCATCAGGCACATGACCTGCTCGTCTCGTCACTCTATGCTATTAAAAAAATAACTTACTTCACGTATTCTCTAATATGTGATTTTCACGTATGTTGTAGGCAACATCCTTAAAAACAAGGTTCCAATACTCCCAGACACTTTCCGTCAGCCGTTTTGCTTAACAATTCCAAAATAATAATTTAACTTCACTTAAATTCTAAATTCTCATGCTCCATTTGTAAATATGTTCGTCAAACAACTATTTTAAAGCTTCTACAAAATAGTTGTCCTTTTGTTGCTTTTTACAATAAGATAGACCAATCTAAGGGGGCAATCATCCCCTAAACTCAACTATGTCCTATGGGTAAGAGCGGGAGACTGAGTGAGACATGTATTAGGAAATATTGATTTAAAATTGAGTTTAGGGGATGATTGGCCCCTTAGATTGGTCTGTCTTATTGGAAAAAGCTTTAAAATAGTTGTTTGACGAACATATTTACAAATGGAGGATGAGAATTTAAGTGAAGTTAAATTAGTATTTTGGAGTTGTTAAACAAAACGGCCGACGGAAAGTGTCTGGGAGTATTGGGACCTTGTTTTTAAGGATATTGCCTACAACATACGTGAAAATCACTTATTAGAAAATACGTGAAGTAAATGTTGGTATGTACCTTCATTACCCCATAGCTCATGCTGTAGTGGTAGGACTCTTGGCAGAGTCCGCCTGGGGAAGGACCACACCTATGCCAATTATTCTACCGCCAAGCAGTAATGTGCAAACATTACTGTGTTCCGGTTTGAAGGGAAATGTTTCCAGAGAAATTACAGGCCTTAGAGATATAACAACTTAGATCTCTGGGTGACGAGCGCAGTGCAGTGCTAGGTAATGATTTGGACTCTTCATGTTCCAATAGCTGCGTGTCACTGTGCTGTTATGTGGCAGGCATGTTGCTTACCATCAGGCGCATGTCCAGATCGTCCCGTCACTCTTTATTTAAAAAAAAATATCTCAAAATTGGCAGTCTAAGCAAGTTAGCGAGTAAGCATGTGTTCTTAGTTCTTACTAACTCTATTTCAATCGTCCACATTTCATTCATCAGAAAATAGGTGACGTCTGGGAGCTCTGGGATCTTACTCTATTTATAAAATGAGATTCTGATCTTTTGAAATATCTATCTCTATCTCTACGATAATGCCCAATGTATAATGTCAAATTGCCTATCCATTCAGTACGTTTTGTATGAAATAATAACAAACAAGCGTACAAAGTCAAGACATTTTCTAGTTTATAAGCTTTAAGATTGTTTAAAAAAAATTGTAATTGTTTGTCTTATCTCTTACAGACACAGGACCCGGACCTCACAAAATCTCCAGCGCGGGAAAAACGCCATAATCTAAGCCAAAAATAATGTACTTAGTTTAGCAACATAACATTTATTATAAGTTATTGCCATGTAAAAATTAACTAAGCTGACTGAAAAGTAGATAAGTAAAAAAATAAAACTCATTTGATATTAACTTTTGCAAATATTTAATCTCTTTCATAATTGTGGATCTATATATTTATATTGTACAAGTTATATGATACAATTAGATTTCTATCTTGACAGATATTCAGTCACACTTGGGTGACGTAGAACCCAATAACTAATGAAGGACCTAAGAGAATTGTGATTAATTGAACTGTACAATCATACATTGATATAATATAGATCTTAAACAATATACACACAAATTATTTGTCTCCCTTTTGGTTATTAATTCAAAATACAACCTCATTTTCCTATGTGCAATCAATATCATAGAGAACAAATCAACAATACAGTTCTGCTAATTTAATCATAATAATTTGATAAAAACCTGTGCTTTTTACTATTTAACTTGTTACGTTTATTCATTAATATTATATTTTTATAATTTTATTATGAAAACATTATATTTGTAATACACAGAACAAATAAATACATGATTAAATCGGTAATATTGGCTGTCTGAATTTGGTATTGTCTAAAAAACTGCGCGTTTTGGATCAAATGAAACTGTAAACAATCCTGAATCCTCTTAAAAGGTAAGCTTAGACACATTCGTTGTAATTAAACAGCCTAAAATGGGACATTTGCTCGTACTATTAATCTTATATATAAAATTCTCGTGTCACAGTGTTTGTTTCCTTACTCCTCCGAAACGGCTTTACTGATTTTAACCAAAATTTGTATGCATATTCAGTAGGTCTGAGAATCGGCTACTAGCTATTTTTCATACCTTTATTTATATGGCAAAACAACGTTTGCGGGGTCAGCTAGTATCGATATAAAACAAAAGAAATCCTCCCAACAGGTTCATTTCATCATTATTACTTGCGATCGTATTGAAACTGCATAAAAAAAAACTGATAATAAAATATGATTAGAACTCTATAACCAATGATTTTAGATTCATTTTACACTGTTTTGATGACAAAATATAAATATTAAAAAATATTCGTGTCATTCGGCTGCACACTAAGTTAGCTACACTTCAATGACATATATATTTACAGATAGACATAGATTTACGAGTACGATCGCAAATAATGATAGACGTAATCCCTGCCAGTTGAAAAACTCTAGGGAACGAAAGAATATACACCTAGGCGAACCAGTCGCTATTTGTTGGAAACTTATCTACGTAGTAGGATACTTGTTAAACATTACAAATGTAAACTCCTTTTCCGTACGTGGCATAAATACGGCATCGTACAACCAATCACGACTCGCTATTTTGAAAATATGAGTTCTCATTGGTCGTAATCCTTTTATGCCAGGTCGGGAAAAGCAGACTGTGAGACCCGGTGATATCGATCGCCTCGCGTCGCGTCCGTGGCAGTGGCGTACTAACACTCATGCACATATAGCTCAACATTTTTACACAGTGATTCGTATGTACATGATTAATCATACATGCACGTTGTATTTTAATTAACGCAAAAAATATTTACACCCTTAATAGTATGTGTCGAAAAGCACTTATAACCACACCGTAACCTTCCCCCAAACTAGCCAAAAGATAAAAGGCAATATAATTATAATATCGATAAACACAAGCTGCCTGAGAAGCAATAAAAAAGTATGAGACAGTATGTCTCACTCGCTCACACTCGACCTTGTTATAAAGAATCAAAGACTACAGTATGATATACCTGTTTCATGTCGTGTTATTGCTTAACCGGCAGCGAAAACCAGACAAAATCTTAAAAACAAACCTTCAAAAACAACAAATAACCGTGTAACAAATATACATTTAGCAACAGATACTTGTAGACAAAAATGCAGCATAATTAAGCTCATATAACACTTTAGATATTCCAAAAACGTGTCTTATTACTACAATGATCAAACAAAACTTAAAAATAGATCAGTCACCAGCTTATTCGTGAGAAACCAATTTGTTCGATAATACAGCAGCATCTCAATTAATTGAGGAACCGGCAACTTGAAGTTAACTAACTTTTGGCATATTGCCATAACTGGCTATTTTAATTTGCCATGAATAAGCTAGTTGTATCTGAAGTCTGTCAGAAAGGTCCCTTTTCCATAACGTTCCTTAAACATTCAGAATGAAAAGGGTGAATTTTAGGAGATGATTATTGAGCCAGCATTCAGAACGTGGTAGTAAAATGAATGGTATAAACGGGACTAAGAACGCGTAAGCTCCTAATGAAACACTAAATTGTCCGTCCATGTCCGTGACATCTACTTTGTACATTGCGGTATCAAAACGTGCCGTGCGCGGCGGCGTGACGGCGTGACGACGCGACGGCGTGACGGTGTGACGGCCGCGATTGTGCGTGACGCGTGACCGCGTAGTGTTGCCGCTGTCAACACCGTGCCTGTTTACCGACACCCCGTTCGCAATATCAGATGCATGCACACGCTCTGCATGCCATGACGCTGTGACCAAACCACAACTTTCGTAGTTTTAGAAAGCTTTAGTAGGCTTAAATAAAATTGAAGCCCAAATTTCGGTTAAGGCCAACCTGAGTAAAACTGCAATGGGTCCGTTTATTAAAAATATAGCATGACGAAATATGCGTTATGTATAAGTGCAATTTTAGCGCGAACATAAAAATTTCTACCATAAACTATTTTCTTCGCGTTTTCTATCATCAAGCAAAAAGTTTATAACCAGTCAAAGCGTTACACACTTTTTCACTATTGATATAGGTAAAGTCGAATTTTAACCAATTCAGCGCCTATCGCGTTCAGTGTGCGTGGATGCGTCTGGTATTACGAACGAGCGGTAACGCCGCCCGAGCTCTACTATTCATAATTTATAAATTCCTAACTAAGTCTCGAGTGTAAAATTGTGCCACACAAGCGTTCTCAAGGGGGGAATCAAACCGAGCTAACCGCGGCGCGCGCGGAACCAACCTCCAACTACAGCCTACTTCACTGGAATGTTATTTATCAAATTAAATTAGTAAATTCCTGTAAAACACAAGGTTTTGAACCCTGTCCAATTTGTATGGAATCTACGACTCGTATCATTATATTTTTTGATGCTCCCTAAATACGTTTTGAACATGGAACTAACGTAATAATTATATACGTAATCAGGAAAGCGGAATTAAGTAACGGGAGAGCCTAGCTCTCAAATACCTTTCAAATTTAATAGCTTTGAGAACACTTTGCAAAACCGTATGAACACGTGGAAGTTAGGTATGTATGCAAAATGCCCACCGCCAAAAAGTTTCCGCCTTTTCGTGCGCTTATGTGTACTAACTGCAGTATTCCAACAGAGAACTAACAACGCCAGCGAGAGTGTGATGGTACTCTTGGAACTCTTTTGACTGTAGTTCTAAATACTCCTCAAGAAACTGATTCCTAAAAAAATTAACTGCGCAGTCACTCGCCCTAAAATCCAAGTGCTCATCAAGCTTCGCGAAGGTTCTAGCATAACATCTTGTCCAAACAAAACAATAATAATTATAACCCATCTCAGATATAACTTTATGAGAATCATTCAATTTATTCCTTTCGATAATATTATGAGAGTAATAAAGTAGCTCTATTCGAAACTTCAAATCCTACCGCAATACATTTACACTAATTTGAAACAAGGTGACGATTTGCAACCATGCAGTAGTCAGAATAGGTCTATTTTGAAGGCACACTTAAAAGATAGAAAGATAATGAAGTGTTTTCAAAATGACAGACGAGTTATTAATGTGTGAAAATATATCAAATTATTGACACCAAACAAATTAACAAGAAACTTTCTCTAAAAAATGCAACTTTAACTCCAGTTATATATTATATGTTGTTGATATTGACAATTATTTTTCACACGCCTTTTGTATTCTGAAAATTCGTTGAGATACACATGTCCTTGTGAGATCAGAAATAAAATGAGAGCGACATTAATATGTCAATTGGATTATATTTTAAAATGGCTATCCTACTAATATTATAATGCGAAATGTTGGATGTTTGTTGGTCAATGACGCCGTAATAACTGAAGGGATCACGCTGAAACTGATGAGTTAAATAGATTATAGTCTAGAATAGCACATAGGTTATTTTTATAAGTTTTTATTCTACTTGCCCCGTTAGTATGGGACAAATATTGCAAGTTAAATTAGAACCACTTCCTGTCGTTAGATTAGGATGAAATTTCGTATACTTACGTAACTTCGGTGACAATGCAATAATATAGTACTTTTGTTCGTTTTAGAGCATAATAAAAGCTTATTTAAAAAAAAAAAATATTATTACATCTCGGGGAAAAGGTAGAGTTCCTTTAGAACTATCCATTTTCTAAATTCTTCGCAGGCTAGTTTATATAACACTGACCTTAATTAATTTAGGATTTGAATAGTATGTAGAATATAAATACATTTAGATTCCAACAGTTACCCGATTGTCCGTTTCACGATACGTTTCGACGTCGTCTAGAATCATACCGTATGTGCACAGAATTTCATAATTGCATATAGGAAACTACGGCGACTCCAAAGAAGTCGTCACTTTACATCGTTTAGACATATATTTTACTAGCGGTCCGTTCCGGCTCCGCTCGGATAATGTCATATAGAGACTATTAATTGAAATAAAAGTATATCCTATGTTTCAAGTTGGATCAAACTTCACACAGTGTGCTCATGTGATTAAAATCGGTTAAGTAGTTTAGGAGCTCATCACAGATAAATAACGTGACGCGTAATTTATGTTTATTAAGATTTAGTATAACTACAGCTAAAATAAGGTAGTTAGGAATATATTGGCAAATATCCTATTAATATTATAAATGTCAATGTTTGAATGTCGAGATGGCTAAATTGATTGGATAGAAATTTGGAATACAGTTAGATTATTGTTTGGAATAGGCTACTTTTTGTCGCGTAAAAATGACGGAGGTATTACGTGGGTAAAACCACAGGACGCTACTAGTTAGTAATATTTATATTTAGGCCATAGATATCGAGAAATATTTATAAGTAGAAACTTACACACATATTTATGGAATGTATCATTGGAATGTCGGGAGATGTTCTCCTTCAGGCCTATCTATAGTTTTGTCTGTTTTTTTTTAATAATATGAGGATACGGATGGTAAGTAACATGCCTGCTTATAAAAGCACAGTTCCAGTCATTTGAACAAGAACCCTAATCACTGCATCACCCAGAGATACGTTAAATCCATTTTCAGTATTCCTTATTTCATTTTACTATGAATGAAGTATGTAGAGAAACTAGACGTGAGCAATCAAACGACGTATGGCGTATTGTATGTTAATCGTTATCAGATTGTTCTCTTCTATTATTATAGTTGCAAATCGTCGCCTTGTATCATGGTGGCCGGATATAGAGATGGGTATATTTAACATCTTGTCGCGCCGACTCCCTCACTCTACACCTGCCTCGCTCTCGCGTGATAGAACTTACACAGGAAGACATACAACTATACACATACGCGGTTACAATACCGTACATTGGATCACTAAAGTTATTGCGTTCGCCGAACATAACCTATTGATACAAGCCGTAACATCGCAACGAAAATAAACTGATAGAATTATTAAAGGAAACGTGGGTAGGAACGGGTCTCGTTCCTTGAGAGCTAGAATCGTTTCTGCAAAGTAAACATGACAACCCCAAAATGTCGAGGCACTTACATGATCTTAACAGTAATGATATACATCTACATACTAGTGGTACAATTTCAGCTCATAGTCTGTCGCCCCGTCCGACCGGGGTCTACCACCGAACCGAAACGGTCTTGGCTTTAATTGCCTTCTCTTTATTTTAGCTTGAAATGAAAGAGAGAGCAATGTGAAAGCCATTACTGTTTTGGTTTGGCAGTCGAAGGGCGGGGCCCGTTGATACAACGGGCGTGACACATTAAAGCTATGGACATGTTTCACGACTAGTCGTTTATACTGAGTTACGTAGGAATGGTGTGATATGCCAAAAAGACGAGATACAAACATCTTTTACAATTGAACACAACCACAAACTGTGAAATAATATGCTGTTTACAACAATTTGTCGGTTGTAAACGACATTCTTATGCAGAACAACTGAATGTTAATCGATTTCATAGTGAAAGTCGGTCGTATTACTACGAATTCTTTTCAGCTTAGTACACCTTTCCGTCGCAACTCTGTGTATCTAACCTAACACGGAGAAAGAAGGGAGCTATCGTTAGACGTACAAACTTCTTAACTATATAAACCTACATTCAGCTCTTAAAACTTACAAACTGGCCGATAACCGGTGGTGCGATTACATACAAAATATGTGTAATAAAAATGAGTGTCCAAATTCATAAAAACGTCTAACGTGCGATGTCGAAAATATACACGTGACCGGTGTCGGGAAATATTGAACGAGTGCAGCGGTGGTCCGTGGGGACTCCGGCCGGGCGGCGCGGCGGCCGCGGCAACAAAACAATTAGGTATCGTTTAGGTATACTCGTGTACACGTCACACCGTCGTACATACTTCTATGTACAGTTAACGGGCTCAGTTCACACTGAACGTATCAATAGGGCGGGGTCGCGCGGCACTTCTCTCGAGGACTCTCCCCGTTTCTCTTCAATTCCTATAAAAGCTATATTACAAGAGGCCTCGGGTCCCAAACCTCCATCGATACGATACATCCGAGCCTCAGCCGTGGGACGAAACGGTGCTAATTTGAAACACATCTCCAAATTAACAAATACACGCAAACAATACGAGGCGACTAATAAATCGTACGATGTAACGTTTTGAATGGCCGCCGTCGACAATCGCCTCATGTGCAATTTCGACGGCGGCCTTGACCCGAAACCTCGAAGGCTTAAAACATTTAGTCGGAAGTACCGCGCGACGCTTTACAAAATATTAATCTTATGTACATATTGTCGCTCGAAGATAAAGTAGAACTAATCTAAGTTACGCTTGCAGCGCGCCGTCGTAGAAACTAGCCGGGACGTGTAGAGACGCAATCCAGACTGAACCAAACCTCTCGCGACTCGATCGAGGCGATACTCAGTGTGGGGTTAAATTACCCCGAAACGAAAACGAAATCAACTAGCAAAAATATGTTACATCCTATAATTAATTGGTGTTCAGTAACGGTTAAGGCATTTTGTGAGTAGTTCCCTCAACTAGTTGAACCGGAGTCGTCTCTGTGGCGCGTTGTTTCTAGGACGGGGCGCTGCGGCCTTCAGGTGCGTGGATATAAAAGGTGCGGGCGGGGGCTTTACCTCCGCGTACTCTTGGAGGAGGGTCGCGAGTGCGAGTGAGTGTGGGGGGTCGCGGCCCCCCCCCTTTCCTAACTGGAACAACTCGCGGCCGACACCGGCGACAGGGGGGAGTCGCGGGGGCAGCCTGACAGTGTCACCACGATCTGCAAACATAACACAACTCCTTTACTACACATTACCTACTAAAATCTTGGTAGTGGTAGGACTTTTAGCAGAGTCCGCCTGGGGAAGTACCACACCTTTGCCAGTTATTCTACCGCCAAGCAGTACCTAATGAGCAAACATTACTGTGTTCCGGTTTGAAGGGTAATGTTTCCAGGGAAATTACAGGGCTTAGAGATATAACAACTTAGATCTCTGGGTGACGAGCGCAGTGTAGTGCTAGGTAACGATTTGGACTTTTGATGAATGATTTCTTTATGGTCCAATAGCTACGTGTCTCTGTGCTGTTATGTGGCAGGCATGCTGCTTACCATCAGGCGCATGTCCTGTTCGTCTCGTCACTCTTTATTTAAAAAAAAATGTTTATAGTATAGACTATGGAGTGACAACACGAGTAGGACATGTGCCTGACGGTAAGCAACATGCCTGCCCATAACAGCAGTGCCACGCAGCCATAGGAACATGAGTCCAAATCTTCACCCAGCATCTGCACTCGTCACCCAGATATATGAGGTTTTTTATCTCTTAGCCCAGTGATTTCTCTGTAAACATAGCTCTTCAAAACAGAACGCAGGGAATGCATAATCTGCATTCATAATTCTCTATACCAAAACAACCTATTTTAAAATAGCACAGAATAACATCAAGTTGGTGGCATATTCATTTCAGTCCTTTTGCATTAAGCCCGGGTATCACAGAATCCAACAACAAAACACAGAGATACTCTGCAATCTTGACATATTATCATAAGAATGATCTCAGCAATTTTTCAATTTTTTCTAGACCCAATACATATTTCTTCTTAGCCTTTGACCACTATTATTTAAATAAATCACCTTTGAATCCTATTATTTAATTAAATCAAACAATGAAATAAATATTTATTGCAACAAAAGCACAATGAAAGCATATTTTTAAAATGCCAATGGCAATTCAGACTAAATAAGAGAGCTGCATTTTAAGCTACATGGTTGCTTAACAATAGATAATTTGTGGTCACATTCATAGTCCAATTTTGCTGGTTGCCTAAAATATTGCTATTAGCAACAAAGCCGTCACTTACGTATCTAATTCACATGTAATTTACTGTAAATTGCCTATTTAAATAAGTCATAAAGACTATTCTATCTATTTTGTATAAAAGAAGTGTTATATTTAAGTTACAAATTTACCTTCCGGCTCCCCGCATGGTTTCGATGTTCACACAGCCAGACACCTTGCCATGTTCCTAGGTTTAGCTTGCCGTCTGTGATTGGTATTGTCAATGAAGACCCCAGAAAGCATGCCTTCACGTGAGCGGGCTGTCAAGGAAACAGTGTGTTAGAAATACAACAGTTGTGAATTATTCAATACCTATATACCTAGAGGTATTATGCAATAATTTTATAATCAAACTAGCGGCCCGTTCCGGCTTCGCTCTGATCATAACCTAGACACTGTCTGCAGCGCCATCTGCTAGGCTTATTTGTGAATCTAAATCATCCTCGAATCCACTTCACACACACACACAAAAAAAACATTCAAATCAGTCCCGCCGTTTAGGAGGAGTTTGCTGTCAAATGTTTAAATGACTAAAATGGCTATTAAAAAATAGGGGTTGGTGATAAAAGGGTAAAAATGTAGGGTTATATGTATTTTTTAATGCCACATTATAAAAAAGTAAAATTAAAATATTTTGTCAAAAACTTAAAAAAAAAATTTAGGGGTGAACAACCCTTATCACTTAGGGGTATGAAAAATAAATAGTAGCCGATTCTCAGCCCTACTGAATATGCATATAAAATTTGGTAAAAATCTGTAAAGCCGTTTCAGAGGAGTAAGGTAACTAACACTGTGACATGAGAATTTTATATATTATAAGATAAATAAACTTCCTACTATCCTAGTAATAAAAATTGCGAAAGTTTGGAAGTCTAGATGTTTGTATGTTTGTTGCTGAAGCATGTAGGAACATCTGAATGGATTGGGTTTAAATTCGGAACTGAATTACATTATAGTGCAGAATAGTTAGTAGAATATTGGCTATTTTATTATAATATAAATTTTAATCTATATAGTATACTCCTGAATGACATTTTTTAATAGACAGAATACATTGAAATATGATGTACTAGTCAAATTAGAACATAAAGCATAATTATATTCATAAGCCCATGTTTGTATCACCAACGCAAAGTAATTTATAAAAAAAAACATCATCTACAGATTAAGAACAAAGAATTAAATCACATTCTGCTGTCTGCTTAATCTTTAGAAGAATTTTGATCACACAAAAACACTGGCATATTTTAAGTGATTATAATGTAATGAAATGGCCATTTCAGTATAATCGATTCAATCCAAGACATTGATTAACTCAATGTTACAATTATGCACCCATATTTTTGGGCTTTCTAAACTTTTAAGTTTCTGCTCACTATTATACAGATGATCTGTTAGTGTCATCAGTAATATAAATTATTTTGAGTATGCTTCATGTAATAAGCTAAAGATTTAGGATTAGGGTGGTACAGGCTTTAGCTTGCTGTGTTAGGCCAGAAAATGGTAGGCAATAGACTCTAAGACCAAGTTCCATAACTCCCTTTCAAAAAGACATTGTAAAGTTTGAAGTACATTTGTACGAAGATAATTTGAATAAGTTTTATTCAAGGTGCTATTTATATAATTCAGTGCAGCCAAAATAGTTTTTTGTGTAGTAGGTACATTCATTTTAGTAAATGTCAATTGGCACAGAAAACAAAAATCTACATTTTTTTGTACAAGAACCTATGTCAGTTGGCTTCATGTGGCCTCTACTGCCTATGAACATAAAATTATAAGGATAACATTATCTGCAGACACAACAGTAATGTTTACAAATAGTTAATATTGTTGCAGTTATCAATTGTGATAGCAAGTATGAGTATGACATTGATCAATAACACAAACAATTTTATACAGCTTCGTATGTTTTACTAGTTCTGTATAAATAAAATTATCAATTCAATAAAATGTCAAAGTGATGCAACACTTCATTTCACTGCATTGATCAACGGTTAAACTCTCAAATTATTGTTGATACAGATACTAAAACCCCAATAAGAAAATGGTAGATGTAGGCAGAAAGGTGAAAACAACTTTTCTAGCTATGGACATAGCCAACAGACAGAACTGGATTAAAATAAGTTGAGCCATTACAGAGACATATGACCACATACAAAGTGACAGAATTATTTTATAAAGTCTAATATATAAATATGCTGTAGTTCTAGTAATTAGTAAAGTAAATATAGTATGACAAAACCGATACAGACAGGTTGACATTCATTTATCATTCAAATGGTATAATAAAATTTAAAAAAAGTAAAGTTTAAGTGCAATTATGTTTTTGGTTCACAATACTTCTAATAAGTCTTGAAGTCTTGGGAGGATTGTGTTTAACAGACATCACTGCATATGGCCAATAGTTCAATACATTTTTGTATGTTTGTTGTCTATTTCTATCAAATCACGCTTTATTTTGATAAAGGATAATCGGTGAAAAAGCATGTGTCAGCTATTAATTTATCTTATCCAAACTGCAGAATTTATAATCTGTCATTTCAGTTTCAAAAACCAAGCTCCAAAATCCATACTACTAAATTTGACCAGTTGAAACTAATAAGTTAGTATGTAAAAAAATGTTTAAAACCTAAATAAAATCAGAATTTCCTACTGATAGAAGTTCCCACCATAAATTAATAATTCACTATGGGAAAACATAAGAATACCATGTCTAAGTAACTGGTTGGTAAACACAAACAAAAGACAAATGACCTTCAAACATTCCTATTTTAAAGTTTGTCTTGGTAACCAGTGTTTTGAGTAAGAATCAGGGGATATAGGTGTATAGCTACCCACCATATCATCAGGGCCCTCGCATGAGTGGCGGTACGGGAGGCCTTCGGGTACGATTTTGTTGAGCATCATCTCCATATCGTCTCTGACATCGGGGTCCCAGCTCTCGTTGAGCGCGAGACTCGCCGAGGTGTGCAAGACTGCAAACAACATTCACTGATCAGCTGGTCGTCACTATTAGCACACATTTTTATCACGTTATCTCGATAATTCACATTCACCCAGTTATCAATGTCACTTAGCGTTATCACAACGAATCAGCCGCGCGATATTATATAGGACAAATGTGACAAGTAAGGGTGCAACATCGGCGGCAAGATTCACCCTTCAGGGTACTCACTCTGTATGTGGCAGAGACCGACCGCGAACTGCGAGAGCTCCGGCACCTGCTTGAGGATCTCCTCGGTGACCAGGTGCACGCCCCTGTGCTGTGGCCTCAAGTTCAATTTCCGTTGAAACCACGCGGATCCGATTTGGATTCCTCGATTCGAAGCCATGTTTAATTTTTAAAAACGCTACAGATAGATCGCAAGAACACAAACGATCTTATACAACATCACTTAGAACAAATACGATAATTACACCACGATTATCATAAAAGATTCATCTTCAATCTTTAAAATTAATTGTTATAAATATACGGAGGTTAGACAGATTCGACACCCTATTTTCTGCGGGAAAGTGAAACAGAAACAGTCGTCAAACGAAAGAGAAAGCAGACTGTAGAATGCTGCCACTACTAAAAAATATTTTACCGATTCGAAACATTGTGTTATAAGATTAAAACAAGAAAACATCAATTATTTTAATTAAAAGCCAAATTAATTGCAGTAATTGAAAATGACACAAAGTAAAACAAGTAAAGTAATTAACACTACTCGTTAATAACATAAAGACGAATGGAGACAATTAGGTAGTTGTTTTTTTATGAAGGCAGCACACTTGATGGCTAGGGTGGCGCGGGTATTTCAAATGTGGTGTGTACACGTATTTAATTTTAGCAGTTTTTTCATATTTTTTTTAAAGATTTTTATAAGAAACCCAAAAATAAACCACAATGAACTACATTTGAATGCTTTTCTTTTTCCCCAAGGCATAGTAATTTCAAGAAAAAGTACCAGGTAGGTACTAAATTCCAATAAAGTGATTTGACTCTATAGGCATTTGCGGTGAGAACTAAATACTGAATAGATTTGTTCCATGGGAGTGCCAAGGGTAGGACTGTAGCACAGTTTGAGGTGTGGCTGAACCACTCCTTACAATAGGGGAAATTAGTTTTACTATTTGTGAATTCATTCGGACGTGTCTTTCTAAGCAGTTCAATTTGAATCGAATTAGGCGTAAATTACTGTCAATATGGATCCCGTAATGGACATTATAAAAAACTCCGAGGAGCCAGAATGGTTGGAGAGAAAAATCATAGGTGATATCAGGCTATGGCAATTAGTGTTTCTTTGCTGGGCCGCTATCGCAACGATAGGTATGTATTTATTATACTTACAAAACTACTCAGGTATTGTTCTCCAAAGTAGGTACCTACTTGTCTACTACTACTAAACTTGTATCACTTTGACCTTTGACTTTGTTTATCTGAACAGAAAATGTACTGAATACGTAGAGAGCTGAGTAAAAGTTTAATGATGATCTAAAGATCTCCACTACGAAATGTCATAGCACCAATACTTTATTTTCAGTAAAACAGTTAAACAAGAGACTAGCCACATGATGGGTAAGCGGCAACATTGCCAATCCTACGTTTGCGGTGTACCTTTCATTGTTTTTTTAAACTTTAATAGGTTTACATTAACATGACAACATGAGTGACGATGCGGTCTAAAGGCCGATTTACATCAGACGAGCGAATGCTCATTCTATCCCCACTGTATTAAATTCATTTTGTAAACAAACGTAGAGCATTCTTTCGTTGTTTTGTTTGCGTTCGCAAAGATTCTATGGAATATATAATATGGAAACGCTGAGAACGATGTTTCGTTTACACTAAAAGATCGAGAAAGAATGCTCTTGTTCCAGCTCTAGCTCTATGTTCGTTTAGTCGGCCTTTTTAGACGAAGCGTGCTTACCTAGATAAAACCGATCCACTCTCGATTTGAAGACCCCCAAGATTTTAACTATTGGGAAAAACCCAATCCGGCAACGCATTCCTCAAGCCTAGACGTTCTTATCACAAAAGTAGAGTCAAACCTCTTCGTTTGAGTCTTTGGAACGTCTACCATGAAACGATCCCTTCAGATCGGGATCGGGAACCCTTCTTCGCGCTAATATAAGCCCTTTATTGCGACCCTGATAAGTTTGTGTTATAGGAGAAATAAAAATACGTATATTCCGTAACGCTACTAAATATATGGGAAATATATTTCCTTCAAAACCGTGCAAGATAATGTAGGTACTAATTTTCTCACTTGCAATAGATTTTCTAGCGTTTCGCGATGTTAACGTAAACTCTATGTAGGTACCTATTCGTAGGTAGGTACATGACTTACAGTAGCCAAGGCATGTACTATTTACGTACTTCTTAGATTTCTTTTATTAAAGGCACACAATAAACGCGAAAGTAAGTTTGTCTGTTACGTTTCCTCGTGAAAACTACCGAATCGATCATCATGAAACTTTAGATACATATTCTACTATTATATCTAACTATTAGTAGTTACATAGACTAATACTTTTTATCGCAGGAAAATAACGGCATTGGGAACTACACGGAAACAACGGGGCACTGCCAATTTTCTATACATTTACTAGCGTTACGTGATGGTATCACGGTGACTGACGGTAGAGTTCGTACTCCGCCGACTGATTCCTGAATAATTATTTTTCTCTGTTAATGACTAATTTTAATAGAATTTATGCCTACTACGAGTAATTTATCATTGACTTTTTTGTATTATTTATGATAATATAATTATGTTGAAATTAGAAAAACTGCTCAACCGATTTCGAAAAAAAAAATATGGGACCATTCGGGAATTATATCATTTCGAACAAAAATAATTACTTATCCAAATCAGTTTAGACGTTCTTGAAAATGATAAATAGGTTATAAAAAAATGTAGTCGAATAGATCTCCTTTTTTAGAGGTCGGTTAAAAAAACCTTCCTTGTTTTTTGTTGTATAGTGTATTGTGACAAGACCAGCAGGACGTGTCCCTGATGGTGATGGTAATAAAAACGCCTGCCCATAACAGCAGTGTCACGCATCATTAGAACATTAATTAAAGACTCCAAAATTATTACCTAGCTGACAGATGATTTATGTTCATTGATATATTTTATTTTTTTTACTTTTTATAGGTTTACACTTGACCGCCATCTTGCCTGATGTTAAGCGACGACGCGGTCTGCGATGGAGCGTGTTTACCTAGAAGAAACCGATTCACTGCCGATTTGAAGACACCAATCATTACCTGCTAGCACTGCACTGACAGACGATTGATGTTATTTTATTTTATTTTTATAGGTTTACACTTGACTGCCATCTCGCCTGATGTTAAATGTCGATGCAGTCTACAATGGAGAATGGAGAGCTTTCCAAGAAGATAGCGATTCACTCTCAATTTGAAGACACCAAATAATTACCTAGAACTTCAACATATGATTGATGTTCATTGATATTATGATGTCCATTTCTGTTGGCGAAGTGGTGATGGTGTGCTGCTGCTTCCGGTTCCGGATCCCGCGTACGAAGCAGCAGATCGAGGCGGACTACCAGCGCCGGAAGATCACCACCAAGTTCCGGCAACAGCTCGAGACTATACAGGACGCCAAGATGGACGCCATGTCTTTGAAAGACGGTCGGTACTTCAAATAGCAAATAAAGTAGCCAAGTGCGAGTTGTACTCGCCCATGAAGGGTTCCGTTCCAGCAAGTAACATAATATACATAGTACACATAGTTCTTGTAGTTCGTTGTAACTTTGATCGAAGTTTTAATAATAGTGTATTTATGACGTACTAAAAAAAACTACTCATCAGATCGAGTTCAAACTAATTTTCGTTGGTAGTTTACATGGTAATATACATCATATATTTTTTTTAGTTTTTTCATTCTCTTACTTTAGAAGTTAGAGGGGGGGGGACACACATTTTACCACTTTGGAAGCGTCTCTCGCGCAAGTTATTCAGTGTAGACAAAAATTATATTAGAAACCTCAACATCATTTTTAAGACTTATCGATAAACACCCCACACGAGTAGGTTTGAAGAAAAAAAAATTTTTGAGCTTCAGTTCTCAGTATGTGGGGCATCCCTAATTTTTGTTTTTTTAAAAAACTTTTGTAAAAATCTTAATGCGGTTTACAGAATACATCTACTTACCAAGTTTCAACCGTGTAGTTCTCATAGTTTCGGCAAAAAGTGGCTGTGACATACGGACGGACAGACAGACAGACAGACAGACAGACAGACAGACAGACAGACAGACAGACAGACAGACAGACATGACGAATCTATAAGGGTTCCGTTTTTACGTTTTACGGAACCCTAAAAAAATCGAAATCTATGTTAAAAACAGCTGTCGATCGTGACTATGATTCTCACCGATATCAGTGATTCTCACCAATAATAAAAAAAATATAGTAGCAGGATTCTTCGTAGTCTGCCTGGGGAAGTAACCTTTGCCAGTTATTCTACCGCCTAGCAGTAACTGTGTTCCGGTTTGAAGGGCAATGTTTTTATAGAAATTACATGACATAGAGTTTTAACATCTTAGGTATCTCTGGGTGACGAGCGCATTACTATGCTAGATGCTAGACCTGAACTTTTTATGTTCAAATTGACATTTAAGTATAATATTGGTAGGATTTAGGTTATTAATCAATATGATATTATCAAGCCTAACTGGCTTGATTAACGTCAGGACATATGATAAAAATGCGTTGATTGTTAAACAATTTTTCAAGTTTCTTTTTATAACGTAGATTTGTTCTGACTTATTACTGTGATTACTTCACAGTAGGTAATACGTCAGAATTCGGATGATGCTAAGCAGCACGTCTGCCTATAACAGCACAGTGTTTTACAGTTTTGACTATGAAGAGTGCAAATAACTACTCAGCCCGGCACTGCGCTTACCTATACCAAGATAGATTTATCTATATTTATTTCGTTTTTGAGCTCTTTTGAAATGACTACCTACTTTTGTTCTTTGTCTGTTGTCGTGAGGAAATCGAAATGTCCTTTGAATCTTTTGATCATCCACCAACCCGCACTGGGCCAGCGTGGTGGATTATGACCTTGACTCTCTCCTTGCGAGAAAAGCCCCCGAGTCCCAGCACCCCAGCAGTAGGAACATTTAGTGGGCTGTTCATGTTTTTTGTCTGAATGTTTCCCTACCTATGTATTTTTCACCTAAACATAAATATGCGTAGTGCATACGTAATGTTGGTCGGATGTCTGGCTCCCTTCCTGTTTGCTTAATTTGGGGTTAGACAGTGTTGTATAAAAATTATCTACCAATTCATTATAATCGAAACAATAGAATTATACTCGTGTAGGTGCTGAATATAGCTACTCTACACCGAAGTACATTTCCTAGGGGGGACTTAGAAAAACGGTAGGTAATGTAATGGGATCCTGTAGTGGCTGGTTAGATCGTGTGATTCACAATCATGAGGTCGTAGGTTTGAATTTCGCCTCCTCCTCGCCCGTTTTTCCAAGATGTACAAGTTTGTCATCTCCACTGGCAACCGTGACGGAAAACATCTTGAGGAAACCGGCATGCGCCTAAAACCTTTCGAGATCGTGCATCATCGCCAACTCGCAATACGCCAGCGTGCCCTGACTCTCTCCTTGCGGCAGAAAGGCCGGCGTTTTAGCATTAGTAGTAGGATTATTTAATGGGCTACTTAAGTTTATGAAAAAGTAATGAACACGCTAGTAATCGTACTTCTCCAAAGACAATTTCTTTATCTTATTATTGTGAAATAACTTACACATTACAGCATTACACAAACATGATCACTGCACATGACATGCTACACCGCACGTCTATGTAGAACAAATATGTATGCTCTACAAAGAGGTGTAGATAAGATTGCAGAAATAACTAATAGAATAAAGTACGAAAATAGTCCTAGGTGTTTGTGGCCGTGTTGGCTGCAATATATAAGGTAAGATAATTATTTTCAAATTAAAAATCACTGCCGAGAACACAACCCTTACGTTACCATCAAAAAGACAGGGATGCTCGGTATTTTGAAATATTGTGTATTGTTTAGTGTCTATATACCTACATTTATCCAAGGTGGAAAAACGAATACATCATAGTCAGGAATAGGTAACACATACATTTAGAATTCCGAAAAAAATTATGTTGCGCCACACGGTTGAAATATATAAATACTAGCAGCGCCCCGCGGTGCTACCCGCGTAGTTCCCGTTCCCGTTGTTTTTTCGGGTTAAAAAGTAGCCTATGTGTTCTTCCAGACTATGTGTTCCAAATTTCAGCCCGATCCGTTCATACGTTAGGACGTGATTGAGCAACAAACATCCAGACATTGACATTTATAATATTAGTAGGATAGGTACTAGCGGCACATTCCGGCTATCTATACTAACATTATAAAGTTAGAGTGTATTTGTTTGAACGAGCTAATCTCAGGACTACCGGACCGATTTCAAAAATTCTTTCACCGTTGGATATTTACGGTATCCCGAGTGCTGTGGTCTGAACCTCTGAACCCTGTGCCACGACCGAAGCCGGGCGGATCGCTAGTGGTCATATAAACCACTAATCCAAAATAAAAACTACCATATTTCTTAAGTCGGACCAAATCACACATTTGTAAATAAATACCAACTTTCGTGAATATCGGTTGACTTGGTAAAGAGTTCACTGTAGGAACAAATATGACTCTGGATTTTATACTTATATTAACTACAAGCAGAGCCCCATGGTTTTAGTTCTCGTTCCCGTTGTTTTTTCTTTTTTCGGGATAAAAAGTAGCCTATGTATTCTTCCATCCTATAATCTATCTATGTTCTAAATTTCAGCCCGATCCGATAAGTAGTTATTACGTGAAAGATTAACATCCATGCGTCCATACTTACAAACTTTCGCGTTTATAATATGAGGAGAACAAAAGTAGCTCCAAATGGTTCGTGTAATATTACACATGGTGCGGCTCGCCAGTTTACTTGAATGAACTTGGCTGGCCACACTGCCGTGTGTCTAGATTAGTAGGACTAAGATATGGTTTTGTCGCCAGCGTTGGACCTACTGCACGAGAAGACGAGCCAGATGGAGCATCAGGACAACGCAGCCCAGCCGGGGTCGCAGCACAGCTCCATCGTCTCACCGCAGCAGAGTGAGAACCCTTCCTATATCTACAATTTTAGAAGAGAAAACTTCTTTTGTCGCTCCGTGCACAGATTTTTCGTGGACTGCGAATTAAGCTCATCGTCACGCTGGGAAATTAATCCAATTCTAGATGGCCATGCTTACAAACTAATGTTGCCGGCCATGCTTATTAATAGATACTAATCTAGATGGCCATGCTTAGAAGACTTATTTAGACGACCATGCTTTGACTATTTATTCCAGTCTACCAGCGCCTTTAGGTTTCACCCGTGTAGTTTCCAAAGTCAGCAATCAAATTCTGAGTTGAGTTTTCACTTCTATCGGCAGTCTCTATGATTATCAATTTATTTTATCATAAATATCATAGAGTTACGAGAACAGAAAGACATGTGACTGATGGTACTGCACTGCCTTCGTCACCCAAAAACATTAGTGAGACGAATACGCAGGGCCGAATTTAGAGGTCCCGGGGCGGAGAATCGTTGGGGACTTTGAAATACACCCACCCCCCCTACGTTAAGATCTGTCAAGAAAAACCCGGACTACAAATGGTTAAATTTGGGTTTTTTTCGAAGCATCTGTTGTGGAGGCATTGGGGCATGTGCCCCGTTTGCCCTCCCCTAAATTCGGCCCAGCGATTACGGATGTTTGTTCTGTTTCTGTACAAGTACCTACGTATTTATTTGCAATTATAATATGTATATCACTACGCATTACTAAGCATTCATACAAGCTTTGCTTGTTGCGGCTAGAACCATTGTGTTGTATGAAAAAGTGTCGACAACATATTTTTCATCCCATCTGTTTGAGAAATATCGTTTTGTTCCGCTAAAAGTGGGAGCCAATTGTATGAATGACTGGTGATTCTGCGTTAGAATCTTTCGCTTCGCTCGTGGTTCAAAGTAGTGCCTTCGCCGTAACAATACTATTTTGCTCCCTTGTCTTACAATCTACTCTTCTCCCTTGAACAGTACCTATGTAAGCGAGTCATTTTTGCAGGTTCGTTGGACGCGTCTTTCCAGCCAGAAGGAGGGCAGAAACCTGAACCTCAAGTGTCAGGGATGAGCTTCGTCAAGTTCGCTTCCAAAGTGGCCACGCTCTCCAAACTAGGACAACCCAAGTCTCCAACTTCACCGACGCCGTCCGGGAATAAAATGGATTTTTAGATAACTAATAATTATATGTTATAATAGGTAATAACTATTTTTGGACAATGTTAACATAAATTATCTCATGTATTTATTTTTATATAAGCTGTGTACTCACTGAAGATGTGAGGATACGGTCTTGGGTTATCTTGTAACTAGATTTATTTAGAAATTTACATTATTAGAACAAGGACGAATATAGATATGGCTGGTATAATAAATGATAAGACCATGATGCAGTAAGTTTTCTTTAATCTAGAAAATAAAAAATACAGTATAAACGGATTTTAAATCACAAGAATAATTACATATTCACAAATAACTTCTGTAATCAGCAGTTACCATCATCTCGCATTAAACTGACAATTAAAAACAATGATCCAATGTATGTATGTAATAACTTTAAAGCAACGTTTAACTTACACATTATAATACATAAATAATACATCTTGCAAATAAAAAAATTACATAAATTCAAGTTAGCTAGATTTTTTTATATTAAATAGATAAATTGTACCTACACTATTGTATTAGGTTGCATGCTCCGAATGTTGCTTCACGCATGTCATGTATGTAGTAATAATATATTCAAACAAACATCGTCCCTAAGTAGTATGTCCACTGTCGCCGTTTTCGCTGGACCGAACTGAATCACAGCGGTGATTGCTATCATCATCGATAGCAGATATGTTACCTATTTATGTTGAAACCCATCATACGTCAACAGCAGCGTCGAAGACATCTCAGAGCCTATATAGTCAAATTTTAATTAAAAGTCTTGGATTATGAAAAATACTGTTACAAGTTGATAACACGCGGTCGGGACGTTGTATTTTTTTTTGTGAAAATTACTACATAGAAATGTTTGAAAACTAACAAAACAATATAAATGTTACTAGCGGCCCGTTCCGGCTTCGCTCGGATCATAATCTAGATTTTTGGGGTGAACAACCCTTGTCACTTAAGGGTATAAAAAATAGCTAGTAGCCGATTCTCAGACCTACTGAATATGCATATAAAATTTGGTAAAAATCAGTAGAGCCGTTTCGGAGGAGTAAGGAAACAAACACTGTGACACGAGAATTTTATATATAAGATAATAATGGCTGACGCGAATTTAGTGCGAGTGGCGTTGCAACGTTCACTTTTAGGAAGGCAATAGCTAAGGCTCGCCTTTAAACACGTTCTATTCAATTAATTTCTCGTGACATACCGAGATGGCGACGGTGGACATACGGCCTTAGACCACATAGATTTCCGCATTTACTTGACTTAGCGAATTATAATATATTTTCTTTAATATTAGGTACCACTCGAACCGTTCAACATTACTAGCCTTTCAGTCCATGACTCGATATTTTGACCAAAATCCCTCTCAAACACGTACAATTAACGTATCTTACACACTAATAATGTCCCGATTTGTATATTTTTATTAATTACTAACGAATGCGTCTGATTTACATATTCATTTAAACTGTTCGCCAATCTTAGTGTATTCTCCAATATTGAGCATATTTTGGTGTTTTACGATAAATTCAAAACCAAAAGGACCAAGAACGTGACAAAATAAATAAATGTATAAAATTTCGCTACAATACTTTGCTATGATAATAAAATTAAAAATGCAATTTGGAATTCTAACATGCGACGAATTGCACTTTTTATACTCGAGCCGCGCTTAGAAGCTTTCTGGTGGTTAAAATGCAATAAACAACAATGTTAAACTGGACATTCTGATTAGTTTTTCATAGGATTGTTTTTTATTTTACAATACAATACTTAAAACACTTGGCCTTTACGGAAGAACAATTATGTAAGTGGCCGATAGGCCTTCTACAAACGCGGAAGTGATTATAAGAAACAAGAATAGGTTTTAAACACCATCTCATAGCGTTATTTCAAATGAGTTATCAGAAAGCTTTTATGCACGGCTCGTACGTAACGTTCGGTACATTCGTACGTACTAACAGAACGCACGTACGTACGCGTTACCAAAGTCTACACTAGCGACTCTATCGGATAGCGCGGGACTACGTACTGTCGTGCTCCGATCATTTCAACACTCATAAAGCCTTTTAACATCCTTATCGGCGCCATTTCTCTTACTTTAGCTCGCGAGTCCCAATAATAGTTTATTTTGTTTCGTATCGTAGGGATAACCACATTATAGCTCTGATGCGATATTAAGCCACACTTATTCTGACAGAATCATCATACTAGTTACAGAAAAAAGTTCTCGTTTCGAGTCAGCGTCGAAACTCTTTGTTCGATCAAAATTCATCATAAACTTGGTAGTATATCGACCGATGCTCATGCTAGGCCCGGCATGGCCAGTCTATTGTATAACACTATACATTTTCGCTTAGAATTATTGTATCGGACCTACCTAAAACGTAAGACGTGTTTCATTTATTGTTCGTTTGTATTGCTAGAGTGAAACTAAACTCGTGAAGTTATAAATTAATTAATAGTTAGTAGTAATTCGTAAGTTTGTGCATTATACCTGTTACATACAGCGATATACATTTTTTACATTTATGTAAACGAAACAGAAATAAATATGTATGCTAGTTATCTTCATATATTACATTTGCATATGACGTGTCATAGAGCGAGCGAACTAAACTCTAGCGCGCGGCTGTCGGTTATGTCAGCACAATTAACAATTATTTTTGGTGTAACTTTTATTCTAACAGCAATTAGGATTCTTATTGGTCAACATTAATATCGCTAGGAACATTAATAGACATTACTTTATCTGTGCAAATTGATCTAACACGATGAAAGAATGTATGAGAGTAACAAGATCTTCGATTTATTGGAGTAATTTGATTTTTTTAAGGACCGAGAGGTCGTAAATGGCATGCCATCTCACTTTTTTGAAGACAGGCGATAATTCTTTACAACTTATGTAAATTAATATACATAAGGCGTAGGTATTTGATAGTGTTTTTGTTTTGGCGAGTATCATAGTAAAAACACATTTGAAATAGGTAAAGTATTTATTTGACCATATCCGATATTGTCTGAATCAAAATGTTTGAATGAGGGAGGGATATTTACAAATTTAGATGTCTTTTTATGCAAACTATAAACCGAACACACGCAATAGTTATTTTAAACTCAGCAATGTTAGGAACGTAACTTCAACCAGAATGCATTGCTTTCTCTATAAATATAACTCTCATAACTCACGATAATAATTGTTTTACTATTAAGTATGTACTACAGCAACATTATTTATTGACTTCCAAAGGCTCGACAAATTCGACAATATTATTTAAAAAAATTACAATGTGCTTTAAAGTCGGGCAGTAGACAACATTGAGCATATCTGTATTTATTTTGGCAATCATCAATTCGTAATGACGTTCGGTGATAATAAGTACTTTGTGACATCGGCGGTTATAACTGAAATATATTATTGTTATTTAATAAATAAATATACCGAATGACGTTTCGAATATATGTTTCAGGGTACGTACGCACATTGTGGTAGAAATCGGTTAACAGAGCACGCACACATACGCACGTTTCGTTTGTGTGGCGTCTGTGAGTAGGCGTTAAGGTCCGTTTACTCACAGATGGCACACATCCGTAGAACATGTGTGTATATACAAGTGCGGTGCTATTATTAATTAACCGACTAGTATTATGACCGCTCTCGCTCCGGTGACATCTCTTCGATAATTTCGGACACATCTATCGGTAATTATAATTTGTTAGCGAAGAAGTGACATCGTATATGTACAGACGAATGTAAAGTTTTAACTGGCAACACACGTTACAAACATTTTGCCGAGGACAAACTCTTCCTAACTTTTCCACCTGCGTAAAGGGTAACATGAGTGGCGGGCTACCAATCATGGTTCATGTTTACACGTACTCATATTTTAAACTAAAAACATTATATTATAGGATTTAATCGAGATATAAATTATTATTTAACTAGTAACACATTGCGGTTTTACCTACGTAGTTCCCAATTATAATCTAACTCTGTTCCAAATTTCAGTAGGATAGGTAGGATAATATTAGTAGGATTACCTCGACGTTCAATGCGGCAACACATAATTTCTTCTACTCTTCTCTTGACGGCGGCGGTTGTAGCGCTGCCGAAACGTCGAGACAGTTAAATGATAATTAAGATCTCGATTGAGTCCTGTGTAATGTTTTCAATATGAGTTCTAATTTTCCAAAGTTCCAAGTTTAAAAATTATACCGATATCTTGATGCAAAGATTAAGAACTGTGAACGGTAGAACGCCATTTCAGTTTATACTTTACGCCGGAGATGTATTAAAAGATAATGCTATCCCTCGGCATAGCGTCAACATGTGTACATAATGCGCGTTCCAACTTGGCCGGATTTATGGTTTTTATTGATTTGGGAGAGAAAGGCAAACTTCACCGTGTTTTTAGCACTCAAGTCCGTATTTGATCTGCAATTCCGTGGTAAGGGAGCGTTCAAGTATTACGTAACGCATCGTAACGGTTTTCTGCACCCGTACATTACACGTAACATACAAATGACCATTTTTACTTAAGTCACTATTTAGTGACTTAAGTAAAAATGTTTAGGTACCTAAGTTTAGGTTAATGTTTAGGTAAGTTTAGGTTAATGTTTAGGTAAGTTACAAACTTGGAATATTTTAATTCCCAAACTTTTTGCCTTAAATAAAAAAATGACGTAACCTGTTATTGCAATACTCCCCACAACGCACCGTAACGTTTTAAAAAAGACCCCTTCCCCCCCCAAACGTTACGTAATACTTGAAAGTCCCTAACCGACGGTCAAAGATTGATACACGCTTGCATGTATTATTAATTTTACTGTGTCCTTTTCATGTCAGTGTCAATAAAGATCTATCTACACATGCTGATCAAGAAACCAATCCACTATGTTGTTGAAAAGTTCTAGATATCTTCCAAGAAACAATAAAACACTTATTCAAGTGTTAGTCGTTTCAGCCAAGTTAGTACGCGCCAATGGTATAGTGGATGCGTAGTGACAGTATGTAGGTGGGCGTCAACGTACAGCCGATACGAGTCTGCGGGGGTGCGGGGTGCGGGGGCCGCGGTCCGCCGCGCCTACACACTCAATCTCGCCTTATAAACGTTCTTCCGCTGAAATATAGAAAAAAAAACATTATTTTTCGTAATATTTTTAGTATTATTTTTATCATTTTTAGTTGTGGTAGGACACTTTGCGGAGTCCGCCTGGAGAAGTACCACACCTCAGCCAGTTATTCTACCGCCGAACAGTAACGTGAAAACATCACTGTGTTCCGGTTTGAAGGGTATATCAGATAAATTACTGGGCTAAGAAATAAAACACCTTGTTCTCTCTCCAGGTGACGAGCGCAGTGCAATGCTAGGTAATGATTTGGATTCTTCATGTTCCAATAGCAATGTGTCACTGTGCTGTTATGGGCAGGTATGTTGCTTACCATCAGGCATATGGCTCGTCCCGTCCCTTTATACTATAAAAAATTGCAGTCATAGGGGCTGGTGATAGAAGTGAAAATGCATAACTCAGAATTTGACAGCTCACTTTGACAACTAAGCGGGTGAAACCGGATTGCGCTGCTAGTCTGGAATAAATCCTCAAATCATGGTTGTCTACATAAGTCTTCTAAGCATTTCTAGATGGTCATCGAAGATTCCTTTCATTTACGAACGTGACGATAAGCTTCATTCACATCCCACGAAAGCCAGGTAATGATTCGGACTATTCATGTTCAAGTTTTCACTTCAAAATAGGTGGATAGTTGAGCGCGACCAGGGCTTCACCACTCTCTCAAGGTCGCGCGTTATTAGCCTACGGCTAGACCGTTACTCCCACGGAACAAGTGACAGTCGGTTGTCGGACGCACGGCTGAGCGCTCGCGCAACACGTTCCAGCGCATAATTTTTATTAGATATGTCGACAACCCTTGGGTTGTCGACATATCTTCGATGACCGCATTATTCCGCGACAGACAGCGACAGAGTTACGCAAATGTTTAGGTGAATATCGCGATAGGCATTGAGCGCTAATGCGAGCTGAATTGCACTTTGTTGAGTCCCAGCAAGAGTCGCTATTTATATAATTTTTTTCGCTAAGTGAGTCTTCTGTACTTGTACTAATATTTATTCTGTGGCGCGACACTCACGTGATGGTCTTGCGCTCGTTGGGGCGCGCCGTGGACTGCGGCCGCGCGCGGTTCAGCACCTTCAGCAGGTCGCCCGCCTTGGCGCGCATGCGCGAGTGCACGTACACCTACACACAACAAAACACATTTAAACAACACACACATTCAATTGAACACGATAATAGTATATTATGCTACGAGTGTGTAAACTTGGTGATTACCGCTGAGCCGTCAAGGCGTGAGCCGAAGCCGAGGGCCTCAAGAGAGCCGAAAACGGTAACCACCAATACACACGTGTATCATATCATATGACGTTTTTCAACACACTTGTGAACAAAATAACAATAGAAGTCATTTCCACAGTGAAAAAGAGCTATGATTTTTTTTCGTTTTGGCGGGAAAAATAACCAGTATGCGTGCGCAACTAAGCCACAGACTAAAAAAATAAGTTTTCTTTATTTTGCTTTCTTTCGACCGATAGTTACAATTTTTGTGTCTTCAAATCGAGAGTGAATCGGTTTTTTCGTCGCCGCTTAATATCAGGCGAGATGGCGGGTTTTTGTACCGGGAAAATAACGGGAAATACGCGGATAAAACCGCGTGGCCCTGCTAGTAAATAAATAAATATTGGTGGACATTGCTCACACAACACTATCTAGCCCCAAACTAAGCAAAGCTTGTACTATACAGGGTTACTGGTAATCAGCCTGCATCCGTTTAAAGGCATGTTCTGTATATTTAAACAAACAACTTTTGTTCTACAACTTTCGTTAAAACTTAATAGATAACCCAAAAAAAAAATGTATTTGTTGCCATTTTTTGTACTGTTTAGCGACTTTTTAGTGTTTATTCACTTCGGTACATCATTTTTTGTGCGTTAAAGAGCGTACGCGCTCTCGTTACGAATTGTTACGAAGAGTTCGATACTTTTATTGCACGGTGCAAATGCACTTTTTATTTATTTTGTAAAAGAAAAAAAAACATTTTTTTTTTAAACTGTAGAACAAAAGTTGACGTATTTAATGTACCTAACATCCCCTTAAAAGGATGCAGGATGTTTACCAATAACCCTGTATTTACTACTATAAAAAACAGTTAGCATAAATACTTATGATCCACAGAAACTTCCATACACAAAAGAAATATTTGTAATCATCACACAAATATTTGCTGAGGGTGGGAATTGAACCAATGAACGGCTTTGCAGGCAGACTTACTACCAACTAAGCCTCTAGACCAGTGAATGCACTTCATCAACATCTCTACAGTAATGTAAACTTTCAACAAATGTGTAACAGATACAGTAGGAGCACAGTACTCGTATAAAGAAATACTACCAGTAGTTCATTGCCTTTGATCTTGGGAGAAACACCGATACTGTCTAGATACGGGTAAGGTTGTCAAAAACAAAAATGCTTTTAAAAATGTGGCACCAAAATAAAATTAAAAAATACGGAAGACGTCAGCCCTGAGCCGCGCTCCTGCAATACTAACATTGTAATGTAGGCAAAGCAGGAGCGCGCTTCCCGCGTCTCACCCTACACGCCACACGATTGCCCCGTCTAGAACAACTCGAACTAGGCTTCGTCGAACAACTGTATGATTTAATAGACTGTGGTAGGAGCAACAGTTATGGGAGTCACAGGAGGGCGCCACTATCGGGTTTCGTTACCTTGCTGCACTTGATGTGGTAGTGCAGGTAGTCGCGGAACATGTGCAGTAGATCGATGGTATTGTCGCGCGCCGCCGCGCACGTGTGTCGCGGGAACAACACTGCAACATCACAATACCAACCTTATTCACTAAACCATAGACTTCAAATTTAATTATCAACCTTATTCTTTTAACCATAAGATTCAGATTGTTGGAGTAGCACTGCAATACCACATTGCTAACTTTAATCACTAAACTATAGACTTCAAATTGTTAACTTTGTTTATTTATCTAGAAGTATGAAATTAACATTGTAAGAGCAGTACTGCAATATCACATTATCAACATTATTTACAAAAGAAAGAAGAAAAAAGACTTCAAATTATCAACCTTGTTCCTTTCACTATAAGATCTACAATGTTCAGCAACACTGTGTTGTGTATTACCAACGCATATTGTGTTACCAATCTTCACAAAAGTATATGTTTCAAATTGTTAATTTTATTATTTTATTCGCATAACTCTTAAGATTCACAACCTGTGCATTACCAAATTTTATTCCCAAAACTTTAGGCTTCAAATCGCTAACCTTCTTAGTACAACAATATGATTCCCATTGTGTGAGCAATACTTCAGCATCACATTACCAATCTTATTCACAAAACTATAGGTTTCAAATTGCTACCAACCTCATTTACAACTATAATATTAACTTTGTGACAGCAGTACTGCAATATCATTAATTACTTTACTTTATTCACAAAAGCAAGATTCACATTGTGTAGTAAACAGTATTAAGTATTGTGTAATCGAATTCATAATATAATAATTCAAACATTTGTGTTTATAGTGGTTTACTGCTTGTCTTTGTTTTTATGTGGAAAAGAAAGGTCAACTCTTCTTCAATTATCATAGATTAAAAGTTCGTTGTTTATGAATGGCTATTTAGGCTATGGAATGGATTGGCTTGCTTCACAGTTCCCAGAATCATGTGTCATCCACCGACACAGACAGGACTAGCGTGGTGGATTATGACCTTGTCTCTCTTCTTGCAGGAAAAGGTCCCAAGTCCCAGTAGTGGGAACATTTAGTAGGCTGCTTTTGAAGATAAAGCTATATGGAAAAGTTAAACTAGGAAATTAAGAGACGAACTTCTTAGCATTCCATGGATTCAACGTGCGGGTGCCGGGTCCATCGTGTGGCAGAGAGAGAAATCCCGAGTAGACCCCGAGACTTGTGACTCGGGCGTAGGTTTAAAGGGCCCCCCTTTTTGCCACCAAGGGGCCACCTTCACTACTCGTATTTCTCTCCCTGCCCAACCGAATCCAATATGATCCTACTAGTGCAGCTTTCGATACTCGTTCTAGTATAGAATTTACTGCACTTATGGACAAGCCAAGGTCTTTCAGCAGGTTATAGAGAGATTTTGCTGGTATAGAGAGACGTACTTCTTAGCATTCCATGGATTCACCGTGCGGGTGCCGGGTCCATCGTGTGACAGAGAGAGAAATCTCGAGTAGACCCCAAGACTTGTGACTCGGGCGTAGGTTTAAAAGGGGCCCCTTATATTGACGTACGTCAACACTCACCTTCACTACTCGTATTTCTCTCCCTGCCCAGCCAAATCCAATATGATCCTACTAGTGCAGCTTTAGATACTCGTTCTAGTATAGAACTTACTGCACTTCTGGACAATCCAAGGTCTTTAAGCAGGTTATAGAGAGATTTTGCTGGTATACCTCTCGCTCCTACTTCTACAGCGTATAAATTAACTACATAGCCATTTTTTGTTAATTCATTTTGTAGGTCGTAATACTTATTTTGTTTCATCACGTGGTCTTTAGGTATATTAGTTTCCCACGGTACGGTAAGTTCTACCAGGACTATGCGTTTCGTAGCCCTAGAAAAAAGGAAAATGTCCGGTCTGGATGACGAAACACCCACATCCTCTGGGATTTTGTAGTGCTTTTCAAACGTGTCCATTAAAATAGTCCAATCAGGTGCTGAACCCAGGATTGAGTAAGGCTTGTTCTTGGAGTTTGAAGTTGAGCCCTCTTTTACAAAGTTAATTTGTCTTTTGTTCATCGTCAATCCCTTTTGGGCTCTAGCTACCGAAAGGCTTACGGCTTCACGTATGACTTCTCGCTCCTACTTCTACAGCGTATAAATTAACTACACAGCCATTTTTGTCAGTTCGTTTAGAAGGTCGTAATACTTATTTTGTTTCATCGCGTGGTCTTTAGGTATATTAGTTTCCCACGGTACGGTAAGTTCTACAAGGACTATGCGTTTCGTAGCTCTAGAAAAATGGAAAATGTCCGGATGACGAAACACCCACACCCTCTGTGATTTTATAGTCTTTTCATACATGTCCATTAAAGTAGTCCAATCAGGTGCTGTACCCGGGATTGAGTAAGGCTTGTTCTTGGAGTTTGTTATGTTTTGTGTACTCACCGAATGTAACATAACTGATATGGTCGCCGATTCTCGCGTCCGTGTCGACGAGTTCTAGCGGTGGTTCCTTGTGTGAAAACAGCACCTGGAATGACAGGTTACATTTAACATTAAGGCTGTGACCCAAGGGCGGATCCAAAGGGGAGTCATGGGGGTCATGAACCCCCCCTGGGCTGGGTCCAGAACCTAGGTGGGCCACTAATTAAAATGCACACACGCACTTCTCAGTGTTATGACTTGAACACGACTATGTGACTCCACCCTAATGCTAAAGCTGGATTCCAACAAATGCTGTGACCCCAGTAGCAAACTGTTAGCGGCCAACTGTGTTACCGGCTAGGGCGCGTATTCCGGAATTCCGGAAATTCGAAACCTCCGTATTGATTGGACGAACTTGACTGACCTCGTGGCTTAGTAGGCAGTAACTCTGCCTACGAAGCCGAGGGTCGTGGGTTCGAATCCCACCCAGTGCAAATATTTGTGTGATGAATTCAAATGTTTGCACTGTACTGGGTGTTTCTATGTATAATAAGTGTGTATTTACAACTATATATTTGCAACTATATATTTGGCTGCCATATTACAAGCTTTGCTTAGTTTGGGGTCAAATGGTGTTGTGTGAATTGACCACCAATATTTAAAAAAAAAAGAACTTAATATGCGTCTGGTTGTAAGTAGCACGTTTGCCCAGAACACCAGTGTCGTGCAGCCGTTCGAACATCATCATCGTAATCAGCCCACACTCATGCCCTGATGGACATAGGCCTCTCCAACAATACCCGCTCAGCCTCAATTCGAACATGTTTTTTTATATAGTAGATAGTGACAAATCGAGCAGGACATGTGTTCGATGGTAAGCACCACGCCTGGCTATAGCAGTAGTCTCATTCAGCTATTGGAACAAAAGAGTCCAAATTAACTAGCACTGTACTACGCTACCCCAGACCCCACTGTAGCCAGCAAAGACAATAACCCACTTGACTGATCGTACGACTTCCCCTCCTTCGCCGTTTAGTAGCATGATTGCACAGTTCAGCACAAAGGGAACCCGTTGATGTCTTTTTTGCATCCTGTTCTGTCCTTTGAAGTTTGTATAACTCTATCTCGTTTTGTCCGATCATCCGTGGAAAGTAGTCACATCACACGGATATTCGGCTAATCGCAAGCGCGGTATTGTACCTCGTCCTGCGCCCCCCCTGGTGAGTTGTGAATGTAGGCGAGATTCGTATCATCGCCAATCAACAGGTACCCAGAGATATAAGATGTATAGTGTAAATGGGCGGCTGCCATCGTATTTACCTGCGGCGCCGTGTGCGAGGCTCTCCGGCCTTCCTTGAGCTCCTGCATGAACACTTTCCCAATGACCATGTCGTCTTCGTGCCGGAACACGGTCGAGAACACCACCGTCACGCGGTCCTCCTGCGCCTCCACGTACCTGCGGACATACGTCACGTGTCAACACTCATCTACACACAACTCTATGTTATTTACATTTTAACATGAAGCGGCTAATTCATTTGGACACTACGATGAAAGCCGTGGACACGACCTAAATCGGTCTATTCGTTGTTATGATTGATGCTACGGGCACGGTCCAATTCGGTCCATTTGTTACGCTGCGATAGTGCCACAGAATAAGCATAAGCAGTCCACTAAATGTTCCCACTGCTGGGACTCAGGGCCTTCTCTCGCAAAGAGAGTTAAGGCCATAATCTACCATGATGATCCAGTGCAGGTTGGTGGATGACACATGACTTCGAAAGATTATTTTCCTTCGTCGCTTTAAGTTAGCGGCATTACGCACATGACTTCGAGAAAGACAGTTGTGCGCGTGGTTTTGAACCCGGGGCCTCCGGATCGGCAGTCGCCGTTCACCCGGCTAGACCAGCCGTAACTTACATTGTACAAATTGAAAATATATGTCAAGTGTTAACACTCATCTAGACACAACTTTACGTTTATTTAACAGACATGATGACAAAAAGAAGCTAATTAATACGTCAGTTAGATTATTACAAAATGTTGTACATATAGTTTTTATTTACAAAAAATGTCGAAGATACAGTGCTCAAAGTTTCGAGAGACGTTACTTGATTGCGCGATTTTTCCGAAGACGTGACGTCACAAGACGCCGGAAGTTTGATTATCTATATCTATTATTAATATATGACAAAACAAAAATTACGTGTCCCATATTTTTCCATAATCTACCTGACTGTCGGACTAATTAGAATGGTATATTTTTGTCCCAGTCATCATCCTAATTTTATACTTAAGAATGAATAGGAGTGCCTTTGGAATATTAGAAAATACTAAGGCTCATTGAAACGTGTTTGCTATGACATCATTAAGGTCATCATAAGCCATATGATGTCATTTAGCAGTATTGTTGGTCATTTTAGATTGTAGTTGAACAGAATTTTTGTCATTTTTTAACACTTCTGTGATGAGGTTATATCTAAGCTGACAAAGGCACCAGGGTCACGCAATGCCGAAAAGTTGTGGTATGCATTAGTTGAATGCTATGTTTGAATAAAAAGACTGGGCAGGACCGGGGGATCCTGCGCTTTCGCGCTAATCCCAAAGCCCGATAGGTAGTAGAGGCACCCACAGCCAGCTACTATAGGTCCGTTCTAAAAAAAAAAAAATTGGCAGTCATAGGTCATAGGAACTGCCGATAGAAGTGAAAACTTGTGACTCAAATGTTTTCGCTTATAATTGAATTATTTTATTTATTTATCACCTTGTCAGAAGACTAATTATTTGTTAAACCATCGTAGGTCTATGTACAATGTACATTCGCATAATTTCAACACCGCCAGCTAAATCGATGGTTGCGCCATCTAGTTTTATATCAACGTAATTATACAGAATATCTTTACTGTTTCTAAATCTTTACTGTTTCTGTTGCCCTGGTACTGGTACCTAGGGGCAAACGCAACTCTTTTATATTTCTGTTGTCCTGGTATCTGGAGATAAACGCTGGGCTGTTGGAGGTAGGTAATCTAAACTCTTTACTGTTTCTGTTACCCTGGTACCTACCTGGCCGTTTTTACCGAGTTTACCCGAAGATTTCATATCCGATCCGATCCATTATCATATCCAAGCGTGACGATTGATGAATCCATTTCACAGCCCACGAAAATTCTGTCTATAGCGCGCCTAAAGAAGTTATCACTTCAAAAAAAAATTGGCAGTCGTAGGAACTGCCGATAGAAGTGAAAACTTATAACTCAGAATTTGATAGCTTACCTTGGAAACTACACAGGTGTAACCGGAGGTCGTGGCGTCGCCATCATGGCATGGCCATCTAGAAATGCGTCAGCATTTCCCATTGGCTCACGCATTTCTAGATGGCCATGCCATGATTGCGAGGCCACGCCCTTTCAGCCTTTCCCATTGGCTGACGCATTTCTAGATGCCTAATCGCCAAGGTCTCGAGTTTACCCGAAGATTTCTTATCATACCCGAGCGTGATGCTAGAATTCAATTTACACCCCACGAAAAATCTGTCTAGGCGTGCCTAAAGAAGTTTTCACTTCAAAAAAAAAAAAGAAACTGGGCAGGACCAAGACGTATACTGACAATGTTGCGATAGTTGATGATGATGTGCTTCTATAGCATGTCTACTTGTCTACATGCAGTCCGAAGTTTATTTTTAACCAATTTTTTGGTATGTATGTTATGCAAAAGTCCGCCGACTGTGAATCGATTTTGATGGTGAGACTTTTTGGCAGATCATGATTCAGATTTGATCCCATACAAATTTTATCGAAACCGACGAGGTGATTTTTGAAATAACAGAGAGAGAGAGACGAACTTCTTAGCATTCCATGATTTCACCGTACGGGTGCCGGGTCCATCGTGTGGCAGAGAGAGAAATCCCGAAATTGATAACAGCACCGTCTTTTGATACCACGTAAATGAACATGGTCAGAGTGGATCACCCTGGGTGACCCCTCGCATACCTATGAAAGAGTAAATGTATGAGAGTTACTGACAGCGTCTCATCCTGACGATAGTTGATGACGGCGCGCTTCTGTCCCACATCGCCTTCCTCCTGCAGCCGGAAGTAACGCTCGAACACGGACGCGAAGCAGTTCCTCTTCAGCAGGCCCACTTTCTTCACCACGTCTTCCCAGTCCTCGGGGATAGCCTCCAGGTCCAGCAACACCGATATGTTGTACCCTGAAATCAACCACAGTAAATAAACATTAATATTCAAATGCATTGTTCACACAGCACCATCTATCTCCAAACTAACCAAATACATAATTTTACATAGTTACATAATTTTAATACACGCTTATTAGAACACCTACACACAGACATGGAACACATAGAAACACTTAGACACAGAACAAATATTTGTACTCATCACACAAATATTTGCACTGGGTGGGAATCGAACCCACAACCTACAGCTTTGCAGGCAGACTTGCTTTCAACTAAGCCACTAGAACCGTTGCAATATACACTTGGCTGATTAAATCAAATTACTATGGAGTATAGTACTACACAAAGAATGCACAATTTTCTCCCTCTAGATAGGGTCTCCTCACCCTGCCAATGTTTTTGATGTATTTAATATGTGGGTCTGCCCACACGCCATTTTTTATAAGACTTAACAGAAATAACAAAAATGACTTTATAGCAACGATACGCAATTCGGCATCGAACCATCACTGTGTGGTGGCAGTTGGAATGCTACTTTAGTATGTAATTCTGAATTAATCTCTGTAGTCCTTACTACGATTATTTTGAGTAGAAATTGCGTCTAACATTAACATAATACATTTGAAGTAAAAATGTCGTGGTTGCTGTATTACTATAGATAATTAGTAATATAGCAACATTCATATTTTTTTCTTCAAAATCTCTTTTTTATAATATGTATTTGGTATGGTATTCTATCTATGGTTGTATCAAAATATACTTCACTTATCGCTTTTAAAGCGCGGCACCGTCCTTTACGTATTTCGTTTTCACGAAATCGTTGTCTAATACCAATTATCAAAGCCGTGGCCCAACCTAAGTGACCTCATGAATCATGGCAGGATAGATTAATACACTAAAAGGAAACTTCAAATGCAGGTCAACAATTATTATGAATCACCATTGACAGGAAAATATTATTTCTGTTGGTGGAGATATTCATAATTCTAATTAGTTAAATGAGCTATTAATATTTATAAAAGTTATAGAGAGAGAGAGACATTCAAAGGTACTACAAATCAAGTAATTCAACATTAAACAAATCAGGCTCCAATTCAAGAAGAAAAGTATAGCTCAATATCTACTATTACTAGGTTTATTTTCCCCGTTTCTAAGAAATAAATCAATTTATGTTGATAATTTTAGGTGTGTATTTGTGACACATTCTGTTTGTATTTATAAACGAAAATGTTTGCAACAGTGATAACGATTCGAGTGTAATATTAAAGGGCAGTTATCTAATCACTCTCCTGCTTCGAGCTGCCCTGACAATCTTATCAATACATTGATATTTTTCATTTTTATTATATTTCCAACTACGACATCCAAAGTAGTAATCATTTGCCAAGTTTTAAGTTAATGCAAACTGTAAATTATATATTGCTGCAACAACATTGCTTTATTTTGTTTGTCTCAACTCTCAACTTACAAGTTTCATTTGACTTTATATTATATGCCTTTTATTGACCTTGTTCTATTTTCTTATAATCTGAGAATGTTACTGAGCTCTCTAAAATAGAAATAAAATACAGCATAGTGCACAGAATGCTATGCACACCTTTAATGAAGCATGCATTGTGCAACAGCAAAAACAGCTGTTCACTACACTTTCCATTTTATGCAATAAAGGGCATTACTAACATATTTCTAGCAAGTGCAATCATGTGGAGCATGCGTTAACAGCTACATTTCTCAGGCTAAGGAGAGTACTAATATTAAAAAGTAGTTTATAGTAAGCTTTGGTAATGCCAAAATTTTATCATTTCATACTTTTATCTAGTGATCTTTAAATTTAGAAGAAAATGAGACATTCAAATTTTATCAAAGTGGATGGGTACAAACATACAGTAGAAATAAGCTTAATTTATTCCGGAATTAAGTTCTCAAAATTAATGTTAGCAGAAACACTAGTTGAATTGACACAATAATAAAACTTAGAAACCAGAAACCCCTGTTTCTAGTTACAGTATTTAAAATGTGCACAAATTACTTTGGTTAAAATAAATTGATTCACTAAGCAAATAGTTTTGAATGGATTTATTTCTATACCAGGTTATGCAAATAAATGGTCAGATTGGTTAGAAAAGGATTTATCATCAAAATTGCATGCAGCTGAGTTCACAAACTTACATCCATAAACATGAAAAAAAATATTCATTTTGGTTCTTCTTGAGATTTTGATGTATTGCCACAGCTTAACTGACCCAGGGCAATTTTAGCAACTTAATAAAGGGAGCTTCTATTGTATATTTTAATTAAAAGCAGACACTTTTAGCAACATAGCAGATAACTTCGCCAGTTATTAATGACAAATGTTTATTGTGACATGAATTTTTTTTTTAAATAAGTTCAGTAGTCATCAACTAAATATAGCAGATAGCACTGTTTTTTTTTCTGAAAAATAATTATGTTTTAATATTTTGTCCATCCATCATGAAATAGGCTGTCACTTGACTGCCAGCTTAATGGGTGTGTGATGTCTGACATAGGATTTTAAAATTCTATATTTGCTGTACCTGACTCTGCCTCGGTGAGTAGTGGCCCATATACTCTTTTGAGAAGTTCATCAGCGCCATGTTCTTCTAATTGTTTGTAGAACTTCAGTGATATACTAACCTGGAAAGGGAACAAAACAGAATGAAATAAATTATTTTAAAAAGTTACTAGAAATCATGAATTTAAAAGGATCAATGATGTTACTCAATTCTAATTGACTAATTATTTTTTTCTGACTTTTATATCTATTAATTTTAATCCCCTCAGAAAGTAATGTGTGTAAATAATATTAATAGATTTTCTATCATTTTTATTATCCTGGAATAACTATCATACACTAAAGTTTCAGGTCAGCTTTTTTAACCAACTTCCAAAAAGGTTATCAATTAGACAATATACTTTTTTATATAATATGTTAAAAATTAAAAATACATTAATACATAAGGTAGGACTTGCCACATATTGAAATGTATAACACAGTGAATACTTCTGACTAAGCAAATCTGTAAACATGCCCCAATAAGGAAACAAATATGTTTGTAGTATTTTCATACAATGTGTTTATTTATATACAATAGCATACAATAGTGTAAAATAACTATGCTATTTCAGTTATGAGGAATGAAACATCGATCACCCGCTCAATACAGAAAATGTAACTTAATACAATTTATTAACTATACCTGATAAATATAAGACTTGTTAGTAATTCAAGGTTGGCCGAGCCTACACTGAGTATTCATTAATAGAATAACACAATAAGGAAAGCTGGTATGCCGTATTTCACACAATTTGAACATTAGTGTCAGGTTATAAATATAGGGTGAGGCTTTCTCCCTAATTGAGTAGCGAAAGTAGTATTACAAATTATTGCTTTGTTTTGAACATTGAAAAAGAGAATTGTTTATGATCAGTAACCAGATGACCAAGCTTTGCTTAGTTTAAATGTGCATAGAATTATATTTTCTAAAAATGAAACCCTTCTACATTAATTCATCGGCCCCCTAAACCCTTGCAAACTATAAATATAAATAATAATTTTAAAGGTATTAGCTACTGTACTTTTCACAGTAATATTATAAGGGTCAAAGTTTTTGTGTTTGTTGTCTCATATTTCTATAACAGCTGAACTGGTTTAAATTAAATTAAATATACAGTAAGTATACCTGGATTAATACATACATACATAATCTTATTGTTATTCTCTCCTGTATAAGTGTTTTTTGTTTGTTTATGGTGTGTACAATAAAGAGTATCTATCTATCTACATAGGCTTCTTGTTATACCATTAAAGTTTATTCCCAAGGGATACTTAAAATGTTTGTTTACTAAAGTTGTTTGCAACATGGAAGTGCCTTAATCGATTGAAATTAAATTAACATTGTAAATACTAAATCATTATGAAAAACTGTGAAGCTATGGGTTACACTGGGAGAAGCAGCTAGTTATATTTATTTTGATTTGCTTATCATTTATAAACAAATAATTAATATGTACTCATTATATCAAGGTGAAAAGGTTTATACTGATGCTCCAATCAATTAAAACTATCTACTAGATAAACTTCATGTTTAAAAACACAATTCAAATCTTTTATATAAATTTTTGATCGATTACACAACATTTTTCATGGTTATTCTGTGAAATAGAACCCTGGTATAATAAAAAAGGCATAATGCATTTACTGAATATAAAACATAATTATAATTGTTGTTCTTATCATGCCATTTGACAATGTAGTGAGGAAGTGGAAAACCCATGAACAGAGTGAGATATTTCCATACACATATTATTCAGTATTATTACATTGCAGAGCAAAGACTTCTCTCCCCCCTCCATTTAGTATACAATGTGAAATAAAACACTACTAGTATTTGGCCTCAGTTCATGTACCTTGAGTCTAGTGAATTTAGAATAAGACTACTCTAAGAACTTCTGCATTTTTACAAGATATCAATAACCCTGTGATATTTTCAACCTTAGTGAATTTAGAATAAGACTACTCTAAGAACTTCTGCATTTTTACAAGATATCAATAACCCTGTGATATTTTCAACCTTAGTGAATTTAGAATAAGACTACTCTAAGAACTTCTGCATTTTTACAAGATATCAATAACCCTGTGATATTTTCAACCTAAGCCCTTTCGTAGTTTCTAATTGAGTAACATTCTAATGAAACAAAATAAGTATTACGACCTGCAAAATGAATTAACAAAAAATGGCTATGTAGTTAATTTATACGCTGTAGAAGTAGGAGCGAGAGGTATACCAGCAAAATCTCTCTATAACCTGCTTAAAGACCTTGGATTGTCCAGAAGTGCAGTAAGTTCTATACTAGAACGAGTATCTAAAGCTGCACTAGTAGGATCATATCGGATTTGGCTGGGCAGGGAGAGAAATACGAGTAGTGAAGGTGAGTGTTGACGTACGTCAATATAAGGGGCCCCTTTTAAACCTACTACCCGAGTCACAAGTCTTGGGGTCTATTCGATATTTCTCTCTCTGCCACACGATGGACCCGGCACCCGCACGGTGAATCCATGGAATGCTAAGAAGTACGTCTCATTACATTTCTCACATTAAAAGGATTTGTTTATTATAAATGGATAAACTCTACATACTTTATTACACTATCTAAAAATATAACAACAAGTGTTTAGAGTATGTAATACAGTAAACTGTGAAGATTTATGTATTATTTGATCCTTCTTTTATAAGTGAAAAGAATTGTTTGTTACATTGTTTGTGTGTTTATCCAACAGTGGCTGAGTTTGTTTACTCTGGGGCCGATTTGTTTATTGTTTGGGTTTCTACAAGAATCTGTCAGCTTTTATTTTAGTGGCACCAGGATGAGATGATAAATAGTATTACTACAAAAATGACTCATTGACATTGCTGATTATTCATGTATTTGATATCAACAGTAAAAAGTATGTTTTTGAAAGGATTAATGAGAATTTTTGCCAAACTTACCCTAACTTTGGTTTTATCTCCATTCACATTTGATATATGAAAGAGGACTCCGTCAAAATCTGCCACCTTCACATCTATAGATTCCGGCTTTAAGCTGCAAGCATATAAAGAGTAATGTTACTCAAATGCAGTGTACACAGCACCTCTTGTAATGGTACTGGGTGCAATCTCAGTATCAGTGCAGTGATATCAGACCTGCATATTAACTTGGTACATTGTTTAATGTCAATGGGCTCCAAAACATTTTATAGGACGTTTCCGCACGCACACACGTAGCGGCGCCAATAAACAACTCACATGAGTCATCCCTGCTGAGATAGGCATTATCACGTCATAGGACACCCATTGCAAAATCCAAAATATAGCAACGTACCAAATCTTACCCTTACTTTTAGGGCGATTTTGGAATAAGTATGCTGCAACCAACGTGGGTCCACCCTTCGAATTTGACACTTGTCAAGGTACTCAAGGAAAGGGGTTATGGTCAGGTAAGAACCCCCACGAAGAACACCTCCCCGAATCACAGCACATTCCATATCACTTATAAACGTAAGGCCCATTCGAGAAACAGGTCACTAGCATAAAAAACAGTAAACTTTCTAAGCGTAACGTACTCACCGCGCCAGTGCATTTTTATATTTTACTGTTAGAGTTTCTTCTATAATTCTATTATTGATCTCGAGTAAGATCATTATTTAACAATTTATAACCTACAGTTTTATCATAAAATCAACGCCTATAGCACCTTCATTTATTAATTTGAACAAAATTTTTCGACGACGACCGCCCGTGTATAGGAAAACCATAAACGATAAATGAATGAAACGAATGACAAAGAAGAAGCTACAAGACCATAAACTAAAGAAAGAATGAACAATGACACAGATATGGCAAAATAGAGATGCGGTGCGTTTTTATCTCATTCTAAGACGTCAATCGTCAATTGGGTACCCACCACCCACCCCATGGTAGGTGGGGCAGGTGGGACGGGGTGAAATGGGTTAAAATCGAGTGGAGTATGTACGAAATATCGAAATAGAGAATAGGGTACCGGACAGTAGTCACAAAAAAATCTGAAATTAAGTTAGTTAGTACATTTATGAAGTGAAATAACCATTTAATTAAAATTTACACGAAGGAATACTGATTTATAATTTTAATTCAATTAATAAAGTTTAATATTTCTAATATTTTTCATCTGTTGGCCGCCGTAAACGAAACACCAATCACAGCGCGTGACGTCAACTGTGTCTAAATAACAGTATTTTGTATAGAGTATTTGCGAATTTTACGATTCTTTGCCGTTTTTAAAGTATTTAAAACTATTACAATTGAGGAACAGTAATTAAAACAACACGTTTTAACTATGGAAGCAGGTTATTTGAAAGCTGACTGCCGAAATCTCCCAAGAGTGGATATGTTCATGGTTGGAAATTTCTTTGCCACAAATTCTGACTTCTGTGCTGCTGAATTTAGAAATGTTAAAACATCTATGTAAGTATTCATGCAAAATGTCCAAGGAATAGAAAGTTTCATATAAACTTTAATCCCTTGTTTCACCTGTTATTTGTTTCCAGTATAAAATAAATGTCAGTCTAACCTAACATATTTATTGTACTCGTAGTTATATTATGTACTTTCTATTACTTCAAGATTTAAAACTTATTGTTTTTACATCTTTTCAGATCGGCGAGAAAGTCTTACGGTGATGACGCGATAGGATACGTACAACTTCGGCGTGATTCTGACATGTGTACTATTAAATGTAAGGTGTGTCCAGAACACAAAGTTCATTCAAAATTGTACGCAGTGACTATGATAGTTGACGAAAAACAAGGTAAAATTGTAAGCGTACAGTGTCATGATTGTGCTGCATCAACTGGGGGCTGCAAACATGCTGTAGCTTTTCTGATGTGGGTCCACAGGAGAAGTGAGGAACCGTCCAGTACTGAAGTGCAGTGTTACTGGAAAAAATCGAAACTGGCTCAAGTTGGCACTAGTCTCAAGTTTATAAATTCGAAGGATCTGTCAAATGAAAGAAATCCATGCTCTACACAGGCTACTCTGCAAAAAAACATGCTGGAACAATTTCTTGAAGCAGCGGCAAATCGAGGTGTTACAAACTGTGAATTATTGAAGTATAAAATAAACAGAATGGAAGATTACGAGAAATTGTCACTTCACTATTTAGTTTTAGAATATGGTGGTGATGGTGATTATGACTTATTTTTAAATAAGATTTCACAGTATTTTATCGAAGAAAATATTAAAAGAATTGAACAAAATACTCGGGCACAATACAAAAACAAGTTGTGGTATGAACTGAGATATGGGCGTGTTACAGCTTCAAGAGCTTACGAAGTAAGCAAATGTCATACCACAGATGGGTCTTTAATCGCAATGATAATGGGAGCCAAAATTCCTGACACAAAAGCCATGATGAGAGGAAGGAATTTAGAAAGTGAAAATAGCAGTGGAAAAGAGATTAGGTAAGAAAGTGAAGGAATGTGGCTTATTTATTTCCTGTCAATACCCATTCATTGCTGGTTCACCAGATGGTATTTATGATGATAAATTTTGTATTGAAATAAAATGTCCTACCAGTGAAAAAACATACAAAAGTTATTTAAAAGATAATAAAGTGGCAAAAAAATACATGGTACAAATGCAAATCCAAATGTTTGTGACAAATTTGAAAAATTGTTACTTTTGTGTTGCTGATCCTAACTTCGAAATCACCAACCACGTGGAAATGTTGTTAGTTCATTATGATGAAGCTTTAGTTAAGCACTATATATCAAGCATATGCCAATTTTGGAAAAATAATGTATATCCTATTCTGTATGAAAGTAGAAAATAAAATTTGATTTTCATGATCAGCTATGTTTTATTTGCTAAAATTTACAGTAAATACAATATTAAAATAGTTATTGTGGGTTATCCCTACGAGATAAGACACATACCATGAGCTTTTTTGTAGACCTTTTTAGGTGTACAATACTGCAGTACATTATTTTTATCTATCTCACAGGGTTCAGCCAGGGTTTGCAATTTAAGCGCAAAAATTGTGTTTATTAATGACATCATTTAGATTTTTTTTTAATTATCAGTGTCTCTCTACTGTACTATGCATGTATTCTACACAAAAACCTTCCTCTTAAATCACTCGTATCTATTAAAAAAGCCCGCATCAAAATCTGTTAGGTAGTTGTAAAGATCTAAACATACACAGGGACAGAGAGACACGGGAAGTTAATTTGTTTTCTACTATGTAGTGATACAAACATATATATTCAATTAAATTGACAATAGATTTTATTTATAACTAGCTGGTACTCGCGACTTCGTTCGCGTGAAATAAATACTATGGTAACTCAGGCAGTACCTATTGTTATACCCAGACACATTTATGGTTACTTAAAACAGCATATAATAAAACAATTTCATACAATTTTATCAAAATCGGTTCAGTTGTTTAGGTGTGAAAGCGTAAGAGACATTCGTCCCTCTTTTCAACTCCAATTTCATACCCATACAGCTCGAAATTACAAAATTGCTAGAACCAATATTCGTTTGCTTCGTGTCAAGTGTCTATATACAGAGTTTCATGGTTTTATCTGCAACGGTTGGGAACTTCCATATTGACATTCATCCCCCATTTCACCCCCGTACAGTTCGAAATTACAAAATTGATAGAACAAACATTTAATTGCTTCGTGTCTAGTGATATATAGATACAAAATTTGATAACTTTGAAAATCACGAATTTTCATCCCTTGTTTAACCCTCTTAGGGGTTGAATTTCACAAAACCCCGTCTTAGCGAGCGCCTATGTGCTAAAAGGGACCTCCATGCAAAATTTCAGATTTGTAGTTTCTGAGATTCCTTGATGAGTGACCTTTCGCTTTTATATATATATAGATGTAAAAATCACGTGATTAAAATAGTAATTAGGTGTAATAAATATTGGTGGACAATTCACACACAACACCATCTGACCCCAAACTAAGCAAAGCTTGTATGATGGCGGCCAGAGAGCTGATATAATACTTATATAGTTTTAAATACATACTTATTATACATAGAAACACCCAGACACAGTGCAAACATTTGAATTAATCACACAAATATTTGCACTGGGTGGGAATCGAACCCACGACCCTCGGCTTCGCAGGCAGAGCTACTACCAACTAAGCCACGAGGCCAGTCAGTATGAGAAATCATTACAAAAATTGTATGCAAATCTAAGTGGTTTCCTAAGTATTAAAAAACCGTTTATTTAAGATGACACAAGCGAGAAATACAAAGTGAAAAGAAGTACAAAATATTGTTATCAATTGAGTAAAAGTAAATCAATTAAATAAATGTAAGAATTTATATTGACAACTGTTCGATCTTTCTCATATAAAATTTCAAAAAGGAATGCCCGTCAACCCCTTAGCTCCATCTACTTATAGCCACAACCCCTTCAAAACTCTTTTGAGATGGCGGGTAGAAATGGATAGTTTCACACTGGCGCCCTCTGTACTAAATTTTATCAGTCATACCCATTTCTTTAAATAATCAGCTACTTGTTCTTTTATATGACACATATTTAGACTCAAATCCCAGAATTAAATATAATACTATAAGTGAAATATACTACAAACATTACAGGTGACAACAATATGTTTCAGTTTCAAAGAAGCCACTGAACAAAAATAGTTATTTAAATCAGTATGTTAACATTAACTTAGTTATAGACATTAAATAGTAAAGTACTAACTAATAGTGTTTAACATAATCTGGTGCCTGTTATTGGGATGTATATAATTTAAAAGACAATGCTACTTTGTAAGTTGATAAGAGCACATGCTATTATCATGCAATAATCTAGCATACTTATCAACTTCGAATTCACAACAGAATGTGGTTTCAACATAGAAAATTCCCGGATTCTACGAATGACCCTTTCAATGTGAATCCTTAAACTTGCAATCTGTTTTGTTTTTATGGCTTCTTGCTTGGATAACTTTTGACCTTGACCTAGACTTGGGGGTCTCAGTAAATGACATTTATTTTCAATTAGCATTTGTTCTATGTGTTTGAAACCACGGTCAGCTAAAACCCAGCTTTCAGGTTTTAATTGTTGTAGAAACCCACACTTTTCTACAAGTAATGTGTCACTTATCCGTCCTCCATACCCTGATGATATATAATTTATTAAGCCGTTAGGTGTACTTGATACTAAATATTTAATTGTATTTGCTTTCTTATATTCAGACCATGTTAGAGCTTGATGTAGTGGCTTTGAGGGTTTCGCTATTTCAATTTCAAAACAGTCTATTAAACAGCTTACTTTATTGTAGCGATGTCTAAATGCTATTGGAAGACATTTTTTAATATTTTTTTTATCTAGGTCTACAATAAATGGTTTGAGAATGCTAGAGATTATTGGGATATTCTTCCGAAATATTTTGCCAGCATATGATTCAGATGTTCCAAATTGATCTGCAAGTTCTGAGAATGTTGTATTCAACCTAATTTTTTTTAAGCATAGTAATATATGCTCTGTAGGTATCATGGTATTTGTATGTATCAAATCAACCAAAAAATAACAATCATTAGGTATGCCGATATATAAACGAGGTTTGGTTTTAATTCTTTTACACATGTCATTTATGGCTTGCTTTGCCTCGCTTTCTTTTTCCATTTTAGAATATTCTTCATTTAAGCTACTGCTATCCGATGGTAATTTAAACTCTAATGACTGGACTGAAGGTGATGATGGCTGATATGATGATGATGATGGGTTGTTCTGTGATATGTCACTATCAGAACGATCAATTAGTTTTCTAATAACACTAGGACCACTAGGCATAGCTGGCTTTGAATGTTGTTCTACTTTGAAGGGAGATGTTGAAACACTTGTGGTCAATGTTTTAAATGGTGACACTGCTATATCTTGAGATTTATGTTTGGTTTGGGTATACTTGCTTCTGAAATATTTACTTTTTACAAAAGCTTGTACACCTTTATCTTGATAGTTTGATTGATGTTCTACTGCTACAACTTCCGTTTGTAAATCTGAAAGAAATTGACAGTTCATTATTTTTCATCAGTAAAAATAGGTATACCGACCTACCCAAGTTCAATATTGAATTAATACTTACTAATAGGCAAAGTGGTGTTTTCATTTTCGTTACTACTGCTCAATTTACTATCTTCTAGGGCTTCTTGTATTAGGGCCAATCTTTGCCTTTTCATAGCAGCGGGTCGAGGCATACTAGTTGATGGGAAACTTCTTTTTCTATTAGTTTGACATTGAAATATTGATGGAAGACATCCTGGTTTCATCATAATTTTATTTACATAACCCATAATTCGGTATCTCATGTAATTTTCCATGTCATTCGGTAGCTAAAACAAAAAATCCAAAGTAAGTACTTACATAATTAATAGCATCTAATATTCCACCGCCTTTAAATATGAAGTGTTCGCAGTGTTATGTACTTATTTACCGTAATGTAAATTTGTGTACTTACATCAAAGTGATCCTCGCAGAAGTAAATCGGTGAAGTTACAGACATTCCATCGAAATTTCGTCTTGCTAGTTTCAACCATTTTTTTCGTATATCTGCTTTTCGTGGCACATCAATGAATAATTTAGCTGGTGTGGTTTTACTGTTATTACTACACTGAGGAACTACACACGTACGATATCTTATGTGATCCATTATAACATTAAAGAAAGAAAACAAAAACAACACTTTCCACTGAATAACTGTGTTTATTTACAGTTTGAAACACGTATGACGTCACACGCTCTGAGATCACGTGACATACCGTTTACGCGGCAATTTAAAACAATTATTTTTTACACACTATTTTAAGTACTTAAAAAGTTATATTTGTTTAAAATAAAAAAATGTAGGGCTATATTTAGCCATTAAGATTAATTTTAAGCACTTTTTGAAAAGTTGTCCGATACCCTAATAGGGTAATACACTATCTTTGTACCTAGTATATTACATTCTCTTTGCTTTGTACTTAGTCTGTGACACAGATCACTGTATGTCTGTGATCGAAATCGAAAAAATCACAGATTACACATATCACTAATCGAAATCAGCCGGAGGTGTGGAGTGGTGTGTTTATGTTTTTGATTTTATAAAAAAACGTGCATCGTAAAAAGATAAGTTATTCTTTTGCGATGTGAAACGGCAACGAGATGTCTAATTTGGTAGCCCAATTCGTTGCGGGGCTGAAGTCCCGTGTTGTGGACGTCCAGCTGAAAACTGCCCGAGAGCTCTATCATTATGCAAAGACGGAGCTCCGAGAAGTCCCGCAAGATGAACTCACACAGTTCCTGGACGAGTTCAACCAACAGATCTCTGAGATGATATCCAGCAACGAGGTTCACGAAAAGAAAGGAGGAGTTTTAGCCATAGGTAATATGACAAAAATCAATCGAATGAATGGGTAATGTAGGGTACTCAATAATTACCATTATTTTTACTTATATTGTTGCAGTGTGCCTTATTGGTGGAGATTGCGACACAACCAAAACAAGAATAACTAGATTCGCAAACTATCTGAGAAACCTGCTTCCGTCTTCTGATGTTGGGGTAATGGAATTGGCGGCCAAAACTGTAGGTCGCCTCGCCACTGTGTCTGGTGTTAAAAGAGCCGAGTATGTTGAATTTGAAGTTAAAAAAGCTTTCGAGTGGCTGTCAGAAGAACGCAACGAAGGAAGACGGCATTCCGCTGTTCTCCTACTCAAAGAATTGGCTATTGCGATGCCGACATACTTTTACCAGCAAGTGTCTGGCTTTTTTGATCATATACTAGTGGCCTTAAAAGATCCTAAACAACAAATACGAGAAGCAGCAGCTAAGGCTCTTAGGGCAGGGTTGGTAGTGACTGCTCAAAGGGAATCTGCTAAGCAATCAACAGCCAAGCCACAGTGGTACATGCAATGCTATGAAGAAGCCATGCAATCATTTGAAGAAGTTACAATGAAAGAAAAAGGCATGACTAGAGAAGATAAAGTACACGGAGGCCTACTTATACTAAATGAGCTGTTTCGATGTTCCAATTTTGCATGGGAAACGAAATATACAAACCTAATGCAGAGCTTGGATTCACAGAGGGATATGGCTGTGTCAGATGACATCATTTTTATGAGTGTAAAATTGCACAGTGCTTCAGTTAAGAGAGGCTATTTAAGTGATGGATTTAAGACTGAAAATGTTCAATACCCTGTTCCTATATATGAATCAGATGTTTGCCGTAGTTTACTATTGAATTCTTATGAAAAGCTATGTCATGGTAACTATGTTGTTTCTAATCATTTTACTTTTATAAATTACTGTTTTTATCCTGATTTCATGTAACTTAAATTAAAAATATTCTTACAGAAGTAATGACACAACGAATGTTCAAAGGCCAAGGAGTGCCACAAATATTACTCATCCTGATACCGAGGCTTGCAGCATTTAGCAAAGCATTTTTCGTTAAGAAATACATGAATTCCACCATCAACTATTTGCTTCTGTCTCTACGCAGTAGAGAAAAGGACAGGAATATGGCATTTACTACACTAGGTCTTATGGCAGCTGCTGTAGAAAGTGATATAAGGGTTTATATTCCCAGAATAATGGATGTGCTAAAACAAACCTTACCCGTGCGTGACATCCAGGCTAAAAAGAGGGTGTGGATTGACCCTTCAATATTTGCCTGCATTACATTACTGAGTAGTGCTGTTAAAGATCTTGTAATAGATGATATAAAAGAACTTTTAGATGCATTATTTGCAACTGGGCTAAGTCCTTCCCTAACAATATGTATGAGAGAACTGAGTAACAGTTTGCCAACACTGAAAGCACAAATATCTGAAGGATTGCTGAATATGCTATCTCTGGTGTTGAGAAATAAACCATTTACACATCCTGGTGTGCCCCGAAGTGTGGAACAGCAAATGAGTCTAGTGAACGAGCCACAGGACACTGCCAGTGTGGTTTTAGCTTTAAGGACATTGGGCACATTTGACTTTGAGGGTCAACACAGTTTGCTAAGTTTTGTAAGGCAATGTGCAGAGCATTATTTACAAAGTGATCAACAAGAGGTGCGGCTAGAAGCTGTGAAAACGTCAGCAAAACTATTGGCTGATGCAGCTAATAGAACTAAAAAAACACCTTCAAAGACTTTGACTGAACTCACTGCTGAAGTAATCAATAAACTTTTGGTAGTAGCAGTTACGGACCCTGACTATGAAGTACGATATTGGGTACTAGAATCTCTTCGAGACATATTTGACATGCATCTTGCTCAAATTGAAAACTTGAGCTTTCTATTTATCGCCATGAATGATGAACAGTTGTCAATTAGAGAACTGGCAATTTGCACTGTTGGAAGATTGAGTACTGTGAACCCTGCCTATGTGATGCCAGGCCTGAGAAAAACTTTGATACAGTTTTTGACTGAGCTGGAACATTCAGGTATGAGTAGAAATAAGGAACAAGCTGCCAGAATGTTAGACAACCTCATACTACATGCACCAACCCTTATCAAACCATATATGGAGACTATTCTTAATGTCCTTGTACCAAAGCTGAAAGAATCTGATTCAAATCCTGGAGTAGTTATCAGTGTTTTGAAAGCTATTGGCAATTTGGCTGACGTTCACGGCGACAATACTGGACTGAAAAACTGGTTGCCCGAACTCTTAACAATATTATTAGAGCTCTTATCAGATGCAAGTGCTACAGAGAAAAGAAGCGTCGCTTTGTGGGCGTTTGGACAACTGATCAGTGCTACAGGATATGTTGTAGCCCCTTACCAAAAATACCCTAATCTCATGGATGTGCTGCTGAATTTCCTAAAAACGGAACAGCAACCAAAAGACAGGAGAGAAACAATAAGAGTTCTAGGATTGCTTGGTGCTTTGGATCCATACAAGCATAAACTAACTAGAGGCCTGATAGATGGTCAGCCCGATTCAAGTTTAGTGCCAGTAGCTGACAGCAAGGCAGAAGAGAACAACTTTGACATGACAACCAGTGAGATGTTGGTGAATATGTCGTCGCCAGTTCTAGACGACTACTACCCAGCCATTGTGATATCGACTCTGATGCGTATTCTGCGGGACCCGACGCTCCAGCAGCATCATAAGAGTGTCGTGCAAGCCGTTACGGATATTTTCCAATCTTTGGGAATAAAATGTGTTCCTTACATTTCACGCGTCACTCCCAGTCTTCTGTACGTTGCGCGCGCGACGGATAACAATGATTTCCGTAAGTTCCTCTTCACACAACTTGCAAAACTAATTGCAATTGTAAAGCAACACATCCGAAACTACCTCGACAAAATTCTAGAGCTTGTGAAAGAGCTGTGGACACCCAACTGTCCCCTGCAACTTACACTAGCGATCCTTTTACTGGTGGAATACATCGCTGTGGCGCTTGGATCTGAGTTCAAAGTGTATCTCACACAGTTGATGCCACAGATACTGCGAGTGCTGGCTCACGATACTAGCGATGAGAGAATAGTCACGAAAACCCTGCTCACCGCCCTTCAAAAGTTCGAAGACAACTTGGATGATTACATGCACCTTATCATACCTTCAATAGTCAAACTATTCGACGCGACCGATTGCCCACTTTCTGTAGCTAAAGTCGCGATGGAGACCGTCGATTACCTGTCGGATTCTTTGAACTATTCGGAACTAGTATCCCGAATTATTCACCCATTGGTGCGAAGCCTGGAGACGTGCCCTTCTCTGCGGCCAACTGCGATGGACACACTTTGTGCTTTGATTGTGCAACTCGGTCCGAAATATACTGACTTCATACCGCTGGTGCAAAAAGTTGTGGCTAAGCATCGGATACAGCACCAGAACTATGAACAATTGCTTTCTAGGTTGCAGTCTAGTCAGACACTAGCCATGGACGAATTCTTCCAAAGCACCAGACGCCGTCCAAGGAACAATAACCAAGAAGTAAGGGTACTTCCACAATGGAAATGCAATTCGGTAATAACCAAACTGTACGACTTACTTCTTTATCTCCTTTCAGGCGCGTCTGGTAGTGAGCGATACTTCCCAGTCTATCCGCAAGCTGTGTGTGAATGCTCACAACTTGAAGCTTGCGTGGACGGTTTCAAGCCGCGTTTCCAAAGACGACTGGCTTGAGTGGCTGCGCCGGTTTAGCATTGGTCTTCTGACTGAGTCCCACAGCCCTGCTTTAAGGTATGTCTTCATAAGCATTGATGCTTGAACAAGCAAGTGCTGCAATTTGTTTGAAATCATCTTCGATAGTATAACATTCCATGGCCCGTATTGTAGCAGTAATTGCTAAAATGCTTTTTGTGGTATCACTCTCCAAAACCCTAAGATTGGTTTAGTTTGCACTCTTACTTGACTTGCAGCTAATAACCGTTCTTCTACCTTCCACAGAGCATGCCTGGCTCTTGCACACAATTACTCCCAGTTGCTCCGAGACCTGTTCAATGCGGCGTTCGTATCCTGTTGGACGGAGCTAGATCACACGGCTCGCGCTGAACTCTCCAACGCCCTTGAGCAAGCGCTAACTGCCCCTGACGCACCAGAACTGGCACATACTGTGCTTAACTTGGCAGAGTTTATGGAGCATTGTGACGGAAGCTCACTGCCTATCCCAACGCAACTGTTGGGCGAACGGGCCATGCACTGTCGCGCTTATGCTAAGGCTCTTCATTACAAGGTGAGTAATGTAAAATGTAATACCAAATGATAGCATTGACATCTCCGAAAATTATACATTTCTGACACCAATTTTCTTCACAGGAGGAAGAATTCCGTAAAGGCGCCACGTTACAAGTAGTAGAAGCGTTGATCCACATCAACAATAAACTGCAGCAGAAGGAAGCGGCCGAGGGCCTCCTGGAGCGAGTGATGGCCCAACGCGAGGCCGGAGACCAAGATCTCAAAGTACAGATCCGTTGGTACGAGAAACTGCACAACTGGGAGAAAGCGCTCAATTTGTACGACGAAAAGTTGACATCCGATCCCGGCGATACGGACGCGTATCTGGGGGAACTGCGCTGCTACGAAGCTCTAGGAGAATGGGTAAAACTTTACAACACGGTATCTGAGAGCTGGGCTACTATGAAATCAGAAGATAAATATAAGGCGGCTCGCTTGGCCGCCGCCGCCGCGTGGGGTCTAAACGAGTGGGAATCGATGGCGAAATACGTCAACTTCTTGCCAGAGAATACTCAGGACGGAGCATTCTATAGAGCTGTTCTCAGTATCCATAACAGAGATTATGACAATTCCAAGCTGTTAATCGATCGCGCTCGGACACTCTTAGACTCGGAACTGACTGCGGTCGCCGGAGAAAGCTACCAGAGAGCTTACGGTGCTCTCGTCAACGCACAACTCCTTGCAGAGCTGGAAGAAGTAATCACGTACAAATTAGTCATTGAAAGAAGGGAGTCGATCCGTCAAGCTTGGTGGACGCGGCTGCAAGGCGGTCAGAGGCTAGTCGAAGATTGGCGCAGGATCTTACAAGTACGAAGCCTGGTTTTAACACCTCAGGAAGACATGGCGACATGGTTGAAGTTCGCATCTCTGTGCAGAAAGAGCGGTGCTCCACGACAAGCACACAAGACATTAGTCATGTTGTTGGGAACGGACCCGAGTCAGAATCGGGAAATGCCGCTTCCAACGCACGAGCCAAGATTTACGCTCGCATACGCGAAACACCTATGGGTCGCTGGCGATAAACAATTAGCGTACGACCAATTACAACGATACGTTATCAATACCGAAAGCGGCGATCCCGATAATGCCCGGCTCCTTGCTCGCTGTCACTTAAAACTCGGCGCGTGGTGCGAATCTCTGCTCGGAATCAATGAACACTCCATCCCACAAATTCTTCGAAACTACCAATCGGCTACGGTATTGTCCTCCGATTGGTACAAAGCGTGGCACGCATGGGCTTACATGAACTTCGAGACGGTTCTGTTTTACAAACATCAAGATGGGGGACCTACTGCGGAAAAGCGTCCGACCGCTGAAACCGTCACTCAGCACACGGTTCCCGCCGTCGAAGGTTTCTTTAAGTCGATCAAACTGTCGCGAGGCAGTTCTCTGCAAGACACGTTGCGTTTGCTCACGCTCTGGTTTGATTACGGACACTACCCAGCCGTCCATGAGGCTCTGGTCGAAGGCATCAGAACTATAGAAATCAATGTGTGGTTGCAAGTGATCCCACAGCTTATCGCCAGAATCGACACGCCAAGAGCTCTAGTCGGCAAACTGATACATTCTCTCCTGATAGATATTGGAAAATCTCATCCTCAAGCGTTGGTGTATCCTTTGACCGTGGCTTCAAAATCTTCGTTCGTAGCTCGGAAAAACGCAGCCAATCAGATTTTAAAGTCAATGTGTACTCACTCTAGCAAGCTAGTGAACCAGGCAGCCATGATATCGGAGGAGCTCATTCGAGTGGCAATTCTCTGGCACGAGCAATGGCATGAAGCTTTAGAAGAAGCTTCGAGACTTTACTTCACCGAAAACGACGTCAATGCTATGTTGAAGACATTGGAACCACTGCATGCTATGCTGGAGAGAGGGCCGCAGACTATGAAAGAAGTTTCTTTCAATCAAACATATGGAAGGGAGCTGAATGAAGCTCAAGATTGGTGTAACAGATACAAGGTGAGAGGAACTTTTGAAAATTATTCTGTTAAGAAGAAAGTTCCAAAATAGTTGAGTTTGAAACCAACTGTGACCAGTTTATAGATTTGTCTTTTCAGTGCCACTTCCCATTACTTAGTTTTTTGAGTGTATGTTATTTTTCGGGTTGGAGTGGAGTCGTATAAGTATGTACAAAAGTGTTTTTTCGTCAGGAATCGGGTCAAGTCCGCGAGCTGAACCAGGCATGGGATCTGTACTACCACGTGTTCCGCCGCATCAGCCGTCAGCTGCCGACGCTGACGTCACTGGAGTTGCAGTACGTGAGCCCGCGGCTGCTGGCGTGCCGCAGCCTGGAGCTGTGCGTGCCGGGCTCGTACGTGCCCGACCAGGACCCGATACGGATCGCGCACATACAGACCAGCTTACAGGTGCGGCGTTATATAGAGCTGGGGATAGGGCGGTGGCACCGGTGACCAGGGACAGACTGAAAACTATTGGAGCGCAAGTATGCGACCTGATCCAGCCATGGATCTATATTACTACGTGTTCCATCGCATCAGCCAGCAAGCTCGCGTACTAAACGTACGGTCGTAGCAGCGAGCGTACTAGTTACGCTCTTACGTACAGTCAAATTGTAAAAAAATGCGTTGATCATTGAAGTGAAACCATCTTTTGGCGCACCATACACCGATTTTTCGTGGGCTGAGAAAACGTCACGCTCGTGAACTCGGGACAAAGACATGCTGATGCATTTCTAGATGACCATGCTTAGAAGACTTACGACTTGGATCTAATTCTGAGTTATAAATTTTCACTTCTATTGACAATAGATATTGGATAGTCCCTATGACTGCCAATATTTTTCTTACTAATAGCATAATTCGAAAGTTTGGATGTTTGCTGCTCAATCTCGTAACATCTGAATGGATTGGGTTGAAATTTGTACAGATACAGTTATAGTCTGGTAGAACGCACAGGCTGAACCAGATATAGGATCTATACTACCACGTGTTCCGCCGCATCAGCTGCCGACGCTGACGTCACTGGAGTTGCAATACGTCAACCCGTAGCTATCGCGTAACAAACATCCAACCGAATTGAGAACCTCATCCTTTTTCGAAGACGTTTGAAAATATTACAATCAATCACTGATTAATCCTCAGGTGATAACATCTAAGCAGCGTCCCCGCCGTCTCTGCATCAGAGGTTCCAACGGCAAAGACTACATGTTCCTGCTGAAGGGGCACGAGGACCTTCGCCAGGATGAGAGGGTGATGCAGCTGTTCGGCCTCGTCAATACTCTGCTGCAGGCAGACCCTGACACCTTCCGGCGAGATCTGGCCATACAGAGATACGCTGTCATACCGCTCTCCACTAACTCTGGTAAGATCATCCTTCCGTGCTGCTGGCACCACAGTGGTGTCATGCCTATCTTTTGTTTCTAGCGGGTGGCACCCGAGAGGCTAACCCATAAAACACAAAAAAGTGGCGAGGAACCCATATCAGTTCGCCGCCGGATATGACTCATCATATGACAAAAAAATTGTGAATATACCCTCAAAAATTTTGAGGTTAGTTCTGACAAAACAAATCATAAGTGAAGAATCATAGTTTATCAACTAAAAGTTTTACGCGGCAGCAGAAAAAATAATTAACTAGTGAAATAAATGAAGAGAATTTGTCTTGAAACTTGCATATTGTCACGAGTAACAAAATATGTCTGTCTGTGGTAACACTGCTCGCAGCGAAAGGATCGATAGTGATTTTTTATAGTTTAGAGAGACAGGACGAGCAGGACATGTGCCTGATGGTAAGCAATACGCCGGGTCTATATGCGGTAGCATAACATTTTTTGTAATAATTTAAGTAGGCATAATGTTTTTAGGACTAATGATAATTTACCATAACAACTAAACGCATAACTGTTTTGACATAATGTTTACAAGCATAACCATATATAGCATAACGATGACTTATCATAATGTTTAAACAGATAACCATATATAAACATAAGCATAAAGATGACTTAGCAAAATATTTAAAGGCACACATCGAAAAAAGCAGACGGTACACCTAAGAAATATGACACTTTTTGACTCCGGGTGGGCTCCCGCCAGAAGCTCAGCGATCAGCCCTGAGTGTCGCTTCTCCATACTCGGCCTACGCTCCACTACGGAGGTCGCCGACTCGCTTCGCTCGCCACCTTCGCTACGCTTGGCCTCGCATGGCTCGCTCCACTCAGGACCTCCCTTGAGCTTCTGGCTCCCGCATTTTTTATATACACTCTAGGGGTAGTAGCGTCAAGACTAGGTGGAGTCGGGGTGCTCCGAGTCGGATCTGGGTCCTATGTAACAGGTTACAGGTCTATGTTTAGTAGCACAACAACCAATTTAAAAATGCCTAAATAAGATTATGGGTCTTATCAATATGCCTAAAGACTATTATGCGTCTCATCAAAAGTCGAATTTAATGTAGTACAATAGATTGTTATGCTAAATAATACACCTTATGCCAAAAAAAAATATGCAAAAGTTGCATTATGACACTATACATTATGCTACATTCATTATGACAAAGTAAATTAGGAAAAAAAAATTATGCGTTTTAATAGGCACCCAATACGCCTGCCCATAACAGCACAGTGACATACAGCTAATGGAACATGAAATGTCCAAATCATTACGTAGCACTGCACTGCGATCGTCGCCCAGAGATGTAAGTTGTTTTATCTCTTAGCCCAGTAATTTCTCTGGAAACATGGCCCATTTCAAACCAGAACACAGTAATGTTTGCGCATGCATGTATTATTATAAGTTACGGTGGTCTAGTCGGGAGAACGGCGGCTGCCGATCCGGAGACCCCGGGTTCAAACCCAACACGCACCACTGTCTTTTGGAAGTCATGTGCGTAATGCCGCTAACTTAAAACGGTGAAGGAAAACATCGTGAGGAAACCGACATGTACCTAGAATCTTTCGAAGTCATGTGTCATCCGCCAACCCGCACTGGGCCAGCGTGGTGGATTATGGCCTTAACTCTCTCCTTGCGAGAGAAGGCCCCGAGTCCCAGCAGTGGGAACGTTTAGTGGGCTGTTGATAATGTTGATGTTGTATTATGCACTAGTTGAACCCTACGCGCGTTGCTACGCTGCCTATCGAAAATTGGTCGTACCAACTCAGATTTACAACAAATTTGGTTAGCTTAGGTTATAATGACGAAACCTTAACAGATAGACAAACATGCTGTCACGGACTTCGGCGAACGTCAGCGCGCGCAACGAAAGATCTCAAAAAGGCATATTTTTGTCGTTTTTGTTACATTTTTCATCTCCTATTGATAGTAGATGTTATGGAAAACGGGTCGGAATAGTTGCTGCATAACTGCAAGACCGTATTGTCGCACACCTATACTTTGCATCAGAAAGCTAGTCATGGAGGGTAGCGGGATCCGAGGCACGGTTGCCGCGACCGACCGCAGATAGTTGGGGGCCCAAGTAGTGAGCTAGCCACTTATGAAAGGCTGCCCCGCCATCTAGCGAAAAATCCCGGGATGCGCTATCCTGCCGGTTGGCGACCGGATGACAGGCCAGATAGACATCTCCGGGGGGGCTCGGGCGTCCCCGCAGTCTCCAGACTAGTTTCCCATTGATGTACTAGTGTTGTGTGCTGTGACCGTTGGTCAGCAGTGTGTAGCCTCGTTCCACTTCCGTTTTCCCACCGACATTCACTCTCAAATAACATGAACAGGAAATTTAAAAGAAACAAAGTTATAAAGCGGCTGCACTCCTCGTCACTCAAAGTGCACCTCACGAATATTCGAGGTCTGCACTCCAATATCACCGCAGTCCACCACCATCTAGAGACTGAGCAGCCGTCGCTCATGTTTCTTACGGAGACGCAGATAGGATGTCCGTCGGACGTGGCGTACCTAACTTATCCAGGATACACCCTGGAGCACAAATTTCGGCCCCGTGCTGGTGTGTGCCTGTACGCCCGTGACGACATCTGCTGTCGGCGTCTCCGTAATCTTGAGGACACCAGATTCTCTGTTCTTTGGGTGCTGTTGGACGCAGGCATAGACAAAGTTGTATATGCCTGTGTCTATCGGTCGCACAGTGGGGATCAGGAGACAACAAGGCTCATGGATTATTTAAGTGAGGCAGCGGACGCGGCTCAACAGAAGTACCCTTCAGCCCAATTGGTGTTACTGGGGGATTTCAATGGTCATCATAAGGAATGGCTGTACCCATACCGGGATACCGACCACGCTGGGCAGGAAACGAGAAAGCTAGCTTTATCGTTAGACCTAACCCAGCTGGTCCAAGAGGCCACACGGGTACCAGACGTTGAGTCGCATACTCCTTATTGCTTGGACCTTCTGCTGACAACGGATCCAGACCGATATTCCGTGGCGGTATCTTCGCCTTTAGGCAGCTCCGACCACTGTCTGGTGAAGTCAGTATCCGTTTACCATCCACCCGATACTTGCCCCAGTGGCAACCGGCGGCTGTGGCGATACAAGTCAGCAGATTGGGATGAGATGCGATCTTTCTTTGCGTCTTACCCATGGCAGTCATTGTGCTTCACTTCAGGTGATCCGTCAGCTTGCGCGGATGCTGTGACTGATGTAATACGAATGGCTATGGAATATTTTATTCCATACTCTGACGTTCTATCATCCAGCAAAGCTCGCCCTTGGTTTGGATCTCAATGTTATAGTGCAGAAGCATTTAAACATGAGACCTACCTAGCCTGGGTTGAAGCTCGACAGCGTAAGACGAGAGACGTACACCAGAAGAAAAAGGCGTTTAACAAGGCTGCCAAGGCATGCAAAAAGGCCCTTCAGAGGGCTCGTTTTGACCATATTAGTCGAATAGGGAAAAAACTGGCATCGTACCCTGCGGGCAGCAAAGCGTTTTGGTCCCTAGCTAAATCGGTCGAATCGAACTTCTGCCGCTCCTCACTGCCTCCAATGCTGAAACCTGATGGGGCGCTGGCTCACACGGCGATGGAGAAGGCAAACTTGTTTGCATCTCAGTTTGCGGAATCTTCACGTCTAGATGCTGGTAGCGCGATACCTCCTACTCCACCAGGCAGTTCGTCTTTAATGTCGGAAATACACATTCGCCAAATAGAGGTTCGTAAAGCGCTACGCAATCTGGATGTGAATAAAGCCAGTGGCCCGGACGGAATTCCTGCTGTAGTATTGAAGGCTTGTGCGCCTGAGTTGTCTCCTGTACTGACGCGCCTGTTTAGACTCTCTCTCCAGACTGCGCAAGTACCGAAATCATGGAAGGTTGCTAACGTGCAACCTGTGCCCAAAAAGGGTAGTCGTGCTGACCCTGCCAACTACAGGCCCATCTCGGTCACGTCCATACTCTGTAAGACTATGGAACGTGTCTTAAACCGCAGGCTCCTGACGTACCTAGAATCTAACGACCTCCTTAGCGACCGGCAATACGGGTTTCGCCGAAACCGGTCCACTGGGGATATTCTAGCGTACGTCACTCACATCTGGAGTGAGGCCATCGATAAACACGGAGAAGCACTTGCAGTCTCTCTGGATATATCGAAGGCCTTTGACAGGGTTTGGCATGACGGCCTTATAAGCAAACTTTCTGGTTTTGGTTTGTCTCCTGGGTTTGTTGCGTGGATATCGGACTTCTTGAGGGATCGATCCATACGAGTCGTCATTGATGGCTGCTCGTCAGATCAAATGGCTATCAATGCCGGAGTCCCTCAAGGGTCGGTACTCTCTGCAACGCTCTTTCTGCTACATATCAACGATCTGTTGAAGCCCGGTATCTTTGGGTACGCAGACGATAGCACTGTTGTAGAGAGTTACATATCTAGCGCGAGAGCCAGTGGGCAGCAAACCCAGTTACTGAGAGAGAGTATGATCGAGCGTTTGAACTTGGCCCTTGAGGCAGTCTCTGAATGGGGCGATACCAATCTGGCCAAGTTTAACGAAGAAAAGACACAGGCGTGTCTGTTCTCTGCAAAAAGGAGTCCATTTCAACAAACTCCTTCTTTTCGAGGTGTATCCGTGCCGGTTACCGACCATCTCGACCTTTTGGGTGTTACCTTGTCATCTACGCTCAACTTTGGCTCTTATATCGAGTCCAAAGCTAAATTAGCTGCCAAAAAACTAGGTGTCCTCTCAAAGGTGCGAAGGTATTTCAAGTCTGAACAGTTGCTTACATTATATCAAGCACAGATTCGCTCTTGTATGGAGTACTGTTCGCACCTTTGGGATGGATCGGCTAAGTATCAGCTCGAGGCTTTGGAATCGATCGAGAAACGTGCCAAAAGGCTCATAGGCAATGATACTCTTGTGCGGAAACGACTTCAAAGTCTTGAACATCGCCGCAAAATTGCTAGCTTATCGGTTTTTTATCGGATACATTTCGGAGAGTGCGCGACTGATCTGCATAACTTAATACCACCTTGCCCTTTTTTTTATCGGACTGCTCGTAGCTCGAGAAAGCGTCATCGTTTCATGGTTGATGTTCCAAAGACACGAACAAAGAGGTTTGACTCTACTTTTGTGATAAGAACATCTAGGCTGTGGAATGAGCTACCTGAGTGGATTTTCCCCGATAGTTATAATCTTGGTGTCATCAAGTCGAGAGTGAATCGGTTTCTTCTAGGTAAGCACGCTTCATCGTAGGCCGCATCGTCGCTTTACATCAGGCGAGATGGCGGTCAAGTGTAAACCTATTATAGATAAAAAAAAAAAAAAAAAAAAAAAAATGTAGCCTATAGCTTTCCTCGTTAAATGGACTATCCAACAGAAAAATAATCTTTCAATTCGGACCATTAGTTCCCGAGATCCTAGCGTTCACACAAACAAAGTTTTCAGCTTTATAATATTAGTATAGATATAGGTATCACGCAATAGATATTTGAGTAATTACTTTCCCCAGGCCTGATAGGCTGGGTGCCGCACTGCGACACACTGCACTCCCTGATCCGGGACTACCGCGAGAAGAGGAAGTGTCTCCTCAACATCGAACACAGAATCATGCAGAGGATGGCTTCCGACCTCGACAAGCTTTCCCTTATACATAAGGTAAGCAGTTATAACTTTATCGTCATAAAATATCACGTTAACGTTACCCAAAATAAGTTTATTTATATGGGCGCCGGTAGTGCGTTACTCCTGCATATATTGAAACATGAAAAGCCAAATCCTAGCCTATAATTACCTTGCACCGCACTGCGCTCGTCACCCGGAGATATAATATGTTTTATTTCTTAGCCCAATATTTTTTATGGAAACATTGCCTACAAATCGGAATACAATAATAATGTTTGCACTACTGCTACTGGTTGGCGGGAGAATAACTGGCAAAGTCGTGATACTGCAGTTTTGAAGACAGACCCACAACTACAAGTTTTGAAATATCTTATGTTGTCCTTTTTATAACATGATCATTGATCGTCCCCCATAGTTTACGATTGAAAGAGCGAAGCGTGCGAATTCTATGGCATTTCACTCTATCAATGTAAAAATAGGATACACCGAAAGAGTTCTTTATATTTTCCTGACAATATAAAATATATCTTCTTTCTCTCACTAAATGTCACCTCTATTCGTCTTACCTTGTACTCGTATGTAGGCGAATTTCCTTTAATCTGGTTACCTGGAAGAGATTGCTCTCAGCAACCGCCATTTGTGGCACTGATTTCTAAGTGTTTTACTAATATATCTATTCCAGGTGGAAGTATTCGAACACGCTTTAGAGCACACAGCAGGCGACGACCTAGCGAAGCTACTCTGGCTCAAGAGTCCCTCCTCCGAGGTGTGGTTCGAGCGCCGCACCAACTACACCCGCTCCCTGGCCGTCATGTCCATGGTGGGGTACATCCTGGGGCTGGGAGACAGGCATCCCTCCAACATCATGCTGGATCGAGTCACCGGGAAGTTCCTCCACATCGACTTTGGAGATTGCTTCGAAGTTGCCGTCACCAGGGATAAGTTCCCCGAGAAGATACCGTTCAGGTTGACCAGGATGCTGATTAATGCTATGGAGGTTTGTATTCGTTTTTGGTTCAAGTATGTTATGGTTTGGTATACCGATATGGTGGTTTAAGTTACAGGTGGTCTAGTCGGCAGAACAGCGACTGCCGATCTGGAGCCCCTGGTCCAAATCCCACGCACACTACTGTCTTTTCTGTCATGTGCGTAATGCCGCTACCTTAAAAACGGCGAAGGAAAATCGTGAAGAAACCGACTCTATCTAGAATCTGTCAAGGTCATGCATCATCCACCAACAGTACAGGGCCTCGGCCCTGGCCGCGAGGCCTTCAAAAATAGAAAAAATGAAAAAAAATACAGTAGGATAAAACCCATTGGAAAAAGATCCCAATATGATAGATATGAAAGGAAAAATAAATTACGGTCGATCCGAGTTCGGGAAAAGGGCCCTCCCTTTTGGGTGAGTTTTAAGGGTAAAGAATGGTTTATCTTGATTTCCGGCAAAACTACAAGTCCTATGGAAAAAAGTAAAATAGCAAAGTTTACCTGTATCAAAAAAAAACTACGAAATTTTGTGAAAACTTACCTCGTAAATACACTGTAATTTATTTGATTTAATATATCCATTTTTTCGCCTTATTTTAACTTAATATCAAATAAAGTGGCCAAGTGCGAGTTGGACTCGCCCATGAAGGGTTCCGTTGCAGCAAGTAACATAATATACATATTACATATAGTTCTTGTAGTTCGTTGTAACTTTGATCGAAGTTTCAATAATAGTGTATTAATGACGTACTAAAAAAAAATACTCATCAGATCGAGTTCAAACTAATTTTCGTTAGCAGTTTATATGGTAATGTACATTATATATTTTTTTTAGATTTTTCATTCTCTTACTTTAGAAGTTAGAGGGGGGGGGACACACATTTTCCCACTTTGGAAGTGTCTCTCGCGCAAATTATTCAGTGTAGACGAAAATGATTTTAGAAACCTCAACATCATTTTTAAAGACCTATCGATAGACACCCCACACGTGTAGGTTTGATGAAAAATTTTTTTTTTAGTTTCAGTTCTCAGTATGGGGAGCAACCCTAATTTTTCTTTTTTTTTAATTTTTTTGTTCAAATCTTAATGCGGTTCACAGAATACATCTACTTACCAAGTTTCAACAGTGTAGTTCTCATAGTTTCGGCAAAAAATGGCTGTGACATACGGACGGACAGACAGACAGACATGACGAATCTATAAGGGTTCCGTTTTTACATTTTACGGAACCCTAAAAAGCAACCTAATTTTCAATCGAATATTCTCGCGTCAAAATTTCAGCTTTTTCCAAAAAGTTAGGAAGCTTTTTTGAGTTTTAATTTTAATAGAGACATAATAAGGTAAGTTTTCACAAAATTTCGTAGAAAAAAATGTATTTTTTTGAAAAATCCAAAAACTTGGTTATTTGAATTTTTCACCTAAATTTTTAGGTTATGTGAAAAAATTGTATGGACAAAAGTTGTAGATCTTTTTATTACCTACAACTTTGCCATTTAACTTTTTTCCATAGGACTTGTAGTTTTACCGGAAATCAAGATAAACCATTTTTTACCCTTAAAACTCACCCCCCCCCCCCCCTCTCTTTTCCCGAACTCGGATCGACCGTAATTTATATTTCCTTTCATTTTTATCATATTCCCTCCTTTTCTTATGGGTTTCATCCTACTGTAATTTTTTTTCGTTTTAAATATTATCGACCCTGGTCTACTGGGCAAGCGTGGTGGATTATGGCCTTGACTCTCTCCTTGTGAGAGAAGGCCCCCGAGTCCCAGCAGTATGAATATTATTGGGCTTCTTATGTTATGTAATCTTGAACGCATGTTTTCTACGATCGCTAGCCAATTTCGTCAACTCATTAAAAACAAATAACCTAATATGTATAAATGCTTACGTCTCTAGTTCGCCAGTTAGTAAATGAAGTTGTCGAGGTTATCTCTCGGATTACTGATAATGATAACATACTTAGTTTTCAATCTGACCCACAGACCCACACATACTCGTATGTCCCAATGATAAAGTTGCTATTCTTACCTAAATTATTTGTTTTTGTTTTGTTTTTGCTTTAACACATTCAATTTTGAAACCACATTCTAATATTAGTGGTACATATTTTGGATATTATTAAGAGAGGGATACTCTTATGTTGCTGTGGTTTTGAGACAGCAATATCATAATTATCTTTCTAATTTTAACTTCTAATTTAGAAGTTGCTTCTTCGGAATAGGCCTGAAGGTTATTTACTTTTTGAGAATTATAATACACTAGCAGTCCACCCCGACTTCGTCCGTGGTACATTTAAAATATAACCCATAGCAATCAGGGATCACGTACATACCCGACGGTGATTTTTTCTTTAAATCGGTCCAGTAGTTCCTGAGATTTTCGTGTTCAAACATATAGACTCTTCAGCTTTATAGTATTAGTATAGATTAAACAAAATTGCATTCTGAACTCCTCTCAATATAAAATTTGAGTCTGTATGCTTCACATATTCATATAATTATATTAATTAAAATATATAATATCTAGTATTTCTCAAATAAATTAAATCAAAGTCAGGACTTTTATTTTTTGAAAACAATACATTTAATATCCTAACTACGTATTCCTAATATTGATAAAATACATGATGAATTATTGACACTCGACCTTTCTTCTAGGTGACCGGCATAGAAGGAACGTACCGCCGCACATGCGAGTCCGTGATGGAAGTGCTACACCGACACAAGGACAGCGTGATGGCTGTATTGGAAGCTTTCGTGTACGACCCTCTGCTCAACTGGCGGCTGATCGACGCGGGCCGGCGCTCCCGAGCCGACACCGACCTGCCTCCGGAGCCCGGGACTTCGCCCCAGCCGAGCCGTAGCCGCGCTCACGTCGCCATCAACGACGCACTCGACCAACCAGCTGAAACTAATCTCAACAAGCGAGCCCTTGCCATCGTCAACCGCGTCCGAGACAAGCTCACAGGCCGAGACTTCCCCCACATAGACGAACTTGTCTCCGTACAGAAGCAAGTAGACTTGCTCATACAACAAGCGACCAGCAATGAGAACCTCTGCCAGTGCTACGTCGGCTGGTGCCCGTTCTGGTAACGGGAACACTGCTTTTTAGGACGGCATTTTTATGGAAATCTGGAAGCATACAAACAGGCAATTCAATGGTAAGTGGTAACCTATGAACATCAGAAATGTTACGGTTTTACTGTGTTTCACACACCATGCAACTTTATAAGTTATCGATATATTCGTGTCGCAAGGTATGGATGGTTTGACGCATATTCTTGGCTCAAGATATGGATGGTTTGACGCATATTCTTGCCTCAAGTAATGGATGGTTTGATGCTTACCCTTGGCTCAAGATATAGATGGTTTGATGCATATCCTTAGCTCAAGTTATGGATGGTTTGATGTATATTATTGGCTTAAGATATGGATAATTTGATGCATATTCTTGGCCCAAGTAATGGATGGTTTGATGCAAATTATTAACTCATATGGGTGGTTTGATGCAAATTCTTAGATCAAGATATAAGTGATTTGATGCATATTCTTAGCTCAAGATATGGATGGTTTGATGCTTATTCTTGGCTCAAGATATGGATGGTTTGATGCATATTTTTGGCTCAAAATATGGATAGTTTGATTCATATCCTTAGCTCAAGATATGGATGGTTTGATGCATATTCTTGGCTCAAGACGTGAATGATTTGATGCATATTCTTGGCTCGAAATATGGATGGTTTGATGCATATTCTTAGCTCAAGATATGGGTGGTTTGATGCTTATTCTTGGCTCAAGATATGGCTGGTTTGATGCATTTTCTTAGCTCAAGATATGGATGGTTTGGTGCATATTCTTAGCTCAAGATATGCATGGTTTGATGCATATTCTTGTTACAGGATATGGATGGTTTGATGTGTTTCGTGATAGGAAAGATTTCAAATGCAGTTTTGCAGACCAACTGTATCGTAACCGTAGGAAACAAGGTACATATATTATTATGTATAACGTTTTTACAAGTTCAAATTGATGTCGAAATTATTATTTCGTTTTTGTATTGATATTTGTGGCGTCAATCAACTAAAAGAAACAATCATTGTTCTAAACTAAGTTCCGAAATACGAAGCTAAGTCTTGGATGTAGCAAAATACAGTGTTTACTTACCAAAGGTACAATGAGTACAACAAAGAGAATGGAGTACAAAGGATATATCGTTGACAATCCCAATGGTCTCCATCATAGATGTGTTGTTTAATTATTGTTTTTTTTGGATGACGAAACAAACATAGTGACGAAGTTCCTTTTTTAGGGTTCCGTAAAACGTAAAAACGGAACCCTTATAGATTCGTCATGTCTGTCTGTCTGTCTGTCTGTCTGTCTGTCCGTCCGTATGTCACAGCCACTTTTTGCCGAAACTATCAGAACTACACTGTTGAAACTTGGTAAGTAGATGTATTCTGTGAACCGCATTAAGATTTTTACAAAAATTTTTAGAAAAAACAAAAATTAGGGGTGCCCCCCATACTGAGAACTGAAGCTCAAAAATTTTTTTTTCATCAAACCTACACGTGTGGAGTGTCTATCGATAGGTCTTAAAAAATGATGTTGAGGTTTCTAATATAATTTTTGTCTACACTGAATAACTTGCGCGAGAGACGCTTCCAAAGTGGTAAAATGTGTGTCCCCCCCCCTCTAACTTCTAAAGTAAGAGAATTAAAAAACTAAAAAAAATATATGATGTACATTACCATGAAAACTACCAACGAAAATTAGTTTGAACTCGATCTGATGAGTAGTTTTTTTTTAGTACATCATAAATACACTATTATTAAAACTTCGATCAAAGTTACAACGAACTACAAGAACTATGTGTACTATGTATATTATGTTACTTGCTGGAACGGAACCCTTCATGGGCGAGTCCAACTCGCACTTGGCTACTTTATTTTATTTAGAAATTCTCTTTTATACAAGTTTTTACTTCTAAGTACACGGGCAGATTACCTCATTGCTCTAAAACCTCAAAGGAGATCGCAATATATTTTTTTAACCAACCAGCCCAAGACTGCATCCTGCTGGGTAGTGTTTCTAACATAGCGATCTCTAATCACCAGCCAGCACTACACTGTGCTCGTCCTCAAAAGATACAAATGGTGTAGCTAGCTACCTCTAATTTATTTTTATATGAAGAATTTTCGATTACATTGATTCTATACAATGTTACGTGTTTTTAACCTTCGTGTTTTGACCGCCATACTAATGCTCAGCCGTGCCATCCATGCCCAGGGGTAAACATATAATGATGATTATCCATAGTTTTACTTTGATACATCTCAGTAAATATGATATTTGAAATACTATACCTACATATTTATAATCACTTAATTTTGCATAGTAAAATTATATTTTGAGATATAGTGCAGCAATAGACAGTAATAAATTTGTATTTATTTATAATTGTGTATTTTGTTCGGGTGCCAAAATGGTTTTCTGTCCTATACTGACATGATTGACGGCCGTCTTGTATATTGTCTGGCGATCAAAGGGTTAAATATAGTTAAAAATAGGTCAACTATGTACGTATATGTACTAATCCAACGATTTATTTCTAGTTTGTATTGTCATAATGTCCTAATCTGATGGGACACTTTAAAATAAAACTAATTAAAATATTTCCATCCTTATCATAAAGTACTGTAGGAATAGAGACAGACAGGATTTATTTTAATGTGTACCTTCAGAATAGCTCCTATACATGTGCCTACGAATATATACATGTAAAATAACAACGTGAAGTTGTTATCGTTTATAAGGATAATTTAGAATGTTTCTTACTTCTGAGGAATTTAATTGTAATTGTAATTACTGAAGTAATTGCTAATAATTCTATACTATACCTAATATTTGTAAATAAGCTTCATTTATGTGTTGACGGTTAAGACGCGTTTTGTTAGAATAAAAACATTTTGTAAATGACACCCGAGTTTTTATTGCTATTGAAGAATTGAACACTACCTACTTAACTATATCATACTACATGCTTCATGGTGTAAGTTGAGAACTTGACCGACAACTCGCCTGATGTTAAGCGACGATGCGGTCTACTATAGACCGTGCTTACCTACAAGAAACTGATTCATTTTCTATTTGAATTCGCGCTTCGAATGCCTAACTAAAGCTCTCGTCACACAGAGGCGGAGTGAATCAGTTTCTTCCGGATAAGCGCGCTCGTCGTAGACCAGGACGTCTACTCTCTTTCTACGAAAAACGTAACTTCGCAGTAAACTCGCGATTTTCCTACTCCGGTTCTACTTCGTTTCGTCCGATCGAACATTATTTGACGTAAATGTCCTAAGCCTACTCTAATTAGATTAATAATAACATTTAAACGACCGGACCGGACGAGGTAAAACCGGAGTAGGAAAGTCTCGAGTTTATTTCGAAACAACGTTTTTCGTATAAAGAGAGTAACCCTGTAAAATATACAAATTCTATTGTTTTTATATTTGAATGCTAATTTTATTATTACCAATATAATATGTATTTCTATTTAAATAATGTAATTAATGTGATGAATTAATGTAATTTGACAACAAATGAAACTGGGCGAGCCATATCGATACAAAAATAAAGAGGAATGACTTTTTGGCAATGCCGGAGATTTGAAGAAATGGGGTCTCAATCCAAAAATCACGCTTCGTTTAAACACATTAGTTATCAGGCCCTCTCTGACCTATGGATCAGTTGTGTGGTGGCCCAGAACACAACTGACCACAGCGAAAGATAAACTCCAAAGTCTACAACGCCTAGCAAGTGGATGCATGAAAACCACACCATCAGCCCCATTGGAGTATGTCTTAAACCTGAGACCTCTACATTTATTCATACAGGAGGAGGCCACGGCAGCCGCCCTAAGACTAAGAGCAAATGGACTGTGGAAACAAAACATAGAAACACGACACTCAAAGGTTCTGCAACGGGTTCTGAAAGAAATACCACTTCTTGAGGCACCCATGGACAGAGCAATTAGCCAACATGTTTTTCATCGTAGATACAATATCCAACTTCATCTGGCAGCAGAGAAGTTAGTTAGAATGATTTAAACATATGGATATCAACCACTTTAAGCAACTTAAACACAATATTCCAAGCTGAATGAGCTGGCCAAAAGGGGAGCAAAGGCAAAGGTACATGGACCGGAACCACTAATGCCTATACCCCAGGCTCAAATAAAAACATGGCTGCGCAGAAATACTGAAGAAGCTCATTTGACAGAATGGAGAAACAATGAAGTATGCAGGCAAACAAAAAATGCTATTCCGGAAGCATCTAAAAAACTTGCCCGCAACCTCATCAGACTAAACAGGGACAAAATTCGTAAAGTTATAGGTATAATAACTGGTCACTGTCTCTTAAATAAGCACCTGTAAATAGGTGCTTATTTAAGTGCATAAGTGTAACTGAGTCCTCTATGCAGAGGATGCATGGAGGAAGAAGAAACGCCACAGCATGTACTCATAGAATGCAGCAGCTTGGCGGATCAACGGGCAAAATTCCTCCAATCTCGGTCATCTGTTCCGGATGCCTATCGCAACCTTAATAGGATGCTTGCTTTCTGGAATGGCCTAGGCTGGTTGGAGTAGAAATGGGAAGTATGAGTCACGCACAATTGCCCAATAAAGAGGCTAGGTGCGGAAAAGGCCCCGCCAAACTAACTAACTAATGTAATTAATTCTTCTAAGTATCATAATATTCGTATTTGTTTAGTGAAATTACACAATGTAATTGTTATTGTTAGATTTAGTTCACGTCTAAAATAACATTTTATCAACACCTATTTAATTTTGGAATCTATTGGGGTCAAGCGGGTCCAAGCACAACTTTGGGCATGTGCCTCGGGAGCGGATATGGCCAGACTCCGGGCCGTCTCGCAGCCTGAATCTGGGGCTTGGTTACAAGCGCTACCTTCTCGGCACCTTATTGGAAAATAATTCGTTGCGCGTTGCGGTGGCTCTTCGCCTGGGCTGCAAGGTGTGTGAACACCACATATGCACCTGCGGCTCTCTGGTAGAAGCCGATGGCCATCACGCTTTGAGTTGTCGACGGTGTGCAGGAAGGTTCTCGCGACACCATGCACTCAGTGACGTAGTTCGGAGAGCCTTAGTATCGGCGGGAGTTCCATGCGTACTTGAGCCTCCGGTCCTATGCAGATCGGACGGCAAGAGACCGGATGGGTTGACTCTGGTGCTCTGGAAAAACGGGAAGTGCTTAATTTGGGACTCCACTTGCGTCAGCACTGTCGCCGCCAGCCACCTAGGTCGCACTATTTACTCGCCATCAGCCGCGGCAGAGGATGCCGCTGATAGAAGAAGCGAAAGTATGGTATGTTGGTGTCGCAGTACGAATTTGTACCTGTTGCCGTGGAGACCTTAGGTTGTTGGGGCGTAAAGGCCAAAGGGTTCCTCTCAGAATTGGGGCGCAGGCTCGGGGAGAATACGGGTGACTCCCGCTCTGGCGCGTTCCTGGAGCAAAGGTTGGCCATTGCCATTCAGCGCTGGAACGCGGCGAGCATCATGGGCACTTTTGCGGCGGGAGCAGTTAGGGGTGGGTTATTCGGAGATTAGTTTTTTAATTAATAAAATATTTGTAGGGTTCATTTATTTCTGTCAGTACATCCTACTAATATTATAAATGTGAATGTATGGATGTTTGGATGTTTGTTGCTCAATCACGTCCTAACGTATGAACGGATCGGGCTGAAATTTGGAACACAGATAGATTATAGTCTGGAAGAACACATAGGCTACTTTTTATCCCGAAAAAACAACGAGAACGGGAACTTCGCGGGTAACACCGCGGGGCGCTGCTAGTACATTCATATAACAAATGTGAGAGTTTTAGAAAAGTTACATTTAATTTATACTTTCATTAATATATACCTAAAGAATAAGTACCTATAATGCGATAATGCCGTTTGCTATTTAGAAAACAAAACCTAAGTAAATAGGGACCTCTAATAGGTTTAATTCTATATTTTCACATCTATGTAGAATGTAGATACACTATACTATCACCGTGAGTACATTTATAATTATATTTACTTTGGTATAATTTTTCGAAAATTTCACAGCTAGAGCTATCCTTGGAGTGAATCGAAGCTAAGTGCTTCGTCAGATAATCAAAGTTATCGACGTAGCTCAATGCTTTTAGGTGGCAATCGTTGAGTACGTTAAGCATATGGAAGACTTTCCGGTACCTACTTTATGATTTTATGAATTATTTACGCAGTTGCGTCCCTTCAGTTAGTAAGTAGGTAGTAGTGGTAGGACTCTTTGCAGGGTCTGCCTGGGAGTAATGCAGCGGAAATGGGGGGGTCGGAAACCCAAGGAAAGTACTGCATGGTAAGTTATGGGAGAGCCCTATGTCCGGCAATGGATTAGGAAACGCTAATAATAATAGTATTAAAGTTCTTCTGAGTAGGTACATATATTATTATTAGGTACTTACTAATTTATTTTGGTTTTGTCAGACTGATAAAAATAACGCCAGATTAAATGTATTATTAATGTTAAATGTTATCTCATATTTACTAAGGTATTTGTGTAAGTAGTACACAAATGATATTAGATATTGGATGTAAAGTGTAAAGTAATGAAATTCCCACAGAAATCTAAATATTATTTGGCAATTCCTGAAAGATTTATATGTTGTTTCAATTATTTCGTATACCTACTAGGTAATTAAAATGCTAATTTGTGATTTCAGCATTTATCAGAAATAATGCGTCATATCATAATCATCTCACATAATTATCTATGCAACTATATCGTCAACTATCAGATTAAGTAATTACTTATGTTGAAACGTTCTTACAATCAATGCAGCTCAATATGTTTTTTTGTTTCTACATATGCATTTTATCGGGGAAGTAGCCAAATATAGAGGTGGGTTTTTATCTAGTGTTGGGTTTTTATCTTTTATCTATTGTTGTACATATGTACAGGGTTCTCCCTTCGGATATTTCTTAAAGGCTTGTTACTTATTAGGTACCTACACTTGGCTGAATGTAGAGGCAAGATTTTCGTCTGAATTCAGGAGCAAGTTAGAAGCTAGCAATCCTAGCTTACTGAATGCTATTACACTTCACTGAATTCAGTAGACTAAATTTAGCCAAATGTACCTAATAAGCCTTTTATCCTTCTACAACAGCGACTCCACACAATGCGACAAAGGCTCTTTTCAGAGCCACACCCAACGGCATTTTTGAAGGTCAACAATCAAGGTTTTTCTCAAAGTCAAAGTTCTTTATTGATAAATGTACAATTTACACGTCAATTAATAAAAAAAATTAAACAAAAGAAAGGGCATACAAATTGTATACATTTTCAAAGTTTGAAATTATCAATTCACAGTATTTTAATAACAATTATTAATTATCGTACAGAAAACTGTCACGTATTATACGAGTATAACAAATATGTTTCAAATAAAATTCTTCTGCTAAATGTCAATTTTTTCAGATTTTTATAGGAACTTTACAATATTGCATTGGGCAGGGAGAGAAATACGAGTAGTGAAGGTGAGTGTTGACGTACGTCAATGTAAGGGGCCCCTTTTAAACCTACAGCCCGAGTCACAAGTCTTGGGGTCTATTCGAGATTTCTCTCTCTGCCACACGATGGACCCGGCACCCGCACGGTGAATCCATGGAATGCTAAGAAGTACGTCTCAAACAAAAATGACAGCCCGGAGAGACGGGATGACGCTGGAAAGACAGATGGCTGGTGGAAAAGACATCTGACGGATGGAAAGACATCTGACTACTGGAAAGACAGTCGAGGGTGAAGGCCTAGCAAGCCAAGCCCGGGAAAAGAATCCGCTAAAAGTCCAATAAAGAAAAATACCCCTGGGACAGTCCGAGAGGGGGGGCGGAAGATCTGTCCACCGGTTGATAATAACGACGACCCTGGCGCGAATACGGAATTGAGATGCCCTACGTGCGGGAAAATTTACAAGAGACGAGCCTGGTACCTAAAGCACTTAAAGACACATGATGGTGTTGAAGCACGACAGCCGTCGGTAAGTCCTTTGACAAACACTATGGATAGAGTTGACCCTCATATATCCCAAGGTGAACCATCGAGTGAAAACTACCAGGAGTCCATTGTCATCAGGACACGTCTTGGCATACCCAGCCTAAAAAATTCCACCTGGAAAGTTCATGACGAAAACTTGGCTATTTTGTTAGAACATCCTGGTACAAAACAAGACCCAAACAGCCAAGTAGAAACTTTTCAGGACACCATCTATACATACTTCTCTGAGCACTATCCACCATCAACTTATTATGCTCGAAATAACAAGGAAAATACGTTCAAAATGAAATTGCGGAGGAAGAAAAGAGAACTAATAAAACGTCTTCGTGTAGCTAAAACCATGGGCGACAACCATCTAAGTCACCAACTGTCCAGGGCTCTAAGATCAATCCTTAAATTAATACAAGGAATATCGCTACAAATCAGTAAAAATCGTGATAATCTTTACAGAGCTAAACACGAAGTAGACTTTGATAAAAACCCTTTTCAATACTCGAAAAATATTTTCAGAGAACAAAATGGAAAGCTTATCTTGACTAATGAGCAAATTTACGATCACTTTAAAAGCACATACGAAGTGCCTAAACGCGGGAGCTCGTACGTAGTACCAAACATCCAAAGACCTAATGATCCTCTAACAAACTTTCAAAGCACTCCACCTAGTGAAGAGGAAGTAAACTATCAAATTAAGAAGAAAACTACTAAATCAGCTCCAGGCCCTGATGGCATTCCTTACATAGTGTATAAAAAGTGTCCATCAGTTCGTAAACATATCTTAAATATATTCAGTAAGATTTGGTCAGGAAAGCAAATCCCAAAATCATTTGGAAGAGCAATTTTTGTCCTGATTCCTAAAATGAAAGAAGTAACTCATCCAAAAGACACCAGACCGATAGCCCTAACCAATACAATTTCTAAAATTTTTTTCAGTATATTGCAAACAAAAATGACCACATTTATGGCTAGCAATAGGTATTTTAGGCCCAACCACCAGAAAGGCTTCTTGCCTGGTATTTCTGGATGCCTGGAACACAATACATTACTAGCGGAAAGTTTGAAAGATGCCAGAACACATGAGAGACAAATAACAGTCTGCTGGATAGACCTAGAGAACGCATTTGGTTCTGTGCAGCATGAACTTATGTTATTTGCCCTAAAATGGTATAACTTTCCTGCTGTAATTATTGACATAATTAATTCATATTATAATCACTTAAAATTTGTTATAGCAGTAAACAAAGAATACTCAAAACCACTTAAATATAATGTGGGACTATTCCAAGGGTGCTGCTTATCACCAATAGTATTTAATATAGTTATAAATATTCTAGTAGATAAATTAATATCCCGTGAGAAGAAATGGGGCTACCGGTTTAAAATCAACAATAAGTACACTGAGTCAATTTTAGCCTTTGCGGACGACCTTGCAATACTTACACGAAATCCCAAACAGTGTCAACAATTGTTGAATGATGTTGATGAGTTCTGTACATGGACGGAGGGAATGAGGGCAAAACCAAGTAAATGTCATTGTTTATGTCTGGGTAGACGAGATACCAAATATACTTCTTACGATCCGGGACTCTCCATAAGTGGCCAAAGAGTTGCCACAATAGCAGAGGCAGTGCCTTTCAAATTTCTTGGTAGAAAGATAGACTACAAAGGACGTACACCATCATTAGAGGTAGTTGTTGGAAATTTCATGAATGACCTCAGTAAGGTAGACCAACAGCCTATCAGCAATATCAAAAAAGCATGGATATATGACAACTATCTCACATCACGTCTCACTTGGCCTTTCCTAGTATATGACATCGGTAAAACCCTCCTCGCAAAACTAGATGCTAATGTCATAAAGATATTGAAGTCATGGTTTGGATTGGCACATCCGGCTGATCCCTCTACTCTATTTAGGGATCACAATAGTTTTGGCCTGAAACTAAAAAAACCATCTGAACTCTACAAACACCTAAGAGTTACAAAAACGCATGTTTTGGGAAAGTCGAAAGACGAATTAATCGCATCTCTCCCAAAAGACAAAAGCGCTTCGGACCTTGAATCTAGACTTCAATTCCACAAACAATTTATGGCAGGTGCGCAAGTAAATACAGCTGGGTTGGGTGCGAGAAAGAAAAGGGAAGACCGAGACATGGTAAAAAGCTTTCTACAACAAGACGAAAATGATAGTTACAAAGTGCACGCTATGAATTTAGAAATGCAAAGTGAGTGGTTAACCATAGGTGAGTTTTGTATCCCATTAGCTCTAAAGTGGCGCACCTTGCTATATGACTGGTCTCCTGCCTTATTAAAATTTTATCTGAACGCTTTCCAAATGACCCTCCCTGACCAGAGTAACTTGGTAAGGTGGGGAAAAGCCTCTGAAAAATGTTGCTATACTTGTGGTGAGGCGATATGTACAGCAAGGCACATATTGGTGGGATGCAAGGTGCTCCTTAATAGGGGTCATTACTCACAGCGCCATGACAGAGTACTTGAAATCATACGTGAAGCCGTAAGCCTTTCGGTAGCTAGAGCCCAAAAGGGATTGACGATGAACAAAAGACAAATTAACTTTGTAAAAGAGGGCTCAACTTCAAACTCCAAGAACAAGCCTTACTCAATCCTGGGTTCAGCACCTGATTGGACAATTTTAATGGACACGTATGAAAAGCACTACAAAATCCCAGAGGATGTGGGTGTTTCGTCATCCAGACCGGACATTTTCCTTTTTTCTAGGGCTACGAAACGCATAGTCCTGGTAGAACTTACCGTACCGTGGGAAACTAATATACCTAAAGACCACGTGATGAAACAAAATAAGTATTACGACCTACAAAATGAATTAACAAAAAATGGCTATGTAGTTAATTTATACGCTGTAGAAGTAGGAGCGAGAGGTATACCAGCAAAATCTCTCTATAACCTGCTTAAAGACCTTGGATTGTCCAGAAGTGCAGTAAGTTCTATACTAGAACGAGTATCTAAAGCTGCACTAGTAGGATCATATCGGATTTGGCTGGGCAGGGAGAGAAATACGAGTAGTGAAGGTGAGTGTTGACGTACGTCAATGTAAGGGGCCCCTTTTAAACCTACAGCCCGAGTCACAAGTCTTGGGGTCTATTCGAGATTTCTCTCTCTGCCACACGATGGACCCGGCACCCGCACGGTGAATCCATGGAATGCTAAGAAGTACGTCTCTGTCTCACTCTTTAAAAATTCGCTGTAGCTATAAAAAGTTTGATCGATAAGCCAGCACTTTAATCTGTTTTTGAAGGTGCCGAAACTTGGGGCGGATATAACTATTTTGGGAAGAGTGTTATAAACTTCCGGTCCCATAATGTGAGTTAACTTTTGTGACCTCGTGAGAGAGTGTGGGATAACATCCAGCTTGTCCGCGTTGCATATGTTACGAGAATGTCTCTCTCCTCGCGTATTGTATGATTCTAGGTTATTTCTGACATATACAGCCACTTGGTAGATCAGGATAGCAGGCAACGTAAGTATGCCAAGTTCTTTGAAATACGGTCTGACGGATGTGCATTGCGATACGCCAACGATGGCACGTACGGCACGTTTTTGGGCGCGGAACGCACGCTCCCAGTCGGCAGCGCGCGCGTATAGCTCGGCGCCGTACTGTAACCGAGAATGCACCGTGGCGAAGTAACAGGCACGCGTAACATCCGCAGACACCACTCGGGATACTCGTCTTAACGCAAAGGACGCACTGCTAACCTTAGCACACATCTTGTCGATGTGGTGTTCCCACGTCATGCTGCGATCAATCTCGAACCCCAAAAATGTAGTGTTCTGTACCTGCTCAATCCTAACACCGCTTAGCGAGACTACTAACGGTTTTGTATGGTGGCCCGACAGACAAAAATGAATGAAATGCGTCTTTTTTGAATTTAACATAAAACCGTTGGCACTAAACCACGAGTTTAAGCCGTCAATTACAATATTCAATTTATCTTCTAATTCCTCTATTGAAAGAGCTGTTACTACGGCAGCCACATCATCTGCATACATGAATATGTCCGCACCCTTTACGGCTTCCGGGAGATCGTTTAGTAGGAGAGAGAACATAATATTTGAAACTGACGAACCCTGCGGTACTCCCATAGACGAAAGCAGCGGGTCTGATTTATTATCGCCATCACCAGCATCCACCACTTGAGAGCGGCCTCGTAACATGTCAGTCAACACTGCGTATGATTTCCCGGCTATGCCGTAGTGTTTCAGCTTCAAAGCTAAGGTCTCATGGTCTGCGACATCGAAGGCCTTCGATAAGTCACAACACAAGACCGCCACTTGTTGTTTACGTTCACGGGCCGTCAACACACTACGAATCACTTCACGCGTTAGAGAAGTTGTACATCTCCCTTCGCGGTATGCGTATTGTTGTTCACACAGCGCCTCGGTTTCTGATAGGTAGTCCACTAACCGTGAACTCAAGCCATTTTCGAACACTTTGGCTATTGCTGGTATAATCGACACTGGTCTATAGCCATCAATATCGGTCCTTTTGCCTTTGCCTTTAAATATCGGGGACACTTTCGATATTTTCAGTGGCGACGGATACGAGCTCTCTCTAAGACAGTTATTAAACAGTGTGGCAAGAACTGGAGCTAGAGGCAAAATTGCTAGTTTAATTAGCTCCATCGACACACCGTAAATGTCTCAAATTCAATCCCAACAGCATGTCTCAAGGTTAAACCTTTCCATCTACGCTTTTTTCCAAAAACAAAGCTCTGTCCCAGCAAGGTCGAATTTATTAATGAAAAATACTAATGACTTTTATTAAAAGAAAAATATAAAAATTCAATTTGCTCTATTTCTAAAAGTGAGAATGAAAATTTCTCTAGAGTTACTCATTGTAGCTTGAAGCCACTTGAAGCCTACGTAAGGCCTAAATGCCTGTAGGAGTGTAGGATATAACTGTTTTAATGTGTTGTTCGACGAAGCAAATAGGAAATAATTGTTAGAAAAAAGGTTTAAATTATAGGTACTTAAGTTTGATTGCATTTTATAATGATTGACTATTTATTATTGCTTATTTTGCTCTGTTATTAACCAACTTGGTTGGAAAATTGGTTTGAACTCGATCTGATGAGTAGTTTTTTTTAGTACGTCATAAATACATTGTTATTAAAACTTCGATCAAAGTTACAACGAACTAAAAAAACTATGTGTACTATGTACCTATATTATGTTACTTGCTGCAACGGAACCCTTCATGGGCGAGTCCAACTCGCACTTGGCCACTTTATTTTTTTGTTTGGTAGATCATACATAGTTCTGAGGTGGCCCCATATAAATTTTATCGAAACGGGTGTGGCGGTTTTTGAAATACATATGAACAAAAAACTAAAATTTACTTTCATATGTTTAGACGACATAGTGATAGATTCTTATGAAATTTGGTTGAGTGTCTAAATTTAATTTTAAATTGTAGTCCGTTTTTGCTTCTTTTTTTGGAGAAAATAGATTATATTTATTGGTCGAGTAAATAACAGGAGTGTTAAAGATCTTTTAACATTTTTATAGTAGGACAATATAGAATGACAAGACGAGCAGTACATGTACCTGATGGTGATGGTAAGCAACATGCCTGCCCAGGATAGTGACAAGCACCTATTGGAACATGAAATCTCCAAATCATTACCTAGCACCGCACTTCGCTCGTCACCCGGAGATATACCTAAGTTGTTTTATCTTTTAGACCAGTAATTGCTCTGATAACATTTCCCTTCAAACCAGAACACAATAATGTTTGCACACTACTGCTTCGCGGCAGAATGACTGGCAAAGGTGTGGTACTGCCCCAGTGCGGACTCTGGAAAGAGCCCTACCACCACAAAACATCGTTGCAACCACAGAAATTTAAATAATAGTAGGTACGAGTACCTTATTATTTAGATTTCTGTGGTCGCAACCAACAGGCAAATTGGTACATACTTAATGTGATGCTAAATTTCTCGACAAAAAGCGACGGATCAGACTATGCGCTACTTTTGCGTACCCAGAAAGCGGTAAGAAAGTATTTTTGATTTAGATAAAAGCCTGAATGAACCATGGTCCATGGAGTCTCGTTGAAGCAGCCACTAATGTATTGTGCTTTGATAATATTGGTACCTAATTGGTATTGTGATTGTGTCGCTTAGCGCATGAATGACGAACAAAAACAAGTTGTCATCGCTTGTGCATCAAGCATCAATCTCAAACGAGTTCTAATCGGAGATCGTCCGCTATACCGCTATCCGCTAATCAGTCGGCCGCCGACCGCAGTCTGGGACACACGCGCACACTCCTCACAAACTACCACTCACCACGCGCTCATGGATAACTTCGAGATCGTCGACTTTAGCTCTTTAGGTGAGTTAGTTACAAGTTTTCCTTATAACAAATCATTTTACGTTTAATATATATTGTATTACTGTGTATTTCTGAGACCTCTGTGATTCGACAAATTATTGTTAGCGAGATTATTGAGGAACAATTTAGTATGAATAGAATCTATACTGTAATAAAATATCTTACCAATTTTTCGGGAAAAGAAATGAAAGTCGAATTCGTTTTTCTGTTAAAAACCTGGCCTTAAAAATGCGCAAAATGCAAGACTGCAACTAGGTACACTTTCGACATAGCATTTGTATCACGTTCACCAGTCTGTTACCCTTGAAATTATTTTAATACTTCTATTATTAATATCTCACGCAACTTCTGTTTAAATAGAGGAGAGCGCGAATTATTACGGTGACCTTTAATAATCGCCCTTATCGAATCGTACCTGCATTATCTATTAATCGATCAATATTACTCGGGTAATACATCCGATATGAATTAATAACATCGGTTTTCCATTACAGGCGAAGATATACAAAAGTTGGTGACGCAGGCCAATGTTATAAGGAAGAAAGCGTATTGCCCGTACTCGAATTTCGCAGTGGGCGCGGCGCTGTTGACAGAAGACGAGGGGAAGGTTTTCACGGGATGTAATATCGAGAATTCGACCCTGACGCCGTCGATATGTGCGGAGCGTGCGGGGATATCGCGCGCTGTATGCGAGGGGTACATTAAATTCACGAAGGTGGCAGTAGTGGCTCACCAGCAAGCGTTCACAGCCCCTTGCGGCGTCTGTAGACAGACCCTCCACGAATTCTGCAGCTCCGATGGAGACATCGACATCTACCTCAGCAAACCAACGCTCGACAAAGTTTTGTGCACAAAATTGTCTAAAATATTGCCTCTATCGTTCGTGAGCTATAAGAAAGACAACATCGAGACGAAGTGAACCTGCCGGACAAATGTTTAATTTGTGAGTGGTGCCCAATGTTGAGAAAGTGGGTTTACAGTGACGTGGATTTTCATCGCGTCCGTAAGTTTTTATTCTTATCAGCTAATTCTAATGGCAATAATAGCTGAGTCACGCACGTTGCGGAAGAAAATGTTAATTGAAAACCCGCGTGACTGTAAAAGGCTTTACTCGAAGGCGATGCGCTGACATCGCCGGAACCAATCAACCCGTGTAACAATAAAACAAACACATTATTTACACAATTATATTGCGTTTTTTAAATTACTTCCACTTGGTTTACAAAATGATTATTATCTAAAGACGCGACTTAGATATCGAAAACGCAACAACAATGCATTTAACAACTAAAATAGCGGAATTATACAATTAATTTACTTATTTGTAAAATATAATAGGTTCTTAGAATTATTTACAAGGGGAAATCCCGCCATTATGTATCGCTTATAAATAAATGCTTTATACGACTAATCTATTCATCTGGAATCGAACCACGCACAATAAGTATTGTAAAAATCTATATAAATATCATAAAAAAATGAATTGCTGTTCGTGGGTCCGCTAAAACTCGACAACGGCTGGGCCGATTTGGCTGATTTTGGTTTTGAAATGTTCGTGGTAGTTAAGGGAAGGTTTAAACGGTGAGAAAATATTACAAAGTCGCAAAAAAGATAAATATAAAATATAGATAGTAAAAAACAATAATTTCATTTTAATGAACTCATGTGCATAATGCCGCTAACTTAAAAACGGCGAAGGAAAACATCGTGTCGAAACCGACATGTACTTAGAATCTTTCGAGGTCATATGTCATCCACCAACCCGCACTGGGCCAGCGTGGTACATTATGGCTTTGACTTTCTCCTCGCGAGTCCCAGAAGTAGGAACACTTACCTAATGGTCTGTTTACGTGTGCAGGCAAACGTTAGATTTTACGGTAATAATTTACAGAACCTACGTATAATAATTTCACAGCACATTGTCATAAATGAATTATTTTATGCCGCTGTGAACAGCCAAATTTACATTTAGTTGTTATCCGGTTTTGATCGTACTACTATTTCATAGTTCACCAAATATCTTGTCGTATTTTGTTTGGATGTTTGTTGTTCAATCACGTCGGAACGGCTGAACGGATCGGCATCAAATTTGGAACATAGGTAGATAATAGTAACTTTTCATCGCGAGAACATAACGGAAACTAGGCGGGTAAAACCGATGAGTGCTGCTAGTTATTAACAAAAACCAATAAATAAAAAACTGGCAGTCATAGGAACTGCCGATAGAAGTGAAAACTTATACCTAACTCAAAATTTGATAGCTTACTTTGGAAACTACTCGGGTGAAACCGCAGGGCGTGGCCATGACTATGGCCATCTAGAAATACGTCAGCATTTCTAAATGGCTAATAGGAAACGCTGACGCATTTCTAGATGGCCAATGGTCATGATGCCGAGTTTACCCAAAGATTTCTTATCATTCCCGAGCGTGACGCTAGAATTTCACAGCCCACGAAAAATCCGACTGTGACCAAAATAAGTTTTCACTTCAAAAAGTCAGTAAAACTAAACTAAAAGTAACGCTCATTGTGTCGCCGTTCGATCCATTAAGAGATGAAAGCGCGGTGGTACGTTGGCTCAATACTGCTGAATATAGGTTAAACGAGGGTCACGCCGCAGAGTTTGATACCCTTGCGATCGGCTGACGACACGCCGCCGCGGCGTTCTGCTGGTCGGCTCGTTAACTACCTACTACTGCTTGCAAATTGGTGATGATGATTGGGGCAAACACATCAATAAAGATGTGGAGAGCTAACAAAACAGTGATGTGCGAATGTAGCAGTTCTGACAATGAGGCTTTTCAGAATTGGACTAACTTTTGTAAACGGGAACAAACCCACATGACACCAATGTTGAAAAAAAGTCATATTGTCGTCAATATTGCAAGTGTATACATAGAATAAATTATTTAGTACCTACAATACAATGTAAAAAAAAAGAACTACATTCAAAATAGCAAACGATTTTTTGTAGTTACCTATACAAAAGACAAAAATGTTTTTTCTCAAAATTTCCATCGTGTGGTTTCTGTTTGCAAAAGTGGGTCCAATTATAATTGGGATAATAACTGGGTCAAAAATATACCAATCTAATTAGTCCGTCAGATAGATTATAGAAAATTTGTGGCACGTATTTTTTGCTTTATGAAATTATTAATAATCGACAAAGATATAGATCACCAAACCTCTGAAGTGGGGAGTAGTGACTTCACATCTTTGTTAAAAATCGTACAATGAAGTGTCGTCACTCGAAACTTCTAAGTACTGTCTAGTACTAGTCTAAGTACTATCTTCGTCATTTTGTGAAACAAAAGAAAAAATGCGTTCACAATATTTTTTGATAATCTGCATCCAAGCAATAAAATTACCAATTTACAAGCAATTTAGATAGCTTACTTACACTTACATAATATCTATCATATCTATAGCGATAACGCAGTATAATAAGCACATGGAACACTTTCAGGTCTATGTACGTAAGTATAGTTAGTAAGATTAGGTTACATAATTCAGCCCTATGTCTGCAGCGCTAACAGTTAATAGAAAATATTTTTTTATTATTTATCATAATAACAAAATTCTTATTACACTTGGTTAAACATAGTCTACTGAATTTAGTCGCTACTGCATTCACTGAAGTGAAATTCTAAATTCAGAAGCGAGGATTGCTAGCGTCTATTTTTTTAAAAACTAAAATAGGTTCGCACTTGACCACCATCTCGCCTGATGTTAAGCGATGATGCGATCTACGATGGAACGTGCTTACCTAGAAAAAACCGATTCACTCTCGATTTGAAGACACCAAGATTGTAACTATCGGGAAAAACCCATTCAACCCAGGCAACGTATTCCACAATCTAGACGTTCGTATCACAAACGTGGAGTCAAATCTCTTCGTTCGTGTTTTTGGAACATCAACCATGAAACGTCGTCACTTTTTTGAGATACGAGAATTCCGATAGAAGAAAGGGCAAGGTGGTATTAAATCATGCAGATCAGTTGCACACTCTCCGAAGTGTATCCGATAAAAACCGATAAGCTAGCAATTTTGCGGAGATGACTTCTACTAACCTTACTTCTAAATTTACTTTTGAATTCAGACGACTAAACCAACAAACCTAGTTCAACCTTGAATCGTACCAGCAGAACCCCGCCACGTCACGTCAGTATTAACAAACAGATAATGAAATCGTTTGTCTCTTACAAATAAATAAAACTTACATAACTAATACAAACACAAATCTTTTACAGAAAGGGTATGCTAAAGCGAAAGGGGCTCGGAGTGGTGTACTCACCAGAATCTGCTTACTCAAAACTCAATCACTTATTCCCTCATTATGTTAGAGATAGAAAATATCACTATCACTGATACGAACCGTAGGTCTTAACGCAATGAATCCCATTAGGGCATTGCAATTTAATAATTAATCATCTTGGAGTGGTCAACTGTTTTATTACTCAGTCAAATACTTGTTAAGATTTTCATCCTAGTTTTTTTCAGGTCGTTTGTTAAAAACTCGGATAGACTATAATAGGCTTTCAGCAGCAGCAGGCTATTTTCTAATATTATATATGTCAATGGTTGGATGTTTGGATATTTGGACAATGTTGCTCAAACACGTCGTAACGGATGATCAGGTCGTGTCGAAATTTGGATGGAACACAGTAAGATTATAGTCTAGATTCTAGAAGAACACATAAGCTACTTTTTATCCCGGGAAAATAACGGGAACTGCGCGAGTAAAACCGCGCTGCATTGCTAGTACACATGTAAAAATACATAGGCTACATTTATCCCGAGAAAACAGCGGGTTCAGGAATTACAGGAGTGAAACCGCGGTATATTACTAGTTTGGTAATAAATGTGAGTACAGTGTACCCCTTCCTGTTTATCATACCCTTTCTGGTTAAACTTATATAAACTCTTCAATGATAAAACAAACGTCATCCCGTATTTACTCCTATTAGATAAAGTTCAGTCGGCGCTATGCGGTTATGTAACATCTTAATACTATTATTTACATTTAAATGTAGCGTAGGAAACATTGGTTTATGTACATTGTCAGTGATTAGGTATCTTCGATTCGGTATATTTTTCCTGAACCGGTATTCTGAAACTTTATTTACAAAAATAAATCTTTGCATGTATAGGTACGTCACCCTAAAATTGTAAAAACCGTCAGATTATAATCTAACCTAGGTTAGTTTGGAATCTGAGATAAATCTTAGATAAAGAATAAGTAAATAGATCAGGTTTTCCGCACAGTTCCTTTGTACCAATCGTAAGCAGATGAGGTGTGTGTTAGCTATGGCAAGATAGTGATGTGCCGTTACAAAAGTAGGAGACTTCCAGAAGAGCGATCAGACCCGTGCTTTCGGTGTAAAGCGTTTGTTCTAACTCTATACGTAGTATATGTAAACTCTTTGAGATAAACTAAGACCATAAACTGACAGTGATGACAATTTTACGGAGACTTCTTATTTACATCCAGTGTCATGATGTTTGGTCCAGTAGACTCCAAGTCAACCGATATTAACGAAGGTTGGTTTTATGCGTAACTTTGTGCAACTTTAGGGATAAGCTACTTTTTATTTCAATTTATGGTATTTATATGACAATATCCGGGCGAAACCGGAACGAGCCACTGGTAGTTTTATATATTTCATATTATCATAATTTAAAACTACTAGAATTCACACAATATTGAAAATATTACACGGGACACTCGTCAATTACATAGGTAAGATAAAAAGTTAAACAAATATAGACTCAATCTTATTACGATTAGATTTAAAATCAACAGGAAGAAGCGAGCCTACCGGTGGTCTCTGGCCTTCTGAAGGAACCAAATTATTTTTATTAACCTCCCGATGCCGACGCGACGTTTCGGTCGCAGCGTCATTCCCCAGTACAACGAAATTGACACACATACAAATGTAAAACGCGACGACGTGTCTGACAAACTTTCGGCGCTGCTGCGTTTTCCAATGACGTCATACCCAAATTTTCGGGGTGGTGTGAACGCCATATGTTGCTTGAATTTTGTCGTACAAATTCAAATGACAGGCAAATTTAAAGATACGCCTCGAGGCATGACCAACAGATTCGTTTATACTCACCGTACTTTAAGTTCCGAATAGTTGTTCCACGATTACCAGAACGGACACCAGCCAATATAACACTGACAAAGATTCTCATTGTTCGTCGCAGCTTTGATCAACAGATCGACTTGCTTCGGAATGCTCACCACTCCTTCCACGGCGGGGAAATCTCTCCCAGTCAACTTATCCCTTATCCTGTTCAATGTTGTAATGGCACGCTTGTTCAAATTCGCTTCGGGGGGTATCTCGATGGATTCGTAGTGGAGATGGTTGCGGCTTCTGCTTGGGAGCGAGTAGGAGGAGTCGATGTCTGAAGAGAACGTAGAAGCGGAGAGGGAACGGGGGTCAGTTTCGACGAGACGCCAGTTCAGGAGAGGGTCATGGACGAACGCTTCAAGTACAGCCATCACGCTGTCTTTGTGCCGGTGTAGCACGTGCATTACCGCCTCGCATGTGAAGCGATACGTGCCTTCGATACCCGTCACCTGAGAAAACACAGTTTTGTAAAGATTGTGTATGCTATTTAAACATAGTACACTAATTTGATATGTGCGTTTTATAATTATCTGTAAATTTTAATAATTAAATTATAACACAAAGTTGGATAACTCGTTAATCGTTAATTAACGAAGTTAACAATCTGTTGAACGGATTAACTTAGAAGTTAACTTCAAAAAAATGTTCATTTTAACTTCCGTTAAGTTTTGTCTGTTCTCTGCAGAGAGTATGTAGAAGTTTAGAGATTTAATTATAAGAATACGTCTGATTGGACGGTAGGCAGTAGAGGCCAACTGCTACAGGTATCTTTATTTAAGAATGTCTTATTGCCTAAGTATTTTTACATAGTGAACAATACAATGTAATGTGAATGAAGAAGAATATCGGACTTTCTTTCAATCAATTAGGGTTGACATCAGTAAAAACGATGCAGGGGACGACATATTCATAACGGGAATCATTAAAGCTGAATTGGTAATTGTCTGGCGAGACTAAACGAAAGTCACTTAGTGGTAAGATCAATTTGGATTAACGAGAGAGGCGAGTGACATCACTTGTAATTGGTAAAAGTAGAATAACAAGAGACAAAAACTAAATACAAACCGATTCTGTATTATCACGATTCAGAATGTTTTCACTTTTAAACTTACTATAATAGTTTCAAAACTTTCTTTCACTATTTTGGTACGTTTCAAGTACGCGAAAGACAATGAGGAAAAAATATATCAATTTGGATGAATAAGGAGTTTCCAGGAGACAAAAAGTCCAAAATAGAATGAATAAATTTTAAATTTCACCATAGGTGGTCACTGGTCAGGTCAATGTTTCATTTTGCTAGATAAACTTCACAAAATTAAACATTTGCCACCCTTGGCGAAAACGAAAACAATATTTGAAACACTAAAATCGTCTCATTACATGATCTGCGTTACTAAAAATAGATATTAGACGTTCACATAGATAAACCGGGATAAAGCATCGATACACAGACGCAAGCACGCACGAACGCATCCACGCATTCAAGTACGCACACACACAATCAGACACTTGCTTTAAGAACATTAGGGTGATAATTGCGACTCACCTCCATAGCATTGATCAGCATCCTGGTCAACCTGAACGGTATCTTCTCGGGAAATTTCTCTCTATTCTGCGTGACCTCGAAGCAATCTCCAAAGTCAATATGCAGCACTTTCCCAGTGACTCTATGCAGCATGATGTTGGAGGGATGCCTGTCTCCCAGCCCCAGGATGTACCCCACCATGGACATGACGGCCAGGGAGCGGGTGTAGTTGGTGCGACGCTCGAACCACGCCTCCGCTGAGGGACTCTTTAGCCAGAGCAACCGTGCTAGGTCGTCGCCGGGAGTCTTCGATAGTGTGTATTCGAAGACTTCCACCTGAGTGAAGATAAATAGGGGTGAGTGTATGCCTTGAGCACTCAACCTCGCGCAAAAGCTCCTTTTTGAAGCTGACATATAAGTTAAGTCGCCCGCTCTTCTAAAACACAGGTAGAGAAAAGTTATGGCTACCACATGAGTCTAATTCGTGAACGGGTGCCATTTGCAGGAGAATATAGATTAGGAAAATTCGATTTTTCCTCGAGTACTATCGTGTTTACATATTTATTTTTAGTATGTTATCTGTATCTGTTAATAAATGCACGCACTATGTTTGTATAGTACGAGTATACTCTCCTATAATAGAAAACAGAAAAGGAAAGCATTTGTTTTCAAAGAGCTAATAGAAAAGAGTCTAGCTTACACTGAACAAAGATAGATTTAATCGTTTCCAGTTCTGCGTGATTCATATCCGACCACAAATATCTAATTTAAAAAAAACAAATTTCGAATATATGTTTTTAGGGAAAGCCGTCATGACGTCCTTTACGTTTATATATAACGGTATTCTGAGCGTGACGTCATCCAGTTTTAGTACATTTAAGACACTTACCTTATGTTTGAGCATGAGTTTCTGATAGTCTGACGTCATCCTCAGCATAAGCTGCTGTTCAGCGTTGAGGGTCATCTTATTGGCCTTCTTGTCGCGGTAGTCGCTGATGAGATTATACAGCGTGTCGCACTGGGGCACCCATCCGATCAGACCGGAGTTGGGCGACAGGGGGATGACAGCATAGCGTTGGATCGCTAGATCGTGACGGTATGTGTTTGGGTCGTCCTGAAAATTTACACATCATTTAGGATAGCTAATTTTATTAGAGCGCTGGTGTAAGATTACGAGATTGACTTAAAATCGAACCTTGGGCTGCATTGCCTGAGTGATAATAACAAGAATTCTCTGATGGATATAATCTGTGTCCTCAAGTAGAGATTAAATCTGATTTTAGGTAAGCGACCGCCATAATAATAGTGGACTGCATCGTCGTCTAACATCAACTGAGATAATTGTAAAGTGCAAGTCAATGGGCACGATGACTAAAAAACTAATTATTCCTTCAGTTAGGTTATTAAAAGAAAAAAAGGGACACGTATTTTTCTTTTAACCGCAAACGATAGATACAGTGCTTAAGTTTCGAGTGATTTATTCACTTCAATGTATGATTTTTACGAAGACTTGACGTCACAAACCCCCACTCCGGAAGTTTGGAAGTTTAACACAATTGAACACAAAAAATACGTGTCCCATATTTTTACATAGTCTACCTGACGGACTAACTAGAATAGTTTATTTTTGACCAATCACAATGATCGATAAAATCTCACCTGCAGCAGCGTGTTGACGAGGCCGAACAGCTGCATCACCCGTTCGTCCTGCCGAAGGTCCTCGTGCCCCTTCAGGAGGAACATGTACTGCTTGCCGTCTGAACCCTGGATAGTGAGCCGCCGCGGCCGCTGCTTCGACTTGATCACCTACAACAGACACGGAGACATGAAATATCTTCACAAATAACTTCAATTCGACGCAGAAGTGTCAGTTCTTTTTTAATAGGTATTGACGATAGAAGTGAAAAATCATTATCAAACAGCATTTTTGCACAGCATGTTGCACAACGTCACCTGTATAGCTACAGATATGCTGCTATTACCCGTGACGCGAATTCACAGGATTTCCTCCATCCAAAAAACGTCTTACGCGTACGAACCGTTCTGCTGCTTAGCTGCCGCTCCGTCCGACGTTACATCGCTAGATTACCCTATCAAAAACGTGGTCAACGCGGCAGAAAATATCACTTTAAAAATACAGAACTGTGGGTTGCGACGTTTTGCGAGGGTTTTTCTTCCCTTGTGTCTTGTGTAAGGAGTCCGGTGTTTGTTGATTACAGCTCACGTACCTGCAGGTGCGAGTGTTTGTGTCGGCTAGAAAAGTTCACTTCAGAAACAAACAATCCCGAATTGCTTCCTTTTGCGAGTCTTTTCTTCCCTTGTGAAAGAAAAGAGTGATATGTCTCCTGTTAACGGTTTCCGTACCTGCAAGTGCGAGTGTATATACGCGATGCGTATGGTTAGCTCGTCAACTAGAAACACACAGCTCTGGGTTGCGACCTTGCGACGATTCGCGATGATCTTTTCGTCACACAACGGTGTTAGAGGAGTCTCTTGAGGATGTGTCTCTTGGTAACGGTTTCCATACCTGCAAGTGCGAGTGTATGTACGCGATGCGCACGGCCGGCTCGTCGGGCACGTACGAGCCCGGCACGCACAGCTCCAGGTCGCGGCACGCGTGCAGCCGCCGGCTCACGTACTGCAGCTCCAGTGACGTCAGCGAGCGGAACTGAGTCGCGATGCGACGCACCACGTGGTAGTACAGGTCCCACGCTTCGTTCAGGTGACGGTCTTCGTTGGTCTCCTGCGGACAGTGTGATAGGTCAGTCGACTGACCTTATTTAGGACCCTTAAGATGGCGGTTCGCGCCGCGACCGAGACCGGAGACCGAGACAAAAGACCGCGAGAAGTCTCGGTCTCCTGTCGCGGTCGCGGCGAGAACCGCTGCCTTTAGCCATTCATACAAAGCTTCTATCCTAAGTATCTTTTCAATATCAAAATATCATAAATGCGAAACTTGAATTTTTTGATGTTTGTTGCTCAATCAATCACATCTGAATGGATCAGGTTGAAATATGGAACACACGATTAGTCCAGAATAATACACAAGACTAGTTTTTATCACGGGAGAATACGGGGGGTCTTACTAGTAAATAAATATGTTTAAATAGGATATACATATATGTTAATTAATTATTTGTTTTGGTCCCGTTTTAGAATATTTGACATTATTTTTTTCCACCCTATGGCTAGTCGTCGCACTAGCTTTAAAGTGTATAAGTTGTTTCAAATTGTAAATTGCTTTTATTTGGTGTGTTAAAAAAAGTGTATCTATCAAATCCGAGGCAATATGCCTTACAAAAATGGTCTTGACTTTGCTATTGATCTATTATTTTCGACACTACAAAAATATGGTTAACGATGTCTGAAAGAAATTTCACTTACGATAAATTTTAACATCAAATTTCAGTGGTTTCGAGATTCAACTTACTTTGTACATCTCGCACCATCTCTTTGCTTCTTGTAAATCCCGTCCATACATTTGTAGGAAAGACACTTCTTTCAAAGTTTCTGGTGACCGATCAAGCATGGCGTGCATTTTGTCCAGTGTCTTAAACATGCCGCGGTAATCCTTCTCGCTGAAGTATAACCTGAAATAGACGTTTACTAATTGAAGTTACAGGTAAAATTATTATTAATGAATGTATTTATTTATATTTCACTTTTAATTTGACATTTCACCTATAGACTACAGGCCCGTGAACAAAATTTACGGATTAAATGAAAAGTAATAAGAAAAATGTAAAGTAATAAGATTCAGCACTATGCCGTCACTTGTAAGCTGTCCAACTGTTTCAGTTTTTTAAAGTTAATGTTGTTGTTTTAACTTGTAAGACGATTCGTTTTTTTTTTGCAAAAAGGAATGATTGTATACTAGCATTAATTTACAATAATTTTTACCTTGAAGCTTCATCCAAAGCGATGAAGACCTGATCGTGCCACAAGATTGCGACTTTGATCAACTCATCCGCAATGAGTGCCGCTTCGTTGACTAGATTTTGTGAGTGAGCGCACATCGTATTGAGTACGTAATTCGCTGCGTTCTTTCTCGTCACAAATGATGATTTCGTGGCTACTGTCAATGGATAAACCAGCGCTTGAGGGTGCGCCTTTCCTATATCAATCAAAAGTATATGCACTAGCTTTGCTACTAAACTTCTGGGCGAATCGATCCTAGCGATCAGTTGCGGTATCACTTGCAGCCAAATCTTGATGTCTATTTGTCGTATCCCTTCAAACAGAGCGTCGTATATAGCAGGGTGGTGACCGTGATCGAACCACAACGTCAGCAGTCGAAGAGTGTCCTGAAGCGCGCTGCCTTGTTTCGACAAACTGATCGATTTGAAGAAGCCTTCTATAGCGGGAATCGTATGAGTATTGATGAAGTCAGCTCTGGAGACTTTCTTTTCGCCAGAACCTCCCGCTATGCTGCTTTCGGATAAGTTGTCTTGCTGTTTGTAGAATAGCACCGTTTCAAAGTTCATGCAAGCCCACGCGTGACAAGCCTTATACCAATCCGGAGCAAGGATCGTGGCTGCTGCGTAGTTTCTTAGTATCTCGGGAATGGATAACTCGTTTATTTCCTGGAGAGCCTCGCACCAGGACCCCAGCTTCAAATGACAGCGGGCGAGCATCCTGCAGTGATCGTCACCCTCCGAGTCGGTGTTGTCGACGAACCTTTGCAGCACATCGTAGGCGTACCGCTTGTTACCAGCCTCCCATAAGTTTTTGCTGTAGGCCAGTACGATTCTAGGTTCGTGCATTCGGAGAAGGCAATCAGGGTTTGTGATCGGATCGCTGCCGATTATCGACTGCACTATCTTTTGGGCTTGATTTAACGCTCCAGTTTTTCTGCACAACGAGGCGAATTTTAGCCACGTATGGAAGTCTTCCCGCGGTGACATCACTAAGCTTCTTATTTGAAGCATTTTTCGCCAATCTTCCACCAGTCTCTGCCCTCCTTGTAATCTCGCCCACCAAGTTTTACGAATGGTGCTTCTTCTCTCCTCGATTAATTTGTAGGTTACGACTTCTTCTAGTTCAGTGAGGAGTTGAGCATTGACGAGCGAACCGTAAGCTCGTTGGTAGCTTTCTCCGACGACCGCAGTCAGTTCCACATCGAGTACACTTCTTGCCGTATCGATGTAATGCCTCGACTCGGACCATTGACCGTCGTGTATAGCTAAGATGGCTCTATAAAATGCGCCATCTTGATTTTCTTCTGGGATTAATTCTACATATTTTTTCATGGATTCCCATTCTTGTAGACCCCAAGATGACGCCGCTGCAAGTTTTGCCGATTTCATTTTGAAGTCCTCTGGCATAGAGCCCCATTCATCGATAGATATGTTGTATAGTTTCCGCCACTCGCCCATTGCTTCCAAACATCTCATCATCCCTAACTTAGACGTTGTATCTTGCGGATCCGTTTCTAATTTCTTGTTGTAGAGGTCTAAAGCTTGGTCCCAGTTGTGTAATTTCTCGTACCATCGAACTTGGATGGTTGTGCTTTCTCCATTCTTCTTCTGCAACACGGCTTTCTCCAGTAGGCCATTGGTGGCCTCGTTTCGTTGAAGTTTATTGTTGATATGTATGAGGGCTTCTATCACTTTTGTTGAGGGATTCCGCTTGTATTCTTGCTCCTAAAAATGAAATGGTTTAGTTATTTATACTCTTTAAATATCCATCTGTTCTACTTCACTTTTTCGAATTTGCGTTCATGACCATGGATAAAAAATTTGTGTATTCAAATTTAATTTCAATTCAATTTATTTTTCATTTAGGTATACACAATATACACTTATGAATAGTCAAGAGCAGAAAAAAAAATACAACTTAACATGTAAATTTCACAAAGGACAATGTCCATTTTTGACTCGCCAAAATATTTGTCGTGTAGACATGTGAGTTATATATTTAAAAATCGGTGATTTTTTTGTTGTACTCGTGTGCGAAGTTATATAACTTTCTAACATTACAAAATAAAATAATTTGCATTTCTTTAAATTAAACCTACCATTTTCCAACAAAGCTGACTTGGAAAATATTGCAATAACGAAACGGTACTTGCGTTTCGTTTTATTGATCCGCGTTAGATTGAGATTGAATATAGATGTTATGTATGTCAATTTCTTTCACAATGTCGTTTACTTACTACTTTTACATATTTAAATAACGATATATGTAATTACGGCGACAAAGAAATTATCATTGCATTTTATAGCAATGTAAACGAGAAAGAAGTTGGTATGCAATTGTGAAACGAAACGTTTTCACCAAACCAAATTGGTCAAACAAAGAGGTAAAACCAGGGGGGCACAATAAGTGACGTCACGACTTGCGGAAATGAGATAGTCTAATTATCTATCACTTGTGAAAAAAAGAGAAAGAGATACTGATTTTCCGTCCTTATCACCGTGGCCGGCTTTTTCTCTGGCTAAATTACAAATCTGACATGGCGTTGCCAAACAAAAGTCTGTTCAAAGCTCAGACTCGGATTTTTTATGTTTTATTAAATATTGTGTGTATTTAAAGAAGATTCAAAGCTTGTTTGTGAAAGACTGTTAAAAGATTGGTGATATTTGTGTTAAACAATGTGCGTTGTGTAGTATTATAAGCTGCAATAGCCTCTGCAAAAGAAAAATCAATGGAATCTCATTTTACACGTAAGTAGACAATATTTGTTATGACGACTTGATAGAAATTCATATTAATGCCTTCTAGATATCTACGTGAATTAAATTTATACAATAACGGCAATATCTAATCCAAAATTTGGAAAATATGTAAAATGTAAACATAACCTAAATAACAAAACAAACAAAAAAGTGTGACCAGTTATTTCTTACAAATTTACCCATGAAATATACAAGTCGGTACATAATTGACTGTTTATTTACTGACCGTTTACTAATAATAGGTACTAGATTTTGCCTGCGGATTCGCATTTGTTAGTTTTTTAAGTGAAAACTTCCTTTGGCGCACTACATACAGATTTTTCCTGAGCCGTGAATTGAACTCAAACATCATGCTTGGGAATGAAATAAATCTTCGGGTGAACTCGGAGCTATGGCCACAAATGCGTAAACATTTTTAGATGATCATGGCGTGTTACCATGGTTACCATTACCTATACATATCTAGTCTAGATGGCCATGACGCTTCAATTTCTGTTTCTACTCCCACTGCCATTCCAACTCTTGTTTTCTGGAGTAGGAATTGCATCAAACTCCCATTAACTTACACTATCTCATCTCGCTAACAAGATAACATGATGCTTTTAGTAGGTATAAACCCTACTCACTACACCTACTTCAAACCCACTCACACAAGAGACCTATCAATTGTGTGAGTAGATATGAAGCTCTAAGCTTTCAAAATAAAAGATTATTCATACACATTTTACAAAAATAATTATGCAACTTGAATGTATCACTAGATTTCTGGTAATAATTTGGATTGTTTTATTTATTAAAATTAATTATTATTTCGCAGATGTGCCGTTCCGAAGAAGAGGATAAAATATTGTGTGAATAATAAAGCAATATTTTTCATGAAGTACAGATTATCTAATAAATCAATCATTCTGAATTACTACAACATCTAAATAATAATAGCCTGTATAAATAGTAGCCTGTCTACTACAACAAGTTCTACTAACATTGAAATGTTCTATACCTAAGTTCCGAGTTGCCCCGTGCGAAGCCTGGGCGAGCTGCTACTATGATATACATATGACAGGCAAACTATATTCTTATAACGTTGAATGTAAAGTACCATTTGAAATAAATGTTTTATTGCCCTGTTTTTGATTATTTATTTAAGTACCTCCTATTTTAGTTATGTTATTACATAAAACCTCTTTTTAAAATGTAATTTTAGAATGCACAGAACACGGGGTGAATTCATCAGACTATCGCTGCACTACCCATATCTAGTGGAATATTTTCTTTATGGCAATACTTTTTGAGTATTGAATTGAAAATTGAATTGAAATTGAAAGAAGGAGAAGCACTTAGTAGTCATGAACTCTATAAATCTTGAGGTTAAAAATCTTTGGGTAAAACAATCTTTGTGGTCAAAGATTAATGTCAAATTGACAAGTTGTCAAATCAAAAAGTAAACAAGCAAAATGAATTGTTTTCGTCCTATATTATAGTTTTCTTCGTGTTTTCTAAGCGGTGTAATATTTATGCATTATTCACCACAACAATATCCGATTACCAATGTTTCAATGTCGGATTTCATACACAGTAAAAATATTTCGATTGTTCAAAAGAGATTGCTCCAGGAAGATTTTTTGAGCTTCTTTGCGGTGCGTAGAGAAATATTAGGAATTAGAAGAATATTATTAATTCCTAATCGGACGTCAACGACTCATCCAGTTTTTGTGACGGAATTTATATTGGTTTTAACAAAACTGGGAATTATGTGATTCAGTGCTCCTTATTACTTATGTACATAATTGTGGTAATAATTACATAAAACCATATATGCTTGTGTTGTCTGATGGAAACCTCTAACTCGAATATCAAAATAATGAGATATTTATATCACAATTAAGATATTCCCTTCTGTGACAATATTTATATGCAAATGAAGTGTTCATACGTATGGTAATCAGTTGGTATTGAGCAGTAATATTATTCCTATTTATCCTGATAAGAAATATGTTTTGAAAGATAATACCATAGTTCTTTCTTTTCTCTTCTAATCCGAAAAAAAACATAATTCTAATGTATTTTGACAGTAAACATAACCTTACTTTTGGTTTAACTGTAACTCATTTTTGGTATTTGGGAAATAAAAAACACCAACAGCAGACGTTTTAAGAAGCATGAACAATCCTAATTAGACACTATTCATCTCTATGCACTTTCAGTATCAAAAAAAGTTTGACAGGGTTTTCAATGTATGGGACGTGGGCATTGTCCTTTTAGACATTAACAAATGTCAATTACGCTTCTGCTAAAATAATATCAGTATTTGATAGCCAATGTCAATACATTAAAAAAACAGCTTGTAAACTAACCACAAATTAATTAATTTAAACTAGTAAACTTACCTTATAATAAAGCGCCTTGGCATAAGCTCTGCAGTTAATAGCCGTATCACCGAGTAGTTTTATAGAAATTGGCAATGATCCCTTTTCACAATGCTCCATGAACTCTGCTAGGTTCAGCACAGCCAATGAGAGCTCTGGGCAGTCTGGGACAGTTAGCGCGTATTCTAGGGATGCGACTATCTCCTTGCGCGGTGCTTCGCCAAGTTCCGTCCAGCAAGACATGAAGGCAGCGTTGAAGAGGTCGCACGCCAACTGAGGGTAGTTATGTGCAAGCGTGGCGCACGCCCTGTCAAATAAGATTAGCTTTGTTACGTAAATGTTTAGAACATAACATTATATATACATAGACTACAGTGCCGCCAAATTATGCGAAGAACGGCCGAAAGCGGAACTACTCAGTTACGAGTACTAAAGAACACAGAAATTGTCTGATTTTGTAAGATATGTGGGTACTTTTCGATCGTGGCGTCATCGCTACATCCTACAGATAAGTTGATCATACTGTAGCATTGTGGGCTTCATAACAAAGCTCAAAGTCACACACCGAGCTATGGAGAGAGCTATTATACTCGGAGTCTCTTTGCGCGACAGAATCCGTAATGAAGACTTTCGCAAAAGAACGAATGTGGCCGACATAGCTCAAAGAGTAAGCAAGCTTAAGTGGCAATGGGCAGGCCACATCGCTCGAAGAACTGACAACCGATGGGGAAGAATTGTTCTCGAGTGGCCACCACGAACCGGAAGACGCAGTGTTGGACGGCCTCCCACTAGATGGACAGATGACCTCACAAAGGTCGCTGGAAACCGCTGGTTGCAGGTTGCGCGGGACCGTTCGTTGTGGAAATCTAGGGGGAGGCCTGTGTTCAGCAGTGGACGTCTTGCAGTTGATGATGATGATGATGATACTGTAGCATTGATATTTACTTCAGTCGTCGTTGGATTATAAACTAGCCTAAGCTTCCAAAGGCCTATAAACTTACAAGTGTTATTGTGATCTGATAGTGTTAATAAATGTACTGTAACATATAGAAATGCATGATAACTGGGTCATAATATATCATTCTAGTTAGTCCGTCAGGTTGATTAGGGCCACGACCGCAAAAGATCTCCCGCTTATGCTACACATCTCATGTTTCCTTACAATGCCAGACTAGAGCCAAGCTCAACAGCGTCTATATTCCCAAGCCCGTTCCCTTGGCTGTGGTTTCGCTAGACAGTGGACAAGGGACATAACCGATTTTAATCAAATTTCCACACCATATTATGCAGTTTGGTCCAACTTGAAAGATACCATAGTTTTTATTTCGATTGATGGTCTTTATATGACAATATCCCAGCGAAACCGGAACGGGCCGCTTCTTACTTATAATATATCTTAAGTTAGTTAAACTTCTTTTGGGGCACCACACACATATTTTTCGTCGGCTATGAATGGAGTTCAAACGTCATCCTTGTAAATGAACGAAATCTTCGGTTGAGCTCGGGATCATGGCCATCTAGAAATGCGTTGCCATGGTTATCTAGTCTAGATGGCCATGCTTAGAAGACTTATTTAGACGACAATGCTTTGAAGATTTATTCCAGGCTAGCAGCGCCCTCTGGTTTCACCCGCGTAGTCTTCAAAGTGAGCTATCAAATTGTGGTTATAATTTTTTACTTCTAGTCTCTATGACTGGCCATTTTTTTAGACCTCCGTCTGCAGCTAACGTAATTTACATATAAATTGGTAAGAGTGTTGAAAGGAATAGGACCATAACTCGCCTGATAGCGGGGCTGTTGGCCTCCGCGAGCAGGCTGACGCTGAGCTGCCGCAGCCACTCCAGCCAGTCCTCCTTGGAGACGACGTTCTGCACGGACCAGCTCCGCCGCAGCGCCACCACGTTCAGCGACAGCTTCTTTATAGCGGGCGCGTCGGCGGGGACCATCTGGGAGACAAACTTTGTTAGCATCACTTTACATTTTATTTGACACAGCGCCCAGCGGTTTTACCTGCTTAGATCCCGTTTCTGCTATTTTCCCGGGATAAAAGTATGTGTAAAAGTAATAGACTACAAGCCCGTGAACAAAATTTACGTAGTAAATTAACCACCAGGTGACCTATGTAGGATGATAGAAGGGTATAAAGTAATAAGATTCAGAACTATTCCGCCACTTGTAAGCTGTCCAACAGTCGAAGAGGGGGGGTTGCAACCCTCGATCATTTCTCCTTGTCGCATGATTTTTGTACGGCATTGCGAAATAATGGATTAGGAGAGATATTGAAACTGTATGGAACCAATGCCGTACATAATCAAATGCCCAAATTTAATCTGTAAATCGTCGGAAAATCACCGGAATTTTTTCGACAAACAAATAATTAAAAACTTAAAATTTATATTTTTTATAGTTTAAATACCTCTTCTAATCTATTATTCTGCGACGCCGTACAAAAATCACGCGACAAGTACAAATTATCGAGGGTTGCAACCCCCCTCTTCGACCGTACGCAGTTGGACAGCTTACAAGTGATGGCATAGTGCTGAATCTTATTACTTTATACCCTTCTATCATCCTACATAGGGCTCCTGGTGGTTCATTTACTACGTAAATTTTGTTCACGGGCCTGTAGTCTATGTGTTCTTCCATACTACATATAATCTAACTATGTTCCAAATTTCAACCCGATCCGTTCATACGTTACGACGTGATTCAGCAACAAAAATGTATTACTAATGATTGCGCGAGAAGGAAAACTTCAATTGGGATGACTAGGTCTAAATATGCTATTCTAATTAGTCCGTAAGGTAGAGAGGGGGAGGGGGGGTTTGTGTTTGCTAAATAAAGACTAAATGGATAAGGTTGAAATTTGGCGTACATACATACATACAAATGGTTAAATTACACTGAAACTTACATTTTTTTGGTTCCGCAATCGCGAGCGAGTCTCTTCTAAATAGTCGTCGTCTGAAGCAAGAGTCGATATGACCTGGAGTCGCGTCACCAGCACGATGTAATTCGGACATTGAATCTTATGTTTCAACAAAATCCTGTCTACAGCCGGTATATAGTCAATGTATTCACGACCCAGTTGAACGATCAAAGCGCACAACGTATTCATTGCTGTCTGTCTTAAAGCAGGATTGTTCTCAAGTACCTTTGCCAAAGCTTGAATGATCACCGCCGAGTACGGTCTGAAGTACAAGTAAATCGAGAGGTGCTCGATGGTCTCCATAGCAAGCTTCGATATCGCCATCGGAACGTTCTTGCCATCAAACAACGCCGTTATAGCCGGCACGACCGACAGCATTACGTCGTCCAAATTATTTTCGAACTTCTGAATCGCCAACAAAAGTTTCTCTGTCAAAAATCTCTCTTTACTGTTGTCGTTCTTCAGAACTCGCAGTATATTCGGTAATATTTTTCGAAGATAGACTTTGAACTCTGTACCGATAGCAATCGTTATGTGTTCTATTAACAAGATCAGCGTAGGTTGCAATTGGCTGTCCGGAGTCCAGTACTCTTTGATGATGTTAAATATATCCTCGAGGTAGTTACGTATGTGGATTTTAACCACGGATATCAGTTGTGCGAGCTGAATCAAGAGAAACTCTCGGAAGTTCTCATTGTCCGTCGTGCGTATCACGTACAAGAGGCTTGGCGTCACGCGAGATATGTAAGGAACGCATTCGATGCCGAGTGTTTGAAAGATAAAAGTCACTGAATGCACAACGCTCGTATGATGCTGCGCCAACATGGGATCCCGTAGCATTCGCATTAGTGAAGTCACTACGATAGCCGGGTAGAACTGATCCAGGACCAACGGAGACATATTGACCAACATCTCACCGACATTCGCCTCGAAATTATCATTCGGCGAGATCTCCTTGACCGGGATTAATGTCGAGACAGTCTGGAAGTCTATCAGGCCTTGATTCACTTTATGTTTGTATGGATCGAGAGCTCCCAGAAGTCCTAGAACCCGTATCGTTTCCCGTCTCTCGCGAGTATTGTGCTCGGTTTTCAAGAAATTTAATAGCATATTCATCAAATTTGGATATTCCTTGTATGGTAGGACGACATGACCAGTGGCGCTGACAATTTGCCCAAAGGACCAAAGGGCAACGCTACGTTTTTCAAGTTGATTCGCATCTGAGAGAATTTCAAGCTGGACTGACATTAATTTTTGCAACCAATCCACTAACGCGGTCCCACCTCCGTTAATCTCTGCCAAGTCGCCGACGGCTTTTAGTATGGTGGTCACCATAGCGGAATTGCTGGCTGGTTCTGTTAGTTTTGGGACCAGAACTTTCAAGATCGTGTCTACGAACTGCCGGGTGAGCCGCGGTGCATGTGATATTATATTATTGATCATTCTTAGTGCCTGCTCCTTATTTCGAGCAGATTCTGAATGTTGCAGCTCCATGAGAAATTGTACAAAAAGTTGTCGCAGCGTCGGCGTTGTGTAACTCGGGTTTATGTTGCTCAATCTGGCCACCACACACAGCGCGAGTTCACCTACATCAGTGTTTGAATCATTGACAACGACAAAGAGACAGTTGAGATGCTCCTCTACTGCTAAATATTTATCAAAAACGGGATTCATGAATGTTTCCAATACTCTGTACCTGACTTCGTGGTCAAAATCTGAGCAACCTACAGACAACAATTTTCTAAGAGATTCGTCAACCAGCAAATTGAGAGAGCACGAGTTCGTTTGGGCGCAACGTTCTACCGCTTTCATGAGTAACTTTGCAGTTGTCTTTACGGCTTCTATTCTAATGTCATGTTGTTCACTCAAAAGATAATGATCTGTACATCTCCTTATAAACGACATAAGTGTGTTGTTCCACTCGAAGTCAAAGGATCCTAAAGTTCTCAATGCCAGCACTAATTTGGAAGCATCATGTGGCTCTACTTGCATTGCAGTAGTAAACATGTACATGATCTGTTGGTCTCCATTGCTCGGAGCATATGGTTTCTTCCTTAATATAAGTGACAGCATATTGAGAAGAATATCAGTGATTTCTTTCTTCAATGACGGCAGGTTATGACTAAGTTCTTTGAAACAAGTTGTGAGTCGTGGACTCAGTCCGGCTGCTGACATTGGATCAATCAGTTCTCCTATTTCTTTAGCAACATTTTCTTTCATAGCAAAGCCCAGTAATGTGACACAGTTGAATAATGGGGTATCTACTTCACTGCGTTTCTTTGGAGTCTCTTTGACTGGAATAGTGAGTTTGATTATCTCTATGATTCTCCCCAAATACTGTTGAACATCAGTCTCCACAGCCACACAAACTAAGCCTAAAGTTGTAAATGCCATAGCTTTTTCTTTCTCCCTTCCTCTGAGAACTGTTATGAGATGATTGATTGTGGATTTTAGATGTTTCTTTGCAAACCCCTCTCTGTTGAAGGCGGCTAATCTTGGAATCATGAGGAGTAACATCTGGTGCACACTATGGGAGCGCGATATTTGTTGAGCCATCACTTCTGCAAATAAAATAACCATTTATCTAAATGACGTAATGACAAACAATACCCAATAACAACAGAACACAGTTCAAACAGAAGTGATACTTATCATTTCTGCTTATAAACTGAATCAAATCAAAAACTTTTTTTTTTAATAGTAGATATAGAGTGACAAGATGCGCAGGACATGTGCCTGATGGTAAGCAACATGCCTGCTCATAACATCCCAGCTATTGGAACATGAAGAGTCCAAATTACTACCTAGCACTGCACTGAGCTTGTCATCATCTGGAGATATAATGTATAGTCTTAGTAATACATGCATTCATACAGTTTGGACAGATAAACAAACATTGTTAATAAAACTGCAATTAGTAATGGCTACATGGCATCCAAGAATACTAAATGATTTATTTTATTTACTTAAAAAAATTTATTACTGGTGCTAGAGCCTGCCATGTTTTCTTTTATATGACTTAGTTCAAATTGGTGATTTTAATTTAGCTATTAGAAATTAGCACACATTGAACATAAATTCACCTCACAATATACACAAAGTCTAAGGTGTAGCCAGTTTGCCCAGGAGACCTATTCACTTCTATGTTCTCCAGGAACATTCCCCAAAGACAAACTATTGTTTTGTCCTTGGTTCTATGCTAATTTAGAAGCAACATGAGCTCTGTACAAAATTTTATAGAAAACTAATAATATTAAATTTAATATGACTGAATATTATACTACTGGTCATAGTGATATGTAATTACAATCATTTATAAAATAATTTAATCCTTACCAGAACAAATCTTTTCATATTTTTCTGTAATCAGCTTCTTACAGATTCCAGATTCAAATATGGACGCAAATTGTGTTTTATCATCAGAAAAGTGTTGCCATGTCCCTTGCATTTTAGAATGCATAGAAAAAATTTCATCAGACATGTCTTGATCTACATCCAATTTTTGCATCAGATTGGTGTATTTTTTCTCCCAATTGCTATTGGAGCATCGTAACAATTCATTCAAGATTAACAGCCCCCCGTGAACGTGGTCATCTCTGCTGAGACATCTGCTCTGTTCATCAAAGGAACTCATGGCTTCTTCGTAAGACTGTATGTACCAGTGAGCTTTGTTACTCTGCTCTGGTATTTCTCTTTGGGATGTCAAAACAAAGGCAGCTCTCAGGGCTTTAGCAGCAGCCTCCCTTACTTGTTCTTTGGGATCTCTCAAAGCTATAATTATATGGTTGAAGAATCCGTTGATTTGTTGATAAAAATATGAAGGCATAGATATTGCTAGCTCACGCAATATCAACACAGCTGATAACCTTTTCCCTTCATTCCTTTCTTCGGTAAGCCAGCCAAAAGCTCTTTTAATCTCCGTTTCAACATATTCACCCCGTTTGATACCCAGTGTAGCTGATACTCGGCCCATGGTTTTAGCTCCAAGTTCTAAGAGATTTGCATCACTGGATGGGAATACATTACTTAAATATTGAGCATATCGAAGAGCTCTGGTCTTGCTTGTTTCGGTATCCCCGCCAGTTAAACAAACTGTAAGATAGGGTTATAACAATGTTAGTGTATCAAACGCATATCATGAATTCCATTATTATAACCTCAGGATGAACTTACCTATTGTGAGAATACCAGCTTTCTTCTCGTTGTTGTCATAACTGCATGTCATAGTATGTATTTGCTTATTGAACTCATCAAGAATTTGGTTTAGAGCTTCAGGGGAAAGCTCTCTGAGGTCTGTTTTGGCAAAATGCAAAAGCTCTCGAATTGCCTTGTGTCGCGTCTCAGACTGGCGGGATTTCAGCCCCAAGATTAAATCAGCCACTTGTGTAGAAGTCATTTTGTTCAAATTGCTACAGGAATACTGTGCAAATACAAATTAGTAAAAATATATTTGCACTTGCTGGTTTTACATTTTACACGATTTTACCGCTACATCTATTCGCATTTGGTAACTATAACACAAATGCTGTAAAAACTAGAAATGTAAATTGCAAATTTACCTATCCACAACCCTTTTTGTGATTACTTTGACTTTAAACTCAATAATAAACAAAAACAGCCATTCGGCCATCCAACCACAAAGCCACAGACTATAATTAGAATTTGAGTACAGAGTAGCCTTGTACAGTTCGCGAACGACCTAGGTCGAAAGCGCGCTCCCACAGACGAACTACGCGACCTAGTTCCTTCATTCGCCGCTCCGCAGTTCGTTAGTTCTTGTGGAACTGACGAGGTATACGTCAACTGAACGAAGATCGTCACGTGCACGGGACAGCACTTTACATTCGAGAGCGTGTATAGTTCGCTCACCAATGTTATTTATTAACATTTGATTACTTTTGTTTGCTTTATGTCAGGTGTAATTCTGTCAAGAAACAGAATCTGTGTATGTATTTTGTAGTAGTAGGACACTTGGCAGAATCCGCCTGAGGAAGTACCACACCTTTGCCAGTTATTCTACCGCCAAGCAGTAATGTGTAAACATTACTGTGTTCCGGTTTGAAGGGCAATGTTTCCAGAGAAATTACAGTGCTTAGAGATATAATATCTAAGATCTCTAGGTGATGAGCGCAGGGTAGAGCTAGGTAGTGATTTGGATTTTCATGTTCCAATGGCTGCGTGTCACTATGCTGTTATATGGCAGACATGTTGCTTACCATCAGTCACATGTCTTGTTTGTCTCGTCACTCTATACCATAAAAAAAATTGGCAGTCATAGGAACTGCCGGTAGAAGTGAAAACTTATACCTCAGAATTTGATAGCTTATCTTGGAAACTACACGGGTGTAACCGGAGGGCGTGGCCTCGCTATCTTGGCATGACCATCTAGAAATGCGTCAGCATTTCCCATTGGCTGATGCGTTTTTAGATGGCCTGTTCACGCCCTTTCAACATTTCCCATTGGCTGACGTATTTCTAGATGGCCAATAGTCATGGTCCCGAGTTTACCCGAAGCTTTCTTATTATACCCGAGCGTGACGAATGAATTCAATTCACAGCCCACGAAAAATCTGTCTAGGCGCGCCTAAAGAAGTTTTCACTTCAAAATGTATAAGTTGTGGTAGATTATTTTCTTAACTTAATATAAAAAATTAAAAAATGATTGTATAATATAAGTATACATATATGTATACTTTTATTGTGCAAATAACGTTGGGTAGGTATTTACAATAAATATTGTGTATTACTTGAAACTTTTTTTTGTGTTTAGAAGTTAAAAACACAGCATTTCATAAATACATACATATATATTGTTTCATGCACCAGGAGCATATTACAAAATAACTACAAAAACGACCTATGCAACAGGAGCAGTAGTATATAACGAGCGAACGATGGGGTCGGCTGATCGGTCTTATCCGAACTGCGAACTAGAAGAACGACCTAGTTCGTTTAGGAGCGGCGAACTAAACTGACCGATCTCAGTTGCGACCTATTATGCCCAAGACTAGTACAGAGCTACAGAGATACTCTCACTCTCTGCCGTCATCCCACAGATCACTATATTCACAGAGTACTACGTTAGTACTATAGAGTGGAAGAGTAGAAGAGTCCGCACAATTTAACTCTGATAAATATCATTGCTTCACTGATAAATATCATTGCTGCGCGTAGCAAAATATGGAATATTCAATCGGAATATTCAAAGATAGTTTTGGAATATGGAACTTATTGCCGTGACGTCATCTTCTTGTTGACGTCAGGTGACAAGAGTTTGTTTATAAGTGACTAGCTGTGCCCCGCGGTTTCACCCGCGTCTATTTCAGGAAAATCCATACTAAAATATCCATTGCTGGCCACTTTATTACGTTTTACGGAACCCTAAAAATACGTAAATAAGCAAAAATGCATTGTTGTGGAACAAATTTGATTACTTCAAATGACACAAACTTCAAATGTAGACACGCGCCGTCACAGACTTCAACGACCAAAGAGAATTTAAATTCACGGAACTAAAGCTCTCGAAGAGAAATATTTTTCCCCGTTTTCTTTACATTCTTCACTCATACTCCGTACCTATTGATAGTAGCGTAATGTTATATACCCTATAGCCTTCCTCGATAAATGGAGTATCCAACAAAAAAAGAATCTTTCCTATCGGTCCAGTAGTTTCCGAAATCCTAGCGTTCAAACAAACAAACAAACTCTTCAGCTTTATAATATTAGTATAGATTAAAACTGCTGGCCGTGCCTGGCTCTTGAAAATCAATCGTGTCTGTGAAGAAGACTGCGACAATAAAGGTGCGCCCGCACTGGGCGACGCGACGCGACGCGACGCGCCGCGGCCAAATAGCCACAGATCACAATATACTACTAGCACAGATAAGTAATTTTAGATACTCATTCATTCTATGCTGCCATATAAAAAATTTAAAAAACTGGCCAAGTGGGCTTTGACATTTTGTGACCTTCGAAACGGAACACAGTGATTGTTGCAAATTACTGCTTGGCCGTAGAATAACTAGCAAAGATGGTAGTTCCCCAGGGGGACTCTGCAAAGAGTCCTACCACTACTAAACTATCTCTGGGTGTTGAGCGCATTGCAGTGTTAGGTAATGATTTAGACGAGTCCAAATCATGTTCAAACGCTGCGTGACGCTAGGTAGTTATGGCTTACCATCCATGTTCTGCTCATCCTGTCGCATTATACATATGCCTCACTTTATATAGGATGAAACATTATGGCATTAATATATAGTTATATCAAACTTTTTCAGTCATAGGAACTGCCGATAGAAGTGAAAAGTTATAACTCAGAATTTGATAGCTTACCTTGGAAACTACACGGATGTAACTAGAGGGCGTTTCCTCGCCATCTTGGCATTGCGTCTAGAAACGCGTTAGCATTTCCCATTGGCTGACGCATTTCTAGATGCCCAATCGCCAAGGTCCCGAGTTTACCCGAAGATTTCTTATCATACCCGAGCGTAACGTTAGAAATCAATTTACCTCCCCCCCCCCCCCCACGAAAAACTTGTCGAGGCGCGCCTGAAGAAGTTTTCACTTCAAAAAATAATTTATGGTGATTGTTAATTTCGTAAAATTCCACTCAAAAGATCGTATATTTTGCGTACGATTTCGACTTTGCAATCGTACATCGTACATGAGCCAAAAAGATCTTATAAATACGATTTAAATCGTATTAACTCGTATCGTTTGGCAACACAGTTCGTAACAGTAATGTTTGTCACTGATTCACTGACACTGACATTTAATAATATCTCGAAAATGACGGCAGCTTCAAGATTTACTTATCTGTGCTAGTAGTAGACTCCGTGCCATCACTGAAGTACTTTGGCGAAATTATTGAACTAAGCCTATATCATAGGTTTCATCTGTCATTGTGGAATACGACAGTGGCTCCTTTCGCCAAGGGTCACGAGTGGTGGCGCGGAGTCTATATTGTGATCTGTGACGATTTGGCCGCGGCGCGTCGCGTCGCGTCGCGTCGCCCAGTGCGTTCCCACCTTAACGGGCGAAAAGACCGAAAAGTGCCGTTTTCCAAAAGCAGAGCTATTTGACAGGTAATATTAAGGGATACCGTCGCAATGAAATATCCAACTATTATCGGCATATTTTTAAGCTGAGGCTTTATTTTTGAGGTTTGATTGTTTTCATTGCCAATATCAATACTCGTGGGAAAAAAATGTGAGTGCTTAAGACCGAATGTGAAAAACTAGTCATAAGTGTTTTTTTTTAATTCTATACAAATCAATATTAGAAACACAGTAACACAGCAGTGAATAGCAGCTGATTGCATCTTTCTCGCTCGGGTACACTGCGGTCCCACGTTCGCCCGATCGACCTAACGTTAGCTTAATTTAGCACCAAAGGGAAAATCTGTGGGCGGTGCGCCAAAAGAAATTTGACCATTTGTTTTTCAACGTTAGCTTGGATGCTCTTTAAATAATTTTCTCTGTATTAATTACTGTATTTTTATTATAGTCGTTTCAGAACGTACAGTCACGTGGTAATGGACAACGCATTATACCACTCAGATAAATAAAGCGGCTACAATGGGCAATGTTAAAGCAGCAGAACCCCAAAAGCGGCTTAAAAAAATTAAATAGATTTCGACGATTGTTGGACAAAATCGCAGTTACTCGAATAAAGAGGCACAAAGAAGACCCACAATACCAAGTAGAATAACTGTCAAAGGAACATAGACAAGAAGTTTTGCGGTTACCGCCGTGATCCATCGTGATTTTAACCCTATTGAAAAAAGAAGATGATCCTAGGAAGCCATTGACCAATTAAAAGAGCATTCATACGCCAAATTTTCAAATAGTGTTATTTATGGTCTCAATAAAAGATTTACAAATTTAAATTAAATTCTTGTTATTTCGTTGTTGGTGTAGGTTGAAAATTACAGATTTTTTTAGAATGTAATAAACTAAAATAAAGTTCTCCTGAGACTAAGACTAAGACATCCATTAACCTGTACCCTGTACCAATGATACTTGGTCGAACTGAACCAAACCAGCACTACAACGGCGTTCATTGCTTCGAGATATTCGTTCTAGAGCAGGAGTTCCCAGCTTTTTCTTGACCAGGGACCACTTTTATGTTATTCTTGTTAGCCGGGACCTTTATGACCCTTCAAAAGGGTCTTAGCCGCTTGATACACCGGTGTGTAATATAGTACCCAAAAACTTGGTTGATGACGAAATATACAAACTTAACTTTGCGGACGGGTTTTTGGCGGGTTTTTTTTTTTTTTTTGTGATTTTATTTGGGAATAATATATATAATCGGTATACCACCGATAAATTTTTGTTTAATGGCGTCTACTTGAACTGGTCTTTATTTTGATATAATCCACATTAAAATTAGAGTCCATTTACATAGAAAAATCGTAAAATTAAAAAAAACAAAAATTACAATTTTTGGCGGGAAAATAGTCCCGAAGTATTGAAATATTTTTTTAAAATATATTTGTGCTATCGAATGCAGTTATTTTTGGTTTTTCGAGTTTGTTATTTCGTATACAACACATTTAAGCCATAAAACCACTGTCTCCTTCATAAATTATTAATGTAATAGCTGATCGACTACTTGAGAAATCGCAAAAAAAAATCTCAAGTGTCAAAAATGTTAGTTTACATTTTAAGTACATTAATTATAAACAAACGATACCGCTAGAAGCGTCTTGAAATGCTCTTGAGAATAAATGGGCTCAAACGGATACAAGTAGGGCGGCACTTCATATGTCGAAGCACAAACACCGCGCTTATGTAACCTGACACCCGTTTTCCCGCCAAAATTGTAAACGCGGAGATCAGGCGGTGTAGCAAGCGGATAAATTATATAAAGTGAAATAATCAAACCTAAACTTTAAATAAAAATTGAAAAGCTTGTAACATAAAAACTAATAATAATATTTTTTGCATAAACTTCTGTTTTATTGTTGTGAGACATAAACTTGTTTTAATGTGATTTCTGTGCTTGCATCTTCCTTATGAGTTCGGCTACCCTAGGACTAATATTGTTAATCAAAGGAAATCAACACTAACTTTGAAACGATCTCTCTCCTTGTTTTTTAATTACCAGTAAAGCAGACAATCCTTGTTCACACAAATACGCTGTCGAGAAAACAACAAAATAGTGCAAGACGATTTCTCGAATTTTAGAATAGGAAATTGCCTTTTTACAGTGGCGGCTTTACCCATTGCGAGGCCCTGGGCAGCAGGTCTTTGCGAGGCCCTCTGATCTTCGTGAAAAGTATGTTTTGCGAAGATAGCTCTGGTTTGAACTCGATCTAGTAAGTAGTTTTTTTAGTACGTCATAAATACACTACTATTAAAACATCGATCAAAGTTACAACGAACTACAAGAACTTATTTATGTATGTTACCTGCTGCTACGGAACCCATCATGGGCGAGTCCGACTAGCACTTGGCCGTTTCTTTCTTAAAGTTGCTTGGGTTTTTTAGCGAGACCCCTGCAAGAGCGAGGCCCCGGGCGATTGCCCTGTTCGCCACCCCCTAAGGTCACCAGGTTGCCACTGCCTTTTTACACCAACACGACTCAAGTGAATTCTACTCAAAAGCATCCATGCAGTTTCTGTCGTTTTGTAATTCAAGGAGTTCATCCTGGATTCCTCCAATAACTTCACCAGCGTCCGTGCTAATAGTGTTACGAATCAGTTTTTGATCAATTTTAGCTTTTTCAGTATAATCGGGAAAATAAAGTTTGAATTCATCAATCAAATTTTATAGATGAGTCTTGATGTTTTCTTTTATATTTGCCTCACTAGCGTCACACTTTTTGTCATATACAAGTGCTTTGAATGTCGCAAGCGCATAATAATGATTTTCTTCAATTTTACATAACCACAACTGAAGTTTATAAATAAAAGCAAGAAGTTTAGCTTAAAAAATGAATATATATGCTACATTTCCTAATTGTTTATTGCCAGAACCTTGCAATTGATTATTCAACTTATTTAAGTGTGTAAAAATATCTACAAGATAAGCCAAATTCATCTGACATGTCTGATTAGTAAACTGTTTCGCCCAAATCTTTAGTTTTTTATCAACCAGAAAGATCTCAACCTCTGCTCTCAGTTCATATAATCTTCTCAACATATTACCTTTCGATAGCCATCGAACTTCCGTGTGAAAGAGAAGTGTCTCATAGTCAGAGTCCATTTCAGAGCACATAAAAAAATGCATGTATTTAAGGCGCTAGGCGCTAGTTTGATAACATCTACAACTTTTATAGCCAATTGCAGTGTATCGTTTAGGCGTCCAGGAAGAGTCTTAGAACCTCACTATTACATTCATATTTTTCTGTTTTACTAACGTCGCCAGTCCGGAACCTGATCCCAACAGTTCCTAAATTTAAAAATCATTAGGGACCATATTTTAGCTGCTGGGGACCACTGGTGGTCCACGAACCACTGGTTGGGAACCCCTGTTCTAGAGTCTCAGTTGTCCTGTAACGTATATGTGTAGTTATATTGCTTCCCTGAAAAATCCCTTCCCGTACCTGTTTCATGAAGTTGAAAGTTCTCAGTGAACGGGGAACCTATTACCTTGACCTGGCAACATTAAGTACGCCATCAGACGCGCGGAGAGTTATATTGCGCGCATTATAGTAGAGAGTTAAGGCGTTATTACACCACTCGTTAGGCAGACAGTCTTTTTCTAGACTGTCTTAGAGTCTAACTTTTGAGCTTGCTATTACACCAGTCTGAAAAACGCGCGCTCGACGACTTTTAATATTACTTCTTTTTCTTTACTGCACACTATTATGGTATTTATTCATTTAAATTGAAAAAAAAGAATTTTAAGCATTTAAGATAAGTATAATAACAGCGAGGTCAAAATTAAAATTAAGGAATTCGAACTCCGAATACCCAAAACACAAAAATAGAAATAAATCCATTATTTTTACTGACTCAAGAAGTTGTCTCCAATCCATCCTATCAAATCCATTTCGTTCATCCCTCCGCTACCCACTTATCCTCCAAATCAAACATATATTATATGACTGTCACTGTTCAGGACTTAACATGGTACTTGCTTGGATCCCCAGTCACACTGGAATCTCAGGCAATGAAACAGCAGATGCATGTGCCAAAGCTGCCACTCAGTCTGGCTGCCTTGACAGTTATAAACTATATGCCTACGACTTCTGACTTCTACCTAGATTCCACCTGGACTAGTCGTGGTCAAGGTATTGGATAACAACGCAAAAAGCCAAAGGCAAATACTATGCGGAAATTCAAGCGCGCAAAAACAATTCAATACTCAAAAACCATGGTTTTTTAAATTTCGTAAAGCCAGTAAAACCACTACCTCAGTAATTTGTCGATTGCGCCTTGCCCACGCCTGTACTCCGGTATTTTTTATCCAAACTACGGATTAGGGATAACTCACTCTGTGAATGTGGTTAAGACGAAGGAGACGTCAACCATATATTCTTTGAATTCCCAAATCTGATTTATCCACTATATAATACCCTCCCTCCCAGTAGCCCACGTCCTACTTTCATGAAATGCCTATTATCCCTTACCTTTTCCCCTCTAATCAAGTGTATATTATGTAAATATAAATAAGATAAAATTATAATGAGGGAGTTTCCGACGAGACAAAAATAGTTCCAACGGACGCACTAGATGGCGATTGTTCGAGATGCAGATATATATGTCTCTACCATATACTCTCAACAGTGTAATCCCTTTAGAGACCCTACCCATTTTCAGGGAAAAAGTATAGTGTTAAAAGTGTCTTTTTTAATTTTAAAATGTTGGGAATTAAAATAGCTAATTAGGTTGATAATGTAATAAAAAACCGTTACTGATCACAAACCCTTTTCAGTAAAAATCTTTAGAACTTCCGAGGTAATAGACACCAACTAAGCCAAAGTAGAAGGAAAATTCAAAGATATAAATAGCAACACTGATACGACAATATTTTATCCACAGACTAAGTAGAGAGATACTCTCTCGGCTGAAGGATTAGTATCCATAGCCAAGAATAAATTTAAAAAATATATATTTTGTCTTTCAGCAGGTTTACGAATTTGTTTTGAAATTTTGATGTTTTGATATAGTTCATTCATTCGAATAAAATGCGTACATGGATAAAGTAGTTTATTATTTATTACTAGAAGTCGTGCTTTCGCAAATTGAATGAATTGGGTCCCATTATGCCTACCGCTTTTGACAACAAACCAAAAGACCTACAAGCGCCTCCTATTATCGTTTTGTTAAACCATATCTTTTTGTCTCGTCGGAAAACGGCTCATTATGTGTGTCACCCCCAACTTAATACTATGTATAGGCATAGAATAGATAATACAGATAGAACGGACACTCCCCACCCCCCGCCAGTTTCAAGCTTCCTACCCCGCAAGAACGCGAGAAGCACTCAGCGACACGACATAGATGACACGCACACATGCGTAAATGCGTTCGAACGACATATGCGAGATGTGTGAGTGTAGGTATGTCAACTGCACCGTCTGTATAGATTTTAGGCCGAGTGTCCGGGGTGTGGTATAGGTATTATCTGTTGTAAAAAAAAAACGAGTGGTGTAATAATGCCTTTAATCTTGAAAGTAAAAAGTATATAGTGCGACATAAAAAAGTAGAAATTAATTAATCGGTAACTAAAAAGACAATCTTGCTGGCAACACAAAATGTTACCCGAATGGATTAACTCACCTACTTAGGCTAAATAATTTTGCCAAAGTATCTTGATACAATTAGCTTCTTCAGCTAGATGTAGCGATTAGGTACAAACTACATAAATATGTAATTCTATAGGGTAATTGGCCTTTTCAGAAAAAAAATGTGTGTACTTAAGCCATTACGGGCTTTTTACATTTTTCCAGTTTACATTATTCCAGTCCAGCGGTTGAATCCAGCCCTGGATTGCTTACTGAAATAATGTAAACCGGCACTGGAAAGCATCAATCCAGTGCCAATGCATTCCGGTGCCTGTTTACATTATTCCAGTAAGCAATCCAGCGCTGGATTCAAACGCTGGACTGGAATAATGTAAACGGGGTATAAGGTACAAATGTAAAAATTCATCAGGAAAATAACTAAAAAGAACTATTGAGTAATCTATACTTCCATACTAATATTTAATATTACAATGAGAAAGTAACTCTAGAAAGTAAGTCTGTCTATTACGATTTACCGTCTAAGCCAGCGAACTGATTTTAGTGAAAGGGGTTTGGGTACTTTTGTATGGGCTCGTGGCGTCGTTTTTTTTTAGCGGCTTAAGATCCGTTATCTTTTTCTTGTAACAATAAAATACCCTGATGCTATCTGTGCAATTAGATTTACTCTAAGTTAAGTCATATCGGAGCTGAGTTATGGCCTGTCAAAGTTATTTATTTATATTATAGTTAGTTATTTATTTATTGAAGTGAAAACTTCTTTAGGTGCGCTATAGACAGAATTTTCGTGGGCTGTGAATTGGATTCATCGATCGTCACGCTTGGATATGATAAGAACGGACTACTCGTAACTCAAAGAAGCGGCACCGTTTCATGGTTGATGTTTCAAAGACACGGACTAAGAGGTTTGACTCTACTTTTGTGATAAGAACGTCTGGGCTGTGGAATGAGTTGCCAGAGTGGGTTTTCCCTGATAGTTATGACCTACCTATAAAAGGTAGGTACCAGGGCAACAGAAACAGTAAAGAGTTTCGATTACCTACCTCCAACAGCCCAGCGTTTATCTCCAGATACCAGGACAACAGAAATATAAAAGAGTTGCGTTTGCCCCTAGGTACCAGTACCAGGGCAACAGAAACAGTAAAGAGTTGCAATATTTTGTACAACTTCGTTCCATCAGAATGTCCCTTGACACCTCCCAATTATTTTGAAGTAAAAACTTCTTTTGGCGCGCAGGCGCGCTTTAAGACAGATTCTTCGTGGGGTGTGAATTGAATTCTAGCGTCACGCTTGGGTATGATAAGAAATCTTCGGGTAAACTCGGGGCTACGGCCATTGGCCATCTAGAAATGCGTCAGCCTATGGGAAATGCTGAAAGCGCGTGGCCTAACCATCACGGCAAGACCATCTAGAAATGTGTGAGCCAATGGGAAATGCTAACGCATTTCTAGATGGCCATGCCATGATGGTCAGGCCACGCCTTCCGGTACACCCGTGTAGTTTCCAAAGTAAGCTATCAAATTCTGAGTTATAAGTTTTCACTTCTATCGGCTGTTCCTATGACTGCCAATTTTTTTTTTTGAATTTTTTGTATGGACAAGCGGCGTCGTTTTTTTATAGCGGCCAAAGATCCGTTATCACTTTCTTGTAACAATAAAATACCCTGATGCTATCTGTGCAATCAGATTTGCTGTAAGTAATATCGGAGCTGAGTTCTGGCCTTTCAAAGTTTCTTTTTTGGGTATTTTTATAAAGTCTAGTGGCGCCATGCCCGTTAGCGGCCAAAGATCTGTTGTCACTTTTTTGAAACACTAGCTTACCATAATGGTATTCGTGCAATCAGATTAGCTGTAAGTCATATCGGAGCAAGACGTCTACTCTCTTTCTAAGAAAACGTAATTTCGAAATAAACTCGCGACTTTCCAACTCCGATTTTACTTCGATTCGTCTTTATGTCCGTTTAAATGTTATAAGCTTACTTTAATTAAGGCCAATTTACATCAGACGAGCGAATGCTCATTATATCCCCACTGTATCAAATTCATTTGGTGTAAACAAACGTAAAGCATTCTTTTGTTGTTTTGTTTGCGTTTGCAAACATTCTATGGAATATATAATATGGAAAACGATAAGAACGATCTTTCGTTTACACTAAAAGATCGAGAAAGAATGCTCTTGTTCCAGCTCTAGCTCTATGTTCGTTCAGTTTAAATCGGCCTTTAGAGTATGCTTAGAACATTTAAACGTCAAACAATGTTGTATCGGACGAAACGAAGTAGAATGAGAGTGGGAAACTCGCAAGTTTTTTTTCGAAATTACGTTTTCGTAGAATTAGAGTAGACGTCCTGAGTTATGGCCTTTCAAAGTTTTTTTTTGGGTTTTCTAAAATGGACTAGTGGCGCCCTTTTCTATAGCGGCCAAACATCCGTTATCACTTTTATAGAACGTTATTTTTACTTAAAGGTACATGTGCAATTAGATTTGCTGCCAAACTATATCGGAGCTGAGTTATGGCCTTTCAAAGTTTTTTTTTTGTTTTCTTTGTAAGGACTAGTGGCGCCATTTTCTTTTGCGGTCAAAAATCTGATGTCACTTTTTCGAAGCATTACTTTTTCCAAGGGTACTTGTGCGCCATGGCGCCATTAGGCCATATAAGAAAATTCCAAAAAAAACCTTGAAAGGCCATAACTCAGCTCCGATATAGTTTGCAGCAAACCTAATTGCAAAGGTACCTTTAAGTAAAAATAATGTTTTATAAAAGTGATAACGGATATTTGGCCGGTATAGGAAATGGCGCCACTAGTCCATTTAAGAAATACCCAAAAAAATGTTAAAGACCATAACTCAGCTCCGATATAGTTTGCAGCAAATCTAATTGCACAGGTACTTTTAAGTAAAAATAATGTTTCATAAAAGTGATAACTGATGTTTGGCCGCTATAAGAAATGGCGCCACTAGTCCATTTTAGAAAAACCCAAAAAAATACTTTGAGAGGCCATAACTCAGCTCCGATATAGTTTGCAGCAAATCTAATTGCACAGGTACTTTTAAGTAAAAATAATGTTTCATAAAAGTGATAACTGATGTTTGGCCGCTATAAGAAATGGCGCCACTAGTCCATTTTAGAAAAACCCAAAAAAATACTTTGAGAGGCCATAACTCAGCTCCGATATGACTTAGAGCAAATCTGATTGCACAGATAGCATCAGGGTATTTTATTGTTACAAGAAAGTGATAACGGATCTTTGGCCTTATAAAAAAAAACGACGCCAACTTCACCCAAACCTTTGCTACACAGATAGACAATACCGCGATACCGCGAGAAAGGACATGGACTACTTTTTGAAGTAAAAACTTCTTTAGGCGCGCCTAGACAAATTTTTCGTGGGGTGTAAATTGGATTCTACCGTCACGCTCGGGTATGATAAGAAATCTTTGGGTAAACTCGGGACCTTGGCGATTGGGCATCTAGAAATGCATCAGCCAATGGGAAATGCTGCAAGGGCGTGATCTCGCCATCATGACATGGCCATCTAGAAATGCGTGAGCCAATGGTAAATGCTGACGCATTTCTAGATGGCCATGTCATGATGACGAGGCCACTCCCTCCGGTTACACCCGTGTAGTTTCCAAGGTAAGCTATCAAATTCTGAGTTTTAAGTTTTCACTTCTATTGGCAGTCCCTAAGACTGCCAATTTATTTTTGAAGTGAAAACTTCTTTTGGCACTCCTAGACAAATTTTTCGTGGGGTGTGAATTGATTTCTAGCGTCACGCTTGGGTATGATAAGAAATCTTCGGGTAAACTCGGGGCTATAGCCATTGGCCATCTAGAAATGCGTCAGCCAATGGGAAATGCTGAAAGGGCGTGGGATGACCATCATAGCATGGCTATCTAGAAATGCGTGAGCCAATGGGAAATGCTGACGCATTTCTTTCATTAGATGGTCATGCCATGATGGCCAGGCCACGCCCTCCAGTTACACCCGTATAGTTTCCAAAGTAAGCTATCAAATTCTGAGCATTAAGTTTTCACTTCTATCGGGAGTTCCTACGACTGGTAATTTTTTTTCTTACGGAAAAAGGTTGGGGGGTTGACGTGGAGGATGAAAGTTTAAATGGATATTCGTCTCAAATGTTCAAGATAAAACGATGAAACTTCGCATCTAGACTCTTGACGCAAAGCCAACAAATGTTTGTTCTAGCCATTTTGTACTGTAAGGATATTAAGGAATGGAGATTGATGTGAAAGAAACTTTGTCTGTTATGCTATAAAGCCTGGACCACTGAACCAGTTTAAACCCCAAGAAAAGACATATCCAATTTTTTTAACACAGGTAAAGGGTTCAAAGGGTGAAAAGTAGGAAATTGTATATAAGAGCTCGTCATTGCTGAAGATAACCATGGAATTTTGTACCAAGATAATTGATGTAAAGGAAATCAATGTTTGTTCCGGTGATTTTGAAAATTTGAACTTTATGGGGATAATTTAAGGGATGTAATGAGGCCCACATAGAGTCAAGTTTGCATGTCCAAGCCCGAGACCAAATATTGATTGATATTGTTGTAGCAAAATACAATGGATGTTGCTTAGTGACGACATATGCAATTTTTTTGCTAAAAATAATGAACGGAGTTAAATTGAGACTTGAAGGCCTATATTGAACTTTGTTATTGTTGATGATAAAACCATGAAACTTTGTATAATACTATACGCCTGACGTCAAGCAATCGGTACAAAAATTTTATAGTATGTTCTATCGCGTATAGGTCTGCGTTTGACTACCAACTCGCCTGATGGTAAACGACGGTGTGGTCGAAGATGACGCGCGTGAACCTAGTAAGTACCTATTCACTCTGACCTTGAAAAGTTCTAGATTGTATCTTTCAGGGAATAAGGAGGCCGGCAACTTATTCCACTCTAAAGCTATACGTACGAGAAAAGTGGATTCAAACCGTTTAGTACGGATTTTGGGAATATCCACAGTGTATGGGTGGTAGTGGGCTGACTTACGACTTGTCCTGTAGTGGAAAGGGCAAGGAAATATTAGGTCGTGTAAATCTGCTGCATACTCTCCAAAATGCATTCTGTAAAACACTGTCAGACAAGCCGTAAAGTTACGACGATGCTCTAGGTTTAGCAGCTTTTTAGCTACTACGTCTCTATCACCGATTAGGCAAATAGCGCGCCATTCTACCGAGTCAAGAGCTACGAGCTGGTACTTTGCCGATCCATCCCATAGGTGGCAGCAGTATTCCACGAACACACGAACAAACTTGAGCTTGAAATAGAGCAAGTAGTTGGTTCGATTCGATTTGGAATCGCTACCCAGAATCGTTACGCTGAATTGTTATCTTAATACCTGCCGGAATCGTTCCAACTGAGTTGTGGATCAGGGTAGCGATTCTAAATGCGATTCCGAATGGTTCGGAATTGGAATGACAATTCCTGTCTCTGACATACTGAACAGATAAGACAAAGACCGAGAGATTAGATTCCGTGTCGGATGCAACTGAATGGATTTAGAATCGCTATCCAGCACCCACAAGAAGGTCAAATCTGTTATTTGACCTGCTACTTTTACTTATTCATTTATTCTATCTACCTACTTATCAAAATTTTAAAAATTAGTAATGGACATTACCTGACAAATGATTCAATAGTTTTGGTTGTTTTAGACCACACAGCATTTGGCAGCACTCACTGGAACTGTCATTAATTCGTCATGTTTGGAAGAATCAAGCGTTGAAAGGAGAACGATGACGCGTGTATTTTCAAAATGTTCTTGTCATGAGCAGCAAATGTCAAACAGCTGAGCGAGGTGACTGACTTGCCGTTTGTGTGGCTTGTTCTTCTACCTTATTCAAGAAATCGAATAATATTCTGAGAAATTGTGGGTTCATAAGTCATTGCTCAAGAATAGATCGGACATCTGTTAATCATGAGCGAACTAAGCCAGGAGGAGGTAAGTGCATATTTTGTTTTGTAAACGAACCTTGGTGTAACGCGTATGGCCAGTCTAATTTCGTAACAAAACAAAGCGATTGTGGCACTCGGGGATGTGCGTATGTAGTGGCGATACGTGTTGCTAGCTTCCTGATGCGTCCATTTCAGATACGGAGACGTCGTTTGGCGAGGTTGGCCGCGCTGACCAGCTCGGGCCCAGCTCCGCTAAGCGCCAGCCCGCCCGTGACCCCGGGCGCGTCCGTCCCTTCGCCCGACGCCCAGCCCTCGCGCCTGTCCCCCGCCTCGCTTCCTCGCAGCTCCACGGAACCCAACACGCCCGACGCTTCCAATACAAACAAAGAGCCCAGCTACTCCGACGGAGTCAGTAAAGCAGATGACACAACGAAACTACCCGCAGACAGTTTAATAGTGACAGAAAAGGCAGATAATAATTTGATCGATGAAATGCCCGATACAAAAATGACAGACCTGTCCCAAACTAGACAGTATAACAGTTTTGATTCAATGGGTGACGATGCTTTATTGAGTTGCGGATCAGTAAGGGTGGGAAGCCTACCACAGTCAACAGTGGGTGGAGGATCGGAGGCGGGATCCAATAGAGAAGATAGTACTTCAAGGTCTATTTCACCAGCTCAGTTTGCAGAGCCGTCTCCTGTGAGACCTCTGGCTGCTAATGCATCTCCCAGTTGCTCACGACGCTCTCTATCCATGGAAGTTGATGATGTTTCAGAAAGGAATTCACAAAGTGAGCCACAACAAGAACAAATGGAGGTTTGTTCAGAAATTGAAAATGTATTCCTGTTGCATGATGTGAACTTGTCTTTGTCTGTTAAATGTTGTTCATTGTTTTCCTATTGTCACAATAACTTTGTAATGTTGCCAGGTTGAAGATGATTCAACAGCATCTCCTGCACGAAAAATACATCGATCTCGAACAGTCAGTTGTACGGAAATGACAGAGGAACAGCTTAGACATATTGTTGCCAGAATATTACAAGTATCTTGGTCTGAAGATAGTGCAGGTGAGAAATACAATTTTGGTTGAAATAAATGAAAATTAAGCTTTTCTTGTGGTTGTTAGCTGCCTAGTGCTTAAATTTGGGTGACCTACTATATCAAACAGAACTAAAATTGAGAGTTTCATTATTCTAGGACTAGTTCTTGTCTAATATTTTGTATAATTCTCATATAGAAAGAGTGAACTAATGAATCACTTGTGAGTATAAATTGATTTCGATGGCAGAACTGTAATTTTGTCATCTTCTAGTATTTTTTGAGATAACTAGGTTTTTCTGACTGTAAAATGTGGAATAAAAATCACAATGTGGTCCTAGTGCAATGTAATCTAACAAAACTTTATTTACAGGTGGAATATTTGTGCCATCAGTAGCAGCTTCTCTTCTTGATAATCCTAAACTAAGTCTGAATGAATTAACAGCCGAAGCCCTTATGGATGTAATTTCTCAAATAGCTGATGGTTCAGATCCACTTAGTCAAAAAGTTGTGGCAGTCTATGAAACTTCAAAGAAACTCATTGAAGATTGTGGAGACGATACATTGACAAATGGCCCTCTTGGGTCCGAGACTGACCCTGCCGCAGACAAGGCAGACTGCCCCGCTCCTGCCCTGCCAATTCAAGAATCAATGCCAAGTCAAGGTTTAGCAGTCAGCTACCTACTTAAATTTTACAACAACATTAATTTGTATGAAAGAGAGAATCCGAAAAAGTGTTCAGAGCCACCGTTGAGTGAGCTCTTACCAAATTTAAGAAGTGTTCTAGTGAATCATCTAGTTTTAGTGCTACTAGGGACTTTTGATCTAGAAAAATGCAGAAAGTCACCTCTCTTGCCTTACATTCTCATTGGAAATACACCCCTGGGCCTCATTCCGGAGCTGCTACAAGCCACACATGAAAATCCTGATACCAAGGTGTTTGAAGAGGTAAGAAATTTTTAATCATTGAAATTGTAATATCTTTGTGGGCCTGTATCTGCGGTATTTTAATTTACTATACTGAGTTTATTATTGCTCATTTTGGCTATTGTCCCTGTGCAGTATTGTGATCTTTCATCGGACTCTCTTACAGACTCATCTTTTCGGGTAACAAATCATATTTAAATCATTGCAATCTGTATCATGAATGTATTCATGGAGTTCATTAACCTGTCACTGACCTTTGTTGTGACGACTAAACCAAGCATTTAGTCTAGTCAAGGAAAATTATGCAAAGGAAGAGATATTTAGCTACCATCATATGCCACATTGATAGAAATATCATATTTCGAAAGAATAATTCAGTTGTCCCACTATTGGACAAAGAACATCCCTATTTCGATCCACTTATTCTGATCTTGAACTTCAATATCTAATCTTTTTATCCCGTATACCGGCGCAGTACCCAATTGGGTTTGAGCGACATTTAAACCCACATTCTAATAAGATAGAGCCTATATTTGTTTAACTTCTAGCAAGTAAGTTTAAGTTAAGTAACGGGTTAAACAGTCTGAGCTGAGGTCATTTTCCATCATGTTAATGGATGAACCTGGGGTCGACTGGGCAATGGCATACACTCTGGAAACCTTAGGCCACTGGTAACATAACATGCTAAACAATACAGTATAATGTATAACTAGTTGTGTGATATCAGCAGAATGTGAAGTGACATTATACTTGTGTACCATTATAATAGATTGTGTTATAAATTGAGCTTTGAATTTTTAGCTGACATTGTACTTGCTATAAAGGTGCGCTTATACGGGCAACTAAAATTGCCCAATTCCAGTCAATACTCGTCAACTATGACGTCACGACTACATCAAGCAATTTACGGCAACGGCAACAAGCATCAATACTGCGCAATACAATATTGGCGCAACTTCATCAGCTAGGCGCCACCCGACCTCTCGCTCTCCCCGCGGAAGCAAGACGGCAAGCCGCAAAAGAAACAAGTGCGAATGAGATATATACTAAAATTGCTAGGAATTTCCAAGCCCATTGGATATTCGTCAATTCGTATCTGCGACATTGAGCGATATGACATATCCGGAGGAATTAGAAGCAATATCGCCGAAATAATTGCCGCAATTTGTTTAAATTGCTCCAGATCGGTCCATACGTGTCGCCGAGCAATTATTGCCCTCGTGTAAGCGCACCTTTAGATTCTTCACAATATTTCAGTCAGCCTCATTATAGCAACTTCTCTTGAACTAGTAAAATATTAGCTACAAATTTCTTATCTAAATGTGTCTCATCTGTTTGTTGTAGCTTGAATATCCTACTAATATTATAAATGTCAATGTATGGATGTTTGTCGCTCAATCACGTCCTAACGTATGAACGGATCGGGCTGAAATTTGGAACACAGATATATTATAGTCTGGAAGAACAAATAGGCTACTTTTATCCCAGAAAAACAACGGGAACTTCGCGGGTAATACCGCGGGGCGGTGCTAGTATATACTATATTCAGAGAGCTTGTACAGTTTTTTTAACGGACTTCAAGAAAGGAGGATGTTTTTGTATGTATGTTACGCGATAACTCCATCAATAATGAAACGATTTTGATAGTTCTTTCTTTGTCTGGGAGATCATAGTTTAGAGGTGGTCCCATATAATTTTTATTGAAATTGGTGTGGTGATTTTAGAAATATCAACAAAAACTTAAACTTGCTTTCATTTATCTGGGCGACTTAGCTGATGCTTGATGAGCTTTGTATGAAATTTGGTTGAGTGTCTGAATAAGTGGGCAACATAGCAGTATCAGTATTACAACAATTTTCTATTGGTATACTTTTTTTGCATTGAAAATAGGTTTTCACTTGACTGCCATCTCACCTGATGTTAAGCAATAATGCAGTCTATGAAGGAGCTTACCCAGATGAAACCAATAGGGTACAATCCTCAAAAAAACTAAGTAGACCGTTAGTTAAATTGCCAAAAAATATTGTACACGTATTTTTTCTTTTGTTTCTCAAACAAAAAATGACGAAGATACAGCGCTTCGAAGTTTCGTGTGACGTCACTTGTGAGTACGATTTTTACTCACGAGTGACGTCGCGACCCCCCACTCTCGAAGTTTGATGGTCTATATCTTTGACGATTTTTAATATTATGAAAAAACAAAAAATACGTGTCCAATATTTTTCCATGATCTAGCTGACGGACTAATTAGGATGGTGTATTTTTGACCCAGTCCGGTACCCTATCCACTATATATAGACTTTCACATCACTTCCTATCTTTGTGATTGGTCTAGTTTGTCTTTATTATTTGAAGGCTATGCTGTCCCAATGTTGCGCATAGAGGGTAGGAAGGCCAACCGTGTCCCGCGCTTCTACCGCCTAACGAAAAACGCTTTGATGCTTTGATATTGCTCTCTTTTCTTCTCGCTTGAAATGAAAGAGACGGCAATGCCAAAGCATCAAAGCGTCAAAGCGTTTTTCGTTAGGCGGTAGACCCCCCGGTCCTCTAAACACCTGTTAAGGTCATCCCGCTAGCTTCTTCTTTATTTTAAACTAGCAGCGCCCCGCAGTGTTACCCGCGTCGTTCCTGTTCCTTTTATTTTTCCGCGATGAAAAGAATTGTGTTATTCCAGACAATAATCTATCGGAGTTCCAAATTTTATTACGTTCCGTTCACACGTTCGGACGTGATTGACCAACAAATATTTAAACATACAAACACCCAAACTTTCGCATTTACCTAAAACCTTTAAAGGGGCAATTCTTATATGAATACATAATATTATATAAAATTCTCGTGTCACAGTGTTTGTTTCCTTACTCCTCCGAAAAGGCTTTACTGATTTTTACCAAATTTTATATGCATATTCAGTAGGTCTGAGAATCGGCTACTAGCTATTTTTCATACCCCTAAGTATTAGGGGTTGTTCACCCCAAACATTTTTTTTTTAATTTTTGGTCAAGTTTTTTTGTTTTTATTTTTTTATAATGTGGCGTTAAAAAATACATACAACCCTAAATTTTTACTCTTTTATCACCAACCCCTGTTTTTTTATAGCCATTTTAGTAATTTAATCATTTGACAGTGAACTCCTAAACGACGGGACCGATTTGAATGTTTTTTTTTGTGTGTGTATTCGAAGATGGTTTAAATTCACAAATAAGCCCGGCAGATGGCGCTGCAGACAGTGTCTAGGTTATGTCCGAGCGAAGCCGGAACGGGCCGCTAGTAATATTATATAATTTGAATCTCCGAAACGGTTCCCAACGATTTTCGTGAAATTTGGTATGCATAGGGCTTCGGGGGCGATAAATCAATCTAGCTAGCTTCATTTTTAAAAAACGTCCGTTTTATCAGTGTTTTCATGCAATGGAAAACCTAGCAAAGCTCGGTCATTCAGGTACAGGTAGCTGGGATATAAGTAGGATTAAATTTAAAAAATATATGCAGGTTGTTATGTCCTGAATGAGGGTAGTTCTAGAAACTCCAATCTAGTTTTACCATCCTACCACAGTATAAAGAAATAGTACCAGTAGTTCATCTAGATCTTGGAAAAAACGCCGATAATGTCTAGACACGGGTAGATAAAACCGAAAACTGAACCGCGCTCACGAAATACTAACATTGTAATGTTGGCAATGGCGGGAGCGCGCTTCTCGCGTCTCACCCTGCACGCCCCGCACGATTGCCTCATCTAGACGGCTTCGTTGAACGAGTGTATGATTTAATAAACTGATGTAAGATCGGTAAGATTGTGGTGATTTAAATCATATTTATGCGTTTAAACAGGTGTTTACCCCACTACTGATGGGGATTCGCGAAGAGATGCGGCGATGCGTATCGCCGTTGGTTGGTCGCGGGCAGGGTGCGGCGTTGCGGGCGCTCCGTGCGTTATGCGAGCTCCGTGCAGGCCCGCGCCACGCGCGCCGGCCAGTCTGCGAGCTGTTGGCGCGCCTGCCATCGCTGTGCCCACCGACCATCACCACGGCACCGGGACGAGAGATTGCTAGGACTGGTTTCCTTGGACCTTTCTTTGCGGTAAGTTTTTCTTTTTTTACTGTTATTACTTACTTAGGTTTACACTCGCCATCTCGCCTATAATGTTAAGCGACGATGCGGTCTACGATGGAGCGTATTTACATCACCGATTCACTCCACTCACTGTGATTTGTATATCCATAATTGACGCCCGGGTTCCTTGAACCTACCGTCGCTGTGCCCGCCGACCATCACCACGGCACCGGGACGAGAGATCGCCAGGTCTGGTTTCCTTGGACCCTTTTTTGCGGTAAGTAAATTGAAGTGGAAACTTCTTTTGACGCGCCACAGACAGATTTTTCGTGGGCTGTGAATTGAATTCTAGCGTCACGCTCGGAAATGATAAGAAATCTTCGGGTAAACTCGAGACCATGGCCATGTGACGGATCGAAGTAGAACCGTAGTAGGAAAGTCGCGAGTTTATTTCGATGTTACGTTTTTCGTAGAAAGAGAGTAGACGTCCTGCTTCCTTCTTTGCTAAAAGATTTCATTCAACTACCTAGGTTTTCTTCCATTTTAACTGCACCAGTAGTTGGGTTGGGTTCTACTGGTGCAGAAACTAGGTCCACCGGGCTGAGACAGAAACTAACTATGTCATGTTTCCTGCACTTAATTGCGCTTTTAATTAGTACTTATTCATTTACCTCGGTCATTTACTATTTATCAAGTAATGTGTAGTTCTGGAATTGTTTACAATAGATAGTAGTGAATAAATAGTGCAACTTATAATAATTGTTTGTACTGTTAGGACTCTATGCAGAATGCAGAGTCCCCTTGAGTCAGTTATTCTACAGCCCTGTAGAATTGAGCAAACATTATCATATTCAGCTTTGAAGGGCAATGTTTCCAGTAATTTCTTTACAGGGCAAAGAGATAATATCTGGGTGAAGAGCGCAGTGTAGTGATTTGGACACGAAAATTGTGTTCAAGTTGCTGCTTGGAACTGTGTTGCTATGGGCAGGCTTGTTGCTGTCCTATCACTCTAAACCTATACTTTTTTTTTTTAATTAGCCATTTCACAGACACCGGGGTCCGTGATCTTTGTCATTTCAATTCTTTTTTTTACATAAGTCTTGGATTAGGAGAAGAAGAGGAAAATAGGGGGGAGTTGGGAACATTTTAAACCTAATTCTAGTGCTCGTCTGTTGAGCCGATCACTACCGGTTGGGATTCCGCTAGTAATCGACTCAACTTCATTATTTGCCTAAGCCGCCTCCTCCCGGCCCAGAGTCTCCACAACGGACGCGATTTCTTTCCCTGATGGCCATCTGCAGGTTGAACTCTCGGATGGTCTTCGGTGATGCAGCCAACGCTCGCCACGCGAACCGACCGATGGCGTCGTCGGTTTCGTCAGCTTAGTCTGTGAAGGTCCCCGTGTGCCGTGAGATTGCAACAACCGCACGGGGCACGCTCTCGTGCAGCTTCATGTTTGCCTTGGTTTTGATTGCGATTACCGACTCGTATGTTAGTCCCTGAGCTACATGGATGGTAAGGATGCGTGATCCGGTGTCTGACTCATAACTCTGGTTTGTCAGGGTCTCCTTCTCTTCTTGAGTGTGAACTAAAAAGAGGGTTTTTGAATTTTTTGATAGGGTTTTGGGTATTTGCGCTCCCTTATACCTTCTCTGCTCTAGGGACTTTATACGGGACGCTGAGGAGTACATACCGGAGTATATTTCCCTCAGCGCATATTCCCTCTAAACCTATACTAATACTATAAAGCTGAAGAGGTTTTTTGTTTGAACGTGCTCATCTCACGTTCTCAGCTGGGGTATATCGAGATATCATAAGGAAAGAACTAGATAAGCAGTTAAATAGCCAGTTCGGTGTGTTTCACCTAAAGCTATCTAATATGGAAAAATCTATCGAGACCCTGCAAGCTAATATTAGTGAAAGATCCCTCTATGAAAAACACTGTCATGAAACACTGTGCGTTGAGCTACAGAGGGCTACTTTGGACCTGCGTGCCGCTGTCGCTGGTTTCACACGCGATGTTGCCGCACTGGACCGGTCCTCGCCGGCCCCTGATTCAGTTGGCGGCGCGTGCGCGCCCTGCCGGTCGGTGCCGTCAGGGCTACCGATACCTGCGGCCCTGTCACTTCCGGTCCCTAATGCGCTGCCATTTCCGGTGCCCGGTGGGGTACCGCGTCCGATGTCTGATGCGCCGCCGCTTGCGGGGCCCGGTGTACTCCTGCCTGCGGTTCCCGATGCGCTGCCGCCGCCGGTGCCCGGTGCGCTACCGCTTCCGGTGCCCGGTGCCATGCCACTCCTGGTGCACGCCCCATTGCCGCTTCCGATGCCCGCCTCCAGTGATGAAAACTCTGCCCTACATCATGGCGGTCGCCGGCGGCGTCGCAAGAGCAGAAACATTGTTATTTACTCACCTAACACCAAACCGGTGGCCGAAACACCTCTGAGAAGCCCTCTACTTGACTATAGTCAATCTTCAAAGTGTGGTGAGGCTGAACCGCTTCGTGTGGCTGCTCGGCCGCCCGCCGGGGCACGCTGTGCGGCGCCGGCGGGGCGGCGCTCGATGTCGCTGCGCGGCCTGGCCGGGCCGGCTGTTACGTCACTCAAAGCAGCCGAACCGCGTAAATATATCCACCTGTGGAATATGCTCTCCGACATAGAGGACATTAAACTATATCTGAATGAGCTTTGTCCACAGAAGGCCTGTATAGTCGAAGAGCTAAAGACTAAAAATAACTACAAATCCTACAAGATCGGAGTTCCGGAGGAGTGTTTTGAAACATGTTTTTCAGTCGACGTGTGGCCTGAAAATGCGAGGCTGAAAAGGTGGGTGAACTACACAAAGCACACCCTAGACAATCGGCCCTTTCAGGTCAAGGTCGGCGGAAGGTGCGCCGTGCCGTAATAGCGAATCTGGAATCAGTATTTTCTACCTAAACGTACGAGGCCTGAAGACTAAACTTTTCGACCTGAACAAAAGTTTACTGTTGTGCGAAAGCATGCTGTTCGCGGCCTCGGAGACCTTCCTCGACACCTCCGTCGAGGACGCGGAGGTGGTGCCCGCCGGCTGGGCGCTGCGGCGCCGCGACCGGGGTGCGCGCGGCGGCGGCGTGCTGCTCGCCGCGCGCCCGGTCCTGCCGCTGCGGCGGCGCCGGGACCTCGAGACGGACGCCGGAGAGGATCTCTGGGTCTCTTTCACTCACGGCTCTCACGCTGTGCACGTATGTGTTGTATATATAAGCCCGAGCGCGACAGACGATAAATATATGTCATGGTTTTGTAAAGTTGAATCTTTTATAAGAACGTTGAAAGGGAAGGTTGTTATAACTGGCGATCTGAATTTGAACAGCGCATCGAAAAATGTAAATAACTACTATGGGTATTTTCTAGAATATTGTAATTTAACCGACTCTAATGAAATATTTAACTCACATAGTAGTAAATTAGATGTTATTTTGACGCGGGAATGCGATGAGACGCGTACGAATGTTGTGCGGGCGGCGACCGGCGGCGTGGTTAAGGTTGACGCGTATCACCCCCCGCTCGAGGTTACGGTTCGTTTTAGTTCTCGTGGAGGTTCCAAACCTAACATGAAATTGCCCGCTAGTAATGTCGACTCGGCCCGTGACTGGAATTTTAAAAAAGCTGACACGTCCCAGTTGAACCATTTATTCCGTGAATGCTCATGGACTAATGTCTTTGAATGTACCGATGCGCAAATCGCGGCTAATAACTTTTATGATAATTTGTACGCTATTTTTGACCAATGCGTACCGTTAAAAAAAAGAGTAAAATCGAATTCTTCTAGATACCCGGTGTGGTTCACCCCCGATATAATTAGGGATATCCGTACGAAGAAATCGTTGCATAGAATTTGGAAACGTACTGAAAGTGCGGATGATTATAACTCGTTTTCTGTCCTTAGAACTAATCTCAAAAACCGCATATCCGAAGCCTACAATCAGCACACCAACAATATAGAAAGGGACTTGAAAAAATGTCCTCAACATTTTTGGCGACATGTGGCAAGTTTGAGGTCTAAGGGGGGTTTTGAGCCAACCATTGAATACGAGGGTACTGCGCGAGAGGGAGTCTCCGCGGCGGAGGCGTTTGCACACTATTTTTCAAGCGTTTTTCAGAAGGATGAGCCTTCTCTATGTGCGGACCGGTGCGTGGATCATTCACCTGATACGGGAACAGTAAGTATACCGTACATATCCCCCGAAGATGTAGACCGTGGTCTGGGTAGGCTCAAAGCTAGTAGTAGTCCGGGACCAGATAATCTTCCGGTATTTATTCTTAAGAATTACAGGCAATTTGTGACGCTCCCTCTCAGCCACATTTTTAATTTGTCGCTGGAAGGCGGTGTTTACCCACACCAATGGAAATTATCCCGGGTCACTCCAATACCTAAGACCGGTAATAAAACCGTAGTAGAGGAATACCGCCCGATTGCAATACTGTGTTCCCCTGCAAAAGTGTTTGAGTATATTCTTCATCACGAAATCTATCGGCAGGTATCTCAGCGTTTGTATGACGGCCAGCACGGTTTCCGACCCGGCAGATCGGTAAATACGAACCTCATCAGTCTTGCGGATTATGTTTCTCGTGCCATGGACCGTGGTTTGCAAGTGGACGTTTTATATTTTGATTTCCGTAAAGCGTTCGATAGAGTTGACAACGATGTTTTACTTCAGAAGCTTTGCAATATGGGTTTCACACCGCAGTTACTTAGGTTTTTTGCGGATTTTTTGCGTGACCGCCGACAATTCGTGAAGTACGGGTCATATGTTTCTAAGCCCTACCACACCCCATCCGGCGTGAGTCAAGGTTCGGTTTTGGGTCCGTTGCTCTTTTTAATAATGATAAACGACTTAACTGAAGAACTTAAATCTGCAAAATGCTTACTTTACGCGGATGAGGTGAAACTGGCTTTGGAGATTGGATCTGATTTCGATCGTAAACGGTTGCAACTCGATGTCGACGCTATCTACCGGTGGAGTGTCCGCAATAAAATGTTTTTCAACCTTGAAAAATGTTACGTGATGACCTTTGATCGAAAGTGTCACCCTATTCAGCATGCATACCTCATTGATGGTGATTCCATGAAGCGGGTATCAATTATTAAGGACTTGGGCGTGACCTTTGATCGCGGACTTACTTTTAATGACCATGTAGCCAATACCGCCAGGGAATCCTACCGACGACTCGGGTTTGTTCTGAGAAACTCGAAGGATTTTAGCGATCCCCATGTTCTTCGGCTTTTGTTTACCTCTCTAGTAAGAAGTAAACTAGAATCCAGCGCGTGTGTGTGGAGTCCGCACTGTGATACACACATTTTATCCTTAGAAAAGGTCCAGAAAGCGTTTTTACGGAACCTTTACAAAAAGACATACGGGTACTATCCATATATGTACCCCACTGAGTTCTTACTTGGTCAATTGGGTTTCAACTCGTTGAAGGTTCGGCGGTCACTTGAGCAGCTCCGAACTGGCTGTAAGATACTGAGAGGTGATATCGACTCTCCAAGCCTACACAACATTATGTGCACCCTGCATGTACCTGACAACTACGTACACCGCCCCCGCCGGGCGAAACTTAAGCATGAACTCTTTGCCATTGAACGCAGCCGCACCAAGTCGAGAGACTATAGCCCGATGTGCCGCATCGTCCGTGGTCTTAACGCATTCCTTAAACAATGCCCAGAATGTGATATATTTTGTGATAAAGGGGCACAGGTTGGCACACTTTTAAAACATTTTTGTGAAAGTTATACCGTTTGATTTTCAATCTTGTTTAATGACTAATTAATTAATGTATTCTTCATTATCTTGTGACATAATTTAACTTGACATTTTGATTGTTATTTGTAATGTTTTAACTAATTATTTTTTAATCTGAATTTTAAGTGTAATTGGCATTGTAGCCGTACTTATTATTATTCAATAAATAAATAAATAAATAAATCTCAGGAACTACTGAACCTATTTCAGAAATTCTTTCAATGTTGGTTATTGTGAGATCCCTGAGTGCTATAGGCCATATATTATGAACCACGGGCGAAGCCGGGGTGGACCGCTAGTTATAAGATAATCATGCAAATCACATGCTTGTCATTCCTGTAACAGTATTATATATTATTCTTCCTATTATTGGTGTTTTTCAGAGAAATAAATAATATAAAACGACTTTAGCTATTCAATCATGATTCAGTTGCACTCAAATCCAGGCTGGTTGACAAAAACTGGCCTGTTTATTATTCACAGGGAACGCAGCAGTCCTTGTCATTACATATTTATGAAGACCATTTCAGATGTTTGTATGAACTTTGACGTTGTGAGATTGCAGTTGCTATAGGGGGGGCGCTGCTTGGCTACTTTTCGTTACGTTTTTAGGGTTCCGTAAAACAGAACCCTTATAGATTCGTCATGTCTGTCTGTCTGTCCATCAGTATGTATGTCGAACTTGGCCGCTTTTATTGTTTCTTTAAATAGAGATTATAGGTCATGCAGCAAGGATTTTAAGTATGTGTAATTAATAAATACATTGTACTTAAATAAAGATAAACTATCGGCCCGTTCCGACTTCGCTTGAATATTGTCATATATATAAAATTCTCGTGTCACAGTGTTTGTTTCCGTACTCCTCCGAAACGGCTTTACTGATTTTAACCAAATTTTATATGCATATTCTGTAGGTATGAGAATCGGCTACTAGCTATTTTTCATACCCCTAAGTGACAAGGGTTGTTCACTAAGGCAAAACAACGTTTGCGGGGTCAGCTAGTTGTCATATAAAGACAGCTAACTAAAATTTATTATCTATCAAGTTGGACCAAATTACATAAATATCATCGTGAATACCAGTTGACTTGGTGTAGACTTCACCTAAAACAAACATCGTGACAATGAATTTTATTTGTAAACAAATAAAATTGTGTAAAACGGGACTGACATGATCACACAGTGACCAAAATTCCATGCAAAAAATATAGATTAAAAAAAAATGGTAGAAATCTGTAAATTTGGTTCACAGACAGAGTAGTGAAAACATAAATGTATTTCGCACTTTGTGGTTTGTAATAGTGAATAGTATTTTATTAGTCAACCCCTTTTATTTGATACCCATATTGAGGTAGTAGTGAAAAAGTAATGTAATTCGCCATTATGTGGAGGCGGCCATCTTTAATCGATACTAACCAAACATAGCTAAGAACCACCCCACAAAAATTAACTTTCAAATAAAAAAACCGCATCGAAATCGGCCAATCCGTTTAAGCTCTGCGATGGCACAGACACACACACACAGAGACAGACAGACAGACACAGAGACAGACAGACTTCGACCTCAAACTTATAACACCCCTATTTTTGGTCGGGGATTAAAACTAGATGCAGCGTAAGCTTACAATGTGCGTTACGGGACAATGAGCGTTACGGGGCACTTTTTCGTACATGCAGCCGACGTTCATCGATTTATTAGACGTTGTCACGTCAATAAAAAAGAGCTTATATAAAAACGTAATTTAGAGATTGAGACAACAATATGGTTCTACTAGGAGTAAAACCCGAAATGCTACGAAACAATCACCTCAGCTGCTTACAGTTGTACAATTACTTAACTTTTTTTATATTGTATAAAGTGACAAGAGGAGCAAGACATGTGCCTGATGGTAAACAACATGCCTGACCATAACATCACAGTGATACACAGCTATTGGCACATGAAGAGTCCAAATCATTACCTAGCACTGCACTGCGCTCGTCACACGGAGATATAAGGTGTCTTATCTCTTAACCCAGTAATTGTTCTGGAAACATTGCCCTTTAAACCGGAACACAGTAATGTTTACACCTACTGCTTGGCGACTGAATAACTGGCAAATAACCGATCCACGAACCTGCACTGAGCCTTCGTTTTGGATGATGGTCTTGACTCTCCTTGCGAGATAATCCCTCTAGTCCCAGGGTACATTTAGTGTGCTGATTACGCTAACTTAGTTCTTTAATTGTCAATGTGCACTAACACTGGACATTTCCGACTCTCAGATATCATTATTCGCGGAGGAAAACCCTCGTCTAGCCGAGCGTCTGTTCGCTAGCGGCGCGGGCGACCGCAGCCTCTCATTCGCTCTCCAGCGAGAGGTGGAAGTGAGCCGTACGACGCTACACACCATCTGCCACAACGTCCTTCTGTGCCCGGACGCGAGGGAGCCACTACTGAACTACTTCGCGGCCATACTGCAGAGGAACGAGCGACGGGCGCGGCTGCAGACTGACGAGAGAGCATTAGCTGGTAAGTTCTGGCTACCTTTATTTTTAGTCGGGAGAACGGCAACTGCAGATCTGGAGCCACTGGTTCGGATCTCACGCGCACCCACTGTCTTGTCGAAGTTAAAAAACTTAAAATACGGTTCCTAGAAACTTTTGAGGTCGTGCATCATCCGCCAACCCGCATTTGACCAGCGTGGTGGATTGTGACCTGTCTCTCCTCCTCTTCCTCTCGTCCTCTTGTGAGAGAAGGTCCCGAATCTTAGCAGTGGGAAGATTTAGTAGACTAATTAATAGACTAAAGATTTAATATTTATTTTCTTCAATGAAAATAAAATACATAAATGTACCCGATTCCACTAGACCTTGTGACATCAGGGTAGTGATTCTAAAATCACTACCCTGGAGAGGAGGAGGAGAGACAGGTCACAATCCAACGCAATCCGAACGGCTAAAATTCGAATTGACAATCCTCCTCTCTGTCATTTTATACAGATAAGACAAAGACCGAGAGATGAGATTCCGTGTGTTAAAAAGATTTAAAATAAATTGAATCGAAATCTATTAAACTAAATATGTGTGAAAAATCACACATTTGCCGCTTCATCTACTTTCAAAAGCGTTTTCATGTATCGTCTGTTACAGATACTTCAATATCGTTCTGTAGGAAATGCTAAAGGTGTTTTTTAGCCTACAGCGTTAGACGGACAGGTAGACAGAAATACTTTATTATATAGGCACCCCAGAAAACTAACATATTATATAATTAAACAGTACACAAACAATGACTTCTATCTAGTATCAAAAATTGCGATCTTGTCGTTGATAGAGATTTCTTCCAAACAACCATTAAAAGCAGATTTTCCTGCAAATAAATAAGAATAGAACGAGGATAGAGTGCGAAAGTGACAACAAGAAATAAATAACGTGTCGTCATTTACCTACTCTTATGTATAAAACGGGATCTTTGAAATGTATAATAACTTTTGAATGACTGCACCAAATTGGATGATTCTTTGTTTTATGTATTCGTTATTGTCGGACAATGTTTCTTTAGCAGAAAAGTTAGAAAATTATTACGAAAAAAAGTGTGGTGGTATGAAGTTCGCCGGGTCGGCTAGTGATATATTTATAAATACCTACTTGAAACAAAAAATTTGTATCACTTTTTACGAAAATTGTGCGAACGGAGGAATATAAAATTTCGCACACTTTATAGTTTATATAGAGAAAGAGTGCAGAATACTAATTTTATTATGCATAAAACATTAGAAATTAATAAAAGAACATTACACACTACCGTGTATTTCGCAAACTCACACGCATAAATACTCTTTTATTTATTGTTAAAGTGTGTTGTCAAATTGATAAAATATTTATATTACATTAGATTTTATTATAGGTATATATTGCTGGTCAAATTTCGACCACTTGGCGACCACTAGTAAGTTATAAATACATACGTAAGCTACAAAACGGGATTGTCATTCTGTATTCATCTGATTCTTGACATCCCGGAATAAACCCGGAAAATGTTTACGATGCCGTTACCAAGATCTTTTGTCCTCAATTCTCATTCCCCTTCCTTTGTTTATTGAGCGAAGCGCGTCATAACTCCGTCGCAGATCGCGAACCGATGAATTATGTAAAGGGTCACGGTTATCGGGAATAACTTATACCTGTTAGTTATTTCTACTCATTTGCTATAGGAATTTACAATTTATTAGCAGCGCCCTAGGTATTATTAACTCCTAAATCCCGTACCCGAAATTTTCCTATGATGAAAAGTAGATTATGTGCTATTCCAGACTATATTCTAACTGTGTTTCAAATTTCAACCCGATCCGCTCAGACGTTCCGATGTGATTGAGCAACAAACATCTAAACTTCAAGATTTATGCGCCCCGCTGTTTTAGCCGCGTAGTTCCCGTATCCGTTATTTTTCACACGACAAAAAGTATCCTACCTATCCCAGACGTAATTTATGTTCTAAATTTCAACCAGAGCTGTTGAAGCTATTCGTCACGTCGGAACTACTGAACGGATCGGATTGATATTTGGAACATAGTTAAGACTATAGTAGCAACATTAACATAGTTAAGACTTTTTTTTTAACTTGAATAGGTTTACATTTGACCGCCCGATGTTAAGCGACGATGCGGCCTACGATGAAGCGTGCTTACCTAGAAGAAACCGATTCACTCTCGACTTGAAGACACCAAGATATATAACTATCGGGGAAAATCTACTCTGGTAGCTCATTCCACAGCCTAAATGTTCTTATCACAAATATAGAGTCAAACCTCTTTGTTCATGTCTTAGGAACATCAACCATGAAACGATGTCGCTTTCTCGAGCTACGAGCAGTCGGATAGAAAAAGGGGCAAGGTTATGCAGATCAGTCGCGCACTCTCCGAAATGTATCCGATAATAAACCGATAGGCTAGCAATTTTGCGGCGATGTTCAAGACTTTGAAGTCTTTTTCGCATAAGAGTATCATTGCCTATGAGCCTTTAGGCACGTTTCTCGGACTATAATAATGGACATAGGCTTATGTCGAAATTTTATCCCGAGAAAAAGGGAACGGAAATTATGCGGGAACACCGCGGGACGCTGCTAGTGGAAATATAAAGATTTGTTGTTCAACCCAAAAGAAGACGGGGCGGGTCGTTAGTATACATTTTTAAACACGTAGTTGGCTCGTCATCTTATTTGTCTCTAGAAACTTATTGGTATGTAGATAATTCAGATGCGCTTAGTGTAAGTAAGTGGTTAGGGATGGAGGATAGGGTAGATTAAATTGTTTTCTTTTAATTTAATTTCATTAATAGCCTTTACTTGGTAAAATTATTGTTATTTTCTTTCACATTGCCTTTACATCGAAATGACACAACAAAGAAATAATTAATGTATTATATAAAACGAGCATAATAATTAAAATATAAAACTAAGTTTAATAATTGACGAGTCTGTATAGAAACTTACGACCGTAGTGCGTTCAATGATATCCTGTTTTAAATACTGATTACGGTGATTATTTTGTCACGAGCGAACATAGGAAATTGCTTATCTATCCGACGCCCGACGCCCGACCTGTTGGTCTCGTTACTCGTTACTACCTAATTGTCTTTTGTTATCGTTGCGTGGATGAGACAGCTTGAAACCTGATTAACCTGCTCTATTCTTGTACATCGAGATAACGAATAAAATATGATTTAAAACTGTTTCGTATCCACATAACAGGCGCAGGTAGAAGGGTAAAGGGCACTTGCACCGTTTGTAGGGTAATCTAGTAGACATAATATCGCTGTGTGATTGGCTCTAAAAGAGCCAAATGAGCGTATATATTTTTTTTAAAATTTTGAAATAAAACACAAATGCTGCTTGGAGTCGTCATTTCGAATTTCACTGTTTTCAAACTTTTTTTTTGTACAGGGTGCGCCAGAGAAACTTACTTATTTGAAAGGCCAATAAAAAAAAAGTACTTCAGTTATTGTTTTAAATTTTTTTTATTTGAGAATACAATATCCCAATTTTTTTTATGCAGTCTTAATAATGACATCGGATAAATGGCGACCCCCATTACGCATACACTGATGAAGTCGATTTTTGAAATTCGTATCCACTCTTCGCAGCATATCAATCGGTATGTTGGCAATGGCGTCGCGAATGTTGTTCTTGAGGTGTGCTATGGTCCGTGGTCGATCGACATAAACCAGGGATTTCAAATAACCCCATAAAAAGAAATCGCATGGAGTCAAATCTGGAGAGCGTGCCGGCCATTGGAGATCGCCTCTGAGAGAGATGAGGCGGTCGGGGAAATGTTGTCGCAACAAATTCATTGAGTCTCGTGCTGTGTGTGCTGTGGCTCCATCTTGCTGAAACCACACGTTCCTAACGTTCATTTCTTCGAGTCTTGGAAGAAAAAATTCCTCGATCATGTTCCTGTAACGAGCTCCATTCACGGTAACTGCGCGTTCGTTTGGCACATTGCGTAGCAACAAGTGAGCGACCGTTAGAAAAGAAGCTCTCAACTGCGAAGGCCCGCTGCTCTCTAGACCAGAGCATGATGGCGACTGACTGGAGGGAGAAACAAACTTGGGAACTTCCCCCTCCAGATGCGCCCCCTCTTGCCCCTCTACCCGCCCAACTCACCTCGCGGGAATTTTTTCAAATAAGTAAGTTTCTCTGGCGCACCCTGTAGGTCTACAGACATGGTTTTACAAAACTGTGAAATTGGAAATGACGAATTTTAGCAGCAATTTACTTTCTTTTAAAATTAAGAAAATGTAGATAGGTACATCTGACTCTTACACCACGATAAACACTATGTGACAACATTACTGTGTTCCAATCTGAAGAGCAATGTTGTCAGATAAATTACTGGACTAAAAGATAAATCATGTTGCATCTGCGGGTCATCGATTTGGACTCTTATGAAATAGCACGTTGTAGTACTTAGGTTGTTATGGACATGCTTGCTGCTTACCATCAGTCGCATGTGTCGCTCGTCTCATCACTATGTATTGTAACAAAATATACAATACTAATATTATAAAGCTGAGGAGTTGTATTGTTTGAACGCGATAATCTCGGGGACTACTGTACCGATTTCAAAACTCAACGGTGAAAGCGTTGGATATGTTCGTGGTCCCTGAGTGCTATAGGCTATATTTTACGTACCATATTACGTACCGCTAGTTAGTATATAACTCAAAAATCCATACTTCTGTAGCTTTTTTTTTTAAATAAAGTGTGACGAGACGAGCAGGACATGTGCCTGATGGTAAGCAACATGCCTGCCACATAACAGCACAGTGACACGCAGCTATTGGAACATGAAGAGTCCAAATCATTACCTAGCACTGCACTTGCGCTCATCACCCAGAGATCTAAGTTGTTATATTCCTAAGCCCTGTAATTTCTCTGGAAACATTGCCCTTCAAACCGGAACACAGTAATGTTTGCACATTACTGCTTGGCGGTAGAATAACTGGCAAAGGTGTGGTACTTCCCCAGGCGGACTCTGCTAAGAGTCCTACCACACTGAAATAGCTGTATCTGTGATTAAAGTACTATTCAACATTCAACTAGTAGTAATTACTGTCTAAAATAGCCCCGCCACTTGTAACAAATGTCGCTCACCTCGTCTAATCGTTGAAATTGTATTGGCTCTCATCCAACTCATTCACTTTCCAAGATTTGTATCGAATTGTGATATTCCGTGTTAACATTAGTTTACTCCTCGTATTTATGTTTACGGTTTCCGCGAGCAAAACATACTGCGTTTGTTTCGACGAGTAAACATGTTGATCATTTTGATCGTCGTTTCAACCTTACTTCTGCTGACGACGTGTCGGGGCGTTCGCTGTGTTAAAATATCTTCGATAAATATTTCTCGACCAGTGTCTACCCGTGACCTTGTCCGAGTAGAATTTCGAAAAAGGCCGAAAATATTCCCTAAAGTCTACATTTTTAGGGTTCCGTAAAACGTAAAAACGGAACCCTTATAGATTCGTCATGTCTGTCTGTCTGTCTGTCTGTCCGTCCGTATGTCACAGCCACTTTTTGCCGAAACTATGAAAACTACACTGTTGAAACTTGGTAAGTAGATGTATTCTGTGAACCGCATTAAGATTTTTATAAAAGTTTAAAAAAAAAAAGTAAAATTAGGGGTGCCACCCATACCGAGAACTGAAGCTCAAACATTTTTTTTTCATCAAACCTACACGTGTGGGGTGTCTATCGATAGGTCTTAAAAAATGATGTTGAGGTTTCTAATAGTATTTACGAAGTATAGTATAGTATAGTATTTATTTATAGAAGATAGTATTTACGCCATATGTTCGCTAAAGTCGATTTTCATTATTATAAAGTTTTCAAATTATAAAGTATTTCTTGGTTGCGTTTACATATTTTAGTTATGTTATAGTTTTAGTTGCATGTAGGTATGAGTTAAGTTAAAGTTATTGATTTATATTGTATGTATTTAATTTAGTGACTGCCTCAATATTCTAGTTAAGTTGTGTGTGCATGCTTTGGATAACAGTTTAGAACATCACAATATTATAATTTATCTGATAATTAACATTAACTGTAATCTGTTATGTACGCCTAATTAAATAAATAAATAAATAATATAATTTTTGTCTACACTGAATAACTTGCGCGAGAGACGCTTCCAAAGTGGTAAAATGTGTGTCCCCCCCCCCTCTAACTTCTAAAGTAAGAGAATGAAAAAACTAAAAAAAATATATGATGTACATTACCATGAAAACTACCAACGAAAATTAGTTTGAACTCGATCTGATGAGTAGTTTTTTTTAGTACGTCATAAATACACTATTATTAAAACTTCGATCAAAGTTACAACGAACTACAAGAACTATGTGTACTATGTATATTATGTTACTTGCTGGAACGGAACCCTTCATGGGCGAGTCCAACTCGCACTTGGCTATTTTATTTTTTCGAAATGCTGTAGCCTATGTTTTACACCTATACCTGCTCATATTATAGCCTGTTTGAGTTCCAAATTTTAGCTTGATCCCTTCAGTTCGTACGATGTGATAGAGCAACAAATAACCTACATGGACACTATCAACGATTTCTTATTCTGTTTACTTATTCGTATGTATGTATGTATGTGGTTTTTGTAACCAAAGGCCGCTTGACCGCTATCTCACCAAATGCAAAGCGATGATGCAGTCTAACATGGAGTGCGCTAACCTAGAATAATCTGATTCAACATAGATTTAAAAATCATCATCATCATCATCAGCCCATGATGATGATGATGATTTTTAAATCTATGTTGAATCGGATTTAAAAATACCCAGATTTAAATCGATTGGGAAAACCCAATCGGGCAGCATATTCCATTGCTTAGCTGTACGTCTACGGAACGTCAACTATAGTTATACTACCGATATCGGTAAAGTTAATTATTAATTTTAAATGTAAATGGCACATCATCAAAAAAACTTTGCAAATGAACTTATATGATGCTGTGGTAGAGGGTGACCAAAAAAGTATGGATGGATTGTGTGAAAGGCGACATGAATAGGAAAGAAGGAAACTCAGATTTGACGAATGATGAGACGAATGGAGGTACTACGTTTTATGTATACTACGTCACGTCATAAGTAAGTGTAGGCCAATGATTGAATTTTTTTACGCTTTAAAGATATTACAAAATTATTAACTTCGTACAAACATCATCCTTACGCTTTTGTTGCTTCTTGACTGATTCTAAGTGCACACATAAAATAAACCATTAGACTAATAATGTCTGTGTTCGAAATCACAGGGAAAGTGATACTCGTAGATTAAAATGGTAAAAGGAAAAAGGACAAGGGAAAGAAGTTATACATTTTCCTGATACATAAATACTCAGTATTTTACAAAACACTGCTAATAAACACACTTTACAACCTAAAGTAATTATTATGATATTAATTATTTATACAATTAGTTCAGTTTTTAAATTTTCTCGATTTCAAAATATCACACAGGACTTAATCCTAATGTTTTTTTTTAACTATTATAGTTTTATACTGGACCGAAATCTCGCCTGATGTTAAGCGACGATGCGGCTTACAACGGAGCTTGCTTACCTAGAATAAACTAACCTTACCTAGAATGAACTAGGCTGGTTGCCTGGAAGACATTGCTCTCAGCAATAAGGCCGCCACTTGTGGCACTAGTTAATAAGTTATTTCTTAGTTAATAAGTAATATTTTAATTTCTTTGTGTTGCAATAAAGTGTTTCTATCTATCTATCTAATAAATCAATTCACTATCTATTTGAAGACACCTAGTTATTTAATTACCTCGACGTTTCGGCAGCGTTACAAGCCGGCGCGGACACGGGCTGACTCAATTTCAGTTTAATTGAAGACAGATCATTCAATGACGATTTAATTTATTATGAATTACGTAAATAGTATCTTTAATATTTTAAATTCTCGTATCACAGTAGTGTTTGTAAACAAACTTCTCCGAAACGGTGGAACCGATTTTTATGTTACCGTAATTGTAAAAACTATTTTGATATTATGATCTAACGACGTTATATCAAGGCCGATTTACATCAGACGAGCGAATGCTCATTCTATCCCCACTGTATCAAATTCATTTGGTGTAAACAAACGTAGAACATTCTTTCGTTGTTTTGTTTGCGTTCGCAAAGATTCTATGGATTATCTAATATGGAAAACGCTAAGAACGATCTTTCGTTTACACTAAAAGATCGAGAAATAATGCTCTTGTTCCAGCTCTAGCTCTTTGTTCGTTCAGTTTAAATCGGCCTTTACAAACTAACCTAATCTACCGTAAGTTTTTAGAGTTTCGTAAAACGTAAAAACGGAACCCTTATAGATTCGTCATGTCTGTCTGTCTGTCTGTCCGTCCGTATGTCACAGCCACTTTTTGCCGAAACTATGAGAACTACACTGTTGAAACTTGGGTAAGTAGATGTATTCTGTGAACCGCATTAAGATTAAAAATAAAGTAGCCAAGTGCGAGTTGGACTCGCCCATGAAGGGTTCCGTTCCAGCAAGTAACATAATATACATAGTACACATAGTTCTTGTAGTTCGTTGTAACTTTGATCGAAGTTTTAATAATAGTGTATTTATGACGTACTAAAAAAAAAACTACTCATCAGATCGAGTTCAAACTAATTTTCGTTGGTAGTTTTCATAGTAATGTACATCATATATTTTTTTTAGTTTTTTCATTCTCTTACTTTAGAAGTTAGAGGGGGGGGGGGGGGACACATTTTACCACTTTGGAAGCGTCTCTCGCGCAAGTTATTCAGTGTAGACAAAAATTATATTAGAAACCTCAACATCATTTTTGAAGACCTATCGATAGACATCCAACACGTGTAGGTTTGATGAAAAAAAAATTTTTGAGCTTCAGTTCTCAGTATGGGGGGCACCCCTAATTTTTGTTTTTTTTTTAAACTTTTGTAAAAATCTTAATGCGGTTCACAGAATACATCTACTTACCAAGTTTCAACAGTGTAGTTCTCATAGTTTCGGCAAAAAGTGGCTGTGACATACGGACGGACAGACAGACAGACATGACGAATCTATAAGGGTTCCGTTTTTACGTTTTACGGAACCCTAAAAAAGATACATTAGGGTTGCCCCCCATACTGAGAACTGAAATTCAAACATTTTTTTTTCATCATACCTACACGATGATCAAAAATGATGTTGATGTTTCTAATATATTTTTTGTCTACACTGAATAATTTGCGCGAGAGACACTTCCAAAGTGGTAAAATATGTCCCCCCCCCCCCTCTAACTTCTAAAGTAAGAGAATGAAAAAACAAAAAAATATATATGATGTACATTACCATGCAAACTACCAATGAAAATTGGTTTGAACTCGATCTGATGAGTAGTTTTTTTTAGTACGTCATAAATACACTATTATTAAAACTTCGATCAAAGTTACAACGAACTACAAGAACTATGTGTACTATGTATATTATGCTACTTGCTGCAACGGAACCCTTCATGGGCGAGTCCAACTCGCACCTGGCCACTTTATTTTTAAAACTTTTATAGTCTTACACTTGACCACCATCTCGCCTGATGTTAAGCGATGATGCGATCTACAATGGAGCGTGTTTATTTGTGTAGTGTTGTATCTGGCCGCCATAGTACAAGCTTTGCTTAGTTTGGGGTCAGGTGGTGTTTGTGAATTGTCCACCAATATTTATTGATTGTCCTCAGGTGACGGCTTCATGTTGAACGTGTGCTCGGTACTTCAGCTGCTGTCAGTGCGCATCAAACTGGAACGCGTGTACCCTCTGTACACGTTCCAACCGGACACGTGGCTCAACGTACGGGACGATACTCGCCTCTATTACACGACGCAGGAGGCGCAAGACTGGCTCGACGAACTCAGTGAGTATTTACGAGTATTTATAATTAGTATTAAAGCGAGCATTAAAGCGATTAAAGGAGCGAGAGGTATACCAGCAAAATCTCTCTATAACCTGCTTAAAGACCTTGGCTTGTCCAGAAGTGCAGTAAGTTCTATACTAGAACGAGTATCTAAAGCTGCACTAGTAGGATCATATCGGCTTTGGCTGGGCAGGGAGAGAAATACGAGTAGTGAAGGTGAGTGTTGACGTACGTCACCAAAAGGGGCCCCTTTTAAACCTACGCCCGAGTCACAAGTCTTGGGGTCTATTCGAGATTTCTCTCTCTGCCACACGATGGACCCGGCACCCGCGCGGTGAATCCATGGAATGCTAAGAAGTTCGTCTCTAGAGTGACAAGACTAGCAGGACATGTACCCGATGGTAAGCAACATGCATGTTCACCGTGGCACGCAGGTATTGGAACATGAAAAGTCCAAATCATTACCTAGCACCGCATTGCGCTCGGCTCCCAGAGATAAAAGGTGTTTTATCTCTTATGCTCGATCTACACGAGGCTAGTTTTTGGAGCTAGTGCTAGCGAGCTACACGAGGATAGTTTTTTAAGCTAGGATAGCAAGCTCGTAATTCTAGCTTCGTGTAGACAAAATTAGCGTTGCGTTGTCTACACGAAGCTAGAATTACTAGCTTGCTATCCTACCTTAAAAAACTATCCTCGTGTAGCTCGGGCTCCCAAACTTCTAACATGCTCGTGTCCGCAACTTGGGAGTTTGGTTCCAGCGTCTCGTCTCGTTATTCTATTATACAGTGTTACCAGTTTTGTGTTCGTTCGCAGACAATGATCCCGAGCACAAGTGGCCGGAAGCGAAGTTCCAGACGGTGTGCTGGTTCCTGACGCTGCACATGCACCACGTTGCACTCATCCCCGCGTTACACACGCACCAGCGACGGATCCGGTACGCTACTCATTATTACCTACTCTTTTTGAAGTGGAAACTTCTTTGGGCGCACCACATACAGATTTTTCGTGGGCTATGAATTGAGCTCAAGAGTCACGATCGTGAATGAAAGAAATCTTCGAGTGAACTCGGGACTATGGCGTGTTACCATGGTTACCATGACACATTTACACATCTAACCATGGCCATCTAGTCTAGATGGCACGATTAGGTAGACGACTTCATTAGACGACGATGCTTTGAAAATTTATTCCAGACTAGCAGTGCCCTCCGGTTTCAATCGCGTATTTTCCAAAGGGTATTATCACTGGCAACATTGGCAGTCCCTATGACTGACTGCTAATTATTTTTTCTGACAAGGACTCAGTTACGCGGTTTAACCTTTAGTCTACAACACCACCACGCCGGCCCAGTGCGGATTGGTGAATGACATAATATATTTGTAGATCAGCAAACTTCCGGAGTTGTGAGGTCACGTCTTAAAAATCGTATGTAGACGTCATGTCACTACTTTTTTGTAATTTTTTAACGCCCGACCAAACAGAGGGGTGTTATAAGTTTGACGTCGATGTCTGTCTGTCTGTGGCAATGTAGCTCTCAAACAGATGGACCGATTTCCATACGTTTTTTAAAATTTATAATCCAGTTTTCTTACGGTGGTTCTTAGCAGGGATGTAACGGAGGTGATCTTATCGGAACCGAAGTCGGAGTCGGAGTTTTTAAATTTGATTTATCGGAGTCGGAGTCGGAGTCGGAACCGGAGTCGGAGGTAGGGTCAGAAGTAGTGGTAGGAGAGAGATTTTTATTTTAGGACAAATAAAACATTCATTTAAACTTTTCATTGTTTTGTTTAATTAAATATCACAAAAAATGAAAAAAAATAGAATTAATATTAAAAAATAAACAAAAAATTCAGTTAATTGAATCCCAAAGTGCCATATAAAGTATGTTAAATGAACAAAAGCTTTCAAACAAATTAAATTAAATACATTGACACCAAAAGTGTGTATTTGTACTTCATGAACATAAGCTTTGAAGCTGTCTCAGTCTGAGATATTTCTTAAGAGTGCGCCTAATGCCAGGAAAAAATCTGATTTCACCCGCGCGAGGCCCTTCTTAATATGATGTGCATAAAGTCGAGAATAGCATGACACAGTTTGGAGGGCCGGAAAAATCAATATTAAATCAGGAGTAAATTTTTGACCAAGTTTTATTTAATTACTCAATAATTAAACATACATTTAAAAAGTGTTCGGTCTAATATTTATTTTGTGGTTCGGTTACTTTAATAGAAAGTAAAATTAGAAATTTTATTATCAAAAAATAATGTGGGGTCATCGCTGTTAATTTCGAGTACATGAATTAAAATAGTTTTTTCAGGTGCCATTTAAATTTTTTTCTATAAAAAAAATCTGATCTATTTTTAAAATTCTATTCGGTTATTGTGCTTTTTCTTGATTGTACCCACACGTCAATGTTTTTTTTGTTGTAGTTTTTAGTTTCTTAAAATCAGTGAGCGGCGTCGAAAATGTCCTTTTTTCGTTTTCTGGCACTAGGTGATGTAGGCCCTTGTAGATTAAATCGACGCCATCAAAAAGGTATTCGCTCGCTACCGAGCCTGGTGGACACGATAATATTGGCGGAAATTTAATATAAGGTGCTGGAATTTTGCGTTTTTCTATGTTGTGCTCATTTAGTATACTTTTCATTACACTCGTGCGCGGGAGGTTCCCTGCGCGACATGTTCCTGCGAAACTGTTCGTTCCTTTGGGCGCAGGGCGCCGCCCGCCGCTAAGTTATGCTTCGACATCCGATTAACCTCCGATTCAAAAGTTTCGGAACCGGAGTCGGAACCGGAGGTGTAAAACTAATCGGAACTTCCGACATAACGGAGTCGGAGTCGAAGCTCCGTAACATCCCTGGTTCTTAGCTATATCTAGTTAATATGAAACAAAATGGCCGTATGCACAAAATGGTAGATAAAATATTTATTCACAACCTTCCTCAATATAGGTATCAAATTAAAAGGAACTAGTAGAATACTCTACCAATTTCAAATCTAAGGTAGTTGGGGGTAAATCAAAAGTTTTAAAGGTAGCGGTTCGCGCGAAGACCGCGACACGAGACCGCGACAGGCACTCAAGTGCCTTTGCCGAGACCGAGACACGTGTCGCGGTCTCGGCGCGAACTGGCGCCCATAAAATTCCATAATGTCAAGTGCCTGTCGCGGTCTCAGCGCGAACTTGTACCTTAATATTGTTCTTGTTGGTTTGTGAAACAAAGAAAAAAATATGTGTACAATATTTTGTAATAATCTAGCTGGCAGACTAATTAGTATTTCTTTCGTAACCATGCGTATTCTAAAGCTTGTTCTGTTTCGTTCCTTAGCGCGTACCGAGACCTGCAGAAGGTGATCGAGGAGCTGATGGCTGCAGAGCCGCATTGGAGGAACAGCTTCTCTGCGCTGCGCAACCGAGAACTGCTGCGGCGCTGGAGGAGACAGATCAAACGGCTACACAGGTCAGTGTTGTTTACCTCTCTCTCTCTCTCACACACACATACACGCTCTCTCTCTCTCTCTCACACACACATACACGCTCTCTCTCTCTCACACACACACATATACATTCTCTCTCTCTACTACTTAACTTTCTCTCTCTTTTAATTGTGTCAGAGACATGTATAGTTCAATTTAAACTGGGGGGAAATTTAACATTTGGTTGTGAAGCTAGGATAAAGCCTAGAAAAAAACCCTATATGGCGTCTTCTAAAAAAAAACAACACTATAGTCTGCGGAACGTATATTTCATTGCATCTTGTTATATCCCAGACTTATTAATGCCAAAACTTGTAAATACACAGACTAAAAATGAAGCTTTGCGGCTTGAGTACGTGACTGATCATTTACCTGTAAAATTGTCTTAAATAAATGTTTAAACTAATATGTAAATATGTTTTGTTTCAACAATAAATCTGGGATATTAAAAATTAAATTTCTATGAAATATTATTTCTGTATCAGAATAGTTTAGTACACGGGAAAGCTAATATTGATATTTGTGATTGTAAAAACAAATTACTATTTGTTTTTATAAGTAATCCTTAACTTAAATAATTGCTTCAGAGTATAATAAGTCAGTTTCAAATGTAATTTCAGATCGAAACAGTGCGCTGAGACGGCTCTTTTGGACAGCGAGCTCATGCGGCGCGCGTTACAGTTCTACTCGTCTGTGTGCGCTATGCTGTGCGTGCACCTTGACGCGGCGTTAGCGGCGGAGGCCTCGGGTACGTACCTACATCGTTACGAACCACAGTCTAATGAATCCTATAATAGCGTACCGGACTGGGTCAAAATACACCATCCTTATTAGTCCGTCAGCTAGATCATGGAAAAATATTGGACACGTATTTTTTGTTTTCATCATCATAATATTAAAAATCGTTAAAAATAGACCATCAAACTTCGAAAGTGGGGGGGTCGCGATGTCACTCGTGAGTAAAAATCGTACTCACAAGTGACGTCACACGAAACTTCGAAGCGATCTATCTTCGTCATTTTTTGTTTGTGAAACAAAAGAAAAAATACGTGTACAATGTTTTTTGGCAATCTAACGGGCTACTTAGTTTTTTTGAGGATTGTACCCTATTTGGCTATAATGGAGAATGTTCACTAATTTTGAATGTTAGCTTTCTGTATTCTTCGTTCAAAATAATGAGTACTCGTGAAATAATTATTTCAATACGTCAATTAGTTTCCAAGATATATCATTTTAAAGTGAGCGGTCCGCGTTCAATGCGCGTGACGTCATACTACAACGCTCGGTTAGTTCGTTCACAACTAGAAGCGATGCGAATGAAACAAAACACTGTGCAAGTAAACTCTTGGTAGCTGCTACAGCTGGCAACTTGCGACTAAGCGGAGTGGAGCGTTGTGTGATGACGTCACACGCGGTAGATATTTTTGCGACATTGGAATGCTTTTAAAATTACAACTACTTGGTATTTTTTAATAAAACAAAAACAGAAGCTTTTCTGTACGAAAGTTTCAAGTGATTTTACATATCTATTAACATTCCCCATTGTTCGATTTCAAGTTTTCCCAAGCTCTGAGCCATCTGACTCGCTCTGATTGGTTCTGCACTATAGCACTATATATTCGAAATTTTTGTTTGTAAAATAAAAGAAAAAAATATGTGTACACTGTACAATATTTTTTCTAGTCATCATGCCTATTATTTGTTTATTTTTTTAAAGATATGAAAGACTTAGATATAACAGAAGCTTACACACAAAAGCATATTTTATATATTTGGCTTTGTATTGATAAATTACTTCTTACTTATTCTTATTCTAATATTGTTAAGTGTTGAGTGTAAAGAAACAAAGCACAACATGCAATTGACTTTTAAAATATTTTGTTTAACTATGTGTAGGGGTTTTATTAATTAATTATAATTGAATTGAAAACGAGAGTCAGAGACGCTCGGTATTCCATTAATAATTTTATTTAACTTAACTTTGAAGTTAATGAGATTGTCACCAAATATGTATATTTCCGAACATTTCTGAAACTCGTTCACAAGTCTACTCAACCTAGGTACGGGTGAGCTTGCACCAAGTACTGCCAAGCATAAATTTAATTATTGTGTGTAGAATTTAAAAAATAACGTAATGTTTAATGATCCAGGTATCACCAGCGGCGCGGCGCAGGCGTTCCGCGCGACGCCCGAGTGGTACGTCGAGGACATCGCAGAGTTTATGCTCTTCGCTATACAGTAAGTTACGACACAATTTAAACCCTAATTATACCAACTGTTCCGTATAATCGGGCAACATTATATCGGCCATCGAAAATATAGCGGATCTATGTTGACAGCCGGCAGTCAAGTGACGTTGTCTCGTTTCGCCGGTACGTTCGAGCCACTCCTTGTTTTTTGTTTCTAACCTGGTTTGCTTTTCTGGATAAAAGTGTTATAGTGCTACGGGAATAGACTATTGTGCGGGAACACGTTATTAACATTAATTGTGACTACTGGATTAGTGCTGGACTATTAATTGTGAAGTGGCTGCTGGATTGGCCGCTTCTACAACGCCGGACCGTTGCTTGTGCTGGGACGGGAGATCGTCTGGAATTTGTCTGGTTTGGTGTCCACATATTCCCTTTTCTGACCCCGTTCCTTATTCCTCTCGACCAAACTGGGCTTTGGACGACGCCGGGAACCCTACGTAAGTGATTTCTTTTCGGTAACTTGTTTGCAATTAGGGGGTAAATATTAAAATCGGTATAAAAGCAAAATAATAATGTTTAGACTTGCTATGGGCCCCAAGTCGGTATTTCTGGCATAAATACTATACATTTTCTGGTAGCAGAGCGTGGTTAGCCGTAAATACCCCTTTTTTGTTTTTAGTTTTCTGGGAAAATATATCGGGTAGGCCAGATATTTGGGGGTTCCCAGTTTATAATTTCTCCCCAAACTGTCGGGAAATTAGTATTAAGTGGTATCCGGTTTAATAGGTTGCGGATATATTTGTTGTGACATTGTCCGAACTTTAGGTTGGTTTAAATTTAAATTTAAAAATGGCTTCGGATTTGGCCAACCAGCTCCGATGGTTCGAATCCTTACAAGGATTGGTCGGCAGGAGAGACCGGGAGGAGGCGCTATTAAACAGGGCAGAACACCTCGACAGGCGCCTGGAGGTCGCTGAGAGGAGCACAGGATTGCTGCGGGATGCAAGGCCGCCTCCACCTGAGGACCAGATGGAGAGGATTGACGTGGACATGCGGCGCATCCTGGATGTGTACGACGAGGTCTCCGAAAGGGTTCGCCAGCTGGAGAGGTCTCGTCAGGGAAGGGCGAGCTCGGGACCCGTCATCAGGGATGCGGGCTCGGGTGTAGTGGGACGCCTTCCCACTCTGGACTTGCCCAGGTTTACAGGGAACCTGCGGGAGTGGAGCGGCTTCCGGAGCATGTTCGCCTCTCTCGTAGATTCACGCACCGACTTGACGAGGGCGGAGAAACTGGCGTATCTCCGCACGTCACTGGAGGGTGAGGCACTCTCCCTGATCCAGCACCTGGAGCTGGACGACGACAACTTCGGCACGGCGATGGAGTTGCTGGAGACGAGGTTCCAAAACCCTCGGCTCCTCGCCGACGCTCACGTGTTCCAAATACTGGGGCTGCCGAAGGTGACTGAGAGGTCTCAGTTGAGGCCGCTAATCCTCACGCCCGTGAAGGTGGCGTACAACGCCTTGCGCAGCTTGGGACTGCCAGTGGAACACTGGTCGTTTCTGCTGGTCCACATCCTGCTGGGCAAGGTGCCGCTGGAGTTGCGCGCCCGGTTCGAGCGGGAAAGGGGCCTTCACGCAGACCCGAAGGTCTTCCCCACGTTTGAGGAGCTACTTCGGGTCCTGGAGTGGGAGGCGAGGATGGTCGAGTCGGCGCCGCAGGAGGCGCAGCCCGCCGCTTCAGCTCGTGGCCCTGCCGGAACAGGACCGCGACCTACCAATTCCCGCACTCAGGGTGGGGTGAAGCGGACGGCGACGGTGACGAGTGCGTCGGAGCAGGAGTGCCCGAACTGTGGCCAGCCTCACGCGCTGGTGCAGTGTCCGGCCCTGCTTGCGCGGACGACTTCTGAACGACGAGGGATCGTTCGGAGGTTGCGTCGGTGCTACGGGTGCCTGGGGGGTCATTTGTTCAATGACTGCCCCACGGCACGGCCGTGTCCTGGGTGTGGGGGACCACACCATCAGCTCTTGTGCGTCAGGAGCGATGGTGCTGGTCGACAGCCCTCAGGGAGGGGGCCCTCCACGGGCGGGGGCGCTCCCACGCAGAGCCACGCATTGTACAACAATGAAGTGGCTACAGCGTGGAGCACACCCCCTCCACCCCAACCCACGGCAGCACCGGGCAGCCCAACAAGGGGCGTCCTACACGCGGCTCGGTCACCGACCTCACAGCCCGCGCGGACGCGGGCGAACTGGAGAGGTGGAGGGGTGATACCGGAGTCACCACGGGGGCCACCTCCCCAGCGTTATCCTTCTCCGCCGCTGGATCCGCGATTAATGCAATGGAGGGCGTACACGCCTCCCCTCCATGAGCATCCGAGGCTGGACTACCACCCGCCCTACTTTCAGTATGGCAGGGCAGCTGGATATGCCCCCCCTCCGATGGCCCTTATGACTCGGCAGCCATATTGGGCTGGGCCCTGTAGTCCGACGGGTTCGGACGGGCCTCGGAGGGATTGACTAGCCTCCGTTCCCTTGGCACAGGATCAACCGGTGGTCCTGCTGCCCACCCTCCGGTTAAGGGTTTGGGGTCCAAGAGGCGACTACGTCCGGATACGAGCGCTCTTGGACACAGGGTCCCAGGGGTGTATTTTGACAACCCGGGTTGCTCATCGCCTGGGCCTGGCTAAGTTTCCGTCACCGACTCCGTTGCGAGGAGTCGGGAACTCAGAGGTGCGGTCGGCTGGACAGACCCGCCTCTCCTTCTCGTCCGTACATTCCTATTCGGAAAGGATTGCGGTCAGGGCCACCGTCATGGATTCGGTTGTCGGTTGGCTTCCTCAGGCGGACATAGATCCGGATCTTTTGTCCTGTACTAAGGGTCTCAGGTTGGCGGATCCCCGCTTCGGGATGGCGGGTCCGGTAGACCTTTTGTTGGGTTCTGATGTACTGGGTTACATCATGAACGGCAAGCCTAGACTGCTGGATCAGTCTTCGCTGATGGCGCTGCCCACCATCTACGGGAACGCCATTTTGGGAATGGTGGATGAGTGGCAGCAGTCGAATCAGGCTTCTTTTACGGGAACGGCCCTCGCTCAGATCATGCAGAGGTTCTGGGAGATCGAAGAGCCGCCTACCGTGTCTCGGCTGGATCCCGAGCACGTGGAGTGTGAGAACTTTTATCAGGCTCACACTCGGAGAATGGTTTCTGGGCGATTGGAGACTAGGCTGCCTTTCCGGGATAACCCCCCCGCGTCTGGGCCAGTCTCGATCATTGGCCGAGAAAAGGCTCAGGTCCATGGAGCGACGCATGGCTCGAGATCCTGTACTTCGGGAAAAGTACATCGAGTTCATGAGGGAGTATGAGGCACTGGGCCACATGTCTCCGGCTCGCGACGACTGGTCGACCATGGACCACTACTTTTTGCCTCATCACGCTGTTTTGAAAGCGTCGACAGGCAAACTCAGGACGGTGTTCGATGGATCCGCTCCGACTTCGACAGGAGTGTCACTGAACCAGTGCCTCCACGCTGGACCGAAGTTACATCGGGATATTGTAGACATCATCCTGAATTTCCGTAGGCATCAGGTGGTGTTGGGAGCGGACATCCGTATGATGTTCCGACAAACGGTCATACACCCCGAGGACAGGAGGTTCCAGTTGATCCTCTGGCGGGAAAGTCCTCAGGACCCTATGATGGTGTATGAGTTGAACACCAACACCTATGGGTTGAGATCAAGCCCCTTCATTGCGATACGCTCACTGCTGGAGTTGGCGGAGCAAGAACGGGCTCGGTACCCACGTGCAGCCGCAGTTCTGGAACGCGACCTGTACGTGGACGACGTTTGCACTGGTGCGCAGACGGCGGAGGAAGCTCTGTTGCTCCGGGATGAGCTTACAGAGCTTCTCGCATCTGGAGGCTATGAGCTTCGGAAATGGCTCTCTAACGACCCCAACGTCCTGGCTGGTATCCCGGACGATCACCAGCAGGATCCGGGGCTCTTCGAGGAAGGTGACGATCCGCACGGGATTGCGGTTCTGGGCATGCAGTATCAACCGGTTGCTGACATCTTCACCTTTCGGGTGGCACTGGAAGCCACACGCGCGTGGACAAAACGGACGGTTTTGTCCACCATCGCCAGGATGTTTGATCCAAACGGTTGGATCAGTCCGGTTTTGTTCGCAGCCAAGTGTCTGTTACAGCGACTTTGGACTCTGAAGGTCTCATGGGACGACCCCCTGGTCGGAGACTCGCTTAACATTTGGCTTCGTTTGATATCTGACCTCGAAACGGTCAATCGAGTGGCGTTGCCCCGTCGCATTCTGCCACCAGGCTGTAGCCGGATCAGCCTGCACGGGTTCTGTGATGCGTCCGAGCTGGGTTATGCCGCATCTGTGTACTTACGTACAGTTGACGCTGGAGGCCACGTCAATGTCACGCTCTTATTGGGGAAGAGCAAGGTAGCTCCTATCAGGACACGACTCACTATTCCGAAACTGGAATTGAGCGGAGCCACATTACTTGCTCGGCTGCTCAAGCATGTATATCAGGAACTGTCCACCTCGATAGACATCCGGAATGTCTATGCGTGGTCCGACAGTCAGGTCGTGCTTGCCTGGTTAAGAGCAGCCCCTCACACCTTGGAGACCTTTGTGGGAAATCGGGTTTCCCAAGTCCAAAACCTTGGACTGGACATGGTTTGGAGACATGTCCCGGGTGAGTTGAACCCCGCTGACTGTGCTTCGCGCGGCTGTTCCGCGCCGGAGCTAGTTGATCACCCCTTATGGTGGGGTCCGGACTGGCTGCGGGAGCCAGAAGCTTCCTGGCCAGCTCTCGGCGCGGACTCGGAGCGAGCGGAGCTGCCCGGAGTCCGCGTGCATGCGATTGTGGCGGAAGTGCCCCCAGACCCTGACTGGTTGACGGGTCGTTACAGCAAGCTGGATAAGTTGTTGGGGGTAACTAGCTGGATTAAACGCTTCATCCACAACTGTCGTCACCCTCGTCAGAGGAGGAGTGACCAGATCGCCACTGTGGAGGAGCGTCGGAGTTCCTTGCTGCACCTCATTCGGCTGGTGCAGGTTGAGAGGTTTCCGACGGAACTTGAGGCGCTGCGCTGCGGACGCGCTCGCTTGAAGGGTGCGGTCGCCAAGTTGAACCCTTTCACAGATCAGGATGGTCTTCTGCGCGTAGGAGGTCGGCTCCGGAAAGCCAACCTGCCGTACGGCAGCAGGCACCCCCTGTTGCTACCGAAAGGAGGTCCTCTGGTGGACCTGCTGATCACCGATCGGCATATCGGTAACGCGCACGCTGGATGTGGCGCGCTTCTCGCTGTGTTGCAGCGTGAATTCTGGATCTTGTCGGCTCGCAGGGCGGTCCGAAAGGTGCTGTTTAGATGTGTCCCTTGTTATAGGCTCAAGGCGTCTACCATGCAGCCCATGATGGGAGATCTTCCTCCGGATAGGATTTCTCCCTCGAGGCCGTTCGACGGGGTCGGAACGGACTTCGCTGGGCCCTTCTCAGTCAAGTCATCGACGTTGCGTAACGCCAAGGTCGTTAAAGCCTACCTGTGCGTCTTTGTGTGTTTGGCCACCAAAGCAGTCCACCTGGAGCTGGTCTCTGCGCTGTCTACGGAGGCCTTTGTCGCGGCGCTGGATCGCTTTGTAGCGCGAAGAGGAGTACCCTCTTTAATACGTTCGGACAATGGCACAAATTATCGAGGGGCGGCGAATTATTTACGCGAAGTTAATAATTTTTTAAATTCTGGTAATAATAGTTTAAGTCTGGCTCTCGCCCAGCGGGGAATCAGCTGGCAATTTAGTGTGCCGGCCTGTCCTCACTGGGGAGGAATTTTTGAGGCTGCGGTGAAGTCTGCTAAAACCCATCTCCGCCGTGTCATCGGGGAGACCGTGTTAACTTGGGAAGAGTTAGTCACGGTACTATGCCGCGTGGAGGCAGTGCTTAATTCCCGTCCTCTCTGTCCAATCTCGCCTGACCCTAACGATCTAGAAGTCTTGACGCCGGGTCACTTCTTGATCGGTCAGCCTTTAACCGCGTTGCCGGAGTATCCCTGGAAGGATGAGCGCCCCGGACGCCTGTCCCGTTTTCAGTTATTGCAGCAAATAAGTCAAGACTTCTGGAGGCGCTGGTCGGCCGAGTACTTGCATCTGTTGCAACAACGGGTAAAATGGACAGATAGGACGGAGGCCCCTCGGGAAGGGGACTTAGTATTATTAAAAGAGGCAAATTTGGCCCCCCTACTCTGGCGTAGGGGACGTATTTTAAAATTGATATCTGGTACTGATGGCACACCCCGCGTGGCGGAGATTCTGGTTTCTGGTTCCAGACTTCAGCGCGCGGTGTCCTCTCTGGCACGCTTGCCTCTTTATTAGATATACGTGTTTTCAAGGTTAAAATTTGATTTAATTTTATTACTATTTTTGGTAAAGTGTTTTTTTTTGGTTTGATTTCCACTTTCGGGTCAAAGTTGGGAATTTCGTTTTATTTGGGGTCCGGATACTACTAAATACTAGTTACTAAATACTAGTTACTAAAATTGAGCTGGAGTTCAATTGGTCGGGGGTTTTGTTCCGTATAATCGGGCAACATTATATCGGCCATCGAAAATATAGCGGATCTATGTTGACAGCCGGCAGTCAAGTGACGTTGTCTCGTTTCGCCGGTACGTTCGAGCCACTCCTTGTTTTTTGTTTCTAACCTGGTTTGCTTTTCTGGATAAAAGTGTTATAGTGCTACGGGAATAGACTATTGTGCGGGAACACGTTATTAACATTAATTGTGACTACTGGATTAGTGCTGGACTATTAATTGTGAAGTGGCTGCTGGATTGGCCGCTTCTACAACGCCGGACCGTTGCTTGTGCTGGGACGGGAGATCGTCTGGAATTTGTCTGGTTTGGTGTCCACATATTCCCTTTTCTGACCCCGTTCCTTATTCCTCTCGACCAAACTGGGCTTTGGACGACGCCGGGAACCCTACGTAAGTGATTTCTTTTCGGTAACTTGTTTGCAATTAGGGGGTAAATATTAAAATCGGTATAAAAGCAAAATAATAATGTTTAGACTTGCTATGGGCCCCAAGTCGGTATTTCTGGCATAAATACTATACACCAACATTATAATAATTATAACAACTAATTATCGGAAAAATCAATTTTATATACGCACTATTCTAAGCTCTAATGTCAATTATTCCAAAGGCGTCGATTTGTTCGCGATGAGGCAAAACACTTAAAAACGCAATTTGATATAACCAAGGACAAATATGAAAAGAGTAAGAATTTGTTATAAAAGTGTAATTGAAAGATGTAAATTGTAAACTATTAATTTGATTAACTTTTGTTTAATTCTAAACTTAATTTGTAAATCCCTAACTAGTGATGTGTTTGTTCGGCCCCCGTATGTGGTACCTACTTGTTGCATCTTTTGTTCTATCTGTATTCACTTTTTTTTTCGTTTTCTTTATTTTATCAGTGAAAACTGTATATGGCTTTAGTGTTCTGTGTTCTAGTGTCTATTCATTTCGATTTTTTGATTGTGTAATGCTGTTTGTTTTCCATTTAGAATAAAATAAATTGCTAACTCTCTTAATTTTATCCAAGCTCGCCGATATATTATGTAGAAGTATACTTTTAACAAGCTATTTAAAAAAAAAAAGCATTTTCTGGAGGTGGCTATATTGCATTTGAAATTTGTGTGATTAAGCTAGTCAAGCCCCTTTTTTTGACACACTTCTTGAATTTGAAATTTAAAATAGTCTATAGTATTGTATCAGTAAAGAGTTTGTTTTATACCCATATTGAGAGAGTTGGGAAAAAATATGTACGTAATTATTTCACCATTTTGTGGGCCTCCGCTTCCAAGCCTGCCGTAAGGAACTTCGTTCTAAAACAACAAACAAACAACAGTTCATCCGTTCGGGTGATACGATGCCACTAACACACACAGACACGTCAAACTTATTTTGTACCGGGGATTAAAAACTATGTTGTTTTAAAATGTTAAGCATAAGATTTTCTTACCTGATGTAATTTATTTTCTGATTTTTTTTATGTGGCTTTTAATAAAGAGTTTTCTTATCTTGTTTTGTGACAGATACGTGCCCCAGACGGTGGGCGAGTACGTGGAAGAGCCGGTGATCACGTGGCTGCTGAGCGCCGTCTGTCACTCGCACCTCATCAAGAACCCCTACCTCGTCGCGAAGATCGTCGAAGTTTTATTTGTGGTAAACCTGTCTGTCCCACTCAAGTTGAAGGTAGGTTCTATTCTCTAGGTAGGAACGACGGCATACAATAGATTGTAATAACATCTGCGAAACATCCGTAAATGCAGATATTTATAAATACACTACCTAATCCCAAACTAAGCAAAAACGTTTGTAGAGAGCTTTAAACATTTGTTATTTTTGAGATTTAAACGAATTTTATGTTTTGTAACTGTTTAATTTTCTCGGTTCGATATTATATTTAAAACATGAAACGGGACTTAATCACGTAGTCAAATCACAATCAATAATAGATTTTTTCAAATATTTATCCGCAAGGTATAATAATGCCAAATCCATTGTCAAGAAATCGTGAGAAAGATTACAATCGGTTTTACCAACAGTATATAGATTACCTCTCGACTACGATCATACATTTTGGTAAAACGTGTACATACATCCAATATTAATAAAAACTCTAGTGGCAACATTTGAAGAAAACAATCCATTCCTAAAAAAAGATGGCGCCGAAAATGCTTTGAATTTTTTTTTTAGTTATTTGACATCGGCATTTGCTGTAATAGCTCCATTTGTAGAAAACCCTAAAAGTGGATGTTTTTCTTAAACTCTTAGATTCATTTGTTAATTAGTGACTAATAATTGCAATATTGTATCGTTTTCAGAATGCGTACGGCAAGTTCATGGAGCACCCTCTATCTCAGACTGTGTTGCCCAGCGCCCTGATGAAGTTCTACACGGATATTGAGACGACGGGCCAGAGTACAGAATTCTATGACAAATTCACTATCAGATTCCACATCAGCATCATACTGAAGGGAATGTGGGAACGTCCCATACACAAACAGGTGAGGTTCAAATTCACTTTTATTGGATTGGTATAGTAACTTACCATAAGAAGCCAACTAAATGTTCCCACTGCTGGGACTCGGGGTCTGTTCTCGCAAGGAGAGAGTCAAGGGCATAATCCACAATACTGGTCCTAGTGCGGATTGCTGGATATGGTATATAGCTATATAGTAACTTGATATATATAGAAAACTAGCGGCCCGTTCCGGCTTTGCTCGGATAATAACCTAGATATCAACTGCATCGCCATCTGCCGGGCTGATTTGTGAATCTAAACCATCGAGGGCCCTACCCAAACGCATACAGAAAAAATCATTCAAATCAGTTCAGCCGTTTAGGAGGAGTTCACTAACAACGAAAAGTGGCATTAATTTTTATATATATAGATAAATAATAGTAATCTGTTTCTTAGGTCTTTTTTTTTACTATTATGGGCTTACACTAGACCGCCATCTCGCCTGATGTTGAGCAACGATGTGGTCTACGATGGAGCGTGCTTACCTAGAAAAAAAAACGATTCACTCTCGATTTGAAGACACCAAGATTTTCTACTTGGTTGTTTGGTTACCTACTGAACTGAACTGTCATTATTTTAATGCTTTTTTAGCCTGATAAATGTAATATTCTTCATTATTTAACAGGGTACAATCCTCAAAAAAACTAAGTAGCCCGTTAGTTATATTGCCAAAAAATATTGTACAGGTATTTTTTCTTTTGTTTCACAAACAAAAAGTGACGAAGATACAGCGCTTCGAAGTTTCGTGTGACGTCACATGTGAGTACGATTTTTACTCACGAGTGACGTCGCGACCCCCCACTCTCGAAGTTTGATGGTCTATATTAGAAAAAATTCGTTTTAAAATTAATGTTGATTTATCGATGTGTATATTCGCAGGCAATCGTGAAAGAATCTCGGTCGGGGCGGCAGTTCGTGAAGTTTATCAACATGCTTATGAACGATACCACCTTCTTGCTCGACGAGTGTCTAACGGTGAGTAGATTTAAATACTGGAAATTAAAACTAAAACCAATGATGTTAAAATTAAGATTAAAACTAGATTTTTGGACGTTGGTGTTTAAAAAACGCCCTCACCCAAAGAGAGCCAGAATGGTAAGTTTTAACACTCTTTTACGACAGTCTTTGTTTGACCTAGCCAATGTTAGCCATGCACTAGACGTACTCCTTATGATTATGTTTTGTGGATATTTTCGTTTGTTCTGTATGTTTGATTAATATCAATACAAGATGGCCGTCTTCACAAAATGGAGGACAAAATATTTTTTTACAATATGGGTCAATCCTCCTGCCTCAATATTTGTATCAAATGAAAGGGCTTGACTAGTAGCATGCTATACATACACTATGGCAAATTTCAAATCCAATATGGCCGCCACCACAAAATGGCGAATTTAGTGTTGTGTTGTGGGATACCTATGTCCAATACTGCATGAGTAAATAGTGACTGACTAACGAGGCCAAATAATAATGATGATGTTTGTTCCTGTCCAGTACCTGAAGCGCATCCACGAAGCTCAAGAGCAGGCGGCGACGAGCACGGCCGGCGCGGCGCTGCAGGAGGCGCGCGCGCGTGCGCTGGCGCAGGACGAGCGCCAGTGCCGCTCCTACCTCACCCTCGCCAGGTACCTCTGACCTCTGACCTCTGACCGACGAGCACGGCCGGCGCGGCGCTGCAGGAGGCGCGCGCGCGGGCGCTGGCGCAGGACGAGCGCCAGTGCCGCTCCTACCTCACCCTCGCCAGGTACCTCTGACCTCTGACCGACGAGCACGGCCGGCGCGGCGCTGCAGGAGGCGCGCGCGCGGGCGCTGGCGCAGGACGAGCGCCAGTGCCGCTCCTACCTCACCCTCGCCAGGTACCTCTGACCTCTGACCTCTGACCGACGAGCACGGCCGGCGCGGCGCTGCAGGAGGCGCGCGCGCGGGCGCTGGCGCAGGACGAGCGCCAGTGCCGCTCCTACCTCACCCTCGCCAGGTACCTCTGACCTCTGACCGACGAGCACGGCCGGCGCGGCGCTGCAGGAGGCGCGCGCGCGGGCGCTGGCGCAGGACGAGCGCCAGTGCCGCTCCTACCTCACCCTCGCCAGGTACCTCTGACCTCTGACCTCTGACCGACGAGCACGGCCGGCGCGGCGCTGCAGGAGGCGCGCGCGCGGGCTCTGGCGCAGGACGAGCGCCAGTGCCGCTCCTACCTCACCCTCGCCAGGTACCTCTGACCTCTGACCTCTGACCGACGAGCACGGCCGGCGCGGCGCTGCAGGAGGTTCCTTCTACGTTTACCTTTACCCTTTCATAAAGAATCCTATGGCTGTTGGCCTCAGATGGCCTCTACTTACTGCCTACCACGTCTTTGGGCTTGTGCAGAAGGCGCAGAGCTTTCTACTAACCTAAACTTAAAGTGATACTAGTTAAGCGTTAGGTTAGTAGGGCCCTTGATGATTAAAGACTAGGCTAGCAAAGAAATCATAGGGTCAGGCCATAAACCCATATCAAGGCTCCTTTAAAAAAACCTACGTATACCATCGCCTTTTATCCCTCAGGTCATGACACTCATGACTGGATCAGCCCTTGACCCTGAGCTGCTGTATATTGCATGAGTTAGTTAACGTGAGGCTATGATAGCTGGGTTACGTGTGGTATGATCGCAGAGTAACGTGTGGTATGATCGCAGAGTAACGTGTGGTGTGATCGCAGAGTAACGTGTGGTGTGATCGCAGAGTAACGTGTGGTATGATCGCAGAGTAACGTGAGGCTATGTTCTCAGGGAGACGGTGGACATGCTGCAGTACCTGACGGTGGAGATCAAGGAGCCGTTCCTGCGGCTGGAGCTGGTGGACCGGCTCGCGTCCATGCTCAACTTCAACCTGCAGCAGCTCTGCGGGCCCAAGTGCAAGAACCTCAAGGTAACCGGGGCTTATTGATGTGATAACTTCTTTTAGCACGCCACACACAGATTTGCCGTGGGTTGTGAATCGAATTGTAGCGTCACGCTCGGGAAAAATCTTCGGGTAAACTCGTTTTTAGTAGTGGTAGGACTCTTAGCAGTCCGCCTGGGGAAGTACCACACCTTTGCCAGTTATTCTACCGCCAAGCAGTACTGTTACTGTGTTCCGGTATGAAGGGCAATGTTTCCAGAGAAATTACAGGGCTTAGAGACATAATATCTTAGATCTCTGGGCGACGCTCGTCGCAGTGCAGTGATAGGTAATGATTTGGACTATCATGTTCCAATAGCTACCATCAGCCACATGACCTGCTCGTCTCGTACCTCTATGCTATAAAAAAAAAAACTCGGATGATCTTGATGGTCATGGCCACGCCCTCCTGTTGCACCCGCGTAGTTTCTAAAGTGAGCTATCAAATTCTGAGTTATTACTTCTATCGGCAGTCCTTATCACTGCATTTTTTAATTATTAATTGATGAGTGTCCCTTTAGGAGTTGGGACGTTTTGCCGCAAGAAATCGTGTCGCTGTTTTTTGCTTTGCGAAAACGCGTCACTTCGCAGTTTTGTGTTTGAACCCTAATCCAGTCGAGGCAATAAAATAAATCGTATCAATGTGGTGTGCAGGTGAAGCGTCCGGAGAAGTACGGCTGGGAGCCGCGGCGGCTGCTCTCTCAGCTGGTCGACATCTACCTGCACCTCGACTCGCCGCCCTTCCACGCCGCGCTCGCCGCCGACGAGGTAACACCATCGGACTATCTTACTCCTATCTTCCGCTGTGGGACATATAGTTCAGTCGGGGCAGACATAAAATTAGCCTGAAATAGAATCCGGGTAGTGATTTCTTTTTTTTAAACGTCGAAGAGGGTGGTTGGAAGTATAAATCTCGATTTTCGAACAAATCCCGGTAGAGGGTTCACCGCCATCTTGTTTTAAAGTTTTTGTGAAATACTTCGTTAATTTTCAACTTTAGAGAAAAAATGATAGTATCCAAAGTTGTTGGAAATTTAATTTCTCACAAGTTTGATTCATGTAATTTTTACGCTAGGATCAATATTCGCAGTGTATTGCTATCAAGTTTATCAAAAAAATCGTAATTGGTGGAATTTTATTTTCTTCAACTTTGGTTGTCGCACTTCTTAGGGTTCCGTACCCAAAGGGTAAAAACGAAACCCTGTTACTGAGACTTGGCTGTCCCGTCTGTACGTCCGTCCGTCTGTCTGTCACCAGGCTGTATCTCAAGAACGGTGATAGATAGACAGTTGAAATTTCCACAGATGATGTATTTCTATTGCCGCTATAACAATAAATACTAAAAATAAAATAAGTAAAAAAAGTGCGAGAACAAAAGTTGAAGAAAATAAAATTACACTCATTACGATTTTTTTGATAAACTTGATAGTATAACTCTGCAAATATTGATCCTAGCGTATAAATGCCAAGAATCAAACTTGTGAGAAATTAAATTTCCAACAACTTTGGATACGGCAATTTTTGCTCTAATGTTGAAAATTAACGAAGTATTTCACAAAAACTTTAAAACAAGATGGCGGCGAACCCTGTACCGGGATTAGTTAGAAAATCGAGATTTATTCTTCCAACAACCCTCCCCGACGTTTAAAAAAAAAATAGCTCCCCGGAATTTTTTCTATTTCAATGTCTGCCCCGACTGGGCTAATAGCCCTCCCACAGAAGCAGTCGCAGCCCTAAAGTTTGGGGGCAGCCTACAATAGGTCGAGTAAAAAAGTAGCACTTCACGATTTTACCCTTGTAGATGCGGTTCCAGTTGTTTTTCCGCGGTAAAAAATAGTTATGTACTAATCGTAATTTTGTAAATTTTTTGATATGTTCAATTGAACGTATTAGATTTTGGGGGGGCCATGTCCTCTGTGACCTCTTGTGTTTTTTTTGCAGATATATGTATGTATATATTACAAATTAGTTGTTTTTTTTTAATTAACTTATACGATTTTGGGGGGAGGTGTTTTTAGGCAGATATGATATAAATATATGTTTAGTGACGCCTCGACTCTGTCTTATTTTGGCATAAAGCACATTTAAATCGGAGTCAATACACAAAAAAATCTTCAAATAAATCTAATAAATTTTATTTTATCTAATAATTAATATTTTGCCGTATAAAATGGTTTCGAAGTTAAAAAAATTACGAGTATACTACCGAACGCAGGTTTTTTGTTTTTCAAGTTGTTTTACCTTAAATAGCTAATATAAAACAAAAAAATACTGTTTTCACTTAAATTTATAATGTAGCTTCTAAACCACTTAACATCCCAATAACACTTATACTCAAGTGTCGAACCTGTTAGCACATTTGTAGCGCAATATTTGCAAACAAACGATGCTGTTAGAATCCTCTTGAACCGCCTTTGAGATTATTAGATTTAAATGGGTTCTAGTAAGGACACACTTTATAAGCCGTAGCATAAACAATGCACTCTCTTAACCCAATACCCGTTTTCCCTCCATTTTTGTAAACGCGGACGTAGCGGTCATCGTAGTCATCGCCGCCGCTGGTGGACTTAGCCATGGCCGATCCCTCGATTATCGGTCACTGAGAGTACGCCGCTTGTGGTAGTTACATTGATCTCACCGGCGAGGTAATCGGGGCCTCTCGGATCCATCAGCGGATCCTGAGACCTTTGCATATAATAATAAACCAGCTGGCATCAGAAGTTCCACATTATCCTGTTATTTCCCCAGGATAAAATGTAGCCTATGTGCAATTCCAGGCTATGTTCGAAAGTGTTTCTGCTGCGTTTCTCGTAAATGGGCATTTTCACAAAAATGTATACCCTCTTCTCACTTCACCAAATATTGATCATTCCGGAGCATTCCATTTTGTGACCGGATTTTATGCTTAATTTGTTTCACAGTAGGAACATTTGTTTCTAAATAAACTAGATATATTTCGAAACAAATGTTACTGCTAGGTACTGTAAAACAAATTTGGTATAAAATTGGGTCACACAATGGAGTGTTCCGGATTGATAAATATTTGGTTAAGTGAAAAGAGGGGTACACATTTTTATGAAAACGTCCAAATAACAAAGTAATAATCTGAGTGTCAATGTTGTGATTGCAGCGGTCGTTCCGCAAGGAGTTGTTCGAGGAGGCGGCGGTGCGGCTCGCGAAGGCGTGCATCAAGACGCCCTCCGAGATCGAGCGGTTCAAGGCGCTCGCCGACAACGCCTACCAGATCGTCGGTCAGTTACTACTCACATAACATTATGATTTATTGATGTATTTTCCACAGACACGCCCGTAAAGCCCGTATCTTTTGATGATTTTTCAACTTTAGTCTCCAGAGATGCGGAGACCGTATTTATTTTTGAAGTGAAAACTTATTTTGGCGCGCCACAGTCAGATTTTTCGTGGGCTATGAATTGAATTCTAGCATCACGCTCGGGTATGATAAGAAATCTTCGGGTAAACTCGGGACCATGGCCATTGGCCATCTAGAAATGCGTAAGCCTTTCCCATCGGCTGTCTAGAAATGCTGATGCATTTCTAGATGGCCATGCTCATAGCCACGCCCTCCGGTTTCACCCGCGTTGTTTCCAAAGTAAGCTATCAAATTCCGAGTAGTTAAAAGTTTTTTTTAAGTTAAAACATATTTTGGCCCACCACATAGAGATTTTCTGTGGGCTGTGAATTGAGCTCAACCGTCACGTTCGTAAATTTAAAAAATCTTCTGGTAAACTCGGATTGTCCATGCTCATGGCCTACGTCCTCGGGTGTCAACCGCGTAGTTTCTAAAGTGAGTTATCAAATTCCGAGTTATAAGTTCTCTTTTATCGGTAGTGCCAATTTTTTTTACTTTAACAACCAGTTAGCAGAGTTAGTTTGAAATGGAACTGGGCTGGACCCGTCTGCCGCATGTCGGATGATCTTTGGGCCAAAATCACCACACAGTGGAAGCCAGATCGCAAACGACATTGCGGTAGACCAACTAAGCGATGGCGGGATGACCTCGACGAACATTTTAAGGAACACACTGGCTCAGGATAGGGACAAGTGGAAAGAGGGTATGGAGGCCTTTGCCCAGCATTGGGACACTTCAAATAATAATAATTTAACAACCAGAGATACGCAGGCCCTATTTATTTATTGATTGACCTCGTGGCTTAGTTGGCAGTAAGCCTGCGAGGCCGTGGGTCGTGCGTTCGATTCCCAGTCCCACCGTGCGCAAATATTTTTGTGTGATTAATACAAATATTTGTTCTGTGTCTGGGTGTTTCATATGTGTATTTATATACAACTATAAAAATATTATATCAGGCATCTGGCTCCCATAGTAGCTACGCCTAGCTTGGGGTTCTAGAACAAGAAGTCTCGTATTTTTTAAATTAATTTCAGCTTTAGCTACCACTGTCACGCACCAGGCGTATTTATTGATATAAATGTGTTCCAGTGTCGAACCAGCAGAAGAATGACGAAGACGCGGACGCGCCGGAGGAATTCCGCGACCCGCTCATGGACACGCTCATGACCGACCCCGTCATGTTGCCCTCGGGAAAGGTACGAACCTTAGATAAAGAATAACATAACATAAAACATAATTTATTTCGTTACCAAGTAAGCTGTTACAATAATGTCGGTTCCCTGCCTTTTGCTTTAGAATAAGTTAATAGATCCGGGTTTTCCGCACGGTTCCTTTGTACCAATCGTAAGCTGATGAGGTGTATGTTAGCTAATTAGCTATGGCGACATAGGTAGTGATGTGCCGCGACAAAAGTTTGACACTTCCACAAGAGCGACCAGACGCGTGCTTTCGGTGTAAAGCGTTTGTTCTAACTCTATACATAGTACCTACGTAAGTTAAGCTACGTAAGTAAATTACGGCTGGTCTAGTCGGGAGAACGGCGCCTGCCGATCCGGAGGCCCCGGGTTCAAACCCCACACGCACCACTGTCTTTTCGAAGTCATGTGCGTAATGCCGCTAACTTAAAACGGTGAAGGAAAACATCGTGAGGAAACCGACATGTACCTAGAATCTTTCGGAGTCATGTGTCATCCGCCAACCCGGACTGGGCCAGCGTGGTGGATTATGGCCTTAACTATCTCCTTGCGAGAGAAGGCCCCGAGTCCCAGCAGTGGGAACGTTTAGTGGGCTGTTGATGATGATGATGACATAGTACCTACCTATATGTAAACTCTTTGGTACGAACTACTTGTACATATTTTATTATAGTGACGGGACTTGCAGGGGAATATGCCTGGTAGGAAGCAACACCCTTGCCCATAACTGCACAGTGCCGTTATTGGTATATGAAGAGGTCAAATCATTATCTAGCACTGCACTACGGTCGTCACTCAGACATATAATGTTAATTTATACGCTGTAGAAGTAGGAGCGAGAGGTATACCAGCAAAATCTCTCTATAACCTGCTTAAAGACCTTGGATTGTCCAGAAGTGCAGTAAGTTCTATACTAGAACGAGTATCTAAAGCTGCACTAGTAGGATCATATCGGATTTGGCTGGGCAGGGAGAGAAATACGAGTAGTGAAGGTGAGTGTTGACGTACGTCAATGTAAGGGGCCCCTTTTAAACCTACAGCCCGAGTCACAAGTCTTGGGGTCTATTCGAGATTTCTCTCTCTGCCACACGATGGACCCGGCACCCGCACGGTGAATCCATGGAATGCTAAGAAGTACGTCTCTCTGTTTTATCTCTATGGTCCTTTAATTTCTCTGGAAACATTACCTTTCAAACCTGAACATCTTGTGTAAAGAGCATAGTACATTGCTAGGTACAGTGCATTGATTTGAACTCTTCACGTTCAGAATTCTATGTGGCGCTGTGTTTTTGTGTGCGTAATGCCACTAACTTAAAACATTGAAGGAAAACGTCGTGAGGAAACCGACATGTACCTAGAATATTTCGAGGTCATGTCATCCACCAACCCACACTGGACCAGCATGGTGAATTGTGACCTTGACTCTCTGCTTGCACGAGAAGTCCCAGCAGTGGGAACATTTAGTGGGCAGTTTATGCTGCTGTGTTGTAATTAGCACTTGTTACTTACCATCCGGCTCACATCCTGCGTATATCGACACATTATCTTATGAAAAAAAGTCAGTACGTGTGCAATTGTAATTTGTAGTTGTAAGTGTAATTTTATTGAAGTTTGTAATATTTATATGAGGCATCATTTTTATTAAATTTTCCAGATAATGGACAGATCAGTGATATTGCGCCACTTGCTGAACAGTTCGACGGACCCTTTCAACCGGCAGCCGCTCACGGAGGATCAGCTGCGTCCAGGTAACTCAGTCAACTTACCTCTTCATTACACCGGCTGGTCGACTTCCTCGGTCTGAAATTACAGATTAAATAGATGAAAGAATATGGCGTTGACGTCACCAGTGGCGTAATTAAAAACTATTTTTGAAAGGTCATTAGCGTTCTGAAAATGCCGCATTGACAAGTGTCTGGGTTTTTTAAGGTTCTTTTGGCGTACCACATATATAGACTTTTCGTGGGATGTGAATGAAGCTCAGCGTCACGCTCGGAAATTAAAGAAATGTTCGTATGAACTCAGGACCGCCGAGTGTGCCAGAGCGAGAAAAATGTCAGTTGCTGCTGTCACTGTCTTGTTTTTAATGAGGGAGTTTCCGACGAGACAAAAATAGTTCCAACGGACGCACTAGATGGCGATTGTTCGAGATGCAGATAGATCTGTCTCTACCATATACTCTCAACAGTGTAATCCCTTTAGAGACTCTACCCGTTTTCAGGGAAAAAGTATAGTGTAAAAAGTGTCTTTTTTAATTTTAAAATATTGGGAATAAAAATAGCTAATTAGGTTGATAATGTAATAAAAAACCGTTACTGATCACAATCCCTTTTCAGTAAAAATCTTTAGAACTCCAGAGGCAATAGACACCAACTAAGCCAAAGTAGAAGGAAAATTCAAAGATATAAATAGCAACACTGATACGACAATATTTTATCCACAGACTAAGTAGAGAGATACTCTCTCGGCTGAAGGATTAGTATCCATAGCCAAGAATAAATTTAAAAAATTTATATTTTGTCTTTCATCAGGTTTACGAATTTGTTTTGAAATTTTGATGTTTTGATATAGTTTTCATTCGAATAAAATGCGTACATGGATAAAGTAGTTTATTATTTATTACTAGAAGTCGTGCTTTCGCAAATTGAATGAATTGAGTCCCATTATGCCTACCGCTTTTGACAACAAACCAAAAGACCTACAAGCGCCTCCTATTATCGTTTTATTAAACCATATCTTTTTGTCTCGTCGGAAAACGGCTCATTTATTCTTGGCCATGGATACTAGTCCTTCAGCCGCAACTGTTACTGTCGTGTCCCTGTGTTTACTATATTAATTTATACGTAATCGTTTTTATTTTTATATTATAACATAATTCAATTTTTATATGTAGTTATTTCTTTTTTTAGTTTTCACTTCTGATATCCAGTTTTAAACAAATTTTTTTAAATTACATAATAATTATGGAATCTGTCAAAAGAGTTATCTTTATCTCAAATAATATGCAACTCCAATTAATTGTAAAACATTGTTTTGGAGTAGGTGTAGTGGTTCCAAAGATCACCTCAAATATACAAAATTCCAAATTACTATAACAATAGAACCACATTTTTTTTCTAAATTATTCTAAAATAATTTTCTTCGCCTTTCAATTGTTCTAAGGGAATTTTCGTTTGTTTTGCAGCAACTGAGCTCAAGGAGAAGATCTATCAATGGCAGCGCGAAAAGAAAGGATCGACGTCTTCGTCATAAGCTCCAAAGCCAATAATTAAGTCTGATGTATATAGGCAACGTTATATAAAGACTAATCGGCTGGACGTTTCCGCCTCTACCTATAGATGGGAGGACTATTGTCCGCAGAGTGAATGTGAGATTATTCCATGTGTGTAGTCTGTGAGAATATTCCACTGAGTTCTATATTACGAGCAGCTTTAGAATGTTTCACAAATGAAACATGTGTTTTAAAGACGATTTTAGTAGACAATATATTCACAAGTTTCTATTGCGTGACGTCTGAGGTCACTCGTGCTATGAATGCCCCACCTTTGAATAACTGCAAGAAAGACTCGATAGTGTTCATGTTTACACGGATCATAAATGAAGTAGAGACGAATCGGTAATACCGCGTCTATCAATTAATTTGACAAAACAATCTGAAACATGCATTTGTTTCTTCATATCATCACACAAATTGTGTAGGCCTAATAAAATCAACACATTTCCTTACAAGGTGCTTGTTTGGATGTACACATCATTTATAAATCGGCGAGCACTGGCACATATTTTAGTAATTCATAGTGCGGCAAATTTATATCTTCATGCATTTTATAGAACCTTACTGTTTTATTTAAATTTGAATTCAAATACAATTATAGCATTATCAGTAGTCACCCATTAGTCTAACTAATGAATACTTTAGGAATAAAAATATATTTAAAGCTATAGGTTGTATTGAAAACTTGAAATGTTATTTTATGAGCAAAAAAAATATTAGAAAAGATAAATTAGCAAAATTTGAGTATTATACACAATTAGTTAATTTACTATTTGCATATTAGTGATATTATCTTTAGTTATTCTATTAATAAACATTATTTTATATGATTTATCTCTCTGTCAATGTGATTTTGTTCCTTAATGGTTAGATTTTGAAATGGATTACATAATCATTTGTCAAAAGTAAAACAGAATTGTAAATTTCAATGTAAGTATGTAATTTGAAGCAACAGGTAAACCTATCACTGCCAAGTCTATGAAACTTAGTATGTTGTAGAACAGGCATTCCTTAGATCAAATCCATTTCTATAAAATTTAATGTTGGTCTCACTTGTATGATAATTTGATGTGTAATTTATCTTTATATTGGATATTATAAACTAGAGGTCATTTATGTTGATGTCAATAAAATAAATAACTATAAATTGTTGTTTCAATTTCATGTTGTAAGTATTTTATTAATTGTATAATTTTAAGTACAGAAGTGAACATTTTTTATGGTTCTGTTGTTGGTGCTATGAGTCCATAGACAAGTGGTAGAAACACCTTATCACCAGGAGAAGTCTACCTAGGTTCTTTCTTTACTGTCATGGCTTGCATTCGGTAATGCTACCGTAATTTCGCCAGCGTTTGAACATTGAGAGTGTCTTTTGCCTAGGTTAATAACCAAAACCAATGATTCAGATGCAAGGTGAGGTGTTCAATATTATCCATCCAGGGAGGGTTGCTTGTAACTCTAAGAATGCTGTTTCTAGTTTAAAATCACATCTTATTTATCTAATAGATCATTATTTTAAATAGTTGTTAAAAAGAACCATTAAAAATCACCTTTATCACAATGGTTTCTGACAGATCATCCATAGATAATCCCAACATTTTAGACTCTCTTGTTGCCTATGGAACTGAAACTCATAGGACATTTCTCAAAAGATGTGTGAACAAAGGCTAAAGTACATATCTGTTATGGTTTTTTAAAGTAGGACATTGCAGTTACAATATCAGTACTTGCATAGATTGCCATTACATATATTTCCAAATCCAATATGATCCTGCATATTAAAATAATACCCAGCACCAGTAAAAAGATAAGATGAACTGACTGTTCTAAACTCCAGTAAAATTGATTCATGCTAAAGATTTTCATAGACATGTTAAGATTGGGTCCAAATTTAACAAATCCTAGTTTATTAAGTTAGTGACTAAATTACTGTGTTTATACCATTGAGTACTTATCTACTTATATCCTACTCTAGGGTTGGTTGGTTAATCAAAGTTCATGTCTCACACGGCTGGATCCAATAGATGTCTCAGAGCTCGGAGAGTTGAAATCCTCTCATGATAGGTACTCTATGGTTTATACACACAGTAATTCACACATCGGCTTCTCGAACTTAGGTTTCAACAACATCAAGCAGACTTTTTTAAAATAATAACCTAGATGCAATATAAAATTTATAACAAGCACTTAAGTTTGTATTTATTCTACATTGCTAGTTCAATTTCAGCTGATATCCACCACATTTAATTTAGCTATTTATTTTATTGGACTATTCTCTTAACACAATACTTACAGACAGAAAATGAAAATTGTTAAGTTACAGATTGGTTACTGAAAGCTGTAGCATATAATATAAATTTGGAGCATGTGCAAATATGCATGTCATATATGTGGAGAATTTTTTCCAGGCATAGTCTAAAGACTACACGTAGATAAAATTTATAACAGAAGAATTTTTCATTATGGAACTCTGCACTGAGTTTATAATGTGGTCTATTCTAGATCGGACAGTCTATCGCCTAACTAAAACTGTCTTAGCTTTCACATTGCTCTCTCTTTTCTTTTCACTTAACATTACAGAGACAGCAACAGGAAAGCCAGAGCAGATTTAGTCAGGTGGTAGACCCACTGGAGTTCTAAATGTAAGCTGGATATGTATTCTTCCTATATCCTGTTTAAGCCCCAAGCTTTCATATTTATAATGTTAGTAGTATAGAGAGAACTAAACTTTAGTTAATCAATCTGTAACTTTAAAGACAGTTTTGTAAAAAAATCTGTCATACCCTTATAAATTAAACATTCGAGTTCCTAAGTACCTATTTGAGATAGCATCTACGTTTTGTAGTGATACATTGGTAACAATAAATGCAAATAAAGAATGAGCACAGGAAGTTCTTTACATCTGTATACATGTAGCGAGATTCTATCAGTAAACTAAATTATGAATCTTGATCTGTTACCATAACTGAATACATTTCACAAACAAAACAGTTATAGATTTAGAAACATGTATGTATATCTTAATAATATAATAAAATAATTTGTGTACAATAATTACATAATTGTGATGTTTTGCATTAATTGTCCACATTGATTTAAATTATGCAGCAGTAAAGGCCATTTTTCATAAGACATGTATCAACTTTTACAATAATATTAAATAAATAGAAAAATATTGTCTAACATTTGACTAATATTATCTAAGTAAAAATGGTAGACGAAATGCAAACAATAAAGATATCATATAGAGCATTCCAAAGTAAAAATTAAGCCTGGCAGTTTGCCGAGGCACATATCTCATTGTTTCAGGGCTCCTGAACCTTCTTTCAATTTCAAATGCCCTTGGGAGAGTCAACATTGGCAGTAAGAACCAAAATGAACATCTGACTGATGCCACCACAAACATAATGTATGGAATAAATAGTAAAAATGCATACAGTAAATAGGAAGCCGTTCTCCCAACCAATATTGCTAATGTAACTATTTCCGCCTTACTATCTGTTTCCAAGTCTCTAGTATTATTGCTGTGGAGAATAGCCTCTGTATTAAGTGCTAGTGGTATAGCATAATAAATTATTGGCCAGTCCACTCTTCCTGTTTGTGCTAAAAAAGCAAAAACAACAGAAACAGGGCCAAATATCACTAGCACTAATATATCCCCCAACGCAATATACTTTAGTCCGATTCCTCCTGTATATAAAAAAGAAGATGATAGGCCTCCAAAGTAAACTAATGCTAAATGTTCCATCCGCGCCGGTGACAGTATCACTAATGGCACAAAAAACGCACAACCTGCCAAATAAAGAATAGCACCCAGAGAAACTACCTCATCAACACTAAGGATGTGGTCAACAAGAGTTCTGTCGTCAGATTTACGATTGTCGATGCCTTTCACGAAATCGAAGTACGTGTTGACGACGTTTCCGGCGCCATGTACGGGTATGACGGTGCACAGCGTGAGCAGGAGGGTGCACCAACTGAAGCCGCTGTCTCCGGGCAGCCGGTACGCCAGTGCGGCGCCCAGCAACGTAGGCAGGAGGCTTGCGCTCAGAGACCACGGTCGCAGAGCCACCACATAAGTCCGAACTTTCATCAGCGGGCTTCGTGTCGATATTAGTATCTCTTTCGGCTGCTCCAGAAGGTTTCCTTCGTCAGCGGATACGTCAACATCGACCGACTTTTTTACGTTTTCCATTATAAAATGTAATAAAACACCGACAAGTTTTGAGTTGTTATTTAGTGTTCTAAGACGGGACTCTTTTTCCTTGAATCAGTAAACACACAATTTTATAACTGTTATGATAGAACTGTTTTTAGTTCACAAGCGGTTTGTTTGGATTTTGGATTTCTCTTTTTCTTCGAGTAGGTAGGTTACCCGAATTCCAATCCAAACATTCCAAACCCAATCCCGCGAATCCGTGTTGCCAACTCTTATGATAAAGATTACTATTTCGTTTGCGAATATCAAATAAGGTTTATTCCCGTTCGTCCCCACATCGTCGTCCCCACTGGGGACGAGTGGGAATAAAAAAGTTTCGATCGTCCCCAGTGGGAACGAATGGGAAAAAAACAGTTGCGTTCGTCCCCAGGGTTTATTCCCGTTCGTCCCCACTGGGGACGACTGGGAATAAAAAAGTTTCGATCGTCCCCAGTGGTACCTAACGATTGGAACTTTTTATTTCCCCATTCGTTCGGCTATTGACCGAGATTCAAAAAGCAATGATCACAACATTATATTAATTAAAAAAGGAGTAAGTTCTAATACTTTATTGTGGTGTAATAAAAACATTCATTGTAATCCCACTAATGTTATAAATGTCAAAGTATGGATATTATGGTTGGATATATGGATGTTTGTTGCTCAATCTCGTCGTAACGTATGAACGGATCAGGCTAAAATTTGTAATACAGTTAGATTAGTCTGGAAGAATACATACTTTTTATAAAATAACAGGAACGGGAACTACGCGGGTAAAACTGCAGGGCACTGCTAAATTCCAATAATTTAACCAAACATTAAATAAATACAAACGTAAAAAAAAATTCGAATTAACATAGGTACGTATTTATTAAAAAAAAATGAAACAAATGTTTGAATCACTATTTATGTAGCCATGTACCTACTGTGATCGGTAAATTGTAAGTATGGTGATGTAACAAACAATAGATACATAATGACTCACCCTCACACCACCCTGGCTTATCGTATTGCCATTGTATGCATGACCTTGAAATAGCCAATCATACCACCGCAATAAGTGTCGTTGATGCGCTTTTCGCAACCCGCAAAGGGTTTGTTATTTTAGTCAGCAAACTTCGGTCATGACGGAACGAAGTGCAGCGTGTAGTTCAAATGGCCAAACAACGTTTGTGTATATCAAACGAAAACATGGGACTGTTTTACTTCATGGTGGTCACCAATATTACAAAAAAAGGCAATATAAAAGTGACTTAATTGTGTGGGATTGCTGTCAACGCAATTTAAAGTGCAGAGGTTGCTTAAAAATCAAAGTAAGTGTTTTTATATAGCTATATATACTAGTTATTAACATTTAACAGATGCTATATACCTGTAAGGTATAATTTTATATGATACCATTTCCTTTAACTAGTTTCTTCAACGGAGATAGGTGTCAGTATTAGAACTTAATCCTTTTTTTAATTAATATAATGTTGTGATCATTGCTTTTTTACTCTCGGTCAATAGCGGAACGAATGGGAAAATAAAAAGTTCCAACCGTTAGGTACCACCGGGGACGATCGAAACTTTTTTATTCCCAGTCGTCCCCAGCGGGGACGACGATGTGGGGACGAACGGGAATAAACCCTGGGGACGAACGCAACTTTTTTTTTCCCATTCGTTCCCACTGGGGACGATCGAAACTTTTTTATTCCCACTCGTCCCCAGTGGGGACGACGATGTGGGGACGAACGGGAATAAACCAGACTACAATTAATGTGCTAACAACTTTGACACTTGAGTCGGGGTTCTCAAGTGGTCTAGAAGCTGTTACATTTTAAATTATAAAGAAGACATAGGTAGTGATTTTCCGTTTGTTTTAAATTAAATGTATATAATGTAACAAATACGAAAAAAACAGAAAACTGCATTCGATAGCATGAATCGTTTTTTTTTCATTTTCACTACTTCGCGACCATTTTCCATTTTATGATTTTTCTACGAAACTGATCTTTTGTTTTGATGAGGTTTACGTCAAAAGAAAGACTGTTTCAAGTAGATGCTACATGGGCATAACTCTGTAAATAAAAATACAAACAAAAACCTGCCAAAAACCTGAGTTAAGTTTGTTAGTTTTCATCATTTCGTGTAATATAGTTCCCACGCCGTATCAAGCCGTTATCTTAAAACATTTCTTATCTTATAGTATTCGGACTATAATGCTAGTCCTTTCATATACTAATCAAGAAATTGTAAAAAATCGTCCCGTATCGTTAAAAATGCAGTTTCTACGAAAGCGATAAAATTTATGTTTTAGCTTAATGGCCTGGTTACAATAATGATTTAGTGAGATACCACCAGTACAAAAAAGTAGGTTTAAGGATAATGATGATGATGAATTTTCGAAGACAAAAGTCGAAAGTTGAGTGAACATTTCCCTTAAAGGCTACAAAAGTAATGTCCTGGCAATATCTGTTCTGTAAAGTTATGACAAAATCCAACGACAGTGACAGTTCGTAAAAACACATCAGTTTTTTTATCAGGACAATCAGCTGTTGTGATCTGCCTGGCTCTGAAAAAGCGCCAAGAAAAACTGCGCATAATCCATCGCATCAGCGTGAATCCTCTGATTACCTTTCCAAGTAAATAGTGAAACGCAATCCGAACGGCTTCAATTCGGAATGACAATCCTTGGTAGCGATTCTAAATCCATTCGGTTGGATCCGACACGGAATCTCATCTCTCGGTTTTTGTCTTATCTGTTTACCATGACAGAGACAGGGATTGTCATTCCGATTCCGAACCATTCGTAATTGCATTTAGAATCGCTACACTTATCTCTGTTAGAGATGATTCACACGGCGCGGCTGCCAACCGCGCCCGCGCGCGAGCGCGGCAGATTTCCATATTAAATTTAATTCAATTCACACGACGCGGTTTACGGACGCGGCGGCTGCGGCATTACTTTGTCATAATGAATGTAGCATAATGTATAGTGTCATAATGCAACTTTCGCATAATCATTTTTTGGCGTCATGTGTTTTAAGCATAACAATCTATTGTACTACATTTTATTCGACTATTGATGAGACGCATAATAGTTTTTAAGCATTTTTTTATTTGTTCTATTTTTTTTAAGGTGCCGTTTAAATCGCATAATTTTTTTTTCCTAATTTACTTTGTCATAATGAATGTAGCATAACATAGTGTCATAATGTAACTTTTGCATAATCGTTTTTTGGCGTTATGTGTTTTAATCATAAAAATCTATTGTGCTACATTCAATTCGACTGTTGCTCAGACGCATTTAGGCATTTTTTAATTATTTGTTGTGCTACGTAATACCTAGTCTTGTCGCTACTACCCCTAGAGTGTATTTAAAAAATGCGGGAGCCAGAAGCTCAAGGGAGGTCCTGAGTGGAGCGATCCATGCGAGGCCAAGCGTAGCGAAGGGGGGAGGTGGCGAGCGAAGCGAGCCAACGACCTCCGTAGTGGAGTGCAGGCCGAGTATGGAGAAGCAACACTCAGGGCTGACCGAAGAGCTTCTGGCGGGAGCCCACCCGGAGTCAAAAAGTGCACCATATGTCTTAGGTGTATGTAGGTTTTTAAGTCCTAAAAACGTTATGTCTACATAAATTGGTACAAAAATTGTTATACTACTGCATAGTCCTGCATAGATATTCCATTAAATTAGTAGATACCTACATTACGAATAATAAATATTGTTGTCGAAGTACTCACCCGCATTTCACACACCCACGTATTTTATTTATGTATCTCGCTCTTCGCTTCGCTCTTTACACTTGTTTTTTAGTTAGGCGTTTAAAGTTTATGCCGTTGATCAGTATGTTTAAGTATTGTTATGCTTTTCTCAATGTGTGCCTTTAACCATTATGCTATTTATAGTTATGCGTCGAAACATTATACTAAGTTATCTGTATGCTATATATGGCTATGCGTTTAAACATTATGCTAAGTTATCGTTATGTTATATATGGTTATGCTAGTTAACATTATGCGAAGACAGTTATGCGTTTAGTTGTTATGGTAAATTATCATTAGTCCTAAAAACGTTATGCCTACCTAAAATAGGACAAAAGATGTTATGCCACCCCATATAGACCCGAAACAAAACCGTCGCGCGGCGCGGCGCCGCGCCCGCGCGCGGGCGCGGTTGGCAGCCGCGTCGTGTGACCCGGGCCTTACTCACGACCGTCGTGTATAAACGTCAAAAATGTATAAAAGTGTAGGTCCTACCTACACTTTTATACATTTTTGACGTGATAACGTCTTATAATTCGATGAAGCCGGCTGCACGCCCGCAAAACATGACGTCATGTAACGTTACCGCCATAAATTAGATAATATTTACCGCCGTTACCTCGCCTTATTACTTTTCGCACCATCTAGTGAGTGAAATGTGTATTACGTTCAAGGAGTATATCCATGTTTTAGAAAAGCGACGATATGAAGTTAAGAACTTGTGCTAGTACAATGATGTACCCAGAGATGGCGCTTTGAACAGCTTTTCAAAAAGCTTCAGAATGTTTTACCTAGATGGCGCTTAACACAAATACTAGACGTTGTCACGTTCAACTATCGTCAGTAAACCGACTTTACAGACAACCATTTTTTTTTAGATATAATTTTACACAGTGCGAGCAATAAATACCTATAATCTTATTCATTCGAAACAGATAAGGCAAAGACCGTGAGATGAGATTCTGTGTTGGATCAATCCGACTGGGTTCAGAATCGCTAGGCAGATGTATGTGAGTTTGTCATCACTACCCGCTCCCTACAGTTACACTCTTTCGCGAAAGCGCAGGGAAAAAGCTATTGGGTTACATAAGTGCGTTCTTTACGCTGCAGCTTATAAAGAACTTGAACCCATTTACCTATATCTTATTTTTATTATGTATTAATTTTTGTTTGCAAATATTGTGCTTCAAACGTAAACTAACAAGTTTGACACTGGAGCATTTAAGAGTATCTACATTATACATTTAACCTTTTGACCGCCAGGACTAAATTGCATTTAGACGCCAAGCGTACGAAATAAGACAAAATTAAAAAAAGAAAAAAATTGTGCTGTCGCCATTTGATATACAATGTTTTGGTATAGTCAGTTTTTTTGTCAACTATAGACGTCGTTGGCGCACAGGGCTCACTTGCGCTTGTCAAGTATAGGTGACTGGCGGTTAAAAGGTTAAGAGAATACAGAGATTTTTCGTTTTAAATTAATTTTATTGTACGCAGTTAACAATCACGACAAAAAATGGGGAGTTATCGAGACTGCTGATAGAAGTGTAAACTAATAACTCAGAATTTGATAGCACACTTCGGAAACTACGCGGGTGAAACTAGGTAGCGATTCTGAACCCATTCGGTTGCATCCGACACGGAATCTCATATCTCGGTCTTTGTCTTATCTGTTTAGCATGACAAAGACCGAGAGATGAGATTCCGTGTCGGATGCAACCGAATGGTTTCAGAATCGCTACCCTGGAGGACGTGGCCACGACCATGCCCATCTAGATCATCCGAGTTTACCCAAGGATTTCTTTCATTTATGAACGTGACACTTGCGGAAAATCTGTAGGAATGTGGTGCGCCAAAAGAAGTTTTGACTTCTATAATAAAAAGAAATGCGTAAGCTTTTCTAGATGGGCATGGTTATGGCCACGCCCTCCGGTTTCACTCGCGTAGTTTCCAGGGTGAGCTATCAAATTCTGAGTTATCAGTTTTCACTTCTATCGGCACATGGTTCCAGGGTCAGGTCACAGTCGTGGTTAAGTCACAAAACTGTGCGAAAAGTACCTGCATGTTTTATAATTAGTGGTCCACCTATATACTGGACCCAGGGAGGGGTTATGGCCCCCTGGATCCGCGTTTGCTCACGTCTCTCTCCGTTGCTGCGACGCTACGCTACTAATAGAAGTCGGTGACGCGAACCACCCATAAGCCCATGCCTATCACCTACCAAAAAAATATTGGCCGTTATAGGAACTGCCGATGTGCCGATAGAAGTGAAAACTTATAACGAATTTGATAGCTTACTTTGGAAACTACACGTGTGTAACCGGAGGGCGTGGCCTGGGCATCATGGCATGGCCATCTCGTAATGCGTCAGCATTTCCTATTGGCTGATGCATTTCTAGATGGCCATGGCATGATGCCGAGGCCACGCCCTTTCAGCACTTCCTATTGGCTGACACATTTCTAAATGGCTAATAGCCATGGTCCCGAGTTTACCCGAAGATTTCTTATCATATCCGAGCGTGACGCTAGAACCCAATTCACAGCCCACGAAATATCTGTCTAGGCGCGGGCGCGCCTAAGGGGGCGTCCATAAATTACGTGAGGTGTTTTTTTAAATTTTCTGGCCCCCCCTCCCCCGTTGGTGAGATGTCGTGAGATTTTGTTCAACCCCCTCCCCCATCCCCCAATCTCACGTGAGATTTTTCAGAATGTGGGTTTCTTTCGTAAACGCGTTGGGTTGTTATTGTAGAAAGAAAAAAAACAATTTGCTTCGTGCTTTTATTTACGACTAAGTAGTTTAGACTAGTAATTTGACAATCTACTATGATAAAAAGAAAAGAATACCTACTCTAATTCAGTCCATCTTATACCTTTAAACGAGCAATTCTTGTACCTATATAAATATGTATATATATATAGAATCTGAATCTCGGAAACGGCTCGAACGATTTTGATGAAATCATGTATGCAGGGGGTTTCGGGGACGATAAATCAATCTAACTAGGTTTCATTTTTTATAAACGCATATTATGCGCGTTTTTAGACAATGAAAAACTGTCACATTAGACATTAGATTGCGAAGGTAAATTTCGCCGCGTGACGCGACAGCGTAATAGCTCAGATGGGAAGTCGGGCGGTCATAGCGGTCACGAATTAATAGCTCCGGGTTCGAATCCAGACGGCTTCTCATTTTTTTCATGTTTTCTTTTTTTTAAGAAAATCTATTTCTTGGTTTCTTTTATCTGTACGTATCTAAGTATATTTACTATTTAAACCGAGCAAAGCTCGGTTACCCAGGTACTGAAGAATTATGAGCGGTCTCAAGAGAGACTATTGGCACCAACATGTCCATATGATTTTCTGTAAAATCATCTGCTCCTTCGAAATAGTGAATAATCTTAATCGTATTAATGCGATGACGCTCAAGATTAATCTTGAGCATGTACTCGTACATACAATTTGGATTGAATGGAACAAAACAGTATAATCTTTTTTTGTTTCAATCAGAACAAAAATTACGTGATATTTGTCGAGACCCTCCCTCCCCCTAACGTGAGATTACATGAGATTTGACTCGACCCCCTCCCCCCCTAAATCATCTCACGTAATTTATGGATGCCCCCTAAAGAAGTTTTCATTTCAAAAATGAATAACTAAAGAAGTTTACATTTCAAGAAAACGCTGCATCTACAATAAACTAGAGAAAGTACCTACCTATATTTAAAAACATACAAAAGGATCTGGCAAAGTTGTGGTTATTGCTCGCAGAAGCCAAAGGTAAAAGTTTAAATCAACTCTGTCCGTATAAATCTAAACCAAATTATAGGCTTTATGTGTATTTGAGTACCTACGTAACCGAACCACTATTTGTTTTTGCCCGCTATATCGATCGGGCTAATCATCGCACGTAGACGTAGATAGAGAAACACCATCACACGAAACCATGCAAGCAAATCGTGATTAAATGATATCAGACGTCAATCCTACGTGTAATTTGTGGCAACGTAAAAGATCGTGATAAAACATCATGCACGATCATTTTAAGAGCAACAAAATGTGATAGGTGGCTGGTGCCTAGAATTCTACACTAAGATTACAAATTATTATCAGAAGCAGCCCACTAAATGTTCCCACAGCTGGGACATTAAAATTATCTTTGGCTGGGACTCGGGACCTTCGCTCGCAAGAAGAGTCAAGGTCAAAATCCACAACACTGGCCCAGTGCAGGTTGATGGATGACACGTGATCACGAAAGATTCTAGGTAGGTACATATATGTCGGTTTGCTCACGATGTTTTCCTTCATTGTTTTAAGTTAGCGGCATTACGCTCATGACTTCCAAACCCGGGGGCGCCGGATCGACAGTCGCCGTTCTCCGGACTAGAACAGCCGTAATCAATCAATAGATATTTTTTTTCAAATTTAAGGTTCTGCCAATGTAAATGGGCCAATAGCCATGTGTTTTGACAAATCACACTCATGTAAGAAGTGTTTTGTTTTTATACGGCTATGTTTTTGATTATCTCGTTACTTTTATAAATCATCATACCTAAATACTCCTAAAGTCACGGCTGTCATGGAACTATCTAATTGTTTTTACCGTGAAATTGCCACATTTTTCGTTAAATTAAACAAATTATTTATCGCTAGTGAGAATGTAGTAATGGGCTAGTGGGAATGCAGCAATGCGAAAAACTCACTATCGCTATAATATAAAGTACGTCCTTCGGAACTATGTATATTTCTCTTCTGAAAATGGCTAACTCTAAAACTTTCCATGGTCCCTTATCACGGGTTTTCTTATTAGAAAATGAAAAACATTGTTAGTTTTTAACATTTCAATAATGTATTTACAACAAAACAAGTTAACGGTATAGGGTCAAATCAATAAGCATAAGCAAAATTTACAGAACTCATCATCAAATTTTCTTATTTGGAAATCTTGCCCCGAAATTAGATTCAAATAAGTTAATCCAATTTTCATATTGTTTGTTATCTTCCTCAGTTATTTCTTCACAGAATTTATCGATGTCCTCTTCTTTGATTGATTCTTCATCTTCTAATTGGTTATTCTTGTTAGGGGTATTATCTTGTGTCTGTTCTTCAATGGACCCATCGTTATCGAACTTGATTTTTTTATTTTTTATGAAATCAAAACCTTTGGGTTCTTCAAATACCTTGACTCTGGGTTTTCTTTGTTTTTTGTTTCTTTTTTTCTTAGATAAATTATTAGTCAATTTATCTGTATTATTTTTGCTATCGACTCCTTCACTTTTAACGTCAGTTTCATTTTTATGTATTTTTTTATTGAGTCCAGCGTCATCTGGCTCTTCATTCAGTTTTTCCTTTTTTCTTTTGCTTATTTTGTTCTTTTTGCTATCTTTTTCTAGAGTCACACTAGAGTCTTTTGCACCGAGGTCTTGAGATTCCTGCAACGTAGTTGAATCATTTGAAGTTGTATTTTGATTTTTGTGTTTCCGTTTTTTACTTTTTATCCTATCTACTTCAGGAACATTCGTTGTCGTTACGTCTTCGGTGTCCATGTTTCTGCAAATAACGAAACCAGATCGTAAGTTTTCGATTAACTATTAGGAATAAATTATATTATATTAATAATTAAAATAAATAAGAGAATTATATATTAATAAATGAAAATAAATAAGACAAATTCAATAGAATTCGGAAAGTAAAGATCGGTTGTCATTTGAAATAACTGTGTTATTGTTATTTACAATTAATTAATACTGTTGACTATTCACCCTAACAAAAAACAGCCTAATATGTAGGTAGATTCTTATCAATGATAACATAATAATATATTATTCTGTATATTTGGGCCAAAATTAAGGAAATGTAATTTTACACCATGTATCGCGTTGTCATCTCTACCATATCCACATCGTCGGTAGACAATCCAGCGGAAGCCAATCGCCATAGGTCCCTTTATAATCAAATAATCATCCCTTTATGGAATTTATAAAATCATCCATTCTATTTGTTGAATAAGTACCCTGAAACTTGAAGGAAACCAATGCCTAAATTAAAATATGTATTAAACATTAATATGATTTATTTTCAAGTTTTATTCCAGAACCGTGATGTAAATTTGTGAATATCCATGCAATAACTCTGCAGGACTACTACGAAATCAAACTCCGAATGATCGGATCCGACCGACAGCTGAATCGGATCTGTAGCCTACCACGAAAAACACTCGGATCGATACATCTCGGTCGGAAGTTATAGACTTAGGTCGGATGAGGGTCGGATCGAACGAAACGGCCGATTCGATCAACCGACCGATTGTCTATCGAGTTAGGAAACGTCCATAAGTTCGGCAATATATCGTTTATCGGACTTCGGAGTAGACCGGCTGATCTCTGTGACTGTGGCGATCACAACATTCACAACATTGTTGCATTACATGAAGCTCATAACTCCTAATGCGCTATTTATGAATAGGACATTACAGGCAAAAAAAAGATAGGTAATATTTTGTTCATGACAAATTGATGTATCCTACTAATATTATAAATGTTAAGGTTTGGATGTTAGATGATGATGTTCTCAATCACGTCGGGCCGCCTTTACGAACCGGGTTGAAATTTGAAACACACTAAGATATAATATAGCCTGGTCTAGCACATAGACTTTTTATCGCGGCAAGATAAGGGAAACTGAAACTATGCGGGTAAAACCGCAGGGCGCTGCTAGTTTTCATACAAAATGAAATAAGCAAAGGATGATAGCGACAAAACTACAGTGTTAAACAATCTACTGTCGCTGTCCTACATGGTTTAGAACAATTTTTTGAAGTGAAAACTTCTTTTGGCGCACCGCAAGCATAGTTTTTGACGTGATAACGTCTTATAATTCGATGAAGCCGGCTGCACGCCTGCAAAACATGACGTCATGTAACGTTACCGCCGTTACCTCAGTTATTACTTTTCGCACCATCTAGTGAGTGAAATGTGTATTACGTTCAAGGAGTCTGTCCATGTTTTAGAAAAGCGACGATATGAAGTTAAGAACTTATGCTAGTACAATGATGTATCCAGAGATGGCGCTTTGAACAGCTTTTCAAAAAGCTTCAGAATGTTTTACCTAGATGGCGCTTAAAAGGAAAAAGACGTTGTCACGTTCAACTATCGTCAGTAAACCGACTTTACAGACAACCATTTTTCATATTTAAGTGAAGCTGATTCGTAAGAGAAACAGAGTAGACGTCCAGAACGTAACGGTTCTGGACGTCTACTCTGTTTCTACGAAAACGAAATTTCGAAAAAAAACTCGCGACTTTCCTACTCTCGTGTTACTACGTTTCGTCCGATACAACATTGTTTGACGTTTAAATGTTCTAAGCATACTCTAATTTGAGTAGGCTTAGAACATTTAAACGGACAAAACGACGGATCGAAGTAGAATCGGAGTTGGAAAATCGCGAGTTTATTTCGAAATTATGTTTTCGTTGAATTAGAGTAGACGTCCTGGCTAGTGAGTGGTGGAGAGAGCGCGGCTAAATTAATCGTAAACATAATATTTTGTAGGTACCCATTAATTGACCCAAAATATGTAGCCTGAACTGAATAGTTATTCATTCTTATCAGGCATTGCAGGTTACTGACAATAGGGTACCGGACTGGGTCAAAAATACACCATCCTAATTAGTCCGTCAGCTAGATCATGGAAAAATATTGGACACGTGTATTTTGTTTTTTCATAATATTAAAAATCGTCAAAGATATAGACCAACAAACTTCGAGAGTGGGGGGGTCGCGACGTCACTCATGAGTAAAAAGCGTACTCACAAGTTTTGTCACACGAAACTTCGAAGCGCTGTATCTTCGTCATTTTTTGTTTGTGAAACAAAAGAAAAAATACGTGTACAATATTTTTTGGCAATTTAACTAACGGGGCAATTAATTTTTTTTGTGGATTGTACCCTATTATTATTGTTTCATTATCTTCCTTTGGACCGATAAATAGTTTTTAAATTATCTGTGTACAAACACTGTATGAGAACTATGGAAATATAGTTCTTACAAAAATATACCTAGGTAATTATTGGATTTCTACTGCAAGGATTTTATAGTCAAACTAGACAGAAAATCCAGGAAATTCGTATACCGATAATTAAAAAACTGTTATAAATATCGGCAGCAGTCTTAGCTCTCAAAAAGGCTATTAATAACTAGTAATATCTCATGCTATGACAACGGAGAAACGACGCGACCGACGCGACGCGACGCTCGGTTCACAGATTTGTTTGACAGGGCATGACCCGGTTCAACATTTTCCCGCAATGCAGACCTAACTTTAGCCTTTGGATTTTCAAATCAACTGCGAGCAAAGTTTACATCTTAATTCTAAAAAATGTTACATGTCTGTTTCAGACATGGTAAAAACAAAAAAACTGTTTACACGTAGTATCCACGATTCTCCTTGCATTTCAATTAAAGCGCTGTGTTATCTCCCATCTGATATCAACAGAAGTTATTTATTAGTTGTAATTCAGTGAGTTGGTGAAGTGCAAGATAAACATTTCGAACATATACGACGCGATAAACAATACAAACACAGGCGTAGTGTGTAACATCTCCCTACTTTTACGTAATAAGTAATCGTGGCCGGATTCGAGTGTAGCCAACCCACCAGACCGCTACCAGTCACCGGACCGACGACGCGGCAGGCGGCCACGATACCTATTATTTTTAATAGACAACGCGAGCAGCGCCAATTTATTAATTTAAAACAGAGATACGTGACTTCGAGCTCGTGTTTTTTGCACAGAGTCGATTATTTTCACTGCGCGAAAATGGCAGAGAAACAATACATATTGGGAATGGATATTGGGACTACATCGGTAAAGCTGTGTGTTTACGATCCCGTAAGTAAAGAAATTGTGGCCAAGCAGAGCAAGGATACCGCCGCTAATATACCAAGTGATCAAGGGATCGAGGGGAATAAGCAGGATGTACCAAAAATAGTGTCTGCGGTGCACTACTGCGTTTCTCGCCTCCCCAGAGATGTTTTGCGGCATGTGACAAAAATTGGAGTATGCGGACAAATGCACGGAGTAGTATTGTGGAAAAATAAGTAAGTATTTGAAGTCATTTTTGTTATTGTTACGGAAACCACTAAATAGATAATCATGTTATATTTTTCGATACAACGCATGACTTGTTTGACATATAAATGCGCTGATTAATTATTAATCAATTATATTCTATGGACGATTATTTTGAAAAGTTCAAATATGATAATTCTTTTTATCTACTAATTTTAATGTTTTGGTTAAATTTTCAAACCAATTTATATGATAATGAAAATTCAACAAATAGCTACAATTTTAGTTTTCTCCGGAAATTCTATGCATGCATTATTTTTAACCGACTTCAGCAAAATAATGTCATTCGATCGTCGATGTTTATGATGGATGTGAGCCATTTCAAAGATTTTATGGTTATTCAAAATCACTCTCGTTTCGGTATAATCCTACCTATATGAATTTTAATATATTCAGTTCGACAATAATTGTTAAATTGAAATCTAAATTTTAGAATTCGTTTTCGTGAAAACCAATTTTATAACGATAGCAGAACGCCGCCGTTCTTTGTTTTGTCATCCATATCGTATTAGCTTTTGATAATGTTACAAATATATTAGAATATCTATATTAATTATCACTATTAACAGCAATTTAGTAATGTTGTAAAATATGAAAAATACGCCCAACATTTTTGTGTCTATATTTTCGGTAATCTCAGAATGTTATAAGCAGATTTTATTGGGCAACAATGGAAAGAAAGTTTCGTAAAATCGATAAAAGGGTTGTGTTCGACCACTTTAAAAGAAAATTGTATGTTATCCTGCCATTGTATCATGGTTTTGTCAATTAAATCGTAATCGTAAGTAAAATTAGTTAATTTTTCAAACCCAATGAAATCGCGGGTCGGCGTTTTTACATTTGAAATTTTTACACGATATTGAGGATTTGTTTGTATTTTTTTTTCTGTAAAGGGACCTATTGCAGTTATCTTCAGATGGTCTCTACTCTCTACTGTCCACTGAACTTTGTTTGGAGCAGTAGACCTAAGAAGGGTATGTTCTATGTATATACATAGAACATATCTAAAACATACAACATGAAGAACTGTCAAAAGCAAAATTTAAAATCGTTTATGCTTCTGCGTAGCGCAATGGACGCTAGGGTATTATAGGTCCATAATTGAATTTTGCGAAAGGACAGGTTTAAATAACGACACCTCTTTTCTCTACAATTTACCGAACTTTGAACAAGCGTAGAGAGATTGGGACTAAGTAGTGTTGTGTGGGGAATATATAACAGTATGTTTTATTATTCCTTTACGCTCTAACGACTCGTGAATAAAATTTAGCTTACATCTTGGATTATGGCATTTACAGGGTTACGCGAAACAGCTGTACCTACTAGGTCGAGAAGCATATGATATCCTCACCAATATGAGTTTCACCTCTTGAGTTAATCTGCCACGAACGGGCTCACTTTTCTGACATGAGAACCAATACAAAGGCTGCCACAAATTAAAGCATAATACCCCGTTTACATTATTCCAGTCCAGCGACCGAATCCAGCGCTGGATTGCTTACTGGAATAATGTAAACCGGCACTGGAATGCACTGGCACTGGATTGATGCATTCCAGTGCCGGTTTTCATTATTCCAGTAAGCAATCCAGCGCTGGATTCGGTCGCTGGACTGGAATCATGTAAACGGGGTATTACGTTTCTCACATTTACTCTTTCACAATTGCTTCAACGACAGCGGTAGATTTTTAGGGTACTTGCATCTAATCACATTCTTAACCTGTCCACAAGGACTATCATTTTATAAACGATTTTTACTACGCGAGTTAAGGGATCAACATTGAAATCATGTTTGATTGTGTTAATGCATAATCATAAGCAACCCACTTTATGACACCACTGCTGGGACTCGGGGCTTCTCACTATAAGAGGGTCATTGGGTAACACAGTCATGTCGCCGAAAGAAGTCTTTCTTGGGAGACGCCTATTTCCTGACTATATTATTATTATTTATCGTTAAAGTAAGAGGTGATTATAATCTCTTATTGCCCTTGGAAAATACTGAGAGATAAGGGCGGTATTCGAACCTACCACCTTACGATTGTGAAGCCAAACGTTCTAACTACTAGGAAGATCTAAGAAATCCTCTAGAAGAAATCAGGGCTGGCCACTTGGTAAAATTAAACTTGTTAATAATTATGACTATTCTACGTAACCCAATGCATCCAGGTAAGCTACGCTTCGGGTATGCTCTTAGGTATGCTTGACACTTCCGTAAATATAGTTAAATTTAGGTCAGTAGGGCACCGCGGTTTCTACACTACCTGGCTCAAAGTTCGGTTGGTCATCCGAGGTCAACTGCCATGGGTTCTTTTACAAATTTAAAACAATGTACAAATAAACTGTTTTAAACACATTTACTTGAGCCTAATTGACAACAGATGAAATGACACAACACTGATATTGAACCATACTACATTATAAACGTAAAAGTTTTCGAGGATAGATGTTTGTTTGTAATTCACAGAAAATTATATTTTATGTATTTTTTACAATATAGGTTGACGTGACGAAGAAGACCTGATTAAACATGCACCAGATAGTAAGCACCATGCCTGCCCATAAAGGCACGTTTAAACCATTCATAAGCATCAGCATAAAACAGACAATTTTTAATCCCCAAAATATATGCTCAAATTTACGGTATAGTGGGTTTTTATGCAGAGCGCTGTTTTATAAATAACTGTATTATAATTTTCTTTTCAGTGCTTGGGACAAAGTTGAAAAGGATGGAGTGGTGATACGCTTTGAAGGAATACGAGAAAACATGTCTGCATTGTATACGTGGCAAGACACGAGATGTAAACCAGAATTTTTAGAATCATTGCCAAAACCAGATTCACATCTCAAATGCTATTCGGGTTACGGCTGTGCAACACTTTTATGGTTGCTCAAACACAAGCCAGAGAAGCTAAAGAACTTCAATTACTCAGGAACAGTCCAAGATTTTATTGTGGCAATGCTTTGCGATTTGGACACACCTTTGATGTCAGATCAAAATGCCACTAGCTGGGGATATTTCAACACAGAAAATAATGGATGGAACTATGACATACTGAAGAGCGTCGACTTTCCAATCAGCTTGCTGCCAAAAATTATGAAAAGTGGTAATATTGCCGGGAAATTAAATTCAGCATGGAATGGGATTCCTGCCGGAACTCCGGTTGGCGTTGCGATGGGTGATCTTCAGTGCTCTATAATAGCTACTCTCGAGTCTAAACAAGATGCTGTTTTGAATATTTCAACATCAGCACAGCTTGCATTTGTCGTAAACAGCATTACAGATTTAGGTTGTAGCACCGTGGAACATCTGCCATATTTCAATGACTCGTATTTAGTCGTAGCTGCATCCCTTAACGGTGGCAATGTACTAGCCACTTTTGTTAAGATGCTGCAACAATGGATGCTTGAATTCGGATTTCCGATACCACAGTCGAAAGTTTGGGAGAAGCTTATCGTTCTCGGATTAGATACGAAAGAAATATCGACTATGAAAATATGTCCCCAGTTACTGGGCGAAAGACTCGCTCCTATGGGAAAAGCATCTGTGGATAATATTGACCTTTCCAATATTCAGTTAGGACAAGTATTTCGGTCTCTGTGCGATAGTTTGATTGATAACTTGCACTCCATGATGCCAAAAGAAATATTGCGGAATGCGAGCATAAAAAGAATCGTAGGAAATGGTTCTGGTTTATCAAGAAATGCCGTATTGCAAAGGGCGGTCGAGCATTACTATAGCCTTCCATTGGAATTCACATGTGGTGGCGATGCCGCAAAAGGTGCAGCCATAGCAATCATTTAGATATCGAATATTCATATCCATATTTATGTTTTCTATAAATGAATCTAATTATTACATACTAAGTTCCAGCAGAATGACAAATCGCGTATAATTCAACTTGCTTAGCAGTTTATCACTTCTTCGAATTCGTTGTTAAGTAATGTTATATTTAAAATAAATGTGATATTGGGCTATGTAATATTTTACATTTATTTTTCTCACTAATGATACCCCGAGTGTGTGTGAAAAAGGGATGAATAATTTTAAATCTCCGGGTCACGAGAGCAGTGCCGTGCTAGTCAGGATTCGGACTCTTCATGTAGGAATAGCAGGCTTATTTTTTTATTATTTAATTTATCCCCACGGACTCCTGAATCCATGCCTTTTATTAAAACAAAGACTGATTTTTATTTATTTTTTCCCATTCATATTTATCAAACGGAAGACTTAGATTTCAAATCTGGTCTTGAAAATGTTCAATATTTAATGGCCATTTGGAAGTTATAGACCATACAAGACGACAAATCGCGTCATCCTGGATATTGTCGGTAGAAGATAAAGGTGTGCCGAGATAGAGCCACGATTGCGTGAGGAGCACTCTCATATATCTTCAGCTTAGCCTTGCTCTTGGCGATTACTGACTTATAGGTCATCGAGTCTCATGGATTGTCAGCGTGCAAGGAGCCCGTGCATACCCCATATCCCTAGCTGATAAGGATGTCCGTCTCTTCCTAGATAATATGATCTAAATAGAGGGTGGAGTGACTAAATGTTCTGGAGAGTGTGTGATACGCCAGCACCCGTGTAGTAGCAGGCATGTTGCTTACAATTAGGTTATTAGTGGTAGGATTCTTGGCAGAGTCCGCCTGAGGAAGGACCATACCTTTACCAGTTATTTTACCGCCAACCAGTAATGTGCAAACATTACTGTGTTCCAGTTTGAAGGGCAATGTTTCCAGAGAAATTACAGGGCTTAGAGATATAACTACTTAGATATCTGGGTGCGAGCGCAGTGCAGTGCTAGGTAATGATTTGGCCTCTTCATGTTCCAATAGCTGCGTGTCACTGTGCTGTTATGTGGCAGGCATGTTGCTTATTATCAGGCACATGTACTGCTCGTCTTGCCACTCTTTATTTAAAAAAAAGGTGCATGTTTTGCTCGACACTCTGTCTATAAAAAAATCGAATATAAAATTTCTAACTTCGTCTAGAAATTATGTATGTTATAGAAAAAAATGCCAAAATCAGACAGTGCATTGTTATTTCCCAACTTAGTTGTGTTAACTTAACTGTAGAGTTTTTTTCAAGAAGTATTTCCTGGTTTGGGTACTTATAGCACTTTGACCACGTGTTTTGCGACGCCCAGTCTGTAACTAGGCCTCGCTCAATGAGTGGTCAAGTCAAAGATAAATTAATCGCCAAGGGCGCTGGTAGTCCTAAAACCGGCACTACCTTGTGGTATATTCTTTCGTGTATTTTTTCACGATGTTTTCCTCGGCACCTGAAGATCCATCTTCGAGTCATATGACACAAAAATCCATAGATTAGATTTCATTCGCCTCTTTGATTAGCTCATATCACATTTCATATTGTGTTGAAATGTATAAATTTATCACCGCGATACATTTACCCATATTCAAACTAGATGCAATATCAGTCAAAATGTTTTCGCTTTTCTAGTTTCACTATATCGCGTCTGTTCCCGGCTTAGATTAAGTAAGTGGTTTTCGTACCGGAAAGCAGTAATTTGGCAGATATAATTATTTAATAATGACAAGATCACAACTCCAAGCTCCTCTACAAAGCGATTGATATACAATTTTAAGGAAGGAATTTGTAGGAATTCTTTACACCATTAGCCTAATACAAAATAGGTTCTTTCAATTTTATGCAAATAAAGTTAGAGTTTGGAATATTTTCAAATTTATGAAAAATTTTGATAGTCTTTAGATTTTCATTTTACGATTTTTATTTTGTTGAATAAGGTTTCTGTCTATAACTTTTTACTTAGATATGTATTTCAAGTGTTGTATGAAGATATTAATTTAGTTTATTAGGCTCGAAAAAGGAGGAAGTAATAATTATGTTCGACTGTAGGTATGTATGCTGTTTTATGTCTGTTTAGTTTGTCAATATTCGTCAATTGCGAACCAATTAAGTACGATTCTATTTTTACAAACTTTTGATATCTGATCTGTTATTGAAAATATTAAACACAACTTAATCGAGAACCAAATCATAAAATACTTTTTAACTGACTTCCAAAAAGGAGGAGATTCTCAATTCGGCTGTGTTTTTTTATTGTATGTATGTTACGCGATAGCGCCGTCAATTGTGAATCAATTTCGATGGTTCTTCTTTTATTTGGTAGATCATAGTTCAGAGGTGGCCTCATACAAATTTTATCGAAATCGGTGTAGTGGTTTTTGAAATATGAACAAAAAACAACCAAAATTTACCTCTATGACATACAGGATTTGGTGGAATGCCCAAATTTAACTTTAGACTTAAGGTCAGTACTCATATACGGTATTACTCGATCGAGCTAAACTGTCGAGTAAAACCCATGGCATGGGCTTTCGTCCACACATTGAGCATTGATCTATCGAGTGAGGCGCGCCGTTCAGTATTCACCGAACCGTTCGAGCCAAAGGATGTCTGTGCAACAAAGGAGACGATGGCTGTATTTAGCAAGTCTCACAGTGCTTTATAAGAAAATCAAAGAAAATGAAAAGAAAAAACGTAAAAGGAGGTACACAGTATAGGAGCACAGCTAGTAATTTATCATAACACTAATTTATCTTATTTTTGTGGGAGTAATCTTTGGACTTGACATTCCATAAACACTCACACTGTCTATATGTGTTAATAAAGTCTTCTATAGTGCTTTTGGAATAAACTCGCAAATCCATTTCTCTTAAAAACACGTGTTTCAATCACGATAAACAATACCAGACTGACGCTCGCCTCGCGCCACTCGCAGTCACGTACACACGTACGAGTCAAGATTGACGGCTCGCTTCGAGTAGGTTCGAAGAAAATTACTTTCATTTAATTCCATCGAGCCGGTTCGGTGCGAGCCTTCGAGCTGTGAGTTTTGCGGTCCACACGTTGATTTTTACTCGACTTCGAGTAAAACTATCGAGTAATACCGTATGTCAGTACTGACCTTTAGTATACAAAATTGTCGGTAAACAGTTGATTGGTTTTTGGACTAGATTTTCATTTTTAACCGACTTCCAAAAAGGAGGAGGTTATCAATTCCACCACCAGGTTTTTAGGGTTCCGTACCCAAAGAATAAAAACGGTACCCTATTACTGAGACTTTGCTGCCCGTCCGTCCGTCCGTCCGTCTGTCTGTCTGTCTGTCTGTCCGTCCGTCCGTCTGTCTGTCTGTCCGTTCGTCCGCCTGTCACCAGGCTGTATCTCAAGAACGGTGATAGCTAGCCAGTTGAAATTTTCACAGATGATGTATTTCTATTGCCGCTATAACAACAAATACTAAAAATAAATATTTAATGGTGGCTCCGATTAAAAAAACTTGGTTACCAACCATTAGTACAGTCCCAAGCAAAATAGGTGGCGCCACTAGTAGAATAAAACTCGTTCGTTAGAATCATCAGTTCGTTCGTTCGATAAAATTTAAACTTGTGTCTGTATCGTTTTATCGTTTTGTAGAGTATCCTGAGCTGCACTGTAATTGCTTCCACTTCGAATGGGCAATATACTTGAAGGCAAGGATACACTATACTGCCGTCAGGTGGCACTCCGGTAGATTCCTTAGTGAAACTATATGGATGGAAGGCTATCTGTAGAAACTGCGATAGTCTATGTATACGGAATTCGTAATAAAGTCGGGCCTACCAGTTCTCACGTTGTTCTCTCTTTTGCATCCCACGCCGAAGAATTCCGCTACAAAATAAATAATTAAAGGGGCTCACATACAATAAAAGGTGTTTTCGCCGTTTATTTGCTAACGGTACGGAATCCCTTCGTGCTCGAGTCCGACTCGCACTTGGCCGCTTTTATTTATATATGCTAGGTATCTGATTTTTCGGGAACGAAACGATTTTAATATTTCTTCTTTTGTTCGGATGGATATGCTTCCCGAATGGTCCCATATTTTATCGAAATTGGTCTAGTGGTATTTGAAATATGAACAAAAAACTAAAATTTGCGTACAAATTTTGTCTGGATGACATACTTGTTGATTTCACAAAAGTTATGAAATTCTATCCTGTCAACACGAAATTGTATAAATGCATTAATGAAAACTTGTTTTGCAATTTATTTTTCGCTTTTGAGTGTTCATTTGTGGTGTTGAAGTTGGTTTAATTTTTTGCTTAAAAATAGTTTATTTTTATTATATTTATGGGTTTACACCGGAGTGCCATGTCACATGATGTTAAGTGACAATGTGAAAATAAACCAATTCACTCATGATTAAATTAAATGAAGACACTAAGATTGTAACCTACCAACATTTCGGCAGCATTTAAACAGCCATAGCCCATGAGAAGACTGTCTTCGTCACAATTACTGTTATTGTAATTTAATTAATAATGTGTAATGTTTAATAAAATTGTGGTTAGTATTATTACATATGCCCCTTTAAGGGTATGGCAAAAGTGGCTACGGAACGTTCCAATTACAAGTTGTCAAATTTGTTGTTAAAAAAATTGCGTAATTTATAGTAACACTTTATTTCTAATATTTTCTTTTGACATATATAATATATTTTTTAACCATTGAGTGTGGGCCAGCTATGCATTTCTAATCGGGATTTAGGTTCTACAATCCTGTGCCTATATTGAGATTAACTCCTTAACTGCCTTAACTCTTTCTTTGGAAGAAAAGAAATCAGTTTTATTTATAGCATAAAAGATATTGTGGTGGGCCAAGCAAGACATACATCTGATAATAAGCAATTTTCCTGTTTATAATAGAGAAGTGCCACACAAATGAACATGAAATCACCTAGCACTGTAACAACTGCAACCGTAACCAAGCACAATAAGGTGATTCATCTTTTTGCCATTTATTTTCTCTGGGAACATTGACTTTACATATTAGTGGTAGAATAACTGGCAAAGATGCGGTACTTCTACAGGTGGATCCTGCATAGAGTATTACCACTACATGTCTGAGGCATAACTCCTCAACGCTGCTCGACGCGAAGGACAACTGCACAAAATCTTCACTTCCAAATACAGACTTCACTTAACATAATTGGGTAAACGGTGATAAGTAATGTCTTCTATGCAAGTATTATTTTTCTTGTGTTCTAGTTCTACTCTATCAAAATCTGTAAGCTAACCTAGAAATCTTGGGATACCAAAAATGTTTCCATTATTAATGATAATAGATAGGTTCTTATAATATTATGTACTTACAAAAATATTTCAGCGCTTATCACGCAATATTTAATTCTATTTGCTTCGTTTTCGTTCCTGTTTAGTATTTCTCTAATTTTTCGAACTGAATTACTGAAACCACCAGTGTGACCATCTCTAAATCACGGATCCTGCCATACTGCGGGTGAAATCCTGCCAAATCCTGCCAACGCTTGAGGCAAAAAATGCCAAAATACTGCCAACCGCAATTATCGGTGTAATTATCAAAGAAAAACCATAAATACACAAGATTATGGCGTAATACAGCGCCCCGGGGTTTTATCCGCACAGTTCCCGTTCTTGTTATTTTCACGGGATAAAAAGTAGCCCATATTTTCTTCGAGACTGTAATATAACCGTGTTGCAAATTTCAACAAGATCCGTTTGTACTTTACGACGTGATTGAGCAACAAACATCCAAACATTGACATCATTATAGTAATATCATAAACTAGCAGTCCCCGCGGTTTTACTCAATTATTTCGCGTTTCCGTTATTTTTTCGGGATAAAACGTAGCCTATGTGTTTTTCCAGACTATAATCTATTTGTGTTCCATATATCAACCCGATGCGTTCAGACGTACAAACGTCATTCTGACATTAAAATCTCCAAACATTTCCATGTATAATATCAGTGGGATGTTAAGCATTGCAATTTTCATTGTATACCTCCATTTTTACATGTTTATACATTGATTTATTCATTATATTTAACTTTTTTTTGGTTGGTTAAAATGAAATACAACCGTTATAGGGCTGAATGTTACGACTTACGAAAGTTACAGTACATACCTACAAAACAACGAAGAAGTATAGTTGAATTTATCGGAGAATTCCCCACTAGTGACGCTTTACTATAATCTACTGAGTTTACTAGGGATGTGTGAGAACTAATCAACTAAATTGAAAGCGTTAGTCAATTTTGTCTATCGTTATGCTCTTTTTTTCACCCCCGGGTGGTCATTATCGGGAATATGAGTTATGGTAACAAACATTTTTTCCGATCCACCAATACTGCCAAAAACTGCCAGTTTTCATAAAACGTCAACCTATCATGCCAAAGGCTAAAATAACGCCCAAATCCTGCCAAAATGGCAGGAACCTGCCACATATGGTCACACTGGAAACCACAACAAAACAAAAACAAACACGTTTTCCAAGTTTTCCTAACATCAAAAGCAGTGAAATGTCAGTGCCAATGTCAACTTCATACTTTTCAAACACTGTTTGCTGTAGCCAAAGATTTTTAACCTCAAGATTTATAGAGTTCATGACTACTAAGTGCTTCTCCTTCTTTCAATTACAATTCAATTTCAATTCAATTTTCAATTCAATACTCAAAAAGTATTGCCATAAAGAAAATATTCCACTAGATATGGGTAGTGCAGCGATAGTCTGATGAATTCACCCCGTGTTCTGTGCATTCTAAAATTACATTTTAAAAAGAGGTTTTATGTAATAACATAACTAAAATAGGAGGTACTTAAATAAATAATCAAAAACAGGGCAATAAAACATTTATTTCAAATGGTACTTTACATTCAACGTTATAAGAATATAGTTTGCCTGTCATATACTGTATATCATACATAGTAGCAGCTCGCCCAGGCTTCGCACGGGGCAACTCGGAACTTAGGTATAGAACATTTCAATGTTAGTAGAACTTGTTGTAGTAGACAGGCTACTATTATTTAGATGTTGTAGTAATTCAGAATGATTGATTTATTTGATAATCTGTACTTCATGAAAAATATTGCTTTATTATTCACACAATATTTTATCCTCTTCTTCGGAACGGCACATCTGCGAAATAATAATTAATTTGAATAAATAAAACAATCCAAATTATTACCAGAAATCTAGTGATACATTCAAGTTGCATAATTATTTCTGTAAAATGTGTATGAATAATCTTTTATTTTGAAAGCTTAGACCTTCATATCTACTCACACAATTGATAGGTCTCTTGTGTGAGTGGGTATGAAGTAGGTGTAGTGAGTAGGGTTTATACCTACTAAAAGCATCATGTTATCTTGTTAGCGAGATAAGATAGTGTAAGTTAATGGGAGTTTGATGCAATTCCTACTCCAGAAAACAAGAGTTGGAATGGCAGTGGGAGTAGAAATTGAAGCGTCATGGCCATCTAGACTAGATATGTATAGGTAATGGTAACCATGGTAACACGCCATGACCATCTAAAAATGTTTACGCATTTGTGGCCATAGCTCCGAGTTCACCCGAAGATTTATTTCATTCCCAAGCATGATGTTTGAGTTCAATTCACGGCTCACGAAAAATCTGTATGTAGTGCGCCAAAGGAAGTTTTCACATAAAAAAACTAACAAATGCGAATCCGCAGGCAAAATCTAGTACCTATTATTAGTAAACGGTCAGTAAATAAACTGTCAATTATGTACCGACTTGTATATTTCATGGGTAAATTTGTAAGAAATAACTGGTCACACTTTTTTGTTTGTTTTGTTATTTAGGTTATGTTTACATTTTACATATTTTGCAAATTTTGGATTAGATATTGCCGTTGTTGTATAAATTTAATTCACGTAGATATCTAGAAGGCATTAATATGAATTTCTATCAAGTCGTCATAACAAATATTATCTACTTACGTGTAAAATGAGATTCCATTGATTTTTCTTTTGCAGAGGCTATTGCAGCTTATAATAACTACACAACGCACATTGTTTAACACAAATATCACCAATCTTTTAACAGTCTTTCACAAACAAGCTTTGAATCTTCTTTAAATACACACAATATTTAATAAAACAGAAAAAATCCGAGTCTGAGCTTTGAACAGACTTTTGTTTGGCAACGCCATGTCAGATTTGTAATTTAGCCAGAGAAAAAGCCGGCCACGGTGATAAGGACGGAAAATCAGTATCTCTTTCTCTTTTTTTCACAAGTGATAGCTAATTAGACTATCTCATTTCCGCAAGTCGTGACGTCACTTATTGTGCCCCCCTGGCTGTAGCATTCCTTACTCTAAAGGTGCGCCCGCACTGGGCGACGCGACGCGACGCGACGCGCCGCGGCCAAATAGTCACAGATCACAATATACTACTAGCACAGATAAGTAATTTTAGATACTCATTCATTCTATGCTGCCATATAAAAAATTAAAAAAACTGGCCAAGTGGGCTTTGACATTTTGTGACCTTCGAAACGGAACACAGTGATTGTTGCAAATTACCTACTGCTTGGCCGTAGAATAACTAGCAAAGATGGTTGTTCCCCAGGGGGACTCTGCAAAGAGTCCTACCACTACTAAACTATCTATGGGTGTTGAAGTGTTGAGCGCTTTGCAGTGTTAGGTAATGATAGAGTCCAAATCATGTTCAAACGCTGCGTGACGCTAGGTTGTTATGGCTTACCATCCATGTTCTGCTCATCCTGTCGCATTATACATATGCCTCACTTTATCTAGGTTGAAACATTATGGCATTAAGATATAGTTACATCAAACTTTTTCAGATTAGAAAACTGTAAGGTTTATTCCGAAACTTGATCAAAAACAACTTCAACTGGTTGCATAGGCAAATTGACAAGATAATACCACAATTTAACTATATATCGACTGTGTTAACATTAAAACGCTATCTATACTAATATTATAAAGCTGAAGAGTTTGTTTGTTTGTTTGTTTGTTTGTTTGATCTCTTATATTTATAAAGGAACTACGTAGAGATATTCGGGTATGCATTCATAAAGCAATCTACATTTAAGAAGTTCAGTTCGATTAACTCTTTTGTTGTTCGACCATCTTGTTTTACTTTTCACACTAAAAAAAAATGGCAGTCATAGGAACTGCCGATAGAAGTGAAAACTTATAACTCAGAATTTGATAGCTTACCTTGGAAACTACACGGATGTAACTGGAGGGCGTTGCCTCGCCATCTTGGCATTGCGTCTAGAAACGCATCAGCATTTTTTATTGGCTGACGCATTTCTGGATGCCCAATCGCCAAGGTCCCGAGTTTACCCGAAGATTTCTTATCGTAACGTTAGAAATCAATTTACCCCCCCCCCCCCCCCCACCCCCACGAAAAACTTGTCGAGGCGCGCCTGAAGAAGTTTTAACTTCAAAAAATAATTTATGGTGATTGTAAATTTCGTAAGATTCCATTCAAAAGATCGTATATTTTGCGTACGATTTCGACTTTGCAATCGTACATGAGCCAAAAAGATCTTATAAATACGATTTAAATCGTATTAACTCGTATCGTTTGGCAACACAGTTCGTAACAGTAATGTTTGTCACTGATTCACTGACACTGACATTTAATTATATCTCGAAAATGACGGCAGCCTCAAGATTTACTTATCTGTGCTAGTAGTAGACTCCGTGCCATCACTGAAGTACTTTGGCGAAATTATTGAACTAAGCCACTATAATATCATAGGTTTCATCTGTCATTGTGTAATACAACAGTGACTCCTTTCGCCAACGGTCACGAGTGGTGGCGCGGAGTCTATATTGTGATCTGTGACGATTTGGCCGCGTCGCGTCGCCCAGTGCGGGCGCACCTTTAGGCTGTAGCGATTGCGCTACAATCACTCTGTGGCTAGTGGCTATAATGTCGCTAGAAAATAATTGTCAAAGTCAAACATTATTTACAACTTACGGAGCTAGGTACATAGGTACTATTTCAGCTAAACTCACGTGGATTTCTGAATTTTCAAAAGTTATTCTTCCAGCAATTACAATTATTACTTCTTGTAACAGATTACGCTAACAGCCATGACGCGATTTGCGAGAGCTAAAGGCTCTAAGTCTTCAAATGAAAGAGCACCAGAGGACAGCACACCATGGGAATTGATGAAGGAACAGCTTCTGCAGGCCAAGAAACAAACTGAAGAAGCTAAAAAAAGAGAAGAGGTCAGTATAGAAAAATCCACTAAACCAGACAGACCGCTTGATATTGTACTAAATATATGTTAAGTCTTCTAAGTTAGGTTATCAAACCTGTTTCAGGCTGAAAAGCAACGGATCGAAAACTACGAAAATTTCCTGAAAGAACACAAATCTCAAAAAAGGAAAGCTACATGGTGTGATTTTCCTGAAGCAGAAAAACCTAAATCAGTTGATATCGCATCTCAACCACCGTCAAAAAAGAAAAAGAAGAACAAGCAAAAGAAGCTAGAACAAATCTCACCCGTCCTTCAAACTTCGGAAACACCTACCGAAACCAATGTTCAAAATGTTCCTGGTAAAAAATCTAAGAAGAAAAAACAAAAGAAAACAAAATCTATCGAATTAGGCCCTCTGGAAACAAGTAAACAGGAAAATAGTATAGGACAACCTAACCCTACTGTGGCACCTGTAGAAGGCTCCACAATTACATCTAAAAAGAAGAAAAACAAAAAACAAAAATACAACTTACAAGAAGTATTGCCGGGAGCTCAATTACAAAATGGAAATGATCATGATCAGCTTGAAGCATCTTCTAAGAATAAAAAAAATAAAAAACAGAAAGTCACCTCTAATGTTGATAAATATCAAGAAAATGGTAACAACAATGTTGACAAATCAGCAAACCAAATCAGCAATCAAAAACAAAATAATGGGAGGCAAAAACAAAGCAGAAAAGATAAAAAACTAGTTGATGGCATGCCAGTACGCAGGAAACCAGTTGACGATAGGAGCTTCCAGCTCATCATCAATGGAAAAGATGTAGAACTGGTCAGATTTGATGGCTTCCCTATTATGAAGAGGGACGCTGAACGCCTAGAGGAGCTAAAAAGCAACATGATAAAGAAGGGCATTCCGAAAAGTGAAGTAAACAGAACATTGAAATTGGAACGCCGGAGAGCTGAGAAAGCATTAGCTAGAATGAAAAAAGATGTATGTTACAACTGTAGGAAAGGAGGTCATAATTTATCTGATTGTCCAGACTTGAAGACAAAGATACCCGGTGTCGGAGCAGCTGATGGGGTTTGCTTCAAATGTGGTTCTACTGAACACAAACAATTTGAATGCAAAGTGCAGAAAGATAAGGAGTTCAGATTTGCTACTTGCTTCATTTGTAAAGAACCCGTGAGTATCCTGCTTATATTATAATTACTAACAGCACCCTGCAGTTTCACTTGTGTAGTTCCCGATCCTATCATTTTCTGTCAAATTTCATCTATCAAATTCAAAAAGGTGTAAATAGATGTAATTTTGCATGCAATCCGTTTTATTCATTTAACCCTTCACGCGTGTGACGAAAACTCGCGGAACGGTCCGTACGTCCCGGCTAGATCATTATTACATATTATTATTATATATTAAGTATAATATACCTACATTTATATATTACCAGAAAGCCCTTGAAATGTAGTTTACTATTATATTAAATTCTAACTATTTACAACATTAATTAATCCTGTCACGAAATGCAAAGTTTACATTTTACGCCCGTTGTAAAAAATTTTTGGATTTCACAGCATTTCAATGTCATTATGCTTTTTCACTAATAAAAGAACACAACACACAAATAATATTAGCTTTAGCACGTTCGCCATAGTTTTTTTAGTAGATTACAATACAATACAAACCGTTTTCACATTTTCTGGTTTATAAAAAAAAAATCTTTGTCGTGGGGCAAAATGGCGTCGGACAATCGCGACAAAAAAATGGCGGAGTAGAATCCGTATTTTTTATTTTTTTAGGCCAAATGAAGCTTTATTTCTATTGTGTTACCGGTAAATTTTACGGAATTGAAATTCCGAATAGACTAGTACCAACATTATAACGTGTTAAGACGTATACATGTCACAATCCGTCTTCCAATAGAGAGCTTTCCTTACGCAACTATGCGTTGCGTAAAGCACGTGAAGGGTTAAAGATGCTATTTGTAACTCAAAAATGTATTTCATGATTTCAGGGTCACATAGCCAGGCAGTGTCCAGACAATCCAAAAGGCTTATATCCGAATGGAGGTGGTTGCAAGCTATGTGGGGATGTCACCCATTTGAGGAAAGATTGTCCAACGGTAAGTTTTGTAATTTGATATGTATCTGATACTATGTCCAATATGCACTCGTAGTTTACTTAATAGAATATTATCCATTTACTTATTTAATGATTCACTTTAATATATGTATACTAAGTACAGTAATATGATTAAAAATATTAAAAGCCAAATAAATGCCAATAAAAAAACAATTCACACTAAGCCAAAGAATCTGGACATGTTCCTGATGGTAAGCAACATGCCTGCCACATAACACCACAGTGACACACAGTTATTGGAACATTAAAGTCCAAATCATTACCTAGCACTGTACTGCGCTCGTCACCCAGAGATCTAAGATATTATATCTCTAAGTCCTGTAATTTCTCTGGAAACATTGCCCTTTAAACTGGAACAGTAACGCTTACACATTACTGCTTGGTGGTAGAATAATTATACTTAATGGCATTGCTTCTGTGCAAATGGTTATAATAACAAGGAGTTACATTAACCTTGATTCAATTTATTTTCAGACGTCTGATAAAAGAGAAGAATCATCAATAAAACTACAAACATTGGAGTCAACAGATACCATAGAAGGTATAGAACAGAAAACAGTAATCACAACTACGGAGACAACTAAGAAACCTAAGAAGATACAATTCTAATACATAAATTAATATTTTAGAGATGTAAATACTTTTCAATAAAACAATATTCTCAACGTTAAACATGTATTTCAAAACCAGTACAGGGGGGACCACCTGTTTGTAAATTTAAAAGTCTGCTTACAAAATTGTCTTTTAAAACCACCTACAATAATATATTGGACAATACATTTAGGAATTACTTGTGTCTTTATGTTTAGGCACTACACAACAATTATGTACCTAGTCAATTAAACATTATCAGGACTTGTCTACAAAAACAATAAGGTTAGAACTAGATCTTATTAGTTAAAACTAATTTTAAGCTTTGGTTATGATGCAGGGTCCAGATTTAGAGGTATGGAGGCACAGGGGCAGGGCTTCGTTGTTGGGGATGTTGATTTACAACCCCCCCCCCCCCTTAGGTTAAGATGTCTCAAGCAAAAACCTGGACCACAAATAGTTTAAAGTTAACGTAAAGGATGTTTACTGTCGGAATTTGATTTTTTAAATCCGAAGTGTCTGTTAAGAAGGGCCCAGGGCATATGCCCCGTTTGCCCTACCCTAAATCCGGCCCTGGTTAGATGATAGGTAGCCAAGAATATAACACTGAAATGATTATAATATGATACCATCAGTTACCAGAGCTTAATAGTGCAATGATGACTAAAAATAACTTATTCAGCTTATTAAAAAAGATATAAGAGTACACAAATGTCATTACTCCTCTCTATAAATAATAATGTCTTTTTAAGCTTGTTTTCGGAACGTAAAACATTGGTTTTGCTTGTACCTAGTCTATCTACAAATAAAGAAGTCATTACAATTTTAAGTACATACATAAACTGAGTTACAACTAACAATAAAATTATAATCTATTGGAAGAAATAAGTATTAAGTACTTTTGCAGAAATTGACTATATATGAAGTAGGTAAAAATATAATTAATAATACATTAATCATATTTTTAGCTACTTTAAAATATGAGTACATACAAATTGCACCTACTTAATAGCATAAGGATATCAGTACAACCGGATTAAGGTGTTTTCCAGGGTAGCGATTCTGAAACCATTCGGTTGCATCCGACACGGAATCTCATCTCTCGGTCTTTGTCTTATCTGTTTAGCATGACAAGGACCGAGAGATGAGATTCCGTGTCGGATGCAACCGAATGGTTTCAGAATCGCTACCCAGATGCAAATTGACTTGTCCAAAACAGTTCTAAATTTTTGCCAAGTGTGGCACCACTATTTGTTTTTGTGAAATGTATCTAACGAAATAAAACATTGGCGCCACCTATAGTGAAATTGGGAACCGTCTTTGACAGGTCTTTTTGCATCTTGAAAACGACCCATTGGATTGTTCACGACACTGAGATCGGAATCAAACCTCTCTTGGTCTTTGTCTTTTCCGTTTAGAATGACGGAGACGAAAGTTGTCATTCTGTGCCCGAATCCGTTCAGATTAGGTACGTTGTGAATTTAGGTACACAGTTTTAGTGAGTTCACAGGTCAGGTTACGTCAGTTTTTATAAAATTTGATCATGACTTTTACTTTCAATCAATCTCACTTTTTGATTCTACAGAGCTTCAACGCTAGCTTTCAGCTGTTCCACAGATTGGTTTGCTATCATCCCTGTAATGCCCTCGGGGCTTTGAGGGTCCTCTCTCATTAGTATCCGCGCCGCTGCCTCCAGGCAAGAGATGGGCTCTTGCAGGCGCTCCTTTAACTTTTCACTGTTGATGAGGCCGCGAGAAAACTCGTTGCGGGCCAGGAACAGAACTGGTGCGTGGAGTTCATATAGCATCATACCTGGACAGTAAATAAAATTAAAGTTATAAATTATAAAGCTAGCGAGTTCCAGGACAATGGTGACTGATCAGGCAAGGACGGATCCAGAGGGGATCATGACCGCCCTTTGGCTGGGTCCAGAACCTGTGTAAGTCATCGATTTAAATTAATGGATGAGCCCTACCAAACTTCAGGCTGCACGGAATTATGTTATTGTTGGGAAGACTGAGCTCACTCCTTCCGTTTTAGTCGATTGTAGGAAGCGGTAAACGCCGGACGTTTATACCTATCGCTATTCGTTGTCAACAACCAAAATAAGTAGAACCGCAACATACCTCGCCGCTAGCGATTCTAGGGGTCAAGTAGATTGGTAGTTGTAAACCACTCACGCTACACACAGAGACGCAGTTTGTTAACAATTTCAAGGTGCTCAGGGCAAATCTTTTGAGTTATGTCGATGATGAAAGTGGACCACTAATAAAACCGCACGCACGCCCTTATCGCATGGTCTTGTGAATTGACCATGACTATGTGACCCCCTGGGATAGACTTATATAATACCCCCTGGTGTCAAAGCTGGATTCGTCCTTGTCATCAGGACAAAAGCACATGTGCTTTTCTTTTGGTTTCATGATATCTAAGGTCGAGAGCATTGGATTGCAGAATTCTGTCTTCCGTTCCAGCCTAAGGACTGGAAATTATGAAGTGAAAATTTATTTATTCGTGTTGAGCACTTTTTGGACCGAAAAATCTTAGGGGTTCGCGTCACCGATATTCTAATATAACGGCGGCGGAGCAACGGAGCGAGCCGTGCGCTTTAGACGGTTTTGGATTGGTGAAATATTGTTAGTTCGCGACACCGATATTCTAATATAACGGCGGCGCGGCGGAGCAACGGAGCGAGCCGTGCGCTTTAGACGGTTTTGGATTGGTGAAATATTGTTAGTTCGCGACACCGATATTCTAATATAACGGCGGCGGAGCAACGGAGCGAGCCGTGCGCTTTAGACGGTTTTGGATTGGTGAAATATTGTTAGTTCGCGTCACCGATATTCTAATATAACGGCGGCGGAGCAACGGAGCGAGCCGTGCGCTTTAGACGGTTTTGGATTGGTGAAATATTGTTAGTTCGCGTCACCGATATTCTAATATAACGGCGGCGGAGCAACGGAGCAAGCCGTGCGCTTTAGACGGTTTTGGATTGGTGAAATATTGTTAGTTCGCGTCACCGATATTCTAATATAACGGCGGCGGAGCAACGGAGCGAGCCGTGCGCTTTAGACGGTTTTGGATTGGTGAAATATTGTTAGTTCGCGACACCGATATTCTAATATAACGGCGGCGGAGCAACGGAGCGAGCCGTGCGCTTTAGACGGTTTTGGATTGGTGAAATATTGTTAGTTCGCGTCACCGATATTCTAATATAACGGCGGCGGAGCAACGGAGCAAGCCGTGCGCTTTAGACGGTTTTGGATTGGTGAAATATTGTTAGTTCGCGTCACCGATATTCTAATATAACGGCGGCGGAGCAACGGAGCGAGCCGTGCGCTTTAGACGGTTTTGGATTGGTGAAACATTGTTAGTTCGCGTCACCGATATTCTAATATAACGGCGGCGGAGCAACGGAGCGAGCCGTGCGCTTTAGACGGTTTTGGATTGGTGAAACATTGTTAGTTCGCGACACCGATATGCGTAATAGCAGTTATTTAGCATTATATTATAGTAGTGTATTTTGTAGTGGTAGGGCCCTTTGCAGGTTGCACCTGGGAATTATCACACCTTTGCCAGTTGTTCTGCCGCCAAGAAGTAGTGTGCAAATAAACTGTTCTGTGGCTAAGAGATAAAACACGCAGTGCAGTGCTAGGTAATTATTTGATTTATTTGGACACTTCATGTTACAATAGCTGCATGTCATTGTGCTGTTATGGGCAGGCGTGTTGCTTGCCATCAGGCACATGTCCTGCTCGTCTTGTCACTCTATATGACAAAAAAAACTATGGCTATACACACTACGTATTCTGCAACTTTTCTGTTCTGCTGTTTGGTCAAATTAAAACTTATAACTTCTTTTGGCTGTCTAGGACTGCCAATTTTTTTGTTATAACTTCTACACAACTGCGTGTTCGCTAGGGATACTCATATGTAAATAGAAAACAATTAAATGTACCGAATACCAGAAGAAATTACTAGGCTTAGAGATATAATATCGCAGAGATCTCTGGGTGACGAGCGCAGTGCAGTGCCAGGTAACGTTTTCCAATAGCTGTGTGTCACTGCTGTTATGTGGCAGGTATGTTGCTTACCATCAGGCACATGCCCTGCTCGTTTCGTCACTCTTTAATTAAAAAAAAATACCTACCTCGCATACGGCTCTCTCCGGGTATGATAACGTCGAGGGTAGAAAGCATGAGGCGGCAGAACTCTGCTTTCCGCTCCAGCATGACGTCTGACAGCTCATCGATACCGTATCCATCCACGCGGCCGTATAGCTGAGCGAGGGAGAGTTTCACGCCTAGCAGTAGCGAGTGCCGCGGATGGAACTCCGATTTGTACTGCGATTTGAAAAACACATTTCAAAATTGATACACTTTTCCACGTTAGTAATTAACTAACCAACTATAGTTACGCTCAAACATAGACCATATCTGAAAGCATGAAGGTACCTATTTATAGGTACCATTATTTATAGATATCATAGGTAGGTACTCACAGCGACTGATCAAGAGTTCTGACCGCCCTAGAGTAATTGGGATGACTGATGACGACTGGGTCAAAAATATACCATTCTAAATAGTTCGTCAGGTAGATTATGGAAAAATATGGGACACGTATTTTTAGTTTTATCAAATTAATCAAAAATTGACAAAGGTAGCGATCATCAAACTTCCCCCGTTTGTGACTTGTGACGTCACTATCGTAAAAAAATTGGCAGTCATAGGAACTGCCGATAGAAGTGAAAACTTATAAATCAGAATTTAATAGGTTACCTTGGAAACTACACGGGTTTAACTGGAGGGCGTGGCCTCGCCATCTTGGCATGGCCATCTAGAAATGCGTCAGCATTTCCTATTGGCTGATGCGTTTCTAGATGGCCATGCCATGATGGCCTGTCCACGCCCTTTCGCCATTTCCCATTGGCTGACGTATTTCTAGATGGCCAATAGCCATGGTCCCGAGTTTACCCGAAGCTTTCTTATCATACCCGAGCGTGACGAATGAATTCAATTCACAGCCCACGAAAACAGAAGTTTTCACTTCAAAAATTACAATAAAGTGACGTCAATCGAAACTTCTAAGCACTGTGTCGTCCCAATTTTTTATTTGTGAAACAAAAGAAAAAATACGTTTACAATATTTTTGAATAATTTAACTGACGGACTACCTAATTCATAATTAGTCTTTTTAGTCGTCTCGCCTATTGTGAGGATGCGCCTCCGTCAGATATCAGGGACTCCTAAGCTTTTTCAGGTCACAGCGCATTTAGTATTACTTATGTAGGTTAGAAGCAATGGTGCTTGAGCAATAGTGCATGTGAAGACATGATTTCAGCGCCCTCTCCCGATCCTCGCGCCTTAGGCTGCATCTATGACTACAGCCCAATATGGAGGGCTTAAGCAGGTTTTAATCAGACCCCGCATACTCACAGTACCACATCTTGTAAGACGACTAGCGCAAGGGCACATCAGCGGTACCTACGAACTCGGCTGCCGCCGCGCCCTAACGGAAAGGATTAGGCTTCTACCGACTTGGTGACTATATAAGCCATTTTTTACGGTTCCGTACCCAAAGAGTAAAAACGGAACCCTATTACTAAGACTTTGCTGTTCGTCCGTCCGTCCGTCCATCTGTCACCAGGCTGTATCTCAAGAACGGTGATAGCTAGACAGTTGAAATTTTTACAGATGACGTATTTCTATTGCCGCTATAACAACAAATACTAAAAATAAAATAAAAACATTATTGAAGGGGAGGCTCCCTTACAACAAACTTTATTTTCTCGATTAGTCCGTCGCAAATAAACTACATAGCGCCACTAGTAAAAATAGAACGCGATATCGAATTCATCGTCAGAATCATGAGCCTAAAATCAATGTTTTAATAAAACTTTTGTCTGTCTGCGGAAATTGCGATGTCTAAGAAATTTCGAATAAACCCAAAGAGGTTTTCGCCGTTTATTTGCTAATGGTACGGAACCCTTCGTAAGAGAATCCCACTCGCACTTGGCCGGTTTTATTTAAATCTACTGGTTGGTGTTTCGCCTGGTTCCAGATTTTTAGTTTCTTACTGATATCGACTGACTTATTATTAGGACATATCTAGTGTCAGCTGCAAAGACAACCTGACTAACCGTTTATGTATGGATGGGAAGCGGGTACGCGGGTAGTAGGTAACTATGTACCTTTTGTAGTGCTGCTTCTCTCTGTTCGATGGCTTGCGGGCCGGGCTCCAGAGCGTCGAGAGAATCCAGATCAGTCTGGACTACCAACAGCACCTTATGTACTTCGTCACCTGATTTGGAAAATCCACAATTTTTGTCTGTGCACTTCCATTGCGATTCGTTGTCTGGAAGGACAAGTAAAGATGTTGATTGATTGTAAATTCATACTATTAAATGATAGATAGGTACTAATAATACAGGAAAACAACAAGACTAGTGAAACAATGGCGGCCTTATCCCTGGAAGCGTATTCTTCTAGGCAATCTTGGGATACACAAGTAGGTAACGTGCTTGGAAACTTTAATTTGTTTTGCATCATACTTTACTAATATAATAAAAGCGAAAGTTTGTGAGTGTGTATGTTTGTTACTTCTTCACGTCTAAACGGCTGCAGCGATTTTAATAAAATTTGATATGGAGTTAGCTGACACCCTGGATGGCTACTTTTTATGCCGAAAAAATAACGGGAACTACGCGGGCAAAACCGCGGGGCGCTGCTAGTATCAAATGAAAATGAAGTTTAAAACACAAAAAGAATTTAAATTTCACATTATTTTTATTTAAATTTCAACTGGTGACTTGATTTCTTTTAAACCAGCCAGGGCCGGATGTAGGGGAGGGCAACCGGGGCATATGCTTCGGGGCCTCCACAAACTGGGCCTCCAGCAGTTTCAATACGATCACGGTCTTAGCCTTCTCCTAGTGCGCTGCTTGACCGCATTTATATAGGGCGTTTTGCCTTCGATTAGCATTCTACAGGCTCATAATAATCTAAGTCTTACCTAGCGAATTCGTAGAAAGTAACACCCCATCGTCGCATTTGGTGCATTTGAGCGTACTAAGGTGCGTGCCGAGCTCTGTGGGGTCGGCGCACCGCACGCACTCGCAGCAGAAAAACTTCGACTCTAAGAGAAATCTCCGGCGTAATACTGTTGGGGACAGCGCGTGTGTGTAGCACAGGTGTAAAGGATCCCCGGTTTTTAGCGGCACGGCTGCACGGACTTGAACCCTGGAAGTATGAAGATAAAGCACATTATACCGAAAGCCATGTACCTGTTAATGATACTAGGTATAGTAGATTTTTTTGTGATAAGACGAGCAGGACATGTGACTGATCGTAAGCAACAAGACTGCCCATAATAGGACAGTGACACGCAGTTATTGGAACACGAAGAGTCCAAATCATTACCTAGCACCGCATTGCGCTTGTCACCCGGAGACATAAGATGTTTATCTCTTAGCCCAGTAATTTCTCTGGAAACATTGTCCTTCAAACCGGAACACAATAATGTTTGCCCACTACAGCTTGGCAGCAGAATAACTGGCAAAGGTCCCAGGCGGACTCTGCAAAGAGCCCTACGACTACAAAAGTAGATAGGAGCACTAAAAGTTAAGTATGTTTCTGATTGTGATGTTAAGATGTCTTACTCATTGAAAATCAGGGACGCCTAAGCGACAGGAACTTATGTGTATTTCTAAGTAAAACGTGTGGTTTCAATCCATGTCCAGAAGTTCTCTACTTTTGAATATTTTGCCAGGTTCAAATGTACAAGTATACAGTATTAATACAACATTAAGAGCAAAGTAAAGTTAAATTAATTTGGGTATCAAATGAAAACATACTGATAGTCGTTCTGCAGAATAGAGTGGACTATGTTAGGAACGCAGCTGTGGGCGGCGATGGCCAGGCGCGGGTAAATCGCGCGGATGCTGAACCCAGCGTGGGACGGGATCTCCACAGCATTCACCTGGAATATTCATTTTTTGAAGTGAAAACTTCTTTAGGCGCGCATAGGCAGATTTTTCGTGGGCTGTGAATTGAATTCTAGCGTCACGCTCGGGTATGATAAGAAACCTTCGGGTGAACTCGGGACCATGCCCATTGGCCATCTAGAAATGCGTCAGCCAATGGGAAATGCTGAAAGGGCGTGGCCTGCCCATAATGGCATGGCCATCTAGAAATGCATCAGCCAATGGGAAATGCTGACGCATTTCTAGATGGCCATGCCATGATGGCCAGGCCACGCCCTCCGGCAACACCCGTGTAGTTTCCAAGGTAAGCTATCAAATTCTGAGTTATAAGTTTTCACTTCTATCGGCAGTTCCCATGACTGCAATTTTTTTTATTTAAAAATTGCACCTCCACGGACCTAGGAATCCGTGCCTTTTTTAACGTATTATACATTATTTTCTTTTTGTTATTTTCCTTTGTCTAATGCAGGAACTTAAATATTTGATCAGACTTCTAGAAAACTAAGCATCTATGTTCGATAAATTCCGATCAGCCAGGGAATCCAATCGGCAATGATTATAGAGTTCGTTAATTTATATACTAAAACTATACTAAGCTCCGCTTTTTGGCTTTGTTTGGCTGTACTACAGTCAATTCTTTATACTGTCGCTGTACTGTAAATGAATTTAACAATGTTTTCTTAAATTAGTGCTAGGTAACTCCTTGCTCTGAAAGTCCACGTGGGATCGGCACAATATGTAGATGTTTCCAATCATCTCTTTGACATTTTACTCCTCTTTTCATAAGTAGCTCCTTGTTTCATTTCCTAATTTTGCATACCCACTTCTAATGGTATTTTGTTATTTAGTCAAAGTAGGTACCTCTAATACTCGCTTCTAATGGTATTTTGTAATTTATTCAAAGTTCAAAGTACCTCTAGGATCCCGCATCACTTCTAATGGTATTTTGTAATTTATTCAAAGTTCAAAGTACCTCTAGGATCCCGCAGACTCGCTGCACCAAGTCCTTGTCGAACCTGTCTCCGAGCCGGCAGTGGTCGACGAGGAAGTCGGCGACGTTGCGCTGATCCGCAGCCCACGTCAGTCGCTGCTGGCGGGCTTCTGTGTGCGTCTCCATCGGGGCCAGCTCGCGCTCCCAGCGGTCGGGGTCTTTTTCTTTAGCCAGGAGTAATCTGGAGAATACATTTTTTATGTAGTAAAAACTTCTTTTTTGCGCACTATAGGTATGCAAATTTTCCGTAGGCAGTGAATTGTGCCCAAGAGTCACGTTCGTAAATGATAAAAATCTTCGGGTAAACTTGGGACTTGTCGGTTAGAAGACTAATTTAGACGACAATGCTTTGAAGATTGATTCGAGACTTGCTAGTGCCCTCCGGTTTCATCCGCGTACTTTCCAAAGTGAGCTATCAAATTCAAAGTTATAATATTTAAGTTTTCACTCCTATCGACAGTTCCTATGACTGCCAATTTTTTGGAGTGACAGTGCGAGCAAAACAACCCTAATGGTAAGCAACATGGCTGCCCATAACAGCACAGTGTCACGCAGCAATTGGAATATGAGTCCAAATCATCACGAAGCACTGCACTGCGTTCGTCACCTAGAGATATGAATGGTTTATCTCTATGCCCTTGAATTTCTCAAGAAACATTGCCTTTTAAACGAAATAACAGTGATGTTTCCACATAACTGCTTAGTGGTAGAATAACTGACACGGGTGATACTTGCCCTAGGCAAACTCTGCAACGAGTCCCACCACTTAACACTTAAACACTTTTACGAGCCTATAGTAGGTAAATAGACAAGCCAGATATGTGTAAGGTTGATGGTATTTTCAGCAAAAAAAAACTTCGATATCGCTTTCGAAACTGCGCTATCTATGTAATCGTACATATACATACTAGGTACATATAAGTATTAAATACTCTGTTCTTAAAATCATCAATTGCTCAATTCGTTGTTCTCTACCTATAATTATAGGTAGACCAGGGTGCTCATTCACCACACAGTCAGTGCGATTCCGGCACGAAAAAACAATCCTAGTCGCTGTCATTCTAAACGGCAGACAAAGACCAATTGCGTTCTGATCAGGCATCAGGGTACTGGAAAGTTTGGAAACAGTCGTACCTCAAAGGCGTGATGCAGTCGAGTTGCGGCGTGCTGGCAGTCCAATCCTCGACGGGTTGAAAGCGGACGCGAGCCCCAGCGAACACGGCGCACTCCCCGGCGTGGGAGGGCGCGACCTCGCACTCCGCACACGCCGGCCAACCGCACTGCGAGCAGAGAGACCGCTCCACCGGACAGTAGCAGCCCAGGCATAGGGGCGGACTGTCTGTACATTTACAACCATCTATGTAACTATTGGCACTCGAGTCCTTGCATGGAATCCTACTAATATTATATACTTATTACTCTCCGCGAATCTACTCGCGCACTTCCGAATGCCTTGTCAATCTAGTTTACAAAACTAAAATACAATGAGAACTACACTACGCTACATACCTAACTAACTAAGCACACCTGAATTATCCATATACCAATGAAGGTCTACAGATAATCAAGATGTTCAAGCCCACTAGTTGAATGTTTGGATGTTTGTTGCTCAATCTCGGCGAAACGCCTAATCAGATCGGATTAAAATTTAGAACTCATAATATGAGTTATTAAATTATAATTTATAATTTTGTTATCGGTACCTATAACCTATCGCCTCGGTAGGCGAAGCTATGTTTTTTCGCAGGAGAATACTGGAACTGGAACTATGCCGTTAAAGCCACGGAGCGCTGCTAGTATTAGGTATACATGCGATAGTTTTGATATTTAGATGTTTGTAAGATTTGGAATTGTATAGCTATAAATATTTAATTGATAAACACTTTAAATTACAACACCCTAACTACAGGGTATAATGTCTAACATTATTTGTGTTTAAATGTGTATTAAATGTGTTATTTGTAATGCATTTTACTAAATGTATCCTACTAATATACACATAATGTGGCGATTTATACCTCAAATAAATAAATATTTAATTACAACCGCACAGCGAGAACTGAGACCGCTCCACCGGGCAGTAGCAGCCAAGGCACAGGGGCGGACTGTATCTACATAGACAGTATAATATCAGTGCTCCGCCGTTTCACCCGCGTAGTAAGTACCCGATCCCGTTATTGACGTGATAACGTCTTATAATTCGATGAAGCCGGCTGCACGCCCACAAAACATGACGTCATGTACCGTTACCGTCGGTCGTTACCTCGCCGCATGTTTGTTACAGTTGTATTAATTATTTCGACCAGTGGTTCAAGCGGGGATGTAGCTCAGTGGTAGAGCGTTCGCTTTGCATGTGAAATGCCCCGGGTTCGATCCCCGGCATCTAAAAGCTTTTTTGCATTGTTTTGATTGAAAATGACTAAATTCTACTGATTACTTTTTACATACAAATCTATTAAACAAATGAAATTAAAATTTTCTTTTGAAAAATGCTACCATTCCATCAGTATTTTCTTAAGACGTTGTCACGTTCTATCGTCAGTAAACCGACTTTACAGACAAACATTTTTTTCGGAATAAAAAGTAGACTATGTTCTTCTAATACCTCCAGAAATATGTGTACAACGTTTCATGACGATCGGTTTTAACCATAAATTTCACGTATTTTTTACAACAATTGTCACATTCTAAAACCTTACATAGCCTACAAAGACGTACATACCTACATACCAAAATAGCATTTTTTGCCGTTGCTGGTCAATTACCTCATCGAGGTGTCAAGTTTCTTTCTGTGCACAAAAATTTTGATACCCACCGCACCCACGTCTTAGTATCTACACTAATGTGGCAGGACTTTTCAGAGTTTAGTTCCTGTGGTTCAGTACCTAAATTTTGGTTCAGCTCCAATAGTAGAAATCATATATTATACTTAAACAAAATACTGTTTTATACTTTATAATTACGAGTATGTATAACGACACCAAGCAAATTCCCTTTCCGCGCCGCTAATTCAAAAACAAAAGCGCTAATTCAAATAAAAGAACACACGAGGTAATTCCTTAGCAGTCTCTACTCTTGCTAACTCTAAACTTGCCTGGTTTAGGTCCAACGGCGAACGGTGTATCAGTAAATATCATCTCGCCACTGGTCAAATCCTTGTTAGCGACCAAATACCGTCCGTATTTATCATTTCGAAGCACCTCGTAATAAAGGAAATCGGTTGACATTATACTAACGACCAACGCAATAATTCAAACTATAAATGCGGGAAAAACTTCAGACTTTCTGCCGTGTTGAGAGATTCGCAGACGCGCGTCTCTAAGAGCATTGCGTTTAAAATAACCCGGAGACGTCCGATTTTCTGATATATTACGTACCTACTACTACTATAGGTCGGTGGGAGTCTGTCGAGACGTGAAGCGTTCGAGAATTGGAATTAGGCCGATCATTGTACTCCCGAAATGTCTGCTTGATGCCACAGTTTAGTCATAAATCGTCCCGCTATCTAATCGTCTCTGGATGGTTTAAAACGTCTTCGTAAAAGCTAATGACTTTACTACTTATTTTGCAGAAAAAGCACGAATGCCTGATAGCTTTAGCAATCAAAGCAAGCTTTAGAACAATAAATCTAGGCTGGTAATTGGAGATTTGTCGCACTCGGCTCATGATTTAGACGCATGAGTTTAGGTGTGTTGTGGGCGCGATGGCAGTTCAGATAGGTATTATATTGAAAAAAAAAACACCTTTAAAAATTTTTTAGTTATGAGTGGTTTTCTAGGAAATCTATTGAGAGGCTGAAAAAAATCTTGTGTGGAAGAAACAAATCGACGTAAGATGTAAGTAACTCTACGATTTCTAGTTTTGCAAGATATGGAAATATATTCTGACACATTCCTCAAGCATATTTGCTATTCTGTGGCATATAGGTAATATACGATGTACTGGGAGATAGAATAGATAGTAACACTACGACTGGACCAAGGTTTCTTCTCAATAAAACACAGACCACCAACATGATCGGAAAAGCGAAACGGGAAGCCTCATTGATTTATTTATTTGAAATTCCAACAAATCTAGTCTCCTCTGAATGTCATATAATTTTCCTAAAACTTAATTTTAATGATTTTTAATTAATTATGTCAATTTTTGATTATTTATACGATATCGGTGATAAGAAAAGTTGGGTGGGACTTTGGGATAACATATTAAAATTACCATCGGTGTGTGCTGAGTTCACAAAAGAGACGGTGCCGTGCTTGCGATCAGTAAGTTCCTTTGTAGCTCTAGAACTTCACATTCTAGAGATTTAACTTTATTGTAGTGTATATAAGTATTAGTGAAAGTAGGGGAAAGCTGGGTAGAGATGATCCGATCGGTCAATTTCTTTGTTCCAACCTATGACATCTCATAGGCCTTATCATAACAATACCACGGTCGTTTCTAATTGTGGATATGCACAAGTTTTTATTTTCACTTACGACTAAAAGGAGTTGGTCAAACTCGGACCTATACGCGATCAAAAGACCGAATACCATCAGGGATTACCACTTCAAGATGTCCATTAAGTATCGCAACGCGGCGGTGACAAAGGCTCTTAGCCGGAGTGTTGCACATATATATTTAGACATAATATTTGATTATTCCTGTATTATGTAAAATCCACAAAATGTAAATTAAGCATACCTAATACAAAATAATTAGTTTCAGCCGAATTTAACTTTAAACTGAAATCAGTCGGAAATCTGCCAAAACTAAGTCGTTCAGATAAATAAGAGAAAACTTTAGTGTCTTATTGATAATTCAAAAACCTGTATTGGAAATGGATAAAATTTGTTAAATTATGATCTACTTACCAAACAAAGAAAAAAAACATCCGTTTTATGAAGTCGGTTAAAAAGATATGGACCCCGCGGCCGTGGAGATTATTTTAAGGAAAAAAGACAGATGAAGTGAAACATTAAGAGGAAACCGAAATTTTCTTAGAAAGACATTTGATTTGGCGGCGTGGTGGATTATGGTCTTGATTCTCTTCGCAAGCTTTAGTTTCGCAGCGGGAACGTACTCGCAAAGTGAGCTGCAAGCTTGTGCATTGATGTAATAAAAATCGCCAACAATCAACACGACTTCGCATAACTCCCGTACATTTTTTATACAGTAGTAGGTACAGGATTATGCAGGGACTGTGATTCGAAAAAAAACTGACGTCATTTTTTTTTCGGGTTCATCTATTGGACTAAAAAACCTAATAAAGGTTTCAGAAACTACGTAGGTACTTGTCTTCTGTTACCAAAATGACGAATTAATAATTATAGTTTATGATAAGTCAATGATTAATTTAAATTTGTGTCTGTGCAGGATGGTTCGTTGGATGTAATGACTATATGCAAAGACGAGAGCGGCCAAATAGTCTGTCCAGCGAACGATGATAATGATGGCGAAGACAAAGGAAGCATGTTCTCTTTTCTCAAGTGGTTCGATAACAGTGATGTAAGTATTTCGAATATTATTTTTGATCTTACCTAATAGTTGTTTTAAAAAAATCCATGTCATTTGCAAACCTCAGTAGTCAGTCGCGGTAGGACTCTTAGCAGAGTCACCCTGGGGAAGTACCACAGTTTTGCCTGTTATTCTACCACCAAGCAGTAAAGTGCAAACATTACCGTGTTCCGGTTTGAAGGGCAATGTTTTCAGTTAAATTACAGGGCTTAGAGATATAATATCTTAGATCTCTGGGTGACGAGCGCAGGGCAGTGGTAGGTAATGGTTTGTACTACTCCTCATGATCCAATAGCTGCGTGTCACTGTGCTGTTACGTGGCAGGCATGTTGCTTACCACCAGACACATGTCCTGCTCGTCTCGTCACTCTATAGCTCTATACTATAAATAAAGTGGCCAAGTGCGAGTTGGACTCGCCCATGAAGGGTTCCGTTGCAGCAAGTAACATAATATACAAAATATACATAGTACACATAGTTCTTGTAGTTCGTTGTAACTTTGATCGAAGTTTCAATAATAGTGTATTTATGACGTACTAAAAAAAAACTACTCATCAGATCAAGTTCAAACTAATTTTCGTTGGTAGTTTACATGGTAATGTACATCATATATTTTTTTTAGATTTTTCATTCTATTACTTTAGAAGTTAGAGGGGGGGGACACACATTTTACCACTTTGGAAGTGTGTCTCGCGCAAACTATTCAGTGTAAACGAAAATGATTTTAGAAACCTCAACATCATTTTTGAAGACCTATCGATAGACACCCCATACGTGTAGGTTTGATCAAAAAAAAATTTTTGAGTTTCAGTTCTCAGTATGGGGGGCAACCCTAATTTTTCTTTTTTTTAATTTTTTTGTTCAAATCTTAATGCGGTTCACAGAATACATCTACTTACCAAGTTTCAACAGTGTAGTTCTCATAGTTTCGGCAAAAAGTTGCTGTGACATACGGACGGACAGACAGACAGACAGACATGACGAAACTATAAGGGTTCCGTTTTTACGTTTTACGGAACCCTAAAAAACCCGTCTTATAGCTTTTTTAACATTGCTCTGTCTGAAAAAGATCGCTATTAATGTATGAAGTTTTCTACGGCAAGTCGTTCACTTTTAGAGCTACTCAGTTGTGGAATGAATTGCCTGTGCATATTAGGCTTTCTCAATCACTTTGCACTTTCAAAAAATATGTTAAACAGTTTTTAGGGTTCCGTAAAACGTAAAAACGGAACCCTTATAGATTCGTCATGTCTGTCTGTCTGTCTGTCTGTCCGTCCGTATGTCACAGCCACTTTTTGCCGAAACTATGAAAACTACACTGTTGAAACTTGGTAAGTAGATGTATTCTGTGAACCGCTTTAAGATTTGAACAAAAAAAATTAAAAAAAGTAAAATTAGGGTTGCCCCCCATACTGAGAACTGAAACTCAAAAATGCTTTTTTCATCAAACCTACACGTGTAGGGTGTCTACCGATAGGTCTTCAAAATTAATGTTGAGGTTTCTAAAATCATTTTCGTCTACACTGAATAATTTGGACGAGAGACACTTCCAAAGTGGTGAAATGTGTGTCCCCCCCTCTAACTTCTAAAGTAAGAGAATGAAAAATCTAAAAAAAATATATGATATACACTGCTATGTAAACTACCAACGAAAATTAGTTTGAACTCGATCTGATGAGTAGTTTTTTTTAGTACGTCATAAATACACTATTATTGAAACTTCGATCAAAGTTACAACGAACTACAAGAACTATGTGTAGGTACTATGTGTATTATGTTACTTGCTGCAACGGAACCCTTCATGGGCGAGTCCAACTCGCACTTGGCCACTTTATATTTATCTAAATTGTAGGTTGCTGTTTGTCGTTTGATGTCATCGATTGCATAGATATACAGTATTTTACATATTTATTTTGTGTATTATGTATAACCATATGTATTAGTTTATTATGTTTTAATAAATATAAGTACTAATATTTCATGATAGGTATTTGAATAACTGTGATATTTATATATTTTTATTTTTTATCAATTAATTTTATTTTCTTTACGATTTTCTACATCTTATTTGCGCACCCCTTTTTCTCACTTATCCTCTTGTTATTTTCCATCCCAAGGTTGCCTGGAAGAGATCGCTTTTAGCGATAAGGCCGCCGACTTGTCGCACTAGTTTTAAATGTATATTTAATTATTTTTGTGTATCCTATTGTTTTGGTGTGTCAATAAAGTGTATCTATCTATCTATCTATTAGCGATAAAGTGTGTTCAACAAAGTGATTCTTTGTGAACTTAAACAGTTAAAATCTTTGTATAAATTATTTGCACATAGAGTTTACTTATGATATTGTATAAGTAAAAAAAAAGTATGTACGTAGTGTTTATTAAAACACACCTGAATATTTTAGGCACATATTTTGGGTGAACTATTTAAAATTGCGTCACAGAAATTCGTTTTATGTACAATGAAATTCGGAGTATACATGCGACAGGGACTTTTTTTTACCAAGATGTTCGACTCCATAACCACTTTTTATCGTTATTACACTGGCATTTGACCACCACCTCGCTTGATGTTAAGCAACGATGTGGTCTACGAATTCTACGATGGAGCGCGCTTACCTAAAAGAAGAAACCAATTCGACTCGAAGATAGATAGATAGATACACTTTATTGACACACCAAAACCCAAAACAATAGGATACACAAAAATAATTAAATACATTTAAAAGTAATGCGACAAGTCGGCGGCCTTATCGCTAAAAGCGATCTCTTCCAGGCAACCTTGGGATGGAAAATAACATGAGGATAAGTTAGAAAACGGAGTGCGCAAATAAGACGTAGAAAATCGTAAAGAAAATAAAATTAATAAAAAATATATAACGGGTTTTCAAATACCTATCATGAAATATTAGTACTTATATATTATATTAGGGATGGGCCGAATGTGGTTTGAACCGAATACGAACTTGGCCGAACATTCGGTAAAAATTAAAAATTCGGCCGAAGTTCGGCCGAACTTCGGTTCAATTTCGCCGCGCTTTTTCGTGCTGTGACTTGTTTACCTACGCACTTGCTGCAAATATTGCTAGATGTACCCCGCCCGCACTCCGCGCTTCCCCGCGGGGCTGTTAGCCAACTAGTCATTTGTAAAGACGTCCCCTTAAATTAATTGTTTTACGTGATTTTTGTTGGTTTGATTGACAGATTTTTTCATTATTTGTTATTACTTTGTTGTGAAGACTGGAAGAAAAAAATCAAGTGTTTCTACATTTTATTAAGAAACAGACGACCAAAACAAAAGATCGATTAAGAAAGAAAGATTTCTAAGGCTGGTTTGGTTAGTAAGAAGAGCGGTTTAATTTTGTGTTTTGTTTGATTAAGTACCAAAGATTTTTGAGACTAGTAGCTAAAAGACCAATTTAAGTTTTTTGTTCATCACGTATGATTACATTTTCTAATTCAAATTAATGACTATGAGTATATCCGACTTATATTTTATTTCACTGATACTACAGATATGTTTTTTCATTAATTTCTATTATGATAGTGCAAGTATATTTAGTGCAGAATGTTCGGCATTTTAACCGAAATTCGGCCGAATGACGAAGTTCGGTTAAACCGAATGTAAAACGAAATTCGGCCCATCCCTAATATATATTAAAACATAATAAACTAATACATATGGTTATACATAATACATAAAATGAATATGTACCTATAATACTGTATATCTATGCAATAGATGACATCAAATGACAAACAGCAAATCTACAATTTAGATAAATAAAACTGTTTCACATATAAGACACCAAGATTAGTTATACCATTTGGGAATAGCCACACAGGCAACGTTTAACTGCTCACATTACCTACTAATGTGGAGTCAACCCAATTCGTTCCAGTCTTCGAGTCTTGGAACATCCAATCAGCACTACCATCAGCACAATATTTAAATGCTATCAAATATAATATGAAAAATAAAATAAACTAAAATGGACCGTCCATTATAGTTCTGCTCGATGTGATATTATAATTTCCCATACATTTGCTAGCGTTCACGTTTAGTCAACGGATATCATAGTCTTCATATTTATTTGACCTACAGAGTAGGTATAAATAAAAATCAAAACACTTTAATGATGGATAAACGTTCCGTTTTATTTGTCATAAAATATTCAATATTTTCAGGGATTGTATATAAGAGTTTTAGTTTTTAAGATAATTTGTAAAAATACCTAATAAGAATATATTTATTGCTCGCACTTCTCTATTCTATGGCACTGTGTTAAAATACTTAGGTCCTAAAATATATAAAATGTACAACAGCAACAATGTACCCTTGACGGGCGTATAATAATTAAATAATTATCCTATCAGATTACGGATATTTATCAATACCGGGGAGCAATCACCGTTATAGATGTTAATTAAATTGTATGGGAAGATTTAATAGTTCTTAGCTTCGTATTCGTAGTTTCAAGTTTCAAAGTTCAAACCTCAGAAACTATTTTTAAAATTTCGCGCTAAAAGGCGCATTTGAGGTTTCAATACTTTAATAAATAAATATGCAGAAAATAATGAAAAGTAACGCACAAATACCACAGTCAAAATTATTATAAGCTATTGGTATTGACACTGTATTTATATTGTTGTTAATTTTTATTATAGATAATAATAAGATTGGATTTGGTGTTTAACTGAGCCGCTTACGTCATTCTGCGTCACTGTCATTGCCGCAATGAGTTTACGTACTGTAAACCTTATAGCAACAAAAAATGTGCTAAATGGAGGTTAAAACTATTAAATATATCAATTATAATAGTAAATATGAATATTTAATCACTTTTTACAATATTTTTACTTCTTATAAACATATTTTAAAATAGTAAGTATCTAATCAATATTGCCAATTCCGGTCTCAGCAGCGCCCTCTTGCGGCGAGTTCAGATAAAATAGATTGTCTTGTGGCTTGTGGTGTGGTGCAGGAGGAACCCTGCTCGGCAAATAGCCTGGAATCACAGTGAAATAGTTACATTTTGTGAATTAAATTAAACCGCTGTGAGTATTTATCGCATAAATTTGATGTAAAAGTAATTTCCAATCTTGTACTGCATGGGATAATAGTAATTGTTAGAGGTTACAAATGATGCCTTGAGCCGGTTCTAACGGGGTTTATCGACGTCATATGCCTATTTTATCAGTTTTTCGTTTCTTTTTTGTAGTATTTCACGTAGGCTTTACTGTATATAATCCTTGATTTTCGATTTTACGTTGGGAATCTTCAAAACTAGGTAATCACTGAAGTGAAACGTCATCGGGGACCTTTACCTAATCCCGCATGTGATTAGAACCTTTGAATTGGATCTTCGGTTTATTGATTCGAAGGTCAAGTTTATGGTCACCAGATTTCAAACTTTTTGACCTAATCTCTCTTGAGACATAAACAGTGTAAGACTAGGGATGCTATTGATATCCGAATGTTATGTAATAGGTACTTGTAATACCTTGACTGAAAGTGGCTTAGATAAATACTTACTAGTCAATCCCGACCCTGAAATAGCTGGCAATGATTACATACGAGTCGCCTCGCCGCTGGTAATGTGTCAGTTGAGTTTATCATGTCTAGGTCATGTGACATTACTCTAACCCTTGCTAATAGATTCACCTACCTACTTTTCTCAGAAAACCTGTAACTAAATTAAAGCTATTATGACGTCCTGGTACTTAAAGTGTGTGTTTTTAGGGAATGGCTCCCCCGTACTATGCCGATCTTGGGAAGAAGGCCAACGATGTGTTCGGCAAGGGCTACCACTTTGGTGTATTCAAACTTGACCTGAAGACTAAGAGTGAAGCTGGTGTTGAATTCACCAGTGGCATCGTCTCCAACCAGGAGAGCGGCAAGGTATTTCTGAAAACATTACTTATTCATGAAAAATCACTAGTTGTTTTAAACAAGTATCTAAATCTCGGCAAACTTAATCAACAATGCATCTGCCAAGGGCTACCACTTTGGTGGGCTCAAAATTGCCCTGAAGACCAAGAGTCAAGCTGGCATTAAATTCAATGGTAAAATCAGCGTGATTGGAAAAAGTGGAAAGGTATGTTGAAATGTTTATTGCAATCTTGAGTTTCTATAATTAGTGTTGATTTAAGAGATAATACAGTCAACAATTTACTGTTAATCACACTGTCACTACTGTTAGTCACAAAATGAAATGGAGATGATTTTATGTAAATTAATTTTGTGATCAACGTAACAAAGCTTGATATTTTCTGCATCATATGTTTCTTTGCTAAAATTACAATGTCTTCATTTCCTCCAAGGTATTCTGTAAAATTCAGTTAAAAGGGTTGTAAGGTTTTTGTAAATCATGATAAGCAATACTATTTACACAAATCAGTGAAAATTGTTAATAATTTTTTGTAGCATCTTCAGCCTTAATTAAACCTCACTAAAATATATAGCTCTAGGTTTCCATAGAATTCTTCTTATACCTTTTGTAGTAACAACAGTTGTTCAAGTTTCGTTTTTTTCCCAGGTTTTCGGCAGCCTGTCATCCAAGTATGCGGTGAAGGACTATGGTCTCACATTCACAGAGAAATGGAACACAGACAACACGTTAGCAACAGACATCACAATCCAGGACAAAATTGCTGCTGGCCTTAAGCTTACACTCGAGGGCACCTTCGCACCACAGACCGGGTAAGAAACTTTAACATTAAATTAGAATTCATTACTGTAGCCACTGAAGACAATAACTTTCAAGTATTCTTCTACTATGTTCTTCTGTTGTTTGATATAAAAATATATTTATACCTACTTTTATTACAAAGTTTCAAATATGAAACCAATAATTTGTTTCTAAACATTCTTGACTTCCTGAATTTGTAATATCTCTAATGAGCCTAAATCAGAAGGAGGAAAAAAGGTTAATTGAATTTGTATTAACATTCGCAAATGTCACAAACAAAACGAATAAGCCAGTTTTTAATTATATCTACAATGCTATAAAGAACTGATGAAGGGTGCTACTGCACTCTGAAATAATTTGGAATAATTATATCTGAATTAAGATTCCAAGAATGATGTAAGACATCAGGAATGACAAAATGTATTATTTAAAAAGTGGAAGAATCAAAAGACTCCTACAAAATCAGTTGATAGCCAATATTTCGTTTTCATAACTTAGGTATTTGATGTAAAATGAAATGTATGCTGATATATTCAAAGAAGAATTTATTTTCTCATTTAATTTATGAATGAATTTATTCCATTTCACACATTTGAGAATTTGCTTAACTAAACACAATTGCTATTTAATTGTGTTCTGCAGAAAGAATCTTATTAGCATTTCAAGCACTTCACACACTGTTTCATCGTAATAAGAATTCCTATTAATTTTAGTAGGAATCACTTTAATATTTATAATGTTTATAGTTTTTTGACTTCAAATTAGAATTAGTCTTTTGACTTTAATTATAGGGACATAGCACAAGCTCATGTGCCCATAGTAAACAGATTCAATAAATTAAAAGTAACTATCCTCTAACTTTATTTTATCTTCCAATATCCAACTACAGTCTTCTTTAAAAGATTTTATTGATTTAACTGTACTAATAACGTTTATTTCCAGCGCTAAGTCCGGCAAGCTAAAGACATCGTACACCAACGAGACTGTGGCTGTGAACACCAACCTGGACTTGGACCTCGCGGGCCCCGTGGTTGATGTGGCTGTAGTGCTTACGCAGAAGGGCTGGCTCGCCGGTTTCAACACACAGTTTGACTCCCAGAAGTCCAAGTTCAACAAGAACAACTTCGCTCTTGGCTACCAGGCCAATAACTTCGACCTCCACACCAACATGTGAGTTGTACAATTTATTATTTTACCTTTAGTTAAAAATCCTAGAGATTAGCAATGAATGGAACTGAATACAAGACGAAGAACAACATTGAAAAACAAATTTTACCACAAAAAAAATCTAAAAAGTAATGTAACACATCCCTCCACCATAATGGGTCATTAAATTAGTCAATGTTTTTTTTTAGACAAGTGACAAGACGATGACTATTTTCAACTGTTGATTTTCAGAATATTTATGGTTCAGAGAAAAAAAAATGTTAAATCAATTTCAAGATCAATACCTATGATGTTTTTAGTGTGAAGTGAAATAATCCCATAATTATTTATACAAAATTTCTCTTTGTGACTACCTCTGCCTAAAATTTTGATAAAAAATTTTACGGACTTTACATTTTTTTTAGAGAAAAAAGTAGCCTATGTGCGATTCTTAGTTTCCAATATGAGGCTGATATGTTCAGTTTTTACCCAATGTGATTGAAAAACATACATCCAATAGCTAAATATACAAACTTTCGCATTTATTTTAGCATCGCCCCGCATTTTTACCCTCGCGTAGTTCTCGTTCCCTTTATTTTCCCGTGATAAAAAGTAGACATCAACAAATATCCAAACTTTGACATTTATAATATGTTCAGATGTTCCGACGTGATTGAGCAACAAATATCCAAACTTTGACATTTATAAAATTATTAGGAGCAGCTGCGGCCTGCATATTACTATAAGTATAACCAGTATAACCCACAAGTTATCAATTATTCAATATAATTTAATTTTACCATTATGATTCAAATATACAATTTTTACATTCTGTGAATGACATATTTATTTATATCAAATCCAAAGCCTAAAAAATGAGTTTAAAGCTTCTTGCTTAAACAATGACGAAACTTCCATGTATAGTTTCATCCACTATTTCGTCATCTGCAGCCTGCAGACATCCACTGCTGGACATAGACCTCCCCCAATGATTTCCACAATGACCGGTCTTGTGCCGCCTCCATGCACCGATCTCTAGGTCTAGGTCGTGGGACCTAGACAATATCCTCTATTTCAACTCTTTAAAAACTTTTTCCCATTTAAAAACGTCCTATGTTCTTTTTCGGGCTCAAGATTATCTCTATACCAAATTTCGTTTCTGGATTCTGTACTTTAGGTGTCAAAGCATAACAGATACAGACAAACGTTCTCAAGATAGTCCTATCAAAACTAAAGTCCACCTCTTTACAGGCCTCTTGAGCTGTCAGCAAATTTAAATATTTATAAGGTCATTCACCTAAATCAAATATACAGAAAACACATTGAATCACTACAGGTGGTTGGTATTTACAATTTAAATCATTGTAAACATTCTCTTTACAAAAACTATAAGAAAGAGTGATAAGACTGCATAGCAGGTCAGGTTATTGCTCTGGTATCTGCAATATGAGTCATTGAGCAGGTTTTATTGATTGCATAACATGTGCCCTAGATAGCCCACTACGGATGTGAACTGGATGCCAAGTAGATACAGTTGGTTTCAACTGGTGAATTCAGATGGCATTGACCATTACCCATTTCTGCTTTCATTAAACTATTTAAGGTGTTCTAGTGTTTCTTAGATTTAGGTTTAAATTGGTGTAGTAAATTGAACAAACTGCTTGTATATAAAATGGGATATAACATAAAATTCAGTAAAATATGATTGCTTCAAATTAAGTCATACTTAAAAAAAAAAATATAAATTCAGGATGCTTCTAGTGTTTTCTATTTTCCATAAGGGTAGTCAATCATTATAAAAGTCAAAGTTTGAATGGTTTTTGCTCAATCACGACTGTATTTCTAAACGGAATTTAAATCAGGTGAAATTTGGATTAGTATATAGTCAGATTATAGTCTGAAATAACACAAAGGCTTAACTTTTTAATCCTGGGAAAATAACGGGAATGGAAATTGCGTATCTACGCGGGTAAAACCACGGAGCACTGCTTGTGTACTAATAAATCACTATTTCCTTAAGAAATTCGTTAAATTTAGGCTTTATTCTAGATGCTCTTTATGCCTAATCTACATAGTTATCACGTCACTATAATAGACTTGTAAGTTCTTATCATTGATCTTGATAAGTTACTGTTAAGACAGGCCATATTCTTATGACTACAATAAGAAGTTTACTACTGTGGTAAATAACACTTTTATGATTATGGAATCAGATAAAAAATGCCATTTAGTAAAACTCATAAAAAGTTGGTCTCTACTTTTTCTATCATATATTCTGTGAATTAATAATTCTAGGTCATTCAGTCAGCACTCATAATTTAGACTCGATACTAGAGCCAAATATTTAGTTCCTAATTAATTTGCCGTTTGCGACGCAAATTCGGATGTTGCTCGAACTGTTCTAAAAATAGATGTGCATTTATTGTTTCGAGATGTTTATCAATAGCAAATCTTATTTTCTAAACAGATATCCAGTGCCAAGGCATGCGCAACTGATTTATAATTTGACAACATGTTTACCTTTGATATCCATATTTACACTAAGAAGTAGTTAGTTTATTATAGCTTCATAGTAAACAGAATGCTAATGACATCATTATCCCACAAAGGTACACAAAATATCTAATGCTTACATCTGAGAAAAATATTGGTTGTAGCGTTACCATATAAATGATCGAGATAGATTAAGGTGTTATAACTTCAGTCTTGAACGTCGTCGCAAAATGGCTAGCTTATCGGGTTTTTTATCGGATGGATTTCGGAGAGTGTGTGACTGATCTGCACGATCTTTTACCTCCTAGCCCTTTATTCTGTCGGACTGCTCGTAGCTCGGAAATGCGATAATGCAAAATCGTTTTATGGTCGATTTTTCCAAGACTAACGAAGAGATTTGACTCTACTTTTGTTATAAGAAAGTCTATGCTGTGGAATGGGTTGGCAGAGTTGGTTTTTCTAGGTGGTTAAAATCTTGGTGTCTTCAAATCGAGGGTGAATCGGTTTTTTCTATAAGCACGCTCCATCGTGGTCCGTATCGTCGCTTAACATCAGGCGAGATGGCGGTCAAGTGTAAACCTACAAAAGTTAAAAAATGCGTTGAAGTAATTTTTGCGTGAAAACGTAACAAATATCTGCCCATACTCACATGTAATCTTTGTCTCATATAATACTAGCAAGGCCCCGGGGTTTTATCCGCGCAGATTAATGATTTTGTCTATAATAGTAACTGCAGGTCTACTACGAAAACAAACTCCCATTCGGATCGATACATCTCGGTCGGGAGTTATATACTTAGGTCGGATGAGGGTCGGATCGAACGAAACGGCCGATCCGATCAACCGGCCGATTGTCTTTCGTGTTAGGAAACGTCCATAAGTTCGACCGATATATTGTTTATCGGACTTCGTAGTAGACCTGCTGGTTTGTTGTTCCAATATTTCGTGCGGGCAGCCGGCGTACCAAACTTATAAGACGGTTAGACGTAAAGACGTTACCACGTCAAAAAATACAATCGAATCGAGAACCTCCTCATTTTTTTAAGTCGGACAGTTAAAACATATTTGTAAACAATCAGCGCTCGCGGTTTTAACCGCGTAGTTTCCGTTCCCGTTATTCCCCTGGGATAAAAAGGTAGCCTGTATTTTTCCAGACTAGTCTGTGTTCCAAATTTCAGTCCAATCCGTTCATACGTTACGACGTAATTAAGCAACAAACGTTGGCATTTATAATATTATATTAGGATTAATATTAATGTAAATAAATGTATATTTTGCTGTTTTTTTTTATATTGATATTGTAAAAATCTAAACTTAAGAAAAAGGAATAAATGACTGAATAATAAATTTAAAATATGTAACAATCACATTAGTTTTCGTACTATAACCATATGTTTGCTTGCAACAGCGACAACGGCAAGGACTTCGGCGGCTCGATCTACCAGAAGGTGTCGGACAAGCTCGAGTGCGGTATCAGCATGAAGTGGACGGCGGGCTCGGCCGACACGCTCTTCGGCGTGGGTGTCAAGCAGTCGCTGGACGCTGACGCCAGCCTGCACGCCAAGATCAACAACAAGTCGCTCATCGGGCTCGGATACCAACAGAAACTGCGCCCTGGTACGTAACTTACAAAAACTCCATTAAAAAAACAGCCAAATAAATGTTCCCACTGCCGACTCTCGGAGCTTTCTCGAGCAAGGAGACAGCTATACCACCACGCCTGGCCCAGTGCAGGTTGGTGGATGACCTCGATAGATGCTAGGTACATGTTATCAGCATGAAGTGACTGCAGTGTACGCCAAGATCAACAACAAGTCGCTCATTGGACTCGGATACCAGCAGAAACTGTGTCCTGGTACGTAACTACGAAAACAGCCCACTAAGTATTTCGGACTCGGAGCCTTCTCTCGCAAGGAAACAATCATAAACCATGCTGGCTTAGTTCAGGTTAGTGGATGAGACATAAGCTCGATAGATGCTAGAGGTACATGTCATCAGCATGAAGTGGACGGCTGGCTCGGCCGATACATCGTGAGTAAACCGACGCGACGTGTACCTAGAATCCTTCGAGGTCATGTGTCATACACCAACCCGCACTGAGCCAGCGTGGTAGACGAATGGCCTTGACTCTCTCCTCAGTCGCAACATTTTGTGGGCTGGTTATGCCGATAATGAAATATGCAATCTTTTTTCTCGACTGCATTTCAATGTGCGGTCCAAAGTCGCCGAAACGCAATTATAATTCACGGTACACTTATTGGATCTGTGAGATATGAAATTGTAATCTCACGCAAAATAACTGTAGGTTATATCATATTTAGCCTTTCTATTTATTATTAGTATTATCGCATACTTTTTATGATAAGTACAGCTTACAATATATCAAATCTTATCGCGCTCACATGAGAGTGATAAAACGGTTGAGAGCATTGGTTGGTTGTCATGTCGAACGATATTGTGATTTCCGATTTTTTTAACGCATGATGTGCGTTATCTTATCAAAGAGAGTATTCATCTTGTCCTGATTTAAGTCTTTGAATGCGTACACAGTTACATAAATGTACTTATATAACATATTGGAGCAGTCATATCTCTTGCTTGAAAATTTTCTACTTTCAACTTTCATAAGCGTCCCATTTTATGATCCTCCTAGGACTCTGGCTTTCTCTCATTAGTCATTGCATGTCCTCGAAAGAATATTAAAACACGCCGGTATTTACGTGATAGTTTGCTTGCCCGTTAAAGCCAGTAAGATACTCTTTTATATTTGTACATGGATAAATACACAGGCGGTATTTGAACCTACGGGCTCATGTGAAATCGTTATTACCATTTACCACCACGGTTTCTACAGCACACACACATTTTACTACACTGTATCTTAAGTATCAAATAACTTCCAGTGCCAATTCTTGCAATCACTTTTGAACAATGAATCATTCAGATGCCAATCTGAAACTTTGTTGTCAAGTTCTATAGCATTGAGCCTGGTTTGTGTTCCCACAGCTGGGACTCGGGGCTTTGAGTTTGACTCGGGAGCCAAACCGTTACAAAGTTCTGGTTAGCAGATGACACAACATGTCAAAAGATGTCTTGGAACACGCTGGTTTCCTCGTTTTCTTTGACTGTTAAAGCCTAATAGTAGGTGTTAATGATGAAATACTTCGTACACTTGGAAAAATATTTTTTCAAGTTAATTGAAAAATGGGATTCAAACTTGCCATCTCACGATTATGAAAACGGACGTTCTAGCGGCCAATACACCGTGGTGGCTAGAATCTACCCAATACGCCATCACGGCGTTTTAAGACTTTACTACCCTATTACTTATGTTAGTTAGGTATCAATATACAATAACAATTTAGTGCCGATTCTTGTAATCGCCGTCCTACCTATGTAGTACATTGTCGAATTTCAAAGCAGTTTGTAATAAGAGTGTGTTTCCATGCACAATGGGCCAATTAAGATCCTAAGTGCAGTAAAGCCCAGTTAAACTAAGTGTTTGTTCCTCATATCTGTATGATAAATAATTAATTATAATCATACAGTGGAATGTTCATTTTAAAACTATACTATAGGTATGCTACATCGTCGCTTAACATCTGGCGAGATGGCGGTGAAGAGTAAACAAATAAAAGCGTAGAAAAAAGCAATTACCCTTGGTTTTACTAATTGACGTGTATATTGTACATTTATGAATAAAGAACTTTGCCTTCGTTCCAGGCGTGACCCTGACCCTGTCGGCGGCCATCGACGGGCAGAACTTCAACGCGGGCGGCCACAAGGTCGGCATCGCCCTCGAGCTGGAGCCCTAAGCGGCCGCAGCCCCGGCTTTAGTCTTGTAGATAAATACATGTCACATCAACTGTTATATAATGGCAGAGAGGAAGCGACACCTAAATCAACCTATCAGTATCTTTATGTGTGTATAGTGTATTCGCGTTCAGAACGCATTCTAGTTCTCTCCACTGCTCCGTCGGTCGTGCGACGGAAGCGCTTTCTCGGTACATGTATCGTATTTTGTAGCGTTCTGATTATGTATCAAGCACGCGTTATCCCCTCGCTGAATTACATTGAATCCCATTTAACATCGCCCAGTTGTCTTGTAAATAAGCACCTATGGTGTATATCCTAATGATTGAATGAAAATAAAAAGAATAGTCTGTTGGAATCAATACACGATTTGTTTTATTGGTACTCCTGTAATTTCCGTTCCGTTCCTCTCCTCTCCTAGTCCGCTGTAAAGTCTAATATTCTGAATGATATTAGTTGTTTGCGCTTGGATGTGTTCCCGAGTGTCCATATCATAAGTACAATTCAACATTTTAAAGTTTGATGTATTTTGTTGTGTTAATTTATTGTTTTAATAAAATAGTGTTATTTTTTTGTTCATTGATTTATTTTTATTACCGTTTCTACGTAAGTTTTAGAATTAAATAGGTACACAAAATGTATGGTTAGTACCTGAGACCGAACGTTAGTCCTCGTTTTGGAATAAGGTCGTAATAGTTTGCGATGAAAATTTGCAGATAGACGTATCTGACAGACTGACAAACACTGATATTTATGAACATCGTCAAACACGTGAAAAATTTAAACAGTTAAAGATAAGAGACTTATAACTAGTGCCATAAAAGGCATTATTATCGCTAATAGTAATTCCTTCCAGGCAACCATTAGTGGCAGGAAACAGCAGGTCTACTACGAAGTCCGATAAACGATATATCGGCCGAACTTATGGAAGTTTCTTACCTCGATAGACGATCGGTCGGTTGATCGAATCGGCCGTTTCGTTCGATCCGACCCTCATCCGACCTAAGTCTATAACTTCCGACCGAGATGTATCGATCCCATTTTTTTTCGCGGTAGACTACAGATCCAATTCAGCTGTCGGTCGGATCGAATCGTTCGGAGTTTGTTTTCATAGTAGACCTGCAGAGTGAGGATAGGGTGTGAAAAAAATGTAATTGTAAACAAACATAGTATTAATTTAGGGTTTTTTTTCCTATGATAAAGTGACAGAACAGGCAAAACATGTTAGATGAAAAGCAAAATGCTTGTCCATAACAGCTCAGGGTCATGTCTTGTATAATAAATAATATAAAAAAAACTGAAACCGTTGTAGGCACAAATTCAAAATTTCGAACACATTTACACGAGACGGCATTAATTAAGATCATCATTAAATTCTTGAAAGGCGGTATTTTTTTGCAGGACGAACGCACACTTATAAATAAATGAGATGATTTGTCTGTTTGCCCTGTAATTATATGGCCCTTCAAACTGGAACACTAATGTTTACAGTGGCAAAGGCCAAGCCAAGGCCAATGTAGCAACTATATTATTTACGTAACCCTAGCCAGATACATTTCCTTTTCACGTCTGCTAGAGCTGTATACGAAATTAGAAAACTAATTTAAAATACAAATTTTCCGTACATGACCTAATAATCTGTTGGATGTAAAACCGTAAAACAATAACACGGCGTAAAATGTAACACCGTAGCATAAATAAATAGTCCACTAAATGTTCCCACTGCTGGGATTTGGGGTCTTCTCTCGCAAGTACTATTATATTTATAATCCACCGTGCAGGCCCAGTGCGGGTTGGTGGATTGACATGAGGACATGACCTCGCAAGATTACATAGAGATAGGTACATGTCTGTTTCCTCACCATGTTTTCTTTCGCCGTTTTTAAGTTACCGGCATTACGCACATGACTTCGAAAAGACAATGGTGGGCGTGGGAGTTGAACCCGGTTACTCCAGATCGGCAGTCGCCGTTCTCCCGACTAGACCAGCCCTAACTTAGCTTAGCATTGTAACCTTACCAAGAAGGAATCTGTTTATTCTAGACTAGACTACCTGAACCCTGCGCGTTGCTAGGTGCCGTAGCAACGCGCAGGGTTCAGGATAATAATTAATTAGCGTAGCGTAACGTAGAGAGAGACGTACTTCTTAGCATTCCATGGATTCACCGTGCGGGTGCCGGGTCCATCGTGTGGCAGAGAGAGAAATCACGAGTAGACCCCGAGACTTGTGACTCGGGCTGTAGGTTTAAAAGGGGCCCCTTATATTGACGTACGTCAACACTCACCTTCACTACTCGTATTTCTCTCCCTGCCCAGCCAAATCCGATATGATCCTACTAGTGCAGCTTTAGATACTCGTTCTAGTATAGAACTTACTGCACTTCTGGACAATCCAAGGTCTTTAAGCAGGTTATAGAGAGATTTTGCTGGTATACCTCTCGCTCCTACTTCTACAGCGTATAAATTAACTACATAGCCATTTTTTGTTAATTCATTTTGTAGGTCGTAATACTTATTTTGTTTCATCGCGTGGTCTTTAGGTATATTAGTTTCCCACGGTACGGTAAGTTCTACCAGGACTATGCGTTTCGTAGCCCTAGAAAAAAGGAAAATGTCCGGTCTGGATGACGAAACACCTACATCCTCTGGGATTTTGTAGTGCTTTTCATACGTGTCCATTAAAATAGTCCAATCAGGTGCTGAACCCAGGATTGAGTAAGGCTTGTTCTTGGAGTTTGAAGTTGAGCCCTCTTTTACAAAGTTAATTTGTCTTTTGTTTATCGTCAATCCCTTTTGGGCTCTAGCTACCGAAAGGCTTACGGCTTCACGTATGATTTCAAGTACTCTGTCATGGCGCTGTGAGTAATGACCCCTATTAAGGAGCACCTTGCATCCCACCAATATGTGCCTTGCTGTACATATCGCCTCACTACAAGTATAGCAACATTTTTCAGAGGCTTTTCCCCACCTTACCAAGTTACTCTGGTCAGGGAGGGTCATTTGGAAAGCGTTCAGATAAAATTTTAATAAGGCAGGAGACCAGTCATATAGCAAGGTGCGCCACTTTAGAGCTAATGGGATACAAAACTCACCTATGGTTAACCACTCACTTTGCATTTCTAAATTCATAGCGTGCACTTTGTAACTATCATTTTCGTCTTGTTGTAGAAAGGTTTTTACCATGTCTCGGTCTTCCCTTTTCTTTCTCGTACCCAACCCAGCTGTATTTACTTGCGCGCCTGCCATAAATTGTTTGTGGAATTGAAGTCTAGATTCAAGGTCCGAAGCGCTTTTGTCTTTTGGGAGAGATGCGATTAATTCGTCTTTCGACTTTCCCAAAACATGCGTTTTTGTAACTCTTAGGTGTTTGTAGAGTTCGGATGGTTTTTTTAGTTTCAGGCCAAAACTATTGTGATCCCTAAATAGAGTAGAGGGATCAGCCGGATGTGCCAATCCAAACCATGACTTCAATATCTTTATGACATTAGCATCTAGTTTTGCGAGGAGGGTTTTACCGATGTCATATACTAGGAAAGGCCAAGTGAGACGTGATGTGAGATAGTTGTCATATATCCATGCTTTTTTGATATTGCTGATAGGCTGTTGGTCTACCTTATTGAGGTCATTCATGAAATTTCCAACAACTACCTCTAATGATGGTGTACGCCCTTTGTAGTCTATCTTTCTACCAAGAAATTTAAAAGGCACTGCCTCTGCAATTGTGGCAACTCTTTGGCCACTTATGGAGAGTCCCGGATCGTAAGAAGTATATTTGGTATTTCGTCTACCCAGACATAAACAATGACATTTACTTGGTTTTGCCCTCATTCCCTCCGTCCATGTACAGAACTCATCAACATCATTCAACAATTCTTGACACTGTTTGGGATTTCGTGTAAGTATTGCAAGGTCGTCCGCAAAGGCTAAAATTGACTCAGTGTACTTATTGTTGATTTTAAACCGGTAGCCCCATTTCTTCTCACGGGATATTAATTTATCTACTAGAATATTTATAACTATATTAAATACTATTGGTGATAAGCAGCACCCTTGGAATAGTCCCACATTATATTTAAGTGGTTTTGAGTATTCCTTGTTTACTGCTATAACGAATTTTAAGTGATTATAATATGAATTAATTATGTCAATGATTACAGCAGGAAAGTTATACCATTTTAGGGCAAATAACATAAGTTCATGCTGTACGGAACCAAATGCGTTCTCTAGGTCTATCCAGCAGACTGTTATTTGTCTCTCATGTGTTCTGGCATCTTTCAAACTTTCCGCTAGTAATGTATTGTGTTCCAGGCATCCAGAAATACCAGGCAAGAAGCCTTTCTGGTGGTTGGGCCTGAAATACCTATTGCTAGCCATAAATGTGGTCATTTTTGTTTGCAATATACTGAAAAAAATTTTAGAAATTGTATTGGTTAGGGCTATCGGTCTGGTGTCTTTTGGATGAGTTACTTCTTGCATTTTAGGAATCAGGACAAAAATTGCTCTTCCAAATGATTTTGGGATTTGCTTTCCTGACCAGATCTTACTGAATATATTTAAGATATGTTTACGAACTGATGGACACTTTTTATACACTATGTAGGGAATGCCATCAGGGCCTGGGGCTGATTTTGTAGTTTTCTTCTTAATTTGATAGTTTACTTCCTCTTCGCTAGGTGGAGTGCTTTGAAAGTTTGTTAGAGGATCATTAGGTCTTTGGATGTTTGGTACTACGTACGAGCTCCCGCGTTTAGGCACTTCGTATGTGCTTTTAAAGTGATCGTAAATTTGCTCATTAGTCAAGATAAGCTTTCCATTTTGTTCTCTGAAAATATTTTTCGAGTATTGAAAAGGGTTTTTATCAAAGTCTACTTCGTGTTTAGCTCTGTAAAGATTATCACGATTTTTACTGATTTGTAACGATATTCCTTGTATTAATTTAAGGATTGATCTTAGAGCCCTGGACAGTTGGTGACTTAGATGGTTGTCGCCCATGGTTTTAGCTACACGAAGACGTTTTATTAGTTCTCTTTTCTTCCTCCGCAATTTCATTTTGAACGTATTTTCCTTGTTATTTCGAGCATAATAAGTTGATGGTGGATAGTGCTCAGAGAAGTATGTATAGATGGTGTCCTGAAAAGTTTCTACTTGGCTGTTTGGGTCTTGTTTTGTACCAGGATGTTCTAACAATATAGCCAAGTTTTCGTCATGAACTTTCCAGGTGGAATTTTTTAGGCTGGGTATGCCAAGACGTGTCCTGATGACAATGGACTCCTGGTAGTTTTCACTCGATGGTTCACCTTGGGATATATGAGGGTCAACTCTATCCATAGTGTTTGTCAAAGGACTGACCGACGGCTGTCGTGCTTCAACACCATCATGTGTCTTTAAGTGCTTTAGGTACCAGGCTCGTCTCTTGTAAATTTTCCCGCACGTAGGGCATCTCAATTCCGTATTCGCGCCAGGGTCGTCGTTATTATCAACCGGTGGACAGATCTTCCGCCCCCCCTCTCGGACTGTCCCAGGGGTATTTTTCTTTTTCGGACTTTTAGCGGATTCATTTCCCGGGCTTGGCTTGCTAGGCCTTCACCCTCGGCTGTCTTTCCAGCAGTCAGATGTCTTTCCATCCGTCAGATGTCTTTTCCACCAGCCATCTGTCTTTCCAGCGTCATCCCGTCTCTCCGGGCTGTCATTTTTGTTTGAGACGTACTTCTTAGCATTCCATGGATTCACCGTGCGGGTGCCGGGTCCATCGTGTGGCAGAGAGAGAAATCACGAGTAGACCCCGAGACTTGTGACTCGGGCTGTAGGTTTAAAAGGGGCCCCTTATATTGACGTACGTCAACACTCACCTTCACTACTCGTATTTCTCTCCCTGCCCAGCCAAATCCGATATGATCCTACTAGTGCAGCTTTAGATACTCGTTCTAGTATAGAACTTACTGCACTTCTGGACAATCCAAGGTCTTTAAGCAGGTTATAGAGAGATTTTGCTGGTATACCTCTCGCTCCTACTTCTACAGCGTATAAATTAACTACATAGCCATTTTTTGTTAATTCATTTTGTAGGTCGTAATACTTATTTTGTTTCATCGCGTGGTCTTTAGGTATATTAGTTTCCCACGGTACGGTAAGTTCTACCAGGACTATGCGTTTCGTAGCCCTAGAAAAAAGGAAAATGTCCGGTCTGGATGACGAAACACCTACATCCTCTGGGATTTTGTAGTGCTTTTCATACGTGTCCATTAAAATAGTCCAATCAGGTGCTGAACCCAGGATTGAGTAAGGCTTGTTCTTGGAGTTTGAAGTTGAGCCCTCTTTTACAAAGTTAATTTGTCTTTTGTTTATCGTCAATCCCTTTTGGGCTCTAGCTACCGAAAGGCTTACGGCTTCACGTATGATTTCAAGTACTCTGTCATGGCGCTGTGAGTAATGACCCCTATTAAGGAGCACCTTGCATCCCACCAATATGTGCCTTGCTGTACATATCGCCTCACTACAAGTATAGCAACATTTTTCAGAGGCTTTTCCCCACCTTACCAAGTTACTCTGGTCAGGGAGGGTCATTTGGAAAGCGTTCAGATAAAATTTTAATAAGGCAGGAGACCAGTCATATAGCAAGGTGCGCCACTTTAGAGCTAATGGGATACAAAACTCACCTATGGTTAACCACTCACTTTGCATTTCTAAATTCATAGCGTGCACTTTGTAACTATCATTTTCGTCTTGTTGTAGAAAGGTTTTTACCATGTCTCGGTCTTCCCTTTTCTTTCTCGTACCCAACCCAGCTGTATTTACTTGCGCGCCTGCCATAAATTGTTTGTGGAATTGAAGTCTAGATTCAAGGTCCGAAGCGCTTTTGTCTTTTGGGAGAGATGCGATTAATTCGTCTTTCGACTTTCCCAAAACATGCGTTTTTGTAACTCTTAGGTGTTTGTAGAGTTCGGATGGTTTTTTTAGTTTCAGGCCAAAACTATTGTGATCCCTAAATAGAGTAGAGGGATCAGCCGGATGTGCCAATCCAAACCATGACTTCAATATCTTTATGACATTAGCATCTAGTTTTGCGAGGAGGGTTTTACCGATGTCATATACTAGGAAAGGCCAAGTGAGACGTGATGTGAGATAGTTGTCATATATCCATGCTTTTTTGATATTGCTGATAGGCTGTTGGTCTACCTTATTGAGGTCATTCATGAAATTTCCAACAACTACCTCTAATGATGGTGTACGCCCTTTGTAGTCTATCTTTCTACCAAGAAATTTAAAAGGCACTGCCTCTGCAATTGTGGCAACTCTTTGGCCACTTATGGAGAGTCCCGGATCGTAAGAAGTATATTTGGTATTTCGTCTACCCAGACATAAACAATGACATTTACTTGGTTTTGCCCTCATTCCCTCCGTCCATGTACAGAACTCATCAACATCATTCAACAATTCTTGACACTGTTTGGGATTTCGTGTAAGTATTGCAAGGTCGTCCGCAAAGGCTAAAATTGACTCAGTGTACTTATTGTTGATTTTAAACCGGTAGCCCCATTAGTATCGAAAATAATTACTCGTATCAACTCAGATTTTTAACTGGTTAGCTTAGTTTATAAGATAGACTCATGCTGCCGCGGAGTTCGGCGCACAACAAAATCTTTCAAAAGGAATATTTTCCCGTTTTTGTTAATTTTTATAGCGATTAAAAAGGTGACAACATCTTGTTGAAGAACTACAGACCCATCTCACTTCTGAGCCACGTTTATAAGTTGTTTTCGAAGGTAATCACGAATCGTCTCGCACGCAGGTTTGACGACTTCCAGCCACCCGAACAAGCCGGTTTCCGAAAAGGCTTATAGTACCATAGACCACATCTATACGCTTCGGCAGATTATACAGAAAAATAGTATAATCGGCCACTATATGTATAGCGTATGTGGACTATGAGAAAGCCTTCGATTCATCAACACCTGGGCAGTGCTTCAGTCTCCAGCGATGCCGCATCGACTATCGCTATATCGAAGTGTATTTATTTACAGCAAATCCACAATGTCTGTCCGATTACAGGACCAGTGCACAAAACATATCTAGCTACAGAAAGGCGTGAGACAGGGAGATGTTATATCTCCGAAACTGTTCACTGCCGCGCTGGTTCAGCAAAGGATCCAACTTGGATGGGCAGCGTTCGGGAAACTTCGGCACATCTTTGAGTCAAAAATACCCCAATGACTAAAGACGAAAGTCTTCAGCGTGTGTTGTCAGTGATGGCTTATGGAACTGAGACGTGGGCCTCATAACGAAGCTCAAAAGTCGCAAAGCAAGCTATGCTCGGAATCTCTTTGGGCGACAGAATCCGTAATGAGGTATTTAAGTATGTACCTACCTAAATTAAAGTGTTTTATTTAGTTGACGTGACACACGTCACGTCAATGAAATAAACTCGGAAATCAGAATTTGGTGAGTAGATGGTGATAGATGAAAAGAAATTTTGTACAAACAATAATGAAATATTTTATTGACTATACAGAGGTTAAGTTTAAACTAGCGCAAATCGTTATGATATCTTGGAAGCCGTCGTAAGCGGGCAGTGAGGGATGCTTATTCTAGGTAGCAAAGAGACTCCACGATAGGGCGTGGTCTCAAACCATCATTTACTGCATGGAACAGAAATGCAAAGGTAAATCACGTTTCAATGTTTATAGGATCCTGTGATTTTGCTATCCGTTTATGGGCTTTATAGCATCCCATGAAGTAACGAAAGCGAACAGATTGAAACGCATCTACCGAAGCAGACTAAAATAAACCATGTTTTAATTACTCAGTACTGACTTTCCTTTGTGTACATTTGTAAGCGCAATGATGTTAAGTTAGGATACGTTGTTCGGGTCCTGCGCCGTCCGCGCTAACCTAAAGTCCGGTAAGTAGGTAATTTAAGGCCAACTGCCAATAGCTCCTCAAAAATAAAAACAACCTTGAAGTACATCAGGAGCATGCTTGGCCGTAGTTCCAAAAGCTCATAAAGATTTGCGTATACCATAAGCTTAAAATAATTAAATATAAATAAGATCACTGTATGAGCTCTTCCTCCATGATCTTGGCCATCCACTCGGGCTCGGCGGCGGCGATCTTCTCGATGAGGCTGTTCACCTGGTAGCACAGGCTCTGGATCTGCTTATCCCATTGCGGGAGGATCTCCCGAGCTGAAACAGGACATTGTTTATATTGTTACTTTCTACTATTGAAAACTCCTTCTGGCGCACCATATACAGATTTTTTCATAGGCTGTAAATGAAAGTGAATGATTTCTTCGGACGAAAGCGGGACCGCCGATAGTGCCAGAGCGAGAAAGATAGTCAGCTGTTGCTCTTTACTGATGTGACGGTGTGTTCACTATATTCAATTTAAGACGTAAAATTTGTATATCTTTAATCTATTCTCTCCAAAGAGTTTACATATACTTCGTATAGTGTTAGAACAAACTCTTTACACTGAAATCACGGGTCTGATCGCCCTTGTCTTGTCGCACTTGTGAAAGCACTATGTCGCCATAGCTACGGCGTAAATCACTATGTCGCCATAACTACGAGTAACATACACCTCATCTGCTTACGATTGGTACAAGGGAACCGTGCGGAAAAATGTATTTACTTATTCTTTGATTCTCTCATACACATCATCATTTACAATTTCTTATCCTATCCCTTTCACACATTATTTAATTCAGCTTCATACTTACACTTGTCTCGTATCTATGCTTCTCTTTCACACTAAGACGTTACATTCACAAGCAAATTTTCTTTGCGCTCCTCCTTTAACATGGTAATTACTCATTAATTCTGCCTCATTCTACTGTTGCATTAACGCCATGTTAAAAGTATTGCTTACAGTTTTTTTTTTAAATTACGTGTTTCTCATTTGATATAATAACAATACAATTATGATTCATAAGTAATTCCACAGTCTAATAAATCAGTAGTAGAAGTTTTTTGAAGTGAAATCTTCTTTAGGCGCGCCTAGACAGATTTTTCGTGGGCAGTGAATTGAATTCATTCGTCACGCTCGGGAATGATAAGAAAGCTTCGGGTAAACTCGGGACCATGGCTATTGGCCATATAGAAATACGTCAGCCAATGGGAAATGCTGAAAGGGTGTGGACAGGCCATCATGGCATGGCCATCTAGAAACGCATCAGCCAATGGGAAATGCTGACGCATTTTTAGATGGCCATGCCAAGATGGCGAGGCCACGCCCTCCGGTTACACCCGTGTAGTTTCCAAGGTAAGCTATCAAATTCTGAGTTATAAGTTTTCACTTCTATCGGCAGTTCCTACAACTGCCAATTTTTTTTGAAGTGAAAACTTCTTTAGGCGCGCCTAGACATATTTTTTGTGGGGTGTAAATTGAATTCTACCGTCACGCTCGGGTATGATAAGAAATCTTCGGGTAAACTGGGGACCTTGGCGATTGGGCATCTAAAAATGCGTCAGACGATGGGAAATGCTGAAAGGGCGTGGCCTCGCCATCATGGCATGGCCATCTAGAAATGCGTGAGCCTATGGTAAATGCTGACGCATTTCTAGATGGCCATGCCATGATGGCCAGGCCACGCCCTCCAGTTACACCCGTGTAGTTTCCAAGGTAAAGCTATCAAAATCTGAGTTATAAGTTTTCACTTCTATCGGCAGTTCCTATGACTGCCCATTTTTTTTTATACTTTGGTAGATAATTTTCTACATAATAGATACAAAATTCTGAAAATGAAGTTTTCACTGCTGCCGTGCGGTCTTAAGCACATACCTTTTCGAAGTGAAAACTTTTGAAAGTTAAACTCTTTTGCCGCACCACACACACAGATTTTTTGTGGGCTGTGAATTGACCTCAAGCGTCACGTTCGTAAATGAAAGAAAACTTCGGGTGGACTCGGGATCATGGCGTGTTACCATAGTTAATTTCCATTAATAATAAATAAATAATAATAATAAATATTGGTGGACAATTCACACACAACACCATCTGACCCCAAACTAAGCAAAGCTTGTATGATGGCAGCCAGATAACTGATATAATACTTATATATAGTTTTAAATACATACTTATTATACATAGAAACACCCAGACAAAGTGTTACACCCTGTCCACACCCTTTCAGCATACACATCTAACCATGGCTTATATTAATGTACACGATAATGCTTTGAAGATTTATTCTTGACTAGCAGCACCCTCCGGTTTCACTTGCGTAGTTTCCAAAGAGAGCTATCAAATTCTGAATTATAAGTTTTCACTTCTATCGGCAGTTCCTATGCCTGTAATTATTTTTTATTGTCATATTTTCTTGAGTTTCTATTTCATTAGTATCTGGTCATACGTTAGTCTCCAATCAGGAACACGTTTACCTCATCCATGATCCATGACAAGGTGCAAAAGTAGTCGGGAAGAGGCGACTTAAAAACAACAAAAAAAACCTCCCTAGTCCCCTATGCCGCGGCCTATGTGTTCTATTCACAAATCGAGGATTAAATTGCTGGAGAGATGTATTATAGATTAATGGGGGGAATAAAGTCTGAAATGCTCGTAAAGTACTGAGCCTTGTAGTGTGAGTGAAGTGTTCTTGTGAAATTATGGTCCAAATAAATGAATTGAATTGAACGGACGATGTTAACTGGTCTCGTGGCTTAGTGGGTAGTAGCTCTGCCTGCGAAGCCGAGGGTCGTGGGTTCGATTCCCACCCAGTGCAAATATTTGTGTGATGAATTCAAATGTCTGCGCTGTGTCTGGGTGTTTCTATGAATAAGTATGTTTTTTTTTGTTCAATAAAAAGTGACGAGACGAACAGGACATGTGGCTGGTGGTAAGCAACATGCCTACCACATAACAGCACAGTGACACGCAGCTATTGGAACATGAAGAGTCCAAATCATTACCTGCAGCACTGCACTGCGCTCGTCACCCAGAGGTCTAAGATGTTACATCTCTAAGCCCTGTAATTTGTATTTAAAACTATATAAGTATTATATCAGCTATTTGGCCGCCCTAGTACAAGCTTTGCTTAGTTTGGGGTCAGATGGTGATTGTGTGTGAATTGTCCACCAATATATATTAACTTACTCTCAAAGTGGACGACTGCGCTGATCTGATCGATGTAGCCATTCATGCGGCCCTCGCTGATCATGTGGCTGGCGATGCGCTCGGCCTTCTCCGGCGGGGTCTCGAGCAGAGCGCCGAGTTCGGAACACGTGATGTTGTTGTACAGCTTGCTGGCCGATAGCAGGTTGTGTTCGAACACGGCGCGGTCTAGGATCGTCGTGCCGTCAGACGTCGTCGCCTGCGGGGAAAATGAGGCCATTCAGTAAATCCAGTAAGGACAAGTTCAAGTATTATGTGTAGACTCGACTTTTGTAATAAGAACGTCTAGGCTGTGGATGAGTTGCCTGTAAGGGTTTTTCCCGATAGTTACTGGTGTATTCAAATCGAGAGTGAATCGGTTTCTTCTAAGTAAACACGCTCCATCGTAGACCGCACCGCTTAACATCAGGCGAGATGGCGGTAAGTGTAAACCTATAAAGTTAAAAAAAAAAACACGTAACGCAATTTTCGACTCCGGTAGGTCTACCGCCTAACGCTCTTGCTTTCGGTCATGCTTTGATTTGTGACGTCATCGGCCAATTTGGTACCGCCGATGAAAGCCGAACACTACAAATGCTTTCCGTTATAGGGAAAGCATTAGTAGCTAGATGAATGAACGAAACTCCATATATATGCACTAAAATAGCGACCGCCTAATGTTTTTGCTGCTTTCAAGCAAAGCATTAGCGGCTTTCAAGTCATGTCATGAAAGCATCACCAAATTAGGTGTTGTTTTGGAAATCTAGTAGTGTAATTCTCATTTTTTTTCGTTAGATACTGCCTTGTAAAGATCAAAAATAGCACGGTGAACATGTATCTACTATTGCGGGAACACCAATTACATAACAAGATTCGTCTTAGAAATAGTGAGTTTACTAAAAATAAGTGTGTTACTGAATTTTACTATGGGGAAGACCACTTTCGAGGGCGTAATTCCCTCTTGCATCTTTCCTGAAAGACGAGACATCAAACCTGAGATAAAGGTAACAAGCAACTTATAAATAACTAGAAACCCTTTTTGTTTTGATAGTAAGTAATACCTAGCTTTATTTATTATCATTTGTGATTTAATACTTACATTCACTAATTGTTACAGAAACTGGCTGCATTAAATACCTACCTACTATTCAAAGAAGTCTAAGAATGATTTTCCTATACTTGCCTAGTACCTCATTGATGTGAGTACAGTGATATTGCAAGGTTGACAGATGCCCATATAAAAGAAAAAAATATTCCAGAAACGGAATGTTCTTCTTGTTTGATGGTAAGCAAAAAAAAATCTTTGAACATGTTGGGTCTCTCATGTTCACCTTAACTGGTAGCTTGGAATGAGTACCAAGGAAAATGTGACGAAATCTTAAAAGAAGAGTAAATTAAATAGTCATTATTTTAAACATTCAGAACTGCTCGAGATCAATATTACTGCGAGAGACCCCTGTTATCAACAAACAGAAGTACATTAAGGCACTAATATTATGAAGCCATTGAATATAAAATAGCAGAATGTGGTTCAAAATAGGTAATAACTAGCAAGTATTAAATTCCATAAATATATAGGTACCTACATTGACTGCCCTCGTGGCTTAGTGGGTAGTAGCTCTGCCTGCGAAGCCGAGGGCCGTGGGTTCGATCCCCACCCAGTGCAAATATTTGTGTGATGAATTCAAATGTTTGCACTGTGTCTGGGTGTTTCTATGTATAATAAGTATGTATTTAAAACTATATAAGTATTATATCAGCTATCTGGCCGCCATCACACAAGCTTTGCTTAGTTTGGGGTCAGATGGTGTTGTGTGTGAATTGTCCACCAATATTTATTTATTTTATTATTATTATTACATAGGTAATTTATGAACCAGTCTCCTAATATTGTAAATGTGAAAGATTGTTTGTTATTTAATCACTTTGAATGTCTGAATGGGTCAGATTGAAGTACCTATATATAATATGTACTTTTCATAAAAGCAAAATAATTGGATGGAACTGTGCCATAGCCATAGGGTGCTGCTATTCATGTGATGAAATGTTAATATCTTATATCAATATAATTAGATTTTGTTTTTGTTTTAGGAGTCAAGACTGCTGGCTGCTCCCGTAGCTTACAAGAAAACAAGTTGTCTCACAAGCAAAACATTGGGTCATCAAACCCATTCAACTGTTAGAAAATGATTGATAATAAATACACCCTTTATACAATATAATACATTTCTTTAGTGTTATGATTCATAATCTGCCTGAGGAAATAGAAAACCTTTGTCTAAATCATTCTACAACCAAAGATCATATTCAGTTTGAACAGCTAGTAGGATAGTGTGGCTGGCCTGGTGTCTTTTAAGTTGGTAGCACAGACTAAGTAGAGATACGTTGGTAGTAAGTCTACCATGCAAAGCCGTGGGTTCTATCAATACAAATATTTGTACTGTGGTTGGCTGGTTGGGTGTTCTCTATGTATTATAAGTATGCATTTTTTAAATACATACTTATATAATATGATCATGTCACTGTCTGGCACCCATAGTACAAGTTTACTTAGTTTGAGGCTAGATGGTGTTGTTTGTGAAACGTTCACCAGCAATTTTAATAACTAATAGAAAACCTTCCTGTTCAATAGTTGAATGGTTGCTTATCATCAGGCATTATCATCTCATCTCTCTTCTACTCCATAAATCTACACAGATTCAACTAATCTGTGTATATTCATGAATCATTACATAGGTGTACTACAATAAAATTCTCATTTAGGATACAGAAAATTTATTAAAACACAATATTGTTTGTTATTCTTGTTGGTGCATCTGATAAATTTATTTTTCAGTAATAGGCTTTTTGATAATCATGTTTCAATCAGTCAGCGATATCACTCCACGAGGTGTTCTGGGAGTTGAGATGGTTTCAGAGAAGCCTGATATATCGGCCACCGCAAACCATAATGCATAACAATAGATATATCTGAAACAAAGAACTTTTATTTTTAACATGTAACTTATTGATCTAGTGGTAACACTTTGCCAAGTCTGTGTTCTGGTTTGAAAGGCAATGTTTCCAGAAAAATTACAGGGCTTAGAGATATAACAACTTAGATATCTGGGTGATGAGCGCAGTGCTAGGTAATGATTTGGACTCTTCATTTTCCAATAGCTGCATGTCCCTGTGATGTTATGTGGCAGGCAGGTTGCTTACCATCAAGCACATATAAGTCTGCCTGGGGAAGTCAACATCTTTGCCTGTTATTCTACCGCCACGCAGTAATGTGCAAACAGAATCAGGACTACTTCATTACTTACAAGTTTATTATGTATCACTTTGGGAGGGTGAAGTTCGCACAGAAATCACAGGGCCTAGAGATAATCATCTAATATCTCTGGGTGACAAGTGCAGTGCAGTGTTAGGTAATGATTTGGACTCTAGTTCCAATAGGTTTGTGACACTGTGCTGTTATGGGCAGGTGTGTTGCTTACCAAGGGGAACATCTACCTATCACTTCTAAAGACACCAGTTCAGAGCCGCCTCCTCGACAAACATTATTATATCTATACTAATATTATAAATGGGCAGCCCAATTTATGCTACTGCTGGGACTCTGGAAAAATTATGACAAACTTACGTATACATCACCACTAAGAATAATACTCAGAGATGTAAGCGGGGTTCGAACCCACAACCTCACGAAATGTGAAAACAAGCTTAACAACGATTGACACTATTAAAATTTACCTATTATCATTACATACCTCATAAAATACAGTGTACAAATACTTGTTTGTGTCGTCGCCGAAGTCGTTTGTATAGGGAATCGCTAGCTAGATTCCTGAAGCAAAAGTGAGCGAACTGCATGACTTTACAAAGGAAATATCACAATAACAAATAATATATTAGATATTTATATTATGTTATAATTGTTTATCATAAATCTAAATTGTAATTGTAAATGTTTACCTCAGATGGAGGTTATGAAAAGTATACACAAAAACAATGTTGCCAGCCAAATATATCTAAACAATGCTAGGCTTACGTGGGTATTTTTTTTACTACAATTAACTTTGGCGAAGAATAGGTAACTTGTGACACTTTCTTGCAATGAAAACTTCTGTTTTAAAATGTTTTCACTGAATTCGAAAAGAAAAACGACGATTTTCTATCAATTACGGATATTTGAAATTTATGTAGATTTTTAGAAATAAACCCTAGGAAGAAATTTAAAAATACGGTGGGAACACTTAGAGTAATTGTCAAATATTGCGTTCCGTTTTTTGTTTTTTTCCTATCTTCAGTTCATCGTAATGCTAATAATGCACTTCTATATTGACCTAAATAAATGGAAATAAAACAGATTTATAGCAAATCTAGCTATTCGAAGTATCAACCGATGCTTTTTGACGTTTTAACTGTTGAATAAACTCATAAAATATTTTCGCATTGTCTAGTTTGACGAAACCGATTACGTGGTCTCGAAACGTAATAACGAATGCCTTGCTTCAATTGTTTTTAATCTGTGAAGATCTGTGAAGACACGATAGATTTTTGAAAGCAACATTAGTTAGGCGATCGCTGTTAAATGAAAGCATTACATTACAAATGCAATGAAGACATCTCACGCTTTCCGAAAGCTTTAGAGTTAGGCGGTAGACCTACGGGTCGGGAGGAGGCGGATAAAAAAAATCGGACTCACTAGAATTAGATTGAAAATGTTCCCTATTCCCCCGTATTTTACTTTTCTTCTTCAAATACAAGATAAAAAAAGAACACAAAAGGGCACGGACCCTGGAGTCTGTGGAGTTGCTAAATTAAATAAAAACGCAATTTGGGGGTCGGGGTGTCTTGTAAAACGTTACGGTCTGTCATGGAGGTAACTTTTTGAAGTGAAAACTTCTTTTGGCGCGATCCACAGACAGATTTTTCGTGGGTTGTGAATTGAATTCTAGCGTCACGCTCGGGAATGATAAGAAAAAATCTTCGGGTAAACTCGGGTCCAGCTCATGGCCACGCCCTCCGGTTTCACCCGCGTAGTTTCCAAAGTGAGCTATAAAATTTTGAGTTATAAGTTTTAACTTCTATCGGCAGTCCCGAAGACTGCCAATTTTAGTAAAAAAAACTAGGGAATTAAAATCTTCCGAAAATAAAGTTTCCAATCCCACGCGCACCACCACAGAATAAATATTAGTACAAGTACAGAACATTCACTTAGCGAAAACAATTATATAAATAGCGACTCTTGCGCGGACACAACAAAGTTCAATTCAGCTCGCATTAGCGCTCAATACCTGTCGCGATTTTCAACTAAACATTTGCGCTCTTTCTAACGCGTAACTCTGTCGCTGTCTGGCGCGGAGGGTTGTCGACATATCTAATAACAATATGCGCGGGAAACGTGTTGCGCGAGCGCTCAGCCGTGCGTCCGACAACCGACTGGCACTTATTCCCTGGGAGGAACGGTCTAGCTGTAGGCTAAAACCGCGCGACCTTGAGCGAATGATAATGCTCTGGCACCACTGTCTTTGCCGCCTAAAATAACGCTTAACTTAATTTTTTTTTAAATGGCAGTTGAACTTTTCTATACTTAAGTAACTATTTTAGACAACAACATTTTTTTAACGCGGTACACTTCTTTTCGTTTACAATTGCTACATTCATACCATACCAAAGGGCATGGGTAAGGGTTTACACCAGCGCCATTGAGGAAGATCTTTAAACTAACATTTATCACATAGCTAGCCACTTTTTGAAATGTTCTACCTTCCAAGATGATACTCCTTGCTCTACCCTCCATACACAAAATGAAACAATGGCGCCACACTTGAACGAAAATTTGGCGAAATTGACAGCTTTGACAGATTTATTTGCATCTTAAAAACACCTCATTGGCGAAAATAAATTATAGTGACAAATTGTGTCCATTTCACTATTCTGTCTCGTTTTATCTATTAGTCTGAAAGAATAAAAAAGTATTTAGTTCTGATGCTCAAGCGTTAAAATGATTGGCCGAAAAATAACCGTATAATTTTATGCAAATCAGAACTCTATCCGTTAACGTTTAAGTCTATCTCATTGTCTAATTACGCATATAATAGTGTGGGTACACGTACACACCTCTATGCTTATATATTCTAAGGCAGAATACAAAAATATTTAAAAATTCATTCGTCAATGATAAAGCTTCGGACACACAAATCAGTCACGCCCAAAAACGTGACAACGTGGTTCATAGCCACGCGGTTGAAACCAGAGGGCATGGTTTACTCGAAGATTTCTTATCATGCCCGAGAGTGACGCTAGAATTAAATTCACAGCCCACGAAAAATCTGTCTGCGGCGCGCCAAAAGAAGTTACGTCTTCAAAAAAGGAGGAAACCGACATGTACCTGGAATCTTTCGAGGTCGTGTGTCACCCACTAACCCGCGCTGGGCAGGCTTGATGGATTATGGCCTTGACTCTCCTTAGTAGAGAAGGCCCCGAGGGACTATTTAGTGAGCTGCTTATCCAAGAGAATTTAAGGTTTACCAACCTTCTGGTGTGTCTGCATGAGAGCTTCAAACTCGTGCAGTTCGGAGCGCCGGATGATGCGGTCGAGGTACATCTTCTCGAGGATGGAGTACGCCGGCAGTTGCTGACAACGTTCGTCTTTGAACAGCGTCGCCAACATACGCGACCTTTGCTGCCCTGACAACGATCATACTCATTTATTTACAACAATACTACATTCATTTATTACACTACTTTAATATTATAAACTAGATGTCCGCCCCGGCTTCGCACGTGGTACATATACATATATAGCCTATATAGCATTCAAGGATCCTGTACAAATCCAACAGTGAAATATTTTTTTTTAATTGTTTCAGTAATTCCTGAGAATATCGCGTTCAAACAAAAACCCTACCTGCTACGCCTATCTATCTATCATCTATCTATCGAAAACTGGTCGTACCAACTCAGATTCAGAACAAATTTGATTGGTAAAGGTTTACAATGACGCAATCTTAGACACATGATGTCATGTCAATGCACAGTACGAAAGCTCTCAAAGAGACATATTTTTCCCCGTTCTTGTTACATTCTACGTGTGGGAATGAGACTGGGAGTAGGTATGGTCGTGAGAGTGGGAGGCTTGGGCTTGGGATTGGAAGTAGGTGTGGGTGAGAGATTGGGAGGTTTGGACGTGGGATTGAGAGTAGGTGTGAACGTGGGATTGGAAGGTATGGGCGAGAGATTGGGAGTAGATGTAGGATTGGAAGTAGGTGTGGGCGAGAGTTATAATAGATTATCAGTTTATTGTTAATTATAAAAGATTAAGACCATTGACGTAATAAAAACTATCCTATCTCTTAATTTTGGACCAAATTACACTTAAGTGCCAACTTTCGTGAATATCGGTAGACTTGGTGGAGAGTTCACTGGGAACAAACATCATGTATTGAATATATTAAGATAGGTACACAAAAACGCAATCTCGTCTTTTGTTAAACTACGACACGGCCGTACTATGAAACGCACATACCCACAACAAACCGATTCACTCTCGATTCGAAGACGCCTAGATTACATCCTTCAAAAATATCTTCTAAAGCAATGCATTCTAGAGTTTAGATCTTTTTACTACACAAGAACAAAATTAAAAAATTTTGATTTACCCCTGTCTACCTTGGGATTTAAAATTTGTACAGTATTCTACTAATTAAGTTGTTTAGTTTGTTGATACCCATACTGAGGAAGATTGTGAAAAAATATTTTATCCCTCATTTTGTGGAGGCGGCCATTTTGAAACGATATTAACCAAATATAGCAAAGAACCACCACAAGAAAACTGACTTTCAAATGAAAAAAAAAAAGCGAATCGAAATCGGATCACCCGTTTTTGAGAGCTACAGAGCCCCAGACAGACCGACAGACAGAGATAGGCGTCAAACGCTATATATATCATCCCTTTTTTTTTGGTCGGGGGTCCAAAAATATTTAACTGGTAGTAAAATAAACTTTGCTGATAATGTTGGTGATGCTTACCAGCGGAGGCGAGCACAGTGCAAATAAGCGCATTCCTAAGACAAGTCATCCTCTCGTCCTCGTGGATGATATTACGGTAAGAGAGCTCGTTGTACCTCTGGGCAGCTTCTATGAATTTCCTGGAATTTAAATCATAATTTTTAATATAACTTTGCCGATCTTCCCGCATAAGCAGCGCACTAAATGTTCCCAATGCTGGAACTCGGGGCCTTTTCTCGCAAGGAGAGCGTCAAGGCATCAATAATCCACCTCGCTGGTCTAGTGCAGGTTGGTGGATGACACATGACCTCGAAGGAGCTTATTTATTATTTTTGGGATTATTTTGCGTTTCTGCGTTTTTCAACATTTTTGGTCTTGAAGTGAAAACTTCTTTTGGCGCGCCACAGCAAGTGTTTTCGTGGGCAGTGAATGGAACTCTAGCGTCACGTTCGGGAATGGCAAGAAATTTTCGGGTAAACTCGGGACCATGGCTATTGGCCACGCCCTCCGCTTTGACCCGCGTAGTTTCCAAAGTGAGCTATCAAATTCTGAGTTTAGTTATAAGTTTTCAGTTTAAGTTTTCACTTCTATCAGCAGTTCCTGTGACTGCCAATTTTTTTTGTTTAATGGTAACTTTCAACGTATCCATCAAGTTTTGAAATTAACGATTTCTGGAAACAGGAAAAACACACACAGTGGGCGGTTAATTGTGCCTGTGAGTATATTATAGAGAAGAAAAGGGAAGTAGGTGTGAGTAGATTACCTCCTATAGTCGAGCACGCGTGCGTAGCAGACCTTGTAGTAGATCTGTAGTTGCTCGCTCGTGGTCTCCGCCTGTAGCAGCGAGGCGCGGTTCACGAACGCTTCAGCCTGCACCGGGTCGTCCACCTCGAGGTACAACCGGGCTATCTTCAGATACGTCTCCAGTTTGTAGTCCACTGAGTATTGTCTGAAATTATAACGATTATACTCGTATTACCCAAAAGGCAATGGCGGGAAGATCTCGACAAACACCTTAAAGACTGGACTACTTTGACTCAAGACAGACAAAAATGGAAGGAGGGTAGGGAGGCCTTTGCTCAACACTGGGACACAATGGGATCTTAATAATAATACTCGTATTGAAGTAAGGCAATGTCTGGAGAAGAAAAAGAGGATAAGGCCAAGTGACGTATCATGGGAGAGGCTTATGTCGAGTAGTGGACTAAGGTCTAGTGTGATGATGATGATGATTGAAGTGAAATCTTCTTTTGACGCAACGGATACAGATTTTTTCGTAGGCTGAAAGTGAGCCGCGCACTGAGGTGAAAGGCGCCATCGAGTGAACTCCCGACCGTCGAGTGTACCCGAGCGAGAAAAATATAGCCAGCTGTTCACTGCTGTATCGCTGTTTGCTATATTAATTTTTTTTCACTTTCAAAAAAAATTGGCAATCGTAGGAACTGCCGATAGAAGTGAAAACTTATAACTCAGAATTTGATAGCTTACCTTGGAAACTACACGGGTGTAACCTGGAAGGCGTGGCCTCGCCATCTTGGCATGACCATCTAGAAATGCGTCACCATTTCCCATTTGCTGATGCGTTTCTAGATGGCCATGCCATGATGGCCTGTCCACACTCTTTCAGCATTTCCCATTGGCTGACGTATTTCTAGATGGCCAATAGCCATGGTCCCGAGTTTACCCGAAGCTTTCTTATCATTCCCGAGCGTGACGAATGAATTCAATTCACTGCCCACGAAAAATCTGTCTAAGCGCGCCTAAAAAAGATTTCACTTCAAAAAACTTCTACTACTGATTTATTAGACTGTGGGATTACTTATGAATCATAATTGTATTGTTATTATATCAAATGACCCAAGTAACAATTTAACGTCGTATAAAGGTTAAGTAAACGTTATCTGAATACCATACATCGCTATAATAAAGTCATACTAACGTTATAATAACGTTTACTAAACGCGAAAATGGCCCCAGTTATACGACCTAATGGTCGTATAATGGTCATACAGAAAGCTCGAGCCAACTTCGTTAACGTCATTCAACAGTCGTACAAATGTTATGTGATAATCACTTTCGTGGCGCAGTAGTCGCATCCTAACTTTTCGTTCGAAGATTTTTTTTTTTTTTATTTTTTTTTTTTTTTTATTTAATTTAAACACTCCACAGACTCCGGGGTCCGTGACTTTTGTCATTACATTAATCTTTTTTTATTTACATAGTTCTTGGATTAGGAGAAGAAGAGGAAAATAAGGGGGGGAGTAGGGGGGTGGTGAACATTTTAAGCGTAATTCTAAAGCTAGTCAGTCCGATTTCGTCTGTTGAGCCGATCACTACCGGTTGGGATTCCGATAGTAATCGACTCGACATCGTCTTTTGCCTAAGCCGCCTCCTCCTGGCCCAGAGCCTCCACTACAGCCGCATTTCTGTCTCTAATGGCCATCTGCAGGTTGAAATCTTGAATGGTCTTTGGTGATGCAGCCAACGCTCGCCGCACGAACCGACCGATGGCGTCGTCGGTGTCGTCAGCGTAGTATGTGAAGGTCCCCGTGTGCCGTGAGATTGCAACAACCGCATGGGACACGCTCTCGTGCAGCTTCATGTTTGCCTTAGTTTTAATTACGATTACCGACTCGTATGTCAATCCCTGCGCTTCATGAATGGTAAGGATGCGTGACCCGGTGCCTGACCCGTAACCCTGGTTTGTCAGGGTCTCCTTTTCCTCTTGAGTATGCACTAAAAATAGGGTGTTGGGTTGGGTGCCGGGTATTTGCGCTCCTTTATACCTTCTCTGCTCCAGGGACTTTATACGGGGTACTGAGGAGTACATACCTGAGTATATTTCCCTCAGCGCATATGCAACATCCATCGGGTTGCGATGTGTGCAGAGCAACTCCTGGCTGATCTTTGCTACCAGGTTCGGGCGGTGATACCTCATTTCGAAGAGATTTTCCCTGTCGATGTAAGGCAACTGATTGACGTCTCCGATGAGGACAATTTCGCCAACACCAGACAGCCGTGAGACCATCACAATGGCCCCGAAATGGTTCATGAGAGCCTCATCCACCAGGAGGCGGCTGAATTTCTCTTTTCCGAAACCATTTACCAGAGCAGAAGCCATAGTTCGCACCCTGGTTTTGACCAGGTTTCCGATACGGTGCGATAGCTTCTCCCTTAGATCTTTTGCTGCCTCAGTTGTTGTGGTGATGATAGCGTCTTTGTCCACGTCGAAGTGTCTAATCACCCACGTTGTCTTTCCACATCCTGGAACTCCGTTGACCCACTGTATGCTTGGTACCTCCCAGTTTTCCCAACACGCTTTGACGTTTGAGGTCCCTTCAATGGACTTGGCCATCTCGAGGATCCTGTCGTCCAGCATAATCTTGGTGCATCGGGCGGTAACTACAATTGGGTCGTTTAGTGGTGTCGCATAAACGGGTCTTCCCGCGCGCTCTGTCTCACTCTCGTTCAGTCTCACGAAGCCATTTTCTGCACTGTAAGCTGCCATATACTGTCCTGTCATGGTTCCCTTGATGACCCGGGATGTGACATTATTATAAATGGCTGCTTCGGCCTCCTCGAGATTCACCTTTAGAAGGCTTTCACTTCCTAGCCTATAGAACTGCATGATGTTTTCGCAGGTCTTGAGGTTAACTAGTCTTGTTGCTCTCAGTATGGCTATGAATTCGATGAAGGCGTTACGTGCATGGCACCGCGGCTCCGAAGCCGTGACATAGCGGGGTGGTTCAACCTGTCCCATGTCGGCTCTCGTTCGGCTCATTTGTTGCTGTGAAGCTGTTTTGAGGGTCCCTGACGTTAAAAGGGGTGGTGCATGGGATGAGATTCGGAGTACGCTCCCTGCTGCAGTGTTGAAGGCAGCCACGAAGGCCGTGTTGGTGCTTCGGCTGCCGCTTTGATTGGCTGCGGCTTTTTCCGCGGCTGCCCTCTGCTGTGCTCTTTCGGAACCGGTTTGGTTGGTCGAACTAGGAACGGGGTGTCCCCAGCTGTCAGTTGCATTTGTTAGGTCGCGCGAAGGGGCTCTGAGGAAGCTCAGATTTTCTCCCCTATCTTCGTATACGACAACCTCATGATGTTTAGAGGCTTCAATGCAACCCAGCCGGTCTGCGACTTTCGCTCTTGAGTATTCGATTGCCATCGCATCCACGCTTATCACCCGGGGTGTTTCACCCGCATTTCTGCTAAGATGTGCAAGCAGCGCACTTGCCTGTGTGAAAGGTGTCCGACCTTCCGAGTATTCTATTAGTGCAATCGTTTTGTTTCTCGATCGCACCAACCGAAATCGGTGGCCGTCTATCTCGCACACTGGCATAGCGTCGAAGATTTAATTTAGTGTAAAATAAAAACATACTACAACTTACTGCAACTGGGAAATAATAAGGTGAGTGTTATTTAATTTTCATATCTTGCTTACTTTATCTGTCTCTCATGCTATTTAGTTTGACTGGGAACTGAAGTTTTATGATAATATACCTATGTGAATACTATTCAGATTTTCATGCCCCCTCGTAATTTTGTGTTATAATCATATTTTCATTAACAAAAATAGTTTTATTTTTTTCTAAAAATGTCTGACTGTTGCTTTTGTCACACACTTACCTCTGTACGACCTGATAATGATGACGATGGTCGCCATGACAGCTAGCTATTAGAGTTCCTCAAAAACATTAAAACCCTTTTCGTATTGTCAATATTCACCAAAATGTATTATTTGTAAATATATTTCAGGAAAGAACACTTCATAGTGCAGTGCGGTTTTTCGTAGGAAAAATTCATCAAACTTCCGTATATATGGCCGTCTAATCATTATAAAGTCAAAACCTGACTTAAATGCGACTGCAAGTTTGATTAAAGTCAGGACAGGACTTTAAACGGACATCATGTAATATAAAGGTTATATTTGAGTCGTCATTAAACAACCCAGTCTTTTAAGAGTATTTAATTGACCGCTGTAAAACAAGGTACTGATTGTTATATAAACGGCACTATGTAAACGTCTATATAACATCCACGTTGTATAAATGTTGTATAAAGGTTTTCCAAAAACATAATTTGGTGTGTTCAAAACGTTTATTGGACTATAACGTTAGTATGACTATTGCGTTGTCGTACAAACGTTTTAGCTAAGACTGTAATATAACGTCGTATCGTTTAGTCTCCCCAACGTTGCTAATACCAGTTTACTATGACATATTCGTCGCACGACTAATTAGTTGTATTAAAGACATCTATAGGACCTGGTCGTCATCTCATTACCATTGTAAGACTGCTATCCAACTTTAGGTCGTACAAGTCAAGACTTATACGACGTATTTGTTTGTTGGGGAGAAACACGTAATTTAAAAAAAACTGTTAGCAATACTTTTAACATGGCGTTAATGCAACAGTAGAATGAGGCAGAATGAATGAGTAATTACCATGTTAAAGGAGGAGCGCAAAGAATATTTGCTTGTGAATGTAACGTGTTAATGTGAAAGAGAAGCAAAAAATTTGGGTTTTAATAATTTATGTGAGCATAAGTAATTAATTTTATGCAACATTGACATTGCACCAGGACTAGTTTGAGATTTTTCGTGTATTTGTTTTTTTGCAGGGTTTTAAATCTAAAGTTTTATTTTATTACTACGAATGTTTCACAATAAAAAAATATTTCCAAACCATTTCGCAGATTTACATTATATAAAAAATAAAAAGTGGCCAAGTGCGAGTTGGACTCGCCCATGAAGGGTTCCGTTGCAGCAAGTAACATAATATACATAGTACACATAGTTCTTGTAGTTCGTTGTAACTTTGGTCTAAGTTTCAATAATAGTGTATTTATGACGTACAAAAAAAAACTACTCATCAGATCGAGTTCAAACTAATTTTCGTTGGTAGTTTACATGGTAATGTACATCATATATTTTTTTTAGATTTTTCATTTTCTTACTTTAGAAGTTAGAGGGGGGGGGACACACATTTTACCACTTTGGAAGTGTCTCTTGCGCAAATTATTCAGTGTAGACGAAAATGATTTAAGAAACCTCAACATCATTTTTAAAGACCTATCGATAGACACACCACACGTGTAGGTTTGATGAAAAAAACATTTTTGAGTTTCAATTCTTAGTAGGGGGGGCAACCCTAATTTTTCTTTTTTTTAATTTATTTTGTTCAAATCTTAATGCGGTTCACAGAATACATCTACTTACCAAGTTTCAACAGTGTAGTTCTCATAGTTTCCGCAAAAAGTGGCTGTGACATACGGACGGACAGACAGACAGACAGACAGACAGACAGACATGACGAATCTATAAGGGTTCCGTTTTTACGTTTTACGGAACCCTAAAAACAAACACTATTTTCGATCCATCTAGGTACTAGGTATTCTCCCTTTTCAACTTTCCTGTAAGGAATATGGGTACAGTACCCGGCGATAAATATTGCACATCGACACCTGGAAAGAGACAATCGGCCAACTTCGGATTCGTAGAGCGTCATCTCTGTCGCACGAAATACAAATAGTCTATTAATTTATTAATTATAAATATCTATTAGGAGCTGTTAAAACAATTTTAATTTGTTTCTTTTAATTATTATTTTTATTCTTTGTATAAAATACAATTTTTTCTATAAGTGAGGTTGGTTTAGGTTCGGGTTAAATAAAATAAAAAAGTTCACATTATGTTTACGTATTTAATTACTTTGGAAAATGACAGCTGTAGTATACATAATAAACACCATTGTACCTATTGTTAAAGTGAGACATTGTTATAAAAATAATAATAATTATAATTCTCAATTACTTCCATTTCACTATTTGTGCTCTCAAAGAGGTCAATATCACTGTCACTATCAGCCGTATTTATCACTAGTCTATCAGTGTAATTGTCTAAACCGTGTTGAATGCTTCTATATTCATTCTCACATTGATCGTGTGATCGCAAACCTTTTTCCACTCTTCAGTCCCGATCATGTTTACTTTTTCAGTCAATAACGTTTTTACTGTAGTTAAATTCATACCCACATTTCTAGAGGCTCCATAGCCTTTTAGTTGAGATCATATATTTTCAATTGGATTAAAATCCGGATGAAACACAGTATGCCCATGTTCGGCAAGTACTTTGTTCACGGAAAACTCTGTATACCTCTAATTGTGCTGACATAGGTAGTAATACACACAATAGCGTAAATCTGGGGTTTTGTTAATTTTTGATCAACTGGAATTTCGTGTCTGTTTAACCAGTTGATCATTTCCTGTTTAATGGTGTTTGAGTTGGGGGGGTCTTTCAACATATTTATTGTGATAGGGTGCGTTGTCGATAACTAGAACGGAATCACTGGATATATTTGGGATTAATTGATTAACCAGCCATTTCTCGTAGTTATCGTTATTCGTTATTTCATTGTGGTAGTCACCTGTAGTATCCGTGGATTTATACGTTAAAAAGGCACCGGTTACAAAGCCTTTTTTATTTCGCGCATGAAGTACTATCAAACGTCGACCTTTTGAAATTAGCTTTTTTACTCCTTTTTTCTTATCATCACTCCAAGATTTCCCTTTAGTGTGGGATGTATGTATGTAAGACTCATCCATGTAGACGATATTTTTTCCTGTTTCGCGAAATTTGTGTATTTTATCGATTTATATTCCATTCGTTTGAGACTTACATCGTGCTTTTCCTTTAAAACTATTCGATTATCTTCCATTTTAGTTAACCGAAATTCCATCTCGTGAAGTATTTTTCTCAACGTCTTTTCAGACCCATTGTAATTAATAGCTTCAGACAATTTAGCTTTTAATGATTTTATTGTTGGCAGTTCATTAAATCGTAAGTGAAAATCATACACAATTCTTCGAACAACATCATAATCAAAATCGTCCATATCCAAACGAAATTGCTTTTTTGGTCTCCCTTTTTTTGGAGTGCTAAACTTAATTTCAGTAGAATGTGTTTCAGTACTGACTTCGTTTAATATATTGTTCAAAGTTCTTCTTGAAATTCCAGTGGGATTTGCAACTTGCGCTTGAACCTTCTTAAAATAACAACTTACATTTTCATCTTCATTTTTTTTAAATCTGTCAGCTTCGGTTACAAAACATTTATAAACATTGTATATAATTTGGCGTGACTGACCTCGTAAAGGTTTCCCTTTTTTTCCTAAAGATGCCACAGTACAACTTTAAATTATTTAAATTTGGGGGTGTTAACAACTCTAATTATATATTTTGAACTGGACGCGACTGCACTCTATCGCACTTAAACAACGACTGACAAAACGTCACATAGGTAGTGTGCGACAGAGACAATGCTCTACGAAGCCGAAATCAGCCGACTGTCTCCCTCCAAAGGCCGATGTGCAATACTTATCGCCGGGTACTGTAGATTGGTACTTATATATTTTAATAAGATGATACATTTTAGGCAAAAATAATAAAGTTATCTGTAAGACCTGTTTAGTCTTTGTCTCGTCGATTTCTAGAAATTGTATATTATTTTAACCCTCTCTGCCTCGCCGTGTCGCCTTGTCCTTCAGCTGACATTTTTAAACTCCATCTTGTGGAGAACGTACGTGGAGTGTAATTTAACCGCAGTTAATTTATTCCGGTAAGTGGCATTGTTTGTCAATTACAATGAGCCGTTTTCCGACGAGACAAAAAGATATGGTTTAATAAAACGATAATAGGAGGCGCTTGTAGGTCTTTTGGTTTGTTGTCAAAAGCGGTAGGCATAATGGGACTCAATTCATTCAATTTGCGAAAGCACGACTTCTAGTAATAAATAATAAACTACTTTATCCATGTACGCATTTTATTCGAATGAAAACTATATCAAAACAAATTCGTAAACCTGCTGAGAGACAAAATATATATTTTTTAAATTTATTCTTGTCTAATCCTTCAGCCGAGAGAGTATCTCTCTACTTAGTCTGTGGATAAAATATTGTCCTATCAGTGTTGCTATTTATATCTTTGAATTTTCCTTCTACTTTGGCTTAGTTGGTGTCTATTGCCTCGGGAGTTCTAAAGATTTTTACTGAAAAGGGATTGTGATCAGTAACGGTTTTTTATTACATTATCAACCTAATTAGCTATTTTTATTCCCAATATTTTAAAACTTTAACACAATATAAAAATTGTTTTAGTATGAAATTCCTTAATGTATTTAGGGTTTTTATAGAAGGTAGACATACCAAACTAATCAGCTAAGCTAAGAAGAGATGTATCTAAATTTAAGTATATAAATAATTGATGTGTTAACGAAAACTCTAAAATTTTAAAGTATCACTATCTTACAGTTCTATAGTACAAATAGGAACAATATTTTCTCAAATTGTTCTATGACGTCATGTTCCAGAGATCAAATGGGACCTACCCGTTACTTTTTGTATTTTTAAAGCTTAAAAAAGTTTTTATCTAATTTAGCTTGCTAGTGATCTACTTAACTTAGTAGGTATTCAACTATACTCTACATGACTTTAGTCACGTAGCACGTAGCATATTATCCTGAATTATGCGCATATTTCTATTTCTTCGTATACATACATGAATATTAAGATAGAAAAGTCATATCTTATGTGATCTGTGTTCTTCTTTTTAACCGACTTCAAAAAAGGATTATTTATTTTTACATATTATTTTGTAGTGGTAGGACTCTTAGCAGAGTCCTCCTGGGGAAGTACCACACCTTTGCCATTTATTCTACCGCCAAGCAGTAATGTGCAAACATTACTGTGTTCCGGTTTGAAGGGCAATGTTTCCAGAGAAATTACAGGGCTGAGAGATATAACAACTTAGATCTCTGGGTGACGAGCGCAGTGCAGTGCTAGGTAATGATTTGGACTCTTCATGTTCCAATAGCTTCGTGCCACTGTGCTGTTATGTGGCAGGCATGTTGCTTACCATCAGGCACATGTCCTGCTCGTCTCGTCATTCTTTTAAAAAAAAAAATGCATGTTTCGCGATAGCGCCGCCAATTGTGAATCTATTTCGAAGATTCTTGTTTTGTTAGATTACATAGTTCAGAGGTGGTCCCATATAAATTTTATCGAAATTGATATTGTAGTTTTTGAAATATGAACAAAAAACTAAAATTTGCTTTCATGTACTTAGACGATGTACTGAAAGATTCTTATGAAATTTATGTCATTTTCATGTTCGAGTTTAATATTCAATTGAAGTCGGGTTTTGTTTTTTTGGAAAAAATAGATTATGCTTTATTATTTCACCGAATCCAAAAGCCATTAAAACGTAAAAGAGTACTAAACACGTCTTAATTAATTTATTTTTTGTTTACAGCCAACATGTCGAAGATCGGAATTAACGGATTTGGCCGTATCGGCCGTCTGGTCCTCCGCGCTTCCATCGAGAAGGGCGCCCAGGTGGTCGCCATCAACGACCCCTTCATCGGGCTCGACTACATGGTCTACCTCTTCCAGTACGACTCCACCCACGGCCGCTTCAAGGGCACCGTCTCCGTCGGCGATGGCCACCTTATCGTAAACGGCAACAAAATTGCCGTCTTCTCCGAACGCGACCCCAAAGCCATCCCTTGGGGCAAGGCTGGAGCCGAATACGTCGTCGAATCCACCGGCGTGTTCACCACCATCGACAAAGCTTCCGCTCACTTGGAAGGTGGAGCTAAGAAGGTCATCATCTCCGCTCCCAGCGCTGACGCCCCCATGTTCGTCGTCGGCGTCAACCTCGATGCTTACGATCCCTCTCACAAGGTCATCTCCAACGCTCCTTGCACCACCAACTGCCTGGCGCCCCTCGCCAAGGTCATCCATGACAACTTCGATTCATGAGATTGTTGAAGGTCTTATGACCACCGTGCACGCTATCACTGCCACCCAGAAGACCGTAGATGGACCCTCCGGCAAGCTGTGGCGTGATGGCCGTGGCGCTCAGCAGAACATCATCCCAGCGCCCACTGGCTCGGCTAAGGCCGTCGGCAAAGTCATTCCCGCTCTTAACGGAAAGCTGACTGGTATAACTTTCCGTGTTCCCGTGGCCAACGTATCCGTCGTCGACCTCACTGTCCGCCTTGGCAAGCCTGCCTCCTACGATGCTATCAAGCAGAAGGTCAAGGAAGCCGCTGAGGGACCCCTTAAGGGCATCCTCGGATACACTGAAGATCAAGTTGTGTCTTCCGACTTCATTGGTGACACTCACTCATCCATCTTCGATGCTGCTGCTGGTATCTCTTTGAATGACAACTTCGTCAAGCTCATCAGCTGGTATGACAACGAATATGGCTACTCTAGCCGCCTCATCGATCTCATCAAGTACATCCAGTCCAAGGATTAAATATTTAGTTTAAGGAAAGAATACTAATGTTACGCCGTCGAGATTATCGACCCATTTATTTTTAAGTTTAAGTATGTATAGATGTGTACGAGGGTCAAACTGAAAGTTCTTAGAAAATCAAAAACTGATTACATTAGCCAGTTATTAGTTTTATTATATCTTTTCAAAATATTGTCAATTCACGTCAATACATCGCTGCATGCGATGGAACCACTGGGAAAAGCACTTTGCCCACTCGTCCTTAGGGGTCTCTTCAATGGCATCGCGATACGCAGCCACCGCTTCTTCAGCATTCATAAACCGCTTTCCTTTAAGTTTTTCTTTAATTTTTGAAAATAAATAAAAATCACAAGGCGCGAGGTCGGGGCTATACGGCGGGTGACCCAGTAATTCAACGTTTGATGTCGCCAAATAGTCGATCGTTCGCTTGGCGGTGTGCGATGAGGCGTTGTCGTGGTGAAGGAGGATCCTACTGCGAGGTCGTTTCTCTCGAACTTTTTCCAAGACAAGTGGCAAACAATTGGTAGTGTACCATTCTGCAGAAACTGTTTTTTGATCCTCTAACACAATTGTTGCGAAATTACCTATCCTTCCAAAGAACGAGGCCACCATTTTTTTCCCCGCACTTCGATCTCTCTTCACTTTAGTTGGCAACTCCTCGAAAGGAAACACCCACTGAGCAGATTGTCTTTTGGTTTCAGGATCATAACAGTAAATCCAGCTTTCGTCACCTGTTAGTATGTCGAACACAGCATTTGAGTCACCTCCGTTAAATCTTTCAATCATTTTACGGCACCAATCCACACGATGGAGTTTTTGAGCCTCAGTCAAATTATGAGGTATCCACCGGGCGCAAAGCTTCCTGACAGCTAAATGTTCGTGTAGGATTTTGTGCACTTGACTCATACCGATGCCTAAGCTTGTCCGAATCTGCTGATAGGTCACTCTTTTGTCAGTCTCTATCATACGCCGCACAACACAGATGTTATCTTCAGTCGTCGCCGTAGAAGGCCGTCCCTCACGTAAATCATCAGTGAGATTAGTGCGACCACGTTTAAACTCATTAAACCAGTTGTAAACAGTCGCACGAGATGGGGCTTCATCGTGAAAGGCCAATCGTAGTCTATCATAATTTTCTTGTTGACTTAAATGACATCGAAAGTCATAAAAAATCATTGCACGAAAATTTTCTCATGTTAAATTCATGTTGACGTGACACAGACAATTTTCAATTTGCCGCCAAATCGTAAAACAAATGACAAAAAAATGAAGTATATACTCAGTAATATTGGCAAAGAGTTCTATTTTCAAATTATAGAATTATTTTTTTATTATATTGTTTATAAGTGGCCAGTTCTAAGAACTTTCAGTTTGACCCTCGTATGCAATCTAAATTATTGAGCTTCTTTGATAGAAGAAATAATATTCGTGTTATCCAATTGTATTTAAAAATAAAGTAGCCAAGTGCGAGTTGGACTCGCCCATGAAGGGTTCCGTTCCAGCAAGTAACATAATATACATAGTACACATAGTTCTTGTAGTTCGTTGTAACTTTGATCGAAGTTTTAATAATAGTGTATTTATGACGTACTAAAAAAAAACTACTCATCAGATCGAGTTCAAACTAATTTTCGTTGGTAGTTTTCATGGTAATGTACATCATATATTTTTTTTAGTTTTTTCATTCTCTTACTTTAGAAGTTAGAGGGGGGGGGACACACATTTTACCACATTGGAAGCGTCTCTCGCGCAAGTTATTCAGTGTAGACAAAAATTATATTAGAAACCTCAACATCATTTTTTAAGACCTATCGATAGACACCACACGCGTGTAGGATTGATGAAAAAAATAATTTTGAGCTTCAGTTCTCAGTATGGGGGGCACCCCTAATTTTTGTTTTTTTTAAAAACTTTTGTAAAAATCTTAATGCGGTTCACAGAATACATCTACTTACCAAGTTTCAACAGTGTAGTTTTCATAGTTTCGGCAAAAAGTGGCTGTGACATACGGACGGACAGACAGACAGACAGACATGACGAACCTATAAGGGTTCCGTTTTTACGTTTTACGGAACCCTAAAAATGAAAGCAACTGAAGACTTGTGGTGTCTTTCTACGAAAAGCATCCATACATGCATTCGATTAATTACCAATGACTTTGAAAATTGTATATTTTTAGACACAAACCCTAATTTATTTGATGTTACCCAAAGAATTGTACATCACGTAAATGCTATGAAGTACAACAGGACATTTCTAACTTTTCCCAGGACTAGGCATGGAGAGGCTGAGTCAGTTGGGATTGGGTATAGTTCTAAATCTAACACAGGCGTTCCAAAAAAGGGCACGATTCCATTCTATTTTAATAAGTTAAGGTCTCATAAAGAACACATCCTGACCAGGACCTCTTTTTCTCAGCGTTTAATTACTGATTATTTTCAATTAAAAGCCAGTAAGGTTTGCCAAGCTCATACACCAGATTCAAAATATGATAAACCTAAAACATTTTTTCGAGCTTAAAGGGTTTATAGTGCTTCATCAAAATATAGCAGGAGTTTTAAATAAAACTAATGAATTGGACGTTGTTATGAATGAACTAAAACTTCATAACACTAACGTATCTCTTATTGGTCTTACTGAGCATTTCATTATGAAAGGAGAGGAAAACTTACTTCGTTTGAATGGGTATAATTTAGGCGCTATTTATTCTAGAAAATGTAAAAGGCGGTTCTTTGATATTGTGTAGAAATGATTTGCAATATTCTGTGCTTAATTTTAAAACAGGAATTGATAAACACTTTGAAGTATGTGGTGTAGAAATAGAATCATTAAAATTATGTGTTATTTGTATATATAGAACTCCGAAGTCCGACATAGAAATATTTTTTAGAAGACTCGAGTCAACTTTGACTGACCTAGATAAACGATTTAGTAGTATTATAGCATGTGGGGATTTTAATATTAATACTATGAAGGACACACCAACAAGCAGTCGATTTAGAAACTTATTGTCTAACTTTGGAGTTGTTTTGCACATAAAGGTTCCAACAAGGCGTGAAAATTGCATAACTAATATATTTAGTAACGTTGTGAACGTAACAGCGAAAACTCTCAATCTGTGTCTCTCAGACCATGATACTGCTCAGATTGCATATTTTGATAATTTCAAAATAACTAACCAACGAGATTACTGTTTTAAATATATAAATGATCACAACAAACATAACGTTGGTATTTTTAAAGAAGCTATAAGTAAGTTATCGTTCTCTGAAGTATACGACCACCCATTAGCAAATGACGCATTTAATTCTTTTCATGAGGTCTTGCTGTTATTTTATAAATTATGCTTCCCAACAATTAAAATTAAAACCACGGAAAGAACTGGTTGTCGAAATAAGGTAACGAAGGGGATCCGTATTAGCTGTAAGACAAAGCGTAAATTGAGATTTTCGTATTACAAAAAGAAAAGTCCAAAATCCAAATCAATGTTCAAAGCGTACTCAAATTTGTTGACCAAATGCATATCTAAACATGACATTCTGAGTAACATGAAATATATTGCCAACGCTAAAAATCAATCTAAAGCAACTTGGAACATTGTTAATGAGAAACTTGGAAAACATAAACCTAGAGACTTCTTAAAAGGGATTAAGAACGGTGAAGTTCTGGTTACATCTGGACTGGATATTGCTGATTCCTTGAATGATTTTTTCGTTGATTTAAGTGAAACTGTTCATAGCGAATCCCCTTCCTCGCAATCCTTCAATGACCCCTTATCTAATGTACAATCGAGTTGTAAAAGTATTTACTTTGAACCTGTGACTCCTCACGAGATAATCAAAACTGTAAAATCCTTAAAAAATACTAAATCGGCCGGTTATGATGGCATCACTACTAATCTTCTAAAGGAAATATGTCCATTCATAGTCAAGCCTCTAACCTACCTAATGAATTTATCTCTAGAACAAGGATGCATGCCTGAACGGCTTAAAACATCAGTAATCAAACCTATTCATAAAAAGGGCTCAAAATTGGATAGGGATAATTACAGACCTATTGCTCTAGTTCCTGTTCTGTCAAAGGTGTACGAATTAATTTTATACAAAAGGGTAATTTCATTTCTCAATAAAAATGATATTTTGTGTAAGGAACAGTTCGGTTTTAGGAAGTTTAAATCTACAACCTTAGCTACATATAAGCTTTTAGAGTTAATTTTAAATATCATGGAACGGAAGGTGCCTTCATGTGCTTTGTTTCTCGATCTAAGCAAAGCTTTTGATCTCGTTGATCACACGATTTTGCTGAATAAGCTATATAAATACGGTATCAGGGGTTCTGCTCTCGACTGGTTTAAGTCCTACTTAACTAATAGAAGGCAATTCACTAGGATTTCACAATATGATAGGAGCACTAACTGCCTTATGGATTTTGATTCTGCTGAAAGGTTTAACGGTTGTGGAGTTCCTCAGGGAAGTATACTAGGTCCATTATTATTTTTATTGTATGTTAATGATCTTCCTAATTCCCTAAAACACAGCTCAATTCTATTTGCAGACGACACAACCATAGTAATAAAATGTAATACGGAAACTGATTTAGAAAATGAAATAAAAAAATGTCTCCTAGATGTTATTAATTGGCTTAATTCCAATTCCAAAGTTGAGAATAAATATCGGCAAAACCAAAGTGATTCATTTTAGACCAAAGCGTAATCATAGGATTGAAATAAAAGTCAAGTATGAAAACGATGTAATTGAGCAAGTTGACGTGGCTAAGTTCTTGGGTATTCATATTGATGCAAACTTGACATGGAAAAATCATATAGATGTAATCTGCTCAAAACTCAATGGTTACGTTTTTGCTATGAAGAAGTTACGACGTTGTGCACCACGTAAAACTGTTCTTACAGCATATCATGCTTTTGTTTCTTCCTTAATTCGCTACGGCATTGTGATCTGGGGTAGTGCCGGAACTACCTTGATCAATAATATCTTCATAGCACAAAAAAAGTGTGTTCGTGCCATATTTGGCATGAAATGGTCTGAATCGTGTAAGCCTATTTTCAAATCAAATAAATTATTGACTTTGCCTTGTATTTACATTTTCGAAATGGCAAAATTTGTTAGAAATAACTTTTCATTGTTCAGGCCTTTTAACAATTTTGGTAGAAGACCCGTGGCTTGCTTGCGACTCGAGATGCCTAGTGTGAGGTTGGAATTGTTCAGGAACAACTCCATTTACATGGCTCCACTTATATATAACTCTTTGCCAGGCTCAATTGTTGATTTGCCTTACAATAAATTTTGTACTGAGTTGAAGAAGTGGCTTGCGAGCGAATGTTACTATTCAGTCAAAGAATTTCTAGACAAAGCATCCTGCCGCTTGTATAATTATTTCGGTAAATTTTAATTATTTTAGTATTAGCTAACCATACTCTTGACTTGGAATTTATGAACTTAATGTATTTAATTTTAACGTTATGTTTAAAATATGTCTGTGATGATTTGTATATCGACATTTATTATATTCTAATATACTTGTTTAGATTTGCATACCTAATGTGAGGTTGTTTTTGGCTGTATTTGTAATTTTATAAGATCTTTGTAACCCATTAACTAGCAAATAAAGAATTGAATTGAAAATTGAATTACAATAATTATAAAAAGTGGCCAAGTGCGAGTTGGACTCGCCCATGAAGGGTTCCGTTGCAGCAAGTAACATAATATACATAGTACACATAGTTCTTGTAGTTCGTTGTAACTTTGATCGCAGCTTCAATAAGTGTATTTATGACGTACTAAAAAAAACTACTCATCAGATCGAGTTCAAACTAATTTTCGTTGGTAGTTTACATGGTAGTGTACATCATATATTTTTTTTAGATTTTTCATTCTCTTACTTTAGAAGTTAGAGGGGGGGGGGGGGCACACATTTTACCACTTTGGAGGTGTCTCTCGCGCAAATTATTCAGTGTAGACGAAAATGATTTTAGAAACCTCAACATCATTTTTGAAGACCTATCGATAGACACCCTACACGTGTAGGTTTGGTGAAAAAAACATTTTTGAGTTTCAGTTCTCAGTATGGGGGGCAACCCTAATTTTACTTTTTTGTAAAATTTTTTGTTTAAATCTTAAAGCGGTTCACAGAATACATCTACTCACCAAGTTTCAACAGTGTAGTTCTCATAGTTTCGGCAAAAAGTGGCTGTGACATACGGACGGACAGACAGACAGACAGACAGACATGACGAATCTATAAGGGTTCCGTTTTTACGTTTTACGGAACCCTAATTATCCTTAATTACATGCAACTTAGCGACAACCTAGTATGAGTATGTAAACATTGAAGTTTAATAAACTGTGAAGTTACAAGTAAACAGTCTTCTTTATTTCCATAAACTCAACCTTCGTTTTTTTTTGCAGTGGCTAGTGATTATGATTATTGATTTAAATCATCTCATATCTCTATAATATCATAATGCAGTTCAGTGACAGGTATTAATTTGTACTTATCATCTTCCAATAGTTTTGTAACACTGTTGTTAAGGGCAGGCTTGTTGCTCTCATCAGACACATGTCCAGTCCGGTCGTCTCGTCAATATTAACTCAAAAAGTGTTTAGTATCCTATCCCATCTATTCAGATACTAGTTTTATCTCGTGTAGGATCAGGATAAACAATCATAATGTAAGCCAGGTAAAAGGCTCCAAGCTCAACTATCAAGATTTCTAGTTGGGAACCCACCTAACCAGCATTGGTGGTAGCAAATTTTATTTGATAAAATATGTACACACACCTACCTACCTACCTATTGCATTATTAGGATGGAACCAGATTTAATTACAGACAAATTAGATTAATAGATCTAGGGCCTAGGGATTCATTGATAAAAAAATGTACACAGCAAAATAAAATTATCGTATTGTAAACATCCATACAAATCAAAAGATGTGCCCTAACTACCTTGAAATTGTTAACAAACTGAGTCACTGTGTGTAACGTGAGTTGTTCACAAGTACCAATCTACTTGACCCCTAGAATCGCTAGCTAGCTGGGTGTGTTGTGGTTCTACTTATATTAGTTGTTTTGTTGCCAACGAATAATATTGATAGGTATTCAAACGTCCGGCGTTCACCGCGGGTTGGGTCTTGAATCGAGTCGCCTGAGGATACTGCTACTGTGGAATGGTCAAGGGGCTTTGTCTTGACCCTCCCAATTCGATTTTAGCTGCCGGAGTTACGCGAAAATATTTTATGTAATATTTAAAGTTTCTGTAAATTCACACGAAAAACACGCGGATGCGTGAAATGGAACGCAATATCAGGAAATATTGCATAAATTTGAACGTCTGCTATGTCTAAGTTCGTGAAACGAAACGTTTTGATCGCAATTTTTGAGGTTTACTAAAGTAAAACACGTTTTTTTTTATGTTGATCATGATCAGTGTAATCAACTATTTATATTTTTATAAATTAAAATAAATACTCGTACATAGTTTTGTGAAAATCGTTTTCCTCCCTTCAATACTTAACAAATTCCACCCAGAGACCAACTCAGACCGGTTAGGTTGAAATTAGTCACAAAACCGACACAGAGCACCCCGACTCCACCTAGTCTTGTGGCTACTACCCCTAGAGTGTTTGTAAAAAATGCGGCTCAAGGGAGGTCCTGAATGTTCCTTGGCCGCATGAAGTCGAGTTGAGCGAAGGGGGGAGGTGGCGAGCGAAGCGAGTCGGCGACCTCCGTAGTGAAACGAATGTAAAAATGTTTGTATGTGTTTCCTTTATAGAGTCGTAACTATGCATTTGATGATTGATAATCTTCAGCAGTTGTGCATGAGCCAAAGCAACAACCAATTTTCGACAGGTGGCGTACCAACGCACGCAGGGTAGAGCTAGTTAGAGATAAATTTACCTAAACTTGGGTATTTATGTATAGCGATACTTATTTTTAAACCGATTATACTGTGTTGATGACAATTAGTAAAATATCAGCAATATTACAATAATTAGTTAGAAAGTAAAGATTTTGATATCATGTGGATTAAATATAATAATTTCGATTTTTGTACTCACTTCTGTCCAGTTTCCAGGGGAATACCAACAAGTACATTTGCAGCTTCCTTCCAATTCTGGTTACGTTCATAAATATCTGCTAAATGCTGTCTGATGCTTGCAACCTACACACAAGAAAAATGTTTATTGTGTAATTGCACAGTTATAACAAACACATTTGAAATACAGATGTATTTGTACACATGACGCCAAGAGTACGTGCGCTCTTGTTACGTAGAGTTGATGTTTTTAGGCCAGGCAAATACACTTTTTCATTTCGAATGGGAAAAAAAATACGAATTTTAAAACACTCTAGAACAAAAGTTGACATTTTGTACTAAACATTAGCCCTCATAAAGGATGCAGGCTGATTACCAATAACTGTATAAATTACTTTTTTATGCATTTTGATTTGATGATTGATACTGGTAGTTTTAGGTTGTATTGTTTGCGAGAATTGGTTTCTGAGACGGCTGAAGATTTTATATATCTTAATTTGAATAACGTACCTGTTCCTCAAACGATATGACTCGTGGCTGGATGACGTCGAGCGCGAAGTGGGAGACCTCCTGCGAGACGGGGTCGGGGAGCAGCGCCAGATGCGTGCTGCAGTCCGTTAGCAGCTGCCGCGAGATCACCAGGCTCACGTTTTCATTCACAACTACAATGATAACATAACTTATACAAGCATATTAAGAGCTTTGAGTTACTAGTTCAGTTACAGACACTTAACATTATAGAAATGTATGGGCGCCAGTTTGCGCCGAGACTACGACGGGAGACCGAGACACGTGTCGCGGCCTCCGGTAGCGGTCTCCGCGCGATGTCAGCTGCCAATTTCAGCAATCATTTTTGAAAAAGAAACAATTTTGCTAAAGAGAGGGAAAGATTTTATTCTTTTAAAAAATTGATTCTTGATAGAGAGGGAGGGAAAGCTATCAATCAACGTATAAGAAAACATTGGCAGTCTTGCTGCCAATAGAAGTGATTACTTATAATTTAGAATTGTAGTGTTAACAGCACTAATGTTGCACAATAAGTCATCTGTATAGCAACAGATACACTGCTATTACCCATGTTGCTGACATGAACACACACAACACAACCCATCTATAACCGTGTAACCCCTCCATAACTGTCCGTAATCCAACAATAACCACCACCATTCACGTATTATGTAATGCAATTTGGGGAGGAGGGGGTGTCTTGTGAAACGTTACGACAGGTATGTTTTCACTTAAAAATAATCAGGAAATTAAAATCTCCCTATTTGGCAACTTGTGTGGTGATTTTTAAGTAAACACAATCGAAAGATGTCACGTAATGTGTATGGAGAGTGAGAGAAAGGGTATTAAAAATGTTAAGGTGCGTTACGATTTACAGTCTTTAAAAATTGTGTTATGTAAAACTTGAATGCAACATGCAAAAGAGTAAAATAAAAAATGATTGATGATTGAGCTTACTTGCTTCCACAAAAGCTTTTAAACATTCAGCTAACTCTCCATCTGTGTTCTTCAGAATCTCCATAAGAACATTGCGATACCTAGAATTCAAAGCAAAACATGAGAAACTGACTTGTATTACTGCACATCTCATCCTCAGCAACAAAGTGGTTTACAACTGGAACTAGTTGCCTGAGGATGTTATTTCAGCAAAGTCATTAAACTCTTTCAAGAACAGATTGGACAAATGGATAGTTAAAGACAAAATCATTTTAACAAACAATTACCTAGAATTTGTTATTTCAACACTGAGATATAGGGATATCAGCTAATGCTGCTCGCCTATTATTCAATAAATTAAAAAAAAATAAAAAAAGTATTTATACGCCAGATGGCTATGTCCAAACTGCATAATTTCATGGGCTAATTAAATATACTAAAACAGCTGAAGGGCCGCAGAACGATAAAGATTATTTATTGAACAGAAATAAAATAACAATGAATTAGGTGGCTCTGCCTTTTGCTTTAGTATAAATACTGTGGTGCAAAAGGCAGCATCTTCTATTTGATCACTTAATTAGGATGTTCAATAGATAATAGATATATGTTCAGTTTTCTAGTAAAAAAATACAGGGTAATAGTAATTTCTTTTACATTTATTGGTTCTTCATTAATTTGTCTTTAACAATAATATCAAAATTAACTTCTACATTTGTTGTTGCCAGACGCTTTGTATGTAGAAGTGATTTATCTGAGATTATTTTCTGATTTAAACATGTGTCGAGGCCCACAGGAAAACAAGCCACGGGCCACAGGCAGCCCACAGGCCGTTGCATGGACAGTTGGGGCTGTCCATGCATATCCATTTTATATTGATCATCATAAAAAAACATTATAATAGACAGACAATATGTGGCCCATTTTTTAATTTCATTTTATTGCTATAGAATAAATCTTGTTTTTTTATCTCTTTCTTTCCGGAAAAAGTAAATCTGTTTAATGGGGTTCCCACCCAAGAGAAGAGTTGTTTGTAAAACAAACCATAATAAGATTAAATTATACTCAAGTCATTCTAGGGGTAAGTCAGTTTCTTCACAATGTTTTCCTTCACCCTTTAAAGCCAGAAGTGATGAATAAACTATTCATTTGCACATGAAAAAATTTTCATGGTGTCAGTGATGCAGGCGGGATTAGAACCAACAAACTACAACAATATTTCAAGAGGTAATGTACTGTGCTAACTACATATTTAATGTCCAATCAGTTGTTGAAGAGTTACTCTTTCCCAGTAATTTCTCTGGAAACATTGGAATAATGAGATAAGGCAATTGCAAATATAAACAGGAATACTATGAATTATTTTAATCATATTAATATTTAGTAAAGACATTAATGTTTTTCATACTTAGTAGGTAAATAGGTACTGAGGTTTACCACAACGAGCAAAACTAAAATTTTCAAATGACCACAGGGTCCAGATCATGGTACAGAAATGAATAAAACTTTTAACAAACCCTGATCATGAGATGTTGCTTTATTTAATGATACTTTAGGGATAATAAATCAGTTGTAGATTAGCTAGCTGAAATGGGATAAGGTAATTTAAAATTGTGAGATTTATTTATTATATTTTAATTTATTATGTATTACACTTGGGCATAGAGAAGACACCTTTCTTCATAACATAGAGGTACATTTTCAAAAAATCTAACCTGAAATAAAAACAGTTTGTCATTTGTATTGAGTATTATTATTATCTAGATTTTGTTCTGGTTTACATCACATTTTAGAGAAGACAACGTAAGGGTCTGATAAATGGAAATAAATCATATCAAAACATACTTTTCAGCTTGGTCTTTGTGAAGTCCTCCAGAGTTCCTTAGTTCACTAAGATATTGACGCACGCCTTGCAAATTAAGTGGCATTGCTGCGTGTATACTGTATACTAATTCACACTTTTAAAATACAGTTGTAGAATTCAGTAATTGTGAGATCCCTTAGGAAGTTTTTGATTTTTGATAATAATAAAACACAAGTGCGAATTTGGCACAAAACAGCAAAAACCACAACAAACTACAGACAAAGTATAGCCACAGATAGAGGTGGGCGTTGATTCAACGAACTGTTTTTTTTAACGGATTTTCATTGATCAACGAATTATTAGCTTTTTATCAATGTGCTTTGTATCAAACCAGTTGACGCGTCAACTGGTTTTCACAAACAGTTGAAGTATCAACTGGTTTGAATAAAACAGTTGAAGCATCAACCGGTTTGCACGAAACAGTTGAAGCATCAACTGCTTCGCAAAAAACTGTTGAATGTTCAACTGGTTTGCATATTATTAGTATTTAGTTTTTTTGCTAACTTTCGTTTACTCATTGTATGCAATATGCAACCAATTTTACAAAGTTAGAACTTAACCTCATTTAAATAGGTACCTAATAATTAAATCAACTGTTTTTCAACCCCTTGACCAATGACGAAAAAGTAATACATTATGTTAACTTAAAAACTATTAATGACCCATCAAAGTTTTTTAGCATCAGAAGCATCGGCTTACTCTATTACCATATGATAAAGCGAGACAGCAAACTCATAATGAAATTATGTTAACATAAAAATTATTAATGACTCATCAAAGATTTTTAGCATCAGAAGCACTGGCTTACTCTATTACCATATGATAAAGCGAGACAGCAAACTCATAATGTTACGTTTTGGTCAAAGACAATGAATTACGCCAAATATATCGATACTCAAATAAGGTAAATATTGTGAATTTATGTTGAACAAATGTGGTTTGAAGGATAAACCTTAACATCATGAAGATAATGTTCAAAATAAATCATTCGTATTGCACATTTAAGCTGTTATTGTACATAATGTAAATCAGCCATAATGAAAAACCTAATAATCAAATTAACTGTTTTTTCAACCGGTTGACCATTGACGAAAAGCTAATAAATTACGTTGACGGAAAAACCGTCAACGACCCACCTCTAGCCACAGAACAAATACTCACGGGTATAGACTATACTGACTATAGATAACACATATCACTATAGATAATGGCCTAATGGGGATGGTGATCAGGAGCACAGACTAAGTAGAGAATCAGGAGCAAAGCACACACCAACAGCACAAATGAGGGAGTTTCCGACGAGACTAAATAGTTCCAACGGACGCACTAGATGGCGGTTGTTCGAGATGCAGATATATCTGTCTCTACCATATACTCTCAACAGTGTTATCCCTTTAGAGTCCCTACCCGTTTTCAGGGAAAAAGTATAGTGTAAAAAGTGTATTTTTTAATTTTAAAATATTGGGAATAAAAATAGCTAATAGGGTACCGGACAGTAGTCACAAAAAAATCTGAAATTAAGTTAGTTAGTACATTTATGAAGTGAAATAACCATTTAATTAAAATTTACACGAAGGAATACTGATTTATAATTTTAATTCAATTAATAAAGTTTAATATTTCTAATATTTTTCATCTGTTGGCCGCCGTAAACGAAACACCAATCACAGCGCGTGACGTCAACTGTGTCTAAATAACAGTATTTTGTATAGTGTATTTGCGAATTTTACGATTCTTTGCCGTTTTTAAAGTATTTAAAACTATTACAATTGAGGAACAGTAATTAAAACAACACGTTTTAACTATGGAAGCAGGTTATTTGAAAGCTGACTGCCGAAATCTCCCAAGAGTGGATATGTTCATGGTTGGAAATTTCTTTGCCACAAATTCTGACTTCTGTGCTGCTGAATTTAGAAATGTTAAAACATCTATGTAAGTATTCATGCAAAATGTCCAAGGAATAGAAAGTTTCATATAAACTTTAATCCCTTGTTTCACCTGTTATTTGTTTCTAGTATAAAATAAATGTCAGTCTAACCTAACATATTTATTGTACTCGTAGTTATATTATGTACTTTCTATTACTTCAAGATTTAAAACTTATTGTTTTTACATCTTTTCAGATCGGCGAGAAAGTCTTACGGTGATGACGCGATAGGATACGTACAACTTCGGCGTGATTCTGACATGTGTACTATTAAATGTAAGGTGTGTCCAGAACACAAAGTTCATTCAAAATTGTACGCAGTGACTATGATAGTTGACGAAAAACAAGGTAAAATTGTAAGCGTACAGTGTCATGATTGTGCTGCATCAACTGGGGGCTGCAAACATGCTGTAGCTTTTCTGATGTGGGTCCACAGGAGAAGTGAGGAACCGTCCAGTACTGAAGTGCAGTGTTACTGGAAAAAATCGAAACTGGCTCAAGTTGGCACTAGACTCAAGTTTATAAATTCGAAGGATCTGTCAAATGAAAGAAATCCATGCTCTACACAGGCTACTCTGCAAAAAAACATGCTGGAACAATTTCTTGAAGCAGCGGCAAATCGAGGTGTTACAAACTGTGAATTATTGAAGTATAAAATAAACAGAATGGAAGATTACGAGAAATTGTCACTTCACTATTTAGTTTTAGAATATGGTGGTGATGGTGATTATGACTTATTTTTAAATAAGATTTCACAGTATTTTATCGAAGAAAATATTAAAAGAATTGAACAAAATACTCGGGCACAATACAAAAACAAGTTGTGGTATGAACTGAGATATGGGCGTGTTACAGCTTCAAAAGCTTACGAAGTAAGCAAATGTCATACCACAGATGGGTCTTTAATCGCAATGATAATGGGAGCCAAAATTCCTGACACAAAAGCCATGATGAGAGGAAGGAATTTAGAAAACAAAGTGAAAATAGCAGTGGAAAAGAGATTAGGTAAGAAAGTGAAGGAATGTGGCTTATTTATTTCCTGTCAATACCCATTCATTGCTGGTTCACCAGATGGTATTTATGATGATAAATTTTGTATTGAAATAAAATGTCCTACCAGTGAAAAAACATACAAAAGTTATTTAAAAGATAATAAAGTGGCAAAAAAATACATGGTACAAATGCAAATCCAAATGTTTGTGACAAATTTGAAAAATTGTTACTTTTGTGTTGCTGATCCTAACTTCGAAATCACCAACCACGTGGAAATGTTGTTAGTTCATTATGATGAAGCTTTAGTTAAGCACTATATATCAAGCATATGCCAATTTTGGAAAAATAATGTATATCCTATTCTGTATGAAAGTAGAAAATAAAATTTGATTTTCATGATCAGCTATGTTTTATTTGCTAAAATTTACAGTAAATACAATATTAAAATAGTTATTGTGGGTTATCCCTACGAGATAGACACATACCATGAGCTTTTTTGTAGACCTTTTTAGGTGTACAATACTGCAGTACATTATTTTTATCTATCTCACAGGGTTCAGCCAGGGTTTGCAATTTAAGCGCAAAAATTGTGTTTATTAATGACATCGTTTAGATTTTTTTTTAATTATCAGTGTCTCTCTACTGTACTATGCATGTATTCTACACAAAAACCTTCCTCTTAAATCACTTGTATCTATTAAAAAAGCCCGCATCAAAATCTGTTAGGTAGTTGTAAAGATCTAAACATACACAGGGACAGAGAGACACGGGAAGTTAATTTGTTTTCTACTATGTAGTGATACAAACATATATATTCAATTAAATTGACAATAGATTTTATTTATAACTAGCTGGTACTCGCGACTTCGTTCGCGTGAAATAAATACTATGGTAACTCAGGCAGTACCTATTGTTATACCCAGACACATTTATGGTTACTTAAAACAGCATATAATAAAACAATTTCATACAATTTTATCAAAATCGGTTCAGTTGTTTAGGTGTGAAAGCGTAAGAGACATTCGTCCCTCTTTTCAACTCCAATTTCATACCCATACAGCTCAAAATTACAAAATTGCTAGAACCAATATTCGTTTGCTTCGTGTCAAGTGTCTATATACAGAGTTTCATGGTTTTATCTGCAACGGTTGGGAACTTCCATATTGACATTCATCCCCCATTTCACCCCCGTACAGTTCGAAATTACAAAATTGATAGAACAAACATTTAATTGCTTCGTGTCTAGTGATATATAGATACAAAATTTGATAACTTTGAAAATCACGAATTTTCATCCCTTGTTTAACCCTCTTAGGGGTTGAATTTCACAAAACCCCGTCTTAGCGAGCGCCTATGTGCTAAAAGGGACCTCCATGCAAAATTTCAGATTTGTAGTTTCTGAGATTCCTTGATGAGTGACCTTTCGCTTTTATATATATATAGATGTAAAAATCACGTGATTAAAATAGTAATTAGGTGTAATAAATATTGGTGGACAATTCACACACAACACCATCTGACCCCAAACTAAGCAAAGCTTGTATGATGGCGGCCAGAGAGCTGATCAGATGTTCCAAATTGATCTGCAAGTTCTGAGAATGTTGTATTCAACCTAATTTTTTTTAAGCATAGTAATATATGCTCTGTAGGTATCATGGTATTTGTATGTATCAAATCAACCAAAAAATAACAATCATTAGGTATGCCGATATATAAACGAGGTTTGGTTTTAATTCTTTTACACATGTCATTTATGGCTTGCTTTGCCTCGCTTTCTTTTTCCATTTTAGAATATTCTTCATTTAAGCTACTGCTATCCGATGGTAATTTAAACTCTAATGACTGGACTGAAGGTGATGATGATGATGGGTTGTTCTGTGATATGTCACTATCAGAACGATCAATTAGTTTTCTAATAACACTAGGACCACTAGGCATAGCTGGCTTTGAATGTTGTTCTACTTTGAAGGGAGATGTTGAAACACTTGTGGTCAATGTTTTAAATGGTGACACTGCTATATCTTGAGATTTATGTTTGGTTTGGGTATACTTGCTTCTGAAATATTTACTTTTTACAAAAGCTTGTACACCTTTATCTTGATAGTTTGATTGATGTTCTACTGCTACAACTTCCGTTTGTAAATCTGAAAGAAATGGACAGTTCATTATTTTTCATCAGTAAAAATAGGTATACCGACCTACCCAAGTTCAATATTGAATTAATACTTACTAATAGGCAAAGTGGTGTTTTCATTTTCGTTACTACTGCTCAATTTACTATCTTCTAGGGCTTCTTGTATTAGGGCCAATCTTTGCCTTTTCATAGCAGCGGGTCGAGGCATACTAGTTGATGGGAAACTTCTTTTTCTATTAGTTTGACATTGAAATATTGATGGAAGACATCCTGGTTTCATCATAATTTTATTTACATAACCCATAATTCGGTATCTCATGTAATTTTCCATGTCATTCGGTAGCTAAAACAAAAAATCCAAAGTAAGTACTTACATAATTAATAGCATCTAATATTCCACCGCCTTTAAATATGAAGTGTTCGCAGTGTTATGTACCTATTTACCGTAATGTAAATTTGTGTACTTACATCAAAGTGATCCTCGCAGAAGTAAATCGGTGAAGTTACAGACATTCCATCGAAATTTCGTCTTGCTAGTTTCAACCATTTTTTTCGTATATCTGCTTTTCGTGGCACATCAATGAATAATTTAGCTGGTGTGGTTTTACTGTTATTACTACACTGAGGAACTACACACGTACGATATCTTATGTGATCCATTATAACATTAAAGAAAGAAAACAAAAACAACACTTTCCACTGAATAACTGTGTTTATTTACAGTTTGAAACACGTATGACGTCACACGCTCTGAGATCACGTGACATACCGTTTACGCGGCAATTTAAAACAATTATTTTTTACACACTATTTTAAGTACTTAAAAAGTTATATTTGTTTAAAATAAAAAAATGTAGGGCTATATTTAGCCATTACGATTAATTTTAAGCACTTTTTGAAAAGTTGTCCGATACCCTATTAGGTTGATAATGTAATAAAAAACCGTTACTGATCACAATCCCTTTTCAGTAAAAATCTTTAGAACTCCCGAGGCAATAGACACCAACTAAGCCAAAGTAGAAGGAAAATTCAAAGATAAAAATAGCAACACTGATACGACAATATTTTATCCACAGACTAAGTAGAGAGATACTCTCTCGGCTGAAGGATTAGTATCCATAGCCAAGAATAAATTTAAAAAATATATATTTTGTCTTTCATCAGGTTTACGAATTTGTTTTGAAATTATGATGTTTTGATATAGTTTTCATTCGAATAAAATGCGTACATGGATAAAGTAGTTTATTATTTATTACTAGAAGTCGTGCTTTCACAAATTGAATGAATTGAGTCCCATTATGCCTACCGCTTTTGACAACAAACCAAAAGACCTACAAGCGCCTCCTATTATCGTTTTATTAAACCATATCTTTTTGTCTCGTCGGAAAACGGCTCATTACTAATATGCTAATTTTTATAACTTCACTTACTTCACTGCTCTCTACTTAGTCTGTGCTTCACTGCATCACTCACACTATAAGCTATAAGTCACAGACTTTGTAGACTTGTAGAATAGTGAGGTGATACTTGGTAGGGAGTAGGGATGACAGAGCTCCTACTCCGATAAGTCGGAATTTCTGATTATTGCTACACCTTCAGTTCCGACACTTGTAAGCCGGTTTTTTAATCGGAGGTAAGGTGTACCTATTATAAGTATAAGTGATATTCTGTTATTGTGGTGGAAAATATATATTAATTTGATTTAATTTGTGTCAAAGCTTTTGTTCATTTAATATTCATATGTTCTTTTATTCATTTCCATACACATATTATACTCGAGCTTTGTCCTCGAGATTAGCATAGATTACATGTAGTAACACATATCGTGTCGCCATTCCGCACTATAGTTGAGGGTAGATACTCATTTAAAAAAATGAAGGTATTGTTGAAATTATCCAGGTCTTTGCCTGCCTTACCGACGGTCGTCATTCACATTCACATTTTAGTGCTCCGCCACGTCGCACGTTTTTTCGTTGTGCACACTGCACTGCGCATTTTTTCTTTAAAATATTTCAAAAATGTTATTGCGCGCGCGCAAGCACAACGTTCTCGACATCGAGGTGATTCAAGATTGGAAGTCACGCCACTGGAGGCAGCACCGAGCAGTTCACCGTCACCGGAACCCGAGCCGCCTCGCGCTCGACGCGCCCCGGCCCCGCCGCGCCGCGGCGTCCTCGCGCTCGTGCGGGCTCGAGCTGCTCGCGGCGCGGTCGCGAGCTGCTCGCGGCGCGGTCGCGAGCCGCCACCGCCGCGGGCGAGGCCGGCCGGCTCGCCGCCGCCCCATACACCGTCGCAGGAGGACGAATGTTGGTTTGGCTACCTACTTACGTCGACCGACGTATCTACATGTTCGTTATAAATCAATTCTGCGGGTAACCTGTGGGGTTATCACTTAATTGATGAACATGTTACCTACGTACATACATGTAGGTCCTGTTCACGTAACTGATTACGTGAGTTCAGGAATGGTAGATGTGTTGCGGGCCGTCTCTGGGATTGTCACTCACAATAAATTAGTAATGCGGATCGCCTTTGGGGTTATCACTTTACTAATACCTACCTACCTACCTACGTACTACCGGTACTGCCGTGTGCAAATTGCCACAATAAATTGGTAATGCGGATCGCTTTTGGGGTTATCACTTTACCAATGCGTACCTACGGACCCAGTTCCGTTATTTACCTGTACAGACATGTGTAAATTGCTACACAACAAATTCATGCCTAACTATCGGTACTTACATGCGCAGAACCGTACTTGCTATTCCAGATGTGCCTTCGAACGAAGATGAACATAACCGAGAGCGTAGCGTTACGAGTAACGCACGGCCGCCGCCCGCGCCGCCGGGATCGGACCCACAACCTACAACAACCACTTGTCGCGGAATTAGACGACGAACTGCTGCTGGTAGGTATTGGGAGAAGACCCATCAAAGGCATACAGTCTGATCTTGCAGTAGGTACGCCTACAATACATAGCTACATCTGGGTTATCAAAAGAAACGAGAAAATAACGTATCTAAGTACCTAAGAGCATCTTACCTTAATCTATGCACCTGACTTAAAATTTTGAACGCAGAGGTAAAGACCGCGATCTCAGACACGGTTTATTAAAAGAAACCACGGTATCAAAACTAGACAGAAACAAACTGCTACTATAGCTACTTCTTGCTAAGAAGAGGCTCTCTCCATCCTCTTGTCTGCGGAAACAAGAAAAATTACCCTCCTAAAATTACTTACGAATAGATGCTAGCAAGTTGCTATGTGACATACGATACCAAGACTTAGTCACACTACAAAACTTTATTCTGTATAACCTTTAAAAAGATCTAAAAACTGGCGAGCTCCTCTCCCGAGTCACAGGCAGAAAGGAGCATCGAGGATGAAGGAGCCTGCTCGCAGCACGCGGCCCGAGAACTACTACAGGCAGTCGTCGCGTCCACTCCCGCCGCCGCCACTCGCGCCGCCACCGCCGCTCGCGCCACCGCGCACCGCCGCCGCTCGCGCCGCCCCCGCCGGCGGCTCCGCGCGCGCCGCCTGGCGCGCACCGGTAACACCGACACTGGTACAGTCCGCTTGTGGATTATCCAACTTTTATAAACAATGGTCACTTATTTTATTCGTGATATGACTCTTATTATCGTGGATAAAAAATTAGAAAATACAATTTTCTTGTTCAGCGGTCCAACGTAATGTTCCTAAGAGAATAAGTAAACTATATTCAGAAACTGAACGAATTCAATTCGAACAATCTATAAATGACCTTCTCACTTTTGGCACCATCTCGCAGTGTCAGCCATGCGAAGAACAGTTTTTATCTCCAGTATCTTTGATTCTGAAATCAAACGGCAAGAACAGATTTATAAAATACAAAAAGCCCTAAGTAAAGTTCGAAATACAAAGCATTTTAAATTAGAGGATTTAAGAACGGCTTTGAAACTTGTATCTAAAGATTGCGTCATGAGTAGGTACTTTAGACCTCAAAGATGAATATTGGCTAATTCATGATAATTTGGGAAAACTATATGAATTCAATATTTTACCATTGGGTCGCAACACTGCGTCATTAGTGTTCACAAAAATTATGAAGCCTATGATCCGTTTACTCAGCAGATCTTGTGGCTTTAAACGAGTATAAAATTATATAGATACTATACTATATATTGTTATTATGACTATGGTTTGTTAATGTCCTCCAGCTACAATGAATGTTTACAAAACATGCAGGACACGAGAACACTTCTTGAAGCTTTAGAATTTATTGTTAATACCGACAAGAGTTTTTTTTCCATCAAATTCTTGTAAATTCTTAGAGTTTATAACAAACTCTTCCTCTTTAGACGTTGGTTTACCTAGGGAAAAAATTAAATCTAAATTCTTTATTTTTTCTTCAAAATCTCACTTTGTAAGACAAGAGATTTCAAGTTAGTTGGCTTACTTACCTCACCTTTTCAGCAGTAGCATACGGCTGGCTTCATACAAAGGAACTCGAAAGATGTAAATATTTAAACCTATTACATGACGACAATTATTATAGGAACATACCATCGACAGTTTTACCGAACTTATAATGATGGGATCGTGCGTTAGACCAACCTATAAATTAAATTAAACAAAATGACTTTTGTTTAGAAATGTATAGTGATTCCTCAACTACGGGGTGGGGCGTAGCATTTGGTGAGGAACGAGCGAGTGAAATGTGGTCTTATTCAGAACACTCATTTCACGTTAATTATCTAGAATTGCTTGCTGCGTTCTTTGGATTGAACATTTTTGCAAAATCATACAGAAATTGCCAAATATAATCCTGCGAATTGATAGCACCACAGTCATTTCATACATTAATCGCATGGGTGGTGTTCGAATTCTTCTTCTTACTAAATGTGCTAAAGAACTTTGGCAATGGTGCGAAACCTGCAATATTGTGGCATTCGCATCATATATTGTGTCGGGTGACAACAGTGTAGCAGACGCAGAGTCACGACCCATTCACCCAGATATCGAATGGGAATTGTCAGACTATGCCTTTCAAAAGATTTTTCAAATGTAAATCAGTTTGGTTATCCACATGTAATTTTTGCCAGTAGATTAAATCGCAAATGTGACAGATTATAAATCTGCAAAGGGACGCAGATGCTTATGCGATTGACACATTCACGGTTTCCTGATCAAATGTCTTCTATTATGGCTTTCCAGTGTTTGCTGTCTTATTAAAACATAAATAAACATTATTAACGACAATGCGTCTAGTATCCTCGTTGTTCCCCTCTGAACTACTAAACTATATAATAATATATATACAAAGTAGATACTCTGGTATCTACCTTTCAGAAGCCTCTTAGTTTCAGAACCCATAATTTTAAAACTTAATAAAAATGTTATTGTCTCTCATTCTAGCAACCGAGATGTACCTACATTAAAAGAGAAACCCTGGTTGCCAGAATATTATCGAAACGTCCCTCCTGAGAGGATGTGTGACTCCGTCATCAGTCCTCATCATGTTAGCTTCGCTGTCAGACATTTCTATACACAGAAACCAAAATAATTGTATAAAACAATACGACACTTGTTTTATAAAATGGTATAACTTTTGTAATGACAAAAACGTCGATATCTATGAAGCATCAATTCTGAATATTATATACTTCTTTAAAAAACTATATGAATCTGGTGCCCAATACGGGACTTTAAACAGCGATAGATCAGCTCCTTCTTTAATTATAACCCTAAATATAGGTACTGATGACAGAGTTAAACGGTTAAAAGGTTTAAAGGCATATTTAGGTTACGACCTCCTATGCCCAAATGAAAATGAAAATGAAAAAACGTTTATTTAGACAAATACTGAGTTTACAAACGTTGACTGACAAATTACATATTTTTAATATCGTAGGAACTAGAATACAACTCAACTTGGGATACGACAAAGGTACTCAATTATACCTTTAGAGACATTGCTACCTGGTATCCAAATTATATCTAGCAATCACTTCTAAAAAGTTAGTCACACTATTTGCCTTTACCACTGCACACAGAGTAACAGACTTTGTCAAAAATCAACAAAAATATGGAATTTTTGAGTAATTTAGTAAACATTAAGATTATGGAATTTTAATGTTAATTGCCCTTATTTTTGTTACGTTAACCTTAATCAAAACATCCCGGGCTGGTGCAAACCAACCGGAACTGATATTACCCTTTTTTCATGACCGTCCAGAATTGTGCCCTGCGTGCACATTGCATTGTTACATAAATAATGTTTATTTATCAATGATGATTATTTATTTATAGGGTTAAGAAGACCTCATATATCAGTAACCTCGCAGACTTTGAGTAGGTGGATTAAGTCCATTTTAGATAGCTGTGGAATCAATAATAGTACTTTTACAGCCCACAGCACCAGGCACGCTGTCACTTCTAATAAGCTCAAATAAATTTGGTAAATTTTACAACAGAATAATAATTCAACAAAATAACTCTGCTTTGTCATTTCCAACAAGTATTATTAGTGATTCGGTTGAATATAAATACATATATGTAACAAGATCTAGTTGCCATCTTATAATAAATTACTGGTAAGACAGGAATTTACCAGATACCTAGCTGAAAGCATCTAGCTTTATGTTTAAGTTTATGTGATTTCTTTAAAAGGAGACAAAATATTCTTTCAATGGAAAGTACATTTAATTTATCGGATACTTATATAATTATTATGTAAGTTCATATTCCTACTAACTCGAAATAGGTACCCACATGCAATCTATCTAACTCTCAACATCTACATGTAATCTATGCTAATCTCGAGGACAAAGCTCGAGTATAATTGATGATTAAACGAACTTACCTGTAAGTGAAGTTCTATCATAATTATACGAAGAGCTTTGTCCGAAGAGATTAGCATCCCACCCACCCTTTCCCTTACCAAAGATTTACAAATAAGCAGAAGGGTACCCTTCTGCTCACCAATAAAAAACAATGTTTTTATTGTTGTGGCTAAATGGCATGTGTATACTCTATATCTATACTAAACCTATATGTTGTGAAGGACCAGCAATTACCCGTCTCGAAAGACCAGCAATTGCGAAGGACAGCGATTGTAAAACGTCGAAACGTTTCTGAACCACTGCCCGGCCACGGAGTAAATTAACGAAAGAGTGGACTGTAACTTATTGATATCGTGTAGTTAGGCTGCGCTCGTGCGCCGGCTAGGGGGCACGTGGGGAATATGTAAAACACCGTTTGATCTAGATCACGTAGTTTATTTACGTACCTTATACTAGATAACACACCCGTTAAATACTAGGCTACAACAGCCACGTGGCGGCGCGTCTCGCGGCCGCGTCGGCGCACGTCCGTTCTCGGCGGGGGTCAGCGGCGAACAGGGCGAGTAATTACCGCCGGCGTCGCATCTAGCCACGCCGGTCGGTGCGACACCCGCGAATTTAAATTACCCCAGACGACTACCGACGCGCCACCCGTGTTGCCAGGCACGTCGGACGGGTGGTTCACATTTCTCCCGCCGCGATCTATCGTATTCCAATCGCGTGAAGCACCCGTCGACGCACCCAAGATTCGCATAATGTCTTAAAGAAGCAAAGAGCGGGGCTCGTAGAAGACCTTGGCCTGTTTGCACTAATCAGTCTACTAGCTTCGCTCATTACGAACAGTTCCGGCTTACATATCAGAATTATTTACATGCCGAACTTTACAATATTTAAACAAACTAGGATCACTATCCGGTACGCCGTCCCTCTGATAGGGATCTCTCCATTTGCGCAACGGATACCGTCCATATACAACCTACTAGAAATATAACATGTAGCTAAACTTAAGCGTTACACCTTATAATAATAAGCACGAGAGACAAGATCTGCCCTTTGCTGACGGACACGCTGTCATAGCGCTCTCTTCGCTAGATTTTGTCTCTGTACCTTACAATATATAATCTGCCAAGCAGATGGGACTAGCGTCTCTGCCCTTAAGCCCATTAAATACAATACATATTTGTTTCTTATCATAAACTATTATAGACTCTACGGTAGTGGCCGCCGAGACACTCTGCCATAACTTTAGTTCTCTCCCGAACAATGCCTCGGCGTCACGCCAATTTTACAAATCTGCGAAACAGATGAGACTAGCGTCTCTGTCCTTAGGACTGTTAAGTACAATATATAGTTGTTATTATAAACTATGATAAACTCTACGGTAGTGCCCGCCGAGACATTCTGCCATAACTTTAGTTCTCTCCCGAACAATGCCTCGGCGTCACGCCATTTTACAACAATTTATAGTCATCTCCTCCCATACATAACCAATGCCAGATCCTGGTTTACAACAAATAATTATACATAACAAGTCAGATCTTGGTTTCACAACAAGAATTATAATCACTCCGACTCTAAGGCAGCGTTAGGCGTCAGGAAACAATAGCTCACTTCTTCCCCACAATGCCTTGACCTAACGCTACAGCAATATAAGTTTTAATATAGTTAAACAATGTAGGCTACTAACGCAAATTATCTTACTTTATCTCAACTACGTCTACTGGCAATACGACCAGTCGTTTTGTAGGTCTTCTCAATACCATGCCATTCTTGTAATTACGTCCACCACCCGAACCACGCCATCTGCGCCAGGATACACGCGCCGTACTCTCCCTCTCGGCCATACGTTCCTCGGTTGGTTTGAGTCCACTATCAGGACCACATCTCCTTCCTTTAGCGGGTCACCCCGACCATGAGGCTCCCGCCGGTGTTGTAATACGGGAAGAACCTCGCGCACCCATCGTTGCCAGAAAAGATCAGCGAGTCGTTGTGAGGCTCTCCAATGCGATCGTCCTAGTTCGTCCACTTTGGTAAAGGTTCCCGGGAGAGGCACCTTCGACAATCCTACAAAGCTGAAAGCGCGGTGATGATGCGCCAGGCGTTGCGGTGGTAAATCGCCTGTCCGCGGGTCGGCCGGTGCCGCACGCCTCAAACGGCATGGCTGACATTTCCTGATGACCGATCTGACCGTCGGCCTCACGCATATTATCCAATAACGTTGTCGTATCTCGTTGGTGACGCATTCCACCCCGCTGTGGTGAAGCTGGCGATGGACCCAGTCAATGTACAGGTGGCAGTATCGATGTTTCCCGTCCATAACGGCCGGACTGACCATCTCCCTTTCTAAGCCAGACGCCGCCGCGATGCGCGGTCGCAGTCGCAGCGTATCGTCCTCGATGATCAATGATAGCTGACGCAGGCGACTGTGTGCCGCGGGCGCCCTACCTTGGTTTATGTCTTCTATTTCCTCCGCAAAGCTTTCCTCTTGAGTGGCGCGCACCCACAGGTACTCTGCGCGCCGCGTATATTCCGCTTCCAACGGGCGATAACGGGTCGTCGCTGCGGAGCTACCGGTTTGTTTGAGAGTTTTCCCCTGTTGTGCGTATGGCGTGCGTGAGCCTACCGGCTTCCACGTAGGATCGTCCGCAGGGTTGCGTCGAGTGCGTTTCTTTGTAACTCCAATAGTCCTTGCTCGGCATAAATCTATAAACAGCAGTGCTCTGGCCGTGGCGCGTATCAATCTCAACCAGGATGAAAATCTAGCTATGTCGGGTAACGCGTGCGTCAAACTCAGACGCGTGGTCCTGGTGGCGGCGTGCGTTCGTTCTTCTCCAGTTGGGGCTTCGGGTGGCGGTTCTTCTTCAATTGGCCATGCTGCCTCGGTCTCGTACAAGAAGCTCGGGCCGCGGAACCAACGATGCGTCGCTCCGAAGTCAGGTGGCGCGTCCCGCGTACAATCGTCGCTAACGTTGAGTGCTGACGGGCACCATCTCCACTCAGCCACTGATGTTGTCTCCTCCAGTTCAGCGATGCGATGCGCGACGAATGGTTTGAATGACGGCGCGCCCGCACGCAGCCATGAGAGTACGGTGCGGGAGTCGCACCAGAAGATGCGCCGGTCGGGACGCCTGTCGTGCTCTTCCCCGATGAACCGCGCCAACCGGCTCCCCACGACCGCCGCCTGTAATTCAAGTCTAGGTATAGAAGTGACCTTTAAGGACGCTACGCGCCCTTTCGCTGCCGCGAGTGACACAGTAATGTCTCCGTTATTACTCTGTAAACGCCAATAGATGCATGTGGCGTAGGCCGAGTCACTCGCGTCAACGAATGTATGCAATTCTAACACTGCCGCGCAGTGAAAACCAGAATGGCACCTCGGGATCCGCATACTCTCTAATCCCTCCAGGAGTAGGAACCATTTCTCCCATTGTGCCCTTAAATCCTTCGGTAACGGTTCGTCCCACGTGAGACCCAAACGCCACGCTGACCTTAATAAACGCTTCGCATGCGTGGTTATTGGCGCCACCAGTCCAATCGGATCGTATAGAGACATCGTCACTCTCAACAGCTCCCGTTTAGTGTAAGTAGTTACAGAATATGGACAGATCTTACTCAAATTGAACCCTAATGAGTCATCGGCCGGGTGCCAGACGAGTCCCAAAACCTTCTCGTCCTTATCCAGCGGCACAGCCGTCGATTCTTCCTCGGCGAAACCCTCTATGGCCGCACGGCAGTTTGACGTCCACATCTGCAGCTCGAAATTTCCTTTTCGATGCACTGCGTCGACTGCTCGCGCAATGGTTGCCGCTTCCTCAGGGGTGTCGAAACTCTGTAAATAGTCATCCATATAATGATTACGGATAATCGCACTAGCTGCCGCGGGAAACTCCTCCTGGTGCAATGTCGCGTTTAGATTTTTAATATATATTGCTGTTGTGGGAGAGGAGGTGGCTCCGAAAGGCAGCGACGTCATTCTATATTCAGTAGGTGATTCGTCTGCGCTTTCACGCCAAAGGAAACGCAGAGCATCCCTGTCCGGTAATCTAATTTTAATTCGCAGAAACATGTCTTTTATATCTGCTACAATCCCTATAGGCCTTTGCCTAAAACGTAAGAGAACTCCCAACAGTGATTGTAGAAGCGCCGGACCTGTGACCAGTTGGTCATTGAGGCACACTCCCTGCGTGCGCGCGGCCGCGTCAAGTACGATGCGGACCTTGTTAGGTTTAGCGGGGTTCGTCACTGGAAAATGTGGTAGATACCACACGGTACTTCCGGAAGGCGACAAAGGTGCCTTTTCCGCGTAACCCTGCTGCAACATTCTATTAATTTGCGCTATGTACTTACCTTTTAGCTCCGGGTCTCGGTGTAACCTTTTCTCAACTCCCTGTAACCGTCCAAGCGCGGCTTGATAATTATTCGGCAATGTTGGGTTGTCTTCCTTCCATAACAAACCTGTCTCATACCCTCCTTCCGGCAGCGCCCGTGTCGTTTCTCCGAGCACCTTCAGCGCCCTTGCCTCAGGATCCCTTTTCGGACGACGTGGTTCGACTCCTAATGATTCTAGGTCAAAATGCTCCCTTACCAACTGATCTAGCGTTGGATCCACGTCCGTCTTCAAGTGGCCGCAGCGATGCAGACTAGTGTGAATGGCCTTACTCCGATTTAGGTGACTACTTTGCCCGTGCACAACCCATCCTAGTGGGGTCTGAGATGCAACTAGTTGGTCAGCCTGACCCCGTCTCACTTCTGAAGTCAAGAGTACCTCCCAGTTATCCTGGCCGATCAACAATGATGGTCTGCCATCGTCATACACCAACTGTTCCGTTAGCATGTCCAAATGCCGGCAGTCACGCAGTTCATGCCATGTCACCGACTGCGCCGATATGTCCAGTTTATCAATAGTGCGCGCCTCTATACTTACACTATTTAATGCGTATTTACCTTTTACTCGCAATTTAATGCGCTGTGAATGCGACGCATTGATACGAGCGCCCCCTACCGCCTCTATAAAGAAGGGGTCGCGCGGGCCGTGAGCTCCCACTCGCCGCGCCAGGTCCTCAGTCGCCAGCGTTACGGTACTTCCGTCGTCCAGGAGCGCATATGCGTCCGTCTCACCTCGTGGTCCCGTTACCGTTACAGGAACGACTTTCAATAAAGTTCTCTTCTGCGCGTGAGCTACTCTGGCCGATGTCACCGCTGCCGTAGGTAGTTGGTCGCCGTGGAGAGTCTCCCGCCGCTCCGACGATTGTTGACTGCCGCCGCCGCTCTCCCTTCCAGCTGAAGCGCCCGCCTGGGTCGCTCCGCTCCGCCCGGGTCGCGGCGTGGCGCCGCCGCCGTGTAGGAGCCGGTGGTGGTGATACTTGCACCCGGAGATCTCACACGGTTTCGCCTTGCAGTTATGTCTCCACCTCCTCGCCCGCAGACACCTGAAACACAATTTATACTTGCGAGCTTTTTCCCATCTTTCTGGTGACGACATATTTTTAAATTGCTTGCATACTGCTACATGCACACAAGTTCCCTCACACACACAGCATCGGCCTTCACTCGCTGCGTATGACCGCTGTTTGTTTTCATAACTACGACGCGGTTTGTCGTCTATGACCTCTGCCTTCGCATGTCTTGCGTTAAGTTCTGCTTCTCTATCTAAGAACTTGCCTAGTAATAAGAGGGCTGGTTCCCCGTTGAACCTTTCGCTCTCATAATCATACCACCTACTCTTTATTATTGGAGTGAGCTTCTCCACGATGATATTAACCATCTCTGGGCTATGTAGGTAGTGTGGTTTATTTAACGCCTGAACAACTAAAATCACATTATTTACTTTACACGCGAACATACACACGTCCCTAGGCGTGTCTGTCAGTTTGGGAAGGCTCCGTAACCTATCGAGCTCTTGCACTATTAGCGCTTCGGGCCTACCAAACCGATGTCCTAATCTACTCATAATTTGTTCAGCTGTTGATCCTAAGAACAAACATTTCACCGCCTCCATTGCCGCCCCTTTGAGGCATTTCCTCAATCTAGCTCTGTTTTCCGTTTCCATATAGCTAGACGCAGACTCGTAATACGCCGATTTGAAATGCAACCAGTCCTCTGACGAGCCATTAAATATAGGTAAATCAAACTGGTACCTTTTTGCCGCGGAGTGATCTCCGCGCGCTACTTCCCATAACACCGACGCCAGGTCTCTCAAGGTCTGGTCAGGGCCGCTCCGGTGCTGCCCCTCGCCGGTGCCTGCCGGTGGCTCCGCTGCCGCCGCGCGCTCACCATCAGCCGCCCGTTGTGCTGATCCCAAGTTCGCCGGCGCCTCCAACGCTGGCATGTTGCCGCTCAGTGAACGGCTTTGTGTGTACGTCCCTGACACACTCCGTCCGACGAGGCAGCCCGGCGCGTACGTCTCTGACGCGCGCGGGCTTGACGCTCCCGGCTGCCGATAGACGCCCGGCGCGTGCGTCTCTGACGCGCGCGGGCTTGTCGCTCCCGGCTGCCGATAGACGCTCGGCGCGTGCGTCTCTGACGCGCGCGGGCTTGTCGCTCCCGGCTGCCGATAGAGGCCCGGCGCGTGCGTCTCTGACGCGCGCGGGCTTGTCGCTCCCGGCTGCCGGTAGAGGCCCGGCGCGTGCGTCTCTGACGCGCGCGGGCTTGTCGCTCCCGGCTGCCGGTAGAGGCCCGGCGCGTGCGTCTCTGACGCGCGCGGGCTTGTCGCTCCCGGCTGCCGATAGAGGCCCGGCGCGTGCGTCTCTGACGCGCGCGGGCTTGTCGCTCCCGGCTGCTGGTAGAGGCCCGGCGCGTGCGTCTCTGACGCGCGCGGGCTTTCTTCTTGGACCGCCTCTCCTCTCACACGACTCGCCTGGGGCACGTCTGCGTCCCCGCGCCACGCGCCTTCCCATGTCGCGTCACGCTCCTGTCGTGTGCTCAGAACTCCGGCGCCTAACACTTCCCTAACCAATACATCTCCCGGCTCTTTAAATAGCTCGTTGTATTGTTTCAACGCGAGCTCTAATTCCGCCTTCGCTCGCTTTTGCTGTTCGCCTAACTCGAAACTAACCCTCGTGTCATGCTCGCGTACCTTCCCCTGAGGCGACGCTTGTGTACTACAAAATGGCGGTTGCTCGCGGTCGCGTCCTTCGCCTTCCTCCGTCGTGACTTTCGTCGATGACGAGGGCGCCGCATGTGGAGCATCGAGCTCCTGTGGTGACGCTCCCGCCGAGTCACTTTCATATCCTGCTTCCGGAATGACCTCCGGAGGCGGCGTGTCTGACCGACCTGACGCTGCCATACCGCGAGTACGTACCATTTACACGGTCACTCAAATTACAAATCTATGTCTTGTGACGCGACACGATACAAATGCGCGACACGGTACCGACGCGACACTACGAAACGCGCGACACGACACTACGGAACGCGCGACACGACACGGCGACACGGTATAACGCGACACTATACAAATGCGCGACACGATACCGACGCGACACTACTCCCGCGCCACGTGCCACCCGCGCCCGCGCACAAACACAACTTTGCTACAACAGCCACGTGGCGGCGCGTCTCGCGGCCGCGTCGGCGCACGTCCGTTCTCGGCGGGGGTCAGCGGCGAACAGGGCGAGTAATTACCGCCGGCGTCGCATCTAGCCACGCCGGTCGGTGCGACACCCGCGAATTTAAATTACCCCAGACGACTACCGACGCGCCACCCGTGTTGCCAGGCACGTCGGACGGGTGGTTCACATATGTAAAACAATGTGTTCTACGCTCTGAACTAAATGACGACCGTCGGTAAGGCAGGCAAAGACCTGGATAATTTCAACAATACCTTCATTTTTTTAAATGAGTATCTACCCTCAACTATAGTGCGGAATGGCGACACGATATGTGTTACTACATGTAATCTATGCTAATCTCTTCGGACAAAGCTCTTCGTATAATTATGATAGAACTTCACTTACAGGTAAGTTCGTTTAATCATCAATTATGCTACTTTGGGATTCGATTAATTTAATATATTTTTTTTGTTTATTTGAAAACAAGACAATTTTTGAAGTGATAACTTCTTGTGAAGCCCTAGAGACAGATTTGTTCGTAGGCTGTGAATTTAACATTTACGCCCTCTTTGAAATTAAAAACAGCACTAATACACAAACAGCGTTAACTGCTTATTACGCATATGCAAACTCATGGCTGAAATATGGGGTGATGCTTTGAGGAAATAGCGTTAATGCAGAAGTATTATTTGAAAGAAATGTCTCAGAATAATAACTCACATAGACAATACCACCAGCTGCCGGCCCCTCTTTCTGAAATACAACCATACATACTCACCTTACCTTCACTTTATATCCAAGAACTATGCATTTTCGTCCATAAGAACAGTCACATCTTTATTAAAACTAAAGACACACATAATATAAATACGCGTCATAAAGAACGACTAGCTTTACCATACTCTAGAATAAAAATGTTAAATGAGAGCCCTCATTACATGGCTATTAAAGGTTTTAATAAATTACCACTTAGCATAAAAAACGAAACAATATTTTCTTTATTCAAATCTAAACTTAAGTAATTTTTAATTAAAAACAGTTTTTATTCAGTAAAAGGATATTTTAATAATAATACCAAATTTTTAATTTGAATAAAAAAATATATTTTAATAAACATTTAAAAATAAATATTTGAATGAAAGGTGTTACATAACACATCTCGTATTATTATATAAATAACATTAATGTTATTAAGTATAAATGTTATAGATAAATGTAAGCTATGTACTTCGATAATTATATTTTATTAGTTATAGTGTCTTAATGTACAAAACTCTCTTGTAGTTACCATTTAAGTACTTATTGTAATATTTTTGTTGCTTTTGTGACATTTGCAATGCCCGTAAAGGGCAACTAAGTTGTAAGTTGCTATACCTATTATTATTGTTAGATCAAAATGTACACTTAGTGGCAAATAAAGATTTGAATTTGAATTCTAGCGTCACGGTCGGGAATGATAAGACATTTTCAGGTGAACTCGAGACCATGGCTATTGCTATTGGACATCTAGATATGCGTCAAAATACCTATTGGTTATCTAGAATTGCGTTAGCATTTCTAGGTGGTCATGGTCATGGCCACGCCCTCCTGTTTCACCCACGAAGTTTCCAAATAGAGCTATCAAATTCTGTGTTATGAGTTTTCACCTCTATCGGCAGTATATGAACTGCCGATATACTGGCATTTTTTTTAATTGTTAGTGTTTTATTGTATTGAAATAAAGTTTGACTAAATAATGTTTTAGTAGTCCCCAGTGAAAATCGCTCTCCTACAACCACTTCTGACCCTGCCTACGCCTCCGCTTTGGTTCCGACTCTTATAAATAAAATATAAAAACTCCGACACCGCCGCCGCCTGCAGTTCCGATAATATTACCTCCGTTGTATCCCTGCCATACTACCGCCTAACTAAATCGACTATGGCTTTGCTATTTTCGTGGTATGTGAATTGTCCACCAGTATTTTCTTATTATTGCTGTCTCGTATCATTGCAAGTGAAATCTCGAATATCGAAATCGCAGATTTGCTCGGTGTTCGGACCAGGGTAGCGATTCTGAAACCATTCGGTTGCATCCGACACGGAATCTCATCTCTCGGTCTTTGTCATGCTAAACAGATAGTCAGAAGGTCAGAAGTGGTTGTAGGAGAGCGATTTTCACTGGGGACTACTAAAACATTATTTAGTCAAACTTTATTCCAATAAAATAAAACACTAACAATTTAAAAAAATGCCAGTCTATCGGCAGTTTACTGCCGATAGAGGTGAAAACTCATAACACAGAATTTGATAGCTCTATTTGGAAACTTCGTGGGTGAAACAGGAGGGCGTGGCCTTGACCATGACCACCTAGAAATGCTAACGCAATTCTAGATAACCAATAGGTATTTTGACGCATATCTAGATGTCCAATAGCAATAGCCATGGTCCCGAGTTCACCTGAAAATGTCTTATCATTCCCGATCGTGACACTAGAATTCAAATTCAAATCTTTATTTGCCACTAAGTGTACATTTTTGTGGTTTCAGAATCGCTACCCAGGTCAAGATAACGCTTTTCAAGGCCTTTTGTCAGGGTCTCTACGCTGACAGTCTGTGGATGGCGTGTGCTAAAAGATCGCTGGATACTCTGCGTGTCCAATATAATAATATTTCAGGATGATGTTGGGTCTGCCTCGTTTTTGTAGTGCCTCTAAAGTGTTTGCGGAAACGCGAACGGACGGCTTCCACGAAGTCGTTCGGAAGAAAGTTGCGTCGCTAATGAGGCGAGTGCGATGCGGTCACAACAGCATCTTGAAAGTAGTGGCCAAAGACCTGAGAGCTCCCTTCCTGAGACATTTCGCGGGGATGGTGATCAGGAGTTAGCAGTAATCCATCCACTCTGAATGCGTTGCAAATAATGGGAGGTCAAATGGTCATTAGATTGTAATAATTTGTTTCCTCTTTTTTTGTACCAACAATAGTTTATTAAGTATCTTTCTACTAATTCAATGGATTATGTTATCTGAAATAAAATTATTTTGATTTTGATTTGATTTCAAATGAAGAGAGTGCAATATCAAAGCTAAGACAGCTTTACTTAGGCAGTAGACCCTCGGGTAAGCAGATACCACGCAGATACTATGTAGGATTGAAATAGGAAGTGTCACTACGTGTCCGTCCAAATACATTACATTAGGGTGGCGACACATTGGCATCAGAGTAAATTTTAAAGCAAATCAATAAACCTACTTCCTATTCACAGTTCACGAAATGAAACGACTTCTTTGCTCGATTTTATTTTGTTCCTACACCAGTTCCAGCAATTAACATAACATTGAACATTCAAGTGTTTAAGAAATTTTCAGCGTAATTGGCTTGTGACAGATCGTGGTTACCAATCGCTAATTTGTTGATATGGAGGGTAGAGCTAAGGTGTATCATCTCATAAGGTAGAACATCTCAAAAAGTTGCAATCTGTATGATAGGACCGAGAAAGATGACATGGCAAAGGAAAAGCCTATACTCGGCAGTGGGATTATGAAAGTAAATACGTAAATAAAAATAGCAGCTCAAAATCTCTCATAGTGGCGCTGGTGTAGACAAAGGATTTGGTAATTAAAGTAGCAATTTAAAACGATTTGAAGTTTAAAATTTAATGTTTTTCTCGACTAAAATAGTCACTGAGATAAAAAAATATTGGCAGTCGTAGGAACTGCCGATAAAAGTGAAAACTTATAACTCAGAATTTGATAGTTCACTTTGGAAACTACGCGGGCGTAACCGGAAGGCGTGGCCTGGGCATTATGGTATGGCCATCTAGAAATGCGTCAGCATCTCCCATTGGCTCACGCATTTCTAGATGGCCATGCCATGATGCCCAGGCCACGCCCTTTTAGTATTTCCCATTGGCTGACGCATTTCTAGATGACCAATGGCCCTGGTCCCGAATATTCTTATCATACCCGAGCGTGACGTCAGAATTTAATTCACACCCCACGAAAAATCTGTCTAGGCGCGCCTAAAGAAGTTTTCACTTCAAAAATTGTCAGTCATAGGAACTGCCGATAGTTAAGTATAGAAAAGTTTCCAAAGTAAGCTATCAAATTCTAACTTATAACTCAGAATTTGAACTACGCCGGTGAAACCGGAGGGAATGGCCCATCGCCATCTATACATGCTGACGCATTTCTAGGTGGCCAATGCGAAATCCTGACGCATTTCTAGATGGCCATGGCTCCAAGTTTACCCGAAGATTTCTTGTTATTCCCGAGCGTGACGCTAGAATAAAAACTGAATTCTAGCGTCACGCTAATAAGAAATCTTCGGGTAAACTCGGTCATTCCCTCCGGTTTCACCCTTGAAAGATCTGTCTGTGGTTTACCAAAATATTCAAAAAATTACATTTCTTGCGTAGTACAAAATAATGTAGTAAATAAAATCTTAAATAATTATTATGAGAAAACGTGTTGCTAGAGTGATTTTTTTTCGTGAAATTTAAATAGCACGTTTATTGATTTTCTTAACTTGGCCTGATGCTAAAGTGGCGCCACCCTTAATATGCATATGAGGCGCTGGAGTCGATCGAGCGGAGTGCCAGAAGGCTCACAGTCACAGGCAAAGATAGTCTAGTGCGAAAAAGACTTCAACATCTTGAACATCACTGCGAAATTGCGAGCATATCGGCTTCTTATCGGATAGACTTCGGAGATTGTGCAACTAATACCAATGCACGATACCACTTTGCCCGTTTTTCTATCGAACTTCTTTTTAACTCGGAAAAGTGGCGCCGTTTCATGGTCGATATTTTAAAGACACGGACAAAGAGGTTTGACTCTACTTTTGTGATAAGAACGCCTACGTTTAGAAATGAGCTGCCTGAGTGGGGTTTTCCCTATAGTTATAATATTGGTGTCTTCAAATCGAGAGTGAATCGTTTTCTTCCAGATAAACACGCTCCGTCGTAGAACGTAGACCGCATCGTCACTTAACATCAGACGCAAAAGCGAGACTTTTTCATGTACACACTACAATGATGACACTCCTAAGCTCTCAACTCCATATTTATAGATTAGTTTCACTATAGCCATAATAGGCGGGCTCACCAAGTGGGAAACTCGATTCGGTTAATAATTTTAGTCGATTCTACAGCTTATTTAATTTGGTTTGTTAAGTTGCCTACATGTGACGTAAAAATTGAAAGAAGCGCCATAGAAATTTTTTGGGATTTTCTGGATTATTTACATAAAAATACCTTTCCAAAATTGTAAATTCATAAGAAACTGTACATTATTGTGACTACTTTCGTGTGTTGTGATTGTCATTGTTTTTAACTTGGTGTTGATTATCTTTTTGGAGTTTGCGTTGATTTGTTTTCAACCGTGGCTGCTGTGGATAAATTTTGACAATCTAAAATGGCGGCGTCATTTGAACTTGTGGGAACTTTTACTTCAAAAGTCCCGGAAAAGAAACCCCTGAGTCACTGTGTAATATAATTCTATCTTTTTAGTAACAAGTGTGTGTTGTGTTGGACTAAATTTACAAAATCGACAGCATCATGGACCATAATTTGGAGGACTCTCTGGCCATGGAAGGCATTGAAAATGTAAACATTACTTTTAATTTCTTGAGTTTATTGTGTGATTCTGATCTTTTTGCTATTTTATGATTTCTACTAAACAACCGTGAAGTACACTTTAATTTTGTATCGATGTAATTTAATAAGTTTAGTAAATAAAAGTAAAAAATAAAAGTAGTCACAACTAACCAATATAATATTTATATGTAATGCAATTGTTCCTTGGTACTTGAAACTTAAATCTGGTTGATAAATATTTCTGTGTAATAATGAATTCGGCAGTATTAATATGTTTTACGTATGGTAGATGGATTTTGAACATGGTGGAGTAGAGGTGACACAGGAAGACATAACTTTAGAGGACAGCTCTCAAACGGGCACAATATCTATGGATATGGATACTATTCATGAACAACCTAACCTCTTAGAAGAAGGGAGTGAAGAAATTATTGGTAAGAACATGCATTGTTGTAGCTTTGCTTTTTATAGTTGTGCTTCAAAGCTGCACTAAAATATCTCATACTAAAGTTATTCTAAAACAACCTCAATCAAAAATTTTATGGGCTTACTTGATCTGGTCAAGTCAAGTCAAGGAATATCAACCTATGAACATATGATGTGATCATTAACATTGTTGCAGTTTCTGATTTTATGGGAGACCAGTTTGGATTTCAAGAATATTCTGTTACAAGTGAGAATTTATCTGGTGCAAATATTAGCCAAATGGTGGATACAAGTGTAAGTTGCTCAATTTTTATGCTGAAAATCATATCAAATTCATGAAAATTTAATGCATATTAATCACATTTTTAGTTTAAGATTACTTTTAGATCACTGACCTTGAAGAATGACCTAGAAGAAGCCCATAAATTACACTAAGTTAGCATGCAAACATGTCATCGTCATAATCAGCCTGTGTTCATCCACTGCTGGACATAGGCCTCCCCTATAATACACCACTCAGCCCGATCCTCGGTCTTACAATGCAAACATTTACATTATGCTAAAATTGTAAATGTGTGACTTTGAATGGGTTAAAAATTATCAAATGGGTTTGAAATTTGGATGAAACTTAAAAGTAATATTCTTTAGGGTAACTCTCTAACTCATTTAACTAGGTACTAACTCCCTTTATAAAAAAAAGTACAAAAATTTGGGTGAAAAAACAGCTAGAGTAATTAATACTTTAAACGTCTATACAAATAAATAAAATTGGATTCACTGTATGTAATATCCAAATAACAGCTTTTTACAAATTTTCAATGAAAGTATAAAATGCGATAGGTACCAATACCTAAAAAAACATTAAAAATTTTTTTGTCTGTCTGTTTGTTCTGGCTAATCTCCGAAATGGCTGGACTGATTATTATGACGGGATTTACACTACCAGATGACTGATCTTCTAAGGCCTAACAAAAGATACTCTTACTTGAACAAAATAATTAGGGTTCCATGAAAAAAAAAAATGTGGTGAAAAAAATATGCGGTGAAACTGCGGACAAAGCTAGTAGTAAAATATTTTTTTTACTCATTATTCATTTTTTTTCCAGCAAATGATACAATGTGAGGTGGCTCCACAAATACAATTTTCAGAAAACCCTAAACAAATCACTTCTCAAGCTGGTATCATCACTATAAAAGTAAGTTCCCCACCCATATTATGGTATGAATAGGAAACTATTTCTTGCTTCATGACTGTTAGGTTTATTTGTGAATACATGCTTAATTTTGCTTCACAAAAAAGTGTTTTAGAAAATGTTAATTTTAACACTACTTTATCATTTTGTAGGCTACTAAAATAGGTCATGCGTATGCTTTTGATGGAAACCTTGAACAATTTTTAAAACCTTACAAAAGTAAATTTTAGTTTGCTAGACTGCTACTTCTAAGAAAAATGACTCAATTAGTTCAAATATTAATATTCCTTTCTTTCCTTAGGCCGTTCCTCACAATCGGGGAACTAAAAAAGCACCTGCAACTGCCACATTTCCTCGACAAGTCGCAATAGCTCCGAAACCATTCAAAGGAGCACCTAATGTTCAGTACGCTATAGCACCAAAACCAGTAGCGTTAGTTGTCAATAAAAATACAACAGCACAAAAGACCATACAAATGAAAAATGTTGTGCAGAATATTAAAGGAAATACCGTTTTAGGTGAGTATAAATAAATGATAATGAAGAAATTATGTTCATTGTTATTCAAAACTTTTGTTAAGATTAAGAGGTATACCATCAAGTCAATGCCAATGTTAATGAGCGAACATTACTTTGAAGGAAGTCACTTTATCACACTTTTCACACTTGAGTGGATAGGAGCTAGACCAAAAGAAGTGAAATATGACGTTTTCCGACACTTCTTGCTATAGTTACAGCTGTATGAACTTCATTCTAGTATACAAACAAACAACAAACTTTAATTTTTTACCATGTCTTGTTTGATAATAACGGTGACAGGTAGACACTTTAAACTTGCAAGATTAGATTTCAGGTAATGGTACGGAACCCTTCGTGTGCGAGTCTCACTCGCACTTGGCCGGTTTTTTATTTTGTTTTATAGTAAAGTCCAGAAACTCTGCATCTTCTTAAAAAAAAAACATAAGTGTGTTTGTTCCCACGTATTTCTATAAAGGCTGAACAAATCTTAATGAAATTATACCATGACCATGGCTCAGGGACCAACCAGGAAGTGGGAGTCAGACTCCCCCAGTCTGAACACCACTGCCTACTATATTTTGGGTGCAGAGAACAAGGAGAACGGCGAACCGCACTACCGGCACTCCTTCCCCTGCAGCTCCACCGCGTTCGCCATCAAACGTTGGCGACCCTGTCAAGGTCGCAGCGGTTAGGAAGAGCAGCGCACTAATACTGATGGTCATCTCACTGTCACGGCATCTGCCACACAGATGCCGGCCGGCCTGCTGGCAGCCCACAGTTGCGATGACTACCCCCTAATATCGTGGCCCACATCAGTTGCGACCTGCGGCCCCACCGCAGGTTACTCTTAGCTTCACTGTGGATATTAACCAGGCCATGGCTACTGAACCCATCCCTGCCTAATCATTGTAGTGTAACTCTACTGAAGTGATCATAAATTAACCTAACCTACCGTCAGGCTCAAGCCTCTCAGGGTATTTTATCTGGCCCAAAACATTTTCCTGACTATTTTGTGTGGAATTGCCGACGGTCTGATGTGCATTTTCGATCGAGGATTTGATGACCGCAGATACTAAATTAATAACTTGTGTTACAAATATTAGGTTTATAATTTCAAATGTTTTATTACAATCTGATGCTGTTTACAATTTTATGGTGACTTTCTACTTTCTCTTCCATACAAACATAAAGTTAGCAAAAACATGGTAAATCATGGCTATTACTTAACCAAAATCACTGTTATTTTCAGCTCAAATTGGAAAACAGTTAGTGATGGTACCTGCGGGTGCGGCAGGACAGAAGCTGAAGCTATCAAGTGTCATCCCCGGGGGCTCTGGTGATGGCAACAACATACAGCTTGTGCGCTGTAGCCCGGACTCTGTAAGCTTTTGTTATTTACTCTATTAAGTTATTCATGTCTTCCACATGGAATAGATCAAAATTGGTGGTAAGGTCTCAATGGTGTTGTTGTTGTGCCGTAATAATGTGCAGTGTGCATATATAATATATATGTATCTGCAAAAAAACTGTTCCAATACTTATGTAAAGGGCAATCTTTGCCAGGCTGATTACACGTAACCCTGTATAATAATAATTTACATCATGATTAAGTCCTGTGTAATGTATAATTCGGGGAATTAATTTAAAAATCTCTTGAATAATTTTCAATTCCTAATCTTCCTGTAATTTTCAGGCACAGCTGATAACAAACAAAGGAAAATCAATAAAAACGAAATTCATACTACAAGGTAAGCATTAAACTGTATACCAGTAGAATTATCAAAAGACGCTTTACCAACCTGTTTTTTTTATATGGGGGAAATAGATTTATACATACCATGCAGGGACGCTAGTGAATCAAATGGCGACCTTATCGCTAAAAGCGATCGATTCCAACCGTAAAAATGTATCTCGTTTTTCTAATCTACAAAATCAAATTTCAATCTATTTGTTTCTCATAGGTCAGGCACATGCAGACACTTCGAACCAGCCTGCACTAATAACTAAAATAATGCCTGTGACATCAACAAGTCAGGCGAAGTACATCATGCAACAAAAGACTGTCCCAATCTCTATTGGAGGGAACAAGGTGAGCGTTTAAAATAAGTTAGACATCTGTACAGGGTTATTGGAAATCAGTTTGTATCCTTTTAAGGGTACGTCAAGTACATCAAACACGCCAACTTTTGTTCAACAGTTTTCAAAAATTCGTATGTTTTTCTCATACAAAATTAATAAGTGTGTTTTCCCGGTCTAAAAACATCGAACTCTTCGTACGAGAGTACAAAAACTAAAAAAAATGTTTTGGGATATGTAGGTATAGTGCTTTAACAAATGTTGTACAACAAATATTGTTTGTTTATTAAATATACAGAATATATCCTGGAATGGATCCAGGCTTATTACCAGTAAGGCTTACTGGTAATAAGCCTGGATCCATGGATCTCTGGCTTGTATAAATAAAAATGAATGTTTGTTAATATGTTCTTTATAAAATCTTAAACTATGCATTTGATAATGATGATCTTTAGCAAAGTTGTTATGTTATACATGAGCCAAAGAAGGTTTCTGAGGTGGTACGACATAAGCCGTAGCAACACGCTCAGGGTGGGTACAGCTAGTTTCTTCATATTGTATCTTCATGTAGGGTAGAAGAAGTAGTAATGTATTATACAAATACAAATTATTTATTGATAATGAAAAATTACAAGTCAGATATGGAAACATAATATTATACACACATAATATTGTGTACTTATGCATGAAAAAAATAAAAATAATCAATTACAATTAATTACTACGATTTCACTAACAATTTACCATAATAAAAACTCAACATATAGGTATTAGTGTTTACACATCGGGTAGTTTTAGAAAATCATCCAGGGCGTAAAACAGGTGCCCATGTAGCCAAGTTTTAGTTTACGTTTAAACGCCGCGGCGGAAGGTGCGTCCCGTACATCCGTCGGCAAGCGGTTGTAATCGCCCTCCAACGTAGACCGACCTCTCGGACTTACTCAACTTGTGGGGTGGAGTCACTAGCTGATGTTGTTTTTTATTGCTCCTCAAGCTTACGTTCGGGTTCATACCCCTCCGCTGGAATGAATCAATGTTTTTATGGACGAATATCCATGTTTGGAGAATATGTTCACAGGGGTTGTTATAACTTGCACTTAACTGTATGAAATCTCATAATTTAGCGCTAAAGGGCCTCGTAACATTGTATTGATGTCGAAGTATCGCCGGGACGAATAAGCCAGAGTTTGTTTACACCTCATTGTTCCTCGCGCCTCGCGAAGTTACTGCTGGTGTAGTCGGGAGAACGGCGGCTGCTGATCCGGAGCCCGCGGGTTCAAATCCCACGCGCACTACAGTCTTTTTCGAGTCATGTGCGTAATGCTGCTAACTTAATTTGGTGATGGAAACGTCTCGAGGAAACCGAGATGTACATGTAATTCACCAATCAGAACTGGGCCAGCGTGGTAGATTATGGCCTTAACTCTCTCCTTGCGAGAGGAGGCCCCGAGTCCCATCAGTGGGAAGATTTAGTGGGCTGCTTATGTCTGTCTATCTCGCGCCAGTGGCACCGGTGGCGGCGCACCAGCCAGTGTACTATTATCTAATTTTATATGATCTCTGTGGAAATACTAAATTAATTAGATATTTCTTTCATCATTGAAACCTACGAAAAAGTGACATCGTTTCATGGTTGACGTTACAAAGAGGATACATTTTGTAGAGTGTAAAACTGATCTGCCTGATCCAATACCACCTTGGCCTTTTTCTATCGAACTGCTCGTAGCTCGAAAATGCGGTATTATTTCTTGGTTGAATTTCAAGGATTAGATAGAAAAGGTTTGAATCCACTTTTGTGGTAGGAACTTCGAGGCTGCGGAATGCGTTGCCTGAGTGAGTTTTTCCCGATGGGTACAATCTGGGTGTTTTCAAATCGAGAGTGAATCGGCTTGTTCTATGTAAGCACGCTCTCCATCGTAGACCGCATGAAAACTTGAAAACATACTCCGAGGTGCAAGCAGGATGTGAACCAATGACCTCATAGTGGAATCGGATGTTCTAACCTATCCACTAGGCCACCTCGGCTTACTTTTTGTTTACCTTGTAAAACAATACAAATATGTAATGTTTTATTTGCAGGTGGTTCTTACGGCCTCCACAAACCAAGGACTGAAGATTGCTCCAAAGAAACAAATAATAGCTATTAAAACAGAAAGTCCGAAAGTGGTCACATCGCAAGGTAATCAATTTTTTTTGATTTGGCCACACATTATTTTCCGTTTTAATGTTGCCTGGAAGAGATCGCTTTTAGCGATAAGGGTGCTACTTATCGAACTAGTTTTAAAGTTGATTAGTGATTGTTCTTGTGTATCTATTTGTTTTGGTGTGTCAATAAAGTATATCTATCTGTCTAATATTCTATACCACTAAGGATGAGACTCCAAAGCGGAGATGTGCGAGTGGAGACTAGATATTTTTTAAGAACCAATAGAATTTCGGTATTCACACACCTCGTCTCCGCTCAGCTCCAGTGGAGACTACTAAGCGGAGATGTATTATATTTGTATGGCGCGACAAAAGCGTAGATGTGAGCTGTGACTCGCCGACGCGCATCGGAGACGAGAAATGTACGCAGGCATTACGCGCGGCGTAAGGCACAGCTTCGGTGGATGACTCCACCCGACCTGAAAAACGTCTTTTCTCGTCTCCGCTTCAGACATCTCCGCTTTGGTGGAGTCTCAGCCTAATGATCCATCTATACCACGGATCCTTTACCAACACCAATACAACGATTGCGTCGTAAATTAAATGTATTTTATTATTCAAATCATAACTGTAGTATATCCAGGACATTTTTATCTCACCAGCGGCGGCTGCGAAACCGCGAAAATCAGCGGTCTCGTGAGTTTTGAAATAAAACCTGCGCCCGCTGCGGTTTCGGAACCGGGGCGAGCGCGGTTGAAAATCGTTCCATGAGTTCTTAGCCTAAAGCCTAATGCTGTATGTAAAATTTTCAGCGAACGTGCAGACGAAGAAAGTTGTTATAACGGCCAACCCAGCTCCGTCGCAAGCAAAAATTGGGATCAAACCTACTGCGCAAGTAAATAAACTTATTTTCTTTATTTTAAAACATTTATTTTCCATTCATTAACAAGGTACCTTGACATTTGGCCTCAGTTGACTTTTACTGCCCATCGAACTTTGGACAAGCAGTCAGGGTAACCTTACGAGAGGGTTCACACGGCGCGGCTGCCAACCGCGCCCGCGCGCGGGCGCGGCAGATTTCCATATAAAATTTAATTCAATACACACGACGCGGTTTACAGCCGCGGCGGCTGCGGCAGCCGCGTGGCGCCCGCGTGGCTGCGCGCGATTCTTGCGCAGTAGCTTTCCGGAGCAGAAACCGCGAAAACCTGCGGTCTCGTGAGTATTGAAACAAAACCGTCGCGGCGCCGCGCCCGCGCGCGGGAGCGGTTGGCAGCCGCGCCGTGTGAATCGGGCCTAATAGAGTGAGATCCCAGAGCTGGCAGACGTCACCTATTTTCTGATGAATGAAATGTGGACGATTGAGTAGAGTTAATAAGAACTAAGAACACACGCTTACTCGCTAACTTGCTTGGACGGCCAATTTTGAGATATGGGGTAATGAAGGTACATACAAACATTACTTACTTCACGTATTTTCTAATAAGTGAATTTCACGTATTTTGTAGGCAATATCCTTAAAAACAAGGTCCCAATACTCCCCAGACATTTTCCGTCGGCCGTTTTGCTTAACAACTCCAAAATAGTAATTTAACTTCACTTAAATTCTCATGTTCCATTTGTAAATATGTTCGTCAGACAACTATTTTCATGCTTTTTAGGGTTCCGTAAAACGTAAAAACGGAACCCTTATAGATTCGTCATGTCTGTCTGTCTGTCTCTCTGTCTGTCTGTCTGTCTGTCTGTCCGTCCGTATGTCAAAGCCACTTTTTGCCGAAACTATGAGAACTACACTGTTGAAACTTAGTAAGTAGATGTATTCTGTGAACCGCATTAAGATTTGAACAAAAAAATTACAAAAAAAAGAAATATTAGGGTTGCCTCCCATACTGAGAACTGAAACTTAAAAAAAATTTTTTCATCAAACCTACACGTGTGAGGTGTCTATCGATAGGTCTTCAAAAATGATATTGAGGTTTCTAAAATCATTTTCGTCTACACTGAATGATTTCCGCGAGAGACACTTCCAAAGTGGTAAAATGTGTCCCCCCCCCTCTAACTTCTAAAGTAAGAGAATGAAAAATCTAAAAAAAATATATGTTGTACATTACCATATAAACCACCGAAAATTAGTTTGAGCTTGATCTGATGAGTAGTTTTTTTTTAGTACGTCGTAAATACACTATTTTTGAAACTTCGATCAAAGTTACAACGAGCTACAAGAACTATGTGTACTATGTATATTATGTTACTTGCTGCAACGGAACTCTTCATGGGCGAGTCCAACTCGCACTTGGCCACTTTATTCCAATAAGATATACCAATCTACGGGGGCAATCATCCCCTAAACTCAACTATGCCTCTATGGTAAGAGTGCGAGACTGAGTGAGACATTTATTAGAAAATAATTGACTTAAAATTGAGTTTAGGGCTTTAGGGGATGATTGGCCCCTTAAATTGGTCTGTCTTATTGGAAAAAAGCTTGAAAATAGTTGTCTGACGAACATAATTATTTACAAATGGAGCATGAGAATTTAAGTGAAGTTAAATTATTATTTTGGAGTTGTTAAGCAAAACGGCCGACGGAAAGTGTCTGGGAGTATTGGGACCTTGTTTTTAATGATGTTGCCTACAACATACGTGAAGTAAGCAATGTTTGTATGTACCTTCATTACCCCATATCTCAAAATAGGGTACCGGGCTGGGTCAAAAATACACCATCCTAATTAGTCCGTCAGCTAGATCATGGAAAAATATTGGACACGTATTTTTTTTGTTTTTTCATAATATTAAAAATCATCAATGATATAGACCATCAAACTTCGAGAGTGGGGGGTCGCGACGTCACTCGTGAGTAAAAATCGTACTCACAAGTGACGTCACACGAAACTTCGAAGTTCGAAGACTTATTTTTTGGCAATCTAACTAACGGGCTACTTAGTTTTTTTGAGGATTGTACCCTATTGGCCGTCTAAGCAAGTTATCGAGTAAGCATGTGTTCTTAGTACTTACTCTACTCAATCGTCCACATTTCATTCATCAGAAAATAGGTGGCGTCTGGCAGCTCTGGGATCTCGGACTATAAGGCCTGATTGCATTTTGATTAGTGCAGGTGTTTAGTGATTAGTAGCAAATACGTTTGGACACCGATAGATTAGTGCGAGTGCGTAGTGAAGTGATTAGAAGCGTGTTCTATTTCTTGCTCAAAATCAAAATGCAAACAGGCGTTTTGAAGCAATAATCTATTTTCTAAAAAAAAAACCGACTTCAATTTAAAGTCTATACCTCATTCCAAATCTCTGTGAATAAAAGGTAAACAAATCGATGTCACTCAAAATATGACAGACCAGCATTTCTCAACCATTGTTTTACAAGATAGTTTGTAGTACCTTTCATTGCTTGCCCTTTTAAATTTTCGCCGCATAAAAAATATATATGTATGCATATCATAAACACCCAAATAAATGTTCCCACTGCTGCTGGGACTTGGAACAATCAACACATTGCCGCTGTAAAAAATCGTCAGGCACAAGAATCTGCAATTGCTGAACATTTGATTGATGCTAAAACTGGTCATTGGATCGAGATCCACGACCCGAAGGTTCTATCTACCGAATGTCATTACTACGCAAGAATGGTTCGGGAAGCATTGGAAAATAAAAAACATAGGTATATATTTCAACTACGACGCGATGACCACGATGTCAATAACCGAAAACTAACCAGTTTACGGTTATCGGCGTCGCGAAATCCTCTAATAAATAAATGTGTGCATAGCGCACTTAGTTTGGAGAAACCTGGTGATATGGTTAGTCTTGTGTGTAGTGTTAGTCACCGTGCAATTTTTGAAGCCCAAATGAGGGTAGATGGAGATTTCCTCTCATTTCATAATGAGAATATGGCGGGCATACGTACATTTATTTCCCCCACGTAAAAAAAGGAAAGGCAAAGCATAAAGCATTTGAGTTCGGAGAAGAATGTAACACTAGAAGAAAAGTAATTTAGATGTTTCCTTATGTGAAAACGTTCCTTTTATTTTTAACAATAATTAAATAAGACTGGCCTCGTGGCTTAGTTGGTAGTAGCTCTACCTGCGAAGCCGAGGGTCGTGGGTTCGATTCCCACCCAGTGCAAATATTTGTGTGATGAATTCAAATGTTTGCACTGTGTCTGGGTGTTTCTATGTATAATAAAAATTTATTTCAAACTATATAAGTATTATATCAGCTATCTGGCCGCCATCACACAAGCTTTGCTTAGTTTGGGGTCAGATGGTATTGTGTGTAAATTGTCCACCAGTATTTATTTATAAAAAAAATATCTCGTTCGAATTGTCCTCGTACTACCCAAAACTGATCATTACACTATGACGTAATATTCTGTAAACACATACAAAAGTTTCGATCAAAATAACACAAAATGTATGTCATTTTAGAGTGAAAACTATACATGCTTTTGATAGTAAACAGCGTAATGTGGAACACGTATTTAGAGGTTTGCGATTTTCTCTCAACTCGTTACGACACAAGAAACCTTTTTCTCGGAGTTCTTTAGTCATACTCTTACTCTTTTATTGATAACGAGTAGTTGCATGTCATATTCAAGGTATTCAAATATTACCAATACAAGTCAATAATTTAAAAAAAAGTAGACGTCAATTTAAAATCCCATTACAATAAAAATCAAATAATACATTATATTAAAATCAAATTACATTATAATTAAAAATTCTAAATTAATGACAAAAATAAATAGAGTAAAATTAATCCATACTGGAATATAATGGAAATGGGCATTTTCACAATATGGGCATGATGGGCAATATGGGTATGTTAGAAAAATAGGCGCGTACTTAATAAGAATAATTTGATGAAAAGAAGTATAAATGTCTTGAATGCAACATTGAGAGTTTGAGAAACACAGATCAAATTGCTAGTACTTAAAATCATATTTCTATCATCCTACCATTACTTTATATAACTTTTAAAATAAGATAGTATAGAATTATTTGATCAATACAAATCTAAGTATATGGTATTTAAGATCGCAATAAAGTCGAATTCTATTTGTGAAAAATATTTTAAGGCTATTTCATAAAAATACTAAGATTAAACGATGTTTATGTTATGGTATCACCTTTGTTTTGGTTTGTTTTGGTTTTCTACACAGCTTATTGGAATGCACTATAATTCAGACACTCGACCAATGAATATAATTTTAAATTGAAATCAGTTTTTGGTCTTTCGGAGAAAATCAATTATTAATTTAGTAAATATTCGGCAGCGCGAGAACTTGTGTTTAAAAATAAATACTAATTATACATAATTTGCCCACGACTTCGTCCGCGTGGAATTAAGGGGGCGCCTAAAGTCAGAAAACGAAAAAAGGACATTTTCGACGCCGCTCACTGAAGTTAAAAAACTAAAAACTAAGACAAAAAAAATATTGACGTGTGGGTACAATCAAGAAGAAGCACAATAACCGAATGGAATTTAAAAAATAGATCAGAGTTTTTTACAATCTATATATATAAAAATCAATGCCACTTTTCGTTGTTATTGAAGTCCTCCTAAACGGTTGGACCGATTTGAATGATTTTTTTTGTATACGTTTGGGTAGGGCCCTGGAAGGTTTAGATTCACAAATCAGCCCGGCAGATGGCGCTGCAGTTGAATCTAGGCTATTATTCGAGCGAAGCCGGAGCGGGCCGCTAGTAAAAAAATAAAAATGACACCGAAAAAACCCGTTTTAATTCGAGTACTCGAAATTATCAGCGATGACCCCACATTATTTTTTGGTAATAAAATTCCTTTTTGTACGTTCTAGTAAAGTAACCGAACACTTTTTTAAAGTTATGTTTAGTTATTGAGTAATTAAATAAAACTTGGTCAAAAATGGACTCCTGATTAAATATTGATTTTTCCTCCAAACTGTGTCATGCTATTCTCGACTTTATGTACATCACATTAAGAAACGCGTCGCGCGGGTGAAATCTGATTTCTTCCTGGCTTTAGGCGCACTCTTAATAAAATGGTTATTTATTTCTTGAGAAACTTATTTTATCAGGATTACTATAATCTATTTGAGTTCCAAATTTCCTCTTCAGTAGGCTATAATACTAAAAAAACTAATCAGTCCATTAGTTAGATTACTAAAAATATTGTACACCATTTTTTTCTTTTGTTTCACAAACAAAAAATTACGAGTATACAGTGCTTAGAAGTTTCGAGTGACATCACTTGTGGATACAATTTTTTATCCACAAGTGACGTCACGACTCTAGAAATTTGATGGTCTATATCTCTGTTGATTTTTAATGTCGAATTTGATAAAACAAAAAATATATAGTCCCGTATTATTTTTCCATGATCTAGCTGACGGACTAGTCCGCATCCCCCTGTTCTAACAGTGCGATTGAGCAACAAATATCTAAACATCAACATTTTCGCATTAGTAGGATGTTCAACCTGTTTTTGTGCATCAACTATTTTTGTTTTGATTTATTTTAGACCCATGGGCAACGCACTCAGCTACACCCGATCAACATGCCAGGCAAGGGCGTAAGTATTTGTTATAATTAAATCTTAAAGAATTGGTTGCGGTCCATTGTAGCAAAAAATTATGAAGTTTATGATTGATGTTTTTTGCACACACCTAATTTGATGAAATGATGTTGATACTGGGTGAACGATTCGACGATAGGGTAATTTTCATTCAGGAGATATTTTTTTCATTTACTGCTTCGTGTGGCGAAAAGAATACAGAACATTCTTAATTGGAGAGGACCTTTAATCAACAAACGTTTTCTTTTTGTTTACAATAGCTTTGGGCTTAACTATTTTGCTTGCTCAATAGAGGGTGTTTTAAAATATAAATCAGATTCATATGAATTGTTTACTTTTTTGTGACATATATCCTGGAATTAATAAAATACTAGTGTAGTGAACAATCATAATAGCTTCAAGTAATTTTTGATTCAAACTTACCTATAATATTAATCAGATTCCAAGATGAGTGCATGATATTTAAATTGATAATGCAGTGCCATTTTTTTAATGGTTTTATCCGTGTAGTTCCCGTTCCCGTTATTTTTCCGTGCCTATGTGCCAGATGTCCAAGATGTTGTGTTCCAGACTATAATCTAACTGTAAATCTAAATTTCATCTATCGGGTTGAAACCGTTAAACCTTTCCGACGTGATTTAACAACAAACATCCAAACTTTGTTTTATGTAATAAGTCATTTTATAAGTCATAAAACATTTATAATAATAGTAGAATTATACAAAATGCTGTTGGTTTCAGATCCAGTACATAAAGTTGGTGACGAATCAGTCCGCAGCGCAAAAGTCAACAACGAAGCCGCAACAACTCTCTATTGCTGGAAAAAACTTTGTGCTCACCGATAGCAAAGGTTTACAAGATATTTTTTTCTTTTCACAAGGATTTTTTTCAAAAATATTACATATCATTTAATTATTTTAAAGACTCGAGTCTGAAATTCAGGCCATGTATTCATATCTAATGATAATGTGTGTAATATTTATAAAATTGAAGTTTGTTCAGTTTCAAAATAATATCGCACGCCTGACTGAGACTGGGCCATATTTTTAGATTTGTTTGCGAGTTAAACCTAATAACACTATCAAGTTCCAAGGTTGCATTATCGTATTTGCCATAGGTAAAATATAAAGGCATATCCTAACAAACATTTTCTACTGTAACCATCCTATTTCGTTTAAAAACTACAATTCTAAATGTTATCATTCCAGAGAAATTGCATAAATCATCTTATATCTCTGGCTGACGAGCAGCGGAGTGTGAGCAGACGTGTTCATTACCATTAGGCGCATGTCTTGCTCATGCCGTCACTGTATAGTATAAAAATCTAAATGATTTTCATTTATTTATATAAACTACAACTAGTTGTATTTTGCAGTTTGCTAAACTTCACTTCACAATAATGTAATAGTAAAAAAACACTTATACAAAAGGTCCACCTAAATTGTAAGAAAACTTTTAGAAAATCATGTTCCTAGATTCAGTTACAAAGATTCATAGATAGGTACATACATACCAAGTTAATAGAAGTGTGTTAAGAAAACGCTTCCATTTTCAGGTAACATCATTCAGATGTCATCAGACAAGTCGTTAAGTAGCCAACCGCCGCCTCTACTCGTGTCAGCATCCGCTGTCAACTCTGTGACTCAAGGTAAATAAGGATTAAGATACTTTAGAATAGATTGGATTAGATATAGTATTTTTAATTCTCGAAAGTTGTCAGTCGATAAACAAAATTTATTGGATAACTTGGTGTGACACCGAGGCGTCTTTGGGAGAGTGTGTGTGCCCCCACCATAAAGCCCCTGGATATACGTAAGATACGAAAGGTATGCCCAAGATATTACAAAATGCATGTTTACCCATGAACATGCGTATGAAACTGTATTAAGGCATCAGGGCACGATACAGCATAAAACTACAGTAAATATTGTGTACAGTAAACAGTGTGACTTGTGTATGATATAATATTATGAAATATCTTTGCTTTTTCTTGTCTGATGGACAAACATCAATGTTTAAAATACTTCCAATTTTTAATATGTACTATGCATCTTTAGAGTTGGACTTTCTGTCAGCTCATTTTAACTCAGGTAGTCTGCTTAGCCAAAGCATAATATTGTCTCTTGGGCAAATCTAAATACTTCGGCGCGTTTAGACTACACAGCACCTATACAATCGTGATTCCCGTACACGCGCGGCTGAGTGGGAACCGTAGAATTGCAGTGACAATTATTTTAGTTGATATGAAAGAACGTTCTGTACCTTAGATTAGTGAGCCTGCGTTGTCCTGATGCGGAAATGTTGACCAAAACTGTTGCTGCTAAGTTGCAAGTTAATCAGCTTTTATCGGACTTATTTCGGAGAGTGTGCAGCTGGTCTGAATGATGATTTACCACCTTTCCCTTATTTCTATCGGACTGGTCATAGCATAGCTCTCTTACTAAGGCGACAATGTTGCATGGGTGACTTTTCTAAGACTCATACGAAGAAGTTTGCCACTTTCGCCACGAACATCTCGACTTGCTGTGCCCGAGTAGACTTTTATGGATGGACCCGATGGATACAATCTTAATGTCTTTCAGTAGAGAGTGAATCGGCATCTTTTATGTAAACACGCTACGTTGTAGACCGTTTAACATAGTCTAAAAATTACAAAAAATTCGCGAACTAAGAACTATTCCTATTGGCCAAATTCATAATAGTTGCGGCCAATTCTGGATCTGTGACTGTGATGTCTCAATGAACATCACTAACAGTTCGAAATTCACTCAAAAGTGGTTTAATTTTTTGAAAAAATTATGAAAATTGGAAACACATATTCAAATACATCAATGACACCAGCCAAGGCTCCTATTTGAAAATATATTAATTTTGGAACAATATTCAAAACTTTGAAAGGTCAGCTGTCAATGTTTGTAGTGAAAGTGTAATAAATAAAAATATTTTATTTTTCTAGGGGTTCCAAAGGGCCGGAAGCTAGTGAGAATAGCGCCCATATCGTCCAAAAGTGACTCAAAGTTATCGGTGAGTATCATTTATTTATCTCTAAAAAGTTTCAGCTACGTCAATGGTCGGTTTTTATTTGTGCAAGTTTTCCATGCAGTGTCGACTTTTTTACATTTAAACTAGCGGCCCGTTCCGGCTTCGCTCGGACATAACCTAGACACTGTCTGCAGCGCCATCTGCCGGGCTTATTTGTGAATTTAAACCATCTTCGAATACACACACAAAAAAAACATTCAAATTGGTCCCGTCGTTTAGGAGTTTACTGTCAAATGATGATACTAAAATGGCTATAAAAAAACAGGGGTTGGTGATAAAAGGGTTAAAATTTAGGGTTGTATGTATTTTTAACGCCACATTATACAAAAAATAAAATCAATTTTTTTTTACCAAAAATTAAAAAAAAATATGTTTGGTGTGAACAATCCCTAACACTTAGGGGCATGAAAAATAGCTAGTAGCCGATTCTCAGACCTACTGAATATGCATATAAAATTTGGTAAAAATCAGTAAAGCCGTTTCGGAGGAGTAAGGAAACAAACACTGTGACACGAGAATTTTATATATAAGAAAGTCTTCTTCATTTGCTGTGTTATTTGTTGATTCATCCACTCTAGCATTTTAAAAGAAAATCAAATAAACGAAACGTCAACATTGAAATGTCGCCTACGTGGGTTTTACCGTTGGTTGCGATCTTAGCGTCTTCAAATTAAGAGTGAATCGGTTTCTTTTAGGCACGCACGCCCCATCGTAGGCCGCATCTTCGCTTAACATCAAGTGAGATGGAGGTCAAGCGTAAACTTATAATAGTTAAAAAAAGAAGAAAGTGGGCTGGGCTCCCATCCTGTTGGTCAAAAATAAAAAATACTAATATTTTAAACAATTTTTTTTATGGTATGGTTGGCCATAAAATGATAAAATGTTTAAACTTGCGTCAATCTTTACCTAATATAAAAGCAATTCCGAAAAATTGTTAACATCCATATTAGGCATTTTTTGCCAATTGGGTTCTGTATTAAATTGAATTGAAAAAAGTTCGTTTCTACCTGGTGTCCAATGACACCACATCTTATTTTAACTTTTATAGGATACACATGTCTGCTATCTCGCCTGATGTTAAGCGACAGTGTGGTTTATAATGGTGGTGCATTTTGAATCAGAGGGCTCAATTCTCATCTCCAAACTGTTTTTTGACTTAATAAGCTTACCAAAAGAGAAAACACATCGTAAATGATACTTGAAAAGTAACTAATCAAGGATTCTGATCCAAGTCGAAATCTTTAATTCCTAAATCGACATAATTATTAGGAAAAAAATATCGACCTCTAAAAAGTAATAAAATCATATGATTTTTTTTACTAAATTTGCCGCCCCTTAAGATCTGCCGCCCTAGGCTTCAGCCTATTTTGACTATTCATTTTTGCAGTCCCATCCACCCCATCACTAAATACATTTTTTGTGTTACGTTATACGCATAAAATTTCGGTTATTTTCATTTCAATTTTATTTTATTTGTGGGCTAGAACATTCTAGTTGGGTCTCATTTAATTTATTGATAATAGCCACAGAAATCTAAATAATAAGGTACTAGAAGTCGCATGACCGCGTGACATTGTCGCCGCACAGGTGACTTGTAGGCCACCAGTGCTCGAGTTGTAGTTTAGTCTTCTTCGAACCGGCAGGCGTGAATCATCTTTAAAACTTGTGTTATGCAGCATAAACAACTGTGGAAGTTCTTCCACAACTTGCAATTATACCAATAATGAGATTATATTTCACTGATAGGTATTTTATTTTATTTTAATTGTATTTTTTACTAAAATAAACGGAGCCCAATGATTCACTATGATAGTTATTCATTTTTGGTGTTATCGTCGTTTTGCATACCATTGCTGCGTACATTAATTAACATCTAGAGTGGTACAAGCATAAACAGCAATGTAATGTAAAATTAAAGAAATCGTCATAACCTCTAATCTTCCATGGTACAACCGCAGGTAGCGATCGTGAGCTAGTGCTGTGACGGCTCAATTTTACTTAGCCAAAAATAAACGATGAAAATTGTATTTTAAATTTTACCTTTTTTATCGATAAATTAACATAAAATATCGATAAAAAAATTGTACACAGTTAACACCCATACGTAAAATCTTTTAATTCGCGGTAAACATTACTTCATAATTCATAAATTATTAACAAAAGTATATACATACTAGCTATAACGCGCGATTGTTCATCCGTGCAAAATAAATATTAAGGTAACAGAGGCAGTATTTAGCTATTGTAAGCATTTATTTTTAAGACTATTAGTTTTCATACAAAATCAGCGAACAACACGGAAGGGAGTAGGCATACACAGCGTCAACCTCTGTCAAAGTGCAAGTCCACGGAGTTTGATAATATATCGTGGCGTGGAATACACTGAGGGCGGGGCTAGATTTGTAAATGGTCTTTATTTTTTATGTGTTAGTGATTTGCCTGCGTGAGTAAGGTCGGCAATGGATTGGTACAGGTATGTTTTGTATGTAATATTGCGGCTTTGCGCTAGTGTGCAACTTTCCCCTCCCGCAAGAAATGACAAAGATTTACACAATATTATTTAGCTAAGGCTACTTCCCTTCCGTGCTTGCGCGGAAGATCGAGTTGCTCGATGTACAAAATATACAACAACCTTTGTTCTTCAACTATACCTAAGCCCATATGGTGTCAGAATTACATAGTTCAGTTTTCGAAACAATAGTATACCCCGTGTGAATCACTTATTTTATAAGCATATTGACTTTGTTGTAGTGTAATACACCTAATTAATGAAATCAATAATAACCTTTATCGAATGTTAAAATTGGACCGTACTTTGAAATATCGATATGTTTTAATTTTTGTCAAGCACTAGCGTAAATGTGAAAAATTGTTTATTTTTCAATGTATTAGTAGGTTCACTGATAAGCGTTTATGGATGTGTGTGGTGCAATCACAGACCTAGTTTGTTAATGTGCAGCTATTCGTGTGTGAGTGAATTTGTATTGGAATAGTACGCGCATGTAGTAGTAACCGCGGGGGTAGGGGAAATGTGGCGACAAGCGTTTTGCAAGTAATTTGAGAGTTATGCCATTTCTATTACCTTATTATTTAGATTTCTGTGATAATAGCTATAAATGATTCAAAATATTACAAATATGGAACAGCTGTAATACTAAGTAATAATATCGTAAATCACGGCAACTTTCATGAAGCGTTTCGCGTGCTACGAAACTAGTCGTAACTGTTATAGGGTTCATGCTACAGCGCTTAGAGTATAGTTTGTCGCCGAGCGACAAGAGCTATGAAAGATAACACTCGCTCAGCGATACTCGTTACTCGCTTCTCGTTCATCGTTGCCGGTGATCCTTAGCCTTAGATCCCGCGCTCGCGCCTCAGTCACCGCAACGCCGCACCCGCTCACATCCAGCTTGGGACCTTATAGAGTATTGTATTTACAGAACGTACCAGAAATAACGAAACTGAATTACTGCGTGGAACCGAAGGCGCCGCGAGTGACGCAGTCGCTGCTGATGCCGCGTGAACAGACCTTGCTCTCCGGGACCTCGGTCTCCCTCGAGGAGTATAACGAGATAGTAGACCAGGCTGGTCTAAGCGGCCTAGGGGGCGAGGAGACGGTCGGGGACCATGCAGGGGAGGAACAAGTGGAGATGGAGCATGTGGAAACTGTCGATGTCAAGGTTAGTCTACTCCCCTCAGAGACCTCGGTCTGCCTCGAGGATACTACGAGATCATGGACCAGGCTGGCCTGAGCGGCCTGGAGGGTGAGGAGATGGTCGGAGACCACGTGGAGATGGCACACGTTGATGTTAGTCTAAGTCTAAGTAGTCAGTTAGTTTTTGATGAAACAATTCTGTAGTTTTTGTTCTTAGTAAAAGTGCTCAACGCGACTAAGGGCTCCCACACAAAACTGCGAAACGATACGATGCGACGCCGCATCGGAGGAACTTGCGATGGCGAATTGCTCCGATGGGGCGTCGCATCGCATCGGATCGCATCGCATCGCATCGCAGTTTTGTGTGGGAGCCCTAAAGAAGTTATCATTTCAAAAAAGAAATGAAAAACTGATTGTGACAGTAGGTTTGCAATTCGACACGATAGCGACGTAGGGATGAGCCTCTATTATACGCATCGATATAAATCTATGGATGTGCCCTCCCAAACTTCAGGTGCACGGATTTATGTTACCGTCGGGAAGAGTGAGGTCACTCTTTCCGTTCTAGTCGGTTGTAGGAAGCGGGGACCGCCGGACGTTTATACCCATCACTATTCAACAACCAAAATAAGTAGAACAGCAACATGTGTTGTGTTGTGTGTGAATTGTTCACCAATTTAAAAAAAAAACATACCCCGCCGCTGGCAATTCTAGGGGTCAAGTAGATTGGTAGTTGTTAGTTGTTGTAGATATTTATACGTTTGACGCGCATTAAATAATCCTTGCATCGATTTCAGCCGACGCTGGCGTCGCTTGTTTCGGACGCGGTGGCGGGAGAGGAGAACTTGCAGGACATGTCCACCGTCACGGAGGTAGAGATTGAGTATGACGACACGCCACAAAAAGAGGAGGTAATTTAATACATTGGTTTTCACAAGTGCATTCGCTTATTATTAAAGACTGTAAGGGGCCATCCATAAATTACGGTGTTTAAATTACTGTAGGGGGTCGTGTGAAACGTTACGGTGCGTCATGGAAGTTTTTGTTTTAACTCAAGAATAATCATGAAAGTAAAATCTCCCCTAGTTGGCAACTTGTGTGGTGACTTTTAAGTAAAAATGATGACTTGGATGTTACCCAATGTTTACGGAGCGTGAGAGGAAGAGGGTGTTAAAAATGTTAAGGTACGTTACGAGTGCCCCAGGGGGGGGGGGGGTCATAAAATCTTAAAAAATTGCGTTACGTAATACTTGACCCCCTCTAACCGCTCAAAAGTCCCTGGTCCCTTTGGGGGCCACTATACCCATATTTTTTGTTTAAAGACATCTTGAACCGGGGGTCTACCGCCTAACGAAAAACGCTTTGGTATTGCCGTCTCTTTCATTTCAAGCGAGAAGAAAAGAGACAGCAATGTCAAAGCATCAAAGCGTTTTTCGTTAGGCGGTATAAGCGCGGGTCTTTATTTTGACATAAACTACATTAAAATTAAAGTTCATTTATATAGAAATTAGAAAAAAAAAACTATTTTTTGGCGGGAAAATGGTCGCGAAGTAATGAATTAAAAAAAAAAACAATTTATGCTATTGAATGCATTTTTTTGTTTTTTTTTATGTTTGTTATTTCATATACAACCAATTTAAAACAAAATCACTACTTCTACCCTATAATTTCAAATCTTATAGCTTCAGAACACTTAAGAAATTGAAAAAAACCCGAGTCAAGTGTCAAAAATGTTAGTTTACATTTCAAGTACACTAATTATAAACAAAAGATACCGTTAGAAGCGTCTTGAAAACTCTTGAGAATAATGGGCTTAAACACGTACAAGTACGGCGGCACTTCATATTTATGCCAAAGCGTAAACAACACACTTAGGTAACTTGACACCCGTTTTCCCGCCAAAATTGTAAAACGCAAATACCTACGGGACTATGGAGTGGCTAATATGTTGAATGATTTGGTCTGTTTAGCATTACTACGAAGACGAGGGTACCATGGACAACGACGTCATGGAACAGGAGGCCACCGTTGAGGGACACAATGAGAGCCTCATCATCGTGCCGCCCAACGTCGCCCACGATACCACGCCCGAAGAGATGTACGCTGAGGACCCGCACTCTATCGTGGTAACTTTATTAATAGATCATACATTAAAAATATTAAATTTAAATTACATTTTGGTAGTGGTAGGACTCTTGCCAGAGTCCGCCTGGGGAAGTGCCACACCTTTGCCAGTTATTCTACCGCCGAGTGTCGCACAGTTTTGACATGACCACGACTATGTGACCCTCCCCCCTTGGAGCCATGGGACCCCCCTCCTCTGGAATCATGTGACCCTCCCTTGGAATCAAAGCTGGATCCGACCTTGGAGTTGCTTCTGTGTCTAGTCTACAGTCTGTATAGTAAGTTATTCCAAAACATTTATGTAATACAGTTGTTTATTCACAGGATGAGACCAACCGAATGCAAACAGTAGTAAGCATAGAACCGGACGTCGTGCCCTATCTCTCGCCGGGAATGGAACAAAACTACTCTGATTCTAGTAAGTTTATTTATTTAATAAAAGTAAGCATTAGTATAGTACATTTTTTTCTGCCTTCCGAATCGACAACATTATCTACCTAACTAACCTGTATGTAATGATTCCCAGTGCTGATGTTCGAAAACAACGGTCCGGGCGCGCTGCGTCCGCGCAAGGCGTGCAACTGCACCAAGTCTCAGTGCCTCAAGCTGTACTGCGACTGTTTCGCGAACGGCGAGTTCTGCAACCAGTGCAACTGCAACAACTGCTTCAACAACCTTGACCATGAAGATATTAGGCAGAAGGCGATACGGGCCTGTCTCGAAAGGAACCCTAATGCGTTCAGGTAAACCTAAACAAAAAATCAGTTTGTAGTTTTTGTTGCAAAGATGTTAAAACTAAGGAGCAGAATGTTAGCATTTTAAAAAGTCCCCACCAAAAGAAATTAAGCTTTACTGTAATTGATATCAAGCTGTATTTTAAACTTTTGAAGTCTATATAATTAATCTAAGAGCATCTAAGTATGTGTAGATGAAATAAGGACACTTTATTTGTAACTTTTGTTTGAGACATTGTGTCCATGTGATATAACGTCATTGCTTTGTTTAGAATTCCGGCACTAATTTTAAATGTGTCATAGGATAATTTTATAAACCATGTTTTCGCAAAAACTTAACGGATTTCGCGAAAACATTATTTATACGGAAATTTGAAAAATCACACACCTGTAAATATCTAAATTGAATTTAGGGTGCGGGATTGGAATCCCTAATGTGTTCTAATAGCAACACAAACGCACAATGGCCCAATAAAGAGGCTAGGTGCGGAAAAGGCCCCGCTAAACTGTGTTCTAAGTTCTAACAGCCACAACATAAAAACGTCACAATTTTTTTAGTTTCTGTTGCTAGTTGTGGCAGTAAATAATTTGTCATTCACTAAAAGTTTTAAAGGTAGCATAGAATCCATTGTATCATATAGTGAATTCTATGCTTACCTTGTTTTAAACACTTTTATTATTAAACACTTAGGTACTTGCTATTGGAATTTCATTAAAGCTTTCAACTTTCAGGCCTAAAATCGGTAAATCTAAAGCTGGAGGGCCAGAGATAGTAAGGCGGCATAATAAAGGATGCAACTGCAAAAGAAGTGGATGTTTGAAAAATTATTGTGAATGTTATGAGGTAAGTAATCAAAGCATATAAAACCATAAAAGCTTTTGGATATATGTGTTATTTTGGTAATGGATTCTTTAAGCATCACTTTGAGTGGAAATCCAGGCCATACATGGTGCCCCTCTGTCCCAGTTAAGTGTATATATTTGGAAGTGAAATCATATTAAGAAGAATTTTATTTTAGCAGATTATAATTTTAGCTCTAAAACTAATCAAAATGAGCTTATAATTATCCATACCTAATGCGGAAAATGTAATGACGACCTATGACTACCTCAATGAAAATTAGTTAGGTACCTATGTAGTGTAGTTCTCATGGTATATTAGTTTTATTAATCAATGCTCTGCCCATTGAAAAAAACAATTGGCAGTCATAGGAACTGCAAATAGAAGGGAAGTTCGGTAACTCAGAATTTGAAACCTCAATTTTTTAAGTTTCTAAACCGTAAGTTTCGCGGGTGAAACCGGAGGGCGTTGCTAGTCTGGAATAAATTTTCAAAGCATTGTCGTCTAAATAAGTCATTCGACGCATAGCCATCTAGACTAGATGACCTGGTCCTGATTTCACCCGAAGATTTCTTTCATTTACGAGCGTGACACTTGAGCTCAATTCACAGCCCACGAAAAATCGGCGTGTGGTGTGCCAAGAGAAGTATTAACTTCAAAAATGAAAACTGTTTCACTATCTAAGAAGATCTCTGTGTGTACAGGCCAAGATAGCTTGTACGCTGATGTGCAAATGCGTGGGCTGCCGGAACATCGAGGAGACCATGGAGAGGCGGCGCGACGCGTTACGGCTGCGAGACAAGATGACCGACCCCTCGTATCGGACGCCGCTGCCGATGGGACAGATCAAGTTAGTTGTTACTCACACTAGAACAACATTAATTTAAGTTACCCCGAACACCTTGGAATTTGTCATTGTGTATAAAGTTATATTACCCAAACCCTTTCATTTGATACCCATATTGAGGCAGTAGTGATAAAATATGCTATCTGCCATTTTGTGCCGGCGCGGCGGCCATCTTGGACTGATGTTCATCAAACATAGCTAAATATTTAAATTTATTATGGGTTTAATTCAATATTTTTGAAATAGACTTTTTATTTTTATTGATTATGGTTATTTATTGTTTATGGTTTTACTCCTGTAGTTCCCGTTCCCGTAGCCTATTTGCTCTGCCAGACTATAATCTGTGTTCCAAATTTCAACACAATCCAATCAATAAGTGATTGAACAACAAACATCCAAACATGGAGATTTACAGTACTAGAAGTATAGATTTAAATCTTAGGAATTCGAAACGCGACTCGTAAAAATAGAAAGAAAATGCACCTCTCTCTTGTCTCTACAGTAAAATTTTAAACGTAGCTCTCTGTCTCTTCACTAACTTTTATCTCCCTCCCTCTCAACTTCCGTTCGCCTCGCCCTATCACACTTTCCGTAACGATCTCGCTAGCTTACTCGCCAATTCGAGCGTGCTTAGAGAAGTTTTACTTTCAAAAAAGATAATGTCTGTATTGATTCCCAGGCAGCCGTGCAACTTCATGACGTGCGAGGTGATCGAGGCGGTGGCCAAGTGCATGCTGGCGGCGGCGGGCGAGCGGGCGCGCGCGGCCGCCGACCCGCTCGAGGACGTGCTGCTCGAGTTCTCGCGCTGCATGGCCGACATCATCAGCGCGTCGCACCACCAGCTCTGAGAGCCAAGGTACCGCATCTATACTAATATATACAGTATTCACAGTGAAAACAAATACTGCCAGTAGTTCATCGCCTTTCATCTAGGAACTAGGAACAGTAGTGGTAGGACTCTTAGCAGAGTCCGCCTGGGGAAGTACCACACCTTTGCCAAATATTCTACCGCCAAGCAGTAATGTGCAAACATTACTGTGTTCTGGTTTGAAGGGCAATGATTTCAGAGAAATTACAGGGCTTAGAGACAATATCTTAGATCTCTGGGTGACGAGCGCAGTGCAGTGCTAGGTAATGATTTGGACTATCATGTTCCAATAGCTGCGTGTTACTGTGCTGTTATGTGGCAGGAATGTTGCTTACCATCAGGCACATGACCTGCTCGTCTCGTCACTCTAAGCTATAAAAAAAAAGGAAGAAACGCCTATAATGTGTAGACACGGGTAGATAAAACCGAAAAGCGAAAACTGGACCGCGCTCACGAAATGCTAACATTTGTAATGTTGGCAATGGCGAGAGCGTGCTTCCCGCGTCTCACTCCGGGACGCCCCGCACGATCGAAAAGATCGAAGTAATTGTGAGTATATGTATAGAATGTGAATCTCGGAAACGTCTCCAACGATTTTCATGAAATTAAGTAGGTCCCGAACCTACTCGGTTTCGGTTTCGGGGGTAATAAAACGATCTAGATAGGTTTCACGTCGTTTTATCTGAGTTTTCAAGCAATAACAGACCGAGCAAACCTTGGTCATCCAGGTACTAAAGTTAAAGTTTTTTTGTTTGAACGCGATAATCGAACAACTGGACCGATTTAAAAAAAAATCATTTACTGTTTGGATATTTACGTGATCCCTGAGTGCTATAGGCTGTATCTGGACGTCTACTCTGTTTCTACGAAAACGAAATTTCGAAAAAAAACTCGCGACTTTCCTACTCTCGTGTTACTTCGTTTCGTCCGATACAACATTGTTTGACGTTTAAATGTTCTAAGCGTACTCTAATTAGAGTAGGCTTAGAACATTTAAACGGACAAAACGACGGATCGAAGTAGAATCGGAGTTCGAAAATCGCGAGTTTATTTCGAAATTACGTTTTCGTTGAATTAGAGTAGACGTCCTGTTCCACGGGTGAAGCCGGGACGGACCGCTAGTTTTTGATGTCCCGAGAGCTAGCATAAAATGTTGGCTAGGCGTTTGAGGCAAGCTGAAAACTTGTCATATGGTAGTGGCAGATCGCTTGGCAGAGTCCGCCTGGCGAAGTACCACACCTTTGCCTGTTCTTCTACCGCAAACCAGTAATATGCAAACATTACTTACTGGTTAGCGGTAACAACATGTCCTGCTCGTCTCGTCGCTCAATATTATTTTTAAAAAAACTGTCCTATCATACCCCAATACAAAGCTGCAGACCAGACTAGTGATTAGTGGGGCAAAATTAATGGATACATTTTTTTTTTTAAGTAAACACTTCTTTTGGCACACCACCGCACAGAGTTTTTTCGTGGTCTGTGAATGAAGCTCAGCGTCATGCTCGGAAATGAAAGAAACGTTCGGGTGAACTCGGGACCGCCGCGTGTGCCAGAGCGAGAAAGATTCAGCTTCTGCTGTCTTTTTTTTTAATTATTGTACTAATTTTTGGTTTATGGTTGGCCATTGTATGGTATTAAATTTGATTATTGAATTATGATTATTAAATTTAATTGCTATGCAGATTTGCTAATTTCATGTTAACAAAACAAGGGTAAAATATAGAAAAACTTTAAAATATTACCATATTGAATAAAGACTTTTTGTTTCAGGTGCTCAACTCGTGATATTAAAACATTCAGAAATGTAAATACTCTGTAACATATAAGTCTGCCAAATCTAGGCTAAGGGTTCCATATGTATGAAATCTTTTAAACTGTAAAAATTATGTTAAACTATTTTAATAAAGTTTTATTACGGCTGTCTGTGAATTCTGTGAAATTATAATTAATGTGAAAAAGACTGTAAATAATTGACTAACTATAATACATAAATTGTAAAACTCCTCTAATAGACTTGAACGTAAGCAAATCAATTTTATACGATGTTTTGAGGGCAAATGTAGATAGTGTTATTGTTAATAATAGTTTACGAGCAATAAGGGGGCAGTACCTTTTGTGTACAGGCGATGAGTTGTAAATACTGACAATAAATGCAAAATTATTGCAATAATGAAACTTGTGTTATTATTCTCAGATTTTTTTTGACGTGATAACGTCTTATAGTTCGATGAACGTCTGCTGCGCGCACGAAAGTATCACGTTCTAAGTTGAGTGTGCGAGCGAAAACGCGGAACAAGCTCAATAGACTCATGATGGCCTAAGCGTTCGGCTTGTGACTTGTGACGTATCTATACAGGGTCACTGGTAATCAGCCTGCAGCCGTTTAAGGGCATGTTTTGTATGCTTAAACAAACAACTTTTGTTAAAACTCATATCCCATCAAAAAATGTGTTTGTTGTCCATTCTAGCACTTTTTAGCGGCTGTTAAGTGTTTATTCACTTCGGCACATTATTTATTGAGCGTTAAAGAGCGCACGCGCTCATGTTACGAATTGTTACGAAGAGTTCGTTGCTTTTAGACTGAGCAAATACACTTTTTTTTAATTTAAATGGAAAAATTGTATACGTATTTGTATAAACTGTAGAACAAAAGTTGACGTATTTAATGTTCTTAGCATCCTTAAAAGGATGCAGGCTGATTACTAATAACCCTGTATACAACGTGGTGAATTTACCCCCAACAATATTTTAACAGTCCATTCTAACACTGATGTACACTTCATCACCCAAGGTCGCTTTCCCCTCAGCACTGTAGATCACGAGATAATTCGAGTCAAAGTTTGACGTAAAATTCCCACCAAATCACCAGCTTCAACCCTACGCGCATGTACAACAGACAAACGACCTTGCCGCCGACGCCGTGACATCGTACAAAAATCCGTGCGGAGATCTGGCCATTAGGGGTATGTCAAATGAAATAAAAACCGAAAAAAAATTTTTTTTTATGTAAAAAAATTTTTGAGCTTTCATGCCAAATTTTCACATACATGATTCAAAACTTAATGTAGATGAACTACCATAAATATTGTAGCACCTTTCTGCAACACCTTGTATAATGATACTAGCAGCGCCCCGCATAGATCCCGTTACTTTTCCGGGATTCGAAGTAGTCTGTGTTCTTCCAAACTATATAGCAGAAAAAGTTTAAGTAACTCCATTTGGCCAAAATGGTTTATACACCCGCGACTTTCCTACTCCGGTTCCACTTTGTTTCGTCCGATTGAACGTTGTTTGACGTTAAAATGTTCTAAGACTCAAAACAATGTTCGATCGGACGAAATGAAGTAGAATAGCCCTTCTACCGCCCAACTAAATCGGTTTTCGCTTTGCTATAGCGGTCTCTGTCATTTCAAGCGGAAAGAAAGGAGACAGCAATATCAAAACTATGAGAGTTTTAGTTAGGTGGTGGACCCTCCGGAGAAGGAAAGCCGCGAGTTTAGTTTTCGAAATTACGTTTTTCGTAGAAAGAGAGTAGACTTCCTGGGGGTCTACCGCCTAAAGAAAAACGCTTTAACGCTTTGGCATTGCCGTCTCTTTCATTTCAAGCGAGAAGAAAAGAGACCGCAATGTCAAAGCGTTTTTCGTTAGGCGGTAGACCCCCAGCGGGGCTAGCACGGGCAGTTGACAATTACTCCACCGGGAAAGGAAATAATATCTTTCCCCCTTGTCAATTTTGTCCACTGTCAGAGCACGGACTCGCCCAAGACTCGCCGGTGGATAGTTATTCCACGGTGGATATACGGCGGGAGTAGCGTTATCACTTCAGTATTTCCGTTATAAGAAAATTAAATAATAAAGTGGCCAAGTGCAAGTTGGACTCGCCCATGAAGGGTTCCGTTGCAGCAAGTAACATAATATACATAGTACACATAGTTCTTGTACTTCGTTGTAACTTTGATCGAAGTTTTAATGATAGTGTATTTATGACGTACTAAAAACAACTACTTATCAGATCGAGTTCAAACCAATTTTCGTTGGTAGTTTGCATGGTAATGTACATCATATATTTTTTCATTCTGTTACTTTAGAAGTTAGAGGGAGGGGGGGCAAACATTTTACCACTTTGGAAGTGTCTCTCGCGCAAATTATTCAGTGTAGACAAAAATTATATTAGAAACCTCAATATCGTTTTTGAAGACCTATCGATAGACACCCCACACGTGTAGGTTTGATGAGTTTCATTTCTCAGTATGGGGGGCAACCCTAATTTTTTTATATTTTTATAAAAACTTAATGCGGTTCACAGAATACATCTACTTACCAAGTTTCAACAGTGAAGTTTTCATAGTTTCGGCAAAAAGTGGCTGTGACAGACAGACGTGACGAATCTATAAGGGTTCCGTTTTTAAGTTTTACGGAACCCTAAAAATGACGTATTGATCATCAGTTTTTCTGTCAACGTTTGCTCTTTTTCCTTTTTTTTTTCTGTGCTGCTTTTTGAGGTTTTATATGTAGGTTTTATATTTTTGTAAACAACTATAAAACATTTTCTCATCTAAATCACATACCTTAGTATAGAGAACGCATTTAGATATAAAAATGAGTAATTATATATAAAAATATAATTATAATATGCTCGCGACATTATGTTTGAGAGAGATTTACTTATATCCCCACCTCCAAATCAGACGATAGTTTGTCCCCTGTCATATGTCAATTGAAGAGTATTTATCTTCGTTTTCCCGAGTCCGTGCTATACAGCGGGGAGTAGCGTGATAATGTCCACGACAAACGTCAAGTGGAAACATTTTATCCCTTTCCCCTGTTGCCATGCTATGCAAGGTGGAAATGATTATTATATCCACTGACAGGTGGATAAAAATAGTGGAAAGACTATTAGTCCACAGTCCGTGCTAGCCCCGCAGGTCTGGCCGGTCGTGCCTTGATCTTCCCTACGGACGGCAGCCTGATTGGTACTGTCTGAGGTGCCCTTGTCGTCGCACGAGATGTATTCCTGGTTCAGTAGGTGTGTATGGTTAGAGACTATATCTAATACGAGTAAGTAAATGGGAATGCTTTCAAGAATGCCTTCCGTATCTGTGCATAAGTAATACCCCGTTTACATTATTCCAGTCCAGCGGTCGAATCCAGCGCCTGGATTGCTTACTGGAATAATGGAAACCGGCACTGGAATGCATCAATCCAGTGCCAGTGCATTCCAGTGCCGGTTTACATTATTCCAGTAAGCAATCCAGCGCTGGATTCGGTCGCTGGACTGGAATAATGTAAACGGGGTATAATGCTTAGTAAGTAAAGCCCTGCGCCTTCTGCACTGTCCCAAATCTTGGAGGCAGGAGACAGGCCGTCTAAGGCCAACTGCCGTAGGTCTTTAAAAATATATCGTCTCCGCTAACGAAACGCAAATACTAGGAAAAGTTATGAAAATAAAAACAGTCGATATTTAAGGAACATACCTACATACTACATACCAATAAAATGTCATAGTATTTGCTTTCTAATATGTGATTTATAATTACGTGACGCTAACGGATGCTATAATATATTCACACTTCGCTGTTTTAATTTTAATACATTCTTACCTGACGTAGATACTAATCAACATAATAATCGTGGACACCAATTAATCCTCACTGACCCAGAAGATCCTAGCTATAAACTTTAAAAAATCTTGTATCTGTGTTTACAGGAAAAACTTATTTTCTACTAGCAGCGCCCCGCGGCGTAGTTCCCGATCCCAATATATTCTCGGTATAAAAAATAGGCTGCGTTATTCCAGATCATTATCTATACATGTACTAAATTTTATCCAAATCCCTTCAGTAGTATATTTTAACTTGTATGGGTTTACGATCGTTTAATCTATGAAAACGTTTGACCACCATCCCGCCTGATGTTAAGCGATGATGCGGTCCACGTCCAAAGTTTTTGCGTGAAAGAGTAACAAACGTACGTCAAACGTCCATATATTCTTACAAACTTTCGCGTTTATAATAGGTATAAATACTATAAATAGTAACAAAGAGTAGGTATAAATGTAGATAATAAATTGTAACTCAAGTCCGGTGTACAGTTTCCGCGGTAGTTTCAATTGTTTTCATCGACTACCAGTGTTTGCTAAAAATACATCAAAATAGGTGAACTAATTATAGTTGGCGCAGTATCGGCTCACGTGTAATGTGGTACACTCTCTATGGCTTCCTGTGTCTAGGGCCGATCTTATACTGGATATTTAAAACTGAAAATTAAATTTTGAAAAATGTACAATTTCAAAACTCCGCCACCGAAATATGAGGTGAAAATTTCTGAAACTTTGGGCAGGTGAGTACTATGCTTGTTTTGCTTTATTTAAGTTATTAATTATTATTTATACAAATATCATTGGTTAAATAGTTAAATAAAATAAATTTAATTAATTAAATTTATTTATTTTAATTTTATTTATTATTCAAAAATAATTAATTAATTATTATTGAATAATGACACTTGTAAAGTTTAAGTAATTGTCATTATTCAATCAGTGCAATAGGTGTTTTTTGTTTCTATTCCACATACTTACCTAACAGAAAATTCGAATTCACAAGTAAAATTACAATAAGTACTTATATAATAAGTAACAACAATAAAATTAATTAAATCCTACTATTATTATAAATGTTAATGTATGGATGTTTGTTGCTCAATCACGTCGTAACGTAATAACGATCGGGCTGCAATTTGGAATACAGGTAGGTTATAGTCTGGAAGAACACACAGACTACTTTTTATCCCACGGAATCAAGGGGATCTAAGCGGGTAAGACCGCGGAGCGCTGCCGGTATTATATTATGTTTTAGACTAGCATCTATCCGGGACATCATTCGCGTAGAGTTTAGTAAAAGTTTATTCCCCTAAGTTAAAAGTATCCTAAGTTCTATATCAGACTATAGACAGGTCTAAATTCGTTAAGTTTTTATAACGTGATTGAGCAACAAGTATCCAAAATTTCACATCCTACTGATATTATAAACTAACAGCACCCCGCGGTTTTACCCTCGTAGTTCCTGTACCCGTTATTTTTCCGGGATAAAAAGTGGCCTATGTGTTTTTCCACACTATAATGTACCTAACTGTGTTCCAAATTTCAAACAGATCCGTTGAGACGTTGCGTTACGTGATTGAGCAACAAACATCCAAACATTGACTTTACAATATTAGTAGGTTTTCCCATACCGTTCTTTATTATTATTATAAACTAGATAGGTACGTCGGTAGGTGATCGCAATTTAAAAGCGTTATCAAATTTTTGCAAATTGATTATTTTTCAGTTCCGATTGATGTTTTAAAAATCGCGTGCTTAGAGAGACAATCATTAGCTATTTATTTCAATTCAAATTAGGTATAATATATATTTACGGTGGGTTCGCTTTTAAAGTCAAACAAATATTTCCCAATTTATGGATTTTAATGTAGTTACTTTTAGTCGTTTTGCTTTTTAGTATGTTTAAAAAAACACTTAATTTTATCTCCGTGCGTTTCTGGAGACAATTAATATTGACCACTGGTCATAAACGCTAGGTGACTACAGCCGCTAAACAGCGCTAGAGAGGACAACAAACACCTTTATTGGGATATTGATTGAATTTTAACAAAAGTTGCTTGTTTAAATATACGGAACATAACCGAATGAGGAATGATTACCAGTAACCTTGTATATATTAAGAGGATATTATGATCTAATAGATATGCAGTAGCGGCCAAAGACCTGCGACCCGGCGAGAAGGTCCTAACAGACGAGCCGTTCGTCCTGGGCCCAAACAACGACGGCTCTCTCACTTGCTTCAACTGTTACCTGCCACTCATCAGCAAATTCCTCGTCTGCAAGAACTGTGCGGTCGCACCCATCTGTCCCGGCGATGGGTGTCCTCAACCACTCCACAAAAGTAAGGGGATCTTGCGCCCAATGAGGCATTTGCATGTGAATTGTCCACCAATATTTATTTTATTTATGTTATACTTGCTGTACCGTGCGCGCGTTGTTACGCCATCTATCGAAAATTGGTCGTACCAATTCAAATTTTGAACAAATTCGGTTACCTTAGTTTCTAATGACGCAACCTTTAAAAGATAGATATACCAACACATGCTGTCACGCAACGAAAGCTCTCTAAAAGCGATATTTTGTCCCGTTGTTGTTACATTTTTCATTCATGATCCGCTCCTGTTAATAGTAGTAGAGTGTTAAATAGCCTATACCATATAGCCATCCGCGTTAAATGGACTATCCGACAGAAAAATAATCTTTCAATTCGGACCAGTAGTTCCCGAGATCCTTGCGTTCAAACAAACTCTTCAGCTTTATTTACCTATGTATTTTATGTTACCTGTAAATGAACTTCATGCGAGCAACATATTATTTCATGACTGATGTGTTCAAGTATCATGTTTTAAAGTAGAAAGCTAACAAGAACAAAATTAAATATTTTGATTTTAAATTTTTTGCAACGGTCTGGTTATTAAATTGAAATTAAATAAAATTAAAGATTATTTTGGCAAATAAGAACATGACATTTTGTCGGGTTGCCTGCGAAAAATCAGTCCCAAAGTCCGGTTGCCGAATTTTTTAAAGTAAAACATTGCTGCGAGCTTTGCTAATATATCGGAAACTATAAACTTTAGGGCAAAAATTGTTGAGGTCGTTATTGTAGAAAATAATATTTTGCATCTTTTGTGGCCGGAAAACTTTTCTGTGACATGTAGCGTTTACGATTTATGGCTCATTTAATTAACCAGTTTTTCTATTGCAGCCGATAACTCTTGAAATATTAGATTAATCAATAAAGCGCATCAGACCTTTTTTAAAGACTAGTTTATTTCCTACAACTTTCGTTTAATTTTTGAAGTGAAAACTTCTTTAGGCCCGCTATAGACAGAATTTTCGTGGGCTGTGAAATGGATTCATCAATCGTCACGCTTGGATATGATAATGGATCGGATCGGATATGAAATCTTCGGGTAAACTCGGTAAAAACGGCCAGGTAGGTACCAGGCCAACAGAAACAGTAAAGAGTTTCGATTACCTACCTCCAACAGCCCAGCGTTTATCTCCAGATACCAGGACAACAGAAATATAAAAGACGTTTGCCCCTAGGTATACCTAGGGTGCCCCTAGGTTGCGTTTGCCCTGGTACTGACCAGGGCAACAGCAAGTTTTCACTTCTATCGGCAGTTCCTATGACTGCCAAGATTTTTTTTTTTTTTTTTTTCTTATGTTCATACGTTTTGAGTTAGAAGAAGCTTAAATTCAGTTATTCTGCCAAAAACATTATAAATTAATGAATTGTATTAAAATGAACAATTGTTTTATTTGTGGTTATGTTAGACGACAAAAACTCTGTACTTGTAAGAAAAAACAGATACTGGGTCTAATGAAAGCCAGCATTAGACGAAGCGAGAGAGAATAGAAAGCAAACTAGAAGATAAATAATTAACGGATTCAAAATATCCATTTCAAACTATACAAATACATACTATACATTTGAACTATACAACAATGACGTTTAAAGTGGTGGCTCTCTACTAGCCAACTAATATTATAAAAGACTATAAAAAGATAGAAACTCTTTATTATCCACAATATAATACTTAAACAACAGGGACTTATCCTAGAACTAGTGAACCAAGTGGCGACATTTTCGCTAATAGCGATCTCTTCCAGGCAACCGAAATACCATGAGTAAATACTATGTTATGTCTAGCACAAACCCCAGGATATGCCATAAATGGCGAAAAATGCCCATACCCAGCCTTCTGGCTCGTTCCCACCACTAGAACACGGGGAAAGGCCGTGGCCCGCCGTGCTGGTCCGCTGTACATGTTGCTGAAAGATGTCATCACATTAACATCTTCACGAGTATTGATAATACCCTATACATTTCCGAGAATAAGGGTAGATTTGTTACCTTTTTTAAATGTTACAGACCGAATACACATAAGTATATAAAATATTGTTGCGGTGGTAGTATAATCATAGAAAACGAAGATAATTTGTGTGCTATCACATATTACTAGTCCCTATCTAAGAAAACCCGAATAAATTTCGAGTCATTTTAAATAAATTTTACTTATAGCAGTTGCTTAACATCCTGTTATTGAAATATTAGATATGTCCAGTCTATTGAAACAGTGCTATAGACGCACAACTAGTAGACGTAGATCAGGTACAGCAGTAACCTTTGGGTGACCGACTGATGAGACATTATTAAGCCAAATATGGAAATATTTTAACACATTAAGCATATCAGGTTAATTTATTTAGAAATTAACGAAAATGGTACATCATGTTCTTCAAAGTTTACATCAGACATAAATAAACTTTGTTAATTTACCTAACTACAAAATGTTATTTAACACTTTATTTTAATAAATATTCAAATGTTTCAGTCATCATAACCTTGTTCTTTTTTGGATATACACCAGGAGATAAACACGTCTTCAAATAATGCTGTATGTTTTCCTGAGGCGCATCAATATAACGGTTTTACATAAAAATAAATCCGATATTATGTGCCGAGAACGGAAAACACCCGTGTAAAAATAGTTCATAAACAATATCGATATCTCAATCGTAACTTCGTAACATCACTATGTTGATAGCCATAGAACGTAATTTTTTAAAAACGTTTGTTATTTTATGGAATTTATAAAAAAACTACTGCACTTATGGACTCATTTGTGAAAGATGATTATTAGATAGATAGATAGATAACTCTTTATTGTGACACAAAGAAAGGAAACAATTACAGAAAAACACAATATAAACTAGCGCCACAAATGGCGGCCTTATTGCTGAGAGCAATCTCTTCCAGGCAACCAGCTTAAAGGAAAATCGCCTAGAACATTGTTAGGCGAGGCGATGTGACGTTTTCCTTAATACTACTACTTATACTACCTTAACACAAAACAGATTAATATATATATTTATTAGACTAATGAGCTCAATACACAGAAAATGCTAGCAATTTTAAACCTACTACAACCTATATAAATGTAAAGACTATTTGTTAATGACCCATGCAACAGGGACGAAGACAGAGTAATACAACGTTACAGACGGCAGTGGACAACCATACTACCACCTACGACTTACTGGCAACGACATTATACGGGATCAAGGAGCAAATTTAAGCAGTTGTCATATTTTTAAAACCTCGCATTTAAAAGTAAACTTTTGCGTAACATGACGCAATTACGTTCTATTGGTGCTGTCAAAAAGAGGATAAACGGTTGGATCTACTATAGTGGAGCCATTTCATTTGAGACCCATATTCAGGGAGTAGTAAAAAAAGAAATGTAATTCGCCATTTTGTGGTGGCGCCCATCGTGGATTTGAAATTTGGCATAGTGTATAGTGTTCTACTAGTCAAACCCTTTTATTTGATACCCATATTGAGATAGCAGTGCATAAAAAAATGTAATTCGGCAATTTGTGGTGGCGGCCATCTTGGATTTGAAATTTGTCCTAGTGTTTAGTATTCTACTAGTCAAGTCCTTTCATTTGACACCCACATTGACGGAAGTTGTGCAAAAATATTCATCTTGAATCGATATTAACCAAACATAGCTAAGAACCACCGCACGGAAATTAACCTTCAAATAAAAAAACTGCATTGAAATAGCCCCCCCCATCCATTTGAGCTCTACGCCTACGGTGCCACAGATAGACACACACACAGACAGACATCGACGTCAAACTTATAACACCCCTTTTTTGGTCGGGGGTTAATTAAAAACATACTATAATATGCCAAAACATACATACATACATGTCCCATTGAAATTGACTGAACCATAAATTTCGACAAAATATTTAAGTAAGTAATGTTGGGCTCTATCTAATATAGTTTTTTCATAATGTTTTATTTTATTTTACATATTTTTTTCTTATCTGAAAACGTAACATTTTGAAGTCGCATAGCATGGCATGGCACTGAAGATATCATAGATGTAGGGGCAGCCAGGATTAAATTACAGGCAGATGCCTGTAATTCAATCAAAATAATCCTGCCACAGCAAATAAAGTTAATTTGAAGTTCCAAATTCTGTGTTGTTATTTACGTAGTTGTTAATAATTATTAATCTCTGAAATGACACTACTTTTTCTAAAATATAATTTACAGAATGGCATTCAGAAGCAGAGTGTGATTTCTTCAGAACTCTAAAGCTAACGAAAGGTCTCCATCCCATGACGATGGTTCAAAACGTAGGATCGCTCTTGGTACTACGAGCCATATTGAAGAGGAAAACTAATCCAGAACAATGGGAGGACTTCTTAAAGCTAGAAGCGCATATGGACAAGAGAATAGGAACTAGTACTTGGGAGTTTTATGAAAATACAGTCAAGGTAAGATAAAATACGAGTAAGTAAAAAGTATTATTTCTACTTAAAGTAATATTTCTAAAATATTATTTTTTAACTGAAGCTGTAATTAATAATTATACTTGAACTTATTATAATAAAATTTATAATTATTGACATGTTTTGAAAGGCATGCTACTTTTTACTCCAGTAATGGTTATCTGCTTTGGGTATCTATAAATACCTACTACTGTTGGGTGATCCGTCAAAATGGATCAAATAAGTTTCAGCTTTATTGCAAGGGCCATATAATCTTGACTTGTACTAAATCAATTAAGTTACACCTATCCCTAGCTATAAAGGTGAAACGTCATTGATATAATTTACACTTATCTTATGTTCGATTGTAGATGCTCAATTTAGTTTTTGTTTTCCATTCATAAATAATTTTAACTTAATATTAAAATATTTTTAAAAGTCACTGAAGCTTTCGATTGCAGTTCATAGAGTCCTTGGGACTTCTAGAAGGAAATATAGAAGCTAACCTAGTTCAAAAGATTTGCGGGATAATAGATGTAAACAGTTTCGAGGTCCGGGGCCCTGTGATCCCTGGTATCGGCGTAGCAGAGGTGTTGCGTGGAGTGTACCTCAAGGCAGCATTGTTGGCACACGATTGTACCGCCAATACACACATGTCTATCAATGACAATGATTTGTTGGTCTGCCATGCGAGTGTGGATATTAAACAAGGAGAACCTATTTATTATAATTATACAGATCCTTTGAAGGTGAGTCGCAAATGACGAAATACGTAATTATTTTTGGAGAGATAGATGATGGGATGATGATTGAATGTATTGACTGTTATCTATTATCAGCATCTGTTTCATAGTATTTATAATTAATATACATCGGTATACAACTTTTCACTGGTATTGTTACTAAGTCAGTAAGTCTGCCCGTGGAGTCGTTGGTCGTGGGTTCGAATATCCCACCCAGGTCATATATTTGTGTGATGAATAATCATAATCATAAAAGTTTTTTCTGTGTCTGGGTGTTTCTACCTATATGTCAAATATGTGCATATATACAATTATATAACTTAGAGATATATCAGCTATTCGGCTCCCATAACACAAGCTTTGCTTTGTTAAATACAAATTAGTGTTGTGTGAGGAATGTCGTTTCTGAATAGTAAATAAATTATGAAGAACAAAATTTAATTTAAAACTATTGTTCAAAAATCATAAAATTGGTATTGATATCTTAACTTCTTAACATTTTGTATTTTGCCACTGACTATTAAATGTTGTATGTTGTGATTTAGAATGAAAAAAATATTGCTTTCTAGGGTACATCGATTCGCCAACAACACCTCCAAGTCGGCAAATACTTTCAATGCTCATGCCCCCGGTGTTCTGACGTCACAGAACTGGGCACCTATTTAAGTTCACCTCTTTGTCCCCACTGCAAGACTGGATACGCGTCCAAAACCGACGAAGAGTGGGAGTGTCACAGTTGTCAGAAGAAATTTGAATCGCCAGCACTTAGTAAAAAGATTCAAATGTGTATTGACAAATTTGGAGTCATTAGTAAGTCTTTCTCACATCCCCTGTATGATTTATGCTTTAAAAGAACTTTAACGGAAAAATCCTGTGAAAATTCGAAGCATGGTGACTTTTACGACTAAATTATGGCTCTCTACAATGTAGAGGTAGAGTCTACAATCTACATATTAAAAAAAAATCTGTCCTGCTTACATGTGGCGCCAACTTATGTATTAGAAAGAAGTCACTTGTCTATGAAATACTATTTAAAACTTGTTCAACGTCAATAAATTCATATCATGTGTTACAATAAAATAGGTTCCTAGTACCTACCTTGCGGTTGAGTTTGACTTTTGAAAGTTTTCTTACAATTGCTCCCTTACAGACAAAAAAGACGAAATGGAGCTTGAAGAGTTCATCAGAAACGTGTCCTTGATCCTGTCTCCGAACCACTTCATCCTGCTGGATGCGAAGCAGTGCCTCGCGGGGGTGCTCCGGGATACAATCAATAGGGAGCCGCGTCCCACCAAGAAACTCATGCGACGCAAGATGGAGGTTTGCCAACAAATACTGCCAGTACTTGAGATACTCTGCCCTGGAATATCTAGGACTAAAGGTAAGCCAACGGTTTCGTGATTTTTGTACGTTGCAGATTCAATCAAGATAAGGATCAGCCTAGGCCACATCATTGCTTAAAAATGGCAAACATTGCACAATGAACATACAGATATATACATTATAATAGATACGTGTACCTACCTACTAAGTTGAAACGAATGGATTAAACATATTTCTTAACTTATGGTAGTACTGTATTATTAACCGCTTGATAGTAATGTTTAATACAGTAGGTAATTAGCATTGGAAAAATGGATCGTATGATGATATACTCGTACATATAATTATGTAACGGTGGGTAGATCATCAATGTGAATTACGAATAGAAGCGGGCCTAATATGCTTCCCTGCGGCACACCATACTTCACCGTTTTAGTTCGGTTTAGATTCAAAGAGATAGTTCTCGATGAGGGTGGCGCCAAGGCTTCATTAAAAAATAAAAGTCGTGTTTTTGAACTTCTGTTTTATGCAAACCTTGTCCTGACGATAAAGACCCAAAAAATAATTATCCAAATTGGTGTAATCGTTCGGAAATTATACGAGTCATTTTCTGTGGTCATATTTCATTCCTTTCGATCGGCGATTAATTTTTATTTCCATAGATTTATTTACAAATTATAGATTAGATTGTTGTTCCAGGGCTATTTATAATATTTTTAAGTGCATAAAAGCAAATAAGCAAACACTTGATGGTTGTAATTTAGTACTAAGGAACGCACTACTCACATCTAGCACGTAGCTACAATTCGTTTTGTTGTTTTAACCAAAGACGTCAAATGTAAAAGACACACAAAGGCTGCTCGGAGACCTGATAAAAAATCATATTTACATGTGTTGGTGACTAGTGTAATGATTCGGATTATAATATCGTCTTGTATCACATTCACGCACAGAACATGCCATAATATAAATAATTTAATAAAATCGTCTGCAATCCAAGGATTAATTAAAAAATACACGATTTTCACCGCGACGAAATCAGACTGTTACGTTCGGGTATACTAAAATATTGTAATGACGTTACTTCATTCACTTTCTCTTCTACTCTCGAGCGATTTCCACTTGAAAATGATTTCTCGCTCACTCGCTTTGTTGATCATTTTGCGTAGCAAAAATAATTCTTCATCTATGGTTTTAACCACATGTTTCATGTCTGTTTTGTTTTTGACGTGACAACGTCTTATAATTCGATGAAGCCGGCTGCACGCACGATAAACATGACGTCATGTACCGTTACCGCGTTACCGTCGGTCGTTACGTCGCCGCATGTTTGTTACAGTTGTATTAATTATTTCGACCAGTAGTTCAAGCGGGGATGTAGCTCAGTGGTAGAGCGTTCGCTTTGCATGTGAAATGCCCCGGGTTCGATCCCCGGCATCTAAAAGCTTTTTTGCATTGTTTTGATTGAAAATGACTAAATTCTACTGATTACTCTTTACATACAAATCTATTAAACAAATGAAATTAAAATTTTCTTTTGAAAAATGCTACCATTCCATCAGTATTTTCTTAAGACGTTGTCACGTTCTATCGTCAGAAAACCGACTTTACAGACAACCATTTTTTTTAGCCATCACTCTTTACGAGCTACACGTGGCGATGGTGCAACTTGCAAAGAAACTGTATGACGGTCGGGAACTCACTGGACCTGCGTATTTGGTAAATATTCTAAGTTACATTTGGTCCGGTCCCTAATTTAAAGTACGTACTTATATGTAATTCCACTATTTTTATTAATACGGAGTATTTTCTATTGTCATGTAGTGGAGCGAGTTTTCAATATACATATATTTTTTTACTTTTGTTGATTTTTTCAAATGTAGTATAGAAAAGTATAGATATACTTTAAAACAAAAAAAAAAACAAATCGTTGTTGAATACACCTATTGTTTCTTATGGTGCTTTTACAAGCTCTTGTCTTTTTACAGGACGAACTTCTAGCTTCGGAGAAATACCTAAAACGTTCATTAGAAATGCTATTCTTGGAGCCGGGGAACTCTCCTGAAGGCGAGCTCTGTGCGAAGGCTTTAGAAGAATACAGGGCGCTGAAAGCCACAATAGGACACGTACTCGACGGAATTCACACCGACGGCCGAGTATACATAACAGAGGTCACTGAAGCGGAGGAAATCAGTGTTCAATAAATCATAAAACGACTTTTTGTTTTATTCGATACATCTTTCTTCGTAGGAAGTGAAACCATGTTGAGGGTTTCGCAGAACTTTTAGACTTGTTTTCGCGTTTTTAGGATTGGTCCTATTGTTAGATATGGCCATTTTAAAAGTCATGAAAGAGCTAAAAACGTATTAGATGAAAAGTGTTTTGATTTTTAGTATGTAACGGGTAACGGGCCAGTTACGACCTCGTTAACAGAAAGCAAATCAAAACCTTTCAACATTTTCTGTTTAATTTATTTTTAAATAAGTATTCGATTTTTGGGTACCTATTCTTTTTTTGTTTGAGGACAGACGAAAACTTGATGTCAGGGAGGAGACTGGACTAGTCAGCCATGTTTGTTTAGAAAAGTAATACACAACATCAACATCAACAGCCCACTAAACGTTCCCACTGCTGGGACTCTGAGCCTTCTCTCGCAAGGAGAGAGTTAAGGCCATTATCCACCACGCTGGCCCAGTGCGGGTTGGCGGATGACACATGACTTCGAAAGATTCTAGGTACATGTCGGTTTCCTCACGATGTTTTCCTTCACCGTTTTAAGTTAGCGGCATTACGCACATGTAATAATTGTAAGAAAAGTAATAATTTTCTTGGAATTTACAAAGATATCTAAGGAAATATTCGTCAGAGTGTTGAAGGAGTAAGTTTCTTTAATCTACAACATGTGAGATGTGAGTCATAGAGTCACAAAAGAAAATGAAAAAATAAACAAAATGAAAGAAAAGAGTGGAGAGGTTCTTCAGATGTAAGTTTTATTGCTGTACAATAATAGGCTTGTGTACTCAATTTTAAAAATTGGTTTATAATATAGTTTGATGTTTATATCAGGGATGTAACGGAGGTGATCATATCGGAACCGAAGTCGGAGTCGGAGTTTTTAAATTTGATTTATCGGAGTCGGAGTCGGAACCGGAGTCGGAGGTAGGGTCAGAAGTAGTCAGTGGTAGGAAAGAGATTTTTTATTTTAGGATAAATAAGACATTAATTCAATCTTTTCATTGATTGTGTTTCATATAATATCACAAAAAATGAAAAAAAAGGAATGTTCAAATATAGACAAAAAATTAAACTAATTGAATCCCAAAGTGCCATATTAAGTATGTTAAATGAACAAAAGCTTTGAAACAAATGAAATAAAATAAATTGACACCAAAAGTGTGTAAATATACTTCATGAACATAAGCTTTGAAGCTGTCTCAGTCCAAGATATTTCTTAACGAGTCGTAGATTAAGTCGACGCCACCAAAAAGATGTTCGCTCGCTAACAAGCCTGGTGGACACGATAATATTTATTGGCGGACATTTAATATAAGGTGCTGGAATTATGCGTTTTTCTATGTTGTGTTCATTGAAGTAGTATACTTTTCATTCCACTCGTGCGCGGGAGATTCCCTGCGCGACATGTAAGAATCTGTTCGTTACTGTCGGCTCAGGGCGCCGCCGTTAAGTTATGTTTCGACATCCGATTAAAACCTCCGATTCATAAGTTTCGGAACCGAAGTCGGAACCGGAGGCGTAATAATAACCGGAACTTCCGACTTAACGGAGTCGGAGTCGAAGCTCCGTAACATCCCTGGTTTATATTATTCCGAAACATCTATATTTTTGAAAAATACTTACATTTACAATATGTATTTTGCATTTCAAAAAATCAAACAAATTTCTGCACAAAAACGCTTCAGACTGTCATGGCGTCTTGAATGACGTCACGCCGTGGCAAACATATGTGTTTGTGTATGGACGTTGTCAATGTTTTTAATTTAAAACGAATCCCTCGCATTACAAGAACTGCATAGTGCCCCAGTGTACAAGCACAAGTATAAATACGCTACACAAATTAATCATCTATGCTCCAAACGATCCACAAATACGAAAAAAGTGGCAAACGCTTGTGAGGAGGAATGATGGCCATTAAATCAAGAATGTACTTTTGTGAAGACCATTTTGATGAAAGTATTTGACACAGTATAGTCATAGTAATGTAAATGTAAAAAAAAACTGATAATTTTCCTCAAGAATAGTGTTAAAACAATAACAAACTAGTTCAGTAAAGCGGCTGAAGAACTAGTATCCATGGCGAAGAATAAATAAAAATTAAAAATAATAATATTAGTCCTATGAAAATGTCAACAACATTAGTAATGTCAAGTGATGTATAGCACGGCGTGACGTCACATTCTCTGATTGGCGTTCAGTGTCACGTGACACAGTGCCTATTTTTTAAGATTTTCTTTTCTAAAAACATTAATCATCTTTACTTATTTTGATAAACTGTTTTATTTTTGTAAATCTCTATATCTTAATCAATAGTAAGAACCTCTAATCCATCCGATTCGTTCTTAGTGGAAACAAGAAACAAGCCTATTGCATTTATTTTGCAGCGGATTTTAACTTGGCAATCCTGACTCGAGTCCAGACATGTTTCGTGTCTTGGGAGACAGTCGCGTATTTTACGGGGAAACTACAGAGCTCTGGTTCGAGTCCAGGCACGTCTTTGTATTTCAAAAGGAAACCGGTGAATTATTATTTCGTGTAAGAATTAGTTTCTAGAGCGTCAATAAATTTAGTAAATCATCTGCTGACATCTGTGCTGCATTTACATTCTCTTTGCATCGGGGTGGAGACTGTCAACTCAGAAACAGGCTGTCTAGCACGAGATACTTCAGTGTCAGCTTGACAGGGATGGTTACTCCACCCACCACAATATTGGCGCCTGCAGGTGGCGCTTTTCGGGGTCCATGGAGGTTACCGCACCTCAGCACCCAGTCGTACCACAAGGGTTCAGGGGTGGCCCAAGAGCAAACCCCTGTGGAACCCCTCGCGACATGGGGCTGACTTCTTTCCCGTCCTTCGTTAGATAGACCTTGAGACGTTAGAGACTATCTCTCTGAGAGAGATAGTCCCCAAGGAGGCGCCGCAGGTACAGGGGTACTCTGTGGTACATTATCCGGTCGCGGAATGTCGCATATATCCTTTATGGTGCTCAATAACTTTTTGCTAATAAACTAACTAATTAAGCATTATTATAGAAAAGCGAAAAAGAATAAGGTGTAAGGTGGATATCTAATGGTGTAAGGTGGATAATACTTTCAGTAAGTACAACATTATTTTGTCTATTCAAATAATGTTACTGGCAAAATTTTGGTCATTGAATTTTATTTAAAAAAAAAATAACACATTCTAATACTTCAAATATATGAAAGTCAAACTATTGACTTTGACACTTTTAAATGTTTTAGTGTGTTGTTTATGAAATTTCCACAAATCAAGGGAGATTCACGTACGTGCGAAAATGGTTCGCGACACAGATCACTATGTTCGCGACGAGCCACGAACTGTTCAACGCAGTGCTCTTTTAGGGGAATTCATTTCAATTAGTGAAAGTATGTAAGTAGCCCCCGTGACATAAAAGGTTGAAAAGCTCCAGGTTATCGTGGTTTGGTCAATAATTAGTCATGTTATGCATAGGGCTGAAGACCACGTAACCTAAACAGTTATAAATATGAATGTTGATGGATGCTGTGGTCTGTGGTAGATGGCGACGTAAAAAATTGTGGCTGAATTGTGTGAAAAAGGATTATGGATAATAATATAAATGGAATATGGTAAAGTCAGATTTGACAAATGATAGAGTGGAATGGAAGAAACGTTCATGTTGTACCGACCCCACATAAAGTGGTAGGCGGTAGGCGAATGATGAATGTAGTAGTAGTGGTAGGACTCTTAGCAGAGTCCGCCTGGGGAAGTACCACACCTTTGCCAAATATTCTACCGCCAAGCAGTAATGTTCAAACATTACTGTGTTCCGGTTTGAAGGGCAATGATTCCAGAGAAATTACAGGGTTTAGAGACATAATATCTGAGATCTCTGGGTGACGAGCGCAGTGCAGTGCTAGGTAATGATTTGGACTATCATGTTCCAATAGCTGCGTGTTACTGTGCTGTTATGTGGCAGGCATGTTGCTTACCATCAGGATCTGCTCGTCTCGTCACTCTATGCTATATAAAAAAAAAAAGAATAGGTACAGGTTATAAGAAGTTATTTTATAAATGTATGTAAACACTGTCCTTAACATATTTATATAAATATTTATACAACGAAATCATTTTTGAAGTGAGAACTTCTTTTGGCGCGCCTAGACAGATTTTTCGTAGGCTGTGAACTGAATTCTAGTGCCACGCTCGGGTTTGATAAGAAATCTTCGGGTAAACTCGGGACCATAGTCATTGGTCATCTGGAAATGCATCAGCCAATGGGAAATGCTGAAAGGGCGTGGCCTGGCCATCATGGCATGGCCATCTAGAAATGCACCAGCCAATGGGAAAGGCTGACGCATTTCTAGATGGTCATGTCATGATGACCAGGCCACAGCCTCCGGATTCACCCGCGTAGTTGCCAAAGTAAGCTATCAAATTCTCAGTTATAAATTTTCACTTCTATCGGCAGTTCCTAAGACTGCCAACTTTTTTTTTTTACTTACTGTCCTAAAACGGGTTATTAGTTGTTATTATGAGGTTACGGGTATAACTTCATTTTCTTCAATTGGTACGTTTTTGTGGACATGAAATAAAAAATAGAAGCATTTATTATGTTTCACAAGTTTAATAATTAGTCATCATCCTGAGGTTTTGAGGTCTGGTGTCCAGGAACTCTCTGAAACAAACCTCGATAAGCGCACTATTTTATGAACAGCCGATCTGAACTAGCGAGAACGGAATAATAATAATGTTTATTATAATATCTTTTGAAAAATAATTTGTTAAAAAAAGATAGTGTCATGGGACACCAGGTAGGAACGAAGTTCTTTCGGATAAAATAGGAGCAATATAATTAGTAAAAAAATGCCTTAATTTTATAAATAATGGTAACGGTCACCTTAAAAAAAAATTGGCAGTCATAGGAACTGCCCATATAAGTGAAAACTTATAACTCTGAATTTGATAGCTTACTTTGGATACTACGCGGGTGAAACCGGAGGGTGTGGCTTGGCCATCATGGCATGGACATCTAGAAATGCGTCAGTTTTTCCCATTGGCTCACGCATTTCTAGATGGCCAGGACACACCCTTTGAGTGTTTTCCAATGGCTGACGCATTTGTAGATGCCTAATGGCTTGGTCACGAGTTCATCCTAAAATTTCTTAATATACCCGAGCGTGAAACTAGAATTCAATTCACATCCCACGAAAACACTGTCTAGGTGCGCCAAAAGAAGTTTTCACTTAATAAATTTTGCAACATTGATCACGGGCTGTGTTTACGTGTGACTTCTGTTACATATTTATCTTACGGTTTTAGTTTCTCTTATTTTCAGTTCGGTACCGCACCAAAAGCCCTATCTCCTTCAAGCCTGCCAAAATTTTGTTTCCATTATTGCAAACAGTATGTGACAGTTCGTAATATTTCGACAGATTACAAGGTCGCTAGATTGTAATTAATGGTGTTTACAATCTTACGGTGATATCTTCAAGGTGCGCATGGTGTCCGTACCATATTTGAGTGTCTATTACTACTTTTCTGGGTAGCGATTCTGAAACCATTCGGTTGCATCCGACACGGAATCTCATCTCTCGGTCTTTGTCTTATCTGTTTAGGATGACAAAGACCGAGAGATGAGATTCCGTGTCGGATGCAACCGAATGGATTTAGAATCGCTACCCTGTACAGAAAAATTTAGCGTTGGCAAGACTGAATCATTTTCCCAAAAAATTGAAATATTGTAAATGCAAAATGCCCCTTCCTCCCTTCCCCGTGAATTAGTTTATTTGTGTGTAAGACGTGTAGGTTTGCTTTTACTCATATGTTGGGTGCTATTTCTGTAATGAAACGACAGCGTTGAAGTGTTTAACATCTTCTTACTCGGAAACTCCTTCACCATACCGTTGATATTGAGTATTCACATAGATTTCTGGAGGTAAGTTATTGTTTTCACAGTAATTGCATGAGCGGCACCGGGCGTAGTGTAGTGGGCCTGTAAATCCATGAATAACTCCCTTTTGATCCCTAGTAATGTCTTGTGAGAGTATTAGCAATGTAATAATTGAAGTGCATAGCTATAAAAGAAGAACAACTTACTAAACATCTATGAGCCATTGTACACAAATAATAATATATACACTTCACTAATCTTATTGAAGGTACGCTATCGAAACAATAGGTAAATACAGAAATAGTTCCCGTTGGACTGTGTACCTGTTGTGTGCGAAAGGGACAACAGTAAAAAAAAATGTTAATTTGTGATTCCAAAATTGCCTGAAAATGGTATAGTTTTCTCCAGTTTTTATTCAAAGTAAGTGTGTTTATACCGTATAAAAAAATCGTATAAACACACCTACATTTGTGTTTTCATTTGTTTGTAATTTGTTTGGGAGACATCTGATTGTATATTATATACATAATATTTAAAAATATAGGTAGCTATTTTTTAAAGGTTTATACAGAGCTATACATTCACTAGCCGGTTTCCGAAAAGGCTATAGTACCGTAGACCACATACATACGCTTCGGCAGATTATACAGAAAACCGAGGAGTATAATCGGCCACTATGTATAGCGTATGTGGACTATGAGAAAGCCTTTGATTCCATCGAGACCTGGGCAGTGCTTCAGTCTCTCCAGCGATGCCGCATGGACTATCGCTATATCGAAGTGTTGAGGTGCATTTACAGCAAAGCCACAATGTCTGTCCGATTACAGGACCAGTGCACAAAACATATCCGGCTACAGAAAGGCGTGAGACAGGGAGATGTTATATCTCCGAAACTGTTCACTGCCGCGCTGGAAGATGTTTTCAAGCTACTGGACTGGAACGGACATGGCATCAATATCAACGGCGAATGCATCACTCACCTTCGGTTTGCCGACGATATAGTCATTGTGGCGGAGTCGATGGAGGACCTCGGTGCTATGCTCAGGGACCTCAGTAGAGTATCCCAACAGGTAGGTTTGAGGATGAATATGGACAAGACGAAGGTCATGTCAAATGTTCATGTCTCACCTGTACCGGTTATTGTTGGGAATACCACACTCGAAGTTGTTGACGAATACGTCTACCTGGGTCAAAAGATCCAATTGGGTAGATCCAACTTTGACAAAGAGGTCCAGCGAAGAATCCAACTCGGATGGGCAGCGTTCGGGAAACTACGGCACATCTTGGAGTCCAAAATATCCCAATGCTTGAAGACGAAAGTCTTCAATCAGTGCGTGTTGCCAGTGATGACTTATGGAACTGAGACGTGGTCCTTAACTGTGGGCCTCATAACAAAGCTCAAAGTCACACAGCGAGCTATGGAGCGAGCTATGCTCGGAGTCTCTTTGCGCGACAGAATCCGTAATGAGGATATTCGCAAAAGAACTAAAGTAGCCGACGTAGCTCGAAGAGTAGCTAAGCTGAAGTGGCAATGGGCAGGCCACATCGCTCGCAGAACTGACAACCGATGGGGAAGAAAGGTTCTCGAGTGGCGACCACGAACCGGAAGACGCAGTGTTGGACGGCCTCCCACTAGATGGACAGATGACCTCACGAAGGTCGCTGGAAACCGCTGGTTGCAGGTTGCGCAGGACCGTTCGTTGTGGAAATCTAGGGGGGAGGCCTATGTCCAGCAGTGGACGTCTTACGCCTGATGATGATGATGATGATACATTCACTTGCGCATATTAAGTAATCAATTGTTATTTAAAAGTTACTTATCACAGTTAATTAACAATGTTTATGTTTCATAATGAATTACAGATTGATAACTTGAATAAATAAGTGTAAATATAAAAAATGCTACCTTATTCTACTAATAAGATAAGTGTCAAAGTTTGTATGTTTGTTGCTCAAACACATCAAAATGGCTGAATGGATTGGAATGAAAATTGGAACACAGATTACAATCTGGAATAGTACTTAGGCTATTTTTAACACATGAAAATAGAGAGAATGAGTACTATGCGGGTAAAATTCCAGGGCACTCAAATATTGCCAAAGTTTAAAAGTTTATTGCTCAAACATTTTGAAATGGCTGAATGGAATGGAATGAAAATTTAAACACAAGTAGATTTTAATCTGGATTAGTACTTAGGCTAATAATAACATATTGTGAAGTAACACCAATGGGCATGTTTACTGTTTTTCGGTGCTGGAAGGACACTGCATGATGATAATGTAATCTAAAATTGTTTCAAAAGCAAATACTAACTTAAAATATTTGTAATGCAAAGAATTGCATTATTATTAATTAAGTGATTATTTATCTTACTTATCTATGCATAAGCAAATATACCACTGTACATCATTGTATTAAGAAGAACCTGTATCTGTATAAAATATTTGTTTTATTAACAGGACATCCATAATGGCAGACCAGTCATCCATCTTGGCAATAGTTATTTTAGCGGTTGGAGTCACAGTACATTTCTCCCTGCATAAAGTAGAAGAAGGACATGTGGGAGTTTATTACAGAGTAAGTAGTATTTATTTGATAGCAAAAGTATTACTAAAAGCTGCCTATTATATATTATGTTTACGGTGCTGAGACTTTGGGCCTTCCTTCATAATGACCAAGACCAAGATTAAGTGTGGGTTTACATACAAGCACATTGAAAAATATGTTTCTTTGAATATGTTATGGTGTTCAAAATATTTTTAAATTTAGTGATTCTATTAGCCATTTATTCTATTGCAAAGCAAAGTAATGTCCAAACATTGTGTTGTAGTTTGAAAGACAATATCCAGATAAATTACATGCCAATAAGATGAGAGAGAATGAGAGCTATAAATCATTTTACATCTCTTGGTAATGAGTGCAGTGCAGTACTAGGTAGTTATTTAGAGTTCGAAAACAACTACATGTGATTCACCCGTATTATACTACAAATTAAGTATATATTATATGTATGGCTGTATGTATAACAAAGTAAACTGCTGAGTTACATACTTGTATTTGTACCTGATTGTACTTCTGCACTAGGAAAAGCTGACTTGAGAAACTTAAAGTTGCAGGAAGGATTTGTACATTCAACCTCATGCTTAGAAATCAGATGTTTATACACTTTTTTTTAACTATTATAGGTTTACTCTTGATATTCTTAGTGCAAAAGTACAGTTAATAGCAACCTTCGGTAGCATGTTAGCATAGAAAGTATTTAAACAATACCAATTTTCAGGGAGGAGCACTGTTACCAGTCACTAGTCAACCCGGGTTTCACATGATGGTTCCTCTGCTGACATCATACAAATCTATACAGGTATCAAAATTTGATTTTCTAGACATAGATTTCGGAATATCACGTACCTACAATCTGACGTAAATTGTTAGTTGTTAAATAGGGAAGGTTTGTGTGTATTTGAAATTGGATAAGTAAATAAACTTTAACAATAAATAAGTATGAATGAATTGTATAAATTAGGATTTGTATGCAAGCTTGAGAGCTGAGAGTGTGAATGACAGTAATAATTGGAAATGAGTTAGCTAGTGAATAATGATGAAAGAAATACTAATAACTGAATATAATTTGACAAATTTAATTCTACATCCCTACTTAATATTATAAATGCGAAAGTAACTATGTATGTTAAGTTTTCACATGTATGAAGTTTTGAATGGAAGTACTTAAATAATAAATAATTATTATTGATTCCTGAGTAGCTTCGGCAGTAAAGTCGATATTTTTTTTAATGAACATTGGCTAATACATAGCTTCTTGCGCACAGTTCGGACAATTCCTCGGTACCTTGCTGTAACTGTGAAGTACAATCGTGGGCTTAATCTCTATAGGTATTTAATTTCGGTGATAGTAAAGTTATTATGAGATGAATATTATTTCAACATAAATAATCTAACCCAAGATTTATAATACAAGTGTTTGTTTATGTTATAGGTTTTCTTTACAATGCTTTCCTTCCAGACCACTCTCCAAACTGATGAAGTGAAGAATGTTCCCTGCGGCACTAGCGGTGGTGTTATGATATACTTTGAACGAATCGAAGTTGTCAACAAATTGGAACCAATTTCTGGTATGTTCTAATATGATAGTGAAGTGAACAAATAAGCAAGGGTATTTTACAACATTTTCTCACTAAAACAAGACTTTTACGTGGAGGAAATGCATTTACACATCGGGGGTTTCACCTTTGCTGCTTACGGCGGAGACGCAGCCTGAAAACCCGAAAAGTGTTAGTCGGCGGGACCACAAACCTGACCAGTCGCAGAGGACGAAAGGCGCCCAGACGTGAGGCGTCTGACACCGACTTACTGGTTGGTTACTGCGGTGATCACGGCGTATCTTGTATTGAGGTGCGCCGGTGATGGGGGTGTGTCGACGGGCAAGCCGCAGCGAATTTGTGCAAGAACGCAAGTTTGATCCCGCGTTTGCCACGTGGGGCAAAGATGGAACCCCGTGCAGGCTTTAGTCGGTAGAGACACAACGTGGTGTTGAGTCCGACGTAACCCGTCCGTCCTCTTTAAGCGGACATTTCTAAGCTTTAATACATTTCCTTCACGTAAAAGAAAAAAAAAAACAAATCAACATGATTATTCAGAAATTACTTAAATTGGTACATAATGAAATTAACATCACTTGTCTCTTCTTTCCAGTTTTAGACATGGTTCGCAACTTCACTGCAGATTATGACAAGACGTTGATATTCAACAAAGTGCATCATGAGCTAAATCAATTCTGTAGTGCGCATACATTACACGAAGTCTATATAGATCTGTTTGATCAGATAGATGAAAATTTACGAACGGTAAGTAGATACATTGCGAATTTGTAGATATATTGTGAAAACTATACACAATTGTCGGAGGTATCGCGTAACATACAAACAACACGAACAAAATTAAAAAAATTAATTTAGCCCCGACTATCTCGGATGTGTACTTAATTTGTACCACATTCTACTGGTCAAGCACTTTTATTGAGAAAGCAGTAAAAAAAAGAAATGTAAGTAATTCGCTAGTTTTTGGTGGTGGCCATCTTGAATTTGAAATTTGTCGTCGTGTATGTATAATAATAGTTGAGCTTTTTCATTTGATACCCATATTGAGGAAGGTTGTGAAAAAAAATATTACCCGCTATTTTGTGGAGGTGGCCATCTTGAATTGATATTAACCAGACATAGCAAAGAACCAATAACCAACAATCAAATAAAAAAAACCGCATCGAAATCGCTCGATCCGTGCGAGCTCTTTGTTACAGACAGATACACAGACCAACATCGACGTCAAACTTATAACACCCTTTCTTTGGTCGGGGGTTAAAATTAATACATTCTATTCTATTCCATACATACAACCGAATAGAGCAGGTACTTCTTCCTTTTTTGAAGTCGGTAAAAAATATTATACTTACCCTAAATTAAGAAAATTAAGGTTACCGCATTAAGTAGTAGGTTCTAAATTTTTCAGGCTTTACAAAAAGATCTGAACGAGATGGCACCGGGGCTGCGGGTGCAGGCCGTGCGGGTCACCAAGCCCAAGATCCCGGAGACCATCCGGAAGAACTACGAGCTCATGGAGGCCGAGAAGTCGAAGCTACTCATCGCGGCGCAACATCAGAAGGTATCATTGGGATGACGACTGGGTCAAAAATATACCATTCTAATTAGTTCGTCAGGTTGATATTATGGAAAAATATGGGATACGTATTTTTCGTTTTATTAAAAAATTACAAAGATGATCAAACTTCCGGAGAGGGGGGTTGTGACGTCACACTTCACACTATAGTAAAAATCGTACCTACCACATCGTGACGTGACTCGAAACTTCTAAGCACTGTATCTTCGTCGTTTTTTCGAGAAACAAGAAAAAACACGTATACATTGTTTTTGCAATACCTAATTGAGGGACTAATTACTTTTTTTTAGTCTTCTCGCCTATTTCTACATCCATAAGCAGCTCACTAAATGTTCCCAATGCTTGGACTTTTGGTCTTCTCTCGTAATACCGGACTCGCACATGACTTCGAATCCCACGCGCGCCACTGTCTTTTTAGGGTTCCGTACCCAAAGAGTAAAAACGGGACGCTATTACTGTGACTTCGCTGTCCGTCCGTCTTGTCTGTCACCAGGCTGTATCTCAAGAACGGCGATAGCTAGACAGTTTAAATTTTCACAGATGGGGGGCAGGTTTTCGCCGTTTGAGTCCCACTCGCACTTGGCCGCTTTTTTTAAAATTATATGCGTACATCGGGATGAACCCGACTTGTTTCTAGAATCTTTCGAGGTCATGCGTCATCCACCAAATGGGCCAGCGTCGTGGATTATGGCCTTAACTGTCTTATTGGGGAAAAAGGCGCCCCGAGTCCCAAGAGCGGTTTAGTGGGCTGGTTATGCTAAAGCCAACTATCGAATTATATAAAACATCAATAAAGCCAGGTGACTGGGTCACTGAGTAAGTTAAGTAAGGCTAAAATTTGCCTGTAGGTATGCTGTTCCAGTCTATAATCCCAGGTCCAAGATTCCAGTTAGACTGGTTTAATTGCGCAACTAGAATTTAATCTTATTGAAATGTTGTGTATTTTTGTAAGGAATATTTTGAAATATTAATTAATTAATTGTTAATTTAAAAATATGAAAATTTTCAAATTGAATTACTCAGTGTATTTTCTTTTTGTATAGGTGGTAGAAAAAGAAGCCGAGACAGCGAGACGTAAGGCAATCATCGAAGCAGAGAAAGAAGCTCAAGTAGCGAAGATACACTATGAACAAAAAATCATGGAAAAAGAATCTCTACAAAAAATGGAACTGATCGAGGACAGCATACACAAAGCAAAGCAGACAACTAAGGCAGAGGCGGACTTCTATCACCTTAAGAAACAAGCTGAAGCCAACAAAGCACTATTGACTAAGGAATACTTGGAGTTGAAGAAATACGAAGCTCTAGCACTAAACAATAAAATCTATTTTGGCAGTGATATACCTAACATGTTCCTGCAAGCTACTATTGGAGACCCTGTTTCGGTTGCCAAAGATGTTAAAGTTGAATAATGTGGTTAGGGTTATTATTCGAATTGCCTAGTCGTGTGGTTCTGCATTTTGTGGCTAGTGAAGTTGTTCTGTAGATTTTTTATGCCATGCCAAAATCAGGGTACTTATGCATGGTGGTTTATTCTCTAGGCCTATTTACATTTTTGAAATGATCTATTGAAAATTATGTTGAACAATTCTGCTTTTTGCTGGCCAATTGTGATGTTTGTACAGAAAGTTATGCAGTTTTATCAATTTTCTTCTAACAGTAATCATGAGAAGAGTAAGAGAGAATGGTATCTTAATAATAGGATACAAAAGAACTCCAAAGATGGAAATCATTATTGTTCCAATATAGTTGTAGTGTTACAAGTTAGGTACTCCTTGGTGTATAGCAGTATTGTAATTTTTTGGGTTACAAGTATACTAAACAAAACTTAAATTCCAACATTATCATGTACATAGTTCAACTCCCATATTTTGATTAGCCGTTAGGAACTGCTAATTAGATCCAGTTTTTCTCTTTGTAAAACTTCAGTTTTCATTTGCAATTTTTTAAAAGACATGTTGTGGTTGCACAGTAGGTGCTGTATGAATGTTGTGAGATTATAATTAATTGACTGACTGTAAATATTGGTGTTTAGTGAAAGTCCATTTAAGTGGAATTTTTATTACAATAAAACAATTTATGTGGAAAATGCGATTTTATTGGGTTTTGCTTATTAAATACATACAAATTGGTTCATAGCTTAGATTTTGTTGAACGCAGCAATGTCAACAGACTGGACAAAGTCTTCGAAGTCTTGAATCTTTTCTGTCAGAAGGTCAACAGATACCTTGTCATCTTCAATGACTGACATGATCTGCAGTTTGTTGATACCATAGCCAACAGGTACAAGTTTGGAGGCACCCCAGAGAAGACCTTCCATTTCAATAGAGCGGACCAGTTTTTCCATTTCTTTCATGTCAGTCTCATCATCCCAGGGCTTCACATCAAGGATGACGGAAGATTTGGCAATGAGTACAGGCTTCTTTGATTTCTTGTCAGCGTAAGCCTTGAGGCGCTCTTCGCGTACTCTGGCTGCTTCCGCATCCTGAAAATCATTTAAATATGTAGTAAGTAAATTTTTCAGTGTTTTCAGTATGTGAAACATTCTAACACTAATAATGGTGTTTACAGTATTTATTTACAAATATTGCATTTGCTGTAAGTCTACAATATATGTATAGTAATTTTTTGATGATTTTAGCATTCATCATAAAATGTTTTTATAAGGGTCCTAGAAGATAGTTTCCTCTAAAACCATGTTTTGAGCTCAGAACTTATAGCATTCTATGCTTGGTCTAACAACAGTAAAGTTGTGCAAGTCGCTTAACATTAGGAGAGATGGTGGTCAAGAGTAAACTTATAAAAGTGAAACAAAATGGCAGTCTAATAGGAACTGCTGATAGAAGTGAAAACATAACTCAGAAATTGAGAGCTCACTTTGGAAACTACACGGGTCAACTGGAGGGTGTGGCCATGACCTTGGCCATCTAGATATGCTGACGCATTTCTGGAAAGCCAATTGGAAATTTTCTAGATGGCTAATGGCCATGGTCCAGAGTTCACCCGAAAATTTCTTTTCATTCCAGAGCGCGACGCTAGAATTCAATTCACAGCCCACGGAAAACCTGTTTTGAGGTGCACCAAAAAAAGTTTTCACTTCATATAAGTTGTATCAGGTAGGTACAAACCTCTTCCTCATCACCGGATCCGAAGAGATCGACATCATCGTCGTCATCATCTGCAGGCGCGGGGGCAGTGGTGGGTTTGCCTCCAGCTGTCAAGGGACTGACTCCCGCCGCCCAAGCTTTGCGCTCGGCCGGGGTGTAAGATGCGATCTGGCTGTACCAGCGCAGGGCGTGAGCGAGGCTGGCGGCCGGCGCCTTGCCTACTTGCTCGAACACCTGAACATCGGCTTGAGAAGGTGTATATCTGGAATAGGAGAGCTACCTTTAATCAGCTGGAAGTTCAAGGTCATACCTATCTAGGCTAAATTATCACTAGTCTGGCATTAGGCGTATACATAAAACTACGGAAGTGAATCGATCGGAGTCATCAGGCCTAAAATTAGCGATAAAGATTGTAAATTTAAGGTTAGGTATTTATGAAGAGGTCGACGTGGTTCCCATTCTTTTAATGTTTGTTGAAAGAAATTGGACTTACCCAGAGATATAACTCTTCTCAGCCAAATATTGGTTCAGGTCGTTAAGACCCTGAGCAGTTTTCACGTCACCAATAGCCATTTTGCAAGAAAATTGATAAAAAATCGGATGAAATCACACCACCGGCCAGCAGACACTGAACGAAAGAGCGAGAAAGAAAGTTAGACAATAGATTAAAATTTTGTAATGAATGAATGTAAAAATGAACGAACTTTTCACTAGTGTTTTACATCAGTAGGTAATCGAACATTCGAATGAAGATTTCTTTGTGTTCATTTCGCTTGATCGATTTTTTTGATGAAACGATTTTACCGGTTTCATGACCGTATGAAAAATAAAAAATCTATTCACTGACATTTCTATTGACATAAAATGTGACATCTCTTGTTTTGTGTAATGTGTACTGTCATTGTCATCTGGTCAATTGATTTTTGGAAAACATTTTAGGTACGATTTTAGCAAAAATACGAAGTAAATACGATCGAGTAATAATTATATCATTTAATCCTTCTTAATAAAAGACAGTGCTATACCTAGGACAGTCTATATTATCAAAAAAATAATTAGGTTAGGGTAGTAACTTATGTAACAACAACAGAGGGATTACACGTATTTCTCTTGTTTTGAAGTTGTATTGGACCCAATTCTAGTAGTATTACATAGTTAAGCGTATGTTAGTTAAGTTTTAGTGCTTAAAAGTTCACGAGAAGTTCTTTGAGACAGTGTTTTGTGTGGTGTATAAGTGCGTCAATTTTGCCGCAGAATGCTGCGCCAGCCGTTAACCCGGGCGCTAGCGCTGAGCTCGCCGTCTCGTGCGGCTCCACTGGCAGCGCGTCGTTACGCAGAAGTTGCTCCACAGCCCGAGAAAATTGAAGTTTTCATTGACGACAAACCAGTGCATGTACTCCCTGGTACTACTATTTTGCAGGTTGGTGATGTTGGTGTTTTTGCATAGAAATTTTAGTTTTAATTGTTTCAATTGCTGTCAAGTTTTATGAAGGTATAGCTTTTTAGTGTTTGGATTTTACAACATAACTGAAATTTCAGGCAGCGGCTCTAGTTGGAGTGGAAATTCCTCGTTTCTGTTATCATGAGCGTCTTGCTGTTGCTGGAAACTGCAGGATGTGTCTAGTTGAAGTTGAGAGGTCCCCAAAACCTGCTGCAGCTTGTGCTATGCCTGTCATGAAAGGCATGAGAGTCAAAACTAACTCTGATCTGACGAGGAAGGCTCGTGAGGGAGTTATGGAGTTCCTCCTGGTAAACCATCCATTGGATTGTCCCATCTGCGACCAGGGAGGGGAGTGTGACTTACAGGACCAGTCTATGGCTTTTGGCTCTGACAAAAGTCGATTCACCGATATCCACTTTTCAGGAAAGAGGTCTGTACAATTTTATTTTTTTACTAAAGCTAATATTGAAAGCAATATCATATTTAAGTAAAATGGTTTAGAATTTTGCAATCATGAGTTTGAATCCATTGTACCTATGTGTTGGCTAGTTAAAATTGGTATTTTTCTACTCTTAGTTAATGTGAATAAATTATTTTCATAAAAAACAACAGTTTTATCAGTCCTCAAATTCTTTACAAAATTATTTTAATAGTTATTATTAAAATATGAATTTCTACCATATTTAACTGTCACTGAACCAAAACAAACATTAATAATGTTTGTTTTGGTTCTTGTTTGTTGTTCTTGGTTTGTGTTGTGGTTGATGATTTTTAATATTATGAAAAAACAAAAAATATGTGTCCAATATTTTTCCATGCTCTAGCTGACAGACTAATTAGGATGTTGTATTTTTGACCCAGTCCGGTACCCTATTGGACACCAGATATCCAGTTCTCACACAAAAACTTGAAAACATTATTAATGTTACAACAAACAAACATTATTAATGTTTGTTTTGGTTCAGTGACAGTTAAATATGGTAGAAATTCATATTTTAATAATAACTATTAATGAGAAATAATTTTGTAACTTAACCATGAACTGAACTAACCTAAACCTGTATGACAGGATAATTTTATTGTTTTCAAGTTTTTGTGTGAGAACTGGATATCTGGTCTCCAATAGGGTACCGGACTGGGTCAAAAATACAACATCCTAATTAGTCTGTCAGCTAGAGCATGGAAAAATATTGGAAACGTATTTTTTGTTTTTTCATAATATTAAAAATCATCAAAGATATAGACCATCAAACTTCGAGAGTGGGGGGTCGCGACGTCACTCGTGAGTAAAAATCGCACTCACAAGTGACGTAACACGAAACTTCGAAGCGCTGTATCTTCATCACTTTTTGTTTGTGAAACAAAAGAAAAAATATGTGTACAATATTTTTTGGCAATCTAACTAACGGGCTACTTAGTTTTTTTGAGGATTGTACCCTATTCCCTATTCCACATACACAAAAAAATAGTATTTTTAGGAACCAGAAGTGGTTTCATATTTTTAAAACAACAATTAACAAATCACACCAGTTTCTATTATCAAATTATGAATTATTACACAAAATCACAGTAATTACTAAAATAATAAATCTTTATATCTTAAGCACGTCCAACCCAGACAAGCGTCCCTCCAAAAAGAAAAGAAGATCAATATTCCAGAAAAGAAGTTAGGTTCCAAGGAGGCGGCAGCTATCTTCATGAAACCTCTTTAGTTGCGTCACATCATGTTTGGCTCCGCCCTCTGCCTAGGTGAAGTTCCTAACACGGCCTCTCCTGATGCAGCGTCGTCCTCGACCGCTCGATCACGAATGGATGAATGGTCCTGGGACAGAACCACTGTTCATTTCTTCGTGGCCATCGTGATCTGGAATACGACATAAGTAAAAGCACAGTTCTAACACTCCTTAGATGTTGATTTGAAGAGTTGAATAAGATTTTATCAACAATCACAAGATCACAACTGTTACCGTGCACTCCTAACAGTCACGATATGACAAAATAAAAAGTTGGCGATAAGCTGATAGTTTTTGGTTTAGTCATGTTTAAGACTAGTTGTAATCGCCACATGATATCCGACCACTCGTTGGTTGCACTCGATGCGAACCAAGTTTAGTAAAGGTACGCAGTAACGTTCGACTCGGTCGTACCTGACCTTTAGTTATGCTACAACTAGGGTAGTGGAATAGGTAATTAGAAGCACTGAGGTCATGGATATCTGAATCAGAATTAGAAACATAGTAGTGGATAGATCTCACCAAAGTTACTGTTTTAAACGCGTCGTTGAGATGATCCTTAACATCTGCGAAGGCAAGGTTCGAGACCTCACCGCGTGATGTTGCTGAACCTGTGCTAGCCCGGCCTGTTCCCGAGCGCCAGGCTCTACCGCAGTGACGCCACACGGAGGCTCTGCCGCAGCGACGCCACACGGAGGCTCTGCCGCAGCAACGCCACACGGAGACTCTGCCGCAGCAATGCCACACGGAGGCTCTACCGCAGCAACGCCACACGGAGATTCTGCCGCAGTGACGCCTCACGGACGCTCTGCCGCAGCGAAGCTACACACATTACGTCACACGCCATAGGTTGCTGCACACTGCAAGCGCACGTGGACCGGCTCATGCCATAGGTAGCTGCTCGAAAGCAAGCGCACATAGCCACACACATTACGTCACACGCCATAGGTAGCTGCACACTGCAAGCGCACGTGGACCGGCTCATGCCATAGGTAGCTGCCCGAGAGCAAGCGCGCATAGCCACACACATTACGTCACACGCCATAGGTAGCTGCACACTGCAAGCGCACGTGGATCGGCTCATGTCATAGGTAGCTGCCCGAAAGCAAGCGCACATAGCCACACACATTACGTCACACGCCATAGGTAGCTGCATACTGCAAGCGCACGTGGACCGGCTCATGCCATAGGTAGCTGCCCGAAAGCAAGCGCACATAGCCACACACATTACGTCGCACGCCATAGGTTGCTGCACACTGCAAGCGCACGTGGACCGGCTCATGTCATAGGTAGCTGCCCGAAAGCAAGCGCACATAGCCACACACATTACGTCACACGCCATAGGTAGCTGCACACTGCAAGCGCACGTGGACCGGCTCATGTCATAGGTAGCTGCCCGAAAGCAAGCGCACATAGCCATACACATTACGTCACACGCCATAGGTAGCTGCACACTGCAAGCGCACGTGGACCGGCTCATGCCATAGGTAGCTGCCCGAGAGCAAGCGCGCATAGCCACACACATTACGTCACACGCCATAGGTAGCTGCACACTGCAAGCGCACGTGGACCGGCTCATGTCATAGGTAGCTGCCCGAAAGCAAGCGCACATAGCCACACACATTACGTCACACGCCATAGGTAGCTGCATACTGCAAGCGCACGTGGACCGGCTCATGCCATAGGTAGCTGCCCGAAAGCAAGCGCACATAGCCACACGATGATACTGCACACGTCTCGACGGCGACCCTTCACCGGCACCGCCCCATGGAACGACGTGCTCCGCAGCCACTTGGGTTCGTTGTCCATAAGACCCTGCAACAGTTCAAGTCATGAAGCAAGGTTTTAATGTTCAATGATCGTGTATTACTCTTTGATCCCGAAGTCTTAACTTCACATAGCTCTTATATCTCGCTGACCAACACAAATTTAAAATTCAAAAGTTTGAGAATGTTTTCTGTTCTCATTTACGCAACAATCCTGCTGTTGCCGATTTACTTCAAGTAACCCTGATCCTGTAGTACGCTATTTATCTTGAACATCGGCCCAAACAAACTTTTATCGTAACATCTACAATGCTAGTAGTTTTAACACTGTAATTGTCAAATTGTGTAAGCCCAGTGCGGTTCCTGCGAACAAATATGCATTACAACAGGTCTAGATTCTTCGATCAAATCGCAAAAATTATTCAATAACAGGAATAATCTATTTCATTCCTCTTTTAAAACCGATGATTTAATAGACTTTTTATCGCCCAAGCGAGACACATCTGTGAGCCACTACCAACTCCGGTGAGCTTTTGATGTCACCAATTTGTTAATAAACCGGGGTGGCTATTTTGTTCAATACATCCGTGCCTATTGAAATTAGCACACTAGTTTTTCTGAGGGTACTTGTACCACAAAAAAGTCTATCTCCATAGAAGTTTTTGGAAAGGTCAAGAATATCGTAATCAAATAATCAAATCAAATTAAATAAAAAGTACCTATCGCAAGTAGATTTTAACACTTGGCTGCCGATTCAGCTCAGCGAATAACACGAGGACACGTGTCTGTTTTGCTTTTTAACGTTGAGAAATAAAAGTCAATGTAAATAAAGCAGTACGGTTTGACCAGTATATCGATTAAATACGTCAACCGGTATCTCATCTCCGTAAGCAGCGAGATTTTACTTATCTAGGCATTGATACGAAACATTAGATGTACCCTGAGCACCATGAAATCGGTAATAAACTGTGTCTATGTCTGTAGCGTAAGCGGTTTACACTTATATAGATTGGTGGGTCTACTAGACCCCTAGAAATCGCTAGCGACGAGGCATGCTGTGGTTCTACTTATTTTGGTTATTGACGACGAATAGTGATAAGTAAAAACGTCCGGCAGTGACCGCTTCCTCCATCCGAAAAGAAAGGAAAGAGTGAGCTCGCTATCTAGGCATTTCGTGACAAAAATGACTTGGTTCGGTGTCTTAGAGTCAGTGCGACGCTTAACATAGCGTTAATTAATCGTGTAACAGACCCTTTTTTTACAATTCGTACACATGAACGGTGAAATGTTAGACAATTTATAAATGTTGATTTTATATCCGCATTCATTATTTTAGGTCAACAAGGTTGTATGTTGTAGATGACCAACAATACAATTTGTAACATTGGACTGAAACCTGCGCGCTGTGGAGATAGTTACGTGTGAGTGAAAGTTTACGTGATCAGAACAGATTTTCACAGAAGCAGGTCAATTCGGGAATATTTCACAGATCATTTTAGGCTTTATATTGGTTTAACAAAATAAATTCAGCTAACTCGTTATGTTAGAATTGGCAGCAAACATCGCAGCCTGACCTCGTAGGTCAATAATTCTCCAAATAACGATATGGCGTTTTGAAGTCATTCGATAGACCTCTAACAATATTAAGGCATGGTAAATAGGGCAAATTTATGAGTAAGTAGACGGTATTTTAAACAAATTGTCAGCGACATTGAATTTTTCGGGGAAACTGACCGAAATTCAGTCTTAAAATTGGACGAAGTGCGATTATCGGCAATCCAATCGTTTAACCATGCATCCTCCTTAAGATACTTTCCAATCCGCGACTACCACTCGTGGTCGCTCCAACGATTGAGGTCACATCCATGGTCTATCTCCGCGCACTAAACATCAAAATCGTGAACGTTCGGATCAAAATTTGAAATGTAGCAACGACTAGGTTTCGATACAGCAAAGAAGGCATTCAAGGCTCAATACGCGCTGTTATCAGTATAAGTTGGAACGGACTCACCAAACTTGCTGAGCTTGCCATCTACGACCAGTGGCGTAGAAACCTGGCGTTCCGGCGTTGGACGTGCTTTAGATGCGTATGCCAAAGTCGTTAATCTATCCTCTAGGTGTTAATCTAACCATACAATTGTATCTAGAACATAATTACATGTGCTATTTTCTCGAGATCGGGTTTGAGATCTATGTGTCTTTAGACCGAGAAGCTCGATCCGACATAATAAAAACAAATTTACTTACGTATGTTAACAAAAATAAAATGAAGAGATATACGCACACAAAGATGGTAGGCACAGAACACATTTTTACAATGAAAAAGTGAAAAACAAAAGGCTGCGGTGATAGCCAGCAGATACGTGAGCGGTTTTCGAATCCCACTTCTGATTTTAGGAACCAGAAGTGGTTTCATATTTTTAAAACAACAATTAACAAATCACACCAGTTTCTATTATCAAATTATGAATTATTACACAAAATCACAGTAATTACTAAAATAATAAATCTTTATATCTTAAGCACGTCCAACCCAGACAAGCGTCCCTCCAAAAAGAAAAGAAGATCAATATTCCAGAAAAGAAGTTAGGTTCCAAGGAGGCGGCAGCTATCTTCATGAAACCTCTTTAGTTGCGTCACATCATGTTTGGCTCCGCCCTCTGCCTAGGTGAAGTTCCTAACAGTATAGTATAAAAATAAACTTAGTTTTAATCATATCTAAGTTTAATTTACTTGCACAATGAAATCAACAATATTTAGTTACTAATTAAAAAATATTGATGGATATTTTTTTACATGTGATTATATGAATAGATACTATTTATTGTACATACCAAAACAAAAACACTTATTCAGGAGAAGAAAAACAATAAAAATTACTGTTACAATCAACCCAACCTAAGCAAAACTTGCACTATGATAGCCAGACAGATGATGAAATGCTTTTATGTATAATTGTAAATATGTACATCAAACAAGACTGGATGAAACACATAGAACAATGTTAGAACTAAAATATTACAAAATATTTAACTGCTTCTAGGGCTGTTGAAGACAAAGATGTGGGCCCCCTGATCAAAACTATAATGACCCGTTGCATCCACTGCACTCGGTGCATCCGGTTTGCCTCTGAGGTGGCGGGAGTTGATGATTTCGGCACCACAGGCCGAGGCTCTGATATGCAGGTACTATCCTTTTCACAATTTGGACTGTCATTCAAAACTATAACTACATACTTGTAATACTTGTAAATGAAAAAATATGAATACCTACCCACTGAATTTTTTTTAACATGATCATATATTTTGACAACCCTTTTGTGTATTTCGCTGCTGAAATTGTATAACTAAATTAATTTATGTGAGACATTATTATTGTAGCCTTTAACTATTTATTTTAGTAAATATTAATTGAAAGAGTATTAAATCTTGCAGTAGGTACACAGACTTTCTAAAAGATCAATTGAAAATTTGTTGTTGTTCAAAATATGTTAAAAAATCAATAGTTGTTTTCATTAATAATGTAAGATAGCTGTTATTAAGAAATTATTATGACTGGTGATTTAGTGATTTTCTATCTACCACTCTACAGTTGTTATTTTGATTTTATAAACAAAATTGGTGTATTGACTGTTCGAGCTGTTAAGGTACAAATTCGCGCTGAGACCGCGACACGAAACCGCGACCGGAGCCCGCGACAGGCACTTGACATTATTGGATTGTATGGGCACCAGTTCGCGCCGAGACTGCGACAGGAGACCGAGAGACACACGTGTCGCGGTGTCGGCACGAACTGGCGCCCATACAATTGCATAATCTTATGTGCCTGTCACGGTCTCCGGTCGCGGGCTCCTGTCGAGGTCTCGCGTCGCGGTCTCAGCGCGAACCTGTACCTTAAAATGTGCTTTACGTTACACTGATCTAGTTGAAGAGCTTGTGACTAGTCAGATATGGAATGAATTCATTGTTGTACAAAGTGTTGCTTCTAAACAAATTTTGGAATTTTCTTGTAGGTTGGAACATACGTGGAGAAGATGTTCCTATCAGAGTTATCTGGCAACATCATTGACCTGTGCCCTGTGGGAGCTCTCACCTCCAAGCCATACAGCTTCGCGGCTCGGCCCTGGGAAACTAGGAGGGTAAGATATTTGCTTAGTTTTATTAAACAATTTAATACAATCTTATTTATCCTTACCAATATTATAAATGCGAAATTTTGTGTCTATGTTTGTTACTCTTTTATGCATAAACTACTGCAGGGACTAGATACAATTTGATACATAGATAGATAGATAGATATACTCTTTATTGACTGACCAAAGAAAAAGAAATACAGAAAAAAAAGAACAATACATTTTAAAGTAGTGCGACAGTGGGCGGCCTTATCGCTGAAAGCGATCTCTTCCAGGCAACCTTAGGATGGATAATAATATTTGGACAAGTATACGGGGTGTGCAAATAAGAATTAAACTTAGTAAAATTATATACATACATATAAATATATTGGAAAGAAAATAACAATTATGAAAAAAAAAAAATATATAATGATACTGTCATAAATCTTATACAATAATACAAGTAATTTAGTTAAAAATAATAAACTAATATATATAGATAGATAATAAATATAGTCTGGAATCACACAGACAAATTTTTATCATTGGGAAAATAATGGGATCGGGATCTATGTGTGGAAACAGCGGGGCGCTATTTTGTCTTTTTTATACTTATAGCATAAACAGTCCACTTTATGTTTCCCACTGCTCGGACTCGGAAGAAGGCTCTCAAAAGTATAGAGTCAAGACCATAATCGACTTAACTAGCCATGTGCAGGTTGGAGAATGACACATGACCTCGATATGTTGAAATATAAATATCAGCTCATTTTACCTACTCTTGTTTGTTGTTGTTCAGATTGACTCAGTGGACGTTTTGGACCCTCTTGGCAGCAACATTGTAGTCGCGACTAGAACCAACGAAGTGTTGCGTATTCTCCCGAGGACCAATGAGGTAAGACACCTTTAATTCCTCGATTATTGGGTAAATATTTAGTTTACTAGTACTTAGGAAACTTGGAATGTTGTGTAACCCTGGAATTTGACAGCAATTAGCTATCAAAAACAAAAGCTCCTATAACCGTAGGATTGCAATCTCACGGGAAGATAAAAACAGGGATATATGTATAATGTGACATGTATAATGTGTGCTTACAATTTTATGGTGCCACATAATATGTAACTAAATAATTTAATTTCATCTCAGCCCGATTTTCGACTCTTCAGCTTCCTGGCTCACCCACCATATACACCATTTTTCTATCGGACTGCTCGTAGCTCGTGAAAGCAACATCGTTTCATGGTTGATGTTCCAAAGACAAAAAAAAACATAATAAAATGTATGTATCGTAAACTGACTATAAAACTCACTGTATCGTTTCTTGGTACCAGGAGATCAACGAGGAGTGGCTATCGGACAAGTCCAGGTTCGCGTGCGACGGGCTGAAGCGACAGCGCCTGGTGACGCCCATGGTGGCGCACAGCCGCGGGAACCTGACCCCGTGCGAGTGGGAGGACGCTATGGTCGCCGCCGCTAGTGCCATTAGGAAGTGCCCTCCTGGGAAGGTAACGCATACACATCTACATTATTTTTTGTGGATACACATACACATCTACATTATTTTTTGTGGATACACATACACATCTACATTATTTTTGGTGGATAAACATACACATCTACATTATTTTTTGTGGATACACATACACATCTACATTATTTTTGGTGGATAAACATACACATCTACATTATTTTTTGGTGGATAAACATACACATCTACATTATTTTTGTGGATACACATACACATCTACATTATTTTTGGTGGATAAACATACACATCTACATTATTTTTTGTGGATACACATACACATCTACATTATTTTTGGTGGATAAACATACACATCTACATTATTTTTTGGTGGATAAACATACACATCTACATTATTTTTGTGGATACACATACACATCTACATTATTTTTTTGTGGATACACATACACATCTACATTATTTTTGGTGGATAAACATACACATCTACATTATTTTTTGTGGATACACATACACATCTACATTATTTTTGGTGGATAAACATACACATCTACATTATTTTTTGGTGGATAAACATACACATCTACATTATTTTTGGTGGATAAACATACATATCTACATTATTCTTTGTGGATACACATACACATCTATATTATTTTTTTGTGGATACACATACACATCTACATTATTCTTTGGGGATACACATACACATCTACATTATTCTTTGGGGATACACATACGCATCTACATTATTTTTTGTCTCTGAGGCCTCCAGTGTTTAGTGTCTATAGTGTCATCTGTTGGTTTCCAAATATTAATAAACACTTTTACGTTGGTTTTATTTATAAACCAACAGAAATACAACAAACATCATCTGATTATAAATGTCAAAGTTGCTGGCTGTTTGGATGTCTGTTGCTCAGTCACGTCGTAAAAGTGTGAACGAATCGGGCTGGAATTTGTATTTTAAATTTGACGAATAGATAGATTATGGTCTCGAAGAACACATAGGCTATTTTTAATCCCGAAAAAATAACGGGAACTACGCGGATGAAACCGCGGATCGCTGCTAGTACGTCTAATAATGCCAAAGTTTGGACGTCTCTTGCTCAATCACATCGTAAAGTGTGAACGAATCAGACTGAAATTTGGAACATAAATAGATAGATTATGATCTTGAAGAACATAGGCTACTCTTTATCCCGGAAAAAATAACCGGAACGGGAACTACGCGGGTAAAATCGCGGGGCGCTGCTAGTTAGTAATATCTAGTAAATAATAAAGTCGCGGTTTCACCGCAGTGTAGTTTCCAATGCCGTTATTTTCCAGGGATAAAAAGTAGCCTATTTGTTCTTCTAGACTACAATCTATCTATGATATTGCAAGCTTGTCAGTTTTTTATCGGATACACTTCGGAGAGTGTGCGACTGATCTGCATGATCTAATACCACCTTGCCCTTTTTTCTATCGGACTTCTCGTAACTCGAAGAAGCGGCACCGTTTCATGGTTGATGTTCCAAAGACACGGACTAAGAGGTTTGACTCTACTTTTGTGATAAGAACGTCTAGGCTGTGGAATGAGTTGCCAGAGTGGGTTTTCCCTGATAGTTATAACCTTGGTGTCTTCAAATCGAGAGTGAATCGGTTTCTTCTAGGTAAACACGCTCCATCGTAGACCGCATCGTCGCTTAACATCAGGTGAGATGGCGGTCAAGTGTAAATCTATAAAAGTTAAAAAAAAAAAAAAAAATTTTTTATCCATTGATTTTATTTCGTGAACTGTGAATTATTCTTTAGTTTATTGATTTTCTTTAAAATTTACTCTAATGCTAATGTGAGGCCACCGCGCCATCCTAATTTAATGCATTTGGACGGACACTTTTCCATGTACACAGATGATAGTCTTTAGCTCAACCGTCCATAAGGCTTCTAAGCATAAATCTATTTATAAGGACATGGCCAAAGGTGCAACAAAATGGCACAACTGCGTTGGACCTAAAATTGCAATTTTAGGCCCAGTGCTACTCAGTTCACAGAACGATCAGTGCGCGGGAGTGAACGAGTTTTTGCTGGTCCGCGAACGCGGCACTCACGTAGTTCGTATGGTTTATAAACAGATGTCGCTGTTTTTGCTTGTATTAAGAAATGTTCTACAAAATGTTCAGTAAGCCACGTCCTTCCTTTGAAGTCATTGCTTATAAGTGATTGTCTAGTTCTAGTAGCTGGCTGTCGCTCGTCCGTCGCTAGTTTCGTGCCTCTAGCCTTAAGTTGTTTGTTTGGTTCCAGTTGTTGGCCGTGGCGGGCGCGCTCGCGGACGCGGAGGCGCTGGTGTCGCTGAAGGACCTGCTGAACCGGCTGGGCTCGGAGAACACGTGCACGGAGCACTACTTCCCCACCGAGGGCTCCGGCACCGACCTGCGCTCCTCTTACCTGCTCAACACTAAGATCGCCAGTTAGTATCTTTGATTTTTTTTTAAATAAAGAGTGACGAGACTATCAGGATATTTGCCTGATGGTAAGCAACATGCCTGCTACATAACAGCACAGTGACACGCAGTTAATGGAACATGAAGAGTCCAAATCATTACCTAGCACTGCACTGCGCTCGTCACCCAGACATCTAAGATGTAATGTCTCTAAGCCGTGTAATTTCTCTGGATACATTGCCCTTCAAACCGGAACCCAGCAATGTTTGCACATTACTGCTTGATGGTAGAATAACTGGCAAAGGTGTGGTACTTTCCCAGGCGGGCTCTGCTAAGAGTCCTACAACTACTAGTCGTTATTCTATAAAAGCTAAAAGCTTGTCTGTGCATGTCACATTCTGTGCATGAACATTTTAAGACTTTAAACTATGTACTGATAACTGGCGTACACCCCCAGACGTGGAAGACGCCGACTTCGTTCTCCTCATCGGCACCAACACACGTCTGGAGGCGCCACTGTTGAACGCCCGCATCCGCAAGGCGTTCATCCACAAGGACACCGACGTCGCTCTCATCGGGACACCAGTCGATCTCACATACGAATACACGGTATGGGGCTTGTTTTGTAAGAATAGTAGATTATGCTACAATTGTGTATAGTTAATAGTTAGTCATCACCGCTGAGGCGCCATTAAGGATTGAGCCGAAGGTGAGGGCCTTAAGCGAGCCGAAGACGGTAATCATCAATACACACGTGTATTATACGACGTTGTTCAACACACTTGTGAATAAAATAACAATAAAAAATAATTAGAACAGTGAAAAAGAGCTGAAAGAGATAAACATTTTTTCGTTTTGGCGGGAAAAATTAATCAGTTGTCATAATAAGCGCGCAACTAAGCCATACACTAAAAAAAAATAAGATTTTTTTTGCTTTCTGTGGATAGCGTTTTCTTAGCCACTTACAAAATGTGGAATTCTTTTTTCTTTATTACAAAAAAACAAAAGTTATATTTGAGTGAATGTTTTATTCTATGACACATACCTAAGAGTTAAAATTATTCATTTAAAGACGAAGTTGCACGAAGTGAGCAAGCAATAGCTACATTAATTCCTTTGTTCTATTGAACACAACCTTTTTTGTATCGGCACTTTTTTAGAACAAAGCAACTCAATCAATAAAAAACTCTATAACTCAGTTGTGAGTAATAGTAATGAAAAAGTCACAGTTTGATTATAGGTGTCATTACATGCCTGATTGCGGGGAAATTAGAGCCACTTTATGAGCAAGTATGTTGAAAATTATCTTATTCATCACGTTAATTCAATCATGCACATATAAATACCCTAACACAAGCGATTGATAGAATCTTTTAGAAATCTGTTAATGTTAAATTATCCACTTTCGCCTCCTACGAGTAGTAATGTGGCAAAACCTGCCAGGAAAATATCTTCGTCTTCGTCTTCCCACTGCGGTGTCAGTGTCGCCAGAGTATAGATAATAATATAAAATGTTATCTCGTATAAAATATCGTGCTACTATCGTGCTAGTACGTCTCAAACAAGAATGACAGCCCGGAGAGACGGGATGACGCTGGAAAGACAGATGGCTGGTGGAAAAGACATCTGACGGATGGAAAGACATCTGACTGCTGGAAAGACAGTCGAGGGTGAAGGCCTAGCAAGCCTAACCCGGGAAATGAAATCGCTAAAAGTCCGAAAAAGAAAAATACCCCTGGGACAGTCCGAGAGGGGGGGCGGAAGATCTGTCCACCGGTGGATAATAACGACGACCCTGGCGCGAATACGGACTTGAGATGCCCTACGTGCGGGAAAATTTACAAGAGACGAGCCTGGTACCTAAAGCACTTAAAGACACATGATGGTGTTGAAGCACGACAGCCGTCGGTCAGTACTTTGACAATCACTATGGATAGAGTTGACCCTCATATATCCCAAGGTGAACCATCGAGTGAAAACTACCAGGAGTCCATTGTCATCAGGACACGTCTTGGCATACCCAGCCTAAAAAATTCCACCTGGAAAGTTCATGACGAAAACTTGGCTATATTGTTAGAACATCCTGGTACAAAACAAGACCCAAACAGCCAAGTAGAAACTTTTCAGGACACCATCTATTCATACTTCTCTGAGCACTATCCTCCATCTACTTATTATGCTCAAAATAACAAGGAAAATACGTTCAAAATGAAATTGCGGAGGAAGAAAAGAGAACTAATAAAACGTCTTCGTTTAGCTAAAACCATGGGCGACAACCATCTAAGTCACCAACTGTCCAGGGCTCTAAGATCAATCCTTAAATTAATACAAGGAATATCGCTACAAATCAGTAAAAATCGTGATAATCTAAACAGAGCTAAACACGAAGTAGACTTCGATAAAAACCCTTTTCAATACTCGAAAAGTATTTTCAGAGAACAAAATGGGAAGCTTATCTTGACTAATGAGCAAATTTACGATCACTTTAAAAGCACATACGAAGTGCCTAAACGCGGGAGCTCGTACGTAGTACCAAACATCCAAAGACCTAATGATCCTCTGACAGGCTTTCAAAGCACTCCACCTAGTGAAGAGGAAGTAAACTATCAAATTAAGAAGAAAACTACTAAATCAGCTCCAGGCCCTGATGGCATTCCCTACATAGTGTATAAAAAGTGTCCATCAGTTCGTAAACATATCTTAAATATATTCAGTAAGATCTGGTCAGGAAAGCAAATCCCAAAATCATTTGGAAGAGCAATTTTTGTCCTGATTCCTAAAATGCAAGAAGTAACTCATCCAAAAGACACAAGACCGATAGCCCTAACCAATACAATTTCTAATTTTTTTTTCAGTATATTGCAAACAAAAATGACCACATTTATGGCTAGCAATAGGTATTTCAGGCCCAACCACCAGAAAGGCTTCTTGCCTGGTATTTCTGGATGCCTGGAACACAATACATTACTAGCGGAAAGTTTGAAAGATGCCAGAACACATGAGAGACAAATAACAGTCTGCTGGATAGACCTAGAGAACGCATTTGGTTCCGTGCAGCATGAACTTATGTTATTTGCCCTAAAATGGTATAACTTTCCTGCTGTAATTATTGACATAATTAATTAATATTATAATCACTTAAAATTCGTTATAGCAGTAAACAAGGAATACTCAAAACCACTTAAATATAATGTGGGACTATTCCAAGGGTGCTGCTTATCACCAATAGTATTTAATATAGTTATAAATATTCTAGTAGATAAATTAATATCCCGTGAGAAGAAATGGGGCTACCGGTTTAAAATCAACAATAAGTACACTGAGTCAATTTTAGCCTTTGCGGACGACCTTGCAATACTTACACGAAATCCCAAACAGTGTCAAGAATTGTTGAATGATGTTGATGAGTTCTGTACATGGACGGAGGGAATGAGGACAAAACCAAGTAAATGTCATTGTTTATGTCTGGGTAGATGAGATACCAAATATACTTCGTACGATCCGGGACTCTCCATAAGTGGCCAAAGAGTTGCCACAATAGCAGAGGCAGTGCCTTTCAAATTTCTTGGTAGAAAGATAGACTACAAAGGACGTACACCATCATTAGAGGTAGTTGTTGGAAACTTCATGAACGACCTCAATAAGGTAGACCAACAGCCTATCAGCAATATCAAAAAAGCATGGATATATGACAACTATCTCACATCACGTCTCACTTGGCCTTTCCTAGTATATGACATCGGTAAAACCCTCCTGGCAAAACTAGATGCTAATGTCATAAAGATATTGAAGTCATGGTTTGGATTGGCACATCCGGCTGATCCCTCTACTCTCTTTAGGGATCACAATAGTTTTGGGCTGAAACTAAAAAAACCATCCGAACTCTACAAACACCTAAGAGTTACAAAAACGCATGTTTTGGGAAAGTCGAAAGACGAATTAATTGCATCTCTCCCAAAAGACAAAAGTGCTTCGGACCTTGAATCTAGACTTCAATTCCACAAACAATTTATGGCAGGTGCGCAAGTAAATACAGCTGGGTTGGGTGCGAGTAAGAAAAGGGAAGACCGAGATATGGTAAAAACCTTTCTACAACAAGACGAAAATGATAGTTACAAAGTGCACGCTATGAATTTAGAAATGCAAAGTGAGTGGTTAACCATAGGTGAGTTTTGTATCCCATTAGCTCTGAAGTGGCGCACCTTGCTATATGACTGGTCTCCTGCCTTATTAAAATTTTATCTGAACGCTTTCCAAATGACCCTCCCTGACCAGAGTAACTTGGTAAGGTGGGGAAAAGCCTCTGAAAAATGTTGCTATACTTGTGGTGAGGCGATATGTACAGCAAGGCACATATTGGTGGGATGCAAGGTGCTCCTTAATAGGGGTCATTACTCACAGCGCCATGACAGAGTACTTGAAATCATACGTGAAGCCGTAAGCCTTTCGGTAGCTAGAGCCCAAAAGGGATTGACGATAAACAAAAGACAAATTAACTTTGTAAAAGAGGGCTCAACTTCAAACTCCAAGAACAAGCCTTACTCAATCCTGGGTTCAGCTCCTGATTGGACTATTTTAATGGACACGTATGAAAAGCACTACAAAATCCCAGAGGATGTGGGTGTTTCGTCATCCAGACCGGACATTTTCCTTTTTTCTAGGGCTACGAAACGCATAGTCCTGGTAGAACTTACCGTACCGTGGGAAACTAATATACCTAAAGACCACGCGATGAAACAAAATAAGTATTACGACCTTCAAAATGAATTAACAAAAAATGGCTATGTAGTTAATTTATACGCTGTAGAAGTAGGAGCGAGAGGTATACCAGCAAAATCTCTCTATAACCTGCTTAAAGACCTTGGATTGTCCAGAAGTGCAGTAAGTTCTATACTAGAACGAGTATCTAAAGCTGCACTAGTAGGATCATATCGGATTTGGCTGGGCAGGGAGAGAAATACGAGTAGTGAAGGTGAGTGTTGACGTACGTCAATATAAGGGGCCCCTTTTAAACCTACTACCCGAGTCACAAGTCTTGGGGTCTATTCGATATTTCTCTCTCTGCCACACGATGGACCCGGCACCCGCACGGTGAATCCATGGAATGCTAAGAAGTACGTCTCTAAACACAAGATTAATAATAACAAAAACGTTCTGATATGATCATATTAATATCTGATATTTTGTTGGATCCCCCTGTAGCTAACTCACATTATGGGACCTGAAGTTTATAACTCTCTTCCCAAAATAGTTATATCTGCCCCAAGTTTCGGCAGCTTCAAAAACAGATTAAAGTGCTGGCTTATCGATCAAACTTTTTATAGTTAGACCGAATTTTTAGGGAGTGATGGCAAAGTCCTATAAAAAATTATACAAAAATTGGACATGGGTCAGTACAATTGTTATAAAAACATATTATACTCATATAATGCTTGACAGTTTTCTGTACAATAATTATTATAATACAGTAAAGTAGTCATTTCAAACTTTGAAAATGCATGCAATTTGTATGCTCTCTTTGTTTTGTTTTTATTTTGTCTTTATTGACGTGTAAATTATACATTTATGAATAAAGTACTTTGACTTTGTATCAACACATAGAATCCCCACTACTGGGGCACGGGTCATCCGCTAACCAAGTAGGAAACCATGGTCCAACACGCTGGCCAAGTTGCATGTTGGCACTTGTATTTTAGGAGTTAAATCATCTCCGACATGCAGGTATTCTCACGATGTCTTTAGCTCCTTCACCGTTTTTATGTTACTGCCAATACGCACATGATTTTGAAACGATAGTGGTGCGTGTGGGATTCAAATGAAGGGCTCTGGATCGGCAGTTGCCATTCTCCTGATTAGCCATAACTTTTTAGAGCAGGTATAGCTTACTAGAGCAGCCGTAACGTTCTAGAAACTAGACCAATCGTAACTTACTAGACCAGTCGTAACTTACTAGACCAGTCGTAACTTACTAGACTAGTCGTAACTTACTAGACCAGTCGTAACTTATTCGACCAGTCGTAACTTATTAGACCAGTCGTAACTTATTAGACCAGTCGTAACTTATTAGACCAGTCGTAACTTACTAGACCAGTCGTAACTTATTAGACCAGTCGGAACTTACTAGACCAGTCGTAACTTATTCGACCAGTCGTAACTTACTAGACCAGTCGTAACTTATTAGACCAGTCGTAACTTACTAGACCAGTCGTAACTTACTAGACCAGTCGTAACTTACTAGACCAATCGTAACTATGTTTACGTGTTGTTATCCAGTGACGTCGCTGGGCGTGGCTGAAGTGGTCCCTCGTCTATGGCCTTACACATAAAGGGGCCTCGCGACACCACTTTCAATGCGATACCATCTAAACCGTTTAATTTTAAATTCAATGGAACCTATATTAAATAAATCCTACTTCCTACTAATGTTATAAATGTATGGATGTTTGGATATTTGGATGTTTGGATGTTTGTTGCTCAATCACGTCCTAACGTATGAACGGATCGGGCTGAAATTTGGAACACAGTTAGGTTCTAGTCTGGAAGAACACATATGCTACTTTTTATCCCGGAAAACAACGGGAACAATGGGAATTTTATGTGTATGTTCACCTATTTCTCCGTCAATAGTGGACCGATTTTCAAAATTCTTTTTATATTTAAATAATGTCTTGGTGTAGCACGTGGGCGACTCCGCGTCGATCGTGAAAGACTTCGCCACCGGCACGTCGTCGCACGAAGTCCTGAAGCGTCTCCAGAGCGCCAAGCGGCCGGCGGTGATCCTCGGCGCCGACCAGCTGACGGGCCCCGAGGGCGCCGCGCTCCTCGCCTACACGCAGGAGCTGGCGTTGGGGCTCCAGGAACGACTCGACGATAAGGAGTGGCAGGTAACGCATCAACTTCGGATCTCTTCTTGATTTTTTCAACCACGAAATTCTCATTTTAATACCAGTTGCCCCTTAAATCCCCGACTACAGGCCCGTGAACAATATGTATGGGTCAAATGTAGGAGCTATGTAGGATGATATAGAAGGGTGTAAAGTAATAAGATTCAGCACTATGCCGGCACTTGTAAGCTGTCCAACTGAGTGCAGTTGAAGTAGGGGGTTTGCAACCCTCTATCATTTCTCCTTGTCGCATGATATTTGGACAAATATGAATAGAAGATATAGAGTAATTGTATAATGATGTGTGCAGGTATTGAACGTGCTCCAACGCACCGCGTCTCAAGTGGCAGCGTTCGACCTGGGCTACAAGCCGGGCGTGGGCGCGGCGTTGGACGCCGGCCCACAGGTGGTCTTCCTGCTGGGCGCCGACAGCGGCGTCGTGTCACGAGACACCCTGCCCAAGGACGCCTTCGTCATCTACCAAGGTAATGGAGCCCGACTTATGTGGCGAGAACTATAGCAACGGTGGGACTATCGTAGCGTTTCGTGTTTTCTATACACAGATTAGATACCCTGTTTATCGGCGATGATACGAATCTCGCCTACTAACACAACTCACCAGCTGGGGCGCAGGACGAGGTACAATACCGCGCTTGTGATTAGCCGAATATCCGTGTGATGTGCACTACTTACCACGAATGATTGGACACATGATCTCGAAAGATTCTAGATGCATGTCGGTTTCCTCACGATGTTGTCCTTCTTAGTTTTGTGACGTGAAAACTTCATTTGTCGCGTCACAGACAGATTTTTCGTGGGCTGTGAATTGAATTCTATTCTAGCTAGGAAATTATAAGAAATCTCGGGTTAACTCGGGACCATGGCCATTGGCCATCTAGAACTGCGACAGCATTTCCCATTGGCTATCTGGAAATGCTTATGCATTTCTAGATAGCCAATGGCCACGCCATGCTCATGGCCACTCCCTCCGGTTTTACCTGCGTAGTTTCCAAACTAAGTTATCAAATTCTGAGTTATAAGTTTTCACTTTTATCGGTAGTTCCTATGACTGCCATTTTTTTTTCATATTATGTAAATAGATAGGGATTGAGAGTGGGTTTCGAGCACACATGCTTGCTTAGGGCTGACTGACTGACATTGTGTCAAACTTATGAATGGATGCTGATTTGCTCGTAGCACGCATGATGCCTAAAAATTAGCACTATTTAGTAGTAGTAGTATTTAGTAGAACTGGCGTGTCCACCCATGAGTTAGATTAAAAAGTCACGAAATAACTTTTTATGATGAAAATCACGAAATGCCATTTACCGAAAAATCTACTTTATATACAGGTCACCACGGTGACGCGGGAGCTTCGATAGCGGACGTGGTGCTCCCAGGCGCCGCCTACACGGAGAAACGAGCCACGTACGTGAACGCTGAGGGCCGCGCGCAACAAACACTGCCCGCCGTCACGCCGCCCGGCAAGGCGCGCGAGGACTGGAAGATCATACGGTCAGTACTACCCTATCACCACTACATAGAGCTCAAATCCGTCTGTACTCATGTATATAACGCGCAACAAACCCTGCCCGCCGTCACGCCGCCAGGGAAGGCGCGCGAGGACTGGAAGATCATACGGTCAGTACTACCCTATCACCACTACATAGAGCTCAAATCCGTCTGTACTCATGTATATAACGCGCAACAAACACTGCCCGCCGTCACGCCGCCAGGGAAGGCGCGTGAGGACTGGAAGATCATACGGTCAGTACTACCCTATCACCACTACATAGAGCTCAAATCCGTCTGTACTCATGTATATAACGCGCAACAAACCCTGCCCGCCGTCACGCCGCCAGGGAAGGCGCGCGAGGACTGGAAGATCATACGGTCACCGTATGGTGCCTTATCACCACTACATAGAGCTTAAATCCAACTGTATAAATGTGCCGCGTGAACGCAGAGGGTAGGACGCGATAGACGCTGCCCACCGTCACGCCGATCGGCAAGGCATGGGATTACTGAAAGATCAGTCAGTACTTCGCATTACCTACATGCGTAATAACAGTATTTCTGTACCTATACAAGTATTGTGGGACATTAGTGCTGTTCAATACTAAAATTCTAAGTTTTCACGTCTACCTCCAGTCCCACAGGGACAGGACAGGGTCCCACTGACAATGTTTTTTTTCAAAACTTGCCTCATAAAATGACTCTAATTTCACCGCAATTAGGCATATAACTAACCGTGACTTTTTCATTGCTATTTATTATATATAGTTTCATTCTAGTTTTACATCATTGACTAATTATTTCTCTAATCATACTTTTTATTAAACAAATAAAATATTTTTTTTTATTATTATTCTCTTCATAAAAAGAAAGAAAAACGTGTATTGTCTTGAACAACGACGTTTGATACACGTGTATATTGATGATCACCGACCTGGGCGTTCTTGAGACCCTCTACAACATCTCTAGACACTTGAGACAAAGCAAATAAATGTGTGTTCTGGCAATTTTGCATTTTTAAATCGTACGGGGATAAAACAGGGGTTGAAATGGGGGATGAAAGTGTATATCGAAGTTCGTAATTGTTGAAGATACAACGATGAAACTTCGTATCAAATTCGTATCATGACACTTGACGCAAAGCAAACAAATGTTTGTTCTTGCAATTTTGTAATTTCAAACTGTACGGGGATGAAATGAGGGTTGAAATGGGGGATGAAAGTTTGCATGGCAGTTCGTAATTGTTTAAGATAAAACCCTGAAACTTCGTATCTAGACACTTTTGACGAAGCAAATAAATGTTTTTTCTTACAATTTCGTAATTTCGAAATGTACGGGAAAGAAATGCGGGATGAAAGTTTACATGGAAGTACGTCATTGTTGAAGATCAAACCATATCAAACCAATAAAATTTTGCAACTAGACACTTGAAATCCATACTAATATCCAAATTATTATGTATGTGAAATTAACTCTGTCTATCTGTGACATTTTATCGCGTAAACCACTGAACCAATTTTGATGAAATTGTATAAAAATGTTTTAATGTACTTAAGCGGTTTTTGTGAACGCAATTTGGGATTGTGTACAATTACTGCCTCTGTTACCTTAATATTTATTTTGCGCGCACGAAGTCGCGTGTAAAAGCTAGTGTACTATACAACGTGGTGGATTTACCCCCAACAATATTTTAACAGTCCATTCTAACACTGATGTACACTTCATCACCCAAGGTCTCTTTCCCCTCAGCACGCTAGATCACGAGATAATTCGAGTCAAAGTTTGACGTAAAATTTCCACCAAATCACGAGCTTCAACCCTAAAGCATGTACAGCAGACAAACGACCTTGCCGCCGACGCCGCGACGTCGTACAAAAATCAGTGCGGAGATCTGGCCATTAGGGGTATGTCAAATGAAATAACAATCAAAAAAAATATTTATTTTATGGAAAAAAAATTTTGAGCTTTCATGCGTAATTTTCACATACATGATTCTAAACTTAATGTAGATGAACTACCATAAATATTGTTGCACCTTTCTGCAACACCTTGTATAGTTGTTTGTTTATGTAGCGCGCTGTCGGAGGTGGTAGGCGCGCCGCTGCCATACGACACGCTGGACGAGGTCCGCGGCCGCCTCGCCGAGGTCAGCCCCGCGCTCGTCGCCTACGGGGACGTGCAGCACAACAACTACTTCGCGCAGTCACGCGCGCTCGCTAAGGTAAACCTTATAACTATAACTGTAGAGTCTATTCTCGTAGTGTTTCGTTAGCTCCTTAAGGGTGAGGATTGTAAGTGAAAAAGTCCGAGATTTGAGTTAAGTTGCTATGGCAATAATACGTGCAGCACAACAACTCGCACGTGCAGGCGCGCGTAGTAGTTGTGGTGAACCTTCTATACGTGTAGAGTCTATACTTTTAGTGTGTCGGTAGCTCGTTAAGGGTGATGATTGTAAGTGAAAAGGTCTGAGTTTTAAGTTATTTGCTATGGGTATAATCCGTGCAGCACAACTTTGCTGTTATGAGAACTTTGTTATGTTATGTTAACTCAGAATTTGATAGCTCACTTTGGAAACTACTCGGGTGAAAACGGAGGACGTGGCGATGGTTCCGTGCTTACCCGAAGATTTCTTTCATTAACGAATGTGGCGCATGAGCTCAATTCATAGCTCACGAAAAATCTGTCTGTGGAGCGTCAAAATAAGTTTTCACCTCAAAAACAATTTTTTTTGGTGCGTCAATTAATATAATATTGAAAACAGGCCTTTTATGGAAGACTTTAGTTCAATGATTGTGTTGCAGACGCTTCAGAAGCCGGTATCGGGTACGTTAGACATTCAGCTGAAGGAGCTTCAAGACTTCTTCATGACCGACTCGATCAGCCGCGCCTCGCCGACAATGGCCAAGTGCGTGCAGGCCGTGCTCAAGCAGAAGAACTCGCGCTACTAAACTTACCGGAACGACACATGAGGATACGCCACCACAAACTTATTTAACGTGCTGACCAAAATTGGAACTAACAATATTTGTATGAAGATTGCGGTAGTAGCGACGCCTTTCAGATGACTAAATAATTTTGTACTACTGTACCGGTTAGACCGTTAGAAGAACTAACGATGTTTATATGAGTGAATTCGAAGTTTGCGGTAGTAGCGATGCCTTTCAACGGGTTACATAATTTTGTATTACCGTAGCGCTTAGAAGATAAGCGTACGAGATGTTCGCACCAACCAGCACTGGGTCGTGGTAGATTATTGCCTTCACTTTCCTTGCAAGACAAGTCCCTTCCTTCCCCGAGTCCCAGCAGTGGGAACGTTTTAGTGGGTTGTTTATATACGAAATGTTAGTTTGACGGGACTTTTTTCCGCACTTAGCCTTTTAATTGGGCCATTTTGCGTGGCGTACGCAACAATGCTAACGACGTATTAACGAAACTATCAAGTATTTAAAGATTGTTCATCTTCTCTTCATGTGTCGAATCTATTAGATCAATATAAGTATATTCCTAACTTATATCGCTTGAACATCGTAGACCCATTATATAGTCCAAATAAATTAATAGATTTTATAGGTTACTCGCAGTTTGATTTAGAATCTAAGGCGTTCAAGCGATATGAGTTATTTTAGGGTAATTATAATAAATAATTTTGCCTTTCTGCAATCATTTTTACGAAGAAAATACTACAGAAAGCATCCCGTGCGGTCGGACGCACCATGTTACCTTTTTATACCTCAGTTTCAAATATAGCTCTTATTTCAATACTAGTAAAGTTCGACCGCGCTTGTACATTGTGATCTAAAGCTATTTATTTTGTTAGATAAGTGTAACGTTTCCATACTCCCAATCGGTAATCATATTTGTGAAATTATTCATGTACTCGCGTAGAAAGGAACGCAACGGGTTGCTAAAGAACGGATTTTCGGATGTAAGCACAGATTTTGTATATAGTAATGTTGTAGTAATAAATGTAGTATAATGATTGTCGAAATTTGAGTTTTATTTTGTAGAGCATAAATTTCAAATTCCAGTGGTTAATAGTTTGGGACAGGTAGCGTAATGGCATCTAGGCAGTTGAGCTCTCTATATTCCTGGAAAAGGAAAATAGGCATTATTAATTACCAGCAGCGCCCCGCAGTGTTACTCGCGTAGTGTAGGTACATTGTTTTTCGGAATAAAAAGTAGCCCATGTGTTCTTCTAGATTTTAGACTATAATCTAACTTTGTTCCAAATTTCAACCCGACCCGTTCAGACGTTACGACGTGATTGAGCAACAAACATCCAAACATTGACATTTATAATATTAGTAGCGTGATGATTATTGTATCTAGAACGACGACGTACGATCCACAATCGAGAGGTCGTACGTTCGAATCTCGCCTCTTCTGAATATTTTACAAAGTCCAGATGTAACTTGTACCTACATGGTACATCATCGCTATGGGGTTTAATGGTGAAGGAACGAAGAAATACATCTTTCAAGGGTCTGCGTTATTCGCCAACCCGTATTTGGCCAGCGTGTTGGCTCTTGTGGCACGTCAAGTAAAGATTTCACTTAAAAAAAATACTACAGCAATATCGCCACATCTTCGGTTACAACGTCGTTATCCACATATCTTGGCGTACCACAGACAGAGTTTCCGTGGGCTGTGAATTGAATTCTAGCCTCACGCTAGGAAATAATAAGAAATTTTCGGGTGAACGCGGGACTAGGTGGTCTTGGCCACGCCCTCCGGTTTCACCCGAGTAGTTTCCAAAGTAAGCTTTCAAATACTGAGTTATAAGTTTTCACTTCTATCGGCAGGTCCTATGACTGCCAATTTTTTTCTTCTATTCTTTATTCTTAAAAAATCATTATCTAACATGTAAGTATTGCTTGAAGGCAATAAGTCTTGTAGGTAATAAATCTTACATCCACAACTTTCCTCGCGAAGTATTTATGTTTAATTTCGTTGAGGATGTCGTCAGCTTGGGCAGCGAACTGCGCGTGCGCCGCTGGGGCTGCGGTCCACGGAGACGGCTCCTTCTGGCGGCGCCGTAGGGCTTCGGTCAAGGTGTCACGAGCCATGAATGGTGATGTCAATTCTGTAACATTTTATAATTACTAGCTGACCCGCCCTTCTCCGATTTAAGGCCGAAACTGTTTCGGCCTTAAATCGGCTTTGACTATGTTATTGCTCTGTTTATAAATTCAAGCTTTATAATATTAAGTATAGAAGTATAAGTAGATATCATAACAGCAAACTTAGTAGTTCAGTAAACTCTACTCACTGCCATCTCCAAACTTTTCGGGTTCCTTCTTATTTGCCCCTGCACTATCTGCATTAGTTTTTAGTTTAGCTTGCTTATCTGGTTTCGCTGTGACTTTCATTATAAGGCTCTGTCTGTCACAAGAACATTTATTTTCGCATAGTTTTGATAGTTTTACTTCGTCTCCATTGATTTTGTTAATTTGTGCGTCTAAGTATCGTTCGGAACACTTTTGTTTCTCGTGCAATTTGTCGGCTGCTTCCTTGATAGTGTTTCTAAAACGTATGGTTTGTTTAGTGGCTCTGATCTCCAAGTAGTGTGTTTTTTTCATAGTATAGAGTAAAAGAGGGTAAAAGAGGGTAATGGGGGTCACTTAAGCTAGAACTCAAATAAAAATCTAATTAAAAAGAAAGTATTTATTGCAATCGTCTTTAAATATAGTATACTTATTAAACTATCATTAGAGATCAATTTCAGTCACTTTGGCAATCAACTTTGGAAATTATAAAAGTTAAAAAAAAAAACAGATTTGACTCCCATTACACCAACGTAGGGGTAATGGTGATCACCCTGGGGGCAATCGGAATCAAATAAAATCTAGCATACATCGCAAACATAATCTTCAGCTGACTCCCATCCAGTGCACCCCGCGTGAGCCCATAGCCCACACGAGATCCACCTGTACCACATCTCGTTTTTTCTTACAAATTCCCATTTGTTTCCAGCATCTTCTGCGTCATCATCCTCATCGTACTGGCATAAGTGGTCAGTGCCAACATCTGATACAGAAGTTTCGTTCTGTTCTTATAATACTAGGCGCTTTGCCTTTTCAGGACCCTTCTTCTGTACTTTAGTCTTTCTTCCTTGTCCTTTGCCTTTCCATGTATTCTCTTTTCCTTTACCATTATCGCTTGCGGGTAATAGGAGTCACCTGACTCTCATTTCCCCCAACTGCACCAATTAATAAAAAATAAACAAAAAAAAATCTGTAACACACTGATATAATCTTAACTGCACATTACAATTTGGAACGTCTAATTAAGTAAGTGTAAATGTCATAATCGCATACTGCAATATATTCGGCACTTACCTTGCAATTTGCATTGACGTAAAATTACATCAGCGGAGCACAAAAACAAAAAACGGTCGTTTGTGGTCGGTGCATGGATTGGCTGGCCCGAGCCGCTCGTGGCAGTGCTGAGTGCAGTGCTCAGTGCCGGAGCGGGAGCTGAGGACGCTGTGTACGCGTCGGTCTCATGTAGTGTTTCGCGGTGGTGTGGGTGACTCCCATTGCCCGCTGACTCCCATTACCCTCTTTTACCCTACCTATAGAGGTATAGAGTGACGAGACGAGCAGGACATGTGCCTGATGGTAAGCAATATGCCTGCTACACAACAGCACAGTGACACGCAGCTATTGGAACATGAAGAGTCCAAATCATTACCTAGCACTTCACTGCGCTCGTCACGCAGATATATAAGATGTTTTATATATCTGGGTGACGAGCGAAGAACTCTATGCCCTGTAATTTCACTGGAAACATTGCCCTTCAAACCGGAACACAGCAATGTTTGCACCACAGCCCGGCCCGCATTAGCGGCCCGTTCCGGCTTCGCTCGGAAATTGTCATGTAAATACCATTAAACGAAACAAAAACTATCCCAACTTGATAGTTAGCCCCAATTATACATTAGACGCCAATGCCTTCCGGTATCGGTTGACTTGCTCAACCGATACCGGGTTGTACCGGGGTAACAAACATCGCGCCACTGGATTTTTATAAATGAAGATAGCTTTTAAATTTTCACAAAACGTTACACTTGACATAATAACGATCTAAATAATTATTATTTGATTTCGACGATTCGGTCGCGTTATAAGTTACAAGTAATTCGCTTTTAACATAGACGGATAGAGAGAGAAAGAGTGATCGATTTATATATGCGTGGGTCGTAGCTTCGAATCCCGTCGTTGATTACTATTACAGATGTTCATGTTTGTCGTCGCCACTGGCTTTAACGGCGAAGAAAAATATCATGAGGAATCCTGCTGGTTCTGACAAAGAAATGTTTCGAGAACAAATATCATTCGCTGACCAGTGTAGCAGACGCAGTGTGGCGTTGACTGTGTTAGGGAAGACCTCAAGTCTGCAGTGGGAATATAAAGGTACGTACCTACATCAATTCTTAATTATCTAAGTATAAAGATCATAATTTTTTTGGTATTTAAAACGGATACGTAAATTCCGTACCTTTTTTCGTAAGTTTGTATTCCTCTGTTTATGAAATCATCATAGCGTTTCTTATCTTCGCCTTGAATTTGTTTTACCCTTTTGTACAATTCTGTAGACCATTTTGTGTCCGGTCTGCCTTGATAAACCTATTAGATACGTAGGTATTTTATATATTATGATTATGTCTCAATACTAATATTACTACTATATTTTTTCATTGTTATGGTACTGATAGTAGGTAAGTTAGTACCTTAACGGTATCAGATAAAAAGAAAAATATATTTTACAAGCGGTGCCCGCGGTTTTATCCGCGTAGTTCCCGTTCGCTTCGGTTTTTTGGGGAAAATATCCTATGTGTTCTTCCAGACTATAATCTATCTATGTTCCAAATTTCAGCCCGATACGTTTAGTAGTTTTTACGTGAAAGAAAAATCCATTCATTCATCCATCTACACTTACCACAGAACATATATTTATATGTTCTGTGATACTTACAAACTTTTGGTGCCAGCAAGGGCGGGTCCAGCTTTGGCTCTAGGGGGGGGGGGGGTCACATAGCTCCAGTGTGGGGTCACGGGGATCACAGTTCGTGGTCATGGGACAAAACTGTCCGATAAGTACATGTATGCTTTTTAATCAGTGGTCCACCTAGGTACTGGACCCAGCCCAGGGGAGAGGAGGGTCATGACCCCCATGACCACCCCTGGATCCCCTGGGTGCATGATCCTTCTAACTATCTATCCTAATCCTTAGGACGCCGATAAGGGCACAGCGCACTCCCCTCAGGATCAGGAAAACCTAATCTATCTTGAACAGGCCCAAATCGAGTTCGTACCATCTGAGATGCTCTTATGGTAGTCGTCGTATGAGAAATACTCTTTCAGTACGGCGAGTATTATTATGTGAGAGTTAGCAAGGGTCTGCGCATAGCATAATATTTGTATTAGCAGAGGCCAACAACTGCTGTAGGCTTCTTTATGAAAAAAATATAGTCGTTTCATAACCAGCTCTTTCACAAACTCGGTATTACCTCTTTTGCATTATTAATGAGGGGATACTTACAATGGATCTCTACTGAAGCGAACCTCAGATATTTTGACGTAGTCATAAAGTTTACGGGTTAAAATAATATCCTACTAATATTACAAATGCGAACATTTGGATATGGGATGTATGAATATTTTATGCTCAATTACGTCACAATAGTTGAAGGGATCCGCTTGAAATTTGAATTATAGTTACAATAGCACATAGCCTTTATTCCGGGAAAATGACGGAAATGGGAACTTGGGAACCACGAAGCTAAAATCGTGAGGCGCTGCTAACGCCTAGTAGGTATATACGAGTACATACTGTCTAGCAAACCTCTGTAGTAGGTATGTTTGTGAGTAAAGTCCTTCAATATTTACTTATTTTACGTAACGTAGGCGAAGAACATTTGATACGACAGATATTGATTTCAAACAAAATTTCGAGTCGTTAAACATTAAAACTGTACAAAGTACCTATTTCTACTGATTTTTAGGGTTCCGTAAAACGTAAAAACGGAACCCTTATAGATTCGTCATGTCTGTCTGTCTGTCTGTCTGTCCGTCCGTATGTCACAGCCACTTTTTGCCGAAACTATGAGAACTACACTGTTGAAACTTGGTAAGTAGATGTATTCTGTGAACCGCATTAAGATTTGAACAAAAAAATTTAAAAAAAGAAAAATTAGGGTTGCCCCCCATACTAAGAACTGAAACTCAAAATATTTTTTTTCATCAAACCTGTGGTGTCAAATGAATCACGTGTGGGGTGTCTATCGGTCTTCTAAAATGATGTTGAGGTTTCTAAAATCATTTTCGTCTACACTGAATAATTTGCGCGAGAGTCACTTCCAAAGTGGTAAAATGTGTGCCCCCCCCCCTCTAACTTCTAAAGTAAGAGAATGAAAAATCTAAAAAAAATATATGATGTACACTACCATGTAAACTACCAACGAAAATTAGTTTGAACTCGATCTGATGAACAGTTTTTTTAGTACGTCATAAATACACTATTATTGAAACTTCGATCAAAGTTACAACGAACTACAAGAACTATGTGTACTATGTATATTATGTTACTTGCTGCAACGGAACCCTTCATGGGCGAGTCCAACTCGCACTTGGCCACTTTATTATAAAGATAACATCATTTGTAAGTATAACCTTCTTCAGAACCGCAGCAGTTTTTAATTTAATTCGGTCTTGTTCCCTTTTATGAACATCTATTAAAGCATTAACTAGTTTTTCATCATGCTCTTTTATTGTTGCAAGTTTCTTCGAATCAGTTTCATATTCTTCTAGTTGCTGTTTCTCGTAACGTTTGATATCTTCCTAGAATTTTGTAATGTTTAAGTATTACACTTGCTCTAATGAAGGTTAAATTATTATTGGTTAAAATAATTACAATAAAATAAGTATCACAACTACTACACATTTCACAGTAGAATGAGCAGCAAACCAATTGTAAACCTTTTTATTCTGCTCTATCTGAATAACTTCTTTTATGAGTGTTTCGTTTTCGACGGCGTAAAGCTTTTCATTCAACTTATCTTCTGCCTCTCTCTCTTTCTTTAATAGAACACTGAAAAATATGAATGTGTAAATCACTGTTTGTTGGAAAACATAGATTTATTTTATCTGTTTACACTGACATTTTGGGATGGAGCGTCAACTGCACACTAACAAGTGAAATACTTGTCACGACTGCCCTCTACGTAAGAACGTAAGTGTTGTTTCGAATAAAAATACACCAAAATCAGTCCAGACGTTTTAGAAAAAAACATATGAAATGTGATTACTGAATTGATAACCTCCTCCTTTTATGAAGTCGGCGAAAACAAACCTACTATAAAGTTATGAATACTTTTGTGCTCTGTAAAAACTAAATATGAAGATATTTTTTTATATTAAATAAAAGAAAAATTGTTAAATATAAATAATCGGTCAACTTGCACTTGCCCTGCTTGGTGGATTATGGCATTGTCTCTCTCCTTATGAGAGAAGGTTCCGCGCCCTGAGACTTTAAAGAGGTCTGTCTGCTTTTGTTTATTAACTAAATGAACTTGCTTACTCTCGTTAGATTGAAATCAGCAAATCGCTGAGATTTTGTCACACAACACCCAGGGCCGTCTTTACCAGGGGGTGCAAGGGGTGCGGTGCACCCGGGCGCCGAGCGCCCGGGGGCGCCTGTCGAGCGCTGAATTTTTAGATACTTCATTAAACTTAACGCCATTGCACAGTTTTATATACTTGTTACTTACGACAAATATGTATGCACAAACAATAAAAAATAGTCATCAACAATAATATGTTTTTACTTTTATACGCGCGCAGTAAAATCTCTAATCGAAAGAATGTATGTACTGACGTTTGACACCTTGTCGCCCGGTCGTCCGCACTTGAAGCAAAATGATATCTAAGTCAATAAGCGAGTTCATTAATAGCCAAATTAATGTCTTATAGATTTGTATGTTCAGTAGTTATATGGTACAATAATTTACTAAAGATTAATATTGTAACCAAAAACTTGCAAAAATCGGACGTAATTATTTCAGAAGCTACCAAAATTATTAATCCGAATCCGGTTAAAAAAGATTTGGAGAAATACCGCACCGATAGTATGTTTCAACAGTTGTTATCTGATGCAAAATTAATTGCTGAAGATTTAGAACGCGAAACAGAATTTAAAGAAACTGCTCGTCCACGTCCACGAAAAAGACATTTTGATTACGAGGCTGCAGATGAGCCCATTTTAGACCCAACCAACAAATTGAAAGTATGTTTTTATTTATTTTCTACTGGACACTGCTATCTCGAAATTAAATGAGAGATTCGATTTGCTGACGGAACACAATTCCGTTTTTTAGGGTTCCGTAAAACGTAAAAACGGAACCCTTATAGATTCGTCATGTCTGTCTGTCTGTCTGTCTGTCCGTCCGTATGTCACAGCCACTTTTTGACGAAACTATGAGAACTACACTGTTGAAACTTGGTAAGTAGATGTATTCTGTGAACCGCATTAAGATTTGAACAAAAAAATTAAAAAAAAGAAAAATTAGGGTTGCCCCCCATACTAAGAACTGAAACTCAAAATATTTTTTTTCATCAAACCTGTGGTGTCAAATGAATCACGTGTGGGGTGTCTATCGGTCTTCTAAAATGATGTTGAGGTTTCTAAAATCATTTTCGTCTACACTGAATAATTTGCGCGAGAGTCACTTCCAAAGTGGTAAAATGTGTGCCCCCCCCCCTCTAACTTCTAAAGTAAGAGAATGAAAAATCTAAAAAAAATATATGATGTACACTACCATGTAAACTACCAACGAAAATTAGTTTGAACTCGATCTGATGAACAGTTTTTTTAGTACGTCATAAATACACTATTATTGAAACTTCGATCAAAGTTACAACGAACTACAAGAACTATGTGTACTATGTATATTATGTTACTTGCTGCAACGGAACCCTTCATGGGCGAGTCCAACTCGCACTTGGCCACATACTGAGAACTGAAATTCAAAAATTTTTTTTTCATCAAACCTACACGTGTGAAGTGTCTATCGATAGGTCTTCAAAAATGATGTTGAGGTTTCTAAAATAATTTTCGTCTACACTGAATAATTTGCGCGAGAGAGACTTCCAAAGTGGTAAAATGTGTGTCCCCCCCCCCCTCTAACTTCTAAAGTAAGAGAATGAAAAATCTAAAAAAAATATATGATGTACATTACCATGTAAACTACCAACGAAAATTAGTTTGAACTCGATCTGATGAGTAGTTTTTTTTAGTAGGTACGTCATAAATACACTATTATTGAAACTTCGATCTAAGTTACAACGAACTACAAGAACTATGTATATTATGTTACTTGCTGCAACGGAACCCTTCATGGGCGAGTCCAACTCGCACTTGGCCACTTTATGCACTCTTCCAAAACATTGAATGCTTGAAAAAATTAGAGATGCATGAAATATAAATCTCAGTATTATCGGCTCCAAGAAAAACTAACATTTAAAAAGATTTGATATTGACGGGGAGGATTTATATAATGAATTAGAATTGTGAATTGTTGCAAATATTTTTTCCCAATGCATCAACAAGTACTCTCCCCACTGATATTTTAAGCTATAGGTATATTCTAATAATTTAATTTCCTTATTTCCTAATGTCTCAAAAGCTCTGCGTATATATTTAACTCTGCCTGTTACAGTAGCAGAAGGTGTAAGATCCTTTTCAAAATTAAAATTAATTGCCAATTCAAAAGCAAGAAAAATTGAGGTTGTTTGATGTATGTGTAATATCTATTTATTACATGTACATATATGTAATAAATAGATATTTAGTAATCGAAGTTTTAAGTTTAATTTTGTTTTTTAGAGTAATAAATAAATAAATAATCAAAATTACGTGTATTGTAGATTCTTGGTTGACTAGGACCCCTTTCATACTGCAGTGTGTCGACGGTCGCGTGCCACGCTGCAGTGTAAACAAAACGAGGGCGCAGGCCGAGTCCCGCACCCCGGCGCAGAATAGACTTAAGACGGCCCTGACAACACCATTTAACATCTATCCATCCACTATCTATCCAACCCAAGTATTCCTCGTATAGAAGCTCCAAACAAAGAATACTCAGATTAGGGGTACCACTATGTTCTTACATTTCTTCGTTTACTTTAATACATTCTAAAGTTTTCAATTTAGTTTGTTTCTGCTTTTCCTCATCCTTGGACTGAAAGTAAATGCTTTCTTTTGCGCATTCTTCTTTTGCAGATTCATCGCTTTTCTTTTGTAGTTCTTTTCTGAACTTTATTTGGGCTTCCCGCTCTTCTATAGCTTTTGATTCCAGAAGAGCACTGTAAAATAAAGTTAACCTTGTCACAGGGTTCTAAAAAGATCATTTTTTGGAACTTATGAACCTGAAAACCATAGTCTATCTATATTTATTCAGTCTATCAACTTGATTATCTTTAAATATTCTTGGGTCTATGGACGATTTAGGTGTGGTTTAAACAGTAGTAGTAGTTTAGACAGTAGTAGATAATTATGTAGTTAAGTATGGTTACCATTGTAATTTGGTTTTTATTGATGAGTAGTGAGAGTAGAGAGTAGTAGAGTAAATATGAACATTTTCGATTAGTTAATGATTATCGAATTTCATACAAAGTCCAACGAATACGAGAATTTATTTATTTGTGCCTCATGTTCATCCTGCTCAGCATACTCCAGCAATAAATTAAAATAAAATAAATTAATAAAACCTACACCACTTTTCTTTGGCAATGGCAATTTTGGCAATTTGGCAATTCCACATCGCTCGAAGAACTGACAACCGATGGGGAAGAAAGGTTCTCGAGTGGCGACCACGAACCGGAAGACGCAGTGTTGGACGGCCTCCCACTAGATGGACAGATGACCTCACAAAGGTCGCTGGAAACCGCTGGTTGCAGGTTGCGCGGGACCGTTCGTTGTGGAAATCTAGGGGGGGAGGCCTATGTTCAGCAGTGGACGTCTTGCGGCTGATGATGATGATGATGGTGACACCACTTTTCTTAATCTATCTATTTGGAGGTGTTTTCTCGATGTTCGACTAAGGTACCTACGGTAACTGTCGACATCCGTTTTTTTTATCTTTTACGTTATATACCTAACCCACATTTGTATAATATGTCTACCTCAAAAGTTTCCTTCCGTAGTTGCTGTTTTCGAAGATCAATTGCCTGGCTTGTTTGATAGCGTCTTTTGATTGTTCGCGTTTCGATTTGTTCGTTGATTTTCTGAAGGCTTTGATGAACTCAACATTGGCTTTTTGTTGTTCTTTCTTTTCTCTCTCGATTTTAGCTAAATGACCCTGTTATAAAAATAGTTATTATACCCTTTTTCCCGTAATAGGTTTGCACTTGGTAGTCGCGAAGTTGATTTTCGCAAGTAGTGACCATAATATAAGAAAACTCTTTATTAAACGCCACAATGCAAAAGAAAATCAACTTAACTAAATATACTAAACATGACATTTCAATTGGTGGCCTTATCGCTTATAGCGATCTCTTCCAGGCAACCATACATGCACCGCAGATTTGAAAAGCAACTTCAGCTAACCAAACAATTGAAACATTCGATTAAATAAATTGCATCGATACAGTCCTTTGGGCAACATGCCAGTCCATCAGTACCAAAAACTCCTGCTTTTACCAAGTGTTTTTTTATTTAATACTTTTGCCACCCAGACACGATGCCCAGAATTTACAAAAGAACTCCAAAGAACATTGCAATTTTCAGAAATAACAAGTAAGTAAAATGCTATTCGAGACAAAACTATGTCCAGGTTTAGTTCTTCTGACGTGATTGCTGATTGAACAACAAAAATCGAAAACTAGGATATAGGCCCAACTTACCACCATCGTATCAGGCCAAGTCTTCATCCATGCCTGAGATTGTTCATTCAGTGCCTTCAAATATTCCTCTTTTGTATTAACGGGCTTCTTAGCTGATGAGCCGCCTTGCCTTCGAAGCCGGGCCCATTCTGATTTATGAAGAATTACATATGGTGGATGAATCATGGCTATAAAAAGTGCATCAAACTGAATTATACAAAATCTATTGAGCTACGATGCTCTATGAAATGCGTAACTTTTCAAGATACTTCCAAAATAAGAGCCGGTTCTCATTTCGGTTGCCCGGTTGTTGTTTTTCAATTTAGGTCATCATTAGATACATTTTTTTCTTACTGATTCAGAGACGATTTAGATTTTTTTAAAATAAATATTTTAGGGCATTATATTTGTTTCATTCTTATTTAGCGTAATGGAACGGGCAAGACATACCTACGCCTTGTACGCAACTACACCTGTCCATAACGGTAGAACTCAGCACTCAGGATAGTTTATCCTACCACCTTACTTTTGGCTCGGTAAATCCTCTTCTACGGAACCCTGTACCTCTCACTATGTGATAGTGGGATAGTGCCCGGTTACACGTTATAAATAACTGTAACAGAACTCCGTAACTTCATTCTTCAGCTTCCTTTAAAATATCTCCTTCATTCGGCTACAGTTATTTCAGTTCGAATTAACGTAATTGCATCAAGCAAGCCGAGCGAGATAGACGATTGGCCGCGACTTCGCCCGCGCCATTTAAGCTCTCGCCCGCTCCCATCCGTCAATGTCGGACCGACTTTGTTTGCTGTATATTTTTGCATAAAAATAGCTACAAGGAAATGCTGCGGTTATGTGATAAATGGTTTAAACATTTAGAACAATAGGAATGAATACTTAAAAGAATATATTTTATGCCTCGGAGATATAGACTCAAATTGCTGAAGTAGCAGATTGTTTTCTGAGTTTTTAATTTTAGGTCAAAATAAAATAGGGTTGCACTATATTTATAGTAATAGAAAAAAATGCAAAAAAGACGGAGTGTAAAAAGTTTGATGTGTGTGGCGTCGTAATTCCCGAACAGACTAACCGATTTTGAAAGTAAAGGTGAATTATATAGTCAAGAATGTTCTTAGCTATATATCATCATAATCGGTTTAGTTGAACTTCAGCCGTTTCAAAACAACGATCTCAATACAAAGATATGCCCTCCCAAACTTCAGGGGCACGAAATCATGTTATCGTTGCGAAGAGTGAGCTCACTCTTTCCGTACTAGTCGGTTGCAGGAAGCGGTGGACGCCGGACGTTTTTACCTATCACTATTCGTTGTCAACAACCAAAATAGGTAGGACCACAGCAAATCTCGCCGATAGCGATTCTAGGGGTCAAGTAAATAGGTTGTTTCTAAACCACTTACGATACACACAGAGACGTAGTTTATTACCAATTTCTAGGTGCTCAGGACACATCTATTGGTTTATATCGATGTTTCTAAAACCCAACCCATGTTTGTTAGCTGCGGTATGAACTATGAATCTGAGACGTGTGTGACATAAAGTATGAAACAATTGCGTTGTTTTTTTTTTCATTTAATGTGTGCTTGTATTATTTAAGTTATTATTCGACTTGGAGGAAAATTTGTTCAAAAATAATGAATGATAAAGTAGCCTGTAGGTCTGAGTAAGTGAGTAATGCGACCGATTTATAACAGATCCGAAATCAAGAGGCGCCCTGTCCCCGCCACCCGGTACACGAGCCCCGGAGCCGGACAAATGGACAGATTACAGACAAACATACCCCACATGTGGCACTAGGCAACGAATAGGTAGGGCTGTCAACCTTACAAAACGCTTTTAAATAAATAAATTTGCTTGAAAATTATCGGTATTTAGAGGGGCAGGGACGATTTTAAAATTAAAGATGAATGCATATTCTAGAAAAACTTGCCGAACATATTTTTTTAGAATATTTTTATCAACTCTATGTATGTATTTTATAGCGCCATAGCTTGTATAGTATTGTACAGAAAACTATAAAAACCCAGTCTATATATGCTCTTACCAGAGAGTTCGAAGCCATGTGCGTAATGCCGCTAAATTTAAAACGGTGAAGGAAGACATCGTGAGGAAACCGACATGTACCTAGAATCTTCCGAGGTCATGTTTCATCCACAAACTCGCACTGGGGCAGCGTGGTGGATTATGACCTAGACTATCTCCTTGCGAGAGAAGACCCCAAATCCCAGTCGTGGGAAAATCTAGTAGGCTGCGTGTGGTATCAGAGAGAAACAGCAAGGCTGCCAACTTTATCACATTCTATCTATACTATTAATATAAAGCTGAAGAGGTATTTTGTATGAACGCGCTGATCTCATGAACTACTGGACCGTTTTCAAATATTTTTTCACTGTTGGATATGTAGGTACGTGATCCCTGAATGCTACATGCTATATAATAATTATACTACGGGCGAAGTCGGGACAGACCTCTAGTTTTATATATTTACAATAAACTCTTAAAGTGGTGTTCTATTATAACGGATGACTGGTGCAGTCATCTCAAGCTTGGAATTGTTAAAGATAACAGAAACCTTCACATAAATTATTGAGCTTTTTACCCATCGTAATTAAAATGTATTATTTTTATATATTTTATTCTATGACGTTACTGATCAGAATATTGTGAAGCAAATGCGTTGTGTAGTTTGATATTATATCTCACGAGAATTATACAAATATGTATTTATTTAAATGAAACTAGCCGACCTATAATTTTTCACAAAAAAGTGACAACCCTAAGTACGAATGCGCCGTGCAGTTTGGCGCCTGAAAGCTCGAACTTTTATGAGCATTGTTGGTAGGTTACAATAAGATTTTTTTGTATTGAAAAAATCTTTAGGCGGGTTGTGATTTTGTTTACTATAGGAAAAAAAAACTGTACTCTGATAAAGTACTGCTGAAGCTATCAACCCCTTTCTGTATAAGTATGTTCATATTGTGTATGTATGTTCACACATTCATATTAGCTTATTTTTGAGAGGGCAATCAAAAACCTTTCAACGATAAAAAAAATCGCATAGTTTTCGCTAGTTTACATAGTTTTCGCTAATAGTATACTATAGTATAAATATTCTACAACTTAACAAATGATCGGAAAACCGTAAGATATATGAAGTGCTCCGCCCAATCTATTTTCTAGAGTGGAACTAAATTTATTCATGAAAATGAATTTCTATGCAGTGCTACTAGGAGGAGTAGCAGGGATGTGATAAAACTAAGTAACTGTTCAGTAATCTGTGAGTAACTGTTACAATATTTCACATTGAATTTGTACATTATAGGACCAGTAGTTTACTTTTTACTATAGGGTTATGGCTACGACTGTAATTAGCAAAAATACTTATATTCCTCATGTGATTGGTGGTTGCTGAAAAATGCAAAAAATAATAGCAGTTCTGTCTATTATTATTCTTGTATGAAATTACCATGAATGAGAATTAAAATTATGAGAGATAAATCATCATTTATCTCTAGTGTAAATGGTCTGGTGGTGATGGTGTTTAATCATGTTTTCAAATTTCAACCCGTTCAGTTCAGCCGTTACGATGTGATACAGCAACAAACATCTAAACTTTCGGCATTATAATATTAGAATAGCTGTGTTCTAATACTATCTAATCTATGTATCTGGGTGTTTCTATGTATAATAAGTATGTATTTAAAATTATATAAGTATTATATCAGCTATCTGGCCGCCATCACACAAGCTTTGCTTAGTTTGGGGTCAGATGGTGTTGTGTGTGAATTGTCCACCAATATTTATTTATTATTTATTTATGGTTCTGTGTAAAATTGTTTCAACAAACTCGTCACATCGAAGATACAGAGCAGGCCCCTCTCAAGTGGATTGAGATCCACTTGAGAGTGGACCGTTTGTCCCACGTCCTAAGCTCAGGTAGACTAACGAGATTTTTTAGTTATTGAATGATTGTTAAAAATGTTACAACTTGTCTAGTCGAGAGAACGACAACTGATCCACCCTTCCACCGTTTATTTAAATCGGCTTTGGCTTTGCTGTTGCTGTCTGGCTGTCTCTACAATTACAAGCGAAAAGAAAAGAGAAAGCTACAATCAAAGCTAAGTCTATTTTAGCTAGGCACAGCGGCTGATCAAGAGTTCTGACCACCCTAGGCTGATTGTGAGGATGCGCCCCTATCATCATCATCATCAGCCTGTATTCGTCCACTGCTGGACATAGGCCTCTCCCATAATACGCCACTCAGCCCTTTCCTCGGTCTTAAGTCTCCAAACGCCACCAGCCTCGTACATCGTCACTCCATCTAGTCTTAGAGCGTCCTACATTACGTGTTACGCGGCCCCCACGATCCTCGCGCCCTAGGCTGCAGCCTAATTAGCCTAAGGGCTAATCACGCACTGGGTAGGCATCAGGGCCGTCTTTACCAGGGGGTGCAAGGGGTGCAGTGCACCCGGGCGCGTAGCGCCCGGGGGCGCCTGTCGAACCCTGAATTTTTGGATATTTCATTGAACTTAACGCTATTGCACAGTTTTATGTAATTGTTACTTACGACAAATATGTATGCGCAAGCAAAAAAAAATTGTTATCAGCAATAATATATTTTTTTACTTTTAATACGCTTTCGTCGCTTGTCATACCGCATTACTACACTACACAAATAACAATTTTATTTAATAAACACCCGAATGTACGTTTGACACGTCGCCGCCCGGTCGCCCGCACTTGAAGCGAAATGATCTCTAAGTCAATAGAGTGTAAGTTCATTTGAAATGGGCGCGGGGCGCGGTACCTGTGCGTCTGTCATAGGTGGGTCATTGCGCCCTTTGATATAGCCGCCCACGCTTCTACCGCCTAACTAAAGCGCCCATCGCATTGCCAATGCTGTCTCTATCATTTCAAGGGAAAAGAAAAGAGAGAGAAACATCAAAGCGATGACATTTTTCGAACCGAAGCCTAACTAAAAATGCTTTGACGCTTTCATACTTTGACATTGCTGTCTCTTTTCTTCTCGCTTGAAATGAAAGAGACGGGAATGTCAAAGCGTCAATGCGTTTTTCGTTAGGCGGTAGACCCCCCGGTCGCCGGTCGCCCGCACTTGAAGCAAAATGATCTCTAAGTCAATAGAGTGGAAATTCATTTGAAATGGGCGTGCGCCGCGGCACCTGTACATCTGTTGCGTCCTTTGACATAGCCGTCCGGGCGCTCGCACTTAAAGAGAAATGATCTCTAAATCACTACAATTAGGTGTACAATATTTTTCCCAATGCATCAACAAGTACGTTTACATTATTCCAGTCCAGCGACCGAATCCAGCGCTGGATTGCTTACTGGAATAATGGAAACCGGTACTGGAGAGCATCAATCTAGTGCCAATGCATTCCAGTGCCGGTTCACATTATTCCAGTAAGCAATCCAGCGCTGGATTCGGTCGCTAGACTGGAATAATGGAAACCGGATATAATACACGGTTTACATTATTCCAGTCCAGCGATCGAATCCAGCGCTGGATTGCTTACTGGAATAATGTAAACGAGCACTGGAATGCATTGGCACTGGATTGATGCTTAATACCCGGCTTACATTATTCCAGTCCAGCGATCGAAACCAGCGCTGGATTGCTTACTGGAAACATCGAAACCGGCACTGAAAAGCATCAATCCAGTGCCGGTTTATATTATACCCGGCTTACATTATTCCAGGCCGGATAGGGATAGGGGAGGGCAAACGGGGCATCCGCGCCGGGGCCTCCACAACAGACACTTCGGGAAAGAAATCAAATTTCAACAGTAAACATCTCATCTTTTATGTTAACTTTAAACCAGTTGTTGTCCGGGTTTTTGCTTGAGAAATCTTAACCTAGGGGGGGGGTTCTGCCCCGGGGCCTCCACACCTCTAAATCCGGCCCTGGGCACTGGAAATCATTAGCACGTAGCATGCCACGCTGCAGTGTAAACAAAACGAGGGCGCAGGCTGAGTCCCGCACCCCGGCGCAGAATAGACTTAAGACGGCCCTGGTAGGCATTTGCCCACCCCAGACCCTTGGTACGAATCCCACATGCACCGCTGTCTTTTCGAAGTAATGTGCATAATACTTATAAACGGCGCAGAACATGCATCACGACGAAACCTAATAGTCTGAAAAGATCTTTGCGCGTTCTGTAGTTTAGGGGTGAAAGCGTAACAGATAGAGTTACTTTCGCACTTAAAGTATTAGTGCCCAAAGGTTTTGTAGTGGCAGGGCTCTTTGCAGAGTTCGCTTGGGGAAGTATATGCCAATTATTCTACCGCCAAGCATGCATAGTGTGCAAATATTACTGTGTTCCGGTTTGAAGTTCAATGTTTCCAGTGAAATTACTGGGCATAGAGATAAAACATCTATACAATGGGCGACCAGCGCAGTGCAGCGCTATGTAATGATTTGGACTTTCTTCATGTTCCAATAGCTACGTGCCCGTCTGCTTCTTGGGCAGCCATGTTGCTTACCATCAGGCAAATGACCTGCTCGTCTCGTCACTCTATACTATAGAAAAAATATTGAATTTAAAAGTTGTTGTGCGTATAATACCTACCCGTTATTTGATGTTTATTCGACAGTTATTTTGTACGCATGCAGATAAACATTTTATAATAACTAAAATCTCGAAATAGAGAAACGCTTTTTTCTTTTATACTTATATTTTATCCTAATGAGTAAGAAAAAAAAAACCGTGAGCTTTATGAGAGTCATGAATATGCATTATCCGACACGGGCTGAAATTCAAGCCGAGAAAAGTAGATAATAAAGGAAAAGAGCTTTTGAATTACGGAGGTAAATTATATGTTTTAGGCGCATATCATTATTTCGAGCAAGTTTTAAGCGACAGCCTTTTTATCCATAGTTTTTTGACGAATTATATACGCTGCATTGCATTCGTCACCCGAAGATATAAGAAACAGAATTAAATTGGAATATAACATTAAAAGTTGTTACTTAAATTTCATACTCTTCCGTCTACACAATTTTCATGAAAACAGGTTATTTGCTTCACATTTTAATAGATATATTTTATTAAAACTACTGCGTTTTGTTTCTGTTTCTCTAAAAGTAGTGTTCAATGAATTTTCTTTTTCAATCAAAGCGGAAGTAAAATTATTTACTTTTCAGTACGGATCTGATTGCATTCGAAACTCGGGTCTTTAAACCCATAAAGCCAGTAGAGTTCTTAACTAGTTTTAATTCTCTGCCAAACTTCTACACTGTAGTGGGTAAACAGACGTATTTAGAAACTTAATTGAAACTTGCTTATACTTTCGTGTCTGATTTCAAAGTGAAATTTCGACTCGAAAGTCAGGTATAACGAGATTCGAACTGAAAGTTCGTAGTGACTTCAGAAAAATATGTTTCTGAAGTTCAATTAAAGTGTGAACTTGAATTATTCACAGGAGAAGATTTAAATGAAACCAGTTTCGTTTCGAAGAAACTAAGTAGGTACTATAAATCCTAGTGTACTGTAACAAGTAAATCATCAGTACTAATACTACAAAAAATGTAGGTAATTAAGAATAACTTCAAAGGCACACTTTATGTTCCCATTGCTCAGACTCGGGGCCTTCTCACACAGAGAGAGTCAAGATCAAAATCCACCGTGCTGGTCAAGTACGTTGGATTGGCGTATGACGCACGTCCTCGAAACTAGAACGGTATTTTTCTCGGACCAAGCCGGTTTCCTCACGATGTTTTCCTTCACCATTTAAACCAGTGCTTTTTTGTGCATCTCCTTTTGGTAAAATACTCAGATGTGCTGGCGAGACTAGAACCTACTACCGTACTACTGTGATTTGGAATATAATTATTTTAATGAATAAAAAAACACTTAAAACTAAGTACCTACATAGCTCTATTTGAAGCCTTTTAAGGTGTTGTAGTGCAAAAGCCTTATTACAAGACATCATCAATGTCAAATAAATGTAGACTACTTACTTAACCTAAATAAATATACCTACAACAATCAATTTTTGATTTCGATAGTGCGCTGAAGTTTTATGGGTACATTTTTTAAAGATTGTAGCAATGTAAGTGCGAACCAATAAATTTTACTTTGCTACGGCACCCACGCCGGCTACGGAACTGCACCAAGCTACGGTGAACTTCGGGAAATAAGAACGACTCTGACTCTTACGACTAGGAAGCAGTATTTCCTAAAGTTCTGTGAAATATTTATTAGAATAGAAGTTTAATGCGAGAGCTCTGCAGATGATATCCTTATGGCGAAGTAGATGTTGTTGTGGATAGCAGTGTACGGATCGAAGAACTCTTAACAAGCAGAAGACAGATCTAGACGATGATTTTTAATTATTTGCAAAGGAAATACCAGGATATGAACAAATAAAGGATTTAATGTCACTGGCCTCAAAACAAATGTTTTTGACGTGATACCGTCTTATAATTTGGTGGACCCTGGCCGCATGAATCAAAAAGTGTCTCGTTCAGCCAGAGCCGAGCGTGCAAGCGAGAGCGCAGAACAATAGATCCACGATTAGCCTAAGCGTTCGGCTTGTGACCTATCACCTACCTCTCTACCACTTCATGGGCCGAAGTGTCCCAGTAGAAGAGAGACAACGACAGTATTATACAAAATAGTAATTCAGTGATAATAATTCAACTCCATTCATGAAAGTATTAAATTATTCGTCAGTAGTTTCTTATGATGTAAAATTATCGTCGATGAACCGATTTCACAGATTTCCATCTTTTTTTATAAACATGGTAGAGCTTTGAAAATATTTTGTTAACTATTTACAATTACCTACTAACAAACTATTTAATTGTTCACCCTACAGCTTCCAATAAATCGTTTTTTATTTAGATTTTCATGTAGGTAATTTAATTGTCGGTTATTGACATTGCATCATTTAGATAAAGTGTCAAGCACTTCACTTTGTCATCTTCTCTGGTTGATGAAATTAATTTAAATTGGTTGAACCGTCATGGAGCATCTGGAGAAGTATAACCGTGGCACGATGCAAAAACAAATACCGAGGCACGATATTTATAAAAATTAGATTTATGGTTATTTTCCTAAGGTACGAGTACCTACCTATATTAAAAAGGATGTCGGTTGAAAGAAGAATCAAAATAAATAAACATTGTTAGACATTTCTCTCACAAAATAATAATACATTTCATCGGTCATTCTAAACCAACGACATCGGGTCCATCTGTGCACTGTTTAAATTAAAAGTAATTTTCTTATGCAGAATTAATTAATGACTAACGAGCTCAATAGGATTCGTCAAGCGGAAGCGTGCGAGAAGGATGCCACTAACAAACACACGCAAGTGGGACAGAGGTGGGAGTTGACAGAAGCTGGAGTTGAATGAATTTATGCCGGTACTATTTAGTAGCGCGTGAATTTGGCGGGCGTAAGGTTGTATGTGTTTTACTCGACGCCACGGAAAAAGCGCGCGAAATATTTTGTCGTGTTTTGTGTGAGTTAAAAAAAAAGTGAATTTACGATGGATTGCTTTAATAAGGTAAGAATTGTGTAATAAATATATTTGAAACTACATATTTCTACTGAGTATTACGTTTCATAAATAGACTATGATAAGAATAAGGAATACAGTTTGCTTGTTTATGTGTCACTCTTATTTATCAGAGGAGAGTTCAAAGCGCAAACACAACTTTGTGGTTTTGTTTTATGGTCAATTGTTTTTTTTTATAGAGTAGGGTGTAGAGTTAGGTGCCTGATGTTAAGCAATAATTTTTTTCTTGTGAAATTTCTACTGATATGCACTTATCTTTATCGAAAAAGTTTGTATGAAATTTGGTAGGTTATCAGATATTTAATTAAACAATTAAAGTAGAATTTAATACTAGCTTATTGTACATAATTATATCACAAAACACAATCTACGAAAGTTTATTCGTGTAACTGTTTTATTATTAGTTACAACTTCACGATTTAACAGATGTGAATGATTTTTTTTAAATTAATACGCATACAGTGTTATTTACCAGCTTTCTTCTTTTTTAAGATAGGCACCGACCAGTACCTATTTGGCATCTGAAGGCCTGAGACAGTAGAAAAGTAGGTCTCTTAAAAAAAGATAAATAAAATTTGAAAAACTGAACTGTAAACATTATTAGTTACCCTAATATTGCGAGCTAGAATTGTTACAATATGTGTCTATGTACTTACTGATTGTCATACCTGTTGCCATGAAATCGGACTTAGTACGTTGGTACCACCTTGCGATTTTTAAAGTTTTAATTCAAAACTTTGTGAAGTACGGTAATCTGATATACATGTATTTGGTTAGACCACAGAATAGATAATAATAAACATGTATAATGAAGATAATGAGATGTCCGCGGCCGTGCTTTGATGTGATATTTGAGATGTATCGCCCAGAAATAACTAGAACACAGTCAAACAGAGAAAAACAAACAATTTTATCTTATGCAAGCAAACATTATCGTATTCAAGCCAATATAAAATGATGTCACACATGTTTGTTTACTTGTTAATTTATACGGTAGTGACATTTTTTTTTCAATATTTTGTTCGAGTGACATGTCTTCTAAGATATAAATGTTGCGGTGTCATAATGATCACAATCAAATGTTTGTTAATAAATAAAACATTACTTTACGTGACGAAGAATATCATAATAACTTTAAACGAAATATAAACAAGTGCCCTTTGCTATATTTTATCGTAAATTCAATTTAATGTCAAACTCTTACTTTAATATTATAAAATTAATATCACAATCCGTAGTCGTGTTTATTTGCGTTTTCTTGTGTTTTACAAATTCAACTAAGGCGATAAAATGTACGCCGCATTTTCATTACCTACAGTTTCGTAGAGAGAGAGAGAGGTCTACGATTCAATGATGTCGTGTAGTGGATTAAAAATATTGATCAATTAAATTTGTACCTATAATGACCCTATTATCTTGAGATGTTAACTGCGACAACATTAATAAGTGATTCAAAAGTATAAAATTTATTTATCAAGAAACATTACATAGTATAATATCATTGTTGATCTTCTAGTATCAAAAAATATCAGTAAAATATCGTATGTTCTTACTTTTAATCACCCATTTTCCTAAAATTCAGGACCGACCATTCTAAATTATAAATAAATACTACCTAACTATTTAACTGACATTTAAGTTTTCAGTATAAGAAAAAGCTTCGTTAAAAAACTTATTCGAAACGAGACTTTCCTAAAACTTGTTTCTGCATAAAATTGCCGTGATAAAACTTGTCGGTGTCGCAGAGTTTAGCAACACTTATTTCTATGTGTATTTTTTGTGTGTTCTCAAGTAGCTAAAAATGAAACAAATGACAGTTTCTTTAAACAAATGAGAATCGCCGCGTCTGCGCTTTTTTCACTGAACATTGAATAGCATACGCATGCTATTCAATGTTCATTCAGTTCAGCTCACTTTAAAGCATCACAGTTGGAAATTGAGGTATTCTTTCACAAGGAGAGTGTTAAGGCTACCCAACTGGCGAAGTACTAATTGGTGAATGTCACACAGAGAGGAGACGAGATGTGTGAATAACAAAATTTTATTGGTCGTTAAAAAAACATCTCATCTCCGCGCGCACATCTCCGCTTTGGTGGAGTCTCAGCCTAAGATAGGTTCAAAGTTCAAATGATGATTTGTCTTGTCTTTGTGAGTTGTTGGTACATATCAGCTTCCACACGATGTTTTCCATAGACAGTTATAATGACGAATTTCTACATGTTTGAGAATGATGCAGAATTGCAATTTTTATAATGTATTCTATTATCACAATATACCGTCCGAGGCTTTCGTTCCATTCAACTATAAAGTCAAGTCAAAGTAATTTATTAGCCAAAAAATATGTTGACAATTGGGATCTTGAAATATATATGGCGTAGTGCTGCACAATTTTAGTCTCGTAAGCCTGCAAAATTTAAATTGTTGTACAAATTATAATATAGCCCCCCCGGCAGCGTCTTACATACAAAAATAATGGTACATAACTATTATAATTTAGCAGGATTTTAAGTGGGTAGAGTGGCATCTACCAGAGTAAAAATGATCTTCCTTCAGAGTAAAAATATAAATATTGGCACTACTACTCCTGGTCTAGCCTTCGTTGTAGGTTTTCTTGAAAAATAAATAACGGCAACACTGCCTTTTATGAACTTAAGTTGTGACTACATAAGTTCTAACTTGTTTCTCATCTACCTAAATGCTTAACTTATTATTTAACTCAATATGGCCATTCAGTGTGATAATGCTGCTAGCATTCTAGGCACGCATTCGGCAGATAGCTTATCAGTTTATCATCTTCTATAGATCTTCATCGGTCTATTGATAGTTCAGAAGTTGAGATGTGCATAGCGTAAGTAGTTAGGAATGTAGCCTATTTCTTTCCTTGTAATTTAGTTTCATTTTACTCTTATAACGAAATAATAATTCTTGTAAAAAATTAAAATTAAAATCAAAGCTTTCATTATGTTTTGGTAAAATGTGCTTTGATTAGAAGCGAAGCAATAAAAGTCTCGTATCTGTTAAATAACTGAATTAACGACCTCTCGCGTCCCGTTCCTATCGTCACGAACAAATGTTTTAAATCATCTTTACTAATTTAATTATCATATAGCGAGAACAGATGTTGGGAAACTGTTTACGATTTCAGTAGATAATTATCATTCTGTTCGGGCACTATTCTCGAGGACGAGAAACTTTCATTCTGAGTACTATCACTGCCTATGTTGAGTTTAGGACACAGAACAGATATCTGTTCTGTGAGTTTAGAATCAGAATCCGAATCATTTATTGCTATAGCCCATTCTTTAATCACTCTTCCTCGGTTCTCTATCAAAGGAGAGGTACAGAAATCTAAATAATAACTTACTATTTAGATTTCTGTGGGTACAACGAACATAGTAACTTCAAGTCGGATTGACCGATCATATTACACGTGAAACGTGAGTTACCCGTTTACCCAATAAACTCGTATAAATATACATTTTTTTTTTCTGTTTTGGTTTTTTATTGTGATTTTCATTTTGTTTTTAAAATATGCAAAAGAACTATGTATTTGCAATGATATAAGTAGCCTATATGTTCTTCTAGTCTATAATACACCTGTATTCCAAATGTCAGCCCTATCCGTTCATACATTACGACGTGATTGAGCAACAAACATCCATACATTGGTGTTTTAGTATTATAGTAGGAGTAGGATTATACCTATCAGCTATCTGGCTCCCATAGTACACACTTTACTTAGTTTAGCCCTAAATGATGTGGTGTGAAAAATGTTCACCAATATTTATTATTATTTAATAATTATTAAGTACCTAATAATGGAAATTATTGATATTTTTCCGCGTGATCCTTCTTAGTACTCCTTTACATGTACATACATACGTACGTCCCACGTACCCGTTGCGAATGATAGATACCTAATGGCCTAGTTGCTCATTTGCTAATTCCTGGGCCTCTACCGCCTAACGAAAAACGCTTTGAAGCTTTGACGCTTTGACGTTGCTGTCTCTTTTCTTCTCGCTTGAAATGAAAGAGACGGCAACGCCAAAGCATCAAAGCGTCAAAGCGTTTTTCGTTAGGCGGTAGACCCCCTGTTACTGACTAGCAACGCCTCGTGGTTTTACCCGGGGCGCTGCTCGGACGTCACCGTCATTTTTCGCAATGAAATTGGCCTATGCGATATTCCAGGCTATAACCTAAAGTGTGTTCTAAATTTAAATTCGATCCATTCAACTGTTACGACGTGATTGAGCAACAAACAACTAGATATCCAAACTTTCTCATTTACAATTTAAATAGGATAGCAAGAAATTTAACTGGAAATTTTTGTATTTTTTTCAGATGTATCTAATGTAACGTTTTATGATGGGTGAAAAAATTCTACGAAGAAGCCGAAAACAGCTTTGGCTGAAAACAAAACTCTTCGTTACTGCACTCTCCCTGGCATATGGCAACTCACAGGGTAAGTTGTACGAATATTAGAAATACTACAGAAAGACATTATTTGTCTACTCTTTAGTTTAGTTTAAGTGGGCTTTTTCAGCACTTAGCCTTGTTATTACAATTACTTGTTATTATATTATTATTATAATTACATTAGGGGCATTTTCACAAAGATACCTCTCTGGGCACTTTCCGCAACTTTGATTCTGGATTTTGTAACCGGATTTTATACCAAATTTGCTTTACAGTAGGAAAGTTTGTTTTGAAACAAACTTACAGACAGACGACAACTTTGGTGTATAATTGTTAAACAAATTTGGTGTAAAATCCGGCCACAAAATGGATTGTTCCGGAAAGTACCAAGTGCCAAGATACATTTTTGTGAAAACGCTCAGGGATAGGGCCACCTACACTTATCCCTATTTAGAAACAGATATATTCCGATATCTAATTTTAGACACATTAGAAAATTTAGAATGATCAAGTGGCACAGTTGGGACTTACCTTAATCCCTGAACCGTTGGTCGCCTGTTCGAATCCCCCCGAATACAAATATTTGTTTGTGGAATATGGATATTTTGTTCTGTCTGGATGTATCACAATTGCATTATTTATTTGGAATATTGATTTGCAGTATTTATAGTTAATTATAAATAATACATTTATAAGCTTCCATAGTACTACTCGCAGATGTGCCTAGTTTAAGGCTAGATAGTATTGCGTAAAAAATCTACCAAACAGCTTATCCCCACTTCACTCTACGACGATGTAACACTCGACCATTTCCTTAGCTTTTCTTTCGTAATCAATGTCTACTGCCTTACGCAAATCTGCATTCCATTCTGATAAATATACTTGTATAATGTAACCGTCAAACTGTAAATACCGTCTTCTAACGACGTTATGATGAATTAACCTAACCAGAATTAGGTACATGTTTATTTTCCCAACCCGCACTTGGCGCCTGGGGTGGATTATGCCCTTGACTGTGACCTTTTGAGAGAAGAGTGAGTCTAAGCTGTGGGAAACATAAAGTGGGCTGTTTATGCTGCAAAAAAGTAATATATAGCTCAATAATGTAATCTTTATATTATTCTATTCTAAACTAATTTAATATAGCTGAAGAGGTTATTTCTTTGAACGCGCTAATCTCAGGACCGATTTCAAAATATCTTTCGCCGTTGGATGTACGTGATCCCTGAGTGTTAAAGGCTATATTGTATACTACGGACCAAGCCGGGGGGGACCGGTGATATTAGTATAGATTCCGGACAAAACAAAAAAATACAAAAATTCTTAGAAAATATTATAGTTGTTTCTGAGTTATAAATGGAGTAACTAAGTACCTAACACGACTTTCTTTTACATAGGTAGTTATGTGGATAAATATTTATAGCTGAAACATAATTTGGCTAGATCAGTATAAGACGGAATAGATGGTAACATGGTGAATGTAAAATGATGAAGATACAAATATTACTGCGGAGGATGAAGGTACGATATAATCTTTCCTCACCTTTATTCTGTAATATCCAGTGTGCAGTTCAAAACACAGAACAGTCCTGCTTTTCGACAGCCTTACTAAAACGGTTATGGTTTGGCTATTTTGCTCTCTCAACAATTTCTGCAGAAATTAAGGAGGGGCTTCAACCAATACCGTTTATAAACTCGACGCAAAAACGACGGGGAGCTAAAAATTTGACGTGTCTGTGTTCTGAGGCATCGCAGCTCGCGAACGGATCAAGCTATTTTGTTTTTTTTTTTGATCCAAAGGTTGAATCAGTTGAGAATGTTTTCAGCTATGTTTGATAGCATTGAGTTATCGTAATCGGCAGCCCAAAGCAAATAAAAGTTGAGTGATTATGCCAAGATTATTAGACCTGCGATAGTGAAGTAGTAATAATGGAGGCTGAGGTTCCGAAATACTATCGGAGTGCTCATAACTCGAAACGGCGAAGTTCCTACGACTCAAACAAACAGCTTAGTTGGGCTTTTCTTGATGAACACAATATTGGTATCTTCAAGCCGAGATTGAATTAGTTTCTTTTATTGCTGTAGGCATGATCAAAAATCCTACGGTTGTTACCATACCTGGCGAGATAGCGGTTGAACGTAAGTCTACCTCACCGTAACACGAATAACAATTTTAGTTTCATTGTGTATTCTATCCTGTATTTTGTATTTTGCAGGTATTAAAAAAAAATTGAATACTTATTATTGTAAAATGAAAAAATAGATATACTACTAGAGCGTGTTTTGAGTTTTGTTGATAGAGAATCAGGCATTTAGTGGAGTCTGCTAGCCGCCCCGAGAAGGTGATTTTAATAACAAATTGCTTCCAAACGCCACTAACTTGCAAATAAGTCTCAGGGGCGTTACATGGCGCTGCTGTTTAGTTACCTGACTATTATTTTATGTTTCCTTGGTATACAATAATTACATAACAACGTATAAACTATAATTTATACCGATAGGTAGGTATATATCAAAGTTTATTTCAAAATAAATAGACTAAATAAAGTATTGGTTTAATTAATTGATTGAATTTTAACAAACATTTTTTTATTCAGGATGAACTTGTACATGACCGTCATCACGCCTGATGTAAATTGACGATGCGGTCTAATTGGTTCGCATTTGTGTAAAGATTTATTACACAAATAAAGTAATTTTTTTACATTTTAAAGTATGGTATAAAATTATTCGTGTGAGACGCGAAATGCGTGAAAAGTGGAAGTAAAAAAAGCTTACACTGCCGACCCCACAGAGTGGGAAAATGGCTAGAAGAAGATAAGAGTTATTTATTAATTAAAATAAAATTACAAAATAGATGATCATGTATCAAGATGAGCTTCTAAGGGAAGTTTTTGAAGAAGTGAAGAATTTTCCACAAAATTCTAATTTAAAAATGAAGAAATTTAAAGAATGAATGAAGATTAGGTACAATTTACAATATTTAAAATGTTTCAAATTTTAAAAACTGGGGTCTTTGTTGTCTTTTCATTTTCATTTTCTAAATATAGGTAGTTCCCGGTACTCCCATCTTAATACTATATTGCACAACAAGTCCCATGTAAACCTTTTCTCTAGACTAGATTATCTAGCTATCTATTATGTATCTTTAGTGACAGGGCAGGACTGAGAACTGTGATTACATCCGCATAATTATGTCATATATAGCAAAATATTGGCCGTAACCACCGGTATTAGGTATTCCAGTACTTAACTAATAGCTAGGCTCTCGATTGAAGTCTATTATGCAAAATATAGTCCGTAAAGTGTCGCTGTTGACTTCCTTATCAGTTTAGAATGTAGAGATAGTAGCCGGCCTCGATTCGTGACTGGTGAAATTATGATCTTGTTTTAGTTTATTCAGAATAACTAAGGAATGTAACAGTGAGTAGACATAAAACTTTTATTAAAATTGTTGTGTTTTGTACACATCGACAATTATTAGGTACATCATCAAAATAATACTATTTGTAATGGACAGTTTATCTTCGTATTTCAAGAGTTTATTTTAAATAACTATTTTAAATATAATAAATAAACAAATTTCGATTTAAATCGTTTTTTTTTAACATTTTCATCGATAAGTTTTGATAAGAGATAACTTAATTTTTTATAACTATTGGATAAATAGTAGGTACATACTACGATATACCTAGCGGTTTTTAAGCAATTTGGTGCTCTTATTATCACTTAAGGTGCGTCCCCCAGCAAACCGAGGTTTTGTCCAGTTTTCAGAGCTATCTACTCCTTAGCCTAAACAAATATCAACTGGTAAAAATACATTACATTTCTACAACTTCTTGGCTTCAAAATGGTAATTTTATTTTTTTGTTAATGAACTTATTGTTTAAATAATCGCCTCACAACGAAACCATGACAAAATTAAATAATTGTAGTTATCATGCATCTCCTCGAAAAACCTCAATTTTTCTGATTTTGTACTTACACCAACGGATAGACAATTCAGTTACGAACATTTTGGTAGATTTTTTTTTTCAAAAGACCGAAATCTGATTTTATAAAGAGTTTATTCTAAAAGGACATTGTTCAAAATGGGCTATCCGTGGACAAAATGTTCTTGATAATTTGATTTTGTCAAAAAATCTATTTATTTTTGTAATGAATTATGATGTATTATTTTAGTACCCAGATTAATAGACAATAAGTTCATTATATAAATAATTTAATCTTTATTTCCGACTTCTCAACCAATTATATTGCCAGTCTATAAGCTTTGAATGATGTCGATTTTTTTCTCGAATAAAATCGATTTCTGTAAATCGATAGAAAAAGTCGTATTAATAATTATGCGTGAAATAAACAATTGATATCGTATTTAAGTTGTTTTCAAGCGACACTGTAGCTAGCTTTTTTGTGCAATGGTTTTTCGTCGCACCCGCTTTTACTTTACAACGCCACGAAAAACAAAATCATCTACTTAGGCAGTTTTCCTACCGCCGGCGCCGGCGAGAAAACGAGTAACTATCGGCTATTTTCTCACTCAAGAAACGTACAATAGATATACATTCCGTGTAGGTAAATAAAAGAGATGCATATACAAACAGTTGATCGCTGACTGTTCACACTCCCGGCGAGCACTCGCTTTACTAGTTAGTCGCTGAGCGACAAGAGTTATGAAAGATAACACTCGCTCAGCGATACTCGCTAAGCGATTAGAATTAGAAAACGCCGAGAGAGCAACCAGCGGTTCATTTCTGTCTATTCAGTGTGGATCTGAACGTACACGTTATTTTACGCCGCGAGCAAGTGATGCGAGTAATCGATCGTCTCACTCGCACAGTCGCATAGAGCCGAGGTACACAACTATGGGAACTACGCACTCGCTCCCCGCGGCTCGCCAACTCGTTTCTAATTCTAGCTTTACTCGTTCATCGTTGCCGGTGAGACAACTGCCTAATGCTGAATAAACAGTAAACAATAATTCCGTAGAGCAGTATTAATAATCATCTACTCATTTTAACCACTAACTTGTAAATATTTTAGTTATTATTTTAATCAGCAGCCACCATAATAGAATTGCATCGATTTTATCCACACGATCACTATCGATTTTTTTTAGATCGATATTATTATATTTTTTACAATGGCAGCACTGAATACGTCGATGCAAAATGCATAGTTATCAGCTGTTTGTTTATGTTTATTGTGTCATGTCTTTCGTATTTGGAAATTGTGTTATGATGTGTTTTTGGTTGATGAAAGTGCATTCTTGGGACCCTAGCTGACCCTCGGAAATCGATGGCATCGTCCAATAACGACTCTGGCCCTCCGATGGCACAAAATGTTGTAGTTTTGTTTAAAAATAACCTCGTCAACGTTCGCATTACTTATGGGAAATATACGTAAGTAATTTTTCTGCTACTACCAAAAGATAATATTCTGATATCAACTGCTAGAAGCCATCAAGTTTAATATATGATATCAGTGACAGTCAATGGCCACGTTTAGCCCAAAGTCCCTTATAATTGAACAATGTCCTTTGAGCGTAAAACAGCGACAAATTCTACTGTTTCTCTCTTGCTCTTTCTTGCGGTGTGCGATAAGGTAAGAAATACTCAAGGTCATTTGCTCGGGGTACGCCCTTAAGTACAGTATGTTATCTAAATCTAAATGTTTGAAAACATTTTTAATAGCTCTGTAACAGATTTAAACTTTTAGCTTTTAAATTTTCGGTATGGTTACCAGAAAGAACTAACTACAGCAGTAGCTTTCCGAAATTTCATACATTTAGGCGAGATAGATAGATAGATAAACTCTGTATTGCACTTAAATTACAAAGAATAAAAACAATGATACAGAAAAAAACTAAGAATAAAATAGCAATAACACGACACGAGACACGACGAGAAGGATGAAATAACAAAAAAAAATGTAGTCCTAAGCTGCTTAAGGAAAATATGTTTTTTTTTTTTGAAAATAATTTTGTATGGAAAATACTCATTGAATTTTGCTGCTTCCCTTACTTACATCAGTTCCTATGTACCTAGCGTCAGCGTAGCGTCGTATAATGAAGTCTAGAAGCACATGTCCCGACGATATTGTCAAACTAAATCGTTGCACCGATCTAAGTTGGCGTCAAGTTATGTTGAACCAGCTGCGGTGAGCTGAATTTACTAACATTGTACTGACTTCTACTTATTGCTTGCACTTAGTCATAGTCGTCTGTGATTTACCCGATTTAACATATTGGAATTAACTGTATACAAAAGGATTTTGAAGTGAAATCTTCTTTTCGAGCACCACAGACAGATTTTTCGTGGGCTGTGAATTGAATTCTAGCGTCACGCTCGGGAATGGTAAGAAGTTTTAGGGTGAACTCGGAACTCAATGGCCATGGGCATCTAGAAATGCGTCAGCATTTCCATTAGAAATACTGGATACTGGACTGAATCTAGAAATGCTGACGCATTTCTAAATGGCCATGGTCATAGCCACGCCCTCAGGTTTTACCCGTGTAGTTTCCAAAGTGAGCTATCAAATTTTGAGTTATACGTTTTCACTTCTGTCGGCAGTTCCTATCTTATCCTTATTATTATTATTGTTCCTATCTCTTTATCTTATATACTAAATAAATTTCATTGTTGGAAATTTCTCACACAATGTCATCTAGTCTCTAACTAAAGTAACTACGTAAAGCTGATTTGGGTGTTACCATGGGAGCTAGTTAGCTGATATAAAACTTAAATAGTTTTAAAGACATACTTATTATACGAGTACATAGAAACTTCTAGACATATAACAATTATTTGTAGTTACATACAAATATTTTATCTGGGTGGGAAACGAACTTATGACTATCGGTTCCGGCCCACGGAACCGAGAGTCAACTTGCTACCAACCACGAGGCCTGTCTAGGAATGATCCTATACGAAGCGAGATTTGTAGATTTTCTACTCTATCTACTATAAAACTTCATGATGTTGATCTGTAACAATTTAATTACGAGCCTAATAAGTCCCAGCACATGTCGCAATATTCATCTCCATACATTATATCTGTGGTTCCCAAAGCGAGCGCAGCAACGGTCTGGTGTGATGTGAGTCGATCCTATATCATTACTTGGAAATATGAATAAGTACTAGTATTCCATGCACTGGTCAAATTTCGAAGTAGCTAGCTAGTTATTTTTTCAAAAATCTTTCTTGTTGTTTACGCTTTTAGAATATTTATTAATCTTAATTGGATTACAAAAAAATCTCTTACTGAGATTACGAGCTAAACGCAGGTCTTCATTCACAATTTGATTGTGCTGCTGACAATAGTAAACACTTATTAAATTCAGTTAAAGTTATACAAATAATATATTATGTCTCCAAAATCGGAAATAATAGTTGACCTTTCATATTCGAGTGGTTAGTTCCTGTTTTAGCGACTAGGTGAAAAGGTACACTCAAAGAGTTTACTTATACTTTATCTATGAGTTGTCTTACAATTACGGTAAAGACTCATACTATGTCGTGGATGTATTAATGTTGGTTCTAACTACTGCTACAATAGGAACCTATTTTTTCGACTGTAAGTACCGACCTATTTCAAATACCTAGTTAGGGTAGCGCGACGTGACAACATACTAAGCTTGTAAGTGAACCGCGGGCTGAAAAAGATTGAGAATGTCTGGATTACAGAACAGTTACTATGTAGGTATATTAACTGTACAGTAGCGAGAGCGGCATTAGAGGAATAGATCAAAGCGCCCGGCTGTGTCACCCGGCGCCAGCTGCCGCCGACGTTACAGCCTCTACCACTGCTACTTGCTATGTAAATATACTTGTGATCTGTTTCTAATGAGACCCACCAGGCCATACTGGTATCTGAAACTGTGGCCTGCGGTTTTAGCCGTTACTTTATTAATAACTATGAGCTCTTCCTGTCTGCATCAAGACAATCAGCCTAGCAATGCCGTAACATGGTAGTAGTAGCTTTAGTAGTTATAGGACTTTTTGCAGAGTCCATCTGGGGAAGTACCACGCCTTTGCCAGTTATTCTACCGCCAAGCAGTAATGTGCACACATTACAGTGTTCCGGTTTGAAGGGCAATGTATCCAGTGAAGTTATAGGGCATAGAGATAAAACATCTTACATCTCTGGGTGACGAGCGCAGTGCAGTGCAGTGCTAGGTAATTATTTGGACTCTACGTGTTCCAATAGCTGCGTCACTGTGCTATTATTTCGCAGGCATATTGCTTACCATCAGGCACATGTCCTGCTCATCTCGTCACTTTATTCTATATAAAAAAATCCTTCCGATCTTAACCGGCACATTTAACTGACTGAGGAACTAATGTCGAACTGTATTCTTCTGGGACTCGAGGCTTTCTCTCACTAGGATAGAATCAAGGCCATCTAATCCATCACGCTGGCCAACTGCTGTCAAAGAGTCTCCAAACGTTTTCAACGAAAGTATCGCCACGAGTTAATACTACATTCCGAGAGCTGGTAGCAAAATTTGTGTAGGTAGGTATTTGAGGCAAGCTGAAAACTTGTCATACAGTTCTCCTATTATATCCCTACACGGAGGTATCGACCTGGCTGGTGAGTAGCGGGGCAAAATGAATCCTTTAACTTATATCACCGAGCAGCCCTTCAAAATGATCTCTCTTTTTGAGAATCCATATTGTTTAATTAGAAATAACACCCAATTTACATTTCAAATTGCCTCATTCCCTGTTTTTTATATTTTTTGCAAAACATATTTGCACGCTCCTGGCTATGTTAAAACCCCGACTAAATCATCTGGCTTATATTTTTTTTAATTCTGTAAACATTACATTACGTATTGTTTGAGGCAATATGACATTCAAAAATGTCATATTGCCTCAAACATTTTCACTGAATAAAAATTTAAAATATGTATGCATCGATTTTGCCCCGCCTCTCACCAGCCAGGTTTACATCTCCGTGTTGGGGAATAATAGGAGAGCTATGTGACAAGTTTTCAGCTTGTCTCAAATACCTACGCAAAAATTGCTAGTAGCTCTCGGATTATTATTCATTAACAAAGTATTTTAAAAAATAAATTGAAAAGTTTAAGGCCAATTGTCCGTAGGTGGCCAAAAGGCCGTAGCTGCACGACATCCGCACGATTTCGACAATTGTCGGATGCCAGACGAATGCTTGCATCTTGCGTACAAATAATGAAGTCTGTGTCCACGAAACGACAACGACACGACAGCCGCACGTCTTGCGTTTGTTCGTAGGATGCATGCATTCGACATAAGACGCGTGCGTGGACAGTAGGCCTTAGCCTCAAAAGTTAAAAAAAATTAGACGGTGTTTTGTTTCTTATTTTATTTCCTTTGCGCTTATTCAGTTTTTTTGTATATTTAACACCTAGGATAATATAGAGTTTATGTAATAATGTCCACCAACAAAATTTCTTCTTCTTCCAGATATATCAGCATGCTGCTCAAAAGCCACGGGATCGTGTTTGAAGGTTTGCGAAAAGGTAAATGGTAGAGTGTAACGTACTGTAAAAAGGTTAACACAAAACAAATCCTTGCACTGCTTTACTTTGTGTAGTTATAATATAATTGTAATATAGAGAGGCAGGAAAAGCAAGACATGGGCTTGATAGTAAGACACACACATCTGACCGTTACAGCACAGTGTCGCGTAGCAATTTGGACATGACTGAATCCAAATTACTGGCTATTATGCACTCTGATTGAAACCCAGAGCTACCTATAAGGTAATAAGATGACGTATCCTTGCCCTGTAATTTCTCTGAAAATATCGACCATCATATAGGAACACAATAGTGTTTGCGCATTATTGTTTGGCGGTATGATAACAAGATTGGTGATTTACCAGGTGGACTTTGCAGAGACTCGTACTACTAATAAACATGCAGTAAGAGGTTCCCAGTTCAAAAATAAGCAAAATTCTGAATACTTCTTGCTTGGATACATGTGCCTAGTTTTGTTTACAATTGTGGTTTATATCTTCAGATTGCGTCCATGCTCTAGATATAATTAGTTTTAAGTTCATATACAATTTCCTTACACAGTTTTAAAATGTTTTTAGAAGAAGATTTGGTTGAAAACCGATTAAAGTCCACATTTTTTTTTCTCGAAACTAATCTCTTACAATTACACCTCATATTTTTAATAAAATAAAAACATTTACATAACAACAAGCAGTTAACAAATTCAAAAACAAACGAACCTTAACCATATCCCAATTTTAATAATTCTCATCCACCAAATCTCTCAAGGATTTCCAATCAAACTTTTCAGTGGAAAGCTAAATTGACTAATTAAGAAGATTTATCGCTTCCCTCCAAAAACTTTTTCTGTCTGAGTTATTTTTGTAAGCGAGGTCATTCAATATTTAGTTCGACATAATACGTTGTACAAACAACAAAAGATTTGACGCTCTTTGATTTCTGTGTTTCGTTTGATGCTTTTTTGATGTGAAGTTTCATCTAAAACAAACATAGGTAGCTAGCTAGAGCTGTAACAGAAAAGTATAACAAAGACGAAATATTTTTTATTGAAATAACTGCCATTGACAAATTGTAACAAAGAAATTATATTAGATTTCAAAATATAATGTACAGATTAGAAAATATTATACATTAGCAGCGATCCGCGGTTTTACCCGTGCAGTTCGTGTTCCCTTTATTTTCCTGTGATAAAAAGCGTATGTGCTACTCCAGATAAGATAAACCAACTCCCTTCAAGCGTTCCGACGCGGCGTGATTGAGCAACAAAATATCCAAACTATCGCATTTATAATATTAGTAGGATTAGTTTAATATACCATGACGTGATTGAGCAACAAACACCCAAAATTAACTACACAGGCATACCATGATACGCAAACAGACGGACAGATACAACAAAATTTTGTCAATGTGAACTCTTCATGTTCAGATAGCTGAGTGACACTATATTGTTTTGAGCAAGCGTGTTGCTAACCATAAGGCGTACTTGTTCGTTCCTACGCAGGACGTTAAAAGTGATTTATTTATTTATGGAAATGATGAATATATATTACTAGCTGTTACCCGCGACTTCGTCCACGCAAAATAAATACTGAGGTAACTCAGGTAATAACTAATTTTACACCCAGACACATTTACTAAAAACAGCTTATAATAAAACAATTTCATCAAATTCTGTTCAGTTGTTTAGATGTGTAAGCGTAAGAGACATTCGTCCCCCATTTCAACTTCAATTTCATCCCCATACAGTTCGAAATTACAAAATTGCTAGAACAAACATTTATTGGCTTCGTGCCAAGTGTCTATATAAAGAGTTTCATAGTTTTATCTTCAACGGTTGGGATCTTCCATGTTGACATTCATCCCCCATTTCTACCCCAATTTCACCCCCGTACAGTTCGAAATTACGAAATTGATGGAACAAACATTCGTTTGCTTCGTGTCAAGTGTCTATATACAGAGTTTCATGGTTTTATCTTCAACCGTTGGGAACTTCCATATTGACATTCATCCCTCATTTCAACCCCAACTTCACCCCGTACAGTTCGAAATTACGAAATTGATGGAACATACATTCGTTTGCTTCGTGTCAAGTGTCTATATACAGAGTTTCATGGTTTTATCTTCAACGGTTGGGAATTTCCATATTGACATTCATCCCTCATTTCAACCCCAATTTCACCCCCGTACAGTTCGAAATTACGAAATTGATGGAACAAACATTCGTTTGCTTCGTGTCAAGAAGTGTCTATATACAGAGTTTGATGGTTTTATCTTCAACCGTTGGGAATTTCCATATTGACATTCATCCCTCATTTCAACCCCAATTTCACCCCCGTACAGTTCGAAATTACGAAATTGATGGAACATACATTCGTTTGCTTCGTGTCAAGTGTCTAGATACAAAATTTGATAACGTTGAAAATCACGTTTCATACAAAATTTTCATACAACCGTTCATCCCTTGTTTCACCCTCTTAGGGGTTGAATTTCGCAAAACCCTACGTGCTAAAAGGGACCTCCATGCAAAATTTCAGATTCCTAGCATTTGTAGTTTCGGAGATTCCTTGATGAGTGACCTTTCGCTTTTATATATATAGATTTTAGAATTCTATTGTTCGTTCAAATTTAATTTCATTGTATTATATTATTATGTTACTATACAGAGGTTTATACTTTATTTTTTAAAGGTTTTTTTATCCATATTTGCAACAAAAGTTAAAGTAAAGCTCGAGTTTTTGAAATATAATTTGTTGGCAAGCTTAATTTACTAACTTATTTGTATTTGTAACTAAATTATGTATTTGACATGATGTTTGTGTTATTAAGTCAAGTACTATGTGACACATATTGCACGCCTGTAATTGGGCACACTGTTTGTACCTATACCTAAGATACTATAAGATCTTTGTGAACACAGTATGGCAATAAATATATTCTTATTCTTATTTTGGCTCATAGACAAAATAAATAACTTTTAACGTCCTACGTTGAAAAGACACTGTACATGACGATAGTCTTCAACGAGCGATTTTTATAGTTCAACGAATAAAGTGCAATAAATAAATAGACAATGACAAAATTATGCACCACTGGGTGGGATACAATCATACAATAACCCTAACCACGTCGCATGCATTCGTAAATCCAACGTCGAATATCTAAACTTCCTTCGTTATTGAAATATTATGCTAAGGAAATCGTCAGTGGCGTCGCGTCCATCCTAATCAAGCGGCCGTTCCGAGAATACGCGTCGAGTGAATAAAAGGTGAAATGATTGTAAGAGGAGAAGAGTACAAATACGGCTGTCTTTAATTCCGTCTGTAACGTGACGGTCGCTTCCTCCCTGCGACACTGTTTGAATAAGTAACGCGGGAACATCGATACTTTAAATTTTTTATATCGAGATGCTCTGCTGATAAACGTTTATGACCATTAAAATTCCTTTGATTGTTATCCTTAGATCTTGGTAGCTTTCGTTATGACATTAATTAAACATATTTTTCTTTTATTGGGCAGACTAGCTTAACATAATAATTTTAACTTATTACCTTATTAGTCATCGAAAAAGGGCGTAGTGACGAAGCCGTACGATTTCTGGTGACGTCTTGAGTTCGAATCCCGATTGTACCGCTGAGTAGTTTCTAAGTGCTGATGTAAAAGATCATTACTGGCTTTAACGGTGAAAGAAGACATCGTGAGAAAACCGACGTGTTCCGAGAAAGTCATTTTTTGAAAACATGCGTCATCCTCCAACCTGAATTTGCCCACCTTGGTGTATAATGACCTTAAATCTCTTCTTGTCAGAGCAGTGGGAACTTAAAGTGGGTTGCTTATGCTCATCATAGTAAAAAATCGTTCTCATCAAATACGTTACGTACATAGGTATATTCCGTTGAGTCGATTTGTCTTCGTACTTCACATCGATTGTTCTACAAATAATTGTTTTAAAGTGACATCCCTAATTCATCCGGTAATTTTTTAATGTCGCATGCGGGGGGAGTCGTTCCAGGCAATCTAAATAAAGTGGCTCCTCGTTAAACTCACCATTAGACATTCTTAACCCCTTGTAACGGCCTGTTTAGGATTAATTTAAGCTTGAATGTTTGAATTTACGTGAAAGTATTATTTAGGGTTTTTAGTTTTATTTTAATCTATATGACTAAGGTAAAATGTTGCAGAAGATGCTAAGCCGTCTCTATAACGCTCTAAGCAAATTCTATAACTGTATTATCTATCAATCATAAACATCATAAAAGCATACGCATAAACAGCCCACTTGTGTCTTGCTGGGACCCCGAGCCTTCGCTCACAAGTCTAGGTTAAGTGCGGTTTGGCGAATGACAAATGTACTCGAAAGATAGCTTTTTTGGGACACGCTGGTTTCCTTACGATATTTTCCTTTACCGTGTCAGAGGTGATGACGAAACTCGAATAACTTCACTTGGAAGAATACTCAGAGGGACAGGCGGGATGTCAATCTACGACCTCACGATTATGAAATCTGACGTTTTAACCACTATGCCATCACGGCTTTTTAATAGGCCACCACAGGTTTTTTTCAAGCGAGCTAAAGAAATTTGCCAAAAAAATAATCGTCAAAATTGTTTCATAACCGATGAAGTTACCAGAGCGAACACACATAAAAAAATTGGTTGCCTGTAAAGTCGGTATACGGGCGAAAGTTTTACGTGACAACGACTTTGAGTGGTAAAATAATTTTACTAAAATAAACTACCTTCACATTATCACTACACAATCGTTTTACAATTAACTGGCAACGTGTAAACTTGTATGCAGGCGCCTAAGCGAATCGGCGACTCGGGCATGGTTAGCCCGCCTAAGAGCGAGAGAGACAGACATAAAAAGTGAAAGGCACGCGTCCCTCTCACTCGCTCTCATTGTGAGCGCATAACGTGAGCGGAGCGTAACGCAGTTTCTTGAAGTGTCACCCGGCAAACCAATTTATAAGACGTTGTCACGTCAAAATTGAGAAACATCCTCCTTTTTAGCAATCGGTTAAAAATTCATAATGCATTTTCGACATAATGGGAAAATTTTCCTCTTATTAAATAAATAAAAAAGTAAATACCCAATTAAAAAAAAAAGTAGATAAACAGATTAAATAACCATAAATATTGTAGAACCCATTGAAATGTCAAATAAAGTTTACCTGTGATAGAACGATTTTACCCCTTTTCACAACCTAATTAACTTCAGTCAACTGAAGCTGACATATAGCTACTGTGTCGAAAATAATTAAAGAACGCGTCGAAACAGACTAGCAATTACAGGAATAGGGTTTTGACATTGTTTACTTCGTAGAAAAGGGTAATTGTGCATTTATGATAGGGCAGGGCAATACAGGACGTCTACTCTAATTCAACGAAAACGTAATTTCGAAATAAACTTGCCATTTTCCATCTACAATTCTACTTCGATCCGTCGTTTTGTCCATTTAGATGTTCTAAGCTTACTCTAATTAGAGTATGTTTAGAATATTTAAACGTCAAACAATGTTGTATCGGACGAAACGAAGTAGAAAGAGAGCAGGAAAGTCGCGAGTTTTTTTCGAAATTTCGTTTTCGTAGAAACAGAGTAGACGTCCTGGTCTATAGCAGTTTGTCCGGAAAGAATCCAGACATGGTGAAATCGACTAAATTCTGATTGGATTGCGTATATAATTAACATTTTGAAATTAATTTTCAGTAAGCTCGTATGGCTTCCGATCGACGAACTCAAATTATATAGAAAATACATTTGATATACCTACAATATGCACACATAAACAACAAAAGGTTGTTGTAATTTGTCTGTCAATCTTTGTGAACTCAGTAGTTGTCTATATAAACGTTTTATTCATTTTGATTTCTTTGTAATTTCAGATTACTTCTAAGGATTATTATAATTTTTAGTCGTAAATCATCTTCACATGGCTTTAAATAGCGTCGCAACTCTTTCATGAAAAATGCATTTTATGTGGTTTGAAATAAATCCTCTTTTGCAGTATACGTTAGACTAATTTACCCCAATTTTGGTATGAAAATAATGATTGCTTTTATCTTGGGGCTTGGTTACTAGGTTGCTTTTACTCTTGAGTCTTATAAATTTGACTCATTTGAATGTCACGAGACACATACATCTACTTAGTATCTAAAGTCTCAACCAAACATAATGATAATGGTTACGAACATACATTTCACCAAATCATCTTTTCGTACGCATGAGAGTGATCTATGATTATACATTCCTATGTAGTAGAAAATATAACTAGCTTAAACAACATCTCTCAGTCAAACTTCACTTTTAAAATACATTTATTGTATAGTATAGATAGAAGAACGAGACGAGCATATCCATAAGAGACCATATCCCTGATGGTACACAAGTTACACAACATGTCTGCCACGTAACAGCACAGTGACACGCATCAGAACATGAAGAGTCCAAATAATTACCTAGTAACAGTAGTAGTACTACACTGCGCTCGTCACCCAGAGATATACGATGTTTTATCTCTAGCCCTAGCCCCCACCCTCTACGTCATTTCACTGGAAACATTGCCCTTCAAACCGGAATACAGTAATGGTTGCATATAGTAATATGTGTAGTATTGTGTCTTCAAGCAGTAGCTTGGCGGTAAAATAACAGACAAGTGTGGTACTTCCCCAGACGGACTTTGCAAAGAGTCTTACCACAACGAAACAAAATGGCTTTTGGTTTCAGGCTCGGTTATTGAACTCCTAACATACTGCAGTTCAATGTTGAATCGTATATGTAAGCTTTTTCTGACCCTCTGTATATTTTCCGGACAGAGTTCTAACAACGTAATGACATAATAGCAGCGATGGCACAGACGTACAGAACACAAATGACCAACATATAGCAACTGAATGCATCCAATTACATGTTTTCAGGCGATCCTTGCGGGGCTTTCCTGAAAATTTCTATTTGCAACTTTGTGGAAGTATTTTTATTTGAAAAATAACCAGTCTGATTATTATTCAAGCCCTTTCAAATTTTTATCGCCGTGTTTTTTGCTTTGTGTCACTCACGTGAGCCAAAATAGGTGTCAAATGATTGAATATGCTCTTTTTAGAGTCTGACTCAACCAAATGTTTTTTCAAAATTCATTGACTGCGGTGCAATGGTTCCAAAGTGTATTTCACACGTAACTGGTAAAATCAGTGTTGTAGTTATATTTATAACATTAGTATTAATTAGTAATTAATCCTTACATATCTAATAATTCACTGTATGTGTTGTGTTTTCTTTGATTTCTATAAATATATGAGCTAATGCAATTAAACCAACTACCGATGGAGTTGTATCTAGTGCAGAGCAGTAAATTGCTTAGGCATTTATAGAGTGGCAGTGATGGATCTATCTGGACGAACGAAGCGCGACAGCCGATGGGCCGCGAAAAACATATTGCTTAAACGAACGACTGGCCTTATTGAGATGCTGGTGTGATACAATTCAGTCCCAGGCTTCCATTAATCGCAAGTTTGGACCCTGTTCCTTGGTAATAAGATTGGTGTGAAATATTGCACACAATGAGATTGCAAAGCGAGCATGAAGCGTTCACTCGTAAGTGTTTGCAATAACAGCTTACAGCGTACTTCAGTACCTTGGCATTTGTTATTATTTGTTCAAAAAAAATAGAGGTACCTAAGTCAAAATTGACAACTGTCCGGGAAGTAGAAAAAAAATGTTGTTTTGTTAATATCTAAATTATACAGTTATTTACTGCAAAAATAATGTTCAGTTTTTTAGAAAAGTTATAAGTTTTGACCTAAGCCATATTACAATTAGTTTGACAGTATTGAAAATAAATAAATTGAATCTAGATTACAGTGTACGTTTGTAATGAAAATAAATTAATTGAATCTTGATTAAAGATCAAATTAAAATATAAATCAATTTGAAATTAAACTAATTTATTTCTTCATACAATGATTCCACTATTTATATAAACTAGAGTTTGTTGCTCAATCACAATTACTACCTATGTATGTAGGTATTTCAAATCTCGATATTTAATTTTCTTCGCTTAATATTAGAGACATTTATGATTATTCCACTTTAAGAATACAGATATTAAGAACCTCTCAGCTGAGTAGTCACTTTCCAGCGGTCGACTAATTAAATCTGCTTTGACTTTCCTATTGCTATCTCTGCAATTTTAACCGAAAAGAAAAGAGACAGTAATATCAAAGCTAAGACAGTTTTAGTTAGGCTATAGACTCGCAGGTTTTTATCTGTTTTGCCCATCTTTCATCAATCATTTGTGCGACATGGCTGGCCCATTTCCACTTTACTTTTTTCAGTGATGTAGAGCGCCAGTAATTCATGTTCTATTTATTATTTCTGCACTTATTTATTGTGTCTTAATTTCAATTTCAAGATGCTCATCTTCATGGCTCTTTGGGTTGTTCATATCTTGTTTATTGAATGCTCAAGTTTGTGTTGCGCACCTGATCAATGGCTGGTGGATGATGTATGTACTCGTACCTGAAATATTTTTTAATGTAACATGCAGCTTTCCTCACAGGCTACAATAAAGTGGCGATGACAAACTTTTACATCTACTCTTGAAAGGTGCGGGTCGAATCTACCTATATCATAAAAGTGAACACGTCTTCACTGTTATGACTTGGATGTTCTCGCCAACTCAGACGTTTGACCTCGTTAAAAGTAACTAAAGTAGTAAAAGTAACGTTGTACCAATATTAAAATTTAAGTGATTTTAACTCATTCAATTCAATTCTAATATTGATACAACGTACAGCAAACAAAGAAAAAACAAATAAGTTTTATCGCGTTCACGCCACAGCGTCTCGTAACTGCAGAGACTAACATACGAAATGGACTGCTAGTCTTGTAAACATGCGTATTTATTACCAACAAGACGCGCAGTCTTGTTCGTATTCTTTTGTACAACTCTATAAATTACACGTGTAAATATTTTTATGCTAATATTCAGGCTTCAGAAGCCTAGATCAAAGACACGCCGACTTTGATGTCTGAATATTCTGAAAATCCAAGGTTGTCCCGATTATGACTTCATTTTTTGTGTTCTGTGATTAATGAAGGGGAAAAAATTACTCGTTTTATTAATTCGTCTAATATATTTCGTACCGTTTAACTGTTTTCACTGGGTTTCATTTTGTGTAATTTTTCATTTGAAATTTTCTCTCTTTCAAATTTATTTTGATAGAATTTAAATGATCATCATAGTGTCATTTGTGTGTTTTTATAGTACCGTTTTGGTTTGTAGGTTGGCCGTAGCTATTCAGTGTTATTTACCTATACCTTTGTACGGATTCAATTTATGTGGGATATTTGTTTTTATAAACCTTGGTGGTAAAAAACCCGTATTGGCCTAGTGGCGAAAAAGTACAAATTCACAATCTTAGGTTCAACTCCCACTTGTACCTTTAAGTATATTTTTTTTTTTTTTTTTTTTTTTATAGCATAGAGTGACGAGACGAGCAGGTCATGTGCCTGATGGTAAGCAACATGCCTGCCACATAACAGCACAGTAACACGCAGCTATTGGAACATGATAGTCCAAATCATTACCTAGCACTGCACTGCGCTCGTCACCCAGAGATCTAAGATATTATGTCTCTAAGCCCTGTAATTTCTCTGGAATCATTGCCCTTCAAACCGGAACACAGTAATGTTTGCACATTACTGCTTGGCGGTATAATATTTGGCATATTTGTATATTCCCAAGTGGAGATGTTAAAACTTGTGGCGATGGCTTTAACGGTGAAGTAAAACATTGTGAGGAAATTGGCATGTTCCTAGAAAGACGAGGACTTAAGATGTTTCGAAGGCATGCGTCATCTGCCATTCCACATTTGACTAGCGTAGTGGATTATAGACTTGACTCTCTCCTTGTGAGAGAACCAGAGTCTCAGCAGTGGGAACATAAAGCTGTTTATGCTATGATTGCTGTCGAGCATTTTGTGTAATTGTATTTAATCCATGAGTGCAACATGAAACCACTTTGACCGCGTGGTTCTCTCAATTTCCCCGTGATAAAAAGAAAAATGTTATATTCGAGATTCTAATATACTTAATATTACTGTTTACCTAATTTTAACTTTCCACCCAATCCGTTCAGCTGTTCCGGCGTGATGGAGCAACAAATATCCAAACCTTCGCATTCATAACATTTATTTGTAGGATATTTTCAAAAATTTGTTATATACTCAATTAAAATGATTAATCGAATATATAAAATATAGTTGAAATGTAGAAAATGCCAGCTAGTATAGTCAAACATTGGAGCCTTCTATAATGGGTAGAGATAACAACATAAGTATAAAATGCGACATAATTATGGAAACAGCTCGTGGTTATCGGAAATGAGAAGTAAAATGAGTGAGAAATGTCTTTGCGTATCAGGGAGAAGCCTACGGGCGCGGCAAATAACAATACAATAAATATGTAGAGTAAATTAGACTTTATTGCACTAAACAATTCTAAAATAAAAGGAACACACAAGCAGAGTTGGATATATCAGAAAACCATAAAAAAGCATCGCAGCTTATGTCGAAACATTGCTCTTTTGTTTTGTAGATATTTAAATGTTTAAAAAAATACGTGTAGTAAGATTTTCGAGGGATTCGAGGGATTGTGACCTCTCCCTCTCGCCTGGAAGTCTATGCTGAACACGCTGCAGTTTTTTTAATAGTTTAGATTAACAAGACGAGTAGGACATGTACCTAATGGTAAGCAACATCCCTGCCCATAACAACACAGTAAAACGCACCTATTGGAACTTGAATAGTCCAAATCATTACCAAGCACCGCACTGCGCTCGTCACCCAGAGATATAAGGTGTTTTATCTCTTAGGCCAGTAATTTATCTGGAAACATTGCTCTTCAAACTGGAACATAGTAATGTTTGCACACTTACAGCTTGGCGAAATAACTGGCTAGCTGATTAATTCAAATGTATGGTAGACACACGGTACGCTTAATTAATTCTACAGCCATAGATCGAACTCCTAGAATTGTCTATCATCACGTAATATCAACACACGTTACAGCGCCGACACGGCGCGACCGGCGTCGGGTTGTCCACGGGACAGCGGTGCAGCGTATCGGGAATTCAAGGATCGTGATCAGGAATCAGGATGCTATTATACCTACTAACCGTCACGTCGTAGCATTCGGATCACGTACCAAAGTTTGGACGCGGACCGCGGTTGGTCTTCGCTGCCATAACGCTGATTGATTCGATTTTTGTAAATGTAGAAGTTTTGATTGCAGTCTAACTTTCCGAGAGTTGGATACAGCTGTCGAAGTTGAGGGATCCAAATTGAATGTTTATACCAGGGATGTGACGGAGGTCAGTTTATCGGAACCGAAGTCGGAGTCGGAGTTATTAAATTTGATTTATCGGAGTCGGAACCGGAGTCGGAACCGAAGTCGGAGGCATAGGAACATCAGAAGTGGTGGCAGGAGAGACATTTTTATTGGGAATAAATAAAATAAAAATGTCAAACACGATAAACATTGACGGGCAATTGATTTAAGGGGTTGGGATTTTGTATTTCCATTTACTTTCCACCACAATAAGGGATTTTCTCAAACATTTGTATACCTTACCTCCGGTTAAAACCTCCGTTTTAAAAGTTTCGGAACCGAAGGTGTAATAATAATCGGAAGTTCCGACTTATCGGAGTCGGAGTCGAAGCTCCGTAACATCCCTGGTTTATACTTACTACTAATCTTATAAATGAGTTAATTGCATATATGAAATTTTAAATTATTACCATTACTGTAGTCTATAAAGTTCAGTACTTTACTTTCATACGTATTCATAATAATCATTCCTGTTCTAAACGGTGCCTTTTTTCAAACTCACTGCAAAGTACTTTTACTATCTTATAAATTTAAAAATATGTCTATGTTCATCTCGTACGACACAGCTCGACCGGTTTTTTAATTTTTTATTGTTGGGTAGGTATGAGAACAGTTCATAAAGTATTTTTCATCCTGTCCCGTGCTTTTCATTTTAATTTTATAATTTTCGTACGAACAATTCCCAAATAATTTAAACAGCGCAGCGTTCATTGCCCATCAAGTCGTTACGTACATGTACCCTTGTAGGTATGTATGTAATGTCGCCTTGCTTTGACAATTTATTCATTCAGCTGAAGCTATTTTTAACCGACTTAAAATAAGGAGGTTCTCAATTCGGTTCTACTTATTCGGTTGGATGTTTCTTTTTTGTATGTATGTTACGCGTTAGCTCCGCCAATTGTGAATCAACTTTGATGATTTTTCTTTTATTTGGTAGATCATATTTCAGAGGTTGTCCCATACAAATTATCCCATCAAAACCGATGCGGTTTTTGAAATACTTATGAATAAACAAAACAGAAAAAACTGGCAGTCATAGGAACTGCCGATAGAAGTGAAAACTTATAACTCAGAATTTGATAGTTTACCTTGGAAACTACACGGGTGTAACCGGAGGGCGTGGCCTCCCCATCATGGCATGGCCATCTAGAAATGCGTCAGCATTTCCCATTGGCTCACGCATTTCTAGATGGCTATGCCATGATGGCGAGGCCACGCCCTTTCAGCATTTCCCATTGGCTGACGCATTACTAGATGCCCAATCGCCAAGGTCCCGAGTTTACCCTAAGATTTCTTATAATACCCGAGCGTGACGGTAGAATCCAATTTACACCCCACGAAAAATCTGTTTAGGCGCGCCTAAAGAAGTTTTCACTTCAAAAACTCAAATTTACTTTCGCTTATCTGTATGACATTATGTAGTGGTGATTGCTTCTTATACAATTTGGTCGAGTGTCGGAATTTAATTTTAAATTGAATTTTATAGAGGTAGATCTTTTTAGAGAGTTCGCTTTTGAAAGAATCACATGTTCGTCAGTTATTTTACTGCCAAGCAGTCATGTGCAAGAATTACATCATTTCGGTTTTAAGAGCAATGTTCAACCTTTCAGGGAAAATCACAAGGAGAAGAGATAAATCATCTGAAATCCCTACATCACGAGCGTAGTATATCTACTTATCTATCCTATATCTAATTATATATATCTAAGTATATCTAATTATCTGACCCCTAAGGTCAGCTAGTATTTTTATATTCTAGATAGATATATTGAATGAATGAATGAAAATTCCGACTCCTAACATTCTAATCTAACCATAACTAATATCTCTGTACACACTGCTGTACTATAATGGCTACAGTATGACTGTAGCTTCACTTTCTCTCATTAATGGAAGTAAGCGTTCTTATCAATCATGTCCGTAATTCCTGAAACAGTAACAAAATTAACTTCTTAATCTGCTGTAGCCCGATACACTTCGGCTGAAAGTTGCAAAAACAAACAAACAGTGAGCGGTTCAAAGGAGCTAAAATAGACACATCAGAACCCTTTCATGTCGGCCGGCCCACGTCCGCGACACTATCATCAACGAAATAATTAACGCTTTCACAATTTGTATTCTTGGACATAATTGGATCAATTACAATACAAATAGTACATTTTATTCCAAGTATTGTAATTGTAATCGTGTATTCTTAACATTTGTTTTACGTCCTAAAATAAAATAAATAAATAATCATTAATACAGTAAAAATATTTTTCTCACCAACGAAATTTCAAATAAAGTTTTTTTGTACATTCTCTTCAACGTTATGTTTTTTATTACTTTATACTTATATATTTATTATTATGGCAAGGTTTAGTGTAAGGTAACTTTAGCAATAACTTAAGGCCAGGACCTTTTTTCCAAGTCCATAATCCACCTCGCCTTCTTTGTGCTAGGAACATGTTCTGAAATGTCTTCTCTGAAACATTTCAGTTTCTGCACAATAATTTCCTTGACCGTTAAATACTACGAAGAAGTGTAGTACTTTCCTCAACCAACAACTCATTGATACGAGTGCCTCGTTAGCACAAACATGAAGTTTAACAATTTAATTGCTCTATGAGTGAGTCATCTAAATGTAAAGTTTGAGTCCAATTCCTGTGGGCGCCATTGCGAAAACGAATGTATCAACTTTTTACAGCTTCCTTGAATTTCATAGTGATCATAAACGGGTGTTATAGAGGGGCATGGAGGGGTAGGGAGCGGAGTGTCATCACATCACGTCGTTAATCACGTTGTCACAAAGTGACGTCTCCTAACGTTTTGGGCGAGTTGAAGCATGTGACAGATGTTCGAGTCCTGTTCTAGTTTTGGGGCGAAACGAGAATAAATTTTTCACTTTTGTTTTAGGTTTTAGGACAAGCTATTAACATAATTGGAGAAAGATTGCGTATATAAGGCGACGTAGAACACAACTATTAAGTGAATAGGGTCTTAACCCTATTCGGTGGGCAGCACAGACTAAGTAGAGGTAGAGAACTCTGTAGGTAGTAAAGGCTACCAACAACGACCAATAAAGTCATAAATAAGGTACGTTATTTTTATAAAAAATACGTTGAATACCTGTTCTTTTCGGAAAGGGATGTGTGGTATTCATTATTCTCAACAGTTTTTAATTCGAGAGTTTGAGACGACCCTACAATTGGGAAAAACTCATCAATAGGTAAATTTTGTTGAGTCCTATGCGGTTGTTTGCTGGAAACAGCTGATTTTCTTTCGCAATGTCAGGGTGGAACCTATACCTAGTACAAAATGCTCATGAGCATAGTACACTTTTTTTTCCGACCCTGTGTAGTCTATGTAAATATGCTTGGGAACAAATAGTAAACAAAGCATCGGACGTTCATCGGCAAGATGTCGTGATTTACTGTAGAGGGTCAAACTTGGAGTCGATTGGCACAGGACCATATTCTATGACAGGACGAAGGAATATGGCATGTTTGATCAAGATCAGGATGGCTGCAAATGATTGTAATGATGATGAAGCACAAAGTTAGGTACATATTAAAGACCATTTTTCGATGTAATTCATTTCTCAATATGGGGTCCTTTGTTTTACGACTTATTTGTAACACAAAAGGACTCTTAGCAGAGTCCGCCTGGGGAAGTACCACACCTTTGCCAATTATTCTACCGCCAAGCAGTAATGTGCAAACATTACTGTGTTCCGGTTTGAAGGGCAATGTTTCCAGAGAAATTACAGGGCTTAGAGATTTAACAACTTAGATATCTGGGTGACGAGCGCAGTGCAGTGCTAGGTAATGATTTGGACTCTTCATGTTCCAATAGCTGCGTGTCACTGTTCTGTTATGTGGCAGGCATGTTGCTTACCTTCAGGCACATGTCCTGTTCGTCTCGTCACTCATTATTTAAAAAAAAAAGAAGAAGTTTACGATTAAGTGTCACGAGGTCGATTCGGAAATGGCTAAAAAAATATTACCTGTACCATGCAACATATCTGATCGATTTATAAATATAAATGTGTTTTTGATGATGTATTTACTTCTTTTGGCACGTCAGGGAAAAATGATGAGAGTAAAATTTTACTATGTGCGCGCACGAACGTAACGAAGAACCAACACCCTAAAATTAACTAGTTAAAACTTTAATACACATTGGAGGTAACTTTTTGCGTTGAAGATATTATGTATAATATGGTTGAAGCAAGACTTCTTAGCTTTAACAAAAAGAGAAGTATTAACCTTGCGTGTGCACATAAGTACACAAGTAACAGAAGCTATTATTTAAATACAGGAGCTAAATCTTCGCACGTCTGTCACCATCTTTACTGCTTACAAGTAGTTTAGAGAAAAAGACATACGTTTGCATCGTAAACGTCTGTCTCGTTTTAAAATAATCGGTTTACAAATAACTGTTGCTTTGCACCCTCTTCGGATTATTAGGGCTTGTCTCTTAATTTAGGATGCGGTTGCTCAGTACTTGTAAATCTCGCCTGTATTGTCACTAATTTATGCGAAGGGTGTCTGCTACCCGATCCATTCTATCGAACATGCCTGTTAAAATCGACTGCACCTGCAATCTGCATATCATTACAGGAAATGTGCAGTGCCAACTGTTTTTACGGCTATAGACTACTCTTATTATTCAGGTTGGTGTATATACTACGTGTATGGGGGATTATGTACATTTTACAGTCTGATGTACAAGACTGTTATTCCCACTAGTATGAATAGTGAAAGAAAATATCGTTACAAAAGCGACACTTTTGTAGGAGACGACTTTCTGAATGGGAGAAATATTACGTTTGAAATGTCAAAATGATACGATATTTCAAGTCGATGGTTGAATGAGTGATGGTTAAATTATGGTTTGGAAAACACTAATTTCAGAGGCATACAACCACAGAAGCCGTAGGTAGGTAGGATTTTTTTTATATTAGATTTTGTGATACAATGTTTCGAAATCAAGTCATCGATCAGTTTCTAAATTTAGTCTTTAATACTTTGATCGTAATTTTAGTTTCGATTGTCACCTGTTTCTAATAACTGTGAGCCTTTACGTAAATCACGCGAGACATTTGATAAATTCCCTGGTGGACTGTGGACATCAAAGCTGGCGATGGCATTTTGATTCTCTCCTTTGATTGTCGAGACTCGCTGTCGCACGCGCTATTTTAAACTGTCCTGAAGTCACATACTGATTTATTATCGGATTTTGCAACGTTTCCAGTATTTGACTTTTTACTAAATCGAATTCACGCACAAGTGTGTGATTCCTCTTCGTGATAAGGCCGGCTGTTGTACAACAGTTTTTTTTATTCTCCTTCTCCTGCCAAAATGTTTGGTTTTGGTGTGTACAATAAAGATTAGGTATCTATTTGTCTATGTACAATAATTTACATTATAAAAAACTGTCGAGTATAGTTAGAGCTATTTTCGTCACCGTTATTTGAATAGAAAATGTTTGAAGTTCAGTTCGGATTTTAGTAATTTTCACAATAAGCCTGTGTACTTACTATTCTTGGCTCTATGACTTTTTTACGTTAGATAGAGACGGGACGAGCAAGACGTGAACTTGATGGTGAGCAACACACCGGCCCATAGGTAACAGCACAGTTCCATGCAGTGAACATGAAGAATTCCAATTAGATCCTAGCGCTGCACTAATGTCATTTTTAACTGATTTCAAAATAGTCCTATTTTAGGTTCTTTATACAATTATTGTATGTTTTTCTTTTGAGTGTATTACGCGATGGCTCCTGTAATTGTGAATCTATTTCGATGGTCCTATAATATTTCGGTACATCATAGTTCAGAAGTGGTCCCATATACCATTTTATCGATATCCTACAAACAAAAACCGACTTAAATTTAAAATTAAACTTTGACACTCGACTATACATTTTGTATTATCTATCTGTCTATTTATATCTGTTTGTTTACCAGAAAGTCGTTTGGAAACACAGCAATGAAAGTAATAATTAGGAAGTAAGGTAACACAAAGGAAACAAGAAACATCTCTCTCTCTATTTTCCCAGTTCCCAGCTTTATAATCTTAACAATGATTTATTACTTACTCGTCTAAAACAACGTGGAGTATGCACTAGGAATTTCCTCGTCATAATTAGTGACACTGCTCTACCTTTAATTTTAGAGCGCTTAATGAAATATACTGTTTCATTCTATTTCTGCCTTTGTACGCTTTTAAGACTCATTTACAGCTTGTAAGTGCTCTTTTGTTATTATATTAGCGTAGAATATCTACTTTCATAGTTTTATTAGATTCATGGACTTGGATGATTGTTAATTTTGAACCTCTTTGTACCTTTTATCTTTTTTGAAGTGAAAACTTCTTTAGGCGCGTTATGGACAGAATTTTCGTGGGCTGTGAAATGGATTAATGATCACGTGATCATCACGCTCGGATATGATAAGAAATTTCGGGTAAGCTCGGGATGCTAGAGCGAGAAAGATAATGTGGTCAACAAACGTGCTAGACCGAGAAAGATAATTGTTAGAGGAGGACATGGGACAATACATAATCTTACTCTCTCTCGCTGCTCAATACCAGTGTTGACTGACACCTTAGCGACTTTCTCGCTGAAACTGGCGAATTTTTAAACTTTTTTATCACGACATTAACTTCTAGGTACTTACCACATCAATTGAACCTGTCACGAAATGTTAAATTTGCATTTCACGTCCATTGCAAAAAAGTTATGGTTGTAATATTTTATCACAGCACTTACACTACGTAAATACACAAAATGATACCCATTTTCATAAGAAAGTGCTTACACAAATACACTATAACACAACATATTTATGCATTTTTAGCGAAATACATAAATATGACAAACACTAAAAACTTGTGAGTCAAACGGCATTTTCGACCCGCGTAATTATTTTTTTTTAATTTATTCTTGGCCATGGATACTAATCATTCAGCCGTAAAAGTTTTAAATTAAAATTATTTAGTAGTCTTTATATAGTTAAGTATTTCTTATTTTAGTTTTCACTTCTGCCGTGCGGTTTTAAGCGCACACATTTTTTTTTTAAATCTTTTATGCTCATTAATAGTAGTCAGCTTAGTTCGTAGAACGGAATCCTACTAATATTATAAAATGGCAACGTTTAGAGTTTTGAATGTTTCTTGCTCAATCACGTCAAAACGCCTGAACGGATCGGGTAAAAATTTGGAATACAAATTGATTGTAATCTGGAATAGCACGTAGGGTATTTTATAATGGGCAGGGAAACTAATGTTTGCTTATTTCATTTTATGACAATATTAGCAGCGCTCCGCGGTTTAAGCTTCGCAGCTCCCGTCTCCTTTATTTTCCTGTGATAAAAAGTGGAATACGTGCACTTCTTGTTTTTTCGAAGTCATGTCCATAATAGCACTAACTTAAAAATGGTGAAAGAAAACATCGTCAGCAATCCGACATGCACATAGAATCTTTCGAGGTCTTAAGTTGCGTCATCCACTAACCCTCACTAGGCCAGGGTGGTGGATTATGGTCTCGACTATTTCCTTGCGAGAGAAGGCCCCGAATCCCAGCAGCGGGAACATTTAGAGAGCTGGTTTTATGCTATGTTCCAAATGTTCAACCCGATCCGTTCGAACGTTCCAACGTGATTGAGAAACAAACATCCAAACATTCGCATTTATAATTTTAATAGGATCTATCTACCGCAAGCATATTTTCGTATTAGTCTACTTTTAAAGTATGCGGCTTATAATCTGTGAGTTTTACGATAGTTTTATGTTACTGGTTCTATTGTGCACGGCGCTAAGTATTGTTGGAATGCTGGCGGTGTTCGTAGCGGTTGGAAGCTGCGAGCTCGAGCCGAATCTGGGGCAAATAGCTTCCGATCAATTTGGGATCAAAACAGATTTACTGGCCCTCGTCGGTTCAGCTATTATGGTAGAGCTTCAATTAGAATCAATCTCTGTTATACTTATCCAGCTTGTACAGAAAGTTGGTATTAACTTCCCAAAAGGCGATTGATAATCTGTTAGAATAATTTAAATGTTCACTAAGACTCTTGAACCAATTTGGAAAATTGCTTTTTTTTAATAATGAGTCACGAGACGAACATGACATGTGCCTGATGGTAAGCAGTATTTATTTCAAAGTGGTTATTCTCCAGGTACATATTTCAATTTAATCGAAATTTAATTATAGCGGTAATCAGTTTTTTATCAGATACATTTCGACACAACACAAATAATATCGATATCCGATGAAGAACCAAAGTTCTAAACGTTAGAACAGCGGTAACTTTGAATTAGAGTTCAGAAGGACATATTATAAGGTGGTGTGACAACAGGTGGATCAAACTTGGGATGGAATGGTGGCAAAGGTAAAAGAAGCGTCGGACATCCACATGGACTTCATAAACTGTGATCACCTGAAGATTTACTTCATCATCAACAGCCCACTAAACGTTCCCACTGCTGAGACTCGGGGCCTTCTCTCGCAAGGAGAGAGTTAAGGCCATAATCCACCACGCTGCCCCAGTGCGGGTTGGCGGATGACACATGAAAGATTCTAGGTACATGTCGGTTTCCTCACGATGTTTTCCTTCACCGTTTTAAGTTAGCGGCATTACGCACATTACTTCGAAAAGACAGTGGTGCGTGTGGGGTTTGAACCCGGGAACTCCGGATCGGGAGGCGCCGTTCTCCCGACTAGACCAGCCGTAACTTACTAGACCAGCCGTAACTTTAGTAAGAAAAAAGTTGTAGTAAGAAGATTTACTTACGTAGTTCAAAATAAAGTTCAACTTTTGTCTTGTGTCATTTATTCCGTTACATATAGAGTAGCTAAGTAATTTCTATTGCAGTCACCAGTCGCGAAATGGTCGGAGGTGCGTGGTGTCCTCTGAATTCTAATACAGTATCTATTGGTCATAGCGGCGGTTGACCGCGTATCACTGCTCTCTATCAGATTTTGCTACTGGACTTTGAATGAAGAGCCAAGAATGAAGAATATTTTTGAAGGAATGTGAATCACTCTCTGCTCAGTTCATTGACACGTAGTTTACGAGTATACAGTGAGATCCAACATTAAATAAGTTAAACTCTATTCCGTATGTATTCACAAATATATAAGTTCTAGCAGCGCCTTGCGGTTTTAATAGAGTAGGTAGTTCCCGTTCCAGGATTTTTTCGCAATAATAAGTGACATATGTGCTTTTCCAGATCATAATCTGTATTCAAAACTTTAACGTTAATCCGTTCGGATATGATTAAAAATTCAAGCTACCAAACTACCTTTTTTAATATTTATATAATTAGAATTAAATCAGATCTTAGACAACATTTGCTTAGTTTGCGAGTTGTGTCAGGAATGTCCACCAATATTTATTTATTTATAAAAGGCCATGGTATAACACGAATAGAACTTACTGAAATGAATCGTTTGAGACATACCGATCGGTTCTTCATACAGCGTATTTTTGTACTTAATGTTGTTTTATCTCCATCCTAGAACATTTTCTAATGTAATTAATCCACGTTTAAAACAGGATGTTCCATGCCATCAGTGATTGTGTCACCTTCCGTATGTGGATGCCATGCTGTCATCGCCGGTGGCGCCGCTTTTGTTGTCATACATGCCAAAATTATCATAGCTTTTCCGCTCATGATAATTAGTAAAATTGCCAATTGAGGTCCCTGTTGCGGCAGCATTCATTCAATTGTGGCTGACCTGAAATAGTTAAAATTTAGATTAATTTTCTAGTTACATATTAACGTTGTTTCGGGCAGAATTCAGGGCATAGATAAGTAAGTTAAGTTAAGTAAGTAGTTAGTGTAATCGTTGAGTTACAAATGACACTATCTGTTCGATGTAAGATTAGTCAGGTGATTCCCAACATATAATGATACCGACACGGAATTGACATACCTATTACGCACACGATTATTGATTCCATAGTTGTAACTTCTGGTCTGGTTAAGGTTAGTCTCTCGACTATGTGTTGCCAAGCCTCGTATATCACGTTTTGCTTTCCTTAAGAAAGCCTCACTATTACAGATTAACCTCAGGATTTAGGTACTCCAATACAATTTTTATACCTTCTCTCATCACAAATGTTGGTAATTTCTATACCGATAGGAATAAATATATATGTACTAAAATTAGAAAGTTTGTAGTTTGCGTACCCTTTGAAATAAGGTGACAAAGATTACAATAGCCTAAAAAAACAAATTTGTCCGTCAGCTAGATTGCAAAAAAATATAGTACCTACACGCTTAGATAAAGTTTAGTATAAGTACTTATATATAATATATAAACTCCCTGAGTACACGTATTTTTTCTTTAGTTGCACAAACACAAAATGACGAAGATACAGTGTTTAGAAGTTTCGCATGACGTCACTTGTGGGTAGGTACGATTTTAAACTCTGGAAGTTTAGTGATCTATATATTTGTCGATTTGTTGATTTCATAAAACAAAAAATAAGTGTTCCATATTTTATCATAATCTAGCTAACGGACTAATTAGAATGGTTATTTTTGACCCAGTACACTACCCTATTATGGAACACTTTTACTACGAGATCAACTTAGAAGTCGTAAAAAATCGGTTCTGTCATACAAAAATGTTAGCAATCGACGATATTTGGATAGTCGAATTTTTTGATATTAGAGTGTAGGTAAACCATTGTTAGTAATTTTCAGCTTCGTATGCACATTTTATCTCGTATACGATCTATCATATTTTTCGCCGACTTGGGTTGTTATTATTCCGACACCCACTTAGGTACGAGTCAAGGATCTCTGACTGACATACGAGAGCGTTTTTTATTCTCTCACCATTGACAAATGTTTGCCGCGGATTGAATAATAAGAAGTGCTTTGAATGCCGGCGACCAAGATGATGCATGGAAATGTGCTTTTTGGTTCCTGGAATTTGAATGTTTTGAAAAGATTATTTCAGGTCTGGTTTCACCTTCAAGACAAATTTTACACCAGATAGAATTGTACTAAGTTTTACTGCCTTCATTATACGATTAGTACACAAGCACACTCAAAATGTTTTTCGAAGTCGAATTTCGAATCGAAGATCCTCCAGCAAGATGGATGGATATTGGAACTGACATGGGCTGGTTTCGATTGGCACAAGTCTGAGGTAGATAGCAAGACCTATACTTCGGAATGTGATAGAAAAATCTGCGAATAATTACAATACAGAAAATAGTGTTCCTATCCAAGTGTTTTTTTAATGATCAACCTCACCATGACGAGAAAAAGAACAACAACTCATGAAGCTAAACACACCTTATCCATTCGTAAAACATTTCGTCTTGGGAAGACATCTTAATAGTTTTCCCAAACAGTGACAGAAAACAGAAAGGCAGTGAAGTGTCAGTCGCATTAGGAAGTGATATAACGAAGTGGCGAGTGCTGCCAACATTCTGACGAGAGCTCTCAGACATACTGACTCACACGCGCGATCATTATTAGACGAAATATACGTCATGTAAAAATAACGCGTTGTGTGATGTGAACTGATATAATAATTAACGTTTAAAAGTATTTTTAAATGGAAGACATTGAGTATAGAGTTAAACATTTAATTATTTGTTTACCAAATATTTTTGCTTGCGCTTTACCGCCTCGTGAGCGGTCTACGATGGAGCGTCCGTACCTAGAAAAAATACTAATTTGAAGACACCAAGATTGTAATCATCGGAAAAACCCACTGAGGCAGTCACGCAGTCCACATCCTAGACGTTCTTATCACAAAAGAGCAGGGAGGTATTAAACACGCAGATTAATCGCACACTCTCCGAAATGTGTCCCATAATAATCAGATCAGATAAGCTAGCGATTGCGACGTTCAAGATCTGCGGAATATGCTACCTGGGTTTTCGATGGTCCGATGGATGGAAGTCTTGGAGTCCTCATGTCGAGAGTGAATCATGCATTTTAGCTAGTTACTAGGCTGTTGTTTAGAATTCAAGGTAATTTTATTCTTTCATGGTGCCTTTCATGGCTAAGATTTTTAACCTGATTATATTCTATCGATCATTTTATCATACGTACCATTGAATAAAAGATGAGTTTATCGCAATCCTGGGTCACAGTTGGCGCATATTAAGTTGGCGACATCAAAGTGATCGTGGAACAATGACACCGATTGGCGAGTGTGGGATGCTTGTTCTGTTTCAATGCTGATTTGTATACAATGGATATTGTTCACACCTCGTCCTGGGCGCGTTTCGTGGCAGGAGGTTAATCGGTTGTAATTCTGATATTATTTATTAATTTGTATTTCAACTGTGGACACTGAGACGGCGATAATAAAAGCAAACACATATTCTTGTAAATTAACACAGATCAAAAAATACTTTGCGGGGTCCGCCTGGAAAAGCGCCACACCACGGTAATAAATATAAATAGATAATATCTATTACCGTGACCACACCTTTGCCAGTTATGTTTATTATTATACCTACACCTTTTTTTCATTAGCATCATTTTAACAGGCTATGTTACAACATAGCACAATACAACTGTGTGATAAATTTATTCTCAAACTCAATATTACAGAATTTAGTTGAAGTTTAAAAAAATCCTGCCTAGAAGTATGATCAATTAGTCATGTTTGTAAACATAAACACGACGACGTCATTAATGATGAACGGCACCTATGACGGCCGGGGGCCGGGGGCACCTGCCTTGCAGAACTACCTCCTTTTTATAATTCGAATTATGTACTACAAAATTCGTCCATATTTATCAAAATAGATACAACTTCCGTACCGTACCCAAAGGCTAAAAACGGAACCCTATTACTGAGACTTGGCTGTCCGTCCGTCCGTCCGTCGGTCCGTCACCAGGCTCTCACCAGGCTCAAGAACGGAGATAGCTAGACAGTTGTAATTGATGATATTGATTAGTCCGTTCCAGCAAACTAGATGGCGCCACTAGTTTACTAAAACGCGCATTCGACCTCGTCTTTAAAATCGCAAGGTAAAATCAATATTATAGAAAAAGTTTTGGTTGAAAGCCTGTCTGTGGAAACTGCGATGGTTTATGCATACGGAATTCAAATAAAGCCAGAGGAACCCTTCGTGCGGGACGCGGGAGTCCCACTCGCACTTGGCCACTTTTATTAAGTTATTATAGCTAACTTTTCCTTCATGCTTTCTTGGGCTTAGGACCGGAAAAATTACATCCAATTTAATTGTTTCAATCTTTATTCGCTAGAATCTTAAAAAATAACGTACATTTGCATATTCAAAAAGTTGAAATCTTTCCAATTCACCAAAACAAACTCGGCGGTTTGTTTCACTCCCAAAAAAATATCACTACACCTGTAAAGTTTCACCAGTATTTTTACCGCACACACTATCGTCAACTGCCCTCTTGACTGCGATCTAGGCGTAACTGAAGAAACGCAAGTGATTATTCAATTGTTTTTTTAAGTAACTTGAGGGTAGGCGGGAGTTACGGTTGAGTAGTCGTAACCTTGACCATGAATAACTTCTACAGTGCCACCAACTTAACTGTTCAGGTGGGCGAAATGGGAACTACAGCCGCGTCAGCCGCCATTTTCTAAACGTCATTCCACTGTCAGTTGATGTCTAGTGCGAGTGCTCCCGTGTTATTTTATTGATTTCATTGTGAAAAAAGCAAATAAAATGCCGAAACCTCTCAAAAGTGATGCACGGCTAATTATTTTAAAAGTTTTATTTTTTATGAAAGAAGAGAAACGCCTCCAAGCTCCATTAATACCATTTGAAAAGCTGAATGAACGCGTTGCTGCCGCGACAGGTCAGTGTAGCCAGATATGGAAATTTTAATCACTCATTTAAAAAAAAAATCATTTTTATAGCTGGTGATTATATTTTAAAATATATAAAATAAGCTAAACATATTCAAATAAAATTGCCACCTGAGTATATTTTAACCGACTTTAAAAAACAGGATAATAATTATCCTGCTATGTTCGATTGCATGTTTTTTTATGTATGTTCACCGACATCTCCGTCAATTATTATTGTGGATTGATTTAAATTTGTTTTTTTTTTTTGTTGAAAGGTATACTTTTTAGGTGGTCCACACAGTAATTATTTCGAAATCGATTTCGTAGTCAAAATTTTGTTTATTATTTATCCTGATTGGTCGGAAACAATCTGAAAGTAATGTTAACTTTTTAAAGCGGTTGCTGTATTTTATTTTATGGTTGTTCATTAAAAAAACCTATAAAATATTAAATTGTTCTTTTTGTTACAGGTGTTTCAGAACGGTTTGTCTACAAATTAATCAATGAAGAAAAACAGGCTCAAGAAACTAATTCAAAAATTTCTACCCCTGGCAAGAAAAGGGAAAGAAAAACAGGGAAACTGGATATTGATGATTTTGACATTGGTGTTATAAGAAGAAAGATACATGAGTTTTATTCAGTAAAAAAAGAAATTCCGACCTTACCAAAGTTACTGACTGTTCTCAGGGAAGACATAAATTTTCAAGCAAAACGTGAAACTCTTCGAAAATTGCTCCACAAAATAGGGTTTCGTTTTAAAAAAACAAAATCGAATAGAAAAGTGCTGTGTGAACGCAACGACGTAGTTGCCTGGCGGGCATCCTATCTACATAAAATTAAGGAAAATGAGCGAGGAGAAAAAAAGCCTGTTGTTTATTTAGATGAAACTTACATACACTCGTCTCACTCAACTGGCAAATGTTGGCAAGGTCCTGAAGTTGACGGCGATTTGGAACCAGTTTCGAAAGGAAATAGGTGGATCATTGTTCATGCTGGCGGACAAGAAGGTTTTGTCGAAAATGCCCTTCTCGTTTTCAAATCAAATACAAAAAGTGGGGACTACCATGACGAGATGAACAATAGTAATTTCAAAAAATGGGTTCTTGAAAAATTACTGCCAAATCTGCGTCAACCCACACTTATTGTGATGGATAATGCGCCATATCATAGTATTTGCGTAAATAGGTGTCCTAACTCAAACCACACTAAAGCTGATATGCAAAAGTGGCTGGTAGAAAACAAGGTCGAGTTTTACGAACAAATGACAAAGCCTCAGCTTTACGAGTTAATAAAAAGAAATAAACCTACACCTGAATATGAAATTGAAAACATATTGAAAAGCCATGGTCATGACATTCTTCGATTGCCTCCTTATCATTGTGATTTGAATCCAATTGAAATGATATGGAGCTCGATGAAGAGGAATGTAGCAGAGAAAAATATCGGAAAATCAAGTGCACATATGCCTCAATTGATTGAAGATGCATTCCGCAAAATCACACAGGCAGAGTGGAAAAACCATTGCGATCATGTAAAAAAAATTGAAAATGAATACAGACAAAAAGATGCGTATTTAGATGAACCTTTTATCATTCAATTACAGAGTGACAGTGAAAGCGATTCGAGTGACTCCGAAGATGAATTGTGGGAATCAGCAGATGGTTCAGGAACATCGACCGGAATTCCTGGAGTGCGGCCGCTTGAGCTCAGAGACCATGACCACAATTATTTTTATAAAATATAAATAAAATCCTATTGTGCCGCATTATTGTTTATTTATGTAGTTAATAAGATTCATAGCTATATGTTATATTTATTTATTTGTGAGCCTGTCGCAAATTTTGACCTGTTTGATCACTATCTCACCTGATGGTAAGTGACGATGTGATCGAAGCTGGTAATTATAATTAAGCCATATTGAATCTATACTATGTTAGTTAGGCTTTGTATGATTGATATTGTAGTTTCTTAAATTTTAATGATATCTATAGACTGACTTGCAAGACATGTTTTAATTACCTTTGTTTCTTGGTGAATTTCTTATATGGCAATACCAAATTCTCCACTAGCGACGCTGTCAACTGAACAGATAAGATGGTGGGACTATATATAAATGGCACTGATGCGAACACTACAAAACTCATGCGTGTCAGTGACCATAAATTGCATAATTTCCGTGAAAGTTTTTTTTCATCAGATTTTAGGTTGTTTTTCAGCTTGTTGTGTTCAGTAACGGCAGCAGGTAGATAACACTGTTGATATTTTGCTAATGGAAAAAAAATAACAGCGTATTTCAAGGGAAATTATTCGGGCCTGTAAAATTAACTTACAGACTACTCAGAACTTAAATTCCATTCAACCGTGCTGATGCGTTGTTAAAAAGAACGACAACAAGATCGACTTTGCTTTGAATATGTACTTAGTTGTAAAAATGGTATTGGAATTTTTCAGCAAAACCGATAAAAAAGGAAAACAAAATAAACTAACATTATCTAGCTAGGCAAAATGTGTAATAGTGTGGTCTAACAGTTTCTTTTAAATCTATCAAACCGTCGTAAATCACTGGGAAGTGTGTAGATAAGCATAAACAAACCGATTACGAGTTTAACCACTGCGTTTACACTTTACAATAGTTTGAATAAGTGTTACGGCTCGCTAGGCATCGTGTTGTTATCTCTTCGTTACGAAGAAATGACCTCCTCTGATAGCCTTAGACTGTGGTTTGGATATATACATTAAGTTTTTGTTCAATAACTTTTCTTATCACATTACCTAAGTGATAGCTTATTGAGTGACAAAATGTATGTTGTATACACAATAAACGGGCTGAGCCTTTATTAATAATACTTAAATTACCATGAGAACTAAACCTAAATAAATAATAATAAACATTGGTGGACAATTCACACACAACACCATCTGACCCAAACTAAGCAAAGCTTGTACGATGGCGGCCAGATAGCTGATATAATGCTTATATAAGTACCTAGTTTTAAATACATTCTTGTTATCCATAGAAACACCCAGACACAGTACAAATATTTGAAACCATCACACAAATATTTCCACTGGATGGGAATCGAACCCACGATCCTCGACTTCGCAGGCAGAGTTACTACCCACTAAGCCACGAGGCCAGTCATACTAAGTACCTAACTAAGTATTTGCATTAATAACATCTAAGCACAGATATCTAATATAATAAAAACAAATATATTGGAACCGTACTTGCTTTTAGCGAAATCAGATACTCTGGAAAAGTTACCCACCATACCATGTCATAATCTTCAATGTAGTTAATGTGTAAAACAGAAAGAAAAATGCGTATTCTCAAAGAACTCTGATTCCTAATATCAGAAGATTTAGAATTCACTGTTGCGTGCCTATCCAATGTATCCCCGGGAATCGCAGTGTTATTCTGTTGGTTTTCGTTCCGATGTATAAATGATCTTTATAGTGAGGAGTGTAAAACCTAAATTGGAATGGTTGGTGTGGGTTCCGACAATTAATATAATTAAGAGACTGATGTAGACCAATAATGGATGTAACATGTGTTAGCGCCCGATCAAAATATATTCGAGAATCGTTGCGCAAGTTTTATTACAGCTTCAGGTTTGCGGCTTGTTTGAAAACTTGGAACTTACACTTTTATGACTGCGGTGTCGATAATGTTGTGTAAATGGTTTTGATTATAGCACGTACCCTGGAATACTCAGAATTAATAGCATAAATATAAGAGTGGAAATCGATAATAGAAAGTTTTGTTCTTTACAAGGTTTACAGTGACGTGATCAAGGAATCAAGGATGTGACACTATAAAATTTAAAACACAGCGATCTGACTTCTGAAAAAAAAACGATTTTATCTAGTGTAAGATGCCACATTTGGCTTGACATATACGAATTACAGTAAACTATTAGGCTGAGACTCCGAAGCGGCGATGTCTGAAGCGGAGATGAGAAGAGACGTTTTTCAGCTCGGGCGACTCCACCGAAGCTGTGCCTTACGCCACGCGTCGTTGCCTGCGTACATTTCTCGTCTCCACTGCGAGTCGGCGAGGCACAACTCACTTCTCCACTTAGTCTACCCTGGAGTTGAGCGGAGACGAGCTGTGTGAATAACGAAATTCTTTGTTTGTCAAACGAAATTGGTTGTCAAAGAAACATCTCGTCTCCGCTCACACATCTCCACTTCGGTGGAGTCTCAGCCTTAAAACGCTGTTTTCCGAACTTGACGTGCAAAATTTTGTCTGTGATCAAGCTTTGTATTTTTTTTTCTGTTAACCAGCGCTTTGTTCTTGATCCTTGTTTCTGATTCTTGTTCCTTTGTTTCAGATGTCGTTGCAGATGGACTTGACGACAAAATCCAAAGAAACGTTCATGGAGGAAAGGATACCTAACTTCTACAAGTTCTGTGCACCAACGCAAGTAAGTGTCAAGCAGTAGTTCACAAAGAGTAGTAGATGTCGGATCTGATGTAGACTTCAGATCCGACATCTACTACTCTTTGTGAACTACTAGACTTAGAAGTCTAGTTAGCTAGTAAATTTTTTAGTAAGCATTGTAACTACATGTTAATGGGTACTTCTTGCGTTGACCATAATATGTATTATCTATTCTGTGGTTGAATTTAGGACTTCTTAGCACGATACTTTTAACGTTTACTTTTGACCGTCATCGCACCTGATGCTGCGCGATATGCTGTGTATTTTCTACACGCAACTTTAACTTATAAACAATCTCGTAGAATCCAAGGCCGTACATATATCGATAGGTACTTACATGATGGTAAAGTGATAGGAGCACATCGAATTCCATTCACTCCCATCTATTGTCCTCGTCAAAAGACCCCAAGAAACTAATATTCGTCGGTCGCGTACCGTCAATAAACCGCCTATAGCATTGTATTGTAATTGGCAGAGGTTTGGGTTTCCTGCCTTCATTGAAAGACAACTATCACGTTACATATGAGCTGAGAACTTTTAATTTATCGAGTTTTTATTATCTTACAGCAGGAGTTCTGGATATGCATGAACCATACGATACAAGGTAAGTGGTATCACACTAATGTTAAAAAGATACAAGTTAAGAAAATACCGCCTTCGAATCCTACTAATATTGTGATTTGTTAAAAATGTTATTATGTTTAAATTTTTGGATGTTTTCAATCATTTTGCAACGCTTGAACAGAAAGGGTTACATCTAACAATTATAATTAGGAAAATATTATGTCTGGAATAACACAGGCATAATTATTATCCCGGGAAAACAATGGTACCGGGAACTACGCGGGTGAAACTGCTTCTAGTAATATATAATTACGTAAATGTAATTTTGATGTGGAGCTTACGTTCGCGGACGTTTAAAGCAAGATTAGGTACAATAGGTGTGATTGTCATAAGTAAGTACATTTTAAGAAAAACTTGGGTCGCCGTTGCCAAACTCAGTATAGGAAAGTAGCCCACTAAATGTTTCCACAGCTGGGACTCGGGGCCTTCTCTCGCGAGAAGAGAGTCAAGGCCATGATCACAGAAATCTAAATAATAAGGTACTTCTGTGGCCATGATCACAGAAATCTAAATAATAAGTATTTAGATTTCTGTGGCCATGATACACCACGCTGTCCTAATCCGGATTAGTAGTAGATGCATAATCTCGAAAGATTCTGGGACCGTGCCATTTCCTCACGACGTTTTCCTCCACCGTTATAGCCAGTGGCAATGCCAAACTTGTATATCTGCACTTTGAAAAACAATAATCAGACGTGGATTTGAAGATTTGAACCTACGACTTCACGATATTGAATCGGACGGTTTAGCTAATTGGCCACCACGGTTTTTTAAAAAATCGGAATGTCAAAACCGACATATACATCCTACTACAATGTTATAAATCTCAATGTTTGGATTTTTGTTGCTCAAATACGTCGGAGCGTCCGAACGGATCGGGTTGAAATTTGGAACACAGACTATAGACCAGTCTGGAAGACCACATATGCTACTTTTCACGTGTTGAATTTTGGAATATAATAAGATCATAGCCTGAAATAGAGGCTATACATGTATATTGTCACGAGAAAGCAATCTTACTATTATTATAAATGTCAATGTTTGGATATTTGGATTTTTGTTGCTTAATTCCGTCGTACCGTATGAAGGGGTCGGGTTGAAAGGAACCCAGTTAGACTATAGTCTGGAAAACCACATAAATATGCTACTTTTTTATCTCGAGAAAATGAAGGCAACTACGAGACTAAAATCACAGAGTGCTGCTAGTAGGTATATCATAAAGGCAAAATAAAGTATGTATCTACGTTTGTAAGTGGGTATGTTTGCATATAGAACTATTTTGAAATGTAGAAATCTCTGTCTTCCAGAAGTGGTGTCAGGGTCGGGTTGGTGGGGCGAGGCGTGTTGCGCGCTGGCGCGGTCGGCGCCGTGCCGGCAGGGCTGCGCGCGCGCAGGGAACGCGTCCGCGCTCGCCGGCTGTCGGCGGAGCGACGAGATCGAGTTCTTCGACTGCGTGCAGCGGCAGCAGGAGGCGCAGTGGTGCTGCTGTGAGTTGGAATCGGAATAAGTTGGCTGTGAATTGAATCCTAGCGTCACGCGCGGGAATGATAAAAAATCTTCGGGTAAACTCGGGACCATGGCTATTGGCCATCTAGAAATGCATCAGCAGTTCCCATTGGATATCTAGAAATGTAAAGCATTCTTAGATGGCCATACTCATGGCCACACCCTCCGGTTTCACCCGCGTAGTTTCCAAAGTAAGCTATGAAAGTCTGATTGTCACATGATTTTTAAAGTACGTACAAAGTTCTTGGAGTACCCCCGATACAAGTATTAAAATTAAATGGGTCACACGTATATTTGCAAGTAAAGTTAATTCCCATTTTGCGTATAAAGCTCGATTTAAACTTCAATAAGTACAGTAGTAAGAACTCAGACAGCTAAGTAATAAGTAGTAAGTTGTAAGTAGCGTCCAAACGGGCGGAGTGAGTAGTCTTAAATTGTTGAGAAGAATATACATAGTCGCATTTCGCGTTGTTTTAATTCAGAAAATGCACTGTACTAAACTCGCCGTCTACTGGCCAGCCGGGCACTGGAGACGCGAGAGAGGAGGCTACTTCGCACTGGACTCGCCAAAAAAATAGGATAATCGCGATCTAATCAACTCAACTTATGCAACAACTTATTACTTAACTCACTTTTGCCGTTCAAACAATATTAACAACTTAACTCGCCGATGATGCAAGTTAACTCGCTACTGTACTTATTGAAGTTTAATCGGGATTGAGATTCCTATATTCCTAACGTGGCTAGCAAAAAAGGTGATAACTCAGGAATTACAGAACCCATATTGATAAAACATAGCTAAGAACATTCCCGACTAGTTCACGTTTTAAACAAAATCAAAATCAGTTCATCCCTTCGAGAGCTGTGCTGCTACAGACCAGGGATGTAACGGAGGTAATTTTATCGGAACCGAAAGCGGAGTCGGAGTTTTTAAATTTGATTTATCGGAGTCGGAACCGAAGTCGGAGGCATAGGCAGGATCAGAAGTGGTGGCAGGAGAGACATTTTTATTAGGGATACATTTTTTTTTTGCCAAACACGTTGAAGAGGTAAACATTGACGAGCAGGGGTTTGGATTTTGTATTTCCATTTACTTACTTTCCACCACAATAAGGGATTATCTCAAATATTTATACACCTTACCTCCGATTAAAACCTCCGTTTTAAAAGTTTCGGAGCCGAAGTCGAAACCGAAGGTGGTATAAGAATCGGAAGTTCCAACTTATCGGAGTCGGAGTCGAAGCTCCGGAACATCCCTGCTACAGACACACACTCATACAGCATTAGCATAAGCAGCCTACTACATGTTCCCACTGCTGGGTATCGGGGCCTTATCTCTCAAGGAGAGAGTCAAGACCATGACCACGACCAAGACCACGCTGGCCAAGTGCGGGTTGGTGGATGACACAACTTCGAAAGAGTCTAGGTACATGTCGGTTTCCTCACGATGTTTACCTTCACCGTTCTTAAGTTAGCGGCATTATGCACATGACTTCAAAAAGACAGTGGTGCGCGTGGTTTTGCACCCGGGGTCTCCGGATTGGCAGTCGCCGTTCTGCCGACTAGATCAGCCGTAACTTTCTCACACATATACAAATATTTTATAATATGTAGACAAGTCAAACTTAAAAGGCGCCGTTGTGTTTTACGTTGAAAAAATTCCAATGTTCGAAATTTAACGATAAAAAAAATCTGCAGCCAAAACTCAATCCCTGAAGTGTCACGAGGCATGCCGCAGGGACCTGTGGCGAGTGAACAACACCATGGTGGAAAGAGAGGCGAGGGACAGAGTGGCGCGCGTGTGCCATCAGTCGCCAGACGTTGTGCAGTGTCTGAACGAGATAGCGGGGCCGGCGGACCATGTCGACACATCCAAATGTAAGTGATTGTGAAGTTGTCGAAGTAACTGCTGCCTACTATAATAGTAGTACCTCGGGAAATACTACACTTTTACCAGTAATTCTATCACATATCAGCCAAGGGCGGATTCAGCTTTGGCGCCAGGGGAGGGGTCATGTAGTCGTGGTCAAGTCACAAAATCGTGTGAAAAAGTGCATGCGTTCGTTTTAATTACTGGTCTACGTAGGCACTGGACCCAACCCGTGATCCACCCTTGCTAGCAGCAATGTGTTCCCGTTTGAAGAGCAATGTTTCCGGAGAAATTACAGGGCATATAGATAAATCATCTTATATCTCTGGGTGACTAGCGTGGTGCAGTGCTAGGTTATGATTTGGACTCTTCATCAACCTAGAAGATATAGCATTTTGCTTTAACCTTGTTAGTAAATATTCTGGCAATATCTTTCGTCTATTACAAACGATATCTATGTTTAATTTGAGAATAAATGTGTTCGTTTCAGATTTATCATGTTGCCAAGAGGTTGACGATTCAAAATGCAGAAGAACGTGCGAATCAGCTTTGAATGGTGGTGATGATATTCAGCGGATTCAGAGCGAGCTCCAGAAAGATTGTGGGCCTCCTGCACTGGACAGCCCCCTGTGGCTGTGCTTCTTGAGGAACGACGAGCATCCTGACCCCAAGGACCTGATACCGTACGATGTAGCCAAACTGCATTGCTGCGAAAAAGTAAGTAAGACTGGGTTGTTCTTGTACCTACTAAGTTTCACTGTATTAACATTATTCGAGAAGCTATGGGTTCTAGTTTAATCTTCTTTAATAAGAGACGTGGTAATGTAAAAAACATAGCGGTATGTTTGACCAAAACTCGACTTATCCATGTAGTCAAAGTCTCAGACGATACATATTCACTCTAACTTTGATAACGCTCAAGTTACAAGCTGAGGAAACGCTACTGGTGGTGTTTATTCCGAGTCACAGCTAGATGAATTCAACTAGATCTTGTACCGTTTCGTCGAAAAGCGGGGTTTTTGGACTGCAAACTGCGACACGAAAAGGCAATTGATAAAACACCGATAGACAACACAACGACTGCCTTCACTTTCAAATATATGCATCTTATCTGATCACCTAATAAGTTTTAATATGGATTTAATTTCGTTAGGTTAACTGTAAGTTCGAACAGCTGTACTAATCTAATCGATTAATTTCCATACCTAATTCAGCAGTGTGTAAACATTTTCCAACCAGTGTAGAAATAGATTGAACACAGGAGATACCAGCACTCAATAAATATAATTTATTTCAGGCTACGACCATAAACTGCAAGCGACTTTGCTTCCTAACTTTCAACAACGGCTGGCAGAGTAATTGGCAGCGCTTCCACTCCGAATGCCTTGGTGATCCTCAGGAAGTGTATTTGGCTGAATGTATAGAGGAAGGTATTAAAGCATTTAGACTTCAGGCAATTTTGTTCCCTATTGTATGTGCTTATTTTACAATGTTGAAAGCGAATCCTTTACTGAGAAACCAGTAGGTAGGTACCTACTCATGATAACGATGGTAGGTTTTTGTAAGTTACTGTATAATATTTAGCATAATAAGGCATAAGCATTCGCTTTACGTGACAACTGCTGGAACTCGGTGCATTACCTCATAACGAGAGAATCAATGCGCATGATCCACTGCGATGGCCAAGTGTCGGTTTAGGGGATGACTCTTGCCCTCCATAGACGTCTTCGACATCGACATCGGTTACCTTACAATATTCAACATTACAATTACAGTCAGTGGTCCGAATTTTCAGACGACGAATGACGTATTCTCGCCATGGGGTCACCACAGCTTTGTTGAGGCTCTATATGCCATGCAATAACTTCTTGTTACTTTCCCCAAGCAATTTGTTGAAGTGAAAACTTCTTTTGGCGCAACACAGACAGATTTAGCGTGGGCTGTGAATTGAATTCTAGCGTCACGCTCAGGAATGATAAGAAATATTCGAGTAAATTTGAACCATGAACCATGACCATGACCATATAGAAATGCGTCACCATTTCTAGATGACCATGCTCATGGCCACGCCCTCCGGTTTCACCGGCGTAGCTTCCAAAGTAGCTATCAAATTCTGAGTTATTAAGTTTTCATTTCTATCGGCAGTTCCTATAACTGCACATTTTTATTGTTTTGTAACCAATGCTTACAGTTAGTGTAAAAGCCGCATGTTTCTGGTTTCCAGTGAACGCTCCCTGCACCCTGGGCTGTGCTGGCCTTCGGTACTGCACTCAGCTGAACAACCGACCCGAGGGACTGTTCCGGACCTGCACGGCGCAGGCCGACGACGGGGCTTACCTCGCGTTCAAGGAACAGAAGGATAGCGGGTAAGAGGCTGCAAGCGAATTTAGCTTTTACTCCTTACTTTTTAGGTGGTATTTAAAACGTATTATTGTTTATTTTTGCTATTATCTCTAGACTAATGTCCATGGATCATCCAGAAGTGCTTAGTGTCAGTAGTCGATTTGGTGTGTAGTGAGTGTAGTTTTCATGTTAATTTAGTTTGTTTTAATGAACTTCCTATTAAACAATTGGCAGCAACAGGGACTGCTGATAGAAGTGGTATATAATTTTGAATTTAGCAATAAACAGCACCAAAATGTTTTACAATGCATAGCTACTGATGTACAGCTAGGTACTTCGCATGTCGCTGAAGAGAACTCATAAAATTTCACCTATCCAAAAAAGCGTCTGACGTGCTCGTCCGGCTCTGTTGCTCCGTCGCCGCTCCAACATTACCCCACTACATTAGAATGTCGGTGATGCGAAGCCATCATACATTTTATCCCCTAGGTACCTTTTTGGTAGTGGTGCTTTTGATGCTCAACGTGGCTTCAAAAGTGTTCACTTCAAAAAACTAAATAAACACGTCACATTCCGTAATTAAATTAGACAGTAACAAAAATAGCGATATTTAAATTTGGTTGTGGCATCAGAATAAAGTATTAAGTAGGTATTTAATATTTTGATTTCAGAGTAGTATCACTCTTGGATCTCCAGTTGCCGTTGAAAAACTCCAGCCACTGTCCACCTGATGTGTGGAGAAGCGTCGCTTGCGCATTACATGTCAAGCCATGCACTTCCAAGGTAAAATATATGTGTTCTGCAGTGTAATGTACTGGTAGGTCTCTTTGTTGAGTCCGCCTGGGGAAGTACTATACCTACAAATAAATATGTGCTTTTGGGCAATTGGCATTCCTTATGGAACGACAAATAGCTCTAAATTAAGTAAAATTTACATTATGGGAGCTAGATAGCCGACGCACAAAAAAAATGTTTTCATGTTACAAATTCTTGGTCCTTGGAGAGAATCGAGCCTACAACTAGCTCCACGGGGAGCACCTACTAAAACATGACTAAATTGTATGTATGTCTGGGTAAAAAAAATGTACTTGAGTATGGAACACCACACTCAAAACATTCGCTCAAAAATTGTTTGCTCTTTTTTTTTTCAATTGTAGAATAGAGAACTTTGACTTTCGTTTCAATATTTAAGGGTTATAATAATGTTTTCAGGGTCATAGCACGTTGTTGTGCAAGGAGGACTGCCTCCGCCTGGTCTCGTCATGCGTGGAGTGGTCTCGCGCGCCGCAGAACCTCACAGCGTTAGGGCTGTGCGCCCGGCTCACCCCGCGCGACTCCAACGCACCCTGCGTGCCGCTCCGACACTACATGACCCCGAGTAGGTAACTTGCATGATTGTTAAATTAAACTAATTGACCCGTCAGTTTGATTACTAAAAAATGTTGTACACGTATTTTTTTCTTTTGTTTTTCAAACAATAAATTACCTACGAAGATGCGCTTAAAACTTTTAAGTTTCAAGTGACGTCACTTCTACTTACGTTTTTTACGACGACGACGCCACAACCCCCAATTCCGAAAATGTTATGATGTATGTTTTTGTCGGTTATAGTGTCTCATATTTTTCCTAATTAAAATTGTATGTTTTTGACAGTCATCATCCCAATTGTGATGGATAATTGAGATGTCAATTGTGTTCAGCGTTGCTATTCACAATTTCTGTTCGGACTCTTTTTGCCACGGAATCTGCCCGTCACCGGTCGGTAGCGCCAAGTTGCGAATCACAGCCTCTATGGCGATTACTTTTGGCGTTTGGCAACCGACTACCAGCTGATTCTACAGCCGGTCAATAGTTAATTAATTAATAGTTTCAATATCCGAGCAAAACAAGAACTGGCCGCTATTCTACAAATAAAAATGAATGTTTGTAGGTATTTATGTACTTTACAGAATCGTAAACTCATCTATGATCATGTGATGATATATAGCAAAGTTGTTGTGCATAAGCCAGAGAAGGTTTCTGAATCGGTACGACCAATTTTCGATAGATGACGCCACTGTTATCGGTGGCGTAGCAAAGCGCGCAGGGTACAGGGTACAGCTACTATTTATTGTGTACAAAATCTGACAAGCAGTTTTGGAGCAAAATGGCAATATAATATCATCTCACCCCAAAAGCATATACCATCTCCGTTCCGTCACGGGTAAAAAAAGAGTTACACTGTAGATTGCCATTAGATTTATTTTCATGTTCCACCCCAGGCACAGAACCAGCACTGCTGTCCGCTCGCGAGGCCGTAACGTCACCGTGCGCCGGCGCCCCTTGCGGCGAGCGGCAAGTGTGCGTCATCAACAGGGACTGCCTGCAAGGAGACTCCTGCCCCAGATACAGATGCGTCGACGGATGTAGACTCGGTGAGTTATCCGTTAATGCTTTGTTAATTTTATCCTTTATTTCCCTTCTCAACAACACTCAACATAACATTAACTAAAATGCTAAATGTAAAGCAATTGTTAAGGGCCATCTCATGTGAATGCGGCAGTGAAAATGTGTCAAAGATAACAATAGAAATAAATTGATTCAGTTCTGGTCAGGTCGAGCAGTTCTTTGAAATACCAATTCATATTTTCATAAGTTTTACCACCATTCTTGCTATATTTTTGGACCATGCCGAGAAGTGTCACTCGATTACATTTGATCCATCACAGACCACAAGTGACATTTTGGTCTGTGATTGGTCAATGATTCAAAGGAAGGTCCTTTGTGCCCAAAAAATAGAGGGGGTCTGCGTGCCCCCAAAAAAAGCCCTGGAATTTTATTCGTTAACCGCAGTCATGTTTACAGGAGCGAACAGCCCATACATGGTGCCGGTGGGATCGTGGGTCCGGATCCAGATGTCCCAGCCCAGCTACAAGTCGTGCTTCAAAATCTGCAACTGCACTCACAAGGGGCTGGCCGATTGTCAGCCGCTACCGTGCGTCGATAAAGAAGATTGTGTGTTGCATGACAAGGTTATTAGACAAGGTAGGCAGTTCAATCATTAACACAGACTAAGTAGAAATATACTTTTGAACTCGGAAGTATTGCTTCATTTTCCCAGAGAGAGAGAAAGGGAAAGAGAGAGAGAGGGAAGGAGGGAGAGAGAGAGAGAGGGAGAAGTAGTAGTCATATTTAATTAGGTAAACGGATAATTCACGTGTGATATGGTGGGTCAGAGCCAAACGGGCAGCAACCACGCGTGTTCCGTCTCCTTTCCGGCCAAAACTTGGATTCTCGGATTGGACCGACCATATCACACGTAAGCTATCCTACCTGGTCAAATATGTGGAAAATGTGTTAATTTTAATACTGACACAGTAGTCATTGTCAGTAACGTATTGTTGTGCCGGTAGGTGACAAGTATTGGATGGAGTGCAACGAGTGCGCGTGCGTGGTGGGCGAGCGCGTCTGCGCGCGGCGCGCGTGCGGCGCGCGGGGGCTGCCGTCGGGGCTGCCGTGCAACTGCCCGCCGCATCACCTGCCCGTGCGCGCGCGCGCCAGCTCATACCCCAACGCCTGCCTCGCCAAGTAATTACAAAATTGAATAAAGTATACTTTTGTATGGGAAAATAAATTCACTCGGTTTTTCCAATGGGCACCCTTTGAAAGTGTTGTAGGTATATGCATAGGAATTACTATGGAACACGTACTAGGAAATGGATCGTATCTAGGTTGTTTCATGATTGGGCAGCGGGGTTCGAGGACCAATAAAAATATTAAAGTACGTATCAAAATAGCTTTGAAAAAGCTAATAAAAGCTGTTGGAGGGCTGAGCTGAGGAGATTGCTTATTTCTGGCTTACAGTAGTTTTTTTAACATACCGCAGCCTGGAAATTTGCAACTCTGGGCCCGCATCCCGTCTCCACAGGCCCTTCTGTGTACTTCAAGGTATGGTTAGACGAGCAAATTTATGTCAAAGTGCTATTACCTGCTCTTTAAAAGTACTGCATAGTACTTAAGTAATGCAAAGCTTCACAAAGTAAGGGTTATTTATGATTCTGCCATTGACAGGATTTAAAAAGCCACGCCAAAGTGCAAACTTTAGTGCATAGTTACACAAGTAAATATATTAGGTTCCATTGTTATTACCGGCTCATATGTGCGGTAAAGCAAACTTTGTAAAGTAAGGGTAATAATACAATAATATATGATTCTGCAATTGACAACCGAGCTGAACATTTGATGGGTAAAGTGAACTTGTCCAGGTGCACGGGCGCGACAGACGCAGAGATCCAGTTCGAAGCCCCGCGGCCGTGCGGCGGCGCCGGGGAGGAGTGCACGGCGTGGCGCAAGTGTCTGCCGCTCGCCAATGTCTGTCTCTCCAAGCTGCAGTATCCTTGTCCACAGCACATTTGTTGTAAGTGTTTATAAGATTCACTTGTCTTTAAAAAAAATACATTTAAGTATGTATATAGTCCTCCTCATTGATTTCGATAACGGCGACTTACTCGCTATTAGTTCTAGCATGAGGTGTAATGTGGCTCGCAAAGCCAAACTTGGTTTTGAAGACTCGATCGCAAATTTTACAATTTAGTTGGCCCGATGCATCATAGGTATAACCACAGAACATATAGTATATCAGGGGTATTGCTGTAGTAAGGCTTAGGTTCATCTTATTATTACGATAGTTACGGTACTAGCAGGATAAATATGTACTACATAGTAAGCAAGACGCATGCTTATAACAACACTGGTTCCTGCAGCTATTGGAAGATGAGAAATCCAAATCATTACCTTGCACAGCGCTCGTCATCCAGATATTTATATGATTTTTCTCTATGCCCTGTAATTTCTCTGGAAATCTTCATACTGGAAAACAGTGATTTTGGCAGATTGCTGCTTGGCGGTAGAATAACAGGCAAAGGTGGTACTTCCCCAGACAGAGAGTCCGTTTAAAAATTGGATAAGCAGATGATCCATCCCTTCTGTCGTTGGAATTTTCTTACTATGACTAGAATGTATAGTAGGTATAGGTTGCAAGACCATCTTCGTCATGCCTAATCTTCTAACTGTGTTTCGGTTTGAAAGGCAATATTTCCAGTGAAATTACAGGGTTTAGAGATAAAACATATTATATCTCAGGGCGACTAGCGCAGTGCAGTGCTAAGTAATTATTTGAACTTTTCATGTTCCAATAGCTACATGCCACTGTGCTGTTATATGGCAGGCATGTTGCTTACCATCAGGCACATGTACTGTTCGTCTCGTCACTCTATATAAAAAAAAATACTAATTTACAAAATAACTATCACAGAAAAAAAATTCACCACCGTTTCAATATTATTTTTATTTCTAGTGAATACTTACGATGACTGCGAAAATTTTCCATCGATGCCGATTTGCGATACCGATGGACGGACACACGCCAATCCATGCTACTTGATTAACAGTCCAGGCAAGAGGATGGCTTATTGGGGACCTTGCTTGAAACGATGCTCAAACGTAAGTTGCTCTAGAAAATAATTAGCTGTGTTTTCGTGTAAGGTTTCACGTGACAGTAAATTGCGACGTGGTTGAATCTCAGATGGTGGTTCATTTTTAGATAATGCCTAATTTTTATTTTTTCAGAATGGAACCGTATGCGGAGTCAATGGTATCACATACAATTCAGAATGCGCTGCTTGGGCTGAATTCGTTACAATTGACTACTATGGACCATGCTTTGCTGTTGGACCCATTTCTAACGCGATGGAACCGAAATGTGTTATAGACAGAATTTTATGTCCACCATTGAAGCGACCAAATTGTGCTGGATTCACTGCCCCGGGAGCTTGTTGTCCCAAATGTGGAGGAGGAGTCAGAATCTTGTATTCACAGAAGCAGATTGACAGGGCCCTGTATGGCACCAATATATCAGCTTCTGTCATAAACCTTCAGAATATAATGAAAGCATTGGATAGACAAGTCAAGATAGCGGAATGTGCGCTTAGAGGATATTTAACAATTGAAATGGAGATTTTTATTTCGGTCGAAACCATTTTAGAAATCCCAACGGACTTACAGATGAAAGTGTGTATTTTAGAAGCAGAGAAGATTGCTGATATGATAAACAGACAGAGTGTTTTGATAACTAGTGATTTAGGTCTCAGTGCATTATCGTATGCTCTTCCAATTCACACGCAAGCGACACAAAGTGCTAGGAGTGTAAGCATATCTTTGGTTACACTTATGTTATCATTGTTAGTTTCTTTGTTAAGGTAGTCTACATAAAGCAATGTTGTAAATATTTGTAAATACGTAGATTATATAATAATTTTGTAAATAAGGTTGATTCGAAACACCAAATAATTAGTGCCATTCTATGGAATAATTTAAAACAATGCTTTGGTTTGCTTTAATAGTGACTGGCACAATATTCTTAATTTTGACTTGTGAGTTCATCGTGCCATTTAGTTCTATAACAATGAATAATATTGCATTAATTTGCTTTAATTAAGACTGCAAGCATTTTTACCAACAAAAGACATTATGAAGTAGTCCATATTATACCAAATACTTCGTTATTTAGAGCTTGTTACAATTATTAAATATTTGAATGTCATTTTGTTTACTCGCTATAAGCAGAAAGATTTATTAAAACAAAAGATTTGATTAGATAATGATTTTTATTTTACATATAACATAGAACAAATGCGGAATATAATTTTAAAAGAGAGTTTATATCACAAGTAATTGATCACTTATAATTATAGTCGGATAAATCTTTTTTGTCGAAAAATATACTTATTCTTTCGAGTAATTGTGGGTCTGTCACAGTTTTAGCGAGTTGCATGAATCCACATTGAAGGACTGGTTGAATCAGGTGGAATCTTTCCAAGGTAAAAGTTAGTACTAGCTCCAAGTATGCTAATAAAATGTTTTGGAAACAATTTCTTTGAACGTCGATGTCCTGGAAATCAAAAATTTCATTTGAAACATCTATGGGTAAAAAGATATTTACGGTCCAATTGCGAAACCTCCGTTTTTTAAATCGGTTAAAAACAGGAATCTATTATTTAACGTCATTTATAAATTTACGTACCTTACTTATACTGAGTGCTCGTTGTTGTTCGATTTCGGGTGGTACTGGTTGAGGGGGAATCAAGGGTTCAGCATTTTTTACTTTGTCATACATATGTCCTTCGCTTATACTAATGTTAACTTTTCTAGACTCCAAATGTTTATCTAGAATATCCGAGGCACTGATTCTTTTTTCTTTTTTTGGAATGTCATCTACGCTATCTAATTGACGAATTTCTTCATCGAGGCTGTCAGATTTTTTTATCATTGTTTTTTTGGGATCATCTATATCTACCACGTTCTTTATGATAGAAGTCTCGTTGCTTTTCTCCTGGGCGTCTTGATTTTCTGCATGGATTTCAACATTTGTCGAAGCTTGGGTGTTTGCTTTAAAATCTGCAAATGTAAATGGTTTAGGCCTTTCATTTGAATTTTCTTCCAGTTCTGTTATATGTTCCTCTTCCTCTTTTATAACAATATCTGCTTCCAATTTCACTTCTTTTGTGTCTTCTCCATAGTACTTATCATAATGATTTGAAGATGTGTCTGATTCGGCTGAACTAAATGACAATCTGTCTTTCGGTACGTCTGGATCATCAAAATCGGATATCTCTATTAAGTGTTTCACATAGTTATAGCATAACATCTCCCACGTAATTTTCAAATCAAATATCTTGTTAACGAAGCGATCGTATTCTAGAGTCAAATTCAGCGAAGTTGTATAATTGTGCAAAATTATCGAAATATCAGCTGCTTCTAATTTAAACTTATAAACGCCACTGAAGAAAATCTCTGTCAGTGCAATTATCTTAATGAGCCAAGATGAAGTCGTTTGCTTATACAGATTAGCAGCGTGATCTAAGTTGGATACTTTTTGTACTAGGAACTTTAGGCCTGGTCTTGAGTCGAACTGCATCGCCCTTCTGAATGACAAATCCAAACTTTTCAATAACAATTCGGTGTTTGCATTGTTAAGGTAAAATTTGTAATTACAAATATTGGCACCAGTTTTTAAACTTTCAAACAAAATGCTGTTGATACCTTGAAACACATCTGAGGAAGCTTGTATTAGAACTGTCGCTATAATCTGCACTAAAATTTGATGTGCTAGAAGTCCAACAACTAAACCTCTGTGTGGAATTCGAACAGTGTACATCTCGGGGTTCTGAGAGTTGACTGACTCTTGCAAATAGATTAAGAAGATATAGCTTCTATCGTCTATTAACATTAAGTTTTGGGATGAGTTTTTCGATGTCAGTTTTACTGACCCTTCTCCTTTAAAGTTCTCAGTTAAGAATACTTGTTGTGCCATAGCGTGAAGTCTTACATTATCGTTGACAGAACAGTCTCTGCGAGCAGCTACTTTTACAATGGCCAAATCTCCATAAAAGCTGTTCGAGTTTTCTTTAAAGGCATATGTTAGTTGTTTTAACGGAGTCAAACTGACGTTACAAGCTCTGTGTAAGCTTGTGCAAACAATTTCCCATTGAGTGTCAGTTAATAAATGCCCCGATGTTAAAATAATATGCCGTATACATGATGCCCCCAGTCGAGCGATAGGTTCTTGTGGCTGTGCAATACATTCCACTAAGATTAACATTACTTGTTTTATGGCAAAAGTGGCTTCAGGACTTTCGATGGGCTCTATCTCAACTTCATCACTTTTGTCGTCTGTTGATCGTTCAACATTGATTTGTTGCAAGTGATGTAGATAAATTACAATGGTATCTGTGGTTAGTCCACAGCATTGTTTAAAATTTGGCATTATACTGTCCCAGTGAGTATTGACGTTAGATATCTGACGAAGCCAATTCTGCACTGTAGGTAACAGAAGATGATTTATGCAATGTAGGCCGAAGTGTGTGCCTGGGACATCAACTGTATTTCTCAGTATTTTGAACAGAGTTTCCATTGCAGCTGGTTGGTTTTTCTTTGAGCAAACAACAGTGGCTGATATCAACCCTTCTATAAGGACGTACCAAACTTTCAATATATTGCTTTGTTTGTCCAACTTCAACAAACAAGTATTCGTTGTATTGGAGAGAGGCAAAGTAGTTGATAACTTTCTATATGAAATAAGTTCTTCGTCGCAGTGTTCATTGTTAATATATTTGGTTATATCAAGAGATGTGCTTGGAATTATGGGGTCCACTACAGAAAGGGGCAAATCGCCTTTGATTCTATTTCCCGTATTGAAAATGGGACATTTTGGCATATTGTACATCATAGTAAGAATATCTGCACAATTTTCTAAATGATATAAAGCTTCTCTGCACATGTCGACTATGACCTTCTCAGACTTTTCTTCACTGAGAGGAATGAACTTGCTATTCTTTGAAAATTTCAAACTGAGACTAGGTTTAGGTTGTGTTGGTGTTGTTACTTTTTTCGGCTTAGCCTCTGTTTGTGGTGTTTCATCATAGTGCAGTCCTTTTATGTGACTCAAAAGACACAGTATACAATCAAGTGCAGCGTTGGCAAAAACAAGTGTGTTATCAGTACTTAGGAAGAATTTAAATATTTCCAATATAGCAGAGTATTGGTTTGAATTATTGGCAGCTCGGAGAGTATTGAAAAGTGGTCGCCATCCTGACCGGATTTCCATTCTGTTTGTCTCCACAAACTCGCAAATACAAGATATAATTTGTTCCTGAAAAGGAAAATTAAATTTGATTTATTTCAAGTTTGCAAAAGCCACAAACCTGTCGGCTTATAAATCTTACCTGAATATCATCATCGCAAAGTTCCAAACAAAGAAGATTTTCAAACGGTTTCAACAGAGCTTCGTTGAAGTGGAAATGTGGTAGCTCTACTTGCTGGTTGAGTAAAGCCGTCGCGCAGTCATGGAGGCACTGGATGGCCAGACTTGAGATTTGTATGTCCTTATGGCATGCAGCCTAGAATGAAGACAAATTATGTATTTTACATGACATTTTTATGTATCATTGAAAGGGCAATGCACAATTTTCCAAATTATATCAAGTGCCTCTCTACACAAATGTTTAATTAATTTCTGAGATTTCACTTAAGTAAGATGAATTAAATGAATGAATTAGCTGGTCTTTGACCATTACAAAATATTATACCTGTGGTGTTATCAACAACACATATTATACCGTCATATTTAATCATAGCGTCATACCTGTCCTTACTGTACCTGTAGTTACGGTGCTAAAACGTGGGTACTGACTGAAAACAGTCCGGAAATTCAAAGTTGCTCAGCGGGCTATTAAAAGAACTACGCTTGGGGTGTCTCTGGGGAATTGCACCCGAAACGAAGTAATTATGACATATTATAACAGGCTTATGTCTAGCATTGCACAAATACAGTCTGATGATGACATCGTAAGTACTGACCTGCATAAAGTGCGGCCCCACCACAGTCCAAATCGCCATGCGATGCGCGAGCGGCCTCGCGGCACGCAGGCACCGCAGTGCCACATCCCCCGCCCTGCACAGGGCTCTGGCCGCTTCGCCCCCGCCACTGTGCCCTTTTGCGCCTCCTCTGCGCCACCACACTGTGTTGTTGTTGGCTACATCCGGGTCCCACGACACGAACAACTGGGAAGTTATCAATTAACGTTCACTGTTAAAAGTCTTTCAAACTGTCATAGATACTCATAAAACAAGTGACGTACGGAATAAACCACAATTAAAGCCATAAATCAAGCGTTGAAGTTAACGTTAATATAAAATTATTACAATCGTTTAATTTTTAATCAGCAATTGAATTGAAACTGGGGCATGTCTGAAGTTCGCATTAAAACAGAAACACAGGAGGACAGGATACAAAGTATCAAACATAAATATTGAAATCTTTACAATTACCTACTATTTTGAATTAGTGCTGAATGTCAAAGACAAAGATATTTTGAACTTACAAGTTTGTGTTGATGTGCCACTAATCTCTGTAGAGCTGCTTTGAGTGTCGGCAGGGTGGTAGTGGCTGCCAACCTCGTGAAAAGCGTGTCAGCGGCGGCGGACAATGCACAGCAGACGCGGGCCGCGCCCGCTCCAGCTATTACATTTCCCCCCTAGAATAAAGAAAAGTTAACAAATATAGAATTTGTAAGTTGGGCTTTGGGATGACTTTGGTTAAATTATTAAATTTAATAATGATTCAATCACACCTAACCATTGCGAAGAATTCTGGACAAATGCTCGGCTCGAAGCTCGATAGCTGTTTAATTTCTATTTGAACATATTTTAAATGATTTTCTCTTTTAAATTACCTCTTGTCGACAAGTTTCAACGATTTTGGAGACGGACATGTCATGATTCAGATTGGTTTCCATGACAGGCTGTAGAAAGTTGAAGACGTCCACACTAGAAATTAAGACAAATATTTAAATAAAATCATAATTAAAAACTATTCAGATCATCATCATACTTATTTATCAACTAAATATATGCTAAAAATATTATTTATCTTTAGCCTCAGATTTATTTAGAAATAATTGTATATGTAAATAATTATTCTTTTAAGATATACTTTAAATACTTTTGGTAACCGGCAACTCAATTGATTAAAATACATCTCTACTTGTCGAAATAGAAGGTCGGAAAACAGTACCAGGTTTCATCTTCTCTACCATCCAACCCTAGTTTCGCATCTGCTTGCAGTATAGACACAGTTTTATTTCTTCCTGTTTGCATGGTCACTATGGGAGTGGCGTTGTTGCCTTGTTGACCAAAAAGCGCGTGTTCAAAGCTCGACACGTATTGGCAGGCGGAAAATATGTGCTCCCAGCATTCTGGCGCCTTCGAACCGAGTTCTAGACCACCTGAAAGATAAAATGGTTTAACAGCTTCCGTATTTTGTTTCGTTATTACAAAAAACTTTTGATCTCATCTACGATAGCTACATGCCCCCACTATTCTAGCTTCTTAAGACATGATTCTACCAGGGGCTTGTAAATACATTTTGGGAAGATGCATAAACACTGTTGTTGACCTAGTTTCTTGTCCAGTCACTTCAGGTGAGTGGGGGTGATATTGTCGTTCTTAACAGTTCGTGGTTGGTTATTATGAATCATAATACTTCATATTATAACCATAAACCTGACAGGGTGTTTTAGAAACATGGCTATAAATGAGTCTTACTTTCTCCACAGAAGACAATAACTCAAAATACACCTTTGAGATTTGAAAAAGGCATTCCATAATTTTGGTAAATAAAATAATTATACCCACTTACATGGGCAAATATAAGTTCCACTTACCTGTTATCAAGATGTCGAGGGATAATGCATGTGTAGAAAGTATTTTTCCGTTTGGAGGTTGTGATATAGCGGAATTTGCTAGTAGAGCCAAGATACTACTGCAACGGTTTTGTAGACTGAGCGTGTTGCTTACTCGTGCTGCCTACAAAACAATAAATTAATCATTTTAAACCAGACTTTATACACCAGCTTGAATTCATCCGATTATGGTTAGAAATTCTGGGAGTTTACCTTATGAAGACCCTCCAGGCATTGAATAGTCAAGCCCTCCCAAGCAATCCGTTTTCGTTTCCCAAATGTGTTTATCTTTTTTGAGATCATCCCGTGTAGTTTCTGCTTCTTGTTTTTGTATCCTATTAGAGGTACGCTTAGAACAGTTACCATCGAATCCCAGATGCATGTTAATATTCTGAAAACATTTATAGTCATTGATACAATTTGTGCTAGAAGTACTACCCAAAAATCCAAGTTAAAGCTATTATTTACCTTCTTGCCCATCTCAAGCTAGCCTGAAGCTGTGGAGAATCATCCGTGGTGTGGTATAGCATCGAGACTTCTTTTAATTTCTGCCAATCAGACATCACTGGACTCTGATCCAAACCACCAAGATCTGTAAAAACAGAATTTAAACTTTTTTTATAAATAGTCGAGAGTTAGCTTGTTTTAAGACTTTTAATGATTGGGTGTGGAAAACTAGATCATCGAAAGTTGGTATTTATGTGTAATGTTGGCATTTCTATCGGCAGTTCCTATGACTGCCAATTTTTTTTTCTAAAGTCTTGATGCCCCTACATAGATGTATGAATAGATGCTTCAAATATTTCACAATGAAATCACTATTTTTTACCAGAGAGCAAATGAATGAGTGGATGCTCCGACACGGGTGCGTCTTTGAGCAGGTCGTTAGCCAGAATCTGTTGGTAGAGCTCTCGAAGCCACGTCGCTGACAGATACACGAGGACTCCGCTCCCCTGCACTTCCTCTACGAATTCGTCTTCGGTGAGCGACACTTGGACCTTCTGGAACATTAAATAAAAAATGTAATTTGACAAATAATACATATATGTACTATTACTACCAGTGCCCCACGGCATCCTGTAATTATTGCGCGATAAAAATCTGTGTTTTATTTCAGAGTATTGTCTTAGATTTTAGTTAGATGATTATGGAAGAACACATAGGCTTTTTATCTCGGGAAAATAACGGGAACTACGTAGGTGAAACCGTGGGGCGCTGCTAGTGTACCATCAGCTAGTAATTAGTACATAAATAAATGTATCAGATGGTTCATACTCACAGTAGATTCGTTATAGAAGTTGGTCCGCCTTTGCTTGAGCGTCAGCAATAAGGCGGCGTAAGTAGCGAGATATACGCCGTCAGCGTTCATGATGCAAGCAGTACTAGGCGGTTGAGCGGCGTTGTGCTGGCAGCATTTGGACGCGAACTCTTGCATTGCTTCGTCCACCTGAAAATGGTATGGTAAGGTCTATGATACTGGTATCATTTTTTATAAAAAAAAAAAAGCGATGAGACGAATAGGACTCGTGCCTGATGATAAGCAACATGCCTGCCACATAACAGCACAGTGACACGCAGCTATTGGAACATGAAGAGCCTAAATCATTACCTAGCACTGCACTGCGTTCGGCACCCAGATATTTAAGATGTTATATCTCTAAGCCCTGTAATTTCTCTGGAAATTCGGAATATTATTTATTTGTAGGTATGTAAATCACTTCTCTAACACAATCACACAACCAAATAGATAATCTACTTTTGTGAAAAGAACGTCAAGGCAGTGGAATACGTTGCCTGAGTGGGGTTTTCTCGATGGTTACAATCTTTGTATCTTCGAATTGAGAGTGAATCGGTATCTTCTAGGTAAACACGCTCCATCGTAGACAGCATCGTCACTTAACATCAGGCGAGATCTTCAAGGAGATCAGAAAATCTTCAAGGGAGAGCGTTCCGTATCCTTTGTACCGATTTCCATCGTATTTTATGTATTAATGATAACTACATTTTAATTACTTACTTCGATACAAGTTCTGAGGTGGAGGATTTTAGGAAGTAAAGAGTTTTGAAGAGTTTTCACGAACTGCCTGGCGTTGTGTCTTTCCAAATCCACATTGCACTCTGTTATTGTGCATCTGTAAGTAAGTAAAGAAGTTACCTCACTAAAAAAATTACTACAATTTGAGACTACTTCAAATTTTTAGGAGTCAAATATTTTATTTCATGAAAGTATTGTCCCTAAGAGCAAAAATATCGATTAAATATCAATAAATAGATAAATACGCTATATATAATTACATAGAGTATTTATCTATTTGTGTTTGCACTCTACAAGCTTGAGGAATTTCAACAGATAGGTAGTAAAATAACGAAAGGTTCTCTAGAGTTGCTTCTGAATTTTAATCGAAATTTTATTATTAGTTCATCTATAAAATTTGATTCGAATCTCCAAATTTTGGTATTACCGATGTGATGTCTTACCTGCCCAAATTCAAAGTTTTCGGAATAGCTTTAGTTTTTTCATTGTTAGAATGATATGACGTGTCGCTGCTGGCAGGGTTGCTAGCTCTTGAAGGTAGGAACACATTGTCGGCATCAGAGTCAGCTTCAGCATCACTGCCTGAGGTCACGTTCTCGGGGCCGGAAGTATCTAAGGATTTCAATTATTTCGAATAGTATTAATGTCAAATAAAATGTAAAAAATATTGTTTGTTTGCTAATTTACCTGATGAATCATGGTCTTTACTTTCGCTGCTTTGAAGAACTGCTACCACGTCTCTGCGAAATAAAAAATAAATAAATTAAAAAGCTCTGTCTTGCCCCAAACTAAGCATTTGCACTGGGTAAGTCAGATAAGTAGCTGAAATAATACTAAGATGTATGTATAGTTAAATACTTTGGATTCATAGAAATGCCCAGACTCAGAACATAATCAGAACATCCAATGGCGGATCCAGTCAATTACAGGCTCGTCAATTATCAACTTTGCATAATATAACAACAAAAGATGGCACAAAACGTAAACATTTGTAACATAATATTTCTCACCTGTACGGACTGGGTAGCCTTGCCAATGTTTGGTACGTAAGTGGGCCGGTGTAATCAGCGTCTTGTAACTTGGGCCAGTACTCCAGGATCAGTGAGGTGACGTCTGGTGGAATGTATTCGATGGAACCAGAGCATAACTTCTCCAGAGCATCGAGCAACGACACAACACATTCGACAGCTGCTGCTACCACCTCGGGATTGCCACTGCGGCCACATTCTTCGATACCATCCATTATCCTAAGAATAGTAAATTTTATTAAAGTTGCTGGTTAGCCAAAAACTTATTTTAATTATTCAAGATTAAAACTGATCACTCGTGATAAAATGCTCTAGTTTTAAATTTATAACATTACTTTGTATTTCAAATCTGGCGATTGTATTGTAACGTATTATAATGGTATAGGTACTAAGTATAGCGAAGATGTGTAACACCACTCATAGTTAGTTTACTTAGCAAAAATCTTTAGGCTTCATTTATCATCGCTTTGCTGTTAACTGAAACCGAAATAACAGTGAATCTTAGCAAAACCGTTAATTTGAAAACTTAAGAGATCACACAATATGCTACTTACAATCTAACAATGGCCATATCGTCGCTATGCCTCTCATGGTGGTCTGTTTTTTTCATGATCACCAACTGACATAGTCTTTTCGGGTTCTGCAACAATTCCCTGGTGCTTCTCAGAGGCTCCACTCGATGGGTCACTGGAGGATACAGGAGCATCCTGTGATAGAGAGCTTCCAGCACGGGCCGTAGATTGGATGTAGATCCCACGAGGCGAACTAACTGATTGGCTATGCTGTGAAGAAAAAAATCATCACATCATTATATTTTGATAAGATTCAAACAATGTAAATTGTAAACCTTGCGATGCCTTGGACCTAACGTATGGTTATATTATCGCTTTTTGGAATGTTTTACAACTGGCGAATGTTTGATTCATTAAACAAGAAACATAGAAACACTTGGCAGTTGCAAATAAATATTTATCAGGGAATTTCACCGTGATACTAGACACTGAAGTAAGTATGATATAACCAGTAAACCAGTAATTGCCAAACAATCAAAATAATGTAATATACCTGTAAATAGCTTTAGCTTGTTTGCCGTTGAAACTAGGCGCTGAGTTGAGAGCACCAGATCCTCGTCCAGAATCATCTACTAAATGTCCTTCGTGTTCTCTGAAAAATACAGAATGCACTCAAATCCCAGTCTATCTCAAAATGGATAAATTAATATTTTCGTAGAACTATTATTCATGTGTTTGTTATTTAAGAAATTTCTGTGATACCTATACCTAAACACAGAAAAAGATCGTCTTTTAAAGAATGTTCCCTTTACCTTGATTTAATATTTTTGTCAACTCTGGGCGTGCCGAGGAAGGAAATCAGTGAAGGGCAGAACTTCTGCCAGAGGAATGTCGTGAAGTGCGAGTTTCCACTCACACGCTCCGAGAGGCTGGCCATCAGAGTCAGTAGACAGTCCAGGAAGAACAGCGCCAAGGGATTCTGTTTTGGAGTACTGAAAGTATTGAGTTATATTATAATCTGCAACAGAAGTAATGACGTAGTTGAAAAGCACTCCAATACGGCTTACTGTTCATAATAATACGCTGGAAGAACAAACAAATTAATAATAGAATGTCGTTTAGTTTTATTTAGTACGAGTATTTTCGAAAATATTATGAACAGAATGCTGTTATAAGAAGGCGTGTTTTTTAACATCATGCACATGGCATGGTGGTACCTATTGTCACAATATGCTAAAATAACAATATTTACATCTCTGAAAATAATTATGGCGGTGCCCATGTTAGTCTTAGGTTTGGTTAGTGTGGCCCTGCTATCTTTTGCGCTAGACCAAATTTCGGTAGGTAGTATTAAATAGAAGCTACCTGAGACTAACCGCTATAGATCCTTTAAAAAGTTAATTAAGCCTAACTTTAGTAGTAATAGAGCGGTTTGCAGAGCCCACCTGGGAAAGTACAGTCAAGCAATAGTGTGCAAACGTTGTTATGTTCCGGTTTGAAGGACAATATTTCCAGAGAAATTGTTGGGCATAGAGATAAAAAATCGGGGCAGTGGAGTATTAGACAGTGACTGACTAACTGACTGACTGACTGTTATGGGTTATGGGAAAGCTTGTTGCTTACCATCACACGCGTGTCTTGTTCGTCTCGTCACCTAAAATTATAGCAGAAAAACTTACATCTGGGTTTCTGATAGCCGTCCACAAAGGTATTGTATAACTGGTATGACTTCACTGTAGCATCCCACCGCCACAATGTGGTTCCTCCCCAGCGGAGAGCCTTCTGATAGAAGTTCTTGACATTCTTCATCTGCAAAATTTTGTTAAAAATAAACAAGAAGTTAAAATTACCTAATATACTCAAAATTAGCGCAACAGATTGCGCCCTCATCGCTAATAATGATCTCTTCCATGGTGCCTTTACAAAGCTAGCTATTTATGAACGCTGTATTAGTTCAGTGGTCCTAGTCCCCGAAGACTTCTTTAGTGCAGTATTCCAGTATTCGTACCGATGCTTACCTAGCTAGTTAAGTTACGGCCGGTCTATTCGAGAGAACGGTAACAGCCGATCCGAAGCCTCTGGTTTGAATCCCACGCGCACCAATATGTTTACGAAAGTTATGCGCGTAATGCCACTACCCTAACATTCGATCAAATTTATTTGAAATAATTGGTCGAAGCCAATTTAAAATGCGGTGAAGGCAAACATAGCGAGGAAAGCGGCATGTTCTTGGAATCTTCGGAAGTCAATCGTTATCCACTAACCCGCAGTGTTCCAGCGTGTTGCATTATGAGTTTAACTCTCTACATGCGAGAGAAGGCCCTGAACCCCAGCTGTGGGACCTTTTAGCAGGCTGCTTCAGCAGAGTAAGATAGTCTTTGTAGTGGTAGGGCTTTTGGCAGAGTCCACCTGGGGACGTACCACTCCTTTGCTAGTTATTCTACCGCCAAGCAGTAATGTGCAAACATTACTGTGTTCCGGTTTGAAGGGCAATGTTTCAAGAAAAATTACAGGGCTTAGAGATATAATATCTTAGATCTCTGGGTGATGAGCGCAGTGTAGTGCTAGGTAATGATTTGGACTCTTCATGGTCCAATAGCTGCGTGTCATTGTGCTGTTATGTGGCAGATATGTTGCTTACCATCAGGCACATGACCTGCTCGTCTAGTTACTCTAAACTTAAAAAAAAAGTACATACGTTATTCATGGCAGTGGTCGTACTGCACAATGACCATAGGTACTGATATTTACCTAGCTGTGCGCAGTACGCTCGCAGTGCCTGCGCGGCGGCGGCGCGTGCCGCTGCGGCGACGTGCGGCGCCGCGCCGGCCGCCTCGCCGCACCGGCCGCACGCCCAGACGCAGAGTCGTCCGTTGAGGGTGCGACGCGGCGAGAGCGCCAGTGACAGGTACATGCGGAAGATTTGTACCTGCACGTAAATATTTGATAAGTAAAACACAGATTTGTGGGAGGAATGAAGACGGCGTGATGATGATGATGATCACTACATAGTAGAAAACAAAGTCAATTCTCAATGTCTGTCTCTATTATTTCTCTATGTAGGTATGCTTAGTTAGATGTTTAAAACTACCCGACGGGTTTTGATGCGGTTTTTTCAACCTATCGATTATTCTAAAGGAAATACGTGAATAAGATGGTAGATAAACACAGAGGTTTTTAATGACATGTCCTAAAAAACACATATTTTGGCGCTTAGGTACATTGCGTTGCAAACGCTGGCTGAACCCTACGAGAAAGATCAAAATTATGTGTTAGTCCGAGATCCGTGAACGCATATGAAGACTAGATCGAGTAAGGTAAGGTTCCAAAAAATCTATGTTGATTGTATAATAAGTACAATAATTGTTAATATCGGATAAATATTATAGTATATAGTAATGAAACAAGCAGAACGTGTGCCTGATGGTGAGCCAAACTCTTGCCCATAACAAGTGTCACGCAGTTAGTTGAACATGAAGAGTCCATTTTTTTTTTAAATAAAGAGTGACGAGACGAGCAGTACATGTGCCTGATGGTAAGCAACATGCCTGCCACATAACAGCACAGTGACACGCAGCTATTGGAACATGAAGAGCCAAAATCATTACCTAGCACCGCACTGCGCTCGTCACCCAGAGATCTAAGTTGCTACATCTCTAAGCCCTGTAATTTCTCTGGAAACATTGCCCTTCAAACCGGAACACAGTAATGTTTCCGCATTACTGCTTGGCGGTAGAATAATTGACAAAGGTGTGGTACTTCCCCAGGCGGACTCTGCTAAGAGTGTAGGACACTACTAAAATAAAAATAAAAAAAACAAAAAAAAACATCACTTTGCACTGCACTGCGGCCCACGTTCAATCCAGGGCCTGATTAACCCTTAGGCTAATTAGGCTGCAGCCTAGGGCGCGAGGATCGGGGGGGGGGGGGGGGGGGCGCTGAAATTGTGTCTTAGCATGCACTATTCATCTAGCATCATTGCATCTACTCTACACATTTCAACTAGACCGAGATAAAACACTGTAACTAAATGCGTTGTGAACTAAAAGGCTTCAGAGCCCCTAATTTTAAGTTTAAGGCCGTAACAGCTAACTAGATGTAAATAAATCGAGTTGCCCAGAGGGCATTTCTACTAGTATTGAAGGCTTGTGCGAAGGCGTCTGAGTTGTCGCCTATACTGATGCGCTTGTTTAGGCTCTCACGCAAATTGAGCAAGTAACTAAGTAGTCGTACTGACTCTGCCAATACACGACTATCTCGGCCACGTCCATACTCCACAACACTATGGAACGTGTCTGAGCCGCAGGCTCCCGACGTCCTGACGTACCCAGAGTCTAACAACCTCCTCTATAATCTTCATCCTTCATACGGGTTTCACCGAAACCGGTCTACCAGGGATATTTTAGCGTACATCACTCACATATCTGTAGTGAGGCTATCGAAAAATCCGGGTAAGCCCCGGGATATCTCGAAGGCTTTCTACAGGGTTTGGCACGATAGCTTTATAAGATAAAGCTTTATGCTTATGGTTTGTCTCATGGTTTTATGGATTCACACCAATGGGCTTTTTGAGGGATCAGTGGAGTGGTCATTGATTGCTGCGTGTTGGATCAAATTGTCAATCAATGCCAGAGTCCCTCAAGGGTCGGTGCTCTCTGCAACGTTATTTCTGCTGTATACCGATGATCTGTTGAAATTTTAGGCACGCAGATGACAGCACCGACGTAAAAAAACACATATCTTGCGCGAGAGCCGGTGCCCAAAAAGAAGTCCACTTCATGTGACTCCTACTTTTCAAAGTGTATCAGTTTCGGTTACTGACTCAGCTTTTGAGCGTTACTTTGAGATCTATGCTCCTCTTTAACTCTTTCATCGAGTACAAGGCTAAATTCATCATCAGCCTTTGTTCGTCCATAGCTGCATATAGGCTTCTCCCATAATACGCCACTCAGCCCGATCGGTCTTACGTTTCCAACCGCCACCAGCCAACTTTATAATAACAATTATGAAAAAATATATACCTATATTATAGAGTGATACTGTCATAAATCTTATACAATAATACTAGTAATTTAGTTAAAAATAATAAGCTAATATATACGATAATTAAATACCTACTCACATATCCAATAAATAGAATTAAAATACAACAGAGAAATTGCAATTGGAGTAAATCGACAAACAACAGTCTACATTTTCAACAAATAAAATTGTTTAACATTGGTTTTGAAAGTGTTAATTGAAGGAGAATGCCTGATGTGCACGGGTAATTCATTCCACAACTGAGTTGCCTTGTAAGTAAACGACTTGCCATAAAAAGTTTCAGTTCGAGCAGAAGGGGTCATGAGGCAAAGAGTGTATTTTGACCTTAAAGGAAGCTGACGGTAATCTTGCAAAAAGGTAAAGCGTTCCTTAAGGTAGTGCGGAGTGGAAGGATTAAACAATATATTATACAGAAAAAATAGAATGTGAGCATTCCGACGGAGATGAATGGGTATTAACCACTTGAGCTGCACACGAAATTGGGACACGTGATCATATTTTCGTAATCCAAATATGAATCTTATACAGTAATTTTGGAGGCGCTCAAGTTTGTCTAGCTGGTCCTCTCTAAGATCAAGATAACAGGCGTCAGCGTAATCCAGGATAGGAAGAAGGAGAGACTGAGCAAGAGCAATTTTAGTGGCAGTGGGTAAAAAGTTACGGAGGCGTCTTAAGGAGCTACCGGACGCAAATAATTAAATCAGGCGAGATGGCGGTCAAGTGCTATAAAATATCGATCGATCTGAAAACTTTTGCGTATTTAGTATGAACAATGTTAGAACTGTAACACTAGTAAGCAAAGTCAAAACTAATATACTACTTATTAGGCCGACCCGTGCAGGGGCGCGTTCTCATGGTTAGCCTAGGGCGGTAGGAACTCTTAATCAGGCACTGGTTCAATCTCTATACCCTGTAACATCTCTGGAAATATTGCCCCTCAAACCGGAACATCACTGGATATTTGCACATTACTGTTTGGCGCTAGAATAACCAAAGGTGTGTTACTCCCCAGGCAGAATGCTCCCTGCAATCCAAGAAACATTATACAGCACAGTCGGGCTCTAAATGTAGTGTTACTAAAATTTCATTTGCGTGCATTTCAACGGAATAATTTTCGAAGACAGCCTGCGTGGTCAAAGCATAAACTAGCAAATACGATCACGTATTTACAGTAAATATAAGGTAGGTAGTAGTTAAAATTAATGTGTATTCCATTGCGTGTACCTGTGTATCTGGCAGGTGGTACATGACGGAGGCAGTGGCGCACAGGAGTTGTGAGGGCATCCATAGCGAGTCGTCTTCGGGTTCGATTCCGCGGTGAAAGCGGTCGTCGCGAAGGATTTTCTGTGCACAATAAATTACGCTTTATGACGGTGTAGAGTACGTGAAATTGATTTAAATCTAAAGGACTCAATCCTTTAAATGGAGGTATTCTAGCGACGAAAAAGTTATTTGACGCCAACAGAATTGACTGAAACTGTTAATAATGCACATAGCATTTAGTCATTTCCTCGCTGAGATGGGATGAAAAGTTACGTGTTGCACTCGAGTGCAAAGATTTTTCACCTTGTGCTCTTTTGATTCCCTCGCTACGCTCAGGATTCTAATTTTTAAGCAGTTGCTGCGCTCGTATTTAAATTTTAGAATCCTTCGCTTGCTCGGACATCAAAATTGAGCACGCGGTTAAAAGGCATTTTTCACTCTTGTCTAACAAATAACTATTAATAGGTACTTCGAGTAAACGAGGCTAATGCAAATGATGCAAACCTAGCTTCGATAAAGAAAATTATGATGTCATTGTACCAAGAATTATCGTCCGTGTGTCACTGCTATCTTTACTTGCTCGATCGATTTCCGTACTTAGCGTACATTGTACAATGTACGTGTATTAAGTATTAGAGACTCCACCACCAGGTTTCAGGTCAGTAGTATACAGTCACTTGTAGTAGCTGTTCATAGCTTTCCACTAACACAACGTGATTTAGTTACTTTTATACGACTGCCAAAGACGTAGGTAATTTTCCTCAACCTTAAAAGCTTATTACATAGTTTGGCTAAATTTAGTCGGCTAAATTTAGCCGCTACTGAATTCAGTGAAATATAATAGCAGTCAGTAAGCTAACATAATACATTCAGAAAGAGAATTGCTTACTTCTAAACTTGCTTTTGAATTCAGTCGACTAACATTGCTGTCTAAATTTACTTCTAAATTTAGTCGACTAAATTTAGCCAAGTGTAATAAACCTTTTAGCTAGACATGTGGTAGATTTAGCTATCCCCCGTTAGTTGCAAGTAAATAATATTTAGAATTTCGACAGTTTCATTAACAGTTTTGCATTTGACTGCCACCTCGCCTGATGCTAAGTGACGTTGCGGTCTACGTTTGAACGTGCTTGCCAAGAGAAACCAATTCACTCTCGACTCGAAGGCACCCAATATTGAATCCATGCGGAAACACTCGCACCTCGTACTACAGACTAGACGTAATTGTAATGAAAGGGAGATACGACTCCACTTTCGTCTCTTGGTTCGAGTTTTTGCAATGACAACCTTAGAACGAAGGAGCCTGTTTTTTTTTTAAATAAGTATTGACGAGACGAGCAGGACATGTGCCTGATGGTAAGCAACATGCCTGCCACATAACAGTACAGTGACACGCAGCTATTGGAACATGACGAGTCCAAATCATTACCAAGCACTGCACTGCGCTCGTCACCCAGAGATCTAAGTTGTTCTATCTCTAAGCCCTGTAATTTCTATAGAAACATTGCCCTTCAAACCGGAACACAGTAATGTTTGCACATTACTGCTTGGCGGTAGAATAACTGGCAAAGGTGTGGTCCTTCCCCAGGCGGACTCTGCCAAGAGTCTACCACTACTAAAGCTTTTTCGATATATATTATGTACGTAAACGAATAGCATTGCATAAGTACGAAAAGGTATAGAAGACCTTGGTTCGAAGGTCTTATTTGGTCCCTGGACTTTTTTTGGTACAAATGCAGATCAGCTGCACACTCTCCGAAATGGATACGATATACGTAGGTACGGAAAAGTATGCAAGACCTTGTATCGAAGCGCATGACCTTGGTCTTTTTTCTCGATAGAAAACTGTAGTGAAGCGGTAAAATAGTAGCGGAAGCGTTGGCGGTAAGATGTGACATACAGGAGACACTCAGTGAATATTCTAGCCCAGATGTTGGCGCGGAACACATATACCTATATTATATGGGTTCCCGTAAAGTTAGGGCTGGTCTAGTCGGGAGAACGGCGCTTGCCGATCCAGAGACCCCGGGTGCAAAACCTCGCGCACCACTGTCTTTTCGAACTCATGTGCGTAATGCCGCTAAATTAAAAGGGTGAAGGAAAAACATCGTGAGGCCTTCCTCAGAATAATAATAGAGTCTTTCAAAGTCATGTGTCATCCACCGACTGGGCACTGGGCCAGCGTGGTGGATTATGGCCTTGACTCTCTCCTTGCGAGAGAAGGCCCCGAGCCCCAGCAGTGGGAACATTTAGTAGGCTGTTTATGTATGGGCACCGCCAATACTCGTCAAATTAAATAAAAATTGAATCTACCCTAAAAAATTTGGGTAGATTTGACAAAACAAATCATAAGTGAACATTTATCAACTACAAATTTCGCGGCAACAAAAAAGTTAAAAAACTAGTATGATGAATGAATAGTTTGTTTTAAAAAATCGTTGATCAAGAAACTAGAATGTTCATACTGACATGGAAGCCTTGCAGGGCAAACCCGACCAGTCTCGGCCGCTTGGTCTCGAGCGCCACTTGCAGCGGCAGAAGGCAGGCGCGACGAAGCTCGTATGATGGTCGACGCGCGTTACTGTCTTGCACACATAGCAACTCTGCAAAACACACATACTTTACTGTGACTTATATATTTACTAGCCACGCCTCGCAAGTTTACGCGTAGTTCCCGTTATTTTCCTGGAATAAAACGTAGCCAATGTTTTCTTTCAGACTAACTGTGTTCCAAATTTCAGCCAGATCCGTTCATACGCTACGTGATGAGCAACAAATATCCAAACACTGACATTTATAAAATGAGTAGGATTGCCTTTATTGTGACAATAGAATACCGGGTAATGTAGAAACATGTATTGAGCTAAAAGAAAGGCACTGCACTATCGTTCTGATGACGATCATTTTATCATATGTTTTTTTTAGTGACGAGACGAGCAGCACATGACTGTGTCTGACGCTAAGCAGCACGCGTGCTCATAACAGCACAAATGCCACACAGCTAATCCAAATCATTACCCACCACTGCTCTGCGCTCGTCACCCAGAGATACAAGATGCCTTATCTCTACCTATAGGTATTACTCGTATCTCAGGTGTGATAAAAAAAAATACCAATTAGGATTGAAAAGAATAAGCTTCCAGTGGCAACAATGCACATTCACGAGCTGGGATTAATGCTACTATAATTTATACTACAAATTACTATCATTTTATACTACTGGAAAATTATAAATGCGAAAATTGGTACATTTGTGGCTAAATTACGTTGGAGCGGCTGAAAGGATCGGGTTGAAATTTAGAACACAGGTATAGTCTAGAATAACACACAGGCACTCTTTATACACGGGAAAATAACAGGAACGTGAACCACACGAGTAAAACTACGCGGCGCTGCTAGTTATAAAAAAAAAACTGAAACATTTTCTTATATTGACGGATAAACTCGATATTGTCTTGGTAAAACAAAACAAATTTGTAGTAAAAAAAAATATTAGTAGGTATTAAATGGTGACCTTTATTACACTAAAAGTTATTACCTATTTCCTTCCAGTATTTTGAAAAAACAGTTATGACGATAAATTAGGCGAATAGTTACCTACTTATGGCGATTTCTTTACTTTTTAAATATAAATTCTCGTTTACACACAATTTTATTTCATATCTTAATGTTGTATAGTACCTCCGTAGCACCTAGCCCATACTTATACATTTTACCTCAATGCTCTTACTTTGAGAACATATTGAAATTACAGAATGAAAATGGCTAAATACTGCTTTTGTATTGAAATTCATTGGTACTGCATTATTGAGTAACTATGTCGTCTATATGTACTTAGGAAGGTACCTACTTGTTACAACAGCTGCATTGATTTGCGTGGATCTTCCGTCATGGATTCCAAAGTATCTAGGTACTCAACAGATATATTTGTATTTGGTTTCAGATTCATATTTATAGTAAACCAGCTATCAGATGAATCCTTAGAAAATAACGTTGAATAATATTGCACAGATCTTACCTAATGCATCTTGACATGCTTTTCGCAGTGTCGTCAGCTTCGGCCCAGTCGCTTCTTTGAAGATATCTTGCAATAGTTCCTCCATTGTCTCACTTTTCGTCTAGCTCATTGTTCTAAACGTTAGATCAGCTCTAAAACTTGATTTTATACGAATTATTGTTTAGTTTCCAATGAACGACAGTGCGTGGGTCGATCGCACGAGTTATCACAACTCAACTCCGTCGTACAAACGCCCGGGCATGCTCACTGGGAAAATCGATAAGTCCGAGCGACGCAGAGTATAATATAAAAACATAGTCAACAGGTGGTTTTGTTTGTTGTGATATAGAATAACGTATAATACCTTTGTAGCTATTTGTGATTATAATAAGTAGTTACTTATATTATATCCACATATTGGACATCTCGAAACTCGAATAGGTACCTAAGAGACGCCGAAATAAAATGTAAATATGATGTAAATGTGAAAATTCAAAACGAAGCAGTTTGACTTCATTTTCGTTAATCTTACAGTCTAGAAATGGAGTATGCAGCCTAAGTGGATCTTTCTCGATGTACAGAATCTATGTGTATTCAAATAAAGTCAATAAATATGTTTCCTCTAGATAAGATGGTTGTCGATGGCAAAGCTATCTTAGGTTAAGAAAAAGATAATAGTTGAATGTCTAATTAGTACTTTTACTTAGGCCATGTGCTATTTCTAACTTAGAATATATACAGGGTTATTGGTAATCAGCCTGCATCCTTTTAAGGGGATGTTAGGTACATTAAATACGTCAACTTTTGTTATACAGTTTTAAAAAAAAAAAATCTTTTTCTTTTACAATTTAAATAAAAAGTGCATTTGCACCGTGCAAGTATCGAACTCTTCGTAACAATTAGTAACGAGAGCGCGTACGCTCTTTAACGCGCAAAAAATGATGTATCGAAGTGAATAAACACTAAAAAGTCGCTAAACAGTACAAAAAAGGGCAACAAATACAATTTTTTTTTGGGTTATCTATTAAGTTTTAACGAAAGTTGTAGAACAAAAGTTGTTTGTTTAAATATACAGAACATGCCCTTAAACGGATGCAGGCTGATTACCAGTAACCCTGTATATGTACTTATATCTTACAACCTGATCTGTTCAGCCGTTCCGTCGTAATTGAGCAACAAACATTCCAATATCCATATTTACTTTCGCGTTTTCAATATTAGTAGGATATTTCAATAGCTCCTACCTTCCTACTTACCTCGTTTATGAGCTGAGGTCAATGTAGTAACTAAGTAATAACATAATATCTGCATTATAATATTCATTTCATTTTATTATCAACAGCCTGCTCAATCCCACTGCTGGGTATTGATCTCTCTCTAACTGTGCCGGCTGCCTCTGTCCTGTGTTAATCGAGACTAGGTTCGACCTTCGACCCGCGAAAGTTACTAACGTTGACACATCTTGCTAAATGCTAGACATTGTCTGACGATTCACGAACTCACAGAAATTTAAACTATTATTTTAATTTCTGTGGTACAACTAGGTACCTACTATGTGGTATTTCGTCAATCTTTTCGGCCACCTGTCGTCAAACCACCTATGTGACTTATGTCGTGCCCAATTTCCTTTTTAGTTTATTTACCGCTTTTAACCTTTCATTTAAGCAATCCAAACATAGATTCTTCCATGAAAAGCCAAACCGCTGCGAGTGATTTTGAAGTGAAACCTCGAAGCACCGTGGTTGCAAAAGTGATCAAGAATTCAAAAACCAAGATACTTCCAACCGCGTTGAGCACTTTTTGGCTTTTTTTTACCTTTTTTTATATTAAAGGGTGACGAGACGAGCAGGACATGTGCCTGATGGTAAGCAAAATGCCTGCCACATAACAGCACAGTGACACACAGCTATTGGAACATGAAGAAACCAAATCATTACCTAGCACTCAGGCGCGGTCCCAGCGTCTAATTTCGGGGGGGTCACCAGTACAGAGCCTCAGATTGGGGGGGGGGGGGGTCACGAGTAGAAATACAATAAATCGGGTAAAAAAGACTACTAGTAGCGCACCATTTTAATGTAACGTATACGATTGGGGGGGGGGGGGGGGGGTCATGCCCCCTGTGACCCCCCCTTCGGACCTTGTCACCCATTGTGTTGCACTGCGCTTGTCACCCAGAGATCTAAGATATTATTTATCTCTAAGTCCAGTAATTTCTCTGGAAACATTGCCCTTCAAACCGGAACACAGTAAAGCTTACACATTACTGCTTGGCGGTAGAATAACTGGCAAAGGTCTGGTACTTCCCCAGGCGGACACTGCCAAGAGTCCTACCACTACTAAACCTTTACCTTTTATAGGTTTACACTTGACCGCCATCTCGCCTGATGTTAAGCGACGATGCGGTCTACGTTGGAGTGTGTTTACCTAGAAAAAAAACCGATTCACTCCCGATTTGAAAACACAAAGATTGTAACCATCGGGGAAAACTCACTCAGGCAACGTGTTCCACAGCCTAGACGTTCTTAACACTAAAGTAGAGTCAAATCTCTTCGTTCGTGTCTTTGGAACATCAACCATGAAACGATGTCGCTTTTTCGAGCTACGAGCATTTCGATAGAAAAAAGGGTAAGGTGGTATTAGATCATGCAAATCTGAAGCACACTCTCCGAAGTGTCTGAGGAAAATCTTATGAGTTCGCGTCACCGACGCTAATGTAGCGAGCAGCGAAGCAGCGTCTGTCGCCACGAGCGGCCCTTCTACCGCCTAACTAAATCGGCTTTACCTTTGCAATTGCTGTCTCTATCTACTCAAGCGAAAAGAAAAGAGAGGGCACCATCAAAGCTAAGACAGTTTTAGATAGGCGGTAGACCCACGGGACTTGCACGTTAGATGCTTTTTTAGATGGATGAAATAATCTTGTGTGTTTGCGACACCGGCATGTTTAATAGCACTAATAATAGCAGTATGTTTATAAATATGTAGCTATATTTTATGAATAGATTATTGTGCTTCGCTAGTGGTGTTTAATATTAAAATTCTAAGGTATTAAAATTTTTGAATCTATCGACAGTCCCTATGACTGTCTTCAGTGGTATAAGTTACAAACTCTACACTCAATATTTATTTTATTTATTTTTATTAGTGGTATAAGTTACAAACTTTTTGCTAGATTCATTATTATCGATTTGAGACAGAAATAGCTCTAAACCATGCGCTAGATGGTGGCAGTACCTCGGTTTTTTAGTCTCAGACAAATTTTTAGTAGGCGCCAATGCCTACTGTTTAGCCTCCAAGAATATTTTAGAACTTTTTTTCGCATCATCACAAGCCTCAGACCTCAGATCAACTATTCTTCCTCATCTCCTCAAAATTAAATGCAGGCCAAAGACATGTCATAATCAGTAAATTGTTCGCGGGAAATATTACATGCAAAAAAAATAAGTTTAATATTTCGCACTTCGACGTTTCTTCAATGATCGAATGAGTTTTTTTTACTATTTTTTAGTTGTTTTGTTCCGTCTGATATTGTGATATTTGATGGCTGGCAGCACAGTGTGTAGTTGACTTTAGCTGCCAAGCTGCCATACTGTCAGTGTGACATTTTTTCCTGGCTGTCAAATCGAGTCAAAATAAAAATGGTTTCCTGGAGTGCACTGGGCCGATCTTTCGGCATAAATTTAGTGAAAAACCATTTTAAAACACCAATTTCGACTCAAAATGTAGCATTTTCAACTACCAATGCCTTGAAAGGTGACCACAAAACATTTGCATTGCAACCATCAAGGTACGACTTTACGGTGATTACCTAACCAATTTTGTTTTGTATTTTAAAAATTATGTGCTACTTTGGTGTTCATTTCTATAAAATGTGCTGTTGTAAGTCTATTTTTAATATTGTCAACATGTTTCTGGCCTATTGAATTGTTAGACGTATCATAACCTCTTATATTGTTTACTTTTACAGATGGCAATGGCACAAGTTCAAAGATATGGCGCATTATTATTTCATGGTTGGTTTGATTCCCGTTGCTGGTATCATATTCTATACCAACGTGTTCATCGGGCCCGCTCAGCTGCAGGCGGTACCTGAGGATTACGTTCCGAAACACTGGGAATACCATCGTCACCCCATCACACGATTCATCGCTCGATATGTTCACAATAGCCCTCAGCAGGTTAGTCCATACTCGCTACAAGTCGGCAGGTGCCGTACGGTGCCGCCGTCAGTGATATCAGGCTGTTAATTTTTTTTTAATAAAGAGTGACGGGACGAGCAGAGCATGTGTCTGATGGTAAGCAGCATGCCTGCCACATAACAGCTCAGTGACACGCAGCTATTGGAACATAAAGAATCCAAATCAATACCTAGCACTGCACTGCGCTCGCCACCCATAGATCTAAGTTCTATATCTCTGAGCCCTGTAATTTCTCTGGAAACATTGCCTTTGTTACTTTATCTTCTCTACCGATGGCAGCTCAAGCTAAGGTCAGCCGCGCTATCTGAGGTGTCCTTATTCTGGTTGTATGAGATTTAGCACTCATTGTTGTTCATTGTGTACTGTATGTATAGAGAATGCATTTGGATATGCTCATGATTTGTGCATAAGTATGTTGGGTACCCATAGGCACTGGGCCGAAGTTCAGTTGGTAATAAGGTATCTGAGCTCAGCCGATATGAATACCTTTAAAAAACCCTCTGGTTAATTTCTTGATGATTATATTCATCAAGAAATTAACCAGAGGTATTTTTTAAAAGTATTTATTATACATATTTTTTTCTCTTATGTCCTGAGTCAAATGAGTGTTGAAGGGGTGTGATAAGTTTAATGCTTTGTGTTTTTACTACAATAATTTTCACTAATATTTTGAAGAGACCTCTTCGGTCGGTGTTTGTTCGTTCTGAGTTAACACAAAAAGTACTAGACTGATTAAAAAAACCTTTCACTGTTAGAATGCTTCATTGTCCTTGCATAACTCGAAAATGACAATTTGGAATGACTTTTACTATAGAAATGATTTTGGAGCTAGCTATACATAAATAAATAAACTCTTAGTCCATACAAAAAAGCACCTCAGGCAGGATTCAATGTATGAAACAGTTGACTTTATTCTGATACGGTTGGTTCTATAGGTGTTCAATGTGCTTACAACAATAAATACTTATGTGAGACGAGCAATTATATAGCAAGACAAGCACCCAATGGTAGACAAAACACCTGCTCATAACAACACAGTGCTTTACAGCTACTTGAACTGGAATAATCCAAATCATAGCAGAGCGCTGAACAGCACTCATCAACAAGAGATATAGGTGATTTTATCTCTTTGTCCTCTGATAATATTGCCCTTTAAACCAGAACATATTTATGGTTGCACTTGGCGGTATAACTGGCAAAAATGTGCCACTTCCCCAGTGGACTCTTCAAAAATTCCAATCATCCAATAACAATACATGTTCGTACAAACTGACAAAGACCTATTATTTTGCCATTCCAGGAATATGAGAAATTCATGCACTTTTTGGATGAAGAGAAACAGAAAATGAAGCTGCGGGAGCTTGAGAAGCAGATCATAAAGAAGATGGGTGAGCGTCAAGATTACCAGGCCTACTACTACAAGCCCATGGTCAACAAATACCTCCGTATCAACAAACAGACCGGAGAAGAGCTGCACGACCGTCTCGGTGACAACTTCGAGGAATGAACAAACCAGTGTCATGTTAGTATTTATTAGCAATCAAGTGAACGATTCAGTGTAGATAAATAGATTCTCTATTAAATATCTTGTTTTTTTTTCAAGTTATTGGACATTTTAATTGTGTAATTTATTACTTATATGCCCGCTTGTTTCGATTATGCCTCGATTTTCTATTGAATTTTATGACGTGTGATATTTACTGGGGTTAAATAAAAGAAATGGCTATGGTAACATTGTTATTTATTTTACAGGAAATCTAACGATTGACAATAATAAATTCAGAGGTTGTGGAACCCTAACAAAATTAATGTCAACACTTATCTAATGCATGCTAAACGCAATCTGATATGATCTACATTAGAACTGCTAAAGAATTACTTAGATCAATGGTTCATATAGTCTTGTGGGAAATGATTATGGTTAAAATCTAATATATTTGTTGCTTAACTTAAGTTGTATGGGCCCAGTTATGGTTCACATAGTTTGGTTTGAAATGGTTACAGTTAAAATATCACATATTTGTGACCTAACTCTGTGTAGGTCCAGCTATTGTTCATATAGTTTGGTTGCAAATGGTTATGGATAAAAGTAATACAATATTTGTAACTCAACTTAACCTACATGGATCCAGCTTGGTTTCATTTAAAAATATACATTAATTAAGTATTTCTTTATCACTGGTGCAGTTAATTCTGAAGGTTTTTACTTCAAATTCAACTTCTAGATGAATGGCGCGCGCAGGTTTTTACTTAATTTGAAACTTAAATTTGATGGTTCAATATGACAAATGGAAATTTGTCTAAATTTTTTTTTTTTAAATTATTCGTTACTGACAGCTTTAATAGCTGTCTCTTACCATGACATTAAGTGATCAGTATTTAAAAAAAAATACAAGTTTTACACATACTTATTAGGTGACTTAATTCAGGAATTTATTTATTCAATATCAATCTTAGCAGGTAATCTTAGTAGGTAACTAATTAACTATGAATCCTCTTTTGCTGGACACATGTAAGTTAACTATGAACTACAAAGTTACATATATACTGTCAAGTCATTGTGTATTATTTCAGAGAGCTGTAGTTTTCGTTCACTATATTAGTATTATTAAGTTCCGAATATGAAAATTAATGTGGTTGTTATACATGTTAAATTAATCACGGGTAACTCATGTGCGCTATAATGCCCGAGCTACACGAGGCTAGTTTTTCAAGCTAAGATAGCAAGCTAGTACTTCTAGTTTCGTGTACACAACGCTACGCAACACTAGTTTTGCCTACACGAAGCTAGAAAGAGCTAGCTTGCTAGCTTACTAACACTATCTTGATATCCTAGCTTGGAGTGTAGCTCGGGCATAATAGTCAGTCCAGTCCCACTTAAATTTTGACCGCATCTGATGGTACCGAGTGCTAAACGAGCAGCGGTCACGCGCGTGCACTCCTTGAAAAAGGCCGCCAGTTTGTAACTGTAACTTAAGTCACGACTGGACTGACTATTATAGCACGCGTGAGTTACCCGTGAATTAATTTAAAATTTCGGAACATCTACCGGGGTTTATAAAGCGGAGTGAGTCCTCGATACTCCGACACTACGGTAAACATTTCCATAATAATATATTATCAGACAATTTTTCAATTGAATAAAATTTGACTTGACTATGGTGTTAAGTAACTTTATGAGGTCTTAATATTAGGAGGATAGGAAAAGTTTATATAAAATATAATTAATTGGCTCACTTCACTTAGGTTTTGCTTTTCTCGTTTTTCCGCATGTGTTTACATAAATTTTCCTGTTCTCCTGAAGGCCGATTTTAAACTGAACGAACATAGAGCTAGAGCTGGAACAAGAGCATTCTTTCTCGATCTTTTAGTGTAAACGAAAGATCGTTCTTAGCGTTTTCCATATTATATATTCCATAGAATCTTTGCCAACGCAAACAAAACAACGAAAGAATGCTCTATGTTTGTTTACACCAAATGAATTTGATACAGTGGGGATAGAATGAGCATTCGCTCGTCTGATGTAAATCGGCCTTTATATTATATCAAAACAGGTTTAGATGAAAATCTGTGAATTCGAAATTAACAATAGTGATAATCTGTGATAATCATTCGAACAGAGAAAAATGATTTTGCAGATGCCAATACATTCAAATCAAAATTTTAAAAGGATTACTCTAATTCTCAAATATCTCATAAGATAATTCTAGTCAAATACTCTATGCAAACTTCTGTTATGTCGCTTAGGTACTAAACTTATTTCACGGGACTAACATCTGCACCTCATTTGAATAAACGAAAGAATACCAACAGTTTTAGTCCTGTTATTTTGCGACTAGTGAAGCAAAACCGGTAACATTGTCAATTTGTCTGATAGGAATGGTCTCACATCACAGAAAGACACGCTCCATCTTAGACCGTATCGTCGCTTAGCATCAGGCGAGATGGCGATCAAGTGTAAACCTATTAAACTTAAAAACAAAAATGTACTATATGACATGTGTTATGGAAAAGGCTGCATGCTAGTGAAGTTCATAATACTAGTAGGTATAACTCCAACTTTAAATGTAAACCATAAAGTTGCATTTTGTTACTTAATAGCTTTAACATTAAGTTACAGAAAGTTCCAGAAGAGATAAATATGAGTTAAAAACTAATATGTGGATAAAAAACTGAAAAACCTTTGTCAAATGAGGCGTTCTGTGGTTTCGTTCTGTCAATTTCGTCACAGGTGGCGCCAATGTTTCATTTTGTCAGGGGAAATTTACAAAATGAAATATTAGCGCTACATTTGGTGAAAATGAGAACTATATTTCCGTTACTAACTTTCTTATATCTATTTGCGCTTTGCAAACGCCTCATTATTAATATTGACGTCGAATTAGAAATGTCAACGTCACCTGTGGCGCAATGAGAACTATTTTTGACAAGATTTTTCATTCTTTTAGATTCTAAAACGTTTATTGAAAAAAAGAACCGTGAACGTTTCAGAAACATTTTTTTTTCAGTTTCGTGACTATCGCCCGATTTTATGGAAGTAGTAACATTTAGTTTAATATAAATAGGACAAACAATCTTAGCGGAAACCTAATAAAATAAATAAATAAAACTCATGACTAGATAAAAACTCGTGAACTAGGTATATTTTTTGTAGCAGAAAATTTAAGATTCGTGACGTCAGCTTGAAAATACGGTTGTGGCGGACAAAAGGCGCAGTACAAATACTACGTTGTTATTGTCTTTGCTACCGTCACATAAAAGCTAGCGAATGTATGGATACTGAGATGTTTCATAGTGCGAATTTACCTATAGTTTTATAGTGCCCAATTTTATCAAAGGTGGCGCCAATGTTTTATATAATTAATGAGGCGTTCTCAAGAAACAAATATGTTGTACATACCTACCTACCTGTCAAAATTAGTTTCACCAAGTGTGGTACCAATGTTTTTTTTTAAATTCCACCAACAATCTGAAACATTGGCGCCACCTATGGTAAAATTGAGAACTATCGTTGACAGGTATATTGCTCCATTTGCAACTTGAAAACACCCGATTAGATAAATTTGAAAATCTCATGTAAATGTTAATAATTTGACATTTAAATTGAGCTATATATCACTATATAACTATATTTCTGTTCTCTTGAAAACCATTCGAACGGCACCCCTTGAGGATGTGAAAGGTATTTCTATTCATTTTCTAGCGATTACGCGACGTATAACTGAGACACTGGTATTCGTACCTCCCCTAAAAACGTTACGTAGAAGGGTAGTTTTAAAGTGTTACTTACATCTGCCAGAATGCACAAAGCTCTTAACTACTCTGTTACTCAAGTAAATTACAAAACGATATGATTTCATTAACCCATTCTTTCAGTCTTCACAGTTTGTAGAGTTCCAACTATGATCCAACAACTATGTACTTAGATTGCTTCTTCAATAACACTTTTGACATTTAAAACTATTTACAACATCCCTAATAACAATTTTGAGTAAAAAACTGTAGCTACATAAAGTTACAACACAATTTTGTAAAAATGAGTATCAAAGCGTAAAACTAAGGAATGGAAGTAAAAAAATAAAATTTAAATTAATGTATTTTACACTAAATGGACTACTTAGACTGTTAAGTTTACGCTATTTAAAATTGTTCTTCAATAATAACAATTTCAAATCTAATATTTATTAAGACGGCTACGAGTTCTACTATTTAAAATTTAGACGTTACAGCGTTATTTGTTCTTTTCTTTCTCTGCTTGCGCTGCTAATTTTGCTTCCTTCTTCGCCTTCTTCTTTTCTTCTTTTGCTAGTAGTCTGGCTTGTCGTTCCTCTTCTTTGGCTAAGAGCTTTGCTTGCCTCTCTTCTTCTTTAGCCAATTGTTTAGCCTCTTTCTTGGCTTCCTTCTCTGCTTTTAGCCTAAGTTTCTCTTCCTTCTTCTTTTCTGCCATTTCGTTCTTTCTATTTTCACTGCTTTCGTTTTTGGATTTGTCTTCAGATTTGTCATCTTCTTTTTTCTTTTTTTCTTCTTTTTTGGGCTTTGATTTGGGGTTATCGTTTTTCCGTTCAGTCTCTATGCTGTGATCTCTTGAGTTTGGATCGTCTTTGTTTGAAGGTTTTAATGGCCGGAAGAAGTGTGGCGTGTTCTTTTGTGGTGAAGTCTCTAGCTGGGTTACTATTTTCTGAGCACACCTGCAAACGGAATAAGACAAAATGTTAGAATGAAATTTACATACCTAGGTAGGTAAGTATCTGTACTGTTTGCCACCAAAGAAACCTTAATCTTGAAAGATAATCAATCCAAAAGCCAGTCTTTTAACACTATTGTATTGCTGTATAGAATTCAGTCGGGAAATGTACCGATGTGTATGTTATAGTATTTCTACTGGTGACCTTTCCCCAAAATTTGAGGCTGCGTACTGGTGACCCCCTTCAGAATTCGAGGCTGGGACCGCGCCTGCTTCTCCCACGCTACGCCGGTATACTAACATGTTGGTGACGAACATTTACAGATTAACACTTTTTCCCGGGATAAAAAGTAGCCTATGTGTTATTCCAGACCATTATCTATCAATGTACCAACTTTCATCCAAATCCCTTCAGTAGTTTTTACGTGAAAGAGTAACAAACATACATCTATCCATACTTACAAGCGTTTAAAATATTAATAGACGAACATACTGATCATGTGACTGATGGTAAGCAATATGCCTGCCTGCCCAGTGCCCATACAAATCTACCTAGCACTGCACTGTGCTCGGTCGGTACCCAGAAATATAAGTTGTTTTATCTCTAGTACGCCCTATAATTTTAGCATGAAAACTAACGTGGCTATTACACATTTAAAAAAAAAAAGGTGTGTGCTTAAGACCACACGGCAGAAGTGAAAACTTCATTAGCTGATTTTTGTATTAGGTAGGTATGTCGTATTATAATAAAATATTATGGATCGTATTAGTTGAATAAACGAGTAAAACAAGCCAGAAATTAAAGTAAATATTTATTGAAATTTTATTTATATACAAAGTAGCTGTTACCCGCGACTTAGTCCGCGCGAAATAAATACTAAGGTTACTCAGGCAGTACATAAATGTGTATACCCAGATTGTATACACATTTATGGTTAGTAAAAAAAGTGTCCATGTTCAAAAAGTTGTTGGCCGGGGCCGGCTTTTTAAAAGTTACTCCAACTTTGTATGGATTCACACGGTGCACCCCTATGATGCCCCTAACATTGTCCGCAAAAAGGTTGGTGAGTGTAATAGGATTTTTGTTACCGACTTTCTCCTGTTCCGTCGATTCCACATACACTACACAGTCTCCACTACGATTTTCTGGGAATAGTCTCTTTCTCTTATATAGGGGTTTTCTAAATAGTTTGTAAGAAACATTTTCACTTGGATTTGGCTACAATAGTTTTCTTTTTCTGGTCTGTTCGACGGGGTCACCCCCGTCGCTACCGACGCTCATATTTATTTATACTATTGACTATATACAAAACTAAATATTTACACGAAAGAAACGAAATATTTACACAGCAAAACTAATTAATTTGATTGTGAAAATTTTAAAGCACCCGTCGTGTTTTCGCGCCCAAAGAAAAGTAGAAAAGTCTTTTGGAGTTGTGTCAAGCCGTCAGTGTTGCCACTATGATTTTGAGCTTGTCGCCAAATAGTTATGAAACAAAGTCGCCGGTTTTGATTGAATTCTTAAGGGAATAACAGTCTGGAAGAATACATAAGCTATTTTTATCCCGGAAATATAGCTGCTAGTAAGAATATAAAATGGCACTGGTTTAAGTACCTACAATGTCAAGCAATTTAAATTAAAAGGGAAAAGGAATAACTTAAGGCAATAATTAACATTATTATCATGTAAGATTCAAACGAAAATACAAATGATTGAATAAAATGTTAATAATATAATTGGGAAAGTTCCTGCTATACTTAATGTGCGTATATTTATCTGTATGTATAGAAATTGGAAGTAGAGTTTATGCTAGACTTCCATGTTGTTTATGTTTGAGAGAATGAGTTAATTTCCTTATAAATATGATCTGACTCCCAATGACCTTGTATTTTTCCTTCTCCAACCTTCTACACTAGTATATTCCCCTTTGTCGGTAACACGTCGTCTAAATCCGCTAAAAGGTTTTAAAAATTCGCCAGTTTCAGCGACAAAGTCGCTAAGCTGTCAACACTGGTTGCCGGTAGCGAGCAGCGAGAGAGAGAGAGAGTATCTATTGTCCCATGTCCTCCTCTAACAATTATCTTTCTCGGTCTGGCACGTTTGTTGACCACATTATCTTTCTTGCTCTAGCATCCCGAGTTTACCCGAAATTTCTTATCATATCCGAGCGTGATGATCACGTGATCATAAATCCATTTCACAGCCCACGAAAATTCTGTCCATAGCGCGCCTAAAGAAGTTTTCACTTCAAAAATACATTCGTAACTCACGGTTGATTTAGTCAGTCCAGTCCGACTCAAGTGAGTTTTTTAAGGAAAGTGCGCGCGCGTGATCGCTGCTCGTTTAGCACTGCGGGCAGCAGCACGGCGCGCACGCACGCTCAAGCTTCAAACAAGCTAAGTCGGTCTAGACTGACTATATCAAACGTAAGTTACCCGTGCATTTATTTAAAAAGCCCTGTAATTTCACTATATAGGAGATATTTCCCGTCAAACCGGAACGCAATGATGTTTTCACATTACTACTTGCCAGTTGATAACTGGCAACGGTTCCCCAGGACTGCAAAAGTCCTACCACTAGAAACATTCGAATTAATAGTAGCTAGAAGTTGATTGATTAAGTTATAGTCTACAGGGCCTCTACTCTAATTCAACGAAAACGTAATTACGACATAAATTTGCGATTTTCCAACTCCGATTCTGCTTCGATCCGTCGTTTTGTCCATTTAAATGTTGTAAGCCTACTCTAATTAAAGTATGCTTAGAACATTTAAACGTCAAACAATATTGTATCGGACGAAACGAAGTAGGACGAGAGTAGGAAAGTCGCGACTTTTTTTTCGAAATTTCGTTTTCGTAGAAACAGAGTAGACGTCCAGGCCCGTGAACAAAATGTATGGAACCACCCGGAGACCTATGTAGGAGATGATAGAAGGGTACCTATAAAGTAATAAGATTCAGCACTATGCCGTCACTTTTAAGCTGTCCAACTGAGTGCAGTTGAAAAGGGGGGGTTGCAACCCTCGATCAATTCTCCTTGACGCATGATTTTTGTACGGCGCGGCGTTTCGGAATAATAGATTAGAAGAGGTATTGTAACTACAAAAATTATATATTTATATTTTTTAATTATTAGTTTGTCGGAAAAATCATGATTTTCCGTCGATTTTCACAGTAAATTTAGTCATTTGATTATGTACGGCATTGATTCCATTCAGTTTCAATACCTCTTCTAATCCACCTATGTACCTGTACCTACTCGTATAGCAGAAAATTGAGATAATGTTGACGAAGTGTGCGGGGTAAACTAGTAGGTATTTTTAAAGAAAGAGTGACGAGACGAGCAGGTCAGGTGCCTGATGGTAAGCAACATGCCTGCCACATAACAGCACAGTGACACGCAGCTACTGGAACATGAAGAGTCCAAAACATTACCTAGCACTGCACTGCGCTCGTCACCCAGAGATCTAACATGTCATATCTGTAATTTCTCTGGAAACATTTCCCTTCAAACCGGAACACAGTAATGTTTGCACATTACTGCTTGGCGGTAGAATAACTGGCAAAGGTGTGGTACTTCCCCAGGCGGACTCTGCTAAGAGTCCTCTCTCTCTGTGGTTGCTCCCTCATGACTGAGGATCGTGGTCATCGCTGGATGTGGATGCTCTACACCTAGATTTTGTAATCTGCTTCCACCGGTGTCTGCTCATTGCGTCTCTGACGACCGTGCAAAATGTGGTTGATGAAGAGCCTCTCACTTGATCGCTCCATCTAGTTGGGGATCTACCCCGGGCTCTTACCCTCCGTATTTCCAACTATGATCAGCTTTTCAAGGCTGTCATCTCCCCTCCTCATTGCGTGACCGAAATAGGACAGAAGCGCTGCTGGCAGATTGTTGACAAGCGGGTTTGGACTCGAACCTGTGAAAGGATCGATACATTGGTGCGCTTGGCTGTCCAGGGTATCCTCAACATCAACATCCTCCAGCACCACATCTCGAATGCATCGATCCTTTGCCTTTCTCGGGCTCGTATTGTCCATGTTTCCACACCGTACAGGAATATTGGTAACACTAGAGCGCGCACTAGTCGGGTCTTGGTGGTAACGGTTATACCCCTCTTCCTCCAGATGACATTCAGTCGGGTCATCGCGTCCTTAGCCAAGAGTCCTACCACTACTATAAAGAAGTATACTTATAGGTAAGCTATAAGTTGATTACTTACCGTATCCTAGTGGAGGCGGAGGCGGTGGCCGAAGCGGTCTCGCGGCGGCCCTCGCGGAACTCCCGCTGGAACTCCCTGATGGGGGGCAGACGACCCGACGGCTCGCCCGCGGGCCCGCCCGTGTAGCTCATCACCCGGTACTCTTGGAGGCGGGCCTGGAAACAGAACCACAAGGAATCTCAAAACATTTAACCCGTGGTTTCACCCGCATAGTTTCAGTTGTTTATCCGGGAAAAAATCAACCTATGTGTTCTTCCAAGATATAATCTATGTTCCAAATTTCAGCCCGATCCGTTCAGACGATACGACGTGATTGAGCAACAAGCCTCCAAACATTGACATTTATAATATCACTAGCAGCGCCCCGCGGTGTTACCCGCGTAGTTCTCGTTGCCGTCGTTCCCATTATTTTTCCGGGATAAAAAGTAACTTACCTATGTGTTCTTCCAGACTATAAACTATACTTATATCTAAATTTCAGCCTGATCCGTTGCGACGTTACGACGTAATTGAGCAACAAACATCCAAACATTGATATTAAAACACTAATGTTTTATGAGTAGGATAGGATTAGTAGGATGTTAATGTTTGTATATTTGGATGTTTGTTGCTCAATCACGTCGGAACGTCTAAAATGGATCGGATTAAAATGTTGAACACAGAATATCGTTAGTCAAATACAGCTTGGTGGAACAGCTGACTATTGTCCCCCCACTGTACTGCGTGACTCACCTTCATGCTGTGGTACTGCGAGCGGTGGAGCGAGTTACAGGTAACGACGTGGACGCCGAGTGCGGCACGGCACCGAGGCGAGCCTCCGCACAGCTCGGTGGAACAGCTGGGTGCTGTGCCCCTAATGTACTGCGTGACTTACCTTCATGCTGTGGTGCTGTGATCGGCGCAGCGAGTTGGAGGCGGGCTGGCGCGGCTGCGGCGGCAGCGACGCGGGCGCCGAGCGCGGCACGGCGCCGAGGCAGGCGCCCCCGCACTTCGAGCCTCCGCACAGCTTGGTGGAACAGCTGGCTGCTGTGCCTCCGCTGTTCGATGACACGGAAGACACACCTAGACGACAAAACGTTGAGGACTAGGTCATTGAAGGGATATACGAAATACTAAGTAAACAAAAGTGTTTAACATCGCCGTAAAGTTGAAAGTTTATCAATCTTATATATTTCCGTGAAGGTGGAGTCAATCTTTATGATCTAACCTCACACCTTTTTCTATTGGACTCATCGTAGTTCGTAGAAACAGGTACATTTTGTATCAAATTTGCTTTGCCTGATTGAGTTTTGAAAATCGAATAGTTCCACTGTACTCACCAGAAAGAGATGACTCCCCACTTGTGACGGAGTAGAGAGACGCAGAAGCGGGCACCGAGCGCGCGCCCACCGAGTAACTCGACACGGAGCCTGGCACGCCCCATGACTTGCCACTGCTGCTTGACACCTGGAATTTATGCATTAGTTTATGGTACAATTATCCAATCGCAGATAAACAATAATGCCGAGGTGTGAGACTGAGACTAATACGATCCACTCCTCACATAACAGTTCTGACGGTATCTTGGATCGTGCACTTTTAGTCTCATGAGATTGTTTGTTTTTTTAATAATGTCAATGACAAGCACGGTCGCAGTCTGAAATTTTGCAAGGGTTCACTAATTGTTAAACAATATGTCAAGTAAATTAGGATCATCCACCACCCCACACTATGGATTATGGGCTTGACTCTCCTTGCGCGAGAAGGCCACAAGTCTGAACAGTTAAAACATTCAGTGGGCTGCTTATGCTACAGATGAATAAAAGAAGTGGAACTTCCCCTTATTTGCCGGTATAGTTCCAGCACCGCTTACGTCTACCTCCGGAGCAGCCGCTAAGCTTGCGTGCGCGTTGCTGCCCGCATTGTTAAACGAGAAGCGGTCGCGCGCGCACACTCTCGTTGGAAGAGGCCACCAAATGCGACCGAAAATTAAGTCTCACTGGACTGACTATATCTTATGTTACCCGTATATTCATTTAAAATGGTATAGTAGTTTTAGTACTAGATACCGGTTCTAGTATACGGTTAGTCTCTCACCTGCCAGCTCTTGCTAGTGACGAGTCTCGGCGCCTGCCGCAGCCGCAGTATCTTGGCGCGGCAGATGACGCAGCGCAGCGGCAGCAGACGCTGGCTGACTGCCATCTGGATGGTCTTCACGAAGCACCGGCGGCACACCACGCGGTGCCCGCACGGCGACGTCTGCATCGTCGCCTTCGCGTTCACGCATATTACACACTGGAACAGAGAGACCAAAGAGTTTAATACTACATCTATGAGGGAGACCGAGTAATATTAGCGCAGTATCTAATTAGGTATCTATACTAATACTAGAAGTAGAGTTCAACCTACAGATGGCCATCAGGGACAGAAATGCGGGCGTAGTGGAGGCTCTGGGCCGGAAGGAGGCGGCTTATGCAAATGACGATGTCGAGTCGATTACTAGCGGAATCCCAACCGGTAGTGATCGGCTCTACAGACGAGCACTAGAATTAGGTTTAAAATGTCCCCAACTCCCCCTTATTTTCCTTTTCTTCTCCTAATCCAAGAAAAAAATAAAAAAAGAGGATTGTAAACGGAGGATTGACAAAGATCACGGACCTTGGAGTCTGTGGAGTGGTCAATTACAAAAAAATAAACAAACTCTCTTTCTTCGAAAAACGTTATTTCGAAATAAACTCGCGAATTTCCTACTCCGGTTCTATTTCGTTTTGTCCGATTGAACATTGTTTGACGTTTAAATGTTCTAGGCCTACTCTAATTAGAGTAGGCTTAGAGCAGTAACGGACGAAACGGAGTAGAACCGTACCTACTCCGGAAAGTCAGGAGTTTATTTCGAAATTACGTTTTTCGTAGAAAGAGAGTAGACGTCCAGGTGACGTAGGTGACGTAACATTAGGTAGTGCTGTTGAATACTATTAAAATTCTTAGTTACAATTTTAACTTGTATCAACAGTCCCTTTGGCTGCCAATTATTTTTTAATCTTGATGTTTTATGTTCGTCATAATAACCTCAAAACAAATAGTGTAGGTACAAAAGTCAGATGTTTTTTGTTGTTATTGATGTTTTTGTGCAAACGGATAAAAAAAGTTAACAAATTTATTAAACTTTAAATATTCATGCTTTTCGCCAATGTTGAAAACATTGCAAGATATTTGCTACTACTAATTTGTAATATTTATCAATGACATTGAAATTGAGTTATTTGCGAATTATTTAAGTTATTACCCATTCATTTTTTTTCTTCAATTCTTTTTTAATTCTTCCTGTTATATTTTCTATACTAAATCAAACACTAAGTTACATAATTAGAGGGCCACTGCCCCGATAATGTCTTTACACAAGCCAAAGTTGGTAGAATTTTTTTCTAACCCAGGGAAAATTCTTTATGAATATCATCCTCTCTGGGGGGCGTAGGTTAGGTATGTGCGACTCCCACTAAAAACTTTAGGGTGTTACATCCAAGCGCTAATACGCCAGAGCTCTGGGAACACTATCGCACTCGCCCGCGGGAAATTATAGTTTTTTTTTATGCGGGGGAAATACATTTACCATGCCAATGCCCACCATGCAGCGACATGGTGAGGTATGTATACCGACTAAAACCCTCATAGATTTCTCCGGCATGGCCAAGGGGTCAGGGTCGCGGGGTCACTTTTCGCACTCCCATCAACGACCCTGACCCCTGACTCACTTGCAGGGGGTGGGGATTCACACCCCCGCTTTTGGATCCAGCGACGCGCCGGAAACCAGCGGCGCGTCACCTCCTCGGGAAGGCCTATCCCTAGGTGGGGTGTTGGACAGATAGTTGATAGCCCTAGCACAACCTAGGAAAAGTGGTACATACGTGAGGTTGATTTTTGTTCTTTTGTACATTGTTATGTGCAATGGCCGTGGTCGCGAGAAGATCAGAGAGCGGGACGAAAGAGCTCTGCTTCCAATGAGTTTAAGTCTGGACGCCATAAAAGTTAACGAAATCAAATCTGAATAGCGAATGGAATTGATGAAATAGGAATAACTATGAGAATAACGTACTGTTTTTTTTTCAGAATAAGCATTGGGTTCAGCGTGGTAATGGCGCCAGCATGCTGGAAGCGCTTCCTGGGGCTTGATCATCTTGATTTATTTTACACCTTCATCGGCATATGGATAATTCAGATGTGCTTAGTGTTAGTAGTTAGGTATGTAGTGTAGTTCTCATTATAATTTCGCTTTGTTAACAAAGGCTCTGACCAGTAAAAAAAATCAAAGTTATTCTCACATTAAACGTTACACAACATATCTAACTTCGTCAAAGGAAGCCTACAAATAATCATACCTACCCAGTTATTTCGATCTCATATTACATTTTATCGTTTGAACAATAAATTGACTTAATGACCATATCAACAGACAATCAGACATTAAGTAGTTTTAATTCACATGTATTTTTTACTTTATCGGATAAGCAATTTATTTGTTTTTTGCTTCATCGTACCATTCATGTCATTATTTTATTTTTTTCCTTGCTAAATGGAATGCAAATAAAAACTTTCGACAGGTATGTTGTATTATTATCAGTAAATTCATAACAATATTTATTTACTAGCTGAACCCGTTTCTTCGCTCGCGTAGCATGTCTTGCGGGTGAATTTTGAACCAAAACAATTTCGACTAGAAAGCCATTTTAGCTGACTTTGCAAAATACTCCTTTTGGCAAGAAATGCGAGGTTGGGAGTTTATTTGTTTGGCTGTTTGATAAAGTTCCGTACAAAAGGGTAAAAACGGAACTATATTACTGAAACTTGGCTGTCCGTCCGTCCGTCTGTCACCAGGCTGTATCTCAAGAACAGTGATAGCTAGACAGTTGACATTTTCACAGATGATGTACTTCTATTGCCGCTAAAACAACAAATACTACAAATAAAATAAAAATAATATTTCAGGGGGGCTCCCAACTTATTTTTTTTCCCGTTTCTCGCTCGATTAGACCGTCTCAAGCGAACCAGATGGCGCCACTAGTAAAAATAAAACGCGATATCGAATTCATCGTCAGAATCATGAGGCAAAAATCAAAATTTTGAACAATTTTTTTGCCTGTCTGCGGAAATTGCGACGTATAAAGAATTCCGGATAAAGCCAAAGAGGTTTTCGCCGTTTATTTGCTAATGGTACGGAACCCTTCGTGTGGGAGTCTCACTCGCACTTGGCCGGTTTTATTTAAATTTTCTTCAATTGTAAACCGATTAATTACAAACAATTAAACATATTACTAATGTTTATTTGTTTATATCACCATAATATACAGGGTTATTGGTAATCAGCCTGCATCCTTTTAAGGGGATGTTAGGTACATTCAATACGTCAACTTTTGTTCTACAGTTTTAAAACAAAATGTTTTTTTTTTCTTTTACAAAATAAATAAAAAGTGCATTTGCACGGTCTAAAAGTAGTGAACTCTTCGTAACAATTCGTAACGAGAGCGCGTACGCTCTTTAACGCGCAAAATATGTACCGAAGTGAATAAACACTAAAAAGTCGCTAAACCGTACAAAAAAGGGCAACAAATACAATTTTTTTGGGTTGTCTATTAAGTTTTAATGAAAGTTGTAGAACAAAAGTTGTATGTTTAAATATACAGAACATGCCCTTAAACGGATGCAGGCTGATTACCAGTAACCCTGTTTAATAGTACGAGTTCCGGCTGCATAATCTCTACGTTCATCGCGTAGTTAGTCAAATTCACATTCGAACATACATTTATGATAAGGAAAATACATTGATAATAGGTTGCCAGTCAGTAAGTGGCCGCAAGTAATTTTAATTAAATTATTTGTAACTAATTTTTCAAAAAAATCATTCGTTCACTTATTTTTTAAATATTATATCATCCATGTTATAGCGATGTATGTAAATAATTCGAAAATCGATGGGTGCCGTTGCACACTCGGCCACAACTACTTCTCAGCGAAGTGTAAACAGGTAATATTTTGGTGTATTTATACGTTCATAACGTATACTCATATTTTTGATACTAAATTAAAGCTATTTTTTTACCTATTTACACCTGGCTGCGAAGTAGTTGCGGCCGAGTGTGCAACGGCACCTATTGATTTTCGAATTCTTTACATACATTGCTATGATGTGGATGTTACTGTATTTAAAAAATAAGCGAACGAAATTTTGTTGGAAAATTAATTAATATTAATTTAACTTATTGACTGGCAACCTAATTTCATTGTATTCTCCTAATCATAAATGTATGTTCAAATGTGAATTTGATTAACTACGCGCTGAACGTAGAGATTATGCAGCCGGATCTTAGACCATAACTAGCCACGACAAATATACATTTATCTTAGTCATTACTTTAAAAACGTTTTTCATAGTTGGTATAGCTAAAGAGGTTGAAACAAATTGCCGCCTAACTCCCATTGAAGTCAAAACCTAGGCTTTTGAAGGCCAAAGTTAATATGTGTTTTCTGAGGCTGCGTGTTTCAACTTGGACTACATCATCGCTTTCCAAAAGACAATTAGGTGGTAAGGTGGTCAAACGCAATCTTATTCACATTAAAAAAGACGTGATGTCATGGGAAACTGCATCTTTTTTATTCGGATAATATATCATACGTTAAGTATCATTAATATATCATTCGGATAAGTTACGGTGGTCTAGTCGGGAGAACGGCGGCTGCCGATCCGGAGACCCCGGGTTCAAACCCCACACGCACCACTGTCTTTTCGAAGTCATGTGCGTAATGCCGCTAACTTAAAACGGTGAAGGAAAACATCGTGACGAAACCGACATGTACCTAGAATCTTTCGAAGTCATGTGTCATCCGCCAACCCGCACTGGGCCAGCGTGGTGGATTATGGCCTTAACTCTCTCCTTGCGAGCGAAGGCCCCGAGTCCCAGCAGTGGGAACGTTTAGTGGTTAGTGGTAGTGATTAGTAGTTGATGATGATGAATATATCATAAATATGGTTATAGTAGCAACACAATATGTAAAAAAAACAAATTGGCAGTCATAGGAACTGCCGATAGAAATGAAAACTTATAACTCAGAATTTTATAGCTTACCTTGGAAACTACACGGGTGTAACCGGAAGGCGTGGCCTCGCCATCTGCATGGCATGGCCATCTAGAAATGCGTCAGCATTTCCCATTGGCTGATGCGTTTCTAGATGGCCAATAGCCATGGTCCCGAGTTTACCCGAAGCTTTTTTATCATACCATTATTCAGCGTGACGAATGAATTCAATTCACAGCCCACGAAAAATCTGTCTAGGCGCGCCTAAAGAGGTTTTCACAAAATATTGCTTAGTTAATTGTATTATTTATGGTACGATTATCTTATAAATAAAGTTGTCAATAATTATCATGGGCAGTTTTTACGCGACATTTCCGTTATGTATTTTACTTACGCAGCAAAATCTCTATCTAATAATCCATAAATAACAATAAGATGATCTTCTCCAAGCGTGTCGTAAGGTACTTCGTTTCAAAAAGGTGCGTAATTTTGAACTTATCATGTTGCAGGCTAAACAAATAGGTACCTTGAAAGTAAATTAAGGAGGTCAACATGCGAATTTAAATGAATTCGTTTGTTATTATTAGAAAAGAATCCATTATCTCTAATTTGGCGTTCAAAATGATGCAATTAGTTCTAAAAGGGAATTTAGCACGGTATTGAGAACTTGGCCTCACAGCCAAAACCAGGGAGTAGTTATATAACTACATATTTTGTTTGTCGAGTGAGTACCTAATTCTGTTTAAATTCTAATTAAGTAATCATACAAAAAATAATTGTTATTAAACGCAGTTTTTTTGCTTTGAATTTTTTTATACTGAAGATCATACGTGAATTTGCCGTTTGGATATCAATATTTATCAATCGAATTTATTATTCCAAAACAAAAATGTTTTCACCATTATTAGAAAGTATACGTAAGGTGAGGGGGGCAAAGTGCGCCATATTTTTTGCAAAGTTGACTTTGGTGCAATATAATTTGTGTTTTAGTTGACGAATGACACTTGTCGTGGAATCTTATGGATCTGTGATGTTTTGCAACCACAACCAATGTCGTATAATTGGAATCTGAACCTTAAAATAATTATTTTTAACACAAAATTAGAAAACAAGATACCAGGCGACTTTGCCGCCAAATCGGGTAAGTGCGCCTGGTATTAATAAAACGCAATAATGAAGCATTAGGATATGAACAGCTACATAGCTATTATTATAAGAAAACAAGAAACGAAACGCATAACATTTAATTTTTCTTCATAGCATCATTCTAGAAGAATCTATGTATATAAAACCAAATTTCGGCTAAGTGCGCCATACAATCTTAATCAGAGGCTGTAAACCTTTCTTCTAAATATTGATAATCGAGTGTCAAGTATTTTTTTCTTTTATTTACGATTAAATACCATGGTATTGAACTACTTAATTGTTGTTATGACTACTAGTTATAAAGTGTAATATTTATTATAGATTCTTTACAAAACTATGTTAACTTAATGAAAAACATATTCTAAATATTAGTTGTAAGAGATTATTCAAAAACATTTATCAAGCAAGGCTTGTTACCCTCACATCAACTTAACAAGAGTGAAAAAGAACGAGTGAAATAAGTATTAACAAACAATAGTTGAATATCTAATTAACTTATGTCATGTTTTGGAAATGGTACTTGAGCTTTGGTACACAACAAAGCTATGTATTTATTTATTTATACCTATTTCAGTCAGGTAAGCTAATTAAATTACTTAAATAATATTAAATAAAAAATTATAAACTATTAAAATATTTGCAAGTATTAAAAATAAGTAACCGCATTTGCTTTAGCGGGATATATCGCAATAACTTACTTCTGGAATCACTTGAATGCTTTAAACATGAACTTTTAAGAAATCATTTTCAGAAGTATAATATATATACGTAAATTCAGTCTTCGTGGACTAGAGTCTCAAAACTTAAATTGCCTTATTATTTTTTAAGTTATAAATGTAATCTAAGAAATGGCACTTCAATTTTGGTACATATAAAAAATGAGTGTAGTGAATAAGATAGTAAATAGGTATACCAAACTAAAAATGATACGTTACTGTATATTGAAGCCACCAAAATCAACACTGAATGAAATTTGACGTGAAATTTTAGGCTTTTGCAAAATTGAAATAATATCTTCAATATGCAGCACTTCGCATATCTTATCTTATCATAGCTTAACTTTTTTGCCGAAAATTTAACCAGCCCTGTTCTGAAAATTGGAGGGATTTTTCTTCGTAATACTGGATGTCGGTAAATCCAAATGACATTAAATCAAAACCACCAATGTATTACATTACCTGAAAAATTTAAATTACAAAAAAGCTTTTCGCGATATTAAACTTGTGTACATGTATTTCACTAATAAACGTGTATGCAAATTACATCTCAGTGGAAAATAACTACTGCCTTAAAATGCAGTTCCAAGTTTTAACCCGACCATAGAAACAAGCAAACATACATTGCAAGTTTAATAAAAACTCATAAAAATACACGTTTTAAAAGGTTTGTACCCTCTGGATTTCGGCGAAGTGCGCCATATAAAAGTCAGTATGGCGCGCTTCCCCAACTATATAAATTTGAGTTCAGAATATTAAACTTGAAAAAAATATATAAATTTTATTAGATAGGAGTGCTCTAAAGTCAAAATCTTAAAGCAAAACATTTAAATTGTGCTCTTACCTCACTCATATGTCGATAAAAACTCAATTTCTTGAGATTTATGACGACGATTACACCACAGTCATCTCTCCTCACCACTTAGAATGACAGTGAAAATAAAATGGCGCGTATCTCAAACTCACATGACTAGAGCCATATGTTACTATTACCAAGAACTATGATTTAGTTTGTATTATTGATGTAAGGTGTCACTATTAGTATCCAATCGGTAGTTTTCAAGATAGTTGTGGTAGGCGCACTTGTCCGCTAGGCGCACTTTGCCACATTCACTTAAGTATGTTTGTAAATACCATTATATGTACCTATTATGAGGTTACGGCTGATCTAGTCGGGAGAACGACGGCTGCCGATCCGGAGCACCCGGGTAAACCCGAGCAAAACCACGCGCACCACTGTCTTTTCGAAGTCATGTGCGTAATGCCGCTTACTTAAAACGGTGAAGTAAAACACCGTGAGGAAACCGATATACCTAGAATCTTTCGAAGTCATGTATCATCCCAGTGCACTGGGCCAGCGTGGTGGATTATGGCCTTGACTCTTTCCTTGCGAGAGAAGGCCCCGAGTACCCGGCAGTGGGCCGTTTATGTGTAAGGTTTTTAAAAGCTGTGTTCCGGTTTGAAAGGCAATGTTTCCAGATAAATTACAGGACTTAGCGATAAAACATCTTAGATCTCCGAGTGACGAACGCAGTACAGTGCTAGGTAATGATTTGGACTCCTTATGTTCCAATAGCTGCGTGACACGGTGCTGTTATGGGTAGCCATGTTGCTTACCATAAGGCACATGTTCCGCTCGTCTCGTCACTCTTGTAAATAAAAGCTATCTGGCTCCCGTAATTTATTTGTGTTACAGTATTATACGGAATAGCATTGTATCTGTTACAGACAGGGCCCGATTTAGAGGTCTGGAGACCTCGGGGCAACAAAGGAGTGGAAGATCCCTGGCACATATAGGAAAATAGTTACCCCCTGGCCCCAAATTATTTTCCTAATAATATGAACAAATTTTTTCAGTCGAGTTTTTCAATGAGTAATTAATTAATTTGATTTACTTTCTATGTTAATATTTAAGAATAATAATTATAATAATGTATGTACCTACATAGTACTATAGGCAAATGTAAAATAGCGAGAAAAAATATTAAAGGTTTACTAGTCGGAATTTAAAATGTTTTTTTTTCCCGAAGTCTCTATTGTGGAGGCTCCCAGTTTGTGCAGGCCCCGGGGCTTTCAACCCTTGCCACGGGTTGCCCTCCCCTAAATCCGGACCTGGCTACAGATATATTCCTATTCCGCACGTCAGGTGTCGTGCTCCCGAAGCGTCAAAAAGCGTCGAACAAGCGAGCATTCTTCGCTGCTCGGCCTCCCTCCGACGCTACGCCGTGATTATTAGTATGTCGGTGTCATGAACTTATAAGATTTTGCTAGTGTTAAACTTACTTCTTCTTCTGGCGATGTTGCTAGTTCTGGTTCATTTTCTTCCAGCTTATTGAGCAATTTATCCTGTAACAAGAGAGAGGATATGTTAAATTCACTTTATTTGGAAACATCTGAAAGTTCATTACAACGCAGAATAATATATGACTTCTTAGTATTATTTATTAAGGAACATCTATCTACCCTGGATATCTACCCTGGTAATAAGGTGGAGGGAAACCCATAAACCTACCTACTTATACCTACGTATGGTGAATGAAACTGCATTGAAATATCGGGAATTTAATCCTCCCTATAACAACGGTAAATAAATATCCCGTTATTTATGATTTATGATTTTATTAATAATACTTACCTACTAGTGTAGTGAACAACCGCAACAGCTTAAAACAAAATTTACTTGAAATCCTGAAACATTGTTCCGATTTCACTTTTAAAGTACATGTTACTACTATAAACAAGATGGGAGATTTCCCAGAGGATACCAAAAATTTTCCTTTAAAACATGACTTTAGAGCATTTAAATTTAGATAACCTAGGATAAAAAATCAATAAAATTTTAAAAACATTAAAATTTAGAATAATCTAAATTGACAATTATGAAGCCAAAAAGTAATCCAGTTTAGTTACTGCTGCGGCACTTTTGTACGACACATATATGTCTAGAGTACTTTTTGCCTTCAACATTGACTATTTGGGTCTGGCCAAAGGTCCGACAAAATGGCACAACCGCGTTGTGCCTAAAATTGCATTTTTAGGCCCAAGCGATATGCGACTCAGTTCACAGCGGTCAGTGGAAGGGATCCGGGAGTGAACGAGTTTTTGCTGGCCATTAAAATGCCAAAAAATGTTCAGTAAGCCACGTCCTTCCTTTGAAGTCATTGATTTGGATTTATTGAGTCTTAATATGGTTCCGAAGTGGTATTTTCCATGCGAGGAAACCAACTCATTCTAGGAAAGCCTGCCCACCTCAGACCCTGAACTAAACTGGATTGTGACGTCACAGAAGTAAACATACTGAATACATCAAGAGCTACCTTTTGGAAAAAACCTACTGACGTCAGAAACTCCACATGGACATAACAAGATTAGCAATTTTTTTATGTTTAATAGGAAACAGGTTTGTAAAATTTATCGTGTGATTAAAATATTTCATCATTAAATTCAACCATTTACATTGTCTTAGCTTAAGATACCGTGGTGGCATAATGGCAGAATCGTAAGGAAACTCTCATGTGTAAAGAAAAACACGTTTCGAGGACATGTGCCATTCGCCAAACCGCACTTGGCTAACGTGGTCTTTTGTGTTTTTTTTTGCGTCGTGTAAAACGTATGTGTGTATCTCATTTTTCATACCTTCATAATATCGATACCTACATAATTATGTATATCTACGTTAGACAGTCGCGCTAGGGTTATCAACTCTGAGTTATGCGAAAAAACTATAATAAGTACTATAGTGGCAGAGTGACACTATACTACACTGGTACTTGTATTCAGTTGATTGATTGTTGAGAATTTAATATATAAAACGCATGTTAAACGGATATAAAAACAATAATGACTAAATTTGATTGTCAACAGTCAACAGTTAAAATAACTATTTTTTGTACCTGTTTTGGGGTCGTAGTCCGAAATTGTTTGACCGATTGTACCTACTGCTTTTTTGGGTTTGTTTGGTAGGTATGAGAATTCGTCGTGAAGTGTTAGTCGCGGGAAAAAATCGAAGGTAGGAAGGATACAGAGGCTATTTTTTCGTTGTTATTTTAGTATTTTTGTTAAAATCTACGTCTTTGTTTGAATGATACCCAAATAATTTAACCGTTGTCCCAAATTATTAACACTTAACATGTTTATGAGATTGAACATGTTTCCTGGGTCAGCTTGTTTTTTATTACAATCTATTGTTATATTTACAGGATAATTCATTCAGCTGATTCTGCCATACTTACCTATATTACCAACTTATCTTTATTATGCACTTACCTAGCTGCAGTTTATTGCGGTAAGTAGGTATACTTAACTACTGCTATTGAATACAATATCCATATTATTTTTGCAACATAGGTACATGCTTATTGTATAATTTAGTAATTTTATCTTGAATAAATTGCAAAATTGCGCATGAGAAATAATGTGAAAATATGTAAAAATGTATGAAAGATCAAGATGATGATAATATTCATATTTTATTACCAATTTGCGTCTCTTTCGGAATCATTGAAAGTTAGCACTTTATCCAACAGTTTGTTCTGTTCATTTATGAAATTTACTTTGAAAAATCAGATTATAATACACATAAAATATTTTCTCCTCTATCAAACTTTAATATTATATATATAACGCCCTGCAAAAGTCTTTTCTATCAGTCTTACAAGATATTCAACAAATATTTTGTAATAGCCTTTTACATTTCAGATTTACAGAATGTGGAGTATTCACCCTGTAAAAGTCTTTCTGCCAACGTACAACAAGGAACATTGCAAAAACGATTTTATCCAGGTTGATAAAAAATCGAAACGAGGCAAAAGAATCTATCAGAGAGGCCAGCCACTTGTTTGACACATAACCATCTAAACTAGTTACACTAAGTACCTGATCTAACACTTGAATTATCCATTGATCGACGAAGATCCATAGCTGATACGACAGTCCTCAGCATGCTGGTTAAGACCTATTACCACACTGATTAGGAATGATTATATTTTCTAGTACTTAATATAATAAAATTAATCAACAATGTTGTTTAAATTTTTTAGTTTCATTTCACGAGACCAAAACAGACAAAACAATGTGACGTTGACTATCCATTGTCCACTAACAGTGACGTCACGTCACTGCAGCCCAATTTACGACACCTAAAGCAAAAAAAGGTGCACTAGTGGCTAGAATAATATCCGATTTACGGGAGTCAGGTCATAGGTTCGAACCCCAGTTAGGTATTTCAGGTTTTATTTGTCATATAGGTTATTTTTTCATTAATCACATGATTCATTCATTTCATTGTTACATTATCTTTTATAAATACTATATTTCCACTTACATCTTATATTAAACTGTTACTTATTATAGTAGTAGGTACCTATTTGAGCTTGTTTGATGCCACACGGTTTTTTTTTGAATCGATTTGAATTTATGTAGGTACTCGAAAAATTTAAAGGTTTTTGGTCGGCGTAAGCCCTAACAAATGTTCAGAATACAGAATGCCTTGATTAAAACACAGATGGATACAGACTTTGATCCACTTTTGTTTTTATTCGTACATCAAAACATACAATCCTTGTCACATGTATGTATTTATAGTTAGTGTTGCGACGTCATTGACTCAGGTCGAGAAAATCGTGTCCATGACGGTGTTAGTGGACAAGCGTACTTAGTCAAGTTCAAAGTTTCGCAAGCGTCTGTCGCCGGTCTCGAGATTAGCAATTTTATTTTACCGTCGAAATCAATTCGATGGAGTGAAATAAGTTCAGTTTTTGTCTTACGGTGTTGCGCAACTGACCGCCATAGCTCGCTGTAACCGCAGTCTGCAGGGAAACCTCTAAGCGATAACAAAAATTTAAATTCAGAACACATTTTTTTAAAATATTCAGTTTATGTGTTCTAAAGTCAAATACGAAGGGATTCCGTTTCGTTTCAGTGCATGTTAATATTCCCGGTCGATGGTTAATAGAAAAATTCCCGATGAAAAAGTTTTAACGAGAATTGTGTGGGTTCTATTGTGCTGGGAAAATTTTCCGGAACTGGAAAAATGCACCGTCGCGTATTGAGATGAATTTTCCAGTCAGTTGAAGTATTTTCAGATTTATAACCGTTTAAAACGGTTACAAAAAACATGTATAACGCATCGTACTGTCAGATTGCGTCTTTTTTCATTGGTGAGTACATTTACATTTTAAATTTCGAATGGTACCTAATTTGATTTATTTCAAAATCGAATAATAAACATGGCAAAAGCACATAGGCAATATACTAAACTCCAAGATAAAAACATATACAAAGAGAACCGTATAATTCCTACAAATAATTTTCAAAATTAATTAGGAAACGGGTTAGGTACTTACTCACAAGTGATACACATACGTGAAATCTGAAGTTTTGAACAGAAACAAGTTAGGCACACAGAATATTGTCGAGTGAAGTCTAAAAACATAAATTAACTAGTACCTGGTACCTAGCGGTTCTACTCGCAAATTTCCTAAGTTTAACGTGATAAAAAGTACCCTATGTGTTAATCCACACTATACCTAATATATACCTACCTTATACCTATGTACCAAATGCCATGCAGATCCCTTACGCTCTCTTTGTTTGAAAGAGTAATAAACAATTACACACACAAACGTACTTTCACATTTATTATATTAGTCAGATATATTTATAAATAACTTTGATTTAAAAAAAAACAACAGATAAAAAAAACTGTTTTTTATCTGAACACAGTAGATAAAAACAGATTTATGTACGTAGCTTACCATCAGCCACATTAACTGCTCGCCTTGACACTCTTTATTTAAAAAAAAAAATGGTTGTCTGTAAAGTCGGGTTACTGACGTTAGTTGAACGTGACAACTTCAACTACGCCTTAGAGCGAGGTAACGCCGGCGGCGAGGTAAAGGCGGTAACGTTACATGACGTCATGTTTTGCGGGCGTGCAGCCGGCTTCATCGAATTATAAGACGTTGTCACGTCAAAAAATCTAACGATATCAAATCCTGGATGGATTAGAATATGAGTAGGTGGAAATAAATAAATTTACAAACTTACAAGATACGTGCGAAATTCTTACCGTTCTTTCAGTCGGGTAATGAAAGATAAGGGAACAACATAGATAGTTGGGAAAATATTGTGGACGATTATGTATTTATCTTGTTTCGTTGGATACCTACGATACTGGCCATCTTTGATTTCAAAATATTCGTCTAAATAATATAACTTCGATATTTATAAGTGAAAAAACATTTCCTTGTTACCTACTATGATCTCAGATTCCAAATTTGTTGAGTATTTCAGTAAACGTTATAAGTATCATCAGGAGAGCATCTAGGGTTACACAAACCGTTTATACTTAACCGAAAGAGAGGCGATACTCGTATCACTAGGTATCCAAACCTCTCAATACCTAATCTACCTGAAATCTAAAAAAAAACAGAAAATTTAAATTAAATTTTTTGACCGATAATAGGTATGCATTTGACCGCTATCGCGCTTCGTTTTAAGCGACGATGCGGCCCATGTGATGGAGCGCACTAAACTAGAATAAACAGATTAATTTATATATCATCAACATCATCAACAGCCCACTAAACGTTCCCACTGCTGGGACTCGGGGCCTTCTCTCGCAAGGAGACAGTTATAGCCATAATCCACCACGCTGGCCCAGTGCGGGTTGGCGGAAGACACATGACTTCGAAAGATTCTAGGTACATGTCGGTTTCCTCACGATGTTTTCCTTCACCGTTTTAAGTTAGCGGCATTACGCACATGACTTCGAAAAGACAGTGGTGCGTGTGGGGTTTGAACCCGGGGTCTCCGGATCGGCAGACGCCGTTCTCCCGACTAGACCAGCCGTAACTTTTTAAAAAAAAATATTTAAAAAAATATTTACAATAATTAATTCAACGCGAGTCTTTCGGTTAGTATAAGTGTTTGCCTAACCCTGTTTTACGCGCTTTATGCGTCACAAGACGCTGCGTTACCCGTGAGGATCTAATTGATGTATCAATAATTTTAAATTTCCGTCAACATCATAGTTAACAAATAATATATGACGATATTATATGTATATATTTATCAAAATTGTAGCATAATAAATGTACCTAACACCTAAGCGGGGACATAAGTGAAAACTTATAATTAAAATTTTTAGTATTAAAGAGATAGATATACACCTTATTGACACACTAAAAGAATACAATACAAAATTAACAATAAACCTTAAAAACTAGTGTGACAAGTTGGCGGCTTTGTCGCCAAAAGCGATCTCTTCCATGCAATCTTAAGATGTAAAATAATGTGTGGACAAGTAAAATAGAACCGGCCAAGTGCGAGTGGGACTCGCGCATGAAGGGTTCCGTACGATTTTATATGGAAGACCCCTTAATTAAATAATTAAGGGGGCTTCCATATAATAAATATTTTAATTAATAATATTTAAACAGAACATAATATTAAATTTTATATGAATAGTTAAACAGTCTACCTGTCACCGTTATTAGTATCGAGCAATAAACGGTTAAAAAAATAAAGATTGTTGTATGGGACCCTTAAATATTTATTTTATTTTTAGTATTTGTTGTTATAGCGGCAATAGAGATACATCATCTGTGGAAATTTCAACTGTCTAGCTATCACCGTTCTTGAGACACAGCCTGCTGAAAGACGGACGGACGGACGGATGACGGACAGCGAAGTCTCAGTAGGTAATAGAGTCCCGTTTTTACCCTTTGGGTACAGAACCCTAGAAAAACGGGATGAGCAAATAAGATGTAGAAAAATCAAAAGATTTAATATATTATCAAATTAATAGCAATTATACCTAACATGAAATATTAGGTACTAGTAAATACTTGGAAATAAAAAAATAATGCACTAATAAATAAAACTATAAATATGATTAATACATAAAATACGGTACCTACTTGCACTAAGAATCGGTCGACATACAGCTACAACATAATATAAGCTATAATTTCGACAAATAGTACTCTTTTAACGTTTTTTAGGGTTCCGTAGCCAAATGGCTAAAACGGGACCCTTATAGATTCGTCATGTCTTTCTGTCAGTCCGTATGTCACAGCCATATTTTACCGAAACTATAAGAACTATACTGTTGAAACTTGATAAGTAGATGTATTATGTGAATCTCATTAAGATTTTCACACAATAACAAAAAAAAACAAGTTTGGGGGTGCCCCATACTTAGAACTGAAACTCAACATTTTTTTTCATCAAAACTTTACGTGTGGGGTCACACGTAAGGTTTTAATAATAAAAACAATTTGTAAGTTTCAGTTCCAAGTATGGGGCACCCCAAAATTTATTGTTTTGTTTTAAAATGTAGGTATACTGTGCCACAAGATTCTAGTTCATTCTATTAACTATGTATAAATTTATGCAATATTCATCTCATGACCTAAGCAAGGCCTTGCTTGATAAATGATCATTGCATGGTAATACTTATTTATGTACTCGTTCACTGAGAATAATTATAACTGTATCTCATTTCTGATGCGGAAATAATTATAAGTGATTAACGAGCAGTCCGGAAGAGCTAGTTTTTCATTGTTTTTCGTTCCGACTTTTAAATGTTAATACCCCGTTTACATTATTCCAGTCCAGCGACCGAATCCAGCGCTGGATTGCTTACTGGAATAATGTAAGCCGGCACTGGAATGCACTGGCACTGGATTGATGCATTCCAGTGCCGGTCTCCATTATACCCCGTTTACATGATTCCAGTCCAGCGACCGAATCCAGCGCTGGATTGCTTACTGGAATAATGTAAACCGGCACTGGAATGCATTAGCACTGGATTGATGCATTCCAGTGCCGGTTTCCATTATTCCAGTAAGCAATCCAGCGCTGGATTCGGTCGCTGGACTGGAATAATGTAAACGTGGTATTATTCCAGTAAGCAATCCAGCGCTGGATTCGGTCGCTGGACTGGAATCATGTAAACGGGGTATAAGACTGATTAGTAAGGATTAACATTTGGAATTTGGGATTTATATAGACGGGAATTTGGAACCTTTGTTATTATCTACTTAAATTATATGAAAAGGTTTAATTAATAAGGAATTTTACGACACGCATCCGAGAGGGGAAGCATCTGCAATTTAATATGATCTATTCTATGGCATCTGTCCGAAATTTTAAAGCGTTTGTATAGCTTTTGACTTTGTTGAAGATAGCTATTTAATAATTATATTTGAGGGTAGACCAATTATTATGTAGCGATAATTAGTTGTCTAGATAAATCGATTAGATTTTAAGACAACCTTTGTCAGTATAAATATTTGTTTTTTTATTTAAATAAATAAATAAAAAATACGGCTAGCGCTGAGGTTTAAAATGAGAGAGAATGCGCCTGTCTATCGCGGCAGTATACGTGACAGAAAGAGAAGCCAGACAAACTGGCGCCGTAACGCGTTATGTAACGAAAGCGTAACGTACTTATAGACAGAGAGACAGACAGACAGAAACACTTTATTTTGCACACCATAGTACTTATAGAGGGTTACCATAAGAAGTAATCACTTCAAAACTATAAAATACAAAAGGAATTATACAACAAGCTCTTGTTATGTACGCGTGCCATCAGTTTTAAGTATCAGTTTTTATTTTTCAGGTATCGCTAAAATATGCTACATGTCGGCACCCGTAGGCCAGTGCGACCACTGCTGCCAGCAAGATGATACTATTGACATACAATACAAACTTTTCACTAGGTATGTATCTATGTATTTACCCTAAATTACTTAAAGCACCTAACAATTATTTTTTTCAAAATGATTTTCATAATTATGATCGCCGTTTCGCTTGAAGTTAAGGACCTAAATCAATCATGACATCTTTCAATTCCTAAAACAACGTTTTAATTGATCCATTTATTCCATTTGTCTGTTCGCGCATACTAGCTGGAACATACTTTTCTATATTTTGTAGGTATACCTATGTAAAATAGGGAGAACCCTATTACACAGAATCCCTACCTATATTGTTATGCCGCGCTCGAGTAAATCCCAAAATCCTCTATTTGTTTAAGAGCTACGATACACAGATGTTTTGTAATACATAGTGCGTGAAGTAATTCTAAACACCCACTCTTGTAAGTCGAGCACTAAAAACCCCTTTAATTACTTAAACATTGTACAGCTTGAACTGCATTAATAGGTACTTACTTATACTGTAGTACTAACTTGTTACTAACTTGTAGTTGATGACTTTTTTAGTTACTAACTTGTAGTTGATGACTTTTAACCTGACCGCCAGCGCCACTGCCTTTGCCTTTAAAATTAATCAAGGTTATATAATTTTGTCATACGTGGCAATGGGCGGGTCACATATGTCGCAGAGCCGACGAACGTTGGGGAAGACGGGTTCTGGAGTGGAGACCACGTTCAAGACGCCCCGTGGGACGGCCTTCCGCTCGGTGGACCGACGACCTGAAGAGAGTAACGGCAAGCGGATGGATGCGGAGAGCCGAAGATTTGCGGTTTTGGTGGCGCAACATGGGAAAGGCTTATGTGTAGTAGGGGACGACCACGGACTGAGGATTACAATGATGATATAATTTTACTCTAAATAGCAAAAGTAAAAATACTCAGAAGTAGAAATAAATATACAAGTTTGGCAGCACCCCTGGCTGATGACGAAGGAAAACTTTCTGTAGAAACTGGATACCGAGAAATCCATCTTTCTAGGGTGTTTCCGCCAATCCGCAGTTGACTAGCGAAGTGGATTATGACATTGACTCTCTCCTTAAAAGATTAAACCCCGAGTCCCAACTGTGAGAATAAAAATGATTATGCTAAATGATTAAGCAGTAGTGCCACGGGCAAGTAAAATTTCCCGTGACACTACCAGTAGTGCCAAGCAGTAGTGTCAAGGGAAATAAACGTATATTTTAATGTAGGTACTAAAACGTAACTTAACTTTTAACTTTATTTTTTTCTAGATTCGACCAAGACAACTTCCAATTACTACCATTGGGAGATCTCAATGCCCTACGGAATACAGCGTTTAACGCTTCGAGGCCCACTGTCATTTATTTGATGGGGTTTTCTGAATCGACAGATGGACCGAGCACTACTCTGCTCAAAAACAGTAAGGGGCTTACAATAATATATTAGAATTATATTAACGGAGAACATAGGTTAAATGTTTTCTTGTGACCACGGCCATGGTACCGACCTGTATCTACCGAAACGCGGTAATCCTACTGACATCGGACTGCTCGTAGCTCGCAAAAGCAATATCGTTTCATAGTTGACGTTCCAAAGACTCAAAAGAAGAGGTTTGACTCTACTTTTCTCATAAGAACGTCTAGGCTGTAGAATGCGTTGCCGGGGTGGGGTTTTCCCGATGATTACAATCGTGGTGTCTTCAAATTGAGAGTGAATCGGGTTTTTCAAGGTAGACCGCATCGTCGCTTAACATCACGCAAAATGGCGCTCAAGTGTAAACCTATTAAAGTTAAATAAAAGTGGTAAAGTGCGAGTTGAACTCGCCCATGAAAGGTTCCATAGCAGCAAGCAGCATAATATAAAAATTCTTGTAGTTTGATGTAACTTGTCGATGTTTCGATAATACTGTATTTATGACGAATACAAAAAAACTACGTACCTTTAGATTTTAGATTTTGTTCAAACCAATTTTCGGTGGATGTTTTTCATACATTTCTTTAGTTTCGTCATTCTCTTATATTAGAAGTTACAGCGCCCCCCCTAACATAACGTGAGGGGGGGCTGGAACTCTGCAGTTTTAAGTATGGGGCACCCCAAAATGTATAGTTTTTTCTATTTTTGTATGAAAATCTTAATGCGGTTCACAGATTACTTCTACTTACTAATTTTCAACAGTATAGTTCTTATAGTATCGGAAAAAAGTGGCTGTGACATACGGACGGACAGACTGACAGACATGACGAATCTATAAGGTTCCCGTTTTTTGCCATTTGGCTACAGAACCCTAAAAATATATTATAAAAGCGAAACATTATAATAGTTCGTTGTTCCATCACGTCGGAACGACTGCAACACAATGAGATTATAATCTGAAATAGTACATAGTAAAATTTTTCGCGGGTGTATGACGGGAACAGGTACTACTTGCGCAAAACCACGGCGTGCTGCTAGTAATTCATAAAGCTACAATAACTCACAAAAGAGATAACTAGATAGTACATTTCGATCACCATAAAATGATGTACACAAATTCCAGGAGAAGGAACAAATTGGTAATCAAGTTTACCTTTTCCAGCTTACCTAACGACGGCGGACTACAACTTCATCGCCGTAGATTGGGCCCGGCTAATGGCTTTCCCATGGTGAGTAAGTATTTTTCGAGTTTTAAATATACATTACAATAATAATATATTTACTAAAATATTTTTTATCCTCGTTCAAATTAAAAAATCCTTCTATAAAGTGGAAATCTTTGATGTTTTAACCGCAAGTTTAATATTTTATCGTGACATAGTTATGTATCATCAATATCCTATCATATGCTGTTGTCAATGTTTGGATATTTTGATGTTTGTTGCTCAATCACATCGTTACGTATATATGAACGCATCGGGTTGAAATTCGGAAAACAGATTAGAGGCTGGAGATTTTTAGATTTTTGTCCCGAAGAAATAACAGGCACGGGAACAACACAGATAACACCGCGGGGCGCTGCTAGTATTCAAATATAGACTACAGGCCCGTGAACAAAATTTACGGGTCAAATGAACCAGCAGGATACCTATGTAGGATGATAGACGGGTACAAAATAATAAGATTCAGCACGTTCATGAAGGGTTCCGTTGCAGCAAGTAACATAATATACATAATACACATAGTTCTTGTAGTTCGTTGTAACTTTGATCGAAGTTTCAATAATAGTGTATTTATGACGTACTAAAAAAAACTACTCATCAGATCGAGTTCAAACTAATTTTCGTTGGTAGTTCACATGGTAGTGTACATCATATGTGTGCGGAGTGCGCCGCGATCGTAATAAGTCATTGTCTACGCATCTCTGTACTAAAAAATATAAATCCGAAGAAATAGTGATCAACTAGTACCAAATTATAAAAGAAACACATAATTGAAGTTATAGGAGTGGATTTACAATATAATTAAAAGATTTAAGCCAATTTTGTGAGTGTAAATTCCAGTTTTTCAACATCGATTCAAAATAACGAACAGCTGATCGACAAGGACAAACAAAAATTGACCTTATTGCTGGACATTAAGAGCTATAAGTCAAAACTTCATAACACGAACGAGAAGACAATCGATAAGTACACATTTTTTCTACTTTTCCGATTCATTTTACAAAATGGACTGTAAAGCATGCATGAAAACCATCGTTTATGAATCTGAAATACTAAAATGCACAAGCTGTTTGGGAAACTACCATTATGCGTGCCTCAATATTACATCGGCCTATTATTTAGATAACATGTTCGAACTTAAGAAATCATGGAAGTGCCCCTCTTGTCAAAATGTTACGAATAGACGAACCAGAAACGACAACACACCGGTGAGGAAATCTTTTCCAAGTCTAAATGATACAACCATGTCAGTCGACGACTCAATAATTGAAGGCTTAAATAAGCACAGCCAGTCCATTTCCCCGCAACAAGCGCATTCTCTTACAAATCTGACTCATACTACTCCTGATGAAAACTCCCTGCTGGAAAAAATTAGCCGACTCCTCGACAAAAAATTTGAAGACAATAAACAATCATTTTTAAATGAGATAAGAAACATTGTAGATATACAAATAGATCAGAAAACTAAAAAAATAAAAATGGAGGTAGATCGAAAAACCAACAACATAATAACTGAACAATCTAAAATAAAAACCCAATTAATGACCTTATCCAAAACTATTGAAAAGCTAGAACAAGAAAACGTTATACTAAAGGATGAAATAAGAAAAAATACCTCAAATACAAATAACACAAAACAACAATCCACCGACAACATCAAAAAATTTGTGTTGTATGGTTTAATTGAACACGAACATGAGACAGAACTAATGTTACATCATAGAATAACAGGAATTTTCCAAGATCTATATAACATAAATCTAACAGGTTACATTGAAGACCTAACTAGAATTGGACGGAGGAACATGCAACGGAGGCCCATAGTAGTGGAACTTATTAGTAAAAAAATGACAAAATATCTATTGCAGAATGGGCGATACTTAAAAAACACCGGTCTGTCGATAGCAGAATATCTCGACGATACAGCCTTACAACAAAGGAAACATTTACAGGCTCAACTCCGTGACGCGCGGCTTGATGGCCGCCATGCCGTCATAAAAAACAACAAACTTATCATAGATGGCAAAATGGTACACACTTACCGACAGGCTCGACAGTCACAAACACCAACGGAACCACTACAAGATATCTCACTGGCACCACACTCTTCCAGAAGTATTCCTGGTTCCACACAAACACAAAACCGAGAAAAAAACACATCACAGGCACACAACTATCCCTTTCGTACCTAAGACACAGAACTTAAATCTCATTTTTCAAAATTTACAAAGTATGTTTGCTAAACATGATTTATTGCGAGACTTTCTACAGGACAACTACTCAACAGTACACGCACTTTGCGCGACCGAGACCTGGCTATCGGAAGCCAAACTGCAACTAATCGACTTCTCCGGATATAAAATTGCAAGCGCATTCTGTAGACAACACCATAGGGGAGGAGGAACTATTATACTATTGCGCAATGACCTTGAATATACGGAGATAACGGACTTAGCGGATATCTCCGTTGAATATTGTATCGAAATAAGTTCTATTATAATTCACAAAATAAATACTTTGTTGATTACTATATATCATAACGGTAAGCGGACCGATTTATTTTATATCCAACTAAAAAAACTCTTAGATTCGGTTTTAAAGAAATATAATTCCTTGGATATAATTATTGGCGGTGATTTTAATATTAATGTCTTGGAAAATACTTCGGAATCTGCTTCTTTACTTAATTTAATGCGAGAATTCAATTTAACACAATTAATCAATATGCCTACTCGGATCACGTCAACTACGGCTACTTGCATAGATTTAATATTCTCAAACAGCAACACAAATAAAATAAAAACTTCAGTGCAAGATCTCGGCTTCTCTGATCACATGAGTACAAAAATAACAATAAAAAACAATAATAACTTAAATAAACCGGTTGTATGGAAAACTAAGAAAAGGTTATTCAATAAATGCAACATGAATAATTTTAAAGATGAAATTAAAAATATTGAATGGACGAAATTACTAACTACAGAAAAAACTATGAATGAAAACTATAAAAAGTTTAGCAGTATTCTTTTAGCAATCCTTGATCGTTGTATTCCGCAAAAATTATTTAAAATTAATATGAATAAGAAATACAATTGGCTAACGCGAGGTATAAAAACCGCCTGTAGAAACAAACGATTACTTAAGCCATTAGTAATGTATAGTAAACACCCATCTTTGACTAGTTACTACAAAAAATATGTAAAACTATTAAAAAAGACAGTTAGCAAATCAAAAAGAAACGAGTACATCCGGGAAATGAAAAAATCCGAAAATAAAAACAAAACTATGTGGAAAATAATACGAGAACGTACTAATAAAAATATGAAAAGGGATAAAACTAATTTGAAATTAAAATTTAATAATAATGTCATATCAGACCCGCAGCAAGTTGCAAACGCGTTTAACGAGTACTTCTCATGTGTAGGCGCTGCGACCGCCGGGGCGCAGCCGGCGCGTGGCCGGCCGGTCATGTGCCCGACGAACAATTCCATGTTCTTACGCGCAGCCGAACCGCGGGAAATATATTTAATTATCAAAAATTTAAAAAGTAAATACAGTTATGGTGTAGATGAGCTCCCACCAATATTAATGAAGCACTGTGCTCAAGAATTAACTCTGCCGTTTTATTTGCTCGTAAATCAGTCCTTTGCGGAAGGGACTTTCCCAGATCTATTGAAACAAGCCCTGGTAAAACCAATTCATAAAAAATCATCCATATTGGATCCAAGCAATTACAGGCCTATCGCGTTATTGCCTACCTCATCAAAAATATTTGAAAAGGCCATGCAAATTCGTTTGAATTCATTTTGCGAAAAATACGAGATTTTTGATGACTCCCAAAACGGTTTTAGAAAAAATCGCTCGACTGTGTTAGTTGTATATCAATTAATTGACAAAATATTAAATATATTAAATGATAAGAAATATGCAATTGGAATCTTAATAGATATGACTAAGGCCTACGATAAAGTCAAATTTGACATTTTACTTGACAAATTGTATGGTATAGGTGTACGAGGTGTAGCACATAAGTGGTTCTGCTCGTACCTCGAGGGTCGCGAGCAATACGTAGAAATTGAAAGTTACGACGAATACACAGGAACTATAAATATTACGAGATCTAAACCTACAAAAATAAATAATTCAATACCCCAAGGTAGTGTCATTGGCTGTATCCTTTTTTTAATTTATATAAATGACCTCCCAAAATCAATTGACAAAACATGCATATTATTTGCAGATGACGTATCAATATTGACATCCTGTAATAAAAATAATAATAATTTAATTCAAACCCTAATTGACATTTTTAATAATTTTATCAAATGGATGTCTGATCATAATCTTGACATAAATTTACTAAAAACGAATTTAATTCAATTTAGACCCCATCAAAAACCCCCCCTTGACATAAATTTTTCTTACAATAATTATAAATTTGAATTTGTTGACGCGGCTAAATTACTAGGCATAGAAATCGACACACATGTTCAGTAATTTATCCAGAAATTACCGTCCTGGGGCCCATAAGCAGGATTAAACATTATTAAATGCCGTTATACCGATTTTAAAAGTTACTCCCTAATTGCAAACAAGTTATCGAAAAGAAATGACTTACCTGGGGTTCCCGGCGTCGTCCAAAATCCAGTTTGGTGGTAGGAAGAAGGAACGGGACCAGAAGGAATCGGAATACCAAACCAGAAAGTAGTTCCGTAGACTTCCCGTTCCAGAACAAGCAACGGTCCGGCGTTGTAGAAGCGGCCAATCCAGCAGCCACTTCACAAAATAGTCCAGCACTAATCCCGTAGCGATAAATATTCCCGTTAATACGTATTCCCGCACAATATTAACGATTTAAACCAGATTATATAGATCAAAGTAAAAAACGCTTCTTTTTCGTTCCAGCGAAAAAACAGACAACGTCACTTCACAGCCGGCTGTCAAAACCATAGATCCGCTATGATTTTTAATGTTGCCCGATTATACGGAACAAAACCCCCGACCAATTGAACTCCTGTTCAATTTTAGAAAACCAGTATTTAGTAACTAGTATTTAGTAACTAGTATTTAGCAGTATCCAGACCTCAAATAAAAACGAAATTCCCAACTTTGACCCGAAAGTGGAAATCAAACCAAAAAAAAACCTTTACCAAAAATAGCAATAAAATTAAATAAAATTTTAACCATGAAAAATACGTATATCTAATAAAGAGGCAGGCGTGCCAGAGAGGACACCGCGCGCTGAAGTCTGGAACCAGAAACCAGAATCTCCGCCACGCGGGGTGTGCCATCAGTACCAGATATCAATTTTAAAATACGTCCCCTACGCCAGAGTAGGGGGGCCAAATTTGCCTCTTTTAATAATACTAAGTCCCTTTCCCGAGGGGCCTCCGTCCGATCTGTCCATTTTACCCGTTGTTGCAACAGATGCAAGTACTCGGCCGACCAGCGCCTCCAGAAGTCTTGACTTATTTGCTGCAATAACTGAAAACGGGACAGGCGTCCGGGGCGCTCATCCTTCCAGGGATACTCCGGCAACGCGGTTAAAGGCTGACCGATCAAGAAGTGACCCGGCGTCAAGACTTCTAGATCGTTAGGGTCAGGCGAGATTGGACAGAGAGGACGGGAATTAAGCACTGCCTCCACGCGGCATAGTACCGTGACTAACTCTTCCCAAGTTAACACGGTCTCCCCGATGACACGGCGGAGATGGGTTTTAGCAGACTTCACCGCAGCCTCAAAAATTCCTCCCCAGTGAGGACAGGCCGGCACACTAAATTGCCAGCTGATTCCCCGCTGGGCGAGAGCCAGACTTAAACTATTATTACCAGAATTTAAAAAATTATTAACTTCGCGTAAATAATTCGCCGCCCCTCGATAATTTGTGCCATTGTCCGAACGTATTAAAGAGGGTACTCCTCTTCGCGCTACAAAGCGATCCAGCGCCGCGACAAAGGCCTCCGTAGACAGCGCAGAGACCAGCTCCAGGTGGACTGCTTTGGTGGCCAAACACACAAAGACGCACAGGTAGGCTTTAACGACCTTGGCGTTACGCAACGTCGATGACTTGACCGAGAAGGGCCCAGCGAAGTCCGTTCCGACCCCGTCGAACGGCCTCGAGGGAGAAATCCTATCCGGAGGAAGATCTCCCATCATGGGCTGCATGGTAGACGCCTTGAGCCTATAACAAGGGACACATCTAAACAGCACCTTTCGGACCGCCCTGCGAGCCGACAAGATCCAGAATTCACGCTGCAACACAGCGAGAAGCGCGCCACATCCAGCGTGCGCGTTACCGATATGCCGATCGGTGATCAGCAGGTCCACCAGAGGACCTCCTTTCGGTAGCAACAGGGGGTGCCTGCTGCCGTACGGCAGGTTGGCTTTCCGGAGCCGACCTCCTACGCGCAGAAGACCATCCTGATCTGTGAAAGGGTTCAACTTGGCGACCGCACCCTTCAAGCGAGCGCGTCCGCAGCGCAGCGCCTCAAGTTCCGTCGGAAACCTCTCACCCTGCACCAGCCGAATGAGGTGCAGCAAGGAACTCCGACGCTCCTCCACAGTGGCGATCTGGTCACTCCTCCTCTGACGAGGGTGACGACAGTTGTGGATGAAGCGTTTAATCCAGCTAGTTACCCCCAACAACTTATCCAGCTTGCTATAACGACCCGTCAACCAGTCAGGGTCTGGGGGCACTTCCGCCACAATCGCATGCACGCGGACTCCGGGCAGCTCCGCTCGCTCCGAGTCCGCGCCGAGAGCTGGCCAGGAAGCTTCTGGCTCCCGCAGCCAGTCCGGACCCCACCATAAGGGGTGATCAACTAGCTCCGGCGCGGAACAGCCGCGCGAAGCACAGTCAGCGGGGTTCAACTCACCCGGGACATGTCTCCAAACCATGTCCAGTCCAATGTTTTGGACTTGGGAAACCCGATTTCCCACAAAGGTCTCCAAGGTATGAGGGGCTGCTCTTAACCAGGCAAGCACGACCTGACTGTCAGACCACGCATAGACATTCCGGATGTCTATCGAGGTGGACAGTTCCTGATATACATGCTTGAGCAGCCGAGCAAGTAATGTGGCTCCGCTCAATTCCAGTTTCGGAATGGTGAGTCGTGTCCTGATAGGAGCTACCTTGCTCTTCCCCAATAAGAGCGTGACATTGACGTGGCCTCCAGCGTCAACTGTACGCAAGTACACAGATGCGGCATAGCCCAGCTCGGACGCATCACAGAACCCGTGCAGGCTGATCCGGCTACAGCCTGGTGGCAGAATGCGACGGGGCAACGCCACTCTATTGACCGTTTCGAGGTCAGATATCAAACGAAGCCAAGTGTTAAGCGAGTCTCCGACCAGGGGGTCGTCCCAGGAGACCTTCAGAGTCCAAAGTCGCTGTAACAGACACTTGGCTGCGAACAGAACCGGACTGATCCAACCGTTTGGATCAAACATCCTGGCGATGGTGGACAAAACCGTCCGTTTTGTCCACGCGCGTGTGGCCTCCAGCGCCACCCGAAAGGTGAAGATGTCAGCAACCGGTTGATACTGCATGCCCAGAACCGCAATCCCGTGCGGATCGTCACCTTCCTCGAAGAGCCCCGGATCCTGCTGGTGATCGTCCGGGATACCAGCCAGGACGTTGGGGTCGTTAGAGAGCCATTTCCGAAGCTCATAGCCTCCAGATGCGAGAAGCTCTGTAAGCTCATCCCGGAGCAACAGAGCTTCCTCCACCGTCTGCGCACCAGTGCAAACGTCGTCCACGTACAGGTCGCGTTCCAGAACTGCGGCTGCACGTGGGTACCGAGCCCGTTCTTGCTCCGCCAACTCCAGCAGTGAGCGGATCGCAATGAAGGGGCTTGATCTCAACCCATAGGTGTTGGTGTTCAACTCATACACCATCATAGGGTCCTGAGGACTTTCCCGCCAGAGGATCAACTGGAACCTCCTGTCCTCGGGGTGTATGACCGTTTGTCGGAACATCATACGGATGTCCGCTCCCAACACCACCTGATGCCTACGGAAATTCAGGATGATGTCTACAATATCCCGATGTAACTTCGGTCCAGCGTGGAGGCACTGGTTCAGTGACACTCCTGTCGAAGTCGGAGCGGATCCATCGAACACCGTCCTGAGTTTGCCCGTCGACGCCTTCAAAACGGCGTGATGAGGCAAAAAGTAGTGGTCCATGGTCGACCAGTCGTCGCGAGCCGGAGACATGTGGCCCAGTGCCTCATACTCCCTCATGAACTCGATGTACTTTTCCCGAAGTACCGGATCTCGAGCCATGCGTCGCTCCATGGACCTGAGCCTTTTCTCGGCCAATGACCGAGACTGGCCCAGACGCGGGGGGTTATCCCGGAAGGGCAGCCTAGTCTCCAATCGCCCAGAGACCATTCTCCGAGTGTGAGCCTGATAAAAATTCTCACACTCCACGTGCTCGGGATCCAGCCGAGACACGGTAGGCGGCTCTTCGATCTCCCAGAACCTCTGCATGATCTGAGCGAGGGCCGTTCCCGTAAAGGAAGCCTGATTCGACTGCTGCCACTCATCCACCATTCCCAAAATGGCGTTCCCGTAGATGGTGGGCAGCGCCATAAGCGAAGACTGATCCAGCAGTCTAGGCTTGCCGTTCATGATGTAACCCAGTACATCAGAACCCAACAAAAGGTCTACCGGACCCGCCATCCCGAAGCGGGGATCCGCCAACCTGAGACCCTTAGTACAGGACAAAAGATCCGGATCTATGTCCGCCTGAGGAAGCCAACCGACAACCGAATCCATGACGGTAGCCCTGACCGCAATCCTTTCCGAATAGGAATGTACGGACGAGAAGGAGAGGCGGGTCTGTCCAGCCGACCGCACCTCTGTGTTCCCGACTCCCCGCAACGGAGTCGGTGACGGAAACCTAGCCAGGCCCAGGCGATGAGCAACCCGGGTTGTCAAAATGCACCCCTGGGACCCTGTGTCCAAGAGCGCTCGTATCCGGACGTAGTCGCCTCTTGGACCCCAAACCCTTAACCAGAGGGTGGGCAGCAGGACCACCGGTTGATCCTGTGCCAAGGGAACGGAGGCTAGTCATTCCCTCCGAGGCTCGTCCGAACCCGTCGGACTACAGGGCCCAGCCCAATATGGCTGCCGAGTGCAAAGGGCCATCGGAGGGGGGGCATATCCAGCTGCCCTGCCGTACCTAAAGTAGGGCGGGTGATAATCCAGCCTCGGGTGCTCATGGAGGGGAGGCGTGTACGCCCTCCATTCTATTGGTCGCAGATCCGGAGGCGGAGAAGGATAACGCTGGGGAGGTGGCCCCCGTGGTGACTCCTGTATCACCCTTCCACCTCTCCAGTTCGCCCGCGTCCGCGCGGTCTGTGAGGTCGGTGACCGAGCCGCGTGCAGGACGCCCCTTGTTGGGCTGCCCGGTGCTGCCGTGGGTTGGGGTGGAGGGGGTGTGCTCCACGCTGTAGCCACTTCATTGTTGTACAATGCGTGGCTCTGCGTGGGAGCGCCCCCGCCCGTGGAGGGCCCCCTCCCTGAGGGCTGTCGACCAGCACCATTGCTCCTGACGCACAAGAGCTGATGGTGTGGTCCCCCACACCCAGGACACGGCCGTGCCGTGGGGCAGTCATTGTACAGATGACCCCCCAGGCACCCGTAGCACCGACGCAACCGCCGAACGATCCCTCGTCGTTCGGAGGTCGTCCGCGCAAGCAGGGCCGGACACTGCACCAGCGCGTGAAGCTGGCCACAGTTCGGGCACTCCTGCTCCGACGCACTCGTCACCGTCGCCGTCCGCTTCACCGCACCCTGAGTGCGGGGATTGGTAGGTCGCGGTCCTGTTCCGGCAGGGCCACGAGCTGACGCGGCGGGCTGCGCCTCCTGAGGCGCCGACTCTGCCATCCTCGCCTCCCACTCCAGGACCCGAAGTAGCTCCTCAAACGTGGGGAAGACCTTCGGGTCGCCGTGAAGGCCCCTTTCCCGCTCGAACCGGGCGCGCAACTCCAGCGGCACCTTGCCCAGCAGGATGTGGACCAGCAGGAACGACCAGTGTTCTACTGGCAGTCCCAAGCTGCGCAAGGCGTTGTACGCCACCTTCACGGGCGTGAGGATTAGCGGCCGCAACTGAGACCTCTCAGTCACCTTCGGCAGCCCCAGTATTTGGGACACGTGAGCGTCGGCGAGGAGCCGAGGGTTTTGAAACCTCGTTTCCAGCAACTCCATCGCCGTGCCGAAGTTGTCGTCGTCCAGCTCCAGGTGCTGGACCAGGGAGAGTGCCTCACCCTCCAGTGACGTGCGGAGATAGGCCAGCTTCTCCGCCCTCGTCAAGTCCTTGCGTGAGTCCACGAGAGAGGCGAACATGCTCCGGAAGCCGCTCCACTCCCGCAGGTTCCCTGTAAACCTGGGCAAGTCCAGAGTGGGAAGGCGTCCCACTACACCCGAGCCCGCATCCCTGATGACGGGTCCCGAGCTCGCCCTTCCCTGACGAGACCTCTCCAGCTGGCGAACCCTTTCGGAGACCTCGTCGTAGACATCCAGGATGCGCCGCATGTCCGCCTCGATCTTCTCCATCTGCTCCTCAGGTGGAGACGGCCTTGCATCCCGCAGCGATCCTGCGCTCCTCTCAGCGACCTCCAGGCGCCTGTCGAGCTGTTCTGCCCTGTTTAGCAGCGCCTCCTCCCGGTCTCTCCGGCCGACCAATCCTTGCAAGGATTCGAACCACCGGAGCTGGTTGGCCAAATCCGAAGCCATTTTTAAATTTAAATTTAAACTTTAAATTAACCTAAGTTCGGACAATGTCACAACAAATATCAAAAACAACAATATATCCGCAACCTAAAAAACCGGATACCACTTAATACTAATTTCCCGACAGTTTGGGGAGAAATTATAAACTGGGAACCCCCAAATATTCAGTTTACCCGGTATATTTTGCCAGAAAAATAAAACAAAAAGGGAGTATTTACGGCTAACCGCGCTCTGTCTACCAAAAAATGTTCAGTAATTTATCCAGAAATTACCGTCCTGGGGCCCATAAGCAGGATTAAACATTATTAAATGCCGTTATACCGATTTTAAAAGTTACTCCCTAATTGCAAACAAGTTATCGAAAAGAAATGACTTACCTGGGGTTCCCGGCGTCGTCCAAAATCCAGTTTGGTGGTAGGAAGAAGGAACGGGACCAGAGGGAATCGGAATACCAAACCAGAAAGTAGTTCCGTAGACTTCCCGTTCCAGAACAAGCAACGGTCCGGCGTTGTAGAAGCGGCCAATCCAGCAGCCACTTCACAAAATAGTCCAGCACTAATCCCGTAGCGATAAATATTCCCGTTAATACGTATTCCCGCACAATATTAACGATTTAAACCAGATTATATAGATCAAAGTAAAAAACGCTTCTTTTTCGTTCCAGCGAAAAAACAGACAACGTCACTTCACAGCCGGCTGTCAAAACCATAGATCCGCTATGATTTTTAATGTTGCCCGATTATACGGAACAACACATATCAACTGGAAACGACACGTTCATAAATTAAAATCTAAATTATCAAGTTTTACTTATGCCCTTAGGGAATTGAGAAAAGCAACAGACTTTAGCACTGCTTTATCAGCCTATTATGCTTATGCTTTCTCTTGGCTTAATTACGGAATAATCCTTTGGGGAAACAGTGTTAATGCTAGTGATCTATTCGTTATTCAGAAAAAATGCATACGGATCCTGGCAAACATTAAGTTCCCAAACATTAACGAACCACAGTTCCACAAAAAATATTTTGTCGAATTCAAAATTCTAACCGTAGTCTCCATGTACGTTTTGGAACATTGCAAATTTGTGCGAAGAAATCCGCGATTCTTCAAAAGACTTGCTGACGGGCGAAATTACCCAACTAGATGCAACCACAAATTCAATCTGAACCTACCACATTCAAAACTAACATTGCATAGCTCGGGTCCAAACTCAATGTCAGTAAAACTATACAACAAATTGCCTTACAAACTAAAACAAATAAATTCTGACGAAAAGTTTGTCAAAGTCTTAAAAAATATATTACTCGAGAAAGGTTACTACACAATAGACGAATATCTTGCCGATAAATCAATTATTATAGAATAAGTCGATCCGCTCCGCACGACACGAATTATATTGCCACACCCAATCAGGGTAATTATGGTGACATTAGTAACTGTAACATGTACTTTTAGATAAGACCAACAATTGTACCATAATATGCAATAAATGATTGAGTATTGAGTATATATTTTTTTTAGATTTTTCATTATCTTCCTTTAGAAGTTAGAGGGGGGGGGGGGTGGACACATTTTACCACTTTGGAAGTGTCTCTCGCGAAAATTATTCAGTGTAGACGAAAATGATTTTAGAAACTTCAACATCATTTTTGAAGACCTATCGATAGACACCCTACACGTGTAGGTTTGATGAAAAAAACATTTTTGAGTTTCCGTTCTCAGTATGGGGGGCAATCCTAACTTATTTTAAAAATTTTTTGTTCAAATCTTAAAGCGGTTTACAGAATACATCTACTTACCAAGTTTCAGCAGTGTAGTTCTCATAGTTTCGGCAAAAAGTGGCTGTGACATACGGACGGACAGACAGACAGACATGACGAATCTATAAGGGTTCTGTTTTTACGTTTTACGGAACCCTAAAAAGGCGCACACAAATTCTAGAATAGATAATATGTAAATTAACTCTCATTGCACATCAAAAACAATTATCAACTAAGTGGCTATGGGCAATTTTTTCCACACGGATGCATGGAACTGGTTCCATGGCAGAGAATGGTTCACAAAAAATATGAATTCCGTTCACTAGAACCGTACCGTTCACCCTTAGAAGTTAAGATCTAGAGATCTAGACAATCCCAAATTGACTGATTTTTCAAATACGAGATCGTAAATAAATTTGTGTTTGAACCCCGTTTGCTTCTTTGTAATTTTCAATACGCACATGTACAATTTACTATTACCAAAGCCTTTAGCGACGAAGGAAAACATGTTGAATTAGCTTATAAATGTTTTAAAAATAAAAGCGGCCAAGAGCGAGTCAGACTCGCCCATGAAGGGTTCCGTAGTAGCCATTAACGTAGGTAATCCATACGATCTTGTAGTTCGTTTTAACTTCGATCGATGTTTTAATAATACCTAATGTATTTTTTAGGCGTCTTAAAAAAATAATTTTCGTTGGAAGTTTGCATGGTAATGTACATCATGTATTTGTTTTAGATTTATCACTCTCTTATTTTAGAAGTTTCAGGGGGGCACATTTTATCACTTTGGAAGTGTCTCTCGCGCATTTCATTTCATTAAATTTAGCCAACAATTATTTTAAAAACCTCAATATCATTTTTTAAGACATAGATGAAAAAAAAAACATTGAGATTCAGTTCCAAGTATGGGGCACCCCCAAAATTTATTGTTATTTATGCTTTTGAGTAAAAATCTTAATGTGGTTCACAGAATACATCTACTTACCAAGTTTTAACTGAATAGTTCTTATGGTTTCGGAAAAAAGTGGCTGTGACATACGGACGGACAAACAGATATGACGAATCTATAAGGGTTCCGTTTTTACGTTTTACGGAACCCTAAAAATGGCAGTCTTAGGAACTACTGATAGAAGTGAACAGTCTATCAGTATAGTTCCTACGACATCCAAAAAGCTTCTAACGCGTAAATCCCATTCTGCTGCTCCGCCTACGCTCCGACGCTATACCCTAGATTTTCTCCTACCAAAACGTGCTCAAAACGAGTAATTTTTTTTTCTCAAAAGAAAACCAGTAGATTTAAAAACGGGCTAGACTGAACAATTGACGTTTCAAATCCGTATATAGAGATTTTAAGTGGTGCCAATATGTATGTATGTATGTGGTAGAACGACCCAGCTCACAGCTATATAGGAAGCGTTGAAAATCCGGTCATCCATTCGGCTGATTATAAAAACCAAAATGAATAGCTTTTTGGGGTGCGAGGCTTTCAGGCGAATATTTACGGCTACATGGCTGGCAGCCAAACTGCACTGGATTTATGTAGTGCTGCTCCGAACCTATTCGATGTTGCCGCTAAGTGTAATTAAACTCTCGACTCTTATCACAAAACAGGGTACAACTGGTGTGCTAAGTTTCCTTACGTAGTGACAACGTTATCATGAATAGCATTACCAAATGCATAGTAAATACGTTTTCATTTCCGTTTGAGGAAAAAAAATGGACAACAATACATGTTCCAAGAAGAATATTCTTTGAGGACATGCCACGTTTATTAATATTAACTTGACTATGTAGTTGTAGTAGTGGTAGAAAATGGTCTTGAAGAGTTTTTTATTTAAAGAGTGATATTAACAGCTACTACAACTAGCACTGTGCTCATCGCCCGGAGACATTAGGTGCGTAATCTCAGTGCCCCTTAGTTTCTCTGAAAGTACGGTCATTCAAACTGCAACACACAATATTTCGATAATACTGCTTGGCGGTAGAATAACTGGCAAAGTTGTGGTCCTTCCCCAGGCGGAATCTCCAATGAGTCTTATGTCTTACCACTACAAAAATCCTTCAGCAACATTTGATGAATAATAGTCTGTGTTTGACTGGTGTGGTAGATGACTTTGTGGGAGAAAATCCTGAGTCCCAGAGATCGTGATCCTGAGTCACAAAAGGGAACTACTAATGTTTGAGATTAGAAAACTAATGGATTTTTAATCAATTTACGAGTAATTTACGTATGATACGCGACCTTTTTCGCCGTCGGATGCGGCTGAAACTTAATCTTGACGACTAACTGGCCATACCACCCGTTATATGGCCGGTTCAAGAATTAACTACCTATAGTAAAATGCTTTAGGTGTTTAATTTTTTAAGGTATTCCCAGGTACATAACAGCGGTTCGCAACACTCTATACATGGGGGCGCGGCTGGCTGAATTCATTCAGTTTCTGGAGACGGCTGGGGTACCAGCATCGTCTCTCCACGTCATCGGATTCTCACTGGGTGCTGAGGCGGCTGGCTTCGCGGGGAAACACTTGAAGCGAAGAGGTATAATGATCGGAAGAATAACCGGTGAGTGGAATTTTCACCGTTATTTGGTTTAAAACACTTAAGTATTCTAAAAAACTTAAGCTAACCAATTATTAAATCAACACTAAAAGCTCTAAAAATACTGGCTTAGAATCCGTAAAAAAGATTTTAAACTAATGTACCTACACGAGTCTAAGTAACTGGCTTAGGATTTCAAACTGGGATTACCACAATATAAAATATTGGATATTAGTACATAATAGCAACCCTTAGTGGGTTGCTATGTTCCCACTGAGACTCGGGAGATTCTCTCGAAAGGTGTAGGTCATAATAGGCCACGCTGGCCCAGTGCAGTGACTTCGAAGAGACAGTGTTTTGCGTGGGGTTCGAACCAGGGCCTCCGGATCGGCAGTTCCAATTCTCCCGACTAGAGAAGCCCCTATTTTCTATATTGGATATACTCTTTACGCGGGAACCCCACTTTCTATTGTATTTTAGTTCTCTAGTTTTCCAGCACGGGTTACCGAGCTTAGTGTAGCATTAAAGGTTAAGTGTCTGAACATAATGTCACGTTATTGTTTGCATAATGTTAAGTATTTCTGTTGTTTTTGTTCCAGTAGTTTTTTATCTTTTGACATCAAAAAAAAAAAAATTGAAATTAAAATTATATCAATCATCTCTTTGCCTTATTTTAAGAGTCGTGACCCAGCGGTGAGAACGTCTGATACTTCATCTACTATCATACTATCGAAGTCATCGAGATTGCACAGTCGAACTGAATTATAGTTTTCAAATAATAAATGTGTTTATCAAACACATATGTAAACTCCCAGAATCCTTTATCGTATCCAGATTAACTGTACAATAATTTTATCGTACCTACAGTAAAATCTTCTTTTTTAGGGTTCCGCAAAACGTAAAAACGGAACCCTTATAGATTCGTCATGTTTGTCTGCCTGTCTGTCCGTCCGTATGTCACAGTCACTTTTTGCCGAAACTATGAGAACTACACTGTTGAAACTTGGTAAGTAGATGTATTCTGTGAACCGCATTAAGATTTGAGCAAAAAAAATAAAAATTAGGGTTGCCCCCCATACTGAGAACTGAAACTCAATTTTTTTTTCATCAAACCTACACGTGTGGAGTGTTTATCGATAGGTCTTCAAAAATGATGTTGAGGTTTCTAAAATAATTTTCGTCTACACTGAATAATTTGCGCGAGAGACACTTCCAAAGTGGTGAAATGTGTCCCCGCCCCCCCTTTAACTTCTAAAGTAAGAGAATGAAAAATCTAAAAAATACATAATTATGATGTACATTACCATGTAAACTACGAACGAAAATTGGTTTGAACTCGATCTGATGAGTAGTTTTTTTTAAGTACGTCATAAATACACTATTATTGAACATCGCCCTTTATGGGCGAGTCCAACTCGCACTTGGAAACTTTATTTTTTTCTTTTGAATATGTAGGTATACCTACTATTTGCATGTTTACACTTTTCTTTTTATTAGCTTATTGACGTGTTTGTATAAAGTACATCATCAGTAACCTTATTTAATATATCATCTACTTGTTTTTTAGGTTTAGACCCAGCGTACCCAGGTTACAGCTTTACGAACAGCGATGGCCACCTAACCAAAGGTGATGCCATATTCGTAGACGTGCTGCACACAAACCCTGGTATATTCGGGTTCCCACGAGCCATAGGAGACGTGGACTTCTATCCTAATGCTGGCAACTACATCCAACCAGGCTGCTGGATTGACCAGCTCATCAAGAATAGGGAGTTTAGATTTATTTGTAAGTATTTAGTAATAGTTATTTGTTTTATAAGAGTGCAAAGATGCTTTTTAACCGCGTGCTCAATTTTGATGACCGAGCAAGCGATGGATTAATAAAATGGAACCCTGAGCATAGCAAGGGAATAGAGTACAAGGCGAAAAGGAGAGAGAACCGAGGAGGTTGAAGTGAATAGGTTTAATTATGTTTTGAATTCAAAAACTTGTTCACACGATGTTCTAAATTCAAATTTACGTTACTGTCTAGAGGGTAAAAAATACTTTTGCACTTATATATCGAAGAGCAAAAATACTCTTTCCGAGGTGGTGGGATGAAAAATTATTTTGCTTTGTAAAACGAAATAGACGGCTTTTGTTTAAAAATTTAACCCAGTTTACTTATTTTAATAGAATTAATAACAAGCTAATATATCGCTGTAATAGCAGATGTACAACTAGATGTTAGCTAGTTCCTGTTTAAGATGCTGAGTAGTACTGAGTACACGCAGCTTAACATCTGGGGTCAGGCTAACTCATCCCGACACTGAATTTCATAAAAAACCCATATGTTGAAAAATAAAAGATAAAACGAACTAAAATATGTGTATAAGCTTCACCCGACGTTTCACCCGTGTGGTTCACAATCACGTTATTTTTTCGGGATAAAAATTAGCCGTGTTATTCCAGTCTATTTACTATCCCTCTACCAAATTTCATCCAGATCCTTTCAGTAGTTCTACTTGAATGAGAAACAAACATAAATACATTCATCCAAACTTTCACATTTACAGTATTAGTAGGATCCCACTATCTGTAAATAGCTTACACAAGTATGTTTATTGCATAAAGTAATTTGTTTGCTACCTACCTCATGGGTAACTTAATCCAAACCTTCCCTGTGTAGAGTATTATGTTATCTTTGGGTTCTGAAATGTTTCGTATCACGCACACATTACTGGTCTTATTAACGTTATAACATAATTTACTTAGAACCCCGTATAATACTGACCTGAAACCCCAACTTCGGATGTGATTACGGTATGATTACATATACATATCTACATACTTAGTTATGATAGACGATGGATTTAGTTTCGTAAAAGAAAGCAGACATATTTAAGCTCCCCGCGGTTTTACTAGCATAGTTCCCGTTCCATTTGTTTTATCGGGATAAAAAGTAGCCTATGTGTTCTTCCAGACTATAATCTAACTGTGTTCCAAATTGCAGCACAATCGGTTCATATGTTAGGATGTGACTGAGCAACAAACATACAAACATTTATAATATTAGTAGGATGTTGATTTGATAAGGCAGTATTTTAGGCGTTGTGATTCAGTCAGTAGTGAGTCCGCTCATTGCATGGTCATTTTTTTTCGTATAATTAAAAAAATACTAGCTTTCATACACGCCTACTATATTAATTTAAATTATAAGTTTGGTACATTACGTAGGTAGGTAGGTACTCTTCCGTCTACGCAATTTTTGTGAAAGGCTTTTGGTTCACGTATAAATACATAAATAGCATAAACAGCTCACCGCTGGGACTCGGGGCCTTCTCTCGCAAAGAGAGGAGTCAAGGCCATAATCCACCACGCTGACCCAGTGCGGATTGGTGGGTTGGTAATACATAAATATATGAGCTAAACTAAGACAAGCTTTGCTTAGTTTGGGACTTGATGGTGCTGTGTGAAAATTGTTGACAAATATTAATTTATCACACTAATATTCTAACGTCGAAAGTTTGCTGTCAAGTGAAAGTGTGTGTTTGTTTCTATGTTTCTCTATAACAGCTGAACGAAAACTAACGCAGTTCATATATTTACCTAAGCATTACCTTGATTAACACATGATATTACTTTTTAACCCGTTCAAGTTATTGGTAGCTTATAGCGGGATCCATCGCAGGACTATAGGTACAACAAACTTGATGTTTGCTCGATTAGTCCGTCCCAAATAAACTAGATGGCGTCACTAGTAAAAATATAATGCGATATCAAATTCATCGTCAGAATCATGAGCCAAAAACAAGGACGTTTAAAAAAAGTCGGACAGAGCCCACCCTGAGACAAGACTGAGGCACTCAAATGACCCAAAATGGCGGCGGATATTCATGTGTGGAATGAATTCTGGGTTGCCACGTTAACCAAATTTACACCACAAAAAACAATAAATTATTTCATTTGTTAATCATTTTGCTGGTCCATCCTAGAGAATTAGAGCATTTAGGCATTGTCATATATGTCATTAACTTCGAAATGCTTACTGCACTTCGAACGACACACTGACACTGATATTTGGGATCCAATTGTTTTTACAATAACAATTTTTAACCGTTTCGATCCAGTCGTTTCTTCGTCGTCGTTTTCGTTTGCTTCATTTTCTTTTGGAAATCTAGCACACAGAATATTAAAATACGTAAATCAAAATCAAAATCAATTTATTGAGCTTGAGGTCCTGGGTTACAAAGGTGGTACATAAAATATATAACAGTTCTCCAGGTCCCGCTTTTAGCATGCAAGCAGGTAAACAGTAAATGTAACAAAACTAAATTCATAGACAATGGATAAAAGTTGTTATGAATGAAATAAAATGAAAGTGTTCGTTGACACCAAACTTTCAAGTTACTGCAGCAAAACAGTGTCCATTTCATGAAAACATTTGTTATAAGATTAGTTAAAATAATATTAAAACATATGTCAGTATACAATAAAAGTCATAATAGTAAATTTCAAAAGCACCACACTAAATCAAATAAATAAAGCAATGTCAGCGAAATAAACTAATGTCAAATAAAAATCAAATTACAATGTTTGCAAGTCAATCAAATAAAGTAAAACAAATACTCGTACACAATTTTGTCAAGCATACGTAGTGACAATGGCAACCAAAATATGCGCTATACAAAATAAGAAACAACTAGTAGAGAAAACCATTTAATAATTTTAATAGTTAAAAATAAAAATGTAATATAGTAAACTTAGGCTCGGGCACAGACTGCGGTCCCATTTCACCTAAACGAATCTTTTACTTCCAAACGTGACGATGAGCTTCATTTACATCTCTGACGAAAAATTCTGTGTGGTGCGCTAAAACAAGTTTTCACTTCAATAATATAATTATATATCAACTATCTCAATACAAAAATGTGCCCTCCCAAACTTCAGGGCGCACGGAATCATGTTATCGTTGGGAAGAGTGAGCTCATTTTTTCCGTTCTAGTCGGCTGCAGGAAGCGGTGGACGCCGGACATTTTTGAAGTGAAAACTTCTTTAGGCGCGCCTAGACAGATTTTTCGTGGGCTGTGAATTGAATTAATTCGTCACGCTTGGGTATGATAAGAAAGCTTCGGGTAAACTCGGGACCATGGCTATTGGCCATCTAGAAATACGTCAGCCTGTGGGAAATGATGAAAGAGTGTGGACAGGTCATCATGGCATGGCCATCTAGAAACGCTGACTCATGGGGCAATGGGAAATGCTGACGCATTTCTAGATGGCCATGCCAAGATGGCGAGGCCACGCCCTCCGTTTACACCCGTGTAGTTTTCAAGGTATGCTATCAAATTCTGAGTTATAAGTTTTCACTTCTATCGGCAGTTCCTATGACTGCCAATTTTTTTTTCTATCGCTATTCGTTATCCGCAACCAAAATAAGTAGAACCACAGCATATCTTGCCGCTAGCGATTCTAGGGGTCAAGTAGGTTGTTTGTAAACTACTTACGATACACACAGAGACGCAGTTTATTACCAATTTCAAGGTGTCAACATCTGTTGGTTTATATCGATTTTATATGGATTATTAAGTTACGGCTGGTCTAGACGGGAGAACGGCGACTGCCGATCCGAAGTTCAAATCCTAGGCGCACCACTGTTTCTTCGAATTCGTATGGATAATGCCGCTTACTTAAAAAACGCCAAACGAAAACATCGTGAGGAAAACGACATGTACTTATCTAGATGGCCTTGACTTTCTGCTTGCGAGAGAAGACCCCGAGTGAACATTTAGTGGGCTGCTTATAATATGCTATTGATATAATTTACGAGTCCTTACCATATATTTTGGGTAATTATCACGCGGTAATATTGGCAACACTGGTCTTGGGATTCCCTATTTTGTGTTAGGAAATAAAAATTTGTTTTAATATTTAAAATGGGGAAATAAGTGATTAAATTATTCAATCACATAAGAAACATGATTCCTGGAGGGTTATTGCGTTGGTCACTACGGCTTTTACAGGATTTCAAGGCGCAGGACGTTCTGTGTGTCAAGATTTGTTTTTATCGCTAAACGTGTTGGCTGCCCGAGTTTTGCGCGCATAATGGCCGACTAGTGTGCGAATGTGTGCGTGTTAGTTTGTATGTGACAGAGCTCTGGCCGACTCAATATGACACAACTTGTTCGTTAGCCAGACTCTGTCCGACTTTTTCTAAACGTCCTTGGCCAAAAATCTATATTTTGATAAAACTTTCTGCCTGTCTGCGGAAATTGCGATATATATAAGAAATTTCGAATAAAGCCAAAGAGGATTTCGCCGTTTATTTGCTAATGGTACGGAACCCTTCGTGCGGGCGTCTCACTTGCACTTGACCGGTTTTATTTTCTATACCATGCTTAACCTCAAAGTAATGCCTCATACAACAGGTTTTCAAAGTTATCCTTACGTTTCCATATATTTTAACAGAGTTCAAACAAGACGAGGTTATCAATTCGGCCGGTTTTTTAAATAAGTGTTTTTTCTTTGCCCAATGTCCTTGAAAGTTTTTTTTTTTTAATCCTTGCGAGAATAGGTAAAACAATTATACATTGTGTTCTTCAGGTCGGCGTCAAGGGCACTCTATCTCGGCCAATAACTTAGCATGCAAGTGTTAGTTCATTCTTGTCATAAAAGTCATTAAAATATAACAATTAAGGTGATTATCAAATGTTAGGACATAACCAAATTTCAATAAATTTCAATTAACATTTAAACAAATTTTTGTATCATTTAAAAATTCTTCAATCGTGTAGTAAGCCTTACTTAACAACAATTTGGCTAAAGCCGCTTTAAAAGGCTTTAAAAAGGCCATATCTACCTAGCACAGATTCTAACTTTTAATTCTATTCGCGCCTTTGCGATGGGTCATCTAAGTCTCTCTAGCCTCCAGTGGCTAGAGAGGGCCTGCTGCAGGCTTTGGAATCCAGTGATAGACGTTGCAACAGGCTCATAGGCAACGACAACATTGTCCCAAAAAGATTTCAAGCACTGAGCATCGCCGCAAAAATGCTAGCTTTTTTTATTCGCTACATTTCGCAAAGTGTGCAACTGATTTGAACGATCTAATATCACTTTGCCGTTTGTGCCAATGCGTTGTATGAGTGGGGTTTTCCCGAAGGTAAAGGTAAGGAACTATCTTAGTGTCCTCAAATCGAAAGTGAATTGGTTTCTTCTAGATAAGCACGCTCCGACGTAGACCACATCGTCGCTTAATATCAGGCAATATGGCAGTCAAGTGTGAACCTACGAGTATAATAGTGAAAGTTAATAAATTAAGCAAAGTATGTAACTAATTAAGTTTCACCAGCGACATAGGCACCGTTAACATGGTTTGGATTAGTCCTACATCTAGGCTGTTCAGTTTGTATGTCTCCACTAAGTTATCTCTCAAAGCTGCGCTATTTTTCAGACGGATGCAGTCATGTACGTGCATGGCGTCTGTATGCAGAATCAGTCCGGAATCCTCGAGGATTCCCCGCTACGCTCTGTAGGGATTGGAAGTCCGCTACTAGCAACTGTCGTTTCCAGACTCACGGGTATATGGGCTTCTCGGCCGGACCTCCGTAAGTTCGCTGCAGCTGGTATATACTAGATTAAGATGTATTTGTTCATTGTTTGGCGTAATCATGAGTAATTATCACAGAAATCTAAATATTTAGATTAAACTATTTAGATTTCTGTGGTAATTATAGAACACATACATACGTTCTCTAGGAGTGCTATTATTTTCAAATTACACGGTTCACGGATAACTCACGTGTGCTGTAGTCAGTCCAATCCAACTTAAGTTTCAGCAGTATCAGATGGCTTTTATGACGGAAAGTGCTTGTTTAGTCTCTTTGCTTGGTACTTGTTTGGCACTGAGCAGCAGTCATACACGTTTGTGCACTCCCATTGAAAAATGCCGCCTGATGCGTTTTAAACTTAAGTCGGACTGGACTGACTACAGCACACGTGAGTTAACTTTAAATGTGATACGACCACGTTAGTTTCCAGGTAAGTAGTTAGTCATTTTTGGTTTTGTTAGCATCCACACTTTAAAATTTACAATACTAGCAGCTACTAGCGTTTTTACGCATGTAATTCCTATTCCTGTATTTTTTTCGCGATGAAAAGTAGCCTATGTGCTATTCCAGACTATTATAGGTTAATCTGTGATGTAAATTTCAACCCGATCCGTTCAGACGTTGCGACGTGATTGAGCAACAATCATCCAAACTTTAGCATTTATAATATTAGTAATTAATTTAAGTAGGTAATAACTATTAAGATTTGACTAAAATATCGTTTTTGTTCACAGAATGTCCGGCAAAATGTATCTAGTAACGAACGAAAAGTCACCTTTCGCGAGAAATGGACCATAAGGTTTTTTATTTATAAGACAAATTGAAGCCAAATATTAGTGTCATTTAACGATGTTACCTATTTATAATAAATGTAACGAATTTTTTGAAATTTTGTTTCATTTCTTTCACATCATCATTTTCATCAGCAATGAAAAAAAATCTAATTTAAAACCGGTACACAGCCAAGTATATACATATTTATTATTATTGCTTGACAGTAGAATAACTGGCAAACGCGTGGTACTTCTCAGATGGACTCTAGTCTAGAGCCCTGCTAATACAAAATCAAAACATCAACTCTACCTGATGAAAAGTCTCCTAAAATAACATTTTACGATATCGTAGATTTCAATGATGCTGGTTTTGAGAAACTTATTGATCCAAATTATTGTTCTACGGGTATCCTCTCGTAGTATGCATTCGATAAAAAGCGTTAGCCTCTTTTCTATTGTACTGTTCGAAAAAAAAAAACATCGTTTCATGATTGGTGTTCCAAAATATCGATCAAAGTGATTTTTGCTCTAATTAAATAAGAACATTTAAACTTTGCAATATGCCGCCTGAGTAAGTATTCCCTGTTGGGCATAACTCAGGTATCTTCAAGTCTAGAGTGAGTCAGTCTTTTTAGGCAAACACGATCCATCGTAGACCGCATTAGCGCTAACGTCGGGCGAGATGACGGTCAAGTGTAAACCTATTAGGTATAGATTCAGTAGTGGTAGTTCTCTTTGCAGAGTCCACCTACTTTACCACACCTTTGCCAGTTATTCTACCACCTAGCAGTAATGAGCAAACATTAATATATTCCGGTTTGAAGGGCAATGTTTCCAGTAAAATTACAAGGCGGACATAGAGATAAAACATCTTATATCTCTATAGTCTGTAGGTGAGGAGCGCAATGCAGTGCTACACGTAATGATTTGGACTCTTCATGATCCAATAACTGCGTGTCACTGTCCTGTTATGTGGCAGGCATGTTGCTTACCATCAGGCACATAACCTGCTCGTCTCGTCACTATACCTACCAAAAAAAATGTAAATCTATTAGGTACAGATAAAAATCACCCGCAAAATACGCATTAAAATAGAATTAACAGCAACGAAGTCTTGTCTCACGGAGGTCACAGAAAGGCCAATTTTCCTCAAAAAATCGACGAAATTAATTTAGGCCGTTGTCAGACGGTCGTTTGGTAAACATGAACGCTAATAATAGCTTTTTCAAAGGCAAATAATCAGGGCCGGCGTAGCCGTAGTACCTCCCTTTGTTCCCCTCGCTACGGTTGCCAAGCGACGGGAAGATCGCGGGATGGATTGTGAAAATAGATAACAAAACAAGCGCCAGTAAAAGGTGATAGGTACATTTTTGTAGATCTTTTGGGCTTCGCACTTTTAACAATTTTCACTATCACTACACTGTATAAAACAAAGCCACTTCCCGCGTCTGTCCGTCACTATATATGCTTAGATCTCTAAGACCATCAAACAGATTTTGATGCAGGTTTTTGAAGTGAAAACTTCTTTAGGCGCGCATAGACAGATTTTTCGTGGGCTGTGAATTGAATTCTAGCGTCACGCTCTGGTATGATAAGAATCCTTCGGGTAAACTCGAGACCATGCCCATTGGCCATCTAGAATTGCGTCAGCCAATGGGAAATGCTGAAAGAGAGTGGTCTGCCCATCATGGCATAGCCATCTACAAATGCATTAGCTAATGGGAAATGCTGACGCATTTGTAGATGACCATGCCTGATGGCCAGGCTACGCCCTCCGGCAACACCCATGTAGTTTCCAAGCTAAGCTATCAAATTCTGAGTTATAAGTTTTCACTTCTATCGACAGTTCCTATGACTGCCAATTTTTTTTATTAGATAGAAGATCAAGAGGAAGGATTATATGTATAGTACGTGCACAAAATAGTAGCGAAACATTGATAATTTTAAAGGTTTCTATGGTAATGCCATAAATAAACACCTTTTTTGCGTTTACATTGCAAACGCTGGCTGAACCCTATAAGCTAGATCAAAATAATGAATTTACCCCTTCAAAAGGTGTACAAAACAAGTCTGCAATAGTATATGTCTATCTCTTAGAAATAACCCACAGTAACCATTTTTACCGTGCACCCGTGCGAAGCCAGGGCGTGTCGCTAGTTACAATTTAAAGCGACGAGGCAAGCAAGACATGCGCCTGATGCTAAGTGAAATGCGTGCCCATAAAATATCGGTATCACGCAGCTATTGGATGAAGAATCCAAATTAATGCCTGTATAGCACTGATATATGACTACCAGTCTGCCCCGTCTTTGCCCTTGGTACATATTATAGCATATAGCACTCAGGGATCACGTACATATCCAACAATGAAAAAAACTTGAAATCGATCCAGTATTTCCTGAGATTTGCGCGTTCAAACAAATAAACTCTTACATTTTTATAATATAAGTATAGATTTATGGTTTCACGCATCTAACCGGAACATAGTAATATTTTTACATTACACGCTGTGCGGTAGAAAAACTGGCAAAAGAGTGGTAAGTACTTCCCCAAGCGAACACTGCAAAAAGTCTTATCACTACACAATTATGACTAATTATTGTAGGTAGTCTTTCAAAAATTGAAAACGCAACTTCATGTTTATACCCTGAGATAGTATAAAATACTTAGGTACTTGTTTCTAACCTATGTAAGTTAAAATTGACTAAAGAAAAAACAACAACTTTCTTAAAGACACTTTTTAATAACATGTTTTGTTATAAAATTTAAGTAGTTTTTGTAGAAATAATTTTGTTCTCTTTCAGCTCTACTCGTATCTACGTCTTGGTTAATTTATGGTTGTTGCTTCCTAAATTTGTTTTGCCATTTTATTCTACCTACGACAAACTCCTTCTTTATCATAAGTAAAAACGAGAGCTAATTCGGTTAATAAAAGCCAGGTTATTTTAGGAAATTATGTGTATCTTATAGTGGGTGAAACCCCGGGGTATCTATAATTGGAACTACCCGCACAAATCCGAAAGCTTGGTAACTCAGCGGTCGCCCGTGACGTCAGAGCATCGATCGCACCTCCCGCCTAAACGCGGTTGTCAGCTTTGCTGGTATCGGGGAAAGGGTGTAACGCGACGAATAATTAGCTCAGTCGAAGCAAATTCGTTTATAAGAGAGCTTCGAGCTGTTTACTGTGTTTGTGATATTGCGGTGGTGCTGCCGCTGCTTTATCTGCTTAGTTGCGCTGGCAATGACTTTGTAGTGTGTAATAAATCAAATAATATGGGTGGCCAACTTTGTGCACCCTTTCCTAACTTTTCTTTAGGTATGTCAATAAAGAGTATCATCTATCTTGTATCTAAGTTGTAGTGGTACCTGGGACTCTTTGCAGAGTCTGCGTAGGGAAGTACCACACATTTGCCAGTTATTTTACCGCCAGCAGTAATGTGCTAACTTCATGCATGTTCCGGTTTGAGGGACAATATTTTCAGCGAAATTACATCGCATTGAGATACACCACCTTATATTTCTGGGTGACGAGTAGTGCCAGGTAGTGATTTGGACTCTTGATGTTCAAATAGCTGCGTAACACTGTTGTTAAGTAGGCGTACTGCTTACCATCAGGCACATGTTTTGCTTGTCCCGTTACTCTTTACTATTACAAAAAACTTCCACTTTGCAGCTACGAAATTTTGTACTAGGTACGATGTTTATAGAAAACAAATCTGTTGCGAACATGTATTTAAATTAAGAATGTAACACCTAATATAAATTAGACTTTGTTAGCGCGTCGATACAAATAACGCACATATTTTTACTCTAGAGCTATTCCCTAGCGGGGAAATTTTTAATAACTTAATATCGGATATCGTTAAAATTGCAGTTCCGAAACAGAAAGTTTGAATGCTGTTTTAAAATGGATGTTAAGAGTTAGTTGTTTTTTAATGGAGTTAGAATAATTCAGAATTTTAACAGTGGGAGTAATCTTATTAGAGCATAGAATAATTTGTCTGAAGGCCGATTTAAGCTGAACGAACATAGAGCTAGAGCTGGAACAAGAGCATTCTTTCTCGATCTTTTAAGGTGGGCCCGCACTGGGCGACGCGACGCGACGCGACGCGCCGCGGCCAAATAGTCACAGATAAGTAATTTTACGTTCACTCATTCATTCTATGCTGCCATATAAAAAAAATTACAAAACTGGCCAAGTGGGCTTTGACATTTTGTGACCTTCGAAACGGAACACAGTGATTGTTGCAAATTACTGCTTGGCCGTAGAATAACTAGCAAAGATGGTAGTTCCCCAGGGGGACTCTGCAAAGAGTCCTACCACTACTAAACTATCTATGGGTGTTGAGCGCTTTGCAGTGTTAGGTAATGGTTTAGACTTAAGAGCGCGCCTAAAGGCAGAAAACGCAAAAAAGGTCATTTTCGACGCCCCTCACCGTCGTTAAGAAAGATAAAACTACAACAATAAAAATATTGACGTGTGGGTACAACCAAGGAGAAGCACAATGACCGAATAGAATTTAAAAAATAGATCAATTTTTTTAAAATAAAAAAATAAAAATGACACCGAAAAAACCCATTTTAATTCGAGTACTCGAAATTATCAGCGATGACCCCACATTATTTTTCCCTAATAAAATGTCTAATTTTACGCTCTACTTAAGTAACCGAATAGTTTTTTGAATTTATGTTCAATTTTTGCGTAATTAAATAAAACTTGGTCAAAAACTGACTCCCGAATTCAAATTAATTTCCACTCTAAACTGTGTCATGCTATTCTCGACTTTATGCGTACCAGGTTAGATATTAAATAGACCTTTGGGTCCTGGTCAGTTGTCGGGCAACGCTCGATGTGGAAGGTTGTTTACGGACGCTCTGTCAGGCAAATGCGTGCGTGAATTTAAAAAATGGGATGAAAGGATAATGCGATAAATAAGTTTTCTGCGAAAAAAGAGAACTAAACGTAAACATTTTGGAATTTTAGTCCGGTACTTAATGTATGTTTTAGTTAGGTAAGTCAAATTTTGTTTTGGAATAGGTTCGTAGTATGTACAATAATAGGTAAAAAAGTAGGTAGGTATCTATTATTGTTAAAAAGATAAGTTTACCAACATTGTTTTTAATAAATTTAAAAAATTCAATTTAATAAAAGAGCAATCTGTGGTAGTACATGCAAAAACCCAAACAAGTCATTGTGTACATAATAAATTTTGTATGATGAATAAATTAATAGTTTTAAGTTCTAGTGACAATTGAAACAAACGATCAGAAAAATTTATGAATTGAGGTCTGCGGAAAATAATGTTTTAAGTATTTTTTTAACTTAAACTTTTCAGATTAAAGAAATGCAAACTGATGAAATGAAAAATGATGAATATGTTTATCAGCAGACGATCCATCGTGGCACGTCTGCTGAGCATTAGATCTATTAAAATAGGGAGAAAGGAGAATGTATATTTCATGGTAAACTTTCCAGCATGTGTCTTTATACAAGGTGTTGCAGAAAGGTGCAACAATATTTATGGTAGTTCATCTACATTAAGTTATGAATCATGTATGTGAAAATTAGGCATGAAAGCTCAAATTTTTTTTTCCATAAAATAAAATATTTTTTTGGTTGTTATTTCATTTGACATACCCCTAATGGCTAGATCTCCGCACGGATTTTTGTACGATGTCACGGCGTCGGCGGCAAGGTCGTTTGTCTGCTGTACATGCTTTAGGGTTGAAGCTGGTGATTTGGTAGGAATTTTACGTCAAACTTTGACTCGAATGATCTCGTGATCTATCGTGTAATTGAAATTCCGAACAGGCTAGTATCAACATTATAACGTGTTAAAACGTACCTATACATGTCACAATCCGTCTTCTAATAGAGAGCTTTGCTGACGCAACTATGCTTTGCGTAAAGCACGTGAAGGGCTAATGGTGCTACGGTAATTAAGAATAACGTAGTAATATAATGAAGAAAGAAATAAGTCCAGTAGTTTTGAAGGTTACTCCTTACAAACAATGTGATCTTTCTTGTTTATAAAATTGTTGGTTTAAAATTATAAATAATACTAGCAAGCTGTTGCCTGTGAATTTGTTCACTTTCTGATTGGTTTTATTTTCTCTTAGACATATTTGTATTTTTCGATATCAACAATGGGTAGTTAAGTTATACATAACATTATCTATCTGGAAATTAAAATCATGTTAAGCATCCTTTCCTAAATCGAGATTGTTTGAAAAGTGTTTTCTGACACGTGACGTTTATACTTTTACAGATGTTTTCTATTTACATATATAATGTTATCACTATAGTGGGCTTCAAGTTTTACTTATTTTTGATGACATGGGGTTCGGTGTGTCTTGATGGTAATTACTTCAGCAATACTTTTTTAGGGTTTCGTAAAACGTAAAAACGGAACCCTTATAGATTCGTCATGTCTGTCTGTCTGTCTGTCCGTCCGTATGTCACAGCCACTTTTTGCCGAAACTATGAGAACTACACTATTGAAACTTGGTAAGTAGATGTATTCTGTAAACCGCATTAAGATTTGAAAAAAAAAAAAAAAAAATTAGGGTTGCCCCCTATACTGAGAATTGAAACTCAACAATTTTTTTTTCATCAAACCTACACGTGTGGGGTGTCTATCGATAGGTCTTCAAAAATGAAGTTGAGGTTTTGAAAATCATTTTCGTCTACACTGAATAATTTGCGCGAGATACACTTCCAAAGTGGTAAAATGTGTGTCCCCTCCCTCTAACTTCTAAAGAGAATGAAAAATCTAAAAAAAATACATGATGTAAATTACCATGTAAACTACCAACGAAAATTAGTTTGAACTCGATCTGATGAGTAGTTTTTTATAGTACGTCATAAATACACTATTATTGAAATTTCGATCAAAGTTACAACGAACTACAAGAACTATATGTGCTATGTATATTATGTTACTTGCTGCAACGGAACCCTTCATGGGCGAGTCCAACTCGCACTTAGCCACTTTATTTTATTTTTTACACAGATGGAAACCGACACAACCACACATTGTCTATACTTGAAAACGAAACGTATTTTCGGGTTAATAGATTGGTAAATAATCTACATGTTTGTGCTTTTAAAAAACAACAAAATAGTATGTACAATGATTACAAATACTAAAACTTACCTAGTTTAAATATATTTAAACCAATAACAACAACATTAAGTGAAACAACCATTAGGTAATTTGATTTCTGGTATTTTGAACTGTGGTGTTTGTTTGTTTGGCGGTTGTTAAATAGAAAAATATTACTTACATTTATTTATGTAAATTTCATTATTATTAAATATTTATCTACCTAATAATTATAAGTTCTAGCATCCACATACAATGTTACCTGAATTATCCAAAAATAAATGCAGAGTACAGGTTAATCAGAAACCTAGTATACATATTTATCTAAACTCATAAATATCAGTCCACCCGTTCTTTCTTTCAACATCTTTCGTTCTTTGTTCTCAATTTAGATACTATGTAAAAATAGAAACTTAATAATTTTACCCACACGCGCATTCATTAGTAACTCTTACAGTATCTGTAATTTATCGTAATGTTACGTGTACTTACTGTACTTAGTTATATTATGACCTAAGGTGAGCTTAGCTCGTATCTTTCTATTAGCGCTAACGTGGCGGAAGAAGAGTGACGTGGGGATGAAATCTATTCCTTTTTTCGGAATAAAAACTACTTTTGGCGGTGCGCCAGATTTTTTTCCGGGAGCTGTAAGTGAAGCTGACCTATTGCGATCCAAGATGAAAGGCTCCATCGGGTGAACTAGGGACCGCCAAGGGTACCCGAATGAAAAAGATACAGCTGCTCTTCACTGCAGTGTCGCTGTGCTATTTTGATTTATATTTAATTTTTAAAATACAAAGTTTGATTAATGTCTTTTTTCTATTTATCCTACTAACATGGTCATGCTATTTAGTATTACAAAATATATCAAAGTTGCGGTTACATATTATATTATTACAGAATAAATAAATAAAACTCCTAATAAAGAGTTCACTTCTACTGTGCGGTCTAAGTGCACACATTTTTGTTAAGCAATAGACTGATGCCCTTTTTATACATGATATCGTAAACCACGCATTTATTTAATTATAAAACATGACTACATATTAAATAAATAAATGACTAAATCTTGTGATTCAGTAATATTTAGTTTTCATTTCTTTCATTCGACTGTTTTTCAATAAATGGTTTATTGTGTGTATATAGACAATAAAAAACAAATTGTTGTATTTTTTTAAAAACATCTATGATTAATCTGAATGTTTTCATATACTGGATTTCGGGGAACGATGACCTTGAGTGATCGTAGCTTCTATCTTACTCGCGGCGACGCGATGTATTGGAGAGGGGAAGGGCGACGCGCGGGTGAAATTTGATTTTTTCCTGGCACTAGGCCCACTCTTAAAGAGTCCAAATCATGTTCAAACGCTGCGTGACGCTAGGTTGTTATCGCTTACCATCCATGTTCTGCTCATCCTGTCGCATTATACATATGCCTCACTTTATACAGGATGAAACATTATGACGTTAAGATATAGTTATATCAAACTTTTTCAGATTAGAAAACTGTTAGGTTTATTCCGAAACTTGATCAAAAACAACTTCAACTGGTTGCATAGCCAAATTGTCAAGATAATACCACAATTTAACTATATATCGACTGTGTTAACATTAAAACGCTATATATTTATAAAGGAACTACGTAGAGATATTCCGGTATGCATTCATAAAGCAATCTACATTTAAGAAGTTCAGTTCGATTAACTCTTTTGTTGTTCGACCATCTTGTTTTACTTTTCACACTAAAAAAAATGGCAGTCATAGGAACTGCCGATAGAAGTGAAAACTTATAACTCAGAATTTGCTGGCTTACCTTGGAAACTACACGGATGTAACTGGAGGGCGTTGCCTCGCCATCTTGGCATTGCGTCTAGAAATGCGTCATAATTTCCCATTGGCTGACGCATTTCTAGATGCCCAATCGCCAAGGTCCCGAGTTTACCCGAAGATTTCTTATCATACCCGAGCGTAACGGTAGAAATCAATTTAAACGAAAAACTTGTCGAGGCGCGCCTGAAGAAGTTTTCACTTCAAAAAATAATTTATGGTGATTGTTAATTTCGTAAGATTCCATTCAAAAGATCGTATATTTTGCGTACGATTTCGACTTTGCAATCGTACATCGTACATGAGCCAAAAAGATCAATCTTATAAATATGATTTAAATCGTATTAACTCGTATCGTTTGGCAACACAGTTCGTAACAGTAATATTTGTCACTGATTAACTGACACTGACATTTAATAATATCTCGAAAATTACGGCAGCTTCAAGATTTACTTATCTGTGCTAGTAGTAGACTCCGTGCCATCACTGAAGTACGTAAGTGAAATTATTGAACTAAACCACTATAATATCATAGGTTTCATCTGTCATTGTGGAATACGACAGTGGCTCCTTTCGCCAACGGTCACGAGTGGTGGCGCGGAGTCTATATTGTGATCTGTGACGATTTGGCCGCGGCGCGTCGCGTCGCGTCGCGTCGCCCAGTGCGGGCCCACCTTTAGTGTAAACGAAAGATCGTTCTTAGCGCTTTCCAAATTATATATTCCATAGAATCTTTGCGAACGCAAACAAAACAACGAAAGAATGCTCTACGTTTGTTTACACCAAATGAATTTGATACAGTGGGGATAGAATGAGCATTCGCTCGTCTGATGTAAATCGGCCTTGAGGGAGAAATATAGATTGTACGTCTAATTTAACATTGCTTTCAAAGGAACCGCATTTACCACACATCCAGAAAGGTATTATTTTTTATAGTAGAGTGACGAGACGAGTCAGGCATGTATCTAATACTAAGCAACACTGCACTGCTGCAAGCACTGCGATCGTCACCCATTCTAATATTATAAATGTCAATGTATGGATGTTTGGATGTTTGTTGCTCAATCACGGGACTGTAATGTAAAGGCCGGTTTGCATTTTGATTAGTGCGACTGCGAGTGCGATTGCGAGTGTGAGTGAGTAATCGCGACTGATTACTATGCACTCGCAATAATCAATCAGTGTCCACACGTTAGGCCTGTTTTCATTTTGATTAGTGCGAGTGCGAGTGAGTAGTGCAGATGTTGAGTGACTAGTAGCAAACACGTGTGCACACCGATTGATTATTGCGAGTGCATAGTAATCAGTCGCCATTACTCACTCGCAATCGCACTCACACTCGCACTCGCACGAAACAAAATGCAGACGGGCCTTATGGGGCAGACGTATTGCTGACCAAAAGGCGAATGTAGTGCTCGTCCCATCACTCAATATTTATTATAAAGAAAAATAAAACTAATACCTAGTAATAGTAGTAGCAAGCCCATCAAAATATCCAATTATTTCAGAGTTTTAGGTAGTACTTGACAGCATGAAAGTAGACCGACGTTATGAAACAGATTTAATTTTAAAATCGATGACCGAAGCAACCGATACCATTAAAATTTTATCTGAAGATTGTAGTCTAGCTACCACTGGCTTTGTGCCAAAGATCGTTAAAAGAAAATGTCAATAACAGGTTGGATTAAAACTAGCAACCTGGAACTGTGGTTTGGATTTTTTTGGTACCTACAGGCCCGTGAACAAAATATATGGGTCATATGAACCACCAGGAGACCTATGTAGGATGATAGAAGGGTAATAATAAGATTCAGCACTATGGCGTCACTTGTAAGCTGTCCAACTGGGTGCAGCTGAACATAGGGGGTTGCGGAATAATGGATTAGAAAAGGTAATGAAACTTTTTTTTTATTTTTTAAATAAAGAGTGACGAGAACAGCAGGACATGTGCCTGATGGTAAGCAACATGCCTGCCACATAACAGCACAGTGACTTTCTCTGGAAACATTGCCCTTCAAACTTCTCCTTCAATACCTCTTCTTCCGTCTCCTGGGGGTTCATTTGACCCGTAAATTTTGTTCACGGGCCGGTAGTCTAATAGATTTGCACTTAACCGCTGATTTGATGTTAAATGACGATGTGGCCAATGGATGCAGCGTGATAACCTAGAAGACTGATTTATTCTAGATTTGAAGACACCTACATTATATCCATTAGCAAGCACCAGCTTAGCCAACTCATTCCAAGTTTAGATTGTTTTTGTTACGAAAGGGGAGTCAAAGCGCGTCGTCCAAGATTTTGAACACCAAACATGATACGATGTCGCTTTTTGGAGCTACGAGCAGTAAAATACGAGGCAGGTATTAAATCATGCAGATCAGCTGCAGTTGCTGCGTAATTTTCTAACAAATAAACTCATAACCCCGAAGCAAGACGTACTCTTGATAAAATAAAAGAATTCCTCACGAAGTGTCGTGTGCTCCAATAGTGCGGCTTGGTAGTGCGGTGGGGAATAAGGGAAACATCAATAAGACTCAGATCAAAGATCAGATAGACGTATACGAGACTACGCAAAGTTTTCCTTAATTAGCAGTAGCCCGGTTGTTAGTCCGGACCGGTTGTTGACCGAACTACTGAGACTTTTCACTTGAAATAGTCTGGTTCTACCATTTACACCTGTTCTTTATTCTTACAATGCAGAATAACGAAATATGTACGACAAAAACCTGCCGGTAACCAACACCGCCTCATCATAACAACACAGCACCTCACAACTGTTCATTTTAGCGTATGCAGCGGCCGAATTACTACAAACCACTGCACTGCGCTGGTTATTTAGAGATTTAAGATGATTAAGAATATCAATTCTCTTTGCCTTTTAAGTTTATTTATCGGGAAACGTTGACGTTCTAACTGAAGCACACGTTTTCAAATTACTGCCGGAAGGTACAATAACTGCCAATGGTGTAATATTTCCCCATGCGAACTCTGCAAAGAGTCCCATCACTAAAATTCTACTCTCTCTATCTTACCCGATTTTTACGTCGTGAGTTATTGAAACAAAGGACAACATTTTAAAAAATTTAATAGGTTACATGTTTTTGTACAGCAGCAGCACATATGTACTTAAATACAAAATAACCAAATTAGTTTAAAGCAAAATAAATAAAATCCAACAAAACTAATACTCCACAAACATGGTGCGAAATAATTTGAAAACTTAAGAATAAAACATTATAACTTTAATCACGTCCCAATGGACGTATATACAGGCTTAGATATTTAGGATTAGAGATTATATTATCTGTACTGCAAAGCCAATAGTTTCACATTATACTTAGTATAGTTATTGTATCGATTTAAATCTGCAATTTTCATCATTTTTAGAATGTTCAATTTGCAAGATCCCTATATTCCTGTTAGCGCCGGAACAAATTTAAATAAAAATATGACTGGAGTTCTTGTTTCATTTTCGTATTTATCTCTTCTATCTTCTATCTATTTGTTAACTTAAATTCTCCTAAAACATCTCATTTAATTACGAGTACAAATTTTAATATAAAATATGTGGAACAATTTAGATCAAGCTTTAAAAAATTTGATCATTTTCGTTTCAAATAATAATAATATTTTTTATGACTAAACACTCGTTAAAAAAGTCACATGTATCCAGTAGTTATAGTCTACGGAGAATAAAATACAACGTGAACAATCGTACATCTCCCAGATCTCGTTGTGTTAAGACTTTTAGTTTGAACGAAATTGCGATCAGCGGTAAAATTGAGCGCGAAACATTAAAGAGTAATCATTATCGTATTTCAGGTGATCTTTCGCAAACTAGACTTTTAAAATTAAAAATTAGGTATGGTAGACTAAAATCTATAGAGACTGCGGTTTTGCATAATTTCGGGTATGCACAAGGAGTATCAGTGCTACAAGCAAGCAAAACGTATTTTGTCAGGATACTCCAGAACAGCACCTTCTCAGTTTAATTACCCCTTCATCATTTTAATCTCACTCATCCTTACCGAAGCTGACCATAAATTTCTCATTCATGTAATTGCAAGTCAGGTCACACAGACTCAAATCTAGAAATTTCTGTTCAAATGTGGCACACCCGAAATCATGTCAAATGAACTTTGCAGTCCATCACACGCTCGTAGCGTCGGTTATTGCCGAAGAAGACTTGAGATGCAGCTTTGGTGTGCACTTGTTCTTCCTGTATTACTGAAGCGTGCCAATCATAAGCCATGTTTACATTCTTCACAAGTTGGTTGAAGGCAGTGTCTAGAAACCGCAACTCAGTAGAGCTCAGGTCGCCCGGCAGGTCAAATTTCCGGCAAATCCCGTTATTGTTTAGAAGGACGTCAACAGCAAGATGTCTGAGTGGGTCAAGTATTAAAACAATTGATTAAAATTTGTTCTAAATATATCTACCTACACATAGATTTGTCCAAAAAAGTAAGAATTGGTATTCAATGACTTATGATTCAAAGGAAACTAGTAAAATAAGACAGGTGTAGATGATAACGTGCCCAAGTAGATCCTTGAAATATTTTGTTAAACTAAACACACATATTAGTAAAAATTTTATTCTTTCCAACTTCTGCAAAAATGAAAATTTTCTACGTTTAAATGAAACACCATTTCAACTGAACATCAACTTATATTCCAACAAACTGTAATTTTACCAACAACATTTCAAATGTATGTAACCCAAAATAAACAACGGTACTCACTATCCTTTACCTACACAGGCGTCGTCGTCCAATATTCAGATTATAAATCACAATTTTACATACACAACGTACTTTCCTCAAATCGCGTGTACGACTTCGGAACGAAGAAATGAGTCGCAAATCTGTCCACGATACACGAGTTCCTTCTGTACCTGACGTACCAATCTTGGACCATCCGTAGTCTCGAAGTTAGTTCAACAACAGCTTTGTCGACTTGCGTGGTCTCGAGGCTGTTCATTTTCTCTATCCCAACGTACTTGTGGACTCCATGGCCATTGAGCTCGAGAGTAAGTGCGAGGAATCTGCGACAAGAAGGACATTTTGTAGCTTTCGTGTCACGTCTCTCGTTAAGTCTCTTTAAGATTTTTTCCGATGACATTGACCACGCAAATACACTATTACAAGCTACAATATGTCCGTTGCAGTAAAGTTTTGATATACCTGAAGTCTAAATTCACGATGCTCGCGGATGCGTAATAAAGCAAAGTGAACACTAAACGGAAACTACCTATATTTAGAATTTGATACCGTCGTAAAAACTTTGTAACTGTAATGCCGATATCTACTTGGGATTGTACGTTTTTATGAAGATTTACAAAGGGCGTTTTAATAATCTTGGTATATAATACTCCAGTGTTATAATGTTTGTCCCCAGTGAACTTTTCACCTAGTCAACCGATACTCATGATAGTTTACATTTAAGTATGTGTAATTTGATCCAGTTTGAGAGATAGGGTTTTTATTTCGATTAATGTTCTGAAGAATTAATAATTAAGTTTAAACTGATTAATAATGTAAATGTTAACAGTAGTCCAAACCCAAACGAAGTTGCGACTGGCCACTGATAAGATACATACTTAAAAATATTACAAAAAATAGCATAATTTCTGAGTTTCTACACAACTTCGCTGGGCTAATGCACACATAGTTTGCTAAAATTACTCTAAGAGGTGGCAGAAGTCTATGGTGTTAGTATATATGTACATACTATAGGCAATCTCTTCAATGCTTCGCGACTTAACGAATTAGCGAATTGCGAAAATATCTCCTGATTGGATAATTTATTAAACAATTACCACATTTACATACTGGCTATGGTTTTACAAATCTAAGTACCAGACTCTTAAATTTTTTTTATTATATACATAGATAAATAAACTCTTTACTGCTCTAGTTACTTTTCTATGACAAAACAACGAACATTTGCAAAATCTAAAGTATCACGGTAGTTGTAGAAAATAATTACTTTGCAGGAGAGATAACATGTGCCCCATGCGTTTCCACGAAACCAGTGAGCCTCGGCACATCGTGGCAGAGCAGAGCCTGGGCGACCTTGATGACCAGGCCGGCCAGGGCGTGCGCTTCGCTGAGGTCTGCCGCCCGAAGACAGTCACCTTCTGATCGCGCGACAGCCACGGGAGCGTGTCGCACTGCCTCCGTCATTAGCATCGCGTTTCGCTGGAGATGGGGAATATTTTGTAAATACTAGACACTAATGAGACTAGGTTTTAATATAACCTCCACAGAAAAGGTGATTAGGTTCTGTGCTTTTCTGAAACCTCTTTGAAACAAAAATGATTTCAACGTGCCGCAAACATAGAAGATTCCCAACTGCGTTCTTCATGTTTAAAGTTACAAAATGTACCTTCATAAAATAACTTACCCAAGTTATTTTATGAAGGTACATTTTGTAACTTTAAAGTACATTTTCACAAGTCAGTAAATTCCGGCGTATCGTTTGAGAGCAGTGACTTGCTCGCTTGCCAGAAGGGAAGAATTATGCAACTTCATTTATGGGCTTTCATTCAATTTGTTCCTAGACTAATCAAGATGAATTTGACTGTTTTTACCGACGACGACAGAATGGAGACGGTATATGTGTTTAGTAAATAATAAAATATAAAGTGAAAAAAACGAGCAAGACATGTACCTGATGGTATTCAAAACGCTTGCCCATACACAGAACGTTACTGCTTTGCGGTAGAATAACTTTGTTGCAAGCAACTGGAGTTTAAATAATTAGTACCTGGTTGACCGAGCTTTGCTCGGTTTTTTTTTCGTAAAATTATGTTTAGGAAGATACGAATTACGTACTGATGAAATATCACTACATACCTAGTATAAAACGCTTCCCGCTGTCCTTCTCTCCCTACATACCACATATATATTTAGATCTTTCAAACCACGCAAAGGATTTGATGTATTTTAAATAGGTCCCCTAAGCATACATAGGTACATAAAAAGGATTACAAAAAAGTCCGTTGTTGTATATATCTATCTTTAACGGCTTAATATTGCTTAAAATCGCTTTGTAAATAAGGTATTATTGACGAAGCGATTTAAAACAATATTCAATTGAGTTCTTAACTTAAATAGGTTCATTGTGCATTTCATATAGATCAATATAGGCCTTAGGCACATCATGTAATTTAAATTAATGCTTTCGAGGATATTACCGATTTAATATGCAATGCAATGGGACATTTTTACCAGCATTGCACCCGTGCAAAGCCGGAGCGGGTCGCTAGTGAATAATTTTCTTTTTTTAATCTTGCCGGAATAACATAAAAAAAATTTAACGGGATATTTTTTCAATAAAGCATCTTCGAGTCTTGCTTAACAGCGCCATCTATTATACTGTTATACTGTTGCTGTATCAGTTAGTTTGTATAGGAACATTAAGTTACAAGTATTGTATTGTAACTTACATTTATCAAGCACAGATTCGCTCCTGTATGGAGTGAGTACTGCTCGCACCTTTGGCATGGATCGGCTAAGTATCACCTGAAGGCTTTGGAATCGATCGAGAGACGCGCCAAAAAGCTCATAGGCAACGACACTCTTGTGCGAAAAAGACTTCAAAGTCTTGAACATCGCCGAAAAGTTGCTAGCCAATCGGTTTTTTATCGTATACCTACATTTCGGCGAGAGTGCGACTGATTTCCATGATCTTATCCCACATTGTCCTTTTTACATCGGAATGCTCGTAGCTCGATAAAGCGACATCGTTTCATGGTTGATTTTCCAAAGACATGAACAAAGAGATTTGACTCTACTTTTGTGATAAGAACGTCTAGGCTATGGAAATACGTTGCCTGAGTGGGCTTTTCCCGTTGGCTACAACTTTTGTGTCTTCAAATCTAGAGTGAATCGGTTTTTTTCTAGGTAAGCACGCTCCATCGTAGACCGCATCGTCGTTTAACATCAGGCGAGATGGCGGTCAAGTGTAAACCTATTAAAGTTAAAAAAAACGCCAATACTTGGATAAAATTTGTTCGTGTTTTTTTAGATTCTATTAAATTAGAAGGACTCACAGTAAATGAGGAATTTGAAAAAAATGGTTTGATCTGGTTTCGAACCGCGCACTTCTGTATTTGAAACCGCCCAATTTCTCGGTTGTGATATAACGACACTAAACACAATCATGTACGAAATACGCATTCGTATTCTAATGATATTGTAGCAATTCTTAATTGCTTCAAAATGCGCTTAAAACGCCGTTTTTGACCCTACCTAAATCCTAGCTAAATCGATTTATCGCCTCCGAAACCCCCTGCATAGAGACTAAATTTCATCAAAATCGTTGAAGCCGTTTCCGAGATTCAGATTCTGTGTACTAAATACATATAAACATACATCCAGGAATTGCTCGTTTAAAGGTTTACAAATAATAGGATTTTCTATGAAGAAAACATAAGCGACTTCAATTTAAAATAAAATTCAGACACGACTAAATTTTATAAGAAGCTATGAATGACTACGTGGACTATTAGGAAACCGCCACACCAATTTCCATAAAATTTATATGAGGTCACCTCTCAAGTATTTTGTACCAAAAAAATGAAGATAGCGGAGCTATCGCGCAAGATACGTACCAGAATATACAACGGAATTGAGAACCTCCCCTATTTTAAAGTCGGTTAAAAAGATAAAAATTTTGTTATCGAATATAGCGAATAATTGATTATTATTATTGGTCTAGCCTCAAACCAAATACTCATAGGCTTAGTAGTGCAACGCCATCTATAGTTAAATACAACAGTCAGTTTGTGCAGATAATTCGCCAATAGGATTTTTTTTCGGTTTTTTGTTAGAAAATACTTAGCTACAAATTAAATACAACGATATTAAGACGTTGATAAAGAGGGAGCCCTTTTTATAATAGTTTTTCTCAAAAATAATAAAGTGGCCAAGTGCGAGTTGGACTCGCCCATGAAGGGTTCCGTTGCAGCAAGTAACATAATATACATAGTACACATAGTTCTTGTAGTTCGTTGTAACTTTGATCGAAGTTTCAATAATAGTGTATTTATGACGTACTAAAAAAAACTACTCATCAGATCGAGTTCAAACCAATTTTCGTTGGTAGTTTACATAGTAATGTACATTATATTTTTTTTTTAGATTTTTCATTCTCTTACTTTAGAAGTTAGAGGGGGGGGGACACACATTTTACCACTTTGAAAGTGTCTCTCGCGCAAATTATTCAGTGTAGACGAAACTGATTATAGAAACCTCAACATCATTTTTAAAGACCTATCGATAGACACCCCACACGTGTAGGATTGATGAAAAAAATTTTTTTGAGTTTCAGTTCTCAGTATGGGGGGCAACCCTAATTTTTCTTTTTTTTAATTTTTTTTGTTTAAATCTTAATGCGGTTTACATAATACATCTACTTACCAAGTTTCAACAGTGTAGTTCTCATAGTTCCGGCAAAAAGTGGCTGTGACATACGGACGGACAGACAGACAGACAGACAGACATGACGAATCTATAAGGGTTCCGTTTTTACGTTTAACGGAACCCTAAAAATAGCAATTAATTTAATAGCGTGTTTGTTGCATTTAAAATGAGTAAATGAAACTGTCCAAATAAGGTAAATTCTCCGTTGCGACGGATAGTTACACTGTAAATTTCACTCACTACGCTGCAGATACTATGTATCACTTATATTATGGAGAAACACCATCTCTTACTAGCTATCTTGTAACACGTTGATATGGCTCAATGGCTACTTTGTAGCGAGATGCTATATCACACTGGCAGTATTGTAGTAATATATTATGTTTCACTGGCTACGGTGTAGCGATATATTATGACATACTGGCTACGTCACAGTGAGATCGTATGTTGTATGGCTACGTTGTAGCGAGATACTATATCTCACTGGCAGTATTGTAGTAAGATATTATGTTTCACTGGCTACGGTGTAGCGAGATATTATGACATACTGGCTATGTTACAGTGAGATCGTATGTCTCACTGGCTACGTTGTAGCGAGATACTATATCTCACTGGCAGTATTGTAGTAAGATATTATGTTTCACTGGCTACGGTGTAGCGAGATATTATGACATACTGGCTATGTTACAGTGAGATCGTATGTCTCACTGGCTACGTTGTAGCGAGATACTATTATCTCACTGGCAGTATTGTAGTAAGATATTATGTTTCACTGGCTACGGTGTAGCGAGATATTATGACATACTGGCTATGTTACAGTGAGATCGTATGTCTCACTGGCTACGTTGTAGCGAGATACTATTATCTCACTGGCAGTATTGTAGTAAGATATTATGTTTCACTGGCTACGGTGTAGCGAGATATTATGACATACTGGCTACGTTACAGTGAGATCGTCTTCTCGCTACAGCGAGATACTATATCTCACTGACAGTATTGTAGTAAGATATTGTCTTTCACTGACTACGGTGTAGGGAGATATTATGGCTGGCCTCGTGGCTTAGTTGGTATTAGCTCTGCCTGCGAAGCCGAGGGTCGTGGGTTTGATCCCCACCCAGTGCAAATATTTGTGTGATGAATTCAAGTGTTTGCACTGTGGCTGGGTATTTATATGTATAATAAGTATGTATTTAAAAACTATATAAGTATTATATCAGCAATCTGGCCACCATCATACAAGCTTTGCTTAGTTTGGGGTCAGATGGTGTGAATTGTCCACCAATATTTATTTATTTATTATGACATACAAGCTACGTTGCAGCGAAATGCTATCTTTTTTACCTACAAATAAATAATAGCATAATGGAACTGAACTGTACTGAATTGTACGAGTATATAGAGTTGCTGAATTTGCGCGTACAGCTTTAAATGGCCTCTTACAGCCCGCTACATCGTCTCTTACGTCCATAACTTGTATTATAAAAACGAGCTCAAATTCAACAAAAACGACAGTTTCTCGTATAAAAATATTCTATAGCGAGACATTTTTGTCTTGAGCTGTTTTGTATATCATGGGTAAAAACGGAGACTATATGAAATAGATTATTTATAAACTGTCGTTACTTCAAAGAGTGTTGCAACATTACAATGTCTAATTCTTTTATCCCGTTTTGGCATCGGTATCACTTACCCATTTGTATCCATTCAATCGTTATCTATGAACATGTTTTACGTCCTCTGACTCTTGTACTAAGAGATGGCGACAGCAAAAAGGACACCTATTCTCATTGTTTTCATTCCGATCATCAATAACCTGCGCCCGCGCCGCCGCCGCCGTGGGCACAGATGTTTGCACACTCTGTAATTGTCCACCCCCGCACCGCGCCGCCTGCGCCGGCCCTGGCGTTTGAAGTCGCCGGGAAAATGTTGATTTTAATCCAATTACGGGCCTGGATCACTTATTTGAACGGGCCAAATAATATTTCTCTATTATTTTACTCTTAAGATATATATCAAAGGTGTCAATGTTTATTCATATTGAACTCTTTACCATGTTAACCGATATTCACGAAAGGAGCTTGTTCAAACTGGGCTATCCGTGGACAACATGTTCTTGATAATTTGATTTGGTCAAACAACCCATTTATTTTTGTAAAGAATTATCACGCGTTATTTTAGTACCCAGATCAATAAACTAAAAGTTCATTATATGTATAAGTATTTTAATCTTTATTTTCAACTTCTCCAATTACCAATTGTAACTAATACTTGGTAATTGTAATTGTAATATATACTATGCCATATTATGCCAGGCTCGACTTTTGTCCTGAGAAAATGACGGGAACAAAACAGCGAATCTCTGTCAGTTCTTAAATTATTGTCTGTTGTTTGATTCAGTTGTTGTCAGTTGTTGTCAGATCAAAGTAATTTTCTTGGAAAAAATTTCATTACTAACAATAATAAAGATAATATAATTAAAATGATAAATATAATTATAATAATAAATAATAACAGATAATCTTGTTCTCAGTTTTATGAGAACCAGTTCGAGTATTACGATATTGAAATGAAATACAATTAACGCGCCGACTCCATCAATTCAAATTTGTGCATGTTATCTCGGGGAATCAATCATAATAAGTTATAACTGATTTAACCAGCCATTAGCACTTTGAGAGCTACCGGCGGCTATAAACTAATCCTGTGCCTAAACAATTATAAAGCGATATTATGACTACTAATTTTATCACATATAATTTTACTTGTTCTATTTATACAAGCAAGCGAGTGCATCCAAATAACTAGTGCGTAATTTATCTGGGAATATTGCCCTTCAAACAGTGAAGGTAGTATGTATTAGTGTTAGGTCCTCAAGAGGACCCTGCAAGGAGTCCTACCACTACTATGAAAGAGTAATTAGATGACTGACTTCCACACACTTAGTTTGAGGCTAGATGATGTTGTGTTAGAAATGTCCACTAGTGTTTATTTACCTATTTGATTTATTTATTACAAGGTGTCACTGCATTCTTCTCGCATCCCGTAAGCAGCCGCGTGCTATTTGTAGGTTTGACATAACGGCTCAGCACTTCGATTCTTCGGCTTCAACTGTTGGATTCAATTCAAATGTGTTTACCGATTGAATGCAAATTCGGTACAAACCGGTGCAGCCGAGCGACTCGGGTACTCGGCTCGGTGGAGCGGCCGGGGCTGGATATTATGTCATGACTCCATTCTTTGAAAACAAACGCTACTAGAAGTTATACCTAACATTTCCAAGGTCATAAGAACATGCCTCCTTCCCGAAGCCTGTGTAATATAAACTGTAATGTGTAATATTGTTTTAATGGTAGAACTATTTTAAAGAGTCCGCCTGGAGATGCATCAAACCTCTGCCAGTTATAACGCCGGAACAGTACCTAATATGAAAACATTACCATGTTCGGGTTTAGACAGGAATATTTGCAGCTTAGAGGATAAATAAATGTTTACTCTAAGATTTGCAGATACATTATAAGGCAACGAAATAAATCATTTGGACGAGCAAAGTGCAGAGGTTGGGTTTCTTCATGTTCTAATAGCACAGCGATATTGTGCTTATTATAAACAGGCATCTTTGTTACCGCCGAACACATGTGTGGGTCGTCCCGTCAGTCCTATTATGTTTACATTAAAAAAAAAACATTTTAAAAACACAGCGCAATTGTTTAAAATTTTAGCTCATACATATGTGGTTATGTATGCAAGTGCCTAAAGCAAATATCTACTCATTAATCTAAGATACCTACCGCAGTGAATAAAACAGCTGCTAATTTTAGAAAAGCTGACTGGTTCGTTGAAACATTAGTGTATAGTGCCCTAAATGCATTTTGCAAAGAAAAAAATCTATGGGTCATCCGTCAGGTGAGCTACGATGCCGAGATACACAGACACGTTACACTTACAACATTCTGTCGTTTTTGTGTCTGACGGTAAAAAGGCGAGACGGTGGATATTATCTATTCTATGACGGTGGTCAAGTGTAAACCTTATCAAAAAAAAAATGCTCATTTTCTGTATTCGCAAAATTCTACGCGCATGTCAACGCGGGCAAACACTAGTATCCACTAATATTATAAACGTGATAGTTTTTGTAGTGGTAGGACTCTTAGCAGAGTTCGCCTGGGGAAGTACCACACCTTTGCCAATTATTCTACCGCCAAGCAGTAATGTGCAAACATTACTGTGTTCCGGTTTGAAGGGCAATGTTTCCAGAGAAATTACAGGGCTTAGAGATATAACAACTTAGATCTCCGGGTGACAAGCGCAGTGCAGTGCTAGGTAATGGTTTGGACTCTTCATGTTCCAATAGCTGTGTGTCACTGTGCTGTTATGTGGCAGGCATGTTGCTTACCATCAGGCACATGTCCTGCTCGTCTCGTCACTCTTTATTAAAAAAAAGTTTGGATGTTTGTTCCTGAATCACGTCACAACAGCTGAACGGATCAGATTGAAATTTGGAACAATAGATCGTTTATGGTCTGGAACAGCACATAGACTACTTTTAATCACGGGGAAATAACGGGAACGGGAACTGCACGGGTAAAACCGCGTGGCGCTGCTAGTATAAAAATAAATTCAAAGAATCTCCTATAAGCCCGTTCAATGTTTTCCGGTACACAGAGGTAATAAAACAAACATCGACACTTGCACATTAACCTTCAGATTCATTACATTAATTTGATTTGATGACTAAACGTTTTAATTATAACCGTTTTGATATAACATTGAATAAACATGGCACGACTCTCTCATCTTTGCATATTAATTTATATGAACAACAATATGATAAATATACAACGTGTTGCAGAAAGGTGCAACAATATTTATGGTAGTTCATCTACATTAAGTTTTGAATCACGTATGTGAAAATTAGGCATGAAAGCTCAAAAATTTTTTTCCATAAAAAAAAATGTTTTTGTCGGTTGTTATTTCATTTGTCATACTCCTAATGGCGAGATCTCCGCACGGATTTTTGTACGATGTCACGGCGTCGCCGGCAAGGTCGTTTGTCTGCTGTACATGCTTTAGGGTTGAAGCTGGTGATTTGGTGGAAATTTTACGTCAAACTTTGACTCGAATTATCTCGTGATCTACCGTGCTGAGGGGAAAGAGACCTTGGGTGATGAAGTCTACATCAGTGTTAGAATGGACTGTTAAAATATTGTTGGGGGTAAATCCACCACGTTGTATATTGACTAGTATCACTCTGCAGTTTCACCCGCATAGTTAGCGGTGCGGTTATTTTTCCGCAATGAAAAGTAACCTAGGTGTAATTTCAGATCATAATCAATCTGTGTTCCAAATTTCAATCCGCGTTCAGGTGTTTCGTTGTGATTGAGCAACAAACATTCAATTTTTTGCGTCTATAACATCAGTAAGCTTAAATTATAAGAAAATAACAACTTGGACCCGCGACTTACCTACTTACCTGATTTAACCCTTTTAAATATTTTTAGTTGACTGGCCTCGTGGCTTAGTTAGTAGTAGCTCTGCCTGCGAAGCCGAGGGTCGTGGGTTCGATTCCCACCCAGTGCAAATATTTGTGTGATGAATTCAAATGTTTGCACTGTGTCTGGGTGTTTCTCGTACAAAAATATTATAATAAGTATGTATTTTAAACTATATAAGTATTATATCAGCTATCTGGCCACCATCATACAAGCTTTGCTTAGTTTGGGGTCAGATGGTGTGTGAATTGTCCACCGATATTTATATTTATTTATTTATATTTATAAACTTTGAATGAAATTTTCATTTATTTGCTAGAATAAAATATGTATATAATAAAAGCCTAAAAATTAAGTAGCTAGCTACTCGTTTTTTTATCGAGTACATTTCGGAGAGTGGTCAACTGATCTGCATGATCCACCACCACCTTGCCCTTTTTTCTATCGGACTGCTCGTAAATCGAAATAGCAACATCGTTTCCTATTGGATGTCCTAAAGACACAAACGAGGAAGTTTCGTTTCACTTTTGTGATAAAAACGTCTAGTCTGTGGAATGCACTGCCCGAGTGGAGTTTTCCCGATGGTTATAATCTTCATGTCTTCAAGTCCAAAGTGAATCAGTTTCTTCTAGGCAAGCACGCTCCATCGTAGACCTCATCATCGCTTAACATCGAACGAGACGGCGCTCAAGTACAAACCAATCATAGCTAAAAAAGTATTTTACTCCCAAAAGAAGCTGCCGTAATATACCTTATTAACTAAATGCTTCTCACAATTGAAATGTTAAAAATGGATCGACAAACCTGTGTCTGTGAACAATGCAAGGCGAGCTTGGTATGCTAATAATATTTAAACCTATTAGAGTAATGTAATCATTACAATTTGGTGCAAGGTACAAGAGACTTAAGGCGAGGTCGAATCTTATTTAATAAACAAGCGTGTAATACTCGCCATTATACATCTTACTTACTTATTATTATATGCCACTTACCACATTATTTAATAGTAAATGTTCGTTTATTACTGGACGTAAGCTTCTTATAACTATTATAGCAAATTGAATCACAATGTCGATGTCACTTTCATTGTTACGTTATTACATTATTATTTTTTCTTATTTATGTGATCGCTTGTTTTTTTACAAATTCTGAATGTTGACAGAATTCAGTGTTTTCTACTTGCTACAACAGCAATATTTCCGAAGCAGTATTGTGCTGATCACATGATGACATCTAACGCATATTAAACATTTGCTACTGTACAAAAATTTACTACTCACCACTTAACAGAAAGAACAGAAGTTTCTTAAAATTATTGACTTTTTGATTTAAATTTGGTTTGCGCTTGAATGGTGAGCAATAAATAATGAAGTAGCCAAGTGCGAGTTGGACTCGCCCATGAAGGGTTCCGTTCCAGCAAGTAACATAATATACATAGTTCTTGTAGTTCGTTGTAACTTTGATCGAAGTTTTAATAATAGTGTATTTATGACGTACTAAAAAAAAACTACTCATCAGATCGAGTTCAAACTAATTTTCGTTGGTAGTTTTTATGGTAATGTACATCATATATTTTTTTTAGTTTTTTCATTCTCTTACTTTAGAAGTTAGAGGGGGGGGGGACACACATTTTACCACTTTGGAAGCGTCTCTCGCGCAAGTTATTCAGTGTAGACAAAAATTATATTAGAAACCTCAATATCATTTTTTAAGACCTATCGATAGACACCACACACGTGTAGGTTTGATGAAAAAAAATTTTTTGAGCTTCAGTTCTCAGTATGGGGGGCACCCCTAATTTTTGTTTTTTAAAAAAACTTTTGTAAAAATCTTAATGCGGTTCACAGAATACATCTACTTACCAAGTTTCAACAGTGTAGTTCTCATAGTTTCGGCAAAAAGTGGCTGTGACATACGGACGGACAGACAGACAGACAGACAGACAGACAGACAGACAGACAGACAGACAGACAGACATGACGAATCTATAAGGGTTCCGTTTTTACGTTTTACGGAACCCTAAAAACACAAAATGAAGAATGAGAGAGGTAACAGCCATCAGGATTCGAACCGAGGCCTCGTAATTTCTAAAGCGACCGTTTCCCATTTGCGCTAAACAGACGACGTGCAAATTGCCGAAATTTGTTATCGTATTCTAATGACATTGTATGAGTTTTTCATTGCCTCAAAAAGCCTCTAAATTGATGTTTTCCTTGAATAAAACCTAGCTAGATCGATTTATCGTCCCCGAAACCCCCTGCATACAAAATTTCATGAAAATCGTTCGAGCCGTTTCCGAGATTCAGATTCTATATATATAAATATACATATATAGGTACAAGAATTGCTCGTTTAAAGGTATAAGATAAAACTCAATCTATACAGTTTTAATGGTCTAGTTTATGTAACATCTCTCTAACCTTGGCCATTAATAACACATTGTAGCAAAGAACTAGTAAAGGGATTTGAGAGGATTTCAAAAGGATAATCTAAACGGATTTGTGTGTATTCGATTGAGACTGATTGATATTAGCACTGTAGGGTTTCGATAAATCGAACTTTCGTTTTATTTGCAAAATACAAACAGCATTGTATCCCACTAATATTGTAAATGTCAAAGTGGAAGTTTGTTGCTTAATCCCAATGGAACAGCTGAACAGATCGAGTTGAAATTTGAAACACAGTTAGATTATATAGTCTAGAGTAGCACATTTTTGCCACGGGAAAATAACAGGAATGGGAACTATGCAGGTAATAGTGCGAGGTACACCTTGTTTTTATATATAAATGAATAACTAGCCACTAGCTACGTGTCGTCGTGACTGGCGCCGGCGGACAAACGTAAGACATCCATCGCCACATAAGTCCCATCCTTCTCTTTTGGTTGCCTACTCTTTTATTCAATTGTTGGGTTTATAAATTGTCCAGTTATGAAAATTTTAACAAGCGCATACAAGAAGAGTATCTGACAATTCCTACACACATCTTGCAAACAGATCAAAAATAAAAATTATATACAAAAATGTCAAAAGTTTGGTAATCTAAAACTTTCTCGAATCCACTTGAAAACCCAAAAATAAATTCATTAAAATTGGTCCAGCCGTTTAGGAAGATTTTAAGTAGAAACACGTACAGAAGATTTATAAACATAGGTCTACGTTAACTGTCAAGCGATTGGTTCGATCTAAGCCAATTGAGATTCAGTGGCGATATGTCACGCTTACTAGACAGTCAGCCGATACTGATCTCTTGCGATGAGATAACATCGAGTAGAACTTGACTCGTGTTAGAAACATTCTGGATTATTATATGTACCTACTATATCCCAATATAATAAGTAGTTTATGATAATAAACTACATTTTAGGTACTAGACTAGTTTATAATAAAGTGGCCAAGTGCGAGTTGGACTCGCCCATGAAGGGTTCCGTTGCAGCAAGTAACATTATATACATAGTACACATAGTTCTTGTAGTTCGTTGTAACTTTGATCGAAGTTTCAATAATAGTGTATTTATGACGTACTAAAAAAAACTACTCATCAGATAGAGTTCAAACTAATTTTCGTTGGTAGTTTATATGGTAATGTACATCATATATATTTTTTAGATTTTTCATTTTCTTACTTTAGAAGTTACAGGGGGGGAACACACATTTTACCACTTTGGAAGTGTCTCTCGTGCAAATTATTCAGTGTAGACGAAAATGATTTTAGAAACCTCAACATCATTTTTGAAGACCTATCGATAGACATCCAACACGTGAAGGTTTGATGAAAAAAATATATTTGGGTTTCAGTTCTTAGTATGGGGGGCAACCCTAATTCTTCTTTTTTTTTAATTTTTCTGTTGAAATCTTAATGCGGTTCACAGAATACATCTACTTACCAAGTTTCAACAGTGTAGTTCTCATAGTTTCGGCAAAAAGTGGCTGTGACATACGGACGGACGGACGGACGGACGGACGGACGGACGGACGGACGGACGGACGGACGGACGGACGGACGGACGGACGGACGGACGGACGGACGGACAGACGGACAGACGGACAGACGGACAGACGGACAGACGGACAGACGGACAGACGGACAGACGGACAGACAGACAGACAGACAGACAGACAGACAGACAGACAGACAGACAGACAGACAGACAGACAGACAGACAGACAGACAGACAGACAGACAGACAGACAGACAGACAGACAGACAGACAGACAGACAGACAGACAGACAGACAGACAGACAGACAGACAGACAGACAGACAGACAGACAGACAGACAGACAGACAGACAGACAGACAGACAGACAGACAGACAGACAGACAGACAGACAGACAGACAGACAGACAGACAGACAGACAGACAGACAGACAGACAGACAGACAGACAGACAGACAGACAGACAGACAGACAGACAGACAGACAGACAGACAGACAGACAGACAGACAGACAGACAGACAGACAGACAGACAGACAGACAGACAGACAGACAGACAGACAGACAGACAGACAGACAGACAGACAGACAGACAGACAGACAGACAGACAGACAGACAGACAGACAGACAGACAGACAGACAGACAGACAGACAGACAGACAGACAGACAGACAGACAGACAGACAGACAGACAGACAGACAGACAGACAGACAGACAGACAGACAGACAGACAGACAGACAGACAGACAGACAGACAGACAGACAGACAGACAGACAGACAGACAGACAGACAGACAGACAGACAGACAGACAGACAGACAGACAGACAGACAGACAGACAGACAGACAGACAGACAGACAGACAGACAGACAGACAGACAGACAGACAGACAGACAGACAGACAGACAGACAGACAGACAGACAGACAGACAGACAGACAGACAGACAGACAGACAGACAGACAGACAGACAGACAGACAGACAGACAGACAGACAGACAGACAGACAGACAGACAGACAGACAGACAGACAGACAGACAGACAGACAGACAGACAGACAGACAGACAGACAGACAGACAGACAGACAGACAGACAGACAGACAGACAGACAGACAGACAGACAGACAGACAGACAGACAGACAGACAGACAGACAGACAGACAGACAGACAGACAGACAGACAGACAGACAGACAGACAGACATGACGAATCTATAAGGGTTCCGTTTTTACGTTTTACGGAACCGTAAAAAGTACTTGACTATTTTACAAAATGACTACAGCGGTTGTAGAAGTACCCCAGAGAAGTCTAAGTAAAAAAAATACTTGACTATTTTATAGAAGTACTACAGAAGTTATAGAAGTACCCCAGAGAAGTCAAAATACTCGACGGCCTAAGAGAAGAGAGGCACGAGGGAATCACCCTCGGGACCACCCTACCCTAAAAAATACTGGACTATTTTAAAGTACTTGACTATTTCATAAAAAATATTGAACTATTTTGCAAAAAATTTTTTTTTAAGTTACAGAAGTACCCCAGGGAAGTCAAAGTACTCGACAGCTTAAGAGAAGAGCGGCACGAGCGAGTCTCTCTCGTTCCCGCCTCTCGTGTACCCCAAAAAGATACTGGACTATTAAATGAAATGATTTGTCTATTTTACCAAATTATTACAGAAATTATAGAAGTACCCCAGAGCGCAGAGAAGTCAAAATACTCGATGGCCTTAGAGAAGAGCGACACCAGGTAGCCTGGTGACGCTATACCCCAAAAGATATACTTGATTGACTACTTTAGTAAAAACTACTTGACTATTTGACAAAATGACTACAAAAGTTAGAAGTACCCCAGAAAAGTCGAAGTACTCGACGGCTTTCGAGAAGAGGGGCACGAGCGAGTCCCCCTCGGTGCCGCCGACGCACGGCACGCGCGTGTAGCGCGGCTCGAGGCACAGCGCGCGCGCCGCCAGCGTGCTGGCTCGCATCTCCGGCACCGCCAGCGAGCCGAAGATCTTGCGCGGATCGTACCACCCCGTCTCCTTCATCGTCTGATGTAATATATTTAAAGATAAAACTTTCATTACACCGCCTCAAACTTTTTTGTCTGTTTTGTCATCACAACAACCGAACAATAACTCTAGAAGAATTTTGTAACCCAGTCCTACAAGGAGAATAAATGATTTATGATTTCATCTATTACATGCCGCGTGGCGGTCGGCCGCGGAGTACCCCTACTACGCGCTGAAAGGCGCTCGTCAGAGCAGCCGAGGGCAATATGGCGGCGTTACTCGTTAAGTTACTTAAATGAAATATAAAAAAAAAGTGTAGTTAAAGTCTACAATGCGAAAACAAATCACTTTTACCGTGGTTTCGTAAAACCACACATTTTTTATTTTAACTACAGTTACTAACTTTTCTAGATTTACACCTAACCGCCATCTCGCATGATTTTAGCTACGATGAGATCTACAATGGAACCTGCTTACTTAGAAGAAACCGATTCACTCTCGATGTTTAGACACAGTTCGCGTGTTTCTAACTATGCTAATATTGTAAAGCTGAAGAGATTATTTGTTTGAACGCACTAATCTCTGGAACTACTGGACCGATTTCAAAACTTTTTTCACCGTTGGATATGTACGATTCCTGTTCCCTGATTCGATCTCGATGTTCAATCCCTGAGTGCTATATTTTGTAATATTTTGATGTATAATAGGCTATACCTATATTATCTACCACGGGTGGAAGTGGAGAGCTAGTAATTTTATAAATGGACTAAGTTTGACCTTACTAACCTAACTCACCTAACCGATGTAGTTAAAATACATAGTTACTTACTTAAGATAAATTAAGTATGTCTTGAAATATTTTGTTTGTATAAGTATTACATTATTACATTACCACAAGTAGTATCTGTTTGCGAATGTATCTGCGTAAAATTCAGAAAACGGGGATTTAGAAATGAATGGCCTAAGTTGCTCTCCTTTTTTTCAGAATAAAAATCGCCCATTCCAGGGAAAAAATATCTAAGTTCACAATTTTAGGCTGATCAGTTCAGTACTTCCAACGTGGTTTCAACTTTCAGGACCTTCTCTCACAAGGAGATAATACCTAAATGCCAATAATCCACCATACTGGTCAAGTACGGACTGGTTGATGACACACGTCTTCAACCACGTCAAAGATTTGTGTATGTTTGCCTTTCTTATACCGGTTTCCTCACAATGATTTCCTTTACCGTTTAATGTAGTGATGATGATAAAATTACTTCAGAGAGTGCAGGTGGAATCCGAACCAGCTATCTAGGAATTGTTAATCGGACAATATCACCACTAGTCCACCACAGGCCAACACCATAGACTGCTATAAAAGGTGACAAAAATGCTCCAGATGTTCCTTGAATAATTAACTAAACGAGAGTGGATGAAACGAGTCTGCCTGGTAATGGAGATTAAGTGGATTTAAAGTAGCTCCTAAGTACCGAGTTTCAGATACAAACTTATACTTAGGATACCTTATAGTTTTAACATGGAACATGTTCTGCATTTAAAATCTCATTCTGGATGTTTCATAGTAAATCGTTTGGTCAGAGAGAATCGATCGAATTACAAAATAAAAGATTTTCTATGAAAATAATCTTAGCATTGCAATACAATGAGAAGTTTATGACAAACCAGCAAAAAAAAATTGGCAGCCATAGGAACTGCTAATAGAAGTAAAAACTTACAACTCAGAATTTGATAGCTCACTTTGGAAACTACGCGGGTGAGACCGGAGGGCGTGCTCATAAGCATGGCCATGTAGAAATGCGTCAGCCAATGAGAAATGCTGACGCATTTCTAGATGGCTAATGGCTATTGTCCCGAGTTTACCCGAAGATTTCTTATCATTCCCGAACGTGACGCTAGAATTCAATTCACAGCCCGTGAAAAATCTGTCTGTGGCGCGCCAATAGATGTTTTCACTTCAATAATGACAATCCCTATTGTTTGTGAAGATTTCTTCATTAGACGTTACGTGTAAATACTATTATATATATATATATATATATATATATATATATATATATAATACAACCTATTTGACTTAACACCCCGTTGCTGTGTAACATCGTTACTTATAATACACCACATAACCGCAATGCTGCGGAGTTTCAAAATTGCGAGACGACTTCCGCTTCCAAATTTAATTACAATTTACCTATAACTATATTACGTGAAGCATGGATGGAACGTGAATAAGGAACTGGGGATGCTTGAATTTTCAATATTACGTGCACGGAAAAGAGTAAAATTGTTGATTATTTAGTTTTTATAGAAGAGTGAAGAAAATCAAATGAAATTAACATATCTTTAAGGCCGGGTCACACAGAGGCGATCCGGTAGCGATAGCGATCCGATAGCGATAGCGATCCGATACCGAGTATGGAATCGCGCCCGCTTGCTGTGTGTCAGGTTGCATACAAATTCGAACATTACAAAAAATATCGTCTCGCTATCGGATCGCTATCGCTATCGGATCGCCTCTGTGTGACCCAGCTTTTATGCGTTAATAATATGATCCAATTTCAACGACTACCGCTACCAAATATTAATTTAAATCCCAACCGCATTTAATTTCATGAAATTTTATTCACAAACAAAATAAATTGTTTATCGTTTGTGAAAATTGTGAATATATGAGCTAGTCGTGGTGATAACCCACATTTATTGGAACAAGAAAAATAAGCCAAAGTTGAAAAATTAAAAATGAGTCGTGTTGAAAGAAATTGACGTGCTAGCTAGAATTACAAGTTCCATTATGATTCATTATTTTACGTGAATAACTATATGAAGAATATTTAAAATCACTGTATGCAATGACGTCATGAAGCTAAAACGAAACAACTCAAGGAATTAGAAACCAATGAAACAGGTATAGAGATAATTAATTAATTGTAAGTAACAAGATGGCTACCGGCTACCACACGGGAATCTAATACTATCGAAAATGAGTCAAAGTTTTTTTATTATAACTTAACACTTGAATCAGTTCAGAACACTTGAAACCTATTGTTCTAAGACACATATTTTTTGATATCGCTCCAATAGAGTCTCGAGTTTATTCACTACAAACAAAACACAAGCTATTATAGATAGGCATGGTAGAGGTACTGCACGATAAATTCGATCACCACCTTCTATGCGTAATCACATACAATTCGGAATAGTTGCGTGACGAAAACAATGCGAGTTTCCTTTCAGCAACCTCTCCTTGCCCTATTTGTGTTCCAACTCATAAATATTTAAGTGTTTCGTACATAAAAGTGATAAGACGGGCCGTAGACATAATAAAAAACACTCCAATATCGGAAAGTTCATCTCGGAATTCGCAACAAAGGGCCCCGAGCCAAGATTACAAACGTCTTCTTTAGCCGCGGGTCTCGTTACGCAAGAGGATGGATGGGGACAAAAACAACGTTTAATTTTCTTGGAACCTGGCCCGCTCTATTTGAAGTCCACAGATTCTTACAAGTAAATCACAGTTTAAGAATATCAAGGCACCTAGTTGATTCTAAATCAAAATTGGGGTAATCAATGTTGATAGAGCTCTGAATTTTACTAATATTACAAACTAGCAGCGCCCCACTGTCTTAACCGCGTAGTTCCCGTCGTTTTACCGAGATAAAAAGTAGCCTATGTGTTCGTCCAAACTATATTCTAACTGTCTTCCAAATTTCAGGCCGATCCGTTCATCCACTCCGTTCGTTACCACGTGATTACGCAACACACATCCACATATCCAAACATCCGAACATTCACATATATTAGAATGTGAAAGTTTGCATGTTTGTTGATCAATCAAGTCGCGACGTATTGGTTTGAAATTTAAAATTATACAGTTATATTATAGTATATTATAGCTTTTTTATTGCGGAAAAGTAACGGGAACGGCCACTACACGGGTGAAACCGCGGGTACTGCTAGAAAGATTTAATTTTGTAGCGTCTAGGATTTCACTAAGCCAAAGATTATTCACGACTCGCCGGAGCGAAGTGATTTCGTGATGGCCTTGACCCTGAAAGTGGCTGTCCAGTAACAGTTAATTTCTTACTCAATCATTCCACTCATTTCAAACTCGAAATGGAGTTTCACAGCCCGCTGATAAGGCTAATGACTGAATCGGTTGGAAGCCACGATTTCAGACACTAAGTGGGACTTTTACTAGAAAAAATGCGTGGTTGTGGCATATTTTATTTCGCGCATCGTTTCATCAATCTCAGTGCAAAGTGAAAAACAATCACACACGAATTTTTCTAAAAAATTCTTCGGATGCAGTACCTAGTCGTTATATTTTTTTTGCTTTCGACACTATTCATTTATTTAATTAATTCATAGCTACCTACTTAACATACAGTCAGGCAAATATGTACATATCATAAAATAATTATTATGTCCTAACTCAAAATAGTCGTGACAGATTCTTTGATCTCATCACACATTAATATTAATACATTTTAAACAACAATACTGCAACTTAATCGTCGTTACTAAAAAAATAAGACCATTTTGAATTGCGCCGTCTAACATAATATCTAACAACTTAAAAGGAAAGCAGTGTCTAAAGCTGATACCGTTTTCCAATATGGCTAGTTAGGTAAACAACGGCGGTCAAAAGTTTTTTCAGGAGTATGGGTTCATATCCCCATCCCGTTAATACGTAAATGTCGACCCAATTCTCGGCCAAATGTTGACAAACTAAATTAACCGTTCGCAAACACATCGGAGCACTTTTACAACGGATATTGTTATAGGTAATTGTTTTAGTTCTCTCTGGCAACATGTTAGTTTGTTAGTGTTCACGGTAACATTGTTTTATAGAAAATAGGAAAAAATTGTGAATAAATGGCTAACATCTCGAAAAAAACCCGGATGGAACGAAGTTCTTGTCGATTAATTAGTGAAGGAATTGTAATAAAAAAATTAAGTTACAATAAAAAAAATAACTTATTAACAAATATAATGTATCCTATATAAAAATATAATAATCCTTTATAAAAACTATTATTCTCAGGAAAAAAAGAACAAAAAAAAGAGTGTTGAGAGAAAAAAAGAACAAAAAAACAGTATAGCGGTAACTACCGGGATTCGAACCGGGGGCACCTATCTTCATAGTTGACCCCTTACTTACTAATTGCGCCAATCGATCATTGTTGACATGGGTGAAATTTGTTATCGTATTCTAATTCTATTACGTCATAGGCACGAAACGTTACAACTTTTTCGTGAGAATTTTTTCCGTCTAGCTCCCTTTCATAACGCGCGATAAGGAACTTCGTTCCAAAAACGATTTTGTTTATGTAAAAAAACTCACCACACGTTAAGAGAAATTTCACGAAATGAAACATCGTTTTTTGCGAATATTTTCCTTCAAGGCCCAGCGGGGATCCAACTCATCAGTCGTCTTATTCGTCGATTTCGTATAACGTAAAATTTTGCTTACGCCCCTACAATTGAGCTTACGCACAGGTAGTACTATGTTTCTTTCAGCGTATTGTGGCAGTTCTAGTATCTCGCGATATACATAGCGAGGGAGAAGTAGACTTGGACTGGGCACATTTCTAGAATGGATGATTGCCAATGGACAAGATTAGTGTAAACCCAGGGTCTTGTTTCACGACAAAAAAAGCCTGCTATCATGACAAGGAGGCTGAGATTGGATGAGTCGAGCACGAGACCGCCAGAAGTGAAAAGGCCTCTCACAAAAACTATCAAAAGACCGTGATGTTGAAGATGATGACAGAAAACCGCTAAAAATAGAAAGAGGGAGAAATTGCTACGACCAAAACGAGCAAAAGGTCGTGATGATGATGGTAATCAATTCAAACATATGGTCAAATAAGACTGCTTAAGATGTGTGAAATTCTGTTGCTACAATTCAGATTTCAGAAAGGTAACGTTAAAAAACTTCATACGCTCATTCTAATACACGTAAGTAGATAAGTTGTAAACTTTAAGTTCCCTGACCAGTATTATTGTAGTAAAGAAAAATAACTTTAAGTCCGCAGATAAGTTTGCACTTTTGTCTCCATTTTTATCGATGTGTGGTCACATTTGTGACGTGTTTGCCGCAACATTCTCTGGCCAAATATTGACCGACCAAATTACCTTCATAGACAAAGCGACGGGAGAGTTTTCCCGTATATATGTAGGTACGTACGGTTATTGTTATCGTTATTATGATGAGTTTTGTTTGGGATCATACCTAACATTTTCACAGATTTTCGTACGTCAAGTTACCTGACTAGGTAGAATATTTTGGTACATCAACATGTGGGTCATGGAGATTGTAGATATAAATAGTATCGAGTATCTATACCAATATTAGGCTGTGTTTCCACCACGGATATGCGAGGATGCATAGCGAGGGATGTGTTTGTAAAGAACCAATACTATCGCTTCATTTACCTCGCCTCGGTCAGCATAACTCTGGTGGAAACGGCTCAGCGGAGCTAGGTTTTTGCGCATACAAAATAAGCGAGGGATGTGTGCGAGGAATGTGTTGCGAGGTTTGCGACATACTGTACCAGCCAGTCCATAGACGGAGTTGCAACGCATCCTCGCACCACACATTGTTCACAGCTGAGCTACACATCATCGTACGATACATTTTCCTCGCACAGCTTTGGTTGAAACCTCCATCCATTTTCACAACACAGCTAGACATCCTCGGACGACACATTTCCCTCGCACATATCTGGTGGAAACGCAGCCTTATAAAGAAAGAACGAGGATTTTGTTTGGATGTGTAGAGTAATATTCGGAATTACTGCATTAATACCAATAAATTTTACACCTCTTAAAACGCACAGGTTTCTAAACAAAATACTGAATATTCGAAAATAACAAAGTTATGATGATAATCGGCTCAGACGAAGTGGGGAAGGGCCGCAAGTTGAATAATAATTATATCTAATACAACTTTTTATTTTCTAAGCAAATTGCGTGTAATACGATTTTTGTAATTTTTTTTTAAATAAAGAGTGACGAGACGAGCAGGACATTTGCCTAATGGTAAGCAACATGCCTGCCACATAACAGCACAGTGACACGCAGCTATTGGAACATGAAGAGTCCAAATCATTACCTAGCACTGCACTGCGTCACTAGTCACACAGAGATCTATTAGTCGCAAATTACGAGTAAGCAAAGTTATACTGGAACCAGATAGCTGATATCTTACTCTTATTATAAATACTATAATTTGGCTGTTTAGATGATTGGATGTTTGTTGCTCTATCACAATACAACGGCTGAACGGATCGCGTTGAAATTTAGATCACAGATTATAGAAAATGAAGTAAACGGGAGCTACGCGGGTGAAATCGGGGCGCTGCCAGTACCTAATATTAAAAAGAAGAACATATAAGGTTTGAAACTGTTTTACCCGTTTTGTATGGAAGCGCGCGGGCGTCCGCGTAGCGCAGTTTCAAGCCTGAGATCATAAAATAAAGTAGGAGAAATAGCAGAGATATAAGCAATTTTGTTAGGCAATACAGACCAGGGTCCATATGCACATTAGGCTCGCACCTGCTCGCTAATAGCAGTTTCTCAGAGAGGCAATATTTCCGGGACGTATTTGGCAACACAGAACTACTGCAAGGAAAACGAAACTTGTTACTTCTCTTAGTGTATCGAAAAACGCTAACAAAGGTTTACAAAATCAATTTAATTTGTTTTTGATTCGTAACTAAGATGCTCGTAATTTATATTTGTAATTAAAACGACTAACATTTTTTTTTAATTCCAGTTCTGAAGGTGGCGATTGTTGAAATATGTTTTAATAGCATCTTGATGCCATTTAGGTATTTATTTAATTTAAAAGTAACTTTTTAGCTTTCAATAATGTTATTCAATTTGTTATTTTTCATTGTGTAAATAAGTTAATAATAATCATATATATCACTAAGATCTGTATAATATTTACAATATTTGTTAAAATCGCGTATTTTTTAAAACAATACACACACACAGGCTACTTATTATCGCGTGAAGATTATGCCAACGAGAACAACGTTAAATGCTTTTTTTTTTTTTTTTTTTTTTTTAATTTAAATTTTACAGCTCCACAGACTCCGGGGTCCGTGACCTTTGTCAATCGTTTTCTTTTTTTGTTACATGAATCTTGGATTGGAGAAGAAAAGGAAATAGGGGAGAGTAGGGAACATTTTCTTGCTAATTCTAGGACTATTTTATTTTCTAAGTCGCCTCCTCCCGGCTCAGCGCCTCCACCACGACTGCATTTCTATCCTTGATGGCCATCTGCAAATTGAACTCTCGGATGGTCTTCGGTGTTGCAGACAACGCTCGCCGCACGAACCGACCGATGGCGTCGTCGGTGTCGTCAGCGTAATATGTGAATGTCCCCGTGTGCCGTGAGATTGCGACGACCGCATGAGGCACGCTCTCGTGCAGCTTCGTGTTTGCCTTAGTTTTTATTGCGATTACCGACTCGTATGTTAGTCCCTGAGCTTCATGGATGGTAAGGATGCGTGACCCGGTGCCTGAACTATAACCCTGGTTTGTCAGGGTCTCCTTCTCCTCTTGAGTGTGAACTAAAAAGAGGGTGTTTGGTTGGGTGTTGGGTATTTGCGCTCCCTTATACCTTCTCTGCTCTAGGGACTTTATGCGAGGCGCCGAGGAATACATACCCGAGTATATTTCCCTCAGAGCATATGCGACGTCCATTGGGTTTCGATGTGTGCAGAGCAATTCAATAAATGCTTATTTTGTAAACGAATTTATATCGCGGTTACTAAGCGAGCCGTAATCGTCACAATGTCTCGCCAGCGGAATCGTAACAAATGACAGTCGACAGGGGAACGCGACAATTTGCGGAGATTGGGGGACGCTACACTCTGCCCACGGACGAGCCATTGTTGATGGCGGGAACACAATAAAACAGGTGTTAAACGTGTCTTTTTGTAATACTTAGTTCATCATGAACATCGTTATCAGCGGTGAGTGACGAGACGAGCAGCACATGCACTTGATCGATACGCAGCTATTGGAACGTAAAGAGTCCTAATCATTCCACTGCGTTTGTCACCTAGAGATACGATTGTCATACTAGAAATTTGAGATTTTTTATATCTATGCCCTGTAATTTCACTGGAAACATTTCCCTTCAAACCGGAATACAACGATGTTTTCAAATTACTGCTTGACAGTAGAATAACTGGCAAAGGTGTGGTACTTCCCCAGTTCGCCTTTTCACTTACGAACCGGTAGACTGTGGAGAACGGGGCCTGATTGGGTTCGATGGAGACACTCTTATTATGGTCGAACAGTAGGTAGGAGAGGTTACTTAATGCTAATTGTCATTCAAATAACATCATGACGCCTGCGATACATTCAATATGGTGTATTTTTATCAGCGGCAACAAAGACATTTGATGCAACTTTTGTGAATAGCTAGAGTGTAGAAAACGTTTCTTGACTGGGCTATTACCGACAGATACAATCATAAATAAATGACAAAGCCTGAGATTAGTAACCGGAATCCTGATTAGTAACCGGAAGCCTGAGAACGAAGATGACTCTCAATTTACGCAGCTACATATTACAAAGAAACGAGTCTACGTTCCGTTTTTCCTGCATATTTTCCGTTCCATCAGTTTCCCTCGGTACCTGCAGAGTGTAACGAGACGGAACGTAATCAGCCAGGACAGATGTCACTTCTCATACGGTCGCGCAGGGATGAGTAAAGCGAAAACAATAAAACAGTGATACCTTTGATAGACGAGGCATGAAAAAACGCAATAAACGTTGTAAGGATTTAGCATTATACGTGTTTTATTTGTGTTGGAATTATTTTTCTTTGATAAATTTAACAAGGTAATTCTGTTAGAGAGAGTATTCTGCACGGTATTTCCAACTAATAAAATTTATACAACCACAAACCAAGGTGCAGAGATGAGGTAGCTATTGTCATGTAAGTACTTATTTTTTACTTCATGCTTCAACTGAAAATGCATAATTTGTAATTTTTTCTGCTGCCCAGGAAGATATGTACCACTTCTCACCAGGGCTCCAAGATACAAGCTCGGTGCTTAGTTTAGGGCCCGCTAAATATCTTTTAGTACACAAACATGTTATCATACTCTTATTGTCATCCTTTTGTAATATCTTGTGTTGTATTTGTGTTCGATGTTACTTTCTGTGAGCAAATAAATTATTTCTATTCTAATTCAATCTAACTCACACACACAATTTAAGTTAAATAATTTGAGTAAGCCAATTAAACGCACTAATATAATGCAATTAGACTGCGACGTTTCAGTTTTTTTAAAGTATATTTACATAGCAAAGTAATATCTATGGAAACATTACCAATTATTATGGTGAAAATATCATCTACCTATTCTTATATCGATGCTGTAACTAAATTAAGTTGGTTGGTTTTTCAAAAAAACAATTTTCGGATTTCGATTAAATTCAAATGGAAAATTCAAATAGACAGCATAAGCTTTAAAACAAAAAAGAGTACTCGTTTCAGGGGTCTACGAATAATCGGCGAACATACAAAAACAAACATTCTGATGATTTTTTCTCTTCTAATCTTTTAAATCTTAAAAAGACACACCTTTTTTAGTGTTTCAGCTGGCTGTCTGTCTCTTTGTCACAAATCTGCATCGGAATATCGGTCGACTCGACTCACTCTTCTATATAATGATGACTAGCTGATACCTGCGACTTCGTCCGCGTGAAATAAATACTAAAGTAAATCAGGCAGTACCTATTTTTTATACCCAGACATATTTACGGTTACTAAAAATAGCTTATAATAAAACAATTTCATAAAATTTTGTGAAAGCGTAAAATACATTCGTCCCCCTTTTCAACTCCAATTTCATACGTACAATTCCATACAGTTCGAAATCACAAAATTGCTAGAACAAACATTTATTTGCTTCGTGTCAAGTGCCTAAATACAGAGTTTTACCTTCAACGATTGGAAGCTTTCCCCCCCATTTCAACCCCAATTTCACCCCCGTACAGTTCGAAATTACAAAATTGCTAGAAGCAACATTCGTTTGCTTCGTGTCAAGTGTCTATATACTCAGAGTTTCATGGTTTTATGTTCAACGGTTGGGAACTTTCATATTGACATTCATCCCCCATTTCCACCCCAATTTCACCCCCGTACAGTTCGAAATTACGAAATTGTTGATAGAACAAACGTTCGTTTGCTTCGTGTCAAGTGTCTATATACAGAGTTTCATGGTTTTATCTTCAACGGTTGGGAACTTCCATATTTTTTTATTTATTTTTTAATGGATTCCTAGCATTTGTAGTTTCTGAGATTCCTTGATGAGTGACCTTTCGCTTTTATATATATAGAGACTAGCTGACCCCGCAAACGTTGTTTTGCCTTAGTGAACAACCCTTGTCACTTAGGGGTATGAAAAATAGCTAGTAGCCGATTCTCATACCTACAGAATATGCATGTAAAATTTGGTTAAAATCAGTAAAGCCGTTTCGGAGGAGTAAGGAAACAAACACTGTGACACGAGAATTTTATATATAAGATAATATGTAATATGTAATAGATAAATATGCCGTAATTAATACCAGTCTTGCGAACAACTGTGACAACTTAAAACATCGTTTTGTATGTGGTAGGGCAAAAGGAAATGTAGAGAAGATATTGCGAATTTGCGAAACAGCAGCGGTTATTAAATTACCTAGTAGAGTATTACCATAAAACCAAGGATCATTACGTTCATATCAGGGTATTTAACGATGCTATAAATGTTTGCTTCTGACGTTACCAGATCATAAAGTCTTTATGTCGGTGCAATGCTTTGTCGTGAAACGTCTAGAGTTCACTGCGAAATAAGATAATGATACGGCAATTGAATATCCATACCGCATACGCATAGTTTGTTGAAATTTTAACTTATTTATGAATGATTATATATTTTTGTAATGCCGCTAACTTAAAACGGTGAAGGAAAACATCGTGAGGAAACCGACATGTACCTAGGACCTTTCGAAGTCATGTCTCATCCACTAACCCGCAGTGGGCCAGCGTGGTGGATTATGGCCTTAACTCTCTCCTTGCGAGAGAAGACCCCGAGTCCCAGCAGTGGGAACATTTAGTGGGCTGTTGATGATAATGATGATGAATGATTTTTTTTTTTGGTGCGTTAGTTAACTCTACGCCTAATTTACCAAACAAGAAATTACAACCAAATTGAAATACCTACTTAATACGACTTATTGCTTGGTAACTTAGACTGGATCTAACCTGAAAGACCATAACTCAGCTCCGATATGACTTACAGCAAATCTCAGGTAATGTTTCAAAAAAGTGACAACAGATTTTTGGCTGCTAAAGGAAATGGCGCCACTAGTTCATACAAAAAAAACTTTGAAAGACCATAACTCAGCTCCGATATGACTTACAGCAAATCTGATTGCACAAATACTCTTGAGGTAAGGTAGTGTTTTATAAAAGTGATAACGGATCTTTGGCCACTATAGAGAATGGTGCCACTAGTCTATATAAAAATACCCAAAATAAAACTTTGAAAGGCCATAACTCAGCTCCGATAATACTTACGGCAAATCTGATTGCACAAATACCCTTGAAATAAGGTAATGTTTAAAAAAAGTGACAACAGATCTTAGGCCGCTAAAAAAAACTACGCCACGAGCCCATACAAAAGTACCCAAACCCCTTTATAGTGAATCGGTTAACGCACTCTCCTCTTAGACGTTTTACTTCAGGCGAGATGATGGCCAAATGCAAGTCAAGCTTTAAATAAAAAAAAGGTGTGGTGTATTTAGATCACCGTTCTCGGCCGGAACGAAGTTAATACACGGTACGAAAAAAGGTCTTATTACAATTTTTCCATTTTAACTTTTATCCGCCTAAAGCATGTAACGAGCGACAAGGAATCTCGTTCCAAAATACCCTGTCTTCTATATATTTCAACTCAAAGTTCAACTGGATTTATGTTCGGTTGTAAGTTGTAACAAAGAACAAAAAATAAAAACATCACCTCAGCAACTAGAGGCACCATACAGTCGATAGGTGACGCGCACACAATCACGAAAGCTTTAGGGCACTCAGTGGCGATACAATCTGTGTACTGCTTCACAATGGGGGCTTGATAACAGAACCTTTTCTCCAGCGGCATATCCACGTTAAGGTATCCGCTTTCCAGCATTAGCACTATATCCGTGTTCTGGGGAAAAAAGGTTAGGGTTACTTTCAATAAACTGGGTAACGCGAAACGCCTGTACTTTGATAAATAAACTAGGTAATTTAGGGAAATGAGACTACACCTCGACAAAATTAACTCTACACTTCCATAAAACAGATAAAAAAGTCTTTGCTTCACACTTTTTTAATTAAGATCTGGTGTCTCACTGCTGGTCAAAGATCTCTCGTAATACGCTCCACTTAATCCCACCCTGAGCTCGCCTCGTCCAATATATTTTAAACGCTCCCAGTTAAATCTTTCCATCGCGTAGGAGGGACTTTAGCGGTCGACTGACTGATGGCGTCCATGTTATAGACACCCTGGCCCACCGATCGGGGTGGATTCAGCACACATGACCTACCCCCTCTTAGTTAAGCTTGGCAGATCTAAATCTTACCACTGCTACACCTGTAATGAAACACAGTATAGTGTTATAAACGTGGTCTTGACTTTGAATGCCTAAAATACTAAGTTCCATTGCTCGTTGATAAACTCCGAGGCGGAACTTCTGTGCTTTAGTGAGAGACCAATTATGTGCAACGTAAGTTAGGACGGGCAAGATACATACATGTGCGCAGCCTGCTCCACATGTGTTTCTCACTGTTTTTTTTTTCATCTAAACAATGCTATAGTTCTTAGGTTTCTTTACACAATGTTGTGTACAATGTTGTATCATTAAAAACATAAATAAATACGACTGCTTCGGTTCAGAAAAGGTGTTCTGGGTAAGCCTGGAGAATCCCTGTAAATGGATGACATCTTCTTGGGTTCGTTGTTCGCTAACAAGAAATGGGTGACACCTTATACGCTATCCTTTGTTAAGATTCCTATTTTTATCTCGATTTCACTAGTAGATAGTCTCGCCCCAATCTTGTCGATCCTTTGTTGTGTGCTTTCAGAGTGTTTAGACATGATGTGTTGATGTTTTTTGTAAAGTTGGTTGACAGAGTGTAGTGCTTACGATTATAATGCCGAATTGGTCCATACGTTCATAGTATGTAATCTACTTTTAATATTTAGACATTAGTTTCGACGTACATAGTTTGAAGCAAGACGAGTAATACACGAGCCTACTGATATAATATATATTGTTTTTGACCTGACGTATTACGTACCTACAACACTCGGGGGGTCTATCGCCTAACGAAAAACGCTTTGACATTGCCGTCTCTTTCATTTCAAGCGAGAAGAAAAGAGACAGCAATATCAAAGCGTCAAAGCGTTTTTCGTTAGGCGGTAGACCCCCCGGATGTTGAGGGAAAACAATACACCTGCCCACAACAGCAAAGTGGCACACGGCTACTTATTAAAATCATTGCCTAGATACAGCAATACTAATAAATTACATAACCGTATTGTAGTCAATACCTACTTGAGAAAATAAGGGTTGAAACCTCTCGCGTTAGCTCATGTATACCTACTAAGACAGATCACTTCAAACTACATTACCCAGTTGAGTAATACTAATACCAACATCTTACTAGCCGGAATGCCAACCCCGAGTAAATACATTAGATTAAGTAGTAAACTGAAGAATGAAACATCGGTAGAAAAATCAGTCAACTTCGAAAGCACAAGGTCGAGAACAATGAATGATCACACGGTTTTTTAAGGAAATAGTTCAATAAAAAACCCATATCAATCATATTAAAATTATCGCATTCATTTGAGAAGTACAATAACACAGATTCGCACGTCGGAATAGTTCAATAGAAAATATATCGATCCCGTCGGCTTTTAAACGAAAAACGAAACTCATCAAAATTAGGCCACAGATCGGTATGACAAAATGATTCAATAGAAAAACTTTGTTCAATCATTGCTTAAAACTTAATCAACCCATTTAGCTTTCATTAAACAAAGAACGCATAAAAGACATTTAATTATTTTAGCACCTACTTTGCCACAACTCGGCACGGCAAAATGGTTTCATAGAAAAATTATAGCTATAAACTATACTCGTATCATACCTTTAAAACACATTACCTCTAAAGTCAGTACACGCGTTTAGAATCTACCATGGTTATATAAAATATAAGAATCATAGATTAGTACCGATCTAGGGGTATAAATGTAATATAATCTATATTTACTAATATTGGTTTTTCTATTGACGGATTTTACCAAATGTGTCAATTTTAACAATTAAATATTATTTCATTTGTGTAAAATCTACGAGACACAAACATCAGCTCGTGCAACTCTCTTTTTTATTTAAGCTTTATAAGTTACCCGTGCCGTAATCTTAGAGCCATCGGACCAATTTTTATTTTTATCTGATAGCCCAATTCATGAGAAAAGTTGAGCATTCAAAACCAGGCTACAAGGTTCTTACATAAAGGTTACGTAAAGGCACGAAGTACCAGCTAGTACAGAATGAAAATGTTTATTCAAATTCCCTATATTCCATTGAGAAGGTTAGCCATGTTGACTTAGTGACACGAATGACGATGATAGAAGACGATGGCGATAGGCGTCATACGCGGTCATCGTAGCATCTCCGAAGAAGGTGCATGTCTTCTGGCTGGGTTACAACCATGGGATCTAGAAGTAGAAATCCATGCAAACATGTACGCAAGGCGTATGGAGCTCCGCAACCGTGGACAGGGTGACAGGGGTTGACACAGAGAGATGGATGTGTTAAAGTTCCATGCTAGAATTGTGGAATCAGCGATGCTAAATCTGGAAGCTGGACCGTGCGTCGAGGCAATCCCGAATAGAGTGGAAAGGTGGAATTCATATACCTAAAATATTCGTTGGGCAAAAAAAAGTAGCACGAACGACCAGTTTTCCGCCTGCGCTTTAGAGTATTTATCAAAGTACAGATGTGCTAAGTTTGTTATCAGCACCGGCTTTAACGCTGAATAATGTATGCATGCTGCATGACGACTTATGCAACCATCATGTTGCAAGAAAGATATATTTCGAAGATATCTGTCATCCGCCAACCAGTACTACACAAATAACGTGTCAATGTACAAAAACCTCATCCTTTATTTGTCTTCATATTTCAAAAGCTGCAACCACGCTTTATAGGTATTTTATTATTCTGAATATTGCCTTTTTATACGAGACTCGATGCTCATGTGTTTGTAAATCGATGGGCGAGGTTAGTGGATTTCTTTCTTTACCCATGCATGGAATTCGCAAGTCGGGTGTTGACCTCAGGTGGTGCTAATCAATAATATTGCTATACGACGGTTACCTACAACTGCTAACACGAAAAAGCAGAGCCCACCACTGAGGGATTTCTAATCGAATAAAATTGAACCATGAATTTTATTGTTCTCCTACATCAACAGTAGGTGCACTGATCGTAAATAATTATCTTTTTAAATTAATCATGGTCATCCTACGAGTAACATGGACATTTTTCACACTTCTCTTCTCTTTTTGTACTGCTCAATTTGTGTTATGGGATTCTGTGAAATAATTAAAAATGTGTTTCAAAATTTCGTTACATTTCACCATTATTTTTACTTTCCCAAAGAAATATTTTGTTGCTTATATCAAAGTCCGATACTGAGTTTTTTACTTTAGTTCTGTTTTTTGACAAAATAAAATGTATGAAGTTAAATTTTTAGCTTAACAGAATTGTCCAGATACAAATTTAAGCGTGTAGTGCTAAACCTCATAATCCAATATAGGCTATTTAAAGAAAAAAATACTCGACATTCACTCTTTTGTATTGTGTTGTCGACCGAACACAAAATATATAACATAAAACTATTTTTTCTGTATTTAAAAAAGCTCTTATCACGGCCCATTATCAAACAATCGCATTAACAATAACTGATGTTATGAAAATGTCAATATTTGTTGCTCAATCACGTCAGAACGTTTAAAAACGCAATGTTTTCTATAAACAATGTAAAAATTATGTTGTTGTTGTATGCGATGTATGCGATGTTAATCTACACTCCAAATTTCATTGTCAGGAATATCACATAGGCTACTTCATTTCTCATTATCGCAGACATCATTCTGGAAAAGTTTTCTAAATTCACTAATTCCAACAGGAACGAGGTCGTGGGTACTGACTAATGTTTCATAAAAGAAAATCCCATAAAATGCAAACATAGATTTTTTGAGACTAGGACATAATACGACCTATCTGTTAGTAAGCTATTTATAGAGATATGATCAAGATAATATATTGAGGGTATGAGGAATGATTTATAAAAATGTTTTCTGCTCAGAAATTAGAGCAACATCCGAACGACGTATTCGAATTCTGTTTTCGGAATGCTAATTGAAATGATTTATTGATGGACAAATGAGTAAATTGAATGGTTCATAATCATAATCTATTATGGATAATGGATAGATTAGGATGTGGGTAGATTCGGAAATTCGGATTTCGGATATTCAAGGATACAAACAAGAGTTTTCCTGAAGATATATTTGGCTTTGTTGGTTTTGTTTGAGATAAGTACAATAAGGTCCTTATATCATTTTCATATTTTAATTTCAACTAACCTCAAAAAAAGAGTTTAACCGTTTTTTATGTATTATTATCGATTACTGGAAGACGTCTGAACAGATTAAAAAAAAAATGTTTTATGTGTAGGCGGCCCATATAAATTCTATTGAAATCGCCCAAGCGGATTTTGAAAAATCAACAAAAATCGAATAATTTTATACATAGGGCGCAGGCTAAGGGAGAAAACGGCCGTTCAACGTGGCGAGCGTCATGCGGCACTTTTGCGCCGGGAGCAGTTAGGGGTGGGTTTTTCGGAGATTAGTTGTAATATTATTATTAGTTTCTGATATTAGTAATCAATGATGATGATTTTAGATTTTAGGCGATCGGAATTGACTAACACGCTTTTATTAGCTTCACTTGTAACTAACTATGTATGTAAGAAAATCTTGGAATCTTAACTTGACCCACGTTCCGCTCTTCGATTAGGATGAAATTTTGCACACGCTCTTAGTTCTGATGACAATACATGACTGAGCTAAGAAATATCATTACAAATCGAATATGGCGCCCTTCCCAAGATGACGGACTAACTGTTTGAAATCCACCCCATGATATGGGTATAGGTAACTCTATACACATTCAAGGATACAAGTTTGTAGCAGGATATTATAGGAAAAAACATATAGGTGGGGGTGTAGCTATTTTGCTGCAAAATGATATTGATTTCAAAGAACGACCAGATATCACAGAACTTACAGTTGAATTCGCTGTTGAAACTTGTGCAATAGAATTACTTAAGCAAAACGTTATCATAATTGTAATTTATCGTTGCGATCGTAATATTGAGACGTTTTTTGAATTTTTAGACAAACTTCTTCTAAAGATAAAACTACTTCAATTGAAAAAACATATTGTTATAGGTGGAGATTTTAATTTAGATAAATATAAAATGCCTAATCACTATCAAAAATTACACGACAAAATTCTTGAATACAATTTGCACCAAAAAATTACAGAACCAACAAGAGTTACAGACAAAACATCATCTTGTATAGATTTACTATTCACAAATTACAAAAACCAAAATCGTACAAGTGTAAGAGACCTCGGGTTATCTGATCATAAAGGACTATATTATCAATTCGAATCTAATTTCTACAAAAAAACATCAAAATCAGTTATAATGAAAAGAATATTCTCCATTCAAAACGTTAACGCATTTAAAACCGCTTTATTTGAAATAGACTGGACTAAAGTAATAAATAAGAATAACAACATAAATGATAATTATAATAACTTTGATAAACAACTCGGTGAACTCTTAAACAAATATATACCTTGTAGAAAATTAATCATTAAATCCTCTAACAAAAATAAATGGCTCACTAAGGGATTGAAAAAATCTTGCAAACATAAAAGAACATTGCAAATACTTATAAATGAAACTAACAACAAAACATTAAAAAAACACTATGACCATTACAAAAAAGTATTGCGGAAATGTATAAAAAAATCTAAAAAAATCAATTATACAAGGCATATGGAAAAAGCAAGCAATAAAATTAAAACTATGTGGAAAATAATATCAGAAACGACCAAAAGACAAACAAACAATAAAAACATGAACATTAAACTCAAAGTAGATGATACAGTAGTTGACGAACCATACACAATAGCAAACATTTTTAATGACCATTTTTCGTCTATTGGCAAAGCAAGTTCAAAAATCATCAGTAAAAGTACACACAAAAGAAAAACAGAAATGTTGAACTCAATGTATCTATCGCCAGTAACTGAATCAGAAATATACAAAATTATTAAAACTCTCCCTAGTAAAAACAGCTGTGGAATAGATGATATTCCCCCAACGCTTATCAAAAATTGTGCCAAAGAAATTACTCCACTGGTAACTGAGCTAATAAACCAATCAATTGACGAAGAATGCTACCCTGACAAACTAAAAATAGCCATAATCAAACCAATTCCAAAAAAGCGGGGGCAATCTACAGATATTAACGAATACCGACCAATTGCATTACTACCAGCTGTTTCCAAAATTTTTGAACGCGTGGTGTCTAACCAAATCTGCAAATTTTTAGAAAAGTATCAACTCTTAGATAGCAATCAATATGGGTTCCGCAAAAATTCCTCTACAACCCTAGCTATTTATAACTTTGTACAATGTGTCTTAGATAACATAAAAGATAAACATTACGCCATAAGTCTGCTCCTAGACATGACCAAAGCATACGATAAAGTATCACATAGTATACTATTGCATAAGCTCAACGAAATAGGAATCAGAGGAAAACCCTACAATTGGTTAAAGTCGTACCTAACTGATAGGAAACAACTAGTGCAAATTAACTATTATCCAGAAAACAGTACAAAAAAACAGATAATACAATCAAAGTTACAGATACTAAATTGGTCAATTCCCCAAGGCAGCGTAGTGGCATGTATACTATTTTTGATATGCATTAATGATCTTCCAAAAACCATAAAATCACAGTGCATATTATTTGCTGATGATATTTCATTACTATTTAAATGTTCAACAGATACCAACACACTCGACAAAGTAGCAGAAACCTATGAAGAAGCAAAATTATGGATAACATTACACGGTTTGGAGCTCAATGAACGCAAAACTAAACTAATTCAAATGCACCCGTACCAAAAAAACCCATTAAATCTCTCAGCACTAACTAATAAAATCAATATAAGTGAAACACAGACCGCCACGCTTTTAGGTATTACTATAGATTCACACCTTAATTGGAAAAGTCATATCAAAATAATAAAATATAAATTGTCACAATTTGTATACGCTTTATCTGTTTTAAAATCCAACACAAATCTAGTATCCGCCAAAACTGCCTACTACGCGTATGCTCACTCTTGGTTAAATTATGGCATAATATGTTGGGGAAACAGCACCGATGCATTTGAATTACTGATTATGCAGAAAAAATGTATCAGAATTCTAGTTAACATCCCTCAACGTCACAGTTGTAAGCCCCACTTCAAACAACTTAACATCTTAACAGTTCCATGCATGTATATTCTAGAAGCAGCTACTTTTGTTAAAAAACATCCAAGCTTATTTACATTCATCACTAGTGGCCGAAGGCAAAACCAGATTACAGCTCCAGAACCAAAACTTGAAATAGTACGAAAAGGGCCTCAATACATGTTGCATAAAGTATTTAACCACTTACCTAAAAGCACACCCCGGACACTCGGCCTAAACTCCAAACAAACGGTGAGGTCGACATACCTACACTCACACAACTACGCATATGTCGTTCGAACACATTTACGCATGTGTGCGTGTCATCTAGGGTTACTAAATTATTTTATGGAATAGCTGTGACCCGTGAGTTCACCTGCCTGTGTTAAGTGGCTTACAATCTTACCTAGTTAGTGTTCGATCTTATCTTTAATGTAGGTAAATATAACTTTCATCAACAATCAGAAGGGAGAAGATTTAAAACAAAATAGGAGATAATAGAGGTACCATGTAGGTACGAATTGATTTTTAGTAATAAGTTATTGGCGCCACTGACATATTTCACAACGATTAACGAAAGCCGCAGTTTAAAAACAACGAGTTTAATAATTTCGTCACAGGACTTCAGTGTTGGCGCTTACTTCTAACCAGAATAGCTTAACACAGTTTATAAAAATGATTCAATCTTTGTAGAAATTCTTATGAAATTAAAAATCTCTTATTATTGTTTCGTATAATAGACGAAAAATTTGGTACCATTTTGTTAAATAATACAGCATCATGGTCGTATTCTCATAGAAAATTATCGTCCGATAGAATAACCCTTCGTTGAGTCCGCCTCGCGTCCGCGAGGGGGAGGAAGCTTGAAATTGGCGGGGGGTGGGGAGTGTCCGTTCTATCTATATTATCTATTCTATGCTAAAAGTGTGAGAGACGAAACAGACATAAAAAAATTTAAAAATAAACTCAAACAAATACTCATTTTCAAGTCTTATTATAAAATAGAAGAATATCTAGAAGATAAAGACGTTTCGATATCATGAATTATATAGCTTTTTAAGATTTAATTGATAACCACCTAATATTATATAAATATGTATGTACAATACTATTCGCAACACCCTAACTACAGGGTATAATGTGTAAGATTATTTGTAGTGCATTTTACTAAATGTATCCTACTCATATACATATTATGTAGCGATGTATACCTCAAATAAATAAATAAATCAAGTGAAAGGGTTTGCTGTCAGGAATACGAAAAAAATAGCCACGTAACCTAAATCCAATATGGCGGACAGGCTATATGGAATGCACCCCCATAATATGGGTATCAAATAAAAGGGTTTGCTGTCAGGAATACAAAAAAAAATAGTCAAGTGACTTCAATTCAACATGGCGGACATCCAACATGGCGGATTGGCTATTTGCAATGCACCCCCATGATATGGGTATAAATAAAAGGGATTGCTGAATGGGATACGAAAAAAAAATAATCACGTAACCTAAATCCAACATGGCGGTCGTTCCAAGGTGGCGGATTGGCTATTAGAAATGCAAAAGCGTGTTTTTTAGTTTTTTCAACTATTTTAATAATTATTTTAATTTCTAGTATGAAAGCTAACGTGGTTATTACACATTTTAAAACAAATACACGGGTTCTGACTATTCTGACTATATTTACGTGAGTTAACCGTGTATTTGTTTTAAAATATTTTCATTTCATTTTATACATTATGTTTTCGTCAACTCCGAATCCTCGCTGGCCCATTTGATTGGAGTAGTGCATTTAGTTGGTCTTGCTACTCAAACACTTATTGTATTTTTCTCTAGAGAAGCGGAATCTTCTACTAAAGGTATACATATGCTAAAAAAGCTACTCTATGTGGTATAAGTAGCTCTTTCACACACTCGCCGTAAGAATATTTGAGTCTAAAACAGATCCACAACAAAAGAATACTCTTTACTATGGATCAGCTAACAGTCTTCGTTTCCGGCGCCACCCTGTCTCGGCTTCATGCATAGATTTCCCTCCATTCGGTTTCGATATTCAGTTGCTCTATTGTTCGATAAAATAGTTTTCAGAGTAACGAAATGGATTTCAGTTACGCAACATGTACACGAGTTATCTTAGTTTTATTTTGTTACTAGTGTTGATAGATATTTGTTTGTCTAACTCAAAACTAAGCAGAACTTGCGCAATGGAAACCAGTCATCTAATATATTACTTTTGTATAATTACTTAATGTACTTAAATGATATTGTAAATAATGTACTTACCTGTAACATTCGAGTACGAAATGTCAACGTTTTAGCCTAACCATTCTAGAACTGCATTTTGGGATGATAGAACCGTGAACTGGGTATTAAAAACTTTCCAATTAAAATGTATGCAACATGTCCATGATTTCACCCGCGCGGATTTTGTAAAAGGATTATGTATACGACAAACTATATTCCATATTTGAGTCCAACGTGTTAAGTCGTTTCGATGTTGTTTTTATTAAACATCGAAGCCATTTTGACGTCCAATTTTAACGTCTCTATAATTTGTATTATAAACAAGTTTTTTTTTAGATTTAACTCGCTTTCGTTTATTCAATTTTTTTAGTCTCTATTCATATTCTACTTTTTACTATATTATAGTACAAGCATTTCTTAGTTTGGTATTAGGTAGTATTGCATAAAATAGTGTTGAAAAATATTTGTTTGCGTTTATTAATTTTAAATATAGTGGCGAACACGGATAAATTTCTTTTATTATATTAGTATGATTGACTCACAAACATCCCATACTAAAAACTAATTCAAACTTTGAGGATAATACGAATAGTGCCACAAGTCATACTTAACTTACTAATACTTCTATGATTATTTGGGCTGGCACTAACATTTAACATCAAAGCCTTTAAAATAACAACTTTGACAACTCCAAAAGCAGCTTAGAACATTAGTTGCCCCGCCTAGTTTGCACGGACGACTGCAGTCGTAGATATGCAAATGAACATTTCCAACTTCCCGACAACCTAATGATGTTATGAGATCCTGAACTTCTCCTAGTAGGTACTAAATACGTGATTTCCAATGCCTGTACAGTTTGAAGGTTGTCTGTGTGATACAGGATCTTAGAGGTTTTTAATTTGTAATACGTTTTTAATAGAATAATGTATGTAGTTGCATTAGGTAACTCTGTCATTCTTCGAAAATTGAAAAATGCGCTCTTTGCGCTTTTGCTGTTAGTATAATAATTGTCAATGCATAATAGAATATATAATACATAATAGAAAAGTATAAGATTATAGGTATATCTAAACTAGGTAGTGGTAGGACTCTTGGCCGAGTCCGCCTGGGAAAGTACCACACCTTTCCCAGTTATTCTACCGCCAAGCAGTAATGTGCAAACATTACTGTGTATCGGTTTGAAGGGCAATGTTTCCAGAGAAGGAAGTGCTTAGAGATATAATACCTTAGATTTCTAGGTGACGAGCGCAGTGCAGTGCTAGGTAATGATTTGTACTTTCATGTTCCAATAGCTGCGTGTCACTGTGCTGTTATGTGGCAGGCATGTTGCTTACCATCAGGCACATTTCCTGCTCGTCTCATCACTCTAAGCTATAAAAAAAAGTTAGTAAGCTGATAATATAATGTCATAAGACATACACTGACCGTATTTATAATTCGATGATGACATCTTTCTACAAGGAAATTTAAAACAAGATTTATATTAATTCTTGATCGTTTGAAGTTCTATAACGATATGGCGTGTGGTGTGGTTGATAACGATATTTTTACATGAAGAAAACCCTTCTTTATCCATGTTAATGTTTTAGTGTAAGTAAAATGAATTCATCAAGTACTACAGAATATATAAATATACTAGCTGACCCCGCAAACGTTGTTTTGCCATATAAATAAAGGTATGAAAAATAGCTAGTAGCCGATTCTCAGACCTACTGAATATGCATATAAATTTTGGTTAAAATCAGTAAAGCCGTTTCGGAGGAGTAAGGAAACAAACACTGTGACACGAGAATTTTATATATAAGACAAAGCTAAAATTTCGGTAGTTTTATTATTACCTTCATCTACGCATGTCGATATATCTCCTATCCTACATTTTTTCGGTGACACACACGTAACAATATGAATTCTGAAAGCAGTTTTCATATGAAAAGTTAAATCATAAAGTTAAGTCATCAAAAACAACATTTTTCTTCGCATTACATATTCAGGTGGGCGAAGAGAAGTCGAGAGACGTTCAACTTCGAAGACAAGTACAAACTCGGCTTACTTAGCCACTTTACGCTATCCACCTGCTTAAAACTACGGAAACATCATATTTTCAGGAATTCATACTCTATTCACACAGATGCGAGTTTCTGTCTTGTTAATAATTAACTGGATTTATATAACAAATCAAATCAAAACATAACAAATCGCCAACCCGCACTAGGCCAGCGTGGCGGATTATGGCCTTAACTCTCTCCTTGCGAGGGAAGGCCCCGAATCCCAGCAGTGGGAACGTTTAGTGGGCTGTTGATGATGATGATGATATAACAAATGGAATTTAGATGATGTCTCAATCTTCAGTCTCAGAAATGTCACAATGGCAGGTAAGTATAGTGACTGTCGATACGAACGAAAACTTAGAGTAATTGTAGTATTAAACAGCACAAACTTTGCGCAATACGAGTACGTCAACTATATATCTACAAATATATACTTAGTCCAGTCATTATACTCGTACATTTTGAAATGCACGTGAACCGAGACGGCTAAATTTTGGAAATGTTATGGAAGGTGCCTAGAAAAGGTTAAGTTCAAATTGCTGACTAAGATGTCTTATGTGCATTTCCCGCCATCTTGAAAAAGGGGTTTAATTCTGTTTTGCGACAATAACTCAGTTCTGCGTTGATCTTTTCTAGGAACCCCCCACAACATACCAATCCAAAATTTAGCTGTCGCGATTCACATGCATTTCTAACCCGATTTCAAGCGAATTTACAAGATCAACTCACACATCCAAAAAGCGTCTAAGAGCCGATTTTCACGGCGTGGCTACCAACCGCGCCCGTGCGCGGCGCGGCAGATTTCTATATAAAATTTAATTCAAAACACACAACGCGGTTTACGGCAGCGGCGGCTGCGGCAGCCGCGCGGCGCCCGCGTGGATGCGCACGATTCTTGCGCAGTAGCTTTCCGCAGTAGAAACCGCGAAAACCTGCGGCCTCGTGAGTATTGAAACAAAACCGACGCGCGGGCGCGGTTGGCAACCGCGCCGTGAAAACCGTCTCTAACACGCAGTCCTGCTCCCCCGCCTCTCTGACGCTACGCCGCTGCATTAACAAGTCGGTGACGCGAACCCATCATAAAAAAAAAACCTGTCAAGAAGTGTTCAACGCGGATATACAAGTTTTCACTCAAAAATTACAGAGGATCCCACTGCAATGTGATTTTCCTAGACTTTAAGGTAGGTAGTAATTTCCTTTGTACATTTTCCGTTAGATTTTGAAAAGATACGTTTTCGGCCAAAAATGACACGTCTCGAATTGTTGATAGCGATCAACAATGCGAGACGCATACACACTGAAATACGAGGAAATATGACAATGGTAAGTACCAGATGTAGCGTTCCTAATCGGTACAATTCTTACAGTGTGAGAGGGCTACAAAATTAGGAACTCTCATTGGAATTTAAATGATCGTAAGGCCATTGTAATATTCTAATTGGGCGAGAATAAATAATCGTGAAAAACTGGTACGCCGCGGGTTATACTTCAGGATTCAGCTACGCGATAGCTCGCTCATTATCTACTCGATAATTGTATTTACTTTTTTTTATATAAACAATATTAAGGAACCGTAGATATTGGTAATCACCTGTAAACACCGCTCCAGTTCACAGCATGTACAACTGAACGCCTGCACTCGACAGTTGGTGTCTATATTGTGTAGATCGTAAGCCACATTGTCAACGGTGCGTCCGGTGTCCGACGACTGACCATCTTTCGCTTCGTACAGTCGTAATCTGGAATCGATTCGAATGAAGAGATTCTTAGAAGTCACTTGGAAGTATCAGACAGTTTCAGCACCTACATGACAATCTAGATTTTAAAAAGTGGAATCAAGGTGCAGGTACAAATTAGTTATACCCTATCAATCAATCAATCAAAAATTTTATTTCAGAAATGATTCCATACAACAAATAATTACATTTTATTATCGTTTTACATTATTACATTTCATTATAATTTTACATTGTTACACTTCATTATCATTTTACATAATTAAATTTCATTACCATTTTACATTATTATATACCTATGGTTACAGTCGTTACTTAATCTCTCGAATTAGAAAACCATCTCGGACCGCAAGTATTTTAGACTGTAATTTACTCGTAGGTGTATACCTACGAGTAAATAGAGACTGCTATAAGTTACTCATAAAGAAAACGCTATGATGCTACCCATAATATTTTTTGCTCAAATTTTGTAGAGTTATTTGAAATTGTTAACGTTATCAACAAAGCATTTTTTTTCTATCTTTTTACAATAAGTTGTCTCCTTTTACACAAAAAAGCCGTGGTGGTATTGTGGCTACAACGACCAATTTCACGTTTGTGAGAACATAAATAAGTATGTGTGTTCGAATCCCGTTTGTGCTATGAGTGTTTTTCCAAGTGTAGATGTGTAAGTTTATCATCACTACGGGTTTTAACAGCAAAGGCCTACCGCTGGAACGAAACCAGTTGATTCTAAGAAAAACATTTTGCGCGGACATGTGTCATCTACCAACCGACACTTGACCAGGGAGATGGATTACGGTATTGAGACTGAGACTCCACCAAAGCGGAAATGTGCGAAGATGTCTGAAGCGGAGACAAGCAGAGACGTTTTCCAGCTCAGGTGACTTCACCAAAGCTGTCCCTTACGCCGCGCATCGTCGCCTGCGGACATTTCTCGTCTCCGCTGTACGTCGGCGAGGCACAGCTCACATCTCCGCTTTCAACGCGTCATACAAAAATAATACATTTCCGCTTAGTGGTCTCCACTGGAGCGGAAACGAGCTGTGCGAATAACGAAATTCGATTGGTTGTTAAAATAATAGTTATAAAAACTAAAAAAAACACACTTTTAGCACGCACAAAAAATTACAAAAATATCATGTGGGTGCGTTTCAAATAGCCTGTCCGCCATCTTGGACATCCTCCATATTGGATTTAAGTCACGTGACATTTTTTTTCATATTCTAGACAAACCCTGTCATTTGATACCCATATCATGGGGGTGGATTTCAAACAGCCAGTCCGCTATCTTGGGGAGTCTGCATATTGGATTTGTAATGACGTTTCTTAGCTATTATGTATTGCCATCAGAACTTAGAGCGTGTGCAAAATTTCATCCTTATCCTTATCCTTATTGGGTCAAATTAAGATTCCAAGATTTTCTTACATACATAGGTAGTTAGTGAAGCTAAAAAAAGCGTGTTAAAAACATTTCGTCTCCGCTCGCACATCTCCGCTTTGGTGTAGTCTCAGCCTGACTCTCTCCTTGTGAGAGAATCTCCGATTCCTAGTAGTGAGAACATTAAAGCTGGTTTTGCACATTTTATTTCTTACAAACTCCACTAATTCAATCAACCGTTTATTGTATAACACAAAGCTGACAAAATAAGCTGCGCATTAGCCATGTTACGGCATGGCAAAATGGTTAACTGTACACTGTACAGTCGCGTCCACAATGTTTAGATTCATTTCGCCGACTCTCACGAAGCTTTATATAACATGGGGAACGTGAATCGAGGACGGCGCGTGATCTGTTATTGAATCCCGTAGTTGCGTTACTTTTTACGGCGTGGTTAAACCACGATTCGGCAAATAAACACGTCGCTCGGGTGTCCTCGAGGAGGAAATACTGGGGGCGGCCGGTGATATGGAGCCGATTAAGGGAGATCTACAATTCCAAACAAGTTCGATATTAGTTTGTGTTGTGCTAGGTAGTGTTGTGTGAGGTACGTCTAGAAATGTACCTACATAATTTATGACTGACAATGCAAACTTTTTGAAGTGAAAAATTCTTTTGGCGCGCCAAACTTCTTTTTTTATACAGATTTTTCGTGGGCTGTGAATTGAATTCTAGCTCACGCTCGGGTATGATAAGAAATTTTCGGGTGAACTCGGGATGCTAGAGCGAGAAAGAGAATATAGTGAACAAGTGCGCTAGAGGGACAAAGATATAAGATAAGTCCTTAACTGTGGGCCTCATAACAAAGCTCAAAGTCACACAGCGAGCTATGGAGAGAGCTATGCTCGGAGTCTCTTTGCGCGACAGAATCCGTAATGAGGATATTCGCAAAACTTTTATAAAAAACGGAGACTATGAGGCATTTTAAAGAACTCTCATAAACCCTTCCTTTACCGTGATTATTTTTACAAATCGCCAATCAAAGGTCGCTGAGGTCACTAGTTCTAGACAAATATAAAAAAATCTCGCGATAAACATTTGCAGCAGACGCGACAGTCACGGTCCGATCGTAAAATCTTTCCCTTTTATTGCGTAGGCGAATGATCCATATAATAGTATGTCTCAAGCCCTCTTTATGAGTACAGAAAGGCACAGGCAGTAGGGAATCAAATGACAATTAAATTAATTACACAATAATAATTGGTCAACTCTTGCAGAGAGTACTTTTTCACTCAAAAAGTACTGAAAGAAATTACGCAATAGTCTGAAATAATACATGGGCAAATTTTTATCCCAGGCAAAATGCACGTGAAACCGAGGGGTGCTAATTTTAAATAAACAACAGACTACCTTTGTAATGTTTAATTTAAGCTATGACCATTTCAGTATTCTAGTATTATGAATTACGTGATATTTTCCGTGGTATGTTTGTCCATATGTTGTTGATTAGGAATCATTTCTTAATGGGAAATACTAGGCAACCAGTTAGATAGGTGATGACATTCGAATTGTCGCGGATGATGCATGGATGAGACTAGGATAGCATCGAGATAAGTGGCGTGCACGAAGAGAAGCCTATGCTCATCAGTGAGTGACATAACTCTGGACAAAAATGCAGTCCTTGTGGAGAATCTAATTCGGGGGACGAGGCGACTTAAAAATAGCAAAATCGGACTAAAGAGCGCTAGAATTAAGTTGAAAATGTTCTCTATTCACCCCTAAAAAAAGCAGTGAGCGATAACAGGCTGGAGAAGAAAAACAAACGCTCCGTAATAGATAATACTAGCGTAGTAAGTACCCTTGTAACCTAACTGACTATTAATTAACTAATAAAATGATTGACTGCCTCATAACACCCTATAGTAAATGTTAACGGAGTAGTTGCGAATAGCCGCCACATACTCATCGTGTTTGTGCGAATGTCCGATGACGATAACATGCGGTAGCCTGAGCTAATATTGACCGAGCAACCACTGTAGGCTATGGCCACTACGACAGCGGCGAGTGGAGTGGAATCAGCGATTAAAACGTGATTAGTCTAGTTTAACAATATAATCAATCTATACTTTCTACACTAATATTATAAAGCTGGAAAGCTTGTTTGTTTGCGCACTAATCTTAGAAACTACTGGACTGATTTAAAAAAATCTTTCACCAATGGATATGTAAGTGATTTCTGAATACTATAGAATATATACGTACCAAGGAAAATCCGGGGCGGATATCTAGCTCTTATAATGTAACTGTAACAGATCGAATTTTGGATGAGGTGTTTCAAAAATGTTCGGATCTTTGTGTCAATAGCAATACCTACCTACGGGTACAAACGGAGGGAAAGGTTAAATGTCCAATAAGCGTTTCGAAAGAGGGACATCTGTTACGTGCTGCTACCTGACCAGCATAAAAGCGTAAGTGGTTCCTAACTAGGTGTTATTTTGTTTATTTTTTTATTTATTAACATTTTTCAGCCTACAAACGATCTAGAAATTTCACATTCTCACACACGATTTAGTTTTTCTTTTGATCCCATATTAATAATTCCGTATTGGACTACATTCATAGTTTTGCTCATCGTTCTTGGGCACTGCTTTATTTATGACACTACCTATCTGTACCCTAGACGCTATATTTATGGCCACAGGCCTAATATAATGCGAGACTGAATCAGCGGCCGGAGAGCATAGAATGTTTGATGAGACGCTCTAGAAAGGAGATTGTGGCGGCTTTGTTTGAATATCTGAGTAACTTGGGGCCCACATTATCGTAAAATGGAAGATAATTATTTGTATCGAGCTTCTGCAAATTTAAGTCACATTTACCGCCATTTGACACAGCAATATAATTCGACAATACGACTTGTCTATGGAGACAGTTACATTTATTTATTTAGGTACTTATAAAAATGTAGTAATTTTGTCAGAACATCAAGACAACTATTAAAATTTGAATGCGCAAGTTGATGGACCCATAAACAAGCGAAGAAATGCGTTCAAACTTTATTTTTTAAATTGAGTGCCCAGAATGGGCGTACAGTGGTCAATTCAATAAGGTCAAACTTTGTACACAGTTAGGCATTACACGATTCCGATTATAATTTTCTACTAAATAGTACAAACAATACAATACAATAACTCTTTATTAAAAAGCCATAAAACATAACAAGTAGATTTGTTACAAAGTAACGTCAACCAACGTCCAGTTTCCATCACACGATAAGTTCCCTCGCCCTGAAAAGATTATTCCGTAAACGTTCCAAAATAAATTTGCATCCGAAAGTCCGAGCCCATTCATCTCTCAATGATTTAACACCGCACGTAAAACTATAAATATTTTGCATTCAGCCTGTTCCCCCGGCCATATTTCCCCGTTTCAAGAGGTTCAGCATAAATACCGAAGCCTAAGCTACCGTATCTATTTTGGTAATAAAATAGCATACTACGTACAGACTCCATTGGGAGTTGGGGCCGTCCTCAATTCACGGACTCTAGTTATACGATAGCTCTTCTATCTTCCCCAGTTTTATGACTCAAGTATACCATTAAAGACTAGCCCAACGGTAATACGTATGATACAATAGATAGCTTCTGGAAAAGATTTATACGTGTTGTTGAGGAGGGCTAACCTTTTAAGACGTTCCTACTTGAGAAACAAGGATGTGAGAGCTCGGTTTTCAAACGTAGTTATGTAAAGTTTAATCACTATTCAAGTAAGAGGAATTTTAAGATTAAGGGTAAAATTTTAAGGGTGAATATGACTTGTGAGTGATGGATAACGACACGATTTCCTATAACAGCATAGTGCTATGCAAATCTTTGATTATAATGGTAACATTATTGCTTCGCGGTAAAATTACACTAGCAAAGGTGTGGTTTATCCCTAGGCGGACTTTGCAAAGAACTCTAACACTACAAAAATAAATAGGAATATAAATTGAGTTTGTATTCTTGTAACATATTTATATTTCATTCACGAAAAAATAAAATCCTGTTCCGACTAAAATGACAATTCAACGCGTAAGTAATGTACATTTTCAGGATGTAATAAAATCCTGTTGCGACTGAATGCGAATGTCAATTCAACGTGTAATGAGCATTTTTAGGATAATGTGAGTGAGAGTTACGACTTATCATGTCTTACTCGTAAAAAGTCACATCAAAATGTTTTAATTTCAAGACCATTTCGTTGCCTCTTGTTTGTCAAACAAGATTAAATTGTAACTTTTGATACGGTGTGGTATAAGCACCAAAACTTCGTAAAAGCAATCGCCCGGGAAATGAGCACGGCACGAGCAATTACCGCTCCAGCGAGCGACAACAAAGAGCACCAATAAAAACGTCCAAAAACGCCCTAATCTGTACTTTGACATTTAGCTAAATGCCAGAGCGTACACACGATAAATTTAGACGTGCGAATAAACCGAGGCTGTGACAGGGAGAAACGAACGGTCCCTCAGGGCGGGTCCATGGGCCGTGAGGGTCGCATGACGTCGCAGACGGCTGACTACGGTCAGATACGGCTACAAAACGTCACTTAACAAAACACGTTACGTAACTTTGATCTCAGAATACATTTAAACTTCGTAATAACTAATACGGTCCCTTCGACTTCCTTCTGATACAATATGTGACCATAAAATGTATTGTAAAAATTGAACTCAGACATTCGACTTAATTTCATAATAACGTCATCCAGCTGAAGGTAAATCTTAGTTTTTGTCGTAATTCCTAAAATTACTTTCGATTTCCGATTTCGATAAATTTTATGTGGAACGTCTGAATTTTGATCTACCAAACAAAACAAGAGTCATCAAAATCAATTGACAATGCCCCTATCGTCAGTTACTGAACTATCGCGTAGCATTAATTATAGAAAAAAACACACAACCGAATTGATAGCCTCCTCCTTTTTTGGAAGTCGGTTAAAACTGTTCACACCGTGAGTTTATAATAAAACGCGCGTTAAAAAAACGCTCTGATGCTGAATCCCCTAATAGGAGTATTGGAAGAAGATTGATTTTTATTTAAATGAAAACAAAGACCAAGAGACTCAGTTATGATATATCCGAGATCATTCACACCGCTGGTGCTTTATCCCCTTTTATAGTCGTTAGGTATGTAAAACTGGAATACCCCAAAACAAGGTTAACGAGAAAAGCGACCGTATAAAACTTAATTAGGTATGCCTTTTAATTACACATTACGAGGATGAAACAGGAAAGCAGCTCGCCAGGGGCGTGAGCTTCTATTCGGTATTGGTTAAAACCAAAACGCAAAACCACACCGGCGTAACTTATGCCTTAGTAGCTTTACTTCGATTTTAGAAGTTTTTAATTTCTCCTGTAACCGAAGTTTATCATCTAACCTTACAAATTAAATTTGCTCCACTTCCCGGTTATTAATTAAGCTGAAGTTTTGCATACATGTGTAAATCGCGTGACAATGCAATATTATGATGGCACGGTGCTGATCTGATGATGGAGCTGGAAGGTGGCCAAACTTTGCAATGAAACGACACAATGGATGAGGATCCATCGAGTATGGGTTCATTTGAATCGCCTTGACGAGTAATTTGTTATACAATGGTAACCACGGTCTGGTGATAGAGCTGGAAGGTCATAGAGACTCGGTCAAAAAAAACAACGCAACCTCATGGAGTCTCGGCTCGTTTGATTCATCAAGACGAGTACTTTGATGCTAGATGGTGACCAGGGTCTGTTGACCTTAAAGATAGCTATTTTTAACAATTTTTTTATTGACAAGTTATAAAATATTGTTTTTTAAAAGATTTTTAAAATAAGGTTAATAATGATATATAAGATAGCAGCTAGCCTAAACTGGACTTTACTGCTTACCGAACACTATAATAGCGAAGACAATACTGTTGACAGGGTTACCTTTGGTGCCGGACTCGTATATTAAAAAACGTGATATTTACGATAACCATTTACCAGGAACTGAGGGCTCGGCTGACCCCTAGCTCTGGAATTGTATCAGCGGCGATGGGATCATCGGGTCATTCAATATGTCTCTCAATCGTCGTCGACGCTAATGATGAAAGTAGGGAGGTGTCGAGTAATTGGAAACTCGGACTACGAGGGTAGCGTTACAACGATTTATTTTAGTCGGGGTGTGTGGAAAAAGTATGTTTAATATGTGTTATGTCTAACTTTTGTTCATTATTATATGACCCAAAAAAAGTGCGTGTATTGTATTATAGCGTTAGAATTGTGTAGACTCGTACAAACTTCAGGGCTCCTTTTATTCCAGCACGGGTTTGAAATACAGGCCCTGTTCCAGTATATTTAATTACGTAGAATTGGGGAATGGGTTTATAACACAGGATAGGTACTTTTTAGGTACATTGAAAAGGGTTAAAATCGAATTATGTAAAGGATTAGAGGGTTAAAGGTTAACACGAAATTATATTAAGCTGATGTAGGTATAGCAGGAGAGACCATTAAACGTAGCTAATAAAAGAAAAGAGATAATACCAGCGACGCACTGTCTCATAGCAACATTTCACGTCGCATCTCGTTTATTATAGACGTGTGTAATTCCAAAAGCCTCGCTTCATACCATAGCAGAAGCAGTTTACTTTGTATTCTCACAGTTATTACTAGAGGCGTTTTTCACAAAATGAGTCTACGCCATAATCTAGCACTCTTGTGGCAGTCTGATTTAACAGACCGCATTTGTTCTCGCAAGATGTTTTTCTTGAATCGTAACAGGTTTCCTCGCTTTGTTTCCTTTCACCGTTAAAGCTGGCGGTGATGACAAACTTGTACATGTATATTTAGAAAAGTACTTTATTACGTTGTATGTAATAGTGCCGGGATGACTGAAATTTTCTCGGTTTTGTTGCATGTGCCAAAACGCCCCTGAAACTCCATGCACACTGAGTTTCATGAAAATCGATCTCTAGTCATCTCCAAGATTCAGATTTTGTTTAGCTACATATACAAGAAAACTGTTTTATATGTGTAAGATAGAGTAACGGGATTAACATAAAATAAGCATGATGGTACGCAACACGCCTGTCCATAAAAGTGCAGGTGCAGGAGGGATAATTTTACTATCTCAAGCTTATACTTGTAAAAACGAAAAGAGTTTAATAACTTTGGAGAAGTAAAATCCTCAGGTAACCTGTTCCAGTAATAAGTTCAACTTACTTTTTTATATAAGGACACTGTTTCAACAATAGCGCCACATACTGCCCTATGGCTGTATCAGCGCCAAGTACCGACACTTGCACTCCTTCTCGAGGCTTCGGGAGAGGGGCTGCCTTCTTTGGAGGAGGGGGAGGCAGTGCTTTAGGTTCCTCTTTTTTGCAAACTGGCGGTTTAGGTTGAATAAAGCGAAAGGGAGCTGAAATAGAAAGGGGTTTTCAGTTTTTCAACTGTATCTTCTAGTGACAACGTCCATAGTTTTCCCAGCGTAGTTCACGTTCACGTTATTATCAATCAAAATACGTACGTAGTAAGTAAAATACTATGTGCTATTCCAGACTTTATCCTTCTAATATTATAAATGTCAAAGTTTGGATGTCTGGATGTTTGTTGTTCTATCACGTCAGAACGTCTGGACGGATCGGGTTGAAATTTTGAACGCAATGAGATTTATACCCCGTTTACATGATTCCAGTCCAGCGACCGAATCCAGCGATTGATGCATTCCAGTGCCGGTTTCCATTATTCCAGTGAGCAGTCCAGCGCTGGATTCGGTCGCTGGACTGGAATAATGGAAACGGGGTATAATGGAAACCGGCACTGGAAAGCATCAATCTAGTGCCAATGCATTCCAGTGCCGGTTTACATTATTCCAGTAAGCAATCCAGCGCTGGATTCGGTCGCTGGACTGGAATCATGTAAACGGGGTATAAATCTCATTGTGTTCATAATTTCAACCCGATCCGTCCAGACGTTCTGACGTGATAGAACAACAAACATCCAGACATCCAAACTTTGACATTTATAATATTAGAAGGATCATTTATCATTCAACGTTAAACTTTAATTTAAAAAGAACTGATATTGGGAGTTTTAAATCAAACTTGCATGGAATACTCTCTTCAGATACTTGTATTTGAGGTCGGTGTTTGATTTAGTCTAGTCTGTCGTCGAGACTGCAGGGCCGTGGTGTGTAGACGCTCGAAAGTTTGTACTGAGCCTCGGTCACCATCACCGGGAGAGTGGGCGCGATTTCCGGTCAGTTTCGGTTCCGGTAGTTTAGTGGATTTTTATAGCGATTCAGCAGGAGAATGCGACCAGTATTATAGGGTAAATAATAACAAATATTCGTGGTCATTCCGCATGCAACACTATCAAGGTCCGAAAAGCAAAGCTTTTACTGTGGGTACAAGTTGGGTAATAAAATAGTTATATAATTGGAAATACATACATACTAATGAGACATACATAACAAACAAAGAATATTCATAATCACAAATAACTTATTGCCACGTGTAAGGTCAAAGGGAGTAGAATCCTATCTACGGCTTTACGGACAAACTTAGGTAGGTACCTACCACCAACTTTGCCATAAGTTCAGTCAATAGTGATAAAATAAAATAAAAATAATAATATTAACCCATCATCATATACTCACAGAATTGAAATAATCTGTCCTTTTTGTAGTTATACAACAAATAAATAAAATCAAATAAGTATTTAAGGGGGCTCTCATACAACTAACGTGATTGTTTTGCTAGTTTTGCATCATAGGTATCATTTACATCATGAATTTGTGTCGTTTTTATAGATAATGGTAAAACGCTTCGTGTACAGTTCGATTTGAACTTTGCCGGTTTTATTGTTATAAATGTAGGTATAAAGTGTTAAGAGTAGATTACTTACTGCCAAAGTTAGTGCCACCTTCAATCATTCTCATTTTGATCCTGTGCAATATACCTGGCTTCTTCGTCTTTCTCTTGTCACAAGGCTTAGGACATATTGGATCTACTTCTGGTGGGATATCTACTTTAGCCCTCGCACATCCCTTCTTATCCTCCTCACACCTCTTGGAGTAACAACGATTGGATATCGCCTCAGCCCGGACACATGTAAATCTACATACATCTACAAAATTTAACCCAATATATCTCGTTCTAAATAACAAACTGACTGAATACATTGTTTTTTAACAAGAATTTAGAATTTATAATAATTTTATTAAAAAGTCCGTGTTGCTGCTGGGTTTTTTAAATTTAATTTGACGTTTATAGGTTATTTTTCTTTTTCATGATAAAAGGAAAAGCGTAATGAATGCCAGTGTTTTAATACTCTGAAAAGGTTTTATAACGCCTTTTTATAAAAAGCCTTAAAAAAATGAGTAAACAGTTTAGTTTTTATGTTTATTACTGTAGAGGTGTAGGTAAAGCTTTTATTTGTACTTTCTTCTTGTCATAAAAGCCCGTACATAATTGCATTCGATTTTCCGGTCTAATATAGCCCAATTTCCCCCATTCATCTTGCGAACACCCTAACACAGCTAGCAACTAATTTCTGAAAAAGTCGAAGAGGAAATAGGCCAATACCGGCAGAGAGCGGGCTATTAATACTGCAGTGTCAAGGCGGCGCATTGACGCCCGCTTTCGCTTTCCACCCTCTATAAATATTACCTTCATGATATTTTGAGATTCGCTAGTTCACTTTTAATTTTTAAACGTTAACAACCTCTAAATACTGTTTGATTTTATCAGGGTTGTTCACTGCACTAGTTTTAGATATTAATATGTGATCTTAATATAAGTATGTATATGTACCGTTATGTGATGGGCTAGTCCCGATAGTCCCGAGTCCGTTTCTAAGCAGGTTCACGCATGTTTACGGGTAAACTCGTGGGCTTAAAAATAATATGTCACCATTTCAAATTCAAATTGTCACCATCACCAAAGACGCTGACAATGTTTTGCCAACTGCTTTAGTGAGGAAAGGACCTCTTCAGCTTTATAATATTAGTATAGATACACAGTTTATACAATAAAGCATTTTGTATTCTCAATTCCCTAATTCCCTCCACTTAATCCTGTCCTGAGATTCCATCGTCCTATCTTTTTTAAACGCCCTAAGTTCGTCCTTCCATCGCACCGGATAACGACCCTGGTGGCGACTGACTGATAGAACACTCTGTTAAAACGTGATAGAAACTAGAAACCCTAGCCCACCGATCGGGTTGCATTCAGCTTACATGACTTGCCCACTCCAATTTTAAGATAGGCAAACCTAAATCCTACGTCTGTTTTACCTGTAATGGAACGTAGTACGGTGTTACAACTACCAGGTGTGGTATTTAGTAGTGGTAGGACTCTTGGCAGAGTCCGCCTGGGGAAGTACCACACCTTTGCCAGTTATTCTACCGCCAAGCAGTAATGTGCAAACATTATTGTGTTCCAGTTTGAATGGCAATGTTAGCTAATACTCAATGTAATAATACATTTTACTTAACTCGATCGAGAGACGTGCCAAAAGGCTCATAGGCAATGAGCACCCTCGTGCGAAAAAGACTGCAAAGTCTTGAACATCGTCGAAAAATTGCTAGCTTATCGGTTTTTTATCGGATACACTTCGGAGAGTGTGCGACTGATTTGCACGATCTGATACCACCTTGCCCTTTTTTTTATCGGAATGCTCGCAGCTCGAAAAAGCGACATCGTTTCATGGTTGATGTTCCAAAAACACGAACGAAGAGATTTGACTCTACTTTTGTGATAAGAACGTCAAGACTGTGGAATACGTTGCCTGAGTGGGTATTTCCCGTTAGTTATAATCTTTGTGTCTTCAAATCGAGAGTAAAATAAAAACATTTATTATTTTTTTATATAAAGAGATCAAATTACTGTTTAGCACTGCACTGCGCTAGTCTCTGATGGATGTAAGTTTAGTGACGAAAATTAAAAAATCAATGTATTTTTATTAATGCTACGCGGGGGACGTGAAAAGTTTTCCTCCAAACTTTTCAGTAGTTTTTGCGTGAAACTGTAATGAGATTCTATCCCATTGTTCTACTCTATTTTTTTTAAATACCACCTAAACTTTGGAATGCTTTGCATAAGTCTTTATTTCCTGAAGGATGGAAGGAATGAACTGTATATCTTCTGAGTTAGCGCGTTCTATCAAGAACCGTAGGCCGTCAATCTTTGTCATAGTGATCAACATCTGACATTAGTAAGAAAGAAAAAAAGGGCCTTTTAAATTTTATAAAGAACTAAAAAAAATACAAAAGCTTGACTATAAAGGTTTTAACTCGTAGCCTCGTTAGTTACCAGCCGTATATTTTCCAAGCCCGTCTGGTATCACAGGTAAAAGGTCAATATTTTAATTGAATGAAAATATTCGAGTTGACCTCTCGAAGTGAGTGGACCGGATTTTCAGTTGACGTTGAGGACGGAGCAATTAGGGAGTTTACTGTAGGCTTGGATCCTCGTGATATGACGTGACGTCAGGGAATATATATGCCCTTGCCTTGTATGCCCTTTTGTGATGGTAAAATTGCGCTCCAATACCTGTAATACAGGCACCATAGATGGTTTACCCGCTTGTCGCCCCTTACCGCCATTTTCTCGCGATGAAAAGTATAAGTGCTATTTTAGAATTTAATTTGCCGATAGAAGTGGAAAATTATTAGGTACTTAGAATTTTAGTTATAAGCAGCATTGCTGTCAATACGTCACTTAGCTACAGAAATACTGCTATAAACTTTAAAAGCGCGCATCCTGCTCCGCTGCTGTTTCGTCGCTATGCCGCTATGCCATCGCCCGGAATGGACATGTTGGTGACGTGAACGCCTAATTTTTTTCCCTACGAAAAAGTACCTACTAGACACGGCTAAAAAAGTTTTATTTTGTAAAAAAACATAATACATGTACTTATTTATTTGAGCAGAGTCATTAATATCCTGATCGTCTTAAGTCATGGATAATAATTTAGACGTGCTTACCATAGTACTTACTTAGGTGTGTAGTGTAGTTCTGATTGTAATTTAATAATGGTAATAAATATAAATAAATAAAGGGTGTGTCTAATTGCTTACGGGCAAAATTTACACATTGTACAATAATTATTTATCCAAAAAAGCGACTTCAGTTTAAAATTGAAACTTTCACACTAAACAAATATCAATACAAAATATGGAACAAAATAACAAGAGTAGGCTCTAATAAGACAGCGAGGTTCCAGAGGTAACAAAAATATAGTTTTTTTTAATTCGTTTTGAAACATCGTGTAAAAATAGAAGTAGCAATTATTTACGCCCAGTAAAAGAGCTAAAGGAAAATGTCTGAAAGCTTTCGCAGGTGATTCATCACAGTGTTTAGACCCAGGAAATAGCGTGACTGAGCTAGAAGCCGGTCAGTCGGATTCAATGTTACTTTACACATTAATTTTACTTTCTTTCGGAAAGTAAAGCTAAAAGAGTAAAATAAAAATAGGCATTGGATCATTAATTAATATGGGATAAGGTTTTAGAGTAATCTACGAGTAAAACTCTACTTCTCTTCACCTACACTCAGTTGGACAGCTTACAAGTGACAGCATAGTGCTGAATCTTATTACTTTATACTCTTCTATCATCCTACATAGGTCTCCTGGTGGTTTATTTGACGCGTAAATTTTGTTCACGGGCCTGTAGTCTAAATACAATTTGGTAGTGGTAGGACTCTTAGCAGAGTCCGCCTGGGGAAGTACCACACCTTTGCCAAATATTCTACCGCCAAGCAGTAGTGTGCAAACATTACTGTGTTCCGGTTTGAAGGGCAATGATTCCAGAGAAATTACAGGGCTTAGAGACATAATATCTGAGATCTCTGGGTGACGAGCGCAGTGCAGTGCTAGGTAAGGATTTGGACTATCATGTTTCAATAGCTGCGTGTTACTGTGCTGTTATGTGGCAGGCATGTTGCTTACCATCAGGCACATGTCCTGCTCGTCTCGTCACTCTATGCTATAAAAAAAATAAAAAAATAGACATTACCTGTAAATTTCTAGGACAAACGTATAGAGACCGTAATTTTAATAACATCATGACACTCTAGAGATTGTTCAAACGTATATGTGTGAATTTAGACCAGCACAAACTAGGTAATACAATTATGAATATTAGGTCATTAGAAGGACTGGGTTGGGGAGCGCTGAGTGTTCTTATCACGCATCCCATAAAATCTAAATAAGTATTAAGCTTTATTTATATGTCATACGATAGATTTTATAACCAATAATCATGAAATATCTAGAGCCAAGACCCTGAATCGATAAACGCGCTTAAGGGACCCTCAGACTTGCTAGAGTAATGATACGTAAGACAACAACTAGTGGTTGAACGGGTAAAACCAAGAATGGGGTTTTATCTCGCTCGCATTTTCTATTAAACTTGCATTTTCTTTGATTTTCGAGTGGGCTTAAAGATAAATCATGTCACATCTCTCGGTGACGAGCGCAGCGCAGTGCTAAATAATTTCGACAATTCAAATTCATATCACAATAACAAATAAATATAAATATTGGTGGACAATTCACACACAACACCATTTGACCCCAAACTAAACAAAGCTTGTAATATGGCGGCCAAATAGCTGATATAATACTTATATAGTTTTTAAATACATACTTATTATACATAGAAACACCTACATATAATAGCTGCTTGCTTGACATTGTGCTGTTTTAGAAAGGCTTATTCCTTAACTTCAGGTACATTTTTATACTGGCCTCGTGGCTTAGTTGGTAGTAGCTCTGCCTGCGAAGCCGAGGGACGTGGGTTTGATCCCTACCCAGTGCAAATATTTGTGTAATGAATTCAAATGTTTGCACGGTGTCTGGGTGTATAAATGTATTATAAGTATGTATTTAAAAACTATACAAGTATTATATCAGCTATCTGGCCGCCATCATACAAGCTTTGCTTAGTTTGGGGTCAGATGGTGTTGTGTGTGATTTGTCCACCAATATTTATTTATTTCTGTTCGATGCGTCACTCTATATGACAAAAAACTAAGTGAAGCTTGCACTATTGCAACCAGATAGCTTAAATCAGCTATATTGTAGCTGCTATGTTTACAATTATGTAGAAACATAGTTAGTACCCATAATAAGCATCCATAGTCGTCGTACAAATGATCTAATTAACATGGGAGAAAATCGATCACACGACATTCGGCTCAGTGAACACACTCACTACCAATTGAGTTACGACGCCAGCCGAATGCAGACAGTTTGAAATCAATAAAAGTTCTCGCAATTTTCTACAAATGAACTATGTACGAAGAGTTCTCGTGAAATGACTGAGTCATGTAAAACACGACCACATCGCGTGCGGTGAAGTCACGCCCACCACGTACTATACCAGGGAGCCACAATCGAATTCTTCAGACAGAAGTCATCATTCTGTGGATACTTTTTATGAGAAAATACCCTGGTAAATATTCTGGACGAAACAAAGGTTTTTTCTGAGGCGGACACTTGACTGCCGTCTCGCATGATGTTAAGCGACAATACGGTATACGATAGAGGGTGTTTACCTAGAAGAAACCAATTCACTCTTGATTTGAAGACACCAAGATAAAAACCCACTCAGGCAACGCCAATACCAATACCATAGCATAGAATCACAAAAGTAGAGTCAAACCTTTTCATTCGCGTCTTTGGAACATCAACCATGAAAAAATGTCGCTTTTTCGAACTACGAGCAGCCCGATAGAAAAAAGGGCAAGGTGGTCATGGTCATGCAGAACAGATAGGCAAGCAATTTTGCGGCGATATTCAATACTTTTAAATCTTTGAAACAAGAGTGTCGCGTTGCCTATGACCCTTTTGGCACGTCTCTCGGTCAATTCCAGAACGTCCAGCTCATACGTAGCTGATCTATCCCATTCTCCTATTGTTACTTTGCCAGATAAGAATATCAACCAAGTAAAGTTCCTAAGTCTTTGTAATCCCGAACCCTAACCTCAAACTTCTACAAGCATTTATTGCTCGAAGACAGACATAGACATTCCCAGGACTACCAGCATTAGTAAACACGTAATCATTCAAATAGAACCCACCAGAGATTAAAAAGTTGTCGACTGATCCACAAAGTGCACAACGTGGAGGTTCCCTAGCTTTGAACCCTTTGAGATATTGTCATCAAAAACACCATCTGGCCCGTATATACATATACTAGCTGATCCGTGCGCGCGTTGCTACGCCATCTATAGAAAAGTGGTCGTTTTTACCAATTAAAATTTTGAACCGAATCCGGTAATTGTTTGAACGCAAGGATCTCGAAGATGCAGTGCTTAGAAGTTTCGAGTGACGTCACTTCATGGTACAATTTTTACGATAAAGTGACGCCACAATCGCCCACTCTGAAAGTTTGATGATCTATATCTTTGTAAATTTTAGATAATTCGATAAAACAAAATATACGTGTCCCGTAGTTTTTCCTTATTCTACCTGACTTACTTACTAGAATGGTTTTGGCTCAGTCGTCATCCCGATTCGGACGCTTTTGCCACTGGGCGTCCACGGTTTAGTTAATTCCGTGAAAATCTTTAGAAGGAAATGTTTATAAGCGTCAGAAGTGGGTGTATAACCTTATTAGCGTCAGATCGCGTGCAGAGCCGGCACGCCCGGACGCTGCCCTCGCGGCGACCGTGATTTCGCCACTGCGCCCTCCATAACATACCTCATGGAATGTGAAATCACTAACCGAAATATTGAATTATCGTAGGAATTAGAGAGCTAATTCCTATTCAAGGAAGAGGCTAGTTTTACGTACATTTCATAGGGTTATGCGCTGTAGAAGTAGGAGCGAGAGGTATACCAGCAAAATCTCTCTATAACCTGCTGAAGGCTGGCTTGTCCAGAAGTGCAGTAAGTTCTATACTAGAACGAGTATCTAAAGCTGCACTAGTTGGATCATAATATCGAATTTGCCTGGGCAGGGAGAGAAATACGAGTAGTGAAGGTGAGTATTGATGTACTTCAAAAAGCCCCCTTAAAATCTACGCCCGAGTTACAAGCCTTGGGGTCTACTCGGGATTTCTCTCTCTGCCACACGATGGACCCGGCACCCGCACGGAGAATCCATGGAACGCTAAGAAGTTCGTCTCACGTTGCTTAGAGAAAGTTGCTAGTTTTGTATCTAGTGTGGTTCTATTGTAAAACCGACTGATTTGTGGTTTTCAACCACAAATTGACACTCAAAAGCGAAAAACAAATCAATAGGTATAATTGTTATATTTCTACGCTACCCGCTCACCTATTTGAAGTCATTGTTTTCTTAACATAATAACTTGGATTAAATGTCAACCCGATCAGTTCATACGTTTCGACGTGATTGAATAGCAAACATCTAAACATCCGTCCATTGACATTTGTAATATTAGTAGAACGTATACTTAGTTGGGTCAGTTCTGAAGATTAAGCGAAACATCACAGCGAAGGCCCCTCTAATACGTGTGGAGCCCTTGAATAATGCTTCCACGGCAAGATTGATGGCTTCGCTTCCGCCGCGACCTTTCGGAGGTGGCCGGTTCGCTAAATACCTACCAATAGCATAGATTAATTATGTATTGTCCAATATACCTACCTATTTGGCTTTGACGGTACCCTAGAAGATGGTGGTTGTAGTATTGTTTGTATACTTGTGAATACTTGGATGAATCCAATGTACCTACTCGAATTAAATGGATACTTCCCAGTTAATTGCTATTTATTGTAAGCGTTAGAACTGGGGGTCTTCGGGGTCAAAAAAAAGTATATCTGTGCATCAAAATTGAGATTCCTTTTAAGCTTCTATTATAGATATCTAAACTCACATTATAGACATAACACAGGGCTTAATCACGATCTAAATTATTATTTAATAACTTCAACGTTTCGGCAGCCTTACAATTGCAGTGGTCACGAGATGACAAATTAAGATTCAGTTATAAAAATATTACTCAAATCCTTTATTTTTATTCATAGTGAATATAAAGGAATTAGAAAAAATAATTGATGAAGGCCTCCTCCTCGCCTCTAATGCCTTCCACTGCGAAAGAGTAACGAACGGGAAATAGCTGAGCGGAGTGATATTCTGAGAGCTGGTACGCAATCTTGGTAAGTGTATGGATCTAATCATTTTGCTCAGTTTCTCACCAGCCAGGTCTGCACCTCCGTGTTAGGGTATAATTGGAGAACTATGTGACAAGCTTTCAGCTTTCCTCAAATACCTACCCAAAATTTGTTACCAGCTCTCGGAATATAAGATGATGTACACGTCTATCAAAATTTGAAATTGGAATCGAGCGGAGTCCGTAAGGAGTCCGCTCCGCTCGCAGTGGAAGGAAGGCATAATACTCCTTTATTTCCCCTTTTCAGTCCTTTCGAGTATTTAATGGCAATATTTTTTTATGCACTGCTCTCGATGACGGCCTCTACGACTCTAGTACACACCTTTATGTAAATAGAGATAAATATGAAACAAAACTAACTAAGTTCTTGACGTTTAAAGAGTTAAATAGACAAAAAATAGCGGCTGATTGCGGTTAAGGCCAATTGTCCACGTAGCTGCACGACATCCGCACGATTTCGACAATTGTCGGATGCAAGACGAATGCTTGCATCTTGCGTACAAATAATGAAGTCTGTGTCCACGAAGCGACAACGGCACGACAACCGCACGTCTTGCGTTTGTTTGTAGGATGCATGCATTCGACAAAAGACGCGTGCGTGGACAGTAGGCCTAAGGCTTGGAATTAATTTAACAGTACTTGTAGTTTGAAAAACATGAAATTGTGTGACAACAAATCTACTAATTTTGAGTATAGAGTGACGGGACGAGCAAGACATGTGCCAAATGGTAATCAATATGTCTGCTCATAACAGCAAAGTGTCACACAGGTATTGGAACACGAAGAGTCCAAATAATTAAAATCATTACCAAATCATAGTCTTTTATTTTGTGTAATTCGGAATTTACGAAAATAGGCAGCGCCGCAATGCGCTCGTCATCCCGAGTTATATATGTGACCTATAGTGACCTTTATTTTGCAACCGAACATATTACTTTTTAGTATTCCAGGAATGTCAGTCATTTCCCTTCGCCCTGACCCTGAGATCTTGAAAACCTGAAATTCACATTCTGACATGTTGCTTTGAAAAGGCCTTCACGTAACAAAGACTCACTTTACATAATAACGAAAATGTTTCAGTTTAATTATTTGAGTATTTTTATACGCTATAAAAGTTGTTGTCGCGTGGTACATTTTTGTACGAGTCTTACTCGTATGAGTGTTTTTGTTTACGTTCCATAATGAGTCCCGATAAACAATTATTTAGAACCTAAGCTGATATTTGATATTGGCGACCTTATTCAGTGAATCCCTCTCAGAACAGTAGTTGTGAAGTTGAGATAAATTAATTAGGTGAGTACAGATATGTCAATCACTTTTTTGTTCTTATATTTAGTTGTGTTACAATATTTTTACTAAATCTAATTAAAGTTAAGATTTAAATGAAATTCACTTTTCGAAATAAGTTTCTGTAGCAAGACATTAATTATTGTCAAACCTCAAATGGCCATCTCGAGTTCACTTGCGGTGTAGGCCTGTTCAACTTTTTTTACGATTCGACGCCTGCAATCGCAACTTGGTATATGTATGCTACATTTTGTAGATCAAGTTACCTGTTTTCAAGCATATAATATTATGATTTTCCACCCCTTCAACCGGCCGAAATGGGCGAGCGGATTTGCATTAGAGGTTAGTTTCATAAAAACATAAAGCCATTCTATAAAACGTATTATTAATCTTATTATTTATTAAGCACCTTAGTCGTACTATTGTCTTGCCTAATTATTACACGAGTAAGACTAAGGCGTCTACCGTGTAAAAAAATGCTATTTAAAGATGGTCTTCCATCGAAACATCTAAAAGATGTACCTAATAGCGATACCGGCAGTATATTGGATAAGTGGCAGAGATGCAATTCCAGCGCTTCCTGCGCTAGGAAAAATATAGGCAGTAGGCAGTATCTGACTGCTATCAAGCTATATCATACCTATTGAGGAGTAAAATTCCTGTGAATGGTAATAGTCCATTGGAAAGTTACATTTGGGGTTGCGTTTTTTAGAGGACGCAATTTTATTCATTTGGTGTGTAGGGGGTTCAGGGTAAAGCTAAAACCAAGTTTGTAGGGTCGCAACCCTTGTCCCACGGCCGCCATCTTGAAAATAGGGGTCGAAATGGTTTCTACGGTATATCTCTTAAACTATTATTTATTTGATAAAAAAAAATTGTTGACATTTTTTGTTGCAAGTTAAATTCTTTACAACTTTGGTCCAGTAACTTTTTGTCGTAGAACTATAAATAAAAAAGTTATAAGTGAATAGCTAATAAAAATAATATAGTTATCACTGAAGTTTAAATCGTATCTAAAATTATTCGAAATCGTCTTCACAATTAAAAACAGAATAAAATACATCCGCACGTGAAGAAATATGTAGCACAACTAAAAGATATAGGTTAAGTAACAACTTCAACACAATGTTATGAGCTATTCTTACAATAACAGAGGTTTTTTTTTTATTCAAAATTGCTACTCCACAGACTCCGGGGTTCGTGACTTTTGTCATTTAAAATCTTATTTATTTTTACATATTTCTTGGATAATCAGAAGAAGAGGAAAATAAGGGGGGAGTTGGGAACATTTTAAACCTAATACTAGTTAGTGCTCGTCTGTTGAGCCGATCACTACCGGTTGGGATTCCGCTAGTAATCGACTCGACATCGATTCTTTGCCTTATTGCCATTTGCCTAAGCCGCCTCCTCCCGGCCGAGAGCCTCCATTACGGCTGCATTTCTGTCCCTGATGGCCATCTGTAGGTTGAACTCTCGGATGGTCTTCGGTGATGCAGCCAACGCTCGCCGCACGAACCGACCGATGGCGTCGTCGGTGTCGTCAGCGTAGTACGTGAAGGTCCCCGTGTGCCGTGAGATTGCAACAACCGCATGGGGCACGCTCTCGTGCAGCTTCATGTTTGCCTTTGTTTTTATTACGATTACCGACTCATATGTCAGTCCCTGAGCTTCATGGATGGTGAGGATACGTGACCCTGTGCCTGACCCATAACCCTGGTTTGTCAGGGTCTCTTTCTCCTCTTGAGTGTGAACTAAGAAGAGGGTGTTTGGTAGGATGTTGGGTATTTGCGCTCCCTTGTACCTTTTCTGCTCTAGGGACTTTATACGGGATGCTGAGGAGTACATACCTGAGTATATTTCCCTCAGCGCATATGCGACATCCATCGGATTGCGATATGTGCAGAGCAACTCCTGGCTGATCTTTGTTACCAGGTTTGGGCGGTGATGATTTGATCATTTCGAAGAGATTTTCCCTGTCGATATAAGGCAACTGATTGACGTCTCCGATGAGGACAATTTCACCAACATCAGACAGCCTTGAAGCCATCACAATGGCTCCAAAATGGTTCATGAGAGCTTCGTCCACCATGAGGCGACTGAAACTTTCTCTTCCGAAACCATTTACCAGAGCAGAAGCCATGATTCGCACTCTGGTTTTGACCAGGTTTCCGATACGGTGCGATAGCTTTTGCTCTTAGGTCTTTTGCTGCCTCAGTTGTTGTAGTGATAATGGCGTCCTTGTCCACATCAAAGTGTCTAATCACCCATGTTGTCTTTCCACATCCTGGAACTCCGTTGAGCCACTGTATTCGCGGTACCTCCCAGTTTTCCCAACCCGCTTTGACGTTTGAGTTCCATTCGATGGTTTTGGCCATCTCAAGGATCCTATCGTCAGAGGTTAGGAATAATAATAACAATACCAGACATCTGTTCTTTTATTCCCTCATGCTCACTTGGGTATTTTCTACTTGAACAGTATTCTCGGTAACGGCTATCAGATTTAAAATTATTTTAAAAATCAATAATTGTTAAATTCTGTTATGGAGTGAAAAAGAGTCAATAATTAATTTTTTATAATATTGCAAAATTTATAATTAAAAAAGTTACAATAACAAAATAAAAAAAAACAGATTACATATTATTAGTACACACGTATAATATAGGTATAGTTGAGAAACCTGAAAAATAGTATTCACTTCGGAGCGCTGTAAAATCTTAGCTATTGACTTAATGAAAAAATAACTTTAATAATAATGTAATCGCTTATAACTTTTTTATTTATAGTTCTACGACAAAAAGTTCCTCGACCAAAGCTGTAGAAAATTTAATTTACAACAAAAAATGACGACAATTTTTTTTAATCAAATAAATAGTTTAAGAGATATACTGTAGAAACCATTTCAACCCCTAATTTCAAGATGGCGGCCGTGGGACAAGGGTTGCGACCCCACAAACTTGTTTTTAGCTTTACACTGACCATCTACATTACACTACACATCAAATAAATAAAATTGCGTCCTCTAAAAAACGCAAGGTAAGGCCTTGAATAAATTTAACATTTCAATGGACTAAAATAGAAAAACAAAAACGTATTATTTAGCACGTACGTCATTGTACGTAGATCCGTAACTAGGTAATAGGGTTCAAGAATGTAGGTAATACAGTAGACATTTTTTTCTTCTTTTCAAAATAGTCGATTCAATTTATTTATTTAGTCTTTATTATTAACATGGTAAAATGGTACTTACGATTTTGGTGTTAAGGTGCATAAGCTCCCGCTCGGTAACTCGACGTCGCGCCGTCTCCATTTGCTGCTGGCGATACTGGTTGTACTTGTAAAGTAGGTACATCCCGGGCAACGCCAATACGACGAATGGTCGCATCAACGTGGATGATCCACTGCGTGCCGGCATCTTAGCGGCATTCCTCACTCGCCATCACACACGCATTGGATTATGTGTAATTTGAGATTTACGGGAGTTGCACACGGTACGAGATGCGATTCCGTAGGAAGTACGGAGAGTTCGCGCACACACTGGGCAAAATTCACTGGGCTAAACTATCTCTTGGTACAGAGGACTGGTCCACTCATTACACAATTCACGAATCGGTAACACAGGTACTTTGTCTACATACGGTTGTATGTTGATACATTTTGCATGTATTGTATTTTGTCTTTAATTTCGCTCCACAGTCGAACGATACATAACACAGTAAATTGTTTGTGGGCGATTCTTTTGTTTATAACTTTGTGTGGGATCATTGTAGAGTCTTTTTATTACATCTATCTTTTAATGTTGAATACACGATTTATACCAGAAATTATAATGAGTTTCTCAGTGCGACGATTTATTTTCTGAGAAAAAGGCCAATTGTGTTAATGTACATTATAATATGATAATTTGTTCACGTTCGAATTATTTTATTCACTTAACAATATGGAAGAATCGTAACAATCTAAGATTAACAAGCACTTTGTATAGCGTCACTACGGGGTTTCTACGTTGTAATTATTGCTTTTGTAATAGACCTATTTACACAATACTTCAAGGCTTCGGCGCTCTCATCACGGATCTGGAACAAGGAAAAGAGTAGATTTAAGTATGGGTAAATTATAATCCGTTTTGTTCATACGGTTTGAAGCAATACATCCCTACTAAATATTTTAAAGGCAAAAATAGCTCTCACGCTTTCATGCCTAAACTACTACACTGATTTAAATGAAATTTAGTAAGACATAGTCTTATAGCATGAGAAAATACCTTGGGTATTATATATGCGTAAAAATAAATGTAACATGATGAAAAACGCAGTGAACGTTTCTATAGAAGTATGCCATTTTTGGAGCTTGAAACATATTTTTAGGTTTTTGATTACGCACCTACTTACCTACTTTTAAATTTTACATTTTTTTAGTTCGGAGCTAAACTTCAGAAAAACAAAGTTGGATTAAGTAGAGTATCATTTAAAGAGGTTAAAGTCGAGACCTTAAGGCTAAGTAAAAACTCCTTGTGACCTTCTAGAAAAGGCCGTAGGAGTCAGCAAATTGTCGAGAATTTCACAATTTTGAGTCACCACCTGCACCTATTTATCCAAACGCACGAGTTTTTTTTGTCGCCTTTAACGGTGAAAAGAAATACCGCGAAAAAAGTCGTTTGTTCTAAAGAGACATATTTGTTGTATATATTACATCCGCTAACCAACATATTGCCAGTGCGGTGGACTCTCCTGACTTTTGCATTGCGAGAGTAGACGTCTTCTCCTGACATTGCGAGAGTAGACGTCTTCTCCTGACATTGCGAGAGTAGACGTCTTCTCCTGACATTGCGAGAGTAGACGTGTTCTCCTGACATTGCGAGAGTAGACGTCTTCTCCTGACATTGCGAGAGTAGACGTCTTCTCCTGACATTGCGAGAGTAGACGTCTTCTCCTGACATTGCGAGAGTAGACCCCGAATCCCAGCAGCGGGAGGAACACAAAACTGAGCTATTTTACTAAATTCACCAGTAAGTAAATAAATAAACCATTAAACATATCCACATCTATTAGATAAGCCAGTTATTAGTTAACGTGAACGAGAAAATCCGTCAGTTATCGGATCAGTCGCCATGTTCCCGGGAGGAAGGCATCAATCACTCGCCTGTTGGGTCCATTCTTGTTCTATATATTGGCAGTATTACGTTGCTGCAAACTAGTATAGGTAAAGGTTATTGCCGTGTAGCTGCTTTGTCGGCCGGAATATGGTAAACGAAATAAAAATAATGTTTTTATTTCGTTTACCATATTAGCTAATAATTACATATTAGCGGCGATTAAATATTCATTCTAAGAGAAACTTTTATTATAACCCGCAAGCGCCCTTAGTGGAGACTTGAGACCTGAGCCCGTCCGGAGTCAAACACAACGGACTCCAAGCATCGACACAACACCCCATTTTTTTCTGGCTCTCGTACCGCTCCCCTTTAGGCCTGCAGCGCCCAAAAGTGGCCGTTATCGCCCACTTTGGGAAAGGCTGGTATAGAGTGACAAGACGAGTAGAACATGTGCCTGATGGTAAGCAACATGCCTGCCCATAACCGCACAGTGACACGCAGCTATTGGAACATGATGAGAGAGATGAGATCCTTCTTTTTTGAAATCGGTTGCTAATAGGTAATTTCTAAATCTGTGTCAACTTGATCACATTGTCGAGTCGCTTAGTAGGTTCAATTTTTGGTCTTCTCTCCTATTTTGACGGTCTTATGGCTGACTCTTTCAGTCTTGGTCTCTGTGTCTTGTGTCCACCCAGCGTAACTCGGTAGTCTTTTCCTCTCATGTGAACCCTGGACCTTCACACTATGATTCATCTCCTACATCAGCTCCCACCCATTCTTGCAATGTATCTAAGTTCCTCAATGTTAAACACTTAAATTAGACTGAATAAAAATGTCTACGCTCCGTATAAAAATAAAAACGTTAAATGAAAATATACTCTCATTAAATAACCCGAGTTCTTCAGATCTAGTTAATTTGAGATTGAAACAGATTGTGCAAAACATTTGATCTATCTCGAAAATCTTTTGGCAAACACGCTGAATACTACTCAAATATTCGCCGACCCCAGTCATTGTTTCGGCAGCATTCATCAAATATATAAACACAAACAGTGCTGAAACTTTCAAGACTTGTAAAGCCTTATAGATAGATGCTTTATTTTACAATACAAATTTTCGCCTGAGCTTATATGTAGGTGAATTTCATTAAGCTGGTTGTGTAGTAGAGATTGCTCGAAACGAAAGAGTCGCCGTTTATGGCGTTTATAAGCATTTTACAGCAATATTTCTGTACATTAGTGTCACAAAAAAGTGTGCTAGTTATTCTACTGCCAAGTAGTAATGTGCAAACATTTCTGTGTGCCAATTCAAAGAGAAAAATAATGAAAAACAATACAAATAATAAAAATAATCCAATGAAATTACAGTACAATAAAAAACCACGCATTTGAATTGCGATCGAAGCCTCACTCTCAAACAGAGGTTTTGAAGGTGATTTATATGTATGGTCAAAAAATCGAAAACTTTCCGCAAAAAAAAACATTTCACTACACATCTTTTTGTTTACTGCTAAAACGTTTTAATGTTAAAAAGTTGTCTTACTTGGTAGAGAGCCAAATCCATAAAACATGTTCTAACGTTAGAAAGACTAGGTACTATCGGCGTTTCAGAGCGTCTATTGTGCCGCGCTCAAGAAGTAGATTTTATTTGAGATTGGAGACTTATACCGTGTAAATATATTCAAAAGGTATCTTTTTGATAATTTCACCTGGCCGTTCACTTCAAAAGGCCCCACTGTTCCCTATTTTGACCCGTTTCCTTACTTGAGCCGGTTCCTGACGTAAGACACACGTAAATTATTAGTGTAACATGATCTTTTGACTTGGTAACAGGTGCTCTGCATAGATTTGTCTATTTCTTACTGGTAGTCCGCCCCGGCTTCGCCTGTTGTACTCAAGGATCACATTACATACCTATATCCAACAGTGAAAGATTTTTTGTAATCGATCCAGTACGCGTATCACGTCAAACCGTCTAAACGGATTATGTTGAAATTTGGAACACAGATTATAGTCTGGAATAACACAGGCTACTTTTTATCACAGAGAAATAACGGGAACGGTAACTGTACGGGTCAAATTGCGAGGTGCTGCTAGTCAGTAAATGCGCCAACTTCGTGGCACGATCTGTTGTTCATGTAGAATTGATGTCATGTACCTACGTTAAATTAAACAAGCAAAAAGTCGTTTTGTAGTATAAAAGAACTCACTACTGCCATCTAGTACTAAAGGACAGTTAAGGGCAGGTTTTTCATATAAAAAAACGGTTAATTGTATTGCAAAAGTACGGCAACGTTTAAGTCTCATTGGTGAATGTTATTTTTCACTTAACGGAGCAAATTAATTGTTGGAATTATTCGTAACTGACCAGACACGAGCCGAGCTTACGTACTGTTTCCCAAAGATTACGTCACCAGCAGGAATCGAACATCGGAGTTAAGATTCAATATGCCTACATTGGGTGGTATAAGCCCGTACCAGCCCGCCTGTATTGATGCGGTTCGATAGCGGGTAAATCGAACTCAGGAAGAATACAGAATAATTAGCTGTTGTGGAGGAATCGAGCAGTGATAACTAATGGCCGAACTACACGAGTCTAGTTTTTCAAGCTAGGATAGCAAGCTAGTGTTAGTAAGCAACAAAGCTAGTACTTCTAGCGTTGTGTAGACAAAGCTAGCGTTGCGTAACGTTGTCTACATGAAGCTGGAAGTACTAGCTTGCTAGCTTGCTAACACTAGCTTGCTATCCTAGCGTGAAAAACTAGCCTCGTGTAGCTCGGGCATAAGTGAAGAAAGCCTTACGTCCAAGTGTGAGGTCGTAGGGTCGGAACTCGTTTACACTACTTAGAGGTAAGTAGTGTTTACCTCTGAGTTTACAGTAGTAGTCTACAAGTTTGTCTATTCAATGATGATAGAAAACACAGCAAAAAAATCGGATACATGGCAAGGAAACTGCTGTCGTGGATATGTTATATCCGTCAACACTAACTTCAAGTGCGTGGTGTACTGGTGTATTGCCTTAGCACTCTCCTTATAACACCGTGTTTTCACACGGTCCAGTTCTAGCAATGGAAACAGAAGGAGCACCTTGTGCCATGCAGGAGGACTTAACAAAACAATTCAAACAATTTTAGGACCAATTCTACTCAGGACTAAACGAAACATAAAAAAAATTAAGCCATATTTTTTATGGCAGCGCCAAACAGTTCAAAATGTATTTTGACGCTTGTTTCGATGCATTTTACACAAAAATATGCTTTTATTTGCACTGTCTCGTTGTCAATCGTTTTCTAGACTTTGACATGTGCGGTTTCGTTATTATGCCATTTATCTTTACTGTCACTGAAAATATCTAGCTTTTCCATCTATTTCACAGACTAAGTAGAGAGATCTATTTTAATTCTGATTCAGATAAGTTAATATAATAAATAATCGGTATCATGAATATCGGATCGGTATAATAGCTATAACATAAAATGGCGGCTTGTGCAAGTCGGTATGTTGCTGGCACTATGCGTAAGTGGAAACTTCTTTCTGGTGTATGAAATAATAATTTTCATGTTATCAGCAGGCTCACAGTTGCGCAATTTCGTACGTCTTGTGAACTAAGGAACGGGGCCAAGGTCGAGACGGGACTTTTTGTGAAATATTTAAGGAAAGATTACAATTTGTTCGTTCTCCAACAGTGTATTTTAGCGAATTTTTCGGGTTTTTATGTAAAATCTCGCCCTACAGGAAATATTTAAGTAAATTAGACGAATGTTGAAATGTTTTTCTTTAATTGTTACCTGTACTTTTCTTATTTTAAAATGAGTATGGTTTAATATTAGTAGCATTTTGGGACACGAATCCCAATGGTAGGGGCATTTAAAATTAAATTTATTGTCATTCTTATTACGCTCGTTTATCTTTAACGGAATTTCATTCACTCAGATAGAAACTCTGTTACGAAATATGTTTCGAAGAAAGCCAATATTTTGTAAGTATCGTCGGAGCATCCTATCAACGTTATCAAGTTTAATTCCCCATCCGGCCGTTTCTTTGAACTTGGTATCGAGTTTCTCTGAGCCTTTGCTCGCGAAAAGGACGATGATAGGACGTACAAATGGCTTTCAATAATGTTTCAGAAGAAACTCGTGAAGAAAAAAACAATTAAACATTAAAATGCTCTTTTTGTAACTAAGTATTTTTTCTTACAAGTTCCAATAGGGTACCGGACTGGGTCAAAAATACACCATTCTAATTAGTCCGTCGGCTAGATCATGGAAAAATATTGGACACGTATTTTTTAGTTTTTCATAATATTAAAAATCGTCAAAGAATTGATGGTCTATACCATCAAACGTCACTCGTGAGAAAAAATCGTACTCACAAGTGACGTCACACGAAAATTCGAAGCGCTGTATCTTCGTCATTTTTTGTTTGTGAAACAAAAGAAAAAATACGTGTACAATATTTTTTGGCAATCTAACTAACGGGCTACTTTTTTGAGGCTTGTACCCTATTCGTAATTTGAACACACTTTTATTTTACATTCCTACGATGTTTTTTTTCGTTGCTATGTTAGAAAATCATCAATAGGTACTTACCTATCTGTATAAAATAAGCAAAGTAAACGGTGGTTAGCTTTGAAACCAGTTTTGGTTTTGCTCTAAAAGAGCAGTAGAACCAACCACTTTATGCGTGCTTTTTTTTCAGAATAAAATTGTGTTATAGTAATCCAACTACTTTATCACTAAAATGGTTGAATTTGTATTTGTGATTTGGTAGGTTTGTAGGGACTATTGGAGCTATCCGTAGCTATTGGAACATGAACAGTCCTAAAACACTGAGCTCACCATCCAGATATGTTTTATCTCTACGCCATAATATTTTTCTGGAAGCAATACTTTTCAAACCAGAGCTACTCAGTCTTACGTATTCACCTATTTCTGTTTAAACGGCCTAGCCCCCGATGCCTGTGTATCGACTTGGTTTACAGCTAGCTGCCCCCATGGCTGGTATTACGTAGACTGTATCGAGCTCGTTTCATGCATCGGTGCATGTTTTGCAGCTCTTAAGCCTCACGGGCTAGCTAACCGCTGAGATTAAGTGAAATTTAGGCAAATACAAGTGAAATTTGGTATGCAACGAAATTTAATTGAGTTAGCGGCGCTAACTGAGCTTAGGCTTAAGTTAAAGTGGAAATTATTTGATAATATTTCAGTGGATTCCACTTATTTTGCAGTTTTGCTTTTATGTTGAAATCTTGAGAGTTCAGACATCTGAAAGAGTCTGAAGAGTGACATCTGAAATAACAGTATATCTGTAGCTATTTAATACAGTTTACGTATTATGCATAATTGTTGGTAACTACTACAATTTTAAGTTATACGTTTTCACTTTTATCGGCAGTCTACTGCAAATTCTTTTTTTCTGTTTGTGTAGTTATGGCTTAAGGCCGATTTACATCAGACGAGCGAATGCTCATTCTGCATCAAGTTAATTTGGTGTAAACAAACGTAGAGGATTCTTTCGTTGTTTTGTTTGCGTTTGCAAAGATTCTATGGAATATATAATATGGAATACGCTAAGAACGATCTTTCGTTTACACTAAAAGATCGAGAAAGAATGCTCTTGATCCAGCTCTAGCTCTATGTTCGTTCAGTTTAAATCGGCCTTTACACACATCAAAGAATTTGTTCTATGCACCTACAATAGGGTCTAAATGTTTATTTTTTACTGATGTCAAAGTTAAGGTACCTAACACAGGTTAGGCATGTTCGGTAACGTCAAAGGTACTAACTACTAAAGGTACGTACTACAACTAATAACTGTTAACTACGTCTTTATGCAATCTTTCACACAAAAACAATCCTGTTATTTTTTTCGTTACAAAACTTTCCTGACATATTTTAGAATCTGCTAGTTGTTTCCAACTTTCTTTTTTCCGTCGCAGCAAACTTTCGCACAAACTTCGTTAGAACTTGTCCCTCCCTCTGGGATGTTGCTACTTTTCAGCGACCGTATTCACATAGACCTGTTACCGAAACTCAAACAGACGCAGATAAATTATGCAAAATTTTATTTTCTACAATAACGACCTCAATAATTTTTGCTCTAAAGTTTATATAGTTTCCAAGATATTAGCCAACCTCGCAGCAAAATTTTACTTTTAAAAGTTCGGCAATTCGGGACTGATTTTTCGCAGACAACCCAAGTCCAAACAAATTTATTTAATTCTTCCATTGTATCTATAAATCCGTAGGAGAGGTAACGCTAAATAAACATTTTTGAACACAAATCCTTAAGCGGCTTACCGCCTACGTGACAAATACGACGTTTCACTGTATATTTAGAGAAGGTACAAAAATTGTTCCAATTTACCTACTGTTGTATTTTAACCTCACCTAACCTCTCTATTATCCAGTTTATTTTAATCAAAATAAATATATGAAGTTGAATGTGCTATTTTTCTCATGCGATTAGATGGTTGATTTAATTTAATTGGTCGGAATATGGGTCATTCAGATGTGCTTAATATAAGTAGTACTTACATTAAATGCTGAAGTTTCAATCACAATTAAGTTTCGTTAATAAGGGTTCCACCCAATAAATAGGTACCTATATTTTCTTAAAGATATTTAGTCAGCGCAGTGGAAGTTAGTTTTACATTTCCATGAAAAATTTGAAATTCAGTATCTTAGTTCTAAATAGATACGTGTGTCACATTATAATATATCTAAAATCTCAATTTCAGCTGGATCAGTTAGTTCCTAAGACGCGATTGAGCAATTGAAGTTTCACATTCAAAATGTACCTACCTAGTGGTGAGCCTGGTGTCGCATTCGTGGGGTCATGTATTCGAATCCCAGACGTTCAAGTTGATCATCACAGTTTTAACGGCGAAGAAAACACAGTTAGCAAACAGAAATAAGTGATATTTACCAACTTGCACTTGGCCAGCGTGGTGGGTTATGCCCTTGACTTCCTTTTCGCGAGTGAAGGCCCCGAGTTTCGACTTTATTTCGGGAGCATGAAGCTTAATGCTGGAGTAGGCTTCGATGTACATAAATATAAACTTATAAACGTTTGTATTTCTTTGGCTTTGACAATAACATTTCTGCGTAGACCAGCTTAGTTGTACGATAATAGTAAAAGGAAAAAGTAGGCTACGCGCCCATTGTTTCCTATAAGCGGTTATTGACACTGTTAGAATAAAAGCTCCAATTCATATTAATGTGACCTCCTGACTACCTTTTAGCTTATTATTTAAAGTGAGCTAGTCAATGAACTTTTATTGTTTCGTTTGACTTAAAGTGCTATTTATCTCTGTGTAAAAAGTAGGTAAACAAAGTACGAACCGAATTTGTATATGTCCATTTTGTTGCGTGTAAAATCTTAAAAAATATATTCCTATGCAACATATGAGTGTATTTACGATGTCAGCGTTACATTTCAGACCATTCATTTTACAAGTTCTGTTATTGAAACACGAATTCATTTTTTTTTTCGCATTACACAGATTTCTCGCTTACCTAAGTGAAACCGATTCACTCTCTATATGAAATCCCGCAGATTATATCCATCAGGGAATACCATATAATGCTGCCTATTCCACAGTTTTCGTGTTCTCACAATGAAAGAAAAATAAGAATTCTTCTTTTGAAACATTTGCAAAGAAATTGAATAACATTTAACTGTTGATTTTTAATTTGCTGGATTCTTTGTTTGAACAAATTTAAAGTTAAAATTAGGGAGAATTACTTTCGGATATACAAAATAAGAAATTGTAGCACAAAATCAACTTCCGATGCAGTTTTCGATCAAAAACCTGGATCAAGATCAAACCATATATATGTTAAGGAGATACAATGACACAAACAGGTACATCCTATTCTTACGTTAGGATTTAAAAACCTTATTCTCATAAAACCCTGTTTCACAATATTACCAAAATACTTCACCAGGAACCCAAAATAAACAAGTATATTTATATATGCAAATTTAGCAAAGCCAAGACTTAGATGAAAGAGGTTCGTGGTTGGCGACTCAAAACCTCGTAGTCTTCAAAGAGCTAATCAGAGTAAAAGCAGCTTTGAATCACTGAATGAGAGCCAAACGACATTACAGTGTTACTGTAACTAGGTTATTATTGTATGCTTTCTGTGACACAGATCTCGTTTCTTTGACGACAGATGGCTGTATTAAAGTGTCAACAAGATGTATGTGAAGAATAAACAGTCTGCAGCTCAGAAACAGGAATACAGTCTGCTGATACGGCTAGTTTTAGAGCTATTTGCTAGTTATTTTAAGCTATTAGTAATTAAAGGAATTCTTGGAAAATTAAAGGCTTTTTTTTTTGTTTTATAATTAAAGGAATGGTTAAGATGATTTATATCTTACTTACTTACGTAGTAATTTCCCGAAATTTCATATTTTTTCCGTGATTTTCCTATGGGTAATAAAAAGTTGCCTATGTGTTATTCCGGTCTATACCTATTCTAAATTTCAACCCGATCTGTTCAGCTGTTTCGACGTGATTACTCATAAGATCCAAACTTTTACATTAATGTTATTGTAGCAGAATTTGAAAATAAAACATACATTATTTCATATGTACGGGTGACGTTCGCATTAGTGTGCTAAGCAGTGATTTGGACTCTTCTTGTTTAAATATCAGTAAACAATGAGGGATGAAAATCTCTTCAAAAACATCTCGAGTCACAGTGACGTGATATTAAAGCACGAATAACAAAACACCACAAAGAGTTTCCGTCTCCAGACAGCGCAATTCCTCGAGCTACTCTCATGCAGAAAATTGCAGTCTGGCTGTGCAAGAATTGTGTGTCGCTTCCTCAGCAAAAACCAACGATTCTTTGCTTAAACCTGTATTAAATACGCAGGCAAGACAAGCAAAAAGTAAAAATGTTGAATAACCTTAAATACAGACAGTAGATGTTAAAACAAAAAGCTAAACATGGCAGTGGGAGGTGATGGTAACAAAATACTGTAATCCTGCTAATGTTGCTGATTGCTTGGAAGAGATTGCTCTCAGAAATAAGGCCGCCATTTGGGCGCTGGTTCATTAGTGTTTTACTGTTTTTTTTTTCTGTTTTTGTGTCACAATAAAGAGATATTTATCTTATATTATAAATACTAACGTTTGGATGTTGGGATGTTTGTTGCTTTATTACGTCGGGACGGATCAGTCTGGAATTTGGAATACTCTTAGATATCTTAAGGTTAGAATAGCCCATAGGTATTTTTAATTCTTGGAAAATAACACGAACGAGAAATACGCGGGTAAAACCGCGGAGCGCTACTAAGTAGTATGAAAATAACAATACTAAATTGTTGGTCTCAAAATGAAGACGCTTTTCAAGTTATCGCAGTTTTTCACTACATTTAGTGTTATTTATTACGGGATATATGCCGTGGTTGTTTGGTGGAGCAAATCCCCGATATTTCGAGCCAATTTCAGCACATTTTCATGAGCAATCTGTGTCATGGTACATGCTATGTCAGCATATCGGGAGACTCGGTGGGGACCATGTAACTACGGTAAATATAGTGTATATGGACACATAAGCTGGCTAGAAAACCCGCCAAATGACATTCCAGTTCTATCCAGTATAGCCAGTAGCGAAGTGTTATCAAAATTCACCTTCAAAACAACCCATTACCGTGAAAATTAGTAACCTTAAATGTCAACATCAACGAACAACAATCCGACCAATGTTCCATTGAAACACTGGGGGTTTTAATTGAGGAATTTCAATATCTTTATTAATTTTAATGATGACTATAACATTTACTGAATTACCTAAACTCAAAACCACTTGAGTCTATAGGATCCACAAAATACCCCTACGTAGTCAAAAGTTACTTAGAACGTTACTAAAGTAGCTTCTGGCAATAATGTAGGGCAAATCTTTACAAATAACCTCAAATAACCAAGCGAAATGTCAAAACCTAAAGGTCATCCGTCGGTCGTACTTAGCAGGAAATCAAGTTTCCCACGCAGCTAAGTCAGACTTAGTGCCTACGTACACTTTTCTTGAACTTCTATTCGCTAAGTAAGCTTAACTTAGTTTATTAACAAAGTGCCTTGTTTAATGTCACATAACTTTTTGCTAGAAATACAAAGTTACACAGAAAAAGGTTACCATCATTTTTATCGCATGAATTACTTACAATGGTATACTGAAATATTTGGTACCTATTTGTTACATTTTTCAAGTGTAAATGGAATATTAAACTAGCAGAGCCACGTGGTCTCACCCGCGTAAAAAATAGACTATGTAAGTGTTATTCTAGACTATTCTCTATCTATGTACCTTCAGTAGTTATATACAGATCCTTCAGTAGTTTTTGTGTGATAGAGTAACAAATTCAAAAACTCACATTTAAAATATTAATAAGATAGCAGAAAGTAGAATGTAATGTTAACTATTATGATTTAGGATTCGCTCATAGGCAAAAGTAATATAATAATGATTATGAGTGCTCATAGACAAAAGTAATATAATAATGATTGTCTCTACTGTAGGAGAGCAAGGCGAAAATTACCTCCAGGCCACGTGGTTCGACAATTTAGTTCGATCAATCGAACCACGGACACTTTTTTTTCCCGTTGGTTCGACTTTAGAATCGCACCACGTGAACTACTGATACTTGGGACCGCGTGGTATTACATTTTTTTTGTTTATGGTATTATTTACACATTTATATACAAAATTGATATCCTAAAAAAAATACCAATGCGTGAGTTTCTGTGTAATGTATGTTACTATTTCAATCAAAAACTGCTGCAGGGATGGTGCTGAAATTTATAACATACATAGAGATAGATAGATAATATGTAGTGGTCTGCAACCTTTTTATCCCAGGAAAATAATGGGATGGTCAATTACGCGTGTGAAACCGTGGGACGCTAGTAATCTGTGGTAAAACACAAATACTTTCAGTTTAGTTCACTGAACTGTGTAAGTTTGTGAGTCTGTTACCGCAAAAGCCTCAATGACTCCAACTTATAAGCCTTGTAGAACGCTTATCCAAGTTAAGTTCTCGTTGCTCCATTCCGGTTGACTTAACACAAATATCTTATATATAAAATTCACAGTGTTTGTTTCCTTACTCCTCCGAAACGGCTTTACTGATTTTAACCAAATTTTATATGCATATTCTGTAGGTATGAGAATCGGCTACTAGCTATTTTTCATACCCCTAAGTGACAAGGGTTGTTCACTAAGGCAAAACAACGTTTGCGGGGTCAGCTAGTAATAAATAAATAATCTGTACCTAAAGCTAATGAAAATAGTTTTTTGTTTGAACCAACTAGCTTCGAGAACTACTCGTTGGATTTAGAAAACTGGTTTATTATCTAATAGCTCAATGCACTGCGACAACGACTAGTTACTTAACAACTAAGAGTAAAACCGAACGAAACAGGTAGGCAAGAAAATATGACAAAGTTTTTTGGATTGAGGTATGCTTTCCCTAGGAAATTATACGAAAGAGTCCCAAAAACAATATTTACTATAATGTAATACTACTTATAGTCCAGTAACTTTATACCGTATATATATCACCGTATGTGTCAAATCCGGTAGTACTGATTTTTTGCAGACTTGTTTATTATGTTGGTCTAATGAATAATCCAAGTTTGTGACTTGAGCGCTGAAAGAAACTTTGTCAAAAATTAAAAAAAACACAAATTATTGTTAATTTCAAATTTTGGCGATTATAACCCTACACGACTGGTTTTTGAAAAAAACTTTCTTAAAACGTTTATAAAGTAGATTAAATTTGCTACAATATGATACTATAATTGTCTGTAGACCTAATAGTTTCCGAGATTGATTCGTTCATAGTTTATATATTTTTTCAAACTTCGCAATGAAGCTAATCAAAATCGAAATTCGAAAAGCTATGGAGAGAGCTCACCCGAGGACGTGGTATGAGTCACAGTGTACTCTCTCGATGATACTGGTACTGGATGATGATGATGGGCATGGTGTATCTACATAATATCGGTCATGAAGTGGAAATATACTGCGAGGTTACCACTGCAACAACTGAACAACATGCGACGATCTCGAAAAAGTCTGTAGTTGGTTTGCCTTTGTTTGGTCGTTGTTAGTTGGTCTATTTCAGTATCTGAATGGTAAGACTCTTAGCAGAGTCCGCCTGGGGAAGTACCACACCTTTGCCAGTTATTCTACCGCCAAGCAGTAATGTGCAAACTTTACTGTGTTCCGGTTTGAAGGGCAATGTTTCCAGATAAATTACAGGGCTTAGAGATATTCGTATAACAACTTAGTTCTCTGGGTGACGAGCGCAGTGCGGTTCTAGGTAATGATTTGGGCTTTTCATGTTCCAATAGCTGCGTGTCACTGTGCTGTTAAATATGTGGCAAGCATGTGGCTGACCACCAGGCACATGTCCTGCAAGTCTCGTCACTCTTTATTTAAAAAAAAAACTGATTTATCTCTGGTGACACGAGATTTTATTATTTATCAATTGAAAATTACAGAATATTACAGTGGTTATATTGTGGATCAAGGGCCCGATATTTCGATTCATTATAGTAAAAAATGACGAGACGAACAGTATGATTTGCCTGTTGGTAAGCAACAAGCCTGCCCATAACAGCACAGTGACACGCCATAATTACCTAGCTCAGACCTGCGCTCGTCACTCAGAGATATACATTTTTTTATTTATCTCTATGCTCTGTAATTTCACTGGAAACATTGACCTTCAAACCGAAACACAGTGATATTTTCACATTACTGTAAGGGTAGGTCTGTGCGTGAATAACTGGTAAACGTATGATAATTACCCAGGCGGACTCTTTAAAGAGTCCTACCTTCCTTAAGAGTCCTTTAAGTATTTAGTACTGTACGCCAAGCAGTAATGTGCAAATATAACTGTGTTCCGGTTTGAAGGGCAATGTTGCCAGAGAAATTACTGGGCTTAGAGATGTAATATCTTAGATCTCTGGGTGACGAGCGCAGTGCAGTGCTAGATAATGATTTGGGGTCTGTATGTTCCAATAGCTGCGTATCACTGTGCTGTTATGTGGCAGGCATGTTGCTTACCATCAAGCACATGTCCAGCCCGTCTCGTCACTTTGTATTAAAAAAAAACACTACAACTGCAGTTTTTCAAGAACAAAGCCGTTTTGAAAAATAGCAGCTAAAACATCGAGCATAAAGAGACTTGCTACATTTTCCTAGCGTGTAGCGGTCAGTGGGCAGTGCGGTAGTGACGTCATACGCACCCGCAAAGCGCCATTCCGACAACTCAGCGAATAATAAAGCACTAGTATCATCCTGTTATTTTGCTCGTACAAAAAGTAGTATCTATTAGGCCAGACCATCTGTCTATAAATCTGCAAAATTTCATCCAGGTTCCATCAGTAAAATTGCTTGAAAATATGACAAACACAAAATGTACATATAAACTTTCGCGTTTCAAATATTAGTAGGATTATTAACATGCTCTCGACATTTGTATAAATTGTATAAAATCAGCGAGCTGTCTGCTAATTTATGGCTAATTTATGTTGTTAATGTAATCTGTATCTTAACGTCCATGGGAGAAAGCCCATATTTCAGTGTATTTTACTTGTCAGGTGGTAGCCGAGTCGTATAAGTCGGCGCAGACCTTTAGTCGATGGAGGCACCACTCATGGTTTACATTTCAACATAACCCGACTATCGTGACGTCCCGTTAGATAGAAAGGTTATTGTAACGCATTTTCCCCACGTTAAAAGTATCCTACTAATCTTAAAGCTTTAAGTTGGTACACCACAGTACTTACGCACAAACTAAGAACATATCTGAATGAGTTCCATTTACTTATCAAATTCACTTGAGTCTGTATGTGTCTATCTGTTAAGTAGTCTGTATTCAGCCAGGTAAAACATTTTTTTTTGTACGTTTAGATAGAGTAACAATATAAATCGTTCTCTCTCGTCAACGAGTGCTCTTTATGGCTTTCGATACAAAACCAAAATAAACTATGATTAAATGGACTATAATAATTGTTCCTGTACTGCAGAAGTTTGCACGATTGTAGCAGCGGTCTTACGCAAACTTAAAATGCAAAAAATGTCAGGTCAAATAAGTTTTTTTCACTAAATTTATCAACTTCAATGACAGATGGACTTACGTGTGTTTATCAATAACTGTTTAATATTGCTTGGAATTTTAACGTGCAATAAATAAATAGTACGTGAAGTTATGAGCTTTTAACGTTGCGTAATGCTAGCAAATGTATAAGTACATTGTAAGAGTATATAACCTGTATTTTCTACACATATACTAGCGTTACGTGGCTCTTTTTTTCTGAGTCACTTAGAATTCACGCCTCTCTCGGGTTACCTATCCCTAATTTAAACCAATTCAGGAATAATTTCTTTGTCTCTACAGTGCACATATTTATAGACTAAATAGGTCTGTTTACAACACATACTTTTTCGTGTATTCCGTAGAGTCTATGTTAGTGGTAAAAAAACGTAGGTAAACCGTAACTGTAGCATTTTTTAATTTTATTCTACACGTCTACGAGGTTCTACAAAACGAGTAGACGTGCTTCGGCATGAATAAATCTAATAATGTAAGCTCACAAGCGTACGTGAGCATCTCTACCTACATTAAAACTAGAAACTACCCACGTTTTAAAATTTATAGGTAGCAACAAATTTTGAATTTATGCTTCCTATGACGCTTTAGGAAAAAATGATGCGAGTAATAATTTATGCTTCCTATGACGCTTTAGGAAAAAATGATACAAGTAATAATTTATGCTTCCTATGGCGCTTTAGGAAAAAATGATGCAAGTAATAATTTATGCTTCCCGTGGCGCTTTATGAAAAAATGATGAGAGTAATATTTTTCTGCGATGCGCGCGCACACCGTCACAAAAAACTAGTTACGTCACAAGTTAGCTGGTCAACATGTTAGTAAACATTGTAATTAACTTTAGGTTAATACTTGAGTTGAAACTATTATCTATTCTATGGTTGAAGATAGATTTTTTTGGTACGAAGAATAATAAGAAGTATTAAGATCTTGCGTGCGTAACTGCGTACATAAAAACACAAACACTTTTTTTATATATAGAGTGACATGACGTGGTAAAGGTCATACCTATGTCACATATATGTCACATGTCTGCCCATAACATAGCGCCACCAAGCCAATCGATCATGAAGAGTTCAAGTCACTGCCTTGCAATGTGCTGCGCTCATCACCCAGCGGTATAAGATGGTTTATATATTTGTCAAATAATGTCTATAGAAACATTACCGTTTAATCCAGAATTGGCATTCCCAACGCCCAGTGCACTAATATTTAAAAAAGCTGAGATAAGATTTAGGGACATATTTATAGATTTATGTTCCACAACTAATTTAGGGGATGATAATGATGATCGCTATGGTACAATTTTCAAGAAATATATCTCACAATTTTTTTATTTTATTTTTTTAACTATTAGGTTCGCACTTGACCACCATCTCGCCTGATGTTAAGCGACGATGTGATCTACGATGGAAAATGCTTACCTAGAAGAAACCAATGCACTATCGATTTCAAGACACCATGATTGGAACCATCAGGAAAAACCCACTCAGGCAACGCATTCCACAACCTAGACGTTCTTATCACAAACGTGGAGTAAAATCTCTTCGTTCGTGTTTTTGGAACATCAACCATGAAAAGGTGAAAGTCAGAATGTTTATTGCTCAATCACTGGCTGAAATTTGAAACATTCGTTTCGTCCAGTTCCGAACTCAAATCTAGTTCGGAACTGGACAAACGTTTTTTTTTTGACTCGAATAAACCCAAAATTCCTTAGGGAATAGTTATTTCCAAATTCGACATGAGCTAGGCTATATTTTGAACTGAAAGATCTGTAAGGCGTGTAACAAAGCATGCTAGTCGCTTGCTGCGTCTGAATATTTGATGGGTGGGCACCCGGCGCCTTCCCACGGCCAAGTGACACAGTTATACTGACATCTTTACTCCATTGATCGTTGTTTACTTAGAAACCCTATTAACTCCATCAATAGATCGAAAATGTATCTATAGAATCGCAAAAATAGCGTAGCAGCCAAATACTAATTATTGAAAGATGATTACAGATAAATGTGGAGTCTATTTTTAACCGTCTTCCAAAAAACGAGTAGCTTTTCAATTCGGTTCTATGTTTTTTTGTACGTTTGTGACGCGATTGCGCCGCTAATTGTGAATGGCTTTTGATGGTTCTTTTTTTGTTTGGTAGATCATAGTTTAGAGGTAGTCCCATATTAGTTTTATCGAAATCGGTGCAGCGGTTTTGGAGATATAAACAAAAAACAAATGAAATTTTGCTTTCGTTACCTCGATAACTTAGTGATTGCTTCGTTTTGAATTTGGTGGTACGCCTGAATTTAATTTTATATTCAAGTCGGTTTTTTGTTTTTTTCAGTGAAAATAAATTATCGTTTGAAACGCCTGAAGGTGTAACAATGTAAACCGATTTGGATGATCTACGATACCTACAGTTGCGAGTTGCCGAATTATCAGTTTAGCTATATTTTACCGCCTTCATTTTGGAGAATGTTCACGGGAACTGCTCATGGTGATGCATGACAAATGTCCGTATTCCTCACAGAAATATAAATCCTGAATGGAAATCCAACTCACGACCTACAGTTCAGTGAGCAGACTCACTACGAACTGAGCCACTACGTCAGGTAAACTAGAAACACCAAAGACGTCAGGTGAACTACAAATACCAAAGACGGTAAGCGACACTGTGCCCTATACCTCCATCATTACAACGTAACTTAGTACACTGTAGAGTAAACTTCATTGTACACGTCATTTACAACTAATACCGAAGCAAACTAATACCAAAGTTTACTATTTGCCACAGAGTTCGTAGATGCACACGCAAACATGACTTGTGAAACTTAGCTGGGACCAATAACACTTAAGGATATGGAACACCGGAGGTATAAGTAGGTTTATTGGTGCTGTTCTGTGATGTCAACTTGCAATGTACATAACACTTCTAAAATAATTATGTATTGGTGTTTTGGATGTCATCAGGTTGTATTACGTGTAGCATTTTATTCAAAATGTATGCCTTTCAGTATAACATTAACAATCTTTGCTTACTGCTACGTTATAAATTGGGGTACTGCAATCCCCAATTTATAACGAAGTCGCTGTAATCCCAATTCGAAATTAATAATCATTTTCTTTGTTTTTCTAAGCGGTCGTGACAACGGCTGATCTGGATGATTATAATAGCCTTGAGTATTAGAATCATTCAAACTGCTTCGTTAATGGTGGAGATGGTGGAGAATTCACACACAACACCTTCTGACCCCAAACTAAGCAAAGCTTGTATGATGGCGGCCAGATAGCTGATATAATACTTGTATAGTTTTATATACATACTTATTATACATATAAACACCCAGACACAGTGCAAACATTTGAATTCATCACACAAATATTTGCACTGGGTGGGGATCGAACCCACGACCCTCGGCTTCGCAGGCAGAGCTACTACCAACTAAGCCACGAAGCATGAGGCGTAGCTCTAATTTTGAAAATTTATAAAGTCTGTTAATGCACATAAAGTGATAATACGTGATAAATTATCTCAAATACACGGACTTAAGTAATTTGATAGTTTTACATTCGAAAAAAGAAAAACTAGCGACCAATATTCAATATTGTTTGTAAGTGTTCCTTATTTTTGTAAAAAAAAACGATACGTCTTAGTACTTTCTTTTGAGAGTACTTTTAAAATAACTAATAGTACTTTTACTTTTCTTTGTTTTGGGAAGGAACATTTCAGGTTAGCCCCTTTCTAGGTTGGGCTACAAGTTATATTACTCATCAGACCATAGGTACAATCTAATCTTTATTTTAAGTCATGTATGATTTTCGTCGTAATAAAGCAATCTTACGAGAAGCACTAACATTTCGTCTAAAAAAAGCGTGTTAAAATCAGCAAATCCGAACTTTTCCTTCCAGTTAGTTAATTTAATCAATTCGATGTTAATTTTAATGGGAAATAACGGACAACTAGTTTCTTTGAAAGAACTGTAAAAAGGAACTACTGCATTTAAATGAAAAATATTAAGTTTAGGTGATATTGAAGGTCCTCTGTTTGGACCAATAGCAATAATAGTTTCTCCTAAAATATTATAAAAACAAATTGAAATAAGATCCGCAAAATTGGCGCTATTGCACATCCCACATACATTTCATCCGAGTAGAGAGCGTATGAATAGAAACATTTAACGAACTATAATTACGCACGGCGACTGCCTTTGTTGGAGAGATTGAGTTTGAAGAGTTGTGTGGGAATAGTCCCCACTATTCCCATGTTGGTTTAGGAGTCACTATTGTAGGCTGTGATTGCTTTGGGTGCCGACTACATTTGTGGGACATATTGTGGAGCTATTTTGCTCTTTTCTTTGCTTTCACGAGCCGAGCCTATTTAATCTGTGTCTTTGTTGACGTCGTAGAGACATAACAATTTATTACAAAACTCGAGTTAAGCTCAACATTTAAATAATAATAGGTTTGCAATTGACAGTCATGGACAAAATTTACGTAGTAAATGAACCACCAGGAGACCTATGTAGGACGATAGAAGGGTATAAAGTAATAAGATTCAGCACTATGCCGTCACTTGTAAGCTGTCCTGTCCAACTGAGTACAATCGAAGAGGGAGGGTTGCAATCCTCAATCATTTCTCCTTGTCGCATGATTTTTGTACGGCATTTCGAAATAATGGGTAAGGTAACATAATCAAATGCCCAAATTTAATCTGTAAATAGACGGAAAATCACGAATTTTTCCGACAAACTAATGATTAAAAACTTAAAATTTATAACTTTTGTAGTTTCAATACCTCTTCTAATCTATTATTCTGCAACGCCGCACAAAAATCATGCAACCCCCCCTCTTCGACTGTACTCAGTTGGACAGCTTACAAGTGACGGCATAGTGCTGAATCTTATTACTTTATACCCTTCCATCATCCTACATAGGTCTCCTGGTGGTTCATTTACTACGTAAATTTTGTTCACGGGCCTGTAGTCTATTAGCTAAAAGAAACTGATTTACTCCATCTATTCATTGATACGAAGATTGTCTCCATCGAGCAAACCGCACTCTGGCAACCCATTTCGCAGTCTAACTTAAGGTAGCGGTTCGCGCCGCGACCGCGACGCGAGACCGCGACCGGAGACCGAGACTGGAGACCGCGACAGGCACTTGACATTATGGAATTGTATGGGCGCCAGTTCGCGCCGCGACCGCGACCGCGACCTGTCTCGGTCTCCTGTCGCGGTCTCGACGCGAACTGGCGCCCATACAATTCCATAGTGTCAAGTGCCTGTCGCGGTCTCCGGTCGCGGTCTCGTGTCGCGGTCTCGCCTCGCGGTCTCAGCGCGAACTTGTACCTTAACAGTGGATTCAACCCTCCTGGTTAGAGTACTTGAGATAGATATAAATTGGCGATGATGGTGATGTCAATTTGTTTGTCGTCACAAACGTCACGAAGTGCTATTCAAATTATTATTTTTTCATTCGGATGGATTTTTCAAAATTCAACCCCCAAGGGACTGAAATAGAGGATGAACGCTTGTATGAAACTTTTTATTCCTTGAACATATTTATAAACCCCGTCTTTTATATTCCTTTATATTTAGCCATTTATGAATTTAATGTAAAAAACACTATAATATGTTATCCATTATTTTGGCCTCACTCAATTTGTTCGAAATTATACGCAGATATATCAAAAGACATAAAAAGTTTCATACAAATTGCTCTATTTCACGCATTTGGTGTTGTATTTTGGAAAACTCAGTAATATATTACTCAATATTTGAACCGTATTCAATTCATTAGAAATTACATGCAAATATTATGTCCTAAGGCAAAATAAGTTTCATATAAACTTCACTCCGTTAGGTGTGTAATTTTGGAAAATGCTGGAATACGGAAGTCATTACTTTAGCCGTACTCAATTCGTACAAAATTCCATGCAAATATTTATGTCCAAGGAATAAATAGGTTGAATTTCGAAAAATTCTTAGTGGGTTGGTGGTTGGTGGTACGTTACAAGAAAAATACGTGTGCGAAATTTTAAGTTTCTAGTTCTTACGGTTTGGGCTGTGCGTATCAACGCCCGATTTTCGATCTTTGACCTCGAAGAAAAAAGTTTGCAGCCACCGGAATGATTTGGAACTTTCAGAGGTTACTTCTAATTATGTTTACAAGTACACGCATTTACAGCTTGCTGTTAACACGTTCACTGCGTGTCAGGCCGATTTCGGCCCACCGCGGGACTTCAGCTGGTGCGGACGAAGAAACCTATGTCCCTCTCGCCTGTGCGAAACGATTATCCCAGGTGTTTGTAAAAATTCAACAGAGACAAATATATATTTCATCTTGTGGTCAAAATTGTAGGTATTCCCCATCAAAATATAACGGTAGGCTTTTATCGACCTACCACGCACTGACGGTTAAAAACATCCGCTGAGTGCGGCAGTGGGCCTATTTCGGCCCGCCCTCCTGTCAGGCAGCTAGCGACCCCCTACCGCACAGAGCGCGCGTCCCGCCATTTAGTGTTGTGCTTTCTAACTGATCTGATGTAGCGTGTGATCAACGATGGCAAACAATAAAAGAAAAATACAAATATTGGAAAATACCGTTATTCGCCCCGCAGTTATTGACAGCGATAGTGACAGTAGTGAAAAAATATTTTCCACCAAGAAAAATAAAAATAATTGGGAAACAAATGTGCACGGAAAACAAAGCACAAGCGGTAAGTTTTGTTTACTAAATATACATATCAACATAGCAGCCTTAGACTCATAACGACGTGGGGATTTTTTATGTAATACCATTATTTTTGAAAATGATTATTCTTAAATTATTTCTTTGCGTTTAGTATTATAGTATCTGCCAAGCATCTGTGAACATCTTTCTACATTTTATGTTTTAATTTATGTTTTACTTATAAACTTTACTACTAAACTTACTTTACTTACTGTAAAGTGTAATCTAAATCCGTTCAGTAGTTTTTTCGTGAAAGAAAAGCAAACATAAATACATCTAAACTTTTACATTTTAATTTTTAACATTATAGTGATATTTATAATTTTTTACATTTTAATATCAAATTAAGAAAAAAAACATTTCAGAAAATCAAGTAAAACCTAAGGACAATGACCATGTCCTTGAGATGAGCGCTAAACGAAGAAATTGTGTAGGTCGTAGACCTAGAAAAAAAAGTTAAGAAAATAAAAAAATATTGCTGGAAACGCAATCAAAAATGTTAAGTAAATAAAAACAGTTTTCAGTTCTTTTACGATAATTCTGTTTTATTTTCGATATCCGCTTATTTTTTCTCTGTCCCATCACTACTAAAAATACTTTCTAGTGCGGTTCAGGTCGACATCGGCCTCCCGTTTTTCCTGCTTTATTTCTCATTTCCTGCTTGGCAGATCCCGAGGCAAATCAAAGTTGGGTTCAAGGTCATTCTAACGATATAAAACAAATTTATACATTATGTTTCCACAAATTTCTAGAAATTTTTAATCTATCCTAGTGCTGGTGGGTCTAGAAAGACCTGCCACGCACTGGCGGAAATATCATGGGAGGCGCATTTTGGCCCACCGCCGCACCAGTTGAAAAATTATGATTTTACTTGCGCAGTAAACGTGTTAATTTATGCACCTTCGAATGTCTAAATTGGCCGGGCTATAGGCAAATCATTATCTTATATATAAAATTCTCGTGTCACAGTGTTTGTTTCCTTACTCCTCCGAAACGGTTTTACTGATATTAACCAAAATTTATATGCATATTCAGTAGGTCTGAGAATCGGCTACTAGCTATTTTTCATACCTTTATTTAAATGGCAAAACAACGTTTGCGGGGTCAGCTAGTATAGGTTTAGACGACGTTTTTTAATCTTGTATTTCATTAAAATACATGTTACAATTATTATTTTTCATAAGTTTTTGACGCGCTATTATGATCTTGTAGTGGGTCGTTTGTGAAGGTCGTTGTGTAGGGTCAAGTATATTTATCCTTTCCTTCTATGTATGTATTTAATTAACTACCCAAAAAATTACGGACAATAACACGAAAAACTCAAACTGTTTAAACCCATTCAGCATATTATTTATGTCACAGCATAAAAAAAACGTCCATTAAAATGCTGATAACAGCACAAAAACCTCAAAACCTGTGTTAATGATCACACCTCCAAGCAGGGCACACCGCCCTTTTAATGTCTGTGATTATAGGCCTTTGTTTACTGCGTTATGCCACAAATAAAGGTTTATTATTATAGAAACGTATTATTATAGAAAACGCTATAAATAGGTCGCCGATGGATTAATAATTGACGGTTTGTTGATTGATCCGCTGTTATGACTGTTGAATAATCTGATAATGTGGGTCTGATTTGTATTGTGTATCTCACTTTTATTATAAATTGTTAGTGAATTTCTCTATCTATCTATTTCTGTCTATTTTATATATACGATTCTACGCCAACGACGCCGACGTAGCGATCAGATCGTATTATTTTCTCTAAAACTGTGCGTTATCACTATAATATATGTGCATTATCACTGTGTACCATCCAGCCATCCAGCACTATGGCTGGATGGGGCTTGACAAAAAATACATCAATAAAAAACCACGTTTAAAAACTGACTTCAAAACCACAAATAGGCACTTAAAAGCAAAAAATAAATTAAAATACATAATTTCTGTAAGCGCTAACCGGTCATCTATTTGACGTTTTTGTTTTTTACCTTTTAGTGTCTGTAATAGGTCAGTTAACTGCAGTAGGTTTTTTCTAGACTACATTAGGTAGAAGATGTTTTATTGCAGATAATAGATTACATAGGTAGAAAGAGGCTGCTTTTTATCACAGAAAAATAACGGAAACTGCGCGAGTAAAACCGTGGATGAGGACAGATAGATAAAAGACGAGATCGAAAAGATTTGAGTCTACTTTTGTGATAAGAATGTCTAGGTTGAATGCGTTGCGCTGCGTTTGTGCCGTTGGTTACAACCTTGATGTCTTCAAATCGAGAGAGAACCAGTTTTTCTGGGTACGCTCCATCGTAGACCGCATCGTTGCTTAACATTAGGCGAGTTGGTAATCAAGTATTAACCTACATAAGTTAAAAAAAATTGGCAGTCATAGGAACTGCCAATAGAAGTGAAAGCCTCAGAATAACTGAGAATTTTATAGCACACTTTGGAAAATACGGGGGTGAAACCGGAGGCCGCTGTTATTCTAGAATAAGTATATGTATCTGCAAAGCATTATCGTCAAAGACCCCCAAAGCAGCTTCACAGCAACAGATGAGCCGAACGAGAGCCGACATGGGACTGGTTGAACCGCCCCGCTATGTCACGGCTTCGGAGCCGCGGAGCCATGCACGAAACGCCTTCATCGAATTCATAGCCACACTGAGCGCGACACGACTAGTTAACCTCAAGACCTGCGAAAACATCATGCAGTTCTATAGGCTAGGAAGTGAAAGCCTCTTAAAGGCGAAACTCGAGGAGGCCGAAGCAGCCATTTACAATAATGTCACTTCCCGGGTAATCAAGGGAACCATGACAGGAAAGTATATGGCAGCTTACAGTGCTTAAAATGGCTTCGTCACACTGAAGGAGAAAGAGACAGAGCACGCGGGAATGCCTTTATGCGACAACACCAAACGACCCAATTGTAGTTACCGCCCGATGCACCAAGATTATGCTGGACGATAAGATCCTAGAGATGGCCAAGACCATCGAAGGGAACTCAAACATCAAAGCGAATTGGGAAAATTGGGAGGCACCCAGAATACAGTGGGTTAACGGAGTTCCGGGATGTGGAAAGACAACATGGGTGATTAGACACTTCGATGTGGACAAGGACGCCATCATCACCACAACAACTGAGGCAGTAAAAGATCTCAGAGAAAAGCTATCGCACCGAATAGGAAATCTGGTCAAAACCAGAGTGCGAACCATGGCTTCTGCTCTGGTAAATGGTTTCGGAAGAAAAAGTTTCAGCCGCCTCATGGTGGATGAAGCTCTCATGAACCATTTTGGAGCCATTGTGATGGCTTCAAGGCTGTCATGTTGTGTCAGGCATGTGGTGTTGATGAAATTGTCCTCATCGGAGACGTCAATCAGTTGCCTTACATCGATAGGGAAAATCTCTTCGAAATGAGGTATCACCGCCCAAACCTGGTAACAAAGATCAGCCAGGAGTTGCTCTGCACACATCGCAACCCGATGGATGTCGCATATGCGCTGAGGGAAATATACTCCGGTATGTACTCCTCAGCGTCCCGTATAAAGTCCCTAGAGCAGAGAAGGTATAAGGGAGCGCAAATACCCAACACCCTACCAAACACCCTCTTTTTAGTTCACACTCAAGAAGAGAAGGAGACCCTGACAAACCAGGGTTATGGGTCAGGCACCGGGTCACGCATCCTTACCATCCATGAAGCTCAGGGACTAACATACGAGTCGGTAATCGCAATCAAAACCAAGGCTAACATGAAGCTGCACGAGAGCGTGCCCCATGCAATCTCACAGCATACGGGGACCTTCACATACTACGCTGACGACACCGATGACGCCATCGGCCGGTTCGTGTGGCGAGCGTTGGCTGCATCACCGAAGACCATCCGAGACTTCAACCTGCAGATGGCCATCAGGGACAGAAATGCGGCCGTTGTGGAGGCTCTGGGCCGGGAGGAGGCGGCTTAGGCAAATGACAATAAGGCAAAGAATCGATGTCGAGTCGATTACTCCCTGAATAGTCAACCGGTAGTGATCGGCTCAACAGACGAGCTATTATTAGAACTAGAATTAGGTTTAACATGTTCCCAACTCCCCCCTATTTTCCTCATCTTCTCCTAATCCAAGACACATGTAAAAAAAAAGAATTGAAATTACAAAGATCACGGACCCCGGTGTCTGTGGAGTGGCTGATATAAATTTAAAAAAAAAAGCATTATCGTCTAAATAAGTCTTCTAAGCATGGTCATCTAGACTAGATGTGTAAATGTGTAATAGTAACCATATAGTATGTCGATAAGTGACACTTCAATGACCATCTAGATATGCGTCAGCATTTCGAGACGGCATCTCGAAATACTGACGCATTTCTTGATGGCTATGGTCCCGAGTTCACCCGTAGATTTCTTTCATTCACGATCGTAACGCTTGAGGTCAATTTTATTCAGCCCACGAAAAGTTTGTGCGTCTGTGAGCCAAAAGAAGTTTTCACTTAAAAAAAATGCTTTAGTGGTGTATTTCTGTATTCTCCACCTATTCAACTACCGTAATGCTAGATTTTAGCAGTAGTATGACTCTTAGCCGAGTCCGCCTGGGGAAGTACCACACCTTTGCCAGTTATTCTACCACCAAGCAGTAATGTGCAAACATTACTGTGTTCCGGTTTGAAGGGCAATGTTTCCAGAGAAATTACTGGGCATTTCTTTTTTTTTTTTTTTTTATTCAAAATTGCTAGGCTTAGAGATATAACAACTTAGATCTCTGGGTGACGAGCGCAGTCTAGTGCTAAGTAATGATTTGGACTCTTCATGTTCCAATAGCTGTGTGTCACTGTGCTGTTATGTGGCAGGCATGTTGCTTACCATCAGGCACATGTACTGTTCGTCTCGTCACTATTTAATAAAAAAAAAAGATAGGTAGACTCACTCACTCGCATTCTCAGTATCGCCAGTAAGCCGCTTATCCTCCACCTCTGTTACAAGGTTCGGGGCCAAAAGGATTTACCAAACGGTATGATTAACGAGGCACCTGACAGCGGGGCCGGGGTTTTAAAACAGTTTTGTATTGTATCGTATACCTACGGTCTATAAAAATATTAAATTTTTTTAGATTTTGGTAGTTTATTTTTATCAATTAATCCCGGCGTACCGAATTACACTAATGAGAACAACAATTTCATAATTAAAACTAAAATTAATTTTAATATATCAAGCGAAAGCAATAAAACTTTCAATAAAAACTACAATTCAATGAATGTTGGTTTTGTGTGATACTAGCAGCGCTTAACTCGCTTAGTTCCCGTTTTCCATTATTTTCCCGGGATAAAATGTAGCCCACAAGCTATATATATTATTCCAGTCTTTATTCTAACTGGGCTTCAAATTTCAACTCCATACGTTCCACCGTTCCGATTGAGTAACAAACATCCAAACATCGAAACTTTCGCATTTTCGATTAAATTTCGCAACAAATTCACGTAATTTCGCATTAATAATATTGGTAAAACTGTATCACAAATGTTCTGTTGAGAGTATTATTTTTGACAGGGTTCTTCATGTCAGGACGTCATCCATTGCACAACACTGCTTCAAGGGAAAAGTCTTTATCTAGTGTATCTAAGGAGCAGAAACGTGAACACTCACGGTGGAAACACACCTGGTTTATAGGTACAAAAACGTTAATCGTGCTATATAATATGCAGCAAATCTGATTACACAGGTACCTTTAAGTAAAAATAATGTTTCATAAAAATGCTAACGGATGTTTGGCCGCTATAGGAAATGGCGCCACTAGTACATACAAAGAAAACCAAAAAAAAAACTTTAAGTGGCCATAACTCAGCTCCGATATAGTTTGCAACAAATCTGATTACACAGGTACCTTAGGGTAAAAATAATGTTTCACAAAACTGCTAACGAATGTTTGGCCGCTGTAGGAAATGGCGCCACTAGTACATACAAAGAAAACCAAAAAAAAAACTTTAAGTGGCCATAACTCAGCTCCGATATAGTTTGCAACAAATCTGATTGCATAGGTACCCTAAGGTAAAAATAATGTTTCACAAAAGTGCTAACGGATATTTGGCCGCTATAGGAAATGGCGCCACTAGTACATACATAGAAAACCAAAAAAAAAACTTTGAGGGGCCATAACTCAGCTCCGATATAGTTTGCAGCAAATCTGATTACACAGGTACCTTTAAGTAAAAATAATGTTTCATAAAAGTGCTAACGAATGTTTGGCCGATGTAGGAAATGGCGCCACTAGTACATACAAAGAAAACCAAAAAAAAAACTTTGAGTGGCCATAACTCAGCTCCGATATAGTTTGCAACAAATCTGATTACACAGGTACCTTAAGGTAAAAATAATGTTTCATAAAAGTGCTAATGGATGTTTGGCCGCTGTAGGAAATGGCGCCACTAGTACATACAAAGAAAACCGAAAAAAAAAACTTTAAGTGGCCATAACTCAGCTCCGATATAGTTTGCAACAAATCTGATTACACAGGTACCTTAAGGTAAAAATAATGTTTCACAAAAGTGCTAACGGATGTTTGGCCGCTATAGGAAATGGCGCCACTAGTACATACAAAGAAAACCAAAAAAAAAACTTTGCGGGGCCATAACTCAGCTCCGATATTACTTACAGCAAATCTGATTGCACATATAGCATCAGGGTATTTTATTGTTACAAGAAAGTTATAACAGATCGATGGCCGCTAAAATGAAAAAACGACGCCACTTGCCCATACAAAAAATCCAAAAAATAAATAACTTTGACAGGCTATAACTCAGCTCCGATATGACTTAGAGCAAATCCGATTGCACAGATAGCATCAGGGTATTTTATTGTTACAAGAAAGTGATAACAGATCTCTGGCCGCTAAAATGAAAAAACGACGCCACTTGCCCATACAAAAAATCCAAAAAATAAATAACTTTGACAGGCTATAACTCAGCTCCGATATGACTTGGAGCAAATCCGATTGCACAGATAGCATCAGGGTATTTTATTGTTACAAGAAAGTGACAACAGATCTCTGGCCGCTAAAAAAAAAAACGACGCCAACTTTACCCAAACCCCTTTATCGACATAGTGCGTAGAATCAGCGAGCTGGCAATGGCTGGCAACGGCTATATAGTAAGAACCGATAACCGTTGGTGTAGTCGAGTTTGGTAGTGGAAACAGCGTTAAGGCAAACATAATACACATTTATATAATGACACCTTGCAGCCAGATGGAGTGACAATCTGCTTGAAGTAGCGCGCAAACATGAACAAAAGTTGCGGGTGATCCATGTAGCTTATTGAAGTGACGAGAAGTCTACGTGCAATGGATATCTAGCTGATGATGATCATGATATCAATTAGATATAGGTCGTTGTTAGATTTATTATTATAATTATGATGACTTGATAATAAGTATATTAAGTTGGTCGCAAAATACTAAACTAAGAAGTGAAATACAAACAATATTCGCCATTACGAACAGCTTTTAGCATTGTAGAAACCAATAAATTGTTTTTCGAAAGATTTTTCTGAGCGCGTCTGAATTTTTTTGTTAGGAACAGCTGATTTCAGCATTTCGGAATGGAATAGTAGAAGTTGTTCATAACAGTGATCATATATATGACCCATTTTTAACTTAGATCCCTGAAGTTACACCATAGCAGTGTCGTAAAGTGTCACTTATCGGCAATAACCACCAATCACGGTGCAGGCTTCAAATCAGAAATCAACAATCGTAGTCGCGCTTGATCAATAACATTTAGAAAGCCTTACATCATCCATGCGAAACTTACCCCCTTACGTTTACAATTTTCACATAATTCAATTTATTTCACGTCTATACAACTTCAAAAAACTTTCATTTCAGGACAGTGAAGATAACGAAAAATTTACCCTTTGTTTCAGGAACGTTATGACCGCCCTTCAATTATAGCAAATCGCTGCAAAGGCATGGACAAAAACACACAACACTGCAACACGACAGTTTAATGGCCATGCATGCACGCGACCAATTTGCCACAGGAACACTGGTCATGTGTGTTCAACTTGGCATTTATCAAGGGCGACCTTCGACCTTACTGCAACTCACCTCCAAACAACACTCTGTATACTATCGGAAGACACTACGGCGGCGGACAACGTCGACGCTCACCCGTTCAATTGACACGACACGACAACACAGACATTACAATTCGTTTCAGTCAGGTTTAAGACATGGTTTTAGTGAAGGATGAAGCCCGGCAGCGCGGAACATGAGCGGCTGCCGAGCGCGCGAGCCGGCGCGCCGCCTGACTTTGACTGAACATTTGGACCTCTTTGCGCATGCGTACTACAACGCAGGATCGTCCGAAATTCACCCTCGACCACCCATCCACAAAACCCCAACCAACGCTCAACTTTCACACAACAATCAATCGTATCCCAATCCCAATACAGTACGTTTTACATTATTACGCAAACGGTTGATCAGCCCTAACGTGTAAGGCTTTGCGTGTGCCGCACTGCACACGATGGTAATTAAATATGTGTTTGACAATGGTATTGAAGCTACAGTAGGTACGGAGGCTGTGACGTCAATGAGGATGGAGAGCGTTCACGTGGAAACCGTTGCGAGTTCGAAATTTGAGCATCAAAGCGTTTTTAAAAGCTGGCTTTTAATTTTAAACGGAATCTAGCCGGTTTACCTTTTGCGCTTTTTGATGTAGCGTATTTACGATTCTGTTTGCTGCTTGAATCCTCTTGACAACGTTTCTTTGATAGGGGTATCATTTGTATTTATTAGTCACTTGAAAAAGAAAACGTGAAAATGTACAGGTACCATACGTAAATATATGGACGAAGGTCCTCTAATTTGGTAGCTGTCTGTTGTGCAGTGTGTGGTCTAGCGTTGTCCTGAAGCCTGATGCAGCAGCGGCCTAGAGCGATTGACCAGCCTTGGTTGGTTAGCAGCTATCTTTTCCATCATTGTTTGCAGTTGCTGACAATATACATCTGCCGTAATCGTCTGGTCAGATTTTAAAAAGCTGTAGTGAACGACACCGGCACTAGTCCAACAAACGGTCCAAGTATTTTTTTTTTTGAGTCAATTTTCGCTTGGTACAGCATTTGGCTGGTTCGCCAGGGTTCAGACATTGCGATGAGCGTTTCCGATTATTGTACAGGATCCGATTTTCATCACAGGTAATGATTCTATTTAAAATTCCTTCTAGAGTAAGATCCCAGAGCTCCCAGACGTCACCTATTTTCTGATGAATGAAATGTGGACGGAAAGTGTCTGGGAGTATTGGGACCTTGTTTTTAAGGATATTGTCTACAACATACGTGAAAATCACTTATTAGAAAATACGTGAAGTAAGTAATGTTTGTATGTACCTTCATTACCCCATATCTCAAAATTGGCCATCTAAGCAAGTTAGCGAGTAAGCATGTGTTCTTAGTACTTACTAACTCTATTCAATCGTCCACATTTCATTCATCAGAAAAAAGGTGACGTCTGGGAGCTCTGGGATCTCGGACTATTCATTATTGTGCCGGTTGAGTAGAGTTACACAGCAGTCGATGCGCGTTTGTCGGTTTGCTACACTTAGTTCATGAGGTACCAACCTTTAAAATTTTTCACTTTCCCGATTTGCTTCAAGTGGATTAAAACAGTTTTATCACTAGCACCGCAGCCTGCAGCTAACTCGGACGTGGTTTGCGATGAATCCGCTTCCACAATATGATAAGTGGATCCTTAACAACTTTGGTCTCCGGCCGTCGACGGGGCTTGCTGTAGATCGAAATTTCCAGTACGAAAACTAAAAACACATTGTGTTTTCTTTTGCGACACCACCGCCATACACATAAGTGATTAATCCTTCGAGCCGTTTCTGCAGCACTGGTGCCACGATAGGTATAGCACTTGTACTCGTAAATAACGCGATAATGATGTGGATAAATATTCCAATGGTACTTATTCAAATTATATGGAAGTATTCGTGTGGTGGTCCTGTGGTCAAATTCAAATATTCCATTATGCAAACTGAGTGACCGAAAGAAAAAAACCAATTGAGAAAAAAAAACAAATGAAGTACAGTTGACAAAACACAAAAGTTAGTAAATAGCTGTATAAATTTGAAATTGGAATTCCTAACCAAAGAGAAAAGATATTTGACATCAAAGTGGCCAGTACGACAAAACACCAATTTGATACGAATGAATTTACTTGTAAGGAAATGTAATAATGTACATTATGATGATAAAATCCTACTAAAATTGTAAACACGAAAGTTTGGATTCTTAGATGTTTGTTGCTCAATAGTAACCAAAAATACCTAGGTTTGAGCGATACACATCCATACTCAATTCTTAAAATGTTAAAGTGTAAGTACTTTTCTATCTGTCTGTTACCCTTTCGAACGAACTAATTTAGTGCAAAAAGGGTTGTAAGAGTTTGAAAAAGGGACAATTTTTTTTCCCTGAGTAGGCGCTGAGTTACTGTTGCTTGGTTACCGACCGTGAAGCGAAGAGCCGAACCAAGGCAACGATGATGTGGTTATGTAGGTTGAGCAGTGTATGGGCACCGGTACTGTTGATATGGGTCTCAAATTCAGGTGGGAGCCATTAAGACAGTAGGGTGGAGGCCTTGGCGGGAATATAAGTATAACGAAAGCTTTCAGTTGTGTTCCAATTATGTGCGTATGTATAATTCGTAAGAGGTTAATCGGACGCTATATCTTCGCTAGCCCAAAGTTTTAGGCAGTAGAGGTCACTTCAGGCCAACTGTCATAGTTCCTTTATACAGGGTTATTGGTAATCAGCCTGCATCCTTTTAAGGGGATGTTAGGTACATTCAATACGTCAACTTTTGTTCTACAGTTTTAAAAAAAAAATGTTTTTTTTTCTTTTACAAAAAAAATTAAAAAAATATTTGCACGGTCTAAAAGCATCGATCTCTTCGTAACAATTCGTAACAAGAGCGCGTACGCTATTTAACGCGCAAAAAATGATGTACCGAAGTAAATAAACACTAAAAAGTCGCTAAACAGTACAAAAAAGGGCAACAAACACTAATTTTTTTTGGGTTATCTATTGAGTTTTAACAAAAGTTGTAGAACAAAAGTTGTTTCTTTAAATATACAGAACATGCCCTTAAACGGATGCAGGCTGATTACCAATAACCCTGTATAAAAAAACCTATAAACAAATACATAAAAGCGTCCCTCTACAATATTAGTATAGAAAATAATACAACTCCTCGTAAAGACAATAATAATAATAATAATAATAACGCACGACCATCACCATCCCGTGTCCCGTCATCGCCAAGCCTGTCGTCGGAGGATGAAGCTTTTCTCACTCCCCGCGACACGAGTGCTACTTCGAGTGACGAGGACGCGGCGCGGACCCCACCGTCAACAAGACCTGTACGTCGTGGCCGTCCGCCGCTGCCGGCACGCTTGGGGCCTGAGAGGCAATCTGCTTCGCGCCCGGCCCTCGCTACCGGTGGTGTAGTGCGTCGCATGCGATGGACTCTACAAATGAACGAGAACTGCATGCGCGCCTATTACGGGGCTACAGAAGGAGGAACTAACCTGACCGCGTACTGTGCCAGGATGTTACTTCTGTTTCAGGCCTTTGAACCAACCGTCGCTGTATCCGCACAACGACTTTCTGATCAGGTTCGAGCTATCCGCCGGTGCAAACTGTTGGATGACTCGGTACTTGATCAGCTACGCCTGGAGGAACAACGTACTCGCCCAACTTCTGCCTCGACCCGGGATCCGCCCGTCGCGTCGTCGACGCTGACATTGGCTTCTGTGCCAATGACAGCGGCGACACTTGCGGCGCCGGTTGGCCCCGATATCGAGGAGGGAGATTCGGCGAGTACTAGCTTATCCGACCAGGTAAGAGAGCAACTGAGGAGCGCTTTGGAAGACGCGATTTTCCAATATCGACTCACACCAAACTCTAGGCCGCGTTTACCACGTTTACCCACCCATAAACGGAATTTGGCTTTGATGGGAGCCCTGAATACTTTGCTGGTACCCTACCTGGGTACTAGCAAAGATTTGACTGATACCCATTCTATTCTGTACTGTGGTGCTATCGCGGCGTGTCGCGTTGCACGTGTCAAGTTTCCAGACACTGACCGTACAACGCGAACCGCCGGAGATGCACCAGCATGGCAAATGCGAATAGAACGGCGTATCAGCACATTCAGGACTCTTATAGCAAAGCTAATCTGCTTCAGTCAGGGGAACAGTCGTCCCCGAGTCATGCGCTTCGTAACACAGGCATTCGCTGGGACTGGTATCAGTCCCCAGCACTATCTTGCCAATGTTACGGAACGTATTGACTATCTGAAGCAGAAAGTTTATGCGTGGGCAAACCGTATTCGTCGCTACAGAGAGCGTGTGAATCGATATCGGCAAAATCGCGACTTCCAGAGTGATCAAAGGAAGGTGTACCGAAACTGGGAAGGAACAAGTCGACGTGTGAACGATGGGCAGCTACCGGATGCCAGCGCTATGAAAAACTTCTGGCGCAGCATCTGGTCGGTGCCTGTCGAGCACACGGAGGGAGCTTGGATGCGTGTTGTCGAACGTGCATGTGAACCCATCGAACCCATGGAGTCTGTTTCGATAGACTCCGAAGACGTTAGTTGTGCTATCCGGACAGCTCAAAACTGGAAAAGTCCTGGGCCGGACGGATTGCACAACTTCTGGATAAAATGGTTTCGATGCTCACATGGACGTTTAGCAACACAATTCCAAGAAGCTCTCGAGACGGGTTCTCTTCCAAGTTTCATGACCACCGGAGTCACCTTCCTGCTCCATAAGTCTGGTAGTACCACGGAACCAAAGAACTATAGACCCATAACGTGCTTACCTACCACCTATAAGCTGCTTACATCCATTCTGAGAGCAAAAATTAACGCGCATATAGTCGCAAATAACGTTTTGGCCTCCTCTCAGAATGGATGTAAGATTGGGTCCCGTGGTACTAAGGAGCTGCTCCTCATTGACACGACCATTTGCCAACAAGTCAAACGTAACAAAGGAGCCCTCTCCGCTGCTTGGATTGACTATAAGAAGGCCTATGACGCGGTGCCCCATTCGTGGCTGAAAAGGGTTTTAGAGTTGTACAAAATAAACCCAACTCTAAAATCTTTTCTAAGCAAATGCATGGGACAGTGGGTCACAGTCCTTCGTCAACCAGGTAGCGTAGACAGCTCGTTTGATTCGGAGGACTTGATAAGGATTGAAAGAGGCATATTTCAGGGCGACAGTCTGAGTTCGCTATGTTGGTGCTTAAGTCTGAATCCTCTCAGCACTCTGTTGAAGGATTCAGAGTTAGGCTATCGTCTTCGTAGAGGAGGTGAGGTTATATCTCATTTGCTGTACATGGACGACCTCAAACTCTTTGCACCGAAACGCCAAGACTTGTTGGAGCTATTAAAAACCACAGAGGTTTTTAGTAACGCCATCAAGATGGAGTTCGGTGTCGACAAGTGTGCGGTCATGCATGTACAGCGAGGGAAAGTAGTAAATTCAGAGAATTTACAACTTTCCGAGACTATAACTCTCAGATGCCTCTCCGAAGACGAGACCTACAAATATCTCGGTATGTCACAGTCGTTGGGTATATCAGCAGATGACATTAAGAAATCGGTGAAGGAACGCTTCTTTTGCCGGCTGACAAAAGTACTTAAAAGTCTTCTGTCAGGCGGTAACAAGGCGCGAGCCTTCAACGGTTGGGTAATGCCTCTGCTGATATACTCCTTTGGCATACTGAGATGGACTCAGACTGAGCTCGACGCCCTGGACAGAAAGGTCCGTCAACAGCTCACAACATACCGCATGCTACACCCGCGCTCGTCTGTTATGAGACTGTATATCCCGCGGAAATGGGGGGGTCGAGGCTTTTTAAATGCCAAAAACCTTCACAACCGCGAGGTATGCAGTCTCAGAGATTATTTCCGCAACAACGAGTCCGGGATGCATCGCGATGTTGTGGCAGTTGACAGGAGCTTCACGCCTCTTTCATTGGCAAACGAGAACTGGCGCAAACCATCGGTGCTCAGCACTGATGATCGCAAGGTAGTATGGAAGAGCAAGGAGCTGCACGGGCGATTCTATCGGGCCCTGACGGGACCCGATGTGAATCTGCTCGCTTCGGTGAACTGGCTACGCTTCGGGGACCTCTTCGGAGAAACCGAGGGTTTTGCCTGTGCAATTGCAGACGAAGTTATCAAGACGAACAACTACCGGAAATACATAATGAAGGACGGTACGGTCGACATCTGTCGAGCATGCCGCCGTCCAGGCGAATCTCTTCGTCATGTTATTTCCGGTTGTTCGCATCTTGCTAACGGCGAGTACTTGCACAGACATAACCTAGTAGCCAGGATCATCCATCAGCAACTTGCTCTTAGATACTGTCTTGTCGAGTCCGAGGTGCCGTACTATAAGTACGCACCTCTGCCAGTTCTCGAGAATGGTCGTGCGTTGCTCTACTGGGACCGTTCTATCATCACGGACAGGACTATTGTCGCCAATAAGCCTGATATCGTGCTGGTAGACCGGTCTCAGCGCCGGGCTGTGATCGTAGATATCACCGTACCACATGACGAGAACCTCGTGAAAGCCGAGAAGGACAAGCTAAGCAAGTACCTTGACTTGGCTCATGAGGTTACCGCCATGTGGGATGTTGATTCGACGATCATAGTCCCAATAGTCGTGTCGGCTAACGGCCTTGTAGCGAAAAGTCTCGACCAACACCTTAAGAGACTTTCGCTAGACGGTTGGATCAAGGGTCAGATGCAGAAGGCGGTCATCCTCGACACAGCACGCATCGTCAGGAGGTTCCTCACTCTGCAGCCCTAACCACCGGTAGCTTGGACACTGCCCCGCTGCTGGCGGCACCCTAGTTTTTAAGTTTTTTATAATGTTTATTTTATATATGTATTGTAAAAAATTTAAAAACTAAGAAGACAAATAAATGACTGAGATAATAATAATAAAAAAAAAAAACAAACTTTTTGCACCGAAACGCCAAGACTTGTTGGAGCTATTAAAAACCACAGAGGTTTTTAGTAACGCCATCAAGATGGAGTTCGGTGTCGACAAGTGTGCGGTCATGCATGTACAGCGAGGGAAAGTAGTAAATTCAGAGAATTTACAACTTTCCGAGACTATAACTCTCAGATCCCTCTCCGAAGACGAGTCCTACAAATATCTCGGTATGTCACAGTCGTTGGGTATATCAGCAGATGACATTAAGAAATCGGTGATGGAGCGCTTTTTTTGCCGGCTGACAAAAGTACTTAAAAGTCTTTTGTCAGGCGGCAACAAGGCGCGAGCCTTCAACGGTTGGGTAATGCCTCTGCTAATATACTCCTTTGGCATACTGAGATGGACTCAGACTGAGCTCGACGCCCTGGATAGAAAGGTCCGTCAACTGCTCACAACACACCGCATGCTACACCCGCGCTCGTCTGTTATGAGACTGTATATTCCGCGGAAATGGGGGGGTCGAGGCTTTTTAAATGCCAAGAACCTTCACAACCGCGAAGTATGCAGTCTCAGGGATTATTTCCGCAACAGTGAGTCCGGGATGCATCGCGATGTTGTGGCAGTTGACAGGAGCTTCACGCCTCTTTCATTGGCAAACGAGAACTGGCGCAAACCATCGGTGCTCAGCACTGATGATCGCAAGGAGGTATGGAAGAGCAAGGAGCTACACGGGCGATTCTATCGGGCCCTGACGGGACCCGATGTGAATCCGCTCGCGTCGGTGAACTGGCTGCGCTTCGGGGACCTCTTCGGAGAAACCAAGGGTTTTGCCTGTGCAATTGCAGATGAAGTTATCAAGACGAACAATTACCGGAAATACATAATGAAGGACGGTACGGTCGACATTTGTCGGGCATGCCGCCGTCCAGGCGAATCACTTCGTCATGTTATTTCCGGTTGTTCGCATCTTGCTAACGGCGAGTACTTGCACAGACATAACCTAGTAGCCAGGATCATCCACCAGCAACTTGCTCTTCGATACTGCCTTGTCGAGTCCGAGGTGCCGTACTATAAGTACGCACCTCTGCCAGTTCTCGAGAATGGTCGTGCGTTGCTCTACTGGGACCGCTCTATCATCACGGACAGGACTATTGTCGCCAATAAGCCTGATATCGTGCTGATAGACCGGTCTCAGCGCCGGGCTGTGATCATCGATATCACCGTACCACATGACGAGAACCTCGTGAAAGCCGAGAAGGACAAGCTTAGCAAGTACCTTGACTTGGCTCATGAGGTTACCGCCATGTGGGATGTTGATTCGACGATCATAGTCCCAATAGTCGTGTCGGCAAACGGCCTTATAGCGAAAAGCCTCGACCAACATCTCAAGAGGCTTTCGCTAGACGGTTGGATCAAGGGTCAGATACAGAAAGCAGTCATCCTGGACACAGCGCGCATCGTCAGGAGGTTCCTCTCTCTGCAGCCCTAACCACCGGTAGCTTGGGCCCTGCCCCGCTGCTGGCGGCTATCTAGGTTTAAGTTTTTATAATGTTTTTATGTTCTTTTATATAAATATTGTAAAAACTTAAATTTAAGAAACTAAATAAATACGTGAATAATAATAATAATAATAAATTTATTTTCGTTTTAACATTGTGGCCTTATATGATAACTTATTGACTTAAATAAACTAACATGCATTATTTTTAGTATCAAATTGTAACCCTAGCTCCCACACTAGGATTCCCTGTGTTTGTGGGAGCTAGTTCTCTTCAGTTGTGCTTATTTCCTTGTGTGTGTGAAGGTGTGTGTGAGTGTGTGTGATGTTTGTTGATGTGTGGGGCTCTTTCTGTCTGTGAGTGTGTATGTACATACATGTGAGCGTTTTGTATCATCTGCAAAGGTATATATGCATATATGTATATGTGTGTGTGTATGTAAGTATAGATGAGATGATGTGCATACGCGTGTGTGCCTGTGTGTGATAAACTGGTTTTGTAACAGCGTCGTATATATATTTAACTGAGAATACAATAATACTCTGAATTTAAGAAGTCGTGGGTAGCTTCAATTATGTAGCAGTCCTAAGCAGAGCCTCGGTACCCTCGTAGTCCAACTGCCTAAGAAATCCTATTGTTTTCTTTTTGCACTCATTTTTAGTATTATTTAGTATTTCAAGCTTTGTGTCTAGCTTTTCATATATAAAGGGGCCTAAAAAACTGTAACTTCGTTGTCCCTGACAAGTTCTTCTTCGAGGGAGATCCCATCTATGGGTCCTTGGCATTTTATCAGATGTTTTCAGGTTTTTGATACTATTACGTGCTATTGAATGGAATCTTAGGACACACTTAAGAATATATAGTTGTCTGACTCTGAGTTCTTTGGTGTCACGATATAAAGCATCGGTTGAATATAAAAATGGTTTTTTATGTGCAACCTTTAGGACCAATCTCTGCGCTCGTTCCAATTTCAGCATATGTGTGGCACACGCTGCACCCCATGAGGTAATGCAATATGTAATTAGGGACTTGCACAAAGCAGTGTAAACCATAACTATGGTTAGTTCATCTGCAACATTGCGTAGTTTTTTGAATATAAACAGTAGTTTACGTAGTCTTGATCTAGCTGAATCTATTTGTTTTGTCCATGACAGTAGTTCATCTATGTATATGCCAAGGTATTTTACATCCTTTACTTGTTCGAGTATAGGGCATCCACATGTATGGGGGCTAGATGAATCAGATTGGCAGGTATGTAGTTTAATAGGATTAGGGTGTTGAGGGGCTGTGCGATGTGAAGTACGGAAAGCCACAACTTTTGTTTTACTCGCGTTTAATGTTAGTAAATTATAAAGCAGCCATCTGCTAACAACACGAAGTTGTGAAGTGGTAGTTTTAGTAACTTCATCCCAATTACGCCCATGAAAGATGATAGCCGTGTCATCGGCGAAAGCGAAAACCTTAGCGCAGTTTAGGGGAAGTTGACAAAGGTCATTTATATAAACAATAAATAGCGTAGGACCGAGAACACTGCCTTGGGGGACTCCATAACAAACTTCTTTATAGTCACTATAGAATTCTCCAACTTTGACACGTTGCCATCGATTTTCTAAATAAGAACCAAACCAATCTAGTGCAGTGCCTCTCACGCCAGAGCATTCAAGCTTCTTGAGTAGTAGCTTTCGCGAAACACTGTCAAATGCCTTAGCAAGGTCAAGAAAGACGCCGATGCATCTCTGCCCAGAGTCTAGTATTCCACCAACATGGTCAGCAAGTGATGCCACAGCGTCTTCGGTTGACCTGCCAGACCTAAAGCCAAATTGGCTTGGAGAGAGAATATTCTCTTTTTCGAGAAAGTTTACTAAGCTTTTGTTCGCTACTCTTTCTAAAATTTTCGAAAGGGACGTTAGAAGAGATATTGGCCGATAATTTGACGCTTGCTCTGAATCTCCAGCCTTGTAAATAGGACAGACATTTGCCTTTTTAAACGAGTCTGGAAAAATGCCAGTCTCAAGGCTGAGGTTACAGAGAAACGCAATTGGGGCAGCAAGTGTATGTTTTGCCATTTTAAGCAACTTATTTGGAATACTATCTCCTCCTGGGGCGGATTTAATTTTAAGTTCGTTTATAATTTTCATAATTTGGATCGGATCTGTAGGCGCAAAAAATAAAGACTTAGTTGGAGAATTGTAAATTGTAACTAACTTCTCTAGTTCTTCTTCCGAGAGATTTATGTGGTCACTAATTTCGTTTGCTAGGGTATTACCTATCGTGGCAAAGTAGTTGTTGACTATATTCAGTGACAGAGTTGGTGTGGGAGCTGTATTTAGGAGATCAGTATTGGTCGTGACTGTGGAATTTATATTACAGACGTCCTTGATAGAGTTCCAAAGTTTTTTGCTATTGCCTATGTTTGATCTTATTTTGTTACGTTCATACTCGTTTTTTAGGTTCTGTATAATGTTATTGCAGATGTTTCTATATCTTTTATACTTATCGAGTAGGCTAGCATCATTTGGTTTCCTCTTTGTTTTATAGTGCAGATCATCTCTTTTTCGCATAGACTTAAGTAATCCGGGTGTGATCCAATCTTTACGAATGTACTTGGAGTTGCGCAAGTTCTTTATAGTTTTATGCTGTTTAATAATATTGGTCAGTGTAGTTTCAAGTTCATTTGCTGCTTTGTTAGGGTTAGTATGAGAGTAAAAGTTTTCCCAATTTATTGCTCCAATATCGTTAACAACTTCAACATAATTTATATCAGTGTATTGTTTAAAAGTGTTAAGAACTTTGGGTTTACCTGGAATTGAAACAATCACTGCATCGTGATCAGTCACGTTGCTTGAACACACTGTCACTGAAAGTTGATGTGAGCTCTTAATCATTGCGTGGTCTAAACAAGTACTCCCACGTGTTGGCAATTGGTGTCCAGGAAAATAACCCTTACATGCCAGTGTTCCTAAGTATTCCTCCGCCTTTTTCTCTTTTACCGAGTTTTGCTGATTTGGTACGATATCAATGTTTAGATCTCCAGCAAGTATACATGTATATCCCTTCATTTGGTCTAATATCTTTTCCAATGATACTAGGAAGCACGTTATATTATTAAAAGAAGGGGACCTATACACTGCTAGGATCGAAAACTCATTAGCTATGTTAATCAAGAGACCAGTGGCTTCGCAGAAAGACGGCTCAGATACACTTACAGGCATATTTGCGCGAGATAGTACAACTACGCCGTCGTTTTGATTTTTGTTTCGTTTCGAGTATGCGCAGGTATAGTTTTCCAGATGAACCCCCGCAAAGGAGTCATCTAGCCAGCATTCTGTGAGGATTATTATGTGAGGTGAGAACTCTAATCGTGAAAGAAATACAGTTAGTTTGTCAAAATTGTTGCTTCGGATACTTCGAATGTTTTGAGAAACAATCAGTAATTGGTTTTGATTTTCGTGTAGCCTTAGATATGTCTGACACATTTCTGGTTGTAGGGTATAGTAACTGTGTGCCGGATTTGTGTTTTCAATATCTATCATTACCATTTGCCGATCATCCATTTCTATACAGTTTTATTATACTACGTGCAGAAGCTGTGAACCAGTTGATTCTGTTACAGTTAATACGTATTGTCTCTCTTGTCTGTTGATTTGATGTAGTACAAGGTGAATGCATTTCCAATTTAGTGGTGTGGTTGGATAACAGTGTGTTCTGTAATGGTTTGAATGGCAGTATAGGGGCGTACGTTATTAACATGGCCAGGCAGCGAACTGAGTACAATACGTAATCTGTTGTAGTTGTATACCCAAAGTGACGAGGTGAGTGCTTTGCCCTGTTGACGGTCTGTTTCGATGTGTGGTATGTTAGTAATGACATTAATACGAGTAATACATTGTGTGAAGGTGAATTAGATAACTTACGAGCTGAGGGCAATGCACAGGTCGGGACGTGTTTATTGTGGCGGGAATAGCGCTTTGTCCGCTTGAGTGTGAACTGAGGTAGGTGTGTACGGTGTGTTGGTATTCTTATGGGTGTGAGAAGTGTGGTGGTGTGTGCTGTTGTAATTTCCAAGTGACGAACCAAGTACCGTGCACGATCAATTAGACGTGCAGAGTAGCGGACTGAGTGTTTTGTCCAATTTGAGAGATGGACGTGTAAGTATGAATGTTGTGATGGTATTATTTGAATAATGATGAAGGTGTGTGCTAAAGTAGTCAAGTGACGTGCTGAGGGCAGTGCACATACAGGGACTTGTGTAATGTGATAAATTGAGTGCTTTGTCTGCAGATTGGTATGATAAGGGAATTGTGTGTGGTGTAATAATATTGTTATAGAAGTTACTATGGTGGTGTGCAGCATTGTATGGAATAGGTGACGAGCTGAGTGCAATGCGTACATAGTTTGCCGAGGTGAGTGTTTTGTCCAAGTAATCGTATGGTTATGGAATTGTGTGTGATGTAAAAGTATTGATATAGAAAGAACTATGGTAGTGTGTACTATCATAATAGATAGATGACGAACTGAGTGCAATGCGTACATATTCTGACGAGGTAAGTGCTTTGTGCATTTGTAGATGGGGTCGGGTAGCAGTGTGTGGTATGGCGATGTTCTTATGTAGGACAATATGGTGGCGTGTGCTGTTTTATTCGTGAGATGACGGAGTGAGTACATTGCATTGGCCGGGACGTATGGAGCTTGACGAGGTGAGTACTTTGCCGGCATAATGGTATGTTTGGGAAACAGAGTGTATTGTGGTAGTATAGTTATGATGTTCTGTGGCATTGTATCACATTGCTGCCGAGCTGAGTTCATTACACTGACAGCTTCGTTATCGATGTTATGAAAAATGGAATCTGATAACAGTGTGTGATGTGTTGTGTGTGTTGGTATGGTCGCGGATTCTGTTGTATTAGTTTGGCGACGAGCTGAGTGCAGTGTACGGTCTGTTGTGTGACTGACGTGACGAGATGAGCGCTTTCTCCAGTTGGAGGTGTGGCTAGGTGTGTGGTATGTTGGTAATAGCAGGGTGTTATGTGTACAACGAGTTGAGTACAATGCACAGGTAGGTACCTGTGTGGCGTGACGAGGTGAGTGCTTTGTCCACATAATGATATGGTTACAGAACTGCGAGTGTTGTATTGGTTCTGTTCTGAAAGGGCATATGGTGGTTTGCGGTATCTTAGTAAGTCGTTGACGAGCTAAGTGCAATACACAGGCAATTACGCACACAGTGTGACGTGGTGAATGATTTGTCTTTTTGTAGATGAGGTCGAGTAACAGTATTTGGTGTGTTCGTATTAATAAAAAAGACATAATAGTGGTATGTGTTACTATACTTGTTGGGTGACGAGGTGAGTACATTAGATAGATCGAGTCATGTGAATCATGACGAGGTAAGTGTTGTGTCCAAGTAATCGTATGATTAGGGAATTGTGTGTGATGTAATAGTATTGGTGTAGAAATAACTATGGTAGTGTGTAGTATTGTATTAGATAGATGACGAGCTGAGTGCAATGCGTACATATTCTGATGAGGTGAGTGCTTTGTACATTTGTAGATGAGGTCGGGTAGCAGTGTGTGGTATGGCGATATTCTTATGCAGGAAAATGTGGTGGCGTGTGCTGTTTTATTCGTGAGATGACGGGGTGAGTACATTGCATTGGCAGGGACGTATGGTGAGTGCTTTGCCCAGTTGAAAGTGTAGTTAGGTAAGTATGTTTGAAATGGTGGTACAGTCATGTCAAATAATATGGCTTTTTGCAATATCATAATAATAGCTAGACAGCGAGCTGGATGCGATACACAAACAGGTGCGTGCGTAGTATGATGAGTCAAGTGCTTTGTCCATGTGGAGATGCCTAAGTACTTGTACTTAGGTACCTGTGTGAGAGAAGTTGCTAGTGTTAGTAAGTATCGAGCCAGTTTTTTTGTCAATTTTTGCTTGAATTTGAGTAGTTGTGTATTATATTTTTGTAAGTGTGGGTATGTTGAAGATAATAATGTGATAACAAATAACATTTTAAAGGCTAGATAACAGGGGCGTGAGAGTCTTATGTGGTTAAATAGGTATTGTTGGGTTGCAAGTACAAAATATAAAAATACTAAGCGTACCTTTACCGTGCTATATAATTGTTTAGGACGAAATGTTTTTATGTCATATTGCTGGGGTAAACGTGCCAAGTGAGCCCTTAAAAACAGGAATATTGTTAAATTAGAAGAGTGTTGATGTTTATGCCGAGATATTCTATTGGGTAGTAACTCGAACGTACATATAGTTATTTCCGTCTTGTCCCACTCGCGAGTACATCCAAGATTGTTCCTTAAAATTGTATGCAGTTGGTAATTAAGTATGCTATTTTTCTTTGTTGTGTGTTTGGATATTTGAGCTGGATGAGTTTGTGAATTTGGTTTATTAGTAGGTGACCATGAATATGTTTTTTCCCTATAAATGACGTAGTTATGGGGCAGCCAGGAAGAAACCGATTGTATTCTAACTACGTAAGATTTTTGAGGGTGAATTTCAGATAGTAAGGAGGTTGATGGTGAGATAATGACGTTTGTTAAGAGTGACGCAAGGCATTGAGCATTAAGTGTTAATGTTGTAAATGTTGGTCTTAACCGTACGTTTAGGTTGACGAATATATAGTGAGATGGTGTGTAATATGAGTAGTACGGTATATAATTATTGTTGATCATCTCCGGTTTTTGATCATATTTAAATGGGAATATACTCGAGTTAGTAGTGAACACCCATTGTTCGTTCGTACCTATTTCGACAAGAATTATATGGGATTTCTTATTGACCAAGAAAAAACTATACAAACTGGTTGTTTCAGTACTTGGGGTTATAGGTAAGTTCACAGCTATGCAGTTGCAACCCCATGGGGTCTCACCTGTCCGGTGCACCATGCGACACGGTTTGCCACGGGTTAGTTTGCGAATTATCAGATGACGAGCAGACGTTGAGTCACGCACTTTATTATTTACAAAATAATTGTTTTTTTGTTGTTGTTTGATAAAGAGTGTTATGTTTTGTGCCGTGTGTGTATAGATCTTGTTCAGTGTATGTGCTGTGGAAATTATGAAATAAGGTGATTGTGGCGTGTGTTTGTAAGTGGGCGAAGATATGACGCTGTATGGATTAAAGGTGCAGGTGCTGATGCGGTATGTACGCTTTATAAGTATAGAAGATAGGTAGTATGTCAGGCGAGGTATTTTGCTCAATGTGTTGACTAGTGTTTGTGTCGTATTTGTGTTTGACCATGATTTGTTATTACTTACATTAACATAGTAACAAAAATATATAATATATTTAAATTTCATCCCTTTGACAGACAGGGCAGGACTAAAAACATGTATAAGATGCACAATAAAATGCGCAGATATTTTTCCATAACATGCACTTATCATAAGTAAACATACGTATATTAGATTAGCTTTATGATCAGTTTTCATCGAAAGAACAATTTTTTGTAACTGGTAGATTGCTAACCTTATATTAATTACAAAACAAATAACAAATAATAAAACAGTAGAATGGAAAATATTCGCCGTGGTAAGGATCGATGTCGCCAGTCAATTTGGTGGCTTCTGTGATTTCAAGTTATCTAATTGAGTTGCGGTTTTAATCCAAATATGGGGCATTCCCTCCTGTTTACGCAGGTATACCATTCCGTTTGATGTCCAGCAAAAATCATAGTTGTTTGATTTCGCAAATTCACGGGCTAAAAAGTGGAGTCGTCGTGTGAGTGGGGTTAAATGTTCGGATATGTATAATGTGGAGGGGGTTCCATCCAGTCCAAGGTCGAGTGTACACAATTGCGAATGTTCCTTATTTAGGTTAAATTTTTTTGCATTACTGAGTAAGGATCCTTTTGTGAGAGTAGTGGAGAACTCCGTAATTATTGTTGAAACTCCTCTTTTATACTTTATTGGAATGCGGTACACATCGCGTATATCCGACGGTGAATACTCAATCCTAAGCTTGGTAAGTAGGTTTTCAATCATAGCAAACAAATCGTCCTTTTTTTCACCATGTTTCTTTGGGACACCTCTAATTTCGATACAGGTTTTACGTGACTGTCTATCGATGTTGTGTAGTTTGTCTTCGAGTTCCGTTATGTGTTTGCTCATTTCGTTTTTTTCCTCTTCCAAGCTAGTTATTTTTGATTGCATATCCTTTAGCTGATCAGAGACAAATCCGATTGATTTTTCAAGGTCAGCGATCGTTGAGGTATGGCATTTGACTTCGTTCAGGTTTTTTTCTATTTTTTTCATTCGCTCATTTTGATTATCTGCAAATGTGGAGAACATTGACGCAAACAAATCTCTCATTTCAGCTTTGAAGATATCAAATTCTTCAACTCCGGAGCGAATTTTTTTTCTAATAGAGTCGTCAGAGTCGTCGCAGTCTGATCTGTTCGTTTTCCTGCCTGCCCTAAGCCTAGATCCCGCTCCAATGCCCATTAGATCGATTATAGATGGGTCAGAGTCGTTCCTGTGCCTGATTTTATTGCCCTTGTCAGGTGTCGCGCGTAGGGATTTCGCCATTATCAGCGGTAGTGTGAGCGTTGTAGGCACAGAACAAATACTCACGGAGAAGAATGTCAACTCCATACTTCGTAGAAAAGTGGCTCCATCTATTTTCAGCCCCCTTCAAACTTCTGTCAGTGCGCAAGGCGGGAAATTTTAAAATCTACCATTTGCGTAGGCGGGAAAATTCAAAATGTTATAGGTAAAAAGGTAGATTATAAACCACATGGAACTACAGCCTAACTAATATAAACAAAACGTACTTGCTTACTACTTGCAAGTAAGTTTTGTTTATATTAGTTAGGCTATAGTTCCATGTGGTTTATAACCTACCTTTTCTTTTTCTTGTCTTATATAAATTCATGGCTTGATGTGGTGTAGAAAAAAACATGTGTATTGAGATTCAATGCATTTATTTCAATTAGGTATTTGGAAAATACAATCTTGAGACTTCAAAATTTTATCAGAACATGTACACCACTACCCATTAATAAATTAAATATTATAACAATATTTTTATAATACTCGTAGAAGCACATTCTTCCACACATTTTGTAATTTTTTTTAAGTAGTTGAGTGTTTGTTTCCCGTCTTCAGTTCAGTTCATCCCAGCATCTGAAAGTTTTATTTTCCCCATGATTATATTATTTCATCATTAAACATTCGAAACTAGTAAATTTATTTGTTAGTGTTGCAAATCAAGGGTTTGAAGAGCAACATTTCCGAAGAAATTACAGGGCATTGAGATAAAACATCTTAAATCTCTAAGTAACGAGAGCAGAGCACTAGGTAGTGATGTAGACTATTTATGTAGCTGTGTAACTGTGTAGCTGTGTAACTAAGGCGTGTTGCTCACCATCAGACTCATGTCCTGCTCATCCTTCTGAACTACAAATAAAAGTCATGGGTAGAAGCTTGTTATAAGACACAGTAGTATTGAATTAGTAAATTGTAGACATTATGATGCCGACACCAAATTCTAACACAGATGTTATTTTTTCTGATTTCAGCTTTATTTTTAGATAACTTCGATATACCAACCTCATAATTTTCTCGTATAGTAGTCACTGGCTTTATGTCAGCCTTCATTGATGGCCCTGCTTCATGTTCAGTAGTAGTGACCACTGCAGTATGTCAGTATTCAACATATTGATGTTTTCTAGTAGGGGCTGCTTTGTAGATGAACCTGCTTCAGTTCAGTAATGTTCAGCATCTAAAATTAAATAATTTATGCTATTTTACCAAGCACAACATACACTAAATTATTATTTTTATCTTTTAGTAAACAATTAAATTATATTTACCTCATCATAGCTTTCATCGGGTGTAGCAGATGTTATAAGCTATTTTCCACCAGAAATTAAAGAAGATGGCTTGAAGTGATGGTTACACAGCATAAAATCCTTCTTGTACAGCTGTTCTTGAAATTGGTTTGAAGCTTTGAGGCCCATTCTTCATTAGGATAGCATATACTTAGTCCACAACCCGGAACTGAAAGCATAATTTACAAATAAGTAATGTGTTTTAGTTTCCGCCGGGCGCCCATACGTCGTCAAATTTATGATAATTTCATAACAATATTCGCGATCTGGCGAACAACGTAAGTTGTATTTACCGTAAAAGATTCCTTTTTCCAGGTTTAGGAAAACGATGTAGCGTGATGGTAGAATCACCAGCAGGCGATCTGCCACACTTAGCACATTTTCGTTGGCTCTCTTTCATGACGAAATACAGCGGAAATATATGGATAAAGTGTAAATAAACTGGATTTTAGCAAAAAAAACAAGAATAAAGCACGAAAACAAAACACGACGCCATTTTCTTGTGGTCGTTTTAGACTTTTAGAGATACCTACGTAATGACACCACGAAAATATTTGACTCGATACTTATTTTTATTGTTATTTTACTAATCGATTTATCAAGAGAAATTTTATAGGTAATTTGTATGTATATGTAATTTTATTATAATTACAATGAAATTACTCAATAGCCATGATGTTAATATCTTCTTCGCCATAAAATGCGACAAGTACGGTAAGTCTTCAATTTGATCAAAGCTCTGGTAAAGGAGACGGCCCATTTTCCATGGGCATTTGCCCCACAGAAAAAGTGCAAGAGACTTGACCAAAATTAGATCATTGTATAGGGTTTTTAATATATATTGAGGAACCGTTTATGTTTTTATCCTGCATAGCGGGGTTTAAAAGATATCAACTAAAACATTGAAAAAAAATAACGCCGCAAGTAGGTAATCAAGAACGTGATTATGTACTTACTACTAAAAGAAGGTAGTAAATTCATTACTTTGCGACGTACTGTGCTCAGAATAATGTCGACTCAACACAGAGAAGGACCGGAGATTCGGCCAAACTACAAAAAAATTACATAACCTTTGGAAAATAAAGAAATTTCATGTGTTGTGTGGGTTTCGAACGAATTTTTACTGTACGTAAACTTCAACTGAACTAAAATGAGAACAACGTGGCTGACTTTGACTATAATCTGTACAAATAGGTACAAATGAAAGGAGTGTTCACCGTAGTACTTATTTGTTGGGTACTGACCCGAAGACAAAACACGAACTAAACCTTAACAGGCTTATTTAAATTCACATAAACTTCGCTAGCGTGTTTTAACGCCGTACAACGCCATCTAGTTTGGTTTTATGGAACTACAGTACCTTAATACAAAATTACTTATACATAGTCATTAAGGTACTTTTTAATCACCAATTTGCAATCCCCGCTTGGCAGGTTAGTATTGAATGTACAGTTTGAATTATTTAATTATATGTTATTTTAATTAAATAACTTGTTTAGGTCTCCGGGGCTAATTAAGTACCTACACTTGAAACGACTTGGGGCAGAAATGAGCCGTCTCCTTTATGGCTATAAGGGCCCGTTGAAGTTTTACTGCAGCAGATTTATTGCAATTATTGACCCCCCTCTCTCTCCCCCTTGTCATCAATAAGCCGCCCGCCCTCGCATACTTACGTAAAATTTGTACTCATTCCCCCGAAAATTCGTTCCGTTTTCGGGTCTAGATAATGTGTGGGTTGTCAACTGTGTTAAAAAAATTGGCAATCATAGGAACTGCCGATAGAAGTGAAAACTTATAACTCAGAATTTGATAGCTTACCTTGGAAACTACACGGGTGTAACCATGAAATGCGTGAAAATGAAATGAGAAATGAATCATTGTCCCATTGGCTGATGCAGTTTCTAGATGGCCATGCCATGATGGCCTGTCCACGCCCTTTCAGCATTTCCCATAAGCTGACGTATTTCTAGAAGGCCAATAGCCATGGTCCCGAGTTTACCCGAAGCTTTCTTATCATACCCGAGCGTGACGAATGAATTAAATTCACAGCCCACAAAAAATTTGTCTAGGCGCGCCTAAAGAAGTTTTCACTTCAAAAATAAATAACTATTGCTGACGTAATCTCCATATAGAACCGCCACCCCCCATTTCAACAAAAATAAGCAAAATAAGGAAAATTCAGATGTGCTACATCTGCCCCGCACGATTGCCCCGTCTAGAGTCTAGACGGCTTCGTCGAACGACAAAATCGTTAGACAAATCGAATGAATAGACGAAAAAATCGTAATTTTTCACAGGTTACTTATCTCTAAACTGAAACGTTAGAAAGAGACGCGCGTATATATTGCCACTACTCGTTTGGAGCCCCCTCGTGTATGTACTTTTATCCCACCTGGCCCTAAGAGAGTCGACCACCCCTGGTTGTAGGCCTATTTTATGCGCTTTGACTGTGACGCGGAGCCGTTTAGACGTGCAGCGCGGGTTGTAAAATGTGAGTGTGTGCAAGCCGCTCGTGCGCACGCTGCTCAGTGGAGGCGTGTCCTTTTTTTTTCTTATGAAAGTGTGCGTGATTTTTGGTCCAATGTCACGTCAACAACAGCTGGTAGGGTTAATGATCTTACTTAGCTGATTTTTTATTCGTAGCTAGGTGAACAGACAAGTTGGGGAGGACTTACGGATTGTAGGTGGTGGGGCGGTGTACCAGGATCTCAGTTGTTTAAGAGTTTCACTAGTTTGGAACACTTTCTCGTAATCTATGTAGTCCTATTATTTACTCTGAATTTTCTTGCAAATTATTGAGAATTTATTTTTTTAATTATAGCAGCGCAGACACACGTTTATCTTGTATGGCCTCCAGGGGGGAAGAGGATTTAGACAATTCACGAGTGGTTCCAACTACGAAGCCTATTTCAGCGGTGTTTGTTTTGCATGCCCGGTCAGTGCTCTTGAACCGAGAACCTGGTCTAGAAATAGGTCCAGACAGGTAAATTGGTCCAGACGAATATAGAGCCCGTTGTTAAGGGAAAATGAGTTAGGGGAATGGGTGGATTCATATAGTTAAGGGGTTATAATACAGACAAAAATAACATTTTACAACTTTCCATGATTAAGGATTACATACAGTAAATTTGGGGATTTCATAACATGATCTCAGCGAGTATAGTTTAGTCTCAGACCAACTGTTAAATCCTCAAAGAGTTTAGTACATGAGCGGAACACAAAGATGGAAGAAAGATGATAGATGGATGGATCATAAGAGCAACAGGAGTATATAGCAGACAGAAGCATTGGCGTCACATAAATGAGGATGAAATTTGCTAAGGACAAACTGTTAATTTGTTAATTGTGAAATGCTATGGACTATGGAGGAGGCAAAAAGGGTCTATACTCACATGCAACGCGATATTGTTGTGCGTGCGTTTCGTTGAGCGGATTGATCTGAAATTCGGAACACACAACATTTTATAGTCTGTGATAACAAATAGGCTACTTTTAATTGCGGAAAAAGTACGTATACGGGAACTACACGTGTAAAACCATGGGGCGCAGTTAATAGACTACATGTTACGAAGTAACTATTTTCTTATCTGTGCTACAGGCCCGTGTCGAAAATTGATGTCGTTGTGGGTCATTTGAACCTCCACGAGACCTATGTAGAAAGATAATAAGATAGAAGGGTACAAAATAAAAAGATTCAGGACTATGCCGTCACTTGTAAAGTGTAAACTGAGTGCAGATGAAGAACTGTGAAGATCTTCAATATATTGACAACTCTTTCACTGATTGACTTTCAATTGTTCTAGCAACAGAACGGCCATACTCCTGCAAACTAAAAAAAATGCGATCCAAAATTTACAAAGGTGATTTTTGTTTGTCAAAAATAATAGGCATTAACAAAATGAAATAGCCTCCTTGTTCATAGAATGAATAAGCTTTATTTTATTTATCTACAGCTCAGGAAAAGCGATACCGCCGGAGAGTAGTTTGTACAGGAGTCATTGCATGTTGGAGCGCAGTTCTAAAGTTTTAAAAGTTTTACCGGATACCTTCATAACATGGTCTGTGATTAATGATCGAAAATAGGCTTGTTTCCACTAAGAATGAATCGGATGGATTAGATGTTCTTACTATTGATTAAGATATACAGATTTTAAAAAATAAAACAGTTTATAAAAATAAGTAAAGATTATTAATATTTTTGTAAAAGAAAATCTTAAAAAATAGGCATTGAGTCACGTGACAGTGAACACCAATCAGAAAATGTGACGTCACGCCGTGCTAAACATCACTTGACATTACTAATCTTGTTGACATTTTCATAGAACTAATATTAATTTATTTTTTATTTAGCTTATTCTTGGTCATGGATACTGGTTCTTCAGCCGCTTTACTTCACTAGTTTGTTATTGCTTTACCACTATTCTTGAGGAAAACTATCAGTTTTTTTACATTTACATTACCAAGATTATACTGTGTCAAATACTTACATTAAAATGATCTTCACATAAATACATTGTTGGTTTAGTGGGCATCATTCCTCCTCGCAAGCGTTTGCCACTTTTTTCGTATTTGTGGATCGTTTAGAACATAGATGAGTAATTTGTTTGGTGTATTTATACTTGTGCTTGTACACTGGGGTACTATGCAGTTATTGTAATACGAGGGATTTATTTTAAATTAAAAACATTGACAACTTCCTTACACAAACACATAAGTTTGCCACGGCGTGACGTCATTCAAGACGCCATTACAGTCTGGAGCGTTTTTGTGCAGAAATTTGTTTGATTCTTTGAAATGCAAAATACATATTGTAAATGTAAGTTTTTTTTCAAAAATATAGATGTTTCGGAATAATATAAACATAAAGCTATATTATTAACCAATTTTTAAAATTTAGTAAACTAGCCTATTGTTGCTTACCCGATTCTTGCAATTTTGGTAGTCGTCGTTTCATGAATGGATGGTTGTTTGATTTGCGGATTTGAATAAGAATAAGCAAATTATAATAAAATAGATAATAGAGTATTGAGTAGTGACAAATATGAAACCACAATTTATAGCTTGCTGCCCTTATACATATAATTCAGTATAAAATCTGACGATTATAACAGTTTTTCGGTGACACATACACTTACACAGAACAAAAAATACACAAAAACAATTATAAATTATATTTTTACTAATTAAAATTTACTTATTACTATGTAACTTATATTCTAAATGCGAACGCTTGGATGTTTAGATGTTTGGATCTTTGTTGCTCAATCACGTGAAAACGTCCGCATATTTATGTGTCCAAAAAATCGATTGTTTATGAAATTTATGACAACTATTTTCGTTCAATAAATTACTTCATATTCTACTAAATATATATATTTATTTCAAACACACAAAAAACAAATAATAAAGTTAAAAAACAAACACACGAACACACACTAGTGTATTTTCAAAATAAATAGTTAATGTTCTTTTACACACTGTATAGAAGGGTAGGTTAGTTCATCACTATGATTGTCCTACGACTCCGTTCACGAAGAATGAAATGGAATTAGAAATTGTGAAATCGTTTCGTCAAAGTTACGGCTGGTCTAGCAACTGCCGATCCGGACTAAAATATCCATTGTTTTTGATTAATTTAAAAAATCTAATCGGAAGTGAACGTATTCCAGACTATTTATAACCTCTTTGGAGATGGAAGGTATAGGTTGGGACGCCCACGATGCTAAATGGGAATTTACTCGAGCGTCATGGAGATCTATTAGATTCTAAAGCTTGGATGATAAAAAAGATAATGTATATTGTTGCATTTTCATCGGTGGGGGGAGGGAGAGTTTCAAATTTATAAAATCAGCTCTATCGATGAATGTTTGTTATTTCGACTTGTGGAAATCTTCAGATTATAATGTTTCGTTATTTATCTTTGAATTATTTGCTTCACAATAAGGACGTGCCAAAAGTGCTACACTCAAGTGCAAAAAAGACTTCAAAGTCTTGACCATCGCTGTAAAATTGTTAGCTTATCGGTTTTTTTTCTCGGATATACTTAGGAGAGTGCGCAACTGATCTGCATGATCTAATACCACCTTCGAAGAAGCAGCATCGTTTCATGGTTGATGTTCCAAAGACACGAACGAAGAGGTTTGACTCTACTTTTGTGATAAGAACGTCTAGGCTGTGGAATGCGTTGCCTAAGTGGGTTTTTCCAGGTGGTTACAATCTTGGTGTCAATCGAGAGTGAATCGGGTTCTTCTAGGTAAGCACTCTCCATCGTAGATCGCATCTTCACTTACCATCAGGCGAGGTGGTCAAGTGTAAACCTATATCACGTTTTTTTTACAATTTTGTAAGAAAAACACATCGTTCTTTACGTCACTCTCAAATTACTAGATTTTTACACAATTACCTTTAGCATGTAATTAACTCCCCTATCCTACCTTAATCTGATGCGCTCGAGAATATCTCATGATCACTTTTTTTATAACTTTATCCTTGACGGGTGGGTGACCTTATTTATGGGGCTCATATTTCGTTGACGTACTTAACTGCGGACAAGGTATATAATCTGTATCTGTAAATCTGTATATTAATCTGCAGCGCTGAAGTAAATCCAGATATCTTCGCTTGGGCTCCCATACTATATTAAATGGATATTAGATGATAAGCGACAACAACCTGTCAATTTTCTCCCTAATCGAAGTCTTACATAGAAGAGTATTTAAAGCGCAGAAGAAATGTATAAGAGCCATTTGCAAATTAAGGCAAAGAAATTGCTGCAAATTACACTTTAAGGATCTACAGAAGATACTTACGTTACCGTATCTTTATATTTATGAATGTGTGGTGTTTATGAAAAATGTCTGAAAAATTTAAATCTCAGAGGCTTAAACATAAACTACAAGAAACTGATCGTAAAACGGCATTGGTTGCTAATAGCGTCATTTGTATGGCACCAATAATATAATTATAACCACTTGCCAAATGAGTTATTAGAGATTAGGGAAATGTATATGTTTAAACGCAAATTAAAATCTTTCCTAATAGAAAAAACATATTATAAAGGAATTCGTATCTGACAAACATTGAATTCAATAAATAGTTTTGATTTTACAGAATTTTTGCTTGACATTTCAACTTATATCTTTATTTTATTATTTGACATTATCTACTCATTTTACCTGACATGTTCTTAGTTAATTCTTATTGTATTTGTTGAGTGTGTAACTAGTGTGTAGGGAATTTTACAACTGTTTAAAATGAAAATGACGAAGATAATATTTATTTGTTATTTACCTACTTTGTGTTTGTTGCATGCCGAAAGGCTTGATATGTGTTTGTACTACCTAATCAGTGTCATCCATATTATATTACCTACATATCGCAATAAAGATATTATAAAGATAAAGATCCTTTAGCGACTCTGGGTGTTCTGCCTAGTGATAATGTGACGTAATTTCCATCTCGTCGACATTTCAATTACTGAAATTTAAATGTCCAATATTGCAGATTAAATTAATTGTAGATAATTACCGTAATCATGGCCACAAGTAAAAATAACTTTAATTTAAAAAACAGACTGCAAAAAAATTACAGATAAAAAAACATTATTTACAATCTAAGGACAATTAGGTGGTTGAAACAAATCTAACGATCTCAATTATCAAAATCCATTCAGTCGTTTGGAACATACACAAGAAAAAGGAAATTACAAACATACAAGATAATGCGCGAAAAACATTACTATTCTTTCAGTTGGGTAAATAAATAAAATGAACTTAGAAAACTAATTGTTAATTTCGACACTGTAAACCAACCTTCGATAGCTCAGTTGGTAGAGCGGTGGACTGTAGAGGAATTGTCGCTGTCATCCATAGGTCGCTGGTTCAAATCCGGCTCGAAGGAATTGTTTTGTAGTCGATTTTTTTATTAGATTTACCGTTTTCCCGTGAAAGTAAATATTGGTCGTTCAGCACTTTCGTCTGGTCCGCAACTAACACTTATATATTGGGTATATTTATTTTATATTTTGTACAAACGAAATAACATGGGCGAGCGAGAGAATTGTCTGTTTGCTTGGTTTGGATTTGTAACCCTGGTAATTTTTTTTCAAAATGGCATATTTTTTGACATCAAATTCCAATATTACTTGTAAATATAATATTTATAAAATATAAACAATCTAACTTTGTTAACTATGTTATAAACATTGTAAAACAAAAAAATGCAAGAGCAAAAAGAACGCTGCGGACAGGATTCGAACCTGTGCGGGTAGAACCCAATGGATTTCAAGTCCATCTCCTTAACCACTCGGACACCGCAGCTCGTACTAAAACTGACGAAAACGCTAGAATGTATGGCTATTATTCATAATTCTAACTACAACATTATTTCATAAACAAAATTATAAATAAAGTAGCCAAGTGCGAGTTAGACTCGCCCATGAAGGGTTCCGTTGCAGCAAGTAATATAATATACATAGTACACATAGTTCTTGTAGTTCGTTGTAACTTTGATCGAAGTTTTAATAATAGTGTATATTTATGACGTACTACAAAAAAACTACTCATCAGATCGAGTTCAAACTAATTTTCGTTGGTAGTTTTCATGGTAATGTACATCATATATCTTTTTTAGTTTTTTCATTCTCTTACTTTAGAAGTTAGAGGGGGGGGGACACACATTTTACCACTTTGGAAGCGTCTCTCGCGCAAGTTATTCAGTGTAGACAAAAATTATATTAGAAACCTCAACATCATTTTTGAAGACCTATTGATAGACACCCCACACGTGTAGGTTTGATGAAAAAAAAAATTTTGAGCTTCAGTTCTCAGTATGGGGGGCACCCCTAATTTTTGTTTTTTTTTAAAACTTTTGTAAAAATCTTAATGCGGTTCACAGAATACATCTACTTACTAAGTTTCAACAGTGTAGTTCTCATAGTTTCGGCAAAAAGTGGCTGTGACATACGGACGGACAGACAGACAGACAGACAGACAGACAGACAGACAGACAGACATGACGAATCTATAAGGGTTCCGTTTTTACGTTTTACGGAACCCTAAAAACTTACTATTAACGATTTCTCCATTCTAAACTATTCCTTAAAATTTGGAACTAAGAACAAAATGTTGGCGTTTTTTCAGCCCAACATATTAGAATAGATAATTATGAAACCAACTCATAAACATTGCAATTCACTGTGCTAATACCTCCACTCTGTCTGTTACATTTAAATGAATACTCGGTGTTACCCGCGACTTCGTCCGCGCGAAATAAATACTAAGGTAACTTAGGCAGTACCTATTTTTATACCCAAACACATTTATGTTTACTAAAAACAACTTATAATACAACAATTTCATATATTTTTTTAATAAATTGATAGAACAAACATTCGTTTGCTTCGTGTCAACTGTCAAGTGTCTAGGTATTTACAAAGTTTCATTGTTTTATCTTCAACGGTTGGGAACTTCCATACTGACATTCATCCCCCATTTTAACCCCAATTTCACCCCCGTACAGTTCCAAATTACAAAATTGATAGAATAAACATTTAATTGCTTTGTGTCAAGTGTCTAGATACAAAATTGTATAACTTTGAAAATGACGAATTTTCATACAAATGTTCATCCCTTGTTTTACCCTCTTAGGGGTTGAATTTCGCAAAACCCTGTCTTAGCGAGTCCATGCGAAATTTCGGATTCCTAGCATTTGTAATTTCTGAGATTCCTTGATGAGTGACCTTTCGCTTTTATATGTATAGAAAATATGGATGAATATGTCCAATCTACGCAAGATTTATTTAGACATTTAATGCAGAACTCTAAATTAGAGTTATTATGCAGAAAAACAATTAATTTCAGCCTAGCGTAGGTATCTATTGCATTCATCTTCACGTAATATTATATTCCACACGTTCATCTGAATTAGAAACTTACCGCTCCTTTCAAATGTATCCAAAGATTGTTGAGTTCTACGATCTGTGAATGTATGTATTACGACGACAAAAACAAGTAACATTTTTTTTCTCGTTTAGAATTCGTAATTTGTGACTATAAAGTAATATTCCGGGAGCAGGTGGCAAATTTTGTGGCACCAGCGTGCTCTATACCTCTGTGTTGGGCTATAAGCCTTGAGAGGGGAGCTACAAGTATTCAGCTTGCTTAAAGTACCTGCACAAAATTTGCTGCCAGCTTTCAGAATAAAAAAACACGGTTTTCAAATTAGTCAACTAGTCATTGGAAACTGAATTTGTTTTAGCGCCATCTATGCTCACAGACAAAAGCTTTAGTACAGATCGGAAGTAACCATGACTAACATCACCTAACGAGAAAATAGTTTTACTACTCACCGCTAGATGGCAGTCAAACGCAATATTCGAACGAAAACCTTGTTTTGTAGATTGGTTGGAACTGTGTACACCATTTTGCTACCTGAATACAGATAGCGCTAGCTGATATTTTAAAAACCACTTTCTACAAAAAATAAACAAACAGCAGTATTACTCCTTAGAAATTAAAGGAATTATCCAATTATTATTTATTATACAAAAAAATATATTACAAATTGGTTATATCTTAAATCAAATCCAATAATTCAATTATATATTAATTACATCTTATCAATTATATATTATAATAATATTTTATTATGTTCAGAGGACAAGGCTAAACCTGCTTTCCGGTTATATACCTATCTAGTAGATAGCGCGTTTTTCCTTTAACTCCCAAAATAGAAATAAACTGGGTAAATGATTTGGTCCCTTTATTTTTTATCGGTACCTACTACCTATTGTGAAAGTACCTTTGAGATTTGACATAACCAGATAACACGCTAATCCAGAAGGGATCATAATAGGGAAGATACATACAACATACAATATAAGTATATAGGTATACTCTTCGTTTATAGTTGTAAAATAAGAAGTGAATTTCTTTTAAGAGCGTAAGTTACTTAATATTATAGGTGATACCTATAACATTCCACACGCATGCCATGTTACCTATACCTAGTGCGTTCCAGTAAGCTGTGTAGAAAACCAAAACAAACCAAAAAAAAAGGTGATACCATAACATAAACATTGTATAATCTTAGTATTTTTATGAAATTGCCTAAAAATATTTTTCACAAATAGGATTCGACTTTATTGCGATCTTAAATACCATATACTTACTTAGATTTGTATTGATCAAATATAATTCTATACTATCTTATTTTAAAAGTTATAGAAAGTAATGGTAGGATGATAGATATATGATTTTAAGTACTAGCAATTTGATCTGTGTTTCTCAAACTCTCAATGTTGCATTCAAGACATTTATACTTCTTTTCATCAAATTATTCTTATTAAGGACGCGCCAATTTTTCTTACATACCTGCCCTATTTTTCTCCTGCCCATATTGTAAAAATGCCCATTACCATTATATTCAAGTATGCATTAATTTTACTCTATTTATTTTTGTCATTAATTTGGAATTTTTAATTGTAATGTAATTTGATTTTAATGTAATGTATTATTTGATTTTTATTGTAATGGGATCTTAAATTGACGTCTGTTTTTTTTTAATTAAGTATTGACTAGTATTGGTAATATTTGAATATCTTGAATATTATGACATGTAACTACTCGTTATCAATAAAAGAGTAAGAGTATGACTAAATAACTCCGAGAAAAAGGTTTCTTGTGTCGTAACGAGTTGAGAGAAATTCGCAAACCTCTAAATACGTGTTCCAAATTACGCTGTTTACTATCAAAAGCTTGTATAATTTTCACTCTAAAATGCCATACATTTTGTGTTATTTTGATCGAAACTTTTGTATGTTTTTCCAGAATATTACAGCATAGTGTTATGATCAGTTTTGGGTAATACGAGGACAATTTGAACGAGATTTAATTATTGTTAAAAATAAAATGAACGTTTTCATATAAGGAAACATCTAAATTACTTTTCTAAGTCACTGGTTCTATTGTTACATTATTCTCCGAACTCAAAAGCTTTGCCTTTCCTTTTTTTACGCGGGAGAAATAAATGTACGTATGCCCGCCATACTCTCATTATGAAATGAGAGGAGATCTCCATCTACCCTCATTTGGGCTTCAAAAATCGCAGGGTGACCAACACTACAAACAACACTAACCATATCAGGTTTCTCCAAACTCAGTGCGCTATGCACACATTTATTTATTAGAGGCTTCCGCGACGCCGATAACCGTAAACCAGGTAGTTTTCGGTTATTGGCATCGTGGTCATCGCGTCGTAGTTGAAATATATACCTATGTTTTTTATTTTCCAATGCTTCCCGAACCATTCTTGCGTAGTAATGACATTCGGTAGATAAAACCTTCGGGTCGTGGATCTCGATCCAATGACCAATTTTAGCATCAATCAGATGTTCAGCAATTGCAGATTCTTGTGTCTGACGATTTTTTACAGCGGCAATGTGTTGATTGTTCCAAGTCCCAGCAATGGGAACATATATTTGGGTGTTTATGATATCCATACATTTAGCCTTGTTTTGCAATGAAAATTTAAAAGGGCAAGCAATTAAAGGTACTACAAACTATCTTGTAAAACAAAGGTTGAGAAATGCTGGTCTGTCATATTGAGAGTGACATTGGTTTGTTTACCTTTTATTCACAGACATTTGGAATGAGGTATAGGTAGCTACGTCGCACAAGATGCAATAAATAACTTAATTAGGACGTCTGCGATTTTTGAAAAAAATAGAAAAAATATTTTCTCTATGGCCGCCATCGATGATAGGCGCACCGCACCACACACAGACTTTACGTGGGCTGTGAATGAAGCTCATCGTCACGCTCGTAAAGTACCTCACGCATTTTTAGATGGTCATTCTTAGAAGACTAATCTAGATAGCCATGCTTATAATAGGTACTAATTTAGACGGCCATGCTTAGAAGACTTGTCTAGACGATCATGCTTTGAAGATTTATTCCAAACCAGTAGCGCCCTCCGATTTCACCCGCGTAATTTCCAAAGTGAGCTAGGTATCAAATTCTGAGTTATAAGTTTTCACTTCTATCGGCAGTTTCTATGACTGCTAATTTTTTTTTATCTGTAAGCAACTGTACAACATACCTACTGCATCGATATAATAAACCTACAGATGTGCCCTGAGCACCTTGAAATTGGTAATAAACTGCGTCACTGTGTGTAGCGTAAGTGGTTTACACACAACCAATCTACTTGACCGCTAGAATCGCTAGCGGCGAATATGATGTGGTTCTACTTATTTTGGTTGTTGACAACGAATAGTGATAGATAAAAACGCCCGGCGTTCACCGCTTCCTGCAACCGACTAAAACGGAAAGAGTGAGCTCACTCTTCCCAACGATGACATAGTTTCGTGAGCCTGAAGTTTGAGAGGGCACATCTAGTGGTTTATATCGATGACCTACTGTGTATAATTTACCTTACACTAGATCAGTCTTTATATTGTCCTATTATTGCAGAGCATACCTACATATTTCTACATCTCTCCCATCCCTCTAGCTTTACCGTAATAAGTAGAAGTACCTAGGTATTACTTAACTTTATAGTTTAAAGTAGGTATCCTACTAAATGAGAAACCTTGAACGTTACAATGTTAGTTGCTCAATCACGTTGAAAGGACTGATCGGGTTGAAATTTAGAACACAGAGCGTAGTCTGGCATAGCCTATATAGGCTACATTTTATCCCTGGAAAATAACGGGAACTCTGGTATTACTTAAGCCGCGTATCCACTAGGCAACATTTGGCGCGCGACATGTTGGACAACAAGTTGCCCAAGAGCGCGGAACTATTTGTTGAACATCGTGTCTGCCTACGCATCTATCAGTAGTCGACAAATGTCGACAGAGGAACTAGTGGTGATTTCAGCGGTAGTGGTTATTTTTTTTTCTAAAAATGTATTTTAAAAAAAACACGTTGGTTTGTTAAAAAATATCTATATCTATACGAATATTATAAAGGTGTAGAGTTCGTTTACTTGGTTGTAATGTAACGGGAAAAAATGTTGATTTTCCGAGCTTTCATTGCGTGACGGCATGTGTCTATCTTTTAAATGTTGCGTCATTAGAACCTAAGCTAACGACTTTGTTCAAAATTTGAATTGGTACGACAAGTTTTCGATAGATGGCGTAGCAACGCGCACACGGTTCAGCTAGTATTTAACATTCTTAGTTTTGGTACAGTTCGAGTAATTTGAGCACTCGTTTGTTACACCACACTATGGACATTGATGTGCGTCACGTCTCCACTGGACAACAATTGATGCTCAACTAACGAAGTTCTCTAAACAAACAACAAGCCACGCGTCATGTTGCGCGGCATTGACGTACATGTCGAGCGCACATGTCGCGCGCCAAATGTTGCCTGGCCAAATGTGCCACTGCACAGATTAGTTACCCTGTTGATCGCCGATGAAACGAATCTCGCCTACATTCACAACTCATCAGCGGGGGCGCAGGACGAGGTAAAAAGCCGCGCTGTGATTAGCCCAATATCCGTGTGACGTGCACTACTTTCCACGGATGATCGGACAAAATGAGATATAGCTATACAAACTTCAAAGGACAGAGCAGGGTGCAAAGAAAGACATCAACGAGTTCCCATTTCGTTTTTTTTATAATTGAAACGTTATTTTTAGCCAGCTCTCTTTCGTCACAATCAAAAGCCGGACTGACCGAACTCGCGCGGTTTAGTGCAATTATGCTAATAAAACGCTAAGGAGGGGCAGTTGTACGTTCAGTCAAATGGATAAATTGTCTTTGCATAGTGGATACGAAGCTTTACGCGGGTAAAACCGCAAGGCGCTACAAGTCATGAACACTAAAATAAAAAGTTCTATCTTGAATAGAATATACCACTAACGTTTTATGTCTAACATTGGAATTTAAAGTCCACATCACTTTGTAATAAAACTGAGGTTTATTGCGCTTCTAAGGACAGACATTTAGAGACATGTTAAGGATACATCGTAAAACCTACATTAAGCGCTGGCTTAAAATGTAAACAAGTTAATGTACCTGTTAATAATAATGTAACTTACCTTTGTCATTGAATCATAATATTTTTCATAAAAGTTGACCTGTATTTGTCTATAGGTATTTACTTCAACAACACAGACGGGAGACGTAATGTTATGCAGATACGAGTACCTAATTAATATATTATCAGAATACATTTATCCAGAATAATATTATTAATAATCCTACTAAGTATTATTATGAACTTAAAAGATTGGATGGTTTTTTGCTCAAGCCGGACCTGCATACGCATTCCAGCTACGCGTAAACAGGCCTGGCTGAAATTTGGAACCTACCTATTCAGTATAGTTTTTAACGCCTGACCAAACAAAAATAAAACCGGCCAAGTGTGAGTGGGATTAACGTAGCCCATACATATAGCTAAGAACCACCGCACAAAAATGTAACTTCAAATAAAAAAAGCTCATCGAAATCGGCCCATCCGTTTGAGCTCTACGGTGCCACAGACATGCAGACATCGACGTCAAACTTATAAAAATGTTTTTTTTTTGGTCGGGGTTTACCTGACCTTACATCTTTGAGTGACAAGAGCAGTGCTGTGCTAAGTAACCATGTGGACTCTTCATATTCCAATAGCTACGTGTCACTGTACTGTTAAAGATAGGCATGCTGCTTACCATCAGGCACATGACCTGATTGTCTCGTCAGTGCTATACTATACTCTGAAAAAAACTGTTTTTTTTTCTAATAGCTAATTCCCTAGAGCCTAGAGGATTGGTGTTTAGTTTGAGGGAAGAAAGCGCTGTCTCAGTCGTCTCGTCAGTACTATATTAGGTATGAAAAAAACTGTTTTTTTTTCTAATGAACTAAATCCCTTGAGGATAGGTGCCTAGTTTGAGGGAAGAAAGCACTGTCTCAGTTTCCAAATTGAAAGGCGGTAATTAATAAAATGTAATTAAAAAGAGCAGAGCTTTTCATAACAAAATTATATTATCTACACTGCGAACTACACTACACACTTAATTAACTTCTTGCACTAAACACATCGCAAACTCGAGTCGGATTGACCGACCTCATTACACGTGAGTTACCCGTTTACCTAATCAATATGTGTAACAACCACGTTAATTTTAACACTAACATCTGAATCACCTACGTATATATGGATGTATATTGTATATGTAGACCAGGACGTCTATTCTCTTTCTACAAAAACGTAATTTTGAAATAAACTCCCGACTTTCCAACTCCGATTTTACTTCGGTCCGTCGTTTTGCATCGTTTTGCGTCGTTTGTTTCTAAAGGCCAATTTAAACTGAACGAACATATGTAGAGCTAGAGCTGAAACAAGATCATTCTTTCTCGATCTTTTAGTGTAAACGAAAGATCGTTCTTAGCGTTTTCCATATTATATATTCCATGGAATCTTTGCAAACGCAAACAAAACAACGAAATAATGCTCTACGTTTGTTTACACCAAATTAATTTGATACAGTGGGGATAAAATGAGCATTCGCTCGTCTGATGTAAATCGGCCTTAAGCCTACTCTAATTAGAGGATGCTTAGAACCACAGATTACAGAAATAAAACCAGATGGAGCACGCAGAACAGAGCTACTGAAGCAGACAAAGGAAATACAAAAGCCGAAGCAAATACAAACTCCAGTCAGTATGAAACTGACTTCCGTGTTGTACGGGAGTCCCGTGTGATTTGAAGTTTTGTTTTAAAATATGCCGTTTTGTGTCTTCAAACAATGTTCCCAAAAACAAAAAAAGGAAAGAGGAATATAATTTCATAGGAAAGTTTGAATATTTTTACTTTTATTTATATAATTTAGGCGATTTTATTTTGGTGATGAATGGAACACAACACCTCAACGAAAATAGGTTAGTGTGGCGATACTAAATAGAAATTATTTTCCCTGAATTTAGGGTAAAATAAAAATTATATATTTTTTTAGATACTCGTAGACCAAATTATTGATGGGCATTGTATTATTCAATTTAATTTAATTTCAAATTAATTAATTTAAGTAAATGTTAAATTTGTGAAATTAGTATTTTATGACATAAAAATTTACATATAACAAAATTATTAATACATCCTAAAATTTGTATTTATTTATTTCGTTAGTTGCACCACTGCCCAAAATATTACAAATTTTGTTTCCTCATGAATCAAAAGGTTACATGGAAGAGACCGCTTTTAGCGACAAGATCGCCTTTTGTGCCCATTTTGTATTGTTATTATATGTGTTACTTCTTGTCAACTATGTTTATGGTGCCAATAAACTGTTTTGTATTATATTGTAATGTCATTCAATATATTATCTAAGTGAAACGGCTATATAATTGGTTATAAAATGATGGTTTATAAAATAAAACATTTGTTGAAGGAAGATATCTTTGAAGTTAATATTATGCATAACGTTGTTTGTAAAATGAAATATTTTTAAATTGTAAAGTTTTTAATATTAAAGTCAAAGTACTTTATTCATACGTGTACAATTTACACGTTAATAAATAAAAAATAAAAACAAAAGAAAGAGTATACAAATTGTATACATTTTCAAAGTTTGAAATGACTACTTTACTGTATTATAATAATTATTGTACAGAAAACTGTCAAGCATTATATGAGTATAATATGTTTTTATAACAATTGTACTGACCCATGTCAATTTTTTGTATACATTTTTATGGGACTTTGCCATCACTCTCTAAAAATTCGGTGTAACTATAAAAAGTTTGATCGATAAGCCAGCACTTTAATTTGTTTTTTTTTTTTTTTTTTTTTAACTATAATAGGTTTACACTTGACCGCCATCTCGCCTGATGTAAAGCGACGATGCGGCCTACGGTGAAGCGTGCTTACCTAGAAGAAACCGATTCACTCTCGACTTGAAGACACCAAGATTATAACTATCGGGGAAAATCCACTCAGGTAGCTCATTCCACAGCCTAGATGTTCTTATCACAAAAGTAGAGTCAAACCTCTTTGTTCGTGTCTTTGGAACATCAACCATGAAACGATGACGCTTTCTCGAGCTACGAGCAGTCCGATAATAAAAAGGGCAAGGTGGTATTAAGTTATGCAGATCAGTCGCGCACTCTCCGAAATGTATCCGATAAAAAACCGATAAGCTAGCAATTTTGCGGCGATGTTCAAGACTTTGAAGTCGTTTCCGCACAAGAGTATCATTGCCTATGAGCCTTTTGGCACGTTTCTCGATAGATTCCAAAGCCTCGAGCTGATACTTAGCCGATCCATCCCAAAGGTGCGAACAGTACTCCATACAAGAGCGAATCTGTGCTTGATATAATGTAAGCAACTGTTCAGACTTGAAATACCTTCGCACCTTTGAGAGGACACCTAGTTTTTTGGCAGCTAATTTAGCTTTGGACTCGATATAAGAGCCAAAGTTGAGCGTAGATGACAAGGTAACACCCAAAAGGTCGAGATGGTCGGTAACCGGCACGGATACACCTCGAAAAGAAGGAGTTTGTTGAAATGGACTCCTTTTTGCAGAGAACAGACACGCCTGTGTCTTTTCTTCGTTAAACTTGGCCAGATTGGTATCGCCCCATTCAGAGACTGCCTCAAGGGCCAAGTTCAAACGCTCGATCATACTCTCTCTCAGTAACTGGGTTTGCTGCCCACTGGCTCTCGCGCTAGATATGTAACTCTCTACAACAGTGCTATCGTCTGCGTACCCAAAGATACCGGGCTTCAACAGATCGTTGATGTGTAGCAGAAAGAGCGTTGCAGAGAGTACCGACCCTTGAGGGACTCCGGCATTGATAGCCATTTGATCTGACGAGCAGCCATCAATGACGACTCGTATGGATCGATCCCTCAAGAAGTCCGATATCCACGCAACAAACCCAGGAGACAAACCAAAACCAGAAAGTTTGCTTATAAGGCCGTCATGCCAAACCCTGTCAAAGGCCTTCGATATATCCAGAGAGACTGCAAGTGCTTCTCCGTGTTTATCGATGGCCTCACTCCAGATGTGAGTGACGTACGCTAGAATATCCCCAGTGGACCGGTTTCGGCGAAACCCGTATTGCCGGTCGCTAAGGAGGTCGTTAGATTCTAGGTACGTCAGGAGCCTGCGGTTTAAGACACGTTCCATAGTCTTACAGAGTATGGACGTGACCGAGATGGGCCTGTAGTTGGCAGGGTCAGCACGACTACCCTTTTTGGGCACAGGTTGCACGTTAGCAACCTTCCATGATTTCGGTACTTGCGCAGTCTGGAGAGAGAGTCTAAACAGGCGCGTCAGTACAGGAGACAACTCAGGCGCACAAGCCTTCAATACTACAGCAGGAATTCCGTCCGGGCCACTGGCTTTATTCACATCCAGATTGCGTAGCGCTTTACGAACCTCTATTTGGCGAATGTGTATTTCCGACATTAAAGACGAACTGCCTGGTGGAGTAGGAGGTATCGCGCTACCAGCATCTAGACGTGAAGATTCCGCAAACTGAGATGCAAACAAGTTTGCCTTCTCCATCGCCGTGTGAGCCAGCGCCCCATCAGGTTTCAGCATTGGAGGCAGTGAGGAGCGGCAGAAGTTCGATTCGACCGATTTAGCTAGGGACCAAAACGCTTTGCTGCCCGCAGGGTACGAAGCCAGTTTTTTCCCTATTCGACTAATATGGTCAAAACGAGCCCTCTGAAGGGCCTTTTTGCATGCCTTGGCAGCCTTGTTAAACGCCTTTTTCTTCTGGTGTACGTCTCTCGTCTTACGCTGTCGAGCTTCAACCCAGGCTAGGTAGGTCTCATGTTTAAATGCTTCTGCACTATAACATTGAGATCCAAACCAAGGGCGAGCTTTGCTGGATGATAGAACGTCTGAGTATGGAATAAAATATTCCATAGCCATTCGTATTACATCAGTCACAGCATCCGCGCAAGCTGACGGATCACCTGAAGTGAAGCACAATGACTGCCATGGGTAAGACGCAAAGAAAGATCGCATCTCATCCCAATCTGCTGACTTGTATCGCCACAGCCGCCGGTTGCCACTGGGGTGGATGGTAAACGGATACTGACTTCACCAGACAGTGGTCGGAGCTGCCTAAAGGCGAAGATACCGCCACGGAATATCGGTCTGGATCCGTTGTCAGCAGAAGGTCCAAGCAATAAGGAGTATGCGACTCAACGTCTGGTACCCGTGTGGCCTCTTGGACCAGCTGGGTTAGGTCTAACGATAAAGCTAGCTTTCTCGTTTCCTGCCCAGCGTGGTCGGTATCCCGGTATGGGTACAGCCATTCCTTATGATGACCATTGAAATCCCCCAGTAACACCAATTGGGCTGAAGGGTACTTCTGTTGAGCCGCGTCCGCTGCCTCACTTAAATAATCCATGAGCCTTGTTGTCTTCTGATCCCCACTGTGCGACCGATAGACACAGGCATATACAACTTTGTCTATGCCTGCGTCCAACAGCACCCAAAGAACAGAGAATCTGGTGTCCTCAAGATTACGGAGACGCCGACAGCAGATGTCGTCACGGGCGTACAGGCACACACCAGCACGGGGCCGAAATTTGTGCTCCAGGGTGTATCCTGGATAAGTTAGGTACGCCACGTCCGACGGACATCCTATCTGCGTCTCCGTAAGAAACATGAGCGACGGCTGCTCAGTCTCTAGATGGTGGTGGACTGCGGTGATATTGGAGTGCAGACCTCGAATATTCGTGAGGTGCACTTTGAGTGACGAGGAGTGCAGCCGCTTTATAACTTTGTTTCTTTTAAATTTCCTGTTCATGTTATTTGAGAGTGAATGTCGGTGGGAAAACGGAAGTGGAACGAGGCTACACACTGCCGACCAACGGTCACAGCACACAACACTAGTACATCAATGGGAAACTAGTCTGGAGACTGCGGGGACGCCCGAGCCCCCCCGGAGATGTCTATCTGGCCTGTCATCCGGTCGCCAACCGGCAGGATAGCGCATCCCGGGATTTTTCGCTAGATGGCGGGGCAGCCTTTCATAAGTGGCTAGCTCACTACTTGGGCCCCCAACTATCTGCGGTCGGTCGCGGCAACCGTGCCTCGGATCCCGCTACCCTCCATGACTACCTTTCCGATGCAAAGTATACGTGTGCGACAATACGGTCTTGCAGTTATGCAGCAACTATTCCGACCCGTTTTCCCCTGATGGCGTCACCAGACAACATGCCGGAACACGGCTAGGCCGCTTGGCGGCATGACTTAGTCTGGTGGGTGGTCACCAGCCTCGGCCGAAGCCTACCACCGGTATTTTTGTCACCTGATTGGCACCACCCAGGGACCACGTGTGGGGTTTTCTATTCACAGGTGTTTCCCCACGGACGGAGGTGACTCGGTCCCCAAACTTTTTTTCTACGGTTTTTGAAGCTGTCGAAACTTGGGGCAGATATAACTATTTTGGGAAGAGTGTTATAAACTTCAGGCTATGTGAGTTAGCTTCCGTGACCTTGTAACTTGTGAGAGAGAGTGATATGACATCCAGCTTGTCCGCGTTACGTATGTTTCGAGAATGTCATTCATTATACGGTTACTTGATTTAAAAAATAGTTTGGTGGTAAAGATGGTTGTTTTAATTTTTGTTTAACCTATCTAAGCGAGTAAATTACACTAATTTTATTATTTGCGATTCAAGTCAATTTCTAGTTGCATGCAAAATCAAAATTCTTTTCTTCATAGAATGGAAATAGTAGTAACAAAAAATCCTTGCATAATCGGCGTAATAATATTAATATCAATTGATGTGTTTATTATACGTGAAGATTTCCCAAGCTAAGACAACAATAGTGGGACTTTTTTCTTAATACTGACAACTTTATACAAGTCATTTGGAACGTTGATTTGACAATTTTACGTCAACATGACTAATTACGGGCCTCACAGTGTTGTTCACGAAGGTTCCATCTGTGTTTATTTCTGTAATCTGTGCTTAGAACATTAAACGTCAAACAATGTTGTATCGGACGAAACGAAGTAGAACGAGAGAAGGAAAGTCGCGAGTTTTCGAAATTACGTTTTCGTTGAAATAGAGTAAACGTCCTGGGGTCGACCGCGACCTCCTTGGAATAAGATTGAAAAAAAAATTATTCTCGGCACAAAAATATTCTGATATAGACCAATGAATGTCTAAATATAATGTCCAATGACCTATGTAGGTACATACTATACACTCAGTTATTGGGACACTAAAACCACAATACTCATTGTTCTTTTAAATAAATCTAGAAGCAGTAAACATGAGTTTAATGCAAGTAGGTGCAATTTGATCACGATGTGTTCTGCCTACTTTAACATGTTTGTGTCATAATTATACTTTTAACTTTATTGAATCGAAAACTTCTTTTGGCGCTTCTTTCGTTGGCTGCGAATTGAATTCTAGCGTCACGCTCGGGAATGAAAAGAAATTTTAGGGCGAACTCGGGACCATGGCCATTGGCCATCTAGAAATGCATCAGCATTTGCAAGGCCGCCAATTGTAACTTAATTTTCTTTTTAGGTTGCTGTTCCTTAATATTTTTTTGTTTTTTTTTATTTTTAGTGCAATAATGAATTTATCTAAGTATCTATCATTTCTCAGTGGCCATCTAGAAACTAGTGGTTACACCCTCCGCGTAGTGTCCAAAGTAAGCTATCAGAATTTGATAGCTTACTTTTTTTAACATTGAACAATTACATTGTATGTCGAATAATAATGGATCCCGACTGTTCAGTTGTAATGTTTTTTTATTAGAAAATATTGTATATTTTTCAATAGTATTAATACAATAACATATTATAGAATTCTAGACCACCAGAAATCTAAGTGCTTGTCTTATTCTTTTCAGTTTTTTTAGTATGCGAGTACGTAGTTTGGTTCACTTTTGACGCAGTCAGGTTTTTGAGTTTTTATATTATATATTTTTATTATTTTTACTATTGGAAGCCGCGGTGGTTTAGTGGCGAAGGGTGAGCACGTAGGTTCGAGTCCCGCCTCTACTTCTGACTATTTTATCACATTTCATACCACTAGTTTTAACGGCGAATGAAAACATCGTTAGGAAACCGGAATTCTCTAAGTAAAACATTTTCGTAGTGGTAGGGCTCTTTGCAGACCTTTGCCAGTTATTCTACCGCCAAGCAGTAACGTGCCAACATTACTGAGATGCGGTTTGAAAGGCAACGTAACCAGTGAAATTACAGGGCATAGAGATCTCTGAGTGACGAGCGCAGTGCAGTGTTAGGTAAGCTATTTGGACTTTTCGTGTTTCAATAGCTGCGTGTCACTGTAATGTTATGTGGTATCAGGTACAAGTCCTGCTTGTTTTGTCACTCTATAGGTACTATAAAACAAAAAAAAAGAATAACTGGTATAAAGAAGATGTGGTAAGTACTGTCCCAGGCGAACTCTGCAAATAGTCCTCCACTACAGAAAGTAGTTCTAGGGAATACGACGGTAAGTTTCAGGTAGGTATTCATTGACGCAACTTCGTAAATCGCTCATTGAATCCGTTGACACCGAAGCCGACTCGGCGTCGCTTCGTGGAAGTCGCGTGCGCAGGCGATTGTTGCAACGCTGCGCTGTTTGCGCACGCTCCGCGCCGCTCCGGCTATAACAGAGGAATGCGAATTCAACAGTGCGGAATCAAAAATAATAGGAACAATAGATTTGGCTAATACAAAAGAAGTAGCAACTTAGTTTAAAAGCTGAAGCCGAGCTGTTCATAAGTTGCCACGTTTTTTTTTTAGAATACCTTTGGATGTTAGTTGCTCAATCCGTTTGAACGGATAGAGCTGAAATCTGGAACACAGTTACATTTTATATTTAAAGCCGGGTCACACAGAGGCGATCCGATAGCGATAGCGATCCGATAGCGAGACGATATTTTTTGTAATGTTCGAATTTGTATGCAACCTGACACACAGCAAGCGGGCGCGATCTCATACTCGGTATCGGATCGCTATCGCTATAGGATCGCTATCGCTACCGGATCGCCGCTGTGTGACCCGGCCTTTAGTCTAGAACAACACTAGGCTAATTTTTATCCCGAAAAAAAACAGTAGAGACGGGAACTACGAACTACGCCGCTAAAACCGCGGGGCGCTGCAAGAAAACATATTATAAATGCAAAAAGTTGGACGTTTAGATGTATGTTACTCGATTTCGTCAGAACGGTTGAACAGTCCCAAATTTCAGCCCGATTCGTTCATACGTTACGACGTGATTGAGCAACAAACATCCAAACGTTGACACTTACAATATTAGTAGGATAGTATGATTATACATAGTTTCTATGTCCCCATACCCAGACACAGAACAAATACCTCCTTGTATTCATCACATTTCTTGCATTTATACTTATTTTTTTATATATTTATTATATACTTATTTATAGCAGAGTAAGACATTCTTTTTTGCACAAGTATGTAGGTATAGGTAACAGTTTTATACAAACAAGTTTATCATACTAACCTAAATATCCATTGACATAGCCACAGTCGGCCAGCTGGGAGGCGGCCTCGTGACGCGGTGCGGCGTGCGGTTGACACGCTACCCCGACCATCCGTCCGACCGCAGGCATCTGGAGACATATTCTGTAAAAACTAACTTAATTTTAAAGTGCAAAACTTGACTAGTACTAGACAAAACTAGCCGCTTTGAGCATTTTTTTGTTGGCGAATATTTTATGGCTTCGCGTCACCAACATAACAATATTGCGGCGCGGTGTAGCGTCAGAGCGGTGGCGGAGTGGGACATGTGCGTTTGACGCTTTTTGAATGGCTGCTTTTTTGTGAATTCGTTTCAACGACATGCGTACCTAATACCTACATGATAATAAATAGCTATATGGGTGACGTATTGTGTTGCATTAGTGCTACCTATTTAATACATTTTTTTTAAGTTATAAGTTTTCACTTAATATCTGCAGTCCCTCTAATTACTAATTACCATTATTTTTCCAAACACAAGTCATTTTGCAACTGGAACCAGATTCCAGAAATAATAAGGTACTAAATATTATGTTAGCCAAGGAATCTGTGAGGGATCGTATTTAAAACGAGGCGATTCGTCATAGGACCGAGATTACCGACATCCGACATAGCTCCATGCATTGTCAAACTGAAATGGCTATGGGCTGGTCATATCTGTCATAGAGCTGATAAGCATTGGGATAGACGGGTTCTCTAGTGGGACTGGGAGTCGGCAAACGAAATGTACTTAGTACACCCAGAAGCCTGAGACTAGATGGAGTGCCGATGTACGTAAGACAACACGACAAAACGTACATAAGTAAAACAGGTCAGGGATAGATAGGCTGCTGCTGATGATGATGTTATGAACAGGACATGACATTTTCAAGCATGGTGAAAAGTTATAAATAAAAGCATCTAAGAAATACGCTAAACATTATGTACTAAACATAGGCATTATGAATAAACGGCGTGAATATTACATATCATGTTGATTTGATTGTAAATTTGTTCCTATCTATAAAGTGATAAGATTTGCAATTTCATTATTCTTTTTAGTTTATACAGAATAAGGATACTGTAGGCAAGTCAGGCAACGTGTCTCCCCTCACGGGGATATCCACGCCTAGGCATCCCATAAACGAGTGGTAATTACGCACATACTAGGATAATTGAACGTATTTTAATTAAAAAGGGATACCTTCTGGGCACATTTACCTACTTAAATATGTAAATGTATTACCTACCTACGCGGGAAGTAAAATTATTTGCGTAACAAAGATATTGTTTTCCTGTAGTCTGTAGCTGGGTGTAACGGAGGTCAGTTTATCGGAACCGAAGTCGGAGTCGAAGTTTTTTAAATTTAATTTATCGGAGTCGGAACCGGAGTCGGAACCGAAGTCGGAGGTATAGGCAGAAGTGATGGCATGAGAGACATTTTTATTGGGGATAAATAAATAAAAAATGTCAAACACGATAAACATTGACGGGGAATTGATTTAAGGGGCTGGGATTTTGTATTTCCATTTACTTTCCACCACAATAAGAGATTTTCTCAAATATTTGTACACCTTACCTCCGATTAAAACTTCGGTTTTAAAAGTTTCGGAACTGAAGTCGAAACCGAAGGTTTAATAATAATCGGAAGTTCCGACTTATCGGAGTCGGAGTCGGAGCTCCGTAACATCCCTGGTCTGTAGTGATAGATTCTTTGCATACTCCGCCTGGGCTAGTACCGTCCATGGGAGTTATTTACTATTAGGTAGTGTTATGCAAACATTATTTGTATAACGTTTTGAAGAATTACAGAGAAATTACAGGGTAAAAAGATAAATTATCGTATTTAAATGAGCGATGTGTGCAAAGCAGTGTTAGTTGGGTATTTGGAATGTCCATGTTCAAATAGCCTATGGTACTATCCTTTTTTGGCTAAGCTTATTGCTTACCTTAGTGCTAATATCATGCTACATTTAAAAAAAGTTGAGACCGAAGATGGCACATGCTGACCTAGAAAATACCTATTCACTCTGATTTCTAGGCTGTATCTGTAAGTGGACAATGAGGCGGGCAACTTATTCCCTCATAAGGCTGTGCGTATGAGGAAAACAACCATACTATTCAAAAGGTGAAAAATTATACCTAATAAACTTTATCCGTTAACAAGAAAATCACGATCAACGGCAAAATCAGAGTTCTCTTTTTACAACACTAATAGTTAACTTTAGGTGATCGCTGTCTTCGAAAGTACACAATTAGTAAAACTCATAATAAATAAACTCCTAACTTCCGCAGTCTAGTGAAAAGTGAGTCTTAGTCGACGATTGCGTATCAGTCTATCAATCAAGAGTTCCCACATTGCAAATAACTATATTTCTACTATGGGCATGAAATGTACGAGAAATCAATGGACATACATGGGCGCGGGAAACGACGCCGATGGACCGTGCCTTCCGCGGAAATATCACTTTTACATTTTTCCACTTGATTGGTTGATTCTAAATAAAACTCGACGATGAGTTCGTCTCAGCTCTTGGATTCTGAGTTAGTAAATTTGACTATAGGATGACGGCGAGATCGTATCAGGAATCTGAGGAAGCGATCGCGGGAATTTTGAATAAGCAAGTTCTTCGCTGAGTTCGTCTTAGTTCGTAGATTCTGTACAAGCAAACTCAGCGATAAGGTGACGTCGTGTTCGTCTTAGGATTATGTAAGTAATCGTTTTTGATCGTGTATATTGAATAAGGAAATTCTACGATGAGTTCGTCTTAGTTTTGAATCAGCAAACGTGGTAATAGGGTGACGTCGTCTCAGGATTCTGAATAAGCGATCCCGGCCATTAGTTCTTCTCAATTCGTTGATTTTAATAAGAAGTATTCTATGAGTTTGTCTATGAGTTCGTCTCGGCTCAAGGGTTCTAATCATTATTATCATTAGGGAATTAAGAATAAGCAAATTTGGCAATAGACTACATGACGGCCTCATCTTTAGGTACTTGTTGACTCTGAATAAGCTCGTTTATGTCAGGACTGGAACTTCATGTACACTTTCATTAATTGGAGGTCCATTTATTTTGGTCAGCGTAAAGTTTTCAAATAGTAATAGAACTGACAGTGAACATAGTCATAAAAACACTGGGATTAAGTTTATATGCTTAACATCAGGCGAGATGGCGGTCAAATAATTAAATAAATAACTTCATTTTCGTGAAGTTCAGAATACTTTATAGACCCGTTTAACTCCTGCAAACGCCAAGTTGGTACCCCAGAACTAAATGAATCGCCTAAGACAATTATGATTGTCAGCTGTAACTTTTTAGTCCCGCTTAGGCCTATTTTACATTATACATTAGAAATACCCACTACATGTGATACGTGATACCAGTAAAACTTCTAATAAATAATTAATAAAATATAATACTTGGTTAACTAAAAAAATACAGTAGTACCTACAGACGCACAAAACAAAGCATCACCGAAGCAAAATCTCTCACCGAAATAATGGCAAGCGTACTTTTATACCAACAAAAAAGTCTTTGTTTCCATACAACAAATTGACGCAATCATACCTAGCCGAATCTCACAACAAAGCAAGATTCTTTATTGCTGCAGCACCTGAATCACCGCTACCAAAAAACGAGGATATGCAGATTAGATACGTTAACCGGAAAGGTAGGGTACTTATATAAATATGTAAATTTAAAATTGGTGATTTTTTGTACAGTATAGAGCGACAAGACGAGCAGGACATGTGTCTGATGTCTCGTCCCGTCACTCTATCTTATTTACAAACAACGTAATAAGGTTGAATTTTCTGAGAATTTACTGTAAAATTATTTGTTACTAGCAATTTTACCGGCATAGTTCCCGTTCCCGTCATTTTCTCAGAATAAAAAGTAGTCTGTCTATGTGTTATCAGACTATAATCTTACTGTGCTCTCAATTTCAACTTCAGTCCTGTTCATACGTTACAACGTTATTGAGCAACAAACATCCAAATATCCAAACAGTTATAACAAAAAAAACAGTTTTTAACTTAGTTCTGAAGGTATCAACGCATTTCAATCAACTTCGCATAAACTTTTTGCGTATTCCGGTATTGTAAGCGGCGCGCGCGCACACGATAGCGATCGTCCATTGTTTTTAATTATACACAAAAACTTCATGAATCATTTAAAATATGTTAATTGAATGTTTCTTTGTTTATTACGATCATGATCGATTGCCTTGCCAACTTGGAGGAATTTGGAATTGATTTCGTTATTCGCTTCCACGCATTTTAATTACTTATATCTAAATATTTGAAATAAACTGGCGATAAGGCTGCCAGTTGTTTCACTAGTTATACGGTTTTTCCTAAATTAATTGTATTATTTTAATGGTTTACAAAATTAAGGATTTTCATTTATTCATTCACAAACATATTGTATATCTATTGGTCATCCTACAATCATACTATATATATATATATTTATATATTTTATAAATGGGGTATATAGATGTTTTGAAGTTTGTTGCTCGATCGCAATGAAAAGTTTGAACTCTTGTCCAAATTTACGTGGGGTCCATCAACATTCCTATTTTAAAACTCTTTTGGTTATGTGTCCTTTATCCCTACGCATAACATGCCCAAACCACGATAACCTTGTGCTTTTCAACCTTTTGTCACGGGTGCTACTTTCATACTTTTCCTACTATACAGATAGTGCAATCCACGAATACGCGCCCCACTATTCCTCCTAACCGTTTATAGTATATGTGTGCAAGCTTCCGTCAATGTTGAGTGTTATCGGTACACGTAATTACCTATGAATGCACACGCACACTACAATGACTGGTGAATGGTTCGCGACTGACGCTCGGAGTGGGGCGCGTCTTCGTGGATTGCACTATCTATACTCATTTTTAATCCTAACTATTTGCGTTACAAAACACATCCATCTCAGAATTCGGATCATCTTTTTTCTTTTTTCTATCGGACTTCTCGTAGCTCGAAGAAGCGGCATCGTTTCATGGTTGATGTTCCAAAGACACGAACAAAGAGGTTTGACTCTACTTTTGTGATAAGAACGTCGAGACTGAGGAATGAGTTGCCTGAGTGGGTTTTTCCCGATGGTTATAATCTTGGTGTCTTCAAATCGAGAGTGAATCGGTTTCTTCTAGGTAAGCACGCTCCATCTTAGACCGCATCGTCGATTAACATCTGGCGAGATGGTGGTCAAGTGTAAACATATAAATGATAAAAAAAAATGTTTGTCTGTAAAGTCGGTTTACTGACGATAGAATGTGACAACGTCTTAAGAAAATACTGATGGAATGGTAGCATTTTTCAAAAGAAAATTTTAATTTCATTTGTTTAATAGATTTGTATGTAAAAAGTAATGAATAGAATTTAGTCATTTTCAATCAAAACAATGCAAAAAAATGGTTGTCTGTAAAGTCGGGTTACTGACGTTAGTTGAACGTGACAACTTCAACTACGCCTTAGAACGAGGTAACGCCGGCGGCGAGGTAACGGCGTTAACGTTACATGACGTCATGTTTTGCGGGCGTGCAGCCGGCTTCATCGAATTATAAGACGTTGTCACGTCAAAAGCTTTTAGATGCCGGGGATCGAACCCGGGGCATTTCACATGCAAAGCGAACGCTCTATCACTGAGCTACATCCCCGCTTGAACTACTGGTCGAAATAATTAATACAACTGTAACAAACATGCGGCGAGGTAACGACCGACGGTAACGTGGTAACGGTACATGACGTCATGTTTTGTGGGCGTGCAGCCGGCTTCATCGAATTATAAGACGTAATCACGTCAAAAAAAAAAACTCCGCAACATGCAATCGTCTTTCACCTGTACCTTTGGTTGCCCAACATTCAGATCCTTACATGACCTTTTTTCATGATGATTTCTGGGACCTATCATCGCTAGCAAAACCAACTATTATGAGGACAATGATCAAAACAATAAAATCTTTCCCGGAAAGAACAGCATAGGAAAAACGCAAATTTTCTCCGCAATCGAGTTGTAGGTAATAAACTCAAATTTCCTCGGAAAAGATAAACAAATCAAACATAATCTAATCAGAACATCGATAGCTGTTATCAGCGACGTTTGACTGACACTCTGGTGGTTTCAATAGAAAATTAATCATTGTGGCTTTTGTCTTCATGTCAAGTCTATCAATCCTTCACCTTATGAGACGGTAAAGGTTGTTACAACATAACACCTTGAAAAATTAATTAAACAGTAAAGTAATTATGAACTTACATACACCTACTTTATCTTATACCTTTAAACGAGCAATTCTTGTATAAAAGTATATATATAGGTAATATATAATCTGAACCTCGGAAACGGCTCAAACGATTTTGATGAAATTACGTATGCAGGGGTTTCGGGGACGATATATCGATCTAGCTAGGTTTCATTTAAAAAAACGCATATTATGCGCGTTTTTGGACAATAAAAAACTGTCACATTAGACATTAGAATGCGAAGGTAAAATTCGCCGCGTGACGCGACAGCATAACAGCTCAGACAAGAAGTCGGGCGGTCATGGGCGGTCACGAATTAGTAGTCACGGGTTCGAATCCAGACGGCTTTTCTTGTTTCAAGTTTTCTTTTTTTTTTTAAGAAAATCTATTACTTGGAGCCTTTTATCTGTAGGTATCTAAGTATATTTAGTATTTAAACCAAGCAAAGCTCGGTCACCCAGGTACTATACATTATACTACAATAAGATACCTGTCTTGAATTTCGACGCGATTATTATTTTAACTAACCCGTATTTGTACTAATTCCAACTTCTCTACTAATATTATAAATGCGAACGTAATTGCGTCTGTCTGTTACGCTTTCACTCCTTAACTACTGAACCGATTTAAATTGCATTTGGCTTAGAGATAGTCTGGAGCCTGAGAAAGAACGTAGCATAAGCAGCCCACTAAATGGTCCCATTGTTGGGACTTGGGGTATTCTCTCGCAAGGAGTCGAGGCCATAATCCACCTCGCTGGCCAAGTGCGGGTTGGAGGGAGACATTAGGCTTCGAAAGATTCTATGATAATTCATACCTTGAAAATAAGATTTGTTGGTATTGCTGCAGATCTGATGATATCAGCGACATGACCAAATGATTTTGGTGACTATTTGGAACAAAATGGAAGCATTAATTTTCATAAGATCAGCAAACAAAGAAGTCCTTGCCCATGGTTTTCAGCTCAATGTAATGTATTGAAATATTACCGAGATTAAATAATGACTCATTTAAGGAAACATTTAAAAACTGCGTCCTTCGGGAACTTCCATTAAACCATTTCTTGAGTATTTTCAATAACTTTCTTCCTTCCTTATTTCACCTTTTCTTTTTAACGACTTCTATTAGTCATGGTGAAATCCAGACATTATCCGGCCTATGCGAAACCTTTCCTCAAAGCCTACGTGAGGCATAACTTTGATCTGAAATTTCTTATTTCTCTCACTGTCATCATTCTCACAATTCTTTCTTATCTATTCATTTCTTATCTTTACTAATATTTTAATAGTGCACATTTGTAGTTTGTCTGAAAAATAAACTTTGAAAAACAGGCCACTATAGTTAAAAATAGTTTCAGTTTTATGATGTTTTCTGTTGCTAATTTGCCATACATGAGATATTCCTATATTTGCCGTTTTAAATTAGTGGAATAAAAAGAAAATACAGTTGAAATCCGTCCTTATGATTTAAGCATTATGTTTTCATTAACGCAGCGCTGTCATGCTATTAACACATATTAAAAATGTTTTCTATAACTCGCCAAATATGAAAGAATTGTATAAATATGAATTAAGTTATTGAGGATTTTACAAAAATTAGGTGCAAATTTTCGTAGAATTACGTCCATGTGGGGATTCATGCGTGTTGGCGTGCCTCCGTGCTTGGGAGCACGTGTGGATGGTTTTAGAGAATCTTAAAAATGTAGTCATCATCATCATCACTACATAGTATAAAACAAAGTCACTTCCCGCGTCTCTCTGTCCCTATTTATGCTTAGATCTTTAAAATTACCCAACAGATTTTGATCCGGGGTTTTTAGATAGATACGAGTGATTCAAGATGAAGGTTTTTATGTAGAATACATGCATGGTACAGTAGAGGGACACTGATAATTTTAAAGATTTCTAGAACGATGTCATTAATAAACACAATTTTTGCGCTTAAATTGCAAATGCTGGCTGAACCATACGAGATAGATCACAATAATGTACTGCAGTATTGTACACCTTAAAAAGGTCAATAAAAAACTCGTTATGGTATATGTCTATCTCTTAGGGATAACTCACAATAACCATTTTTATTAGTATACTAGCTGACCCCGCAAACGTTGTTCTGCCTTAGTGAACAACCCTTGTCACTTAGGGGTATGAAAAATAGCTAGTAGCCGATTCTCATACCTACAGAATATGCATATAAAATTTGGTTGAAATCAGTAAAGCCGTTTCGGAGGAGTAAGGAAACAAACACTGTGACACGAGAATTTTATATATAAGATTTCGTATCAGAATTGCACCTTTGCGAAGCCGCTGGTGAACCATTTAAGGAAATAAATTACCACAATAATTATATTTATTTCAATTTAGTATGCGTCTTTATTATAGGCTCTAATAAATTTCCCTTGCACATTCATGTATCGTGTGAAGTACCCGTATGATGGTGTTGCACAAAAATTAATAGCATCCAATGTCAGTTTGAAAGTGCCGTGTCATTGACATTTTACCATTCACTTGGCTCTTGAGTCCAGGAGACCATGCATATTTTGATCACCCTTTAATTGGTTGTTTTGTTAGTTTCCCCTGTAGCTGCTGAAATTAAATTAACTGTAAATAAGTCAACCTACCTTTATATGCGCAATTTTTCGTCCTTACTGAATGAGTTTTTCTCTCATGTAAAATAAACTAAATGATAAAGGTAAATTACGTATAGCAAAGAAGTAGAAACGTTCCAAACAACAACATTTTAATCAAGCACTACTACTTATTATAGAACTACTTATTATAGCCGTGCAACATTATCATGAATTGGAGTATTGTTTATTGCTAGCCAGTGATAGAAAAATGTATCGCTTTTGTGTTTAAAAAAAACACTACCTATTTACCATATTATGCACTATAAAACATCGTATTATTATCAAAAGTATTTATCAGCTATCGGGCTACCATAATAATGTAGTTGGAGAATTTACACACAACACCATCTGACCCCAGTCTAAGCAAAGCTTGTTTCTATGACGGCCATATAGCTGATATACTTACTACTTATTTTGTTGTAAATACATACTTATTATGCATAATACTAATTATATATAATACAACAATTGTTTAGTTTGGAGCTAGTTGGTGTTGTATGTAGAATATATAATATTTTTTATTGCTTTGAAATCCTTTAAATCCTTTAGATAATAATTTGAAATGCATATAGATAGTTAAAATACCTATCTATAGTTGTTTAATTAAAAACTACTTTTACTTTCGAAGTTACCATAATATAATAAAATTAAAGCAAACATTTATAACAATAAAAACATAATTACTTTTATGTGACAAACTTCGAAAAACTAACAACCAATTTGACTTCACTCAATAATAGTAAAGGTTTTTGTCTCGCATACTTCGTAAGGAAATATTAGAATTCCTTTTGTTTTCTTTTCAGTAATCAAACGTTTCGTCAACTCTTCATCTTGGTGTAGAGATGCTATCATAAAACCTTTTAACTTGATGAGTAGTTGCTGTTATTTTATTCAATAAAGTACAATATTAAATGAACAGACATAAGAACGATATTACACGGTGAGTAAACAAAAAATAAATTCCATTTTGATGGTCTGAAATTCATTTTTTACGGTTCCGAAGAAGTCAAAAAACGACCTATGAACAGCAAATATGTCAAATTATTATAATAAATACTACTGTTTTGAAACTAATTTAATGGAGATTCCTTTTAAACATAATCAATTAATTTTACTTGTAACTTGAAGGGTTGGTTGAACTTCAGCTGGGTTGGACAGCGTTCGGAAAACTTCGTCGAGTCTTCACGTCACCCATCCCACAATGTCTGAAGACAAAAGTGTATAATCAGTGCGTCCTACCAGTCATGACCTACGGTGCTGAAACGTGGACACTAACAGTAAAAGCAGTCCGAAAATTCAAAGTCGCTCAGCGAGCTATGGAAAGAGCTATGCTTGGAGTTTCTCTGAGGGATTGTATTCGTAATGAAGTCATCCGTCAGAGAACCAAAGTCACCGACATAGCTCAGCGTATCAGCAAGCTGAAGTGGCAGTGGGCTGGTCATATCTGTCGCAGAACCGATAACCGTTGGGGTAGACGAGTTCTGGAGTGGAGACTGCGAATCGGCAAACGTAGTGTAGGACGCCCTGAAACTAGGTGGAGTGACGATTTACGGAAGGCAGCTGGTGGCAGTTGGAAACGTAAAGCCGAGGGTTGGGCTGAGTGGCGTATCATTGGAGAGTCCTATGTCCAGCAGTGGATGAATGTTAGCTGATTATGATGAACTTGAAGGACCAGTAGATTTGCCTACGTTTTGTAAATCCTGGCCCAAATTAATATGACGTCACCTGACATGCTCATAGTCGGGGTCTTGTTTGCGGGCCGGGCTGAAAAAAGCTCGGACATAATAAAAAAAAAAAAAAAAAAAAATATGACGTCACCAAACGTCGAAAACTTTGGTACCGATATGACTGTGTTCCAAGATTTGAGACTATTTGCAAGCCTTGTATGATTTGGAATACGTCAGTTAAATGAATGTCACTGTCTTCACCACTAGAACATCTCTATTGTTGGTGATTTTGGCGGACATTTTACACACAACATGATCTAGCCCCAAACTAAGCAAAGCTTGTACTATGGAAGCCAGCTGATATAATGCTAATATATGTATTTTATATTTATACTTATTATACATACAAAACACCCAGGCACCGTACAAATATTTGTATTCCAAATATTTGCACTGGGTAGGGAATGGGGATCTATGCCAGCCGTCTCATTCCGATATTTCAAGGAGCTATGCTAGCTCGGGTAAGCGCTGGTGGGGGAAATGCACAGCAGAAGCGGTCCATTAAATGTTCACTGCTGGGACTCGACACCGTCTTTCCCAATGAAGAGAGTCAAGCCATAGAGAGACCATAATCCACCACACCGGCCCAGTGCAGGTTTGTGGATGACACATGACCTCGAAAGATTCCAAGTACATGTCAATTTTTTCATTGTTTTCCGTCACCATTTTTAAGTTAGCGGCATTACGCACATGACTTCGAAAAGAAAGTGGTCTACGTGGGATTTTAAACAAGGGTCTCCAGATCGGCAGTCACCATTCTCCCGGTTAGATAAGACTAGCCGTATTTAACTTGTTAAAGTGGAGGAAATGCATAACACTCCCCAAACGGAATGTCTGTGAAGGACACATCGACCCGTCGCTTGATCGCCCCCTTATCGCAAAATAATAAGACTATTCAAATGAAAGACCACCTCAGCGTTCTAAATCCACGCATCAAGTTCAAAGCCATCACACGTCATAAAAGCGCCGACATTATTCAACTCATCATCTTTTTCACAACAATTAATTAATACGATCGCAACAGGGATTGCCTAACCAATGATTGATCATGTGTTCTGGTGTTTCATATTTGAAATCGTTCGCATGTTACTGATATCGCACACATCATTAATGTGTATCATGTGTATAATTATTATTTTTTGTTATAATGTTATGTTACTATAGTATTTTCAAGTCGTTAATATACAGCTGAGTTGTCCTCTCTTGGTGTATGTCACTTGTTTCAATCCTGCGCTTGTCTTGTCCCAGCGGCTTTTCAAATGTCATCGACTCTTAAAGCTAGCGCTTACTGTTTTGTAACATTATACGCACACATTAAGCAAAACAAGAAAGAAGTTAGCTACTTCGAAAACTTACAAAAATCTCACACGATCCACACTAAATATGCCTACTCGTAGGAGGCTTATTTTCAAAATGTTGGTGGATGCCAGTGCTATTGACTAACTTGTACATCAACACTTGATCAAAATCATCATGTCTCTATTTGCCACCAAATGTACATAATAATAGTTATAGTCTTATACCTTATAATATTGTATACCTTTAAACGAGCAATTCCTGTATATACATATAGAATCTGAATCTCGGAAACGGCTCGAACGATTTTGATTAAATTATGTATGCAGGGGGTTTTGTAACGCATATTGTGCGCGTTTTTAGACACTGAAAAACTGTCACATTAGACATTAGGATGCGAAGGTAAATTTCGCCGCGTGACGCGACAGCATAATAGCTCAAACGGGAAGTCGGGCGGTCATGGCGGTCACGAATCAGAAGCTCCGGGTTCGAATCCAGACGGCTTCTCTTTTGTTTCAAATTTTCTTTTTTTTTTAAAGTAAATCTATTACTTGAAGCTTTTTATCTGTCCGTATCTAAGTATTTTTAGTACTTAAACCGAGCAAAACTCGGTCAACCAGGTACTAATTATAATATAAGTACCTAGTATACAGTATAGTAGTTTAAATCTAAAATTTATTAAACCTAAAAATCGGTAATTTTCGGGAATAACCAAAAAGATCCGAATGATTTTCAAATTTGAGGCCCGATGATGTTAGTTGTTTCTTTTTTGTTGCGAACGAACGGCACGCTCCAGCGGCTGTTACGTGGCTTTATGTTAATGACTCGACTTGATGAAGTAATTAATTTGTTCTAGGTCTTTGACCCTAGCTTTAAATGAGTGGAACAACAATGTTTTTTCCTGTTTTGGTTTTGAACTTATTTTAAAGGAAATGCCTTGTTTTTTGAAATGTGATCTCCAACCGCCACCTTTCGAATATCGTCATTCCATCTAGTCTCAGGGCGTCCTATCCTACGTGTATTAAATAATTAATTAGTTAATAAGATCCTGCCTCATCTTTATCCTCAGAAATTTAAATTATTTTTATTTTCTAAATAAAATGATATTGCTGCAAATATGAAAGATTTATTACTCGAAAACGGTTTGACAAATTTGTCTGATTCGACGTACCTAGATAGAATAATTTTATATTGTTTTAGTTCGCTTGCCCAGGCTCTTAACACCTCAGACATTACTTTCATTGATAGCGTCAAGTTTAAGCATTAAAATAAATCAGAGATAATTTACTCGAAACTATTTAGAATGTTGGTATCGTGCAACCCTAGATGGCCTAGTGGTAAGAAAATCTGATTTCACAATCATGAGGTCGTAAATTCAAATCTCTGCACCACTGAATGTGTTTCCAAGTGCAGATATTATACAATTTTTACTACTGTTATTAATCATCAACTGTATTTTTGATTATTGATGACTACTGTTATTTTATTGTTTAACAGGGAATGAATTAATCCTGCGGAAATCGGAGTTTATCCTGAAAGACATGGGTCATCCACCTATCCGCACTTGGCCAGTCTGAGTTTTAAATGTATAACGTTAACCACTTTTAAGGCTTTTTCTCTCTCCTTGTGAGAGAAGGTCTCACGTTCCAGTCGCTGTTATGTCAAGTGGTTAAGGTTATACATTTAAAACTCTATGAGATAATGTTCAATGTGCGATCTCTCAGCATCTCTCTGTATAATTCAAGCTTCTGTATGCCGCAGGCTCTATTTACCATCCGTGTTATTGCAGACGAGCAACTTATTTTACTTCATTTAGCCAATACCATATTTAAATATTATCTATTCTATGCCAATACTCAATGCTGGTTCTTAGCATTTGAAATCTTTTTAGTAATGAGCACTCCTATTTTTTTGCAGCAGAAATAAAAGAAACGTGTGTGAGAACACGTTATATCTGGACAAGTCGGGACAAGTGACGTATTGATGGATTGATTCCATGGATGTATAGACAAAATTAATGAATTAAAATTCTGTATTGTTCACAATATTTCAACACTTAAATGTTACAAAGAGTTTAGGACCATAGATTGATTGGTCGATTGATGCTTGCTTGCTTGCAGAAGAGCCAATTGTCACTGTCTCAGCTTTCCAGTGAATCTGCTACTTACTACTAAATACTACTTTGCTGATTGGATTTAGCATTGGAGACCATGTTTCGCTCAGCCTACATGCAATTGTAATCGCCCATATGCCTCAACCTGGCAAGCGGACCGCGGCGCGCCAAACAGTCTGGCAACCATCCAGGGATCATTGATGGCTGCGCTGCCAAGTCTTGCTGCAGAGGTCGAAGAACTCGAATCTGCGGAACAAAATTCCAGGCTACAATACAAAGCTACATGGTTACAGAAACAGATGTACTAAGTGGGATGAAGTTGTATGTAGATTGTAGAATAGGTATACATGTGTACAATTTACTCGTGGTCTCAACGCGGAATGCGTTAATGACCATCCAGAGTAGGTATGATATTTATATTTTTATGTGATCAATTTTTTTTTTTCTAAATATTATTATTTCTAACATTTTGTTTCATATTATGTGTTACTGCTTGAAATAAAAATGTTTTTTTGACGCCAATTTATTTATTTATTTAATTAGGCGTACATAACAGATTACAGTTAATGTTAAATAACAGATAATAGTACATTATGATATAAGTGCGGTAAGTTGATAATTACAGCCGAGGCTTTATTGCTAGCTCGAGCCGAAGGCGAGAGCTATAATTAGCAGAGGCTGTAATTATCAAAGCGCACGTATGTCATACGACGTTTTATAACATATTTGCGAGGAAATAAACAAAACTCTGACGACATTTTCAAATAAAAACAATACAGCGAAAAAAAACGCGCGGAATAATATTTACTTGATCACAGAACACAGCACAGAGTAAGTAATCACCATGGATCACAGATTAGCAATGCGCGCGCATCGGCGCCTTTTTTTTAAGCAACGGCACAGAACCAGCCGGTATGCCATTAATAATAAAGTAAATTAATATTTTTGTGTTTTGTTACAGAAAAATTAAAGTAATTTATGGTCTAAATTAACTAAATTAACGAATTTAATAATTCTTTATTATATTTTACCTCTCAAAGTTAATTTTATTCATAAAATGTTGACCACAGTTTTCTGACATAAAAACTATTTACTAAGATTTAAAAAGGTACCGTTCGTTTTAGACGGAGCATATCTCTCTACCTAGCCTGTGGACGGAGCATTTTGAAACCGTGCGTTTTACATTACACATTACAGCACTAGTGCGTAATAAGATACATTACGATACAGAAATTGGTCCAATAAGAGACCCTTTACGAGCAAATATGTTATAAATTATAATATTGTGATGTTCTAAACTGTTATCCAAAGCATGCACACACAACTTAACTAGAATATTGAGGCAGTCACTAAATTAAATACATACAATATAAATCAATAACTTTAACTTAACTCATACCTACATGCAACTAAAACTATATAACATAACTAAAATATGTAAACGCAATTTTTTTATTGATTTTTACAATAATTATTGACAAATAGTAACTTATTTTACCTTAGCAATTAACAATAATAATTGTAATTTTCATTAGTCATTCTTATTATTATTAATAAATGAAGTTTCTAGACAAACGTTTAAGACCACAATAGTTACTCAAACTGATGCACTTAGCAGAAAAGAGCGCTATATTTTGTGAAATCGAAAGCTGTTGCTACTGGGCCATTAAAGCATTAGCTAGGGATTATTTGTTGAAAATTAGGCCGTCCCACCGTAACGCTACTTCCGATTTCCGCGTTACTTTGTTCCGTGCTGCGATTCCCAAGACCCATGTTCGTGACGGAATCGCATCCTACTTGCTCCCCTATCATACGAAAGGAAGTATAAATTGCTAACATTTCATGTTCGATCGTAATGTGACATAGAGGCAGTATGGAATGTGCCAATTTGTCAATTATGTTCGAGGTTTTGTAAATAACCAGTGTAGTGTATCAGAATCTCGTTCTTACCATGAAATTATAGTCAAATCTCTTCGTTCTAGCGTTTGGAAAGTTAACCATGAAACGATGTCGCTTTTTCGACCTTCAGACTAGTCAGAAAAAAAAACGAGTTATTATTAAATTTGCAGATCAGTTGCACACCAGCAGAAATGTATCCTATAAAAAACCGATAAGCTAGCAACTGCAATGTTGAAGACTTGACCTGACTAGACTATAGTGCATTCCAATAAGCTGTGTAGAAAACCAAAACAAACCAAAACAAAGGTGATACCATAACATAAACATCGTTTAATCTTAGTATTTTTATGAAATAGCCTTAAAATATTTTTCACAAATAGAATTCGACTTTATTGCGATCTTAAATACCATATACTTAGATTTGTATTGATCAAATAATTCTATACTATCTTATTTTAAAAGTTATATAAAGTAATGGTAGGATGATAGAAATATGATTTTAAGTACTAGCAATTTGATCTGTGTTTCTCAAACTCTCAATGTTGCATTCAAGACATTTATACTTCTTTTCATCAAATTATTCTTATTAAGTACGCGCCTATTTTTCTAACATACCCATATTGCCCATCATGCCCATATTGTGAAAATGCCAATTTCCATTATATTCCAGTATGGATTAATTTTACTCTATTTATTTTTGTCATTAATTTAGAATTTTTAATTATAATGTAATTTGATTTTAATATAATGTATTATTTGATTTTATTGTAATGGGATTTTAAATTGACGTCTACTTTTTTTTTAATTATTGACTTGTATTGGTAATATTTGAATACCTTGAATATGACATGCAACTACTCGTTATCAATAAAAGAGTAAGAGTATGACTAAAGAACTCCGAGAAAAAGGTTTCTTGTGTCGTAACGAGTTGAGAGAAAATCGCAAACCTCTAAATACGTGTTCCACATTACGCTGTTTACTATCAAAAGCATGTATAGTTTTCACTCTAAAATGACATACATTTTGTGTTATTTTGATCGAAACTTTTGTATGTGTTTACAGAATATTACGTCATAGTGTAATGATCAGTTTTGGGTAGTACGAGGACAATTCGAACGAGATATTTTTTTTATAAATAAATACTGGTGGACAATTTACACACAATACCATCTGACCCCAAACTAAGCAAAGCTTGTGTGATGGCGGCCAGATAGCTGATATAATACTTATATAGTTTGAAATACATTTTTATTATACATAGAAACACCCAGACACAGTGCAAACATTTGAATTCATCACACAAATATTTGCACTGGGTGGGAATCGAACCCACGACCCTCGGCTTCGCAGGTAGAGCTACTACCAACTAAGCCACGAGGCCAGTCTTATTTAATTATTGTTAAAAATAAAAGGAACGTTTTCACATAAGGAAACATCTAAATTACTTTTCTTCTAGTGTTACATTCTTCTCCGAACTCAAATGCTTTGCCTTTCCTTTTTTTACGTGGGGGAAATAAATGTACGTATGCCCGCCATATTCTCATTATGAAATGAGAGGAAATCTCCATCTACCCTCATTTGGGCTTCAAAAATTGCACGGTGACTAACACTACACACAAGACTAACCATATCACCAGGTTTCTCCAAACTAAGTGCGCTATGCACACATTTATTTGTTAGAGGATTTCGCGACGCCGATAACCGTAAACTGGTTAGTTTTCGGTTATTGACATCGTGGTCATCGCGTCGTAGTTGAAATATATACCTATGTTTTTTATTTTCCAATGCTTCCCGAACCATTCTTGCGTAGTAATGACATTCGGTAGATAGAACCTTCGGGTCGTGGATCTCGATCCAATGACCAGTTTTAGCATCAATCAAATGTTCAGCAATTGCAGATTCTTGTGCCTGACGATTTTTTACAGCGGCAATGTGTTGATTGTTCCAAGTCCCAGCAGCAGTGGGAACATTTATTTGGGTGTTTATGATATGCATACATATATATTTAGCCTTTTTATGCGGCGAAAATTTAAAATGGCAAGCAATGAAAGGTACTACAAACTATCTTGTAAAACAATGGTTGAGAAATGCTGGTCTGTCATATTTTGAGTGACATCGATTTGTTTACCTTTTATTCACAGAGATTTGGAATGAGGTATAGACCAGCGATATTCTAAGTGTGTTCCGCGGAATACTAGGGTTCCGTGATACTTAGGGTATAAGATATACGATGTAGGGGTTCCTTGCAAGGGTTACGAATAAATATATTCATATATTTCATACTTTCTGTACATGTCAATAGAATAATAATAATTTCACACATTAACAAACACAGGTAGATAATAATTTAAACTACAATTACATAATGTCAAACGGATATAGTAAAATTATAACATTAAGAAATAATAACATAGGTAGATAATAATTTAAACTACAATTACATAATGTCAAACGGATTAAATAGTAAAATTATAACATTAAGAAATATGTCCAAATTAATATAAAAAGTGTAGCTATGTGCTATCATAAAATTTATTTTAATTTCATAAACTCTTTTTCAATGTCATAGAACGCTTGTTTGATAAGCCAGCGTTTAAGTCTTTTCTTAAAAATGTTGAAGTTAGGCGCTTCGATGACATCAACGGGAAGCCTGTTGTACACCATCGTTCCCATGACATGATATTATATCAAAGCACCTCTCTCTTTTGTTATTATACGAGTACTAATTATGTAACTAAGTAATAAGTAACTGTTACATGATAGGTACTTTTAATATGATTAAGTTTTAACAAAGAATGCACCTATAAAAATATTTTGTATTGTAGGGTCCCATCAAGTATTTCGCTCTCTAAAAGGGTTCCGTCACCAAAAACGATTGAGAAACGCTGGACTCGACAATATAGAGAGCTTTTCAAATCGACTGTCGAAATGTCGATTTGAAAAGCTCACTAGTTCATGTTGCAGCAACATTTTATTCCCATTTGACCTACTGTTTCGCTTTGTATTGGATCAATCTAACAGTCGAGGGGTTCAAACCGTTATGGGAATCAAATGGCAATTTGACATTATTCGCATTGATACAAGGAACTGGGTCAGAGGTATCCGGTGACAAAATAGCGATATTTTTTTATTCTTGAGAATAGAGCTATTGTACATGTAGATCATTGAAACGCGGAATTTGACGCCGGAAGCGGACAACGGCGGCGAAGGGCAAAGGGCTCAATATCGTAATGTCAACAGCGTACTTAGACGTGTAATTACTTTGTCGTGTATGAATTAATCTGTTTTGTATTTTTAACCCACTTCAAAAAAGGAGAATGTTCTCAATTTGGTTGTCTTTTTTAAAAGTTACGCTCTGGACGTTTACCCTCTTTCTACGAAAAAGTTATTTCGAAATAAACTCGCGTATTGCCTACTCCTGTTCTACTTTGTTTCGTCCGATCGAACATTGTATGACGTTTAAATGTTTATATTTAAAACGTAATTTAAACGTACATTTAATCGAGCGAAACGACGGATCGAAGTAAAACCGGAGTAGGAGAGTCGCGAGTTTGTTTTGAAATTACGTTTTTGGTAGAAAGAGAATAGACGTCCCGATTCAATCCTATAGATCGCTTTTAGATAAAAAATCTCTAATTGCACCCACTAAAACAAAACACAACACACTCAGGTAACGCATTCTACAGCTTAGACGTTCTTATCAGAATAGTAGAGTCAAACCTCTTCGTTCGAGTCTTAGGATCGTCAACCATGAAAAAAGGTGGTGTTAGATCATGCAGATTAGAGAGAGAGCAGAGAGTTGCACACTATCCAAAATGTAACCGATTAATAACCGGAGAGCTAGCAAATATATCGGCGATGTTCAAGACTCGTGCACGGCTCATGTTGCAAGTTACATAATTATGCTTTCAAACGTTCAATAGATAAGTAGCATGAGGTAATTAGCAGTGCAATAAACTGTAGTTATTTCATTAGCATATTTAGGTTATATGTTAATAAGTGCAACTATCACTTGGTGTACACTTGCAAGTAAACATGGTACTATCACTTGCCAAGTACAGTCTGGGTTACAGATGGGAAATCAATCATATTCTATTTGAAAGGTAGCTGAGCTGATAGATTATATTATAAATATATTAATTTGTTAACATAATATTACGAGATAGTACAGCACATTAATCATAATATTTGAAAAAAGATTATCGACTCTGACAGTAGTCAAAAAGGAGTGTCGTCTAAATAACAAGTGAAATATCAATAATGGCTACAACGTAGTTATGTGTGTGTGTTCAGAGATTAATCTTGAGAAGATATATTATTCTATATATTCGATATATTACTCTTTTTCAATTGTTTGCCTGATATTAATAATAACAGCATCCCGCCGTTTTACTCGCGTAAGTTTGCTTCTCGTCATTTTGCCGGGATAAAAAGTAATCCAAGTGTTCTTTCAGACTATAGTCTACTTGTATTCCGTATATATTCGTATTTAAAATACAGCCTGATCCGTTTATAGGTACGTTACGACGTGATTGAGCAACAAATATGAATACAATGACATTTATAATACGTATTAGTAGGATAGATACTCGAAGCACATTTTCCTTTCCTCATTGTACCGATGCTGTAACAAAACAGTACTCAATTGGAAACAGCATTTTGCGTAACTTAAGTAATTTTCCTGCTGTTTTTATATAGATCAATTTAATCAAATCACGACCATTTACACAATTATGGCCAGTAGTAGTTTATTTTGCGTAGTTATTCTGTGATTTAACCTTGGCAATACGTGGCCGTGATTTCCGCTCCTTATCATCATAGCGTTCAAAACATCACAATTATTTTATCGTTAGGAATGTTTTTACTGCAAACTATGATGCTCAAGTAATTGTTTACATATTTACAACAAAGAATTGGTTTTTATAAACTTTGGATCACGGATAAAATTGACTAAATATAAAAATGTGTTATATATCTGCTTTAAAACACAATAAGCAAAACAGTGAAATGTATTTTTCTACGTATTAGTAAAGTAAATCCTTACTAATATTTTAATTGGACTTTATGACTAGGTAATATATGTTTATTTCTCTTTCACCCAAAAACTACTGAACAGATCCAAATAAAATTTGGTTCATAGATAGATAATAGTCTGGAATAACAGAAAGTATAATTTTCATCCCGGGAAAGTAACGCGATCGAGAACTACGCAGCTGGAACCGCGGGGCGCTGCTATCATACAGAAAGATGGTTAAACGGCGCTGTTTAATAAAGAGGCTAGGCTGTTGATGGGACGGATGATTAAGCTAGTTGCCTGCGACACCATCATCATAACAACAAAACGCGTTAAATATGCTTATTAAAATATTTTCTCAATTTGAGCTTTCAATGAAAATATACATAACAAATTAAAACTAACGTGGTCGTTACAGTATACATTTAATTAAGTCAACCGTGCCAAACGGGCAGCGATCACGCGAGCGCAATCTCCTTGAAAAAGGCCGCCGGACGCGGCCGAAACTTGAGTAGAATTGGACCGACCATAGCATACGTGACTTTGACATTACTCGTTGACTTAATTAAGGGGGCGCCTAAGGCCAGAAAACGAAAAAAGGACATTTTCGACGCCGCTCACTGAAGTTAAGAAACTAAAACCTATGATAAAAAAAATATTGACGTGTGGGTACAATCAAGAAGAAGCACAATAACCGAATAGAATTTTAAAAATGGATCAGAGTTTTTTACAATAAAAAAATAAAAATGACACCGAAAAAACCTGTTTTAATTCGAGTACTCGAAATTATCATCGATGACCCCACACTATTTTTTGGTAATAAAATTCCTATTTGTACGTTCTAGTAAAGTAACCGAACAGTTTTTTAAATTTATGTTTAGTTATTGAGTAATTAAATAAAACTTGGTCAAAAATGGACTCCTGATTAAATATTGATTTTTCCTCCAAACTGTGTCATGCTATTCTCGACTTTATGTACATCACTTTAAGAAACGCTTCGCGCGGGTGAAATTTGATTTTTTCCTGGCTTTAGGCGCACTCTTAAGTAACGTACAATGTTTTCAATATTATTCACAATGTTTGCAACTGCGCACGTTTCGCCGGAAACTATAAGTTTTAAATTAATTGATTTCTGTTTCAATTTCCAATTGCCTGCCAATTTAAATACCTCAATTAAATTAAATTAAAGGTTAAGTTTGCCAGCTCACTTTGCGCAGGGCTTTGCCCCCGTATCGTGGGACGACAATGAGGCAGTAATTGTATTCATCATGTGGTGGTGAACCCACGTGGGCAGACGCGGGATGGAGGCAGCATGGAGGTAGTAATTAATCATGGTGCTTTATGGTTTATTTTGAGACACACGTGTTCGTCATTTGCATAGTGGCAAAACATACAGTGTATCTCTAGGCGTTGGTATGTTGATAGGACTTTAAACATAGGTATATAAATGCATGAATTTTGCCAAAATCATAGTAGTTTGTATATATCCATTTGTACTAAAATATTATAAACTAGCAGCAGCCCGCAGGCTCATACGTTTGTTTCCCGTTCGCATTATTTTCCCGCGACAAAAAAACCCTAGAGATGCTTTTCCAGGTTATAAAATATATGTAAGTGTTTTATAATTTCAACCCGATCCGTTCAGCTGTTCCGACATGATTGAATTACACACATTGTAAATTACGCATTTTATTTGTAGAATGTGTATGAACATCGAAACGGCGGAACTGATCGGATCGAAATATTTAGCTCGTCTTGTTTATACGACTTTAACATATTGTCAATAAGTCTTCATGTGACCACGGCGATTGTATCTAATTCTGGCGAAACGAGAGGTAATTAAATAACAATTGAGATCGTGATTAAGTCCTGTATTATAGAGGTAATGTGTAGATAGAATTGGCTCGTCTTCTGTTCACAAAACAAAGCTGTCGAATAATTTGCGAGATTGGTAATGGATTGATTAGTGATGGAGGTAAACCCATTGATAGTTTAACCAAAATACGACCTTCTTGAGGCCAATGGCAGATCCAGGAGGGATCATGTGGGTCATGACCATTCTCCTGGGCTGGGTCCAGTACCTAGGCGGACCAAAATTAAAAAGCATGCATGTATCTACTTATCGCACTGTTTTGTGGCTTGACCATGATTATTTGACCCTTGGAGCCATTTGATCTACCCCTAGAGCCATAGCTGGATCAGCCTTTGGTTGAGACTTAATAATATAAACATTATATTTTATCCTGAAAGATGAATCATTACAGGTCATTTCACTGCAGGTAAGAACCGCAATGATGAATCCGCACAAGTAATTTACTTTGTTAATGAAGAAGGAAGGAAAATGCTCTCGCGCCAGAAAGGAATGCGTTCATTGCATCATTATTGCACCTTTAATATGGAACAACAAATCACAATGAATCGGTATTGTGGTTTTTATTCGGTGGCCCCAATCCTGACCTCGAAAGAAAACAGCAGATCATTGCCATTTTATTTAAAATAAATGAAATTTGTATAAATGTACGTATTGTCTATGAAGCACCTGGTATATTGGTATTTCTTCAATTTCTGTTTGGAGTGGAATCCATAAAATATCTGTATGCTATATCTATATACCTACCTAGTAGCTGCCCTGGCGAACTTCGTACCATCATATTTTTTTTCGTCAAAATATTCAAAATTTTCAGATATACAAACCTTGGCCCGATAATAACAAATGCATAAAATAAAGATTATCCAATTTGGTGCAGTCATTCAAAAGTTTTGAACGTACTACATACATTTCGAAGAACTATTTATACAGGCAAAGGTATATAAATTTAACTAGCTGAACCGTGCGTGCGTTGCTACGCCATCTATTGAAAATTGGTCGTACCAATTCAAATTATGAACAAATTCGGTTACCTAGGTTCTAATGACGCAACCTTTAGAAGATAGACACATGCTGTCACGCAACGAAAGCTCTCAAAACGCAATATTTTTCCCCGTTTTTATTACATTTTTCATTCATGCTCCGCTCCTGTTGATAGTAGCGTAATGTTAAAAAAGCCTTCCTCGATAAATGGACTATCCAACAGAGAAATAATCTTTCAATTCGGTGCAGTAGTTCCCGAGATCCTTGCGTTCAAACAAACAAACTCTTCAGCTTTATAATATTAGTATAGATAAGTGGAGCAAAACCTTTGCACACCTTTTCACGAAAATTGCGTAGTTGTTTAGGGCGTCCATAAATTACGTGAGGTGTTTTAGGGGGGGAGGGGGTCGAGTCAAATCTCATCTAATCTTACGTTGGAGGGTCTCGGCAAATATCACGTAATTTATTTTCCTTGAAACAAAAAAAATACTATTTTGGTCCATTTAATCCAGATTGTACATGCTTAAGATTTACCTAATCTTAAACATAATCGAAAATCGAATCGACGCAGTCGGCGTCGCGACGTCGCACAAAAAAAATCATTACCTACTCAACAACGAAACGATATTTTATGTGTCTGTAAACGACAATGTACTAATTCATATATCTCCTATATCTCAGGCATCAAAATAAACTAATTCTTGAGTATTTTTATTTGTTTCATATGTTCAGACTTTGAAGAAAACAATTTTGTGGGTCGAGAGACAAAAAAAAAATTGGCAGTCATAGGAACTGCCGATAGAAATGAAAACTTATAACTCAGAATTTGATAGATTACCTTGGAATCTACACGGGTGTTACCGGAGGGCGTGGCCTCGCCATCTTGGCATGGCCATCTAGAAATGCGTCAGCATTTCCCATTGGCTGATGCGTTTCTAGATGGCCATGCCATGATGTCCACACCCTTTCAGCATTTCCCATTGGCTGACGTATTTCTAGATGCTCTTATCATACCCGAGCGTGACGAATGAATTCAATTCACAGCCCACGAAAAATCTGTCTAGGCGCGCCTAAAGAAGTTTTCACTTCAAAAAATGAATACTTACTCCAATAGAACACAAAGAATAAAACAATCTAACGTGTTTACGTAAGAAACCTTGAACCGTAAGAAACATCTTGAAAAATCTCACGTGAGTTTGGGGGATGGGGGAGGGGGTTGAATAAAATCTCACGACATCTCACCAGAGGGGGAGGGAGGGACAGAAAACTTAAAAAAAGACCTCACGTAATTTATGGACGCCCCCTTAAGAGAAGGAGTGCAGAATACTTTTTTTTTTAATTGCGTAAAATAACATTAAATCAATAAAAAACATTAGACACACTACAATGTATTTAAACACACCCGCGCATACATATATTTATACTCTATAATTTAAGTATTTAAATTATGGTCGTATTTTAACTAGAGAGCGACCAGTAAGTAGTAATTATTAATTTATTTATCATTATTGCGATAAGCAAACTCAACAAAGTAATTATTATTATTTTTTCTGTATTGATCTCTCAAATATAAGTTTTTGTTAAAAAATCAAGGCCTTTATCCAAATATCTCATTCCTAACATAGGCCTAGGTTCAACAACGTACCTACAATCTCAACTTAATGGTAAATTATTTATAATTCAGTGTCGTTACGCTTTTTACATATTTGGCACGCTTCGGACTTAGTATAGTGAGCTCAAGCACATGACTTGTTTCTAGACTTTAATCGATCTATGTTTATTTCAAATATGTGCGTAAATAATTAGATACCAGGTTTTGTTTTATTTCTATGACAATTCGCGTTGGAATTAAAAAAAATAAGCACATTTTTGTGTCCTTGTGTTTGTTTGACGAGACTCGAGCGTCGAAAACTTAAACACCGATTTGAGTACATATAGTACGCACAGGTACCACATTGACTGCTATAGGTATACGACTCTAAACGTATCTATACACTTTGTGATTGTTTAATTTCCATGCGATACTATATATCTGCATGCATTTTATTGCCATTTACTTGAAGATTCTGCATACAGACAAAATGTATTTGGTTCAGAATTCCAACCAAACAAAGTAACTGCATATTTATCTGATGCAAAAAGTCCAGGCCTCGAGGCTTTAGATCCAATTTGTGGCTTCAGTGACGTTATTTATCACTGTGATCTATTTTGCCGGCTTATTTAGTATCACATAAGTTGAACGGGGAACGAGGTTGTAATGCTACGTTTACACTTGTCATGGGGCGATGAATTTTTACACCGTTCTCTAAAGCGGTTTTTTACCAAAAATTTGGTATGGAATGGTTCTCGGAATAGATAGATATAGATCGGGTAGATATTATTCCGGATGGACATTATAGATTTTCGTCAACGCAAATTTACTTACCTAATAAGAGGTGAACTGGCACTGAATATAATTCTGTTTGTCTCGTAACACAATAATTCTGTTCTGGTTATTTCTGCACCAACTTGATGCAGTCTGTACCTAAGTACCTGAGCACAGTTGGCACCAATATTTTACGACAAAACTACTAACAATACAGAACACATCCTGGGATACTTTAGAGTTTGGAGGAAGCTTTAACGTACAGCGACAATAAAAAATAATAATTTAAACAACAAACATTTTCTAGTGTCTAAAATTTTAGTAACAACTTAAGATCCTATGTCAAACCAATACTTAGATATTTTAACGCAATGAATAAAGCTTTTAGTATTTATTTATTTTGTTTTCTACTAACGTAAATTCGACACAATGATCTTGTTAGGTTGTTTTTAAAAAATAAATAAACGGTGTGGTGTCATGGGACACTAGGTAGGAATGAAGTTCTTTCGGATAATAGGTATAGAAGCAACACAGTTTGCAACTTAGGTATACGAATGCAATTTGCAGTTATATGTAAAATAATTTGTAGAAAATGATGCTAGTATTTCTCAAATGTCAAAAAGGGTATTTTTTATAATTTAGAGTGACGAGATGAGCAGGACACGTGCCTGATGGTAAGATATATGCCTGCCCATGACAGCGCAGTAAGACGCAGCTACTTTTTAATGGTCTGCACGCAGCTTAACTTGAATGTGCTTGTACTTTTGAATGAAGTAGTAAATATCGGACTTTAAGAGAGGCTACCGAACTAAAATACGAGTATTACACTGGTACTGCACGTCCTTATAAGCTTAAATTGTTGCATCCTATTTTTGGAATGCACTAATGAAATAAAAATCTACATTTCAAGGCGTGAATAATATTACAAATACCTTTCAGACTATCTTTGTAATATTTTAATACATAAAATGTATTGTGATTTTCTTTACTGATACGCTTAGTTTTCTTAACCCTTATTTTCCTTCTTTCTTCTTTCTCTACAAAAAAACCCTCAAAGATGGCGAGGACATCAAATGAGTAGTGTAAAAATATGACTCCCATTTATAAAACTGAAGATTTGAAATTTGAAACACAGTTATGCTATAGTTTACAATAACGCATAATATGTTTTAGCGTATTAGCAAACTGAAGTGACATTGGGCCGGTAACATCTGTCGCAGACCCGATAACCGTTGGGGTAGACGGGTTCTGGAGTGAAGTACCGCGAATCAGTCAACGTAGTGTAGAGCGCCCTGAGATTAGATGGAGTGACGATATATTAAAGACGGCTGGTGGTGGTAGGAAACGTAAGACCGATGATCAAGCTGAGTGGCGTTTTATGGAACACAGGCTTGTGATGATGATGAATAGCGCATAGGCAACTTTTCGTACTAGCACAAATTATATGTAGGTCGGAACTACGAGGATAAAAGCGTGGAGCGCTGCTAGTACCTAAGTATGTAAATAGCCAACAATCTACTCTTGGGAGAGTTGTGTAGTTTCAGAATAGCAAAAACAACCTTCTCTACATTCTGAGTATAGAACTAAGGGCCTTCTTCTCTCAGAATCAGAGAGTTAAGGACCTTAAAATTCCTCACGCTGACCCAATTCGTGTCGGGAGATGATGCATGTTCCCGAAATGTAATATATTTTTAAGAATACGCAGGTTCCATCACGGTTTTGTCTGGAAGTAACTCCTTTCGCGATTTTTTTTTTTAAATTATTATTGGTTTTCACTTGATCGCTATCTTTCCTGATGTTAAGTGATGATGCAATCTACCTCTACCAAGATACGTGCTTACCTAAAAGAAACCGATTCTCTCTCGACTTGAAGACACCAAGATTGTAACTATGGGTAAAAACTCACACAGGCAACGCATATCACAGCCAAGACGTTCTTATTACAAAAGTGGAGTAATACTACCGCGTTTGAGCCTTTGCAACGTAAACCATGAAACGATTTTGCTTTTTAGAATCTACAATCTCACTATAGTGAAACCAGATATTATCGCCACTTGGCTACCACGGCTCCCTATCTAAATAAACCCATATTTTTTAAGAATAATTCCTATCTTTAACCTGTATCTGTTTAATTTAGGTCGAAATTAAATACAGCGCCAGAGCAATGCCATAAGTAAATTCGTTAGGCGGTGAAGTTGCTAGTCACAGATCCAAATTGAGATACCAATTTCCTCATAATGATTCAATCATCGAAATTCTGACTTCCTTTCCTTGTGATGGTCTCAAGTCATGCCACACAAAATTTGGAACAATTGCCGTCATTAACTTTTTAATCTTACAAAATGACAAAAGTCACGTACTGGAGGTCGGTATTAGCCCAGTAAAGTCTGAGACAAATTATTCTGCTCTAAGAGTAAAGTGCTACCAGCACTTCTTTAGGCCCGTTGGGAACTTTTTGATTGCACAAAAATAATAAAACTCGCGTCATCGCGTCAATTGGTACTTACCGCTTTCCGAAAACATGTTTTTCTTTTATTACAATCCTATGTGCAGTTTTATCAAATAACTACGTTAACTGAGCTTTCAGATTCTAAGTTTTATGTTTTTATTTGTATCAGCGGTCCTTATAGCTATTTATTTAAATGCGTATGTATATTTTAAAAGCTATACTCGTAGTATTGGTACTAGCTTAGTAAGATCAGTAAAAAAATTAAGAGTGAATGTAAAATGATACTGAATATTTAGATTTGCGCTGTCTTCCGCATACAGTTACTTTAAATAGCTAATTAATATAGTAACTGAGGCATAACCAAGTATTGTTTGCAAAATACGATGCGAAAAGTCATTGTACTCGTGTGAAACAAGAAAATTTGAGAGTTTGTTTGTTGATGAAACGTGGCTAATGGTGAGAACTTTATGAGTCTCATGAAGCAGAAGTCTTGCTGCTATTTCACCAAAGATGTAATTCAAGTCTTGCTCAAACAAAAAATGTTTAGAATAAGTATTTTGTATCTGAATTTTGATATTTTATTTAATTTTTTTTAGCTTTTTTTTGTGTTCAGTGACATCCCTGATATAGATTATCTGAGAAAGCCTGAGTCTTTAAAAAAGTTTTTTCAATAATGATGTAACGCATGTTGTTTTGTTTTGAATAACGTAAATTACTAATAGATGTACTCGTATTATTTTACTATTTTTTTCAATAATTACATAATGCTATAGAACTAAACCGTAATGCGTAATAATCGTAATAATCTTCATATGCTTATATAAAAGCATATGAAGATATAATTTAAAAAAGTTTATTACTTAGAATAAATTTATATATGAAATAGACTCGACGAACCTTCTTTTTTGATACGTTATTCGTAGTTATTCAATATGATATAGAAATAAATGTTAAAAGTTCTTCTTTTAATTTAGAGACAATAAATAGCTTTGCACATCCTTGATGCCGTCGTTCCTCCAGGCCACGTGGTTCGACAGCGTCGAGGCGGTCTACGATGGAAGATGGAACGCACTTACCTACAAAAAAAAAAATATATACGGTCGAATTGAGAAACCTACTTTTTTTTTAAAGTCGGTTAAAAAAGCAAATCCACTCTTGACCATCTCTTTTCTAATATGTAACAATTTAACAAATTAGATATAAAAAGTCTGGGGGTTTCACAGAGGAAATGACGAATCACAGAATCGAGGACAGAGATTGACCGGCAGCAAATTGTTTTGCACCAAAAAATGGCGTTGACCTTTCCAACCGAGCAAGTATCACGGTACCCGCTGTAATATCCTTGAAATGAATGCTTTCTTCGACAATCAGTAGCGGACCACGTAATTTAGCTTCATTTAGTCGAAGAGCGGAAAAATTGGATGTAATTATTGGCGAAGAATTTCAATTACCTCGACAGTTCTCAAGTGAGAGAAATTATTTGGAAATCGTCGTGTGTATAATTTTTGACGAAAGTTTGCTCTTCTTTGGTTTGGATGGTACTTAAAATAATAATAATGATGATGATGAAAATGATACGCAATAAGGAAACGAAATTGAAAATATGAAATGTTTTTTAACCAACTTCAAAATAGGTGGTTATCAATTTTATTCGGTTGTTTGTTTTTTGTATGTCTTAGGTATGTTACGCGATAACATCGATATTGTGATCAATTTTGATGTTTTTTTTTGTTTGGAGATCATAGTTTACAAGTGATCACATACAAATTTTATCAAAATCGGTGTGCTGGTTTTGGAAATATGAACAAAGACTAAAATTTTGCTTTCTTGCATTTAAACTACATAGTGGTAGATGCTTAAGAAATTTGGTCGAGTTCTGATTATAACTACACAAAATGGACACTATAATAAAATTATATTTTTTTCCATTTTCGTCTGCACTCTGTCAGTACCAATTCGTAATTGCTTTACAAGATGAACCCCACGATTTGGAAATAAACCTTAATTGTAGAAAAATACGAACCTGGCCTAAAATAGCTTTTGTCAAATTGGCAGATTTTGGAAATCACGTTTTGTTGATTAATAAAACAATGTTTTAGCGTTAGTAAAGTTTTTTTTATGTATGTCTCTGTCAAATTGTAAAAACCGTCAGATTATAATTTAACTACGTCATATTGTAAACTAACATGACCAACCGTGAGATTATAATCTAACGCGTTATATTGTAACCTGACGGTGATTGCAATATGGTAAATATGAGAATAGGTCGTGCATTGTTTTACATCTTTTTGCCGCGAATATATTATAATATTGTAGGCCTAACAACCCTCCAACTACCAAAAGTGGGACCAAGTGTATGTGTGTTCTGCTTACGTTTATCCCTAAAATCCAGAGAGTAACCGTGATCTTATAATGATGATGATGGCTATGTCATGTTGTTGACGAATAAAATATTAGGACAAAATGACACACGTATCACGTTACATGACAAATGTTTCGAAGTATCTGCGAAAGAATGCGACGATTAAAATAATATTTCACTTGGGAACATGATATTTTGTCATAAGTCGTTAATGTGACAGATTGTACGTCGACGGACAGTTGACAGATAAATGAGCTTATGCACCGGACCGGTTTCACCATTTTAACGCTAAAATTTAGTTAACGAAATAGTCCCTCCTTATTCCCCAAATATTCTCTACATAACGTTTTAAATGTGAAAGTAACTCTGTCTGTCACACTTTCAAGCCTAAAAATACTGAACCGATTCAAATGCAATTTCGTACAGAGATAGTTTAGACTTTGAGAATGTACATGGGCTAATTTAATGCGAAATAAAAGAGTTTTCAAGGGCTGAATTGGGAAATGAAAGTTTCTATGGAATTCACGTTATTTTTTGAAGATGAAAGCATGAAGAGAAGGAGTAGTATACAATGCTTAAAAATGTATATTTTTTAATTCCGCATAAAAAAATATATTTAATTGATTAAATAATCGTTACACACACAACATTACATAGCAAGCTTTGCTTTGTATTTTTTTATAGTAAAGAGTGACGAGACGAGCATGTCATGTGCCTGATGATAAGCAACATGCCTGCCACATAACAGCACAATGGCACGCTGTTATTGAATCATGAAGAGTCCAAACCATTACCTAGCACTGCACTGCGCTCATCACCCAGAGATCTAAGACATTATATCTCTAAGCCCTGTAATTTCTCTGGAAACATTGCCCTTCAAACAGGAACACAGTAATGTTAGCACATTAGTTTAAGGCCTGATGGTGTTGTGTGAAATGTCCATCAATATTTAATTTGACAACCATGTATTTGACACACACGCATTAATACGCTGTTTTGTAATTAAAGTCTGTCAATTTTAGATCAGTTTAATATTGATTTATAGACCCGGTTCACACGGCGCGGCTGCCAACCGCGCCCGCGCGCGGGCACGGCGCCGCGCCGCGCGACGGTTTTGTTTCAATACTCACGAGACCGCAGGTTTTCGCGGTTTCTGCTCCGGAAAGCTACTGCGCAAGAATCGCGCGCAGCCACGCGGGCGCCGCGCGGCTGCCGCAGCCACGCGGGCGCCGCGCGGCTGCCGCAGCCGCCGCGGCTGTAAACCGCGTCGTGTGTCTTGAATTCAATTTTATATGGAAATCTGCCAGTTGCGGTTGGCAGCCGCGCCGTGTAAACCCTCTCAGTCGTATTTAAACCACTTGGCAACAACTACTAAGCATAATTACAACAAATCATAAATTAAATATTAAGTGAGCACACACGTTGCTAGGTACCGTCTATCCGAACTACAAAACCCAACTGCGCCATTCAAATAATCATGGGTATTATCATGACAGACAGACAGACAGAAACACTTTATTATGCACACCAGTATAGTTAAAAAATAAAAAAACATATTACAAAAACAGAAAATACTTATAACTAGTGCCATAAATGGCGGCCTTATCGCTAATAGCGATTTCTTCCAGACAACCATTAAAGGCAGGAAAACCACAAAAATATACATATGATGATAGGGTGTGAGGGAAAAACAAAGTTATAAAAAAATAAAAAGTCTTCACTTAATTACTAGAATATATATAAACTACGTAATAATACTATACATACATAATTGCTAAAATACATATAAATACTATACAATAAATACACAAATACTATTATACCATACAAAATATTAACAAAAATAATGTACAATGCACACGATCAATAACAATGAACAACACAGAAACTAGTAAAAAAACAGGAAAAAAGGAAAATCAAGAACGAGAAGATAAGAGAAAAACAGAGATAAATGAAGAGACCAATTCAGAAAGATAATGTTTCTTAATCTGAGCCTTGAAAGATTCTAAGCTCTGCGCGCGTCTGATGCCCACCGGAAGGGCATTCCAATGAGCTACAGCCACCACGCAGAACGAAGACCCACAGAAGGAAGTAGAGTGAGAAGGAGTAGACAGAAAGAGATTACTAGATGACCTAAGGTTACCATGGTGAGTGTCGCAAAGAAATGTGAAACGGGAACTAAGATAGGTGGGGTATGTAGGATTGAATAACAAATTATATAGCAGAGAAAGTATGTGTGTATCCCGGCGAAGCCTAATGGGTAGCCAGTTGAGCTTTTTACGAAATACTGAGACATGGTCGTATTTTCTAAGACCGAAAATAAACCGTATCACAAAATTTTGGAGACGCTCAAGTATCATGAAAGACGTTGGCATGAAAGCTGAGATTCCTTTAACTAAAGTTAAGTGTAAAATGGTTAAATCGGCCCTAAAGGTCAATCGGTTTCTTGTTCTGAGAAATGTGGCCCTTTGTCTTACTTAACTTTAACTTAGCCATGTGTTTCGGCGTTTTTTGTGAACTTTAAGATAAATGGAACGTACTATTGGTACAAAATAAACAATCATGTGACCACCCAGTTTTAACTCAAGCGTTTAATTTGCTAACGCCCTGTCGCATTTGAGAAGCATTTTGAATCACTTCATATTCTCTATTGTTAATTAAAGGTGGTATAAAGTTGCATAGTTTTAAAAGGAACATGCTAAAAAACATACGAAATTTCACTTTTTGTTGATGTAAAAAAATCATAGCTACCAAACTTTTAAAAAAATGCATTATTTTATGATGTAGTACTTAAATGAGAAGAGCTCCATGAAGTGAAAAATTTATAGACCAATTATTTAAAATTGTATGCCGTAATTTATAAAAACGGAGACCTGAAAAAGATAGTAAATGAACATTGGTATATCTTTATGAACAATGTTTTTTTTTCTTTTACCTAGGTTTTGTAGGGTTAAGTATCTAGATTATACTATATTTTGATTTTTTTTAATTGTGTTAAATACTGTAGAATAAATATTTCAGATAATATTATACGCTTTTTAGACGGCGCGTCTATGCCGTAGTGACCTCACGGAACTCTACTTTTATCGTTAAAAAGTATATTATAAAAAATAAAGATAGAGTTCTGGGAGTTAAGACTTTATATTGCCAATTTTCTCTTTCAGGATCTTCTTTCAAAATTTTGTAAGAATCATTAGTTAAGACATTATTAATGAATAACTAAGTACCTTATTTTTGTTATCTTAATTTGTTAATCACTATCGCAATTTTTTATGACTGTGCTAATAAACCCCTGAAAAACATTTTTTAGACGTCATTAACTTAAATTAGACGACTAATCAAATGAGGTACCTATCGCACATGTTTCTAAAAGCTTTATTTCTATCTAGCACGTCTTTGAATTTGTTGATGTCCTATGTCTTCTTATAAAATATATACATAGACATACGTACATTACGGATTTATTGGTACCGGTATGTGCATATACATTCCTAAGTACAATGAAGGCGGTGCATCAAAGTCTTGTTCTATAAGTAGAGTTATCCACGGATTGTGTACAGTCATGTTACTTGATGAATATAAAATCGGCGTGCCGATATCATATCGATTTTTTATAGATCAAATCGATTTAGACACGATCGAAATAATTGGAGGAATCGAAGTCATTGGGGCATACTTTTGAATAAGTAGGTAAGTATGCGATTATAAGTGGTAGTTTCCAGAAGTATCTAGAGTATTGGCTTTGGGTGACGGAATCCAAAGGTCAGCTATTCTTCTTTCATCTTTGTTTCACTTTAGAAGAATAAAATAAAATAAAATGTTACGGATAAAAAATCTAGGGGTTTCGTGAGTAGGCCACCATTCCGGTGCAGGGTCCCACACATCCAATCCTTATTTCTTTTGTTTTCCAATAAAATATAATTGTACGGTCATAGAAGAAGTAATATTTATGACAAAAAGTCGCGGTGGCCTAGTGGCTGGGAAATTATCGTGAGAAAACCAACCCAAAAAACCAAAACGCACTGGGTCATCGTGGTGACTTATCTCCTTGCGAGAGAAGCCTCAGAGTCCCAGCTGTGGGAGAACATAGCTGCTTATGCTGATACAAAAAAAAGTTATTCATTAATTCAGTACCTACAAGGCTCCTTCATGATATAAAATACCTGGTTTGGTTTCATTCACTATTTCTATAGACTGTAAGTAATCAAAGCAAATTGTCTGAGAAAAACCACAACAAAAGTTTCCACTGAAGCGAAAAAAGATGGTAATTTTCATTGGCTTTTTCGTCGCCTAGACTTCCTACTTCGTTTTTATAAGACAGACGGCAAAAAAAACAATCTATTGTTTTCAACCAGTCATCCGATAGTCCCGTGACCTAGGAACCTCGAATACCCTAGGTCTCTGAACCCCAACAGAATTGCTGTTAAAAGATAAAGAACGGTACACACTGCCGCGCCGTTAGTGGTATAGTGGTGGTTAGTATAGAGTAAATTCTATCCCACAATTTATAAATTATTTGGATAGATACGTATCGCATCTTTATTTACTTCTTAACCCTCGGCCAAAACCAGGAATGTTGTAAGTTTGACGTCGATGTCTATCTGTCTGTGTGTGTATGTCTGTCTATGACACCCTAGCTCTCAAACGGATAGGTAGACTAATTTCGATGCGATTTTTAATTTGAAAGTTAGTTTCTGTGCTGTAGTTCTTAGGTACCTATGTTTCGTTAATATCGATTCGTGTAGGCCGCGTGCCGCGTCCACAAAATGGCGGACAAAATATTTTTTCACAACCCATATATGGGTATCAAATGAAAGGGCTTAACTTGTAGAATGTTGTACAAATTAGAAATCCGAGGTAGTCGGGGGTAAATCAAATATATTAATCTTGTTCCAGTAATATAATGGCTCACCTAGAACGACTGTTTTTTTGGCAAATACTAGTAAATACTAATGCGAAGTGTTAGCTTCCCGTCCGCAAAAATAGCGGGAGCCAGTTTTTGAAGTGAACATTTCCATAGCCACTATTTTCTATAGCATTTTTTTTGAGGGAAATCTTATGGCTTCTCGTCACCGACTTGAGCAATAGCAGTATATCTGTAGCTAAACAGGTGACGTATTGTAACATTAGTGCTGTTTAATACAAATTTTCTAAGATAAGTTTTCACTGAATGTATATAATTAGTATATAGGTAAGTAATAATTTATGACAAATTTATATTTATGTATTAATTAAAACGTTTCAATCTAACTAATGTATTTTAAAATGTACGTAAACTTAATTTAAAAGACCGGTTCTTGTGGAAATCTGTTCTTTCTGATCTCTACGTATGCGTAATAATTTTTCTTTACTTATATTTGTTTGACATGTAAATTCTGAATTCATAAACAATGAAATTTGAGTTAATTTTGCTCCAACTTTATTATAATGTCAAAACAAGTCTTACAAGTAAGTTAATATACATACATATAAGTGTATAGTTATGTACAAAAACGATCTTTAGTTTATTTTAAAACATTCTGTGTGGAAAGAATCCGGAATGGTATTCAAATATCTAGTTTTGTATAAGCGTATAAGCATAGAATTAAAATTGAAATAATACTACGGTATGAGTTGCAAACAATGTTTTCGGATAATTGCAACTACACGGCCAGTACCGAGCTTAACAATAACCAGCGTAACTAAATAATACTTAACATATTCACCGGATAACAACCAGAGCGGGAAGTGGTGGAGATTAGCGCTTACCATCCGTGAAGGACGAAGATAAATGTTTCCTATCCACGTGCCCAGAGCCAGTGACCGATACTGCGGTGTCAATATTGATATTATTGTCATGGTTTCATCATTGTATTGTCTCATCGCCTTTATAGTGTTTGTAAGCTTTAGAAATATAGCACAGTTACTTTTGACAGCGATTTAGGACGTTTACTCTCTTTCTAAGAAAAACGTAATTTCGAAATAAACTCGCGACTTTGAAACTTCGAATGTTCTAAGCCTACTCTAATTAGAGTAGGGTTAAAACATATACTTAAACGGAAGAAACGACGATACGAAGTAGAACCGGAGTAGGAAAGTCGCGAGTTTATTTCAAAATTCTGTTTTTTGTAGAAAAAGCGTAAACGTCCTGTAGGGGAAAACCCGGAGTGGAATTACTACTGCGGGACCAAAGATGTGGTAGTCCACAGAATATTTTTCACAGCACGGATGTACAAGTTCGTCATTTATACCTCTGGCTTTGACGGTGAATAAAAACATCAACTGAACGACGTGTTCAAATAACGATACTATTCGACAGCACGTGTCATCCGTGAACTCTTTGAAGTGAAAACTTCTTTAGGCGCGCCTAGACAGATTTTTCGTGGGGTGTAAATTGAATTCTAGCATCACGCTCGGGTATGATAAGAAATCTTCGGGTAAACTCGGGACCTTGGCGATTGGGCATCTAGTAATGCGTCAGCCGATGGGAAATGCTGACGCATTTCTAGATGGCCATGCCATGATGGCGAGGCCACGCCCTCCGGTTACAACCGTGTAGCGTCCAAAGTTAGCTATCAAATTCTGAGTTATTTTCACTTCTATCGGCGGTTCCTATGACTGCCATTTTTTTTTAATAGTTTGTGACGGGTTGAGTAGGATATGTGCCTGATGGTAAGCAACACATGTGACCACAACATCACACTGTCACGCAACTATTGAAACATGAAGAGTCGAAATCATTACCTATTACTGCACTGCGGTCGTAACCCAAAGTTATATGATTTGTCTGTATATTCCGTAATTGCTCAGAAAACATTACGGCTTGACGGTAGAATAGCCGGCAAAGGTGTGGTACTTGTACTTCATCCAGCCTCCAGCGGGCTCTTAGCTATCTTGGTGAATTATGGCATTAACGCTAATAATATTGGGCTATTTTTGCTATTACATTTATGTAGCGATATTAATGATATTTATGTAGCAACAAAAATCGACTTCAATTTAAATTTAAACAGACACTTGACATTTTTTTTGTGAATTCAAGTACAGACTCTCTGCCAAGGCAACAGCGAGGTAGTAAGAATCGGTCGTTGAAGTAGGTACGCAAATTTTAAATTATGTTGATATTTCGAAAACAGCTACACCGGTTTCGTACCTTTGAAATAATTATGATCTACCAAAAAAAGAAACAGAATCATCAAAATTCATTCACAGCAATTTACGACACTGCGGCGTTGATACAGTCATCAGGTACATTGGTTATCACAGAACACGTGTGAACATTACGTCCAGTCCTGTGCCTTCATAGATTCGATCGAGACATAAACATAACATAGCAATTTATTATTATAGTTAGATGAGCGTATACGTTCTAAGTCATCATCATCATCGTCAGCCGCCGCCAGACGTCCACTGCTGAACATAGGCCTCCCGGACCCTAGATTTCTACAACGAACGGTCCTGTGCAACCTGCCACCAGCGGTTTCCAGCGACCTTTGTGAGGTCATCCGTCCATCTAGTGGGAGGCCGTCTAACACTGCGTCTTCCGGTTCGTGGTCGCCACTCGAGAACCTTCCTTCCCCATCCGTGGCCTATCCGTAGCCTGCCCATTGCCACTACAGCTTAGCTACTCTTCGAGCTATGTCGGCTACTTTCGTTCTTTCGATCTAAGTAGGTTCTAAGTAGGTGGACATAATTATATCACATACCACTATCTCATAATGAAAATGAAAATAAAACCTAGACCTTAAATGCGGATATCCCTTATTATGACAGCCAAAAGCTCATTTAATTTTATTTATTACACATAAATCACTAGGGAAACTGAATTAATGTCAAAATTCATAACACAATGCTTAGAACCAAAATAGGTTTTCACTTTACCACCATCTGGCATGATGTTAAGCGACAATGCGGTATACGGTGGAGGGTACCTATTATCCTAAAAGAAACTGATTCAATTTCAACTTGAAAACATAAAGATTTTATCCATCAGGAAAATTCCAGGCAACACGTACTCCACAACCTAGACGTTCTTATTACGAAAGTGGAGTCAAAACTTGTTGGTCAAAACGGGTTGGGTCTTAAGGTAGCCCCATGAAGGACATTGCATATCGTGCTCTGAAGTCCTTATACACTACAGGCCCGTGAACAACATTTATGGTTCAAATGAACCACCAGGAAACCTATGTAGGATAATAGAAGGGTATAAAGTAATAAGATTCAGCACTATGTCACTTGTAAGCTGTTCAACTGAGTGCAGTTGAAGAGGGGGGGGGGGGGGGATTGCAACCCTCGATAATTTCTCCTTGTCGCACGATTTTTGTACGGCATTGCAGAATAATAGATAAAAAGTGGTATTGAAACAACAATTGGAAACTAATAACATCCATATTTTGAAACCATTCGCTACCCTGCTCATTAGCCTTTTTTTTGAGAAACTTTTAGTTTTGTGACGTTTTACTCCTTTTATAGCGTCATTTTTTAAACCACGCCCAAGTGTGACGTCATCAGTTTTGTGCCTGAAGAGATTTTTATCAAACCTAAGAACCTTATTTTACCTTTAATACTGCATCAAGGACGCTTTTTCCTAGTAATCTCAGAAGAAGGAAGACGGAAATAGATGAAAGAAATTGTCTATGCCATAAAATAAAATCAGGTTTCAAAACATACACCAAAGAGGACAAATTGAATAATACCTGTAGGCAATTAATATTTATCCATTCCAAGTTTCCAAGAGAACTTGGCATACGGCACTTAAAAAGGGGAAACAACGTGTGATGAACGCAAGTTGGCAGCACGTTGCAACCTTTGGTTATGATTCTCGCGTTTCTATCTCAACAAGTCCCCAGATATTTCGATTTATTGTACCTACATATTGTGCACTCCTACTTTCTCTATCATGACACTGCTATGTATCTTTGTTTAGTAGATACATACGTATACTATTAACAATGCACTGATAACGCTGAAACAACCCAATTTATCAAAAACACGGTATCAGCCATTTCTTAGATGGCGTTAAATAAATTTGCAACTGCTTGTTGGTTAATTTTTTACATATGTATGTTTATACGACCTATTACATATATTTTTTTGGTTCAGTAGCAGTACTCGCTAGATCGTGAAATCATTTTTAGGAGCTTTAATATATTTAAGACTTTGTACACGTTATCTGATGTGTTCGGTATGCAATTATTATAAGTATAAGAAGTAAGATACGACTAAAAATTAAAGATACTTTCATGGCTATATAATATTGATAAGAGTCGTTAGATCTTTACTCTTCTTCATTTAAATAAAACAATTTATTGGTTGTGATTGCATCACTTTTATTACTTACAAAACTACAGAAAAGTTAAGCAAAAAAGGGCATAACGCATTAGAATAAACTACTTATAGTCTACTGACGTAATGTTTATCATTTATAAGTAGGTATATCAATGCATTGCTGTGGTGGCTGTTTTCTCGAAATCCTGATTTTCTCTTTCAATATTTTCGAATCTTTTGAAAATCATTCGACAAGCACGTAGGACATAGTAGTTCATTTGTGTTTACTATGAGTCCTTTGTACAAAACTGAGCTTAAAGTTTTCATTTTAATTCAACAAATTTAAGTACTTCAAATACTTATACCACAGAGCTCCTGAAACACCACTGCTAAAAAATGCTCCGAGAGCTGTTTGATTTCGTCTATCGGGATTTTTGAACTGAATGTGTGTACAATATATTGCATCTATGTATAACATGCAAAATAGCAATATGAAACAATACTTTTGATTTTCTTGAGCTATTCATTGAGAAAATTTTCAAAATTATTTTTTAGGAGACCCGAATAGTTTTGACTGAAATGATAATTGAAAGTTACCGGCTTCATAAGCAGATCATTTTAACTGAAATTCAACGCTGTTATTCCCCTATATTACACGCTAAAAGAATTCAAGTAATTACTTTTTATGATGAACCAAGTTGTTCCCAAGAATTCACATCGTCACCATTTTATTATGGCGATAAATGTTTTGAGCGGTTTGCTGTGTTTTAAATACAGATACTTACATCATTATATAAAGTAAAAATTATCGAAAGAAAATAAACAAATATTGCATTTTGTTAGTTGTGACCACTGATTATAAACTTGTCTAGATAGACCGCTCGACTGTAGAAACACCAAAAACTATGTCAGCCAATAGTTGGCTGAAAATCTCAGCTTGTCAGAATCACGATACACGATACCACTGGCATAAGAACAATAGCAATTACTGATACTTTTTATTGATACTTGACTTAAATTTGAGTGTGTGATCACGCAAACAAGTATTTGAAACCTGACCTGTGCTTCATCCAGACAAGTGTTTAATCAAAGGTTGTCACAGATACAATATAACAAGACTTCTTATTGGTTGAATTTCTTATTGAGTCTGCTTCATAGTTTTGGAGAAGGTTCTAAAAAGCTGTGAGCCTACATTTATGACATTAAACAACGTCATGACTGACGTCATTATTGATCATGTCTAATAAAATCATGGAATCCGCCCCCCAATGGCGTCATACAGAGATTAATTCCTCAAGTCATTTGAAGAAACTCTTGAACTACGTCTTTACAAATAAATGCTGGCAAGTATAAGACAGTAACGCCACATGAAAACGGACAATACTGTTGGCAAAACATAAACATGCTCAAGGAAATACTGATGCACCATACACTTTCAATTCGTTCAGCATTCAAAAATATGATAAGAAAATACAATCGTACATTTTGTGTTTATTAACACATTATTAATACATAACTCTCTCCTTGCGAGAGAAAGCCCCGAGTCCCAGCAGTGGGAACGTTTAGTGGGCTGTTGATGTTGAATACATTACGGGGCGAGATTAGCTATTTCAGTTCCTAATGTAGTCAAAACAAAATGAAACTGAAATAAAATACATAGTTTTAGTGCCTAGTTAGTATTTTCATTTCACCAGTCACTCGGCAATATAAAGCCTATTAATGCTGAGTTATTTTACCTACGTCACAAGAAAGTACAGATGCAAAGTTATAAATTAATATGTACGTTATATGCTGTATTTGGTCAGAAAATTATTTTCATATTTTAATGGCAAAGCAAAAAAAAGGTGAAAAACATCAAATTAAAAATGATCTTGTCATTGACGTATGACATTGACGATGTTGCCATGTTAAGGTGATTTTCTGTTCATCAGGGAGAATCCCAAAATAATGAAAAATGAACAGGAAATACGAATGCAAAGTTATCCAAAGACCACAACAAATGTTGGTACCTAGTAGGTTTTGAAAAGTAGGTACTTAATTCAAAACTTTCCAAAACACTAGCTCCAGTCAACCTACCTCCAGTCTAAATCTCTTTACAATAATAAGCTAGATGACATCAGGGTAGCGATTCTAAATGCGATTCCGAAAGGTTCGGAATAACGACGACGTTCTAAAAGTGTCACGGGCTGCAGGACGAGAAGTGGGGACGGTCACCGTAAAATAAGGCTTTTTCAAGAATCAAAAAGACCCGTCAAAGATCTTTCCTGATTTCACGAGCTAATTGGCGTTTTTGTTGTTTTAGTCGAAATAAAATTGATTTCATTTGATTTTATTTGAATTTGGACAAAGCCACAGTAATGTGCAACGAGTTTATTGCTCCGCGGGATGATTACAGTAAGTGAAACACATTGGAAATTGTTCAGAGATCCGTTTTCCTACGGCAGATGCTCGAACTAGGTAGATGTAGCTTTAAGAGTGAGCCCATGAAAAAACTACAGTTAGACTGGGCATCATTTGGCAAACTTCGTAAAGTCTTCTCGTCGCCCATCCCATAAAGCCTCAAAACAAAAGTGTGCAACCAGTGCGTCATATCGGTTATTAGCTACAGTGCTGAAACGTGGACACTGACAGTCAAAAAGGTTCGAAAGCTCAAAGTCCGAGCTATGGAGCTATGCTTGGGGTTTCTGAAGGATTGCATCCGTAATGAAGAGAACTGAAGTCATCGACATAGCTCACCGTATTTGCAAACTGAAGTGGCAATCAGCCAGTCACATCTGTCGCTGCCCAATAACTATTGGAGTAGACGGGTTCTGGATCGGAGACCGCGAATTGGTAAACACAGTGTATGACGCCCTCAGGCTAGATGCATTAACGATATACAAACGACCGCTGGTGGCGGTTGAAATCATAATACCGAGGATTGGACTGAGTGGCGTATTAGAGATGCCTATGTCCAGGAGTGGACGAACCCAGGCTGATGATGATAGACCTTAGTACAAAAGATTAAATCGCCCAAATGGGGGTCGGACTCGGCCATGAAGGTTCCGTAACAGCAAGCAACATAATACATAAGTTCTTGTAGTTCGTTGTAACTTTGATCGATGTTTAAATAATAGCGTATTTATGACGTTCTAAAAAAACTACTTACTAGTAACTAGATTGAGTGCAAACCAATTTTTGGAGGAAATTTGCATAGTAATGTACATCATATGTTTTTAGACCTACACGTTTGGGTTTGATGAAAAAAAAATTGAGTTTCAGTTCTAAGTATGGGTCACCCCCAGAATTTATTGTTTTTTTAATATTTTTGTATAAAATCTTAATGCGGTTTACAAAATACATCTACTTACTCAACAATATAATATGTAGTTCAACAGTATAATATGTAGTTCTTGTAGTTTCGGAAAAAAGTAGCAGTGACATACGGACGAACAGACAGACAGACATGACGAATCCATAAGGGTTCCGTTTTTACGTTTTACCGAACCCTACAAATGTGTGTGCATCCTTTGGAAACTACGTGCTGCTAGGTTAATGTAAATTTCGTTGGCTAGAGAGTATAGTAGATTAAAACTAACAACCTCTTTGTACGACATTTTTACAAAGGTTGTGGTAATTTTGGATTACATCTGGCAGCATTGTAAATCAAATTAGGGTTCCATTGTAAACATCTTGAAAAAAAAAAACTACCAACATGAATAGAATTCGTGCTCTATATAACAATGATTAAAAACTTTCTATAACTTATTTCCTCGATTTACTGCAGTACTACTATTACTGCGGGTGTCGTGCGTCGCCTGATTTTTGATGGAAGTTTTAAGAATACGAACGAGCGGGTTTCGTTCCTCTTTAAGAACGCCAAGGCTGTGAAGCCATCGATATAAACCATTGATGTGCCCTTCCAAACAAGCGCACGGAATTATGTCATCGTTGGGATGTGTGAGCTCACTCTTTCCGTTCTAGTCGATTGCAGGAAGCAGTGAACGCCGGACGTTTTTACCTATCACTATTCGTTGTCAAAACCAAAATAAGTAGAACCACAGGATACTTTGCCGCTAACAGTTCTAAGGAACAAGTAGATTGGTGGTGTGTAAGTCACTTGCGCTACACACAGACGCAGTTTCTTACTAATTTCAAGGTGTTCAGGGCACATCTGATGGTTTATATCGTGTGATGTGATGATTATATGTGAAATGGCTGAGTGAAGTTTTCCCGGTCGGTGGTTATCTATCTTCTATATATCTATCTATTTATATAAAAGCGAAAGGTCACTCATCACGAAAGCTCAGAAAATATAAATACTAGGAGTCTGAAATTTTGCATAGAGGTGTATTTTAGCAGGTGGGCGCTTGCTAAGACGGGGTTTTGCAAAATGCAACCCCTTAGAGGGTGAAACAAGGGATGAACGGTTGTATGAAAATTCGTCATTTTCAACGTCATCAAATTTTGTATCTAGACACTTGACAGCTTGACACGAAGCAATTAAATGTTTGTTCTATCAATTTTGTAATTTCGAACTGTACGGGGCTGAAATTGGGGTTGAAATGGGGGATGACAGTTTATATGGAAGTTTATAATGGTTGAAGATAAAACCATTAAACTTCGTATCTATACACTCGACGCAAAGCAAATAAATATATATTTGTTATAGCAGTTTTATAATTTCGAACTGTACGGGAACGAAATAGGGGTTGAAATGGGGGATGCCATTTTATATCATTGATACAATAAATGAAGACCACTAGATTAGCAGCCGTAATCGTGACCGCTGAATTGAAAACGCGCCAGGAGAAAAGTGCCGGTGATCCAAGATCACGATGCGCCGTATTCCCCCGCCCACCAAAACCTTGTGTGGTCGCCAGCTTCTGATGGCAGACGCGATGAAACTGCAGGAGTAGAAGAGTAGGTAGTAACCAACTAACTAAGAAGCCAGACACTCTTAATAAATTAGCAAATGTCTGACAATCTAGTATTGTATTATTTCGTATAGGTATGGGGTCAAAAAAATTTATTGACGTCATGGTTCTGAAAAGAGAACTGAAACAGCCCTACTGATTTAGTTTTAAAAGTTACTAGCTGAACCGTGCGCACGTTGCTACGCCATCTATCGAAAAAAGTATAACCGTACCAATTCAAATTTTGAACCAATTCTTTCTAATGACGCAACTTTTACAAGATAGACGCAACGAAAGCTCTTAAAAAGCAATATTTTTTCCGTTTTTGTTATATTTTTCATTCATGCTCCGCTCCTGTTGATAGTAGCGTAATGTTAAATAACCTATAGCTTTCCTCGATAAATGGACTACTAACAGAGAAAGAATCTTTCAACCCGGACCAGTAGTTTTTATTTTATAGTATAGAGTGACGAGACGAGCAGGACATGTGCCTGATAACAGCCCAGTAACACGCAGCTATTAGAACACGAAGAGTCCAAATTCATTACCTAACACTGCACTGCGCTCGTCACCCAGAGATCTAAGATATTATATCTCTAACCCTGTAATTTCTCTGGAAACATTGCCCTTCAAACCGGAACACAGTAATGTTTGCACATTACTGCTTGGCGGTAGAATAACAGGCAAAGGTGTGGTACTTCCCCAGGGCAACTCTGCCAAGAGTAGGCCACTACTGAAACAAACAAACTCTTCAGCTTGATAATATTAGTATAGAAGATTTAATCAAATGTAGCATCAATGAGTTCATGAAACATGATGGTAAAAACAGAATAAAGTAATTGATTTAAAAAAAATACATTCAGCGCTATATTTTGATATTGACACAATATATACATTTTGACTAAATGTCAAATAACACTGTGCTCTGTGCTCATGTGCTGTGTGATATTAATATCATATTATTTGCCCTGTAATTTACTGATGATAGATAATGACAGATTACACAGGACTTATTTTTTGCTTAGAGAAACTAATGTAATCATAGATTATTATTAGTAATGTAGAATTATTGTTTACGTAAAGGCCTGTTTACATTTTCATTACTGCTAGTGCGAGTGCGAGTGAGAAATAGAACACGCTTTTAATCACTTCACTATGCAAGTTACTAAACACTCGCACTAATCAATCGGTGTCCACGCGTGTTTGCTACTAATCACTAAACACCTGCACTAATCACTCACACTCGCACTAATCATAATGCAAACAAGTCTTAATAACAGTAAAATATGACAAGCAACTACGGAACTCTATATTGCGACCCGTCACACACTTGCCAAGTTATATTGAAATTTTACACAAATATTCAATGTTTTATTTCTGTAATCTGTGATTCAACATAAAAAAATTGTGAAATTGGTAAAAAGTTCCGGCTGGTTTCTAGTCTGGGAGAACGGTCACTATCTTCGAATCGCTAGTGACCGTTCTCCTGCCCCTGGTAGAAATTCCAAGCACCATGTGGCCTAACTTATTATATTTACTTCGTATTTTCGAAATAGTGTGCGTAATGACCCTAAAAATTACAAAGGCAACAAATCATGAAATTGATACTATCAATAAAAACGTGGTTTGTTCTAGATTTGTTAACTATAATTTATTCCAAAGATAATATCTGTATGAATATATATATATATCACACAGCAAGAAATAAAAAAATGATCATGGTCTTATCGTTATTTTATTTTCAATTAAGTATATCAGATTCCTAATTTTTTTATATGTTTTGATGAACACTTTTTACACATGAAAGTATGTTACAATAACCGAAGGCGCTAGCAATTCCAATGTAGTTCATGATTTCTCTTCCATATAATCCAAACTATATTTATCTAGATTGGTATCTGATAAGCAATGAGCCTATTTTAGACTTTTAAGTGGGTAAGAAATTTTGCACGCTCCACACCAGCCACCAGCATGGCTCTCATTTCGTGAATAAGTGTGGGACGCTGCTAGTTTTTTATTCATTTTATAGAAAGGGATACTTGCAGGTTAAAAACTCGTTCATCATGTTGTTAAGTTATCTTCAAATAGATAGTGGTTGTGACTATCTTTACAAGTAAGCTGTTATTGACACATATACATTATGCTCAAAATATAGGCCGTGGAGAGTCTCAGCTTCAATTTTTCTGCACGGTGACCGTTAGTTTTTCCACTGAAATTTTGAGCTTCACTACATTCATAAGCAAGTTTATGTCGATTGAATCATTTTTTAACTAATCTCATCTTTTTAAATTAATGGCTTATTACTTTTTGTAAGATATTTATAGTGCATTCCAATAAGCTGTGTAGAAAACCAAAACAAACCAAAACAAAGGTGATACCATAACATAAACATCGTTTAATCTTAGTATTTTTATGAATTTGCCTTAAAATATTTTTCACAAATAGGATTCGACTTTATTGCGATCTTAAATACCATATACTTAGATTTGTATTGATCTAATAATTCTATACTATCTTATTTTAAAAGTTATAGAAAGTAATGGTAGGATGATAGAAATATGATTTTAAGTACTAGCAATTTGATCTGTGTTTCTCAAACTCTCAATGTTGCATTCAAGACATTTATACTTCTTTTCATCAAATTATTTTTACTAAGTACGCGCCTATTTTTCTAACATACCCATATTGCCCATCATGCCCATATTGTGAAAATGCCCATTTCCATTATATTCCAGTATGGATTAATTTTACTCTATTTATTTTTGTCATTAATTTAGAATTTTTAATTATAATGTAATTTGATTTTAATATAATGTATTATTTGATTTTTATTGTAATGGGATTTTAAATTGACGTCTACTTTTTTTAAAATTATTGACTTGTATTGGTAATATTTGAATACCTTGAATATGACATGCAACTACTCGTTATCAATAAAAGAGTAAGAGTATGACTAAAGAACTCCGAGAAAAAGGTTTCTTGTGTCGTAACGAGTTGAGAGAAAATCGCAAACCTCTAAATACGTGTTCCACATTACGCTGTTTACTATCAAAAGCATGTATAGTTTTCACTCTAAAATGACATACATTTTGTGTTATTTTGATCGAAACTTTTGTATGTGTTTACAGAATATTACGTCATAGTGTAATGATCAGTTTTGGGTAGTACGAGGACAATTCGAACGAGATATTTTTTTTATAAATAAATACTGGTGGACAATTTACACACAATACCATCTGACCCCAAACTAAGCAAAGCTTGTGTGATGGCGGCCAGATAGCTGATATAATACTTATATAGTTTGAAATAAATTTTTATTATATATAGAAACACCCAGACACAGTGCAAACATTTGAATTCATCACACAAATATTTGCACTGGGTGGGAATCGAACCCACGACCCTCGGCTTCGCAGGTAGAGCTACTACCAACTAAGCCACGAGGCCAGTCTTATTTAATTATTGTTAAAAATAAAAGGAACGTTTTCACATAAGGAAACATCTAAATTACTTTTCTTCTAGTGTTACATTCTTCTCCGAACTCAAATGCTTTGCCTTTCCTTTTTTTACGTGGGGGAAATAAATGTACGTATGCCCGCCATATTCTCATTATGAAATGAGAGGAAATCTCCATCTACCCTCATTTGGGCTTCAAAAATTGCACGGTGACTAACACTACACACAAGACTAACCATATCACCAGGTTTCTCCAAACTAAGTGCGCTATGCACACATTTATTTATTAGAGGATTTCGCGACGCCGATAACCGTAAACTGGTTAGTTTTCGGTTATTGACATCGTGGTCATCGCGTCGTAGTTGAAATATATACCTATGTTTTTTATTTTCCAATGCTTCCCGAACCATTCTTGCGTAGTAATGACATTCGGTAGATAGAACCTTCGGGTCGTGGATCTCGATCCAATGACCAGTTTTAGCATCAATCAAATGTTCAGCAATTGCAGATTCTTGTGCCTGACGATTTTTTACAGCGGCAATGTGTTGATTGTTCCAAGTCCCAGCAGCAGTGGGAACATTTATTTGGGTGTTTATGATATGCATACATATATATTTAGCCTTTTTATGCGGCGAAAATTTAAAAGGGCAAGCAATGAAAGGTACTACAAACTATCTTGTAAAACAATGGTTGAGAAATGCTGGTCTGTCATATTTTGAGTGACATCGATTTGTTTACCTTTTATTCACAGAGATTTGGAATGAGGTATAGGTACCTATATGTTTTATTACACAGGGCATCAAAATGTTTTTGCTCCATTTCTATCACATAATTACCTAGAGGTATCTGAAATAAAATGAAGGTGTGAATTTAAAAATGAGTTACGTTTTTCCATTATCATTACATGCTCTTTACCATCGAATATATATCAAATTAAAATTAAATATTTCTGTGTTTGTTATGACACACAGAAGACATCAGAAGACATGTTTGACGTACCAAAATAATCATAGACAATTATAACAGTAAAGTTTAAAAGTGACATTCAAAACGTGCTCATAGTGGACGGAGCCAGGATTTAATTCAAGGGGGGCAGGCAAAAATAAACTAATTCTTTATACGAATGTAAGGTTTACTCCAAATTACCATACTTAATTTTGAACAAATTAAACTAAATAATAGCCTACAATAACTGACTTGTGTCAGTAAAATAAGTTGATTTTTTACAAAAATTATGTTTGAGCTTGACAAGACGTATGAAAATTTAAAATTAACTAACAGTTAATTATGGATTTGAATTCGAATGGTGCCATTGATTTAAATAATTACTTCTGCGTAAGACCCAGGCCACACTTCCACAAGAGCGACAAGACAAGGGTGATCAGACCTGTGCTTTCGGTGTAAGGCGTTTGTTCTAACTCTATAGTATGTGTATATGTGTAGTATATGTAAACTCTTTGGGAGGAGGTATTTTTCGAGTATTTGATGCCAAAATAAAGGGGAGGGGGTAACTGCCCCTCTCTGTCAATACCTTGGTACGTCCTTATGTGACTGAGGAAAATATAAGTCAATTCTCGATGACGTCATCGTTTGCGGACGAAAAATTAAAAATAATACAATGACGTATTTCCGTCGTAAATCTGCTCACATGAGCATACTCATTGATCGGTAAAATACGGGCATAAAGAGTGGCTTCGTTTGCGCAGCACCTTAAATCTATAGCTATGAGGTTTTCTCTTGCGTAGGTAGGTCGTAGCGTCGCATATTGATATGTCTAATCTTTACGTCACATGCGGTTTCCATATTTCATAAATTGTAATATATTGCCTCTAATTGATTATTAATTTAATAATTAAAATGCACCGAATGTTTGCCAAATATCTTACAAAGTCAAATCAAACTGTTCATAAATCAGGCTTGAGCAACGACCGGTTATAAATCTTGTATGCGGGACAGAGAGTGGAGCGCGTTTCACAAATAATACAACTCTTGTGAGTAACAAATTAACTTAACAATTGTTAAGGAATTACTGCAATTTTAAGTGTTAATATGCAACAAACACAAATAACGACTGTATTGTTTGGAAATATGTAAGTGAACCTTCCATTGGAATTGTAAAATTGATGGACATTTCACACACGCCTTTGAACCCAAACTAAGCAACGTTTGGACTTTGGAGCTGATTTTGTGTCCAAATTGTAAAAACTAAATCGAATTCACAAACCTATAAACCGAAAATTACAAAAAAATGCATTTGCAGTGTTCTAATAGTATGAGATTTGGAAAAGAAATGGTATTTTATTAAATTAATAAGTAGTGTTTTAAATAAAATACTATGTTCACATTCAAGAACAGCTACCAGCTAATAGCTACCAGTAAATTCCGCAAAATACGTCACTCTCTCAGGCTCTTTCCCGCTGTTTAGCAAGAAAGCTGACTGTTGACTGAATGCTTAGAATGGGTCAACTTTTAATGTTAAGTAATATCTTATCTCACCTGCAAACAGCAATAAAGATTTCTGTATGTGCTTTTGAAACGGTCTACTTCTATAATTAATACATAATTTTAGAAATTCATAGAAGTATTCAAAGTCCACACTAATTTTATAAAAATGTCATTCACCGCCATGACCCCTGTAAAATTTAATCTATGAATGTTTGTATGTTGGCATTAAATAGTTTTTTGTTTAGTTTTTCACAAGTGATTTTCCATGTACAATACTTGTAGCAATACAATGTGGTTTTCGTAGAGTCTGTTCCGAGTGTTATCAGTACTTTCACTGTGAAACACTAGAGTTGCGACAATTTCAACATTGTGATATTTTGCAACGAACGATAGCGATCGATATTTTTATGACATAAATGATACTAATAACATTTATAACCATGGAGTTGTTTTAGGTTAAAATTAGTTTGTTAAGTAGTTATTGAAACTCAAACTTGACAGATTCAAATGAAGATTGATTTACAGAAAAAAATACTTTCAAATAAAACATACTGCCGTATTTCAAACATTAACTCAAGGCTTACGACAGTCAAAACACATTCGCACAATGGTGGTCCTGAAATGTCTCCAGAAGTGAAAACACAATAAATGTAAATAATTGAGGTAACAGTAACAGTTTCGAAAAAGCAATTGTTTTTTTCACCTTAAAATGTTTCACTTTGTTCATTGTACCTAGATATTATAGACATTTATCCTACATAGCTCAAAACAGACACCATTACGATAAAGTCTAGTTGTGTAATACGCCAGGTAGACTATTTATACATTTATATTTCGACCGTAAATTATGTCATTATTTTTGGAAACTGACTGTTTTAGTAAATAAATTTGATAAAATATACTTATCTAACAATAAAAAAATGGTTGTATGTACGGACGCTAGTTTAACGTGACAACGTCATAAACAAAACATTGATGAAATGATTGCATACAATGCAATCGAGTGGAAGAGAGATAGATGCGGCGCAAACGAACAATGAGCGTAACGGGACACTTTTTCGTACGTGAGGCCGGCGTCCATCGATTTATTAGACGTTGTCACTTAAAAATACACGAAAATCTACCAAATCAAAACCGTAAATTTTTCCTGTAAAGATATTTTCTAGATCTAACGACAGTTGAGTAAATTACCACAAAATCAATTAATTACAAATTAAAATAAGCCCACTAGATGTGCCCACAGCTGGGACTCGGGGCCTTCTCTCGCAAGGAGAGAGGCCGTTATTCACCCTGGCACAGAGCGGGTTGGAAAGATGGCTCATGGCCTGGAAAGAATCTTGAAACAAGCCGGCCAAATCACCGTAAAAACCAGCCAAATTACTCAGAAGCGTAGGCGGGATTCGAACATAAGACCCCAAATCATACGTTTCAGCCACTAAGTACACACCACGGCTTTTAAACAAAACTATTATAAATCAGTGTAAATTGTATCGATTTATTTTGTTCTTATTCGATGAAATATCGAATCAATAGTTCATCTATTAGTTGTTTCAAAAGTTCTCGATTTATTTATTTTTGTCTCCATAAACTTGATTTCTAATCTCGACTACTTGTCCAACGTTCAAGTGTCCAAGTTACCTAAGCAATATTTCGATATTTACTTACACAAGTAATTGGTCACTTGCTTACTTGTTAAGTAACCTCCGCTCGTGTGTGAGTTTTAAGTTTGCCGACATATTGAAACCTTTTAGGTGTAAAAGACTTACGCCAAACTTTTTTTAATTTAAATTTTTGTTTGTTTGTATCGTCGTAATACTCGTAGTTAGTGAAATCAAACAATGGAAATCCTACTTAATATTGTATATGTCAATGTTTTGATGTTTGTTGCTCAATCACGTCGTCACGTCAGAACGGATCTGGTTGAAATTTGAAACAGTTTGAAGTTATTATTACACATGTCGCTCACACGAAATCACTATATTTGACCGATCCAAGAAACGATTCTACTGTCTAACTAAATCGGCTATGGCTTTGCTATTGCTGTCTCTATAATTTCAAGCGGAAAGAAACGAGAAAGCGATAGCAATTCCAAGCAGTTTTAGTAAGGCGGTAGACCCCCGCTCCGGTGTTCCGCCGCCGCTCCGCCACTACGTTGCTTCATTACCATGTTGATGACGCGAGCCTGTGAGTTTTTCCCCTACATATCTGTATCTATACATGTTTTAAATGAGAGAATTGAGCTAAATTCAGTTTGTAATGCAATAATGCCTTCTCGACATGTGCGGAAGTTTTTGTTAATGTCTTGTGGTTTACTTAGTTTCGATGCCTTTTACACAATTCATCGATTACGTTTCGGTGTATTTTTACAGGAAACGGTGTCTTATTGAAAGTGACGTAATTTTGAATATTTAATATTTTGTTGGTAATTTTACCCATACTTGTGAATTGTTATGTTGTCACCTGTTTTTATGCCCTACATATCGCATACTTGTACGATTCTCACGAAAGCTTTAAGAGTTACGGTGGTGGTTAAGTCTCTGTAAGGGATGTTTATAACTACACCTGTTAATTTACACAAAGTTACAAACAGCCAAAACTACTAGATCGATATATATATCCATCGGAATTACACATTAACCCTAAGTCACTAGGACATTATGATCAGTTGACCAAAGCTTGTTATGAGGGCCAGATAGCTAACGTTATAGTTTTATAATAGTACCTAAACACGTATTTATTATAAGTAGAAACGAGAAACATACAGATATAGAGCAAATATTTGTATTAAGCACACACATGAGGACTAGGTGCGAATCGAATCGAACCGACGCCTGTACCTTTGCAGGCAAGCTTCTTACTAAACCACCAGGCCGGCAAAAAAAAACAAAAATCTGATAAAATAGACCTAGCAAATTTCACCTGTATTACAATAGTCGTCCTTTTTAAAACACTGGTAATCAGGAAATCCGCTTTTCCAAAGAGTGCCTGTGATGTAAAAAAAAGTAGATCGGCCTTTCACCTGCGGTCAAATCAGCCGTACCATGTCTAAGTAGCATTGTGCTAAATAAGCAGTGTACCTCCATCATTAGCGATGGCATACTTTCTCAGGGCTTTTACATGGATCGATAAAATTAAGCGATATGCCGGAGGCACACGTATGGCAAATCAGTGAATCTTAATTGACATTGATGAATTCAAAAGCTTTGTTTTTGTCATGCTTGTGGATTGTGGCACTGACTGGAGTATGATTGTGCCCGTTCTACCTATTTGTTAAATGCGTAATCGTCACTGGTAGTAATTAATAATAATAATTGTTTGTATCCGTTGGTGCCGTTCGTTGTTATTGCCCGAACATGGGGGGGGGGGGGAGGTATTCACCAATTTATTTATTTATTGTTAAGGTACACAAAACAGTACACAATTAAATTTAGATTTCCTCCCCTCCCTTTCAGACCGCGCCTGACCACGTTGAGGGCAATAGAAATATGTTTTTTAATAAAAAGCTGGACATGACATATCTCCCTAATTTCTATGCTCCAAGTTCATTTCCTTTACTTTGATAGTGACTGATAACAGCATCTAATTAACATAAATCTAGTCATGATTTGTTTGCGTTTCACTTCGATTAATTTGATCAGCATAAAATGAGGTATATTTTACTGTAAAGCCATTAGAAATATTACAATGTTATAGATAGATCCGTAATCGGGATGGACGCATTAGCGGTGACTTTATTATATACCTTACAAGGGCATAGATACCACCAGACCAGTAGGTCTACTGAATAGCTGAAATAGTTAGCTTGACTTTGGCTTAACTTAACTTTGAAATTATTATTCTTTTAAATTTACCTAAAATGAAAGAGAAATAGCAAATTAATAAACCTTTCCCGAAAAGCGCCGCGGAACCCATATCGGTTCGGCGCCGGATATGACTATTCATGTAAAAAAAAATATTGTACCCTCAAAAAATTTGAGGTTAGTTTTTATAAAACAAATCATAAGAAAAAAAATCGCGGCAGCAAAAAATAAACTATAAACAAGTGAAATAAATGAATAGAATTTGGCTTAAAATTTGGATTTGGTCTACCTGCAGGTCTGGTCGTTTTTCTGTTTTTTCAGGGTATGCCAAAGCATTTTTCTCGGGTGAAATTACTTAGGATACGAGTAAAGTTTAAAGAGCTAGTTGAGTTATGTAGAATTATTATAACTACAGAAAAAACATTTTATGAGTATACAAGTTTATGGCTAGAAAATTAGAAGTTAAAAATAACGTTTATATTTTATTTTTATATATTTTATTAAGTTATAATATTTTATTAGGTAATTATTGCTATGGTTACAGTGTAATTTGGGGTAGATTTATGGTCTATATTGAAGCATGATGCTAATTCATAATTAGACATCAAAACATTCAAAACTGCCGAAATTTTTGTACCAATTTGGCAAAACTTGACTGTATTATAATTTTCCCTCGTAGATGACTAGAAAAAGATTTTTTATTACAGCGGTAAAATTTATCACAGTATTTCAAATACGTATTTCGATGTCGTGATAGGCATAACTAGACTAGAGTGATAGTATTTATACTGGATTAAAAAAAATCGTTAGAAGCAATCCTTTACACCAGCAAATCATACTTCGCAGCACTTAAAATTATTTTTACTGTTGTAAAGCCTAACAATTTAATTAGGGTTCACGGCTCTAAATAAAAAAGAAGATTCTAAAAATTTTTTTCAGTACTACATTTTTCTTTGACGCAGGCAAACTTGTGGGCATTTAAACACTCAAATATGTACAAATACTGCTTAGCTTTTACTTTCGTTCCCTGTTCAAATATATGACTAAATCAAGTAAAGAAACCAAAATAAAAACACCAAAACAAGTAGTAAAACACGTTTATGACCAGACGCTGCGCACATTAGGCGGCCGATTTACATTGTAAATATATTCATTACATGTCTGTCTGTACGTAATACATACACAAATTATTGTAACTTACGAACCATCAATTATGACCATATGTAATTAGAGTACAGCCAGCAGCAGAATCTAGGGCATGCGCATCGGAAATCGTGTTTAAGCATCTGCGTAAGTCCATTTGCAGTTTCTATAGTACTAGCTGACCCCCTCTTCTACCGCCTTACTTCATCGGCTATGGCTTTGGTATTGCTGTCTCTATAATTTCAATCGAAAAGAAAAGAGAGAGCTATATTAAAGCTAAGACCGTTTTAGTTAGGTGGTTGACCCTCAGAGGGTCTACCGCTTAACTGAACTGAACTGACCGCCTGGAGAACTTCGTAGCGCCACAACGTCGTTTTTTTAGTCCATAATACGTTCCATATGTCAGTTGAGTTCGAGTTGTCACCGATATTGACACGCCTATTTAGACTCTCTCTTCAAACTGGGCTAGTACCGAAGTCTTGGAAGCTTGCCAATGTGCAACCTGTGCCCAAAAAAGGTAGTCGTGCTGACCCTGTCAACTACAGGCCCATCTCAGTCACGTCCATACTCTGCAAGACTATGGAACGTGTCTTAAACCACAGGCTCCTGACGTACCTAGAATCGAACGACCTCCTCAGTGACCAGCAATACGGGTTTCGCCGAAACCGGTCCACCGGGGATATTCTAGCGTACGTCACTCACATCTGGAGTGAAGCTATTGAGAAACACGGGGAAGCACTTGCAGTCTCCCTGGATATCTCGAAGGCTTTCGACAGGGTTTGGCATGATGGCCTTATAAGCAAGCTTTCTAGTTATGGTTTGTCTTCTGGGTTCATTGCTTGGATATCGGACTTCTTGAGGGATCGATCCATACGAGTCGTCATTGATGGCTGCTCGTCGGATCAAATGGGTATCAATGCCGGAGTCCCACAAGGGTCGGTACTCTCTGCGACGCTCTTCCTGCTACATATCAACGATCTGTTGAAGCCCGGTATCTATGGGTACGCAGATGATAGCACCGTTGTAGAGAGTTACATATCTAGCGCGAGAGCCACTGGGCAGCAAACTCAGGTACTGAGAGAGAGTCTGATCGAGCGTTTGGGCTTGACCCTTGATGTGGTGTCCAAATGGGGCGATGCCAATCTGGTCAAGTTCAACGAGAGTAAGACGCAGGCGTGTCTGTTCTCCGCTAAAAGGAGTCCTTTCCAACTGACTCCAACTTTTAGAGGTGTATCCGTGCCGGTCTCTGACCGTCTTGAACTTTTGGGCGTTACTTTGACCTCTACGCTCAACTTTGGCTCGTTTATCGAGTCCAAGGCTAAACTTGCTGCCAAAAAACTTGGTGTCCTCTCAAAGGTGCGAAGGTACTTCAAGTCTGAACAGTTGCTTACACTATATCAAGCACAGATTCGCTCCTGTATGGAGTACTGTTCGCACCTTTGGGATGGATCGGCTAAGTATCAGCTGGAGGCTCTGGAATCGATCGAGAGACGTGCCAAAAGGCTCATAGGCAACGACACTCTTGTGCGAAAAAGACTTCAAAGTCTTGAACATCGCCGAAAAATTGCCAGCCTATCGGTTTTTTATCGGATACACTTCGGAGAGTGTGCGACTGATTTGCATGATCTGATACCACCTTGTCCTTTTTTCTATCGGAATGCTCGTAGCTCGAAAAAGCGACATCGTTTCATGGTTGATGTTCCAAAGACACGAACGAAGAGATTCGACTCTACTTTTGTGATAAGAACGTCTAAGCTGTGGAATACGTTGCCTGAGTGGGTTTTCCCCGATGGTTACAATCTTTGTGTCTTCAAATCGAGAGTGAATCGGTTTTATCTAGGTAAACACGCTCCATCGTAGACCGCATCGTCGCTTAACATCAGGCGAGATGGCGGTCAAGTGTAAACCTATAGAAGTTAAAAAAAAAAAAAAAAAAAAAAATATTCTAACGATTTTGCATTCATGGGGCTCGTATGTTTGTTTCTCAAATAAAAGTAACATAATAAACCACTTTTAGCAGCAGCTATCTATCAATGGAAGTCCCGTTAAAATCGGTCACGCCGTTTCAGTAAACTAGAACAACCAGAAATAGAGAGACAATAAAAAAATAAACACCACAAATACCTACTTTGAAAAGCATTTTGTGCAAAGCTGTTAATTTGAAACTGCAAACAAACACAAAGCACTATACTTTTCTAAATATTATAATATTAATTATATGTAATTATAAATATAAATGTAATACAAATATGAGAGAAACATAGATGTAAACTACATTTTTGATAGCGTCCATACGATAGTGCCGTAGACAGTACCTCACAAAGCTAACGGCACGCAAAATACATTACTAACGTGAATATTACCTAAGACTTTTTTTCAAATAAACTTGTTATAAAAGTCGGCCGGAGTCCAGTTTTAAAATTACACTCGCTTGACTGGAAAAAATATTATGTTCTACTATTGGCAAGCGATATTTGATATGTTTATGGCGTTTAAAATGTGATTTTATTTTATGGGATACTTATTTTTATTTATGGGATATATTTTATCGATTACAAAAATACTATCTAAGTATACTAATACTATAAAGCTGATGAGGTTTTTTATTTGAACGATCTAACCTCAAGAACATCTAGACTTCCTTCCAGATGATCCCTTACAATTTTTTGGGAAATCGGTTGAACAACTTTTAAAAATGAACAAATACCTAGAAGTACGATGACACTCTCGTTTACTATAAAATTTCGCTGTTTCACAGGAGCAGTGTGTTTCATTAGCCTCCTTCTATTGTTAATTTATCTATATATATAAAAATCAATGCCACTTTTCGTTGTTAGTGAACTCCTCCTAAACGGCTGGACCGATTTGAATGTTTTTTTTTGTACACGTTTAGGTAGGGCCCTGGATGGTTTAGATTCACAAATCAGCCCGGCAGAGGGCGTTGCAGTTGGTATCTAGGTTATTATCCGAGCGAAGCCGGCACGGCCCGCTAGTATATTATATGTGAAGCAAATACGTACCCCTTTTTACGAAAATTGCGCGGACTATCTTACTTGTGGCTTAGCGGGTAGTAACTCTGCCTGCGAAGCCGAGGGTCGTGGGTTCGATTCCCACGTAGTGCAAATATTTGTGTGATGAATTCAAATATTAATTGTATTTGTGTCTGTATTTTTCTATGTATAATAAGTATGTGATTTCAACTAGATATATGGAGTAGTACCTAGTCTAGTAGCATAGCGTATTATATCAGCTATCTGGCCGCCATAGTACAAGCTTTGCTTAGTTTTGGGTCAGATGGTGTTGTGTGTAAATTGTCCACCAATATTTTGTATTGATTTATTTATTTTATCTCTTGTTAGAATATCTAACCAAATTAGTTCAGTAATATGATTTTTTACAAAAAAAGTTGTTGAATATTAAATCCAATTAAGCTTCGATTAAGTAAACTTAATAACTAATTTTTAAGTAAACTTAACAAGTAAACTTAACAATTAAATCAAGTATTTACTACCACGACTACTTTTATATTACTACTTTCAAATAAAATTAACCATGTAAATAGATCACAAAATTTTAGCGTTAAAGGCACTTTTAAAATATTCTGTTTATTTTTTTTTCGTATTATATGGCTGACCTCGTGGCTTAGTTGGTAGTAGCGCTGCCTGCGAAGCCAAGGGTCGTGGGTTCGATTCCCACCCAGTGCAAATATTTGTGTGATGAATTCAAATGTTTGCACTGTGTCTGGGTGTTCCTATGTATAATAACATAATAAGCATGTATTTACAACTATAGAAATATTATATCAGCTATCTGGCCGCCATCATACAAGCTTTGCTTAGTTTGGGGTCAGATGGTGTTGTGTGTGAATTGTCCACCAATATTTATTTATTTATATGTTAATAACGTAGCTGAAGTCTTAAAATGAGTTTCAACAGAGGTATTAAACTGCGAAAGTAAATTAGATTAGATTTTAAATGATAAAACATTCTCGGAATTCACAGTTCCTTGTCATTTTATTGAATTGTCGTTAAATTAACCTTCAAATGTTTTTACAAACGCTTTCGGGAGTTAATCTATTGTTAAAATCTTCCGACATTATTCAATACTCGACAATTAGCGACTTGACAATGCACATGGTACGTTTCGGAACAATCGCTTTTTAAACGGAAGTACTTTTGTTTGTAGAAAAAGGAACATTTTTGTAAGTCAATTACGCACATCCGGTTTTGTCGGAAGTGAAATGACATAAGTTGTTTTTGTTGATTTCGAACCACATAGGTACTTTTAGATATCCTTAATACCGTTTCTCCCTTTCTCTTTGACGTCAATTTACCTTTTACATTATTGTTTTGTTTATAATGTGCCACTCGTCTAAACTCGTTACTACATTTTCTCGCTGGATTGATCAGTCTTTGCACTTGGGGTATGAGCCGGAGTGGAAGTTCTCTCCTCTAAGTTTTCTCTTATTTTGCGCTCAATTATCTTATTATAATTACCAAAATTTTGGTCTCAGTAACCCAACTGCATAGATGGCAGACCTTAAAAGCCGGGTCACACAGATGCGATCCGATAGCGATAGCGATCCGATATTTTTTGTAATGTTCGAATTTGTATGCAACCTGACACACAGCAAGCGGGCGCGATCCCATACTCGGTATCGGATCGCTATCGCTATCGGATCGCTATCGCTACCGGATCGCCTCTGTGTGACCCGGCCTTAAGCCACAGCAAATGTGAAAAAGTCATAAATAGCCTGGTGCCTATTTATGACTTTGTCTCATTTGCTGTGTAGCATATTTTAGCAGGTTGTTCCTTGAGGAACTTCTTTTATTTCACTACATTGTCTCGCTGGATTGCTACGGTCAGCCTTTCCACTTGGAGTCCGAGCCGAAGTGGAAATCATCTAAGTTTTCTCTTATTTTGCGCCCAAACTCAATTACGAAAAAATTTTGGTCTCAGTACCCCAACTGTCTAGATAGACTATAAGTAGACCTTAAGCCACAGCAAATGAGACAAAGTCATAAATAGCCACCAACGTATCATATTTCAGCAGCTTGTTCCTTGAGGCATTCTCTTCTTTTATTATTCGTTCAAAAATTAATGAAAATAATCACAGACTATTTTAACAAAATATGTAACATGCACAGCATAAAAAAAGGATTAGGAACATAATAGTTTTCATGATCTTTCTTTTTCAAATTTCAGTTTTTAGGTTCATGGAACGACAATACCAGTTAAAAAATCTAAACATTGATATCGCACAGCAGGTAAAAAATTGTCATTGCCATATATTTATTACTTGTATACGCGGGCAGGACGCTTTGGATCATACCATTATCAAGGCTATCTACAGATTTACACCATACTGAGTGAACATAATGATATATTTTTTTAATATCAATAACAACAGTACAAGTAACCACTAAACGAATCCACCTCGGGGCTTTCTCTCATAAGGAGAACGTCAAGGCCATAATCCACAACGCTGCCCCAGTGAGGGTTAGTGGAAGACACAAGCTCACGAAAAACTCTAGATACATGTCAGTTTCCCCACGATGGTTTTTCATTGTTTTGAAGTTAGCGGCTTTCTACACATGACCTTGAAAATATAGTGATGCGAGTGAGATTCAAACCACCCCCTGGCTCCGGATCGACAGCTACCATTCTCCCAACTAAGCCAGCCGTACTATATATCGCTTTAATATCGCTTATCGCTTCTATATCGAATCATTAATTATCGAATTATCGAAATTAATTATCGAATATCGCTTTTTCATAATTCTACCACGTTTTAATATAACACCTGTTAATGAAACGGCACTACGTACTACCTACCTATCATTATGTTATCATCGTTACAAAGCTGTGCTAATTTGTACATGTTTATAGACATGTGTAAGTCACGCACATCCTCACGTTGTGCAACTTTCAAGCTTCATTGAACAGTGGCGTTATAAAACATGCTCTAAGCGGTCTGTGCAATAAAGAGTACCTATGCCTACTACAGTCCCGTAGTGGCCCAGTGGCGTCAATGTCCGATTCCACAATACGACCGCATCACCGCACGTAGATTCAAAATTCAAATCTTATCTGATATCTGAGTATTTTTTGAGATGTACAAGTTTGTCATGACCACTGGCTTTAACGATGAAAGAAAATATCGTGAGTGAACCCGCATGTTTTAGAAAAGACGCCCTTTGAGGAGAAATGTCATTTGTCAACGTGATGGGTTATGCCCTTAATTTGAAGGAATCGGACAATAAAGAAACAACTTAATTTACAAAAAAAATATATAGCTTAATTATATTGTTTATGGTACGATCATCTGATGATTGATCTTGAAATAAAATTGGCAACACTGCAGGTCTACTACGAAAACAAACTCCGAATGATCGGATCCGACCGACACGACAGCTGAATCGGATTGTAGCCTACCACGAAAAACAGTCAGATCGATACATTTCGGCCGGAAGTTATAGATTTGAGTCCGATGATGGTCGAATCGAACGAAACGGCCGATCCTATCAACCGACAGATTGTCTTTCGAGGTAGGAAAAGTCCATAAGTTCGGCCGATATTATCGTGTATCGACTTCGTAGTAGGCCTGCTGGACACGTGCAGATTTTACGCGTCACTTCCCTTAAACATTTTTCTTACGGTTTTAGTGTCACATTTTTTTCAGTTCGGTCGCGCAGCAAAATTCACATCTCCAGGCCTACCGTATTACAACTTCGTTCTAAAACATACTTCTCAAAAATAGTATCAAATGGCCGAACCTATCTCTAATAGCGATCTCTTTTAAACAGCCGTGAGATGTAAAATATATTAACAGAACAAGTTTCGTTACTATAATGTTTCTCTCTATATGCACAACGCGACACGAGGAGTAGGCCACGCGTCAAGGACACCAGTTTCACACGAATAAGGTGAATTATTCTTGGAAATAATGGAACGAGACCTCAGTGTTTTTTACTGAGGAAGAGCTTTTATTGACAAAATAAAATATACACACTAAGCAAGTATTATCCATAGACCAATAATAAAGGTCTGATAATCTAAATTTACAAACCCACTTCGAGTTGGAAATGTACTGGGTACTGGGACATTACCGCGCTGAATGGCAACACTAATGCGTTGAGAAAAATGCACAGCAGTATTTTGGTCACGCGTTGCGTTATTACTATTGTTTTGCTAATGTATTTTGATGTTACACCTAAAGCATATAAGTAATCAGGACCAAGTTTGATAAGATTTTGAACTATCTATAGGCCGCGCTTGTAGCCTGCGGTTATAACAGCTAAGTTTAGCGAGATGAAAAGCTTATGTTAACCCGAATAATTTACTCTTTACCATTGACGTATAAAAAAGTCGGACGTAGTCTCGCTAAAACAAAAACTGTGCCCATAGAGTCGGCCACATAATATGCACGTGTGCGCTGTCACGTACAGGCTGACACGCACACATTCACACATCAGTGGGTCATTACACGCGCAAACTTGAGTATGTTGCGTGTCAGCCTATCAGTGACAACTTGACAACGCACACGTGCAAATGTGGCCGACTCTAGTGACACAGTTTTTGTTTTAGCGAGACTACGTCCGACTTTTTTATAAGTACGTCCATGCTTTTTACATATTTTATTTCATTAAAATCCGTTTCACCGTTACAGAGTCACATGGTAATAAACATACACACTTACAAATTCACAAAGTTGTACCTCTAGTTGCTAATATCATGATTAAAAGGTTGGTTAATTATTTGATCATAAAATCAAACGACAACGTTTTAGGTATGAATGATTACGATCTCTATCATAAGCACATTAAACTTAATGTCTTTTTCAAGGTCTTACTCGTATATATAAAAATATCTCTTCAACTTACTTTCTAAAAGTTTGAAAGAGTAGGATGCTGCTCAGTCGGAATCTGAACGCTTTGGAACGACCGAAGGGATTGGATTGAAATTTTGCACGCAGTTAAAGATTATGTTTAAATCCTGAAAAATGCTAAAATCGTTTTCAGCAATACATATAAATTGCATATTGGTGGACAATTCACACACAACACCATCTGACCCCAAACTAAGCAAAGCTTGTGTGATAGTCATAGTCATAGTCATAGTATTTTATTGATAACAATATAAGTTACATGTCAATTCTTACGAAAAATAATAAAGTAATAATTAATAATAATTAAGTTACATGTCAATTTTTACAAATAGTTAATAATAAAGTAATAATTAATTATATTCCATCCAAATAATTGGTTAAATCAAATAAAAATGTCAATCAAATTACATCATAATTAAACATTAAAATACTTGATACAATTTCACTACATTAATAATAAAAATCAACTACTGACTAGGTTGTTTATGAAACTTTTAGCTGTTCAATGTCATCGAACCTGTAAAATGCCTGTTCGGTAAGCCAGTGCTTTAACTTGCGCTTAAACGAGCCTCTAGTGGGCGCATCACGCACCTCTAACGGCAACCTATTGAATACTGTCGGCGCCATGACGTGTATCAGCTTAGAAGTCTTGGTAAGGGTGCAGGGTACAGAGCCGAGCCGGCGAGCGTGCCGAGACGGATGCTGAGGCCGTGTGTCCCCTACGTGAGCGTACTCATCAATATGGTCCCTAGCATACATTGCCGCTTGGAAACATACCACACTTGGGACCGTAAGTATCCCCATGGATTTAAAATATGGACGTGCAGACGTTTCCTCCGGTATCCGTGCAATCGCTCGCACAGCTCTCTTCTGTAAAACGAAGACACGCGCCCAATCGGCAGCGCGACCCCAAAGTTCGATCCCATATAAGAGGAGCGAGTGCACGGACGCAAAATAACACTGCCGAACTTTATGGTATGGTAGCAGCGCAGAAATACGCCATAACGCGAAGCAGGCCCGGCCTATTTTACCGCATAACATGTCAATGTGATCAGCCCAAATAAATGACCTATCGAGCTGAAAACCGACAAAATTGGTTGATTCCACCTGGCTCATGTTAGTGCCGCCAATGTTCACGACAAGTGGTTTGCTAGAACGTCCTGCCAGGTTAAAATGAATGAAGTGCGTCTTAGTAGCGTTTAACATCAGGCCATTGATGCCAAACCAGGTATTGAGATTATTCGCAACCACATTCAGCTTCCACTCAAGTTGGTCAACAGCAGGCGCGGTGACAATGACTGCGACATCATCTGCGTACATCAAGGTATGACCATCTTCAATGCACTCCGGGAGGTCGTTGAGGAGAAGAGAGAACATGATATTGGAGAGCGAAGAGCCCTGCGCCACTCCAATAACCGTCTCCAGGGGCTGTGACCTCGCTCTGCCTCTATCTCCCACCACGACCTGGCGCCTATCTGTCATAAAGTCAGAGAGCAGATCCAGAGCAGCACCGTCCAGTCCATAATGTTTCATTTTGATGGCGACGATAGCACCCAGATAGCTGATATAATACTTATATAGTTTTAAATACATACTTATTATACATAGAAACACCCAAACACAGTGCAAACATTTGAATTCATCGCACAAATATTTGCACTGGGTGGGAATCGAACCCACGACCCTCGGCTTCGCAGGCAGAGCTCCCCACTAAGCCACGAGGCCAGTCGAGTGGAGCAATAAGGCCGTCAGTTATTTTACTGGTCTTAGGTACTGTTTTCTTATAATTATTGTAATTTAAAATAATTAATTGAGAATCATTAATCAATGAATTCATTCGAAATGCTAAGGAGATAGATATTTTCTGAATGTACTAGATTCTTCTTGAAAGAAATCGTGGTCATTTTCCAGTAATAAAGTAATATTTATATCTATTGTCAGGACACGTCTTAATTTGTCCTTGTATCCCTCCCACAGTAGCAACTTTACACTAATCTGTGGACATTCCAGTACTAACTACCAATTATTCAAGAACACCTACAGTAGCTATCGTGTTATTTGTGTCACTTCTAAAGTAACTAGGTACATAATAATAAGACTAACTACCTATGTTTTTTGTACTTTATTATGTCTCAAACATAACAGTCATTGCTACCTATTCTGTGGTAGATATAATAGAAACTATTATTAATCTGTGCGTTGTACGTGATCCTAATAACGATGGACACCATTGGAGACCGTTGGCAAAGGAATGCTGACAAAAAAGCGGCAAAAAACACCACACGTGGTCGATGCTGTGCGTAATAATTCTTTTCATAAAATAAGTCCCCCAGACGCGGTGCTGTGATCGCTGATCGCTATATCAGCATGATTGATCAGCTAAAAATTAGTTTCTCTTGTTTGTCGTGGGACTTTTTAAAGTTTTTTGTTTATGACAGCTATTACTGCAGACAAATTTACTTACACTGAAACAGGGATGCTTTGTTTTAACACGTAAATATGTTTGTGGAAAGTGGTGTGACGATTTGAGCAAGATAACACCTGATTGTAAACAACTCCAGTTAATATGAATAACACAGTGCGACGAAGAAATCTGATCTAGAAAAATTGAAATTATTGACTTTTTTGTTAACTCCCTCAATAGGTTTACCTGTGAACAATTGCGATGGTGATTGAGTAAAAAATATATTACCATTCCTTATATTTTTTATTAGACCATGAAAATATATGGAACGCCTATTTTTTGGTTTATTTATCAAAATATTAATAAACGGCAGAGACATATTGATATCATCAAACTTCCGAAGTATAATATAAAATTTGTATATGGACGTGACGTCGCGTCGCCCATAACTTCTAAGCGCTAAATCTTCTTCACTTTTTTTTTGTAAAACAACAACTGACAAAAATACGTGTACTACTAACAAATATTTTTGAATAATCTTACTGACGTTAGTTTTTTTTGTCACCATGTCTATTGAATATGGTATATAAAACTGCATTAAAATATCAGGGAATCGTCCGTATCCGTATCCGTTAAATAAGTATCCCATATTTAATAAATACTCGTACTTAAAAGTGGTTTACAAAACCATACTGGCGCAACTTGACAACTTTTACAAAATTTTCATATTAACTCTATTCATAACATTTTCTAAACGTCTTGCCCATGTCGTTTTTCATCAGAGGCAGAACAGTAACTTACATTTTTATTTGACTTTCACTTCACAATTTATGCACTTTCGTGTCTCAAGTACATTTATTTAATTCGATTTCAAGGTGAACTTGATGGGTGTGCTTTGTGCTTAGGTGACGCAACGAACACCTTTGTACCACCACCACCACAATGGGTAGCTTATCTTCATAAAATATAATTAAAATGACTCCCATGAGGTCATGGTGGACTGTGCAATCGAAAGTAGAAACTTTACTACGTCACGCATCTTTTTAGTTAGTTATGGTTATTATCATTTTAGCTCGTCGTCGCTCTTCAGCATAGCCTAGCGAGCATAAACCTCTCTTCAAGTAAAACAAACAAAAAACTTATCTCGACACCGTACAATTTAGTTTAAAGAATATCCCTTTGGCTCCCAAATTAGTTATGTATCATATAAGAACTTCAGGTGCCGATAGCTTCTCTAAAATGAGCAAATGATAATATACCAAAACAAATTACTAATTAATTGAAACATAATTACTATTTTTCTAAAATTTTGATTTGCGTTACTCCAGTACTCATCCAATATCTTATGTTTATAGCTTATCAAGTTTATTTATCCATGTAAGTACGTACTCTACCTCTCCTGATACTGAGCTAATGTTATCCAGTTGTGATCCACAGCAAAGATATGCATTTGTAATTTTGTATTTCTGACGATTGCAGATCTTCGAAAAGCCATTCAAATCTACCTACACAGTACTAATACTAGTTCGAGAACTTCGGGTATACTCTTTGCACTAAATTGTTTGTAGTGAAGATTATGTAGTGTAGAACTGTAGAGTGTAGAATATAAATATTATTTTAATTTGTTTAATAAAAATGCTGAACATTAGAAGACAAAGTTATTTATATACAAAATTCACCAGTTACATAAAAATCTACACAATAAGTCACGATCGTTATGCTCAAACTCTTCCAAAATGGCTCGACCGATTTTTACGATCATTTTTATGTTCGTTTGAGAATATATCGTAAAGTATTTTTCACCCTCGGAAACCACCCCTGGTTTTAATTTTTCAATCTTGATTTTAATATATTTGTACGAACAATATGCAAACAATATACGTATAACTATTTTATTTATTAACCCTCGTTCAATGTCATTTAGCCACGACTGTCTCAAACTAAAACTAATTTCTTGTCACATAACTTTTATTTACTTAAGGTATAGTACCTGGGTGACCGAGCTTTGCTCGTTTTAAACACTGAGTAGACTTAGATACCTACAGATAAAGGGCTACCGAAATAATAGATTTATTCTCAAAAAAAAAGAAAGAAAAAATAACTTGAAAAAAAAGAAGCCATCTGGATTCGAACCCGGGTCTACTACTTCATGACCGCCCAACTTTTCGACTGAGCTATTATACTGTCGCGCAGTGCTGCTAAATTTACCGCCCCATTGTAATGTAAATGTTAAGTTTTTCATTGTCTAAAAAACGCGCATAACATGCCTTTTAAAAAAAATTAAACCTAGTTAGATCGATTTATCGTCCCCGAAACCCCCTGCACACATCACTTCATGATAATCGTTCGAGACGTTTCCGAGATTCAGATTCTATATATATGTATACACATATATACAAGAATTGCTCGTTTAAATGTATAAGATAAGATATGAAAAAAAAACGGTTGATACTAAGACACTGCATTTGAGTTTATGAAGGACGGTACTGTTAAGTGTTACTTTGTTAGTTACTGTTAATGTGTTTAAGAAATATAATAATTTCATTCGTATAAGTGTTTCTGCGGTGTATTTCATTATATCAACGGCATTAGCGGCAAGCGAGATCGTTTAATGGTTGACGTTCCAAACACTAGAACGAAAACGTTTGACTCTACGGTAGTGGTAAGAATGACTAGCCTGTGGAATGCGAAATGGGGATGTGGAATGTGGCCAGAGTGGGTTTTTCATGATTCAATATTGGTTTCTTGAAATGGAGAGTGAATCGGTTTTCTGCTTAGTCAGTACTCTCTATCGTAGACGGCATGGTCGCTTAACATCTTGACTGCTATCAAGTGTATATCTATAACAATAAAAAAATATCAGCCGGCAAATTTACAAATAGTAGCGATAGTAAAACAGTTCAAACTATATTAAAATCGGTCTAAGGTCTTGCAAGGTCTGTTAAACTTTCTTCAGTTGTCTATAGTTAAACAGTAATGACGTGGATCGAATTTAATGTCGCAGAGATCCAGATATCAAAATTATCTGCATACCTTATGGCATACTACTCAGGGGTAGTTTAGAAAAGTGTAGTGTGGAGTTGTTTCCTTTAAAATAAAAAGAGATAAGCGTAGTTACATTTCTGCTATTATATTCCAGGTAATGAAGATGTTTAAAACAAAAAACAAATGAATAAAGGCGTATTAGTTAAACTAATACATATTTCAATGCGATTCGAAGCACGGCACGGCCACTGCGAGGCCTCGGTGCGGGTAATGCGATCCTTCCGTGTTAATAACATGCATGTACTGTATGTTAATAGGGTTATACAGAGTTTATATATTACAGAAAGAGCATTAAACGGCTTTCCGGTTTAGAGAGCAATGTTATTAGAGAAATTACAGGGAAAAGAAATCTACTAAAATGTAGTAGACTCGGCCTGTCATTATCGTACTAATATAACACATGTGAAATTTTAGATGTTTGGATGTTTGTTGCTCAGCCAAGGTAGCAAGAACTTAAGGGATTACGCTGACATTTACGGTCTAAATTAAGATGCATGATTGTATGATAGATGTATTTCTCATCCAGAGAAGTTAAGGATTTCTTAGCTAATCATTATTTATATTTTCTACGCGGACGTAGTCGCGGGAATATCCTTTAGAGAACCCTATTGTCGTCATTCTGAAACATATTTTGGTAACTACTATGGGGCTCAAACGATAAGTAGTAAACTTGCTAGCATGTATAGTTATGTGCTATGTGTAACATTCGTAAAATCAGGATAATGGGAATAACATTAAAGGGAAGATTAGACACTTGAAAAGAAGCATTTTATACAAACTTGTATAACGCGACGATAACGTAGACAGCGTGAATTCGTACTTCAAATACAAAAATCTTTATTGCTAAAATCTTTATCTAAAAATCTTTATTGAGGCAGGCTGACCTGCTAAGATAAGATCTTACCTGCCTCATCTTCTTCCCGCTATTTCAGGACTGACCCCATCGTCGAAGTTGTTCATGATGTTGACCGCTGCATTGATGTTGCCTCTGCGGATTAGCATACCCAATGTGCACAACCCACCTGCACATTGTAAATGAGTAACTACCGTGCACCGTGCGCTCTGGCGCCGTGGGAATCAATTGATCACGCGCATCAGATTGTACATTCAAAATTCGTTTGCTTACTTACTTGAATCCTTGAAACTTGATTGGATGTTTAGATGTTATTTGTTGTATTTTGTAAACAAACCAACTTAATATCACTTAAACGGAAATCAAATATTCCTGCAGTTCATTAAATAATATTCTATCACCATTTTTGTGTGTTCGTGAGGACGAAATTGTTGAAATATTTATGTTCATCTACTTATATATACACAGTATGTGCAATAAATACATTTTCGTCTCATTCTTATTTCTTTTTTGAATATTATTCGTAATTCCCTAACGCTGGTTAGCACAGCTAATAGACTACAGGCCCGTGAACAAAATTTACGGGTCAAATGAACCACCACGAGACCTATGTAGGATGATAGAAGTGTATAAAGTACCTAATAAGATTCAGCACTATCCCGTCACTTGTAAGCTGTCCAACTGAGTGCAGTCCTCGATCATTTCTCCTTGTCGCATGATTTTTGTACGGCGTTGCGAAATAATGGATTAGAAGAGGTATTGAAACTGTATGGAACCAATGCCGTACATAATCAAATTACCAAATTTACTCTGTAAATCTACAAACAATAATTAAAAGATTAAAATTTATATTTTTTATAGTTTCAATACCTTTTCGAATCTATTACTCCGTAACGCCGTACAAAAATCATCCGACAAGGAGAAATGATCGAGGATTGGAGCTCCCCCTTTTCAACTGCACTCAGTTGGACAGCTTACAAGTGACGGCATAGTGCTGAATATTATTACTTTATACCCTTCTATCATCCTACATAGGTCTCCTGGTGTTTCATTTGAGCAGTAAATTTTGTTCACGGGCCTGTAGTCTATAATAACAAAAGTGTACTATTCAAAAATGACGTTATTTCAAACATTTGTTCGGATGCATCATTATTTTATGCTATACCTAGCAGGATATTTGCCAAGGTTAAATGGTGGAGCTAATTCCAGATATTTTTGGTAAAACACCTAATTCTACTATGTACTTATACTACTACCTACTTATGTAGGGTATACAGGGTTACTGGTAATCAGCCTGCATCCGTTTAAGGGCATGTTGTAGAACAAAAGTTGTTTGTTTAAATATACAGTATTTAAACAAACAACTTTTGTTCTACAACTTTCGTTAAAACTTAATAGATAACCCAAAAAAAAAATTGTATTTGTTGCCCTTTTTTGTACTGTTTAGCGACTTTTTAGGGTTTATTCACTTCGGTACATCATTTTTTGCGCGTTAAAGAGCGTACGCGCTCTCGTTACGAATTGTTACGAAGAGTTCGATACTTTTAGACCGTGCAAATGCACTTTTTATTTATTTTGTAAAAGAAAAAAAAAAATTTTTTTAAAACTGTAGAACAAAAGTTGACGTATTGAATGTACCTAACATCCCCTTAAAAGGATGCAGGCTGATTACCAGTAACCCTGTATTATACGATATACGTAGTTTCACGCACCATATTCAGGAATTTATTGAATCCTAATGGAGTTGCCACAAAAGTTTCTAATAAAAGGTATAGCCAATAATTCTAATTCAAAATTAATGTATTAAGGGGGTCATAACCAATGTAAATATTACATTTACAAAACAAATATTTTTCAAGTCATAAATCCATTGATTTCATTCAATATAATATGGAAACCTTTGATCACCCTTCTGGCGGATGTATGTAAAATTTACCGTATTTTAGAAGTTACAGATTACTAATGTCCTTGAAAGGTGTTTCGATTGAAAAATCCCCGTTTCCTCATTCACTGTTAAAGCCTCATGTCTCACTGTTAAAGTGATGATGACTTGATGACCAGCTTACACGTTAAAAACTTTAAACTTAGAAATGATCAATTTGAACCTACGATCTCGGAAGTTCCTACTACCTCGGACATTCTTACCTCTAGGCCACCACGACTTCACTTGATCCATAAACCGGCAATGAAATGTGATAACCATAACAATATTTATTTATTAATTGTCACGGCCAAAGCCACCTGAGAAGTGTCACGCGCTATCGCACAAGATGTAGGCACTCGTAATACCTACAACACTGGCGTGACAATGGTTGGTATCGAATGATTATAAGGAATCAAAGTATTAAATTGAATGCTAATTAATGATGGAATCTAAAATGATCTTAGTTATTATTAATTTATTCAAGAAAGTTTTGATTGAGTGAGAGAGTGTTACTAGAACGACCAAAACGGGCGCCTGATGGAAAACAATAAGATTGCACATAACAATTTGAACATGAAGAGTTTAATACCGAGCATATAGCAATAGTTGTGCTTGAAATACATATTTATTTGAGCTGCAATAAAATGGTGGGACTACTAAGCTGGATTCTGAAACGTGGTTGTATCGTTCTCGTCACTTACCTACAACTAGAGTCTTAAGTTTTTTTGGAGTTTCTACGACGCAATGTATCTAAGTATTTTCAAGTGTAGTACGAGTAGGTACCTACGTCTTAATGCCTAGTGTGAATAGCTTTGTGTGGTTTGGTCTGCCTTATCGAACTCCTACCATTATTATAAACTCGAAAGTTTGTATGGATGCTCTTTCATGTACCTTAAATAAAAATGGGTAAAGAAAGATAGATTACAATTAGAAACAACACATAGATTACTCTTTATGATTGCGAGAAAACCATGGGAGTAGTAACTAGTCGGGTAAATCTACGGGACGCTACTAGTAGAAATTAGGGCTGACCTTATGCATGTGTCGATTTGGGTCATTGTATCTGTAACAAAATGTTTATCGTGAAACCGGCGCCAGACGGCAAACTTGACGTTTGTCGCTGTGGCTGATTTATCACAATATTAGAGGCCGACTGCATTCCGGTTTCCGGCCGATTTTGCACCATGGGAATGCCCACAGTTATGCAGATTTTATTGACAATTATTCACAAAATGAAACAAAGACACTTTCTCCGGAAGTAGTAGGTACCTACATCTTTGCTAGTTATTCTACTTCCAAGCAAGTATAGTGCAAACATTGGTGTGTTCCGGCTTGAAAGACAATATTACCAAATATAATACGAAAGGAAGAGATTGATATCACATGAATGATCAGCAAAACTGTGTACTGTTATGGGCAGGCCTGTTACTTTCCATCAGGCGCTGGTGTCTAAAATGACACATACTACTACGCTACTTTTTATTGAATTAAAGATTTTAATCGGAAAATATCGGATATTAGTCGGGAAATTAAGGGAACAGAAATACGTGGGGAAAACTACTGGGCCCTGTTAGCGACTGCATGCAAGCGACTTCTGAGTAATATTTTTTAGGGTTCCGTACCCAAAGGGTAAAAACGAGACCCTATTACTGACACTTCGCTGTCCGTCCGTCCGTCCGTCTATCACCAGGCTGAATCTCAATAACGGTGATAGCTAGACAGTTGCAATTTTTACAGATGATGTATTTCTATTGCAGTTACGTTATAACTACAAGTAGGTACTAAAAATAAAATAAATATTTAAGGGGGGCTCCCATACAACAAAAACTTTAACTATTCACAGAATATTTAGTTTTGCGTTATCTTTAAATATAAATAATTCATTAAAATAAAATAAATAACTTAGGGGCTCCCATACAATATCGTACGGGACCCTTCATGCGCGAGTCCTACTCGCACTTGGCCAATTTTTTATGGTCATTTTACAAAGCAAGCTGCCGAACATTACTTAAGTCAACATCTTAATTTGTTATCCGAAGCCTTTTTTAACAAATTAAGGCACGTTTTTGCCTCAATTTACTAATTATTACCAAAATTCACGTGTGTATTGGGTGTTGTGAGTATACAAAACTTGTCTAGACGGACTTCTTCGTTATTATAATTTTCCTGAGATGCCTTCCAAATTATCATAAAAACAAATCCAACAACCCTACCCAAAACCCGTAAGAGATCAATACTAAATGCACAAACAAACGTACTGCACGTATTTCAAAGCAAAATAACATTAGGCGTGTTGTAAAAAGCTGTATATTTAGGATGTGGACACACACGAATTTAGACAAAAAAAGATCGTTTCGCATCGACATCTGGTATAACCTCTGACAGGGGTTTTCTGGCGGGTGGTAAGAAGCAACAATTTTATTACGATTTTAATTACCCCCCTTAAAGTTTTGAGTCGTAAAAATTTTATGATTACAATGAGATGTTTACGACTGACCGTATTTCATTCTTTTATCATGATAATAATATAAGTTTGTAATAAAATTAATCTGGTGGAAAGTATGTAATTGTATTATGTCACATTGTTAAGCTCGCGTAACCGTTGGTAGGTAATATTATATCTATGTAGAGCTTGAACCACCGGTCATTACCGGCGATTATTGGTGGCACTACCGTATTTTACAGTAATAAACGGAAGCCATTGTATAAAAGTGGAGTAGTACAAAATTACGCCAGACGATTTTAGTAATGGCAAGGATTAAGGATACGTTATTGTTCGAAAGGTTTTGAATTTGGAAGCGTTTTATGAACTAGCCGTAAAATGTTCGATCGTGGGAATCTTATTAAAGCCGATTTAAACTAAACGAACATAGAGCTAGAGCTGGAACAAGAGCATTCTTTCTCGATCTTTTAGTGTAAACGAAAGATCGTTCTTAGCGTTTTCCATATAATATATTCCATAGAATCTTTGCGAACGCAAACAAAACAACGAGAGAATGCATGAGAATGGATAGAATGAGCATTCGCTCGTCTGATGTAAATCGGCCCTTATAGTTAAACATGTAAATATTTCTACTTGGTAGCTTAGGATAAACACATTTGACTCTATTTAAAATGTAATAATTAAAGACACTTTTAAACTATTCTCGATTGCCGTGATTATTTGGATGGAAATTGGAAAACCTACTTATTCCTTTTAGAGTTATTCAGCAGACAGGTTCTAGTTGTTATAATTTTAATTTATGGAGATAATATTCCAAAAAAATTCATAATATTAATAATTTATCTATGACTAAAACAATTTTATTTTATAAAATAATGAGGAAGGCTTTCTTATCGCTTATTTTATCGCTTTGTGTCTATTCTGTTAATTGAGGCATCAGCTTATCGTTATGTACAGCAGCTTTATGGGTAAAGTCAGCGTAAAATTATTTTCAACTTTAGTGTTAACTTGATTTCGTCAATAATATGTCACTGACAGCCTAACACCGTTTAACGAAACTTAAATTTACTCAAATTTGTGTCGGCGTCAATTTCTCTTAAAAAAATAGTAACTTGTGTAATCTTTGAGCAAGAATCTTATGAAGGCGATGAGATATTTTCATTTACAAATTAATTTTCAAAAAAGTGAGGTAGATACTTTCAGAAACTCCTAAAGCAATTAAAAACTAGAAGACCACTAACAATATTTTCAAACTTGCTTGGTCTTTGTTAAATGTCTCCTGGGGTTACTATAAAGTAACCCCTTTTAATAATGTTGTATATCGGCTTCTCGTTTTTAGGGTTCCGTAAAACGTAAAAACGGAACCCTTATAGATTCGTCATGTCTGTCTGTCTGTCCGTCCGTATGTCACAGCCATTTTTTGCCGAAACTATGAGAACTACACTGTTGAAACTTGGTAAGTAGATGTATTCTGTGAACCGCATTAAGATTTTTACAAAAAAAAAAAAATTAAAAAATTAGTGTTGCCCCCCATACTGAGAACTGAAACTCAAAAATGTTTTTTTCATCAAACCTACACGTGTGGGGTGTCTATCGATAGGTCTTCAAAAATGATGTTGAGGTTTTTAACATAGTTTTTGTCTACACTGAATAATTTGCGCGAGAGACAAAGTGGTAAAATGTGTGTAGTTTTATGTTGTAGTTTTGTGTAGTTTTATCATTCTCTAACTTCTAAAGTAAGAGAATGATAAAACTAAAAAAAAAATGATGTACATTACCATAAAAACTACCAACAAAAATTGGTTTGAACTCGATCTGATGAGTAGTTTTTTTTAGTACGTCATAAATACACTATTATTAAAACTTCGATCAAACTTGCAACGAACTACAAGAACTATGTGTACTATGTATATTATGTTTCTTGTTGCAACGGAACCCTTCATGGGCGAGTCCAACTCGCACTTGGCCACTTTTTTTTAAACCACGCTCATATCATTCCAAAAATAAACTAGTGTTGACATTTGAAACTTCTCAAAACTCGCAGACACAAAAAAACAGAGAAAATAAACGATAAATCATCCACAGACAACAAAAAAAGCTGTGGGACGATGATGCTAATCGCTTCGATGCGTTTCCGAAGCTACCTGTGCGCTACTTTATTCAGTAAATATGGTAATTTAGATTTAAAAAATCCGAGTCAGGTTGTCATCGAACGATTTTTATAGTTTAAGTTAATACTTTACATAACATTGGGATTCTTTTTTTAAGTTTTTGAAGCCAAAAATTCTTAAACTGCGTTGAGTAATGAATACTTTTTCGTAAGAAAAAATTGTGTAGTTTCGCTAGACATGCTAGCAGCGGTGACGGCGTTTGTAGCGTTGTAGCGGCGGTGGAGCACCGGAGGGCGACGTTTTTTGACGTGATAACGTCTTATAATTCGATGAAGCCGGCTGCACGCCCACAAAACATGACGTCATGTACCGTTACCGCGTTACCGTCGGTCGTTACCTCGCCGCATGTTTGTTACAGTTGTATTAATTATTTCGACCAGTAGTTCAAGCGGGGATGTAGCTCAGTGGTAGAGCGTTCGCTTTGCAAATGAAATGCCCCGGGTTCGATCCCCGGCATCTAAAAGCTTTTTTGCATTGTTTTTTGCATTGTTTTGATTGAAAATGACTAAATTCTACTGATTACTTTTTACATACAAATTTATTAAACAAATGAAATTAAATTTATTTTGAAAAATGCTACCATTCCATCAGTATTTTCTTAAGACGTTGTCACGTTCAATTATCGTCAGTAAACCAACTTTACAGACAACTTTTTTTTTTAATTTTCAGTGATAACACGAATAAGACGTGTGCCTGGTGGTAGGAACCGCGCACGCCTTTCAATAACAATTGATGTGCAGCTATTTAAACATGAAAACTGGAGCGTAGACCTTTTTTTTAGGTAGAATAGTGACGAGACGAGCAGGCCATGTGCCTGGTGGAAAGCAACATCCCTGCCCATAACATCACAGTGACACACAGCTATTGGAATGTGAAGAGTCCAAATCGTTACCTAGCACTGCACTGCACTTCTCGCCCGCAGATGTAAAGTGTTATATCTCTTAGCCCAGTAATTTTTCTGGAAAAATTTCCCTTCAAACCGGAGCACAACCATTTTTGCATACTACTGCTTGGCGGCAGAATAACTGGCACAGGTCTTGTACTTTAGACACTTTTTCCGTCGCTGACATTCGTAATAGCCACGGATATCGGGTAGTGGTAGTATATTAAATTTGTAGCTATATGGCTGACGCATTCTGTGCCAAATTACCCGTAGTTACCTTTCATTTCAATTCATAAGTGTAATAAGAAACTATTTTTGGCTATATTTTAGTACAAAAAACATTTAAAAAAAACATGATGGTCAAATTGATAACCTTCTCCTTTTTGGAAGTCGGCTAAAAAGACGCATCTTTGCATCTTTGCAATAAAGCGAATGCTACTCACGCTCGCAGTGTTCCCAAATGTTCCGAAATGTCGTGTTAATGTGCGAGATACTCGAGCTGACGTGTGTTAAACTCCCTTAACTTCTGTACACTGATTGTTTTGTGCTAGTGATGATGGCTCAACACAAGCTCAACACGTAGTATTCTATGAAGGGAGAAATGTGCTAGACAAACGATGTACTGCGAAAACACCGTCTTAAAAACATATTCCTCGAGGGAGATTGCCATGGAGTGTAACGGAACTGTATCGTAATTTAACCTAGTTATTGGGCGCACCTTGTATTTAGGCCCGCCTGTTGCGGTCTGTTCATAATGACATTAAGTTTTCCAGACCACTGAACTCTGAGACGAAGATCGATAGAGACCGCTGTGGAGTTGTAAGTAGAGTAGGGTTTGGTGTGATTTAGTTCGAAGGCCTGTGGTCAAGGAAATTGGATTATTAGGTAACGTGAGTCACGAGCGTTGTACAATGACTTAATAATAACAAAAGTTTGTTTAGTAGTAAAAATAAATGAATATTTTTGGATATTATTCATCCGATACTATCTAGGTCCAAACTAAGAAATGATTGTATTATGTGAACCAAACAGCTGATATAATACTCTTGTAAATACACATTGATCAGGAAATACTCACTCAGGCAACACATTCCAAAATGTTAAATGTTCTTATTACAAAATTAGAGTCAAACTTTTTCATTCTAGTCTCAGAACATCTATCATGAAAGTATGTCGTGTTTTGCAGCTACCAGCAGTCCCATGGAGAAAACAGGCAGATCAAGAAAGTTGATTATGTATGTCAATTCAATTTCAAGCTGGCCGTAATGACGACCACGACCCTAGCGACCGAGACCTAGCGACTTGAATGTAAGTTATTGAGGTAGCGGTTCGCGCGGAGACCGCGACCCATACAATTCCATAATATCAAGTGCCTGTCGCGGTCACCGGTCGTGGTCTCCTGTCGCGGTCTTAGCGCGAACCTGAACTTTCATGCGTAACCCTGTATTTCAATCATTGATGAAAAAATTTCGGTGCAAAGTTAAAAGTAAAAACTTTTTCCACCGCTCTGATGTTACGCTGTTTCGCCGTTACATTATCATGTCGGAGACGTAAATCGATAAGAATTTCCTCCCCCTAACAAAAATAAAAATCTTGGTGCCATTTTTGATCGTACTTTGAGTTGGGAACCTCACTTGGAGTCGATCAGTTACAAGTTATTTGCATCTGGTGGATCTCTAAGACGAATCCGTAACTTCTTACCCACTGCCACTATTAAGGTTGCACTTGCACAATCTCTTCTTCTCCCGATCCTTGACTACGCTGACGCCTGCTACCTCGATCTCACAGAGAATCAGCTAAATAAACTTGAGCGTCTTCAAAATTACTGTTTAAGATTTATATTTGAATTGCGCAAATATGATCATGTGTCTCAATTTCGTTTACAGCTCAAGTGGCTCCCTATTCGCTTTCGTCGGAATGCTCACATCCTTTCACTGCTTTACAGTGTTCTATTTAACCCTGCTACGCCACGATATCTGAAAGAATGCTTTACATTCTGGAGTAGTGCACACTCACGTCATCTTAGATCTACCTATAATTTGTCCCTGCAAATGCCCTCTGCACGTTGCGAAACGTTCTACGGAAAATCCTTTGCATTCCAAGCAGTTGAGTTGTGGAATGCCTTGCCCGTAGAAATTAGACAAGCTCCGTCACTTTCCATATTTAAGGTGGAAGTAAAAAAACATTATTTGTCAAAGGCCCGCTGAAGTCTAATTGAAGCTGATATTTATGAAATAGTATTTTGGATTCATTGCATATATATATTAGTATATTTATGTAATAAGATTATTTATGTATTAGCATGTATTATTATTAGAATGTATGTCTATTTTATTTTAATCAATAATTAGTATCATATTTTAATTATGTAGTAAGGTATCAAATTACTCTTTATTAATTACATTATTAAAATTGAAAAAACGGGAGTAATCAAATAATGATTACTCCCGTCTTTTCATTTTTAATTTTTTTTTCCATCCCACGGTTGCCTGGAAGAGATCGCTTTTAGCGATAAGGTCGCCATTTGCTACTATATTTTAAGATTGTTTTTTTAAGTTGTTTGTTTTATTAAGTGCAATAAAGAGTTTATCTATCTATCTATGAGACCACCGGTGGACACGCCCTCTTCTTGTTAATTTAAATCTAAATTCCAGTTAATTGAGTCTAAATTTGCTTAACTGGGTTGTCTTCCCGTTCCAGTAAAAAATGAATAAAAAGCACTCAACGCGGCTTATGAAATTTTCACTTTAAAAAATATTATTTATAAGTCAGCGTGCTGCACATTCGAGCACACTACTATCTGGTGAGTTGGCGACCAAAAGTGGTCATAATATGTCTATTCAGTGTCGTATCACTAAATCGATTTAATTTTTTTACTCTACTAGCAGGATCAAAATGTAGCACTTAATAATGTGCATTTAAAAGTGATTTTCGTAAAATTTGGTAAATAGAACAAACAACCACCGACGGGATCGGGCGACAATATCGGGTGCAATGAAATATTATTTAGCCTGTATAACGGCGCCGTACCCATCTATATAGGTTTGGGCTACGTTTAAACCTAAATTCTAACAGGATAGAGTCTATATTTCTTTAAGTTTTTGCAAGTTACTTCAAGTTAATTAACGGGTTAAAAAATGTCCTGCACTTATTACAGCGACTAAAACACGGTACACAGTAGATAAGTTTGCTCCAGTAACACAGTTTCGGAAAGGTCACAGGTGGGCGCGTCCGTACCAGTCGATCCTAGCACGATAATAACGTTTAACCATGTCATATAAGAATCGGGTTTTACTTCCTGTCGACTTCATCTAATATTTGTACAAGTTGGAGCAAGTCCTATAATTCGAAAGTTATAGATGCTATGTATGATAGTAAGTGAGCTCTTACTGTTTGTTTTGAACTTCTTGCGTTATCACCAGTTTAGTCAAGGTCTCCAAACGATGAGTACAACTGAGATATTTGAAAATAGAAGAATTTTAGAGTATTCTACCATTTTAGGATAAACATAATTAGGCCCCGAGACCCAGCAGTAGGACCGTTTAGTGGACTGCTTCTGTATGCTTACTATTTTTTATTTTGACCCAAAATCATGAATACTACACTTACTCTCCTACTCTGTCATCTCAGTAGATAAACCATGATGCCTCATCATCCGCGATAGAGCGTGTTACATAATCTAGAACCGATCCACTCTGTCAATTTGGAGACATTCTGATCGAATCTGTTGGGGAACACTCTGGGGAGACATCGACACCAAAAATAATTCGTAATTCGTCTAGTAGCGCCCTACCCTATCGCCCGAGTGTTCGCAAAATCAACTATGAAAGGTACCGTTTCATTTGTTTTGCGAACGAACGCAGAAAAGCAGAACGATTACATTAGAATAATATAATCCTTCATCATCAATAATTAAAAGTGTACAATAATATAATCTTTCTATATAAAATATACATTTACGAACCGTCTCAATCATGTTGGCATTCACATAAAAAGTACATCAAAATTGATTGACTTTCAGGAGTTGCGATATCACAGGCAGTATCGACAAGGGCGCTCAAATACACTTCCGACTTTAACAGCACACTTCTTTTTACATCGCAAGCTAAAAATAACTACATTAATAAAGTAGCAAGCGCATACAAAAAACATTATCTGGTATCCCATCTATTGGTTCGATCCCGGAACCTTGGTTATAAAAATCCTTGCCTCGTTGATTAAATTTAAAATTACAAAGATTATAATTAGTGGTGATTAGGATCTAAGAAACATTAATCTTGTATTAAACGCGTGGGTGCTGACGGTTAGGAATTCAAATATTGTCTGTCTCAAATGAGAAACAACTCAAGTGAACTTCGACTAGCTCTTTGAATGCCACTTCTTATGGTCCTTTAAAACTGAATGATGTTCGATTAGCGTTTGTGAATTTCAGTTAAGTCTGTGTGCGTTTAAATTCACTGTAAATTCTTATTCTATACCACTAAATACTTTATTCGGAGAAAATCACATTTAGAACTTAATTCAACAAAAAGAGAAAACAATTTACAATTTAGAAAAACTTAAGATTAAGCACAAACACCAAATAATAATAATAAATAACGATGACAATTAAATTTTATGTTAAAAGTTATCACATAACCCGCCCTGCACTGTCCCTGGCGCAAAGGAGCCCAAAATGCTGGCAGCATTGCCCCGTTGAATTGCAATAGAAATCCTTTGCACCAGAAACGAGTCAGACCGGGCGTCACCGCCTTTACCGCGAATTCTTTTACCAAGATTTTAGCCTCGGCTCCCCAACTACCCAAGGTTTCCACGGCTATTGGTACAAAATAATATTGCGGTTCCATCGTCGCGTAATTTTGGTGCTTTTTACAGGCTGCATCCTCCGCAGCGGCCGCCGGCGAGCGGATGGTTCGACTCAAATGCGTGGCTGCGACAGTGCTAACGCAAGTGGCGTCCCAAACTAAGCACTTGCCGTTTTTCCATGGCACTAGAGTCAAACCATCCGGGCGCCGCCCATCAGTTCTAATCAAACCTGGTGGCTCCCCAACACAGCTGAAATCTTATACTTTTGCATGGCTATATCTGTAATCGATTCTTTGTATTCTTTGTGTAAAATAAGACGCACTCTCAAAAAAAATACACAGCATGGGCTAAGTGTAGAGTTATATTAACAAATACCACAATAATGTAATAAAAATGTTGTCTACTAAAAGCATCTATCTATATTTAATTTCATTCAAGTTGACATTTTGAAAACGATTTGTGTGAATATAAATGATATTACCGATTTAAACTCATAATGAAAATAGCATAGGTACCTACACTATACAGGATTTAATCGCAATTCCTTATTCTTTACTTATACAAGGTATGTAACACTAAAGTGTAGTAAAAATATTGTGAATCATTAAAATGTATGTATGGACTACTCACCTACTCACGTCTGTTTTTTCACGTTTTCAAGGTTAAACATTACTGTATATTGGTGTTGATTGTACACCATACTTTTATCTTTATCGCTAATTTAAACTTTAAGAGATATTGTAATGGTGACTCACATAAAGCTCTCCATACGCTTGGAAAATAAGAATGAAAAGTAAAACACGTACCGCCATTACCATACATATATGATTAATTTTGGAAATTGAGAATAATTTCACTTTATACGTGAATTGAAAACTTATTGTACCCTTTTTTGCGCGGACAAAAGAGTATGAAATTTCGCACAGTTATTGTTTATGTATAAAAGGAGTGCAGGATGATACATGTTTTTAATTATGTATAACATATACGTTAAATCAATTTAAAAACCTTGCACACACCACTATGTGTTTGGCACACCACGCTCAAATACTTTTTTCTTTTTCAACTGTTTTGAATAGCTGTTCATGTACAAACAAAACTACGAGTAGGTATAATACAATTCAGGAATTATTATAATGAGCAGTAATTAACAGGATGTATGTATGTAACGTAAATAAATGATAAAAACTCCACAGAAACAGACACTTCCTCCTGGAAACAAATCCATTTTAGCTCAGCCACGTCGATTCCAGTTTGCGCCACCAATTTATTCAAAGAATTCATGAGTTTCATTATGAGATGAGGTGATTCTTGTTAAGATCTTGTTAAGTTAAGAAATCGGTAATTATTTAAAAACTTTTTATAAAGAATGGAAGTAAATGAGGATTCCTTAACGTAGTTGTGTTTTGAAAAACACATTTACAAATCTTTCCCTGCTATGTGCTATGTTCTCAGACCAACTATGTTTGAATTTGAGAGATAAAGGACGTATTTTAGGTCATGTTTTCTTTTTTATTCATTTAGAGTGATGGAATAAGCAAAAGATTCTTCTGTTTCTAAGCACAGCGCATGTCCATAACAAAACCACCCAGTTGTTTGAAGATGAAGAGTATTTATTATTGTCTGATATTGCATTGCGCTCGTCACTCTAGAGTTATAAAATGATTTATCACTCTAAATTTTGTTTTTGTGATAAGACTTTTTATTTAAATCTAAATTTAGTTTCTATTCCACAAAAGAAACAAAATATCTTCTTTATTGATAATTTTATTAGGTGCATAGATACTTTCACAGGAAACCTCTACACAAAATAATGTTATGTTCTTCAAACTCCTGATTCAGAATCAGCAGATTCTACATACTCTTTCAATTCTAAGCATCAATTTTTTTTATAATAATCCAACTATAAATAAATATTGGTGAAATTTTTTTACACAACACCCACACCAAGCAAAACTGTTATAACGCTATAAGTACTGCAAAAGTCAAACGGTTGATACATTACTTACATGACTACATACTTATGATACATAGAAACACGCAGGCATAGAACAAATATCCATATTTACCCTACAAATATTTTTCCTGTATGGGAAACAAACCCACGAGACAACGATGCCAGTCACTAACAACTTTTTTCTTAAATTTATATTGTAAAAGAAGCTTCAAAAAACAATATTGTTTATGAATCCTTTGCAAAACCAATTCTGTACATCCCGCAGGCGGTGCCTGACTCACGATGTGACACATTTGGGCCAAAGATACAAGCAAGTATTTAAAACCACACAAAATTGCGCTTTCAACCTACAACTACCACTGCTGCCTATTCAGCGGCTGAACAAAATGAGTCAGAACCAAAGCGGTAATGGATTTTACATTTCATATAACCGTACACTAAGTACGACAGATATTGCAACCATTGAAGCGTATATTGTAGTTGTTTGCGAGAAGGATGCAAATTAACAGCAATGTATATTGTGTAAGTACGTATCATCGTATGACTTCATGTGTTGAAAGTCCAGCTGTCCTGGGGAGGGCTTTATTATGGGAAGCACAACGCGTAGACATATTTTTAGCGTATTTATCTCGTGTTAGTCACTCTGTATAAGCCCAGTCTTGGTAACAGCTTCTTTATTAATTCAGTTATTTTAAAATAGTCTTTACTAAGAACAGGAAAATCGTTCATAATGTAACACAATAAAAAGTTATGAAGTTTGTTTAGTTTGTCCTGATACGCTGTTTGGGGACACCATGAACACCAACATTGACACCACAACAACACATGAGTGTTTGGAAGGAAGTATGTTTGTTTGGGATGTTGATTGGAGATGATTGTGGTTTTTCTATTAGCCTAATTTTAGATTTTTGCTGAAACACTTCAAAATCCTAGGTATATATTAACATTCATTGTTGTACTGCAATAACGTTTTTGTCATCTAAATATCTTATCCATACTTATGCTATAGTAGACATATCTATGCCTTGTTAACAATGTTTTGTTCATTATTGCAATTAGGTACCAATTTGTATGAAAAGTAGAAAGTTTTAAAAAATTTCTCGTTTGATCATTTTTAGAGTCACGTAACACTAATGGTAAAAAAGGAACAGATTGGATTGATTTCAATAAGTAACCAAACACTAGAACGTAGAAGGTAGGTACATTAGGTAGGTAAATTGCTAAATTGTATTGTAACCCAATAACCTATTTTAAGTAGTTGGTTACCTGAATACATAGATAAATAGCATTTGTAATAGTTAAAGAAATAACCCACTCTAAATAGATAATTAGGTAGTTGAATAATGTAACTGTTTAGTTAAATACGTTTTAGTGTTTATTTACAAATTACATGTGGTTTATTTTTTGTTGAAAATTGTATGTCATCGAATAGAATAGAATTTCATTAACTCGATGGAAAGCATTTACGAACCCGATAATAAATGTTATTATACAAATAACAATTAAGAATAAATAAATATGCAATATGTGTATTTCCAATAAGGTTGAACTTTTCTGGAAGAATTCTATCAGCTGTATCAAAACACTTGTTTGGAATTATGTGTGTTTCGTTTCGAATTGTTCCATATCTGTCTGAATCATCAAATAACAGTTCAGCAATAAGATCAACCCATGTCTTAGCGACATATACTTGAAAGAGATCTAAACGAGGGTTGTCACATCGAATACTACCTACCTACTTTCATACTTTTTACATTTTTTAAGTACCTACTTTTCGTAGCAAAAATCAGCTATTGAATAATAAATAAATATTGTAGTCCAGTGCAATTACGTAATTAATTATAAGTACAATATTTAATATTTAAATAAAGTACAATTTTTAAATAGTTTAATGGATTCACCATTTGATAAAATAAAGTAAAATTTTTGCCTTTTGGAAGCAATAAATTGAAAAATATTGATGAAAAAAAAAAGTTGTAGATAAAAAAGTTAGTAAATTTAATTTAAAAGAGAAAAGGTCCCAACTTTTTTTGCCTAACAAACCGTTCTCGAGATATCGAATTAAACGCGTTTTCATCGAAATGATCTTGAGCTGACCTCGCCAGAATCCCTCAAATTGGAATATAATTATGCTCAAAATACACCCACACCCCTCTATCGATCCTTTATAATCCCAAACTACATAATTTTATGTTTATTTATTTCCGTAATTGCACTGGACTATTGGTCGACATTTCACACAACACCATCTGATCACAAACTCAAACTAAGCAAAGCTTGTACTATATAAGCCAGATAGCTGATTTGACACTTATATAATTTTAAATATATACTATTATACAAGGAAAACACCCAGGCACAGTGCAAATAATGTAATTCTTCACACAAATATTTGCACTGGGTGGGGATCGAGCCCCCTCGACCCACGGCTTCGCAGGCAGACGTACTACAAGCTAAGCCAACAGACCAACCAAATAATAATGAACATAAAATTGTTAAATAAATAGCTGTTCGCTTGTACTGACAAGTTGTCAGCAAGAAACTTACCCTCTTGTTTAGTGTTGTATGCGAAATCTTTTTAAAATATTCTGTATCATGTTATTTTACCTACAAACATCACTAAAAGTTTTGGTGTTCTCATTTGTATCTACTTACCTACCCTAATATTGAATAGGGAGAAGAAGCCGAAATCTACTAATATTCAGCATAGAACAAACACTAGGTATTAGGGTACTAGGTACTTGCTGTTTGCCTAGCAGGATAGGTAGGTATAGCCTGTATAGATGTGTAGCCATAGTAGGGGGAGTGTATTCTAGTAATGTTATTATCGAGCTGGATAACAGCTCTCCAATAGTCATCATATTCTGAAAACTTATAGCAAATTTTGGGTAGGTAACTGAGGCAAGTTGAAAACTTGGCACATATTATTACTACTACTATTACGAGCAGCATATGGGTGATGAGTACAATTTTGGTACCAGCTCTCTGAATATCAGAGGCGTTCTTTCGTTAAGAAAACCTCAAATAAAATTTCGTACACACATCGACGGCAATGATTACGAAAAATAAGTCTTGTGAAGGTAACCAATTTAAAAGACCTGTGTATCCGAAGAGTGGTAATGTATCTTGGGAACAGATTACAGCAAATACACGTTTATCATACCGATATAGAGTTTACTGCTATACTATTAACTTCATATCGGTATGTTGAATCTGTCTGGCAACCCTATACTAGGAGCAATTGGTCTGACAGACGGACAAGTCGAACCCTAGTCAGACATAATAAGAATAACTAAGTTGTTTATTAATTGTTGATGCAAGTTCAGAGAGCAATGGACAGCCACTATTTTATTACTAACTAAACATATACGTACGTAGAGGTACAATAATTACGTATGTAGTGTAAATTCTGTATCCGATAAACAGAAAGCGGTTAAAAACAGAGTCAAAATGTCTTAGTTGTATAATTATTTATTTTTGTTATTGAGAACTTATCGTGTTCCAAAGTAGAGCAAAGGCCCTTCTTCTTTCCTTTGCACAGTCATGTGTCTTACTCGTCCCGGGAGCTGTAAACTCATAATTTAGAATATTAACTGACGTGTAAATTGTACATTTATCAATAAAAACGTTGATTTTGATTTTAGTATTATACAGTACAAATTTCTCACAGTACGTCACCTAAAATGATGGCTATAGATACGAGTATATTGTTATTATGCATGTCAGTGAGGCGAACTCACAAGATTTCACCCATCCAAACTCAACCAACGAGCACGTCCTTATCCGCTGCTCCACCGCCACTCCGACGCTACACCAGTACGCTGCTACTGTAGCATGTCGGTGACGGGAACTCTTAAGATTATCTCCTACCAAAAAGTACTCCATGCATCTAAAGAATTTTTTCACTTGAAAAAAATGACCGGTGATCAATTTACACTAGACGTGAAATCGTGATCGAGCTCAATGTCGAGTATACTTTTTCAGAATCCACGGACAGAGCAGACGGCTCGGCGCCTCACCTGCCCGGTAAGTAGGCCAGTCGGCCCGTAGGCCTGTTTCCGATTGGCCGCTGATGCAACCGGTTACCTACGTGGAGTACGACCGTACGACCCAACCCATTTCCTTTCTCATTGTGGATTCAAAGAGTACCTTTATGTTGTAATCTGTAAACTTAACGTAATTCCTGCATCTTCTCATTATGGCTGTAGATTTTAATAGGTTAAAATTATTATTATTCCTAGAAATGTATGTTTTTTATATATTATAACTATAAGCGGTCCACCCGGTTTTGCCCGTTGTACATATTATTTCCCCTATAGTATTCAGGGATCACATAAATATATCCAACGAAGAATTTTTGAAATCCATTCATTAGTTCCTGAGATTAGCACGTTCAAAAAAAATCTTCGGCTTTATAATAAATGAAAAAAAATTATTTAAATCGTAGCGTCTATTTTACAAATTTATCTAACAGAATGGAACTGTAACGCCACACGTTGCGATACATGCGTTATTTTTGGCAACTTTATTTTGTGGTGCCAATAAAGTGTGTGTAGTGTTTAAATTTATTAAATGTATGATAATTAAAATACCTCGTAATGTTATCATTATGAGGTTCATTCTTTTTTATTTGTCCTTATTTATTTAAGTTGATATGAATAATACGCAGTTAATGTGTTCCAGACTCACATCTATTATCTCTGAACTACTTCCTTTAATTGGTTTCGTAATGGACGATCGTAAAATATTCTTGATGTTATTGGCAATTAACCATCGCCGGGAGCTTTCACGTCCCAGTTTTATTTGTCTTTGTTGTTACTAGGAACTTTCTAGTCAGCTTTCAGAAGCTTTAGACAGCGCCATATTCTATTCCTGGTTAATATAAATTGAAAAGGGATGTAACAGTAAACTCGCAGTGTTGGTTGAGAAATTATTTAATCAGAAACTAATACAGCAGAGTAACGATAAGTAAATTTACAGGGGATAGAGATAAACATCTTATGTCTCCGGGGGATGAGCGCAGAAGAGAAGCGAGCGCAGACGAGAAGAAGAAGAATTACTTAGAACTGCATGCTAGTTAAATATATTAATATTTTTATTTCTTGTGTTTCCTTAATATTTTATAACTATATCTACTGACTAAAAAAATTTTTACTCTACTTTTTATACACATACTGTTTTTTTTTTTAATGTAAAACTACGAGTATATTTTTTTATTTCTAAGAAATGTATATTTACAGTTCTTTTTTTTTAGTTTGTGCTGCCGAGTGTATCGCAACTGCGACACCTGGTAGCGAGGCCTCCATCAAGTCGGTTCTGGTGCAGCTGGTTGGACACTGCGGGCAGGACACTCTTCACGTTTCCAGGGTACTATTTACGTTTCCAATAGCTGCGTGTCACTGTGCTGTTACGTGGCATGCATGTTGCTTACCATCAGGCACATGCCCTGCTCGTCTCGTCACTCTGTACTATAAAAAAAAGTAGTAACGGCTGGTCTAGTCGGGCGACAGGTGACTGCCGATCCGGGGCCCCGTAACATATTGCATAGGTAGTACTTAACCGAAAACTTACTTATGATACATAGAAATAAAAATAAATTTTTCTTTTCGCACTTTGGGCATGTGAAAATCATCATTTGTAAGAATCCGTTTTTTATCCCTTATAAAATATTCAACTTAACTTAAAAATAAATCTTATAAGTAATTTCACTCGTTAACTATCCAAAACAAATACAAACAACAATATTAGTTTCCATTTCATTCCATTTTGTTTTTATCTTATTTTTTATGATAAGTCATATTTATATTATTAAAAGTGAATGTATCTATCTCCAAGACGTTTTGTATGATTACCATACATTTGAATGATCGATCCATCAAGCGGAGGTCAGGGTGAGGTTTGTCAGTTTGACGTGACAGACGAACGTGACAGCATCTATCTTGACAGTATCTGGAATAATATTTGGAGTTATAGGCCAAAAAAGTAGTTTGTAGGCACGTACTTGTTTAGTTTTTTTTTCGACTGAAGAGAATCCTGGTGAGATGTGAATTGATGTTGGAATTAGTAGTACACTAGAGTTTGACACTATAACATGTGTTGTTTTACATTATCTATAGCTTTTCTCATAAATAGTGACTTATCAGATGTAAAAAGTGTTTTTGAACCCAGTAGTTTTCAAGATTAGCTCTACAATATTGGTTTCGATACTTACATTTTTCGTGAACGAATTTTTTTTTAGAAGTTACTAATAATAACCTGTTAATATTATAACTGTGAAAATGTTATTAATTTATGTTTGTTGTTCAATCACATTGAAACGGTTTGGGTTGATACTTGGGACACTTTAGTACTTTCTTTTTTTTAACTATTTTTTTTTTAGTTTTAGGTACTATTCACGTCGTTAAAATAACGTGATCAGGAACTACATGGGTACCACGTAGTTCCCACGTGGTACCGAGGAACGTTACTAGTCCATAATAAATCCAGAACTTCAGAAAAACAAATCTATGCATGCGTATAAACATAACAACCAAAATAGGAAGTAAATAATACAATAGATAAAGCATACTTCCTCAGAAGATCAGATAAATCACATCAAACAGTTGCCGGGTGCTCTTTCAAAGTCGTGATATCAAAATAACTAGAACAAATATCAAACGCGTGATTTGCGAGTTATGTCTATCTAAGATTTAGACATTCAATGTAGAGGAAGCTACTACAATAAGCGTACAGTCACGAACTAACAAGTGCATGTATTTTAAGATTCGCTGATAAGATATATTCCAGAGTAAAACTAAAATTGGCAGTTAAAATAAAACTAAAATAGGGACTGCGGATACTGTACATACGAAAGTGGAGTCAGACTGCTTCGTATTCTTACTAGGCCTACCGAGTCGTAAAAATTACGTAGTACGGGTGGTCTAGTCAGGAGAACGGCGACTACCGATCTAGGGTTAAAATCCCACGCGCATCACTATCTTTTCGAAGTTATGTGCGTAATGCCGTAACTTAAAACGTGAAGGAAAAGATTGTGAAGAAATCGTCATATAGGTACCTAAAATCTTTCGAGGTCATATATCTTCCATCAACACGCACTAGGCAAGCGTGGTGGATTATGACCTTGACTCTATCCTTGAGAGAGAAAGCCCCGAGTTCAAGAAGTGCGAACATTTAGTGGGCTCCTTATGCTACTGAATCGGCTACAAAGATGCGATAGGTATTGAACTGCATACTCGTAACAATTACGAAGCAATATGTAGTACATATTACCATATCACAGGCGAGCAATAAACTGTACTAAAGGTCAGCTCACACTTGATAATGAAGACATGACGTATTGAGGTTGTCTTGATAATGTGGCGGTAAATGGAAATGTATCCATGTATGTATGTAATGTATGTTTACTACCGGCTGCGTGATACATCAAAACAAATCAGATTGTCTAAGTTGTATCACAGATAGACAGAAGCTAATATATAGCTAAACTAGCGGCCCTTTCCGGCTTCGCTCGGACATAACCTAGACACTGTCTGCAGCGCCATCTGCCGGGCTTATTTGTGAATTTAAACCATCTTCAAATACACACACAAAAAAAAACATTCAAATCGGTCCCGTCGTTTAGGAGTTCACTGTCAAATGATTAAATTACTAAAATGGCTATTAAAAAACAGGGGTTGGTGATAAAAGGGTAAAAATTTAGGGTTGTATGTATTTTTTAACGCCACATTATAAAAATATAAAAACAAAAAAAATATACCAAAAATTCAAAAAAATATAAAAATAACTAGTAGCCGATTCTCAAACCTACTGAATATGCACATAAAATTTGGTAAAAATCAGTAAAGCCGTTTCGGAGGAGTAAGGAAACAAACACTGTGACACGAGAATTTTATATATAAGATATATTACTCGTGTAAGCTTACTATACAGTAGAGGAATACCTTGCTGGCAAATCAATTATAGAATGAGTCGATCCGTTCCGCATGACATGAATTATATTGCCACACCCAATCATGGTAATTATGGAAACTATAGCATTTATAAATAAGACCAACAAATGTACCATAATATTAGCAATAAAAGGATTGAGTATAATACCCTACTAATATTGTAAATGAGAAAGTTGGGATGATTGGATATGTGTTGCTTAACCGTGTCGAACTGCCTGAAATTGGGTTAAAGTTTGAAACCTAGTTAGATTGTAGTCTGGAATTTGCATATAAGCTATTACTGAAAAATAACGGGAATGAGAACTGCGCGCTGAATAAAACTGTGGGGCACTGCCAGTAACACTCGAACTGGTAAACTGGAAATCTGATCAAAATTATGATGAGTTCTTTTAACGGATTTGTTTACGATTATTACATTATTTACATGAGCATACCTATCAGTTTCCTCGCTATGTTTAATTTCTTCGTGAAAAACAATGGTGGTGACGATCAAGTAACTTCTTTTTCTTAATCGGTACACTCTTGGCAGAGTGGACGTCGTCGTCATTTTCCCTCGTCAATGACCCGCTTCACAATTCGCCGCCATTCGCTCCTAGTAGCCGCCTTCCTGGTGCACACGTGCAAAGGATCATCTACCGCGGCCCTAATCTGGTCCGTCCACCTCATCGGTGATCTACCGCGTGCTCGGGTACCTTCGACCTTTTCCTATACTACCAGGCGCTCGATAGATGTATCGGTGCGCCGAGACACGTGCCCAAAGAATGATAATATGCGAGCTTTGACACTGCTTTATGCCGAGTTCTTGACGTATCGAGAGATTTGTGTGAAATTCAGTCCACAAGATACCAAGCATTCTCCTCCAGCACCACATTTCGAGAGCATCTATCTTTCTTTTCTCACTTCTAGCTAGTAACATCTGCACTTATAAAATATTCAGAGTTGCAGACTGAATTTGAACCTGTGACCACACACGATTTAAAAACTGGACGTTCTTACTAAAACTACGACTCCACTAGCCCACCTCAGCTTGAAAAGCGTCAAAGGATTAAGTGAAAGGATAAGCTACATATAATACAGCCTCAATAAAAAGTCATAACTAAACTTCTTCAAGTTATACATTTGCATTAGAATTTGCATTTTCTGATTTAATGGAACATAATTTCAACATTACCTATCAATATTTTAAACTATCGTATCAGTACTCGATAAGGTCAAATATTTTGAGTTATTTATCAAAGAAAGTGACACGTATCCTCCATTTCGACAGGATGTTTACAAATTGATAAGTTAGTGTAGGTCGATCTAGGTAATTTCATCGGTTAAAAGATGAAACTGGATGTCACTTCATAGTACTGTTTCCTTTGTCAGTTTAAACGATGGTGGCTCTTTTTATTATACTAATGTTCTAACTTTGTATTCATAAATTCTTGTATCTTCAAGACCTACGTCACAGTTCGAATAGATTAAATTACTTAACAAAGTTAATGGAAACCTGTTGAACTGATATAAGTTATAACATTGAAGAGTTTAAAATTTAGAACACACATAATTAAAGATTTCAATATCTATTAGTCTTAGACAAAGAATGAGTAAATAGATCAGGGTTTTCCGCACGGTTGCTTTGTACCAATCGTAAGCAGATGAGGTGTATGGTGTATGTAAGCTATGGCGACATAGTGATGAGCCGCGACAAAAGTATGACACTTCCACAAGAGCGACAAAAAAGAGCGATCAGACCCGTGCTTTCGGTGTAAAGCGTTTGTTCTAACTCTATACGTAGTATATGTAAACTTTTGCTAATGGTGCTAGTATCTCAGCTGCAAGCGATCTTTGTTCATTTGTCCCTTTTTATGAAAGGACCTATAGCAGTTGGCTTACCTACTACCTACAGAACTTTGGGCTAGTGCAAAAAACGGAAATCGCTACAAACGAAATCTTTCTAACTACATATCATTACGTACAGCATACTCAAAGTTTTCCTATACATCTCGTACAATGGCAACACATTTCGTGCAAGGGCACCTTGGACGGTACAATTTTAGCTTGGGCTGCTCCTCGTAGGGAAAATCTAGGAACGACTTGGCATCTGCGAAGGTGTCTGTGAGGGTGTCCATTTGCCCAACATTCTGCTCTATACGTAAAGTCTTTCTTATGCCACGGTCTATATCACAGCCTTTTTTATTTATTTGACTGTCCTTGTGACTTGATTTGACAATTACCTATAGTTAGAAAACATCAAACTACAAACGATTTCTGAATATTTATTTTATATAACTCTTGTGCCTCCTTCTCTCAGTTTACTAATAAATTTATTGAATTTGGGGCCACTTCCGGTCCATATCCGTGTTAAGGTCTGCACTTCAATGTCGATTTCCTTATGTTGTAATTGAATGATTACTGGCTTATAATTGAAGGTCGCTGAATAAAAGAGCATGTTTGTCAGGAAATTAAAACAATTGAAAAATATAATGCAGTAAGTTTTTAAATTGTTAATTGAAAACGTAATTGTTCATAACTGGAAATCTCTGAATAGGAGGATCTATGTCAGGAAATTAAAACAATTGAAACACAAAGTATTTATTTGCAACAAGGTGGCTAATCATGGTTTATTTATCTGACAAGTCGTAAAATTAAGTCGTAAGTAGCAGCTTAGTGGCGCGAATGTAGTGTTTAGTAGTAGTTTAGTTTAGTAGTGGTAGGACTCTTGGCATAATCCGCCTGGGGAAGGACCACACCTTTGCCAGTTATTCTACCGCCAAGCAGTAATGTGCAAACATTACTGTGTTCCTGTTTGAAGGGCAATGTTTCCAGATAAATTACAGGGCTTAGAGATATAACAATTTAGATCTCTGGGTGACGAGCGCAGTGCAGTGTTAGGTAATGATTTTAATGGTAATGATGGTAAAGGTGAAGGTGAAGGTGAAATGGTAAAAGTAATGATAAAATAATGATTGAAACGTGGCTTAGTTCGTAGTAGCTCTGCCTGCGAAGCCGAGGGTCGTGGGTTCGATCCCCACCCAGTGCAAATATTTGTGTGATGAATTCAAATGTTTGCACTGTGTCTGGGTGTTTCTATGTATAATAAGTATGTATTTAAAACTAATATAAGTATTATATCAGCTATCTGGCCGCCATCATACAAGCTTTGCTTAGTTTGGGGTCAGATGGTGCTGTGTGTGAATTGTCCGCCAATATTTATTTATTTCAAAATTATGGAAGTAGAAGTTTGACTGCCCTCGTGGCTTAGTTCGTAGTAGGTCTGCCTGCGAAGCCGAGGGTCGTGGGTTCGATTCCCACCCAGTGCAAATATTTGTGTGATGAATTCAAATGTTTGCACTGTGTCTGGGTGTTTCTATGTATAATAAGTATGTATTTAAACTATATAAGTATTATATCAGCTATCTGGCCGCCATCATACAAGCTTTGCTTAGTTTGGGGTCGGATGGTGTTGTGTGTGAATTGTCCACCAATATAATAATGATGAATTGAAGATACTTACACTCTTTATTTGTACTTCCCGTCTTTCAATTTTTCTTTTTCCGTGCTGCAGTAGACAGGATAAAATCGCTCTTAGCAAATTAAGTGCAGTATTATAACAGTTTCGTTAATAAAAGTTATATCCCATTTTTTATATTTAATAGATCTGTGTAACAATGAGTTGTTCAACAAAAACTTAATCTATCTATCAAAATGTATGTAAAATCTAACCAACATTACTACGGATAAAAATAACAAATAACCATACTTCCTTCATACCACTGCGAAGCTAAACATGAAGCGAATAAGTAATTTCCTTAACGTATTCAAGCCGTAAAGATCCATTATAATATGGACTTGGACATAATAAACAATGACATGTTTGTGTGCAGAAATACCAGACGGTACTGGTAACGTCCATTTTGTTTTGATTTTGGCGGGAACTTGAACATAAGTTCTTAATTTATTGTATTTTCAAACTTACTTCCCTATTAATTACTTACTGTTTTTTTTGACGTGATAACGTCTTATAATTCGATAAAGCCGGCTGCACGCCCACAAAACATGACGTCATGTACCGTTACCGTCGGTCGTTACCGTCGGTCGTTACCTCGCCGCATGTTTGTATTAATTATTTCGACCAGTAGTTCAAGCGGGGATGTAGCTCATTGGTAGAGCGTTCGCTTTGCATGTGAAATGCCCCGGGTTCGATCCCCGGCATCTAAAAGCTTTTTTGCATTGTTTTGATTGAAAATGACTAAATTCTACTGATTACTTTTTACATACAAATCTATTAAACAAATGAAATTAAAATTTTCTTTTGAAAAATGCTACCATTCTATCAGTATTTTCTTAAGACGTTGTCACGTTCTATCGTCAGTAAACAGACTTTACAGACAAACATTTTTTTTTAATAATCGGGGTTTAGGAAATTACCGATAGATGGACTGAGTTTAGCATTAGTGAAAAAATAAAAGGCGCTATCTAAACCACAAAAAAAATGTTTAATATTTCTTTTTTTTGCTAATATTTCATATTTATTCGTCCCGATCGCTCTACCGTCCCCCGCGCACCTCTACACGAGGAACCACATTACTTAAGTGTACGTACATATATAGTTCGCATTCCATAGAGTATTAAAGTTACAAAATGAATAAATCATTTTGTTACGTAACCAGATACCTGCCATACATGCGACATTATTCATTTAATCTAACCTTGTCTTTATGGTATTGTATCTAGTATTTTCTATAAGCTAGTTGTGCGATGAGGTTTCGACCGTTGACATAATAATTTGCTTATGACCAATCAAACGTAAACAAACAAAAACGAACCAAAAATTCATCTCTATAAGAATAAATTTGAAGTGGAAATTTCATTATTTTGATAGATGCTGTGTGATATATTTATCGAAAGAAAATAATACACGGTTTACATTATTCCAGTCCAGTGACCAAATCCAGCGCTGGATTGCTTACTGGAATAATGTAAACCGGCACTGAAAAGCATTGGCACTGGATTGATGCTTCTCAGTCCCGGTTTCCATTTTTCCATTAACCTTTAACTACCGACCTATACGTCTCACAGACGTAGTAACTTTTAATTTTGAAATATTTCTAAAATCACGCCACCTTCGGCGTTGCCCCTCCCGCTACCTTCCTCCCTCCGCGTCACAAGCCATCAGTCGACGCCGCGCCCACGGCGAGTGCACACATCTCCGTATCGAAGCGATCGACGTCTCACAGACGTAAGTACGGTGTTTATGTACAAAATTTCGTACGTCTCTTGATCGTCACCTCGGTGTTCATGTGTGTTAGCTTATAGTGTCTGATTGACGTCACATCGGCTTTAAAATTATACTTGTAATTGCAGAATGCCTAAAAAAACTTAAAAGAAGAAATATCACGTCCATTGAGCGGGAAAACCCGATAAATGATAACGGTTCAGTTCCCGAGAAGCCTCCGAAACTGCAAAAACAGAATAGGTGTTTAGAAGAAATTGAGATATTATGTGAAATCATGAATGCTGATAGAAGCTAGGACACTAGAGAACAGAGCGAAGAAGAAGCAATGGTCAGAGAGGAACTGCTGTTCTTCTCTGACCATTGTCTGGCGCAGCAGAGACTAAAATTGGAGAGATCGGAGGGGAACAGTACAGCGAAATGGCCAGGATAGTGAAGATCTTAGAACAGAACCGGATAATAATTGCGGCTAAGTATCGACCAAGTTATTGGTCCCGCCAATATGCCCGAGCCTTCACCACCAAAAACTTATCCGAATCCAGATCCAGGTGTTAGAAAGAGATGTGCAATCTGTCCCAGTCGTATGAAAAGATGAACGAATTACTGTTGCTGCAAATGCAAGAAATCAAAGTGTCTTACTTGCTGCATACAAATATGCAGTGACTGCAACCGTACGTAGTGAATGTACCAAATATTCAAGTGCTGTCATTTTTTTTATTTTTTAACTAACAAGTGAGATCTTTGTTTTGTTTTGATAATTGGTTATAGAAGATAACATATTTTAAGTTCATTTGTTGTTTATTACTTAATTTTAGAGAAAAAATAGACTAAAGTAAGTCCTTAAAATTTAGTGCCAAATAATTGTGATCTCTTGAATTAATGTTGATTTTACCTGAAAAATAACGTGTATTTTTTTGAAATCCTTTAGTTTACTTACCTCAAATAACAATCTTTTAAATGTATAAAATAGAAATATGTAGCACGCGAATACACTTTTTATTTCGTTACCTAAATTTTGACGTCTCTCAGACGTCGCGTCGGCGTAAGTGCTACGTTTAGACCAGGTCGGCAGCTAAAGGTTAAGCAATCCAGCGCTGGATTCGATCGCTGGGCTGGAATAATGTGAACCGGGTCCATAAGTTTTTAAGAAAGTTGCTTAACTAATTAATATGATTTCACCCATAAAACCCGATTTCAAAAAAATTGTCAGTGTCGAAATAAATGGTCGAGTAGATGTTGACAATACGGCAGCTGGAATTCCAGATTCAAACTATTACGGGACATAACTGCAAATAGGCAAATCAGAAATGAGGAAAAAAACAAAATAATGCTTAGTACTATCATAGCAAACTTGGCAAAACCTACTCCGACTCATGTGGACTGACTACAAACCACAAATATACTAAAAGGCAAAACGGTTACTGATAACATACCCTTGATCTGTTGACGCACTGAAACCTCAACAATACCTTGTCATTAATGTATCATCATCACCACCACTAATGTTCTTGCACATACCTACAAATTGTAAAAATCACTTTTAGTGTTCAGTTTGTTTCTTTGAATAAATAACTTTATGTTCTCCTGGTAATCTGGGCCTTCTCTCGTAAGGAGTGTATAGCCATAATCGAACACGATTGCCAAGTGTGGGTTGGAGATGACTAATATCCTAGAAAAATATCTTTCTTGCAACATGTTGGTTTTCTTGCAATGTTTTCCTTCGCCGTTAAATCCAGTAATGATGACAAACTTGTACATCTGCGACAGAAATAATAGAGGTAAAAGAAGGATTCATATATTTTGCATACATAAGTATACCTACATAGATTAGTACCGACATAAATAACTTTATCGTACCTATTTGATGGGAAAATGTTGTTTTTAGACCACACCTATACCTCTGTAAATCTTTCTACTAAGTGTTTATATCGAAAAAAAATAGACGAAGGTCTAGAAATAATCAAGACACTCAACCGTGCTACAGGCATGCCACGATTAAGAGCCGGTTCACACGGCGCGGCTGCCAACCGCGCCCGCGCGCGTGCGCGGTTGGCAGCCGCGCCGTGTGAACTCTCTCTTACTGGTAGTTGTCATGGTCAGCATGCTGGCGGTTTTACTACGCTGAATGACAATACGTTAACGTTGTTCATTGAACAAATAAACACCCATGGCCAAGTGCTGTGAGAGGTTGTCATATCCAGCTAACGGATAAACTGGACAGTCAAATTATTCCCGTTATTCGGATGTAGTTTTGTGCACAATGTTCAACAGTAAACTTGACTTCTATGTTCAGTTAACCCAATGCATTAAACTGTATCAAAGTATCGGGTACTCGCTGACTCGGTCCACCATATAATCACGGTGAATACCCGTAATTAATGATGGATTACATAAAACAATTAATTCTTATTGGTTATTCTTATTTTCCACATAGGTACATTAATATGCACACGATAATACGAGACAACTGCAACTATTACTTACATTTCACAATTAAATGTACCTAATTACTGTTGTAAATAACTTCGTAGCTATGAATAATAAATAATATGCAACTTATTATTATGACCTTGTGTCGATGAACTGTTCGAGAACAATAATTAGCTTGTGTTCAATACATCAACATAACATGCAACAAAAAATGTATACAACTGACAGTAGGTCAATTCTGAAAGCAGTTTCTAAAAGAAAATTAAAAAAATCGTTGTTTCTAATCGTTCTAGTTATAGCACGGTCGAGGCAGACATAATATTAGCCTGAAATAGAAAAAAATCCGGGGAGCGATTTCTTTTTTTTAAACGTCGAAGAGGGTGGTTGGAAGTATAAATCTCGATTTTCGAACTAATCCCGGTAGAGGGTTCGCCGCCATCTTGTTTTAAAGTTTTTGTGAAATACCTCGTCAAATTTTCAACTTTAGAGCAAAAATGATCGTATCCAAAGTGGAAATTTAATTTCTCACAAGTTTGATTCTTGTCATTTTTACGCTAGAATCAATGTTTGCAGTGTTATGCTATCAAGTTTATAAAAAAAATCGTAATGGGTGGAATTTTATTTTCTTCAACTTTGGTTGTCGCACTTCTTAGGGTTCCGTACCCAAAGGGTAAAAACGGAACCCTGTTACTGTCTTGGCTGTCCGTCTGTCCGTCCGTCCGTCTGTCTGTCACCAGGCTGTATCTCAAGAACGGTGATAGCTAGACAGTTGAAATTTACACAGATGATGTATTTCTATTGCCGCTATAACAACAAATACTAAAAGTATAATAAGTAAAAAAAGTGCGAGAACAAAAGTTGAAGAAAATAAAATTACACTCATTACGATTTTTTTGATAAACTTGATAGTATAACTCTGCAAATATTGATCCTAGCGTAAAAAATATTTCGACCAAACTTGTGCGAGATTAAATTTCCAACAACTTTGGTTACGGTCATTTTTGCTCTAAAGTTGAAAATTAACGAGTTATTTTGCAAAAACTTTAAAACAAGATGGCGGCGAACCCTCTACCGGGATTAGTTAGAAAATCGATATTTATACTTACAACAACCCTACCCGACGTTTTAAAAAAAAATCGCTCCCAGGATTTTTTTCTATTTCAATGTCTGCCTCGACTGAGCTATTAAAGCTTTGAGTATAGTAAGAATAGTTTGTCTGCGAGTTGATGAGTCTACGACAACAATAGACAATAGTAATAGATACACGCCAAGTAAAAACGAAAACAAAATTATACTAAAAACTCAAAAAATGCAACAGCTTACTGACAACATCTTTTACTTCCAGCTTCCAGACGATAATAAATACGACATAAGATGGAAAATAATTAACAATAATTTTCATTTCTTCAAAAACAACCCATGGTGTCCCATTGTCATTGCCACCATCAACAACCTATCTAAACTGTTAAAACTGTTAAACATATGCCTAGCCAGGCGCGGTGTCCGAAGGGGGGGGGGGGGGGTGGGCGTCGCAGGGGACATGACACGTCTACCTCAACGGTTATCTGTTTTGCGACAGTATGACCTGCCCATAGCCACTTCAGTTTGCTAATGCGTTGAACTATGTCGGTAACCTTAGTTCTCTGAGTTCCTCGTTCTGAATACGATCCCTTGGAGAAGTTCCAAGCATAGCTCTTTCCATAGCTCGCTGTGCGACTTTAAGCCTGTGAATTGAAGATACGATGAGGATTGAAGACTTTTGCCTATGAACTGAGTGGAATTTTTAAATGTCAACTTAATTATCTATTTATTTTATGTAATTGTGTAATTTGTTTAAGTGATATAATTATTGACTGTTCATTTTAAATTTTTTCCTACTAAAAAGAAAAAAATAACCACCAATTTGATCGTTTCCAAACATTAAAAATCACACCTGGTCCAGCGGTCCTGACGCTCACCCAAATAGTAGTAACTTTTTGTTTATGTGTAAGTTGGAAGATTCCACTGGCTTCCGAAACACAGTTCTGACTAGCTCGGGGCCAGTGAAATCCTGTTTTTGTGTACTTTTAAAAGTTCCGAATAAATTAATTTGTTTGTTTATTAATTACATAGATATATTAAAGCGATTGTGGATTGAAGACCAGAAGATACGACATAGATTCCCGAATGTTGCCCAATCCAGCTGAATCCACGTTACGGCAGCACTGTCGAAATTGTTCAGAAGGCTAGCGTAGAAGGTATAGGGCGTTTAAGCTTCCTAACAGTTAGTTAACTTAAGTTAGTGGGGGTACTAGATTTACTTACGATATACGTAGAGCAAACAGGAAGGTATATGAACCATTCTTCAAGCATACCTGACAGTATTCCATAATATGCTCACATAACTCACTCAAAGAGTTTTGTAATGTGCCTTTAGAATGGGTCCGTGTAACATTGTAAGTTTTAACAGACTGACTCAAAGAAATGACTAAGAAAGTATGAGTTATCAGATGATGTAAGACTTTGTATAGAAAGACGGACCTTCATCTTCGTCAATGTCACAGAATGCACTTGACCTGACGTGATCTCATAAAAATGACGAACATTTTATTTTTCCCCAAAAAAACCTTAGGTCTTATGGAACCTTGAAAGAACGTGTGCCAACTATGTAAATTCATAATTATTTTAAATTTAGTCTTTAGGGTTCCGTCCCCAAAGGGTAAAAACGGGACCCTATTACTGAGATTTCGCTGTCCGTCCGTCTGTCCGTCCGTCCGTCTGTTCTATTACCAGGCTGTATCTCAAGAACGGCGATAGCTAGACAGTTTAAATTTTCATAGATGATGTATTTCTATTGCCGCTATAACAACAAATACTTACTAAAAATAAATATTTTAAAATATCCCATACAACAAACTTGACTTTTATAGCGTTTCTTGCTCGATACTAATAACGGTGACAGGTAGACGCTTTCACTATTCATAGAATGTTTAATTTTATGTTCTCGTTAAATATAATTACTTAAAACAAAATAAATTATTAAGGGGGCTCCCATTCAATAAAATAAGTTTTCGCCGTATAATGGTAGGGAACCCCCCTCGCACTTGGCCGGTTTTATTATTACATGATACAGTGTAAGTTGAAAGGATAAATAAATATTAGTGCACATTTCTTCATACTTCTATTTATGAGCTGCGCAAACACGGACATTTTTAGTTTCTACGCCCCGGCTATAAGTTGGTAGATATCAGATCCATAGGACAACCCATTCAGTAGGTAGTACCCAAGGTATAATATATGGATAGTTTACAAGTCTAACTGATAAGTGTGATGTCAGTAAGGCTATCTGCCGTTGACTGATCTATACTAATGTTAAAAAGCTCAGGCTTAATCGCAGGAACTACTTTTTTTTTTTATTAAATAAAGAGTGACGAGACGAGCTGGACATATGCCTGATGGTAAGGAAAACATGCCTGCCACATAACAGCACAGTGACACGCAGCTATTGGAACATGAAGAGCCCAAATCATTACCTAGTACCGCACTGCGCTCGTCACACAGAGATCTAAGTTGTTATATCTCTAAGCCCTGTAATTTCTCTGGAAACATTGCCCTTCAGACCGGAACACAGTAATGTTTGCACATTACTGCTTGGCGGTAGAATAATTGACAAAGGTGTGGTACTTCCCCAGGCGGACTCTGCTAAGAGTCCTACCACTACTAGACCGATTTCAAAGATTCTTTCACCGTTTCATATGTAGGTATGTTTGTGATCCCTGAATGCTATAAATTATAACTTACGTACTTACCACGGGTAAAACCGGGACGGAACGCTAGAATGACTATAAAACATCTAGTTAAAGAAACTTTTGTTTATGATAATCATCATCTAGTTCTCTCTGTTTCCTTTTTAATTCCCTTTTAATCGCCATCGAATTTGTAAATACAAATACATATGTTTATTTATCATGTTAAGTCATATTGTAATACCTGTAAGACGTATTGACCTTTTGTGTAACACACACCTTAAAAATACTCCCGAAATTTTCATATCTTCATTTTAAAATCTGAACAAAAGCCGCCGAATTATTACAAAACGTCAATTATAAAAATAATTACACAGCTTCATAATGATAAGTTACAACAGTATCAATGAATGGGCGCAGTGCAAGAGTGCAACTCGTCTAATTATAGCTCTGAAGCGACCCACAGATAACCTTTGCGCTTTGGGAACTGCGAACATGAGCTTGCAAAACTGTACTGGATTGAGAATTGGGAAATATGTTTATGAGGTTACAATGAAAGGGCTTATTCAGACGTAAGGGACGCGTAATGCAATACTAATACCAACTTAAACTACTTGTAACTCTAACTTACATTTAAATGCGTACTATTAACATTCGCTATTTAAACTTTGAACTTATATCTAATACCTTTAGGCAAGCAATTCCTGTAAATCTATTGAATCTATTGATATGAATTTAATTTTATAATCTGAATCTCGGAAAGTGTTCCGACGATTTCCATGAACTTTAGTATGCAGGCAAGCTTCGGGGACGATAAATCTATCTAGGTATAATGTTAACAAAATGTTGTTTTGTCCGTGTTTTCAAGCTATGAAAAAACGAAGCTCGAAAGCAAAGCAAAGTTAGGAACTACAGGATAACATTTTAATTCAGAAGTTTCAGAAGTCATCCCCAATTACATGATTAACTGTGTGCATCTAATACGTCTGGTAAAACATCTTTCCCTTTACAATATCATTCTGATGTTCATTGTAATGTACCTAATATTACGGAGGAAGTAAACACGTCTCCGTCAGCTATTCAGAACTATGTTGTCCGACACACTCCGAACCACAATAGAACATTTCTGGTAAAATTATTGAACTGGGTTACCTTTACAGAACAGTTTTCATTAGGCAGGGTACGAGAGTGGCACTATCCATTAATGATCAAGAGTTTTAAAACGAAGTCTACCGTCGAAATTCAATGTGAACTTACTATCCTACTATTTTTATCGGAGCAGTCTTTGTTCCTCTCCCTATCAAGTGTGTCATCTCTGTCAGCTACATTGTGTTATTTAGGTCAACTGATGCAGCTCGACAAGACGTGCCGTTAAATTTTTAAAGTAGATACAAACATAACATGTCAATATTTCTTCTGTAAAATGACGGAAATAGTTAAATTTATAAACTACTAGCAGCGCCCGCGGTGTTGCCCGCGTAGTTCCCGTTCCCGTTGTTTTTCATAAAAAGTACCCTATGTATTCTTCCAGACTATAATCTATCTGTGTTCCAAATTTCAGCCCGACCCGTTCAAACTTTAATAAATAAATAAATAAATAAATATTGATGGACAATTCACACACAACACCATCTGACCCCAAACTAAGCAAAGCTTGTGTGATGGCGGCCAAATAGCTGATATAATACATATATAGTTTTAAATACATACTTATTATATATAAAAACACCCAGACACAGTGCAAACATTTGAATTCATCACACAAATATTTGCACTGGGTGGGAATCGAACCCACAACCCTCGGCTTCGCAGGCAGAGCTACTACCAACTAAGCCACGAGGCCAGTCAAAACTTTACTACGTACTTATTAACTTTAGAACGTGATTGAGCAACAAACATCCAAACATTGATTGACATTTAAAATATTAGTAGGATTTCAAAAGGACTTGTCGAAAAACTGCCCAAACTGCTCAAACTTTCCCTAGCGTAGGAAGTGCAGAGTTATTACCTACTACTCCTGTCTAATCGAAATAAACTAGGTTTACGCATATTTTGAGCGTACATAAAAACTTATAATAAGCAGTAGGTATTCTACTTAACACTGGACGATTTAAAAACCTATCTAAGTCACTGAAAATTTGTAAATAACGTGTGTTTTATTTTTATTTAACGAGGTTATTTATAACTTACTTCCCATCTTTATCCGAGTATATCAAGTGTACGATCTGCTGATGATGAATGTTTGAAAGTGGAAATGTGATGCAGAAAACTTTGCATTGAGAAGTAGAAATATTTTTGATTTTTTTTTTTTCAAATAAAGAATGATGAGATGAGCAGGACATGTGCCTGATGGTAAGCAACATGCCTGCCATATAACAACACAGTGACACGCAGCTGTTGGAACATGAAGAGTCCAAATCATTACCTACACTGCGCTCGTCACCCAGAGATCTAAGTTGTATTTTCTCTGGGAAAATTGCCCTTCAAACCGGAACACAGTAATGTTTGCACATTACTGCTTGGCGGTAGAATAACTGGCAAAGGTGTGGTCCTTCCCCAGGCGGACTCTGCCAAGAGTCCTACCACTACAGGATTACACTACATTATTTGTTTAAAAACTATCCATAACATTTTAATATTACGTTCAAAATAAATGTAAATTTTAAAGGTGTTAATCCATGTAGAAGTGCAATTACTCCCAAACTAGGAGAATTTTCGCTGCTCCGCAACTAGATGGTTAATTAACAAAAGTCATCCAGATATTAAACGTAATGAATGATTTGCGTGGTCTTCCACGCAAGATCGCTTTTAGCGATAAGATCGCCAATGGCTACTATATTTTAGGTGTTATCTTAGGTTCATGTTTGTTTTGTAAGTGAAATAGAGAGTGTATCTGCAGGTATATATGATAACGTACTGAGTTCGTTATCGACGAATATTAAATAAACAAAAAATGATCATCCGGTGATAAAATGTGATGTCCTTTCTTTACCCTTTACTCTCACTACAAGTATAATAACTACAAAATAAAATACAGTAAAATAAACACTTGAAAAGAATCTTCTTCGCGCAAGATACCGTCGCATCTACCTACAAGTGAGCTATCAACGCCAAGTCCGCTATAGACTATCCACATTACTTATCTAATGGATATGACAAATATGTCAGTGTCTAGCTCGATGCAACGCACACAATCCATTAGTGTTCACTTAACGATCTGTACGTAACGTAATACAATGAAGTTAATATACCTACTGATGCAGGATTTACTGTCGTAAAACTAAACATTGCTTTTTTGTATAGTGTAGACTGTAGAGGGATGGGACAAGCATGCCCAGTCAGTGCATCATCACTCGCTTAAGGTCGCGCGGTTTTAGCCTACAGCTAGACCGTTCCTCCCAGGGAACAAGTGCCAGTCTCGGTTGTCGGACGCACGGCTGAGCGCTCGCGCAACACGTTTCCCGCGCATATTGTTATTAGATATGTCGACAACCCTCCGCGCTAGACAGGGACAGAGTTACGCGTTAGAAAGAGCGCAAATGTTTATTTGAAAATCGCGACAGGTATTGCGAGCTGAATTGAACTTTGTTGTGTCCCAGCAAGAGTCGCTATTTATATAATTGTTTTCGGTAAGTGAGGCTTCTGTACTTGTACTAATATTTATTCTGTGGCCCAGTGCCCGATGGTAAGTAAGTGACACGCAGCGATAGGAACATGCACAGTCCAAATCATTACCATGCACTGCACTACGGTCGCCCTCAAGATATATTTAATATGTATCTATGTATCATGGACGTATAAAAAAGTCGGACGTAATCTCGCTAAAACAAAAACTGTGTGACTAGAGTCGGACACATTTGCACGGATGCGTTGTCAGGTTGCCACTGATAGGCTCTGACACGCACACATATACACAAGTTGCGCGTGTAATGACCCACTGATGTGTACGTGTCAGCATGTACCTATGTGACAGCGCACACGTGTAGGTACATGTTATGTGGCCGACTCGATGGACACAGTTTTTGTTTTAGCTAGACTACGTCCGAAATTTTTTATACGTCCATAGTATGTATAAGATGATTTATCTTTGTACCCTGTAATTTCTCTAAAAACTTTGCCCTTAAAACCAGAACACGATGATGTTTGCATCGATTCAAATGTTTGTGTAATGACTACAAATATGTGTACTGTGTTTGGATGTTATCTATAAAAAATATAATTTAAAAATAATAAAGGTAAGTAGTATATTTTATCAGCTGCTATAATAATAATAATAAAGTTTATTGGTACCAAATTGTGACTTAACTAATCTTACAAAGTTCAATGATTGTATTACAATTCCAAAGTAATTTAGTAATTACTCATAGTACAAGCTTTGCTTAGTTTGTGGCTAGATAGTGTTGTATGTGAAATGTCCAGAGAACAATATTTATTTATTTTATTCGAATCTACCACCACAGGAATGTGACTTAATTTTTTTCCACAAGACCACCACGGTCTTAGACTTCTGACAATAGAACCTGATTCCGTATCGTATTAACAGATACTCACTAAAGTGATAACAAATTGCGTTCTCATAATACCCATTAATTTGCGGATGTTTGTGTTTGAGTTAATAAAGTATGTTTATTGCTCGTTCCCATAATTGTTAAGAATTTGACTGTTGAATACGAAAACATTTACTTTCAATGGAAACATCTTTCTAGCCAACTTTCACACAGAATTTCTGTCAAGTCCAGTAGGCAGTAGAAGATGTATCTCTGAGGCCAAGTCATAGATATTATTTTATACATAAAAAAATGTTTGTGTTCGTTAATCTTCCCACCAATCCTATGAAAGTTTGTTTTCAATTACAACGTCGGAACAGCTTTACAGATCGGTTTGAAATTTGGAACAAGAATAATGCATAGTATAGTAAAAATACAATGATTAAGTACCTAATTTTAAGAGAATTTATTAGGTTATTAAGTTGAATCAATTTCTATGTATCACAAGTATGTATTTACGATTTTGTAAGTATTATATCAGGTACCTGGCTTTCATATTATAAGCTTAGCTTAGTTGGAGCTAGTTTAATAATTTTATTTTAATAACATGACAAAAAATTACCCCTATAATTTTATTATCATATTATTTTAATAAAAATTTATTAATTTTTAGAATTCTAATAAATATTATTATTGGACATTGACAAGTGAGGAATATCAGCCAACCAATTTCATCCTGTCATTTTTTGGTGCTTTTGTTTGCTGTTGGTGTGCGAGCGCATCGTGATAAAATCCTTCTGATGACTCTTTGCGAGTTTTTTTGGCACAAAATAAGTATAAATTAAAAAAATCTACCGTGATCTAACTTTTGTCTCAAAATATTCCAAGTGTTAAGCTAAAACCACGAAATCTATTCCAAAATTATATCTATTTCAGAATTATTATTTATATAAACGAAAAATATTCTATATCTATAACGGATAGTTATTTTATAATCCAGTACCTAGTAAAACTATTTTGAAACTACGAAAATCACTTACCACCGAAGTTTGTTAGTTTTAATTTGAACTAAGCTTCTCAAACACATTAGTTTATTTCTGGGTAACTCTTAGCAGTTATTATCTAACACCCAGTTAAGTGCACATCGCATTGTAAACACATAAATATGTCGTCTGCATGTCTTGATCGTGAAAGTGTTACGTGATTTGTGACCTTTTAGGCCCGTCGTCGCCCACTCGTCTAATATGAGTGGTTAGGGTGACAATTAAAAAGATTATTGACAATAACTAAAGCAAGTTAAAGTAGAATACTAATCAGATGCGAATCAGAATCAAGCGTTGATGAGTTCAATTTTATTTGAGACTCAATACGGAATTTTTAGTAGTAAGACACGTGGTTGAGTCCACCTGGGAAAGTATTTTATAGCAATGCAATATCTAATGCGTCAAAATAATTGTGGACAACAAATTGGAGACTTACATTTTTATCTCAACTCGCTCGATATGGGATTCAAATGAAAGAGCATGACTAGTAGAATTCTATCCACTATGGCAAATTTTAAATCCAAGATCATTGGGGGTACTTAACTATTTTTTTTAAATTTTGTTCTTGTCTGAAAATTTCATTTGTTTTGTACGAGAGACAAAACGTAACGGTCATATCAAGTCAGTTTAGATCGTCATTTGTTTATGTGCATATTTGAATGATTTATTGTTTTCAATAAACATACTATAGACTACAGGCCCGAGAACAAAATTTATGGGTCATATGGACCACCAGGAGATCTATGTAGGATGATAGAAGGGTATAAAATAATAAGATCCAGCACTATGCTGTTACTTGTAAGCTGTCCAATTGAGTGCAGTTGAAGAGGGGGGTTGCAACCCTTGATCATTTCTCCTTGTCGCTTGTCTATATATCTATTTTTACGCGATGATACATGAGCATAAGATATCCTATAATTTACGAATAGTTAAAATTATTTATTCAGAACTGAATTTTCTGTTTTAGTGACTCATCATAGAGAACAATCTTGCTTGCAGTGTCTTGACAAGTCAACATGTAACAGACACCCTTTTTATGCTCTCACTAGCTACCAGAACTGCATCCCACTTTTACCATTAAAAGAAGTCTGTCTAATTAGCCAACATCAACCTTATTTCTACGGTGCGAGTGACTATTTTTCTGCGATACATGTCAAGAACCTGAATGCTTATGTAAGCTCTTTGTTCAAACAGCTTCGATATCTAGGCATGTGAAATTAGTATGTGGATATAACTTGTTTGCACGCTTATTACTTAATAGATTCATGTGTAATTGCAGTTAAATTAAGTAATGGTGGTAATCAATGACAACAGCTAGACCAATTTTAGAAATTAGATTGATTGCACTCCAAGAGATATTTATTTTCTAAGAAAGGTAAACGGCAAATATAGTTTTTGTAAGTGTTTCATCTTTCTAAGTTCCCAAACTACGCAAATGAATCATACTTCGTCATAGTCATCCGACTTCGTCATAGTCGAAAAATTAGTACCTATTTACTAACAAAATCTAGCGTACCTAACCTACCTCTATTATAACGGTTATCACATTTCTCCAGGTGGTTATATTCACGGATGTTGGGTTATATTATATAACCATAACTCTGTTATGCTTTAAATATGTGCGTGAATACTAATATAGAGTTAGTATATTTAGGTTAGCCCCTTTGTAGAAATAACATAAAAATATCTGTGAATCGAACTCACAAGATTGTACCTTTGCACCTATCCAAAAAGATTCTGACACGCTCGTGCCGATATAAACCATCAGATGTGCCCTGATCATCTTGAAATTGGTAATAAAATGTGTCTCTGTGTAGCGTAAGTGGCTTATACACCACCAATCTACTTGACCCCTAGAATCGCTAGCAGCGAGGTATGCTTTGGTTCTATTTATTTTGGTTTTTGACAACGAATAGTGATAAGCACAGATATCGGGTGATAGGTAAAACGTCCGGCGTTCACCGCTTCTTGCCACCGACTAGAACAGAAAGTGTGAGCTCACTCTTCCAAACAATGACATAATTCCATGCGTCTGAAGTTTGAGAGGGCACATGAAATGGTTTATATCGATGCCGGTCCGCTGCTCCGCCGCCGCTCCAACGCTACGCCGCTACATTATGATGTCAATCGGTCAGGAACCTGTAAGATTGTCCCTAAACTAAAAATGTTTTACACCTTTGTTAACCCGTGGTTAACCCTACCTATACTTATTTTGCAACGCTTATTCCTAAGCTTCGTCGTTTCGACTACACTGTCACAAAAATAGATTTGTGAGGGTGTATTGAATAAAACCCTTTTTTACATTAGTTTTTAACTATAACCATTTATTAACAATATTCAACATTCCTATTTAATTATTTTTTATTTCTTAATCACCCTTTTTATTGCCTAAATTATAGGCTATATTTTTCGCTCCATATTAAAATGTTTGTATTTAAAGAGGTTTTCACTTCAAAAATTGCAAGTGAAACGCGGTTGGCTCTTGCTTTATACAGAATAACAGAGTCTATGAAGATTCGATAATCACTACAAAGCGTTTCGAGAAGCAGTAAGTACCTATTTTACAGCACCTGATCTGTTTAACTTTAACTACTTATAGTAATAAATAAAAAAATAAGTAGTTTAAACATTTTTAACATCAAAGGAATCAAAGCCTTGCGTAAGAATAATTTGTCTCAGGATCAAAGATGAAAAAATATAAGTACTTACCTAAACATTTGGCATGCGAAGGTTGGTAATTGTAGTAGTAAACAATTTCATAACAAACTGGACCGCGGCCATACCTCGTGGCTATAGTTATGACTTTTCTATAGAAATTAACATGAAAGGGTATAAAGTACTACACTAAGTCGTAAAGGTAGACTTGGGAGCAAAGTAAAACTGAAATTTTAGAATGCTCTCAGAAATGTCGGATTTACTAAATTTTAACATGAATCACTTTCTTTCATATTCGTTGGCTTGTTCGGCACTGCAATGTAATGTAACTTACCACCTAAGAAAGGATCGAAAATCCTTGCTATAAAATTAAATATAACTGTTTAATATTCTCATAGAAAGAAAACATGTTGGTGAAGCCGATTTTTTTTTCACATTGTAAGTATCCTATTCACATGTAAACTGACGACTGGCAGTAGTTGACACAGAAAATTATAATCACTGGCAGACAAAGAGTCTACGTATACATACTACGTATAGAGTTAGAACAAACGCTTTACACCGAAAGCACGGGTCTGATCGCTCTTGTTTTGTTGCTCTTGTGGAAGTGTCGTACTTTTGTCGCGGCACACCACTATCTTGCCATAGCTAACACACACCTCATCTGCTTACGATTGATACAAAGGAAGCGTGCGGAAAAACCTGATCTATTTACTTATTCCTTATCTAAGCTGGCAGATATCTACAACTATCCTTTTCAATCTTTGGGCTGATTCCTGCTTTTAATCAAAATATAACGTCAAACTCGCCAAAACACTTGGTCACTGCTTTTGCTAATTTAGTTGGAACACAATTTAGAAGTATTAAACATTTTTAATACATCCTAACACAGATCCCGAAAATACGCCGTAGTTCACTATACAATTATACATTATATTATGTACCTATAGTGAACAACTGTGATTATATAAAATAACAAAAAATTGTACTTACACATCGAAAAATTTGTTGAGTGTGTGACTTTAATTTACAAATTGAACTCGATTAAGTATACTTGAGTTGATTTGGTGGATTTGAAATCTACCCAACCGATCCGTTTAAAGTGAGGTGGCTCCACTTACGGAATTACAGACCACCCACTGGGTAATCATTTGACACGTCAACGTGCCCTGTAGAGCGTTATTTCTTCTATTCTAGAGTGACGTGGGAACGCCGGAACCCTCGAGTTGAGTCAGGAACAATGGAGTCAGTCCACTTGATGATCAGCACCGGGAGGTGATGGAGCCACTGAACGAATAAGTTGCTTTGAAATCTTTGCAATAATGTTAAAGGGTACTTAGTTTTGTCCTTGATTTTGATTTTAACAATACTAACATTTTTTTTGCTAATGTCTAAATTTTCTCACAGGTTTAATTTAATTTAAAATTCTAATAATAATAATATAGCTTTTAAAAATGTCTCAATTATATATATAAGTTCACACACAACACCATCTGACCCCAAACTAAGCAAAGCTTGTAAATATGGCGGCCGAATAGCTGATATAACACTTACATAGTTTAAATACTTACCTACTTATTATGTTAATACTTTTAGGATTCATTTTGATTTATTGGATAATAATAGCCGTGGCCTAGGGCTAGAAAGTGCAATTTCATAATCGTGAAGACGTAGGTTTGGTTCCCGTCTGCACTTCCGAACATTTGTGTAAATTTATGTGAAAGAAGTGTAAAAATATACATGTATTAGTTATTCGTCACCATTGGCTTTAACAGTGAAAGGAAAACATCGTTAGGGAACTTCATGTTCCAAGGAAAATATTGTTTGAGGAAATGTGTCATCCACCAATCCGCACTTGGCCAGCGTGGTGGATTATAGCCTCAACTCACTCCTTGTACGAGAAGGCCTCGAGTCCCATCAATAAGCCCATAAAATAGGCAATGCATTAGTCAATGAAAATTCGAAGTTACATCAAGATTTGTTTAGAAAACATCAGAATTAATAAGAACAAGAAACATCCAAACCCACACAGCTATATTATTTGCAGGGGGACTCATATTAAACATACTCTATTATAAACTTCTGATGTCAATAACAAAGGTACGGAAATAAAGGAACAAGGAACTGGAACCCTGAAAGGGCTAGACTATACTATAAATAGCACAGTAGCAAAATACACGACAATATATACAATAGGTGTAAAGTTAAAAATAGCTTTTAATCGCGTTTCACACACCGTTGACAATAATCATCAAAAGAAGTAAACCCAGCGAAATAGGCGACAGAACTCAAACGAGTATCGAAACGCTTTCAAGTTAAATTGCTCGGAAACAATCCCTGTGAGTAAGCTTTTAAAGAATTAACGTATAAAATACTTGTGAAAATGGAGAGAATAGAGTCTCCACCAATTTTTTTGTACCGTCTATACGGAGCGGCACTATCTTATTTTATGTCTATTAATCGAGTTTTGGGTTAACAAGACTTTTAACACTTATTTCACTACGCGATTCGTATGCCTGATTTAATATTTAAATGTCTAAATAACAATACGCGTCGTCATAGAAACATTTTTAGATAGACTGCTGGGACTAGCAAGAAATGTGCACGATATTAAGTCACATGCTTACTCATAACAGCACAGCACTGACTATAACACTGAAATCATTGACTATAACACTGAACATGAATTGTTCAAATTACTGTTCAGCAGTTAGCACTGCACTGCGCTCGTCTTCGGAAGTAAGATAATTTTTATTTTTGTCTTGTGATTTTTCTGGAAACATTGACCTTCAAACCAGAATACAATAAAATGTTTGCATTAATGATTGGCGATAATATTAAAGACCTACTAACTGAAAAGGTCACAGCACTACAAAAAACAATGTTAAAAAAATAATTAAAATTGTATGCCGTCCACCATAACGGTTAGTATCTACCTACTCGTACGTTAGTAGATGAATTTCTGATCGAATGAAAGAACGGACTCTTAAAAACAAGAAAAGAAACCAAGGAAGATCAATTCTACGATGGCAAGAAGATTAAGAGGCGACAGCTGAGTAAAAATGAACAAAACAATATGCTTGGTAAGAAAGAGATGGTAGAACCTTCCACCTCAATATGGACGACTTTAAAATGACAACAAAACGTACAAAATTATGGTGTCGTATACTAATCCTACTAATCTTATAAATATCAATGTTTGGTTGTTTGTTGCTAAATCACGCCGTAACGTCTGAACGGATTGGGCTGAAATATGGAACATATAGATCGATTATATATAGTCTGAAGGAACACATAGACTATTTTTTATCTCGGGAATATCACGGGAACGGGAACTACGTGGGTAAAACCGCGGGGCGCTACTAGTAATATGTAATGGTTATTTGATAAATTAATGAATGCACATCATAATATTATAAGGCTATGCGCAGGGATGTATGGCGGATTCTAAAACAACTGAAATGTACCTATGTATGTAATGTTATAAGACAGAACTGACCGAATAGAAGTTAAGACGGTTAAGTTATACTTAATGTTTTATTTTTGGTCGACCACAACAAATCCAACCCTTCTAAACTTACCCGTCAATATTTTAGGCGTTATATTCTCACCCGTACATTTTTATTTACACTTTATACCTTTGTTATTTCATAGTCCGTTACGCAATCGGTAGATTATAACAATATTTTGAATTGACAATAGCGGCGTGTAGAAAATTCTAAGCACATCGTTATCACGACCATCTCCGGCGATACAATCTGCGCAGGAGTTTGCACAACCCGGGTGTACTGCATTGTATTGCCATAATTGTACGGATTAAAGATAGCAGAGACCCAACCGCTCACCGTTGCTGTGATTTTTAGGGTTCCGTAAAACGTAAAAACGGAACCCTTATAGATTCGTCATGTCTGTCTGTCTCTTTGTCTGTCCGTCCGTACGGTATGTCACAGCCACTTTTTGCCGAAACTATGAGAAAGAAAACCAATATTTATTTACCAATATTTAAATTTATTTTTACAAAAAAATAAAAAAAAGGGATGTCAGATACTTAGAAATGACACTCAAAATTTTTTTTTCATCAATCTATACGTGTGGGGTGTCTATCGATAGGTCTTCAAAAATTATGTTGAGGTACAGATCAGAAAATAGTTACTTCGTAAGTTGAGGTTTCAAATATCATTTTACCTACACTGAATAGTTTGCGCGTGAGACACTTCCAAAGTGGTAAAATGTGTCCCCCCCCCCCCCCTCTAACTTCTAAAATAAGAGAATGATAAATTGAAAAACAATATATATGATGTACATTACCATGTAAACTTCCAACGAAAGTTGGTTTGAACTCGATCTGATGAGTAGTTTTTTTTTGGTAGGTACGTCATAAATACATTATTATTAAAACATCGATCAAAATTACACCGAACTACAAGAATTTATTTACTATGTTACTTGATGCTACGGAACCCTTCATGGGCGAGTCCAACTCGCACTTGGGCGATTTTATTTAGTCAAGTTGACAACCATAGATTGTTATCAAGAACAGAATAGAAGGGGCACTGAGACGCAGGCGTTTATTATTGAATGTGACTATTCAAAATAACTGTGTAATAATAAATTAATAATTCATTACTGTGTTACGGTCTAAAGGGCAATGTCACAGATCAGAAAATAGGCAATGTTACCAGAGAAATGACAGGGCATAGAGATAAAATCTTCTTATATTTCTGGATGTGGAACGCAGTGCAGTGCTAGATAATAATTTGGACTCTTCATGTTCGAATAGCTGCATGTCACTGTGCTGGTATGGGCAGGCATGTTGGTTACTATCGGGCACATGTCCTGCTCATCTCGTATCTCTATACTATAAAAAACGCTTGTTTAAAAGCGACGTTACTATCGTATTTTCCAGATAATCCTACTAATACTATAAATGTCAATGTATGGATGTTTGGATGTTTGTTGCTCAATCACGTCCTAACGTATGAACGGATCGGGCTGAAATTTGGAACACAGATAGATTATAGTCTGGAAGAACACATAGGCTATTTTTTAACCCGGAAAAACAACGGGAACAACAGGAACGGGAACTTCGCGGGTAACACCGCGGGCGCTGCTAGTATTAAATTAATATTTGCGTACCTACATTTCACACTTTCTGGCCCTAAAATAATCAAAATTTGTATTATTAGAACCAAACAGGTGATATAATACTTTAATCAAACTTGTACTTATGAGAGATATAAACAGACACACAAAACAAATATTCACCATACAAAAATGTATTCTGCGTGAGAATCGAACCCACAACCTACGGATCTAAAATGATTTATCTACTATCAACTGATCCAGGAGGACAGTTCAACAAACAACAATATTGCACAAATAAATCGTATGTGCCTTTCGTATGAAAAGTAAACCTACCATATTTTCGATTAAGTTTTTCAGTCACAATAATACGATATAAGTAACTAACAGCTTACACCAAGCACATTTAAATTATCCGTTGACTAACTGAGGTCTAAATAATGAAAAAAATTAAACAACTCATAAGTCGATAAACTTTTACCTGACTATCGTAGTATTTTCCATAATGAAGTATTTTTGCTTTTTTATTTAGAGTGATTTAAGCAGAAAGGAACCATCGACGATAGTTCAGATTCGGGATTAAAACAAAACAAGACAAATATTCACAGGGTAAAAATATTTAGCTTACGTTAAAGTGCATAATTTAAATTGACTTCTGTAATAAATACCATTGAAGATTCTCAACTACACCTTAAAATTCTCATATTTGCCTTTCAAGGACCATAATATAGACGATCGTTGATTATCGCTTATCACCTCTTAATCATCCATTGCTGTATGGAGTATGAAGCTCAAGATTATTGGGGTCAAGGCCTAATTCACCACACAAGCCAACTATTAGTGGGCTCTTGACACATGTCCTCGAAAGATGTCTTTCTTTTGGAACGTGTCAGTTTCGCCACAGTATTTCCTTCAGCGAACTGAAAACTATTGACGATGACAAACTTATACAACGATCCTGGGAAAAATACATAAGACGACGACTTCATGCTTGACTCGGACAGTCCGCTCTGGACCATAACGTGTTAGACATTTTTATTAAGAATGTAGTTTTAACCATCAGTATAAATTAAAAGATGTGCCCTGAGCACCTTAAAATTGCGTCTCTGTGTGTAGCGTGAGTGGTTTACAACTACTAATCTACTTGACCCCTAGAATCGCTAGCGGCGAGGTATGTTGCGGTTCTACTTATTTTGGTTGTTGACAACGAATAGTGATAGGTATAAACATCTGGCGTTCACCGCTTCCTACAACCAACAAAAACGAAAAGAGTGAGCTCAATCTTCCCAACGATAACATAATTCCGTGCGCTTGAAGTTTGGAAGCGATTTTTATTTATGGGTTTTTAAAATTCACTGTTTTTCTCTACTTTACGTAGATCGTCATAACACCTAGCCGCAGGATGCCCCATACTTCGCTTGCATCACTTTGCTTAACGCCATCCTTGTATCGTGTTAATACATTTGTCGCTTATCTATCATGATTGATGAGAGGGTCATGCTGTGCAGATTCAAATGATCGATGATTTTCGATTGGCTACCGGCTACATTAAAAAAAGTAGTGTCATGTTGCAGTAATCATTTGTGTTCTCTAATAAAAGCGTGAGAATCCGCAAACATGACCATTTTAGTCGGTAGTCCGTTTTTAATTTTAAATAAATAAATATTGGTGGACAATTCACACACAACACCATCTGAGCCCAAACTAAGCAAAGCTGGTACTATGGCGGCCAGATAAATACTTATACAACACCCCAACACAAAATATATAGGTTTACTTAGGAAAACTACAAAATGGTAAAAACACAGTTTCAGATAGTTTATCGAGTTTTTTACCCGATTGCGCGACGCAAAGGAGTGGTAATGTGTTTAACAGTCTATGTATGTATGTATGTATGTATGTTTGTATGTTCCTTTGAGGCACTATACAGACCAAACGCCTGGGCCGATTTTTATGATTCACACGTCAATCGATTCCTCTTAATCTGGCGAATGACACTAAAGACATGACATTAGTGTAAGTCCAATATGGCGGCTCCAGGACGCCATATTGTCCAAATTAAAAAAATGAAAATAACCAAAATATGTCAAGAGGGGTATCGTTGAATAGGTATTTAAAAATAATGTTTAGCTTTCTCTCAATGTTTTTCGATTTGACTGACCGTTTAGGATGTATATCGATTTAAAGTTGAGTAACAACCATTCTCACATTTATAGGTTTTTAGGTAGCAGAAAACTTCGTATAACTAACTATACGTGTGAATGTGGATGGACATTATATACTAATGTATCTAGTAGGCATCGATATAAATTAATAGATGTGCCCTGAGCACCTTGAAATTGGTAATAAACTGCGTCTCTGTATGTATCGTAAGTGGTTTACAAACAACCCATCTACTTGACCCCTATAATCGCTAGCGGCGAGATTTGCTGTGGTTCTACTTATTTTGGTTGTTGACACCGAATAATGATAGGTAAAAACGTCCGGCGTCCACCGCGTCCTGCAACCGACTAGAACGGAAAGAGTGAGCTCACTCTTCCCAACGTTGACATGATTGCGTGCGCCGTGAAGTTTGGGATGGGGCCCATCTTGCGTTCTACGATCTATGCTAGTAGGTATATTGGACTACCTTTTTTTCGTACGTGCAGGAAATGTATTTACGCATACCCTACTGCCCCGCCCGGGAGACACAGCCGCGTTATGTTGCACTCTATATCATGTATAGATATGATGCCCCTATCTACTAATAAACCTATATGGGGTTTCAACTCTGCCGCTGATAGTGGGAACACGGAACCGCTCTCGGATTGCTCCGCCTCGGTCGCCCATCTCCAACTTCAAACGATTTAGTAGGTACTCAACGTCAATCGAAAACCTATACTAACACAAAACTATAAATATGAACTACATGCAGTAGAAAATCCTACATATTATTTCAGTAGAAACGAAGACATTTGGTCAACAACCAAAAGATGCATATTATTATGTTGAGCATATTAACATTCACAACATTGTTCATAACTAAAAAGTATAAAAAAATATATAATTTAAAAACTCAAAAACCCGACTGCGTAAAAAGTGAACCAAACTACGTTCTAGCATACTAAAAAAACTAAAAAGAATAAAACAAGCATTTAGATTTCTGGTGGTCTAGAATTCTATAATATGTTATTGTATTAATACTATTGAAGTATATACAATATTTTCTAATAAAAGAACATTACAACTGAACAGTCGGGATCCATTGAACAATTACATTGTATGTCGAATAATAATGGATCCCGACTCTTCAGTTGTAATGTTCTTTTATTAGAAAATATTGTATATATTTCAATAGTATTAATAAAATAACATATTATAGAATTCTAGACCACCAGAAATCTAAATGCTTGTTTTATTCTTTTCAGTTTTTTTAGTATGCTAGAACGTAGTTTGGTTCACTTTTTACGCAGTCGGGTTTTTGAGTTTTTAAATTATATATTTTTTGTGCAGTAATACTTCTTTTGGGGCGTTAGAGAAAAATGATGAGAGTAGATATTTTTAGGGTTCCGTAAAACGTAAAAACGGAACCCTTGATAGATTCGTCATGTCTGTCTGTCTGTCTGTCTGTCCGTCCGTATGTCACAGCCGAAACTATGAGAACTACACTGTTGAAACTTGGTAAGTAGATGTATTCTGTGAACCGCTTTAAGATTTGAACAAAAAAAAATAAAAAAAAGTAAAATTAGGGATGTTTTTTCATCAAACCTACACGTGTAGGGTGTCTATCGATAGGTCTTCAAAAATGATGTTGAGGTTTCTATAATCATTTTCGTCTACACTGAATAATTTGCGCGGGAGACACTTCCAAAGTGGTAAAATGTGTGTAACTTCTAAAGTAAGAGAATGAAAAATCTAAAAAAAAAAAGATGTACACTACCATGTAAACTACCAACAAAAATTAGTTTGAACTCGATCTGATGAGTAGTTTTTTTTAGTACGTCATAAATACACTATTATTGAAACTTCGATCAAAGTTACAACGAACTACAAGAGCTATGTGTACTATGTATATTATGTTACTTGCTGCAACGGAACCCGTCATGGGCGTGTCCAACTCGCACTTGGCCACTTTATTTTAGATATGTGTGTAGAATCAGGTAGTCAACATTTTAGCAAACATTGTAACTAACTTCAGGTTAATACTTTTTGCGTGGAACATATTATTAACGCTATAGTTGAATTTAGACTTCTTAGCACGAGAAATTAAGAGAAGATGTGATAACTTCTTGCGGGCGCACGAAAGTACAGACACGTATTTTTTAAATAAATATTCGTGGACAATTCACACACATCATCATCTGACCCCAAACTAAGCAAAGCTTGTACTATGGCGGCCAGATAGCTGATATAATATATGGGTGGACAATTCACACACAACACCATCCGACCCCAAACTAAGCAAAGCTTGTGTGATGGCGGCCAGATAGCTTAATATACTTAATACTTATATAGTTTTAAGTACATACCTACTTATTATATATGGTCCTATGTCAGAACTTAGTCCTTACTGCCTTGTGAGTACTTACTGGATTTTACGTTTACGCAGAAGTTTACTATGGCACACCTTTTGTCGAGCCCAATCGGAAGATTGTACGAGTATGTCAAAATGTTAAATGTAAGACCAATTGATGGTTATATTTTTTTCAGAGTTAGCCTCAAAAGTAAAAGTAGTGCAATGCGTTTCGTCGACTTAGTACAGATATTTAGTAGGTAACCCCGTTTAAATATGTTCCTATCAAATATTGCAATGCAACAAAACAGTTGCGCGCGACCCACATTGTCAAATTGTTGAACTACGTAAACACAATTTAACTTTCGCAAACAAAAGGAAACCGTTCTCATTGTTGTACAAGTTTGTATGTATATAATTACATAATGTTAGTAGTTTAAAAGCTCCCATCCGAAATTACAAAAGATTATTTAATTTCTTATTGAAATAGTAGTTTTTACGAATAAGTGAATAGTGTGGTATTTCGCTCGGCCATTGCGAGAATTGTGTCTTTAGGATAGCTATCATCACATAAGATAGGATAGCAGAAGTCTTTGTAGAGCCTGCTTGAGGAAGCACTACACTTTTGCCAGTTTTTCTACTGCCAAGTAAGAATATGCTAATTACTAATATTAATTACTAATACGTTCTGATTTGAAGAGCAGTTTCCCAGAGAAATTACCGGGTAAAGATTTTCCGGGCAGTTTGTCTCCCGTTTTGTTAAAATAACGTAGGTAGGTATATGAAATGCATGCGTGGGTGTGTGCGTAACTGCATGCTGATCATACTCCAGAACAGCATCCTGCTGAAACACAAGACGTTGTGCTCACCGAATATATCTCACATAATATAATATTTAACAACCGCATAAAAACCAGAAATTAACATAAGATGAAAAATCAGATGACATGTAATTCAAGAAATAAATAAAAACCTAAAAATTAAAAGAAGAAGAGGAAGACATTCACCAGCTGACTATTTTTATTATTGTATAAATTCAGATCAAAAAAAATTGTTTTGCCAGGCATATTGCATGCCTCTCGAAGAGGACAGTTTGTATCGGATATCGGTCAACTTTTAAAATGTTGTAAATGTTTATTAATGTGATATATTTCCTGCAAACAGCAATAAAGATATTTGTGTGATATTTTTGTGTTTGTATTTACAATTACAATGTAATTCGATGTGTTTGTATTTGTAAGTGTTTTTTTTTAAATAACGAGTGACGAGACGAGCAGGACATGTGCCTGATGGTAAGCAACATGCATGCCACATAACAGCACAGTGACACGCAGCTATAGGAACATGAAGAGTCCAAATCATCACCTAGCACTGCACTGCGCTCGTCACTCAGAGATCTAAGATGTTATATCTCTAAGCCCTGTAATTTTTTAATTTTTTTTATAGCATAGAGTGACGAGACGAACAGGTCATGTGCCTGATGGTAAGCAACATGCCTGCCACATAACAGCACAGTAACACGCAGCTATTGGAACATGATAATCCAAATCATTACCTAGCACTGCACTGCGCTCGTCACCCAGAGATCTAAGATATTATGTCTCTAAGCCCTGTAATTTCTCTGGAATCATTGCCCTTCAAACCGGAACACAGTAATGTTTGCTTGGCATTACTGCTTGGCGGTAGAATATTTGGCAAAGGTGTGGTACTTCCCCAGGCGGACTCTGCTAAGAGTCACCACAAAGTGTGAACGCACGTGCGTGTGAATGTGTGTGCGTTAGTGTTCGTATTTATGGGTGTGTGTGATAGCGAGTGTCCGGTGAGTACGGTGAATATGATTATAATTATTTTTGGGTAGGCCTCAGGTGGCCTGTAGGTACCTACTGCCTACCGAACTAACCTAACCTACTAACTGTCCTTACGCAAATATGCGACACATACTTGAACGGATTTCATATACATGCCTAAATCACCTCATCACATGACGTCACTACATCGTAGGACAATACCGCAAGGGTGTCACACATCTGTGACTTCGGTACGGCCTAGGCTTGAACTGCCGCCAATAAGAAAGTTCAAGGAACGACCTGGCATTTCCGAAAAGGATGCTACGGCTCTAGCAGGGTGAATCTGGCACCAATGCCATCAGTACACTTGAAGCTAGTATGTAAGCAGGTCTAATTTTGTATATTTTTTTTAAACCTTGTGTTACGTAAAACTATAAGTAGCCCGCGTATGTATACGCGTAGTCCCGTTACTGTAATTTTTCCATGATAAAAAGTGTGTTATCTGATACGTCCTATATGTCATTCCAAGATTTTTTCTGTGTTCCAAATTTCAACTTGGTCCGTGAAGTCGTTCCGACGTGATACGGGATTGAATATCAAAGCCAAACATCCACTTTTGCATTTATAATGTTAGTAGGATGCAATATTGTAAGTCACTTTTGTAGACATTTTAAGTATTACAGAACCCCATCCATTCTTATAGCTGAAAAACCTTCTACTACAAGATCCCGATATGATTCTCTTCATATTGTTTGCTAATACTGCTTGATGAACCTAGAGAACAATGAATTATTTGTGTCAAAGGTTATTATTGTCTTAAAACGTGATTTATTAAGTCACAACAACAGGTCTACAGAACCACATCCATTCTTATAGACCATTATTATCTACTACAAGATCCCGATAAGATTCTCTTCATATCGTTTGCTAATACTGCTTGATGAAGCTGGAGAATAATTATTTGTGTCAAATGTTATTATAGTCACACAAAAGTTTATTTATTAAGTCACAACAACACGTCTAACTAACAGGAAGATTGGTTCTTAATTTATATGGTCAAAGTAATCATAGCACTGCGATTATCTCAGAATTCTATACACAATTTCCTTATTTAGTAAATTGCGACAGACAGCCGGTTCACGCATTATGGACCTATCACGCACAGATTTAAAAGGAAGGAAATAAATATAAAATGTGGTATTCTTGTTTATGTACTTAATCAATTTGTTTTTGCCTTTTAGCTGGAAAAAAGAGCATTGGATGTTTGCCAGCATGTTTGTAATAGATTGACGATATTCGGAGGGTGGCTGGTTAGCTGATCAAATATTTGTGATGTACCTTTGCTTCCTAACATTTATTGACAGCTTAAAATATGAGCTGATAAATTGCCTAAGTATGTTACGTCACAATTATCTTACTAAGACGCTGCAGTTTTTATCGACTATGAGTATTTTTGTGTCCAGTTAAAAATACAAAAAAAAATCTGTTTGCACGTTGTGAATGATTTCACAATGTTTTTTTACCTCTAATAGGTGTACGCTTTTTTTTTTACTTTTATAGGTTAATGTACCATAGTACCATATATGGCTATCGGTCTGGTGTCTTCTTTGGTGTGTTTTACACTTGACCATCATCTCGCCTGTTTGTTAAGCAACGATGCGGTCTACGATGGAGCGGATAATATAAAAACCAAATATTCATTGGGAGCTTGTATCGGACACAAGGCACAAATGGTGTTCGTATTTGCACTCTGCCTTAAATGAGCTTAAACCGTAGTGACGTAATGGCACAATAATGATTCGTTGGTTCAATCCCGCCTCCACCTCTGAGATTTTTTTTCAATTACAAATATATAAACTTGTCATCACCGCTAGCTTTAAAGGTTTAAAGTAAAGTAATGTTGTGAAGAAATGGGTATGTTTCAAGAAAGACACATTTTGAAAACATTCGTTGTCTGCCAACTCGAACTTGAGCAGGACCATAGAATAGATAATACAGATAGAACGGACACTCCCCACCCCCCGCCAGTTTCAAGCTTCCTACCCCGCAAGAACGCGAGAAGCACTCAACGAAGGGTTATATCGGACGACAATTTCCTATGAGAATACGACCATGACGCTGTGTTGCTGTGTTATTTAAATTTAGGTACCAATTTTTTCATCTGTTCAACGAAACAAGAATAACAGATTTTTAATTTCATAAGAATTTCTATAATATAGGTACTAGGATTGAATCGTTTTTCTACTGTGTTTTGATAAGTTCACAATTTTAAGTTAAGAATAAGAGATTTTTGATTTCATAAGAATTTCTACAAAGATTGAATCATTTTTATAAACTGTGCTACTGGTTTTAGAAGTAAGCGCCAACACTGAAGTCCTGTGACGAAATTATTAAACTCATTGTTTTTAAACTGCGGCTTTCGTTAATCGTTGTGAAATACGTCAGTGGCGCCAATAACGTATGGTAACGAGTGATGGCGCGGAGTATAGTTCGCTTAGTCGCTTAGTGTTGCCAATTTAGTGGATTTTTTTACTAAGATTGCTACTATTCAGATTTATTGGTAAGTGATTATTTCTTAGCATTCAACCGACTCAAAAAAAAGAAAGAGGTTCTATATTAGACTATCTGTACTTTTATGTGCGTCCATGTATATATTATGTCGGTCAATAGTGAACAATGAATATAGGATTTCATCTAGTAGTATGCTTATTTAAGATTTAGTAATGCTATATTGGTAATGGTATATGCTAAGAGGTTATGAAGATGATGATGATGATTACATCGGATTGCAAACAGTATTGGTGAACTTCAAAAAAACGCCTACAAAACTACACTGATAAAAAAACATGTTAGCCACTAATTTGGGTTATGGGAGTGGTAGGTGTAATTTTTTTTCCTAAAATATATTTACATACAATTATTAGATTTTTTTGAGATTAGATACAATTATTTTGTGCCGAGGTCAGGGTACGATTTGGGCCATGTCTCCTTTGATGTTTCTTTTTTTTTGGTAGATCACAGTTTTGAAATATGAAAACAAAACTAAAAATTATTTTTGTTCAAGTTTTTTATGATCGTCGTTGAAATTTGGTCAATTAAGTTTCTGAATTTAATTTCAAATTAAAACTGATTTTTGTTTATTCGGCTCACATATGATTGTGATTTGAGTATAATAGACTCACTTACTATTGTCACAATACTTATTTAAAGTTTTATGCGATCCTTACTATAATGCGAATAAATAAATCACTATTTATCAATATACAAAAGTAATATTTTTTAAGCAATTAGGAATAAATTAAATCTGGAACTAGCAACATTATCTTTCCGGCCGGTTCGTAGTTTGTTTACAAAATTGAATTGTGAGTTTTGAGTTGAAAAATCATGTTTTTCTTTACTGTGCTGACATGAGATGTAAATAATTAATTTGTGCAGTGTATGATACCTACAGTACCCGGCGATAAATATTGCACATCGACACCTGGAAAGAGACAATCGGCCAACTTCGGATTCGTAGAGCGTCATCTCTGTCGCACGAAATACAAATAGTCCGGCATCTATTAGGAGCTGTTAAAACAATTTTAATTTGTTTCTTTTAATTATTATTTTTATTCTTTGTATAAAATACAAATTTTTCTATAAGTGATGGCTTTAGGTTCGGGTTAAATAAAATAAAAAAGTTCACATTATGTTTACGTATTTAATTACTTTGGAAAATAACAGCTGTAGTATACATAATAAACACTATTGTACCTAATGTTAAAGTGAGACATTGTTATAAAAATAATAATAATTATAATTCTCAATTACTTCCATTTCACTATTTGTGCTCTCAAAGAGGTCAATATCACTGTCACTATCAGCCGTATTTATCACTAGTCTATCAGTGTAATTGTCTAAACCGTGTTGAATGCTTCTATATTCATTCTCACATTGATCGTGTGATCGCAAACCTTTTTCCACTCTTCAGCCCCGATCATGTTTATTTTTTCAGTCAATAACGTTTTTACTGTAGTTAAATTCATACCCACATTTCTAGAGGCTCCATAGCCTTTTAGTTGAGATCATATATTTTCAATTGGATTAAAATCCGGATGAAACACAGTGTGCCCATGTTCGGCAAGTACTTTGTCCACGGAAAACTCTGTATACCTCTCCTTGTGCTGACATAGGTATAATAGCGTAAATCTGGGTTTTTGTTAATTTTGGATCAACTGGAATTTCGTGTCTGTTTAACCAGTTGATCATTTCCTGTTTAATGGTGTTTGAGTTGGGGGGGTCTTTCAACATATTTATTGTGATAGGGTGCGTTGTCGATAACTAGAACGGAATCACTGGATATATTTGGGATTCATTGATTAACCAGCCATTTCTCGTAGTTATCGTTATTTCATTGTGGTAGTCACCTGTAGTATCCGTGGATTTATACGTTAAAAAGACACCGGTTACAAAGCCTTTTTTATTTCCCGCATGAACTACTATAAAACGTTGACCTTTTGAAATTGGCTTTTTTACTCATTTTTTCTTATCATCACTCCAAGATTTCCCTTTAGTGTGGGATGTATGTATGTAAGACTCATCCATGTAGACGATATTTTTTCCTGTTTCGCGAAATTTGTGTATTTTATCGATTTCTATTCCATTCGTTTGAGACTTACATCGTGCTTTTCCTTTAAAACTTTTCGATTATCTTCCATTTTAGTTAACCGAAATCCCATCTCGTAATTAATAGCTTCAGACAATTTAGCTTTTAATGATTTTATTGTTGGCAGTTCATTAAATCGTAAATGAAAATCATACACAATTCTTCGAACAACATCATAATCAAAATCGTCCATATCCAAACGAAATTGCTTTTTTGGTCTCCCTTTTTTTGGAGTGCTAAACTTAATTTCAGTAGAATGTGTTTCAGTACTGACTTCGTTTAATATATTGTTCAAAGTTCTTCTTGAAATTCCAGTGGGATTTGCAACTTGCGCTTGAACCTTCTTAAAATAACAACTTACATTTTCATCTTCATTTTTTTTAAATCTGTCAGCTTCGGTTACAAAACATTTATAAACATTGTATATAATTTGGCGTGACTGACCTCGTAAAGGTTTCCCTTTTTTTCCTAAAGATGCCACAGTACAACTTTAAATTATTTAAATTTGGGGGTGTTAACAACTCTAATTATATATTTTGAACTGGACGCGACTGCACTCTATCGCACTTAAACAACGACTGACTAAACGTCACATAGGTAGTGTGCGACAGAGACAATGCTCTACGAAGCCGAAATCAGCCGACTGTCTCCCTCCAAAGGCCGATGTGCAATACTTATCGCCGGGTACTGTACTCTGATATACCTAGTGAACTGTGATAACGCCTTGCAACTTATGAACGTTGTTGTACCTAATCTAATGTTCTGTGACTAGCCTACCTAGGTATAATGAAATACGCGATATGTGGAGTGATTAATTAATATATTGTCAGAATAAAGTTTTCTCTTTGGGTAAGTGTACTTAACTAAAAATCAATTCGTCCATGGTACCTTTATTATCTCCTATTTTGTTTTAAATCTTCTCTCTTGTGGTTGTTGATGTAAGTTATATTTACCTACATTAAAGATCGAACACTAACTAGGTAAAAGATTATAGGCCACTTAATACAGGCAGGTGAACTCACGGGTCACAGCTATTCCATAAAATAATTTAGTAACCCTAGATGACACGCACACATGCGTAAATGCGTTCGAACGACATATGCGTAGTTGTGTGAGTGTAGGTATGTCAACTGCACCGTCTGTATAGATTTTAGGCCGAGTGTCCGGGGTGTGGCAGGACGGTGGTTGGGCAAGGCCGTGGCTTTAATTCTCTCCTTGGAAGTGAACCCCAAATTAACTACACTACTATTTACACACTACCTACTACTGTTATTCTTAACTACGGATTTATTACAATTAAAGTATGATGCACAATTTGGTTGTTTTCAAAACTACTCCAATTGCTTAGCAAAGTTTTCAAACTACGAGTAGACTAATGGAAATAATTATTATATTGCGAATTGTCTTATGATGAAATCGTTATGACAACATCGTTATACTTTGAACATTGAACAATAGACGTCGTTATCTGATTTACTCCAATTCATAACGAACGCAACACTAGATAATGGCCAATTTTGACTAACCTGATAAAAAAACTACTATGATTATTTTTATTACTCGAAAATCGGCGAAAGTTGACGAAAATACGAGTACCTAATTGGATGCATTAAACTTTTTCTTCTTTAGATAGAGAGCTCTTTACTGTGGCACGCGAAACATAACAACAAAGAGAGAACGTCAACACAAACACCACAAGTGGTGAATCGCTTTTAGTGATAAAACCACTTTTCTTTTTTGGCGCCATTATTTGCCTTTCGAAATAGTCCGCGCGAGACCATATCACATTTCTATTGTTTAACCGATATGTTGTGATGATTCGTGCAGAAACACGTAGAATATCTACACTAACAATTATGTTACATACGTAAGTTTACCAAATATGGATCATATACGTCACTTGGTCACACTACAAACAGCTTTGACGATCTCGAATTTATAATCCCGCAAACAATTATTGTTTTGAACATTTGTGACGTTTATACTCGTACCATCAAGGAAATTGATTTGATTACAAAAATCTCTTCAATCCTCGGGTCAGTAGGTCCCTTCAAAGCGCTAGAGACCTTATCACCCGCCGTGGTGGGTCCAACCGCTGACTGATTTCACGGTAATCGCTCGGAGATTGACAGGCGCTGCACTCACAATGGGACATTTCGGCCTAAATGTACCCATTATCCTTTAATGTGGCTCAGGTTACGACGGGTTAAGTCTTTAGATGGATCGATTTGGATTAGAGACGCTGGGGTTGACTGATGTGCCTTGGAAGGATGAAGGAATATAACCAAAAGATGAAGCATGGAAGATGACAATGGTAGGCGTAAACGTGGAATGCATGTATATGAGGCAAGATAAGAACGTGTTCAAAAGAATACTGTTTTTCGGAAATCTATTTTTGGCATATTCTTTAAACTATTCCAAATTCAATGTAGTAATGGCATATTCTAAAACTATTCCACTTTCGAACATAAATATTGGACCCTAACAATGTGCTCATTGAATGCCGACAATAAGCTATCAGAAAACAAAATTTCAAACATGAAGGTGAGTAGAGTCCAGACCAATAGCCATAGAGGTTCCTCTAAAACGCGTTGTAGAGGGGAGTTTAGTATTACTTCCCCACTAACATTATTCGCTTATTTTTTTTTATAAATATACATAAAAACATGACGAATAGATTACCTCATGACTATTAAAGAATTATAAAGTGAAAGCTTATTGCACGTTGGGGTTTTTGGTTTTATAGGTTTACACTTGACCGCCATCTCGCTTGATATTAAGCGACTATGCGGTCTACGATGGAGCGTGCTTACTTAGAAGATACCGATTCACTCTCGATTTGAAGACACCAAGATTATATAATGTTATAGAATGAGTGATACTACGCAGAAGGCCCACCTGATGGTATGCAGTAGCCGTTACTTTTGATGTTGCAGATAGGTACATTAAGATGATCAAGATGCTGACGAAGTTTTGCCATCCCAGAGAAGTGTTTAATGATACCTTATTGAAAGGAACTCGAAGGGCCCTCCAAGCTTCGAGTTCCATAATTTGATAGGCTACAGGGTTGCAGCAGGAATGATCAGGACAATGGGATTCAAAGTTCCAGTTTGGCTGAGTATGAGATTTTTGGGCGGTTATTTTGAGTGTGTGTCTGTCATCAGGGGCTTTGACCTCTAATCACTAGTTGTCTACCGTCTAAAACACGTCTATTTTTTAAATAATTCGTTCTCACCATTATTCTGAACAATTTACGATAATTATCTTATTTTAATACCCCGTATGCAAATGAGCTGATGTCGCAAACATTCCTATTCAAATTCATTTGACAATATGATGAACACTGTTCTTTGTTACTTGACTAAAAGTAGTTAATCTCAGCTATGAACATGCGTATTATCTTATACAATATCACAATAGCATATCCGGGTAATTACCATTATTAAACTATACGTCAAATTGTTTATGAGGGCAAGGCTGTTTACTGATTCATTCATGAAGGGACCATTATAACGGACTATAAGCGTGTATTAACACCGAGATGTACAGAAGACGGTGTTTTGTTTTATTTTCTGTACTTGGGTGTTTCTATGTATCTTAGGTACCTACCCATATTATATTTTAAGGTATGCTCTATGTATGTGAGTATAGGATAGTTTAGACATAGAAGGCCCTGCACCTTCTGCAGTAGCCTGCACACTCATCACTATCAACTCTGATCCTGTCCCTTGATATCAATGGAAAGCACAACCTTTTAAAAGATTACAAATCCAAACAAACAAGCTGCTTTCGAATAATTCACAATGATACTCATAATTCGGTGTGTTTATGGGCAAAGCCGGGTCTATGTTACGATAGTGTTTTAAACTATTCAGTTTTATAAAGTGCAATAATTTAATATTCTCCGATTTAGACTTCAATTTAAAATTAAACTCAGACACGCTAGTAAATTGCATTTTTTTTTTGTGAAACCAACTAAATCCACTTTCCCAATAAGACAGAAAGGTTTCAGAGTAAACGAAAATATCACTGAAGTAGGTATACAAATTTTAGATTTTTCTAAAATCACTAAACTGATTTCAACTAACCACACTACTCGTATTTAACGAAAAAAGAATCATCAACAGTTTATATTTGGCGGAGCTTTAGTACATACATACAAAAAAACATACAGCGGAATTGAGAACCTCCACCTTTTTTGTAGTCGGTTAACAAAACGCCTAATGCAACTGATCTATTTGGTCCTGTTTTAAGACGGTTATGAATTGTAAATTCTGGTTTCTCTCGTTCAATGTCATTATGATCCTAGACAACAGAGAATTTAAATCGTCCAACGTATTTTTATTCCCACGGGTCATATCGACGGCCCATGGGGTTGTATGTGACCCCTATGCCTTTGTACCACTAGTCAAATCATTTTTTACCGCAGTGTCATTTTAATGATGCCACGGAACTTCTGCGTGTTTACCTTGCGCTTTTATCTATTATAAACTAGGGGTGGTTTCTTTGCGCTTCTTGTATTGTAATTGGAAATTATTGACAGTGTGGATGTTCTTTTTGTGTTTTTTTTATTATTTATGGTACGTTTGGCAAGACTTGTTAGATAATTTGTTGTACATAGTTTTGGTGGTGCATCTAGTTTTTTTTTCATGAGATCAATGGTACGAACTACGAGTGTAACTGTTTCGCTGTGCCCTACATAACTATTATCGTTGGACGAGTGCGACATCGACCCCGCATCTCTAACTCCAAGGCATGCCGAGGAAATCTGTAGGGGTTTTAGTTAGTAGAGCTGTTGAGTTCGACACGCCCACCCTTCTGCAAGGTGGGCGCTGCGTAGAAGCATTTGCCCCACACACAAGTACAGGAGGTACCTGGATCCCAAAGCACAGGTATCCATCGTGTGGGATCCTGTGTACGCCAACAAAACATTGTCCACCGAGTCGTTGTCGTGTCATGGTAGTTACAGTCCGCGAGGTATAAGCTGAGCTTTGCATTAGTGTGAGTGATCACATGCATACGCATCTATTACCAAAAGTACAGTCAGACAACAAACTCTTAAACAACAAGCTGACATTAACTATCCAGGATCAATATGGTCATTGCGAAAATAAGTATCTCTTTTAGGATTCAAATGGTCAAGGACAGAGAATAACAGAAAAATTTTAATGGAAAAGCATGAGATCCGTCACCTACGTATAACTTATTTACTTAAAATTTCCGAATACCGTATTCAGGGCAGGCCTATCGTTTATACCAATATACAATTGATACTGCATAATAAACAACGATTTATTGAATATAAAATTGACACCTTATTAAGAGAACATGGTCACAGCGTCCTGCTTTTGACTGTGACTGTACTTTTGGTGATCACTCACACTAATGCAAAGCTCAGCTTATACCTCGCGGACTGTACCTACCTATTTAAGCAATGCTTAGGCGGAAGTTTGGATCCGGCAATTACTGGCACTTAAGACGTATCTGAGATTTGTACTTAGTTAGTGCTAATCTCTGGATCCTAGGATAATGATGATACGTAACTTGTCAGCCAACTTTTGGACACTTAATATTGGCCCAAGTAAAAGTTTTCAATTTTTTTTCGATTTCTTAATTTTATGTTTTTTCAGTGGTTGGCTATTTTCAGAGTTTATTCAGACTTATAAGTCCAAAATCTGCCACATCTTCTTTGGTAACTCTACAGAAAACAATAACATTGAAACGGTTTGGTAGCGTTGCACAAAGTGTCGATGAATTGCCTCACAATAACGATCAACATAAAAGCTCAGTAGGTACGTTGTGCAGTAAGTAGTTATCAAGTACGCGACGCAATATGCCGTAGGGTCGTTGGATCGAGCACACATGTTGACCATATTCACACATTCTGCTAATTCGCGATGGGAACCCCAGCGACCGCTCAATGCAGCTCTGTTCCTTCGAGGAAGTTCTCGGGATCCGTTGCGCTTTAATGCTTGTTTTGGTTTGGTTTGAAAGGGCCTTGTTATAACGATGTGGTTACACTGAGGAATGTCATTAAACTAATGAAGGGTATGTTAAATTGATCTGTGAGTCGTGCCGTTGATCTTTGACATAAACATACCACTATATGTATGTTCCCACTGCTCACACCCGGATCTTCTCGCACAAGGAGAGCCAAGGCCATACTTGCTAGGTGCAGGATGGAATATTTCGCACGTCCTTGAAAGGTAAAAGTCTTTAAGATGACAGTTTTTTAACAATATCTTCATTCATCGTTTAGCCACCGGTGATAACAATCTTGTATACTGCACTTGGTACTCAGAGGTACACAAGAGACTCAAACCCACAACATTACGTGTACTAAATTGGACATTGTTGCCGCTAGGCTATCATAATAATCTCTAAATTTTTTAGTACTCTCTGTTGCCTAAACTCAGAAATATCTCAAAATCTGTTTTTATTTGTCAAACATTGTTTCTTGATCATGACTTTTACCCCCGGTATTACATTATTCCAGTCCAGCGATCCAATCCAGCGCTGGATTGCTTACTGGAATAATGTAAACCTGCACTGGAAAGCATCAATCCAAGTGCAAAGTGAAGTCCAATCCAAATCATAGTGCCAATGCATTCCAGTGCCGGTTTACATTATTCCAGTAAGCAATCCAGCGCTGGATTCGATCGCTGGACTGGAATAATGTAAACCGGGTATTAGTCTCTACCAGAAGTTTGAAACTCAATGTATGCCGGACTCATTTCCAACAATTATGTTTCCTTTGTAAAAAAATTAACAATATTGTCCAACAAAACACAAACTAAATCAAATCAAATAATTTTACCTTAGTTTAAGACATCTTGGTATTTATCAATTTAATTGACGATTACAATTGACTATAGTAGATCTTTCAGATATACTTTCGAGGTTGCAGTTGTAAATAATGATCGATTATTTTCTTGTAAAATTCACAAATCGTTTATTATGTCATTGTAACTCTATATCTATTCCATAAATTATCTTTATTTGAACTATAACTATGAGAACCATAAGAAGTGGCGAGCAGAACAATAACACAAAAACAACAAGACAATTGCCCAGAGCGTCAGTCATTGCTACTGACTGACTCCTTAAGAAATAATGTGTCATTGCTAACTTGCGTATCAACCCTGTGGCAAAGTTTTTCACAGCGTTTTTGAAGACAGCGTGTGCAAATTGACATAAATAGACAGATCAAAACGGACACTTGTATAATCTGCAATAGCTAGGGCTGCTCCAATTATAAAAGAACTTCCGGTAAAACATTACAAAAAGTACAAGTACAGTACACAGCTTTTTATCATATTTCATAACAGGGAAATATATATCACGCTGCGTGCTTCGTGTCAGGTGATTAGATAAGAGATAAGACATGAGAGTGTCAATATTTTTCACGTCAAATGCCTGCTTCAAAGACGTGGCTTAGATTGGAATTCAAGCTTAAGATTTTGGTAGTAAAACTTACTTATCTATGAAACACTTATACCATCTCATAGTAACTTTTGAAGTGAAAACTTCTTTAGGCGCGCCTAGACAGATTTTTCGTGGGCTGTGAATTGAATTAATTCGTCACGCTCGGGTATGATAAGAAAGCTTCGGGTAAACTCGGCAATATACGGAGCAATATAAACGTCTAAAACTGATTAAATTAGGCGGTTAGACCTATCAGTACATTCCGAAGCGAAATTATTAAAATTTTGTTGTCATGTAATTTTTTATTGCTATAATAATAGTGACGGTTTCAGTGTTATAAATAAGGGGGCGTCCATAAATTACGTGAGGTCTTTTTTTGAATTTTCTGTCCCTCCCTCCCCCTCTGGTGAGATGTCGTGAGATTTTATTCAACCCCCTCCCCCATCCCCGAATCTCACGTGAGATTTTTCAAGATGTGGGTTTCTTACGTAAACACGTTAGATTGTTTTATTCTTTGTGTTCTATTTGAATATTCATTTTTTTTTTGTTTCTCGACCCACAAAATGGTATTCAAAGTCATGAACATTTTAAATATTAAACAAATAAAAATACTCAATAATTAGTTTATTTTGATGCCTGAGAGATATATCAATTAGTACATTGTCGTTTACAGACACATAAAATATGGTTTCGTTGTTGAGTAGGTAATGTTTTTTTTTGTGTGACGTCGCGTCGCCGACGGCGTCGATCCAGCCCGAGTGGCGTTCATATTACGATTAACATTAAATCTTAAGCATGTACAATCTGGATTAAATGGACCAAATTAGATAATTTTTTTTTGTTTCAAGGAAAATAAATTGCGTGATATTTGCAGAGACCCCCCCTCTCTCCAACGTAAGATTAGATGAGATTTGACTCGACCCCCTCCCCCCCTTAAACACCTCACGTAATTTATGGACGCCCCCTAATCGATATTAAGTATGCCTGTGAAGCTGTGGATCGTGGGTTCGATCCCCACACAGTGCAAGTATTTGTGTTATGAATACAAATAGTTGTACTATGCCTGGGTGTTCGCTATGTATAATAAGTATGTATTTTAAAATATATACGTATTATATCAGCTATCTGGCTCCCAAAGTACAAATTTTGCTTAGTTTTGGGCTAAATGGTATTGTGTGTGAAAATGTACACAAATATTTATAAAAATATAGGTATATAATTTACGAAAGGCCAGCAATTTCAGCTCATTTGCCTGTGTCATATTATGTTATAATGTGTGACAATTGACAAAAATGTATGCTCCATCATAGTTATGAGTCACTAGCTGTGCCCCGCGGTTTCACCCGCGTCTATTTGAGGAAAATCCATACTAAAATATCCATTGCTGGCCACTTTATTACGTTTTACGGAACCCTAAAAATACGTAAATAAGCAACAATGCATTGTTGTAGAACAAATTTGATTACTTCAAATGACACAAACTTCAAATGTAGAGACGCGCCGTCTTCAACGACCAAAGAGAATTAAAATTCACGGAACTAAAGCTCTCGAAGAGTTTTCTCGTTTTCTTTACATTCTTCACTCATACTCCGTACCTATTGATAGTAGCGACATGTTATATACCCTATAGCCTTTCTCGATAAATGGAGTATCCAACAAAAAAAGAATCTTTCCTATCGGTCCAGTAGTTTCCGAGATCCTAGCGTTCAAACAAACAAACAAACTCTTCAGCTTTATAATATTAGTATAGATGTGTGCTGTAGTTATTTACAAAGTTTAGATTAATGCTGCCCTATACTTTTTGCCCACAGTTTAGGTAGTAGAGACAACCTAAGGCTAAAAAAGTCTGTAAATATGCTTCACCTTTCGTTATTTTCAATGTCTACAAGTCAAGGATGAATGAGTAGGTACTCTCTAGAAATACGTGCTTTAATTTTCACAACGTTGCTTTCTATCTTATTAATTTAATAAACATTAATTGCGGAAAAACCTATAATCGAACAGAATACTATCATATTCAATTCTAACGCCAAGCAGTAATGTGAAAACATCATTGTTCCGGTTTGAAAGGCAAAGTTTACAGTGAAATTAGAGGAAATAGAGATAAAATATTAAACATATCAGGGTGACGAGCTGATGAGCACAGTGCTAGGTAATGATTTGGACTAATGATTAAATAGCTGCGCGTCATTGTGCTTTAATAGACAGGCGTCTAGCTTACCATCAGGTACATGTCCAGCTCGTCTTGTCACTCAGTACTTAAAAAAAAAAACCTCCAAGTCTACTAACAATACTTGTCACAGTTAAAATTCAATAAGAGTGAACCCGTTAAACCCACACATATACGCACATTGGCACAGTGAAAGTGAAACAGCTATCTCGTTACTATGGCTATTACCATTACTACATCATATTGTTTACCACAAATGCCCATAAATCCATAGAGCCCGTACAGTTGTGGGCGGGCATCTGCCTGTTAGCGTTGTTAGATCATTTTATTATCTTTCGGATGCTCGGCTTATACCGTGGGTGATGGAATGTAATTGGTTTTCAATTTGAATTTATTGGTTGCAATTACAACGAGCTTGTGAGATGACTGAGCTATTTGATTTAGAATAACTTTAGATTTTAGATGATTTAATTTAAAAAAGAGAGCTAAGTAAAGGCCAAGTGTGACCTCAGATGATTTTTATTGACTACCGGATGGATAGCTTAGATGCCTGGATTAAATTGGTGGAAATTTCACACACAACACCATCTGAACCCAAACTAAGCAAAGCTTATACTATGGAAGCCAGATAGCCGATATAATACTTATGTAATTTTAAATACATACTTATTACACATGATTAGCTATGTACACTTATATCTGACCGATACGCTGACGAGGTACCTATATCTGGAAGTAAAAAAGTCGCCATTGAAAGTAGTTAAACATACTTTAGCGAAATAAAGAGTTTATCTATCTAAAATATAACACTGTCTGTATTGTTGTCTGTTTGTACGTTACGTAAAATGTCTGTATTGTTTTATTGTAATCTTTCTTAGTGCATAATAAAGTGTTTATGTTTGACAGATATAAATTTATAATCACTATGGGAGAAACCTGGGGAGAAACGGCCAGGATGAGCCTTTTGCAAGAAATTACGGCTTGTTTCAAGCTTTATATTATATTAATAAGGGTTTATATTTTATATACATATATTGGGTTTATATTATTGATATTAACTACTAGCAGCCCCCCGCGGTGTTACCCGCGAAGTTCCCGTTCCCGTTGTTTTTTCGGGATAAAAAGTAGCCTATGTGTTCTTCCAGACTATAATCTATCTGTTTTCCAAATTTCAGCCCGATCCGTTCACACGTTAGGACGTGATTGAGCAACAAACATCCAAATATCCAAACATCCATACATTGACATTTATAATATTAGTAGGATTTATAGTATCAAATTAAATGTTTGGAATTTTTTTGGATTTGAATTTTTTAATTAATGCTGTCTGTTACTGGAAATTTTCGAGAGATAAAATATTTAGATTACTTACTTATTTAAAAAAGGGGGAAAGATTATCAGGAAACATTGTTAATCAAACCTGAACTTAGTAACATTACTACTTGGCGGTAGAATAACTGATAAAGGTGTGATAATATGCCAGGAAGATACTGAAAAGTGTCAAACTATTACAAATACCCTCATCATTCAACTTCTGATGACACTGCTCCAGCGAGAAAAAGTTGCCAAGATCAGAATAGGATTTATACAGCTAGTAGTACCTAAGTACTTCTTGGCTTGGTCTACTTAGCTGACCTTGTTGGCTTCTTGTATCCTTTTGATCTTTTCAGTCGTATCTCTTGAGTTATTGCTATTTCTTCTTTGGCTTCTTTCTGTCCAGCTAGGAGAAAATCTCAATACATATCACGTCAAGTAGGTACCAACCCACATACTAAGTAAAGAGATACTATGTACAAACGTACCAACAAACAAACTTGTTCGTACTAATTGTGAAACTCAATTAAAAACTAACAGCGAAGGTATTTGCGTTACAAAACTGACTTGAGTAAGTGAGTGCAATAATTCTACGAAGCATGAAAATTATGTGTAGACTACAATTTTATGAGAATTACGCAGTACTTTATCAACATCAACCGTAACGTAATGTTAAGGGCCTAAATAATTGTTTACAGCATTCTAATTATTCAAGTAGATCTTTGTAATAGATGACTATCTTTTTACGACCAATTTGCTCAGTAATTTGGCATATTTCATGAGTAATGGTCTTACTGGTTTAGTAATGGTAGAATTTTTGGCAGAGTCCGTCTGGGGAGGTACCACATCTTTGCCAGTTATTCTACTGCCAAATAGTAATGTGTTCCGATTCATAAGACAATATACTAGATATCTAGAGACATTGCAAGGCAAATATAAAAATCATCTATTTCTACATATTACGAGTGGCGACGAGTGCAGTGCTAACTAATTTAGAACTCTACATACTATATATATTCAAATAGATACGTGGCGCTGTGTTACGATGGACGTATTGCATACCGTCAGGCGCAAATCTTGCTCGCCCTCTTACTCTCTCCTACATAGAAAAACCGACATTAGTCACTACGTTAGCAAAACGGAATAATATTCGCGACTTCTACCGTACTACTACTAGGATTGTTGTTTTTCTTTCTCTTACAAATTTAGAGCGAAGGAAAAGACAAAGCGATAACATTTTCGTTAAATGAGATTAGATTCGGAGTCCTGTTACAAATTGATGAATTGTGCTTCCAAGTTTCGAGTGACGTATCTATGTATAGTTTTGGTGTAGACGGCACAACCCCCACTCCGGAAGTTTCATGATCCTTAAATATTATTATCTTTCTTGATTTTTAATAATTCGACAAAACAATAAATATATTTCTCCATAATCTACGGAGATGACTACGACGGAATAATTATAATGGTAGATCTTTGACGCAGTCTTTTTCCCAATTGTCATAATCAAAGATTGGTCCACGAACCACATTTATTTAGACTTTGTTCAGATAAATTCTTTCGTCTTGATAGCTACCTGGCCCCTGCCTATCTATGTATGTAGGTACGTGATGCAGGATTCGTAAAAGTCAATTTTATAATGAGTGAAAAAAGAAGACGAGTACATAGTCCCTATACACACTGACGTGCAATAGAATTACTGGCAAAGGTGTGGTCCTTTCTTAAGCTAGACCTAAACTCGGCAAAGAGTCTTATCACAATAAAACCACACTAATATTAGGAAATATTTCTAAACCTTTATCGTTAGAACGTATCTGCACGCGCGCATTCTATTATTTACTACTATTGTGACTCACTATACTGATTACCTCTATACAACATTCAGAAACAGCTGACAACGAAACAATACACATTGTAGAGATAAAACTTGATATATGTACAAACTGTCGATCGTCGCAACACTTACGTGGTTTTGATTGCCAAAACGCTTTTATCATCGGCTGTCAATACATTGACAAACAATAGTCCGTGTGTCAGGCGCCACACAAACCACGACAAATGTCATGCCCACATTGATCAGACAGCTGCACTAGAACCGACCCAATGCCCTAGCTACACGAAGCTAGTTTTTCAAGCTGGGATAGCAAGCTAGTGTTAGCAAGCTAGCCAGGTAGTACTTCTAGCTTCGTGTAGACAACGCTACGCAACGCTAGTTTTGTCTACACATGAAGTTAGAAATACTAGCTTGCTAGCTTACTAACACTAGTTTGCTATCCATGCTTGAAAAACTAGCCTCGTGTAACTCGGGCATTATGGACATCTCACCACCCAGAGTTGCAGTCGAGGAATCCAACTAATACTTATAAAAATGTCAAATATTGAATGTTTGGACGTTTAGATGTTTGCTGCTCAATCATGTTGGAACGACTGAACGGGTTGAGTTGAAATTTTGAACAATAGCTTTAGAAGCTTCATTATTATTAATCGACTTTATAAAAGGAGGAGGGTTACTTGATATAACAAAAAAAGCTCTATGTTAAAGAAAGAAAAATGCAAAGAAAAATACTTAAGAACATAAGATAGAATACTGTAACGCGGCTCATAATATTCCATTGATAAATCGATAAAAAAAATAGCAAGTAATTAACTGAGATCATAGTCTACCCTTTCGAACAAAAAATATTTAGAGATACTTACATACATAAAAAATGGTTGCAGAATTGATCCTTCTTTTTTAAAGTCGGTTAAAAGTTAAAACTGTTTAAATGGTAGGTATAATTTAAAACAACATTATTGATACAAAAAAAAGATAAATACATTGATAGTGCACTAAAGTTCAGTAGACAGTAGATACACTTGAAGCTAACTGCCATAAGTTCTTTAAAAAAATATATTGACAGCGCACAATGACAGATCATTGAAAGTAAAAGCAGCCACGATACTTTGTCAAGATGTACTTACAAAGGCAACGGAACAAGAGTCTCGTTTGTTAATTATCGACGCCATTCAAGAGCCACAGCTTCGGTAACAGTGCGATGCGCCGGCGCATCCCATCGTCACTCTCACTTTCTGCATCGTGCCGTAGAGCTACAAAAGCTTACATTAAGCTATGAACTTTTATGTGCCAGTGGTATTTAAATGTATTGTTTACACTGAGATTTTCACTAGAATAAGTTATGTTCCTTTTTTTATCTATTACAATAAATATAATATGTAGAATGACAAGCGCCTGCGCGGTAAGCGACATGCCTGCTTAATACCGATATAATAGGTCGGTTTACTCGGTAAGTTTTTCTTCAATTTTAAATCCAAGTATTTTTTTATAGACCATAAAAAACCGATTTCGCTTCGAAATTAAACTGAGACACTCAACTAAATTTAATTGCGAACTAAACGACATGCCATCGATAACGAGATGCGTTCACGCGTGCGCACTCTCCTTGAAAAAGGTCGCCGAACGCGATCGAAACTTGAGTCGGACTGGGCTGACTATATCAAACGTGAGTTACCCATGTATTTATTTTAAAATACACAAAAAAATTATTTTTAGTCGAGTGTTTGAGTTTCAAATGAAATTGAAGACGATGTTTTTTTCGTTTGTTTATTAACCTCTCATTACATTACTATTATTATTTTAACAGTCAGATCATTTCTATAAGTTCGTCAGTGCAGCGTCGTGGAGTGTGCGACCTTCGCGTCACGATTGTCTGCGGTCCGCATTGTCCCCGTTGTCGTGAGCGGGTTTCCTCGCGAAAAACTACCACTTTCACGATTCTGTCAATAGTACAGCTGGATAGACTAGGAGCTCACCTATTATTTTTCATATTTTTTTAAAATTTCTTCTCTATAGTGACAAGTGGAGCGGGATAAATGCCTGATGGTAAGCAAAACGACAGCCCAGAAAAGCATTGTGCTACGAAATATTGAAACATGAAGAATCCCAATCATTATCCAGCACTATACTGCGGTCTTCACCCAGAGATATCACGTTATCTCTCTACGCCTTGTAATTTTTCTGGAAACATTGCCCATCAAATAGGAACATAGTGATATTTGCAAATTACTGCTTTACGGTAGAACAACTGGCAAAGAGATATTTCCCCAGGCTAAGTCCGTATAGATAGAGTATAGACACAAAACAGACTACAAAAGTTATTTGGAAAAAAGAAATGGCAAGTGTCACACGCGTATGATAGATTCGAACTTACGCTAATCAGAATGAAATGATAAAATAAAATTTTATTAGCCTTAACAAACGTTGGAAATTCTCAAGTTAATACATATTATCGGTCCTTATTTAATAATTCAGGTTGAGAAGCATTGTTACCCAAGCTAGGATAAATCCTGTGTTATGGCGTAACAATACCCTCCTCCGGATAGTAACAAACGAAACTTGATTACAAAGCACAGGTTAATTTATAATAGTTAACAAAAATAAACAATGAATAAGATGAGTTAAATGAAAGAAATAAAATATAATTAAAGGAACTATGTGTGCGTTGTGCGTGTTATGAATGGTCCAATATGTGCGCACGCGCGTGTAAAGGTGTGTGTGTGTGTGTAAGGGTGTGTGTGTGTGAGGATGTGTGCAAGGGTGTGTGAGGGAGATTATGAGGGTGGGGTTACGTGTATGTGTGATTGTGAGAGGGTGTAGAAACATAAGAATGGACATAAAGAAAAGGATAACAGGAAACATCATATATTTATGTGCTTTGATTTTATTGTTGTGAGAGAAGGAGACGAATCTCTGTAGTGGGACCTTTAGTAGGCTGCTAATGGTGGACCGAGTCCTCGATACAATACACTCGTGACAGCATTGGTAGTTTAAATCAATATTTTTCTCGATCGAATCGAATCTCGAACTAAACTATTCATTAATTAACTAATTTAAAAAAGAAGGTTCTCAAATCGTTTTAAATAAATAAACGGGTAACTCACGTATGATGTCTTCAGTCCAGTCCGACTCAAGTTTCATACTAAAAGTTCTCAATTCGGTTATACGTTTATTTATTTATTTGTTACGTGATAATATATTTGCCACTTGTGAATCGATCCTAATGAACCTTTTTTTTGTTGATCGGTAGATCCTACTTTAAAGGTTATCTCATCAAAGTTTTGTCGAAATCGAAACGTATCGTAGCCGTTTTAGAAATATCAATAAAAAATTAAAATTTGCTTACCTGCGTGATGATTTCGTACTACCTCGTTGTTTCATGGGAACAGTACCTATGTTTAGTTGATTTGCCAAAAATAAGTTTAGGCGAGTATTCGAGTTCAAATTTAAGTTAAAGTTGATTTTTGTTTTCGGATAAAATTAAATAAATAGATATCTTAACGTTTTGGCAACGTTACAATAATGTTTTCAATGTGAGGTCAAATCGCAAAGGCTTATACAATTAAATAATCAAAGCTAAGCCTTTGATTATTTAACTATACTATAACTTAAGAACTATAAAACGTTTGTCCTGTTACTCTTGTACTATAAACCAACCTTTGACTCAAGTATGCTTTGTTCTTGTTATTGAGTTTTTGCGCAATTCTGCTTAGCACAGAATTGCGCCGATTAACGCAACGTTTCGCGACGCCGCAAAACGCGTGTGACTTCACCTTTACATTGTTTCTTCGTTTATTACGTGAAAATTGATTATGATGTTTGCGTAAAACCGACAGTTTCGTTTTCACTTCTTTGTTTTAAAACTTACCACTGTTTTATTAATTGTAATAGCCGTTGTAATAACCGGTTGTTATGTTATTAGTTTTCATTTCTATTCTATGGTAATATATACAATTAGAATCTTGTCGACAACACAACCCATAACATATATAACATAAAAACATAACAAAAAAAAAACTCTTCTTAAGAGAAGTCTACAGTTTTTGGGATAAAAAGTAGTCCATGTAGGTACTATTCCAGATAATATGTCTTACAACTCTTATTACTTATGTATCACGTTCAACTTACGAGTACATCCGCATGCTATTTAGAAACTAATTAAATGAATGAATTAATGTAATTTGGTACACATATAGGTTCGACAGCGTATCACGTGGTCCGATTGATCGAACCAACGGGAAAAAAAAAGTTCACGTAGTTCGATTGATCTGATCTGATCGAACTACGCTGTCGAACCACGTGGCCTAGAGGTGGAATAACACGTTAGTTACTTGTTATATCGAGAAAAAAAATTGAGTCATAGGTACCTACCTACTGCCGATAGAAGTGAAAACTTATACCTAACTCACAATTTGAGAGCTTAGGTACTTTGAAAACTACGCGGGTGAAACCGGAGGGCGTGGCCATGTGCATGACCATCTAGAAATGCGTAAGCATTTCTAGCCACTGGGAAATGCTGACGCATTTCTATATGGCCAATGGCCATGGTCCCGAGTTTACCCGAAGATTTCTAATCATTCCCGAGCGTGACGCTAGAATTCAATTCACAGCCCACGAAAAATCAGTCTGTGGCGCGTCAAAAGAAGAAGTCACTTCAATACCGGGAACGGGTACTACGTGAGTGAAACCGCTGGATACTACTAGTCATTAATATTTTGATCTGTACAAAGTGGGGTCAGACCACTAGCTTAATATACAGGCGAAAGTTTGTTTACGTTCTAAGTACTCATTAAGTACTTAATCTAAGTCATCGACATCAATCACAGTTATTCCCGTATCATAAGGAATATATAAAATCGGACACGCCCTGGGTATTTAATAAACAGATATAAATCAACACAAATGACCCAATTAATATAGGTAATGGACTTTCCCTTGAATACGAATCGGTTCATTAAGTTATTGATACGCTCGGCGTGCCTTGATTTCCACGTTAGGCTGGACGCGCACTGTGAGTTATGTTTTCTTAAGTAACGTACTAATATCCTGCTAATATTATAAATGTCAATGTTTGCATGTTTGTTGCTCAATCACGTCGGAACGTCTGAACCGATCGGGACAAAATTTGGAACACATTTAGATTATAATCTGGAAGAACAGATAAGCTACTGTCTATCCATGGAAATTAACGGGGTCGAGAACTATGCGAGTAAAGCCGCAGAGCGAACAAACTTTCGTATTTATTTATAAATAAATAAATATTGGTGGACAATTCACACACAACACCATCTGACCCCAAACTAAGCAAAGCTTGTGTGATGGCGGCCAAATAGCTGATATAATACTTACATAGTTTTAAATACATACTTATTATACATTTATAGCTGCTAGCTATAAATGTATGTTTGTTACTCTTTTAATCAAAAACTACTGATCGGATGAAATTGGTACATAAGTATATAATAGTCAGGAATAAACACATCAGCTACTTTATATAGCTCGAAATAAAGGCATCGAGAACTAGGCGCGTGTAACCATGGGATGCTAATAGTTTACTGTACTAATCGTTGGGGTAAGTAGACGGGTTCTTGAGTGAAGAACGTAAATCGGAAAACGTAGTGTAGGACGAACTGAGACTAAATAATTATGTTTATTTATTTTTATACGATTTAATTATGAAATTTACAGTTATAAAAACTAACCACATTACGTACGTACATGCTGGAGCTAATATAGGCAAGAACTTCGGCCCTGAAATTACCCAGTTTGTCATAGAAAATATCAAAATCTGGCTTTTGAGTGAGTATGCCTTTCATAAGTAGTACCTAGATGGAGTGATGGTTTGCAAAAGGCAGCTGGTGGCAGTTGGAAACATAATGCCCGTGGATTGGGCTGAGTGGCGTATTATTGGAGAGGCCTATGTTCAGAGGTGGTAGAATGTGGGCTGATTGTAATGATGATGATGAAAAATATTAAAATAACTTTAATTTAAAAACCCGACTGAAAAATCAACAGCTAAAAAGATTATGTAATACAATATACTATCTAAGGACACTTGGGTGATCGAAACGAATCTAACGATATCTGTTAAATTACCTAGATTTAAGCGATACCACTGTTTGCAACACCCTTAATGCAGGGTATGTACAAATATTTTAAATATGTTGTATGTGTGCAATTAAACAATAAAAAACAATAATTGTCAAGATCTACCCAGCCGTTTGGAAGATACGAGGTAATAAAGAAATTTACAAACATACAAGATACGCGCGAAAAACATAACCCTTCTTTTAGTCGGGTAATAAGCAGTTTGACAAATGTGCTCTACCTTCGTTATACCTACAACGAGTCGACGCGACGGCTAAATACAGTTCAAATTTAGTTAAGCCTGTTTTAATAAGTTACCAAGCCGCTACTTTTGTCACCTTTATATTGACTGAACGAATGCTTGTCTTTAGAAATAACTGGTTGTATGAGGTCAGTAACCAATCGATATGTTTGAACGCTTTTTGACAGCTTTCTCCAAATGTTGGTCGAGGTATTGCACAATATGGGTCCAGGAATACTTATGAGGGGAAGAATTCTAGAATAAGAAGCTATATTAAATAAATAAATAAATATTGGTGGACAATTCACACACAACACCACCTGACCCCAAACTAAGCAAAGCTTGTAATATGGCGGCCAAATAGCTGATATAATAATTATATAGTTGTAAATACATACTAATTATACACAGAAACATCCAGACACAGTGCAAACATTTGAATTTTTCACACAAATATTTGCACTGGATGGGAATCGAACCCACGGCCCTCGGCTTCGCAGCAGAGTTACTACCCACTAAGCCACGAGGCAGTTTAAAATTTAATTTAAAAAAAAAAACTATTATTTTGGTTCCCTAAATCTCAATCTACCTACTTACCTCAAAACCTCATCATAGGGTGTGCGTGTCTTTAAGAAATTGTTGTTTTTTTTGTACATATTCCAAAGTTCTACCAACTTGATAGACTGTTAGATTTTTGTTGTTTTGGCAGCGAATTCTTCTGAAAATCCAAATTTAATATGTGGGTATAAGCAGCCCACTTATACATTGTCCCACTTTTTATTTTATTTTCTTAGGCTTATTAGTAAACAAAAAAAAATGATTAATCCAACAAGATAAACAAAAAAACATTATTTTCCACATTTCGATTTCGACTATTTCGATTTACACTTTGAAATTTTGTTTCGCTAAAGAATTAGCAGTAAACGCAAACAAACATGTCAAAAAAACTGTTTACAACCAATTTACCAGTTGCAAGTCAGACTTGTTAGGCAAAAACTTATCTGGTCCAATGGCCAAAAGTAGAACTGAACTAACTCTTTATTACATGAAGGTAAACGAATCAAAAATAAACAAATAAAAAAAGAGATAAGAAAAATCTAAAACATAATGCCAGTTGACAACCTTATCGCTAAAAGCAACCTCTTTAGAATGGAAAAGGGTCGCAATACTAGAAAAAAAATGGTAGCCATGTTCAAAATTCTGCATGGCAATGAAGCCAGCATTATAGCGATTCCTATTAGAAGCAGAATTCGAATAAATTTTATTAATGTGTAGGTATATTGTATCCGACAGACAGAAAGAGAAACCGAGGAAAACCATTTAGGAGATGGGTGGACGACATTAAAGCAGTTGCAGGCAGTACATGGACCAGATCAGCTGATAACAGAAGTCTGTGAAAGCAGTTGGAGGAGGCCTTGTAATAGACAAACAGACAAATATTGTATTTAGTACTTTCAATATCTTATTAATAAATAATATTAAGCATCATTATTTTATAGTAGCTTTAAATATTTTGACCAAATATGGAATGACTATATTCCATTAAACTAAACATTTCTTTTCATAAGTAAGTAAAGGCTCTTTATTCAAGTTATAAAGTAATTTCTGTTAAGTTAACGCGAAAAGTCAATCGCAAATTTCGATAGTAGCGACATCGTTCAGCGGACCAGGTAAGTTTGTGATAAGTAATAGGTATTGCACGTAACGCTGTGAAGTGACAGTTGTAGTTTTTGTTACATTTTTTGCTCGGCTGGTTTCAAGTTCAATGGAAAATTTAAATTCGTGATTCCTGTCGGTACAGCAACCTTCAACGATGGAGCGTACACGGTCGCATTTTCTCTAATTTGTCAGTGATCTACTCAAATCTACAATTTCGAACCGGATAATACCGAAAAGAGTCACAGAGATAGTAATACAGATACCGGTGAATTTATTTGTTTTTATTTAATCAATAATATGAATCATTAGGTTATCACAGTTTATTCTCTATCTATGTATATCTCTCTTTATCTGTATCGTTTTTTGGAAAGGTTGCTTGGAAGAGATCGCTTTTAGCGATAAGCCCGCCAACTTTTCGCACTAGTTTTTAAGGTTTTTTGTAAATTGTGTATCCTATTATTTTGGTGTGTCAAGTGTATATCTATCTTCTTCGCGTCTGATATAATTAATCTTTGCACTGTCCACATGCAGTTTCGTCTTCATGGTAGCCACCTCATTCAAGTAGAAGTAGAGCATTCATAAACCTATGATTGTGAATTAGTAATAATGGCTAATGGCTTATGTACATACTAGCAGCATTTACCCGCGTATTTCCCGTTCCCGCCGTACCCGTTGTTCCCGCTATTTTACGGGATAAAAAGTATGTGTTCTTCTAGACTAAAATCTATCGATGTTCCAAATTTCAGCCCGATCCGTTCAGATGTTACTACGTGATTGAGCAACAAACATCCAAACATTGACATTTATAATTTTAATAGGATACCAAAATCCAGTTACACACACTTAAATAAACGTCCATCCTATAGATTCTCCATTTTCCGTCGGAGTAAAAAAAATCGCAGTGATAATATTAGAAAACAAACACAAGTATCAATTCGGATCACATAACGGATGTCGCTAGTGTAAATATCTTGATCCGTTATGTTTACATTTTGGCGGTTTGCTCAAAGTTGCTATTAAATAATTATGCCGTTAGCTCTCTTAGTCTATTTTACCTGAGGTTAAAATATCGGAGGATAAATTATATTTTACTAGGAATATCCGGCCAAGTGCAGGGTGGCCACGTGCAGTGAAGTGACCCTTAGTTGTCAGTCAATTTTGTCATACAAGTGTGACCCAAAAACACAACAGAAACACATAATACATTTAATTGTTTTTCTTTGAAAACAAATAAACCGACTTCAATTTAAAAATCAAACTTACCTACTTAGGTAGTTCACTAATTTTAATTGAATTAGTATTATTATGATCTATGTTATCGATGTGTGTATATATTTTTTTTTATTGATAATACAAAAACCTCTCGTATATCGGGCTCGACACCGTTACGAAGACAGACATCAACTATAATTCCCACAGATCTCTCATTCTCCTGCATGGCCAGGGGTCAGACTCGCAGGGTCACTCTTCGCATTCCCGTCAAACGGCCCTGACCCTTTCCACCGCCCTTGCGGACCCGCCACGCGAGGTGCGATCTCGAATCTCCTGGCTCGCCCACTTGTCCCCTTCCGCCTCAGTGGAGGAGTGAGAGGCGTCCAACTCTCACTCCTCTACCTCACACGACCTCTCACTGTCGAGCATCACTGCGAAGATGGTCAGCAGCAAGAGGTCCGCCCTCCACCGCGGCTAGGGATAGCCGCGGTTCCGCCTCTATGGCCGCACCGCGGCCCTTGTCCTTCCACTGAGCACTCTCCTAATCAGAGTGCTCGTAGAGGACCCTCATCTGGAAGACTTAGGAATTTTACTTGGCTGATATGTCAGCACCAGAAACCTTCCCAAGTCTTCCAGTTCCTCTCCCCAACCTCTACACGCACTGCTCAAGGGGGGGTGAGGAGCGCTTGTAGAAGTTTCCAGCCCCGGCCGGGATTCGCCATCACACAACAAGATGCCAACGAGGCAAGTAGTTGTGTGATGCCCAGGGTGTACCACCTGGAGGTTCCCGAGCCACGCACCCCAGATCTGTATCTTACATATGAAAAGTTTATTTCGTTTTTTTTTCTGCAGTAGTTATCACTGTTATTGTAAACTTGTTGTTATTGTGTCAAAATAAAGTATTATTAATATTTTTTTTGTACGTGATATTGTCTAATTTATCGTATTTTTCTTTAAACTGTAGACAAACCTTTACCTTCGTATCATTGTTATCGGATTTATTATGTCTGGAGGAGGATATTGTTACGCCATAACACGGGTTTAATCCCAGCTTGGGCAACAATGCTTCTCAACCTCAATTACCAGTCAAGGATCAGCAATCAGTATTAATTTGTAAACTTCAAACGTTTGAAAACAGCTAATCCATTTCATTTTGTTCGCTGACATCATACTATGGGATTGAGAAGGCCGGTTTAAGCTGATTATGTTATGTATACTCTGCTAAAATTTATCAAAAAAACTTTCACTAGTAATACAACTAGTGCACACAGTAGTAGGTAATACACTAGTAATAGTTTAGTAGTGGTAGGACTCTTGGCAGAATCCGCCTGGGGAAGTACCACACCTTTGCCAGTTATTCTACCGCCAAGCAGTAATATGCAAACATTACTGTGTTCCGGTTTGAAGGGCAACGTTTCCAGAGAAATTACAGAGCTTAGAGATATAGCACCTTAGATCTCTGGGTGGCGAGCGCAGTGCAGTGTTAGGTACTGATTTGGACTCTTCACGTTCCAATAGCTGCGTATCACTGTTATGTGTTATGTGTTATATGGCAGGGTTGTTGCTTACCATAAGGCACATGTCCTGTTCGTCTTGTCACTGGTTATTTTAAAAAAAAATTGCGGTAAAAATGAACTGGTTAATATACCTGTATCAAGTTTTCTTTTAATAACCATAAGGTTGAAGCTTTGTTCGTTTATTCCCTAAATTACCTTTTTAGACATTCCCTCCCTGTCATGATTCAAAGTTATTTTTTGATAAAATAGATGAGACGAGTAAGATATGCGCCTGATGGTAAGCAATATGCCTGATTATAACAACACGGAACCTGAAAAGCGCCAGTCACTGTCTAACACTGCACTGACATCGTGACATTCGTAACTCAAAGATAAAAGATGATTAATTCCATAGCCCTGTAATTTCTTTACAAATATTGCACTTTACAAAAGAAGACCATAATATTTGTAGATTACTGAATGTCAGTAGAATAACTTTCAAAGGTGTACTTCCCTAGACAGACTCTGCAACTAATCTAACTACTACAATATGTTTCAATGTATTCTCCCAAGTTCCTTGTAAGTGCATAAGCACATTCGTTTCACTCCATCTTAGTAGATCCACCCAAGGCCTCACACAGTCACGTCTAGTCGGCACATGCAATCAATGAGTAATCGAGTGGCGCCCACATCTTCGCCTCCTGTTTCTCTAAAACTAAATTAAACGAATGAGCTTGAGTCAGGGCAGAGACACACCATCGAAATACAGTGTGACACTAACTACAATATAAAGACAAACAAAAAGAAGGAAGGAATAGAAGGAAGAAAAATAATATGTGCAATACATCGCTCGTTTAGGCAACAGTGACAACTGCAAAAAATTAAGAAATAATTTGATTACTCCAAAATGATCTTCATAGTCATCTATGTTAGGTGTGAAAACGCAATATTTGCTAACTAACAATCAAAAACAAATACATATTTACAGCTTTACAGCTATAAGACGAGTAACGAATAATCTTCAGTAGTGTTATGAAAAAATAGTGTAACTGGAATAGTTGATTTTAATTATAATATAAACTTTCACTGTCGATCCAAATGAGCGACATAACGAAAATGTATTCTTTGTATTATCTTTGACACTTAATTAAGATTATCTTTGATACTTAAATACTGAACAATACAAGGCTATCACCGAACTGTACGACTCCTCAAAATATGATAACAATGTCAAGAAAACAACAACCAAAATAAAATCTATAGAATTAAGACTATATTGCAATCTCGTATGCTCTATAAATCCGACACCGAACTTTTTATCGCCAACCAATACTTATTACAATACGTGACGTAATAGTCTCAACTCACAACAGTAAAGAGTCCCGCAACTATTGGACCACGAAGAGTCCAAATTACTACCTAACACTGCACTGCGCTCGTCATCGACAAATACAAATAAATATTTATGTTCTTGTAATTTTAATACATGAAACGTGAATATATCATAGTACAAAACAGTAATTCAGCAATCACATGAAAAAATAATTGATTGTGCTAACTGGAAGTCAGCTGCAGAAAAGAGTCCCCACTGCAGAGATGCTATCATTACTTCGAATGGTATCCCTACCCGCATTGCATGGTTCCCCTTGTTCGATGCGTTGTCACACTGTATGTATCGCTACTATTGACTCAGTGACTTAAATATAATCTTGGTGAATTGGACTAACTGACTGAGTCAGTGTATGTCGACGGCCTCACCAAGTAAGGGCATGGTGTGGGCTCACTTTCCTTTGCACTTGTTGTGAGATTGTGACCTCACTATTGCTGAAATAGAATCAAGGAAATGCACTTTAGTGTCACTTTTACCAACTATAACTTGGTAACTATGTAGTTCGTGTGGGTGAGTAGCTAGTGCTGTCAGATTTGAGGGGGCTACATAGATGTAACTCTCATGTATGATGATGATGTACTCTTTGGGGGCCTACTGTTTAGGTATCTGACAACACAAGTACTAGTTGTAAAACTATTAAGACATCGAGAATAGAGAAGAAGAAAAAAAACATTGTTTTTAACTGACTTCAAAAAAGGAGGAGGTTATCAATTCGACCACCATATTTTTTATGCGTTTCTCGAGAACGCCGGAACCGATTTAAATTTTTTTTTTTTGGTCGGATGCGTATGTTTCCCGAATTATATGGGACCATATAAATTTTATCGAAATCAGCTGGGTGGTTTTTGAAATATGAACAAAAAACTAAAATTTGCTTACAATTTTGTCTGGATGACATTGTTGTAGATTTCAGAAAAGTTAGGAAATTTGATCCTGTCAACACGAAATTGTGTAAATTAACAAAAATAATTGTGCATTAACGAAAACTTGTTTTGCACTAAAAAGGGTAAAATAAACTCTCTTTACACTAAAAATTAAACCGACTTCGAAACCACAAATAGGCACTCAAAAGCGAAAAATTACTGCGTACATAGTATCTATCTAATAGCTTTTTAAGTTGACTGGCACCGACTTCGAATACTTAGATGAGTGAGTAGCGTCTATAATAACTACATATATTAACTTATATTTCGCTTTTGAGTGCCTATTTATGGTTTCGAAGTCGGTTTATTTTTTTGTATAAAAAGAGTTTATTTTATTTCTGTATAATTCCAATTTTAATTTTGAAATGAGCCGCATGCATGGCTATTTCAATATCCAGATCATCCGAAGCGAGATCCTACCGAAATCTGACCTTTTCATTGGATGATTTTAAAGAAATGCAAATGCATTATTTATACTTTTTCATAGCAATCCGAAGCCTTTTCATATATTGTTCAAAAGGTCTGTAATTTTCAAACTTACTCCAGACACGTAATGTCCATATCGTTGGGATGGAACTTTAAGTGGAAGTGGAATAGTTATTAAAAATTGATATCTTCTTGACATAATATTTGACAGATTCAATAGAATCTAAACGGAATAAAATTACATTTACAGAAATAGTGACAAACAATCCTATCTAACAGATAGTAGGTAGTAGGTAAATGGTAACATAAACATCTGGACATTTGCAGTATCCAATACATCGACGATGCTTTTGCTACAACTCATTGCTCTTGGCTTACTGTTATTTATCCTCATAATATCGATAGACACTAAAGCTACCTGCATTATCAAAAATAATAGGCGAATTATATTGAGTTACGGCTGGTCTAGTCGAGTGAACTGCGCCTGCCGATCCGGAGACCCCGGGTTCAAACCCCACACGCACCACTGTCTTTTCGAAGTCATTTGCGTAACGCCGCTAACTTAAAACGGTGAAGGAAAACATCGTAAGGAAACCGACATCTTTCGAAGTCATGTGTCATCCGCCAACTCGCACTAGGCCAGCGTGGTGGGTTACGGCCTTAACTCACTCCTTGCGAGAGAAGGCCCCGAGTCCCAGCAGTGGGAACGTTTAGTGGGCTGTTGATGACGTTGATGATGATATTTTATTACACAGCACCCACCAAAAAAAGAATTTCACATCCATAGAGTTGAATGGTTAAAAATATCCGGTTTTGATTGCTTATTGTAGCATTTACAACTTAAAATATTCTCAAACGAACATAAAAGCTTTATCTCTATAAAAATTACAATAAAAACATCATCAGTTATCAATTCCAAGGAGCGTTAACGAACTTCAAAAGATATAAGGGCAAAGTCAATAAAATTATAAATCACTAAACATCCGTTTCCGAAATGCATCCGAAGATACGTTTAATTTTTATGTTCGATGTGTTTTTTTCGTTTTATGATTTTATTGCCGACCTTTGACGATAGATTGATACTGACGGTTTAGTTGAATAACTATAAAAGGTAAAAGACAAAGAACTTCAAAATAACCTTTATGTAGTTTTGGAATCCTTATTAATAGGTAGTGACTAAGGACTGACTATGATCGCTAATGGTAGCGGTTCGCGCCGCGACCGCGACGCGAGACCGCGACCGGAGACCAAGACAGGCACTTGACACTATGGAATTGTATGGACGCCAGTTCGCGCCGAGACCGCGACAGGAGACCGAGACAGGTCGCGGTCGCGGTCTCGGCGCGAACTGACGCCCATACAATTCCATAGTGTCAAGTGCCTGTCGCGGTCTCGCGTCGCGGTCTCAGCGTGAACTTGTACCTTAAAATGCTTCTTTTTGCGGTGGTTTCGTGTGCCCGGTCGGGCGAACATACCATGGTCGGCGTCTTCTCGACCATATTTGAGACAAAATGGCTCTTATCTCAATTATGGTCTAGAAGAGCGATGGCTGATACATCCGTCATACTCGTGAATGGGTGTTGCTTGCAAGAACGGGACTGCTCATCCTATTCCAGATGTTAATGTTTGATGCTCAATCACGCTGGAAAGGCTGAACAGAATTGGGGTCAGATTTGGAATACAGTTAGATTGTAGTCTGGGATAGCACATAAGTTAATTTGTATTGCAGGAAAGTTGCTGTAATGGAGACTATGTGGATAAAACCGTGGGCTGTTATAGTGGCTCAATGACATATTTATACTACATGGTACATGGTACATATTTATGCTACATAGAAAAAAAATTGGAAGTCATAGAAACTGCCGATAGAAGTGAAAGCTTATAACTCAGAACTTGATAGCTTACCTTGGAAACTACACGGGTGTAACCGGAAGGCGTGGCCTCGCCATCATGGCATGGCCATCTAGAAATGTGTCAGCATTTCCCATTGGCTCACGCACTTCTAGATGGCCATGCCATGATGGCGAGGTCACGCCCTTTCAGCATTTCCCATTGGCAGACGCATTTCTAGGTGCCCAATCGCCAAGGTCCCAAGTTTACCCGAAGATTTCTTATCATACCCGAGCGTGACGTTAGAATTCAATTTACACCCCACGAAAAATCTGTCTAGGAGCGTCTACAGAAGTTTTCACTTCAAAAAAAAGTTTTCAAATTAACAAGGTCGCATTTTCTAGCCCCAAGGACTCGGAGCAAAACTAATAGATACACGACATTGACACAAAATAAAATCACTCTGAGAAAAACATATGAGTTAAAATAATTATGATTGATGGTGGTCAAATACAAATATCTTTATTGTTGTTTGCGGGTCAGATTAGATGAAACAGAACATTTTAAATGTTTACCCATACAAGCTAAATAAATAAATATTGTTGGACAATTCACACACAACACCATCTGACCCCAAACTAAGCAAAGCTTGTATGATGGCGGCCAGATAGCTGATATAATACTTATATAGTTTTAAATACATATACTTATTGTTCATAGAAACACCCAGACAAAGAGCAAACATTTGAATTCATCACACAAATATTTGCTCTGGGTGGGAATCGAACCCACGACCCTCGGCTTCGCAGGCAGAGCTACTACCAACTAAGCCACAAGGCAAGCTGGCCTCTTCGAGAGTAATGCAATATGTCTGGTAAAACAATTTTCATCCCACCAGCTCGGAAAGAGTACTTTTGCTCCTCGATATCAGGGCGCAAAAGTCGTTTTTACCCTCTAGAGGTTAAAGTAAATTTGAATTTAGAACATCGTATGTACTGAGGTTTTGAATTCAAAACATAATTTAACCTATTTATTTCTACCTCCTTGGTGCCGAATTTATCATACATTTATTTTTAATTTGTTAAAAACTCATACTCGGAACCTCTTTGGTGTACTTTTTTTTAAATGCTTTGCGCGCAATTTTCTTTTCACGTATGGAGGATAGGGTAAAGAATGTTATTTCAAATGGCAAAACATTTTGAAATGCTATGAATGAATCAATTTATTGTAATCGAATTGAAGAATGCCGAGTTGCCGAGTTAAATAATTAAATATTAATGACTACTAAAATAGTAACTAATAGATAATTTCAACTACTTGTACAGTACAAAATAATGTAGTAAATTTAACATCAAATAAATAATTACTATTTTGAGAAAACATGTAGGTACAATATATTTTGAAGTCAAAACTTCTTTTGGCGCTCCAAAGACAGATTTTTCGTGGGCTGTCAATTTAATTCTAGCGTCACGCTCGAGAATGATAAGAAATCTTTGGGTAAACCTGTGACCATAGCCAATGGCCATCTAGAAATGCCTCAGCCTTTCCCATTGGCCATTTAAAAATGTGTCAGCATTTCTAGATGGCCATGCTCATAGCTACGCCCTCTGGTTTCACACGCGTAGTTTCCAAAGTAAAAATCAAATTCTGAGTTATAAGTTACCACTTCTATCGGCAGTGCCTATGACTGCCAATATTTTTCTTCCATGAATTCTGAATAGTACGTTTATTAATTTCCTTTAAAATGTACCTTGATGCAAATTTAGCGCTACTATAATTTAATGCATTTGGGCGGACACTTTTTCATGTACACATGAAACTCCTTACCTCAATCGGTCAACTCTCCATATTTTCACGTCATATTGTTATTGTTAAAACCATGGCTAAATAAACTTAAGTTTAAAATTTATAAAATAGAATACAAGTGAAAAACCGAAATACCATAATAATAATTGATTCTAGCGACCAAGAAGTTTATTTAACGCCAACAGAATCGACTGAAACTGAAAATGCGCAAAGCGTTTAGTAATTTCCTCGCTAGAGGGGATGAAAAATTACGTGTTACACTCGAGTGCAAAGATTTTTCACCTTGTGCCCTTTTGATTCCCTTGCTACGCTCAGGATTCTAATTTTTGAATCCCTCGCTACGCTCGTGATTCAACTTTAGAATCCTTCGCTTGCTCGGTCATCAAAATTGAGCACGCGGTTAAAAAGCCACTTTGCACTCTTGTATAACAAATAACTATTGTTTTAGTACTAATTGATACAATGAGAGAAAAAAATAGTCAGCTTATTAAAGTCTTCTTCATCTTCATTTCTAGCTTCTATTCGTGCTGTGAGCAATAGGATCGCCCACACAAGGCGTGATGCGTGATGACTTACAAAAGGTAAGTAGCCGGTGGCAGCTAAAAACGTACCTAAGGCCGGGGATCGAGCTAAGTGACATAAAGTCTAAGAGGGAGAGGCCTAAGTACAGTTTGTATAAGTACAGTTGTGGACGAATAAGGGCTGATCATGATGGTGATGAAACTTAGTGCAGATAATTGAAACAAATTATTCTACCTACTGCTCTATTTGCGTTAACTAGTTTCCATGAAACAATTAATTAGTATAAATCTATCTAATCTAATCGCAATCTAATGGTAGAGTCTGTGCCACAATTCAAACATTCTAGCAAAGCACTTGAACTACTCGCTCCTAAAGTAAAGCTAATCAGTACCAAATGGTAATCCGATTGTAACGCCATCCAGAAACGGACAAGATTGATGGCGAGACTGCTAGTGTAACAGTGACTCACGCCATGATTGCTGGTATCATTGTGTTTAACTACGTCTCGGACCAGCAAATTGTTTAAACGTTTGTTTATATGCGTTTCAGGATACATTGGGTAACGCTGTAAGGGTATAAATAGATAGATATTGTAGTGGTAGGACTCTTAGCAGAGTCTGCCTGGGGAAGTACCACACCTTTGCCAGTTATTCTACCGCCAAGCAGTAATGTGCAAACATTACTGTGTTCCGGTTTGAAGGGCAATGTTTCCAGAGAAATTACAGGGCTTAGAGATATAACAACTTAGATCTCTGGGTGACGAGCGCAGTACGGTGCTAGGTAATGATTTGGGCTCTTTATGTTGCAATAGCTGCGTGTCACTGTGCTGTTATGTGGCAGGCATGTTGGTTACCATCAGGCACATGTCCTGCTCGTCTCGTAACTCTTTATTTAAAAAAAAATTACGATGAAAAACAATCATAACACCATATACCTCTATACATATATCCAGGCTTAGTTAATCTTTTACAATCGAAGCCGTAGGATGGCTGATATACCTGCGAGATAAATTTCCAAGTCCCAGCTGTGGCAACATAGAAACTGCTTATGATAAATCTGCACTAAGAAAATAAACAGAGGTCTGAGTGATATTTGAACCTCCTACCCCATACTTGTGAAATCAGATGTTTTCGCCTCTAGAGCACCATGGTTTCACGATCATTTCTGTATAATCCTGCATAAATTGATATTTTTAATGAAGTAAAAATACTTAAAAAGGATGTTTGTAGCGTATATTTCTAACAAACTAAAATGGTGTAAGTACATATCCCGATTATTGCCTTGGCTTTCTTGGGTCACAATCTCACAATCTTCTGTACAAAGTTCAGATAATGATCTGCTATACATTTGTTGAATTGCTGATTGGTGATCATCGAATACCTTGAATCTTTTCCAATAAGAGGATACCTATTATGTAATGTTATCTACTTTTTCGTTAAAGCTTTTGAATATTTTTAAAGGTCAAACATCTTATCGATCGATATTATATATTAATAGACTCGAATGCCACCTTATCTGATGTACTGATTGTAAACTTACGATGTTGATTATAAACTTACAAGGACATCTTGCATTTGGATAAACTCAGAAGTGAAAGCAGGATTCCAACTTACGCCCTCATAGTTGTGGAATCGGACGTCATCGCTACTAAGCCCCCAACTTCACTCACTTCGATGAACTCAGGGGCGTAGCTACCGCCGTATTTGCCGTATCAATTATACGGGGCCCCGGGCCACGGGGGCCTCCAAAGTGTGTAAGGAAAAATAAAAAAAACTTTCTAATTTATTTTATTTTACAAATGACAAAATTCTATAAAGCAATTCCTTTTTTTCCCGCCTTAAGCGTGCGTTCAAAAGTTGGCAACACTCTACATCGTTATGGCGGGCTGCGGGACTTCCCCGTTTTACTTACTTCATCTTCAACTCAGCGGGGAATCCCCGGGAATCCTTCATCGATATCGCGATGTACGTGTACGTTGTTGTACTTTGCATTGGATGTTAAACCACGGAGTGCAGTGCACTGTTTATTTACGCGCTTTATATAAATGTGCATTACATTGTAATTCAGTACAAACAATATTGTTCTGCTGGTTTAGCAGTATTAGTAGCGATTTGTAAAAGAAATGAGTGAAAGGAAAAGAGATTATCCCAGCGGCGCTGAGAAAAGAAAAATTAAACAGAAAAGGGACGAGGTTATAAAACAAGTGCCCAAAATTTCTTCATTTTTTCAGAGACAAGATACTGTGAGTGATTTAGATTGGAAAGGTAAGTACTACCCAACCCATTTATTAGGGGCCCGTAGTGATAAACAAGGAAATCTTTTAATTTCGGTCTGTCCATCTGTCCGTCACAAAAAGTTGTCTCCCCCCTCGATTTTCACAATTATACTGTTTTTAGGGTTCCGTGCCTTGATTAAAAAAAAAACAAAATTCTAACTTATCTATAGGATCGATTTGTTTTGTTGTTTGTCTATCAGTCTGTATCGTATCGTTAATTGCGTGTTGAGAACTTCAGATCTGCAGACTCGCTTTCGGGTTCTCGTTTTGTATGGCCACTACACTACGCGATGCGTTTAAATAGCACGCAGGTGTATAGTAATGCACGGACGGGCTGCAGGTGATTTTGTATCTACTAATAGGTACGAGGACAATCCGCGTAGAGTCTGTGTGCGTCTGAACTGAACACTCTCTAACTGTGACCCTTAGTAACGTTATTTATTTATATATAACTCTTTTTAGGTTAGTATCAAAGCATTCGTATTTATTTTTTAACAATTACTCGTTTATTTTTAGATTCTTCTGAAGCATATTCTTCGTCACATATCCATCCGGAAATAGAAGAAAGCCAAGCACATACTTTATCGGATGTCCATCCAGAAATCGAGGAACCCCAAGTCAACGATTCTGATATATCTGCAGATTGTAATATAATTTCATCAGATAGAGGAAATTTTGGTGACAATTTAACTGAATGCGAACGAAAAATAATTTTTAAATTGGGTCCATTTAAACCACTAGGACCATTTTCAAAAGTTTCAGAAAATAACCGACCTTTTTCGGCTTATTATTATTCATATTTCAATCAGGCAGGCATACAAATTATAAGACCATGGTTATGTTATTCTAACGTTTTAAACAAACCGTACTGTCACTTCTGTTGGTTATTAGCAGATCGTCAAAACAAATCGTACTCCTCTGCTTGGGTTAACGGTGTTTCGGTTAGAAGCAATTTCACACAAACTATTCTTGACCATGAAAAGTCACAGCAGCATATTAGTGCCTCACTCTCTTATAATAATTGGTTGCAAGGAAATACCATCGATACTCTATTGAAAAGTGAAATCGATAGTAAAATTACATTCTGGAGAGATGTACTGCATCGTATAATTAATGTTATAATTACTTTAGTATCTTGTAATCTACCTTTGAGGGGGCATGATTCTGATTCTGGCAATTTTATGGCAATTTCACGTCTGCTATCTAACTATGATGCAACTTTAAAAGAACTTCTTCTAAAACCGAAAGGTGAAATAAATTATTTAAGCCCTACGATTCAAAACGAAATTATTAGTTTGCTTGGTACCACCGTTAGGAACAATATTATCTCAGAAATTAAAAAAGCTCCATTTATGACAATAATTCTGGATACAACACAAGACTTGTCAAAAATTGACCAACTATCTGTAGTTTTTCGATATATCTCGGTTACAGAAAATGATGATAATGTGCCTAAAGAAATAATAAAGTGGCCAAGTGCGAGTTGGACTCGCCCATGAAGGGTTCCGTTGCAGCAAGTAACATAATATACATAGTACACATAGTTCTTGTAGTTCGTTGTAACTTTGATCGAAGTTTCAATAATAGTGTATTTATGACGTACTAAAAAAAAAACTACTCATCAGATCGAGTTCAAACTAATTTTCGTTGGTAGTTTACATGGTAATGTACATCATATATTTTTTTTAGATTTTTCATTCTCTTACTTTAGAAGTTAGAGGGGGGGGGACACACATTTTACCACTTTGAAAGTGTCTCTCGCGCAAGTTATTCAGTGTAGACGAAAATGATTTAAGAAACCTCAACATCATTTTAGAAGACCTATCTATAGACACCCCACACGTGTAGGTTTGATGAAAAAAATTTTTTTGAGTTTCAGTTCTCAGTATGGGGGGCAACCCTAGTTTTTCTTTTTTTTTAATTTTTCTGTTCAAATCTTAATGCGGTTTACAGAATACATCTACTGACCAAGTTTCAACAGTGTAGTTCTCATAGTTTCGGCAAAAAGTGGCTGTGACATACGGACGGACAGACAGACAGACAGACAGACAGACAGACAGACAGACATGACGAATCTATAAGGGTTCCGTTTTTACGTTTTACGGAACCCTAAAAATCTGTGAGTCCTTTTTAGGATTTATAGCAGTAACCGATTGCAGTGCTGCAGGTCTGAAAACTGTCATTTTAAATTTGGCTAAAGAATATGGAATTGATTTGACTAAATGTAGAGGACAGGGATACTGTTGGCGATCGACACATCTATATACATAACTAGTTATAGCGATTTTTATAACACTTTGGTAAAATTGTATTAAGATTTAGTTTAACGGTAAATATTGTGGTAAATTCGGTTTATTTAGGTAGAAATAGGTAGGCCATACCTAATAAACATTGTTTTGGTTTAGTCTATTCAAGAATATAGGTAGGGTGTCTACTTATTTACCTAACTTTAGGCAAATATTGGAAATTTTGATAGTTTTTACGAAAATAATACGATTGTAAGCTAAGGTACCCCCGGGATGTTATGTTTATTTATAGAGCTGGTCGTGGGCTACATTTCGAGTGGTCATTCGTTAGCCCACGACCAGGAATGGCGAAGCTAAGGCCAAAAAAGTGGTAATGCCATAGTGAAAATGAACCGAAAAGAGGGCTCAATATACGGGGCTCTCTTTAAGGTAAAGGTAAGGGGGTACCTTAGCGATCCTGATTTTGTTCGGAGCATGCTCTTCTCAGCGGCTCCAGTACAACCAAGAAAAGGAAGAAAAATAAAAGGAAGACTCAAGCAACCAGCGTTTCACTACCCCGCTCCCTGCTCCCACTTCAAGGTCTGGCTAAGAAGATCTCGTCGAGCGAACGTCGGGATCACGTCGTGTCAGCGCCGAGTCATCGCCAAAGGCACGTCGGGTGTCACGCCGAGTGTCACGTCAAGTGTCACGCCGTGTGTCACGCAGAGTGTCACGCCGGGGGTCACGCCGAGTGTCACGCCGTGTGTCACGCCGTGTGTCACGCCGAGTGTCACGCCGGGTGTCACGCCGTGTGTCACGCCGTGTGTCACGCCGTGTGTCACGCCGTGTGTCACGCCGAGTGTCACGCCGAGTGTCACGCCGGGGTCACGCCGAGTGTCACGCCGGGGGGTCAAGTCAAGATCAAGGTCAAGTCAAGTTCACATCCAGGACGAGTTCGAAGATTGTCCCACAGCGGTCGCAAAGTGAACCCAGGGACGAGTCTACCAGCGCCCGTCGGAACGAGAGGGCACGTACCCAAGAGACCTACTTACAACAGGTCTCTCCCCCTCTCGCTGCCGGCAGACCAGGCTCGTCAACGCATAGCGGTCGGTCACATACGGCCGGTCCGCGACAGCTGGTCCTTCGAGCCGGATTCACGCCATAGCGATCATCGTGGGATTTCGTCGAGGGAAGTGAAGACATCTGCGCTTCGACAACGGACGAGGTGATCATCGAGCAAGAAACGAAGATCAAGATGCCCGTTACAAGAAGCCAGAAGGGGGGTGATCGGCTGGAACGTACGCCGACTGAGAGAGCATCACGTGGCATCACAGTGGAGTCCGGTACGACATCCGGTACCAGAACAGAAGGTACCTTCCCGTCTGGGACGTCGTTCGAGACTACGGTTAGGGCCACAACCGAGGAAGTCAGAACACTGGCGGGAAGCACAAGTTCGAAGATCTCCGAGAGGCTACAGAACACAAAGGCACTGTCTGTAGCGTCAACAGCCAGAAGGAAGAAAGAGATGGAAGCACGTGTAGAGTTAGCTCGACGGAAGCTAGACCAGGCACGAGCTGCGGCTGAATTGGCAAAGGCAGAACTGGAGATGCTTCAACTGGAAGAAGACAACGACTCCATGATCAGCGTGCCAGTATACCGAGAAGAAATGGTGCAGAATTGGATCAGCGATTCGACGGAAAGGCTACCAGGGAAAGTGCCAGAACCGGAGAAGCCCGGCAAAGCACAGGCAGCCACGAAAATAACTGAAGTTTCTGCTGACATCAAGGACATCGCTGAAGCACTACGGGACGTCGTCAAGTTGTCAACGAGAAATGTAGCAGCACCTAGCTACATGTTCGATCTCCCACAGTTCGACGGAAACGCTAGCGAGTGGCTAGCCTTCAAGAGGGCATACGAAGATACGGCTGAGAACTTCTCTGCAATCCAGAACATGATAAGGCTGAGGAAGTCCATCAGGGGTGCAGCGCAAGAGTCGGTCAAATGTCTATTGTATTCGGACAACACACCTGAAGACATCATGGAAGCTCTGCGTCGGCAATACGGAAGACCGGATGGACTGGTACTGGCAGAGATGGAGAAACTGAAGAGGCTGCCAAAGATGACGGAGAGCGCTCAAGACGTGTGCGAATTTGCATGTCGAGTGAGCAATATCGTGGCAACAGTGAAGAGTTTGAAAAAGCCTCAGTATCTCCAGTCGCCGGAAATGCTCAAGACGATAGTGGACAAAATGCCTGCGGTCATACGGTTCCGGTGGTTTGACTTTACGGCTGACACGGAAGATCCAGACTTACTCCAGCTGAGCAGGTTCCTGAACAGGGAGGCAGACCGGTGCAGTCAATATGCACTGCAAGAAGCTGTAACCAAAAGCCAAGGGTGGAAGAGAGAAGTCACCCATGCCGCCGTGGAACAAAGGGAAGATAAGGAAAATTGTCCACACTGTCAAGGAAGCCATCGCCTGTATCAATGTAAGAATTTCATGGATGCATCGACCAAGGAACGCTGGAAAATTGCATCAAATTGCAAGCTATGCTTCAAATGCTTGCAAGGTCGACATCGGAAGCAAGACTGCCAGAAGCCAGGATGCGGAGTATGCAGAAGATGGCACCATGAGCTTCTACATGAAGATCTAGAACCTGAAGCTATACACGAGAAAGAAGTAACCAACAACGTGCTCCAGGTCAACACGGCGAAAACCAAGAAGGCATACTTGAAAATGGTACCAGTGGAAATTTACGGGCCAAAAGGAAGCACCAAGGTTTTGGCTCTGTTAGACGAAGGTTCAACGGTGACACTGGTGGACTCATCCGTAGCCGAACAACTGGGACTACAGGGACCTCGAGAGCAACTTACCATAGAAACAGTCGGAGGGAAGTTGCTGTCGAACAAGAGATCCATGAAGCTCAATATGAAAGTTCGAGGAGTTCATCAAGTACGGAAAAGGACTATCACCGGGGCAAGAACCATGGACGAACTTCACCTGACACCTCAAGCAGTGGAGAAAGAGAAGGTCGTAGTGTACCCTCACTTGCAAAAGATGGCAGAGCAACTTTGTTACGAGGAAGAACGGCCGAAGGTTCTCATTGGGCAAGACAACTGGGAGTTGATTGTCTCCAGGGGAACACGCAAAGGGAAGAAGAATCAGCCCGTCGCATCACTCACGTATCTAGGATGGGTATTACATGGATGCGACTCGGGGGCAACTACAACATCGGTCAACTTCGTAACCTGCGCGCACGTCTTGGCCCGAGACAAAGATACGTCAGATAACTCCGAGTCTACGGTCAACCAGTTAAAAGGCAAAGAGAAGAAGCTGTACAAAGACACAGATATCAAGATAAAGGAAGATTCTACTTGGAGAAAATCTTTGAAGAAAAAGAAGATGAAGTCCCAAGAATCCCCGACAAGAGATGAAAGAAGACCACCAGTCAAAGATCTTCAGAAAAAAGCAGCGGGGAAGATTCTTCGAGAAAAGAGCCAGAATAACAGCTCAGAGGAAGATTCCACTGCGCTCAGGAAGGGGAGGCCCCCTGAGACGTCCAAGTTGAAGAAGAACGACGCGATTACAGTAGAGAACATACCTGAAGAGAGGCATCGCTTCGGTGAACCGAGTCGAGTTCTTCATCGAGTGCGGCTGTCGACTACCTTGGCCCCACTGTAGTCAAGGTGGGTCGACGGCGTAAGAAACGAAGGAGAGCCTTGTTTCGGCGAGAAGACTGCCTGCCGCGCTTACACTGTGGCGATGCAGTCCTCGCTGTGAGTTCCACTCTGCAACGGCCAACCTCTAAGGCCGTGCTGTTGGTACCTCCATGGGGTGGCGACGGCGGCGGTCCCAGACGTCGAGCCATCGAGCGACGGTGGCGTCGCGACGACAAGCAACGAGCCTCCGACCGGTGAGATCGCCGAGCCAGAGGATGGTGCTGGCGCACGAAGGGGAGGATGTTGGCGATCGACACATCTATATACATAACTAGTTATAGCGATTTTTATAACACTTTGGTAAAATTGTATTAAGATTTAGTTTAACGGTAAATATTGTGGTAAATTCGGTTTATTTAGGTAGAAATAGGTAGGCCATACCTAATAAACATTGTTTTGGTTTAGTCTATTCAAGAATATAGGTAGGGTGTCTACTTATTTACCTAACTTTAGGCAAATATTGGAAATTTTGATAGTTTTTATGAAAATAATACGATTGTAAGCTAAGGTACCCCCGGGATGTTATGTTTATTTATAGAGCTGGTCGTGGGCTACATTTCGAGTGGTCATTCGTTAGCCCACGACCAGGAATGGCGAAGCTAAGGCCAAAAAAGTGGTAATGCCATAGTGAAAATGAACCGAAAAGAGGGCTCAATATACGGGGCTCTCTTTAAGGTAAAGGTAAGGGGGTACCTTAGCGATCCTGATTTTGTTCGGAGCATGCTCTTCTCAGCGGCTCCAGTACAACCAAGAAAAGGAAGAAAAATAAAAGGAAGACTCAAGCAACCAGCGTTTCACTACCCCGCTCCCTGCTCCCACTTCAAGGTCTGGCTAAGAAGATCTCGTCGAGCGAACGTCGGGATCACGTCGTGTCAGCGCCGAGTCATCGCCAAAGGCACGTCGGGTGTCACGCCGAGTGTCACGTCAAGTGTCACGCAGAGTGTCACGCCGGGGGTCACGCCGAGTGTCACGCCGTGTGTCACGCCGAGTGTCACGCCGGGTGTCACGCCGTGTGTCACGCCGTGTGTCACGCCGTGTGTCACGCCGTGTGTCACGCCGAGTGTCACGCCGAGTGTCACGCCGAGTGTCACGCCGGGGTCACGCCGAGTGTCACGCCGGGGGGTCAAGTCAAGATCAAGGTCAAGTCAAGTTCACATCCAGGACGAGTTCGAAGATTGTCCCACAGCGGTCGCAAAGTGAACCCAGGGACGAGTCTACCAGCGCCCGTCGGAACGAGAGGGCACGTACCCAAGAGACCTACTTACAACAGGTCTCTCCCCCTCTCGCTGCCGGCAGACCAGGCTCGTCAACGCATAGCGGTCGGTCACATACGGCCGGTCCGCGACAGATACGATGGAGCAAATGTTATGTCGGGTGTGTATGGAGGATTACAAACCCTAATAAAAGAGCATGCTCCAAATGCCGATTATGTTCATTGTGCTGCGCACGCTTTAAACTTGCTTTTGAACGATGCTGCGAGACATGTTCGTGAAGTATCGACTTTTTTCGATAATTTAGAAAAAATATATACTTTTTTTGGCAATAGTATAAAACGCTGGGCTATGCTAAGTGACGATTCATCTGAAAAATATTTGATTACCCTTAAAAAGGTATGTCCTACCAGATGGTCTTCTAGGAACGACGCTTTATTAGCAGTAAATAATTTTTTTTTACTAATCATGAAAACTTTGTACCAACTAAATTTAATTTCAAATAAAAGAGATGAACGTGAAGAATGTAAAAGTATAATTAATATTTTAGAGAGTTTTGATTTCTTAGTGCTCGTTACATTTTTTTCTTCACTATTTGAAATTATTAATCCCGTTTCTAAAGCTCTACAGCATGAAAATAATGACTTACAGAAATCTAGTATTTTATTAAGTAATCTTTTAAATAGACTGTGCCAATTAAGAAATCAGAATTCATTTAATAGTTTGCTAAATGAATCCAAAGATTTAGCAAAAGAGTGGGGGGTAACAACTGTTTTTAAAAATAGTAGGCGAAAGATAACGAAGCGTTTTTTTGATGAGTTATCACAAGATGAGAGAATTTCCGACCCGGAATCCTATTTCAAAGTAAATGTATACTATTGCTGTTTAGATATATTAATTTCTCAAACTAAAGAAAGATTTCAGAGCCTTTGCAACCTGAGTAATACTACTCATTCGAAATATTACAACCGGAGAAACTCTTATCTTCTTCAAGCGAAGAGATATTAAACGCTTCCGGAAAACTGTCTGCTAAATACAGTAAAGACATCTCACTTAATCTTTGTGACCAATTAAAGGCTCTAAAAACATGCTTAAATTCTGAAATTAAAAAAAATTATTCCATTAAAGAACTCATTGAATTATTGCTAGTAAAATTCAATAGTCTTGCATCCAGTTTTCCCGAGGTAATCACAGCATGCTTTTTATTCTTGACCCTTCCAGTTACAACCGCAACGGCAGAAAGAAGTTTTTCAAAATTAAAACTAATAAAAAATTACTTAAGAACTTCGATGGGACAAGAACGGCTGTCAGACATCTCACTATTGTCCATAGAGGCAGAAACTTTAGAAAAACTAAAATCATCATCAGCCATAAATGATTTAATAAATCAGTTTGCCGAAAAAAAGGCAAGGAGAGTGAATATTTAAAATTCGATTTTTATTTGTAAAATGGGTAAATTATGTGATAAATAAATATTTCTTTTCACAATATTTTTTTTCTTTTGTGAAAAATCTTTACCTCCATATAAGGGCCTCCAAAAAAATTTTTATACGGGGCCCCGACAAGGCACGCTACGCCACTGGATGAACTTGACTCTTTTGTACTTGTAACTTGATCTATAAACTCATAATCACTCTTCGTATTCAGAAGTCTATCAATAGTCATATAATAATTAATTATGGATGAAACACCGTCAGGTCACAATAAAACTTATAAAAATATGAGGGAGGTTCAGTTAGTTTATAATCTAACAACGTTCAGATATAAACGTATTAACAATCGTACGGTGACATATTCATGTACAATTGTACATACATCAGGAGCTATTTAAAATAAATCGACTTCCGAATGTTGAAGAATCATTTTTGAGTCTTAGATCGAAGTTGTCGCAGAGACAAGCTCAACAACCTCACTGTTGTGTTACAGAACAGACTGGATAGCCTTGAATTGGTCAATACGTAAGCTACATAACGTTGTACAAACTAATTTATCTATTCTGGCACCTAGAAAGCACTTGACATGATATATGCTGACGTGACAGGTGATAGATAGTGGGTAGATTATTGATGAGTACATAGTAAATGAAACAATAGCATAAGTCTGACCTCATGCAAAACCTCGTCGTAAGATTACCTAAATTCTTCCCACAATTATGTTTCTGGCTTGATGATGATTATGCAGAGGCGATTCACCTTCGATTCTTAGATATTTGGTACGTAGGTAGGTGGATGTACCGAACAAACTGGAAATAAAACCACTCGCTCATCTTAGTACCGCAAGGCACTCTGTACTTGTCAATGTGAAGCGATGTCCATTGTCTGAAGTTACACTTTTTGCACTAACGGTAAGTCATACGCCTACGGAAGACACTAGAGAGCAAAATAATTGGGTGGTTTTCTAAAGTTATTTGTTCCTTTTCTACTTATTTGTTACTGCCAGCTGTTGGCATTTGTTGAGCGGTTTCTAGAACCAGCTTTCTTAATTTTGCAACGACATTGTCTGTTGGCATTCCCCATTGTGATTGCGGCTGATTGATAACAAATATCGCGCTGTCTTTGCAAATTGACACACCATATTTTAAGTCCATTGATTATTATTTTTTAAAGTACCCCTGTCACTTTTCATGTAATCAATAAACTACTTCCACGTTTGCCTCGAAGATATTGTTTACAACTGGAACGGTGCTTTGTGCCTTTCTAAAAGAATGTCTTTAATTTGGGTCATTTAATTGGGGACATTCGTCCATCAGGGCAAGATTAATTGTACCGAGTCCCCTAAAACGTGACCCATTTGATCAGCCTACTGTGTTGAAAACGCAACGAACCATACGAATTATTCCATTACCCTTTGTACTTTTCACCCTATTTACCCACACTTTACCCGTTTCTCCAATTGTTAGAAGCTTGTCTTTGGTTTCCTCAACTAGATCAGATCTTATTCTCATAGACACAGCTGTCTTTATCTAGCTTACCGGTCTCTTGTGAAGGACGAATTATACTTACATTGAATAGCAACAGGTTTCGTAGGCCAGTTATTTTGATATCGGTCGCAGCCGCAATCTCGAGAAATGCCTGTTATTTTCGATTGAAAAACAGTTACGCTTGCTTGATTGAGAACGTGTCTCGTTAAACCCTTCTAAACTAGAGTTCATGGTCTTTGTTCTATGCATGCTGACATTTAACTTGCCATTCAATATTGACTCTTAAATATCAATGAAAATATCAAACTGTGCATGTACATTTGTTCTGGCAAATTTACTATCGATCACGACGGTAACCTTATTAGAATCTATAGCCTTGCACCTGCTGGTACCACGTCCATCCATCTCATTCTCTCTTGCATAATAAAGATCCAGAAAAAGAGATAGAAGTATTTTTTCATGATTGTGGAATTGGATCAGTGGACAGCTAGATAACATCCGAAAAGCGGCAGTCACGATCAAGGTCAGTGCATTCGCTGGCCGACTTATCTGGTTTTTAAACGGTTTACGGTTCAATAGTTATAATAGGCGGTCGCTAGTGTTTCCTCTACAAAAAACAAAACTACTATAATATAACAATACGAAGTATGTGATGATAATTATTTTTCTCTGAAGATCAAACAATTGATCTCAATGAAAACAAATAGTGACATTATTTTTAGATCAATTGGTTACCAATAACATTTTAATGAAATCAAGTAATATGGGTGAACATAGTCTGAGCATGGTGCTTTTCTTTAGCTGTATGTCTATCTCCTCGAAGTCGAATTAAAACCCAGGAGTCTCAAAGTTATCATCCCCAACACTGTCCAAATCTTTATAATCCCCGCTACCTGTACATCCCCGGCGTCTTTCATATCTTTTTTATTCCCTTGTTTCTTTTGTCCGAAAGTTTTTTTGTCAGATTGAATTACTGGTTGTGAGGGTGCAGCTACATTCGACACACATACCAACTGTTGATTCGGTGCTATTAAATCATGTAACTTACGTAGGGTCGCCGTTCGTCCGAATTTTACCAAATATCCTCCGAACATTCCTTTAGCGTTAGTTAGCTCTTTTATCTATGGGATTGTTCGGATTCCAAACGCAAAACAATTTGTCCAGGTGTAAGTGAGCGGAAACTTATAAAATTTTTGGGTTAGTCATTTTAATATTTAAGTTTTCGATGTATTTCATACGAATTAAGTGAGACAATATTGGGCATAAGCTTGGTTCGTAAGTCGACGTTTACTCTCGAAGAGATTCGATTTTACTTTCAGTACAGTGCTAGGTTATGATTTGGACCTTTCATGTTCCAATAGCTGGATATCACCGTACTGTTACAGAGTACTACAAGCAATTTTTTTAACATCAGGCCTGTTCGTCTCGTCACTCTATATTATATAAAAAAAATACGAATATCTAGACGATGGAATCCGATGCCTGAGTGGGTATACATATAGATTGATATTCATACTTTATTGTACACACCATAATAAAACAGATATAGGTACTGGAAAATATTAAAAAAAACAATATATATTCAGCGGTCAAGCGATCAAAAGGTTTTCTCGGTGGATACCATTTTGGTGTCTTGAAGTGGAGTGCGAATCAGTTTTTTGTAGATGAACGCGTTACATTGTAAACATACGGTGAGACAGCGGTGAAGCGTAAGTCTATTGTTTTAAATATATTGGAGCTTCTCAATAGATTTAAGGTAAAAATCGTACAATTTGAGTTACATGCCTTCTAGGATGTCAGGTTCGTTCCTTGAGGAGCCCTTGCCACGGTAATATTAGATCGGTAAATAATAGATTATATTATAGTCGTATAGGTACTTTCTAGGTCAACCTGTATAATCTTAGAACACCGTCGCTTAAAAAAAAGTCGTCGAGATACGAGATGTAGTGCTCGTTAAGAGTACCTATGGTAAATATAGGAAATGTTTAAGGTATGCTCTACAACCTCTACATAATATTATATACTCCTATGTGCGTAAGTTTAGATAATAATAAAATATAATAGTTTAAAAAACTAAAAAAACACGCTTTTAGCACGCATTTTTACAAAATACTAACTATTTTTTTCGTGTCCCATTCAGCAAACCCTTTCATTTAATACCCATATCATGGGAGTGGATTTCAAATGGCCAATCCGACATCTTGGATGTCGGCATGTTAGATTTAAGTCACGTGACAATTTTTTCGTATTCCTGACAGCAAACCCTTTCCAGTGCCTTCTACGCTACCCCAAAGTTCGGTAGGCAGTAGAGGTCGCCTGGCCGTAAAACCCTTTACAAAAAATATGGCCTATATGTGTTCTTCCAGACTATAATCTATCTGTGTTCCAAATTTCAGCCCGATCCGTTCATACGTAAGGACGTGATTGAGCAACAAACATTCAAACATCCATACATTGACATTTATAATTTTAGTAGGATTACATCCAGGGTAGAAATGTAAATTTTGCTACTCTGGTATCGAGTCGGGTTGACGTACTATAGGGTCTAATATCGAAACTTTGAGTGATGGCAGCCCTAGCCTTGTTAGAAAGAGATAGACGACTTCTGAACATATTTTTAAGGTGTTGAAAAGAGAAAGGTGTCGTCCTGTGCTCTGAATAGATCCGTGTTGGTAATGATCTATTCACAAAAAAATAACGTGGAGGTCGTAGCGTGAGTTTAGATGATTACGGATAAAGGACGAAGACGGTGTTTTGACCTTAAAATCGTGAGGTTATAAAAGAAAGCCGTTTTCTCAGAATCCACAGCTTGAAAGTAGAAAATAAAGTTTTTTTGACGATAAAATTATGATGGTAAGCGCCGATGTGGTCTGCGATGGAGCGCGATCACCTAGAAGGAACCGATTGACTCTCGATTTGAAGACACCCAGATTAATCTATCAGTTTATGTCACATTATTACTTATTATCATTTTTTTAAATAAAGATTGGCGAGACGAACCAGGACATGTGCCTGATAGTAAGCAACATGCCTGCCACATAACAGCACAGTGACACGCAGCTATTGGAACATGAAGAGTCCAAATAATTACCTAGCACTGCTTGCACCGTCACCCAGAGATCTAAGATGTTATATCTCTAAGACCTGTAATTTCTCTGGAAACATTGCCCTTCAAACCGGAACACAGTAATGTTTGCATATTACTGCTTGGCGGTAGAATAACTGGCAAATGTGTGGTACTTCCCCAGGCGGACTCTGCTATGAGTCCTACCACTACTAAAATACTAAAACTAAATATTATATCAGCGAACACCCGCTCATATTCCACAGTTTAGATATTTAGATTTGTTTTATGTGTACACGTGTACAGATACCCCCTCTTTTTAAGTGAGCGGTTAAGAGACAAACAAACGAATAACAGTATTTCAAAACTATTAGCTCTGAACCCGTGTCAATTAAACGTTGCGCGTTGGCACAATTCCCAACGTCCAACAATTTGCGTACCAATTAATCCATTGGTCAATCAAGAAACGTGCTTTGAGCTGATCTACATGACCAACTATGTGAGGAATTCACACCTGTGAGTTCATAGTTTGCTATCTCGCTCAGACACCCCTTCCGGTCTTTGTCATGCATACAGAAAACAATAACATAAAAACTTAACTAGACATTTAAGGAATTAATCTGCGTGGTGTTGAAACTCAAGTTATCAGGTTTTTTGTTCATACGACGAGCCAAAAGCCTATACAATTTTTGAGCACAGTCAGTTGGTATCCCCTACTAATACAAGTTTGAATGTTTGTTACTCAATCGTAAGAACTGAATGGATAGCGCTGAAATTCGGAACTCAAGTAGATTAAAGCTTGGAACTATACAGGCCATATTCATCATCTCAAAAAGTGCAGAATTTCTTAGTGTATTATATAGCCAATTTATACGCGGACAGTCGTAGGCAGTAACTAGGCTTTTGTATAAAACGGGTTTACGGAGCAAGACGCACACTTGATGGTAAGCAAAACGCCTATCTCTAACAATACAGAACCAGTGCAGATATTTAACCATGAAAAAAGTTAACTAAAGTTTCGACGTTTGTGACGTCAAACAAATTCAATGTAAGTAAATAAATTGAGCTTAATACAAGTTTTTTAATACGACAGAAAATTTAAATGTTTAAAATGACAGCTACGATTACGTTAGCTGTACAGTAAGGAAAATCCGCATCAAAATATGGGCTAATATGCCTTAAAACTCGCCCTTTTACTGCGGCGCAAGTAAAACTATGTTATGCCTATCTGGAAGTGAAAGTTCCGTTATCGGTCCAGCCATTTCGGAGATTAGCCAGATCAAACAGACAGACAAAAAAAATTTAATTAGTTTTTTTAGATATAGGCACCGTATATACTTTTACTAGCAGCGAAGTTCTTAGTAAAAGTATCCAGACTATCAACATCAACATCAACAGCCCACTAAACGTTCCCACTGCTGGGACTCGGGGCCTTCTCTCGCAAGGAGAGAGTTAAGGCCATAATCCACCACGCTGGCCCAGTGCGGGTTGGTGGATGACACATGACTTCGAAAGATTCTAGGTACATGTCGGTTTCCTCACGATGTTTTCCTTCACCGTTTTAAGTTAGCGGCATTCCGCACATGACTTCGAAAAGACAGTGGTGCGTGTGGGGTTTGAACCCGGGGTCTCCGGATCGGCAGCCGCCGTTCTCCCGACTAGACCACCGTAACTTCACTAGTAACTTCACTTCACCGTAACGAGCACAAGGTGTCTTGTAATTCAACGGAAAATGAAATGTTTAAAATGTCCCCGATTTAAATTATAGTTTAGACCAAGTTAGGTCTCCAGTATGGAAATAGCGCATCAAAATATGTGCTAAAATGCATTAAAATACGTAATTTTACAACTTAAATGATAACGAACAAAGGTGTTTCGGTATTTTTATAAAGAACTAGCTGTCCCGCAGTTCCTTCCGCGTTTTAAGGGTTTTCATTCTTTTTGTCACGGAACCCGTCCCGTCCCGTCACGGGTTGGGGTGTAAGGGGGAAGCGCTAAACATCTAGTTTCCCCAAATGTCAACCTCTCCTGCGCGCGGTACACCCTGCTGCCAACTAACGAGGCTCTGACGACCGAACCAATGGCGGTATATCCATTTAAAAGCCAGTCCTAAATTGACCTGGCCGGTGACGGGCAGCGGCGTCATCGGTGCAAAGGACTGGCTCCGCGGTCACCAACCCGCCTGCCAAGCGTGGTGACTATGGCAAACACCCCCCCATATGATGGTCACAAAAAAGAAACGGCCCCTAGTCCCCGGCGGCTCCGTTATTCCAGGCGTTGGTGGCAGCCTTGGTTCCGGCGGAGCATGGGGTGCTAAGAATCCCCGGCAGACGCCCCGCCACCAAACCCAACGACTCGACCTGGCAACGTACAACGCACGGACTCTGAGGGCTGACGAGAAGATTGTGGAGCTGGAAGAAGAAGTAGACAAGTTGCGCTGGGATATCATAGGGTTATCCGAAGTCCGTAGACAGGGCGAGGACAGAATAACCCTCGAATCCGGCAACTTGTTCTACTACCGGGAGGGAGATCAACAATCCCAAGGGGGTGTCGGGTTTATCGTCCGCAAGTCTCTTGTCAACAACGTGTTAATGATCGAGAGTGTGTCGAGCAGGGTTGTATACCTTGTACTTAAAATAACCGACCGGTATTCATTGAAGGTCATACAGGTATACGCACCGACCTCGACACATCCCGACGAAGAGGTTGAGACCATGTATGAGGACATCTCCAAAGCCATACATGTCTCGCCAACACATTTCACAGTTGTGATGGGAGACTTCAACGCAAAACTAGGCAAACGTAGCGGTGATGAGTTGAGAGTGGGACAATTCGGATATGGGCAGCGGAACCCAAGAGGGCAACGTCTAGCTGATTTCTTGGAAAGGGAGAGCCTCTTTATGATGAACTCCTTTTTCAAGAAACAGCCACAACGAAAATGGACCTGGATTAGCCCAGATGGTTCCACAAAAAATGAGATCGACTTCATTATGACGACTAAACGGCAAATATTCAGCGATGTCTCTGTGATCAGTAGGGTTAAGACCGGCAGCGATCACCGTATTGTAAGAGGCACGCTGAATCTAAACATTAAGTTCGAAAGATCACGTCTAATGAAGTCCACGCTCCGACCAAATTATGCTCAAATCGAAGATCCCGATAACTTTCAACTCGAACTTCAAAATCGCTTCGAAGCCTTAGATGAATGCGTAACGGCGGACGAAATAAACGATAGGCTGGTGGAAACTGTTCAAGCAGTTGGCAGAAAATTTTATAAGAGCCGACGCCAGAATAGAACCCAAAAGCTCTCCGATCATACTCTGAATCTCATGGCGGTTAGGCGAGATATGCGATTGCAGTCTTCGGTCGACATGACGGCATACAGACAGCTCAATAGACAGATATCTACTTGTTTGCGACGCGACATACGCTGCTTCAATACTTCGTGTATTGAAGAAGCGATTAAGCGGAACAAAGGCTCGAAAGTGTTCGCAAGAAATCTGTCTCTTGGGCAAAGTCAATTGACCAAACTGAAGACCGATAGTGGTAACGTCGTCTCGTCGAAGCCCGAGATTTTGGAGGAGATTGAGAGGTTCTATGAACAGTTATACACCTCTACACAAGCACAACCTCTCGTTAGCATGGCAAAAGACCCCAGAGCCAAGCTGACCCGACACTTTACCGAAGACATCCCGGAAGTCAGCCTGTATGAGATTAGGATGGCCCTCAAACAACTTAAGAACAACAAGGCACCTGGCGATGACGGAATTACGACTGAGCTTCTGAGAGCGGGTGGAAAACCGGTACTTAAAGTCCTCCAGAGGCTGTTCGACTCCGTCATACTTGACGGTAATACGCCAGAAGCGTGGAGCAGAAGTGTGGTGGTGCTCTTCTTCAAAAAAGGTGACAACACCTTGTTGAAGAACTACAGACCCATCTCACTTCTGAGCCACGTTTATAAGTTGTTTTCGAGGGTAATCACGAATCGTCTCGCACGCAGGTTTGACGACTTCCAGCCACCCGAACAAGCCGGTTTCCGAAAAGGCTATAGTACCATAGACCACATCCATACGCTTCGGCAGATTATACAGAAAACCGAGGAGTATAATCGGCCACTATGTATAGCGTATGTGGACTATGAGAAAGCCTTCGATTCCATCGAGACCTGGGCAGTGCTTCAGTCTCTTCAGCGATGCCGCATCGACTATCGCTATATCGAAGTGTTGAAGTGTATCTACAGCAAAGCCACAATGTCTGTCCGATTACAGGACCAGTGCACAAAACACATCCAGCTACAGAAAGGCGTGAGACAGGGAGATGTTATATCTCCGAAACTGTTCACTGCCGCGCTGGAAGATGTTTTCAAGCTACTGGACTGGAACGGATACGGCATCAATATCAACGGCGAATGCATCACTCACCTTCGATTTGCCGACGACATAGTCATTGTGGCGGAGTCGCTGGAGGACCTCGGTGCTATGCTCAGGGACCTCAGTAGAGTATCCCAGCAGGTAGGTTTGAAGATGAATATGGACAAGACGAAGGTCATGTCAAATGTTCATGTCTCACCTGTACCGGTTAATGTTGGGAATACCACACTCGAAGTTGTTGACGAATACGTCTACCTGGGTCAAAAGATCCGATTAGGTAGATCCAACTTCGACAAAGAGGTCCAGCGAAGAATCCAACTCGGATGGGCAGCGTTCGGGAAACTTCGGCACATCTTTGAGTCCAAAATACCCCAATGCCTAAAGACAAAAGTCTTTAACCAATGCGTGTTGCCAGTGATGGCTTATGGAACTGAGACGTGGTCCTTAACTGTGGGCCTCATAACAAAGCTCAAAGTCACACAGCGAGCTATGGAGAGAGCTATGCTCGGAGTCTCATTGCGCGACAGAATCCGTAATGAGGATATTCGCAAAAGAACGAAAGTGGCCGACATAGCTCAAAGAGTAAGCAAGCTGAAGTGGCAATGGGCAGGCCACATCGCTCGCAGAACTGACAACCGATGGGGAAGAAAGGTTCTCGAGTGGCGACCACGAACCGGAAGACGCAGTGTTGGACGGCCTCCCACTAGATGGACAGATGACCTAACAAAGGTCGCTGGAAACCGCTGGTTGCAGGTTGCGCGGGACCGTTCGTTGTGGAAATCTAGGGGGGAGGCCTATGTTCAGCAGTGGACGTCTTGCGGCTGATGATGATGATGATGATGATGTCACGGAACCCTAATTTTTTCCTCAAGTAAAACTAACCAATACAAATAACTATGTTATGCCTTAGATTAGCTATCTGGTAGTAAAAGTTCCGTAAACAGTCCAGCCATTTCGCAGACTAGCCAGAACATTTAGACAGACAAAACAATTAAAAATAGTTTTATAGATATAAGTACCGTATAATAATATACTTTCATTTGAACTTTAAAAGCTGTTAAAGCTTGTTAATTTGATATTGGTAACTATGGTGGACAGCTGAGATCGAACCCTCTAACCACCACGATGGGAGTAGCTCAGGGCTCGGCAGTGTCTAACATCCTATTTTCACTCCTGCTAAATGACTTGCCCGCAGCCGTTGCCGACGCTGAGGTACTGATGTACGCAGACGACGTTGCAGCGGTGGTGACGGCTCGGTCTGGCGAGGAGCTGGAGGAGAAGTTGAACACTGTCGCAGCGCAGTTCTGCCAGTGGTTCGAGAACAACGGCTTGGTGCTGAACTCCACCAAAACGCACTATCTGAGATTTGATCTGTCGGGACGTCAGCGCCCGCACCTCGCCGTATATGCTAACAGCGCGAGAGTACAGCAGGTGGATAAAACCACTTTTCTCGGGTTCGAGCTGGACAGCGGTCTCACATGGGAGGCACATATTGATAAGATGTGTGGGAAACTGAGCGGCGCGTGCTTCGCTCTGCGCCGCCTGGCCAGGTTCCTACCGACGGAAGCGGTCCGTGCCTGTTATTTCGCATCGGTGCACGCGGTGCTGCAGTACGGTGCGGAGCTGTGGGGCAGGGGGGCAGAGTGGAGACGTGCGTTTGTATGCCAGAAAAGGGCAATCCGAGCGATGGCACGCGTACCGGAAGGTCAATCGGCAAGACCATATTTTATATCACTCGGGGTCCTTACACTACCATCGATTGTCATAATGCAAATCGCACTGTACATGCACACAAACCTCGAGTCTTATGAGAAGGTAGGGGAGTCGCGTGACGGGGGGAAGAAACGGCCCACTCGTTACAAGCACAGGCTGAAATGCGTTCCGCGGTCGCTCGAGAAGTCCGCGAGGTTGACTCATGTCATGGGAACGATGGTGTACAACAGGCTTCCCGTTGATGTCATCGAAGCACCTAACTTCAACATTTTTAAGAAAAGACTTAAACGCTGGCTTATCAAACAAGCGTTCTATGACATTGAAAACGAGTTTATGAAATTAAAAGAAATTTTATGATAGCACATAGCTACACTTTTTATATTAATTTGGACATATTTCCTAATGTTATAATTTTACTATTTAATCCGTTTGACATTATGTAATTGTAGTTTAAATTATTATCTACCTATGTTTGTTAATGTGTGAAATTGTTTTTATTCTATTGACATGTACAGAAAGTATGAAATAAATGAATTTGAATATGAATATGAATATGAATATTACATACAGACACTTCAATTTTATTTGTAGGTAGCTACCCAAGTAACAATTTAACGTCGTATAAAGGTTAAGTAAACGTTATCTGAATACCATACATCGCTATAATAAAGTCATACTAACGTTATAATAACGTTTACTAAACGCGAAAATGGCCCCAGTTATACGACCTAAATGGTCGTATAATGGTCATACAGAAAGCTCGAGCCAACTTCGTTAACGTCATTCAACAGTCGTACAAATGTTATGTGATAACCACTTTCGTCGCGCAGTAGTCGCATCCTAACTTTTCGTTCGAAGATTTAATTTAGTGTAAAATAAAAACATACTACAACTTACTGCAACTGGGAAATAATAAGGTGAGTGTTATTTAATTTTCATATCTTGCTTACTTTATCTGTCTCTCATGCTATTTAGTTTGACTGGGAACTGAAGTTTTATGATAATATACCTATGTGAATACTATTCAGATTTTCATGCCCCCTCGTAATTTTGTGTTATAATCATTTTTTCATTAAAAAAAATAGTTTTATTTTTTTCTAAAAATGTCTGACTGTTGCTTTTGTCGCACACTTACCTCTGTACGACCTGATAATGATGACGATGATCGCCATGACAGCTAGCTATTAGAGTTCCTCAAAAACATTAAAACCCTTTTCGTATTGTCAATATTCACCTAAATTTATTATTTGTAAATCTATTTCAGGAAAGAACACTTCATAGTGCAGTGCGGTTTTTCGTAGGAAAAATTCATCAAACTTCCGTAAAAATGGCCGTCTAATCATTATAAAGTCAAAACCTGACTTAAATGCGACTGCAAGTTTGATTAAAGTCAGGACAGGACTTTAAACGGACATCATGTAATATAAAGGTTATATTTGAGTCGTCAATAAACAACCCAGTCATTTAAGAGTATTTAATTGACCGCTGTAAAACAAGGTACTGATTGTTATATAAACGGAACTATGAAAACGTCTATATAACATCCACTTTGTATAAATGTTGTATAAAGGTTTTCCAAAAACATAATTTGGTGTGTTCAAAACGTTTATTGGACTATAACGTTAGTATGACTATTGCGTTGTCGTACAAACGTTTTAGCTAAGACTGTAATATAACGTCGTATCGTTTAGTCTCCCCAACGTTGCTAATACCAGTTTACTATGACATATTCGTCGCACGACTAATTAGTTGCGTTAAAGACATCTATAGGACCTGGTAGTCATCTCATTACCATTGTAAGACTGCTATCCAACTTTAGGTCGTACAAGTCAAGACTTATACGACGTATTTGTTTGTTGGGTAGGTTGTAGGTATGTGTGTAGATGAGCTTACTTCGCTTATTTATACCAGAGCTACAAGAGCCTAGTTTTTCAAGATAGGGCAGCAAGCTAGTATTTACTTCTAGTTTCGTGTAGACAACGCTGCGCAACGCTAGTTTTTTTGTCTACACCCAAATCTGGGCAAAACCGGTTTTGGGACTTTAAAATCTTATTTTTACATGATATACATACGTGATTATTAGTTTATTTTGATGCCTAAGTAAATTTAAGTTTAAGATTAATATTAATTAGTACATTGTCGTTTACAGACATACAAAATTTGGTTTCATTTTTGAGTGATGATTTTTTCTGTGACGTCATGACGCCGGCGGCGTCGTTCTTTGGGCTCAATAGACTAGAAGTACTAGCTTGTTATCCTACCTTGAAAAACTAGCCTCGTGTAGCTCGGGCATTAGATTGACTTCGCCTTACAATCTTACAAAGTAGCACACAGGGCACTTTCAACCAGTTACAAATTGTCAAAATATTTCTACTACAAAGATTAAGGACTGTATTGTCTGTATCTTAACGATTCCTTATCAGCCCCTATTCATATTTGGAAGTGATTCATTTGCTAGATATTTTCGTTTAATTAGTTATCTCATTACGAAACGTACAAAGAATTTGTATGAGAACTTCCTTCGTACCTTATGAATGTTGTAATGTGTACGTAAATATTGTTATTATCTATCATAACTTGTCAGAACAGTCTAAAATAATAACAATAGTCTGTATAATTTAAGTTAAAGTTTATCTTTAATAGCATTCTGAACTTTAAATCTAGACTAGGCTTAATAAGACCAAGCTTTCTTTATACAGGTTTTTTTTATAAATTGGAACCTATTTATTTAAGTTTTAGTTTCTAAAAAAAGGATAATCCATCTTATACTTATTATAAATATCAAAGATTGGATGTTTGTTGCTCAATCACGTCTGATCTGTTCAGATGTATCGGCACAGTATAAAGAAATACTACCAGTAGTTCATCTCCTTTGATCTTGGGAGAAACGCCGATAATGTCTAGACACAGGTAAGGTTGTCGCAATTTTAAAAACGAGACACCCAAATGAAATTAAAACATACGGAAGACGTCAGCCCTGAGCCGCGCTCCTGCAATACTAACATTGTAATGTAGGCAATGCAGGAGCGCGCTTCCCGCGTCTCACCCCTCACGCCCCGCACGATTGCTCCGTCTAGACCTCTAGAGCTCTAGACGGTTTCGTCGAACGACTGTGTGATTTATTAGACTGTGGTATCGGGTTGAAATTTAGAACATACTATATTTAAGTACCCTGTTTTATATGAATAGCAGTATCCCGCGGTTTCACTCGCGTAGTTCCTGCTCCCATTATTTTCACGGAATAAAAAGTCGTTTATGTGTTATTCCAGACTATTACCATAGAATAGATAATATAGCTATTACCATTCTATCTACCTGTACCACATGCACCGAATTTCATTCTGATACCTTCAGTAGTTTTTGCTTGAAAAGTAATAAACATTCATTGAATGGATGGACATTCAAGCTTTCGCATTTATGATGGATAGAAATCCTACTCATCATCAGGCTGATATCTTGCTGGTCCAGTGATTCATATATATATAAGCACCTACTCGTATAAAAAAATATGGTTGTCTGTAAAGTCGGTTTACTGACGATAGTTGAACGTGACGTCTTAAGAAAATACTGATGGAATGGTACTGACGACGTCATGCGGCGAGGTAACGGCGGTAACGGCACATGACGTCATGTTTTGCGGGCGGGAATTATAAGACGTTATCACGTCAATATGTGTCATGTTGTTTATCCGGAATTGACTCCTCCTAAACTACTAGATCGATTTTAATCAAATGTGTACACCGTGTGCAGTTTAATCTAACTTGAAAGATAGGATCATTCTTATTTCAATCAATAGTAGGTATACTTATAATATGATAATATCCGAGCGAAGCCGGAACAGGCCCCTAGTCTATATATATATAAAAGCGAAAGGTCACTCATCAAGGAATCTCAGAAACTACAAATGCTAGGAATCTGAAATTTTGCATGGAGGTCCCTTTTAGCACGTAGGCGCTCGCTACGACGGGGTTTTGCGAAATTCAACCCCTAACAGGGTGAAACAAAGGATGAACGGTTGTATGAAAATTCGTCATTTTCAAAGGTATCAAATTTTGTATCTTGACACTTGACACGAAGCCATTAAATGTTTGTTCCATCAATTTTGTAATTTCGAATTGTACGGTGGTGAAATTGGGGTAGAAATGGGGGATGAATGGCAATATGGAAGTTCTCAACCGTTGAAGATAAAACCATGAAACTCTGTATATAGACACTTGACACGAAGCTAACGAATGTTTGTTCTATCAATTTCCTAATTTCGAACTGGACGGGGGTGAAATTGGGGTTGAAATGTAGGATGAATGTCGATATGGAAGTTCCCAACCGTTGCAGATAAAACCATGAAACTTTGTATATATACACTTGACATGAAGCAAACGAATGTTTGTTCTGGCAATTTTGTAATTTTGAACTGTACAGGGATGAAATTGGGGTTGAAATGGGGGATGAATGTCAATATGGAAGTTCCCAACCGTTGAAGACAAAACCATGAAACTTTGTATATAGACACTTGATACGAAGCAAACAAATGTTTGTTCTAGCAATTTTGTAATTTCGAACTGTACGGGGATGAAATTGGGGTTGGAATGGGGGATGAAAGTTTATATGGAAGTTCGTAATTATTGAAGATAAAACCATGAAACTTCGTATCTAGACACTTGAAACGAATCAAATAAATGTTTGTTCTGGCAATTTTGCAATTTCAAACTGTACGGGGAAAAAATTGGAGTTGAAATAGGGGATGAATGTCGATATGAAAGTTCCCAACCGTTGAATATAAAAACATGAAACTCTGTTTATAGACACTTGACACGAAGCAAACTAATGTGTTCTAGCTAATTTGTAATTTCGAACTATACAGGGATGAAATAGGGGTTGAAATGGGGGACTAATGTCTCCTAGGCTTTCAAACATAAACAACTGAACCGATTTTGATGAAGTTGTATAAAATTGTTTTATCATAAGCTGTTTTTAATAACCGTAAATGTGTTTGGGTATACAAATAACTACTGCCTGAGTAACCGTAGTATATATTTCACGCGGACGAAGTCGCGGGTAACAGCTAGTTAAATAATAAACTTACATTCGATACCTTGTTCTCATTTAAATATGCGAAATACGTAGCCTATAAAAGGTGCATCAACATTTGATAATGAGACCGTTCTAGCTACTTATTAGCACTCTTAAAGTTCAGATCCTATTTATTACCTAGCAAAACCTAGAAAGAGTGATAAAACGTCAATCACGACTATCCAATGTGACGAAATCTTCTTTCGACCTACAAATCACATGATTCTATGAAGCGAAATTTCACAACGAATGTTCATACAATCTTGTCATTTCTGTGAATGTGTTTGACAACAATAAGTAAGTAATGCTGGCTAGTTTTGTAACGCTTTGCGACACAGATCAAAACGAAGGACGTACCAACCTCAACCGCTGCAATTCACTTAATGTATGAATAAACTTTTAATTGTAACTCACAATGTTATTAAAATAGCTGACAAGATTACGATTACGAGACTCGATTGTCTGTAACGAATCGGTGTGAAACAATGCATATCGTAAGATCAAGGGCGGCGGACATTTGCGCAACATTTAGTAATGTTGTGGATACACTTTATTGAACACCCCCAAAAACAATACATAGGTAGGTCATTTTAGTATGAAAACTAACGTGGTTATTACACATTTTAAATGAAAACACGGGTAACTTACGTGATATACAGTCAGTCTAGTCAGACGTCGCGCGCGTCCACTCTCCTTGAAAAAGGTCGCCGGACGCGGCCGAAACTAAAGTCGGACTATACTGACTATATATATCACGTGAGCTACTCGTGTTCTCACTAAAAAAACACATAGGTAACTTTGAAAATTGACGTTCATCGACCACCCTTACCCGGTGGCAGCCCAAGCCGAGGTTGTGTACTCGGAGGTGCCCTTCTGCCAGTCGTCGTACGAGATGTAGACGCTCTAGTTGAAGATGGTAATTGAAAATAGTAATAAAGTGGTATGCTTTCAGATTTACTCTAAGTATGTTTGTGTAAGTAGTTAGTAACGCCAACCCAAAGATCGGTACACAGTAGATCCCACCTTACTCCTACTGCCATAAGCCCATTTGAAAATAAAATAAATACACGAAAACGAACGTGGTTGATACACATTAATGATTAATCAACGATCAAGTTTACAAATCGACTCAAGTGAGATATGTCGGTTCAGCCCGATTTGAGTTTCAGACGCATTCGACCTTTTTCAAGGCGTGCGAGCGCATGACCACATATATTAAGGTATGATTCCGAACGCCACAGTGCAGAACAGTGGTGCTGCAGCACTACTGCTCCCCATAGTCTCTATAGATTTATATTATTACATTCCGAGGTACGCAGCAATGTCGCAGCACCATTACAGCGACTGTATTATGTGACCAGTAGTACGACAGCACTGCCAAAGGCAGATCCAGAGGGAGGGTCCCCAGAGTTGAGTCCAGAATCTAGTTGGACCGCTAACAAATACGTACTACCTATACACGCACGGTCTTGTGACTCCACTCGACTCGACCTCGACTATGAGACCCTGGCGACAAAGCTAGATCCGCCCTTGAGCGCTGCTGCGTGCAGCGAAGTTCGGAATCATACCTTTAGGCTTTAGGCAGCCGTGGTCAGCTATTTTAAAGAGCTCGGCTGGTTTGGGTAGGTAGGTGGGCAGGGGGGGACACAGAGTAAGTAATCACTACGTGGGGGGGAGTGCACAATACACCCCTAACGTGACGTCAGTGCAAGCCTATCTGGCCCACTCTGAATTGGAATTAGATATTACCTTTAGGCACAAAAAGCGGTTATTCAGACTGGACCGACCATTTCACACATGAATAGCCCGTTAGCATCGTGGTTCAGTCGATAGTGAGTCTACTCCAAACACGACAAATATTTGTGTGATGAGCACAAATGTTTGCTCTGTATCGGTATGTTTCATGTCTCATAGGCAAGTTTGTCTTTAAAACTATGAATGAATTATTTCAACTGTCAGTTATTTTACATCAGTTATGTAAATACATTATGAAATCAACAAGGTATTTCTAAAATGTGTGAAGAGTCTATGGAACCCGCTTAGGAACGAAGTTCATACACGGCTGCGTCTATAGCAAAAAGTCTCAGAGAACAATCTTATTATTTACACCTTCAGTCTATGGACGTATAAAAAAAGTCGGACGTATTCTCGCTAAAACAAAATCTGTGTCTATAAAGTCGGCCACATAATATGCACGTGTGCGCGTTACATACAGGCTGACATGCACACATACACACATCAGTGGGTCATTGCACGCGCAAACTTGTATGTATATGTGCGTGTCAACCTATCAGTGACAACGCACACGTGCAAATGTGGCCGACTCTATAGACACAATTTTTGTTTTAGCGAGACTACGTCAGACTTTTTTATACGTTCATGCTTCGGCAGCTTCGCTCAGAGCGAGCGAGTAAAGCGTTCGTGCCATTAGAATAAGAACGACGATTTTGCCAGTTTGGTACTTATCTTTCCCAATCGAAACCGAAATCCCCAAAGGTGTGGTTTTGGTTATGTTTATGTAGGTCCCATTTTATGAGAACAATCACAAATTCGATAAAGCTACAACGTAAGTACAGTCCGCGAGGTATAAGCTGAGCTTTGCATTAGTGTGAGTGATCACATGCATACGCATCTATTACCAAAAGTACAGTCAGACAACAAACTCTTAAACAACAAGCTGACATTAACTATTATCCAGGATCAATATGGTCATTGCGAAAAGAAGTATCTCTTTTAGGATTCAAATGGTCAAGGACAGAGAATAACAGAAAAATTTTAATGGAAAAGCATGAGATCCGTCACCTACGTATAACTTATTTACTTAAAATTTCCGAATATCGTATTCAGGGCAGGCCTATCGTTTATACCGATGAAACATATATTGACACCACTCACACTTCATCAAAATCATATTCAGATGGCAGCACTTCTGGTTTGAAGAAACACCTTATTAAGAGAACATGGTCACAGCGTCCTGCGTCTGACTGTACTTTTGGTGATCACTCACACTAATGCAAAGCTCAGCTTATACCTCGCGGACTGTAATTCATTTGATTTGTTGGCTCCTTTCGTAAGTAAGTATGGCATTCTATGCCCAGATGTAGTCGGGATGGGCCGCTAGCCACAAATAAAAAACAGAAATAATTCATAATATTTCATTTATTTTATATTAGGTACATTCTATAACAATACTTGTAACAGTCTTAAAACGAACGACTTAGAACAGCGGTCAACGCATCTTCTATCTACAGTATTTACAGGTCCTTACGATAAGGTCAGGCGCATGTAAGCGAGGCGAAAGCGCGGGGAGCGGTGTTGGGAGGGGCGCTGTGTCTTTGGACGACGCCGGAGCAAGCGATCGCGCCGGCGCCGCGCGCCACGGCTTCGAAGAACTGCCGTAGATCGCTCACCGACCGCGTCGGCGGCGCCTGCAAGTTGTGAAGAGAGGCAGCGCGCCTCGGGGTCGTCTCCGCGGGAATCACGGGCCTCGACAAGTGCTCCGTGCTTCGAGCCAAACTACCCCCACTTTGTGATAGCGACTCAAATAACGCACGTCGCTCTTTCACCGGCACGTATTGAGCGACCGCATCGTGAGCGATCGGGGAACACGAACGCGCTCGAATGTCCAACGAGGAAGTCTTTCTCCGCGCGGCTTCCACGGCGGAGCGTCCCCGAATAACACCACCGCCTGTCCCTTCCCAACGTTTCAGGTACCTCCTACCGTGCTCGGATTCGGCGCGCGCGGAACGCGGTAACGTGTGATGCTGCGCATTCAGCTTGCTGCAACTGTCGCATTTGATGACCTCGGCTTTCCGCACCGGCGCGTCGACCACGTCTGCGGTCTTAATCGCGTCGGTGGGCAGGGTCAAGTCGAGGCTGCGATCGGACGAGGAGTCATAGTCGTCGTCTTCTACGACGATGCCCTCGTCTGTGGCTGCGGGGGAGTGGTCGCGCGTGAGCTGCGTCTCTGGCGAGGGGGGCAGGAGCCGGCGGCGCGCGCGGGGAGGGGGTCGAGGCGCGAATGCGCTGGCTTCGCTCTTTGGTTCTTTAGTTGTGGTATCGGCTGCACAGAGCACGTCCAGGAAACGTACTTGTGGCAGTGGCGTCTGGCCGAGGATCTCGACGCACAGCGCACGGACCCATCTCGCGTACTCCGCCGCATTGCAAGTCTGCAACAATAGAGATCAGTTCAGTTTACAAAACAAAAATGCGCGGTGTGATAGATTATGGCTTTGAATTTCTACTTATAAGAGGTCTGGAGTTAAACTGGGTTGCTGATGTATGTTATTTTTTCAGAGAAGGAATGAATTGTATAGAATTTGTGTCTATCACAACGCGTGCGAAAAATAAATAAAAGATCAATAAAGGTATATAACAGGCAAGAATTGTGTAACATTTTAAACGAGTTTTGGTTGGGTGATAAAGAATTTGTTTCAAAGTACGACGTAGGTACATAGTATTCTTATAACATTTCTCAACAACAAAATTAAGTACTGTACCTACCGATTTTAACAATTATATCTGTAGGGTAGGATAACGAGGTACTATACCGTTACGCATAAAAATAATATTTCAAATCAGCTTACAAATGACCCAGTTAAATATCAGATGTACGAGTAAGAACTTTTTACATTTCAAAGTTGTTATTACTAACGACTTCGAAATATTCTCGTACGAAGAAAAAAATATATCTGATCAAACAATAAAATAAATATGATCCGGATTTACATTTGAATTTTAAGTTTTAACGGAAACCAAACCGTATGCAAATAATGTAGGGTGACAATAATGCAACAATTGATCGGGACAGAACTGAACTAGTCACGGTCATGTAACATTTTATAGGCGAGTTTTTTTTTATAGGCAAGTTTTTTAAGCTGAATTACGGGGGATTTCTTTCGTCAAACGTGTTCCTTCACGTGTCAACACCTTCACGTATCTAGCCATTCTTATGTTAATAGCTCCATCAAAAGGTCGTATCACACAAAGGCCTTTGATTTACGAGTATTTCGCTTTACTGAGGAACTATTAAAGCGAGTCGTGAGAAAAGCGAATCATGAAGGGGAACGTCTCAAGACGTTCACTTATAAAGTTACCTGCCTAGATGTACTCGGTATCTATGGCGCATTGTGGTTTGCTCAATAAAAACATGCCCCAACAGCTGATGCGGTTTGTGAAAGGATAGCTGAACGAGTTTTATAAGTACTTTCTCGATATTTTTGTCGTGTGGTTCCGAGACCAGTTTAGAACTTAGAATATGTTATGCACCATCGCTTAGTATCACATGATCTGTCAGTCAAGCGCAAGGTTACTTAACAATAAAACGGCTCTTTAGTATTGGCAAGATAGGTATAACAGGCAGCCCACTTGACGGCAAATTGCAGCAGTTCCGCCTTTGGCGATCTGCACAATACATTTTGTCTATGTTTCAATTTGAATCAGTGCTGATATATGAACATCTCCCATGGCTAGTAAACTATTTAGGTATCTACCCCCTAACGTCTTTTTAGAATACCCTTTCACATTTCTACATGGATATAGAACATTAAATTTATCAATGCTTTAACGCCTAAATCCGGAAAAAGTCCATCTAAACCTTTGGAAACCGAAACATCCAACACCACTCCGCTTCTATGAGTCCAGTGACCAACTTGCAGATGACAATGAACTACTTTGGCCGATATGGACGTCGATGAACAAGCTACGAAACCCAATGTGCCGCTGCAGAAAAAACGTAAAGTATTAGGGCACTTTAACCTGAGTATGGCTCCCACACAAAACTGCGATGCGATGTGATGCAACACCGCATCGGAGGAAAGGCTTCCACACAATACTGCGATGTGATTCGATGCGATGCAAATTGCTCCGATGCGGCGTTACATCGCATCGCATCGCAGTTTTGTGTGGGAGCCCTAAGTTGTGACTACAGAGTCTCTGAGGAGACTATGCATCATGCTCCTAATCTTTATTTAAAAAATATTATTTTACAACTAAAAACACAGGTTCTATGCCATCATCTACTGTATAACCCTTGGTGTCCGAGCCTCATATCAGATTTATACTCAGTTACTCCAATTCTGATTGCAGTTGCGAAATATTGGAAGGAAGATAAGAAGATAATTAATTGGATAGAATAGTCACCACGTACAAGATCGTTGCTTGACAAAGCCTGACAAGTGGTAAATGTCTCTTCATAAAGTGTCTTGACTATAGGTTATTGGCGGGAAAATCGACAATGTACACAATAATTTACTAATACCGGTCAGTGCAAGGAATCGTATATCTTGAACAATATTATGGAGCGCGGGTTGTTGAAAATTATTTATGAAAGCATTGTCGTACACAGACAATGACCAGTGGTCCGATACGTGACCGCGCATTATAAATTGTGTCTGTATTTACTATTAAGGGTTACCAGAGCTGAGGTAACATTGCAAGAGTAAACATTGAACGTATTTTAAATAGATCACGGGCTATTATTACCCTATTTATGTAAATTGCTAAGCGTCTAACACCGGCTGAAATCGTGTAGCGAAACGGCTAAATTTTGTTTAAAGTAGCTGATATGTTTTACTATTCTACCGATGGAAATGCAATACAATATTCGGTTATTTGTGTACTTATATTGTTATTGGAATTCATATTTATTGTATTTCACTATAAGTTCGTACCTAATTCATTTATGTTTTAGTAGGTATCTACGAGTATGTTGTTATATTTGTGCTCTTTGTTTCTAACTTTGTATACTCTCGTCTGCCTATAGCCTCATTTTCCATCCCTAGTTGCATAGAACATATTGGCTTTATACGGCTTTTATACGGTTGCTATTTGCTACTATATTTTTATGTTCAATTTGTTTTTGTTACGAGCGATAAAGAGAGGACTATATATCTGTCACTTCCTCAGCACACATAACATTCAATACAACAACCACTAACTTTAAAGGAATCAATAATATGTAATAGGTACCTAATATAATAAATAAATAAATATTGGTGGACAATTCACACACAACACCATCTGACCCCAAACTAAAAGCAAAGCTTGTCTGATGGCAGCCAGATAGCTGATATAATACTTGTTATACATAGAAACACCCAGATACAGTGCAAACATTTGAATTCATCACACAAAATATTTGCACTGCGTGGGAATCGAACCTCGGCTTCGCAGGCAGAGCTACTACCAACTAAGCCACGAGGCCAGTCAGTATACTCATATAATATACTCGTACTTAATTTTATTTTAATATAATTCAAATCCGAACAGTTCTTGCAGAGATACGTCAGAACCTACACATACAAACTTACATTTTTAAACTTTCGCCTTTTTAAAATTGAAATCATTTTCAACTGATTTTTCCCACTCTCAGAATATTCTCATCCTTCATTCTAGCATATTTTTAAACTTTCGCCTTTTTAAAATTGAAATCATTTTCAACTGATTTTTCCCACTCTCAGAATATTCTCATCCTTCATTCTAGCATATTTTGCGTCGATTTTCATACAAAAAAAACTTTCAACCTTTTCGTCTAATTCAATCCTTTCAATAACCAAACTAAAAGCCTACAAGTTTTCTTGCGACAGCAAAAAAAAATCCAAAGCAAAAACAGACACGTTTTCGCCAAAAAAGCCAAATAATAAAACCAATAACGTTTTATTATCACGTCTCTTCAGATAAACCAATAATAATACAAATGTGAAACCTTGAAAGCTTAAACGTGCCGGACGCTGTCCCCTAACATGAATAATAAGTAATATGACACTATTCAGAATAATGAGTTTTGCATAATAACTTTAAGAGGTGAAGAATAATTTTCATACATAAACATGCAAATTTAAATTTGAGACGAACAGATTAAAACGTGATTGAACTAGTCTATGTTCTAATTTTAGAGTGAAAATTCTAGAAACAGATGCTAGAAGTACCTAAATTGTTCGGATCTAACAACTTTTTTTTATTATTATTGAACACAGTAAGGAGACAAGCAGGACAGCTTATAACAGCACTATCACGCAGCTATTGAAACATGACCAGTCCTAATCATTACCTAGCACTAGAGCACTACCACTGCTCGTCACTCAGAGAAATAAGATGCCCTATGCCCTGTAATCTCTATGAACACATTGCCCTTCAAACCGGAATAGTGATGTTTGTACATTACTGCTCAGCGGTGGAATAAAAGTATCCGTAACCACGCGATCCACATTGATTTCGTTGTTTTTTTGTCATCGGAAGCGAGCCATTAAAGACAATTAGAAAATTGCCGTCTGTATCGTTTAAAAATAGAAGCAATCAAGCGAAGACTGCGTGTTGGTGTTAGTGTTCCGAATTAAATATTTAGACCACGAAAACTGGATCCAACTGTACATGTTTACGATGCTACGGCTGGTCTAGTCAGGAGACATTTTTATGATGTTACGGCTGGTCTAATCGGGAGAATGGCAACTGCAGATCCAAATCCCCTAGTTCGGATCCGACGCGCACCGCTGTCTTTTCGAACTCATGTGTGTAATGCTACTAACTTAAGAAAGGTAAAAAACATATTGAGGAAACTCTTAGAACATTTTGAGGTCATGTGTCATCCAGTGTGGCGGTCATGGCTTTGACACTTTCTTTGCGATAGAAGGCCCCGAGTCCTAGCAGTGGGAACATTTGTTCAGGGGGCTTAAATAATATTGGTGGATAATTCACACACAACACCATCTGACCCCAAACTAAGCAAAGCTTGTGTGATGGCGGCCAGATAGCTGATATAATACGTATATAGTTTTAAATACATACTTATTATACATAGAAACACCCAGACACAGTGCAAACATTTAGAGGACTTACTTATGCTTATGCAGAAAATGGTTGTCTGTATTGTTAATTAAAAAATAGAAGCAATCAAGCGAAGACTACGTATTGGTGTTACTGTTACGAATTAAATATTTAGACTACGAAAACTGGGTCCAACTGTATTCACGGGAAATCAAAAGTGAGGATCATTCTACTAGAATGGCGTTTTAAGTATGATTGCAGCAACGGAGTTTGATGTTTAATAATTACAGTTTTATGGCGTTGGATTATTTGGCATACATGTTTGTAGATTAGACCAGTATAGTTATTGTGAGGATGAGATCTGTGCCGATTTTCAAGCACAAAGAAAGATAGATGACGGAACTTTGTTAAAAGTCGAATTCGTTAATGACAATGTTGTTGGTACCAGTTGTACGTTTTGCAATGGAAACTGCCAGGCTTTTTTTGCATAGTATAAAGTAACGAGGAGAAAGAACAAAACTTGATAGTGCGCAACACGCCTACACACGCCATTACAGCACAGTGCAATGCTATTTGAATATGAAGAATCCAAATGTAGCACTGTACTGCTGCGCTCATCACCTAGAGAAATAAGACGGATTATCTCGTTGCCTTGTAATACTGCGGGAAACATTGCCCTTCAAAAAGGAATACAGTAATTTACATGTTAAGGGAAATAACTGCAACGATTCAACTGGACTATTATGGGAGTCAAATTCACAGGTGCAGAAAGGATTTAACACGAAATTTGGTATGTTTAGAACATTGACATTAATTACTTTGAAAGAGTTACAAAGCGTATAAATTAAATATTGCAAATCGATACCTGCAATAGGAATACTATGCCAACTCTGAAGTCATACATGGGTTTATATTTTAAAAGAGAAAATCTCGATAGTTGCTACGAGTAATTTAGTAATTCTTAAGATATTTTATATTTTTTTTGAAATAGAGCTCTACTACCGACGTTAAAAAAATGCAATAAAAACAAAAAAAAAATGTCAATCATAGGGACTGCCGATAGAAATGAAAACTTACAACTCAGAATTTGATACCTCACTTTGGAAACTACGCGGGTGAAACCGGAAAGCGTGACCATGAGCATGGTCCCGAGTTTACCCGAGGATTTCTTTCATTTACGAACGTGACGCTTGAGGTCAATTCACAGCCCACGAAAAACCTGTCTGCGGTGCGTCAAAAGAAGTTCCCACTTCAAAAATGTCGTTAATTAAAAAAATTATTGGAAATCTTACAATTGCCGAAATTTGTTCTTTAGATGTTCCTCCTGTAAACCTATGAACCTTTAGAATTGCCGTAGTATTTTTTTGAAGTTATCAAAATATAACAGATAATTTAGCCGTGACTTAGCGTCGGCTTTTGCGAAGATAACTGGGACAATCAGTTCCGCTACGGAACAACCGCTAGTTGAAATCGATAGCGATGCCGTGATGGGCACACCAGTTATTAGGGTTCTGTACCCAAACGGTAAAAACGAGACCCTAGTACTGAAACTTCGCTGTCCTTACATCCGTCTGTCACCAGCTGTCTGTATCTCAAGAACGGTGATGCTAAATGTAAATTTTATAGATGATGTATATCTATATCTATTGCCATTTTAAAAACAAATACTAAAAATAAAATAAACATTTGTATACAACAAATTTGTATGGGAGCTTATATAAATTTTTACACCGTTTCCTGCTTGATATTAAGAACAGTGAGAGGCAGCCGCTTTAACTATTCACAGAGTATATAGTTTTAACATAAAAAGCAAGAGAACATCTCTTGAAATATAATTAATTAAAATAAAATCAATAATTAAGGTGGCTCCCATACAATACAAGAGGTTTTCGCCGTCTGCGAAAAGTCTCTGCAACTTGCAAGATTAGGTTACAGATCATGGTACGGAACCCTTCATGCGCGAGTCCCACTCGCACTTGGCCGGTTTTTTCTTAATCTCACCCACACCACGCTCGCATTTCCCGGATATGGCAAAATCACTTGTACCGGCGGAAACGAAAGCAGTTCCTAGAAAATGCAAAACCTGGCCACGGACACGTAAAGCATAATTAAATACGAATAAGTATCGTGTTATTAAAACTAAAGTGTAATCTGACAGTGAAACATTATTATATGACCGTAAGTAAGGAGTTTATGTCCTCGATTTGCACGGACTAAAGGCGTGTGGTGGGCGAGTGATATTTTACTTTTGGACTATCCACTTATTTTGGATTTTTAAGTGTTCCACATTACCTAATAAAATGGTAAAATAATAAATATTTGTTTCAGTTTAATCTCGTTGAGATCTTAATGTGAATTTATAACATTTTGAAATATTCTGTTCGAAGAACACGTGCAGGATCGATCCAGGGTTGTATTCATATTTTTTGTCGAGCATCGGAAAGAACTCGCGAACTAATTAGAACTAATAGATAAAATATCATATTTATTTATAGTTTTTGCTTAGCATGTGGCAACGGTTGTATTATCATAGAGGCCACGGAGGCGGGATATAAAAAAATATATTATCAGACAGCATCTGCATAATTCGGCTCACCAGGGTAGCATACAAATGCGGCACACGTGATAAAAACCGCACATCATTACCGGTTATCATATCAATATTGATATTTAACTTTTTCACCTGAAATGTAGCAACTAGCAACGGCTGCTTGGTCATAGAGGTCCTACATTCAACAGCATCTGCACTTTTGCTGGTGTAGTAGGTATCCCAATGCGTTACGCGCCATGATCACCCCCCATCACACTCTTTATTGGGCTCAATAGCCCAATAAAGAGGCTAGGTGCGGAAAAGGCCCCGCTAAACTAACTAACTAACCCCCCATCACGACCACAATCACTGCAAAATGTGACGTATATTACCTGAAATGCGACAATGGCTGTATCGTCAATAAGGCCGTCATCATAGGGGACCGAGTCACCTTCGTCCGTGGGGAAGCACCTAGATATTGAAACCTCACACGTGGTCCCTGGGTGGTGCTAATCAGGTGACAAATTACCGGTGGTAGGCTTCGGCCGTGGTTGGTGACCACCCACTAGACTAAGTCACGACGCCAAGCGGCCTAGCCGTGTTCCGTCGTGTTGTCTAGTGTCACCATTAAGGGAAAACGGGTCAGAACAGTTGCTGCACAACTGCAAGACCGGTCTGTCACACACCAATACTGTACATCGGGAAGCTAGTCATGGAGGGTAGCGGGATCCGAGGCACGGTTTGCCGCACCGACCGCAGATAGTTGGGGGCCCAAGTAGTGAGCTAGCCACTCATGAAAGGCTGCCCCGCCATCTAGCGAAAAATCCCGGGATGCGCTATCCTGCCGGTTGGCGACCGGATGACAAGGCCAGATAGACATCCCCGGGGGGGCTCGGGCGTCCCCGCAGTCTCCAGGCTAGCTCCCCACTGGTGTATTCGTGTTGTGTGTTGTGACCAATGGTCAGTAGTGTATGGCCTCGTTCTACTGCCGTTTTCCCACCGATTTCCTCTCCAAATAAACAATGATTAAAGTCAAAAAAAGAAACAAGGTTAAAGAGCGGCTGCACGCCTTGTCAGTCAAAGTGCACCTCACTAATATTCGAGGTCTGCACTCAAATCTCACTGCAGTCCACCATCACCTCGAGACTGAGCAGCCGACACTCTTGTTTCTTACGGAGACGCAGATAGGTTGTCCGTCGGACGTGGCGTACCTAACGTATCCAGGCTATACCCTGGAGCACAAATTCCGGCCTCGTGCTGGAGTATGCCTGTACGCCCGTGACGACATCTGCTGTCGGCGTCTCCGTAACCTTGAGGACACTAGATATTCTGTTCTTTGGACACTAATGGACACAGGCATAGACAAAATTATCTACGCCTGTGTGTATCGGTCGCACAGCGGAGACCTGGAGACGACTAGGCTCACGGAGTATTTAAGTGAGGCGGCGGACGCGGCTCAACAGAAGTACCCTTCGGCCCAATTAGTGTTACTGGGGGATTTCAACGGCCATCATAAGGAATGGCTGTACCCATACCGGGACACTGACCACGCTGGGCAGGAAACGAGAAAGCTAGCTTTATCGTTAGACCTAACCCAGCTGGTCCAAGAGGCCACAAGAGTACCCGACGTTGAGTCGCATACACCTTATTGCTTAGACCTTCTGCTGACAACTGATCCAGACCGTTATTCGGTGGCGGTATCGTCGCCGTTAGGCAGCTCCGACCACTGTCTGGTGAAATCTGTATCTGTCTACCATCCGCCTGATCCCAGCCCTAGAGGCAACCGGCGGTTGTGGCGATACAAGTCAGCAGATTGGGATGAGATGCGCTCTTTCTTTGCGTCTTACCCATGGCAGTCATTGTGCTTCGCTTCCGGTGATCCCTCAGTCTGCGCGGATGCTGTTACTAATGCAATACGAACGGCTATGGAATATTTCATTCCATACTCCGACATCTCATTATCCAGCAAAGCTCGCCCTTGGTTTGGTTCTCATTGTAAAAGTGCTGAAGCATTTAAACATGAGGCCTACCTAGCCTGGGTTGATGCTCGACAGCGTAAGACAAAGGACATACACCAGAAGAAGAAGGCGTTCAACAAGGCTGCTAAGGCATGCAAAAAGGTTCTTCAGAGGGCTCGGTTTGACCACATTAGTCGAATAGGGAACAAACTAGCTTCGTACCCAGCGGGCAGTAAAGCGTTTTGGTCCCTAGCTAAATCGGTCGAATCGAACTTCTGCCGCTCCTCACTACCTCCAATACTGAAACCTGATGGGACACTGGCTCACACTGCAACGGAGAAAGCAAACTTGTTTGCAACTCAGTTTGCGGAATCTTCGCGTCTAGATGCTGGTAGCGCGACACCTCCTACTCCACCTGGCTGTTCGACTTTTATGTCAGAGATACGCATTCGCCAAAAGGAGGTTCGCAAAGTGCTACGCAATCTGGACGTGAATAAAGCCAGTGGCCCAGATGGTATTCCTGCTCTAGTATTGAAGGCTTGTGCGCCTGAGCTGTCACCGATATTGACACGCCTATTTAGACTCTCTCTTCAAACTGGGCTAGTACCGAAGTCTTGGAAGCTTGCCAATGTGCAACCTGTGCCCAAAAAAGGTAGTCGTGCCGACCCTGTCAACTACAGGCCCATCTCAGTCACGTCCATACTCTGTAAGACTATGGAACGTGTCTTAAACCACAGGCTCCTGACGTACCTTGAATCAAACGACCTCCTCAGTGACCAGCAATACGGGTTTCGCCGAAACCGGTCCACCGGGGATATTCTAGCGTACGTCACTCACATCTGGAGTGAAGCTATTGAGAAACACGGGGAAGCACTTGCAGTCTCCCTGGATATCTCGAAGGCTTTCGACAGGGTTTGGCATGATGGCCTTATAAGCAAGCTTTCTAGTTATGGTTTGTCTTCTGGGTTCATTGCTTGGATATCGGACTTCTTGAGGGATCGATCCATACGAGTCGTCATTGATGGCTGCTCGTCGGATCAAATGGGTATCAATGCCGGAGTCCCACAAGGGTCGGTACTCTCTGCGACGCTCTTCCTGCTACATATCAACGATCTGTTGAAGCCCGGTATCTATGGGTACGCAGATGATAGCACCGTTGTAGAGAGTTACATATCTAGCGCGAGAGCCACTGGGCAGCAAACTCAGGTACTGAGAGAGAGTCTGATCGAGCGTTTGGGCTTGACCCTTGATGCGGTGTCCAAATGGGGCGATGCCAATCTGGTCAAGTTCAACGAGAGTAAGACGCAGGCGTGTCTGTTCTCCGCTAAAAGGAGTCCTTTCCAACTGACTCCAACTTTTAGAGGTGTATCCGTGCCGGTCTCTGACCGTCTTGAACTTTTGGGCGTTACTTTGACCTCTACGCTCAACTTTGGCTCGTTTATCGAGTCCAAGGCTAAACTTGCTGCCAAAAAACTTGGTGTCCTCTCAAAGGTGCGAAGGTACTTCAAGTCTGAACAGTTGCTTACACTATATCAAGCACAGATTCGCTCCTGTATGGAGTACTGTTCGCACCTTTGGGATGGATCGGCTAAGTATCAGCTGGAGGCTCTGGAATCGATCGAGAGACGTGCCAAAAGGCTCATAGGCAACGACACTCTTGTGCGAAAAAGACTTCAAAGTCTTGAACATCGCCGAAAAATTGCTAGCCTATCGGTTTTTTATCGGATACACTTCGGAGAGTGTGCGACTGATTTGCATGATCTGATACCACCTTGTCCTTTTTTCTATCGGAATGCTCGTAGCTCGAAAAAGCGACATCGTTTCATGGTTGATGTTCCAAAGACACGAACGAAGAGATTCGACTCTACTTTTGTGATAAGAACGTCTAAGCTGTGGAATACGTTGCCTGAGTGGGTTTTCCCCGATGGTTACAATCTTTGTGTCTTCAAATCGAGAGTGAATCGGTTTTATCTAGGTAAACACGCTCCATCGTAGACCGCATCGTCGCTTAACATCAGGCGAGATGGCGGTCAAGTGTAAACCTATAGAAGTTAAAAAAAAAAAAAAAAAACAATAAGGCCACGATGGCCGGAAGTAGCGTTTAAGTGACAGCAACAGCACCATCCGCCATTCAGCAGCTGTCATCGTGGTAGTCTACCAACGCGTCACGCTTGATCACCCCGTATCACGACCACAACACTGCAAAATTTAACTCTATTTACCTGAAATGTGGCAACGGCAGTGTCGTCTCGGAGCCTCGACAGCTGGAACGCGTTGGGCAGCGCCGGCGCGGGCCGCAGGTGCAGGCCGCGCAGGGGCAGGCGTGCGGCCGGACGGCGCGGCAGCGTGCCGTCCCGCCACGCGTGCAGGCAGCCGCTGCGCACCGCGCACCGCACCCACGCCCACGACACGCCGTCGTCATTGTAATACTGGCGCAGGACACCTGAAACAAGACAACCAACATTATAACCCATTATATGCTAGAACAAACGTTGCAGAGATTTTGTTAAGAGTCAGATGAGCCGAGTGGCGAGGCTGGTACCCAGTGAAGTAGCGCGTGCATGTTACTTTACCACGGTGCAGTCACAGTTGCAATACGGCGCTGAAATGTGGGCAAGAGCTGCGGACTGGGAACGTGCCTTCCGTATGCAAAAACGAGCAGTTCGGTGTAGTGCGAGTCCCGTGGGATACCCCGGCTCGGCCATATTTCAAGGACCTGGGGATAATGATATTACCCGCCATTCTGATTTATCATAATTATACTAGCTAAACAGTGCGCGCGTTGCTACGCCATCTATCGAAAATTGGTCGTAGCAATTCAAATTTTGAACAAAAATGTTTGAAATTCGGTTCTGATGACGCAACCTTTAAAATATAGACACATGCTGTCACGCAACGCAAGCTCTCAAAAACCAGTATTTTTACTTTTATCAGCATTCTGGGTCCCAAAGTAAAAATAAAGTAGCCAAGTGCGAGTTGGACTCGCCCATGAAGGGTTCCGTTCCAGCAAGTAACATAATATACATAGTACACATAGTTCTTGTAGTTCGTTGTAACTTTGTTCGAAGTTTTAATAATAGTGTATTTATGACGTACTAAAAAAAAACTACTCATCAGATCGAGTTCAAACTAATTTTCGTTGGTAGTTTTCATGGTAATGTACATCATATATTTTTTTTAGATTTTTCATTCTCTTATTTTAGAAGTTAGAGGGGGGGGGACACACATTTTATCACTTTGGAAGCGTCTCTCGCGCAAGTTATTCAGTGTAGACAACAATTATATTAGAAACCTCAACATCATTTTTTAAGACCTATCGATAGACACCCCACACGTGTAGGTTTGATGAAAAAAAATTTTTTGAGCTTCACTTCTCAGTATGGGGGACACCCCTAATTTTTGTTTTTTTTAAAAACTTTTGTAAAAATCTTAATGCGGTTCACAGAATACATCTACTTACCAAGTTTCAACAGTGTAGTTCTCATAGTTTCGGCAAAAAGTGGCTGTGACATACGGACGGACAGACAGACAGACAGACAGACAGACAGACAGACAGACAGACAGACAGACAGACAGACAGACAGACATGACGAATCTATAAGGGTTCCGTTTTTACGTTTTACGGAACCCTAAAAATGCTTAGTTTGGGGCTAGAAAGATAGAGTTGTGTGAGGAGAAATGTCCATCCATGCCAATACTTGTATTGTTTTTGCATCGTCATATACACATACTGTATGCAATGCAACGTAATGTGTATGTCGCCGTAAAATTGTAAGACTAACATATTATTATAATCTAACTACGTTTTATTATAAACTAACCTAACCTACTAATATTATAAATGTCAATGTATGGATGTTTGTTGCTCAATCACGTCCTAACGTATGAACGGATCGGGCTGAAATTTGGAACACAGATAGATTATAGTCTGGAAGAACACATAGGCTACTTTTTTATCCCGGAAAAACAAGGGGAACAACGGGAACGGGAACTACGCGGGTAACACCGCGGGGCGCTGCTAGTGAGATTATAATCTCACGCGTTTTATACAAAACCGACGGTGATTGGAAGTTTACGCTGACAAATACATATGTATTAATATATGTATGTATTTGTCAGCCATGTCATTTGTATGTCATAATAATATGTATTGTATGTACCTATGCTTGATCGTTATAATATTGCCTGACATGAATTCAGAAGAAATTAAGCAAGGACTGGGTAATTAACAGGATGTCCTGTTAGCCAAAGGAAGTGTCATTAATGGAGCTAAAGGGGTCTTCGCTTATTCGCTTAATTCTCAACAAAATATTCGTTTCGCCCTTTCCCACTGTCACCATGAATGTAATAATATAAAAAGTGTGTGTTTTATGATACATTTACGCACACAAGAAGTTAATATTTTTTCTCTTTATTCCTAGTTAGTTTCCCGACATAAAATGTATCATATTTATGTGCTATTCCGGACTGTAATCCTGGCAACATTGCATGCATAAACGGTCCAATCAATGTTCCCACTGCTGAGATTCGGGGCCTTGTCTCAAGGCAAGGAGAGAGTCAAGGCCATAATCCACCACGCTGGCCAAGTCCGGGTTGGTGGATGACACACGACTTCAAAATATTCTAGGTACATGTCGGTTTCCAAACGATGTTTTCCTTCACCGTTTTAAGTTAGCGGCATTACGCACATGATTTAGAAAAGACAGTGGTGCGCGTGGTTTTGAACCCGGGGTTTCCGGATCGGCAATCGCCGTTCTTCCAACTAGACCAGCCGTAACTTGATGAGAAGGGTCTTAACTGTAATCCTAACTGTACACCAATTTTAACCAAATCCGTTCAGGCGTTCATTCAGTAACAAACATCTAAAATCCAAACTTACATATTTATAATATTATTAAGAATAAAGTTAGTAAGTATACTTAAGTATTTGTTTTTCGAAGAAAATGTAATTATTTGCATTGGCCGTAGCTAAAGTCATGCTGATCTGACCTAGAAATGTTATTAAGCAGAAAAAGTTAAAAATACATATGTTTGATAAATCTCGCTCTAACGATGACTAAAAGTGGGCGTGTACCTACGTTGTTATCAGAGTGGAGTTATTCGCCCAGTTAATACTAATTAATGAACTACGGCAAACTGTCACATGATAAACATATTATTTGTCAGTTATTCTACCGCCAAGCAGTAATGTGCAAACATTAGGTACTGTGTTCCGGTTTGAAGGGCAATGTTTCCAGGGAAATTACAGGGCTTAGAGATATAATATCTTAGATCTCTGGGTGACGAGCGCAGTGCAGTGCTAGGTAATGATTTAGACTCTTCGTGTTCCAATAGCTGCGTGTCACTGTTATGTGGCAGGCATGTTGCTTACCATCAGACTCATGTCCTGTTCGTCTCGTCACTCTATACTATAAAAAAAAAACATAATCAGCCCAAATCTATCTTCTCACTGTTGGGATTCAGGGCTTTCCGTCTAGTCCCTAAACTCTCTCATCCACCAACCCGCACTTGGTCAGCGTGGAGGATTATGGCAAATACTCTCCTTGCGAGCGAAGGCCCCGAGTCCCAGCAGTGGGAACATTTAGTGGGTTGCTTATGCTTTTTATCACAAGACGACTCAAGGCTATAAATAATCCTTCAATTTGACCCGGGAGTCTACAGCCTAACTGAACTGTCTTAGCTTTGATGGTATTGCTTCTCTCTTCTTTTCGCTTGAAATGATAGAGATAGCAATACCGAAGCCAAATCAGATTTAGTAAGGCGGTAGACCCGCGGGTTAGCGGATGACATATGCCCTAGAGCCCTAGACAAACACATGATACTAACATTTTATACATTAAAATAAGTACCTACTACCAATTAGTGTTCATTCAAGTATGTATGGCGTAAGAGAGGAAGCGCATCAGATTTCTCAGAACTACAAAGTCATGACGTCATGATTTTGTCCCATCTTAGTAATCAGAGACTTGTGTCTCACCCGATTAACTATGATTAAGTGAATTACGTAAAGCCGTAGTGATCCGGTGGTTACGATTTCGTATCGGAACGTGCGATTCACAATTACCTATTAGGTCGTAGGTTCTAATCCCGTCCGGACCTCTGAGTATTTTTCCAAAAGCAAGTGTACAATTTTGTCATCATCACTTTAAAAGTGAAGGAAAACATCGTGAGGAAAGTGGCACGTTTCTAGAATTTTTCATGCTCATCCATCATAATTATATGCCAACTTGCCAACCCTGTCTCCTTTAAATTTTGCTTTATTCTGTGCAGAAATAAACTATTTGATTCTTATCCATATAATATGTGTACTGCATTGTCTCCAAATCTATACATAATACCCCGTTTACATGATTCCAGTCCAGCGACCGAATCCAGCGCTGGATTGCTTACTGGAATAATGGAAACCGGCACTGGAAAGCATAAATCCAGTGCCAATGCATTCCAGTGCCGGTTTACATTATTCCAGTAAGCAATCCAGCGCTGGATTAATATTAGCACATACTTGTAAACAATTACCTACAAAATATATTACGGATATTACGAACACCGTCATCAATTACCTAGAGATATTTCAATCCTTTGTACATACATTTTAGTATTTAAATACCAAAACGAATCTAATCTAATTAAACATAATTGAAAATAGACAGTCTGGTTTGCAATTGCAATTGAACCAAATGAGTACATACGATAAAAATAATGTTTTTTAATTTGCACGTTACATTAAACTATTAGGTACATTAATTCCACATTTAAACTAGTCCAAGGATAGAACATTCACCTTAAATCGATTCTGCAGCCTCGGCAAGACTGTACACTCGCGTAACTAACGAAAAAACATGGCCATAAAGAACATTAACTTAATTTCGGCAAACAACACATTCACATGAACGGTTAATGCGTGCTATAAAGTTAGGTGATTTCTCTGTGGCTATTTGATGGTGTGCTATTAGATCGTACTATGAGCTTGAATTAATTCAATGATTTCCGTACTACAGTGCCTAGAGAAAATGTGTCAAGTATGCTTCGAGTATGCTCAGGTATGCTTCGAGTATGATCAGGTATGCTTCGAGTATGATCAGGTATGCTTCTTGTATGCTCAGGTATGCTTCTTGTATGCTCAGGTATGCTTCGAGTATGCTCTACGTAGGTATGTGAATAAGTACAATTAGTGAGTATAGGTAAGTAGGAACCTGCGTCTTATGCTAACCCAAAATAACAGCGGACAATAGAGGCTAAATGAGGTCAACTGCCATAGCCTTAGGGTAGGTAGGGATATCCTTTATAAAAAAAAAACAGAATGACAAGAACATGGAGCATGAAACTGCATCGAGATATCGGGGACCCGCTTTACCACATAACCACGATAAATATCTCGTTAATAAATAATCTAGTGATAGTAGGTACCTAGTATAGTAGGGTGGAACAACCGTCATTGCGTAAAACAGGCTTGATTTACGAACGGGGATACCTACCTATTTCAGTTATTTATTTATTGTTTAGGGATCAATAAATTTGTAAATGTGATTGGGTTTCTATACACTATTTACTTTGCGGATAATAAGAATAGTTTGTCTGAGACTATTTATCTGTATTTGGTATTATTATCCAAATATCCTAAATACATTTCTATAATATACATACTACCCCTTTTACGATTTAAAATGCGGCACCACTTTTAAAGAAACGATTTCATGTAAATCTTTCGTAAAACTGTGCGATTTTTTTTACAATTTTGATTAACCAATTAGACTGTAACTTGTAGTAGGTACCTACCTATGTTATTTTGAAAATAATTCATTACTGTGCAAATTAAGTTAATTCACGGTCATATTACAGCATAATATGTGATGTACAAAAATGATGGACGTGCAACTATTAACAACTTTTGTTTACGATGCAGATTTGAAATAAAAATGCGATATTTTTAATGTTTATTGGAACTGGAATGTTACTGCGTCCTTCCAGAAAAATAGGAAAAGTGAAGTAGGTACCTATACATGTATAATATGACATGGTAGGTAGCATACACAATACACTTTGTTCTCACTGGTGGGACTAGGGACATAAGCACGTCGGCAAAAATACGATTTTTAAGTACCTAAATGCTGTCTTGTCTGTAATTTTATATTGTTTTTAAATTTTCGAGATTTGAACACATAATAATTTAAAAAACTTTAAAGGGCTTAGGCATGGACGTATAAAAAAAGTCGGACGTAGTCTCGCTAAAACAAAAACTGTGTCCCTCGAGTCGGCCACATAATATACACGTATGCGCTGTCACATACAGGCTAACACGCACACATCAGTGGGTCATTACACGCGCTACATGTATATTTGTGAGCGTGTCAGCCTATCAGTGCCAACCTGACAACGCACACGTACAAATGTGGCCGACTCTAGTGACACAGTTTTTGTTTTAGCGAGACTACGTACGACTTTTTTATACGTCCATGGGCTTAGGTAATCACGATCAAAACTATCATTTAATCAAATTACCTCGACGTTTCGCCAGCGTTACAACCGCCTTTATAAACACTTTATTTTGTTATTTTATGTCCAGAAAGATTTATTTACATGTTAATTAAAAAAATTACAATAATTTAACTAATAATATGTGGAATAACTCATATTACTACAGTATATATTTAATACCAAATAGTTAAAAAACATAGGAAAAGATGGACCACAGTGGTAGGTGACACATGCAATAATGTTTTTACTGCTGGAACTCGGGCCGCCGTCCGCCATAACAATGTCAGTGACGCGAAATCATAAGATTTTATTCCACCAAAAAGTGCTCATCAAGTTTTCACTTTTTAATAATAAGAGTAATGCACAAAATTGAATCGTGCTTTATTAGGTGGGTATATCCCTTTGATCTTGATAAATATCAAGGATACCTCCTTACCCGAGTAATAACAATTAAAATTACTGCGGCCCAAAGCAGGAATTCTACGGCTCCTTACAAATAAAACGGAATTCAACCTAGCGAATTCCGCTTTGAGATTTAGATTCGGAACTCCGAAAGGGAATTCCTTGAGATTGACTTAACATTTCACGCGAGAAATACCTAGGTACGCTTAAAGTTTAAATTCTTGTAGGTAGGTACAATATTATGTGTGCTAAGCTGCAATTTTTTTTTTTTAATAACTTTATTGGTGGACAATTCACACACAACACCATAAATTTTGTAAGTATGACAATCTATACTAATATTATAAAGCTGAAGAGGTTCTTTGTTTGATTGGGCTAATCTCAGGTACTACTGGGCTGGGCTGGTCTAGACGGCATCGTCGAACGACTGTGTAGGTATGATTTAATAGACCTAGGTATATTATGGCAATATCTTCGATAGGATTCGAACTTATTTTCGAGTTAGGTAGGTATGTTGCCAGTTACGTGATGTAACGGTGAAATGTAGATAATATGATAAACCATTTCGATAGATTTGATCAGTATCTTGACGTGAGAGTATTCGAGTATTTATCTGATAAAATATACCTAATCTTCGAGAGATAAAATCAACAACATGCGATGCGAATTCTTGCTTAGTTATCCATGTAGGTACCAGATTATGTTTTGACTTACATATCAAATGGGCATTTCTCTGTAAACTCGTAATCGGCTGTCCTGATCGATTTATTCTAAAAGTAATGAAATCATTTTAAAAAAAAACACTCCTAATGAAACTTTAACCCCGAAACTTTACGGGCCCTTTGTTTTTAGAACCATAACTATTTTAATTTTTTTTCTAGGCTTGCTAGAAGCTCTAAAAATACAGTCCCCTGGCTGTCCCCAACACTGCATTCTCACCTGGAAATGAGATTTACGAAGAAGTTATTGAAACTACATACATTTAGCAGTTAACATCGTAAAGAAATATAATAGAATTTTATTATTTTCGTAAAATAAAGTCCTATTACGAATCTTATTTATTTAGTAAACTCCTGTAAACTTTGTCCCCAGAATTTTTATACAGTCCCCTGCCAAAATTTTAAATCCATAATAATAAAAAACTTAAATATTTACGATGATTTTTTTGAGTAAAACAAAACGCAATTGCTGTGAAGTTAGGAACCTTGCGGAATGCGGGGTTGAAATACTATTTTGTTTAGTCCCAGAGCGTCATTTGTGAGGTGAATACGCGCTTGAACCGCTACCTTACACAGTCCTCTGGTAAGTCATAATATGTATGTTAATTACTTTAATAATCTCTATTTAAAGTTTATTGTTATATTATTTATGTCTCAATGGATCGGTTGATATTCAAAAAACTATTTTACATCACTTTTGTAAATATTGTGAAATCTAACGGAAATACACAGTCCCCTGGCAACAGTCCTCTGCCGGATATTGCAGCAGGGGACTGTTTTACACAACAGGGGACTGTGTCTTTTGCGCATTCGTTATTATTATGTATTGTTTGTGTACATTTATCCACTAATCTGCTTTATTAATGTCAAAGTATAATTGATCAATACAATCATCAAAGTATCATTGATCCCTTCGAATTATTTTCCTTTATAAACTTAAATAATGTTACATAGACTGATCGAGCGCATATGATATGGCTCCTAAAAAGAAAAATTTACTCCGAGAAGAAATAGTCTTGGAAAAGAGAGAAGCAGAGCGATTATAACACCAAAAAAGAAAAAATGAACCTCAGAAGAGAGAAGAAATGAGAGAAAAGGAGAAGTTGAAGAAAATATATCGTTATCAGATTTAGAAGCAGATACTCCGCCTTCAAGACACGCCATTTCAGTTTCAGTCCAAATATCTCCAGCTCCAAGCTCAGCAGTTTTTAGGACTAATAGTATACAGTAGTTATGTTGCGACCAGTAAAATGTGGATGCCATACTTGTCTGAATTTGATAATAGGCCGATCAGAAGGGCTTGAAAGGCACTTTAAATATACATTAGGTAGCAGGTAGTTTTTTCAGCTCCATCCATGGATTTCCAAAATAAATGACACTGTCAATGAAATATCTCAGCTGCTTTTGTGAGCATTATGATATTGGCAGTATCAACTTTGCTCTAAAACCTAAATGGACAGTAGAATAATGGTTAGCAGAGTCCTAACCGGACGATCCTGAATCTGCTGAACCTGAATTGACACCTATACCCAACAAGTCCCCTCAAAGATTGGATGATAATCAAACTGTCCTAAATAATGACACTGATGACGATGAAAACGCCTTACGTGTTACTTTCAATAGGGACATTATAGAGGTGTCATAAAATCAAGTTATCTAAAAGTTGGATAATCCTCTGACTTGATTAAAAAGGCTGAAGTTACGGCTGGTCTAGTCGCGAGGACAGCGACTGCCATTCCGAAAAACTCAAGATTCAAAACCACGCGCATCACTATATTTTCGAAGCCATGCGCGTAATGCTACTAACTTAAAACGGCGAAGGAAAACATCATGGCAACCGACATGTATCTAGAATCTTTCGAAGTCATGTGTTATGCACCAACCCGCAATGGGCCAGCGTGGTGGATTATGCCAGCCTTGACTCTCTCCTTGTGAGAGAAGGCCCGGAGTGGGAACACGTAGTGGGCTGTTTATGCTGATTGAAAAGATAATATTTTATCAGTTTCCTATTCAAATTGACGTTTTCGAGTGCTAATTTTTTTAATTAAATGGAAGTTTAATTAAATGTTAAGTTATTTTTTTTAATCTTATTACATTTTATTATGTGCCTCAGTAGACAAAAATCCTTAGGATTCGATTGGAGATCTCAGTTGAAATGTTTTATATTTGAGAGAAAAGACTGTTTGCTAATAATTATATTAATAAGAGTTTTAATGAATGCGGAATAAATCATTTAATTGTTCATAGCATAATAATATGGCTATGTTAATCTCAGTGAGTGAGTACAAACTGTTTCTAGCACTTAAAGTAATTTTTTGTTGTGAATGTTTAAAGAAAGTTGTTATTTCTGCTCATTTTTTATAGTAATGTTTTATTTATTATTAATGCGGAAATATGTTATACAAATAATTAATAATTTATTAATGTAAAATTACTTTTTTTTAAAGTACAACAGTCCTCTGTCTCACTTAACAGTCCCCTGTCGTGATTTTTTGGAAAATCATTAATAACTCTGAAAATATGTATAATTTCAGCGGGCCTCTGATTTAACTAATATAATAGTAAATTTTCTACTAACTGGAACACGAATTTTTGCCAAATGTTAAAAAAAATTGCCAGGACAGCATTTGTATGGGAGCTGTACGAGCTTACAGAGAATCGCCCCAATAACAAATTGTTTTTCGAAGAACGATGCGCACACCATCGATATAAATCAATGGATGTGACCTGAGCACCTTGAAATTGTTAACAAACTTCGTCACATCCATTGAATTATACATATTTATATCGATGGCGCACACACACCGTCATGAAAAACCAACACGCTAAAATTAGCTAGTCAACATTTCAGCAATCGTTAATACTTAATACTTCTCAGCTTAATACTTCTTGCGTTGAAGACATTATCTATTCTTTGGTTGATGTGAGACTTGTTAGCAAGAGGAATACAGAAGAGAAGTACCTACCTGTATAGAAGTAACTTCTGGCGTGTGAGTACCTATCACTCCATTTTTTTCCTCGCTACCCTTATTAAGCCTGTTCACGACACAAACAAAACGCCTCCAGACTTTTTGGAAAAAGCTGATATTTTGACGTGAGAATTTTCGATTGAAAATTAGGCTGCTTTTTTGATATTAAGTTACAATAAGGCGAAAAAATAAACATTTCAAATCAAATAAATTACAGTGTTATTGAGGACATAATAAGGTAAGTTTTCACCAAATTGCGTAGGATTTTTTTTTTTTTAATAAAAAACTACAAACTTATTTGTATTTTTCACCTAGGTCAATTTTGAGGTTATGTAAAAAATTGTGCGACAAAAGTTGTAGATCTTTTTAGTAGGTACAACAACTTTACCATTTAACTTTTTTCCATAGGACTTGTAGTTTTGCCGGAAATCAAGATAAACCATTTTTCACCCTTAAAACTCACCCCCTCCCTTTTCCCGAACTCGGATCGACCGTAATTTATTTTTCCTTTTATTTTTATCATGTATCCCCCCTTTTTCTAATGGGTTTCATCATGCTGTAATTTTTTTCGTTTCAAGAATGACCGACCCTGGTCTATACGTGTGGTTTCCCCAGGCGGACTATGCAAGGAGTCCTACATGAAAATTAACTATAAAGTTTTTTTTAAATAAATAAAAAAACGATTATTTTTATATACCTACAACAGTTAAGATCATTTTGTTTATTTTGGGGGTTGCTTGATTTTGTTATCTTTGCCTAATCCGTCTGTCACTTGTCAGATTACGATAATATACATTTTTTCCAGATCAATCTTGTGTTTTTCTCTTGTTAACGAAATAAAGTGAATATTTCGAAGCGAGATTGTTTCCTTATAAGATTGTATCGGGTATTGACGTCATCCATTCAACAACGAATCACAAAGCCATGAATAATGGAAGCAGTCAACTCAGATAACTCACATTGTCAAGTTCATCCTACTGGATGCCTATCGGCGACATGGCAGCAGGGTTACCAACTTCAAACAATGTTTTCCCTGACTCTAAAGACAAAATTATAATGTAATGTTGTTTTTTGAGACGTTCGAATTTTACAATGGAACATTAGTTTTAAATGAAAGAACAATTAACTATGATGGCACCATCTCACATGATAGTTTAAACATTATAGGTGCCTAGGTAAAAAAAACAGTGTAACTGTAAGTACACCTACATGTATATTGTTTTAACATTTTATTAAACGCGAATAGCCATTTTTCACAAAAGTAAGTTCATCGTAATGGTCGCAACCACGGGTCGCATCGCTGGAATTCTGAATGGCGTAACTGACTTTTCAGGTCTCCGGATGAACTAGTGAACGGGCTAGATAGAACGGACCGTTGTTCGCATGAAATTTACGTAAAAGTTTATAGTCAACAGGTAAAAACTTAAAATGAAATACTTAAGTATTTAATATTAATACTACTACCGCGACTTGTACGTTTAGGACTATTTTCTTCTTCTGAAAAAAAGGACTCATTTTAAGACCAGTTGCGTTGCGGCTTGAGGGTCAACAGCGTGAAGTAGACCGCGCCATCGAGTTGGTGATGCGACTGCTGCGATGTTAATAACTTTAATATTAATAATGTTAATATACAAACTTTGTTGCTTTGTAATTATTAATAACTAATTGTGCCGTTCAAATGTGAATCGAATTCTTAGAGTAACCGATTTTGGCGGTAAGTGCAAACAAATGGTCGATAAAAATATATCATAACTTTTGATTGATTGTAAAAGTTTTAATATATTTGGATGAGATACAAACGCACTTTTAACGCCTTAGAAATGTTAAAGGGCGATTCTCTGTAAGCTCGTACAGCTCCCATACAAATGCTGTCCTGGCAATTTTTTTTAATATTTAGCAAAAATTCCTGTTCTATTTAGAAGAAAATTAACTATTATATTAGTTAAATCAGAGGCCCGCTGAAATTATACATATTTTCAGAGTTATTCATGATTTTCCAAAAAATCACGACAGGGGACTGTTAAGTGAGACAGAGGACTGTTGTACTTTAAAAAAAAGTAATTTTACACTAATAAATTATTAATTATTTTTATAACATATTTCCGCATTAATAATAAACAAAACATTACTATAAAAATGAGCAGAAATAACAACTTTCTTTAAACATTCACAACAAAAAATTACTTTAAGTGCTAGAAACAGTTTGTACTCACTCACTGAGATTAACATAGCCTTATTATTATGCTATGAACAATTAAATGCTTTATTCCGCATTCATTGAAACTCTTATTAATATAATTATTAGCAGTCTTTTCTCTCAAATATGAAACATTCAACTGAGATCTCCAATCGAATCCTAAGGATTTTTGTCTACCTAAGGCACATAATAAAATGTAATAAGATTTAAAAAAAATGAACTTAACATTTAAAAAATTAGCACTTGAAAACGTCAATTTGAGTAGGAAACTGATAAAATATTATCTTTTCAATCAGGATAAACAGCCCACTACATGTTCCCACTCCGGGCCTTCTCTCACAAGGAGAGAGTCAAGGCTGCCATAATCCACCACGCTGGCCCAGTGCGGGTTGGTGCATAACACATGACTTCGAAAGATTCTAGATACATGTCGGTTGCCATGATGTTTTCCTTCGCCGTTTTAAGTTAGTAGCATTACGCGCATGACTTCGAAAAGATAGTGATGCGTGTGGTTTTGAATCTCAGTTTTTCGGAATGGCAGTCGCCGTCTTCACGACTAGACCAGCCGTAACTTCAGCCTTTTTAATCAAGTCAGAGGATTATCTAACTTTTAGATAACTTGATATTATGACACCTCTATAATGTCCTTATTAAAAGTAACACGTAAGGCGTTTTCATCGTCATCAGTGTCATTATTTAGGACAGTTTGATTACCATCCAATCTTTGAGGGGACTTGTTGGGTATAGGTGTCAATTCAGGTTCAGCAGATTCAGGATCGTCCGGTTAGGACTCTGCTAACCATTATTCTACTGTCCATCTAGGTTTTAGAGCAAAGTTGATACTGCCAATATCATAATGCTCACAAAAGCAGTAGAGATATTTCATTGTCAGTGTTTCAAATTTATTTTGGAAAGCCATGGATGGAGCTGAAAAAGCTACCTGCTACCTAATGTACATTTAAAATTTAAAGTGCCTTTCAAGCCCTTCTGATCGGTTAGTGTCATTATTTGGGACAGTTGGGTTATCATCCAATCTTTGAGGGGACTTGTTTAGTGTAGGTGTCAATTCAGGTTCAGCAGATTCAGGATCGTCCGGTTAGGACTCTGTTAACCCTTATTCTAATGTCCATCTAGGTTTTAGAGCAAAGTTAATACTGCCAATATCATAATGCTTACAAAAGCCGCTGTTGCAAAAGCAGCTGAGACATTTTATTGTCAGTGTTTCAAATTTATTTTGGAAAGCCATGGATGGAGCTGAAAAAACTACCTGCTACCTAATGTACATTTAAAGTGCCTATTATCAAATTCAGACAAGTATGGCATCCACATTTTACTGGTCGTAACATAACTACTGTATACTATTAGTCCTAAAAACTGCTGAGCTTGGAGCTGGAGATATTTGGACTGAAACTGAAATGGCGTGTCTTGAAGGCGGAGTATCTGCTTCTAAATCTGATAACGATATATTTTCTTCAACTTCTCCTTTTCTCTCATTTCTTTTCTCTTCTGAGGGTCATTTTTTCTTTTTTGGTATCTTAATCGCTCTGTTTCTCTCTTTTTCAAGACTATTTCTTCTCAGAGTAAATTTTTCTTTTTAGGAACCATATCACATGCGCTCGATCAGTCTATGTAACATAATTTAAGTTTATAAAGAAAAATAATTCGAAGAGATCAATGATACTTTGATGATTGTATTGATCAATGATACTTTGACATTAATAAAGCAGATTAGTAGATAAATGTACACAAACAATACATAATAATAACTAACACGCAAAAGACACAGTCCCCTGCTGTGTAAAACAGTCCCCTGCTGCAATTTCCGGCAGAGGACTGTTGCCAGGGGACTGTGTATTTCCGTTAGATTTCACAATATTTACAAAAGTGATGTAAAATAGTTTTTTGAATATCAACCGATCAATTGAGACATAAATAATATAACAATAAACTTTAAATAGAGATTATTAAAGTAATTAACATACATATTATGACTTACCAGAGGACTGTGTAAGGTAGCGGTTCAAGCGCGTATTCACCTCACAAATGACGCTCTGGCACTAAACAAAATAGTATTTCAACCCCGCATTCCGCAAGGTTGCTAACTTCAGAGTAATTGCTTTTTGTTTTACTCAAAAAAATGATCGTAAATATTTAAGTTTTTTATTATTATGGATTTAAAATTTTGGCAGGGGACTGTATAAAAATTCTGGGGACAAAGTTTACAGGAGTTTACAAAATAAATAAGATTCGTAATAGGACTTTATGTTACGAAAATAATATAATTCTATTATATTTCTTTACGATGTTAACTGCTAAATGTATGTAGTTTCAATAACTTCTTCGTAAATCACATTTCCAGGTGGGAATGCAGTGTTGGGGACAGCCAGGGGACTGTATTTTTAGAGCTTCTAGCAAGCCTAGAAAAAAAATTAAAATAGTTATGGTTCTAAAAACAAAGGGCCCCTAAAGTTTCGGGGTTAAAGTTTCATTAGGAGTGTGTTTTTTTAAAATGATTTCATTACTTTTAGAATAAATCGATCAGGACAGCCGATTACGAGTTTACAGAGAAATGCCCTAAAACTATATTTTCCAACTTATTTATTCCCTGAATTTAGGGAAGCGATCCGTAAGTGAAACACCATGCATGCCAGCGCATTGTCACTCAAGAATGCTACCTACCAAGTTATGCAAAGTTGAATATCCTGGAATTACTGCATAAAATCGAGTGTAGTAAATCGATAATATTTATAATAATTAAATGAGATATTTTCAGAACTGAAATGTTATAGGTACCTGTTAACGATTCGAGTTACTTAGTACTAAATTTCGCCAAATGTGGCACCAATATTTTATTTTGAAATTTAATAAAATGAAACATCTTTTCTTTGAACATTTTTAAACCTTTGGAGAAATTGTATATTATTATCTTATCTTTGATAGGTAAATTTGGGTTCTGAAAACAGCATGGACAATAATTACCTACCTACCTAGGTATTTATTCTCTAATTTGCACGAAACGTAACCTATCCTAAACTACCTATATTTGGCAAAAATATTTTTTTCATCTAAGTAAAATTGTTAAGTCGCGGGTAAGTAAATAAATAATACCTACCTGATTTCGATTAATGAATGATCTCTACATTATTCATATTGTGAGGTTAATTGGATGTGTGATTGTATGTCGGTATCGCTTGATAGTAATTAAATAATAAATATTGTAGGACAGTCCTTTTGTTGTGTGGGGGAAATGCATTTACGCATCGTCTGCCGTGCATGGCGGGGGATGTCGGGCTCGACACCAAGGAGCGATGGTGCCCCAACCTACTAAAACCCCCACAGGCTTCTCTAGCCGTGGGTTGGCGGTAGTGTCACCGCCTTTGCAGGTCACCTCGATGAGGGAAAGACTTTCGACATTTGGCTCTAAAAGTAGCGGTTCGCGCTTTGATGAAACTAAGTAAACGAAGATAAGGTACGCTCTAATATAAAGACAGCATAATGTAACGAAAATCTCACACAAGTAAGTATACGCAATGTGCACACAGCTTCACTTGCATCGTGAGAGACGTTTGAATGAATGACAAAGACATCATGACAAGTAGGCAGTAGGTGGAAATGAGATAGTTTAAGAGTTCAATGGGTTCGCGCGGAGACCGCGACAGGCACTTGACACTATAGAATTGTATGGGCGCCAGTTCCCGCGGAGACCGCGACACGTATCTCGGTCTCCTGTCTCGGCGAGAACTGGCGCGCATACAATTCTTTAATAACAAGTGCCTGTCGCGATCTCCGGCCGCGGTCTCAGCGCGAACTTGTACCATAAGAGACAGGCTGGAAACTATCGGCGCTTCCCTGTCTCGGGAAGACCAGGGTATCTCTAGGTGCGGTGCCGGACGGCCCTAAACATCCAACGCCCCTGGCTCTCCACTGGAGACGAGATGCGAGCCCGAGAGCCACTCCAGGCTCGCCCACGTGTTCACTACTGTCTCAGTGGATGAGCGCGATGTTTCCTAATTTCACTCTTCCACCTATCACACTACCTTTCTCTAGCATCTTAGCTAAAATTGTCAACAAGGGGTCCGCCCAGAGGCCGGCGGCTAGGGACTAGGGATAACCGCGGTTTTGCCTCCATGGCCACATCACAGCCTATCTTTCCACTGAGCACTCTGCTAATCAGATGCTCGCGGAGGACCCTCATTCGGAACGACTTAGGAATTTCACTGGGCTGATAAGAGTATCAACTGATTAACCTTTCCAAGTTTTCCCTTCTTCTGTATTTTCCCCGAACCTCTAGACGCACGGGTTATCCCGATTATTAACCCGTTCCCACCACGGTCGGGATTAGCCACCGTACATCAAGATGTCACCGAAGCAAGTTGATGTGTGATGTCCAGGGTGTATCAGCCTAGTAGTAGAGTGCAGGTTCACGAGCCTCGCGGAACTTTCCTTACACAATACTATATCTAGCCCTAACTAGGTACCTAGGTAGTAGTTTTAAATATCCAGTGAAATCACAGAGCAGATATAAAACATCCTAGGTACCTAGGTGTATCTCTGGGTGACGAGCGCAGTGCAGTGCTAGGTAAAATTATTTGGACTCTTCGTGTTCCAATAGCTACATGTCACTGTACCTACTGTTATGTGGCAGGCATGTTGCTTACCATCAGGCACGTGTCCTGCTGGTCTCGTCGTTCTATTCTATAAACAAGAGCGCTAGGTAGGTATGTTAGAAATAATTTCCATGAACCTAGGTACCTACCTAGGTACTATGAAATTGACAAATACGGTACCTAGCCTGTTGCCTGCTTTTACGTTCGTGGTTGAGGTGATGGAAACAGGCATAAGATTAGCTTTTGGAGATTACCCTTGATAAGGACAAGTTATGTTAGGTACAAAAACCCTATTGTACCCCTACGCAAAACATAGGTACAGGGTTTTTATAAGTTTGACGGTTCTTCTTCGGCTCTTCGGGCAGGCTTACTACACCTACTACGAAGCCAGCCAGATCTGACTAATTTGATATCCTTGAGAAAGGCCATAAATACAGAAAATAAAGAATGCTATGCAGGAACGCAGGAAGGCATTGCTTCCTTCGTCTTTGTAAAACTGTTGTAAAGAATTCTTATTCTAACTAACCTGATATCCGTAAGTTAGGATCCGCAGGTATCAGAGTTGGTCCTGGGGTAAGTTCTGGCCGAAGTTTCCTCAATCCGGCCACCACTCGCGGTGCCGGGGATTGTTCACCCACTAACATCGCCTCACCATAACATTGCATCAACAAACACTTTACACCACATTATCACAGTCAAAACCACAAAATATCTGGAAATCTCACGCAAAAGCACTTTTATTTCACAATTTTTTTGCTATTCGAAACTGTCAATCAAATTCGTTTTCAAATATCGAAGGAGTTCGTTGAAAATCGCGCGCGGCGCATTTTGTCAACCGTCAATACGGCTATTCGTAAAATACTCCGTTACAACTGGCCGGCCGGCCGGCGCGCCAATGAATGAATTTGATTTGATTTGCTGCACGCCCCGCTCTTCTACCACTACGACACACGCTGATTGGTGGCATGAGTAGTAGATATCTTGTAAACAAAGTAGACTGTGGCGCCATCTGCTATCGAGTAGCTTTTCGCAATTCTGCTGCAACAAAACTGCTGTTTATAGAATTTGGTTTTTCATAATTTAGAAAATTATTTATTTGAATGTACACGCGAATAATTAAAAATAACAAATAATATTTTATGAACGTGTGACAACGCTATGTTATTGTTAATTATTCTTAGATAATAACATAATAAGGAAACCTTCTTATTACTACTAAGTACTTACTGTTATAGCATTTTTCTTTATTTTCTAAATTTCTCCGAAAAGCTATTTTACATATTTTAAGCCAAATATGTGCATGTACATAATAATTAGTGTTTAAATTACACATGTTGTTGAACTATCTATTATAATTATTTCCACTGTTCATACAAAATGAATAATTATAAAACACGACATCTTATGTATATAAGTTGTTTTAAATTGAAAGTTAACTTCAACCAGTTACATGACTGATTGGAAAGATGTCGCTGTAATCAATTAACATAAATCGGACTGTGGTAGTGCTGCCCTCTGTTGTTTTTTTTTAAATAAAGGGAAGGAGCCAGGCAGCTAGGAACCAGTGGAACTGCTATTACGGACATCTGAAAATACTTTTCAATAGTTTAGTGCTGTTCCGCTAGATGGCAGTGTGCTATGATTTTAAACGTTAATTCAAATGCTGAAATAATAATAAACTAGATGGCGCTGTAGGTAACGGATTTTGCAGTTTAGTGGCGTATATATACTGTGTATACATTGTACAAATTAATTACATATTATCTAAGAGTACATAGGTACTTAGAATTCATTCAACAAAATGAAGAAATCGAATTAATTCATTTCATTTCTGGATAACAGATAAGGCCGCCAGCTGTTTCACAAGATTTACTGTTTTCCAATATTATGTGTTATTTTTTAAGTTGTGAACAATAAAGAATTTTCATTCATTCATTCATTCATAACAAAAAAGAATTATCAAATAACTTATACTTACCACTAAACTTCTAACATATTATAATTACAAAGTATAATATTTGTAAACATAAAACGACATGTAGATATATTATAGTATAAATATATAGTAGAGTAGAGTATAGTAATATATATATGGTAGACTAGCAGCGCCCCGCGGTGTTACCAGCGAAGTTCCCGTTCCCGTTGTTTTCCGGGATAAAAAGTAGCCTATGTTTGTGTTCTTCCAGACTATAATCTATCTGTGTTTCAAATTTCAGCCCGATCCGTTCATACGTTAGGACGTGATAGAACAACAAACATCCAAACATCCATACATTCACATTTATAATATTAGTAGGATATAATTTATTAGGTATAATAAATTATGTAAGTACATATTTTGAAAACTTTTAAAATTAGGTTTACACTTGACCGCCACCTCGCCTGATGTTAAGCGACGATGCGGTCTACGATGGAGCATGTTAACTTAACTTCAAATTTTCGAAAGTATGTTACCTACTAAGGTTTTGTTCTTATATTTTATGATAATAGTATCTATATACAGAAGTTACTTTTAACGATCAATATTAAAAAAAATTTTTTTTTGGATAGAAACTACATAGGTACCTACAACTCTTATTTTCTATTATTAATTGGGGTAAAACGCTTCATAACATAAAACGACAGTTTTACTTCAGTAATAATTTTATTAAATCACAATATATAAAAAAGTGTCGATTATTTCAGGAAGACAAGCATACGACGATCGTTCTTTCCTCGGAAGACATCGAGATCAAATCAATGGCACATAAATAACTAAGCACATTTATAATAAGGCACGATTACTTAAACTAGATAATAAAATAATAAAAATGCGTAATAAGTAAATTATAACGAATTAAAGCTTTGTTGTGGAAAAGAGTAATATCACAATAGCGAATGACCTATTTTCAGTCTACCCAGTTCCGAATTCACAATATCAAGAAGCATTTCTGGAGACTGCCACTGCCACCCAGAGCCGTCTGTTAGATCAATGACTTTACTATCCTATAGGGTTGGATTTTCGAAAATTTAATTCTGAATGCCCCTATACCATAGACTTATACATATAAATGGACCTGCCCAAAGGTGCGACAAAATGGCACAACCGCGTTGGGCCTAAAATTGCATTTTTAGGGCCATGCCACATGCAACTCAGTTCACAGCGGTCAGTGCGCAGGAGGGGGAGTCAACGAGTTTTTATTGGCCATTAAAATGCCAAAATTGTTCAGTAAGTCACGTCCTTCCTTTGAAGTCATTGGCCTATACGGATTAATCTAGGTCTCAATCTACCAAGGACGCCACTTGCAACCTTCTTCATCCGCTGAAGGTCCATCGCCATGACGTGCTTTTTTCTCAGCGTAAAAAGCCTCAAGTTGTTGTCGAGCTGCTTCTTGTTTTTTGTATTCGTATTCTATCAATTTCCTCTTCTTTTTAGGCGGCAAGTTGCTGTAATCCATCGCCGATTCGCACTGTTCCGGAACGCTGGGCCTGGCTTCAACTTTGCTCTCGGTCGTGGGAGTCGCGTCTAATTGATTAGCAATGGGGTAGGAAACGTTTTTTGCTTCGACCTTCGTAGGCGATCTGACTTTCCTGAGATCTAAAGTATCAGAACCGTTTGTTGGATATTGGCTCGCGTACTCGTTCTTATATTCATTGTGTAAATATTTTGGTTCAGCTTCGACGTTGCCGTTTTCAATTTCGTTTCCGCGCTTGTCCATAATGTGCTGTCGGATTTTTTGTAGAATAATATCCTTCGCCTCAGCGGGGACTCTGTTGAAATATGTGTTCCTTTGTACGTTGACGTGTCCGTTTATTTGTTCGGGTGCTGGTTGCGGGCCGAGTTTGTCTACGGTTGTGAGCAAGCCCGATGTCGGACATACATTTTGAGGTCTGTTTGGTCTGTAAGCCCACTTTGATTCTCCGGAGTATAGAGAATCCTCTGCATCAGATGAGGACCTTTCGTGATCGCTATAATAGTGGTGTCTATCAGAGACCATTGAAGACGGCGACGTTGGTGGTGAGAACGTTGGCCGATCAGGAACTTGTATCGTGAGCGGTTGCGCACTAATCAGCCTTGACAGATGACCGATAAGATTTTGGCTGACATTTGCATCCAGATCAGGGACTGACATTATAAAACGACACGCTTCAGCCGCGCACTGTCCAAACCCGGCTTGAAACTTCTTTGCTTCTACAACTGGGTCTTTGGGGCTGTGCAACTTTGTGAGATGGTTTACAGTTAATTCAAGGATATCGGCCTTCTCCAACTTGCTAAGGTTATCGTCGTCGATCTGTGGACAAAAATACAAAAGTTAAGCAGGTGCAGGTTTCGTTTCTCACGCCTCTAAAACAAACGTCACATAAAGTATAACTGTAAGCGTCTGTACTCCTGTTTCTTTAATGGAACTAGTACTTTTCCAGTTTCTCGGTTGGAATAAATGTTCGTGATAAGTGGTAGGATAACCGGTCGCCGGTAAAAAACGCCGCGCACGGGTGATGGATGGCGTGTTGATGATTAAAAAAGGGGAGTATTGTATCGCTTGCATTTGGCGTTGATAGCCGGAGCAAAACAAACACAAGCATGTGAAGTAATTAGTTGTTTTTATATTTGTAATACTGACATTAGTTTGAAGATGTGATCGAAAGATTAACTATCGAAATTATACTCTTGTTTTCCAACGTCATTTTTTTAAGAAAACAAAGTATTCCCATGTTCATAAGAGATTTTTTGTGAATAATATTTTGCGTCTAACAACCACCTTGCCGAGCAATGATGCGGTCTTCGATCAGCGAAGTAGATTCAATTTCGATTTCAAGACACCTAGGTAAAATCAGCTCAGGCAATGTATTCCACAGTTTAGATATTCTTAGATTTTTACTACGAATTTTAATTACGCTTTTTCTATCTACGAAACAAACCTAATCCTATATTAAAAAATCTATCCGATATTAAAAAGGGCAATGTGCTATTAGACGATGCAGATGTACCTACTGTTCGATCTTAAATTTTTCATGAAAAATTTGTTTTAACTATCTCTTACTCTGAAAATATGTCCTTCTTAAAAACAATCTCGTTCTCCGTCATGTATGTTTGCAAAGTCTCGCTGTGTCAACTGCGTGGTTACTGATCCCGCTATTTCCCAAACTAAAAAGTAGCCTACGTGCTATTCGAACTTATTATTTACTATGTTCTAAATTTCAACCCGATACGTTCAGCTGTTACGACGTGATTGAGCAACAAACCTCTAAATCCCATTTTACATTAGTAGGGAGTATTTTCAAGTCCATAAAACTTACTTACTAACTTCGTTACAACGCGTAAATTAATTTTCCAAATGACTTTAAGCATATCGACGCAAAGAACGAGACACAAATTAGTGAGAAACATTAACATCTGGTTGAGGCGCAAAAAGGCTATAACATCATTCATATTATCTTATTGTATGGATCTCGTAAATTATGTTTAAATTGGTAATATATCATCGTATTACAAGGACAATATCCAATGCAGATCGGGTAAACCTAAATGTTAATATTATTGTTTATTAAACAGAGTGGTATATGCACCATATGCGCTTGATAGGCAACACGCCTACAAATAAAACACAGTGACACACGGGTATTCGAACACGAACATTCATCACCCATAGGTACAATAGACCTATCTCTTTGCTCTGTAATTTTTCTGAAACATGGCCCTTCAAACCGAATCACAGTTATAGGTAGCACATCACTAGTTAACGATAGAATAGCAGGCAAAGGTTTGATATTTCTGCAGACAGACTCTGAAAAGAGTCCTCTACCACTACGTAACTTTAAATTTTAAATGCAACCATAAGTTTGAGTAATTGTAATACTTTTTAACAAACACGTTTTGTTTTCACTGCAAATAAAGAATAAGAAATTATTACTAAAACCAAATATAAGTATCAAAATCTTACCTCCAAAGCTCCGACCATGAGATCTTTAAGTTCATCCAAGCATCGATTGATGCGCGCGCGCCGTTTTCTTTCCAGCAGAGGTTTCGTTATTTTCTTATACTTCGCCGTCTTTGATAGCGGCGCCGGATCAGACATTATAACTACAACAAGATAAAAACACAATAAGCATCCAAGACTCATTCACAAATTTAAACATAAAAATTCGTACATTACATTAAGCGATGCAAAGATAAGACGCTAAAAATACGGATTCTTTTTTTAGTTCTGTTCAATCGTCATTAAAATCCAAATTGGGCTATACGAATAAATTAAACAACAATACTGACGTCTGAATTAATGAGGGGATATAAATAATTAAGTGCCTACTTACTTGGTCGACCTTGAACTGAGCACAAACGGATAATATTCGAGATCGTGCGCGCGAGCTTGAACGGGACGCGTGTCTCCCGTGGCGTCTTAAAATGTACTGCCTGAAAAAAGCCTTCGGACCGCCCGCCCCCGCTTCCCCTCGACCCTTCGTTCCCTTCGCCCCCCATTCATGCCCTGCGCTTGAGCACGTGTGGGCAACCGATCGGGTTTCGTGCATGCGTAAAATACTTTCCCAGGGTTCTTAAGAAGCTGCCTAGTGCCTTTATCGAGATGTATATTTAGCGTCCCGTCTTTGAATGTTTTGGTTATCGAAGAAATTGATGGGCACGCGATGGGTTGGGTAGGGTTATGAGTAAATAAAAGACTTTAGTGTATTTCGTTTCATTTGAAGTAAGTTTTTGTATGATTAGTGTTATTTAAGTTGGTTAGTCAGTTTAGGGCTTTTAGATATAGATTTTGTTTTATAGTAATGATTTTATATGTATCGCATATTTGAAGATGTTGTTTATTTCTATGTTTTATTGGTTTTAATTTTATCTGTGTACGATACAAAATACAAACGAAGTACTCTCATCTTATTTACAATGCAGGCCTTTCGATATCATTAAACACTACCAACACTACCTCACCTATGATCTAGGTACTACTGCAATAGTTGCATATTATTATTAGTACATTGAAAAGTAAAAGAAAGATTTTGAGACTTTTGCTCTTGGGTTTTTCAGTGACCTTTCCGAACGATTACTGTGACCTCGCGTTGCAATGTGACCTGTTACTTGGCTCCACGTACTACCATTGCCATTCGGTGAGGTAATGCCACCAGTACGCTGCTCTAACTGATGGGCTTGAGCATCTTTGATAAAATTTATTTTTCATCGGTCTATAGATAATCAGATGTGATTAGTGTAAGTATTTACATAGGTACGATGTATAGTTTTCAGCGCAATTTAGTATTTTAACAAAGGCTCTGCTGGTTTATGATATGAAAAATACTTGTAAAAGGAAAAGTAACTGTTAGTAAATTAATTTGTAACAAAACTAAGGTTTGTAATTTTCAGAAGTTGCTTTTAAAATGCTTTAAAAACGTTGTCTCTTAAAATGTTATATATATATATATATATATATATATATATATATATATATTTTTTATAGCATAGAGTGACGAGACGAACAGGTCATGTGCCTGATGGTAAGCAACATGCCTGCCACATAACATCACAGTAACACCACAGTAAAGAACAGTAAAACATCTTCATACAAACGTGCCGCTCTCGGCTTGAATGTGTGCGTGCGCGCCGCGCGCCGTGTCGGCACGCGATTTCACGCACACGCTAGCATAATATATGGCGCGCTATGGCGGCGACAGTAGGGGCCGTGCAGCGCGACTGTGAGCACGTCCGTAAGTTACATGACCGCTCGCGTTCGTCAACTCTCGCCGGCCACTTACCATAATATTAATAATTAAAACGAGTATCATGACTTCAAAAAGGGGAAAAAGATATTGTGGTGTTTTCGGGTGCCTCAATAACGATTTCGCAAACCCGGGTTTATCATTCTTAATGGTTTCTACTGAAACAGAAATGTAAGTACCTACTTATACTTAAATCTTATTAGAAAATGTGGTAGGTATTGTATTATTGTTTATTTCACAGTTTATTTGCTTTATTAATAGCGTAGCCGAGTCAACGAGCAGGGCATATGCCTGATGTTAAGAGTGCGCCTAAAGCTGGCTTTAGGCGCACTCTTCAGGAAAAAATGGATTTCACCCGTGCGACGCGTTTCTTAATGTGATGTACATAAAGTCGAGAATAGCATGACACAGTTTGGAGGAAAAATCAATATTTAATCAGGAGTCCATTTTTGACCAAGTTTTATTTAATTACTCAATAACTAAACATAAATTTAAAAAGTGTTCGGTTACTTTACTAGAACGTACAAATAGGAATTTTATTACCAAAAAATAATGTGGGGTCATCGCTGATAATTTCGAGTACTCGAATTAAAACGGGTTTTTTCGGTGTCATTTTTATTTTTTTATTGTCAAAAACTCTGATCTATTTTTAAAATTCTATTCGGTTATTGTGCTTCTTCTTGATTGTACCCACACGTCAATATTTTTTTTGTCATAGTTTTTAGTTTCTTAACTTCAGTGAGCGGCGTCGAAAATGTCCTTTTTTCGTTTTCTGGCTTTAGGCGCCCCCTTAAGCAACATGCCTGCCACATAGCAGCACAGTGACACGCAGCTATTGGAACACGAAGAGTCCAAATCATTACCTAGCACTGCACTGCGGTCGTCACCCAGAGATCTAAGATGTTAAATCTCTAAGCCCTGTGATTTTTCTGGAAACATTCAATCCGGAACACAGTAATGTCTGTACATTACTGCTTGGCGGCGGTAGAATAACTGGCAAAGGTGTGGTACTTCCCCAGGTAGACTCTGCCAAGAGTCCTGCCACTACAAAAATGATTAAGTTACTTATTTATTTGAATAGAGTACCTATAGATGGACCATTCAATTCCACGAACAATTTATGGCAGGTGCGCAAGTAAATACAGCTGGGTTGGGTGCGAGAAAGAAAAGGGAAGACCGAGACATGGTAAAAACCTTTCTACAACAAGACGAAAATGATAGTTACAAAGTGCACGCCATGAATTTAGAAATGCAAAGTGAGTGACCATAGGTTAACCATAGGTGAGTTTTGTATCTGATTCTGATTCTGACCCGGCACCCGCACGGTGAATCCATGGAATGCTAAGAAGTTCGTCTCTCTAATAAATGTTACGTGAATAAAGGCTTTTTATTTTTACTAAATGTATAAATTGGTAAAATATTCAATCATAATATGCTTTTTGTTGCATAAATTTAGATCAAGTGCTGCTTGTTTGAAAATATTAACTAAAAGTAAAAGTGACAACCCTGGGGATGAACGCAAGAGTAGGCTAAAAACTCGGCGGGCGGCCTTAGATAACCTACTGTTATGTATTTACTGTGGTAACACGCAGCTATTGGAACATGATAGTCCAAATCATTACCTAGCACTGCACTGCGCTCGTCACCCAGAGATCTAAGATATTATGTCTCTAAGCCCTGTAATTTCTCTGGAATCATTGCCCTTCAAACCGGAACACAGTGATGTTTGCACATTACTGCTTGGCGGTAAAATATTTGGCAAAGGTGCGGTACTTCCCCAGGCGAACTCTGCTAAGAGTCTGCTAAGAGAGTATAAAAAATATGATTACTTACCTGCCTTATTTCTAGTTTTACTACTAAATACGTAATAATTTAGTGTACAAATTTTTTGGAAGTACTATTAGAGCCCTGTAGTTTTACCTGAAGTTCCCTTTTCCCGCGATAAAATATGCCTATGTGCTCTTCTAGACAATCTATCTGTGCTCCAAATTTCAATCCGATCTATCGAGCCGTCCCCACGCGATTGGGCCCAAACATTCCACATTTCACATTTATATTATTAAGATATCAACATTTAGCTTACTTTAAACTCTTGTATTCACCCTAATGAATATAACTGTATGTATCATAAAATCTATTTTGTTCCTTGGACCCGTGCCGTATCTACAAAAGCCGAAAAGCTGTACAAGTACAATAAAATTATTGTTTAGCTTAAACAACAAAATCATAAAACAATTACCTTAACAAATAGCAATGAACAATTACCTATTAAAAGTCTGACCAGCTTGTTTTGATGTTCCCGCCTAACCTCCCTTTTGGCGGCATTTTACAGCAAAAGAAAAAATTAAGATAAAAAGGGTCCATAATAAATGGCACGGACCCAAAATGGGACATGGGCTAAAATATCCTGTGCGGTATTTTTTTTATGAATGGCCAGGTACGTGAACCTATCTTTGAAAGATTCCTCGATCTTTTTTGTTTGGCAACGGTTTCTTTTAGAACGTGATTTGAAGTTTTAACTGTAATTAAGAGTGATTAACTTTAAGAAGTTTAGTATGGTAGATTTCTTTAACTTTTATAGGTTTACCTACTCTTGACCGCCATCTCGCCTGATGTTAAGCGTAGATGCGGCCGGATGTTTACCTAGAAGAAACCGATTCACTTTGGACTATTACTAAGCTAGATAAATTTTAGTATATAAATTTTAAAATATGTGTAGTTATGTAAGTTTCGGTTGCAATATAAACTGAGAACCTGAAACAAAAACTTCGTTTCGGTCACGGTTTCTGAAAAGTGGAACAAAGGCTTTGAACTCACATTTTCTATTTGCACTTCAAAACTATGGCCTATTTTACATGAGTTTCGTGATGGATTTACATCTAGATTGGAGTGTATTTAAATCTAGGGTAAGCATCCTCCAACTTAGGCCGTGGTATTCATTAACATCAAGCAATTCGTTTTCAATCTTATTTTGAAAATAAGCCATCTCGTATGATGTTATGCGGCATTGCGGTCTACGATGGAGCTAGCTTAAACAGAAGAAACTGATTCACTATCGGTTTGACAAACACCATGATTGTACCCATCGGGAGAAACACACTCAGGCAACGAATTCTACAGTCTAGATGTTCTTATCATGATCTATATCAAAAGTGGAATCAAGCCTCCTCGTTTGAGCTTTAGCACCGTCAACCAAGAAACCATTTTTTATCTATCATACTCGTAGGCTTACACTTGACCGTCATCTCATATAACATTAAGTGCCATTGCGGTCTACAATGGAGCGTGATTACCTAGAAGAAACCAATTCACTATGGATGAAGATGTTTTCAAATCTAGATTGTAACCATCGAGAAAAAATACATCCCGACAACGCATTACACAGTCTTTACATTGTTATTACAAAAGTGGAATCAAACCTCCTCGTCTGAGTCTTATAAATTTTAATGTCACCCAAGAAATGGTATCTCTTTCCGAAACTCGCCTAGCCTACGGCTCAGTGAACAGAATCAATACCAAAACAAACGACGCCAGTTACAATATTATGATTAATTTAAAAATGTTGTTTCCTTGTTTGAAATAAAAACTGTGAACTATTTGCTATGTTAAGTCAACGTGGCCATTATTATGCTAACATACTTATGTTCATTATCATTACTACGAAGGCCAGTGGGCGTCAGTGTTTATCTTGGGCACGCGTGGGAATCGAACGTAGCGGTGCGTTCTCACATGCCTATCTTCTACTCGTGCGCCGGATAGGCACAGACTAAAGATGATAGAGCAGAATAGTTCAAACAGATTAGTAACATTTGTTTAATATGTATTTACCTATAATGTAAACACTTTACTAGACTTAATCACGATCAAAACTAACATTTAATTACCTCTACGTTTCGGCAGCAAACCAACGCCGTGGTTACCTATGTGTTCGAATCGCGAAAGTTTAAGTTTTGTAATATGTAATTACCTATTCCTAACAAAATAATATTAATAAAATATTATATTTATAGTTTTCATTGTTATTAAGGTTTGTAAATAAAGGTACTGCCTATTCAAAAAATCTTACTATAAGAACGACAAATGCCTATTATTCTCGTAAGTACTTATTACATTGCTAGCTAAATTGTATTATGGTAGGTATTTTGATTTGTCAATAATAATCGTTAAAATAGATTATGGCTTTTAATTATAAGCGTGGATTTACTTTACTTTAAATTACAACAAAACATACTCATATGAAAATTAGAAGTTCAACATTTGGAAAAAAGTACTTATGAGGAAATAAAATACCTACTGTATAGTTTAGATAAGCTGCGGGTGACGTCGCAGGGCGCAGGTAGTAAATAATTAAAATGAACAAAATTATCATTCAAAATATATGAGTTTTAGATTTAGTCTTCTTTTATCTTTAGACAGGGACACCAAAAACGACAAGGAGTTAAAATAAGTTTGACGTGTTTGTGTGTGTCTGTTGGTGAATTAGTCAATAAAGTTTATTTAGCTAATATTTGACTAAAATCGATGAACGATGCCCGCCACCACAAAATGGCGGATTACATATTTATATTGATCTACACAACTATACAATATGAATATTTGCGTGTTGTGTGTGAATTGTCCAACCAACTAATATTTAAATGAAAGAGCGTAACTATTACAATACTATACCTACACGAAAATCAAATTGATGATGGCTACCGCCACAAAATATCGTTTAATTTTATTTAATTGGCTTGTATTAAGCTTTTGATTTCCCTTCTCTTCGTCACCATCTTTGACCATAATCTCACGCGGTGTGTCGTCACTGGAGTGGTGTTGAGCGGGACTCTAATTGTTTTATTATGATAAAGTTGTAGTTGACTCATTGATCGCCACGCACTGACTTAACTCTAAACTGTGACATTGTAGGATTCCTGTTGGAGATTCCCATGATGTAACTTTAATACATATTTGAGCTGTGTCTGGGTGTTTCTATGTATCATAAGTAGTTACGATTATTGAAGTACTCAGGAATGACGTAGGTACATATCCAATGGTGTTTTTTTTTTAAATCTATCCAGTAGTTTCTGATATTAGCACGTTCAAACAAAAACCCCTTTCATCTTTAAAATGTTAGTATAGATTATAACGCCCATCTGGATCTGGCTCCCTTTTTGATAACAACTGCTTCAGTTACTGGAAATTAGGCGCCGCTTATACTTGACTACACGGGTGACTCCCCCTTTTTTTGACTGAAGAATACAGCAACTGCCAATCAATGGAATGATGAATAAAGCCATACCATGGCTTTATCGTAGGTAGGTACGCCCGAAACAGAATCGTGAGATGGTAGGTTCGAGTCTCCTCTGCACTTCTGAGTATTTATCCAATTATAAGTAGTACAAGTTAGTCTACACGACTAGATTTAAAGGTGAAGAAAAACATCAGTGAGAAATCGGTATGCTCCCATAATCTTTCGAGTACCTACATTCGTCATCCATTAACCCGTACTTGCTCAAATGTGGTCTTGATTCTGTCCTTGGAAGGAACATAAAGTTGGCTGCTTTTGTAATGCTGCCAGAACAAGACACTTTCGATTCAGGGCTGATACAAGGCGATGTATTCAACCTTGCACGTTTTTTTGTGTGGTTACAGCATAATAATAACATAGCATAAACAACCCACAAAATGTTCCCAGTGCTCGGACGCAGGGCCTTCTCTCGCAAGGAGAGAGTCAAGGCCATAATCCACCACGCTGGCCCAGTGCGAGTTGGTGGATGACACATGACTTCGAAAGATTCTAGGTACATGTTGGTTTCCTCACGAGGTTTTCCTTCATCGTTGTAAGTTAGCGGCATTACGCACATGACTTCGAAAAGACAGTGGTGCGCGTGGTTTTTGGACGCGGGGTCTCCGGATCGGCAGTCGCCGTTCTCCCGACTAGACCAGCCGTAACTTACGAGACTAACTAACTTTGTGTGGTTATTTACCTTAAAATTTATCCAATTGCTAAGAAAAATAAAAATCTCCTACATTTGTTTCCGTTTTTTGTCAGAAACGAAGTTCGTTTAGTTTGGAGAATTAGCTGTGAGACTGGAGGATTCTGACACTGAACTGAGACTGAACTGAAAAAGATATGGGACTAAAACCGTAAGAAAAATAAATAACGTAAGTGACACGTATAAACTACCCATGACTATGTTGACAACTTTATTTTTATACGATACTACCATAAATAAATAACAGCATGAAGCATTTTTTTGGAAATTGTGATGCTTCTATACCATCCGAAGAAACTTCATTCCTACCTTGTGTTCCATGACACCACGTCTTGTTTAATTTAAATTTCTCTACGCTTACTCATCCACCAAAATCTATCGGAGAGGAAAAGTTGTATTATTTCCTGGTAATCTGTAGAATGTGTCTCTTTCCCTTCTAGGTAGGAATGCCTTCATCGCAGCAGGTCTACGATTACGAACGCGTGGGCGGCGCGGGCGCAGTCACCGGATATGTTGATTTTAATGACGAATGGAAAAACCTGGAACAAATGAGGAATGCGTCAAAAGTTCCACAACGTAGTTTAGACATAAATTAGTTAGTAGTTACTACCTAGACACTACGTAGTTACTACGAAAAGTACATGAATATTTGCTCAAAGTTCAATATAAGTGAAAACCGAATAACTTATAATTGCTTTTGGCGTGTCAAGGAAAAAATGTAAGAGTAAGTACCTACCTACATTTTTAATTTTTATGATGCGTGCAAACCAAGCCTTTAGTTGAAGATTTTTTTTTAATAAAGAGTGACGGCAGGACATGTGCCTGATGGTAAGCAACATGCCTGCCACATAACAACACAATGACACGCAGCTATTGGATCATGAAGAGTCCAAATCATTACCTATCACCATAGAATATGCTATCACTGCACTGCGCTCGTCACCCAGACATCTAAGTTGTTATGTCTCTAAGCCCTGTAATTTATCTGGAAACATTGCCCTTCAAACCGGAACACAGTAATGTTTGCACATTACTGCTTGGCGGTAGAATAACTGGCAAAGGTGGGGTCCTTCCCCAGGCGGACTCTGCCAAGAGTCCTACCACTACTATAGATATTACCTATTCTATGATTAAAGTTAGACTTCTATCAAAGGTTAGAGGATCAAAGAACAGAAATATTAAATTCTTGCGTGTCGTACATAAATACTCACAAAAACTTATAAAAAATTTATTCATTTTAATTCAGTAGCGGTCCCACGCTTGTGAAAGCACACGATCTCGCCAATAGCTACCACGGCTTCCAAAATTGTAATACCGTTGTTACAGGACTTTGATAAGCATTTACTTTTCAATAACGGTTAAAAAATACCAGTTTTTTCGATTCTAAATTCACATTTCGTTGTAAAAAAGCGCATTATATGAATATGATGATAACACAGATACTGCGGCATCCTAAGCATATAGAGCAATTTTGATGCAATACTTTTTTATCGAAATATGTTTGTATTTGACCGCTATCTCGCCTGATGTTAGGCGAGGATGCAGTCCATGATGGAGACCGAGTCGCTCTAAATGTACTTGAAGACACCAATATTGTAACAATTAGGAAATATCGACTCAATGTATTCCAAAATACAAATGTAACAATCTCACTTTCTGGAGGTACAAGTAATCCAATAGAAAAAAGGGTAAAGGTGGTATTAGATCGCAAAAATATGTGCTGTACCCTTTCCGAAATGTACGTATCCAATAAAATCTCGATAAATTTACAACAAATAGCCATATTATTCAACAATTGTTGAATCGAGAAAAAAATCAGCTATTCTATAGCTATAAGTAAAAACGGCAAATGGTTGGAAGTCGAAAAAAAAACGTGACTGATTTTACGTGATAAGCGCATAAATTGTAGACATTTATTTTGAAGAAAAACTTAGATTAATTTTTCTAAAATTCAGCACGGAGGTGGCAATAACAATCGTGTACAGTTAGGTAAGTAGAGATTAGACAAACCGTCTGCCGGCGAGTAATAAAGCGAAACTAGTCCGCGGCGGCGGCGCCCGCGCTGCTAATTGACACCCGTGGATCGATGGCAAAACAATCACAGAGGAAATTAAAAAAAATGAACTAATTAGTCCGCCTGTTAGATTATTAAAAAATATTGTACGTTTTTTTTTGTTTCTCAAACAAAACAGAACAGAAGCTTAAGGTCCTTTTTTTTTCGTATAGTGTGACGAGACGAGCAGGAGTTGTGCTGTTATGTGGCAGGCATGTTGATGGTAAGCAATATGCCTGCCACATAACAGCACAGTGACACGCAGCTATTGCAGTACGAAGAGTCTACATCATTACCTAGAACTACACTGCGCTCATCACCCAGTGATCTAAGATAGTATATAGCTAAGCGCAGTAATTTCTCTGGAAACATTATACTTAGCGGATCGCACGGAGACCGCGACATGAGACCGCGACAGGAGATGGAGACACGTGTCGCGGTCTCGGCGCAAACTGGCGCTCGTAAAATTCCATAATGTCAAGTGCCTGTCGCGGCCTCGGTGTTGTTGCGTGTCCGCGCGAACCTGCACCTTTTGAAGTTTCCAGTGACGTTCCTCCATTGTACGATTTTTACGAAGACGTAACGTCACAAGTCCCCACTCTGGAAGTTTGATGAGAAATGTCTTTATCAATTAGAAATAATTTGACACAGTTAAAGACAAAGGCTTTGACAAACTAGTAAATACTGAAATTAGAAAAATACTCAGCTGTCCAGTCAGGATTCGAACCTACGTCATGATTATGCAATCGTACAGCTATGTCACCTCGGCTTTTTGCTATCACAGTACATACAGTTTCCTAACAAAACAACAATTTATAAATCTTAGCTAGGACATTTTTAAAGCACTTACAAAATTAGTTGAAGGTCCATCATAAATTACATGCCAAAATAAACAAATAGACTTTAGCACACAAAGGATTACAGTTCACACAAGCGAGTAGGTACGTCGCAATTGAGACCGTCTGTTCCAACATCAATCATCATCAACAATTTATCAAGCTAATGTTTCTGCTGCCAGTACCAATATAGTTAGTGATTCTGAAGATATCTGTCAAAATTCGCTCCGGCCGGAAGCCCTGGCGTGGGAAACGGCGACCGGTGGGTTTCTCAATAAAACCGAACGACTGCTATAAAGATAACTCTTTGATACGTTTCGAGGCTCGCGAATTGAAGACTGTGGAAATCGGAGCGGAATTGAATTTCTGTTGTTTGGAACAAAATTTGAAAAATATATTGTCGAATTTTGTTCAAAATTTACTTTGTTATAAAAAATACGTGATTGTTACGATATATTTGTTTATTAATGGTAAGGGTTCGTAAGTACACGTTTAAATTAATAGATTTAGCCTGACTACAGTTTCAGCCGCATTTGGCAGCTGTTTGTGTCATATGGGAGTTGGCCGCGCGTACAGATCGCCTTAAAACAGACCGCCGAATACGGCCGAAACTTTACCGACTACTTTACTGGCTGGACTGACCATATCTCTTGTGAATAACTCGCTAATTAATAAAATAATTAAGAAAACGTATGTATTTGAAATTGAAAGTCTAGACGTTGATAACGGATGTAAACTTTGGCATACCTACTGAAATCACATGCAAAGATTTGAATTGTAACTTTATTGCTTTACCAAAACTATTACAATAAACATTTTATTTTATTTGACTTTGGATTGACAAATTACAATAATACATTGATCCTTAAAGTAATTCATCATCAACAGCCACTTAATGTTCCCACTGCTGGGACTCGGGGCCTTCTCTCGCAAGGAGAGAGTTAAGGCCATAATCCAGTACGCTGGTCCAGTGCGGGTTGGTGGATGAGACATGGCTTCGAAAAATTCTAGGTACATGTCGGTTTCCTCACGATATTTTCCTTCACCGTTTTAAGTTAGCTGCATTACGCACATGACTTCGAAAAGACAGTGGTGCATGTGGGGTTTGAACCCGGACTCTCCGGATCGGCAGGCGCCGTTCTCCCGACTAGACCAGCCGTAACTTTTGTAATTAAAGTAATTATTCTTATTCTGTTATTGTTAAGTGTCTATTGTTAAATATCTTTGAAACAAAGCAAAACATGTAGTTTTTAAACATTATTAAATTAGGTACGAACCACCTCATTCATTCACGTCTAATTATGATAAATACAAAGTTTACACCACACAATTAACCAAGTAATTTGTTAAAACTCTTGGACTTTACCTGCAGGCTGAAGTGAAAAGCCTCGCGAGAGATAACGGGACACAATATTGTGTAACCAAAATATCCTTATTAGACGTTTACAAGACCATAAATAATTTTATAGCAAGTGTAATACAAAAACGATTTTTGGAATATTTAACTTGCCACATCAATTACTGCAGATAGAGTTCTCACAATTACACTTGGACTTTTCTGGGTGGCGTCACTGTTGTAGTACTTTATGATACTAAATGGATTTTGTTTGTAAATACTTAGTTCAAGATTTTTGTCTGATTTTTTGGTTGGTGGTGCAAACTCTGCACAACATTTATGAAATCGCTTATTGTCCAATCTTAAAGCAATCTCTGTCATTCATGAGTTTGTTACTGACAATTTTGTTTGATGCGTGGGCTTAACATTTTTAAAATGAAGTCAGCCTGTCTAAAACTTGTTTTTATTAAACATTTGAAAGTAAACAACACTGTCACAGCTCTTTGACAATATAAAATAATATTTTACTAAATATTTAATTAAATTATTTTGTTGTGGGTTGTTTGTTGGTAGCATTAATTTACTTTCCTGCTGAAATGTTTCCAGCATTTTAGGAGTATATCATATTTATCTCTGCACATATATTTACCTATATATATATATGTATTTTACTGATCTTAATTTATATAAAACGAGAATTTTATATATAAGATAAGTATCACACTGTGTTTGTCTGGGATGAACTCCTAAACTACTACCGATTTTAATCAAATTTGCACACCGAGTGTAGTGTGTGACTCAGATGACTACAGTTTTCGAAGTCAATAATTACTGTACTGTTAATAAGATCGCCGGACGCGATCGAAACTCGAGTCGGACTGTTCTGACTATATTATACGTGAGTTCCCCGTGTATTTATTTGTTTTAAAATAATTACTGTTTTCGTTATGAAACTGACGATAAAAGACTTCACCATATTTTATTCAGATATTGCACAGTTTTTATTGAAGTGAAAACTTCTTTAGGTGCACCTAGACAGATTTTTCGTGGGCTGTGAATTGAATTTATTCGTCACGCTCGGGTATGATAAGAAAGCTTCGGGTAAACTTGAGACCATCGCTATTGGCCATCTAGAAATTCGTCAGCCAATAGGAAATGCTGAAAGGTCGTGGACAGCCCATCATGGCATGGCCATCTAGAAACGCATCAGCCAACGATGTGACGAGACGAGCAGGACATGTGCCTGATGGTAAGCAACATGCCGGCCACATAACAGCACAGTGAAATTGGTACATGAAGAGTCCAAATCATGACCTAACACTGCACTGCGCTCGTCACCCAGAAATCTAAGATGTTATATATGTAAGCCCTGTAATTTCTCTGGAAATGTACCTGATGGTAAGCAATACGCCTGCCTATAACTATTGACCAATTATCTGGACAAATTTCTTAAGGTGCGTCCCCCAGCAAAACGAGTGTTTGTCCAGTTTTCAGAGCTATCGACCTACTCATTAGCCAAAACAAATCATCATCATCATCATCATCAGCCGTAAGACGTCCACTGCTGGACATAGGCCTCCCCCCTAGATTTCCACAACGAACGGTCCTGCGCAACCTGCAACCAGCGGTTTCCAGCGACCTTCGTGAGGTCATCTGTCCATCTAGTGGGAGGCCGTCCAACACTGCGTCTTCCGGTTCGTGGTCGCCACTCGAGAACCTTTCTTCCCCATCGGTTGTCAGTTCTGCGAGCGATGTGGCCTGCCCATTGCCACTTCAGCTTAGCTACTCTTCGAGCTACGTCGGCTACTTTAGTTCTTTTGCGAATATCCTCATTACGGATTCTGTCGCGCAAAGAGACTCCGAGCATAGCTCGCTCCATAGCTCGCTATGTGACTTTGAGCTTTGTTATGAGGCCCACAGTTAAGGACCACGTCTCAGTTCCATAAGTCATCACTGGCAACACGCACTGATTGAAGACTTTCGTCTTCAAGCATTGGGGTATTTTGGACTCCAAGATGTGCCGTAGTTTCCCGAACGCTGCCCATCCGAGTTGGATTCTTCGCTGGACCTCTTTGTCGAAGTTGGATCTACCCAATTGGATCTTTTGACCCAGGTAGACGTATTCGTCAACAACTTCGAGTGTGGTATTCCCAACAATAACCGGTACAGGTGAGACATGAACATTTGACATGACCTTCGTCTTGTCCATATTCATCCTCAAACCTACCTGTTGGGATACTCAACTGAGGTCCCTGAGCATAGCACCGAGGTCCTCCATCGACTCCGCCACAATGACTATATCGTCGGCAAACCGAAGGTGAGTGATGCATTCGCCGTTGATATTGATGCCATGTCCGTTCCAGTCCAGTAGCTTGAAAACATCTTCCAGCGCGGCAGTGAACAGTTTCGGAGATATAACATCTCCCTGTCTCACGCCTTTCTGTAGCCGGATATGTTTTGTGCACTGGTCCTGTAATCGGACAGACATTGTGGCTTTGCTGTAAATGCACCTCAACACTTCGATATAGCGATAGTCCATGTGGCATCGCTGGAGAGACTGAAGCACTGCCCAGGTCTCGATGGAATCGAAGGCTTTCTCATAGTCCACATACGCTATACATAGTGGCCGATTATACTCCTCGGTTTTCTGTATAATCTGCCGAAGCGTATGTATGTGGTCTACGGTACTATAGCCTTTTCGGAAACCGGCTTGTTCGGGTGGCTGGAAGTCGTCAAACCTGCGTGCGAGACGATTCGTGATTACCCTCGAAAACAACTTATAAACGTGGCTCAGAAGTGAGATGGGTCTGTAGTTCTTCAACAAGGTGTTGTCACCTTTTTTGAAGAAGAGCACCACCACACTTCTGCTCCACGCTTCTGGCGTATTACCGTCAAGTATGACGGAGTCGAACAGCTTCTGGAGGACTTTAAGTACCGGTTTTCCACCCGCTCTCAGAAGCTCAGTCGTAATTCCGTCGTCGCCAGGTGCCTTGTTGTTCTTAAGTTGTTTGAGGGCCATCCTAATCTCATACAGGCTGACTTACGGGATGTCTTCGGTAAAGTGTCGGGTCAGCTTGGCTCTTGGGTCTTTTGCCATGCTAACGACAGGTCGTGTTTGCGTAGAGGTGTATAACTGTTCATAGAACCTCTCAATCTCCTCCAAAATCTCGGCCCTCGACGAGACGACGTTACCACTGTCGGTCTTCAGTTTGGTCAATTGACTTTGCCCAAGAGACAGATTTCTTGCGAACACTTTCGAGCCTTTATTCCACTTAATCGCTTCTTCAATACACGAAGTATTGAAGCAGCGTATGTCGCGTCGCACACAAGTAGAAATCTGTCTATTGAGCCGTCTGTATACCGTCATGTCGACCGAAGACTGCAATCGCATATCTCGCCTAACCGCCATGAGATTCAGAGTATGATCAGAGAGCTTTTGGGTTCTATTCTGGCGTCGGCTCTTATAAAATTTCCTGCCAACAGCTTGAACAGTTTCCACCAGCCTGTCGTTTATTTCATCCGCCGTTACGCATTCATCTAAGGCTTCGAAGCGATTTTGAAGTTCGAGTTGAAAGTTGTCGGGATCTTCGATTTGAGCATAATTTGGTCGGAGCGTGGATTTCATTAGACGTGATCTTTCGAACTTAATGTTTAGATTCAGCGTGCCTCTTACAATACGGTGATCGCTGCCGGTCTTAACCCTACTGATCACAGAGACATCGCTGAATATTTGCCGTTTAGTCGTCATAATGAAGTCGATCTCATTTTTTGTGGAACCATCTGGGCTCATCCAGGTCCATTTTCGTTGTGGCTGTTTCCTGAAAAAGGAGTTCATCATAAAGAGGCTCTCCCTTTCCAAGAAATCAGCTAGACGTTGCCCTCTTGGGTTCCGCTGCCCATATCCGAATTGTCCCACTCTCAACTCATCACCGCTACGTTTGCCTAGTTTCGCGTTGAAGTCTCCCATCACAACTGTGAAATGTGTTGGCGAGACATGTATGGCTTTGGAGATATCCTCATACATGGTCTCAACCTCTTCGTCGGGATGTGTCGAGGTCGGTGCGTATACCTGTATGACCTTCAATGAATACCGGTCGGTTATTTTAAGTACAAGGTATACAACCCTGCTCGACACACTCTCGATCATTATCACGTTGTTGACGAGAGACTTGCGGACTAAAAACCCGACACCCCCTTGGGATTGTTGATCTCCCTCCCGGTAGTAGAACAAGTTGCCGGATTCGAGGGTTATCCTGTCCTCGCCCTGTCTACGGACTTCGGATAACCCCATGATATCCCAGCGCAACTTGTCCACTTCTTCTTCCAGCTCCACAATCTTTTCGTCAGCCCTCAGCGTCCGTGCGTTGTACGTTGCCAGGTCGAGTCGTTGGGTTTGGTGGCGGGGCGTCTGCCGGGGATTCTTAGCACCCCATGCTCCGCCGGAACCAAGGCTGCCACCAGCGCCTGGAATAACGGAGCCGCCGGGGACTAGGGGCCGTTTCTTTGTTGTGACCATCATATGGGGGGGTGTTTGCCATAGTCACCACGCTTGGCAGGCGGGTTGGTGACCGCGGAGCCAGTCCTTTGCACCGATGACGCCGCTGCCCGTCACCGGCCAGGTCAATTTAGGACTGGCTTTTAAATGGATATACCGCCATTGGTTCGGTCGTCAGAGCCTCGTTAGTCGGCAGCAGGGTGTACCGCGCGCAGGAGAGGTTGACATTTGGGGAAACTAGATGTTAAGCGCTTCCCCCTTACACCCCATAGCCAAAACAAATACAAACTGGTAAAAAATAGATTAAAGTTTTACAACTTCTTGGCTTCAAAATGGTAGTTTTATTTTTATGTTAATGAACTTATTGTTTAAATAATCGCCTCACAACGAAACCATGAAAAAATTAAATAATTTTAGTTATCATGCATCTCCTCGAAAAACCTCCATTATTTTGATTTGTACTTACACCAACGGATAGACAATTCCATTACAAACATTTTGGAAGATTTTTTTTTTAAAAGACCGAAATCTGATTTTATAAAGAGTTTATTCTAAAATGTGAGCGTAAAACAGCGACAAATCCTACTGTTTCTTTCTTGCTCTTTCTTGCGGTGTGTGATAGGGTAAGAAATACTCAAGGTCATTTGCTCGGGGTACGCCCTTAAATGATTAAGGTATGGATAAACCAGTAGAGGTTAAAATGAAATATGTTTCATTGTTCCATCCAAGTTTGCCATACTGAGCTGAACTGAAATGCTTTTTAAACTGGTCATTTGTAAGGTAATAACAATTTAGCGGCCATAATGGTTGGCAATGATTGTTATTATGAAACTGCTGGCATTCTGGCAGCCCCGGACATAAATTCTGTTTTAGTGCTTACTAATGTTCAGATTCAATATAATGCAGATGAACCAGAAACAAGCTAAAATGCAGTAAAATGTAAACATTACTGTGTTCTGGTTTGAAAGGCAATGTTTCCAGTGAAAATACAGGGCATAGAGATAAAACATCTTGTATCTCTGTGTGAAGGGCTTAATGCAGTGAGTCATCAACATCAACATCAACAGCCCACTAAACGTTCCCACTGCTGGGACTCGGGGCCTTCTCTCGCAAGGAGAGGGTTAAGGCCATAATCCACCACGCTGGCCCAGTGCGGGTTGGTGGATGACACATGACTTCGAAAGATTCTAGGTACATGTCGGTTTCCTCACGATGTTTTCCTTCACCGTTTTAAGTTAGCGGCATTACGCACATGACTTCGAAAAGACAATAATGCAGTGAGTGCTACGTAATAATTTGGACTCTTCATGTTTCAATAGCTGAGTGTCACTGCTGTTATGGGCACGCATGTTGCTTACCATTAGGAACATGTTTTGCTCGTTTTGTCACTCTGTACTAACAAACAAAAAACTATTCTTGCCACGTTTAGAAATTGCACTATACATATGCCATCAACAATAAATTAGCATAAACTATTTTTTTAAACACGGACTTGTTAGTTTTTTCAAAAAATAAATTTTAAATAGTAAAGACTGCGACAATTTTGGTGAATTATGGACTGGCATTGAGAACCGGTCGCTTAAGTGAAACGCATAATCCAGTAAATGCTTATTTGACATTCTAAAAAGACAAAATGTAAATAGACATTTATGTTTTGTCCTTTTTATTAGCGAAACCATTTCTAGCTTCAGGCATTTCAGGTATGGAGAGGACATAATTATGAAATCTAACTACATCATCGGGTACTCTAGGTATCTGTTAGCGATGTTGTTGACTATTGAGTATGGTGCTCCATATTGATAAATAAACAATTACAGAAGAAATTTTCCGACAAGCTGTTATAGGTACATCTCCGCATGAAGTTCAATTCGATCTCTTTGAGTTAGTTCAACGGCTTCAATCGATTTGACTGTCCTCAAAAATTTGCCAAGTTATTTTGGCATTTACGCACAGATACTATCTACTGCCTATCAAACTTTGGGCTACCGCAAGAGGCGCAGGGCCCTACTAATAACAACTTTACAACAACAAGTTCGAACATACATATGTCGCGTATACTTGAAATGAAACATGAAGCATACCTGAAATCTTCCGCATACCTACTACACTCTGACAGTATAGTGGCAAGACGCGTAGGACTTGAGCCTGATGGCAAGGAACACGGAACACTCCTGCCTATAACAGCACAGTGTCAATTGTGTAGGAGGAGTAAAAATTGTTACTGAACACTGCACTAAGCACGTCACCCAGAGATATAATATGATTTTATATTATTACCACTCACAGTGTCGATAAGGCCTTGTACGGATGTGTTAAGGATGTTACATAGCAAAGAAGATTCTTAAATCACGATTGATGTATTATGATAACACAGAGAAAGTCGACGGAATTAATTTGAACTAAAGCAGATTGGTTCTAATTAACACCAATTATATAACAACTAATGAACCGAAACACCGTAAAAACAAATTAACGGACGCGCCATATTTCACGTTTTTGCGACGTTACAATCACCTAATGACTATAATGAGATTATTTTACGAAGTCGTTAAATATTGATGAACTATAAACTACCCACTAATTTAATTTTATATGCAGTTTCGATGGCGCAAAGGGGATTGAAATGGGCGGCGCAAGAGGATAATAACAGTGTTTGGATGCGCAGACGCTTCTTTAGAGACTGATTATACCTACTTTATTTAAATAATCTTCGGTGTTAAAGAAATAGGATTCTAAATGAACTGTCTGTCTATAGAATTACAGTTGATGGAACTCATATTTAAATTAAGTAATAATAACTGACATATGTTTTAATACCTCTTGCTATCGCCATGTTTTTTTTAACATTAATAGGTTTACACTTTAATGAAATTGTATTTGCATATTAGTGTATATTCGAAATCTTTACGTCAACGGTTTGTACTTACATCACTCTCCAAAATAGGAGAATCTAGTGTACTAGATGTATCTAGTTTCTGAACTGCGTGTGTGTCTGGTAAATGCTTTTAAAAACAAAACGTCAAATACTAATGCAGAGTTGGTTCCCAGCACTTATTTCAAAGAGTTCTTTCCAAAACAAATTAAGTGATAATCTCACCGCGCCGATATAAATTAAAACACTGTTTTAAAAGTCTGATGCGTCAAAACCCTCAAGAGTTTACTCTCACTCCTTTAGAATTTTAGTTTTAAAAGTCAAATAATGTTTTACGAAATTCTAACAAAATTTATGATTGTCTAGTGGTTGAGCAGCTGATTGTGTATATGTGTATATGTATGATCTAAGTATCACTACATAGTATAAAACAAAGTCACTTCCCACGTCTCTATGTCCCCATGTATGCTTAGATCTTTAAAACTACCGAACAGATTTTGTTGCGTTTTTTTAAATAGATAAAGTGATTCAAGAGGAAGGTTTATAGATAGAATACGTGCATAGTAGTTTATTAGAGAGCCACTGGCCACTGGTAACTTTCAAAATTCTAAAACGATGTCATAAATAAACACAATTTTTGCGCTTAAATTGCAAACGCTGGCTGAACATTGTTATTTTATCTTATTATGTACACGGATTCTTATGCCTTTTTGTTAATGACGTTACCAAGTGTTCTTATGAATTTATGGTTCGAATAAATGAATTGAATTGAATTGAACCCTGCAGTTTTATACGCCCTAAAAATGTCTATAAAAAGCTCATTATGGTATGTGTCTATCTCTTAGGAATACCACACAATAACCGTTTTATTAGTATATTTAGTATCAGCATTACACCCGTGCGAAGCCGGGGCAAGTCGCTAGTTTAGGTACCTGTATAACAGTCACAATGGGAGGGGGCGACCAAAAAACAAATTAACTGTGTGATAGACAATTTGCGTGCCGAAAGAATGAGTGACGAGATGACAAATTGCAAGAGAAAAACTTTGCGTGCTGATTTTACTTAGTGGGCAAGAAGTTCATGGGATGGATAATAATCTAGGTAGGTATTTTAATATCATGAAGAAGCAACGCCGGTTTTGCGAGTTGTACTTATTCTGGGTACCACTGACGAAAATCTGAAATCAGGTAGAAATACATTACTTACTAGTAAATTTTTCAATCAATTTAAGATACATTCCTGCCAATTGTGTAATTTATGTAAATGACTAGATTTTACTAATATAGTACCTACCCAGAGATCCCTTTCATTTTGACGAAGTTTTGGTCCGGGTTGGATTTTTGTAAAAACTTAAAAGATACTAATTTCGAGATGTCGTGGAACTTACATGAATTACAATGTGATGTTATACCGTCGGAACTAATGATCCAAAATATTCACCATTTGAAAGGTAAGCTTCTACAAATAAGTAGTAGTAATTCCACCTTGCTCTTTTTTTATCGGACTTCTCGTAGCTCGAAGAGGCGGCACCGGTTCATGGTTGATGTTCCAAAGACACGAACGAAGAGATTTGACTCTACTTTTGGGATGAGAACGTCTAGGCTGTGGAATGAGTTGCCTGAGTGGGTTTTTCCTGATAGTTATAATCTTCGTGTCTTCAAATCGAGAGTGAATCGGTTTCTTCTAGGTAAACACGCTCCATCGTAGACCGCATCGTCGCTTTTCATCAGGCGAGTTGGCGGTCAAGTGTAAACCTATATATGTGAGTTAAAAAAAAAAGCAGTGGTAGACTATAATATTTCACGAGTTAAAGTAAAACTTATTTATTTATTTATTTATTTAAGACTAGCGGCCCGTCCCGGCTTCGCACGGGGTCAATATTTTTTGTTAAGTAGGTATGCTAAATGAAACGTACATGACCAAATTTTTCCAAATTATCAAAATTAGAAACCAAAACTTTAAAGAGTAAAAACATTAAACTGGCTGGCCTGGTGGGTTAGTTGGTTGAGGGCCGTTTTGTAAAGCGGCGGTTTAACGATCAGCCGCATTGAATACGGCTGATTAAAAAACCGCCGGAATGTATTCGACGCCATACGTCATTCAACACGGCTAGCCGTAAAGTAATAAAGCGAGAGATTAGCCGCCTCTTTCACAATTTTTAGTTCCGATTCTTAACACTCATGGCACTGCCTGACATAACAACAACTATGGCATTGAATAGGTACTGCAAGTGTGTTGCTAAATTGCTAAAGTGACAGTGGATTCTGGAGTTCGGAGGGATTGTACACAATATTATTGGAGTGTCACTTGTCACCCTGGGTGTTACTTGGAAACTATTTCGTTTCCACCGTCCACCTTGTTAAGACTAAATCGGACCGGGTTGGTTACATGAGACCCAGATCCGACTCGGAGCACACCGACTCCATATAGTCTTGGCGCTACTACCTCTGGAGTGTATTAAAAAAAATGCGGGAGCCAGAAGCTCAAGGGAGGTCCTGAATGGAGCAAGCCATGCAAGTAGCCGTTGTGTATCGCAGGCCGAGTATGGAGAAGCGACACTCAGGGCTGACCGCAGAGCTTCTGGCGGGAGCCCACCCGGAGTCAAATCTGGATGATAGACCCTTGTCTATGGAAGTGCACCATGTTTCTTAGGTGTACCGTCACCGATATCAATTTATGGGCTTTCAAACTTTATGTGAGAGGTAAAATGTTGTAAAAAAATATTAAGGAATACCGTAAGTAGGTAATCGGTCAGTTTTTTCGGATGAATGAAATTAATTTTGATTTTGTTTATTTAAATTATGTTTTTTTAAATTTGGTCACCCTATAATATAATCAGTAATACAATACGGCTGAACGTGGGCCGCCTTATTGAAGAACGTATCGCAATGACAATGCGGCTAATCGTTGAACCGCCCGCATTACAAAAAGGCACTATTTTTCAAAACGGCTAGCTGTAATGTAATACGGCGGAAACAAAATAATAATATTACCATAAATCGTAGAACCTAAGATAGGCCCTACCAAACTTCAGGGCGCACGCAATCATGTCAACGTTGGGAAGAGTGAGCTCACTCTTTCCGTTCTAGTCGGTTGCAGGACGCGGTGGACGCCGGACGTTTTTACCTATCATTATTCGTTGTCAATAACCAAAATAAGTAGCACCACAGAAAATCTCGCCGCTAGCGATTGTACGGGTCAAGTAGATTGGTTTTATGTAAACCAGATACGATACACACAGAGACGCAGTTTATTACCGATGTCAAGGTGCTCTGGGCACATCTATTGATTTATATCGATGAATATTACCACAAACAACTCTCAGCCTCAACGGACACCGGGAAATTGAAGCTTCTCTCAAAGGGATTTCCCATTGGCTATAATTTTGTAACAAACCCCCGTCTCGGCATGCGGCTTGGTAAGTTTCTTTTACACGATTTTAAAGTCTTGGAACCATGTACCAACGCGGTACATGATAAAAAAGTATTCTGAGATAACAACACTCTGACTGGGAAGGATGAACGCTGTACACTCTTCCTTATTCTACATCTACCATAGATCGTAGAACCCAAGATTGGCCTTCCCAAACTTCAGAGCGCACGTAATCATGTCAAAGTTGGGAAGAGTGAGCTCACTCTTTCCGTTCTAGTCGGTTGCAGGACGCGGTGGACGCCGGACGTTTTTACCTATCATTATTCGTTGTCAACAACCAAAATAAGTAGAACCACAGCAAATCTCGCCGCTAGCGATTATAGGGGTCAAGTAGATTGGTTGTTTGTAAACCACTTACGATACACACAGAGACGCAATTTATTACCAGTTTCAAGGTTCTCAGGGCACATCCATTGATTTGTATCGCTGGCATTGTACCGCCACGTTGCGCCGCGCCGCGCTACAGTCAGCGCGTCGCGCCGGCCCGTCGCGTCGATAATTATTATTTCGACAGGATGGAATTTTTTAACTTCGTAATATCTTTTGAATGCAATGTCCGATTTTAATAATTCAAAAAGGAATCAGTAGGTATTAAAGCAATCTTGAATACGAAATAGTTTATTTGGATAAGAATTAATACAAATGTATGGATAACATGGTCTGAATTTGATCGGCATTTTTATCTTCTTTTAAAAAATAAAAAAACAGTTGTAGCGACGTAATTACAGTAGTTAGACATATGGTCTCGCGAGCTTTTTTGTAGATTTTAATACGTTTTATAATATTGTAGAACATTGTTTTGTTCTATCATTGGTACTTTCCGCAGCGTATGCGATGAAAGCCATTTTATGGCTGTTTTTTTTATACCTTGCGTTGGTTTTAGTAAAGAAATGAAAGTAATTCTAATTTTTTCTCGTAATAAAAGTAGCCTATGTTACTCAGTGATAATGTAGCTCTCTTTTGGTAAAAGAATTTTTGAAATCGGTTCAGTAGTTTTTGAGTTTATTACATACATACAAAAATACAAAAATACAAAAATACAAAAATACAAATCTTTCCTCTTTATAATATTAGTATAGATTACACGCTTTACAATGAAGTAGGTACATTGGTGTGCCAATGCAATACACATTATACCCTGTGCATAGGGTGTTGCGTATGGTAAAAAAGTTTCTTATATAATATAATTGAGTACAGGAAAAAAAAAAATCTTATATAACTTATGTAATATCATTAAATGTGCAAAGGTTGTTGTATCGGTGACTTTGAAACATTTTGTCATGCAGGAAGTCGTCTATTTTGTAGTAGCACTTTTTTAATAAATGTCTTTTAGTATTTTTTTGAATTTTTTGGAATCGGTTTCCTCTCGTAGATTTTTCGGCAGGTGGTTAAAAATTTTATACATCATGTAATGAGGGCCTTTACGGACTATCTCTAGCTTTGGCTCCGGAGCAACTATTTGATGGTTTCTGCGAGTGTTTGCGTTGAAAGTGAATAGGTTCGGGTGTTGTTTGACAAATATTGCAGCCTCTAATATGTACATACAAGGTAGAGTTAGTATTTTCTGTTGTATAAAATGAGGTCTGCAACTATCTCGTTGACGAATGTTCATTATAATTCGTAAACATTTCTTTTGCATGACGAAAATTTCACCTGCATCGGAGCTGTTGCCCCAAATTATAATTCCGTAGTTCAGCCACGAGTGAGCGTATGCGTAGTATGCACTTTTGGCGGAATGGATATTTGTGGTTTTCTTTAATACTGACAATCCGTATGTGAACTGTGATATTTTATTTTTTATTTTCTTTACATGATTATGCCAGTTTAGGTGGGTGTCTAGGGTCATGCCTAAAAGTGTAGTCGACTGTACTTGTTTTGTATTTAGTGCGTTTTCAATTATAGAGAGGTCTATTGGTTTTCTTTGCGATGGGTGGAATTGAATTAATTTCGTTTTAGTTTTATTTAGTTCAAGACAATGTGATGAGATACAAGAGTTTACTTTTACGTCAGTGCCATTATAAAATTGAATTCATTATTTTTGTTTAATTCCCTATTGATTAATCAAGGGCAAAACCAGTAAAATTTTCTTAAAATGCATCTGATGGTAAATATCCAAAAGAGTTCATTCATCTTCGTCCATGAATCTAAAAGACGTAGATAGGTAAGTAACCAAACGATGACTATAAACCAATTTTATCCTCAACCATATCTCAACTCAAGACAATGAATCTCAACACTCACATCATAAAATGTTATCACAATAATCAGAGTCGTAACATCATCATCTCAATTCAAATCTAGTTAAACTAGAACCACTCTTGGCCTATTAAGAAAATGGATTGACATACGGCCTAGCGAAATAGGTCACCAGATTGTAAAGACAAGTTCTAGACGTGTCGAGTTTCTAAGTTGGTTGGGTTATACTGTGGGTGAGGTGTGGGGGAGAGAGGGGGTATGCAAATGGCAGAGCTATACTTGGCCACGAAGCGGGTCGGCCGAGACCGTGGGAAAACTATCGCCTGTGGCGAGCTCAGCGCAGGCACGCACTGAGGCGTCTACTCGCAGAAGTCGCAGACCGGTTTTACTAAGTGGTCTGTACGGTTTCTAGGTACATTTAATTTTATATTGTAATCAAATACATAAAGTCAAAATAAAATATATTTTAACATTCTTATAATATAAACAATTAAATACAGTTTTTTTTGCCCACGTTTGCCCATTAAGCCACGGTGTCACGCAGCTATTGGAAAATGAAGAGATCAAATCATTACCTAACATTATTTTGCGCTCATCATCGAGTGATATTTGTAGATGATTTATTTCGATTGCTCTGTAATTTTTCTGAGAACATTGGCCTGCAAACCGGAACATAGCAATTTTTGCACTTACTGCTTGGCGGTAGAATAACTGACAAAGGCTGGGTACTGCCCCAGACGTACTTTGCAATGACTGTTACCACTATATATGTATATTATGGGCCTACCACTTCATGTCCTACTAATATTATAAATGCGCAAATTTGTGACGATGGATAGATTAACGTTTGCTGCTCTTTCATGCTAAAACTACTGGAGGGATCTGGATATTGATCATACTAGAGTAGTTTCTAAATTTCTAAATATAAGGTCCAAAGTCAAACGCCATAGTGCGGTGCTCGGGCGCTGCTTGGTGCGCGGTTCTCCGAGGCCGATTTGTGTTAAAAGAGTATATTTGTATGGTTATACACAGTATAAAGAAAAAACTTTATTCCCAATAGAACGATTCCTTTGAATTTGTGATAAATTGCAACAACAAACACAGTCCAAATTACTAACATTTTCGTGTTCACAACTTGGGAGCGAGCTTCCCGCATCTCGTCCCGCACGATTGCTTCGACTAGACGCCTACGTCTAACGACTGTATCACAGTATACAGAAATACTACCAGTAGTTCATCGCCTTTGATCTTGGTAGAAACGCCGATAATGTCTAGACACGGGTAGGGTTGTCGCAATTTTAAACCACCAAATTAAAACATACGTCAGCGCTGACCCGCGTACCTGCAATACTAACATTGTAATGTAGGCAATGCAGGAGCGCGCTTCCGGCGTCTCACCCAGCACGGACCGCACGTATTTTTTTTTTAAATAAAGCGTGACGAGATGAACAGGACATGTGCCTGATGGTAAGCAACATGCCTGCCACATTGTTATGTGGCAGGCATGTTGTTTACCGTCAGGTGGATCAGGCACAGTGACACGCAGCTATTGGAACATCCCAATCATTACCTAGCACTGCACTGCGCTCGTCACCCAAGACTAGTCGTTCTAAGATGTAATATCTCTAAACCCTGTAATTTCTCTGGAAACATTTCCCTTCAAACCGAAACACAGTAATGTTTGCACATTACTGCTTGGCGGTAGAATAACCGGCAAAGGTGTGGTACTTCTCCAGGCGGACTCTACTAAGAGTCCTACCACTACGATTGCACCGTCTAGACGTTTTCATCGAACGACTGTATGATGTATTAGTTTTTTTTTTGGTTGGGCAGAGCCTTTATTAACAAAACTAAAATATAATGAGACACTACACTACGCTACATACCTAACTAACTACTTACACTAATCACACCTGAATTATCCATAGACAAATGAATCTAAGAGATCTAAGTTGTTATATCTCTAAGTCCTGTAATTTCTCTGGAAACATTGCCCTTCAAACCGGAACACAGTAATGTTTGCACATTACTGCTTGGCGGTAGAATAACTGGCAAAGGTGTGGTACTTCCCCAGGCGGACTCTGCTAAGAGTCCTACCACTACTAAAGTTTAGACTCACAATAATAATAAACTCTTTATTGAAAGACCACACAGAGTAAAACACAAACATAACAAAAAATAAACTTGTACTAAGTTTATTTCTAACGGCTGAGACTTTGGTCATAAAATTTGTATGTGTCTGTATTTTATTTATTTCGTTAGTTGCACCACTGCCCAAAATATAACAAATTTTGTTTCCTCATTAATCAAAAGGTTATCTGGAAGAGATCGTTTTTAGCGATAAGATCGCATTTTGTGCCCATTTATTTTGTTCTTATATGTGTTACTTGTTGTCAACTTTGTTTATGGTGCCAATAAAGTGTTTTTTTGTATTGTGAGACTCTTATAACACGTATGTATTAGATTAGATTAAATTGTAGTTGTAGTATCGTTCTGAGTGCGTCCCGGGGTCGTCGTGAGCCACCGCGGCGCGTGACGCCGGCCGCGGCGGCGCGCGCCGCGCTCACGACCGGCGCTCCTTGACGCAACCTCTCCACGTAACCACTCTTATCTCTTTTATTTTGACGAGCTGACTGACGAACTGCACTGAAGCATTTTAAGAACAAAAAACATTGCTTAAATAGATTTTTTAACATACAGAGCGACGGAACGACTCTTGACAATATACGACAGAGTGCCTATTACAGCACGATGATACGCAGCTATTTGAACATCGTCATAATCATCAGCCCTTCATCGTCCACTGCAGGACATAGGCCACCCTCAATTAACGCCGCGACCGGCGCTGGTGCTCCTTGACGCAACCTCTCCACGTAACCAGTCGTATCTCTTTTATTTTGACGAGCAGACTGACGAACTGCACTGAAGCATTTTAAGAACAAAAAACATTGCTTAAATAGATTTTTAACATACAGAGCGAAGGAACGACTCTTGACAATATACGACAGAGTGCCCATTACAGCACAGTGATACGCAGCTATTTGAACATCGTCAACATCATCAGCCCTTCATCGTCCACTGCAGGACATAGGCCACCCTCAATTAACGCCGCGACCGGCGCTGGTGCTCCTTGACGCAACCTCTCCACGTAACCAGTCGTATCTCTTTTATTTTGACGAGCAGACTAAAGAACTGCACTGAAGCATTTTAGGATCAAGAAACATCGCTTAAATAGATGTTTTACAACATACAGTAAAAGCAAGATGAGCGGCTGGTAGTAAGCCAGTGACACACAGCTATTTCAACATTGTCATCATCAGCCCTTCATCACCCACTGCTAGGCATAGATCTCTCGATCGTTGCTCCTTGACGCAACCTCTCCACGTAACCACTCCTTATCTGTTTTATTTTGACGAATTGCACTGAAGAACTTTTAGAAACTGTTAAAACATACTTTTTACAACACACAGTGACTAAACAGCAAGACAATCGCCTGATGGTAAGCCATGTTCAGCTATATGAACATCCTCATTATCATTCCCGCCCTTCATCGCCCACTTCCGGACATAGATTTCTCACGATCGGTGCTCCTAGACCCCCTAGACCCAACCCCTTATTTTGACGAGATTTGTACTCTTCATGTAGTGTAGTGGCACGTAGTGGTAGGACTCTTGGCAGAGTCCGCCTGGGGAAGGACCACACCTTTGCCAGTTATTCTACCGCCGAGCAGTAATAGGCAAACATTACTGTGTTCCGGTTTGAAGGGCAATGTTTCCAGAGAAATTACAGGGCTTAGAGATATAACAACTTAGATCTCTGGGTGACGAGCGCAGTGCAGTGCTAGGTAATGATTTGGACTCTTCATGTTCCAATAGCTGCGTCTCACTGTGCTGTTATGTGGCAGGCATGTTGCTTACCATCAGGCACATGTCCTGCTCGTCTCGTCGCTCTTAATAAAAAAATATATATATATGTTCCAATAGCTGTGTGTCACTGTGCCGTTATGTGGCAGGCATGTTGCTTACCATCAGGCACATGTCCTGCTCGTCTTATAGCTCTATTTTTACTATTAAAAAAAAAAATCTGACTAACGAACTGTAGTGAAGTGCCGTTGCAAAATACTCGTAGCTAGCTAAAATACGAGTAGATTTAGATAGAGCTATTTTGTAACGAAGCTAAAATAGATTTTTGTCAACAAAGAGCAATTGAACAAGCAAGAGAAGCGCTGGTAGTAAGCACCACACCTGCCTATTAGGTACAGCACAAACGTTAAGTTAATGCTTGCCAAAAACCAGTGAACATTTTAAACATTTATTGAAGTTATCTACCACGAAGAAATCTTTTGGGAGCTTAGGGAAAAATGATGAGAATATTTTTTATAATGCACGTGGATGTGGTCATGACAATTGACATCTTGAAGTTGGCAAGTCAATTTTTTTGTAAATAAATATTGGTGGACAATTCACACACAACACCATCAGACCCCAAACTAAACAAAGCTTGTATGATGGCGGCCAGATAGCTGATATAATACTTATATAATTTTTAAATACATACTTATTATTGACGTGACAACGTCTTATAAATTGGTTTGCCGGGTGACACTTCAAGAAACTGCGTTACGCTCCGCTCACGTTATGCGCTCACAATGAGAGCGAGTGAGAGGGACGCGTGCCTTTCACTTTTTATGTCTGTCTCTCTCGCTCTTAGGCGGGCTAACCATGCCCGAGTCGCCGATTCGCTTTTACCACTCAAAGTCGTTGTCACGTAAAACTTTCGCCCGTATACCGACTTTACAGGCAACCAATTTTTATGTACATAGAAACACCCAGACACAGTGCAAACATTTGAATTCATCACACAATTATTTGCACTGGGTGGGAATCGAACCCACGGCCCTCGGCTTCGCAGGCAGAGCTGCTACCAACTAAGCTACGAGACCAGGCTTAGCTTCAGGTTAATTTGACTTGCGTTGAAGATTATCTATTCTGTGGATGAAGTTAGTTTTCTTAGTACGGGGAATAAGGAGACGAATGACTTAACTTCTTGCGTGTAGGTACATTAAGTACATTTTTTGTATCTTATTTTTCTTTTATTGTCTACATGTTTGCGTCCTATGATAAGAAACACGCCCATAACATCACAGTGCCGCGCAGCTGTTGAAACGTGAAGAGCCCAAATCATTATTATCGATAAGTGCTTTGCACTTGACCAGCATCTCACCTAATGTCTAGTGACGATGCGGTCCATGTTAGAACACACTAACCAAGTAGATACAAATTCACTCTAAATAAGATAACTAAGACAACTAGATTATATCAACCAGGAAATACCCACTCAGACAACACATTCCATATTAGATCTTATCACGAGTGTGGAGACAAACCTCTTCATTCGAGTTCTTGGAAAATCAACCAAGACTCAAATCGGGATAGAAGCTTTCGACGGTCGGCAAACCAACTTAATTGTGCCTGAATATGATTTTAAATATTCAACTTTGTATTTTCTTAAAAGTAACATGTAAAAGGTTAAGCATATCCGACAATTAATTAATACAGTCATATTCTGAAATGCCTCGTTGTATTACATATTCACAAAATAATACACTTACAGCAAAAAGCGTATTTCAAATATGTAATGTATTTTCGCTGAAAAAACAAAAACTGACTTCAATTTAAAATTAAATTTAGACACTCTACAAAATTCCATAAGCAGCTGTAGTAATTTTCGATTCACAAAATCGATGGATGATGCAGTCGCCAATTTTTTAATTAAATTAATTTTCCATGTAGGTATAATGTATCTCTTATTTTTTATATCTATCTCTAAAAAACATAACCGGTTAACACAAAATTTATAAACGATTCAGCGCACATAATTGCTAATTTTGGTCATTTTCAGACTCATTTAGTTTTCTATACATCGCTTATTTATCTATAAAAATGTATTAACCGGTTTCAAGTAACAGATTTCCGTCTGCGGAGTTACAAATTCGGCGTGCGCCGGTTTTTTTCTCAGCACTACTGTAAGTGTCGTTGCAACGTTGGATGAATAGCCAACCTTACTTATATTTCATCAACTGGTTTATGTAAATGTCTGACCCGTCAAACTCCGCTGCATTTCCTATTGCGTCGATTCTCACCAAACAATTGAGACGCTCGTAAAAACTGATGAACTGATCGCGGTCTCACTTTTGCCCATTTTTTACTTCAATCAATTAACCATCACTTCACTAACTGTTTACTAAGCAATGGACTTAGGGTGGTTTTCATCAGTCAATACTAAGGAAGCATTAATCAGTTACCTACATCAACGAACATGTGGCAAAATTCGGTTAGGTATGTAATTCACCACAACAATACAAAATTTAAGGCCGTACCCCGAGCAAATGACTTTGAGTATCATCGCACACAAAAGAACAAGAGAGAAACAGTAGGATTTGTCGCTGTTTTACGCTCAAATTTTAGAATAAACTCTGTATAAAATCAGATTTTGGTCTTTTGAAAAAAAAAACTACCAAAATATTCGTAATGAAATTGCCTATCCGTTGGTTTAAGTACAAAGTACAAATAATGGCGGTTTTTAGTAGATCCATGATAATTACAAGTATTTCTATTTTTTATGGTTTCGTTGTGAGGAGGTTATTTAAACAATACATTCATGAACAAAAAAAAAAGAACTACCATTTTGAAGCCAAGAAATTGAATAAGTATAATGTATATTTTACCAATTGATATTTGTATTGGCTAATGAGTAGATAGCTCTGAAAACTGGACAAAAACTGCTGGGGGACGCACCTTAAGCTCTTTTTACCCGACTGACAGAACGGTTATGTTTTTCGCGCGTGTCTTGTACGTTTGTAAATTTCTTTATTCCCACGTAACCCGCGAACGGCTCGATGGATTTGTTAGATTCGTCTCTATCACCCAGTTGTTCTTAGATAGTATACATTCAATGTTTTTTTGCGTGTTGATTTTTTGCAGTCGGGTTTTTAAATTAAAGTTATTTTCATTGAGTTCGTTTCGAAAATGTCAATACCGATTTGTTTATTTTAAAAAAAATCAATTGTTTTTGGTTCACGTAACTTTTGAGTGAATGTAAGTCTCTAGGCAGTCACATTTTTAAATTAATGAGTTAGAATATGTATATCTGCCAGACTAGATGTGCAATTGAGAAACAGAGACTCGTTACCTAGCAACGCTTGTTGTTTTATTCTTGAAGTCTGTTTTACTTCTTGGGCTCTGTTCACGATTGTTGTTAAAGCAGGTTACAAAAGAACTGGACAAAGTAAGAACGAGATTAGAGTATCTGGTGATTTTTATTTTATAAAATAAGCAACAATAATTTCAAGGCAAAAAGTAATATTCTACGTTATGTACATAATCTGACTACTACATTTATTGATATTGATTTCAACTTTATATTAATAAAGGCTCTGGCCGCATAAAAAGTGGTTTTAATAGTGGTAGGACTCTTGGCAGAGTCCGCCTGGGGAAGTAGCACACCTGTGCCAGTTATTCTATCGCCAAGCAGTAAGGTGCAAACATTACTGTGTTCCAGTTTTAAGGGCAATGTTTCCAGAGAAATTACAGGGCTTAGAGATATAATATCTTAGATATCTGGGTGACGAGCGCAGTGAAGTGCTAGGTAATTATTTGGACTCTTCATGTTCCAATAGCTACGTGTCACTGTGCTATTATGTGGCAGGCATGTTGCTTATCATCAGGCACATGTCCTGCTCGTCTCGTTACTATACTATAAAAAAAAAACTAAATAAAAATTACCAGAAGATACATACATACGTAATCTATTATCATTTTGTCATGACGGCTAAGTACAAACCTATTTAAGAAAAAAAGTTACTTAATTAAAAGTCATGAAATTAGTATTCGACTAACAATTTTTGACTATTAGTCGTCTATAGTTTTGTGTCTAATCGCACAAATCTAAAAATACAAAATATTGGTGAAATTCAATTTTATCATACTAGTTTGATGTTAATCTGTGTGAATTACGTACGAGCTGTGAGCTAAGCTGTGTCTTAACGGATAGCTCGTCACGATTTTAATTACTTTTATATTTTTTATCTACATCTCCGTAAATTGAATGCATTGCGTTAGAAGTGACCCGCGTCGGATTATGATGTTAAAGTTTCAATGGAGAGTTATTATTATAGCCAAAATATTATAATTAACATAAAATATGAATTGCCGCTGTATGAAACATCGTCACGGGAAATTAGGTCTATCGATTCGGCTAAGTTTATTGTTTCGTTTTTAATTACCATAACGAAGTTTGTATGAAATAACATTTCATAAAAATTTATCGAAAGCGTTAGAAATAGCAACTCTAAAGTTTTTGCAGATGCAAAATTGTATTTTTTTTTGGTAACATTAAATCGGTTTTTGAATTTTTGACAACTAAACAAAAGAATTTAAAAATACAATAAAGTGGCCAAGTGCGAGTTGGACTCGCCCATGAAGGGTTCCGTTGTAGCAAGTAACATAATATACATAGTACACATAGTTCTTGTAGTTCGTTGGAACTTTGGTCGAAGTTTCAATAATAGTGTATTTATTTATGACGTACAAAAAAAAAACTACTCATCAGATCGAGTTCAAACTAATTTTCGTTGGTAGTTTACATGGTAATGTACATCATATATTTTTTTTAGATTTTTCATTCTCTTACTTTAGAAGTTAGAGGGGGGGGGGGACACACATTTTACCACTTTGGAAGTGTCTCTTGCGCAAATTATTCAGTGTAGACGAAAATGATTTTAAAAACCTCAACATCATTTTTAAAGACCTATCGATAGACACCCCACACGTGTAGGTTTGATGAAAAAAAAATTTTTGAATTTCAGTTCTCAGTATGGGGGGCAACCCTAAATTTTCTTTTTTTTAATTTTTTTGGTTCAAATCTTAATGCGGTTCACAGAATACATCTACTTACCAAGTTTCAACAGTGTAGTTCTCATAGTTTCGGCAAAAAGTGGCTGTGACATACGGACGGACAGACAGACAGACAGACATGACGAATCTATAAGGGTTCCGTTTTTACGTTTTACGGAACCCTAAAAATGCGAGTTAATACAATTTTTTATTAATTTTATCAATTAAAAACTGTTTTTAATGCCCTTAACCATTTAATCTTTTATTTAAATAATTTAGGATATTACTGTTAAGTACTTTAAAATTCACCAAAGTCCTCTTAAAAATAAAGATTATGTATTAGGTTGTTTATGTATATTTAACATGGATTGTTTGAGTGAATCTTAGATTTTCTATAAAATTAACGTGTCTTGAAATTGTGTATACTTTATAAAGTCGTACACTATGCATTTGATCATGTGATGATCTTTAGCAAAGTTGTTATGCATGAGTCAAAGAAGGTTTCTGAGTTGGTACGACTAATTTTCGACTGGTGGCGTAGCAACAGGCGCAGGGTACAGCTAGTTGGTTTATATTTAAATTGGAAATTGTGCCTTGAATATTGTACTAACCCATTTATTTTAAATTCTTAAGCAATTGATATTTATTATGCTTTTCTTATTTCTTATTTTTATAGGGGTATTATGTCGAATAACGTATTATTAAAAAAAAATTATAACCTGTTTCTAGTAATTTCGTTTTTTCGTTTGCGCTAAGTCTAAGCAATTTTCAACTTTCATATCTTTCACGTCTGATAAAAATTATTGATGTCTTATATTTTAATGTGAAGAAGGCTTTACCCCACACGATATGTGTTGAGCTCCTCACGTTAATGTTCCATGACCTTCGGCATCACGACTATGTCTGGCACGGCTCACTGTAATTTCTATTTAGAAAGTTGAAAACTATTTTAAATACGAAGCTTAGGAATAAGTAGCCTGGACATATGGTCATGTGGAACACCATATCTCCAGGGTGTTAATTATTTATTTAAGAGGGCGCCTAGTGCCAGAAAACGAAAAATGGACATTTTCGACGCCGCTCACTGAAGTAAAGAAACTAAAAACTATGACAAAAAAAAATATTGACGTGTGGGTACAATCAAGAAGAAGCACAATAACCGAATAGAATTTTAAAAATAGATCAGAGTTTTTTAAAATAAAAATGACACCGAAAAAACCCGTTTTAATTCGTGTACTCGAAATTATCAGCGATGACCCCACATTATTTTTTGGTAATAAAATTCCTATTTGTACGTTCTAGTAAAGTAACCGAACACTTTTTTAAATTAATGTTTAGTTATTGAGTAATTAAATAAAACTTGGTCAAAAATGGACTCCTGATTATATATTGATTTTTCCTCCAAACTGTGTCATGCTATTCTCGACTTTATGAACATCACATTAAGAAACTTTTTTCCTGGCTTTAGGTGCACTCTTAATTATGCATAGCAGCGTCCCACAGTTTTCCCGCGTAGTTACCCTTCCCGTTACTTTTTTGTGATAAAAAGTAACCTTTGTTTTATTTTTTTGCCAGTTATTCCAAGGTATTTAACTACTTACGTTCACAGTTTCAACTCGATTCGTTCAGCAGTTTCGACATAATTGAGCAACAAACATAATATATGTATACTTTCGCATTTATAATTTAAGTAGGAAAAATTGTTATGTGTTATGACTTATTAGCGTGGACGTACAACCATTTTAAAACAAGAAGCTTGTATCTAGGCTGAAATGAAGTGATGTGAAATATGTTTTTAAACTATTTAATTTATATCAGTTTCTGCCAGATAGTCATATGTTAACAGCTTAACTAACAATCACATATAAGACATACACATAATGACAACAAAACCAATAAAAAAAATTACAAATAACGGTCTACGATAAAAACACGACATATTACATATTGAATTGTCATTTGTATGACTAAAAAACTTATAAATACATTAATTACATACTTAAATGGGTTCCTACCGGTTTTATAAAATAACTTTAGCATAAATAAATAAACAGTTTACTTGATTTTCCTCTAGATAGGATTCGGGAAGCTCATTTACGAAGAGACATTCAACTCTCAGAAAACTTATTTAGTAATATTGATTGTACTTTTCAGATGGTTGTCATGCGTTCGTAAAATAACCAAATGGTCTAGCTTTAACAGTGCTATGCATTTGTCACACTTTTAACACCTTTCATAATATACAACAACTTCCCATCAATTTTAATTTCCCAGTTTCAAAAACAGGCCAATCACTCCACTTATTAGGTCCTAGTTGCTGTGCGCTGGTTTCTTTCAAGAACTTGTTCATTTCAAAGGTTATCGAATGGTGTCAGCAAAAACTGACATTACTCCAGCTTACTCCATCAGGGACCAAAATTTTAATTTTTTTTACCAAAATACTAATCCTAATTCTGATTTACATACAGCATTTGTTTGAACATAATAAACCTACATGAATATCGTGGATGAAGTGGCGTTCATAACTAGTATTTTATACCTTTCGTCATCTCAATACTGACGGGTGCTTCCGTAACAGTTCAATTGTTATTATTATGGGTACGGAATGGCCAATCGGCGAGGATAATGGAGGAAGTGTTTTCATCTTTCGTTCATTGTGATAAGTGATATTATTTTATGATGAAACCATTCGATATTGCTCTTGCGTTGTTACAAAAAGTCAGGAATACGAATGCTTCGCACTTGTCTGAAATCCAAGTAGCTAGTAGCTTAGTTTCATTTTCATTTTATGAAGTTATGGTAGTTGGACTCAGATGTTATCTACTGTCAACCGAACTTTGAACTAAAAGAAGGGGCAATTGCCTACTGACCTTGACCTACTAACTAAATATACTTACGTATATTTATGCATATGTAGAGTATGGTGAGCACGGTGACTATGGTAAGTAAATGTAATTAGAGCATTCCTTATATACTGCATGTATGGTTTTTGGTAGTTTCTAAAGTACAATTAGTAAGTAAGTATAAGTATTAATTAGTAAGTGCAAGTAGTAAGTAAGTACAGTTAGTTTGATGGTTCAGATAAGTAGGACCCTTAGTCTTCTGCACCAGCAAAATTTCAGAAGGTAACGCAATATTCAAAATTTGAATTCACAAGAAAATTATAGGGACTGCCAGTAAAAGAGAAAACTTATAACTTAGAATTTTAGTATCAACACTACAAAAATCAACATGACTAAGATTTCAGAATAAGTCACACGTGTAACTACAGATATTTCTATTATACATGCCAGTGATGCAAACTCAGAAGATTTCACCCATCTTTGGCTAAACGGGCGTCTTGTTCTACCGTCTCTTTGACACTACGTAGCTACTCCTACTCATGAGATTTTCCGCTACCTAAAAGTATCCTAATAATTATAAAATTTCCTCTTCAACAAAGTGACTTCAAAGCCTTATAGAATTGTTGGCGCGCAAAACTAGCTCAATTACAAAACGTGATAGCACAGTAGGGTCAACTCATCAATTTCCATCAGGAAGGTGTCAGCGAATTGAAAGGTTCTTACGTAAAACTGGAGGCAGATCCGAAGCCGATAAAAAGCAAAACTTTTACTTTTTACGCTTTCGGCCACTCCGAGCATTGCGCTCAAATGGATTTGTTATAAATACTGTTGTTACACTTGTTATGTAATTGAGAAGTAGGTATTTGAAATTGTTTTGTACAGAAATAGAATAGAAAACAGGTGGTTGTGTTTTAGGTTTTTTAATAGCTGTAGTAACGCAATCCATTTGTCACACTTTTAACACATTTTATCACAAAAACTATCTCATTTCAACCTCCTAAATTGCCAGCCGCGAAAAAAGTTACGGAAACTGGCTGTGGTTCGCCATTATTTAGGGGATTTATATCTAGATTTTTCCAAATATAACTAACTTCATTAATAACATTATCTATATACTAACCCGTAATGCGGTGCGGGAACCATATGGGCTTAGCATTGGATTTGTGCCTCAACAGGTAAAAAAAAAGTTAAATCTACCCTCCAAAATTTTCAAGTTAGTTTTGAAATTTGTTTTTTGATCACGGACTAATATTTAAAAGCTAAATACTTTATTTGAAGTCGCTCATCTGAAACACCAATTAATAGATTTCAATAATTATTTCACCGTTGGATGTTTAGATACATGATTCCTGAATATCTATCTTAATATATATAAATCTCCTGTCACGATGTTTGTCCGCGATGGATTCCTAAACTACTTAACCGATTTTAAATTAAATTGGCACACCGTGAGCAGTCTGGTCCAACTTGAGAGATAGGATAGTTTTTAATTCGATTAATAGTCTTTAAATGACAATATCCGAGCGCAGCCGGAATGGGCCGCTAGTAGGGTATAAATATTAAGTACAACGGGCTAAGCTGGGGTGGACCGCTGGTTCAAATGAGATAAAAAAAAACTAAAATTACAGTACACAAATTGCAAATTATACCACGTAATCTTAAATTTATGCAACTTAAATTTGCCTGTTCTTACTTAATTCTATTTTTAAACAGACATTAGTCATATCACTCGCACTGGACGAAATACTCGTAACACTAGTAAAACAAACAATTCAAGTCGTTACTTTTTTTGGCTTTTAAAACTTTTCTGAGCACGTTGTTTACTCTATATTGAGGGAATGACGAACTACGTATGTATTTTATTTAAATATATCTAGTTATCTCAGACATAGGTATGTAGGAACAAACAGTCAAACATACACATTCATTCACAACCCCACAAATTTTCCCATTTATAATATTAGTGTTAAGTAATTTCAGTGAGCTAGTTCATTTTGTAAATGTTTTTGTTATCGCAATTGAAGATCCAATTAATTCGAATTTCACGACAACAAATCTTTTGATTACCAAATCGCACGTCGGTTCTAAATTACGGGATCTACACGTAAAAGCTTTTTCAATTAAAGAAGCTCAAAGGCAAGAACACATTGTAAACGGAAGTGGCTTTGTTCATTACATTTTTTTTGTTTACCTACTATTAAATACAAAGAATGTTGTTTCGAACATTTACTCAAAACTTTACGGGAGCCAAAAAGCTGTCAAACTTTTAAGTACATATTTTTAACCGACTTCAAAAATGGAGGAGGTTCTCAATTCGGCAGATTTTTTTTTGTTATCTAAGGTTAGTAGCGTAAAATATTTCTAACATTAGCTATCTACCAGTGAAAATCCCGTTAAAATCGGCCCAGTCGTTTCAATGATAAACCTTTTAGTTTCAGAGATAGATTATAACAAATTTGTTAATTTGTAATTGTAAACAGATATCATACATGAGCTAGTTGCGTTCCGTGGTTTTACCCGTATAGTTCTCGTTCCTGTAATTTTCCCGTGATAAAACGTAGCATAAGTGCTTTATATTACCAATGTCAATGAAACGATGTTCGAAATTTCATCACAATCCGTTAAACAGTTCCGATTTCAGACCGTGATTGAGCAACCAGACATTCAAACAATCAAATTTAATTTATAATATTAGCGGGATTTACTATTTATCTTTACATACTAATAACTAAACTTTTCGTCAACAAATTTAAAGCGGAAACCGCTCAGGCCCGGCCAATGTGCACCGGCATTATCACGTTTCAGGTACCGTTTCGTTTTACGATCCGTCAAACAATGACTGGCAAAACGCGTGACTACCACACATCGCTATCCAAATCTTCACGGACCAGTAGTCCACCGTCAAATAGAACGCAATTAGTCCTCACGCTATTTTTATTACCATACAAATACGACCCATGAGGAATTGGCACAAAATCTCGATGCGTGTACAAGTGTACATGCTCGCACGATAGTGTGACTCCCGGCACTTAGATGTACCAAGTAGAACAATTAGGCACGTCTCGAAGACAACATTTCAATTTGACCGCTATCAACTTGGCTTTGCTTATCTCCTTCTCGTTAACTCGCCCGATACACTTTTATGTTATGAGAAACCAGTAGTGGTAGGACTCTTAGCAGAGTCCGTCTGGGGAAGTACCACACCTTTGCCAGATATTCTACCGCCAAGCAGTAATTACTGTGTTCCGGTTTGAAGGGTAATGTTTCCAGAGAAATTACAGGGCTTAGAGATATGACATCTTAGATCTCTGGGTGACGAGCGCAGTGCAGTGCTAGGTGATGATTTGGACTCTTCATGTTCCTATAGCTGCGTGTCACTGTGCTGTCATGTGGTAGGTATGTTGCTTACCATCAGGCACATGTCGTGCTCGTCTTGTCACTCTCTATAAAAAAAAAACACTCTTTCTTCTTTCATATGTATTATAACTATTACTCTTCTACTAGTATTTTTAATTACAAGGACGAATGTTATATATGGTGGAACCCCCGATATTTTATGTTTACTGGTAAACAGACTAAGAACAAGCCTACTTTACTTTTCCACTGCTGTGACTCCGGGCCTTCCATTACGGGGAAAGAGTCAAAGCCAAAATCCATCACACTAGTCAAGTGCTTGTTAACGGACGTGACTTGCTCTTAAAAGAAGTATTTCTCGCGATGTTTTCTTTCACTGTTAAAATCAGTAGTGTTGACAAATTCGTTCATTTATTTTGCACTTGGTAAAATACTAAGCGGAACAGGTGGGATTCGAACCTACGGCGTCACGATGGCGAATTTAAATTTTTTAGCCACTCACTAGGCCACCACAGTTTTTGGCAATCTCGCTTAACGAACTTATAATTATTCCATAATTAAATTTGTACCAGTCTAGTGAATAACCGCAATAGCGCAAAACAAATTATCCCTGCATCTTTATGACAATAGCCCGTCTTCCCAGTCTACTCTCTACTCAGTCTGAGATAAGTTTATTGTACCTAAACATTACATACGTGAGAGTGACGAGATGAGACGAGCAGGGCATGTGCCTGATGGTAAGCAACATACCTGCCACATAACAGCACAGTGACACGCAGCTATTGGAACACGAAGAGTCCAAAAAAGCGCAGTGCTTGGTAATGACCTAGCACTGCACTGCGCTCGTCACCCAGATATCTTAGATATCTTTAAGCCCTGTAATTTCTCTGGAAACATTGCCCTTCAAAGCGGAACACAGTAATATTTGCACATTACTGCTTGGCGGTAGAATAACTGGCAAAGATGTGGTACTTCGCCAGGCGGACTCTGCCAAAAGCCCTACCACTACTGGTTTCTCACTGGTAATCACAGTAACGTAAGTATATCATAAGAACTTTATACGGAGGCAATTCCGGTCGAAACCAAGCCGTCTTGAAAAAGCTTTCGTCCGTGGCCGTAACTAACTCCAAATTGCGGGGATCCGAGGAGCATTGGAGCATGGTTTCTCCGCCGCTTCCCACGGTTGCTGGCACGCAACGCAACACCCAATTAGCTGACACAGGGCTGCCACCGTCTTGCTGCGGCCGAGTGCGAAAGTGTTCCCGTAGAAGAATCCTTCCATTGTTTTAATGCGAAGACCACCATCCATGATGACTCCGTATATCCAACCGACTCCCCTAAATAGGGTAAAATTCATAGGGAATGTTACATGTGTTAAAAAGCGCTGCTATGACCTTATATTTGACTATAGCTATTAATTTGCAGGTCAGTCTGAACTGTGGATCTAAGTTACGACTGGTCTAGTCGGGAGAACGACGACTGCCGATTCGGAGTCACATCCGTAATGCTGCTAACTTAAAAAAGGTGAAGGATAATCTCGATATAGCAAAGTGACATATTCCTAGAATATTTCAAAGTCATGTGATATCCACCAAGCGCAGGTTGGTGGTGGATGCATAGACCCGGGGTCGGCAAGTAGTTTTAGGTACGGTCCGGACGCTGGGCGAAAATATTTAACGAGGTCCAGAAAAAAACTGGTTATAGGTTGAAGTTAGATTCTACGTGGCAAAAAAATATTGTTACAATTAATAAAGGTACAGTGTACTTTATCTACATTTTAAAATGTATACTTGGTATACAATACAATATTTGGCGGTCCGAGGTTCAACCTTTCGCGGTCCAGATACGGACCGGGGTCCGTCTGTAGCTGACCCTTGGCCTAGACTCTCTTCTTGCGAGAGAAGGCCCCGAGTCCCACAGAAGGAACATATTGTGAGCGGCTTATACGAATACGCCCCAGTCAAAGCTGTAAATAATATCCTAATTAAAAATGAAACAACTAATTCAAACTCACTAACTACTGTTTTACCGCTAACTTAAAACGGTGAAGGAAAACATCGTGAGAAAACCGACATGTACCTAGAATCTTTCGAAGTAATGTGTCATCCGCCAACCCGCACTGGGCCAGCGTGGTGGATTATGGCCTTAACTCTCCCCTTGCAAGAGAAGGCCCCGAGTCCCAGCAGTGGGAACGTTTAGTGGGCTATTGATGAACTACTGTTTTACACTAAAACATCTCAACAGACTACTTAGCTACATACACTTAACTACATAACAGCATGTGACTAAAAGTGCGACGGCTACTTGCCCAAAAAGGTATTACTGCAGCAGCCCTATTTAAAACTGAACTAATTTCTATCTGCGCGTGCGGCGCGCACCCGAGACCCCACGAATACAATCGCTACTTCGTTTATTAACCATTTAAAATGCCCAGAAACATTTTACAATTATAATATTGTCTGTGAAGCGAAACTGATTTTTATATCACTTTTTAAGGAAAGGTTTTGTAATTGGATAGTTAGCGAGATTTCTTATCGATGTTTAGCGATTTTTAGGGTTCCGTAAAACGTAAAAACGGAACCCTTATAGATTCGTCATGTCTGTCTGTCTGTCTGTCTGTCTGTCTGTCTGTCTGTCTGTCTGTCCGTCCGTATGTCACAGCCACTTTTTGCCGAAACTATGAGAACTACACTGTTGAAACTTGGTAAGTAGATGTATTCTGTAAACCGCATTAAGATTTTTACAAAAGTTTTTTAAAAAAACAAAAATTAGGGGTGCCCCCCATACTGAGAACTGGAGCTCAAAAATTTTTTTTTCATCAAACCTACACGTGTGGGGTGTCTATCGATAGGTCTTAAAAAATAATGTTGAGGTTTCTAATATAATTTTTGTCTACACTGAATAACTTGCGCGAGAGACGCTTCCAAAGTGGTAAAATGTGTGTCCCCCCCCCTCTAACTTCTAAAGTAAGAGAATGAAAAAACTAAAAAAAATATATGATGTACATTACCATGAAAACTACCAACGAAAATTAGTTTGAACTCGATCTGATGAGTAGTTTTTTTTTAGTACGTCATAAATACACTATTATTAAAACTTCGATCAAAGTTACAACGAACTACAAGAACTATGTGTACTATGTATATTTATTATGTTACTTGCTGGAACGGGACCCTTCATGGGCGAGTCCAACTCGCACTTGGCTACTTTATTTTTTAACTGTATTTTTAATCTGGGAACTTTTGCGTTAGTGTGCATTAATAACAGACTTAAACAATGGATTGAGTTCAATTGATGCATTTTGATAGCATTTATCTTTGAATATTACAATCTAACTTACAAATTTCTGAGTGCAAGAGTTTACCGGACATATTTCAAACTCACTACAAATTGACCTTGTGGCTCAGTCGGTAGTGAGTCGTCTGACTTAGTCGTGGCCATGGGTTCAATTCCTGCTCGACAATTGGTGCGATGAATACGGATGTTTGTTCAGTGTCAATGTGTCTCTCTGCATCATAAGATACATTAAAAAAATATAAATGTACCTATGATATCTGCAGATAGTTAATAGTTCAGGCTTTGCTTAGTTTGGGCCGAGATAGAGCCGGTTTTCACGGCGCGGTTGCCAAAAGCGCCCGCGCGCGGGCGCGGCAGATTTCCATATAAAATTGAATTCAATACACACGACGCGGTTTACGGCCGCGGCGACTGCGGTAGCCGCGCGGCTCCCGCGTGGCTGCGCGCGATTCTTGCGATTCTTGGAGCAAAAACCGCGAAAACCTGCGGTCTCGTGAGTATTGAAACAAAACCGTCGCGCGGCGCGGAGTCGCGCCCGCGCACGGGCGCGGTTGGCAGCAGCGCCGTGTGAACCGGCTCTAAACCGGCTCATATAGTGTTGTGTGAAAAAGTGTAATACAAACTTTATTTATTACGAGCCTACTTAATTTTTTTATCAAAATCAAATACCCAATCCAGAACGGATGTGTGTCTAAATGTTTGTCTAGAAATTACACTATCTAATTCCGTGCACCCCTTTTTAGGGTTCCGTACCCAAAGGGTAAAAACGGAACCCTATTACGGCTCCCATACAACAAACCTCATTTTTACCGTTTCTTGTTCGATTAGTCCGTCCCAAGCAAACTAGATGGCGCCACTAGAAGACTAAAACGCGGTATCGAATTCGTCGTTACAACCATAAGGTAAAATCTAAATTTTAATAAAGCTTTTCGGATGAATGTTTGTCTGCAGAAACTGCGATAGTCTACGGGTATGTCTACGGAATTCGGAATAAAGCCGAAAAGATTTTCGCCGTTTATTTGCTATTGGTACGGAACCCTTCGTGCGGGAGTCCCACTCGCACTTGTCGGGTTTTATTTAAATATGGGATAGACAGACCTGACCCAGACGTCATCGATACATGGTAGATATTCCCAAGATTCATACCAAACGCTTCGAATCTACATTAATCATACGCATTCATTTCACAGTCTTGCGACGTTGCGACTGTGAAATACTTTTCCCTGAACTGAACCCGATTCCATTGTTTACCATAGTTTATTGAAATTAAATCGTAGTTTTTAATACTATGGTTTTCCCTTGACTATTAATAGTGCTACTTGATAAGGCGAAGTTAAACGTGGTGCTCATTTAGAATACAAAAAAAAATGACCAGTCAAAGGGACTGCCGATAAAAATGAAAACTATAATAGTTAAGGCAGCGTTTCGCGCCGCGACCGCGACATGAGACCGGAGATCGCGACATGAAACCGCGGCAGGTAGTTGACATTATGGAATTGCAGTTGATAATTATTTAGTAGTGGTAGGACTCTTAGCAGAGTCCGCCTGGGGAAGTACCACACCTTTGCCAAATATTCTACCGCCAAGCAGTAATGTGTAAACATTACTGTGTTCCGGTTTCAAACCGGAACACAGTAATGATTGAATTTAATAAAGGGCAATGATTCCAGAGAAATTACAGGGCTTAGAGACATAATATCTTAGATCTCTGGGTGACGAGCGCAGTGCAGTGCTAGGTAACGATTTGGACTATCATGTTCCAATAGCTGCGTGTTACTGTGCTGTTATGTGGCAGGCATGTTGCTTACCATCAGGCACATGACCTGCTCGTCTCGTCACTCTATGTTATAAAAAAAAATGTATGGGCGCCAGTTCGCGCCGAGACCGCGACAGGAGACCGAGACAAGTGTTTTGAGACACGTGTCGCGGTATTGGCGCAAACTGGCACCCCCGCCCATACAATTCCAGAATATCAAGTATCTGTCGCGGTCTCGTGTCACAGTCTCAGCGCAAACTTGTACCTTTAAACAACACTAACGTTGCACAATACGTCACCTGTATAATTAAATTAATACAAATATTGGTGGACAATTACAGATATACCCACTGTTTTTTCTCAAATCTCTCGACAGTTTTCCCCCTTTAAACATTTAACGTGTATGTCCCGCACCGCTGCTCCGACGCCGCTACGACACTACGATGTTACGCCGCCGCCACTGGTGCCATCGCCCAACATTTTCATGTCGGTGAAGCGAAGTGAAAAAAATGTCGGCTTCTAATAATGCAAAATGAGACTAAAGAGGTCTTCACTTTAATTTCTATATTTAATAAGTATGTATTTACAACTATATAAGTATTATATCAGCTATTTGGCCGCCATGTTAGTTTTGCTTAGCTTTGCTTAGTTTAGGGTCAGATGGTGTTGTGTTTGAATTGTATACCACCACCAATATAATTAGCAACTATGTCAAAGTTTAGGCGGTAAAGTAAAATAAAACATTTGTATTTTAGTGTCAAGGGGTTTAACCCATACAAACACATACACAAACGATGTTTACTGTGACCGCTTCGTTTGTGTCTACAAAGTACGTCAATCAAATCAGACGCACTCGGATTTCCATACACGTGATTGAGACAAGTGAATTAACCTAATTCATTTGCTCATGTCGAAGTAATTTCTGTTATTGGGTTTAATTCAATTACGACCAATAAGTGCAGCTGATTCACATTTAAACTCTTGACTGCTAAAATTTTAAATAACAATTGAGGATAGCGAGAATATTATTTCAACATGCAAATTCTGTAATTGTGTAATTCTGAGTCCTTGTAAAGTCCGTAAAGTAATTATAATTCTTATAGTCCTTGTCAAGTACTATAAGAATTATAATTCATCATAATCATCATCATCATCAGCCCGTAATCGTCCACTGCTGGACATAGGCCTCTCCTATATTTCGCCACTCAGCCCGATCCTCAGTCTTACGTTTCCAACCGCCACCAGCCGTCTTTCGTATATCGTCACTCCATCTAGTCTCAGGGCGTCCTACACTACGTTTACCGATTCGCGGTCTCCACTCCAGAACCCGTGTTTTGTTGTGGTGGTGTGTGGTGGTGACTTTAGTTCTCTGACGGATGCAATCCCTCAGAGAAACCCCAAGCATAGCCCTTTCCATAGCTCGCTGAGCAACCTTGAGCTTTCGGACCATTTTCGAGAATTATAATTGATTGCACTGAATCCCTCCAACCGGATAGCCAACCTATGACATATACAAAGTATGTGTGTTACATATTCTCATGTATGACATGTAACATGAAAGCAAATTTTAGTTTTTTGTTCATATTTTAAAAACAACTACAGTGATTTCGATTATATTTATAAAGGATTACCTCTGAAATATGATGTGCAAAATAAAAAATAACCATCAAAATCGATTCACAATTGGTGGCCCTATCGCGTAACATACTTGAAAAAAAAAAACAAATTGCAACCTTCTACTTTTTTTGCAGTCGGTAAAAAAATACGATAAAATATTTAAAACTAGGTTTGGTTCTGAACTATGTAGGTACCTACCGACATTGGGGCTCACACTTGAATACGGTTCTATCATTATCAACTTTTTTTTAGATAATTAATAGATTTTCATTATTCCGAAAACTCGATGCGGTCTAACGATGGTACATTTTTGAGCTACGAGTATTTTGATAGAAGAAAGGGCAAAGTGGTATTAGATCATGGAGATGCAGTAATCTATCCAGTAAAAAAAAATATTTAACTTTGCGGCGACGTTCCAGTATTCCACAAACCATTCGTATCTCAACTATATATGGTCTAAGATCCTCTACGTTCATCGCGTAGTTAATCAAATTCACATTTGAACATACATTTATGATAAGGAAAATACATTGATAATAGGTTGCCAGTCAGTAAGTGGCCGCAAGTAATTTTAATTAATTTTTCAACAAAATTTCGTTCACTTATTTTTTAAATAAAATATCATCCACATCGTAGCAATGTATGTAAAGAATTCGAAAATCAATGGGTGCCGTTGCATACTTGGCCGCAACTACTTCGCAGCCAGGTGTAAATAGGTAAAAAATTAGCCTTAATTTAATTTCAAAAATATGAGTATACGTCATGAACGTATAAATACACCAAAATATTACCTGTTTACACCTCGCTGCGAAGTAGTTGTGGACGAGTGTGCAACGGCACCCATCGATTTTCGAATTCTTTACATACATTGCTACGATGTGGATGATATTTTATTTAAAAAATAAGTGAACGAAATTTTGTTGAAAAATTAATTAAAATTACTTGCGGCCACTTACTGACTGGCAACCTATTATCAATGTATTTTCCTTATCATAAATGTATGTTCAAATGTGAATTTGACTAACTACGCGATGAACGTAGAGATTATGCAGCCGGATCTCGTACTAGTAGCGTAGTATGCATAAGCAGCATACTACGCTGAGGCAAAATAAAAATGAAATTTAGTTTTTAAAAAATACACAAAATTTGTTATAAATTTTTGAAGTCCAGGGAAACTTTTTGTATGTTCTTGCCGGTTCGTTATTAAGCACACACGTTTTATTTATGAACTGTTTCAACCAAAGAAAAGGTATGAATCCACATTTGTGATAAGAGCATCTAGGCTGTAGAATGCGTTGCCTTTGTGGGTTTTCCCAATAATTATAATCTTGCTAAGCTGTACATTTGTTATGACTAAGCATTGAACTATTCATTGATAAATCATTATTTCCGTGCTTCTGGCATCCTTCTCGATATCACTCTGAGTCGATTCTGTGTTCTTATCGATTTTATGATAGTGTTGTTTCGTCATATTGATTTTATTTTATGTCTCTTCATTTCATCATTTTTCTGTGATAAAAATCTAGAGGAAAATACGAATATAACGCATAGTGACGTATCAACGTGTAAAAGAATAGACATTTACCTCATTACAAAACTTAGCTTAAGTTTGGTTAAGAAATAAGATAAGTGTCTCTTAGAGTTCGTTGTACGCAAAAACGTTGCAAAATATAAACGAGCCAAATTCTTTCTTCTTTATATCTAGCTTAACGCTCAGCAGGTCTACTACGAAAACAAACTCCGAATGATCGCATCCGACCGACAGCTGAATCAGATTGTAGCCTACCACGAAAAACATTCGGATCGATACATTTCGGGTCGGAAGTTATAGACTTAGGTCGGATGAAGGTCGGATCGAACGAAACGGCCGATCTGATCAACCGACCGATTGTCTTTCGTGGTCGGAAACTTCATAAGTTCGGCCGATATATCGTTTATCGGACTTCGTAGTAGACCTGCAGATTACAGAAACGAAAGGTACCTTTTATGCTGAATCTGTGGCTCAATGAAAATGGCTGGAATAAGATGTTTTAATAGTGCTTATACCTCTAGAGTGATGGGACAAGCAGTACCTACATGTGCTTGATAGTAAAAATGTAAACCACACCACATCCCACCACCACCACCTACGACAGCACATCGTCACCATCTCTCTACTTAGTCTGTGATCGTCACGCAGCTGTTGGAATATGAAGAGTCCAAAAAACTACCGTATTGCACTGCGCTTGTCACCCAGAGGTGATCGTGTCTTATTCGGCCCGTCACTTTATACTATACAATTTGAAACAAAAACTGTTGTTGTTATAACTGTACAAGATACATGTTTCCGAAAACTGCCCGCACGCCATTACTTTGATACAACACAAACGCCGACACAACACACAACCGTCAGTAATAATTAGTATTTGTTTTCTAAACAATAAAAATAATTGTTTTATGATACGGCGTCCTATTCCGTTGCTTTGTTCATCAAAACGGTACTTTTATGACATCTTTTCATAAGAAAACGAAACGTGAAACCAAGACGACCGTCCTTATATTATTGTTTGTTAACTTTAACAAAAACAAACTATTAGCTTGGTGTCTCGAAGGTGCTTTTTTCATTTTTTAGGATGTCTTCAGACCTCAATATTTTCCAAAATGTTAACCAGTGCATTTTCTCGTCTCTTCACAATCATGGACGTATAAAAAAGTCGGACGTAGTCTCGCTAAAACAAAAACTGTGTCACTAGAATCGGCCACATAATATGCACGTGTGCGCTGTCACATACAGGCTGACACGCATACATCAGTGGGTCATTACACGCGCAACTTGTGTATATGTGTGCGTGTCAGCCTATCAGTGACAACCTGACAACGCACACGTGCAAATGTGGCCGACTCTAGTGACACAGTTTTTGTTTTTGCGAGACTTCGTCCGACTTGTTTATACATACATGTTGACAATATATAAAAATATAAATTGACTAGCAGTGCCCCACAGTATTACCCGCGTACCGCGTAGTTAGATACCGTTATTTTTTCGAGATAAAAAGTAACCTACGTGTTAGTCCCAAGTAGGTATAGTGGCCGGCAAACAAGTTGACCCAAAATTGACATGGAAGGGAAAAGTTTGCGTATGTACACTTCCACCAAGGAGACCTTATAAACGTTTCTGCGCAGCCATGCGCAGCTAACTTCATTGGGCCAACTTGTTTGCCGGCACCTATATAATGTGTTGTGTGTGAATTGTCCACCAATATCTATTTATTTATTTATTTATTTAATGTAACTGGGATCTCAATTTCAAGTCAATCCAATCAGTCTTAATTGAGTACATCCAAATTCGCGTTTGTAATTTTAGGAGGATGTTTATATTTACACCAGCGCTCCGCCCCGGTTTCGCTCGTCGTACATAAAATATATTATCTAAAGCACTTAGGGATCACGTACAACGGTGAAATAATTTTCGAAATCGGTCCAGTAGTTCCGGAGATTTGCGCGTACAAACAAAACAATTTTTTTTATTCTATAAAGCTATCAGGTTTATTATAATACTAGCAGCGCCCCGAGGTGTTACCCGCGTAGTTCCCGTTCCCGTTGTTTTTTTTCGGGATAAACAGTAGCCTATGTGTTCTTCCAGACTATAATCTATCTGTGTTTCAAATTTCAGCTCGATCCGTTCATCCGTTAGGACGTGATTGACCAACAAACATCCAAACATCTATACATTGACATTTTTAATATTAGTAGAATATTACGAGTAGATATTTATAAGAATGTAATATTACTGTACCTTGTAGTAATTGGAGGTAACATGCCAGATGATTAGTATATAATTTTATATGACCATTGGCGTCTACTTAATAATTCTATGACTCTATTCAAAACATGGAACGCCATAAGCCAATTAAGCTATCACAGACGATAATGGAGTATCACCGTGAGAACTTATGAACCTACAGCAATGTGACCAGAGGCGTAGCTAGTATGAGTGACACTCGAATCAAGAAAAAAACTCGACAGTTTTTTTTACAATTTCAACAAAATTACAATATTTAGGAATGATTTACGAATAGCAATAAAAGTATAATTCATGATCCTCAGCATATCCTAGTCCACTCCTGGACATAGTCTCCCATGGTTCGCCAGTTAACCCTATACTCAGCTTTACGTCTACATCCACTGCTTGATGTCTTTCGTATATTGTAACTTTTTTTTTTTTTTAATAATGAGTGACGAGACGAGTAGGACATATGCCTGATGGTAAGCAACATGCCTGCCACATAACAGCACAGTGACACGCAGCTATTGGAACATGAAGAGCCAAAATCATTACCTAGCACAGCGCACAGCGCACTGCGCTCGTCACCCAGAGATCTAAGTTGTTATATCTCTAAGCCCTGTAATTTCTCTGGAAACATTGCCCTTCAAACCGGAACACAGTAATGTTTGCACATTACTGCTTGGCGGTAGAATAATTGACAAAGGTGTGGTACTTCCCCAGGCGGACTCTGCTAAGAGTTCTACCACTACAAAACACTCCACCTAGTCTCAGGGTGTCCTACACTACGTTTTCCGACTTGCGGTCTCCAATCAAGGACGCTAATAAAAAGTATAATTAAAAATAGGAAATCCTGTATAGAGCCATCTATGGCTAAATTATTAGGATTTACAAAAGTAGCCCATTTAAAATAACCACAGCTGGGACTCGGGGTTTTCTCTCAAAAGGACAAAATTCAACACTCTTACTAAGTGCGAGATGGTAAATGAGACATATTCTCGAAAGAAGTCCTTCACAGAACATGCCAGCTTCCTCATGATATTTTCCATCACTTCTAGAGCCCGTGATGACAATCATTTGCACTTGGAAAATACCCCTACACAGGTGGAATTGGAACCTATTACTTTGTGATTGTGTTATTGTGTATTAAGTACAGAATATTTACCCCGTTACCGTGTTTTGTGGTAGAGCGAGGGTAATATCGGGGACTCCCTCTACCATATAATCACGGTAACTATATTTATAAAAAAAAAATTTTCACTTTTTCACTTTCGTTCACGGCCATTAACAAGAGTTAGATGTCACTTTTAAATGGGTGTCGCCCTAGTCTCTACAGGTAAAAAATTGTTATTTCGTTAAAACATAGATTTATTCTGTGAAAAATTTCTTAAGAGGATATACCCTCTGAATCTGTTCACCTAACTACTTGACACTCCCACCTTACTACGCCCCTGAGTGTGGCCAGCGGCGCGTTTCTCGTAAACCTCGTCGTAACAAGATCGTCATGAATTTTTCATAAAATGGCTCTCTCCGTGATTATCATGTTATATGAGCTTACTTATAAAGCTATCACTCAAATATCTGAGCAATAAAGTTAATTTGTATACGGTGAATAACTCTTCTGACGCCTAATCAAGTAGTTGATTGCCTGATTCTGGAATGGCTGGTAATTATAATACATAGCTATAGTTTTGTTGTAAAGTTATGTGGGAAAAATAAGTATGAGGGAAAAATAACGCGTTCTAATAAATGTTAGTATTATTATTAGATTTGAAACATTTTGGTTTTCAATTGTTTTATTTTACATGAAACGATTGATAACCTGAAAATGTCTAAGAAAATTGAGTTGATTCTTGCCACATTTAGGTAATTTTCTCTCAACGATGGGTTTGTATTTGTAGCATGTTTTCAGAGTTATCTGCCTTGTTTTTCGGTGTAGAATATTGTTATGTGGTAGTTCTGTTATATTTTCGGATATAAAATAGCAGAACGGTGGTTTAATTTTTTTTGTAAAAAATATGCTGCTAATTAAAAAATACTCGGATGTGTAAGATAATCGTATTACTTTTTACAAGAGGTTTTCTAGTAACATTTAATTTTGCGATATTATTTTTCTTTTCAAGTGACTTACTTAGTCACTCAGTCAAACATGCTTTGTTTCAAATAAGCAGTTACAGATTAAATAACTAGCCAACACCACCGAGTAGGATAACTGTACTGGACGAAAATATACTATTAAACTCGAGTTAGTAATCGTTGTAAAAAGTACTAGATTTTTTAAAACTTATGAATTAAAATAAAAGTTTTGAATACATACTTTTGAGGATATACGAGTATACACATACATTTTATTTTCTACATTGGTGTTAGTATTTGCTTATTTTATGGACAGGGTCTGAGCAAAATCAAAACAAGTTTATAATATAAAATTGTTCTTTTATTCTTTTTTCCTTTACTTCCTTATGATTAGTAAACTTAAAAGTTAACGATTGCAAAAATCCTAACACTAACTCTATCTATCTATCCAAAAACATATCACAGTAAAAACTTAGGTACTACTCCCATATTTTTTACTCTATAAAAATGCTACCGACGCGGAAGACGTTGAAGTTAGGAATATAAAATAATAGTAACTAATAAGAACAAAACCTTACTTTATTAAATTAGAGAAAAACAAACTTCAACAAGCAAATGGAGAGACCATGCAACAAATCAACACACATCGGTTCTAGGAACGTTAAACAAACAACAAAACGTTTATCACACAGAGGCACTTGATGGAGCGTGCGAGATCATGGGACGTGGTGCAGCGGTCACCAGGGCCGCCACATCGACTGGGCGGAGTCTGCGTCGGAGGCGGGGCTGTGGGGCGGGGACGGCGGCGCGTACGCACGCTTCGCGAGGGCCGCTTCCACGTCTATCGGGCCTTCCGCTGGCCTCTTCATCCCTCGCTCCTGAAGCACTGTCCGCTGAGGCAAAGGCTGACCCACCATCTGGGGCACCGGCTGCAGAGGCGTCGGCCTCGCAACAGTAGGAGCTATCGCCTGAGGCTGCACCACCGCTGGAGCCTCCAACCTCCTTATACAGTGGCTCAAATGCTGCAGTAATCTCGCACCAGCTTGAGGGTCCACCGGACCTTGACGTTGCATCGCATTCGCGGCCAAAGTCGCGTTTGCTATAAACTGAGACACTTCCGAAGCACACTGCGTAAATCCAGCACGGAAACGTTCCGCATACGACATTTCAGGCTTTAAAACCAACTGGCCACGTCTCTTCAGGCTGTGGAGATGTCTGACGGTCAGTTCCAGGATGTCTGCTTTCTCCAGTTTGGAGACATTTTCGCCTTCGGCTTGGAGTGCCGTGACCATCAAGTCTTTGAGTTCGTCGAGGCAGCGGTTGATGCGGGCGCGTCGTTTTCTTTCGAGCATGGGCTTCATGACTTTTCTGTATTGGTATGTTCTGGAAACGGGTTCTTCGTCGGGGTGCGCGTGCGCAGGGGGATGGAAGGCGCCGTGCGGCGGCGACATAGTTCTCGCGGGAAGGATCATGGTATGTACGTGCGGCGCGCGCGAGACTCTGAAAGCGAATGGCGCGCGCGCCGCCCGCCGCACTGCTTTTATGCGCCCTACACCGATTGTGGCAAAACGCCCGTGATAAAACTAGGGGTGCCGCTCACGGAATCTTGAATTATTAATGTGAATTTTACAATCTTCATTGATAAATATGTAGTTTGATTAGATATCACTACTACATATTTAATGGATTTAAAATTGATGTTTTTAATGTTCAACCTTATCAAGTAGAGATTATTACTTTCAAATATAAATAAACTGACGCATTTGACCAGTTTTTAATTTAAAGTTCTATGTAAATTGTAAAATGACATTTTTATGAACAAATCAACAAGATAAAAACTATTTATGCTAGAAATATGTAACTATGTATTAGAAATATTTAGTAAATCAATAGGCGATTGAATGAATTGGGTTAAAAGTTTCGCAAATGCTTTAATTATACTTAAATATTATTGTGTTACGTGAAAAGAACTATCCCAAACCTGTTTTTTATAAACGTACTTATTACATTTGTTTTGATAGTGATTTGTCGCTATTTTGTACCAATAAAGTGACTGCATGATTCAATCTGTACTAATTTAGTAGCATATTTTTAAAAAAAATTGGCCGTCATAGTGACTGCCGGTAGAAGTGAAAACTTTAACTCAGAATTTGATACCTTACTTTGGAAACTACACGTGTGTAACCGGAGGGCGTGGCCTGGGCATCATGGCATGGCCATCTCGAAATGCGTCAGCATTTCCTATTGGCTGATGCATTTCTAGATGGCCATGGCATGATGCCGAGACCACGCCCTTTCAGCATTTCCCATTGGCTGACGCATTTCTAAATGGCCAATAGCCATGGTCCCGAGTTTACCCGAAGATTTCTTATCATATCCGAGCGTGACGCTAGAATCCAATTCACAGCCCACAAAATATCTGTCTAGGCGCGCCTAAAGAAGTTTTCACTTCAATTAGATCTCGATAAATGTCTGAGCTTGATGCGTTTAAAAAATATTGGTCAATGCGCTAGTTCGCGTCCAAGACCAGAAGAAATGAAAGGAATTGAGAGAGAAATGTGGTCTTTTCGAGTAATTTATTCATACCTATAGCCACACAAATAAATAACAAAAATATATTTTGAATGTCTAATTGTTAAGTAACAAAAATATATTTTAATGGTTTTGTATAAACAATTATTTTAGAATTATTATTTTTTAGCAATAACAATTTTCGTAAATTCTAATCACAGTAAACAGCTGTCCCGTAAGATGTGGGGAGCCTTGTCACCTGGCTCGCACGCGTTCCCACGCGGCCCCTTGCGCCGGCGCACCCTGAGATCGGACGCTGTCTTGGGGTGACTGGCGTACGATACTGGATAATAGACAATCACATCATTACTATTATTTCTTGAAACTCGTGGCAATACATTAAAATAGTGTTGAAAATAATAAATTTATACAATGGATTGATTTTTCTTTTTTGTCTATTATTTTGATAAATTTCATTTTTTATATATACATTACTGTCATGCTATTTTTTCTGCAATTTCTTTAATGTTTTAATTTGGCTTGAGACTTTTTATTTTTTGAGGACTAGATACATTTTTCGTATATCTTCTAGTACAAATTCAATTTTACATTTTTTTACCACAATGTAATACTTGTTTACACGTTTACGATACGACGGCACCTCAATGAAACAAGTTTACATTTTAAAACATGAAATCGATAGGGTATAATTAATATAATTATTACATAAATAATTAGGAAGTATATTATTCAAATAATTATTTTGTTTGGTTTTATTTTGACGCTCATTTAATAAATTGATCCTACCAACAGCATCCCACAGTTTCACTCGCGTAGTTGCTGATTCCGTTATAATCTCAGAATAAAAAGTAGTTTTTTAGTAGTTAAGTTTTTTATCTATTTATGCACCAAATTTCAAACAGATTTTTTCAGTAGTTTCTGCTTAAAAAACAACAAACATCCATACAAACATACAAACTATCACATTTATAATATTAGTAGGTTTTTTTGTCAATGAGTAGAAATTAAATTAATTATAGTACTTCTTACTATACACGTTTTTCACGCGAGTGGCAGCCCTGCGGAGGCGGGCGGTGCAGTGACGGTGACACGAGGCGTGTTATCGCGCTGCGACGCTCGCCGCCGAATAGAAAACACTCCTGCACTCGCTTTTTACAGCCTAAGTGCGTTATTAATTATCATTGCCGACCCACTTCCAAGTCAGTACGGAATATTTCGCACAAGAACGTGATACAAAGTGATAGGACGTATCGCGTGAGTGTTTGTGATACGCGATACGTGTTCTGCGCGGCTGAAAGTAGTCCCGAGGAAAATTCTTTTAGCTTCCTTGGAAACGAACCTTGAGTAATGTTGAAACTTTCCGACACTATACAGCTTTATTGTTTTTAAGACACGATGTTAAGTTAAGATAGAGTTCCTGAGCGTATTTCTAAACAGACCGGATTTACTAAGAAACGCTATCAGTATCTCTAATGTAGCATGTTCATAAGCGACAGCTACTACTTAAAAACGGATGGATTTTGAAAATGGTTAAAACTAAAAACTGATGTGGTCAAAATAGTTCGTAGCTGTATTTTGTGAGGCATAAGGCACTACTAACCTAAACTATTATTTCGTACATCGTAAAGGCTACCTGAATGCATTCTATTTATTTACCTTACTCTCTTACCAGTTTTACCATTGTAGTTTTTACAAACTACTTTTCTGTATCCACCAGTTTAAACAGTATCAATGTAGGAGGCAATCAAAGACAAAGCCAGTTATGGTTGGAGATAAGATTACATTGTCGAGCCCTTTTTACGTTGAGGTAGGTAGAAATATTTCACATAGTGTTTTTAGGGTTCCGTAAAACGTAAAAACGGAACCCTTATAGATTCGTCATGTCTGTCTGTCTGTCTGTCTGTCTGTCTGTCCGTCCGTATGTCACAGCCACTTTTTGCCGAAACTATGAGAACTACATTGTTGAAACTTGGTAAGTAGATGTATTCTGTAAACCGCATTAAGATTTCAACAGAAAAATTAAAAAAAAGAAAAATTAGGGTTGCCCCCCATACTGAGAACTGAAACTCAAAATTTTTTTTTTCATCAAACCTACACGTGTGAGGTGTTTATCAATAGGTCTTCAAAAATGATGTTGAGGTTTCTAAAATCATTTTCGTCTACACTGAATAATTTGCGCGAGAGACACTTCCAAAGTGGTAAAATGTGTGTCCCCCCCCTCTAACTTCTAAAGTAAGAGAATGAAAAATCTAAAAAAAATATATGATGTACATTACCATGTAAACTACCAACGAAAATTAGTTTGAACTCGATCTGATGAGTAGTTTTTTTTTAGTACGTCATAAGTACACTATTATTGAAACTTCGATCAAAGTTACAACGAACTACAAGAACTATGTATATAATGTTACTTGCTGCAACGGAACCCTTCATGGGCGAGTCCAACTCGCACTTGGCCACTTTATTTAATTATTATTTTGTGAGACTTTCAATAAGGATAAGCTTATCAATACTTCTTATCTTATTTTAACCCAGTTGAAACAGGACGAGGTTATAAATTCGGTGGGTATTTTGTTGTTGTCAAAAAACTATCTTATTTTTGAATGATTTTCTCATTATGTATTTCGTTAGTTTTGACATTTGATTTAAAGTTTGCCTTGAAATCTAATGAAACAACGAGACCAGTCGATACAAGAAGAAGGAAAAGATTACGTTCTGTCTGAAATTATTATGCTATAAGCTAACGGGATAAAAAGTATCCTATGTGTTTATCACACATTTAAATTTCGGAATCACTCTACCATATAGTTAAAGTAAATATCCCTATATCTATAAATAGCAACAATTTATTTAAATTTTCTACTTATAGGTATAAAGCTGACGTTTTGAGGACGTCATAAGAAATAAACTGTATTTTGTTACATATTTGGATATCTATTTAGTGAAAAACGGTATTCGTGGTAAACAATTCCAGCGATTTTATTAATACAATTTATTTATTATTCAATTTATATGACCTGACGTTTTATTTCCTGTTGTTGATTTGTTTTTGTCTTGTAGGTATATCCGTTATTAATTTAAGTAGGTAAGTAAATGAATCATTGATACATACATACATATGTTGTTTTTAGTATTCACATAGGTAATAGGTATATTATATAAATTTTATAGTATAGAATGATAACTGATAAGTGATAAGACGATCAGGACGTGTGATGATAAGCAACACACCTGCTCATAACATTACGGTGCCACGCATCTACTGAAACATGAAGAGTTCCAATCATTACCATGCATGTCATCCAGAGGTATTATTTATCTCTAGGCCTTGTATTTTTTCTGGAAGTGATGCATTTTGTTTCTACATAAACTACTATGACTAGTTAGATCTGGTGGTTACACCCACATTTTCATAGGATTGGTCATATGATTATTTTGAAATAAATTGCTTATTTGTTAACCTTATCTAGACTAAGTTAAATGTTTCATTTCAGTCTATTTATTCAATAAATTTAGCATAAATGAGTGACAGACATCCAACCAAGAACCAACCAACCAACAGCTTTCATAAAAACTTTGTAATTTATAACATTAGTAAGACTCTTTATAGCACATAAATATATGAGGATTAAGTTCTACATAAGTGACAACGCCATGTTAGCAAGGTATTGCAAATAGTGGCACAACTTTTGAAAGAGTCCTTTCATGGCGCACCGTACACTGTAAAATCATGTTACAGTATTTACAGTTACATTGTGTAATCTCACCACGATAAATACAATCTACTTATTCATATGTCATCTCATTTCAAAGCTTTATAATATAATCCGTCTAATTAGTCAGTCAAAACAATAACATCGGATATCACCTTGCAAAGGTGTGAGTTCGTTCCCAGAACCGCTACTCGAGTCAAGCGACCATTGTGCCGAAGCCGCCGTGACGCTACTTACTCCAATTCTGTCTCAAGTCTCTAGACGGAAGAACATCGTATGTAACAAAAACCGTCTTAAGACAGTCAGTTAAGGAGCTCCGTGCGTCAAGCGCGTCTGTTACGTCTTTATGTCAATGAACGGTGTAAACGGCTCAGTGTTAAAAAGGTTTATGTGTTAACATTCGTGATGCAGTTACGTCGTTCTTCCGCGATAAATGGTGGCGTGGGAAAGCCCGTGCCGCGCGCGTTCCCACACACTCGACCGGCACAAGCCAACCGATAAATTATCATAATTCCATTGTGACTGAGACGGTACTAAGAAATTTTATACTTCATCAATCGCCGCGTTGAATACATTAGCGCGTGGGCACGATGCTTTGTTGACGGTGACGTAGAACAAGGACATTCCATACTTGTAGGTCGTGTTATTTTATTATGACTACTGAAAAAGGTGTATCTAATATTAAAGATTCCGAATTTTGAAATGTCAGTTTATTTCTCAATTCTTAACTTTTGAATGCTATCATTTTGATTTGTATACTCTGTACGTATCACGTTACTTAAGGTTGTAAGCTACTGTCATACAAAATCTCATCTGGTTTTTTTTAAGAATAACTATCTGGTGCATTATCTTAGTTGCAAGTAAGTCTACGATATTTTAATACACAAATAAGTAATCAATTCCACTGACCGGGTCTATGCTTTTTCGTGTTATCCTATCTTATTGTGTACAGTGCTTATTTCATTTGTCTGGCAAGAATAATCACTAATTAAAATATTTCTATCAATCATTTCTGTCTCTAGGCTTTTTTCCCGGCCCAGATTCCCATCACCACCATGTAGCGATTGTAAACCTGCATACTCAGCCGTTAGGTCGTGGGTTTATTTCTCACCCAGAACAAACATTTGTGTGATATCTGAGTTTTGCTGGGTATACCTACTTTATCTAGTCTTCGATCTTCTTTATATTATATGTTTAAAAATGCCCAATATTTATTTATTCTATTTACGTAAGCACCAACATCTTCTCGCAACTTTATCCGCATAGATTCTATAAATGTCGATTTCTTCAGGTATTTTTAAAAAGATCATTTTAAGAGATGTAAAATATGCGTAATATGTGCTATTCCAGATAATGATCTATGAAAGTTCCAATTTCAGATTTACTTTAAGAATTTAGAAACTCGCTATTTCTTTAAGAACTCTACATTTCACGGGATAAAAATAATACACAAACATGTTATTGCAGATTATGATCTAACTTCCAAATTTTAGATTGGTTTAACATAATATGTTAGAACGACACGTCTTAACTTGATCGAGTACCTAAGAAACATTAGTATAATACTAGCAGCGCCTCGCGATTTTACCGACGCAGTTTCCGTTCCCTCTGTTTTCCCGGGATAAACAGGAGCTTATGTGTTTCTGCCTACTATAATCTGTCTAAATCTTTGACATTGATAATATTAGTAGGATTAGTAGTGGACGCACGAGTAACTTTAAATATAAGACAGTTGTATAATCTTACGTCACGTACAAATTTTACAACAAAAGCTATAAAGTATAAAGCAGTTGGTTATTACTGTTGCTTAACATGCTGATGAGGCGTCGATATCCAACAGCTGGGTTTTTCTGTGAGACATGTAAATGTACTCATTTCGCGGGATCGTTTTGCACTGGATACATAAAACATGATTTTCGCGCTAAATGTTAAGATTGTCTCAGAACTCAGAACTGAGTTACTTGCAAATGTAAGTATCCTACTAATGTTATCATATTAATATTGAAGGCTCAGGCATTTTAATAAACATTTCATTGTTTCTCTGAATTGATCTGTTAATTTATCTTTGCATTCTTCAGGTTTTCTGCTCATCTGTTCCTGTAGATTAGTAGGTTCACTATCATTGTTATTACTATTATTGTGTTTATATATTATATATATTGTAGTAGTTAAATGCGTTTAAGATTGCTAAGTAGTATATTTTGAAGTATCTTAATTACATAACATATTATTTCTTTATTGTTACTTTTAATACTACATTCTTACAAAAACGAACGCATCTTGCTCATCTGCTCATTGCCAGAGCTCAGCCGTGTAGATACTCGTGCAGTAGCTGTCTATACGTCATTGCATCGGTTGGAGGTTCAACCGCTGCTTCTTGCCAACATATTATATTAGATACTAGACAGTAGTAGCTCGTCTCTGTCTCTCGATGTTTGCGTTATCAGATAAGTTACCAGACCTCCTCGACCTTCTTTAATGATCCTTCGAGCGCAAGTGTAGAAAGTTCGTCACAATATCTAATCTACGTTCATTGATCTGTCAGGTTTGTAGGTACATCATGATATGTCCTTCCGCATAGGTGGCATACAAATGGCAAGTAGTATGAGCACCGTGAACATCGACGGCGCAAAATATACCATTTCGTCAGCATAACTACTACCTTTATTGTTTGTCATCACGGAGCAGTCTAGTCCCGACAGCTTTTCGGATAACTTGTTCGTGTACCATTAGAATAGAAGGAAAGACATACTTCCCCGTTACTTCACACCGCGTTTTAGCTGGAAAGGTGCAGAGATATAATTTTTCCATTGCACTCGGTTTTTTTTGCTAGTTTTTTATAACTTCACACTATGTGCCTTCTGTGTGACACATCTTCTACCACAGCAGTGGCTATTATAGTATCGTGACTCACTTTATCTGAAGTTTTCCTGCTTCTGCAGTAGCGAGTAGAGTACGGTGCTGGTCGATGTTCTACTCTTGTACCTATTCTAAGAACCTTGAACCTAACCTATGACCATTATATATTTACCTACTGATGGTCCAATTCCATAAACGATGATGATTTATTTTATAACTGTGATGCTTTGCTTCCAAGACGTATAAAGTAAAATGACTATAGAAAGTGTTCAGTAAACATTTTATAAATCAACCTTTTGTGAATAAACTTTCGATACTTCGGCAATAAAATAATACCTCTCACTCAATAACGACAAAGTAAACGCTCGAATATTTCCCACAGCTTTACAATCCCGCCCACATTACATTTTCAACAGCCTATAAAATATGTTCAAGTCAATAAAGTTGAATGTGTGTATGTATTAATATATGGCCGCTTTTGACATATATACGCAGAGGAAATAATAAGTGAAGATTTATTTTTATACAAGCTACGTCTCGCGGTGTAACACGCGACTCAACGACCTCTTACTTCAAGGGGACAAAAAGTACCCTACGCGCTAATTCAGGTAATGCACTTACTACGTGTTTAATTTCAATCATATCCGTTCAGCCGTCAAAGAAATACGTGGGAACAATCATTCATATATATAAAATCCCAAAAACTTTCAGTTTTATAATAAATAAATATTGGCGGGCAATTCACACACAACACCATCTGACCCCATAATAAGCAAAGTAGTATTAGTGTGATAGATCGTTAGGTCAAACAAAATGAGTAAAACGGGTTTCTGAGAATGCAAGGGAATATTATAGACCTCGACCCTGGCAAACCGCATTTGAACATTAAACTTTCACTATCTTTTGCAGAGTTTACAAAGATGTTTTCATTAACTGTTACAGTGCAGCTATAATGACATACCTACTAGAATATCTACTATTTTTTAGTAATACTATCCGTTTACAGTGTGTAGATAGATCGATAATACACTTTACCGACAACCCAAAGAAAATTATGTACTTACTTCAAAAAAATTACACCAAACTTTAAAATGAGTGCGACAGTTAGTTGTCTTTTCACTGAAAGCGATCTCTTCTAACCAAAAGATGAAAAATAGATATTTGGATCTGACGAGTTTAAATCATACTAGAATTTTATAATACTGCTCTGGGCTAGTCTTCTAGTAATAAATATATGATATATACAATGTGCCTATTTTGCAGGAAAAAATGGTATTCAAAATATGACACAGTAATACACGATTAATGGCAGTAGAGTTACTACTAAAGATGTGGTAGTGCTTCAGCCAGAATGAGCAATAGGTACTTTGAAAAGAGTCTGCGACTACAAATACTGTGAGTTACGGTCAAACTTAAGCTTTTAATTATAAAATAAACAATTAATTGTCCTGAAAAAAGTAATACTCATAATAATAAGTAATAGACCATGGATACTTTACTACGACTATAAAAAAATGTTTAAGTCAAAATGGTATGAAGGAGGACAAATTATAATCCATTGTCCAGAAAAGAGCCCTAATAAGTCTTTAAGTGTCAACGTCAGCAGTTCGGACGTTGGTTGGTGGTGGTTGATACATTAAGATCAGAAGCTGTCCTTCTGTAATATTTGACGCTGTGTCATTTATTTTTAAAACACAAAGTTCTTGCCAGTCAGTTTGCACGTGTGTTTGGAATAACTGTAACTTGAGAACAGTCACTTTATCTGAAAACAAAGTTATGGCATGAATCATGATTCATGACCTAGAGTCTGTGCCACCATTCAAGTATTATGGCGAAAAATTTAAACTGAGTGTACCAGTAGACAAGCTATTAAGTTTACAACAGTAATACGGTAGTTACCCCACACGAAAACAGATAAAAGCGATGACGAGAACTTTTAGTCGATTCAGTTTGATAGAGTTTGGATTGAAGTAAATCGATTATTAAATGGTGATACTTTTAAAATTATTTGGAAATTGATACAACCCAGAAAGAAGCGGAGTTGAGATTTTTTATTTCAACTGTATTTGGCCAGCAAGTTGTTCATAATGAACAAGAGTAAATTATTTATCTTGCTATCGCTATTGCTTTTACAGTGGCGGGCTTAAGCATCGGAATTATTATTACACTTGCATCGATCTACGGTTAGTAAGTGTCTTAGGTTAGGTTTAATTTTAGTTACCTATCGTTTAGCGCAGCCAAAACCACCCCAGCAGACCTTGAAAGACTCTGGTAGGCTGCTATTCTGATAGAGAGTTAGTAGACTGATTCATCTAGTTCCACTCAGAACTGATATAATTAAAAAAAAAGACATGTGACAAAACTAATTATTTTTTTATGATCAGATAAATCAAATTTTGTATCGAAGGTACCTTTTAACTGTTTTACAGAGATTCTTTTGTACACTGCAAACCTCGTTGCAATCATCATTTACATGTTTAAAAGTAACCGCATCTTTGGCTCCCGAACTGGCTTATTTAGTTTCGAACGCAGTAAAGCCTTTTTTTAATAAAAACTGTGGAATGTATTGCCTGAGAGGGCATTTTGGTATGAATGCATCCAATTCTGGAATTAATCGTTTTCTTCTAGATTAGCGCGTTACATCGTTAGTATACCATTTTATCGATAAAATGTAGATCAGATTTCTTTGTCTGCCTGTGCAATTGGAAATAACGGGAACAGAAAAATCTGCAATTGAAAAAGTTTGAACACCTGAACGAATTGTAAAACGCAGTACCCAGAATTTAATTTTCCAGTAATCGATACATTTATTCTAAATATTTATTCAAAGTTTCGGGAGTACTGACCTCTTAACACGACTTAAGGCGAACGTTTTATTGACATAACTTACAATATCTCTGTACAATCTATAAAAAATCAACATTGGACTTGGATAATATTTATTTTGCGCACTTGATATGGAAAATTACTTTATCACTGGCTGGTAGTGAAGCATTGGATGTTATAATAAACAGGTGTGATATATTTACGGGCATTTAATGTCACATGACGATCAGATATAGGTATGGCAGTCATGAACTCATGAAGCTATTTGTCATTCAATATGAATCGTGTCCTGAGTGGAACACACATGTAATCTGCCTTTAGGTTAAATTGGTGAGTAATCTAACTTATCTACGAAGTCTAACTGTCTGATTTGTGATTTCACAATCATGAGGTTTGAAGTATGAGGTTCGAATCCATCCTGCGCTTCTTAGATTTTAGTCACGCCCAGATGTACGAATTTGTCATCATCGTTGGTTTTACGTTGCAGGAAAACATTGTGGAGAAAATGCTGCTGCGAACTGCAAGAAGCAGTGGCACCGTGTATCGCCTTTTTCAGCCGACTTCAAAAAAGGAGTATGTTTATTGTATTATGTTACGCGATAGCTCCGCTAAATGTGAATCAAGTTTGATGATTCTTTTTAGAGGTGGCCCTATTTAAATTTTATGGAAATCGATGTGGTGGTTGACTTGGACGTTTATTTGGATGACGTTATCATTGCTTCAACAAAAATTTTGTCGAGTATCTGGGTTTTATTTTAAATTGAAGTCTATTTTTGTGAACGGCTTTTACTTGTGGGAGTCGGAATAATCGTGGCACATAGGTACGCTACATAGAAATAATATCTCTAAGGTTTCGTCCAAAATATTTAATGCCGCTCATATACATATGTATGTAATTTCTGACAAAGAACACGGATTATCAAATCGAATCTGGGGTGGCAAAAGTTTTTATGAAAAAAAAAACATATGGTTTAAAGTGGAACATTTATTTCGCTATTTAAAGGCTAGTTCCATAATAAAGGATGTGCTTAGTAGTTTAGTTAACAAGTTCAAAAACGTACTAAATAGAAATAAAGCTCATAGAAACATATGCGATTCGGAATGACGTCTAAAAAAATGTTTGATTGAAAAATTTGAAAAATGTTTGATTGATTGTAAAAACATTTTAAATCGGAAATTTCCAAAAACTCTTCTTTTTCAGGATTTTTTTTTTAAATTTCTTAAGTATAATTAGTTAAGAAACTTATTTTGTTAATAACTATTGCAATTTTTTATGTGCTAGAACCTTAAAAACTTAAAAACTTTTTTCTAGACGTCATTCTGATCTGAATGAATCGAATGAGGTATCACACATGTTTCTGGGAGTTTTTTTTCCATTTAGCACGCTTTTGAACTTGTTGACTAGACTATAGTATTGACTATAGGCCGTCTTTTGGTTTAGGGTTTAGTACAGGTGATATGGGTAACTTTGTATATCCTGCGTGTGAAGGTGAAATTGACGTACTTATAGTATATTAATATTTATGAAAGAATTTGTCCCGAGTGACTCATTGACGGGCGATATCAATCAGTTTACATATTAAAGTGGAAGTTAACTGTCAAATTACAAAATCTGACTAAGATTTTGTCTCTTTAGATGAGTCAATCATTAACGTTTTGAAATTAAAAAAAAAACCGTTTTGATACGACACAAAAATTTGACAGCTTTTTTATTTATTAATAAAGAGTGACGAGGCTTGCCGGACATGTGCCTGATGGTAAGCAGCATGCCTGCCACATAACAGCACAGTGACACGCAGCTATTGGAACATGAAGAGTCTAAATCATTACCTAGCACTGCACTGCGCTCGTCACCCAGAGATCTAAGATCTTATATCTCTAAGCCCTGTAATTTCTCTGGAAACATTGCCCTCCAAACCGAAACACAGTAATGTTTGCACATTACTGCTTGGCGGTAGAATAACTGGCAAAGGTGTGGTACTTCCCCAGGCGGACTCTGCCACGAGCCCTACCACTACAAAATCTTAAATGTCTCGGATCTCATATGTAAGCTTTGAGGAATCCTGCAGTAAAAGTTTTAGTATTGTGTTGTTTGTAAAATGTAAAACTAGTAAGAGGGTTAAACAAAGTTTGAAATATTTTTTGCTCATGTAGTTATGAATATGCCCTGTAGGCCTCGATTAGTTGTTCCAATATTGACTGCATTTTCCAATGTTCATTTATTTTTCCGTGGCACTCTGGTTTTTTTTTCAACGCATTATTTGATATTACAACAACAGAAACGATGCCCAAAGATTTGTGATGTGAATATCAATAAGACGCGAAGTACGACTAATGGTAAATCACACACCTCCTCATGAAATCTCAGCACTACAGTAGCCTATAAAAAGAAAAAATATATAAAGTAGCCTATGTGCTCTTCCAGCCTATTTTCTGACTGCATTAAATTTTCCCGGGATATAAATGGATGTGTGTGTTTAGTCTTTGTGACTGTGTCTTCCAGACTATAATCTATGTGCTAAATTTCAACCAGATCAGTTCGGGCGTTACAGCGTGATTGAGCAAAAAACATCAAAATGTCCAAACATTTACATTTTTAATATTAGTAGGATGTGATCTTGTTATATATAGTAAATTATTATTATAACACAAACAAAAATGACGAAGATGTTTCAAGCGACGTCACTTCATTGTACGATTTTTACTAAGAAGAGACGTCACCACCCTCGCTCCGGAAGTTTTATAACAAAAAACCTTTTTGGCTACCGTCAACCTAGAGTTTATTTTTGTAATGCAGCAGTTATTCTAGATTTCTCGTTAAAATATGCTTTATGAACATTCTGTGTACTTCAATCTAATCACAGAACATTAAATACACATACAACTATAGCGGGATACGTGCCCGCCTACCGCCACGCCTGCGCGCTAGTGCAAACACGGCGGAGTTATACAAACACGCGACTGCGAATGTTTACAGAGCCGCCGATTGTCAGCGACGGAACGTTTTTCATTCTGGTATTTCAATTGGACCGAGTATATGTCGGGAAACGTATGAGAAAAAGTGCCGCAACTGCTTCACCGTTTATGAGGGCGATGCGAGGTTTTATAACTGCACTCATGTAATACACTTTAATGATACACCAAAGGAAAATGATCCACGAATAGAATTAACGATAACCTTAAAATAGTGCGATAAGTTGGCGGCCTCATCGCTCAAAGCGATATCTTCCAGGTAACCTTAGGAAGGTAAATAACGTGCAGACTAATATGAAGACTGGGCGATGACTTCGTAAATCGCGCGTGGGATTCGCACCAGAGCCTCCGGGTTCGCTGTTTTTTCCCGACTAGACCAGCCGTAACTTAGTTTAAATCGTTGGAAAAAACTGAGGATTCTTAGGGACGTTGCTATTAAAAAAATTGACCTATATTATATTTTACTTGCCAAGACTTAACGCGAGTCCAAAACCCTATAAAATTTTTGAGTAAAGTTATTATTGGACGTTTAATTTTGGATCTTTGTGACGACAAACAAGCTCAAAACAAAACAAGTACGGTTAAGCAATGTTTTGAGTTACGTAGATTAGGAACTAACTTAGGTAAAAGTGATAAATCAAACGATCAAAGGTCAAAGAATGGCATCAATTTTGTTTTTTAAATTACTTTTTGCTGTGTCTGAAAACGTTTTGCGTAGATCAGTGAACAAAGTCACGAGTCATTGCCATGTGCTACAGACTGCTTGCCTTCGACAAAATCCGGACTTTAAACCCTTTTGTTTACATTCAAAATACCTAAACTGCGGTCTGATTTCAATGGAAAATAACATTCACAAACTATGTCAGTTCATTGGACTCCTTCGTAGACGACTATTTACTATTGATACTGGTTGTATTATTGAAGTAAAACCTTCTGTTGGCGTGCCACAGATAGATTGTTCGTGTTGAATTGGATTCTGGCGTCACGCTCGGGAATGATAAGAAATCTTCGGATAAACTCGGGAAAAATGGCTATGGGCCATCTAGAAATGCTGACATAATTCTAGATGACCACTCTCATGGCCACGCTCTCAGGTTTTACCCGCGTAAATTCTGAGTTTTAAGTTTTCTCTGCTGTCGATTGTTCCTATGACTGCCAATTTTTTATTTTACTATCTGTATAATTAGATAAAGCAAAGAAAATTTTTTGCTAAAAATTGGACAAAATAATGATTGGATTGTATGTATGAACATTGATTTATAGCCTTCCCCGTAAACATGCCACCAAATGCAAAGAATCTAATGGTAGTTCACTCTCTATTTTTTTTAGAATGACAAGACTTGCAACACAATCGTCTGATAGAAAACAACACGTGTACTCATAACAGCATAACACGCAGTTATTTGAACTGAATGCAAATTGTTGCCCAAACTGCACTGCGCTCGTCACCAATAGATAAGGGTCATAAGGTGATTTACCTTTTAGCCCCGTAATTTCTCTGGAAACGTTGGCATTCAAATCGGGACACAGTAATATTAGCACTTTACTGCTTATTGACTGTCTCCTATTTAATATTTTAGTTACATTCTCAATACACCAGATGTCTGAATTATGCTTGTTATCGCTAGTACCTATAGCCGCGCTTGACCGTCAACTTGTTTAATGGTAAACGGCAATGTGGATAATAAGTCCCATTGAGCAGTATCCCAAACATAGTATTAGAAAGGAAAAGTGATGCAAGTGGTAATACGGCGTTTTTAAAGCTACTGTCTTGATTTCCCATGGGAGCGAAGAGTGTATGGTAACATACATTTTTGCTAAAGTTTTCAAACTCTGTGCTTGGTGCTTCATAAAAGATTTTAGGAGCCAATTACTGAATAATACAACAAGCTGCCTACTAAATATTTCCACTGCTAGGACTATCAAAAGGAGTCAAGTCCATAATCCACCACGCTGGCCCAGGACGGGTGGGACACATGATACTGAGAGTGCGGTGCGCGTGGGATTTGAACCCAGGGACTCCGGATTAGCAGTCACCATTTTCCCGACTAAAATACAAGCGTAAACTGAATAATACAAGCGTGACAATTCCAAAAAAACAACTTCACAGAGTTAATTCTGAAATGGCTAAACTGTTTTAATCAGTGGCTTTGTAATATGTTTTAATAACAGATATTGGAAGTCAACTATGTGACATGGCATCAGAGTGTGTTAATGGGTGCATATCCGAGTGAAATTAACACTCTGATATGGTCTCGTACAGTTTCCTATATCAGAGATTGAGATCGAAAGTTAGCTATGGGATGTAAATTAGTTGTTACGAGAGTGTCTCAATCAGCGCATTTCGGAGTGAAGTTTAAATTCAGATATGAGCTTCTACAGTTTTCTATAATAGAGATTGAGAGTGGAGCTTAGCTATGAGACTATACGTATTGATGCGAGAGTACCTTAATCAGCGCCAAGTTTACAATCGGCGCCGTGAAGCGTAAAGCGTGCGCGTTCCCACCCCGTAACTTGAGGCTAATTGTGCGCTCACTCTACGGCGAAATTCCACTTGAACTTTGTGACTGTGCGGGGTTACTGGTGGTTTACGACAACGTTTCGACAGGGACAAGATAAAAAATGAACCTCATAAAACTTTGCTAAAAATTGGACAAAATAATGATTGGATTGTTTGTATGAACATTGATTTACTAGCATGTGCCCGCGAACTTATCCGCATAGAATTTAAGAAGAGAGAGACGAGACGTACTTCTTAGCATTCCATGGATTCACCGTGCGGGTGCCGGGTCCATGTGGCAGAGAGAGAAATCTCGAATAGACCCCAAGACTTGTGACTCGGGCATAGGTTTAAAAGGGGCCCCTTATATTGACGTACGTCAACACTCACCTTCACTACTCGTATTTCTCTCCCTGCCCAGCCAAATCCGATATGATCCTACTAGTGCAGCTTTAGATACTCGTTCTAGTATAGAACTTACTGCACTTCTGGACAATCCAATTCTGGATATTCGCTCAGGAAGTATGAATAATAACATGTGTTATTCTAAATTTTAATCTATTTGAGTTCCAAATTTCACGACAAAAAATGTGAAAATGTTAACTGAAATGAAACATGATAGAGTAAGATCCCAGAGCAGCCAGACGTCACCTATTTTCTGATGAATGATATGTGGACGATTGAGTAGAGTTAGTAAGTACTAAGAACACATGCTTACTCGCTAACTTGCTTAGCTGGCCAATTTTGAGATATGGGGTAATGAAGGTACATACAAACATTACTTACTTCACGTATTTTCTAATAAGTTATTTCCACGTTTGTTGTAGGCAATATCCTTGAAAACAAGGTCCCAATACTCCCAGACACTTTCCGTCGGCCGTTTTGCTTAACAACTCCAAAATAATAATTTAACTTCACTTAAATTCTCATGCTCCATTTGTAAATATGTTCGTCAGACAACTATTTTAAAGCTTTTTCCAATAAAACAGACCAATCTAAGGGGCCAATCATCCCCTAAACTATCTTCTCTTCTCGATCTTGGACTATGAAGAAAGCACTAGTCACGCAAAAATCCTGTAAAAAAGTGTACATTGAGAAAAGTAAAAGTATACATTTTTTCAATTATTTAAACAGTAAAAATGTAAACATTGTGAAAAAAACCTTCATTGGTATAGAATAGCTTAAGTATTTTTTTAAGTAAAGTAAGTAAGTTAGTTATAATGTGCAAACATTACTGTGTTCCGGTTTGAAGGCCAATGTTTCCAGTGAAATTACAGGGCTTAGACATATAACATCTTAGCATTGTCCTAAGTGCTAGGTAATGATTTGGACTCTTCATGTTCCAATAGCTGCGTGTCACTGTGCTGTTATGTGGCAGGCATATTGCTTACCATCAGGCAAGTGTACTGTTCGTCTCGTCACTCATTATTTAGAAAAAAAAGTGCTAGAACAGGCGAGGCTTTATGTTAAGAGAAGACTCGATCCCAAAAAGGGGCTGCAAATGTTTTGATACAACTTTTGTCTAAAGAACAAAGACTGAAAACGGAAATAAAAAAAAAACAGAAATCACGCCTTTATGAATAAGCCGTCTAATCTATCAAAGCCAGCCTTGACGACGCAGGATAAGACTATTACGCTCTGCAGGTCTACTATGAAAACAAACTCCGAATGATCGGATCCGACCGACAACTGAATCGGATTGTAGCCTACTACGAAAAACATTCGGATCGATACATCTCGGTTGGAAGTTATAGACTTAGGTCGGATGAGGGTCGGATCGAACGAAACGGCCGATCCGCTCAACCGACCGATTGTCTTTCGTGGTAGGAAACATCCATAAGTTCGGCTGTTACATCGTTTATCGGACTTCATAGTAGACCTGCTGATTTCCTATCTATGTCGCTAATCAATAGTATCGTGGTATCAGACGGCACGCGAATGCCTGTTGTATGGCAATCACTGACCAACGCATGAACTATTATAATGTCATAATAAAAACATCGTATGATAGTTAGGTATAAGATAACGCAGGTGCAAATTAAAAATGGATAATTTCCCAAATGCCACAGATTAAGGATAATGAAAAAATCGTATGATACTCATGGTCATGTTTCAGATAACGCAGGTGCAATAAAAGTGTTAGACCTTACGGAAATTATCCTCCAGGCCACGTGGTTCGACAGTGTAGTTCGATCAATCGAACCACGTGAACTTTTTTATCCCGTTGGTTCGACTTTAGATTCGCACCACGTGAACTACTGATACTTGGGACCGCGTGGTTCGACTTTAGAATCGCACCACGTGAACTACTAATACTTGGGACCTCGTGAGTAACTATTTTCTGATCTGTGCTCGTGGTTCGACTCCATAGTCGAACCACGGTGACAAGTTCATCTGGTTCGATCCTCCAGGCCACGTGGTTCGACAGCGTAGTTCGATCAATCGAACCACGTGAACTTTTTTTCCCGTTGGTTCGATTGCATTACGTAAGGTCTAATACTGTACTCTGATTCTTAAACAAATCAAGCACGAAAATGATTAATGAGTATATATTTGAGTATCAACAGCAAGTCAACATGAGTAGTATTTTCAGAGATATAGTTTTCCTTATATGATTTGCAATTTTTCGAATCGTAACATACATGCGTATGCCACAAGTACAAATGGACGCACGGTAAAAGTTCACATGTACGTAAGTACGTAGAGAGTCAATCTTAGCCATAAGACCGCCTATTAAAATGTTTCAGTTGTAGGTTTAAATTGATTGTAATTTATTTATTGCGTTTTGTGGAATTATAATAAATAGTTAGTTATATTTAACTTAACTTTAAACAGAATGTTTTTCATATAATCAAATTGAAAACATTACATTTGACTTAATAGCAATCTCAATTATTATCTTAATCGACCGAAAGTCTGCCTGTGGAGCCGGAGTTCGTGAGTTCGATTCCCACCTAAAACAAATATTTTTGCAACAATTATAATAAAATGTTATTCACCTGTAGGTGAACGTCTCATTTAAACTTCCTCAAATATCATTAACACCGTTCAAGTAGCTAATGCTTACTATTTTCTCCAAAATTAAAGTTATTTCTTCAAATATTAAAAAAACAGAGGGGTACAAGTAATATTTATCTGGAAATATTGCCCTTCAAACGGGAACACAGTATTGTAGTAATGTTTGCACACTACTGCTTCGTGGCAGGATAACTGGCAAAGGTGTGGTACTTCCCCAGGCGGACTCTGCAAAGAGCACTACCACTACTAAAAACAATACTCTACGTACGTGCGTAAGTTATAGAGGTATTAGGTTGGTCCGGGCCTTCGCTTTCTACGCTAGCCCGAAGTTTGCTAAGTAGATGAGGATACTTAAGGCAAGGATAGGAAGGAGGAGGCAATAACATACATCTCTCTCTCTCTCTCTCTCTCTCTCACTCTGTTTTCCTGGCTATAATAATATATCCCAAATGGTGGTGGGGTCAGCCTTCTTGTTTTTTCTTCTCATTGTCATCGGACATCTCGAATTCTCTCATGTCCTTTTGCACTACAGTCGTCCTCCTGGTTTTGGGTCGGCCTCTGGATCTTCGACCCGGAGCGAACATTTGCAGCGCCACGTTCCCTACGTAGTCAGGTGGGCTTCTCTTCACATGTCCATACCATCTTAGCCTACTCTCCTGTAACTTTTCGGCAATGTCGCGCACACCCAGGCTACCTCGCACGTACTCATTGCGGATTTTATCGAGCTTGGTGACGCCGCACATCCTCAGCATGTTCATTTCGGCAACTTGAATAGTGTGGACATTATTTTGTGTTACGGACCAAATTTCACCATACATAAGGACTGGTCTTAATTTTTTTTTTTTAATAAAGAGTGATGAGACGAGCAGGACATGTGCCTGATGGTAAGCAACATGCCTGCCACTTAACAACACAGTGACACGCAGCTATTGGAACATGAAGAGTCCAAATCATTACCTAGCACTGCACTGCGCTCGTCGCCTAGATATCTAAGTTGTTAAATCTCTAAGCCCTGTAATTTTTCTTGAAACATTGCCCTTCAAACCGGAACACAGCAATGTTTACACATTACTGCTTGGCAGTAGAATAACTGGCAAAGGTGTGGTTCTTCCACAGGCGGACTCTGCCAAGAGTCCTACCACTACAAAATAATAATTTCTAATAGGCCATAACATAGATCCATTTAGAAAAAGTGAATTTTGCGAGTCATTCTCGAGTTACAGTGGTACCTCACAGGATAAACTTTCTCACGCGCCACTGGTTAGTGACCAAGTTACCGTGGACGCGCGAAACTGGACACGTTAGAAAAAATCCAACCGGTTCAGGCCACGGGTGTCAAATTTGTTGCTTCTCGTCTCAAATGTTAGAGCAATGTCAATGACCAATGTTAAAGTGCAGGTATGTGTGTCAAACGATAAATAACAGGATTCCGTATAATTTAAGACGTAGATTTTCTGGTGAGAAAATCTTCTTAATTATACAAACATTATAAAGGCGAATATACCTACCTCTATTTATGTTCATGCCATTTAAATGTGCCATACAATAATTTTGAATTCGGACATGAAGTGAGTATTCTAGTATTTCTCTTCCTGCCCAGCCAAATCCGATATGATCCTACTAGTGCAGCTTTAGATACTCGTTCTAGTATAGAACTTACTGCACTTCTGGACAATCCAAGGTCTTTAAGCAGGTTATAGAGAGATTTTGCTGGTATACCTCTCGCTCCTACGTCTACAGCGTATAAATTAACTACATAGCCATTTTTTGTTAATTCATTTTGTAGGTCGTAATACTTATTTTGTTTCATCGCGTGGTCTTTAGGTATATTAGTTTCCCACGGTACGGTAAGTTCTACCAGGACTATGCGTTTCGTAGCCCTAGAAAAAAGGAAATATATAATATAACTTACTCCGTACTTATATAACAAATAAGCATTTATAATATAAGTACGGATGGACGTATAAAGAAAGTAGGACGTAGTCTCGCTAAAACAAAAACTGTGTCCATTGAGTCAGCCACATAATATGCACGTGTGTGCTGGTCACACACAGGCTGACATGCACACATCAGTGGGTCTTATCTAATTAAATTATCTTTTATTTAATTCATTATCTAATCTAACTTGTGTATATGTGTGCGTGTCAGTCTATCAGTGTCAACCTGAAAACGCACACGGGCAAATGTGGCCGACTCTAGAGACACAGTTTTTGTTTTTAGCACGACTACGTCCGAATTTTTTATACGTCTATGATAAGTACCTAAGTAAGATGAAGATATTTCATGTTTCTAACAATAAGGAACTCAAAAACATTAATGGAAATGGTGGTCTACGATAGTATCTCTACAAGTCATCACCAACAAAAGTAATGACCGCTTGTTTCCTGAATGCAAAAAAGTATATTTTAAAACCTGTACTTGGTTATTGTTTAGAATTCTAGACCGACCGTCTAGATGCCGACTTTGATATCCTTACACTAAAGTAGTTCTTATGACACAAATAACACTTATGTTAAGTAGTGCAAATTCTGTGTGACGAATACGAATATATATGTCCTGTGTCTGGGTGTTCTTATGTATATATTTAAAATCATTTATTTACCTATTATATCATCTATTGGGCTACCATACAAGCTTTGCTTATTTTGTGAAAAATTACCGATATTGTTGTCATCTATTGATATTTGCGTAGGTTTTAATCATTACACTAGCTCTGACTGACATTGTAGCTTAATAGGCAACAATCCTAAAAATAACTAATTACTTCGTCAACTAGATTGCTAAAACATACTGTACCTGTAGGTACCTACCTATACGTATTTTTTCTTTTGTTTCATAAACAAAAATGACCAAGATACACACATTTTGGCTCAAAAGAACATTCAAAACAACCAATCTATTGTACATTCAAGTAATCTACAACACCTGTACAATAATTATTATAATACACCAATCTGTACAATAATTATTATAATACAGTAAAGTAGTAATTTCAAACTTTGAAAATGTATACAATTTGTATGCTCTTTCTTTTGTTTTTATTTTTTATTTATTGACGTGTAAATTGTACATTTATGAATAAAGTACTTTGACTTTGACTTTGATCTAAGCTAACTAAAAGTAAATTTTGAATGTATGCTTAAGAGTTTTGCTTGACGTCACTTGTGGGTAAAAATAGTACCCACAAGTGACGTCAAGCAAAACTCTTACGGCCCCACTCTGGAAGTTTGATGATCTATATCTTTGTCGGTTTTTAATCATTTGATAAAACAAGAAATACGTGTGTCATATTTTTTCATGATCTAGCTGACGAACTAATTAGAACGGTTTTAATTTTGACCCCGTCCGATACCCTATTGGCGCGGCGCTTGGTTTAGATTCCCACTCAGGTTAAAAAGATTTGTTAAGTTCTTGTGTACTCGTATTATAAGTATTTACGATCATTTCAGTACTACATTTTACTATCTAGCCGTTTTAGAACCAGTACTAGCTTACTAGCTGTACTAGCTTAGTTTGAACTTAGTTTTTTTTTATATTCATTATAACCTTCAACTAATAGCAATGTCTCTTACGACCAGGGGAAATCGCGACCAAACTTAAACCATTCATTCAAATATTTAAAAAAAAAGAATTGTTCGAAGATGTGAATCATTAGATGTTTGAAAAATTCAAAACTTTATAGTCATGCTAACTTTCAAATAACGTTTTGTAAACAGAGTCTGATAAAAAAAACTGTAAGATAATGTAAGTGTATCGGTTGCCTTTATCCGCTTACTTCAATATCTCTCGATACTTTTATGAATCATTGTGTTTGTGTGCCCAGACATTAGACGTTACTGATACCGTGATCAAAATGATTAGTTGAAAAGGATATGAGAGCGTACAATGATGCAATAGTTTTTAATATTTCAGATATTTAGCAGAAATTATCAGAACACATGAAGTAGTATATAGTGGATGAAGTAAGAATAAAAGTTATGGCTGGTCTAGATGGAAGAACGGCGACTGCCAATCCGGAGCCCTGGGTTCAAATCCAACGCACACCGTCGTCTTTTCGAAGTCCGTAACGTCCGTGTTTTTCATATAAATAGAAACAAAAGACAACAAACTAATGCAAAGGAAAATTCAAAATTTAGAACATATACTTTTTTTTTAAAACAATCAGTTTTCTATTTATCTACATATTATATTATATCAGCTCTCAATTAGGACTCTTTGCAGAATCCCCCTGCAAAGAAACAAAATCAAAAAACACGTAAGGAAGTATCACCTTTGTCAGCTATTTTACCACCAAGCGATGTGAAAACATCGGTGTGATCGGGTTCCCAGTGAAATTACAGGGAATGTAGATAAAACATTTTATTTATCTGGGTGACGAGCGCAATGCAATGATAGGGAATGATTTTGACTCTTCATGTTCTAATAGCTGAGTGTCACTGTGCTGTGCTGTTACTGAACACAACAAGCTAAAAAACAACCGAAAATCTGATGACAAAAAAATCACGGAAATTAATCAATGTTTAGTCACTGACACGCATGAGTTTTGTAGTGTTCGTATCAGTGCTAATTATTTACATGTTATTCATGGTCAAGGTCACGACCATCCAACCGTAACTCCCGCCTACCTTCAAGTTACTAAAAAACAAATGTAAAATCATTTGCATTTCTTAAGTTACGTGTCGATCGCAGTCAAAGTCTGTTGATGATAGTCTGTGTGATAAAAAATACTAGTTAAACATTACAGGTGTAGATAACTTTTTTGTAAGTGAAATTAAGCGTCGTGTTTATTTTGGTGAATCGGACACTGCACAAGTTTTAAAACAAAGTGAGGTGCCAGAGCAGTATGCCTAGGAACCAGTGTGTGTGTATCGATCATGGTGGTGGAAATTATTTGGAACAAATACTAAATAACTGTGAGTACAAATAGTTTATTAAATTAGTGATTGTTGAAATTGCTGTTTACAACTTTTTGCATATTTATGCCAAAACACGTTATTTTATCACTATCTAACGTTAGTTTTATCTAACAAAGATGAAACTAACTAAATTGAATATTATTGTGCCGGTCCAGCCCCATGAAATTGTGATGAAAAAGCATTACATAATTTGATATTTTAAAATGTAGGTAGTTTTGCAAAGAAGGCGCGCGCGGTTGTTGTAAGTACCAGGCAAAAAGCATCCATCAGCCATCAGCAGGTAGGCCAGAAAAGAATGAGAGAGATACGAATAGCTGTGTTAAAGAGAATACTACGACATTTTTCAGTAGTGATGACGTCGTCGTAGTGTTTTGTTTAAAAAAATTACCAATTGACCATACTTACAGGCAAGATTTCTGTAAATTTCAACTAGTCACAGACTCTTTAATATTGAGTTTAGGAGTAAACTTATTGTACAGTTACAATGTGCTATGCTGTCTACATAGTCTGTTAAAATTTTGCAATTTATTTTTACCATTTTCCCTTTTCGCTTCACAGGTATTGAAAAAATGTCTATAATTAAAGTTGTAGAGCGTGTTGAGACCTACAATTACCTTTTTTAACTTTTTTATACATAAACAACATATCCAAAAAAATATCAGTCTCGGTTCACATGTATTTCGAAATGTAGGTATATAATAACAGGTCTAATATACTAGTATAGACAATAAAACAAAAATTAAACCATGATTAATAAAATTGTCACTCGGTTATAAATCATTCTCATTTACGATTCGACATGAACAGAAATAAGACAGCATAGCATACTAAAGGATAAAATCTGTAACGATGCGGATCGAAGCAGCTCTGTTTGCAAATTATGTGGAACCTTTAATATACAAATTGCCTGGAAACGATTTAAATCAGATTTAAATAAATACTACTCGGCGCTGGATTCTGGACAATAGCAATTCCCTAGCTCGTAAGCAAGTTTTAAGACAAATTGTATTCGTTTTGTTTTACTAGTATATAGTTTTTTTTCTGTTGCCGCGAAAAAGGTTTAGTTGATAACCCTTCACAAAAGATTTGTTTTGTCAAAACTAACCTCAAAAGTTTTGAGGGTAGGTATGTTAAATTTTTTTCGCATGATGAGTCATATCCGTCGTTGAACCGATATGGGTTCCACGCCGCTTTACGGGCTAGTATATACAATAAAACATAAAACATTTTATTGATGCCACAATATTTTATAATGTCGTCAAACAAGCACATACAATATTACTACGCCACCTTTTATACCCTCAACACAAGGAAGCCTTTTGGTTAAAAGTGATCTCTTCCAGATCTTGAAATTTCAGAAATCGGTGATGCGTGGAAAATTGACAAAAAACCAAAATTTATTTTCATTTATCTGGACGGTGTGATGTAGTTATAGCTTCGGAAATTCGGTCTAGTGTTTGAATTTAACTTCATAGATTGAAGTTGGTTTTTCTTTTTTCGGGGACAATCGAATTATTCAATAATCTAAGCTGATGGACTAATTATCTTATTTAGTCGTTCCGCCTATTGACTTGTGCCTGATTCACCCATAACAGAATTAAATAGTGAGAACGTCTAATTCACTACAAAAGCTGTAATGTCATAGTGGCGCGAATGTCTGATTCATAATCGTGAGGTCATAGGTTCAGGACCTGTGTCAACACTTCTACGTAATTTTGAAAGTGTGAATGTACGAGTTAAACATCACCACTGGCTTTAACGATGAAGAAAAACATCAAAAGAAGACCACCATGATATCGATGACATGTGGCATCCTTCAACTCGGATTTGACCTTGACTCTCTTATTGTGAGGCCCAGTCCCAACAATGGGAAGATAACTTGGGCTGTTATGACGATAATTACTATATCACCCATACTGACATAGTATTGCTTTTACATAAAGGAAACTATATTACTCTCGATATGACGACACCTAATTTATATCCATCAGGGAATACCTACTCCGGCCTCGAATTCCACAATTTAGATGTTCTTAATATGAAAGCGACCCTCTCCGCAATCATAAGAAATTTTAGGGCATAGAGATAAACCATCTGCTATCCGTCGGTAACGAGCGCAGTTCAGTACACGGTAATGATTTAGTTTGATTTCTCTTCATGTTCCAATAGCTGCGTGACACTGTGCTATTATGTGGCAGGCTTGTTGCTTACCATCAGACACATGTCTCGCTCGTCTCGTCATTCTATACTTAAAAAAAATGACTTTTATTGTTCGCGAATATCGTATATTTTCAAAATAGTTTGTTTCGATTTTATTTAAAAGTACGTAAGTAAATTTTTATTTTAAAACTCTTAAGGTTCCGATTAAATAGGTGAAACTGGATAATTTCACTCGCGGCGAATATGATTGCCTAATCAGCGCGGAAATGCAGCCAGCGTTTTAGTTATCTTGTAACCACACACAGACATCAAACCGCACACCGGATACCAACTTTAGATTAATTATGTTCTCAAACATTTGAATAAAATTAAACTTTAAGTTTACGTTATTTCAATACATATTTCTTCAAAATATTACAAGTCTAAATATTAGTACTAGTCCGACTTTCTGTTGAGTAAATCTGGAGAAATACCTACTACACTTTTGATAGTTATTACGCTGCCAAGCAGTACTGCGTTCCGATGTCTAAGGGCAATGTGTCTAGAGAATTTACAGGGTAAACAGATAAATCTTTTTTAACCGCATGTTCTCGACCACCTTAGAGCGTGCTTGAGAGAAGAAACCAATTCACTCACGATTTGAAGAGACCAACATGTTAAACACCGGAAAAAAACAACTTAAGCGCGCCGCCTTCCATAGCCTAGAGTCCCTAGACGTTCGTATTACGAAACCGTCGTATTTCTCTGGATGACAAGGAGTGTAGTACTGGGCAATAATTTGTACCCTTCAGATATACAGCTGTGCCACAGTGCTGTTTACAAAGCCGTGTTGTTTACGTGCTAAGTTACGACTGACCTAATCGGAAGCACGGCAACTACCGATCCGTAGCACTTGGTTCGATTCCCACGTGCATAATTTCCTTTTCGATGTCATGTGCGTTAGCCGCTAACTTAGAAACTGTGATCTGAGGAAACTAATAGACTACAGGCCCGTGAACAAAATGTACGGAGTAAATGAACCACCAGGAGACCTATGTAGGATGATAGAAGGGTATAAAGTAATAAGATACAGCACTATACCGTATTCGTGATTTTCCGACGATTTACAGATTACATTTGGGCATTTGATTATGTACGGCATTGGTCCCATACACCCATACAGTTTCAATACCTCTCCTAATCCATTATTTCGCAATGCCGTACAAAAATCATGCGACAAGGAGAAATGATCGAGGGTTGCAACCCCCCCATCTTCGACTGTACTCAGTTAGACAGCTTACAAGTGACGGCAGTGAATATAATTACTTTGTACAGTCCGCGAGGTATAAGCTGAGCTTTGCATTAGTGTGAGTGATCACCAAAAGTACAGTCAGACGCAGGACGCTGTGACCATGTTCTCTTAATAAGGTGTTTCTTCAAACCAGAAGTGCTGCCATCTGAATATGATTTTGATGAAGTGTGAGTGGTGTCAATATATGTTTCATCGGTATAAACGATAGGCCTGCCCTGAATAAGTACGGTATTCGGAAATTTTAAGTAAATAAGTTATACGTAGGTGACGGATCTCATGCTTTTCCATTAAAAATTTTCTGTTATTCTCTGTCCTTGACCATTTGAATCCTAAAAGAGATACTTCTTTTCGCAATGACCATATTGATCCTGGATAGTTAATGTCAGCTTGTTGTTTAAGAGTTTGTTGTCTGACTGTACTTTTGGTAATAGATGCGTATGCATGTGATCACTCACACTAATGCACAGCTCAGCTTATACCTCGCGGACTGTACCCTTCTATAATCCTACATATGTAGGTCTCCTGGTGGTTCATTTACTACGTAAATTTTGTTCACGGGCCTGTAGTCTATAACATATTTCTAAATTGTTTTCAAGGCCATGCCTAATCTTGCACCCGCACTGGGCACTGGGGAACCGTGGGGGATTATGACCTTGACTATTTCCCTGCGAGAGAAAAGGCCACGAGTCCTAGCTAGCAGTAGGAACGTTTCGTGAGCTGATTATGCTTGTGCTAAGTCGGTGACGCAAACTTATAAGATTTTGGTCTACCAAAATGTGCTCAATGTGGTTATTTTCAGTTATAGAAGTCGAAATTGTATTGTTACAAAATTTAAAACGACTCGTCATCGGCGTCCATTCTTGTCGCGAGACACCGAAGCGTAGGTCCGTCTGGTTAGTACACCAGGATGTTTAACTACAAATATTTGGTGTATTTGAGGTAAATGTGTGTTCAGCGCTTAAGTACGTGATTAAAATAAAATGGCAGGTTCACCTGCACCCAGGCATATTAATTTGCAGCTTCACGCTCAATATAAATGGTGTTTATTTATGGCTATTCTACGTGGTTTAAATCGATTTAAATTTGTTCTTATTGGGTTATACGTATTTTTTAGTTTATTCTACTGTTCCACGCAAAAGCACATTGTTAATAGTTTGTAAATATATTACATAATTTCCGAAAAAGCAACCTGTTATCACATAATTTAAATAACATAATTTCATAATTGCAAAAAAATATCAAACATTTATTTCATGTTACTCTTATCTTTGATTTAATTAATAATTAACATTAACTACGCTCATTTAACTTAAAAAAAAGAATTGAACTTATTTTCGTCTTCTGTGCTTTTGATGTTAAAACTTTGAATGCTTATTTCTTAGCTGTTTTGACTTTGTTCAACAATGCTTGGGTTAGTAAAACGGTGGATAAGAAATGAGAAACTAACATGGTTGCAATAATTTCTGCTCTGAACGTTCAAAGTGTGGAATATTCATTATGTTTATTACGAGTAAGTATATCACTCAAAAACATTAGAACCTTGCATTTCCATGACTCTTTCAGGATGCCGGGTATAATATATGTGGAGATTTGTCCTTTTAATGTAAGTTTGATTTTTCAGTGCATATTATCCTATATTCTGCCTTAATATTCAAGTGATACAGAATAGTTTCATGTATAATAAACAACAGCATACTGCGTGCACTTCACTTGTTAGTCGATATTTATACAATACTAGCATATATGCTACTTGGAATACAATAAATGCTAAACTAAACACAAAAAAAAAAATATCCAACCGTTTAGAAGGAGTTCAACGATAAACTTCGATTCTACATTTTTTTGCTCTGGTTTTCTCGTGGTGAATATTTTTGCTTGCAAGCACTTGCGATTTGTTGCACTTGATGAATACTTTCATGAACAGATCCGCTGATTGAGCTGAGCAATTGAGACTTTATTGTACGATATATATGTGAGCCAAAACAAAATTTTAAAAAATAGTCATTCTTGCTTTCAGTACCGTAGATTTTTTTGATGAGCTTTGAGACAATAGCGATTTAAAGTGAGACAGCGAGATTAACTAGAACTACAGCACCCAATCTTTTTATAAAAGAGCTATGGGCTTAGCAACCAAAAAAACCAGAGCAAATCTTCCTAAGTTATTGAAAATTTCATTAATTTTGAGATATGAAATATTCAAAATCAAATTATTACCTATAACATCCTACTAATATTTATAAGTGTAAAGCTTATATATTTGTTCAATCATGTCGTGAAGTCTGAACTAGGAACACAATTAAATTATATTATGGAAGAACACGTAGGATACTTTTTATTCCAGACAAATAGAGGGAACAGGAACTACGTGGGTTAAATAGCGGGGTGCTGCTAACATAACATGTAACATAACACACTTACCTACGTATATATTTAAACCACAAACAAGTATAATGAGTCTAGCATACATAGAATTAACATTCACAGCCACACATCATTTGCAATAACCATCAATCCATTTCTTCAATGCCTGATTTCTTCACATCCAGCTCCCTGCATTAGCATCCCCGATTGAGTTATCATCGTAATGGGGATAATGGGATTTAAATTGGCCCCTGACACCTGGGACGACCTATCAGAATGGCCATATTCTACAAGTGCCGCGGTTAGGTTGACCACGATAATGTGATAAAATAACAAGTTACCTTGTCATTTTATCGTACACAATAATCATACACTCGTTATTATACGACTCTGATATCGTTATTATCTAACTAGTATAAAATCTGATTTGGAAATTTGCGTCAAACACATATGTAAATCCTAGAAAACGACAGCACAAATACTTGGTCTACATTTACTACAACAGATTATTCATGCATTATCAATGGGAACTTTAAATACGATTTCTTTATTTACTATCTTGTCATATAAAGAGAGTATTAGACTTTCATTTATTTAAATGGGTAAACGAGTAACTCACGTGTAATATGGTCGGTCAATCCGAGTCGAGTTTCGGTCGCGTCTGGCGGTCTTTTTCAAGGAGAGTGAACGCGCGTGATGGCTGCCCGTTTGGCACTGCGGGCTACGGCGTGGCACGCACGCAAGCACGCAGCCATCACGCTCGTGCACTCTCTAAAAAAAAGGCCGCCGGACGCGGCTGAAACTCGAGTCGTATTGACAGATCATATATTACGCGTGAGTTACCCGTTTACACAATTAAATACCTGTTACGTAAATTTTCAAACTATAATTATAATTTTGTACTTTAATTTAGGTGTTAGTTAATAAGAAAACGACCATGTGCCTTTGCCCTTGCAAAGACGTAGACTTTTTCTATTCTAGGTTTTAACTTAACATTGACCTTTTGTTAAAATTTACATTAATTCTGAACGTGGTCATACTGTTTTTGTGAATTACTGGCCTCCAATATGCATGTCCGTAGCAAATGTCCGTATGCAAGCCGATTGAGTTTTTTACATTTCGTCTACAGACGTTATTTGCAATTGTATCAAGATTTTTTGTTTAAATTAGTATCGAGTCATTATAGACACAAGAATTAATATAAGAAAACTGAGAGGTTCAAAATAAAAAAAAATGTAAAATTATATCATACGTCTTTGTATAGGTAGAACTCTTTGCAAAGTCCACCTGGGGAAGTACCACACTTATGTCAGTTTTTCTCATCATTCTCATATCAGCCGAAGGACGTCCAGTGTGGGACGAAGGCCTCCCCCCAAAGATCTCCACAAAGACCGGTCTTGCACCGCCCGCATACAACGATTTCCGGCGACCTTCACCAGATCGTCGGTCCATCTTGCGGGAGGCCTGCCAACGCTGTGTTTTCCGGTACGTGGTCGCCACTCAAGAACCTTTCCGCCCCAACGGCCGTCAGTTCTGCGAGCTATGTGCCCCGCCCATTGCCACTTAAGTTTGGCAACTCGGTGAGCTGTGTCGGTTACTTTGGTTCTCCTGCGGATTTCCTCATTTCTGATTCTATCACGCAGGGAAACTCCGAGCATGGCTCTTTCCATTGCCCTTTGGGTAACTTTGAGCTTTATTACGAGACCCATAGTAAGCGTAGTAAGGTCGGTTACTATAGGTCAGTTTTTCTATCGCGTGTAAATAGTCAGTGTTCTGGTTTGAAAGGTAAAGTTTCCAGAGAAATGACACAGCATAGAGATAAATCATCTTATATTATCTCAGGGTATAATAAGCACAGTGCAGTGCTAGGCAATGATATGTATTCTTCATGTTTCAATAGCTGAGTGACACTGTGCCGCTACCATCAAGCACATGTCCTGCTCGTCTCGTCACTGTATACTGTAAAAAAAGGGGTAGATAATAATACACCCTCAGTTTTGTCTACCAACGACGGGGATGATCATGACCTTCCATAAAGGGGTGTACCCTATAGCCCTAACGGGCAGGAGTAATCTGACAGCTGTTATGTTGACTTGTAGCGTTATAGCCGGTGTAGAGTTAGCACACTATGTTCTTATGATCTGATGTCGGCTGACTTATTAATTTTTTATATTAGTAATTTTCCCCGCAAGAAGCCTGTGTGCTATTCCAAAATATAAGCTGTTTTTGAAATTCATAATATTAGCAGGCATGATTAAAAGGTAAAATTTAGTACTGATATATACATAACTGCCTGATTTTTGTCTTTAAAAGTGTTAATTTCGGTCAGGTCGGCAGTAGGTATTTGAAATCACAGTGCAAAAAAATGCATGCAAACAATCGTCTAATTCACGATCAAGGTTAAAGGTCAATGACCGTGGTGGAGACCGTGGGGCACTACTAGCGGATTACATATCGCAACTCTTTCGGTTAGTAAACCCTTTCTGAGCTACCTTGTGTTTTCTCATCATCGCGTGGCCATTAAAATAAATAGGGATGAGCCCTTCCCCTAGGCTGAGTTTACGGCTTGCTAAACGATCCGTTATTGTGTTTAACGACCTTATAACTGGTTATTTTACGAGTATTCATTTGTTTCAATGGATTGCAGACAATTGCAATTGCTGTGATTGCAGGATGGTGACTAAACGGCGAATCGAACAGGCTTGTGTGTGATGGCTATGTACGGAAATGCATTTTACATTGACAGTTAATAGTTTAAATTTCTCAAAATATCACATACCGTTAAAAAATTACTGTGTTCTGGTTGGAAAGGCAATGTTTCTAGAGAAATTACAGGGCTTATAGATATTATATCTTGGATCTCTGGGTGACGAGCGTAGTTCAGTGCTAGGTAATGATTTGGCCTGTTTGTGTTCCAATAGCTGTGTGTCACTGTGCTGTTATGTGGCAGGCATGTTGCTTGCCATCAGGCACATGTCCTGATAGTCTAGTCACTCATTATTTTAAAAAAAAAACAGCAGCCTGCGGTTTTGCCTGCGTATTTTTCCCGATCCCGTATTTTTTTCGAAATAAAAAGTATCATATGTATAATTTCAAACTATCTATATATTTGTAAACTATCTATCTATGTACCAAATTTTATTAATATCCTTTCAGTAGTTTTACGTGAAAGAGTAACAAATATCCATACGTACACGAAAACTTTCGCATTTATAATTTTAGTAGCATTAATAGAATGTGAAAACTCTAATTAAATCAGCAAAACCATGAAGGGCGGCTAGTATTATTTGAATAAAGAAATCAATAAAAAAATCTTTAAAAATTAAATAATGTCATAAAGTTTGTTAATTGCATCGAACACAGGAAGGCATAAGTAAGTAATTAAAAAATCAAGTTCTGGCGGATGTAACTTGGTAACAAATTCAAGATAAGTGAAATATGCGTTTAAATTTAATTAGCACTTATGCTGTTATAACATTTATACTGTTAAAAAAACACTCAGTTTATACAATTTGCATTCATTAACTTTAAAATAAATTTAACGCAACATCTAAATCGACGAAATAATTTTAGACATTCAGTCCAATCCAGAAGGCTTAACTTAAAAAGCGGAAACAAAAATACCTAATTATAAAATTAGCCGCCATAATTATTACTAATCTGCATTGAGCTGATTTTTATGCAGATTTTTTTAGTTGTCCTCAGATCAGCTTCAGGCTCATTTTAAGGTCAAGCGTACCACCGAAATTCAATATTTTTGTTTATGATTAAGGTTATTTTAATTTTTATAATTTATATGAAAAAATATTGTTTTCTTGTGTTTTTTTTACAGCAAAAATATCTAAAAACACAAATTAAATTGAAGTGTCTCCTTGTAATTTAAAATAAACAACTTAAATGACTACATAAATGACATAAATGACTTAAAAAAAAAATGGCTACACTATGGCTCAGCCAATTGTGTATAGCTTTTGATAATACTTTTTTTAATACTTGTAGTAACCATTTCAGAGGTGGTCCCAAAAATTTTTTTATTGACATCGGTGTAGCGTTTCTGAAATATCAACATTAGGTAATCTTAAACATTACATACATAACAACATTATGTAGATAAAATTTGCTCACCTCAATAATATATTTGTAGGTACATCGCTGTTTCTTTAGAACAGTGTGTTCAGTTAATTATACAATTTTTTTTTCATCTGAGTTTAATTTTGAATGTAAAAAAGTTTTTTTTTTTTTTAAGAAAATGCATTTATGAAAGTATAAACATAAAAAATCTAAATAGATTATAAAAAGGCATTTCTAAGCCCTGAAGCAAATCGATTAGAAGCGAAGAGCTTCCGTAGTGATTTATACGGAACCCAGCCGTGGGTGGTCCCATTTCACAACCTCCGCAACTAGTCGAAGCCTATAATTAATTAAAATAAAGAAACACCTGTTGTTTACTGAAGATTGTTATTAATGATCTATCTTTAATTGTTAAAAAAGCGCGTAAGAGGAAGCATTGATTGAACGCTTCTATGTAAGAGCAATTTATAATTAGACTAGCTTGACTTCGTTTGGATTGAAATAAAATAATCAGGACGTCTACGAAAACGTAATTTCGTAATAAACTCGCGACTTTCCAACGCCGATTCTACTTCGATCCGTCGATTTGTCCGTTTAAATGTTCTAATTATTAGAGTATGCTTGGAACATTTAAACGTCAAACAATGTTGTATCGGACGAAACGAAGTAGAACGAGAGTAGGAAAGTCGCGAGTTTTTTGACGTGACAACGTCTTATAATTCGATGAAGCCGGCTGCACGCCCGCAAAACATGACGTCATGTAACGTTACCGCCGTTACCTCGCCGCCGGCGTTACCTCGCTCTAAGGCGTAGTTGAAGTTGTCACGTTCAACTAACGTCAGTAACCCGACTTTACAGACAACCATTTTTTTTTTCTAAATTATGTTTTCGTATAAATAGAGTAGACGTCCAGAATACTCAATATGTCCTTTTCTTTTTATCGGGCAGAGCCTTTAGTAACAAATCTAAAACACAATGAGAACTACACACTAAGCTACATACCTAACCAACTGCTTACACTAAGCACATCTAAATGATCCATAGGCCAATGAAGGTTTACATATAACAAAGATGTGCATGCCCACTACCAGTCGGAAGCGTGCATGATTCGTAACTACTCAAACAATGACATTTATACACACACCTACATTTTTTTAAATAAAAACGTTGGAGCGTCCCTAGTTTTTAACCGCATTGATTCGTGTTATTTTCGTGCAATAAAAAGGAACCTGTGTGTAATCTAGAGGATAATAAGTTCGTTAAACGTGTTCTATATTTAAACCTAATCCGTTCAGTCGTTACGACGTAATTGAACAACAAACATACAAAACATAAAACTTTAACATTTGTAATATTAATATGATTAATAAATTATGCAAAAGACGCTAATAACGAAATATGATGCCAAAACCACTTTTAATCTCCGCTCTTGAAATTCGCCTAAAGCTTGAAGTTTCACAACGTATTAAATTTCGGAAGCCCGATAAGTGCTTCATATCCTTTGATTTTGGCTTTTTAGAGAGTTTTTTAATAATGAAGCTATGGTAGCAAGATCGTTTGAATAGAGATGATGACTGTGAGTGACGAGACGAGCAGGACACGTGCCCGATGGTAAGCAACATGCCTGCCACATAACAGCACAATGACACGCAGCTATTGGAACATGAAGAGTCCAAATCATTACCTAGCACTGCACTGCGCTCGTCACCCAGAGATCTAAGTTGTTTTATCTCTAAGCCCTCACTGGAAACATTGCCCTTCGAACCGGAACACAGTAATGTTTCCACATTACTGCTTGGGGGTAGAATAACTGGCAAAGGTGTGGTCCTTCCCCAGGCGGACTCTGCTAAGAGTCCTACCACTACTAAACGATTTCAGCTGGCTCTATTACAGTTTTCCTAATATACTATAGAGTATAGAGGTATATTTATTATGATACATTACCTTAATAACCTACCTACCTAGTTTTGAAGGGTGAAACGACGTTTTCTAAAAATGATACCTAAATAGGTTGATTTATCGGCCACGTAAATCTTTGCAAACTATTTATTAGTAAAATCGTTAGAACATGTTTTGAAACACTTTCGAGACTCAGATTATGTAAATGTTTTGTAAGTACAATAATTGATCCCTTAAAGGTACTATTTATGTGATACAATATTCAACCTTCCGATCGCTCCGAAGTTCAAAGAGACATCGTTTATCGGTAGGTATCTAGAAGCCCCTGGTAGGTATTTATTTGGCGGCCACGTGTGGGGAGACCGTGGGAACGGAGCTCCCTACGTCTCGCCATAGGTATATTGTTTCTTGAGCACATGCCAGTGGCACGATAGGATAATAAGGATATACTTATTTTCAAGGATTACTTATTAATAAGGATATATGATAATAAGGATATAGTTATTATCCTACTCATTCTACTAATATTATAGATGTCAAAATTTGGATGCTTGTTACTCAATCATGACAGAATGACTTAATAGATTGGATTGAAATTTAGAACACAGTGGGATTATTGACTGAAATAGCATATAGGTTACTTTTTATCGCGAAAAGACGTATTTTTGTTTCACAACAATAAGGACAAAATAATAATTATAAGTTGTTCCCGGAACAAAGTATAGGTAGGTACGCATATTTACAATTAATGTATCATTAGGTTGATGTTTTTGTAGTGGTAGGACTCTTAGCAGAGTCCGCCTGTGGAAGTACCACACCTTTGCCAGCTATTCTACCGCCAAGCAGTAATGTGCAAACATTACTGTGTTCTGGTCAGTGCTAGGTAATGACTTGGATTCTTCATGTTCCAATAGCTGCGTGTCACTGTGCTGTTATGGTGGCAGGCGTTGTTTTGTTTGTGGTGTTATTTACCATCAGGCACATGTTCTGCTCGTCTCGTCACTTTATGCTATATAAAATAAAAGTTAGAAAAATATTGTATAATTATTTTAAACGTGCATATTTATAATTTTAGTGTTTTAACCCGGTAATTAATATGGTTATTCTCTCGTAGTTGTGCGACTCTTTGTAGAGTCAGAGACAGAGAGAGAGAGAGTTGGGAAAGTACCATACCTATGCCAGTTATTCTACCGCCAAGCAGTAATGTGCAAACAATACTGTTTCCTATTTAAGGGGCAATAAAATAAAAAAAACACTTATTTCAAGTAACATAAGACTCATAAACATTCATATAAATTAATTTCGTCACATTACAATAAAATTACATTATATTCAATAGTCATTAAATTATTCATCATTATTACGTAGTAATGTTTCCAGAAAAAAAACTCTGGTAAGACATATAATACCTAATTCACCTTAAATTCCCGAGTGACGAGCGCAGACCAGTACCTACTAGGCAGTTATTTATGCTCAAAAAGCTGCGTGGAACTTACAAACAACGCAGGCTTGTTGTTTACCATCAGACCTGTATTCCAAAAAAAAAATGTTTAATAAATTAAAATATGTTTTTTAAAGTAACACCACATCCACACTATTCCCCCGCAGTTCCCGTTTGATAGAGTACGCGTCCCGCATAAAAAGGAAGATTCGCCATCTGCCTTCCCTTTGAACATCATGTAAGTACCAATTTACACTTCGCTCTGACAGTCAGAACTAAATCTTATTTCGTATACAGTAAGGATCAACGGAGCACTAAATAACAATTTGCTGTAAAAGGAGTTAAGTACATAGTATTTTCAAGAACTTCATTGAGTTCTTAGATTGTTTATTATCATTATTATTCAAACATTTTGAGGAAAACTTTATTTTATGAAATGTAAAATCTAAGAAATATTTTGTTTATGTTCGTAGGAACAAAAACCTTTTGATTTTGGATGGAACATCAAAAATCAGAGCTGTTTTGAGTTTTTTTTTAATAAACATGTGTCGTACTTATTCCATTGTGAAGAGTCCTGCCTAGCACTGCACTGCGCTCATCACCCAGAGTTGCAAGTAAATTCGTTTTGCTCTTCAAACCGGAACACAGTCATATTTGCACATTACAGCTTGCCGGTCACATAACTGGTAAACGTGTGGTCCTTCCCCAGGTGGACTCTCCATAGAGTCAGTAATAAGTACCAAGTAACTACTAGGTCCTTTTATAAAAAAAAATCTTCATACCTGTAGTAGACTACCTGAGTACCTATTGTAAAATAACACTTTGGTATATAATACATTATACAATATAATACAAATACATTATATTTTAATGGTTGACACTTATTTGTACGACACTCTTTATCGTACAATAAAATGTTAAATTTAAACTTTAAAAATGTATGTTTGTATGCTCTTTTTTTTTAATTGACGTGTAAATTGTACATTTATGAATAAATAAACTTTGACTTTGACTTTATAAAGTAGTACCTATTACTATTAAGCGATGTTAATATAGGTACCTACTAACGGAGCAGGAATTGTCGCAATATTATATGTATCTCTCAAATATATGTTATACGAGCAGCTTCCCATGGTTTTACCCGCGTAGTTCAGCATTCTGTGATTTTCCGTGCTAAAAAGTAGCCTATACGCTATCCAATCCTAGCGGTATATTTAAATGTATGCCAAATTTCAATCAGATCCGTTCAGATCTTCCGACGTGGTCGAGCAACAAACATCCATATATCCAAAGTTTCGCATTTAATGGTAATACACTAGTGGCCCGTTCCGGCTTCGCTCACATATTGTCATACAAGATTATTAATCGAAATAATAACTATCCTATTGTTCAAGTTGAATCAAACTGCATAGGGTACGCAAATTTTGTTTAAAATCGGTTAAGTAGTTTAGAAGTACATCCTGGACAAACAACGTGACGCGTAATTTATTAAGAAAGATATTAGAAGTATTCAAAATGTCGAATATAGGTATATAACGGTAGTCTTTCACAGGAAATGAAACGGGAAGTTGTATAAGTAGCAAGTACTACAAAACGTTAATTCGTTTAGTTTTATTTTATTAAATATTAGTTTGCGTATATATAAATTATTTTATTATTATTATTGCTCTTATAAAATAAAACTAACGAATTTTTACACAGGTTAGGTCCTAAGCAACTCTCATATAAAAATAGGTACCTTGATTGTGTTATATTTTGGTTTTGGTTCTTAAAAGTAAACATACAACTTCATATCTGAAATACTTCAGATAAAATGACATGACTACTCATTTCTTTGATACTATGAGTTTACCGCCATAACACACAATCGATCAAAATTGAATCATCAAAATACGTTCACAGCAGACTAAAACATTAACAACTAAACATACAGAAAACGCATAGACGAATTGAAAGGATCTATTTCCTAATCAGTAAAAAAGAAAACAGTATCTCATGCTACAAACAGCCTCGTGCTACGAACTCGTAGACCGCTAAAACCGTTATGACTCGACGACGACCGAAATCATCAAAACATACCTAAACTCCAACTTTCAAATCTTATCTACAAACAGTAATTACTAGTAATCCTCGACAAGCAGTGCCCACGTGCCGTAAAGCTATTATTACGAAGTAGGTAGCGAGCTCATAATTGTATTAATCATTGAACGCGACCGGCCGCCGTCGATTTTCTTCAACAAAGTGCTCTTGTTTGTTTTTTTCGTAAGGAAGTCGCCGAAGGTGAACCGTGGGAACGGCGGGCGGGTGCACTTCCCAAAACATCGAAGCACGGCAGCCAGCCTGACATGCGCCGCACGAAACGAGACAAAACATCTAACGCCACACAACACAGAAAGAGACGGAACGCATGACGTGTGCGCGCCAAGCGACAGCTCACAATCGCGTGATCATCTACAAGAAATAATAAAACGCCAATAAAAGAAACACGAGACAACGGTAACAGCGCGCGTGCGAGAGAGACAGACGCAGTGGCCGAAGGCGAAGGCTCGCGCGCGCTCGTACCGCGTTCGAATTTCAAAGATCAATGATCGATACGAACGCGCGCCAAGTCGACGCTTTGGAAAGATAGAGAGGGCTGAATTTTGTACGATGAAAGATAAGGATGGGAGATTTGGCTCGTGGCCTTTTCAGCACGGGCCGAGGTGTTTGACAGGAGTGACGACAGAGGGCATTTATTTTCACAATACAAAAATGGTTAATTGTTAACTTTTACAATTCAATATCTTTAATAAAATTGTTTTTTTTTTATAAATTAGTTAGAATTTAGTTTAGTTAGAATTAAAATACATTACCACCACTAAACAAAGACAAAAAATCTGATATTTCTAAGTATATTTTTGGGAGCTTTTTTTCTTAATGATGTTATTATTAGATGTATTTTGATTAAATTTAAATTATCCAGTAAAATCACAATTGTCGGTATAGAGTTCTTTAAAAAATAATTTTGTTTATTATTAATCTATTACATTTTAAAATTTTGTGAATTTACAATATTTAACTAAAACAAAACTAAAAAATAATTCAAACTAAAATGTCATTATACATTTTTCAGTATTTGTAAATACAAATTAATTTTCACTGTGCACTGAAAATCGACTGCAGCGACATAGCGGTCCAAGAGTCAAACTTTAAAAGTTCTACATGTTATTACTAGATGGCTGTAGTTGTACCATACGAAACGTTGTTCAGACAATTTCTTCGATTGTTTTGTAAAATATTTATTTGTGAGTTAGTCCCGTTATCAAGTCCTTAAAAATAATCTTATTTTTTAGGACTAGGATAGAGATTGCTAGACTAGGATAGAGGAGTGTTTGTGTTCTCACGGCAAGCTTTTATTTACCTCACGGTGATTTACCTTCATCAATATAATTTCTATAATTTAATAAAATGGTGGGTTTGATTGCATTTAAATACAAGCTTGTTACTACAATATTTTTTTACATTGTATTTATTGTACCTATAGAGTGACGCGACGAGCCAGTTATGTGCCTGATGATAAGCAACATGTCTGCCCATATCAGCAAAGCGACACATAGCTAGGAACATGAAGTGTTCAAATCATTACCTAGCACTGCACTGCGCCCGTCACCCCGAGATATAAGATGTTTTATCTCTAAGCCCAGTAATTTCACTGGACACATTGCAATTCAAACAGTCTCACAATCACAGGGATGACTTCACATTACTGCTTGGCGGTAGAATAACTGATAAAGGTGTGGTACTTCCCCAGGCAGACCCTACAAAGAGTCTCAACATTACAAAAAAAGTTATCCACATCCTAATTACGTAAAGATTGAAAATGTATGTCGGTACGTTTATCTCAACTTGTCAACACTCCCATTCACTCTCTTTGCATTAATCCCTCATTGACATAGTAGGTAGGCACTACCACACTTATTTCGGTTTTTCTCCACCACTGTAACCATTCAATAATGCAAAAAAATATTCAACGAGGTGATCGTCATCGTGTCTTATAACTTGACAAACATATGATAGTCTATTCTCAAAAAGAAAAACCTACATCCTTCCTATAAGTATTTCAATTTCAGCAACATTGTTTTATACAAATGAGAACGGTCTGAGATGAAATCGTTCGTTATAATTATGATATCGTTAAGAAGCAATAAAAAACCTAAAAAACGCGTATATTACTTGTAAAAATGGAACGTTAATTTAAATCATTAATTATGGAGACTTTGTAGGTAAGATTCAATTTATCTGCGGTTGTTCTGTGTTGTGGTTAATAATAGTATGCGCCACGATACAAAAGTTACGGTTGTAATGACGAACTATGCATTTTATTAGGAGTGCTATTATTATCACTTAGTTATGACGACAGTAACCCCACCCGTGTAGTGATTATATAATTTTGTGGGCAAACAATGAATGCGAAAAATAAATGTTGACGAAGATAATAAACTATAGAAAGGTATTCGAAATTCAAACTAGCCATTTCTATTGGATTTACTAGTTATTTATCCATTGAAAACAATTGGGACACTTGCATTTTTATGTTCAAATATAAATTAAATAGGGTTACAATTAATTTAAATTGAACGTTTCAAATGAATATAATGAGAGAGAATACATTTTCTTACTCTCCGAAAAGAAAATGCGAAATTATACAAAGGTAAGTATCTATTTGAAATTCAAACCAGGCATTTTGTTGGGACTTAAGTTCTAATTATTTTTGGATTGAAAACAATAATGACAATTCTGAACTTCTGCGTTATTATATTTGAATATAAATTAAATTTAATTATATAATTTTTTGTCACGCAAATATTTGAACATGAAGAGTCAAAATCACTACGTTGGACTGCTCTTACTGCTAGTTTAGTGACGTATGCAATTTAGTTAAAGTGCCTTATTAGAAATATGTTTAAGTATAATTTTGTCAACTTGAGTTCGTTTGACACGTCAAAAATTTCCGTACCACTTTGACTTTGTTCGAAAATTTCACAGATTTTAGGTCACTTAAGTCTTAAGTAAACGTTAGGAACACGGTGGTTAATTTTTGTTATAATCAAAAAAAGGTCTAGATGTAAGTTTAATAAACTAGCCTACGTACTAAAAAGTATAAATTACAATTTTATAAAAGTGTCAGTCTAAGTGGTTTATCTGATAAAACTGTCTAGTTAATAGTCTCTCGACATATAAAGCTTGCTTCCGCTTAAAACGTTATCGAGCCTACTGATTAATTTTATAGATATTTTATTTCCTTTCAAGAACTGAGATACTTTAATTAATCAATTAAAATGAAATTGATATCTTAGCGATAAAAAATTACGGATGATACCATTTTTATACCGACATCCGAACAGGATAAGATTATTTGTTAAGTAAACGTTTTAAAAAAAAACTTTTACATTTGATTTTAAGAACTCAAGTGGCATTCTAATTAGAAACAAAAGAAGTCCGCCCAAACAAAAGACTCATTCATACGGCTAACGACGAGTTTCATATATAGAATCTTTTCATAACGGTCACCAATTAGAACAGCAGTGATTCACCTATTCAAATTCAAAAATAGAACGTTAGGAAGGCGTGTGCGGTTGGCGGAGGTGGGCCGAAACCGACCTCGGCATTGGCCGGCCACTCACCAATCACGGTAGGAGGTTGACCTAAGCGTGATACTTTCCCTGCGTTCGGTGAAAATTATGAAAAGTCGAATTTCATAGAAAATAATAAACTTTATCAGACTAATAGACTGGTTCTACAAACATTTAATTTCAACCTTACACGAGTCAAAATAGATGTCAAATTATTGAGTAAAGTGAAATTGAATGAGTAATTTTCAACACTTGTGTGGTCAAATAAGCATTAACAAAACAAATTAATATTTATTTTAAACGTACAAAGTAGAGCAGCAGTATGAAGTCTTAACTTGGACTCTGGTTGTACGGCCTAACCCAAATTGGATCTGTTTTCGAATGAAAGAAATTTATAATGTTGGTGAGGTTAGCTAAATTAAGAAGATAGATTCACAATTATGTAAATAGAAAGATCTTTATTGTGACCAATTAAAATATTTTAGCTACGGCTGGTCTAGTCGGGAGAACGGCGCCTGCCGTCTTTTCGAAGTCATGTGCGTAATGCCGCTAACTTAAAACGGCGAAGGAAAACATCGTGTGGAAACCGACATGTAGGTACCTAGAATCTTTCGAAGTCATGTGTCATCCACCGCACTGTGCCAGCGTGGTGGATTATCGCCTTAACTCTCTCCTTGTGAGAGAAGGCCCCGAGTCCCAGCAGTGGGAACATTTAGTGGGCTGCTGATGATGATGATGAAAATATTTTAGCAAAACACTAAACCGTGAAATTAGCGCGCTCATTCTGCTATTATAAGGCTGGCAGCCTGATAATAGCAGAGAACAATCTCTTCAAGACAACCAGCTTAAAGGAAAATCACCTAATATATAATCTACCTTTATTTAGGGTTACGCAGCAGACCCTTTATAAGGCCACGATTTTTTTAAAAATTAGAACTTCTTTTGGCGCGGCCCAGACAGATATTTCGTGGACTGTGAATTGAATTCTAGCGTCACACTCGGGAATGATAGGAAATCTTCGAGTAAACTCGGTACCACGGCCGTTGGCCATCTAGAAATGCGTCGGCAGTTCCCATTGGCCATGCTCATCGCCACGCCTTCCGGTTTCACCCGCGTACTTTCCAAAGTAAGCTATCAAATTTTGAGTTATAAGTTTTCACTTCTATCGGCAGTTCCTATGACTGCCAATTTTCTATTTGATATTAAACAGTTTTACCTATGGCAACCTTAAAGTTTTAAGCATAAGTACTTTAAAATATAGTCGCACAGCTGAGACTCGAGCCTTCTCTCAACAAGGAAGAGAATCCAGACCATAAATAACAAAGCTGGACACATGCGATTGTAGATGAGATGTTGCCGAATGACGCCTTGAAGTATGTCTTTCAATGGTTTCCTCACGATGCATTCCTTCATCGTTAAAGCCAGTGGCCTCGTACTTTTGCACCAGCAATAGTTTTCACTAGGTCACTAGGCTTTTTTGTAGCACCAATTTTAACATCGCGAAATAAAATATTAAATTGGAAAATATTAAACTGGTAAAAATGTTAAGTTGGATAAGATAATACTCGTGGACATGTCATGTAATTACTTTAGTCTTGTTAAGGAGACAAATGTGAAGATATATTTAAATAAGCTAATTAAGTTTCGCAACTATTAGGTCAATCCATGTAGATTGTAGATACTAATTAATATTAGCGTACAATTTTTTTAGTCCTAACAATAATTTATTTACTTTCAACAATGCTATAGCTATAGACTTCAGTCATAATGACAATAATAATGTGAAATAGGCAGCCCTTGAATAGGTAGCTTTTGGGTAGCTTTAAAGAAGATACAAAAGTTTGTAGTCAAATTGTCATAGACAATTTAATATTTGCATGCCGTAAGGTTGATTATGGAGTTCTCAATGTAAATATCTAAAGTCTTGTTGTACCTATATCATAATCGCAAATGAAGTAATTATTTATCTAATCGTATTTAGAGTAGTAGTGATCTTTTCTTTCAAATTTAAATCTAAAGTAAACAGATGCATTCAAGGTAAGCGTCCCACATTCCGTAATGACAGGCCGTAGTAAAAAATAATGTTTTAGATTGTAGTTAGTATTGCTTTAGTAATTGTGGTATGGCAGTGAATCTGCCCAAATAGCAATTTTTTGCCATTTCCATTCATAACAGATATGTGTGTGATAATTAAAAATAAAAATAAAATAAAATAAATTTATTTCAATCAAATAGATCTTAACTATACAATATTTTCTTACTTCTATAAACAGGTAGATTATTTTGTTAGCCTGAACTAGGTAGAACCTGTGTTTCAGGCGAGAGAAATGCTTATTTACCTAAGAGTTACATTTAGGAAGAAAATAAAACTAAACAATTTATTAGTAATTACGATATCGGTAAAAAGAAAAGGTATTTAAGAACTACTTTGCTTATCAAAATTATAGGTATGCAATTCCTTAATTATTTTGTAACTAATATCATATGCTCAGTTTCCTCATATGACAGAGTCAGCAAATACTCGGAGACAGTTTGTTTACAGTTATATAAATTTTGATTGTAGATGCATAACAATCTATTTACTCGATTGTAGAGTAATGGTCCTAGAAATATGAAAAATCTACTTGTGAAAGCGTGTTTTGTGTGTGCCAGCGAGATACATACAATATCCTTACGTCTCTTGTTAGTATTGTTAGTGGAGTATGATAGTATTTTGTGCTGTTTTATTGTCGTGTTCAATATAAATAATTGTCTTACAGTTAGGATGTTACAGGATTTATAGAGCCGTTCCGTAGAGAAGAGAAATGGGCGAAATGTTGCGACTTTCAGTATGGCTCTTTGTGCTCTTTCTACTGAAATCATTAATGTTTTGGAAGCCCCCCCCCATGATGTAATACAGTATGTTATTATCGATTGGCATAAAGCTTTATATACTTGCTTTATTAATTTAGTATCTACGATATGCCGTAATATTTTGAACACATAAATAAGCTTACGAAGTCTGTTTACTAGATTTTTTATATGTAGACGAAAGGATAGCGTGTCATCAATAATAACACCTAAGTATTTGATGTCATTTGCTCTTTCTATGGTTGGGCATTTTTGTAGGCAGACTGTTGGATTTGTGCATGTGTGCGCGTATAGTTGTAGGTTAGTTGTAGCTTGTTTATATTTACGCATAGCAAAATATATGTATTTTGTTTTATCCGCGTTTAGTGTTAGTAGGTTATTTGTTAGCCAATTATTCACCTTGTCAAAACCTCGCTGAGCAAATTCGTGCAGCATCATCTTGTTTGGGGCGGAAAATAAAATTGCAGTGTCATCAGCGTATGACAATATTTTGCCATGTTCTAGATTTAAGCTGCAAAGGTCGTTTATATAAACCAAGAAAAGGGTAGAACTGAGGGTTCCACCTTACGGATTGTACAATACGGATTGACAATTACGGATGTACGGATGTAGAAATGTTATATTATGGCTGGTTGCTATTATTCTACTTCCTTCTAAAGTTATAAATGCGAAAGTTAGGATATTTGTTGCTCAATCACGTAGAATTCCTGGACTACTTTTTATCATATATCATAAGCATGCATTTAAAATGTCTAAGCAAGCTAGGCTTCCATATTACAAGTTTTGTGTAGTTAAGAACTAGATCGTGTTAAAATATCATTCATCAGTAACAAAAGTTTCATATCAAAATTAGTTCAAAAATTGGTATTCACCGAAGCCTAATTAAATTGTCAAAAGATACAGGTATTTTTTTTCATATGTAGAAAAAAATATATCGAGCAAATCTCTGCCCCATTTCGCCTCCCACAATGGGGCACAAAACTTGAAACCCGTGCATATTCCAAATATAACAATAGACCACCTGTCTCTGCCACATTATGATTACGTTTCAATTTTTTTATAACACACAAGTGTGTATTTTGCTTGCAGGTAGAGTTTGGGTTAAACAAAAAACATAATGGATGACACATTTTTTTCACGATGATTTATTTTAAACAGTTTTACGCATAATTGATATTAACAAAAATAATAAAACAAATTATTATATCTAACTTATCTAGCTAATTTTGTCCCAAATCTATTGACCCTCCCTTCCCTCCCTCCAAAGGTCTCTATCGAGAGCTATTTAGAACCGATTGTTGTTGTGGACGTTAAGGTCGTTTTTCCAACTTTTTCGAAACGGTCCTAATGACTTTGGGGCCCAATCAGTACCTAGTTTTGCACATAGTTGTTCTAGTATACGACAGACTGTATTAAACTGGGCGTAATTAAATTTACGACTATGTATGGACTGATATATAAACTAACTAGCGGCCCATTCCGGCTGCGCTCGGATATTGTCATTTAAAGACAAAAACTATCCTATCTCTCAAGTTGGACCAGACTGCTCACGGTGTGCCAATTTAATTTAAAATCGGTTAAGTAGTTTAGGAATCCATCGCGGACAAACATCGTGACAGGAGATTTATATTAGATTAGATATTAGATAGATATTAGATTAGTTTAGAAAACACATAGGCTACTTTATATTCCCGGAAAATAACGAGAACGACGTGGGTAAAACCACTGGGTGGTGCTAGTCAAATAAATTGATGGAAATATTTATTACGGAAGGCTAGCTGTGTCATACAGTTAAAACCTTTCATTGACTTCTGCGTTAATTGGGATATTAGACTTTTTTTTAGTATCGATTTATTCTCGACATTCATATCTTCCGACAAGCAAATAAAATAAAATAAAACTGATCAGTAAAAAAGCTTACATGTAGGCATATCCATTATATTTTAAAAACTGTAAAGTTTGCTGCAGTTGTTGCAATATAATTTAAGCGTCTAAAATAAATAACAGTCCACGTTTCTTCTTTAAGATATTTCGCGCTTGTAGTTCAAGTAGCCCTTACATTGAAAGATGTAATCATTTTACTTCATTTTTCATTTTTATGAATGTTCTTACATCGGTCAAATGTATTAACGAACTACACCTACAGAGCGACCACTTTATCTTTAGAGTTGGACTAGTAAGTAAACTATATTTTTTATGTGATGTTTCTGGTTTATTGTTCGTAAATGTTACAGTGGCTCCCACGTTAGTTTTCTGATGATATTTTGGTCATATGATATTTGTATCGTTTATGTTATTGCCTTACCAACATTTTCATATAAATGGCGGGCGATAAAATATGGTACAATGTAGTCTAGATAATAAAAAAAAAACATTACCGTCAAAAACATAAGTGTCCATAAATTAGATATATTATAAGGAATAAAATAAATAAGGCTTTGAGGTAGTCATTTACGTCCATTTTTTTTTGAAAATTAGCCCATTACCTACATTCGGCTTACTTTAATTATTGATCAAAAACAAACAAATTTAAATTGCGTAGTTTTTCACTCATAATTTGTCTCTTTTTCCAACTGTGTAAATTGCCTTCTTAAATGAATATTAAAATTCAAGGATTTTTTCTAATTTTTGAATCGCCTTTGTACCTAATTGATTAATGTTTTACTGGTGGTACCTATGGCCTCGTCAAAGAAGTAAGTTGATACAATGAGATCATAATAATTTATTTCTCTACCGGGATATGATGGCATGCCATGATATACCACGGAAACAGGCCTATTTTTTTTTATTATTATCATATTTTCTGATGTCAAATTTTTAAATTTGGAATTTAAGTTCATATCAATGCACGTAATTTTACATACGACAGTAGGTACTAAGAGGATCAACATTTAAAATGTACTCTAGGACATATAAAATTTTGAATTGTGAAAATTGTTTTGGCATCATTCAAAACGAAGAAAAGAATTGATTATTTTTTTATATTTTTGTGCAAAGGTACTTTGACACTTAACTCCCTTCATGATATAAAAAATGAATAGATATTGGTGGCCATTTCACACACAATACCATCTGATCCCAAATTAAGCAAAACTCCTATGTAAGCTTGATTGAGTATTGCACATTTACTTAACTAAAAGAAAATAGTAAATATTTATTTTTTGTCATCTACTTCTGTTTTCATTCACATACCTAGCTTTATTGGTTTTTAATACATATAGCCATATCCGTAAGTTGTCATCATACATTAATGAAATTCACACAATAATTTCCATTTTAAATTGTAAATGTCACAATAACTGAACAACAAGAAACCAGTTCTACAAAAAAGGCACGCCCGTCTCAAAATTGCAAAATTGGAAGGAAAGTTAACGTTAAAATGCAAAAGTGGTGAATAAAACGAGTAAAAAATGAGTAAGTGTAAAAAAAGATACGTTACGTCGTGGGAGAATCGCGCAGGTGTACCGAGCTACAAACTTATCCGACATGTTGGTTATAAAACGAAACTAGATGTATTTAAATTAATTGTGATGGCAAAGCGGTAGTAGCGGCGTTTCATAGGAGGTTATATAAGTTTGTAGTACCGTACACTTCGGAACCGTGGTTGTGAACACGATATGACGAGGACTTTTTGCGATCTTGTTATTGAGTTTTAATTGACGCTGTGATATTAGTGTTATATATTTTTTTTATGGTACGAACGTCAATGCGCATTTTACAGATCAATAGATAATGTAAGCTCTAGGTCTTTATTTCATTTTACCTTTTTAAAATTATCTAGATGAGCATTGTTTTTTAGTTATCACAGTTAGTCACGATATGATTACCATGAATTGTTGTTTACGTCTGGAAATTGTGCAGGAAACTGCTTCGAAATATCGGGGGCTGGTAACGGAATAAAACCACACTACAAATGTTCTGTTAATGATATCAGTGTAAATTAGTTGATAAATTATCACCAAACGACAAAAATGGATTAAACTCAAATGTAAGTGCCATAGGATCTGAGATCACAAATGTCAAAAGTTAGAGTAGAATTTACTTTACTCAAAAATATCTTGTTTTATTGTGCTCTCAAAGGCAATAGTTATCCTTTACACCAGAAATATAAAATAATAATTTAATAATCTTACGATACCGTTACAGCCAACATTGTAATAGTATCGACATCGAAGTGGATTACTTTAATTAAAAAAAGTTAATTACAGACCCTTGTTGAATATGTTAGTACTAAAACTATACTTAATCAATTAAATATCGGCGTATTTTTATTCTGCCGTTCGGATCGCAAGCGCGGTTCATTTATCACAATATTGTCAGGCCAGTGTTGCCAGTGTCCAGTGTAGCTAGTGCCACCGGTTTGTAACGGTGTTGCCGCTTTTCTATTTGTTTGTATTCCTCTCAACCCATTTACTGTACGAGTCCGCTACCTAACAGGTCTGCCAACCATTTAGTCTTTTTACAATTGCCATAAGTGTACGCACTATTTTTACACATTAGCCGTGCGTAAAGCGTAGCCTTTTTTATGGTATTATTATAACGGCGACTTTTAAAATATCGCATTACGTTTTCGTTTTTTTTTCTCGTCCTTTTATAGCGAGACTGGCTACACCGGTTACTGTTTGTTTTGAATTTGATCTTAGTGTATTTCTGTAATCCTATTAAAATGCAGTGAAGTTCTGATACTGAATAAGAGACGACAGATTATAAATTTAGGTGTATTTGGGTAAATATGTAGGTATACTAAAATTCTTATGTCATAAGCTAACTGCCAAATATTTGATTAGTAAATTGGTGTGAATCTTTTTATTTAGAAATGTAGCAAATTTAGAAATTTAGTTATACTCAAACTTTCTTAAATATTTAAATCAATTAAGCTCTAAGTATTCATTTCATCACGCACAATGCCATTTCCATTTGCCATGGATTGATTTCTATTTTTAATATAAAAATTTTTAAAATGAAGAAAACTACAATTCTGTACTATAAATATTTCGTTCAAAAAATACTATACTTATAATAAATGTTAGATTTCTTGATGATAACGAAAACAAATTTATTAATTTGATAAATAATTACCACTGCATTCCAATCACATATAATCATATACTTAAGCATTATTTAAAATCAATATACTCATGGTTTACACCAGCCAAACTTTGTGAATTTTTTAGGAAGGTCAATTGACATTAAAATTTTGGCACTCACATCGTCAAATGAACTTAATGAGATAAAATAGAGCTTAAACGAAACTTTATATTTCAGCGGGAAGACACTGAGATACGTATAACTAACCTCTAAATTAAATAGATTAATATGTAAAAACATAAAACAGTAGACAAATATATAAGCAATATTTCACAAGATTTTATTACTGATATTGTAAAAAATAAATAAAAGTATGTAGTTTGTATGCTCTCTACGTGTAGTAACACGATAAAAGTTTAACTATGTATAAGTATTGACGTAGAATATGTTCATTAGATTTCAATCACGGCTCTCGTTGAATAACAAATCGCTGTAGATAAAGGAATTACTATTCCGAGCTATGCATAGGCACGCACTTAAAAAGCTTTAGGTTCGTGCCACACTGATTTTGACGCGTGACAAGCGAGATAAGCATGCAACCTTAGATCATTCAATAAATAGATATCACGCCACATGCTCAGCGGCGTAACTGCTTTCTGCATCAATTCAAACATAATCGTCACCAGGTACCCGAATATTGATTTTTTCAGGGTTTTTTTTGTATATTTGTTTATAATCTAATTCAATTGAGAAGTTACTTACAAACCAATCCCACTCAAGAGAGATAACGATGAATATAATCATTTATGAATAACGATTAATAATATTATATACGTCAAAGTTTGGATGTATGTTGCTCTATCACGTCGGAACGGCTAAAATCGAATTGGAATTTCGAACCAGACTATTTGATGAATCTATTATAGTCTGGTGTAGCACATAGAGGCTACCTTTAATATCCGGAAAGTTACGGGAACGAAAACAACGCAGCTAAAACCGATCCACGCTGCAGTTTGGTATGATAATAATATCCTGTTCACACAAAGTTTTTAGCTTTGTCATAAAGGTAAATGAACAGCTTCGTATCTGCATCACTATATTGCGATGGAAAAATCGCTGAGTTTTTCCTCATGAAATATGTAAGAGTACTAGTAAAAAACAACTGGATTACTTTTTTCGACAGTAAGCTCTCTCTAAGTATATTATCTCAAAGCATGCACGCTCGCATTATTTCTATGACTCGGCATGTGTACAGTCGCGACCGAGCGCACCCGAGTTTTGCCGAAGACAGCCGAACGCCGGCGTGGGAAAACGTGGCAGGTGTTAGCGATCTGAAGCACTTCTTACTGAGTAAACACTCGCCGTATACAAAATTATAACCGCCTTGGAGCGTGTGTGTAAATGGAAAACATATTTTGTGTGCTTAATGATACTCCTTACTTTTTTGGTGCGGTTATCAGCCAACGTTTTTTTTTTTGCGACGCTTTTGAGGGACGCGTACGTTACTTGTTTTATTTTAGTTAAATTTATTGAGTCAACTTTAATTGGTGCTGTTAAATGAAGTGTAGTCGTTAAGTCGATGTGACCTTATCCTTGTAGTTAAATGGAGAGGCGACATTTAATGAACAGATATTAATGAGTCTTTTCGAGAGTATCTTATCGATGTGTATCTTCACATTACTTTACATTAGCATGGATGTTGCGTTAAATGAGTGACCATTTTTGCGTATTAAAGATATTGCTTCGGGAATAAAATCAATCGATACAGATGACTTGACTTTTATAATATACAGATAAGATCTGTATATTTTTAGTTAAGTACATTATTTTTCTTTAATGTGTTTTTTAAATAAATTGTGAAGTTTGTGAACCACAACATTTTTTCCCCACCAGTTTCAAAAAATACTTGAACTACTCGTATTTACAGATTAATCTCTTGGGATTCGTTTGATGTCACAAATATTGAAATTTATTCCTATATTTGACTCTGCTCAAAGTTTGCTTATTTCTTTCTATCCTAATTAATTTGCTTGCATAACAAGCAAATTATTTTGATAACGAATATCTGTTTCAGACGAACGGAAACAGAATGGACAATTTCTGAAGAAAAAATACGGCCAATCTACGGAGGTAGTGATTTTTTTGGTAGATTTTTAACACTAATATTTAGTTTTTAACAAAAAATATGATCTATAATTTTCCGTTACAGTGTGATGAGACATAAAATAAAGGAAGAATAAAATCATTGCATAACAAACCAAAACAATTTAGCACCGATCATCAAAAGTAATTATTTTTACTAAATCATTTTCAATCTCGTCTAAATACTTATCATTTTTAAAAAAACTGTTCTGTGCTTGAATTAATAAGATATACGAAAAATATATTTTGCAAAAAAAAAAACTTAGGTACAGCTGAACAAATTTATAACTTCTTTTTCTTCCTTCTTTTTCAAAATCCGCTAATTAGACTGCATTGCTACTAATTAGCTGATATCAAAAGCCAGGGATCATTTCACCATTAACAATGAAATAAACAATAAACATTTTATAGCTTTAAACTTTCGCGATTAGAACTCACATTAAAAATATTACACAGGGCTCAATCGCGATCTAAATCATTAGATATTATTTAATCCAGATAAATTACAGGGCTTAGAGATATAATATCTCAGATCTGTGGGTGACGAGCGCAGTGCAGTGCTAGGTAATGATTTGGACTCTTCATGTTCCAATAGCTGCGTGTTACTGTGCTGTTGACTGGCATATTGCTTACCATCAGGCACAATGTCATGTCATATACTATAAAAAAAAAATCCTCGACGTTTCAGCAGCGTAACAGCCGTGCCCACGAGAAAAAAAAGACATTCTATTTTTAAATCTCAAACCAATTTTCTCCATTGAACAAAACACGAACGTCTCTATTCCTTCAATTGTTTTGTTTTCAACGGCACCAGCACTACTGCACCTGCCCGTATGTACGTGCCCTAATTAGGGTACAATTGCGCTATCCCGCAATCGAATCTGAGACGTGATTAATTTGTTATTGGAATTGATATCTCGACTTGTTTTAAACTCAATTAATTCAGTTTTATTCGTATTCGTTCTAGGAATTGTATTCATGTCCAGATATGACATTTCCTCAATATTATAATAATACTTGCAGTTTTGTCCATTTAGCTAACAGACCGTGATGGCGTAGAGGCTAAAACACGGAATTTACGTGACTTCGTAGGTTCGAATCCCGGCCGTACTTCTGAGTATTTTTCCAATTGGAGAGGTGCATGTTTGTCATCACCAATTTCCATCTCAGGCTCTAATTGTGAAGGGAAAAAGGCATGTTTTTTTATAACCGTTTGAGAACATGTGTTATTCGCCGAACCAGCGTTCTAGCGTGATTGAGCCACAAACATAAAACTTTCACACGTATAATATTAGTAGGATACTTATAGTTCGCCTTACATTGTAGGGAAACAAAATAATTACAGCCCGACAGCCACACGTGGTGTAAATTTAATAGATAGGCAAAGCTCCAAGAAATGATTTAAAAATACTCGCATGTAGGTTGGTATTTAAGTACCAGTTTTATACAGAACCGGGCCCACTTACATGTTCTCAAAATTATAGTCCAGAAAAGTAAATTGTCTCAAAATAATTATTCTTACCTGTTTTTTATTATACTGAAGGTAAATATTTTTTTTGTTAATAAATTACTTAATTATTTAACAGAAACAAATTGTCGTGACTGAAATAGATCGTGTCTCCAACATGGGTGAATAAAAAAAGTCGGACATAGTCTCGCTAAAACAAAAACTGTGTCTATTGAGTCGGCCAGTCAGTGCTTTGGGCGTGTCAGCATGTACGTGACAAGCTGACACGTACACATATAGACAAGTTTGCGCGTGACCCACTGATGTGTGTATGTGTGCGTGTCAGCCTGTATGGGACAGCGCACACATGCAAACATGCATATATATGGCCGACTCTACAGACACAGTTTTTGTTTTAGCGAGACTACGTCCGACTTTTTTATACCTCCAGTTTTTTATACGGTCTCCAAGCAAAATTGTTTACGGGTATTTTTGAAGCGAAAACTCTTTAAACCACTTTGAGCACTTTGTGCACTAGTGAAAATCTTATGGGAACACGTGACCGACATGCGTAATAGCATCATGTCTATTGCTATAGCGGTGACATAATGTGTAAAATTAATGTTGTTTAATAGAAGAATTCTAAGTTAAGTTTTCACTTCCATCGGTAGACTAATAATATAATACTAATTGTTTTTAGTGATTGTGACGTTCTGCTGACAGACTCTAACCTGACACCCGGTTTCGCGCCAAATTTGTAAACGCAAATAGCAGGCGGTGTCTCAAGCGCCTAAACACGCAAAAAAAGTTACAATGCAAAATACAAATTACTGTAACCATTAATAAAAGTTAAGGGTTAACTACCTATATTTCTCATATGTACTACATTTAACTGTCTTCAGTTTAATTAATATTCAAATACATTCAGAAATATTCTCATGTTATGGGTTTGAAAAATTCATAATTAAGGTTATAAATACGGCAGTAAGTAAAGTTTTCGATTATTGAGGTTAATCTTACAAATAACTTATGCTCCTCGTGTCACAGCATAGATTATGAGATAGCCGAATCGGTTAAATTGCACGTTGTCATTTATTCATAGATGTCAGACCATATACCGCTTAAAATGCTATCTGCTTCTGTCATCGTAAAGTGAGAAAAATTACATTACATTGGGCACTCCGCAAACTTGAGTATGAAAATTAAAAAAAATTGCGATAAAATAAATTGAACCAAGCCGTTACCGTTACCGTAATTTTCCCTTGAAGAAAATCTTATGTGCTATATTAGCCTATGTGCTATTCCAGCCTAAAAATACCTGTATTCTAAATTTCAAGCTGCTGTGACGTGATTAAGCAACAAACATCTACACTTTCGCATTTATAATAATTATTATTAGAAAATATCAGGTCGGAATAATTATTTATTTATTTGTGAATTATTTATTTATTTGTAATTATTTATTTATTTACTGAAAATGTGAAAATAACCTTTCCTGGACCTTAAAACGTGACTAAGGACAGTCCAGGAAAATGTCAAGAGTTAATCTTCAAAATCTATGTGCTTAATCTTCGGCCACTTCATCGTTACCCAATAGGCAAACTAGTGGTCAAACATATTTTTATTCGCGATAAAAAATATTTCTTATGCGTGCGTCTGCGCAGGAACTTATATTTTGTTGTGAAACCCAGTAGCGGTCGGTAAAGTATGACAGGTTAACTGATGATTGGCGCGCTCCAGGCGATAGCCCTTTACACAACGACGCCTAAGTAACGATCTACAAAGAAAACAAGTTTGCGTAATTACTCGGATCCAGGGAAAAATGTCATTCCGCCTCGGGCGGCTGTTGGCGGGAGTAATTGCCCGGTTCCTGATTTCTCGATAGCTCCTTGATTTAATCGGGTGACGAGAATAGAATGATGAAATTTGCTTCTTGATATTGTTAAGCTGGTTGACGCAAAATGCCAGTAATCGGCCGAGAATGCTAAGTGTATCGTGGTAGCTCAGTCGGTAGTGAGTTTTTTTTATAGTATAAAGTGACGAGACCAGCTAGCAGCATATTTCCTGGTGGTAAGCATAAGGTTATATTAATGTTCCTGCCCATAACAATACAGTGATACGCAGTTATTGGAACATGAAAAGTCCAAATCATTACCTAGTACAGCATTTCGCTCATCACCCAGAGATGTAGGATGATCTATCTCTGTGCCCTGTAATGTATTTGGAAAAATACCCCCTGAAACTAAGACAGTGTTGTTTGCACATTACAGTTTGGCGTTAGAATTAAGTCAATAGTCCACCGCCAACTAAACTAAGTTAGTTTAGCTTAGCTCGCATAGTTAAGCCAGTTTTTCATTCATGGCTTCTTAGCTGGCATAGTTTGCGGTGGACGCACATGTATGAAAAACTGGCTCAACTATGCGAGCTAAACTAAACTAACTTAGTTTAGTTGGCGGTGGACGATTGGCTTAACTGACAAAGGTGTGGTATCCCCAGGCGGGCTCTGCGAGGACTTCTACCATTATAAAATCAATTTAATTAGTAGGTTGTGGGTTCGATCCCATCTCGTTAACACGGTGTTGAAGCTGCATCAAAACACCGAAGACTCCTACAATACAGCCTCAGAAAATGCCGCTGAATTAATAATACCCGTGTAATTAACAATCATGATAACTAATAAATAAAGGTCAATTTTGTCTCCTTAAAAAAAACACAATTGGCGAAAGTTTTGAATACTAAATTGACAATGTCAAAAAATTGACAGCTTTTTACAACTTGCGTAAGCCTTCAACTATCTACTTTGGAATACCATGGATAATATTATTGGAACAAATCTAAAGTATCAGACGTAATATCTTAAGAATCTGTTTTTCTTTTGCTACATTTTGTTTATGGGTAGGAGTCGCACACGACTGCATTATTTTAATTAAGAGCTTCGTGTTTTAAAGTTTTTCTTTTATTTTTAGTTCTGGCAAGTCATCGCGACTCCAGCATCTCGTTAGATAAATAAGACGGTTTTGTAACAAGTTCAATTAATAAATAAGTTGATTGAGTGTGTCCAATCAAGAAACATCTGAAGTGGGACGAGACATTTTACACAACAACTTTGTTTATACCTGGCTGAGAGCGCCACCACTGCATTCCTACATGGAAAAACATAACGCATGTCCTATTACACAATTTGAAGTCAATTATCTAAATGTTTGAGACCTTTTTTTCAGTTGAGTGTGACGTCACAAACATCGAAAATATCTATACTGATTTAACTTTTCTCAAAACTTTTACTTATTTTTAGCTCGCGTAACCTTAACGCAAATGTTTAGAATAAGGAGATAAATTAGTTCGTTTATAACACCGGGATGGTAGAAAAGTTGGTAGAAGTTGTAATTGTAACTATAATTTAAGCTGTACATTTACGTAATGAAAGGTTTCTTTGGTTAATTAACTCTGATGAAACTAAAAGATTAGGAAAGTATTTGGACTAATACGGAGGATTGATGTTAATAAAATTAAGCTGAAATTTAGTCTATTTTATAGCGGGGTAAATTAACACGTACATTCAGATTGTGAGTTTTGAAGATATGACGATGTTTAAATTAGAATTAGATATCGGTCCACTTAGTGGGAGCGATATTTATATTAGAGCGAATATTTCATAGCCCATACATAGAGAGCACACTTATCTTATAATATATAAAATTCTCGTCTTATATATAAAATTCTCGTGTCACAGTGTTTGTTTCCTTACTCCTCCGAAACGGCTTTACTGATTTTTACCAAATTTTATATGCATTTTCAGTAGGTCTGAGAATCGGCTACTAGCTATTTTTCAAACCCCTAAGTGTTAGGGGTTGTTCACCCCAAACTTTTTTTTTTAATTTTTGGTCAAATTTTTTTGTTTTTATTTTTTTATAATTGTGCGTTAAAAATACATACAACCCTAAATTTTTACCTTTTATCACCAACCCCTGTTTTTTTATAGCCATTTTAGTAATTTAATCATTTGACAGTGAACTCCTAAACGACGGGACCGATTTGAATGTTTTTTTTTTGTGTGTGTATTCGAAGATGGTTTAAATTCACAAATAAGCCCGGCAGATGGCGCTGCAGACAGTGTCTAGGTTATGTCCGAGCGAAGCCGGAACGGGCCGCTAGTGTATATGTAAATCTTTTACAAGATACCGTTGCCGTTAATATAAAAGACGGTGAAGGAAAATATCATGAATTAAGTGCGCTACATCTCAACATATTCTTAGCAAGCTAGCAAACTTAGGTATATTCGATAAAAAAAACGATTAAGTGTGAATTGAACTCGCGCACCGAGGGTTCTGTACAAACCTGTAGGTAATTCTATATAAATAATAGTTATGGTATTTGTAAGTCTAAAATTATAAAAAACATATTTTAATATTTTTATTATGTGCTGTAAATAAAAATTCACGGTTATCGAATTTTTTTATTTATCTGCGTTCGTAAGGTGCAGTTTAAGTTTTTGATACCCTTTCGAAAGTCGAACATTTGCGGAAATTCGCGGCATAAACGCCTTTATGTCAGTAGTACCATTGATGGTACAAATGACACATTGTATCCTTAGTACCATCAGAGAAAAATGAAGATATTCCCCCGTAATTGTCAACCGCGATGCTTATAAACGATTATATCTTTTAGTTGCGTAGGCTTACGAGCTCGATTTTTTCACAGCTCTATGAAACAGTAGACATACATAAATATTTGATTTAAATTTCAACTTAATACCTCCACGTGTTCCTTAGAAAAAGGGTCTGGGCAGAGGGACACACGACAAAGTGATCCTATAAGAGTTCCGTTTTTTCTTTTTGAGGTACGGAATCCTAATAACATACCCGTGCCACTCGACCAGAAGTGCGGCGTTTTCAGAACGCATTTTTTTTTTTTTTTTAATAAAGAGTGACAAGACAAGCAGGACAGATGTGCCTGATGGTAAGCAACATGCCTGCCACATAACAGGACAGTGACACGCAGCTATTGTAACATGAAGAGTCCAAATCATTACCTAGCACTGCACTACGCTCGTCACCCAGAGATCTAAGATGTTATATCTCCGAGTCCTGTAGGTAATTTCTCTAGCAACATTGCCCTTCAAACCGGAACACAGTAATGTTTGCACATTACTGCTTGGCGGTAGAACAACTGGCAAAGGTGTGGTACTTCCCCAGGCGGACTCTGCCAAGAGTCCTACCACTACACAAATTATACCTGTCCAAAGATATGGTATCTCCATTTCGGCAATGGCGCCACCAGTGTACATTCGCATCCTGTTTTGTCTCATAGTCGATTTCGTTGAAATGGTTACGCGTAGGTATATTTTAGTGCTGTGATGTAAATACATTTAAATGTTATATTCCATTAATGTATTTATGTGCTACAATAACTTATAAAATTGACATTTACTTCATATTTTTATGACTTTTGATGCTGGATTTAATTCATTGTCTAAGTACTTGTTTATTTGGTATTTTTATTCAATTTTGATTGGGTAATAGTATATCTTGTTTATAAATAAGTTATTCGATTTTAATGGACGCAAAAAATACAGACAGACAAATAGTAACGAACGCGAATATGGAATATGAATACCTATCTTTACTAAACGGTATGCTATTTTTATGTTATATAGGTATCTATCCAAATATGAGGGGTCATTTTGAAGTACTTTTGCTCTAGAGTTTTGGGATGAAAGGTAGCCTAAGTACTATACAATTAATCAAATTTTTAATTTTGACGCTCTGTTTGGCCGTTCTAATGTGATTGAAGAGCAATATGCAAACTTTCATATTAATAATTTTAGTATAATTGTCAGAGTGTAAATATTACACCCAACGTATTTTGTACAAATCAGAGCAACTGAGCAAAGAGCGAACAAAATGGCACAAAATTGAATTATCCATACCTACACTAATTAACCAAGCTCCAATTTTGATATACCTAGATTGATAAGACAAGCAAAATATACGTCTAACGGAAAACAAATCCAATACAGTGGCACGCAGCTATTAGAGCACTAAGAGTACAACAAACCACTACCTACACTGATCGTGGTCACCCGAAGATACCTATAAGATTACCTACTATCTCTTTTTCGCGTAATTTATCTAAAAACATTGACCTTCAAACCATTACTTAGTAATTAATACCAATTAGCCAATTACTAATCAATAAACAATAATAAATATTGGTGGACAATTCACACACAACACCATCTGACCCCAAACTAAGCAAAGCTTGTAACATGGCGGCCAAATAGCTGATATAATACTTATATAGTAAATACATACTTATTATACATAGAAACACCTTAACACAGTGCAAACATTTAAAGTCATCACACAAATAGTTGCACTGGGATTGGAAGTCGAATAACTGTCAAAAGAGATCTAGGATGATTTAAATAATCAAAACCGTAAAATGAATCAGTGACGAAATAAAGTAAGCATTATTTTTAAATTTAATAAAATATAAATAAAACAAAAGTTTTTTGTCAACTTCGACGTGGTATATCTACTTATAAGGAGTTCATTACCTCCAGTATTACTGAATACTGTTGTGTTGTATCGTAGTATTAACGTATTATGCTAATATAACAGTAACGTATTCTATCAACGGTCATAATGCACGCACCGGAACTAATAATAAGGGTAATAAAGCAGGGGAGGGACGCGACAAGTGACCGGTACAAGTGGTTAGGACCGGAACAATTCAGTTCGAAGGTTAAGTGATTAGGCCGGAACAAGTGACAGTCAAGGGTTAAACGATTTGTAGTAAGAAGAGACAGACAGTAGTTAATTAGAAAACATTGACAATTCAGAAAAAATATTTTTGATGACTTTCTTTCTTTTGTGATTAACATTTTTTTTTGCAACACAAAACACAGTTTTATTCATTTTTTAAATTTTGTGAGAATAAAAAGATTAAAAGACAATACGAGTAATTAATAAGAAAGTAATAAAATTAGTTACTGTAGCAAGATACTTTTTTGTATTAAATGTGAAAACTATAAAACCTGCTTTTTAGTACCTAATTGATAGTAAAACTACATTTTAACTATCGGATACATATTTAAAAAAAAAACAACTGACAGATATTTCTCAAAAAAGTAAACTGACGAAAAAATGTTGGTCATACCCAAAATATCTAGACAGTATTAATTAATATTATTCAAAACTTGAAGCGTATTTTTTTCATGTTTTCTTTATCTGTAGTTATGTAACGGTCATAATCCACACTCCGGAACATCCAACAAGTGCAATACCCAGACCGGAACAAGTGAAGTCAAAGGTCAAAAGCGGACGCGCGCCAATTGTTCAAATATAAATACTTCATAGTATTCTATACCCGGCCGTTACTGGTATCGTTATTAGGGTGCTTTTTAAAAGTTGATATTTGTACATCGTGCGAGTGACACGCGCATAGAAGCTACTGGCGCGAGTTACTGAAGAAGTGTGCCGTCTGAAATCATGCACGTAAAAAAATCTGCACAATGGGCGGTGATTTCGCGTTGGGAAGATAACAAAATTATAGAACAAAAGACTAGAATTAAATATGTTTCCAGAGAAATTACAGGGCTTAGATATATAACAACTTAGATATCTGGGTGACGAGCGGAGTGCGGTGCTAGGTAATGATTCTCATTCAGCTAGGGCTCTTCATGTTCCAATAGCTACGTGTCACTGTGCTGTTATGTGGCAGGCATGTTGCTTACCATCAGGCACAAGTCCTGCTCATCTCGTCACTCTTTATTTAAAAAAAAAACGATTTTGGTTTTTACCTTTTTTGTATTTTATTTTTTCGCTCCTAATTTTTTTGCTAGTGTAGTGTTATAAAAATTGAATAATGTTTACTTCTTTTAAATCTCAACATTCCGGTTAAAACACATGTGTGAAAAACATCTTGGGTTTTAATGTTATCGAATCGGACAAGCAACCATTCCATTACGAGTTACTCTTACATCCTTTATACATTTTAGTCTTTGTACTCGTTCGTTCGGGAACCAAATAATTTGCAAATAAGACTGATGCCCCGCAACGGAACTAAACTGCATCCTTTTTAACTTAACTAGCTTAATTGATACGAGCTCTCCCCGGTCATAAAACAATACTGCTCCAATTTACGATACATCATTCGTTCCCATCTACGAACGAAGCTACCTTTATAGCCATTGGTCACGATAAAGTAATCGATTGGCGCGGTGAAATCTGAAATCCCCGATCATTAAGATAAAATTGATTGGTCTCCACCGGTCTTCCGCAGAAAAAAAAAGAAGGTAGAACACGTGGTCACTACCGTTCATTTACGAAGGCGAATTATGCGTAGTGGCAGGTGCCAGGTGGCGGGCCTGGGAACTCGGGGTTGGAGTGGGTTCCCACGGCCACCTCATTCACCACGGCACACCTGCTCTTCTACCGCGTAACTTAAACGGCTATGGCTTTGCTATCGCTGTCTCTATCGTTTCATGCGAAAAGGAAAGAGAGAACAATAGTTTTAGTTAGAAGATAGACCCTTCGCTCCCGTCTTAACGGGGATGCAACACACACGCCCGCCACGCGAAGGAAAGCGACGATTAGAAGGGCTCGTGTGAGCGTGTGGGCATACACGCGTCTCTCTGTGTGCGTTGAGCTCACAAAAAAAAGTAGAAAGGTCATAGAGTAGCGAACCGTATTTGAATTAACGAAACTCATTTGTTTAATGAAATGTTCTGATTCTGATCTTTAAACTTTCGTTGTCACAACACATGCATATACTTACTTTAGTATTTTTCAACGATAATTATGATCCACGAGTGAAATGGTCAATGGATACGACTCCCAACAATAATTTCATGTTTAAACTAGAGCGCTTCGTGATTTTCCCGGAATAAAATTAACCCATGTGTTCAGAATATTCTCTATCTATGTATTAAATTTTATCCAGATCTTTTCAGCAGTTTTTGAGTGAAAGAGTAACAAAAATTCATACAAATTCAGAAACTTTCGCATTAATGATATTAGTAAGGGTTATAGATATAATATGATAATGAATCGCGTGGTTAATTTTTTTTGTATGGCGATACAATCTTTATCTGTTAATGTGTAAAAAATAACCATCTTTGATAGAACTTAAATACGTTAGCATTTCTAATAAAAGGGTGAGTATTACTTCATAATGTCCGTCCTCCACAAATAGTCAACAACAAGCTCAGGATTTTGTTTATCGTCATTATTTTTTCTTTTGTATTTTATTAGGTTTTTTTTGTGTAAACTTTTGAATGACTGCTTTGAAGTAACTTGTTATATTTTTTAGTTATACATAGCTTAGTATAGGTTTTGCAAACCGTTTACGCTGTAGAGTATTAGACTATGACAATTTAACACACGTACAAAATACTATCCGATATACCATTAGGAGTGCATTCCTTGTGAATGCCCTTATAAACCCTGCGATAAAATCATTCGAGTAACATTTTCTTACGCCCCATAGCTTGTTTTTACGTCGCAGTGATCTATATGATAAGTACCCGCAGTTTAAGGACTCTATAGAATTGTATTTTATGTGACTGACTTGAAATGGTCAGGGTATGTGAATTTATATCGTCAATAAATGTAAATAAGATACCATCGGGGCCGGATTGCTGTCGTACCTTTAAGGTCATTTTGGAGGCTTTTTTATTGATGCTTCCTGTTGAGAAGACAGTCTAACAATGACAAAACAAGTATTTTATCGTAGGACAATGTATGTGAAACTAGTGGAGATAAGTGTAATATATACTGTGTTAGCTCTTACACTTTGTTTTTTTTTTCGCACGATCGACCGTTGACGTACGTGGACGCACGTCCACGATTGACCATCCGTCAATGTGGCACGACAATAAGTCGCAATTAAATAAAAAAAAAACAACTTCTAAAAGTTATTCCAATTATTTTTTGTAATCAACATTTCATTATAATACATACGATAAATAACAACGCTCAAATATTTTATCATCAATCAAATATATTCTCCACACACTTCCAACAATATTTTTTCTAGGAAGCGAGAATTAAATCATCATAACGTTACTGCATAGCTTATTAATTTATAACCAATATAGATTCTAAGCTTATCAAAGATAGGGTATGCATATAAATAGGGGAAGGCCCTTCACTCTTCGTTGTGGACAATAGGAATATCTAATCTAAATGAAAGTCATGTGCGTGTAAGCAGTGTCACGTGTGCGAGGGCCCTTAGAAATAATAATTTATTAAGTAGATAGTATTAGATTATGAATTAAAATCTAATCTACTCTATTTGATTATTTCAAAATGGCAACGACAAACTTTTACATTTAATTTTTGAATAAACTCATAATTGTGTCGTGGTGAGGTTGACATTGGTAACAACGCCCGATTTCATAAACGTAGGTAATCATAAGGTCCTAAGTTTAAGCCCCATATATGTATATCTCAGAGTGTTTTTCAAGTGCAGGCTTACAGGTTTGTCCTTATAATGGTGATTGGAAATAAGGTAAGGAAACCAACAACGACATTTTCAAATTCAGTTCAAATAAGTAAATATTTCGAAGCATGTTACCCAGTATGATTTGACATTAATCTAACCTTATTTTCCTCAGACTTAAGTTAATTTTCACTGAAATAAAACGTTTGTATACATATTTATTTTGATTTACAAAAAATGGCAAAGTCGTTTCCAATTCAGAGTATAGCTGCTAAACTTTGAAACCACAATATTCAGTCAATTAGCAAAAATGAGTAGCTTCAAAACTCACTTAAGCGAGGAAATCAGAATAATCGTTCAATGATTTTTTTAGTCCATTAATTTTGTATAACAATGTTGCATGCCGCCCATAGCCCGTATGTCATGCGACGGAATGCGGCGAGCGACCGCCGCGCGTCGGCCATTGAGCGTGTTTGACGCGTGTCGAGCGTACGCGCAGTCATCACACGACCACCAATGCCCTGACCTCTGCTTACATGAAGCTCGGGATCTAATAAGAGTTCATCTTATAATGGACTTTATTCATATTTTGAACCATGTTACCCAGTATGATTTGACATTTATCTACCCTAATTTTCTTCAGACTTGAGTTAATTTTCACTGAAATAAAACGTTTGTATACATATTTATTTTGATTTACATAAATGGCAAAGTCATTTCCAACTCAGAATATAGGTGTTACACTTTGAACTCACAATATTCACTCGATTAGCAAAAATGAGTAGCTTCAAAACTCGTTTAAGCGAAGAAATCGGAATAATCGTTCAATGATTTTTTTAGTCCATTAATTTTCTATAACACTGTTGCATGTTGCATGCCACCCATAGCCCGTATGTCATGATGGAATGCGGCGAGCGACCGCCGCGCGTCGCGCATCGAGCGTGCTTGACGCGTGTCGCGCGTACGCGCAGTCATCAAACGGCCAACAATGCCCTGACCTCTGCTTACATGAAGCTCTGCAACTAAGTACAGTTCATCTTATAATGGTCTACATTCTTATTTTGAACCATGTTACCCAGTATAATTTGACATTTATCTTCCTTGGTCTTATCGGTAAATAGGGCTAAAGTTACGATGGAAACTCTTTTCTATAGTCCTATTGCATAATTCTTTTGTCAAAAATTGATCCAATAATATTGTCACACTTTTATCTGCAGGATTTGCTCGTTGTTTATTCTATTTTATATTAATTTTATTAAATTGGGGAGCGTGGGTGTGTCGCGTGCTGTGCGTATGCGCATCGAAGAGTACTTTATCGTGAAATATTGGCTATAAACTAGTAGGCTATTTAGTTTAAGCATCGCGCCTTCGTGTTTTCTGTGTTATAGTTATCTAAGAACCTATTTTTATGGAATTTTACGATCTATTTTAGATAGAGCAATTTATGCGTACACAAAGCTTTTAATTGGATTCTGCATACCATTACCGTGCTAGGGTAACTTTGGCAGATGCTATCGATTGCTACCGTGTAAAGCTGTAAACAATGAGGTGAGAGATAGGTGATAAAGTATGGGGGTTCTTTACATTCACATATGCTTATCTTCTTCGTCTAACATAACGAAACATTAACATCACTTGTGGTGCCATCGAAAACTATCTTCGTATTTCAAAAACGTGTCACTATTGTACGCGGGACACATGATTAAAATACTGTCTATTCTACTAATATTATTAAATGTCAAATATTCGATGTTTGTTGTTCAATCACGTCGCAACTTCTGAACAAATCGGGTTGAAATTTAGAATACAGTTAGGTTACCTATAGTCTGGAATAACACATAGGCTACAATTTATCCCGGGAAAATAACGAGAACGGTAATTACACAGGTAAACCACGGGCCGCTGCTAGTATGGTATAAAACATAAATAATATGATTATTATTCTGTAGGTAGATCCCCCTGGAAACCATTCAGTTACACCTATAAGAAAACTATTGTGACATATCGTAAGTAATGTTCAAATACTAGCGTGTACATTAACGTATTGATTTTCCATTAAGTCACTAGAAATTGACTAATTTCAGAAATACACAGCTGGGACTGAAAGCCTCATTTCACAAGAAGAGGTTTGGTCCATAATCTGCTATACAAGCGAAATACAAGTAATATAAAATAGATATAGTAGGCGGATGACACATATCCTCAAATGTGTTTTTCTTTGATATACGTCGGTTTTTTCACGACCTTTTCCTTTACTAGTAAAGCTAGTGGTGATAACAAACATGTGACTAGATATAAAAAGTGTTTTTCTTAGATTTGCGAAAGTTTCTGAGACTTGTAAAAGTGTGATGCAAGTAGTAATACTTGCATCTCCAAGCTATCGTCCTCTGCCTAATGTGTTTTATTACTTTATCACACCCGCCGTGTTTCCCTATTACGATATCAACGGTATGCACGAACGTGTACTTACAAACCAGAGTTTAATACAAAGTTCCATTTGTAACCCTACTCTTGTGGAGAGGGGACAAAAAACGTGAAGATTATGTGTTCTTTTTTCGAATACGCTGCACGTGGTAGGGTTGTGGTCGAACGTTTTTTTTTTCCTTTTAACAAAAGTATTATGTGTAAAATTCTTCAGTGGAGAGTATCGGTTACGTGGACGCCGATGGTAATACTCGGAAGGTTGAATTAGAGACTGTTTTACTAAAATTTTTAATCCCGCTACTTTTTAATTATACATATAATATGTATGTGATAGGAAGAGAAAAAATGCCTAATATTAAGCTACACATTTTCCTATACCTAACAGAACATTTTTGAACATGAAAAATCGAAGTTACCGCCTGACACTCCACTGGGTTTGTAACGAAGCGATATAATACAATGTTTCTTTTTAAAACGTTAAGTTACACACAGTAATGTTTTGAGACAGCTATTTGGTGGTAAAATACCAGGCATATACATTTAAAACGTATAGTTATACTCGTATCTACGTAATGACAAGAAGTAATAAAAAACACTAATATCGGTTTCCAATAAGAAAGATGGATGGATGTATAGGTATATTTTTATAATACATATTTAGTGAAATTTCTAATAAGATTTTTTTCAGTCTGGGTCTACAAAATCTAGTGAATCGTGACCTTTTATTAAGGGTAAGACCTTATTAAGGGTTTTCGACAACCCCTTAACGTCTTGTAATATTTGAACCTACTGTTTGTGAATTTTAGACTTGCCAAAAGGTTACTTCTTACTCATCTGTTCGCAACACGACATCGTCTTAGACAAATGGCCACGTAGCTGCACGACATCCGCACGATTTCGACAATTGTCAGATGCAAGACGAATGCTTGCATCTTGCGTACAAATAATGAAGTTTGTGTCCACGAAACGACAACGACACGACAGCCGCACGTCTTGCGTTTGTTCGTAGGATGCATGCATTCGACAAAAGACGCGTGCGTGGACAGTAGGCCTTAGAGTTGAGGTTTCAAAGACAAAGAAATTTTCCACTATCATCAACATAATTCAGCATCTAAACTCTGGCATATGCTGCCTGAGTGGTTATTTTAACTGGATATAATTGGGATGATTTCAAAACAAAAGTGAATCGGATTCTTATTAGAAGTGTGATCTATCATAGACCGTATCTTTGCCCATCATTGAATGAGATGGCGGCCAAGTGTAAACAAGTAACCAAAAAAAAAATCTAAGACGGAATGTGCTTGTAAAATGTAAATAAGTAATTTTACTTTAATTTCATTTTAGTTGCTAAGATAAAATAACCATTATCTATCTATTCTTAATATTATAAAGCTATTGAGGTCTTTTATTAGAACGCGGTAATCTCAGGATCAGAATGCTATAGACTATATAGTGCAACAGGCGAAATCGGCACCGCAAGTCAATAATGAAATGTAAACTTCACCACATTCCTCCTCACTTGTTCAAGATACATTTTGTCCTTGAATAATGTCCCATGAATTATTGAATAAAACTTAACCAAATACCAAATACGTCCTTTGTCCTATATACGAGTATAGTTGATGCAAATGATCCCTAATCTTAGATCTTCTGACACCTATAAAACATTACGACATCCGAATCCAATATCCATAACATTATATTGAATTTAAAAATTTTAAGCCATTAGAATGGTATCGCATCAGTTTACATTCAAAATGTGCATATAAATTTACCTTTTTCATTACTGTAAATTATTTATTTGAATTATTTTAGTTTAGTCATACAATAAACTAGTACTTGGCCGTGACTTTGTTCGACAAGTGCTTCGAAAAATATAATTCCCTAAGGAATTTTGGATTCGTAGTAAAAAACAGTCAAAGGTATTTCAGACTAATGTAGCCATTAAATTTTTACAGTGTGATCGAGCAACAAACATCACGTTTGTATGAAAGGGATCGCTATTAGCGCTAAGGTTGTGAATTTTTACTGTTTTTTAGGTTTCGTGTTATTTAAGAGCAATAAAGAGTTTCTCTATCGATCTATCAAAAATCTAAACGCTATTTTAAAATCGAAAAAGAAACATCTTTTTATATTTGACGTTTCAAGAAATCGAATGAAGAGGTTAGACCTCAGTTTAGAGCGTCGTAAATGTTGAATGGGTTGCCTGAGTGGGTTTTCTTAACGATTTCAAAATTGGTGTGGTAGTCACCAAGTCAAGAGTGAATTGGATTCTTCTATGTACGACAATCCTATGGCTGATAAAAAGTATGGCGTTGAATGTCAGAAAGCTTTAAATAAATAATGGCTGATGAAATAAAAATTTATAGTCTTCTCCTTAATCATTGAAATTTATTAACTTTACGATTCAGTTCAGTGAATATAATAATTGAACTTTAATAAATTACGTTCTACATTTATTGGGTTCGATCATACCTGCATCGTTTACCATGGTGCAGTTCAAAGTCGATCGATCGCAAAAACATCGATTATTTCATATCTATAAAAAGCATGAATGTAGCCATAAGGGATACATAAAATTTTACTGTGGCTGTCGATAATTTTTCACTTATCCAGTTAATTTTATTGATTTTTTATTGGTTTCGATGAGACAATTTATAATAGAGAACTTGTTTTTGCGTGTGTTATTACTTTTAAATGATCATGTGAAAAAGAAGCGTAAAATAGGTCGTTTAGCTTAGCTACGATCTATTTGCGCAGGTGCTACGAGAGCGCTACGCAAAAAATTGCTACGATTATGTTTAGACCACGAAATATTTGGTGTAAAAGTTGAATTGCATTTGTGTTATTAGTATTAGTTTTTTTTTTTTTTTTTTGTTGATTGATTATTTGAATATAGACTCTTACGTTATTATATTTATATATAAGTACGTAATTTTGTACTACTTTAGTTTTACATATTTTTTAACATTTGGATTATATTTTTTCTCTCAGCATAAATGTAAAATAGATATTTTGAACGGTCCTAATAAGCTATGATAAGATGCCAGAGGATATAAAAAATAATCAGACCCCGAAATTTGTAAAAAACATGCAGAAATAATATTTATTCGTAAAAAAGGATACGTCAGTGCTGACATGTATCTAAAATGCACAGTAGAGTTTTAAAACGTCAAATCGTTAATATCGATAATTATTATTTGATCTGGTGATATTTCAAGGGATGACCATTACTTCTACCTCATGTTAAGCAAAGCTCCCTCTCTCAAACGAACTCTACAAAGAGATGATGGTAGAAATCAAATTGCTCAAACATAAAACATTGACGTCATTTTCGTCATTTTCGTCATTGACGTCGATTGACGACATTGACATTAAATCAATGTTGATTTAATTTAGAGTTATTTCAGAAAAAAAGTTTTTTCATAAGTTTGAAGAACAAAATGTCGTGTAATGAGGAGTGGTCAAAATGAAAGAAACCTTTAAAAATGTTCTTTATTGCGTTACGTGTGACGTCAATGTTTTACTTTGTTTGAGCAATTTGATCTCTACTTATTTCATTATTATTATACAGGTCAAATTCCTACATAAAATTTGTTTAGAATGACCAACCTAATATGATTGATCCCAATAACAACAATTGCCTACCAAAGTTCTCTATCTACACCTAGACTAGACAAAGGACATAATCCTAAGAAATAAACACCCATAATTTACCTATTCATATCCTTTGCCACAGGAAATTATTTATCAGTGCCTGTAAACGTGATTTGCGGCGCGCACTCGCGATTTAATCACAGGAAGCGGGATAGTGCGGCTAGTGTACGCCGGAACTTATCTATCCGAAGCCAGGTGCAGTCGAGATTCATGGCAGGCTCTAGATAAACTCTAGGCGCTCTAGACTAGAATTAGTACCTCGAAATAGCCTCGAGGATATGACACTGCTCTATGCCAATTGATGCTAGAAACGGTTGGTTTTTGTATGTAGTATAACTCTTTTAGCTTAATATCTAATAGATTAATTTTTAAAAAAGTAGTTTAATAGTTTGTAAATAATGCCTCACACCTACATCTGAATGCTTCATCAATGACCATAGCTTCGCATAACAGGAAAAACGTGGAAGTCAGCCGCAGGCTTATTTTTGTTACAGAAAATTAAAAGAAAATTTAGGAGAGTCATTGTAATAACCTGAAAATGTACCATTTCCCATACCAACCTTTAAGTAGTGGCGTGGAAGTGGAATAAATGGAACTTAAAAAAGTATTTTTTTTAATGTTTCTAAGACACTACGTATAACTTTTATCTATTTCTAAAATCAAAATGCATCAATCAAAACACAACAAAGCTGGACAGAAACAAAACAAAACGCATTCAATTACAGTCGAACATCAGTCATCGTCAATAAGGCTTTACGGGAGCAACCTCAGCCGAGCGGTTGGTGAGTCAAAGCCTCTAAGTATCTATTCCTAGAATTTCGTTCGTAATTCAAAAACGGGTTCGAGCGCGCGCTACCGATACGAACGCGTGCTATGCGCGCGCGCAGCGTCCCACATCCCACTCCCGGCACGAGCGGAACCCCGCTATATAAGCGAGCCGCCCTTCCTGATTCTATCATTCCCGACTCACGCGTCGTACGCGCATGTCGCTTTCCCTCTCGTGACTTTGTAAATACGTAGTATACGTTAGACTTAGTTCGTTGTAAATAAAATACGATAAATATACGATAATGTGTTTGGCTAAGGATGAGACGCAGACGCCGCAGGAGGCGTCGCCTCGGTCGCCTTGGGCCAAGCTTCTGAACCGACAGGTACGTTTTGATATTATTTTTTATATATTGTAAATCACATTGGTCCGCGTTTGACCTCCAATACATCTGATAGTGAGCGACGGTGCGGTTTAAGGTGATACGTGGCGATCTACAAGATTATACTTGTTTGTTTTTCATGCATTAACTATTCGTAAACTTTGTTAACTTGTTCTTGCTTAAAAATGTTATGTCATCATGACTTTCCTTAGAGTTTAATTAAATAATTGTTTAAAAACAGTAACTGTTTTAACTTTTAAGTTGTCAATTATTATGAACAGTGTTTATGTTTGTATTTATCAGGAACTAATCATACTTTCTTATCTTTACAGAACTCAAAACGAAGGCTGCCCCGAAAGGTGACGAATTCTGCGCGGGTTAATCTTAACAAGTGCTGGTCGAAGTTGGGTGAACTGATCTCCAACGCTGGCCCCCGCACTGACCTGCCATCGAACAAGACTGTCTACTATGAAGAGCCTCTTCTAGTGCCGTTCTCAGATTACTTCTACCCCGAAGACCCGGTCAAACCGGTGCCGGTCGAAGAAAACGACAACGCAGAAAATCAAAACATCTTGAACAACCGCTATGAGATGATCGACACTGAAATTAACGACAATATGGCCAATGAAATTCGTGAAATCTGCTACACCAATAACCGGAATTGTTTCGTATGTAAACATTGCTTTTAATTAGATAATTCCAATCTTTATTAACTTACTATTCGTTGTTCTAAATTGAATCTGGTTTAAAAGATGCAGTGAAAACAAAATCTCGTCTTCCAAACGTAGATATAGTTACGTCAGTACAAATTCTGACGCTTCCAAGTCTTCCATTAGACATAGTGACGTGACCTTTTGATGGAACCTTAGTCAAGTGTGATTTAGTTGTTAATCCTTGTGATGTATAGCATAGTGTTGACGAAGGACCGTCAAAGGGTCGCGATTAGTTTTAATGTCACAAGTTTTGGTAGACAGCTTTAAACATCTGCACTGTAATTTACGTCGCACCACCTTTTGGCTCTCTTCCTAAACTTCTTCAGTAGTTTAACCTTTAATTTCAATCCATTGTCTTCCATTAGTGTTTAAGAGAATATTATCGTCTGTGATTTAAAGCTTTAATTAGTTTATAAGAAGATTTATATTTAGATTTATAAAAGAATTCCCTAGATTGTATTAATGGTTAATTACAAATGTATAGCGAATATATTATTGTGTAACGTTCCCAGATTTAATATGAAATCTGTTAACGTACATATACATATCAAGTACGAAGCTTTAATAGTTTATAAGGCTAATATAATGCAATTATTTCTTCTTAAACTTATCGTAGTAAGTACGTTTCTTTAGAAATTCTAAATTTTGTATGTACTTTTTAAATTGCTCCTCTTCTTATAGTTAATTTGCTTATTTTTAAGTTGATAATGTCAACGTAGGCCGAATGTGCCAATCTCATTTATTTCTAAGTTACTTAATGTTTAATACTTAATTTGATTTTATGTTAAGCATTAACTGTTTTGATGAATTCTTCCAGTGTGTCAGTGTAGCAAATAATGGGTGTAATTAATTTAGTTTTAGTTTAGTTTAAGCTGTAGTAATGTAGACTGGTCTTCATAAGAATATTCAAGACTTTCGTTTGATCTCTTACTTTGATCGTTTTAAATAAATGAACATAATAAGAAACACATAGTGATTTTATTTCATCCCTATGACTTTACTTACACTTTTGATTTACACAGTTTTATATCTTTATTAGTATGTTATAATAAATATTGGTGGGTGTTTCTTACGCAACACGATCTTTCTAGCTCATTTCTCATTTCTAAGTAAAGTTTGTATCTATCCGGCTGCCATAGTTTAAGCTGTGCTTATTTTGGGGTCAGATGGTGTTATGCGTGAATAAGGATGATAACTGGATCACAAAATATACGATTCTAATAAGTCAGTCGGCAGATTTTGACAAATTTGGGACACGTTTTTTTTGTTTAAAAAAATATTAAAAACCAACAAAGATATAGACCATTAAACTTCCGGTGTGGGAAGTTGTGACGTCAAGGCTACATAAAAATCGTAAATTAGTCGAAACTTCTAAGCACAATTTTTTCGTCTTTTTTTGGTTTTGAAACAAAAGTTTCGTGCTCAATTTTTTTTATTAATCTAACTGACGGACTAATTAGTAATTTTTAGTCACCATGCCTATTGTCCTTCAATATTTATTTACTGTGGAATCCAGATAGCCGACACAATACTTTTATAATCGTAAATACATATTTATTGTGCAAGAAACACCCAAATACATAACAATTATTTGTATTCATCACACAAATATTTACCATTCAGGAATCAAACCACCCGTGGATTCGTAGGCAGGCTTATTACCAACTAAGCCACTAGTCACTAAAATTTAAAACACTTATTAACATTACATTGATAGTATTAGTTAAGTTACGGTTGGTCTAGTCGGGAGAACGGCGGCTGCCGATCCGGAGACCCCGGGTTCAAACCCCACACGCACCACTGTCTTTTCGAAGTCATGTGCGTAATGCCGCTAACTTAAAACGGTGAAGGAAACCATCATGAGGAAACCGACATGTACCTAGAATCTTTCGAAGTCATGTGTCATCCGCCAACCCGCACTGGGCCAGTGTGGTGGATTATGGCCTTAACTCTCTCCTTGCGAGAGAAGGCCCCAAGGCCCAGCAGTAGGAACGTTTAGTGGGCTGTTGATGATGATGATGACAGTATTAAATAATTCATAGTAAATATCAATTAGAATACAAAACAATTTATACGCGTAGATAGACTGACCATAAATACCCGCTTCAAGTGGAAACCCAAAATAATGGGCTAACTGGTTGAATTCCAATACGTTGAGTAAACAATAGGCCATGTTTTTCATCAATCAGACGTTTGCAATTTTGCATTTATCTTATTGCTCTACGTACGATTCCTTTGAATAATTTGCGACTTCCTAAATGTCACTAAACAATTAATTTATACAGATGTATTAAACGTTGCATTAGATTAAAGTGATATTAGACCCAAATACTAATAAGAAACTTTAATAATAACGACAATGCTGGCATCGGCTTGTTTGTGATATTTATTAATTTTCTGTTTTATTTTTGGATATAAAAAACAATTGTTGATACGTACATAGTAGTAATAAAACAATATGAATATATTCAATTTGATCACAGACTTTAACAATAAACAAAAGTGTGTGCGTGTTTTTCAAATACACCTTTGTGTGTGTAAAGTTTTTTTTTAAATATTTTAATGTAATTTTTATTCATAATTAAAAAAAAATGCATTATGCTCTTTTTCTCTGCTTATAAAAAGTATAATAGTGTGCGACATTTCTTACTCTGTCGTCCGCCCAATTTACGTAAAATTGGGCTGACGACATACATTAAATTATTTAAAAAACTTTACACACACTAACATGTATCTGAAATGGGTACAATATGTTTGTATAAATATAATATGTTTATTTGTAGCGTACCTAAAGGTTAGTTTTGATCAGTAGGTATAATAATTTTACTTATTTTTTATGTTCACGTAGTGAAGGACACCCTGAGACTAGATGGAGAGACTTATTTACGTAAGACAACAGGTAGTGGATGAAAACGTAAGCCTGGGGATTGGGCTGAGTGGTGAGATATAGGGCAGGTTCATGTCCGGCAGTGGACTAAGATAGATTACTGATGACGATGATGGAGTTTTTTGTTCCATCGGGATAAATATTACTATAGCCCACTCATAACCCAGGGGTTTCATTTCAGAATGAAAGGTAATAAGCTGGAAATTGGAATAAACCTTTGTTTTGTCGTCCTAAATCCTAAATGTTGTCTCAAAAATCACAAATACTATCCACGTCAAAAGTCAAAAGTTGTAAAAATGTTTTTTTGCTAATATCTTTGCTTCCTATTGCTTGAATGACATTCCACTTATCATTTCAACATTACGAGTATATACTATAAATATCTACTCATTATATTCTACACCAAAAACGGTTGATCGTCTGAAAAAAAAGTTCTCAAATAGTTGTAGAGAATTTTATACTCTACGGTTTTCATCACAAGTGCAATATCATTTAAGCAATAGGAAGCCAGATATTCGCAAAAACGATTTTTATATTTTTTTACCTTCAATATCTTAAGACACGGATACGATAGAATTTGTGACTTTTGAGATAATATTTAAGACGTCAAGACAGAGGTTTATACCAATATATGTACAGCTTATTATCTTTCATTCCGAGGTCGGGTCATTTTTTTAAAAACCTAATATGACTGGGCTACTGGTATATTTAGTGATAGTAATGTCATTGGGAAAGACCGCTTGAGGTACATACTAGAAGGGAAGAGGGAACAGTTAATCTGCTATCAAACTGTATTATTGAGGTTGGTGAGGTGTTAGAGGAGGTATTAGTGAGGTATTGTTGATTCCGGAACAATTATGGAGCAAAATTATAAAAATCAGAGACTATCTCAAAACTAGAGAACAGTGATTAAATTATTAATGTTCATAGTATAGAGTCTAGCGTAAGATTCATGATGTTACTAGCAGCGGCCTGTAGTTTCACCCGGGTTGATCCCAATTCCGTTATTTTCCCGAAGATAAAAATAGCCTAAGTGTTATTCCATACCATTATATCATACTATACTATACTATATTCCATACTATCTGTCTACCGAATTTCGTCTAAATCCCTTCAGTAGTATTTGCGTGAAATAGTAACAAACATACATCCATACATTCATAGAAACTTTTACGTATATACAATTAGAAGGATAAGCGTAAATAAAGCGTAATTCGTTCTCATAGTAAAAAGCTTTCTTAGGGTCTATTACTAATAATACGTGTTGTGTGAGAAATATCTACCAACATTTATTTACGTTTAAATTACATCCAACTAACAGCTCGTTCCATCTTTATTCGGATGGGTCAATTATAACATAGCCCATAATAAATAAATAAATAATAATAATAAATATTGGTGGACAATTCACACACAACACCATCTGACCCCAAACTAAGCAAAGCTTGTATGATGGCGGCCAGATAGCTGATATAATACTTATATAGTTTTTAAATACATACTTATTATACATAGAAACACCCTTAATTAATTATCTTACGGAAGCCGAGTAGTACTCTTCATGTTCGAAAAGTTATTTACCCAAACTATCGCGTCAGTCTGACTTTGTATTATTTTCCATTTTTTGCTAATTAATACGCCAGTACTATATGCTACATCATCATCGTAAACTATTTGATCATCGAAAATTCTACAAGCGGATTACTATGTTAGTAAGACTCACCAAGCCTTTTGGATATATTTTTTCAGTACCTAATGTCTTTTTTTGCAGGCTTATTTTTCATATATTTATTTTTGCTTATTATTTTTATTCTTATTTTTGTTTTTTTTTTATATATAATTAATTTATGTTTATGTAGAGGTTTATCGTTTTTCAATTAATCATGAGTCTTTTAACAGGAAATAGCTTCATTGTCCGGAAGGATATCACAAAAGTGATCAATAAATACGGGCATTTTTTGTATACTTGAGAAAACCAAATTGTTTTAACAGATTTATTACCGAATGTGACTTGTTTCTATATGAGACACAGTCACGATAATTTTATTAAAAATTTAAAAAAATCAGTTTAGTTATATTAGTTTGTCAACAACATTAAAAAATCGACAATAAGCAAGCAGTCAATCTATCTGGTAAGCAATTGCCACCACTTATGGACACCAACATCATGAATGTTGACAAAAAAATTTCAGCCCGAGGACGAAGATATGTCTTATGATACCGTTAAATGCTACTTGTTAAAGACCATTATTATTAAAAAACCACTGTGGAGAAATTTAATTTCAAGTTCAGTGTTAAATAGTCAGAATAATATTGAAGTCTAAAATAACCGCCGACGTCACAAAAAAAAACCGCCACAGAAATACATCCGCGCAATAAGACAGTCCGAAAATACGTGACATTTTATCAAAACTAGGGATGTCCATTGAAGAGGTACAAAGAGGAGCGGGCAAACGTTTAAGAATGATAAATCGGTCGTATTCTAACTCCGATTCGTTCCGATCCCGTGATATCCGAAAATGTAAAGGTAAAGTCGAGACACCCACCTTCGATATGACGAAGGATCTAAAGTCAACCACACTATTCGTTGCTATTGACGAAACACTGGAACTACGTTACATGCATACAATATATTTGCGACATCATTAAACATGCGATTGTGGTGACGCAGAGGAGATTTTTATTAAAATTGTACGGTCGGCTCTAGTAATAGGGACCCGTGAAATCGCCGCGCCGTATCGAATCGCAGAAAAATTTCGGTTTTTCGGTTATTTCTTAGAGATTTGTACGGCTTTTCTTCGATGATTCGTCTCGCTGAACGGGTGTCAGTATTACAAACACATGTCCTTTGATTTAACGTTGTTATTGCATTCGGGGATCAGAGACGCCTATTGAATTTCGCGAGAGATTTCACGCTGTAGACGCGTTACATTGATGTTGACTTACCTTCCGTCACAGCTGCCTGAAAATTATAGTTTGTCCTCAGGATAACACGAAATGTCATTTATTGTAGATCTTAGAAATCTGCGAACAATGAGGCGATATTGTGCGATTGCTAAGCCATCATTCATCTTTGCTAAATGGCTGGAAAGTTATGTATTTTCAATAGGTAATGGGTACTGTGTAAGGCGATTAAAATTTTTATTAAATAAAAATATCTTGTGACGATATAGAAGAAGGTTCAACCCAGCCCAAGCACTAATGCTGTTGACTTACTTCTACTCATCTATTTATATATTAATTTAAATATAATCTTAAAGAGTGGCATGCGTTTTAGATAATATGATCAAGACATGCACCTAATGGTGAGCAAAACGCCTGCCCGTAACAACACAGAGTCGCGTAATTATTTGGAGGCTGAGACTCAATTCAAAAACACCACACTGTTCACATCACGCATCATGGAAATAAGACGATTTAGCTTTTTCTCTATAATGTCGTTTTCAACAATAACTTTCAATACTCTTCAAGTCTTTTCTTAACTGGAACATAGTAACCTTTGCACATTACTGATTAACCCTAGAATTTCAGAAAAAAATGTATTACTTTCTCAGATGGTTTCAAAAAGTTCTACCAGTATTATTACATTATTCGGCACCCAGAGATCTAAGTTGTTATATCTCTAAGCCCTGTAATTTATCTGGAAACGTTCAAACCGGAACACAGTAATGTTTGCACGTTACTGTTTGGCGGTAGAATAACTGGCAAAGGTGTTGGTCCTAGACACTGAAAATGCATCCACGCGCGTTCATGCAGATAACGTATCTACATACGGAGAAACACGCACCCCCGCGCCGCGCCTGGATGCGGGCGAGACTCAAGTATGTACATACATGCCGACGTGAATCCACACAACGCAACAACGCGAGTGAGTGCGTGAAATCCCCGCACGATGATGCAAATCTGCACTCCCGCAAGTACGCGCGTAGATGCAACTTTACATGAAACATGCAGAAGAATAAAGAAAGAAAGAAGAAAAAAGATGCTTGTCAATGTGTGGATCGCCTAAGGTGATAAGGTGTGAAGTAGAATAAGTGTGGCGGAAACTAGCTATCAATTACCTGGTCTCCAAATACTAATACCTACCTGTTTGACCCGTTTCAAAATTTTATTAGTATAATATTCTTATATTCGCATTTTTTTTTAAAACATTGTATTTCATTGTTTCTTTCAGTTTCGTGCCAAGTTAAGTACATAAGGTCTTTCCACATGTCTAAACGGTTTTTTTATTTTAGCTGTAACTAGCTTCACTGACGAATAAAAATGTGAAATTATCGAAAAAGATTTCTTAATAACCTTGGATGACAATATATTTAAAAAAATGGCAGTCATAGGAACTGCCGATAGAAGTGAAAACTTTTAACTCAGAATTTGATAGCTTACTTTGGGAACTATGCGGGTGAAACCGGAGTGCGTGGCCATGAGCAATGCTAATGCATTTCTAGATGGCCAACGCGCATGTTCCCGTGTACCCTAATATTTCTTATCATTCCCGAGCGTGACGCTAGAACTCAATTCACAGCCCACGAAAAATCTGTCTGTACCGCGCTAAAATAAGTTTTCAGTTCAAAAAAGAAATTAAACAAAACCCTGCTTTACTTAAGGCTGCGGTTAACACCCATTCAAACATTGAAAAAAAATTGACAGTCATAGGAACTGCCGATAGAAGTGAAAACTTATAACTCAGAATTTGATAGGTTACTTTGGAAACTACAAGGGTGTAACCGGAGGATGTGGCCTGGTCATCATTGGCTGACGCATTTCTAGATGGCCATGCCATGATGGGCAGGCCACGCCCTTTTAGCTTTTCCCATTGGATGACGCATTTCTAGATAGCCAATGGCTATGGTCCCGAGTTTACCCGAAGATTTCTTATCATATCCGATCGTGACGCTAGAAGTCATTTCACAGCCCACGAAAAATATGTCTAGGCGCGCCAAAAGAAGTTTTCACTTCAAAAACATTGAAAGTATGAAAGATATTACCTTTATCTTAATTAGTATCTGTTTTGTAAAATGAAGAAGCATACGTTACCTTAAGAAGTTTGAGCACGTGCATCGAATGCAACATCCCTAATCCCTTTTTTAGGAAGTGTCCTAAGCCCCAAGGTGTTTAGAATGACACTGTAGTGGCCAATATAACACCGTTTTCTTTGATACGCCGCCGCATAGTGATTTAGCATAAATAGTTCAAGGCGGCTCGTTTGTCACTTCGGCTCCTTTGACTTACATAACAACTTCCAATATTTGTAGTTAAAAAAACTCTTGCCATGAGTTCGCATTGGAGGGTTTCGGGGCTTTGGGTGGACTTTAAAAACAGTGTTGTCTTTTAATTATAGTATTACTTGTTAGGACAATTATTAAGTACTTTATTTTAAGATAAAAATTAAGTATGCTTCTGAAATAAAAACATTGCACTGATATAGTTTTTAGTTAAGTAAAATGTTAAAGAAGAATACATTATTTCTAAGCAAATTAATTAATTGTTACCCATTGTCATGTTTTTTGGTTTCCTTTAATTTTCTTCTTGGTTTCAATTTATTAGTATTGTATTATTATTAACATATGTATATTAAAACTATAAACTTAATAGTACCTACCCGTAATTGAAATTTACCATCCATCATTAACGTAGTGGCTGTCCACAGCTCTTCGACTGCCTAACAAAAACAGAAATGGCTCTCTGAGCTCTCTGTGCTAAGGAAAAAGGAGGATGGACTATTATAGGGTACATTATATTTCTACATTGTTGTTTTTCTTTTTACACATTCAAATTTCAATTTGACCACTTAGTTGTGAGAACTGAAATAGACATATTGTTCCATGCTTTCTTTAAAAACCCGGATCTCCCAAAGCGGCTTTATTAACAAGTCTCAAAAACCTGTGACGGCGAGAATATTCACGGTTTGCTTGTTTGTTTGAATGCAAGCACTCAAGCTTTTCTGGCGAGGTTAGTGTGAATTTTCACAAAGGAGGTATGTTAAATAAGATTAAAAATAAGATTTAAAAGAAGAGATTATAAATGTAAGAAACAGCTGGACGTATCAATTATGTTTGTCCAGTTCTTTTTTCTGCTGCCCCATAACATTGAGGAATTATTTCATCATAGATGAAATAGGAAAGCTTTCGAGAAAAGAAACTGTACATTTTTTGAGTAAATTCTAATTTAATTCAACGTTTTTGACATCAGAATAAACATAGACTCAGAGTTTGTACACATAATGTTTTGGAGAACTCTTCTTGAAGAGGTCTTATCGCTGTATTTCTAACATTTTCTTACAATAATTTTGGTTACTCACTACATAATTAGGTTTACACGAACTACAGACCTAAATTATTAACTTTAGCACACTCATAGTTGTAAAAAGTTATCGACGTTTGTAACGTTTGTTAATTGAACTAAAAGAATTTTATGCCGGGCACGCTTCACACTGTTATTCAATGACCTATAAATAAATATAATATTTTTTTAATATTTGTAATACTTCGTTGCTGTTATTGGAATTTATCATCTTAATCAATTTTAAACCTAAAAAATCAGATGTGTTTTGTGTAAATAAGTAAGATATGTATATGTAGTGTTATTTTCATTACTTTTGTACATAGTATATTTACCTACAGATACACTTTATTTATACACCAAACTAAAAAAAAACACAGAAATAATGAACGACAAACTTCAAAACCGATGACAGTTAGTTTTGTTAACAAATGCAGATATCTTATTTATAAAATTCTCGTGTCACAGTGTTAGTTTCCTTATTCCTCCGAAACGGCTTTACTGATTTTCACGCAATTTTATATGTATATCCAGTAGGTCTGAGAATCGGCTACTAGGCTTTGAAATGGAATTACAAAAAAAAAACAGACAGGAACAAAAATGATCCATAAGCACAGATTTCGATTTTTTTGAACGAAACGATGCCTTTGTCTATAAGTAGTTTTGTGATGCGACAGTTTAAATCATTTCCGGAGTACTACAGTAAGTGGAATAACGCTTAAAGTGGCAAAATTCTCACGTGAGTGTGAACTTTTCCTAGTTTAAGTGACCACTTGGGCAGTTCCTTAGATTACCACTTTGTCTACCACGAAACGTGCATTTGCGTGGTTTTTGCAACGTCCTGAGTGCCATTTTACACTTGCCGAAGACGCCACTTGTTTGAAACAAGCAGGTTAAGTGAGAGGAAGTGGGTATTCGAACCTATAATTAGGTGATGGTGTAACACTTAGCTGTTTCCGACTTAGCCTAGAGTGCATATGGGTTAGATGTAAGGGAGACAAAACGAACAAAATGTTTGCAATCAAAAATATTTTGAATTGTAGCTAACACAATACAACTTTACTTTCACAAAATGTGTCCAGTACATCTAGCAATATAATTTATTTTTGGTCTGAATTTTTTTATTCAAAAATTGTTCATAAGTATTTCAAGTTAAGACAATAATATATGGCTTTAAAATCTGACATGTCAGTTACACAATTTATATACCTATATATTATCTGGTTTTATATCAGTAATGTTAGTGAGATGTAAAGTTGTCTCTTTAAGAGTTCCAATTACATTTTGCATAATTTAATAACGTTCACTAAAACTCTGCAAAGCACCTAAGTTGAGAGCCAGGAAAGTACCTACCATTATTACTAAGTTGCAAATATAACACAACGACAAAAATAACATCTTTGAAAATTCCTCCAAAGTTAACCTATTCCAAAAAGCGTGGTCACCATTAACAACCAAAGTAGGCGCCAAGCCACCACATTATAACCGAGGCAATCAACGAAAGGAAACGAGCCGATAACACGCGCCTCTTACTTCCAACACAAATCACTAACACGTGACACTAAACAACAACAAAAAAAACAAAAGAAGTTTCAGTTCTGTAAAAACTTGAAAATATTTCTTTCCCGCCATATTTTATCTACAAAGTTGTACACGTGTGCAACGGCGGCAATTTTGTGCGGTTTAAAATTACGGTGCATTCCAGTTTTTTACCGGAAACTGCGGATTTTTGGGCGACGATTGAGAGGACCGGCGAATTTTTGCCTGACAGTTATCTGCCTTCACTTTTTTGCGGGGTATTTATATACTTATCTAATTTTGGAACTGGCTGCTGTAGATGCTACTTTAGATCCTATGATACTTAGAAACACATGCCGAGATATTACTTGGTAGGTCCGCTACAAACAAGTACGCAAAATATGCAAGAAATGAACGTATTATAACAAGTATTAAGTGTACTTACGCTGTGTACGTGTGGTATTTGTAATTTCCCGTTTGCGTATTTTGGGGTCCAAGTCCTCTTATTAGTACCAATAAAATCGTAGATACCTTAAACATACTTAAAATGTCGCTGTGATTCTTAATAAATCTTTTGAAACCAAATTATAATTACATTATGCAAAACATAAACTACACTTAATAGACTTGTAAATAAAAATAAGAAACATCATAAGAGATTTTCGCTAGACTTTTGAATGAAGCTTGGGCCTTGTACCACTGCCCTCGGCGATTTAGACTTTGGTTTTTTATCGTTTTTATGTCTAAATATAATATTATAAGTTGTAAAACACTTATCTTAATACATATATGAACAATTAAATTCAAGCGAGGCTTTTGCTAGACAATTGGGTCATAGGTCAAATATAAAAGGCAGCTATACTGAACAATGCCTGCAATGTCAAGAGTTTTCCTTCTCTGCAACTCTAACCACCGGCAGTTTGGGCCCTACCCCGCTGATGGTGGGTATCTAGTTTCTTACTTCTTTATAATGTAGTTTATTCTTGTATATTTTGCAATTTATAACTGTTGTAAAAAAAATAAGAAACTAGAAACCTAATATAATGTTTAATAATAATATAATTGTTAGGTACATCTGTGCACGTGCATTTCCTATTGAGACAAACCGACGGCTACTTATCTTTTCACCAATGCGGCTATTTTATTACAAAAAGTTTTAAAAAAACTACGCCAAAACGATCCCAAGATTTTGCCGATGTTTTTGTAAAAGTTTTATCCAGCTTTAAAAAATAAAACCTTTGAGACGCCGGTAACATAATACCTACCCACTGACCGAAAAATAAAAAACTTCTCAAAAAATTTAATTGTGTCTTGCAAAAATTTGGGCAGAATTTTCGCCTCGGGCACAGGAAATGAGTGTGCGGCAAAAAGTCCAATAAAAGCTTACAAAATGTCTAACGATTGATGGATAGCCGTAACACAATCACTCGCTCCGAGGAAACTCAGAAGAGCCTCTAAAGTGCCCCTTAAGAATCAAGTGATATTCTTCACTTTTACGGCAATAATGGACGAGCTATTGTTATCTTAACTTTAATCAAAATACCACCTTAGCATAAAATTCAAATTTGAATCTCCAATAAATTGTCACATAGCGAATCGAATACTGTATGCGTCAAGCTTTAGCAAGCCAAAATTACTCTTTAAAGTTAAGTTAACAAAGTTCAAATTCCTTTTAGAAACAGACAACTTTGAGTCTTTGAATGTATCTTTTTACAAATAATAGGGTTTGAACACGTGTTAGCTGGCCACTAGAACGGCATTTATACTTGTTTACGGATATTTAAAATAATTACCTTATTGGTGGCTTAGCGGTAATTTGTCACAAATGTATGCTTACAGTTTCTAAAAATATGCATTTACATTTTTACAATAGTTTTTCTGAATGAGAAGTCCGCAAAAGATTTAATATAGTTTTAATATATAGGTGGTAGGAAGTACTTGAATCTAAAAAAAACCGTTAGTAAGGAAATGGAAGTAGGTATTCTGAACATGTAAGACGTGGCATAACATTGGTTTTACTCCTAGGATTTTTGATAAGAGTTCAAGCTCAATAGATACATAGGTACTATTATCTAATTGTGTGAATAATGTTTACTTTTAAAAATCAAGAGTTATACTGAATATCGAAATTGCGGATATTTTTTTAAACACATCCACAATTGCGTCGTTTTGAGTACCTAAGTCTGATGTTACTATACTTATCTGCCATTGGTAAAAAATGCAGGATAACTTGCGTATAATTCAATCAAATGTCTAAATAGCGGCTAATTATTACGGTAAATTTAGAAATTATTCGCAGAAACCTTTACTATTAAATATTGAAAACGTACAAACGACGCACATAACATCACAACAGACAAAGTTTTTTCATATAAGAACAGAACTACAATTATTTCTAACACACATGCAATAGCCAACAAAGCCGCCCAGAAACTCGAATCTACTTTGAAACCTCTAAAAAGTTTTGAACGCATCAAGAATAAGAATTTAAAAAAGTGGGCGTAACTCTTACTGTCATTTCTATAAAATATAATAGCTGTCGTGTCTGCGCTCGCGCCGCTCTATTATCTGGCTGAAAACCCCTCGCATCATAAAGGAAGCGTAACCTTTGCGAATCTGGGTAATAAAATTCTATTGATTGAAACTCGGACCCATGCTGCGCTATACGGGCTCATTATAGTCCCAATAATTTCGTTTTTTTTTTCTGGAGAAAACCGTTTTTGATGCAATTTTGCTGTATTTTTTTTTTATTATAATTGCTAATGCTTAATGATTTGCTTGAAATTATGTTATAACTAACAGTGCCACGGGTTCTTCCGCTTAGATGCCGATTTCGTTATTTTCCCTTGATAATAAATAGGCTATGGGTTATTTCTGACTCTTACCTATGTACATAATGTAACAAATATCCATGTATCCATCCATCCTCAAACTTGCGCATTTAGGTATAATATCAGTAGGATGCGTTTGGTTTGGCAATGGTAACCCAAATAAACAGTATATTTTGAGTACTACACCTATTTTCCGCCATTCATCTGCTACACAATATCGTAGAAACGATTAAATGTCACGGTGTGATAGGAAATGCGTCTAGTCTAATTACTAGACATTTGAACATTAAAACAGAAGCTAAAAATGTTTTACTAATGGCGACTTCTACATCGCTAAAAACAATTTCGTCAACCGTGGGATGGAAAAGGATTGGAATTAGATATTTTTTGTTAATAGGGTTTCAATTGACTGCCACTTTTACTGGTGTCTAGTGACGATCTAGTCTACATTGAAGCAATTATGAAGAAGATGTTGATTCAATCTAGACTTCAAGACATCCAGTATGTCAACATCTAGTGGTAGTGGGCTTGATTCTTAGACCTTCATCATTTTATGTATAACTTCGATGTGCTGAGCGTAATACCCAGTTTACATTATTCCAGTCCAGCGACCGAATCCAGCACTGGATTGCTTACTGGAATAATGTGAACCGCCACTGGAAAGTATTGGCACTGGATTGATGCTTTCTAGTGCCGGATTCCATTTTTCTAGTCAGCAATCCAGCGCTGGATTCGATCGCTGGACTGGAATAATGTAAACCGGGTATAAAGACTCACCTGTAATAAAAGCTGTTAGTGAAGCTTTCATTGATGCAAATCACTGAAAAAAAAATATAGTGAGACAAGAGTGAAATATTGTAATGTAAACGTTGAAAAAATTAATAGTGGCTTGTAGTGGTTTTTAATAAAATCAATGGTATCTCCATCATTGCGGTAACACTACTTTGTACAATAAACAAAACAGTGGCATTTTACGTTAAATCTTCCATTCAAGAAACACCGGATGCGTACTTTCAAGATATTCATTCATACTTCAAGTCAAGGATCTTTGCTCGGGTGAGTTTATGAATGGATGGCGCATGCAATCGATTCTCCAACGGTCGAGAAGAATGGCGGATGCCTGGAAAGGCTTCTCTGGCTTGCTCAGTAAAAATCACCTTAAATGGCTTAAAACTTGACTATACAGGATGTCAGATGTAAAGGCAGCAAATTATATAAATAAGGATTATGTAAGGAAACACAGTCCAGTGGTACGAGTTAAAGTTGATAATATATTAAATAGCATAATAAGCAGCCCACTAAAAAATTTTTCCTACTGTTGAAATTATCTTAAAAAACTTCTCTCGCTAAGAGAGATTGAAGGCCATATCCATCACGCTTTTTTTTGTTTTTATTAAATTTAGCAACTCCACAGACTCCATGGTCCGTGACTTTTGTCATTTTGTTTTTTTTTTTCATGAATCTTGGTTTGGGAGAAGAAAAACAAAAGAATGTGCAACAAGGAACATTTTCATTCTAATTCTAGTGAGTCTCTCCCGGCCCTCAGCCTCCACTATGGCGGCATTTCTATCCCTGATGGCCATCTGTAGGTTGAACTCTCGGATGGTCTTATGTGATGCAGCCAACTCTCGCCGCACGAACCGACCGATGGCGTCGTCACGCTTGCCAAGTCTGAGTAGCACCACTGTATTTTCGAAGTCATGTGCGTAAAGTCGCTAACTTAAAACAGTGAAGGTAAATATCGCAAGGAAACCGACACATACAGACATACCTAGAATCTTTCGAGGTCATTTGTCATCATTAACTCGCACTGGCCAACGTGGTGGATTTTGGCGTTGGCTCTCTTCTTGCGAGAGAAGGACCCGAGTCCCAGCAGTGGGAACATTTAGCGAGCTGCTTATGCTGTAGACTAGTAGGGTGTTGCGCTTTCTGCTCTAGCTCTAGTAGTAGTGGTAGGACTCTTAGCAGAGTCCGCCTGGGGAAGTACCACACCTTTGCCAAATATTCTACCCCCAAGCAGTAATGTGCAAACATTACTGTGTTCCGGTTTGAAGGGCAATGATTCCACAGAAATTACAGGGCTTAGAGACATAATATCTTAGATCTCTGGGTGACGAGCGCAGCGTAGTGCTAGGTAATGATTTGGACTATCATGTTCCAATAGCTGCGTGTTACTGTGCTTTTATGTGGCAGGCATGTTGCTTACCATCAGGCACATGACCTGCTCGTCTCGTCACTCAATGCTATAAAAAAAAAAAAAAGCTCAACATACGTTAGGCAGCAGAAGCAACTTGAGGTCAACTGTAAAAAAAAGATTCATCAAACGCTCTAAGACGACAAACTAAATGTCTCATCCCGTAGACACGTCTCTGCCATACTTGGTAACCGTATAATTCACGTTTCCTTATTATCTCCGCTATTGTATGTTTATTGTACTCTTGTTACTTTACAATGTAATGCGCTTTACTCAATGAAGTTGCGCCGGTGTTTAGTGATTAGATACGCGCACGTTTCGAGTACATTTCAAGTGAATTATTCTTTTGAAATATCGGAATGCATTAAATTCAGGTACTTTACAATGCTCTTACATGCATTTTGTACGTAGGTAGGAAGGTAGGTACCTCTTCTCAAAGGTTTTTTTGTAATCAACTGAACCGTTATCAGGAAAACTAAATTAAACACAGTTAAACACATTTATATGACTATTCTACACATTAGAATTATCCATAGACTAAACATTGTAAAATTACATTTATATTATTATAAACAAGTATTCCGATTGCAGTTTTCAGGTGTGCTTTAGCCTCCCTAGCTAAAACCATGTGATATACCGCTGATATTATGAGTTTTAATTGTCACTAAAAGTTTAACCGAATAAATTATTTTGAATATTATGAGGTTTTTAACAAGTTTGTTTATCCATATAATATCTCCACTAAACTAAATAAATATCTCCAATTAAAACCGTGTCAAATGCACCAAATCATAATTATTTTTAGGTGGGTATGAGTAAAGCTTTATCAAATTGTTAATATGACAATCAGATACACTATCAAAGAGATGGCAAATATTTTACATTGTTTTGAATTAAGACAAAAAATAAAAGTCAATCGAAAGAATATTGCGTATGATTCAGCATGTTTCCACCCCACAAAATTCAAAGAAAAACTCCAAAAGTATGCATAAACATCTTCAAATCCCTACAAATACCTTCACAATTTTTCACACACCCCACCCGACCATCCACCTGATTCTATAACGTCAAACACATTCTACGCCGTCAACTCAGAACCATAACTTGGTATGGCTTGTCTCTAAGATTTATCACCACTTTGCGTAATTTCAGGTCTATTGAAATTCTTTAACACAAAAAACTATTAGTTAACCACGCTATTTATAATATTATATTTTAGAGCCAAGTTACGCCGCTATAGTAAGACGTCTTTGGGTTTGCTGTTAAGGAATATAGGCCCTGCTTGTTTGCAAAGATAACACAAAGTCAATCTCTAAAGCTCCAGCCAAAACAAATATGTGCACAGCTCTCAAGGACGACGATGCCGTGTTTGGTTTATCAGGAACGGATGATATTTTAAATCCACCCTGATTTGAGACTCGTTATATTACGTTTTTTGGGTTATTAAAGCATTCTGTGAGGTCTATCTAGATTAGTGGATTTTGGAGACGTTTACATTTTCTTGAAATGTTACGGTTTTTATCGATTTTTAACAAAAGGCGACTTGACTTAACTATCGATTTCTCACATATTTTCAAAATTACCTTTCATATAATATCTAATTACTGAAAGTGTTTTAACATTTTGCGTGAATTACTCGTATATCACAATTTACTGCATTTTCACTGCAATATGTACAGATTTTGTATAAGTTTAATACATCTGATCAAATAATTTATTTTCGTGCTAAATTATGACGTGCAATTAGAATCAGAGCTAATTATTTATTTCCACAAATAACGCGCCAAATTCAATATGTTTTAATATTACTTACTACTTATAGAATATGTCAAAACTTGTTATTAGTTATGAGATTCACAATCCTATGTTTTGAAGGATTTTAAAGCTCGAATTGCTGTTTTTGGAACTGTCAGTGTTAATTTTGCGCTAATTAATTTCATCAAGGCGCATAACAGTCCTAAATTATAATTGAATCAGTTTAAGAGTGCGCCTAAAGCCAGGAAAAAATCAGATATCACCCGCGCGACGCGTTTCTTAATGTGATGTACATAAAGTCGAGAATAGCATGACACAGTTTGGAGGAAAAATCAATATTTAATCAGGAGTCCATTTTTGACCAAGTTTTATTTAATTACTCAATAACTAAACATAAATTTAAAAAAGTGTTCGGTTACTTTACTAGAACGTACAAATAGGAATTTTATTACCAAAAAATAATGTGGGGTCATCGCTGATAATTTCGAGTACTCGAATTAAAACGGGTTTTTTCGGTGTCATTTTTATTTTTTTATTGTAAAAAACTCTGATCTATTTTTAAAATTATATTCGGTTATTGTGCTTCTTCTTGATTGTACCCACACGTCAATATTTTTTTTCTCATAGTTTTTAGTTTCTTAACTTCAGTGAGCGGCGTCGAAAATGTCCTTTTTTCGTTTTCTGGCTTTAGGCGCCCCCTTAAGCAGCTCAGCCCTCATAAGGGCGCGTCCTAATTCAATTAGGCGTCCACCATAAATAGGGTTGTCAAATCCAAGAAACCTGAGGGCCTATTGAGAGCGCACGTGTGCCAACAATGCCCAACCGAACGCTCTGCGGGTCGCCGCCGACCCAAAGTGAGAAATTTCACAATACTGTCAAACTATTGAGCTTTTGGTCTCTTTGATACAGTCTGGCAAACTTATCCGTGCAAGTCACTAGCGTCGGCACTATCGTATCTTTCAAATAAGCTGCAAAAGTCCGCTTATCATTTATAGTTCTGTTGGTTAGAGAAGTTTGAATGTAATTTGGGAAGTATTACGAGGTGTGATGGTCTCAAGACATGGATAATAGCCCAGTATGAGGTTATTGCTTGTCTTTTTACAGATCTGAGACCGCTTTGTCGTTGGTGAACCCATTTATTAGATAAGGGTATGTTCTGGTGAATGCGGGTGTGTATGATTCGATTGAGGCGCTTGGATTTGTTCGTATTATGGATCTGTGTTATGTTATACTAAATAGCTTATCTCGTTGGTGTAGTTAAACTATTAGCAATAATATCATTTGGTTACTTTGGCTACTTATATTATAAATTTAGATGTGTGAGTATGGATGTTTATTACTGTTTTACGTAAAAATATTGAAAGGGTCTGGTTGAAATGTATAATTGTATGAATTTGTACAACAATAAAATAGCCCACTACTGTGTCCCCAATGCTGGAACTCGAGGACTCTATTATTTGACCTTTAAATCTAGTACTTAGTCATGAGAAACTTGTACATATACCCTTTAGATATATATGTCTTCACTAGCAACGCCCTGCATTCGGCAGCTACGATGCCACATACAGACGTACACAGAGACACGTCAACCTTACAACAGCCTGTCATTTTTACGTTGGGGGCTAAAAACTATCCTATAACAAGGGCAACAAAATCATAAATGACTAGTGTTATCATGTTACACTTACAACTACAAAGTACATAGTACAACACAAATCAGTTATCTAAACATGTCGCTTGAAACATTTCCGCTTCCCGCACGACAATATTGACCCTTCGCGACACCGCTAAAACAAAGCACCCTTTCAAAGTTTACACTTAAACCATCCACAATTTAGACTTTAAAACAAAGGAATATAAATCAATTTTCTGTAACGGAACATGGATTGTGCGTTAATGATATTCCAAACCTAATGCAACCGCTTTGAACGCTATTTATTATCTCCACAATTGATATTCAGTTTTAAACTTTATATGTGTTCAGGTAGAGTTTTATTTAAGGTGGGGTTCGGTTGAAATATTGAAATGACATTCCTAACCTAAGACAAGTATTCGTAGAGTAAACCACGTCGGTATCTACACAGGATGCAAGGTCGTTAGTTTTATCACTTCCTGCTTAGCATTCAAATTGAATGCACTTGACTGTGATGTTATAAACAATGGTTTTGTCGTGAGGTGGACATCGTGATGGCATTTTTATTATACATACTTTATTTTGTGCTAATGTGTACAAAATTTTGACCAATAGTCATAATAAAGTTGGAAATGTAGTAGTAGACACAATGACCTATAAATAATTAGACGTGTTACCCGAGCTAAACTTTGGCAAGACGAAAACGAGGTAACTGCCTTAATGCCCGCTCAGTCATGTACTCTCAAGTGTCGAGAGCAGTCGTATCGCTTTTAGATATTTTTGGTTAATATTGTTTTGTAAACAGAAGAAAAAATGCCATCCTGTGTTTTTAGATACTGTAAAAACTATGCTGCAACTGTTAAAGAGAAAAATGTTTCATTTCATGCGTTAGTAACACTACAATTATTTCTTTAAATTATTTGTTATTAAGTTTGGTTGTTTATTTCTACGAACGGATAGAGCGAGATGGATATAGTCAGATTAGAACGAGAGTGTAAGAGAGATCCGATTAATGTCATGGCGGAGATCTTGTGTTGCGGTATGATGCTGTTTGCTAGAGGAAGTTGGGCATAGTAGAACACAAATATTTTTTTTATTTCACATTGTTTAAATTTATGAACATTTCATAAAATTATTTTTTCTAATATAGGTACTTTTTTCATAAAATACCTATAACTTACTGTGCGTGATAGAACCCAGAAAGGGTTCTATCTGTGTATATTTGTGTCTACAAAAAAGTTATTTTAATATTTTTAGAGATCAAAAGATTGAAAGTAAAACTAAAGAAATTGATAACACTTATAAATGTATTAGTTATGTACAATATTTCTGACTAGCATCGCCCCGCGCGTTTACCCGCGTAGTTTCCGTTCCCGTTATTCCCCCGAGATAAAAAGTAGCCTGTGTTCTTCCAGACTAAACTATCTATGTTACAAATTTTAGTCCAATCTGTTCATACGTTACGACTTGATCGAGCAACAAACATCCACACATGTATTACAATTTAAATAGGTATGAACGGCTCGCACCTACTCAGATTGTGTACTGAAATAGCCTTTTTGTGTATTCTGTATTATTTTGAATATAACTATACTTAGTTCGATATCAAAATAGCAATTTTATTTCAATACATATCCAAAATTTGTCAAAATCCTATTTTTACCAACAAGATAAAATATCTACATTTCAAATTCACACATTATGTGTGCAAGTTTCGCTGTGATTTATTGCATGATTGTTAGACTATAACGCTTCTATTTGTAATACTTCGTTGAGTAGACAGTAATTCGGATATTTCATGTTTAAATAGCTAAGTGGTACTACGCATGTTGTGCTACAATATTCTATTTTAATTTTTAAGGCATCCAGACATGATCCAGTATGCGTACTGTCATGTTTACTTCGTACTTGATGCAGAAGTCAGTATGATTGATGGCGTACCTACGGATATCAGTGTGCATGACCACCGACCAGTCTACATGAACCAAAGATTTTTTAAATAAATACTTAGGAACATTTTTTGGCGACTTAAATGATGTTATATAAAATCTTGCGAGTAATTTTCAAATGTTAAATTTAATTTTTTGTAGACTACAGTGTTAACTGATTTCCAAACGACGTGACATAAACTCAAATTACCTGATTTACCTGTAATGGTTCCTTAACAAACATGTTAACAGATGGCACTTCATCCGAACGATCACAAACAAAACCATCGATCTTCTCCCAGACCGTGCTGTGATTATTTTGTTAAGGATTTTAAAAATAGAGTAAATTGAATAAATAATTGACAATAAGACGGAGGTGGTCGACGGTCGACGGGAACCTCCCGCGGCGGCGTCGTGGACGTGCAAACATACTCGCCAAAACCGAGTACGGGCTCTCTACGACGATTTTAAATGAACGATAAAAATTAATATGTCTCAATTACCTACCTTTACATATACCTTTACATTCTATTAATGAAGTGGTGTTCAAACGAGATCAACAAATATGATTTATAGTTACAATGTTCAGACTTATTAGGTCATAGAAAATGGGACAAGGAAGTCTATGCCTGGTGGTAAGCAAATTACCCAAAGCCGTACCATGATGGTTTTTGTGATTATTAGTATAATATTTTGTTTATTACAATCCTGAATCGTATATTTAGAGATACGATTCAGGATTGTAATATTTAAAAACAATTTTTTTATAGCCAATACATAAAATGTTGAAAGTCTGTTGTCTCGCAAAAATATCGCAATAGGAGTTCATGGTACAACGTTTATTTATTGAAACTTAAATGTTTAATCAACACAGTCATTGGGGTTCTACGAGTATACGTATTTATCGTTCATAGAAAAAAAATACGTTCAGGTTCTAAGAATGAGGTGTGGAACGAAAGTATGAGATTAAACAAACTTTATTCAGTAAGAGACAAGACACTTACACTAACAGCAGAGTACAGCAACACTTTACTGTAAACTAAAGTAGGTTACCTCTGCCACAAACGTAGAATTACTATGTGGTTCAAATAATCGCATCAGCAAGCCCGTACATCGACATTGTCCCGCGATTCACCAGAAACCTCTAACTGTCCCAACGGAGGCATTGTTTCGTTCATTCGAAAGCCAAATATTGGGGCAGGCTTATTCAGGACGTTTGCAAACACGGCCACTCTGGGTGGTAGCCAACAATGCAGTTCTCGGAACCACGCGACAACTCCGTGACACCACTACAAACGGCCTGATTATAAAAGTATAGTCTAATTGTCCACACACCTGGAGTATTATTTAGTTAGCGACGCGGACATGTAGTTTAAGTTCCTGTCAAACTAATTGATGGCTGGTCATTGTAGTTGTAATACAAGATGCGAACATCTAGTTTCTCGAGAGTTTATTTACGATGCAAAAAGATTACTGTTCCGGTTTCAAACCCAATGTTTCCAGAGATCTATTAAAATTCGGGACAGAGAGATAAAACATCTTATATTTCCGAGTGATTTGAAATTTGCTGAAATGGCTGCGTAGCACTATAATGTTATGGACAGGCGTGTTGCTCGTTCTATATTTGAGAAATGGCCAAGAGTTAAATTCATCATTTTCATATCTTTTAAAATTAATATCATATATTTTTTGATAAATCCGTGTAACGAATGCTATTCTATTACGGGCACGTAGTTAAGCATCAGGTGCCTGGTTTGCTCATTTTAATACTGAAACAAAACAGAGCAGAAATCAATGTAAACTAAGGAGTTATTTTAAATATATGAAAACCACTTACGTATCGATTGCTTGTCCAAACAATGACATATCAACGCACAGGCGGACTTTATAATAATACTCGTAATAAGAAAAATTATATCTAGTATTAGTTAAGGTTAACACGGACCAACTTACCTCTGGGTGGCGTAGACGAAGGAAGCGTACTAGTTAATTTTTTCCAATACTTAAGAGTTTTACCAAAAAAGTTAGTCACACTCCGGTCCGTGTTGATACACAAATCTGTTTATTCCCTTGCCTGGACTGATTTAAAAAAATATAGTGGAACAAGACGAGCTTTCTCGATTCGACAACATCATTTATTTTTTATGATACAGAACGAAAATCAAGTCAGACACCTGATGGTAACCTACACTTACTACCTGTTAATAACTAACACACCTGCCTGTAATAGAACAGCTTCACTCAGCTATTTGAACGTGAAGAGTCCAAAGCACAGCCTTCATAGCTGATGCCTTCATGAATGATAATTGGAGTACGCTCGATGCCCAGACGTATATGATGATTTATCTATATATTTACTTTCTAACTAATCTCCATAAATATAAGATTCTTCAGAGAGTCTGTCTGGGGAAGTAGCCTGCCAATTATTTATATCCGATGAGCAGTAATGGGCAAACGATTATGTGTTCCGGCTTAAAGGGCAATATTTGTGGATAAATCCCTGCAATAAAAAGTAACCATCCAAATTCGTCAGTCACATTTTATATAGATCCACTCCCTAGCTATTGCATCATGATAACATCTATTTATTCATGTAATGCCGCTAACTTAAAACGGTGAAGGAAAACATCGTGAGGAAACCGACATGTACCTAGAATCTTTCGAAATCATGTGTCATCCACCAACCGTCCGCACTGGGCCAGCGTGGTGGATTATGGCCTTAACTCTCTCCTTGCGAGAGAAGGCCCCGAGTCCCAGCAGTGGGAACATTTAGTGGGCTGTTGATGTTGATGTTGAATCCTTTGCGGGTAGTAAGATACATATAAACTTTCAGGTTTGCTCTACGTACTTGTATGTGCGTAAGCACAGTTAGTTGATAAGCTAAGGTTTGTTGGGTCCGACGGCGACGCCTCTTACCTTAGCTCAAACTTCAATAAGTAGCAGAGGCCATCGGTAGCCGACAGTTAGATTACTTTGGAAAAAAGCATCCGTACACATATACTTTCACAATCATAATATTAGTAGGATAAGCCATGGCTCAATGAATAAAATTGGATCTATCAAATCATCTTATTTATTTATTCATATCTCAACGATAACATAAATATGTGCTCAATATTTGTTGCCCTACGAAGCACAACAAACCTTCTCAATCATCTCAAATGTAGCGAGATTTTTTTCCTTTTTGATCCCAACAATGACAGCGACGATCCTTTCTGGCCAATGTTTGGTTAGCTGCGCTCGCATTGTGAATTCTAAAATCAATTTACGATAATTGTCATTTATTATGAAATAAATATGATGCTTTATCCTGTCGCCTTTTCTGTAAAATGGCTTAGACGTCTATTCAATTTAGTATAGGGCGTATTAAATTTTTATATTTTGCGCAGAAATTCATTGAAGCGAAAGGTATAGGTATGTGCAAGATGGCATTTGACAATGATTCTGAAAGGAGTCCATTCCGAGCAGGATATTAAGCGGAACGAAGAAGTGATGTCGTGAAATGTTATCTCAGCTTCTGAGCAGATGTTTGGTACTAAATGAAGTGTGCGCTGTTTAATGATGCGACTGGATTAAACCGGTACACTTAGAATGAGATTTTATTATCAGCAATGGTTTTTACTACAATGTTTCGTCTACGTGGTGATTGATTAAACAGTATCAAAGGAAAAAACAATCAAAACACATTATTATTTTAGATGATACGTCAATAAACCTAAAAAGTCTTTTTTGAGGTCGTCGTTTAATTGATCATCTGATAAATTTAGTAAAGAAGTTTCTTTCACCCTGATCTCTTAATTCACCATTCGATAATTTTAACAAATCCTCCATAGACTATATTACTTCGTAGACCGTGGAATCCGAATCGTTTATTATATTGCATAACTGTGTAACGATGGTACATAGATAGACTAACTCTTTATTGCACTTAACTAAAAACATAAACAAAAGTCACTTAAAACAAAACAAATAGTATTAAGCTTATTAAAGTAACAACAGTTTCCCGATTACGGGTGTGCAAATTTTTTTTTTTTTTTTAAATAAAGAGTGACGAGACGAGCAGGACATGTGCCTGATGGTAAGCAACATGCCTGCCACATAACATAACAATGACACGCAGCTATAGGAACATGAAGAGTCCAAATCATCACCTAGCACTGCACTGCGCTCGTCACTCCGAGATCTAAGATGTTATACCTCTAAGCCCTGTAATTTCTCTGGAAAGATTGCCCTTCAAACCGGAACACAGTAATGTTTGCACATTACTGCTTGGCGGTAGAATAAATGGCAAAGGTGTGGTACTTCCCCAGGCGCACTCTGCTAAGAGTCCTACCACTACAATGTTAGATAGGAATTAAGTATATGTATAGTCGTCAACATAGCAAACCGATACTTGATTAAATCTGAAGATATATTAGAAGTCTGCTTACCTACTGAAGTTAGTAAGAACTGAGTTAGCCTGCTGAAGTTTAGTTGAGAACATTTCAAATAATTACCAAGCAACTTACCGTACTCCAGTGTCCAGTCGTAGTACTACACCTCACGTGACGATTAGTGATTAGGCCATGACAGGACTTGCTACTGATAATTCTTATTTCCGATTATGTAATGTACTTCATTTATTAACACACTAGCTGAACGCGCGCGCGTTGCTACGACATCTATCAAAAAATGGTCGTATCAATTCAAATTTTTAAGAAATTCACTTACGTTAGGTTCTAATGACGCAACCTTTATACTATGACATTTGTGCTGTCACGCAACGAAAGCTCTCAAAAAGCAATTTTTTCCCCGTTTTTGTTACATTTTTCATTCATGCTCGGCTCCTGTTGATAGTAGCGTAATGTTAAATAATAGCCTATAGCCTTCCTCGATAAATGGACTATCCTACAAAGAAATAATCTTTAGATTCGGACCAGTAGTTCCAGAGATCTTTGCGTTCAAACAAACAAAGAAACAAACTCTTCAGTTTTATAATATTAGTATAGATACATACTTTATCCATACTAATATTATAAAGCTGAAGAGTTTGTTTGTTTGAACGCTAGGATTTCGGGAACTACTGGTCCGAATTCAAAGATTATTTATCTGTTGCATAGTACACTTATCGAGGAACGCTATGGGTTATATAACATAACGCTAATATTAATAGGAACGGAGCATAAATGAAAAATATACCAATAAAGTAGCCAAGTGCGAGTTGGACTCGCCCATGAAGGGTTCCGTTCCAGCAAGTAACATAATATACATAGTACACATAGTTCTTGTAGTTCGTTGTAACTTTGATCGAAGTTTTAATAATAGTGTATTTATGACGTACAAAAAAAACTACTCATCAGATCGAGTTCAAACTAATTTTCGTTGGTAGTTTTCATGGTAATGTACATCATATATTTTTTTTAGTTTTTTCATTCTCTTACTTTAGAAGTTAGAGGGGGGGGGACACACATTTTACCACTTTGGAAGCGTCTCTCGCGCAAGTTATTCAGTGTAGACAAAAATTGTTTTAGAAACCTCAACATCATTTTTTAAGACCTATCGATAGACAACCAACACGTGTAGGTTTGATGAAAAAAAAATTTTTGAGCTTCAGTTCTCAGTATGGGGGGCACCCCTAATTTTTGTTTTTTTAAAAAACTTTTGTAAAAATCTTAATGCGGTTCACAGAATACATCTACTTACCAAGTTTCAACAGTGTAGTTCTCATAGTTTCGGCAAAAAGTGGCTGTGACATACGGACGGACAGACAGACAGACAGACAGATAGACAGACAGACAGACAGACAGACATGACGAATCTATAAGGGTTCCGTTTTTACGTTTTACGGAACCCTAAAAACGGAAAAAACAGGTTATATACCTTTTTGTAGGTTTATACTTGGCCGCCACCTCGCTTGATGTTAAGCGACGATGCGGTCTACGATGGTGCGTGTTTACCTAGAAGAAACCGATTCACTCTCAATTTGAAGACACAAAGATTGTCTCTATCGGGAAAACTCACTCAGGCAACGTATTCCACAGCCTTTACGTTATTATCATAAAAGCAGAGTCAAATCTCTTCGTTCGTGACTTTTGAACATCAACCATTTTGAGAGCTTTCAATGCGCGCGCTGACGTGCGCCGAAGTCCGTGACAGCACGTGTCTACCTTTTAAGGTTGCGTCATTATAACCTAAGCTAGTCAAATTTGTTCTAAATCTGAGTTGGTACGACCAATTTTCGATAGATGGCGTATAAACGCGCGCAGGGTTCAGGTAGTTTATTGATAAATATAACTTGGCTTATTATTAGATTTTAAAATATAAAACTGGCGTTTAAAGTGAGTTTGTCTGTATCATTTCGAACTGTTAAAGGTCTATTATATCGCTCTTTGTTGGCAATTGATTTGTTGACTGCGATCTATACCGTGAAATAAAATCTACAGAGTGTTACAACTCATAGAGACTTTGTAAATATATTATGTTTTCGTATGCGGTAGTAAAACATTATTATTCATAACTATTGGTAATGCATCATTTTTAACCGACTTCAAAAATGGAGGGCGTTCTCAATTCACTTGTATGTTTTTCTCGTATGTAATGTTTTTTTTAAAGTAAAGATTGACGGGATGAGCAGGAGGTGCGCCTGATGGTAAGCAACATGCCTGCCACATAACAGCACAGTGTCACTCAGCTATTGGAACATGAAGAGTCCATATCATTACCTAGAACTGCACTGCGCTCGTCACCCAGATATCTAAGATGTTATATCTCTAAACCCTGTAATTTCTCAGGAAACATTGCAAACCGGAACACAGTGATGTTTGCACATTACTGCTTGGCGGTAGATAATGTGCATTAACCAATTAACATACATGTAATGTATGTTACGCGATAGTTCCGCCAACTGTGAATCGGTTTTGGTGGTTCCTGTTTTGTTTGGCAGATCATAGTTTAGAAGTGGCCTCTAATACATTTTATTGAAATCAGTGTGCTGGATTTTAAATATTGACAAAAAATAACTAAAATTTTATTTTATTTATCTAGACGACGCGGCGTAGTAAATCGCTCTTTATGAAATTTGGTCTAGGCTGAATTTAATTTTAAATTTAAGCCTGTTTTTTTTAGAAAATTAATTATTACAACTTCAGTTGTGAATCTCATTTGTTTTTTTTATGAAGTAAGAAGACAATCAAGACTACGGCATGACGGTAAATGATCACCGCCGCCTACGGACTCTTATACCATAGGTGCTGTTAGCGTATTGTCTACAAACATTATACTACTACTCTTATACTAACACATAGCTCAGCGCATCAGCAAACTGAAGTGGCAGTGGGCTGCGGGGCTGGTCAATGGTCATATCTGTCGCAGAACCGATAACCGTTGGGGTAGACGAGTTCTGGAGTGGAGACCGCGAATCGGCCGTAGTGTAGGACGCCCTGAGACTAGGTGGAGTGACGATTTACGAAAGGCAACTGGTTGCGATTGGAAACGTAAAGCCGAGGATTGGGCTGAGAGGCATATTATTGGAGCAACCTATTAAAAAAAAATTCAACAAAATAGATCTTAACTATACAATATTTTCTTACTTCTATAAACAGGTATATAACTATGTCCAGCAGTGGACGAATGTGAGCTGATTGTGATGATGATGAGACGTTCTAGTCAGTAGACTACTACAGCTTAAAGAAATGAATGCATTTAAATCAGTTTTAGTTGTTTAAAGTTATTTAGAAAAAGTATATGAAACATCCTGTATGTGTAAAATCGTTTAGAAGAGCATGAAGCGACAAAATGGGACAAAGGGTCTATTAACGTCAATAACATCTAAAATTAATTTGAAATTCTCTCACTTCAACGAATCCTTTACCCTCATGTTATTTGCCTTGAATTTATCATCGTTAAAGCTTCTATTAAGAAAATGTGACACCTTTTGAAGAATCTTTAATGTGCAATAGTACTGCAGTTTAGAAAAAGTTTTTGTCACTTTATAACATTTACGATACTCCATTTTGTACAAAAGAACATTAAACAATTTCATTGAAAGGTAGACTGGAAGTCCAATACAGGATCAACGATATTGGTAAATTTGCAAAGACACAATACTACCAGATGTGACATTACTCGTATTAGCTTAACACATTGGGAAAATCGTCGAAAAAAAATATCGTAATTTATGTGAGTAATAAAATAATATTAATGTATAGTAGTATTGTGGATCGTATTAGTACGATAAGTGAGAAATAAGTAAAAACTAAAGTTATATTCATTTTTTAATCCCATGAAAAATTCAATTATATTATACGCTTATTTTTCACTTATTTACACACACTTATTATACACTTATTTATACGCTGTAGAAGTAGGAGCGAGAGATATACCAGCAAAATCTCTCTATAACCTGCTTAAAGACCTTGGCTTGTCCAGAAGTGTAGGAAGTTCTATACTAGAAGGAGTATCTAAAGCTGCACTAGTAGGATCATATCGGATTTGGCTGGGCAGGGAGAGAAATACGAGTAGTGAAGGTGAGTGTTGACATACGTCACTAAGGGGCCCCTTTTAAACCTACGCCCGAGTCACAAGTCTTGGGGTCTAGTCGAGATTTCTCTCTCTGTCACACGATGGACCCGGCACCCGCACGGTGAATCCATGGAATGCTAAGAAGTTCGTCTCTATCACACTCAACAGTACTATTAAAACTCCTACGATGACTAGCACAACACTTCAGATGACACGACCTCTGCTTGGACTGCCGCTTCCGCCGGAAAATCAGAGATAAGTAAAGCCTGGGGAAGTACCACACCTTTGCCAGTTATTCTCCTGCTATGAAGTAGTGTGCAAACATTACTGTGTTCCGGTTTAAAGGGGAATGTTTTCCAACAAATTATTGGGCTAAGAGATAAAACACCTTATATCTTCGAGTGACGAGTGCAGTGCGGTGCAATGTAATGATTTGGACTTTTCGTGTTCCAATAGCTGCGTGTCACTGTGATGTTATGGGCAGGCATGTTGCTTACCATCAGGCACATGTTCTGCTTGTTTTGTCATTCTGTACTATAAAAAAAAGATAGGTACCCTTCCTCCCTCCCTTGATACCCTTCGGCTCTTGGGGAGATGATGTTGTACCTGCTCCCCTGTTTTAGCTAATACTCACCTAAGTACAATCTCAATTCTCAAAACACGTTTTTAGAAAGAATATTCAGCTAAAATGTAAATAAATTACATTTCAGTGCACAATATTACCTGTATTGCATAAAAACCGTTAGAATATGAAGCAGTTACATACTTAAACCGGGTTTTTTTGTAATGGATGATGAGTTAAACCACATATCAAAACCATCAGATACTCAACATAGTCATTTTAAAACAACAATGCCTTTTATTTCACAAAACTCGAGTCATAATACCAATTTGTCCTCAGAGAATAGGCCACGTGTCGCGACGGGCTCTATTGTTTGGGCCCATATCGGGATTATAAGAGACCAGACACGAGATCGAACTCAGATAACACGGTTCTTTGTACTCGAGACGAAGATCGAAACAGATAAGAACACTAAGCATTATTTGAAAAGCGAATACGGGAAAATTGAGACGAAAAAATTTGCCTCGGGGAACTTTGTCATTTGTTTTTTTGGCTTCTAACGGTTTAAGAGGTTTGATGGACAGAATAGTCATTACACAAAAGCCGAATATAGTCTAAGTAAGAAGTAAGTAAAAAGTGGACAATTGCTGGGTTTTAAAGTGTCAAAAGAGAAGCTTTGCTTTCGAATGAATTATGGCTAAGGACTATGAAAGTTTAGAAAAAAAAACTGTCCTACGTTAGTAAGTTGGTACTGTTTAGTAGTAAATATTAACGTTGTTATTTTCCATACATCATAATTCATTCCAGTCCATAATAAGTCATTAATCTTTTTTTTAAACATATTAGTACATATACTGAACCGCCATCTTGCCTGATGATAAGCGACGCGGTCTACGATGGACCGTGCTTACCTAGAAAAAAAAATCAATACACTTTCGATTTGAATACTACAAGTTTGTGACCATCGGGATAAACGCATTTGATTTTATCATAATCATTATCACCCGTTGCCGCTCACTGCTCAGCACAGGTCACGTATGCTACCAAAATCATCAACAAATACATATGATGAATTCCCTGAACTTAAAAGTGAAAAATTAGGTTTAAAAAAACAGAGCATTACAAAACAACAAAGTGTCCCGGGAAGTAATTCTAAGATACAACAAATATGTATATTGTAAATATACATAATATGTATATTGTAAATGTTTGCCTGCAATATTTTTTTACAAAAATGTCCAAACAAAAAATGCTGGACTTCTGAAGATTGTCAATAAATACTTTTTTACCCAATAATTATTTCAAAAAGATCGAGAGAGAGAAACAGTATTTTTGCACATTACCTAACTTTAAGGGCGTATTCGTGGAACGGTATTCGTGTTTTGACGTACGTGACGTCACTAAAACTCAAACTTTGACATCAGGTACGTCAAAACACGACCAACAAATTTCCCTTTAAAATGTGGTGTCTCACGACAACCTTGAAGTTAGTAAAGTTTTGAAATGTGTCGGTAAGGGTCAAAAGGGTCATAAGAGGAATGGATAATGTCCAATCGTCCAATTGCCAAGGTTTATTCATTGTCAAAGTGCAAAAACTTAAAACCGCTTCAAACGTTACAAAGCCGCTTCAAACAAGTACAAAACCAGTCGACAAAAGAGAACCAATCTTGACCAAACAATTTACATGTCAAGTGTTCAATCGTGGTGCCGCCTTCAAATGTTTCTCAGCGAGAAGTTTCGTGCGCCGGGCGTGATAGGGCGGGGCGCTTGAAACCTAGGGCGGGGCGCGCTTCGCTGGGCGGAGAGCTTAGAATTTCACTATTTGGATTTATAACAAGTTCTCGGAAACTAGCCAATTTGTAATGATTAATTTCTGTAGTGTGATGCGCCGACGCAAGGTGCAAGTTTGCTTGATAGGTCATTTTTGCTTTTGCTGAGTCATTGTGCCTTATGTTGGTGACGTCTGATATGCGTATCTTAACTTACTACGAAAACTAACGTGGGTGTGACACATTTTTAAGTAATTGACAGGTCGCGTGTGAACTTATGTTGGAATGGACCGATCATGTTAAAATCAGAACACAGTATCTAATGTTTGTAAACTACTGCATGGTAGCAGAGGCCTACTATCTACTAATATTATAAATGCGAAAGATTAGTTGTGTCGCTGTGGATGTTTAGTTGTTTGTTACTTAATCACGTCAGAACGCCTGAATGGATCGTATTGAAATTTAGAACACAGATTATTTATGTATAGTCTGGAATAGCACATCTACTTTTTATCGAGGGAAAATTTGTTGACGCAATTTGTTAACAATTTTAAGGTGCTCAGGGCACATCCACTGATTTATATCGATGCGTTGTATGTGATGAGATTTCCAACATAATTGTCAAAGCTTTGTTACATTTACGTATCCATCAGGTACCTATTATAATTTTCTGAAGAATAAATTCAAATAAAAATTAGAGTGTAGATAATAGGTATGTCTATACCATCAAATGAACAGCTTTCCACTAAGTTCAAATGAAAGCAAATGGAGTACCTACATCTAAAAACTATCTGTCGTTTGTTTGAAGTCCGCCTCTCTGTCTGTTTGTTTCGGTTAAACTACGAAACGACATTTTTTTTAAATAAAGAGTGACGAGACGAACAGGACATGTGCCTGATGGTACGCTACATGCCTGCCACGTAACAGCACCGTGACACGCAACTGCTGGAACATGAAGAGTCCAAATCATTACCTACCACTGCACTGCACTCGTCACCCAGAGATCTAAGACGTTATATGTCTAAGCCCTGTAATATCTCTGGAAACATTGCCCTTCATAACGGAACACAGTAATGTTTGCACATTACTGCTTGGCGGTAGAATAACTGGCACAGGTGTGGTACTTCCCCAGGCGGACTCTGCTAAGAGTCCTACCACTACTACTACGACACGACTGACTGATGATGAGATGGAATTTACTACTGTTCTGATCTTCTGTTCTGCGCTGTTTTTATCAAATTAAAATCTCTGTAGTCATCTGTTAAAATTCCGTTATCTCGGAAGTTGATTTAGATAGTAGTAACCGCTTCACATTTCCTCGAAACTGTGATCGTTTTCCATTTGTTGAATAATTTTATCCGGTAATTTGTTGTATAGCTTTTGCCCCATGACTTTAGGTAGTTATCCAACAATACGCAATTTGTGCCGTATTGGTAACAGGTACCCGTTATTATATTTGCAGTTTCTCGTTTTTCATATTCTGCAATGTTTTCGCGAACATACTTCAGAACCTCAAAGATGTGCACAGAAACAGATGCGTTCCGGACCCAAGGCACAACCACTAGGCTCAACTGGTTGTGCCGTGGGTACTAGATGTTAAAATGCCTAAGTTTACAAAATGATCCCTGAGTGATTCCCTAGATATGCTTTTAGTGAGGACTCTAATGGCATCTTTCCCCGTTCATAGTAGTGGTAGGACTCTTAACAGATTCCGCCTGGGGAAGTACCACACCTTTGCCAGTTATTCTACAGGGCTTAGAGAAATAACAACTTAGATCTCTGGGTGACGAGCGCAGTGCAGTGCTAGGTAAAGCTTTGTACTCTTCATGTTCCAGCTGCGTGTCACTGTGCTATTATGTGGCAGGCATGTTGCTTACCATCAGGCACACGTCCTGCTCAAAATAAAAAATATTGCCGAATGCTTACTAAATACTAAACTAATGTTTTATACCAGTAGAACTCTCCGTTGAGACAACCAGGAGTAGAGAGAGAGTAGGAGAAATACGACATCTTTTTCCGTTACTAGCAGCTCCCCACGGTTTTACCCCCGTAGTTCCCGTTATTTTCCCGGGATCAAAAGTAGCCTATGCGTTCTTGCAGACTATAATCTAACTGTCACAAATCCTGAGACGTTACGACGTGATTTAGCAACAAACATCCAAATTTCCAAACATTTATAACATTAGCAGGATGGTAGAATACGTTCCCGGCACTCGCCACTAGACCACTATGGATGGCAACATGTTTTTTCTTATAAAAATGTATTTTTACTGAGGAATCTAAATAAAACCAAGGACTATAAAGTAGAAAACACCATTAAGGCGGAGAACTTTATCGAGTTTGGGCGGGGATCCTTCAATGACCACTTATGAGAAGGAAAAAATAAAATGAAGGGCAGATGACGCGGTCAATTTAGTGTAATTAATTTCTTAGGGCGTGGTTTGCAGCTGAATCTTATAATTATCTATTTTAATTCAAAACTGTAAGAAAAAGTTAATAATCTCTTTTAGATAAATATTTGCTAAATAAAATAATTTAGTTTCTTGATGAAAAAACTTTTCAAATATTATGAGATTTTTTGTAATTGTGATTCAATGTCGTGACTATAAAATGGATTTATTTATATATAAATACATACTTTTTTCTTGAAATCACAGTAGTGTATGAATTGACTGTTAAAAAGAAATCAACAAGTATGTCATAGAGTATCAGGTAACTATCACAATTGCAAAATCGCAAATGAAATCCACAACTTTAGACTTACCCATTCAGTTATTATAAGTTGATTGAGCAAAAAACATACAAACAACGAAACATCCTGTTTGAATGGACACAACACTCAAATATTCACATTTATAATATGAGTAGTATTGCCGAGAACTGTTCAAAATTACCTACTTAATTCAAGATGTTTGCAAGGACCTGCAATGGTTCGATTAAATATTGAATCGGCATTAGAGAATTATGTCCTCACAATATATTTGGAACAAAATAAAAACTCGAACCACAAAGGCTCTTATTTACCGTAACTCATATTATAAATGTGTAAAACCATTTAGCAAAGTATCAATAGAGGAATGTTTCTTTGTACTGGTGAACCATGTTGGTCGTGATGTTTCACGCACATTTTATTCTCCAACCAAATTTATGGTATACCTTCCTTCGTACCAATCAAAATAAAACCTTATCTTTATCGCACAAAAACTAGATTCCTGTAAACTACGGAAACGCTCAAACTAAAACTGCGTTGAAGGGATTTGTATCTTGTTTGAACGTACTAAAGCAGTAATTCAGTTGTAGTCAAACTTACAAGAACAACAATATCATTTTATACGAAAATCACAAGGAGGCTTTCATAGGCAGCTAAAGGTATCTGTATTGTTGTTAATCATTGAAGCAAACACTTGTTATTTTAAGAGATCATCCAAGCTTAAAGCGTGCATTGATTCCGTTAACAATGAGGTGTATAATGTATTATTTATAGGACACACTTGGTAGGCATATTCGGGGCCCATGAATGGCTATTGTAGATGTATAATTGTATTGGAGATGGTGTATCATCAATCAGATGTATTTCTTTACAATTGAACTGCAATTCTGTTTGGTATGTACGGTTTAGAATTGCCCTTTCTTAAGTGTACAATTGGCGACACTGTCGAAAATACTAAACGAAATCGCACCTTTTGAAAAACCGCTACGAATTGATAATCCACAAACATTAAAACAGATTGCGGATACACGAAAATATGTTTCGGAAACATAATTCTTGTATGTAAATGGATATTTGAATTCATTAAAAACGTGAGGAAATAATTTTTCGATACAAAATCAATTTCGAGCATCGTACAAAAAACTGTTCCGATTGAAAATTTAAATTAATATAAACGAAGTATTTCCATAACGTTGGAACTATTTGTTATTTATTAACGTTGTCACGAACCTTACAAAAACGTCGCCGCAGGGCTCCGTGATATGTAAAAAATGTCCGACAATACACACGCTAATCTTTTTTGGGCCACGAATACGCCTTGTCAAACGAAAAAGGGTCCAAACTTAGTAACCATTAAATAAATTCAGGTCGCGTTCCAAAAAAAATGACCGTAAAAAAATGTCCGTATACAAACCACTTTTAAATATTTGTGCACATATGGCTTCCGGCTATTCGAGTGGGTTATGCTAAAAAATTGGGAGAAAAAGAGGCTATTTTTTTGTCAAAATCATAACAATGCATATGTGCCCTATGATTTATAGGTTTTTTTGGAATTGAATAGATCTCTGGCATAGATTAGTGACGGTCCAAATGTAGGAAAGCTTAATCTGGATATATGACTGACACGTCCAGTACTGAGACAAGAATTTTTTAACATCCTAATACGATTGTGGAAGTTTCTTTTGTTGAGTTGAAAAGTTAATGGTGGAACGTTCGTAATTTTAAAGATTCTTAACATCTGTTTGAAGGGCTATTGTGATTTGAAGATAGTTTTTACTTTGCTTAACTTGGCTGAAGCTCAATCTTACCTATTTGAGTGTGTTTGAGATGTCAAAAACGACTTTAAATGCTTATTAGAATTTGATTGCACCGGTATAAGTTACGGTGGTCTAGTCGGGAGAACGGCGGCTGCCGATCCGGAGACCCCGGGTTCAAACCCCACACGCACCACTGTCTTATCGAAGTCATGTGCGTAATGTCGCTAACTTAAAACGATGTTTTCATCGTGAGGAAACCGACATGTACCTAGAATATTTCGACATCATATGTCATCCGCCAACCCGCACTGGGCCAGCGTGGTGGATTATTATGGCCTTAACTCTCTCCTTGCGAGAGAAGGCCCCGAGAACGTTTAGTTGGCTGTTGATGATGAAAAATGATGATGTATACCCCCAAGCTTTGAAGTAACATTGTAGGAGTACCACACTAGTACCATATTTTAAACGTTTTGAAACAGACCGAGTAAACCGGCGGTCTTATGCCCGAGCTACACAAGGCTAGTATTTCAAACTAGTGTTAGCAAGCTAGCAATCTAGTACTGCTAGCTTAATGTAGATAAAGAAACATTACCCTTCCGGTTCGAAGGGTAATGTTTCCAGAGAAATTACAGGGCTTAGAGATATAACAACTTAGATCTCTGGGCGACGAGCGCAGAGCAGTGCTAGGTAATTATTTGGACTCTTCATGTTCCAACAGCTGCGTGTCACTGTGCTGTTATGTGGCAGGCATGTTGCTTACCATCAGGCACATGTCCTGCTCGTCTCGTCACTCTTTATTAAAAAAAAAAAAAGATAACGCTATGCAACGCTAGTTTTCTTCCAAAAGCTAGAAGTACTAGCTTGCTATCTTCCTAACACTAGCTTGCTATCCTAGCTTGAAAAACTAGCCTCGTGTAGCTCGGGCATTAGTGAGTTTATAATATTGGTAGCAAACTATTTCTCGACCTAGTGCGAAATGTCCATCACATTAACAGTTTTACTATGAAATCGTAACACAGTGAAATATATTACACAAACCCGCTGAAACTGCAGGTAGTCGATAATTATTCGGGGAATTAGCATAACAGTAGCTTAAACCAAACAAGACCTTAGCACGGTCCTATTTGTTAATGTAGCTTAATCGAGGATCGATTTTGAAAGTCCAAATTCGTTTGTTTAATTGTTCCTCAAAACCAAAACCATAGTTTGTAAAATGTGTCTGTATTTTCTTTGCTATAAAATCCTACTAATATTGTAAAATGAAAAGTTTAGAAGTTAATTGCTCAATCACGTTAGAACATCTGTACGTCTACTCGCTTTCCACGAAAACGTAATTTCGCAATGAACTCGCGACTTTCCAACTCCGATCCTACTTCGAACCGTCGTTTCGTCCGTTTAAATGTACATGTAAACGTCAAACAATGTTGTATCGGACGAAACGAAGTAGAACAAGAGCAAGGAAAGTCGCGAGTTTTTTTTTAAATTACGTTTTCGTAGAAAGAGAGTAGACGTCCGGATCGGATGGGTTCGAAACGTGGAGTGCACAGTGCAGTTAGATTTAACTCAAAATCGTGCCCACCTAGTAAAGTGGTAGACAAGTGGCTAGTACGTCTTAAAACTTGTCATGTTGAGGTCGTATTGATGGCTGCTCGTCGGACCAAATGGGTATCAATGCCGGAGTCCCTCAAGGGTCGGTACTCTCTGCAACGCTTTTTCTGCTACATATCAATGATCTTCTGAAACCCGGTATCTTTGGGTACGCAGATGATAGCACCGTTGTAGAGAGTTACATATCTAGCGCGAGAGCCAGTGGTCAACAAACTAAGGTATTGAGAGAGAGTATGATTGAGCGTTTGAACTTGGCTCTTGAGGCAGTCTCTGAATGGGGCGAAACCAATCTGGCCAAGTTTAATGAGGGAAAGACGCAGGCGTGTTTGTTCTCCGCAAAAAGGAGTAAATTTTTACTGACTCATACTTTTCGAGGTGTATCCGTGCCGGTTACTGATCATCTTGAGCTTTTGGGTCTTACCTTGACATCTACACTCAACTTTGGCTCGTATATCGAGTCCAAGGCTAAATTAGCTGCCAAAAAACTAGGTGTCCTCTCAAAGGTGCGAAAGTACTTCAAGTCTGAACAATTGCTTTTGTTATATAAAGCACAGATTCGCTCTTGTATGGAGTACTGTTCGCACCTTTGGGATGGGTCGGCTAAGAATGAGCTTGAGGCTCTGGAATCGATCGAGAGGCGTGCTAAAAGGCTCATAGGCAATAACACTCTTGTGCGAAAAAGACTGCAAAGTCTTGAACATCGCCGAAAAATTGCTAGCTTATCGGTTTATTATCGGATACACTTCGGAGAGTGTGCATCTAATCTGCATGATCTAATACCACCTAGCCCTTTTTTCTATCGGACTTCCCGTAGCTCGAAGAAGCGGCATCGTTTCATGGTTGATGTTCCAAAGACACGAACAAAGAGGTTTGACTCTACTTTTGTGATAAGAACGTCTAGACTGTGGAATAAGTTGCCTGAGTGGGTTTTCCCGATGGTTATAATTTTGGTGTCTACAAATCGAGAGTGAATCGGTTTCTTCTAGGTAAGCACGCTCCATCTTAGACCGCATCGTCGCTTAACATCAGGCGAGATGGTGGTCAAGTGTAAACCTACAAATGATAAAAAAAAACATATTTCATCCACCAAATCGCACTCCTATAATAGTTAAAAAAACATGACCAGCTCGGTGAATTATGGCTTTTCCCGAGTTCCGACAATCATACGATTTATTTTAGTGGGAGTGTAAGCAGTGGTAGGCCAGTGGATAGATCGTCTGGTTTGTAAGCGTGAGGGCATCAGTTCGAACCCCGTCTAAACTCCTAACTATGTTTCCAAAGACACTGACTTTAATTTTTAAAGAATATAATAGTAAGTACCTAAAGAAACACAATCTGACGTATATCTGTTGTAAAAATATTTAGTTAAAATACGCGGTTTTACAACACGCAATAATTTTGATTTAAAAAATTGCTAAAGTATGAAATTAAATTCCAAAAACTTGATTACACAAATTGCATAAATTTAATCGGAAAAAATAAACAAGTACAAGATTGTGCACAAAAAAAAGCGTGTGCTAAGCAACTCAGTTAGCCGGTAGTTCCAAGTAATTCTAAGCACCTGAAAGAGTTGCAGCCTTAACTTAAGCTGAAAGGGATTTTCAGCAAACGCCTTTGAAACACTTCGATGTACTTTCCGCCCTATTGAAACTCAAAAGCATGAAATGGAAACAAGCCTATTGAACAGCACGTAGTTCGAGTCAAAAGATGCCAGCGCCCATTTTACGGTCCTTGAATGGGCGTTCATATTAAAAGCCTACTATAACACGGCCAAGACGCATTATGCTATTTCCCGATTCGCCGCAATTCGTTAAAACCGACAAAGGGTTCCGTAAGCTGTAAAAACAATCCAAAAAACGGGCTAAAGGGCTGCTTTGGAATCCGAACTTAATCCTACTCAAAGTGTGCCGACGCGGTGCTATTTCTATTTTCAAAACAGTAGAAAATCCTTTTTCATATCAATTTGCCGCTTGAATTACTTCGTTTGGGTCCTTTTTTAGAAATTGCATCGTGTTTTACAACTTTTTTTTTGTGTTTCCTTGTGCTTTATGATAGAGAAATCGTGATTTGTCAAGGTGATGTAGTATTAACGAAATGCAAACAAAAATATTTGCTAATAGTTGTCTCGTTGAGGAAACTTTCAAAAAGGTAGATTGGATTATTTCTGCTCCTAAATAAACATCAGTATTAATATATCAAAAATATGATTTGAAGATTTTGATATATATGTGAATTACGCTGATATCAAACATATTAGAGACCCAACGTTACTTTATGATGACCCAACAACAAACTTGGCATCACATTTCTTGTTAATATTATAAATGCGAAGGTTTGGATGTTTATTGCTGCATCATATTGGAATAGCTGAATGGGTTGAAATTTAGAAAGCAGTTAGATCAACTTATATGTTCTATTTGAGTCAGTAAGACTTCCTAGCATAGAGGTCTATGATTTATGATTCCTACAGTCTGAAATAGCATGTAGGCTACGCAAGATTATTGCGTGAACGAATACCACGCGGGTAAAACCGTTGGACGCCACTAGTACTTATATTAAAAACCAAAATGTACGGGTTTATAAGTGTTCCTACATACTTACATATTTATGTATATGTGTAACCGCTGAACGGATTTAAATGAAATAAAATCTATTTTTCCAAAGGCAATTACATAAAAGATGACCCTGAAACTAGATCTGCTCATCAGCGCACTTTGTAATACGGAAGCACAAAGGAAACTAGATTCGTTTCGACAATGATCCTTTATAACAGTCTGACACATTTTTTCCCAAAAACGTTGGACCTAAATCATTTGGGATGCAATCCAACCACGCCCACACAAGTGCATTCAGAGGTATGTGCGTTAGAACCGTTGTTCGCGTAGTATAGAATTGTTTGACGATGGAATTTCGCATCTGTAATGTACAAAGAGCTTCCTGTACGGATTACTGTTGATACGGATCTTATATCGCCTCGGGACATAGATTTTTTTATTGAATTTGCGTTATCTGTGAATCGCGATTTTATTCCGGCTATTGATTGATGGTGAATTTAATGCCTATTGATGAAGAACGTTACGGATTCACGATCTTTTTGATGAAATAATATTACAGTTTTTTCTGTATCAAATCATGTTGTCGTAGGCACTTAGACATAGAAAAAAGATACTAAAAACTATGTGGGTCTGACGGTTTGATAGTGGCATTATTATAATTTTACTATGTAAACTATTACAAAGTTTACATTAAATAGTTACGGCTGGTTTAGACGGGAGAACGGCGCCTGCCGATCCGGAGACCCCGGGTTCAAACCCCACACGCACCACTGTGTTTTAGAAGTTATGTGCGTAATGCCGCTAACTTAAAACGGTGAAGGAAATCATCGTGAGGAAACCGACATGTACCTAGAATCTTTCGAAGTCATCGAATCATCCACCAACCCGCACTGGGCCAGCGTGGTGGATTATGGCCTTGACTCTCTCCTTGCGAGAGAAGGCCCCGAGTCCCAGCTGTGGGAACATTTAGTGGGCTGTTGATGATGATGTAAACTAACGTGTTTGTTTCTCATTTTGAACAGGTTTGAAATTTAGAACATGTTAGACCGACTATACCACAAGTGAGTAACCCTTTCCATAAGCGTCCCATCCCACTTTGCTTCCCCACCGCTGGGACTAGAGGCCTACTGTCATGGAGAGTGACAAAACCGTAATATACAAAGCTGGCCAAATACGAGTTGGCGCATTCATCAACTCATGTATTCAAATGGACGTCATTCTTATTCTTCGAACATATCAGTTTCTTCACAAAATTTACCTTCACCGTTTAAGCCAGTGGTGATCACAAACTTGTACTTACTGTTGGAAAAACTATCAGAGGTGCGGTCGAGATTCAACCCTGGAAACTCACGATTGTGGAATCGAACGGCCACTTTCTAGGCCACTGTAGCTTAATACTCCTACTGATCTTACAAATGTCAAAGGTTGGATGATTTGAATATTCATAACTCCATCATGTCGGTATGCCGTTACGGATCGAGTTGAAATTTGGAGCACAATTAGATTAGATTATAATATAAGATATCACATAGGCTACTTTTCAACACGGTAACGGAAACTATGCGAAAGCCGCGGGGTGCTGCTAGTTATAAAACATAAATTCCCTATTCCGCATTTGTTTTTAAGTCAAGATCTTGGAGTCATATTGCATATCAGCTTATACAAGTACAAAACATAGTCGAAAATGACGTGCTATTTTAAACATCACCGTTTTGTTTAATGTGTTCATTCTGTAAACGCAAAACATAATCGGCTAATGAATTCGCAAATGTCATCACACAAAGACCACCCTCATTAATTCCCCATCCCAATCATTGACTTCCCAAGAACTTCACGGGCTAATTATGAAAAATAAGAAATAGTTTACGATCCACGTCTCAACTAAACACGTGCGACCTCTTTTTTCAAAATTCCTTTGAAAATTAATTTCGAAACGAAAATGTTGACGCAAAAAATACTAATTGCTTTTTGTGGATCGGCTAGTACGTTTTTGCGTGTGTCGGAGTGTAGGTCTGTCTGTGACGAGCAAATGTGGGCTTTGTCAGTGAAAAGTGTCAAATTACGTGGCACGAGATGGGAGATAAAGGCTAGGGCTGATACTTCTAATCGTAAATAAAACCAAATGAGAATTTTAATTAAAACTTTAAAAAAAAGTGAAAACATCCTAAATTTGACTTACAATAATAAATGCAAAGAAATATAAATATGACTTTACTACTTTATTGCAGCAAATATTAAATAATCAAAAGAGCATCCATCTTAACACAGTAAAAATGAAATTCATGAAATAATTTCGAAAATGTATGCTTTAAACAGATTTGAAAATGTTATAAATAAATGTCCTATTCTGCAGGTCTACTACGAAAACAAACTCCGAATGATCGGATCCGACCGACAGCTGAATCGGATCTGTAGCCTACCACGAAAAACACTCGGATCGATACATCTCGGTCGGAAGTTATAGACTTAGGTCGGATGAGGGTCGGATCGAACGAAACGGCCGATTCGATCAACCGACCGATTGTCTATCGAGGTAGAATTTCCTACCATAAGTTCGGCCGATATATCGTTTATCGGACTTCGTAGTAGATCTGCAGATTTTTTTACAGTTTTACTTCAACATAGCATGTTTCGGTGTTAAAGTTCCTAACAATTAAATAAGACAATTGATAAATTTAAATGATTAAGACAATTAAATAAGATTATTAATTGACAAGTAAATTTATAATTTTGTAAACATACTTTAAAATCAATCAATTTAAATTGCGTCAACCCTACCCAAGACAGTCAGCGTTGCGTTTTTGCGCGCATTCATTTTAGTTTTTCAAAAAGATTTTGTTGTTAGATAATAATTTGCTCCACCGCTACACAGACTTAAGTTTCCCGTAGCATTATTTAAGTAATAATCTCTATAAAAAGAGAAATAAAGTTTACAATGACGTGGGCATATTGTTGCTATAGGTCGTTTTGTAGTCGCAAAGTAGTCAATACGCAATAAGCATCTAAACGGAAAGGAGCGGTAGATAAAACGCCGACAAGTTGGAGAAATATTTCCAAAATATTTGTAAGTAATGCCGCAACAGCCACGGGGTTGTCGGAAGGGCAGAGTGAGGGCGGATTTTGCGAGATATTGGAATTTTTCTTCCTGAATGCGATGAATTTGAAACTTGACATTCTTGACAAACGTTCTACGGATTTGTATTTTTAGGAGATTTTATTTACTTTACGTAAATGAGACGAGCAAGTTGGTCAAGTGCCTGATGGTCAGCAACACTTACCTACAACAGCACAGTTTTAAGGGATCTATGACAGTTGATCTCAATTTGCCTCTACCGATGATGTCATCGGTGTCGTGCCTACCGATGACAGCTCAGTATCCCACAGCTATTAGAACACGAAAAGGAAAATCATGACCTAGCACAGTGAAGTGCTTGTCACCCATAGATATTAGATGATTTAGGTCTGTGGCCTGTAATATCTCTGAAAACGTTGCCTTTCAGACCAAAACACATTGATGTTTGCATTTTACTACTCGGCAGCAAAATCCCTGGCAGAGTACTTCCTCAGGTGGACTCTCCAAAGAAGTCATACCAATACCAAATTTTGATAAAAAAAATACTCCGAATGTACCTACACTCACAGTTACAATGTCTATTGCAAACATTTTCATTACTACTAATAATAAATCGCAATAATAGCCTGGCACAAATACAACCACCGGTACAGCTCTAAATCCTTCCTTATCTCGCAGACACCATCTCATGGTTACAATGAGGCATTCCATAAACTGCCGACACAACCAAACAGTAAGCTTTCTGCACAACCAAACAATATAGACCTCCATTTGACCCTTGTGCGAAATTTACGCCTGAACAGATTTCTAAACATAAACGTTAATACTACGGTTGCAATTTTTTATAATCCTGGCATATGGCGATGTTTTAATAAAGGTTATGTAAACGGTTTTAGAAACTACAGAAAAATATAAAATAAACTACCAAAAAGTTTATTAAGCTAAAGGATAGGATTGACATTATACGTCATTTCACCTTTTTTATAAAAAATATAGAATGACGAGACGAGCAAGGCATGAGCTTTATGGTAAGCAACGAGCCCATAACAGCCAAGTTCTATTTGACAGCTTCACAGCTATTTGAACATGAAGAGTCCAAATCATTGCCTGGCACTGCACTGCGCTCATCACCCTGAGATTTAATATGTTCTATAAGCCCAGTAATTTCTACGGACACATTGCCCTCCAAAAAGGAACCGTGATGTTTTTCTTCTTGACAGTAGAAGAACTGCCAAGGGTGGGTACTTCCCCAGGAGGATTCTACCAAGAGTCCTACCTCTCGCCACTACTTTTTCTTTGTAATTGAAGTGCAATAAAAAGTTTACCTATCTATTACTGCTGTATCACCTGATGTAAAGCGACAACTTTTTTAACCGAACATAGAGTTGTGCTTGATTGCCGTCTAGCCCGATGTAAAGCGAAGAGGCGGTTTAAAGTGGAGTTCACTTTCCCAGAACATAAATATATTTTCTTATGTATGGAATAAAACAAAGAATGAAAAGTAAAATCTATCGAATGATAAGCTAAAATAACTCACACACGAGAGGTGGACATTTCTATTTTAGAAATATTATAAGCGTGTTACGCAAAATATACGCTAAGCTATCTATCAAATTTTGTTTTAGTAATGGAAATTAGTCATATTCCGTGTGAGATGCCTTTGCACTAGTCATTCTAGGAGATATCTTATAGTACAAATACAAAATACAAATACAAAATGTTTTTATTAATGCAACATAAGGTAGTACAAAATAAAAGTGAAAATCCCTGTCTACCGCTTTAGCGTGAGCTGTGTTGCAGCAGACAGTGCCTTCCCCAAACTAAACACAGTAATAATACATTTTATAAAATAAGAGATTAAAAAACTAAATTAAATTGAGTAAAATGTAGTGGTTAGACATATTTTTTAAATGCGTTTGTTTGTATGAATATATATTTATAGTATATTATATATATATAATAGTATATTTGTGTGAATTAGTAAATGTGTCTGTATATTTTATGATTTTGTGTCAGGGTATGTGTATGTGTGTGTGTGTGTTTGTGTGTGTGTGTGAGAGAGAGAGAGAGAGTGAGGGAGGGTGTGTGTGAGGGTGTGAGTGGTGTATATATGTGTGTATGTGAGTGATTACATGCGAGTCTGTGTGTGCATATTTTACTCCACAAAATCACAGGACATCAGCTGTTATGTATTAGATATTAAAAGTATTTGAAGTCATAAAAATGCTTTCAAACGAATCGTAGTCGTATTCCTGTAGCCAATCATAAATTATATTTTTAAGCTCAAATGCATTATGAGTTGATAAATCGCCATCTGTATTATTTTTTCGGTATTTATATCTTAATAAATTGTATAGAATAGGTGCCATATGATTATAGTGCCGCCATAAAATAACACTTTTGTACTTAGGTACAGGGTATTTTCCACGCCGCTTGGTAATGTCTAATGGTGGTGCCTCTCTGTGATACCGCATTATACAGTGATATGCAAATAGCTTTCTCACTGATTTAATTTTGCATTCACCATACAATTTTGAAGTGGGGTATCTAAATGAAAAATTCATGATCACTTTTAAAAGTGCACGTTGTGCTCTTTCAATATGAATCATGTAACTTTTGGCTGCGCCTCCCCAAGAACAGATACAATAACCAATAACACACTCGCACAATGCCTTGTAGGTATCCAATAGTAGCTTTTGGTCAGCTACAGATCGGAGAAGCTTAAATACATGTATAAATTTTCTTACACGTTTAGCTGTTACATGAATGTGTGGGCCCCAAGTCATTTTATGATCCATAGTAATACCTAAATATTTTATTGATTCACAGCGATCAAGCATGCTGCAAGAGCAGTTCTTACTTTTATTTGTAGAACGATTACAGGGGTAAGTATGTACCAATATGCCAAAACCTGGAGGCAATTTGTTTCTTTCAGTTTTTTTAAAACAAATATATTTGGTTTTTGAAGTATTAAGTGATAAGAGATTATCTTCCAACCACGTTGTCACTGTTCCTAAACCTTTTTCGACAAGCTGCCGAACATTCAACCAGTTGGATCCGTGAAAAAGCAAAACAGTATCATCAGCATACATGACAATATCAGCATTCAGTATGTTGATTCTGCATAATTCGTTGATGTAAATTAAAAATAATGTTGGTCCTAAGGTACTTCCCTGTGGTACACCATAACTGCAGGAAGCTTCATCACTTAGAAATCGGTCTATTTTTACATGTTGGCGACGGTCAGTGAGGTAGTCCTTAAACCATTCAAGTACAGTACCTCTGATTCCAACTTCCTGTAGGCGGGACAAGAGAATTGGGATTGACACCGTATCGAATGCTTTTTGGAGGTCTAAAAACACACCAACAGTCTTGTCCCCCCTATCTAAGTGTTTGGCGATCAAAGATGTCAACTTATGTACTGCATCATCAGTTGATTTGTTTTTCCGAAATCCATATTGGTTAGATGCTAGAGTACCACTTTTATCTAAGTAAGAAATAATCCTCCGGTTTACAATTTTTTCTATAATTTTAGACAAAGCTGATAATAACGGAATCGGTCTATAATTTGAAGCAAAGTTTTTATTTCCATCTTTATAAATAGGACAGACTATGGCTTTTTTTAGAATTCTGGGGAAAACACCTTTAGTAAAGCTGAGATTGCAAAGATGAGCTATTGGTTCAGATAAATATTTCGAACATGATTTAAAAATTTTGGCCGTCATGTTATCCCACCCAGGAGCACTATTATTCTTTAAGCTTGATATAATACCAGATACCTCAACAGCATCTGTGAGAAAAAGCGATAGGGAACCTATTGGAATAGTAGACGTACATTTAGTTGCTCTAGCTAGTTCTAAATCTGTTTTATCAAGCTTTTTCAATGTTTTGTTAGCTAAGTCATGTCCGATTGAAGTGAAAAATTTGTTCACTTCATTAAGAGATTCTACAGGGCTGCTTTTGATATTCAATAAAGCTTGCGAAGTGGCTTTATTTTGACTATAATTACACACTTCTTTAATAATGCTCCACGTTGCTTTCATATTTCCTTTATTTTTTTCCAGTTCTGATTTATAGTAATTTTTTTTTACTGATTTAATTAATTTATTGCAAGCATTTCGATATTTGATAAATTTATTATAGATTTGTATGTCGTTTGGTGAAGTTTTCCATTGCCTTTGTAAACTATTTCTATGTCTGATACATCTTACAAGACTATCATTTATCCAAGGTTTTAGTGGTCGATTTTTAGAAGAGATTTTTTTTGTTTCAGTGTTACTCGATATCAATTCTGTAAGATTAGAGACAAAAACTAACGTAGCTTTGTCAAAATCTTCTTCTTCATAATAATCTTTCCAAGAGTAACGAGAAAGCATCTCCGTGATAGCTTTAAAGTTAACTATAGATTTTTCCCTAATAGGGTGATTGTTGTCTATTTTCTTAACAGCCTCTTTAATATGAAGAAGAATTGGTGCATGGTCTGTAAAATTACCGAATATCAAAGTTTGCCATTTTAACTGAGTTTTCACCATAAAATGGTCAAGACATGTAGTATGTCTAGTAGGGAGGTTGATACCTTGAGCCAAGCAATGTGTTGCCATTAAATTAAGGTACTCTGTTAAGTATGCAGAGAAGTTATTTTCTTGTAAAATATTTATGTTCATATCACCAGTCAAAATAACGTTATGTTTAAACTTGAGATTATTTAAGATATGGTCTAAAGAGCTCATGTAATTTGTTGGATTCGAAAAAGCACATGGACGATATGTACAGATTACAGAATATCTTTCGTTGATTTCCAGTAACAAAAAAATTCCATCAGGCATTACGGATTCCTGAGCATTGACGGTGTGTCGTTTATGTACATATGCAACAACGCCATCATTTTGGTTATAGCTACGCTTCGTAAAAAACATATTGTAGTTATCAATCGGGAGAGTAATAGTATTCGCAGGGTACGACAAGGAGGTATGAAAACAAATTATTTGCTTAAAGAATACTTGTATTTCAGTTGGGCCTCGCGCTTTCTGCAGTAAACCAAATTCAGTAAGCAGTAAAGACCATCGGAAATCAAGTACCATAAGTCGCTTTAGTAAAAATCCTGAAACGTTTTTGCTGCAATTTTAGGCCAAAGTTTAAGTAATAACCCAGACTGTAAGATTGGTAATAACATTTTAAGAATATGCTTTGTTTTGAAATTCATATTGTCGAGTCCATTTTACAAGTACATGAATAATCACAAATTAATAAAAGCGAATACATTAATAATCACGAATAATTAAAACCTACACCACCATATATTATTTCAAAAATACACAGATAAGATGTACAAAATTAACTAGATACGTCATTTACTACACGAATGCATTTCAAGAAAGACGCTCCACCTTGGTCAACTAAACTCCAAAAAACGGCCGCATCTACAGGCCCCAAACAAATAAACATCTTCACGCATGAAACACACCATTCGTGCACAAGTTTGCACAATACATTAATCTTGCCACGCTACACTTGACACCAATATACCTCCACATTCAGCCAGGATTACGAGATGCTTATCAATATTTCCTATAACATCCCCGTGACAATGACGACATAATATTTGTATAAGTTGTACCAATACAACAGATAGTTTAATCTTTGTATTGTGTAACGTCTTAGCGCAAAATTTTGCATGACATTCAATTTTGGAAGCATTGTTGTTCGCAGATGGAGATTTATGAAGTTATGGGATGGTTATCTATGTGACGTTTGGAAAAATAAAGGTAAATAAATGAATATAAGTAGATCAAAATCAATGCTCTCCTTCTTTATTAGCATTAGGCAATCGTAATCGATTGCTAGAGCCACTACGTTTTACGTTTCCAAACACTGCCTAACCTATAGAACATAAACGGTGCCTATATTGCCATTCTCTGAAGTTTTAGAGTGTACAAGCGTGAAAACCAACACCCTACCATAAAAAACTACCGCTACCTCCATTAAAAAAATTTATCGACCGAGATCGTGCCAACTCATTTAAATAGTTGATTTTTTCGTATAATTTTTCGGTTTGAATTGAGAGTGTAGTAATCAAGTTAATGTAGTGTGAGCTACCTTACAAATATAGTAACGATGTTTCATAAGCAGACTACTTTATGTACCCGTTGCTGAGAATCGAGGTCTTCTCTTCCAAGTAAAGAGTAATGCCCGAGCTACACGAGGCTAGTTTTTCAAGCTAAGATAGCAAGCTAGTGTTAGTAAACTACCAAGCTAGCACGTCTAGCTTCGTGTAGACAAAACTAGCCTGGCGTAGCGATGTCTACACGAAGTTAGAAGTACTAGCTTGCTAACACTAGCTAGCTATCCTAGCTTGAAAAGCTAATCTCGTGTAGCTCGGCAATAAAGCATTTTTTTATAGTTATAATGTTTAGTTTAAAATATTTAGTTATTATTTGAAATGACCCAAGCGAAGCCGGAACGGACCGCTAGTATTTATACGACGCGACTGTAAGACTAGTTTCTCCACTCAATTAACCGCCACTTCAAGTTAAAGTAAAGAGACACCACGGCATATTAACCGTAACTTAATCCAGTCATCAGATAAATATCACCACAGTCATCAAAAGCGTTTCACAAAAGTAACAAATAATGTAATCATACCGAGTCTTGCCATACTCGTTCAATGCAGCCCACTGGTCCAGAAATCGCTCCAGACATCAGATAAGGCGTAAGTTGTCGACGAATCGGGATCTGATATCTTTGTACGATATCGTTGGTTGAGTCACAGTCTCACAAGCTATTTAACCGGTGAAAAGGTGATTTAATATTAATCGGCTGTTTAATTCGGAAGAACTTAAAATAAGAACAACGTTTTTTTTTTAAATCCAGGATTGCTTTTAGCATAGAGAGACTATTTTATGCTCCAACTATAGAGACTAGACGCCTTCTCTCATAAATACAGAATCAAGGCCATTTTTCACTACCCTCGCTAGGGTTGGCGGGTGACACTTACTTATTTTTGAAAAATGTCTTGTTTGGAATGTCGGTTTTCTCACTATATTTTCCTTTCCACACCAAAGCCAATGGTGATGACAACGAACTCAACATTGTGAAGTGGACGTTCTGGCCACTAAGCTATCGTGAATTTTTGCTAATAGATAACAAAAACTCATGTAAGTATCTATGTATACTCTTATATATATACTACTTTTTCTCTACTTTTACTACTTTTATCCAGTAAAAGCCATGATATACTTTAGGACATTATTTCAAATTATAAATGGAACTAGTAACACGCCACTGAAAAATGTTATTTTCATATTTAAGCTAATAAGCTTCCCATCCCTGTCACAGTATGTTGGGTACCATATTCACGTCCATTATAAAAATACAAACCGACAATATTCTATGTATTAGAATATGTCAAATGTTTTCTATAAACTAGAAGTTCGTACATATAATTATGTTACTCAAACTCCTACCTGACATATCGTTAAAGTTTGACACGGCTATTCATTTAACCATCAGTTAAGCATTTGTTAAACCCGTCGCCTCTCTGAACCCACAACCCATCACTGTAACTAACACCATAATACGTGACAGAGATTTTAGATAATTGAAGTGCCGTGGGGGTCCCATTTGTTTTTATTTTTTTCTAATTAAGGACCTGTTTTATCCGCGTGAATGAGGTAGACAATAAATAAAAGTAATCCTGGACAGTAAGTGATAAAAAAACATGAAGAATTTAAAAAATAGATCCAAAAAGGGTTGGTTTATTATTATGCGTAGCGGGTTTATTGATATAAGGGTTTTTTATTGTTTTCTAGTTCCTATATTTACTTTTGTACCTATATATCCATATTATCATGATATAGACATGCACTAAAAAGACTGGACAGCATTCTGATGATAGAATAAAATGTACAATGGGTGGGAAGGCTCTCTGCAGCGAGACGACAATAGCTGATTATAATAATATCTCGAGGATACCCCCTGTGGGATGTTGGTGTATGGAAGTTGTTGCTGTATCAAATTTTCGATGATTATATTAGTGAAAGGCTACCGAAAAGCCTCGATCAGCATCATGAGAGGGATTCGCTAGACAATTGGATCAATGGGACGATACGAAGTTTATCCGTGACACACCACGCATCGTCAAGAGGTCCACTACAGTCCATACTTCGCAGCTCAAACCAACGGTAGCTTAGGTCCCGCTAGCAGAGCTAGTTTTCATATTTAAATAATCTTTATATTTCAGGAAAAAACTTAGACACAAACGTGAAAAGAAACGTGACAACAACGGAGGCCGCAAACGAGTACCTACACTTTTGCGTCTTTTGTCAGAAACAAGCTACCGATCAATTTACATACAACTCGTATGAAATCCTCAAATCCCTGCGCATAATTAAATATTTTTTGTGTACAGTTTTTTTTCACTCAACTCATACTCACAGGCGATCAAAAAAGTTTTGGTGTCGGTTACTGGACCTAGAAATCTTCAGTTGAAAATACAAGCATCATTAACGAAATTCCTCACGGTGGTGAATATCAGAATATTCGCCACCGTACACAGCAATTACAGCTACCGGTAACCAGTAGTAGCAACGGGCGACAGTGCCCAATCTGGCGCCACAAGACATGGCAACTACTGTTCCCTGTGACGGTGTGCCGTGTCGGCAACAAAAAGTGTTTACACTTGCGCGGTGCCTGACCTGAAATACATACGTTGATAATAATAATAGTCATATCCTCTTACTTTAGGTAAGAATTTTCTTAAGTGCATCGCATCATCAACGCATTTGTAACGGTATTTAAAACGAAACCGATACGCGACGTCTACTCAATCTTAATTAAATACTCGTCTCAGAGAACCGACAGCGTTAATTAATCCGAAACTACGAAAGGATATCAATCACTGGAGAGAACTTTACGTCTTGACAGTGTTCAGAAAACTTCACAAAAACGAACCTCGGGGGATTTCTCAGATCGAATTAGAGCAGGATGATCTGTCAACGGCGGATTTAAAATGCGTGTACAAGTCTGGCGTACTGTCATTTGAAGCTAAAGTCGGAAATGGCGAAAAAATTGTTTGTATATTTTGTAAAAATATAATAATGCTACATTTATTTCATTTTAACAACTAGGTAACAATGTTGTCTGGAATTGATGTATTTCAACGATAAGGCCGCCAAAAGTTTGACTATTCTAAGTGTTTTTCAAAATTGTATGTTTCATGTGAAATATGAACGTGTGAAGAATAAAAAAATCGTTCATTCATTAGCACGCAATTTTTTTTAAAGACCTAACATGCATTTGTTATTGCAATTGTAGCAAAATAAAGGATTACTGTTTTGAAATTTTTTTTTTTTTTTTTTATGAACAGTCTAAATCATTATCTAGCACCGCAATGCGCTCGTCACCCGGAGATATAAGTTGTTTTATCTCTTAGCCCAGTAATTTCTCTGGATACATTGCGTTTCACACCAGAACACAACAATGATTGCACACTACTGCTTGGTAGTAGAATAACTGGCAAAGGTTAAACTTCCCCAGGCGGACTCTGCAAAGAGTCCTATCACTACAGACTTAATTTTAGTCTTAGACTTATGTATTTATTTTTCATTCTTAAAAACAAGACAACAAAATGTAATTGGAATGCTTGCTTGTCATATTCATATTTTTCGTAAAATTTCCTAATGATGATATCAATTTAACTTTTCTCAACAATTCGACAGATTGTTGTCCTCTGTCAGAATTTTTTTAAAATATTGTCTTACTTAAACCCAATCCTTTATTCGATATATTTCAGTGTTAAATAGATTTACAATTAATATCCTGACCCTGATTTCGATCTTCCATGTAACTTGAAGTCGCTAATGCGTACAACATTGTAAATAATTAACGACCGAACTAACAACACCAAAATCAAACCCAACCAAGTATCCAAAGGCGGCGTATCACGTCGCGAGTGAAAAAACCCAGTAAAAAATGGTGGTGAACCCAGGGCTTCGGCTATTATCTCTGAACACCGAAGTCATTTTAGCTATAATAAGATAACATTAAGGGAAGGCGGGAAGACTGTGGCTCCCAAACTTTCGAAAAAATTCAGAATTTAGAAAAAAATATCAACATTTCAGAATTTGAAAAAACAAATAATAAACAAAAAAACTTTATCGCATTTTCATAATTTTTTTCGTAGTCGATGTAAAAATTTAACAGATATTGTCGATATGTGGAAATAAAAGAGTTGTTTATTGTAATACAGCCTAAGTTTTTCATTGAACGTTTTAGAATAGTCACCATCTCGCTTGATATTGAGCGATGTCAGCGACGATAGAATAAATAGATTTACTTGCAGTTTTGGCCTTCGCAGTCCAAAACTTGATATGTAACGTAGTCCGAACTAAAGTTCGGCAAATGTTTGACTCTTCATATTGTGATACAATATGTGAAGTTCACAACGACTAAAATTACTACACCGGAACCAAGTCAGTTTTTTTTAAGTAAGGTTTTGGTACCTACATAACTATAAAGGAAAAATATAGTAAAATGAACTTTACTTAGTTTTATAGAAACAGAAATAAGTAAAGTCAGCTCAACTGAATATTTTTCACTTGTGGCGTTCATGGCGTGCGTAAGGCCTATTGTCCACGTAGCTGCACGATATCCGCACGATTTCGACAATTGTCGGATGCAAGACGAATGCTTGCATCTTGCGTACATATAATGAAATCTGTGTCCACGAAGCGACAACGACACGACATCCGCACGTCTTGCGTTCGTCATGCAGGATGCGTGCGTGCTGTAAATAGTCACTGCTCGACCGACTCGTCAGACGCACGCAGTGTTGCCATTTTACTACTACATTTTACTAGTTGCTGTGACTTTGTCACTAGATCTAGTGAGTGTTTTGTCATTTTTTAGGGTTGCGTACCCAAAACGAGACTCTTATAGATTCGTCATGTCTGTCTGTCCATCCATATGTCACAGCCACATTTTTTCACAGAATACATCTACTTACCACGTTTCAATAGTATAGTTCTTATAGTTTCAGAGAAAACATACGGCTGTGACATACGGATGAACAGACAGACAAACAGAAAGACAGACATGACGAATCTATAAGGGTTCCGTTTTTTGCCATTTGGCTACGAAACCCTAAAAACAATACATTTTGGGGGTGCCCCAAACTAAGAACTGAAACTCAAAAATGTTTTTTATAGATGTATGTAGAAGTAGGAAACTTGCGGTTGTATTAGATTTTGTGGTTGCGGCTAGAAAGTCAAGAGGAAAGCATAAGTTTTGGCCATGGAAAAGTTACTAGAAATCAACAGATTTTTATTGTCACAAAATCATTAAAAAAAATGTGAAATCAAAAACTCACTAAATCTAGCGATAAAGTCACTAAAACGGCAATACTGAGTGCTGAGTGTGGCTGGCTATTTGCATCACTTGCATGCAGCAGCGTGGACAAGCGTGGCAAGAACCGCGCGCAGCCATGCGGGCGCCGCGCGGCTGCCGCAACCGCCACGGCCGTAAACCGCGTCGTGAGTTTTGAATTCAATTATACATAAAAATCTGCCGCGACCGCGCGCGGGCGCGTTTGGCAACCGCTCCGTGAAAACCGGCTCTTAGGCCTACTGTCCACGCACGCGTCTTTTGTCGAATGCATGCATCCTACAAATGTCTGTAGGCGATTTTTGCATCTTCGCTATGTCCAAACCGCTCCGTGAAAATTGGGCGTAAGTCTTAAGTAAATATTTTGAGTAAATATTTTAGGTATGACCTACATAAATATTATGTTCTCCGTGTCCAACTTATTAAATCCAAAATTATTCAAAGTAAGTACCAATAACATTTTCAACCAAATTCAAAGAAAAGTTTGAGAACCCAGCACCCCTGAAGAGCGTGTCAGCAGACCTGTCGCTCTCGGCCGAACAGGTATAACTTTTTATTTTCCGTTTTTGCGTGCGCGCACGTGTGCAACCTCCCCTTAATTACCGACGCATACCATAAACAGATCTTTACGCTCCCTTAAATAAATCTTCGGGAACTTGGCGGGAACTGACGTTTTTGTTTTCTTTTGCCCAATTTCGTTTAAGTTCGTTTATGGACGTGTTTGCGCGAGGTTTTAGCTCAATCGCGTTCCAAAAAATATTATTTTGATTAGCGGCCTTATCGCTTGAAATTGGTTAAAATTACGTTTTTTTCACAATTCGAACTGACAAGACAATTTTTTAGCGTTTTCGATGGTACGCGACAAACCAGCCCATAACAACTGCGCAGTATTATACAAATCACTACACACAACCTAAAAAGGTAAAATATTGTAATAATACAACTATTTGCAAAGTATGCCTGCGGAAACGCCACACTTTTGCCAGTCATTCTATCGCCAAGCAGCTAACGTTACTGGTTACTGTACCTATCTGAAACACATTGAGCACGGCACTAGGAGATCATTTTTCTCTTTTCCCTGGGAACCTTGCCTTTCAAACAACACAATAAATAGATTTTTTGATAAATAATATTTTTACATTTAAGAAAAAAAACGAAGCAATCCAGCTCAGTCGGCCAGTGTCGGTTTACCAAAGCCCCCAACGATTTTCGATGATCGATGCTTCGCTTTGTTTTTACAGGTTTATCGGAGTATCGACTTTTGGTATTTATGGAGTTAGGATGTTTGCTTTTGACAGAGGTTAAGTTTTAATACGGGTTTAGTTTTTATTAATTTGTAAAGTCATCAAAGTCAAGTCAACATTTCCAAAGTAGATTAATTTGAGTAATAATTATTTATGACACAGCCTACCTACCTAAACTAGTTACCTAAGCTAACTAATATACATAATTATTATAGGTATTTACAGCTAAGTAAAAAAGTATTGTTTCCGTAAATCTTACGTTGCTTAATATGTAAACAATAACTTACAAATACTCGTATGTACATTAAAAAAAGCTGGCTGTCATAGATTTACTGCCATAAGATTTCACCTATCCAAAAAACGCCTAGTTGCTCTGAGAAAAAGCGTGAAGTGAAGTTATATGATCTTTTAAATGTATCAAACGAGTTTATGGAAAGAAAATGATCAAAGTCAAGTCAACATTTGCAAAGTTGATTCATTTGAATATAATTATTTATGATACTGGACTTTACCTAAACTAACTAATATAATACAATTATATATTTTTTTCATTTAATTTATCCACTCTACAGACTCCGGAGTCCATGACCTTTATCATTACAATTGTATAACTAATATAATATTATATTATGCAGCTAAGTAAATGAGTATTGCTTCCGTAAATCTTACGTTACTTAATATGTACACAAAAACTTACAAATATGTACACTAAAAAAAGCTGGCTGTCATACATTTACTGCCATAAGATTTCACCTATCCAAAAAAAACGCTTAGTTGGTCTATGAAAAAGCGTGAAGTGAAGTTCTATGATATTTTAAATGTATCAAACGAGTTTACGGAAAGAAAAAAATGTCTTGTCCGTATCAAGTTGTGGTCCCCGGTTCTTGATAAGGGTATATTTTGTAGCCTCCCCGATGTGAGATAACCCAGTCCTTTGCCCTCGAAGGTTTTATTGTGGTGCTAAGCGATATTTTATTATCACTCTGATAAAATTCCTCCACGGTCCCAGTATTTATCTTCAGCCATCTCTTTTATTTCTCTTTCATTCTCATTATTTTTTAATTATTATCATTATTATTTAGGAGTGTGGATGATGTAGTTGGATACTTATTCCTTTTACTGCTGCGTGTAAACCCTGACTTGAAAGATGATTATTTGAATCATGAAATAAACCTTATGTAAGTATATAACCATAATACTTTTATTATGGTTCTCAAAAAATTAAACACCCGTTTTGCAGCTGAGTAAGATCCTAGAATGTAACTTGGAAAGATACAATAAAATAATAATAGTATAATCGCATAAAGTATTTTAAAAAACAAACCAAACTTTGACGTTTATATGTACTATTAGTAGGATTGTGAGTATTATTCAAATGTCTTTTATTATCTGACGACCATAAATTACCAAAAATTCTGCCTTTAATTATGATGAAAACGAATTTGCCCGTAACTACAATAATACGTAGTTGATATTATCGTTTTATTCATACAGTAATTTACTAACAGTTTACTGGTTAACTTATTTGTAATCCTCTTTATTTAAAATGTTTATTTCATTAATAGTCATGGAGTTTTAAGTTACCTAAGCGGTAAATAAAATAAAACAGGCTCCTGCGCTTTTTTTTCGGAATGCGCTTGGTAAGCAGCAGAGTTAATCTTAGGCCAACTGCCATTGGCCCCCAGCCAAATAATAAACAAACAAAAAACTCAACTAAACAAATCTAGAAAAGATACCAGTCATCTAACCTACAATTACCGACCTGCAAGCAATCGTGCGGTGCGGTGTTTGAAAAGTAAACTCATCGCATCACAAACACTAATAAATAGTAAAACTAATGATCGTCAATAAGTAAAATTCCCTGTAAATGGTCTCCGGAGGTAATTGCGGAGGACCGCACGTGGCCGCCTGCATTTTACAGCAGTAATCTTCCATCATTAGGGCAAATCAAGTCGATGGCCGCCAATCATCGATAATTAGCCGTTCCGGGCTTAATTTGACGCAAAAAGGTGTTATACTCCCAGTTTCACTCGAGCAACTCATATGAAAAGCATTAAATCCTCAAGGGTTAAATGTATCATTTGCTTCACCTCATTTTGTTCCGAAAAACCGTATAAAGGCAATGATTACATGGTTCTTGTAAGGAACTCATTTGTGCTGAAATTTGACAGTTCGAAAGCAGCGCACGTGTTATTACCCGAAGGGAACTTGTTAATAGCGTGGCAAAGTACCATGTCTTACAAAATTGTTTCCGGTGAAGGTTATTAATTTTTAAAGCAAGTTAGTATCAAAATTTTGGGTGTCCAGTGTGATCATTAATGAGACTTTCTGAAAATTACTTCGGCAAATGTCTGTGATTTATAATTTTTTTTCAGTACTAAAAACTAACAACGGCTGACCGATAGAGATCGATCTAAGCAATGAGGATATCGATAACAATGTTTCAGTAATAGTTTTGCGTTAATTGTAATGTCCAGCCTTGGTTTCGTAGCTTTTTTTAAGAGTTTTTTTATAAAGTAAAAAACTCTTGTGTAAAAGTAAAAAAACAAAACGGCACGTGCACCACATGGGCTTCATGGTAACCATCACGCCTGCACATTACAGCACAGTGTCATGCCATTGGAACATGAAGAGTCCTAATCATTACCTAGCACTGCACTTCATTTGCTTCTAGAGATAGCAGAGTCACTCAGATACATTATATATGATCATTGTCATCATCGTTTACCTCTGTCTTATAATATATCTGGCAACATTGCTCCTGGAATTTTCTTAGCAGATTATATGATACAGATATTACTTACAGCAAAACAACTTTTAGGACTAAGTGGAGGTATGTTACTTCAAAAAAGAAGGCAAAATTACCTTGTAATTGCTGCCCACTGGCGCTACTGAAATTTCCAAACTTTTAAACCCCAAATTAACTGCGTGTTATTTCGTGACAACGCATAATTAACAATGCAGCCTCCGGAATAAGGTTCATATTGATTGGTAGCTATTAATAGCAGTGTTATTTTCGACTGACTTTTTATCTTATTTTTTTAAATACCAACTGTACACCGATATTCAACGTATGGTATGCTTTATATTGTAGTGAAATAACCTGTTCTAAAAAGTTAAAGGTTAATAAATAAGTAAAAATACTAAGCTCTATCAATATTTTAGTCTTAATAATCTGTCCTCAAAAAGTATGTTTAAAAAGATAAACAAATCAAACTTTCTCACAAAATTAATCAAAATTATTTCTTCGTCACGTCACGTCACGTCAATTTTTAAGGTGTATCACCATCACGTAAATTTGTCATAACATCAAAATCAAATGTCAAAAATGGCGAACGACAACATTATGAGGAAACCATCACGCTCCAAGAAAGACACCTTTCGAGGATGTGTGTTATCGGCCAACCTGCACTTGGCCAGCGTGGTGGATTATAGCCTTGATTCTCTCCTTGTTAGAGAATGTCCCTAATCCCAGCAGAGGGAACATTAAACCGGATATTTATGCTAGATGATAAAAAATAACCACCTCTATTACAACATACTGTATTTTAAATTAATCTCATCAATTTAAGCTGTTTAGGAATTTCACTTTTGATCGCCTACATTTACCGATTGATTGCCAGTTAACCGAGGGTCAAATTGGCCATTCACTACAAAGGGGTTAATTTCTACCAAATCACGTTTCAACCCTTCACTGACGTGTTAATTTCGTGATAAATAACTGTGCAGGGGTTAACAGCCCTTTGTTAAAGTGAACTGATTTACAAGGCATCCATTAAATTTTTGTTAAGAAAATTAAAAAAAAAATTGAAAGGTTTCGTCGCTCTAATCTTGAAATTTGTTTTTTGAACTTACACTTTTTTTTTTAAAGTTACGCTTTTTAGTTTTATATTCCTAGTGCAACTTGTACATTTTTTTTTAGTAAAATTCTGTAAGGTGACGGGATGATCAAGGCGCTTACCAGTAAGCTACAGGTTATAACAATAATATAATGCAAGGCAGTTATTTAAATCTAAAGAATGAAAAACACTGCTTAGCTGTCCAACGCTGTCTTTGTCCTGCAAACTTTTGGAAACTTTGGAAACATTGCCCTTTAAACCGGAACAGTAATGATTACACTTTACTGCGTGGTGGTAGAATAGTTTGCTTAGTTTTGGGTCAGATGGTGTTGTGTGTGAAGTGTTATTTATTATTTAATTGACATGCTTTCCCATGCGGACTCTAGAAATAGCCCTGACTCTACAAAATATATATTACATATTTTAATGTTTGTAAAAACAAGTTCATTCCTAATAGAGGTCCGCCGCAATCCCACGTATTTTAAACACGAGTCGTGAAGACAATTACTTCTGATTCTAGAGAAGCAAAAAGGCGGCGCCTTGTGTGTCGTTACTGGTAATGATGCTGGTTGTTACTCTAATTGAACAGGGATAGGATCGAAGCGGAAATGCTAGAAAGTAGAAAAAAAGATAGTTGATACAATGATAAAACAAAATACAAGGACAGGTATTTCTAACTAACTTCAAAGAAGGTTTTCAGTTCGGTTGTACCTACGTTTTTCATTTGTATGCGACGCGATAGCTCTACCACTTGTGGATCTATCTTGACGGCTCTTTTTTGTTAATTAGACCATTATTCAGAGATGGTCTAAAATAAATTTTATCGAAATCGGTGTGGTGGTTTTTGAAATTTCCACAAAAAACTACATTTTGCTATTAGTGGAGCGCCGTAAGGTTTATACCTCGGAATCCAGAGCCAGTCAATAAATCTTTTTATAAACTTTGGCAATGTGTTTTTAATAGCATATAGAAAAATGTTAAAAAAAAAAAATTGGCCGATCTCGATTACAACAATTTTTAAAAACAATTTACTGAAAAATGAAAGGCGCAAGGGGAAAAAAATGTTTACAGTAAAGATCTTAATTTTATATGTAATAAATTATGTTCGCAGAGTAAATTCAATGTTAATTTATAGTCCAGTAACTTTGTCGCCTGAATGTATGGAGTAGGATGCGTTAAATCCGGTAGATCTGATTTTTTGCAGACTTGTTTATGATGTTGGCCTAATGATTGTCCCAAGTTTGTGACCTCGAGCGACGAACGCAACTTTGTCAAAAATCGAAAAAACCGCGAAAAAGTCGTTTATATTTCAAATTTTGGCGATTATGACCCTAAACGACTAGATTTTGTAAAAACTTTCTTGTGGCGTTTATAAAGTAGACTAAATTTACTACAATATGATACAAGAATTGTCTCTGTGGACCCAATAGTTTTTGAGAATAAGTCTTTCAAAGTTTATAATTTTTTTCGTACTTCGCAATTTTTTGCAATATTTTAACTCCTACTTGACCAGTTTGTGGCACAGTTACGGCGGTTTTTAACCCCCGACCAAAAAAAGAGGTGTTATAAATTTGACGTCGAAGTCTGTCTGTCTATCAAACAGACACACATACAGGTCTGTCTCTATGTGTATCTATCTGTGTGTGTATCTGTCTATGGCACCGTAGAGCTGAAACGGATAGGCCGATTTCGATGCGTTTTTTTTTTATTTGAAGATACATTTTTGTGTTGATGTTTTGAGCTATTTTTGGTTAATGTCGATTCAAGATGGCCACCTCCACCAAATGGCAGACCAAATATTTCATCACAATCTACCTCAATATGGGTATCAAATGAAAGGGCTTGACTAGTAGAGTACTATAAAGTATAACAAATTTCAAATCACAAAATGGCGAACTCCATTAATTTTTTTTCACTAATGCCTTAATATGGGTGTCAAATGAAAGAGTTTGACTAGTAGACTACTATACACTATGAAAAATTTATATTTATTCCATATTTATACCATATCGAGGTAGTTGTGAAAAAATAAACGTATTTCGTCATTTTGCCATTGCAGCCATCATGGATTTGAAAATTGTTTGAAAATTGTTGTGCATAGTAGTCTACTAGTCAAGCCCTTTTATTTGATACCCATATTAAGGCATTAGTGAAAAAAAAATTATGTAGTTCGCCATTTTGTGATTTGAAATTTGTTATACTGTATAGTACTCTACTAGTCAAGCCCTTTCATTTGATACCCATATTAAGGTAGATTGTGATTAAATATTTGGTCTGCCATTTGGTGGAGGCGGCCATCTTGAATCGATATTAACCAAAAGTTGCTCAAAACATCAACGCAAAAATTTATCTTCAAATAAAAAAACCGCATCGAAATCGGCCCATCCGTTTCAGCTCTACGGTGCCATAGACAGATACACACACAGACAGATACACATAGAGACAGACCTGTATGTGTATCTGTCTAATAGACAGGCAGACTTCGACGTCAAATTTATAACACCTCTTTTTTTGGTCGGGGGTTAAAAACCGTCGTAACTGTGCCACAAAGTGGTCAAGTAGGAGTTAAAATATTGCTAAAAATTGCGAAGTACGAAAAAAATTATAAACTTTTAAAGACTTATTCTCAGAAACTATTGGGTGTACAGGGATAACTCTAGTATCATATTGTAGCAAATTTAGTCTACTTTATAAGCGCCATAAGAAAGTTTTTACAAAAACTAGTCGTTTAGGGTTATAATCGCCAAAATTTGAAAAATAAACGATTTTTTCGCGGTTTTTGCGATTTTTGACAAAGTTGCGTTCGTCGCTCGAGTTCACAAACTTGGGACAATCATTAGGCCAACATCATAAACAAGTCTGCAAAAAATCAGATCTACCGGATTTAACGCATCCTACTCCATACATTCAGGCGACAAAGTTACTGGACTATAAATTAACATTGAATTTACTCTGCGAACATAATTTATTACATATAAAATTAAGATCTTTACTGTAAACATTTTTTTCCCCTTGCGCCTTTCATTTTTCAGTAAATTGTTTTTAAAAATTGTTGTAATCGAGATCGGCCAATTTTTTTTTTTTTACATTTTTGTTTGAGGTTTTAATAATGCAGTCAAACACTTGTTATACAGATTCATTGACTGGGCCAGTGTGACCATATGTGGCAGGTTCCTGCCATTTTGGCAGGATTTGGGCGTTATTTTAGCCTTTGGCATGGTAGGTTGACGTTTTATGAAAACTGGCAGTTTTTGGCAGTATTGGTGGATCGGAAAAATGTTTGTTACCATAACTCATATTCCCGATAATGACCACCCGGGGGTGAGAATAAGAGCATAACGATAGAGAAAATTGACGAACGCTTTCAATTTAGTTGATTAGTTCTCACACATCCCTAGTAAACTCAGTAGATTATAGTAAAGCGTCACTAGTGGGGAATTCTCCGATAAATTCAACTATATTTCTTCGTTCCTTTGTAGGTATGTACTGTAACTTTCGCACGTCGTAACATTCAGCTCTATGACGGTTGTATTTCATTTTAACCAACCAAAGAAAAGTTAAATGTAATGAATAAATCAACGTATAAACATGTAATAATGGAGGTGTACAATGAAAATTGCAATGCTTAACATCCCACTGATATTATAAATGGAATTGTTTGGAGATTTTAATGTCAGAATGACGTTGGTACGTCTGAACGCATCGGAACTTAGCTTAACTTCGGATATTTGGAACACAAATAGATTATAGTCTGGAAAAACACATAGGCTACGTTTTATCCCGAAAAAATAACGGAAACGCTAAACACTTGAGTAAAACCGCGGGGACTGTTAGTTTATGATATTACTAGGATGTCAATGTTTGGATGTTTGTTGCTCAATCACGTCGTAAAGTATAAACGAAATTTGTGTTACAAATTTCAACAAGATCCGTTATATATTTACAGGTTATATTACAGTCTCGAAGAAAATATGGGCTACTTTTTATCCCGGGAACATAACAGGAACGGGAACTGTGCGGATAAAACCTCTTGGCGCTGTATTACGACATAATCTTGTGTATTTATGGTTTTTCTTTGATAAATACAGCGATAATTGTGGTTGGCAATATTTTGGCATTTTTTGCCCCAAGCGTTGGCAGGATTTGGCAGGATTTCACCCGCAGTATGGCAGGATCCGTGATTTAGAGATGGTCACACACTGGCCCTGGGTTCCGAGATTTTACCATTTTTATACCTTACGGCGCTCCACTATATGCTAATATCTAGATAACGTGAAGGTGAAAGATTTAACAAAAAACGGGAAATTTAGTCGAGCCTGAATTTGATTTGAAATTAAAGCCAGTTTTTGTTGTTTTGGAGAAGTTTATAATTTAGAGTCATACTCTTTCTCAAACAGACCAACAGCTACATGCATACGAAAATTTGAAATGCAAATCTGCCTGTACTGCACTACGTTCGTCACCTCTGATGTGTATAATTATTTATCTCTTTGTCCTGTAATCTCCCTGGAAACATTTCTATTCAAATCGTAATGCAGTAGTTTTGTATATTATTACTAATGATACGATGATAAATGAAAATTGCTGCAACATTGCAGATGATAGCAATTAATATGGTGGTGTAGCGTAAAATGGCAATCGTAAAACAGTTACTGTAGTATATTAAATATACTACAGTGTTTTAGTGGTTGTTGAGTTGAAAAAAAATTTAATTGATAGATAATTCAGTTAATTCGCTTTAAATTAAGGTGTTATACCGAGCTATCAGAACCCCACAGCTTGGTTACTGCTCCAAGCGAATTCCATTCCAGAATACATTAATCCAACGACTCTTGGTATATCAAGATATTATATTTTCCAGAACTACGCAACTTTAATTAGCTACTATGATTTCAATAAAAATTACACATTACTATCTCAAGCCAAAGTCGTTGTGTTCTGATCTCGCAAACTATAAAAGATATAATGAAGGAATAATCTGGAATTCATTTAAAAAACCCCATAATTTATCACCTTCACGACCAATTTACATTGATTACCCGCGTGTTTAAGATAATCTGATTAGTACGAGGTAAGAACAGATAGCTTCTGTCAGTTCAATATTATTTACGATGTTAGTCTCATGATTTTAAACGTAAATGAGAGTCTCAAGAGTTTATAAAATAGAAAAGTGCAAAAAGTCGGCGCCTAGCGAAGCGAGCGATTAGACGGAGACAGCTAATTATTAGCGGAAAGATTAGTTGCTACAAGTAATTGGTAATATTACTCGATTACCTAGTCGATGGTCTAGAGTCTAGACATATACTGATGCGAATATTATCGTTACGCAAAGCAAATAGGTGCCTTAATTAAATATTAGGTCCTTACATATGAAATTGGTGTTTTGTCGTACTGACTGACCATTTTGATCTCAAATATCTCCTTTTTGGTTAGGAATTCAAATTTGTAATATGCCAGTACGACAAAATGAAAACCAATTTCATAAATATGTAAGGACCTAATTAAAAAAAGTTTTTTTAAATTTAGTATAGGTACTTTGACGGGACGAGCATGACGTGTGCTTGAAGGCAAACAACACGCCTGCCCATAACAGCAGAGTGTCAGAGCTATTGGAACGTGAAGAATCTAAATGATTACCTAGTACTGCACTGCGCTCGTCACCTAGAGATAAGATATTTTTCATTATTCTTATTATGTTAAAATGTTCCGATGTGACTGAGCCACAAACATCCAAAGTTTCTCATTTATGGGTCCTCAAGCATGGTGGTTACAAGCCCGATTTATGTTTCAGGTAAACTCGAAGTATTTTCACAAGAGGTGTGCCCGTTTGATCGCTAACCGTTTGGAACCTGAGGAAGGTAACCGACCAAATTACACGTGAGTATTTAAATATCTTGTATGTTAATTTATGGTATGTATCGTTGTAAAACGAGAAAGGAACGTGAAAAAGGAAGAGATGCTCAATTTGGTTCTACGTTTATTATTGTTGTATGTAGGTTACGCGATAGCGCCAGATTTTGAAGGGATTTTTTTGTTTAGTAGGTGGTCTTATTTAAATTTTAAAGAAATCGGTGCGGCGGTTTTTAATATTTGAAAAAAGAACTAAAATTTGGTTTCATATATTTGGACGGCGATAGCACAGATTACAGAAATAAAACCAGATGGAGCGCGCAGAACAGAGATACTGAAGCAGACAAAGGAAATACAAACGCCGAAGCAAATACAAACTCCAGTCAGTATGAAACGGACTTCCGTGTTGTACGGGAGTCCCGTGTGATTTTAAGTTTTGTTTTAAAATATGCCGTCTTGTGTCTTCAAACATTGCAAACAATGTTCCCAAAATCAAAAAAAGGAAAGAGGAATATAATTTCATAGGAAAATTTGAATATTTTTACTGTTATTTATATAATTTAGGCAATTTCATTTTGGTGATGAATGGAACACAACACCTCAACGAAAATAGGTTAGTGTGGCGATACTAAATAGAAATTATTTTCCCTGAATATAGGGTATATATAGATTTTATATTTTTTAGATACTCGTAGACCAAATTATTGATGGGCATTGTATTATTCAATTTAATATAATTTCAAATTTAATTTTGGTAAATGTAAAATTTGTAAAATGAGTAATTTATGACATAAAAATGTACAAAAAAACAAAATCATCATAAAGTTTGCTTGTGTATTTATTTATTTCGTTAGTGGCACCACTGCCCAAAATAATACAAATTTTTCCTCATTAATCAAAAGGTTATATGGAAGAGATCTCTTTTAGCGGCAACACAATTGTGGCCATTTTGTTTTGTTATTATATGTGTTGCTTCTTGTCGACTTTGTTTATGGTGCCAATAAAGTGTTTTGTATTGTATTGTAATGTCATTCGATATATTATCGAAGTGAAACGGTGGCAATATAATTGGTTATAAAATGATGGTTTATAAAATAAAACATTTGTTGAAGGAAGATATTTTTGAAGTTAATATTAGGCTTAACGTTGTTTGTAAAATGAAATGTTTTTAAATTGTTAAGTTTTTTAATATTATACGGTTACTTTATTTTAAAGTCTTGTTTTGTCAAAAAAAGGTGAATAATAAGTGAACTGTTAAAATGATTATTTAGTTAGTTTTTTTTTGTTTGTTGTTTGGACCTATAACATACAGGTAGCCTATATGCATTTTATCAAAAATAGTTTGGTGGTAAAGATGGTTGTTTTAATTTTTGTTTAACCTATCTAAGCGAGTAAATTACACTAATTTTATTATTTGCGATTGAAGTTAATTTCTAGTTGCATGCAAAATCAAAATTCTTTTCTTCATAGAATGGAAATAGTAATAACAAGAAATCCTTGCATAATCGGTGTAATAATATTAATATTTTAAAATATCAATTGATGTGTTTATTATACGTGAAGATTTCCCAAGCTAAGACAACAATAGTGGGACTTTTTTCTTAAGACTGACAACATTATACAAGTCATTTGGAACGTTGATTTGACAATTTTAAGTCAACATGACTAATTACGGGCTTCACAGTGTTGTTCACGAAGGTTCCATCTGTGTTTTATTTCTGTAATCTGTGGGCGATAGATTCTTTTGAAATTTGGTAGAGTGTCTGAATTTAACTTTAAATTGAAGTTGGTTTTTGTTTTTTTTTAAACAGTAAATGGTTTTTAATTTTTCCTATTTAAGTAAGTATACCTGTTTTGTATGCCCATGTATATAATTACATGTGACAACAACATCACAATTCAAGACAAACCTCCACAACTCCGTAAGAAACATAGAATCGGGACATGGAATGTCCGAGGAACGCTGGCGCCTGGCAAAATGGACATTATCGGTAAAGAACAGATAGGTTACCAACTAGATATTCTGGGCATAACTGAAACACATAAAAGAGGTTCAGGTTTCTATACCACCCCAACTGGATACACTCTGTACTATTCTGGTCCCGAAAGTGAAAGTAGGAATGGAGTAGGGATATGTTTGTCACCACGTTATAACAACTCAGTGCTAGGGTACAATCCCGTAAATGATCGAATTATTACCATGAGACTAAACACCAAACCATGTCGCCTCAACCTAGTTGTTGTATATGCACCCACGTCTCAAGCCAAGGAACCAGAGATTGAAGCTTTCTATAAGGCATTAGACGATACTATCAAGAGCCTACCAAGAAGAGACATCACAATTCTAATGGGAGATTTGAATGCCAAAGTCGGATCTACAAAACGGGATGACCACTTAAGAGATGTGGTAGGGAAGTATGGTCTTGGAAAGAGGAATGATCGCGGGGAGATGTGGCTACAATTCTGCGCGGAAAATTCCCTGACTATCACAAACACTTGTTTTCAAAATCATCCCCGACGTCTATATACCTGGGTGAAACCTGGAGGTGATGTTAGGAATCAAATTGATTACATCACGGTTGCTAAGCGATGGAGGTCATGCATAACTAACACCAAGACCTATCCCGGAGCTGACTGCGGCAGTGATCATAAACTCCTGGTGGCAGAAGTTAGGTTGAGGCTTCGAAAATGTCAGAGACCCACCACCAAACGAGAGAGTCGATTATCCGCAAAGAGCTTTTCTTCTTTCAGTGAAAGCTTTACAGAAAAATCCACCAGCTTAGTCCTGGACAACAGAGTAGATACCGATGCCAACTGGTCTAAATTAAAGGAACTCATTCAAAAGTCACGCGAGGAAGTGAGACGACAGGACATAGATACTCCAAGAAAATCGTGGATATCTGAGGAAACCTGGAAGTCGATTAGCGAAAGAAAGGATCTTCTAAAAACCGGTATCTATCAGAGAGCATATTATCAGTCTCTTTCTGCCAAAGTCCAGCGTTTATGTCGAAGAGATTACAACGAATATCTGAACTCTATATGCCAAGATATTGAGGATCATGCGCAGACTCTCCACACTAGAGATCTGTTCCAAAAAGTGAAGAGTATCACACGTGAGTTTAAGCCAAAAACCTGGGCTATTAAAGATGAGCAAGGAGTGTTACTGACAGAAATAGACCAGGTCACAGAAAGATGGCGACAGTACTGTGAAGGTCTTTATAGAGATGAAAGAAGACCAATGGAATTACCGAACGATCACGACGAACTGGAACCGGAAATTCTGGAATCTGAAGTGAGAAATGCTCTGAAAAAACTAAGAACAAATAAATCAGCCGGAAGAGACAATATATATGCTGAGGAACTTAAAAATCTCGGAGACAACGGAGTAAGATTTCTCAAGGAACTGTGTAACCAGCTCTGGAGAACAGGAAAATGGCCTAAGGACTGGAAGGAATCACTGTTAGTACCTTTGCACAAAAAAGGCTCAACAATGACGTGCGGAAACTATCGGACGGTGGCTCTTATATCACATGCCAGCAAAATCATGCTCTACATAATTCACGATCGACTGCAGTCATACCTGAAACAACAAATGCCTAGTGAGCAGGCCGGCTTCGTCAAAGGCCGTGGGACTAAGGAGCAAATAGTCAACATAAGACAAATGATAGAGAAAAGCTGGGAGTACTATGTTCCAATGTTTCTCTGTTTCATAGATTACTCCAAGGCATTTGATTGTGTAAGGTGGGACTGGATGTGGATAATTCTCCGAGAAATGGGCGTGCCTCCACACTTAATATCGCTGATTGCGAGCTTATATGAAGACGGGGAGTCAATGGTCAGAGTGAACAATGTGGTGTCGGGCCCGTTTAAACCTCTGAAAGGGGTACGACAGGGATGCATTTTGTCTCCGATTCTTTTTAATATATATGGCGAACACATCATGAGGATAGCCTTAGAAGACTGGGATGGAGGCATCTCGATTGGGGGCAAAAAGATCAGCAACTTGCGATATGCGGACGATACTACATTGTTTGCCTCCTCTGAGCTAGAATTAGCAGAACTATTCCGGAGAGTAGAACGTGCGAGTGAAATGGTGGGTCTCTCAGTCAATAAATCCAAGACCAAGGTCATGGTGATTGATCGCGCGGGTGAAGCTGAACACACAGGAGAACTCTCAGGCCTGGAACTTGTAAACGAGTTCGTATACCTTGGATCATTAATAACCGATCGAGGAGGATGTGATAAAGAAATCCGGAGACGCACACAGATGGCCAAGTCCGCAATGAGCAAACTAACTAAAATTTGGCAGAACAGGAGCATATCTACAATGACCAAGACCAGACTTGTGCGGACATTGGTCTTCTCAATATTTATGTACGGCTCCGAATCTTGGTCTATCTCAGCAGCTGATCGAAAAAAGATCGAGGCCTTTGAGATGTGGTGTTGGAGGAGAATGTTGCGTATACCGTGGACTGCAAAAAGAACCAATAAATCGATTCTCGATCAACTGAAGATCAAAACCAGAATGTCCACTATCTGTTACCAAAGAGTACTAGGTTACTTTGGTCATATCGCCAGGAGACAACCTGACAACTTAGATAAATTGGTTGTTGTGGGTAAGATCGATGGTAAAAGGCGACGGGGCCGCTCACCAATCCGTTGGGCAGACCAAATAAAAGACGTGACGGGACTCACTTTACCGACGGCCATGAGACAAGCCGAAGATAGAGCAGGATGGAAAGACCTTGTCACCGTCTCGGTAAAGGCATATCAAGAAAGGCACGACCTTCAGTAATGAAGAACACGATGAAGAAGAAGTATATAATTATATATAGTACACTACCTTACTGCACACAAAATGATTCATAAAAAGTTATTGTTAAGGTTGCCTGGAAGAGATCAATTTAATCAATATTATCAAATAAAATAAAAACATTCAACGAAACCTACGAAAAATTATTGAAAAAAAAACTACTGCATTTTCTTTGTAAAATAAAAGTGTTTCTAGCATTACTTTGTAAGCTCTATCTGTAAGCTTTCATTAAAAGCTTTAGAAGCTTGCAATAAATGCTTTCGTTCTCACGCAGTAGCAAAACAGTAGCTGTGCTTGCATAAACTATAGTTCATTACAAATTGCTCCGTAACTGCACTAATTGGCTGTGAGTCATTACACTCGTGTCGGTGAGTGCGTTGATCTGCGTGTGTGTGAGTGTGAGAACACACACTGTGGCGGCCTAATGACCGGCTCGCGACAAACATTACCACGATATTGCGCTGCGCGCACGCACCGTATGCGAGTTATGAGACTATAGAGTTTTTTTTAATCCAAGCGTCTATAAAAAAAAAAGATATATTACGCTAGTAAAAAACTAGTAGTGTACAAAATTAAGGGTACCTACTCAGGTACCTCTGTAATATTGTCCACGTAGAGTTTGTAAAATATGTAATTAAGCAACAAATAACATCCAAATGCTTACGTTTATAAAATTAGTAGCAATATTAATTTACTTATTGGTCCAAGAAACGTAGGGGGCATTTTACGTTAAGCGGACAACCAAAAAAATATGAGGTCGTGAATTTTGTTCATACTCTGGTCTGAAGTTCTAGTAGAACTAGAAGTAGTAGTCTAGTAGTTCTAGAAGTGTTAGTTTGTACACAATTTGTTTTTCATCTCATGATATAAGCTTTTGAGCTTTTCAATATTTGCAAAAAATGAAATTATGATTTTTTGGATGGTTCTTACCTGTATCTATTAATTTGGGAAAAAACAAAAAGTATTTATTCTGACTAGAGTAGGAACAAAATTCACGACCTCATATTTTTTGGTTGTCCGCTTGACGTGAAATGCCCCATAAAGTAAATTTATTGCATGTTTTTTTATGAAATAAAGCTTTCTAAACAAAACTGACTTATATAGACAACTTTACTTCTCTACATACCTAACTAACTATTTTAACTCAGCACTTTAAAATTACTTGGTTAATTTAGTATCAATTGTATTTTCACTCATCATTCAGTATCACCCCAGTGACAGCATCGCTATATTCGTTATTTTTGGACCATACAACACAGAACACAACAAATTGCTCGAATTAGCCGTCCAATGCACTTTACTATTTATTTATTGGTGGTTCAATTGCTTGTCGCCGCTAAATGGACGAGTTAGAGGCTTGTTTTCGTTGTTAATGGTAGATAGAGTTTAATTCTCACTTAATCGATTAGAACTATTCGTTACAGAATTGTGAAAGTAATTAACATTAATTCGGAGATCGGACGATCTAATAGGGTGGTAGGTAGCGTTCGCAGTTTTACCTGCAGACTCCCCGTTCCCGTAACTTTCACGTGATAAAAAGTAGTTTACGTGCTATTTTCTACTATAATCAAACTGAATTCCAAATTTAAACCTGTGATGGAGCCACAAACATCGAAACATAGAAACTTTAGTATCTATAGGTAATGTTAGTAGCACAAGCTTAAGCAGCAAACTCTATGTATATTCCCACTGCTGAGATTCGGAGCATTCTCTCACAAAGAGAGGCTATATAATCGAACACGCCAAGTGCGGGTCGGTTGATGATATGCTGTTTTTCTCTTGAGGTTTTCCTGTACCTTAAAAACCAGTGGTGATGACACCTTAATAAATAAATTAATATAAAAAAAAAACAAATGATATAGTCATGTTTCATCATCGTTCTTTTTCCGGGACACACAAGCTTAAACGTTCACACAGATACAACCCTTATGTGTATGTACATTGTATATATTTTTGTGTATGATGAGATTCACGATAATAAGGTCCACATAAACACTGTCTAAATCAATCTCTATTTGAATAGGTACAACTTTAAATAACAAAATGAAGCAAACATTATTTTACATGAAATTAATTTATCTTTGACAATGTAAGTCTATTTTAAACTATATGATTGCTCTATCTTTAACACTGTAGATGTAGTACAAATTAGCATTAAAAAGTGAAAATTAATAAATGAAATTGCAGCATTTGATACAAAGTTCAATATAACATTGTTATTGGCCAGAATACGATACTAAATAAAAACAAATGAGTTGAAGTCCTTTGATAGTCACATTCAAAAGTCCTTATTCTGTATTACCATAAATTAAACACCCAGGTATATAAAATATACAATTTATTACAGCCAACTTTATTATACAATAAAACACTGTTCCATCTAATCAGGTACGACGGCCGTAAACACAAAAATATTAATCTTTAATTACAACAAATATATATCTTCATAATTGAGTCCAACTCCAATCTGAATTATAAATCTAATACATTTTTATTTTTAAACGTAATCCTTTTGGAATTATTACAATTTTATAACATCGAGTTGAAAACAGAGCGAAGCTAATCCTTAATTAAAACTTCAAAGTAAGAACCATCCTTTAACCGAAAGTTGTTATTAAGCCGATATTCTACTCCCAGGATATTAACGCATTACTTCTGGTTTAATTTGGGAGGTATTCAAAATAAAACATGACTGATGAGGGAGGTCTAAGGTTTAGCCATAGTTTGAGCGATTAGAGAGAATCAGTTAACGCCGATCATCTGCGCTACATTGTACGAGTATAATATCACAAGTATTTATGAGTTTAAGAGTGTATTATGGGAGTCGTTATCGTTATAAAAGTAAGTAAAAAATATGCTGATTTTTATGGGTTATGGTTTTTACAATTTTACTATACCCTGATTTTAGGCGATGATACAATCTACGATAGAGAAAATTCACCAGAAGTAACCAATTCACAATTCACTCTCGATTAGAAGACACTATGGACGCTAAGATATTATCCATCACGGAACACCCAATAAATAATAAATTATCCTCTAAACAGAATATTTTGAGTATTTAGGTCCAGGTTAATCCAGGTTTCTCATCCATCATCTAGAAAACTGAATGGCCGGATAGCTTGTTCTTCTGGATAGATCCTCTCGAGTACTAACCTAAGTATTTCTAAATGAGAGTGAATAGGTATCTTCTAAGTCTGTGATTTTTTGTTTGGCTGGCCTTGTGGCTTAGTGGTTAGTAAATCTGCCTGCTAAGCCGAAGGTCGTGATGAATTCAAATGTTTGCATTGTGTCTGGGTGTTTCTATGTATGTATAATAAGTATGTATTTAAAACTATGTAAGTATTATATCAGCTATCTGGCCACCATCATCGTACAAGCTTTGCTTAGTTTGGGGTCAGATGGTGTTGTGTGTGAATTGTCCACCAATATATTTATAATTTATGTTCCGAAATATATTATTTTTATCATTGGTATCGGGCGAGCTAGTACGAAAACGCAGCCTTATTAACCCCCCCCCCCTTAATAAAATCGCTCAAACTGTAACCAAACCTTTAACGAGTAGCTCCTAAAGCCACGGATTATTATCACCTTCTTTCTTACTCTCGAATAAAAACCGTGTTCTCATTAAACGTATCTTTTTTGACTCCTTAACGATTATAAAAACTTTTATTAAACCTTTGTATGATGCTCCCAGGAAGCTTTTATACAAAAATACATTGTAAAATTCTATGGGATCCTTCTTTATTATACTCGTAATTACTAGGAATGAAAAGACGTAAAAATGAATTAGTATTATAGTTACCTAAGTGTTCCTTTGAAATTGATTGCTTTGAGAACTAGAAAATGTAGGAAGCCTGTAGGAATTTCAGGGGAAAGCTTTTTGCCTCGATATTCCTGTTTGTGATTACTGCAAGCTTTAACTGAGCAATATCCTTGAGGCCACTTTACAGACTTGTTTCAAGAAAGACAGATTTCGAAGATTCGTCATCCACTAACCCAAACTTGGCCAGGGTTGTGCAATATGAATTTGACCTTCTGAAACAAAGTTCCGAGTTCCAGTAGTAGAAACTTAAAGTAGCCAATGATTGCGCTGTAATAAAATGTTTTCTATAAAATATTTTTACAGTCATTATTAATTACTTGTCCACTATCTTTGATTTTTAATTTATTGATAACGTAGCCTACATTTTAAAAAAGTAAATCTTACTAGTATTATAATTTATATGTGTCTGTTACTTTAGGCACACATAAATTATAATACTAAATATATTTATAATTAAATCAAGTTTTAGTCAAAACTTTAAAAAATCCCAGATTATTAATTTAGACAGTTGAAAACATTAAATTTGCGAACAAATGCCACAGAATCTTTTGTAAAAATAATAAAATACATTTATTCTACAAAAATATTCGCGAAAAAATGCTGAAGTAAATGTCATTTCCTTTTCGATAACAATAATAACGCGCGTATAAGCAATGAGACGCAACTAGAAGTAGCTTTATAATTCCTTGTGTGAAACCTTGGCTGTTGTAAGACATGTCATAAATATGACAATCCGATTATTTTCGAAGTTCAGCGGAGCAAACCACGGCTATCCCACATATTTCATCATTTATCTAATCACGATGCAAAATCGACCTTTTTTTCAGATAATACAAAATATGTTTATACCTGCTATGAGGTTAATTGTTCAGCAACCCCTAAAATTCTCCACCCCATATTAGCGACAAAGTTAGCAGTTCATTTATAAACACTTATATTCCTATATGTGACCTTATTGCAGAACATTAAGGTTTACAATTAAAATAATGTAAAGGTTGAACAGCATTGTTATCGTGGTATAAGTTTTATAAAGTGGGGTGACGCAACAAGTGTACAAGCCAACAAAAGGAGCGATTAGGGGTGATTTATACATTCTTTTAATTTCCACCCCCGCGTTCAGTTCAAGTAATCTTGTAACTGAAATTCCCACACTCTACACCAAGGGGATTTGAGATTTCTTAATTCAATGCTTCACCTGTTCTATTTTCAATTTATTAAAACACGTTGACTTCTTGTAACAGACTGACTTTATTACTACGGCAGGTATAACAATTAAGTAAGGACATAGAAGGGGGTACTTCATAAAACATTTTGTTACCTACATTATAACACAATTTGACCTGTTCAATCTTTTAAGTGTCATTTGTGTTTATTTTTTCAAAATAAAGTTTAGAAATTTTAATGACACATTTCAGGTGAAACAAACTAGGTACTACTATTTTACTAACTTCTCTAATAGTTTTTCAATACAATAATTTTGATTAATTTCCAGTTTTCCAAATTATCATATATCACAAGATTTAAAAAATGTGTAACAATTTAAAACCAAGTTTCTTCAAGACTATTCAAGTTTTACAAATCAAAACTTAATTTTTTTCCAGATTATTAATTACCATGGGATTTCAATAACGTGTAACATTTTAAATCATAACACTTGAGTTAAAATAAAAAATTGAATATAGTGAAACTATTTGACTATCCCATACTATCCCTAACATACACAACAAGTGCAATCTCGAAATACAATAGAACACGATTATTATTCACCCCAGAGACTCCAAAAAACCCTGCTCGTTACAAAGGCAAATTTATCTATCCCACACACTTGTCACGCCATGGGGGCATTTTATCCACTTTCAAAAGCTTAAATATGACGCAAAGTGTCTTCTCCTTTACCAATTCTTTACAGGATCCTTTGTTCACGGTTTTTTGCATCTTCAGGACGTGGGAACTGGACTATGTCTTGCGAAACCCTGGAAAAGATATGATAAATGTTGGTTAGAGGTTTTAGAAGATAACAAAAGTTCTGATAATGATTCGTCTCAGTTTACTGATGACAAAAAATATTCAAGATACCTACTGTATAAAGGTCAGTGGGTAAACTTTTCTCTAAGATAGTTTATCTCGAATTATCTATAACTGTCGTATGCTCATGTCGATTTATAGGTAATCTTTCTTTAAAAAAGTGTTTAAATACCTAACCAAAATTTTAAGGTTTTGGCTTAATATATATTATGTTTGTGTTTGCAATAATTGTTGATTTATTCAACATTTTCATAAACTTTTGAAGCTATAATGTCCAAATATTCCTTTTGTTTTTATCTTTCTTTCACTGAATTCAAGAAGTCATCTCTATATAAAATACTAACTCCAACAAAATAACAACATCAATCTTCACCACCATGAACCAAACCAAATCCTTAGCAGCAATTACCTTAAAATCAAAATTCAACCCCTAACAATACCTCCTAATAATCCTAAAATGCCTCTAATAGACATTTAATTATAGACCCGGGGCGAGTTTCACTGACCCCTTTTACACTTGTTTACATCTTCATCCCCACCCTGTAGGCGCTGAGCCATCAAAATGGTATGTGTAATTCCAATACCCATACGATTTATTATAACAAAGCAGAACGGGAACGTTCGCCCGCTTGCCATCTGTCGTCGTTCCGAATCTCGAATCACCGAAAAAAACTCAATGTGCGAGCAACCCTGGGAACCTAGGCACGAGGAGCGTTCCCACGTACAACCCCTCAATTTTCAATAACCAAATTAGCCTTTGCGTTACCCTATTTCGGATATGAGGGAGTCGTGAATCTATTCATGGATAAAAAATCATCGTGCGTCTCACTCGTGTGTCGGCTCGATGCGTATTTTCATCCCCTTCGAATGCACGTGTTCAAAGATCGTATATTTGTGGTGCGTGCGTGTGTGTGCGCGTCTTTGGATCGCAACACCTGCCGGCGCGCGCGCACCCCATTGGTTGAGCGAGCACTATCACCGCTACACTGATTTCTTTTAACTTAATTTTTTTGTGATACTCTCTTCGAATAAGAAAAAAATCCTACATGTTTGGACCGGTACGAGTCGGATATTTAGTGTGTAGGTGGCATTGAAATTTTATTTGTGTTTTTTGTAAACACGATGCTAATGAATTTTGGTGATTTGAACGCGGGAGATAGGATTGAATTAGTTCCATGAAACGCCTACGCAGCTCATTCCGGCGAGATCTACAACTATCCATCTATCTATAATCTTCTGATACCTTGGAAAAAATCCTCTTATGACATTCCAAAATTCCTTAACGTGAGGAAGGTATTATTTACAAAATCAAGTGTAGCCGACACGTGACCGGGGCGAAGGTCGCACCGTACCGTCACACTTGCTTACACTGGGGTAACTTACTGACCCCACTGCAGAGTTGAAGGGGCGATAACAGTCGCATTGTTCGGGTCATTCTCCTAGGGGTAATGAATGAACAGAAGGGCTAATGTTTGGCCACAGCCAGGCGTGTGGACGGCACGTGGGCCCAGTTCTCATGAACCCTTCATAAAACTGTTACATTCCCATTGTAAACACATTTTTTGAGAGGGCAATAAACTTTTGAATTAGGTCATAGATGTAATTTTAAATTGAAACGTGTTTACCATTGTAACTTATGTTGTATGTGAATCTGATGTTTTAGTCCTTTTTTTAAAACTTACTTCTAATTGCTGTAATTTACCGTGTATATCTCCATGATCTTATCATTGAAAATTCCTCCTATTTATACAGACCAAATTTATGATATCAATAAACGTGATCCTTTACAATTTTTCTGAAATATACCGAATGTATCAATAATCAATTACAAAAGTTAGTAGATTGAATCTAAACTTGAACTGCATTTGAAAGCAATCAGATAGACTAAGTAAGGTGCGTAACTCACAACATTGCAGTCATTAATCAATGTTAACTTGAAATTTTATGGATGATAATTATTAGATACAAGTGCACCATAAACTATCTAAGCCTTCAACCAAAATATGAACCTGCACCGATACATTAAACGTATTGGGGTATCGAATGAACCACTCACACGCACACATATGAAGGGAGCTTTTCACGTACAAGGAGCTTTTGTATCGGGGGCGGCTCTGCGGGTATTTAAGGCGAGCCGGCCAAACCAGCCCCACATTCCCGCCTGTGATCTCACTAGCGACACACGCTCTCTACTCTCACAATTTAAAACATGTCTTACTACGCTAACAACGAATACATCGTCGCGACAAACAACTCAATGAACGAGAATAAATACAACACCGAGAAGATGAAGAACAGTGGTTTCAAGGCACTTTTGAAGCCACTTATGAAGATGATCAAAAGGACAACAAAGCGCGTTCCCGCCAAAACTTGCGACACGCGGTTCGAGGACGAACAAAACGCAAACAACGAGGAACTCGAACGCAAGATTGTTGAGGACTCGTGCCGTTCCGGGGCAGCCTTCCTGGTCTACAATGAAGATGATACGTGCGACATCGTTCCAGTGACGCCTGAAAATTTCTACGTACCTGTGCACTTCGCGAGGACGGAAGCTGGAACATTCTTCTGGACCGCTGCCTCCAAACAAGATGCTGACTTCGCAACTACCCACTGCTACACCGAGTGCCAAACCGCAGAACAGCAGTACCCCTTCCAAGATCGCTGGGTGCAAGCCTAAATCTGAAACTTGACTACAATCAGTGTCTTCCGTGAAACCAGTGCTGCGTTGGTTTCTGCAACCGTCTGTGATTTTAGCTTTAATTTTATTAGGTAGTTCCGAGGTGCCATATGAAGTTAGGTTAGGTAATCGCTCAATGCTCGTGATAACTCCTCGAAAGCTTTAATTTTGCATTTTGTGATATTTTGTATTGTATAACTTAAAGAATTGATTGCGATATGCATTTTGATCCTATTGATCAAGCTTTAATTGTTTTAGGAATAATAATTTATTTGAAAAGAAATGATGATGAAAAAATGAAATTAAAACATGAATTGAAAATTATATGCATTCTTTTCCTTTCCTACCTCAAAAGTAATCCAATAAGGCAGGTACAATTTTGAAACAGAAGCTTAATGTTTAAAAGTTAAAAAGACAGTTTTTAACATTCAAACATTGGCAATTTGAAATCAATACACACAATGACCATATTCTTGAAACCTCAACCAAAACATAATCAAAAGACATTAAGACTGCAATTTAGTCGTGTATATTGTTTTCGATATGAGTCAATTTTGATTTTGTAATTTTAAATCGGAAGGCTCGACTTGGTTGATTCAAAAAGCAGTTTGACGAGATTGGGCATGGCTCGGGCGACGGCGCGAGCCACCATGCTTGCCTGTAGCTTGTAGGTATGTTGTCAGACGAACCCAAGTATTATGGAGCTGGCCATATAAAGCCAGCTCGAGCCAAGTCCGCACGTGCACCGCTCGAGGCGAACGAGCCGTGCTACCGGATTTATAATGGCCTTTTTGACTCACCGCTCTTTCTCTTGTTTTAAAATTATTTATGTTCTACAATTAGACAGAGTAGGAACTAATGACGTTACGCAGTAGTGTAGTAATGAAATATTGCTTACTCACTTGTTTTATTGAAGCGGTTTTATGGTTAGTTTGTTTGATTACATAAAATAGGCGATAAAAATTGTTTTGGAGAACATTAATTTAATAAATATTTGATCGCAAGGTTTTACGGTTAATTCCAATAAATACCTAGTAGTTTTATAAAAAAATAAAAAATGTGGTATTATTATAATTGAATTGATGTATTTTTCTTCTATTTTTTTTTTATTAGATATAGTAACGGCTCGTGCAAGACGTGCGAATGATGGTACCTAACACGCCTGTGCGTAAGATCACATACATACCATTTGCGAGATCAAATCATCGCCTAGTTACTGCATATTGGTTGTTTTACCAAGAGAATTTAGATGATTTGTTTTTTGTTCTTTAATCTAAATATTTATCCGTAATAATGTTTTTTTTTCGCATTGCTACTGGGCGGTAGATTAACAGATAAAAGTATGATTCCCAGGTGAATCCTGCAAAGAGTTTTATATACCACTACAAAGCTAGAACTTTACAACAGAGTTAGAATAATCTCGTCCATTACGGTAATTTTTATCATGAAAACCGAAGTAAATAAAAATAAAAAAACTTAAAAGAACATACATTAAAACGATAAATAAAAATCTTTAAAAATTGGGTTACGTAACACTCGAACGACCTTTTCAAGCATTTCACGAAATTAAACTCTTTTGCCAATTACCTATATTTTTAAACGACTGGTTTCACCTTTAATGGAAGGTATGTTAAATGTGCTTGCTTATTGGTTATATGAAAAAAAATGTTAATTAAAATCAAATGTGCTTATAACCTAGTAAAACTAGATTACAATGAAAACTAGACTGCACCTGACTAAGCACTTCTTGATTATCCAGATACCGACGAACATCTAGAGATAAGTAATCGAGATGTTCAAACCCACCACCCTGAATAGTGCACGGCATTCTGGCAGTATTACCATGCTAAACGCCAAACCAAGTTAGGCCAAACAAACGCCAGCGTTTTATTCGCACACATCGCGTCGTCAATTAGGTATGTACTGTCTATAAAGAACTTAATCCAAATCTCTATAGAACAAAATTTGCAAATGCGTGGTAAAGCCAAAACAAAAAAAAAATTGATTCATTACCAATTTGTCCAATACAAAAAAAAACATCAATGATCCGTAACATTAGCATTAAAAATTGCGTCGCAAATAAAATCTACCCTGGAAGAAACAAGTTTCAACCTGTCTCGAAGATCAGTATCAAAACAAGTCGAAACTTGCTCCCGTCTCATGCAAAACCTTCTTTTGAAAACGGAACAAGCATTGTGCAAAAGAATAACACATATTCTTTACCGATGAATTAAGAATCTTTTGATGAACAATCGGCGACAAAAGAGGACGATTTATGTGGATTGCACGTGTGAAATGAAAGTATAGATGGTATTGTTCAAAAGTAAATGGCAAATGAAGTGAATATAGTGAGCCAACATAAAAAAACAGAATAAAGGTGGCAAACTTAATGGTAAAAGATTGGAAATACTTTATTACGTTTTCTTTACTTTACTCTACATTACTATTACGGTTAGGTTTGTTAGTCTAGGTCATAATTCATTAGAAAATAATCATGGTCTATTTGAAAAATGTATACTTGTACTAGCAGTGCCCCGCGGTTTTACCCGCGTAGTTCCCGTTCCCGTCGTTCCCTTTATTTTCCCGGGATAAAAAGTAGCGTATGTGTTTTTCCAGACTAAAATTTTACTGTATTCCAAATTTCAGCCTGATCCGTTCAAACGTTACGGGTGATTGAGCAACAAACATCCAAACATCCATACTTTGACATTTATAATATTAGTGGGATTACAGAAGAATAGACGATGAAAAAATACGAAGAAAGCCATTCCTAGGGGAATGGAAAAGTAGTTAAGTTTTAAAAACCAAAAACCTGATAAAAACAGTTCTCAATTGCGTCACAGGTCACGGATTAATATTTGGTATTGTCACAAAAAATAAGTGTGAATGTTAATTTTTTGACATATTTTTCACCCATTTGTAACATAATATCAGTAATTTAGAAAACGCTTAGTTTAACCATGCACCTACTACCATTATAAATAATGAAAACCAAAAAAAACATTTAAAGTTGTTAGAAGTTTATAAAATGAAAATTAACTATGTTAGTAAAAACCACACATATATGTATCTTTCACCTTCTTGTCAACGAAATAAAGCAGGTTCAAATAAAATACGCGGGAAAAGCATCCACAGCAGGACTAAAGCAAAATTTTGCGTTTTCTGTACATGATCATTATTATGTCCCAAATTCATAATATGCAATTTGATAACTTCAATACTGAAATAGCAAAAATCGATTCATAAAAATGATTACTTATATGTATGTAGGTACTCATAAAATGTATAAAGGCACTTATATTAATTTTGACAATTTTCAGTCATAGTAAAAGTTGCGCGTATTTTTTACTTATACAACTTAAACTTTTTATGTAAGTAATACTTGTACTTTTATTATTTCACATCCGCGTTAACTCCAAGGACACAATACCACAAATGGCTATAAATCACGGAAACATACATAATACAAAACAATGTGTTTACCCAGTTAGTCACAATTATTCATTTACTATTAAAACAATAGACACAGTAGCATAATAATGACATGCAGTCGAGTTGGAAAATCCGTGCGGTTAGATAACCCCGTGTACTGCTCCTATTAGTCATGAAAAGCAAGGAAATTCACGTAAACAAATAACAACCCGCTAAGATTTTATGCATGATTCCCGTTAGAAGCCAATTTTCAAAGTAAATTTCCTCAACACTGATCTACGTTGCATGCAGTTTAGTATCAACGCTTCCTATACCCCAAATTTCTTATTTCTAGACCAATCACTGCAACGACAATATTTGGAAACACTTTCTGATTGTCTATTTTTATTATCTGTACTTACACCTTTACCGGTTATTTTACCACCAAGCAGTTAAGTGTTGTACAAACATCTGTGTTCTGGTCTGAAAGGCAATGTTTCCAGGGATATTGCAGGGCAAACAGATTCATCACATATCTCTGGGCAACGAGCGCAGTGCAGGGTTTGTAAGAAGGATTTGAAAGGAAAAGATTTGAAAGCATCATGCTCAACCTCCATTGCATGGCACATTTACTCTATCTAATAAAAAAACCTGTCCCAAATACATGTCCTGTGACATGGCTAAGTACCCACACAAACCAAATTACATAATCCGATCCACCCTAAACGCTAAATAAAACAAAACTTTACTACTAATCTAAAACCTGATGCCACCGATATATTATTTATACACACTACTAACATTGGAACTAATTGCTCATTTAAATATTATTATGTAATCGAATACTAAGTAAAATATTCGAAAACCACGTAATTACAAACTTATCAATAATAATCATGCATAAAATATAGATTAAAACAAAAGCATAACAAATTTATCACTAAATGGAAATCAATAACCCGAACCGAGGAATTCTTAACAAATTAACATGGCCTAAAGCCAAAATCGCTTTAGCAAATCAAGCGAATTCACGACTTTATGCGCATAAAGTAATCCGCAACGAGCTATATGCTAATGGCTACTGATTAAAAGTTCTCGAGAGATACCGCTAGGCGTCTCGTCATAATTACTTACCGAGATCTATAATAAGAGGTCGAGATAGCGAAGTGGTCCGGTATAATAATACCATACGCGGCGCTGGGCTCCGGATCCGTGAGAATTTTCGGCAGATGTACATTTCTTGACGCGGTACGAATGAGCGCTTCTCTTTTTTTTCTCGTTCAAGTTTTTTTTAATACGAGGCCGGTCCGATACGTCTCGGTGAGTCATCGATTGTTGCCCGATGCACGTGTTGGGACGACGGGTTAGAAACGATTTTTTGCAACCCTTATTTCGGATTCCGCAACTCTTGCAGAATTTGGGTTAATTTTTTTTTCAGCTTCCAATTTCAGATTCTAATGGACACGTGCAATTGTTACTTTGGATTTTGGAATACTTAGCGAATATTGGAATCCTTTTCTTTTGACGAGTGGCGAGTGCACGTGTGTGGTGGAGAAAAGAAAGGATTTTGGGTATACAATATACAATACTTTAAGATAGTTATTTCTTACAGTCATGTTGTGGGGTACTATTGAGGTAGTATAATTATGATGTATCGTTAATTTAAGATTATGCTCGGTGGTCGAGTTAATTAGTTTTCAATTACAATTAAATTACGTTTGGTAACTGCCGACGATGTACTTGATAAGGGCAATTAGAGCAACTCACGCACTACGAGCAATTTCACACGGCTGTTTTAATGGAGCATGAAGAATCGTGTTATAGATCAACCAAGGAGCACATGTTGATATATGTTTTCGCATTTAAAATTTTCGTACATCATTTTTATGTATAATACATTTTTCAAAATATGTGTTATATTTATGTACAAATGTTGAACAATTTATAATTTTCACTCAAAGAACAGTTGATACAAAATAGGAATCACATTAATTTATGTCATCAAATCTACAACTTTTCTTAAGGTACCGGTGTAGCATTACAGAATTTATCTTCTTGAAATACAATTTAATTACGATTGGTTCATCTAGTTTATGTCCTATAGATTTCGCAGTTCTGAAGCACTAAATAGGTTTTGGTAGTATACATATTATTTGAGTGTAACCCTTCAAGATACTAGTTTGCCTAATTTATAAGTAGAATTACGCGAAGCTCAACTATTATAACATATCAAGCATACAGTAAGCTTTGCATTTACCTACCTGTTTTTAGCACACACATTTTTAAGGGTTGTATGAACTAGTTATACTTTGATAATAAATAAATTTTGATTGATTGAATTGATAGCTTCATAGTGCCCTATGCATGCACTACAGCAAACTTAGGTACAGTCACAAACAGTAATTGCCGGCACAAACAAGCAGCACCTGTACAAGCGAGCACACAGGGTTTAGCGGTGATATCATGCTGTTTGCTCAGTTGATGCCAATCGTGTCAATACGAGAGTACACTTGCGTCAACCGTGTGCTAGCGCTTAAGGACTAGCGACAGTGCATTTTTTTTATATTTTGGTATTAATGTGGATGTATCATTCTATACGTCGGCAAAAAGATAATGAGTAATTAGGTAATAATGATAACTGCCGAAATTTAAAAGTGAAACTTTGAAGTGATATTAAAATCTATACCTTCAGCTAGCTTTGCTAAAATTTATTTCCATCTCATTGACGTTTGTACGGTTATACTCGTACTTACAAAAACATAAAACTTATAAAATCCTTGCATTTACAGTTATAAGTTGGATGGAAAACCAAACGCAAAAACATTCGTTAATTGAATTAGTTTAACCAAGACTTTTCTGTATCTTTTATGACAAAAATTAAATAAAAGAGGTTAACCTCTTTTTTTAAGGTACTTAATTGATTTTTTTTTTGTTTCATTATTAATTTATTCATTCATTTCATCATTATTTCAGACAAATCAAAATAAAATAATTTATACCTAAGGGAATTCTGTTTTCCAAAATACATCTGTAGTCGAAAAGGTTAAATATAACTTATGAAAATAGACATATATGTGTAAATCATTTCTAATCAATATATCAATAAACTTTAATGCAGTTTTCTTACGAAGAAATTTAAAATGTTACACTAAGACTTTTTCATTTACTTACATTACAGCTACAACTGTATGTAAAACAAAAAAAAAATACAAAATGATACAATATACTCATCTCTTTTTTTAAGGATTTCACTAGAACTCTCCTAAATTTGACAACTTCTCCATTTCTTGACAAATTATTTCTAATATGGCTACAAGCCATATTCGCGTTATTGTTAAGATCTATTATTAAAAAATATACAGATATTTAATTAACTAGACACAGTGACGATTATGCCATGATTCGTACGTCACTAAAAATCCCTATTTCGTTTTAGACTTACGTCAAATCTTTTAAAGTGTTCAAAATTCATAAAACTTCATCACGTGACGTATACAACACAAAAACGTTATGATCCCCTTAACTAGTCGACAAATAAAAGCATGAGTCAGTGCGTTCGTCGTCGGCGAACAACTGATAAAATTCAACGTATCTACCTCATGTACATATGTATGGTCAATATCAATAAAATTGCTTTCGGATGAGTCGGCTTGGGCTATTTACTTAACTCATTTGGGACCGACATCTCTGATGATCTTATTCTCAAGTTTTGTTTAATTCTTATTTCATTTCGTTAACAGGTTTTGGAGACATTAAGGATTTAGTCGTAAGGAAGCTTAATTCGATTCTTGTGAATCACGTTTTTAAAATATAAATTAAGGAAGTAGAATTAATCGAAAAATACAGATACATATAGCTCCGACTTAATTACAAATATCGTAGAGCTACGATAAAAGTGGAGCAGTTATATTTTAGAAACATTTAGGCACTGTTATGCAAGATATATTCACATTTTTATACAACAAAAGCAAGGACTTTTGTCACAAATATACAGAAATTTCTTTTAACCTTCTCATGGAATGTAGAATGAAAAACCTATGAGAAACCTGAACAAAATTTACCAAAAATTAAAGCCGATCGTAAGACTAAATCGTGCGACAATAACAAATACCAACCTCTTTATTCCAAACATTTAGTCAAGGCTAAAGTGAACCAAACAGCTATTAATATGTTTTGTTTATTAAGTAAAGATAAATCATCGTATCGTAGATATTTTTTTTAGGATATAGATAAAAAGCGCACTTTTTTTTCTCCATGTTGGGATTCGGGAATTTCTCCCACAAGGAGAGAGTGACGGCATGATGGGTATTTTTTCAAAATGGAAATTACCTCTACAAGTTTTAAGGACTAGTCATTTTCGTACATTTAAAAACCATAAAATTAAAATAGTCCATAACAAAAGAATTTAAACTCATAATAATCTCAAAATGAACCGTACTACTTTAAAACTTCAAAAAACAAATCACGTCATACTTATTTAGACTTTTAAACTTTGTCATTTTTTCACATACACTTTTTGAAGTAGAAAAACAATTGAACTCATGACACTGTAACCGTTACCGACACCGCTATATGTAAACGAGTAGATTTGCACATATTATATTGTGTATGCACGATGTACATAATAATTTTATTAAAGTTTTAACTTCTATCGGCGTTTCCGTAGAGCCCCTGTATTTTCATTCACAAACACTTTATCACACATTTCACAACACAGGCACAAACTAACCAATATCAAAAACTAGATTGATTACTATTTTAAAATTTTCACTGTAACGCTTTTTTCTTTTAAACAACATTTTGAAACACATGACTCCCGTTACACCCCGGATGACGTTACAGAAATAACTGCACTCAAATCTGCAATAGTCTAATATTTATACCATCATCACCCTTCGTACTGCAATTTTACCTTTAACAAAACCTTTCCCACGGATTACCTTTGACCTAGTATTGTTCACGTTATCTATTGTGTTGCAAAATACTTCCGTCTCCCCCTGTCTTGCGCTTTTCGGCGGACTCTTCCTGGTTTAGTTCGGGCGTGGTTGGATAGATGGCGTTACTTCTGTGTAGAGCTTAATTTAATAATTTAAAATGTAGGAGACGCATGTAGGTTTGTTTATGTTATTTATTTTCGTAATACCTAAATATGCTTCACGTATAATTTATTTTTGATGTTAGGTACCTACCGAGACCTTTACTTTTAAGTTCCAAAAATGTAGCTTAGGCATAAGCAACACATTTTATGTGTCCACTGCTACAATTTGGGTCTTTCTCTAACAAAGATACAGTCAAGGTCATATTTCACCACACTGATAAAGTGCGGGTTGACGCATGATACATATCTCGAAGGAAATCTTTCTTGGAATTAGACAGATTGCTTTGCAATTTTTTCCTACGCCATAAATGATAACAAACTTGAAACTTGAAAAAATATTCAATCATACGCACAGGATTCAAGCCTATGACCTCAATATAGCAAAAATTACGTTATAGCAACTAAGCCACTATGACTTTTAACAAATATATATATTATTTAAATCTATTTCCTATCAACAGTCCTCTAGAAGATTCTCCAGAAAATATTTGTGCTGGTGAGAATCCGGAATACATTAATTTTTAAGTAGAAGCACGCGTGATAATGAATAATAAAACCAATATTGATTTTGCGATGATATCACTGTACACTTATGTGGCAAACACAAGCAAATTACAATACCTACTACTGTCTGAAACATATTTCTTGCACAGCACGCGACAAACGTAATAAAACCAACATAATAAACATTGATATAACTAAGTAAAGGTTTTTAAAGTAAGTGTTTTAAGAGTTCAATGATAATAAAACATAAATTATATAGGTAAGTACCTACATAGTAAAATTACAATAACATGAAAATAAAAGATAATTACATGCTACAGTCTAGAATAGCGTATATGTACTTAAGTTTATGTTTTATACTAACAATAACTTACGTCACAATACTTTAATTAATATTTTAGTTAATTGTGAACCAACAGCAACAGTTTGTTTTTATCTTGGAATTATAAGCGATTTCGTAAAGCGATAAGATTTTTCCAGTTTCTCGTTAAAATCTATCACTGGGAATCACAGATAAAAAAACACTATTATTTGGCTATCATAACAATCAATGCATTTTTTGAAGTTCACTACATTTTTACCGTTTGTATTAACTTGCGTAGACCGTAGACGCGTAGCCCACTAAGTTTTTCCCGCCAAATCATAACTCTGAAAAAAAACTTACCACAGACAAAACAGAACGGTTATAAAAAACATAAATTTTCTTATTGGTGTGCATCATTTTCCATGCAGTTTAAGTAATATTTTTAGTACTATTTTTTATCTAAGTTTTGTAGCCTGGTACTTAGTGTATTTGTAGCTTACGCAGACCACAACATTTTTCCCGCGAAAACAAAACTGAACAAGATGCACCATAGAAAAATGAGCAGTTGTTATATTATTATGTTTTGTTAATAATTGGCAATCATAAGACTCAGTGCAGTTTTTCACGACGTTATTTCCCGAAGATTTTTTGCTTAAATGTGATTACACAAACTTTCCCGCCAAAGTCTAAGTCTGGAAAAAAACCACAGACAAAACAGAGCACTTATAAAAAAAATCATCAATTTTGTTAATTGGCAATCATGACACGGTCTCACATAGCAATGTATATCGAGGCCCGGTGCGCACGGCGTGGGAACGACGACAGTTGCGCGCACGCCACCTGCCCCCCGCGCTAAAAAACATCCATTCGAAATTCGAAAATTCAAATTCGGGACGTTTCGCCCGACCTTGGTATTTAGCTTTTTTATGACAGTTCGTAATTCGAATTTTGTATTACGCTAGATTATTGTGTTGATGGCTGAATGGATAAAATATCAACGATGGGAATGGTCATCATGTATGTAATTATGCTCTGAAATTTGAAAATTAACAATTTTTTTTTCAAATATATTAAATGGTAGCTTTTCTTGCAATAAAAAAAACCAGTAGGTATTTTTTTTTTTTCAAAGTTGGAAATATTTATATCGTTTACCATTTCCAAATTTCTGATGTTAAAAACTGTGTGAATTTGTTTTACACAAAAAATCTACTGAAAACTATTTCTCCAAAATTTAATTATTGTAATTATACATCAAACAAACATTATGTAATTCTAATCTTGAATGACACTGCCACAGACTACCTAATTAGCTGTATCGGTCCGAAACGGCAGTAACCGGTACGGCTTACCTACCGGTTTCTTATCTCCAGCCGTTCACCCATAGATCCGCTAAGTCCGAGAGTATTTTTTGTGCACGCGTCACCGTAGATTACGGATAAGTGCACCCGCGCGCGCCATATGTCGCGCAAACCGTGGGAAAGGATCTCCACGCAATGTGTGCCCTCTCAACTGTCAACGCGTACCCAATGACGACACATTCGAATTTCAAACTTTACACACACACTTTAAAGCTCCATTTCCAATTTTCACTTTTTAATTCCATCAACACGCGATACTCGGTCTTATGGTGTAGCTTTGAGGTTATTTTTTGGAGTGTGTCCGGAGTGTAGTGTTTTGTTTTTATGCACATGCCCCATGATTGAGTGTGTATTATGATTACTCAGAGTCCAAGTACGCGTGAAAACGTTGTTTGTGTGCTGTACTGTTTGTTTTTAATTAGTCTGGGATTGTAGCGGCACAAGACTCTAACATGTACTTCTACAAATGAACTCAATTTAAGTGTTGTAATACAAGATTAACAAATTGAAATGATGAGTACATTACAGACATAAGACTTGAAAGAGTCAAAATTGATTTGATAAAAACATACTTTGTTAGAACTTTTCAGTAGTAGTGGTAGTGGTGATTCAGATTGCTTTTTAATTAAAAATAGGCTGCTTATTTAACACCTCCTGTTATGAAAAACGATAACATAGTATAAGATAGAGCACGTTTGCTCATAAGCACGTTTGCACACCTATTCACTCTAGTCTTGAAACTCGCAGACATTTTGCAAAAAACACTTTTACCAAATAGAGAACCGTGATGGGCTTATCTTTTTTTAAGTTTATAAATAAGATCCGTTCTAAAGTCGTTCCTCCTCGCTTGTCACACAAATATCACCTTGATAATAGCAAAAAAAAAAGAAATAAGATCGAGGGGGAAGAGGCACAACTGGCGCGAGCGATCGTGGGAACGCGACCAGTTTTCAAATATAGAACGCCTTAGAAAAGGTGCAATTCTTTTTTTGTGTCGATGAGTTTATATGTTTTGTTACAGTGGCCGTACGTGTGTCGAATGAATTTTGAAATTCGAATCTTTAAATATTTTCCAGATTTTATTATTACAACGTTAGCCATTTACAAAGTAGGCGTTAATTTTAGATTTAATGAAAGTTGACTAGGTAGGTACTTTAGATAGATAGATAGATAGAAACTCTTTATTGTGACACGAAAAAAAAACTTAAAATATTACAGAGACACACTTATAAACTAGCGCCACAAATGGCGGCCTTATTGCTGAGAGCAATCTCTTCCAGGCAACCAGCATTCTTTATTATTCTTTAGATTATATTTTGGTCGTTTTTTGTAAATACATAACTAGAGTGTTCCCTAAAAATAAAGTAAGTTTATACTAACGTTACTTCAATTATTTTATATTGTTTAACTTAGAAGTCAACTATGTATTTTTTTTTTCACTAAAAACTTGAAGTTTTTTTGTTTCGTCTTAGTAGCATCTTCTCTTCATATGGAAGATGGATAAATTAAGACATCAAAATCAAAAAGTGTCCAAAACAATCGATAAAAAACAAAAGAGTCTGATCCCTCACGAGTGACGTCAAGCGATTCACTTTTCATAATCGATTCCACGCTTAACCCTAGACTACGCATCTGCCTCCGTAAGAAACCCCGGCATTATGACGGCACGTATTTTTTCTTGACCTCGTTGCTTTTGTACAGAGGGGCGAACCGTGGGAAAGATATCGCGAGCTCCTTGGCCATATGCGACAGAAAAAAGTGCAATTATTTATTCCCCCTCGAAGAAAAGGGGAGTTGTGAGAACGTGACCTAACAATGCGCTTCCGTGCTTACGATACACGCTTACATACCGATACGAGATTTTCACCTCTATTTTTGTGCGGTAATAACCAAATTGCTATGAAACGTTCCTATTTCGAGTTTTTACGAAATAGAAAAATGTTATTTGAATTTCGACTTTGTGTTAGTTATTTTTAAATTGAATTTATTTTTGTGATTTTGTTCGAATACACGTAGAGTTGTGTATGAATAATGGTCGCTTCGTTCAATGGCATTACGCGTGACCTTTAGACACACGATTGTATGAAAATGATAATCGATTGAGCTCCGTTAGCCATTCTTTTGTGAAATTCTCGCAGTTCGTTTTCTTAGACTATTGTTGGTTCTAACGTTACTTTTTACATTTTATTAGAGTTTTGCAATGTGATGCTCGGTAGCAAAAAATATAACTGCGATGAGGTTAATGCTTTTTCTTTGCTGATATTATGTGTAAATGAACGAAGGTTTTTACCTTTGTTAATTTAATCGTCACCTCTTCATTTAAATGAATTAATAAACATGTTTTCAATCAAATCCATTTTTCTCTATTATTTTCTAATTGTCAGAACAACATAATTGGGCTGAAAGCGTAGTAGCTTTCGCGGGGTCCATAGGTGGCGCATGATGGATCGTCGGTGAGATATCACTGCTTGCTGCTTCAGCAGATTTGATCATTCGTAAAACGAAACTTTCATATGCTCAAAGACTCTACATTCTCAAGAGGTCACGATCATCATCACAATCATCATCAGTTACGTAAGCCCAGGATAATGTTTAAGGCAGCGGCGGAGGAATGTCTCGCTGTTAACCAATATTAAAAAAATGTTGAACATTCCTCACACACTAGACCTAATTAAGCACAGTGTGTCCTATAGAAGCTAGATAGTACATAAATAATACCTCATATAGTATTACACGCCTAATAATCGAATTTTGTATTCTTAGTGGCGTTTTCTTTTGTCAGAGTAATTTGATAAGAATTACGTAATTATTTTAAAGTTTGACGTATTTTTTACCTATCATCTGTCGCTGTGAAACTGCCTCATTAATTAGATAAAGATTTATGAACCGATACTACCGATTTACCGTTTACTAACAAGCTGATAACTTGTAACCGTCGCTTACACTACTATACTACGATGTTTGACGTTATCGGCCGATATTAGCATCGGATAGTGTAAACCTTCCTATTAGACTTTATAAAATCTGTGGACACGTGCCTTAGTTTGAATAAATTACAACGTGATTAATCGTATTTACACTAAGCTTGTGATGTCGTACATAGTGACTAAGGTCGTTGTATTGTTAAAATATCGGATGACAAATATTCCGTAATTGTATATTTTTAGATACACTTGTTTAAAGAATGGAAGATTTCCTGTTTTCCCATAGGCTATGATATATTACAACTAAGTACATTAAGACTTATGGTTGAAAGGAAAATTTTGTACGCTGTTTTGTTGTCATTAAATAAATATATATTGGTAGACATTTCACACACTCCATTTGACCCCAAACTAAGCAAAGTTTGTGCTGTCAAAGCCAGATAGCTGATATAAAACTTATGTAGTTGTAAACGCATACTTATTATACATAGAAACCCCCAAACACAGTAAAAATATTTGTATTCATCATACAAATATTTGGACTGGGTGGGAATGGAACCCACGACCCTCAGGTTCGCAGGCAGACTTCCTACCAACTAAACCATGAGGCAAGTCAATTGATAAAGTATCACAGTTTCAAAACTTTTACTACACTTAACTTAAGGTCAAATTTGTCTGTTCAATTATTTTGATACTACTCATTGTAGAGCCTTTCAGGGGAAGTACTACTACTACCGTCTATCAGTTGTGTCTAAACATTATTATTTTACGGTTTAAAGGGAAATGTTTCCAGAGAAATTACAAGGCAACGAGATGTATCATCTCATAGATACAAGGGTCCGGGCAACAAGCGTAGGGCTATACTCAATTTTCAAGTTGACTTTGAGAGCTTATAACAAAAATAAAAAAACCGCTTCAAAAAAATATACTTGTTTCTTTTATTTTTGTCAAAGTTCATGTTACTTAATAATATAATGTTGAGTAGCTATGACAGTGTTGTGCGCGTGCGCCGGCCGGCATCGGCGCATGCGCATAGACGGCATTGTTACGCGCATGAGCATGACCCTTACAGCTACGCGACGCGCGTGCTTGGATTGACGTAGCCTAAGGCATAAGAACGAGCGAATTTTTTAACTCGATTTTTAAATTAGTGTTTTTTTCTAAAAATATACTTTGTTTTGTTTTTATTGTATGAGATTATAATGGAATTATATTGTAATTCAGTGAGTGGCGCCTAAAGTTAGAATCAGGAATTAACTTTAATAATAATTGACCTGGTTTTACTTCTCAACTGTGGGCGATATGTCAAGTCTGTGGTCAAATAAAAATATTTTATTACAAATAAATAAAAATATACAACTGATTTTACAATGTGTTCAAATCAAGTCTGCTTAAAATTAAGATTGTGATAATTCAAAAGCACGTTAAAAACATCAAAGTACATTTTGGAAAAAAAAATTTGATAAAATCTGCATTGTAACAGTTACCTACTTGCTTTTAAATAAATAAATATTGATGGCCAATTCTAACACAACACCATCTGACCCCAAACTAAGCAAAGCTTGTACTATGACGGCCACATAGCTAGTCGCTAGTCATCGCTTTAGAATTCCCTAAGTCACGATGACCGGATGCTTTTCGTGTTGTAAATATTCTATAATAATTTCCTAATCAATCCGAATAAATAATCCTAAAATTTTACTAAATAATAAGTAAAACTCTCAATAGCGTATTACTCTATATCTGTGATTCTTCCTTTAGTCTTCAATTAACGTATACGATTCAAATTATACATATAGGCAGATGTGTGAAAAAACCACTGACTACTTATTGTCCCAAAAAAGTCACCTAATCAAACAGTATAGCTGAAACCACCGTGATTTAACTTTAGCTAGTAATTAATATACCTACAGCTACGTTCATGAATGAATACCTAATATGTATTTTTGACGTTTGTATTTTGTTGTTTTAATTAAATTTATATGGAACCACTAGCGGCCCATTCCGGCTGCGCTCGGATATTGTCATAATATATTAGACTATTAATCGAAATAAAAACTATCCTATCTCTCAAGTTGGACCAGATTGCTCACGGTGTGCAAATTTAATTTTAAATCGGTTAAGTAGTTTAGGAATCCATCGCGGACAAACATCGTGACAGGAGATTTATATATATTAAGAAGATTTGGCAACTCTATTCTCACAAACAAAATAATATTATCAAAATCCCAGTCGGAAGCTATGAACAAACATAGAAATGTAATAAGTAAACATAAAAATAAGTCAAAAGAACCTCTTCATTCTTTAAATCGGTTGAAAACAAGTATCAACTAACTAACTAATAAATAAAAACTAACAGTTAAACTTATCTGCCATGGAACACGTGATCAGAATACAATGTAAGTAAATCTCTTGAACTTTAGCTTCATTAAATAAATAACAGGTATTCTCGGCGACATTGTGCGCGTGCGACCTTCCGCGCATGCGCCGTCACAACGGAACTGTAGAGCCGAGTACTCACGAACGAACACGAACATAGCATAAACAAGCTGTAATGTGCAAACATTTCTGTGTTCCGGTTTGAAGGCTAATGTTTCTAAGAGAAATTACAGGCTTTAGAGATATAATATCTTAGATCTCTGGGTGACGAGCGCAGTGCAGTGCTAGGTAATGATTTGGACTCTTCATGTTCCAATAGCTGCGTGTCACTGTGCTGTTATGTGGCAGGCATGTTGCTTACCATCCGGCACATGTACTGCTCGTCTCGTCCCTCTATACTATAAAAAAAAAACAGCCCACTAAATGTTCCCACTACTGGGACTCGGGGCCTTCTCTCGCAAGGAGTCAAGTCCATAACACACCACGCTGACCAAGTGCGGGTTGGTGGATGATACATGGCTTCGAAACATTCTACATGTCGGTTTTCTCACGAAGTTTTCCTTGACCGTTTTAAGTTAGCGGCATTACGCACATGACTTTGAAAAGACAGCGGTGCGCGTGGGATTTAAACCCAATGCTCCGGGGGGACATTGCCGTCTCTTTCATTTCAAGCGAGAAGAAAAGAGACAGCAATTTCAAAGCGTTTTTCGTTAAGTGGTAGACCGGGGGATCGGCAGTCGCCGTTCTCCCGACTAGAACACCCGTAACTTCTAATACCCCAATAGCGAACGCAAACATCAAACTTGAACATCATCCAATCATGACAACCACTTACCCTTCCACTACCCTTGTTTAAAACTAGCGGTCCGTCCCGGCTTCGTCTGTGTTATATATCTTATAGGTTAAAGCCTACAGCACTAAAGGATCACCTGCATACCCATCGATGAAAGAATTTTTGAAGTTGGTCCCGAGTTGTTCGTTGATCCTGCGATTAGTGCGTTGAAACAAAAAACCTCTTCAGCTTTATAATATTATTCTAGAAGACACATTCTTACATACAAACCCGAAAAATTGCAACTAAAGAGCACAAGAATTAAATTAAAAGATTGAAAACGTTCTCCCTACTCTCCCACATTTTCCTTTTCTACTCCTAAAGGCCGATTTAAACTGAACGAACATAGAACTAGAGCTGGAACAAGAGCATTCTTTCTCGATCTTTTAGTGTAAACGAAAGATCGTTCTTAGCGTTTTCCATATCATATATTCCATAGAATCTTTGCGAACGCAAACAAAACAACGAAAAAATGCTCTACGTTTGTTTACACCAAATGAATTTGATACAGTGGGGATATAATGAGCATTCGTTCGTCTGATGTAAATCGGCCTTAATACAATATAGGTACAAGAATAAGTTAAAAAAAAAAACAAATAAATTTCACGGACCTCGGAGTCTATGACTTAGCGAAGTTAGAAAAAATAATTCTTATTTATAAGCTATTCCGAATTAAATTAAAAATAATATTAACACAGTCAAAATTAAAGGACAGCAACAGCACAATTTTAATTCTAATTTTGAATTGTGCATTTTAATATTTGTCATTACGTACGTCACAGGCGGAAGCGATAAAACCTTTTCCATAAATTCTGTGAACTCTGACTGTATAAGTCCTCTGTCGTGCGAATAGTGCGCAATGTGACTCCGTCATTAAACACTGCGCATGCGACGGTTACGTTTGCGAGTTAAAGCAGAAGCGTAAGCGGGTATTCCTAGGACTTAAATGTCATATTCTGAATATATATTATTATTCCAAAATATTTATATTACAGTGTGCAATATACTAATATAAGTATTATTACTAGTATTATGACTGCCAATTTTTTTAGTATCGAGTGACAAGACGAGCAGAACTTGTGCCTGATGGTAAGTAACATGTCCATCACAGCATAGTGAAATGCAGCTAATTGAAAATGAAGAGTCCAAACATATATCAATGAGTCCAAACCATAACCTAGCTGCGCTCGTCACCAGAAGATATACGGCGTCATATCTCTTAAGCCAGTAAGTTATCTAGATACATTGCCTTTTAAACTGGAACACAGTAATGTTTGCACACTACTGTTTCGCGGCACAATAACTGGCTAAAATGCCGTTCTTCACCAAGCGGACTCTGCGAAGAGCCTTACCACTACCATGATGATGATTCTAAGCATGTTTAAGCTTACAGGGCCATAAACCAAAATAATGTTTTGATAAAAGTCAACATGAACCTTGAGCATTGCCATTGCCATAATATTTAGACATTACTTCTTGATGGCAGAATAACTGGCAAAGGTCTTCCTCAGGCAGGTTGCAGTAGTAGGACTCTGCAAAGAACCAGAACAAGTGGTAGGTACTAGTACAAAACGGGAGTTGTAAATATTAGATAATTAAAGACCGGCTTAGTTTGAAAACTGTGTTGTAAAAGATAGAATTTGTAAAAGACAGTTAGTACCGAATTCAGTTACACATATTGAGGTGTAAGTTTTTTTTAATTTGAAATGAGATTAATTTAAATAAGGAAATACCATGAGAAAACGTTGTTTCATGTTAACAAGTACGAATGTTGCCAGTTAAAATGCATTGTAGAACTGTAGATTGTCAGAATGCAGGTTTAAATTTATTCGAGGTCTGCGGTGGCGGTGCGCTAATGGCTTCCGGGAAATTAAATATCGAGATAAATGCAAGAAAGTAGCACGTTACTTTGTAGGTTCATTCATTTAACGAAATTAAATAATGTTTCTTTTTGTGTGTGGTATTTACCACACAAATAGCCCAAAGCACAATAGCCCAAACTAGTGCAAAAGCCTTTGAAATATTGGGCTTTGATAAACATAATATTATGCTTTCAAGCTGATACACGGCGATGAAAAATGTTCTGAGAACACAGGCATGTATTTTATAGCAAGACGTCTTTTGAAAACATGCGTCAAGAACATTTACAATAATCTTTATTAACAAAACTAAAATACTACGAGAACTACACTACGCTACATACCTAAATAACTACTTACACTAAGCACACCTGAATTATCCATAGACCAATGAAGGTCTACAGATAATCAAGATGTTCAAGCCCACTACCAATCGGAACCATACACAGCATGCTGGCGGCATTACCGCGCTCAATGGCAATGCTTATGCGTTGGGCCAAATAAACCCCCGCATTTAGGTCACGCGTCGCGTCGACCAAGCGCTCGGAAAAGCTTTTGAAGATGAGGTGAGCTCCCGGCCCCCACGGGCCCTATGTCTCAACCCCAAATAGCTCAAATATGTAAGGTTGGGTTGCATATTTGCGCTTGATACTTGATATAAAACTGGCATCTTCGAGAGGCTTACAATATGCCTGACAAAACAATTTGTCACCCATCAACCCGTATTGGACCGTGTGGAATGTGAAACGTGGTGGATCTACGTCCTTATCAGAAAAGACTTTTAAATCCTACTGTTGAGTAGACCATGAAAGTAAAGTTTTAATTTCAAAATTTGACTTCAGAAATGAGCTTATTAATAATAAATAGGTAGTAATTAGTTAATTTAACTCATTACGAGTGCCTATATCTCAAGTATTATTTCACGGACTGTTGTAGTTCACCGTCTATTTTGAACTTGTTATTTCCTTATAATGTGTAGGTACCTACAAAAACAATACATGAACAATTTAAATCGGAACCGGATCATGAAAATAAAATTATATTTTATCATCATATTCAACGTTTGATTATTATTAATTATTTATAACTGGATTTGTATCAATTAGCATAACTTTATCAGTATTAGGCTAGATAAGAATAGAAAGCAGACCTCACAAGCTGATTGCACTTGAAATATTGAAACATGTTAGTCTTGACATTAAAGTAAGCATCATCATCATCAGCCTGTGTTCGTCCACTGCTGGACATAGGCCTCTCCTTTAATACGCCACTCAGCCCGATCCTCGGTCTTACGTTTCCAACTGCAAACTGCAAAATTAAGCATAAGCAATGACAATCAATAGTTAATTGTCACTGTCAACTTTAGGTCCAATTTAATAATGGTTACACGTCATTTCAAAAGCACAGTAATAAGCTTACCTTATTATCCAATTTAAACTACACTACCCATCGAACTACGAACACAAAGCACATTTGACTTGAAGGACTACAACCATATTTATGGTCCTAGTCCTGTACTCCTAGTCCTATGGTTCTAGTTCCATGGTTCTAGTCTTACGGTCCTAGTCTTATGGTCCTAGTCCTATGGACTATAGTCTATAGATAATCAAGATGATGAAGTCTACTATCAGTTGGAACCCAGCATGCTGGCAATAAAAAATATTTCTAGAATGTTATAACCTTATAACCAAATTATTTTCAAATAAGAGTGTGTAGGTATCTTCTAGGTCCGCTCGTATCAATTTTATCACAACGTCGCGTTTGTTATACGAGTAGGAGGATAGATATAATAAATAAATAAATGTTGATCTACATGGGCTGACAATAGAGAAAAGTTTGTTTTCAGAGATATTTAAGTTCAGTAGGCTGAAGAGGCCTTTATAAAAACTACAAAACTTGTTAATTTCAATTTATATCTCTACATGATATGTTAGCGCAGTTCAAATACCACTCCTATTATTTAAAAAAGGAACCGCGACATGTAACTAGTGCCTAGCTTATCGGTTATTATCAGACATATTTTAGAGAGTGTGCAGCTAATCTACATGATATAATACCACCTTACCCATTTTTATATCGGACTGTTCGTAGCTCAAAAAAGTGATTTCGTTTATAGATAGATAGATAGATAGATAGATAGATAGATAGATAGATAGATAGCTTAGGGGACATCAGGCGAGACAGCGTTAGTGTTAAGTGCAAACCTACCAATGTAAAATAATAAATAATGCCTTATTTTAATTTATGTGACTATTGTAACTAGTCAACGTTTCTTGAAATATTTTGTTACTTTTTTAGTAGTGCGACTTATGTACATACTAATCATAAATTGTTATTTATTGTCTTAATCCGTACGAATAAAAATACCTTGCAACTCTTAGTCAAATTTATTTTAATGTAATAATTATGCAAAATCAGCATTCTTAATGCAATAAATATGACAAAAGTATGCTAAAAAAGAAGGCTAGACGAGTGGGTCATGGGTCAGACACATAATGCGATAACCCTGCACACGGCACGCATTGTAAAAATATTATTTAGTCTGTAGCTTCGATTACACTATCAAATAGATGGGATTGAACTTCTTAAATATAATAATAATTTTAATAATTGACGAGTCTGTGTAGAAAAATTAGAATTATTTAATTTTAGGCAAATATTTGTGTGACTTTAAAATGATAATAAATGTTTATTTTCTATTCTATGCGTAACCGTAGAATGTGAAGCTTAAGTGGATGTATCCGAAGAACATAAGTGGAATAGTGAATTTTGCCGCTGGTTACAATAAATAAATATCGGTGGACAATTCACACACAACACCATCTGACCCCAAACTAAGCAAAGCTTGTACTATGGTGGCCAGATAGCTGATATAATAATTATATACATAGTTCTAAATACATACTTATTATACATAGAAACAATATTAGTTTCTTCAAATCTAGAGTGATTCAGTTTTTTCTTAGTAAGCCTGCTCCACAGATCACGCCTGCTCCATCGTAGATTGGATCGACGCTTAGCATGAAACTATATAACCGTCAAGTACAAACTACTACTAGTACCTACTATTATTGCAAAAATAGAAAATAGCCTAGCAATATTATAAACACGACAGTTTAGATATTTGAATGTTTTGATGTTTGTTGAGAAATCACGTTGTGAAAACTAAACGAATCAATCTTAAATTTGGAACCTAGATTACGGTCCGGAATATCCCGTAGGTTACTTTTTACCTTGACAAAACGTAGTTTCTTAGGGAATAACCATTTTCTAAATTCTACGTAAACGTAGTCGCGGGCAGACGCTAGTTTGTTTATTAAACAAATATAAATAAAACGTATGTATATCATGTATGTGACTGGTTCAAGTAAGATGTTTAGAACATGTCAATAATACAGACGTGTGGGCAGACCTCTTTGTAATCTTGCACAATCACTTGTTTTAATTATAAGTATTTCAATTGACGACTACAGTCTGGAGCCAGTTTTGAAATCCTGCTTCAGGCACAGAATAGTTGGCAGTAGTTTAGGTGTTATTGCGTAAGCTGGTCAATCTTGAATCCTGACTAGTGTTCACGTCAACATAAATCTTTGAGAGACTTGTCTCCGTACTTTGTCCACAGTTCAATCGATTGCTTTGATTATCTACTTCATCAGTAAATCGATTGGTGACTTTATTAATTTCATCTATGGTAAATGGTAATCGAATAAAAATCATAATCAAATAAGTAAATCTAAAATAAGTTGAGTGGGACATCCCTAGAATGTGTCAAAAATTATCTTCTCATCCAACATTTATCTTAAAGGTTATAATAGGCTAGACCTCTTATAAAGTATAAACAAATAGTACTTCCCAGCCACCGCACTTTACCAGCGAAAGCTAAATTACGGCCTTGAGTCTCTCCTTGTGAAATAAGGCTCCAATACTGAGCACTGGGACACTGGTTGATTTTACATGCTCTAACAGATTCTTCTGTAAAACGAATACGTAGACTGTTAATAATGTCGACTTTACCTGTGTAGTTCTTAGTTCATTCAGAACCTCTACTGACACTAATTTCTAGAATACCATATTTTGCATCATCCCAAAACAATTAGCGTATAAAGGCTTCTCCAATCTCTTTATATCTCTTTATGAATTCTTACAAAGACATTCGAAATAGCGCCAAACTCCCGACCATTATCCCAAAGACCATTTCCGCCACTTTCATTGCTTCAAACCGTTTTGCAATTGGAACGTGCTGTGCGGGCACTTTATTTGGCCGGCACGAGGCGACCGGAGTCGAATCACGCGCTCGCGGGGCGAGCAAGGGGGCAAGAGGGGGGCCCGAGCCGACCGTGGCCGTGGGAACGATCTGCCTTTAACGTGTCGCACGTGCTGAGACGCCACAGCCTACACCAACACCCATTACACTCTACCAACGGCGCTACTATCACGTTTCACTACAACCATTCAAAGTTGTTTGTTTCAAATGTGGGTAGTTCAACTATTTCGTCAATCGTATTACATAGTGTCGCGGACATTACCGCGATGCCGCGACCTCGCGAGAGCGAGCGAGACGCAACATCTTTTTATAAAGACTCTTTTTAAAAAACACAATAAAACCAGAACCAACAATAATTTGTGAGCGTTCGAATTTCGAAGCGTGAAAGGGACGCCGTGTTATTTATTCGAAAGTAAGAATTGTAATGGAGATGTTGATTTATCGCGAGGCGTCGCCGTCTGCTACCGTATTTAGGCGCTGTGTTATTTTGCAATTGCAATTGAGATTACAATGGAATAATCTGAGATAATAAATTAGAAGCGAGATTGTTCATGGCTAACTGGAGATGTAGATAGAGATTCCATCACCACGTTATTTTCAAGTTTCGAAGCATTTTTTTTAGTAAGTACTTATTGCACAGAGGTGTTTCAACTTCAGAAACCGCAAAATGTACGCATTTATGGGTCATACGAGTACATATTGTAGAGCTAGGACTCTTTGTAAATCCCTTCTAAAGAAGTACTTACCGCACCCTTGCCTGTTATTTTACCACCAAGCAGTAATATGCGTACATTACAGTGTTCCAGTTTGCAGAGCAAAAAATATGTTTAGTTTCAACCACAAACTACGCCGCGTTTAACAGTTGCTTCAGTATATCTGTTGCGTTCTGCCTTTCGAAAATCGCTTCTGGAATTTTCCTCGCCTCAACCAGTAGAACTTGTTGCAAGTCGCACGTGCAACAAATTCCCGGAAGTTCTTGCTTGGCATTTAATGAGGCGGGGTAGCTCACGGAAGAACAAAAAAATATGGTCCTTGGGTGACCTTTAGCTCGCCATGTGCGCGAACATCTGACGGAATCTCGGCGAAAGGTCCCGAAGACTGAGATCGGGTTACTAGTTAATACCACATTTGGTCACCATTCTTACCCTGAGTGGATAGCACTATTCTCTACCACACGAGATTGCCTTCGACACATACGTTCTATCAATGTGTATCGATTGGTTCAGAATAGTTTACTACGTTTGGTGGTCAGTCAGGACCACATGTCGTGTTCATAATTAGTAAACTGTGAAATCTGACTTGACGTTACGCAGATTTGTTCAAAAATTGTTTATCCAAGTCGGCGCCAGACATTGTCTCTGTTGGTGGCACGAGGGACCCATATTTCAATAAAAACAATAAGTTATTTCGTCCCTGGCATTTCAAATTCAAATCTGCATCCTTATTTTATATGCAACGATTGGTTAGTCATTTGAATAGCGTCCGGAAAGCTTAGTCAGCATACTGTGGGAAATAGATTGCATATTAGCGCATAAAAGTTATGACTAAGAAATAATGTAATCAGTTTATACTTTTTGAACTAATACTCCTTTTGGCGCGGGTGGAAAAAGGTGATGAGAGTGAATTTTGAACAATACGAACGTTAGCAATATTTCATAAAAAATTAAGAAGTAAGTAGGTAAGCAAACAGGCTTTTTTTTATAAAATTGTTTTTTCGCTTTTTTTTTAGGGTAGCTTCACCATGGGCTGCATTGCTTAACGTCTGGCTTTTTATAATTTTTGAAGTGAAAACTTCTTTAGGCGCGCCTTGACAGATATTTCGTGGGCTGTGAATTGTATTCTAGCATCGCGCTCGGGTATAATAAGAAATCTTCGGGTAAACTCGGAACCATAGCTATTGGCCATTTAGAAATGCGTCTGCCAATGGCAAATGCTGAAAGGGCGTGGCCTCGGCATTATGCCATGGCCATCTAGAAATGGATCAGCCAATAGGAAATGCTGACGCATTTCTAGATGGCCAATGCCATGATGCCCAGGCCACGCCCTCCGGTTACACACGTGTACTTTCCAAAGTAAGCTATCAAATTCTGAGTTATAAGTTTTCACTTCTATCGGCAGTTCCTGTGACTGCCCATTTTTTTGTTTTTTTTATGTTAGCTCGCTTCATCATCGACTGCATCGCTTAACATCAGGCAAGTGGCGTTCTAGAGTAAACTTGTTAACGTTAAAAAAAACTCGGCTGTATTGTCGTGTTAGGTGAGATTTTGCTCACTAAGAGGAGGCCTCTCTGTAACTCGGTATTCATGTACCTACTCGAAAGAGAATAGGTCAGTACTCGCAGGACACCAGGATCACCGTTGAAATATGTTTGTATTATTATCTCTTACCATCACGATCCTGTACTTACATCTCATAAAAAGACTCAAACACTACACATTCATAATTTTTTTGTGACCGCGTAACACTATAAGGCTTAAAATAAAATCTGTTCTTTACGTTACAAAAAGTACCGTAAAATGAAGCCGAAACAAAAACAAAACCTCCCTCGGCGTAAACAAAGCCATACGGTGACGTAACATAAGCTGTTTTTGTAAAAATCTTTGAAACACGAGTCCATCCGGTGACCAACCGATTTAATAGACTGACCTACACGACAATCCTTCAAAAATTACATTGGCACATTCGAAACACAACCTTAACGTTTTGCAAATAAAGTCGAAATTGGGTTGTCACAAGATGTTAAATCAGTTGAAGATACGGGATGAACAATATTCATTGTGAACTCGAATATAGAAGCGTTCATTGGGTTGAACGAAACCAAATTGCGAACATCCGGGGTGTCTATTGAAGCAGTGGCTATTCTATTATTTATTATATCCATTGATAACCTAACAGGAAAATTGCTTCGTCTTTTTGGTTGCAAAGAGTTTTTAGAGATAAGAGGAAGTTCGCCGCACTTGAGTGTAACATGATATATCATTGTTTGTTCGTTGTTGAAGAGGATCTTCTTCCTAATATTTGGAATTTTCTTTGTTGTATGGGACAACAGCTTTAATATACTCATCTCAAAATACTGAGTTTTTCTCGTGCAACAAAAGAAACAATATTATTTTATGTTATGGAAGTCATCGACGAAAGCTATTTCGTACATCATCAATCTCTTCAACTGTACAAAAGCTTATAAAAACAGTGATCCTAAAAATATTATATAAATATTATATATATAAACGACTATTTTCGCACAGAGATAAAAGGCTTCCTAATTAAGTGCTGAATGTCTGATGAAATTTTTGGTGATTTTTTTTTACCAAATATAAGGACCAATTTAACTATCATCTCGTCCTATGCTAAGAGACAAAGCAGTCAAATCCTTCTTTGACTGCTTCGCACGCTTACTTAGACGAACCCGATTAATTACTCTCGGTTTGCGGACTGATTGTATCCTTAGATGAAAAGCCATTCGGGCAACATATTCCATTCGTTATACGTGAAACAAATGTGGAGTCAAACCTCTTCTCGAGTTCTTTCGGGAACACCAACCATGACGCATTGCTGGAGCATAATTATTAAGGAGCCTACCATATATTTTAGTCTCACTGCTGGAATTATCTTTCCCTAGAAGATTGTCAATAACAACCACCAAGAGATACAAACGTAGGTTGGTGGATGACACATGTCCTCGAAGGATGTCCTTTATTGGAACATAGGTACCCGTTTTCTCACAATGTTTTCAGCCAGTAGTGGCTTGATGACAAGCGTGTACATCAGCACGTGTAATAACCCTCAGAGGTGAATACCATGATTCAGACCTTATAATATAGCGTTCTAGCCACTATGCTACCACAGCATGCAGTGACTTACATCAAAATTGTTCTATTTGGGTTATACTGGAACAGTTGCATTATAAAATATAAACTGTTCTAGTTCTATTTTTAACTGTTTGGGGTCGGATGGTGTTGTGTGTGAAATGTCCACTAATATTTATTTATCACAACCATATTTATGTGGTTACTCCAGACAAGAAAAGAGAAGTGATGGGGACTAATCGCTGTTATTATGTACTGTTTCTAGCCAAAGCGATAAGTTCCAAGTCGTGAGAAAACCACAAACTAAAGATTGCCCTTTCAAATAAGCTCAAAGCTATCTTTATTGAAAATCAGATACAAAAAGGAGAGATCCCATTTACAGACAATAGGAGAGATAGAATCAGTTACACTTTCCGCTAAGGAGTCGAAAACACTTGTACTATCTATACTGAAGCAGTTTAGATCTCTCTGGGCCACGATTCTGGTCAACTTACAATTACTTTCGAAGCACGTTTCGAATAATTGAAATTATACTTTTTAAAGAACTCGCCACCCAAAACTTGCTTGCAAAATAAGCAAACAAGCTTGCAAAACTTGATCTACGCACAATTTTGAGCCTTAGAAATTGTTTGATATCACAAATTGTATATTTCGATACAAGTAGCATTGTGCAAATTTATGTTACTACGTTCCGGTTTAAAGGGCAATGTAGAGAAATTACAGGGCTAAGAGATAAATCAGAAAGTTGCGTGTTCAGTTCACGTCGGGGTCACCATTGTATGTGTTACTGTTTGTGGAGAGGAAATGAAACCACGTCACTATATAAATTGCCGATTACATTGTTCTTGAACTGTACAAGTGAGGCGGGACGAGAGACTGCTCACTATTCGCTATTACTCCCGTATTTACTATAATCTTACGTTATCATCATCCTGCAATCTGAAATATCTGAGTGACAAGCAGTGCAGTGCTAGGTAGTGATGTAGTCTCTTTAGGTTCACTTTTTAGTTTGAAAACTAACGTGGTAATTACACATTTTAAATAAATACACTGGTAACTCACGTTTGATATAGTAACTCCAGTCCAACTAAAGCTTGTGCTAAACGAGCTGCGAACACGCGCGCGCACTCTCCTTGAAAAAGATCGCCGGACGCGATCGAAACTTGAGTCGGACTGGGCTGACTCAAATGTGAGTTACCCGTGTATTTGTTCACTTTTTTGTTTGTGAGTCAATAAAAAGTATCTATCTAAGTAGGTATATAAATATTTTTACTATCCTGTGTTTATATCCACACAGGATAGTGCTGTTACCCACCCAGCAATGATATAAACTTAGCTTGTTTCTTGTACTGTTACAAATAGGTTGTGACTCACCGTACCGCCGGTTTTAGCCGTGGTTGCTGAGCAATAACTTCCGATTTCGCAATTATGAGGCCGTCACTTTGATTAAAAAAATATTTTCTTTAAATATATCAGTATTTTCGATGAGTAAATACACAATAATAAAGTAATTTTGAATTTTGCCGCTAAAACACTAACAACTGGCATGACGTCACTAACCGTGAAACATTGGTCGGAATTCATGACTCCAGTCCAGTCCGGTTTATGCTTTTTTTTACTTGAAAACAAACAATCAAAATCGGCATGGCTATCGCAAACTATAATAACAAAATGCAGAAAAATAAACGGTTTAGTCAGTCTACGGCACCTTGTTTTGCGGTTAGTGGCGTAATACATATTAGTGTTTGTAGTTACGTGACAGTTTAAAAATGTAACATTTAAAATTATGCATAATTAATTTACTAAGATATAGGCACGAATTTTGTCCTTATTTCAGACTCACACTGATGTCAAACACTGAGTGAAAAGTATTTGGTGGCTATATACACAGCTACAATGGTGACCTCTATGACGGCCTTGTAAATACAAATCTAGGGTCGGCAGACTAAAGCACTTAAGTCAAAAAAATGCAATTTTGTTTTAATATACCCACAACATTATTTTAAATTAATACGTCGACCGACTAAAGCACGTAAGTCAAAGCCGTCTATTTCAATATGAACTCTAATGGAGCACCTTTTCAACCTTATGATATTCTCCAAATCTTGTGACGTTATAAACAACTTATAATGACTTAGGTCAAAAGGAACACATGAAATTTTGCACTAAGCGGACTGAAAGTATGACATATGTCATAAAGATCATTGAATGCGCCATGTTATCACTTTTTTAACTTGAGGGTAAGCACTTCAAAATGTGATTTATTGAACAAAAATAAAGAAGTGCCCGAGTGGTTTGAAACGTGAGCCGCTAAGCTACTAGTGATTCACTAGTTTAGTTTTGTATTAACTTTGATTAATAATTTAATATCTCTACTACTCATAGTGGACTCTTAATACCTGGTGCAAAGGCTGGCCATAGCAATTCAGCGAGGCAATGCAGCCAGTGTAATGGGCACTTTTGCACTGGGTGCTGTTGGCGGCGGGTTCTTTTAGAGTAATGACGAATACTTTTTGTATTGTTTGTTTCATATTTGATTATTTGTGAGTTATTTAAAATAAATGTGTTTTTTTGTCGAACGGAATGATCAGCAATTTGGAAACGTAACACTGGAAAAAGAACCCATGTTTGGCACATCTTCTTACCGTTGACGTGCCTGTTAGTCCGGAAATTAAATTTTTCAGTGATGATTCTGTCCAGGACCCACATTATATGTTATCAACAGACTCAGTAGTCTCGTTAAGTTCAAGTAATGAATCCACATATTAAGGTATTCCCTTATGTCCTGGTTCAACGTCTACACTTTTGATTTAGAGCAATGCTAACCTACTCCAGCACTAAGCTCTTCTGTTCTATTTTATATAAGTCCGTTGTGGATATTCAATTTGAGTGTTCATGTCAACAAAACCGGAAAAGCTGTGTACACATGGTATGAAACAATAGCTGTGGGAGGAAATAATCTCTTGGTCTTTTTGAACACCTCCAAACATGCTTATCTGAGAACACACAACTTGTAATATCTTATTCTGATAGATGTGGAAGCCAGAACAGAAATTCTCATATACTTGTAAGTTTTATGTTTACCTGAGCTTTGCAAAAAATAGATTTAAAAGTAACTGAACATAAGTTTATGATTCCCGGGCATAGCCATTTGGTAGTAATTACGGGATTATAGAGAAGAAAAAGACAGGATTGCAAATTTATCACCCGCATGATTGGAAACAACTGATAAAATCGAGCAGTAAAAAAATCAAAGTTGTTAAATGCACAATACTGATTTTAGACTTTTTTTCGCTCCTAAAGGGCCCATTAGTATTAAGAACTAAAGATAACGGTGGACGACAATTTAAATGGGTCGATTAAAGATGGTTGCGCTATGATTCTGACTTCGGAATAATTTCTCACAAGGGGGAGGGACCTTAGAAGAAAAACCTCAATTTTTCAAATTAAACATGAAAGCTGACAATATTCCAGTTATATCGTAACAGCCCATATCCAAAGAGTAAAAAGAAGATTTGAACTCTTTACACTTTTTTACTCTTTGTAGGTAATACCTGATGATGTTTTTATACATTTTAGATAGATAGATAGAAACTCTTTATTGTGACACGAAAAAAAACTTAAAATATTACGGCGACACACTTATTAACTAGCGCCACAAATGGCGGCCTTATTGCTGAGAGCAATCTCTTCCAGGCAACCAGCATCAAGGAAAAAAGCCTACAAACACTCGTAGGCGGGGGAAGCGACATTAATTTAATAATACTATTAAATATATATTTACATAACTAAATAAAATAATAAATATTTCCCTATAAAAATTAATTTATATAATTTACTTTATAAATACTAACAATAATAAACTATTACCACCAAAAGTGCGGACATGATATACAGTAAATTAGGACAACACTCAGCACGTTACAGTATGAACCAGGAGATATCAACAGTACCACCACCTACAATTTACTGGTGTCAACAGTCCTGCACTGCGACAAATAAAAATCCTTTAATCTTCGTTTAAAAATGTTCAAGGATTGCGACTGTCTCAAAGAGCCCGGCAAAACATTCCACAAACGGACAGCCGTAACGGTAAAAGAGTCTCCATAGAAAGTAGTCTTGTATTTTATATGGATTTACCTACTAAAAACGGTTTATGGAATACTAACCATGATATTATGGGCAGTGAAGATGATGATTAGTTAGATTAATGTAATAATACTTAATTTATAGGCCGATAAATAGATACTTATGAAATTACCTTATAACCTAAGTCCTAAGTACAAATTTATTTTCAAGGGTAAAGTAAGTGTTCTTAATTACCTAAGTCACAAAAATAGCCTTTTGCTGTAGTGGTATTAAATGACACATATATGCACGTTTAGTACACCCCAGTAAATCAAATTAAACAATAAAGCGTTTTCTTTTATTTCAGTTTTTTTTAGTTCCTGAAAACTATGACATTTTGACTTATGTACTTTGGTCTGCCAGCCCTAGAAATATTGTTCAAGCACGACCCGCAAGTACGTTTTGTAAAATATTTACCTGAAATTTATTTGCAACGCCTTGCGATTTTACCCACGCAGTTCTTGTTATTTTACCGTGATAAAAAATAAATGTGCTATTTCTGAGTATAATCTATGTACCAAATTTTAACCCGATCCGTTCAGCACTTCCGACGTGATTGAGGAACAAACTTTAAATCACCCAATTTTGCGCAACTGTAATGTTCAGCAGGTCTACTACGAAAACAAACTCCGAACAAATCGGATCCGACCGACAGCTGAATCGGATTGTAGCCTACCACAAAAAACATTCGGATCGATACATTTCGGGTCGGAAGTTATAGACTTAGGTCGGATGAGGGTCGGATCGAACGAAACGGCCGATCTGATCAACCGACCGATTGTCTTTCGTGGTTGGAAACTTCCATAAGTTCGGCCGATATATCGTTTATCGGACTTCGTAGTAGACCTGCTGACATCGGATCGGATTGAAATACTTTTAGGTTATGGCACAGTAACTCACATAGGCTTCTTTTAATCACGAAATATGGGAAATAGGAACGGGCACTGCGTGGGTAAAACCGTGAGGCACTGCCAGTATAAATCTAATAAATACCAAAGTAATAGCCATGTTGCAATTGACCTCATTTAAAAGCGCGACTCTTTTTAAAAGCACTCGACGATATCAATTCCGAGCTCGTAACTTCACATTTATTCCACTTTCGTATGTCCTCAAAATTTACGATCCCGAAACCAAGAGCAATATCCCAGCAGGGGTCCAGAAACAGTTAACTTCACCTCCAATCGCTATCAGGGCTCATTTAAATATAAAAACCAACTATAACATAAAATTACTCCAAAAATGGACATCATTACGACTTCCCTTTAAAAGTTCGCCTCAGTTAATCATCGCCACCGAATTGAGTAATCATATATTTAATTTTAAATTTAAATATCATTTAAGTTTCAGGCTTTTAAGAACCTTTCACTGCCCAGGGCCCGAAACCAACAGCAATTTCGGATGATTCATATCATTCGAAATTTACTGCAAAAAACTTTAATGAAAACTTAATGAACCAAAACCGCTAAAAATAACATTAACTTTTCAAATATTTATGATGTTGAACCAATAAACATTTTATTCACAAATATTTGACCTCTTCTCGTAAAATCGCGCACTTTACTGTTAAGAATTCCATTACTCCCATGACATTTCCATTTTTACGACACAAAAGTTTATAAATGAGCGTGTTAATCGATAGTTTTTTAGGTGTTAAAGTAAAAAAAAATCGATTTAATCAAAATATAAATAAGGTAGCTGATTTCCATAATTTAATAGCTATCATCAAATTAAGAGAAATTTACAAGAAGGAATAACAAACCGAATTTATGATCTGTCATGAACTCTGCCATCTTTGTTTTCTATTGAATGAAAATAAACAACACAAAAAAAATTAGCAGTCATAGGAACTGGCGATAGAAGTGAAAACTTATAACTTAGAATTTGATAGCTTACTTTGGAAACCACGCTGGCCAAATGCCAACGGGAAATGCTGCCGAATTTCTATGGCCAACAGCCATGGTCTCGAGTTTCCCCGAAGATTTCTTATCGTTCCCGATCGTGACGCTAGAATTCAATTCACATCCCACGAAAAATCTGTACGTAGCGCGCCAAAAGAAGTTTTCACTTCAAAACCAAAAATAGTCCTAATTGCAATGTGATACAAATGTCATGAAATACACGATTAGACTACGAAATGCATAGCTACGTTGCTACGAAATCTGTTCGCTACGTAGCTCTCCCGTTTCCCATCTCTTTCTCCCCCGCTCTTCCTGTCTCATTCTCGCGCGTGCGGTGCACGCGTCCCGCTTGCACCCGTCGCGTTCCTTGCGCTCGCGTCTCGCCCGCGCCCGACTGTGGGAAAACTCGGCAGGTGTTATGCGGGATCGTGAACAACCACGCATTACCATTCACATTATTCAACAATAAATAATAATAAGAAGCCGTGGAACGAGTGGCGAGCACGCGCAACGTCCTTACTAACATACTAATGGGTGACGTGCGTCTGTGTGCGTGCCTACGTTTGTGTGCACCTACTATGTTGTAGTGGACGTATTTTTTACGTTGCTTTCGTGTGGGCGGGCGCATGTCACGGATTTAACGTTTAGTTCGATTATGCTTGATTGTCTTTAGATATTTACATGATAGGTCTAATAGATTTTGCGTGTTTAGATGTATGGTTGACGTGAATTTCGGTGACATGTTAATGATGTGATAAAAAAATATATTCATAGATGTATTTTTTTGATGGTGTGGGCGAATCTTTGACATTGATTTGAGTATGCGTAACTTTTAACAAATTAAAATAAAATTTAACAAAGTAAAATTTAACTTGACTATTGCAATCAATAATATTAATTGAAGCACCCTATAATAATAATAGCACCCTTTAAGTAAATTAAAATTGCCATTTGAGTAGAAAATAGATAGAAATATAAATATTGGTTGACCTTATAACAAATTGTTACATTAAGTAAGTCAATAAAAAATTCGATCAAGTCATCATTCATTCCAACAAATATTCTAACAGCGTTATAAATATGTGAATTAAGTAATAAGATTAAATAATTAGGGCCCAAATTAACATTACTACGAACCTTGGCCAAAACTTGCTTTGATACTTATTTACATTTTTAAACTTCGTCATTAAAATAACGGAAATAAAATGTGATTAGAAGAATGAAAAAATAACGTATGCAAATTGCGGACTAAGTAATTGTATAAGAATTTAATAATTATTTTTATTATTAGATACAATAAATAATAGTTGTAGTAATCAAATCTAGGTTTCTTTGGCATGTTTTCCTGAGATTAACAATTATTTTGTAATTATAATAACTTTTCCATAGCGTCATACAATAAATGGGTAATATAACTTCAAGAAATCATTTTCCATATAAATTTTCCATAGCATTAATGAACCCAGCTCATTCATGTCGCTGTACGTTCTCGGAGGTTCTATGCAATTATGCGCTTGCGCATATGCCGCTCGCATCATTACGCGTGCGTGAGCGAACACCTACTAGTGCTGCAAATATTCATTCATTGACAAGTAATGTTTAAGAGGCTTTTTAATTAATGAAATATTTGTTACGAAAATATTCTTCTCAAGTTTCAGTTTCTTATCGATTTTAATTTTACGTCGTTTCGTCTGATATTGAGCGACGATACGGTACATGATGGAGCGCTTATTTATATTTTTATACAAAAATAAAGTGGCCAAGTGCGAGTTGGACTCGCCCATGAAGGGTTCCGTTGCAGCAAGTATCATAATATACATTATACATAGTACACATAGTTCGTTGTAACTTTGATCGAAGTTTCAATAATAGTGTATTTATGACGTACTAAAAAAACTACTCATCAGATCGAGTTCAAACTAATTTTCGTTGGTAGTTTACATGGTAATGTACGTCATATATTTTTTTTAGATTTTTCATTCTCTTACTTTAGAAGTTAGAGGGGGGGGGACACACATTTTACCACTTTGGAAGTGTCTCTCGCGCAAATTATTCAGTGTAGACGAAAATGATTTTAGAAACCTCAACATCATTTTTGAAGACCTATCGATAAATACCCCACACGTGTAGGTTTGATGAAAAAAAAATATTTGAGTTTCAGTTCTCAGTATGGGGGGCAACCCTAATTTTTCTTTTTTTAATTTTTTTGTTCAAATGTTAATGCGGTTCACAGAATACATCTACTTACCAAGTTTCAACAGTGTAGTTTTCATAGTTTCGGCCAAAAGTGGCTGTGACATACGGACGGACAGACAGACAGACAGACAGACAGACAGACATGACGAATCTATAAGGGTTCCGTTTTTACGTTTTACGGAACCCTAAAAACATTCATACAAAATAAGTACCGTACAAAGTATGAAAATGTAACCTAATCAAAATTCGCTAAGTTAGATTGTATTTGATCAGATTTCGAAACCATTATTACCACAATACATTTTTAATGTACTTTTTAATACTGTTTTAGGAATTAAATATTTAGGGGACATAAGTATCATACTAAGTTACGGCTGGTCTAGTCGGGAGAACGGCGCCTGCCGATCCGGAGACCCCGGGTTCAAACACCACACGTACCATTGTCTTTTCGAAGTCATGTGCGTAATGCCGCTAACTTAAAACGGTAAAGTAAAACATCGTGAGGAAACCGGACATGTACCTAGAATCTTTCAAAGTCATGTGTTATCCACCAACCCGCACTGGGCTAGCGTGGTGGATTATGGCCTTAACTCTCTCCTTGCGAGAGAAGGCCCCGAGCCCCAGCAGTGGGAACATTTAGTGGGCTGTTGATGATGATGAATTATCATACTATATCAGCACTATAGCATTAGCAGCCCACTTTATGTCTCCCATAGCTAAGGTTCTAGTCCTTCTCTCACAAGGAGAGAGTCAAGTCTATAATCCATCACGCTGTTCAAGTATGGATTTTTGGATCACTAACATATTCAAAAGAAGTGTCTTAAAGCGTGCCGGTTTCCTTACGATGTTTTCCTTCACCGTTAAAGCGAGTTTTTTTTCTAACTGACCTATACCTACCTACTATAGACTGGCGGTGAGTGCCCTGACTACCTAACATATTTTTAGGTTAGCGCGGAGGCGTAGGACCCAACCTATTCCTAACTTATAATCCAACATACTTACACTAATTGGCATACGAATGAAATAATTAAAATCTATATATATAAAAGCGAAAGGTCACTCATCAAGGAATCTCAGAAACTACAAATGCTAGGAATCTGAAATTTTGCATGGAGGTCCCTTTTAGCACGTAGGCGCTCGCTAAGACGGGGTTTTGCGAAATTCAACCCCTTAGGGGGTGAAACCAGGGATGAACGGTTGTATGAAAATTCGTGATTTTCAAAGTTATCAAATGTTGTATCTAGACACTTGAGACGAAGCAGTTAAATGTTTGTTCTATCAATTTTGTAATTACGAACTATATAATTTCGAACTGTATGGGGATGAAATTGGAGTTGAAATGGGGGATGATTGTCTCTTACGCTTTCACACCTAAACAACTGAACCGATTTTGATGAAATTGTTTTACTATAAGCTGTTTTTTGTAACCGTAAATGGGTCTGGGTATAAAAATAGGTACCTACTGCCTGAGTTACCTTAGTATTATTTATTTCGCGCGGACGAAGTCGCGGGTAACAGCTAGTTATTTATATATGATTTAAGGTAAACTCTAGCAAAGATTGAACTATCTCACTCTTGTTAAAGCCAGTGTGACGACAAACTAGAACATTAGGAAAACACTTAGAGGTATTGGGTGATATTTGAGTCTACGACCTCTGAATTGTGATATGAAACCTTACGTGAGATATACGATTATTAGCACTATAGCGTAGTTTCTTTCCAGAATAAGTTTAGAAATAGCTATTGCAAAACAGGCCTTACAAGACACAATTCTTAAGATAAACGACAATTTTATAGTTCGTGTACTGTGAAGGATGCAGCAACACAGTTTAAACTTTTATTGCCACATTATATGCATTATTTCTTCCTTTATTAACATAAAATTACATCAGTTTAGGAAACATTAAAATAGCATAGGGTAAATTAAGATTGTTTGCCATAAATCATGAAAGTATGATACTTATTTATATTATGCATAAACTACCAACTAGATGTTCCTACTGCTGAGACTCGGGGCCTTCTCTCGCAAGGAGAGAGTCAAGGCCACCACCACGCTGGCCCAGTGTGGGTTGGTGGATGACACATGACTTCAAAAGGTTCTAGGTACATGTCGTTTTCCTCACGATGTTTTCCTTCTCCGTTTTAAGTTAGCGGTATTACGCACATGACTTCGCAAAGACAGTGGTGCGCGTGGTTTTGAACCCGGGGTCTCTGGATAGGCCGTCGCCGTTCTCCCGACTAGACCAGCCGTAACTTGATGAAACATGATATACCTACCTATATGTTACCGTAAAGTTAACAGTACCTACCGTCAGATTATTAAGTGTATAGCGCGTAAGATTATTAGACTTCGGCAGGTTGAGATAGGTTAGTTCATAATCTACTAGATTATAAACTGACCAGATATGTTCAGAAGTTCCGATGAGTTTGAGGAATATTCAAATTTTCGCATTTATAATATTGGTTGGGTTAAAGAACGGTAGAGTGAAACCGCTGGGTAGTAGTAACTAGTAAAAGATAGAACAACCATCGATATAAATCAATGGATGTATACCCTCCCAAACATCAGGCGCACGGAATTATGTTATCGTTGGGAAGAGTGAGCTCACTCTTTCCGTTTTAGTCGATTGTAGGAAGCGGTGAACGCCGGACGTTTATACATATCGCTATTCGTTGTCAACAATCAAAATAAGTAGAACTGCAACATAGGTCGCCGCTAGAGATGCTAGGGGCCAAGTAGATTGGTGGATGTAAACCACTCACGCTACACACAGAGACGCAGTTTATTAACAATTTCAAGGTGCTCAGGGCACATCTTTTGATTTATATCGATGAGAACAACAACTTTTTATATATTTGTAGACTAGTTTATACAAGAACGCACTGGTGCATAATTCATTTTAATTGATTAATATATTAATAACATATTTTAAGTTTAGTAATGCTTTGATGATTTATGTTATTAAAACTGTTATTCAGCTCCGTGGATTATTTTAATAAAGCTATAAATTTACCTAAAACTTAATTTTATGGGCAATAAAATGAAATTAGTCGTTGTTAGAATGGATTCATACAGGAACTTGTAGAGAATGAAAATGTGTCACAATTTCAATTAGTCTTAATAGTAGAGTTAGTAATGGTTTTGGTTTAGATTTTAATGTTTATACGTTTAATCGGCGGCTTAACAATCTGTAACGAGATAATAGTAGCTAGTGTATTAATTCTAGTGATTAACTGTGTTACGTGTTTAATCTCCTCCAAATCCGTTGAGTTGTTACAGAGATACGATAACAAACATACACACATACAAATCTACAAACTTTCGCCTTTAAATTTTTTTGTGTGATTAATAACATCTATCCACTATTTTATTCTATTCTATTTTATTTAAGAGACCTCTCTGGGTACTTAAGTATTTATTTAAGGAATAATTATATTCTATCGATAGACTATCCATATATTTTCATGAATCCTTAATACTAATACTAGTAGGTACATAATCATGGACGTATAAAAAAGTCGGACATAGTGTCGCTAAAACAAAAACTGTGTCACTAGAGTCGGCCACATTTGCACGTGTGCGTTGTCAGGTTGATAGGCTGACACGCACACATATACACAAGTTTGCGCGTGTAATGACCTACTGATGGGTGTATGTGTGCGTGTCAGCCTGAATGTTAGAGCGCAAACGTGTATATTATGTGGCCGACTCTATGGTCACAGTTTTTGTTTTAGCAAGACTACGTCCGACTTTTTTATACGTCCATGTACTTAATGCTAATACTAATAATTTATACCTACTAATACTTAATACATGTCTTACTTAAAGTCTATCTACGTTTCAAGTTTCAACCACATTCGGACAGTTTTGCCAGGTCTGCCAATAAACATCAAAATTGTCATGTTTATGATATTAGTAGGGTATTTGTTTGGCACCTTCTCTGGCATGGGAAGAAAGTCTTAGGGTAAAGTCCACCACGCTGGATCGGTGTCGGTTGATGGATGAGGCATGACTTCGAAAGATTCTTGGGGTTTCCTTACGATGTTTTCTTTCACCGTTAAAGCTAGGGTTGATGACAAACTTAAAAATCTATACATAGATAAATACTTGGAGGTGTTGGCAAGATTCCAACCTACGGCCTCTCGATTGTGGATCGTACGTTTTAGCCACTTAGCCATCATTAGCTTAGTTTTTGCAATTCTACTAATGTTATAAATGTCAATGTCCGAATGTTTATTGCACAATCACGTCGTAACTTATGAACAAATCGGGCTGAAGTCACAGATAGATTAGAGGTATAGTCTGGAAGTACACATAGGCTTCTTTTTATCCCGGGAAAATGACAAAAACGATAACTACGTGAGTAAAACCGCGTAGTGCTACCAGTCAAGCATAATATTATTAGCACGATCACTTTACCGCCTTATTCCAATCTCCTGTCCGCCTATGCAGCACAAAAACGTACCTAATGTCATTAGCATTGACGTCAACGACTAATCTTCTATGTAAACTACACAGCTAGTAAAGAGCATTGCCAATATTAGAACACTACAAATACTTATATAATCAAGATTATAACTCCTAGATAGGATATCAGCCTTGTAATATTACACGCCATGCAATTAACTTTACTTGAACTTAGGAGCTTAGGACTATGTACTCGGTAAACATAATTATATGTAATAATTTATTCACTGTTAAAAAAAAATATCCTACTAATATAATAAATGTCAATGTATGAATGTTTGTTGCTCGATCACGTCGTAACGTCTGCACGGATCGGGCTGAAATTTAGAACATTTATAGATTATATAGTCTGGAAGAACATAAATATAATATTAGTAGGATAACTAACTGTATATTAACAAATCGCAGACCATATCAAGGAACACAGTACTATACACTCATCACTGTGATCCAGTTTAAAGGGCAATGTTTCCAATAAAATTACAGGCCATCGTGATAAAATATCTTATACCTCTGGGTCACGAGCCCAGTGCAATGCTAGGTAGGGAGTGATTTGGACTCTTCATGTTGCAATAGCTGCGTGTAAGTGTGCTGATATGGCCAGGCATATTGTTTACCATCAGACACATAGGTATACTGCTATAAGAAAATACTATACCATACTACGAGGAAAATAATACAGATAAATGAAGTGCGAGCGCCAGACTATACAGCTATACACAGCCTGTATTTTAGAAGCCTTACATCGGTTTAGGTACAATTTTCATGCTAATATGCACATAGATAAATTATACAGTCTTGTTTAAACAGTTACAAAGAACAGTAATCAATTATAAATGTAGCACGTACCAAATGTTAAAGTTCGTATTCGTAATAACATGATACTTTACTTAGTATGTTGTATTAAATGGACGTATAAAGAAAGTCGGACGAAGTCTCGCTAAAACAAAAACTGTGTCATTAGATGACCCACTGTTGTGTGTATGTGTGCGTGTCAGCCTGTATGTGACTATAGACTACGTCCGACTTTTTTTATACGTCCGTGGTTGTTTATTAATAAGTACGGAATTATTGAAGAACAAAAAAAATCATAAAAGTCCAGCTACTCTGTTTTTCAACTCACAGAAAAACTAATCTAAATGAAATCTACGTCATGATTTCATCATGAAGAGACGATAAGTAATCTATGATTCGGCGAATCAATACAGATCTCAGTAGCGTAAAAAGAGCTGACCGGTAGTCATTAAAGAGATTACAGAGATAGATGGTGCTGCTCAGATGGTAGTCGTTTGGTTTTGCCGCCGCCGGCGATGCAACTAAATTCTCTAAAGCCAAAAATGATAGCTCCCACATGGTCCAGCATAACATGACCTCAGGAGTCATCGTAATTCTGCGAAATAGTGTGTCTATCAATATTGGATAAGACCGTAACTGATCAATATACATTGAACTTTCTACACGTAATAACGTAGCAAGTCATTGAATCATGTTTCACTGGAGCAATTCTGCGGTTTGATTTAGGGAGTTAAGGAATAGAGGCGTTGGTAGTAGCCGTCGTGTTCCAATGATTATACGGAATTAATATCTCAGTCGTAAATACGTCAGGGCGCCAGATAAACCGGCCGAGGCGCTGATATTAATCAGTAATACACGAACTGACTGGTCGGTAATACGTGAACTGGTAGGTACTATTGATAGTACTTAGACAAAAGTTGCTGCCGGACGGATGCTATTACTCTCTGTGTTGTTGGCGGCTACTGTTCAAAACCAAAATAATACTATTTGTTATTATTATTCTGCAAAGAAGTCCAACGAAGGATCCAACTCGGATGGCCAGCGTTCGGGAAACTTCGGCACATCTTTGAGTCCAAAATACCGCAATGCCTTAAGGCGAAAGTTTTTAACCAGTGCGTGTTGCCAGTGATGGCTTATGGAACTGAGACGTGGTCCTTAACTGTGGGCCTCATAACAAAGCTCAAAGTCGTACAGCGAGCTATGGAGAGAGCTATGCTCGGAGTCTTTTAGCGTGACAGAATCCGTAATGAGGATATTCGCAAAAGAACGAAAGTGGCCGACATAGCTCAAAGAGTAAGCAAGCTGAAGTGGCAATGGGCAGGCCACATTGCTCGCAGAACTGACAACCGATGGGGAAGAAAGGTTCTCGAGCGGCGACCACCAACCGCAAGACACAGTGTTGGACGGCCTCCCACTAGGTGGACACAAAGATGACCTTACAAAGGTCGCTAGAAACCGCTGGTTGCAAGTTGCGCACGCCGTTCGTTGTGGAAATCTAGGGGCAGGCCTATGTTCAGCAGTGGACGTCTTGCGGCTGATAATGATGATGATTCTTATTCTAATGTGACGCGCCTAAGTCAAAATAGAAATTGTCCAGAAGGCAAAATAAAAACGTTTCGTTTCCTTAAGGCGCTGCGCAAACGTAGACACTAATTGTTGCCGACAAGTCACACCATCACAGGGACCGTAACGTAATTGCTGTGCCCTATAACGGTGATCGAACACAGTCACCCATTAGCGGAAAGAGTGGCAGATATCGTCCTGTAGGTATCTATAGAAATAAAATATTCATTGGTAGCTTGTATCTGACACAGGACAGAAAAGTGGTTTCGTTTGCGTCCGGCCTAACACTCCCAAGAGACTTAATAAGTATTCATACTGGGGTAGATTCCTATGTTTAGTTTTGGACGTTAGTCTACTTCAACATTAATTTCCAGTTTCCTTTGAACTTTATAGAAAGAATGCTAACGGAAAAAAGTTATTTTGACTTTCCTACACCATAGTAACATGAAGTCGACTATATTTTAATTTATAATATAATTCTCAGGGAGAATACGGGAGATTCCCGCTCCGGCTTGTTCCTGGAGCAAAGGTTGGCCATTGCCATCCAACGCGGGAACGCAGCCAGCATCATGGGCACCTTTGCGCCGGGAACGGTTCGGGGTGGATTATTTGGGGAATAGTTTTTAGTTTTTTTAGTTAAGAATTTACATGTTACAAGTAGTTTACAGTTTTTATTATATATTTATAATATTGTCGCCACGTCTATTCAAATATTTAGTTATACAAGGTGTTGCAGAAAAGTGCAACAATATTTATGGTAGTTCATCTACATTAAGTTTTGAATCACGTATGTGAAAATTAGGCATGAAAGCTCAAAAAAATTTTTGCATAAAAAAATTAAATTTTTTGGTTGTTATTTCATTTGACATACCCCTAATTGCCAGATCTCCGCACGGATTTTTGTACGACGTCGCGGCGTCGGCGGCAAGGTCGTTTGTCTGCTGTACATGCTTTAGGGTTGAAGCTGGTGATTTGGTGGAAATTTTACGTCAAACTTTGACTCGCATTATCTCGTGATCTACCGTGCTGAGGGGAAAGAGACCTCGGGTGATGAAGTCTACATCAGTGTTAGAATGGACTGTTAAAATATTGTTGTGGGTAAATCCACCACGTTGTATATAGAAGCTTGTAATTGTTAAGATTAAAACAGATTTGCCATTCTCTTTTTTAATCTCAGCTCTAAATAAATATTGTGAGAGATGATCTGAAAGACTATTGTAGAACTTAGATCATTTTCGTGGTAACTCAATTATAAAAAAAAAATTACAACGTCGCGTCGATTTGAACGTGTTTCGGTACTTATATGAATTGTGAAGGTCTTACAGACGCTGGACACTTTACCTGAAAAATTATCAATTACGTGATGGACAACACTGCAAAACACAGTTACTTTTTTGAACAATTTTAAATTTTCATTGAAACGACATTTTCTATGGAAAATCGTGCACAAACAATTTGCCATTGAAAATGACGTACATACACTCGTCAATGAGTTAATAAGATAATTGTACAATAATTACCGAGCGCGGAAATAAAACAGCATCCGGAATGAAAAAAACTGCAGCGATTGTGACGATTTACTTCACTATAGCGTCGCAAAAGTAACATTTTCTCACTCGATATATCAGACGCGAAGTCCAGAAGCCGGTGGTTAAGAGATGGTATCATAAAAATCGACGTCAATAGCTACCGAATGCTGGAAGGCTGGTAATTACATACCTGCGCTTTGTAAATTCCCATTCGAATCGCCAGTGACAGACGAGAATACCAACTATTAATTTCTTTGAACGCTGGGCAATTTATCATCTTGTTCTCGGCTTTTTATTGTCTTTCTGTATACAGGCTGTGATGAGACTACTGAAACTTAACAATGTTTGCGGTGATTTTTGTCCCTGACTCATTTGAGTCTACCTCATTTGAGTTTAACTGCCATACGTATGGCAGTTAAATGTGTCTGTTTTTGTGTATCTGTACATTTATGTGTAGATTTACAGTCCCCAATGGAAGCGACCGATAAAACGACTTTTTTTTAAACCAGACTTGAGATAGATTTTGCTTGCATGGTAAAAGCGTGATTTGGACCAGCATAGCATAATAAATTAGTCCACTTAATGTTATGTCCTCATTGCTCTGTGCCTCAGGGTCTTCTTTCACAAGGGGAGAGTTAAGACCATAATCCATCATTGAACAAGTGCGGGTTCACGGACGACAAAATAAACGTCCTCGAAAAATTTCATTATGAAAAAAGCCGATTATCTCATGATGTTTTTCTTCACCATAAATGCCAGTGGTGTTGACAAACTCGTACAATCTGCACTTGGAAAGTTACTCAAAGATGTAAGCGACATTCGAATCTACGACCTCGTTAACCAGGAGATTACTTCGGTAGGAAGTACTGACTATCTTAGGTCAACTGTCATCGGTCTTTCGGTCTTTCTATAAAAAATCGAAGGTTGCATAAATTTTAAAACGGTGTCCTCATTATTACTAATCACAAGACTACTTAGAAATCTTCATCAGCCTTGTAACCATTAAATCTTTTTCTATAAATTATCTAACTCTCTTTTTTCATCTACGAGTATAGAAGTAATATTATTGCAATACAACAACTTTGAATGACAGAGATCCTTGAAAATTATTATTATTGTGTTTTTTTTTATTTGGAGCTATTTTTCACAGCCTGTGTCACTATTCCTAAGTAAACTATAAATTTCAACCCGAACCCGCTAAAAGCACGTTTGAAGACATTAAAGCCGTATCTTTCCGTGATAATTACTATTATACCAACCGTAAAATCGCGGTGACACCACAAAGTGAACGATTGTAAAACTCCGTAAAAGAATATAAAATTCATGATGGGCTGTAAAATTTGGGTACAATCATAAAATATGATTTTAAATCTTGAATATCATTGTCTATTGAGAAGCTAGTCGGCAAAAGGCCTTTAAATTTGAAGAGTTTTATTACTTTATTTCAAAGATCCTTCAAAAGACGTAGAAGTGGCATCTAAACAGTCCTTTTCTTTGTTCGTTTGTCGGCCAAAACACGTGGATACTTCGCGAAAGGGTTCTATTTAATTCTAAGAATTTGTTCACCGCCTATTTCATGCAAACGTCATTATTTATTATCTGTGTTTACGGTAGTCTATGAATTCATTCGTTACAAAATAAGCTTTTACATACAACGAGTAAGTTTCAAAGTATTTGGTGAATAGGTAATTTGTTTTTGTAATATACTATGGCATGCTTCTATGATTTATAATAAAAGATTATTATTAATTCTTAATAAATCCGGTAGTGTGTTCCTATTCAGGTTAAGCCACTTTGAATTGTAAAGATAAGTCGGTTTACGAAATAAGTGGATTTCGTGCGAAAAATTGAATGAATTACAATAAATACGCACAATAAGTTTAAATTATAGTTTTATGTTTTTTAGAGCCTATCGTATTATACTGATTAATTGATTTTCATTTTCACGAAAAAAAAATACTGATATCTGCTGTTATTCCTGCTTGTTCACAAAAATAATCTAAATAGATGAAAAGAAAGGGAAAAAAGTGGAACCAACTAAAAAATAAACTGATAAAATTTTTTGAAAATTTGTGTTTGTATTTTAATTAATAAAACATAATTTAAAAACAGAACAAATTCGAAATTCTTCTTGTTGTATTTGTAAAAAGCTCAACTGGCTCTCTATTAGGCTTCGCCGGGATACACATATAGTTTATCTTCTTTACAGTTTACTATTTAATCCCACTTACCCTACTTATCTTAGCTGCCGTTTCGTTTTTCTCTGTGACACTCACAGTACTAATCTTAGGTCATCTAGTAATCTCCTTCTCACTGTAGCTCTTTCTGTGGGTCTTGGTTCTGTGTGGTGGCTGTTGCTTTCTGGAATAAACTTCCGGTCAGCATCAGACGCGCGCGGAGCTTAGAATCTTTCAAGACTCAGATTAAGAAACACTATCTCTCTGAATTGGTCGATTAGTATATCTGATACCTTTTTTCCTTCCTATTACTAATTCCTTTTTTCTTTGTTTTACTTGCTTCTGTATTGTTCATTTTTATTGGTCATGTTAATTAGTATTGTTTTGTTTGGTTATTAATAGTGTTTATGTATTTATTGTAGGTATGTATAGCTGTATTAGCTGTTATATATATTTGTAATATTGTTGTGTAGTAAATGTATTGTGTTTATATTTGCAAGTAGCTTATTTGTAAATGACGACGTGTCGATTTTTGTCATACTGTTTTTTCTTCACACCCTATTTTTGCTCTACTATTTCTTTGTTTGATACCGGCTACTAATGGTTGTCTGGAAGAAATCGCTATTAGCAATAAGGCCGCCATTTATGGCACTAGTTATAAGTATTCCATGTTTTGTAAATTTTGAGTTATTACTGGTGTATATAATAAAGTACATGGTGTACATAATGTCTGTCTGTCTTGTTAAGCACGATCCATCGTAATCCGAATCTTCGCCTAAAATCAGGCGAGAAGGCGGTCAATATAAACCTTTAATAGTAAAAAAAAAAGTATTTCAGTGTACAAAAAAAATGTCCGTCACCATTACACGAATTCTGTCGCCGATATTATCACCAACTTCTTATTACCATCTGCAGTGCACTCAAGTGCCTTGTCTCTCGAGGGCTTTAAGTACAAAAGCCAGACCTTTCAGCCGTTTGTTCGACACCTCGACGACTGTGTCTAATCTTTGAAACAAAAAAAATTGGCGCCACCGACCCCCGCGGCGTGCTAACTGTCTTTACCACCCGACCCTTTGTTTACTCGGCATTATATTCCTCTGCACTTGCCCCTGTACCTGTTCATATTGTTTCTTGGAAAAATACCCGTATACGTGCAGCGAAAGACTTGTCTCATAGATACTCTAATAGACAACATATTGTTTAGCTCGACAGTCTCTTGAGACGTTGACCAAAACTTTTTTTGTGGTATAGAGTAATGAAATGAGGTCTCTCGTCTCGTCACTCATACTTATGCATACGTCCGTCATACTTATACCTTATGGCAAGCAATATGCCTGCCCATATTAACAGCACTGTGACATGAAGCTATTGGAACACGAAGAAACCAAATCATAACCTAGGACTTCACGACGCTCGTCACTCATAGTAGTCCAGTCGAAATAGACTTAATTATGATTCCAGTTTGCATTAATTCCCAACAAGCTGGATTTTTGTGCAGGCCTTGGATTCGTCATTACAAATGACATATCAAAAGCCCCCATCGATCCCGCTTGTGCGTTGTTTTTTATTCGAGGTCAAAGGCGCAAATTTGCGTTTTTTGCGTTTATCTCTGAAACAATGAAAGCTACCAAAAAATGCTTCAAACAAAGTTTGTAGATCATAAAATTGTCTACAAAAAAGATCTCAACAATTTTTCTTCTACGATGTACTGTCCTCGAATTATGGCTATTTTAAACATAGAAAATACGAATATGCACTCATACGTGGCACTCATACAAAATTAAAGGAATATGAACAACGTGGACCAACTGCAAAATTGTGGACGCAATATTTTATATAATTTTATTTTATAATCATCATCATCGTGCAATTATCGTGATTACGTGACGTGACGTATTCTGCGCTTGGTCGTTTCATTCTGCGCACGCACATAGTACAAAAATTCTACCTTGTGAGTCACTGGCTGTGGCGCGCTCCGCCGCAGGCCAGGTACTGTTTAGAGATGTACCGTGAGTGTTGGTGAAAACTTGTCGATAGTTGAAATCTTCATTTACCATGGACAAGTTTTTAACAAGATCTTCCTCAAACCCAAATCTGTCTAACAAAAGACTACGCGAAGAAGAAATATCGCCGGAGACATGGCAAAAACCAAAGAAATTCGTAACAAATCCAATAAACGAAAACATCAAGAATACGACTACCGAAAATCGTTTTAAAGACCTACCAGTTGACGTCATGTCTTCAATTTCCGATCCTTTTACCCAGGCCAGCAAAAAGAAGAAGGCTAATAACATTCCACGAATCAATGTCGAGCTAGAAAGTGGTTGGTCTCATCACAAAATACGTGACATAATTAATAAACACTGCAAGGACTACCATTTACAGTTCACAGGTAATAAACTTGTAAGTATACAATGTTACTCAGCCAAAACCCATCAAATGCTAAAAGACGGTCTAACGGAAGATAAGGTGATTTTTCATACATACACGCGTAAGGATGAAAAGCTTCCTAAAGCGGTTATTAAAGGACTACCAAGATTTCTCCATGAAGGCATACCTGAAGAGCTCAAGATATTAGGGTTCCCTGGTGCTACATCTTCCGAACTACGTACCACACATCCGACGGAATGTCCGCCCGCCCTCATTCAATTACCGATTGGCACCGACATGACCCAATTTAAAAAAATCAAATACTTGGGAAACTGTGTGGTGGAGATCCAGCGCTTCAAACCCAGTAAAAGACCAGGAACTCAATGCTTTCGGTGTCAAAGTTTTGGCCACGCAGCTCGAAATTGTAATCGCCCGCCACGTTGTGTTAAATGTGCACAGGGTCACCCTACTTGGGAATGCACAAAAAAAGATCGCACTGATCCTGCACGATGCTGCAACTGCCAAAAAGACCATCCAGCCAACTATGCCCTCTGCAGTGAACGGCTCAGATACATTGACCGCATTGAATCTAGACGAGAGGCCTTACGCAAGGTCATCATAGCGTCCGAATCTGGCCGCCCAAAAACAAAAGCGGGACAAAATACCTGGACTCAAATAACTGGATCTGGGCGAAGCACAGACAAATTAATTGAACATCAAACCAAAACCCAAAATAAGCCGTCTACTGCCGGTGATGCTTCTCCTCAGCAGGCTTCTAAACCATCACAAAATTCAAAAACAACCACTGGAGGGGTTGAAATCCGGCCACCCCAGCTTGTTGGAGCTACCATACCTCAAGACATCGGAACGACAGAGATGCTAGAAATTTTGTCAATCATACAGACAATAAAACAAGAATTTTCACAATGTAATACTTTCATGGAGAAAGTTATTCTTATTATGACACATTTAGGACATTATGTCTAGCCCCCATAACCTACGCATACTATATTGGAATGCTGATGGCGTCAGTAAAAAGCAACGGGAACTAGCTGAGCTTGCGGTAAGTAAGCTAAGCGTAGACGTTATAGTAGTTTGTGAGACAAGATTAACCAATCGGCTCTCTCTTCACATTCCCGGGTTTCTGTGCTATCGACAGGACAAACACGTACGTGGCTTCGGCCAGGGTGTAGCATTGCTGGTTCGTTCTGATGTTGAGCATAACCTTATTCAGACTCCTTTTACTTATAACCTAGAATCGATTGGTATTACTCTTAAACTGTCTAAGGAACACAACATATCGATATTTTCAGTATATCAGTCTCCCAATCTTCCACTACTGACAAGTGACCTCGATAAAATATTGGCGCTTGGCTCCAAGGTACTTATTATGGGTGATCTAAACTCAAGACATCCCCTCTGGTCCCCAGGTCCCAGTAACACACATGGCAATAAAGTGTATAACCATATGCTCAAAAACGAATTTACTATTCATGCCCCCAAAGATCCCACTTTAGTGCATTATCGTGCTGGTTTAGTAGCCTGTAGCCCCGACATCATTTTGATTAAAAACTTTAACCCCCCATCTAACATTACTACCATACTGTAAGGGTATCCGGGGTCAGGGGTTGTGAACTCAATTGGTGAAAATTGAATTCCCAAACCTCCCCGGAAAAAAAAGTTAATGTTTAAGTATAAAATAAAAAAAGTAAGACTTTTTCAAGCGTTTATTGATAGGACACAAAGGCATACATCAATACTAAAAAGGGTAAAAGGCCAGGGGTTGATCGCTGAGTTACTGTTCCTTCAAAAGACCAAAAAAAGGAATTTGAAGAATTCCTCGACAACCTCTATATTAAAATTTGGTTATTCCCAGTACAGGGTCCTTTAGTAAAGATGGGTAAATTCCGAATACCACCCTAGGTTAGAGAGGGGTTCAGCAAAGGCAAAACTCCCCGGATAGGTTAGATCAGTAATTGGGCAAAAATCAACCCCTCCTTACAGCCAGGAACCTATACTGTTACCGAGAACTGACAAGATCAACCAAAATAAAAGTGGCGATAGGCCTTCATCAGTATGGAGTAAGACCGTGGAATTTATAACTATAAATCCAGGTGACTAAGTATGGTAAGTGACCTAACCACAAATTACAAGTACAAAGTCAGTTCCCACGCACTAAGAATAAACCGTTGAAATAACATTAATAGGTAATTGGTGTAAGACCAAGAAATTTATAACTATATTTATAGTAGATGAAGTAAGGTAAAAGACAACATTACAAATTACAAGTACAACGTCAGTTCCCACGCACTAAGAATAAACCGTTGAAATAACATTATTAGGTAATTGGTGTAAGACCAAGAAATTTATAACTATATTTATAGTAGATGAAGTAAGGTAAAAGACAACATTACAAATTACAAGTACAACGTCAGTTTATGACTGACTCTCAGTCACTTACAGGAAGTATGGTATCCAACGTATAGCCACCCCTGGACAATTCTAGACTTGTGTCTCTCTGGATTAAACTTTATAGTGTTTACATGAGCGGTAACCGAAAGTACACTAACTAGACACTAGCGGTGACCCGGGAAAATTATTAGGTAATTACTACTGTAAGCTCTTATGAAAATAACGTTTAACCGCAACAGCAGGAAAAAGTATATGTTATAGAACATAGAAATTTATTTATTAACTAGGTCAGAAACCTGACCTTTATTAACCGACCTCGGCCGGACACTTTCAGGACACTTAACTCCTCGGGGGGAAATGGACCACTGTAATGTTATGCCCTATAGCTTACTCGGCTTCCCAGATCCCGGTTTGCTCAAAGCATGGAAAACATGGTGAGCAAAACCATACACCTTCAGTTCGGTCAAGTCGGAGAGACTGACCTGGGATAGTACCGTCCTGCCTCAGGGAGCTAATGCTCAGGAAAACATCCGGAGGTGACCCTTGTAAAACTCGGGACGGCGGGTATGGTAGGATTACTACGATATTTCCTAACCTATAGCGGTCTCACGTTCCCCCCGAAACCACCCTACTCAACCACGGCCCATGACCTGGCCTGCCAAATAGGCCCCACTCTCCATTTCAACTTCAACCACTCTTCACTACCCAAAAACCTGTCGGGTTCTGGCGAGCGTTGTCCCGGCCCCGTGGCACGAGCTCGGGGTCGACCGCCGAACTGAGCGCCGCCCGGGAAAACCGCCAGACACCTCCACACCACACACCAGGACGTCTCCAACAACCGGGTGCCTCCCCCAACTCAGCTCACCAACCCAACAAAACACCTCCTATAAAAGAACAAACAAAATTAACAACGTGTTCGTCAGACACCCGCCTGCCACGCGGCCTTTCGGTACATTATCCGACATTCGACTTACCCCTTTAGGAAGGTGTGTTCAATTGGAGACGCTTAATACAGGCACGCGCACGACGCGGATGGCCGCCGGGCGCCGACGCTGGCCGTCTCGCCTCGCCGCGTTAGCCTCGGGACACGTCACTATAAAAAACACGTTTTCACATTTCTGCGACACGAACAATCGATCGATCGACGATCTAACAAGCACAATCACCTCACATAACTCACCAAAATCTTCAAATTCAACCACTCACGCACCAGAGAACGAAATCGACCACTCGCCACGCCGGTCGGAAAAAAAGAACGCTTTCAAAACTTCCCGTAGGGACGCGGTAAGCGAACCGACTTTTTTTAGTGATGTCCGTTAATCGCTCGGCCGCATAGACAATCGATGCGTTCCGAATCACGGAGGAAAAAAAAAGGTTACAGTACTCCTCCCATCACCAGAATTTTTCGAGAGGAAAGAGAAAAATTCAGACGGCCCTCCGTCTCTACACCTATCAATAACAACACCCTACAGCTTCAAACTAAAATAACAAGAAAACCTATGACAACAAGCCAAAACCAACATTCCGTCCAGAGACATCACGAACAAGATGAAGATACCTAAACCAACCCATGTCCGAATAAGAGGACTGGTCAGCATAACGATGGGGGCCGCACAATAGTGACTCGCATCCCAGCCTCCACTCGTCGAACATCTACTATAGAATAAGAGAAAACCTGAAAGGAGGTGAAAATTAACTTACATCCCAGAAAACGAAAACGTAGACTTGGAGCAACCGAACGCTTCCCAAGTTACATCACGCAGCTCCCTTCACATCCTTCACGTGGCAGGTAGTTCGACGACCCTTAGCGTCCTCCAGCAAGTAGACTAACTTGGACAACTTCTTCACCACCGTACACTGTTCAAAACGAGGGGCTAACTTGTACGAGAAATGCTTAGCAGCGTCACTCCTTACATGGGTGCGTCGCCAAACTACGTCCCCCACCTGAAATTCAAGGTCACGACGACGTCGATCATAATACTTAGCGTTACGGGAATGCGCCTTCTTTAAAGCCGCGCCCACTCGCAAAAAAACTGCTTGCATTTCCCCCAACTTATCCACATAGCCCTCTCGAGAACCGATGGAGATACTATCGAGATCCTCTTGCTCCCCATACACATCACCATTAAGAACAGCTTCCCTACCATGTACGATCAAAAAAGGAGAATACGTGGTAGAATCATTCACAGCAGTATTAACGGCAAACTGAATTCGACTGAGGTTGGTATCCCAACTTCGCTGGTCATTTCCCACCAAAGCAGCTATCGCAGTAACGATGGTACGGTTATACCGTTCCACTGTATTTACCTGTGGGCAATAAACAGGAGTATAATGCACTTGAGGAACAGAATACCTCTTAAATAAATCTTTCACCTCACGCCCTATAAACTGAGGCCCGTTATCAGCTATCACCGTTTGAGGAATCCCGTGCACCAAAAACACACGATCCTCTAAACGCTGTGCTACGACAGCACTAGTCGCACGCGTCAAAGGAAACAACAAACAATATTTGGAAAAACAACACACTACCACGAGCAAGTACTCATTACGTTGGCGGGACTTGGGTAAAGGCCCAACCAAATCTATACTAATACATTGAAAAGGTCTTTTACAGACTTTAGGATTCCCGAATAATCCGATCGCCGGCCTATTCGGTTGTTTATAAGCTTTACAGGTCGCACACTGCGACACATAATCTAACACCTCTTGATACATACCGGGCCAATAATATCGAAGACGTAAACGTTTATAGGTCTTCTCTATTCCTAGATGAGCCCCTATAGCAGAATCATGAAACTCGGCAAGACGACCTTGCCTTTCTTCAGCAGGAACGACTTCCTTCCAATCAAAATCACCAGTTAAAGAAAATTTACCCTTAGTATAACGGTAAAGCTTCCCGTTTATAATTTGAAAATTAGGACACGTTTGTGGTCTATCCCTGCAACGCGCAAAGATATTACAAAACCACGGATCATTCACCGACGGATTTAAAACAGAAACTGGCACAGAACGCGATAAGGCGTCCGGTACAACGTTCTCCGACCCCTTTCGATGCACAATTTTAAAATTAAACGGCGAGAGTCTACACCCCCAACGTTCTAAACGTCCCGTGGGATTCTTCAAATTGAGAAACCACTTCAAACTAGCGTGATCTGTAATTATCTGAAAGGGTTTAGGCCCTTCCAGGTAAGCACGAAAATGTTCCACAACATTCACAACAGCCAACGCCTCGCGCTCCGTCGCGGAATAGTTCCGCTCCGCTTTATTAAGAGAACGACTATAATACGCAATCGGATGCTCCACGCCATCAAAAACTTGAGTCAACATCCCGCCGACTCCAACATCAGACGCATCAGAATGAACTACAAAAGGTAGGGAAAAATCAGGGCACGCCAACACGGGGGCCGTCGTAAGAGCACTCTTCAAATCTGAAAAAGCACAATCTGCCTTAGCAGACCAAACATAAGGAGGTTTATTCTTACGGGTAGAAGTAAGAGCATTTAAGGGAGCAGCCATTGTGCTGAAGCCCTTAATAAAACGTCGATAGTAGGAGGCAGTACCTAGAAAACGCTTCACATCCTTTGGACAGGATGGCACAGGAAAATCGGTAATGGCCTGAATTTTATCAGGGTCAGTTCTCAAGCCCAGCTCATCTACAATGTAGCCTAAGTATTTTAACTGCTTCCGAAAAAAACAACACTTCGACAGACTTATCGTAAGGTTAGCCGAACGTAGCCTATCCAGCACCTTCAACAGGAGATCAATATGTTCCTGGAACGTTTTAGAAACCACGATAATATCATCTAAGTACACAAAGATACGCCCTCCAAACTCAGGTCCAAACAGTCTATCCATCAATCGTTGCTGGGTAGCGGGTGCCGAGGTCAAACCAAAACACATTACTTTAAACTGGAACAATCCCCGGTTGGGTACGGTAAAAGCGGTCTTTTCTTTCGAGGAAGAAGTAAGAGGAATTTCCCAAAAAGCAGATTTTAAATCGAGAGACGAGAGAAAACGGGCGTCACGCAGCTGATCCAGAATGCTGTTAATGTAAGGAAGCGGATATGCATCATGTTTGGAAACTTCATTCAACTTTCGGCTATCCAAACAAAACCTCATCTCCCCGTTCGCCTTGGGAGCCATAATGACGGGGTTATTCCACGGACTCTCACTAGGCTCAACCACATCCAGCTCTAACATCTCGTCCAGCTGTCGATTCAACTCGTTCAACTTATCAGGTGACATTACATAATAACGTTGCTTAATTGGAGCCGCGTCTCCAGTTTCAATATGATGGGACAACAGGTGAGTTCTACCTAAACCCTTCTCCTCTGCAGAAATATCTTCAAACTGCTTACAAACATCTTCAGCCACTCTCCTCTCATCAACGGTCAATTCGTCCAAAGGATGCAATCGATGCACCTCAGACACCACAGCATCTCGGGGTTGCAGAAAGAAACCCGAACCATCACGGCTATCGGCTAAGCGCAAAACATCTGGAGCTAAATTAAAAGCTTTCCAAAAATTAATACCAAATAATAAAGATGTGGTCACACCCGGGATCACATAGAATTTCACCACACGCTGCACCTCTTTCATTACAACGGGTAAGTACATATAACCACTAACAGGAGACAAGGAGCCATTAGCAGCTACTATATGATCCATGTCATCAGCCTTTCTTAAAGTAGCGTATTCGGTAAAATACTCGTTAGCCGAACCACCTAAAATAGAAATTTCCGATCCGGAATCCAAGAGACCGGAGAAAGATAAACCACAAATATTAACCTTTAAATATGGACGAGCATCAATTCTATTCACACGAGCCATTGCTGCTTCTAATCTAGATTGTTCAAAAAATCTACCTACAAAATTACACCAATCAGACCACTCTGCCTTAGAAGTTAAACAATGGCCCGTCTTGTTCAGTTTTTTGGCTGAACACAACGAGAACAATTTCTGATAGTAACGCCCTTCTCACCACATCGATAACAAATAAGAATAGGAGGCGCCTTACATGCCTTCAGGATATGACCCTTAGTCCTACACCTTACACAAAATTCGTCTGCCGCAGCCACTGCAACTTCGGCTCTTCGGGGTACCTTGCCTTTATAAGTCAAGTCCGGGGAAACAGCTGTAGTTAAATTAGGCTGAGGTTCGCTGAACAAATCCGCCTTCTGCTTCGCACCTTCCAACTGCCTACACCGTGCCTTAAACTCAGACCACGAGGTACAATCCACTAATGCCAACTGCGTAGTATAAAAAGGCCTGACGTTATACTTCACAATCTCCAGCCGCTCAGCTTCACTTAAAGGTCGCCTCAAGCGGGAAAAATAATTGTGCATAACGCTTAGATATTTCACCATCGATTCATCAGGTCCTTGGGTTCTAGAACGAATCTCCTGTAATAAAAGGTAATCAAAATCATGAGGCAGGAATTCCTCCAATAACAAGTTCTTCAACTCTTCCCAATTATGAACGTCATCGCGTATACTACGATACCATAATAAAGCATCATCCGTAAACAACTCCACAGCCGAGGTATACAATTTAGATGGGGAAATATGTCTAGACGAGCTTAACTCTTCCAATCTCTCCAGGTAAGCATGAACACTACCCTTCCCATTAAACTTATGGTTTAGTGCGTGAACATTTGAAACTCGGTCACACGAAACCAGGCGCACAGCAGGACCACTACGAACTTCCTCGGAGTCAGCGACTGCATCAGCTCCATCAGCAGTTCCCAGCTCCTCAACAGTAGGGTCACCTTGAGCTCCACACAACGGCTTATCATCTGCAAGGGTAAATTCAACACTACTACGAAAATTTTGCAATATGCGATCCATCTTCTTAGTGATAACACCCAAACGTTCGTCAAGCTGAGCTTTACGGACACAGTCTTCCTCGAGGGAAGGTGAAAGGCGACTCAACCGATGAAAGAGATGATTACCTAAAGCTTGTATCCTATTCAGATATTTTAATAGTAATGTGCGTCGAGCACAAGTCTCCTCTAGTTCCCCTAGTTTACCCTGAACACACAGTAGTTCGGCAGAAATATCACCCTCATAAGTTACAATTTCATCAGTTCTCATCTGAGCATTTAACTTTTTCACCTGAGCTCGTAACTTTTGTATATTATCCTCCGGAAGGGCATCGCGGATACATACTTCATATTTCAACTCATCAACATTCAGTAAATGGAAAGATATGGGACGTTCCTCCATATTCAAAGTCTTAAGTAAACAGAACTATACTTAAAATTAGATAAACTTAGGAATATAGCTTATGCTAAAAAGTTATAATACTAGCCGCACAATACAACAGTAGTTAAACAATATTAAACCGTTATTATTATAACAAACTCAAAGTTATAGGTTGAAAAGGTAACAGTAACACGATCCAGAATCGAGCAACAGACCGAAACCAGAGGTAGAAGACCACGATCGATGACTTATAGTAGTTAAGCACGTCTTGAAAGCTTTAAAATAATAAAACAATAAGAAAAATGTTATATAGTGTCATATAACCAGCATATAGTCATATATATGATCTATAAGTAGCCTAGAAAGGTAGAAAACTTCACATACAGTCGGTAAAGTTAAAAAAGTAACATATAGTGTTATACAGCTAACATATAGTCAGGTATAGTAAAAGAATATAACAAACAGGTTGTGACAGCTCAACACAGCCAAAAAAGGTAGAAAACTTTACTTATAATAAGGAAAGTTAAAAAGAAATTGACATATAGTAGTATATAACTAACATATAGTCGGGTATAGTAGAATAATATAACAATATCCCGGTAGTTATAACCTAAAACAGCCTAGAAAGAACACAGAACATCCTATAAAGCTTCAATAACGTGCAAAACATCCCATACAGTCTTATATAGCGTTATATAGTATATATATAGCGTATAAATGCTTGAAAAGGTCCCTGAGTTCGGGCGCCAAATTGTAAGGGTATCCGGGGTCAGGGGTTGTGAACTCAATTGGTGAAAATTGAATTCCCAAACCTCCCCGGAAAAAAAAGTTAATGTTTAAGTATAAAATAAAAAAGTAAGACTTTTTCAAGCGTTTATTGATAGGACACAAAGGCATACATCAATACTAAAAAGGGTAAAAGGCCAGGGGTTGATCGCTGAGTTACTGTTCCTTCAAAAGACCAAAAAAAGGAATTTGAAGAATTCCTCGACAACCTCTATATTAAAATTTGGTTATTCCCAGTACAGGGTCCTTTAGTAAAGATGGGTAAATTCCGAATACCACCCTAGGTTAGAGAGGGGTTCAGCAAAGGCAAAACTCCCCGGATAGGTTAGATCAGTAATTGGGCAAAAATCAACCCCTCCTTACAGCCAGGAACCTATACTGTTACCGAGAACTGACAAGATCAACCAAAATAAAAGTGGCGATAGGCCTTCATCAGTATGGAGTAAGACCGTGGAATTTATAACTATAAATCCAGGTGACTAAGTATGGTAAGTGACCTAACCACAAATTACAAGTACAAAGTCAGTTCCCACGCACTAAGAATAAACCGTTGAAATAACATTAATAGGTAATTGGTGTAAGACCAAGAAATTTATAACTATATTTATAGTAGATGAAGTAAGGTAAAAGACAACATTACAAATTACAAGTACAACGTCAGTTCCCACGCACTAAGAATAAACCGTTGAAATAACATTATTAGGTAATTGGTGTAAGACCAAGAAATTTATAACTATATTTATAGTAGATGAAGTAAGGTAAAAGACAACATTACAAATTACAAGTACAACGTCAGTTTATGACTGACTCTCAGTCACTTACAGGAAGTATGGTATCCAACGTATAGCCACCCCTGGACAATTCTAGACTTGTGTCTCTCTGGATTAAACTTTATAGTGTTTACATGAGCGGTAACCGAAAGTACACTAACTAGACACTAGCGGTGACCCGGGAAAATTATTAGGTAATTACTACTGTAAGCTCTTATGAAAATAACGTTTAACCGCAACAGCAGGAAAAAGTATATGTTATAGAACATAGAAATTTATTTATTAACTAGGTCAGAAACCTGACCTTTATTAACCGACCTCGGCCGGACACTTTCAGGACACTTAACTCCTCGGGGGGAAATGGACCACTGTAATGTTATGCCCTATAGCTTACTCGGCTTCCCAGATCCCGGTTTGCTCAAAGCATGGAAAACATGGTGAGCAAAACCATACACCTTCAGTTCGGTCAAGTCGGAGAGACTGACCTGGGATAGTACCGTCCTGCCTCAGGGAGCTAATGCTCAGGAAAACATCCGGAGGTGACCCTTGTAAAACTCGGGACGGCGGGTATGGTAGGATTACTACGATATTTCCTAACCTATAGCGGTCTCACGTTCCCCCCGAAACCACCCTACTCAACCACGGCCCATGACCTGGCCTGCCAAATAGGCCCCACTCTCCATTTCAACTTCAACCACTCTTCACTACCCAAAAACCTGTCGGGTTCTGGCGAGCGTTGTCCCGGCCCCGTGGCACGAGCTCGGGGTCGACCGCCGAACTGAGCGCCGCCCGGGAAAACCGCCAGACACCTCCACACCACACACCAGGACGTCTCCAACAACCGGGTGCCTCCCCCAACTCAGCTCACCAACCCAACAAAACACCTCCTATAAAAGAACAAACAAAATTAACAACGTGTTCGTCAGACACCCGCCTGCCACGCGGCCTTTCGGTACATTATCCGACATTCGACTTACCCCTTTAGGAAGGTGTGTTCAATTGGAGACGCTTAATACAGGCACGCGCACGACGCGGATGGCCGCCGGGCGCCGACGCTGGCCGTCTCGCCTCGCCGCGTTAGCCTCGGGACACGTCACTATAAAAAACACGTTTTCACATTTCTGCGACACGAACAATCGATCGATCGACGATCTAACAAGCACAATCACCTCACATAACTCACCAAAATCTTCAAATTCAACCACTCACGCACCAGAGAACGAAATCGACCACTCGCCACGCCGGTCGGAAAAAAAGAACGCTTTCAAAACTTCCCGTAGGGACGCGGTAAGCGAACCGACTTTTTTTAGTGATGTCCGTTAATCGCTCGGCCGCATAGACAATCGATGCGTTCCGAATCACGGAGGAAAAAAAAAGGTTACAATACCAGCGTTATCTTCCAATCATTTTCCCGTTTTTGTTCACTTTAATTCACAACCTAGCCGTAAACCAATTTTAAAATTCAACTATGCTAAGGCAGACTGGGTCAAATACAGGAATTTGCTCAACCAAAATATAACATTATCGACAAAAACTTATAAAACCCCTGAACAAATCGACTCGACAATTAATGACCTGCAAAAATTGTTACTTGAAACCCGAGACAAGTGCGTTCCTATTTCAACTTTAAAACCATGGTGTTTATCCTCATTACCTCGACACATCAAACGCATGATCAGTCGAAAGAACTGGTTACGCAGGTCTGCTGTAAAAGAATCTAATCAACTTATTCATAAAATATTAAATTCAAAAATAAAAGTACTAACTTTAGAAATCAACCACGCAATACAAAAATACAACGATAGCATTTGGACCAACAAACTCAAAAAAGTCGACAATCCTGGCAATGATCTTTGGCGACTAGTAAAATCCATACGTAAAAACACTACTCCTATTTCAGCTTTAAGAACGGATGACGGCACTCTTACCTCTTGCCAAGAAACCCAATGCAACATACTAGCAAACACTTTCCTCGAAAATATGTTACTAACAGACGATTGGCACAGCGACGAACTTCCGGCCATAGAACGCTCTCTTTCTCAATTAAACGAACAATCGACCACAAACGACAACTCCATGTTGGTCCGTCCGTTTGAAGTAAAAAAATATATCACATCTTTGAAGCCCCGTAAAGCTCCTGGACCAGACGCCATCACCAACCTCCTGATTAAAAATCTTCCTCAAAAATGTTTAGTACTACTTACCAAAATCTTTAACGCTTGTCTAGCCTTGAGTCACTTTCCACTTTTGTGGAAAGTTGCCAAGGTCATTGCAATTTCCAAACCTAAAAAGGATCCTTCAAATCCGACATCCTACCGGCCAATCAGTCTTCTCCCGTGTTTAGGAAAACTTTTTGAAAAAGTTATCTACAGGCGCATAGTCCGGACGGCTGGTAGTCGATTAATTAACGAGCAGTTTGGATTTAGACAAGAATTAATCTTGGTGTCTTCAAATCGAGAGTGAATCGGTTTCTTCTAGGTAAGCACGCTCCATCTTAGACCGCATCGTCGCTTAACATCAGGCGAGATGGTGGTCAAGTGTAAGCCTATAAATGTTAAAAAAAAAAAAAAAAAAAAAGAACGTTCCACGGTTCAACAACTTACCAGAGTAGCCGAAACCGTGTCTCATAATCTGAACCTACACCAGTCGACTGGCATGGTTCTTTTAGACATCGAGAAGGCTTTTGACACGGTCTGGCATAAGGGTTTACTGCACAAGCTGTTTATAATTGGATTACCAATCTCTCTAATTAAACTGATAAAATCTTACCTTTCTGATCGTACTTTTAGCGTTCACATAAATAACCACTCATCTTCACCCAAACTAGTCCCTGCAGGAGTCCCCCAAGGATCGATAGTTGGTCCTATACTTTTCCTTGGGTACCTAAATGATATACCCATCCAACCAAGAACCAACATTGCCTGTTTCGCAGATGACACAGCGTCTTTTTCCTCTTCTCCTGACATTGATTTAATTATAAGCCGCCTACAACTTGCCATTGACTTACTATTGACCTTCTTTAATAAATGGAAACTCAAAATTAATAGTGCTAAAACTGAAGCAATAATGTTTACTAGACAACGCACGCTCCCATCCCGAACCCTTAAAATTGAGAATTTTAAAATACCTTGGAGTCGTTCCGTTAAATACTTGGGTACAATACTAGACTCAAAACTTAACTGGACAGCAAACACAAATAACCTTTGCGATAAAGGCATCACAGCATTAAACGCGTTAAGCCCTCTCATGAACAAGCGATCATGCCTCAGCAACCAAACAAAACTACGAATGTATTGCACCCTGGTCCGACCTTGTATCACGTACGCATGTCCTGTTTGGAGTAGTACTTGCAAATCTAATTTCAAAAAAATACAAGTTATTCAAAACAAAGCTGTAAAGTATGCTTATAACACAGCATATTGCACCAATCTTCATAAATTTCACCGCAAAATAGGTCTTCCAAAAATCGATGCCTATGTGTACAATTTATCTGAAAAGTTTTACTCACATAAAAACCGTGTAAGCAAAAACCCACTTATTTATAATTTATGCCGAACCCGTAACAAAAATCTCACATTTATCGATAGATATTATCGATACAAGTTACCTCACCATCTATTCCTAGCGTGCAACGACTAGACTGCGTACCATACATCGGCCCAGCCCGGGCGTCCGGTTGCAAATACACCCTTATTACTAGTATTAAAAGGACGAAAACAGCTTGCAGCCGCGGACGACCGTGTAAGTAACTGGCTCACTAGCTCCTGTCGCCTAACCGCTTGCTGACGCCAAACATTGTTCCAATATTACCCTCAGTAAATTTATTACAAACGAATTACCCACATTATTAAAAATACGCAACCTACTTGGGTTCGTTATTATTTTTAGCTATAATTTAACCACATAATTAACTAAATGTAATGCTTAATACACTAAAGCTTACATAAACTTTTCTAAACAACCGTAACTTTTTACAAACTATCACACATACATTTACATATTAATTTGATCAAGCTCCAGCTGAAAGTTTTAAATGGACCTGCGTGTCTACTAAACAAAATACTTCGTTGCATTGTACTACTAGGATTAGACACTGGTAATTTGTACTATTGTAAATATTTATGAATATTAATAAAGACTTTTTAAAAACAAAAACAAACAATTATCGTGAATTCCAGAATCTGAATTTCTATACAAAGATTATGTAAATAAGTTCGAGATTTGGTATAATCTTTTAGAGAGTCATCCTTGAAAAAGGAGTTAAGTATTAGGTACCAAACTACTTTGTAGAATAATAATAGAACGAGCTTGGATAATATTATCATACTTGACTGCAAGACATGACCAACAACAATTCTACGGTTCACACAGATTTGAAGTCCATTCTTAGAGTGGAAATGTGGATCTATGTATGATTAGTACCTATTGGCTGGAGGTCGTGGAGTTTCATCACCATCATCATCAGCCGATCTTAGTTTACTGCTGGACATAGTTCCCTGGCCTCTTCCATGATCCGCCAGTCAGCCCTAACCTCAGCTTTACGTCTCCATCTACTGCCTGCTGTCTTCCATATATCATCACTCCATCTAGTCTCAGGATGTGTACACTACGTTTCCCGATTCGCAGTCTCCACTGAAGAAAATGTCTACTCCGGTTCTGTGGCAGATATGGCCGGCCCATTGCCACTTTAATTTGCAAATGCGTTGAGCTATGTCGGTATAATCTTGGTTCTCTAGTTCCGAATTCAATCTTCCAGAGAAACTCAAAGCATAGCTCGTTCCATGTTCCACGCTCTGCAATTTTAAATTTGTGGACTACCTTAGCTGTCAGTGTCCACGTTTTGGTACCGTGGGTCATGACACACCTACCCACTGATCGAAGATTTGTCTTTAGACAATGTGAGAGAGACGACGAGAAGACACGACATGAAACAGAGCTTGGAACTCTTTTATCAGTGGTCTTCCACCGTCTTCTAAGAGGTCGGTTGTACCATCCTCTCCCGCGGCTATTCCATTTTGGAGTTGTCATGGAGTTTACCTATTAGTATATTAAAAAGTTCATAAAGCGATAAAGTTTGGTCACAACGTTACTATAATATTTGACGGTTACACTGGTTATACAAAAAATATCAAAGCTGCAGAACAACGTCGTCGAGCTAAACAAACAACTTCATCGTCTGATATTATTTTTGATCGATCAATGACTGTTCCGACAAACCAACAGCAGTTTCTTGCTAATACTCACAATAAATTTCGTTTGATTTCGATGTTATGTGAAGAATTTGCAGCTGCCAATATTGTTGTGAAACAAACTCAAAATGACGCTGATGTCATCATTATTGAAACCGCAATTGAATAATTCAGTAGCACCAATCCAACTATCGTTGTTAGAGAAGATTTAGATTTGTTAATAATATTAACTGCACGAACACCTAGGTATCAACATCAGATAAGATCATTTACTTTGTTTAAACCAAGGAGAGCTCAAGAACAAACGAAAATATATTCTTCACAAAATTTAACTGCATATCAAAAATGTCAGCCTCATATATTATTCCTTCATGCGATAACTGGCTGCGATACGACATCGGTAATTTTTAAAAGAGGCAAAAATACAATATTCGAAATCAGAGGTGGTGCGGAAATGTGTGCATGTAGTTTTTTTTTTATATTTTTTTATTTGAATTATCGACTCCACAGACTCCGGGGTCCGTGATCTTTGTCATTTGTTTTTTTTTTTACATATTTCTTGGATTAGAAGAAAAGGAAAATAGGGGGGAGTTGGGCACATTTCAAACTTAATTCTAGTGCTCGTTGGTAGAGCCGAGCACTAGCGGTTGGGATTCTACCGCTAGTAATCGGCTCGACATCGAGTCTTTGCCTAATTACCATTTGCCTAAGCCGCCTCCTCCCGGCCCAGAGCCTCCACTACGGCTGCATTTCTGTCCCTGATGGCCATCTGTAGGTTGAACTCTCGGATGGTCTTCGGTGATGCAGCCAACGCTCGCCGCACGAACCGACCGATGGCGTCGTCGGTGTCGTCAGCGTAGTATATGAAGGTCCCCGTGTGCCGTGAGATTGCAACAACTGCATGGGGCACGCTCTCGTGCAGCTTCATGTTTGCCTTGGTTTTGATTGCGATTACCGACTCGTATGTTAATCCCTGAGCTTCATGGATGGTAAGGATGCGTGACCCGGTGCCTGACCCATAACCCTGGTTTGTCAGGGTCTCTTTCTCCTCTTGAGTGTGAACTAAAAAGAGGGTGTTTGGTAGGGTGTTGGGTATTTGCGCTCCCTTATACCTTCTCTGCTCTAGGGACTTTATACGGGGCGCTGAGGAGTACATACCGGAGTATATCTCCCTCAGGGCATATGTGACGTCCATTGGGTTTCGATGTGTGCAGAGCAACTCCTGGCTGATCTTTGTTACCAGGTTTGGGCGGTTTGTACATGTAGTAGAAAATACGACTTTCCTGCGGTCTAAAGTGACGATATCTCGAAAGCGATGCTTTGTAGAAGAAAAGTGATGCAATCTTTTTTGTAGACAATTTTACGATCTTCAAACTTTGCCTGAAACATTTTTCGATAGCTCTCGTTGTTTCAGAGATATACGCAAAAACGCAAATTTGTAACCTTTGACCTCGAATAAAAAACAACGCACAAGCGGGATCGATGGGGACTTTTGACATATCATTTGTAATGACGTATTCAAGGCCTAAACAAAAATCCAGCTTGTTGGGAATTAATGCAAACTGGAATATCTATTTTGACTGGGCTATAGGTATAAGATGCTTTATCTATATCCCTTGGATTTTCATCGGAAACATTGTCCTTCAAATCGGAACACAGAACACAGTCATGTTTGTAGATTACTGCTTGGCGGGAAAGTTACAGCTGGTCTAATCGGGAGAACGGCGGCTGCCGATCCGGAGACCCTGGGTTCAAAACCACGCGCACCACTGTCTATTCGAAGTCATGTGCGTAGCGTAATACCACTAAATTAAAAAGTAGAAGTAAAAAATCGTGAGGAAACCAACATGTACCTAGAATCTTTCGAAGTCATGTGTCATCTACCAATCCGCACTAGGCCAGCGTGGTGGATTATTCCCTTGACTCTCTCCTTGCGAGAGAAGGCACCGAGTCCCAGAAGTGGGAACTTTTAGTGGGCTGTTTATGCTTGGCGGTAGAATCAAAGTCAAAGTCATTAATATTAATAAGGTAAGAATTACTTATTTCCCTAAGCGGGCTCTGACAAGAACCGTAAATGCCTTACGTCTTTGCAATCTAACCTCTGTTAAAATCCATACAGACATTTGAATAGCTTGAATGTTTTTGCTAAGCTGATACCTCGATTGACGTCCGAATGTGGTTTTTACTCACGTTTTTAGCCAAGTGCGTCAGCTACCTAATGCATAATCTGAACATCGATGTAGGTATTTTTTAGTGAACAAATGCGTCAAGTTATTGAGGAGATGAAGGAAAAAACATGCACATGTAAGTCATTAGTCCGGGGCGTTCAAATATTTGCGGAGGCTGCAAATCTGGGCGCCACTGTGGCGCTTTGTGGTGCCGCTTACTGTCTAAGAAAGCAAGAACGATATTACGCATTTCACCATCTCTTCAGCAATATAAAAATACCTTCAATTTCGGACTTCATGTTAGCATAATATTCTAAATATTATGCTAAAGGCTAATGCTAGTCTTAAAGCTATTATATTATTTAGCATAACGAAAACCGAATCGATATTGATATATATTTACGATCTTTGTTATCTCAAATGAACTCCAAGAAACAAAATGTTGAGGTTAGATCAAATTGTATAATACGGCGCTCAATCAATATGACAACAGAAAATCTTGAATTCGTGATTGATATCATAAATTTAAATAAATTGGATAAAATTTAATTAAGTACGATATAAGACTTCTATTCAAGTAGGTATTTTTAGAGAAATAAAGGATTCTCTCACAGTCACTAACAAGGAAAAACTCAGGGCTTCACCACGATTGTGGATTATGTACCATCCAAGTGCGTGTGTTCAAATGATACAATCTATCTCCTCAAAAGATGTCTTCTTGAAACACGTCGGTATCTTTACGACGTTTTCCTTCACATTTAAAGTCTGTGTTACAAACTCGTACCACTGTATTTGGATAAATCCTCAAAGGTATCAGGTCAACGATCTGACGATTGTAAAATCGAACATTCTCAGCAATAGGCCATAGTGGTTGTAAAGCATACAAACGTATAGTATAGTAAAGCTTAATCATTGTCATTCAAATGCACATTAAGGGAATGAAGGAAACAGATAAGGGGAAGAAGAAACACATAAGGGAAAGAAGCACAGTGAACATCAATTAACTCCTCTTAAGCTTACGTCCCCTACAAAAACCGTTGGCGGTCTTCAGAAACTTACTATAATAAACCTTGTTCCACTGGAAATAACATCATCATGGCAACAAGTGTAACTCAGTGTTAAATTTCAGACAGCTTCAATAATATTTGCAGTGACGGCAAATGAACACAAATGACCGTCGTATTGCTAATGCTTAGATCCACATGTTAAACACGTTTCGGCGAATCAGCTTTTGTGGATTACCTGACGAGGAGGCTACAAAGAAACACCGCTTTGATAAAGGATAAAATTGTATGTGGTATTAGTTTGAAATTAGACTAGTTATGTGGCAACACCACAGAAATTTAAATAATGAGGCACATTATTTAGATTTCTAAAGTTACGGCTGGTCTAGTCGGGAGAACGGCGCCTGCCGATCCGGAGACCCCGGGTTCAAAACCACGCGCACCACTGTATTTTCGAAGTCATGTGCGTAATGCTGCTAACTTAAAACGGTGAAGGAAAACATCGTGAGGAAACCGACATGTACCTAGAATCTTTCGAAGTCATGTGTCATCCACCAACCCGCACTGGGCTTTTAGTGCTTTGGGCTTTTTTTGAGATTGTTATAAAACAATTGAATTCGCAAACTGTTAACATTACCGAGCCATTTCTAAATAAGTACATAAATCCAAATACTGTATGTGTATGGTGTACGTACATAGTACATAGACACACATGTATTTTTGAAATGAGAAAAAATATTCGGTTATTCTACCACCAAGCAGCAATGTGCGAACCTGTGGTCTGGTTTGAAGAGCAGTATCTACAGAGAATTTACAGGGCAAAGAGATACATTGTCTTATATCTCTGGACGATGCCTGCAGTAGGTACACATATTTTATGGATTACATAGTACAAGCTTTGCTTAATCTGAGGCTGGTTGCTGTCGAGTGTCAACTAATAAAATATAAGAACTGATTTTTCGTAGGTTATTAAGTAGTGACTATTAAGACAGCTCGTAGCTCGAAGAAGCAACTTCGTTTCAGAACTGAAGATTATCTTCACTATGGAATACGACGCCTATGTGGATATTTGTTAATAAATATAATCTGGATGTCTTTAAGTCTAGAATTCGATGGAACGCACTCGTCTAGAAGAAATCAAACCGGTTTCTTCTAGGTAAACGCTCTCCATTGTAGACCGCATCGTCGCTTAACATCAAGCGAGATGACGATAGAGTGTTAATCTACGTATTATCGACAAAATGATCAATTTTTATTTTAGTAAATATTAAAATTGACAACTTGAGATAACCCAACACTATATAGTAACTCGTAGCTAATGATATTTGCGATGACGTCAGCTTTAAAGAAAAAATAAACGCAACAAAATTTGTTTACCAACGTTAAATTTTTTAACCACGAATTTATAAAAACCCTCCTTTTCCGTTGGGGGCTTGGGGGTTAAAAACCACTGCGCAATCGCGGTTTCGTCCCTTTCCTCAATTTCAAGGTTTTACCCGCATAGTCACTGTTCCCGTTTTTTTTTTCGGCATAAAAACTAACCTATGTGTCCTTCCAAACTATAATCTATCTATGTTCCGAATTTCAGCCCGTACTGTTCAGTAGTTTTTACGTGAAAGAGTAACAAACATCCATCCATCCATACTTTCAAACTTTCGGGTTAATAATATTAGTGGGATTACATAATGTCAGCTGCAGTTCGTAAACAAAATACATTACGCAACCAATGACGTCAGTCAGCTACGATAATGTCGTCACGACTCCTAATATAAAACAATGACGTCATGACTACATACCGTCGCTTTGTTACTACAACTTACGAACGTAAACTGGTGCGTAGAAAATAATATAACTCACAATTACCTGCATTAACCAATGATGCGTCAGTATCACTATAAAATCATCTTATTTCATAGGTTAAGTTACCTAGTCACAAAACGATGACGCCATGACCAGACCACACTCACCGATGCAAAACGTCGCGGAAATACATAGCTTAATGATAACGTCATCGAGGGACCGCTGACCGATTGTTACGTCACATATGCGATTGGTACTGTCGTCATTATTCGTCATCAACGGACCGGTTTGAAATTGTGATCGAAGCGACGCTCTTTTTATATCTTATCACGATCAAACTTTGTCACTATAACAAAAACACTGTTTATTCTAAGCTTCATATTATATTATTTAGATATTTCACTTTGACACGGTATTATATTGGTTCAAAATAACAAATTCTTGTTTTTCTTACGAATTCGCGCTCCGATCGCGTCACAGTTAAAAGTCATCTAGTGAAATCCGTCGTAAAGATACCCTGATCCCAGGAACTAATTTCACTGATTTGGAAAGTCCAAGTTATATTGCACATGTTTTAGTAGAATGACGTTTTAGAGTAATTAATTAAACCATTCGTCATGAAGATTAGAATGGGTTTTTCGGTATCCCCGCACATTTTTATTTAGGATTAGGTATTTTTCTGTTAGTCGTAATGAGTAAGAGTTGATGACGTTGTAAAATAACCAAACTTTACAACTGTCTTAGTGATATTTTTATGGGTCAAAGTAATCGTCGTTTTTTTTTTTTTTTTAACTTTTATCGGCTTACACTTGACCGCCATCTCACCTGATGCGACGATGCGGTCTACGATGGGGCGTGTTTACCTAGAAGAAACCGGTTCACTCTCGATTTGAAGACACAAAGATTGTAATCAACAGGGAAAACCCACTCAGGCAACGCGTTCCACAACCTAGACTGTCTTATCACAAAAGTAGAGTCAAATCTCTTCGTTCGAATCTTTGGAACATCAACTATGAAACGATGTGGTTTTTTCGGTATAAGATTTACTTATCTTATAGGTTTAATACATTTATCCTTTTAATAATGTTTCCTTATAGCGCAAATATTACAGAACGTCAAAATAACAAAAAAACATTTATTTCTTAAATCAGATTTAAGAAAATGTAGATATACTCTTCTCAACATCCTAGTTACCTACAGGGACAGGGTAGAAGACATCACATCATGGTATGTATTTAAATGTAACATTAAAATCTGTATTATAAAGAATTTATAAGTGTAAATAAATATGTATGCCAAATATTACTATTACATATAAGCTATTACATACAAGAAGTATTATGTTACTACATAAATATTAAAGTTACTGACATGTAAAAGGAAAATTAAGAATTTTAATCCATTTTCCGTATTTACACGTCTGCCAGTAAAAATATCTACTTATACGTTTGTAAGAGTAACAAGCGAGTTATGCGACACGGCTGTCATTTACCTCCGTTTCAGAAGAGTTTCACCTCCGTATAACAAAAGCTGAGTACTCAAATTTGTCTTTTTCACGTCATCGGTGTCGTATTTTTTGGGATTCATCAAGGCAACCGTCATATATACCTATTTCTTTACGTACTCAAGCTGTGTAGTGTTAGACATTATGTAGAACTAATCGCCTATGAACGCCTTCTATACCAGTCCTAAGTTCGGTAGACAGTAAAGATCACTTGAGGGAAACTGCCTTTGGGCCTTTTTAAAGAAAAAATACTAGAACTCTTTTTTTAGTTACATTATAAACTTGATGGTGTCTTCAAATCGATATTGAATCAGTTTCTTCTAGGTAAGCAAGCTCCATCGTAGACCGCAGCTTCACTTAACATAAGGCGAGATGGCGGTCAAGTGTAAACCTAAACAAGTAAAAAAAAAATACATAGAATAATTGAGTGAATTGTATAAAAGTGTGTCGTACTGTTATATGCAGACGATAGACTCATCATTAATTGTTCAGGTTGCTTGTTTTTTAGTATAGTATAGACGTCTATACGTCTATATATATAGTGATATATAGTGACGAGCAGGACATGTGCCTGATGCTAAGCAGCATGCCAGCACAGTGACACACAGCTATTGGAACATGAAGAGTCCAAATCCTTACCTAGCACTGTACCTACTGCTACTCTCGTTACTTTATTTCTCGAGTTTAATTGTTTGTAGCGAAAATGAAGTTTAACTCCCACTCTCACCAATTTTAGATATTATTCCCTTCATTTGATGTCACAAACGCCTAAAATGTATGTCCCGATTTGACTTTGCTCAAGAATTTGATGTATTTTTGGCTCGCGTTTTCAACATTCAGTAAATGTTTGAAACAAGGCTACACCCATAAGTACCTATGGTCTATGTCTCAAACCGCTAATTTCACCGCAAATAAATGCCCTTCAAATCGGAACAGGTAAATATTTTCACATTACTACTTACAGGAAACAAATAGGAAAAGAGCGTTAAATCCCCTGGATTCTGTCAATTAGTTGTAGTATAAATAGTTTATAATTATTATTTTTTACGCAGTACGATTTTGTTTACAAGCGTCTAGACAATGACGAACAGATAAAGAAAATTTCAAGATAATTGATCGATTTAACTAAAGATAATTAATCGATTTAACTTAAGGCTTATCAGAACAATTGTTTCCGCTTTAACGATTTCTGATAACGTGATAACCAATCTAACGCGTGCTTTGTTTACGCTGGGTGCCTGTGGTGGTAGGGCTCTTTGCGAAGTCCGCTTGGGGCAATACCAGCGCCTCTACCGCCTAACTAAATCGGCTATCGCTTTGCTAATGCTATCTCTATCATTTCAAGCGAAAAGAAAAGAGAGAGAAACATCAAAGCGATGACATTTTTCGTTCGGCGGTAGACCCCCAGGACGTCTACTCTCTTTCTACGAAAAACGTAATTTCGAAATAAACTCGCGACTTCCCTACTTAGTTCTACTTAGTTTCGTACGATCGATCGTTGTTTGACCTTTAAATTGTTTTCAGATTTTTTTTCTATATAGTATAGAGTGACGGGATCAGCAGGATATGCGCCTGATGGTAAGTTACATACCTGCATATAACAGCACAGTGACACGCAGCTATTGGAACATAAAAAGTCCCAATCACCCAAGCAACCTAGCGCTCATCACCCAGAGATATAAAATGATTAATCCCTATGCCCTGTGATTTTACTGAAAAAATAGACCTTCAAACCTTGGCGGTACAATAAAGGTGTGGTCCTTATCTAGGTGGTATCTACCACTATAGTATTCAATCCTAGTCAATCTTAAGCATTTTTATTAGTAAACCACCTGATTAACATCTATCAAATCACATTTTCACGGAATCACGGAAGGCTCTAAAAGAATGTGGTTACCCAGAGCCTTTCCGCTGACTCACAATCCAAAGTCTAACGTTAAACCAACGCACAAAATAAACCTACTAAATATTTCAACGAAGCTGTTTACCTCATGAGCACGAGTCTCATGACACGCAAGTTAGCAAACAGCTCTAAACCTATGTCATTGTCCACAGATTACATACCAACTATAGGTTTCATGACGCGTTCCTTAATACACAGGTTATATACCACTACCAATTAAGACACAGCTTACGTAACAGTTTAATTCTCGTGCCCACAACACAGGTTAAGTAATAGTATGTATGACGGTTAGCATGCGTCACAGCAGCAAAGGCGCTAATGAGCAATTACTTACACAGGCGCTAAACGCAGCAGAAAGCACGTATGCTCCTGTTAACTACCTAACAAAACCAAAACAAGGTAAAATAAGCTAAAACTGAGAGTATTTGCGAGCAACTTGGCGTACGTGACCATTTTTGCATACTCTCTGAGGTATTATGTTGAAATTTAGCTTCAATTGACTATGTCCTGTTAAATTGATCTATGTAGGTATTGTGGTTATGTAAGTCGTTTGAGAATAGTCACGTGGATAGTACGAATACATCGATCAATGGTTCTAAATATAATGAAGAGTCATAATCGCATTTCCTATGTAAAACTAAACCCTTTTGTGATATAATGTAGATGTTTGTATGCTATCTCCAGGGGTCTACCGCCTAACAAAAACGCTTTGACGCTTTGACGCTTTGACATTGCCGTCTCTTTCATTTCAAGCGAGAAGAAAAGAGACAGCAATTTCAAAGCTTCAAAGCGTTTTTCGTTAAGCGGTAGAACCTCAGGGCTGACTCTATCAATCTATAATAAAATAACAAGTAATTATGAGTAGATTTTATAAATATATATATATATATATATGTTCTTTGAGTGCATATTATGTAACAAAACTGTCAGTTCTACAAAATTACGTTTTGTTGCAAAGAAATAGAAAAATCCAATCTCAGACAAATTTTGGCTAAATGCATTAGGTATAGGTATATTTTGGTTTTCGATGAGTTTAAGTGATTTTTCACAAACATATTATAGTATCATCTGAATCAGAAATAAGGTTTATTTTAAAGCATTTTTCTGGAAATGGAAAAACTAGCAAAGTTTAGCCAAACAACTGAAGTTATTACATAATAATGCGTCCAAAGGTCCAAAGGATTAAAAATAACTGCCCAAAGCGCCTAAAACTTAAGCCAGGCTGGAGCGACCGTGAATTATCCGTAAATTAATTTAAAATGTTAAAACAATCACGTTAGTTTTCATAGTTATTTTTCTATGTTTAAAAGGTGTTTCTATGTACGATAAGTGTGTTTTAAAATACAAATATACTATCACAGTATCAGCTATTTGGCTTCCATAGTAGGTAAGCACTTAGTTTAGGGCTAGATGGTTTGGGAAAAAAAGTAAATAAATATTTACAACTGGAAAAATAGTTTAGTTTAATAGTTTCCTGAAAACTGTAAAGTATTTTTCTATCTACTCAGTAGAAATATTATTTACACCATTAAACTATTACACATTTACACTTGACTCTCGCCTGATGTTTAGCGACTATCGATCACGAGTATGAACGATTTGGTCTACGTTGAAGTATGCTTTCCTAGAAGAAATCAATTCACTCTGGACTAAACACCGAGATTGGAACCATTCGTTCATTTTTTTAATTTTCAAATTCATACAAAGAAATCGTCAATAATAATTGATCCCTGTCAGTGACATGATTAAGTGAACAGTTTTAACAGTTGTGACAGTATTTATTTCATAATAATATATACACACAGTGATGTGACGCACAAGAAATAAGCCTAATAAATAAGCAGCACGCCTGCCCGTAACAGCACAGTGCCACGCAGTTATTTGAACTTGAGGAGCCCTTATCACAACCTAGCACCGATGGTTTATTTCTTTATAGTGTATCTCTACGTCTTCTTTAAATGAAGAGTGACGAAACGAGCAGCGCAGGTGCCTGAAGGTAAGCAACATGCCTGCCACATAACAGCACAGTGACACGCAGCTATTGGAACATGAAGTGTCCAAATTATTACCTAGCACTGCACTGCGCTCGTCACCCACATATCTAAAGTGTTATATCTCTAAGCCCTGTAATTTCTCTGGAAACACTACCCTTCAAATCGGAACACAGTAAAGTCTCTAGGAACATTGCACTTTCCGTTGTGTTATTAGTTATTAGTCCTTCTCAATATGTACACTCGACGTATACCTAATATACCAAAAGTGAGAGCTATATCCTCTAGAATGCTTAAAAAAAGTAGAATATTAAAGGGAAAAAATATTTGTGCTTACACCTTCATAATCTTTGAAGTATCATCTAAAAAGGCCGATTTAAACTTAACGAACATAGAGCTAGAGCTGGAACAAGAGCATTCTTTCTCGATCTTTTAGTGTAAATGAAAGATCGTTCTTAGCGTTTTCCATATTAAATATTCCATATTCCATAGAATCTTTGCGAACGCAAACAAAACAACGAAATAATGTTCTACGTTTGTTTACACCAATTGAATTTGATACAGTGGGGATATAATGAGCATTCGCTCGTCTGATGTAAATCGGCCTTAACAGAATTGACTCAGACGGGAATAAACAAGACACATATTTTCGCAATTCCTCTATCAATTAGATAACATATACAGTATCAATGAGAAACGTCCGCGTGCTCGACTACAGTAAACAAAGAACGTTTATAAATAGGAAAATTCCTATTATTAACTCTGTAGATAAGATGTATGACTTTAGCAGTTAACCCGAATATCTTTATCGACGCAACAATATCGCAAATGTGTATTTAATGGAATAATCGATTTAAAACTATTAGAAAAGGAAAATTTGGCAATAGTTAATGATGGTTGATTTATCGTAAATATTCCTTTGACCTTTACCGGTAGAGGAAAATGTATTTTTCTTCTTGTTAGTTTTTACTCGTAAAAACCCTCGGTATTATTGGTTTACAGACCGCAAAACTAATACCTATACTACGAATAGTCCTCTCAAGAACGTTTAATCGGAGAGTAATAATATATTGTGTCGTTCAAAGTACGTATTATTTTGGAATTTGAAGTTTGAACAGGATTTGATAACAAGGAAATTTATTGCTGAGTATCTTTACAATATTCTCTACATTTACCTACTACACTTTGATCGGCAAATGCTTGGTTTTCCCCGCAAAAGTCGTAGGTTACCCTTCTGGTATTTCAGGTATTTGAACTTCCCTAGCGGACGAACGGCGGCAACCCAACGTACTTACCCTTCTGGTATTTCAGGTATTTGAACTTTCCTAGCGGACAAACGGCGGTAACCCAACGTACTTACACTTCTGGTGTTTCAGGTATTTGAACTTCCCTAGCGGACGAACGGTGGTAACCCAACGTACTAACACTTCTGGTATTTCAGGTATTTGAACTTCCCTAGCGGACGAACGGCGGCAACCCAACGTACTTACCCTTCTGGTATTTTAGGTATTTGAACTTCCCTAGCGGACGAACAGCGGCAACCCAACGTACTTACCCTTCTGGTATTTCAAGTATTTTAACTTCCCTAGCGGACAAACGGCACCAGCCCAACGTACATACCCTTCTGGTATTTCAGGTCGCTTCATAAACTTCCCTACTAGCAAAAACCCAAGACAAGGTCTTTCTGAGGTTTTCTGAGGTGTCTTAGCGCTAGTCGACGTACGAGATATATATAGTACTCGTTGAATACCATCAGCGCCTTTCACGTTAGCCCAAAGTTCGGGAGATCGGGAGTAGACTACAGGCCACTACAGGCCAAAAGAGGCAATACTGCCATAGGATCCTTTATGAAAAAGAAAATTACACTTGGAAAATTAACTGTAAATTTTGAACATAAAATGTTCTACCCTCTTAGTATTGCACTTGTTCATCACCTCATCAGTAAGAAATATTAGAAGGTGTATCACTTCAACTATTGCTCTTCAAATTGGAATAGGTACATTACTGCTTGGCAGCAGAATAACGCAAAGGCGTGATACTGTAAAGGTGCGATAATAAAATGGTTGTATCATATATTTATGGTTGAAATTCAATTTTAATGTTATAATTCGCACTGTCATACAAACTTGCAGTAACGACATCATACGATGCACTATCTTCTTTTATCTAGTTTATAAAAAGTACGATTACCAAAAAACCAAGCCCACGTAACACACCTACTAATTTATCTAAAACCTTCTCATAAATATTAGCAAGGCACGAGTAACCGCTATCGTAAATATTCTTCTATCAAATTTGATAAATGCGTGTGTAATATCGATGAACAGTGGTTCAAGTGTTAATTGTCATTTTCTTTTTAGGGTTCCGTAAAACGTAAAAACGGAACCCTTATAGATTCGTCATGTCTGTCTGTCTGTCCGTCCGGATGTCACAGCCACCTTTTGTCGCAACTATGAGAACTACACTGTTGAAACTTGGTAAGTAGATGTATTTTGTGAACCGCGTTAAGATTTTTACAAAATAATTTAAAAAAAAGAAAAATTAGGGTTGGCCCCATACTGAGAACTGAAACTGAATTTTTTTTCATCAAACCTACACGCGTGTGGTGTTTATCGATAGGTCTTCAAAAATGATGTTGAGGTTTCTAAAATCATTTTCGTCTACACTAAATAATTTGCGCGAGAGACACTTCCAAAGTGGTAAAATGTGTGTCCCCCCCCCCCCCCTCTAACTTCTAAAGTAAGAGAATGAAAAATCAAAAAAATATATATGATATACATTACCATGTAAACTACCAACAAAAATTGGTTTGAACTCGATCTGATGAGTACTTTTTTTAGTACGTCATAAATACACTATTATTGAAACTTCGATCAAAGTTACAACGAACTACTAGAACTATGTGTACTATGTATATTATGTTATTTGCTGCAACGGAACCCTTCATGGGCGACTCCAACTCGGACTTGGCTACTTTATTTTCATAGCTCTTTGTGAGACGCGAATTTTCATTGATTTTTATTGTGGACGGACTATTTGCAGAGTTTCCCTGGATCTCGGATAAATTGGTATTTCACTTGTTCCAGTTATTCTACCACCAATCATTAACGTGGAAGTATCACTGTGTTCTGGTTTAAAGGGCAATGTTTCAAGAAAAATTCTAGGCTTTGAGAAAAAAACATCTTAAACATCTGCATGATGAGCGCAGGAAGTTGCTAGGGAATTTGCCGTTTTAGTTGCTCTATTTAAGAACCCAGTAAATAAATAGTACCTAGCACAGTGAAATCAAATACAAACACAAAAAAAAATATTTATTTCAAATAGTAAACTCATACAACAATGATAATGATCCTTCTTAATTATGATTATATGTAGCTGTTTTAACTTTTTTTTAAACTTCGCCTCTGACGAATGACGTTTATATTTTATTTATTGCGTGTGAGTGTCAGCGTCAAAGTTAAATAAAATACAAACATTAACAAACTTTGTCAGTTCGCTTCCATGATATTCTACGCATTTTTAGATTTACTAGATATCTCAGGAGATTAGATTTGTGTTGCTCTTAATAGGTAAGTAGGTACACAGTTAACGCTGGTTTGAATGAAGCATACTTTCTTCGAAAGAACCAGTAAAACCTAATTATAAAAACACTCCAGTTATACTTAATTTAATAATGACCGTGACTTATAAACCATCAACCGATGAGATATATATCAGACTGACTGTAAACATTCACAGATTAGAAGTAAGAGATCCGCAGATAACCATCTCCAGATCAGAGAAATGATAAAGTAAATGTTTAAACTATGCTAATTCCTTCTAAGAGAGCCACTAGCTCGTGCCGTGTCGTGCGTGGTGCGTAACTATCAATGATTTATTGACAGTTGTATTTCCTATCTTCCGCTATCAGTGGAAAATAACCACTATAGGGCATCGTAGACGCAGAGTGGTGAGCCGATTAAAAGACAAATTGGTAGTTAGAGAGCATCCATTAATTACGTGAGGTGTTTAAGGAGGGGGAGGGGATCTAGTCAAATCTCACGTGGGGGAGGGGGTGTTCCCGGCAAACCTCACGTCATTTTTTTTGCGCAAGAAAATGTGTTATTTCTTTGAGATAACTGGGAGAAATTGTGTAAAATTCTCACGTAGGTCTTGAACAAAATTTCACCAAGGGTATCAAAAAATCGTCTAAATTACCTCACGTAATTTATGGATGACCCCTTATAGGGACAGCCGATAGAACTTTGACAGATAGATAGATTGAAAATAACTTTTAATTGTGTATCAAACAGCATTAATTTTGCACATTAAGTAACCTGTGTAGCTAAAAATATTCTGCTATTATGCATGTCACTGATGTCAACTCGCAAGGTTTCACCCATCCATCCACTACGTAGCCCCCGCTTGACATTAGCATGTCGAAGACGCCAACCCATAGCATTTCCCAACACCAAACGTGCTGAAAGCTGTTTTATAATATTTAAAAAAACAACGAAAGAATGCCCTACATTTGTTTACACCAAATGAATTTGATACAGTGGGGATAGAATGAGCATTCGCTCGTCTGATGTAAATCGGCCTTCACGAAACGAGCTCAGAACATGTGCCTGATGGTAAGCAACATGCCTGCCACATAACAACGCAGTGACACGCAGCTATTGGAACATAAAATTCCAAATCATTAACCAACCACTGCATTACGCTGGTCACCCAGATATCTAAGATATTATATCTCGAAGCCCTATAATTTCTCTGGAAACATTGCCCTTCAAACCGAAACACAGTAATTCGGACAGCATTTGAATTTAGCACCTTAACGGTGTTGGAGAAAATTATGAAAAAACCAGCTTGTTACAGAAAAGAGAAGAGGAGATAATAATGAGACTACGCTACCCTGTACTTAGTTACCCAGAGTTATGAATTATGGTCTTGACTCTCACCTTGTAGGTAATAGAAGGAGTCCCACCAGTGGGAACATAGAATAGGCCTTTATACATTCAATCTTAGTATACCGTTTCACAATAACCTTATTGTGTGGTTGATTTCCTAATAATTAGTAATCAGCTGTGACAAACAATTTCTCGTGAAAGCAATCGATGCGATATCGTTGATTGGTACAAATGGATACTCGCATTATCGCGCTCATTTTGATACTGGTTTTCGAGAAATGGTGTGACCTATTACATTATTCTCGTTGAATGCTATTACGTCCTATTAAACTTGTTAGCGGGCAAATTAAACGGGCAATGTTATTGTTTTCTTTCTTTTTGTATTATAATTATAATAATTCATAATATATTTATCTTATCTATATAATCTATAAATTATTATATCTTAACCATTATGGACAAGACAAAAGTAAAGCTAAATGGATTGTCGAAAATGTAATTTGACATGTAAGTTATAAACATCACCATTCAGCGTGGTAATGCCATCAGCATGATGGTCGCTTGCGACCGGTAGTAGGATTTAACATCTTGATTATTATCTGTAGACCTTCGTTGGTCTATGGTATAATTCAGATGGTCTTAGTGTAGTATAGTGTGGGTTCTCATTGTATTTTTTTATTTTTTTTTTATCAAAAGCTCTGCCCATTAAAGAAAGACAATTGAACAAGTCAAGTTTCGTAATGAAGCAATTAGTTTTATTAATGTGCATAATTTTGTTTAGAATTATTGTCCTGTACTTAAAAAACGCCGGGTCTAGTCGGAAGAATAACAACTCCCAATCTGGAGCCCCTGGTTCGAATCCCACGCGCACCACTGTCTCTTCGAAGTCATGTGCGTAATGCCGCTAACTTAAAATCGGTGAAGAAAAACATCATGGATAAAGGCACATGCCGCCTAGAATCTTTCGAGGTCAAGCTTCATCCACCAACCCGCACTGGGTCAGCGTGGTGGATTATGGCCATTACTCTCTCCTTGCGAGAGAAGGCCTCGAGTCCCAGCTATGGGAACATTTAGTGGGCTGCTTTTACTACATAACATTATTTGTTGTAATGATCAATACCACAATTACAAACATAGACTTGGCATGACTCAATAAAGACGATAATTTTATTTAAATTCAGTTTTGTCTTAAATCGTTAAATTTAAAGGAAATGAATTCCATTCATAATGAAGATAGCGTAGGTGTTAGAGACGTACACACATACATTTGTTGTCTGACCCATTCAGTGGGAGTACCGGGTTACACAGAAATGGCTTATTGCATCAATTGGGGTCTTCTTAATACATAGCTTAATGCAACCATAATGTAGACCTTATTTTACAGTTAGATTATTTAGTACTCTGGAGTGGAATAGAACATAGGCTACCTTTATACAGGGAAAATTACGGAAACGGAAACAACGCCGGTAAAGTCGCCAGACGCTGCTAGTGTATTTTATTAGCTATCTGGCTACAAAACTTGGTTAGCTTTAGGCTGGTATTGTGTGGAAAAAACGTTGATCAATATTAATTTATTGTAGAGGCACTCTTTGTAGGGTCCATCTGAGGAAATACAACCTATCCTTTGCAAACAATAAATAAGAAAACTATCGCTTTCTGATAGTATATAATTTCTGAGGAACCCTATGTTTCAGAGAAAGCCTTCTATTAACGGCGCGGCGGTTGAGGTCCAGTGGACAGTTTCTCACACAGAATGGAAGTAGAATTGTGTAGGCGACTTCCCACGCGCACGCGCCGATCGCCGAGTCACTCAATCGAAAGCCAAATAATAATATCTCACGGAAAAATGAAATGTACATACATGTGATAAATATCGAAATTGTATAGCAGTTACCAATTACTTATTGTCTTCAGCACTGTATGTGAACGGACATTCGCTAAAACAAGTAAATTAATAAGATCATAGCCGAGAATTAATTGGAATGAAAAGTGAATCAGTTTATTCTAGGCAAGCACGCTCCGTCAGCGTAGTAGACCGCATCATCGTTATACATCAGCCGGGATGGCGGAAAAGTGTACGCCCATAAAAGTTTAAAACTAAATTCACTTCTCAGATTTACCCGTGCTCATTGTGCATATAACTACATCGAAATATCGGGAGTTCACCTTAACTACGGTAACCTATAATTAAAAAACTAGCGTTAATGTTCACGTCTAATTTTGATAAACTGATTGAAATAACGTGAACAAAAGACAAACATACATACTACATGTAAAAAATATAGGTACAGTTGAAATAAATTATTGCTGAATAAATTAATGCAATTGCAAAACTTTGTTATCAATTAATTACTTACTCAATGATACGAAACAAAATGTGATCTAAATTGGGAAGGCATTCCATGTCGAGTAAAATTTCGTGGAAATTATGCTTGAAAATTCCTTAAGGGCTCAATTGTAAAAGTACATTGAGGTATTATTATTGTATACTGAAATCGAAATACTAGTTATTACGGCTTATCCGTGATTGATCACCGCCAACGGTAGCGCGGCTTCTATAATTGACGCTCTATTGTGCGCCCGCGCCGCTTGTCCGACGCCATGTCGCAACACAATAAATACCCGCTCTTAATTAGAAGCGGCTTTAATTAAATATGTATCGTGTCGAAATAGAAGCTCTATTTGATCTACAGCAATAATGCTTTGATTGATTGAATGCAATGATTGTACCGAAACAAATTTAGACAAAATACTCGCTAGCGTTAGCTACCTGCTACGAAGCGCTACGGTACTACGTTTAATTTTCGAAAGAGTTCGTGCAATAAATTACTTATCTTTATAGTATGACACGGTTTTGTAAGTTACAAATCTAATCAATATCAAGTTACATTCTAACATTGTTATAATCGAAACGATATCTAAATCCGTCTGTAAATGTGGGTGCGTTAACTGTTCGTTTATGGTCAGAGTCGGTGAGAGCTAGATGTCCTAGACGGCGCTAGATCTCGGCGGCGATGGCGCGGCGCTGACGCAGAGCTTGTGATTACAGCGTCACGGCGGCGGCGGCGGCGCGGCGGCGGCGTGCGCGCCGCATTGTTTACTCGGCGCACGCGCGGCCGCGGGCGCGTGTCCCCTCGCCCCGCGCGCCCGCGGCAGCTGCGCGCTCCGCACAGGTGGCGCGTGTGGGAACTCGCCGGCTCCGAACGTTCCCACGATAGCGCGCCCTCCGCTCCCCTATATAAACCCTCGCTCGACCGTCAAACGGCATTCCGCGTTCAACGCTCGGCGCTAACGCACGCACATTCACTAACCACTCAACATGTCTTACGAGATCGCGTATTCGCTCGCGGACGACGGCCCGCAACCCGTCTCGCGGACTTATCAATATCGCAAAGTGATGAAACCGATGCTCGAGCGCAAGAGGCGCGCTCGCATCAACCGCTGCCTCGACGAGCTCAAGGAGCTGATGGTCAGCGCTCTGCAGTCGGAAGGCGAGAACGTCGCTAAGTTGGAGAAGGCTGATATATTGGAGTTGACGGTGCGACACCTTCACAAGTTAAGGAGTCAGCGTCGGCTGTCGTTGAATCCGACGGTGGATGCTGATCGTTTCCGCGCTGGATTTACGCATGCGGCGAACGAAGTGTCGCGGTGTCTGGCGTCTATTCCTGGTGTGGACGTGAGGTTGGGAACTCAGCTGATGACGCACCTTGGACATCGGTTGAATGATATGCAGCGCGCGGTGTCTCCGCCTGCAAGCCCGCCCAGCCCGGCGCTGTCGACGGCGTCGTCTTCGTCTGGTTACGTGTCGCCGTCTCCGCCGGCGTCCCCTGTGCCGGTGGCTGGGAGTCCTCTGCCCCTGGACTGCTCGACGACCGGGTCGTGCTACAAGGCCGCCGCCGTGTGGCGTCCGTGGTGAGCCCGAGGCCGGGGCGGCGGACCCGGCTCTGCGGTCACATCTGTTCCAGCACCGATCGGAGTCGCGCACACTCATACGTGTCCGTCGCCTCCTAGCGACGAGATTTTGTGAAGTTAATTCGATCTCAAGATTGATAGGTTTAACTTAGCCGTAAGTTCAAACTTGAAAGCTTTAATCAAAAGTAGAGTTTAAGTTAATTGTGATATTAAAGAGTAAAATTATTATTGTCTAAGAAATGTTGTATCGAACGTTCCTCGAGTTCGTATTGTTAAATGTTTATCGTTGAAAAGATTTCACTGAATTGTGAACAAAACTCAAAAGAACAAGTTAATAAAAAACTTTATATGATTTATATTTCTGAATTTTATTCCTTAGATCCTAGTTTAGATTATAATATGAATAGTAGTTAATTGCACCTCACTTGATACTAATTGAAAGTTATTTGACTTAACTAAATAAAAACATGATTTAGAGTTAAATTAATTTGGTTCAATTGTTTTCAAATTTGATATGCCTAAATGGTTCTCTTTTAATTTGTAAACAAAAGTCAACATTATCAAATTTGAAAACTAAATCATGTTTTTAAATTTAATTGAGTCGTGTGCAAAAAAGTAACAACTATTAGGTTTTTATAATATGAATGTAAATTTTAAAACCGCAGCAGTGACGTAAATGGTCAGTAACAATTCTAAAATAAAAAACAACACGGAATTAGCTACTGACAAAAACTTCAAAACATTAGCGGTGAGTATATCATACAAGGAAAAATCCGGCAAGAATTTACCGAGACGAGATGTTTAGCAAACAATTGAGTTTAAAAATAGCTTCAACTAGAATGCTGATAAATTATACATGAGAGAAATATGAATTGAAAGAGGTTAAGGGCAGAAACGTGGCCCAGCCTGGTAACCCCGTGGTAACTTTCCTGTTTACCACTGATATGGACTAGATATATCTACTAACACACTAGGTATATAACTGAATCTTGTTTATTATAATAGAGTGATGAGACGAACAGGCCTTGTGCCTGATGGTAAGCAAAATGCCTGCCCATAACAGCACAGTGACACGCAATTATTGGAACATGAAGAGTCCAAATCATTACCTAGCACCGCACTGCGCTCGTCACTCGAAAATATAAGATGTTTCATCTCTTAGCCCAGTAAATTATCTGGAAACATTGCCCTTCAAACCGGAACACAGTGTTTGCACACTACTACTTGGCGGCAGAATAACTGGCAAAAGGTGTGGTAAGTACTTCTCCAGGCTGACTCTGCAAAGAGTCCTACCACGACATAAAACTAATATTCTTATTCATAAACGTCTGATGAGCATATTAGCATAAATTAGTTCGTGTATAAATTAGCCTGTCTTTAGGTATCCCTTTTTTAAGTTATAAAAAATGCCAATCGAATTGATTACCTCGCCCTGTTTGCAACGATTAAAAAGGACACTTTTTACATTAACATTAATTTATTGATGAACTTATGAAACGTTAACGAAGAAGGAACTTTTTGGTAAGTAGGTACTTTTAATCAAGAATCATAAAAATAACATAAGGAACTTAGAAATATAACGAATTGTAGTTTTTGCATTTATTTGCAAATATATCGGAGAAACGTTTTGATATTTTTATTTTTATCATTATTAATATAAATACCTACAATCTTAATTTAATTTACATTTCCACTGCTTGGAATCACATCCTTCTTACATAAGAGAGTTAAGGTCATAATACATCAAGCTGGCAAAGTAAGGGCTGACAGATGGCTAATGTCCACAAGATGTATTACTCGGAGTATGGTGGTTTCTTCACGATGTTACCCTTCACCGTTACGCAACGGTGCGCACTATTTTAACTATACACTAAGTTAAGTTGTTACATTGGATCGAGAGCATTAACATTAATGTTATTGAAACTACCTTGTTCCGCTTGGAAACTCGTAATTAGGTGTAAATATCTGGTTTGCCGCTAACTTAAATCGGTGAAGGAGAACATCGTGAGGAAACCGACATGTACTTAAAATCTTTCGAAGTCACGTGTCATTCACCAAACCGCACTGGGCCAGCGTGGTGGATTATGGCCTTAACTCTCTCCTTGCGAGAGAAGACCCCGAGTCCCAGCAGTGGGAACATTTAGTGGGCTGTCGATGATGATGATGATCTGGTTTGGCGAATATGTACTAAACGACTTTTGTACTTTTGTGAAATTGAGCAGATATATGTCAAATATATTTAGCAGAATATCTTGTTTTTTTGACGAAATACGTATAATGTCTATGAAACGGATTTTCATTTCCAAATAGCCTTGGAAAATTGTTTTGGCATCTAATACCGTATAAGTCAGAGATATCGCTGTACGATTCGAAAACATCAACGAGTGAAACCGCAGGGCACAGCTATTATTATTTATATGCATCTACTTTTACTTATTAAGTCATATTTACTGGTAGAATAACGTAATGAATTACAGTAAAAATCCCGTTTCTCAGATTTCTTAGTAAAAGCTACTTAGTACGTATAATACATATTTTGTTTTATTTTTTGTTTAAAAACATGGATGATAAAGATGGAATACTTTAGAACAATCTTATGTAGTAAATAAACCCGTACATTCACGTCACTAGCAGTTGACAACGAGATATATGACATATATCAATGTTACATCATGTTATTCTTAAAAAATATAGAACGTACAAGTAAAAAGAAATACCGTGTATCCCGTCTTACTTTTTTTTCTATTTGGTAACAAAGTATCCTAAACTAATTATGAATATTAATAATATAATTATGTAAGTACGTATTTATTTCCTTTCTTAAGCCTAAGTTTTTACAATATTCATATTTAAAACATCATAAAAACATTATAAAAACCTAAACCTAGTTTGCCGCCATATAATTATAATTATTAGCTTTTTAATAAAAGCTTAAAACTAATGACATCCGCTATAATTTTGTTTCCAGAAAACAAAAGAGTTGCTTTCAATAAAAAATCCTATAAGTCAAGATATGCCGAATAACACGCAATTTGGTTAATAGTCAACAACAAGTAGACTAGTCCAGAACCAACAACTAAGGCTTTGCTTCTCTGTTAAAATTACTAACAATCAGATGAGAACATTTAAACAGGAATATTTTGGGTCCATTGCCTTAGAGAGTATCTCGATTTCTTCTACATTCACTTTCTAGGTGATATGACGGACAAATTTAAACCTAAAATCGACAAAAAAATATAATCTCTCAAATTAAAACGGGTATTTCTACAGGGCGGTATTTCAAACATAAAATAACCAATAATTCTAGTTATTAACATCAAATACAAACATAATGACAACGCTAAAACAGTTCAAATAACGTATAGGTAACATTAATTAGCACCCCACCGTAACATATATATATAAAATGCTAATTTTTATATTCGTAATGACGTACGGTTCTGAGAATAGAAGGTCACACTTGTTTACAACCTTACGGCCGATGTTATCACTTTATTTCAAGAAAATCTTTATAATTACACTTAACTAAACTGACAGGTTTAACAGATAACAACCTTTTCCTCTTTTTTTCTGTTTGTATCCGCGTTGATATTTGCAACGGATACAAACCAGCTTTTTAGTAAATCCGGGAAATAAATAAAAAGGCTTGATCAAAATCATTCAAGCAATACTACTATCGCCATCTCTGGAGGATCTACAGCTATTCACTCATAAACGCTTTCTCCGCCATCTAGCGGAAAGCTTCTGTACTACTAAGTTCAAGCAAAGGCGCTTTGGTGGAACGTCACGCAAAAGACTTCAACGCATACGAATGTTTACGGCTTACAAAGTTCCCCGCCGTTTTTCTTTTGGCGTATTGACGTGGCGCAGTCTTTCTTTTATAACTGTTTATTAGCAGATAGGTCTTTTTAATTCATGCTCAGTTCAACATTTTCGCCATAAGACTTCGGTACTGACGGACTTTACGATCTTTCGCTAATCCTTTAACTTTCTGCCCGATTAAATTTGCCATTTTGTGTTTCTGACTGCAATTTTGCTGCATCAAGTTATCGAGCTTCTGAACAGATGCCATTATTTCAGGATGATACTCGTATTTTAATATTATTACTCGTCTTTAACCATAATTTATAACATTAACTTCTATACAATGTAACTTATATTACGTAAGTGATAAAGCTGCCGAATGTTATATCTGTTATATCTATCAGCAGATAGATATAACAACTTAGATCTCTGGGTGACGAGCGCAGTGCAGTGCTAGGTAATGATTTGGACTCTTCATGTTCCAATAGCTACGTGTCACTGTGCTGTTATGTGGCAGGCATGTTGCTTACGATCAGGCACATGTCCTGCTCGTCTCGTCATTCTTTATTAAAAAAAAAAATGTCATATTAGTTTTTATTGTTATACTTCTAAGGTTTTTTTTGTTTGTGAAAGACACTATTTATTGTCTCTTTCTCTCTATTTTACCACTTTTAATAGATTAAGTTTGGTAATTTCAATGTTCATAAATGATTAAGTAAGTAAATAAGTAGTTCCTAAATATGTAGATACTTTTTTTAAACGTACGAAAATATACATAGTAGAAAATTAATTATCTAGAAACAGTATCAACCGAAGACTTCCCTCTAAATTAATATAATTCGATAAGACAAAGTAAAGCTCATGCTCTACTTTGTCTTATCGAATTCGATTTAAGCAATGCTGATCTGAATCTACACAAAAATTGGACTAATATAAGCCTTACGTACACCTTGAAAACAATAATTAAGTAGCCATTAACCAAGAATTGAAGTTGAAGTTGACGAATACGCCATTAAGGTTAATTCGACAATCATTTGTCATCGAAATGTAATTGATTTTCTGAATGTTTTATATCTGAATTCTAGCAAACATAAGTCGGACTAGACCGACCATATCACATATATATGAGTTACCCGTTACTAAATTAATTATGTATTCTAGCACTTTCTTATGAATTCTAAAACAAATTAGCCTGTTTTCTAACCAGTGATTACAAAATGAACTAATCAAACAATCAAAATTGCCGCATCAATTTAATTCCCATTTGATTTGATTATTTCATTGGCATTGAGATTGATGCAATAAGTACTTATTACGCACTAAAGGTGAGTCAGAATCGACTAAAAATGTACACTTTTTCTAGAAAATACTTTATTAACAAAAGTTTGCCACCGCATTCCAAGCAAGCAAATTTCGTCAGGGATTACATTTATTTACTGTTGCGTATACTCAAGTATCACGCGAATATTTCTTTTTGTTAAGCATTGATAAAAAAAACCGTTCGTGATATTAAAGAACCTCAGGGACAATTTTTTTTTCGAAAAGACCAAATCCGTCTTCAATTTAAAATTAAATTCAGATATTCGACCCAGCGAGCAACACGGAAGGGAGTAGCCTTAGCTAAAAAATATTGTTCAAATCTTTCTGTCATTTCTTGCGGGAGGGGAAGTTGCACACTAGCGCAAAGCCTCACTATTACATACAAAACATACCTGTACCGATCCATTGCCGATCACACTCACACAACCAAATCACTAACACATAAAAAATAAAGCACCATTCACAAATCTAGCCCCGCCCTCACGCCACAGTATATTATCAAACTCCATGGTCCACGCGGACTTGTACTTTGACAGAGGGGAAACGCTGTGTATGCCTACTCCCTTCCGTGTTGCTTGCTGATTCGACCAAATGTCACAAGAATCTGTCACTACGTTGTCTATAGGTATCTATGAAAGCAAATTTAAGTTTTTTGTTAAATTTTCAAAACCTATAATTTGCGAGAAAAATTATAATGGATAATTGGATGTTTTGATGTTTGTTGCTCAATCACGTCGCAACGTATGAATGGATCGGGTTGAAATTTGGAACACAGTTATACATATTATAGTCTTGTATTGTATGTATAACCGTGTTCCGGGCTTTTTATACGTTTACAAATAGGCTTCATATTATCCCGAAAAAATAGCGGCAACGACAACTGCGCAAGTACAACCACTAGACGCTTCGTAGTTATCTTTTAAAAAGTGGCGAAGCAAACAAGGAACTGTGATGGAGTGATAAACTAATGTTATATTTATAATCTATTTATAACACTCTTTGACCTAATGCGTTTACGGAAACAAAGATTGTCTATCAAGCAGCATACTACTATTGAAGCATGACAAACTGAATGTCGTGGTTTGTCGCAAAATAGGACCTGCGTTATTCTATCCTACGTTAATCTTACTAATATTATATACTAGCAGTGCTCTGCGGTTTTACCTACGTGATGCCCGTTCTCCGGGGTAGAAAGTACCCTAAAAACTCTGTGTTATTTACTTAGCATTAAATAAATAAAATATTGGTGGACAATTCAAACACAACACTATCTGACCCCAAACTAAGCAAAGCTTGTGTGATGGCGGCCAGATAGCTGATATAATACTTATATAGTTTTAAATACATACTTATTATACATAGAAACACCCAGACACAGTGCAAACATTTGAATTCATCACACAAATATTTGCACTGGGTGGGAATCGAACCCACGACCCTCGGCTTCGCAGGCAGAGCTACTACCAACTAAGCCACGAGGCCAGCCAAGTATTCATATTTATATCAGTAATTATCTATCTGTGTACCAAATTTCATTAAATTCCCCTTAGTAGTTTTTGCGTTATAGAGTAACATACGTACAAACATTTCGTGTTATAATATTGGACAGAGATCTATATAGTGACACACAGCCATTGGGACATGAAGAGCCCAAATCATTACCTAGCACTGCACTGCGCTCGTCACACAGATATCTAAGGTGTTATATCTCTAAGCCCAGTTATTTCTCTAGAAACTGCCGTTTGAGACTACGAAGCCGACCACCATGCCTAGAACACCCTTGAGTCAGTTAACTCAAGAGCCCGTCGCCAATGAAGAGGATCTTCCTCGACACTGGTCCCCGACTTACCCCAAGACACTTGATTGATTACAGCGGCATAGCAGCGGAGCAAAACGTAGGTACGCGTCAAACTGACTGGCCTCGTGGCTTAGTTGGTAGTAGCTCTGCCTGCGAAGCCGAGGGTCGTGGGTTCGATTCCCACCCAGTGCAAATGTTTGTGTGATGAATTCAAATATTTGCACTGTGTCTGGGTGTTTCTATGTATAATAAGTATCTATTTAAAACTATATAAGTATTATAAATATCAGCTCTCTGGCCGCCATCATACAAGCTTTGCTTAGTTTGGGGTCAGATGGTGTTGTTTGTGAATTGTCCACCAATATGTTATATATGTATAAAAAAAAACTTTTTGAACGGGTGAAATTATGTGAGTTCGCGTCACGGACATGAGTAATAACAGTACATCTGGAGCTATAGAGGTGATGTTTTGCGCAATATTAGATTTTTTATAGTTTATAGGCATGTCCTGCTCGTCTAGTCACATGAGCAGAACATGGCTCCCACATAAAAGCACAATGACACACAGCTAATGGAACATGAAGAGTCCAAATCATTACTTATCACTGCACTGCGCTCGTCACACAGAAACGTAAGATGTTTAATCTCTATGCCCGGTAAATTCACTGGAAACATTGCCCTTCAAACCGGAACGCAGTAATGTTCACACATTACTGCTTGGCGGTAGAATAACTGGCAAAGGTGTGGTACTGGTACTTCCCCAGACAGACTCTGTAAACAGTCCTACCACTACAAAAAATAGTGCTGTTCAGTAAAATTCTGAGTTCTCACTTCTGTCGGCAGTCCCTATGACTGCCAATTTTAAAAAAAGGTAAGTCAATTAAAAAGTACAGCCTTACATGGAAATAATGGCACGTGACCGATATGGGAACTAACACTGTCGTGAAGCCAACCAGGGTTGCCGATGCCCGATTTTCCGTTGCCCACGCTCTTTTTTTTTTTATAGCATAGAGTGACGAGACGAGCAGGTCATGTGCCTGATGGTAAGCAACATGCCTACCACATAACAGCACAGTAACAAGCAGCTATTGGAACATGATAGTCCAAATCATTACCTAGCACTGCACTGCGCTCGTCACCCAGAGATCTAAAATATTATGTCTCTAAGCCCTGTAATTTCTCTGGAATCATTGCCCTTCAAACCGGAACACAGTAATGATTGCACATAACTGCTTAGCGGTAGAATATTTGGCAAAGGTGTGGTACTTCCCCAGGCGGACTCTGCTAAGAGTCCTACCACTACTAAAATCTGCTCTCCTGGCAACGTCACCCAAGCGCCATAATTTCGTGGTACGCATACATTTCCCTTAGTGTCATCCAGCCTCAAGTATTTCCGGACTGCGGCACGCAGCGTGCACTGATAAGAGTGATAAGATTGTTTACTCACGCAGAATTTCTTCCTATTGCATCATGGACACGGCACATGTGACGCGGTGATAACGCTCGTATCAACAACATTTGTACGTCTGCCTAAAAAACCAAGTATTATGAACTCAAGCTACAAATAAATACAACCAAATGAGAGTATAAGAAACGGACCAATAGTTACGTAAGGCAATAATTGTGGGCCACGGTTGTGTATAAGCTGCTCCGTTTCTGTTCCCACTGCTGGGACTCGAAGCTTTCTTTCACAAGGAGAGTGTCAAGACCATAATACACCACGCTAGCGCTGCGCTGGCTAAATGCGGGTTGATGGATGCTACTCGTATCATCCATCAAAAGAATGTCCTCGAATGTCCTCGAAAGAAGCCTTTGTCGGAAAAGGCTGGTTTATCGACGATGTATTATTTCTTTAGCGTTTAAGCCATTGGTGACATGTTGTACATTTTCTCTGGAAAGAAAACTCAGAGAAGCAGACAGGATTCAAACCCACGAACGACCTCACGAGTGAGAATCGGATGACCTCACCATTAGAACCCACGGGGTCTGTAGGCGCAAATATGACGTGCTGGAAAAGGCCTGCGAGTTGCGCTTAATTTTTTTTACAAGCAAAACTTTGAAATACTTATCTCCCAATTACATTTTATTTATTTTTGACTGCATGTATCAATTACCTATTCTAGTAATTCGACCATTCACTCTTAACGTTCCCCTCTCTTCCCCCTCGGGTTCCCACCCAGTAGGGGTCATCCGAGGTCGATCGTTTCATTTGCGCCAGAAATGAAACCAATCGCATGTGTCATAAAAATACACAAAAGATAAATTGACATTAGGAATCGGTCTTTATCATTTTACATCTTCAGATAAAATGATCTGCCCAAAATTCTAACATTCTTTCTCATTTGCAGAAACGAAGGAAAAGATGGGCGAAAGGCGAAGAGATTTATTAAAAGGGGTAAAATTAGTTGAAAACGACGTTCATAATGATGGAAAATAAAAAACATTCATATTTTCACTTTTTCAGGTAGGTAAAAGATTACCTACTTCCAAATCGGTAAAGGAAAAAGTAGTCTTAGTAATTTTCCTCCCCAGCGATTTAATCCATCCAATCAAAACCACAAATAGGTATTTAGTACGTTCTGCGTACTTATCTGCTTTTACCTGTGTACATGTACCTGTTACCCTTATCACGATAAATAAAGTGGCGTGATTGATAAAAGAGAAAATCCCTTGTTCATATCTATCTGATAATTTATAACAGATCGGCGGCGGTGAGTAATCCGAGCCACATCCGCGACGGTATCGTAAACTCACTGTGACTGTCAGTTTGTGGACATGGGTTTTTTTTTAATGGGGGGCGCGAAAGGATTACTAGGGAGGCGTGGACCGAATTATACTTGTTATGAGCTGTTCACTAATGACCAAGGAAAAAGAGCTTATTTAGGTAAAGTATGCTAACTTTACTATGCATGAGCCATAAGCATGTTCCTACATTCCTAACACGATTGGGACTCGGGGCTTTCACTCAGCGAGGAAAGAATCAAAGCCACAATCTAGCCTAGTGCAAGTTGGCAAATTAAACTCGAACGAAGAGGTTTGACTCTACTTTTGTGATAAGAACATCTAGGCTGCGGAACGGTTTGCTTAAGTGGGTTTTACTCGATAGTTACAAGCTTTGGTGTTTTCAAATCGAGACTGAGTCGGTTTCTACTAGATAAGCACGTTCCATCGTAGACCGCATCGTTGTATAATATCAGGTAAGGTTACGATCAACTGTAGTAAGCCTTATAGTTAAAACAATTACGATGTCGTACTTGTATTTAATTCGACGTTCCACTTTCCCCAAACTACCTCGACTAGGCTTAGTTCATTTGACACTGTAATCATTTTCTTACAGTTCGTATTTAGCTATAATGAGATTGCTCCATTTTTCATACAAAAGTCAAAAACACCGAATGTAGACTACAGGGCTGTGTACAAAATTGATGGGTAATTCCCCAGGAGACTTACCCATGTACACTCTTCTAATCCATTATTCCGCAACGCCGTACAAAAATCATGTGACAAGTGAAAAAGATCGAGAGTTACTACCCCTATCTTCACCTGCACTCAGTTGGACAGCTTGCAAATTACAGAATAGTGCTGAATGACATTATTATATTATACCCTTCTATCTTTCTACATAGGTCATCGTCATATAGTTTGTATATGTATCATATACAGCCTCAGACACAGAACAAATACTTGTATTCGTCAAACATTTCCGCTGGGTGGGAATCATACCTACGATCCACAGTTTTATAGATAGATTTACTACCAACTACCAACGAAGCCACTAGTAAGGCTAGTCATTGCACACTAAATGTTTCGAAAAACAGAGATCAGCTTGGTTGGGTCAAATTCTCAAAGTTTTTTCGGTCATATGACTTTATTGAGGAAAAAACAGTTTTCTACACTTCGTCAACGTAAAGTTTTTCTAATAGTTCTATACAATTGCAATTCACGATGATCACGAATTCGTTGAGTAGGTCATGGAGTAAATAAAACACAATCCGATAATATCATTGAGTCATAGTTTGTTATATTTAGTAGTATAGGGATATAGGGACTAACGGCATGTTCCGGCTTCGCTCGGATATTGTCATAAAAAGAGAAGAAGTATTTAATTGCTTGAAATCACAGATAAAACGTTTACTAAAAACGAAACCTAGCTAGATCGATTAATCGCCCCCGACCCCCCTGCATACTAAATTTTTATAACAATCGTTTGGACCAAATCCTATTATTATCCTACTAATATTGTAAATGTCAATGTTTGGATGTTTGTTGCTCAATCACCTCGTAACGTATGAACGGATCGGGCTGAAATTTGGTACACAGTTAATTTATAGTCTGGAAGAACACATAGATATTTTATCAACAACGGGAATGGGAACAAATACATGTCAATGTTGGGATGTTTGTTGCTCGATCACGCGGATTGGAACACGATGAGTCCAAATCATTACCTAACGCTGCACTGCGCTCGTCACCCAGAGATCTGAGATATTATATCTCTAAGCCCAGTAATTTCACTGGAAACATTGCCCTTCAAACCGGAACACAGTAATGCTTACACATTACTGCTTGGCGGTAGAATAACTGGCAAAGGTCTGGTACTTCCCCAGCTGGCCTCTGCAAGAGTCCTACCACTAGGTACTAGTATGAACGGATCGAGCTGAAATTGGGAACACGGGTAGGGTGGGTAGGTTATATAGTCTGTTTATCCCGGCAAAATAACGGGAGCGGGAAATACGCAGGTGAAACCATGGGGCTTATCATTTATAGGTTTTTAATTTTCAAAATATTCGCTTAGCTTACAATAGACTTTTGAAATAGGTATCATTAGTGTTCTTTTAAATTTGGTCGCTTTTAGTATAGATTTTCCATCACCGATATGTGTAATTTTTAGCAGTATAAACGTAGCTAGACAGGTAACGTATAGTGCCACATTAGTGTTATTAATACCAAAATTCTAAGTTATACGTTTTCACAGTTACTAGGTACGTAGGTACTTAGGCAGTGACTTGCAATCTACCTGTTGAGAATGCGCGGTACTTTGATGTTGCTCAATGTCAGGCCCCTCATACTTATTTCGCCACTAAATATTATCTGCCATAATTTATAATTAGATTATTTAAAATTGTATGTGATCGAAATTTATCATTTTTGGAAACCAATACATTGGTTCCATCTTCTTCTTATATATAAAATTCTCGTGTCACAGTGTTTGTTTCCTTACTCCTCCGAAACGGCTTGACTGATTTTTACCAAATTTTATATGCATATTCAGTAGGTCTGAGAATCGGCTACTAGCTATTTTTCATACCCCTAAGTGTTAGGGGTTGTTCACCCCAAAAATTTTTTTTTAATTTTTGGTTAATTTTTTTTGTTTTTATTTTTTTATAATGTGGCGTTAAAAAATACATACAACCCTAAATTTTCACCCGTTTAGCATCAACCCCTGTTTTTTTATAGCCATTTTAGTAATTTAATCATTTGACAGTGAACTCCTAAACGGCGGGACCGATTAGAATATTTTTTTTTGTGTGTGTATTCGAAGATAACTTAAATTCACAAATAAGCCCCGCAGATGGCGCTGCAGACAGTGTCTAGGTTATGTCCGAGCGAAGCCGGAACGGGCCGCTAGTTTCATATAATATACGCCGTTATTTTTTTTGTATTAGCAAAATTTTAACAGGCTATGTAGACAACATAGCACATTGTAACTGTGCAATAAGTTTACTCTTAAACTCAATGTTAAAAAATGTTGAAATTTACAAAAATCCTGCCTAAAAGTATGTTTGTAAACAAAACACTACGACGTCATCTATAATATAAAAATGAATCGCAAAATGTGTTGGTAAGCGTATCACTCAACAACGGCTGGACCAATTTGGACAATTCTTTTTTTTAAATGTGCGTTGAAGTCCAAGGATGGTTTTTACGGCGAGAAAAAAACAAATAATTGTCGGGAAAACCCTGAAAACAGCCCATTTCTATTTCCCATACACACGTTTTCTAACTAAAATGTTAAGGGTATTTGAGCTTTATTGCTATGTGATAAAGTTCATATTCAATAAAGCGCTTTCCCATACAAACGTTTTCTAACTAAATTGTTAAGGCAATTTGAGCTTTATTGCTAAGAAATAAAGTTCATATTAAATAACAAGCACTCACTTATGTCTAAGCAATATATGTGTGTTTCTAACGTCAAGGAGTCAATTTGCACTTTATTCCCGCTGCACAAAGTTCAATTTCCATCATATCTATCAAAACAGTGTGCGTGTGTGCGTTGCAGAATAGGAGGATGTCGCCGGATGTCACCGTTCCGAAACTCACTCAGAAGAAACTCAACAAAAGAGATGACATCGCGAGCCAGATCAAATTGAATAGTCACAAAACGTAAGACTCATAGATCATTCGTAATGATTTTCAATTTGGTCGGCTTCACGACATTATTTATTTTGATTTAGTTTCGGAACGCGATGTAAAATGCGTCAGTTTTCACGTCATTATATCAATCAAATGTCAGTCACGTGTCAGTCAAACACAAACCGCGTAACAAAATTGTTTTATTATTTTGAATTATTAATTTAATATCTGTGCAAAATTATTTAAATACACATGGGCTGTGGAGCGCAGTATTTTTGGAGTAAAACTAACGGACAGAATACGAAACACCATACTGCTTTCCAAAATCGGAATAGCCGATGTGACTAAAAAAGCAGCCAATTTGAAGTGGGATCGGGCATGACATGTTTGCCGCATGTCGGATGATCATTGGGCCAAAATTACCACACGGAGGAAGCCAGATTGCAAACGTCGACGCGGCAGACCAAAGAAACGATGACAAGTCAACCTCCACAAATATTGGAAAGACTGGACTGTATTAGCCATAGAAAGAAAAAAGGGGAGGGAGGGAAGCCGTTGCCCAACATTGGAACAAGACAGCCACATGATAAATAAATATTAATACATATTACGTAAATGAGATAGATGCAAATTAATTTAATTTCAAAATTCAAGAACAAATTACAGGCAAACTGAGGATTTATAAATCAGTTGATTCGGTGACTTATCAAGATGATGTCGTCAACTACTATCCACGGGAATTTTTGAACTCGCTGGATTTTCCAGGATTGCCACCTCCCATCTTCATTGAAAGTTGGATCGGTAGTTAAAATGTTGCGAAATATCAAAGAACCGCGTCTTTGCAACGGCGCACGGTTAGCTATAAAAATACTGAACAACGTGATAGAAGCAACTATACTGAAAGGAAAGTATAAAGGGGAAGACATTTTGATACCACGAATCCCAATGATTCCAACTGATGTACCATTTGAGTTTAAACGACTACAGTTTCCAGTGCGGCTTGCTTCTGCTATGACCATAAACAAGTCCCAGGGCCAACCATAACACGCTTAGCGCCAAGCCCTATATGCAAATATACTACCAAATTTTCACAACTTTTAATAATTTTTTGTGTTGTGAGATGTTAAAATGGTATAGAAAATAATCACACCCCGTCATCCCTTTCTTTTTTACCGGTGTGTATATTTTTTACACGTGGCCTGGGAATACTTTATTTAGATAAACTATTCCCCAGGTCATGCGTATCAATAAAGATACACATTTCGTAATGTTATTTCTCTTTGTTTCTCTCTAGAATGCACATTTATTATGCAACCAAATATTATCTCTAGAAATTTACCATCACACAATTCAGGGAACAAATAATTGTAGTTTTACTAAAACGATCTGCTCAGTTAGCCGGAGATGAAGTGTCATCAGTCCCTATTATGACAAGAAAATCGTTTAAGAGAAAACATTATCTCATAAGTAACAAAGATGGAGAGAAAATTGTACGCTGAAGATGTGCTATAAAAATTATGACAGGAAAGTTATTGGTGGCAAGACTTTCAGAGCAGTTCAAACAACTACAAAATGTATGTATGTGAAAGTTTTCTGTGTCAAAAATGTTTCAATAATATTTACTGATTTATTTTGAACTTAATAAATTGATTATTTAGTTTCTAAGAAACTTTTTTTTTTTTAAATTATTTCAAAGTGATTATAATTTTTCTCTTAACATCTCTTTAACTGATTGTTCGATTCCCAACCCAAAACCACTGGGAAAATATTCGGATACACACTGCTAACTGAAATGAGTAATAGTGTGTATCATAAACTATACACACTCCTTACGACAGTGTGTAAACTGTCTCAAAAACTCCTAAACGATAATACATATGGCGCTGAGCGTGTTAACATGTTTGTGGTATTAATCTAGAAAACCCATGTTTCTCACATGGTCGATTGTATGTTACATATTCCCTCCCGTGTTCGAAAACCATCATATTTGTTTGTCTATGTGCCAGGTAATAAAAAAAAAAACAACGTATAAGTATTACAAAGCACTACAATGAAAATAAAACTGATTTTTGGTAATAACTTGATTAACAATAAAGGTATTTATCATCATCATCATCAGCCTATTTAATGTTCGTTCACTGCTGGACGTAGGCCTCTCCTAATGAACGCCACAAGGTGCGGTCTTCTGCATTCTGCATAAAAAGATTATTACTAGCTTTTAAATGTTTATGTACGTTGAAATAAATATGTTTTTCATAAAATAGTTACTTTATGCGGTTCACAGAATACATCTCTTAAGTTTCAACAGTATAGTTATTATAGTTTCGAAAAAAGTGGTTATGACATATATATGGATGGACAGACAGACAGACACAACGAACCCATAAGGGTTCAGTTAGTACGTTTTACGGAACCGTAAAAATGGATCTTCGAAATGTATGTACGCTCATAACTTTTGAATGACTGCACTAAATATGATGATTCTTTTCTCTATGTATTTATTATTGTCGGGAAAAGATTTGTACAGCAGAAAGGTTAGAAAATGTAGACGAAAAAATACATGGTGGTACGAAGTTCACCGGGTCAGCTAGTTATCAATAAAAATTACGCCGTAGTATTCTCTTTTGCACAGCTATTTGCATCTCTCTCACTCTTTTGTGGCCTACCTGCGACGGCTTTTCGCCCTGGACTTACGACAACCGCGCGCGTCTGCCTTGCAAAACTACCTACTTTTTATAATTTCAAATTATGTAATATTTTTCCTTCATAATTTCATTGACCGGCACATTTACATTCAGTTTAGTTACTTTAATCTTTACACGCTAGATAAGGTTAGAAATAACGTGTTTTTTGCATAAATATGCATTAATATGCAAAAATTAAAATGTAAACAGCTACTACTATCACTAATTTACTAAACTATTTATACTTACAGTTATTTAGTATTTGTTCCAAATAATTTCCACTACCATGATCGATACACACACGCCCCTTAAACCAGGCATACTGCTCTGGCATTTCACTTCGTTTTAAGACTTGTGTAGTGTCCGATTCCCCAAAATAAATACGGCGTTTTATTATACTCCCAAAAAGAGATAACATTTGTAACGTTTCACTTGTATTTTTACCGCATACACTACGATTTAAAATCAACTCTGACCTTAACAGCGATCGACACGTAATTGAAGAAATGCAGGTGATTATTCCTTTTGTTTTTCAAGTAACTTAAGGGTAGGCGTAAATAAATAGCACTGATACGAACACTACAAAACTCATGCTTGTCAGTGACCATAAATTGGATAATTTCCGTGAAATTTTTTCTTCTTCGGATTTTCGGTTGTTTTTCAGATTGTGTTCAGTAATGGCAGTAGATAATGCTGTTAAAATTTTGCTAATTCAAAAAAAACTTAGAATACTAGCAGCACCCTTCGGTTTAGCCCGCGTAGTTCGTGTTCCCGTACCCAACCGATCCACGAACCAATACCACGCTGAATGGCAATGTACGTTGAGCTAAATAAAATCCAGCGTTTTGATCACGCGTCACGTTGACTCATCACTCGGAAAGGTTATTTGAAAGTGAGATGAACTCTTGTCAAACACGGATCCAATATCTCTACATCAAACTTTTCAACTATGTTGTTACCTTCCAAGGTTTATGAGACGCACAGAAGAATTAGCCGCTGTACCAGCCTTCCCATCTTACAGACACACATAGTAATATGTGTGTCTGTAAGATATGATAGTGCCTAATTATCAAGGTTATACCATACGACCTAACTTCCATAGCACAAGAGACAAGGGTCGTCAATATACATAACTAAATTCAGTCTTTGCTCCGAGTTTAATTTCCCCCTAGATACCTATTGATATTTGTTCATGAATGTTAGAAACTACAACTACAAAAACCTATTTGTTTACCTCTACATATGTATTCACTTAACCACTTGCATTATAATGTCTATATTTAGAACACAGTCACAATAACTGGGATTCGCTAACTTTCCACTTCTCAAGAGCGGAAATTTTACTCCGTCAAGATAATAGCTGTCCCAATAAATTACGAGATATAGTTCACAACTTCTGACGTATTTAATACGTAATATATTAATACAATTACATTTTAACATTAATTTACATCTTTTTCCCTAGACTTCGGTGCAGACCTGCAGACAGAGGGATTTCCTTATTGCAGAGCGGGTGATGAAAGGGGATTTTTGCACTATGTTACACTATATTTCATCACACAAATATTTGTACTGATTAGTTTTAAATTATACCTAAGAAATATATTATTTAAAAAAACGTAACACACTACCTAATCTATTCCTAATCTATTACTATTCTAATCTATTATTCTGCAACGCCGTACAAAAATCATGCGACAAGGAGAAATGATCGAGGTTGCAACCCCGCATCTTCGACTGTACTCAGTTGGACAGCTTACAAGTGACGGCATAGGGCTGAATCTTATTACTTTATACCCTTCTATCATCCTACATAGGTCTCCTGGTGGTTCATTTACTACGTAAATTTTGTTCACGGGCCTGTAGTCTATATGTATTCAAGTGGTCGTCAAATTTCGACACTTTTCACATCAAAGATAACTTTTTGTGGAACATTTAAACATTGTTTTTTTGTGTTGCAGGTTCGTCTTGTTGTAAAAGTTGTTCATTGTTAGTAGATCGCACTTTTATGTATTGTTGAAGTGAAAACTTCTTTTGGCGCGCCACAGAAAGATTTTTCGTGAATTGAATTCTAGCAATTCGGGAATGATAAGAAATTTTCACGTGAACTCGGGACCATGGCGATTGGCTATCTAGAAATGCGTCAGCATTTCCAATTGGCTATCTAGCGTCAGCATTTCTAGATGGCCATAGTCATGGCCACTCCCTCCCGTTTCACCCGCGTAGTAGTATGTTTTCACTTCTATCGGCAGTTCCTATGACTGTCAAAAATGGCAGTTATCAATCGTATCTTCGTACTGAACAGCCAACTAGCCTGGTGCCTGGTGTTAAGCAGCCGCCTATTAAATTATACCATTGCTGGGACTCGAGGACTTCTCTCGCAAGTAGAGAGTCAAAGGCGTGATCCAATACCTACGTTGGCTGAGCGGGTGCTGACGAATAACGCATGATTCCGAAACATTCTTGGATCATGCCACTATCTTCACTATGTTGTCCTACACCGTCAGAGCCAGTGATGATGACGAACACATACATCTGGAGTTGAAAAAATACTAAGAGGTGGTATTCAAACTAACGATCTCACGATAGTGAATAGCATGTTCTAGGCCCCCCACATTTTCATACGGCGTCACCATGAACCTGAAATTATGTCCAAACTACACGAGATTAGTTTTTCAAGCTAGGATAGCAAGCTAGTGTTAGTATGCTAGCAAGCTAATACCTACTGCTAGTATCGTGTTGACAAAACTAGCCTTGCGTAGCGTTGTCTACACGCCAGCTAGACTACGCAACTAGAGATTTACTACGATAACATGGCCCGCCCCTCCAAATTACTGTTTTAATGTGTGTAGTCACATCCTTACGAAAGAGTTTGTACGTAGTTGTAATTATTCGTATGTAGTTGTAATTAGTCGAGCAACAAATCCATAGATTTGTTAGCTCGACTAGGTGTTTGACGGCAGTAGCAGTACGCACACATGCGTTGTAAATACTTTCACAAATACTTTCGAACGTTTTGAATTCTGGAGGGGCGGGTCATGTTATCGTAGTAAATCTCTACTAGAGCTACTAGACTAAGGCCAATTGTCCACGTAGCTGCACGACATCCGCACGATTTCGACAATTGTCGGATGCAAGACGAATGCTTGCATCTTGCGTACAAATAATGAAGTCTGTGTCCACGAAACGACAACGACACGACAGCCGCACGTCTTGCGTTTGTTCGTAGGATGCATGCATTCGACAAAAGACGCGTGCGTGGCCAGTAGGACTAAAGCTACGCAAACTAGAAGTACTAACTTGCTATCCTTGCTTGAAAAACTAGCCTCGAGGCCTCGGGCATTACGGCTGGCCTAGTCGGGAGAACGACTGCCGAATCGGAGCACCCGGGTTCAAATCCCACGCGAACCACTGTTTTTTCCAAGTGATGTGCGTAACGGCGCTAACTTAAAAACGATGAAGGAAAAGTGTCATCAAATCTACCAAATTGCACTGGGCCAGCGTGGTGGATTATGGCCTTGGCTCTCTCCCTGCGAGAGAAAGCCCCGAGTTGTCGGAACATTTAGTGGTAGCGCTTTTTGAGAAACCGATTCAACGGTGGGTGTGGAAGACCCACAGATTTTATCTCATAGGTTACCTACATCCATTCGCGTCAACTGAGTGTTATCATTCGTGTAGCAAGAGTGAATTGGTGTATGGGTATTCCAGATGAGCTTAACGTAAGTAGTTAGAAAAGTATGAAGCGTAGTGTAGTTTTAATTTGTATCCTAGTTTTGTAAATAATTGCTTTGCTTGTTAGATAGTTTTAGTTTCGTACAGATCTTAGACGTAACTCTGTGTTTCTGTGTAGTTTCACATAAATTAGTTTATTATTTACTGACTCTATTTGCTTAAAGATATTTACCACAAAATACAACTGAATATACGATTACAAGTAGGAGTGTATAGTATATAGGTACTACTCATACTATATCATTTGCTGACTAATATACACGCTCACACATTTCGTGGCGATACGTCGATGTATTGAAACTATTGTCGTAGCTTTGTGAGTCTAATAATTTAGCAGGATGAACCTACAATAGTCAGTGACACGTAGAACTACTAAAAAACTTGAACTTCTAATAATACATTTATGGATAAATGTACAAGATGATAAGAAAATTAGCACGTCTTCAAGAATCAAAATATGCGGATCTTGACTTAACTTAGTACGAAGCGATTTCGGTCAATCCAATCAACACACCTGTCGATAATCTACATCAGGTGATGTTTAATAGGTAAAGAAAGAATTTCTCATTTGATAACAGTTTATTACTTTGTTTTTCGGTCCGTGGCGTGACGTCACTGATAACCTGATAAGAATCATCGCCATTCATACCATTGAAGCGGCATGGCGTCATTGGCTGAAGATAGCACGTGCTTGAAGTGTGCAACCAATTTAACAGGCAATTGTAAGAGGTGGCTACAATCGTAACTTTCTTACAAAACATGTGTAAATGGAGGAAAGTTTTGGTTCAATCCTTCGGTCAACTTTTCAAGTAAGTTGGTAGATGAGTATCAGATAATTCTTGTAGTCATGCGACACGAGTGCGTGTGTTCTTTATATCTGTGTAGTGAACACACGTTTCCACGTATGTTGATTTCAATACAAGCTAAAGTTGCACACACCCTGAAACGAACTGATAAGATCAGGTAAGTGCAATTTGAATTTAGGTATTTAAGGTTCCGTAACTTTGGCTTAAAACAAAATCAAAGCTTCGTTACATTTACCTACTTAACAACGTACTACAGAACTTAGGCTGCGGTTTCACTGAGGCGGAGTGGAGCGGTGCGGAGCGGGGCTGAGCTGTGAAAAGAGGTGGGTGTTCCACTGAAGCGGAGCGGACCTCTCGGCGCTAGCCTAATCTAGCCTGTTTTCCCGATATTTAAACAATTTTGCTCCTCTCCGCCAATGTTGTTTCCTTTAAAGCGGAGTGGAGAAGAGATGTGGATATCAAGCCATGTGATTAGTGAATCGCGGCACAGCTCGTCTCCACTCTGCTCCGCTCCGCCTCAGTGGGTGGTTCCACTGTCTTAAGCTAAATTTTATTGTTTTGGGGATCGCTTGACGTAGCAAACGTCAAATGAACAAAAAAGTAAGGACGCGGAGCTGGCTGTGACTTTCCTAAAAATGCAGGTTTTTGGCTCGCATAAACCTGAAGTAAGTATGTTAATTACAGCGCGCTGTAAGTAATTATTCCACTTGCTTTTTGCAAAAAAATGCTGAAAATCTTGGGAAAATACCTATTAAAAGTATTAAGTCTAGTAATCGCTAAAGTTATTGAAGAATTCTCAAATCAACGGTGCCATGATTTCGTAGCCATCATCATCAGCCCACCCTAGTCCAGTGCTGGATATAGGCCTCTCCTATGATATGCCACTCAACGCTATCCTCTGCTTTTCTTTTCCAGAAACTGCCTGCTGCCTTAGGTATATCGTCACTTCATCGAGTTTCAGGGCGTCCTACGCTACGTTTGTATATTCCCGGTCTCCACTCTAGGACACGTCTACCCCAACGGTTAGCGGTCCTTCGACTAGACTAGATTTCGTAGGAGAATAATACTTATATTATCCAGAATATAATTTGTACTACCTATGTACCTATATCATATATTCTCTGAAAATTTTATTAGAAAAAACCTAATTCATAGTTCTCAAATATATATTTTTGACGTGATAACGTCTTATAATTCGATGAAGCCGGCTGCTCGCCCACAAAACATGACGTCATGTACCGTTACCGTCGGTCGTTACCGTCGGTCGTTACCTCGCCGCATGTTTGTTACAGTTGTATTAATTATTTCGACCAGTAGTTCAAGCGGGGATGTAGCTCAGTGGTAGAGCGTTCGCTTTGCATGTGAAATGCCCCGGGTTCGATCCCTGGCATCTAAAAGCTTTTTTGCATTGTTTTGATTGAAAATGACTAAATTCTACTGATTACTTTTTACATACAAATCTATTAAACAAATGAAATTAAAATTTTCTTTTGAAAAATGCTACCATTCCATCAGTATTTTCTTAAGACGTTGTCACGTTCAACTATCGTCAGTAAACCGACTTTACAGACAATTTTTTTTTTTTACTTTGATTTGTACTTAGATTATCCTTGGAACATTTTTTTACAAATAGACTTTGACTTATCTCTTTTACTCTTATTGTTTTGTGCCGGAACTCTAAATATTTAAACATTATCTATTATCAGAATAGGTATCGTTATCGTTCTCAATGGAGTTATAAGTAATAACAGGAACGTGCCGCGTCTCGAGCCGCGCGTGTCCTGTTTTCGTCTACGTCTTATCAATAGATTAAAACATAGTTAAACGTATTACGAAACAATCACGCCATTTCGATAGAACGCTGATAATGGATAAGAAATTCAGTACCTACAAATTCATTTTTGATTCGTGGACTATCAACGCTGGGGCAAAGTAATATATACACTTCATTTATTGCAGGAAAGATTCCGGTATTTAGGATCAGTGTCAGATTAAAGCTGCTTAAATAAGTACATAATTGCAAATACACTACACGAAGCGCTTTTATAGTCTTGGTTTCAAAAACAAAGCATTTATTTCATTTTAATCCCTGACGCAAAAACGACAGTCATTATTAGTTTGACGTTTCTATGTGTGTGTGTGCGTCCGTGCGCGTATGTTTGCGTACGTACGTGCGTATTAGCTTGCGTGCGCCACCGGATGCGTCTGAAAATTATGTCGGACTGGGCCAACCATATCACACGGGACTTTCCCGATTCATAATGTGTAACAACTGTAGCAAGGTAGCATTCCCTGGAAATTACAATGGGAATTACATTTGTACAGCTTATGCCTTACTTTTGGTATGTTTTTTTTATTTTTACATACCTACAGGTTTTGAGGTTTTTTAGTCTGGAAAGTCTACTCATACTCTCGGAATGGGTATCCCCCGACCCATACCTACCCTGGTGTCTTTCTAATAACGTTTTTAAACAGCTCAAAAGACTCTTGGAACATGCCGGTTGCCTCATAATGTTTTTCTTCACTGTTATAGCCAGTGGTGATGACATAGTCAACAATTGGGAAAATAGGTGCAGTTGGGATTCGAATCTACGATCTCGCAGTTGTGTAAACGGGCGTTCACGCCAACACGGTTTTTTCAGGTGAATATGACAGAAATTTAGAATTGTCTTCGGTAGCCTAGGACCCTAGGTCATACAATGTCAGTGGAGATGCAAGGCAGGATCTAATACCACCCTGCCCTTTTTTCTATCGGAATGCTCGTAGCTCGAAAAAACGACAGCGTTTCATGGTTGATGTTCCAAAGACACGAACGAAGAGATTTGACTCTACCTTTGTGATAAGAACGTCTAGGCTGTAGAATGCGTTGCCTGAGTGGGTTTTCCCTGTTGGTTACAATCTTTGTGTCTTCAAATCGAGAGTGAATCGGTTTCTTCTAGGTAAACACGCCCCATCATAGACCGCATCGTCGCTTAACATCAGGCGAGATGGCGGTCAAGTGTAAGCCTATAAAAGTAAAAAAAAAAAAAAGGATACCACAAGCAAGCAGACTGGTTAAAATAGCGAATTGTATTTCGACTAACATTTGACAAATATTGTGCAATTTGGTGATATCTATTTGGGATGAATCCGCCGGGAATCTGGCATTCATCATAGATGATTCATAAAATAAAACAAGTTATTACAGTATGATGAAATCGATTGTTAATTTTTTTTTTTTTTTTTTTTATAGCGTAGAGTGACGAGACGAGCAGGTCATGTGCCTGATGGTAAGCAACATGCCTGCCACATAACAGCACAGTAACACGCAGCTATTTGAACATGATAGTCCAAATCATTACCTAGCACTGCACTGCGCTCGTCACCCAGAGATCTAAGATATTATGTCTCTAAGCCCTGTAATTTCACTGGAATCATTGCCCTTCAAACCGGAACACAGTAATGTTTGCACATTACTGCTTGGCGGTAGAATATTTGGCAAAGGTGTGGTACTTCCCCAGGCGGACTCTGCTAAGAGTCCTACCACTACAACTACACTACTACGCAGTTTCTTTTACTTGAATCAGACAATAAGTATATCGACCTTTTAGTTGGCAACATTGTTGCTCACAACCTCCTTAGGTCGTTGGCTATCTTAGAAAAATAAGTTGTGACTGGTTATTATAAGAATTAATTAATCACGTTATATGATCCTACCAATTTAATAAATGTGAAAGTTCGGTAGTTTGGATATTTTTTGCCTATTTACACGTGGGGAGAATTAAACAGCTATGGTTGAAATTAACATCAGGAACGTAGAGCCAGGAAGAAAGGGACGTAGAACCAATTTTTCAATTACTCTGTACGCTCCGAGTTGATAGGGAAATTACAAGACAAAGAGGTAATCTATATATATAAAAGCGAAAGGTCACTCATCAAGGAATCTCAGAAACTACAAATGCTAGGAATCTGAAATTTTGCATGGAGGTCCCATTTAGCACGTAGGCGCTCGCTAAGACGGGGTTTTGCGAAATTCAACCCCTAAGAGGGTGAAACAAGGGATGAACGGTTGTATGAAAATTCGTGATTTTCAAAGTTATCAAATTTTGTATCTAGACACTTGAAACGAAGCAATTAAATGTTTGTTCTATCAATTTTGTAATTTTGAACTGTATAAGGGTGAAATTGGGTTTCAAATGGGGGATGAATGTCAAAAAAGTTCACAACCGTTGAAGATAAAACCATGAAACTCTGTTTATAGACACTTGACACGAAGCAAACGAATGTTTGTTCTATCAATTTCGTAATTTTGAACTGTACGGGGGTGAAATTGGGGTTGAAATGGGGGATGAATGTCAACATGGAAAATCCTAATCGTTGCAGATAAAACAATGAAACTCTGAATATAGACTCTTGACACGGAGCAAACGAATATTTGTTCTAGCAATTTTGTAAAAGGGATGAAATTGGAGTTGAAATGGGGGACGAATGTCTCTTACGCTTTCAAACCTAATTAACTGAACCGATTTTGATGAAATTGTTTTGTTATAAGCTGTTTTTAGTAACCGTAAATGTGGCTGGGTATAAATATAGGTACTGCCTGAGTTACCTTAGTATTTATTGCGCGCGGACGAAGTCGCGGGTAATAGCTAGTTTTTTTATATTTCTGAGTGACGAGCGCAGCGCAGCTCTCTGTACTAGTACAAATGATTGCGCGATACTGTGCTCTGATAGGCTAACTAAAAAGTGACTAATCATTATGTACATCTCTTGTTTGTGCCGTGATACTATTTTGTATAAAAAAAGGTAAATTTGGGTTCGAAATAGCTCACAGATACTTTTACCCCGAACAAAACAAATGAAAAGCTTAAAGTAGTATAGTTTTTTTCTTAAATCTACGCGGACGACGACGTGGGCTGATGTTAGTAATCAATATTTATAACAATAAATGATTAAAGTCGCTGGTTTGTGCCGCAGTTATCATCTATAATATAAAAATGAATCGCAAAATGTGTTGGTAAGCGTATCACTCAACAACGGCTGGACCAATTTGGACAATTCTTTTTTTTAAATGTGCGTTGAAGTCCAAGGATGGTTTTTACGGCGAGAAAAAAACAAATAATTGTCGGGAAAACCCTGAAAACAGCCCATTTCTATTTCCCATACACACGTTTTCTAACTAAAATGTTAAGGGTATTTGAGCTTTATTGCTATGTGATAAAGTTCATATTCAATAAAGCGCTTTCCCATACAAACGTTTTCTAACTAAATTGTTAAGGCAATTTGAGCTTTATTGCTAAGAAATAAAGTTCATATTAAATAACAAGCACTCACTTATGTCTAAGCAATATATGTGTGTTTCTAACGTCAAGGAGTCAATTTGCACTTTATTCCCGCTGCACAAAGTTCAATTTCCATCATATCTATCAAAACAGTGTGCGTGTGTGCGTTGCAGAATAGGAGGATGTCGCCGGATGTCACCGTTCCGAAACTCACTCAGAAGAAACTCAACAAAAGAGATGACATCAAAGTTGGATCGGTAGTTAAAATGTTGCGAAATATCAAAGAACCGCGTCTTTGCAACGGCGCACGGTTAGCTATAAAAATACTGAACAACGTGATAGAAGCAACTATACTGAAAGGAAAGTATAAAGGGGAAGACATTTTGATACCACGAATCCCAATGATTCCAACTGATGTACCATTTGAGTTTAAACGACTACAGTTTCCAGTGCGGCTTGCTTCTGCTATGACCATAAACAAGTCCCAGGGCCAACCATAACACGCTTAGCGCCAAGCCCTATATGCAAATATACTACCAAATTTTCACAACTTTTAATAATTTTTTGTGTTGTGAGATGTTAAAATGGTATAGAAAATAATCACACCCCGTCATCCCTTTCTTTTTTACCGGTGTGTATATTTTTTACACGTGGCCTGGGAATACTTTATTTAGATAAACTATTCCCCAGGTCATGCGTATCAATAAAGATACACATTTCGTAATGTTATTTCTCTTTGTTTCTCTCTAGAATGCACATTTATTATGCAACCAAATATTATCTCTAGAAATTTACCATCACACAATTCAGGGAACAAATAATTGTAGTTTTACTAAAACGATCTGCTCAGTTAGCCGGAGATGAAGTGTCATCAGTCCCTATTATGACAAGAAAATCGTTTAAGAGAAAACATTATCTCATAAGTAACAAAGATGGAGAGAAAATTGTACGCTGAAGATGTGCTATAAAAATTATGACAGGAAAGTTATTGGTGGCAAGACTTTCAGAGCAGTTCAAACAACTACAAAATGTATGTATGTGAAAGTTTTCTGTGTCAAAAATGTTTCAATAATATTTACTGATTTATTTTGAACTTAATAAATTGATTATTTAGTTTCTAAGAAACTTTTTTTTTTTTAAATTATTTCAAAGTGATTATAATTTTTCTCTTAACATCTCTTTAACTGATTGTTCGATTCCCAACCCAAAACCACTGGGAAAATATTCGGATACACACTGCTAACTGAAATGAGTAATAGTGTGTATCATAAACTATACACACTCCTTACGACAGTGTGTAAACTGTCTCAAAAACTCCTAAACGATAATACATATGGCGCTGAGCGTGTTAACATGTTTGTGGTATTAATCTAGAAAACCCATGTTTCTCACATGGTCGATTGTATGTTACATATTCCCTCCCGTGTTCGAAAACCATCATATTTGTTTGTCTATGTGCCAGGTAATAAAAAAAAAAACAACGTATAAGTATTACAAAGCACTACAATGAAAATAAAACTGATTTTTGGTAATAACTTGATTAACAATAAAGGTATTTATCATCATCATCATCAGCCTATTTAATGTTCGTTCACTGCTGGACGTAGGCCTCTCCTAATGAACGCCACAAGGTGCGGTCTTCTGCATTCTGCATAAAAAGATTATTACTAGCTTTTAAATGTTTATGTACGTTGAAATAAATATGTTTTTCATAAAATAGTTACTTTATGCGGTTCACAGAATACATCTCTTAAGTTTCAACAGTATAGTTATTATAGTTTCGAAAAAAGTGGTTATGACATATATATGGATGGACAGACAGACAGACACAACGAACCCATAAGGGTTCAGTTAGTACGTTTTACGGAACCGTAAAAATGGATCTTCGAAATGTATGTACGCTCATAACTTTTGAATGACTGCACTAAATATGATGATTCTTTTCTCTATGTATTTATTATTGTCGGGAAAAGATTTGTACAGCAGAAAGGTTAGAAAATGTAGACGAAAAAATACATGGTGGTACGAAGTTCACCGGGTCAGCTAGTTGTAAATATTTTTACGCTTTTTAATAATGGACACGTGTGCTCCATCAGGTGCAGTTATCATCTACTTATCTCGAAACTAATAAACCAGTCAAGTGCAAGTTCGAATTTCACACTGAAGGTTCCTTTTTGCTACTTTATTTTATAGTTTCAATTTTCAATGCTTATTTTTTCATTAAACACCTACACGGTTTCAGTATTCGGTGTAGAGAACGAACATTTTTGCCTTAAAAAATCTGTAAATTAGTTTGATAAATTAAAAGTGTTCGTGAGACAAACACCTGTAAATTTCATAGTATAGTCAAACCAGTGTAACAATTTTCATCGTTTGTGTCGTCAAAATAGCTAGATGAGGCCTAAAATGAGCTAAAGCTACGTTCTGTCATGCTGCATGAATGTCCTAGATACACGAGGCTAGATTTTCAAACTAGGATAGTAAGCCAGTACTTCTAGCTTCGTGTAGACAAACCTAGTGTTGCGTTCAATTCAATTCATTTAATCGAACCATAAATTCATAAGAACACTTTTAAGTGTGAACATCTACCGACAGCATTCATTCGTATATCATAATTGTACCTCTCAGGATGAAACTGTGTAATGTTGTCGTCCTGTTTTGCGATACCATAGCATGGTATTTGTACATAGTTTAAGATTTGAGTTATATAGGGTCTAATATACGAGAATGAACACTGTGCAAACAATACATTAATAATAAAAAAACAAACACCACAACATTGTGCTATAAATAAAAGCACCATAGGAGAGACCATCGTCTATCAACTTTGTGTTTAATATATAATAAATAATACAAAATAATGATAACTAATAAATAAAAAGAGACGAAAATTAATTATCTTTGTTGCTTAAACTTAAACGTTCGCAGAGCAAAGGTGACGCGTTCAGAGGTGACATAGAGACAAGTATACACTAGCATCATCTCGAAAATACCTTATCTGGGGTTATTTTAAACGTATTACGCAAGAAATTGTGATAATTATAACTGCGCAAGTACTAACTGAGATTAGCATTTCAGCCTTATAAATTATGCTATATAGAGTATAGGCTTACTTTATCTAATTACCTAGTTTTGCTTATTTCAGTTAACAACTACCTACTTCCATCAAATTTTACTGTGTTTCTAATTTAAACTGTCACATCAATTACATAAATATTGCACCAAGCTTACCCATTCAGTTGATATTTTTCATGTAGTTTTTTTAGCTCTACAATCGCTACCGTCTGTTTTAGTATGAAAACCAGCGTGTTTATTACACAATTTTAATGAAGACACAGTTACCTAACTCACGTGATACTCGTATATTTATAGGTAGTCTAGTACTACTCAAGTTTCGGCCGCATCGGGCATCATTTTTGAAGGAGAGTGAACGCGCGGCCGCGGCCGCGTTCAAAAGGATGCTGGACGCGGCCGAAACTTAAATCTGACTAAACTGACTATCCATATACGACGTGAATTCCCCGTTGTGTTCATTGAAAATATCTACCGACTGATTAAAGGTCGGCAGGTGCCAAATCCTCCGCGCTTGGGTCGTAGGGCACTTCTTTCTAGTCTAATCTTCTAATCTATTGCAGGTCGTTCCTTGATTTTCTCTAACCAGTGGTAGCCCGACCCGAAGTTATAGGTACCATCTGAGGTGGACTTGCGCTAGACGTCGTACGAGATGTACCTAGTTGATGAATTTGGTAAGTGTGTAAGTGTATAAAATGCTTTCGAGTAGGTAGGCCCTACGTATGTGCGCAAGTATGGTTAGTACGACTACTTACTGGAGTTTTAGCCTACGCAGAAGTGTAGGCTCCCACTAACCTAATCGTACTAGCCATACTTGCGCACATACGTAGGGCCTACCTACTTGAAAGCATTTTATACCTACACTTACTCACTTACCGTATTCATCAACTAGGTACATTTCGCACGACGTCTAGCGCAAGTCCACCTCAGATGGTACCTATAACTTCGGATGATGAATATACACTTCACTGCCCTATGTTAGGTACATAGATGAATTTTTCAAGTCTATGACAACTTTGATGTCGTGGTTACTAAATTTCCTACCAACTAAGCTACGAGGCCCGTCATATGTTTATTAACCTTAAAGCCGTGATTCCGCCAGGCGAACCGTGGCAGGAGCACAGACCGTCTCTCCAGAGTGACCCGCCTGTCACCTGAGTACAAGCTATAACTATTGTGTAAATCTCTGAGCTGATCCTCTGAACTTACTACCTATACCTACCTACTCTAAAAAAACTTTTCACAATTTCAAATGCTATATTTTATTACGTACAAATACCGCATGACGCACGTAAGTACCTAACGATAAAGTGTATATTCATATATAGTAGCTCAACCACGATGAATTCAAGTATGAACAAATTGGATTGAAATTTGGAACACAGACTATAGTCGGAAATTACACATAGGCTACTTTTTATCTTGGGAAAATAACGGATAAGGAAACTACGCGCTGCTAGTTCTTTATAAAAGAATAAAAATATACAGTTATCCCAACGCAAATATATTTCAACATTGGATTAAATATCTAGAAAACTTATAGTAGGTATTGTGAATAACAACATCAAATCTGCTATTTCCAAACCTTAGGCACACAGAAAATCCCTCAAACCCAACAAATTGCTTCGAAGAAATAAGAGTACATATTTAAAATATCCCTTGTACGAAACTACCGATAATTTTTAACCAATATATTTACCTCTTTATACATATTTAGTATATACCTTGTATATACCTACATCCAACATTATGTACGTAATCGCACCTTAATACCTAATTGAAGTACATAGCTTAATAAAAAATCTTGGTTTTGATGACTTTTTTACCCGACTACAAGAAAGGTTATTTTGTTTTTAGTATATTATAAGTACTTGCACACTTGACTCTACCACAGATGAAAAAATAACTACATCGTAAATCTTTTTTTTGTAAGTATCTTTTACTTTTCCGAACTAAAGTGATCCATTATTTTCAACATCGACAAAATACATTATAGGTATTTTGAGCCCTGGTATGAAACTAGTATCGTATTTGTTTAATTTAAACCGTTTCAATTCTAAACGTCGGATATACTAATAGGTGGACATCCTATGATCTACTGCTCTGTGGCCAGACTACGAACTGAACCACAAGGCCAGTCTATTGTGGCATTGTAAGAAACACGTCTAGCAATAGCCGTACATGGTATATTGAACTATGAACGAACAAATCATCGTATAGCGCTGCAAACATTAGAGATATATACCCAAGACAGTTTGTTTATTTTGGCTATTCAGTTCTCTAGAAGCCCATCAAACTATAACCTGTACAGTGTACGGAACTGTTTTACAGACGAACAACTAACAAAGGCAGCACACCACAAACTACAAATCGACACTGTTAAAATAGTCCGTAAGTCCTTGTCAACCCAAATGCTGGGGCACGGGGCCTTCCCCTAGTTATGTTTTAGTCCACCAAGCTAGCCAAGTTGCAGGTTGGCAGACTTACTTGTCCTTCCAAAATTAGTTTTTCTCAGACAAGGCGGTTTCCTTACGATGTATTTATTTCCTTCACTGTTCTTTAGGTAAGCGGTATTATGCACATGACTGAAGAGACATTGGTGCACGTGGGGTTCGAACTCATTGCGTTTCTCCCGACTTGACTAGCTGTAAATAAAATATCGTATCATAAACAATACCATGATACAATATTCTCAATATTCAATGCGAACTAATACAGCCAGTTCACGTTCTAACTTTCAAACTGTCGTATTTCGCACAAATTTCGAATTTCAAAACAATGATCTAATAGAAACTGTATTCTCTAAAATACATTTTCTTCTATTTATGTAAGCGATTAGAAGGCTTTCGTTCCCACAGTAGTCTTAGAGCTACAAAGATCACAGCGCAAGTATGTAAATAAAGTCTACCTAACTAGTCGGCGGCCGGTGACAGGAAGTCAAAGGCCCTTGCAATTAAATCTACTATAATGAATGTAGATATTAAACTTTCCACGCTGTCGTCAGTCCAATTAGCACGGTTTTTATGCGCCTTGTTTGCTGTGGAATCTTCCCGCGCGATAACCCCTTATCAACGGCACGAGACCGTACCGGCTCGCTCTGTTATTTATACTCTGTATCATCGAGGAGCTAAAGTATTTAGATATTTGGTATTTTTAAAACAGCTGGTCTATCGGAAGAACGGCGACTGCCGATCAGGAGCTCCAGGTTCCAATTCAATGCGCAATGCTGTATTTTCTAAGTCAAGTGCGTTATTGCGTAATGTAATGTGGCAAACATAAAAATGGTGAAACATGTGAGGTCATGTCTCATCAACCAACCCGCTCTGGGCCATAGTTGAGTATTAAGACTTTGTGATTAAAAACTCTCTCCTTGCGATAGTAGAGCCTTGAGCTCCAGCAAAGGGAATTTGTAGTGGGCTGTTTATGCTTTACGTTTATTATTTGATTTACGCTTTATGTTTATTATATGCTTGATTATTATTATATTATGATTTTCTCTACAGAGTAGAGTTCACTTAAAAAATTGCAGTCTAAGGGACTACCGATTAAATTTTAGAATATAGTAGGTAATTCCAACGACGTTACCGTCGCCGGAATGACTATACATATATCGACGTTACCGATATGTATAATAGCAGAATATCTGATGAATTCAAATGTTTGCACTGTGTCTGGGTGTTTCTATGTATAATAAGTATGTATTTAAAAACTATATAAGTATTATATCAGCTATCTGGCCGCCATCACACAAGCTTTGCTTAGTTTGGGGTCAGATGGTGCTGTGTGTGAATTGTCCACCAATATTTATTTATTTATCTGTAAATCTGTAGCTATACAAAAATGTCACTTCTATCGACAGTCCCTGTGAACGCCATTTTTTTAAATTACGTAATACATCTTTTTATTAGTTGCAACAGTTTCGAAGACAAACAATCATACAAAAATTTGTATAGATAAAACGTAACGCCGTTGTAATGGACTGTACCGGCGCTACAATGACCATTATTGACACAATTGACTCACGAGCCTCGGCGGCCACTGCTGCAGCGCGTGCATTGTTAAATATAAGCCACGAATGATAACGACTGTTATTTCGGTGTACGATCACATGATTCTAAACTCGCGACATGTTTGTGATGCGGTATCATTTAATCCACAAATCTGACGTACGTGACACAAATGTAGGCGCAAGGTTATCCGGAAATCATGTGCTGGGGGTCTAAGAAAAGTGTATTTAGATATTGATGCGTAGTATGTCCAGATATCTACCTAATCCATACTTCCTTGTTAAAATTATACACTCGAAAGTTTATGAGTATTAAGTATGAACGGATGTTTGTTTATCTTTTACGCAAAAACTGCTGAAGGGGTGAAACTTGGGTGAAATGTTACGTAGATAAATAAAAGAATAATAAAATTTTGTCGAACATTCACACACTATACCATTACCATCTGACCCTAAACTAAGCCAAGCTTGTACCTAATATATATAAAATAACACATTGCGTAATTTTTCTCCTAGGAAAATAAAGGCATTGGGAACTACGCGAGTGAATCCGCGGCACTGCTAGTGTTTTATAAACGTAATAGAAGAACTGGAATTAAATAAACAACGAACCACGATAACCTAGTGCTTCTCAACCTATCTGTCACTGGAGCTACTTTCATTCTAATATACTCCTTTCTAATCCTATTCATTCACGTTACACTAGACATTAGTCTCAGTAGTCAGTACCTATTCGTATTTCCACTACACATATCTACACTTGACTTTCATCCGATGGTGGTCCAGCCAAGGGTAGTTATGCAAAATTCAGATTCATACCTGACGACAGGTTTTAGTCTTAAACATTTAAATTAGCACACATTACTTTAGAAATTTATAAAATTAAGTTACGGATGGGTCTAGTCGAAAGAACAGAGCCCTGGTTCGAATCCCATCGAATCGCACTTTCTTATTCTTAAGTTAATAAAAGTAAGGAAACATAATGAGGAAACCTTATCGGAGAAGATCTCTTCAAAGACAAGTGAAGTCTGCCAACCTGCAAGTTGGCCAGCGTGGTGGACAATGGCCTAAACCTCCCTACTTGGTTAGGTCACAGTCTATTAAATCATAGTCGTTCGACGAAGCCGTCTAGACGGGGCAATCGTGCGGGGCGTGCGGAGTGAGACGCAATCGGGCTCCTGCATTACCTACATTACAATGTTAGTATTACAGGAGCGCGGCTCAGGGCTGTCGTCTTCCGTATGTTAAAATTTTATTTTGGTACCACGTCTTTAAAATTGCGACAACCCTACCTAGACATTATCGGTGTTTCTCCCAAGATCAAAGGCGATGGACTACTGGTAGTATTTCTTTATACTGTGGTTAGCGTGAGACCCGTGCCCCAGCAGTGAGGACTCTCTGGGTTGGTACATACGGTAACTAGTAGTAATATAGGAATTTAGGACTCTTTGCAAGGTCCGCCTTGGAAAGAACCACATCTTTGTACAACTAGGTAGAATAACAACTACTCTACCGCCAAGCAGTAATGTGCAAACATTTCTATGTTTGCAGGGCATAAAAATAAACCACCTTATATCTCTGGGTGACCAGTGCAGTGCTAGCCAATGACTTGAACTCTTCATGTAAGTAGGTACCAAGTTTCAAAAGCTGCGTGATGCAGTTTTATCGGCAGGCATGTTGCTTACCATCAGGCACATGATCTGGTCGTCCCGTCACTATTATCCCGCCTTCGTCGGAATGCTCATATTTTGTATCTACTCCATAATATATCATTTAACCCCTCATCACCGCGTTATTTGAAAGATGTTCTTAATTTCTGGAGCGACGCGCACTCTTTGCATCTCCGATCTAAGAACAATTTGGTACTCCAAATGCCTTTGCCACGCAGCGAAAATTTCTACAGATTATTATTGGAGTTAACTTTCAAAATGATATAATTATAAGTATCTTCCACTCATTAGTTGTACTTTGTACTTCCCCGTCTTCTTATTTATTCAATTCTCCTTTTCCATCCTGCGGTTGCCTGGAAGAGATCGCTTTTAGCGATAAGGTCGCCAATAGGGTACAATCCTCAAAAAACTAAGTAGCCCGTTAGTTAGATTGCCAAAAAAGATTGTACACGTATTTTTTTTGTTTCACAAACAAAAAATGACGAAGATACAGCGCTTCGAAGTTTCGTGTGACGTCACTTGTGAGTATGATTTTTACTCACGAGTGACGTCGCGACCCCCCACTCTCGAAGTTTGATGGTCTATATCTTTGACGATTTTTAATATTATGAAAAAACAAAAAATACGTGTCCAATACCTATTTTTCCTTGATCTAGCTAACGGACTAATTAGGATGGTGTATTTTTGACCCAGTCCGGTACCCTATTGCTACTTTGTTTATTAAGTTTTGTATATTTTTGTTTTTTTGTGTTCTAATTAAGTGCAATAAAGAGTTTATCTATCTATTAATAAACTAAAAACTGGCCAACTAATTTTGTGTGACGCTCCACAACACAAAGTTACATTACATTTTCGTAATCATTAGAAAAAATAACAAGCCCATACGTCATCGACGCATTGTCACGGGACTAACTAGGGCTCAAGTATTTGACGAATAAATAAATACATTTATTATCATCTCAAGGAAACTCATTCACAAATAACAAGTTTGACATAATTAGCGTTCTTGTTTCGGTGTTTACTCCATTTAGACAATTCCAGAATTTAAACGATGTCAGTGTCTTATCCGATAGCACTAATGTCGTTTAATCGATGGTCAAATTAGTGTTGGCGCACTTCAGATATCGTTCAAGGTAGTTGCATTGATCTGGTTAGAACTCGAGCAAGGTAGGTAGGTATTTATTTGAGTCTAGCTTGACTAAGGTGATTTAATAGCACCTGAATTGAAAATAGCAATGTGTACAACGCATTGCTATTATATTACTACAGGCGTTTCGTAACCAGTAACCGATGGAGTCCAAGCAACTCTGTTAACTTCAAGTAAACGCCACCAAAATAGTGAAAATACAGCTCTTTTTAATAAATAGTGACAGCACGTACGAAACGTGTCACCCACGGCGGCTATAACGCTACCGAAACTTCGAGGTAATTAAACAATAATCATTTAAATTGTGATTAAGTTCTATGTAAAGGTACAAATTCACGCCGAGACTGCGACACATGTCTCGGTCTCGGCACGAACTGGCGCCCATACAATTTTATAATGTCAAGTGCCTGTCGCGGTGTCAGCGCGAACTTACCTTAATGCCCTTCAATCCTACTAATTTATGAATGTGAAAATGTAAATGTTCATTTGTTGCTCAACGTCTGCACGGATCAGGTGGAAATTCGGGACACAGATTATAATGTGGAAGAACACATAGGCTACTTTTTTCCGAGAAAATAAAGGGAAAGGCAACTACGCGGATAAAACCTCGGAGCGCTACTACAATAACAATAAAACAAGCAAAACGTCAATATCCAATTTATTCATAATCCACACATTATATAACTTTATATCTAGCTTTGTTGACCATATGATGTGCTGACGTCTGTAGCTTGAGTAGTTCTTCCTTGATGAGGCGCGTGATCTCAGACTTGGCTTTGGCGACGGCCAGTTCTTGAGAGCTCTCAATGGCGAGGTATAGCTTCCGTTCGCCGTCGGGTGGCGCCTTGCCCGGCGCCACGTATGTGCCTCGGACCGTGATGCCGGCTTCCGAGTATTCGCTGATGAGAGCTAGCGCCTCCTGTGAAAATAACATTAAATATTAGTAAGTACTGAAATTGAAAAGTTAGGGCTGGTCTAGTCGGGAGAACGGCGACTGCCGATCCGGAGCCGAGGTACGAATCCCACACACCACTGTGCCTTTTTAAAGTCATGTCCGTAATGCCGCTAACTTATACTGTGAAAAACATCGAAGAAACCGACATGCTCCCAGAATCTTTCGAGGGCATGCGTAATCCACCAACCAGCACTGGGCCAGTGTGGTGGATGATGGACTTAACTCTCTCCCTGCGAGGGAGGGCCCCGAGTCCTCGTCCTCTCGAGTTTCTCGGCTCAAATTTGATGTGCATAACTTACTTACGGAGACTTCACCTATATTTTTTGTGGCTGATCCCTATACCTAATCAATATTTTCACTTCTGCAATGTGTTGGTGTCTGGACTAAATAATGGATAGAGGTAGTTGTCTAGGAGACGGCTTTAATCTCGATTGGACAACACTCAGATTATGTTTATCACGGAACACTGAGTAACACATTTTACAGTTTAGATACTAGGGGTTAAAAAATAGTCAGACTAAAGTGATTCATGTATCGTCTGTTAGAATGGCCCAATGATCTTGCATGATTTAGACTATCGCAATAAAGTTAAAAGTCATTTGATTTAAGAAAGGTGAAGATTCTTTGAATGGCTATACTGTAGTTGGGCAAGTCAAGCAGCTATTCGGAGGGGAATCTCGCCCAGACCAGTCACTGTTTGTGATTTAAACTAGGATTACGTACCGCACTATGTGCGATAATCCACAGTGCTGAACAAAACGCACACCTATGATGTACTTAAACATTTAGATATCAAGATCATTACAAGATATTTGTACATGCAGTGTTAAAAATATTGGACGCTTCTTTGACCCGAAGACAGGGGAAGATAAATAGCACCTATTAAAGCTATTTTTAATAACATTTTATGACTTTGATACTTGACTTAGCCTTGCTTACTGCAATATTACCTATTTAATTTTAATAAATACAAGGGTAAATGTAATGCAACTAAAGTGCAATGGTTACCTAATTACAGAAGGAAATATGCCAAATGAAATCGCCATTTGCTAGCATATTATTAGATGTTATCAGTGCCACAGAGAGTTTATCTATCCATCAAGAATAAAACATCTAATGTGTGACTTTGAGTGTCACATTAAAATAAATTCAATGCAAAGTTTTTGCCCTTCGAGAATTGCGATCAGCTTTGATGTAAATAATTTAATTCTCAAATTCAATTCAAAATTCGAGGCAAAATATACATAGAGATACGCCACAAAATAACATTGCAATTGCCTATTTCTTTACTATGGGTGGTTTAATGCATATTTGTGCAGTAAATAATTTTCGTATTAACATAATATATATAAGATAACGTATGAATTCATCACTTTGTCTACTGAATACATCAATGTAGTGATGCGTGAAAGTAAATGGAGAATTAAAAAATAGGTTAAGACATCATAACAAAAATGTCAGTTATATGGAAATAATTTATGAAAATACTTTCAAGTAACTTTTGACTGACGAAAGATGAAAGATTGGCACCTAATTTTAAATTTTAACCCAATTTTTATCACATTGAAAATCTGAAGTACATTAACAGAAACATTCATACCTTTCCAAATATTTCTAAGCGCAATAGTTACATTTAGATCGCCGTAGCATCTTGATGCAAAGGAACACCAGGGCTCCGATCAAAGCTAGTTTTAGCAGCATTTCGAGATTTAACTTGTCGCGACAATGTCAACCGATAGACTGAGTACGTCTTGAATGCACTTCATATATGCACAGACATTGAGGCTATCTACCAGGTCAATGTGAGAGTTTTTTGTAAACAAATGATGGAATAAGGTCGTTGGCTCTGAAAAAAATACTGCGAAATACAGTAGTAGCGTGTTATGATTCAATATTGGGATGAGAGCATTATTTTTTATGTATTTGAGTAAACATGTGCAATGATAACATTATTATTTGTATTAGTCATATGGAGTGATGAAGCTTTGGAAATATGTATGACACAGTACAAGAAATATTTAGATAGTAGGTACAAAATACTTTAGGTAGTTGTACAAAGACTTACCTACGCAAGAATGCATAGTAAATAATTAGTTTCGATTTCTATGGCGATGGTGTTTTAAATAGGAGTCATCCATTAATAACGACACACATTACACTAGTACTCAAACATTAAAAAACGAAATTTCAACTACTTACGAATTTAAAACGTGATATGTGTATTTAATATGTGACGTCACGATAGGGAGAGAGGAGTCTTATAGATGTGAGGTTTTTTTAGCTCTTGTAGATTTATACTTGTCCGCCATTTTTTTATGCTAAGTGACGATGCGGTCCACGATGGAGCGTCTTTACCTAGAAGAAACCGATTCAGTTTCGAGTTGAATACACCAAGATTGTAACCATCGGGAAAGCCACTCCAGGCAACGCATTCCACATGCTCTAGAGCAGGGGTTCCCAAACTTATTTTGTCTACTGCCCACTTTGAGAATAAATATTTTTTTAGCGCCCCCTATTTTTTCACCTACTTAAAAACCACTATAGCTTCAAATTAAATTAATGAATTATAGTGAGCTATAATCTTCCTATCTAATTCTAATTAAAACCTTCGAATCTTTGGAACGTCAACCAAGAAACTACGTTTATTTTTCAAGCTATGAGCAGTCCGATAAAAAAAGGTTAGGTGATATTAGATCATGTCAACATTCTGCTTTTCAGAGTGCCATCGTAAGATATGAACATGCAATGTTATTTGTAGTTGCCCTTGAACCTTCATGTATTGTGCTGTACTTTGTATAGTTGGAAATTAACTAGTAAATTAACAACTAATATTATAACTTATTAGAAAATAATTCGAAACCGAAGACAAGGATGGAAGTGAACTGCAGAAACTGACTCCAACAACATGTAGGATATCTAGTAAGAAAAAGAGGGAGATACAGCGAGATAAAAAGAGAGAGAGAGAGAGAACATTTACCTTGCTAGTGACCCTCCACCGGGCTTGTTGCGGGAAGTCGTTAATTTCCAGTTCAGTCTCGTACTTCCTGAAGACCTCCTCGGCGGGCTCGTTGGCGGACTCGTCTCGCGGCTGGTAGTTTAGGCGGGTGTTCAACTTCGCGGCCAACTGCTCCGCTACCGTCTTAGCCTGGTGTTGGGACAGACAGAAAGTAAATGCAACTAATCTTACTAACAGCTCATTTAAAGGGGATACATTGAAAACGCACTTTTTTTCTAATTTATTTTGTCATGATGAATGTAGCTAATATTATATAGTGTCATAATGTAACTTTCGCATAATCGATTTTTGGCATGTGTTTTAAGCATAACAATCTATTGTACTACATTCAATTCGACTATTGATGAGACGCATACTAGTCTTTAAGCATTTTTTATTTTTTCCAATTTTATTTCGTCAAATATAAACGATATTGTGTCAATTACGTTGAATAGTTTAAAGACCTTCGCATTTTGAGTTGTGACCCATAGCCCATAGATTTAGGTGCGGCGGACATATTTAATGTTTAGGTATTGTTATGCTTTTCTCAATGTGTGCCTTTAAACATTGTGCTAAGTTATCTTTATGCCATACATGGTTATGCCAGTAAAAAATATTCGAAAACAGTTATACGTTTAGTAAGCTAAGGTTTTAGGTTAAGGCTCCACCAAAACCCCCCCTTGAGTTTTGGTGGAGCTAAATCGATTTAGCTGGATTTCATTTTTAGAAAACGTTGATTTACCCGTGTTTTGAAGCAATGAAAAATCGAGCAAAGCTCGCTCATCCAATCCAATCCATCATGAAATTCGGAACACAGAATATAATCTGGAATAGCACATAGGTCACTTTTTATCGCGGGTAAAGAAAGACTAACAGTGGGGCTCTGAAAATTACATTACATCTACGGCTATTACATTACATCTGTTAAGTCAAGCCCCAAGAGGCCAAATTTGGGCAAACCCGGTTTTGGGACTTTAAAACCTTAATTTTTCATGATATACATACTTGATCATTAGTTTATTTTGATGCCTAAGAGATAGGCGATAATATTTATTAGTACATTGTCGTTTACAGACATACAAAATTTGGTTGAATTTTTTAGTAATGAATTTTTTGTGTGACGTCACGACGCCGGCCGCGTCGCGAATCGGGCTTAAACAGTTAAAAATTACGGCTGGTCTAGTCGGGAGAACGGAGACTGCCGATCAGGAGACCCCGGGTTCAAAACCACGCGCGCACCACTGTCTTTTCGAATTCCGAATGCCGCTAATTTAAAATGGGTGAAGGAAAACATCGTGAAGAAACCGACATGTACCTAGAATCTTTCGAAGTCATGTTTCTTCTACCAACCCGCACTGGGCCAGCGTGGTGGATTACTGCCTAGACTCTCTCCTTGCGAGAGAAGGCCCCGTGTCCCAGCAGTGGGAACATTAAGTGGTCTGCTTATGCACTTTTTATCGCAGGAATATAAAGTCCTAGAGGGAATAACCGTGGGGCTCTGAAAATTATTAAATTATGTGTTATTAAGGGCATATTTAACAATAGTTACCGTAATAAGCGTGTGAGCGTTCGTGTTTCCTTTCAGTATGGCCTCGGCGGCTTGCTGCGTGGCGCCCTTCTGCTCCGAGCCGAGCCCCTTGGCGATGTTGATGCGCGAGGCGAGCCGGCGCGCCAACTCGAGCTTGCCGTCGGCGGCGGCCGGCGCGGCCGGGGCGGCGGGCGCGCCCGGCGCCGCTACTCCCGGCTAAAGGAACACAAATAGAAAAATAACTGGTTATTCATTGGAAAGAATATCATTTTGTGGGGACTCAGCCTTACCCAAAGTGATCTAAAATAAATAAAAAATTGGTTGTCTGTAATGGTTACAAATTGGTTATTATAAATTAGTTCACGGACGATAGTTTCGTGACAACGTCATAACAAAACATTGATAGATGCGGCGCAAGTGTACAATGAGCGTAACGGGACATAACGGGACACGTTGTCGTGTCGTGTCGTTCGTGCATGCAGCCGGCGTTCATCAATTTATTAGACGTTGACACGTCAAAAACAAAAGAATATACACAAAAAAAATGGCAGTCATATGACTGCCGATAGAAGTGAAAACTTATAACTCCGAATTTGATAGGTCACTTTGGAAACTACGCGGGAAAAACCGGAGAGCATGGTCATGTCCCCCGAGTTTACCCGAAGTTTTCTTGCATATACGAAACGGACGCTTGCTCAATTCACAGCCCATGGAAAATCTGTCTGTGGTGCGCCAAAAGAAGTTTTCACTTCAAAAATCGGAAATATCTGTCAAGCCGTTCCGAAGGAATTTGTATACAAACACAGTGACATGAGATTTGTATAAAGAGAGAAAATACAAAATTGTACGAGAAATGAGTTTAGTAATAAAACTAAATAGTAAAATGGAAATCAAATAGTTTTTTGGGGGTTTCAGATTACAAGTCTATACCATACCAGCTCAATTATAAAAACGCGCTCTTTGTTAAGATGCGTCTTGAAAACCAGGAGCTCTATTGTAGTTTCACATGCAAGCCCGCGGTTCTGGTCAAACGTGCGTCAAACGCGCGTTCACATATTTTCGAGGGGACGCGCGATGGGCGGACATTAGCTGCGCGTTTTATGATATATGCTATCTTGTTGTACATTTGATCGCGCGCTTTCGTGTAGAGTAGACGAACGTTAAAAAAATTTAGACCAAACACTTTGGTATTGATTTCACATCCATTTTCGAACTAAGCCAGAAATTAACCCTACTAACGCCTGTCAAACGCCGTGCTGAGCATTGTGTGTACGCTATCAAAGTACACTTTACACAGCGCCAAGTGTCCAATGTGTTCGCACTCGTAATGTGGGACCACTGTATAAACGCATTCTATGTAATATTTTCTGCACAAATATTTTTTGCTACAAGTGTGTAATGTTGGTGATTACCGCTGAGGCGCCCATTAAGGCTTGAGTCGAAGGCGAGGCCCTTAAGAGAGCCGAAGACAGTAATCATCAATACACACGTGTATCATACGAAGTTTTTCTACACACTTGTGAATAAAGTAACAATAAAAACAACAGTGAAAAAGAGTTATGATTGTTTTTTCGTTTTGGCGTGAAAAATTAAGCAGTTGTCATATATTATTATGCGCGAGCAACTAAGCCACAGACCAATAAAATACGTTTTCTTTTTGAAGTGAAAACTTCTTTCGGCGCGCCGAGGACAGATTTTTTTGTGGGCTGTGAATCGAATTCTAGCGTCACGCTCGGGTATGATAAGAAATCTTCGGGTAAACTCGGGACCTTGGCCACTGGCCATCTAGAAATGCGTCAGCATTTCCCATTTACTGACGCATTTCTAGATGGCCATGCTCGTGGCTACGCCCTCATGTTTCACCCGCGTAGTTCCCAAATCTAAATCTGAGTTATAAGTTTTCACTTCTATCGGCAGTTCCTATGACTGCCAATTTTTTTTTTGCTTTCTGTGGATAGCGTTTTTTTAGTCACTTACAAAATATGGAATTCAATGTTTTCTCTTACAAAACCCCAAAAGTTATTGGCATGAATGTTTTATTTTATGACACGTAGATACAAGTTCAAATTATTTATTTAAAAACGAAGCTGCATAAAGTGAGCAAGCAATAGCTACATTAATTCATTAGTTCTATTGAAGACGAACTTTTTTGTATCGAAACTTTTTTAAGTATAAAGCCACTCAACCAATAAACCAAACACTACATATTACTAACTTGTGAGTAATAGTAATGAAAAAGTCATAGTTTGTTTATAGGTATCATTATATGCCTGATTGCGGTGAAATTAAGAGTCACTTTATGAGCAAGTAAGTGTGTTGAAAAATGTTTTACGATCGTTTACCTTGATCTCCTTGACGATCTTCTTGGCGGCGAACATGGTCTCGATCTGCTGGTCGAGGTCTCCCTCCACGTCCTCGTCGTCCGAGTCCTGGAGCCCGAGGGCCGCCTTCTGGTACTTCTTCCTCTCAGACGCGGCCGCCGCTTCCGACTCGTCGAATTTGAAACCTGGTCACAAACGATTATGAAATAAAGCAACTATTATTATTACTGTTTAATTATTGTGTATTCTGTAAACTTTATAAACGGAATATTTGCCTAAATTAACGTTTTTCATTTTTAATTAAATTATTTATCTCGGCAAAATTACACAACCAACAAAAAAAACTAAAAATTTACCTCGATCAGTTTTTAATAGAGTTGATGATAAACTAATGTTTCATTGTGTGTATATTTCTTTATTATTGTTGATATTACAAAAATCACTCCACGACTTTGGATACAATTTATATGTGACCATTCGGAGAGCTTTCAAACAAAAATGAAAATAATTATCAAAATAGTTCTTGAGAAATCGAGGACCATCCATAATTTAATTTTCTCAGAAAAAAACAAGACTACAATTTAAACTTACACTCAGACACTCGACTAAATTTGATATTTTGTTTGTAAAATGCCCAAATACAGGTAAGAAAATTTTAGTTTTTTGTTGATATTTCAAAAACTACCACACCAGTTTCTAAACGAAAAATTAAATAGGACCTCCTCTGCACTTTGATTTGCCAAACAAAAAAAGAAACATACAATGCAATTTCTTCCCATCCTTCTCTTCCGCCACCTTATAAGACTCACACAGGTTCCAAATATTGTGGCTTCGGCCAGTTCAAAAGCATGTAATAGCGCATGCGACTCCACTAGTCAGATTTTACAAATGAAATCTCACCTTTTCCACGGGACCCGCCTCCCAAATGCACTTTCTTCCCATCCTTCTCCTGCGCCGCCTTGTAAGACTCCCACAGGTTTCAGAGCTCGTGGCTTCAGTCAGTTCGAAGGCCTTTAGTAGCCCAAGTGACTCCATTAGTCAGATTTTACAAATGAAATCTCACCTTTTCTACTGAACCCGCCTCCCAAATGCACTTTCTTCCCATCCTTCTCCTGCGTGGCCTTGTAGGACTCCCACAGGTTACAGAGCTCGTGGCTTCGGCCTGTTCGAAGGCCTTTAATAGCCCATGCGATGTCACTAGTCAGATTTTACCAATTAAATCTTACCTTTTCCACTGAACCCGCCTCCCAAATGCACCTTCTTCCCATCCTTCTCCTGCGTGGCCTTGTAGGACTCCCACAGGTTACAGAGCTCGTGGCTTCGGCCAGTTCGAAGGTCTTTAATAGCCCAAGCGACGCCACTAGTCAGATTTTACAAATAAAATCTCACCTTTTCCACTGAACCCGTCTCCCAAATGCACCTTCTTCCCATCCTTCTCTTGCGCTGCCTTGTAAGACTCCCACAGGTTCCAGAGCTCTTGGCTTCGGCCAGTTCCAAGGCCTTTAATAGCCCATGCGATGTCACTAGTCAGATTTTACCAATTAAATCTTACCTTTTCCACTGAACCCGCCTCCCAAATGCACCTTCTTCCCGTCCTTCTCTTGCGCCGCCTTGTAAGTCTCCCACAGGTTCCGGAGCTCCTGCGTGGGCGTCGCCCCGGCCAGCTCGAAGGCCCTGAGCACGTCGCCCGCGTACCGGCCCTGCTCGGGCGTCAGGAACGTCCACGCGAAGCCTTTGTTACCCGCTCGCCCTGTGCGGCCGCACCTGACAAATTAACAAATCATTAAGTCTTTACTTTATTTCTTTTGTTTTTTTTATTATTAATTTAATTGTATTAGATCCTCGATTATGTGAACCAATTGGGACTGACACGTAAGCTTTTAGGGAAAAGATCAACACAAAATTTTATTTAAAAACTGTAAATACAAACATATTATTTTATACTAAAATTTGACATGCATTGGTGGACAATATTGGTGGACAATTCACACACAACACCATCTGACCCCAAACTAAGCAAAGCTTGTGTGATGGCGGCCAGATAGCTGATATAATACTTATACAGCATAATTATTATTAACGTTGAACACCTGAAAAAATCGAATACTTTTTGTAAAAAGTCGAATATTTCAAACTTTTAACTTTGTTTGTTTACGTCTCAGAAGTTGGGACACAAACCGGATTGCTTAAAGTGATTACAGATTTGTCTTTCGAAATAAACTCGTGACTTTCCTACTCTTGTTCTACTTCGATCCGTCGGTGTCGTTTCGTCCGTTTAAATAGCCTATTCTAATTAGAGTAGGCTTAGAACATTTAAACGTCAAACGATGTTCGATCGGACGAAACAAAGTAGCAGCGGAGCAGGAAAGTCGCGAGTTTATTTTGAAATAAGGTTTTTCGTAGAAAGAGAGTAGACATCCTGTTTGTTCCTGAAAAAGACAGAAATCCAAGTCTGTACTCACCGATGCACGTAATCCTCGTAGTGATTAGGACAGTCGTAATTCACTACCAGCACCAGTTGCTTCACGTCGAGGCCCCGGGCAGCGACGCTGGTCGCGACCAGGAGCCTCACCTTCCCGTTCTTGAAGTCAACGATCGTCGAGTCCCTGTCGAATTGATCAATACCTGTAACAGGCCATTAATATAATGATTTGATAACGAGTGTCGGTATCGGTGACGGATGTATGCGTACTGTTGATGCAAACTATTGTACATTACGAATTATTGTATTAGTACTATCGTAGTGTAGAACTACGGCATTATTGGAAACTACTTTCTGAACCGTCAACAAGACTGTAGTCTTCTAGGTCAGAGAGCCTCACCTTTAATTAACAATTACCGTGGATTACAATCAGGCAAGTTGATAATGGTCAAGATATCTATTAAAAATAAAATTATGATGACCAGGACTTGGGCCACGCAGCCACTGGAACATGAAGAATCCAAGTCACTCATCTACCTAGCACTACATTACCCAGAGGCGCAAGATCATCTCCATGCCCCGCAACTTCTCTGGAAATATTGCCCTTGAAACTGCAACACAGTTATGTGATTTTTGCTAGTGTTGCAACAGAACTCTGCTTCCGCTTCCGCAACTGCAGAAGTTCCGCATGTTTTTTCACTTCTGTTTCTGCTTCTGGTTCCGCAAACTTTATAACAGAACTCTTAACGGAAGCGGGGAGAGGGCGATGAGGACTTTTAATATATGAAGAACATCGAAATAGGCTGAAAGGTGAAAAAGCGGCCAAGTTACTCTTTATTAAATATAACTTGCCGCTGTTTAATTTTGACTACTACTAAAGTACAAATTTAATTTAAATAAATATGTAAAATTGTGCTTTTTTTCATTGTGTTAGTTAACGCTTCCGTTTCCGCTTCCGTTTCCGCTTCCGTTAAGATTTACTTTTGACATCTGTTTCCGTTTCTGCTTCCGTTATGCCAGTTCCGTTGCATCACTAATTTTTGCACATAACTGAATGACGGTCCAATGTCTGTCAAAGCTATAGTACTTTCCCAGACAGGGCATTATGGAGATACAAACGCAATAGCTACCATTTTTTGTTAATTTGGGAGTTACTTAGATAATTTTTAATTATTACTTTGTGTTTCTTGTGAAAATTACAGTACGCAAACATCCAAATAAAATAATAAACACTAATTCGAAGTCTCGTCGTCTACATCTCGTATGGTCGCTGAAATCAAAGATTGACATTAGTAGGTTTTGTTCAGAAACTTTTTCAAAATATATTGGATATTATATTTCAGAGTACAAAAAGTAGTATTCATTTGATACTTTTCTGTCGTTATCCTCTAGTGCTCATGAATATTGGAGAACTACTAAAATTAATAAATGCGACGAGCCAACCTGAAAAAGAAATTATAGAGCCTGTAGTTTTAAGAACTGTCTTAAGGTTTTGTTAAAGTTCGAAACGAGAGTAGAGAACATGTAACTATGATGTAAGATGCAGGGACTTAGCTTAACTATCACAAGTATGCCGTAATTTTTCAATACAATGCCGTTAATGTATGCTTTTTTTTATGAAAAATATCTAAAACACAAGATTTAAATGGCTGAGTTATGCTGTTGTTTTCGTTTTTGTAAACTCATAATATTTTCATATCTCACATAAAAAAGACGGTTGGATGTCTTTGAGTCTGTTGGTAGCGAAAAAAATAAGTAACTTAAATAGATGTACAAAGATTTATGAAACTAGAACATTATATTGAGTTGAATATATGTAAGTTTTTTGTAGTGAAAACTTCTTTAGGCGCGCCTAGACAGATTTTTCGTGGGCTGTGAATTGAATTCATTCGTCACGCTCGGGTATGATAAGAGAGCTTCGGGTAAACTCGAGACTATGGCTATTAGCCATCTAGAAATACGTCAGCCCATGGGAATTGCTGATAGGGCGTGGACAGGCCATCATGGCATGGCCATCTAGAAACGCATCAGCCCATGGGAAATGCTGACGCATTTCTAGACGGCCATGCCAAGATGGCGAGGCCACGCCCTCCGGTTAAACCCGTGTAGTTTCCAAGGTAAGCTATCCAATTCGGAGTTATAAGTTTTCACTTCTATCGGCAGTTCTTATGACTGCCAATTTGTTTTTGTTCTCTTTTATTGTAAATATATGTAACTAATTGAATTATATATAAAACAACACTTGTCTGTAGCTAACTAGTTAGTCAAATTTAACTAGGTAATCAAAATTTATTTTATCGCACGTATTAAGTCACCTGAACTGTCTTTCTCTATCTAGAAAGTTACCTTATATTCCTTTAACTAGTAAGTCTAATTGTCATTCTGCGTCAAGTCTAAATAAATGTCTTTCTCGAACTAGTAAGTCACCTGAATTTTATTTCTGTAACTAGTAAGTTACCTTAATAAATGTCTTTCTCTAGTTAGTAAGTATCCTTAAATGCCTTTTATTAACTAGTAAGTTACCTTAAGTGTCTTTTACAAGCTAGTAAATCATCTTCAACGTCTAGCTAGAAAATCACTGTAAGTTTTTTCTTCTAGCTAGTAAGACAAATTAACTGACACAATCTTAACTGGTAAGGCTGAAGGGTGTTTTATTATCTTTTTAGCCGGTTTTAGTGTATACAACGTGTGGCGGAAAGGTCCAACAATATTTTAACAGGTCATTCCAACACTGATGTGGACTTCATCTCCGAAGGTCTCTTTCCCCTCAGCATGTTAGATCACGAGATATTACGAGTCAAATTTTGATGTAAAATTTACGAGCTTCAACCCTAATGCACGTACAACAAACGTCAACAGCTGACACGTTTGTCAGCTGTTGACTGCTGTTGACCTTTCCTGTCAAATACTAAATTTTGTGCAGAAAAGGTATTTTTTTAGCCTATTTCGAAGCTGTGAATGGAATAAACATAAGTTAGTAGTGGTATGACTCTTAGCAGAGTCCGCCTGGGGAAGTACCACACCTTTGCCAGTTATTCTAGCGCCAAGCAGTAATGTGCAAACATTACTGTCTTCCGGTTTGAAGGGCAATGTTTTCAGAGAAATTACAGGGATATAACATCTTAGATCTCTGGGTGACGAGCGCAGTGCAATGTTACCATCTATGTTGCTTACCATCAGGCACATGCCCTGTTCGTCTCGTCACTCATTATTAAAAAAAAGTTAAATTATTAACTGTAAATTTAATCCTTTAATACAATAGGTAATGGCTAGAACTGTTGAACGGTTGGAGTCCATTCGGTCAGTCTACAACTACGATACCTACCTCACACGAATAAAATAAAAATAAAGCAGAGAGCAGAGGCAGCAAAAGATCTGAGGGAGAGACTATCTGGACGCATTGGTAACCAGGTGAAAACCAGGGTGCGTACTATGGCCTCGGTCCTCGTAAATGGATTCGACAGGGTTTTCAGCCGCCTTTTGGTGGATGAAGCTCTAATGAACCATTTTGGAGCCATCATAATGGCAGTGCGGCTGTCCAATGCTGGTGAGCTTGTCCTCATAGGAGACATAAACCAGTTGCCTTATATCGATAGAGAAAATCTCTTTGATATGAGGTACGGTAGCCCAAACCTGATAACTGAAGTCTGCCAGGAGTTGTTGTGCACACACCGGTGCCCAATGGATGTTGCGTATGCGCTGAGAGAGATTTACTCCGGAATATATTCCTCAGTTCTATGTTTGAGGTCCCTGGAACAGAGACGGTACACGGGTGCTAACATTTCACGCACTCTCCCGAACACCCTCTACTTGGTTCACACCCAGGAAGAGAAGGAGATCCTCATTGGCCAGGGCTATGGTGAAGGCGCGGGGTCCTGCACACTGACAATCCACGAGGCTCAAGGACTAACATATGAGTCAGTAGTCGCCATTAAGACCAAGGCTAAGATTAAAATACATGAAAGTGTTCCGCACGCAGTTGTGGCTTTATCTCGGCACACTGGGACCTTTGTCTATTACACCGACGACGTCGAGGATGATGCGATTTGTCGTTTTGTGTTGCGAACGTCGACCGCGCCACCTAGTGCCATCAGAGACTATAACTTCCAGATGGCCATTAAAGATCGAAATGCAGCGGTGATGGAGGCTCTGAGTCGGGGTGAAGCTTTAATTGCAAAATATGTTTAAATAGTTTAGGTTATAAATATGTAGATGCATGTTTTTTTTTTTTTTTTTAGAAGTCTGATCTAATATTTAAGTCTTCCTGCATTAGACAAAGGAAAATAACAAATAAAAAAATAATAATGTATAAAATGTTAATAAAAGGCATGGACCTAGGAGTCCGTGGAGGTGGAATTTTTCAAATAAAAAAAAAAAAAATACTTTTGCGAATAAAGAAAAAAGTCTAGTAGAAGTACCTACTGCGGTATACAACGCCGGATTAGAAGTTTTAAACAGACTTGGCTACATTTTATGTGTAGGTACGTCTCTTTTCGCTCACAACTATACCGAACGATTTTATGAATTAAAACATACTTTTATTAATGTTTTTGAACTGATTGTGATAGTAAGATACTTAAATTCAACAAAATGAAAGAAAGCGCATGATTGCCAAAAAAATGCAATCAGCTCTTTGGTGTATTTCGTATAATTTCAAACTAATTGACGCATCTTAGTCTTAGTTTTATTCTTTGCGAAATTACTCGTGCACGTGGACTGTCGACAAGTCGGCGGTAAAGTACCTCACTCACCGCCGCCGTCGGCGCGGCATTACTATAAAGCGCCGCCAAAGCGGCGCGGCAAACAAGAATCCTTTGTCGCGGCCGTCGTAATAAGCCGAAAAGCCATTTATTTAAAATCGACAAAAATTGATTTATTTAAAGTTGAGGGTTCCGTTACAAATTATTTCTATTTGATTTTACATTGATAAAGAAAACATACTAAAGACTGACACAGAAGATCCTGGGTTCGATTCTCGGCTTGGTCGATATTTGAACGATGAATTCGAATGTTTTCTAGGTATGAGTCTGATGTTTAATTGTCCTTGTCTGTTTGAACTACGACTTCCCCGACACAGAACAACCTAGTGGAGAGTTTGTGATTTTGAGCAGTTTTATTTGGCACAGAAATAGCCCGGATTATAGCACGTAGGATACTTTTATCCCAAAACAAATTCACGATTTTTGAAGGACATCCACGTCCTACGCAAACGCGGTAACAAGTATGTAATAGTTATTAGATTCGTATAATATCGATAATGGAGTAAGAAGTTTTTTCGTTTCATTAATAAAGGCACGGTAATGAGTCAATACATATAAACAAAGTGCTCTTAAAGACTATTGTTATTGATAACGTTATCTATCAGTAAAGTATCTACACCAAGCGCAGATCCAAAGTAGGGTAGTGGTCATGATATCCAGGGTGGTGGTGGGGAGTCATGACACGGACCCAGTACCAGGGTAGCGATTCTGAAACCATTCGGTTGCATCCGACACGGAATCTCATCTCTCGGTCTTTGTCATGCTAAACAGATAAGACAAAGACCGAGAGATGAGATTCCGTGTCGGATGCAACCGAATGGTTTCAGAATCGCTACCCAGATCACTGATTAAAAAGCATGGATGTACTTATCTCACAGTTTTGTAACTTGATCACCACTATGTGACCCCCTGGAACCATGAGACCCCTCTGGAGTCAGGAGCCCCCTGGGCCGGCCATTGATATACACAAAGGCGCGATTTTACACATATGCGTGATTTTAGAAGACCTTACTTAGGTACCTTGGGGTTTTTAAAGTGCGGAACCCTAAATGTCCGTTTTAAATTTTAGAAATATTTGCGAGTTGAAAGTTCAGTCGCTCTCTATCATTGCTCGTGCCTGGTGTTGTGTATTTTGTTTCCGCCGCGCCGGTACTTATTATCTTTGTACGTACATCGGATTTCAGTGTAAATATGGATATGTTTGTGTTGTGTTGTTTTATGACGAAATTTTTAGTGTTACAGTTCGGCTATGGTTAAATATTGTGATATTAAAAGGTTTGTCTGGCCGTTATGTGATGCGTTATGCGTTCACGGTTCGCGACGGAGCTGCGCGGCGCGCGGTGCGGCCGGCGCGGCACGGCTCGGTAAGTACAAAGAAATTGTATCGCGGCGTGGCGCGGGATCGCCGAACATACCTAGATGACGTGGTCACTGACCGCCAGTCAAATATTTCAGGGTTGTCAAATATAATATGTACCAATGATTTTTTTACTTTGTATGGAAAAAAAATGTTGTGCTTTGGTGTCTAATATTCACATATGTGATTCGATACTTAGTATAGATGAAGTACCATAAATATTGTTGGACCTTTCCGCCACACGTTGTATATAGGACTGACTCATGCACTGGTAGGAGGCCTTCATGATGTCTTTGAGCAGGCTGTCTACATTCTCCTGCTTGTCCACAAACACTGCTTCTCTAGCTAGTAAATTACCTTAATAAATTTCTTTCTCTAGCTATGTCGTTATTTAGCTAGTAAGTTACCTTGAATATCTTTCTCTAGCTAGTAAGTTATCTTAAATGTCTTTCTATAACTAGTAAGTTACCTTAAATGTCTTTTTCTAACTAGTAAATTACCTTAAGTCTCTTTCTCTGCCTAGGAAGTCACTGTTTTTCTAGTTAGGAGATAAATTAAGTGTCATCATCTAACTATCTATCTATCATCTAGCTTTGCTTAGTTTGAGGTCAGATGGTGTTGTGTGTGAAATGTCCACTAATATTTATTTATTTATTATTAACTAGATAGTAGGCCTGAAGGGTGTTCTATCATCTTTTGACACGGTTTTAGTGTATAATGACACGGACTGACCTCCATGTAGATTCATGCACTGGTAGGAGGCCTTCATGAGGTCATTGAGCAGGCTATCGGCGTTCTCCTGCTTGTCCAAAAACACGATGATGCTGCCGAGGTGGCTGTAGAGCCCTAGCAACTCGAGAAGCTTGAAAAACTTCGCCTCGTCTTCTATTATCGCTACGTGTTGTTCCACTTCCTTGTATCTTATTACAAATGTAACTAATAGAATATCTAAAACGTCGCTTTTTTTCTCCAGTCACGTAAGTTTTTATTTCAACTAGTTAGTTAAAATTTAACTAGGTAATTAATATTATTTTTTTACTCTTATCACATCTATTAAGTCCACTAAACTGTCTTTCTCTAGCTAGTAAGTTACCTTAAATGTATTTCTTTAACTAGTAAGTTGTCTAATTGTCAATCTCCAAGTAGTCTAACAGGCAAGTCTAAATAAGTGTCTTTCCCGAACTAGTAAGTCACCTGAATTGTATTTCTGTAAAACTAGTAAGTTACCTTGGTAAAAGTCTTTCTCTAACTAGTAAGTTACCTTGTCTTTCTCTAACTAGTAAGTTACCTTAAGTGTCTTTCTCTAACTAGTAAGTTACCTTAAGTGTCTTTCTCTACATAGGAAGTAACTGTTTTTTTCTCCAGTTAGTAGATAAATTAAGTGTCATCGTCTAACTAGTGGGCTTGATGGGTGTATCAATTTTTGACACGATTTTAGTGTATAATATATAGGACTGACCTCCGTGGAGGCTCATGCACTGGTAGGAGGCCTTCATGAGGTCTTTCAGTAGGCTGTCGGCGTTCTCCTGTTTGTCCACAAACACGATGATGCTGCCGAGGTGGCTGTAGAGCCCTAGCAACTCGAGAAGCTTGAAGAACTTCGCCTCGTCTTCTATTACCGCCACGTGCTGTTCCACTTCCTTGCAGACTATGCTGCGACCGCCGACCTAAGAATTAACACGATATCTTACACTATATGTATTTAACACTATGTGTAGTACGACAATTTGATAGGGCGAAAATCCTAGTAATTTCGCGAAAACACTGATTGACAAAACACTGATGAATTAGAAAATAACTTTCACATATTTATCTCAATCTTACTGGGAAAAGGCAGGATTTTTGCAAATTTATTGGTATTTATTAGCTGTTTATCTGTCACTGTAAAATTATTGTAAACGACTTTAGATTATAAACTTACGTTACCGTAAGACTCTTAGTTCACGTTTATTACCCTCTTATAACTCTATGAAAAATACAAACAAATTAACAAGGTAACACTATAAACGTCGTCTTTGAAAGATCGCGTCTTATAACCCAAAATCTAGACAATCACAGTTAACTACATTAATTGTTATTAAAGTATATCCTGTTTTTGTAAAATCTTATTTTTTCATTAAGTAAAACTGAGAAATGTCGTAGCCAATATCTAATTATCCGTGTTTTCTCGAAATCCCTAGTTTTTGCAAATACGCGGGTTATAAAATCTTCCTCCAACATCTTAATCTTAATTTATATAAATCTCCTGTCACGATGTTTGTCCGCGATGGATTCCTAAACTACTTAACCGATTTCAAATTAAATTGGCACACCGTGAGCAGTCTGGTCCAACTTGAGAGATAGGATAGTTTTTATTTCGATTAACAGTCTTTAAATGACAATATCCGAGCGCAGCCGGAATGGGCCGCTAGTATACATATAATATATACTTATATAATATTTACTACAATTAATCGCAGGATATTTTTACTATGGATATAACTATGGAAAATATCCCGCAGCGGGTCATATGTCAAGTATGTACGTCACACTAATTTTGAATCACCCCCTCCTTGTCAATTGATGGAGACCATAGTGTGGCATTTTATTGCAAATCTACATCTATAAATTATTATAGTATATTAAGAAATTAGTTATATTGCTGACAAGTTTCGCGAATTAACATGCCTCCAAAAAAGAAATGACAAAAATACTATTTTCATTACTTCACTAAACTGATGTTATTTAGTAACTGACCTGTATTTCAATAGGTTTCTGTAGAATCCTTCGCGCCAAAGCTTCCATCTGTCGCGGGAATGTCGCGCTGAACATCACCGTCTGTCTGTCTGGTCGCACATTGTCAATTATCTTCATCACCTGTTTCACCAAATACACAAAATTAATAGTATTGTAACAAATCAGTACGATTTTGTGTAGTATAGTCGGCTTTCATCGATTCATAAAACATTATCACGTCAAAAAAATAGCATCTGTTCTAAAGTACACTTTTGTAGACTCAACAAAATGTTTGGAAGAGTATATTTTCAATGCAAGATTGTCTCATGCCTCACTTTCAAGGTAAAGAAAATCTAAGCCTATACCTGACTAATCTATATATACAATATACATAAATAAAAGCGAAAGGTCACATCACGAAATCTCAGAAACTACAAATGCTAGGAGTCTGAAAGGAGTTTTGCATGGACGTGTCTTTTAGTATGTAGGCGCTCGGTAAGACGGGAATTTACGAAATTCAACCCCTAAGAGGGTGAAATTGACGAGAAGCAAATAAATGTTTATTTTAGCAATTTTGTAATTTCGAACTATATGGGGATGATATAGGGGCTGAATGAAAGTTCGTAATTATTGCAGATAAAACCACGAAACTTCGTATCTAGACACTTGACGTGAAGCAAATAAATGTTTGTTCTAGCAATTTTGTAATTTAGAACTATGCGGGGATAAAATGGAGGATGAAAGTTTTATGTGGAAGTGTGCTGATTTTGATGATATTGTATAAAAATATAAGCTGTTTTTAGTAAACGTAAATTTGTATCAGTGTATTGCCTCAGTTACCTTAATATTTATTAATAATATTTATTTTGCGGACGAAGTCGCGGGTAAAAGCTACTACATATAATAAAGCTGATGAGGTTTTTTGTTTGAACGCGCAAATCTCAGAAACTAGGTACTAGACCGATTTCAAAACTTCTTTCACCATTGGATATTTACGTGATCCCCGAGTGCTATAGGCTACATATTAAGTACCACGGGCGAATCCGGGGCGGAGCGCTAATACCTGAGATTTTGTTTGGATAGTTTGGACCTGTGATAATTAAATAATAATTTAGATTGTGATAAGTCCTAAATAATGTTTGCACTAGATACCTGCGGTTCAAATCCCATGTCGAACATGCGATCCGCCTCGTCTAGTACGATGTAAGTGACTCGGCGCAGGTTTGTCACACGGCCAGAGTTGGCCGCTAACATGTCGATCATACGGCCCGGGGTGCATACAATCATTTCTGCACCCCGCTTCAGTTCTGCTATCTGAAATTATCAAATAATAATTTATTTTCTCCGAAAAACTAAAACAGACTTCAATTTAAAATTAAATTCACACACTCGACCAAATTTCATAAGAAGCTATCAATAAGTCATCCAAATAAATGAAAGTAACATTTAGTTTGTTGTTAATATTTCAAAAACCGTCACACCGATGTCAATACGTACGGTACGTAAACAATTATTAATTTTACAATTGGAATATAGGAGGTATTTAAAAGAAAACAAAGATATGAACAAATAATTGTTGGTCTTACATAAATTAGTAGTTATGTACAATATTTAGCATTATATTTAATTTTTACACATTATCGTATTTTAATAAAGCGCGTAAAGAATATTGTGATCACGTCTATAAAAAAAATTCAAGTGAAATCAGAATAAATATATTCGTATTTTTATTAATTCACGGGTAACTCGCGTGTGATATCGTCAGTCCAGTCTAATTTGAAATGATAATTATGTAATAATAGTTATGATAATTTGTATGGATAATAAATCTAAGTGCTAGATAATGCTTTCGACTCTTTATGTTCCAATAGTAGTCTGACACTGTGATGCTGCCATCAAGCACATGTCCTGCTCGTCTCGTACTCTTTACTATAAAAAAAACATCTGCACGGCGGCACGGTAAATGCATATCCCACACAGAAATAAATAAAGCAGATTTCAGACACGTACCTGTTCAGAAATACCAGTCCCACCATACACGCACACTGTCCTCAGCCCAAGTGATTTGCCAAACTTTTTGATGTCCTTCCCTATTTGCATGCAGAGTTCTCTCGTAGGCGTCATTATGAGGGCTATGGGGCCGTCGGTGTCTTCTAATGGGGGCTGGTCAAGAACGTGTCGGAACATCGGCAGGATGAACGCGAGGGTCTTTCCGGAACCTGTCTTGGCTATGCCGATTAGATCCCTGAAAAAATATGAAGAGACGTCATCATCACAAGGCAGCATTAGCATATAAACAGCACTAACTAAACTAAACACTAAGGGTGCTTTTCCACCAGAGATGTGCTATGCAGCTATGCTGCGAAGATATGAAATCTACGCTACGAAAATATGTGACCGTTTCCACCAATACTACGCTAGGTAGCTGTACGAGGAAGATGCGCTACGAAGATGCGCCGCCGCAAAGTAGCTGTGCGAGAAAGATGCGCATCTCGAGCTATGCTATGTATCGATAGTAGGGAAACGGCGGGAGCGGCGCGGTGAGGGGAGATCACGCATCCATCGCACGCATCTATAGCACACATCCATAGCACGCATCCTTCCATACAAAAAACATATCTTAGTTGAATCCGTTTCCACCAGTGCTATGCTATGTGCACCAATGAATATGATTGGTGGATATCAAACGCATCCATAGCATCGTAGCATAACACATCTCTGGTGGAAAAGCACCCTTAATGTTCCCACTGCTGGGACTCAGGGCGTTCTCTCGCAAGGAGAGAGTAAAGGCGATAATCCACTACAATCGTTGTTGGATGACACATAACCTTGACAGATTCTAGGTACATGTCGGTTTCCTCACAATGTTTTAATTTATCTGTTTGAAGTTAGCAGTACATGACTTCGAAAAGATAGTGGTGCGCGTGGGATTTGAATCCGGGGCTCCAGATGGGTGGGCAGTCTCCGTTCTCCCGACTAGAACAGCCGCAACTTGGGGTTTTTGTAATATCAATGTTATGTTTGTTGCTCGATCACGTCGGAACGGTTGAACAGATCAGGTTAAATTTTGGAGCACTGATTACAGTCCGGAATGGCACGGATACTTTTTATCACGATAAAATAACTAGAACGGGAATTACGCAGATAAAACCTCGGGGCGATGCTAAATAATGAAAGTGTACTGTAAAAACTAGAGGGATGAAACGGGAACATACCGTCCAGACATGATAGCAGGTATGGCTTGTGCTTGAATCGGTGTAGGTTTTTCAAAGTTGAGTTTCTTCAATATATCCATCTCTTTCTTACTAATGCCGCAGTGCGCCCACGATTTGATCGGCTTCGGGCAGCCTTTACCTTTCACTCTAATGCCTTCCAGCTCTGTCCTATACGCTTCTACATCTTCAGACGTCATCCTTGATAATTCGTTGACCTGTGAGTTAAATAGAACATATTGAAATTTTTATTTGTTGCAAGGTTGTTTATAGATTTTATATTTTAATGTTTTTTTTAAATACACAATGATAATAATTTGATCAGAACATCAACCAACTGAGCCACCAGGCCAGCTTAAGTCTACAACTTTTTCTAAGTTTACAACTGGAACAAGTTGCCTGAGGATGTTATTTCGGTAAAATCATTGAACTCTTTCAAGAACAGATGGACAACTGGACAGTGAAAGTTAATTACCTATAATTTGTTATGTCAACACTGAAAGATATAGGTACTAACAATAGCTGATGCTGCTGATGAATAAATGATTAAAAAATTATACAAAAATTACCTCCGTGTAGAATGCTTTTCTAAATGGATGGTATTCCAAACTGGTGTGGTCCACTTTTGCCAAATCTTTACGTTGTTTTGAAGCTAGGTTGGCGGCCGCATCTTTTATGTCCTCCGTTTCTTCCTCCGATGAATATTCTAAGCCATCTTGGTTCTGTTCTATTAATTCACCTGTTGAATTATAAAATGAATTAATTAATGAAAATTCTCTGTTGTTCTGTTCACACCAATTAAATTATATATACAATGTAGAAAAACACTAAGACTAGTAAACCACTAGACTAGTGACTAGTGGTAGTCTTATTGCTGAAAGATATCTCTTCCAGGCAACCTTGGGATAGATAAAAATCTTTAAAAAAAATCATAATTATGTAAGTATGTCTCAAATATTTGTGTTGTTTCACAAATAAATGACAAACCTCCAATCTCTATATCAATCACTCCTCCAATATCCCAGAACAACTATTAACTTTTTCATAATTTTAAAAAATACTTGACCTAAATTTTGTTAACAGACATTTTAATAATTTATGTGTCAGAAATATTGCAAAAATAATGCCAAATGTACATTACTGCCAATCAGGATAACTATTTTTGAGCAACGTTTAAAACGTATGCATGTTTTGCAAGGTGTATGTATGTTTTTACCTTTGTTCTTCTGTTCTGCGACTTTCTTCTTTGCAGTGCCAGTGACAATGACGACTCCAGTACCACCTGTAGTTGGCACGCTCAGTCCTCTCTGTTGGTCTATCTGATTCACTTTTCGCACTTCCTGGAACACCACAATATCAATCATTATCTTCTCATTATTTCAAATATTAATCAAACTAATTGCCATTCCATGTGCAATTGGACCAGCATTTTGGGGACCATTCTCATAGAATATTATTTGTTCAATCCCACAGTCACTGGTCTCTTAAACCAAGTTTATGTGAATCTCAAAGTCGCTCAGATCAATCATCCATGTTAATTAGACAATTGTTTGTCCTAAGCAGGAACCAATACCCCAATGTCCAATACTAAGGCTAAGAACTCATGAAGCGATTTCCACCCGCGCCCGCTGGGGTTGCGGACCCGCAGCTTCTGTAGAATGCAGATATAAAAATATATACGAAAAATTTAAACCACAACTCACGACAATCTCACCCGGGGTGGCTGCGAAACCGCCAAAATCAGCGGTCTCGTGAGTAAGGAAACAAAACCCGCGGTTGCGGAACCGCGGCGGGCACGGGTGTAAATAGTTCCATGAGTTCTTAGCGTAAAACATGCTTTTATTACAATAATTCATACTGCTAAAAATTAAAATTTTAATAGTCTAAAAAACATAACAATAAATGTTTTAGTCAAAATTGGATACTGACTTGTTGTACTTCTTGCATGTATGCATCCAAGGGGTCAATTTCATCTTCCGCTTCTTGCTTCGCCTTTTCTTCTGCAGCCGCTTTCTCTTTAGCCGCTTCTGAATCTGGATCAACTTCAGTTAAAAAAGCAGCCAATGAGTATATAGAGTATATATACACACTGGTCATTATTTGCAAAATAATAATATCACAAATATAGATTTTAGGATGTTTGTTGTTCAATCAAGTAGTAACGTATGAATAGCTCGGGTTGAAACATGAAACACAGTTAGATTACTATAATCTGGAAGAGAGAGACGAGACGAACTTCTTAGCATTCCATCGATTCACCGTGCGGGTGCCGGGTCCATCGGGTGGCAGAGAGCGAAATCTCAAATAGACACCAAGACTTGTGACTCGGGCGTAGGTTTAAAAGGGGCCCCTTTTGGTAACGTACGTCAACACTCACCTTCACTACTCGTATTTCTCTCCCTGCCCAGCCAAATCCGATATGATCCTACTAGTGCAGCTTTAGATACTTGTTCGCAAGAACAGAAACTAAAAACTAATATATACTAAACTAGCGGATAAAAACGTGTACTACTAGTTCAAAATAAAATTAACTTTGAAAGAAAATGAGAAAGAGAACAGCTAAAAATTTAATATGATGAAGTTGGTTCACAACTGTCTCTTCAGAGTGAATTTTTACGAAGCGGGAGCACTTTGACACTCAACTTCGACATACAGAAGTTAGTTGCACTGTTTTATTTTTATAAATACCTATGTCCAAGTGGCCTCTACTGCCTAGCCAACTAGGTTTGCGCAAAAGAAGCGTTCATTACGCAATAATGTTAGTAATACTTGTGTATTCAAATGTGTGTACTTATGTACGGTAAAAAAACAAATTTTGAAGTGAAAACTGCTTTTGACGCGCCACAGACAGATTTTTCATGGTTGTGAATATAATTCTAGCGTCACGCTCGGGAATGATAAGAAATGTTCGGGTAAGCTCGTGACCATGGCCATTGGCCATCTAGAAATGCATCTGATGCATTTCTATATGGCTATGCTCATGGCCACGCCCTCCGGTTACACCTGCGTAGTTTCTAAAGTAAGCTATCAAATTCTGACATAAGTTTTCACTTCGATCGGCAGTTCCTATGACTGCAATTTTTTTTTTAAGACACATGGTCTCTAGTTGCCTCCTTTGCCTTTGAATATAACATGATGGTGGCAATCACTTGTTGTCAAGAGATATTCTATCTCAGAAAATACAATTTTCCAGTATCTTCCTGGGAAAGTACCTCCACCTCTGCCATTTATTCTACCACCGACGACCACAGTTTGAAGGGCAGTGTTTTAAGAAAAATTACATTACAAAGATATAATCTTAAAAAATATCTCTGGATGACGACTGTAGTGCTATGTTAGGCATTAATAGGGTACCGGACTGGGTCAAAAATACACCATCCTAATTTGTCCGTCAGCTAGATCATGGAAAAATATTGGACACGTATTTTTTGTTTTTTCATAATATTAAAAATCGTCAAAGATATAGACCATCAAACTTCGAGAGTGGGGGGTCGCGACGTCACTCGTGAGTGAAAATCGTACTCACAAGTGACGTCACACGAAACTTCGAAGCGCTGTATCTTCGTAATTTTTTGTTTGTGAAACAAAAGAAAAAATACGTGTACAATATTTTTTGGCAATCTAACTAATTGACTACTTAGTTTTTTTTAGGATTGTACCCTATTTGGATTTGTATTGAACTAGCTAAACAGCACTGTGTTGTTATGGACATTCATGATGGTTATCTTCACATTTATGCCTTATTCGCCTCACCACTATATATTTCAAAAAAATCGGTAGTCATAGGAACTGCCGATAGAAGTGAAAACATTTACATAACACAGAATTCGATAGCTCACTTTGGAAATTACGCGGATGAAACCGGAGAGCGTGGGTCAAGGGACCATGGCCACCTAGAAATGCGTTAGCCAATGGGAAATGCGGACGCATTTCTAGGTGGCCAATAGTCATAGTCCCCGAGTTCACCCGAAAATTCTGTATCATTGTCAAGCGTCATGCTAGAATTCAAGTCACAGCCCACGAAAAAAAAAATGTTCGGGGACATATTTCGCCATTTTGCTAACCTTCATCTCCAGAGTCGTCTTCCAAGGACCACTTCTTGGGCACCTGTATGTTGGAGACGAGGCTCCCTTGCTTCACCTCTTTCTTGGTGGACTCGAGCTCTTTCCGCTTTCGGTCCGCGCGCCACCGCTCAATGCGTTCGCGCCGCTTCTGCATCTCCGCTTCGAGACGGATTTGTTCCTCTTCCTGGTATATTTTAAATAATACAAGTTCAAAAAGAGGTTCTGAAGCAATAGGCAAGAGAGAAGTTTTTTATAATGCATTGGTAATAGCACAGGACTAAATTTATTTGATTACCTTGATGTATCTACAGCTTTAATACAACAGCTGTTGGGTCCATAAACTCAACATACACAAACAAAAACCCAAGGTAGCTCCCAAATATAATGTTCCAGTTTGAAGGGCAATGTTTCCAGCAAAATTACAGGGCATAGAGATGAAACATCATATATCTCTGGGTGAAGACCGCAGTGTAGAGCTAGGTAATGATTTGGCCTCTTTGTGGTCCATTAGCTGTTAGTCGCTGTGCTCTTATGGCAGGCATGTTGCTTACCATCGGCAACATGTCCAACTCGCCTTATTACTCAATTAATAAAAAAAATTAAGCCTTATTTAATACTACAATTTCCTAAATCTTAACTCTTACCTTGTCAACAGAACCAGGGTTATATTCTCCTTCAGGTTTCGTTGGTTTCTCTTTGGATTTAGATCTCTCCCGTTCTTTGTCAGGAGTTTTTTTTCTTGATGACTTACTTGAACCAGAACCATTTCTCTTATCGTCCCTTTTATCACTGTAATGAATAGGATAAATATTAATTAAAATACTAAAATTAAATAAATCTTTATTACTATTGTGAATGTGAAAATAGCTGTCACTTTCACAGTAATGCCCGAGCTACACGATGCAAATTTTTCAAGTAGACAAAACCAGTCTTGCGTAGCATTGTCTATACGAAGATAGAAATACTAGCTTGTTAGCCTGCTAACACTAGCTTGAAAAACTAGCCTCGTGTACTGTGTTACCATCAATTACACTTTAATGGCTAAACTACTGAACTGTTGCAATGGAGAGTGAAATAGGGGATAGAAGTTTTATTTTTCTCATTTTGCTACAGACTGATAGATTGCTATCTAAGAACAATGCCACGCAATGATCAATAACAAAATGAACCATAACTGACAAACACTGCACATCACATCCTCAGCAACAGAGTTCACAACTGGAACAGGTTGCCTGAGGATGTTATTTCAGCATAGTCATTTAAACTCTTTCAAGAACAAACTGGACTAATGGATAGTAAAAGACAAAATCATTTTAACAGACAATTACATAATTTGTTATTTCAACACTGAGATACAGGCATATCAGTGAATGCTGCTGTTCTATTATTCAATAAATAAATGAGAGATGGCTATTTATGACAACCGGCATTTTTCTTAGAAATTACAGCACCTCAAAAGATTAGTTTTGTGAACTGAGAAACAATTATTTTAAACAAATACACGGGTAACTCACGTATAAAATAACCACGTTAGTTTTCATACTAAAAGAGAAACAATTACACTGTTAAATACTTTGCTGATGCCTAAATATGAGAATATTTCTTCATAATAGAGAATGCCTATGGCATTATAAAGAGTGACTAATTAATATACACATTGGTTTTGTAGCAAACCAACCATAATGATGTTATAAAAAGTTTACTCTGTATTAGGATCAGAAAAAGATTCCATGAAATGGTTTGAAAACAAATTGCAAAGGTACATTTACATTAAAGTTTTAACAGTGTACACAAACAAAATGGAAACAAACATACATTTTCGCTGAAAAGATTAACCAAGAAATGGCAGCAATTTTATTTTATTTACTCATAAGAATTTGTGTTATGTCCTACTCATGCCCATCATTATTTCCAATAATACGAGTGAGACAAACACTATTTATATGAAACATCATCATTGGACTGACCTTTTTCTATCACGATCCCGGTCGCGGTCTCGACTACGATCCCTTTTAGAATCACGTTCTCTGCTGCGACTGCGTTTTCTCTTAGAAGATTTGGTCGTTCTGTCGCGGCTCCTTGAACGAGACCGCCTCCGTTTTCGGTCTGGAGAGGCAGATCTACTGTGCGACCTTCTCCGGTCGCGATCTCGGCTACAAACAATATGTTAAATACTTAGCAAATCACATGTATAAAAATACATAATAGAAGGACAGTAGAAGGCTATGTCACTCACCCGCTTCGAACCATTATAGAGAATTTAAGACTCCTAGAATCTATAAATTATTAAAAATCAGATATACAAAATGCGTGACACACGTTGTTGACAGACATCTTTTCATAGACAATGTGTATTTGTGTATGTCACACAGTGCTACCAACTCCTGAAAATGTTTACCCCTAAACCTAGGTTAAAAACCCCTAAAATTGGCACATTTACTTGAAAATCCCCCTAAATTATTTTTTTAGTTTAATAGAAAAATTATCACTTTTACTGAAAAAATGTACACCATTAGAAAATCACAACAAATAGTAAAAACTAGTTGGTTGTGTTCCTGAATTGATTAATAAATGTTTTCAAAAATTAATTCAAAATTTTTTTTTTCAAAAATTATGCAATAAATTAATCTTACTAATTTATACATTTTGGTAATTTGGTAATTTTGTAGCAAAAAATGCTACAAAATTACTTCACCTTTCAATCTGGACCTGTTTATTCTTGTCCTTACTTAACAAAATAATGAAATAAATAAAAAACAAATAAGTATTATAGGAAAAAAATCCCTAAAAATAACCCCAAAAATATAATGCCCCTAAACAAATCCCAACCCCTCACTCATTTACCCCTTAAATTTGGGGGGAAAACCCCTAAGTTGGTAAGACTGATGTCACAGACTAGGTAGAGAGATGTGGATATTGTTGGAGTCTGTACAGTCTGTATGAGTCTTTTGTATTTTTAATTTTTTAATTATTTTAGCATAGACAAAAAATAACTTTTTAAATAAAACAACGGTAATAGACTAATATCCGGAAAAAAACCGGTTTTGATAATCTACGTACGGTGTTTAGCGCTGCGACATAGAATAGATAATACAGATAGAACGGACACTCCCCACCCCCCGCCAGTTTCAAGCTTCCTACCCCGCAAGAACGCGAGAAGCACTCAACGAAGGGTTATATCGGACGATAATTTTCTATGAGAATACGACCATGATGCTGTATTATTTAACAAAATGGTACCAAATTTTTCGTCTATTATACGAAACAAGAATAAGAGATTTTTGATTTCATAAGAATTTCTACAAAGATTGAATCATTTTTATAAACTGTGTTAAGGGGCGTATTACGAATTCGCACGAAATTCAAAAAGTTTATGTTCCGAATTTACCATCTTCAGTATTACCTAGAGAGACATAATTACATTCAAAAAATAGCCCAATCTTTCTTGTTGACGTTTCCTTGTTTTAATTTTACTAATAATAATTCCATTGATCTTAGGGATCAATCTCCCATGACCATTTCGCCGAAAAGTCACTGCCGTGTCAATTTCACACTCCTAAATCTACATGTAATACTCAAAATTCATACCTAAAAAAATATCGGGAAAATCAGACATATACTTTATTAATTCGTTCATGGTACAGATATCTGAATTTTGCTCCCATTTATCAGTAATAAAATAAAATCGTGAGCCAATTTTAAGTTTTATATTGCATTTTTAGCGTTGTTTCTGTGTAAAATACACAATAATTACAAAATAAAAATTAGACACGGTCATACTTTGGTTTTTGTAGAATCTAATTCTCTAGTTATTTTTCAAATGACAGTTCTCAATTTTTCAAAAATAATAAATTAGCAGCAGTCGAAATTAGAATAAATTACGCTACGCAAAGTCAGTTTGGGCGGGAACTTATTCAGTAATGAACGGCTTTGACATTGACTTATAAACTTTACCGGTTCTAGTACTACCGGTACTACTACGATTTAGTTTCATTTTTAACCAACTTCAAAAAAGGAGACGGATCTCAATTCGTTTATATGTTTGTTACGTGATAGCTCCATTTATTGTGAAACAAAGGACATAAGCCCAAATCACATTGAAAAAACCCAGGTGCCACACCTGGGTTTTTTGATGTACCTCGGATTTTAAGTTATTATAAGTAATAATATTCTAAACTATCATCATCATCCGTTTGAGTGGCTAACCTGCGTTTTTTTGCCTGTAGAAGTTTTGTAGAAGTTCGTGTCAAAAGCTCGTTTTATGGAATAAAACATATTGTATAATTTGGTGTTAATGATATAAAAATAATATATACCGGCTGAGTCATAAAGATATATATCAAACAATGTACGAATATGCTTAGGTTCTTTTCGCGATGGGTGGCCTTGGAATTCAAATTTAACGAGTGTAAGTAAAATAATTCATGATAATACGCTTATTTTTGGTAGTGTACTTTGGACTTTGTATTCAATTATCAGTATGCTTACATCGCGGGTCAAATCTGGACAAGTACTAGCACAGGCACAGCACTAGCATAGGCCTGGGATATGAGGCGTACTTGAAGAGAGGTATATGCTAAGATGTTATGAAGATGATGATGATGATTACATCGGATTGCAAACAGTATTGGTGAACTTTTAAAAAAACGCCTACAAAACTACACTGATAAAAAAACATGTTAGCCACTAATATGGGTTATGGGAGTGGTGTATTTTTTTTTCCAAAATATATTTACATACAATTATTAGATATTTTTGAGATTAGATACAATTATTTTGGCTGGTTGGCCGGCTGGCCAGCTGCCAGGCTGCCAGGCCAGGCTGGTTGCCTGGAAGAGATTGCTCTCAGCAATAAGGCCGCCACTTGTGGTGCTAGATCATAAGTTTTTCTTTGTAATGTTATTATTTTTGTGCCACAATAAAGAGTTTTCTATCTATCTATCTATTTTGTGCCGAGGTCAGGCTACGATTTGGGCCATGTCTCCTTTGATGTTTCTTTTTTTTGGTAGATCACAGTTTTGAAATATGAAAACAAAACTAAAAATTACTTTCGTTTATTTTTGTTCAAGTTTTTTTATGATCGTCGTTAAAATTTGGTCAATTAAGTTTCTGAATTTAATTTGAAATTAAAACTGATTTTTGTTTATTCGGCGCAAATATGATTGTTATTTGAGTATAATAGACTCACTTACTATTCTCACAATACTTATTGAAAGTATTATGCAATCCTTACTATAATGCGAATAAATAAATCACTATTTATCAACAAACAAAAGTAATATTATTTAGGCAATTAGGAATAAATTAAATCCGGAACTAGCAACATTATCTTTCCGGCCAGTTCGTAGTTTGTTTACAAAATTGAATTGTAGTTTTGAGTTGAAAAATCATGTTCTTGTTTTTTACTGTGATGACATGAGATGTAAATAATTAGTTTGTGCAGTGTATGATACTCTGATATACCTAGTGAACTGTGAACTGTGTAGTGCCTTTCAAGCAACTTATGAACGTTGTTGTACCTAATCTAATGTTCTGTGACTAGCCTACCTATAATGAAATACGCGATATGTGGAGTGATTAATTAATATATTGTCAGAATAAAGTTTTCTCTTTGGGTAAGTGTACTTAACTAAAAATCAATTCGTCCATGGTACCTTTAATATCTCGTATTTTGTTTTAAATCTTCTCCCTTCTGGTTGTTGATGAAAGTTATATTTACCTACATTACGATCGAACACTAACTAGGTAAGATTATAGGCCACTTAACACAGGCAGTGAGGCAGGTGAACTCACGGGTCACAGCTATTCCATAAAATAATTTAGTAACCCTAGATGACACGCACACATGCGTAAATGTGTTCGAACGACATATGCGTAGTTGTGTGAGTGTAGGTATGTCAACTGCACCGTCTGTATAGATGTTAAGCCGAGTGTCCGGGGTGTGGCTGCGAGCTGGTTAAAAAATTGTTGTCTGTAAAGTCGGTTTACTGACGATAATTGAACGTGACAACGTCTTAAGAAAATACTGATGGAATGGTAGCATTTTTCAAAAGAAAATTTTAATTTCATTTGTTTAATAGATTTGTATGTAAAAAGTAATCAGCAGAATTTAGTCATTTTCAATCAAAACAATGCAAAATGCAAAAAACAATGCAAAAAAGCTTTTAGAAGCCAGGGATCGAACCCGGGGCATTTCACATGCAAAGCGAACACTCTACCACTGAGCTACATCCTCGCTTGAACTACTGGTCGAAATAATTAATACAACTGTAACAAACATGCGGCGAGGTAACGACCGACGGTAACGCGGTAACGGTACATGACGTCATGTTTATTGGGCGTGCAGCCGGCTTCATCGAATTATAAGACGTTATTACGTCAAAAATATTTGTCTTGTCTTAAAATTTGTCTATGGCTATTGTTAAGTAGTGATGTGCCAACTCTATAGCCGCCTATACACATTGGTTCAGTGAAGGCCAACGCGAGCGAGCGCCTTTGTTTTGTGCACAAAAACCGACACCTGTCACGAGAGACGAGTCGAGGCAAAAGAGCCCTATACACACTGGCCACTTGCCGTCACTCGGCCAGCTAGGCGAGCGATGGCGAGTGATCACAAGTCATGACAAAACGACCCTCCACACACTGGCGTTGGCCTGCACTCGCCCAGTATGTGGAGGGTATGGAATAGGCGGCATATGAAGTAAACAGATTTTTGTATTGCTTTATTATTTTTTTTTGAAAGGTGAATTAAATAAATGGAAAGTGTTAATAGCTTTATAGCTATTTTTGATGAAAATCGATTCAAAGTAAAAAAAATATTTTTTCATAAAAATCAAGATGGATATTATTATCATTGCAAGATATTTCAAAGGATAATGCCCACATCCCATACATTGAAAAACCTGTCAAACTTTTTTTGATACTGAAAGTGCGTAGAGATGAATAGAGTCTAATTAGGATTGTTCATGCTTCTAAAAACGTCTGCTGTTGGTGTTTTTCATTTCCCAAATACCAAAAATGCGTTACAGTTAAACCAAAAGTAAGGTTATGTTTACTGTCAAAATACATTAGAATTATGTTTTCTTTCGGATTAGAACAGAAAAGAAAACAAAGAACTACGGTATTATCTTTCAAAACATATTTCTTATCAGAATAAATAGGAATAATAGTACTTCTCACTACCAACTGATTACCATACCGTATGAACACTTAATTTGCATAGAAGTATTGTCACAGATAAGAATATCTTAATTGTGATATAAAGATCTCATTATTTTGATATTCGAGACAGTGGCCTTAGAAAGTCCAGAACAATCGAGGGTTTTTATGAGACAGCACAAGCATATATGGGTTTATGTAATTATTACCACAATTACGTACCTAAGTAATAAGGAGCACTGAATCACATAATTCCCAGTTTTGTTAAAAACCAATATAAATTCCGTCACAAAAACTTGATGAGTTGTCGTTGATGTCCGATTAGGAATTAATAATATTCTTCTTATTCCTAATATTAACTACGCACTGCAAAGAAGCTCAAAAAATGTTATTTTCCTGGAGCAATCTCTTTTGAACAATCGGAATAATTTTACTGTGTTTAACTGAAATCCGACATTGAAACATTTGAACTGGTAATCGGAGTTTGTTAAGGTAAATAATGCATAAATATTACACCGCTCAGAAAACAAGAAGAAAACTAAATATAGGAAGAAAACAATTCGTTTTGCTTGTTTACTTTTTTTTGATTTGACTATTTGTCAATTTGACATTAATCTTTGACCAATTTGGTGAAAACGTTTCGTTTCACAATTGCGTGCCAACTTCTTCCTCGTTTACATTGCTATAAAAAGCAATTATAGTTTCTTTGTCGCCGTAATTACATATATCGTTTTTTAAATATGTAAAATTAGTAAATAAACGACATTGTGAAAGAAATTGACAAACATAACATCCATATTCAGTATCAATCTAACGCAGATCAATAAAACGATACGCAAATACCGTTTCGTTATTGCAATATTTTCCAAGTCAGCTTTGTTGGTAAATGGTAGGTGTAATTTAAACAAATGCAAATTATTTTATTTTGCAATGTTACAAAGTTATATAACTTCGCACACGAGTACAACAAAAACTCACCGATTTTTTAATATATAACTCATATGTCTACACGACAAATATTTTGGCGGGTCAAAAATGGAGATTGTCCTTTAAGATGGCCACTGTCATAAAAAGGCAAAAATCGCATTTTTGAAGTGAAAACTTCTTTAGGCGCGCCTAGACAAAGTTTTCGTGGGGTGTAAATTGATTTCTACCATCACACTTGGGTATGATAAGAAATCTTCGGGTAAACTCGGGACCTTGGCGATTGAGCATCTGGAAATGCGTCAGACAATGGGAAATACTGAGGCATTTCTAGATGGCTATAGCATGATGGCGAGGCCACGCCCTCCGGTTACACCCGTTACCAAGATAAGCTATCAAATTCTGAGTTATAAGTTTTCACTTCTATCGGCAGTTCCTATGACTGCCTTTTTTTTTCACAGCTCCCGCAATGTATGTTTATCAAATGAAGGGCTCGACTAGTAGAATTTAGACACTCCAAACAGCACCTCGGAGTTTTACCCTTGTATTTCCTGTTCCCGTTATTTTCTCGGGATGAAAAGTAGCTGATGTGGTTTTTCAGAACATAATTTAACTGTGTTACAAATTCCAACCCGATCTTACTCAAACTATGTTCCTCAGTCCAATCTGTTCATATGTTCCGACGTGATTGAGCAACAATTATCGAAAAATTGACATTTATAATAATGGGTAGGTAGGTGGATATTAGGATAGGAAGGTAAATTTCTTATTTTTAATTAATTATTATATTAATTAATTAATCAAATACACTCCCCCTCCCCCCTAGGTTAAGATTTCTCAAGCAAAAATCCGGACTACAAATGGCTTATAGTTAATGTAAATGCTATTCGAATAATACTGTCGAAAGGAGACGGCTCATTTCTGCCCCAAGTCGTTTCAAGTTTAGGTACTTAATTAGCCCCGGAGACCTAAACAAGTTATTTAATTAAAATAACATATAATTAAATAATTCAAACTGTACATTCAATACTAACCTGCCAAGCGGGGATTGCAAATTAGTGATTAAAAAGTACCTTAATGACTATGTTTAAGTAATTTTGTATTAAGGTACTGTAGTTCCATAAAACCAAACTAGATGGCGTTGTACGGCGTTAAAACACGCTAGCGAAGTTTATGTGAATTTAAATAAGCCTGTTAAGGTTTACTTCGTATTTTGTCTTCGGGTCAGTACCCAATAAATAAGTACTACGGTGAACACTCCTTTCATTTGGACCTATGTGTACAGACTATAGTCAAAGTTAGCCATTCAGCCATGTTTTTGTTTTTCTCATTTTAGTTCAGTTGAAGTTTACGTACAGTAAAAATTCGTTCGAAATTCATACAACACATTGAATGTCTTTATTGTTCCAAAGGTTTTGTAATATTTTTGTGGTTTGGCCGAATCTCCGGTCCTTCTCTGTGTTGAGTCGACATTATTCTGAGCACAGTACGTCGCAAAGTTATGAATTTACTACCTTCTTTTAGTAGTAAGTACATAATCACGTTCTTGATTACCTACTTGCGGCGTTATTTTTTTTTTAATGTGTTAGTTGATATCTTTTAAACCCCGCTATGCAGGATAAAAACATAAACGGTTCCTCAATATATATTAAAAATCCTATACAATGATCCAATTTTGGTCAAGTCTCTTGCACTTTTTCTGTGGGGCAAATGCCCATGGAAAATGGGCCGTCTCCTTTGCTTTTTTTTCCGAAGAGTCTGTTGTGAAGGCCCTCCGGTTGTAGAGGCCCTCGCCTAAATCCAGCCCTGCCTCCGCCCCTTGTTTTCTATGCTCGTTTGCGGTTTAGATGAGTCCAAATAAGATTTTTCTTCTTTGGTTATGGAAATTATAACTTTACGTAGTAAATGAACCACCAGGAGACCTATGTAGGATGATACAAGGGTATAAAGTAATAAGATTCAGCACTGTACCGTCACTTGTAAGCTGTCCAACAGAGTACAGTCGAAGAGGGGGGGTTACAACCCTCGATCATTTCTCCTTGTCGCATGATTTTTGTACGGCATTGCGAAATAATGTATTAGGAGAGGTATTGAAACTGTATGGAATGCCGTACACAATCCAATGCCCAAAGGAGACGGCTCATTTCTGCCCCAAGTCGTTTCAAGTTTAGGTACTTAATTAGCCCCGGAGACCTAAACAAGTTATTTAATTAAAATAACATATAATTAAATAATTCAAACTGTACATTCAATACTAACCTGCCAAGCGGGGATTGCAAATTGGTGATTAAAAAGTATCTTAATGACTATGTATAAGTAATTTTGTATTAAGGTACTGTTGTTCCATAAAACCAAACTAGATGGCGTTGTACGGCGTTAAAACACGCTAGCGAAGTTTATGTGAATTTAAATAAGCCTGTTAAGGTTTAGTTCATGGTTTGTCTTCGGGTCAGTACCCAATAATTAAATACTACGGTGAACACTCCTTTCATTTGTACCTAAGTGTACAGATAATTTTAGTCAAAGTCAGCCATGTTTATCTCATTTAAGTTCAGTTGAAGTTTACGTACAGTAAAAATTCGTTCGTAACTCACACAACACATGGAATTTCTTTATTTTTCCAAAGGTTTTGTTAATTTTTTTGTGGTTTGGCGGAATCTCCGGTCCTTCTCTTTGTTGAGTCGACATTATTCTGAGCACAGTACGTCGCAAAGTAATGAATTTACTACCTTCTTTTAGTAGTAAGTACATAATCACGTTCTTGATTACCTACTTGCGGCGTTATTTTTTTTAATGTTTTAGTTGATATCTTTTAAACCCCGCTATGCAGGATAAAAACATAAACGGTTCCTCAATATATATTAAAAATCCTATACAATAATCCAATTTTGGTCAAGTCTCTTGCACTTTTTCTGTGGGGCAAATGCCCATGGAAAATGGGCCGTCTCCTTTAATCTATAAATCTTAGCTTACAAGTGAAGGCGTAGTGCTCAATCTTATGACTTTATACCCTTCTATCATCATACATAGGTCTCCTGGTGGCTCCTCTCTCCTTTGTTCACGGGCTTGTAGTCTAATATTGCTGGTACCTACTTAACAACAAGAAACCAGCAATAATAAGGAACAACAGAATATTACCGGCATAACCTCAAATCTGTAATATTGTGTCATTTTTTGGTTGAGTTTGGTATGATCGCAAAACTTCGTGTTATTGTAGATAGATAGGAACTTTTTATTGTGACACAAACAAGTTTAAATATTACACAGTAATATTTATCAACTAGTGTCACAAGTAGCGGCCTTATTACTGAGAGCAATCTCTTCCAGGTATATAGGAAAACAGCCAACATATACTCGGAGGCGGGGGAAGCGACATGAATCCTACTAATATTATAAATGTGAATGTATGGATGTTTGGATGTTTGTTGCTCAATCACGTCCTAACGTATGAGCGGATCGGGCGGAAATTTGGAACACAGATAGATTATAGTCTTGAAGAACATATAGACTTTTTATCCCGGAAAAACAACGGGTAACACCGCGGGGCGCTGCTAGTTTTATAATAAATAAAATGGATAATTCACACACAACACCATCTGACCCCAAACTAAGCAAAGCTTATAAATATAATGCGCGCAAATAGCTGATATAATACTTATATAGTTGTAAATTCATACTTATTATACATAAAAACACCCAGACACAGTACAAACATTTGAATTCATCACACAAATATTTGCACTGGGTGGGAATCGAACCCGAGACCCTCAGCTTCGCAGACAGATTTACTTCGACAAACCACGAGGCCAGTCTATAATAATACTACTATGTATACATATAAACATATATACATTATTGGTATCTGCTAGTTGAAACTGTAATACGCTGATTGTTGTCTTAATTTATTGTTTATCATGTCACGTCCGCACTTTTGTTGGTAATTGTTTATTATTTGTAGTATTTATCAGTTAAATTGTATAGTCCCATATAACCATCCCATACCAGTAAATTGAAGGTGGTAGTGGTACTGTTGGTATCTGCTAGTTGAAACTGTAATACGCTGATTGTTGTCTTAATTTATTGTTTATCATGTCACGTCCGCACTTTTGTTGGTAATTGTTTATTATTTTTAGTATTTATCAGTTAAATTGTATAGTCCCATACAACCATCCCATACCAGTAAATTGAAGGTGGTAGTGGTACTGTTGGTATCTGCTAGTTGAAACTGTAATACGCTGATTGTTGTCTTAATTTATTGTTTATCATGTCACGTCCGCACTTTTGTTGGTAATTGTTTATTATTTTTAGCATTTATCAGTTAAATTGTATAATCCCATATTTATAGGTGAATATTTATTACTTTTTGTACTATATATATAGTAAATTAAGACAACAATCAGCGTATTACAGTTTCAATTAGCAGATACCAACAGTACCACTACCACCTTCAATTTACTGGTGTCATCAGTTTTGCATTGCGATAAATAAAAATCTTCTAACCTCCCTTTAAAAATGCTCAACGATAGTTGTCATTTAGCCGATGTTATGGCGAAAACATTAAAATGCGCACCTAACGGACGAATCAGCCTTAACTCGAGTTAGAGTTAGAGACAATTCCATTCGAAGTTTCGAAGTAATAAATCGAGTTGGCACATCACTATTTTGAAGCTATTTTTCAAAACAAAAATCTAACCTAAAAAGTCCATAAACTATTACCAATAAAACTTATTCAAAATATTCTAAATTCACTTACCATCTCCTCTTTTTGCATTGCTCAAGTATTGAAGAATGGCTGAAGACGGAGAAAATGTAAGTTGTAAACAAGCAACTGTATGATGGATTCAATTTATCTACCTGATGTGTAAAAATGCCGCTTAAAAACAAAAATATGTTAATTGCTCCGCTGAGTTGAATTAATAAGATGGTATCTTACATCTTACTAATATTATGAATGTCAATGTTTGGATGTTTGTTGCTCAATCACGTCCCGAACGTATGAACGGATTTGGCTGGAATTTGGAACACAGTTAGATTATAATCTGAAAGAACACATAAAATGCTACTTTTTATCCCGATAAAATAAAGGGAACGGAAACTACGCGGGTAAAACCGCGGGGCGCTGCTAGCTATCAATGTATGTAAAACAGTAAACACTACATTTTCAATTACTTTACCTTCATTACAAAGGCCTCTAAATTGATCTTCATTGCTTGGGACACAGCTCACTTTTGTGTTTCCACTGCTGAGACCCTGATACCCAGAAACAAACCTCTAAGAAACACGCCTCCCCGTAACAGCAGTGTCACGCAGCTATTGGAACATGAACAGTCCAAACCATTAAGTAGCTCTGCTCTGCGCTCGTCACCCAGGGATAGCTGATTTATCTCTGTAATTTTACTGGAAACATTGCCCTTCATACCAGAACACTTATGTTTGCACATTAGTGCTTGCCAGTAAAATAACTGGCAAAGGTACTTCCCCAGGTAGACTCTGGAAAAAGTCATATTTATCACTACAAACTTACTTACTGGGTGAATGCTTTGATTATCCGGCGTAATTTGAATATAGTACTGGCAAGACCTAGTGAAAATTGTATTAACATATATAATTAAATTTACTATTGGTTCTTTATTATTCCAGGTGTCTGTGATGACAGTGAAAGAACCACTGGATCTAATCAGGCTCAGCTTGGACGAGAGGATATATGTGAAGATGCGCAATGAACGTGAGCTTCGTGGAAAGCTGCATGTAATGCCTCATTACACTTGACTGCTTTTTATATTATAAAGGACTAGTAGAGCCTGTGGTTTTACCCACGTGGGTAGTTACCATTATTTACCTGGAATAAAAATAGCCTATGTTCTGTGTATAAGCCAATCTGTTCAGACATTGTGACGTTTTTTAGCAATGAACATCCAAACTTTGATATTTTTAATATTAGTGGGATTGCTGGAAGACTAGCCAAGGAAACCAACATGTTTCCAAACCCACAAAAGGAAAGGAAAGGCCGTGTTTGCAGTTTGTATAGCAAAAGTCGCTATCTTATTTATAACTTCGGATCAAAACACAGTGCAATATTAGACACTGTCTGGGACTATTCATGAATGCATAGCATAAACAGCCCACTAAATGTTTCCACTGCTGGGACTCGGGGCCTTCTCTCGCAAGGAAATAGTCAAGGCCATAATCCACCACAGCCCAGCCCATGGCCCAGTGCGAGTTGGTAGGTGACACATGACTTCGAAAGATTCTAGATCCATGTCGGTTTCCTCACGATGTTTACCTTCACCTTTTTAAGTTAGCGGTATTACACACATGACTTCGAAAAGACAGTGGTGCGCATGGTTATGAACCCGTGGTCTACGGATCGGCAGTCGCCGTTCTCCCGACTAGACCAGCCCTAACTTCATGAATGCATGCTGTAATGTTATAGGCAAATGTGCTTACTATCAAACAACTTGATCATCTTGGTAAAAAAGAACTAGGAAAACTAACAACTTTGTGGCAATGTTCAAGACTGAAACCTTTTTCAAACGAGGGTGTTCTTGCCTATGATCCTTTTAACATGTTGCTTCATCGATTATCAGCTGGTACTTAGCTAACCCATTCCAAAAGTTAGAGACAAACTTCTTAGCATTACATGGATTCACCATGCGGGTGCCGGGTCCATCCATAATTATTTATAGTTCAGTCAAATTCTAAGAGTAACTTCTGTGAGGTATATTGGGCTCAAAGAAAACTATATAATAATTCTAAATATTCTATTCCCTAAAGGTATCAAAAAATTGGGTAAACAACTTAAAATCACAAACAATAATAATACTCTCATGTACCCTAATATGTATGTATTCATTCTAGGCATATGATCAACATCTGAACATGGTCTTGGGAGATGCAGAAGAAACCATAACTACTGTAGAAATTGACGAAGAAACATATGAAGAAGTTTACAGAACAACTAAACGAAATATTCCAATGTTATTTGTACGTGGAGATGGTGTTATATTAGTGTCACCACCAGTCCGTGTTGGTGCTTAGAATAAGTATACTTTTACAAATAAAACTTAATTTAATTATGTAACGTTTATTTCTGTCCTAAAATTTTCAATACCTTTTTATTCATAAAGTTTCTATGCTTTTTAACCAGCAACTCATCCTCATCCATTGGCTCAATGATGGATCCAACCTTAGTTATTACACTTGGACGAATAAGTTTCTTGTGAGCTTTTTCTGGAATAAATGTGTTACCAAGAGGAGCTCTTATCGAAGCTTCATAGTCACTAACACTATTGAATGGATATGGAATTTCTTTTACTTTGTGAGCAGTAAGTTTTGGATTCTTAAATTCTTTGATAATAATGTCGCCTTTGTTTTCATCCCGACGTGGCATGTTTGGAGCAGCCTTAATAATAAATCTGGTTTTCTTGCGTTTTGGTGCCTTCACACCTTTCCCTCCCCAGCTTCCCCATCCGGGAAGAGATAAGTCAATATCATTAGGCTTATCTTTATTGATCTCTTCTTCTTTTTCCTGTCTAAAATTTGCTACAAGATCTTCCTCTTCAAAAACTTCATCAATATTCATTCTTGGAACTACTTGCTCATCATCATCCAACAAGTCAGCCTCATTCTCATCTCTTGAAATGCCACTATTCAAGTATTTAGGTTTTGCTACAATAAATCTGCTTGGTTCAATTTCTGTAACTCCAGATTCCTGTGGTTTTTCTGTAGCTATTGAACTCAGTATCTTGGATTGAGTGACTGAATCATTGGTTTGCATTTCATCTGATCCTTTTGCTCCTGTTTCTATCAGTTCTTCATCTATAATTGGTTTTTGTTTCTGATTTTTCATCTTTAAATACTCCAAATTATCTATTTCTGATTCATGCTTAATTTTTTGTTTATCCTTCTTCTTTTTCTGTTTAGCAGTATCTTTTTCAATTTTTTCAAGCTGCTTTCGCAAAACTTGCAATTTCTTCTCAACTTTTCCAGTCACATTGTCTTCAAAAGATTCAAAAGCTGATGAGATATCAGGTATTTCTTCAACTTTTTTAGTTTTATTGTTTTCAATTTCCTCTACAACCCATCCTGATGTTGCTACTATTTTATTTCTTTTCTGTACATTTTTTTTAGGAATAGTAATTGATTTTGTCTGATCTTTATTTTTCGGGGTTTGCTTTTGATTGTCTTTTTTTCTTTTATTATTTACATGAGCTATATCTGTGTTTGAGTCTATCTGAATTTGAAGTTTAGATTTTTCTGTAAAATCTTCAGTGTTTAATTCCTTTGCTTCAGCAAGTTTCCTGATACCCTGTTTTAAGACTGCCATGTCTATTGCTGACATATTTTGGTTCATTTCTGATAGACCATTCTCACTATCATCATCGTCACTTTCACTATCTTCTTTACTTCTGTACATTTTATCTTTTAAGAACTTTTTGTACCCAAAGTCAAATTCTGCATTAACATTAGATTTGTCAGATTGTTTTAACATCCATGGGTTTATGGGGTCTTGGGATAATGCTATATTAGCAACATTTTCACTATCATCTACTTCATCATCAGAACTGTAGAGGTCTTTAGTCTTTTCAGTCAAACCTCTGCTCACAGCTAGTTGGTCAGCAAGTTGTTGGCGAACCTACAATAAGAAGCATTATCAATATTGTATAATGCAGTTAAAAAAATGCATGATATAAGTAAATCTTATGTTTAAACAATTAAACATATGTTTAGGAAGGAATTTGAGCATGCATAACTAAGCTAAGAAGCTTGTAGACAAGTTATACTTACGTCTTTGTCATATTTAGCACGAATCATTTTATTTTTTGCCCATTTTCCTGTATTCTTGTGCCGTAATGTGTGTCGTTCAAGGGCTCTAGCTTTTTCGATTGCTTCAAGTTTTTTCAGGGCTTCTTCAGGATTCGATTTTTGAAGTTCTTCAAATTCTTTCAGCTGTTGTTTAAGCCTTTCTTTCTTTAGTACTCTAGAATGTAAAAATAAATTAAATATTATTTTGAATGTCAAATGCCAAACCAAAATTTTAATAAATATGTAGTATCAAAATTTAACATTTGTTTAAGTTTTGATGTAAATTAAAATTAGTGACAAACCTATGAAACTTCTTGCTTTTAATCTTACTCTGTCGTTTAGCCTTTGCTTGTTTATATGACTGTTGTGCACGCAATTTAGCTAAGTGTTGTCTGTGTTCCACCATGTCTTCATAAGACATAGGAAATATCTTCTCCTCCTCTTCTTCTTCTTCAATAACTAACGGAGGATCTACTTCGTTTAATTCTCTTTCTAGGTCAGATTTTAGTTCAAACCGAGCAAGAATTTCATTGGTGGGCTGCATTTTTGTTTCAATGTGTTTTATGGGAAAGGTAGTAAATTCCGCCGTTCGATTCCTAGACACGACAGGGTCCCAGCGCCCTACTTTCTTCTTAGTTTCCTCGTAACCCGTCGCACGTTTAATTCTTTCAGCTTGTGGCTTCTCCAAAGGCTTACGCAAAATTTTGTTTTCTGCATGACTTTTTTTTAGCTTTTTGCTTATTTGTTTTAAGTCAGTGGTGTCTTCTAAAATCTTAGCAACATCGTTAAAGTTTAATTTATTCGATCTTTTAATCAAATTAAACTCTGAATTGGCGATGGTCGGTTCACTACGCGTTGGTTCAGTTATATGCTGAGTTTTATCTAATTTTGACACAGCGCTCACAAGCTTATCATGCTCCGATGCCACGAATTCTGTATCATCGATATCTTCCATGGTTCAATTGAATTTGTTATTTAATTTGCCACGAAAATTGCAAACACGGCAACCAAAGAACCAAACCCAAAACAAACGTGACATAACCTCCAAAAAGCAGCTGTCAGGCTGTCACACAGTGACAGAACACACCGTCACAGACTATATATATTTATTAGTTTCTTTAGGCTTTAGCTAATGGCTTCGCTAGAGTTTATTAGTTTATCCATTCTCCAATTTTTGTATGGTTTTCATGCCTATGAAGTTAACAAACAATGTGAACAATGATAATATAGAATTACGTGAACAATCAAACAGTGTTGGTCAAACAAAAAAATTCTGTACACTATGGATGGTATCTCCTTTAGTGATGTGCCACTGGTAACGATTACAACAATTACTGTCCACAGATAACAAATAATCGAAATAAATGTCGAGGCTTAATCTGATTGACATATTATATTATAATATAGATGTCAATTGTATGGAGCTAAACTTAGAGTAAGGAATACAATAGAGCTAAAACATACCTTAAAAATCTCTACTAGAGTAAATGTGTAGTGGTAGGACTCTTGGCAGAGTCTGCCTGGGGAAGTACCACACCTTTGCCAGTTATTCTGCCGCCAAGCAGTAATGTGCAAACATTACTGTGTTCTGTTTTGACAGGTAATGTTTCCAGAGAAATTACAGGGCTTAGAGATATTATAACATCTTAGATCTCTGGTTGATGAGCGCAGTGCAGTGCTAGGTAATGATTTGGACTCTTCATGTTCCTATAGCTGCGTGTCACTGTGCTGTTATGTGCCAGGCACGTTGCTTACCACCAGGCACATGTTATGTTCGCCTCGTCACTCTTTATTTAAAAATTAAAATAAAATATAAATAGACGGAAGGTCTCAAACAAAATATCACAAATACAAAGCCCCCAGTTCAACTTGCCGAAGTTGTCAAAGTCAAATGACTTTAACAACTGTCTCTTAATATCGTACTAGTGATTGCAACCCGGCGTAATTGTCAGTCCGGCCGGATCCGACTGAATTCCCGTCGATCACTTATCAGCAGCAGGTCTACTAAGAAAACAATCTCCGAATAATCGGATCCGACCGACAGCTGTCCGAATAATCGGTAAAGTAATTAAATGGTTTCGGAGTAAGGTTTACTACACAAAAAATGTCAAATCTATGTCAGTCGGATTCCGAATGAACGAAACGCCCGATCCGATCAACCGACTGATTGTGTTTCGTGGTAAGAAACGTTCATAAGTTCGGCCGATATATCGTTTATCGGACTTAGTAGTAGATCTGCTGGTTTATAAAATCGGGATGATTTTCGTTTTTCGGATAAAAACGAACGGTTAGTAAGTTAGTCAAGTGTAAGTATATAAGGTATAATAAAGATAGGTTATAAAAATAAAAAATCACGACTAAATCAATTTTGATTTTTACCGTATACCTAGTAAATAGGTATTTATTGCTTTTAAATTTAAAATACGTGAACACCAGCGCAGCGATTCTGAACCCAGTCGGATTAATATCAACACGGAATGAAACCTCTAGGTCTTTGTCTTACCCGTTTCGAATGAGGGAAACAATGATTAATTATTATCATTCCGAATTTTAGCCATTCGGATTGCGTTTAGAATCAGTACTCATATTTATTATTTCAGAAGTTATTAATATTGGTTTTACGGATGAAATTTGTCGAAATATGCGTCAATCACACCAATCGATATTACATGAACATCAAAATTTATGGATCAAAAAAAATTGGCAGTCATAGGAACTGCCGATAGAAGTGAAAACTTATAACTCAGCATTTGATAGCTTACTTTGGGACGGAATGACGGAACTACACGGGTGTAACGTCATCATCACCATCACCCGTAATCATGGCATGGCCATCTAGAAATGCGTCAGCATTTCCTATTGGCTGATGCATTTCTAGATGGCCATGGCTTGATGCCGAGGCCACGCCCTTTCAGCATTTGCCATTGGCTGACGCATTTCTAAATGACCAATAGCCATGGTCCCAAGATTTATTATCATACCCGAGCGTGACGCTAGAATCCAATTCACAGCCCACGAAATATCTGTCTAGGCGCGCTTAAAGAAGTTTTCACTTCAAAAACTGGGTACTAATTGCAACCCAATCCCAACGGTTGAAATTCGGAATGTAAGTTCTTGTAAATATTTATCGTTCTAAACGGACAAGACAAAGATTAAGAAGTTTAATTCCGTGTCAAGATCAACTCGATTGCGTTGTGAATCAATTCATTTAGGGACGGTTAAAAGTAAAGTAATAGGCGCATGATACGCCCTCCACGTATGGTGAAGTGGGCTACCAGTCTTTGACGGCACGATGGCAGCCACCAGAGTGTTGGGGGAGCGGTGCAGGATGGCGCGCCGGCCAGCGCCAGCCGGGCGCGTGGCCCACCGTGAACATGCCGCTGGCGCTGCACCACCGGGGCAGCCAGAACATCGCGTGCCACGCGTCGTTGTAATGCACGCGCATCTCGCTCATGGTGGCTTTCGTATATTTGGTCTACAGCTCAACCATGTAGACACGAAACTTAGCCATAATACAAACGAAATCAAACCGATCCTCAACAAAATTAAACTAGAAACTGATTCTTAAAGTAAGCTCGACTTATAAAGAATACAATTTAAACTTTGGCTTGTCAAACGGTCAGAGCTACCGCTTGAGAGGGCGTCCGGTGGCAGATAAGAAACCGTACTGAGCACGCAGTCGTTTGTAAAGGTTTTGCCCCACCACCGTGGTCTCTTAAATCTCGTTTTCTGCTAATGCTGGGGCCACACTAAAGAGAAATGCCGTTAATTATCGCGATAATGGACGTTAACCGTAGGTGTGAATTTTTGATCGCACCTGCTTTAACTTAACCATTTTTAAGTTAAAGCAGGTGCGATGAAAAACTCGCGAGTCACGAAAAAAGAAACGCGCGAAAAAGTCACGAGATGCAAAAATCATCTATTAATTCTGAATCAATTATTATTAAACTATAATTCCGTAGAGCAGTGTAAATAATCGTCTACTCATTTTAATCACTAACTTGTAAATATGTTAGGTATTATTTTAAGCAATGGCCACCACAATAGAATTGTTTCGTATTTGAAGATTGTGCTATTATTTTTGTATGCGGTAGATGAAAATGCATTCTTCGTTGGCCCTCAAAAATCGATGGCATACTCCAACAACGACTCTGACCCTCCGATGGCACGAAATGTTGTAGTTTTTAACATTAACATTCGCTTTATTTATGGAAAATATGAGTAAGTAATCTTTCTACTACTACCAAATTATACTTTTCTGCCACCTACTGCTAGAAGCTATCAGGTTTAATTTATGATGTCAGTGAATATCAATGTACAAGTTTAAGCCCAAAACCCTTAAAATGAACAATGTCCTTTGATATTTACTCGAAACATGCGCGAACGGAGTCGTAGAAAATGCTAGTAATTAATATAACAAACATTTCAGATAAGCGATTTTAAAAAAACGGTGTTCATAATTTATTGTGTCTTGATTGGCCTTGTGTAAATTTGTGTTTTTTATTTTACTATCCGGTATCTGGTCGGATACCTAAAACTGGCTGGACAGGCCAGATACCGGATAGTTACCGGATATCCGTTTCATCTCTAGTAATAATCATTCGTTGCTGCACGCGTCATTAATTAAGAAGAAGACGTTTAAGTTACCCTCTTTCTGTTACTACAGAGACGAACTTTTATCATAAGAAATATTATTTTTGTCTGGTCTAAAAATAAATCTATAAAAATCTAAGTCTAATTGATGTATTTATTTAAATATTGAAATTAGGATAGAGATATTAGCAATGAAGTTGCAAGACCAAACACTCCTAGTTTGTCATAACGTTATCATTAAATATGTCTTTAAATTTTTTGCACTGCGCCAACACTGCGCAAATAAATAGAAAGAAGCATTCACACGTCAAAAAAAAGTTGCCATTATCCGTTTTTAACATACGGCGTTTTTAGAACGCAAGTACAAAATGTTAAAATAGTATGTAACATCCGATAAAGGTTGCGCCAATGTTTTATTTTGCTATGGAAATTGAAATGTTGGCGTCACCTTTGGCGAGAGAGAACTACTTGTTTTTATCAGGTATACTTGCGTTCTGAAAACGCCTCCTTCCTTCCAAAGTTTCGTTTTTTTAAATGTTATGTTAAAATTTAAATAAACAACTTTTTAGTTCACACAAGTAATTTAATCATGCTAAATCAGATAAATTTATAAGTAGTCAGAGCTACGTGAAAGACTTCGTAGTTGTTATCAATAAAAGTTAATTATGATACGAAGTTATGTCTAAATTTCATGTACGAAGTTTTCAAATTACAAACCTAGCTTATTTGATTCGTTTTTTAAAAGCAAATAGATAGTCTCAATTGTTCACACCAAAACAAAAAACAGATACACATGCAAAAAAATAGTTATAAAAAAGTGGTGCTACACCAAGCGGATTAATTGCTCAAAGCGATCTATTTCACTCAAACGTTTTAGATATTTTTAAAAAGCGGATCATGCAATTCTAGACACTACATCAGTTAAACACAAATTAATTATATACGCTAAAAAGCAAGTACAGTAGTACACATAAGAGAACTTAAACCTTTAAAACTTATTTAATTACTGATTTTAATTTTGAATGCAGTTGAATGAAAACCTGTTAACAGTAATTACTCGTATCACTAGCGCTACAGTGAGTAGGCCCGGTTACATACAAAAACGGAGCGTTTTTGTATGAAACCGCGCAAGCGACCGCATCACGCAGTTTCAGGTTTCAGCAGGTCTACTACGAAAACAAACTCCGAATGATCGGATCCTACCGACAGCTGAATCGGATTGTAGCCTAACACGAAAAACATTCGGATCGACACATCTCGGTCGGAAGTTATAGACTTAGGTCGGATCGAACGAAACGGCCGATCCGATCAACCGACCGATTGTCTTTCGTGGTAGGAAATGTCCATAAGTTCGGCCGATATATCGTTTATCGGACTTCGTAGTAGACCTGCTAATCTTAATATTTCAAGTTATTCGATAAATTAGATTTTTCAGTACAATATGCCGTAGTTGGTCAAAATATATGTAAAGTTAGTGACTTTAACATTTGTTTGTCAAAGCGCTCGGACAAAAATAAACATAGGCGTTAACTTTGGTAAAATTAAGATTTATCTTTGACAGGTATAAATATTTGCATTCTGTTTAATTAGTTTATGGTAACGTTAATTATTAGATATATTTTCACTAATTGATCATTCTTATGACACCTTATTGTGCTAAATTCCTGTTGCTTTTCACAAACACAGTAATATTTATTAGAGTTGAATGAGTTACCTATTAAGACAAAAACACATTCAGGAAATAAAATATGCGTACGAAATGGTTTTTGCATACAAAAATTCAGTCGACTATATGGGCTAGTTAAGAAAAAAACATCCTACATTAAGTGTCGTCAAAGTACCCTAATTTTTTTGGTATGTAAATATAGTTCTAAATCACACTTCGAGTACCTACGTACACACACAGAATACACATAATTTCTAAATTGTACCGTCACAGAGACAGAAAGATGCACATGACAAAACTTAGAAGCATCCTTTGACATTGAACTGCTCTAATCAACATTACAGAAACCAATTAAATCCTCAAAATTGTCTTAAAAGCAACCATTACTTACATCGCTGTTGCTTACTTACATGTTAATAAAACGGTACTATTCGTTCTTTTTACAAACTTTTCTTCACAAATCGACATGTTGTGATTAAAAACGTTAGACAAACAACACATTTTTATTATTTCTCTTTATGTATATTTCAAAGTAATTATTTGCCAAACTTTAATTCTGTAACGTATAATTCGACAAATTATTATTTTAATAAATTTGTTAATCAACAAATGTTTGAATACAAAACCAACACTTGACACATTTTTATTTTATAACGTGTTGTTTGGTAAGCAACTCAATTTATAAAACAAACATTTATTAAATTACGTAAAGACTTGATTGTAATTTTAAGTAACCAAATCGGACCGGTCAGATTACTTAGGACCCAGAACCGTCTCGGAGCACCTGAACTCCACATAGTCTAGTCGCTACTACCCCTAGAGTGTATTGCTCCAGAGCCAGAAGCTCAAGGGAGGTCCTGAGTCCTGAGTGGAGCAAGCCATGCGAGGCCAAGCGCAGCGACACTTAGGGCTAACCGCAGAGCTTCTGGCGGGAGCCCACCCGGGGTCAAATCTTAGTGATATACCATCGGTCCGGTTGTCAAACGTAAATAACAGAAACAAATTAATAAGGCCCCGGGGTAATAGTTTTTCTTACTTTTGATGACAAGGGGGAGGAGGGTCAATAATTGTAATAAATCTGCTTACGTAATACTTGAACGGCCCTTAATACGATTAGTTGGTTTTAAAGTGATGTTTTGTCAATAAATGTCTGTGAAACTTTAGTGAACCCAATTATATGCAGTGAATGAAGTGGGTTGGTTAAATTTAAGACTAAAGTTTGGGAAACAATGCAAAATTTTGTGAAAAGTAGGAACTGAGGTGTTACCTAATTACTTTCTAAGTTGATGTATTCCATTTCAAATGCAACACGAAAAACATACGTTGTCGCCAAGATACCACGAGAGCACCGAAAAAAAAACGATGCGTATCGTTAAGCCACACATTTATTTTTAATTGAAAATTTGCTATTACACTTTCGTCTTTTATTTTACTTCTTTTTTTATTTTTTGTTACCTATATTTGATTCTTTTTTTACATATTGAAAAGAGTATCGATAAGAATATTGTTATCTATACATATTTAAGTATAATTCTGTCTGTCGTTTACGTATTTACCATATTTTGTGGTAACGAACACCGTCCGGCGGACGGTCAGTGATTGCAAAACTGTTTAAATATGTACCTAGCGGTAAGATGCGTTTTTTTATATTAGTTTACTGACGTAAAAAAAATTGGTCTTCGTTTTTCACGTTTTCCACTCTCCTTTTCAAACGGACTTTATAGCAATAATTGTGTGCTCGAAGATTCCGTAGACGAATTCGTCGTAGAAGGAGGCATATTTTCATCATTTCGGTTGTTCTTTTGTTGTCTACGGGACAATTGATACTTCTGGCGGTTACGATACAATTTCGCTTCATCAGTACATTTGATTGTTATGCAATTTCTGTAATATAAAAAAAACGTAAACATATAACTAGTGCAATAAAAATCATGCACTTTTTTTACAGTATAGAGCGACGAGACGAGCAGGACTTGTGCCTGATGGTAAGCAAGATGCCTGCCACATAACAGCACAGTAACACGCAGCTATTGAAACATGAATAGTCCAAATCATCACCTAGGACTGCACTGCGCTCGTCACCCAGAGATCTAAGATATAATATCTCTAAGCCCTGTAATTTCTCTGGAAACATTGCCCTTCAAACAGGAACACAGTAATGTAAGCCCATTACTGCTTGGCGGTAGAATAACTGGCAAAGGTGTGGTACTTCCCCAGGCGGACTCTGCCAAGAGCCTTACCACTTTTAAAATACTTAGATGTTTGATACTCGACTACGCAACTAAATAAGGGAACGAAAACTACGCAAATAGAACCGCGGGGTGCTACTAGTCAACTGGTAATAATGCTTAGAATATTTTTAATATTCTAATTTGAAACATCAGCCAAAAAAGCCTCCTCATAGCTGATATTCATACTTCCTATATTGCCACACAACTCTATTTTTTTTCCCTAAAATACTTCAACATTTTGGTCATCCACAAATCCTTAAATTTTGTAATCCTACTTGGTGGTAAAAGAAATGTAAGCCATAGTTTGAATAAATTATTGTAGTTGACTGACGTGGTTGAAGAAGTCAGAACGTCCCCTGTGTGAGTATCAAAACTGACCTCTAGCGACCGATTGATCACTCGCTGAGTGATAGAACCTTTGATTGAAATAACGGTTAAATGAGTTTGTTTAAAAACATGAAACAGATAGATTAACTCCTTAACTTCCACTATCCAAAACAAAAAATATATTATAAACCTCAAATGGAAGTGAAGTACTTACTATTTTAATTTGTTGTTTTTCTTTTTTCAACACGATCTCATCAGACATCCCGGTGTGTTCGAGCAACAAACATACACAAATCAAAATGTTGTCATATTTATAATCTATGTAGAATAATAACACATATTACTAAATAAATTAGTATTTAATAGTAAGCTAACAAACAAGCTAAAAATTAAAAAAGCCTATTTTCTGAAAAAGTCTACATTATTCGAAATAAAAAAAGGCTATTTTCTGAAAAAGTCTACATTATTCACGATAAAAAGAAGCCTATGAATGATTTCTGACTATAATCTATCTAATTTTCAAATTTTAGACTGATCTCTTCAGGTCTCAAACGTGATCGAGCAACAAACATCCAAACATTCGCAGTTATGATATTAATAAAATACTTTATTTCCTTTAAGTCACCACCACAATTAGGTAATTTATTTAAACTCACCTAACTAAGCTTTTAGTTACACCGCTTTTTGATGCGACCGTTAAAATGATATCTTCGACCACTTTAGGATCCAATATCTTTTTTGGAGGCATATTTTGATGAGCAGGAGATGATTTACCAGTTAGAGAATGAGTTGCAAGCACTCTGAAAATCAAAAATAAATTGGTCGTCATAAGCAATGCAGACAGAAGTGAAAACTTATGACTGAAAGTACAAAATACTTGTTTTGTAACACTACGTTACATAACAAGTCACCTGTATAGCTACAGATATATTGTACTGCTACTACGCATGTCGGTGACGCAAACTTAAAACATTTCACCCATCCTAAAAGCGTCTTAGCGGGCGTTCAAGTATTACTGGTAAATCAATTTGGGGGGCAAGAGGCGTCTTGTAAAAATGTCACGGTGCGTCATCGGGGTAATTTTTATTATCAAAAAAAAAACTAATGTTTACAACTTGTATCATGACTTTTAGGTAAAAACGGTCACTTGGGCGCATTGAGTACCTATCCCCGAGAATTACTACGTTTTACTTTTGCCACAATAAGGTGATTTCACGCAATATGATTCGGTGCACGGGTAAACAAAGACTAAAATTGTGACCAAAATTTCGACTTGTGCGCATTTAATCTGTTGTTTTTGTTTAAAAAAATGTAGTTTCTAATGAGAAAAAATATTTTAAACAACAATATGTTAAAAATGTCTTCTTGTTCTATTAAATGATGTTGCAAAAGCACAACAGTAAAACTTCCAGTTATCAGAAGAATGGTGTCACCTTTCACTCATACGTAAAAATCAATAACACTTAATTTTATTGTAATTAAATTGTAATCGTAATTAAACACTTAATTCTTTAGTTTTCGTTTCATGTGATTCCCAAAACCGAAGAAGTCTAGTTAGCTGGCCGGTCTGTTGACCAGCCGCAGGCTGCGTCTCATTCACACTCGCTGTGGTTCTGGAATCGTGACTTTCTCCTTCCCTTGTCTTTACTATTTATCATAGATTGGTTGGTTGGTCAAAGTTCACGTCACGAGCGGCTGAATCAATCAGAGCGAGCAAATCGAACAATATTAACCACATTGTTCCTCTCGGGGATTGATACTCTGTGCTTGGATGTTGCGTAACGTGCTAACGTGAGATAATGAGGAAAGGGATGGGAAAAAAGGGTTACGGTTGGTTGCAAGGGGGAAGGGATGGTGTATACCATCCCTCATTACAATCTTTAAATATTTCGATACGTAATACTTGAACACTCCCTAACGTGCACGTCCATTTCGCCATTCCGGCCCTATACTACTACATTATGTAATGCAAATGCACCTGAATATATACCAATGTATAGTGTGTATGTAAGTATCTAATAAAAAGAACATTTACTTAGACAATATTTATTTAATAATTGAAAATCAATGTATCTTATTAGTTACATAATATAGTACCTATTAGCTAAACAATGTCATTATTTGGCAGACTTTTATTGTCAATCTATGTCAACGAAAAGTTTAATGCAGCAAAATTTAGAATTATTCAAATAATCGTATCATGTGTAGCACCAATATGACTTAATAATTATTATTTGACAGACTTTATTGCGTTTCTAAATAATAAGGTAAAAAATATGTATCAAACTATAAAAATAGTTAAATAATCTCAACGCATATTGCACCGATACCGCGTGATAGTAGTAATTTATAAAGTTTTTATGAAGCTAAATATAGGCCTAGTTCAATAATTTTATAGCTTTTATAATCTATGTAACATCATTATTATTTGTTTCAAATAATATCTTTCAAAATATAAAAATAGTTAAATAATCTCAACGCATATAGCACCAATACCGCGTGATAGTAGTAATTTATAAAGTTTTTACTAAGCTAAATAGGCCTAGTTTAATAATTTTAAAGCTTTTATCACCTATGTAACAGTATCATTATTTGTTTGTGTCACAATAAAGTGTCCATCTATCAATCTATTATTATAATAATTTTGCAGAGTGTTTTGCAATTTTAATTAAAATGGTAATAAAATATGCAGCGAAATATCAGACTAGTTCAATAATCTTAAAGCATGTAGCACCGATACAGCTCGATAGTCATTTATAAAGTTTTTATGTAGAGAAATATAGAACTAGTTAAATAATTTTACCAATTTTAGCAGCTATGTAAGATGGCAATAATTATTTGGTGGACTTTATTGCGATTGTAATTGATAAGGTAAAATATTTTGTTGCTATATATAAAACTAGTTAAATATTCTCAGCGCATTTAGCACCGGTACAATTTGATGCTAGTTGCTTGGCAACCTTTAATTTTGTTTTTTAATTATTACAATTTTTAGGTAAAATTTTCATGTGGCTAAAATAGTTAAATCATTTTACTCCACTTAGCACCGATATGATTGACTTGATAACAATTATTTGGTGGACTTTTATTTAAGTTTTGATTAAGTTAAGGTTTTTATTTTAACGAAGTATAAATCAGAGATCAATTGTAAACAAAATTTTCAAAAAAAGATGAGTATTTTCAAAAAAGATGAGCCTCTGAGTGACCTCTCTTTCGCCTAGAATTTATTTTGTTAGTTAGAGTGATAAGACGAGCAAGCAAGAACAGCGACCGATGGAAAGCAACACGCCTCCCAAAATGCGTTTAACGATGCTACGCTTATCTTATGTTCCTTTTTAATGACGAAATTAATATTTAGCAAAAATATGTTCAAATATTATGTACCTAAATGTTATAATTTAGGAACATAATTTAACAAAAACATGGCATCTCATTACTTAATAATATCTTACTTTCTAGGAAACAGCGCCTGCAAAAGCTGTCTTGTTGCAGACGTATAAGAGGACCAGTTGATATCATGATACAACCGCGCTGGCACCATCGCACGCCCATTCCCAATCGGCACCTGAATGTAATGTATCATTATCATCACTATTTTATTTATGTATGGTACAGATTTACGGGGCAAGCAGCATGTACTTGATGTTAAGCAACACGCCTGCTCAAAACAGCACAGTGTCACGCAGTTATTGGAACATAAAGAGCCCAAATCATTACCTAGCACTGCACTGCGCTTGTCACCCAAACATACCATAGAAATAGTCAGAATTTAAATTCAAAATTTAAAATTTTGAAGATTTATGTTTACTCATTCTCATTAATGCTAAATAACTTAATACCATGTCATTAGCATATGTGGTATGTGCTGGCATTCTTTGTATGGCCGCAGTGTCATTAGGATTTCTTGAAGTAGTCTCCACTTTTACTGTTTTATTCATTACTTCACCATTTTGATTTTCAGATTCTATACTTTGCTTTACGACAACGTCACTTGGTGTATGGTGCTTGGTGTATCTGCGATTTTCAGTTTCTAGCCAAGAATCATTTGGTCCCACGTAAGAAACTTCAGGTTTTTGTTTAGTTTGAAACCTCACACCGGCATTCATCATTGGTTTTAAATTTTCCTTTTTCACAACCAAAGCGTAGAAACTTTCATATAAAAGCTTTAGTTCTGATTCCATATATTTCATTTGCGTAGTCGGGAAATCATCAACGTCGTCTGTTTGGGTTGCTTGATCAAAGCACAACTTGATATTCTCTGGGATTTTTTTTCCGGGAAGAGGTGTACTACTTAGAACAGAACGTCTTCTTTGATCATTAATGGTGTCTTTTGGTCTTTTACTAGCACTCATTGGATCAAATCGGTTTTGATGACGTGGTTGACAAATCTTGTTCAGTGTATTTGCTTGAGCGAACTGTCGTGTCTACAAAACAAAAGATTAAAGAAATAAGCAAAGTACCTTTCTGAAAAAAGGTAACGACTAATCTACGAGTGTTTATATCACAAACAGTCGAACAATAAACAAATTTATATACAAGGCGAAACAATGTAATATCCTTAGCAGTCTTTTGTTCAGAACTAAGTTTTACAATGTACTCAGTACCATCATTTTTTTTTTAAATATCATGAATGGGAACGGCTTTTGTGCTTGTTAGCTGCATAAATTTATGCAGAACACAAACATGTTGTAGGTACCTACTTAGTTAAAAGGAGCAATGTGTTTTAAAGTTTTAATGTTCATGAAATACTTTTACTACGCGACAACGCAGGAATCGTGAAACAACAGATGTACAGTCACTTGAGTTCAACTTGTTACTTTCAACTTAGAACACGTGCTCAGGGTAACCTTAAATCTACTAATAAAACCGTACAGTTACTTAGTAATAAACAAATTAGGACATATGACTCTTATGTTACCTCTTTGTCGTTGTCACTGAAACTCGTACTCGTGTCACTATTATTAACCATAACCATTTGTGGAAATCCCGCCTGGTTGCCTTTTATACTCATCACTTGATTGAATATTGCAGACCTTGAGTACTGAAATGTTATCAACGACATTATTAATTAAATAATGTAAAATTAAGTAATTTTGTAATTTCAAATAGAATCGCTTAGCCAAATTGACTTACGTTCTCGGCCTTCATTTCTCTTATAGTACGCATACATAACTCCATTACGTTTTTAACTTGTTGATCTTGTCTATCCAAAAAAATCTTATGCTCCCTTATTAAACGCTTATCTTCTGCGAAAAAATCGTTAAAATTTAGATTAAGTACAAACATCATCCATTTCGCTAACGTTGCAAAGGTTAATGCTAGCAAGTACAAATATTGTTTTTTGGAGTAAGCGGTGCCGTATTATAAGTATGCACCTATTCCAGTTCTCAAAAATAGTGGCACGTAGCTCACCTAGTATCAATCTACATATTTTATCATCACTATTGTTATTCATGAGCCTGTAGGCTGGTGACAACGTAGGGCTGTGCTCATTGATACCACCGCGCCATTTGACGATAACCTCATGAAGGATGAGTAGGACAAGCTCAGCAAGTAGCTCAACTTGGCTCATGAGGTTCATGCCATGTGCAAATTTGACTCTGCGATCACCATAATACCGAAATCTCAGTGACCCTACAGCGAAAACTCCAGAACAATATCTAAAAAATACTTCCGCTAGAACCGTTCTTTCAGAGGTCGAATACAAAAATTTCACAACATTGGTAGGAGGTTTTTCACTATACAGTGGTTAGTTTAGGCAGGCCCTGGCACGTTGCCAGCTGTAATCATTGGTTATTTTTCTATACTTAGTGTTTAATGTTTTTTTATATTTATAACTTGTGTTAATCTATTATGTATGTAAATCATTTTACACAACATCTTAAAAACCATTTTACACAAATTAACAAAAATGATAATATTGATTAAAAGTCACCGCAAATAATTTTTTAAGTCGTCTTTCAATATTTTTGCTATTAGTTTAAGTAACGCATATGAAGACGACGGATTTTTACTTCACCTGATGTATCACAGGTACAATTAAAGTATTTTGAATTCGGCTCCATTTATTAACCCGCAATCTTAATATACACGTGCAAAACATAAAGTAAGTAAAAAAATACGTTAAGATAGGTTAAAATTGTACACCAAACATAAAACTGCTATGCAGAACATCAGTCACTCACCTGATAAATTGATAATTTTGGCACGCCGGGATTCATTATTAAACGAATTGATAAAAATTTCTTTTCCCAACTGAAGTTCGCCGTTACGGTATGCAAACGGGTCAACATTTACTACACTGTATGTAGATATTATATCATTGTCAACAACCCATTCTACTAGCGCCCACATTGTGTCTAATTTTAAAGTATAACTTTCTAAACTTCACGAAAAACCAGTGGTACAGAGCAATATTAACACAAAACTGATGATCACTACCTCGAAATGTGCGCCAAATTTTGTAACATCGCAACTGCACCCAAGGGTTCAGGTAAAAATAAAAAATCAACAATGCAGTTTCAAATTGCGGGACCCCCTACCCTATTCAACTCAAAGTCGAATAGAAATGTAAAAAAAAATGGTTGCAGAGATAACAGAAGAGAATTTGCTTACTAAATACCACGTATGCTAATGCAGTTAAAAGATTTCATCATGACCATACCTAACAATAAAATTACATAAAAATAGGTACGTATTTCTAAGAAACATGGGTTTTAGATTATAGTTAATGCATACCTTCTTTATACAAAAATGTCTATACCCGTTTCTGAAAATGAAATAATGGAAATCAGTGTCAAATTTAGTGGTTTTGTTGTTAATGTATTTATTTATTTTCAACCGATTCCAAATAAGGAAGAGGTTATAAATGAGATGTATGTTTTTAGGGCTCCGTAAAACGTAAAAACGGAACCCTTATAGATGCGTCATATCTGTCTGTCTGTCTGTCCGTCCGTATGTCACAGCCACTTTTTGCCGAAACTATGAGAACTACACTATTGAAACTTGGTAAGTAGATGTATTCAGTGAACCACATTAAGATTTTTACAAAAAAAATAAAATTAGGGTTGCCCCCATTCTGAGAACTGAAACTCAAAAATCTTTTTTTCTTCAAACCTACACGTGTGGGGTATTAATCGATAGGTCTTCAAAATTATGTTTAGGTTTCTAATATAATTTTTGTATACACTGAATAATCTGCGCGAGGGACACTTCCAAAGTGGTAAAATGTGTCCCCACCCCCTCTAACTTCTAAAGTAAGAGAATGAAAAAACTAAAAAAATATATGATGTACATTACCATGCAAACTACCAAGGAAAATTTGTTTGAACTCGATCTGATGAGTAGTTTTTTTAGTACCTACGTCATAAATACACTATTATTAAAACTTCGATCAAAGTTACAACTACACGAACTATGTGAACTATGTATATTATGTTACTTGCTGCAACGGAACCCTTCATGGGCGAGTCCAACTCGCACTTGGCCACTTTATTTTATTAGGTAGATGCTAGTCCAGAGATAGATAAACTATTTATTGCACTTAACAAGTAAACAAAACCATAAAAATATACCTACAACAACTTAAAAAAGAGGTAGCTCATATAAATGTTATCGCCACCGCTGCAGCGGTTTTTGAAATATGAACAAATGAACTATTTTCTACAAAAAATTAAACCGACTTCAAAACTACAAATAGGCATTCAAAACCGAAAATTAAATTGATATAATTAAATAATTATTACAGCGCTACTCGCCTATTTGCATTCGGTGCCAGGCTACTGAAAAAGCTAGATACTACATATGTACGTAGTAAGTAGGTATAGGTAAGTATCTATCTACTACCTGCTAGACTTGGCTGGTACCGACTTTAAATAGATAAGTGAGTAGCACGTATAATAATCTTCTTATTTATAAAATTCTCGTGATACAATGTTAGTTGCCTTACTCCTCCGAAACGGCTTTACTGATTTTTACCAAATTTTATATGCATATTCAGTAGATCTGAAAATCGGATACTATCATTTTTCATACGCCTAAGTGATAAGGGTTGTTCACCCCTAAATATTTTTTTTTAATTTTTGGTTAACAATTTTTGTTTTTATTTTTTTATAATGTGGCATTAAAAATACATACAACCCTAAATTTTTACCCTTTTATCACCAACCTCTATTTTTTAATAGCCATTTTAGTAATTTAATCATTTTTCATCCCGCTCGATAACTGAAAATTATCGTCTTTTTTGTAAATGTTTTTCACTCTATTTCGATTAAAATTTCCCGGAGCTGATGGCAAATCTAAAATTAACAATAAAATTAATTAATTAAAAACAAACATTTATTTTTATTATTAAAGTTTAGGGTTGCCATTGATGGTTTAGATTTACAAACCAACCCGGCAGATGTTGCTGCAGTTCTTATCTAGGTTATTTATCCGAGCGAAGCCGGAACGGGCCGCTATTTTTTTTGACGTGATAACGTCTTATAATTCGATGAAGCCGGCTGCACGCCCGCAAAACATGACGTCATGTGCCGTTACCGCCGTTACCTCAGTTTTTATTACTTTGCGCACCATCTAGTGAGTGAAATGTGTATTACGTTCAAGGAGTCTGTCCATGTTTTAGAAAAGCGACGATATGAAGTTAAGAACGTGTGCTAGTACAATGATGTACCCAGAGATGGCGCTTTGAACAGCTATTCAAAAAGCTTCAGAATGTTTTACCCAGATGGCGCTTAACACAAATACTATGACCGCATTAAAAGGAAACGAAATTTCAACCGCGAAAATTTTCTTTTGAAAAATGCTACCATTCCATCAGTATTTTCTTAAGACGTTGTCACGTTTAACTATCGTCAGTAAACCGACTTTACAGACAACCATTTTTTTTTGTATTATAAATGAGTTTATAAAATATATGCCTTCAGAATAACGCTAAGACTGACAACCCTTTTGTTAAACTTTCCGGAAATCTTACCTCACTGAATTTTCCTTCACGTCAAACCTATTTGTTAATTCGGTAATGATGTCGGATATGATTTGTTGGTCGAGGGTCGAGGCACATCTTTGCCGGTTCGATATTGTTTAAAATAATATCATTAATTTACCTGAATGACATAGTGATAGATTTTTATGAAATTTGATCGATTAGTGTCTGAATTTTATTTTAAAATGAAGTCTGTTTTTGTTTTTCGTATTATTTTTGTTTTTGTTAAAAAGCATTAATCATTTCAGTGCCTACAGTGAACAAATTTTACTGTTTAGTTCTTTAAGCCACCTGCGATGTAAATTTCTTAGTTAGCAGCGCCCCACGGTTTGCCCACGCAGTTCCAGGCCCGATTTTTTCCGTGATAAAAAGTAACTTTTGTGATTTTCCATACCATAAAATAAATAACCAAGTTTAAACCGGATCCATTCATACGTTCCGACGTGATTGAGTGAAAAACATCCTCTCTCTATGTCACAACTCTTTATGTCACCAGTGAATCAATTGAGGAAGCTTAAATGCAATTAATCTCTGCTCTAATACACCTCGAAAACTATTTAAATAATAACGGCTCTTCAATATCTGCTGCCAAAACCAACTCTATTGTTTTCACCCAAAAACGAACTGTCCCCAACATTCACTTAAGATGTAATAACCAACTCATTCCCCAAAAGATCTCAACTAAGTTTCTAGGCCTCTGGTTAGATACGAAGTTAACTGGTGTACCCCATTCTGATCAAGTGGCTACTAAGTGTGAAAAGAATATGAACATCCTCCGCTCTCTTTGTGGTGTGTGGTGGGGCTCCCAAGGTGCAAAAGTTATTGTACAATTCTATAATTCGTAGTCACTTGGACTATGGAGCTTTCCTACTAGAGCCTGGCAATAAATCTGCTCTAAATAAGTTTTCCAGAATCCAAGCCAAGTGCCTCCGTACTATTTTAGGTGCCATGAAATGTTCTGCCACTAATGCCATCCAAGTTGAATGTGGAGACCCTCCCTTTCCATTACGCAGACAATTCTTGGCACACAGGTTCTACACCATACTCCTTCAAAATTCAAATCATCCATTATGGCCAAAGTTGCAAGAACTACAGCGACTCAGGCTCCCCTCACTTTATTAGTTCCCAAATTAATCTCCCATACCTTTTCCGTAGTCATGTAAAATATTCTAATCTTTCTTTCCCCATTGCAACTTTCTCCATTAAGCCTTTGTTCACCACTAGATACCATGCCTTAATTTATCAGCCTAACTTAATCTTAACTTTGGGTTTCGATAAAAGCTCAATAGATCCTAACAAAACTTTTTATGAAACTATTGACAATAACAGTATTTACAGATGCCTCCAAATTGACTCAAGATGGTGATATTGGCTCAGTCGTATGGATCCCTAAGTTCAAAATGGTCCTCAGTAATAAATGCCCTCCAGTAAGTTCAGTTTTTACTGGTGAGGCCACCGCCATCCTTGAACCCATCCGATATGTCACCTCACACTCCGTCAGTAAAACTTTTATCTTGACTGATTCTAAAAGTTGTTTACAGGCTGTTTTAGCCAACCAGTTCAAGTGTAAATATATGTTTCCAGTAATTCTCAAAATTAAAGAGGATCTCTTGAAGGCCCATGAGTTAGGACTACAAATAACCCTAGCTTGGATCCCAGGACACACAGGTAGGTATATTAAAAAATGAGCACGCTGATTTTCATGCCAAACAGGCCACTACTTTGGGTAATAAGGATCACTATCACATTTACTCACATGACTTATCTGCAACATGCCAGCCTAAGTTGCTTACAAGTTGGAATTCACTCTGGACTCGAACAAAGTCTATTACAGGCAAGTTTTATGGCCAAGTACAGTCCTCTATTCTCCCTAAATCCTAAACCTTGGTTTTTTAAATATAAAATTATCCCCAAGCAGATTACTTACATCCACTATCTGTCGCCTGCGGTTGGGTTTTGGTTGCACTCCGGTGTTCCACTCAAAATTAAGAATTCGAGATAACTCTCTCTCTGTGAGTGTGGGTTAGCTGATGGTACCACCATTTTTTTTAATGTACTAGAAATCAATTCTCCCTCTATGACATGATCCCATCTGATTTTCCCCGTCCCACTAACTTTTCCAAAATACTCCCTATTGTATTCTCCCCATTTGTGTATGTTCTTAGTAAATATATTCAGAAAAAAAATTAAACTATGATAGCTTATGTCTAAATTAGATATTTATTTATTTGTACCTTAATTTTACTATAAGTAATAATAATGTTTATTTATCTGTAGTATTTACATTCTCTTTGTATTTATCTTATGTCTATTTTGTGATGTCATGTTTTTGTTTGTCCCATCTATTATGTAAGAAGTATCCACTAACAAAAGTAATCCAATTCAACCAACCGATCATCAGAGCCTAGAAAAACTGTCTGTTCACCGAATATCAGACGTTTCGCCCGATCATCAAACTCAAGACCACCAGGGTAACGATTCTAAATCGATATCGGTTGCATCCGACACGGAATCTCATCTCTTGGTCTCTGTCATGCTAATATTAGCAACCGAATGGATTTAGAATCGCTACCCTTAAGTTAAATGATCATCTGTACCAAGACTCCTACCTGTTCTACTAAGTAAACTTCAGAGGACTATGTCACAGACTAAGTAGAGAGATACTCTGACTATCAAACACTGGACACTGGCGAAATTCCGGTAACATTACCGAATGTATGTAGGCCATATGAAAAAGTTGAAGTTTATTTCTTGCTCTATCTCTTTCACACTTAGCGATCCCGGGCTCCCGAGTTCACCCGAACCTTTCTTTCATTTATGGGCGTGACCACAGTTTACAGAAATAAAACCAGATGGAGCGCGCAGAACAGAGCTACTGAAGCAGACAAAGGAAATACAAACGCCGAAGCAAATACAAACTCCAGTCAGTATGAAACGGACTTCCGTGTTGTACGGGAGTCTCGTGTGATTTTAAGTTTTGTTTTAAAATATGCCGTTTTGTGTCTTCAAACAATGTTCCCAAAAACAAAAAAAGGAAAGAGGAATATAATTTCATAGGAAAATTTGAATATTTTTACTGTTATTTATATAATTTAGGCGATTTTATTTTGGTGATGAATGGAACACAACACCTCAACGAAAATAGGTTAGTGTGGCGATACTAAATGGAAATTATTTTCCCTGAATTTAGGGTAAAATATAGATTATATATTTTTTTAGATAATCGTAGACCAACTTATTGATGGGCATTGTACTATTCAATTTAATTTAATTTCAAATTTAATTTAAGTAAATGTTAAATTTGTAAAATGAGTAATTTATGACATAAAAATGTACAAAAAACAAAATCATTAATACATCCTAAAATTTGTATTTATTTATTTCGTTAGTTGCACCACTGCCCAAAATATTACAAATTTTGTTTCCTCATGAATCAAAAGGTTATATGGAAGAGATCGCTTTTAGCGACAAGATCGCCTTTTGTGCCCATTTTGTTTTGTTATTATATTGTTATAGTGTTACTTCTTGTCAACTTTGTTTATGGTGCCAATAAAGTGTTTTGTATTATATTGTAATGTCATTCGATATATTATCTAAGTGAAACGGCTATATAATTGACTAGCGGCCCGCTCCGGCTTCGCTCGAATAATAACCTAGATATCAACTGCAGCGCCATCTGCCGGGCTGATTTGTGTATCTAAACCTTCCAGGGCTCTTCCCAAACGTATACAAAAAAAAATCATTCAAATCGGTCCAGCCGTTTAGGAGGAGTTCAATGACAACGAAAAGTGGCTTTGATTTTTATATATATAGATAATAATGAGTTCTGCAAAGTCGTAGTAAATGATTTTGTTCTATGATCAATAGTTTTCGCAGCGCTCGCGACGTAAGGAATTTTTCAGGTCATTTTTTTACACCTTATGTTACATTATTGGAGTTTTAGTAAGGATCCCTAATTTTTTTTTAAATATAATATAGCCTATGTTACTCGGGAATAATGTAGCTTTCCAAAGGTGAAAGAATTTTTGAAATCGGTCCAGTAGTTTCGGAGCCTATTCATTACAAACAAACAAATCTTTCCTCTTTATAATATTAGTATAGATTATGAAATGATGGTTTATAAAAGGTGAATAATAAGTGAACTGTTAAAATGATTTTTTTGTTTGTTGTTTGGACCTATAATATACTGGTAGCATATATGCATTTTATCAAAAATAGTTTGGTGGTAAAGATGGTTGTTTTAATTTTTGTTTAACCTATCTAAGCGAGTAAATTACACTAATTTTATTATTTGCGATTCAAGTTAATTTCTAGTTGCATGCAAAATCAAAATTCTTTTCTTCATAGAATGGAAATAGTAGTAACAAAAAATCATTGCATAATCGGTGTAATAATATTAATATTTTAAAATATCAATTGATATTATACGTGAAGATTTCCCAAGCTAAGACAACAATAGTGGGACTTATTTCTTAAGACTGACAACATTATACAAGTAATTTGGAACGTTGATTTGACAATTTTACGTCAACATGACTAATTATGAGCCTCACAGTGTTGTTCACGAAGGTTCCATCTGTGTTTAATTCTGTAATCTGTGGGCGTGACGATAAGCTGGATTTACAGCCCACGAAAAATCTGTGTTTGGCGAGCCAAAAGAAGTGTTCACTTCAAAAATAAAATCAATTCAACCGTTCGGGGTAACTCCAAAACTTCCACATCAAACCTAACAAAAAAATAAATCAAACCAGTTAATCCGTTCGGAAGCTTCGATGCCACAAACACAATACATTTCGTATCATATCGTATGTATGTACTATTGTATGTAACCGGCACTGGAAAGCATCAATCCAGCGCCAATGCATTCCAGTGCCGGTTTACATTATTCCAGTAAGCAATCCAGCGCTGGATTCGGTCGCTGGACTGGAATAATGTAAACGGAGTATTAATACTGACATATGTATCAAACACAACGTGATTTTGAAACAATGCCCAACACTAATTTAGCCACGCAAAATTGGACGAAGCTGCTAATGTCAAAATATCGGTCTATCAGGTGTCAATCTGTCAATTCAACGACTGTCACGTAACGTCAATCAGTGAAGTGGAATAGTCGTAGCTCGTAGCTGTCGTAGATTCGCAGAAATGGTTGGTTGAAAAAGTTGTTTTGATACGAATTATGCAATTAGAATTGCGGCAGTCGTGTCGTGTGTAGTTTATTGAGACGTTCAAACAATGTCTCAAGACGCGGATCTTGCTATATCAGTGCCCCGATTATGTGTGAAAGAGTTCTATGCGAAATACCTCAATTTAGTTGAAACTTTTTACTATGTGACGCTATCAGAGAACAAATCAAGTGTTGCGACAGAAAAATCTGATTATGTGTTCTTCAACGTGCACTTTAATTTAAATCCAGCAGATGGAAGTTTCAATCCACGGGAATTAACTGGTCGTATACAGGTTTGTACATAAAACTATTTAATATACTTTGTTAACATCTCAGGAAACAAAGAAAAAGTGAAGAATTCTTGCGAGTTTTTAAGCAGTGGCCAAGGTTGTATCAAAGTTGAAACTAGACATGTTCTAAATTTTTGTCAAGCTGGTTGTATCAGATGTACATGTTTCGTACAGCTGAACATTTTTTGTTTAATTTTGCTTTGTGCAAATCACATCCTAGTAACTCTATCAGTACTAGTGATAAGGATTCATAATTTGTGGGTAAATTATTTATCTCTATGTGTTATCAGTGCTCAATGCACTTGTTTATAATAATTTGGCAAATTATTATCTAATTAATTACAGTTAAAGATGTTTATTTGTCAGAATTTACAGTCAAAGTTATCAAGTCCCATAAATCAATGAAGGGTAAAGTTTTACTAAGTTTCTGCAAAGTCATTAAACTCTTTCAAGAACAGATTGGACAAATGGATAGTTAAAGACAAAATCATTTTAACAGACAATTATTACCTATAATTTGTTATTTCAACACTGAGATTTAAGGATATCAGCTAATGCTGCTCGCCTATTATTCACTAAATAAAAAAATAAAAAAAAGTTATCTGAACTCTAATAATAATAATTTGCCTTCTAATACAGAGTTATGTGGAAAACCTGTGCTAAGCCGATGAGGACATGTAACCTAGACTATGAACAAATACCTGTCAGTGAGAAATTGTAAAGTTACAAAGAAAATTGGTTGTTTTGTCGACAAAATATTTATTTATTTTTTATTTATTGAATAATAGGCGAGCAGCATTAGCTGATATGCCTATATCTCAGTGTTGAAATAACAAATTATAGGTAATTGTCTGTTAAAATGATTTTGTCTTTAACTATTCATTTGTCCAATCTGTTCTTGAAAGAGTTTAATGACTTTGCTGAAAAAACATCCTCAGGCAACCTGTTCCAGTTGTAAACCACTCTGTTGCTGAGGATGTGATGTGCAGTGTTTGTCAGTGATGGTGCGTGGGACAACTGGGACTTATGACGCCGACTGTCTCTCTTATGCTCCTTTAATCTGTACAGGTTCTTTATGTGAGGGAGGTTATAAAATCCATTCAGTATTTTAAATGTTTCTATCAAGTCTCCTCGTAACCGTCTCTCTTCCAATGTAGTGAGGTGTAGAGCTTTTAATCTGTCCGTGTAGGATTTACGTCGAAGGGCATATGGCCATTTTGTCGCTTTTCTTTGCACACTTTCAAGCAAATCAATATCTTTTTTGAAGTAGGGGCTCCAGACTTGATAACCATATTCTAGTAGCGGCCTCACATAAGTTTTATATATTTTAAGAAACATCTCTACAGTTATAGATTGAAAGGATCCACGAATTATATAGAAATAAGAAATATAGAAATATAGAACATCTGATTTTCTTTAACAACACGTGTGGCTTCATAGTAAACCTTGTTCTTAAATAAAGAGTACATCCCTTCTAGGTTTCAACGGTCACTTATCACAAGATTTATGTGATATTCACATACAATATAAAAACAAAGAGAGACGAACTTCTTAGCATTCCATGGATTCACCGTGCGGGTGCCAGGTCCATCGTGTGGCAGAGAGAGAAATCTCAAATAGACCCCAAGACTTGTGACTCGGGCGTAGGTAAGGGGCCCCTTTTGGTGACGTACGTCAACACTCACCTTCACTACTCGTATTTCTCTCCCTGCCCAGCCAAATCCGATATGATCCTGCTAATGCAGCTTTAGATACTCGTTCTAGTATAGAACTTACTGCACTTCTGGACAAGCCAAGGTCTTTAAGCAGATTATAGAGAGATTTTGCTGGAATACAATATACCACATTTAACACGTAATATAGTGTTATACTCACATTGACTCTTAAATCTAAAGAAGTGGTATAAAATGAGAGAAAAAAATTGGCAGACATAGAATATGCTGATAGAAGTGTAGATTAATGCATATAATTTTAGTATTTAACCGCATCAAATATGTAACTTGAATACCTGCAGGCACTGATATTACAGTGTCTGCGACACAAACTCACAAGATTTAAGCCATCCATCTAAAAAGTGTAATACGCATGTTAGCTCCCCGCCACCCTGACACTACGCCGTGCTAACATGTCAGTGAACCCCTAATATTTTATACCCATTTGGCTAGGGGAAAATATTGCAGAAAAATATGTTCACTTCAAAAATAAGTTACTATAATTTTATTGGGCATTAAACATGAATTGTACATTGAGATTTAAAAGAAATATAATAAACAAATTAAATTATGTCACTTAAAATTGCATTTGTTTAAAAATCATAGTAGGTAATAAATGGGTCATTCCATTGTTTCGGGTGTTACATTCGTACAACAAAAGTATATTTTTTTTGTACTTAGCAATAATATTTTAACAAAAAAAGTGTTTTAATCTATGCGTTTTTAGTTGTTTTATCTATATTGTAAAATGATTATAGTTTAGCACATCGAAACATGGCTTTTTAAGTAGAAAAGTGTGCATTTCGGGTGTTACACAATTGTTCTCTATGTTCTGAGTATTTTTACATTTGTTAAAAAATCTGCGAATTTTCTTAGGGAACTATTCCTAAAACTTTCAGGCCTGCAAAAGTATAATATTTACTAACCATATATGACATAATCATTTTCACAAACAACGTTTTACTATATTATTGTGGCCAGATAGCTGATATTATACTTATATAGTTGTAAATGCATTATTTCTTAAACTGGAAAATAATAATTCAAAAGAAAAAGTTACACCAAAGAAGCAGCGGCACGCAGTGGAGCAACAAGCTGTCCTTAAAAACCTTATTGTCCTAGTTATAATATGTGCATAGTAGTGGTGCACTTTACCCTACAAATAATATAAATGTCAAAGTTTTGATGCTTAATTATGTAGAAACAGGGAAACAGACTGGCTTGAAATTTAGAACATAAAATATGTAGGTTACTTTTTATCACAAAACATAAGTTCATTTAGGAATAGCCTTTTGTATTTCAGTAATATAAATTACTGACTTTCCGGTTTAAATGGCAATGTTGCCACAGATATTACAGGGCAAAAAGATTAATCACCTTGTATCACTGGGTGACGAGCGGGGTTAAAAAGGCTAAATGAATAAAAAAATATAATTTAAAAACTCAAAAACCCGACTGCGTAAAAAGTGAACCAAACTACGTACTCGCATACTAAAAAAACTGAAAAGAATAAAACAAGCATTTAGATTTCTGGTGGTCTAGAATTCTATAATATGTTATTGTATTAATACTATTGAAATATATACAATATTTTCTAATAAAAGAACATTACAACTGAAGAGTCGGGATCCATTATTATTCGACATACAATGTAATTGTTCAATGGATCCCGACTGTTCAGTTGTAATGTTCTTTTATTAGAAAATATTGTATATATTTCAATAGTATTAATACAATAACATATTATAGAATTCTAGACCACCAGAAATCTAAATGCTTGTTTTATTCTTTTCAGTTTTTTTAGTATGCGAGTACGTAGTTTGGTTCACTTTTTACGCAGTCGGGTTTTTGAGTTTTTAAATTATATTTTTTTATTTTATACTTTTTAGTTATGAACAATGTTGTGAATGTTTTTATGCTCAACATAATAATATGCATCTTTTGGTTGTTGACCAAATCTCTTCGTTTCTACTGATATAATATGTAAGATTTTCTACAGCATGTAATTCATATTTATAGTTTTGTGTTAGTAGGTATAGGTTTTCGATTGACGTTGAGTACCTACTAAATCGTTTGAAGTTGGACATGGGCGACCGAGGCGGAGCAATCCGAGAGCGGTTCCGTGTTTCCACTATCACGTACCTGCACGTACGAAAAAAAGGTAGTCCAATATACCTACTAGCATAGATCGAAGAACTCAAGATGGGCCCCATCCCAAACTTCACGGCGCACGCAATCATGTCAACGTTGGGAAGAGTGAGCTCACTCTTTCCGTTCTAGTCGGTTGCAGGACGCGGTGGACGCCGGACGTTTTTACCTATCATTATTCGGTGTCAACAACCAAAATAAGTAGAACCACAGCAAATCTCGCCGCTAGCGATTATAGGGGTTAAGTAGATTGGTTGTTTGTAAACCACTTACGATACAAACAGAGACGCAGTTTATTACCAATTTCAAGATTCTCACGGCACATCTATTGATTTATATCGATGCCTACTAGATACATTACTATATAATGTCTATTCACATTCACACGTGCAGTTAGTTATACGAAGTTTTCTGCTTCCTAAAAACCTATAAATGTGAGAATGGTTGTTACTCAACTTTAAATCGATATACATACTAAACGGTCAGTCAAATCGAAAAACATTGAGAGAAAGCTAAACATTATTTTCAAATACCTATTCAACGATACCCCACTTGACATATTTTGGTGATTTTCATTTTTTTTATTTGGACAATATGGCGTCCTGAATCCGCCATATTGGATTTACACTAATGTCATGTCTTTAGTGTCACTCGCCAGATTAAGAGGAATCGATTGACGTGTGAATCATAAAAATCGGCCCAGGCGTTTGGTCTGTATAGTGCCTCAAAGGAACATACATACATACATACATACATACATACATACATACATACATACATACATACATAGACTGTTAAACACATTACCACTCCTTTGCGTCGCGCAGTCGGGTAAAAATCAGCTTAAAAAACGAGTCACGTTTCAGTACTCCGAACTTTATCTAATAAATAAGCTGGTATGTATTGCTCTAAGATACAAATTCCCTAGTTAATTAAGGTAGTTGGGAATTGTTTGGAGTTAGTGCTTTCTATTTGGGCCAAAGTTCAGTAGGTTATAGAGGCCATGGGCCATAATGTAATCATAGGTGCTTTAAAAAAAAGTGCGAAAGATAGAAACCTTGAATGAATTTTATTTCTCTCAAAGACCTAATCAAGTACATAAAATCATGGTGACTGGAAATTTACTGAATCTTGACTTTTTTTTTTTTTTTTATAGCATAGAGTGACGAGACGAACAGGTCATGTGCCTGATGGTAAGCAACATGCCTGCCACATAACAGCACAGAAACACGCAGCTATTGGAACATGATAGTCCAAATAATTACCTAGCACTACACTGCACTCGTCACCCAGAGATCTAAGATATTATGTCTCTAAGCCCTGTAATTTCTCTGGAATCATTGCCCTTCAAACCGGAACACAGCAATGTTTGCACATTACTGCTTGGCGGTAGAATATTTGGCAAAGGTGTGGTACTTCCCCAGGCGGACTCTGCTAAGAGTCCTACCACTACTTACTTGATTTAAAACAATAATATCTTAATTTAATTGTGTCTACTATAAGAGATAATGTCTTAATTGCTTTGGAAATAAAGGCGGCGATATAATAATTATAATGAAGTTTCCGGTTCAGTCGGTAGCGACGTGGCGACGAGTTACGAAGTTTTACGATGTCATTATCACATTGATGCGACACATTGACAACAATATCGCGCCGCGAGTGATGTTTGGGGGCCGTGCTGTTGCGGGCGTAGTAGGCGCGCAACCCGGATCTAACAGTGCCCCGCTTGTCGTTTCCCCTTCACTTGGCGGGCAATCATGGAGGCGCACTGAGCTCCGCATAGCCAGTATTCTCGCGAACACCGCGCCTCGCACGCGCCCGCTATGCCGCACGAAACTCTTACGCACACACGATATTATGTACGCGGTTGACAACTCCCAGGTGAGTTGACACAACAACCTGTTCGTATCGCTTAGCGTTATGACCCCAGCACGCGGATGTTCAGTTTCACGCTGCGATTTTGCGTACATCGCATTGTGATGTTCATTCACTGCGGCCGATATATAGAGATCCCGGAAGTTAAAAGTTAAGCCGGTTTGCTAACGTCATGTAGGTATGATAATTAGTGCTCCGACGTTCGCATACGAAATGTTTAGGTCTCTTGTATTTTTATTTAGTGACGTTGTTTTCCGAGGATTGCATTGTAAACCTGTATCTAATAAAGTTCCGTGAAGATGCATGTGATGCGTTGCGTCAATTATTGTATGCAGCCATGTCAAAAGATCGCGAGATTGTTCTCTCGTGTTGGTATTTGATCTCATCTGTTTTTTTTTATAGTGAAAGCAAGCAGTGAAGTCTAATTATCTTCACGAGTTTTACCTATATGCATTGTCGCAGATGCATCAATACTCGGGTATCGATACTTTCACTCCGTTTCCAAGTTTTGTATCCGTTCCTTATCTACTTATACTCGTACTATCAGAGCATCTGAATTCAATAGATAATTGAACACAACGTACCTATGACGTATGGTTGTTTCTTATAGAAGACTCTGCATGGCTCTGCCTAAAACGTATCCGTTATCTTTAATTCGAAATAGTTTATCTAATATCTGTTGTCGACTAGATATTGTCATTTAGTAACACTTTTAATTATTAACTGTGATAACAATCGCATACCTCGTAAATGTAATATTAATATAGAATTCTTTATTGTTTTACGATAAAAACTATATCGGATTACTTTCTGAAGTCAAATTCATTGATACCATGGAAGATCCTGTTACAATTTTGTACTTACCTTACATCCGGTGTAAAAATAATTAAAAGATTTTAGATAAGATAGGTAGGTAGGTATATCACAAAACTCTTGACTTTATCTCGGACATCTATTTCTACGCATTTATCTACTTTAATTAAATTGTTTCCCAGCATTAAACTATCTGGAGTACCTACTGATCGACACGTTTAGATAGCTAATCAATTTTCATTATTTTTTTCTTTGATATTTAGTGATTTCTGAATCACTATTATTATTTACAGGTAATTTACCGGTGAATTCTGTATCAGTATTATTATTTACGGGTAATTTACCGGTGAATTTAGTAGAGTGAGTCCGTGGGACTCCTTTTTATCACATAATAGTGTAGTGAATAACCGTGATAGCTAAAACGATGTTAGTGAATTCATTAAGTATCATGCAATTCATCTCATTCAAATTCAAATATTTGTTAACTAAAATAATATATTATACAAACATAGAAAATCGATGCTTTCTCATGGTAGGTAATCCTACTACTTAAATTACCTACGGCTTGAAATTCGGAACACAGATTATATGTAGTCTGAAATAACACACATAGGTAGGCAATTTTTTATAGCAGGAAAATAACGGGAATGGGAACTACGCGGGTGAAACCGCGGGGTGCTGCTAGTATCATTGTAAACACAAAAATTGTTCATTTAAAGTTAAAGCATTCATAGACAGCATGGTTTTTTAACATCAGGCGAGACGGCGGTCTTGCATAGGTAGGTACAGTCCGCGAGGTATAAGCTGAGCCTTGCATTAGTGTGAGTGATCACATGCATACGCATCTATTACCAAAAATACAGTCAGACAACAAACTCTTAAACAACAAGCTGACATTAACTATCCAGGATCAATATGGTCATTTCGAAAAGAAGTATCTCTTTTAGGATTCAAATGGTCAAGGACAGAGAATAACAGAAAAATTTTAATGGAAAAGCATGAGATCCGTCACCTACGTATAACTATATTTACTTAAAATTTCCGAATACCGTATTCAGGGCAGGCCTATCGTTTATACCAATATACAATTGATACTGCATAATAAACAACGATTTATTGAATATAAAATTGACACCTTATTAAGAGAACATGGTCACAGCGTCCTGCGTCTGACTGTACTTTTGGTGATCAATCACACTAATGCAAAGCTCAGCTTATACCTCGCGGACTGTACAATATTCTTTATTGACACACCAAAAAAGGGTACTACACGGAAAAAATAATAATACATTGTAAACTAACGCGACAGTTGGCGGCCTTATCGCTGGAATCGATCTCTTCCAGGCAACCTTAGGCAGGAAAATAATATTTAGACAATTCAGAAATACGGGGTGCGCAAATAAGAAGTAAAAAAAGAACGGAAAGCAAATTACAATAAAAATAGAGTAGAATGAAACTGATGATTTATTTACGGCATTGATGTATTGATGAGTAGGATGATTGTAGGAATGAATTAATGTACATACTATTATACCGAGTCAAATGAAGGCTACACGCAAATATGTCTTCACGGATGTTTCGCAAGTAAACAAATCGAATACGAAAGACGTTGCGTCGCTTTCCATTTAATATAAATCGTCCAATATCCTTCCATTGTGCCGTTAGAAGGACAACAACTCAACCGCCACTCGGGGGAATTCCTCTAATTATGACCTCAATTAGTTTTTGTCTTCAGCTCACGTTTTTACACGACACTGTAACCCTGTATCAGACGTTTGTCGAATGATCTAAAGTGTTCTGAAGTGCAGGCGTGTCGTAATGACGGTTTAATGTTTAATGATTAAAAGGTCACTCAAACTTTTTAATCATAGTCCAGTGCAATTACGGAAATAAATAAACATAAAATTATGTAGTTTGGAGATTATGAAGGATCGATAGGGGGGATATCTCGATATGTCGCTGATATTGCGACAGTGGCGCGGATTTCGCTCGGTAAAGTAATATAATAACTCTGAAGGTATTGGGATTACAGAAAAAGTTAAAGAAAAAAGTTGTTCATAATTAAAAGATCTACACTTTAGATATTAATCGGTAAAGTTTAATAAAATTGAACGGTTGGGTAGAAAACGGCGCAAAATAAAAAATAAAAAAAGTAAAATTTTTGCCTTTCGGAAGCAATAATTTGAAAAATATTGATGAAAAAAAAAAAGATTTAGATAAAAAAGTTACTAAATTTAATTTAGAAGAGAAAATGTCTCTACAATGTGTTGCCTATCAATAAAACCGTTCTTGAGATATCGAATTAAACGCGTTTTCATCGATATGACCTTGAGCTGACCTCGCCAGAATCCCTCAAATTGGAATATATGCTCAGAATACACCGCCCGCCCGCCCTATCGATCCTTCATTATCCCCAAACTACATAATTTTATGTTTTTTTTCGTAATTGCACTGGACTATAAGACTGTTTATTATAGCGGTTACGGTTGGTCTAGTCGGGAGTCGGTCTTCCGGAGGCCCTGGTTCGAGTCTCACGCTTACCACTGTCTTTTTGAAGTCATGTGCGTAATGCCACTAACTTAAAAACTGTGAAGAACAACATCATACAGAAACCGGCATGTTTCTAACAGGTGCGATACCAAGGGGGCCACAGGGACATGACGAAATCCCCCCCACAAAATCGAATACGCTAAATTGATATTATATTACTTTGACCCTTAGTATGACCTTACCTTGACTCTCCTTGCGAGAGGAGGCCTCGAGTCCCAGCAGTGGGAACATTTAGTGGGCTGCTGATGCTGCTTTGTAATAGCGGTAATATAATTGAACCGTGTGGTGTTGAGACCCGTATGGTGTTGAGACATTAGGGACGTGGGGGTCGGAAGCCCATTTCATTTTCAAAATCTTTTCCGAGGGCTTGATGTTGTAAAATGATGTTTATTTGAGTGAACATTGTCATTGCTATTCAGCGTGATAATACTTCCTACTAGTAGTGCGCTCCATCTTCTTGATTATTGATTAGCGATAAGGCCGCCGACTTGTCGCACTAGTTTTAAATGTATATTTAATTATTTTTGTGTATCCTATTGTTTTGGTGTGTCAATAAAGTGTATCTATCTATTATTGTAAAGTAAAGTAATTATTTATTTGCGTAGCATACACTTATTTATTTGGGTACATTCTTAGATGGAATGGTTATTTTTAGACCTTCATCGGTATATTATCTATAATGCTAACGTGTTCAGTGTAAGTATGATTTAGGATAATCATAATCATTAGTACGAGTATAGTATAGTAATGGCTCTGCCTAGCCTGAAAGCCCGCAATGTAGACATCAATACGACAAGCTTATGCCATTGGTTTAATTTAATAAACGTGAACGAAATGTCATTGCATTTGAAAGATTCACAATAATTCTCAATGCTGATGTTGAGTTCACAAGGTCCATTATAAAAGAGGTTACTTGTTCAATGAGTTCCTTTTATCTTAGTAGTCTTCATTAATCATTGCTCTCACACTACCTCCACCTTTTATCGACAATTTGTTTACACGACCTTCACGCTGTTTTGATCACAATCCATTGAGCTTTTGTGGGGTAACAATCTAGTCTAATACATACTTACATGGTTTCAGGCCCTATTTTTAACTGTTTTCAAAAAAGAAGGAAGTTGTCAATTCCGTTGTAGGTGTGTTTTTTCTTAAGGTAAAAGTTCGCTCCGCGACCGCGACAGGAGACCGTGACACACACGTGTTGCGGTCTCGGCACGAACTGGCGCCCAAACAGTTCCACAATATTATGTGCCTGTCGCGGTCTCCGGTCGCGGCCTCCTGTCGCGGTCTCAGCGCGAACTTGTACCTTTATGATAATTTTTTTGTTTGGTCAGATAATACTGGAGGTGGTTCCACCACATCAATTTTATCGAAATCGTTGCGATGGTTTTTGAAATATCAACAAGAACTAAAATTTGCTTACCTTTACCACAGATGGAGAAAATAGTCCTTTACCTGCACAACGTAATCGTAGATTAAAAAAAAAAATAGTAGTGTGTCGTGAGTTTCATTTTATTCGAATAAATTAAATTGAAGTCGTAATTTGTAGCTGCGTTAGTGCCATTTTCCGCGATTTATTATTTATTTATTATCGATAGACTTACGCAATTTTGCACTTTCATGAAATACGTCAGGAGAAATAAGAAATAAATGGCTATCTTGAAACAAGATTGTTAGCATACAGCGGCATAGCTCTATCCTACTAATATTATAGATTCGAAAGGTTGTATGTTTGTTGGTCAATAACGTTAAAACGGCTGAACGGATCGCTTAAAGTTAGAACACTGTTAGATTATAGTCTGGAATAGCATATAGGCTACTTTTTATCGCGGGAAAATGACAGGAACGGGAAAAACTGCGGGGTCCTGGACGTCTACTCTCTTTATACGAAAACGTAATTTCGAAATAAACTCGCGACTTTCCAACTCCGATTCTATTTCGATCCGTCGTTTTGTCGAGTTAAATGTTCTAGGCCTACTCTAATTAGAGCATGTTGTAAGTAGGTAGAACGAGAGTAGGCAAGTCGCGAGTTTTTTTTCGAAATTACGTTTTCGTAGAAATAGAGTAGACGTCTTGTTCTGCTGCTACCTAGTACCAAATTCTAATTCTAAAGCTTGTATCAAATTCATTGAATGCTCACATGCTCTTGGCAAAAATCCTGTATGTTGTATTTTTTTTTGTTTTATATTAGTTGATGGTCATTAGGATAGGATGTTGGATGTGGTTAGCCGCGAAAACGTACGATTTCACAAACCTGAGGTCAAATGTACGAATCCCCCCTGTACTTTTGAGTATTTTTCCAAGTGCCGAAGTGCAAATGTATTATCATTGACCTTAACGTTGAATGAAAACATCGTGTGAATCCGGCTTGTTCTAAGGCACCTTTCGAAGCCATGTCTCATCCGCTAACACGCACTTGATCAGCGTGGTGGATTCTGGCCTTGACTCTCATTGTGAGAGAGAGACGGCCCCGAGTCAAAGGTGCGAGTAAAATTGGATTGCTTTTGTACTTATGCTGAACTTTCGTTGTGTCTGACTTTCATTGATGTTGAATTTATTTATGTACACTTTCTTATACAAAATTTACTAAATTTTACATTTTGTGCTAAGTTAGAGTTCGCCGCCTTCGGAACGGGGTCTCGTAACTTTGTCTAGACCTGCCACCCTATAGTTAACACTAGCTACTAATCGTATAAACTATATCCGAGTACCTATACACTTTACAAACGGTTGCCTGTAAGAAATCGGCCTTAGCGATAAAGTCCCCAATTGCTACTTTATTTAAAATAGTTTTTTTTAATTTAAGTTCAATAGGTAAAGATAAAGAGTTTTCTATCTACAAAATAACCCCGTTCTAGTAGATCACGTTATCAAGATTAAAACAATCTATTTGCATTGTTTTTTTATTAACTTGCTCGACAACCTTCCACACTGAAATGTGTATCCGGTATGATTATAAACAAGTGTTATAGTGAATAGAAATCAATTCGATAGAAATGGAACGTGAGTGAAACGTTTACGGCTTCTATGTAAATTTAAAAGTGGGGGATAAGGTCTGACAAGACAAATATATATGAAGTGAGTTATTACACAGTTTTTCAAACTAAAGGGTAGTTTAGAAAACTGTCCATTGAATGTAATATTTAAAAGTTTGTGGTAGTTTTTAATGTTATAATTATTTTAATTCGGAACATTTGGTATTAATGAATATGTATCTCACGCGCTGTAAGGTAAGCCCTTACCCTACAACATTATACCAGAAAGCATCGAGCGGGAACAGAAGATCGTTAACTGGGATACAATTATAAACAAATTACAAAAGTATACGTAATCGGAGGATGTACCTTTTGAGGCCTACCTGTGATCAGATAACTAGAATAGAATTAGTGAAAAAACCCTGTTACGTACCGATAACGAATCATGGTGACGTCAGTAATGCTAATTTTTCTAAAGGCAAGGTTGGCGAGTAGGTACCTATGATCGATAAAACTTATCTCACAAAGTTTAGAAAAAAAAACTCCAACACATTGCATTGCTAGTGATGTAACAAAATTGAATAGTGAATTATATCATTAATAACTGAAACCGTAAAGTTTTATTCTTAGATATATGGACAGGATGAAATAAGTCAGGTTTGTGAAGCGAGTGCCAGTAGGAAATTCGGTAAGGATCAACTTAGGTGGACGTTCTTAATTAACGTACATAATATTAGCATACAAATTAATAATTAATAGAAATCCGAAGTACATATAAAGCTATGAAACTGTTTAGTAATATTTAACATTGATAAGCGCTGTTAAGTTTTATGTCGTTTAAAATCTTGGCTAACATAACTGGTAAGTTGCAGCAAACCATATTCGTAAACGTATTTTAAAAACATTTTCGTTCAAACGTTTGGAAACTTTAATATCGTGGGCATGTGATAAAAAAACGTATGGTATCGTTTTTTTTTACTAAAATGTCCTTGCTAGACTTATGAAAAAGACCGTTGATATTTTAATCTGATTTTAATAAATGCACACATACTTTCAGATGCGTAATAAATTAATCAGTAGTTAAATATATTTGTCCTCAAAATTAGTTTTATTGCTTCGTGGAATAAATCGTATTTGGTCCGATCGTAATTTTTCGAAACTATTAAGTAGTTGTTTCTTTATATTTATGCCGCGATAGTTTTATGGGCTGTAAAATATTTATTTGCGTAGGGAAATTAAAATTTTGTGCGATACGGTAGAACAACTTGTAACAATTGTAACGACTGTTGTTTATCTGAATGCTTTAAAATAAATTGAATTGTAGAATTGAAGGCTTAATTAATTTTTTTGATATTTTGCATACGCTAAAATAATGTTACTGCATATTGGTAAATTTTTACCTAAGGTTATTTTTGTATGTTTTTCGTTTTCTGGACTAAAAAAGTCAGTTCTTTATAAAATGAGAAATGCATGTTTATGTTTAAAACTTGTTTTGTTATTTTTTTAGTTTTTCTATCAATTTGCAATTCTAAACATGTGATATGTTTCGTTACTACGAGTAGTACGACACTCGTCCTACTCTTACTGCACTTTATTATAAAAAAAGTTTTTGGTCTATTATTCAGTATATACTACTATACTACATCAAATTAACAAATCACTGTATTTCTTTCTGTCAAGGTCATCACTTTGTTTACTTTACCAATACATATAACAAAGTAATTTATAATATAAAGTCAAAATAATTACTGATTTAAAATTGTTAACACGTTAACATCCTGACGAAGATTACATCATGTCCTCTATCCGCAATATGCAACATAATGTTAGTAGTACTAAAAGTTTTCTCCTCCACGAATCTTTATGATGTCATTGCTAATTATTTCCTCATGGACTCGAGGTATAAACACGTTATTCATAGGAAGTTTTATTTTAATTAAACTTGTGTTTTAACGATGTTAAAACAAAGGGCAGAATACAGCCTCATGGTAAGTCTATCTTTATCGCTCCTAAAGGCCGAACCATCGCTGAAATGGTCTGGTAAAATTGTTGATACAGTTCAAGTTCAGTTCACTTTTATTTGTTTTCGTTTTCACTGCCAAAGTTAGTCTGTTTTCAAAGGTTGTGAATCTTAGCGCGGAGTCTATATTCAAACTTGTATTAAACAAGAACATTTACTGACAAATAATAATCAGGACACAAGATAAAAAATAATTAATTGTATCATCGCTTAACATCAGGTGAGATAGCGGTCAAGTGTAAACCTATTAACCCTCAGTTTGTATGGTGACAAAAACTTACGTTAAGTGTAAAGTGGAGACCCAGGGACTCCGAAATGCAAATAAGAAAAAAGACTTATAGTGAAATAAGATATTTTATTTTTATTTGGTATGGTAACACAGTTACTGAACTATTATCCTTAAACATTAGACCTAGCAACATTTAATTACATTCATTTTAAAAATACACTTTACATTCCGTCCTTAAAATCACACAAAAATAGACATAGCCACGTGCCACGTTGTACCGCTTAAACTTACAAAGAAATCAACTGGAATCTTTGTAAACTTTCTAAATTAGGTAAACATAATAGTCTTCTTGACAAATAAAACATACATTCTAAGAAAAAATTAAACAAAAAAAAACGTGCAGTGATTCAATCACTAGTACGTTTTTTTTTCGACACAACATGCAAACTTTTTTCTAACAAGTCAAACAACATGAGTTACAAAACTACGCGGTTTTTGTTTTTATTTCTTTTTTTAGACAAAGAAAATAATATTTTCACTGTTCACGAGGTAATTTGTTTTTATTTGTTTCATCAACATCGTTTGACTTCTCGTCATCATTGTTAGATGTGAAGTTGTCTTCTTTTTCTTCATCGTCTGCATTTTCTTCGAAATTTTCTAGCCAGTCACTAATAACACAATAACGGATATTTTGTTTAGATTATAACAATAAACAACACTGTATTATATGAAGGAACGCAATAAAACAATTTTTTTTTGTTACATAAAGTGTATGGTGGAGTCCACGGGACTCCGAAAAGGCCAATAAATCACCATTCTTCATGCGCCCGCGTACGACCTTTCGCCTCCGCGTCGGCCGCAAAATTAACGGAAGCTACTGAAGCACACAGCGCTGTAGCCGCATTTTTTGAAAAAAAAATTCACCAAAACAATTTTACGCGGAGTCCCTGGGACCTACCCTACAAATTAAGGGTTAAAGTAAAAAAGGTGAAATAGGTCTGACATACATTATAGAAAGTAATTCACTCGATTTTCGATGAGGATGCCGAATTTACGAATTTGCGAATTGTCATCTAAATGTTAATAATAAAATCATCTTAATCTTACGTGTCACGTTGTTTCTCCGCGATGGACTCCTAAACTACTTAACCAATTTTAATCATACAACTTTAAAAATATGATAGTTTTTATTTCGATCAATGGTATTTATATGACAAATATCCTAGCGAAGCCGGAACGGGCCGCTAGTAGTTCTTAAATTATGCTTTAAATTCTTAAATACATTAAATTCATACATCATTAAATTCTAATACATTGAACTGATTCGACGTTTTGTGGAGTTTGTGAGTTTCTTATTTTTATCTTAGATTAGCAGCTGCTCGAACTTCTGTGATGAACCCATGTTTTAATCTGATTATTTTTTAATAAGAGACCTGTAGCAGTTCGTTTCAGATAAACTTTGTTCACCGAACTGTGTAGGCTTAGAAAGTACAGGGCCTAGTTTTTTTAACCTGCGCTTCTACCGGCTAACGAAAAACGCTTTGACGCTTTGGCATTGCCGTCTCTTTCATTTCAAGCGAGAAGAAAAGAGACAGCGATATCAAAGCGTTTTTCGTTAGGCGGTAGACACCCTGGTTTCTGTAAATTTTAATTTCAATCTGTTCCGGTAGTTCCTATTTGCGTGAAAGACTAACGTTTATAAATTACTACGTTGACATTAGTAAGTAACAAAGAAATTAATCCATCTAGATACAAACTTACCTACGAGGAATGATATTATAAACAAATAAGATGGCGTGAAGTCCCCAATGTAAAGTGACATACCTAATTAATGGAAGCTAATGATGCTGATCTTAACATTTATTTGATTGATTTTAATGCTACTTAATTGTTTCTTAGTGTTAAAACAATATATGGACTAGCGTTTACTCTTAAAACAATGATTAAACTATTTCTTGTTAATGAGAAATACTTACGTAGGTAGTAAGAAAATAAGATACTTAATTATATGTACCGTCTCTAATGCCTACGTAGAAGATCATCACATTACTGCAAACCTGCAATCACTAATTAGCTAATTACTGTATGCAAAATACATTCACAGATAACCTCCTTTTAAAAGGTGGTTAATAAGAAGTCGTATCTTCAAGATGTACGCTGAAAATCGACAATCAGCCCAAAGAACTAAATCGAACGAGTGCATTGTTATCTCGAGTTGTTATGGATACCGATTGTTTATGTGAATGTGTTATAGACATGTAGAATTGTAGATGCCTATGTAAAAGTGTGTCGTGGTCGCGTCCTGGTCGCGGCGACTTGTCGCTGTGACGATGTATGAGTGTGTATACTGTATAGTGTATGAGGCGAGGTGGCGTGGTCCGATGTAGATTCCATGCCCACATCCTATTGGCCAGCCTTATCTCTGCACGCTCCCGCGCCCGATACAATTTCTCCTTTACAAACGGATCTTAACTAAAACTTACCGTCTGGGTCAAGTATGTTTATTGGGTTACGCAGTACGCGTATACCATGCCAACAGGTTTAGCGATAATCATGAAAACTGTACCGTGCTAGCGTTAAAAAACTTTACCAAAAATCACCGTAATAGGTAGCTGTTCCACACGTTTCGCCGAGTTCAAACGATAATTATTGTTACTTTTTGGTATGATTATGGTTATGTGAATGATTTCTACACCAAAAAGTACCGAAATAAGACTGATGTTCCACACATTTTGTCGAGTTCAAAAGATAAAGAGTTGTTGCATTTTAGTACTTATGATTGTGAGAATAAGTTTTACGTGTCATTTGCCGGTTTAGTGCCGGTATAAAAAATGCCGGTAAATCAGTCTATCAATAAAACCGAAAGTTTGTGAAATCTCGTTTACAAAGTTTTGTTCATAACACCTCCACGATCGAACGAAGCGTCAGGGTTGAATGTCTGTATTGATTTCCTTGTCCTTTGTATTGATGGATTAAAAAAAAGTTACTGTGTACAGAAAAAAATAATTGAATTCTTGACTACAATATATGTATGTATCTACTTTCGCTTTGTAAGCTCTGTTGGTCTGTAAATTTAAAAATATAACATGCGATTATCATACGAAAAATCAAAATTAATTCCTTTAGACAATGTATTATTATTACATTTAATGTGTATTTTGATATCGATTGCTTGTCGACGCAGTATTTCTTATCGTGTAGGTAACAATGTTTTATCTTCTGACACCTATAGAGCACTACAATGTTATTCAGTCAAAATATTTATCGTATTACTAAAATAAAGTAGCCAAGTGCGATCTGGACTCGCCCATGAAGGGTTCCGTTCCAGCAAGTAACATAATATACATAGTACACATAGTTCTTGTAGTTCGTTGTAACTTTGATCGAAGTTTTAATAATAGTGTATTTATGACGTACTAAAAAAAAACTACTCATCAGATCGAGTTCAAACTAATTTTCGTTGGTAGTTTTCATGGTAATGTACATCATATATTTTTTTTAGATTTTTCATTCTCTTACTTTAGAAGTTAGAGGGGGGGGGACACACATTTTACCACTTTGGAAGCGTCTCTCGCGCAAGTTATTCAGTGTAGACAAAAATTATATTAGAAACCTCAACATCATTTTTTAAGACCTATCGATAAACACCCCACACGTGTAGGTTTGATGAAAAAAACATTTTTGAGCTTCAGTTCTCAGTATGGGGGGCACCCCTAATTTTTGTTTTTTTTAAAAACTTTTGTAAAAACCTTAATGCGGTTCACAGAATACATCTACTTACCAAGTTTCAACAGTGTAGTTCTCATAGTTTCGGCAAAAAGTGGCTGTGACATACGGACGGACAGACAGACAGACAGACAGACATGACGAATCTATAAGGGTTCCGTTTTTACGTTTTACGGAACCCTAAAAATGTCTGAAGTCAGAATATTCAGCGAGTACCTATGATAAAATTTTAAAATACTTTATAATTAGGTATGTGTACGTCTGAACATAGATTAGTAATGACCCGAGAGCACAGTCCGACAGCCTACCGCCTAACTAAAGGCCTGTTCACACCTAAGCGGTATTCGCTCCCGCCTGCGGTGGCGAAAACCGAGTGAGTGGGTAAGCGGTAATATTACTGTTCACACCAAAAAATACCGCGTACCCAGGCGGTGCGTACAAAATACCGCGTGGATCCCGCGCGGTATTTACCCGTTTACCGCTACCCACAGCGGTAGCGAATACCGCTCCGGTGTGAACAGGCCTTAAAACTGTCTTAGCTTTGGTATGCTATCTCTTTTATTTTCGTTTGAAATTATAGAGACAGCAATAGCGAAGCCAAAGCAGATTTAGTTACGCAGCAGACCCAACATAAGCAACTTAAGCTAAACAAAGTCAGAATCTAAAACCTAAGTAAGGTTTTTTTTTTAAATAAAGAGTGACGAGACGAGCAGGACATTTACCTGATGGTAAGCAACATGCCTGCCACATGACAGCACAGTGACACGCAGCTATAGGAACATGAAGAGTCCAAATCATCACCTAGCACTGCACTGGGCTCGTCACCCAGAGATCTAAGATGTTATATCTCTAAGCCCTGTAATTTCTCTGGAAACATTGCCCTTCAAACCAAAACAGTAATGTTTGCACATTACTGCTTGGCGGTAGAATAACTGGCAAAGGTGTGGTACTTACCCAGGCGGACTCAGCTACTAAGGCTAAGAGTCCTACCACTACAAGATTTCGTTTGTCGGACTGTCATAGTAGAAGGCTAAGGAAGGGTGGAAGGTATTAGGACTGGTATTGTAGCTCCTAAATATACTGACGCGACCAATTATTATGATTTAGTTTTTTTTTGTCAAAACAATTGGTTATGAATGATAGTATAGTTTGCGATAATTTCTTGAAGATTTTCGAGTTTTTTCGTTTTTATAAACAAAAAGATTGGTTTTTATAAACAACATTTCTATACATCTAATCGATTTGAATTTCGGTATCGTATTATCTTCTTAGATTAGTATCGATAACCTCAACGTACCTACTGAAAATAGTTTTTGTTTGTGATGTACAAAACATATTTTTTGCATTAAGTTTAGTATAATAATCACATCTGGATATTGACGGATGGCTAAATGATAGTAATCTATGAAATAGAAGCAATGAATATGTCACAAATTATGACCAGGGTTTGACTTTGAAGCGTAAACGATGATAGAAAATTCTAATAAATTGTCAATAAATGGATGTTTGAGTGCACGGGAGGTAAGATATATTTTAAGATGATTTATCCCTTCGCCCTGCAATTTTTCTGGAAACATAGCTGTTCAAACCGGAACCCAGTAATATTTTTGCTAAACAGCTTTGCGGTAGAATAACTGGTAAACTATATGTAAATTGCTACATGTACTTATTTCTAGCCTTATCAGGAAAATTAGGATTACGTTGCAACATTTTGCAATATGACGCATAGAACCGATAACCCGATTCGATTTATAAACGTACGAAATATAATATTATTGCTCGCCCTCTGTTTACGTCTGCACAATAAATTAGATAAATCATTAATTGACGTCACTTTCATCAACGCACTTACGTAAATGTGACAAAGATTTATCTATATAATTTAAATATTAATAAGGAAGAGAAATATAATGAGGGCAATAATCGTACTACAGTTTAGGCGGACACTAAAGTCTCGTAACCATTTAAGGATCTGCATACCTATTATAATATAAATTTACTAGCGGCCCGTTCCGGCTTCGCTCGGACATAACCTAGACACTGTCTGCAGCGCCATCTGCCGGGCTTATTTGTGAATTTAAACCATCTTCGAATACACACACAAAAAAAACATTCAATTCAGTCCCGTCGTTTAGGAGTTCACTGTCAAATGATTAAATTACTAAAATGGCTATAAAAAAACAGGGGTTGGTGATAAAAGGGTAAAAATTTAGGGTTGTATGTATTTTTAACGCCACATTATAAAAAACAAAAAACAAAAAATGTTGACTAAAAATTAAAAAAAATATGTTTGGGGTGAACAACCCCTAACACTTAGGGGTATGAAAAATAGCTAGTAGCCGATTCTCAGACCTACTGAATATGCATATAAAATTTGGTAAAAATCAGTAAAGCCGTTTCGGAGGAGTAAGGAAACAAACACTGTGACACGAGAATTTTATATAAGAGAACTAGCTGACCCCGCAAACGTTGTTTTGCCTTAGTGAACAACCCTTGTCACTTAGGGGTATGAAAAATAGCTAGTAGCCGATTCTCATACCTACAGAATATGCATATAAAATTTGGTTAAAATCAGTAAAGCCGTTTTGGAGGAGTAAGGAAACAAACACTGTGACACGAGAATTTTATATATAAGACGAGAATTTTATATATAAGATAAAGAACTGAGGCGTGAGCAACATGCACTGGATACTGCTAGGCTACACAGAAACTATGTACTAAACCGTGTACATTGTCAGAACAACATTGATTGCTACTAACGACTTTGATTCTCACAATTTGTACGAAGGAAAAATAATCTGAGCTCACACAATTTCTCCTGTTTGGTTTGGGGTACGGAACGGAATTATGTTTTAAATCCGATTCAACCCTGTTTAACCCTCGGTGTACTAGGTGGGGTTTGACATACCCCAGTCCTGAAAAATTCGAAATTATTTGAAAACTATGAGACCGCGGGAGTACGTTTTCTGAATAGTTTGAGATACGGCATTGCCACGTCGATTGTCACCATTACTTTGGTCCGGTGACTGTTGTGTGCTAGTAACTTGTGTATTAAGTGCGCATAGGCGTCATCCACTTCACCAAGTTTGGCGCATTTTTATAAAAATAGGTAGCATAGTTGACGATTTTTTTGTCTTTTATTATTTGTTTAGTGTTATACTTTGATGAAACTAAGTAAACGAAGATAAGGTACGCTCTAATATAAAGACAGCATAATGTAACGAAAATCTCACACAAGTATACGCAATGTGCACACAGCTTCACTTGCATCGTGAGAGACGTTTGAATGAATGACAAAGACATCATGACAAGTAGGCAGTAGGTGGAAATGAGATAGCTATACATCACATTTGTTTAGATATTTTTTTCGACAAGAATAGAAAGACATACAAATGCACTGGCGTGAAAGAGACAAAATAGCCGCAACTAACATATCGCCGGTCGTGTTGCACTCTTACGCTGTATGTATATCTGTCTCTTTTTAGAAATGGCCAATTGTAAAATTGTTTCCAACAGAAAAATAATTTTAGATGTAATAATCATTGAACTGTTATGGAAATAATTAAAGATTTTGTGTACTTACGCATGAAAAGTGATACCATGGAACTTGTTCTTGGTCTTTGAACTGTTTGTGCACCTTGCAAAAGCAGAATAAGACATTATTACGGCTCATATCGGATTTTTTTGAATTATTAGCGAACGTCCACTCAACTTGTGGCTCCTGTTGCGACTGAGACTCAATCAGGAGACGTCACCTGATTTTACATTGTGATCGTAGATGAGCGCATGCCGCTTCTTAGTGTTTTAAGAGTTCAATGGTGTTATATAATAACATTCATTGATACAAATGTCAATTTATAGAGAGAATGTCTCAACTGACAAAGTCAGATATATTTTATTCTTAAAACTCGAAATAGTTACGTTTCTATTCTTTTATTGATAAAATTAATAAAAATAAAGAATAACTTCGATTTGTTACTTAAACCTGTTGATTACAATGTATAAATATTATTTCATAAATGAAACGCTCAAATAATTGAAACATTCTTGTTTTATGACATCTTTCGTAGGTGGGGTATGTCATACCCCACCTCGTATGCGAAGGGCTTTTTAGTCACCTCGTACACCAAGGGTTAAACAGCTTGTCATTCTTTTTTTACATTTCAGTAGAGGACATTGTGCTCATTTCCATTTATCTCGCTTGTTCTGCGTAGACCAGTGTAATGCAAAAACAAAAGGTGCGAGCGAGGACAAAGTTGAAATGGTGACGTAATAATGTTTGAGCACAAAAAACCGTGAGAAAACACACTGAACCCGAAGCACCGTGTAAAATGGCAAACAGTAACATACATTCTCGAATTAGAGAATAAACGAGGACACTGCTGTTTAGCACATTACGTCACTCTGTGTACTATCATAGGTAAGTTTGCATTTTGCTTACCAACTTCTCGATCGTTCGAAAGATCGGCTACCGGATTTAAACCCGATTCGATTAGAAATCATCGCTCAATCTTCCTCCTGAAAGTAGGTAACAAATACGGCGAAAATAATCAGATTTCGAATCCGGTTGGCTTCTATATCCCTAACGGAAACCTTTTCTCAACTGTCATTTAACAAAGTACTTACAACATCTTCGAAATTAAAAAAATGTATACAATTTAATAATTCTGAATACATCAGTACGTATTCGAAGTTGAAGTTTCCCCGTGAAGTGATACTTAACACAGTTAATCAAATATGATTTAAAATCACATTGCATCTACCATCTACTAAGCAATACAGCTAAACCTGTCTCACTGACGTCCTACGTTTCCTGCCACCTGATGCAATGAATTAATTCCAAATTCTTAGAATGACTTATAATCGAATGTTGTACGATAGAAGTGTGAATTATGAAATGGAAAACATCACTGAATCACGATCGTACATGAACTAACTCGATCTAATGATGTACAATTCGGACGAAATAAAGCTAATCGATAAAATTCAAGGAACGATCATTCATAACCTACTAGGTACCACTACCTATATCCGTAGTAAGTTCACGATCGCCAATACTTTATTATGGAGCTGTGATATTCTTTTCGTCGATTCAAGGATAAGTTCAGTAGTTACTCATTTACACGACTATCTATCTATAAGGGGAAAAAATGTAAACAGATCGACCATAGTAAATCAGCGTAGCTAACAGAGCGGGTTAATCCAGTGGGTTTTCTGTTTTAAATGATTGCTACTCGTCACAAGGAAATTGTTAGATTCGCTGTTTCGAATTTGAATAGATTGTACCTAATCTTATATTTCCTGAAGTGGCTGCAACGGTTATTTAATAGTTTGTTGACCAAATACTCCGTAATGATCGAAGTTGTTTAGTAATCTTCGGAGTAGGTAACATTCCATCCATTTGTTCATTATGATTCATTTAGATTGGTCAGTTTAATGAGATAATCGATTACCATTGCCACTAAATCGTTCGACCCCGAAACTGTATCGCCTAAATATTATAAATCACTAGACATTATCCGTGTAGAAACTATTTCACTAATATTATAAAGGCGAAAGTATTTAGGCTGAGAAGGCTGAAGAGATTTTAATAAAGTTTGGTATGTTGTTAGCTGACACCCTGGATTAACACATAGGCTACTTTTTATCCCGGAATTAACGCAAACGGGAACTACGCGGGTAAAACCGCGGGGCGCTTCTAGTTTCCTAATAAAATGACAATTTTTGGAATGCAAAGAATAATACATATAAAATATGCTGTTTCTAGATCCGATATTACATCCGAGTTCCAAAGTTCAGCCTTATCCTTATAGTTACTTTGACGTGAGTGAGCAACATACATCCAAAATTTCACGTTTAACATAGTAGTATTATGCGATTGACGCACGAGGATTATTCTTAAAATAATAATTACTATTTTAGCGGCAATTAACTTTTTTGCAGCGTCAAAAATACACACGAGCCAACTTCATAAACAATGTCGGTGTCAATGTTTGTGTATCATTCATTTAAACTTGCTAAGACAAGCAGAACCTATGACGTAAAGTTTAACAGCCGGATCTAGATATCGCATTTTAGATTTGTTCGAGGTTGTGTGTTGTTTTCATGAGAAAACAAAATGATTTTGAATAGATAACGAGAGGCGCTTCACGAGTAATGCCCGTGCTACACGAGGCTAGTTTTGAGAGCAAGCTAGCTTCGTGTAGAAAAAACTTCTAGCTACACGAAGCTAGATGTACTGAGCTTGGTAGCTTTTTTTTTTTTATAGCGTAGAGTGACGAGACGAGCAGGTCATATGGTAAGCAACATGCCTGCCACATAACAGCACAGTAACACGCAGCTATTGGAACATGATAGTCCAAATCATTACCTAGCACTGCACTGCGCTCGTCACCCAGAGATCTAAGATATTATGTCTCTAAGCCCTGTAATTTCTCTGGAATAATTGCCCTTCAAACCGGAACACAGAAATGTTTGCACATTACTGTTTGGCGGTAGAATATTTGGCAAAGGTGTGGCAAAGGCAAATCCCCAGGCGAACTCTGCTAAGAGTCTTACCACTACAGCTTACTAACACTAGCTTGCTATCGTAGTTTGAAAAACTAGCCTCGTGTAGCTGGGGTATAACTGAGCTGTTTGAACGTGATGCTTGTTTTCGATGCGTTTCTATAGCTCGCTTGGTATCGCGCGAGGTGTCTGCACAGACCATGTTTTTTTAGAAAGTCACATCCGGTTGGTAGGTAGGCGGTACGCTTCCGCGCGCCCGGATGTTCGCACCGGAGACCTACTGAACTTTATTGCTACCGATTTGCTTGTGATCCGAGAGATAAACATTAATTACAATTTTGTTTACACTTTGTAAAACTAACAGAATTATATTGAGTTCAATAGTGATTACAAAATACAAGACAATACATACAAGAAAATAATGTATGCTGTGGGAATTATTTAGCAAAATGCAAGTCCAGCATTTAGTTTGATGTTGGTAAAAATAATGAAGATATTTAGGAGTTTTCGCTACTATAAAAACCGTAATTAATGACATATTTGTGTCACTTTAAAGTTAATCATCTTCTTCATCAATAATGATCGTCTTCAGAACATATTTGGCCACCTAGGTATTTTCACAATTATGACACGTAATTATGCCTTAGAACTTCCCCTCTTAATTTAGATCCTGAAGGATGTTTCAAAAACAAATGGGGAGACATAGAAAGGATGATTGCACCAACATATGGGAATAATAATAATATAACAAGGAGATCGTTTATAATTCATGCAAATACTTAAATATTATAAATGAATATGAATGTTGAATAATTAACCATACTTACAAATTTACCGTTCTGGTTATGATTTTCGTCGAATAAAATTTGGTATGAATTGTGAACTTTTGGAACCTAGATAACTAAACTATATCTGAATCGAAAATTAGTATTAGAAATAATATGAGTGCACAAATACTCGCTAAGAAATGTGCAGTTATAAACCTGAATTTCTAGAATTATATTATCACGATCTACATAAATATAATAAGGTTAAACCGGAGACATACGAGGCGGCTTCGCTTATAGTTCCTCCTGATTAAACATTTATAGGATGCAATTAGTATTTCATGGCGTGCATACTCAGTCTCGCCCAGTTAAGGTACCTTCAATCTGAAATCTGGATTTAGTTTCTCAGCCAACCAACCGTCAACTGGGTCTCAACGCGGATCTTGCCCGCTATGACTAACCAGTATTTTGTGGATATTATTCAGTTCTGTTACAGTTGACTCGAGAGAGTGCGGTTTAAGAACCGAGAGATATTTTCGAGGATTTTGTAGAATAATGAATTACAACCGGTATGGTCGAAGTTGCGCACACGCTAAAGGTCAATGATCATCCGTAGATCCGCTTCGGCGCCCTCGTGACCCTGTCCGGAGCTGGCTTCGCCTGTACTCGTATAAAATTTGCTTATTGATCGATAATCGTCACTGTAAAACGCTCCATTCGTATGTTTTTTACGTCCGATTATAAACTGGTGATATCCTCAGGCGTGGGCGCTACACACCGTTTTCAATTAAATTTTTATTGAAACTTGTGTGTTTTGCTTTCCTAGTGAAACTACGTAGGATTTATTGGTTATTTATGTCTTCATAAATCTCCGAATCGAATGAATACTATCGAGAGATTGTTTCATTCGACATTTTTACGTCACGTCACTAATTAATTATTTTCTAGAATGTATATTGAATCAGTATTTAGATAAAAAGGTAATAGAGTAAGATCCCAGAGCTCCCAGACGTCACCTATTTTCTGATGAATGAAATGTGGACGATTGAGTAGAGTTAGTAAGTACTAAGAACACATGCTTACTCGCTAACTTGCTTAGACGGTCAATTTTGAGATATGGGGTAATGAAGGTACATACAAACATTACTTACTTCACGTATTTTCTAATAAGTGATTTTCACGTATGTTGTAGGCAATAAAACCTTAAAAACAAGGTCCAAATACTCCCAGACACTTTCCGTCGGCCGTTTTGCTTAACAACTTCAAAATAAAAATTTAACTTCACTTAAATTCTCATGCTCCATTTGTAAATATGTTCGTCAGACAACTGTTTTAAAGCTTTTTCCAATAAGACATACCAATCTAAGGGGCCAATCATCCCCTAAACTCAATTTTAAGTCAATATTTCCTAATAAATATCTCACTCAGTCTCCCGCTCTTACCCATAGGACATAGTTGAGTTTAGGGGATGATTGCCCCCTTAGATTGGTCTATCTTATTGTAAAAAGCAACAAAATAGTTGTCTGACAAACATATTTACAAATGGAGCATGAGAATTTAAGTGAAGTTAAATTATTAGTTTGGAGTTGTTACGCAAAACGGCTGACGGAAAGTGTCTGGGAGTATTGGAACCTTGTTTTTAAAGATGTTTCCTACAACATACGTGAAAATCACTTATTAGAAAATACGTGAAGTAAGTAATGTTTGTATGTACCTTCATTACCCCATATCTCAAAATTGGCCGTCTGAGCTAATTAGCGAGTAAGCATGTGTTCTTAGTACCTACTTACTAACTCTACTCAATCGTCAACATTTCATTCATCAGAAAATAGGTGACGTCTGGGATCTCGGACTATAAGTATTAGGTACGTTTTAGGAATTGTTAAACTTAAATGTTACCAATTAGATATTCTTCAAACAGTCCGTTTGCGTCATTTGCTGCTAAACATACGACGCGACGGGTCGAGGCAATCTCAAATTTTACTCGTTTCTCGAAATTCTGATTACTATTATTATGAACTTCCTTTATTCTAAGATTGATACATTGATAATTATTATTCCTCGCCGTTTTGGCGTTTTATCAGTTAGTCGCTGATAATTCGAATAACAAGATAAAGGTCGGAAAACTAAGTCCGAAGTTCTTAACAAAATTTCGCGCACTGCCCCGATGTTTCAAAACAAAGATAAAGGTAAAAGGACATAGAATAAATTTGGGAACTACCTACCTATATTGGATACAATGGTCATTTAAATTGCACTACTGATTAAAATCACAACAAAAAGCTAGGTAATTTATTCATGTCGTTTTATGTTAATTGCCTAATCAATAAGATACAACTGTGACAAGTGACAACTGAATATCTATGAAAATATAATTCGCTTTTGCCTGTTTATTGTGCGACTTTTCTCGGGACAACAGCAAAAAAGTCTGAATGAGATGAGACTAGTACCAACGGATACCATGCTACTTAAATTTTTTAAGTAGACCCTGGTCGTGACCTCCTCTCGCAAGGCGAGAGTCAAGGCCATATTCCATCACGTTGGCCCTGGGTGGTTTAAAGGATGACACGCGACTTAGGTTCGATTCTAGGTTCATATCTCGGTTTCCTTTACCGTACCTAAGTTAGCGGCAATACGCACATGACTTGGAAAATACAGTTGTTGCGCGCGGGATTTGAACCAGGGACTCCGAATTGGCAGTCGCCGTTCTCCCGACTAGACCATAACTTATAATTCATAACTAGCTGACCCGGCGAACTTCGTACCACCATACTTTTTTTTCGTCAACATTTTCTGCTATACAAACCTTGTCCCGACAATAACGAATACATAAAACAAAGAATCATCCGATTTGGTGCAGTAATTCAAAATTTATGAGCGCACATACATTTAGAAGATCCATCTATATTATAAGATTAACATTTTTTTAAATGTGTATTACCGATTTTTCCAGAAATATGTGGAGTCATCATTGGGCTGGGCCGGGGAGCGCGGCGAGGACTCGAGCTACGACTCCGAGTGTGAGGACGAGGGCTCCCATCGCGCGGCGTCTCGCACTCCTTCTGATACCCTCGCTGCGGAGTTTGCGGAGTATGTCACCCTCACACCACCTCCTCCGCAACCCAATCAGGTAACATTCACATTATTAGCCTACATTGTCCCAAAGTTGAGCAAAGGCTTCTCTTCCCTCCCTCCATTGGTATCTATCGAGAACTATTGTGGGCCAATCCTTGTTGTGGGCGTGTAAGCTCATCTTTCCACCTCTTTCTGGGCCGACCTGGTGGCCGTTTACCCTCCGGGACCCATTCAAATACTGATAGATATTATTTGTGCATTGGGACAAATCTAGACAAACCTTTTTTTTTACGTGGAGCAAATGCATTCATACGCACGCACATACATACCCTCTCGCCTGGGGAGACGGTCGGGTTATGTCGGACTGGACACTACGAGTAGTACCCCCCTACCGACAAAAACTGGACAAGAGATCCCATCGCGCGGCGTCTCGCACTCCTTCTGACACCCTCGCTGCGGAGTATGTCACCCTCACACCACATTCTCCGCAACCCAATCATGTAACATTCACATACCAATAGATATCATTTGTGCTCTAGGGTGGGACAAATCTAGCTTAACCTTTTTTTACGTGGAGCAAATTTATTTAAGCATACCCTTTTGCCTGGAGGAGAAGGTCGGTTTTTGTTGGATTCGACACCTGGAGTCCCTACCGACTAAAACCTCCATCTATTTCGCCACTTACGGCAGAGACGCTCATTCTTCCGCAAACCCGTCGCTAATCTAGCTAACTACTTCCCTCGATCTCATTTAAATTATAATTTTCCAGTGTTTGCGGTAAAAGTCGAGTTCGTCCCGTCATCGCCTTTTAGATTTACTGGGATGTCGTTACGTATCTGGGGTCCACTGAGTGGCCATCATCGCTCAAAGATTTTCCGACATCCGGCAGATATTTTTCATTCATTCATCAGCCGCAAGACGTCCACTGTTGGACATAGGCCTCCCCCCTAGATTTCCACAACGAACGGTCCTGCGCAACCTGCAACCAGCGGTTTCCAGCGACCTTTGTGAGGTCATCTGTCCATCTAGTGGGAGGCCGTCCAACACTGCGTCTTCCGGTTCGTGGTCGCCACTCGAGAACCTTTCTTCCCCATCGGTTGTCAGTTCTGCGAGCGATGTGGCCTGCCCATTGCCACTTCAGCTTAGCTACTCTTCGAGCTATGTCGGCTACTTTCGTTCTTTTGCGAATATCCTCATTCCGGATTCTGTCGCGCAAAGAGACTCCGAGCATCGCTCTCTCCATAGCTCGCTGTGTGACTTTGAGCTTTGTTATGAGGCCCACAGTTAAGGACCACGTCTCAGTTCCGTAAGTCATCACTGGCAACACGCACTGATTGAAGACTTTCGTCTTCAAGCATTGGGGTATTTTGGACGCCAAGATGTGCCGTAGTTTCCCGAACGCTGCCCATCCGAGTTGGATCCTTCGCTGGACCTCTTTGTCGAAGTTGGATCTACCTAATTGGATCTTTTGACCCAGGTAGACGTATTCGTCAACAACTTCGAGTGTGGTATTCCCAACAATAACCGGTACAGGTGAGACATGAACATTTGACATGACCTTCGTCTTGTCCATATTCATCCTCAAACCTACCTGTTGGGATACTCTACTGAGGTCTCTGAGCATAGCACCGAGGTCCTCCAGCGACTCCGCCACAATGACTATGTCGTCGGCAAACCGAAGGTGAGTGATACATTCGCCGTTGATATTGATGCCAGATCCGGCAGATATGCCATTTGCATACTACCTATTTACAATAATTCTACCAAGACACTTTGTCACCTTGAACTTGAGAATTCTGGGTTGTCAATCTCAAGAAACAAGGATGGCGGTAAATAATGTTTTGCTACAATTGAAGTCACATCGCGGAATATCTTTTTTGACTGAGTTTGCAGGATGAATTTTGCCCTCAGTTCACCTCCTCCCCAATCCAAAGCAACCCTCTTATATTTCCACTGTTGGGACTCGTAGCTTTCTCTCTCAACGAAAGAATCAATCAAGGCCATAATTCGCCAATTTGACAAAGTGCGAGTTGCCGGATGACACATGCTCTCGAAAGAAGTCTTTCTTGCAACATTTCCAATGTTAAAACCTGTGGTCTTGCCAATGCTTACCCCCCAATTAGGTAGCGAGTAAAACGACGTGGCGCTGTCAGTTTAAAACAATTATATCAAGAAACTTAGTCACCAAAGTCTCGAAGTCTGTCCTGAGTTGTATCTAAGTAAATCTCAAGGAATAAACTTGCCGGAAATTTATGTTATCTCATAACAGAGTCGTCATCTCTCTTTCGTCTCGGTGGATTAATGTAATTCATAAAAAACAAAGCATGAGTCGCTTTTCCGATTTGAATCACAACACAACGGCTATCATATATTTTCAGTTTTTCCTGTTACGTCGTATCGACGTGGAATTGACGCTAGTCGATATCGAAATTGATTAAAAGTAGAATAGATAGGTAGTATCAGTTACTGTGTCATCGTAGCTTCTTTGTATTTTAAATTAATCTAGATTCGTATAGTTTATTATTTCATTAGTAAAACATGATATTATATAACAGTACAGTGACAAGCGGCTATTGGAACATACGAGTCCAAATCCACTAATACTGCGCTGCGCTCGTCACCCAGATATAAGATCCATTCCTATGCTCTGTAATTTCTCTGTAAACATATCCATTCAAATTGGAACACAGTGATGTTTGACTGGCCTCGTAGCTTAGTTGGTAGTAAGCTAGTAAGCCTGCCTGCGAAGCCGAGGGTACTATAAAATTTAATTTCAAGGTATATAAGTAAGTGTGTTGTCCGCCAGCAGACAAAGATCGAGTTCGCCGTGAAGCTGGGTTACAGCGAGCGGTTGGCGCGCACGGCGCTGGCCCGGCTCGGCGCGGACCCGCCCCGCAACGAGCTGCTGGCCGAGCTGATCAAGCTGGCGGCTCAGCAGCCGGCGCGGGCGCGGTCGCCGCCGCCGCCGCCGGAGCCGGAGCCGCCGACGGAGCGGCGACCGCTGCGGCATATCGTCATCGACGGCAGCAATGTCGCCATGAGGTACACAATACATTCCTTTTTGAAGTGAAAACTTCTTTTGGCGCGCCTAGACAGATTTTTCGTGGGGTGTGAATTGAAATCTTCGGGTAAACTCGGGACCATGGACATCTAGAAATGCGTCAGCCAATGGGAAATGCTGCTGGCCATCATGGCATGGCCTTCTAGAAATGCGTAAGCCAATAGGTCATGCTGACGCATTTCTAGATGGCCATGCCACGATGGCCAGGCCACGCCCTCCGGTTACACCCGTGTACTTTCCAAAGTAAGCTATCACATTCTGAGTTATATGTAGGTTTACCTACACTTGACCCGGCACCGACTCTAGATATATATGTTGGTTTCCTCACGATGATTTCCTTCAAGTGTTAGCGGGATAACACACATGACTTCGAAAAGACGTGGTGCACGTGAGGTTCGAACCATCCGGATCGTCAATGACCGTTCTCCCGACTAGACCAGGCGTAACTAGCTGGACTAGACTTTTTTTTAGAAAGAACAATACATATATTAAGCTATTTTTTTTTGTGTTTATTAAGACTTAAAAATCTTTATTGCTGCCAGAGACGAATTAAATTGAGAACGATATACATTTTACCACTATGAGTTCTACAGTAATTTAGTCGGTATATTGGTATTATTTTTCTTGTGCTTATCGATTATTTGTTTGTTGGCAGTCACGGGAACAAGGAGGTGTTCTCCTGCCGCGGGATCGAGATCTGTGTGGCGTGGTTCCGCGCGCGCGGTCACACCGAGATCACGGCCTTCGTGCCCAAGTGGCGCAAGGAGGCGTCCCGGCCGGACAACCCTGTCGCAGACAGGGACGCGCTAGACCGCCTCGAGAGGGCCAGGGTGCTCGTCTATACCCCCAGCAGACTCCTCGGAGGCAAGCGCTACGTCTGCTACGACGACCGATACGTACTACGCCTCGCCGCCGACACGGATGGCGTCGTCGTCTCCAACGACAACTACAGAGACCTCGCCGCGGAATCGCCAGAATTTAGACGCGTCGTCGAAGAACGACTCCTAATGTACTCGTTTGTGAACGATCGCTTCATGCCGCCGGACGACCCGCTCGGACGTTCGGGACCGACTCTAGACGCATTCTTGCGTATGCCGTCATCGCATATCGACCCGCCGCCGGCGTGCCCGTATGGACGGAAGTGCACGTACGGGAATAAATGCAAGTTCCATCATCCTGAGCGCGCGGGCCGGCCGCACAAGTCGGTGGCCGAGCGATTGTCGGAGCGGGCGGCGTTCAATAAGCAGATGCGAGCGAGGGATTTGCATACGGTGAGTTTGCCGCCGGGCGGGCGGCCGCCGGTGACGGATAAGCGGCCGTTGGCGCGCGCGCATTCTGCGGCGCCGCGGTTACCGGACGTGGCGTTGGCGACGCACTTTGACCGCGCGCAGCAACTACCGCCCGCGCCGCCGGTGTTAGCGCAGGGACCGCCGCAGGATGCTAACCCGCATCGCAAGCTAGCGCGGCAACTGACTCTGAACCCGGCGTGCGACCCGCGACTACCGTCACACGCGGCCGCCGCGCGCGTCGGAAGCGCGCCACCCGGCGCCGCGGCCGGCGCGCGCGCTGCCGCCCTCTCCCCCGCCTGCTCCGACACGGCCATTCAGCACTGGGACGCACGCCGCCGCATGCACTACCACTTAGCCGGCATATTCCCCGAACCACAAGTCGCCGAGGCCATGGCCCTCTATCCCGACGAAACGGACGCGCAAGCCATGTGCGCTCTCATCCTCGCGCGGTACCGCCCCAGCGAGGCGCCTCTCCTGTCCCCGGATTCACCCCGGCGGTAGAGTTGCTGCCGATTTTTGAAGAAAATCGCGCGGATACACTCGCCGCCGATTGGGGTACTCTCGCCGCCAGTCGCGGATACGCTCGGCGTCGGCAGCGTAGCGACGCGGTAACGGAGCTCCGTCCCTGAATCGCGGAGGGACGACGATGACGGCTATCCATATCGATGACAAAACTCGTAACTTATTTTGTACAAAACAAAATATACAAACTGGGATAGTTTGGAATCGCCTGCCCATTGTAGAGGTATAATCCACTGCCTTTCATTTGTACAGACTAGACATACTGGCTAGAATGATTGCTAACAAGGTGTATTCCGTAGGCGCGGGGCATCGATTTTATAAATCGATTCTATTGCATACTTTTAGTAGGCATTTTATATTCTATACTGTGTATATTCTGTCTTCTATTACATGTTACAAATATGCTTCTAAGAAGTGTATTGAAAAATATTATAGAAGTCTTATGTATTTGAACTAATAACTTTTAATGTCACTATGTTAATTTTGCTATTTTCATTTTGGACACAAGAATTCACGATTGTGATAGGCTTGCACTCGCTAAGTGACAAAATTATTTTCGATAATTGCAATTAAAATTGTTTAAACTAATCTTGCTTATTGATTTATTCATAAATCATGAACCAGTGAATAACTGATGTCCCATAAAAAAGCTGTAAAATTAGTGTAGGGAAAAGTTTATTACATATTTTATTGTTTTGTATACGCTACAATGAGCTTATATTTATATTTTTCTCACTAAGCATAAATTATTGTATTATTTCAAGTTTCATTGTTTTATTGTATTTGTTTTATTAACCATTGCATTGTTAACATTGCAAACATTTTATGACATATTTAAATAAGTACTTAATTTAGTCAACTAACACCTTGTATTGCTTCTCTTGACACTATTTATCTCTTTAAATCAAATCACATGCACATGATATGAAGTTATTGTAAATTTGTCAGCAAACATTTGAAATATGCGTTGAACTTAAATTTTATTATAATAGGTGAGATTAGTTAGTAACCGGGAGAGGAAAGGAGGGATGACATGCAATTTGGTATGATGAGATGAGCTGAGAGATCTTTAGCTGATGAGATGAGATGAGCAGAAACATAAGTCACTTAACGAAAAAAAACAACTTTTCAGGAGAAGCATTTAAAATTTGGGTACCATTGTGATTCGATTATAACACCCTCTTACGGAAACTATTCATAATGAAAGTTACATCATCATTCTAAGTAAGGGGTGGCCACTTCTAGACATGTATGTCATGATTAGGCACAAATTGAAAATGTGGAAAAATTGTCTTTGTGATAAGATAATATGTATAATTAATATTGTGGTTCTCAAATTGCTACATACATACCCAAGTTTCATCAATCCTTATCTAACTAATCCATATTGTATGTAAATTGTGATGTCAATGTGAATTGTAAAAACAGTCAGATTACAAATGAACTTAACTTACCGTAGATAATCTGACAGTGTTGACAATTTTACAGTGACATTGATACATCTTTAAATTGTATATTTATTTGATACAATGTGAGGTCATATCATGTGCATCAGTTTTATTTCTATCTATGGGAATATCAAAGGGAAATGTTAATATTAATTATATTTAGGTGAAAAGGGCCAGCTATTTTTATTGACTAATAGTCATTATTGTTATAGATATAATACACAGAAATTTGTTGTTTGATTTTTATTAAATTGAACTGATTAAAACCTTAAATGCAATGCATCGATTGAAAATGTAAGATAAATGTATCTACCTCTATGCTTTACTCCATAATATTGAGTTATTATTTGTATAGTGGTGTTGTGGGGTAAAGCATGGATTTATCTAGAGTAATTAAACCAAATTTTACCATCAAGTATTAAATGGTGAAATTTGGTTGCAGAAATCGGAAATGTGGAAGGATCTCTTCATTGTTTGCAGAAACAGAAAGGACATCCCGAAATACTACCGATTGCTGATATTGAATTACATTCCTTTAGGAATGCTTAACATTAATTCATGTCTTTTTTTGACATTATAGCATTAATATTTTATAAATATTATAAATTTAATAAAGTTTATCTCATTATATAATTGTTATTTCTTTTTCGGCCTGTTTTCGTTGTTAGTTACCTTCTTTAAGATCATGTTCATGTAGGCTTTGCTGTCAGGTTTTTCTTCAGGTTTATCAGAGAATTCAATGAAATCTTGTCCAATGAATGCTTTCTTGGCTGTGGGCTCTGCTTCAGAAGGATTAAATGCCCTTGTCTTCTTATTGCTTCTATGCAAGTATGTAAAATCTGTTGAGGAACTTTCTTGCTCCGTGTTTAGATCACTTTTAATTTCATTTTGTGGGTCGTCCACACGTGTTGCTTCATTATCAACTTCAGGTAGAGGTATTTTTAATAGGTTCGATATTTCTGTAACTTTACTGCTCAGTTCTGGGAAAACACCAGTTTTGATAGCGAGACAGCTGGTGGGTATCCCGAAGTTGGCTAATGTCAACTTTTTTAAATCAGTTAGGCATACAACAGGCACAGTAGTTGAGATACAAGTTTCTATTATTGGTTGTGCTATAGCTCGAGGGTTGATTGCAGAGTCTATTATAACACAGCTGCACTCTTTGTTCTTCAAGACAATCATGCATTCTGTGATTCCAAATATGAGACCTTCCACTCTTCTGAAAGAATAAAAAACATTATTTTACCCACATTGTACTAGGAAGGAGACAACTTAGAAAATAACAATGTTGAGTTGATTACTAGCTGAGTTACAATTACACAATTACAGGGCTTAGAGATATGATATCTTAGATCTCTGGGTGACGAGCGCAGTGCAGTGCTAGGTAATGATTTGGAGTCTTCATGTTCCAATAGCTGCGTGTCACTGTGCTGTTATGTGGCAGGCATGTTGCTGTACACAAGGCACATGTCCTGCTCGTCTCGTTACTGTTTATTTAAAAAAAAACAGAGTTCCAACTGTAGTGTTCAGTTAGGTGAAAAGACAAAATCAACTAAAGAGCATTAGAATGAGGTTGAAAATGTTGCCCATTTTCCTTTTCTTCACAGGGGAGTACTGTAGGTGATTTTGAGAACAAAGTCTCAAATATGCTTGCATTGCAATTCCTAAAACCATCTTTGTGAATTCATCACAACATGGTCAAGTAGTCATGAATATCCAATAAAAATTGATAATTATTACTTCAATTTAGGTTGTCTTGGTCTGTCTTGTTTAGGAATGGATTTCAGTTCCTTCCAGTGAGGTTTTTTGAATTCTGGTATATCAATTTTATGGGTTACCAGAGCTGCTTCTAAGTCTTTGGCTTGGGCTTCTGATGCAATAGGCCTGTGAAATACAATTATAAACTTAATTACTTTTAATTTATGGCAAAATCCATTATGTATAGAGATAAAGTACTTGACAAAAAAAAAAAGTTGAGGTAAGTCGAGATTTGCGAAATAATGCGAGAGCGTCCCTGATTTCTCGGTGGAAACTCGTGGAGGTTTTAGTCGGTAGGACCATGTCTGTCCGTGGTCTCGAGTGTAGAGTCAGACCTAACTCAATTGTCTACCTATTGTATTGACATGTAGAGTGAAATAAATTAGTATGAGTACCTCAGGTGAAAGGATATGAGTTAAAGCATTTTCTCCACGTAAAGAGAACGTAAACAAGGAAAGGTTGCTACATTCTACTATAGAATAAACAAGTATAATACAAACCAAAACACTGGGTCGGGTCGACAAAGTGTATTTTTAACAGTTTTCTTGATCTTTGATTTCTGAACAGTTTTCTTTTTTGGTAGCGTTGCAGCTTCCATTCTTGCCTTGTATTTCAATATAGATAACTACTTTGTTATTCAATATACTTTTGTAGTTTGTAGTAAAACAAGCCCAAATGTTTCTCAATCTCAACAAATGTAGTGTTTTACAAAGCAGCAAAGCACCACAGAGTAGTGAGAGTAGAGGTGGGCGATTATGAGATATACTAATGAAATCATTCGATTATGACAATGTCAAGAGATATCTCGATTTTTACAGTTCGTAGTTACTACTTAGTAGTCAGTCACGCACGCACGGTCGCTAGTCGCGCGCGACTCGATTCACTCACAGCACAGCCGCGTGGGGTGAGAAAGGGACAACACGATGCGGACTCTCGCCAGCCCGGTATAAAAGCGGGACAACGAGCGAAAAGAGTTAGGTACCTACCTAAAACTAACAAGTATAAAACATATCAATATAAATATCGATAAACTTACCGTTAAATAAATCCACTATTACAAGTAAAAAGAGTCACGTTTCACACTACCGTAATAAAAAAAAATTGGCAGTCATAGGAACTGCCGATAGAAGTGAAAGGTCATAACTCCTGAAAGAATTTGATAGCTTACCTTGGAAACTACACGGGTGTAACCGGAGGGTGTGGCCTCGCCATCTTGGCATGGCCATCTAGAAATGCGTCAGCATTTCCCATTGGCTGATACGTTTCTAGATGGCCAATAGCTATGGTCCCGAGATCACCTGAAGCTTTCTTATCATACCCGAGCGTGACGAATGAATTCAATTCACAGCCCACGAAAAATCTGTCTAGGCGCGCCTAAAGAAGTTTTCAGTTCAACAAACCAAACTGAACCAATGTCTAGAGTCTAGACTACTTAAGTCACGGAACAACTATCGTTGACGTCGTAAAACACGATTAGTAGTACTAATTATTAATATCATTCGATTTTGAAAACATATTGGTAACTAATTCCATAATCGCTTATCAACATTAGTAATACAAATTAAATCGATTTAGCCAATCATTCATAATCGCCCACCTCTACCACAGAGTAAGTAATCACTACGTTAGTAGATCTAGCAAAGCACTATAAGATCTGGGTAGCGATTCTGAAACCATTCGGTTGCATCCGACACGGAATCTCATCTCTCGGTCTTTGTCATGCTAAACAGATAAGACAAAGACCGAGAGATAAGATTCCGTGTCGGATGCAACCGAATGGTTTCAGAATCGCTACCCAGATCTTATAGTGCTTTGCTAGATCTACTAACGTAGTGATTACTTACTCTGTGGTAGAGGTGGGCGATTATGAATGATTGGCTAAATCGATTTAATTTGTATTACTAATGTTGATAAGCGATTATGGAATTAGTTACCAATATGTTTTCAAAATCGAATGATATTAATAATTAGTACTACTAATCGTGTTTTACGACGTCAACGATAGTTGTTCCGTGACTTTTTTTTTTTTTTTTTTTTTTTTTTTAAATTTAAACACTCCACAGACTCCGGGGTCCGTGACTTTTGTCATTACAATAATCTTTTTTTATTTACATAGTTCTTGGATTAGGAGAAGAAGAGGAAAATAAGGGGGGGAGTAGGGGGGTGGTGAACATTTTAAACGTAATTCTAAAGCTAGTCAGTCCGATTTCGTCTGTTGAGCCGATCACTACCGGTTGGGATTCCGATAGTAATCGACTCGACATCGTCTTTTGCCTAAGCCGCCTCCTCCTGGCCCAGAGCCTCCACTACAGCCGCATTTCTGTCTCTAATGGCCATCTGCAGGTTAAAATCTTGAATGGTCTTTGGTGATGCAGCCAACGCTCGCCGCACGAACCGACCGATGGCGTCGTCGGTGTCGTCAGCGTAGTATGTGAAGGTCCCCGTGTGCCGTGAGATTGCAACAACCGCATGGGACACGCTCTCGTGCAGCTTCATGTTTGACTTAATTTTAATTACGATTACCGACTCGTATGTCAATCCCTGCGCTTCATGAATGGTAAGGATGCGTGACCCGGTGCCTGACCCGTAACCCTGGTTTGTCAGGGTCTCCTTTTCCTCTTGAGTATGCACTAAAAAGAGGGTGTTGGGTTGGGTGCCGGGTATTTGCGCTCCTTTATACCTTCTCTGCTCCAGGGACTTTATACGGGGTACTGAGGAGTACATACCTGAGTATATTTCCCTCAGCGCATATGCAACATCCATCGGGTTGCGATGTGTGCAGAGCAACTCCTGGCTGATCTTTGCTACCAGGTTCGGGCGGTGATACCTCATTTCGAAGAGATTTTCCCTATCGATGTAAGGCAACTGATTGACGTCTCCGATGAGGACTATTTCGCCAACACCAGACAGCCGTGAGACCATCACAATGTCCCCGAAATGGTGCATGAGAGCCTCATCCACCAGGAGGCGGCTGAATTTCTCTTTTCCGAAACCATTTACCAGAGCAGAAGCCATAGTTCGCACCCTGGTTTTGACCAGGTTTCCGATACGGTGCGATAGCTTCTCCCTTAGATCTTTTGCTGCCTCAGTTGTTGTGGTGATGATAGCGTCTTTGTCCACGTCGAAGTGTCTAATCACCCACGTTGTCTTTCCACATCCTGGAACTCCGTTGACCCACTGTATTCTTGGTACCTCCCAGTTTTCCCAACACGCTTTGACGTTTGAGTTCCCTTCAATGGACTTGGCCATCTCGAGGATCCTGTCGTCCAGCATAATCTTGGTGCATCGGGCGGTAACTACAATTGGGTCGTTTAGTGGTGTCGCATAAACGGGTCTTCCCGCGCGCTCTGTCTCACTCTCGTTCAGTGTCACGAAGCCATTTTCTGCACTGTAGGCTGCCATATACTGTCCTGTCATGGTTCCCTTGATGACCCGGGATGTGACATTATTGTAAATGGCTGCTTCGGCCTCCTCGAGATTCACCTTTAGGAGGCTTTCACTTCCTAGCCTATAGAACTGCATGATGTTTTCGCAGATCTTGAGGTTAACTAGTCTTGTTGCTCTCAGTATGGCTATGAATTCGATGAAGGCGTTACGTGCATGGCTCCGCGGCTCCGAAGCCGTGACATAGCGGGGCGGTTCAACCTGTCCCATGTCGGCTCTCGTTCGGCTCATTTGTTGCTGTGAAGCTGTTTTGAGGGTCCCTGGCGTTAAAAGGGGTGGTGCATGGGATGAGATTCGGAGTACGCTCCTTGCTGCAGTGTTGAAGGCAGCCACGAAGGCCGTGTTGGTGCTTCGGCTGCCGCTTCGATGGGCTGTGGCTTTTTCCGCGGCTGCCCTCTGCTGTGCTCTTTCGGAACCGGTTTGGTTGGTCGAACTAGGAACGGGGTGTCCCCAGCTGTCAGTTGCATTTGTTAGGTCGTGCGAAGGGGCTCTGAGGAAGCTCAGATTTTCTCCCCTATCTTCGTATGCGACAACCTCATGATGTTTAGAGGCTTCAATGCAACCCAGCCGGTCTGCGACTTTCGCTCTTGAATATTCGATTGCCATCGCATCCACGCTTATCACCCGGGGTGTTTCACCCGCATTTCTGCTTAGATGTGCAAGCAGCGCACTTGCCTGTGTGAAAGGCGTCCGACCTTCCGAGTATTCTATTAGTGCAATCGTTTTGTTTCTCGATCGCACCAACCGAAATCGGTGGCCGTCTACCTCGCACACTGGCATAGCGTCGAAGGTTTTCCGCTTCATTGTGACTTTTGCGGTACTCCCATTGAGCAGACAAGACAATCCCGGCGACAAACGGGCGCGTTTACTTTCCCAGGCGAAGCAAAAGCTTATTCCGAATCTCTCTTTGTTGCTATCCATGAAGAGAGCCACTCCGCGGACACGGATCCCCGCCTCTCCTCGGTCTGCGTTCTCCAGTAGTTGTTGGACGGAGATGCTCTTTGAGGAGCTATCTTGGACGGAGATTGCACCCGGCGTGGCGTTCACGGACAGTGGCGTAGGGTGTGGTGGTGAAGGTGGGTGTGTATTAGACAGTGGGGTAGGGTGTGGTGGTGAAGGGGGTTGTGTTTTAGAAAGTGTGGAGTTTCTTTTGGCCGCTATGCGGAATGAACTCTCCATGAAAGCCAGAAGCCGTGGTCTGCTATCTGGATCTGCCAAGACGTTGTGGAGATCTGAGATAACCAGCTTCCTGTCAATCATAGATTCGAGATCATGTCTTGCAGCCATGAATCGGGGACAGTCTACCAGCACGTGCCAGACATTCTCGGATTTTTCAGAGTCACACTCGCATACAGGACTGCTCTTAAGCTTAAATATGTACAGGTATTCTGCTATTCCTCCGTGTCCCGTCAATGCTTGTACCTGGAAATGAGTCAGTTTCGTAGTTCTCATCAACCGATATGCGTTTGCTATATCAGGGAGGAACGTCTGAGTGACTTTTCCGGTGTCCGAGGTCTCATATCGATCCTGCCACTTCTTGACCGATTCTTCGCGGATTTTGCGTTTGACGTAGGACAAAGGGATCCCCTCGTAGTCCCTGGGCGATTCCGTGAGTGCTGCCGATTTGGCCAGTTCGTCAGCTCTTTCGTTGCCGACGGTGCCTACATGCGCTCTTACCCAGAAAAGACGAAGAGATCTCCCTTCAGCATTTATCTGTCCAATGTTTTCCTTTATGCACTTTGCCAAGGGGTGACTCGTTTTTGGATTACTCAGCAGCTCGAGTGAAGATCTGGAGTCACTCAGGACATTGACTTCTGGGTCCTTGCTCTTTAACACCATTTGAGTTGCCCGGCAAAGAGCATAGAGTTCTGATTGAAAGACTGTGCATTCGGAGTGGAGCTTGAACGTCAAGTTCTTGACCTCTTTGCCATTCTCCCACCATGTTAGAGCAGCTCCAACTTTACCCTCAATCTTACTGCCATCAGTATAAATTTGAGGTCCTTCTGGAAGATTGGAGGTGTCTTCTATGAGCTCGTACTCTACGGATGTCTGCGTGGACGGATGGGGTTTGTCCAAGTAGTTTACGTTCCGCTCGAGTTCCACTTCTGGTGGGAGGTAATCTTGGGAGAGGTTCTTTTTTACTCTGTACAAACTTGCTGCTTCCTGTATCCTGAGATCCAGGGGGAGCAGACCTGAAAGGGCAAGTGCTGATTTTAGAGAAACAGTACGGTACGACTTGCAGATTTTCTGAGCAAAGCCTCTTTGGATCGCGTTTAAGTGCGACTTGTTTTCCTCGAAGTCTACTGCTTGTGCCCATACACTTGAGGCGTACATGATGATGGGTTCCACCACCGCGACGTAAATGGTTCTCGTGATTTCGCCATTTAATCCCCAGGTCACCTTCGCTGCACATGCGAGCTGTCTATAAATGTTCGCCACTTTTTTACATTGGGCGTTCACATGTGCTTTAAAGTTGAGCCGTCGGTCGATCATTAGGCCTAGCAGTTTGACTTCCTCGACCAGATCGAGCCGGACGCCGGACATGACTATGTTTGGAGTTTCGTACTTCAACTTATTTGTGAAAAGCATCGCGTTAGTTTTATGCGCTGCAAAGTTGAGTTTGTTAGTTTTACCCCATTCCACTGTCATGCTCAGCGCCCTGCTCGCTTGCTGTTCGATAATGGTCGGGCTGCCTGTAAATACGAGAACGACGTCGTCCGCGAATGCTTGACAGTATACTCCCTCGGCTTCTAGCATTCGTAGTAATGAGTCTAGGATCACATTCCAAAAGGTTGGTCCACAGATAGACCCTTGGACGCATCCCTTGGTTGTTTCCTTCTCATAGACTGCTCTTGCATAGTTGACCTTGATTTTACGGTCGCTGAGGTAGGAGTTTACCATGTCGTAGAGGTTTGTTGGGCACCTCTTCTTCGCTAATTGATTTTTGAGGGCGGGCCACCAAGCATTGTCGAAGGCGCCTTCTATGTCCAGGGAGATTAGGAGTACGGTGTCTTTACTGTCTACTCCTTCTTTGATGTGCTCTACCAGGTCATAGAGGGCGTCCTCGGTGCCTCTTTGGGGCATGAAGCCGTACTGTTTCCTACTGATGGTTGGGAGGAGATGCCATTGGAGTCGGTTTACCAGAAGCTTTTCAACGATTTTTCCAAGAACGGACAGAAGACCTATGGGGCGGTAAGATTTTGGATGTGTGTAATCTGTCTTGCCGGGTTTGCGTAATATGACCACGTGCGCTTCTTTCCATTGCTTGGGGAAGTATGACAGCGACAAGCATTTGTTTGCTATCGCCAAGAAAACCTCCCATTCGCATCGTATGGCTGCTGCGCAGATATCAGCGGATAGCCCGTCTGTACCGGGGGCTTTTTTCGGATTCAGAGTTCTCAGTACTGATTCCAGTTCCGCTGATGTAAATGATGGGTCATTTTCCGGTAAGTCCATAGGCGTTTCTGTCGTTCGCTCCCGTAGCTCTGTATGGCAAGGTTGGTCTGTGCTCTCAGAGTCGTCGGGATAGAACGTTTTAGCAAGTAGTTCTGCAGATAGCTGGGGGGATAGAGTGTTACCTTCGGTGTCTCTTAGGAGTATTTCTTCCTGTCTTGTCGAAGTTTTTCTCATCACTCTGTAGATCTTGTCCCACATGCTTTCTTTCTCCTGATTCGTGCAGAACTCTTTCCAGCTTACCGTCTGAGCTTCTTTGGCTTTATCCTTGTAGTCTTGCCGAGCAATTTGGTACTGTTCGACTACAAGTTCAACTCTGTCGGGGGCGGCATTCCTAATCCGTCTCTTTCTTCTGAGAACTTCTTTCTTCAGATTATCGAGCGTTTTCGTATACCATGGAGGGGTTGGATTTCCCTTTGGCGAGCTTACCAGTGGAATGGTCTGTTTGCAGGCTTCATGTATACTAGCTGTGTAGCCCGTAATCATTGATTCGAGTTCCAATGGACTTTCACATTTCTCCACTGACTCCGGCGAGAGGTTTCCTTCTTCAAGGGAGGATTTTAACTGTGACATAAAGTTTGACCACTGTGCCTTCTTGGTGTAGTATTTACGAGTTGTTATTGGTCTCTGTTGTTCGAGACCTTTAATTAGACGCAAAGTGAAAGTGATTGCGTTGTGGTCTGATGTTGTTATACTTTTGTCAACCTTCCATCCCTCAATTTTCCCCAGGAGAGACCCACTGCACGTTGTTACATCTACTATGCTTGTGCAGAGTTTGCCTTCCCTGACGATCTCGAAGGTTGGTGTGTCGCCGGAGTTGAGAATAAATAAGTCCATTTCGTTGAAGAAAGAGTTTACGGCTTCTCCTCTCTCATTTTGGGATGTGCTTCCCCACCAGTGGGACCACGCATTAACGTCACCAGCAACAATAAGGTCTTTAGTCGCTAGTTTTTCGCTGAATACTTTGATCCTGCTGAGATAGGGGTCGACTTTTTGGTCTCCTTCTAAGTAGACAGAAATCACTCCCAGTTTTAGGCCTGTGCCGACCAACAGGACTGCCGCTTCCGTTTCGGTAACAAGTTGGGGGTCATGGATTACCTCCAGCCTGTCACCGAAGACTATTATGGCTGCCTTGACTGGTTTTTGCCTATTTAAACTGCACTGGATAACGCGAGTTCCAGGATACTGTTTCATTACGCCTTTGTTTCCCACATAGGGTTCTTGAACAAGGGCAACTGAAACTCCCCTTTCTCTTGCGACCTTCAGGAGTTCTGCTGTTGCATTCTGGGAGCGTTGCAGGTTTGCTTGGATGAAACGCATACCTGGTTCGCCTACTCTTTGGGAGACTGAGCCACTTGCCTCATGAGTGCCCTTAGCAATATGAAATTCGAGACCGCGCTATACCATCCCATTTTATTCTTTCAGGGCATTCGCTACTGAAGGCGTTGTGAACGAGTTCTCTGTTGGGGCTGTTGGGATGAGCAATCGCGCAGTTCTTGCATTTGGGTGGCAGGTCTTCTTTTCTTGCCTTGCATTGTGTCCAGGAGTGGGTTTTTCCGCAGTGACTGCAGGACTCATCCCTTTCCCGGCAGATCGCTTTTGTATGGCCGAAACCTAGGCACTTGGAGCACTGCACCAAGGGCGAATGGTCTGCCACAGGTCTCCTCTGGAGTCCTATGTAGACCTTTTCGGCGTTCAAAAACGCTCTGTGAATGCGAGGCGAGACCTCGATCACCGGATGACACTCATGCGGGTTTCGCGCCTTTTTCCTGTATCGCACCCTGATCGCACTCTCTTGCAAATTAACCCCCTGTAACAGATGTTTATTCTGCGCCAGAAGATTTTCCACTATTTCATTATCCTTGTGAACCGACAAGACGTCTCGAATGATGATAAGTGGGTTACCCGCTTTCGCGGTTTCAACCTTTAGAGACTTGTCTTGCTGCACACGATTTCTGACTAGGCCAAGGTCTTCCTCTGTGCTACAACTCAGGATGACTTTCCTGTTCCGACCTTTGCGCACTCGGTCAACTCTTGCTCCAGTCTTCTTCGTGTCCAGTGCTAACGCTATCTTGTCTATCAAATTTTCAGATGTCGTGGATGATGTGGGATTTGCCGTTGTCACGATCAGTGTATGATTTGGTTTCGGCACAATGGGCTTAGCCGCGATTTTGGCGTATGCGGGCTTTGGTGGCTTGCCGGTTTCCGCTTGGGAGATTTCGGCCTCGATGCTTAGAACTGATGCAGGAGGAGTTAATTTATCTTGCCGCATAGTCCGGAGTTCCGAAGATACAGCCTCGAGCCGTTCCGTGATTGGTAGCACGTGCTCGTCGATGTTAATTTTAATTGGGGCGGGGGGTGGAGGGAGTGTTTGTTCAGTCAACATTTTTTCGATTTTGCAAAACCTGTCCGAATAATTTAAAGGGGTTGGAGGTGGAGGAATCGAGGCGAGCTCTTTTAGCATTTCAGCGTTTTGGCGAAGGGCCTCAACAGTTTTCTCTCTTTCTACGTTTGAGTCTCTCCGCATCTCGTCTACCTGTCTTTGAAGAATTTCTATCCCAGTTTTAAGGCTGAGACTGTCATTCCGCAGCGGTGTCAGATCGACGGTGGGGTTTTGGCTGGGCGCTGGTGATTTGAGGTAACCGTTGATGCTCTTCACCACCTCCGCCGTTGCTTTGATCTGTTGATAGGGCTCTATCGACTCGAAGCTCTGCCAGTCTCTAATAGCTTTAGTTTCTATTTGGACTTCGCGAAGTGTTTCGCGCGCCAGAGCTACCTCTTTTGTTATGTCGTGATCAATTGTCTGTAAAGACTTTGAGTGGGCTCTTTCCACCGAGAGCAGCTCCACTGCGTGTCGAGTTCGTTCTTGTTGTAGTGAGACTATGTGACGGTGCCTGGACTCTGCCAGGGAGAGGACGATCTCGTAGAGCGCCTGGAGGCTCTCGATAGCGGTTTGTTTTAAATCCTTCCTTAAATTCTGGGATTCTTCGAGAGCGTCCTTCCCCCGGAGTAGTGCGTCATTTGCCACTTTAGTGGCGCTGTCCATCTCGACCCCCGTCCGCTTTGAGCTATGTGCGATCAGCATGCTGGCTCTTTTGCAGCGGGCGGAGTTCGGGAAAGACGTTTCCGACACACTATCCATCTCGTCATCCGTCCTGTTCCGTGACTTAAGTAGTCTAGACTCTAGACATTGGTTCAGTTTGGTTTGTTGAACTGAAAACTTCTTTAGGCGCGCCTAGACAGATTTTTCGCATTTAAAATAATCCTACTAATATTAGTAAAATAAAGTTGGCAACACTGGTGACGGACAGTTTTTACGTCATCCAAGCCATGTAGAGTGCTCGCAATAGAGTCGCAATATAACTCTGCGCGTAGCAAAATATGGAACTAATTGACAGGCCGTCAATTTCTTATTTACGTCAGTTGACAAAAGTTTGTTTACGTTTGGTGTATTTAATTATTTCCAAAATAATTAATAGCTTTTAATAAGCCGAAAGTGATTAAAAGTGTTGGCCGTGGCTGGTTCTTGAAAATCAATCGTGGTTGTGAAGAAGAACGATACAATAACGGGCCAAAAGTGCAGTTTTCCAAACGCAGAGCTATTTGACAACTAACATGTAGGGATACCATAGCAATCAAATCTCCACCTATTATCGGCATATTTTAAAGCTGAGGCTTTAGGTTGAGGTGCGGCTTTGGGCTCGATTGTTTTATCGCCAATATACCCGTGGGAAAAAATGTGTGTGGTTAAGACCGAATGTGAGAAACTAGTTATAAATGTTTTTTTTTCATAATATAAAAATCAAAATAGAAAACACAGTGACACAGCAGTGAAGATCAGCTGATTGTATCTTTCTCGCTCGGGTACACTCGGCGTTCTATGTTCACCCGATCAACCCTTTCACCTAACAGCGGTGCGCCAGAAGAAATTTTACTTAATTTTTTTTTCAACGTTAGCTTGGATGCTCTTTGATCCTTAACTCTGTATTAATTACTGTATTTTTATTGTAGGCGTTTCAGAACGTACTGTCACGTGGTAATGGACAACGCATTATACCACTGCACTCAGATAAATAAAGCGGCTACAATGGGCAATGTAAAAGAAGAAAGCCAAAAGTGACTTAAGAAAAATGAAATAGATTTCGACGATTGTAGGACAAAACCGCAGTTACTCGAATAAAGAGGCACAAAGAAGACCCACAATACCAAGTAGAATAACTATTAAAGGAACATGGACAGGAACTTTTGCGGTTACCGCCGTGATTCATCGTGATTTTAACCCTATTGAAAAAAGAAGATGATTCTATGGAAGCCAATGACTCGTTAAAAGAACGTTTGTGCGCCAAATTTTCAAATAGTGTTATTTATGGTCTCAACAAAAGATTTACAAGTTTAAATTAAATTCTTGTTATTTCGATGTTGGTGTAGGTTGAAAATGACAGATTTTTTATAATGTAATAAACTATAATAAAGTTGTCCTGGTGGTAAGAGACTCAGACAGCCAGTACCAATTACCAATGATACTTGGTCATACTGAACCAAACCAGCACTACAAAGGCGTTCATTACTTCGAGACATTCGTTCTTGAGTCTCAGTTGTCGTGTAGTTACTTAAATTGCTTCCCTGAAAAATCCCTTCCCGTACCTGTTTTATGAAGTTGTACGTTCCCAATGAACGGGAAGGGAACCTATTAGCTTGACCTGGCAACATTAAGTACGCCACCAGTCGCGAGCAGACTTATACTGCGAGCACTATATATAATAAATAAAAAAAAAAAAAAAAAAAAAAAAAAACAGTTTTTACGCGTCACTTCCGCTGTAATATATTTTTGAAGTGAAAATTTCTTTAGGCGCGCTATAGACAAAATTTTCGTGGGCTGTGAAATGGATTCATCAATCGTCACGCTTGGATATGATAATGGATCGGATCGGATATGCAATCTTCGGGTAAACTCGGTAAAAACGGCCAGGTAGGTACCAGGGCAACAGAAACAGTACAGAGTTTTGATTACCTACCTCCAACAGCCCAGCGTTTATCTCCAGTTACCAGGACAACAGAAATATAAAAGAGTTGCGTTTACCCCTAGGTACCAGTACCAGGGCAACAGCAAGTTTTCACTTCTATCGGCAGTTCCTATGACTGCCAATTTTTTTTTCTTACAGTTTTAGTCTCAAATTTTTGTCAGTTCGGTTGCTTAGCAAAATCCCTATCTCCAATCAATCGATACAAGTAGTCATTGATGACTGCTCGTCGGATCAAATAGCTATCGATGCCGAGATTCTTTAGGGGTCTCCACTTTCTGCGACGCTCTTATATCTTATCCCTGCAACATATCAACAGTATGTTGCAGCCTGGTATCATTGGGAACGTAGATGATAGCACTGTTGTGGAGAGTTAGAGTTATATATACATATCTAGCGCACGAGAGCCAGTGGGCAGCAAACTCTGGTACTGAGAGAGTATGATCTTTGGACGGCGTTTTAACCGCCAGCCGCGAACGGCTTTTAAGCCGCCAGTAGCGAGCGGCGTTTTAGCCACCAGTCGCAAGCGTCGTTTTAACTGCCAAGCACGAGCAGCGTTTTAGTTCAAATTCAAATCTTTATTTGCCACTAAGTGTACATTTTGATCTTACAATAATAATAGGTACAGCAACTTACAACTTAGTCGCCCTTTACGGGCATTGCAAATGTCACAAAAGCGACAAAAGTGTTACAATAAGTACTTAAATGGTAACTACAAGAGAGTTTTGTACATTAAGACACTATAACTAATAAAATATAATTTTCGAAGTACATAGCTTACATCTATACAACGTGGTGGATTTACCCCCAACAATATTTTAACAGTCCATTCTAACACTGATGTAGACTTCATCACCCAAGGTCTCTTTCCCCTCAGCACGGTAGATCACGAGATAATTCGAGTCAAAGTTTGACGTAAAATTCCCACCAAATCACCAGCTTCAACCCTAAAGCATGTACAGCAGACAAACGACCTTGCCACCGACGCCGCGACGTCATACAAAAATCCGTGCGGAGATCTGGCCATTAGGGGTATGTCAAATGAAATAACAAACAAAAAAATTAATTATTTTTTTGGATTTTTTTTTGAGCTTTCATGCCTAATTTTCACATACATGATTCAAAACTTAATGTAGATGAACTACCATAAATATTGTTGCACCTTTCTGCAACACCTTGTATATATAAAAGCGAAAGGTCACTCATCAAGGAATCTCAGGAACTACAAATGCTAGGAATCTGAAATTTTGCATGGAAGACCCTTTTAGCACGTAGGCGCTCGCTAAGACGGGGTTTTGCGAAATTCAACCCCTAGGAGGGTGATACAAGGGATGAACGGTTGTATGAAAATTCGTGATTTTCAAAGTTATCAAATTTTGTATCTAGACACTTGACACGAAGCAGTTAAATGCTTTTTCTATCAATTTTGTACTTTCAAACTGTATGGGGTGAAATTGGGGTTGAAATGGGGGATGAATGTCAATATGGAAGTTCCCAACCGTTGAAGATAAAACCATGAAACTCCGTGCATAGACACTTGACACGAAGCAAACGAATGTTTGTTCTAGCAATTTTGTAATATCGAACTGTAGGGGGTGAAATGGTGGTTGAAATGGGGATGAAAGTCAACATGGAAGATCCCAACCGTTGAAGATAAAACCTCTGAATATAGGCACTTGGCACGAAGCCAATAAATGTTTGTTCTAGCAATTTTGTAATTTCGAACTGTATGGGGATGAAATTGGAGTTGAAATGGGGGACGAATGTCTCTTACGCTTTCACACCTAAACAACTGAATCAATTTTGATGAAATTGTTTTATTATACACTGTTTTAGTAACCGTAAATGTGTGTGAGTATAAAAATAGGTAGGTACTGCCTTAGTTACCTTAGTATTTATTTCGCGCGGACGAAGTCGCGGGTAACAGCTAGTTTATCTATAACATTTATACTTAATAACATTAATGTTATTTATATAATAATACGAGATGTGATAAGTAACACCTTTCATTCAAATATTTATTTTTAAATGTTTATTAAAATATATTTTTTATTCCAATGAGCCGTTTTCCGACGAGACAAAAAGATATGATTTAATAAAACGATAATAGGGGGCGCTTGTAGGTCTTTTGGTTTGTTGTCAAAAGCGTTAGGCATAATGGGACTCAATTCATTCAATTTGCGAAAGCACGACTTCTAGTAATAAATAATAAACTACTTTATTCATGTACGCATTTTATTCGAATGAAAACTATATCAAAACATCAAAATTTCAAAACAAATTCGTAAACCTGATGAAAGACAAAATATATATTTTTTAAATTTATTCTTGGCTATGGATACTAATCCTTCAGCCGAGAGAGTATCTCTCTACTTAGTCTGTGGATAAAATATTGTCGTATCAGTGTTGCTATTTATATCTTTGAATTTTCCTTCTACTTTGGCTTAGTTGGTGTCTATTGCCTCGGGAGTTCTAAAGATTTTTACTGAAAAGGGATTGTGATCAGTAACGGTTTTTTATTACATTATCAACCTAATTAGCAATTTTTATTCCCAATATTTTAAAATTAAAAAAGACTTTTTACACTATACTTTTTCCCTGAAAACGGGTAGGGTCTCTAAAGGGATCACACTGTTGAGAGTATATGGTAGAGACAGATCTATCTGCATCTCGAACAATCGCCATCTAGTGCGTCCGTTGGAACTATTTTTGTCTCGTCGGAAACTCCCTCATTGAATTGGTTTTATTATTAAAATATTCTTTTACGGAATAAAAATGTTTTTAATTAAAAATAACTTAAGTTTAGATTTGAATAAAGAAAATATTGTTTCGTTTTTTATACTAAGTGGTAATTCATTAAAAACTTTAATAGCCATGTAATGAGGGCTCTCATTTAACATTTTTATTCTAGAGTATGGTAAAGCTAGTCGTTCTTTATGACGCGTATGTAGGTATATTATGTGTGTCTTTAGTTTTAATAAAGATGTGGCTGTTCTTATGGACGAAAATGCATAGTTCCTGGATATAAAGTGAAGGTAAGGTGAGTATGTTGTATTTCAGAAAGAGGGGTCGGCAGCTGGTGGTATTATCTATGTGAGCTATTATTCTGAGACATTTCTTTTGCATTATAAATAATTCTTCTAGTTGCCAGACGCAAGCGGCGTTTTGAACGCCAGTCTAGAACAGCGTTTTGAACGCCAGTCGCGAGCAGCATTTTACTTCTGGTAAGAAGGTAATCTATATCTTAACAAGCATGACATAAAGCCCATATTTGACAGTATTTTATTTGTTTGGTGGTAGCGGAGTCGTATAAGTGAGCGCAGACCTTAACTCTTTCAATTACACCTGGAAAAATAGTCACCAGATGTGCCCTCCCAAACTTCAGGGCGCACAGAATCATGTTATCGTTAGGAAGAGTGAGCTCACTCTTTCCATTCTAGTTGGTTACAGGAAGCGGTGTACGCCGGACGTTTTTACCTATCACTATCGTTTTCAACAACCAAAGTACGTAGAACCACAGCATATCTCGCCGCTAGCGATTCTAGGGGTCAAGTAGATTGGTTGTTTGTAAACCACTTACGATACACGCAGATAAGCAGTTTGTTACCAATTTCAAGGTGGTCAGGGCACATCCATTGGTTTATATCGATGAGTCAGAGGTGCAAGCGAGGTTCGAACCCACGACCTCACGGTCCTCACGATTATGAAATAGGATGTAGCGTACCTAGTAAAAAAATGTCGTTCTAAATAAGTCACCACGACTTTTCACACTCGCAGGAACTACCTTCTTAGATCATTACTTCAGCATTTTTTTTTAACAGTATAGAGTGACGAGACGAGCAACACGCAGCTATTGGAACACGGAGAGTCCAAATCATAACCTAGCACTGCGCTCGTCACCCAGAGATATAAGATGTTTTATCTCTATGCCCTGTAATTTTTATTTTTTAAATAAAGAGTGACGAGACGAGCAGGACATGTACCTGATGGTAAGCAACATGCCTGCCACATAACAGCACAGTGAAACGCAGCTATTGGAACATGAAGAGCCCAAATCATTACCTAGCACTGCACTGCGCTCGTCACCCAGAGATCTAAGAAAATTAATTTCACTTGAAACGTTGCTCTTCAAACCGGAACACAGTAATGTTTACCCATTACTGCTTGGCGGTAGAATAACTGGCTAAGGCGTGGTACTTCCCCAGGCGGAATCTGCAAAGAGTCCTACCACAAAAAAAAACTGCATTTAACTGCGCTCCATAACTAAGTAAGTACTTACAGACCTCGAAAATAAAATGTTTGTTTCCTTCCTTGACCAAAAGTCTGTACAGCCGGATATTTTCAAAAACCAATTGTTTCAATCATTTACAACGTTCGACAAACAAAACCGGGGTGCGATACAAAAGGACATAAATCTAAGTACGGAAAGTTTCTAGGAAGTCGCTTGCAAAAAGGATGGGTTTTTTGTGGGAACGATCCTTTGGCGAAATGCATTGTTCGGCCCCAGGGGCGGGGGTAGTGGTAATCAGTGCAGTGAGGGTTCATGCAATAGAAAATTACCTGGCATTGGTTAGTAACAGCGAGGATTTCATACAACATACAACGTTAGATCAGTATTCATTTGTGTATCAAATAAACACCATGTCTCAGAGATCTGGGAATTGGTTGCTGGTTGAGTGGAGTTCTGGATCTCGGGAAGTTGTCCACGTAAACTTAGTGAAGAGTCCTGCAGAGAAGGAATGGAAGATTGGCTGTTCGTTGACGGTGAGCTGCCGAGAAGACCGAGAGCCGAAGACTGCCACGTTGATCGCACGAGCCAGTAAGTACCACGCCAAAGATTAAATTTATCTATTTGTTTGATATTTTGACCAGTTCAGAAATGTCGCACCCAATTAACTCAATTAGCCATTAAATCAACAGCCTCTTTACTACAGAGCGCCGTTTAATGTTATGATTATTTTCAGTGTGAAAATAATTACCGCTGCAATAAAAATTGTTGGCGCCTCAGGACATGTTGTCGTGTTATATTTTTTCTTTTGATACTAATTGATACGAAATTGGAGAATTTGCTTGGTACGCTAATTTCTGGAACGGTTGCTGGTAGATTATTTTAATTGATAGTACGAGTTGTTTCATTCAATCACTGGTCGCGATTTGGTTTAACAGTAATTTTTGTTATTGTACTCGTAGCGTCTCTTTTATTTTTTTCTTGAAGGGCACGTGCCATTTTATTGTTGTGCAAGTTGTCTTGATATAGTCAACTGCACCGTGTTATGACAATCACTTTATTTGACGAGATAAAAAGTAGCCTATTTGCTAATGCTGGTAATGAACTACGGATTAAATTTTATTTAAGCCCATGCAGTTGTTCAGTTGTCCAAACACACAAACTTTCGCATTTATAATATTAGTTTGATAAGTACCTTACAAAATTTGAATGTAACGGTTTTGCCATCTTTTGCCTTTAACTTATTGCATTGTTTTTTTTTCGTAATTAGTTTTCGCGTCAATTCCAATATTGTCTTCATAAAAGCTTCTAGAGTTTCAGTAATTCCTACTGCCTAAAACCTAAAGTCCCAAAAACCTCTGTTTTCAGTTTGATGTGCAAAAATTTTAAAATTGAAATGTTTTGGTTAGTTAATACTTACTATTATTTTTTTGTTTATCAAACTTTAGAAATCCACTGAATAACTGTGATTGGAAAGTATAAAAAAATACCTTAGTTGTTACGTGATGCTCTCGAATACCAAATAAATGTTGCTTTTAGCTTATATAACAACTACAAAAGACCACGTTGCGTAGAAAAAAGAGGCGCCATTTTGTTTTTAGATTATTAGGTATGTTGCGATATGCGGCACGAACAAGGGCTTTTTTTGTACACAATTAAAATGTCCCGCCAAGTTCAAAGGAATAAGCCAAAACTGTAACGTTTGCTGCATTATGTATGACCAAAGATAACCAATATATTCGAAGATAAATTATATGAAATATCTTGTCTTCGACATGACTAAGAAACTTCGAACAGAGAGCCAGATCTTGTGCCAGAGCCAGGACTGCTGTGTCTGTTGGATTTTTCCGAAAAAAAATCTGAAATCGATATAATACCGAAATATACGTAGGCACGTTATGAAATTATCTAAAAGTTTATATTATAATTACCTAGCTGGCAAAATAATAACAAACAATGAAAATGGAAAGAGACTGCGGCCTGGGTACCTATATCGTACACCTAGGTATAGTGTAGGTACATAGTCCTGGTGATAGCTATGCATATTTTATAAAAAGATGCAAAGTAAAAGGCTTAAGAAAGCCATGGGTTATTGTAAACTATGACATAAAAATTGCAACCAAATCCAGGTTTAAAAATATAAAATACCACTTTGTCTTTCGACAGTTGGGACTGGCTAGGCTCTTCTCTCACAAGGAGAGAACGAAGAACTTATACTTACAAATTATATTATTCTAGCCTGCTCAAGTTCAATTTTTTTTCAACAAACTCAAACTTTCCGAAAATTTGGCTTGTTGGTAGAAACTAGCCATCAAACAGAGAGCTCTTGCATGGCTTAATGGGTATTTATCATAATAAATCGTACACGAGAACTAGCCAAGTCATAAGAACTTATGTTATAAGAAGAAATGATTTTTGTGCTGTTCTATATAAATACCAGGATTGATCATTGAACTTGTTCCCCGATTGGATCTTATTTCTTTTTTAGTAGAAGGAGAAGGGATCGACTAAAGCAAAGGTATATTATAATACTAGTAGTGCCCTGTGGTTTTACTCGCGTAGTTCCCGTGCCCGTATTTTTTTCAGGATAAAAAATGACATATGCAATCATTGTTCTAACATATTTATTCTGTGTTCCAAACTTCAACCCGATCCGTCCAGGAGTTCTGACGTGTTTTATCAACAAACACTCAAACTTTGGTATTTATAATATTAGTAGGATTGAACTTACGCTCTCATTTCACATTCATGATTTTGATAAGATTTATAGGAAACGCTTCTCATAGTATCACTTAATTACAGGAGCCCGCTCCCTCCTGTGTACGCCGCCGGAAGAAGATGTAGCAGGGCCGAGCTCGAAGCCAGATGAGGAGGGTAGAGACTATTCTCCAAGTGGTTCCTCCTGGTCTCCAAGCCAGGAAGAGGAATCTGCGGATTCTGAGGAAGTAAGCATTCAAGTTAAATTCGATCAATATTGTTAAATTATTATTTAATTCGTGGAGTAAGTTTGGAGAAACCTGGTGATATGGTTAGTGTTGTGTGTCGTAGTGCCAACCCTGACATTTTTGAAGACCAAATAATAGACTACAGGCCCGTGAACAGAATTCAAATGAACCACAAGGAGACGTATGTAGGATGATAGAAGCGTATTAAGTAATAAGATTCAGCAGGGGTTAGGGGGAGGGGGGGTGTTGCAACCCTCGATCATTCAATGAATTTTCCGCCAAACTAATAATAAAAATATTGGCAGTCATAGGAACTGCCGATAGAAGTGAAAACTCATAATTTGATAGTTTACTTTAGAAACTACACGGGTGTAACCAGAGGGCGTGGCCTGGGCATCTAGAAATGCGCCAGCATTTCCCATTGGCTTACGCGTTTCTTGATGGCCATGCCATGATGGTCAGGCCCTTTCAGCATTTCCCATTGGCTGACTCATTTCTAGATGGCCAATGGCCATGGTCCCGAGTTTACCCGAAGAATTCTTATCATACCCGAGCGTGACAATATAATTCAATTCACACCCCACGAAAAATCTGTCTAGGCGCGCCAAAATAAGTTTTCACTTCCAAAATTAAAGTTTATAGTTTTTATAGTTTCTATACCCCTTCTAATCTATTATTCCGCAATGCTGTACAAAAATCATGACAATGAGAAATGATCGAGTGTTCCAACCCTCCCCCCTCTTCAACTGCACTCGTGCACTCAGTTGGACAGCTTACAAGTGACTGCCTGACGGCATAGTGCTGAATCTTATTACTTTATACCCTTCTATCATCCTACATAGGTATACTGGTGGTTCATTTGAACTATACATTTTGTTCACGGGCCTGTAGTCTATAAGGATAGATGGAGATTTCCTCATTTCCTGATGAAACGACCTGCAATTTCTTCAGTCTTCCGTGACCTCGGCGGTTGTAACGCTGCCGAAGCGTCGAGGTAATTAAATAATAATATTGATCGTAATTAAGTCCTGTATAGTGTTTACAAATAAAGATAATTCATAAAATAGCTATAAAAATATTAATATGAATACCTTTCAAGTAAACCAATACTTTCTTTATTGCAGGAATCCATCCGAAAAAGGGTTAAATTAGATCAGACTAAGCGCAATTTTTTTTCTCGAAAGAGAAGTAAGACGATAACACCCAGACACCGTGTCAGCCCAATTATGCCGATACAGGACCGTGACGATACCTTAACGGCCGTAAGCGACGATAGTGAGAGATTGTTACGAATTCCCGAACGAGACATAAGAAATATGAATATACGATTCAAGCTGCTGTTAAAACTCTTAGCCGAATTAAAAGCCTACAGAGCTAATAAACAAAGTCGAACACAAGAAGACACAGAAGGTTCACTAGTCAACACGGTACAAACCACCGAAACAACTGAAGAAGCAGGAGAGGACAATTATAATAGCTCCACATATGGAGACGAAGATCTGAATAGATCAAATGATAACGTTTTAATAACAAATAAAAATCAAAAATTTGAGAGCACTGATCCTGAAATAAATCAAACACCAACTGGCAACAATAAGAATGATGACAAAGAATGGGTAAGTAAAACTTTTCTAATCAGTATTTTATTCCATTTTATGGACATTGATTTGAAGCCATGAACTTGTTAACCGAGATTAATACGTTGAACTATTGCACACACTTATCTGTTATGTATCTGGGCATTTTTGTATCTTTATGTTTTACAATTATGTAAGTATTAAATAAATAAATGTTCGTAGACATTTCACACACAACACTACATGACAAAAACGCAAAGCTTGTAGTATGGCAACCAGAGAGCTGATAAAATACATACATAATTTTAAATAGATGCTTATTATACATAGTAGCACCCAAACACGTTACATATAAATGGATTCATCACACAAATATTTGGAATCGAACCCACGACCCTCGGCTTTGCAGGCAGAGTTACTAAGCCATGAGGCCAGTCAAAAATATCAGCTTATCTAGCTCCAATCATAGTACAAGCTTTTCATTTGGGGGGCTTAGATTTAGATTAGATTTTTATTTATTTTAAGGTCATATGGGTATTTACATTCCAAAAAAAAAGATGATTAGCTGAATGGACAGCATCAGACAAAGCCAACGTAAATCATAATGATAAAAAACGAGTACCATTGTTGAAGTGTAAAATTTTTATGACTTTTTACGCTCTTCAATAAATGTACGTAAATAAAAAAATAAAAAATTTAAAATTGGTATCACATCAACTGCGTATGAATGATTTTTATGTTTTACTGTGTCACAATCAATCAATCAATCATCAAATCAATCTTTAAATATTTTTAGGTGCCGATCGGCAGTGGACAGACTACGGTACATGTGGATCAGTACCGTAAAGTGAAGTGGAAATCGTACACGGCGGCAACCAGATCACTTTTGTTGGCGACGTTTCCGAGAAGGTTGGTATCTCAAGCCTAAATATTACAAATTACTCGTAATTAACCCCACTTTGTGGCGATTTAAACTGAGTATCACTGAGTATTTAAAATTTATAAATATGTCAGTTTGGTGGGGGTTTGAATTGGGATATTACTTAAGGTGCGTCCCCCAGCAAAACGGATTTTTTTGTCCAGTTTTAAGAGCTATCTACTCATTAGCCAAAACAAATATCAACTGGTAAAAAATACATTAAATTTCTACAACTTCTTGGCTTCAAAATGGTAGTTTTATTTTTGTGTTAATGAACTTATTGTTTAAATAATCGCCTCACAACGAAACCATGAAAATATTAAATAATTGTAGTTATCATGCATCTCCTCGAAAATCGTCCATTATTTTGTTTTTGTACTTACACCAACGGATAGACAATTTCATTACGAACATTTTGGTAGTTTTATTTTTTTCAAAAGACCAAAATCTGATTTTATAAAGAGTTTATTTTAAAAATTGAGCGTAAAACAGCGACAAATCCTACTGTTTCTCTCTTGCTCTTTCTTGCGGTGTGCGATAAGGTAAAAAATACTCAAGGTCATTTGCTCGGGGTACGCCCTTAATTAACCCATTAAAAAAAAAAACTGAATTTACTTAAATAAACTTCCAATTACAACTGCTAACATAATATTTTATCTGGGTCCGTATGTGGTAGCATAATAATTTTTGTACTAATTGAAGTAGGCATAACGTTTTTAGGATTACTGATAATTTACCATAACAACTAAACGCATAATTTTTACTAGCATAACCATATATAGCATAAAGAAAACTTAGCATAATGTTTAAAGGCACATATTGAGTAAAGCAGACGGTCCACCTAAGAACTATGGTGCACTTTTTGACTCCGGGTGGGCCTTTTTGACTCCCTGAGTGTTGTTTCTCCATACTTGGTCTGCGCTCCGCTACGGAGGTCGCCACCTCCCCCCCTTCGCTATACTTGACCCCGAATGGCTCGCTCCACTCAGGACCTCCCCTGAGCTGGCTCCCGCATTTCTTATATACATTCAAGGTTAGTAGCGACAAGATTGAGTGGACTAGGATCTAGGTCCTATGTAAGCGGAGTCTAGGTTTAGTAGCACAACAAATAAATAAAAAATGCCTATAGACTATAATATTAGGCGTTTCATCAATAGTCGAATTGAATGTAGTACAATGAATTGTTATGCCAAAAAACTATAATGTAAAATTAACATTATGACATTATGCTACATTCATTACGACAAAGTATATTAGGGAATAAAATTATGCGTTTTAAATGGCACCCATTGTTTTTCTTAAAAGACACGTAATAATATCTTATTACCCGACACCCGTTTTCCCGCCATTTTCCCCGCGCTAGTGGAATGATATCTCAAGTGGGTATTAAATGTAATCTGAATCTACATGTGTAATCAAATTAATAATGATGCGATTATGTTTAGAAAATTTTGTTCTAACCGTATTTTCCGCCACTGAAACCAAGCAATTATGAGTGGATGGACGTATGATTAATGTGCACCGCCTAGTGAGATATGACCTAGTGAGATATCACCTAGTGATATATGATATAGAGAGATGACGTCTCGTGTAACGTAGTGCTGTAATTAGGAAATAACTATTTTCAGGGTGTTGGCGACACATTCTTTGACCGGCAGGCCATCACCTGCGTTTAAAAACAAGCCGCCAAAGATGTGCCTCGACGCAAGAATTACATCGGACATCATTATCGAAGTGACAGGCCGGTTTAACGTCAAAGACAATTTAGTGAGGTAAGATTCCTAGAAAGTTTTACTACAAAAGGAGTGGTTAGTCCCTATTCTGATGGTATATTTTGAAAGAGAAATACATTTTGCAGTGTGTTGGTAACCAGACAAGGGTACAACAAAGGTATCCTAATTTTAAATTGTGTTTTAGAATTCATCTTACTTAGCTTCTCTAAAATGGGTTTACCAAATTCTCATTGAAATTGATAGGAAATTAAATAAAACTACTACTATTAATAACTATTAAATAATAATAGAACTTAATTAGGAAATTTCAGAATTGACTGAAACTGAAAATGCGCAAAGATGAAATTTTTTGGGGACTGTGTCAGCTTCGTCCGTGAGAAAGCACCTGTAAATAGAAACCTCACACGTGGTCCCTGGGTGGTGCTAAACAGCTGACAAAAATACCGGTGGTAGGCCTCGGCCGTGGTTGGTGACCACCCATCAGACTTAAGTCATGCCGCCAAGCGACCTAGTCGTGTTCCGGCCATGTTGTCTGATGACGCCATTTGGGAAGACGGGTCAGAACAGTTGCTGCATAACTGCAAGACCGGATGCCACACAACAATACTTTGCGTCGGAAAGCTAGTCGTGGAGGGTAGCGGGATCCGAGGCACGGTTACCGCGACCGACCGCAGACAGTAGGGGGCCCAAGTAGTGAGCTAGCCCCTCATGAAAGGCTGCCCCGCCATCTAGCGAAAAATCCCGGGATGCGCTATCCTGCCGGTTGGCGACCGGATATCAAGGCCAGATAGACATCCTCGGGGGGGCTCGGGCGTCCCCGCAGTCTCCAGGCTAGTTTCCCATAGATGTATTCGTGTTGTGTGTTGTGGCCGTTGGTCAGCAGTATGTAGCCTCGTTCTACTTCCGTTTTCCCACCGTAATTCACCCTCAAACAACAATGGAAAAAGTTAAAAACAGAAATAGAGTTCATATGCGGCTGCACTCCTTGATTCTTAAAGTGCACCTCGAGAACATCCGAGGCCTGCACTCAAATATCACAGCAGTCCACCACCATCTGGAGACTGAGCAGCCATCACTGTTTTTTCTTACGGAGACGCAGATAGGGCGTCCGTCGGACGTGGCGTACCTAACATATCCTGGGTACACGCTGGAGCACAACTTTAAGCCACGTGCTGGAGTGTGCCTGTACGCCCGTGACGATATTTGCTGTCGGCGTCTCCGTAACCTTGAGGACACCAGATTCTCTGTTCTTTGGGCGCTGATAGACACAGGCATAGACAAAATTGTGTATGCCTGTGTCTATCGGTCGCACAGTGGGGATCTGGAGACAACTAGGCTCATGGAATATTTGAGTGAGGCGGCGGATGCGGCTCAGCAAAAGTACCCATCAGCCCAACTAGTGTTGCTGGGGGATTTTAACGGCCATCACAAAGATTGGCTGTTCCCATACCGGGACACTGACCACGCTGGACAGGAAACGAGAAAGCTAGCTTTGTCGTTAGACCTGACCCAGCTGGTCCAAGGGGCTACTCGGGTACCTGACGTTGAGTCGCATACTCCTTATTGTTTAGACCTTCTGCTAACAACTGATCCAGACCGATATTCCGTGGCGGTATCTTCGCCGTTAGGCAGCTCCGACCACTGTCTGGTGAAGTCAGTATCAATGTACCATCCGCCCGATCCAAGCCCTAGAGGCAACCGGCGGTTGTGGCGATACAAGTTAGCAGATTGGGATGAGATGCGTTCTTTTTTTGCGTCTTACCCATGGCAGTCATTGTGCTTTTCTTCTGGTGATCCTTCAACTTGCGCGGATGCTGTGACTGAAGTGATCCAAACGGCTATGGAATATTTTATACCATACTCTGACGTTCCAGTATCCAGCAAAGCTCGCCCTTGGTTTGGTCCTCAGTGTAAAAATGCTGAAGCATTTAAGCATGAGGCTTACCTAGCTTGGGTTGATGCTCGACAACGTAAGGCAAAGGACACACACCAGAAGAAGAAAGCGTTTAACAAGGCTGCTAAGGCATGCAAAAAGGTTCTACAGAGGGCTCGATTTGACCATATTAGTCGAATAGGGAACAAACTAGCTTCATACCCTACGGGCAGCAAAGCGTTTTGGTCCCTAGCTAAATCAGTCGAATCGAACTTCTGCCGCCCCTCACTACCTCCAATGCTTAAACCTGATGGGACGCTGGCTCACACCGCTATAGAGAAGGCAAACTTATTTGCGTCTCAGTTTGCGGAATCTTCACATCTAGATGCTGGTAGTGCGATACCCCCAACTCCACCTGGCAGTCCGACTGTAATGTCTGATATACATATTCGCCAGAAGGAGGTTCGTAAAGTGCTACGCAATCTAGATGTGAATAAAGCCAGTGGCCCGGATGGAATTCCAGCCATAGTACTGAGGGTTTGTGCACCCGAGTTGTCTCCAGTACTAACACGCCTGTTTAGACTTTCTCTCCAAACTGGGCAAGTGCCGAAGTCGTGGAAGCTTGCTAACGTGCAACCTGTGCCCAAAAAAGGAAGTCGTACTGACCCTGTCAACTACAGGCCCATCTCAGTCACGTCCATACTCTGTAAGACTATGGAACGTGTCTTAAACCACAGGCTCCTGGCATACCTAGAATCGAACGACCTCCTCAGTGACCGGCAATACGGGTTTCGCCGGAACCGGTCCACCGGGGACATTCTAGCGTATGTCATCCACACCTGGAGTGAAGCTATCGAGAAACACGGGGAAGCACTTGCAGTCTCCCTGGATATCTCGAAGGCTTTCGACAGGGTTTGGCATGATGGCCTTATAAGCAAGCTTTCGGGCTATGGTTTGTCACCTGGGTTTATTGCGTGGATATCGGACTTCTTGAGGGATCGATCCATACGAGTCGTCATTGATGGCTGCTCGTCGGATCAAATGGCTATCAATGCCGGAGTTCCTCAGGGGTCGGTACTCTCTGCGACGCTCTTCCTACTACATATCAATGATCTGTTGAAGCCTGGTATCGTTGGGTACGCAGATGATAGCACCGTAGTAGAGAGTTATATATCCAGCGCAAGAGCTAGTGGACAACAAACTCAGCTACTGAGAGAAGGTATGGTCGAGCGTTTGAACTTGGCCCTTGAGGCAGTCTCTACATGGGGCGATGCCAATTTGGCCAAGTTTAACGAAGGAAAAACACAGGCATGTTTATTCTCCGCTAAAAGGAGTCCATTCGAACTGGCTCCTACTTTTCGAGGCGTATCCGTGCCGGTTACTGACCATCTCGAGCTTTTGGGCGTTTCTTTGTCATCGACGCTCAACTTTGGCACGTATATTGAGTCTAAGGCTAAATTAGCCGCCAAAAAACTGGGTGTCCTCTCAAAGGTGCGAAGATACTTCAACTCTGAGCAGTTGCTCACGTTGTACAAAGCACAGATTAGATCCTGTATGGAGTACTGTTCGCACCTTTGGGATGGATCGGCTAAGTATCAGCTGGAGACTCTGGAATCGATTGAGAGACGTGCCAAAAGGCTCATAGGCAATGACACTCTTGTGCGTAAAAGACTTCAAAGTCTCGATCATCGCCGCAAGATTGCTAGCTTATCGGTTTTTTATCGGATACACTTCGGAGAGTGTGCAACTGATCTATATGATTTAATACCACCTTGCCCTTTCTTCTATCGGAATTCGCGTATCTCAAAAAAGCGACATCGTTTCATGGTTGATGTTCCAAAAACACGAACGAAGAGATTTGACTCCACGTTTGTGATAAGAACGTCTAGGTTGTGGAATGCGTTGCCTGAGTGGGTTTTTCCCGATGGTTACAATCTGGGTGTCTTCAAATCGAGAGTGAATCGGTTTCTTCTAGGTAAGCACGTTCCATCGTAGATCGCATCGTCGCTTAACATCAGGCGAGATGGTGGTCAAGTGCGAACCTATCATAGGTAAAAAAAAAAAAAAAAAAAAGCATTTACCTAGTAATTTCCTCGCTAAGGTGGGATGAAAAATTACGTGTTGCACTCGAGTGCAAAGATTTTTCACCTTGTGCCCTTTTGATTCCCTTGCTACGCTCAGGATTCTAATTTTGAATCCCTCGCTACGCTCGTGATTCAATAATAGCATCCTTCGCTTGCTCGGTCATCAAAATTGAGCACGCGGTTAAAAAGCCACTTTGCACTCTTGTACAAATAATAATTATTCCCGGCCCACAAAATGACCTAGAAGTGCGGCCCGCTTTTATCTACTTTTTTATCGTGTGGCCCATGGCGCCTGAAACGTTTCCGACCCCTGCCTTACAGGATTACCCTGTAAATATTAGGGGAGAAAAAAAAATATTTGATAATAGCAGCGCCCCACGGCGGAGGTGAATTATGACGGGCACGATGTTAATTAGCAATGTAAAATTCAACATTGTATAACTTATGAAAATTATCACGGTGGCATATTGAAAAACGGGACTTCACAAGAGGTTTTCGCCAATTTTCTTCGCATCAAATATAAAATGTAGCACAGGGATTAGAGTGATCCAGTGATCACGCAAAATATATACGTTTCCGGACTATATTCTAACTGTGCACAAAATTGTCCAAACATCCGAACATCTAATCTAAGCGTCAAATTTTTCATTTATTTATCTATTTTTATCCTTATCTTATTTTTTTAAAATCTATAACACGAGTAGGAAAGATGACACGTGTTAGCTTGAACTTGGCTTGACATACTTCCGCGTGTCTAGATTTGAAATCAATTATTTAATTACAAAAATACACTCTAGTTTTATTTATTTGTATGAATTCAAATTCTGTGTGAGCGTAAAATGTATGTCTTGTTTTAGGAGTATTATAACGACAAAATGTGCTGACGAGTGTAAAATGTGGAGGCAACGAAAGAAGAAACAAAGTGAGACGTCAACCAGTACTAAATCTAGCAACCAAGAGAACGAACCTCCAGTGGATGAAACTGGAGGGGATGACGGACCATCTAGTTCTAGCCGAACGTAGAATAGAATAATCTTTTTTGTAAAAACTGTGTACACAAAAGCGTTGTGATTTTGATTAATTTTGTAGATTTATTTGTATAGCGTTATGTAAATGTTTTTCATAAGAGCAGGACATGCGCCTAATGGTAAGCAAGATGGCTACCCATAACAAGCATAGTGTAACGCAACTATTACTTATTGGGACATGATGAAGTCCACATTATTGTCTAGCACTGCACTGCGCTGATTTATCTCTGTCCTGTAATTTCTCTGGAAATATTGCCCTTAGTACCGGAGCACAGTGATGTTTGCACACTTTGACGTTAGGATAACTGGTAAAGATATGATAGTACTTTCCCAAGCGGACCCTGCAAGGAGTCCTACCACTACAGAGTTACTGTTTTGTACAAAGTTAAAATAAAAAACCAGTATAAAAATAAGTTTTTAAAATTGTAAAAGGTGTTGCATTATTAGACAAGATTAGAGTAGAACTTTAAAGTTAAAGTGGGTACAATATACATACGTTCAGTGGGTACAATAATGCATTTTGGTGCCCGTCCTCTGGTAAGAATGTTCGTATGGAATATTTGTGATCCGTGTCGGTATATGTCGTAGAATGATTTGACAAACCGTATCTTCGCAAAAATTCTAGGAATTTCGCGAAAACACGGATAATTCTTTGAGCGTAAAATTGTAAATACCGGCCGAATGAAAAAAGTCATTGTCTACTTATCCGTGTTTTCGCGAAATTACTGGGGTTTTTGTTTATCGAATCTTCGTAGGATTTTTTTTATAAAATAAACGTTACTAGACGATAATAGACTCTTTGAAGATATCTTCCGACAGATCAACATATTTTTGACCATTACCTTACCATTTTAAAAAATCATCTTTCCTACGTGAAAATATATTTCTATTTGGAAGATTTCTATGGAATTTTGACATGGTTCTATTTACAATTATTGTTATGCATCTTAATATATAAAATCTAAAAAAATATATGAACTTTCCAAGTCAACCGATAAACCGATATGCACGAAAATTGGCATTGATGTGTAATTAGGCTCAACTTGAGAGATATAATAGTTTTTGTCTTGACTTATTTTAATTAAATGTGTAGATTATTAATGTTGATTGTTGTTATTGATCGTAAGTTTCATCAAACAGATGTTGCCCTAATAGGCTATACCTCTACAGTGTACCTACATACTACGAGTATATAGATTAGGTTGTTCAACCCAAAGAAAGTTTGGTTTTGGGGTTGCTAGTGTTTGCAGAACATTTTTGTTATTAGCAGAATACAATTATATAATTATATTTATGTTACTATTACTAATTAAAACATATGTTTTTGAATTATAATGTTCTACACGTAACCAAATAGGTAATCCAAAAGTTCTTTAATTGTTACTGTAATGATAAATAATTTAAATAAACATGACATATCACATATCTACTTAAGTTAGCGGTTCGAAGAAGACCGCGACAGGAGACCGAGACACGGTCGCGGCGCGAACTGGCGCCCATACAAAGCTATAATGTCAAATGCAGAGACACGAGACCGCTATCGCGGTCTCAGCGCGAACTTGCACCAATTTGACAATTAATGAAAAACTAAATTTATGTTATGGAAGAAGAGTCAAAGAATGAGCCGACAAGTGCTTACTGGTCGCAGAATAACTTGTGATGAATTGTAATATTCATGTACGTAGTGGAAAGCATACTTGTTTAAGTGTAGGTAAGTATACCTAAGTCATCGTAAAATTACAATCACCGTCAGTTCACAATAAAACGCCTGATATTACAAACGCACGGTAGGTTAGGTTAATTTATAATGTAACATCGTAAGATTGTCATCTAACAGTTTTTACAATTTACGGCGACATATTAAATAAACCATTGTTTTTAAACTTTCGCGATTTGACCTAATAATGTAAACACAGGACTTTATCACGATCAAAATTATTTTTACGAGAAGCATCGATATAAACCATGGATGTGGCCTCTCATACTTCAGGCGCACGAAATTATGTCATCGTTGGGAAGAGTGAGGTCGATCTTTCCGTTCTAGTCGATTGCAGGAAGCGATAAACGCCAGACGTTTTTATCATCGATATAAATCAATGGATGTGTCCTCCTAAACTTCAGTCGCACAGAATTATGTAATCTTTGAGAAGAGTGAGCTCACTCTTTGTGTTTTAGCCCATTGTGGGAAGTGGTGAACGCCGGTCGTTTATACATATCGCTATTCGTTGTTAACAACTAAAATAAGTAGAACCACAGCAATCCTCGCCGCTAGCGATTCTAGGGATCAAGTAGATTGGTGATGTGTAAGCCACTTAGCTACAAACATAGACGCAGTTTATTACCAATTTCAGGTGCTCAGGGCACATCCAATGGTTTATATCGATGACGAGAAGCCTTTTCGTGACCAGGGCGGGGGCTGCCGAAACGTCATGATAATTAAACAATAATTCTGATCGTGACAAAGTCCTGTATATAGTGTTTGCAATCTATTTATAAACCACTTGCAAATGCCTGCGTACATGCATTGATTAATTGCAGAATTCAACAAATAAAAAATCGGGTCTCTCTCTCGAACCGATGTAACTCGCGTGATTTTTAAACTTGTTATATGAAACAATTTTCGTCTAGAAAAGTGTGTTTTTTTTTTTTAGTACCTATAGTGACGGGACGAGCTGCTACACATGTGCCTGTTGGTAAGCAACATGTCTGCACATAACAGCACAGAGTCACGTATCCGTATGCCTTGTGGGAGTGTCACGTGTCTCTTCGATGCAGTCAATCTGACCGCATGACAGGCGAAAACTTTGCTCTTCGCTCAGTCGCTCTATAAGTGCTAAGAACTAGATTGTATTTTGTATTCGTAAAATTACCAAAAAGCCTGACTAATCCGCACTTATTTGCAAAAATAAACGATTACAGCAAATCTGAAAACAAGTGGCATTTTCTACCAACGGCAGCGATCAATAAGATTTGTTACGAATTATGATACTGTGTCCTATTTTAAAACAATATTATTTAAATTTTAAATCCCGGCCTGTGATTACACTGGCGCGCTGTAGTCCGAGATCCCAGAGCTCCCAGACGTCACCTATTTTCTGATGAATGAAATGTGGACGATTGAATAGAGTTGGTGAGTACTAACAACACATGCTTACTCGCTAACTTGCTTAGACGGCCAATTTTGAGATATGGGGTAATGAAGGTAGTACAACATACAAACATGACTTACTTCACGTATTTTCTAATAAGTGATTTTCACGTATGTTGTAGGCTATATCCTTAAAAACAAGGTCCCAATACTCCCAGACACTTTCCGTCAGCCGTTTTGCTTAACAACTCCAAAATAATAATTTAACTTCACTTAAATTCTCATGCTCCATTTGTAAATATGTTCGTCAGACAACTATTTTGTTGTTTTGTTGCTTTTTACAATAAGATAGACCAATCTAAGGGGGCAATCATCCCCTAAACTCAACTATGTCCTCTAGGTAAGAGCCTATAGGGAGACTGAGTGAGACATTTATTAGGAAATATTGACTTAAAATTGAGTTTAGGGGATGATTAGCCCCTTAGGTTGCTATGTCTTTTTGGAAAAAGCTTTAAAATAGTTGTTTGACGAACATATTTACAAATGGAGCACGAGAATTTAAGTGAAGGTAAATTATTATTTTGGAGTTGTTAAGCAAAACGGCCGACGGAAAGTGTCTGGGAGTATTGGGACCTTGTTTTAAGGATATTGCCTACAAAATACGTGAAAATTACTCTGTAGAAAATACTTGAAGGAAGCAATGTTTGTATGTACCTTCATTACCCCATATCTCAAAATTGGCCGTCTTAGCAAGTTAGCGAGTAAGCATGTGTATTCTTAGTACTTACTAACTCTACTCAAACGTCCACATTTCATTCATCAGAAAATAGGTGACGTCTGGGACCTCTGGGATCTTACTCTACTAGTGATGAGCGTGCGCAATGAATTTTATCGATTTGAAATTCATACGAAATTTCATATCGACAATGTTATATTGTACTAGCTGTTACCCGCGACTTCGTCCGCGCGAAATAAATACTGAGACTGAGGTAACACAGGCAATAACTAATTTTACACCCAGACACATTTACTAAAACCAGCTTATAATAAAACAATTTCATCAAAATCGGTTCAGTTGTTTAGGTGTGAAAGCGTAAGAGACATTCGTCCCCCATTTCAACTTCAATTCCATCCCCATAAAGTTCGAAATTACAAAATTGCTAAAAGAACAAACATTTATTGGCTTCGTGCCAAGTGCCTATATAAAGAGTTTCATAGTTTTATCTTCAACAAATTTAATGGAAGCTTCCATGTATACTTTCATCCCCCATTTCAATCCCAATTTTATCCCTATATAGTTCGAAATCACAAAATTGCTAGAAAAAATATTCGTTTGCTTTGTGTCAAGTGTCTATATTCAGAGTTTCACGGTTTTATCTTCAACAGTTGGGATCTTCCATGTTGATATTCATCCCCCATTTCAACCCCAATTTCACCCCCGTACAGTTCGAAATTACAAAATTGCTAGAACAAACATTAGTTTGCTTCGTGTCAAGTGTCTATTTACAGAGTTTCATGGTTTTATCTTCAACGGTTGGGAACTTCCATGTTGACATTCATCCCCCATTTCAACCTGAATTTCATCCCCGTACAGTTCAAAATTACAAAATTGATGAAATAAACATTTGTTTGCAAGTGTCCATATACAGAGTTTTATGGTTTTATCTTCAACGGTTGGGAACTTCCATATTGACATTCATCCCTCATTTCAAACCCGATTTTACCCCCGTACAGTTCGAAATTACGAAATTGATGGAACAAACATTCGTTTGCTTCGTGTCAAGTGTCAATATACCTACAGAGTTTCATGGTTTTATCTCCAACAGTTGGGAATTTCCATATTGACATTCATCCTTCATTTCAACCCCAATTTTACCCCCGTACAGTTCGAAATTACGAAATTGATGGAACAAACATCCGTTTGCTTCGTGTCAAGTGTCTATATACAGAGTTTCATGGTTTTATCTCCAACAGTTGGATAATTCAACTTAATATGGAAATTGTTGGATCCAACAATTTCCATATTGACATTCATCCCTCATTTCAACCCCAATTTCACCCCGTACAGTTCGAAATTACAAAATTGATAGAACATGCATTTAATTGCTTCGTGTCAAGTATCTAGATACAAAATTTGATAACTTTGAAAATCACGTTTCATACAAAATTTTCATACAACCGTTCATCCCTTGTTTCACCCTCTTAGGGGTTGAATTTCGCAAAACCCCGTCTTAGCGAGCGCCTATGTGCTAAAAGGGACCTCCATGCAAAATTTCAGATTCCTAGCATTTGTAGTTTCTGAGATTCCTTGATGAGTGACCTTTCGCTTTTATATATATAGATATTGTTTTGATGTTCACTTATTTTTTATATTATTCGTTTTCCTTGTATTATGATTATTAATAATATTAAGTAGTATAAATAATAATATATTTTAAATAGTTTTAGAATAGTTCTGAAGCCGATTATAATCCTTTTATTAATAATACTTTTTTTTGTTTCCTGAAAAATCCACTACTGAAAAATATACGCTATTTTTTTCAGTGCTAGGTAATGTAATAAATAATGAATTGATTTGAATGGTTATCTATGCACGTAGCACGTAGCTATTGGAGCATGAAGAGTCCAAATAATTAGCTAGCACTGTTCTGCGCTCATCACCTAGACATAAAATATGGATTATCTCTGTGCCCTGAAAATTCTCTGGAGAAATGTTACGCAGAAAAAAGCAATGCATTGACGACCAACACCGTAATAAATAATGCACCACGTATAGTACGTCCAACTTATTTGTAGGATGTATATATGGCGTCACGATCTAACAGTGTTACAAAATTAATCAACTTTTGTCTAGAATACACGTAATTCAGTAGTTCTACTTTTGGCCGTACTACAGATAAGTTGGTGCCACGGAGCGTTAAAAGGCTGAGGATACTGTTGGTATTTTCTCCTAACAGGCGTAGTAGTCTATGTCATACCTATTTTTCCTAGTGTCTGATATGGTACAGTGTTGATGATTGACTCCTATGTTCAACCGACTTTGGCTGTGACAAATTTTAATAAAAATGTACAACAAAATTTATCTATTTCATTTTTTATCCTTTTTTATAAACGCGTTTTTAGAATATCAGATTGTTGTAAAAGCTTGTGAAAATAATTTTTCAGTTGCACCACCGGTGGCGTAACTTATTCATTTTGTTACACAAATTTGTTAAGCATAATTTACATGTAATTCAATAATTTAATTTGTTTTTTTTTACTCATTCAACATCATGTCTGTCATTCTGAAAACGCATTTTTCATTCTCAATAATTAGGTATATCTCTCTGAAAAACGAATTTTTTTTTTTTTATCTAATCTGTGATCTAGATCTTGGCATAATATATTATCTTAATCATCGCTTGTACAAGATCGTAGGTGAGACTGGAATGACTTTTAACGTAATTCGGCTGATAGTTCGTTTGTTCTATCTGGCCTACAGTAGGAACTGTATAAATCGACATAAGCGACCGTCTCCCCCAGGTGGAATGCGTATATGCATTTCCTGCACGTACAAAAAAAGGTAATATTGAAAAAGAAACATCAAATTTGTTGTTTTGTCGTAATTGGTAGTTTCGGCACTAGGTGGCATATAGTGGAATTAAATTACATTAACAGGCTAGGCATGTAGTAACATGTCAAATAAAAGTAAAGGCGTTAGAGTAGGGTGCGGTAAGATGACCGCGGAGCGCCGCAGAGCGCCGGATACAAAGGGGCGCCTGCGCTTGCGGCGCGGCTCCTACGCATTTATAAGGAAAGAGGCGCCGTTAAAAATCTTGCCCAAGGTGATGGTAGACTTAAAACTGGCCTTGTCAACAGTCCAAGTTATTTGCCTAGCTATTTGATCAAATGACGGATTTGGTGCACGGGCTAGGCTGTCAATTGAACGGCTGTTTTGGTTTAGAACAGAAATTTGGCTCTGTCGGAGGTATTGTTATTTGGTCACAATTTTTATGTTTAAATTAACTGGACTATAAATAATCAAAAAAGTATTAAAAATACATTTTATATGAAGAAAAAACAAAACTAATTGTTCTTTTTTCTGAGTGGACTCCCATACAAATGCTTTAATGTCTTACTAATACGCCCGCAATACCTGTATACGCAAAGGATGTAGTAGGAAGTTGAAACTATTGCTAAATAATGTAGTATTTGCTGTTAAATAGTTTTTGATAACTTTTAATTTTGAATTACGTAATTAGTAGCTCGATTTGCCGCCCCCCTGGCCGTGCCGCCCGCGTGCGATGCACGCCTTGCACGCCTGCTTACGGCGCCCCTGATCGCGGCAGTAGCAAGTAGGCTAGGAGATCGCGGCAGGCGAATAATGTCGGTATTTCAGTGCGTCATTGTCCCGTCATTCCGCCATTCTAGCGTGGTCGCCAAAGAGCGACGGTGGACACGGTAGGACTGTAGGGAAAATATTATAGCGTATATTTTCAGTATATCGCCCTCAATATGCTCTGCAACCGATGCACTGGTAGGCGACAGAGCGTAACAACTGGCCCGTAACGGGGAAATAAGGGTGTCTAGATTTGAGAGCGTTTGGCAGGGACTGGTTGGTCCCCGAGGTGGTCACGGCGTGCCTTGGGCACTTGGGTTCACGTGCGCTGATCATGGGGCGTTGCCTCTGAGGTTAGCCCGGGAATGTGCAAGCCGCATCTGGCGGGAACGCAGATCACCGATATATGTGGCAAAATTTAAAACTCCGTTGAGGTTTTAATCGGCAGGGGCATCACTAGTAGTGTCGAGTTCGACATAACACGACCGTTCCCTTTAGGCAGAGAGGTAAGCTTTCCCTCTACGTAAAAAAAAATCACAGGCCACTAATGGAGAAATACACAAATTACTTGTACACATGCATGAACTAATAGCGCAGTGCTCGGAAATTTTCAGAATCATAATTCAGAATCTGTTGAATCGTGATAGCATAATTTAAAACAGTGGAAGAATGTTAAGTTTCAGTATATGGCAACAATACCAATCAAAAATGACCAATCACCATCGCGTTTTATGCATCTGAGGGTAGATCGTAATTATTACTGGACGGAAGTATACATTAAACTTGCAGTTAAAAAAGAAGGCACATTCAGTAGAATCAGGTCCATAGCGATCGGTTCATAGTGTGTAAAATATAAGTGATCGCCGCAGATCAGATTTGGAATTTGAGGTACAGTAAATCGTTTTTAATTATTAAATGTCCATGTAGTATCTACTTTATTTTATATAATCGTTAATTGGCTATGTGTGCTGCTCAAGTTGGAGGTGCCAGCCATAAATGTCTTTATGGTAGACTTCTTCTCGTCTTCGATCGTGTTCCAACTCAGAAGTAGTATGGACGGACAAGTTAACTATCTATAAGTACATAATTATCTCTCGGTCCCTACCCACTTTTTCTTTATCACTGTTGTTTTTCTCCATGCATAAAACTAGCTGCTACTTAAAGTGAAAACCTTATAATGCCGATTGCAACCTGTGTTATATTTAGACCTGATTAGAGGGAAGTTTTAATAGGTTTGCCGGGGAATTTTATTATTAGGCATTTTAACGTGTACCTACATTTTAAATATGCATAAATCGGTCACTTTTTTTAACTGTAATAGGTTCGCACTTGACCACCATCTCGCCTGATGCTAAGCGACGATGGAGTTGGGGTTTGATTCAATCCAAACAAAAAAAAAACAAATTCAGTGCACGACTCATGAAATTATAAACCAAACAAACATAATAAAGCCACCCCCCTTTTTAGGGTTCCGTAAAACGTAAAAACGGAACCCTTATAGATCCGTCATGTCTGTCTGTCTGTCCGTATGTCACAGCCACTTTTTGCCGAAACTATGAGAACTACACTGTTGAAACTTGGTAAGTAGATGTATTCTGTGAACCGCATTATGAATGTTACAAAAAAAAAAAAGTAGCCAAGTGCGTGTTGGACTCGCCCATGAAGGGTTCCGTTGCAGCAAGTAACATAATATACATAGTACACATAGTTCTTGTAGTTCGTTGTAACTTTGATCGAAGTTTCAATAATAGTGTATTTATGACGTACTAAAAAAAAAGTACTCATCAGATCGAGCTCAAACTAATTTTCGTTGGTAGTTTACATGGTAATGTACATCATATATTTTTTTTAGATTTTTCATTCATGTACTTTAGAAGTTAGAGGGGGGGGGACACACATTTTACCACTTTGGAAGTGTCTCTCGCGCAAACGATTCAGTGTAGAGGAAAATGATTTTAGAAACCTTAACATCATTTTTGAAGACCTATCGATAGACTCCCCACATGGGTAGGTTTGATGAAAAAAAAAATTTTGAGTTTCAGTTCTCAGTATGGGGGGCAACCCTAATTTTTCTTTTTTTTTAATTTTTTTGTTCAAACCCAAATGCGGTTCACAGAATACATCTACTCACCAAGTTTCAACAGTGTAGTTCTCATAGTTTCGGCAAAAAGTGGCTGTGACATACGGACGGACAGACAGACAGACAGACATGACGAATCTATAAGGGTTCCGTTTTTACGTTTTACGGAACCCTAAAAAAGGGTTCAGGCGAGATTAGGGGTAAGTGTAAATTTATTATACAATTATTATTATTTTTAGGGTTCCGTAAAACGTAAGAACGGAACCCTTATAGATTCGTCATGTCTGTCTGTCTGTCTGTCCGTCCGTATGTCACAGCCACTTTTTGCCGAAACTATGAGAACTACACTGTTGAAACTTGGTAAGTAGATGTATTCTGTGAACCGCATTAAGATTTTTACAAAAGTTTTTTAAAAAAATAAAGTGGCCAAGTGCGAGTTGGACTCGCCCATGAAGGGTTCCGTTGCAGCAAGTAACATAATATACATAGTACACATAGTTCTTGTAGTTCGTTGTAACTTTGATCGAAGTTTCAATAATAGTGTATTTATGACGTACTAAAAAAAAACTACTCATCAGATCGAGTTCAAACTAATTTTCGTTGGTAGTTTACATGGTAATGTACATCATATATTTTTTTTAGATTTTTCATTCTCTTACTTTAGAAGTTAGAGGGGGGGGGACACACATTTTACCACTTTGGAAGTGTCTCTCGCGCAAATTATTCAGTGTATACGAAAATGATCTTAGAAACCTCAACATCATTTTTGAAGACCTATCGATAAACACCCCACATGTGTAGGTTTGATGAAAAAAAAATTTTTGAGTTTCAGTTCTCAGTATGGGGGGCAACCCTAATTTTTCATTTTTTTAAAATTTTTTGTTCAAATCTTAATGCGGTTCACAGAATACGTCTACTTACCTAGTTTCAACAGTGTAGTTTTCATAGTTTCGGAGAAAAGTGGCTGTGACATACGGACGGACAGACAGACAGACAAACAGACAGACAGACAGACATGACGAATCTATAAGGGTTCCGTTTTTACGTTTTACGGAACCCTAAAAACAAAAATTAGGGGTGCCCTCCATACTGAGAACTGAAGCTCAAAATTTTTTTTTTTCATCAAACCTACACGTGAGCGGTGTCTATTGATAGGTCTTAAAAATGATGTTGAGGTTTCTAATATAATTTTTGTCTACACTGAATAACTTGCGCGAGAGACGCTTCCAAAGTGGTAAAATGTGTGTCCCCCCCCCTCTAACTTCTAAAGTAAGAGAATGAAAAAACTAAAAAAAATATATGATGTACATTACCATAAAAACTACCAACGAAAATTAGTTTGAACTCGATCTGATGAGTAGTTTTTTTTAGTACGTCATAACAGCCTGTTCACACTAGCTACTTTCAGTAGCTGCGACAGGCGTCTAGCTGCTGCATCCTGCTTCAAAAAGAAGCTGCGACAGGCATCTAGTCGCTGCATCTCGCTTCAAAAAGTAGCTGCGACTCGCGCTTTTCGGAAGCGTGATGCAGCGGCAGCTGCAGGCGACTCAGTCACAGTATAATGAAAAACCCAGTAGAACGACAATATGCCATCAAATATATAAATATGAAATTAAAATCAAACTAAATATTACTTATAGAATTTATTACAGAAGAAGTGAGATCTAAATGGGTGGTTGAGTGAAAAGTTTAATGGGCGTTCCTGAAATATTTTCATAATAAATGAAACTGTACTCTCAGGATAATTGGTTCAAAACTAAGATCTGACTTGGCTAGTTTTCAAATACCTAATTTGCAACTGTTTATTAATTTCTTTTCCTACAGTTCAAGTGGCTCTCCATTTGCTTTCTTCGGAATGCTTATTTTCTTTCACTGCTTTACAGTATTATATTTAACACTGCCACTCCACGATATCTGAAAGACTGCTTTACATTCTACAGTAGCATACACTCATGTAATCTTATATCAACCTATAATTTGTCTCTGCAAGCGCCCTCTGCAAGTTGCAAAACATTCTACGGCAAATCTTTTGCATTCCAAGCAGTTGAGTTGTGGAATGCCATGCTCGTGGAAATAAGACAAGCTCCGTCACTTTCCGTATTTAAAGTTCAAGGCAAAAATCAGTAGATTATGCCGAAAGCTTCCTAAAATCTGATTGAAGCTCGTACATCTTTTTTACATAACATTTTGAATTCATTGCCTTCGTATTAGTATATGTAAGAAGGGTCATGGACATATGTTAGAATGTATGTCTATTATATTTTAGGCAAAAATGAGTACCCTTTTTAAGTAGTTTTTTACTTCTCTGCATTTTTATTATAGTTTGCGATCTTAGCGACGACGATTTTGATTGTGTGTAGTCAAGTAAAATACCTACGAAAACAGATAAACTGGACATGCAATCATAGATCATTTCCAATGTTTTGCGGTTAGTGACGTCATGTCAGTCGTTAGTATTTTAGCGGGAAAAATCTGAATTACATTACTATTGTATTTATACTCATCAAAAATACACAAATTTTTAAACATATTTTTTTTAGTAAACAAGCTATAAATTTTAAGAAATAAAAGCAATTCCGAAAAATTGTTAAAATCCCTATTGGGTCAGTAAATTGCTTAATAAATAATTAAAGCTTTAATATAGTAGAGTCAAAAATAGCTACGAATAGTAGATAGATAAATACTCTTTATTGTACACACCATAAACAAAAAACGCGTATACAGGAGATAATAACAATAAAACTAGTGTTACAAGCGGTGGCCTTATCGTTAGTAGATAGCACTGTTAGCATTTCTCCCAAATGAAAAAGCAAGTCGTCCTACTGGTATTTTTTTATACTGTGGTTGTTCTAGATTTAAACAAAACTACACTTTCGATTCAGTGTGGCCAACTTTACGTGTTTTTGCTTTTAGCGTATATCTACAATTATTAATGTCTGTTCTTAACACGGATAAAAATATTCTCGGGAATAAATTAAAAAATGTTATGCACTTTAGTGGTATTTATTTTCCAGCGTACGTCCATGATAGTAAAGTCATAAATTTATATAATTGTAAATCCTCAATCAATTAGCAAAAAGACCTCGGTGTTATAATTACATTAAATTATAACAGCCGTACTCGAACCGTCTTGGGCGTGACGATGGCAGAAGACCTGACGGCGTGACTATTGTGCATGACTATTGCAAGTATGCTGGGTACGCTTCCGATTGGTAGTGGGTTTGAATATCTTGATATCTAAAGTCCTTCATTGGTCTATGGACAATTCAGGTGTGCTTAGTGTAAGTAGTTAGTTAGGTATGTAACGTAGTGTAGTTATCATTGTATTTAAGTTTTGTTAATAAAGGCTTTTTAAAATATTAAATTTAAAATGCGAAGAACACATTTCTGCAATTGTACAGAAAGAAAACTATTTTCTTTACGTTATTCTGATTCCTTTCAATCTATAACTGTAGAAATGTTTCTTAAAATTTATGAAACATATGTGAGAACTACTTCAAAAAAGATATCGATTTACTTGAAAGTCTGCAAAAAAAAAGCGACAATATGGCCATATACTCTTCGACGTAAATCCTACACAGACAAGTTAAAAACCCTGCACCTAACTACATTGGTACACTACATTACTACTTCAAAAAAAAGTACGCAGTTCTATAAACTTTGTATAATTTAATATTACTCTACGTATTTTTAAACCTGTCTACACTTTTTAAAAATCCAAGTTAGCAACACTGAACGGAACAATTGCTCGGCGGCCGCGACAGACGCAAACAGCCGCAAGCAGTCGCTGCATCGCGATGCAGCTTCTTTTTGCAGCTAAATCGCGCGTTTCTGCTTCAGCTGCTAAAGCGCGCGTTTCCGCGTTAGCTGCTAAATCACGCGATTTTGCTGCAAAAAGTAGCATGTGTGGTCAGGGCCATTACACTATTATTAAAACTTCGATCAAAGTTACAACGAACTACAAGAACTATGTGTACTATGTATATTATGTTACTTGCTGGAACGGAACCCTTCATGGGCGAGTCCAACTCGCACTTGGCTACTTTATTTTTATTTTAAATTCCAGAACTATCGCCATCCAAGTTGCAACAATTTTTTTTTGGTTCCCGGTTCATTAACATTGGTTTAACAACCAGAACTGGCTTCCCTCGAAATATAGGATATCTGGCAACGTTGCTATTATTAGTTACGTCTTGATTACAGGAGTCCACTCCCTCTTGAGCCCACAGCCGGAAGAACAGCAGGTCCAAGCTCGAAGTCAGGTAACGAAGGTGAAGACAACTATCCCAGTTACTGTTAATCTTCAGCACCAAGTTAGGCAGAGGGCTCCTCGGATTCCAAAGAGGTAAGCATTCAAGTTTTTTTTTGGCGCGCACCACTGTCCAGTCGACCAAGACCGACCTGTGGCTAGAATCTTTCGAAATTATGCGTCATCCACTCGCACTGGACCAGCGTGGTGAATCATGGCCTTGACATTATTGATTGATTAATATAAATAAATAAATCAATATTGGTGGACAATTCACACACAACTACACAACACCACCTGACCCCAAACTAAGCAAAGCTTGTGTGATGGCTGCCAGATAGCTGATATAATACTTATATTAGTTTTAAATACATACTTATTATACATAGAGACACCCAGACACAGTGCAAACATTTGAATTCATCACACAAATATTTGCACTGGGTGGGGATCGAACCCACGACCCTCGGCTTCACAGGCATAGCTACTCCCAACTAAGCCACGAGGCGAAAATAAGTATCTGGGTGATAGAACTTGGCCCGGTTTAACACTGAGTAGACTTTTGATACCTACAGATAAAGGGCTCCCAGTAATAGATTTTCTCAAAAAAAAAGAAGGAACTTTGAAAAAAAAACAAAAACAGGTGCCATTACCAATAGTTTTCTGGGGTTGTAAAATAAAAAATCTTGAAAAAATAAAAATTTGAAAATATAGTAACAATACCTCCCGGTGTGTAATGTATAACTATATAATTTTGTATAGTGTTGTGACTTTATTATACGGGGAGAGTAGGACATGTGCCTAATGGTTAGCAACACGCCTCACCATGACAGCATGAGTGTCACACACCTATAGTCCAAATCCATACCTAGCACCGCACTAAGTTCGTTACCCAGAGATAGAAGATGATTTATTTCTCATCAACATCATCATCATCTGCAGCCTGTAGACGTCCACTGCTGGACATAGTCTTCCCCAATGATTATTTATTTCTATGCCCTGTAAATTCTATGTAAATCATTTATCCTTAAAACCCGGACACAGTGTAGTTTACACGTTACTGCTTGGCGTTAGAATAACTGGTAAAGGGATGGTACTCTCCTTTATAAAAAAGGTTTATCGCCTAAGAAAATAGCGGACAAAGTATTTAACAAAATTATGTTTTACAGGAAATTGTCTGAAAAAGAGACAAATTCGATCATTGTGCTTGCAAATTTTTGGCTGAAAAAATAGTAAAACTATAATACCTTCTACATACGCACCGCATCAATTATGACTGAGCAAAGAAACAATACCCCAGAGGGGTATAGACTATTATCAATTCCCGTAAATGCGATAGAACGAATGCAGTTAAGTTTCAATTTGATGTTCAAGCTAATAGATGAACTAAAAAACGATCGTAACATAAAGAAAGTTGCGAAACCTTCTACTCCAGTCTACCCAAGCACTAAAATTGTAAAACCTCGTTCAACCTTTCAAAGCGCAAGAGTTGATAATCGTCTTCCAAACTTTCCAAGTGGAAATAATATAAAACCCATTCCATGTGACCCAAGAGTAAAGATTGTAAAACCTATTCCACTCTACCCAATTGCAAAAATTGTAAGACCTGTTTCACCGAGCGCAAAAAGGCGCAAAAGGTACAGAAAAAGAAGGCACGCCACAAAAAGTTGTTCATGCTATAAGAGAATGTAACGACAACTACGAAAAAGAGGACGAAGATTTGAATAGATCGGATAGTAATTTCTTATAATAACCAAAAATATTAAAAAAACAGTGTACCTATTCCGAGACAGATCCTGCAAGAAATCGAAGCGCAGCCACAACAAAGTCTAGGTAATTAAACCATTTAAAATAAGTACCTACTTCTATTGTTTGGCAATTTATTTGTAGTTAAGTATTTAGTCGCTTATACTTTTACAAGGGACCAAATTTATATGATACTAGCTGTTACCCGCGACTTCGTTCGCGCAAAATATATACTGAGGAAACTCAGGCAGTACCTATTTGTATACCCAGACACATTTATAGATACTAAAAATAGCATATAATAAAACAATTTTAAACAATTTCATCAAAATGGGTTCATTTATTTAGGTGTGAAGGCGTAAGACACATTCGTCCGCCATTTCAACTCCAATTTCATCCCCATACAGTTCGAAATTACAAAATTGCCAGAACAAACATTTATTTGCTTCGTGTCAAGTGCCTACATGTGATAGAGTTTAATGGGTTAATCTTCAACGATTGGGAACTTCCAAATTGACATTGATCCCCCATTTCAATGCCAATTTCATCCCCATACAGTTAGAAATTACAAAATTGCTAGAAAAAACAATAATAAGAAAGAAACATTCGTTTGCTTTGTGCCAAGTGTCTATATACTTCAACGGTTAGGAACTTCCATATTGACGTTCATTCTCCATTCGAACTCCGATTTCATCCCCGTACAGTTCGAAATTACAAAATTGCTAGGACAAACATTCGTTTGCTTCGTGTTAAGTGTCTTTATACAGAGTTTCATGGTTTTATCTTCAACGGTTGGGAACTTCAATTTTGACATTCATCCCCAATTCATCACTTTAACCCCAATTTCATCCCCGTACAGTTCAAAATTACAAAATTGATAGAACAAACATTTAATTGCTTCGTGTCAAGTGTCTAGATACAAAATTTGATAACTTTGAAAATGACGAATTTTCATACAGCCGCTCATCCCTTGTTTCTCCCTCTTAGGGACTGAATTTCGCAAAACCCCGTCTTAGCGAGCACCTACGTGCTAATAGGGACCTCCATGCAAAATTTCAGATTTCTAGCATTTGTAGTTTCTGAGATTCCTTGATGAGTGACCTTTCGCTTTTACGTATATATATAGATGTTTAAGTACTCAAAAAAAGAGAAAATAAATCTGCAGCTGCTTCTTGCAAATAAATTATCCGACGATGGCGATAATAATTTGTGTGTGCCAATGTTTTATTTTCCATCGACGTTTTCGTTGCGTTTCAAAGACCGAGGTCATAAGGAGGTCAGTTGATGGGGAAGGTTTGAAATTTAGTACCCTTGGATTAAATTTTAATTACAACTTCAACCATACTTTCTGCCCTTTTCAGTCTAAGCTGACTAAGCTTGCTCAATACCTGGGGTAATTAGATTAAAAATTACACTTGAGATTATATTATTAATAGATCTCACAAATCGCAGAACATAATGTTCTTGGTCTTTACGGTCCGACAGATCGGAGTTGTTCACAAAAAACTATCATGTAAAGTAGTTGAATAATACTTAAAAACTATGTTCCAGGGTACTTCCTACAAACTCTTTAACCAACAAGCCATCGTCAGTGTTTAAAGTCAAACCTGCAAAGAAGTACATCCGTAGCAGAGTAACGTCAGACGTCACTATTGAAGCCATGCCAGTTTGAGATCAAAGAAAATTAAGACAAGTAAGTTTTTAAGTTTTTCATAAATCTTGAAAAGTTCGCAGTTTTCTTTCTAAATCGTCCAAAAATGGTTTGAGAAAGACTCATTAAAATCATAAATCAGCTTAGACGCTCACTCATGAGATTACTCTGAAATTACAGATGTTAGAAGTCAGAAAAACAAATCAAAACACTATTAGGGTTAGTCAGGAATAGTTGCCTACAGTTAAAAAAAAACCTTATTTAATTATGTGTGTGAAATAGGTGAAATATGTACGTGCCATTTATTTGAATCATTGTTTTTATGCCATAGGTACTTACCAAATTTGGAACAATTGTGTATCATATTACACTTTAAACAACATTAAAAAACAACTAGAAATAGGCATCTCATCCAGATGTGTGGGTGAGTTGCCTATACATATCAGGGATAGATGCTTACCTTACTTAACGTGCCAGTTGCGAAGGTTACACAGCCCGAAAAAGAGTCAATTTATATAATTGGCGTCACAATTTTCTGAGCCAAACAAGTAGTACTCGTAGAACCGAAACACCTACACGCTGCGTCAACGTCAACACAACCCCGCCACAGGAACTCAACAGTACTGTAACAGTCGCAACCAGGGAATATACGATGACGACGCCATCGGTCGGTTCGTGCGGCGAGCGTTGTCTGCAACACCGAAGACCAGCCGAGAGTTCAATATGCAGATGGCCATCAAGGCTAGAAATGCAGTCGTGGTGGAGGCGCTGAGCCGGGAGGAGGCGACTCAGAAAATAAAATAGTCCTAGAATTAGCAAGAAAATGTTCCCTACTCTCCCCTATTTCCTTTTCTTCTCCAATCCAAGATTCATGAAATAAAAAGTAAACGACTGACAAAGGTCACGGAACCCGGAGTCTGTGGAGCTGTAAAATTAAAAAAAAAAAAACAGAATATATGTAATATGAAAATATTACGAAATCCTAATCGTCATATTTTTAACACGCTGGTACGTTTTAACGTGCAGTTCAAACTCCTGTCTGACATGACAGATGCTGTTATAGGTACCTCACTTAACACAAGAGGAGACAAAAAAATGGTTCATGAGTTCATACCAATACACAAAGTCAACGAAACAACTAAAGAAGCAGGCAAAGAAGATTTGGAGAAATCAAAATTAAATGACAATGCACTAAACAAAAACAAAATTTAATGAGAGCACTCACTGATCCTGTACGAAATCAAGGATCAGCAACAGACAAGAAGAACGATGACAAAGAGTGGGTAAGTAAACTATTTTAAATAAGTATTGATATGCATGGCACGGAAAGTAATTTGATTTTTCACGATTTTTGAAAGTTCATCATCATCATCCACAGGACTTACACTGCTGAACATAGGCCTCCCCCTAGATTTCCACAACGAAAACTCCCGCGCAACCTGCAACCAGCGGTTTCCAGCGACCTTTGTTACGCCATTTGTCCATCTAGTGGGAGGCCGTCCAACACTGCGTCTTTCGGTTCGTGGTCTCCATTCGAGAACCTTTGTTCCCCATCGGTTGTCAGGTCTGCGAGCGATGTGGCTGGCCTGCCCATTGTCACAAGTAGTCATGCCCCTAGAGGCCAAATTTGGGCAAAACCGATTTTGGGACTTTAAAACCTTATTTTTACATGATATACATACTCGATTATTAGTTTATTTTGATGCCTAAGAGAATTAGTACATGTCGTTTACAGACACACAAAATTTTGTTTCATTTTTGAGTAATGATTTTTTGTGTGACGTCACGACGCCGGCCGCGTCGCGAGTCGGGCTTTACTCTTTGAGCTATGTCGGCTACTTTCGTTCTTTTGCGCATATCTTCATTACGGATTCTATCGCGCAAAGAGACTCCGAGCATAGCTCTTTTCATGGCTCGTTGTGCGACTTTGAGCTTTGTTATGAGACTAGTTAAGGACTACGTCTCAGTTCCATAAGCAATCACTGACAACACGCACTGATTGAAGATCGCCTTCAGACATTGAGGTATTTTGGATTCAAAGATGTGCCGAAACTTGCCGAACGCTGCCTATCCAAGTTGAATCCTTCGCTGGACCTCTTTATCGAAGTTGGATCTAACGAATTGGGTTTTCTGACCTAGGTTGAAGATATTTGGTATTTAATCCTTGTGTTCTATCCAATCACTCCATATTATAAAAAAAAGCTGCTAGACATATGAATTTAGGAAGTAAGTACCTACAGCTCAAACAGTACTGATAATGAGGCTTTAGGTTTAATCTTGCAAGAAGACTGCTGTCCTGATGATTAAAATTACGGTAAGAAAAAAAAAGATCTCTTTCGGATTGTAACACGCTGTTTATATACTTACATAAATCTGTTGTAATAACTGATTTTACCTTGAATGAACCATAAATTCCATATTTAGAAAAAACAATTGTTACCTTATTTACCAACCTTCGGTCAAAAGCGATGAGCAATAGAAACAAAATAGATTTTCGCATAGCAATTTTGCAGGAAGTTGTATGCAAAAAGAATTAACGGGAACAAAGCAATTGGCAAATTGCATTGTCCACCCCCAGGGACGGAGGTTGTGATAATCAGTGCAGTGAAGATTGCAATGTGAAATTACCTGGTTAGTTGCTGCGAAGATCTCACAGCAGACACAACCTTCTTTCAGTTTCTTTGCCGAGGTCGAAAGTCGAAGTAATAATGTCTCCAACTGCCGAGGACTGGTTGCTAGTTCAGTGGCGCACCGGGAATCGTGACGTCATCCACGCGACACTACAGAGGATGAGCTCAGCATCGGCTGCAGGCTGACGATGATCCGCCGAGGAGAAGCGGAGCCGCACGGCATGACACGCTCATCGATCGATCTCGTGAGTCGTGAGTACAAGGTAAAAATCTTTGTGGGTACACTATTTCTACTCGTAAATTGTCATTTTAGTTTCCAAGGATTTTTTTTACTCGTATTAGTTACAGGTTCTAATCTAAAATGTTCTTTCGTCCAATAAGTTTTCGGTTCATTCACATGAAAACAATTTTATTACGATAGAAGTTCTATAGTCGTGTCACGATAATTACTCTAGTCAAGGAGACTAGTACTAGTCCAAGCTTCATTCTAACGGCATATTTAAAAAAATTGAGAGCTGGTTTTCACGGAGCGGTTGCTTACCGCGCTCGAGCGCGGGCGCGACAGATTTGTATGTAAAATTGAATACAAAAAGTCGAAAGGTCGAAAGTCGAAGTAATAATGTCTCCAACTGCCCAGAACTGGTTGCTGGTTCAGTGGAGCACCGGGAGTCGTGACGTCATCCACGCGGCTTCCGTGGACACTCCAGAGGATGAGCTCAGCATTGGCTGCAGGCTGACGATGAGCCGCCGAGGAGAAGCGGAGCCGCGGGTAGGGACGCTCATCGATCGATCTCGATGTGAGTATTTCTACTCGTAAATTGTCATTTTAGTTTCCAAGCGTGTCTTTACTCGTATTAGTTACGGGTTCTAATAAGATTGATCACATAATTTGGTACACAGATAGATAATGGTGTGGAATAACACATAATATGCACATGCTATCCCGGGAAAATAACGGTATCGGGAACTACGCGGGCGACACTGTGAGACTGCTAGTCGATTATAAATTTACAAAGAAGCCCTCGAATTTAATTTAATGTTAGTGTTAATACCGTTTGAACTATACAGCTCTAAAATTTTACATCTTATTTTAGGAGTATAATAACGACAAAATATGCCAACGAGTGCAAGATGTGGAAACAAAGAATGAGCACAGCAAAACAAAACCCCGCGACCAGGAGAACATGCCGCCGGCCGCGGGAGCGGGAGACCAGAATGTTCCAACATTGTGTATCCATTCCAACAGGTCATCTACCAACCCGCTCTGGATCAGCGCCAGGCCATGACCGCCCAGGTCATGGCCTTGACTCCTTGCAAGAAAAAGCCCCGAATCCTAGCCGTGTGAACATTAAATTTAGTGGGCTGCTTATACATTAAACACAGGTTAGTTTTTAAAATAAAGCATAAGCCCATTTCATGTTTTCACTCCTGATAGTCGAGGCTTTTTCTCACAGGGAGAGCGTCGAGGCTGGTCGACAATCCACCACGCTGGCCGATTGCAGGTTCGCGAATGTCGCTTGTTTTCGAAATATGTTTGTCTTATTTGGAACATATCAGTTTTCTCACGATATTTTGATTCACCGATCCTACCGACTTTACGATAGTGAAATTCAACATTCTTGCCTCTAGGCCACTACGGCTTACATTTATTCAAATATAATATTCATTGAATTATTGTACAGATTGCAGTATACACTTAGAATTTCAATGCAGAAGCAGACATTAATCACCCTCACCTTGATACTTATCGTTTGGCGGTGTAAATATAATTAAGTGTTAATAAGATGATTCAAGATCTACTCCGACATATGTTAATGGACCTTACCAGTAGTACCTTCTTGTACCTACTTCGTTGTAACTTTGATCGAAGTTTTATTGAAAGTGTATTTATTTATGACGTACTAAAAAAAAATACTTATCAGTATTTAATACGAGTAGTCAACACGATATATATCTTGATATATATTCGTGACTCGTATAAACCAATTTTCGTTGGTAGTTTGCATGGTAATGTACATCATTTATTTTTTCATTCTCTTACTTTAGAAGTTAGAGGGGGGGGGGGGGGGCACACATTTTACCACTTTGGAAGTGGCTCTCGCGCAAATTATTCAGTGTAGACAAAAATTAAATTAGAAACATCAATATCATTTTTGAAGACCTATCGAAAGACACCCCACACGAGTAGGTTTGATGAAAAAAAAATTTTGAGTTTCATTTCTCAGTATGGGGGGCAACCCAATTTTTTTATTAAACCTTAATGCGGTTCACAGAATATATCTACTTACCAAGTTTCAACAGTGTAGTTTTCATAGTTTCGCCAAAAAGTGGCTGTGACATACGGACGGACAGACAGACAGACAGACAGAAATGACGAATCTGTCAGGGTTCCGTTTCTACGTTTTACGGAACCCTAAAAATGACGTATTAATCATCAGTTTTTCTGTCAACGTTCGCTCTTTTTCTGTCAACGTTCGCTCTTTTTACTTTAATTTTTTTCTGTGCTGCGTTTTGAGGTTTTATATGTAGGTTTATTTTTGTAAACAACTATAAAACATTTTCTCATCTAAATCACATACCTTAGTATAGAGAACGCATTTAGATATAATAAAGTAGCCAAGTGCGAGTTGGACTCACCCATGAAGGGTTCCGTTCCAGCAAGTAACATAATATACATAGTACACAAACATAGTTCTTGTAGTTCGTTGTAACTTTGATCGAAGTTTTAATAATAGTGTATTTATGACGTACTAAAAAAAACTACTCATCAGATCGAGTTCAAACTAATTTTCGTTGGTAGTTTTCATGGTAATGTACATCATATATTTTTTTTAGATTTTTCATTCTCTTACTTTAGAAGTTAGAGGCGGGGGGACACACATTTTACCACTTTGGAAGCGTCTCTCGCGCAAGTTATTCAGTGTAGACAAACATTATATTAGAAACCTCAATATCATTTTTGAAGACCTATCGATAGACACCCCACACGTGTAGGTTTGATGAAAAAAAAATGTTTGAGCTGCAGTTCTCAGTATGAGGGGCACCCCTAATTTTTGTTTTTTTAAAAAACTTTTGTAAAAATCTTAATGCGGTTCACAGAATACATCTACTTACCAAGTTTCAACAGTGTAGTTTTCATAGTTTCGGCAAAAAGTGGCTGTGACATACGGACGGACAGACAGACAGACAGACAGACAGACAGACAGACAGACAGACAGACAGACAGACAGACAGACAGACATGACGAATCTATAAGGGTTCCGTTTTTACGTTTTACGGAACCCTAAAAATGAGTAATTATATAATTAAAAATATAATTATATTATGCTCGCGACATTATGTTTGAGAGAGATTTACGTATATCGCCTCCTCCAAATCAAACGATAGTAAAGTTTGTCCCCTGTCATAATATACCTATGTCAATTGAAGAGTATTAATCTTCGTTTTCCCGAGTCCGTGCTATACAGCGGGGAGTAGCGTGATATAATGTCCACGACAAACGTCAAGTGGAAACATTTTATCCATTTCCCCTGTTGTCATGCTATAGTGCTCGCAGTATAAGTCTGCGCGCGACTGGTGGCGTACTTAATGTTGCCAGGTCAAGCTAATAGGTTCCCTTCCCGTTCATTGGGAACTTACAACTTCATAAAACAGGTACGGGAAGGGATTTTTCAGGGAAGCAATATAACTAACTATTTATAAATTATAGGACAACTGAGATTAGAACTAATGTCTCGAAATAATGAACGCCGTTACAGTGCTGGTTCAGTGCAGTTTGATTCAGTATGACCAAGTATCATTGGTACAGGTTAATGACTGTCTGAGTCTCTTACCACCAGGAGAACTTTATTTTAGTTAATTACATTATAAAAAATCTGTCATTTTCAAACTACACCAACAACGAAAGAATGATAATATAATTTAAACTTGGAAATCTTTTATTGAGACCATAAATAACACTATTTGAAAATTTGGCGTATGAATGCTCTTTGAAGGATCATCTTATTTTCAATAGGGTTTAGATCACGATGGATCCCAGCGGTAACCGCAAAACTTCTTGTCCAATTGTCCATGTCCTTTTAACAGTCATTCTACTTAGTATTGTGGGTCTTCTTTGTACCTCTTTATTAGATACATTGTAGCCTCTTTAGTCTGAGTGCAGTGGTATGATGCGTTGTCCATTACCACGTAATTGTACGTTCTGAAACGCCTATAATAAAACATACAGTAATGAATACGGAGTAAATGATTACAGGGCATCCAAGCTAAAAAAAATTAAGTGAATTTTCTTTTGGCGCACCGCCCACATATTTTCGCTTCGGTGGTAAATGAAGCTGACACTGTTAGGTGAAAGGGTCGATCGGGTGAACGTAGGACCGTCGAGTGTACCCGAGCGAGAAAGATACAATCAGCTGATCTTTACTGCTGTGTCACTGTGTTTCCTATTTTGATTTGTATGTTATGAAAAAAAATATATTTAAATATAACTTGTTTCTCACATTCGGTCTTAAGCACTCACATTTTTTTTCCCACGGTTATTGATTGACATTGGCGATAAAACAATCAAACCTCAAAAATAAAGCCTCAGCTTAAAAATCCGCCGATAATAGGTGGAGATTTGATTCCTATGGTATCCCTACATATATTAGTTGTCAAATAGCTCTGCGTTTGGAAAACTGCACTTTTGGCCTGTTATTGTATCGTTCTTCTTCACAACCACGATTGATTTTCAAGAACTAGACACGGCCAGTACTTTTAATCACTTTCGGCATAATAAAAGCTAATAATTACTTTGGAAATTAATAAATACAACAAACGTAAACAAAGTTTTGTCACCTGACGTAAACAAGAAGTTGACGGCCTGTCAATTAGTTCCATATTTTGCTACGCGCAGAGTTATATTGCGAGCACTCTATGCAAGGTGGAAATGATTACTATATCCACTGACAGGTGGATAAAAATGGTGGAAAGACTATTAGTCCACTCCCCGTGCTAGCCCCGCAGGTAGGGCCGTACCGAAATCCTTATGGGCATAACTATCAAATAATTTATGTTTATCTTGTATTATAATTGTAGAATTGTATAAAAAGTGTGATTTTAAAATTAAATATGAAATGTACAATTAATAACATATTTTTTTATTTAAGTCTCACCCCACTTCTAATCACCTATTCCTAAAATACACCATTATCATAAAGAGTTCGACTGAACAAAATCAATATTTCATTAAAAAATCATCCAGGTTCAATTGTTCTATAGTCAAAAATACATTTTCATCAGTAATAGAGTAAGATCCCAGAGCGTGGGAGTGTCTGGAGTATTGGAATCTTGTTTTTAAGGATGTTGCCTACAACATACGTGAAAATTACTTATTAGAAAATACGTTAAGTAAGTAATGTTTGTATGTACCTTCATTACCCCATATCTCAAAATTGGCCATCTAAGCAAGTTAGCGAGTAAGCAAGTGTTCTTAGTACTTACTAACTCTACTCAATAGTCCACATTTCATTCATGAGAAAGTAGGTGACGTCTGGGAGCTCTGGGATCTCGGACTATAATTATCATACAGGTACTATACTTACAACATTTTAGGCAGTTTGCTATTGTATATCGATTGACATAATATAACATAACGTCTATTCCAAAATGAACAATTTACGAAAATGATAAATGGCGAAGAGTTCTATAATAGTAATAATAAATAATAAGTACTTGTAGAGGTAGATAAAGCAGGTACTTTTAATTGGCTCGTGAGGTTACCGCCATGTGGGATGTTGATTCCACGAGCATAGTCCCAATAGGTGTGTCGCCTAAAGGCCTTAAAGTGAAAAGTCTCGACCGACATCAAAGAGACTTTCGTTTTTTGTTAGACGGTTGGATCCCTTGATCTAACCGTCTAGCGAAAGTATTTCCAGAAGGGGTTCATCCTCAACACAGCACGCATCGTCAGTAGGATCCTCACTCTGCAGCCCTAACCATCGGTAGCTTCGGCTCTGCCCCGCTGCTGGCGGCTGTCTAGGTTTAGATTTTTATAATGGTTTTATAATGTTTTTGAATTTTGAAACTGTAAATATCTAAAACGAAGAAAACGAAATAAATGACTGAATGTCCCACTATCCCACTAATATTATAAATGTCAAAGTATGGATGTTTAGATATTTGGATGTTTGTTGTTCAATCACGCCGTAACGTATGAACGGATCGGGCTGAAATTTGGAATACAATTAGATTATAGTCTGGAAGAACACATGGGCTACTTTTTATCTCGAGAAAATAAGGTAACGACGGGAACGGGAACTACGCGGGTAAAACCGCGGGGCACTGCTACTTAATAATAACTTTTAATTAAGCAAGCCATCACAATTTGCTCCAGATTTATTTCAGGCAGTTATTCGGTATAGGAGCGTGTCAGAGTGGATTTTTTGTCTTCGTTTTGTGGGAGTCGAGGAGCATGTGATACGGACGGCGCCAGCTGTACGCCTGTACGCATCGCATCGTATTACTAATCACTATTAGTCCAAGATCCCAGAGCAGCCAGACGTCACTTTTTTTCTGACGAACGAAATGTGGACGATTGAGTAGTGTTAGTATGTATTAAGAACGCATGCATACTCAATTTCAGATATATGAGATATCGGATAATGCCGGTACATACAAAAATGACTTACTTCACGTAAGTTCTTTAACTGATTTTCACGTATATTATGGGCAATATCCTTAAAAGTATGTCGTCAACAATAAGTTAAAAAGAAATGTGTCTAAAAAAGACACATTTCGTGTGCAGTTTTGCTTTGCAAACACTTTAAAGGCCTGTTCACACCGGAGCGGTATTCGCTGTTAAATACCACAAAAAGATATTGAGCTAGTCAAATTTACCACGTTAGCTGTCCACGTTTGTTTTACACGTCACATGTGGGTTACTTTGGGGTTCGAGGAAACGTCCATGACATACCTACAGTCACAGGTTCTGTCTGTCTAACATAAACAGCTCTTACTTCAGGGACGTTACAAAAACGAACTAGAATTGTATATACAAGCATGTTCGATTGTTGGGTAAAGTATTCGTATATAAGTAAGTATTTACGTTTTGTATTCTTGCTATATTGGTCCCGTGTACTACTTACACTGTTTATCATGTTTTTGTGTGTTACTTTGGTACCGATACACTAAAAACAGTGGTGTTGTGAGTTTAACAAAATTATTTCGGTGGTGGCATTGTCTTGACACCCGTGTACGTACACGGGGGTGGCGCGGTCTTGAGAATATCCGTACTTATAAGAATAGGTAACTACGGAGATAAGCCATAACAAAACGTGCAATAAAGTAATTAGTCTTTGTTGGATTCAGTGCCTACCAGAAGGTTTACTACCTGCTTATTCTTCCATAATTTTGAATGGAAAATTTACCTGCGCTTGCTAGATTAGGGATTCCTTAGAATCCTTATAAATATAATTAAGAAGTAAGAATTTTCAAGACCGGTCAACTTAGTAAAACATCCGTAATAACCTACGTGGTATTTTTCAAAGTAATCGGATATAATACAGGGATATGAAGAGTCAGAATGCCTGTCGTATAAGAGTCAAGAGCCGACGATAAGTAACTGCTGCATTTTACATAATTCCGAATGGTCCCATATTCATTTTGTCGAAATCCGTGCAGCTGTTTTTGCAGTATCAACAAAAATAACGGTTAGTCTCCAGTTTAGCGTTCTCAACCTAATCACCGTGCCTTTTTATACTTTTCATTAACTTTACACATTTAAATATAAAACACATTGAAGATTCCACTTCAGCAATAGATGAACCGTAAATCTATTATTAGATTATTATTAGTGGATTCCTAGTTATTGAAAATTAAAAAATATTATAGGCGTGGTAATTAGATAAATTTAACATTTATTGCAACGGCAATTATAAAGTTTCCTAAAGTTCAAGTAAAATAATAAAAGTCATAATTTCACGCATTAATAATAATTATTTATACACACTAGTCAAGTGGAAAGTAAATGTATTCTATAAACATATCCATTGTAACTACGTTTTCTTTACTGATGTACAGATGTTGTGACGCCGTGTTGTAGCTTTGAGTATTACCAAAGGAAGCAAGACATTTGGCTTGCTAACAATTTTTTCACATTATTTTGCGGGGCGCGGGGGAACGTATATTTCACACATTTGTAAACTTGATCTCACACAAGAGCAACAAACCTCTGTTTGTACTAGTCCAGTGCAAAAAATGGAGGAAAAAACATAAAATTATGTAGTTTGGGGATTATGAAGGATCGATAGGAGGGTGTATTCTGCGCATATCTATATTCCAATTTGAGGGATTCTGGTGAGGTCAGCTCAAGGTCATTTCGATGGAAACGCGTTTAATTTGATATCTCGAGAAGGTTAGTGTTAGGCAAAAAAATTTTGAGACCTTTTCTCTTCTAAATTAAATTTACTAACTTTTTTATCTCAAACTTTTTTTTCATCAATATTTTTCAATTTATTGCTTCCGAAAGGCAAAAAATTTACTTTCTTTTATCAAAACGTGAATCGATTAAACTATTTAAAAATTGTAGGTACTTACTTTATTTAAATATTGTAATCATTTAAATAACATACTTCTTCAAATTGGGTATTTTTTATTCCATTCGATGGAATAATAATGTGAATAAGGATTAGAAAAAGAAGTAAATGAATAATTAAAACTGTTTCACACATTTGTTGATAAAAAAAATAGGTCATAAAATTCGCATAAAGCACCCGAGGTAAAATTTAAAGTAAAATTAAAATTTAAAAGTACATTGTACAAAAGTACAATGTACATTTACTTTGTACAAATTTGTGGAATTTGTAAGTAAATTGTAGGTACAAAAGATAAATTTTTGCCTTTCGGAAGCAATAAATTGAAAAAGATTGATGAAAAAATAAGTTTTAGATTAAAAAGTTAGTAAATTTAATTTAGATAAGAAAAAGTCTCGACAATTTTTTGTCTTACACTAACCGTTCTCGAGATATCGTATTAAACGCGTTTTCATCGAAATGACCTTGAACCGACCTCACCAGAATCCCTCAAATTGGAATATATGCTCAGATTACACCCCCGTATCGATCCTTAATAATCTCCAAACTACATAATTTTATATTTTTTTCCCCCATTTTTTTCCGTAATTGCACTGGACTATACCAACTAAGGCGAATAATACACACCTAAACAAAACATCCACACATCTACGAAACGCGGTTGACCATTTTTGACAATAAAACTCATGTGACGTTCGTATGGGTACGAAAGGGGTATGTTAGAACTAGGCTCGTCCCCTTATAGACTACAGGCCCGTGAACAAAATTTACGGGTCAAATGAACCACCAGGAAACCTATGTAGGATGATAGAAGGGTGTAAAGTCTGTAAAGTATTAATATTCAGCACTATGCCGTCACTTGTAAGCTGTCCATTCATGCTGGTTCATTTGACCCGTAAATTTTGTTCACGGGCCTGTAGTCTATTAGAATAGTTGGTCTAGCTAGAACGTGCGAGCCACAATCGAGAACTCATAGGTTTGAATCCCGCGAAGGCCAAATTATATTTAAATCTTATACGGAGTACCTACTGTTTGCATCTGTGGGATGGTTCGGCTAAGTATCAGCTGGAGACTTTGGAATCAATCGAGAGACATGCCAAAAGGCTCGTAGGCAACGACACTCTTGTGCGAAAAAGACTTTGAAGTCTTGAACATCGCCGAAAAATTGTTAGCCTATCGGTTTTTTATAGGAATGAAGAGATTTGACTATACTTTTGTGATATGAACGTTTAGGCTGTGGAATACGTTGCCTGAGTGGGTTTCCCCGAATCGTTGTGCCTTCAAATCAAGACTGAATCGGTTTCTCTTACGTAAACACGCCCCTCACTTAACATCAGGCGATATGGCGGTCAAGTGTAAACCTATAGAAGTAAAAAATTGCAAATGTATAAATTTCATTCATCGTGAGGAAACTGGCCTTTTCTGTAAATTTTCCGAGGTCATGTGTCATCACCAACCCGCAACTGACCAGCATGTTAGATAGTGGCCTTTATTGAGCGTGATGGAGCACAGCTTTGACGATTATTATTTAGGTAAGAACACACAATCTCTCGGATTCTAACACGCTATTTATGTACCTTGCCTATTTTATAATAACAGCTTTTATCTTGAATGAACCATAAAATCGACATAAAAAACAGTTGTTAATATCTGTTGCAAACTTCGGTAAACAAAACCAATGAGCAATACAAAACAAATACACTTTGCAGGAAGTCGTTTGCAAAAAGGTTTGGTGCGAACGAAACAATTGGCAAAATGCATTGTCCATCTCTAGGGGTGGGGGTTTCGGTAATCACTGCAGTGAGGATTGCCATCTGATATTACCTGGTTAGTTGCTAAAAAGATCTCACAGCAGACACAACCTTCTTTAAGTTTCTTTGAGAAGTCGAAAGTAAAACTAATAATGTCTTCAACCGCCCAGAACTGGTTGATGGTTCAGTGGAGCAGCGGAAGCCGTGAAGTCATCCACGCGGCTTCCGTGGACACGCCTGAGGATGAGCTCAGCATCGGCTGCAGCCTGACTATGAGCTGCCGAGGAGAAGCGGAGCCGCGGGTCGGCACGCTCATCGATAGATCTCGTGAGTACACTATTTATAAATTGTCATTTTATTTTTCAAGTGTATTTCTGACTCGTATTAGTTTCTGTTCAATTGATTCTCCTCAAGATTGATTTGTTTGTTGTTTTTTTTGTCCAACAAGTTTTTGTTTCATCCACAGTCATGAAAAAGATTCTATCACGATAGAAGTTCGGTAGTCGCGTCTTTCGTCAAGTTTATTATTACTCTATCTACTTTTAACCGACTTGATCATGCATGTTATTTTCGTTTTCTTTTGCCAAATTTGAGTGATTTTAGTACTAAATCTAGTAAATAATGAAGATGTGATACTTTTTCAATGGAGTCCGTTTGAATTTAAATATTTTGGTCATAACCGATTTCATTCATTAGTCTCGAGTAGGTATTAGTTACTTACTTGACGTTTCTTTCTCTTCAACTGGACGTGTGATTTCATGTTCTCCTGGTATAGTCACTACTCGTACTGCTCTAAAATTGAATATAACCCATTTTGCCATCCCTTTAACGTATTGTTTCCTGGCTAGCTTGAAAAAGCGACCAACTTTACTGGACGCTTAATTTGCTTATGAGTTTCCAGAACCTAAAAACAAACAGATATCTGTGATAGTTTTAAATATGTAAGCTAATAAGCTGGTTTCCTGAATGCTTTCAGCAGTCAGCCCGTAATTTGTTAAGTGTTTTACTGTAACATGTTTATTTATTTCTGTCATGGTTCGGGCGAATAAAGTTTTATTGAAATTGAAATTGAGCCTATTTTCCTTTATTAACCTCAATAAAACCATATAAGGTCTTAAAGTGCTACTAGAACATAAAAAATATTGATAAATAAGTTCGTTTAATTTTATGTATCTATTTCGATGCGATGTCGCTTTTGATTGTGGCCTAAATTTTATTTTGACCTAAAAGCGGTTCCTTCGGTCCTCGACCCAAATGCTTCTCCACAAAAATGGGGCGACAGTGGGTCATATCCAAAACGCAGTAAAATGTTTTTTTGAAAAAAGAAACTTTGTTCATAGTTGGTTGGAAAGTGGTTAAAAATTATTTTTATTCGGTAGATATCAACAAACGTATTAAAACAGAAATAAAAAACAAGATCGTTTTTAGTGATCTTTATAATTTTTTCAACTTTAGTATTTTATCTTTGACTTTGAAAAAATCGGGAGCATAAACTGGATGGCAAAATCAGCTGTAGATGCTTAGTAATAGTTCGCAAATGTTAGGAACGGAATCTTAAATAACTATTTCGATTAATAAATTAATAAGATCCAAACAATATTTCAATCTGATAGTGCAATCAAACACAATCTCTCCTGTGAACATTAGTATCTCGTGTGGACATGCGATACTACAAAAAACAAAAAAGATGTCCACAGAAGGGACAACAGAGTAGGTATACAATTAGAACTTATTACTTTTTAAGGTTAGAATACAAGACAAAGTGGACTCAGAAAATACTCCCCGGAGGGTATTATGAGTATATATTTTATAAATATATTATGGTAGTACACTTATCAAGCAATAACAGGAACAGAAAAGTAGCGCTGATCTATGACAAAAGTAATGAGATTTTGATAAATTTAACTAGCTTCCGTACAAAATTTCCACGTAAACTTTGCCGGGAAATGACAGATGTACAGAATAGCCATTATTAAACAAAATATGTTTTGTGGTAACGTTGGTAAAAATAAATTTGCTCGAATTTTTAGGTCCACGGAATAGATGTAAGCCCATGTAACCAAGTGTTTATTAAGAACTGTGAATTACAGACTGCGATAATTATATTTATAACACATTTGCTCATAAAGGCATTGAAGTCTTAAAACACTAAGAAGCGGCACGCGCTCTGCTACGATCCCAATGCAAAATCAGGTGACGTCTCCTGATTGAGTCTCAGTCGCAACAGGAGCCACAAGTTGAGTGGACGTTCGCTAACAATTCAAAAAAATCCGATATGAGCCGTAATAATGTATTATTCTGCTTTTGCAAGGTGCACAAACAGTTCAAAGACCAAGAACAAGTTCCATGGTATCACTTTTCATGCGTAAGTACACAAAATCTTTAATTATTTCCATAACAGTTCAATGATTATTACATCTAAAATTATTTTTCTGTTGTAAACAATTTTACAATTGGCCATTTCTAAAAAGAGACAGATATACATACAGCGTAAGAGTGCAACACGACCGGCGATATGTTAGTTGCGGCTATTTTGTCTCTTTCACGCCAGTGCATTTGTATGTCTTTCTATTCTTGTCGAAAAAAATATCTAAACAAATGTGATGTATAGCTATCTCATTTGCACCTACTTCCTACTTGTCATGATGTCTTTGTCATTCATTCAAACGTCTCTCACGATGCAAGTGAAGTTGCACATTGCGTATACTTGTGTGATATTTTCTGCATATTATGCTGTCTTTATATTAGAGCGTACCTTATCTTCGTTTACTTAGTTTCATCAAAGGGTACCGTTCCTTTTAGACGGAGCATTTTAAAACCGTGCGTATTACATTATACTTTATACATTACCGTACAAGTACGTAATGAGACACATTACGATACAGAAATTGGTGCAATAGGAGACCCTTTATGCTTTGATGAAACTAAGTAAACGTTTTAAGAGTTCAATGATTGGTCCTTCAAACTAGTCTATCGCTAATCTGAACAGACCGCAGAAAGGGACAATCTAACACAAAATTTGAGACCACTATTATTTGAATAATAACTTTTTTGTTTCGTACTTTTTAAAAACAATTGTTTAAACTATAATGCGAATATTTTTAAAATCACGGTACCTAAACATGCGTAGGTATGTGTATGACCCTCGTCGGGAAGCGCTGCTCATAGTATCGCTTTATTACAGGATTTCGCTCCGTATTGAACACGCCGCCGAGGGAAGGGGTAGCAGGCCCGAGCTCGAAGCCAGGTGACGACGGTAGAGACTACCCTCCAAGTGGTTCCTCCTGGTTACCAAGACAGGAAAAGAAATCTGCGGATTCCAAAGAAGTAAGCATTCAAGTTTATTTGTAATTATTTTGTTAGATGTTACCTGGAGTGTACAGGGTTACATACTATGCACCTGTACTCAGCCGAGCGGGTCGCGTAATGCTCAGAATGAACAAACAATCTTACTATTGGGTCGACCCTAAAATCGTATATGCGTTACCATAAACTTATATAAACTTTGCCTATCTATCTACCTATGAACAACAAAAAAATTATCCAAAATTAACGTTTTATGAAAAATATTAACAAACTAAAAAAACCAAAAGCGTTCCTTTTTACCCGATCCCGTTAATAATTGAGATCATCCCGCGGGGAAATGGAAACGGTATGGGATAATTAGAATCGACACAATTAAATATCCCTAATAACTACAGGTTGTTTGATTGTCACATATTACATTTATAACCTTGAGTAGTCGCACCGGCAGTGCATATGGTGCACATATGTGCTAACCCAATCCTCTGTCGATGGTGACTCATATTTTTCTGCACACATTATATAGTAAAACTCCTTTTAATTTTCTTGTTCAAATTTCTTACTTATTTACCCTTGATTTGTAACTTCTTTTATGTAGTTTTGATTTTTTTTGTCGTAAAATTCGTAAAATTTTCTTGTTCAGTTTTAATTCGCTTACTTAATTCATTTACTTTGTCTTCTTTGTGATCTCTCGAATTGAATTTTTGTTGATGTACCAGATAAAATCTGAAAATACTTCTTAGTCTCTAGACTTAGAAGAAGTGGCCCCTTTTTATAGGAATCACAGGCACTTCGATTTTTTCGGATAGAGGCACTGAAGTGGATAGAGAAGGAGTATTAACGGTATTTAGAAATGTTCCCAATTACCCGCTTGATGCTGTTCCCAATTGCCCGAAGTAGTGAATGTAAATCAAAAAGCCCGCCATGCTCAATAGTACTTTTGGCGAACTTCAAACCGCGTAAGGTTTGAAAACGGACAGTACGTAAATGATGGTAAGCAAATGTGGAGCCTTTTGAAATCAAAAATATGATAGAAACATCATTCAAAATTGACATCAAAAATCAATAGCAAAAAAATTGAAATCTGTGTCAAAAACGTATTAAATATTGTTTGACATCTCGTGACAGCATGCGTATGGCCTTTCGCTCTTGCTGTTGCGTACGCACTTGGAATCATGCGTTGAGCAAATGCTGAACGTTGTAGTGTAGGAGGAAGTAGTACTTACCTAGCTATTTCCAATTACCGCCGTTCCTAGTTACCCCACTCTCCACTACTGTAAACCCAATTAGAGGATTTAATCACAATCAACATTATTAATATATTGATCTTAATTAAGTCCTGTATAGATAAATGGATAAACTCTTTATTGCACTTATTTAGAAAATTAAACAACAAAATTAAACAAAAAGTAGCAATTGGCGACCTTATCGCTAAGAGCAATCTCTTCCAGGCGACCGCAGTATGAAAAAGGTATAGTGTTTACAATAAAAGATAATTCACAAAATATCTATAAAAATAATATGAATACCTTTCAAGTAAACCAATACTTTCTTTATTGCAGGAATCCATCCGAAAAAGGGCCAAAATAGATCAGACTAACCGCAATTTTTTGTCTCGAAAGAGTAGTAAGACGATAACACCCAGACACCGTGTCAGCCCAATTATGCCGATACAGGACCGTGACGATACTGTAACTGCCGTAAGCGACGAAAGTGAGAAATTGTTACTAATTACCGAACGAAACATATCAAATATGCATTCAAGATTCAAGCTGGTGCTCAAACTCTTAGCAGAATTAAAAGACTACAAAGCTAATAAACAAAGTCAAACACAAGAAGAGACAGAGGGTTCACCAGTCAACACGGTACAAACCACCGAAACAACTGAAGAAGCAGGAGAGGGTAATTATAATAGCTCCACATATGGAGGCGAAGATCTGAACAGATCAAATGATAATGTTTTAATAACAAATAACAATATAAAATTTGAGAGCACCGATCCTGAAATAAATCAAACACCAACTGGAAACAATAACAATGATGACAAAGAATGGGTAAGTAAAACATTTCAAATCAGTATTTTATTCTATTGTATGGACATTGATTTGGAGTTATGAAGTTGTTAACCGGGATTCATACTTTCAACTTTGCATACGCATATTTGTCATGTGTCTGATTTTATGTATAATAGGTAAATGTATTTTCAATTAATAAAATCTAACAAGTACTCCCAGCTCACAAGGCACACTACTTAGTTTTTGCGCTGGCTGTTGAGACCATGGGCCCGTGGTCGTCCGATACTAAAAAATTCGTTAAAGATCTTTCGAAGCGTTTGGTCCTCGCCTCAGGGGATCCCAGGGCTGGCACTTACTTTGCCCAAAAGTTGAGTTTAGCTGTCCAAAGAGGCAACGCTGCCAGCATTCTGGGTACCCTGCCGCGCTGTGGCGATCTCAACGGTGTGTTCGACTTGTAAATTTGTGTATATATTTTGTATTCATTTGCTTTTTACATATTTGTAAATACTGTACCTATACAGGGTTATTGGTAATCAGCCTGCATCCTTTTAAGGGGATGTTAGGTACATTCAATACGTCAACTTCTGTTCTACAGTTTTAAAAAAAAAAAGTTTTTTTTTCTTTTACAAAATAAATAAAAAGTGTAAAAAAATAAACAAAAGTCAAAATTTTAAAGAAACTTTTTGTCTGTTTGCCGAAATTGCGATGTATATGGAATTCCGGATAAAGCCAAAGAGGTTTTCGCCGTTTATTTGATTATGATACGGAACCCTTCGTGCGGGAGTTCCACTCGCACTTGGCCGGTTTTTATGTTCTACTGTGTCACAACTATATTTTTAAATGTTTTAGGTGCCGATCGGCAGTGGAACAACTACGATACACGTGGATCAGTACCGTAAAGTGAAGTGGAAATCGTACACGGCGGCAACCAGATCACTTTTGTTGGCGACGTTTCCGAGAAGGTTGGTATCTCACGTATTACAAATTACTGTATGTACTATGTATGTAACCCCACTTTGCCGTGATTCAAACTGGGATTCTGAGATTAAATATATACATATCTTACTTTTCAAATATTGGGAAATTGTTAGCACTACAAATAAAACCCACTAAAAATAAATATACATTGTTGCAACAGCTTAACTCTTTTGTCCTCACTGATACAAGTGTGAATGAGGTGGATAGAATTCTTATGACTTTGAAATCTGATAGTTCACCTGGCTGGGGCAATGTTTCGACTAGGTTCTTAAAATATGTTAAATGTGAAGTGGTTCCTATAATAGTACATCTAGCTAATCTATGCTTCCAAAATGGAATTTTCCCAACCTCCATGAAAAAGTCTATAATTGTTCCGATTCACAAGGGTGGGGACGGAAGTGATATCAACAACTATAGACCTATATCTATTTTACCTGTAATTTCAAAAATTCTAGAAAAAATTATGAATTCCCGACTAATTAATTATCTTAATCATTTTCATATCTTATCACCCAAACAATTTGGGTTTAGAAAAGGTAAATCGACGGAAGATGCTATAACTGCCTTAACTTCTCTTGTAATTGAACAATTGGATAAGGGAAACAAGTGTTTAGCTATATTTCTAGATTTAAAAAAGCTTTTGATACGGTTTCCGTCCCAATCCTTGTGAAAAAATTTGAAAGTATCGGAATCAGAGGAATACCTTTAAAACTCTTCATAGATTACTTGAGTAACAGGAAGCAGCGGGTTAAGGTAGGTCAAACCATTAGTGATGATTTGGAAGTCACCTATGGGGTTCCTCAGGGGAGTGTTTTAGGCCCCACATTATTTTTAATATACATTAACGACTTATATAATTTAACACTAAAAAATGCCAGTCTGTTTTCGTATGCAGATGATACTGCCATTGTTTTTTCGGCAAAATCGTGGAATACCGTAAAAAATAATGCTGAGGCAGGTATGGCTCGAGTAGCAGATTGGCTTAAATCTAATCTCTTAACGTTGAATACTTCTAAAACGAATTACATATGTTTCAGTATTAATAATCGTACTCAACCTTCTTATCAATTTAACCTTAGAGTACATGAATGTGACAGTATCAATGTGACAGACTGTGGTTGTCCTAAGATAGATAAAATATTAAATACTAAATATCTGGGCATTATTATAGACTATAGACTGACTTGGTATGATCATCTGGAACAAGTGACTAACAGAATTATGAAATTGAAGTGGATCTTTAAAACGCTTAGACATGTAGTACCTAAAAAGACAAATGACTCATCTCGTAACGTATTAAACGACATGTATGTGTCTTTGGCACAATCAATATTGGTGTATTGTATTCCAATTTGGGAAGGCGCATCAAAAAGTAAGTTTATAACTGTTGAACGGGCTCAGCGAGGACTGATTAAAGTTATGTACTTTAAAAAGATTAGGTACTCCACTGAAGCCATTTATATTATCAGTGGCTTACTATCGGTTAGAAAACTTTACTTCATCAATACGATTCTCAAAAAGCATAAAGCATTACCTTATGACGCTGGTATACATAGTCCTTCAAAAAGAAGGAAGGTGTCAGTAGCTCAAATCCCTAAATGTAAAACAGATTTTGCTTGTAAGCAATATAATGCACGTTCGACTAATATGTACAATAAAGTAAACAAAAATTTAGATATATATCCTAAAACATTATACGAATGTAAAAAATGTATCAGCGAGTGGGTAACACCACTTGCTTATAGTGAAGTTGAAAAGTTGTTGCAGGTTCAATAAATATTCACATGGTAGCTATATAATCCTGCAAAATAGCAAAATAACCATTGTGTAGTATAAGTAATAGTACTAATCAAATAAACTTAGCGTTCCTATACATGTTATCTCTGCCACGTACACACGTCATAATTCACACGCACACACACACCCTCACACACACTCACTCTCTCACACACACACACACGTCCACACAGCATACACGTCCACACAGCACACACTCACATCCTCACACACCACACATACACCCTCACCCTCTCTCACCCTCACACACACAAAACAGGAAGAGGGAGAGAACGTATTGGTGGACAATTCACACACAACACCATCTGACCCCAAACTAAGCAAAGCTTGTGTGATGGCGGCCAGATAGCTGATATAATACTTATATAATTTTAAATACATACTTATTATACATAGAAACACCCAGACACAGTGCAAACATTTGAATTCATCACACAAATATTTGCACTGGGTGGGAATCGAACCCTCGACCCTCGACTTCGCAGGCAGAGCTACTACCAACTAAGCCACGAGGCCAGTCCCGTATTGCATTGTTTAATATAGATACTCTAATGTTCAGTAACTTATTTCCTTTTACAATGGATGTACTAAGATTTAGAAGAGCGGGGACTCCTGATACAGGCATATGTTTGCTTAAAAGGGCTCTCTAATGTACCGTAACATTGTATGTATTGTGAAATGTGAAATAAATATTTTCATTTCATTTTCATTTTCATATCTTATCTCAGAATCTCGGTTTGAACCAATAAACCCCATCAAACTGACATCAGTTTGATGGGGTTTAGTGATTTGATGAAATGGAATATTAGGTACTTAATTAACCAATTTTTAAAACTGAATTTACTTTAACCAACTTTGGATTACAACTGCTAACATATTTTTTCTCGTTTAAAAAACACATAATAATCTCTTGTAACCCGACCCGGTTTCCCGCCATTTTTCCCCATGCTATTAGAGGGATATCTCAAGCATGTATTAAATGTAATCTGAATCTTTGAAATATCTCCAACGATCTTCATGAAATTCAACCGATCGGATCGGATCCTTCATTATGAAGGAGAGATCGGTAATAATTTATGATGATGGGATTATGTTTAAAAAACTTTGTTTTATCCGTCGTTTCCGGCACTGAAACCGAGCCATTCTGTGAACTGCGCGCTGCCCACGTATGATTAATGTTTTTTTTTTTTTTTTATAGCATAGAGTGACGAGACGAGCAGGTCATGTGCCTGATGGTAAGCAACATGCCTGCCACATAACAGCACAGTAACACGCAGCTATTGGAACATGATAGTCCAAATCATTACCTAGCACTGCACTGCGCTCGTCACCCAGAGATCTAAGATATTATATCTCTAAGCCCTGTAATTTCTCTGGAATCATTGCCCTTCAAACCGGAACACAGTAATGTTTGCACATTACTGCTTGGCGATAGAATATTTGGCAAAGGTGTGGTACTTCCCCAGGCGGACTCTGCTAAGAGTCCTACCACTACTAGACTGTGCACCGCCTAATGAGATTTGACCTTAAACCTCTCGTGTAACGTAGTTCTATAAATAGGAAATAACTATTTCCAGGGTGTTGGCGACACATTCTTTGACCGGCAGGCCATCACCTGCGTTCAAAAACAAGCCGCCAAAGATGTGCCTCGACGCCAGAATTACATCGGACATCATTATGGAAGTGACAGGCCGGTTTAACGTCAAAGACAATTTAGTGAGGTAAGGTTCCTAAAAAGTTTTACTAAGAAAAGAGTGGTTAGTCTATATTCTGATGGCATATTTTGATAGAGAAATAAAAATATCGCAGTTTTTGTTGGTAACCAGACAAGGGTAGGTACAAAAAAGGTATCCTAATTTTAAATTGTGTTTTTAGAATTGATCTTACTTAACTTCTAGTTCTAAAATGGGTTTACCAAAATCTCATTGAAATTTTAATTCAGGATATCGATTTACGGGGATTACCTTGTACAAATTAGGGGAAAAAAATATTATACTAATATTTGACTAGCAGAACCGTGTTCGTGTTGCTACGCCATCTATTGAAAATTGGCCGTACCAATTCACATTTTGAACAAATATAACCATATTTGTTAGGTTTAGGTTCTAATGACGCAACCTTTAAAAGATAGATACATGCTGTCACGCAACGAAACATCTCAAAAAGTCATATTTTTTCGAGTTTTTGTTACATTTATCTTTCATGCTCCGCTTCTGTTAACAGTAGCGTATTAAATAGTCTATAGCCTTTCTCGATAAATGGACTATCTAACCGAGAAAGAATTTTATAATTCCGACCAGTAGTAAGTACTCGAGATCTTTGCGTACAAACAAACAAACTCTTCAGCTTTATAATATTAGCATAGATAATAGCAGCACCCCACGGCGGAGGTGAATTATGACGGAGACGACTGACTATACAAGAGGTTTTCACCAATTTTTTTCGCAAAATTTTTTATGTAGTACAGGACGTCTACTCTGTTTCTACGAAAACGAAATTTCGTCAAAAAACTCGCGACTTTCCTACTCTCGTTCTACTTCGTTTCGTTCGATACAACATTATTTGACGTTTAAATGTTCTAAGCATACTCTAATTAGAGTAGGCTTAAAATATTTAAACGGACAAAACGACGGATCGAAGTAGAATCGGAGTTGGAAATCGCGAGTTTTTTTCGAAATTACGTTTTCGTTGAATTAGAGTAGACGTCCAGGTATTAGAGTGATCCAGTGATCACGCAACATATATACGTTTCCGGACTATATTCTAACTTTGCACAAAATTGTACAAACATCCGAACATCTAAACATCAAATGTTTCATTTATTAATATTCTCTAAATCTTTATCTTAATTTTTTTAATCTTTCTTATTGATAACACAAGTAGGAAAGAAGACACGTGTAAGCTTGAACTTGGCTTGACATACTACCTCGTGTCTAGATTTGAAATCAATTATTAAATTACAGAAATGTTTATTTATTTCTATGGATTCAAATTCTGTCTGAGCTTAAAATGTATGTCTTGTTTTAGGAGTATTATAACAACAAAATGTGCTGACGAGTGCAAAATGTGGAGACAACGAAAGAAGAAGCAAAGTGAGACGTCAACCAGTACTAAATCTAGCAACCAAGAGAACGAACCTCCATTGGATGAAACTGGAGGGGATGACGAGTCAAACGTAGAATAGAATAAACATTTTTTTAATAATTGTATGTACAAAGGTGTTGTAATTTTGATTAATTTTGTAGACTTATTTTAATAGTGTACTAGCTGAACGGTTACCTTAGGTTCTAATGACGCTACCTGCTGACACATGCTGTCACGCAACGAAAGCTCTCAAAAAGTCATATTTTTCCCGTTTTTGTTACATTTTTCATTCATGCTCCGCTCCTGTTGATACTAGCGTAACGTTAAATACAGCCTATAGCCATCCCCGATAAATGGACTATTCAAAAGAGAAAGAATCTTTCAATTCGGACCAGTAGTTCCCGAGATCCTTGCGTTCAAGCGAACAAACTCTTCAGCTTTACAATATTCGTTTATAAGTATAGATAGGTTTTTTATAGAAGTAGGGCATGTGCCTAATCGTAAGCAAGATATCTGCCCATAACAGTATAGTGTAACGGAACTATAACTTATTTGGGTATGATAAAGTCCAAATTATTGTCTAGTACTGCACTGCGCTGATTTATCTCTGTCCTGTAATTTCTTTGGAAATATTGCCCTTAGTACCGGAGCACAGTGATGTTTGCACACTTTGACGTTAGAATAACTGGTAAAGATATGGTACTTTCCCAGGCGGACTCTGCAAGGTGTCCTACCACTACAGAGTTACTGTTTTGTACAAAGGTAAAATAACAAACCAGTATAAAAATAAGTTATTCAAATCGTAAAAGATTATTAGACAAGATTAGAGTAGAACCTCAAAGTTAAAGTGGGTACAATAATGCATTTTGGTACCCGTCCTCTGGTAAGAATGTTCGTATGGAATATTTGTGATCCGTGTACATGTCGTAGAATGATTTGCCAACCGTGTCTTCGCAAACATTCTTGGAATTTTGCGAAAACACGGATAATTAGATGATTGCTATGATATTTCTCCATCATATTGAACAGAATAAGGATTTTTGCAAAACTCAACTCAAAGTTCTCTGATTAGTTGAGAACTTGACAACATCCTTTCTTTAACATGTGGTATTTAATTTTCTGAGATTATCTATTAACCGTAAAATTGTAAATACCGGCCGAATGAAAAAAAGTAATTTGTCTACTTATCCGTGTTTTCGCGAAATTCCTGGGGTTTCGCTTATCGAATCTTCCTAAGACATATTTACAAAATAGACGTTGTTAATAATTAACTCTTTCAAGATCTCTTTCGTAAGATCAAAACATTTTTTACTATTACCTTACCATTAAAAAAAATCATACTTCCTACGGGAAACTATATTTGAAAGATTTCTATGGAATCTTGCCATGTTTTTATTTGCAATTATTGTTATGTATCTAAAGGTGCGCTTATACGGGCGACTAAAATTGCTCAATTCCAGTCAATACTCGTCAACTATGACGTCACGACTACATCAAGCAATTTACGGCAACGGCAAGACGGCGACAAGCATCAATACTGCGCAATACAATATTGAGCGATATCGCGCAACTTCATCAACTAGGCAATACTGTCCTACACGAGCATTTCAGTATTCGCTCGCTATGGACGACATTGTTCTTGCTGCGGCGGCTTGTAGCGCCACCCGACCTCTCGCTCTCCCCGCGGAAGCGAGACAGCAAGCCGCAAAACAAACAAGTGCGAATGAGATATATACAAAAATTGCTAGGAATTTCCAAGCCCATTGGATATTCCTCAATTCGTATCGGCGACATTGAGCAATATGAAATATCTGGAGCAATTAGAAGCAATATCGCCGATATAATAATTGCCGCAATTTATTGGTCCATTCGTGTCGCCGAGCAATTATTGCCCTCGTGTAAGCGCACCTTTAATGTATTAAAATCCGGTATCATGATATTTGTTCCGAGTGAACTCTTCACCAAGTCAACCGATATTCACGAAAATTGGCATTGATGTGTAATTAAACCCAACTTGAGAAATATAATAGTTTTTGTCTCGATTTATGGTCTGGAATTATTTATAACTAGCAGTGCCCCGCGGTTTTACCCGCGTAGTTCCCGTTATTTTCCCGGGATAAAAAGTTCAACCCCTTTTTTCCGTAACAAAAAGTTACATATGCCCTTTCTTGACATCCAGTGCATATGTGTACCAAATTTCATTATATAGTCTACTAGTAGTAGATTACATGTCTATAACTTTGAAAATGACGGAAGTTTCAAATAACCGTCCTTCCCTTGTTCCACCCTCTTAGGGGTTGAATTTAGCAAAACCCCGTCTTAGCAAGCGCCTTTGTGTTGAAATACACTTCCATGCAAAATTTCAGACTCCTAGCATTTGTAGTTTCTGAGATTTCATGACGAGTGTTGAGTGATGACCTTTCGCTTTTATTATATTAGCATTATTATAATTATATTATACAGATAGATTATTTATTATTGATCAGTGCGGTTCTCTGCAATGGATTGGACTCTTCATCTTCGAATAGTTGATGCTGTTATGGACAGGCGTATTGTTTACCATAAAACGATTGTCTTGTTCGTCCTGTTACTGTATACATAAATAAACTGTTAGGAAATGTACATTGTTGTTAGTTGTACCTAAAACATACTTTCTTGTATATAACTTTAAGACTTGCTCGTACTTTGACAAGGAACATGTTGGTTGACAACTCAATTGTAAATTGCTGTATTGATGTGAATAGTTTAAGCTATTTTTAAATGTTTTAGAATGATGCATGTACCTATTGACAGTATAGAAATAAAAAATGTAAGTTATTTTTATGAAATCTTCGTACAGATTAAGTAGGGGAGGTACGCAATATAAAAATGAAATAAAAATGCATGTAATTTAAATTAGTATTATTAAGTAATTTAGGTATTGATAGGATAAATAGACCAGTAACCGAGTTTTTCAACTGTTCCAGTTGTAACTTAGTTATATGTATTTACGTTCGATACTTTGATTGTGCAATTTTAAGATTAAATTTAGAATTTACAGTGACATATTTTGTTTTATTTGTTTTTCCCTGCATTTATTTATTGTGAAAAATACCATATTTAATCTAGTCTACAAGTGCCTTTTAGGTCAACATTTTTTGGAAATCTAACATTATGATTGAGGTGTCATTCTATTTGGAATGAAATCTAGGTAGTGTTTGCAAAAATACTAAGCCTGCGTATAAAAATTGCAATAGTTATGAACAATTAAGGCCTGTTCACACCGGAGCGGTACCGCAGGTACCGCAGGCGGTAGCGAACTAGCGAATACCGCGTGGGTAAGCGGTAATATTACTGTTCACACCAAAAAATACCGCCTACCCAGGCCGTACGTACAAAATACCGCGCGGGTTTCGCGCGGTATTTACCACTACCCACAGCGGTAGCGAATACGGCTCCGGTGTGAGCAGGCCTTTAAGTGAACATAAAAAGGGCTTTTTTGCTTACTAAGTGCTTATATTCTGAGAGCTAGAGTAGCTAAATTTGGGAAGGTAGAAATTTGAGGCAAGTTGAAAACTTGTCACATAGTTCTACTATTATATCCCTACACGGAGGTACCGACCTGGCTGGTGAGTAGCGTGGTAAAATTAATCCCTCAATTTATTTCCTCTAACATGATCTCTCTTTTTGGGAATCCCTATTTTTTAGTTATAAATAACACCCAATTTACATTTCAAATTGCCTCAATAGACCTGTCTCAATAGTTTTTGAAAACAAAATAAGTAATCGTAGGATGAAATCTATTGTAAAAGGAAGAGAATATGACAAAAGTGAAAGGAAAAATATTTTACGGGCGATCTGAGGTCGGGAAGTGGAATGGGTTTAAAGGGTAAAAAGTAGCCAAGTGCGAGTTGGACTCGCCCATGAAGGGTTCCGTTCCAGCAAGTAACATAATATACATAGTACACATAGTTTTTGTAGTTCGTTGTAACTTTGATCGAAGTTTTAATAATAGTGTATTTATGACGTACTAAAAAAAACTACTCATCAGATCTAGTTCAAACTAATTTTCGTTGGTAGTTTTCATGGTAATGTACATCATATATTTTTTTTAGTTTTTTCATTCTAGAAGTTAGAGGGGGGGGGGGGGACACATTTTACCACTTTGGAAGCGTCTCTCGCGCAAGTTATTCAGTGTAGACAAAAATTATATTAGAAACCTTAACATCATTTTTGAAGACCTATCGATAGACACCCCACACGTGTAGGTTTGATGAAAAAAAAATTTTTCAGCTTCAGTCTCAGTATGGGGGGCTCCCCTAATTTTTGTTTTTTTTTTAAACTTTTGTAAAAATCTTAATGCGGTTTACAGAATACATCTACTTACCAAGTTTCAACAGTGTAGTTCTCATAGTTTTGGCAAAAAGTGGCTGTGACATACGGACGGACTGACAGACAGACAGACAGACATGACGAATCTATAAGGGTTCCGTTTTTACGTTTTACGGAACCCTAAAAACGGTTTAGTTGGATTATCGGCAAAATGACAAATCTTGTGGAAATAAGTTGTATGACAAAGCTATAGGTAATCGCATATGACCTAACGAGTTAAATTATTTTATCAATATTAAAACTTAAATTATCTGTACTAATATTAAAAAATCTACTTTTTCTAACTTAAATATAAATGTTAGACATATGCTGTCGTTGACTTTTTGTAGGCATTTTCAAGCTCCGCATCTTTTCTCTAGAACTCAAAAATAAATCTTTCATAGTTAAGGCAGCGTTCGTATGAAACGCTTTCATTCGACCGTTTTTTCTCCGATTCACTTTGCAAAACGGACTACCACGTAAAAGCCTTTTTATTTTTCGGTTTTTTATATAGCCTATGACACTCAACAATAATGTGGCTGGTGATGATGTGGCAATGGTGAAAGAATTTTTAAAATCGGTTCTGTAGATCCCGAGATTACCTCTTACAATTTAACAAACACACAAACTTTACTTCTTTATAATATTAGTATAGACAAGTTATCACTTGTTAACTTCATATTGGAAGTCCAAGAGTTTCAAGTTGTGCCTGCGGTATTAAATTTCTTGAGCAATTCTAGTTCATATTCTAGAATTAACCATATTATATTGTAAATTCAGAGATCTTCAGTGCCTAATAACTTGCGAAGGCTTATTGGCCCGTTGTACTGATAATTATAACTTTTATAATAGTAAACATACAGGATCCAAGAATTTTAATTTTGGAGGCGGTAAATTCCTCAACCCCTGGGGGAGATTTTTCTTATGATTAGGGCTTATTAAACCCTTTACTATTAACGGTTGTTATTTTTTTAGACCGCCTGGCTATTCTCAAGGACCCTGTATGCGGTATTCCCATTTTTTTCACTCAGAGAGGTTGAGGGAATTTTGAGACTGTAAATTCTTCCCTCAACTTTTATCCATTAACAGCAACACAGCGATCAACCCCTGACCCTTCTACTCTTTTTACCATTTACTATTTGTATTCTTTTCTGATAGAAATAAACGCTTGAAAATGTCATTTTTTTTTTTTTTTACTTTGTAACTTTACTTTTTTTCGGGAAGGTTTGAGGGTTCAGCTTTAACCGGTTGAGTTCTCAACCTTATCACCCCCGGATTTACCTTACAATACGAAGCCTATGTTTGTTCTAGCCATTTTGTAATTTCAAACTGTAAGGTGTTGAAATAGAGGCTGAAGTGGCAGATGAAAGTTTACATGGAAATTCGTAAATGTTCAAGATAAAACGATGAAATTTCGTATCTATACTCTTGACACGAAGCCAATATGTGTTTGTTCTAGCAATTTTGTAATTTCGAACTATATGGGGATGAAATGGGGGATGAAAGTTTAAGTATATGTCTGTTCGTAATTATAGAAAGATAAAACCATGAAACTACGTATCTAGATTCTAGACACTTGACGCGAAGCAAATAAATGTTTGTTCTAACAATTTTGTAGTTTCAACTGGTACGGGGATGAAAAGGGGCACGAAAGTTTACATGGAAGTTCCTGATTGTTAAAGATAAATCCATAAAATTTTGCACTTGAAATCCATACTATTATATTCTAAATGTGAAAGTAACTCTGTTTGTATGTCTGTTATGCTGGAACGTCTAAACCACTGAACCGATTTTGATGAAATTGTTTTAATATATGCTGTTTTTAGTAAACATAAATCTGTATGTGTGGACTGTGTACAAATACTGCCTCAGTTACCTTAGTATTTACTTCGCGCGGACGAAGTCGCGGGTAAAAGCTAGTATGTAATATACAGCAGTTACTTGACGTCGACCCTCGACTCTTATACGACATGCATTCTGACTCTTCATATCCCTGTATCATAATATTATCCGATTACTTTGCAAAATACCACATAATTGATTACGGATGTTTTACTGAGTTGACCGATCTATAAATCTCTTACCTCTTATTTCTGTTTCAAGGGGTTCTAAGGAATCCCTAATCTAGCAAGCGCAGGTAAATTTCCAATTTAAAATAATGGAAGAATAAGCAGGTAGTAAACCTTCTGGGTGGGCACTGAATCCAACAAAGGCTAATAACTATATTGCACGTTTTGTTATCGTTAATTTCCACTTATTGAAATTTTGAGGTTATGTGAAAAAAGTGTTTAGGCAAAAGTTTTAGATCGTTTTATTACCAATAACTTTGTCGTACAACTTATTTCCACAAGATTTGTAATTTGCCAAAAATCGAGATCCACCGTTTTTAGCCTTAAAACGGACCCCCATTCCACTTTCGGACCTCAGATCGCCCCTTAATTATTTTTCCTTTCACTTTTGTCATTTTATCTTCCTTTTACAGTAGATGTCATCCTACTATTACTTATTTTGTTTTCATAAACTATTGAGACTGGTCTATTGAGGCAATTTGAAATTTAAATTGGGTGTTATTTATAACTAAAAAATAGGGATTCCCAAAAAGAGAGATCACGTTAGAGGGAATATATTGATGGATTCATTTTGCCCCGCTACTCACCGGCCAGGTCGGTACCTCCGTGTAGGGATATAATAGGAGAACTAGATGACAAGTTTTCAACTTGCCTCAATTACCTTCCCAAATTTTGCTATTCTAGCATCGGAATATAAGCAAATAAGGTCTCGTTGTTGGCCGATATTTCACAAACTATTTGAGATCATTTCAATTTAAAAAAAATTCAATAAGAAGTGGTAATTTTCTCTAAATATCTCCACTCTCGGAACTGTGGGACCAATATTTACAATATTCGCAGAGGGTTGAAAATACGCCCCAAAACGAATTTTAACATTTATTTTTATTTTTCCAACGAAAATCTGTTCTAAGCCCTTTGAAAACGAGCTCCACTAGAAAAATTAATTTTCTTTTTTATCGTTTTCCAAATTGGAAATATCTAGTTTTTGAAATCTTGGAAAATGACAAAACTCCCTGTTTATGTTCACTTAATTGTTCATAACTATTGCAGTTTTTGTAAGCAGGCTTAGCATTTTTGCAAACACTACCTAGATTTCATTCCAAATAGAATCACACCTCAATCATAACGATAGGAGATTTCGAAAAAATTTTGACTTAAAAGGCACTTGTAGACTAGACTAAATATGGTATTTTTTACAATAAATAAATGCAGGGAAAATAAAATAAAACAAAATATGTCACTGTAAATTCTAAATTTAATCTTAAAATTGCACAATCAAACTAAGTTACAACTGGAACAGTTGAAAAACTCCTTCATTGGTCTAGTTATCCGATCAATACCTAAATTAATTAATAATTCTAATTTAAATTACATGCATTTTTATTTCATTTTTGATATTGCGTACCTCCCTTACTTAATCTAAACGATAGATTTCATAATAATAACTTAAATTTTTTAAGGTCTTAAGTGAATTTCTATACTGCCAATAGGTACATGCATCATTCTAAAACATTTCAAAATAGCTTAAACTATTCACATAAATACAGCAATTTACAATTGAGTTGTCAACCAACATGTTCCTTGTCAAAGTACGAGCAAGTTTTAAAGTTATATACAAGAATGTATGTATTAGGTACAACTAACAACAATGTACATTTCCTATCAGTTTATTTATGTATACAGTAACAGGACGAACAAGACAATCGTTTTATGGTAACCAATACGCATGTCCATAACAGCATCAACTATTCGAAGATGAAGAGTCCAATCCATTGCAGAGAACCGCACTGATCAATAATAAATAATCTATCTATATCTATATAATAATATATAATTATAATATTAATACAAAAGCTAGGAGTCTGAAATTTTGCACGGAGGTGTATTTCAGCACAAAGGCGCTTGTTAAGACGGGGTTTTGCTAAATTCAACCCCTAAGAGGGTGAAACAAGGGAAGGACGGTTATTTGAAACTTCCGTCATTTTCAAACTTATAATTTACCAGACGGATTTTAATGAAATTTGGTACACATATAGACTGGATGTCAAGAAAGGGCATATGTCACTTTTTATTACGGAAAAAAGGGGTTGAAATGAGGGTTGAAAGTTTACATGGAAGTTCGTAATTGTTGAAGGTAAATAAAAGCATGAATCTTCGTGTCTAGACACTTGGCACAAAACAAATAAGTTTGTTCTAGTACCTAATTTAAATTTGAATTTGAAACCTACGATCAATAACAACAATCAACATTAAAAAACAAATTATTGTTAATTATTAATAATTCCATACCATTAATCGAGACAAAAACTACTTTATCTCTCAAATTGGGCTTATTACACATCAATGCTAATTTTCGTGAATATCGGTTGACTTGGTGAAGAGTTCACTCGGAACAAACATCATGACACTGGATTTTAATACATTTAGATACATAACAATAATTGCAAATAAAAACTTGCCAAGATTCCATAGAAATTTTCTAAATAAAAATATAGTTTCCTGTAGGTAAGATGTTTTTTAAAATGGTAAGGTAATAGTCAAAAATATTTTGATCTGTCGAAAGAGATCTTCAAAGAGTTAGTTAATAACGTCTATTTTATAAATACGTCGTTGGAAAATTTGATAAACAAAAACCCCAGGAATTTCGCGAAAACACGGATAAGTAGACAGTGAGTTTTTTCAATCGGCCGGTATTTACAATTTTACGCTAATGGATAATCGCAGAAAATTAAACAACACCACATGTTAAACAAAAGATGTTGTCAAGTTCTCAACTAATCATAGAACTATGAGTTGAGTTTTGCAAAAACCTTTGTTTTGTTCAATATGATTGAGAAAATTATATCATAGCATCTAATTATCCGTGTTTTCGCGAAATTCCTAGAATTTTTGCGATGATACAGTTTGTCAAATCATTCTACCACATAATTATACCTACACGGATTACAAATATTCCATACGAACATTCTTACCAGAAAACGGGTACCAAAATGCATTATTGTACCCACTTTAACTTTGAGCTTCTACTCTAATCTTGTCTAATAATGCAACACCTTTTAGAATTTCAGTAAGTAACTTATTTTTAAACTGATTTCTTATTTTAACTTTGTACAAAATAGTAACTCTGTAGTGGTAGGACTCCTTGCAGAGTCCGCCTGGGAAAGTACCATATCTTTACCAGTTATTCTAACGTCGAAGTGTGCAAACATCACTGTGCTCCGGTACTAAGGGCAATATTTCCAGATAAATTACAGGACAGAGATAAATCAGCGCAGTGCAGTAGGTACTAGATAATAATTTGGACTTTATCATGCCCCAATAAGTTATAGTTGCGTTACAGTTACATTATACTGTTATGGGCAAATATCTTGCTTATGATTAGGCACATGTCCTGCTCCTATAAAAAACCTATCTATACTTATAAACTCATATTGTACAGCTGAAGAGTTTGTTCGCTTGAACGCAAGCATCTCGGGAACTACTGGTCCGAATTGTAACATTATTTCCCTTTTGTACAGTCCATTTATCGAGGATGGCTATAGGCTGTACGTATTTAACATTACGCTACTATAAACAGGAGCTGAGTATGAATGAAAAATGTAACAAAAACGGGGAAAAATTCGGCTTTTTGAGAGCTTTCGTTGCGTTACAGCATGTGTCTATCTTTTAAAGGTTGCTTCATTAGAACCTAAGGTAACGGAAATAGTTCAAAATTTGAATTGATACGACCAATTCTCGATAGATGGCGTAACAACCCGCGCTCAAAATTAACCAAAATTACAACACCTTTGTATATATACAGTTTTTACAAAAAATTCTATTCTACGTATGACTCGTCATCCCCAGTTTCATCCACTGGAGGTTCGTTCTCTTGGTTGCTAGATTTAGTACTGGTTGACGTCTCGCTTTGCTTCTTCTTTCGTTGCCTCCACATTTTACACTCGTCAGCACATTTTGTCGTTATAATACTCCTAAAACAAGACATACATTTTACGCTCAGACAGAATTTGAATCCATTGAAATAAACAACATTTTTGTAATTTTATAATTAAAATCTAGACAGGCGGTAGTCTGTCAAGCCAAGTTCAAGCTTACGCGTGTCCTCTTTCCTACTTGTGTTATAGGTAAATGAGAAAGATTTAAAAAAAAATAAGATATATGTAGATAAAAAAATATTAATAAATTAAAAATTTGCCACCCTAATGCCTGTGCTACGTTAAATTTGATGAGAAGAAAATTGGTGAAAACCTCTTGCGAAGTTCCGATTTTTAATATACCACCGCAATTATCTTCAAAAGTTATAGAATGTTGAATTTCACATTGCTAATTAACATCGTCTCCGTCATAATTCACCTCCGCCGTGGGGTGCTGCTATAATCTATGCAGCTGAAAAATTAAAAAGCTGAAGAGTTTGTTTGTTTATACGCAAGGAGCTCGGGAACTACTGGTCCGAATTGAAAGATTCTTTCTCGGTTGGATAGTCAATTTATCGAGGAAGGCTATAGGCTATATCATTACGCTACTGTCAATAGGAGCGGGCCATGACTGAAGCATGTAACAAAAACGCGAAAAAAGATTGCTTTTTGAGAGCTTAATTTGTTCAAAATTTGAATTTGTTCGACCAATTTTCAATATATATATGGAGTAGCAACGCGCACGCGGTTCTACTAGTCAAATATAATATTTTCCCCCTATTTTGTACAGGGTTATCCCGTAAATCGATATCCTGAATTAAAATGTCAATGAGATTTTGGTAAACCCATTTTAGAACTAGAAGCTAAGTAAGATCAATTCTAAAAACACAATTTAAAATTAGGATAAGTACCTTTGTTGTACCCTTGTCTGGTTACCAACAAAAACTGCGAAATTTGTATTCCTTTTTCAAAATATGCCATAAGAGTATAGACTAACCACTCTTTTCTTAATAATACTTTTTAGGAACCTTACCTCACTAAATTTTCTTTAACATTAAACCGGCCTGTCACTTCAATAATGATGTCCGATGTAATTCTTGCGTCGAGGCACATCTTTGCCGGCTTATTTTTGAACGCAGGTGATGGCCTACCGGTCAAAGAATGTGTCGCCAACACCCTGGAAATAGTTATTTCTTAAATTAAGAACTACGTTACACGAGAGGTTTAAGTTCATATCTCATTATGCGGTGTACATTAATCATACGTGGGCAGCGCGCAGTCCACTCAGAATAGCTCAGTTTCAGTGCCGGAAACGACGGATAAAACAAAGTTTTCTAAACATAATCCCATCATCATAAATTATTACCTCTTCTTCATCATCATTGAATTTCATGAAAATCGTTGGAGCTATTTCAAAGATTCAGATTACATTTAATACTTGCTTGAGATATCGCTCTAATAGTCTAATAAGCACGGGGGAAAATGGCGGGAAATCGGGTCGGGTTACAAGAGATTATTATGTGTTTTTTAAACGAGAAAAAATATGTTAGCAGTTGTAATCCAACTTAAACTTAAAACTAAAACTTGGTTAAAGTAAATTCAGTTTTAAAAATTAATTAATTATGTAATATTCCAATTTATCAAATCCCTAAGCCCCATCAAACTGATGTCAGTTTGATGGGGCTTATTGATTCAAACTGAGATTCTGAGATAAGATATGTATTTAATCTCAGAATCCCAGTTTGAATCTCGACAAAGTGGGGTTAAATATGAGTAATTTGTAATACGTGAGATACCAACCTTCTCGGAAACGTCGCCAACAAAAGTGATCTGGTTGCCGTTGTGTACGATTTCCACTTCACTTTACGGTACTGATCCACGTGTATCGTAGTTCTTCCACTTCCTATCGCCACCTAAAACAAATAAAAATATAGTTGTAACACAGTAGAACATAAAAATCATCTTTACGCAGTTGATGTGTTAACAAGTTTAAATCGTTTTTTTTATTTACGTACATTTACTGAAGAGCATGAGAAAATTTTACAGTTTAAAAAAATGGAACTCTATTTTTTCACTATATTTGATCGTGGCCTTGTCTGGTGCTGTCAATTTAACTAGTAATCTTTTTTTTACGTAAAATAAATTAAAATATTAAGCCCCCAAATTAAAAAATTGTACTATTGGAGCCAGATAGCTGATATTTAATACTTAATAATTGTAAATACATTTCTACATAAAATCAGACACATAACCAATATGCGTATGCAAAAGTTGTAAGTATTAATTGCGGTTAACAACTTCATAACTTCAAATCAATGTCCATACAATGGAATAAAATACGAGTACTTATTTGAAATGGTTTACTTACCCATTCTTTACCATCGTTATCATTGTTTGCAGTTGATGTTTGATTTACTTCAGAATCAGTGCTCTCAATTTTTTTTATATTTGTTATTAAAACGTTATCATTTGATCTATTCACATCTTCGTCTCCATATGTGGAACTATTATAATAGCCCTCTCCTACTCCGTCAGTTGTTTCGGTGGTTTGTACCGTGTTGACTAGTGAACCCTCTATATCGTCTTGTGTTTGACTTTGTTTATTAGCTTTGTAGTCTTTTAATTCAGCTAACAGTTTGAGCACCAGCTTGAATCTTGAATGCATATTTCTTATGCCTCGTTCAGGAATTAGTAACAATTTCTCACTTTCGTCGCTTACCGCAGTTAAAGTATCGTCACGGTCCTGTATCGGCATAATTGGGCTGGCACGGTGTCTGGGTGTTATCGTCTTACTACTCCTTCGAGTCAAAAAATTGCGCTTAGTCTGATCTAATTTGACTCTTTTTCGGATGGATTCCTGCAAAATAAAGAAAGTATTGATTGTGAATTATCTTTTATTATAAACACTACCATACTGCGGTTGCCTGGAAGTGATGGTTGCAACCTTGTTCTTCTTGTTCCAGCTCTAGCTCTATGCTCGTTCAGTTTAAATCGGCCTTCATAGTGTTTGCAGTATACGTTGAAATTGCGAAAGTTTAAAAACAATATTATCTTTTAAGTTTGGATTTCGGGTTTGTGACACAACCCTTACAATCTACTTGAATAGTCGCATCCCCTGCCGCTCTGACCATTTTCGTATTACAGAAATAAACAAATTTTTACTGGCCTTTAAGTTTCTGGAATTATGTATGAAACACTTTAAAAAGATGAATGAAAATGTTAAAGCTGTTCTCAGCTTACAGCATCACCAAAAAAGAATAGGTTCATTTTTGTATACCGACAAGTATAGATAAATATTTTTTGCTTTATATGGGAACAAAATTATTATCACTATTATAAACAAATCTTAAACAAAAAATGAGTTTAAATTACATACGTAAGTTAAATTAAGTCAATATTTTACTGTTATTTCTGCACTGTGGCACCGATTCCGCACAGAACGGCGCATGAGAACGGTCTGCGAGACAAGACAGCGAGCGTTCAATGCTTACTTTGACAGAAATACCTTCGTCGACGTGACGCCTGACCAAAATATTAGCGTTTACTTAGTGAAAGTATGTGTACATACTAGTATGTAGTACTATATGTAGTTAGATTTGTTTCACGTAGTTTAGCTAAGTTCCATTTTAATAAATTTTTCGATAATAACAGATCCGTTAATATCCGGTTATGGTAACGCATATACGATTTTAGGGTCGACCTAATAGTAAGGCTGAGTAAAGGTGCATAGTATGTAATCCTGTACCTACATTCCATGTAACATCTAACAAAATAATAACAAATAAACTTGAATGCTTACTTCCTTGGAATCCGCAGATTCCTTTTCCTGTCTTGGTGACCAGGAGGGACCGCTTGGAGGGTAGTCTCTACCGTCGTCACCTGGCTTCGAGCTCGGGCCTGCTACCCCTTCCCTCGGCGGCGTGTTCAACACGTAGCGAAATCCTGTGAAATCAAGCGATACTATGAGCAGCGCTTCCCGACGCGGGTCATGTGATTTGAATGATGATTTTAAAAATATACGTATTATATTAACAAATGTTTATTAAAAGTATTGTAAACTAATCAAGTCTCAAAATTTGAGACTTTATTAGTAGCATAGCTTTTATCGCGGGCCTGGAGACCGAATCTAAGAGATGCTTGAGACCACAAGAAAGAGGGATGGAAGACCGTAACGCCTGCCATCCCCACTCCAAATTCGGTCGCTCGGTCATTCGACTTGAAATATTATTTTTACTGAGACTTACAGACTATATTTGTAATTATGATATTATCAGTCTCAACAGAGGTCAAATTAAAGTGGACGGATAGCAGTTTCATATGGAATCGTCGATACCGGTAAACTTAAGCTGAACCCTCAGTCGGAGCTCTAACTATATTAGACGGAAAACAAATTTGTATGAAATCATCGATACCGGCCAGTATTAGTTGAGCCCACTAAGGATTGTGAAAGCAAAGATTTCTGCTTCGTAACTTCGTATACCGTATACGTATTCGTACCTACAAATAATAATGTCACTCAAGCGCACGCCGCCTTCTAACAAAGACAAACAACAACAAAAATGCAGGGATGGCTAAACAGCTGTTTGCTACATCGCATTCACAACAATGTAATCGATCGATGTCGTATTCTCAACTAAGTGAGTTTGATGATAACTCGGATAGAAGTGTCACTCACCGCTAAGAGATCACGCGGTCGCGCGATGAGGACTGGTCCGATGATTTCCAAAAGTTTAAGGCGGAAATTAAACTCATGTTTAATATAAATAAATAAATATTGGTGGACAATTATTCACACACAACACCATCTGACCCCAAACTAAGCAATGCTTGTACTATGGCGGCCAGATAGCCGATATAATACTTATTTAGTTCTAAATACATACTTATTATAGATAGAAACACCCAGATACAGTGCAATTTGAATTCATCACACAAATATTTGTACTGGATGGGAATCGAACCCACGACCTTCGCAGGTAGAGTTACTACCCACTAAGCCACGAAGCCAGTCTATATATTTATACTAACTAACGAAAACATAATTAGTTCAATTGCTATACTCACCAGCCAAAATGAGACTTTAAGAAAAAAAAATATAATTTAGAATTGCAAATTAAAAATAATAATGAACAAATATCACTTCTGGAGGAAAAGATGGAAGATATGTAGAGAGAAAATATAAAAACCAGTATAGAAATAAAAAATGTTCCCAAGAAAAAGAATGAAACTTGTGACGAGTTGATAGAAATGGCAATCAACTTATTTAAAACAGTGGGATGCATTGCAAACAGATCGGACGTGAAAGACACGTATATATATATACTAGCTGAACGCGCGCGCGTTGCTACGCCATCTATCGAAAATTGGTCGTACCAATTCAAATTTTGTTCAAATTCGGTTACTTTAGGCTTTAGGTTCTAATTACGCAACCTTTAACATATGACAAATGCTGTCACGCAACGAAAGCTCTCTAAAAGCAATATTTTTTCTCCGTTTTTGTTACATTTTTCATTCATGCTCGGCTCCTGTTGATAGTAGCGTAATGTTTAATACCCTATAGCCTTCCTCGATAAATGGACTATCCTACAAATAAATAATCTTTCAATTCGGACAAGTAGTTCCAGAGATCCTTGCGTTCAAACAAACAAACAAACATACAAACATACAAACAAACTCTTCAGCTTTATAATATTAGTATAGATAGAGATCGCTCTTAGCGATAAGGTCGCCGTTTGTTCTACTAGAGTTAAGAATTTATCTTTTCGTTTATTTATTTTTCTTTTCGTGTTGTGAACAATAAAGTGTTTCTATCTATCTATCTATATATAGATTGAGTACTAAGAATAACGCTAGACACAAAACCTCACCAGTCATAGTAAAGTTGGGGTCTACCATTTAAAAAACGGACTTGCTCAAAATATGTCGGCTATACAATGTTCGAAATAGTAGGAACAAACTGCAAGCCAAATATCTTGGATTTAGTTCAAATGAAGATGGACATGGATATGTATGTATCAGAACACTAAAAGTAAGAATTACAAATTCTGTTGGACTTCTTTATCTTTCGGGTTCACGTGAGGATGAACGAAACTTCACCGGTGATTCAGATTAGAAACGAATCTCAATTTCAACATTTACTTCACACTTCTCCAGATAAGTGACTAGATTTGTTCCTAATGACCGTAATGTTATTTTTAATATCGTTTATCAATACTCACTTGAATTGCAATTTAAATACAGGACCCTGTTCACTTGCACAATTAATCTTCTTCTTCTTATATATAAAATTCTCGTGTCACAGTGTTTGTTTCCTTACTCCTCCGAAACGGCTTTACTGATTTTAACCAAATTTTATATGCATATTCAGTAGGTCTGAGAATCGGCTACTAGCTATTTTTCATACCCCTAAGTAACAAGGGTTGTTCACCATAAATTATTTTTTTTAAATTTTCAGACAGAATTTGTTGTTTTTATTTTTTTATAATGTGGCGTTAAAAAGTAAATACAACCCTAAATTTTTACCCTTTTATCACCAACCCTTATTTTTTAATAGCCATTTTAGTAATTTAATCATTTGACAGTGAACTCCTAAACGACGGGACCGATTTGAATGTTTTTTTTGTGTGTGTATTTGAAGATGGTTTAAATTCACAAATAAGCCCGGAAGATGGCGCTGCAGACAGTGTCTAGGTTATGTCCGAGCGAAGCCGGAACGGGCCGCTAGTCTTTATATACTATAACTAGCTGACCCCGCAAACGTTGTTTTGCCTTAGTGAACAACCCTTGTCACTTAGGGGTATGAAAAATAGCTAGTAGCCGATTCTCATACCTACAGAATATGCATATAAAATTTGGTTAAAATCAGTAAAGCCGTTTCGGAGGAGTAAGGAAACAAACACTGTGACACGAGAATTTTATATATAAGATAACTACATAAACATATTTCACTCACTCAACAAAACACAACCGCAGACAATATAATGTATATTCAGTTTACCTCTAACAGATTATGTTAAACAACAAACACGCTTATACTATAAACTGTAGATACATACCATTATATTATTATCTCAAACTTGTTTGGTTTCGTTATAAATCATCAAAGAACTATAATAAAGCCTCAAATTGATCAAACATTTTCATAACAGATGTCTCTGTGTGTATCGTAAGTGGTTTACAAACAACCAATCTAGTTGACCCCAAGAATCGCTAGCGGCGAGATTTGCTGTGGTACTACTTATTTTGGTCGTTGACAACAGGTGCACTTGATAACCGCTGGTTGCTTGGTGACAGTGGCTATCCATGTAAACCCTATTTGTTGACACCACTGCTTCACCCAAATAATCCATCCGAGCACCAATATAATAATGCACATATTTCAATAAGAAATGTTATTGAGAGGTCAGTTACATTTAATACTTGGATATCATTATTATTTTAAATTACAGGCAAGATTGTTAATACTTATAAATACATATTACAGCACGGACGTTTAAAAAAACTTTTAAACGTCCTTGTATCACAGTAAATAATTTAAAATATTCGTTTGAATGAATATTGTAAATTATTTACTGTATGTACTTATTTCTTAAGCTCTTTGTCAATCAATCAATCAATCAATCATTTATTGCATAATAATACAAAGCTGACAAAATAAGCTGAGCATTGACCCTGTTAGGGCATAACAATATTAAAATTGTACAGTTACAATCTTAGCATAAGTAGATGTAATATTACTTATAATATTATACCTACTTGTAATATTACGTAATATGTATATAAGGATTCTAAACTATGTACATTATTTTTAATACTAATGCCGTGAGAGTGGGATATATTTATAGTCATCTAGGTATTCGTTAATGCTATAGTAACTTTTTTGTATAAGCAGCGTTTTTAACTTTTTATAAAATCTATTTTGGTCGGGTTCATTTTTAATCTCGTTAGGCAAGGTGTTATATATTTTTGTTATCATGTATTCAGGGCCTTTTTTAACAATTTCTAGCTTAGGCTCTGGTGCCACAAGTTGAGTTTGGCGTCGGGTACTTTTATTGAAAGAAAACAAGTTGGGGTGTTTCTTTACAAACATAGCGGCTTCTAGAATGTAAATGCTGGGTAATGTTAGTGTTTCTAGTTTGGTAAAGTACGGCTTGCAACTATTGGGTATGCGGAGGTTTCCTAGAATACGGATACATTTTTTTTGTAATACAAAAAGATCGTGAGCCTCTGACCGGTTTCCCCAAATGATTATGCTGTATTTGAGCCAAGCATATGCGTAGGCATAGTAAGCACTGAAAGCTGTTTTCAGGTTTGTGTTGATTTTTAAAACTGCTAAAGCGAATACGAATTGTGATAATTTTGTTTTTAGTTTTTGAATGTGAGCTTTAAAGTTGAACTGTGAGTCTATTTCAATACCAAGAAGCGTAATATTGTTGGTTTCTTCGATGTCTTCTTGTTAATACATTTTTTCAATGTTTTTAGATAAATTATGGGTAAAATTATTAAAACTTAAAAATTAAGTGCTCTGTGTAAAATAAAATGATTAAATTAATAAACCTTTAAATTATGTTGTGTTATAATATAGCATTTTCTACCTTTCCAGCATTATGATAAAAACAAATGTGACTCAGACTCAACATTATGCCAAAAATACTGCATAAATAAAAAATAATTATAATTGCTTATGTTGATAAAAAATGCATGCAACAAGCAATAGCTTTACCGCGGCAGTCCCCGAGTGCCACACGTCTTTTTTACATACATTTTGTGTCAGATTGCCCCCTTCTGCAGTCTGTTCAGATTAGCGATGGACTAGTTTGAAGGACCAATGCTCTATTTAAAAAGACAAGAGATGAGAAAAGGTTCATCTATTTATCATATTATATCATTACGTGCGTTATTTTATTAGTATAAAAATAAATATCGTCATTCACAGTTCTTAATAAACACTTGGTTACATGGGCATCTTTTCTGTGGACCTAAAAATTCCAGCAAATTTATTTTTTACCAACACTACTACAATTTTTTTTCAATAATGGGCATACTGTACATCTATTTGCCGGCAATGTTTGCGTGGAAATTTTGTACGGAAGCTAGTTAAATTGTCTTTAAATGCTTTAAATCCAAATTTCATTACTTTTGTCATAGATCAGCCCTACTTTTCTGTTCCTGTTATTGCTTGATAAGTGTACTACCATAATATATTTATAAAATATACACCCATGATACTCCCCAGGGAGTATTTTCAGAGTCCACTTTGTCTTGTATTCTAACCTCCAAAATAAAAACACCATTGCTCATTGGATACTCGTCAGTTCCTTCTGTGGACATCTTTTTGTTTTTTGTGGTATCGCATGTCCACATGAGATACAAATGTTCATAGGAGAGATTGTGTTTGATTGCACCATCCGATTGAAATATTGTTTGGATCTTATTAACTGAAATAGTTTTTTTAAGATTTCGTTCCTAACATTTGCGAACTATTACTAAGCATCTACGGCTGATTTTTTTCCATCCAGTTTATGCTCCTGATTTTTTCAAAGTCAAGATAAAATACTAAAGTTGATTGAATATAGTTGATCAAATTATAAAGATTCCTAAAAACGATCTTGTTTCCCATTTCTATTTTAACATGTCTGTTGATATCTACCAAATAAAATAATTTCTAACTACTTTCTAACCAATTACTGCGTTTTAGGTATAACCCACTGTCGCCCCATTTTTGTGAAGAAGCATTTGGGTCGAGGACCGAAGGAACGGCTTTAAGGTCAAAATAAAATTTAGGCCGCAATCAAAAGCGACATCACATCGAAATAGATTACGTATAAAATTTTACTCTAATTGAGATCTTATTTGTCTATATTTTTTTATGTTCTAGTAGCACTTTAAGACCTTATATGATTTTATTGAGGTTGATAAAGGGAAATCGGCTCTATTTCACCTGGCAAAAACTGAACAAGTCAATACATTGAAGAGGTGAACAAACCGTTCCATTTAAATTTGATGGAGGGCAGCGATCAAATCAAGAGAACAAAAAAATCACACGAGAAAAAAGAGACGCCAAGAAATACTTATGCGAATTCTACGGACATCATAAAATTTGTATTTTTTTACGTAACTCGGTAAAATCTGTATTTACTGCCGATTAGAATCAAACAAAGAAGAAGAAAGACCTAACTGTGTGTAACCTAACCGTGCTGTTATGTGGCAGGCATGTTGTATACCATCAGGTACATCAGGTCAAATAAACATGTTACAGTAAAACACGCAAAGCAGTATTGTGCAAACATTACTGTGTTCCGGTTTGAAGGCCAATGTTTCCAGAGAAATTACAGGGCTTAGAGATATAACAACTTAGATCTCTAGGTGACGAGCGCAGTGCAGTGCTAGGTAATGATTTGGACTCTTCATGTTCCAATAGCTCCGTGTCACTGTGCTGTTATGTGGCAGGCGTGTTGCTTACCATCAGGCACATGTCCTGCTCGTCTCGTCACTCTTTATTAAAAAAAAAAAAAACACTTTACAAATTATGGGCTTACTGCTGAAAGCATTCAGGAAACCAGCTTTCCGTTCCATACTATCTTCAGCTCGTAGCTTAGCAAGTGCTATCAATGACTATAACACAAAAAAAACAAGCGAAATAAGGGCGATCAAACAAACTTTCCAAAACTATCACAGATATCTGTTTGTTTTTAGGTTCTGGAAACTCTTAAGCAAATTGCGTCCAGAAAAATTGGTCGCATTCTCAAGCTAGCCAGGGAAGACAAACAATACGTTAAAGGGATGGCAAAATGGGTTGTATTCAATTTTAGAGAAGTACGAGTAGTGACTATACCAGAAGAACATGAAATCACACGTGCAGTTGAAGAGAAAGAAACGTCCAGTAATACCTACTCGAGACTAATGAATGAAATCGGTTATGACCAAAATATTGAAACACAAACGGACTATATTGAATAATATCACATCTTCATTATTTACTAGATTTAGTACTAACGATCACTAAAATTTGCAAAAAAAAACCGAAAATAAAATGCATGAAGAGCAAACTCTAATTTTGAAATAGGTACCTAATAAGTATTAGTAGGTTTGATAGTAGGTTAAAAGTAGACAGAGTAATAATAAACGTGACGAAAGACGCGACTACCGAACTTCTATCGTGATAGTATCTTTTTCATGACTGTGGATGAAACAAAAACTTATTGGACGAAAAAAACAACAAACAGATCAATCTGATCAGAACCCCAATCAATCTTAAACAGAAACTAATACGAGTCAGAAACACATTTGGAAACTACAATTTATAAATATTGTACTCACGAGATCTATCGATGAGCGTCCCAACCCGCGGCTCCGCTTCTCCTCGGCAGCTCATCGTCAGGCTGCAGCCGATGCTGAGCTCATCCTCAGGAGTGTCCACTGAAGCCGCGTGGATGACGTCACGGCTCCCTGAGTTCCACTGGACCAACAACCAGTTCTGGGCGGTTGAAGACATTATTGGTTTGACTTTCGACTTCTCAAAGAAACTTAAAGAAGGTTGTGTCTGCTGTGAGATCTTCTCAGCAACTAACCAGGTAATATCTGATGGCAATCCTCACTGCAGTGATTACCGAAACCCCCACCCCTGGAGAGGGACAATGCATTTTGCCAATTGTTTCGTTCGCACCAAACCTTTTTGCAAACGACTTCCTGCAAAGTGTATTTGTTTTGTTTTTGTTTTGGTCATTGGTTTTGTTTACCGAAGTTTGCAACAGATATTAATAATTGTTTTTTTTTTAAATATCGATTTTATGGTTCATTCAAAATAAAAGCTGTTCTTATAAAATAGGCAAGGTACATAAATAGCGTGTTAGAATCCGAGAGATTGTGTGTTCTTCCCTAAATAATAATCGTCAAAGCTGTGCTCCATCACACTCAATAAAGGCCACTATCTAACATGCTGGTCAGTTGCGGGTTGGTCGATGGCGCATGACCTCGGAAAATTTACAGAAAAGGTCAGTTTCTTCACGATGAATGAAATGTATACATTTGCCATTTTTTACTTTTATAGGTTTACTCTTGATCGCCATATCGCCTGATGTTAAGTGAGGGGCGTGTTTACATAGGAGAAACCGATTCACTCTTGATTTGAAGACCCAACGATTCGATTAAACCCACTCAGGCAACGTATTATAGGTAAATTTTAATTTTTTTAAATATAATTTGTCCTTCGCGGGATGCAAACCTATGAGTTCTCGATTGTGGATCGCACGTTCTAGCTAGTACTACAAACAACACTCAGACCACTCATTCTAAGGGGACGAGCCTAATTCTAACATACCTTGAACATACCCCTTTCGTGTCCATAGGAATGTCAAATAAGTTTTATTGTCAAAAATGGTCAACCGTGTTTCCTAGATGTGTGCATGTTTTGTTTAGGTGTGTAGGCAGGGCCTGATTAACCCTTAGGCTAATTAGGCTGCAGCCTAGGGCGCGAGGATCTAGAGGGGCGCGCTGAAATCATGTAGACTTGACGAAGAGACAGTACGGGTTTCAAAGAGGTCGCTTCACGACCGATGCCGTCCGTCCGAAGGTCCGAAGGAAGGTGTGCTCCAGTGGCGGCGTATTGTTTACGGGGTGTCCTAACAACGCGTTCAACATCCTAATCAGGAACACCATAATAAAGGGGCTGGGGCTCACAGAGAGGCAGTGTCCCCAACAAAAGAAAGGGAGGGAGCTTATCCTCATGTCACCCAGGGCTCCACAGGAGTTTTCTCTTATGCTACCTCTGTGGAACTTCGATTACTTACAAATGAGTGTTGAGGGGCGCTAACTGCGTTGCATTGGCGTCGCTTTTACGCTATCAGCACGTTGGTTACTGTGAGAGGGCAGAGGTTTCACGGGGTGCCGGTGTTGGCCACTGTGGACATAGCGGCAGTGGTAGCAAGGATTAGAAGCTTCGGCCTGGATGTGGTTCTCCAAAAGTTGGCCTCCCACTTCTTCTTCAAAATCTGTTTCCTTGGTCTCTTAACAACACTACCTGCAGGGTCTAGCCTCTAGAAATGTGGTGTGTGGCGTGTCTATCGCGGGCAAGCTAACATTTTAACATCTTGGTATCGCATTTGACAGCAAATCAGCAGATGGAAGTTTAGGGCATATTTGCATCAACTGGAAGAGTGAACTGTCTCAGGGCCCACGCTAAGTGAGAGCGACACAGTTACTAGCGCGCAGAGGTGCTTCGGCCGGTATCTGTGTAACGTCATCAGAAGATAATAATGTATTCTGGTCACTGTGGTGCAATTACGCAGAACAAACCGAGCAACATGCATTGAAGATGTACCCGGGTGTTAAGTACTACTACCTGCTATCTTAGTCAAGATATTCGACAGTGAGAGGTCAAGTGAGGCGGTGATATCCTTTTGAGAAACCATTATCTAGTAGATGGAAACAGAGCACAAGAAGGTGAACTCTCGCTCATCCGCGAAGGAGGAAGCGGCCACGGGGGCGAGCCACTCTGGCTCGAATATCATCTCCACTTAGAGAGCCTGAGATGTCGGACGTTCAATACCGTCCGCCGTCCGGCACCCTATTTCAGGAGGTTGTGGCCTCCAGAAGAGGTGACAGACTGCTGGTTTCCGTTGCATGGTTGGTGTGCAAGGGTTCTATCTCTCTTGACAGATTCAGTAACAGCTCTGCGATAAATTCAGCGACAGGCTCGCTGTCGACTGTCGAATCAGTCGCCAAATCACTGCCGGAGAAACCCAGGGTATACTTTCGAATTTTCCTTTGGGGGTACTGTATGCTCTCGCGTACCTCCTCAAAAAAGCCTTGCTATGAATCATGTTAATGTTTTCACACTAGGAAACAGAGTCAAAACTAATATACTAGGTATTTCTTCAGCCGACCGGAACACACCTGTCCTTCTACTTCCTAACTAAATCGGTTTAGGCTATTGCGAACTCTGTAATTTCAAACGAAAGGAAAGGAGAGAGCAAAATCAATGCTAAGACAGTTTTCGTTAGGCGGTAGACCCCAACTCTGGTGGGGGCGCGTCCTCATAATTAGCCTAGGGCGGTCAGAACTCTTAATCAGTCGCTGTGTGTAGGATTGGTTTTAGTAGGTATAAACAGAGGTTTGTTGCTCTTGTGTGAGATCAAGTTTACAAATGTGTGAAATATACGTTCCCCCGCGCCCCGCAAAATAAGGTGAAAAGTTTGTTAGCAAGCCAAATGTCTTGCTTCCTTTGGTAAATACTCAAAGCTACAACACGGCGTCACAACATATGTACATCAGTAAAGAAAACGTAGGTAGTTACAAAGGATATGTTTACAGAATACATTTACTTTGCACTTGACTAGTGTATAAATAATTATTAATTATGCGTGATATTATCACTTTTATTATTTTACATGAACTTTAGGAAACTTATTAATTGCCGTTGCATTAAATATTACGTTTTCCTAATTACCACGCCCATAATATTTTTTAATTTTCAATCATTAGAAATCCATTAATAATAATGATCTTATAATAGATTGACGCCTCATCTATTGCTGAATTGGAATCTTCGATGTATTTTATATTAAAATGTGTTTAAGTTAAATTAATGAAAAATATAAAAAAGGCACGGTGATTAGGTTGAGAACGCTAAACTGGAGACTAACCGTTATTTTTGTTGATATTGCAAAAACAGCTGCACGGATTTCGACAAAATGAATATGGGACCATTCGGAATTATGTAATAAGCAGCAGTTACTTATCGTCGCCTCTTGACTCTTATACGACAGGCATTCTGACTCTTCATATCCTGTATCATATCCGATTACTTTGAAAAATACCACGTAGTTTATTACGGACGTTTTACTGAGTTGACCGGTTATTAAAATTCTTACCTCTTAATTCTATTTTAAAGGATTCTAAGGAATCCCTAATCTAGCAAGCGCAGGTAATTTTTGCATTCAAAATGATGGAAGCATAAGCAGGTAGTAAACCTTCTGGTAGGCACTGAATCCAACGAAGACTAATTACTTTATTGCACGTTTTGTTACGGCTTATCTCCGTAGTTATTCTTATAAGTACGGATATTCTCAAGACCGCGCCACCCCCGTGTACGCACACGGGTGTCAAGACAATAATTTGGTTAAACTCACAACACTGCTGTTTTTAGTGTATCGGAACCAAAGTAACACACAAAAACATGATAAACAGTGCACTACTTACGGGACCAATCTAGCGAGAAATCAAACCGTAACATCAAAATACATACATAGACTGTTAAACACATTACCACTCCTTTGCGTCGCGCAGTCGGGTAAAAAAACAGAATCCAATGATGGCAAAGACTGGGTAACTAAACAATTTCAATGGCATACTTCACATAATTTTGTATAATTGTAATTATATTCGTTGCTAATTTGTAAGAAACTAAACGGAAATTATTAGAACGGGTTTACATCACGTGAGCTCAATGATGATAATATATAATAACAAATACAAAGTCTGAGGCTGGGAAATTAGTTATATAATCATAATTTACTAAAACTTTTATCATCATGTGTATATCACTACTACTACACTACTGTATATCACTACTAGATTCTCGTTTAGCACTGCCCACTTTAAATCTACTGATATTTATGACGAAGCGAAGGTAATATCCGGTGACGATTTTTCCAAATTGCCATTTACAAGTCTCATTCGAGTTAAACTACCTGTATTCAAAGAGGTAAAGCCATGATCTAAACTGGAATCAAAAATATTAGCACCTCTTGAATCGTTTTTATAAGTCGCCCCCTATCAATGTTTTGTTACGAAACAAAGAAATTAACTCGTCCCAATCCGCCTGTGAAGTAATAACAGAATTCGGACAGTAAACGAGAGATTCGGAGAGATAACGTTTTTAATGTACCTACTTACCTACAATTTAAGACTTTCACGGAAACAACTTCGATTCCATGACTGTTAAGCCTAATTTCGTTCACCTCCGTATGAAGAGATTTATGTATCAAAATGGCAACTCCTCCCCATGGCCATGGATCCATTCTATCCTTTCGAAATACTTTATAGATTGCGATAGTTATTAACAAAATATGATTTCAAAATGAAGGTATTTAGTTATTCCTTGATAATTTCGTAACTAATGATATTTAATACATTTTGAAAAAAGATCCTAAAAGACGAGGAACTTTCCAACATAAAGGTTTAACTCCTAGAACTCTATCTTTATTGTTTATACACTTTTTTTACGCTGAAAGTAGAGCTCCACGATGCCGCTACGGCGTGGACGCGGCGTCTGAAAAACCGGCATATCATCTAAAATATTGATTTTACAATACAAAATAAAAAAAATAATAACTTTGAAAAAAGTATGGTGTAATTTAGATACTTAAACGTACAAAACCTCGGTAAAAGAAATAAAATATTATGTCGATTTTTCATAAAGTTATACCAATGTTAATTAACTAATCTTTTTCCGGTATCTGTTTTTATAAATTATGGCATAAAATAGTCGGTCTATACATTTTTTGCTTCGTTTTCGGAGCTCTTCTCATTTAAGTATTTCATAAAATAATACAAAAAAAATGTATTAAAGTTTATTATTTTTGTAGTTATTATTCGTTTTATATCAACAAAAAATGAAATTTATAAAAATTGGTATCAAAAAATATTTTTTTAGTCATCAATCATCATCAACAGCCCACTAAACGTTCCCACTGCTGGGACTCGGGGCCTTCTCTCGCAAGGAAAGAGTTAAGGCCATAATCCACCACGCTGGCACACCCCGGACACTCGGCCTAAAATCTATACAGACGGTGCCGTTGACATACCTATACTCACACAACTACGCATATGTCGTTCGAACACATTTACGCATGTGTGCGTGTCATCTAGGGTTACTAAATTATTTTATGGAATAGCTGTGACCCGTGAGTTCACCTGCCTGTATTAAGTGGCCTATAATCTTACCTAGTTAGTGTTCGATCTTTAATGTAGGTACATATAACTTTCATCAACAACCAGAAGGGAGAAGATTTAAAACAAAATAGGAGATAATAAAGGTACCATGGACGAATTGATTTTTAGTTAAGTACACTTACCCAAAGAGAACTTTTTCTGACAATATATTAATTAATCACTCCACATATCGCGTATTTCATTATAGATAGGTAGGCTAGTCACAGAACATTAGATTAGGTACAACAACGTTCATAAGTTGCAAGGCGTCATCACAGTTCACTAGGTATATCAGAGTATCATACACTGCACAAACTAATTATTTACAGCTCATGTCAGCACAGTAAAGAAAAACAAGACGATTTTTCAACTCAAAACTCACAATTCAATTTTGTAAACAAACTCGAACCGGCCGGAAAGATAATGTTGCTAGTTCCGGATTTAATTTATTCCTAATTGCTTAAAAAATATTACTTTTGTATATTGATAAATAGTGATTTATTTATTCGCATTATAGTACGGATCGCATAAAACTTTAAATAAGTATTGTGAGAATAGTAAGTGAGTCTATTATACTCAAATCACAATCATATTTGCGCCGAATAAACAAAAATCAGTTTTAATTTCAAATTAAATTCAGAAACTTAATTGACCAAATTTCAACGACGATCATAAAAAACTTGAACAAAAATAAACGAAAGTAATTTTTAGTTTTGTTTTCATCTGACCTCGGCACAAAATAATTGTATCTAATCTCAAAAAAATCTAATAATTGTATGTAAATATATTTTAGGAAAAAAAAATACACCACTCCCATAACCCAAATTAGTGGCTAACATGTTTTTTTATTAGTGTAGTTTTGTAGGCGTTTTTTTTTTAAAGTTCACCAATACTGTTTGCAATCCGATGTAATCATCATCATCATAACATCTTAGCAAATACCTCTCTTCAAGTACGCCTCATATCCCAGGCCTATGCTAGTGCTGTGCTTGTGCTAGTACTTGTCCAGATTTGACCCGCGATGTAAGCATACTGATAATTGAATACAAAGTCCAAAGTACATTACCAAAAATAAGCGTATTATCATGAATTATTTTACTTACACTCGTTAAATTTGAATTCAATTCCAAGGCCACCCATCGCAAAAAGAACCTAAGCATATTCGTGCATTGTTTGATATATATCTTTATGACTCAGCCGGTATATATTATTTATGTATCATTAACACCAAATTATACAATATATTTTGTTCCATAAAACGAGCTTTTGACACGAACTTCTACAAAACTTCTACAGGCAAAAAAACGCAGGTTAGCCACTCAAACGGATGATGATGATAGTTTAGAATACTATTACTAATAACTTAAAATCCGAGGTATATCAAAAAACCCAGGTGTGGCACCTGGGTTTTTTCAATGTGATTTGGGCTTATGTCCTTTGTTTCACAATAAATGGAGCTATCACGTAAGAAACATATAAACGAATTGAGATCCGTCTCCTTTTTTGAAGTTGGTTAAAAATTAAACTAAATCGTAGTAGTACCGGTAGTACTAGAACCGGTAAAGTTTATAAGTCAATGTCAAAGCCGTTAATTACTGAATAAGTTTTAGTTTAAAAATATCGTTAATTTTTTTTGGAACTATCCATTCCAATAGTCAATGTACTCGTATCCTCTTACTGCGTTTAATGAACGGTTTTTGCGAAATCTTAAATAAGCATACTACTAGATGAAATCCTATATTCATTGTTCACTATTGACCGACATAATATATACATGGACGCACATAAAAGTACAGATAGTCTAATATAGAACCTCTTTCTTTTTTTGAGTCGGTTGAATGCTAAGAAATAATCACTTACCATTAAATCTGAATAGTAGCAATCTTAGTACAAAAACCCACTAAATTGGCAACACTAGTGACTAGTGACTTCGTGAATTCCGAACTATTCTCCGCGCCATCACTCGTTACCATACGTTATTGGCGCCACTGACGTATTTCACAACGATTAACGAAAGCCGCAGTTTGAAAACAACGAGTTTAATAATTTCGTCACAGCACTTCAGTGTTGGCGCGTACTTCTAACCAGAATAGCTAACACAGTTTATAAAAATGATTCAATCTTCGTAGAAATTCTTATGAAATCAAAAATCTCTTATTCTTGTTTCGTATAATAGACGAAAAATTTGGTACCATTTTGTTAAATAATACAGCATCATGGTCGTATTCTCATAGAAAATTATCGTCCGATATAACCCTTCGTTGAGTGCTTCTCGCGGTGCTTGCGGGGAAGGAAGCTTGAAACTGGCGGGGGGTGGGGAGTGTCCGTTCTATCTGTATTATCTATTCTATGACGCTGGCCCAGTGCGGGTTGGTGGATGACACAACCCGCACTGGGCCAGCGTGAAATGACTTGGAAAGATTCTAGGTACATGTCGGTTTCCTCACGATGTTTTCCTTCATCGTTTTAAGTTAGCGGTATTACGCACATGACTTCGAAGACGGTCCGTGTGGGGTTTGAACCCGGGGTCTCCGGATCGGCAGGCACCGTTCTCCCGACTAGACCAGCCGTAACTTAATTTTTTTAGTCATATCTTACTATTGCTGTTTTTGCATCTAATATGCGAGAAAGACGAAACGAAAAGATTTTTGGGGACTGTGTCAGCTTCGTCCGTGAGAAAGAACCTGTAAATAGAAACCTCACACGTGGTCCCTGGGTGGTGCTAAACAGCTGACAAAATACCGGTGGTAGGCCTCGGCCGTGGCTGGTGACCACCCATCAGACTTAAGTCATGCCGCCAAGCGGCCTAGTCGTGTTCCGGCCATGTTGTCTGATGACGCCATTTGGGAAGACGGGTCAGAGCAGTTGCTGCATAACTGCAAGACCGGATGCCACACAACAATACTTTGCATCGGAAAGCTAGTCGTGGAGGGTAGCGGGATCCGAGGCACGGTTACCGCGACCGACCGCAGACAGTAGGGGGCCCAAGTAGTGAGCTAGCCCCTCATGAAAGGCTGCCCCGCCATCTAGCGAAAAATCCCGGGATGCGCTATCCTGCCGGTTGGCGACCGGATATCAAGGCCAGATAGACATCCCCGGGGGGGCTCGGGCGTCCCCGCAGTCTCCAGGCTAGTTTCCCATAGATGTATTCGTGTTGTGTGTTGTGGCCGTTGGTCAGCAGTATGTAGCCTCGTTCTACTTCCGTTTTCCCACCGTAATTCACCCTCAAACAACAATGATAAAAGTTAAAAACAGAAATAAAGTTCATATGCGGCTGCACTCCTTGATTCTTAAAGTGCACCTCGAGAACATCCGAGGCCTGCACTCAAATATCACAGCAGTCCACCACCATCTGGAGACTGAGCAGCCATCACTGTTTTTTCTTACGGAGACGCAGATAGGGCGTCCGTCGGACGTGGCGTATCTAACATATCCTGGATACACGCTGGAGCACAACTTTAAGCCACGTGCTGGAGTGTGCCTGTACGCCCGTGACGATATCTGCTGTCGGCGTCTCCGTAACCTTGAGGACACCAGATTCTCTGTTCTTTGGGCGCTGATAGACACAGGCATAGACAAAATTGTGTATGCCTGTGTCTATCGGTCGCACAGTGGGGATCTGGAGACAACTAGGCTCATGGAATATTTGAGTGAGGCGGCGGATGCGGCTCAGCAAAAGTACCCATCAGCCCAACTAGTGTTACTGGGGGATTTTAACGGCCATCACAAAGATTGGCTGTTCCCATACCGGGACACAGACCACGCTGGGCAGGAAACGAGAAAGCTAGCTTTGTCGTTAGACCTGACCCAGCTGGTTCAAGGGGCCACTCGGGTACCTGACGTTGAGTCGCATACTCCTTATTGTTTAGACCTTCTGCTGACAACTGATCCAGACCGATATTCCGTGGCGGTATCTTCGCCGTTAGGCAGCTCCGACCACTGTCTGGTGAAGTCAGTATCAATGTACCATCCGCCCGATCCAAGCCCTAGAGGCAACCGGCGGTTGTGGCGATACAAGTTAGCAGATTGGGATGAGATGCGTTCTTTTTTTGCGTCTTACCCATGGCAGTCATTGTGCTTTTCTTCGGGTGATCCTTCAACTTGCGCGGATGCTGTGACTGAAGTGATCCAAACGGCTATGGAATATTTTATACCATACTCTGACGTTCCAGTATCCAGCAAAGCTCGCCCTTGGTTTGGTCCCCAGTGTAAAAATGCTGAAGCATTTAAGCATGAGGCTTACCTAGCTTGGGTTGATGCTCGACAACGTAAAGCAAAGGACACACACCAGAAGAAGAAAGCGTTTAACAAGGCTGCTAAGGCATGCAAAAAGGTTCTACAGAGGGCTCGATTTGACCATATTAGTCGAATAGGGAACAAACTAGCTTCATACCCTACGGGCAGCAAAGCGTTTTGGTCCCTAGCTAAATCAGTCGAATCAAACTTCTGCCGCCCCTCACTACCTCCAATGCTTAAACCTGATGGGACGCTGGCTCACACCGCTATAGAGAAGGCAAACTTGTTTGCATCTCAGTTTGCGGAATCTTCACATCTAGATGCTGGTAGTGCGATACCCCCAACTCCACCTGGCAGTCCGACTGTAATGTCTGAAATACATATTCGCCAGAAGGAGGTTCGTAAAGTGCTACGCAATCTAGATGTGAATAAAGCCAGTGGCCCGGATGGAATTCCAGCCATAGTACTGAGGGTTTGTGCACCCGAGTTGTCTCCAGTACTAACACGCCTGTTTAGACTTTCTCTCCAAACTGGGCAAGTGCCGAAGTCGTGGAAGCTTGCTAACGTACAACCTGTGCCCAAAAAAGGTAGTCGTACTGACCCTGTCAACTACAGGCCCATCTCAGTCACGTCCATACTCTGTAAGACTATGGAACGTGTCTTAAACCACAGGCTCCTGACATACCTAGAATCGAACGACCTCCTCAGTGACCGTCAATACGGGTTTCGCCGGAACCGGTCCACTGGGGACATTCTAGCGTATGTCACCCACATCTGGAGTGAAGCTATCGAGAAACACGGGGAAGCACTTGCAGTCTCCCTGGATATCTCGAAGGCTTTCGACAGGGTTTGGCATGATGGCCTTATAAGCAAGCTTTCGGGCTATGGTTTGTCACCTGGGTTTATTGCGTGGATATCGGACTTCTTGAGGGATCGATCCATACGAGTCGTCATTGATGGCTGCTCGTCGGATCAAATGGCTATCAATGCCGGAGTTCCTCAGGGGTCGGTACTCTCTGCGACGCTCTTCCTGCTACATATCAATGATCTGTTGAAGCCCGGTATCGTTGGGTATGCAGATGATACCACCGTCGTAGAGAGTTATATATCCAGCGCAAGAGCCAGTGGACAACAAACTCAGCTACTGAGAGAAGGTATGGTCGAGCGTTTGAACTTGGCCCTTGAGGCAGTCTCCACATGGGGCGATGCCAATTTGGCCAAGTTTAACGAAGGAAAAACACAGGCATGTTTATTCTCCGCTAAAAGGAGTCCATTCGAACTGGCTCCTACTTTTCGAGGTGTATCCGTGCCGGTTACTGACCATCTCGAGCTTTTGGGCGTTTCTTTGTCATCGACGCTCAACTTTGGCACGTATATTGAGTCTAAGGCTAAATTAGCCGCCAAAAAACTGGGTGTCCTCTCAAAGGTGCGAAGATACTTCAACTCTGAGCAGTTGCTCACGTTGTACAAAGCACAGATTAGATCCTGTATGGAGTACTGTTCGCACCTTTGGGATGGATCGGCTAAGTATCAGCTGGAGACTCTGGAATCGATTGAGAGACGTGCCAAAAGGCTCATAGGCAATGACACTCTTGTGCGTAAAAGACTTCAAAGTCTTGATCATCGCCGCAAGATTGCTAGCTTATCGGTTTTTTATCGGATACACTTCGGAGAGTGTGCAACTGATCTATATGATTTAATACCACCTTGCCCTTTCTTCTATCGGAATTCTCGTATCTCAAAAAAGCGACATCGTTTCATGGTTGATGTTCCAAAAACACGAACGAAGAGATTTGACTCCACGTTTGTGATAAGAACGTCTAGGTTGTGGAATGCGTTGCCTGAGTGGGTTTTTCCCGTTGGTTACAATCTGGGTGTCTTCAAATCGAGAGTGAATCGGTTTCTTCTAGGTAAGCACGTTCCATCGTAGATCGCATCGTCGCTTAACATCAGGCGAGATGGTGGTCAAGTGCGAACCTATCACAGTTAAAAAAAAAAAAAAAAAGAGAAAGTTTTGAGAAACTAAAAAACTAACTCGTATGAAAAAAATATTTTTACAAAATCTTTTCAAAGAACTCTCCACCAGCCTCTATACAAAGTTTCATGTGTCTGAATCAATTTTTAAAACATTTTTTCCAGTTCTCCGCAGACACCTCTTCCACGGCCTTCTCAAACGCTGTTAGCGCGTCTTCCGGCGATGAAAACTTTATCCCTTTGAGCTGATTTTTAATTTTATGGAATAAAAAGAAGTCATACGGAGCCAAATCAGGACTGTAAGGAGGGTGCCCCAAGACTCTGACCGGTGCAGAGTCCAGGAAGTCCCTCGTTTTGATCGCAGAGTGCGCGGGCGCGTTGTCGTGGTGAAGAAGAACCCCGCGGAGCCCGGTGTTCGGTCGCTTGTTTCTCATTGCAGAAAAAACTTCTGGCAAGTATTTTATGCTGTACCATTCGGCGTTGATACTGCTTTAGTCTCGAAGTGGAATTGAAATTAGGTACCCCGTCAAAGTGAAGAAACTAGCGATCAAAATTTTCCTTGCGCTCCTCGATCGCTTCACTTTCGTAGGTTGGTTCATTTTGAAACAGCCAAACTGTCGACTGACGCTTTGTTTCTGGATCGTATTGATAAATCGAGGATTCGTCACCTGTCACAATGTCGTAAACGCGCCGTGACGAGCCTGCATCAAATTTTTGTATCATTCACCACCACACGGCACCAATCCACACGGGCCTGCTCTGAGATTCGGTGAGGTTGTGCAGCACCCAGCGGGAAACTATCCTCCTTACGCGAAGGTGCTCGTGCAAAATCTTGTAAACACTTCCTGAACCAATGTGCAGATACTCTGCACATTGGTTGCTGAATGTCTTCTTACGTAATGCGTCTGTTTTCTTGAATTTTTTTTTTTCTGCCAGCTAACTTTGTTCGGTGACAGCCGTCGTAGGACGACCACTCCTTTGTTCATCCCCCAAAGTAAAACGACCGCATTAGAACTCGTTACACCAGAGGTAGATGGTTGTTTTTAAAGGTTCTTCATCCATAAAACCAATTCGAAGTCGATCAAATGACTCGTCAGGTTTTAAGCCACATTTGAAATCGTAAAAAATCATAGCACGAAAATGTTCTCGGCGCAGATCCATTTTTATAGAAACAAAAAAATTTAATTGTCTCTCAAAAAATGCGGAGGGAAATTTGAAAATCGAACAGATGTATTTTTACTTTTAAATAATCGAAGTTTTCAAAATAATAACTAGTGGCCAGTGTCTTATACCTACATAAAAACTTTTTTTCGCAAAACTTTCTGAGTTACCTGGTAGGTATAAAAGTATAAATTAACATTACAAGAAAAAAAGTTACGACATTTGTTAATGAAATTGTTTATGGAAAAACCAGGATGTCTTGGGATTTAACATTTTTTTTACCATCGTATTGCATATTATGTGAAATAATGATGTTTTTGTAAAAAAAAAAAAATGCTTTATATGTATGATAAGTGACTTAAGTGTGGTTAATGTTTATTTTCGACTTATTTTGTACGTTCGTTGTTCCAAAACTATAGTAAAGTTGTTGATTAAGAAACATTTATCAATAAATATAAAAATAAAACATGTGGCTTCATTTATTTTGAATATTTGTCTTAAAAGAAAAAGTATGTCATCTTAAGCTCAATTCGCCTACTTATTATGCACAGAAACAGAAACACACAGACATAGAACAAATATCCGTATTTATCACACCATAATTTGTCCTGGATGGGAATCGAACCACACCACGGCCAGTTCATCATCATCAGCCGCAAGACGTCTACTGCTGAACATAGGCCTCCCCCTAGATTTCCACAATGAACGGTCCTGCGCAACCTGCAAAAAGCGGTTTCCAGCGACCTTTGTGAGGTCATCTGTCCATCTAGTGGGAGGCCGTCCAACACTGCGTCTTCCGGTTCGTGGTCGCCACTCGCCAGTTACAGTTACTTCTCCTGTATTTTCTTTTCCGTGGACACGCATTATTTGCAATACGCAGGTAGGTAAGAAGTAAGTACCTAAAACGTACGTACCGAGATAAATAAATAAATATTGGTGGACAGTTCACACACAACACCATCCGACCCCAAACTAAGCAAAGCTTGTATGATGGCGGCCAGATAGCTGATATAATACTTATATAGTATTAAATACATACTTATTATACATAGAAACACCCATACACAGTGTAAACATTTGAATTCATCACACAAATATTTGCACTGGGTGGGAATCGATCCCACGACCCTCGGCTTCGCAAGTAGAGCTACTACCAACTAAGCCACGAGGCCACCCACGAGATCATAAATTTATATGTAGCAGTAATTTGTAGGTACTACGTAATATCAACCAGAAATAATAATTAGGTAGGTAGGTAGCTACTTCCGAGAAAACGGAACAATTAGCAAACATTTTCAACTATTGTTTTGATTGTTTGTTAAAAAATTACGCTAAATAAACTTTACAAAAAGCAATACAAAATTTTATTTCATTATTCCCATTTTCCATTTCTTACAAACAGGATAAAAAGAATTTGAAGCAAGATCGACTAGAAATGTTATGGTAATTAAATTTCACACAGTTCGACATATTTTTTCTGAATAAATTATTTTGTTTAAAAAATTATCCATCGTTACGTACCTATATTTGTATTTAAGCGTGAAGAAAAGAATACATTCTGCATAATTAAATATACTTAACTCATATTATAGACAGCCCTGTCATCGTAATAAAATCTGTCGTGTTGTTATCCAAATATTTCGTTGCTTTTTAAGGGCTATTTTTGTATGGAACAGCGTATTCTTTTCACGTTTTAAGGTTGACCACAGAGTAATAGTTTTATACAATAAATGTATGTAGTCTTTCAGCTTAGTGTTCGGTGTAACCTTAAATAGCTTTATCCCACTTAACTTCTTTTAAATCTTATTGGTATTGTACGAGAAAGAACTGTGTAAATTTAATACCAAGTAAATGTACAAAATAAATAATAATTCTTACTTCTTCCCTGGCATAAATTACAAAAAAATATTGTGCCTAATCACACAATGACTCTGAAAATCTGAAATCTGAAAATATATTAGACTGAGCAATGCCCCGCAACTACATGCCTATCTTTATGCTTTTAAGTGAGAATTATACATAACGTCGTACCTATGTATTTAATTATGTAAGTACCTATCTTATTTATGGAACTAAAAACATATTTTATTGTGGTAAAAAAATTGCATTTATGTTTTTAGGTAGGTAAGATATATACATATCTATGAAATTTCTAGTTAGGATGTAGGTAATCCTGGGAGACGAGACACCGCGTAATAAATAATTATAAGTACTACAATGTTTGTCGTCAGTTTGTACATATTAAGAAGATGTTTGAGCCAATACCACAATTCGTGAAAGTTATGTGTTTTCTATCTATTCAAAACCAAAATTTCATAACATTTGAAATACCATCGATATAAAACAGTGGATGTGTTCTGAGCACCTTGAAATTGTTAACAAACTGCATCTCTGTGTGTAGCGCGAGTGGTTTACAGTTGTAAACTACTGACACTACTCACCAATCTACTTGACCCCTAGAATCGCTAGCGGTGAGGTATGTTGCGGTTCTACTTATTTTGGTTGTTGACAACGAATAGCTATTAGAGGTACGAGTATGAACGTCCAGCGTTCACCGCTTTCTACAATCGACTAAAACGGAAAGAGTGAGCTCACTCTTCCCAACGATAACATAATTCCGTGCGCTTCCGTGCGTTTCCGTTGATTTATACCTATCGATGGGAAATACGATTCATAAATTAATATTCTTATTGCCAATTTTTTGTATTTTATGCCAGCCAGATTTCACATTAACTATTAGCTTGAATATAAATGCATTTAGAAGCCTAGCTCCCTTGCTGGAATATGCCGGGAGGGGAGAGTATCAAGTCCAGGTTAGTACTGGCGATGATGGCCCTCATGAGCATCATCTCATCAGGGGTGAACCGCCAGCCGCTGAGGTTGCCCAAGCTCTGCAACTTAGGGAGACACTCCATGACCAGTTCAACAGTTTCACAGGACAGCCGTGGTGCGTTCGGAAACCATATAGCTTCGAGGTTCTCGAATTTGTAACGGCGGACCATTCTGGAAATAATTATAAATCTACATAAATAAATAATAAATAGCCTGGGTTGAAATGTTTAATTATAATACATACTAGCTTTTACCCGGGACTTCGTCCGCGCAAAGTAAATATTAAGCCAACACAATACCAAATTACGTTTACAAAAAACAGCTTACATTAAAAAATACAATTTCATCAAAATCGGTTCAGTGGTTTGCGTGATAAAACGTAATGGTCCGAGATCCCAGAGATCCCAGACGTCACCTATTTTCTGATGAATGAAATGTGGACGATTGAGTAGAGTTAGTAAGTACCTACTAAGAACACATGCTTACTCGCTAACTTGCTTAGACGGCCAATTTCGAGATATGGGGTAATGAAGGTACATACAAACATTACTTACTTCACGTATTTTCTGAAAAGTGATTTTCACGTATGTTGTAGGCAACATCCTTAAAAACAAGGTTCCAATACTCCCAGACACTTTTCGTCAGCCGTTTTGCTTAACAACTCCAAAGTAATAATTTAACTTCACTTAAATTATCATGCTCCATTTGTAAATATGTTCGTCAGACAACTATTTTGTTGCTTTTTAAAATAAGATATACCAATCTAAGGGGGCAATCATCCCCTAAACTCAACTATGTCTTATGGGTAAGAACGGGAGACTGAGTGAGACATTTATTAGGAAATATTGACTTAAAATTGAGTTTAGGGGATGATTGGCCCCTTAGATTGGTCTATCTTATTGGAAAAAGCTTTACGTGAAGTAAGTAATGTTTGTATGTACCTTCATTACCCCATATCTCAAAAATTGGCCGTCTAAGCAAGAAAGCGAGTAAGCATGTGTTCTTAGTACTTACTAACTCTACTCAATCGCCCACATTTCATTCATCAGAAAATAGGTGACGACTGGGAGCTCTGGGATCTTACTCTATAACAGACAGACAGAGTTGCTTTCACATTTATAATAATTTATATTGGAATAGATTTCAAGTGTCTAGTTGCAAAATTTAACGGTTTTGTCATCAACATTGACAAACTTCCATGTAAACAATAATTCCTGATTTCCACCCCTTCAACTTTTTTTATGTAATATGTAAATAGTAGCTCTTGTCTTTTCCTGAGCCTAGTCTATCTGTGTGCCAAATTTCATCAAACTTGTTCAGTGGTTTAGGCGTTAAAGCGTAACAGACCTACAGAGTTACTTTCATATTTATAATAGGTATTAATTAGTATATGGATATCAAGTGTCTAGTTGCAAAATTTTGTTGGATTGGTAGTAGGGTTTTATCTTTAACAATGACGTGCATATATTCTATATAAAATTTCATCTCCCATTTCATCCCCATACATTTCGAAATTACAAAATTGCCAGAACAAATATTTATTTGGTACGTGTCAAGTACAAAGTAGATGCGACGTTTCATTGTTTTATCTTCAACAATTACGAATTTTCAAATAAAGTTTCATCCCTTATTTCAACCCCTATTTTACCCCCGTACAGTTTGAAATTGCAAAATTGCTAGAGCAAACATTCGTTTGCTTCGTGTGAAGTGTCTATATACAGAGTTTCATGGTTTTATCTTCAACGGTTGGGAACTTCCATATTGACATTCATCCCCCATTTCAACCCCAATTTCACCCCCGTACAGTTCGAAATTACAAGATTGATAGAACAAATATTTAATGGCTTCGTGTCAAGTGTCTAGATACAAAATTTGATAACTTTGAAAATGACGAATTTTCATACAACCCTTGTTTCACCCTCTTAGGGGTTGAATTTCGAAAAACCCCGTCTTAGCGAGCGCCTACGTGCTAAATTTGTAGTTTCTGAGATTCCTTGATGAGTGACCTTTCGCTTTTATATATATAGATATATATAATTATACAGATTCTGGGTACAACAATTCACGTTAGAAGTCGAATGCGGGCACTTTCATCCTACTAATACGAGTATTATAAATGTCAATGTTTGGATATGTTTGTTTCTTAATCACGTCGTAACGTATTAAGGGATCGGGCTGGAATTCGGAACACAGTTAGATTATACAGAACACAGTAAGATCACAAAGGCTTATGTTATCTTCCAGGCTATAATCTTATCTTATCTTGTATTTTTACAAAAAAAATATATTTCACCTATGCAATGGTTGGTAAATTAAATCCCAAGATAGCCTGTTATTTTTGTGAACAATTTCTTAACAAATGGCGCAGTTTTTTCTTCTAATGTTTTTAATACCTACATATTATATTAGATGTTAAAAAGCAATAGTAAAATATTACTTTAAAAATAATCATTTAAATTATTATTTTTTATTATTAAAAATAATAATTTAAATTTAAAATAATTTGATACTACCATATTTTGTAAATTTTATTTTTTGTTGACAAAAAGAAATCATAAATGTTTTTTATTTTAAATTTAGTGCAATAAAGAGTTAATCTATCTATCTATTATTTAAACTTTTATGCCGTAATTTATAAAAACAGATACCGGAAAAAGATCAGTTATTTTACATTGGTATAACTTTATGAAAAATCGACATCTAGGCTTTTTTTTACCGAGGTTTTGTGTGTTTAAGTATCTAGATTACAATATGTTTAAAACATTTTAAATCGTTGTATTAATGTGTAAAAACATGTAGATGAAAAGCCGGCTTTTTAGAGCGAGTCTATGCCGTAGCGACAACGCTGAGCTCTGCTTTCAGCGTTAAAAAAGTGTTCAAATAATAGTAATATACATACAGTCCGCGAGGTATAAGCTGAGCTTTGCATTAGTGTGAGTGATCACATGCATACGCATCTATTACCAAAAGTACAGTCAGACAACAAACTCTTAAACAACAAGCTGACATTAACTATCCAGGATCAATATGGTCATTGCGAAAAGAAGTATCTCTTTTAGGATTCAAATGGTCAAGGACAGAGAATAACAGAAAAATTTTAATGGAAAAGCATGAGATCCGTCACCTACGTATAACTTATTTACTTAAAATTTCCGAATACCGTATTCAGGGCAGGCCTATCGTTTATACCAGGGATGTTACGGAGCTTCGACTCCGACTCCGTTATGTCGGAAGTTCCGATTAGTTTTACACCTCCGGTTCCGACTCCGGTTCCGAAACTTTTGAATCGGAGGTTAATCGGATGTCGAAGCATAACTTAGCGACGGCGCCCTGCGCCGACAGTAACGAACAGTTTCGCAGGAACATGTCGCGCAGGGAATCTCCCGCGCACGAGTGTAATGAAAAGTATACTAAATGAGCACAACATAGAAAAACGCAAAATTCCAACACCTTATATTAAATTTCCATCAATATTATCGTGTCCACCAGGCTCGGTAGCGAGCGAATACCTTTTTGGTGGCGTCGATTTAATCTACAAGGGGGCGCCTAGTGCCAGAAAACGAAAAATAGACATTTTCGACGCCGCTCACTGATGTTAAGAAACTAAAAACTATAACAAATAAAAAATTTGACTTGTGGGTACAATAAAGAAAAAGCACAAGAACCGAATAGAATTTTAAAAATAGATCAGATTTTTTTACAGAAAAAAATTAAAATGGCACCTGAAAAAACTATTTTAATTCATGTAAGTACTCGAAATTATCAGCGATGACCCCACATTATTTTTTGATAATAAAATTTCTAATTTTACGTTCTATTAAAGTAACCGAACCACAGAATAAATATTAGACCGAACACTTTTTAAATTTATGTTTAATTATTGAGTAATTAAATAAAACTTGGTCAAAAATTGACTCCTGATATAATATTGATTTCCCCTCCAAACTATGTCATGCTATTCTCGACTTTATGCATATAATATTAAGAAGGGCCTCGCGCGGGTGAAATCAGATTTTTTCCTGGGATTAGGCGCACTCTTAAGAAATATCTTAGACTGAGACAGCTTCAAAGCTTATGTTCATGAAGTACATTTAGCCACTTTTGGTGTCAATATATTTAATTTAATTTGTTTGAAAGCTTTTGTTCATTTAACATACTTTATATGGCACTTTGGGATGCAATTAATTGAATTTTTTGTTTATTTTTGAATATTTCATTATTTTTTTTTGTGATATTTCATGAAACAAAACAATGAAAAGTTTAAATTAATGTTTTATTTGTCCTAAAATAAAAATCTCTCTCCTACCACTACTTCTGACCCTATCTCCGACTCCGGTTCCGACTCCGACTCCGATAAATCAAATTTAAAAACTCCGACTCCGACTTCGGTTCCGATAAGATCACCTCCGTTACATCCCTGGTTTATACCGATGAAACATATATTGACACCACTCACACTTCATCAAAATCATATTCAGATGGCAGCACTTCTGGTTTGAAGAAACACCTTATTAAGAGGACATGGTCACAGCGTCCTGCGTCTGACTGTACTTTTGGTGATCACTCACACTAATGCAAAGCTCAGCTTATACCTCGCGGACTGTACCTGTACATTTTTTATAGTATAGTGTGACGAGACGAGCAGGACATGTGTCTGATGGTAAGCAACATGCCTGCCACATAACAGCACGGTGACAAGCAGCTATTAGAACATTAAGAGTCCAAAGCACTGCACTGCGCTCGTCACGCGGAGGCGTAAGGTATTTTATCTCTTAGCCCAGTAATTTCTCTGGAAACGTTGCCCTTCAAGCCGGATCATAGTAATGTTAGCACACTACTGCTTGGCGGAGATTAAGCCTAGCCTGTATCGGTTTATCCAATTGCCCAAAACATAAAGCGAAGAATTAAGAATTTGACCTAGGAAAAACTAGTTTATCCTGTAATCGGATTCGCCTGGGAACATAATCCTACTTCCTACTTCCCACTAATATTATAAATGTCAAAGTATGGATGTTTGGATATTTGGATGTTTGTTGCTCAATCACGACGTAATTTGGAATACAGTTAGATTATAGTCTGGAAGAACACATAGGCTACTCTTTATCCCAGGAAAATAACGGGAATGACGGGAACGGAAAACACGCGGGTAAAACCGCGGGGCCACTGCTAGTATATTATAAATGTCAATGATTGGATGTTTTTTGCTCAATCACATCGTAAGGTATGAACGGATCGGGCTGAAATTTAGAATACAGTTAGATTATAGTCTGGAAGAACACATAGGCTACTTTGTATCCCGTGAAAATAATGGGAACAACGGGAACGGGAACTACGCGGGTAAAACCGCGGCGCACTGCTAGTCCTACTGATATTATAAATGTGAATGTATGGATGTTTGGATATTTGGATGTTTGGATGTTTGTTGCTCAATCACGTCCTAACGTATGAACGGATCGGGCTGAAATTTGGAACACAGTTAGATTACAGTCTGGAAGAACACATTGGCTACTTTTTATCCCGATAAACAACGGGAACGGGAACAACGCGGGAACACCGCGGGGCGCTGCTAGTATATTAAGTTCAAATGCAAAATGAAGACACTTTGTGTTAAAATAAATCCTTTACTGTGTTATTGAAATTTTGAAATACAACGCAATAACAAATTTAACTTCAAAAATACAATTTTATTAGTCGTCGCGATCGCTGTTTACTTTTCGTTATTGTTTTAAACTTCAGATATATAATTTCCTTTAAAAACGTTTTGTTATTAACAGCGTTAGTTTTAAGTAGCTGCAATAAAAATCTGTATTTAATATCAAAAACAATTTCACTATTTTTTCTATTCTTTTAAGCCGGAATTACATTACGAAATTAGTGTCATGCATGTTGAAATCAGTTTCACTAAAGTAGTTTCGGTATATGCGAAAGTAATTTCGTAAAATAAAAAGTGTCGTGAAATCCACAGTATCGCAGTAACCATGGCCCCATCAGCATCAAAGCTATATTTTACCAACAACTTCTTTGACATTTTGCATCTCCATGGCTTCCATAATTATTTTGTAGGCCGCATCTCGGGCATCCCTATTTTTATATTGTGGGTGTTTCGGGTCCCAGAGACACTCTTGCCGCTGATATTCATTGATGAATTGTATATTTTTATCTGTACTCACGTAAAATACACACGTCCGCACAGAACAGGCGCTTTCGCGACACTAGTTTTACGTCGCATCTACACTATGAAATTAATTGCATGACACTAATTTTACCTAGGGCACGAAACTCATTTGCATTCATAACATTAATTAATGCATTACGAAAATATTAAATTACATGTGAAACTGTTCTTAAAACTAATGTCACGAAATTAATTTCATGCCACTAATTTCGTAATGTAATTCCGGCTTTAAACTTATGAAAATAGGTGCTTATAACTTAAGTCGAAGTCGTGCAGCTTAGCAAACATTTTTTTTTGGAACCCAAATACTAAGGTTCCCAACCTTAGTATTTGGGTGTCTATGCCAACTCTCAGCCGGATTATTCTCTCTAGTTGACGTTTTAGTATTTACTCGTTCTTGGTTGGTAACTGTTAACCCCATGAAGCTGAAGTTAAACGATAAATTAATGCCATATTGAGCGCTATAAGGGAGCAGCGCGTACGCAGTCCCCACAATCAAAAATTACGCGCCCGAGTTATCCACATTAGGGATAATCGCAGAGGTCAACCCAACCGCAGTGCAATGGAAAGGTCTCGCTCTGGGGGAACCGCCTTCTTGATCACGGTGTCCCCTACGCCAGGTAAGTATGTTTAAGCAACAGTGCACGAAGATACTCCCGGTTTCGCAATAAAATTCTCTATCGCGATTCAGGAAAGCGTTGTTTACCAGTGTAGCGACATCTCGTGATATTTATGGGAGCTAACTGGTAAACCTCCTGACATAAACATGACGTCGTAAGAAAGATGGCCTGGCCTGTCCCCTGCCCCCATGAGTTTGAATTAGGGAGCCGTGATACCTATGCCAGGTATTAGGTGCTCTACATTTAGTTTAAAACGGCTTGCCGAATACGGCTCAAACATAACACCTTTTGACCGCCAGCACAAAATTGCATTTCCGTGCTCTGTACGCCAAACGTAGCATAGCACAGAATTTTAAAAAATCTCGGCGCCCTTGCTTTTCAGCGACAAATTTCGTACAATTACACGTTGTTTTGCTGGGATTTTCTATTTAAGGACAAGTTAAGTTAAAAAAAAATAACTTATTAATTAATATTTTGGTACCTATTGTGTGTTTTTATTTTTAGTTAACTATAGACGTCGTTGGCGCACAGTGCTCGGTAACGCTTGTCAAGTTTAGGTGACTCTGGCGGTCAAAAGGTTAAGTCGAACTAGACCGATCATTTCATACGTGATACGTGAATAACACATAAATTACTTAATTAAAAAGTGTGTAACTACCATGTTACTTTTGTAATTTTAATAGAGTAGATAAGTTAAGATATGAACAGTGACGTACCTAAATTTAAAAAATCGAACTAATAAAACATTAACACCCATGGAGAACTATTTTGGCAGGTTTTTTTCATAACCTACATCATTTTTTGCGCGTCAAAGAGCGTACGCGCTCTCGTTACTAATTGTTACGAAGAGTTCTGAACTGTAGAACAAAAGTTGACGTATTGAATGTACCTAACATCCCCTTAAAAGGATGCAGGCTGATTACCAATAACCCTGTATAGTAGCTATTACTAATAATTTATTGTCATTCTGAATATAGAACAGTAAAACAACTGGTTGCACCCAATTACTTTTAATTTAAATTTAACCCGAGGGTTAAATTTACTAAAACGCTCTTGGCTTTGACATTGCTCTTATTTTCGCTTCAAATCATAGGGAGAACAATGGCAAAACCATGGCCAATTTAAAAAGACAGTCGAAAAGTGGGTCTCTTTAAAACAAGACTGAATAGACAACTATCAACACATTATCGCTTTCCATTTTGTCTAACGCTTTCCCATTTCGACATAAAAATCAAGAAAAACAAATATTGTAACTTACCGTGCCATATCTTGGTCATCCAATTTAATTTCATCTCCAATAATCAATTTCTTGAGCTTCGGACTCCCCGTCATCAAATACTTGAGACACGAGTTAGACAGGTTGCCCTGAATTATTTCAATATGTTCTAACTTATTGAAAGGAATCTCCTCCTCATGAGTCGCCGTTTGAATCTGATAGAATTCTAAACTTTCCAGATTCCTACAAGTCTCCGCTATTCTCGTAAAGTTGAAAGACCCCGACGCCCCAGACAGCATCAATGTCAAAATCCTGTGCCCAATCTTTTCAAGAAGCTGATGCAACTCATGACATTGGAATTTGTTTAGCTTTATCTTACTTAAACTCGATAATTCTTTCAAATACTGCAGCGTTCCAGAATCGGACTCCTCAAGATAGATCGTTTCAATCATAGGGCATAACGACACGATGGCCTTTATCGTTCTCAAATTAGTTTGGACGTCGTGAACGTATTGCAATTTAGTTTTGAAATCTGGTTTGCAATCTGTGGATATGTGGTAAATAGCTTTACCGACGTAGGAGTAACTGCCCAAGTTCGTTAGGTTTGGCAACGCGCGTATTAATAGGGCCACATCTGTGTGATCAACATTCTCTTCCCCGTACATTCCAATGTTTACTACAGTCAGACTTTGTGTCAGCTGGGGATTGCCTCTCAGCATAGTGTCTATTCCGATCTCCGTGACATCTGTTTCGCCCGATATATCCAGCAGTTTCAACCCTGTATTATGTTCGCCAATGTATTTCAATACTTCATCATTAGCAATGTATGGGATACTCAACACTGTCAAATTCTGTAAATTCTTAATCAATTGGTACATGAGCGACAGATGTTCATCCTTGACCCAAACTCCTTTCAAGTTGAGCGATGTCAAATGCTGTCCTTGTTCAACTAAGACCTCGACTACTTTCCTATAGTATTGGACGGGGAAAATGCCAGTCGCGACGCTTTTAACGTTTTCTTTGAGCAGTAACTTCATCGTGTAGTATCGTATCGAAGGGTCGAGATACTCGGAGCTTAGGATGAGGTTCATAAGATCTTGGAATATGTCATTAGTAGCTCCCATGCTTTCGTAGTAAGAGGACACCATTGCGAATTCGAATGCGGCATCTTCTTCCGATGTCACTCGAGATAGGGCGTGGATCAATTGTCTCGCTACTAAGGAGAGAGACATTTCTTGGAGCGGCAAGACGGGCGTTCGCGGCGGCATTTTCACTAATTAAAATCACTTTTAACTAATCACTGTTATTTTTCACTAAAAGTCATTGAGCATCGCAGTCGAGTGCGAGTTTCGGTTTGTGTTGAGAAAGAGGTGAAATAGCCTCGATTATTTAGCGCACGCGCATCTCGGTCCTGGCACGGCGCCAGCCGCGTTTATAAAAACACAAACTGGAGTATTTTTAGCAGATTTATAAAAGGTGTTTATCGTATACCGGGTATGCAATTGTTATTATAGCTCTCGCATTAAGATTGAGATGGATGGGATGATGTGAAAGAATGTTTAGTGATAAAATGCAGCCTTTAAGTCTAGTAATTATGGTAATAGAATTTATTATATTATATTGGTTATCCTCGCGAACTTGGTGTGTAATTTGATTCCTGTCTAATTTATTTTAACGTATTAACCTTATTTGTCGGTACATCATAATCTTGTTTCACGTTGTGTTAACATTCCTCCAATGCGGCTCGACCGAATTGTATGAAACTGTTGTGTGTATGCATTCGGTAGGTATGAGAAAAAGTCGTACACCTAATATATTTTCACATTGCACTTTTTAACCAAAGATATCCTTGCGCTCGACTGAAACCTTACAGTTTTAAGATTTATTTGACAGATTAACTTCAGCAGGGTCAGCTTATCTCAGCATACGCTTACCCACTTTAAATGGGGTCGGTACTGACCTAACGCGACCTACTAATAAAGGCATACTTACGATATTATATTTGAAGACAAAAAGCGTAACTTGAATATATATCAACTAGCTGTTACCCGCGACTTCGTCCGCGCGAAATAAATACTGAGGTAACCCAAGCAATAACAATCACAAATTTTACACCAAGACACATTTACTAAAAACAGCTTATAATAAAATAATTTCATCAAATCGGTTCAGTTGTTTAGGTGTAAAAGCGTAAGAGACATTCGTCCCCCATTTCAACTTCAATTTCATCCCCATACAGTTCGAAATTACAAAATTGCTAGAACAAACATTTATTGGCTTCGTGCCAAGTGCCTATATAAAGAGTTTCATAGTTTTATCTTCAACGAATGTAAGCTTCCATGTTTCATCCCCCATTTCAATCCCAATTTCATCCCCATACAGTTCAAAATCACAAAATTGCTAGAAAAAATGTTCGTTTGCTTTGTGTCAAGCGTCTAAGTGTATTCAGAGTTTCATGGTTTTATCTTCAACGGTTGGTAACTTTCATATTGACATTCATCCCTCATTTTAACCCCAATTTCACCCCTGTACAGTTCGAAATTGCTAAATTGATAGAATAAACATTCGTTTGCTTCGTGTCAAGTGTATATACAGAGTTTCATGGTTTTATAATTAAGGTTGGGAACTTCCATATTGACATTCATCCCCCATTTCAACCTCAATTTCATCCCCGTACAGTTCAAAATTACGAAATTGATGGAACAAACATTCGTTTGCTTCGTTTCAAGTGTCTATATAGAGTTTCATGGTTTTATCTTCAACGGTTGGGAATTTCCATATTGACATTCATCCCTCATTTCAACCCCAATTTTACCCCCGTACAGTTCGATATTACGAAATTGATAGAACATGCATTTAATTGCTTCGTGTCAAGTGTCTAAATACAAAATTTGATAACTTTGAAAATCACGTTTCATACAAAATCTTCATACAACCGTTCATCCCTTGTTTCACCCTCTTAGAGGTTGAATTTCGCAAAACCCCGTCTTAGCGAGCGCCTACGTGCTAAAAGGAACCTCCATGCAAAATTTCAGATTCCTAGCATTTGTAGTTTCTGAGATTCCTTGATGAGTGACCTTTCGCTTTTATATATTAAATAAACTAGCTGTTACCCGCGACTTCGTTCGCGCGATATAAATACTAAATTACTAAGGTAACTCAGGCAGTGCCTATTTGTATACCCAGACACATTTACTATCGATTAATCAGATCTAAGTATCGATAAATCGATTCAGTTGTTCAGGTGTAAAAGCGTAAGAGACATTCGTCTCCCATTTCAATTCCAATTTCATCGCCATACAGTTCGAAATTACAAAATTGCTAAAACAAACATTTATTAAATTCGAGCCACGTGACTATAAAAAGAGTTTCATAGTTTTATCTTCAACGATTGGGAACTTCCATATTGACATTCATCCCCAATTTCATCCCCATACAGTTCTAAATTACAAAATTGATAGAACTAACATTCGTTTGCTTCGTGTCAAGTGTATATATACAGAGTTTCATGGTTTTATCTTCAACGGTTGTGATCTTTCTTATTGACATTCATCCCCCATTTCAACCCCAATTTCATCCCCGTACCTACTGTTCGAAATTACGAAATTGATAGAACAAACATTTCATTCCTTCGTGTCAGGGTCTAGATACAAAATTTGATAACTTTGAAAATTATGAATTTTCCCTCTTAGGGGTTGAATTTCGCAAAAACCCGTCTTAGCGAGCGCCTACGTGCTAAAAGGGACCTCCATGCAAAATTTCAGATTCCTAGCATTTGTAGTTTCTGAGCTTCCTTGATGAGTGACCTTTCGCTTTTATATATATAGATCACAGTTTGGTGTTTCAGGATAGGGACTCTATATTTTATACGCGGCATTAACGGAACTGTGAGGATGTGGGCTTTAAAACATAGTAGCGATCCGCGCCGGCTTCGACTGTGATGCATAATATATAGCCTATAGCACTCAGGAATTACGTACATATACAACGGAGAAAGAAATTTTGAAATCAGTCCAGTAGTTTCTGAGATTAGCGCGTTCAAACAATTAAACTCTTCATTTTCATAATATTAGTATAGTATAGATAAATGTCAATTCAACATTTTACTTGTAACTATTATAAGTTAGATTTCGACAAGAAATACAACATTTAACACAGTTAAATTACATTTATTCTTCACTTTACACTCCTTACTACTAAGATCGTATATAATACAAATAAAACTAATTTATTCTAACAATGGAAACAATTCTGAGGACACATAATAAAACTACAAAGTTAATTAAAACAACGCTTCCAGCTCCATGTATTGCAAGTTTTGACTCTCTCGACGATATTGTCCAAGGAAGATCTAGTTTTGGACCTTCAAAATATTGTTAATTGAGGCTAATTTTGACAAAAAATGACCGACTATTTCATAAAGATATGGTACCCGAAGCAAGATTTAAGTAATTTGCATCAAATCAAATTTATATTTATGGTTATATTTATATACATTCTATGGTCGCTTATCGATCAAACTTTTTATAGTTACAGCTAATTTTTAGGGTTCCGTAAAACGTAAAAACGGAACCCTTATAGATTCGTCATGTCTGTCTGTCTGTCCGTCCGTATGTCACAGCCACTTTTTGCCGAAACTATGAGAACTATACTGTTGAAACTTGGTAAGTAGATGTATTAAGAATAATTAACCGCATTAAGATTTTTACAAAAGTTTTTTTAAAAAACAAAAATTAGGGTTGCCCCCCATACTGAGAACCAGGGATGTTACGGAGCTTCGACTCCGACTCCGTTATGTCGGAAGTTCCGATTAGTTTTACACCTCCGGTTCCGACTCCGGTTCCGAAACTTTTGAATCGGAGGTTAATCGGATGTCGAAGCATAACTTAGCGGCGGCGCCCCGCGACGACAGTAACGAACAGTTTCGCAGGAACATGTCGCGCAGGGAATCTCCCGCGCACGAGTGTAATGAAAAGTATACTAAATGAGCACAACATAGAAAAATGCAAAATTCCAGCACCTTATATTACATTTCCGCCAATATTATCGTGTCCACCAGGCTCGGTAGCGAGCGAATACCTTTTTGGTGGCGTCGATTTAATGTACATGGGGGCGCCTAGTGCCAGAAAACGAAAATAGGACATTTTCGACGCCGCTCACTGATGTTAAGAAACTAAAAACTATAACAAAAAAAAAATGTTTGCCTGTAAAGTCGGTTTACTGACGATAGAACGTGACAACGTCTTAAGAAAATACTGATGGAATGGTAGCATTTTTCAAAAGAAAATTTTAATTTTATTTGTTTAATAGATTTGTATGTAAAAAGTAATCAGTAGAATTTAGTCATTTTCAATCAAAACAATGCAAAAAAGCTTTTAGATGCCGGGGATCGAACCCGGGGCATTTCACATGCAAAGCGAACGCTCTACCACTGAGCTACATCCTCGCTTGAACTACTGGTCAAAATAATTAATACAACTATAACAAGGTAACGCTACATGACGTCATGTTTTGCGGGCGTGCAGCCGGCTTCATGGAATTATAAGACGTTATCACGTCAAAAAAACATTGACGTGTGGGTACAATCAAGAAAAAGCACCATAACCGAATAGAATTTCAAAAATAGATCAGATTTTTTTACAGGTGCCATTTCAATTTTTTTTTTATATTAAAATGGCACCTGAGAAAACTATTTTAATTCATGTCCTCGAAATTATCAGCGATGACCCCACATTATTTTTTGATAATAAAATTTCTAATATTACGTTCTATTAAAGTAACCGAACCAAAGAATAAATATTAGACCAAACACTTTTTAAATTTATGTTTAATTATTGAGTAATTTAATAAAATTTACTCCTGATTTAATAGTGATTTCCCCTCCAAACTGTGTCATGCTATTCTCGACTTTATGCATATCATATTAAGAAGCGCCTCGCGCGGGTGAAATCTGATTTTTTCCTGGCATTAGGCGCACTCTTAAGAAATATCTTAGACTGAGACAGCTTCAAAGCTTATGTTCATGAAGTACATATACACACTTTTGGCGTCAATGTATTTAATTTAATTTGTTTGAAAGCTTTTGTTAATTTAACATACTTTATATTTGGGATTCAATTAATTGAATTTTTTGTTTATTTTTGAATATTCCATTTTTTTTTCATTTTTTGTGATATTTCATGAAACAAAACAATGAAAAGTTTGAATGAATGTTTTATTTGTCCTAAAATAAAAATCTCTCTCCTACCACTACTTCTAACTCTACCTCCGACTCCGGTTCCGACTCCGACTCCGACTCCGATAAATCAAATTTAAAAACTCCGACTCCGACTTCGGTTCCGATAAGATCACCTCCGTTACATCCCTGCTGAGAACTGAAGCTCAAAAATTTTTTTTTCATCAAACCTACACGTGTGGGGTGTCTATCGATAGGTCTTAAAAAATGATTTTGAGGTTTCTAAAATATTTTTTGTCTACACTGAATAACTTGCGCGAGAGACGCTTTCAAAGTGGTAAAATGTGTGTCCCCCCCCCCCCCCCTCTAACTTCTAAAGTAAGAGAATGAAAAAACTAAAAAAAATATATGATGTACATTACCATGAAAACTACCAACGAAAATTAGTTTGAACTCGATCTGATGAGTAGTTTTTTTTTAGTACGTCATAAATACACTATTATTAAAACTTCGATCAAAGTTACAACGAACTACAAGAACTATGTGTACTATGTATATTATGTTACTTGCTGGAACGGAACCCTTCACGGGCAAGTCCAACTCGCACTTGGCTACTTTATTTTTAGAAAGTGAAGCAATGTTCCTATAAAAATGTAAACAAAAATTGACATGGGTCAGTACAATTTGTAATAAAAACGTATTATACTCGTATAATGATTGACAGTTTTCTGTACAATATTTTTTATAATACAGTAAAAGAGTCATTTCAAACTTTGAAAATGTATACAATTTGTATGCTCTTTCTTTTGTTTTTTTATTAATGGACATATAAATTGTACATTTATAAATAAATAACTTTGACTTTACTAGCGGTAATGATAATAAACAAATAATTTGCAATAAAAAATATTGCGACTATAAATTTTATTGAGCTGTTAACTACGTATTCTGCTCTCTAGTTGGAAAACATATTTCGACTACAAATTGATCTGTAAACTATTCTATCTCTCTAGTTAGAACAAATTAACACATAAATCGGTTGACTTGTTGAAGAGTTCGCTGAACACATTACACTGGACTTTTATAAATTAGGATTTAATTTATTCTCATTTTTATGATTCTCTGCAAGTTACTAAAGCTATTTCTAAAATTTCAAAACGAGCCTTTTATTTACAGAAACAAATCAGAAGACTTTCCCCACATAACCCATTCTGACGTTCAAATCGATCGGCGGAATGAATCATCATGATCATCAATCACTTGGATGATTGTTTTTTAGTCAATTTAATTAAAAAAACTATGTGTGTACTCACATACGCACGCGAAGAAGTTAAAACTACTTCTCTTTCTTTCTAGTCCTAAGAATCTCTATAAAATAAAATAAAATTCAACCATTGAATAGATAATATCTTCAACGTAAGAAGTAGTATACTGAAGTTAGCGACAATGTTTTACTAAATGTTGACTATGATTGAAATACGGTATGCGCGCGCATCGTAAATAAAAATTACTTTCATCATTTTTACCTAACGCGCCAAAGGAAAATACTTCAAAAATATGTGCAATCAGAACAAAACAAAGGTTACATTTACTTTTTTGACGTGATAACGTCTTATAATTCGATGAAGCCGGCTGCACGCCCGCAAAACTGTAACGTTCCGCCGTTACCGTTAGTTCGTCTTCCGTGCCATGCGGACGAAGCTGAGCGCTGAGGGCGCCACCCGCAGAGTCGAGCGGTATCACTACTCGCGCTATCAGCGTACTGATTTCTTAAGACGTTGTCACGTTCTATCGTCAGTAAAACGACTTTACAGACAACCATTTTTTTTTTTTTTGCTAAATCGTAATCTAGACACACGGCAGTGTGGCCAGCCAAGTTCATTCAAGTAAACTGGCCGAACCGCACTATGTGTATAAAGCCACCTATACACACTGACCCAGTGGAGGCCAACGCCAGTGTGTGGAGGGTCGTTTTGTGATCACTCGCGTCGCTCGCCTAGCTGGCCGAGCGACGGCAAGTGGCCAGTGTGTTTTGCCTCGACTCGTCTCTCGTGACCGGTGTCGGTTTTTGTGCACAAAACAAAGGCGCTCGGCGAGTAGCGTCCTAATCTCCTATTGGCCTACCTCGCTCGGCCAGTGTGTGGATGCTACGTTTTGTCTCGTGCCGTTTTGCCGGCGCTCGCGTTGGCCTGCGCTGGGCCAGTGTGTGGATGCTATCTTTCGTCTTGTGCCGTTTTGTCGACACTCGGGTTGGCCTCCACTGGGCCAGTGTGTATAGGGGGCTTAACAGTTTTAGGAAAACGTTATGCAAGTATTTACAAGACAATGCTAGTTGGTTCATGACCGTCTATTCAGTATCAATTTGTTTTGAGATTTACATAATATGTCACTGTAAAATTGTAAAACCCGTCAGATTATATTCTAACAACGTCAGATTACAAACTAACCTAACCTACCGGGAGATTATAATCTAACGCGTTAGATTATAATCTGACAGTGTTGTTAATTTTAGAGTGACATATATTTATGTGTCCTCAGAATTTGGTCTAGTATCCGTAACTAATCCTTACATTTACGTCGGTATGGCCAAGTTTCTGGCGAGTTGTAGTAAGACCTGTTCCGTGCTGTAACACCAGTTCGCGATGTCTTTTGATACCTGTTGAAGAATTATTATTTATTAGATATCTACAAAATATTATAATAAAATAACGTTTTAACTGACACTCCCTCCTCCTACATTGCTTTACGTAATATTTGAACGCACCCAAAGCCAGTAACTAGGAAAATTAACTAATTGAACTGTTGTGATTGGTCACCGGTTGGCAATTATATTCCTATTACGTTTAATCTCGTATGCTTCGGTACCAGATTGCCGTTATGCCACTTGCATGTCCACAAATACCAAAATTTGCCATCAAATTTTATTATATTTATGTCAATTCTTTCGTGTAAAGGCCTCATGCCACACGATGGTAATACATAATAGTTAAGTTTAGTTTTTGGACCGTAGTATGTATAATTATGCTGTGTACATTTCAACGCTAAACTCAAGAAATAGTACCTACTAGTTCTTGAACTACGTGAATGGAAGTAAGCTAATAACTAAATTAAAAAAAAAACACCGTACGAGATTTTTTTCGCGTAAATACGTGGAAATACTAGATTTTAGGCAGCCTTGTACGAGAAAACCATTTCTGGCATCTGGCAACCATGTTGCTAGGCTACTTAGAACTCTGTTCTCGAGCACATAAGATCATAGTTTCCAGCAACAACTGGTTTCCATAATGCGACTACGATCATGACAATATCATGCTGTTCAGTCCAACAGACTGTATTGCTAGACAAATTAGAACGCTATTTCCTAAAGAATATCATAACAATATCGGTAAATATGAATATCAAATTCATATTTACCGGACACCATTGCTCCCCATGGACGCGGCTCGGCGGCTTTGCAGCGTTTTTTGACGTCTTCATGTGGCCGTTCTTTGTCGAACAACAGTTCGAACTTGTATTATTTTACTTAGAACTCTATTCCCCAGCTCATAAGGTCATAATTTCCAACCACAACCGCTCACCTATATGCGACGACGATCACGACTAGGATATCATGATATTCAATGCAATTCAAACAAACAATCTTGCTACAGAAATTAGAACGTTATTACACAAGTAATAAGCCCGCATTTACCTGACACCATTGCTCCCCATGATGAGACTCAGCGGTTTTGTTTTAACGTCTTCCTGTTGCTGTTCGATGCCGTACAATAGTTCGAACTTGTAATATTTTACTTAGAACTCTATTCCCCAGCTCTTAAGGTCATATTTTACCGCCACAACCGCTGTATATTATGCGATAACAATAATATCATGCTATTTAATACAACAGACTGTGTTGCTAGACAAATTAGAACACAATTTCCTAAAGAATAAGGTCACATTTACCTGACACCATTGCTCCCCATGATGTGGCTCAGCGGTTTTGCAGCGTGTTTTAACGTCTTCCTGTTGCTGTTCGTTGCCGTGCAATTGTTCGAACTTGTAGAAATAACCCCACGCGTCGCCGAGATCTGGGTCGATTTTCACCTAAGGAATGAATACAATAATTATTAAGTAACGCCAATCGAAAAAGTTCAGATATATCTGTATTTGTATCAAAAAGGTATTTGAAGCCGTTTTATGGGTTATGTTTGAGGAAGAACGAAGATAATCTCACAAAAAAATATGATGAATATATACTTATATACCTAAGTAAAAGGCTACAGTCATTGAACTCTTAAAACACTAAGAAGCGGCACGCGCTCATCTACGATCTCAATGTAAAATCAGGTGACGTCTCCTGATTGAGTCTCAGTCGCAACAGGAGCCACAAGTTGAGTGGACGTTCGCTAACAATTCAAAAAAATCCGATATGAGCCGTAATAATGTCTTATTCTGCTTTTGCAAGGTGCACAAACAGTTCAAAGACCAAGAACAAGTTCCATGGTATCACTTTTCATGCGTAAATACATAAAATCTTTAATTATTTCCCATAACAGTTCAATGATTATTACATCTAAAATTATTTTTCTGTTGTAAATAATTTTACAATTGGCCATTTCTAAAAAGAGACAGATATACATACAGCGTAAGAGTGCAACACGACCGGCGATATGTTAGTTGCGGCTATTTTGTCTCTTTCACGCCAGTGCATTTGTATGTCTTTCTATTCTTGTCGAAAAAAACATCTAAACAAATGTGATGTATAGCTATCTCATTTGCACCTACTGCCTACTTGTCATGATGTCTTTCTCATTCATACAAACGTCTCTCACGATGCAAGTGAAGCTGTGTGCACATTACGTATACTTGTGTGAGATTTTCGGCACATTATGCTGTCTTTATATTAGAGCGTACCTTATCTTCGTTTACTTAGTTTCATCAAAGGCTACAGTGATAGAAGAAGACAGAAAAAATATTATGGATATCTGTGTAAACAAGAATATGAATGCAAATGACATCTTTTTTCAATGTACAATCATTTAGTATTTTTACCTGGAAAGTTTTCCGGGAGTTTTGAAACTTGGCAATTTTATAGATTTTGGTATGCTCTTGCCAAATTTCAACTTTGCCACCTCGTATGGCTGCCGCTCGCGCCGCCATATTGAAAAATAGGACGCCCAAAATCAGTGTTTAGATAATAACTCCTTTCTGGAGCATTTTACAGGAAAAACATATAAATTCAAAATAAAAGTAGAGAATTTTTCCTACAATTTATGTCTTAACCTTTTCTTTCCTGAAATCAATAGTTTCGGCGTAGGAGTGCCGTAAAGTGTAATTCAATACACGTTTCGGCAGAAATACTCGTTTCCACACCACCATGAGGCAGAGAAATCGGCGCATTTTTTTTATAGTGGTATCTATCCCCAGTATGTCTAATCCACATCTGACTCTCTATTTAAGTGTTTAGGTCAATTTCCGTCGCTTCAGTCGCTTAACGGACCAGGTGTTGGTTCGGCATCATCGACGATGGGATCATCAGTTTCATCGTGGTCCTCTTCCTTCTCGATGTCATCGTTTATTTGCTCGAGAATAGTGTCCGTTTCTTCTTCTTCAATGTCGTCTTGTGACGGAAATGGCGAATTATCGCAAGAACCACCACAGTTCGTACACACAACGGAGCACTTTAGTCCTGCTTTTCTGCATCCGCAAGCTTTTTGACAACCTTTCTTGCATTTGCAAGAAATAAGCTTCAGTAAGCTTTTCGGAGCAGGGGGATCGAATGTAGTAACAGGAATGAGCCCGTTCTTGTCTTTTTTCCATCCCCATTGTTCTGCATTTTTTTCGTTTCCATACCATTGCTGAATTTGGTGATAAGTTCGAAACGAATGTTGTCGTGCTGCTGCTTCTGTTGGTGGTAGCGACGCAATATTAAATTTTCTCTTATATGCTGATGCTGTGAAGCATGCATATCTATAATTATTTAGAGATGTACTTTTCCGACTTTTCACATCGCTGTAGCTGTATAATGCGACAAGGAAACGTTCTCCAGCTTTAGCAATGACTTCTGGATCTGCATTTGGATTTTTAAATACTTCGATAACCTCGTTTAAGTCTGGGTTTTTTTGAAGTACTTTAATAAATTTCATTTTCCTTGATAAAATAATGATGTGGTATCACAACCACAAAAGGCATGTAAAAATGCAATATGATTTGCGGCTGTTTTATCTTTTATACTATTTATGGAGTATATTGGTTGTGAAATTTTACCTTTTCCTGGTTTGAGGATGTATATATTTGGATGCGTTGATAGCGCTGTCAAAAGAACGAGAAGATCTATATCTTCACCGACAACTACAACGAAATCAAATGCCGATGAGAAGTTTATTGCGGTATTAATTATTAACGTATCCGCATCTTCGGTGGCTTGTTTAACCACGAAGTGTTCAGCTTCAAATTTTATCTTCAACATTTCAATGAGGCGGTTTTTGCTTGCATCGTTACCCAGGAATTTACTTTGTGATACAGTTGGCGTCATTGTTGCGTCGAAAATTATGTCGACTGAAGCAGTTTTTCGTGATCGTCGGGATCGTTCTACATATTTGGTACTACGGGCTGCTACATCTTCTGGATATCCGTCAAATACTATAATGGCATTGGAGGTGTAGTGCGATCGGACGTAAGTTATGTATTTATTGCAAATAGATGAAAACGATTCGCCCTGTTGCCAAACGACTCGGTGTAATAAATATCCTCCATCGATGATGTATATCGTATTTTCAAAATTGATATCGCCAGAATGTTGTTCAAATACCTGATACATCGTGGATTTGATACTTTTGCGCATGCCCGCTTCAGTGAAAAGGGATAACGGAATTGGAGCTAGTTCGTACGTAAGAAAATTTTCAAGTTCATCTTCAGAATTTTTAACGATGCACATTCTTTGGAAAATTAACAAAGGATTAATCGGGACAAACTCGTTTTCTATCCGAATGCCTGTATTCATAGCATCAAGTGATTTAACTCTGTCATTACGTTTAAATTTTACAGTATAGAAATCACTGCCAAATACTTCATAAGAAGCCATGGCTCTGTAAATGCAAACGACACTGTTAAATGATAAACGTATACTGATGACTCAGACTAAATATTTCTATTGAGTTCAGCTGGTGCCAGATGTTTCTTAGAAGGGAAAGAAGGGGCCTGACACAGAAGGGACGCATTCCCATATACCTGCGGAGACATAACAGACTAGCTAGACATGGTAGACTAGTAGTTAGCTAGGTTTTCATTCTATGGAACAATATTTAACCTTCGTATAATTTTTATAATTTACAAATCACAATATGAGCAGTTTAAAGTAAATATTACACGTTGGTGCGGATGTATAATGGTTTACGGTGCTCGTACACCGAAACTATTGATTTTAGGAAAGAAAAGGTTAAGACATATTACAATTGTAGGAAAATTTCTCTACTTTTATTTTGAATTAATATGTTTTTCCTGTAAAATGCTCCAGAAAGGAGTTATTATCTAAACACTGATTTTGGGCGCCATTTTTTCAATATGGCGGCGCGAGCGGCAGCCATACGAGGTGGCAAAGTTGAAATTTGGCAAGAGCATACCAAAATCTATAAAATTGCCAAATTTCAAAACTCCCGGAAAACTTTCCAGGTAACCTCTATTTTTTCGACCAAATGACTGTACTATAAGTGGCTTGACAATACCAATAATTTCTTGAAATCTTTATTAAGTGAAATGGTGTTCATTGTTCCACTTGACTACCCCTTCTCGGGTAGATACATGAGTGCTTAGTCTCAGGCAGTAATCTTGTTGTTACTTCTTCGCCAAATCAATCCAAAGTCTTCAAGCATTTTAAAGTGAAACTTTTATTACATCGCCTCAAACTTGTTCGTCCATCTATTGCATGTCGCGTGACAGTTGTCCGCTGAGTAGGGGTAAAGTGAAAGGCGCTCGACAGAGCAGCCCAGGCCAACATGGCGGCGTTACTAGTTAAGTTACTTAAATTATTTAACTTCAATCTATTATTTTTGCAAAAATTTTTAGTTAAATGTTTACAATACAAAAAAACTTTCTTTTTGACGTGATAACGTCTTATAATTCGATGAAGCCGGCTGCACGCCCGCAAAACATGACGTCATGTAACGTTACCGCCATAGAATAGATAATACTTACCACCGTTACCTCGCCTTATTACTTTTCGCACCATCTAGTGAGTGAAATGTGTATTACATTCAAGGAGTCTGTCCATGTTTTAGAAAAGCGACGATATGAAGTTAAGAACTTGTGCTAGTACAATGATGTACCCAGAGATGGCGCTTTGAACAGTTTTTCAAAAAGCTTCAGAATGTTTTACCTAGATGGCGCTTAACACAATCAGTATTTTCTTAAGATGTTGTCACGTTCAACTATCGTCAGTAAACCGACTTTACAGACAACCATTTTTTTTTTGTTTCATAAAATCACATAAAAACATCTTCTTTTACCTTAACACTATGTAGAAAGAGAAAAGGAGTGATAGAGGGAAGAGAACGGAAGGCGAGAATGGTAAGAAACAGGGAGAGATAGAGATCATATTGATAAATTTCAGTATGGAGTGACACTCACGGTACGGTTGAACCACTCCCGGCACTTGTTCAGCTTCCGCTCAGACCAGAATAGCTGCGAGACAGCGAGCAGAACGTGGGCGTCGTGCTCGCACTTCTTCAACGCGTCCACCTGGCGATCACACGACTTCACTTAACAACTTCACAAATACACCCCTGCCACCTATGGGATGGATCGGCGAAGTACCAGCTCGAAGCTCTTGACTCGTTAGAACGGCACGCTGTTCGGCTTATAGGAGATAGAGACTTGGTAGCTAAAAAGCTGCTAAGCCTAAAACGTCGTCGAAAAGTGGCTAGTCTGACTGTGTTTTACAGATTGCATTTTGGAGAGTGTGCAGCGAATTTACACGACCTAATAATGCCTTCTCCTTTCCACTACAAGACAAGTCGTAAGTCGGGCCACTACCACCCATACACTGTGGATATTCCCAAAATCCGTACAAAACAGTTTGAATCAATTTTTCTCGTACGTACAGCTTTAGAATGGAATAAGTTGCCGGCCTCCTTGTTCCCTGAGAGATACAATCTAGAACTTTTAGAGTGAATAGGCACTTTCAACGTGCGTCATCTTCGACCACACCGTCGCTTACCATTAGGCGAGTTGGTGGTCAAACGCGGACCTATTACACATTAAAAAAAAAAACATCATCATCATCACCAGCCCATGGCCGTCCACTGCTGGACATAAGCCTTTCCAATGTTGTACCACCATTTGTCCCGGATTTGGACATCCATCCGGTTCGTGCCAGTCAGGCATTTGAGAATAAGCAAGCTGAAGTGGCAGTGGGCGGGTCACGTATGTCGCAGATCAGATAGACGTTGGGGAAGACGGGTTCTGAAGAGAGTGGCAGGAAGCGGATGGGTGCGGAGAGACTAAATAATTGGTGGATAATTCACACACAACACCATCTGACCCTGACCTGTGTTCTAAATTTCAACCCGACCCGTTCATACTTTACAATGTGATGGAGCAACAAACATCCAAACATTGACATTTATAATATATTATTAAGTTTATTTTTATGGTATAATAATTTTATTTAGATTTTTATATATACAGATCATTTATTTATACATACTAATATAATACCATGTCAATCAACTAAAACAAGTCAAAAAAAATTTAACAGTCCCGCGATCGTCAGTACCCCGCCCAAAAGTACCCATTAAACTTGCGGCGTTCCCGTTTTTATATAATAATTTTTTTTTAAATATTAGGATAATATGAATCACATACATATGACTGAGACTGAATGCCTGAGTTTCCTATTTATTTAAGTTTGTTAAAATCAAGCAGTATACATGCAATTTTCTATCCTACTAATAACAAAAATAATTATAAATGACAATGTATGGATGTTTGGATGTTTGTTGCTCAATAACGTTGTAACGTATGAACAAATCGGGATCAAATTTTTGCTCAATAACGTTGGTAACGTATGAACGGATCCGGCTGAAATTTAGAACACAGGTAGATTATAGTCTAGAAAAACACATAGGCTTTTATCCCGGAAAACGGAAACACGCTGGTAAATCCGCGGAGCGCTGTTTGTAGGTATATACTAATGACTGAAAAATACCTACTCCTGATTCTGATGTCCACTAAACGGATGTCAAGGTTTAAGAGTGCGAAGTGCACTATTAGAGAGATTAACGACCCTCGGTTTGGCAAACGTCCCAAGCTTTCAAATTGCATACCGTCAAAGTACATACGAAATTAGAGAAAACACGCAGTTGCCATGTCATACAATAAAGTGGTAATATTATGAGTATTCTGACTGAGATATACATTTGCATATTGCAGACAACATTATTATTCTCTTGACTTACGCGAGCGAAGCTACTAAAAATGTTTGAGTAAAATAAAAATCAGTTTTGAAATCTTGTGTGTGTGGTGAAAAGTTTGTGAGTATGTATGTATTGATGGCTGTTAGTTACTCTTTCATGAAAAAACTACCCAAGGGATGAAATTTAGTACACAGATAGGTAATTCATAGTCTGGAATAACACATAGGCTTAATTTTAATCCGAGAAAATCACGGAATCGGGAATTAAGCAGGTGAAACCGCGACGCACCAATACTATTAAATAGATGGATAAAACACACGACAAACATCATAAAAATATTTGTAGGTACTAGGTAGGTTTCGAACTGGCGACCAACGACTCAGACATACCTACTACCAACTGAGCCATGCAAAACCTCTTAACCAGAAGATACGGCGTTCCATCGAAACCTATCAAAAATTGAAAAAGCTACACGGCCAATATATTATAAGGGCCAATAATATAATAACTTACGCTTTTGGTCTTCCTCTGCGGCCGCGATTCCATGAATATGGCCTCGGCCCACAGCCGGCCGGCCGTAGGACACTCCTGAAGTGCTTTTGCCATCACCGCGTTAGCAATGTCTGCGCTGCCGTTTCGCCTCTCCAATCTCACACTCTCTAACCTATAAATAAATAAAAAATACATTTAAATAGGTACAACTAATGAAACAATAAAAAACTATTATCATTACATAAAATTACACGTAAACATTGATTAATTACAAAAAAATACCTACAAATTATAAAATAAATAAGAATTTAAAACAAATAAAAACTAAAAATAAAACATGAACAGAAATAATCTAGAATCATACAATACGCGAGGAGAGACATTCTCGCAACATACGTATAGCGGATAAACTGGATGTTATACCACACTCTCTCACGAGGTCACGGAAGTTAACTCACATTATGGGACCTGAAGTTTATAACACTCTTCCCAAAATAATTATATCTGCCCCAAGTTTCGGCAGCTTCAAAAATAGATTAAAGTGCTGGCTTATCGATCAAACTTTTTATAGTTACACCGAATTTTTAGAGAGTGATGGCAAAGTCCTATAAAAATGTAACAAACATTGGACATGGAACATATTGTACTCATATAATGCTTGACAGTTTTCTGTACAATAATTATTATAATACAGTAAAGTAGTCATTTTAAACTTTGAAAATGTATACAATTTGTATGCTCTTTATTTTGTTTTTATGTATTTATTAATTGACATGTAAATTTTACATTTATGAATAAAGTACTTTGACTTTGAATAAGTCCATATAATAAATAGATAAAAATCATACAAATTAAATTACAAATAATTAGTTTCTTGTTGCAAACATTACACAGAACTTAACCACAACCTAAATTTTAACGTTAAGTCTTCTCATGACCACGGACGTTGTACCGCAATCGTAATTCAAGAGCATAGATCACAACTAAAAACTGTGTAACGTTCCTAATTTAAGTTTAAAAGCTAAAATTTAAAAGAAGTAGACTTTTATCAGCTGACTATTATTTGTATTGTTGTATAAATATAAATAGTGAAATCCACGAAGACGCGCCCCACTAATTTTCGTTTCCACCAATCGCGTTTGCTTCGAGCGTCAGTCGCGAACCATTCACCAGTCATTGTAGTGTGCGTGTGCATTCATAGGTAATTAGTGTGTACCGATAACACTCAAACATTGACGGAAGCTTGCACACATATACTATAAACGGTTAGGAGGAATAGTGGGGCGCGTCTTCGTGGATTGCACTATCTGTAGCTGACCGATGGAAACTGTTTTTCCAGACATATTGCATGCCTCTTGAAGAGGCCAGTTGTACGGGTCAACTGTTTTGGCTCTTCATGTTCCAATCTAATCATCAGGCACATATCCTGCTTGTTCCATAACTATATACAACGTATTGTATAAAATAACGTTTCTAAGTGCACTGTATGTGTGGACAGAATAAATGATTTTTGAATTGATTTATATTAAAAAAAAAAAATGTCTATTCCTTACCATAATTCGGCATTCTTTGGATTCCTCAATCTCGCTTTTTCCAACACCGATCTCGCTTTGGTGATATGTTTCATCTTCTCTTCGAGTCGCGATAGCAATATCCACATGGATATACTCGTCGCACATTTCTTCAGCTAAAAACGAAACAAAGTATTAATATCAATGTAATAAAGATGATTATTGAAGAGAAAACTTACTTTGGCGCATCACACACAGACTTTTCGTGGGCTGTGAATGAAGTTCAGCGTCATACTCGTAAATTAAATAAATATTCGGGTGAACTCGGGACCGCCGAATGTGCCAGAGCGAGAAAAATAGTCAGCTGCTGCTGTTACCCTCTTTTTTTTATTTATTCTTGGCCATGGATACTAGTCCTTCAGCCGCATCTGTCATTTTAGTTTTCACTTCAACCGTCACATTTTTTTCAGTTTTTTTCTATGTTATTTATTTCACGAATTACTCAAAGGCTTTTGAATCGATTGAAAGATAATTTGGTATCACAAATTTGATTAAATTAGTTTAATTTTTAAATTGAAGTCGGTCTCTTTGGTTTCGGGTGTCATTGCCTGAGTCTCTTAATTTATTGGAGCATTTTAGCCAGATTCACAGTAAGTGTAAAGTAAAATTAACCTTACCCCCTGGGAATAAGTGGCATGCGCTTCATCGTTCTTGTTCATATGTTCCTCGATCTCGCCTTTCATCATGTGCAGTTTGGCGTAGTCTCCGAACACTTTGATCGCTTCCTCTAGGAGTTTCAACGAGACGTCCATATTGTTCAGAGCCCATTCTAGTTTGGCGGATTTTATCATCACCTGTGAGTATACAAAATTAAATTAAATTAGAATTTGTTTTTTTGCATAAGTTGACAGATGTTTTTTTAGACGGTTGTAAAAAAACAAACAAAAATTTCCATACAAATCTATTCAATGCAAATTAAAATAAGAATCTATGTATATTAATAATTTCGTCTCGATCCTTACCTAAATAATAAAACATAAAACGAGAAAAATTTCGAGTCGACAACATTTTTATTCGCAAAATTCGGATTGTCGAGTATTATGTTAAATTCTAATGGCAGCCGCAATGTCATAGCGAAACGTCATTGACGCTATTATAATGTGTTTTTCAACACACTTGGTCATAAATTGGCTCTAATTTCACCGCAATTAGGCATATAATGACACAAGCATGTAATCAAACTGTGACTTTTTCATTGCTATTAATCACAAGTGAGTTACTTATAGAGTTTTTATGTTATTGGTATTATTTTCTTGACAAGTGTCTTGAAAAACATAGTATGATACACGTGTGTATTGATGATTACCGTCCTCGGCTTTCTTAAAACCCTCACCTAACGGCGCGGGTCTCAATGTCACCTCAGCGGTACTCACCAACATTACACAGTTGAACAATGTAACTTACCCGGGGTGTAGGCGCGGACGCTCGCGCCTTAGCGAGCAGCCGTCTCGCTCGGTCGTACTCTTTGTTTTCGCTCTCGAGCTTGACGGCCGCCAACCAGATCTCCTCCGAGTTCGGGTTGGCTTGGAACGCCAGGGACAGGATACCTCGCGCCGCGGGCACGTCACCTAAAAACAAGGTAATAACAATATTAAACACATGATACAAGGATAATGTTAAGAGAACCAAAAAATATACTATAAGACTATCATCGCCCGAAGTTTTACCCGCGTAGTTTCTGTCCCGTTCCCGGAAAATAACGAGATCGGAAACTATACGGGTGTAGCCGCGAGATGCCACTAGGTGTTTTGTCGTACTGGCCACTTTGATCTCAAACATCTCCTCTTTGGTTAGGAATTCCAATTTCAAATGTATAGTTATTAACTCATGCTTTTATGTTGGAACTTGTACTCGTAAATAACACAATATTTCAAGTTTTTCATTATGCAAACTGAGTGACCGAGAGAAAAGATTCAGGAAAAAACAAATGAACTACTTACAGTTTTCAAAACACAAAAGCATGAGAAAACAGCTGTATAAATTTGAAATTGGAATTCCTAACCAAAGAGGATATATTTGAGATCAAAGTGGCCAGTACGACAAAACACCAATTTCATATGTAACGACCCAATATAATGGTAAACTGACCAGCCAGCCATTTGGACTTCGCCCCCATCAGCCAAAGCACCTCCGACTTGGGGCAATGGGCCACTGCTCGCTGCAATAGCGCCTCGAGACTAGCGCGAGTCCCGTGTTGCTTCTCCAAGTACGCCGCCCGCAGCCAAATGGACTTCTTCGAAGGGAACACCGAGAGTGCGTAGCCGTAGATCGCGCGTGCGCACTCGTATGCGCCTTCGTTTGCGCACTGAAATCACAAATATCAGTTAATTACTTTAAAGAGCAATTTATGATTACAGTTTGTGTTTTCACATTGCACAAACAGCCCATGAAATGTTCCCACTGCTGGGACTCGGGGCCTTCTCTCATAAGGAGAGAGTCAAGGCCATAATCCACCACGCTGGCCCAGTGCGGATTGGTGGATGACACATGACTTCGAAAGATTCTAGGTACATGTCGGTTTCCTCATGATGTCTTCCTTCACCGTTATAAGTTAGCGGCATTACGCACATGACTTCGAAAAGACAGTGCTGCGCGTGGTTTTGAACCCACCCCGGGTCCCACACCCAATCCGGATCGGCAGTAGCCGTTCACCCGACAAGATCAGACGTAACATAACCAATTAACGTTTTCCCATTAATTATTATAATTTATTAGACCATATTCTTCGGAACAAAGTGGTTTATTTATGGGCACACGTTGTCTGAGAATATTATTTTGGCTCTAGAAGAGAAAACCCTCCTGTGGAAATTGAAGTATCGTAACAAGTCTTCGGTAAAGTAAACAGCCACATATTCATTTTTTCAGAAATCAGTTGTACTGATAGCTACAAATATTACAAACTTCTGTTTATCAGTCTCTTAGGTGGCAAACAGAATTGTATTTAACAATCATGTAAATAAAAGTAGATTACTTACAGCGTCCGCATCTTCCATCCAAGTATGTTTCTGATCTTCCGCATCGATACCAGTACCAATAACTGAGCGTATAATCGCCTAGAACATAATAAAATCGATTAATAAACGTCTGTCTTAAGGCGGAATAAGTGTATGGCAGAATAAAATAAATTATGATACAACTGAAACTAGTTTGAGAATTACTGATGTCCGCCAGTTAGATTATTTTTAATTACATATTGAAAACGTATTCTTTTGTTTCTCAAACGAAAATATGACTGAGATACATAAAGTTAAAAGTTTCGAGTAACGTCATTTCGTGGTACGATTTTTTTTTGTTGAAGTGACGTCACAGCAAACTTATGTAACTCCGGAGTTTGACTTTTGGCGACTTTAAATTAAATTATTAAGTTTAATAATGTTAGAACTAATGTTGTAGTAGTGTCTTTTGGATTGTAATAAGTATAGTTTCTTGTCTTGTGAGAGAAGGGGCAATGTCCCAGGAGTGGGAACGTGAGGTGGCCTGTCTGTGCTTGTTGCTAAAGTCAAAGTTCTTTATTGATAAATGTACAATTTACAATTAAATTAAAAATAAAAAAACAAAAGAAAGAGCATACAAATTGTAAACATTTTCAAAGTTTGAAATGATCACTTTACTGTATTGTAATAATGATTGTACAGAAAACTGTCACTAATGAGTATAGTTACCTGGCAAGAGTGAACAGCGCCGGATTTCTCTGCTTCCATGGCTTCCTTGAACCAATGCTCTCGGTTGATCTCCACTCCATTGGCACTGAGAGATGTGATCGCACGGTCTATGATCTTTTCCACCATGTGAGTGTTGCCTGCAAATAAAATTAAAATCTAATTGAAAAAAATATCCATTTACTTATTTGATGCATGCATCAACACATAATAAAATATGTATAATTATAAATCTATACTAATATTATAAAGCAAGAGTTTATTTGTTTGCACATAGTAATCTCAGGAACCATTGGATCGATTTCAAAAAATATTTCACCATTGGATATTTAGGTATGTATATGATCCCCGAGTCCTATATATGTATATACCACGGACAAAGCAGGGACAGACCACTACTGTTATATAATATTATTATAGTTACCCCATGCCCCATGTTTCACAAATTTTATTAAAATGAGTTGTATGAGAAGGTCGGCGGAAATCGTTGGATGCGGGCGGCGCAAGACCGGTCTTTGTGGAGACCTTTGGGGGAGGCCTTCGTCCAGCAGTGGACGTCTTTCGGCTGATATGATGATGATGATGAGTTGTATGTGAGTTTAATTTTTAAATGGAATTCAGTTGATCGGTTTTTAGGCAAGTTTTATTAGTCAATATGACTTACCATGTGCTTCTTCCAGTTTAGCCGCAGTCACCCAGATCTGTCGATCAGTAGGGATGTTCTCCCGGGCCTTATTGAGCACCTTCCTAGCATTCTCATAAGTTTCAAGCCTGGCCAACGCTAGCCACAGCTCCACACTAGTAGGGCAGCACTCCACGGCTCGGGAGAGGAGAATCCTCGCATCTTCTGGATTCTCGAGCTCGACAGCTGCTTTCCAGAGGCGAACCGAGTTCGGTATGTGTTCGAGAGCTTTGCGGTAAACGCGACGTTTTGCCTGTGTTACAAATATAAGTAATGTTTTTAAAGTGAAAACTTGTTTTGGCGCACCACATCCAGATTTTCCGTGGGCCGTGAATTGAACTCAAGCGTCACATTCGTAAATTAAAGAAATCTTCAGGTAAACTCTAATTATCAAGATAGCCATGATCATGGCCACGCCCTCCGTTTTCACCCGCGTAGTTTCCAAAGTGAACTATCAAATTCTGAGTTATTAGTTTTCACTTCTGTCAGCAACCAATTTATTTTTTACTTATTCAATAGGTCTTCATAAAAAAGATGGTTAAAATCTTGCCTTCAAGTTGATTGTGAATCGGTTTCTTCTAATTAAACACACATCACATCGTCGCTTAACATCAAGTGAGATGGCGGACAAGTGAAAAGCTATCATTGTTAAAAAAAATGGTCTTTAGGCCACCAAATCGCCTTAAGGAAAGCGACACTATTCCAGTAAATATAGCATGTATTCCTAACTAGGTAGTTTCTTATTCACTCTTGACTAAAGTTATCCAGATTATGATGGCATCTCAGGAATAGAGGAAAGTGGTATTCCAAATCTTATGGTCCATGTCAAACAAGTGAAAGCAAATATTTTAGTATGAGCTTGTATGTATTAGAAGCAATGATTATTTTAAAACTATGATTAGATGACCTTTATCTTGGAAATAGGGAAGAGATTTATAACGAAATACAATATGGCTCTGTTTGAGCAAGGTATGCTGAGCTTGAATGGATAGTTAGATGGATAGATATATAGAATTGAGTTCTTAATAATTTATAATTTCATAATATTGCAACAACTAACATTTCAAAATATGTATTATCTTGCATTTCAGAATATTGTCTAAAACCTTAATGTTGGCAAAAGCATTGAGTAAGAGTTTCTAAGTGTTGTCAACTTCCCTGTCGTGTCAGGGGCTCTCTTATTAAATACTCTTTTATAACACGTTTTTTAAGGACAAATTAAAATCACATGATACTCCTTATTATTTTCTTACACTTCATAATATTTCCTTAAATTTCATAAGATTAATTATTATTTTCATAAATGTCATATTTACCTTAACTTCTTGCTCCAAATCTGCAGCCTTGACCCATATCCGCACACTATGAGGCAGGTTTCGAGCCGCGTGTGCTATAACAGCTCTCGCCGTATCGGGCGGCTGTAGGCGCGCCGCTTCCAGCCACAGCTCTTCGCTGCTCGGGTTCACCTCACATCCTTTCATGATCAAGTTGCGAGCCGATTGGACTTTACCTGTAAATTGGTATTTCATTTATTAGACTAAGTATTCATAAGCTATCACAGGAAGGTCTAATAATATAGATTGTAAAGCATAAGCAGCCCAATAGATGTTCTGCTATTATATCTAGCCACTAAAAAAAACAATTTTTGCAATCAAAAATAAAACCTCAGATTATGTGCCCTCTTTTTGTACAATTTCTGAATTACCTTATAAAGATATGAATATTTACAAAGTCATGTCTATTGTAAAAATACTAAGCTATTAGTATGTACTAGCTATTAGCATTTTAAAGGTGTTTTGTTTAACATCCGGCACTGAACTTTTTCAGTTAGTCTAACCATTTTATAAAGCTGAAACCAGAGAAATGACATACCAGTAACTTCTTCCAGTCTAGCACTGGCAATCCATGCAGGTGGATGGTTAGGGTTTGTTTCCCTCACAGATTTCAACAACAACCTTGCTTTTTTGATGTCATTGATATCTCCACCGTAAGTAGGGATCATGGACTGTAGATCTGTGAGGTAGCCTTTAGGATCGACAACTGTTTGGCCAGTCACTGAGTCGGAGACTTGAGACAGTTTCACTGTCATAAGGGTGTTTCTTGCTTGACCAATCTTTCGCAGATCCAAGTCACCTGAAATTATTGAAATATGTGATATTAGCTGTGATATGTTGAGCAGTCTAATATATAAATTGAAATACATTTTGATGGGCCATTTGAATTCATGAAAATGTTAATACAAAATAAATATAATAGACTACAGGCCCGTGAACAAAATTTACGGGTCAAATGAACCAGCAGGAGACCTATGTAGGATGATAGACGGGTACAAAATAATAAGATTCACCACTATGCCGTCACTTGTAAGCTGTCCAACTGAGTGCAGGTGAGAATTCAAAAGTGCAAGTAGAGTGGGTACATTTTGGTCATTAGTTTCTGTACGGCATTCTTACCATCCAATAGATCCATGAAAAATAATGAGAAAACGCGTAGTGCCGTACAAAAATAGTGATCCACGAAGTTGGAAACATTATTGATAATCCGGAAATTTTGAGGGAAAATTTGGTCATTTGATACAGTACGGCATCGATTCCATACAGTTGCAATACCTCTTCTAACCCATTATTCCGCAACGCCGTACAAAAATAATGGTCCAAGAGGAAATGATCTGGGGTTCAACTTCCTCTTTTCAGTGATCCGGAGGGGTGATTTGATACAACGTAAAATTAATTTATTCCGAAAGTATTTTGTGCATAGATACAAATTTTATACGTGCCGTACATTTTTGTTAGTCCAAAAGCCAGTAAATGGCAATAAACCTCCAGAACATTGCATATGACGAAATGTACTTTATGATGATAGTTGGTACGATTTTTTAACGGCATTCTGATAATTTATTTGGATTAAATATATGTCTAAGAAAAGTTAATGCCGTACAAATCTGAAAGTTAATATTAAAGGCCCGTAAAAATAGAACTTAACTTTTAAATTTTCGATCCAAATTAATTTCTATAAGGTGTATGATCACTTACTGAGTATAAAATAACGAAATGTTGACAGATTCAGGTGGATCTTTAAGCGTCATCTTGAAAAAACGTGCACGTGCTCGGGCACTATGTACTTTAGGGCAAAAATTATTGAAGTCATTATTGTAGAAAATATAATTTTACACCTTTTGTTGCCCAAAACTTATTTGTTAAAAGTACTTACCGTTTACGGCTCATTTAGTTAACCGGATTTTCTATCGCCGATATGCCGATAACTCTTGAGATATTTAGATAAATAAGACGCATCAATCCATGTTTAAAGACCAGTTTATTCTCTACAACTTTTGCCAAAATTGTTTTTTTAAAGTCTGTGCTTTTTGAGTTAGAAGAAGTTTAATGTTGAACGCATCACTATATTGCCATAGCTAACATACATCTCATCTGCAACCAAAACCTGATCTATTTATTTACTTATTCTTTATCAAAGTTTTCATCGTCTAATAACCCACCACAAACAAAACTATTGTTTATTTTAATACGATTTATAATATTTTTGGCGGAATAACAGATTTTGAACGTCTTATAAATCAAAACGTATGGACATTACAAAAAAAAGCTCTTTACTAAAGTTGTAGAAAATAAACTGATCTTTATGAATAGTTCAATGCGTTTTATTGATTAATCAAATATTTCAAGAGTTATCGGCCGTGATAGAAAAATCGGTATTTTAAATGGGTCATAAATCGCAAACGGTACGTTTCACAAAAAAGTTTTCTCGGAACAAAAAGTGTAAAATTTTATTTTCTACAATAGTTATTTCAATAATTTTTGCCCTAAAGTACATAGTTTCCGAGTTTCTAAGTTTCTAACTAAGTGGTACATATTTTGTTTGATTAAGGGTTAAAATGTACGGCATTATTTTTTTCAAATTTATTTACTTGAATACTATTTTAAACAATGATAATATGTTGAACTTTGCTATAGTTAATTAATCTATGGTTATTCAAATAAATGAAAACTTCCATGTTTTGTATTCCTCTGTAACTTTTTTTAGAACACTTTCTTTTGTACGGCATTATTATACAATAGGGTGTCCCTTATATGGCAAAAAAAAATTTTTTTTGAATTTCGAAACGCATATCCTCTACTTTTTTTATGAATGCTAAAATATACTTAAATACGAAATTTCGTATTTGTAGCATGATTGCAACCCGTGCCGACCGAGCTCTAAAGTTTATTAGAAAATAGTGTTTTGGCCTGACATCTTGGTTTGATCCAAAATAATTAAAATGCAACAAATAAAGTAAATATGAGTAATAACAAAATAAGATCAACACAAACTTTTATTTAAATACAATTTATAATAATAATTCATTAGGGTGACTTCTCTTTGGTGTAGTTTTTTTACAGTCTGGATACAGATTTCTATGTTCCTGAACACAACGCAACAAAAACTGGTTTTGTTCTTCTTCAGCCGTGATAAATCCATTAAAATCTTGCATTCATTTAACAGCTCTTTCAGCAGTATCATTTACGACCTTTCAAACAACTTATTCGTCTTCTAGCTTCCAAAAAAGTAGTATTGTCACCCCAAGAAGATACATCCTCCCGAAGAAAACTGTCGTCGATCTGCAGTCGAGATAGAAATTTTTTGCTTCTTTGAGTCACAAAATCATCCATCATCATAATATCTGAAAGAAAGAAAAAACAGTCTAAAAAGCAAAAACTAAGCCACGAAACTTTGAAAAAAGAAACAAGAAAATATTAAGCTTATTAAAGAAATTTTGCGTATTTTCTTCCTTCGATGGGATTTAGCGTTTGGCGGAATCTGAACTTTCATCTCTGTTTAAATTATTAATCGTTTTTGTCTTGGTTTTGAAATCAACTTCTTCATCAAAGAGTAATAACATGACTGCTTCTTCACACAAATACCATAAATGATGAACAAACTTGCTTGTGGATGCCTTGGAACTTGTCGCGTCTACTTTTTCATATGCTTTTAGAGCTTTCAAAAAGCATAATACAATAGTCTTGGTTAGGTGCTTTAATTGACATTGTACTTTCGAGCCAAGGTTTAGTATACTCTTAACTTTTTGAAAATTGGAATATCTGGGCTACTTGTAATTTGCTTTACCTTGGTTTCAAAAACAGCTTTGAAGACCAACATATAAAAATGATGACGACAAGCAAAAAGCAGTAATTCCCTTTCTAAAGTCTGCTCCAAAATAGCACAAGCTCCACTGAAACGGCCAGTATTTTAAGCTGTTGTATCGCAGCACATTATCTGTAGTTTATCGGTGTTCAGACCAAGCGCTTCTTTCTACAACCGCATGGAGAATGTAAACTGAGTCTCTTATGCTTAATTAGCATCGATCTAAAGCTGCTACCAGTTTAGGAGTCATGAAATTTTTCGTGCCTCTTTTAGAACTTTTTTCAGGGCAAGGAATCTGAATACTAAGTACAGAATTCGAAATCTGTTCCTCATTCGAATTCTCCAGACATTCCAAGCTATCTACCGAAGAAGTACATGCAATAGCCAATAGCTCTCTTTGTTTTACCTTTCTTTCCTTTTCTTCCAATCGTTTTTGCCTAACTCGTTTTTCTTTCTCCGCCAATGTTTTGTCAGTTCCACCTAAGCATCCCGGTCGACCTGGCCCTCTCTGTTTCCTTAAAAAATCTTTGTCTTCCTCTATCTTCATTCTGTCGAAGGCATCAGCATGTGCAATATCAAACAAGTTATCAAGGTCTTTTACAAAATTATGTTCACGGTTCTTGAACGTCTCCTGAGTTTTCTTACAGTTTTTTTGCAGCTCCCTCCAAACATGATATAAATCAACAAGTTTCTTCACGCAGTTAGGAAATGGCTTTGTAGGAATTCTGGCTTTTCCCAAAATATAATGCCTTCTCTTATAACAAGATTCGCACTTTCACTAACAGTCAGCTTGACCTCACGTAGATTGTAACATAAAACGAGAACTTGTCGATTAGATGGTAATTTTGCACCATTTATCTGGTGGCTTGGCAGTCCGATAAGGTAAATATTTTGTTTATCACTTCGTAATTCCACAGACATCTTCACACAATAAACAACAACGCACTAATAATGTTAGAAATCACGTATGAAATGACAATTGAAACTCGCAGTAACAGGTCGCAGCGCTGCACCCGCGCAATTGTATGGACAAGTTAAAAACTCAAGTCGGCACGGGTTATCGTTTATAAATCGGGCTAATATTTATTTCTGTACTATATTAGGTCCATTATAAAAGTTTTTAGAAGGTATGCGTAAAAATATATTGACATTGAATTTTAAGGGACACCCTATTATACAACAATAGATTTTAGCAATGTCATGTAGAAAAATAAGGTACCGTACATGATCAAATGACCTACTACCTTTATAAATGAAGTATACGATGAAATTAAGGTAATTATCGATAAACATTCAAATGAACAGTAATTTTTAGACGGCATTATTTTTAATTGTTCGTTTGAGTGCTAGATAATCATTTGGAACCGATGCCGTACTTTTTCAAATCACCCCTCCGGATCACTGAAAAGAGGAAGTTGAACCCCAGATAATTTCCTCTTGGACCATTATTTTTGTACGGCGTTGCGGAATAATGGGTTAGAAGAGGTATTGCAACTGTATGGAATCGATGCCGTACTGTATCAAATGACCAAATTTTCCCTCAAAATTTCCGGATTATCAATAATGTTTCCGACTTCGTGGATAACTATTTTTGTACGGCACTACGCGTTTTCTCATTATTTTTCATGGATCTATTGGATGGTAAGAATGCCGTACAGAAACAAATGACTAAAATGTACCCACTCTACTTGCACTTTTGAATTCTCACCTGCACTCAGTTGGACAACTTACAAGTGACGGCATAGTGCTGAATCTTATTATTTTGTACCCGTCTATCATCCTACATAGGTCTCCTGCTGGTTCATTTCACCCGTAAATTTTGTTCACGGGCCTGTAGTCTATAATTATATCATGTTGAATGTCATTTGAATGATGTTGATGAGTTCTGTACATGGACGGAGGGAATGAGGGCAAAACCAAGTAAATGTCATTGTTTATGTCTGGGTAGACGAGATACCAAATATACTTCTTACGATCCGGGACTCTCCATAAGTGGCCAAAGAGTTGCCACAATTGCAGAGGCAGTGCCTTTCAAATTTCTTGGTAGAAAGATAGACTACAAAGGACGTACACCACCATTAGAGGTAGTTGTTGGAAATTTCATGAATGACCTCAATAAGGTAGACCAACAGCCTATCAGCAATATAAAAAAAGCATGGATATATGACAACTATCTCACATCACGTCTCACTTGGCCTTTCCTAGTATATGACATCGGTAAAACCCTCCTCGCAAAACTAGATGCTAATGTTATAAAGATATTGAAGTCATGGTTTGGATTGGCACATCCGGCTGATCCCTCTACTCTATTTAAGGATCACAATAGTTTTGGCCTGAAACTAAAAAAACCATCCGAACTCTACAAACACCTAAGAGTTACAAAAACGCATGTTTTGGGAAAGTCGAAAGACGAATTAATCGCATCTCTCCCAAAAGACAAAAGCGCTTCGGACCTTGAATCTAGACTTCAATTCCACAAACAATTTATGGCAGGTGCGCAAGTAAATACAGCTGGGTTGGGTGCGAGAAAGAAAAGGGAAGACCGAGACATGGTAAAAACCTTTCTACAACAAGACGAAAATGATAGTTACAAAGTGCACGCTATGAATTTAGAAATGCAAAGTGAGTGGTTAACCATAGGTGAGTTTTGTATCCCATTAGCTCTAAAGTGGCGCACCTTGCTATATGACTGGTCTCCTGCCTTATTAAAATTTTATCTGAACGCTTTCCAAATGACCCTCCCTGACCAGAGTAACTTGGTAAGGTGGGGAAAAACCTCTGAAAAATTTTGCTATACTTGTGGTGAGGCGATATGTACAGCAAGGCACATATTGGTGGGATGCAAGTTGCTCCTTAATAGGGGTCATTACTCACAGCGCCATGACAGAGTACTTGAAATCATACGTGAAGCCGTAAGCCTTTCGGTAGCTAGAGCCCAAAAGGGATTGACGATAAACAAAAGACAAATTAACTTTGTAAAAGAGGGCTCAACTTCAAACTCCAAGAACAAGCCTTACTCAATCCTGGGTTCAGCACCTGATTGGACTATTTTAATGGACACGTATGAAAAGCACTACAAAATCCCAGAGGATGTGGGTGTTTCGTCATCCAGACCGGACATTTTCCTTTTTTCTAGGGCTACGAAACGCAGCGTATTTCCAATCTATACAAGGCCAGAACGCAAGGGTATGAAACTAATCACGTATAGATTGTAAATAAGTTTTTTTACTAAGATCTTCCAAACCATACAAGGCCAGTACGCAAATACTCGCGTATACTTTGTAGTAACGTAGAAGTATTATGCTGTTACAAAATATACAGCGCCAGTACGCATACGGACTAATCGTGTATGTTTTGGAATAAGCGCGCGAAACTAACATTACAATTTGTACGTGAGCAGTTGCATTTTTTTGTTTATATAAAGAGTGACGAGACGAGCAGGACATTTGTCTGATGGTAAGCAACATACCTGCTACATAACAGTACAGTGACACGCAGCTATTGGAACATGAAGAGTCCAAATCGTTACCTAGCACTGCACTGCGCTCGTCACCCAGAGATCTAAGATGTTTTATCAAGATGTTATACTGACTGATTTATTGTAGATGTTGGTTTCCCAGATCCGACTCGGAGCACCCCGACTCCACCTAGTCTTGTCGCTACTACCCCTAGAGTGTATATAAAAAATGCGGGAGCCAGAAGCCTAAGGGAGGTCCTGAGTGGAGCGAGCCATACGAGGCCTAGCGAAACGCAGGGGGGAGGTGGCGAGCGAAGCGAGCCATACGAGGCCTAGCGAAACGCAGGGGGGAGGTGGCGAGCGAAGCGAGCCGGCGAACTCCGTAGTGGAGATGTTGGTTTCCCAGATCCGACTCGGAGCACCCCGACTCCACCTAGTCTTGTCGCTACTACCCCTAGAGTGTATATAAAAAATGCGGGAGCCAGAAGCCTAAGGGAGGTCCTGAGTGGAGCGAGCCATACGAGGCCTAGCGAAACGCAGGGGGGAGGTGGCGAGCGAAGCGAGCCATACGAGGCCTAGCGAAACGCAGGGGGGAGGTGGCGAGCGAAGCGAGCCGGCGAACTCCGTAGTGGAGCTCAGGCCGAGTATGGAGAAGCGACACTCAGGGCTGACCGCAGGGCTTCTGGCGGGAGCCCACCCAGAGTCAAATCTCAGCATCGGATCGACAACATAGACAATCAGTACGAAAAATTATTGTATGCATCGTAATAACAGATTTATAACAACATTACAATATAATATACTCGTACGCGAACAGTTTCCTATGGCTGCGTTCTGGCGTTGTATAGAATGGAAAGACGCGACGCGAGCATCCACGTTACAAACTACACACCATCAGTACGCAAAACTCTTGTATGGTTTGTAATAACAGATTTTAAAACAACATTACAATATATACTCTAGCAGTTTTCTATAGCTGCGTTCTGGCGTTGTATAGTTTGGAAATACGCCGTAACGCATAGTCCTGGTAGAACTTACCGTACCGTGGGAAACTAATATACCTAAAGACCACGTGATGAAACAAAATAAGTATTACGACCTACAAAATGAATTAACAAAAAATGGCTATGTAGTTAATTTATACGCTGTAGAAGTAGGAGCGAGAGGTATACCAGCAAAATCTCTCTATAACCTGCTTAAAGACCTTGGATTGTCCAGAAGTGCAGTAAGTTCTATACTAGAACGAGTATCTAAAGCTGCACTAGTAGGATCATATCGGATTTGGCTGGGCAGGGAGAGAAATACGAGTAGTGAAGGTGAGTGTTGACGTACGTCAATATAAGGGGCCCCTTTTAAACCTACGCCCGAGTCACTAGTCTTGGGGTCTACTCGAGATTTCTCTCTCTGTCACACGATGGACCCGGCACCCGCACGGTGAATCCATGGAATGCTAAGAAGTACGTCTCTTGTATTGTCCCAACTTTACACAAAGGCCTCTCTTTTAAAATAAAAAAGTCTGATTTATTTATTTAGTTTCATATTTATGTTGGGCAAGTATTTAATGTGTTGGTCTATATTATTTACTGTAAGTCAAAGGGCTAAATTGAAGTGAAATAACTAAATAAAAGCATTCAATTTGATTTTCAGGAGAAGTCACATAATTATGCATCTTATAAAAAGACTAATAAACATACCAGAAGGAGTCAACATGCCAGGTGTCATTACACCAGGCATCATGGAAGCCAGCCCTGAAGTTGGGTCAATAGACGATGTAGACTCTCCTCCCAGATTTCTGGACAGCACACTGTCTGGCAGAGGAGTGAACTTCTCAGCTCGAGGGTTTCTCTGTTTCCTGTTACGAGCATCACCCACTTCGGGTATAGCAGACCATTCATCCTCGGATACTGTTTTTAATTCTCGCTTCAGGTCAGAAAACTGTTGCTGGATTTTTGGCCTGTAATTTACAAATTTGTTAAATTAAAGTGATGTTATGATGATGTGCACCATCACAGAAAAAAAGACTTTATGTAGAGTGACATAACAACCATAACAGATACATCATGGTAAGCAACACTCCTGCCCAATAGCAGCAAATATTTGAACATGAAGTCTCCAAATCACCGACTAGCACTACACTGTGCTTATCCACTGCATATGATATCCTCAGCAATAGAGTAACAATGTACACAGTTGAAATAGTTTGCTGGAGGATGTTAAGTGCCAAATTTATTGAAAATTCCACTAAAAAATAAATAGACCACATTAAATTCATGCCGCTGAAACTACAGCTTTCCCTACAAAGAAAGTGTCAAGTCCATAACAAAAATTATACTAGGTAATTGTGGAATAGAGGATATAATGTAAAGGAGCTTCAGACAACACTCACCTTTCTTGACGGTATCTTTCCAAGTCTTCTTTGAGTCTTTTCTCTCTGTATTCTTTACGTTTCTCATCCATCCTCTTGTCAATTGATTCATAAATGGCATCAGCTTCGGCATCATCTTTGTCATAGGGATCCTAAAATATCAAGGTGTTTGATTAAAACCTAGAAATATGAATAAAAATATGATAATTATTAAACATTCACAAATAACACAATTTTCTTTGAAAAATTGAACAATGTATATGGCATACACACTCTACAAAAAGCTAACTCCCATAAGACAGATGAACTTCTTAGCATTCCATGGATTCACCATGTGGGTGCCAGGTCCATCGTGTAGCAGAGAGAGAAATCCCGAGTAGATCCCAAGACTTGTGACACGGGTTTAAGGGGTTTTTCCGACGTACATCAAAACACACTTTCACTACTAGTGTTTCTCTCCCTGCCCAGCCAAATCCGATATGAACCTACTAGTCCATTTTAGATACTCATTCTAGTATAGAACTTACTGCACTTCTGGACAAACCAAGGTGTTTCAGCAGGTTATAGAGAGATTTTGCTGGTATACCTCTCGCTCCTACTTCTACAGTGTATAAATTAACTACTACTAGAAAAAAACTAATTAGTCCACCAGTTAGATTACTAAAAAATATTGTACACATACTTTTTCTTTTGTTTCACAAACCTAAATATGACAAAACAAAAAAAATGTGTCCAGTATTTTCCCATGCTCTAGCTGACAGACTAATTAGAATGGTTTATTGTCTTCATCCCTATTCAAACATCTAACCCTAAATTACTTAAACTACTTTTGACTTATTACAGCACTGTGTACAATATGTTTACCTTTGAGAAGAGTGAACCACTATATCCTGAAAATTCATCGTAGTTGGAATCATTCAAATCTTCATCATCATCTTCTTCCTCTGTTTTCTTGCGTTTTGTTGCAGGAGGTGCATGACGATCATCACTGAAAGAAATATCAAAATGTAGGTATGGATACATCATAATATTTGGCACCATTTGGCAATAGCCCATTGCTTTCTACATTCAGCTGAGTTGTGAGATGTTTCAATGAATAGGTATTGTTCTGGGAAGTACCTAACTGTCATAAAAAATACCAGATAGCTAGATATCTACTCATTTTGCATGTATATTTGTTTGATTTTACTGATCTGATGGATAAAAAATCAGGAATAATGATTTAATAGTTAGCAATAGTTACTAAATGTTTAGATACTTACGATACATCATTAGCGTCTCTCGCAGGTCCAATATCAGACCGAGTGGTAAATCCAGTGGCGCTGAAAACAGAATTTACAGTTCAGTAACGAAATTATATTTATTGCAAAATATCTTGTAAATAAACAAATTTTACCCTCGTCCTACACCAGCGACATAACCTAATGGAGCTGGAATTCCAAGAAAATGTTTCTTGTTCTTGTTTACGAAAGCTTGAGGAGGGACAGACATTTCTGTTCGGAATCAAAATGGTATGAACGTAAACTGTAAATTGGGTATATGATAAAAATCCCAACAAACTCAATTTGTTTTGAGATATACTCCAACCAATACACAGTAGTGTTGCACACTTGCACAATGCTCAGTACACATCGATGGTGGACTAACCGACTATCGATAAAATTTCGATAGGTAACGTCATTTCAATAGTATCGATATCCTATCGATACTATATCGCTTGCGAAAGACGCAGCGCCCGGCCGATTGTTTGCCGCAGCTCGTAGTCAGTACTCGTTAGCTCAACACAACTGAACAGCAGGTATTATCATGTAAAATAAAACTACAATACGTGATAATAACTAATATTAATAAGTACTGCAACGTGTCTAAATGTACATGCAAAACGGCGACTACGTCCGAAAACTATTCTTTTACGTCGTCATAACAGAAAAAATATGAGATACATAAGTAGTCGGAAAAATTAGTAAGTAGGTATGGTTCTCATACGAACAGCAATTAGATGTAATTGTTTATGTAAATCTACCGATAGAAATAATATATGAATGTGGTAAAACTGTTATTTTTATTCCATGTCTATTTATGTTTGTTTTGTTTATTTGTTTGATTTTACTGCTTGACCCGGTTGATATTTAAATAGACGTGGATTAATTTTAAAATATTTAGTTTCCCCAAATGTCAACTGCTAGCTTTTACTTATAAAGGCTTACTGGCAAATATTTGTTAAGATTTAGGTTTTGTTTTTATTTTTTTAACAACAGACAACGTATTATTGACGTAATAACGTCTTATAGTTCGATGAAGCCGGCTGCACGCCCGTAAAACATGACGTCATGTAACGTTACCGCCATAGAATAGATAATATTTACCACCGTTACCTCGCTTTATTACTTTTCGCACCATCTAGTGAGTGAAATGTGTATTACGTTCAAGGAGTATGTCCATGTTTTAGAAAAGCGACGATATGAAGTTAAGAACTTGTGCTATTACAATGATGTACCCAGAGATGGCGCTTTGAACAGCTTTTCAAAAAGCTTCAGAATGTTTTACCTAGATGGCGCTTAACACAATCAGTATTTTCTTAAGACGTTGTCACGTTCAACTATCGACAGTAAACCGACTTTACAGACAACCATTTTTTTTCTGAAACAAGAAAGCCCAGGGGTGAGCCCAGGGTAGCGATTCTGAAACCATTCGGTTGCATCCGACACGGAATCTCATCTCTCGGTCTTTGTCATGCTAAACAGATAAGACAAAGACCGAGAGATGCGATTCCGTGTCAGATGCAACCGAATGGTTTCAGAATCGCTACCCAGGTGAGTTTCTGCGCCTATTCGGTGTTTTGTATATTTGTTGAATGGAACAAGGCGGCTTATTTTAGATACCAGTATAATATAAAATATGAAAATAGTCGCAATGCTACATACATCACCACATTCAAGATAGTATTAGCACGAAATTCTAGTTTCTCTGCCGCGAAATCAGATTCTATTGCGTCCTTTCTAACCTATCGATGTTATCAATAGTATCGGTAGTATTATAAATAAATATATATTGGTTGACAATTCATACACAACACCATCTGACCCCAATCTAAGCAAAGCTTGTACTATGATGCAATAGTATTGATACTTCTGATATAATTGCTTGCAATCAATAGTATTAGTCGATTTACGGCATCGATAGTATCGATAGTATCGAAATTATCGGTCCTATCGATATTATGGCTAGTTTTCAATGTTTACTATCGATTGCGAAACTATCGATATTTGGGCAACACTGATACACAGACTAAGTAGCGAGAATAGTAGACAGGTTAATTTATACAGGGTCAGTAACTGTCGTCAGTCGACTGCCGAGTCAGTGCTGACCTGGCACTGCCATCGTATAAATCGATTTCAAGACAGTACAGTACTGTCGCGTCAGCACTGGCTTCAATATTCCCGCTTCATATTTTCGGCGCCAGTCCGCTCCCCCCGCCACCCGCGCCAGCGCAACTGACGCCGTGTGAATAGGCATGTTTCCACTAAGAATGAATCGGATGGATTATAGGTTCTTACTATTGACATAGAATAGATAATACAAATAGAACGGACACTCCCCACCCCCCGCCAGTTTCAAGCTTCCTTCCCCGCAAGCACCGCGAGAAGCACTCAACGAAGGGTTATATCGGACGATAATTTTCTATGAGAATACGACCATGATGCTGTAATATTTAACAAAATGGTACCAAATTTTTCGTCTATTATACGAAACAATAAGAGATTTTTGATTTCATAAGAATTTCTTTGACAAAGATTGAATCATTTTTATAAACTGTGTTAGCTATTCTGGTTAGAAGTACGCGCCAACACTGAAGTCCTGTGACGAAATTATAAAACTCGTTGTTTTTAAACTGCGGCTTTCGTTAATCGTTGTGAAATACGTCAGTGGCGCCAAAAACGTATGGTAACGAGTGATGGCGCGGAGTATAGTTCGCAATTCACGAAGTCACTAGTCACTAGTGTTGCCAATTTAGTGGATTTGTTTACTAAGATTGCTACTATTCAGATTTATTGATAAGTGATTATTTCTTAGCATTCAACCGACTCAAAAAAAAGAAACAGGTTCAATATTTAGACTATCTGTACTTTTATGTGCGTCCATGTATATATTATGTCGGTCAATAGTGAACAATGAATATAGGATTTCATCTAGTAAGTAGTATGCTAATTTAAGATTTCGCAACAACCGTTCATTAAAACCAGCAAGAGGATACGAGTACATTGACTATTGGAATGGATAGTTCCAAAAAAAAAATAACGATATTTTTAAACTAAAACTTATTCAGTAATTAACGGCTTTGACATTGACTTATAAACTTTACCGGTTCTAGTACTACCGGTACTACTACGATTTAGTTTCATTTTTAACCAACTTCAAAAAAGGAGACGGATCTCAATTCGTTTATATGTTTGTTACGTAATAGCTCCATTTATTGTGAAACAAAGGACATAAGCCCAAATCACATTGAAAAAACCCAGGTGCCACACCTGGGTTTTTTGATGTACCTCAGATTTTAAGTTATTAGTAATAATATTCTAAACTATCATCATCATCCGTTTGAGTGGCTAACCTGCGTTTTTTTGCCTGTAGAAGTTTTGTAGAAGTTCGTGTCAAAAGCTCGTTTTATGGAACAAAATATATTGTATAATTTGGTGTTAATGATATAAAAATAATATATACCGGCTGAGTCATAAAGATATATTATATCAAACAATGCACGAATATGCTTAGGTATAGAATATGCTTTGTATTCAATTATCAGTTTGCTTACATCGCGGGTCAAATCTGGACAAGTACTAACTAGCACAAGCACAGCACTAGCATAGGCTTGGGATATGAGGCGTACTTGAAGAGAGGTATATGCTAAGATGTTACGAAGATGATGATGATGATTACATCGGATTGCAAACAGTATTGGTGAACTTTAAAAAAAAACGCCTACAAAACTATACTGATAAAAAAAACATGTTAGCCACTAATTTGGGTGGTGTAATTTTTTTTCCTAAAATATATTTACATACAGTTATTAGATTTTTTTGAGATTAGATACAATTATTTTGTGCCGAGGTCAGGGTACGATTTGGGCCATGTCTCCTTTGATGTTTCTTTTTTTTTGGTAGATCATAGTTTTGAAACATGAAAACAAAACTAAAAATTACTTTCGTTTATTTTTGTTCATGTTTTTTATGATCGTCGTTGAAATTTGGTCAATTAAGTTTCTGAATTTAATTTGAAATTAAAACTGATTTTTGTTTATTCGGCGCAAATAAATTATTAAGTAATGACTTCAACCTTAAAATGTGATTTGAGTATAATAGACTCACTCACTATTCTCACAATATTTAAAGTTTTATGCGATCCTTACTATAATGCGAATAAATAAATCACTATTTATCAACATACAAAAGTTATATTTTTTTAAGCAATTAGTAAAAAAATAAATCCGGAACTAGCAACATTATCCCGCGAGACACGAGATCCACAAGGCGGCCATAGTAACAACAATTCTTAATGTTTGTTTACAAAATTAAATTGTAGTTTTGAGTTGAAAAATTATGTTGTTCTTTACTGTGGTGAGACATGCGATGGAAATAATTAATAATTAGTTTGTGCAGTGTATACTCTGATTATAGTGAACTGTGTGTAAATGCAACTTATGGACGTAGTTTTACCATCTAATGTGAAATACACGATATGTGGAGTGATTAATTAATATATTGTCAGATTAAAGTTTTCTCTTTGGGTAAGTGTACTTAACTAAAAATCAATTCGTCCATGGTACCTTTATTATCTCCTATTTTGTTCTAAATCTTCTCCCTTCAGATTGTTGATGAAAGTTATATTTACATTAAAGATCGAACACTAACTAGGTAAGATTATAGGTCCCTTAACACAGGCACCTGCCTGTGTGAGCTCACGAGTCACAGCTATTCCATAAAATAATTTAGTAACCCTAGGTGACACGCACACATGCGTATATGTGTTCGAACGACATATGCGTAGTTGTGAGTGTAGGTATGTCAACTGCACCGTCTGTATGGATTTTAGGCCGAGTGTCCGGGGCCTGCTATTGATTAAGATATAGAGATTTCAAAAAATAAAACAGTTTATCAAACTACGTAAAGATTATTAATATTTTTAGAAAAGAAAATCTTAAAAAATAGGCATTGTGTCACGTGACAGTGAACGCCAATCAGAAAATGTGACGTCACGCCGTGCTACATATCACTTGACATCACTAATGTTGTTGACATTTCCATAGAATCAATATAATTATTTTTTATTTTTGTAAATTCTTCGCCATGGATACTAGTTCTTCAGCCGCTTTACTGAACTAGTTTTTCATTGTTTTACCACTATTTTTGAGGAAAATTAACAGTAGTTTTTTACATTTCCTTTACTAAGATTATACTGTGTCAAATACTTTCATTGAAATGATCTTCACAAAAATATATTTTTGATTTAGTGGGCATCATTCCTCTTCGTAAGTGTTTGCCACTTTTTTCGTAATTGTGGATCGTTTGGAACCTAGATGAATAATTTGTTTGGCGTATTTATACTTGTGCTTGTACACTGAGGGACTATGCAGTCCTTGTAATACAAGGGATTCATTTTAAAATAAAAACATTGACCATGTCCTTACACAAACACATAAGTTTGCCACGGCGTGACGTCATTCAAGACGCCATGACAGTCTGGAGCGTTTTTGTGCAGAAATTACTTTGATTTTTTTAAATGCAAAATACACATTGTAAATATAAGTTTTTTTCAAAAATATAGATGTTTCGGAATAATATAAACATTAAGCTATATTATAAACCAGTTTTTAAAATTTTGTACACAAGCCTATTGTCGAGGTCAGTCGCGGCCACTGTATCGTATGAGGACCATGCTGCGACTCGCACTGAATCACAAAATGACGCGAAAACTGAGCGACACGGAAAACTTGAAGCTTATTCAACTATACCGCGATAATGAATGCCTGTGGGATAATAAATCACAAAATTATAGAAATAAAGAAATGCGTGCAATATCATTACAGAATATTGCACGATTATTGAATTTAGAAGGGTTTGACCCTACCGAAGTCAAAAATAAAATTAAAATAAAAAATAATTCTCAACAAATTATTTAGTTTTATTTTATGCTGTTTTCGAGAATTCATTTATCCGCACTGACTTTACAAACGTGTGTACACTGAAAGAAATATCCTCGACTACTGACGAAATACTAACTGCGTCTAAATAACACGAGTCAGTTTTCGGCGCTAGCACTGGCGACAGTTACTGACCCTGTATAAATCTGCCTTTAGATAGCCACCACTTGGCCACCACAGACATAGACTAACTAGAGAGATGCTATATAGTCTATAGCCACAGAGCACAGATCACAGACCACAGCACAGACTAAAGTGGCTCGACCCGAGGCAGGTTGCCTCAGCCTGCTGCATCATGTAGAGTTGAGTGTAGAGTGCTCGCAATATAACTCTGCGCGTAGCAAAATATGGAACTAATTGACAGGCCGTCAACTTCTTGTTTACGTCAGTTGATAAAAGTTTGTTTACGTTTGGTGTATTAATTAATTTCCAAAGTAATTATTAGCTTTTATTATGCCGAAAGTGATTAAAAATGCTGGCCGTGGCTGGTTCTTGAAAATCAATCGTGGTCGTAAAGACAAACGATACAATAACAGGCCAAAAGTGCAGTTTTCCAAACGCAGAGCTATTTGACAACTAATATGTAGGGATACCATAGCAATCAAATTTCCACCTATTTTCGGCGTATTTTTAAGCTGAGGCTTTATTTTTGAGGTTTGATTGTTTTATCGCCAATGTCAATCAATAACCGTGGGAAAAAATGTGAGTGCTTAAGACCGAATGTGAGAAACAAGTTTTTTTTTTCATTACATACAAATCAAAATAGGAAACACAGCGACACAGCAGTAAAGATCAGCTGATTGTATCTTTCTCGCTCGGGTACACTCGGCAGTCCTACGTTCACCCGATCGACCCTTTCACCTAACAGCGTCAGCTTCATTTACCACCGAAGCGAAAATATATGGGCGGTGCGCCAAAAGAAATTTCACGTAATTTTTTTAGCTTGGATGCTCTGTAATTATTTACTCCGTATTAATTACTGTATGTTTTATTATAGGCGTTTCAGAACGTACAATTACGTGGTAATGGACAACGCATCATACCACTGCACTCAGACTAAAGAGGCTACAATGTATCTAATAAAGAGGCAAAAAGAAGACCCACAATACTAAGTAGAATGACTGTTAAAAGGACATGGACAAGAAGTTTTGCGGTTACCGCTGTGATCCATCGTGATCTAAACCCTATTGAAAAATAAGATGATCCATCAAAGAGCATTCATACGCCAAATTTTCAAATAGTGTTATTTATGGTCTCAATAATAGATTTCCAAGTTTAAATTAAATTATCATTATTTCGTTGTTGGTGTAGGTTGAAACAGATAACAGATTTTTTGTAATGTAATTAACTAAAATAAAGTTCTAGTAAGAGACTCAGACAGTCATTAACCTGTACCAATGATACTTGGTCATACTGAACCAAACTGCACTGAACCAGCACTGTAACGGCGTTCATTATTTCGAGACATTCGTTCTAATCTCAGTTGTCTTATAATTTATAAATAGTTAGTTATATTGCTTCCCTGAAAAATCCCTTCCCGTACCTGTTTTATGAAGTTGAAAGTTTGCAATGAAAGGGGAGGGAACTAGCTTGACCTGGCAACATAAAGTACGCCACCAGTCGCGCGCAGACTTATACTGCGAGCACTATAACTACCGAGGCAGCCTCAAGGTCTCAACATTAGCCGTATATATAGTGCATTCCAACAAGCTGTGTAGAAAACCAAAACAAACCAAAAAAAAGGTGATACCATAACATAAACATCGTTTAATCTTAGTATTTTTATGAAATTGCCTTAAAATATTTTTCACAAATAGGATTCGACTTTATTGCGATCTTAAATACCATATACTTAGATTTGTATTGATCAAATAATTCTATACTATCTTATTTTAAAAGTTATAGAAAGTAATGGTAGGATGATAGAAATATGATTTTAAGTACTAGCAATTTGATCTGTGTTTCTCAAACTCTCAATGTTGCATTCAAGACATTTATACTTCTTTTTATCAAATTATTCTTATTAAGGACGCGCCTATTTTTCTCACATACCCCTCTCATGCCCATATTGTAAAAATGCCCATTTCCATTATATTCAAGTATGGATTAATTTTACTCTATTTATTTTTGTCATTAATTTGGAATTTTTAATTGTAATGTAATTTGATTTTAATGTAATGTATTATTTGATTTTTATTGTAATGGGATCTTAAATTGACGTCTATTTTTTTTTTAAATTATTGACTTGTATTGGTAATATTTGAATATCTTGAATATTATGACATGTAACTACTCGTTATCAATAAAAGAGTAAGAGTATGACTAAAGAACTCCGAGAAAAAGGTTTCTTGTGTCGTAACGAGTTGAGAGATAATCGCAAACCTCTAAATACGTGTTCCAAATTACGCTGTTTACTATCAAAAGCTTGTATAATTTTCACTCTAAAATGCCATAAATGTTGTGTTATTTTGATCGAAACTTTTGTATGTGTTTCCAGAATATTACATCATAGTGTTATGATCAGTTTTGGGTAATACGAGGACAATTTGAACGAGATTTAATTATTGTTAAAAATAAAATGAACGTTTTCATAGAAGGAAACATCTAAATTACTTTTCTAAGTCACTGGTTCTAGTGTTACATTCTTCTCCGAACTCAAATGCTTTGCCTTTCCTTTTTTTACGTGGGAAAAATAAATGTACGTATGCCCGCCATACTCTCATTATGAAATGAGAGGAGATCTCCATCTACCCTCATTTGGGCTTCAAAAATCGCAGGGTGACCAACACTACAAACAACACTAACCATATCAGGTTTCTCCAAACTCAGTGCGCTATGCACACATTTGTTTATTAGAGGATTCCGCGACGCCGATAACCGTAAACCGGATAGTTTTCGGTTATTGGCATCGTGGTCATCGCGTCGTAGTTGAAATATATACCTATGTTTTTTTTATTTTCCAATGCTTCCCGAACCATTCTTGCGTAGTAATGACATTCGGTAGATAGAACCTTCGGGTCGTGGATCTCGATCCAATAACCAATTTTAGCATCAATCAGATGTTCAGCAATTGCAGATTCTTGTGTCTGACGATTTTTTACAGCGGCAATGTGTTGATTGTTCCAAGTCCCAGCAATGGGAACATATATTTGGGTGTTTATGATATCTATACATATATATTTAGCCTTATTTTGCGATGAAAATTTAAAAGGGCAAGCAATGAAAGGTACTACAAACTATCTTGTAAAACAAAGGTTGAGAAATGCTGATCTGTCACATTGAGAGTGACATTGGTTTGTTTACCTTTTATTCACAGACATTTGGAATGAGGTATAGTGATCTGTGGCCGTGCATACCGAGGATGCTCAGCCTGTGATGCCTGTGGCTCCTTTTGTACCACGTCCGTACGCATCATTAGCGCAAAAACTACAATGAACTTGTTAGTCTGTAAGATACTTTAAACATGAAAACTTTTGTTTTTTTTTGAAGTGAAAACTTCTTTAGGCGCGCTATAGACAGAATTTTCGTGGGCTGTGAAATGGATTCATCAATCGTCACGCTTGGATATGATAAGAACGGACTACTCGTAACTCAAAGAAGCGGTACCGTTTCATGGTTGATGTTCCAAAGACACGGACTAAGAGGTTTGACTCTACTTTTGTGATAAGAACGTCTAGGCTGTGGAATGAGTTGCCAGAGTGGGTTTTCCCTGATAGTTATGACCTTGGTGTCTTCAAATCGAGAGTGAATCGGTTTCTTCTAGGTAAACACGGTCCATCGTAGACCGCATCGTCGTCATCATCAGGTGAGATGGCGGTCAAGTGTAAACCTATAAAAGGTAGGTACCAGGGCAACAGAAACAGTAAAGAGTTTCGATTACCTACCTCCAACAGCCCAGCGTGAATTGAATTCTAGCGTCACGCTCGGGTATGATAAGAAATCTTCGGGTAAACTCGGGGCCACGGCCATTGGCCATCTAGAAATGCGTCAGACAATGGAAAATGCTGAAAGGGCGTGGCCTAACCATCACGGCATGACCATCTAGAAATACGTGAGCCAATGGGAAATGCTAACGCATTTCTAGATGGCCATGCCATGATGGTCAGGCCACGCCTTCCGGTAAGTACATCCGTGTAATTTCCAAAGTAAGCTATCAAATTCTGAGTTATAAGTTTTCACTTCTATCGGCAGTTCCTATGACTGCCAATTTTTTATCTATACTAATATTATAAAGAGGAAAGATTTGTTTGTTTGTTTGTAATGAATAGGCTCCGAAACTACTGGACCGATTTCAAAAATTCTTTCACCTTTGGAAAGCTACATTATTCCCGAGTAACATAGGCTACGGCAGATGGCGCTGCAGTTGATATCTAGGTTATTATTCGAGCGAAGCCGGAGCGGGCCGCTAGTTTAATATAAATCCGATAATTTCCGAAGAAGTTATAAATATTATCCCTTTCTAATTGTCACTGTCGGTAGTGTGTAGTGTCAGATGTCAGATCTTGTTGCTTAGCAACGAAAATGAAAATGTTTGATTGATTTGAAAATATTTTGTGAATTTTTGCGATTGCCCGAACGCTTTACTTTCTCAGTGTATGTTTAGCTGCAAGAGAAACCAGAAGGTAGAAAACCTGAAGCCGAGATATGGCACAGAATGTGATGATGAGTAACCAAGAAATGAATTCAAATGAAAACAGTGTTTCTACAAAGGAGTTTCTCAACTTTGAAAAGGTCTGCGAAGCCTACAAGGACAGTGACGAAGAAATAAAATCGATTTTTAATGAAATAAATAAGCTATCTGCCGGTAGTAATAAAGATAATTTGATATCTGAAGATATAGATGACGTAGAGTTGATTTTAAAAAGAGCTGAAGATATAGCTCTTGAGACGCAGAATTTGTTGAAAAGTAGCGCTTTGGTAGCGTCGATGAATGCTATGCCTACTGTAAATGATTCGGTAGTTCCACAGATCAAAGTCACTAAGCCAGAAGTAGAAAAAGAAGAAAATTATACTACAGGAAAGGGAATCAGGGTGAGTTCTATCAAAAATAAAAACAAACTATGTCTTCATTTATCAGTCAATAAATAGAACATAAATAGAAACCTTTCAGGGGTTAATTGTTATTTTTCAAATCTTTACAACTTAGAACTCACATGACACAAGCTACCATGAATTGAATTTTTATTTATAGTTTGCTGGGCAGAGCCTTTGATAAATTTAAAAATATAGAAAAATTATACTTTGATAAATTAGAATGATACCCAACTGACTAGGTATATACTTACACTAAGCATATGTGAATTATCTGTAGACCAATGAAGGTCTAAAGATGATCAAGCCCACTTCCAGTCGGAAGCGTGCCCAGCATGCTGATGATGTTACCATGAGCTGAATGGCAATAATGGCAATTTTATTATGGAGTACATAAGATACATTTCTGACCTAGACAAAGACAAGACATTAACTAGTGAAATAAGTAAAAAAAACTTGAATCTAAGACATCATAAAAAATATAGTAAAATAAACAGACGGTCTAGAAAATTACAGTAAGTAGTTTTTCTGTTTTACAGTATTAAAATTGTCAAAGTTTTATCCACATTTTGTAGTGTATGGAGGACAATGAGCTAAACATACACTCGATTGTAAGCAACATACTTGCCCCTAACAGGCATAGTTTTACACAATCTACACTGCTATTTCCTTACATTTAAAAAATAACAGTCTAAATCAGCATTGCACTATGCTATGCCTTATAATTTAAAACATAACTTCTTAATAAAACTAATAATAAAACCAACACTAATTAATAAAACCAACACTTAAAAAAACATTTTTTTTTAATTTTCACAAAAACAATGGTAGGTAGTTATTTTAGAGAATATTGTTTATTGGTTGAGACTTTAGTTTATGCTGCCTGTATTTTTTACTATTTTTTAATATTGTTTACTCTTTTTTATTTGTTATTCATATGTTTAAAGTTTTATTGTTAAAAATAATTTTAAAGTTTTAATATTGTTAACCCTAAACCCTAATACAAGTATTATAAATGTGCTTGTGGAATAGGAAAATTGTAGTTTGCTGGTCTTTTCTGCATCAGTCTCAAATACACGCGGCAAAGATCATCTGAGTCCAACTGACATAGGTCCTGTAATACAAAAGAAGTATTGTGCAATTCTGATTATTTTTCTTTTAGGTAGGTATCTGATAAGTGTTCAAAACATCTGGAATGCTATTGTGACACTTATAATACCATATTTATTTCTTCCTTAAGTTAAAAAAACCTTTTTAGGTTGGTATGTGGGGAGTGTAGACGTTACAAGGGATACCTTCTTAATATTATATCAGTCCATTAGACAGTTAAAAGTAACGTCAACAAAAAATGAATGAATCACATAACCCACCACTAACTGTACCCGGCACAAAGGTGCCCAATATTATTACTGCAAAAGTAAATCTGTTTGTGTGTTATGCTTTCACACCACAACTACTCTAGATCGGTATCTAGAGTAAATTTAGTACAGTCTGTAGCTTTCGAATCCATTCTCATAGTCTACTTTTTAATGCGAAAAGAGGGCTATAACGGGTTGAAAAGAGGGTAATAAAGTATCTCTCGTCACTGCCCCCTGATTTCCGGCGCGGCGCTGGAAATACAGAGGCTTTGCCCCCGAGCGAACCGTGCCACGGGAAAGGTCGCTGTCAGTGATAGGACCGCGGTTTAGTGCGAAAGCGGAGACCCTGTCGCCTAGTCTGCAGAAACCCGTGGGGCTTTCAGTTGGGAGGGGCCATCACTCCAAGTGGTGTCGACCCCAATGTACCCTCCCGTGTCCCTGCACGGCAGACATGCGTGAATTAGTATTTCCCCCACAAAAAAGCGAATTAAAGTAGTCGTAACAGGAATTAAGTCATTTCAAAAGCTAGAAGCTTGGAACTTTCATTCTTCTCTTTCTTTCTTGATTCTTTAGGCTTTGGAATAAGTACACAAAAACAAATGTGGAATTTGTAAAAAAAATACCCTTCAAAGAATAAAATCCTCACCGTGGACGTATAAAAAAAATCGGTCGTAGTCTCGCTAAAACAAAAACTGTGTCTATAAAGTCGGCCACATGTGCACGTGTGCGTTGTCACGCACACATACACACAAGTTTGCGCGTGTATACCCACTGATGTGTAAGCCTGTATGTGACAGCAAACACGTGTATATTAAGTGGCCGACTCTATAGACACAGTTTTTGTTTTAGCGAGACTACGTCCGAGTTTTTTTATACGTCCATGATACTCACTAAAGCTTTAAGTAGGTAAGCCGCGAGTAAAACCGCGGAGCGCAGTTAGTTAAAGATATATAAAATAAACGCACATTGTGTACCTACCCTTCATCGGTGGGTTAAGACAAAGCAGATGATGATGATTCTGGGTTAAGTTATCAATGAAAGATGTTGTAAATTACATTCTTTTAATATAAGAATAAGAATTGATCATCACTTGTTTCTAAATACTGAAATAAATTACATTCTTAAAACTAGATCACCCTAAATGTACTTGTTTGGCTAAAACCCTAAGGCCGGCTAATGATTCCTTGGCCACTGGCTCAATGAAACTTGTTGGTAAGACGAAGCCGTATCGACCGGTGTCGCTGAGTTCCACTGTGTAGGTGTATTTGATGCCTTCAGACTTGGCCCAGTCATCGGAACCGCCAGATGCAGGATACAGGAGTCCGCTTGATGAACCAACACTGTATTTAGAACCTCCGGTATTTTGGATTGCCTGGAAAATAAATTTGATATTAATGCAATGACTTCAAAAGAAGGACGTGGCTTACTGACTATTTTTTGGCATTTTAACGGCCAGCAAAAACTCGTTCGCTCCCGCGCACTGACCGCTGTGAACTGAGTCGCATGTCGCATGGCCCTAAAAATGCATTTTAGGCCCAACGCGGTTGTGCCATTTAGTCGCACCTTTGGCCAGGTCCTTATATATAAGTCTATGTATTAATGTTATTTCTTGTCTTGGTGTTTTATGGTTAAGCCCAAGTCAGTCTCTTAATGATTGGCTAAACTAGCTGCCAATAAACAAGGTGCCTTCTCGAAATCTCGAATGAGCAAGGATACTTCAAGTCTGAACAGTCTTATTTTGTACCAGGCACAGGTTCGATTTTGTATGGCATACCTAGTGTTCGCATCTTTGGGAAAGGTCAGCTAAGTACCAGTTCAATTAAGAGACGTCGTCCATATAAGTATAAGCCTCCGTAAAAGCAACGACGCTCTAGTCAAGGTTAAAAGTCTTGAACAGTTGAAAAGTTGCTAGGTTAACGGGTTTCTATCATTATACATTTCGGAGAGTGTGCCTGGTGCCTGGTCTAATTTACTAGCCCTTTTTATAGGGTGTCTTGGAAGTCGTTTTGTGGTTGACTTTCCTAAGAACCGAACGAAGAGATTTGAATGATTTGATCCCCTGTTTGTTATACCCGGTTTATATTATTCCAGTCTAGCGACCGAATCCAGCGCTGGATTGCTTACTGGAAAGCATTGGCACTGGATTGATGCTTTCCAGTGCCGGTTTACATTTTTCCAGTAAGCAATCCAGCGCTGGATTCGATCCGCTGGACTGGAATAATGTAAACCGGGTAGTATTCAAACAGCAATACTGTGGAATGTAAAGCATGATATTTTTTCCTTTATTATGGTGTCAACAAAATGAGAGTAAATCGGGTTCTTCTAGGTAAACGAGCGAACCATAGACCGCTTGATCGCTTAACATCAGGCGAAATGGTTATACGTAATCCTATCAATAATTATGAAAAAAATAATCAATTGTCTTTGAATTCTTTGGATCTTATTTGAATTTTCTTGGGTTGTTTTAATTTTTAATTGGGCTCATGGGTAGAATACCACTTGCCACTAAGCGTAGAAAAGAATCTGTTTTCTTAAAAAAGTGTAACTATCCATACCTCCGCCATCCTCTTGCCAGTATTCTCCAAATCCTGATAGTCTGGTGGCAGGGCGTTGTCGTAGCCCCACGGGTACAGCAAGTACTGGCCGTAGCTATGGTATGTCACGTACGCTGAGAAGTTTGATGCCAGGCTTTTGATAAAGTTCTAGAACAAAAAATGTGAATAATTTAGAACTATTATTGTTGCTCTTGCTATTTAGGGCAGTACGAGTATCATAATATAGATTAAAGAAGCTGTGGTGGTGTTGTAGTAAGATCGTTCCATTTCAGAGTCCTAGGTTTGAATCCCGTATGTAATATCCTCTGAGTATATTAACTAGGACAGATGTCTTTCGATCTTGAATAAAATAAGATTTTCATATTTCTGTTTGGCGATAAAATAAGTAACAGGCTGTAGGTATACAGTTCTTCCTTAGGCGAACTCTGCTAAGAGTCCTATCACTACATTTTTGTAATTAACTTCAAAATGTATTGTTTTTCCAAACATTATTTTATGCTATAATTGTTGTTCTCTACGCCAGCATTGTTAATTTCGGGTTATTTACCCATGAACGTGGTGCATGAAACTGTATCGAATGAATATACATTCGTTCTAGCATATGACTACGGTCATAGATTAATAACGCCTAGATCGATAATCTTCAAAAAAATGGGGCAAAACGGATATAGATGTCGGCGTAAGTAATATGTACTTAAGTTCGCCAAACAAAACTTTAATGTCGTGGAGTATGTCTGTACCTACATACTTGAAGGAGCACACAAACCATAATAATGTTTTTAATTGTCGGAGACGCATGCACTTGTTATCAATTGAGTAAAAGTAAACCAATTAAATAAATGTAAGAATTTATATTGACAACTGTTCGATCTTTCCCATATAAAATTTCACGGCTTAGCTCCATCTACTTAAAGCGCCAACCCCTCTAAAACTCATTTGAGATGGCGGGTAGAAGTTAATGGTATCCCACCAGCGTCCTCTACACTAAATTTTGACAGCCATACCCATTTCTTTCAATAATCAGATACTTGTTCTTTTATGACACATATTTAGACTCAAAGCCCAGTATTAAATACAATACTATAGTGAAATACACTACAAACAAATACAGGTGATAACACACTAGCGATTGACCTTGCTAACTAATGGTAGTTTCGATCGGACCAAGCCTATGTGGCTGACTATGGTTTGCCTCACTTTTCTTGCGCGGACTCGGTTTCTAGGCGTTATTATTCTATGGGTGTCAGATAATAATCAAGATCTGCAGATTTTTATTTCTGTCTCGTCGAAAACGCCACACACATATCTGGCAAAGCACGATTTTTTATTTTTTTAAATTAGAACCATTACTTCAAAATAACATTTAGTAACGTCACTTACAATAAAATTATAAATAATTGATCTGTGTACAATAATAAAATAAATAGCGTAAATAAATAGCGTAAAATAAATATCCCGGTATTAATAAATAATAATACTTGTAAATCTACCCACATTTTACGATTCATAAATAGGTAACGATAATGGAATTCCTTCCACGTGAAAGTTAGGCTCACATATTTCAACAAATATGTAATTAGTATTTTATTTTGAAATTGCGTGAACGTTGTAGTCGTAGCAGCCACATTTTTCCTGTCATTTTTATATACATTTTGGGTCACATACAGTGCGCTAAACTGGAAGTGTAGGAATATTTGCTGTGACAAAAAAACTAATAAGTCTGTAAGTTAAACTATAAAAAATTAGGGCTGGGCCGAATGTGGTTTGAACCGAATACGAACTTCGGCCGAACATTCGGTAAAAATGAAAAATTCGGCCGAACTTCGGCCGAACTTCGGTTCAATTTCGCCGCGCTTTTTCGTGTTGTGATTTGTTTACGTACTTGCTGCAAATATTGCTAGATGTGCCCCGGCCGCATTCCGCGCTTCCCTGCGGGGCCGGTAGCTAGCTAGTCATATTTGTAAAGACGTCACCGGCTTGTCACGTGCTGTTGTTTACATTACGCAAATTAAATTAATTGTTCTGCCTTCTGCCAGAAAAAGCCGAGTCTTTAGTTTTTTTGCACCATAACCTGCCTCTGGTTAATTTCAAATATGAATAGCTGTCTATTTTTACTGACTAATCTATATTAGAGTGAAATACCGTTTAATAACAGTCCAAAGTATTCAATAATAAATGATTCCTAAATGTTGCCAAAATCAAAAATTTACCTAATTGCTAGTGTATGTTACATAATTTTTTATGATTCAATTTCCGAATGAACCTTATTAAGATGTGTGTCAGAAGAATGAAAAGTTTATTTAATTTTTGTTACAGATCTGGTAAAGATTTTCTTAGACCAACTATTAAGGAGACCAATATAATTAAGTATTTTTATTAAGTTAAGTACCTACCTACCTATGCAAAGACTTCTAAAACTCATTATTAAGATCTTCTAGTTTCATTGTGTGTTCTGACTAGGTAACAGAGATTTCTTATGGTTGGTTATTAATGTTATTATTATTGTTTAGAAAAGTAGTTTAATATTTGTTTTTTGATTAAGTAAGAGAGATTTCTAACACTTATTGAGAAGAGCAGTAAAATTTAGTTTTTTGACTAAGAAAGAAAGATTGCTAAGGCTGGTTTGGTTAGTAAGAAGAGCGGTTTAATTTTGTGTTTTGTTTGATTAAGTAACCATAGATTTTTGAGACTGGTAGTTAAAAAGACCAATTAGAGTTTTTTGTTTATCACATATTATGATTACTTTTTCTAATTAAAATTAATGACTATGAGTATATCAGACTTATTTTATTGCACTGTTACTACAGATATGATTTTCATTAATTTCTATTATGATAGTGCAGAATGTTCGGCATTTTAACCGAAATTCGGCCGAATGACGAAGTTCGGTTCAAGCTGCCGAAGTTCGGTTAAACCGAATGTAAAACGAATTTCGGCCCATCCACAATAAAAATACATATATTGTATAACCATTTATTTCTCTTTTGCGAACACACATGGAAGTTTCGAGTGACGTCACTTCATTGTACAATTTTTAGCAAGACATGACGTACAACCTCCCACTCCGGAAGTTGTTACATGATCGATATCTTTAGGCCGATTTACATCAGACGAGCGAATGCTCATTCTATCCCCACTGTATCAAATTCATTTGGTGTAAACAAACGAAGAGCATTATTTCGTTGTTTTGTTTGCGTTCGCAAAGATTCTATGGAATATGGAAAACGCTAAGAACGATCTTTCGTTTACACTAAAATATCGAGAAAGAATGCTCTTGTTCCAGCTCTAGCTCTATGTTCGTTCAGTTTAAATCGACCTTTAGTCGATTATTAATAAATAATTTGATAAAACAAAAATTACGTGTCCCTTACTCCCATATGTTGCACAAAAAAAATAGTTGTACAATATTTTTAATAATCTGTCTGATGGAGTAATTAGTCATGCCTTTTGCATATTTAAATAAAGAAAACTGTATTCAATATTTGCACTTACCGATAGGGCTTTGGTCTCCGGTTCAGAAAACGCGCTTGCTCCTCTATAGATTTCACTGCACGGGCTATTTGAAGCTCCTTTTTCGCCCCATCGATACCTTCAAAGCAATGTAAATATTTAAAACCTATTGATTATTTCCTAAGGTTGCTATAAAATATCTCAATTTGTAAATTCAAGTAGTTGATAGTGGTAGAACTCTTGGCGGAGTCCGCCTGGGGAAGTACCACACCTTTGCCAGTTGTTCTAACGCCAAGCGGTAATGTACAAACTTTACTATGTCCCGGTTTGAAGGGCAATGTTTCCTTGAAATTACAGGGCTTAGAGATATAATATCTTAGATCGCTGGGTGACGAGCGCAGTGCAGTGCTAGGTAATGATTTGGACGCGTCGTGTTCCAATAGCTGCGTGTCACTGTGCTGTTATGTGGCAGGCATGTTGCTTACCATGAGGCACATGCTCTGCTCGTCTCGTCACTCTATAGTTTATACTATAAAAAAAACACGTTGCCTCATGCTTATTTTCAGAAAAATCTAAATTTTATAAAATATTAACGAGTCAATAAACCAAAGGAAATGTATTCTCACCCAAAGTTCCTATTGAGGTCGGTACCACTACATCTACCACCCCAGCCAGGTTTCCTATTCTTGCGCCAGAGTCGGTCTGTTACGTGCGTGTACTCGTAGCCATCGGGATTGACCACGGGTAAGAAATACCTGTGAGAACATAGAAAGAAAAATAATATTATAAGCTTGAAAAAAAAAAGTGAACCTGAAACGTCAGTTGAAAGTAATCAAGAAAACTTACATAATGATCATGAGACATAAATTACCACATAGAGCTGGAACTCTGAATATTGCGAAATTCTACACAACTCTACAAACTTGAGATTAAAAATTTTTCTAATTCAGATCCAGAGATTGTTAACTGTGCTATGTTTGATTATTACCTAAAACGTACATGGGCTCTTATTAGATATCAACTGTTACGTTCAGTAAGAACATACAATACTTAATTAAATAGTTGTTATATTTGAATTGAAAAGAATTGGGAATGACTGAACATTGTTTTAGTAACTTAAGTTTCAGATAAAATTAATAATAGGTTATTTCAGGAATTAATTATGGTTCACATTGAAATGAGTACCTAAATAAATAATGTCAAACTTACCAGTCAATATTCTTGACTTCATCAGATTCGATATCATAATTTTCAGAAATCTGGTTGATGATGAAAGTAACAGTAGCTGGACTGATCCATTCACGGGCGTGAATTCCTCCGTCAATGAAAATTGCTTTATTCGAAGGGTTGCCGTTCGATATTCTTAAAACCTGAAAGAAGTCAATACTAGGTATAATCTCATTTTTCAAAATACATCTAAAATGATGTTGCCATGAATATAATAACTAATTTTATGCAGAAGATGTATATACTTGACAGCGTGATTTGTCAGGAGCTTCGTTACTCTCCGGCCCTAATTACCAGTAACTGTTTCGTTGTCCGCAATCTGGGGTTGTGTTTTTATGTATTTTGTTGTGTGTATTTTGATAATAATCTATACCGTAAAAATCATTTTAAGGAATAAAATAAAAATGTGAATTAAATTCATACTAATCATTAATTGCAGTAAATAATTATATTCATGTATTACCTTCAGGTCTCGTCCTTCAAAAGACTTGCCAATGCTCCTAACGCTGATTATAGAGGGATAGGTTTTGGCAAGATAATCCAAAAATCCATGAATATCCTCTAATCTGTGATACTGTTTCCATGTCATGCGGTGCCCTGAAAACATTTATATAACATTTTTATTTAAATAACGACACCTATTTTATCAAATTAATACTTTGTTGTAATGTTAAGTTTTATCTGAATAAGTTTTAGTGACTTGTCAGCGAGACATTCTGAGATACCATAATAAAATTTACAAGATTCGAACTTAACAGTTAGTTCGGTTACGATGTCAATCACGTATTATGTTAATGCATTCGACATTCTCAATGTTAACCACCTAAGACACAAAAAGAAATCCCAGTCGTTTAAAAGTTGAGAATTAAAAAACACACAGGTGCAAAACAAAGATTCGGTGCTGAATTCAACAACGAACCCCAATTTGCACTCGGCCAATACTCCATCGGTAAATCGAGGGAATTGTACCCCATGTAGGCACCTATCAAACCTATTCGTCGATGAGAACCCCTGTAACGCCAAAAATTGTAAGCTCTAGCTGTAACAAAACCATAATAACCCTTGGAATATTGTTGAAATACAGTCGTAAGCAAAGTTTAAGTCAATAATCGTACAAACCTCGTCTGTCTTGAAGTTCTAACTCATCCTCATTCAGCGGTGGGTTTTCTTCATTGATTCTCTTTTGCAAATCTTCGATGACGACATCGAATGCAATGCTATCCCTTTTGAAAACACGTGTGACATTTTGTATGGCATCAGGCTTTACTAAGATATCTATTGCCGATTGATTGCCGCCCCAAGTAGATATTACTGAAACACGCAATTTAATTATCAAATGTTCATTTCTTGCACGAGAATACGAATACTTAGTTTCTTGATCAGAAAATGTTATTCTTACAATTCCTGCGTCGCAGTCTTCCAAGGGTAGCACGGACTCCTGTTTTGTCCGTCGTGACTTTCCATAATTGAGATCCAGAATAATCAACTCGGGCTGTTTCTTCATTAGGCTTTACATCTCCCCTAAAAGCTGCAATGATTCGTGCACCTACTGGATCGTCAGTTGATATTTCAGCTTCATCGTTTTCTGATGTTGACGATTCGTCTTTAGTAATTGATATCTTTGCGTTATCTTCATGGTTTGGTTGCTTGACTGAATTTCTCTCAGGCCATTCTGAAAATTATTTACGCAATTCTGATGATTCCACAACTTGAATATGAATACAATATAAAACAAGATCACGTATTGAAATTAGTTTTTAGATAAGATATGAGTTTAAGGTTGCTATGGGTAAAGGTACTTAGTACTAACTTACATAATAACTAAGTAATAAAGAATAGGTGGAAGCCATCTAACGCGCATTTCTTGTATTTTTTGAAATAATCATAGAATGGCAGCGAATTATATAAATAGCACAATAATTATTTGATTCTCGTATAAGGGTCTGTTAATGTTTGAATCATTATTTTTGCAATCGTATTTTGGCGCGAACGTGACTCATTATGTATGATCATGAGTGTATATAAATTACGTAGTTTCACTACTTTAAACAATAGTCATGCTATGACCTGTGCCTATGGTACGATTTTTGTCCCACATCCTATTATGCTCAGGTACTTTTGAATTGTTATTTGCCACAATGCGTAAAGATTAATCTGGTTATAGTGTGTAATGGTAAACACGTTTATTAAAATACCTACCCTGCATAATGAGCGTTGGAATCATTAATATACGGGTTCGTAAGAATCCTCAAGAACATGTTTTCTGTTTTTATAACTCGTTGCAATGCGTGATATTTTTCCTCAAATAAATCACATTGATTATGATTAAAAAGATTATCATACGATAAATGTTTGATTGAAATAAGTTTTGATAGATTTTGTTTATTACTTAAGCTCTTAGTTTAGGCAATTACCACCGGGTTATATTTTAACTATTATTAGTTTACACGGCGCTGTCTCGCCTGATAAGCGACGATGCGGGCTACAATGGAAAGTGCTTAGGAGAAACCAATTCACTCTCGGTTTGAAGACACCAATATCGTAATCATCTGGTAAACCTCTCTCAGGCAACGCATTTCACAGCCTAGACGTCATCATCACAAAAGTAGAGTTAAACCTCTTCGTTCGAGTCTTTGCAACGTCAACCATGAAAGGATGTCGATTTTTCCCTTTGTTCCTGTCGAGTCACACCACTTTGTGTAACACTGTTACTCATTTGTAAAAATACTACCAATTAGTAACACTGTTACTCAATTCTACATTCTTTTTCCCCTTTGAATGACAGTATAACTCAACAAATTGCAAAATAAGTAACAAAAAAACATAATTATACTTAAATAGGGTTATGACGGTAACCAGGGTCTGATGATGGAACCGGAAGGTAGTCAAAGGAATTCAGTAATTAAACGACATAGCCATAGCCCCGTCGAGTTTGAGCTCGTTCGATTTAGTTACAAATAAACGAAAACTAGTAAAGTTTTTTGTATAAAGCATAAAAAAACGATAATATACATTTTTAATACTCTATGTGACCTCCTTTATTTCTGAGCAGCATTTGAACGCGGTTTGGCGTGGAATTTGCGAGATTTAAACAGTTGCTGATGGTTTTTGGATTTTTATGCCATACTTGAATCAACGCTTTTTTTTTTTCAGTTTTTTCCGTTTTTACTGAGAACATTATAGGTATGTACATACAAACATACATACAATACAGGGCTCACGATCTAAATGTTTTTAATTTCCTCCTGAAATTTCGATTTTCACGATGATCTTGGTAACGAGAAGACTGATTTAAAACAGTTCGCGATAAAGTTCCGTATAATGTTTGCAATTACTTTGCGCATGTAATTAGCTTCTATAGCCACTATTGTGTGGAATTATTTTTGAATAATTATGTTGTAAACATTTTTGCTCTTGCTTATTTCTCTTGTTTTCACATTTACTTTCTAAAGCTGAATACACGACTCTCGTTCTTCCACTAACTTTGCCATGGCATTCATAAACATTTGAGAAACCACATAATTTACGAGGCGACACATCGCCATTGTTTTCTTTGTCGTCGCGGTAAGTAAATCACTAATTGAAATGCTATACTCGTTCGCACTGTCACATGTTTAATGACTTTCTCTGGCGATCAGTTTTGGTTCTCAACTTGATTGTTGTCGTGTTTAAGAAAGGTGTGAGGTTTCTTGATTGTCTAACATCGGTTTTAATGTATTGATATAGTCTAAATCTTGATCTACTTAGAAAATTTTATTACTTAAATTAGTTTTGAACATTTTTGGCAGTGTTTTAAATAGATTATGAAAATAAGAAACTTAAAAGAGAGCACTATAGGTAATGCTCTCTTTTAAGTTTCTTATTGGTATGGTAATCTAAATGTCAGAAACAGTAAACCTGTTTCTGAGATTTAGATTACCATTTTATTTTTTAATTTATATAAACTTGCATATGTAAGTGTGCCCATGTGTTCAGTTTGGACAGGTTTTTTAAAACTTTTATAGGTTTACACTTGATGGAGTGTGTTTATCTAGAAGAAACCAATTCACTCTCGATTTGAACACACAAATATTGTAACCATCGGGGAAACCAACTCAGGCAACGTATTCCACAGCCTAGACGTTCTTATCACAAAAGTAGAGTCAAATCTCTTCGTTCGTGTCTTTGGAACATCAATCATGAAACGATGTCGCATTTTATAGTTACGAGCATTTCGATAGAAAAAAGGGGCAAGGTGGTATGAGATCATGCAGATCAGTTGTACACTCCCCAAAGTGTATCCGATAAAAACCCGATAAGCTAGCGATGTTCAAGACTGAAGTGTTTTTCGCACAAGAGTGTCGTTGCTTACGAGCCTCTTGGCACGTCTCTCGATCGATTCCAGAGCCTCCAGCTGATACTTAGCCGATCCATCCCATAGATGCAAACAGTACTCCATACAAGAGCGAATCTGTGCTTGATATAATGTGAGCAACTGTTCAGACTTGAAGTACCTTTGCACTTTTGAGAGGACACCTAGTAGATTAGTTTGTCTGTTAAATGAAGACAGTAGCGCTCCCTTCAAAGCCCAAGATTGTAAATTACTATTGTCCTCGGATCTTTAGAATAGTCAGTCGCCATATCCCAACTTATCAAGGTAGTACTTAGTTTAAATATCATAGACCAACCATGATATCTAAGATTTATGTTTGTAACTTATACTCGCAGTATAGAAATATACTTCTTAAGTACGTATATTGCCTGCTAGTAGTGCCTCGCGGTTTTCCCAAATCGCACAATTCCTGTTCCCGTAATATTCTTGCGATAAAAAAGAAGCTTATCATAATATGTTTTTCCATCCAGATCAATTTAGTAGATTTTGCATGAAACAAACAAAGCAAACACTCATTCACACAAACTTTAGCAATAATAATATCCCTATGATCGCTTGCAATCCATAGGATTGTGGGTGTATTTTCATACAATCCTAACAGGGTATGGTGTTTTTGTCTCTAAAATTTTACTTCTACATGATTAGAATGAAATTACATTAATCTGTATTGTAAAGTTTAATTTTTGTGTAACATTAATCTGTAAAGTAAGTGTGTGTAAAGATTAACTCATAGGCTACTTTTTATCGTGGAAAAATTGGTGGTTGCTAAGCCACCTGGTTAAAACACGGAGCGGAGCTAATATAACATATTTTGTGTCACCATCATCAGGTACTAGCTGTTGCCCGCGGCTTCGCTCGCGTTTTGTAAGTCATTGGCGTAAAGCCTAAGCGTTTCTGTGATTTTTTTTCCCCTATTTCACCCCCTTGGGGATGGAATTTTTCATAAATTCTTCCTTAGTAGATCCATACATCATAGGAGGAATGCGTATGTGAAATATTAAGTTTCTAGCCCTAAGAGTTGGCCCTATGCGTTTATGCAATACTTTCGTCCCCTATTTCACCCTCTTAGGGGTTGAATTTCGCAAAACCCCTACGCCCACGTGCTAAAAGGCACCTCCATACTAAATTTCACACTCCTGGCATTTGTTGTTTCTGGGGTTTCGTGATGTCTGTCCTGTCCTGTCGCTTTTATATCTTATATATAAAATTCTCGTGTCACAGTGTTTGTTTCCTTACTCCTTCGAAACGGCTTTACTGATTTTAACCAAATTTTATATGCATATTCTGTAGGTATGAGAATCGGCTACTAGCTATTTTTCATACCCCTAAGTGACAAGGGTTGTTCACTAAGGCAAAACAACGTTTGCGGGGTCAGCTAGTAATATATAATAGTATAGTAATATAGATCTTAGCATCAGATTTTATCTGTAGTTCTCAAAACTTGCTCGACTAGAACTGAGACTACATGCAACGAGTATGTCGTTTTCCCCAACTTTGTAAGTAAATCTATTATTGAATTCTGATCGCGTAGAGATGTACAGTCAAGGTAACTGTTTATAAGGAATTACAATTAATTTTAAAACGGTATTTGATTTACGTTCCTGGTTTGTTCCGGTTTCGTTTTCATTTGTTTATTTTTGGATAGAATAAATTGTTAGTTGTCGGTAATTATGTGACTATTATTGGAAATTAGTTTTAATTTTTTTTATTTGTAACTAGCGGCCCGTTCCGGCTTTGCTCGGAGCCTATGACACTCAGCAATAATGTGGCTTTCTATTGGTGAAAGAATTTTTAAAATCGGTTCAGTAGATCCCGAGAATACCCCTTACAATTTAACAAACACACAAACTTTACTTCTTTATAATATTAGTATAGACAACACATTTGTGACAATATTTTGACAAATAAACTGATTTTGATTTGATTTAATTATTAATTACTTTTTTTGGTTCGTTGTCACTAGTTCCATTCACAGTTCCATGATGGAACTACTGATTATAATTTACAACATTAGTTCCATTAAAAATGGATTTTGAAATAATGGAACTAGTGTCAATTTTGCGTTGACGCTAGTTCCATCACAGTTCCATGATGGAACTACTGATAATATTTTTACAACATTAGTTCCATTAGAAATGGATCTCAAAATAATGGAACTAGTGTAAGACGTTCTGCTATTAGGGCGTTCTGCTTATATGTCTTTTCGATACGAACCCTAAATTTTGAGTTGATGCCAGTTCCATTCACAGTTTCGTGATGCAACTACTAATATGTAATATTTTTTTACACCAGTAAGTACTATCCTTTTAGTTTCTGAAAATAATGGAACAAATGTCAATGTGAAATTTTTCGACTGTGCAAAAACCTACGTATATAAAAAATTGCGTTATTTTTAATAAAACTATTGAATCGGCAACCGAGTTGACCAGAAACTTCGGAAGTGTGTTTGTCATATTCAGTTTTTTTTTATAACTTGTGACAAGAAGAGCAGGAAATGTGCCTGATGGTAAGCAACATGCCTGCCACATAACAGCACAGTGACACGCAGCTATTGGAACGTGAAGAGTCCAAATCATTACCTAGCACTGCACTCGCCACCCAGAGATCTAAAGTGTTATATCACTTAGCCCTGTAATTTCTCTGGAAACATTGCCCTTCAAACCGGAACACAGTAATGTTTGGACATTACTGCTTGGCGGTAGAATAACTGGCACAGGTGTGATACTTCCCCAGGCGGACTCTGCCAAGAGTCCTACCACTACAACCTGATAATAGTCAACAACAAAAAGCTATAAAAACGTAAGTAATTAAGCATTACAATACTCAAGTATGAGATAATATTTGGTATTTTAATAAACTTCGAATGGGGAAGGAAAATTAAATAAAGATCATAGTGATTTCAAACATAATTATAATAGACTACAGGCCCGTGAACAAAATTTATTGGTCATATGAACCACCAGGTGACCTATGTAGCATGATAAAAGAGTATAAAGTAATAATAAGTTTCAGCACTATATTTTATGCGTAAGCTTTCCAACTGAGTACAGATGAAGATAGGGGGTGGTAGCCTTAAAATATTTAATTTCCTTCCTCAATTATAATCGCATACTTAAGTATTGTAAGCAATGCTTAATTACTCACGTTTTTATTGCTTTTCGTTGTTGACGATTATCAGGTTGTAATATTATTTTTCTGAATATGACAAATACACTTTCGAAGTTTCTGGTCAACTCTGTTGTCAATTCAATATTTTTACTAAAAATAACGCTATTTTTTTAAATAGGTTTTCGCACAGTCGAAAAATTTCACATTGACAATTGTTCCATTATTTTCAGAAACTAAAAGGATAGTAGGTACTTACTGGTGTAAAAAAATATTACATATTAGTAGTTGCATCACGAAACTGTGAATGGAACTGGCATCAACTCAAAATTTACACTAGTTCCATTATTTTGAGATCCATTTCTAATGGAACTAATGTTGTAAAAATATTATCAGTAGTTCCATCATGGAACTGTGATGGAACTAGCGTCAACGCAAAATTGACACTAGTTCCATTATTTCAAATCCATTTTTAATGGAACTAATGTTGTAAATTATTATCAGTAGTTCCATCATGGAACTGTGAATGGAACTAGTGGCAACGAACCCTTTTTTTACCCGACTGAAAAGAGGGGTTACGTTTTTCGCCCGTATCTTGTATGTTTGTAAATTTATTTATTTCCATTCCAAACGGTTGGATGGATTTTGATAATTAAGATATCGTTAGATTAGTATAATCACCAAAGTGTCCTTAGATATTATATAATGTTTTTACGTGTTGATTTTTTTGCAGTCGGGATTTTTAAGTTAAAGTTATTTTAATTATCTTGTCGTTAATAGGTACGCTCTAGGCCACTCTCTCACCATGTGGTCAAATAATTTTACCGTATTCATATTTTAAATGACAGATCACAATAAATTCACTATCGAATAAAATATACGAGTAGGTACTTAATGCTTAAAAATAAACTATTAATTAATTACAATAAATAATTATTAAAGTATAAAATATCAAAGCTAACGGTAAAGTCTATATACTTGTTTGAAATACAAATATCCAATGATAGTTTTCAATTGAGTAAGTGATAATAATTAGTTGTTTATTCTAATCTCAAACTTCCAATATTGATTCCCATCAAGAAAATAGATAAATGCAAATAAAAGTATACAACGATAATAGTACCATATTTATGTTATTAAACATACCTAATTGATAAATGTATTTTATATATTTATTGGGTAAACGGGTAACTCACTTGTAATATGGTCGGTCAATAAATATGTGTAACAACCACGTTAATTTTAATACTAAAAATATAATTTATAATTAATATATAATAATAAAAAAATATACCTAATTAATTTTTAAATAAAATTATAATTAACTAAATGTGCCTGCGGGTTCACGCGCGTTTTAAAGGTTTTTTAGGGTTCCCGTACCCTAAGAGTAAAAACGGGACCCTATTACTGATACTTCGCTGTCCGTCCGTCCGTCCGTCTTTCGCTAGGCTGTACCCATGTCAAGAACGGTGATAGCTAAATAGTTGAAATATTCACATATGATGTATTTCTATTGCCGCTATAACAACAAATACTAAAATAAAATTTGAAGGGGGCCTCCCATACAACAAACTTGATTTTTTTACCGTTTCTTGCTTGATACTAATAACGGTGACAGGTAGACGCTTTAACTATTCACAGAATATTTAAGTTTTATGTTCTCTTTATATATAATTAAATAAAATAAATAAATAAATAATGTACCTATAATAAGTATGTATTATATCAGCTATCTGGCCGCCACAGTACAAGCTTTGCTTAGTTTGGGGTCAGATGGTATTGTGTATGAATTGTCCAACAATATTTATATTATATTAATTAAGGGGGCTCCCACACAATAGAAGAGGTTTTCGCCGTTGATTTGCTAATGGTACGGAACCTTTCGTGCGCGAGTCCCACTCGCACTTGGCCAGTGTTTGTTTATTTCGTGGAGCCCTGTTTATTTTTCTGAAGTAAGAGTAACCTAATTTATGCATTAGAACAATTGACGGAGTAATCGTGTAACACCTACACAAAAAAATACAACCGTATTGAAAGCATCCTTCTATTAGAAGTGGTAAAAAAAAATGTAAAGCTTACGTTGTCCTGGCTGTAGCTCGTTTATGAGTGGTGTGCTGATGGTGGACGCCACCAGTAGCAACAAGGCGACCGCTCCCGTCAATGACCCCATGGCGACTGGCTCTGGCTAGCTAGCGGTCCCGCGCCGGTCACTCAGCCGCAATGATGCGTTTGCGCACGATTGCTCCTTTTAAGCTCTACAAGTTAACGCCGCCTAACCGGCGCATTAGTTTTACACTCGGGGTCGTTCCCGTTCCTTATCATAAATAGGGTTTTAATTAGGATACGAGTAAGTGCATGTACCTACCTATATGCGATGCTCTAGGCGGTAAGCAACAAGCGTAGTCAAAATGTCGTCCAGCTACTTGAATAGAAAAAGCCCAAATCTCTGCCTAAGATTGCACTGCGCTCGTAATCCAAATATACAAGACTAGCAGCGCCCCGCGGTATTACCCGCGTAGTTCCTGTTCACGTTGTTCCCTTTATTACCCCGAGATAAAAAGTAGCCTATGTGTTATGCCAGACTATAATCTAACTGTATTCCAAATTTCAGCCCAATCCGTTCTTACGTTACGGCGTGATTGAGCAACAAACATCCATACTTTGACATTTATAATATTAGTGGGATGATTTATCTCTTTGCTTAGAAATTATTCTCTGGAAACATTGTAATTCAGTAATGTTTTTAAGCTACTGTTTGGCGGTTGGCGATGTAATATCTGGCAAATAGGTGGTGCTTCCCCAGGCGGTTTTCTTATTTGGAAGTGCAAACAATTCTTCTACTACAAAATTACAAGGCATATAGATAAAACATCTTACGTCTCTGGGTGACTTACCATCAAGCACATGACCTGCTCGTCTCATTTAAAAAACTACACTTCCAACATCGGCAAAGATATGTTTGTGAAAAGATTTGTAAAAGACGCGAGTATGTACTACGAATAACATTACACTTAATTAAAGTGGTATGAGTTAGTATCTATTATATTTTGAAGTACACTGAAGTTCTTGAAATACTTACTGATTCATAATTTATATCTGTCTATTACTAGTATTTAAATAACATGTGGCTTAGTTGATAGTAAGTTCATCTGCGGAACCGAATTTGCCCTGGGTTCAATTCATCCAAACTAAGATCCCAAATATTGAGTGGGAATCCAGTACTAATATTTAGGAGATAATTGGATTGAAACTTAGGTCTAAAATGTCAGGTACCTATATAGATAGCCTGTTACAAAAAAAATAGATAAATCACTTTTCATAGAGATAAATCATTTTATTTCTCTGGGTGACGTGCGCAGTGCAGTGTTAGGTATGTGTGCGGTGATTTGCTGATTTACACTCTTCACCTTCCAATAGCTGGGTAGCTGTGCTGTCATGGGCAGGTGTGTTGCTTACCATCATGCACTTGTATTGCTCGTCTCGTCACTCTGCCCTGCTATAAGAAGACGTATAAGAACTTCATAAAAGTATTTCATAAATTATTTTTAGAGCCTATATTTCTTAATCAACTCTAATAAGTAAGTAATTTCAGAAATATTGAGTAAAACTGACAGAATATTCAGCCTCCTTGAACATCTAACCTTCTTTGTTAGACGTTCAAGTTGAGTTCATTGGCATAGGTATCCAATGGGCCTAATTCTGAAGACCTACATTCCATAAATTAAAATTACCGTTTTTATTTCTATTTAAAGTCATTATTAAAGGCACATTCCAAAACAAAAAACAATGACAAAGACAATGATGATATAGAGTAAATTTAATTAACTATTTGATTTTATAATTGGCTTTTAGAATTGCTCTAAAAATTCAATTCATGCCTTCTGAATTGGGCCTAATGATGCTGAATCCAGGATATTTTATACTAATGAAAAACTGCAGATAAGTGATTTTGAAGGGACCTACATGTGGCAGTCGGCTTTAGATGACCTTTAAATCCTTCTGTAGATCCCTACAGAGTACACATACGTCCTTTTGCACATGCACACATTCGAACCAAGCAGGTAGTTTCACTTTCCTGTTTATCCTTCGTCAAAAATGTTTATCGACACAGGTTCAGCAATCTCTAAAATATCATCGGTTCTAATCGATTCTCGGTAAGTAGGTGGTTATTTGCAAAAAAATCTTCCAAATTGGACTCATCGGTGTCGATTTGTATTTGTTTTGAAACCAGAATAACAACCTGCGCAAGTCGCGGCCGCCCCCGGTCATTGCCACTGTTTGCAGTTATTTAACATCCACGACAAACATTGTTTACAGTAAACACGTTTTTAACGAGTCGTTTATCTAATCGTTGATTACTTTTTCTACTAAAACGATTAGTTAAGCATTTTACGGTAACCAGGTTAAATGGATTCTCTAAAATATATCTCCAATGTTACGTCTAGTTTCTTCAATATTACTACTCTTATATTTGTTTCTCATGATTGTAATAATTATAGCGTGTCGACTACTGTTCGATACGAAAGTTATTATAGTGCTTATTTTCATTAAAAACTGATGTTTAAGACATCTATGTTTGTAGGTTAACCAGTATGCAAAACAGAATGGCAAGGAAAACCAAGAAGCACGTCGTAAACCTAAGTCGAGACCTTTCTCCGCTGGAGTCATCGATTCGAAGAAAAGAGAGTCAGTCAAGCTTGCGAAATCCACTCACAATTCACCTAAGAAGACTGCTAGTTGTAAACATGAGACTCTTGTTGAAGAGCTAAAAGACACAAACGAAAGAGCAAAAAGTTTAGAGCTACAAAATGTGCAGTTAACCGATGACAATAAAGCTTTACGAAAACGATTGGACAAAGTCAACGAAGAAAAACATGTTACCGATTTAAAACTCGCTGAATGTGAAAAGTTTGTCAGCAGACTCGGCAAAGAATATGAAAATAGAAATGTCGAACTAAAAACCATAAAAGAAAATGAAAACAGGGTTCTAGCAGAGCTGACCAGAGAAAGAAATGATAGGAAAAATTTGACAATACAACGCGAAAAAGATCTTGTTACTATTCAGGATCTTCAAAGACAAGTCAAGGAAATGGAGATGATATTGAAGAGAAAGCACCCTGACTCGGTATCTGCACTAATCGGTTTGTACATTTTAGTAGTATTAAAGTGCATATTTCTGATTTAGACCCTTCGTGTTCCAATAGCTGCGTGTCACTGTGCTGTTATGCGCAGGCGTCTTGCTTACCATCATGCACTTGTCCTGCTCGTCTTGTTACTCTGTATTATACAAAAAAATATTGTTAGATGTTGTAAGTGTAAAGGTACAAGATCGCGCTGAGACCGCGACACGAGACCGCAACAGGAGACCGCGACCGGAGACCGCGACAGGTACTTGACACTATGGAATTGTATGGGCGCCAGTTCGCGCCGAGACCGCGACCGCGACCTGTCTCGGTCTCCTGTCGCGGTCGCGGTCGCGGTCTCCTGTCGCGGCCTCGCGTCGCGGTCTCGGCGCGAACTTGTACTTTAATAAATACTTATTTGATTTTAGTCGCTGCGAAATCTTCATCTGTTGAAGACAATAAGAAAAAATTGTTAGAAGAACGTATAGCTAGATTGGAGCAAGAGTTAAAAGATAAGGAAGATCATTTTCAAGGTATACTTTTAACTTTACAAGAAAAATTTGGTGATATGAAACAGAAATACGAAAGCCACATTATTGATGTGGAAAGGCAGTTAATGGAAGATCGTAAAGTGAATAATGAGCTTAAAAATAAGATTAGCAAAGCCAACGTGCTTGATTCAGCCGTCCAAACAGTGCCTAAGTCTCAACGTACAATAGCTAGTCAAACGTTTATAAAACCCGACAGAGCTTCGTCTGCAGTAAGCAGACTATCGCAAAATTCTGCTTTGCTCTTAAACAAACTCAAAGAGGACAGTTATTTGGTAGCTACCATAAAAGGTCTCCAATCAGAACTGACTATAAAGCAGAGAACTATTGCTAAAATAAATAGGGAGACCGAAGAATTGAGAAAGAATTTGCGAAATCTGCAAAAAGAAAAAGATGGTGAGTCGACTAAGATAAAATGGTAGATACATCTGAAGTTAAGAATTAACTTATTAGTGTGTTTGTTTTTTATTATGTTTTAGTTTTACTCAACTTAAACCCTCACAAAAAAATGGGAAGCAACAAAAATAAATCAACAGAAAATATTCTTGCCAGAATGAATATGGAAATGGAATCTGAATTAACTGAAGTGAAGCAGCAGAAGGAATGTCTCGTTCAAGAGCGGAACAGTCTCCTCGATTCGTTGAAGCGGACTAACGAAGAGTTTATATTGTTAAAGAAGAAAAGAATCCAAGATGTAAGTTTGATGCTATTTTAAATCTTACTAATATTATAAAGGGAGAACGCTGATTTGGCTATATTTAAATATTTGGGGTAATATTCCGAACCTGTGTGATAAACTTTTATTTGAAAGGTTCTCTAGATATTCAGGGGCTACACTTTATGAGTATTAATTCAAATTTGATTGGTTTATGACGATATTTGTTGATTTTACGGCACCTCTCGAGATTTAGAGTTCAATGATTGGTCAAACCCACAGAAATCTAAATAATAAGGTACTAGAAGTCGCATGACCGCGTGACATTGTCGCCGCACAGGTGACTTGTAGGCCACCAGTGCTCGAATTGTAGTTTAGTCTTGTTCGAACCGGCAGGCGTGAATCATCTTTAAAAACTTGTGTTATGCAGCATAAACAACTGTGGAAGTTCTTCCACAACTTGCAATTATACCAATAATGAGATTACATTTCACTGATAGGTATTTTATTTTATTTTAATTGTATTTTTTAATAAAATAAACGGAGCCCAATGATTCACTATGATAGTTATAAATTTTTGGTGTGATCGTCATTTTGCATACCATTGCTGCATACATTAATTAACATCTAAAGTGGTACAAGCATAAACAGCAATGTAATGTAAAATTAAAGATATCGTCATAACCTCTAATCTTCCATGGTACAACCGCAGGTAGCGATTGTGAGTTAGTGCTGTGACGGTCCAATTTTACTTTCCCAAAAATAAACGATGAAAATTTTATTTTAAATTTTACATAGTTTGATCGATAAAGTAACATAATAAATCGATAAAAAAAAAATGTACGCAATTAACATTACACCCGTACGTACAATCTTTTAATTCGCGGTAAACATTACTTCATAATTCATTAATTATTGACAAAAGTATATACATACTGGCTATAACGCGCGATTGTTCGTCCGTGCAAAATAAATATTAAGATAACTGAGGCAGTATTTATCTATTGTAAGCTTTTATTTTTAAGACTTTATTAGTTTTCATACAAAATCAGCGAGCAACACGGAAGGGAGTAGGCATACACAGCGTTTCCCCTCTGTCAAAGTACAAGTCCGCGTGGACCATGGAGTTTGATAATATACTGTGGCGTGGAATACACTGAGGGCGGGGCTAGATTTGTGAATGGTGCTTTATTTTTTATGTATTAGTGATTTGGCTGTGTGAGTATGGTCGGCAATGGATTGGTACAGGTATGTTTTGTATGTAATAGTGCGGCTTTACGCTAGTGTGCAACTTTCCCCTCCCGCAAGAAATGACAGAAAGATTTGAACAATAATTTTTAGCAAAGGCTACTTCCCTTCCGTGCTTGCGCGGAAGATCGAGTTGCTCGATGTACAAAATATACAACAACCTTTGTTCTTCAACTATACCTAGTGCTATAGTAGTGGTAGGACTCTTAGCAGAGTCCGCCTGGGGAAGTACCACACCTTTGCCAATTATTCTACCGCCAAGCAGTATTGTGCAAACATTACTGTGTTCCGGTTTGAAGGGCAATGTTTCCAGAGAAATTACAGGGCTTAGAGATATAACAACTTAGATCTCTGGGTGACGAGCGCAGTGCAGTGCTAGGTAATGATTTGGACTCTTCATGTTCCAATAGCTGCGTGTCACTGTGCTGTTATGTGGCAGGCATTTTGCTTTACATCAGGCACATGTCCTGCTCGTCTTGTCACTCTATGTTTAAAAAAAAAAAAACCTAAGCCCATGTGGTGTCAGAATTACATAGTTCAGTTTTCGAAACAATAGTATACCCCATGTGACTCACTTATTTTATAGGTAGGCATATTGACTTTGTTGTAGTGTAATACACCTAATTAATGAAATCAATAATAACCTTTATCGAATGTTAAAATTGGACCGTACTTTGAAATATCGATATGTTTTAATTTTTGTCAAGCACTAGCGTAAATGTGAAAAATTGTTAATTTTTCAATGTATTAGTAGGTTCACTGATAAGCGTTTATGGATGTGTGTGGTACAATCACAGACCCAGGTTGATAATGTGCAGCTATTGGTGTGTGAGTGGAGCTCTATTTGAATACTACGCGCATGTAGTAGTGATCGCGGGGGTAGGGGAAATGTGGCGACAAGCGTTTTGCAAGTAATTTGAGAGTTATGCCATTTCTATTACCTTATTATTTAGATTTCTGTGGTCAAACCAAACGAACTTAAAACGAGCCGTTAGTATTTAGCAAAACCAATCCATGACGCATCAGACAGTACCTAGTAATACAAAACTCCGATACATTTATTTCTCTGGTTTCGGTTCAGTGGCAGTCTATTATGTTATAAAAATTTAAAAAAAACTAACAAAACTATAATGACATGCGCTTTTTGCGATGACTTTTGTCAATTTTAACCTAAGAGACTATGTTATTTGCAGTTGCACACCCTCCAACTTGCGCATGAAAAAGAGCTGATGCAGATGAATATGCAAGTGTATCCATTGCAAGAGGAGATAAAAAATCTCAACAGGACGGTAGAGTTCCTTCAAGAGCGTGTTCGGAGTTTAGATGATAAACTGTTGAGGTACCAGGGATCTAGCAATACTAGAGATATCGACATGGGTGCCGGCGGTGATAATCATAGTTTTCGAACTGGAAAACGTGAGGTGCGTTAATTGTTTTTATTCATATCTGTAATACTTTTTTTTGCACTTACAAAATGTATTTTTTCACTTCCTTACATGCTCGAGAGTTCGGATATTAGAGAACGATTTATTTTAGGTCATATTACAAAATAATTTGGCAATTGTTTTTTACAAACATAAATGAGATTGACTTCTGTACACTGTTTGTTTTGTGCTTTGAGCATGTACAGATATACCTATATAATACGATATTTAAATACGCGATTTACAATATGAGGATCTCTTCACCGAGAGTGGCAATCATGGTTTGAAAACTTCGATCAAGATTTTTTTTATCGAAGTTTGAAAAGTAAGATGTGGATACTTTATGTTTTATTTAAAACTATCACGATCGCTCACTACATAAGTGTATTTAATTAGCCGATATATACCGTGGTTTTGCCGCGAAAATGCATCGAAATATCCGACGCTCGCTCCACCATTTGACCACGGTAAATATCGCATACTTAGTGACTCTAGTGTGTAATGTTATAAGTTATTTGTAAACTTTATGTACAGTTCTGGGATTTATTTTATTATCATAGAAATTGTTTACTTAGTTTTTTTCTACAGTGAATGTATTTTTTTCCCAGAAGATGTAAATGTACCTACGTAGAAAAATAATATATCTAATTATTTACGAAAAAAAATTAAAGTTCGAAGTTTCGATGAGGATGAATCCTACTAATTATAAATGTCAATGTATGGATGTTTGTTGCTCAATCACGTCCTAACGTATGAACGGATCGGGCTGAAATTTGGAACACAGATGGACTATAGTCTGGAAGAACACATAGGCTTTTTATCCCGGAAAAACAACGGGAACAACGGGAATGGGGACTTCGCGGGTAACACCGCGGGGCGCTGCTAGTAGTAAATAAAAATAGTACCTATTTGAAAAATAACTACTCATGTTAATTTTCCAACAGAGAAACTAATTCAAAAGTATTTTTTCCCAAGGATACGTCCTTCTAGGTAGGTACCTATGTAGAAATTAACTGTAGCATTATGACTAAAAATCAATGAATAAAGTTGAGGAAAATATGCTGTGTTGTGAACTAGCGAGTCGCGTGACAGGGTACAGTTCAGTAGTTTTGAATACGGTAATGATAGTACAATTTGAAGAAAGTCAGGACAAATTCCGGTAGTACTGTTAACCTAATTTTGTATTCACAAACAACTCCTGTAATATTCTATTGCCCTTGCCCTTTATTCTCTCGGACTTCTCGTACATAGAAAAAGTGGCATCGTTTCATTCCAAAAACTGGAACGAGGAGGTATGACTACATTTTACACAATATGTAATTTGACACAATATGTGTATGTTTTTTAACTTTTATAGGTTTGCACTTGACCACCATCTCGCCTGATGTTAAGCGACGATGCGGTCTACGATGGAGAGTGTTTACCTAGAAGAAACCGATTCACTCTAGATTTGAAGACACCAAGATTATAACCATCGGTAAAAACCCACTCAGGCAACTCATTCCACAGTCTAGACACAGTCTTAACACAAAAGTAGAGTCAAATCTCTTCGTCCGTGTCTTTGGAACATCAACCATGAAACGATGCCGCTTCTTCGATCTACGAGAAGTCCGATAGAAAAAAGGGCAGGGTGGTATTAAATCATGCAGATCAATTGCACACACTCCGAAGTGCATCCGATAAAAAACCGATAAGCTAGCAATTTTTCGGCGATCTTCAAGACTTTGCAGTCTTCTTCGCACAGGAGTGTTATTTATTGCCTATGAACCTTTTGGCACGTCTCTCGATCGATTCCAGAGCCTCAAGCTGATACTTAGCCGATCCGTCCCAAAAGTGCGAACAGTACTCTATACAGGAGCGATTCTGTGCTTTATAACAAAAGCAGCTGTTCAGACTTGAAGTAGGTACATAAGTACCTACCTTCGAGAGGACGCTTAGTTTTTTGACAGCTAATTTAGCCTTGGACTCAATTAATGAATGTGTTCCCTGAGCGGTTTTGGGCCGAAGGTTGCTATTTTGGTGTCTTCAAATCGAGATTCCGTATTCCGTGTCATTTTTCAGTCCCGCGTGTCGCAGTATTATGGAAATACCGGGATTTAAAAATCTGATTCTCGCGAATACCGCGAATATAGAATCGAATATAGGCTGCAGGATTGAAAGCCCTAGTAAGAATATTATTGAAATAATAAGTTAACCAACAGTTGCCAGCCTCCTTGTGTCATGAGAGTTACAATCTTTTCAAGGTTAGAGTGAACAGAAACTTTCTAGGTTAACGTGCGTCATCATCGACCACACCATCGCTTACCATCTGGAGAGTTGGTTGTCAAACGCGAACTTAAACGCGACAAAAAAAATCGCCGATGATTTGTCGATTTATTACATATTGTACGTATTTATTCTTATGAAAACCCCTCTGAGCTTACATTTAGGTACATCATAGTCATTAAATTTAGTTTTATTACATTTTTTCGTCTTGAAATTTGGGACCATAATTATATTATAAGTAGCGGTAAGAATTATGCAAATAAATTAATGAACAAAGTACTTAGAAAAGTATGCAGAGGCGAATTGGTCGCGGTGTATCCAATATTCTGAACAACTTTCAAAACAGAAAACTATCTTAAATAATAATTGTGTTCTTAAGAACTCACGGTAACAGTGAAAACTTCATTGGCAATCGGATACATTTATTTAGATCAAGGAATAGGATAAATGAGAAATAAGCCAGAAATTAAAGTTTTTTTTAATAGGGTATAATCCTCAAAAAAACTAAATAGCCCGTTAGTTAGATTGCCAAAAAATATTGTACACGTATTTTTTCTTTTGTTTCTCAAACAAACAATGACGAAGATACAGCGCTTCGAAGTTTCGTGTGACTTGTGAGCACGATTTTTACTCACGAGTGACGTCGCGACCCCCCACTCTCGAAGTTTGATGGTCTATATCTTTGACGATTTTTAATATTATGAAAAAACAAAAAATACGTGTCCAATATTTTTCCATGATCTAGCTGACGGACTAATTAGGATGGTGTATTTTTGACCCAGTCCGGTACCCTATTCTCGCTTGGGTAAACTCCCTTCGAGAGCGCCCGATCGATCCTTTCACCTCACAGCTCACATTGTGACGGATCGCCCTCACTTGCAGCCTTCGGAAAAATCTGTGTGCGGTGCGCCAAACGAAGTTTTCACTTCAAAAAATAAACGACTCGCTCCATAAAAAATGTAATTTTAAATTATTTAACGTTTTGGAACCATACTTGTATGTAATCTATATATATATCGACTGGCCTTGTGGCTTAGTGGGTAGTAGCTCTGCCTGCGAAGCCGAGGGTCGTGGGTTCGATCCCCACCCAGTGCAAATATTTGTGTGATGAATTCAAATGTTTGCACTGTGTCTGGGTGTTTCTATGTATAATAAGTATGTATTTAAAACTATATAAGTATTATATCAGCTATCTGGCCGCCATCACACAAGCTTTGCTTAGTTTGGGGTCAGATGGTGTTGTGTGTGAATTGTCCACCAATATTTATTTATTTATTTATTTATATGTAATCAGGATGAGGCGTAGTTAATTTGAGCAATTTTTTACTTGAGCGGTAATCGATAAGTCTTAGTTGTTTGTTACACATTTTGATGGATTAGCAATTTATGCCTTTGCCTAAAATGCGCGTGATATATTTTAAACAAGTGTGTCAAAAAGGTACTACATCTCTTGAATAATGATATATTAAGACAAAGACTATACGTACCTATATTTATAAAAAAATAACGTGGGAAGATTCAATAGTACTCATATGCATGGATGGAGGTTATAATTATTCAAAAGTTGCCATGGTTCTACCTACGAGTATGAATGGGGATTTGACCACATTTGAAAATAACCCCTTGAATATTCAACTATAGCTTGTATAGAATTTTTTCCTATATGATCACTATAGAATTTTTCCGCCATTTCAAAATCGATCTCATACTTGGCAAATGTTGCTCAAACAAAGGATATAAGCCCGTCTCATTTAAGATTTATGCGTAACCCCGTTTTTCAATTAGGCGTCCTGACAAAAAATACATTGATTTAAAAAAATAAACTGCACTGCTTGTTTGTTTTTATATTGTTTTTTTTTTGTCTAAACTGTAACTTTTGAGTTTGAGTGTTGACTTATATTTTGACAAATAAATAAACTAACTGCATTCGTAAACTGGAATTTTTTGTGTGACTGCGATATGTCTTTTTTTTTTAATTTTCTTTACTTTTACGCACCGTCACAGTTATACTACGCTCCAAAGTCATGGAATATTGTCCACGTAAACTTAATATTAGTGTATGCCGTCGTAAAATTGTAAATAGGTACTGTCAGTTTGTAGTCTTATGACATTAAATTACAAGCTAGTTTAAACCAAATGCCAACGATAAGCCTATATTATAACCCCATGCGTTTTAATATAAGGTAATATTTATTATAAGCTGACGGTATTTTTAATTTAACTGCGACATTTAAACAAAATGAAATAAGCAAAAAAGCAGAATTTATGCAGTATCTATTAAAGAGGTCCACTACCGCCATCTATTAAGAAGTTGGAAACTATTTTCTTCTGAAAACGTTCATTTTGTGGTAGACCATAAGTACATTAATTATAGAGTTTTACGAGTGCCTATTGATAGTCAAGTAGTTACATGTTGTGATCGTTGGTTGTTTTAGTTTAGATTATACTCGTTTATGAAGGTAGAATAATGCGCACAAATTGATATTTTCTTAATGAATAATTTATTTACTTCGTGTGTATAATGAGGTTAGGAGGCTAACGATTAGGAATTATGCCCTACTTTAAGGATAGTGGATGAAAGAGCCTTAAATTGCCTTATAACAAAACAAAACATTTGTCTTTAAACCGCCGCTCTCTAAGTGTGAACTAGAAAGTAACCATGTCAGAAAAGAAGAATACAACTGAATTCGATGCTTTATTTTTTTTACTTATCTATATTGTCTTATATATATATTAGGAAACTATCTATTTTTATTTGTTTAACAAAAATGTTTGGCGTAAATGAAGCGAATGTACGAGCAAAAATAAGGTAATGTTAAGATGTCAAACAGTCAAGACAAATGTCAAATGTCAATGAGGTGTTTTTCAGAAAGTCAGATAAATGCAAACAATCTGTCAAAAATAGTACTCGGTTGCGCCACATGTGGGTTTATTATTTCATTTTCAACCCCCGACGCAAAGACGGAGTATTATAAGTTTGACGTGGCTGTCTCGCATGCGCGGTCCGAGGGGGGGGGGGCATGTCACAGTGGACATGACCCACCCTCAAAATCGTATACGTTACATTAAAATGGGGCGCTACTAGTAGTCTTTTCTACTCGATTTATTGTATTTCTACTCGTGACCCCCCCCAAAATCGAAGGTTCTGTACTGGTGACCCCCTCCAAAATTCGACACTGGGACCGCGCCTGCTGTCTCGTAAGTGTGTGTCAATTTGTGGCGTCGTAGCTCTCGGAAGGGATGAAACGATTATGTTTTTTTTAGGTTTATTTCTTATATATATATATTAGGTTTTTTTCTTTGGAAAGTGAATTAGTCGGCTGTGTTCTTTGCATTGTTTCATCAAAATCGGTTCAGCCATTTCAAAGTTATCAGCGGTTTTGTTAGATGAAGTAGGAATCATGGACGCAAAATGGGGATTTGCTTTACGTGGAAACATACATTTGAAATGATTACACTGTTTTCTTTTTATTCGTATATAGGACACGTGTTAGAGAAATTTGACATTTTGAAAATGCCTCATAATGGATTTCTAGAAATTGTAGCTTACTTTGGCTGAGATGTAATAGATTGTGTATTGAAAATGAGTGTTAATTCACATAATAATAATGTTCCTAGTTCCTAGAGTAGGTAAAATATCTAGTCAAAATATATTTTGTGAGTGTTCATGTTACTAAAATTAAGCCCTCCGATGGCCTAATGTGGTGCCTTTTAATTTAATGAAATAAAAGTATTTGTATAAACGGTGTTTTATTTTGATAATTATAAGTAGGTATGTCTAGCTGATGCTATAGATAAATGTTCTGATACCTATTGATTTGATGGTTAATTTTATTACAAACATTATTGTGCCTCGACATGAAGGGTAATTTTTCCAGAAAAAATGTAGGGCTAATAAACTTATATCCCTGGGTGTAGAGACGGTGCTCTACACCATGGTGCAGGTGCAGTGCTATAACAGTGAATTGAATTTTACACCTAGCAATCGCTGCATGTGACTGTGACTGTTATGAGCTGGCGTTTTGCTTCATCATCATCATCAGCCCACTAAGTGTTCCCACTGCTGGGACTCGGGGCCTTCTCTCGTAAGGAGAGAGGTAAGGCCATAATCCACCACGCTGGCCCAGTGCGGGTTATAAATATTGGTGGACAATTCGTACACAATATGGGTTGGTGGATGACACATGACTTCGAAAGATTCTAGGTACATGTCGGTTTCCTCACGATGTTTTCCTTCACCGTTTTAAGTTAGCGGCATTACGCACATGACTTCGTAAAGACAGTGGTGCGTGTGGGGTTTGAACCGTTTCCGGATCGGTAGGCGCCGTTCTCCCGACTAGACCATCCGTAACTTTTACACGTTTTGCTAATAGGTAGGTAATCATGCGCATATCTTGGTCGTCTCGACACTGTAATTAAAAAAAAAAACAGTTTTGGAAGGGCAATCTTTTCAGAGAAATTACAGAACAAAGAGATTTCTCCAGTGCAGTGTTCAAATTGCTGCGTAGCATCATCTTGCTCGTCCCATCACTGAAAAATTTAAAATAAACTACAACTTATGAGAAAATAAAACTGTCATTATCAGAACCAAGGGTCGTTTACTGTCTTTCTAATCTGTTTAGGAGCGAGTTTTTTAAGAAATTCCGTCACAGCTACCAGTAGTTCTTGTCCTGTAGATTCTATGTTTTCTGCTGGCATCAGGAACCCGTGCTGGCTGTCTCCTATCTCAATACCGTAGGATAAAGAAACCCCTGTCTTATACATCCAGTCTATGCCTGCGCCAGTTGCCGGGTAAATTACGTGATAGGTCGAGCCGAATTTGTAAGTTTTTCCAGTGGCGTTGTATATCGACTGAAACAAATAATTATAGTTTTTAAACTTACACGATTTGAGCTCATACTGAAAACATTACGCAAAACTTGATCGCAATTTAAATTAATATTTAATTAAGTACCTCAACGTTTCGGCCGCGTTTCAGCGGCCGTGGCTACGTAAAGACTGTCAGTATGATTATTGAAGTGAAAACTTCTTCTAGCGCACCACAGGCAGATTTTTCGTGGGCTGTGAATTGAATTCTAGCGTTACGCTCGGGAATGATAAGAAATCTTCAGTTAAACTCAAGACCACGGCCATTGGCAATCTAGAAATACGTCAGCATTTCCCATTGGTAATCTAGAAATGCGTCAGCATTTCCCATTGGTAATCTAGAAATGCTGACGCATTTCTAAATGGCCATGCTCATGGCCACGCCCTCCGGTTTCACCCGCGTAGTTTTCGTTAAGTTTTCACTTCTATGGGCAGTTCCTATGACTGCCAAATATTTCTTTTTCTTATTTATACATTATTTAATCGGACATAATCGCGATCTAAATTATTATTCATCACCTCGATGTTTCGGCAGCGTTTCAGCCGCCGCGGTCACACTGACATTCTTTGCGGTGCTTATGTTTAAATTGTCAATACGAAAAAGGCAAACAAAGCCTTTTTCGTATTGATAATTTACACTGATCTGTGATCTGAACCTACTTCCTACTCCCGACGTTTCGGTTGCATTACAATACTCGTTGTCAGGACCAGCCCTTTTTTATTTAAAATGTAGTAGTACCTCCATAGACTCCGAGATCCGTGACATTTGCTATTTGGATTCGTTCTTATTCTTAAAATGGAGTACGGATCATTTTCAACCTAATCTTAGAGCTCTTTAGCCCGATATTGCTATTTTCTAAGTCGCCTCATCCCGACTCTTGAGCCTCCACCACGAGCGAATTTTTGTCCATGTCCTGTCACGCTCAGCGTTTCGACCGCCTATGGTACCTAAACGGTTACGGGTTTGCAATTGCTGTTTTTTGAATTTCAGAGGGAAATAAAGAGAGAGCCATTTTAAAGCCTTTAAAGCCGGGTCACACAGAGGCGATCCGATAGCGAGACGGGATTTTTTGTAATGAGCGAATTTGTATGCAACCTGACACACAGCAAGCGGGCGCGATCCCATACTCGGTATCGGATCGCTATCGCTACCAGATCCACACAGAGGCGATCTGGTAGCGATAGCGATCCGATACCGAGTATGGGATCGCGCCCGCTTGCTGTGTGTCAGGTTGCATACAAATTCGATCATTACAAAAAATCCCGTCTCGCTATCGGATCGCTATCGCTATCGGATTGCCTCTGTGTGACCCGGCCTTTAGTTAGATGGTAGAACCCAGGAAGCTTTATTAAAAATCATTTAGATCGCGAATTAAGTAGCTACCTACTATGTAATAACTGATCGTAATGAATGAAATGCCAATATGATTTAGAATCGCGTAAGGGTTTATCAATACCTTTTTCATTATGTTGGCCGATTTCCATAACATTTTTCTGTCGGGCGTGGCGTAGGACTTGGCACTCCACGGGTATAATATTAGTTGTCCATACGAATGTATATCCAGCATGGCTAAAGGTTTCTTTTCTGCGTTTACTATTACGTCCTGAAACAGAATGGTTCAAAATACAAAACAAATACAAAATGTTTTAAGGTTTAAACGGTAAGGATTCGCTTTGGGCTCAACCGAAGTGGAGAACTGAAGTTTGCTATTGGAACTGCTTTCTTGCGGGCAGGTGGAGCGACCATCACAGTAAAGTGGCGGGGAAAGACGATAGGAGATGCCTATCCAGCTCAGTGGCGTAAATTGGGAGAGGCCTATGTCCAGGAGTGGAAGATCAAGGGCTGATGATGATCGGAACTGCGCTGTAGGTATGTGCCGAGTTACTCGGAACAACTGCTCTAATCAGGAAGGGTTGTGGTCTTGTAGTCTCTTAATTGTTAAGTGTAATTTTTACTATGGCACCAACCTTGACATTCGCGATCAGATCCGTCACGAGAGACCAAGTGTATCCAAACGTAGGGGCACTGGCACCCACTTACTAATTGGTTATTGGTATACCAATAGTCCGGGTAGTCGTGGCGTATCTTGGCATCAGGTGACGGATTTGTGCCTTAGAAGAGCGCCCAGAGACGGGCAAGCCGCGACGGGCTCAGGGCTCATGCGAGAGCGTTTTTTTAATAGCGTAAGCGTGAAATTTCAAATTTAAAAATGAAGATACTACCACACATACACATACTAACTCATTTATATCACATACAAATTCTGTAGTGATAGGACTCTTTGCAGAACCTGTCTGGGTGAGTACCATAACTTTGTCAGTTATTCTAACGCCAAGCAGTAACGTGCAAGCGGTGCTTAGGTCCCATTAGGTACTATGTTCCGATTTAAATGACGCAATGTTTCTACAGAAATGACAGAGAAAAGTGACAAATCATATTATATCTCTGATTTACGGGCGCAGTGGAGTGCTAGAGTGTAATTAAGTATCTTCATGTTGAAATAGATGTCTGTTACTATGTTTTTTTGGGCTTGCTTGCCTTCAGGCACATGTCTTTCTCGTCGCGTCACTCTAAATCTATATACATGAAAATGGATTTTCGAAATGTATGTACCTACCTACGCTCATAACTTTTGAATTACTGGACCAAATTGGATGATTTTTTGTTGTATGTAGGTACTTATTTATTATTGCCGAGACAAGGTTTGTACCTTGTGTAAGACACAAGTCTTTTGTCAATTGTTTATAGCAGAAAATTTAGGAAATGTTGACGTAAAAATGGATGGTGGTACGAAGTACGCCAGGTCAGCTAGTTAATTAGAGGTATAAAAAACTCCTTGATGTACTGAGTCTTAAAATTGACGTAGATAGATTTGGAAAATTTCGGAGAAACTTAACGTTACATGTTTTACGGCAAATGTCACTAGTCCATTGAAAAGTTACATTTGGGGTTGCGTTTTTTAGAGGACGCAATTTTATTTTTTTGATGTATAGGGGGTTCAGTGTCAAGCTAAAACCAAGTTTGTGGAGTCGCCACCCTTGTCCCACGGCCGCCATCTTGAAAATAGGGGTTGAAATGGTTTCTACGGTATATCTCTTAAACTATTTATTTGATAAAAAAAAATGTTAACATTTTTTGTTGCAAATTAAATTCTCTACAACTTTGGTCCAGTAACTTTTTGTCGTAGAACTATAAATAAAAAAGTTATAAGCGAATAGCTAATACTAGCGGCCCGTTCCGGCTTCGCTCGGACATAACCTAGACACTGTCTGCAGCGCCATCTGCCGGGCTTATTTGTGAATTTAAACCATCTTCGAATACATACACAAAAAAAAAACATTCAAATTGGTCCCGTCGTTTAGGAGTTCACTGTCAAATGATTAAATTACTAAAATGGCTATAAAAAACAGGGGTTAGTGATAAAAGGGTAAAAATTTAGAGTTGTATGTATTTTTTAACGCCACATTATAAAAAAATTAAAACATAAAAAAATTACCAAAAATAAAAATAAAAATGTCTGGGGTGAACAACCCCTAACACTTAGGGGTATAAAAATAGCTAGTAGCCGATTCTCAGACCTACTGATTATGCATATAAAATTTGGTAAAAATCAGTAAAGCCGTTTCGGAGGAGTAAGGAAACAAACACTGTGACACGAGAATTTTATATATAAGAAAAAGAATATAGTTATCACTGAAGTTTAAATCGTATCTAAAATTATTCGAAATCGTCTTCACAATTAAAAACAGAATAAAATACATCCCCACGTGGAGAAATATGTAACACAACTAAAAGATATAGGTTAAGCGACAACTTCAACACAATGCTATGAGCTATTCTTACAATAACAGAGGTTAGAAATAATAATAACAATAGCAGGCAGCTGTTCTTTTATTACCTCATGCTCACTTGGGTATTTTCTACCTGAACAGTATTCTCGGTAACGGCTATCAGATTTGAAATTATTTTAAAAATCAATAATTTTTAAATTCTGTTATGGAGTGCAAAGAGTCAATAATTAATTTTTAATAATATTGCAAATTTATAATTTTAATTTTTTATAATTTTAATTTTTAAAATTTATAATTGAAAAAGTTATAATAACAAAAAAAATAATGACTGATTACATATTATTAGTACACACGTATAATATAGGTATAGTTAAGAGTACTGAAAATTAAGAGTACGGACCAAAGTTGTAGAGAATTTAATTTGCAACAAAAAATGTCAACATTTTTTTTAACAAATAAATAGTTGAAGAGATAGGTATACCGTAGAAACCATTTCAACCCCTATTTTCAAGATGGCGGCCGTGGGACAAGGGTTGCGACCCCACAAACTTGTTTTTAGCTTTACACTGACCCCCCCTACACATCAAATAAATAAAAGTGCGTCCTCTAAAAAACGCAAGGTAAGGCCTAAAAAATGTAACATTTCAATGGACTAACGTAAATAGCATCGCTGTGATGCGCGCTGACCTAAAATATTGTAGGCAGTTTACCCGCAATGCCCTTGATTCGGGTTCAGAGAACGCCTGCTGTCCCGCATATCCTTCTAAACACGGATCCTTCTTCGTGATTCCTGCAACGTCCCAGTCGATGCTATAATACAATCACAAAATTAAAAACAATGTTGACAGATATAGGGTCTGCCGATAGAAGTGAAAACACACAAACTTAGAATTTTAGTAATCAACGACTATAATGCCCCGTTTACATTATTCCAGTCCAGCGATCGAATCCAGCGCTGGATTGCTTACTGGAATAATGTAAACCGGCACTGGAATGCATTGGCACTGGAATAATGTAAACGGGGTATTATGTTGCATAATACGTCGTCTGTAGTGGTAGGGCTCTTTGCAAAGTCAACCTGGGGAACTAACATACCTTTGCCAGTTATTCTGCCGCCAAGCAGTAGTGTGCAAACATTACTGTGTTGTGGTTTGAAGGGCAATGTTTCCAGAATTACTGGGCTAAGAGATAAAACACCCTATACCTGTAGGTGACGACCGCAGTGCGGTGCTAGGTAATGATATGGACTCTTCATGTTCCAATAGCTGTGAGTTCCTGTGCTGTTATGGGCAAGTAAGTTGCTTACCATCAGGCATATTGTCCTGCTCGTCTTGTATGTAATTTATTCCCTCCTCTGCCTCCAAAAATGTTCTAAAACACTGCATTAATATGAATTGTAGGTAAGAAGTATTCAATTCAAATAAACACATTTTAAAAATACCTATAATGTTAGAAAAACTTTCCATAGTTATCTTTGTACCGAGTTGTTTCCTTGTGACCTACAAACGGACTGAATACTCTATCGATGTTCTTGCATTTTTTATTACCGAAGCCCGTATCGTTCGTTTGAGTCATACAAAATTAACTCATGAGGTTATTATATAAGGGTATACAGAACGCCTGTACTTTTATTAGTACAAGTGACGAACCCTGAAATCGCAAAATTTTTACAGAGCTATAAAAACGCACTTTTTATAAAAATATATCGAGCGCCCGAGACTTTTTCCCCATTTCCGTTTCCGATTAGATTCTAACAATGGGTTCTTATTATTTTGAACCGCCTTCAAAAAAGGACGAGATTTTCAAATCTGTTGTATGTTTGTTTGAAGGTATGTGTTATACATAACCAGTGCCTGATTAAGAGTTCTGACCACCCTAGGCTAATTATGAAGACGCGCCCCCACCAGAGGGTCTACCGCCAAACGGAAAATGCTTAGCTTTGGTATTGCTATCTCTTTTCTTTTCGTTTGATATTATAGAGATAGCAATGGCCAAAACCGATTTAGTTTAGCAGTAGAAGGGCAGGTATCTTACGGTCGGCCTAAAAAGTACCAACCTAGTATATTAGTTGTGACTTTGTTTCCTAGTGTACAAATTAATTAAATTTGAACCTGAGTAGCGATTCTGAAACCATTCGGTTGCATCCGACACGGAATATCATCTCTCGGTCTTTGTCTTATCTGTTTAGCATGACAAAGACCGAGAGATGAGATTCCGTGTCGGATGCAACCGAATGGTTTCAGAATCGCTACCCTGATTTATACCAGGGCTTTTTTGAGGAGGCACGCAAGAGCCTACAGTACCCTCAAAGGATTCGAAAGTAAACTCCCGGTTTCTCCGGCAGTGATTCAGACTGATTCGCTCTCACACTCGACAGCGACCTTATCGCTGACTCTATCGTAGAGCTGTCACTGACCCTGTCGCGGGGGATAGAACCCTTGCACACCAACTATGCAACGGAAACTAGCAGTACTTTAGCGTCACCTTTTCGGGAGGGCCACCACCTCACCTTCTGAAATAGGGTGCTGGGTGGCATTGAACGTCCGACACCTCAGGCTCTCTAAGTGGAGATGGTGTAGGTACGAGCCAGAGTGGCTCGCTCTCGTCACCACTTCCTCCTTCGCGGACAAGCGAGAGTCCACCTCCTTCTTGCTCCTCAGCCATCTTCATCTGTGACTTTTGCGACATAATGATTCCTCAAAAGGAGACCACCGCCTCCCATGACCTCTCACTGCTAAACATCTTGGCTAAGGCAGTAGGCAGTAAGAGGTGCGCCACTTCTCCCGGGTACATCTTCAATGCGTGTTGATCGGTGTGATCTGCGCAATTGGACTGGTGACACACCAGCCTTTCTACCGCCTAACTACATCGACTTTGGTTTTGCTATTGCTGTCTCTATAATTTCAAGCTAAAAGAAATAAGGTACCGTCTGATGCACCCGCGCCCTATAGTACCTATGTCGCTCTCACTGAACCTACTCAGCGTTGGCCCTGAGACAGTTCGCTCTTCAAGTTGACGCAAATACGCCCCAAACTTCCAGCTGATCTGCTGTCAAATACCGAAATATTACAGTGTCAGCTTGCCAGCGACAGACACGCCACACACCACAATATTAGAGGTTAGAGCTTGCAGGTGCAGGTGAAGGTGTCCGTCAGAAATCACGGAAACAGAATAGATGGCCTCCAACTTGTGAAAAACCACCTCTAGGCCGATGCTCCCAATCCTGGCTACCACTGTCGTCAGCACCACCACCTCGTGAAACCTCCGCCCCTCACAATAACCAGCGTGCCGTTGCCATAATAAGCGACACCGATGCAATGCAGTTAGCAAGTCGTAAGTCGTCCCACTACCACCCATACACTGTGGATATTCCCAAAATCCGTACAAAACGGTTTGAATCCACTTTTCTCGTAGGTACGTACTGCTTTAGAGTGGTATAAGTTGCCGGCCTCCTTGTTCCCTGAGAGATACAATCTAGAACTTTTCAAGGTCAGAGTGAATAGGTACTTTCTAGGTCAACGTGCGTCATCTTCGACCACACCGTCGCTTACCATCAGGCGAGTTCTCGAGTACACGCGATAGGAAAAAAAAAGTTAGCGCTGCTTATTTGTAACCGAACAACCGAAGTGCCACAGGGGTAGCGTAAGAGCAAACTCCTGTCGAACCCCACGTGACATGAGGATAAGCTCCCTCCCTTTCTAATGTTGGGGACATCACCTCTCTGTGAAAGAGGTAGTCTTCTACGATGCGCCATAGATATTGGGCTACTCCAGCACTTCTGTTGTGGTTGTGGTGTGGTGGATTAGGATGTAGAACGCGTTTACTATGTTAGGAGACACCGTCAACAATACGCCGCCACTGGAGCACACCTTCCTTCGGACCTTCGGACGAACGGCGTCGGTCGTGGAGAGGTCTTTCTGAAACCTGAACTGTCCCTTCGACAAACCCAGATGATTTCAGCGCGCCCCTCCAGATCCTCGCGCCCTAGGCTGCAGCCTAATTAGCCTAAGGGTTAATCAGGCCCTGTACATAACACATACCTTAACAACCACAACCACATGCTACGCGATACCAGCGCTATTAGATCTATAATTAGATCTAGGAGGATTCCGATGAGATCTCTCTTTTGGGTTAAGAGAGGATTTCTGCGTAACCCTATGGTAGTTAGGAATGTATGTCAAGGTAATGTGTAGGTACCTTTTAGGTTACGAAGAAAAACTTTAGGATTGTAACAACGCTAACATTAGATTTACTGACAAGAGATTGTTGTGTGACTGAAAACTTATAAACGTATTATATTAATAAATCTGTGTAATAAACAAAATATTTATTTTGTTGCCTTTTTATCAGATGCAAATATACCTGTCATAGATAGTTCTGAATTTCACCATAGGTGGCGCCAATATATAATTTTGTTAGAAATTTTAGATGGTTTCCTACAACTTACTCAAAATTCCGGTTAATATCCACGCCAACACAAGAGCGGAACTTCCGTCGATTCTTCCTCCAGAACCTGTCGTGAGTGTGAGTGTAGGCGTAGCCATCTGGATTCACCACAGGAATGAATATCCTAGAACAAAAATAAAAGATGGTTGTCTGTAATGTCGGTTTACTGACGATAGTTGAACGTGACAACGTCTTAACAAAATACTGATGGAATGGTACTGACGACGTCATGCGGCGAGGTAACGGCGGTAACGGCACATGACGTCATGTTTTGCGGGCGTGCAGCCGGCTTCATCGAATTATAAGACGTTATCACGTCAATAAGTTCAATATGAAATCTGTCATTCCATCCTATAGTAGCCTGGAAGAGATCACTTCTAGTGATAAGGGCTCCCACACAAAACTACGAATTCGCATCGCGTCGTAAAATATCTGCGAATTCGTACGAATGCATCGCAAAAACTTCCGATTTGATTCGCATCGCGCATTCCTGCGATATTACGTCATACTTGGTGACACCATTTTAGTCCTCTGAGACAGAAGAAGAGAAAGACGCTTTTCAAATGAAGATAATATGCTCATTCTAAAATAATCAATAAAAATATCTTCTTCTATTCTCAACCCTTGCGAGTAAAATAGTTCCCATCAGCATTCATAATCGTAAAATATGGATGAACCCAAAATCTTCTTTTTCTTTCATTCCTATTTAACAATAACAGAGCAGTGTAACAATCTTTTTGCGATCCATGTTACGCTTCCGAAAAACACGTCCAACACAGTTGAAATCAAGGTTACCCTAACCAACGGTTTGTCGCACATAATCGCATCGTAGCAATTCGCATCGCAAGTTCCTCCGATGCGGCGTCGTATCGCATCGCATCGCGGTTTTGTATGGGAGCCCTAAGGTTGCCAATTGCTACTTTTTTTGTAGCGTAGAGTAATGGCGCAAAATTAATCCCTCAATTTACATCACCTGGGAGGTAGAAAGTCATACTATAACAATCTGTCTTTTTAGGAATCCCTATTTGATATTTTTTGCAAAACTTTTTTGAACACGCCTGGCAAAATTAGTGCTGTTCAATACTAAAATTCTAACTCTGGACTTCTAAGTTTTCACTTATATCGAAGTTTCCAATGGCTGCCAATTTATTGTTACATGCTGTAACGTACGTGTAAAGTTTAGTTTGGCCTTTAAAAAAATACCTACCTACTATATAAGCTTCTTTGGATTGACTCACCAGTCTATCGCCTTCATAAAGTTGGGAAGTTGGTCGAATTTCGCCACAACGTAATCAAGAACATATAACGTAGATGTTATGGCGGCCCATTCTCGAGCGTGCATTCCTGATGTCACTATCAGTGGCCTGTTATTCGGATTCCCGTTAGATATTTTGACCAGCTGCAATCAAAAAAGGCGGCCGGTAGCGGTTGGAAAAGTAAAAAACCAAAGATCGAAGACTAGTGGCGAATTACCGAATTACCTATAGGTATTGGTGGCGGTGGACAATTCACACACAACACCATCTGACCCCAAACTAAGCAAAGTTTGTTCTATGGCGGCCAGACAGCTGATATAAAACATATGTAGTTGTAAATACATATCTACTTATTAAGTATACATAGAAACACCCAGATATATATATATACTAGCGGCCCGTTCCGGCTTCGCTCGGATAATAACCTAGATACCAACTGCAGCGCCATCTGCCAGGCTGGTTTGTGAATCTAAACCATCCATAACAACCCTAAACTTTAATAATGAAAATAAATGTTTATTTTTATAAAACAGTTTTAGATTTGCCATAAGCTCCGGGAAATTTAAATCGAAATAGAGTGAAAAACATTTACAAAAAAGACGATAATTGATCAGTTATCGAGCGGGGTGAAAAACGATTAAATTACTAAAATGCCTATTAAAAAATAGGGGTTGGTGATAAAAGGGTAAAAAATTATAGAGTAAGATCCCAGAGCTACCAGACGTCACCTATTTTCTGATGAATGAAATGTGGACGATTGAGTAGAGTTAGTAAGTACCAAGAACACATGCTTACTCGCTAACTTACTCGCTAATGTTTGTATGTACCTTCATTACAAAATTGGCCGTCTAAGCAAGTTAGCGAGTAAGCATGTGTTCTTAGTACTTACTAACTCTACTCAATCGTCCACATTTCATTCATCAGAAAATAGGTGACGTCTGGGAGCTCTGGGATCTCGGACTATAAGGTAACTAACATTGTGACACGAGAATTTTATATGTAAGATATATGTCCAGGAGTGGACGAATGCAGGCTAATAATAAATAAATAAATATTGGTGGACAATTCACACACAACACCATCTGACCCCAAACTAAGCAAAGCTTGTATGATGGCGGCCAAATAGCTGATATAATACTTATATAGTTTTAAATACATACTTATTACAATACATACATACATATAATGATGATGACGAGCGAAATTGAGTAGTAATTAATCTTAGATATGCAAAAGTTTGTATGTTTGTTGTCCAATTACGTCGGAACGGCTGAACAGATCGGGTTAAAATTTGAAACAGACTATTATTATTATTTTAGACAATAAAATAAGCAGATAGCATTTATGAGTTATCTAGGAAAAAATATGGGAACTACACGGCTAAACCCGCGACGTGCTACTAGTGTATCATATTTTATAACATATTTGCTCGTAAAGGGTCTCTTATTGGACCAATTTCTGTATCGTAATGTATCTTATTACGCACTAGTGCTGTAATGTGTAATGTAAAACGCACGGTTTCAAAATGCTCCGTCCACAGACTAGGTAGAGAGATATGCTCCGTCTAAAACGAACGGTACCTTTTTAAATCTTAGTAAAGAGTTTTTATGTCAGAAAACTGTGGTCAACATTTTATGAATAAAATTAACTTTGAGAGGTAAAATATAATGAAGAATTATTAAATTCGTTAATTTAATTAATTTAGACCATACATTACTTTAATTTTTCTGTAACAAAACACAAAAATATTAATTTACTTTATTATTAATGGCATACCGGCTGGTTCTGTGCCGTTGCTTAAAAAAAAAGGCGCCGATGCGCGCGCATTGCTAATCTGTGATCCATAGTGATTACTTACTCTGTGCTGTGATCTGTGATCAAGTAAATATTATTCCGCGCGTTTTTTTTTCGCTGTATTGTTTTTATTTGAAAATGTCGTCAGAGTTTTGTTTATTTCCTCGCAAATATGTTATAAAACGTCGTATGACATACGTGCGCTTTGATAATTACAGCCTCTGCTAATTATAGCTCTCGCCTTCGGCTCGAGCTAGCAATAAAGCCTCGGCTGTAATTATCAACTTACCGCACTTATATCATAATGTACTATTATCATTTTGATTTGTTTTAGAACTCTTGTATTAGAAACTGTTGGCGTAGCTATGAGGAAAGGAGACGTCTGCCAACCTTTTATGGTCAGAAAAGTATGGAAAGATCTTTGTCGGAGAGCTCAGAAATTAACAATCCAAGAGATGGATAGACGCGTAGCTCCAAACGTTTAGGAAGATCGTAAACCTTTCATTAACACACGTTTTGGGAAATTGTATACCTTACTAACAGCGCCCCACGATTTTACTCGCATAGTTCCCGCTCCCGTTATTTTTTCGGGATAAAAAGTAATCTAAGCGTTCTTCCGGTATATAGTCTGAGTTCCAAATTTCAGCTCGATTCGTTCATACTTTACCTGGTTGGGCAGCAAACTTGTTTATAATTTTAGAGGGATTGTATTTTAATATCGCTCGTCAAACTTCTAAAGCCTATTTTATGATTTTAAAAAGAAACGTAAAGTCCTGATACCTACATAGGTATCTAAAATAAGAATCTATGGTACCAAAATAGTAATTGGATAAATTTTACCTTAATCATCCTATTCTCGACTGTTTTCCCTATTGTAATGACATTACAAATAGAAGGAAAGTTATCCGCTATGTAATTCAAATATTCGTCTATCACTTTCAATGTTGGATATTTCTTCCAATTGAGTCGGTGTCCTGCAATTATTAAGGGTTATTTTGCAATTAAGTAACACGGGCCAGAAGAATACTCGATATTGAAAACCACGCCTGCCCATAACAGCAGAGCCACGCAAATTTTTTAATATGAAGCATTCAACATTCAAACCACACACTGCATTGCATTTGCAAGGCAAACGCCTATCAGAGATACAAGATGACTGTTCTTGCCTTTTAAATTCTCTGAATTTCATGAGATATATATATAGATCACGATTATACATAATAACTAGGTTTACTACTATACACCTAGCACTGTGTGGTTGGCATAATATCTTCAACATCCCTGATATTGCAGAAGTACATTAAGTTAGTAAGATTATCTAATTAATTAGGGCCCTTGCTCCTTCTGCGCCAGCGCCGGTCCAAAGTTCGGTGGGTAGTGGAGGCCAACTGCCATAAGTCCCTTTATACAAAAGTGGCGCCTGCGATTTCACCAGTGTATTTTCCCGCGCTAAAAAGCCTATAAATATGTTATTCGAGACAAAAATTTAATCTGTGTTCCAAATTTCAACCCGATCTGTGCAGCTGTTCCGACGTGATAGAGCAACAATGTTCCAAACTTTCACGTTTGTACTATTTTAGTAGGAAGTATATGTATATAAAAGACGCTTGGCATTCATCATAAGGTAGGTACAGTCTGTTTGTCCCTTTTTGTACAGAAAAAAAGTATGTCATGTCCATTCTACAAATGAAACACCCAACTCAATCTATCTAAATCGTAAGTAATCACAACTCACCAATCCGCAAACTCTCTTCATTCCAAATCGGGGGGTCAGCCTTCGTTACGTCTACCCTCCTTTGCACATCCATCATCAGAACTGAGTGATTGAGTTTCTGGGTCTCTAACACTCTATTCACATTTAGCTTGTTCTGTGCTTGAACTAGGAAGTCGGCTCGATCGCGTTCCAAATGCCATATGGCAATATCTGAGAAATAATTTTCAATATAATTCCAAAAATTTTTTTTTATAGCATAGAGTGACGAGACGAGCAGGTCATGTGCCTGATGGTAAGCAAGATGCCTGCCACATAACAGCACAGTAACACACAGCTATTGGAACATGATAGTCCAAATCATTACCTAGCACTGCACTGCGCTCGTCACCCAGAGATCTAAGATATTATGTCTCTAATCCCTGTAATTTCTCTGGAATCATTGCCCTTCAAACCGGAACACAGTAATGTTTGCACATTACTGCTTGGCAGTAGAATATTTGGCAAAGGTGTGGTACTTCCCCAGGCGGACTCTGCTAAGAGTCCTACCACTACTATACCCTGTTTACATTATTCCATTCGGTTTACATTTATCCAGTGAGCAGCGATCGATCGAATCCAGCCGCTGGATTCGATCGCTGGACTGGAATAATGTAAGCCGGGCATAAGACCGAAAAAATATCTATGAAATTAAAATTCAATACTATCATTCCACTTTATAGTTCTCTTCATCTTTTCGTTGCCTGGAAGAGTTCGCTTTTAGCGATAAGGTATATGTCTCTAGAATTTAGAACGTGTATTTTTATTTGTGTATTGTGATCTACAAAGAATATCTACATTTAGAACTTAAGTAAGTACCTACTTACTGCAATTCAAATAAAATTACGTACCTAGTGAATAAATTTACGTGTTTTATCACTTGCCACTTGCCAGTGTCTTAGAATAAGTAGCGGATGGAAATATAACTTTTTTTATAATACGATACGAATTTTTTTATAATGGGATGAGCAAAACATGCACTTGATCGTAAGCGATACAACAGTGCTACGCAGCTAATTGAACTTGAAGAGCCCAAATTATTGCTTAATCAAAAACCGATGTCGTTTTCTAGAGCTACCAGAGGTCTGATAGAAAAACGGGAAATGACGATTTTTGATCTTTCAAATCAGCTGCTCTGAAATGTATCCGATAATTTTAAGAATTTGAAGTATTTTCCGAAGAAGGGAGATATGAGCCTTTTGTCTCCATTGAATCCAAAGCTGGCACTTAGCCAACCCATGCACAAGATGCGTTCATTACCTACTACGAGTATGAGTACGATACGTTCAATACATACAAGATCGAATATGAGCTTGGTATAAAGTAAGCAACTGTTCAGTGTAGTTTATAGTTAAAAAGTGGGTACCTTGGCTTTCCACAAGTTTCAAGATGGTATCAATGTTGTCGTCACTGCGCAGCATTGTTCTCCAAACTTGCGCGCCTTCATATGACTTCTCTTTGTCTTCTTGTGTCTTGCCATAGATTACTTGCAAAAGAAACGACACCTTTATTAATTAATTCACGGGTAACTCATGTGTACTATTGTCCACAGTATAAAGAAATACTACCAGTAGTTCATCGCCTTTGATCTTGGGAGAAACGCCGATAATGTCTAGACACGGGTAGGATTGTCGCAAACAATAATGCTTATTAAAATATTTTACAAAAACAATCTGAAGACGTCAGCCCTGAGCCGCGCTCCTGCAATACAAACACTGTATTGTAGGCAATGCAGGAGCGCGCTTCCCGCGTCTCACCCCGCACGATTGCCCCGTCTAGCATACGCGGCTCCAGGGGGGGGGGGTCACGGGGGACATGACCCCCCCCAAAATAATACGTAGGGCGCTACTTGTAAAGTCTTTTTTACTCGATTTATTGTATTTCTACTCGTGACCCCCCCCAAAATCTGAGGCTGCGTACTGGTGACCCCCCCCCAAAATTCGAGGCTGGGACCGCACCTGCCGTCTAGACGGCGTCGTCGAATAACTGTATGATTTAAGCGACTGTGCTATTGTCAGTCCAGTCCGACTTAAGTTACAGTCGCATCTGGGGGCCATTTTTCAAGGAGAGTGCACGCGGGTGATCACTGCGTTTCGCAACATACCTGCCCTTGACTTATTTTCGTTCTCCTTGAAGTGGCTGTCAATCGTAAACCTATATCTGTATAGCATAAACAGACCATTTTATATCCCCACTGCAAATACTCAAAATGCAGCATAAACAGCCCACTAAATGTTCCCACTGCTGGGAGTCGGGGCCTTCTCTCACAAGGAGAGTCAAGGCCATAATCCAGCTCGCTAGCCCAGTGCTGGTTGGTGGATGACACATGCCCTTGAAAGATTTCCTGACGATGTTTTCATTCACCGTTTAGAGACGATTTACACGGCGCGGCTGCCAACCGCGCCCGCATGCGGGCGCGGCAGATTTCCATATAAAATTGAATTCAATTCACACGACGCGGTTTACAGCCGCGGAGGCTGCGGCAGCCGCGCGGCGCCGGCGTGGCTGCGCGCGATTCTTGCGCAGTAGCTTTCCCGAGCAGAAACCGCGAAAACCTGCGGTCTCGTGAGTATTGAAACAAAACCGTCGCGCGGCGCGGCGCCGCGCCCGCGCGCGGGCGCGGTTGGCAGCCGCGTCGTGTGAACCGGGCCTTAAAGCTAAAGCTAGCGGCATTACGCACATAACTTCGAAAAGACAGTGGCGCGCGTAGGATTTGAACCAAGCGCTTCTGTATCGGCAGATGCCATTCTCCCGATAACTTACTTACGTAACTGGCACCGTTTTGAAATGGATGAATGTGTAGACTGCAATTTTTTGTATAAAATAATCTGTTAGAAGTTGTAGTAAAAAAGATAAGCCAGGCGTTTTAGTCGAGGTTTTAACATTGCAAGACGTGTGCACGAAGAAAAATGTTTTCCAAAAAATACATTTAACGCAATTTGAAATGAAATGAAATTAAGTTTATTTGCGTAAACATATTATGTAGATACATTTGGTGTCATTTTACAATTAGGTCCATTATAGAGTAAGATCCCAGAGCTGCAGACGTCACCTATTTTCTGATTAATGAAATGTGGACGATTGAGTAGAGTTAGTAAGTAGGTACTAAGAACACATGCTTACTCGCTAACTTGCTTAGACGCCCAATTTTGAGATATGGGGTAATGAAGGTACATACAAACATTACTTACTTCACGTATTTTCTAATAAGTGATTTTCACGTATGTTGTAGGCAATATCCTTAAAAACAAGGTCCTAATACTCCCAGACACTTTCCGTAGGCCGTTTTGCTTAACAACTCCAAAATAATAACTTAAATTCTCATACTCCATTTGTAAATATGTTCGTCAGACAACTATTTTAAAGCTTTTTCCAATAAGATATACCAATCTAAGGGGGAAATCATCCCCTAAACTCAACTACCGCTACCGCAAAATATAAGCTTGTTTGGTTTGCATTAGTGGTCCCCAAAGGGACCAGGGAGTTTTGAGCGGTAATCAACTGTATAATATGTAAATTTGTAAATATTAATAAGATAAAATTGTCAAAATGTGTATGTCGCTGTTGCCTAACATCATAAAAGTAGGTACTTATTGTAAATAATATATACTATGTAGGTACTAATACTAACTTGGTATTACATGTGTTGTGTTTATTTGTTTTAGATTTACCAACTTATAGAGATCAAGAGATCACACTAGTAAACCGCGAGTTCAACTTATTAAGTAACGTTTATGAAACTCTCAGGAAACGGACATTGGCGGAATTAATGACAAAGTCGTACAAGCCAGAAACCAAGAAATGAACTGACTTACAATTAATCAATACTGATATGGATAGCTATAAAATCGAGGATTTAGTATTATTTACTTCATAGTTTGGTATATTGGAATACCACAATAAACATTCAGATACTCATCTACCGAATAATAACACCGGTCGAGTAGTCATTTATGTTAGCGATGTATAAACATTTTCTAAGAAATTTCTCTGATTTCATTAATTCTGATTCAAGATCAAGCCATACTGGAGAACAGATCCTACATAGCCGTGGTAGGCTTTGAGAGCCGCTTCTACTGAGATGGTTTCTCTGATACGACGTAATGCGAAAATGAATCGGTTTAGTTTTTTACAGACCTCATCTATGTGGACTTTCCAGTTTAGGTTACAGTCCAGATGTATCCTAAGACCCAGTGTTGACATTTCTTTTTTTTTTTACCATCGTATTTAACATTTAGTTTTAGCGGTTTTATTTGTCGAGAGTGAAATTTTATGATTTTTGTTTTTTCTAAATTACCTTTAAGGCCATTATTACTAATAGAGTAAGATCCCAGAGCTCCCAGACGTCACCTATTTTCTGATGAATGAAATATGTCCTATGGGTAAGATATTACCCATGGGTAAGGATATTGCCTACAACATACGTGAAAATCACTTATTAGAAAATACGTGAAGTAAGTAATGTTTGTATGTACCTTCATTACCCCATATCTCAAAATTGGCCGTCTAAGCAAGTTAGCGAGTATACATGTGTTCTCAGTAGGTACTTACTAACTCTATTCAATCGTCCACATTTCATTCATCAGAAAATAGGTGACGTCTGGGAGCTCTGGGATCTCGGACTATAAGATATCTAACTGTTCTATTAATTGTTTCATTGATGTCATCTTCAAATTGTTCGAGGTCTTGTTTCTTTTGTTTATTTAACAAAAATGTAATGTCATCGGCAAATAGTATTTTCATAGGTGGTTATGTCAGGTATGTATGAGACAAATAGTTCAGATCCAAGTATAGATCCTTGGGAAACTCCTGAATTATATTCTATTTTGTAATCCGATTTGTGGGTTACCCTAAATTTAGTATTATCATCAAAACTTGTGATCTCTGTGCATTGCCTTCTATTTACCAGACAAGACCTTAACCATTCATTTGCAGTTCCTCGGATGCCATGGTTATACAACTTATTTAGAAGGAGTTCATGATTAACCATGTCAAACGTCTTACGCATGTCGAAAAAAAGTGCAACTACATGTTCTTTAGACTCCGTGCCATTCACCAATATTTATTTATATTTTTCGAAAAAACCCTGTAACCTTATAAGCATAGCCTTCTCAACAATTTTTGCCAGAATAGGAATGAGTGTGATAGGTTTAAAATTATTTAGTTCTTGGTTATTACCCTTCTTATAAACAGGTTTTACTGCAGAGAGTTTTAGACGTTCCGGAAACAGACCTTGTTGAATGACAGACTAATAATGTGGCTCATAACCTCTAATATAAATTTGGATATTTTTTTCAGTAGTTTAGTGGTTAGTTCTTCGTAACCAACTGCGTGAGAATCTTGAAAATTAATTTATTATTTTGTGGATTTCATCACAACTCGTTGGTCTAAGAAAAATACTAGACCTGTGATTAGACTGTGATGGCTTAGAATTTTTATGCGAGTTTTAAATCTTTTGATCTGATGCAACACTTATAAATTTGGTATTACTGATTTTCTGGGACTGCATGATGCACCTTACACTTTTGTATTGTAGTGTAGTGCAGTTGTGCCAAGAAAATATCAGTAGAAACATGAGAAACATCAGTTGTGCTAAATAATGATTTGGACTCCTCATGTTTCAATAGCTGCGTGGCGCGTGACACTGTGCTCTTACATATAGACAAACATTAATTTTTGTATATACAGATACTACTTTTTATAAAATGAGAAAAATCTACTAGTGATATGCCTACACCGTATAGCTATGTGAATTGCAAACAATATTTTAATCTTACCAAAGGACATAAAAAGGCAATATACACTGGAAGAATACATTGAAATTGTAGGAAAAAAACAATTCGATCGACATTTTTATTGAGTAATGCATAAAGGGTCATAATACAATTTTATTACAAAAGTCTGTAGGTACTAACGGAGTTTTATTCATATTGTACTATTATTAACTACACCTCGTAGTGAAACCCACGGCTTAACCGTTTTTCATGATACTATATGTGTGCCGTGTGGTGTTCGGCAGAGTAGAATAGCACCAACCCTCAACTCTCAGGGTGTCGTATAAGGCGACTAATGCATAGGTCAGGACATCTAGACCGAAATGGACCACAAACGGGCAGCAGCGTTTCTAAATTATGGTCCTCCAGCACTGCGATTGCCAACCCGCATGCCCAGCGTGGCGATTATGGGCAAAACCTCTAATGGAGCGCACAAAAAGGAAACGGGCCCCAGTTCCCGGCGGCCCTGCTATTCCTGATCAAATTGGTGGCGGTCATGGTCACGGCAGGGCGGGGGCAGCTGTATATCCCCGGGTTACGGCAGGCCACCATACCCAACTGACTCTGGCGACGTACAACGGACGGACCCTGAGGCTCGATGAACATCTTGCGCAACTCGAGGTAGAACTGGAGAGAATCACATGGCACGTTCTGGGGCTGTGTGAAGTCCGTAGAGAGGGGGAGGACACCATAACCTTGGAATCGGGCCATCTCCTGTACTACCGCGAGGGAGACCAACAGTCCCAGGGGAGCGTAGGGTTCCTCGTCAATAAGTCTCTCGTTGACAACGTTGTGGAAGTCTCTAGTGTGTCGAACAGGGTAGCGTACCTAGTACTGAAGCTGACTGAGAGGTATAGCCTCAGAGTTGTGCAAGCGTATGCACCGACCTCGGCACACTCAGACGACGAAGTTGAACATATGTATGACGACATATGTTCAGCCCTTCATAACACCACGAAGGCGCACTTCAACGTTGTCATGGGAGACTTCAACGCCAAAGTGGGTGTACAGGGTTGCAGTGAATCCAATGTGGGTCCATACGGTTTAGGGAGCAGAAATCACAGGGGGCAAAAGCTCGTCAACTTTCAAGAGAGCCAGGGGCTCTTTTTAATGAATTCATTCTTTAAAAAGAAGCCCCAGAGAAGGTGGACGTGGCAAAGCCCCGATACTGTGACTAAAAATGAGATCGATTTCATCATGACGGACAAAAGGCACATATTCAGAGATGTATCTGTGATCAATAGGTTTAAAACCGGTAGCGATCACCGACTTATACGAGGCACTCTGAATATAAATTATAAGCTTGAACGAAACCGTCTGATGAAATCTACACTCCGACCAAGTCTGCTCCAGACCGTTATAGGATCCAAAGAATTCCAGTTAAAACTGGAAAATCGTTTTACTGCATTGGGACCCACCGTTGACGTAGATGAGAGCCTTAATAAAGTGGTGGAAATCCTCCGGGAAGAAGGTGCAAAATTTTGTCAGCTGAGGCGTAAGGGAAAGAAATCTAATCTCTCGGAGGAGACTCTCCGACTAATGGATATTAGACGAGAGCAAGATCAGGCCACAACTTCGTCAGAAAAGCGGGCTCTCAATTCCAAAATTAGTAGCATGGTACGACGGGATCTCCGGTGCGCGAATACGCGACGTATTCAACTCGCGATAGAGCAAAACCGGGGATCCAAAGTATTTGCTCAACAATTGAGGAGGCCCCATCTGACGAAGTTAAAAACATTCAATGGCAACATCGTTAATTCCAGGTCCTCTCTGAGATAGAAGATTTCTATACCCGGTTATACGAATCGCAGGCTTTGCGCCCAACGCCAAGTAAGGAGGACTCACGAGCACCACTGACGCGTCACTATACAGACGAGCTGCCAGAAATTAGCCAAGGCGAGATCGAGATTGCTCTCAAACAGCTTAAGAATGGAAAAGCCTTCGGTGAAGACGGTGTCACTTCGGAGCTCTTGAAAGCGGGTGGAAAACCGATACTTCGAGAGCTTCAAAAATTGTTCGACGCTGTTCTCAGCTGTGGGAGAACTCCAATTTCGTGGCACGGAAGTGTGGTGGTTCTGTTTTTCAAGAAAGGTGACAAAACTCTTCTGAAGAATTATCGACCTATCTCACTCCTGAGCCACGTGTATAAGCTGTTTTCGAGAGTAATCACGAACCGTCTCGCCAGAAGATTTGATGAGTTTCAGCCACCGGAGCAGGCTGGGTTTCGAGGAGGATTTGGCACCATAGACCACATTCACACGGTGCGGCAAGTTATACAGAAGTCCGAAGAGTATAACCAGCCCCTGTGTCTTGCATTTGTGGACTATGAGAAGGCTTTTGACTCCGTTGAGACCTGGGCTGTTCTGGAGTCTTTGCAGCGATGCCAAGTAGACTATCGTTACATCGAGGTGCTGAGAGATCTGTATGACGCCGCGACAATGTCAGTCCAAGTACAGAATCAGTCGTCTAAGCATATCAGGCTCTGCCGAGGAGTGAGACAGGGGGACGTTATCTCCCCCAAACTGTTCACAAGTGCCTTGGAAGATATGTTTAAGGCACTGGACTGGAAAGGACTAGGCACCAACGTTAACGGCGAGTACCTCTCACACCTCCGATTCGCTGATGACATAGTCCTAATAGCGGAGTCACTGCAAGACTTGCAACGAATGCTTACCGACCTAGCTGATTCTTCAAAGCGTATTGGTCTCGGGATGAACATCGACAAAACTAAAGTCATTATCAATAGACTGGTTACCCCGGGACCAATCAGTGTGAGCGGACAAACCCTCGAAATTGTTCAAAAGTATGTCTACCTCGGACAGCAGTTGCAAATGGGGAAAAACATTTCGAGGGAGAAGTAAATCGAAGAATTCAGCTGGGTTGGGGAGCATTCGGTAAACTTCGTCGGATCTTCACGTCGTCTATTCCGCAGTGCCTGAAGACAAAGGTCTTTAATCAGTGCGTCCTACCCGTAATGACCTACGGTGCCGACACTCACGGTGGGACTAGTCCATAAACTGAAGGTTGCTCAGCGAGCAATGGAGAGGGCTATGCTCGGAGTCTCTTTGAAGGATATGATCCGTAATGAGGTGATCCGACAAAGAACCAAGGTTATCGACATAGCTCTCAGAGCAAGTAAACTTAAGTGGCAGTGGGCTGGTCACATCGCTCGTAAAACCGACCATCGCTGGAGCAGACGAGTTCTAGAGTGGAGACCGCGCTTAGGCAAACGTAGCGTGGGGCGCCCTCAGGCTAGGTGGAGGGACGACCTGCGGAAGATTGCTTGCAGAAATTGGATCCAAAAAGCGCAAAATCGAGCCATTTGGCGTTCATTAGGAGAGGCCTACGTCCAGCAGTGGACTGCGATAGGCTGATGATGATGACGATGATATGTGTTATAGTTGTCAAAAAATAAACCCCGTTGACATTTTTGAAAGACCCTAGAATCGAACTAACTGAAAGAAACAAAATAGTAATTCATTACAGAATGTGTTTTAAAATAATATAAGTTTTAAATGAAACATTAACTAAAAATATTTTTAAAAACAACCTTTTATTTAAATGTTTTAAACCGAAGAAAATACATTTTGAATACAATCAAACTCAAACCCACCATTTTATTAATTATAAAATTTATATTGATATAAATAAAAGCTGTCGGGACAACACAAACATTTGTTTTTTCAAAAGAACAAACTAACTTTAATTCTAAGCCAATGATAAGAATTCCTTAAAATCTTTTGTGGGACTTAAATATTACTAGTACTTAGTGGATAGTTAACGACGCGACGTTTGAAATCTCGCGACAAGCTTTTATTTAAATCGATATAAATTTTGTAATTTAATAAAATTATAAAGTGATTGCATTCAAAAATTTTTTTCTTCGTTTTAGAGCATTTAAATATACAAGCTTTATTTTTTAATTAATGTTTTTTTTTAAGCTTTAGTTTTATTCGAGTCCGGTTTTGATTTTGGAGTTTTTCTTCGCCTAGACAGGTTGTAGACTAATGTTATCGACGCCCATCTCACCGATCTCTACAAAACTCCGTAAAGCCAAGAGAGTTTTTGGGATTTCATAATATGTAGATCCTGGATATCACGTAACACGAGAGTGCTTGTCAAGACTATTCAAACGAGTCTAAACTCTTTAGTTAATCTTGTTAATCGTTAATCTTGTTTAGTTTAGGAGTTCCTATGGCCACCTTCAGACGCCATCTTGAGACCCTGGCTGTCATGTAGCACAAGAGTGCTTGGCAAGACAGGCAAGACTACTCCAACGAGTCGAAATGCGACGATGGATTTATCTCGTTTAGTTTAGGAGTTCCTGTGGTTACCTTCCGTCTCCATCATGAGATCAGCTTCCTGGCACCATATTATTACAATGTAATAATATGGTGCCAGGATTGTGAATAAGGATTAAGGATTGTGCTTGATCGGCATCTCGTGATGCATCGAATTGATACGATCCATGAAGGGATGCACTAACATAGACAAAATCCACCATGAGCTACCCACCCACTCAGGCAACGCATTCCTTGGTTTAGATGTTCTTATGACGGAAACCTAGTCAAACCATTTCGTTCGAGTCTTTGGAGCATCAACCATGTCGTCATGTTGAATTTAGTTGGCTGTAATGATTCATATTATCAGTCCGCTAAATGTTCCCTCTAAGACTTGGGGCCTTCTCTCGCAAGGAGTAATGAATCCGTGATGAAATTATGACCTTGACTCTCGCTGGCCTAGTGAGGGTTGGATGACACATGACCTAGAAGAATAGCCTAAATACCTAGGAGCATGTCGGTTTCCTCACGATGTTTTCCTTAAAGTAAATGATAAGGCGAGTATGAATGTCTAACGCTAGCAAATGCATAGAAGCAAGTAGAAAGATACGTCCAATTGCATGCTCATTTTTCATATTCTTACGTATTACGTACCCACTCTACTATATACACGGATATCTATGACTATACGATATCGTAGAAGCTAAGCGGTTTTTTCAGCTAAGCATATTTTGTAGTGGTATGTGGTAGGACACTTTGCAGACTCCGCCTGGGAAAGTACCACACCTTTGCCAGTTATTCTACCGCCCAGCAGTAATGTGCAAACAATACTGTGTTCCGATATGAAGGGCAATGTTTCCAGTGAAATTACAGGACGTATAGATAAAACTTCTTTTATCTCTGGGTGACAAACGCAGTGCAGTGCTAGGTAATGATTTGGACTCTTAATGTTCTAATAGATCCGTGTCACTGTAACGTTATGTGGCAGGCATGTTGCTTACTCTATACCATAAAAAAATATGTAACTAACTGTGGGCGAAGTACAAATTCCAGAGTTTAGGTTAACGTCACGTATATGCTAGCAAAAATAAAGTAGCCAAGTGCGAGTTGGACTCGCCCATGAAGGGTTCCGTTGCAGCAAGTAACATAATATACATAGTACACATAGTTCTTGTAGTTCGTTGTAACTTTGATCGAAGTTTTAATAATAGTGTATTTATGACGTACCTACTAAAAAAAACCCCTTCGGCCGTGTACGTAATTGTAGTTTCGTAATTGATTTCGAAGTAAGAATAATTATTCTTTGTACGAAACTGATTTCGAACAGAGAAGTATTATTCCGTATTTGTAATCGCGGTTTTTAGTTTTTTAGTTTCGGAATTGATTTCAAAGTAATAATTATTATTCTTTGGACGAAATTGAATATTTCAAATTTTCCTGAACTGATGACGTTAAGAGAAACAAAAAATCTGTAACTACTCATCAGATCGAGTTCAAACTAATTTTCGTTGGTAGTTTTCATGGTAATGTACATCATGTATATTTTTTTGATTTTTCATTCTCTTACTTTAGAAGTTAGAGGGGGGGGGGGACACACATTTTACCACTTTGGAAGAGACGCAAATTATTCAGTGTAGACAAAAATTATATTAGAAACCTCAACATCATTTTTGAAGACCTATCGATAGACACCCCACACGTGTAGGTTTGTTGAAAAAAAATTTTTGAGTTTCAGTTCTCAGTATGGGGGGCACCCCTAATTTTTGTTCTTTTAAAAAACTTTTGTAAAAATCTTAATGCGGTTCACAGAATACATCTACTTACCAAGTTTCAACAGTGTAGTTCTCATAGTTTCGGCAAAAAGTGGCTGTGACATACGGACGGACAGACAGACAGACAGACAGACATGACGAATCTATAAGGGTTCCGTTTTTACGTTTTACGGAACCCTAAAAACGGAAAACATTGGTTCTCTTTTGTCCATAGTCTAGGATCGTTGATTTAATTTTATGACACAGCTTTTTATCCTTGGCTTCTGCACCTATTTTTTTTTTTATAGCATAGAGTGACGAGACGAGCAGGTCATGTGCCTGATGGTAAGCAACATGCCTGCCACATAACAACACAGTAACACGCAGCTATTGGAACATGATAGTCCAAATCATTACATAGCACTGCACTGCGCTCGTCACCCAGATATCTAAGATATTATGTCTCTAAGCCCTGTAATTTCTCTGGAATCATTGCCCTTCAAACCGGAACAGAGTAATGTTTGCACATTACTGCTTGGCGGTAGAATATTTGGCAAAGGTGTGGTACTTCCCCAGATCCCCAGGCGGACTCTGCTAAGAGTCCTACCACTACTAAAACCACTACTACCTATGCAGCGTGACCAAAACTTCACCAGGATCTCGTGTGTGGTTGCTGGTTTATTATGCTCAGGTTTGTTATAGGCATACGTCGATGTAAAAAAAATACATATTTTCTCCGCACCTGTCACACATAATAAATATTGTATGATGGCGGCCAGATAGCTAATATAATACTTATGTAGTTTTAAATACATAGGTACTTATTATACATAGAAACACCCAGACACACTGCATACCTACCTTTCATACTTAAAAATTCTTCACTTAAGGCTTGTTCGCATTAAGCTAGTGTATTAGTCTAGTAGAGAGTAATTTAGTAGCTAAAATACTCGCTACTATTTAAAAATCGTTCGCACCGTGCTTTAGTACAGTTCACATGTGAGTAGCGTTTTGCAACATGAAGCGTCTACAACGCAATAAAATAAATAAGCTGATTACGCTAATTGTAATGGCCATTTTAGAAGAGGTGGAGAAGGAACTTTGTATGATTAAAAAAAAGAAGCTGTGGGTACGAAAATGGATCGACAGAAGAGATAATCTAGGCGCTACTAATTGTCTTCTCAAGGAATTAGCATTGGAAGATCCCAAAGAATACTTTGATAGTTTGAGAATGTCCGAAAGTTGTGTGAATTTCCTGCTAATGAAAATACACTCTCAAATTCAGCTTTTAAGAAAAGCTATTCCTACAATTACTAAATTACAAGTAGTTCTATACTTTCTTGCTACTGGACTTACACATATATATTTAGGATCGGAAAGTCATCATTGAAGTTTGCGAAGCAATATATGAATCATTAAAGGAATTCATTAAGGTAAGATTAAATAATCACATAGAACCAAATCATTATTAAATATGTATTTATTAAAATAATCATCTTGAACAAATTTTAAGTAGTATCTTCACTCCAGCGAAACGACATTTTCATTTTGGCGGCAACCACAGACTAGTTAGTAAAGAGATGCGGCAACTAATGAACTCGACTAATTTGACAGGTTCGCACTCGTCTAGCCGATGAACCAGAGAGCACAGACGCGTGGTGGGGATGCTACTCGCCCATTGAAAATAGAACAAAATGGATTGACTCGACTAAATTATTCACTAGACTACTCGACTAAATTTTTACTGTTCATACACGTTTAGTTGCTAAATTACTCGCTACTAGACTAAATTACTAGCCTAATGCGAACAAGCCTTTAGGCAACACTAAAAGGAATAGTAGTACTACTTTGCACAGTAGCTATTCTATGACAGTAGGTCGTCTTTGGGGATTGGGGATCATTTGCAGATACACAACAAAAAAGAGCATTTTAAATTTTTTTTATTTACTTATTACTAACGTTTTTAGTTGGTGGTGTCAGTAGGCATCTAGTTATAATAAAATAGTAAATAGTACATTATAATCCCATTAGTTCCGTAAGTTTTCCTAAGGTGCGATCCAGCAAAGAACCCAAACCAGAATTACGATTTTGATCGTTTGGCGATTCGTTTACCACTACTTCAGCCAACAATCTCATACCGGCTACCAGATCAGAGCCGGTAGGTTCAATATACTCTGCCGGGACCAAAAAACCTTTACCATCTAATGTATTGTATAAATTATCTCTCAGTTCAATAGTAAAGCTTTTACGGACCCCCAATGCGTAAATCCAGTCTGTCAGTGTTCCTGAAGCCTGATATAAAAGGCTGTAGGAATTTCCAATGAAGTATTTTGTCCAAGTAGTATTCTGTATTTCCTGTGAAATAGTACAGAAAAAATATTAGTAATGTATGTTTTACATAAATTATTTTTGTACATTTAATTAAACCGACTACAAAAATACACTAAAAAGTTGTTGTTGTGTCACTAAAAGTAACGTTTACTTCAGAACTTCCTCAGTTTTTTTCGTCGGTTACAAGTTACAACTACACTACACTACTACTAGTACTTTAAACGAGGTCATAGAAGACTCACCTTTCGGAAGAGGAGAGGATGATAGGTACATTTACAGACAATTATTGATTTGACTATATTATGTTAGTTATTTGAAATTCAGGTTCTAAATGTGAAAACACGTCATGTCAATATTAGTTGGGTCGACTGACGTATAGACAGATTAGGTACATTCATAAACCTTATATTTTGGTTTTGGTGCAGCTATTTATCTTTGTATTTGATTGCCCCTCTATATTCACGCATTCTCACAGTAAAACATGCCGTTCACTTTTGACAATTTGTTGTTGTATTTTATATAGACCTTAAAAATCGGTGGCAACAAAAATAGCAAAGTATGTAATACTAAAAACCACTACACACAAGCATACAGTACGTAGTTCATCCCGTGTTCAAGTTCATCAAATAATATTAAGATAATACGGACGCCCTAAAATAAGTTAAAACAAAATCAGGAGCTAATATTAAAACGTCCCTAAGAAATACAGAACTATTTTCTAAATCCAACGTGAACCATCGATATAAATCAATGTGTCCTCCCAAACTTCAGGCGCACGGCATTATGTTATCGTTGGGAAGAGTGAGCTCACTCTTTCCATTTTAGTCGATTGTAGGAAGCGGTGAATGCCGGACGTTTATACCTATCTCTATTCGTTGTCAACAACAAAAATAAGTAGAACCGCAACATACCTCGCCGCTAGCGAGATTGTCAAGTGAGCGAGATGAGCTAGTCAAGTAGATTGGTAGTTGTAAACCACTCACACTACACAGAGAGACGTAGTTTGTAAACAATTGTGTCTGGGTGTTTCTATGTATAATAAGTATGTATTTAAAACTATATAAGTATTATATCAGCTATCTGGCCGCCATCACACAAGCTTTGCTTAGTTTGGGGTCAGATGGTGTTGTGTGTGAATTGTCCACCAATATTTATTTATTTATTATTTATTAATTTCAAGGTGCTCAGGACACATCTTTTGATTTATATCGATGACATAAACGAAGTCGCAGGAACTGGATGTATACTCTTTTTCTACGAAAATCATAACTTTGAAATAAACTCGCGACTTTTCTACTCCGGTCCTACCGTTGTTTGGTTGTTTCGTCCGTTTAAATGTTCTAAGCCTACAGTAGGCTTAGAACTTAGAACGTTTAAAAAACGTCAAACAATGTTCGATCGGACGAAACGAAGTAGAACAGGACTAGGAGAGTCGCGAGTTTATAGAGTTTGTTTTTCGTAGAAAGTGAGTAGACGTCCTGGTCTTATTTATTTCATGACAAAAACCACCATTTGCGCGTGACTCTCAGCTTTAAAAGCCGGGTCACACAGAGGCGATCCGATAGCGATAGCGATCCGGATCGTATCGATCGATCGCTTGCTGTGTGTCAGGTTGCATACAAATTCGAACATTACAAAAAATCCCGTCTCGGATCGCTATCGCTATCGGATCGCCTCTGTGTGACCCGGGTTTTTAGAAGGTAAGTATAGTGAATATTTAATTGGTTAGATTTTATAAGATTGGTAAGATTAAATAATACCTAAATATTTTTCAACTCCAAGCTTACCTTGGCCATTGCCAAAGCAATGGCTTTCAGGTTTTGCTCATCCGCAGGTGGATCAAACTTGGAAGACCAGGGATATAAAATCAGCTGCCCGAAACTATGTAGATCTACAAACGCGTCCGGTGTCTTTTTCGATGACAACACCAAGTCCTATAAACACAATGTTCGTAGGATTAGTTTATTTTGAATTTGTAAAGCTGTGGTGGTGTGACTCACATGTTAATCATTTAACCATTTACCATGTCACCAGGTGATTTGTATATGTATCATGGCATTTTATTTTTATTAAAGGGATTTGTTTGACTAATTAATTTTACGAAATTATGCCCGGTATATTTTTACAATCAATTTTAGTGTCTACTATTAATTCTGTTAAGTTAATTACTATTAAAACTATTAAGTTACGGCTGGTCTAGTCGGGAGAACGGCGACTGCCGATCCGGAGACCCCGGATGTGCGTAATGCCGCAAACTTAAAACGGTGAAGGAAAACATCGTGAGGAAACCGACATGTACCTAGAATCTTTCGTAGTCATGTGTCATCCACCAACCCGCACTGGGCCAGCGCGGTGGATTATGGCCTTAACTCTCTCCTTGGGAGAGAAGGCCCCGAGTCCCAGCAGTGGGAACGTTTAGTGGGCTGTTGATGATTGATGATTAATTCTGCACAAAAGATAGATACCAGATTTGTCCGTCTTTAATTGATTCTATGTTTCCCAACGCCTGGAAGCCTTGGCCACGTTATGGCATTCTTAAGCCGGGCAAGGAAGCGTCAAAAATCCCTTGGAACTAAGGAGACCTTTTATCACACTTATTTTGCAACGCAATACCCAAACAATAAGTCAGCCGATATCAAATCTTAAATTGAAATAATTAATTGTAGCTATAGAACGTGTGCTCGACAAATCATTGTTTGAAACTCAGTTAAAAACAATCGTGAACGCAGAAGTAATCTAATCGAGAGGTCCAACATCATATGTAAGCGAACAAATGAAAGACGTTGCCTTTTGCACCAAAGTATTTATACCTACTAATGCGAAAGGCAGAGCCTCAAAATTCATTGTTACTTGATTTCTGTTGAATAAAAATATCTTTATCTTATCTTTGTACCTACAAGAGGATCTAAAGATTCATAATCTCTTGCACACGAGAAATTAGATTATTAGATCATCCAGGTATCCGCCAAAATACGTTCCGTTATCTTACCCTTATAGCTTTTGACTCTGGTTCAGAAAAGGGATGAGTTCCCGAGTAACCGTCCGAACATTCAGACTGATTGTTGTGCAGCCCAGGAATATACCAATTAAGTCTGGAAATAAAAGTATAATTTTGTTTGACTCGAGAATTGACTTTCTTACCTGAAAGAGTTACCTTTTTGCCGTCACTTGGGTGAAGTTCGTGGTTTGGGCAAGTTGGGTGAAGTGCGTGGCTTGGGAACCTTCACGTGTTGTACCCTGGTGATCAGTCAGCAAGTTCCCTCTGCCGGAAAGTAGTGGTAGGACTATTTGCAGTAGTGGTAGGCTCGTAGGACTCTTTGCAGAGTGCAAACATTATTTTGTTCCAGTTTGAAGGGCAATGTTTCCAGTAAAACTACAGAGCATAGAAAATAAGTATCTTGTATCTCTGGGCGACAAGCGTAGTGCAGTGATAGGTAATGATTTGGACTCTTTATGTTCCAATAGCTGCGCTTCACTATACTGTTATGTGGCAGGCATGTTACCATCAGGCACATGACCTGCTCGTCTCGTCACTCTATACTATAAAAAAAACTCACCTCCGCTAAGTTGGCCGATGGCCAGAATCACTAAAGTCTTTAAAGGTAAAGATCACAAAGTGAGAGTAGCCGAAGTAAAAATTGGTAATAAAATATACACACAAGACCTATATAGATATATGATTACAAAATCATGTAATAGGTCTTGTGTACTCTAAAACTGATCCCTAAATTCCTATCTGACCTAGTGACCCAAAACTTACTCGAAATTCCGGTTGATATCAACGCCTGTACAATTAGACTTCCCTTTGCGTCGATTTTTCCTCCACAATCTATCTCTTGTGTAGCTGTATACGTATCCATCTGGGTTCAATAATGGTACGATACTCCTATGTGCAAAAAATATACGATACATTTCAAAGATTGTGCTGCACTCACAGATTTAGGATGTAACGAAAAAAATCCTAAATCTATGGCTGCGCTGTGTACGAGTATACCTACTAAGAGCCGGTTCACACGGCGCGGCTGCCAACCGCGCCCGCGCGCGGGCGTGGCAGATTTCCATATAAAATTGAATTCAATACACACGACGCGGTTTACGGCCGCGGCGGCTGCGGCAGCCGCGCGGCGCCCGCGTGGCTGCGCGCGATTCTTGCGCAGTAGCTTTCCGGAGCAGAAACCGCGAAAACCTGCGGTCTCGTGAGTATTGAAACAAAACCGTCGCGCGGCGCGGCGCCGCACGTTGGCAGCCGCGCCGTGTGAACCGGCTCTCAATGTTATCCCACCCTCTCAAAACAAATCGTAGGTTAGTCGGCGTCATGTTGGCGTAAATCTTCTTCAATGTTGATATATTACTAAAAATTTCGCAAGCAGCTCTTTGAATCTCCCTTTATTGTTTATAGGTTACAGCGCCCCGCGGTTTCACCCGCGTAGTTCCCGATCCAGATATTTTCTCAGGATAAAAAATAACCTTTGTGTTATTCCAGACCATTATCTATCTCTACCAAAATTCATTCAAATCCCTTCAGGAGTTTTAGCGTGAAAGAGTAACAAACATACATCCATACATTATTTTAAACCTTCGCGTTTTTAACATTAGTTGAGTACAATACGTCACCTGAATTGCTACAGATACAAGAACCTATAATGCTATAATAACATAACGCATGTGTCAGTCACATTAACTCACAAGATTTAAAGCGCGTCCCCGAGCAAAACTATTTTGTATATTTTTCAGAGCTAGGTATATACTTTTTATCCAAAAACAAATATCAACTGGTAAAAAATATATTAAATTTCTATAAAATGGTAGTTTCCTGTTTCATTAATCCCCTCACAACGAAACCATAAAAATTAGAAATAATTTTAATTATCATGCATCTACTCGAAGCCGCTATTATTTAGATGTTGTAATTACACCAACGGATAGGCAATTTGATTACGAACATGGTAGAATTATTTTTTCAAAAGATCAAGATCTGATTTTATAAAGAGTTTATTCTAAAATTTGAGCGTAAATCAGTGACCAATGCTACTTTTTCTCTCTTGCTCTTTCTTGTGACGTGCAATGAAGTAAGAAATACTCAAGGTAATTTACTCGAGGTTCGGGTTATGCCCTTAACGCTTAACCCATCTAAAAAGAGTCTGAGGCTAAGAACTCACATAGCGATTTTCACCCACGCCCGCCACGGTTTATTTCCAAACTCACGAAACCGCTATTTTCGCGGTTGTTTATTATTGCGAGCGACCGCGTCAGCCGCGGCCGCGGGCGTAATACGCGTCGTGATTTGTTATTTGTTTTTTTACATTGTAATAGGCATTCTACAGAAGCTCGGAGCAGAACCGCGGAAGTCGCGGGTGAAAATCGCTCCGTGAGTTCTTAGCTACTCCGCCGCCATACCTCTACATTAGCATGTCGGTAAGCCAACCCATAAGATTGACACAAATGGCCAACGCGGCAAAAAAAAAATGTTCACTTCAAAAATATCTCAACTAACCAGTCAATGTTTGTCATGTAGTCGGGAAGCTTCTCAAAGTTCACGATGATGGTTTCAATGAGATAGAGCGCGGAGGTGATTGCGATCCATTCCCGCGCATGAATACCAGCAGTGATCAGAATGGCCTTGTTCGTCTGATTACCGTTCGATATCCTCAACATCTATTTATACATAAAAACAATAGTTAAATAAAAAACGGCAGCTATAGGGCTATAGCTTTTTGTTCACTCAAATAATACTTAAAGAAGTATTCACTTATAAAAAAAAACATTTTTATTTACCCCCGCCATCTCTCTACTTAGTCTGTGCCCCCGCCTACCTACCTCGGCTTTGTAATCTGTACAACATTCTATTAGTCAAGCTCTTTCAATTAATACCCATATTTGAGGTCGCCGAGGCTAGACCTCTTGGAGATTACCTATCTTACCTCTTGTTGTCCATGTCCTTACTAACTATGCTTTAGCTGTGTCTACTCGTTGGTAAGGAGCGGGCGAGGCGTGAATCGCGTCCCGCCCCCCGCTTCCCCGCAATGCCGGCTGGCGCGGGGTTATAGCTCGCGCTCTTGTCAGTACGCTATTATTACCGAGTGTGTGCACATGTCCTTGCGGAGTTTTGTATTTAACACTGTTGTAGTGTTCGTGTTGTGTGTGTACGAGTATTTTGTGCGGTAAGTGCTTTATTATTTCAGCTACGTATGTCTACTTATGGTGTGCTCAAAGAAATATTTGTGCTTGACAACATTGTTGCTAGGGCAGTTTTGAACTCCCTATTTTACCCACCCAGTTCGTTCACGACAGCTGGTTTGGTCAATCGCCAATTAAACTATGCGATTCGGGTCTAGATTGTTTGTCTCGTTCCCTTCGCGGGAACTTGCGGCTCGCCAGCGGCAGCGGCAGCGGCAACTAGGCCGAACGATCGCGAGCGGCAGCGGCAATCAACCTGACGGCTCGCGAGCGGCAGCGGCAATTAACTTGTGGCTCGCGAGCGGCAGCGGCAATCAACTTGCGGCTCGCGAGCGGCAGCGACAAACACTCCGGCGGCGTGTGAGCGGCCGCTGCAGTGTAGTGATGTCAGTCAACTCCGTCACCACTACTGATTTAAGCCTGTTTCTGTTGTCATAGATGGCGCAACGAGATAGATTTATCTCTTTGGGTGAACTGCTTGAGGAAGAACTGGAATCCGAAGAAGACAATGTTATCTTGAATAGATTGAAGCTCTGGGCACAAGAGCACCTTCCAGAAGGTTGGACAAATTGGCAGGTGCTCCACTCTTCAAAAGAAGATATAGTTGGGGAGAACGTCGACCCCCAGATGTTAAATAAGCTGCGTTTCGCACTACCAACAGTGAATTTAGTTAAAGCTTTTCTTCCCGATGCAGGCCACGTTTCTCAGAAGACCTTACGAAACATCAAGGTTAAACTTCTGGATTGGAAGTTTACGAGGGCCCTCATCATCGGTCCACCCGCTTTTGCGAACAGGGTGAGAGGGTCGGCCGCTCAAACGGAGATTTTCAATAAAGCGGTGGCTCCCTTAAAGGAGCAATTTTTATCTCAGAAGGAAGCATCGAGAGTTCTGTCTAGGTCATGCTCCGAGACATCGATGAGACGGAGGCGTTATTATAGCTCATCATCAGGAGCTGAGGTACCTCATCTGGAAAAAAGGTCAAGGGTGGACGTTCTGGAAAAGAAGGTCGAAGGTATGTTCGAGGTCCTGATGAAGAGAATGGACTCGATTGGAAAGGAAGTTCAAACTCGGCGGCATAGGCCTAAATGGACGGCAGAACCCTCTGATTTAGATTCGGGAGAGGAAAGCTTATCTTCGTCGGGCTCTGCTGCTACGATCCTTGATCCTAGCTATTGGAAGCCGCAGGAGCTAGAAGTCGAGGAACAATCAATTTCATCGTGGAAACCACCAAAATTAAATCTAGGCCTAGGACTTTCTCCGGAAAACAAACGTCGGAAGATGGTTGACACAGATTTTGAATTCCGGCCTACAGTAAAGGAGGCAGACCCCATAATCCCTGAACCAGACCCGACCATCAAACAGGAAGGAATTGAGTGTCATAGGTTTGACATGCAATCTTGGAATCGGGTGAGGTATAAAGAAGCAGAAAAAAGTTTACTGGTCTCACCGGTATTCAGCGCTTTAAAAGTAAATACGGAGCTTGGCTCCCTTGAACTAGCCTCAATGAGGCACCTTAAAAAGCTAGATGGAATGCTGGGTGCGTTTGAATACGGGATTTTAAAAGAGAGAAAGGCGCTCGCAGAACAATTAAAGTGCATAGCAACCAAATTTCCGGAAGCAGCACAAGACCTGGCGGAAGTGCTAACAGACGGGTCAGCGTTCAGAGCGGAATCAGATGGTCTACTTCAATTTGCCTGCGGTCATCGAACGGAAACCTTCGAGTTACGCCGCAAAGGGTTTCGACTAAAGAACGACATACTAGGGGCGGCGATGCAGGCAATTCCCCCCTCTGCGACTCATCTATTTGAGGAAAAGGCGCTATCCGCTTTTATTAAGGATAATGGAGGTATTTCGTCCATTTTTCCCTCTAAGTATGGGAGATTTCCGAACAACAGAGCGACAGGTGCAGATGGTCATTCCTTTCGTAGACCTGCCCCCCCAACCCAGTCTAAGCAGCCGACATGGAGGTCACGACCTACAGCAACAATACCCTCAGTGGCTTCCAGAGCAGCGCGATATAAGGGCCCTACTAAGACACCACCGCAGGTTAAGAAGCAGGGGCATAGACCAGAAAGAGACATCGACCAGCATCGCCACAGAAGCAGAAAATATTGACGGTTTCAGAGGGGGACAGTTGAAGGATTATCTATCGCAGTGGCAGAGCCTAGGCGCTCCAGAAATAGTTTTAAAAATAATATCGGGATATTCGATTCCCTTTGTGGTAAAACCTCCTTCAGTTCCCCTGCGCAACAAGCATTTGCTGAAGAAATTTGCGACAAAAGCATCGTCAAGCATGACATCAGAGATAAAAACCTTGCTAAAGATGCAAGTAGTGGAAAGTTGCCACGCCAAAACAGGATTTCTATCACGCCTGTTTCTGATACCAAAGGCGAATGGCAAGATGCGGCAAATTTTCGATCTGCGCCGCCTAAATTCAAGTCTAAAACCTCAAAAATTCCGTTTGATAAACCAGTGTCGGGTACCCAGCTTCCTCCAGGAGAACGATTATATGGGAAAAATAGATATCAGTCAAGCTTACTTTCATATACCAATAAAAGAATGTCATCGGCGGTATCTGGCCTTCGCTTTCAAAGGGAAACTTTATCAGATGACTTCGCTTCCGTTCGGGTTATCCAGCGCTCCACTGACGTTCTCTCGAATCAGCAATTGGGTGGCGAGTGTTTTGCGCCAGAGAGGCTTTCGAGTACTGGTCTATTTAGACGATTTTCTGGTCGCTCATCAGGATCCCGTTGTTCTCGAGGAGTTAATGCAAGAGGTGATAGGTTTACTTCGAAGTCTAGGTTGGATGGTGAACGAAGAAAAGTCAGTCTTAAAAGCCACGAGACAGATAGAATTCTTAGGTATCGTTTGGGACACGGTCCAAAACCAGATGAGGCTACCCGACGGAAAGATAGACCGCTTGCTGTCAGATTTAGAAGAATTGTTGAGAAAGAGGCAGTGGTCCTGGCAGTCAGCGATGTCTCTGTTAGGCAGGCTAAGTTTTGCGTCACTGGTGGTCCCACAAGGTCGGCTGTTTACAAGGAATATACAGAGAATGAGCCGAAAACTTCGGGAGGACATTCCGCTTCAAAAAGTCAGGATACCCGTGCAGGCCCTAGCAGACTGCTCCTGGTGGAGGGAGAACATCAGGAGCCCCGGCAGTTTGTTCCCACAAAATTGTACGATATTCTTAACAACGGACGCGTCCGACATGGGCTGGGGGGTCAATCTAAGCGATCATTACCTAGGGGGTGCTTGGTTGGCCCATCAAAAGAAGTGGCACATAAACCGAAAGGAACTTTACGCAGTCCTTATAGCCCTCTCAACTTTCAAAGATGTCGTCATAGGAAAATCGGTTATGGTTCAGTCAGACAACAAAACTGTAGTGTCGTACATTCGAAATCAGGGCGGTACAAGATCTGTGAACCTATTAGAAATTACAAAGGAGTTGTTGATGCTAGCCTGAAGCTTAGATGTGTCTCTTCATGCGTTTTACATCCCGGGCCGTTACAATTCAATTGCAGACAGTCTTTCCAGGGGAATGAATCTCCCAGACTGGCATTTGAAGAGCAGCGTAACCAGCAAAATTTTCGAGAAGTGGGGTATACCACAGATAGATTTGTTTGCCACAGCCCGGTCGAGAGTAGTCCCGCTCTATGCGTCGCTAGAGACAGGGGATGTGCAGGCGCTGTTTTGCAACGCCTTCAGCCGTTCCTGGCACTATCGCCTGGCATGGGTATTTCCTCCACCGCCGCTAATTCCCAGGGTACTCCGACACCTCAACAGCGCAACTGGGGTTTTCCTGATTGTAGTACCTCGGTGGGAGAAGGTCTTTTGGAGAGTCGATCTCAAACGAAGAGCTTTAGCGGCACCGTTTCAGATATTCCACCTCAGTCAACATCTAATCGACCTAGCGACGAATCTTCCTCCACCGAAGGTACAAGATCTTTCTTTAGAGGTTTGGAGAATACGGGGTGGAGTAAACTGATAATAGGGTTAGATCCTCATGATATTAAGCTTTTACAAGCAGCTTGGCGAGATTCAACCTGGCGCACGTATAGTTCAGCTTGGAAGCAGTGGGTTACCTGGTCTAAACAAAATGGGGCGAATCCTGGTAAACCGCACCCACAGCAGGTTGCTTCGTATTTGGGTTTTCTATCAAGAATTAAGAAGTTAGCATATCCCACGATATTGGTCCATAAATCAGTGATCGTCACGTTAGCGGATCCACTGCAAGAACTTCGCCTATCGGGTCATCCACTGATTTCGACAATGCTTAAGGCGATCAGCATCACCAGATGTGTTAACATGGTAAACAAAATTGCTATTTGGAATATTAATGACATGTAGTGTACATGTTTATGTACATGTTTTGTAGTGGTAGGACTCTTAGCAGAGTCCGCCTGGGGAAGTACCACACCTTTGCCAATTATTCTACCGCCAAGTAGTAATGTGCAAACATTACTGTGTTCCGGTTTGAAGGGCAATGTTTCCAGAGAAATTACAGGGCTTAGAGATATAACAACTTAGATCTCTGGGTGACGAGCGCAGTGCAGTGCTAGGTAATGATTTGGGCTCTCCATGTTTCAATAGCTGCGTGTCACTGTGCTGTTATGTGGCAGGCATGTTGCTTACCATCAGGCACATGTCCTGCTCGTCTCGTCACTCTTTATTTAAAAAAAAAAAAAAAAAAAAATGTTACAATGGTTGAGAACCAATATACCTTCTCGTCAAAGTATTTATCAGGTTTCCCGCCATGTTGCTTTGCTCCTACTTTTAGCTTCTGGTCGTCGAATTCACGATTTGACCCTTCTAAGTATTGATAGCCAGCATTGTCAGATTTCGGATGACTCGATAACCTTTTGGCCAAGATTCGGTTCTAAGACAGACAACGCAAAGTTTCGGCAGTCAGGGTGGCATTTAGTTTGCTCAGGTGATCCGACGCTGAGCTTGGTGCTTTGGCTGAAGTGTTTAATAGAGATTTCGGCTGAAAGGAGAAAGGCACGAAGGGACTTGCACGATTTATTTATTACCACGCGAGGCGTAGTAAAAGCAGCATCGAGAACGGTTATTGCAGGATGGCTGAAGTCCCCGTTTAAAGATTTGGGCATAAAATGTGGACCAGGTTCAATTCGATCGGCTGTAGCATCGAATCACTTCCAAAATTGCGTTCCTCTGGATGAGATTCTAAGGCGGGGGAACTGGAGGGGTTCTGAAAATTTCTTTAAACATTATTGTAAGCCGGTAGAGAGATCACGAGTCGAAAACTCAAATTCTCAAAACATCGGTTTCGATACTATATAATTATTATCTATGTGACCAGTTAATGCTGTCTGGTATAGAAAGACCTCTTGCGATGTATAAAATTCTTTAAAATAAGTTTTGAGTTGTATTCGGTTATGAATAGTAATTTTATGTGGCCTACTTGTCCTACACCTTTTTTAATTGCATAAAGTTTGATAATCCTATGATTACTTGCAAGTTTCATTTGATCCACTCAATCACATATACTTCCCGTAGTATCTCTAAGATACCTCAATAAAATTGTTACCACGGGTAATTTTTATAAATCACAGTACGCTATGAAGGCCGGCAGAAAACAGACACCTCTCCAAGAGGTCTAGCCTCGGCGACCTCAAATACAAACCGTTTTCCACCCCGAAGGGAAGAAAACGATTATTTTAGGTCTAGCCGAGGCTAGACCTCGGTAAGGCCTAGCCGGCAAACCTGAGGTACTGACAAGAGCGCGAGCTATAACCCCGCGCCAGCCGGCATTGCGGGGAAGCGGGGGGCGGGACGCGATTCACGCCTCGCCCGCTCCTTACCAACGAGTAGACACAGCTAAAGCATAGTTAGTAAGGACATGGACAACAAGAGGTAAGATAGGTAATCTCCAAGAGGTCTAGCCTCGGCTAGACCTAAAATAATCGTTTTCTTCCCTTCGGGGTGGAAAACGGTTTGTATAGAGGTAGGTTGTGAAGAAATATTTTGTCCGCCATTTTGTGGAGGAGGGAGTGAAAATCATAATAAAAGTTACAAAATGGATGATTTTGCGCTGACGTGTTGTTTGTTTACTTCGCTGCTCCGCCACCGCTCCTACGCTACAATAGCATGTCGGCGAACCCATAAGATTTTAGCATACACAACTAATGAAGTGTTAACTTCAAAAATACATCTGAACACAAAATGTCTTCATTTTTATGTACATTCTTCCTGTTATGCTATTCATGTAGGGTTGGTAAAGCAAAATGTATGTTTTTTTTAATTATCACTCGTCATTTCACTTTTACGTTTAGGTACACCTTCACACATTCATCCATACTATCTTCCGTCTTCCTCTGACACTTTCAGACGAGCTTGTGATTAAATGACTACCCTTCACTAATAAATTAATCTAAATAATTATTGTATGGTGTATACCATACAATACATACGAATACTCGTATCCTCATATTTTTCAATTTTAATTATCGAAGCGGGCGCTCTGTTTCGATTTATTGGTAATCAGCCTGCATCATTTTAAGGGGATGTTAAATACATTAGTCAACTTTTGTCCTACAGTTTATAAAAAAATCTTATTTTTTTCCCATACAAAATAAAAATTGTATTTGGTCGTGTCGTCGTCGGTATATAGGTCGTGTATTTTGACCCGGTCTGAAATATTGAACTCTATGTAATAATTCGTATCAAGAGCGTGCGCGTTCGCTAGATAAATGATGTGTCAAAGTGAATAAACACTAAGCAACCGCTAAACAGTGCTAGAGAGGACAACAAAATTTAACTTTATTTTAGGCTATGTTTTGAGTTTTAACAAAAGTTGTAGAACGAAAGTTGTTTGTTTAAATATACCAATATTTATTTATTAACCTGTACCCTGATTCTCAACGCAATCGAATTAATCTCGACACGGAAATAAACCTCCGGAAGGTTTGTATTATCCGTTTAGAATGATAGAGACACGGACTGCACCCAGAACTGTCGGTCCTTAACTTCTACTCTCTTTCTACGAAAACGTAATTTCGAAATCAACCCGCGACTTTCCTACTCCGTTTCGTCCGTTCAAACAATGTTCGACCGGACGAAACGAAGTAGAACCGGAGTATAAAAAATTCGCGATTATATTTCGAAATAACGTTTTTCGTAGAAAGCGAGTAGACGTCCTTATCTTTCCTGCGGCTTTCTTTTGCAGTACATATTTGTTTGAATACGACGTGCAGTAGGTCAACTTTTCGTGTTTAGTTGTGTTTTGACATCAATGATGTAACGTCATTGTTTGGCAGCAAATTTTTTTTCGGATTTGTCTTACGTGTTTAGTCTATGTAAGTACACACTGTAAAAAAACGTTTCCCTTGAATCTGATTCAAAATATTTTTTTCAGATCTTACTGATAGTTCCAGAGAGTTCGCGGGCGGTACAGACGAACATCAAACTTTACCTTTTATATCTTTTTAAATATAAAAAAAAATACTATACTTAGATCAAATACATAGAGACGTTATCAGGATGCAAATATACGAGTATCTACCTGTTATAAAAGTAGTAAATTTCGGTAATAGTAGCGCCAATGTTTAATCTTCTAAATTTTTGAAGTGAAAACTTCTTTAGGCGCGCCTAGACAAATTTTTCGTGGGGTGTAAATTGAATTCTACCGTCACGCTCGGGTATGATAAGAAATCTTCGGGTAAACTCGGGACCTTGGCGATTGGGCATCTAGAAATGCGTCAGCCAATGGAAAATGCTGAAAGGGCGTGGCCTCGCCATCATGGCATGGCCATCTAGATCATACCCGTATCAAATTCTGAGTTATAAGTTTTCACTTCTATCGGCAGTTCGTATGACTGCCATTTTTTTTTTCTAACAAAATCTAACACGGCACTTTTGATGGAATTGAGAATTATCTTTGACAGGGATATTTGCATCCTGGAAAAACGTCACTGAATCTTACTGGTATTGGTCTGTTCTCCTCTGTGGTACCGATGGACGACACAGTGCATAGGGATGGGAAATTATTCGATAAATGTGTCAGATATTCATCGATAACTTCCAATGACGGATAACTTTTCCAGTTTAGTCGATACCCTGAAAGAATGCATGAACAATGGGCGAAGTAAGAATACGAACGTCTCCTCCTTATTCCTAACAAATGTCAGTACAGTATCTTAGCTCCTAGCGCTTTTTAGTTATTCTCTAGGTTTTCTATTTTTCCAATCATTACCTAGCTGGAGGTTAATAAGGGGTTACGTATTTGTACTTTGTCTAAAATCATTTAGCCCGGATTTTCACCGGATTCAGAAATGTTACTAAGGCGAAATGTTACTACTAAGTAATTTGCTATTTGTAAATATAAAGGAAACTAAGGTTCATCAGCTGTTAACCGGACCTAGACGGAAGTGGGAAGGTTCACAAGTCACTATTAGATACTGATGGTAAGAGCAAACTGAGGTTCTTGTCCAAATCGAGACAACACAGGTTATTTTTTTAAGATACCTATGGCAGCTGTTCAAAGCGCCTATATCTATAGGCTGCACAAGAATTTAGATATCACATTGTCACTCTTGTGAGATTATAAAACTGAACGATTTTTTGTGGGTTAGTAAGAGTGTGTGTTTTTTCGCACGATCTATGTAACGGCTGAACGGAGTCGAATGGTATTAAATACGATGTTAATACATACATTAACAAATAGGATATTTTTTACTTCGTCAAAGTTAGTGATTGTCGTGTGGTACAATAAAATTGTTTACTACAGTTTTTCGTATCTTTGAAATGGCCTAACGGATTTGGATGAAATTAGAAACGTTATGTTACCGTAAATAACATATTCTACCGTAGGTTTACAATTTTACTACGCGTTTTATTGAAAACTGACGATCATTAAAATTAACGATGAGATAAATGCATCACCGAGGGGGTCTACCGCCGAACGAAAAATGTCATAGCTTTGATGTTTCTCTCTCTTTTCTTTTCGCTTGAAATGATAGAGATAGCATTAGCAAAGCGATAGCCGATTTAGTTAGGCGGTAGAATCGCCGAATGGTGATTCACTGGTTTTGTAGTGGTAGGACTCTTAGCAGAGTCCGCCTGGGGAAGTACCACACCTTTACCATTTATTCTACCGCCAAGCAGTCATGCGCGGCTCCAGGGGGGGGGTCACGGGGGACATGACCCCCCCCCAAAATCATAAACCAGGCCACTCAGAAAGTTTTGCAAAAAAAAGATTGTATGTATAAGACACTTGTAATTATTTTGAAAACTTCTGTTATTTAAAAGTATAAATACAACTGTTCGATTTTCAAATTTCCCTCCGCATTTTTATGAGAGTCAATTTTTTTTGTTTTATTAAAAAATAGATCTGAGTCGAGAACATTTTCGTGCTATGATTGTATACAATTTCAAATGTGGCTTAAAACCTGACGAGTCATTTGATCGACTTCGAATTGGTTTTATGGATGAAGGACCTTCAAAAACAACCATCTACCGCTGGTATAGCGAGTTCAAACGCGGTCGTTTTACTTTGGGGGATGAACAAAGGAGTGGTCGTCCTACGACGGCTGTCACCGAAGAAAGTGTGCTGGCAGTAAAAAATTTAATACAAGAAAACAGACGTATTACGTACGAAGAGATTCAGCATACTCTGCAGATTGGTTCAGGAAGTGTTCACAAGATTTTGCACGAGCACCTTCGCGTAAGGAGGATAGTTTCCCGCTGGGTGCCGCACAACCTCACCTAAGCTCAGAAGCAGGCCCGTGTGGATTGGTGCCGTAATATGATACAAAAATTTGATGCAGGCTCGTCACGGCGCGTTTACGACATTGTGACAGGTGACGAATCCCGAATTTATCAATACTATCCAGAAACAAAGCAATCGACAGTTTGGCTGTTTCAAAATGAACCAACACCTACGACAGTGAAGCGATCGAGGAGCGCAAGGAAAATTTTGATTGCTAGTTTCTTCACTTTGACGGGGTACCTAATTTCAATTCCACTTCGAGACCAAAGCAGTATCAACGCCGAATGTTCCAGCATAAAATGCTTGCCAGATCTGCAATGAGAAACAAGAGACCGAACACCGGGCTCCGCGGGGTCCTTCTTCACCACGACAACGCGCCCGCGCACTCTGCAATCAAAACGAGGGACTTCCTGGACTCCACACCGGTCAGAGTCTTGGGGCACCCTCCTTACAGTCCTGATTTGGCTCCGTGTGATTTTTTTTTATTCCCTAAAATTAAAAATCAGCTCAAAGGGATACAGTTTTCATCGCCGGTAGACGCGCTAACAGCGTTTGAGAAGGCCGTGGAAGAGGTGTCTGCGACTACTGGAAAGAGGACTGGAAAAATGTTTTGAAAATTGGTTCAGACGCATGAAACTTTGTATAGAGGCTGGTGGAGAGTTCTTTGAAAAGTTGAGTTCTTGAATTTTATTCATACAAGTTAGTTTTTTAGTTTCTCAGAACTTTCTGAGTGTCCCATGTACATTAGATAAAAAAAAAAAAATGTCTATACCTCCTTCCAAATCTATGTGAATAAGGTAAACCAATGTCACTCTCAATATGACAGACCAGCATTTCTCAACCATTGTTTTACAAGATAGTTTGTAGTACCTTTCATTGATCGCCCTTTTAAATTTTCGTCGCAAAACAAGACTAAATATATAATATGTATGCATATCATAAACACCCAAATAAATGCTGCTGGGACTTGGAACAATTAACACATTGCCGCTGTAAAAAATCGTCAGACACAAGAATCTGCAATTGCTGAACATTTGATTGATGCTAAAACTGGTCATTAGATCGAGATCCACGACCCGAAGGTTCTATCTACCGAATATCATTACTACGCAAGAATGGTTCGGGAAGCATTGAAAACTAAAAAAACATTGGTATATATTTCAACTACGACGCGATGACCACGATGCCAATAACCTAAAACTACCCGGTTTACGGTTATCGGTGTCGCGGACTCCTCTATTAAATAAATGTGTGCATAGCGCACTGAGTTTGGAGAAACCTGATATGGTTAGTGTTGTGTGTAGTGTTGGTCACCCTGAGATTTTTGAAGCCCAAATGAGGGTAGATGGAGATCTCCTCTCATTTCATAATGAGAGTATGGCGGGCATACGTACATTTATTTCCCCCACGTAAAAAAAGGAAAGGCAAAGCATTTGAGTTCGGAGAAGAATGTAACACTAGAACCAGTGACTTAGAAAAGTAATTTCGATGTTTTCTTATATGAAAACGTTTCTTTTATTTTTAACAATAATTAAATCTCGTTCTAATTGTCCTCGTACTACCCAAAACTGATCATAACACTATGATGTAATATTCTAGAAACACATACAAAACCTTCGATCAAAAGAACACAAAATTTATCGCATTTTAGAGTGAAAATTATACAAGCTTTTCATAGTAAACAGCGTAATTTGGAATTTGGAACACGTATTTAGAGGTTTGCGATTTTCTCTCAACTCGTTACGACACAAGAAACCCTTTTCTCGGAGTTCTTTAGTCATACTCATACTCTTTTATTGATAACGAGTAGTTACATGTCATACATAATATTCAAGATATTCAAATATTACCAATACAAGTCAATAATTAAACAAAACAGACGTCAATTTAAAGTCCCATTACAATAAAAATCAAATAATACATTACATTAAAATCAATTTACATTACAATTAAAAATTCTAAATAAATAGAGTAAAATTAATCCATACTTGAATATAATGGAAATGGGCATTTTCACAATATGGGCATGAGAGGGGTATGTTTGAAAAATAGGCGCGTCCTTAATAAGAATAATTTGATGAAAAAAAGTATAAATGTCTTGAATGCAACATTGAGAGTTTGAGAAACACAGATCAAATTGCTAGTACTTAAAATCATATTTCTATCATCCTACCATTGCTTTCTATAACTTTTAAAATAAGATAGTATACAATTATTTGATCAATACAAATCTAAGTAGGTATATGGTATTTAAGATCGCAATAAAGTCAAATCTTATTTGTGAAAAATATTTTAAGGCAATTTCATAAAAATACTAAGATTAAACGATGTTTATGTTATGGTATCACCTTTTTTTTTGTTTTCTACACGCCTTACTGGAACGCACTATAAACTATTTTTAAACGCGGGAAAACAACTGGAGCGTCAACGACGCGGGTAAAATCGTGGGGCGCTACTAGTAAAGTCTTTTTTACTCAATTTATTGTATTTCTACTCGTGACCCCCCCCCCCCCCCCCCCCCAAATCTGAGGCTGCGTACTGGTGACCCCCCCCAAAATTCGAGGCTGGGACCGCGCCTGCAAGCAGTAATATGCAAACATTACTGTGTTCCGGTTTGAAGGGCAATGTTTCCAGTGAAATTACAGGGCTTGGAGATATAACATCTTAGATCTCTGGGTGACGAGCGCATTGCAGTACTAGGTAACGATTTGGACTTTTGGACTCTTCATGTTCCAATAGCTGCGTGTCAATGTGCTGTTATGTGGCAGGCATGTTGCTTACCATCAGGCACATGACCTGTTGACATTTAGCCAAGTGTAGGTATAATAAGGGTTATAATAACATGTGTCGCGAAATACTGTTCACGGATTACACCGCTAGTTATAATTAATTATTAGTAGCAAATCGTACCATTCCTCAAAGCTCTTTTATTCCACTTGGATGATTTAGGCTTTAATCTGTCGATAGTCCTTTGCACATCATCAATGACTGTGACACTTTGGAGACTTCTCGAGCGGAGCATTTTATTCACCTTTACCTGGTTTTCCGCTTGGACCAAGAAATCCACGTATTTGCTGTTCAGATTCCAAAGCGATATGGCTGTAACATCACATATTTTATGGCACGCGCACAAAAAACTAATAAATAAATATTGGTAGACACTTTTTTACGCACCAGGGCGGTGCAATATATTATACTATATACCTACTTATTGCGGGAGGTTTCTCTCACCCAACACCATCTAACCCCATGACTCAAAGCTTGTACTATGGAAGCCAAATAGCTGATATTAATGCTTTTTATATAACAGTAAATACATACTTATTATAGAGGTACATAGAAACACCCAGACACATAACAAACTGCCGTTTTCAACACATTTGTATTTGTAGTGGGTAAGAATTTAACCCACAAACATCGTTGGTTTTTCCCGATGGTCACAATGGTGTCTTCAAATCGAAAATGAATTTTTTTCTCCAAGGTAAACACCACAGATTACATACCCTGTTGATCGGCGATGATACGAATTCCGCCAAACAACAGAGCAGGATGCAAAGAAAAGACATCAACGGGTTCCCATTGTGCTGAACTGAGCAATCGTGCCATTAAACGGCGAAGGACCGCAAGTCGTACGACCAGTCAAGTGGGTTATTGTCTTTGGTAAGCACGCTCCATTGTAGACCGCACCGTGGCTTAACATCAGGCTAGATGGCGGTGATGTGTAAACTTTATTCTGGCTGACGTGGTGGCTTAGTTGGTAATAAGTCTGCCGTGGCCGTAAGCCGTGGGTCGTCGGGTTCGATCCCCACCCAGTACAAATATTTGTGAGATGAATAGAAAAATTTGTACTGTGCCTGGCTGTTTTCTATGTACTTGTAATAAGTATGCATTTAAAAAATATAAGAATTATATCAGCTATCTGGCTTCTACCGTACACGCTTTGCTTAGTTTGAGGTTAGATGGTGCTATTGGTGTATTCATTGTGATGGTGCTATCACCTATTGGTGAACATGTCCCACACAACACATTTATTTATCAGTTTAAAAAAAGTAGGTAATTCTGTATTAGTGAAAATTCTTTAAACCTCGTTCATTAGCTAGCGTCCTCATGGCTTGAGCATCTTCAGAACCCGTCAGATTGACCCGCCAGACCTGTGCTCCGGCATATGACGTCATATTGGCTGCCGTGCACTGATTTACTTGAAAACAAACAATATATAGGTGCAGTACGACCAACTTATATCTGTAGAAAAAAGCCATGGCGCCACAATCGAAAAGTTGCCACCTATTGCAAAATTTACGACTTCTTTGTTCTATAATACTCGTAACTCAGTAGTTCGTCTGCATTTGGCCGTTCTATAGATAAGTTGGTGGCAAATAATATAGAAGCTGCCAACAATTAATTAAAATGAAATGGGTAGTCATCAAAATTAACACTATTTCCGAAAAACTAAAAATTCGTAATTAAAAAAATCTACTTCCATGTGTACATTTTTTTGAACATTCAAAAATGTTGTTTGGAGATTTTTTTTATTGACAGTCAGACTTCTGATAAACGTTAAAACTTGTAACTTTAGTATAAAAACAGCACACTGATGTTGCACAATACATTGCCTGTATAATAAATCCACGGTTTATTAAAATAAATAAAAAAATGCAGTCATAAGAACTGGCGACAGAAGTGAAAACTTATAACTCAGAATTTGATAGCTCACCTTGGAAACTATGCGAGTGAAACCGGAGGGCGTGGCCAAGAGCATGGCCATCTAGAAATGCTGACCCATTTCTAAATAGCCAATGGGCAATGCAGACACATTTCTTGATGGCCAATGGCTATGGCCCCGAGTTTACCCGACGATTTCTTTTCATTCCCGAGCGTGATGCTAGAATTAAATACACAGCCCACGAAAAATCTGTCTACGGCGTGCCAAAAGTTTTCACTTCAAAAATAGAGAACATAAGAGATTCATTGTTGCCTGAGATAGTCTAGAACTTTTCAAGGTAAGAGTAAGAGAGTGAATATGTACTTTCTAGATCAGCGTGCGTCATCTTCAACCACACCGTCGCTTACCATCAGACGAGTTGGAGGTCAAACGCGGACTTAAAAGCAAGCAAGATAAAAAAGATTCAAAATCAGGACCTTTAAAAAAATACAGTGCATTTATCTTACCAATGTGAATAAAAAACCAACAAACAGCAAAATAATACATTCTAAAACAAATCCGTGTTATTTTATAGATTTGATCGACTACAGTTTTATTATGCGTGTTTTATGTACTTTTATATTATAAAAACTCATTCTTGTGTTGTATATAATACTAGCTTCAGCCCGCGGTGTAACCCTATATACATTACTAGCTGAAACGTGCGCTCGTTGCTACGCCATCTATTGAAAATTGGTCGTCGTACCAATTCATTTTTGAACAAAGTCGGTTACCTTAGGTTCTGATGACACAACTTTTAAAAGATTTTTTTTTTTAGACACATTTTTCATTAATGCTCCGCTCATGTTGATAGTAGCGTAGTAATGTTAAATAGCTTATAGCCTTCCTCGATAAATTGACTATCCAACAAAGAAAGAATCTTTCAATTCGGACCAGTAGCTCCCGAGATCCTATAGCGTTCAAACAAACAAACTCTTCAGCTTTATAATATTAGTATAGATTAACATATATTCCTGAACATTTATTGTCGCAAAATAATATTCAATTGTTACAAGCATCTATTATATAAATAATAAACGTTGCTGGACATTTCTCATACAACACCGATATAGTCCCAAACTTAGCAAAGTTTGTAGGTACTATGAGAGCCAGATTAGTAAAATATAAGTTAACAAATATTGTTTTCATCACAGAAATATTTGCACTGGGTGGGATTCAAACCCACTACGTACCGCTTCACAAGCAGATTTACTACTAAGCCAATAGGCCAGATGTAACCTAAACTAAAAAAAAAATGCAGCCATAGGCACTGCCGATAGAAGTGAAAACTTATAACTCAGAATTTGATACCTCACTTTGGACACTACGCGGGTGAAACCGGAGGGCGTGGCCATGACCATGGGCATCCAATGAGAAATGATTACGCATTTCTAGATGGCCAATGGCCATGGTCCCAAGTTCACCCGAAAAGGTCTTAGATATCATTCCCCAGCGTGACCCTAGAATTCAATTCACAGGTCACAAAAATGGTCTCTGTGCTGCGCCATCGTGCCAAAAGAAGTTTTCACTTCAAAAATAATTGTTTGTTGTAATAATTGATGTGGTATTTTTTTTACAAACTTTAAATATCACATTTATTTGTATGAAATCAAAAGGTTAATAACAAGCTGCAAGCCTCTAGCTTCATAACTTCCACGCAAACTTTGATCCGTTATTTCAACGCCTTAAAAGCTTTTTTTGCATTATGGTTTTCGACATTTCATTCGGTTCAGTCATTGAAGTCTTAAAACACTAAGAAGCGGCACGCGCTCATCTACGACGCCAATGTAAAATCAGGTGACGTCTCCTGATTGAGTCTTAGTCGCAACAGGAGCCTCAAGTTGAGTGGACGTTCGCTAACAATTAAAAAAATCCGATATGAGCCGTAATAATGTCTTATTCTGCTTTTGCAAGGTGAACGAACAATTCAAAGACCAAGAACAAGTTCCATGGTATCACTTTTCATGCGTAAGTACACAAAATCTTTAATTATTTTCATAACAGTTCAATGATTATTACATCTAAAATTATTTTTCTGTTGTAAACAATTTTACAATTGGCCATTTCTAAAAAGAGACGGATATACATGCAGCATAAGAGTGCAACACGACCGGCGATATGTTAGTTGCGGCTATTTTGTCTCTTTCACGCCAGTGCATTTGTATGTCTTTCTATTCTTGTCGAAAAAAATATCTAAACAAATGTGATGTATAGCTATCTCAAAATCGAAAAATCACAGGCTATAGTAGTGGGTAGTTCATACTGGATCTCCAGAATTGATTGGACTACGATTCCCAACGTTGTGTTTAACGGCATTGTGATACCATTCAGTGACTCAGTTAGAAATCTTGGTATAACATTAGATCGAACTCTATCTTGGGACAGCCACATTAAGACGATTAGCAGCAAGATTTTTGCATCAGGTGCTTCACTCAGGCGTTTACGAAACTTTTTACCAACTGCCACTAAAGTTGCACTCGCACAGTCTCTCCTGCTCCCCATCTTGGACTATGCTGACGTCTGTTTTCTTGATCTGAGAGAGGACCAGCTTAATAAACTTGAGCGCCTTCAAAATTATTGCATTAGATTCATATTTGGATTACGCAAATATGATCACGTTTCCCAGTTTCGCGCTAAACTCAAGTGGTTACCGATTCGCCAGCGTCGCAATGCACATATTCTTTCTCTTCTGTACAACATTTTATTTAACCCATGCACACCGTGTTACCTTAAGGAGCGGTTTACTTTACTACAGGATTGTCATTCTCTTCCACTAAGATCAAAAACCAACCTGACCCTGATGGCCCCTTCTGCACGTTCTGAAACGTTTTATGGCAAGTCCTTTGCCTTTCAGGCTGTTCAGTTATGGAATGATCTGCCAGTCTGTATTAGGAAATTGCAGTCGTTGCCTGTCTTTAAGGATCACGTAAGGGAATTATACTTGTCAAGGCTGCAACCTCTATAATTGTAAGTTTTTCATTTTTTCAGCTGTCTCAATGTTTGGAAAATAGCTTATTCGTAAGCTTATAATAATGATTTTACTTTTTCGCTTGCGTGATCACTTCAAATATTAGATTATTTAGTATTCTTTGTTTCTGTTACCGTCTAGTTATTTGTCTTGTATTTAGATATTTATCATCTTGTCAGTTAGTATGTATGTTTATTATGTATATATATGATTAGTTTTTATTTATTAGTGTATTATAATATTGTGTAGCTTAAGTATTTGTGTGTAATGTTATTAGAATGTACGTTTATCTCGTAGTAATAGTCTTTGTTGCGCACCACGCTTTTAGTTTTTCTATAATTTTCTCCACCCCAAGGTTGCCTGGAAGAAATCGCTTTCAGCGATAAGGCCGCCAGCTGTTTCACAAAATTTAATGTTTTCAAATATTTATGTGTTATTTTTAAGTTGTGAACAATAAAGAATTTTCATTCATTCATTCATTCATTTGCACCTACTGCCAGTAGGCAGTAGGTGCAAATGAGAATGAATGCATGTCATGATGTCTTTGTCATTCATTCAAACGTCTCTCACGATGCAAGTGAAGCTGTGTGCACATTGCGTATATACTTGTATGAGATTTTCGCCACATTATCCTGTCTTTATATTAGAGCGGACCTTACCGTAGGAACATGTTGATGCCCATCATTGACGTCATCCTTCCTGTCCTATGTTCAATTTTCAACAAATCCACATCCTGTGGCGTTTTTCCAGCAATCTGGAAAGACGCGCAACTAATCCCTTTGCCTAAGAAACCAAATCCTGCCTCCTTTTCTGAGTATCGCCCAATATCTATTCTTCCTTTTCTGTCCAAAGTCCTTGAGCGTCTTGTTCACTCGCAAATTAACCAATTCCTGAACAAGCAAGACCTCCTAAACCCTTTCCAATCCGGTTTCCGTCCTGGGCACAGCACTGTGTCCGCCATTGTTAAGATCACCGACGACATTCGCAAAGGTATGGACGACGGCAGGCTTACTGTTCTAGCTCTGTTAGATTTCAGTAACGCCTTTAACGCCGTCGATTTCGATATCTTGCTGGCGACGCTGCGCTCTATTAACATATCTCCATCAGTAATCAATTGGTTTCATAGTTACTTGTATGGACGCCGACAACGTATTCTCCTCGACGATGTATTATCGTCTTGGAGCAGTACTAATGCCGGTGTCCCTCAAGGCGGCGTGCTATCACCACTTCTTTTTGCAATTTTCATTAACTCAATTTCTCAAAATCTTAGTTCTTCCTACCACCTTTACGCAGATGATCTGCAAATTTACTCTCAAGCTCGGCTTTCTGATATTAATATTGCTATAGCCATGGTGAATGCTGATCTAGAACGTATTGTCCGCTGGAGTAACTCTTTCGGATTAAATGTTAACCCTACCAAAACTCAAGCAATCATAATTGGTAGTTCCTATATGATCTCCAGGGTCGACTGGTCTTCTATTCCAGAAGTAGTTTTTAATGGAGTCGTAATACCTTACAGTGAATCTGTGAAAAACCTTGGCGTGATTTTTGATCGCACGTTGTGCTGGGAGCCTCACTTGAAATCTATTAGTTGCAAACTGTTCGCATCTGGGGGATCTTTAAGGCGACTCCGTAATTTTTTACCCACTGCTACTAAAGTTGCGCTTGCACAATCTCTTCTTCTTCCCATCCTGGACTACGCAGACGTCTGCTATCTTGATCTCAGAGCAGATCAGCTAGATAAACTTGAGCGCCTCCAAAATTATTGCATAAGATTTGTATTTGGCTTACGCAAATATGATCACGTATCTCAGTTTCGTATGCAGCTCAAGTGGCTCCCCATTCGCTTTCGCCGGAATGCTCATATTTTGTCCCTTGCATATAACGTGTTGTTTAACCCATTGTCTCCGCATTATTTAAAAGATCTTTTTACTTTCTGCAGCAATGCCCACGCTCGGCCTCTTCGATCGAAAAACAATTTGTTGCTGCAAATACCATCCGCACGTAGTGAAATGTTCTACGGCAAGTCGTTTGCATTTCAGGCAGCTCAGCTGTGGAACGCTTTGCCTGTGACCACTAGACAAGCTCAATCACACGTTGTCTTTAAGAACCAAGTGAAAGAAATATACTTATCGCAATCATCGCCCAATTGAAGCTGATATTCTAGTTCAAATCACAATATTTAATATTTATTTGTATGTCCTAACAAATTGTTTTTATGTATTAGTATATTATTATGTTCGTATTTATGTATTAGGATGTATATTTACTGTGTAAGTGTCTATTTATTAAACAGTATTCTAGTTTTTAATTTTTAGTTTTCGATTTTAATGTTTAATTGTAGTAGTATTAACCACTCCTTTTGTACTTCCCTCCTCCTTATTCTCAAATCTCTCTTTCCATCCTATGGTTGCCTGGAAGAGATCGCTTTTAGTGATAAGGTCGCCAATTGCTACTTTATTTGGTTCTATTATAAGTAACATTTGTTTTATTTTTAAATTAAGTGCAATAAAGAGTTAATCTATCTAATCTATCTATCTATCTATCTTCGTTTACTTAGTTTCATCAAAGGGTTCAGTAGTTAAGGCGTGACAGACAGTTACTAAACTTTCACATTTATATTAGTAGGGACAATTGCTCGTTAAATTATTGATCGAATGTACATAACGGCAGTATAAATCTCATTTTAGGTTTCTATTGCTGGAATTTCTTTCACAAGGAATATGAAGGCTCTAGTCTATCACACCGGCCAAGCGTAAGTTGGCTGACTCGATGGATGTTGATTTTTTTATAATAGTGTGACGCGACAAGCAAGACATGAGTCTGATAATAAGTAACACGCCTGCCCCTAACAGCGCAATGCCACCCAGGTTCAAATGATCATGAAGAGTCTAAATCACCGGCTATGTCTGCACTGCGCTCTAGGGTATGTGATATTAGACTACAGGCCCGTGAACAAAATTTACGGGTCAAATGAACCACCAGGAGACCTATGTAGGACGATAGAAAGGTATGAAGTAATAAGATTCAGCACTATGCCGTCACTTGTAAGCTGTCCAACTGAGTACAGTTGAAGAGGGGGGGTTCCAATCCTCGATCATTTCTCCTTATCGCATGATTTTTGGTACGGCGTTGCGGAATAATAGATTAGAAGAGGTCTGGAAACTATAAAAATTATAAATTTTAGATATTTACAGTAGAACTCCAATTATCCGAATTAATGGGGACCGGAACCCATTCGGATAATCAAATATTCGGATAATCGGATTTTTTTAAAAAAACTTGCCATTGGAGAGAATAAAAGCTACGTTTTGATATTGCACTATTTTTTAATTGAATTAAATGAAAGAAACATGAAATTTTCACATGTTTTAAATATACCTAAATAAAATGTACTTATGTACAAGTTTAGAAATAAAAATCATTGTTTTTTAAACATCTCCGTCAATGTAAGCTGTTTTGCGGTCTTCAACCGTTTTCGGGCAGCCAGGTCACGCGTTTTTTGTGATTCGGATAATCGGCGATTCGGATAGTCGGAGTTCGGATAATTGGAGTTCTACTGTAATTATTAGTTTGTCGGAAAAAATTATGATGTGCCGACGATTCACAGAGTAAATTTGGTCATTTGATTATGTACGGCATTGGTTCCGTACAGTTTCAATACCTCTTCTAATCTATTATTCCGCAACGCCGTACAAAAATCATGCGATAAGGAGAAATTATCGAGGATTGGAACCCCCCCTCTTCAACTGTACTCAGTTGGACAGCTTACAAGTGACGGCATAGTGCTGAATCTTATTACTTTATACCTTTCTATCATCCTACATAGGTCTCCTGGTGGTTCATTTACTACGTAAATTTTGTTCACGGGCCTGTGGTCTATATCGGAAGGTTTTAAATTCCGGAACTGAGTTACCCAATGTCGGATCTGTCTCCGTTATTTCGGAATTCCGGAACACTTGCCTTGAATCTGACTTCGGCATTCGTGACTATACTACAACAGGACGTCTACTCTAATTCAACGAAAACGTAATTTCGAAATAAACTCGCGATTTTCCAACTCCGATTCTACTTCGATCCGTCGGTTTGTCCGTTTAAATGTTCTAAGCCTACTCTAATTAGAGTTTGCTTAGAACATTTAAACGTCGAACAATGTTGTATCGGACGAAACGAAGTAGAACGAGAGTAGGAAAGTCGCGAGTTTTTTTTCGAAATTTCGTGTTCGTAGAAACAGAGTAGACGTCCAGGTTCAAAGCTTACGCAAGGCGAGAGTGAAAATATCACAAAGACGGCCGCGACAGGCACTTGAAGCTATGTCAAATGGCTGTTGCGACCTCCTGTCGCTGTCTCCGGTCGCGGTCAGCACAAACCTCCAGCCTAACTCTCAAGTTGGAACAAATAAATCCCAACTTTCGTGAATATCGGTTAACTTGGTGATGAGTTCACTGGGAATAAACACCATGTCACTAGATTTTTATATTATAGATACGAACTGACCCGGCGAACTTCGTCCCACTATACTAATTTTTCGTCAACACTTTCAAAACTTTCTGATATACAAACCTTGTCCCGGCAATAACGAATAGGTACTTAAAACAAAGAATCATCCCAATTTGGTCCAGTTATTCAAAAGTTAGATACTGGTCTAGCAAGTTACGGCTGGTCTAGTCGGGAGAACGGCGGCTGCCGATCCGGAGACCCCGGGTTCAAACCCCACACGCACCATTGTCTTTTCGAAGTCATGTGCGTAATGCCGCTAGCTTAAAACGGTGAAGGAAAACATCGTGAGGAAACCGACATGTACCCTAGAATCTTTCGAAGTCATGTGTCATCCGCCAACCCGCACTGGGCCAGCGTGGTGGATTATGGCCTTAACTCTCTCCTTGCGAGAGAAGGCCCCGAGTCCCAGCAGTGGGAACGTTTAGTGGGCTGTTGATGATGATGATGATTCAAAAGTTATGAGCGTACATACATTTCGAAGATCCATTTTATAAAGGTATAAGATATTATAGAACATAATTCTCTAAGCCAGTGGTTCTTAATCTTTATGTTATCCTTTTGACCTATGAGGAAAACTGATTTTACCACGCCTTCTTCCCTTTTCTTGTGTGGTGCATTTACGCATTGTGGGATATGTCGGACGTCACACTACTTACGAGTAATTAGCAACTAAACCCCCACAGCTTTTTCTATCTGTGACTTGGCTTGTAGTCCATTGATAAGTTATATTTAGGGTTGCGTCTTTAGAGGACGCAATTTGATTTATTTGTGAACCTACCCTAGGTTGCGGGACCCTTGTTCCCGGGTCGCGATCTTGGAATAGGGGATGCAAATGGTTTTCGTAAACTCTGTATTTCGTAAACTAGCATCCTTGCAGAAAATTTAATAGACATTTCTGCCCGGCTGCCGGATGCCGCGCGGCGACCGCGCGCGGCCCTGCACCGCACCGCTCCGACGAGCTACGACCAGCGAGTTCGCTGGTCGTAGCCGTCAGGGACTGGGTGAATAGTCTATTCCATAAAAGGTGGAGGGCATATCATACGCCCATATCATAATTTATTCATCTATTTCACTATTATAATTTATCTATTCTATTTTTATTATTATTTTGCTAATATTTTTAAATTTCTATTAATGGATGTTAAACTCTGGGAAATAAACTATTTCATTTCATTGCTTGTATATTGAGTCTATATAAAATGTACTTCTTAAAATGTAATTATTTCCTACTGTTTGTTACTGTAGAATAAAAAATAAAATAGTAATAATCAAATAAACATTTTCGGAACGATCGCGACTGATGAAGTCTACGCTCCGACCAGCACCTATCCAGATCCAAAATTCAGAGATCTTCCAGCTTGAACTCCAGAACCGCTTCGAATGCCTAGGTGAGTGTGTAGACGTGGACGATTATAACTACAGAATCGTGGAAGCTGTCCACACGATTGGATCCAAACACTACAATATCCGTCGTGCAAAAAGAACCAACAAGATCTCAGACTCTACCCTAAAGCTAATGGAGGAAAGGAGCGCGATAATCTTGCAATCCGCAGGTGACACTTCTCAGTATCGAGGAATCAATAGGCAGATCTCAAGATCATTAACTCGCGACATACGCCGATTCAACACCAAGTGTGTAGAAAAGGCTATCGAGAAAAACAAAGGCTCGAAAGTGTTCGCGAGGCATCTGCCTATAGGTCAAAGTCAACTGATGAAGCTGAAGACCGAGGATGGAAGGATCGTATCGTCTAAATCCGAGCTGATGGGAGAGGTGGAGAAGTTTTACGGACAGTTGTACACGACAACACAGCAGCCTGTCATAAGTCTGGCTCATGACCCAAGAGAATTTTGACCCGACATTACATCGAAGATATCCCGGACGTTAGCCTGTACGAGATTCGAATGCCCCTGAAACAGCTCAAAAATAACAAGGCGCCGGGTGATGACGGAATTACAGCTGAGCTGAATTCCGTCATACTCGAAGGCAAAACACCAAAAGCATGGCACAGGGGTATGGTTATACTTTTTTTTAAGAAGGGCGACAAGACCTTGCTAAAGAACTACGGGCCCATCACGCTTCTGTGTCATGTTTATAAGCTGTTTTCAAGGGTTATTTCGAACCGTCTCGCTCGCAGATTTGACGACTTTCAACCGCCCGAACAAGCCGGATTTCGTAAAGGCTTCAGCACCATAGACCACATACATACGCTGCGGCAAGTTATACAGAAGACCGAAGAGTATAACCAGCCCCTGTGTTTGGCGTTTGTGGACTATGAAAAAGCCTTTGATTCGATCGAGACCTGGGCTATGCTACAGTCGCTCCAGCGGTGCCAAATTGACCATCGGTACGTCGAAGTGTTAAGGTGTCTGTATGAAAACGCCACCATGTCAGTCCGTCTCCAAGACCAGAACTCGAAACCGATCCAACTGAAGCGAGGTGTGAGACAGGGGGATGTCATATCCCCGAAACTGTTCACCGCTGCACTGGAAGACGTTTTCAAACTTATGGACTGGAACGGACTCGGCATCAACATCAATGGCGAGTACCTACATTACCAACCTCCGATTTGCCGATGACATTGTAGTCCTGGCTGAAACCCTGGACGACTTAAGCAGTATGCTGAATGACCTCAGTAGAGCCTCCGAAAAAATGGGTCTAAAAATGAACGTGGACAAGACGAAAATCATGTTGAACAACCATGTTATACCCATTCCTTTAAAAGTAGGAGACTCTACGCTCGAAGTTGTTGACGAATAAGTCTACCTAGGGCAAACGGTCCAGTTGGGTAGATCCAACTTTAAGAAAGAGATCACTCGTCGGATCCAATTAGGTTGGGCAGCGTTCGGGAAGTTACGTAATATCTTCTCATCCAAACTACCGCAGTGTCTCAAGACGAAAGTCCTTGACCAGTGCGTGTTGTATGACAGTGATGACATATGGAACAGAGACGTGGTCGCTTACTATGGGTCTCGTAAAAAAGCTCAAAGTTACCCAAAGGGCAATGGAAAGAGCCATGCTCGGAGTTTCCCTGCGTGATAGAATCAGAAATGAGGAAATCCGCAGGAGAACCAAAGTAACCGACATAGCTCACCGAGTTGCTAAACTTTTGTGGCAATGGGCGGGGCACATAGCTAGCGGAACTGACGGCCGTTGGGGCGGAAAGGTTCTTGAGTGGCGACCACGTACCGGAAAACGCAGCGTTGGCAGGCCTCCCACAAGATGGACTGACGATCTGGTGAAGGTCGCCGGGAATCGTTGGATGCGGGCGGCGCAAGACCGGTCTTTGTGGAGATCCTTGGGGGAGGCCTTCGTTCAGCAGTGGACGTCCTTCGGCTGATATGATGAAACATTTTTAATAAGTTTTCTTTCAGGCGTCATAACTGATAATTTTTATAGTCCGAAAATGGTAAAACCAATGATATTACAAGCTTCGCAGATTCGCCTCGCGTGGTGACGGACCGACCCCCGCATTTGACTCCAGTGTAGTGCAGTGTTTTGTAGTGGTAGGAATCTTAGCAGAGTCCACCTGGGGAAGTACCACACCTTTGTCAGTTATTCTACCGCCAAGCAGTAATGTGCAAACATTACTGTGTTCCGGTTTGAAGGGCAATGTTTCCAGTGAAATTACAGGGCTTAGAGATATAACATCTTAGATCTCTGGGTGACGAGCGCAGTGCAGTGCTAGGTAATGATTTGGTCTCTTGATGTTCGAATAGCTGCGTGTCACTGTGCTGTTATGTGGCAGGCATGTTGCTTAATACTATCAGGCAAATATCCTGCTCGTCTTGTCACTCTTTAATTTTAAAAAAAATGTGACGCACCGGCGGCGCATCACCTTTTCCGGAGGGACTATATCCCTAGCTGGGCTGTCGGACGGCCCCAAACGTCCGCCGTTAAAGTAACTAAAAAGTCTGACCCTTTAGTTGAAACGGGATACGAGCCAGAATGCCCCACCATGCTCGCCCATGTCCGCCTTCACCACAATGGATGAGCGAATTACTCCTCTCGCTCCTTCGCCTTACACGACCTCTTACTGTCGAGCTTACTATGCGTCCCTTGTCACTGCTATTATGTGCAGGATGTCACTTAACACCAGACACATGTCCTGCTCGTCTCGTCACTCTATAGTTTTTACTATTGAAAAGTATCTAAATTATCTAGTATAAAATACTTACCGATATTTTATGGTGACGTAAATCATAAACCACATTTGGATGCTCGTAATATGTTTATTAACATAACTCTATATACAATCATAGTAATTTCAATATTTAGAAATATGTAGAGTTCGCATAAAATTTTATATCAAATGAGACAACACTGAATCATTTAGGCTTGCTATTTTATTGCTTTTTGTATCATTAGCTTTACACCATTCGATATTGCCGTTTCTGGCATGACAACATCGATGCCGCGACGATATTCGAACTCAAGTCAATTGCATCAGATTTCTCTAATATATCACAATTAATTCACTTATCATAAATAAATTATAAAATTGTCAACCGAGTGTCTTGTCTTAATTAGGTATTTTCAAATATAAAAAAAAAACAATGTCAAAAACGATTCACTATTAAAATCTGCTCACATGGTCCACCCGAATAAACGCAAACATACCAAACGTCTCACGTCTGCCGCGATCATCACCCAACGGGAATGACACTAATCTATAATGTTTGTCTTCTAATCAAAGTACATAGATCATCTTACACTGCTAATACATAAGCACGAGTGACACGAGAGCGTTTATATCGCATAAATATACAAGATCACTCACGATGTAAGGGGGGTCACGTGATATCGTTGAGGGCGTGCATCGTCCAGGATGGCCGTGTCGTTTAGTCGACGTCGCCGTTGGTGACGGCGAGCGGTTCCTCGTCCTCATCGTAGTCTAGTGAGAGTACGGAGGCGCGGCGCCGCTTGCCGCGCGGCTCGCTGTCGCTGCCCGAGTGGGCGCGCTTCCCCGGCGACGCGCGCGCGCCGTTCACGCCCGCGTGCGACGCTCGGAGCTCCTGCTGCAGTAACAACACCGTGCTCTGCATACCCTCCACATCCTCGTCCAACTCTTGAAGGATCTCGTCCAATTCTGCAATTACACAAACATGTGATTCAAGACTCATACTCATTTATTTATACATTTGAAATAGATATTATTTCAATCAATTAGGTACACAGTATGGTTATTATAAAATTCATTACACTAACATTGCCATCATCATCAGCCTGTATTCGTCCAGTGCTGGATATTAGGCCTCTCCCATAATTATTATCAACTATGCCATAACTATCATGTTTATATGGTCGAGTAATGTACCTTATTCATCCTATTAATATTATAAATCCAAGTTTGGATGTTTGTTGCTCAATCACGTTGGAACAGCTGTTTCGGAACAGATTGGATTGAAATTTGGTACAGAATATAGTGTGGAAAAGCACATAGGATACTTTTTATGATAAATTAATTCAATAATTTTCAACCATTTAAAATTCTCATAGTTTGAAACTTTCGTGCAATTGATAAGAAAAATTAGTGTGTTTTAACGACGCTCGCACACCAACAGCCAAATAACGATATGATGAAGTTTGCTGACAACTGTCTCTTCAGAGAGAATTTTTATGATGCGCCACACAGACACCCAAATTCGCGCCATTGTAGTTGCGTTTTTTGTTTTTTAGCACTTGGGCTGGCCTTTACATTCAATTAAACTATCCTATTATTACAAATTACGCAAGCAGACATAAGATTTTTTTATCTAATTCTACTATTTCATTGTGTTAATACTTTACTGTATACTTTTGTGAGTGTAATAAAGAGTAACTTATATATATCTGTATATTGTATTTATAACTACATATAACTGTATATTGTGTTTATTATAATTTGAATTTATTACGTGTTTGTGTTCTCTCCAAATGCGGAGGTTACATTGACATACGCCACAGTTAAGTGCCACTTTTTATTGTTTTGATAGGGTGTTCTACGCCTTGGCATACTTTATGCAACTTACCAGATTGTGATTTCTTGACTTCTTCACTAAAACTCTTCTGCAAGGCGAGGTCACCTTCTAGCTTCGCTATTCGTCCGCTCGACGTCATGCGGCCCAGGTCCTCATTCTCTTGATGCAAGAGTCGACATTTCGCCATCAATTTCTTCCCTGTATTCGAGTCTGGTGTGAACTTCCACGCTGACAGCTCATTCTGTGTCTCTTCTAGCCTAGCTTTGGTCGAGGTCAGCTCTTGTTTTAACCGTTGTATAAGTACATTTACAGCTGGGTCTAGAAGAGTAGGTCTGCCATTTAAGCTGGCATGTGATGATTTTAACTCCGTAATTTGACTCTGAAATGTTAGAAATGTAGTGTGAATTGTTTGTAAAAGTTGAAAAAAGTGTTGACTAATATTTATTTATTTGTCACGAGACAAAACTTTGCATAATCACTTACCATCAGATAAGATAACAGTCAAGCGCAAACCACTAAAAGAATTGGCAGTCTAATGATATGAACTGACAATAGAAGTGAAAACTTATAACTCAGAATTTTACAGAGCTCACTCTGGAAACTACGCGATTGAGCAGGTGAAACCGGAGGGCATGGCCACCTAGAAATGCGTCAGCATTATGGTATAGATAGCCAACGGGAAATGCTAACACAATTCTAGATGGCCAATGGCCATGGTCCCGAGTTCGCCCGAAAATGTCTTATCATACCTGAGCGTGACGCTAGAATTCAATTCACAGCCCACGAAAAATCTGTCCGAGGTGCGCCAAAAGAAGTTTCAAAAATTGGCAGTCATAGGAACTGCCGATATATAAGTGGAAACTTATATATCGGCATCATCATTCCCGAGCGTGACGCTACAATTCTAGAATTCAATTAACAGCCCACGAAAAATATATCTGTGGTGCGCCAAGTAAAAGTTTTCACTTCAATAAGAAGTCATTTTAATACAAACGCGCAAAAAAAATAAAAACGCGTTTCTTTGTAACTACAAATGTTTCTTACTGCGATATTACAAAAACTTTGCATAACATACACAGCACACCAAATGATACCACTGCTGGAACTCTGGAGCTTTTTTTCGGAAGGACAGAGAGTCAAGGCCATAATCCACCATGTTGGCCCAGTGTGGGTTGGTGGATGTGACAAATGACGTTACAAGATTCTGGGTACATGGCGGTATTCACACCATGTTTTCGTACACCGTTTTAAATTACCGGTATTATGCAGAAAAGACAGCGATGCTTGTGGGATTTGAACCCGGTGCTCCGGATCGGCAGTCGCTGTTCTGTCGATTAAACCAGCCGTAACTTTCTTAGCTCAAAAACTTAACTTAGCTTCATTTTGTCTCTTGAAGAGTTAATTTGACATTAATCCGCCGTTTACATTATTCCAGTCCAGCGGTGGATTCGGTCGCTGGACTGGCAGCGCTGGACTGGAATCATGTAAATGGGGTATTACTCATAGACAGACAGTGAAACGTAAACTTGTTTCACATAATTCTTTACATAACAAAATTATGTGTTTGTATAATAATATTATAATACAGTTTTTTATTCTCTCCAAATGTAAAAGAACGTCAAAAGCACACTTACTACATAATCTTGTATTTCTTGCTCCTTAGCAGCAAGTCGCCTAACTAATACTTTCTCCCTGTGTTGTGACTCTGCGTATTGCTGTTTGATCCTATCTTCTACCTCTTTCGCCTTTTCCAAGCTACCTGCACACATTAAATAAAATTTAAGAACAATGGCTCAGTAATATAGTAATATTGTTGTTAACGAAACAAATAAATCCAGACATAACTTGATGCTTTCTTTACGTTTAGTTTAGCTCCAGAACATTTCCGTCTTCAAAGACAATGCTGGAAACATTGTGAGCCAATCAGAAAGAACTTTATGTCTATGCTAGCAAGTCCATAAATTTAATGGCTTTTCGTTTTTTTTTTAATTCTTAATACATAAAATAGTTTTAGTTTGAAAAATCAAACTAAAACCATTTTAAGTAGTAAGTATCAAGAATTAAAAAAAAAAACGCTAATTTAGCTAAAAAGCTAATTAGATAAAATCATAGTACATTCAAAACCTTTTAAACTTGCTGATGTCTCACTCTCAATTACTGACTTACCTTCAACCTGATAGAGACAATATGTCTAGTAAGGATAATTGCTCAGTCTTAATTAACAACATGAACTCACAATAATATTATAAGCCTTATTGTTATGCTAATTAAGACATTGTATACATTGTTTTTTTTTTTGCCATAGAAAATCGACAACACCTTAAATAAACTTATGATAATATTTTGATATTTTTAAAATCTTTTAGAATTTATTTTGTTTTGGAATCATGCTTCAACTATTATCCATTACATAAAAGACGAACAAAAAACATGATAAGAGTAACCCTAAACATAATTCTAAAGTGCAATAGGTATTCTAATTCTAACATAATATTTAATGGATTAAATACAGCATTACAATAACTTTTTTAAACAAGAAAGATTATTTTATTTTTATTATGTAGATTATATGTATGTACTTATACACCACAATTATTACATTTTATATTTTGGAATATAATACATTTTTACTGAATAATAATAATTACCAAACCCAAATCCGGCCAATATAGTTTTCAATAATAAAACCTATAAACTATTGGCAAATATAAGAAACTTTCAATTTACTGATATTTTATTTTTTATTTTTCATAGCAGCAATTACATCTTAAAATATAATCCATGTTCATCATCTATTTAGTATTCAACTCTATGAGACGTACTTCTTAGCATTCCATGGATTCACCGTGCGGGTGCCGGGTCCATCGTGTGGCAGAGAGAGAAATCTCGAGTAGACCCCGAGACTTGTGACTCGGGCGTAGGTTTAAAAGGGGCCCCTTATATATTGACGTACGTCAACACTCACCTTCACTACTCGTATTTCTCTCCCTGCCCAGCCAAATCCGATATGATCCTACTAGTGCAGCTTTAGATACTCGTTCTAGTATAGAACTTACTGCACTTCTGGACAATCCAAGGTCTTTAAGCAGGTTATAGAGAGATTTTGCTGGTATACCTCTCGCTCCTACTTCTACAGCGTATAAATTAACTACATAGCCATTTTTTGTTAATTCATTTTGTAGGTCGTAATACTTATTTTGTTTCATCACGTGGTCTTTAGGTATATTAGTTTCCCACGGTACGGTAAGTTCTACCAGGACTATGCGTTTCGTAGCCCTAGAAAAAAGGAAAATGTCCGGTCTGGATGACGAAACACCCACATCCTCTGGGATTTTGTAGTGCTTTTCATACGTGTCCATTAAAATAGTCCAATCAGGTGCTGAACCCAGGATTGAGTAAGGCTTGTTCTTGGAGTTTGAAGTTGAGCCCTCTTTTACAAAGTTAATTTGTCTTTTGTTTATCGTCAATCCCTTTTGGGCTCTAGCTACCGAAAGGCTTACGGCTTCACGTATGATTTCAAGTACTCTGTCATGGCGCTGAGAGTAATGACCCCTATTAAGGAGCACCTTGCAACCCACCAATATGTGCCTTGCTGTACATATCGCCTCACTACAAGTATAGCAACATTTTTCAGAGGCTTTTCCCCACCTTACCAAGTTACTCTGGTCAGGGAGGGTCATTTGGAAAGCGTTCAGATAAAATTCCAATTCAATTGCAGTATCCAATAAAGCTCAGCAAATATGTAACACAAAGAGGTAGTATAAAAATGTGACTCATTATGAAGACCCAGCGTCCAAGAAGTTAAAAGAATACATACACATTCAGATAAATTGTCACATAACTTTTTTATTTCATAATATATTTGATATGATACCTAGATCAGGGAATTTAACACAAGCTTTATACCCAGTTTACATTATTCCAGTCCAGCGACCGAATCCAGCGCTGGATTGCATACTGGAATAATGTAAACCGGCACTGGAAAGCATTGGCACTGGATTGATGCTTTCCAGTTTTCCGGTAAGCAATCTAGCGCTGGATTCGATCGCTGTACTGGAATAATGTAAACCAGGTATTATGTTAAAAATCTATTATTAGATATGCTGATATAAGATGGATTAATGTGAACTAATATTTTTAAAAGACAAAACATATTTTGAATTTGAAAGGTTGAGTCTGGCACATTGGCAAAGGTGTTAATTTATGAGTATAAAAGGATATTAGTATTTTACTAATAAACTATGACAATATAAAGCCTGGTCAACGTTGAGCTGAGCTGGTTGCTACTTATGAATTATTATTAAACCATTATGACAGTTTATGGGTCTGTGGTTAGTTGATTTTGCTCAAATTACATTATCCATCTAAATCAAATTAAAGTTATCATTAATTTTGCAACATTTCAAGGCATATAAAAAGCCATTTTAAGGTCATCTATGAATGAACTCTCAAAATACACCAAGTCACATTTTTAGCTAAACTTGAAATTTCATTGGTTTCCTTTGAATGTTCATGTAAGATAATGTTTTAGTATAAAACAGCTTTTGCGGACCCTGTATCTCTTAGATTCATGCTTATTAAATGCTTACTATACATTTATAAACATAGCATTTAATATCACAGTAAAAAACAATAACAGATACAAAACAGTTGCAATAGCTAGAAGTAATAACAATGAATAGTAGTATTAAAATGCATGAACCAAATAAGTGTTAGAATTAGTATGATGAAAAGACCAACACCAGTAACCATAATACTCAATGCAAGCTAGAATAACCAAGACTATAATATATTATAGCTTTATAACTAGAAGCTTAACTGAGTGTGGCATGTTATTCAGTATTATTATGTGATATTTATTTTCGATATAATATGTTGGTGTGAATCCCTGAGATTTTAATCTGAGTCTTATCAAGTCGGAGCTGTAGTTTCATGCACCTGCTGATGAGCAGAACATCTGCTCATAACAGCAGTGCTATGCAGCTGTTGGAACATGAAAGAGTTCTAATCACTGTGTAACACTATCCTTGTCAGCTAGAGATATAAGATGGTAAAATCTGAGTTTTTAACATGGTGCATAAAACAACCACACAGTAAATATCTTGTAATTAATAATACTATATTGAGCTGCATTAAAATATTGAGGTATAAACCTGCAACTCCATCATCTAACCATAGTCAATTTACCATAATTAATAATACTAGTTTTCAACAACAAATCATAGCTTTAAACAATAACTGTGTTGGTGAAAATTTACTAGTTGTTGACGGGAATGTCTCTCAATGTTTTGTGTTACACCCTAAGTTAAAGTTAGACCCACGGTGAAACTAGCGATATTTAACATGAGGATTTCAAATGTTAGTTTTGTAAAAAAGACACATGCCCTGGGCCTAATTCCTGATGATGAATAAACAAAACACACAGTATAAATTAGCCCATAATTTTAAAGAATGGCTTGCAGTGAAGTTAAACTAGTAAACACAAATTATAATCTATTATAACTGTTAATTTGACCCCTCATTTGAAAACAAGTAAACAATTAAAATCACATCTAATTTTGATTATGCCAGCATAATACAGGCAATATTATTTTCATATGATTTCAGTAAGGGATTCCTTGTACAATTTTTTTTTTATTACTTTATGAAAAACATTATCTTGCAATAAATGGTATTGAATATATATTCAATTCCAACCACTTTTTAGGAATTTGCTTCTTTTAAGATTAAAAAAATAATAATTTAATTCACACACAGAAAATAATAAAACACATACAAGAATATTTTTTTAAGGCTGCCACAAACACCCATCAGTTTGACACACCTTGTCTCATAAAATAGTGAAATCACATATTGTATCAAGATTAATTTGCCAACATGATTACTTAATTTTGTTTCGTCTCCTTATTTGTGTAAAATATGAAATAAAGATGAAATACTATTGCAATTTTTTATTCATTATGTATTTATTTTTATTGTAGAATTAGAGCATAAAACTTCTAATAGGTATGTAGGTATATTATGAAGAGCATACAATGCTACTAAAAACGTTTATGTTGATCTCAGACATTTTGTGACCAAAATGTTAGCTGTACTCAATGCAATGTCACAACACCAATTCATGTTTGTATTACAGTTCAAGCAAACTTTTAGGTATTTAGGTATTAAAGCACTTTCCATTACTAACTTATTACAAAGGATTCTCATGAATACATGTATTGGCGATAAGAGTACATTAGCCTTCAATAGCATAGATATCTTGCAAATTACAAAACAGCCAGCATTTTAGTCACAATTGCTACTGGAAGCAATTTTGTAGACTAGCATAATTGGACTCGTTAATGTGTGTAATACAACATATTTATCACAACTGTAGGTACGTAGCTGTTTGTATTTATCTTATCAGAGGATACAATAAATATAACATAGTTGTTACAATAAGGACAGAAAAACAAGCAGTAACAAACAAAATCTTATTATACAGCAAAATAAGTGAAGAAATGATATTTACTTTTAAGGAGTATTGACAGGAACTTGAGGCAGCTGCAAAAAGCTGCGGGGCTAGCATCTCAGCCGACACTGTAGCTAGCATCACCAACCACAAAGACACAAGACCGGCCCTTTGAGAATGTATCACTGCACCTGGTACTGACATTATGCACTTCCACTGAACACTCCACTTGTACACCTGATTCCATCACCTTTGATTGCTCGTAACACCTAAATACACCTTGTTTCACATTATAAAACTAAACATTTTCAACATCACATGATGAGCGCAACGGTAACAATATCACTAGGTTTAGTTAAAGTATTGTCGATTTGATAGAGGTATCACGCGGCGCGGCGCCGGGGTGGCGCTACCGAGCCGATGAAACTGTCGTAAATACCTTCCAGCTGTTTGTTCAAAGTTTCGAGGTGATCTATGTACAAGTCCTGGGACTTCCACGCGGAACGCAGTGAGTCGGCAGAGGCAGCGTCGAGTTGAACCGAGGTCAACAACACGCGAATCGCTTTGGCGGCGCCGCCACCCTCGCTCGCCGGTTCGCCATGCCGCTCGCTCTCTTCGGACATTGCACTCTTACTAATACGTAAAGAGCACCTTCACGACTGCAAGCAAACGATCACGATTAATTCCAAATAGATTAATTTGCATTTTCTCCGCCGTTATCAAAAACCTGCAAGTCAATAGATTATCGTCATTTCGTGAGTATATCAGACACTTACGGTTTTAAATTATTATAACTAATATTATGCTTAGTTTTATAACTAAATTGGACTGAAACTATCACTAATTCTTGCAAAATTATTATTTTTATGAGGTCATTAGTCGACACACGACAGACGCCATTTCCATTTTATCACGGTGCACTGTGGTTTGCTGGTTTGTCGTTTGCGACTCGAGTCGAGTTCGAGTCGAGTAATCGAGTTAGTTTTATTTTAGTCTGTATTATCTATTCTATGGTTTAGTGACGGGTTCAATTTAGCTTAGAGTGCTCGCAATATAACTCTGCGCGTAGCAAAATATGGAACTAATTGACAGCCCGTCAACTTCTTGTTTACGTCAGTTGATAAAAGTTTGTTTACGATTGATGTAAGTATTTATTAATTTCCAAAGTAATTAATAGCTTTTCTTATGCCGAAAGTGATTAAAAGTGCTGGCCGTGGCTGGTTCTTGAAAATCAATCGTGGTTGTGAAGAAGAACGATACAATAACGGGCCAAAATTGCAATTTTCCAAACGCAGAGCTATTTGACAACTAATATTTAGGGATACCTTAGCAATCAAATCTCCACCTATTATCGGCAAATTTTAAAGCTGAGGCTTTAGGTTGAGGTGCGGCTTTGGGTTTGATTGTTTTATCGACAATTTACCCGTGGGAAAAAATGTGAGTGCTTAAGACCGAATGTGAGAAACTAGTCATAAATGTTTTTTTTTCATAATATACAAATCAAAATAGAAAACACAGTGACACAGCAGTGAAGATCAGCTGATTGTATCTTTCTCGCTCGGGTACACTCGGCGGTTCCATGTTCATCCGATCGACCCTTTCACCTAACAGCGTCAGCTTCATTTACCACTTAAGAGAAAATCTGTGAGCCAAAAGAAATTTTACTTAATTTGTTTTTCAACGTTAGCTTGGATGCTCTTTGATCCTTAACTCTATATTAATTACTGTATTTTTATTATAGGCGTTTCAGAACGCACTGTCAATGGACAACGCATTTTACCACTGCACTCAGATAAATAAAGCGGGTACAATGGGCAATGTAAAAGAAGAAAGCCAAAAGTGGCTTAAGAAAAATTAAATAAGTTTCGACGATTGTAGGACAAATCCGCAGTTACTCGAATAAAGAGGCACAAAGAAGACCCACAATACCAAGTAGAATAACTGTTAAAGGAACATGAACAGGAAGTTTTGCGGTTACCGCTGTGATTTTAACCCTATTGAAAAAAGAAGATGACTCTATGGACGCCAATGACTCATTAAAAGAACGCACATGCGCCAAATTTTAAAATAGTGTTATTTATAGTCTCAATAAAAGATTTACAAGTTTAAATTAAATTCTTGTTATTTCGATGTTGGTGTAGGTTGAAAATGACAGATTTTTTATAATGTAATAAACTATAATAAAGTTTTCCTGGTGGTAAGAGACTCAGACAGCCTGTACCAATTGCCAATGATACTTGGTCACATACTGAACCAAACCAGCACTGCAAAGGCGTTAATTACTTCGAAACATTCGTTCTTGAGTCTCAGTTGTCGTGTAGTTACTTAAATTGCTTCCCTGAAAAATCCCTTCCCGTTCCTGTTTTATGAAGTTGTACGTTCCCAATGAACGGGAAGGGAACCTATTAGCTGGACCTGGCAACATTAAGTACGGCACCAGTCGCGCGCAGACTTATACTGCGAGCACTATAGCGTCGTTGTCGGTGCTTATTGGCGTAGAACGGAACGGCGTAACGCAATCGTTAAGCTGCCTATACACACTGGGCCAGTGCAGGCCAACGCCAGTGTGTGGAGGGTATTTTTGTGATCAGTCGCGTCGCTCGCCTAGCTGGCCGAGTGACGGCAAGTGGCCAGTGTGTATAGGGCTGTTTTGTCTCGACTCGTCTCTCGTGACCTGTGTCGGTTTTTGTGCACAAAACAAAGGCGCTCGGCGAGTAGCGTCCTGTTTTCCTATTGTCCTATTGGCCTACCTCGCTTTTGCCTGCGCTGGGCCAGTGTGTGGATACTACGTTTTGTCTCGTGCTGTTTTGTCTACGCTCGCGTTGGCCTGCGCTGGGCCAGTGTGTGGATGCTACGTTTTGTCTCGTGCCGTTTTGTCGACACTCGCTTTGGCCTCCACTGGCCCAGTGTATAGGCAGCTTTAGAAGTCGAACACACCGAATATGCATTGAACTTGTAACTTTTTTGGCATGATTGCGACGTTTGCGTCTTTTTGCTATTTACATACTTCCGAAAATGTACTTCAATTTGATTTTGGACAGGTTGAGTACTTTCTAGAAGAAAGAATGCACCTTCTCGAGAACAATACAAACCAGTTCGTTATTTTTATCTCGCTTTGAGATCATGTCATCATCATCAGCCTGTGGCCATTCACTGCTGGACATAGGTCTCTCCCATAGTACGCCACACAGTCTTACGTCTCCAGCCGCCACCAGCCACCTTTTATATATAGTCACTCCATCTCAGCAGGTCTACTACGAAATCCGATAAACGATATATCGGCCGAACTTATGGACATTACTTACCACGAAACACAATCAGTCGGTAGATTGGATCAGGCGTTTCTTTCTTTCCGAATTCCGACCGACATAGATTTAACAGTTTTTGTGTCGTAAACCTTACTCCGAAAGCATTTAATTACCTTACCTTACCTTGGACAGCTGTCGGTCAGATCCGATTATTAGGAGGTTGTTTTCGTAGTAGACCTGCAGGGCGTCCTACACTAGACGTGGGCGTTGAATCAACGAACAGTTCATTTCAACTGTTTACTAAGCATGAACGGATAGACTAGTTCACAGTTCTCCGGTAATGAACTATACGACTATACGCGTAATCAAGCAAGGAGACTGTTGTCGACTTGTCGATGCTTTTTAACAAAGGGTGATGCAACGTGTGCGAGAGAGACAAAAATACTGACGAGCACAGAAATCTAAATAATAAGGTACTAGAAGTCGCATGACCGCGTGACATTGTCGCCGCACAGGTGACTTGTAGGCCACCAGTGCTCGAATTGCAGTTTAGTCTTGTTCGAACCGGCAGGCGTGAATCATCTTTAAAAACTTGTGTTATGCAGCATAAACAACTGTGGAAGTTCTTCCACAACTTGCAATTATACCAATAATGAGATTACATTTCACTGATAGGTATTTTATTTTATTTTAATTGTATTTTTTAATAAAATAAACGGAGCCCAATGATTCACTATGATAGTTATAAATTTTTGGTGTGATCGTCATTTTGCATACCATTGCTGCATACATTAATTAACATCTAAAGTGGTACAAGCATAAACAGCAATGTAATGTAAAATTAAAGATATCGTCATAACCTTGTAAAAGAACCGGCGAGTGTGTACTCTGTATTTAAATATATATATTATCCTGGCCACGCCGCCTAAAATTTGTAATGGGCCAGTGTGATCTTGAAACATATCCTGGACTAAGGCACCAAGAGTTGTAAAAAGATATCTAACCGACAAAGTATATTATGTTGTATGAATAATGTATGTATGTTGGTCCGGAGTAACAAACTAAGATTAAAGAAGTTAAATTGCAGAAATCAATTACAAATATAAAAGTAACTTACCCTGTAGTAGAATTAAAATCACCTTGTAGGAATTTGAATTGTGTTGTAGAAATAATTTACCCTGTAGTAAATATTTGAATTGGCCATGTGATCGTCTAGTGGAATGTATAGGACTCTACATTGTGGTTCGAGATAACCCAAGCAAGGAATTTCTGTCAACCTAAGTAAGTACGAATTTTAATCCTAACAACTGCTACGCCTAACAGAAGCAAAATCTTTAATAAAATTGAACTTATATTCTACTTTACTGAAGTCTCCCAAATAAAGTTCTACAACAAAACATCAGGCAGGTATTAGAACTTATCTCTTAGAATATTTTAAAGTTGTAAGTTAATTGTAGTTATCTCTCACCAGTTTATTTAGAGACAATTACTATCAATTTATAACCCAAATCAGCTCTCTCATTATCAAGTCTTCTAACCAAGATAAATATATTATGAATATCCTACAGTAAAATCATATTAGTTCTCAAGTAATAAAATAGGTGGCGTTAAATTAAAACATGTATTCATTTGAGTTACTTTCTCTGACTAAATCATGGAAAACTAATAATACCAGCGTAGAGAAAAAAGCACCAGACTTAGATAAAGTTATTTTCTATAAAAATGTAATATTGAGGTAAGATAAATAATCAAGTGTGCTTTTGAGAAAGTGACTTGTATGAACACTAGCTTTAATTATAAGTTCTATAGGATCAGAATAATAGTTATAACTAACAGCATGCAAAATTATGAATCCTAATTAAATACTTTTCTATTTAGGGAATACTAAGACATAATTCTTCATGTATTTGTGCTGTTAATTAGAACTTTATCTATCTACTTGTAAAAGAAAAGAGTAATTGTTATTAGATTTGTAAATTTATTTATTTGATTTAGGTAGTAATTTATTTATATTTAAGTTTTATTGTTTTGATTTTATTTATTTGTTTCCCTACGGAAAATACCTCGAGAGAGTGTACATTTCCAATTTTCAAATGTTTATTTTTGTTTTTTTTTGTATATTGTTTGCCCCTACGGAAGGTCTCACGAGAGTATATGCCTCTTCCGAATAAAAGACTCGACCACCCTTCTAAGCTAGACAACCAGAAAGAAGGGCAATAAAACTGGTGCCATCAAACGCGTAATGGAGCACGGGCTTTTTGTTTGTACGAATTATACAAATCAAGATCGCAAATACAACTGATTCAACTCAACTCCAACTCTTTAAACACTTAGAAGTATAAGCCAATCAATTTGTTAGACAAGCCTCAAAGGTTAAGCTTCCCATGCATCCTTGAAGGTTTTAGCTTCTACTGAGCTGTTATATTTCAATGTAGAGTTGGCAGACGTTCCCCATTTCCGTTAGGAAGGTCTAACCAGGATGCAACCGATCCAATCAGTTAATTTAAGGACATAACTTATAACATCTTCAATCCCATTTCAGCTAGATATCCGAATGCATTCACGTGAATGACTATTAAAAGAATGTCCGAAAATTAGCAGACTTCTGCATAAAGTGATAAGTATTGTTAAACTTTTCAAGGTACATGGAGAATCTCAAATCAGCGAGACTATCGAACAATATTATGTATCGCTTGCCCCGGGGAATATAGTTGTAAAGTAGTGTTACGACTGTCTTTGTGTTTTTACATTTTTGACATCCTTATGTCATGTACTATGACTGTAATTTTTTTCAGATTTTTTGGTGGACTAATTATTAAAAAAAAACACGTAAATGTCTTTATTCCACGGAAATTATTTGTACACAATATCAGTATTACTTATTTAAAATATTTTAATATCTGGAAATAAAACGCAACAATCATAAAGATAGTTTTAATCTAGCTTGCAGTTCCGCAAAATACTCATAAAAGTGAATACGACAGGTTTGTAATAAAACCTCAGAACTTAGTAAAACGTAAGTTGCTATTACCAATTAAAGAAGTTCATAAAATAAGCGTAAAGAAACAATACGACTTTCTTTCCGGAAATAATTCACGCCCCACTTGACGCAATAGTTCGTCGCTCATAGTGCTATCTCTTACTTTCTTTGTTCTATCGTATAGTGCATCTTTGTTTAAATTTGCTTTACGCACATTATAATAATACTCCTAATCGCGTCAAGGTTAGACGGGCGCGAGGCTTCGTACGAGAAACAACTGTATTTAATGCGGATCCTTTGTTCATTTTTTTTTTTTAAAGTGCAATAGTCATACATATCCAGTGAAATGGCAAAACAGCTGATACCAAAGAAGTCTTGTCGTGCCAGGAGAATGCTGTTGATGATAGACGGTGAGTATAAACATTAAATTTGTTTCACTTAATAATATTATAAATCTACATGAATAATTATTATAGTCGCTAAAGAGTCAAAGTGGATAAGCATAGCAGTACTGTTATTATTTTTTTTTCACAAAATTAAATACGTAAATAGTATAAGAAGGATATAATTTACGAATTTATAAATTACGGGACGACCCCGTTGGCATAAAGGTTACCATGCCAGACTGTCGCTAGAGATGTTATATTAGGGTGATAATTAGGTATTCATAATCTATACTAATATTATAAAGTGGATAGATTTCATTGTTTGTTTGTTTGGATTAAATAGGCTCCGAAACTACTTGACCGATTTGAAAAATTATTTCACCAATAGAAAGCTACTTTACCAGGGATTAACATAGGCTGAATTATATCCCGATACTCCCACGGGAACGGGAACTACGCGGGTGAAACCGCAAAGCGCTGCTGTATTGAGTATATTCGTTAACTCGTATTAGCATACCATACCTATTACAGGTATTAGTCAAATATTAGTCAACCGATGCAATATTTGCTACTTTAGTCTAATATTGGTATCAATTTGATATCAATAATAGATTCGAGTACCAATTATTAAAGCTCACGTGACGTGAGCGCCGACTGCCGGCCAGTCGCGAATCTTAAGGCTGGCTAATATTTGACTAATATGGCGTATTCATAACATTTGTATTCGCTTATCCTAATTATGAATACTAATCGCTTGTATTATAATATTTATAATACCTGTACCTATTACGAGTATACTCGATTCATCTCTAACTGCCGCCCAGGGTTCGATTGCACGGTTAACAAATTTATGAAGAACAAAGTTTTTCGGCTGTTGGTCTGGATGTTTATATCCATATAAATTATTTATGTATGTATATGTAGTATATCAGTTGTGTAGCACCCATAGTACAAGCTATAAATAGCTTCCCATGGGGCTTACCGCCCGTGTGGGAAATGTGTACTGATATTTATTTATTCATTTTATTTATAATGATATTTTTTTTGCGTAGGTCTTCATTGAAGAAAAAGCAAAAATAACAATACTACACACTACCAACTAATAACTAGAACAGTCGATTTTCCATAGGATAGTCCCTATGAGCTTATATTAATTTTTGTTCTAAGATCTTATGAACTTATGTTTTTCTTATTGTTTTCAGATGTACCGCCTGACAATTCCACAATAGATCAGGAACAGGAAATTGCACTTCATGGAGCTATAAGTCCAACGTTGGATTCTCTTACACCGTTTCCATCGAAGTTATTGCAATCACCCTCTTCGATTTCTTACGATTCTACTGTATTTGATACTGTAGATTTTGTGGCTTCTCCATCAGTCGTATATCACACACCACGCCAGAAAAAAATATGCAGTGTTAACACAACACCAACAACCAAAATCAACGACAAACCTGATAAAGATCAAGAACTTGATTCAATCATTGAAGAGAAGTCACACGAAAAACAAAACATCGACACATCAAGTACAACTTCAGTTGAAGATTTTATAGAATCCTCTACTGCACCTGAACAAAGTGCCTCTATACAAGAAGACTATTTACAAACAGATTTAATACTAGTTTCAGCCCCAAGCATTACTAATGTAAATCCACATAGTCCTAGTCTTTTGGATCTAGACAATAATGACGTTCTGATAATGAATTTAGATGAAATGGTATCCACAGATGAAAGAAATGAAGAGACTGGAATGGACAAAAATGAAAAAGTACTTACTAGAAAAAGAAGTTGCAATGATACAGAATGGATATCAAAAAAAAATAAATTTCAGAAAAATTCAGGTCAAGATTATGTGGGTTCTAAATCTAAGAAAAAATTTGCAGCGAAAACTATGGGAGATGTTTGCAGCTGCAAAAGAAAGTGTGGTGATATTTTTAATGAAGAGAGACGCAAATGTATTTTTAATACATTTTGGAGCAGTTCAAGTCATGAAAAACAATGGGACTTCATAAACAGACATGTCAAAGCTGAAAGTATTAAAAAGATGAGCCTAGAAAGAAAAAATAATAGAACTCAGACTTTCACATATTTCTTTAAGCTTGTTGAAAACACCAGCACCATGACAATAGTATGCAAAAAGTTCTTCTTAAATACGCTCAGCATATCTGAAAAATTTGTATACACAGCTATAGAAAAAGGTAAATTTGATAAAATAGAAGACAACAGAGGAAAACACGACAATCGACCTCATAAAATGAGCAAAAACACTGAAGAGAGTGTAATCGCGCACATAAAGATGTTTCCTGTTAAAGAGTCACATTATGTACGTAAGACAACAAAAAAATTATACCTAGAAGAAACATTAAATATTTCTAAAATGTACAGGCTTTACAAAGACTGGTTTCAAGAACAGAATTATTTAGAGGTGCAGATGGCATCAAAAAGACAATACGAAACAGTATTTAATACAAAATTCAACTACAGTTTTCACAAGCCTAAAAAGGATTTATGTACCTCCTGTTCTATTTATAATAATGCTGACAGCGAAAAGAAGAACGATCTTGAAGAAACTCACAATGTACACTTAAAAAATAAAGAAACTGTGCGTAATTTGAAGAATCAGGACAAAGAACAAAGTGATCCTACTGCGACAACAGTTGCTATCTATGATTTAGAGAAAGTTTTAACTATACCCCAGTCAGAAGTTAGCATATTTTATTATAAAAGAAAATATCCGATATATAATTTAACAGTGTATGATACTGTAAACAAAAAAGGGCATTGTTACCTTTGGCATTACCAAATTGCAAAGAGGGGAGCCAACGACGTCGGTAGCTGCATCTTGAACTTCATTGAAAACGAATGTAAGAGAGGCATCAAAAACTTTATTTTCTACTCTGATGGTTGTGCAGGACAAAATAAAAACCGAATTATATTCTCAATGTATTTATATGCAGCTAAAAAATTTGATATAAATATTACGCATAGGTATTTTGAAACCGGACATAGCCAATCTGAAGCAGATTCAATGCATTCTTGTATAGAGCGTGCGAAAAGGAACCAAATTATTTATACTCCCGATCAAATGTACGCCATAATTATGAATGCAAAAGTCAATGGCCAGAAATTTGAGTTAATTGAAATGAAGCAATCTCAATTTTTTGATTTGAAAGAGCTCATGCCAAAGAAATATTGGCTAAAAACCGAAACCGGAGCAAAAATTTCATGGTCCAAAATTCACGAAATCTCAATATTAAGGGAACAGCCAGACATCCTTCAATTTAAATATAATTATGATGAGGAATTGCAGCGACTAAATACTGCATCGATGAGTCGCTCCTCTAGAGGAAGGGGTAAAAGTAGTGCTCCAACTACATTAGATGATACACTAAAAACTGCCTATTCTTCTAAAATAAAACTTCCTAAGCCATTGTACGATGATTTATCCAGTCTTTGCAGGACTGAAGCTATTCCGACCCATTACCAACCTTTTTATAGAGATATGCAGTGTGATGGAGGTTCCAACAGCGTGGAGAGTGATGGTGGCATTTCAGATTCTGAATAATTTTATCAATATTGATGTGTATATTTAATATTACTGAGAATAATTTAAATGCGATACAATTGTTCCTATAAATGAATGCCAGAGTTTATTATGTTAATTTAGAAAAATACATACTTACATGTTTTTGTTTCAAGATTTTAAAGGATATTGTTAGATTTGATTTTTATACTGATATACGAGTCTCTAAGACAAAACTTATGCATGTATTTACGATTTAAGCCCTTAAATTAGTCGCATTTGAACGTCTAGTTTCTGAATAATCTTAATCATGTGTCTTAACAAAATGATTATGAGACGATAGACTGAATATGATGATAATGTGATATAATGTTCCTATAAATATAAGTTAAAGTTGATTATGTTAATTTAGTAGAAGAATAATAGACAAGTTTGTTTTTAGTGCTAGATTTTAACAGATATTATTGTTTCTTTAATTTACATAATTTTTATACTGATGCACGAGTCTCTAAGACAAAACTTATGCATGTATTTACGATTTAAGCCCTTAAGTTAGTCCCAGTTGAACGTTTAGTTCCTGAATAATCTTAAGTATATTCCTTATCAAAATGATTATGAGACGATAGACTGAATATGATGATAATGTGATATAATGTTCCTATAAATGAAAGTTAGAGTTTACTATGTTATTTAGAAGACAAATAATAGACAAATTTGTGTTTGGTGCAAATTTATAATAGATACTGTTTTATTTTATTTTTATAATTATTAAACTGTTGTACGGGTCTGTAAGATCAACATTATGCTAATACTATACCTACTAATAATCTCTTTAATTCTTCGTGTTTAGTTGTATTAAACTCTCGTTCCAATATAACTATAGTGTTTTAATTTCTTACAAGGAAAACATAACAAATTTATGAAAAGTTCCCAAGTTAGTACCTAAGTAGTAGTAGTGCACCTAATGCACAAGATCTCAAGCAAGGTTCAAGACTATATTTTTTTTTATAAATCTAGATAACCTACCATGTATCATTACAAATAAACAGTAGTAAGTAATAATATCTCACTGTTTCACGAAGGACATAATATTTCCGCTAAAAGAGTGGTAATCACTTATTAAGTTCTAAGCATGCATCAATATTAACGTCACGATGAGCGGTTTCTTTGTTTTTCATAAATACGTTCATACAGGGAAATGGTCGTAAAATACTGTTGCTCTACAGTGTAATTAAATAAATTAATGTAAAGTACATTTTGTTAGTTTTTGCCTATTTACTCTAAGTTTATAAAAATAAAAATCCCATCATAAATTAGGAAAAAAAAATACCGTTCATTTGATATATAAATTGTTTATGTAGTACAAATAGGAGTCTAGAAATAATAGAAATACCTTCTTTTGTTTTTTCTGACAAAAGTTGATTTTACTATAACGACTTTATTCCCCGGGGCAAGCGGTATCTTTTAATTTTTAAGAATTGGTTTTTAAGGTTTTTAGAAAAGCTGACTATGGAACAACTTTATCTTCCAGCTCAAAATACAGTTTGTATATAAATGTCTCGTGACGTTAGTTAAACTATACTTGTAGCAATTTAAGTTCCATCAGATAATCGGTGAAATTCAAATTTACATATTTATTAATAGAATCCTGTCAAGCAAAATAATAATAATCTTCATCAACGTTTAACATCATTGAATATCATGTTTTACCTACATGATATTTTTAAACAGTTCCTAAGTTAATATATCTTTTCGTCAGATATACAGAGCAAAAAAGTATTACATTCAAAGTAGTGAAATCTCAAGTAAGTGATTATAGCAAAATCATGCAGCACAGTAAACAAATTTTACACACAATGGAAATCACATATAAGAAAATAAGACATATTACACACTTTTTGTAGCGAGTTTCTTACAACGTTACACTTGTAACCTCAACCATCAGATAGTATTACTAAATTAGCCGTGTCTATACCACTATGTGGAAGTATGCGCTATACATCAGGCAAGTAAACAATTTTTACACACAATGGAAATCACGTATATGAAAATAAGACATACTACACACTTTTGTAGCGAGTTTCTTACAACGTTACACTTGTAACCTCAACCATCAGATAGTATTACAAAATTAGCCGTGTCTATACCACTATGTGGAAGTATGCGCTATACATCAGGCGATAGTGAAATTCCTTCAACATAGTTCTAACATCAATTAATTCAACGTTATGCTCCTATATAAAGTATATGTCGCTATGTCATTCCAACCACTCTCCATCAGGCAAACGTGGAAACATGGATTACCAGAGTTATGACGACAGTCAGCGCCACACTGTTATATTACCTATAGAGTTCTCCATTGTACAAGAATCAGTGAAATATATTTATAGATTTTTCAGCATATTATCAAGTTAGTCCAGGCAAAATACATAAACCAACGCAGACTATGAGCACATCACAGATTATAGAAGCGGAGTACATATACAACTCACCGGAGTTCGCTTCTGAAGTTATACAAATACATCTTGTATGTTATAGTTGGTCATATAGTTTTTCCATATCAGGTAATACTTTTTAATCAAACTTTATTCTTGAAATTTAATTTTTATGGAACTAAATCAACTTTTTCTCCAAAATCCAAATTTTTTCTTCCTCTCTCCACGGACTTCTTCTAGAATCCCCCACGGACTTCTATGTCATCAGCCAGAAAAAACAAAATCCGTCTTTTTCAGCCATTCCATCACAGAGCAATACAGCAAAGAGGCCGACATTTCGTTTTGCCGTACTTCGTGAACTCTTACGCCCCGTCTTCACCATACATCAGAACAAGATCAATATCCAGATATCCAGAAAGATTTATCCAATAAAATAATGAATTTTATTCAAAATTCCACTAATTAATTCATTAGTTTTTCCAATTTTATATTTTCTAATTTTTTATTTCATCATACATTTTTAAGCTTGGCAATTCTCGTTCCGCTCTGTCATCTAGATTCGCGCTATTATGTAAACAAACCCAAAATAAAATTTCAACGGGTTTTTTCTTTATTACAGATATGTATGTATCCGAATATGTGAGATCTCCAATTTGTGAATAGTGCATAAATTGCTGCATTCTAAACTATGTACAGTATTGCATTCAGTGCTCATCAAATTCGCCAAGGACATCTCACAAACTTCCTGGTGTTTTGTGAAACGTAAATACGCCGCAGATCAATTCGAAAAACAACGACGATATCTTCTGATACAAAGCAGGTACTCATCAGGGTAATTCTTCCGTTATATAGCTCAAAGTTCTCAATTAGTTTCAGCAATATACCCATTCCAATCATTTGTAATCATGGATCTAAACAATCATTGTATAGTCTGCCTTTGACTTCATAAACCCTCCCTAACAACTACCTACATAACAACAGATCCTTTACAATGTTACTCTTCAACGCATAATACAATAACAACTATTGTTAATACACAATACAATAGTTGGTTTACAGAACTTAATACATAGATCATTCCTTGATAATAATATATGGATTCAAATAAGATGCATTGCCTGTACATTACAATCTTTATACAATAAATTCAATCCAAGCTACTACAACAATTTACAATGAATTTCACTGAATATTCATTCAGTTTCTGCATGAACAAACTTCTTTTAAACAAGTATCAATAGATTTCCAGAACAGTTATTTTAAAATCACTAAAGTTTATACCTTTTGTGTCCACAGAATGACTGTTCAGACAGTCCCGACGTTACCCAGACAGTCTCACACCGCTCTTCATCCTGAGTCAGGCGGAAATCCATCCACTGGACTCTAGATCACTCAAAAGTCGCCGGGGACCCAGCCATCCTCTGGCTCTGGACAAGTCTTCATGCTAATATTATTATAAATCTGAGGAAAACAAATAATTTAAATATCACAGTATAAATATTATAAATATATTTATCTATTCAAAAAAGTGAGTAATTATTTATTGTTAATTTTTCTTAACGGAGCGTGAACATGATGATAATTACTCCGTTCTTGTGCTCTATGCCCCTCTCTACTGTTACGTGACCACCTGGTACCGTCACAGCCAACCCCTAAAAAATTACGTAGACTTTAAAATTTACACGGAGTAATTTTTTCCCAAGAAAAATAACTTAATAAAAACAAAGCACAAGAACAAAATCTAATAAAACGAATAGATTTGTCAAAATTCAAGTAACAGCAACAGAACTATGTGTAAGTAGTGAAAATGTATCCCTACAACAATATGAATGTATTTTTAGACCACCCATGAACAATTTTCATGACATCTCAGACTCAAGATTTGTTAGTAAATAGCTATATGATATATTACTATCCAGTCGCATCTCTGCTCATCACTGGATAAGTAGAGTTGTGAATTCTACTCTGTCCTAATGACATAAAACAGCCTCAAATAATTAAAACTCCTGTTTTAACTACGTGTTGCTGTCCCCTTCCGCGAATTGCAGATATGACTCTTGCATACAAATAGTAAGACACAATATGACATATACCCCACCAAGAGTCGAAGACCTCAATCAAATGGTCCTATAGTTGGAACATGTAAGTGTGGGTAAAGATATTAGCCGCGTGTAGAGTACCGAATTCAGGGAAACCGCAATTTGCAGTGAATTTTACCAATTTAGGTCTCTCTACCTAACACCAAGGTCTCCTTCCCTGAAAACGATTTGAAAAGTGTGGTTGCCGCTCCTCAACTTTTGACAAACTGTCTCATAAATCAACAGTGTTAACAATTTAATCCCCTCCTATATTTCTATTAGTCAAAGTAGTTTATAGTCATAGTCATCCCTAATCCACTCATCTCTTCTGTCAAGCCCTTCACAATCATTGAAACACGCTGAACCAAAATGTCAACACTATCTCAGAAATATGAGACCGTTGAAGTTCCGCGCCCCACAAAATTCTGTTAACTAGCATATTGAAATAACTCAATTTAACCAATCCATTAAATGTTTAAACCCATTAAATATAGAAAGTTACCCTTTGTTTCCTGTAACGGGTACCAGTAAATAACCTAAGAATGTCACGTTAAAACTCTTTTAAAATTTTTACAAATAATAAGTTTAAGAAAATATATCCCTCCCTTATTTGTTACTTATTCACATCCTTTAAGAAAAACCAACAACCAGTTTATCAAAAAAAAATCATCAAGATAAAAGTGATTGTTAATAAAAAAAAAACAAATGCAAAAGTTCAAAGTTAAACCAAGGTTAGTAAAATTATGTAAATATGAAATGAATTAGTTCCTGTTTTCGACACTTATGTTCTTCTGTTTATATTAGGTAACTCCATTCATATGTAGTCTCTCTTATCCAGCTTTCTCATCATGTATTTGTTCCTTTAACCATTAGAACCTCTATTTAGAATATCTGAAACCTTAAGAATTGATATTAAAACACCTGTGAAATAACAACATATTAGAAGCTGAAAAGAAGAAATAAAAGTTAAAATAATAATACAACAGACCCATAGAACGCAATGAATACCATTTTAAATTAATAATTATTAAACACGTTTATTTATTTTACTTTGATTAGATTATTTTATTTTTCCCAAGTTGGCAACCCTCGAACTCCGATCAACGAATCCCTTTGAACGAGTCTTTACCTTCTACTCGCCGCAAGATGGTGTTCACAGCAGCCTAATGTCATCATAAATTGTGTCACAACCACATCGATTTGCTTCGAAGATAGCTTCTCGATGATAATAAACTATCCATCTATTATTATTTTTTCTCGAATTATAATTATCAAAGTAATTTTTAATAAATAGGTTTGCAAATATTTGTTGAAATTAAAACAATTTTCGAACGTCTATATCTGTTGAGTATTTTAAAAAAAATATACCGAATATCGTTTTGCTAATGTCATTAAGGTTTTGATCGATCTGTCAAAGTCAATTTTACCGCGCAACGAAATCAAGAACAAAAATTTATTTGAAATTTGAATTACTTCAATTAAATGAAAGGAAACTTAATTGTTACAAATAATAACATACGTACTTGTAAAATAACTAATTACTAAAAGGTAATTCTTTCTTACAAACGTGATTGGATGTAGATATAGCTAATATTGTGTCATGTGAATACAGTGACGTTTGTTTACATAGTGTGGTGTATTGTATTGCATATAAACATCATTTACGTTTATTTTCAGGACTTGTGAAACCAAGAAACAAATGGATATCTTTACTAATATGCCGAATTACCAAATAGTTGTACGAACGCGCTAAACTTTTGGTCCACTGAAGCCATTTAAAAATTCTACCACCGTTAAATTTGAACATGATTCCTGAGTGTTATATATTATGTACCACGAGCGAAGTCAAAGCGAATCATAGTGGATTATAAATACTGATGTTCAAGGCTTTCTCATTGCAAAACATTTCCTAGTAAGTATCATTTGTTAATGTTGTGAGCTATTATAAGTACTGATAGATTTTTATTTGAATATATGTGAGTTAAGCATGTAAGTATGTAGTGCTAATGTGTATTTATGTAATATAAGTATGTATATGTCAGATTCCTAGTTCAATTTAAAATAAGCCAGAGTGCATAAAACTTTGTCTGATCTATTATCTTCCTATGTATATGTGTACATTCACAATTACATAATATATATAATAGGTATGTTTCAACTCTCAAAAAGATTGTAATAGCAGTTTGTTTATATAAAATTAGTGACCCGTTCCTGCTTCACTCTGATCTTGAATATTGCATATAAAGATTAGTATTTGTAATATATCCTATCCTATAATATCCATGTCATAATCAATACTAGTAAAGGAGTATACCGTAGACTAAAAATTTTGTGACACATTATCTATATGTATTAAAATTTTATTTGATTGCCACAATAAATTCTATTTCTTGAATACCATCAACCAATCTTATAAATTAACTAGCAAAACTGATGGTAAGTAGCTGACATATCAACCTTATTTTGTATATTGAAGTTTCATGCCACTATCTATACTTATGAAAAAGGTTTCAAGCAATGGTTATTCGGGACTTTCAAAATGCACTTGCATTCTTAAGAAATCTAATCAAGGCTTATAATTTAGAAATATTTATCTAGTTTACAAGAAAATGTTCTAAAGTATTGATTTTAAAACATTGTTTTTCATTGATTTAATCAAAATTTTCTAGTTAGGAAAACCAACTTATCTCACCTAATTGATTTTAAACGAAATCCCATAACAAAACATAGCTAAGATAATCTCATATCAATAAATTTTAAACAAGTAATAATTGAAGTTATAATTTTCTAACGTTATTTCAGATTAAATTATATAAATTCTGTATTGAATTTACACTGTTTGAGTTTTTCATGGCTTTATTTAATTGATAATGTTATGGAGTTCTTACAAGTTCATTCCAGTTTAAAGCTTCTCATATTACTTTATTATTATAGGTAGAAATATTACTCCAATTGTAAATCAATGTTCTAATATTATGTTATTATTGATTTTCAGTTCTACGACCTGACCAAGTAAAATCCAAGAACCAAGAACATCTTCAAGAATTAGAAAGTCAAACCCGCAAAGCAACAAGAAAAAAAAAAAATTTATAATTAAGTAAACCTATTTTCTTGGATTATAAGTAAAGATTTTTCCATTCAACTGAAAATCTTTAGTTACTTAGTAATCAATGCATGAAGGTAATTCCAAAGGTTATTTTATCGACAGGATGTTGGTTAGTTGTTATGAATCAAGTCTCAAATAAATCTAACCATTTTAAGCTAAGTTTATTTGGTATTAGAAAATTTCTAGTACCTTATTATTATGTTTAAAGTCTTTGTAGTTTCTTTGAATCTATTATTAATTTTATTTTCATTTATGTATAATTTATCCGACTGTTAAAATTGAGCAAGCTGATTATTAACAATGAATTCATATTATTGTGACTAACAAGACAGCTTATATAGCAATGTACTAAATTCTGAATGCTATCCAAAGAGTGTAGGTTAATGTTCCTATTTGAAGGGCAATGTCACCAGATAAATTGCAAGCATTTAAATAATTGATTCTAATCCTGCAGTTGTCAAGCTCATTATTATTGTATCTATGTAATGAATTGACTCCTGTTGTTACTATCCACCATGTGTTCTGAACTTGTGTGTCTCTTTACTTACTATAAAATCTAGGATCAAATTAGTTATGATAGATATGTATTAAGTAAATTCAACTAGCTGTTAGAAAATAATTCATATATAACATGTGATTATATTTATGTTAATAATACAGATATTATATTTAAAAGAAATGTATCAAGTAAAAATACATATTATAAATATGTGTTTGTGTATTAAACATTATGTTATTCTGAGTGTAAATTTAGAAATATTAAAGAATATTAAGTGATTGTCAAACTAGTTTACAAAATTAGATAGGTATTAAGATTCTATTACAAAGTGTCCTATGTGATGAATTTATACAATGTTTAAAACTATAGTTTGTTAGTAAATTTACTGAGATTTAAGATAGTTGTCAGGAAATTAGCTATTGTTTTATATTTATTAATTTTTGAATCCATGTGTTGTAGCAGTATACAACCCCTCGCGTTTTAAAATTTTATGGTTTTAGATACTATAATATAAAGAGAGATACAAAATTTACAAATAACTTTAAAATAAATATGTTTATGGTGGTTGTGTTATTATTTAGATATATTTTTCAACCCCCCATGTTTTAAAGTTGTAGATCTTTATATAAGTACCTAGAGTAATTCTACTATAAGATAATATACTGCTAGACCTACTAAATTTAAATTGACAGAAATTTCACGCATCCATTTTCACGTACAACAAATTGTCCTGTTGAGGACTTTGTGTGTATGATTCTTGTCTGAGAGCAAAATGTGTTATTGAAACTAATATTACTAAAGAAATATGTATGAGTTTGTTTGGTTTTACAAATTACTTGAGAATGATTTTGGAAAACCTACTAAGTAAGTGAAGTTATGAGGTATTTCGTATCCTAGTCATATGGCAACTAAATTGTAAAAGACCAGTGATCCTAAAAGAATTGTAAAACTTTTCTGGAGGGTGAACTCAGGATTTATACACATAGTTTTCCATCCTGGTCACGGCACCAAATTGTAAAAGAACCGGCGAGTGTGTACTCTGTATTTAAATATATATATTATCCTGGCCACGCCGCCTAAAATTTGTAATGGGCCAGTGTGATCTTGAAACATATCCTGGACTAAGGCACCAAGAGTTGTAAAAAGATATCTAACCGACAAAGTATATTATGTTGTATGAATAATGTATGTATGTTGGTCCGGAGTAACAAACTAAGATTAAAGAAGTTAAATTGCAGAAATCAATTAAGATATAAAAGTAACTTACCCTGTAGTAGAATTAAAATCACCTTGTAGGAATTTGAATTGTGTTGTAGAAATAATTTACCCTGTAGTAAATATTTGAATTGGCCATGTGATCGTCTAGTGGAATGTATAGGACTCTACATTGTGGTTCGAGATAACCCAAGCAAGGAATTTCTGTCAACCTAAGTAAGTACGAATTTTAATCCTAACAACTGCTACGCCTAACAGAAGCAAAATCTTTAATAAAATTGAACTTATATTCTACTTTACTGAAGTCTCCCAAATAAAGTTCTACAACAAAACATCAGGCAGGTATTAGAACTTATCTCTTAGAATATTTTAAAGTTGTAAGTTAATTGTAGTTATCTCTCACCAGTTTATTTAGAGACAATTACTATCAATTTATAACCCAAATCAGCTCTCTCATTATCAAGTCTTCTAACCAAGATAAATATATTATGAATATCCTACAGTAAAATCATATTAGTTCTCAAGTAATAAAATAGGTGGCGTTAAATTAAAACATGTATTCATTTGAGTTACTTTCTCTGACTAAATCATGGAAAACTAATAATACCAGCGTAGAGAAAAAAGCACCAGACTTAGATAAAGTTATTTTCTATAAAAATGTAATATTGAGGTAAGATAAATAATCAAGTGTGCTTTTGAGAAAGTGACTTGTATGAACACTAGCTTTAATTATAAGTTCTATAGGATCAGAATAATAGTTATAACTAACAGCATGCAAAATTATGAATCCTAATTAAATACTTTTCTATTTAGGGAATACTAAGACATAATTCTTCATGTATTTGTGCTGTTAATTAGAACTTTATCTATCTACTTGTAAAAGAAAAGAGTAATTGTTATTAGATTTGTAAATTTATTTATTTGATTTAGGTAGTAATTTATTTATATTTAAGTTTTATTGTTTTGATTTTATTTATTTGTTTCCCTACGGAAAATACCTCGAGAGAGTGTACATTTCCAATTTTCAAATGTTTATTTTTGTTTTTTTTTGTATATTGTTTGCCCCTACGGAAGGTCTCACGAGAGTATATGCCTCTTCCGAATAAAAGACTCGACCACCCTTCTAAGCTAGACAACCAGAAAGAAGGGCAATAAAACTGGTGCCATCAAACGCGTAATGGAGCACGGGCTTTTTGTTTGTACGAATTATACAAATCAAGATCGCAAATACAACTGATTCAACTCAACTCCAACTCTTTAAACACTTAGAAGTATAAGCCAATCAATTTGTTAGACAAGCCTCAAAGGTTAAGCTTCCCATGCATCCTTGAAGGTTTTAGCTTCTACTGAGCTGTTATATTTCAATGTAGAGTTGGCAGACGTTCCCCATTTCCGTTAGGAAGGTCTAACCAGGATGCAACCGATCCAATCAGTTAATTTAAGGACATAACTTATAACATCTTCAATCCCATTTCAGCTAGATATCCGAATGCATTCACGTGAATGACTATTAAAAGAATGTCCGAAAATTAGCAGACTTCTGCATAAAGTGATAAGTATTGTTAAACTTTTCAAGGTACATGGAGAATCTCAAATCAGCGAGACTATCGAACAATATTATGTATCTTTTAATTTTTAAGAATTGGTTTTTAAGGTTTTTAGAAAAGCTGACTATGGAACAACTTTATCTTCCAGCTCAAAATACAGTTTGTATATAAATGTCTCGTGACGTTAGTTAAACTATACTTGTAGCAATTTAAGTTCCATCAGATAATCGGTGAAATTCAAATTTACATATTTATTAATAGAATCCTGTCAAGCAAAATAATAATAATCTTCATCAACGTTTAACATCATTGAATATCATGTTTTACCTACATGATATTTTTAAACAGTTCCTAAGTTAATATATCTTTTCGTCAGATATACAGAGCAAAAAAGTATTACATTCAAAGTAGTGAAATCTCAAGTAAGTGATTATAGCAAAATCATGCAGCACAGTAAACAAATTTTACACACAATGGAAATCACATATAAGAAAATAAGACATATTACACACTTTTTGTAGCGAGTTTCTTACAACGTTACACTTGTAACCTCAACCATCAGATAGTATTACTAAATTAGCCGTGTCTATACCACTATGTGGAAGTATGCGCTATACATCAGGCAAGTAAACAATTTTTACACACAATGGAAATCACGTATATGAAAATAAGACATACTACACACTTTTGTAGCGAGTTTCTTACAACGTTACACTTGTAACCTCAACCATCAGATATTATTACAAAATTAGCCGTGTCTATACCACTATGTGGAAGTATGCGCTATACATCAGGCGATAGTGAAATTCCTTCAACATAGTTCTAACATCAATTAATTCAACGTTATGCTCCTATATAAAGTATATGTCGCTATGTCATTCCAACCACTCTCCATCAGGCAAACGTGGAAACATGGATTACCAGAGTTATGACGACAGTCAGCGCCACACTGTTATATTACCTATAGAGTTCTCCATTGTACAAGAATCAGTGAAATATATTTATAGATTTTTCAGCATATTATCAAGTTAGTCCAGGCAAAATACATAAACCAACGCAGACTATGAGCACATCACAGATTATAGAAGCGGAGTACATATACAACTCACCGGAGTTCGCTTCTGAAGTTATACAAATACATCTTGTATGTTATAGTTGGTCATATAGTTTTTCCATATCAGGTAATACTTTTTAATCAAACTTTATTCTTGAAATTTAATTTTTATGGAACTAAATCAACTTTTTCTCCAAAATCCAAATTTTTTCTTCCTCTCTCCACGGACTTCTTCTAGAATCCCCCACGGACTTCTATGTCATCAGCCAGAAAAAACAAAATCCGTCTTTTTCAGCCATTCCATCACAGAGCAATACAGCAAAGAGGCCGACATTTCGTTTTGCCGTACTTCGTGAACTCTTACGCCCCGTCTTCACCATACATCAGAACAAGATCAATATCCAGATATCCAGAAAGATTTATCCAATAAAATAATGAATTTTATTCAAAATTCCACTAATTAATTCATTAGTTTTTCCAATTTTATATTTTCTAATTTTTTATTTCATCATACATTTTTAAGCTTGGCAATTCTCGTTCCGCTCTGTCATCTAGATTCGCGCTATTATGTAAACAAACCCAAAATAAAATTTCAACGGGTTTTTTCTTTATTACAGATATGTATGTATCCGAATATGTGAGATCTCCAATTTGTGAATAGTGCATAAATTGCTGCATTCTAAACTATGTACAGTATTGCATTCAGTGCTCATCAAATTCGCCAAGGACATCTCACAAACTTCCTGGTGTTTTGTGAAACGTAAATACGCCGCAGATCAATTCGAAAAACAACGACGATATCTTCTGATACAAAGCAGGTACTCATCAGGGTAATTCTTCCGTTATATAGCTCAAAGTTCTCAATTAGTTTCAGCAATATACCCATTCCAATCATTTGTAATCATGGATCTAAACAATCATTGTATAGTCTGCCTTTGACTTCATAAACCCTCCCTAACAACTACCTACATAACAACAGATCCTTTACAATGTTACTCTTCAACGCATAATACAATAACAACTATTGTTAATACACAATACAATAGTTGGTTTACAGAACTTAATACATAGATCATTCCTTGATAATAATATATGGATTCAAATAAGATGCATTGCCTGTACATTACAATCTTTATACAATAAATTCAATCCAAGCTACTACAACAATTTACAATGAATTTCACTGAATATTCATTCAGTTTCTGCATGAACAAACTTCTTTTAAACAAGTATCAATAGATTTCCAGAACAGTTATTTTAAAATCACTAAAGTTTATACCTTTTGTGTCCACAGAATGACTGTTCAGACAGTCCCGACGTTACCCAGACAGTCTCACACCGCTCTTCATCCTGAGTCAGGCGGAAATCCATCCACTGGACTCTAGATCACTCAAAAGTCGCCGGGGACCCAGCCATCCTCTGGCTCTGGACAAGTCTTCATGCTAATATTATTATAAATCTGAGGAAAACAAATAATTTAAATATCACAGTATAAATATTATAAATATATTTATCTATTCAAAAAAGTGAGTAATTATTTATTGTTAATTTTTCTTAACGGAGCGTGAACATGATGATAATTACTCCGTTCTTGTGCTCTATGCCCCTCTCTACTGTTACGTGACCACCTGGTACCGTCACAACCTCTAATCTTCCGTGGTACAACCGCAGGTAGCGATTGTGAGTTAGTGCTGTGACGGTCCAATTTTACTTTCCCAAAAATAAACGATGAAAATTTTATATTAAATTTTACATAGTTTTATCGATAAAGTAACATAATAAATCGATAAAAAAAATTGTACGCAGTTAACATTACACCCGTACGTACAATCTTTTAATTTTAATTTTAATCATTACTTCATAATTCATTAACTGGTTAAGGACTTGAACCAGTATAAAGTCTGCACTAGAACACATGAAGAAGAATATCAAAGAAATGCTGAAATAATTGCCAAACTTGAGACAAACCTGAAGAATCTCACTACAAAATACTCGCTTGCTCAAGATGAAATAAAAGGATATGTAGCTGTATTAAATAGCTTAATGGGACAGGGAAGAGAATCATTAGAAGGGAATGGTATGAATGACTTAAGTGTAACCCATAACTACGAACAGCAATATGTTTCTAGTAAAACAAATAATGACAGTGAAACTGTAGCCAATGCAATAGAAATAGACTCTTCAGCATATTCCTCTCAAGCGACACTGAAAACACCAGAACTTAATGACTCACCACACAAAATAGCCGCCACTTCTTTTGTAAATACTGCTAAATCCATAAAACATAATATAGCTCAACAAAAACCAGTTAGTTCAACAAAAACCAAGGTATTTAGTGACTCGTTTGGTTTAGGACTTGGACCTATTATAAATGAGCATTCTAAAGATAGTGTGTTGAATACTTGCATGCCTAACATTACCTACTATGAACTTGTTAATAAAATTATAAGCGATGAACATGAAACTGAAAGTAATATTGTGATTTTGGTGGGAAATGGCCTTGACATCAGCAAAAAACAATTAATCTTAAGTCTGGAATTATTGATTCGGCTACGAGTAGCAAACAACTTGAACAAAATAGTACTTAGTACGTTTCCTTATTCCTGCTCATTCAGTAGAAGACAAAATGAGAAGATTCATATGTTAAATGACATTATATATAATGTAACTTCACTCAGTGATGACATCATCATATTTGACATAAATAAATTTATTAAAAACTTCACTATTAGAGAAAGCCGACAGTATTTACCTAACAAGGAAAAAAAATCTGTGGCAAAACTTATTTCACATTTATTAGATACCAACAATATTATTAGGAATAGCAATCTTATATCTGTAAATAGACAATGTTTAAACATATAGACTGGACAATGGGAAACTCTAATAAAACAGACTCTACCCAGCAAACTGTTAATTGTAGATCTTCTAATAGCTCTAGTCAATGTAATTTAGTCAAATCTAATAAAACAAAGCAGGAGATTACGTTGCTCCATCAGAATATTAATAGATTTAGCGGTAAAATACTAGAAATAGAACTATTTCTTTCTAGTCATTCATATTATAGCCTTCTATGTTTTACGGAAACATGGCTAAATAGTACAAATATGTCTTTCTCTTTGAATAATTTTAGAGTCGTGAGTAAATTTAACAGGACCCGAGCCCAGGGTGGAGGTACTATTATATTGGTAAAAACAAACGTAAAGGCTAAAGAACTCAAAGACGTTGCAAGTCTATCAGTGGAACGTATTTGTGAAATTTCATGTGTAGAGCTGGATAACCACATAGTTTTATGCGTATATAAGCCCCCTTCTGCAAATGTGGCCGATTTTATTGACATTCTTGAGGAAGCATTAAAGAGGGTTTCAAGTAGGAATAAATCCATATTATTGTGTGGAGACTTCAATATTAATCTATTTGTGGAGTCATCTAAGAAACGGAAATTTCTGCTACTCTGTAAATCCTTCAACCTAAAGGCTTTATTTGAAGAGCCTACTAGAACAACCACAAATACTTCTACATGCTTAGATAATATATACGTGGATTTTACAATAACTCAACAGTCAATCCTAGATAGTCTTCGTTCGGATCACAAGGGGCTTAGTGTGACATTTGCGGCTAAGACTGTAAGAACAGACATCGTAATATCATCTCGGCTTGTAACACAAAAGGCTAAAGCCACATTTAGAAGATCGGTAGAAAACGAGATCATGACTCTAACGACGGATTATGAAAACCCCGACCAAATGTTTAATGAACTATTTCAAATAATAATATCAGAATTTAACAGACATTTTCAAGCAAAACAAGTGAAAAAATCTGGGAAACTTAAATTTGCAGAATGGGCCACCAATGGCATTTACAAAAGTAGAGATACCCTTTATCAATTATATGAACAAAGAAGTAATTTTCCAAGTGAATTAATAAACAATCGTGTTAAAATGTATTCTCAAATATTCAAAAAAGTTTGTATAGCTGCTAAATCTATGTTTATTAAGAACAAAATAGTAAAGTCAGAAAATAAAATTAAAACTACATGGGATATTATCAAGAAAGAAACTGGTAGAGGTAAATTAAAAGAGAAATTATTTAAGTTGAACATTGATAATAATGTAATTTATGATAAACTTGACATTGCTAATGCATTTGAAAACTATTTTAGTAATATACCCATTAACTTGACAAATCATTTAGATGCATCTTCTTCAAGAGCAGTTTCAATTTTGAAGCAACACGTAGCACAACCAACGACGTCTTTTACTTTTCATTCGGTTACGGCTCAGGGGGTACTTAAGACTTTTAAAACGCTTAAATTAAAATTCACAGAAGATCTGTGGGGTCTTTCCATGAAAGTTTTAGACAACATCATATCTGTAATTGCTCCAAATTTAGCCTATATTTTCAATGCATGTATTGATAATGGAATATTTCCGTCATTATTAAAGCATAGTAAAATAATTCCCATATTTAAAAATGGATGCAAAGAGGACCCATCAAATTATAGACCTGTTTCTATACTCCCATCGATCAGCAAGATATTCGAAAAACTTCTATTAGAACAACTGCTTGCTTATTTCAACTCGAACCACATCTTGCATGACCAGCAGTTCGGATTTACCAAAGGCAGGTCAACCGTTGATGCCGGGTCTAACTTGGTTAAGTACATATTACACGCTTTTGAAGAAAAACACGACGTCATTGGAGTATTTTGCGACCTCAGCAAGGCCTTTGACTGCGTAAATCACGAAACCTTGCTGAGCAAACTGCAGTTCTATGGATTGGATCAAAGAGCCGTAGATGTTTTTGCGTCTTATCTCTCTGATAGAACGCAACGGGTCAGCGTAGACAATGTTAATTCGTCGGGAACTACGTATAAGATGGGTGTGCCCCAAGGCTCTGTCATTGGACCTTCCATGTTCTTGATCAATATGAATGATCTCCCATATATGTTACGAGACCAAGAAAATACGGAAGTTATACTTTTTGCGGATGACACTTCAATCCTATTTAAGATTAAAAGAGGTTCTAGTGACTATAGTTTTATAGAGAAAGTACTAAATGAAGCCAATATATGGTTTTCTGCTAGTGGAATGGTACTGAACCCGAACAAAACCAAGTGTGTTAAATTCACCATGCCCAATGTAGTCAAGGTGGATCCCGAAATTAAACTAATGGGTAAAAAAGTGGAATTGTCAAATACAACTACGTTTTTGGGTCTTACGCTAGATGCAAAACTTCAGTGGGGTCCGCATATTGATATTCTGGCAGGTAAACTAAGTTCAGCAGTATATGCTATCAGAGAAATACGTAAACTTACTGACCCAACAACAGCACGCATGGTGTATTATGCGTACTTTCACAGCTTGATGAGCTATGGGATTTTGCTATGGGGTACAGCAGCAAATGTATCGGACATTTTTGTTTTGCAAAAGCGGGCAGTGCGAGCTATTTACAATCTGAGCCAAAGAACATCACTAGTTGAAAAATTTAAAGAGGCCAAAATAATCACACTTTGCTCTTTGTACATTTACGAAAATATTATGTATGCTCGAAAAAATCTTGATTCTCTTAAAGAAAGGGCTGGGCCTCTGGCTCGAAGTCGCCGCCATAATCACAAGCTAGGCTATCCCCGAATCAGACTTTCAAAAAGCAGTAACTCCTTTGTTGGGAACTCAATACTATGTTATAATAAGGTTCCAAAGGAAGTTCTTGAACTAGGCGAGTCAGATTTTAAAAATTATGTTAAAAACTACCTGACACAAAAAGCATTTTATGGATTTAAGCAGTTTATAGAGGACAAACGGGTGTGGAAATTGTCCAGCTCTGAGAGGGATGAATTGAATTGCATAAAGGCGTCGAGCATGAGACGTTAACATCGTAAAAGTTCAATCTAACCTATTTTAATTGAAGAGTTAACTAACCGAACCGATGACAAGGCCCTTTTACAGCCGCATAATTTTATAGCATTTTTTAATTTATTATAATTGTTATACATTAGTTTGTTTAAGTTGTTGAGAAATTGTATTTTTGATTGTCAATAATTGTTCTGGACTTGTCCAAGTGTTTCGAATTGAATCCAATGGAAATAAATATATATGACTATGACTATGACTATGACTATTAATTATTAACAAAAGTGATGACTGGCCTCGTGGCTTAGTGGGTAGTAGCTCTGCCTGCGAAGCCGAGGGTCGTGGGTCGTGGTATTTGTGTGATGAATTCAAATGTTTGCACTGTGTCTGGGTGTTTCTATGTATAATAAGTATGTATTTAAAACTATATAAGTATTATATCAGCTATCTGGCCGCCATCACACAAGCGTTGCTTAGTTTGGGGTCAGATGGTGTTGTGTGTGAATTGTCCACCAATATTTAAAAGTATATACATACTGGCTATAACGCGCGATTGTTCGTCCGTGCAAAATAAATATTAAGATAACTGAGGCAGTATTTATCCATTGTAAGCTTTTATTTTTAAGACTTTATTAGTTTTCATACAAAATCAGCGAGCAACACGGAAGGGAGTAGGCATACACAGCGTTTCCCCTCTGTCAAAGTACAAGTCCGCGTGGACCGTGGAGTTTGATAATATACTGTGGCGTGGAATACACTGAGGGCGGGGCTAGATTTGTGAATGGTGCTTTATTTTTTATGTGTTAGTGATTTGGCTGTGTGAGTATGGTCGGCAATGGATCGGTACAGGTATGTTTTGTATGTAATAGTGCGGCTTTACGCTAGTGTGCAATTTTCCCCTCCCGCAAGAAATGACAGAAAGATTTGAACAATATTTTTTAGCAAAGGCTACTTCCCTTCCGTGCTTGCGCGGAAGATCGAGTTGCTCGATGTACAAAATATACAACAAACTTTGTTCTTCAACTATACCTAAGCCCATGTGGTGTCAGAATTACATAGTTCAGTTTTCTAAACAATAGTATACCCCATGTGACTCACTTATGCTGGGGCCATACCAACGTTTAATGTTAATGCCCGTTGTCGCGATAATTATTGCGATAATTTTTAACGCGTTAAAGTAGGTGGCTACACTTGAACGGGAAACGTGAATGTCCATTGTTGGCGATAAAAACGGCGTTAATTTTACTTGAATTCAAGCAAGGCGATTTTTTCATATAGTACTGCACTGCGCTCGTCACTCAGAGATGTAAGATGTTATATCTCTAAGTCCTATAATTTCTCTAAAAAATATTGCCCTTCAAACCGGAACATAGTAATTTTTGCATAGTACTGCTTGGCGGCAGAATAACTTAACTGGCAAAGGTACTTCCCCAGGGGCAATCTGTCAAGAGTACATAATACTTATAGCCCTACATAATATTCAGTCGGGTTAGACTTTAACCTGGAATTAATTAGTTACAGTCAGATTTTTTTGTGTCAATGTTTGGGGAGGTCATAAAAATAGCTCGTTACTCCATTCCATAACTATAGTACGTACATTTCAAAACAAAAAGGTGCGATAGATAAAAAAGTCTAACACGTACAAACACGTCCGATCCCTTCGCGCTCACGATGCATACTGACAATACGTAGTGTGGCCGCTTCATCGGATTAATTCTCGCGTTAATCTCTTTGACGTACCGCCACTTGGGTTATCGCCTAACGCCAAACGGCATTGTTATTGCCGTTGAAAAATTAACGCGGTAAGTAGTGGCCACACCTATGGTTAACGTCCATTATCGCGATAATTAACGGCATTTCCCGTTAGTATGGCCCCAGCATTATAGGTAGGCATATTGACTTTGTTGTAGTGTAATACACCTAATTAATGAAATCAATAATAACCTTTATCGAATGTTAAAATTGGACCGTACTTTGAAATATCGATATGTTTTAATTTTTGTCAAGCGCTAGCGTATATGTGAAAAATTGTTAATTTTTCAATGTATTAGTAGGTTCACTGATAAGCGTTTATGGATGTGTGTGGTGCAATCACAGACCCAGGTTGATAATGTGCAGCTATTGGTGTGTGAGTGGAGCTCTATTTGAATACTACGCGCATGTAGTAGTGATCGCGGGGGTAGGGGAAATGTGGCGACAAGCGTTTTGCAAGTAATTTGAGAGCTATGCCATTTCTATTACCTTATTATTTAGATTTCTGTGCTGACGAGAGACGAAAGTCACTATGGCGCACTGGGATGAATTTTGCCGTACATTGCGCGCATAAACATAAAAGAGTAAAATACATTCATACTAAACTATCGTTTAACCTGCCAGTCCTAAGCCTGGACAAAGTATGAAGGGAAGTTCATTTCACAAGATTTTTTTACATTAAAATCGGTACGTAAATTTAATCAGTTGATTTTACCCTAGTCTATTAATAGTCTTAATAGTAATAATTATAGTATTAATAGTAATAATTATAGTCTAAGCGTTTATTACGTTAACAATAAACATAAACGATTAAACGTAATCATCTATTCCGTTTATGGAGTAAACTAGTCGAACATTAAACGGTTCTTATACCCCGTTTACATTATTCCAGTCCAGCGACCGAATCCAGCGCTGGATTGCTTACTGGAATAATGTAAACCAGCACTGGGATGCATCAATCCAGTGCCAATGCATTCCAGTTCCGGTTTACATTATTCCAGTAAGCAATCCAGCGCTGGATTCGGTCGCTGGAAAAATGTAAACGGGGTATTAGCTAGTTCACTGTCGACGGTAAACGGTCTCGTTTACGTCGACGCCAAAACCGTCAACGACCCACCTCTAGCCTACACTACGTTTACTGATTTCCGATCTCCACTCCAGGGTAGCGATTCTAAATGCGATTCCGAATGGTTCGAAATCGGAATGACAATCCCTGTCTCTGTCATGCTAAACAGATAAGACAAAGACCGAGAGGTGACATTCTGTGTCGGATGCAACCGAATGGATTTAGAATCGCTAACCAGAGGCATCTGTATTATCTATTCTATGCCAGAGGGCCCGTCTACTCCAACGGTTATCAGGGTAGCGATTCTGAAACCATTCGGTTGCATCCGACACGGAATCTCATCTCTCGGTCTTTGTCATGCTAAACAGATAACAAAAAAACCGACAGATGAGATTCCGTGTCGGATGCAACCGAATGGTTTCAGAATCGCTACCCTGGGTAGCGATTCTAAATGCGATTCCGATTTCCATTAGATTGCATCCGACACGGAATCTCGGTAGCGATTCTGAAACCATTCGGTTGCATCCGACACGGAATCTCATCTCTCTGTCTTTGTCATGCTAAACAGATAAGACAAAGACCGAGATTCGATTACAACTCACTTAACATTTTACGTAGGTACATCGAGACGTTTACATAGAGAAACCTGCAATACCTATTACTGCCGTATTCCAAAGCTGTTTTTGAGGGTTCCGTACCCAAAGGGTAAAAACGGAACCCTTTTACTGAGACTTCGCTGTCCGTCCGTCCGTCCGTCCATCTATCACCAGGCTGTATCTCAAAAAACGGTGATAGCTAGACAGTTGAAATTTTCACAGATGATGTATTTATATTGCCGATATAACAACATGTACTAAAAATAAATTAAAATAAATATGGTGGGCTCCCATACAACTTAACTTAACAAACATACACACAAGATATAGAGCACCACCATGCCAAGACACGGCCATTGTCTTGAGGATGAATGAGGCTACGAATACTATAACTGCCTACTACAAATCACCTAACACCACAGAAATCTAAATAATTAAATTATTATTATTATATAAACTTCTGTGATTATTTAGATTTCTGTGCCTAGCAACTGGGGTGATTTGTAGTCCTGTCTTTATGTCCAGAAGACACAATAAAGAGCGGTTACGTGATTTTGTATCGGGCTAGCTTTTACCCGCGACTTCGTCCGCGCAAAATAAATATTAAGGTAAAACTGAGACAGTACTTACTTGTACATCATCATCATCATCAACAGCCCACTAAACGTTCCCACTACTGGGACTCGGGGCCTTCTCTCGCAAGGAGAGAGTTAAGGCCATAATCCACCACGCTGGCCAAGTGCGGGTTGGTGGATGACACACGACTTCGAAAGATTCTAGGTACATGTCGGTTTCCTCACGATGTTTTCCTTCACCGTTTTAAGTTAGCGGCATTATGCACATGACTTCGAAAAGACAGTGTGGTGCGTGTGGGGTTTGAACCCGGGGTCTCCAGATCGGCAGGCGCCGTACTTCCGACTAGACCAGCCGTAACTTAAGCCGGAATTACATTACGAAATTAGTGGCATGAAATTAATTTCATGACATTAGTTTTAACAACAGTTTCACATGTAATTTAATATTTTCGTAATGCATGCATTAATTTCATGAATGCAAATGAGTTTCGTGCCCTGCGCGATTTTTAGGTGAAATTAGTGTCATGCAACTAATTTCATAGTGTAGATGCGACGTGAAACTAGTGTCGCGAAAGCGCTTGTTCTGTGTGGACGTGTGTATTTTTATCATTGCGCGCGCTTCAAGCGTTAGAAATGGCAAACCAACGATGGAGTACAGATAAAAATATACAATTCATCAATGAATATCAGCGACAAGAGTGTCCCTGGGACTCGAAATAGTTTTTATAGCTCTCAGGATCTTCACCTGCTAATTCAGAGACTAACTTCATTGCACCCAAGTGCTATCTTGTTAACCATCCTCGAATCCACCAACGTCTTTTTTTTCTTGATAGTCTTTTTTATGTTTATATAAAAGCAACTCTTTAACTACATTGAATATAGCTTTGATGCTGATGGGGCCATGGTTACTGCGATACTGTCGATTTCACGACACTTTTTGTTTTACGAAATTACTTTCGCATATATCGAAACTACTTTCGTGAAACTGATTTCAACATGCATGACACTAATTTCGCAATGTAATTCCGGCTTTAGACCAGCCTAACTCCTTACTAAATGACCTCCATTACATCTCTAGTGTCACAGTATACTTAGAAGTTAGTATGGAACGAACTTATTATTACCGTTATTATTTAATTTCTATGTAACTTCCAAACCACACGACCAACAATGTTAAAATTTTCATGGAAATATAATAAAAATGTGTTCTTTCTAACAAAATAAGAATTAACGAAATTGAACAATGCAAACATGAGTTTTTTTTTATTTATTTTTTTATTCAAAATTTGCTACTCCACAGACTCCGGGGTCCGTGACTTTTGTTATTTCAAATCTTATTTATTTTTACATATTTCTTGGATAATTAGAAGAAGAGGAAAATAAGGGGGGAGTTGGGAACATTTTAAACCTAATACTAGTTAGTGCTCGTCTGTTGAGCCGATCACTACCGGTTGGGATTCCGCTAGCAATCGACTCGACATCGATTCTTTGCCTTATTGCCATTTGCCTAAGCCGCCTCCTCCCGGCCGAGAGCCTCCACTACGGCTGCATTTCTGTCCCTGATGGCCATCTGTAGGTTGAACTCTCGGATGGTCTTCGGTGATGCAGCCAACGCTCGCCGCACGAACCGACCGATGGCGTCGTCGGTGTCGTCAGCGTAGTACGTGAAGGTCCCCGTGTGCCGTGAGATTGCAACAACCGCATGGGGCACGCTCTCGTGCAGCTTCATGTTTGCCTTGGTTTTTATTGCGATTACCGACTCATATGTCAGTCCCTGAGCTTCATGGATGGTGAGGATACGTGACCCTGTGCCTGACCCATAACCCTGGTTTGTCAGGGTCTCCTTCTCCTCTTGAGTGTGAACTAAGAAGAGGGTGTTTGGTAGGGTGTTGGGTATTTGCGCTCCCTTGTACCTTTTCTGCTCTAGGGACTTTATACGAGGTGCTGAGGACGCAAACATGAGTTACAACCAAATACACATTCTGACTTTCACCCCGTCCTGCAAGAAAACCGTGCAGAATTTGGGGATTAAAAGTAGACAGCTACCATCTACTTAGTATGAACTTAAATCTTGTCAAGTTTCATTTGAATTGAATCAGTAGTTTCGGCGTGATGAGAGTTCCCTATACAGAAAGACAGACAGACAGACATGAAAGAAAAAAAATACAGTTTCGCCATCAGTATCGACTATGGAGTGCCCCCAAAAATTTTTTTCAAAATATCTTTTGTACAGAATTCGATCCGCTACAGTTTTATTTTAAGTATAGATAGCGCCATCTATGAAATTTTGATTGTACTATTTTAACTTTACAAACGCAAGTCTACGGTATGTTTGTGTAAGTCTATCCTAATAACTCATTTCGAAGAGGACTTAACAGTCTTCACAAAAATACACAGATGTCGTTGTTCAACCAAAAATTTAAAAAAATATTTTGGTGATTTTCTACGTATTGTGTTTAGTATGGGTGTGGCCATGCTTAGAAGACTTATTTAGACGACAATGCTTTGGAGATTTATTCCAGCAGGGTAGCGATTCTAAATGCGATTCCAATGGTTCGGAATCGGTATGACAATACCTGTCTCTGTCATGCTAAACAGATAAGACAAAGACCGAGAGATGAGATTCCGTGTCGGATGCAACCGAATGGTTTCAGAATCGCTACCCTCAGTGTTCATTGATAGTTCGCTAAGAACAGTCACGTCGCGAAATCCGCGGGTGAAAAAGAGTCCACTCATCTAAACAAACGCCGCCGCGTCGCGTCGCCGAGCGCTGTACGTAAAGTGTCGACTATGACCTAGATTCCGTACCGCGATGCCCTGTGGCTAACTTTGCATTTTTATTGTTAAGGCGAAGTCATACTTGACTTCAATAATTAATCATGGCTAGCTCAAGTACCAGTCATATTACATTAAAAACAGAAACTGAGCGCATGCTGTATTCTCGTTACCGCGAAGAAATGGCAGAGCGAGAAAAAATTGAAAATGTGGTAAGAACCTTACAGAAGGAAATTGAAAAGCTCCAAGAGCAAGTTAAAACTTTAACGATAGAAAAAGTCGACAAAAGTAACGATCGTACGGAAGAATGTTCTTCTCAGCAAGCAGATTACTGTACGGATGAAGAAGAACTAGCCAAAGAAACTGAGTGGGTAAGAGCATTATCTAGGAAAAAAAAAAGAAAATTGAACACCTCACCAATTCCTATTACTCCGTCACCGCAAAAAAAAGATAGCAGCAGTACAGTTGCTCCTAAAAAAGTACCACAACCACCACCTATAATAATAGACGGTGTTAAGGACTATCAAACTTTCTTTGATAACCTCTCACATACACAACCAGGAGACTCCTTCCAGGTTAAAATGTTACATGGAGATAGCGTCAAGGTTAACGCTTTTAGCGAAAATGCCTATAGAGCTATTATTAACTTCTTAGACGAAAAAAAATTCCTATGGCATTCTTATGAAAACAAGCAAGAGAGACCCATTAGAGTTATGGCTAAACAGTTGCATTCAACTTGCAAGCCAAACAGAATTACTGAAGACTTGAAAGAAAAGGGCTTTAAGATTGAGAATGTAGTGAACAAACTGAGGTGGAAAAATAAAGAACCGCTCAACATGTTTGTGCTTACATTCTCTAAAGATCAAGACATCAAGAAAATTTATGAAATTAAGTCTATACTGGGGTGCAAAGTTGAAATTCAGGCTTTGAGAACAACAAAACTTGTTCCACAGTGTAAGAGATGTCAAGCATACGGACATACACAGAAGTACTGTGCAAAGGAACCAAGATGTGTTAAATGTACTGGCAAACATCTAGGGTAATGTAACGTACCTACGGACATTTTTGACTGCTACAACTTTGAATTAACCTATCTCTGTATAGAATTAAGGTATTTAAGCGACAGAGACTTTATTTTTTAGGGCATATAATCTGGAACAACAGAGGCTATTAAATGAAGCTTAAGTGTTACTAGATGTTTTTTTTATAAAATAATTTCTAAAAGTGGTCATTTGTCCTAAGGTACGTTACATGTTTGTACCTTGGTACACCTTTGTGTGTACCTTGGGACAAAATAAAACAAATACATTTAGTTTAGAGCAGTCTTGTAATCACTTTAAATTAAATGAATACTACAACAGAGATCAACATTAACATGAACATCTTCAATAACAAAACTATGTTTTACTTAAGAACTAATCTTTCCTTATAAATTTTTGTAACAGTCGTACCATCTCTGGAGTGACCAAAATATTTGCACTGTAATCTTCTTTTGACTGAAATTCTTCTTTATCCATTTGAATGCGCTCAATATCCGAACTAAGAGGTTGTTTATTATATTTTCTGGACCATAATCATCTGCAGTTATAATTGTGCTTGTTGGTGGCTCTGGTTGCTTTGTGACTAAGCATTGAGCAAAATCATCGTCTGTTAATGTATGTATTATCGTAAAATGGATAAATTCCTGTAGAGTTGAATCCGTTTATAATATTTTTTGGTAAAGATACATGGTAGGTATTAAGCATTGTTCATAGATACAAACATTGATGGTACCTTGGGACGCGTCCTAAGGTACAAACAAAGTCATGTCCCAAGGTACAAACACAGCAATATTTTAACAAAATAAGATTATTTTAATTTTTAGCATAGGAAATTGTTTCGCTATTTATCGAATTGTAGAAAGAAAACAACAAATTATATATATGTCATATCTTTCTGTCAATTATGTGCATACATTACAAAGGTAACATACGTCAAAAAACTACAAAAATCTTACTTTTGACTCCAAAAAACTTCACGATGTCCTCACAACTCGCTCAACGCCGGAATGATCACGTGACTCACAAGTGTTGTCAAATGATAAAAATGCTACCCATATGGTAGAATGAAGCGTTTTAAATGTGGCTAGTTTTTGAAATAAAATCAATGTCCCAAGGTAAAAGCGTCCTAAGGTACGTTACATAACCCTAACTATAGACTGCAAGAAACAAGCAGAAGAAAAACCAAAATGTGTACATTGCGGCGCTCCACATCCTGCTAACTATAGAGGTTGTATAGTAGCCAAAGAATTTCAAAGCATTAAAAATAAAAACATCAAAAAAGTAACTGCCACGGCTCCACGTTCGCAACAAATAACTAATAAAGTTGATAACAACACTAATCCAAGGACCTCAAAGATCCAAGGTACTAATAATAAAACTTCATTTGCCCAAGTAGTTTCTACCAATACCCACCATGTAACAGCAAATGACAGTGACAAAAAATTAGACCAGATCCTCAAACTAATGAACTCGTTTGATGAACGATTAAAGAAATTAGAAAATAGCAAGAATTGTGCCATATCCAGGAATAAGTAATGGCTAATTTAAAGATCATGACTTGGAATTCCAACGGGCTATTGCAACATCAAAACGAGTTACAATTAGTCCTAGACACAAAAAACATTGACATATGCTTGATATCAGAAACACATTTCACTAAACAGTGCTATGTAACATTCAGAGGTTACAAAGTTTACCATGCGCTGCATCCTGATAATACTGCAAAAGGTGGAAGTGCAGTTATTATCAAAGAAAATTTATTTCATTATGAAGAATACAGGCATGAAGAAAGAGAAATACAATCCGCAGCCGTCTGTGTGAAAACCAAGCTATACACCCTCACAGTAGCGTCAATCTACTGTCCACCAAAGCATGCATTAAAAAAGGAGCAATATATAAATTACTTAAACCATTTTAATAACCGATATATCATTGGAGGAGATTTCAATGCTAAAAATCTATATTGGGGCTCTCGACTTACGAATACTAAAGCGCTACGAGGGTAGCGATTCTGAAACCATTCGGTTGCATCCGACACGGAATCTCATCTCTCGGTCTTTGTCTTATCTGTTTAGCATGACAGAGACAGGTATTGTCATACCGATTCCGAACCATTGGAATCGCATTTAGAATCGCTACCCTGCTGGAATAAATCTCCAAAGCATTGTCGTCTAAATAAGTCTTCTAAGCATGGCCACACCCATACTAAACACAATACGTAAAAATCACCAAAATATTTTTTAAATTTTTGGTTGAACAACGACATCTGTGTATTTTTGTGAAGACTGTTAAGAGCGGGCCTAGTGCCAGGAAAAAATCAAATTTCACCCGCGCGTCGCCCTTCCCCTCTCCAATACGCCGCATCGCCGCGAGTAAGATAGAAGCATATAGAAGCTACGATCACTCAAGGTCATCGTTCCCCGAAATCCAGTATATGAAAACATTCAGATTAATCATAGATGTTTTTAAAAAAATACATCAATTTGTTTTTTATTGTCTATATACACACAATAAACCATTCATTGAAAAACAGTCGAATGAAAGAAATGAAAACTAAATATGACTGAATCACAAGATTTAGTCATTTATTTATTTAATATGTAGTCGTGTTTTATAATTAAATAAATGCGTGTTTTACGATATCATATATAAAAAGGGCATTTTGCCTATTGCTTAAATTGTCTATTGCTTAAAAAAATGTGTGCACTTAGACCGCACAGTAGAAGTGAACACTTTATTAGGAGTTTTATTTATTTATTCTGTAATAATATAATATGTAACCGCAACTTTGATATATTTTGTAATACTAAATAGCATGACCATGTTAGTAGGATAAATAGAAAAAAGACATTAATCAAACTTTGTATTTTTAAAATTAAATGTAAATCAAAATAGCACAGCGACACTGCAGTGAAGAGCAGCTGTATCTTTTTCATTCGGGTACCCTTGGCGGTCCCTAGTTCACCCGATGGAGCTTTTCATCTTGGATCGCAACAGATCAGCTTCACTTACAGCTCCCGGAAAAAAATCTGGCGCACCACCAAAAGTAGTTTTCATTCCGAAAAAAGGAATAGATTTCATCCCCACGTCACGTTCTTCCGCCGCGTTAGCGCTAATAGAAAGATACGAGCTAAGCTCACCTTAGGTTATAATATAACTAAGTACAGTAAGTACACGTAACATTACGATAAATCACAGATACTGTAAGAGTTACTAATAAATGCGCGTGTAGGTACAATTATTAAGTTTCTATTTTTACATAGTATCTAAATTGAGAACAAAGAACGAAAGATGTTGAAAGAAAGAAAGAGGTGGACTGATATTGATGAGTTTAGATAAATATGTATACTAGGTTTCTGATTAACCTGTACTCTGCATTTATTTTTGGATAATTCAGGTAACATTGTATGTGGATGCTAGAACTAATAATGATTAGGTAGATACATATTTAATAATAATGAAATTTACATAAATATGTAAGTAATATTTTTCTATTTAACAACCGCCAAACAAACAAACACCTCAGTTCAAAATACCAGAAATCAAATTACCTAATGGTTGTTTCACTTAATGTTGTTGTTATTGGTTTAAATATATTTAAACTAGGTTTAAATATATTTAATATTTATTTATTAGTATTTGTAATCATTGTACATAATATTTTCTTGTTTTTTTAAAGCACAAACATGTAGATTATTTACCAATCTATTTACCCGAAAATACGTTTCGTTTTCAAGTATAGACAATGTGTGGTTGTGTCGGTTTCCATCTGTGTAAAAAATAAAATAAAGTGGCCAAGTGCGAGTTGGACTCGCCCATGAAGGGTTCCGTAGCAGCAAGTAACATAATATACATAGTACATATAGTTCTTGTAGTTCGTTGTAACTTTGATCGAAATTTCAATAATAGTGTATTTATGACGTACTAAAAAAAACTACTCATCAGATTGAGTTCAAACTAATTTTCGTTGGTAGTTTACATGGTAATTTACATCATATATATTTTTTTTGAGTTTTCATTCTCTTTAGAAGTTAGAGGGGGGGACACACACATTTTACCACTTTGGAAGTGTATCTGGCGCAAATTATTCAGTCTAGATGAAAATGAGTTTGAAAACCTCAACATCATTTTTGAAGACCTATCGATAGACACACCACAAGTGTAGGTCGGATGAAAAAAAAATTGTTGAGTTTCAATTCTCAGTATGGGGGGCAACCCTAATTTTTCTTTTTTTTAATTTTTTTGTTCAAATCTTAATGCAATTTACAGAATACATCTACTTACCAAGTTTCAACAGTGTAGTTCCCATAGTTTCGGCAAAAAGTGGCTGTGACATACGGACGGACAGACAGACAGACATGACGAATCTATATGGGTTCCATTTTTACGTTTTACGGAACCCTAAAAAAGTATTGCTGAAGTAATTACCATCTAGACACACTGAACCCCATGTCATCAAAAATAAGTAAAACTTGAAGCCCACTATAGTGATAACATTATACATGTAAATAGAAAACATCTGTAAAAGTATAAACGTCACCTGTCAGAAAACACTTTTCAAACAATCTTGATTTAGGAAAGGATTCTTAACATGATTTTAATTTCCAGATAGCTAATGTTACGTATAACTTAACTACCCATTGTTGGTATCGAAAAATACAAATATGTCTAAGAGAAAATAAAACCAATCAGAAAGTGAACAAATTCACAGGCAACAGCTTGCTTGCTTGCTTGTATTATTTATAATAAATTTTAAACCAACAATTTTAAAAACAAGAAAGATCACATTGTTTGTAAGGAAAAATCTTCCTACCTACCTTCAAAACTACTGGACTTATTTCTTTTCTTCATTATATTACTACCTTATTCTTAATTACCGTAGCACCATTAGCCCTTCACGTGCTTTACGCAAAGCAATCAAAGCATAGTTGCGTAAGCAAAGCTCTCTATTGGAAGACGGATTGTGACATGTATAGGTACGTTTTAACACGTTATAATGTTGGTACTAGCCTGTTCGGAATTTCAATTACGCAAATTAATTTATATGGAATTTCAATTACAATAGAAATAAAGGAGACTGCTCATTTTTGCCCCACGTCGTTTCAAGTTTAGGTACTTAGGTAATTAGCCCCGGAGACCTAAAATTTTATTTAAGTAAATTAACATTTAATTAAATAATGCAAACTGTACATTCAAAACTAACGTGCCAAGCGGGGATTGCAAATTGGTGTGATTAAAAGTACTTTAATGACTGTACCTAAAGCCAGCCATGTTTTTCTCTTTTTTTCTTCTGTTGACGTTTACGTAAAGTGAACGTGCTTGTGTCATTTTGCCCGGATTGCGACATTCTAGTTTTGGCGCCAACGTGAAAAAAACATGTCGCCTTATTGTATTATTTTCTTTAACTTGTGTATTTTCGAGTGGCAATGTGCAATATAATTATTAGGTGGGTTATTACAAATTACTATTTCATGTTCGTGAACGTACTTCTTTGACGGTTTTTAGTAAAATATATAATAATATAATATAATATTTGATAAACACTGTGAATATATAATAAGAATATGTGATAATGATCTAGTCGGCACGTACGGACTGTTCCACGAGTTTTCTTCAAATGCGTACAGGGTTAACCAAAAACATATATATCAAGACACATGCTGGAAAGTTTACCATGAAATATACATTCTCCTTTCTCCCTATTTTAATAGATCTAATGCTCAGCGGACGTGCCACGATGGATCGTCTGCTGATAAACATATTCATCAAGTTTGCATTTCTTTAATCTGAAAAGTTTATGTTAAAAAAATACTTAAAACATTATTTTCCGCAGACCTCAATTCATAAATATTTTCTGATCGTTTGTTTCAATTGTCACTAAAACTTAAAACTATTAATTTATTCATCATACAAAATTTATTATGTACACAATGACTTGTTTGGGTTTTTGCATGTACTACCACAGACTGCTCTTTTATTAAATTGAATTTTTAAAATGTATTAAATTTATTAAAAACAATGTTGGTAAACTTATCTTTTTAACAATAATAGATACCTACCTACTTTTTTACCTATTATTGTACATACTACGAACCTATTCCAAAACAAATTTTGACTTACCTAACTAAAACATACATTAAGTACCTGACTAAAATTCCAAAATGTTTACGTTTAGTTCTCTTTTTTCGCAGAAAACTTATTATCCTTTCATCCCATTTTTTTAATTCACGCACGCATTTGCCTGACAGAGCGTCCGTAAACAACCTTCCACATCGAGCGTTGCCCGACAACTGACCAGGACCCAAAGGTCTATTTAATATCTAACCTGGTACGCATAAAGTCGACAATAGCATGACACAGTTTAGAGTGGAAATTAATTTGAATTCGGGAGTCAGTTTTTGACCAAGTTTTATTTAATTACGCAAAAATTGAACATAAATTCAAAAAACTATTCGGTTACTTAAATAGAGCGTAAAATTAGACATTTTATTAGCGAAAAATAATGTGGGGTCATCGCTGATAATTTCGAGTACTCGAATTAAAATGGGTTTTTTCGGTGTAATTTTTATTTTTTTATTGTAAAAAAATCTGATCTATTTTTTAAATTCTATCCGGTCATTGTGCTTCTCCTTGGTTGTACCCACACGTCAATATTTTTATTGTTATAGTTTTATCTTTCTTAACGACGGTGAGTGGCGTCGAAAATGACCTTTTTTGCATTTTCTGGCTTTAGGCGCGCTCTTAAGTCCTCTTCGAAATGAGTTATTAGGATAGACTTACACAAGCATACCGTAGACTTGCGTTTGTAAAGTTAAAATAGTACAATCAAAATTTCATAGATGGCGCTATCTATACTTAAAATAAAACTGTAGCGGATCGAATTCTGTACAAAAGATATTTTGAAAAAAATTTTTGGGGGCACTCCATATTCGATACTGATGGCGAAACTGTATTTTTTTTCTTTCATGTCTGTCTGTCTGTCTTTCTGTATAGGGAACTCTCATCACGCCGAAACTACTGATTCAATTCAAATGAAACTTGACAAGATTTAAGTTCATACTAAGTAGATGGTAGCTGTCTACTTTTAATCCCCAAATTCTGCACGGTTTTCTTGCAGGACGGGGTGAAAGTCAGAATGTGTATTTGGTTGTAACTCATGTTTGCGTCCTCAGCACCTCGTATAAAGTCCCTAGAGCAGAAAAGGTACAAGGGAGCGCAAATACCCAACACCCTACCAAACACCCTCTTCTTAGTTCACACTCAAGAGGAGAAGGAGACCCTGACAAACCAGGGTTATGGGTCAGGCACAGGGTCACGTATCCTCACCATCCATGAAGCTCAGGGACTGACATATGAGTCGGTAATCGCAATAAAAACCAAGGCAAACATGAAGCTGCACGAGAGCGTGCCCCATGCGGTTGTTGCAATCTCACGGCACACGGGGACCTTCACGTACTACGCTGACGACCATGCGCGGCTCCAGGGGGGGGGTCACGGGGGACATGACCCCCCCCAAAATCATACGTGGGGCGATACTTGTAAAGTCTTTTTTATCTTTTTTACTCGATTTATTGTATTTCTACTCGTGACCCCCCCCAAAATCTGAGGCTGCGTGCTGGTGACCCCCCCCAAAACTCGAGGCTGGGACCGCGCCTGCTGACGACACCGACGACGCCATCGGTCGGTTCGTGCGGCGAGCGTTGGCTGCATCACCGAAGACCATCCGAGAGTTCAACCTACAGATGGCCATCAGGGACAGAAATGCAGCCGTAGTGGAGGCTCTCGGCCGGGAGGAGGCGGCTTAGGCAAATGGCAATAAGGCAAAGAATCGATGTCGAGTCGATTGCTAGCGGAATCCCAACCGGTAGTGATCGGCTCAACAGACGAGCACTAACTAGTATTAGGTTTAAAATGTTCCCAACTCCCCCCTTATTTTCCTCTTCTTCTAATTATCCAAGAAATATGTAAAAATAAATAAGATTTGAAATAACAAAAGTCACGGACCCCGGAGTCTGTGGAGTAGCAAATTTTGAATAAAAAAAAAAATAAAAAAAAACTCATGTTTGCATTGTTCAATTTCGTTAATTCTTATTTTGTTAGAAAGAACACATTTTTATTATATTTCCATGAAAATTTTAACATTGTTGGTCGTGTGGTTTGGAAGTTACATAGAAATTAAATAATAACGGTAATAATAAGTTCGTTCCATACCAACTTCTAAGTATACTGTGACACTAGAGATGTAATGGAGGTCATTTAGTAAGGAGTTAGGCTGGTCTAAGTTACGGCTGGTCTAGTCGGAAGTACGGCGCCTGCCGATCTGGAGACCCCGGGTTCAAACCCCACACGCACCACACTGTCTTTTCGAAGTCATGTGCATAATGCCGCTAACTTAAAACGGTGAAGGAAAACATCGTGAGGAAACCGACATGTACCTAGAATCTTTCGAAGTCGTGTGTCATCCACCAACCCGCACTTGGCCAGCGTGGTGGATTATGGCCTTAACTCTCTCCTTGCGAGAGAAGGCCCCGAGTCCCAGTAGTGGGAACGTTTAGTGGGCTGTTGATGATGATGATGATGTACAAGTAAGTACTGTCTCAGTTTTACCTTAATATTTATTTTGCGCGGACGAAGTCGCGGGTAAAAGCTAGCCCGATACAAAATCACGTAACCGCTCTTTATTGTGTCTTCTGGACATAAAGACAGGACTACAAATCACCCCAGTTGCTAGGCACAGAAATCTAAATAATCACAGAAGTTTATATAATAATAATAATTTAATTATTTAGATTTCTGTGGTGTTAGGTGATTTGTAGTAGGCAGTTATAGTATTCGTAGCCTCATTCATCCTCAAGACAATGGCCGTGTCTTGGCATGGTGGTGCTCTATATCTTGTGTGTATGTTTGTTAAGTTAAGTTGTATGGGAGCCCACCATATTTATTTTAATTTATTTTTAGTACATGTTGTTATATCGGCAATATAAATACATCATCTGTGAAAATTTCAACTGTCTAGCTATCACCGTTTTTTGAGATACAGCCTGGTGATAGATGGACGGACGGACGGACGGACAGCGAAGTCTCAGTAAAAGGGTTCCGTTTTTACCCTTTGGGTACGGAACCCTCAAAAACAGCTTTGGAATACGGCAGTAATAGGTATTGCAGGTTTCTCTATGTAAACGTCTCGATGTACCTACGTAAAATGTCAAGTGAGTTGTAATCGAATTCAGGAGGAGGTTGTCAATTCGGCTGTATGTTTTTTTTGTACCTTAAATATGAAATGACACCTACGTACCTATATGTTATGTTATGCGATAGGTCCGTCAATAGTGAATGATTCATTCTTTGTTCGGTAGACAGGTATAGGTACTTCAGTGGTGGTCCCATCTATATAAATCAATGGATGTGCCCGGCTAGGTATGTTGCGGTTCTACTTATTTTGGTTGTTGACAACGAATAGCGATAGGTATAAACGTTCGGTGTTCACCCGCTTCCTACAATCGACTAAATCGGAAAGAGTGAGCTCACTCTTCCCAACGATAACATATGTAATTCCGTGTGCCTGAATTTTAGGCGGTCACATCCATTGATTTATATCGATGTGTGGTCCCATATAAAATTGTATCAGCAGAAATAAGAAATAACAGCAATGAAAACGGTAAATTGAACTCAAAATATTTGACCAATTTTTTGTAGGGAATAATACCTATTCTTGTATTTTGACACGGAGGAACTACCATCCAGTCATCGCCTTCTATGAAAAATGTTTAACCTAGGTAAAAAGCTCGGATTAGTAGGTACAAAATGATATTACAATATAATAATTAAATCTTTATATTATATTTTCGTAATAAGTAATTAAACTTAAGTAATATTGACATTTAACAGCTAATTAATGTTTAACATTCATTTATTTATTCAAATATTCCTAACTACGTTACTGATATATCACAATATTCACAATAGTACAATTATCTCAACGTGGCGAATCGTTGGCGTAATAAGGTCTCCAAACTTCTTGGCTGGCAGCACCGTAGAGTTGTTTTATTTCCTCGTTGGCGTCGCAGGACGGAAGCCCACTGGGTTCTCCTGGTAGCTCAGTCGTGATGGAGATCCCTCCATCTATGTCACTTATTTTGAACTGTTCTAAGTTGTGCTTATCGGCAGAACTATGAAGATGAAGGTGGATTTGGTTCTGATTGACGGTAGAATATACGTTCGGAAGTATAACTTGAGCGCTTGGATTTATGTAGGAAGGTTGTGGGTGCAAACAGGCGGGGTTGTTGTTGAAGTTATTATAACTATAGTTGTTGAAGTTGTAGTTTGTAGCTGGCCATGAGTAGCTGGGTTCGTATCGCTGCGTCGCGCCTGTGGTACTGAGTTCTGTTAGCGAGGAGGTTGTTCCTGGGCTGCTTTTGGCGAAGCTTGGCGTGCTGGACTGGTAGTTGTAGTCACCATGGCCGATGGGAATGGCGTCCAACACTGGAAGATAGAGATAAGATGGATCAGTTACGTGGATGGTAATGACTAGCAGAAATAAAGAGATGTACTAAGATGAGTCGGAAGCGTGGATAAGCAATTAATTTATCAGTGGATCTAAGAAAACTAGAGATTTTAGACTCGTGTAATATGGGCATATAATGTTAACGACATACCACAAACATAACGACTGTTAAGAACTGACTGTCGTCGTCGTGTCGTGACTGACTGAAGACTGTCGTTAAGAAAGTGATGCAAATTTCAAAAAGCCCAGAAGTAGAGGTGGAGCCTAAGCTACGTGGTGCGGCAAGGTGTGAAAGATGTGAGGTGCCTGGGTTCTTGCCATTATACACAATATTTTACCACCAGGTGGTGGTAAAATATTGTAACTTCTGAATAAAATCAGTTTAACATACCTAACACTTTGGAATATTTAGTGTTTACAACAGTAAGTTTTTCGAAAAACTTCAGGGTCTGATCCTGTAGTAAATGTACCGAGCTTCCAATAGTTAATATGTCGTTTCTGAGAAGTCTTGCGTAATTACAATCTACAAACACAGATTTCAACTGAAATCTGTATTTTCCTCTCTGTTTAGGTACTTAAGTAAATTTTCAGTATAAAACTAACTGCTTCAGTTGTGGGAACATAAACTGGACAAATACAGTTTCCTCTTTATTTCAATGCATAATTAAATGACATTATGGATGTACATTGTACATATATGTATATCAATCAAATAACCCAATGAATGTTCCCACGGGCGAAATTAGGTGCTTTTTTAATGAGGAGAGCGTCAAGGTAATCATACACTACTCTGTCCCATTGTCCCAATTTGAGTTGGCATATGTCGTCCATACCCTTTTCATCGTAAAGCCAGAAAAACACTAAAGAGGTGCAAAAGGGTTTAGAACGTACGATATCAGGCCTGGCGTGGAACATTCTCACTTCTGGGCTACCACGGCTTATAACGGTAAATAAATACAGCTAAGCAAAAATTATATTGTCGCTATCACAAAATTGGTATCTATCCTGCGGTGAACCGCTCCATTACCGTGGATATAAAACGAGGAAATTTATTATCAAAATTATTGAGTAAATGCGACGCGTTTAGTATTAAAATTATTAATAAGCCGGAATTAAGGACGGTGATATCCACGTTATGGGTAAAGCTGATAACATAGTAGGTACCTATTGACTCGTAGCATTAGGCCTAGCATTAGGTACCTATAGGATGCTAGGCTCGGGAACCTTCATGTGCACCCTGGGCGTCGCACAAAAAATTGTCTCGGTGGCATTTTGTTGTGTGACGGCAAACCCCGGCAGGGGATCGAAATTCCATTCGGCCTCATCGCTCTACGAGCATTGCATCTAGATGTCTAGAAGTTCGGGGTAACAGACTGGAAGACTTGGGAACTTTACTCGGCTGATACTCTGTAATCGGCCAACTAAAATCCCTAAATCTCCTAGATGACGTCCTCTGCGAGCACTTTGATAAGCAGAGTACTCAAAGTAGAAAGGACTAGATCCACGATGTGGCCACAAAAGCTGAACCGTTAAGGTCAAGGGAGTGGATCTCTCACTGCCGACAGTGAGGTCGTGTGAGGCGGAGGAGCGAGTAGGGAAGCCTTTTTGATAGCTGATAGTCAACTATTCTGTGGCAGTAAACGCCTACTTAGAGAGTAGTTTATACCCTAAGGGCCAAAACTGCGTGACGCGAGCGCGGACGTAGTTCCATACAAAACTCGCCCGTTTTTAGGGACCGCGTGCGAGCGACCGCTTCGCGCAGTTTCGGCCCCTAAGACTTTTAAGAGTTCCTTACCAGGAGGTATGTGCAGCGGGGGCTCCGGCTTGTAATAAGGTGGTTGGAGGGGGCCGTACGTCGAGTACATGGCCGTAGTCGAGGGGTACCCGGTGTTCCACTCGCTAGCCCCCAGGATGGCGCCGCTGCCATCTGAAACAAGAGATAGAAAATCGTAGGATTATGACACATTCAATGAGTTGGTCGGCAAACTGTCACCATAAAACAAGTTGGTGATCATACTGTGACAACAAAAATAACGAGTTGGTGATTCTACTTAGCTCTCTATTCAATGAGCTTGGTGAGTAAACTGTTACGTTGCACAAAAGCAATGACTTGGTGGGTCAATATCTGTCACCATAAAACAAGTTGGTGGTAAAAGTGTGACAACAAGAATAACGCATCTATGAATCGATGGCATAATTTTGATGTATGTATATTGTATACAATGAATTTGGCGATCAAACTGTTACCGAACTTTGTTCAGTTTTTCATTGCTTAAAGATACGGACAAAACAAAATTTTCTAAAAACAAGACCCTTGCGATCTAGCTTGAACAACCTAGCTAGATCGATCCCCTCAACCCCAAAACCCTCTGCATACTAAGTTTCATAAAAACCTTGCAGTCGTTTCCGAGATTCAGATTCTACATACATGTTTTGTGTTTCTATGTATAATAAGTATGTATTTAAAACTAAATATGTATTATATCAGCTATCTGGCCACCATCATACAAGCTTTGCTTAGTTTGGGGTCAGATGGTGTTGTGTGTGAATTGTCCACCAATATTTATTTATTTGCAAACTTCATGTCTAGTTTCTTAGCCGTTTTAATTCTGATATTTAAATTGGGTAGTATACAAGTAACATAGCAAATAGCATGTATGTAGCAAGCCCCCCATTTTCATGCATGGCACATGAAATTGGCTCCCAAGATCACGGGTAAATAGATCTGTGGACATGACTGTCAATTGACTCGCTCCATCATACAACCACGTGTAAATACCTATTCTACCATTAATAACACTAGCGCCACAAACAACGGCTTACGGGAAAATGCAAAATCCCACCGTTGTAACTCCATTGACGCATTTTCGCAGGAACTCATTGAGCATTCGGGGCCGATTTCTATATTTTTTTCTTTAAAATAATGAGTAAGCTGGTACGCACTGAGCTCGTCACCTAATTTCCTTATAAAAATAGCAATTTGTCTCTTATTAGCATTCTATACGCGTGGTCGGTGTTAGCATGTGGATGGTTGGATTTTGTGCGACTAAAATTATATGTATAATTTTATTGCTGATTCAAACAACATTATACTGAATATTTTTAAGTATTATATTATATTAACCGGCAAACATCATGAGCATGCGCTGCACTGCACTTCAGGGCGCTCGGAATTGTGTAATCGTTGAGAAGAGTGAGCTCACTCTTTCCGTTCTAGTCGGTTGCAGGAAGCGGTGGACGCCGGACGTTTTTACCTATCACTATTCGTTGTCATCAACCAAAATAAGTAGAACCACAGCATATCTCGCCGCTAGCGATTCTAGGTCAAGTAGATTGGTTGTTTGTAAACCACTTACGATACACACAGAGACGCAGTTTATTACCAGTTTCAAGGTGCTCAGGGCACATCCATTGGTTTATATCGATGATGGGCGTAGGTTGAGAACGCTGATGCGTAAGTTTAAGTTCAGTATTTTTGCCGGTAACTGTCACTAACTTTAGATAGTTGTAAACTCAACTTATTCATGAGAGTCTCATTTTTGAGGTGAAATTTTCTTTAGGCGCATTTAGCTCTTTAGGGGTGAAGAAAAATCATCGATTTCGCGCCATCGTCATCTAAATCGTCACATAAAACATCTTAAAATGCGTCAGCATTTGTAGATGGCCATGCTTAGAAGACTAATCAAGATGGCCATGCAAGCTTAGAAGATTTATCTAGATGACCATGCTTTGAAGATTTATTCCAAACCTTTTTTAAATTTTTCCTTTCGAATTTCGTTGAAAATACCCTCCACGTGAAGAGCGCAGTGCGGTACTAGGTAATTATTTGGATTATTCGTGTTCCAACGGCTGCGTGTCACTGTGCATGGGCAGGCATGTTGCTTACCATCAAGCACATGTTCTGCTCGTCTTGTTACTCTATGCTATTAAAAAAGTACCTACCTAACGTCAAAGTTACGTTCAAAAGCTCGCCCAAAAAAATGATCAGTAAACCGGCACGGATACATCTCGAAAAGTATTAATTAATTAAATTAATTGAATAAAAAATAGTAGAATTTCTGTTTATCGATTCCCTATACAAATAGTCGGCGTCGGAGCCCTGTATGTTGTATGATTGATCGGTAAATCATCGTATTGTTGTAAATATAGGTACGTATTATGTATGGGAAGCACGCGCGCGGAACTATGAGGATTTGCCAGCTGATTCATACCATTATGGTAAACAATTTGATCGTATGAAAGTGGGGTCAAAACTAATGGCCGATGAATTTATTAACAACCAGCAGTGTGCCACGATTTTACTCGCGTAGTTCCCGTTCCCGTAGCTTCCCGCAGTGAAAGGTAGCCTATTTGTCATTCTAGACTATATTCTAACTCTGTTCCAAATTTCAACACAATCCGTTTAGCCGTTGCAACGTGATGCAGCAACAAATATCGTACCCTCCAATCTTTCACATTTGTAATTTTACATATTTATTGGGTAAACGGGTTACTCACGTGTAATATGGTCGGTCAATCTGACTCCAGTTTCGGCCGCGTCAGCAATCACGCGCGTGCACTCTCCTTGAAAAAGGCCGCCGGATGCGGCCGAAACTCGAGTCGGATTGACCGACTATAATATTACACGCGAGTTACCCGTTTACATAGAATAGATATATAGCCGTTTACCTAATAAATAAGTGTAACAACCACGTTAATTTTAATGCTAAATTTGTAATTTTAGTGGGATTTAAACTGAATATTTTTATATTAGTTAATCACCAAATCGATTAACTATTTTGACGGCGTTAACAGCCACAGTGCCGAACAGGTATTTGAGGATTAGAGTCCAAATTACTTTCTGGCACTGCACTGCGGTCGCCACCCGTATGAATAAGATGAGTTATCGTTTTGTCGTTTGACTTCTCAGGAAACATTGCCCTTACAAATCGGAACAATTTAAAATTTGCACTATCCGCTTGTACACACTGGCTCAGGATAGGGACAAGTGGAAAGAGTGTAGGGAGGCCTTTGGCCAGCATTGGGACATTTCAGGCTCTTAATAACTTTCCGCTTGATACCGAATATTTAGCAATCAACGATCCGCGCTTTTGCCTGCGCTTCTCGCTCCCGTTATTTTCTCGGGATAAAAAGTAGCATTTATGATCTATTCCAGACTATACAGTATACATATTCTGTGTTAAAATTTCAACGATCCGGTTGGACGATCTGAGGTGATTGAACAACAAACATTGAAACTTTCACATTTATAATATAAGTAGGATTGTATCATTTATTTGGTTCTATTGACCTTGTGGGACTATTTAATATCGTATAAGAAAGGTTCTACATAGTATTTATTTAAATAAAGATGTGGTACTTCCCCAGGCTGACTTTGCTAAAAAATAGAGACTCTTTATAATCCACAACACAAAAATATACAATACTTAAAGCTGAATGTTGTTGATCCTTTATAGTAGCTGTCATGAAATGAAATAAATAATAAATCAATATTGGTGGACAATTCACACACAACACCATCTGACCCCAAACTAAGCAAAGCTTGTATGATGGCGGCCAGATAGCTGATATAATACTTATATAGTTTTAAATACATACTTATTATACATAGAAACACCCAGACACAGTGCAAATATTTGAATTCATCACACAAATATTTGCACTGGGTGGGAATCGAACCCACGACCCTCGGCTTCGCAGGCAGAGCTACTACCAACTAAGCCACGAGGCCAGTCAAAAAGTCAAATAAAAGATGCCATGAAATCTTAAGATGGCAGAAAAAGCTAACGGTTGAACGAAGGTTGCCCTTCAATTCTTTGTGGCTTTCAGATTTCGAACGCGTATCCTCCGCTTTTCGAAAAGAGAAAAAGAAATTCAAGCATTATATTTAAACGATTACTAATAATATACCACATAATTATGGAAAATATCCCTTAATTCATAAAACTAGTGATATGATATTTGAAAGATTTATAGATAAACGATGTAATACAATTATTTATTAATTAAACTTTCTTTGGCAATTTCTGCTTCGATCCCCGCGGCTATATTACTCATGTTTATTATGACTAATTTCATATAAATCCGGTGAAAGCCTTGTAAAAATGACACCAGTCTTGGCTTGATGCCAGATCTTTATGGCCACTGAGTAAGCTTTATGCAGAAACATGTTACGACTTTGAGCAATTGCAAAAGTTATGTACCTACTCCTAAGTTTGTTTTCCGCTTGCGTTTGTTTCTTAATTTTTTTGATTTCCCTGAAATCTTTGTAGTAACTTTTATGATGGTAGGTCTCTTTGTGAAGTCCGGTTGGGGAAGTACGGGCGACACCTTTGTGCATCTATAAACGGCAAAATTTGTAATCTCGCGGTAAGTTTAAGTTTAAATTCAGTGGCAAACTTGAGATAGTAAACACAACCCACCCTTTGAAATGAACTAAAACTGGTTTTTTAATATTTTTATTATTCATTAGGTCTGCTCTTAACAGCAGTGTCATCAAGTTACTGGAACAGGAGTCCAAATCATTACATAGCACATTACTGCGCTCATCACCCAGAGATATAAGATGATTAATCTCTATGACCTTTATTATGGTTATGGCTATTGTTAATTTCTCTCTCTACAATTGGAATTGAAAATAAAGATAGCGCAATATAGCCTATCAGTAGGCTATTGACAGCGTTGAAATGACGAAATCAAGATATTCTGCAGAAGTACCTGAATGAGATTGTCACGAAATAGAAACGATTGACGGAAAAGAAGGGTAATTTATAAATAAATAAATAAATATTGGTGGACAATTCACACACAACACCATCTGACCCCAAACTAAGCAAAGCTTGTGTGATGGCGGCCAGATAGCTGATATAATACTTATATAGTTTTAAATACATACTTATTATACATAGAAACACCCAGACACAGTGCAAACATTTGAATTCATCACACAAATATCTGCACTGGGTGGGGATCGAACCCACGGCCCTCGGCTTCGCAGGCAGAGCTACTAACCACTTAGCCACAAGGCCAGTCAAATTCAGTCAATGACCACCAGTGGTCTAGAATCAGCAGAGAATTTAGTAAGCGAAGCTTAACTATAATTTATTAATAGAATAGCTTGTGAAGGAGATATTTATGTACTCTTTTTGTTTGTCTCTCTACAGACAGAGTTCATCTTTGGAAGTACCTACCATACTTTTACCAATTATTTTACCGTCTAGTAGTAACGTGACAACATCACTGTATCACAATTTGAAGGGCAATGTTTCCAAATTACAGGGCATAGAAAGAAATCATAGACGAGCGTAGTGAAGTGCTAGGTATTGATTTGGACTCTTCATTTTCTAATAGCTGTGACGCATAGAGTGACACTGTGCTGTTATGGACAGGCGTGAAAGTTACCATCAGGCACATGTGCTACTCGTTTCGTCACTCTATACTACCTCTATAAAATTTAAAAATACCTATATTGTTTACTGACAGCTTACCAAAAATTGGCGATACTATAAAGTAAGCCCGTTTCTAACTAAGTATACACACATTACTTACAAGCGATTCAAACCGAATTAACATAAGGGGTGTTCCCATACGTGAGTTGTGTACGCTAAACGTGTGTGAGTCAGCGATAGAAAATCATTGTGTCTGCGTATGATAATACGCACGCGGATTTTTATTGTTGTCAATTTGCCGGACACGCGATCCATGGCACGTACACCAGCTGAAAGTTCTAAACAAATTGGGATAATCACTGGGTTAAAAATATACGGTTCTAATTAGTCCGGCAAGAAGGTAATGTATTTATGTAAATAAACGTTTTAATAAACGTTTTACTTTTACGCTTTACATTTAGTTTCATTTAAATCCATTCAGCCGTTACAGAGATGCGAAAGAATATACACACACTTACATAACCCACAAACTTTGGCTTTTTTAATAGTGTGACAAGACAAAACACTTCAAATTTTCATAGATCAATTCAGAAATTGGAAGTTCGTTTAGGATGTGACAATGTCTTACGTACTAATCCAAATTTAAATCCCTTATTCTTCGCAATTAATGTCCAACATTGTAATTAAAACGTTATTAAATGTAGACCGATGCTATATATAGCCGTGTAGCCTGTAGCCAGTTGATTGCAAGTGATGTGACGCAATACATGACCCTGGTAAATACCCACGCGTGAGATAAATAGAAGTCGTCCTTTCTACAATGGTACCACGGCTTCTGATACCTTACGTAGATTTATGTGTTGCTGTAAGATTCAATAAAAAACTAGTCGTAAATGGAAGATCATTTTATAAAAAGTTGCCTCCGAAACAAGTAATTTAGCTAAAAACTATCTCGTTTATATCAGATATTGATCAGCACATCTCTTCAGACACACAGATAGATATGACAAAACTTATAATATTCAAGTTTGATAGACTCTGAGAGTAAATCTGAAGCAAACTATAATGTTCTTTGACATATAAAAAAAGAAATGGATGGATGGTAGTTGGAAGACCCAATGACCCAAAAAAATGTATATTTTATTGTTGTTTTATACATATATTTATCATAAGTAGGTATGTATTTACAATTATATAAGTATTATATCAGCTAACTGGTTCCCACAATGTAAGCTTTGCTTCGTTTGCGGTTAGGTAGAGTTGTTTGAAAAATGTCCACCGACATTTATTAAATTGAAATGAAAAATCTATCTGAAACTGGAAACATTAATAGTCCCGGTTCACTATTTGCCCCAAGTGTAAATTTGTAAACCTGACTCAAAATGTCGAGTTGGCGTTATACTCAGTATTCCTACTTACGGTAGATAATAAAAAACACGAAATAACTAAACAGCCAACAAGTTTTATTTACTAACCGCTTTTTTAATCAGCCTGTATATATAGGTACCTACGTCATAAGATGAAAATTAAAGTTAGAACACATTGAATAATGGCGCCTTTTACAAGTTTTAGATAAATAAAAACCTCTGACAGCAATAGTTCTCAACCGCGACACAGGTGGCGTTTATGTTGCAATTAGTTGCAGGAGTTTCATAAGCAATGACGATCTCAAGTGTACGACAATAATTAGACACATTTTTTCATACATCTGTCACTGACTTTATAAACGCCTCATTATAGTAGTAATTTCTTAATTACGATGATGTCGACGTAATAATCAGGAAAATTGTATACAATTATTTTTTCACTTTTTAACCACGTCCTTTTTGACGTCAATGTGGTTATTATATCTCTTTCAAAGCTTCAAACGAACACAAAATGAAGCGTCATAGTCACGTAGACATCTTGCCTTACGCGAACGTAATTATACCACAGTCTAATAAATCACACAGTTCAACGAAAGTTCAACGAAAATGTAGACGGAGCGATTGCTCCGTGTCGTGCAGGGTATGCGGGGTGAGACGCGAGAAGCGCGCTCCCAAGCTGCGAACACGACAATGTTAACAGTTTGGGAGCGTGGTTTAAGGCTGACGTTTGACGCAGGTTTTGATTTTAAATGCTTCATAATTATTGTTAATAATTATGAATCGTTTACAATAAAAAATATTTTTCCAATAATGGTGCTGATACTAAACGTTGTTGGTAATAAATAGATAAATAATAATAAACATTTTTTACTTGTCACAGGTCACAGCCCTCTGCATTGTCAGTATTTACCGCTAAGTTCAAAAGCGTCGTCCGACTGGTAATTTTTCTCTTTACTGTGATAATACTACGCAAGTTATACTGAGCTTCAATCTTCCTCTGACTCATAAATGGGTTACTACTATAGAATTGGTTCATTCAAGTTGGTCCGTCAACTGTTTTAATTAAAATTGTGGACGTGTGAAAATAGTCTACGGTTTGTTCTTTGTTTCTACTACTAATTAGGCGAAATCGTCACGTTACATATTATCTATTCTATGACGTTACTGTTGTGTGCTACGCTACCTACTCATACTTATTGTCAACGACATTTTGTTTACGATTTTTACGATTTTTTCTTGTCGAGAAATTTATTCTAAATTAGGTTTTGAAATCAAAGGTTCCCTAAGAAACATGTTCAAGATTAACATATATTATTTTCAACATCTCAAACCATTTACATTTTGGTAAATTTGTGTTAAAAAAGTGGCATTTGAGTCTATTCAGCGCCTTAACTAAACTTAGATACCTTTTCATTGGTAACTATGCATATTTATTTGCTAGTTTATAGCCGTCCGAAGAACGGCGACTGCCGATCCGTGACCTCAGGTTAAAATTCACGCGCACCGCTGTCTTTTCGAAGTCATGTGCGTAATGCCGTTAACTTAAAACGGTGAAGGAAACCGACGTGTACCTAGAATCTTTCGAAGCCATGTGTCATCCACCAACCCGCACTGGGCCAGCGTGGTGGATTATGGCCTTGACTATCTCCTTGCGAGAGAAGGCACTGAGTCTCAGAAGTGAGAACATTTAGTGGGCTGTTTATGTTTGTATAGAATTTTCTCTAATTTATTGGGCTTTTTCCCTTGCCAGTTCTCTACATATTTACATTTTCTTATTTGTTTAAGTGTTTTTATCTTTGATGTACACAATCCCACTAATATTATAAATGTCAAAGTATGTATGTTTGTTGCTCAATCACGCCGTAACGTATGAACGGATCAGGCTGAAATTTGGAATACATTAGATATAGTCTGACAAGAACACAAAAGCTACTTTTTATCCCGGGGAAATAACGGGAACGGGAACCGCGGAGAACTGCTAGTAAATAATATGTAAATGTGTCAAATTTAAACCCGATCTTTTCACCGTTCTTCCACGTTCAGACATGATTGAGCAACGACATCCAAACATCTAAACCTTGGTATTTATTTATTTTACCATGATTTCCACTGAACAACGAAAACTATTCACCGTCAATACGGAATTTCCCAAATTCGTGCTTAAAGAGCTCGCAAATTAGTGGCGTAGGTAATTCGAATCAGTTTATGAACCAAAAGTGTTCGATAATGATTTTCAGTACGCATCCGTATACGTACCTACATACGTACCTAGACGGCAATTGTACGAGTGAGCGCTGCAATGAACGAAATCCACTTCATTTTGCGGTCCCAACGTTAACTGTTCCTAATTTTGCTCGCTCGGACATGAAATTAAAACCGGTTTTGTTTAAATGAGATATGCTATGCAGTTAATAAATATTTAATTAGGTGTCTAAATAAACGCTCGTTGCGGTTCTCGACATATTTGTTGTAAATTATTGCGTGTCGGTGGGAAAACCGTGATTTTTTCAATGACATCGATGACTACTGAATTAATTTCGTAGTGACGAAATTCGTATATAGGCACAAAACATATGAAATGACAATTTCAACTAATATTATATGTCAATGTAAAAGACAGCTTAATCACTGAATCGATTTAAGTGCAATTTGAGAAAAATTAATCACATTAAAAAGAAGCCAATGTGGCTTCTTTTTAATGTGATTTTTTTTTATAAAATGTTGAAAAGAAAGATGAGAGTTTGTGTGCAAGTTTCGTTGCTTTTGAAGCTAGAAGCTTGCAATGTAATTTTTAGCTCTTAGTCTATATTATCTATTCTATGCTCTTAGTTATTTCAGTTTTAAGTTTTACCCGCGTAGTTGACGTTCCTGTTGTTTTCCCGCGTTCAAAAATAGTCTATTTGAAGTGAAAACTTCTTTAGGCGCGCTATAGACAGAATTTTCGTGGGCTGTGAAATGGATTCATCAATCGTCACGCTTGGATATGATAATGGATCGGATCGGATATGAAATCTTCGGGTAAACTCGGTAAAAACGGCCAGGTAGGTACCAGGGCAACAGAAACAGTAAAGAGTTTCGATTACCTACCTCCAACAGCCCAGCGTTTATCTCCAGATACCAGGACAACAGAAATATAAAAGAGTTGCGTTTGCCCCTAGGTACCAGTACCTGGGCAACAGCAAGTTTTCACATCTATCGGCAGTCCCTATGACTGCCAATTTTTTTTGTAGGTTTTTAATGTAACTTACATGAATATGGGGGGTGGGCGGATCATGTCCCCTGTGACCCCCCCTTCGGACCGCGCCTGCTTAAAACCCTTTTTTGTCGATGATTGAAAAAGAAAACCACATTGTAAATTTTATTCAGAGTTCAAGAGACAGTAACTTAGTATTGCTTTCAAGGATAACCTACATTGGACTTGTGACCCTATTAGCAACGCTTAGACGGTATTGAAAAACAGTGACGTATGTTATTATTCGATTGTTTGTTTTTTATAACAAGTACAGAGTGAAGGGATGAGCAAGACATGAGCCTGGTGGTTAGCAACCGTCATAAGATGATTTTTCCCTATGCTATATAATATTTACGTAAAATTTGCCAAGTGACGTCACAATACCCCATTCTATCTCAGGAAGTTTAATGAAATACATGTTTTTTTGTCGATTTATAATAATATGATAAAACAAATTACATTTTTCTATAACCTAGTCAGAATGGTATACATTTGACCTAATCGTCATCATCATTTCCCCTACGTAAGGACCGATAAGAGTGGTACGAGATCTTTGATGTTAAAACATCTTTATCCCCATAGAGCTATATAGATGCACGGAAATCTCATGAGTTCGTGTCACCGACATGATAGTTTAGCGAACGTAACGTCGGAGCGCCGGTGGAGCTGTGGAACGGGACGTGCTTGTTAGAAATGCTTTTTGGATAGGAGAAACCTTGTAGTCCTATACCTTGAAGTTTGCGTCCGCGATATGCGTAACAGCAGTATATTTATCTGTAGCTATAAAAGTGACGTATTGTGCAACATTAATGTTGTTTAAAATTGACATTCTAAGTTATAAACTTGTAAATAAGTATCTATTATTTTGCCCTGGTGCCCGGGCATAGAATGTGGCATCGGTCCCCCCTGCCTGTGATAAAAGCCCATAAATGGGGAAACCGACTGATGGCGGTTAAACCATCACAACAAATGGCATAATTCAAATCTCGGCCGGTGTTGGGCAGCCGCGTCACCGGTGCAAGAAGTTGTGCCCCTGCGGTCGCCAACCCGCATGCCCAGCGTGACGACTATGGGCAATACCCTCCTATGAAAAGTCCAAGAAATAAAAGGCCCCTAGTTCCCGGCCGCCCTGCTATTCCTGGCCAAGGCGGCGGTCATGGTAACGGCAGGGCAGGGGGTGCGAAGAATCCCCGGGCTACCGTAGGCCGCCAACCCCTGGCTGTACTGTACACAATGGACGAACGATTCGCGACGAAGATAGGCTTGCGCAGCTGGAAGAAGAGCTGACCCACATAAGATGGCACATTCTTGGGTTATGTGAAGTCCGAAGAGCGGGAGAGGACACCGTAACCTTGGAATCAGGCCATCTTATGTAGTTATGTACTATCGTGAAGGTCACCAGCTATCGCAAGGTGGTGTCGGTCTTCTGGTTCACAGAACTCTCCATAACAACGTTTTGGAAATTGCAAGTGTGTCTACGAGGGTCGCGTACCTTGTGCTTGTACTGGACCGAGCATTACTCTATAAAAAAAATGAATAGTTTACCTAATGTGTAGAATATGTAATGTAAAATATAATATAATGTTAAATGTAATGTGCTTTTTATCCTGGTTTGCGGCAACTAAATTATAATGGTTCAGCCTACCTATAAGAAAAATATGAGACTAGATCCTGGTTGATGATACTAAATTGAGATGAACTGGAGAGTGACTCAGGATTTATAAATAGGTTTTTTTTCATCCTGGTCACCTCACCAAATTGTACTGGCTGAAGGCCGTACAAAGCTGCAAAATATGAGCTGAAGGCTTTATACAAAAGAAAGAAATGTATTGAATAAATATTAATGATATAATTGATGATAGTTAAAGAGTTGGCCAAGTGAATGTCTAGTGGAAAGTATAGGACTCTACGTTGTATCCGCATTACCCGAGATTCTACGAAAAGACCGGTTTACCTATATGTTCCTAAGAAATAAATAAATGACACAGATCTTATAGTTTACTAAAATGCAGTTAGAGCTAATTTTGATAAATACCTAGGATGCTGAAAAGAAAGTGATAATTCTATCTACAAAGAGAGTTTATGGAGTATAGTTATTTTAATATTATAGATCAAATTCACAAAACAAGAGGTTTAAATTAATAGGTAGGTATTTGAAAATGAGAATCACCGTTTACCATGAATACAAATTGATTAGTTTTAACTAGCCTGCCTGCCTTTAGAATTAAATAGCGAACTTCTTCCTACTGCAAACGAAAAGCTTGTATATGAATTTTAGTTTAGTTTATTATTTCGTATAGATTTATTTTTATTAAACCGCATTAGTCGGGACTCCACGAGGATGTCCTCGCTTTCTCACTAACACTATTTCACGATCCTAGCCGCGAGAAGAGAGACATAACATAGCACTCTATGGATTCACCGTGCGAGAGCCAGGTGTCCATCATGCAACAGAGAGAGAAAAACAGAAAACTGGAGTAGACCCCAAGACTTGTGACTTGGGCGTAGGTTTAAGGGATCCCTTTGTGAAGCACTTCCACACTCACCTTAACTACTGTCAGACCTCCCATCTGTTCAGCTAAATCTGACATAAACCCGCCAGTACAGTTTTAGATACTCGTTCTAGCATAGAACGTACTGCATTTCTGGACAAGCCCAATTCTTTCAGCAGGTTATAGTGAGATTTTGCTGGTATATCTCTCACTCCTACTTTTGCAGCAACTTTCTATGTAGAAATTAACTACATTACCGTTTTTGTTAGTTTGTTTAGGAGATTATAGTAATCATTTTGTTTTATAGCATTTTCTTTAGAGATTTTATGAAGTCTAAATCTACGTTAATTTGTTTAGAAGGTTATAATACTTAATATGTCGCTTCGCGTATCCTTTAGAGATTATAGTCTAAATCTACGTTAATTTGTTTAGAAGGTTATAATACTTAGTATGTCGCTTCGCGTATCTTTTAGAGATTACAGTCTGAATCTACGTTAATTTGTTTAGAAGGTTGTTGAAGAACTTATTCCGTCTCTTCGCGTATGCTTTAGAGATTATGAACTAAATCTGTGATAATTCAGACAGTAATAAAATCAGTATTTTACTCTGCAAGTCCAGAAGAACAGTCTAATTGTCAAATTCTTGCTCTGTATTAGTAACAGGAATTCGACGAGCTTTATTTTATCTAGCCCAATGACTGACTTCGAAGCCTTGTAGCTCAAAACACTCATCCCATTAGAGCCTAAGTATTATTAGTACTGATAACCATGTACTCGAAGTTATTAATTTACTTTAATGTCTCTATAGGACAAAAATTTTATAAGTTGTCGAAAGTTTGTTATTATGCACATATTGCAAAATAAGGATCCTCGCTTTGAGGGTTTCTCGAAAACTATATGTTTGTTACAGATATCTATCTTCATAAAATCATAAAATTACGTGTATTAACCTTGTTTCTCTCGAATTCAGCGCGTCTAGTCTCGGAACTAGAGCTCCGAATCAAAGATAATAGTTGCAACAAATTAAACTTACAGTTGAGTGTAACCCTTTGAAGTACCTAGGTTTCTCCAAATATGGTCATCTATAAGGTAATAAATTGAGTATTCCTCTATTTTCAGTTTCCTCGAAAGATAGGCCTGGAATCATTCAAACTTTTAGATTCGAATTACGCTAATTACGCATAATGCAATTTTTATATTTGTATGTACTTACAATTGATGGGTTGTGTTTTTATTTGATCCTTCTTTTTACATTTCTTTATTTAATTTTATCAAAGAAAGTATAATTTTTTTCACATAGAAAATTTGCATGTTTGAGTGACGTTTCTCGTCAAACAAAAAAGAACTCAAAAAATGCCAACATTGGAATAAAATAAAACTGAAAATTTTCGAAGAAGTTTTTACTTTGCTCTCTGTCAACGAGGTCTTACTGTCTCGTTACAGTCAACCCCCAAAAAATTACGTAGATTTAAAAATTTACACGGAGTAATTTTTTCCCAAGAAAAATGAACTATCAAAAGAATCAAATAATCTAAGTATCAACTAAATTTATCAAAATTCTAGTTGTAGCTTCAATCTATGTGTCACGAATGAATATATGTATCCCTACAACAATATGATAGTGTTTTTAAACCACCCAAGAACTATTGTCATGTCATTTCAAACCCGTGGTTTGATAGTGAGTAGCTATAAAAACATTTTTAACCTCGTCGTTGCCTAGATACCACCGCTAACAAAAAGAGTTTGTGAGGCTCTTCAATCCTAGTGATACAAATTAGTGATTTCCACGCAAAACTCTTGTTTACATTAGAATCCACCAATCCATTGTCGCAGATTACCAGAGCAACTCTTGCGAACAGATAAAAGGATTTTAAATAACTGCTCTCCCTACCAAGACTTTAAGACTCCAATCCAATAGTCCAAAGTTGGAACCTGTGAAGTGTGCGTAAAGGTATTAGCCGCGTGTAAGCAACGAATTCAAAGGGCCTGCAATTGCAGTGACTCATACCAACAAAGGTATTTAATCCTAACTCCAAAGTCAATCTCCCTTGAAAACGTTTTGAAAAGTGTTAAGCTACTTTTAGAACTTGGAGAAATCCGTCTCATATTCTAACAGTGCTAATGGCCCAAGCCCCTCGCAAATTCAAAAATAATTTCATAAATACAATGCCCTTCGCCTTCCAAATTCATTTAAACTTTAATTAAATCTCTCAAAAATGTATTCAATCCCCTCCTTTCATCGAAACACGCTGACTCATTCCATCAGCAACTGTTGTCTAGGATATGAGACTACGTTGAATTGTTTTATTTTATTTCGCTCATATAATTGAAATTATTATTTTAAAATTAAATTTAATCCCATTAAAATCTTTTATATCAATCAACATTTCATAAAATATTTACTATTATTTTTCAGAAATATTTTTTTGTAAATGACCAGTATGACCACGCTCTTGTAAAAGTCAAAGCCAAAGTTCTTTTCCAATAAAGATAAGTTATCAATAATGAATACACTTATTTATTTTGTTTTAAAATCAGTTAGGTATTATTACTTCAAAAAGGTTGAGACAGTTCTGTAATTTATTTAACTTTAATTTTATTTTTTAATGTAATGTATATATATATTTTTTTTATGTATAAATTTATTTTTCTCCCTTTCGTTGATAATAATAAAACATTTATAATAACAAAAAAAAAAATGATCATGATCTAAATAACTCAAGATGCATCCTATTAGTAGGTACATTCGTTACTAAAGTATGTTTTTTTATTTTATTTATTTTTTTATTTTATTTTTAGCGTAAATTATTTTTGTCCATATGGTAACCCTATTCTTGATTTGTTATTTTAAAAATATATGTTACATATATTATTGTTAATAACCTAATCCAAGTAAACCGCTAACAAAATTTATGTCTACTTAAACTTAAATATTTAACCCGTACACGCAAATGAAATATTAAGCTTGAACACAAATGTTTGGTTTGAGATAAGTCTGTTATTATAAAATAAATCTGACACAAAAAAAAAACTTTTGAAAACCGGTATCTAATATTGAACTTTTATCGGTAGCCGTATCTATTAATTAGCCTATTTCCAAAAATAAGTAAATATTATTTTTATATGATTATATTCTTAAATAATATCATCAATGAAAGTTATTCATAAATTTACAGACTACTAGCAGTCCGTTCCGTTTCCGCTCGGATATTATCATACAAACTATTAATCGCAATAAACTATCCTATATATATATATATATATCGAGTTGGTATAATCTACTCACGGTGTTGAAATTCGATTGAAATCGGTTAATTGATTTAAGAATCCATAATGAACAACCAACATGATCGTATATTTATTTACTATTAGTTATACTCCACAATCAAGTTCCGCAAATGTTAATTTTTAAAACCCTGATTGTCAATAATCGACACAAGTCTATTTTACTTCAAAATTGTGGATTACCAATATTTCAAAAGCTAGTCAAAATTAGAAGTCAGTTCTGTGCTTGAATCTTCATATAAATACCTAATTGTTAAAAATATCCAGAGATATCATTCTAAATCAAAATAGCCACCAACTGTCAAAATTTCCGCCCGAAACTTTAATACAATTAATACTTGTACTCATCTTAAACATAACTTTGCTTGTAACCTGATAGGTGGAACTACATATTATAATTGAAAAGCTACAAGATGCAATTTATTATAGGTTTGTGTAAATTGCCAGTGAAATTAGGTCACTTTCAGCACAAAATTCAACCCCCATTTTGAAAACCCGTTTTAATTTCCTGAACTATGTATTACTTATGAACCATGAAAGAAATTCCGAAGTAAATTGATAAGATCACCAAACAACAAAGACAACAATCAAACATGAACTAATATTTATATGAACCCACATGTATTACTTAGTCAAAGTTTCCAAATGGAACACAAAACTAAGAAACTCGATAACTGAAATATTACATAAATAATTGCTACTACATACATACTTATGTCTACATATATTATAAATACTCAGAAAATATTCAAACTTCATACACAACTTTATTTTATCTAGCTGAGAATCGAACCCCACCTACTGAACCACAATGACAATCGTTTTATTCTATTACTGTACTGAACCCTAAAATAAATATTAGAAACTATGTATTGAAACTATTTACTATTAGTTGCTATGGTAACTTTGTTTACAAACAGTCTTGTCATTTTATTAGAAATTACATACTGTCATAACAAAGATGGTTCGAGGTAAACAAATTAATTTTCAATGATTAAAGAAACACAATTATAAATTAAGCAGAATCTCGTTTTTAAGTAACCTTTACTCAACTGCAAAAATAGAAGCTAAATTACATACTGAAGCATAAATATTATAAGTACTACCACTATAGAATTTGCAAGTGAGTCTCACTAAATTTATCCTATAATCTACTATGTTTCACCGCTAATACTTATGAAGTCTATTCCGTTTAAGATAATCATGATCCAAGACTACTTTACTCTTTACTGATTTTGGTTTAGCAATAGACCAGATTACAAGATTTTATTGCTTTGCAGTTTCCTCACGACGCTTTCCTTCACCGCTAGTGACATGAGCTATATTTAATAAAGAAAATATGATATCATGATATTAACTCCCGTTTCCTCGTATTGTTTTCCTACACCGCCAGTGAATGACCTATAGCTAAAAAATGATTGATGGAACTCTCCTATTTCTTCGCTTTATTTTCCTTCACCACTAGAGAATGACCTATAGCTAAAAATTTCAACCTGTCGTTTCTTCACGATGCTTTCCTTCACTATACCTATTATAGCCAACAGTTTAAAACTGTCAGTTCCTTTACAATGTTTTCCTTCACTGGAAGCAAAAGGTCAATAACTACAAAATACATTATCTTATATATAAAATTCTCGTGTCACAGTGTTTGTTTCCTTACTCCTCCGAAACGGCTTTACTGATTTTAACCAAATTTTATATGCATATTCTGTAGGTATGAGAATCAGCTACTAGCTATTTTTCATACCCCTAAGTGACAAGGGTTGTTCACTAAGGCAAAACAACGTTTGCGGGGTCAGCTAGTTTTATCATACCAGACTCCTTTTAATGTTTTTCATCACCGCTAAACTTGGTAGTATAAGCTTTATAGTTTTAATAATTCTTGTTAGTTGACCTTATATCATTATTTTCAGATTAATCCTGTCCAAGAAATTCTCATAGTACCTATACTCCTGCACTAGAAGAAATTAATCTAAGGAACCCTAAAAATGAAATATTTTAATAAACCAACCAAAACAAATGTCTATTATTTTGCTATAAGATGTTTATTCTCTAACTACTGTTATAAAACCACTAATTTACCCGACTACATGAAAAGCTATGTGATATGTGATATATGTGTATATAATGTCACCAAACTGAAAACAAATTACATATGCTAAATAGATCTAATATGTATTGGATCCTCATATTTATTGTTGCCTAATGTCTGGTGAAGAGAGTTTACTTACCTACTTTTATAAAGTGACAGATGAGCAAGACAAGTGCCTGATGGTAAGCTACTTGCCTGGCCAAAACGGAACAGTGTAACACAATATGGAACACGAGTTTATAAAAGAAAATCTTTACCTAGCATTACACTATGCTCGTCACCCTAAAAATAAGATTTTACCCGATTACAAAAGGAAAGGAAAGTTAAGCAAATTACTATATCTGTGATTACCTTAGGCATTTTAGTTATAAATTTTATGCATTATCACAGATTGTACTGAATGACATTTTAACCGACTAAAGAAAACTAACATGTTATTAAGTAAAGTTTGAGATATTTGTTTGTTTTGCATTTTAATACCTTATACGCTTCCTAAAGGTTTCTAGATGAACTTATTTTTAGTTTTCCTTAGTAGGTACCTAAGTAATACAACCCCCCATGTTTTCATGTTTAAGTTTTTTAGTTGTTTAACCGACTTCAAAAGAAATGTTTCAATAACCTAAACCGGTCTTCCGCATCCATTTCACGTCAACAAATTGGTCCATTGGACCTTGTGTTTGATTCTAACCTATGAGCAAAATGTGTTATTAACCTAATATTACTGAAGAAAAATGTGTGAGTTTGTTTGGTTTTACAAATTACTTGAGAACAATTTTAAAAAACCTACTGAGTAAGTGAAGTTATATGGTATTTCGTATCCTGGCACGGCTTTCAAATTGTAATTGACCAGTGATCCTAAAAGAATTATAAAACTTTTCTGGAGGGTGAACTCAGGATTTATACATAGGTTTTTTTTCATCCTGGTCACCTCACCAAATTGTACTGGCTGAAGGCCGTACAAAGCTGCAAAATATGAGCTGAAGGCTTTATACAAAAGAAAGAAATGTATTGAATAAATATTAATGATATAATTGATGATAGTTAAAGAGTTGGCCAAGTGAACGTCTAGTGGAAAGTATAGGACTCTACGTTGTATCCGCATTACCCGAGATTCTACGAAAAGACCGGTTTACCTATATGTTCCTAAGAAATAAATAAATGACACAGATCTTATAGTTTACTAAAATGCAGTTAGAGCTAATTTTGATAAATACCTAGGATGCTGAAAAGAAAGTGATAATTCTATCTACAAAGAGAGTTTATGGAGTATAGTTATTTTAATATTATAGATCAAATTCACAAAACAAGAGGTTTAAATTAATAGGTAGGTATTTGAAAATGAGAATCACCGTTTACCATGAATACAAATTGATTAGTTTTAACTAGCCTGCCTGCCTTTAGAATTAAATAGCGAACTTCTTCCTACTGCAAACGAAAAGCTTGTATATGAATTTTAGTTTAGTTTATTATTTCGTATAGATTTATTTTTATTAAACCGCATTAGTCGGGACTCCACGAGGATGTCCTCGCTTTCTCACTAACACTATTTCACGATCCTAGCCGCGAGAAGAGAGACATAACATAGCACTCTATGGATTCACCGTGCGAGAGCCAGGTGTCCATCATGCAACAGAGAGAGAAAAACAGAAAACTGGAGTAGACCCCAAGACTTGTGACTTGGGCGTAGGTTTAAGGGATCCCTTTGTGAAGCACTTCCACACTCACCTTAACTACTGTCAGACCTCCCATCTGTTCAGCTAAATCTGACATAAACCCGCCAGTACAGTTTTAGATACTCGTTCTAGCATAGAACGTACTGCATTTCTGGACAAGCCCAATTCTTTCAGCAGGTTATAGTGAGATTTTGCTGGTATATCTCTCACTCCTACTTTTGCAGCAACTTTCTATGTAGAAATTAACTACATTACCGTTTTTGTTAGTTTGTTTAGGAGATTATAGTAATCATTTTGTTTTATAGCATTTTCTTTAGAGATTTTATGAAGTCTAAATCTACGTTAATTTGTTTAGAAGGTTATAATACTTAATATGTCGCTTCGCGTATCCTTTAGAGATTATAGTCTAAATCTACGTTAATTTGTTTAGAAGGTTATAATACTTAGTATGTCGCTTCGCGTATCTTTTAGAGATTACAGTCTGAATCTACGTTAATTTGTTTAGAAGGTTGTTGAAGAACTTATTCCGTCTCTTCGCGTATGCTTTAGAGATTATGAACTAAATCTGTGATAATTCAGACAGTAATAAAATCAGTATTTTACTCTGCAAGTCCAGAAGAACAGTCTAATTGTCAAATTCTTGCTCTGTATTAGTAACAGGAATTCGACGAGCTTTATTTTATCTAGCCCAATGACTGACTTCGAAGCCTTGTAGCTCAAAACACTCATCCCATTAGAGCCTAAGTATTATTAGTACTGATAACCATGTACTCGAAGTTATTAATTTACTTTAATGTCTCTATAGGACAAAAATTTTATAAGTTGTCGAAAGTTTGTTATTATGCACATATTGCAAAATAAGGATCCTCGCTTTGAGGGTTTCTCGAAAACTATATGTTTGTTACAGATATCTATCTTCATAAAATCATAAAATTACGTGTATTAACCTTGTTTCTCTCGAATTCAGCGCGTCTAGTCTCGGAACTAGAGCTCCGAATCAAAGATAATAGTTGCAACAAATTAAACTTACAGTTGAGTGTAACCCTTTGAAGTACCTAGGTTTCTCCAAATATGGTCATCTATAAGGTAATAAATTGAGTATTCCTCTATTTTCAGTTTCCTCGAAAGATAGGCCTGGAATCATTCAAACTTTTAGATTCGAATTACGCTAATTACGCATAATGCAATTTTTATATTTGTATGTACTTACAATTGATGGGTTGTGTTTTTATTTGATCCTTCTTTTTACATTTCTTTATTTAATTTTATCAAAGAAAGTATAATTTTTTTCACATAGAAAATTTGCATGTTTGAGTGACGTTTCTCGTCAAACAAAAAAGAACTCAAAAAATGCCAACATTGGAATAAAATAAAACTGAAAATTTTCGAAGAAGTTTTTACTTTGCTCTCTGTCAACGAGGTCTTACTGTCTCGTTACATGCTGAAGTTGACCGAGAGGTATACCCTCAAAGTAGTCATGGCGTACGCACCCTGGGAGCCATACCCAGATTCAGAAGTTGAGGCTTTGTATCAAAGGCACTGCACCATACCTCCAAAGCCCACTTCAACGTTGTTATGGGGGATTTCAACGCCAAAGTGGGAGTACGGACTTGCAGTGAATCGGTAGTAGGACCATAGTCCCAGGTTTGGGACGTAGGAATGACAGGGGCCAAATGCTGGTCGACTTCCTCGAGAAGGAAAGGCTGTTTCTAATGAACTCGTTCTACAAGAAGCAACCCCAGAGGAAGTGGACTTGGCGAAGCCCCGACGGACGCACGAAAAATGAAATTGACTTCATCATTGCGGATAAACGACGTATATTCAGGGATGTCTCAGTGATCTCTAGGTTTGCTACCGGGAGCGATCACAGGCTTGTACGAGGCACCCTGAATATCAATTATAAGCTTGAATGCGTCCGTTTGATGAGGTCAACGCTCCGTCCGAATCTTCTCCAAACCATAGTTGGGTCTGAAACATTCCAGCTAAAACTGGAGAACCGATTTGCTGCCTTGGAAACCACAGACAGTGGTGGATGTCCTACGAGATGAGGGCACACAATTCTGCAAAATGCGGCGCAAAGGCAGAAAGTCAAAGCTTTCGACGGAAACTCTGCATCTCATGGAGGAACGACGAAATCCCACGTTTCAGAACAAGGGGCTCTAAATAAGAAGATTACCAAACTTGTACGACGTGACCTCCGATTAGCTAACACGCTCTTGATTGAAAAATCAATTGAGCAAAATCGGGGGTCAAAAGTGTTCGTCAAGTCACTAGGTAGAAGCCATCTGACAAAATTAACCACCTCGACGGGGAAAGTCGTTGTATCCAAAGCGGATATTCTCTCGGAAGTGGAAGACTTTTACGGCCAGCTATACGCATCGCATGCTTCTCATCTCCCACAAAACCAGGACAAAAGAGCCATTCTAACACGCCACTACACAGAAGACCTGCCTGAGGTCAGTCTGGACGAAATTGTGATGGCTCTTGGACAACTGAAAAATGGAAAAGCTGCGGGCGAGGACGGGATTACCACAGAGCTCTTAAAGTCTGGTGGAACTTCACTGATAAAAGAGCTCCAAGAACTGTTTAGTGCCGTCCTCTTCACCGGGAGAACTCCACAGGCATGGCATAGAAGAGAAGTGTGGTTATCCTCTTCTTTAAAAAGGGAGATAAGACCCTTTTAAAGAACTACATACCAATATCGCTTCTGAGCCATGTCTATAAGTTGTTCTCAAGAGTTATCACAAATCGTTTCGCCCGAAGACTCGACGAGTTTCAACCTCCTGAACAGACCGGGTTTCGAAGTGGGTACAGCACCATAGACCACATTCACACGGTACGGCAGATTGTACAGAAGACAAAGGAGTACAATCGGCCACTTTGCTTAGCGTTTGTGGACTATGAGAAGGCATTTGACTCAGTCGAAACCTAGGCTGTTCTGGAGTCCTAACAGCGATGCCAAGTCGATTGGCGATACATCGAGGTGATGAGGTATTTGTACGACGCCGCTACGATGGCGGTTCAAATTCAAAACCAGCAGACAAAACAAATTCCTCTGCATCGAGGCGTGAGGCAAGGGGATGTTATTTCCCCGAAATTGTTCTCAAACGCACTATAGGATATGTTTAAGACGTTAGATTGGGTTGGACGTGGCCTAAATATCAACGGCGAATACATCTCTCACCTACGATTTACAGACGACATCGTCATTATGGCAGAGTCGCTGGAAGACTTGCAGTGATGTTGGATGGCCTGGCTAACGCTTCTCAACGCATCGGCCTCCGGATGAATTTGGATAAAACCAAGGTCATGTGCAACGAGTTCGATGCACCGGGGCCGATTGTCGTAAATGAAATCACTTTTGAAATTGTTCAGAAATACATTTACCTAGGGCAGACGCTCGAACTAGGGAGGAGTAGCTTTGAGAGTGAGGCCATGAGAAGAATCCAGTTGGGCTGGGCAGCATTTGGAAAACTTCGTCGAGTCTTTTCGTCACCCATCCCACAAAGTCTTAAGACAAAATGTACAACCAGTGCGTCCTACCCATTATGACCTACGGTGCTGAAACGTGGAGACTGACAGTGAAAATGGTCCGAAAGCTCAAGGTCGCTCAGCGAGCTATGGAAAGGGCTATGCTTGGGGTTTCTCTGAGGAATTGCATCCGCAATGAAGTAATTCGTCAGAGAACTAAAGTCACCGACGTAGCTCAGCGTATTAGCAGACTGAAGTGGCAATGGGGCGGTCACATCTGTCGCAGACCCGATAACCGTTGGGGTAGACGGGCTCTGGAGTGGAGACCGCGAATCGGTAAACGTAGTGTAGGACGCCCTGAGACTAGATGGAGTGACGATATACGAAAGACGGCTGGTGGCGGTTGGAAACGTAAGACTGAGGATCGGGCTGAGTGGCGAAATATAGGAGAGGCCTACGTCCAGCAGTGGACGAACACGGGCTGATGATGATGATGATGAAATTTCTATCGACAGTCCCAATGCCTGCCAATTTTTTTTTGCGCCGAATCAAACTTTTGCCAGACAAGTAATCGACAATTTGTTAAAAACAACAATGGTCACATGATGACAAAGAAATGGAAAGTCAGACTATACCTTTTTTTTTAGTTTGAATGTCCTTACTTTGTTGAATCGAAGTGAATGTAGTTGAAGGCAACGTATAGTTTTGTAGATATGAAAACAGCAGAGGAATGGACAGGGCGCCTAGGCCTGCCGTTGACACGGGATAATTACCAGCACCTACCTTCTACCGTCGCCTGCCACCCCCACCCAGGCCATGGTAATGTCACATTAACCCCCCTCACCCCTCACGACTGTCAAAACATCGCGAATTTCACGAACAAATGAAAATAGCTGTATTTAACGAATTTACGCGGAAATCGAGTGTTAACCGAACACTACGCGATTAATTTTAAACTTCCGGGAAATTATATATGTCTGAGAACTTAATTTCTGTTAATTCCCTTTCCAATACATATAAATTACTAACGGAAAATTCGTTTAATTAATGCTCAGTGTGATTGTTTATTGAATTTTCAATTTACTTGAGTTTTTAAGAACATCCAAATTTTTTATTTTAATCGCATTATTCCAAGAAATAAGTTAAGCTCAATTTTGACTCTTACGGATTGTTTGATAGTAAACGTACGAAGGCTGAAGATGTACATATCCATTTGAATTTGGTTAGTAAACATTTTTCGGGTTTTTGGTTCGGATAAAATTAAAGATAAGAAACAATTGATTTCAAAATGGCGAACAGACTAAAAATATTTTAATCAATAGTGTAAAAAATTATGGAGTTCCAAAAAAATGATTATTTAATATGAATGAAGCAAAATATGAGATAATTCATAGTGACGCTTTTGTCATTATTATGACCCTATTTAGTTTTTATGGTACGTCAAACAGAATTAAAAAAAAAAAAATTTACCGAGTTCATTTACAAAGTTCTCCATAATTGATTGTAATCTTTTAAGGGAAATATTACTAAATTATTTATCGTTTGTTTGAGTTTACGTGTGTGTAAGTTCGATCAAAGATTCAGATCAATACATAACAAAGACTACGTGGTCTTTGCATCAAAGACGAGAGAAGCTGTAGACTGGATCTAGTAAAGTATAAGAAATAATAATAGACCTCTACAGGCTTGTATTCAAGGCAGATCGATTTAGTAACAATATCGTCAGGCTTCCAGCCTCCGAACACAGGATGTATCGAGTTACGGCCGTTGAAAGCGATCGCTCTAAAACAAAACGAGTACGCCTGAGAATATTCTTATGGGATTTATAAAGCTTCCATCGAGAATTTCGTGTGATTTATGTTTTTTTTTAGCATGATTTGTGGAGAACAATGAAGTTAACATTTTGATGTAAACGTGGAAGTTTGTGAGGATGAATGAAGGCAGGATGATATTACTAGGACACTTTCTTAAAACTGTTTTTGAACGGAAAACTGCCTTTAGCGCACCACACACAGATTTTTCGTGGGTAGTGAATTGAACTCAAGCGTCACTTCGTAAATGAAAGAAATCTTCGGGTGATCTCGGAACCATGACTGTCCAAAGATCCCTAAATTTCTTCTGACTTCTCGTAACCAACGCTGTAACGCTGTCGAAAAGTCGATGTTGTAAAATTATAATAATTCAGAATTTAGAAATTTGCATTTAAATCTTGTCTTCATTTAATAATGTCACACAGAAAACAAATATCCGTATAGAGGTAAATCTTACAAATATAGGTCCTAGGTGGGTATGGAATTAAACTTAATTAGTTACTCGATACGTCTTTAAATGTCTTAGAATATTTTTAGCAGCAAAAGTACGGAAATAGTAATTATTTAACGGGTAATGCACTCTACTTTCATACCAAAAAAAATGGTTGTCTGTAAAGTCGGGTTACTGACGTTAGTTGAACGTGACAACTTCAACTACTCCTTAGAGCGACGTAACGCCGGCGGCGAGGTAACGGCGTTAACGGCACATGACGTCATGTTTTGCGGGCGTGCAGCCGGCTTCATCGAATTATAAGACGTTGTCACGTCAAAAACATTTTCCGAACGAAATTTGTTCGATTTATTTTTCTGTAACTTATTGTTTTATCTGTATTCTTTTTTTGGAAATAAATAATTTTGTTGTTCCCTACTTTACTGAGAATAACAATTTGGGTGTATAACAATTTAACAATAAGCGAAATACCAGCACCACTAAATTTCACGCGTAGATTATGTTTCGTTACCGCAACTATCACTTTCGCTTTTATAATTAGCACTTGTATTAGGATTAGTCAAACATTTAGCGTTTCTCGCAGTCCTGAACACACAATAAGCCAATCACTAGTAATCACAGGCAGCCGGTAAGCCGCAGAATACACAGTAGTCAGTACATGGTGCCACACACTGTAACAAGAACGAGGTGTTTGATCAAAGGCGTTAATTATTTGCTAATCAACACCTTGATTGAATGGCGTGGTGTGGCGCGGCATGCACTGTAATCGAGTGATGTTACATTAACAAACATAACAGATACAATGCAGGGCAAAGCAAGACAATTTGCTTAAACAATATCTGCTCCAGTCAAAGACAAGTGTTGGTTACTAAAATCGGGCTAAAGAGCACTAGAATTAGGTCAAAATGTTCTCCATTCTCCCTTTTTCCTTTTCTTCGCCTAAGTAAAAATAGAGCCCAAACAAAGAAGCAGAAGAAGAAGAACAAAGAGCCATAACAAAGGCCATGCGCCACGGACCCCGGACCCGTTAGATTTTCACCTAAAAAAAAGTGCTCGACCCGCTTAACTAACTAAATACATTTTTACTACTAATAAATGAGTATTGTTGGACGTTCCTTAGGTACCTACACAACACTTACTCAGCAGCATTAATATTATAGGGCCCTGATAGCAGATATAATACTCAAATAATCACCAATACATACTTTATAATACGAGTAAATACCCGGACACAAACAAGTATTTGAATTCATTGCACAAAGGTTTGTCCTAGTTGGGAATCGAACTTACCAACTCCGGGTCCGCAGACTAATTTATCTAATGAGTATGTTTCATTCTCATGAGTAGGTACATTTAAAATCCTCGGGGTTTAACAGGAAATTACTCACCACAGGATTTAATTATTGACTTTATCGGTGTATAAAATTAGTTCCTTTGTCCTCAAATGAATGTGTTATCCAATATTTAGTATTGTGCAATACGTACCTATTTAATGCGTTTTATTATTCAATAAATTAAGTAAATAAAGAGCAATTTGCAAAAAACTTTAGGTTGCTATAAAATATTTTAAAAGTTTTGTCTATAAACTAAACCTTTTTATTAACTATTCTAGGTTAACACTTGACCGCCATCTCGCCTGATGTTAAGTGACGATGCGGTCTACGATGGAGCGTGCTTACCTAGAATAAACCGATTCACTCTAGATTTTAATACACCAAGATTCACACTCAGGGAAAATCACATTCAGGCAACGCATTTCACAGCCTTAATTACGTTCGACCGTCGTTTTCGATCGTTCGTCTTTGGAGCGTCAACAATGAAACGATGTCAATTTTTCGAGCTACGTCCAAACTGATCCAAAAATTGGCAGGTGGAATTGAAATAAAATTATTTTTGAAGTGGCTTATAGCAGTTGACCTTTACCGCCTTCTGAACTTTGGGTTAACGCTGAGGAATCTACCTACTAATATTTATTCTGTGACTCTACAGCTGACTCTGAGGGTCCTACAAGTTGATAATTTTACTTTCAGGGGTGTTAAAGTTCAAGATTATCTATATATATAAAAATCAATGCCACTTTTCGTTGTTATTGAACTCCTCCTAAACGGCTGGACCGATTTGAATGATTTTTTTTGTAAACGTTTGGGTAGGGCCCTGGAAGGTTTAGATTCACAAATCAGGCCCGGCAGATGGCGCTGCAGTTGATATCTAGGTTATTATTCGAGCGAAGCCGGAGCGGGCCGCTAGTATTAGATATTTGTAAACATAAAAACAATATTTACACACCAATATCCAACATATAAATACTGGTGTGTCAATTTTGTTATATTATACACTAGTATTGGGATATTAGTGGTATAAATACTAGTATTCCAAATATTTGTCTATATTAACGACAGGTTATTTAATATATAGCCAGCACCAAATATATATGTAGGTATATCCCACCACTAAAATCCTAGTACTAGTAGGTATGTATCCTAAATATTTACCAAAGGCTTACGTGAGCCAATCACCTCACCATTTTTTGGACGAACTTAAAGACACAAAATTGAACTTAACTCAAGTATTACGGCATGGCGATTTAGATTCTTTTTTAAACTCATACGGCAAGTGAAACCGCGGTATAAAATAAGATAGTAAGACGTCCCAGGGTTCTAAAAATACGTTCCAAAGTGATAATTTAGAAATCATCTTTGAAAATGACTTGTTGAAATGAAATTTCACTTTAATGGCAATGCGGTTTTTTAGATACTTAGCGCCGTATTACAAATAAATTAAACTCAATTTTGTTTAGTTGAGTTTGGTTGACATCAATAACGTCGAAAATGTATATATGTACGTACGATATTATAAGTAGTATTAGTAGTGTGGTAAGGCTCTTCGCTGACTCCTCCTGGGGTAGAACTAAATTTTTGGCAGGTATTCTACCGCCAAATAGTAATGTGAAAATCTGTAAATGTTACTGTTTACCGGTTTGAAGGGCAAAGTTTCCAGTGAAATTACTGGGACAAGAGATAAAAGATTATTCATATCTGGGTGACGAGAGCAAAGCAGTGCATATGTTGCTCGTCTCGTCTATCACTTCTACATATACTAATATTATAAAGCTGAAGAGTTTGTTTGTTTAAACGGTAGGATCTCAGGAACTACTGGACCGAATTGAAAGATTATTTTTGTTTGATGGTTCTGTTGGATGGTTCATTTATCGAGGAAGGATATAAGCCATATACCTAACATTACGCTATTATCGATAGAAGCGGAGTATGAATGAAGAATGTAACTAAAACGGGAAAAATATTCCATTTTGAGAGCTTTCGTTGCGTGTATTGACGTGCGCTGAAGTCTGTGTCAGCACGTGTCTATCTTTTAAGGTTGCGTTTTAACCTTTTTTATGCTATTGAAATCGCGGATAAACGTGTTGCGTAATTTATACATATATATCTATTATCTATTAAGATGTCCGAGCGAAGCCGGAACGAGCCGCTAGTTTGTAATAAAAAAAATGTTTTCCTGCTCCTTGTGCAAATGTTTGGAATATGGTGATCCTACATATGGTGATATAAATTACTACAAGAGTTTTGTGATATTTCTTAGTCGTTATTTAACTATGGAAAATAACAATAATCTGTAGCATTACAAACGGTAACATTGTCCAGTTCAGTGCGTTCGATTCTTGAGACACGTTTGCTGTGCGCGATGTAAGATGTCGAGATTTGTTGTGGAGCCATTACACAAGCGATTTTAACATTACTTCAAAAATACTTTTTTGACAATTGTATAAAAAATATCATCTAATTATTGGTGGACATTGCTCACAAAACTACATGTAAAGGCCGGTTTAAATTTTATTACTGCGACTGTGAGTGCGAGTGCGATTGCGAGTGCGAGTGAGTAATCGCGACTGATTACTATGCACTCGCAATAATCAATCAGTGTCCACACGTGTTTACTACAGTACTAATCACTCAACACCTGCACTACTCACTCGCACTCGCATTAATCAAAATGAAAACAGGCCTTAACAACAATTCATTTTACTCTGTCTTCATAAAAATCGAATCCATTGAAAATTAACCCCAGCTTGACGTAACATGAATGTGAGTGTGATTCTGTGATATCAATAACAGTGTCGAGGTTTAGGAATAAGGTGTAAGTCGGAAAATGAAACGCCAATTCAGGTGGGATCTAGTTGTGATAAACAGCCTCTTATGTTCCCACTGCTGGGACTCAAGGCCTTTTCACACAAGGATAGAACGTTGACCGTAATTCACTACGCTGGCCCGGTGTGGGTTTTGCGGATGATGTATGCCTTTGAAAGATGTCTTTATTACGATACGCTTCTTTCAACATTAAAGCAAGTTGTAATAAGATAATAATGATATACATATAACTGCAAGTTGTCAAGTTTTGATACAGTTCTAATTTTCAATTTCCGAAGGTCAATCAACTGACATGCGGTAAACAAGTCTAGCTCAGCCCCTCTTCAAATTGGACAAGATTAGCAGGAACAAAAAAACTGTGACCATCAAGTTGACAAACACTAACTTTAACGAGATAAAACGTATGTATTAATGCAGGTAATGTACTAACTATGCATATTTCATTCAAATGCTTTCAACCGTTACAGATATACGTTAGAACAAACATCTACACTTACAGACAAAAGATCTTTCGCCATTATAATAAAAGTGGGAATCTATGACGAAGCCAAAAACGACAGCAATTGAGTGCACGCGTGCGGCGAGTTATAAGCGTAGGCGGCTCGCTTGCGCTTATGCGCCCGCTCGGACGATGGCCCCTCCACAGGTATTGTTACAGGCAATGGATCCGATTGACGCCCGTTGATACGGGCAGCCGGGCGCGTACAGACGTAACTCTATACGAGGAACACGCGATACGGCGGCTAGCGTTACCTATCACATCGGCGCGTACGCAACTACGCAGCCCGTTCTATCTCATCTGTATTGACACTTGGATGGATTATTACATTCCACTCACAAGAATAAATATTTTTTTTATAGTATAGAGTGACGAGAAGACCAGGTCATGTGCCTGATGGTAAGTAACATGCCTGCCACATAACAGCACAGTGACACGCTATTGGAACATGAAGCGTCCAAATCATTACCTGCAGCACTGCACTGCGCTCGTCACCCAGAGATATAAGATGTTTTATCTTTATAACTTGTAATTTCACTCGAAACATTGCCCTTCAAATCGGAACACAGTAATGTTTGCACATTACCGCTTGGCGGTAGAATAACTGGCAAAGGTGTGGTACTTCCTCAGGCGGACTCTGCAAAAAGTCCTACCACTACTGCTACGTAATAGTATATATAAGTATATATTACGTATTTACAATCATATAAGTAGGTATATAGCTGATACAATATCAGCTATATGGGTCCCATAAAAAACAAGTTTGGTTTATTTTGGAGCTAGTTGGTGTGTGAAATGTCCTACAACGTTTATTTATTACAGTTGAATCCGAAAAATAAAAATAATATAGTTGTTCACATGATGCATGACTGGCCGCGTGGCTTAGTGGGTAGGAACTCTGCCTGCGAAGTCGAAGGTCGTGGGTTCGATTCCCACACAGTAGGTACAAATATTTGTGTGATAAATTCAAATATTCTGTTGCTGGGTGTTTATATGTATAATACGTATTTATTTAAAACTATGTAAGTATTATATCAGCTATCTGGCCGCCACGCTATAGTACAAACTATGCTTAGTCTGAGGTCAGTGTGTGAATTGTCCACCAATATTTATTTGTTTACTTTATCGAAATATGGGGCACTCGCTTATATAATCCTAGCATTGTTTCAAAATTAGTTTTACTCGAAAGAACTTATAACATGTAGTTTGTCAGTACCTAAGCTTTAGATTCATGATAACCTAGAAGGTATTCTAGATTATTAGTACATTAGATCTAGTTACTCGCATTTTAGTACGATTTTCAACTAATTAAATTAAGTACCTAATTCAAACAAACGCTTTTGGTGACTTAGGTATTCATACGTGGAATTTCCCCTAATATGCAGATAACAACTGTACAATACGTTCAATCTAAGGCCAATATTTCAATATAAATTATGATGATTAAACACGTTTCCTTTATTAAAACCCAAACATGCCTACTTGAACATAAAATATATATTGCAATGCATAGGTAAAAGTCGGCAGGAGTCTATGGAACCACGGTTCGTTCTGCTTTATGCTAGACGTTTGATAAAGTTATTATAATTAATATTGTAATAAATATACCTATTGAAAAAATTACGATGAAATATATTTATAATGACGAACGATAAATTAAACACTGTATAAACTGGGAAAATTAAGTTAATGAGGAATAATAGACATAAGAACTTCATAAATCTATAATAATGTAACCATGAAGATATGTACAAAAAAAAACTTTCTACATTTTTTTCGGCCTAGAGTCATCATCTCAAAGCAAACAATGCGCAAAATAATTAATAATGAGGAACTTCGTTCCAAAAAAATGTTAAATGAAATAAATCAAATGGTTAGGTACAAATTGCCAATTCTATTCAACAAAAGGTGCATACCTCTTGTTGGATAGAAACTTAGCTGCTTTGACCGACGATCATGTTCTCCCACTGGATAATCCAATCATTGCCAGCTGACAGGACACTGCACTTATTTAGTTCAAAATCTAAATAAAGAGAAGCCTCTACCCCGGATGAGCTCTTTAACAAGAGCCCTTTGGGAAAGTTCGCTTACAAATTATAGTGCACTAAATTGGAATCCGGGATAACTCGGAGTTTACGCAAATTACCGACACAATTTTTACGATATTTTTTGTTACAAATGTTAAACATATTACCGGCAAGAAGCAGCCGTAGCACGTAGAACTATAATTGATTGTATTGAGCTCAGCCGACACCTCAAAATTGTATCAAGGAATATTAGTGTTTCGTCTCGTTCTTTCGTCAAGCGCGAGAGAGAGGTCGGCGCTATTCGATACGAGTTTTCCTTCGAAGGATACGTATACGTGATTCGGTGTGTTTTTTTCGTGGGTTGAATTATTTGTAAGGCTTCGTTATGTATTGCTCATTACTGTACAAGTGGGTATCCTGCCGCTGCCGACCGCAAATGTGAGACATTACGAGAGCCACCTGACCCGATGCAGGCCGAGTTAATGCTTCATTCGTGATACGTGCCCGCGTAACCGATGCTACATTTTTGTAAAATAAAATCGCGATTGAAGTGCTACTTCGATTATGGCAGGAAATAGATAAAGAATTACATTTAAAAGTTTGATTTGGATTTTTCAGAAGTCAAGTGCGTAATGGCGCGTATAGTAATGGTTTTAAGAGGCAGTTAGTTGTCTATGACGTTGTTATTAAATGTGAACAAAATTTTAAAATAAAAAATAATCTTAAATTACATAGGTATAACAATTATTTCTCAACGGAAAGAACCTTTATTAACTAAACCCAATTACAATGAAAACTACACTATGTTCCTAACTACTTACAGAAAGCACATTATAACTAACATAGATCGATGAACATCTATAAATAATCAAAATCATCAGGCCAACTCTATCAATCCTTCAATATACCTACCTGCCATTAAACTATCTATATTCTTAATTAGTCAGGTTAATTGATTGTGTTGAAATGTGTCGCATTGGCTGCTGAAAGCTTCTAAAACCACAGCGTAAAATTACCAAACTTTTCCCGCCAAATGCTTTTCTATTATTCACCGCGTCACCTATCCCACCTCATTATAAAAGGCCAGTATTTTCCATTGTCTGTGTTTTCTAGCATGCCAAATGAACATGTAAGTGCAGGGTCAAATGTGGAAACCACAATGGTTTTACGGGATTCAGTCGGTGTTAAAATAAACCTGGAAACCTCAAGTTGGGAATAAACAGACTGGTAAATAATGATAGAAGTTTTTGAGGAAGTTCAAGCAATAAGTATATTAGGGGAGAATGGATAGTTTTATATTCTACTTCCTAAAATTATTATCAATGCAAAAGATGTTTTTGGACGTTTATTTTGTTTGATGGATGTTTTTTGGATCTTCTTTTTATAGATGTTTCTTACACGCAAAAAGTACTGAATGAATCTGGACATAAATTATAACAAATTAAATTGATAAATAGTCTGGAATAACACATAGGCTGATTTTCCCGGCGAAATAATGCGATTGGGAACTAAGGGTTACATTACTACGTAAACTAGCGTAGTAATGTAACCCTTAGTTCCCAATTATAATTGTTTGCTTAAGCTCTGTTAATAACTCGGCATTTTTTAAAGTAATTTATAAGTCCCTTTATATACACCCCTAGCGGGACGTCAGTGCAGGCCAATCACTCCCACCCTGAATTAGAAGTCCCTTTATATTGCGTTTTAAATATCTTTCAAAGAAAATTGAGGGGTAAAACGCGTTCTCGGAAAAGCGCAACAATGAAACACATAATCGCCACAGAATCACCTCTTGCCAGAACATATCTGGCCTACCATCGAACAAAATTCGCCAAAAATCTCACATAATTTTACGAACTTTTAATGCAACCGCGAGAAAAAAAAACCGTAAGTATCATTTAATGTCTTTTTTTCTCTCAGTCCTCCATAAAAGTTAGATAGAGAAAACATTCTTTATTGCGAACAAATTGCAAATATTATACAGTGAAAGATAAAATACAAATACTACATTTCATACATTTTTTTGTCAAGTTTGAATACTTATATTGTTTAAATGATGATTTGAAGAGAAAAAACATAGGGACAACTAACGGATATCAACAAGAAACGCTCGAATCATCTCAAGCTGCTGGTTAAAAATGATCCAATTATAAAATTGACGTATCGATAATCTTCCACATCGGGTAACTGTCCGGTCGATTCAGGAGTTGTGGTTTGCGGCGGAGGAGCGTACCCGCAACGAACGCCCATCATACGTTTTAATAGTTTTAATGCCCCTAGAAACCATCTTCAGTAGCCAGAACCTTGCACCGGCTACAGACAATTTATTTTTTTACACGGAATCCTTTATGAAGACGTTAGTTTTATGTCGTTTACGTGCCTAATCAGATTTCGGCGTGATTGATGGTGATGAGTTCTGGCTGTTGCTGATGAAATGTGCTGAATGTTCTACATTCATTACTTTGGTCAAATTTCTTTGATGGTTCTTCTGTAACGGAGTGGATAGACTTTGCTACCTTTTGCTAGGAGATTAATTTAGTAAATAATTTTATTAAAATGTATCTAGTTGTTTTTAAAAGTTTGTGTTACTTATTGACTTAATACTTTTTCGTCCTTTTTGAAAGTGGTCTTAGGACCAAAGCTCACAATAATTATTATACTAATCAAAAACATGCCATAATACTATACAAAAATAGCAACATTGAGGTTACTGGCACGTGACTGGCACTTACAAAATAATTTATAACTAGCTCAAGTGCCAGATATTGTACATAGTTTATAAATAGCAGTTTTAGCAACAACGGATTATTTCTAATTTTACTAAACACTGGTTATCTACTAAAACAGTGTGATTGATTTTTTTATGACCAAGACAAGTTTTTTTAGCCTTTTTTTAAATTGTTAAATCGCATTTTAATGTGGTCTGTTGTTTGACAAACATAATCTTTTCGGAAATCTTTCACCGATCTAACCACTTAAATCACTTACGAACTAGCAGCACAAGCGGCGGCTTTATTATTGAGAGCAATCTCTTCCAGGCAACATCAACAAGGTGTGATTAAAACATGGCATGTGAGGACGCGTGCTGAGCGAGCGTTGCGAGTCGAGGGCGTAATCCAGAGCTTATTACATCCCACAGTAGCGCACCGATTGAAACCGCAGCATTGGCCACCGCCGATCTATCGTCAGCTTTCGTTATCAAATTTTCACACGGACCCTCGCACTCGCACCAAGATTGACTTTATTTGAGCAAGTGTAACCACAAAACTACGCGACCCCATCGAACGATTCGAACTTCGCTGTACATAGCCGATTCGATTCTATCAACGGGGCCGAACGGCGGGAATTATAGGCATTGTAATGTGAAGTGATCGAAAGTATCGGAGGTAGCCGGCCGGTAGCCAATCACGATCCGAGATATTGATCATCGAAATTGATCAATCAAATCGAAAATGTACCGGAAATAAGGCGCTATAAGTTTTGTAATGTTATCCATCGAATTGAATGTTTTAGAAAATTGAATTGAGTATAATTTTTTTGGGAAGGTGTGAAAAAGTGTAGTTCGAAATTCAATTTCGAGCTTAGGTGATCGAAAATTTGCAAGGTTTTAAAACTTCACCGGATCTCCTTATTTATGGAACGCAATGTTCTAATGAAATTATTCCATTGCGTAAGACATATTTTATAAAGTACACAGTGCGTTGAATGGACAAACAACACTGGATTTCAGCGTCAAGCTCACTATTTTGATTACTCGAATTCAAATGGTGATAGACTGGCACTTAATAAGATTCTAGAAATGGAAAAGCTTGTAATACAATGTATTTGAAATGTTACAGATTTTTAACATTTTCTTATAACGAAACCTTTGGACTTTGCATTTTCGACACGAATACAAGTCATTAGATAAATATTTAATAAATAGTTTAAGCAACCTGTACTTTTAAACAAAATTTACTTCATGTTTATAAATTGTCATGTTATTGATTCAGTTAAAGTTAGGTAAAGTTTATTTATTTATAAATTAATTGTTAACTTAAATTACCATTTTTCCATTTTTTTGTAGAAGAACATTTGCTAAACATTAACGTACTGGCTGACCCCACTCCACAAATGTGGTTCTGTGTAATGTACCTAAATGTAAAAGTGACGGGATTTCATGTAAATAACTACGTCAAATCTACGAGACGTACTTCTTAGCATTCCATGGATTCACCGTGCGGGCGCCGGGTCCATCGTGTGGCAGAGAGAGAAATCTCGAATAGACCCCAAGACTTGTGACTCGGGCGTAGGTTTAAAAGGGGCCCCTTTTAGTGACGTACGTCAACACTCACCTTCACTACTCGTATTTCTCTCCCTGCCCAGCCAAATCCGATATGATCCTACTAGTTCAGCTTTAGATACTCGTTCTAGTATTATTAAATCTACGCTTATCATACGAATTTGCAAAACTGTGGAACACTCCATCCGATTCTGTGTTTTCTGCTAGAGAATGATACTGTCTGAGTGTCTTTTAATGTTATAGTAAACAAGTACTTTCTAGGTAAAAGTCTTGCACCTTAGCCCGTTCACTTCACAACAATAAAATGCTATTGAACGTAATGAATCTATTTAAATATAGATCTATCTTTATCCTATTAATATTCAACACGAGAGTTTGTAAAAATGTATGGATGTATGTCATTTAATCTTTCACGCAAAAGCTACTCAAGGGATTTGAATGAAATTTGGTGCGTAGTTAGATAATAGTTTGGATTAACACATAGGCTATTTTTCATCGCGAGAAAATAACGTGATCGGGAACTATGCCGGTGAAACTGCGGGACGCTGCTAGTCCTACTAATATTATAAATGTCAATGTATGGATGTTTGTTGCTCAATCACGTCCTAACGTATGAACGGATAGGGCTGAAATTTGGAACACAGATAGAGTATAGTCTTGAAGATTTTTTTTATCCCGGAAAAACAACGGGACCAGCGGGAACGGAAACTTCGCGGGTAACATCGCGGGGCGCTCCTAGTAAAATATATGTGTCATTCCGTCATAGAAAAAAGCTTCTTCAGCCGTTTAGTATTTTGGATGGTAGAAAATCTTACATTTTCGCGCTATCGACATGCTAACCTCAGGCGGCAGCAGCGGTGTAGCATCGGAGCAGTGCCGGAGCAGCTTACAATTGTAACTTACAAGTTTTTATATTTCATTTAGCCACTTCGCAGACTCCGGGGTCCGTGACCTTTGTCACTAAAATTATCTTTTTTTTTAAACATATTTATAGGATTAGGAAAAAAATAAGAAAATATGTGTGAACAAGTTTTCTCTACAATCGCATTTTATTTTTTTAACAGGTTTACTTCAATTTTAAGGTTTAATTTTTTTCTAGTACCTGTTTTGAAAATTTTCCTATGTTTTGGTATTTTGTTACCTATCTACTAGTTCCTAGGTCTGCGGCGCACGCAGCCTCGGCGTCCGTAATGACATTGCGCCGTCGGTTTTTTCTCGAGATCGCGTTTGAAGTTATTGTTATTATTTCTCTGGAGAGCATCGGAGGTCGCCGACCCGGCAGCTTCTCTCAATGGGTCGCGAGGCGGCCCGTTGTGGGGAAACACCAATTTGGATTTGAAGGTTGATGAAAGTTTGTGAATGAACGATGATCGAGCGATTGATCCTGAGCTGTTTGAAACGTGGCCGATACCACAGATCTGACAGATACAAGTCTCTCAAGATAGTCTCTGTCTAATGTGCACAAATAAAACAGAAGAAGCTTTGCTCGGTTCAAACACAGATTAACATAGCTAGATATAATTTTTTTAAACCTAGCTAGATCGATTTATCGCACTAGAATCCCCCTACAACCCTAAATACTAAATTTCATGACACTCGTTTCTTTTCCGTGATTCACATTACACATTTGCAGATACATACAAAGAATTGCTCGTTAAAAGGTTTAATATAAATAAATAACTTAAAAACAATGAAATAAAACTAAATAAATGAATAACCGTGATAGCTTAGTGGTGAGAACGTCCAATTTCACATTCGAGAGATCGTAAGTTCGAACCCCGGCCGCACTTCTGAGTATATTAGCACTGGGTTTGACAAAACATCGTGAGGAAACAGACGTTCAAGAAAAGTATATTTAGAGGACATGCGGCATCCGCCAACTCGCAGTTGGCCAGCGTGGTGGATTATGACCTCGACTCTCTCCTTGTCAAAGAATACTCCACTTTTCAGCTGTGGGGACATAAATTGGGCTGCTTATATTAAATTCAAAATTCACAAAGACCTGAGCATGTCATGGATAAAATCTCTATTCAGATTTAATACCTACTTATAAGAATTTTTATGTCAAGTCTTATCCAACGCCCAACTCAGTGTGTACGCTGGCTGGCTGGTCCTGCAGATTTTCATAAAATAAATTTTATTCACCTTTTTAAATTCCGAGCACATTCTGTTTATTTAAATAAATAAGTAAAAACATACTTCTTTTGTTAAATCTACATTTCTAACCGACTTCAACAACAATGCATCACTAGCTTCAGCCTTTGTTTGCTGCGTGTTTGCCTCTAGGCGGCCAATTTCGGTAGGTTCGGGGACAACGGGCGTACAATCGGAACTGGTCAATTATCCCGACGGAACACCTTGCTCGGAGCACGCGTTGTTGTTAACTATGAATATGTCCTTGTGATGGAGCTTACTGCGACTACGAATATTGTATGGTACGATGATTATTGTTTGGTATCAAGAATCACGACCTAACTAGTAAAACGCCCCAAGTAAAGTGTGGCTTTATCCGAACTTCCCGTAGTTCGGAATCACGATACTCTCTAGCGACAAACAGTAATCTATGTGTTATTTAAGACTCTAGTCTAAAAGCCGGGTCACACAGAGGCGATCCTATAGCGATAGCGATAGCGATCCGAGACGGGATTTTTTGTAATGTTCGAATTTGTATGCAACCTGACACGACACAGCAAGCGGGCGCGATCCCATACTCGGATACGATCCGGATCGCTATCGGATCGCTATCGCTATCGAATCGCCTCTGTGTGACCCGGCTTTTAGTGTGTTCCAAAAACCCGTACAGCCGTTCCGACGTGATAGAGTAACGAACATCCAAACTTTTGGTCTAGAATGATTGCTTTCACCACAAATACGAGTATCTATACCTATACCATACATTTATCGCATCTTCGGTGAGACAAGGGCACAATTGAATGTATTGTCATTTTTCAGTACGGACATTTTACGGTTTTTGTTAGATACTTGTGTGTTTTTCTTCTTAAATAGATCTAAGTTTATATGTTTTTTGTGGGTGAAATATACTCTACTCTTTGTTTAGCCAACATATGCTCCAAAAATGTTCAAAAGTTGAAGAGTTTTTGACAATTACTTATGCCCTTGGTTCACCGAAGGTGCCATATTATGTACAACACGATACAAAAAAACTTTATTGACATAACAAACTAAAATTTGGGAACAATGCAGAACAATATGATATAAGCAGCCCATTTTATGTTCCCATTGCTGAGATTAGGTACTTTCTCTTACAAGGAGAGGCCATAATTCACCGCATTGCCCACGTTCGGATTTTTTGGTTGACAAATGATGTCGAAAAATATCTATACCTTGCAACATTTTCTTCATGACGTTTCAGCCATTAAAGTGGGGATGACACACTTATTTATATGGCTGCATTTTGGAAAATACTTAATGGTGCAAGCGGAATTCAAACCGTCTAAGGTTTGAATTACTTACGATTATTAAACTGAACTTTTACGCAACACTTCAATAAGACACGAAATAAAACCGGAGATTTAGCAAATTGATAAGTTTGAAGTTATCTTTTTTTTACGTTGAGTTGTACAATCTTCTGTAAAATAAACGCGAGTGCTAGGCAGCCGCTATAACACGGCGCGAGCGCAGATTGGTGCGTTGATGAAACTCGAGATTTTTTGAAGTGAAAACTTCTTTAGACGCGCTATAGACAGAATTTTCGTGGGCTGTGAAATGGATTCATCAATCGTCACGCTTGGATATGATAATGGATCGGATCGGATCGGATTTGAAATCTTCGGGTAAACTCGGTAAAAACGGCCAGGTAGGTACCAGGGTAACAGAAACAGTAAAGAGTTTCGATTACCTACCTCCAACAGCGTTTATCTCCAGATACCAGGACAACAGAAATGTAAAAGAATTGCGTTTGCCCCTAGGTACCAGTACCAGGGCAACAGACACAGTAAAGAGTTGCGAAATTCTGTATAATTACGTTGATATAAAACTAGATGGCGCAACCATCGATTTAGCTGGCGGTGTTGAAATTATGCGAATGTACATAGACCTACGATGGTTTAACAAATAATTTGTCTTCTGACAAGGTGATAAATAAATTAGACGATTCAATTAAAAGTGATAACATTTGTGTCACAAGTTTTCACTTCTATCGGCAGTTCCTATGACTGCCAATTTTTTTTTTTTTAAATAAAGAGTGACGAGACGAGCAGGACATGTGCCTGATGGTAAGCAACATGCCTGCCACATAACAGCACAGTGACACGCAGCTATTGGAACATGGAGAGCCCAAATCATTACCTAGCACTGCACTGCGCTCGTCACCCAGAGATCTAAGTTGTTATATCTCTAAGCCCTGTAATTTCTCTGGAAACATTGCCCTTCAAACCGGAACACAGTAATGTTTGCACATTACTGCTTGGCGGTAGAATAATTGGCAAAGGTGTGGTACTTCCCCAGGCGGACTCTGCTAAGAGTCCTACCACTACAAAGTTGCGGGTAGGTAGGTAGTGAGATTTTATCATTAGGCAGCGTCTACACTTTCTAGAAGCGCGCGCGCAAAGCTCGTCGGCAAATCAGACGGCAGTTAGAACCCCGTGATTGTGAAGCTAGCAGCGGTAATAAGCGCAGATTACCCCCTACTGTACATTATTCTGCGACAAGAATATTAAATAATGTTAACGCCGAGGCACGGACACTTTACAGTTATTTAGGCCGTAATTACGCGAATTAGCGAAGCAATCTGACTCTGAAGACATTTTATAATGGGTTTAGTCTAACGTGAAATAAATAGAAAACGTTTCTTTTTATGTAGGTATATGCACCAATGACGGTTGTCCTTACGAGGTCTTTCTGCCAATCGCATTTTGGGCTAGCACATACTAAGAGGCTGGTCCTTTCTAAACAAATCTTACTAAATTTAATAATTTAGTTATTGGTTTTCGCTTCACTAGATTCACTCTCCACTGGAAGAATTGTAAGATAATTGTAACATAAGATTGTATCCATCGAAACTAATGTCGTTTTTGTACTAAATTATCAATATGTACTATTTATTTTTTATTTTTATTGAAATTATAAATATTAATATTCTGAAAACATGTCAGTACAGTCACGAATTTATGTCACATACCTAAATTTGTGTCTAAGTAAAAAAAGTAAAAAACCGGTCAAGTGCGAGTGGGATTTGCGCACGAAGGGTACCGTACCATTAGCAAATAAACAGCGAAAACCTCTTTTATAGTAAGCCCCCTTAAATATTTATTTTAATTAATTATATTTAAAGAGAACATAAAACTAAATATTCTGTGAATAGGCAAAGCGTCTATCTGTCACCGTTACTAGTATCGAGCAAGAAACGGTAAAAAAATCAAGTTTTTTGTATGGGAAGTATTTGTTGTTATTACGGCAATATAAATACATCATCCGTGAAAATGTCAACAGTCTAGCTATCACCGTTCTTGAGATAGAGCCTGGTGACAGACGGACGGACGGACGAACAGCGAAGTCTCAGTAATAGGGTCCCTTTTTTACCCTTTGGGTACGGAACTTAAAAAGTGTACCTATGTACGCAAGAAGATACTATTTCTCTTTATTCCTCGTCCTAAGCAGTAAAAAGTCTAACAATAACCATAGAACAGAAAATTTCGTCAACGCCAGAAGCTAGTTGTACTCGTATACTAAAATGTCGTTCAGGAGATCAACGGGTTTTCATGACGATGTGCGCGTCATAATTTACTCCCATAATTTTCCCTAAACCTAAAAGAAATGTAACCGCAAAAATCAGCTTTAATGAAATGACGCAGGTCTTGTAGTGATAGCATAAACGCATACTAGTAGTGGTAGGACTCTTGACAGAGTCCGCCTGGGGAAGGACCACACATTTGCCAGTTATTCTACTGCCAAGCTGTAATATTGCACATTACTATGTTCCGGTTTAAAGGGCAATGTGTCCAGAGAAAAGAGCGCAGTGCAGTGCACTAATGATTTGAACTCTTCATGTTCCAATAGCTACGTGTCACTGTTTTGTTGTGTCGCAGGCATGTTGCTTACCATCAGGCACATGTCCTGCTCGTCTCGTCACTTTTTATTAAAAGAAATACTATAAGTTACACATAAACAAAACTAACCTCCCACAGGCAACGGCGCATTGGGCTTGTACTCTCGCTCCTCCTGCAATTGCGGAGTCCGAGGGCACCTCGTCGGGAGCTTCAGGTCATCCCGGAGCCCTAACGGGGGCTCGCAGGAGATGAACCGTGAGTCCAGCATCGGCCGCATCAGCCCTGGGAACCGGGGCTGCTGGGCGTTCGTACCTGCCACGAAAAAGGCTGCTGAAATAATTTTGCTTCATGGAACAAGAATTTACCAAATTGCTTACATAATCCTCATTATACAACGTGGTGGATTTACCCCCAACAATATTTTGACAGTCCATTCTAACACTGATGTAGACTTCGTCACCGAGGGTCTCTTTCCCCTCAGCACAGTAGATCACGAGATAATTCGAGTCAAAGTTTGACGTAAAATTCCTAAAAATTGAGCTTTCACGTCTAATTTTCACATATATGATTCAAAACGTTATGTAGATGAACTACAATGAGTATTGTTGCACCTTTCTGCAACACCTTGTATAAATAGTTGCCAACAAGTCAACTTTCCAAAATTAAGAAACAAGTCATCTTCTGCATTTTTTTCGCTGTAAATGATTTCTGGTGAGTATATACATATATATGTCTGTCTAAGTGTCTAATATTAGATATGCGAAAGTTTCAGTAAAAGTTCTTTCATGTTTGTTTTCTCGTACATAAGGTTAGAAAAACTTTTTTTATTCTAAAAAAAAATGATAAATTACTACATTATTATGGTGGTAACGGCCTCTTTCTTGAAAACGTTGGTAAAATGATACACGACGATGATGCTTTGTTGGTCCGTTGAGAACCCAAGACAACACGAGACACGTTTATTCACGAAACAAGCGAGGCATACGCCTGATGGTAAACGGTTGCCCATAACAGTAAAGTGCCACGCGGATATTTGAACATTAAGAGTCCAAATCACTGGCTAGCACTGCACTGCGCTCGTTCCTTTAAAACATTACTTATCAAAACGAAACACAGTGCTATTTGCACATTAGTGCTCGGAGGTAGAATCTGTCGTATTTGCCTTGGCAGTATCGACAAAGAGTTTTACCACTATACTGTTAAAACACAGAAGCATTGTCTACTAATAGTAAAAAATGAGCTAAAATATCTTCAGAATTAAATATAACATTGCTAACTCTTTCTGCAATTCTTGTACAAATTTTACCGAAAAGCAACCATATTTCAACAATATTATATCAGCACTATTCTTCCCATAGTACTCAAAAACTTAACTAAAGCTTCTTGCCTCATTTAGTTCGTCGGTAAACAAACGACAAACGTCAAAATGTCTCTTTTATCGATAAAATGTTTACTCATTCTACGAAAAACGTACTTACTCCCATCTCTCCATCTATTTAGATATTGATTGGACTTGCCTCAAAAAATTTGCCAGATTTTTGATTCACGTTAACCACGAAGAAAGGTTTTAGGCAGTCAGAAACAGATCCTTGAATTAAAATACACTACCAGAGCGTATGTTTCCTGACAAGTAAGATTATTAGGTAAGTATTGTCACGTCTGAATAATTAGCGTTACTAAGGAAATTCTCGTATTTATGACGTTTAATTTAATACTTTTTTATGGAGCGCCGCAACAAAACGGTTAAAATAACAAAACTAAATTACAACAAGAACTATTACTTACCTACACTATAAATTATGAGGTACTTACCTAACTACTTATGTCCACACTAAATTAATTACTAAATTAAAAAAAAAACCTAGTAGGTACGTCTGACGTATTTACCTTTCTATAACGTATAGGTATGGTTGAATAAAGTTATAAAATACTAGTTTTTTGAGGATAATTAAATTAATTTCGGAATTTCAAAAAGGAACTTCCTGTTCCCAAATCTTCAATTACAATGCAATGTGTCAATCATTCGAAGGGGATAGTTGGTCTTTTTTATACGAACCCAATTATCGACCACGGACGTCCTCTATTTAAGAAGGCGCCGCCGCAACCGGCCTACCTTTTCAAAAAAAAAAGCTTATAAAATTAGTTTATGAGTTTACACAATGCAGGAATTATATGTCCGCAATTATGTTGAAAATTCGACACAAACAAATGCAGTCTGTTAATTATTTGTTGTTCTGCCCATTTAAATGGGAACTAGTGATGAGACAAGCCACCACCGCATAGTTATATCTGTATCGATAATTGTTTTAACATCATTATCTAACATGAGTATGGAAATGGAATTATTGGATATTCCCATGTTAATACTCCATGTTTGATCAGACACAAGGTAAAAACTACATTTATGACGGATTTGTAACACACGTTCTAAGTGATTTTGTTTAGCAGTTTAGATCTAATCACAAGGTCAGGAGTTTCCAGGAAGTTGTTTGTATTTGAACAAGTCTTTTATATGGAACGTTCGAAAAATCAACAGTTAGGTATTTGCAATGTACTTAATAAGATGACACAGAATTTATTTTATTGTATATCTGTATTGGTCCATTGTGTTAAAATGTCCAGCAGTGGGCTAAAATAGGCTGATGATGATACTCATTTACTATCATTCTGTTGTTAATTAGAATTATTTGTGTTATCTTCAAAATTTGTTTGAGGCCAATTGATATTTGAAATCAATAGTAAGTTCAAAATAAATAATAATGCCATACTACGGCAGAGCCACGAACGAGTACCTGAATATAATATGTATAAAAAAGTTGGATACATAACTTTTAATCACAAGAACCTTTTGTGTTCATTTACACCCGAAAATAACAAATATACGAGCAGAGAGCAAGATAAACATGACGATGATGAATGGTCTCGACCATTACTAACAGGAGTTTTGTAATTATTTATGGAAATAGATCTAAGACCGTACTAGAATGTTTTTAGATCTATTCGATTGTGCTGTTATGAAACAGCTACCACTATCACTGCTGTTTACTAAAATACAATGATTAATTACGCGATAGCGATAGCTACCGTGGTTATATGGTGGAGTAAGATGGTGGTATGGTGGTTAAATGTGATGGTCGTAGTTTAAGTTTTTCTATTACAATAGGTTTTCACCGGACGGTGATCTCGCCTGAGATTAAGCGACAATCTTGAGTTAAGATACCAGAATCGTGCCAAAATACTTAGAATAGTTTAGCACGTCTGCCCTTGATACAACACATTTGTGTCAACTTCCAGCATTCGTCAATGTATCGGTGACATGGTATATGAAAAAAATGAATTATTATCGGAGATTCACTAAGCATGGTCCATCCTACTAATATTATAAATGTCAATGTTTGTATGTTAAGATCTTAGTTGCTCAATGGGGCTGAAATTTGGAACACAGTTACATTACAGTCTGCAAGAACACATCTAGGCTACTTTTTATTGCGGGGAAATAATGGGAACTGGAACTACGCAGATAATACCGCGGGGTGCTGCTAGTATAATAAATATCAATGTTTGGATGTTTGTTGCTCAATCACGTTATACCGTATGAACAGATCAGACTGAAATTTGGAACACAGCTAAATTATAGTCTAGAGTCTAGAAGAACACATACCCAAGCTTACTATACTTTTTATTCCTGGAAAATAAGCGGAACGGGCGCGCTGCTAGTATCTCATAACTGATGATAACAGTGTCCTATTGCTATTATTTTCCCTAAATCGTCGATAGTCGATAAGCAGCATAGTTCCAGTAGGACATCCCTATCGAGGGTCACTGCGAAGCGGCTTATGCCTGAGCACCTACAAATTAAGTCTATTAACTCAGAACTTTTAAGTCGCGGCGCACGCTAGATCTTCCTTTCTTGTCCCTCGGAGTTTGGGGCTTATTCCCTAAGTACTGCCTTTTGTTTGCCCTTTCCACTCTTTGTTTTGATATCTGCCCTGTTTAATAAACGGGATTTTCGTTGTTATGCTTCGCTAAGAGCTCTGATGGACATTCAAATTAGTGCGCGGACTTTGAGAGTGAGAGAAAATGTTTTGTCTGAAAATACTCGAAATGTATTTTGATGTTAGGATTGTTATTTGAAAAGATACTTTATTTATGGTTTAGTTAATTTTAAATTAAGTGACTACTCTAATAAACGTTACTGAATTAAATACAGATTTAGAATTTCATTAGATACCTTCTTCAGAAAAAATAATAATTATAGACGACTGTATCTTATCTGCCAATTAATTTACATCTATCAGCCGTGTTAAAACCTTTTGTAGAAAGAAATACTACTACTCGTATCCTATTGATATTATGTATAAATGTCAATGTTTGGATTTCTAATCTCTTTTTATGCTACATTATTATTTTATTTAAAAAATACATACTTGTGCATTATTTTAAAGCTGATTTGATACACTGGCCGTTAGTTTTAAAACAAGTTCAACAGCAAATGGTAAACACCTGGTAGTACAAGGCCTAATTCTTAATTTAGTCACATTTCCAAGAATTAAACTCTAAGATGTCTATAAAATTATTTAATCTGGGAAAAACTCTGAGTCACGTCTCAACCTCGTTCTAGAATCAGTTGGCAGGTTGGCAAGGATTTAGCAATCCATGACTTTTGACTGCTTTAAACATTTTGGCATTGAGCTTTTGTCATTTCTTTGCCGTTGCAATTTACGAGTGCGAACGAGCTTTCGTAGTGTGCTTTTATTTTTCACGCACATTATAATTTATATTTATTATTATATTTGTATTTGATATTAGCTTTTACTTATTTGTGTTTAATAAGTACATACTAGCTTTCGCCCGTGGCTTAAGATAAGATTTTTATAGTTATCTTACTTTGGCTAGTAGCATGATCGTCGAATAATAACTTAAATGATTATCATCCTTAATACCTCTAAGGGCCTATGGAAATAACTTTTATCCCCTATTTCGCCCTTTGAAAAACGCTAAAATACGTAGCTCATTATTTTTGCCGTAGGTAGGCACTCTATTCATACGAAATTTCATGGAGATAATTTTCAAGGAACAAAAAGTTTCATTCCTTGTTTCACCCCTTTGGGGTTGGTTTATAAAAAAACCATCCTTAGTGTAGTCTACGTCATTAGAGGAATACGTTTGAGATTTGCGTAGTTTCTAGCGCTAAGGGGTTTGACAGTTATCTATTAGTCCATCACCTGCCCAAAGGCAAAAAAAAATTTTCATCTATGCACTTGCCTTTATGTAGAAGTATATGTGACATGTATAAAAGATAGACGTAAAATACAAAAAGTTCCAACAGATTCAATAATCTATTCAAAAGTATTTTTTACAAGGAACAGCTGCCACTTTTTCAGGATTTCAAGGTTGATTCCATGGTAAAAGTTCCACAGTTGGTGTCCAAAGATTCGAACGAAGTTTAACTATGTGGAATGAATTGCCTGAGTGGGAACTGTCTGACGGACATAACCCCGGTATTTTCAAGTCCTAGAGTGAATTGATTTCTTCTAGATTACCACGTGCTACCGTAAACCACATTGCCACTTAACATCAGTCAAGATGGCGATCAAGTGACAAATATAAAACTTTCGTTTTTAAATCCACCTTTAGTTAATGCAAAAAATCAAAATCTGTTCACAGCTTTGTGATTGTAAAAACACAAAGACAGATATAATACTTAAGGGACTTTTATGCATAAGTTCGTTATATATGGTTTACGCCGCTTGTGAATTGCAAGAACTAAGTATAAAAGAGGACACACAAAAGTGGTCCTTCCCGGACCAGTTGCTGTTGCGTGAGTGAGACTTATTACAGACATAATTTCACTATTGTTTGCCGCCGGCTTGCTGCTCCATATGGCGTAACGTAACGTGTTTTTTCGTCTGTCAATTTCGTCGATAGTTCATCGAATCGAACTTATTTTGGAAGAACGCGGGCGATGAAAAAAACCCGCGTCTCAGAATATTTAAGTTTAACAAACGGATACATTTCGGAGATTGTGCAACTGATCTGCGTGATCTAATATCACCTTTTTATTTTTCTCCCCGAGTGTTCGTAAATCGAAAATGAGGGGCGCCGTTTCATGTTTGATGTTACTAAGACTTAAACGAAGAGCGGTGTTGCCACTTTTGTTATACGAAGTTAGTGGATTTTTCTCTGATGGATACAATAACCGGACTGGGAATGGATACCGGACTGGGTCGAAAATACACCATCCTAATTAGTCCGTCAGCTAGATCATGGAAAAATATTGGACACGTATTTTTTGTTTTTTCATAACATTAAAAATCGTCAAAGATATAGACCATCAAACTTCGAGAGTGGGGGGTCGCGACGTCATTCGTGAGTAAAAATCGTACTCACAAGTGACGTCACACGAAACTTCGACGCGCTGTATCTTCGTAATTTTTTGTTTGTGAAACAAAAGAAAAAATACGTGTACAATATTTTTTGGCAATCTAACTAACGGGTTACTTAGTTTTTTTGAAGATTGTACCCTATTCTTGGTGACTTCTAGTCGAAAAGTGAGTAGAAATTGTTTAGGTAAAAGCGTTCCATCGTAGACCGCACAGTCGCGTAACATCAGGAGAGATGGAAGTCAAGCGGAAGCCTATCAATAATTTTCAATGACAAAATAATTATTTTTCTTTAAAAAACGACACAACCAACTTTAACTCAGAAATTAAAGTCGTTTAGTTCACAAACTTTAATCTAATGAATAATCTATACTTCTATACTAATATTATAAAGCTGAAGAGTTTGTTTGTTTGTTTGAACGCTAGGATCTCGGAAACTACTGGACCGATAGGAAAGATTCTTTTTTTGTTGGATACTCCATTTATCGAGGAAGGCTATAGGGTATATAACATTACGCTACTATCAATAGGTACGGAGTATGAGTGAAGAATGTAAAGAAAACGGGGAAAAATATTTCTCTTCGAGAGCTTTAGTTCCGTGAATTTAAATTATCTTTGGTCGTTGAAGTCTGTGACGGCGCGTGTCTACATTTGAAGTTTGTGTCATTTGAAGTAATCAAATTTGTTCTACAACAATGCATTGTTGCTTATTTACGTATTTTTAGGGTTCCGTAAAACGTAATAAAGTGGCCAGCAATGGATATTTTATAGTATGGATTTTCATCAAATAGACGCGGGTGAAAGCGCGGGGCACAGCTAGTAAACTATAATACTAATAAACTACAAAATACCATCGATGTATGCATATTTGTTATATTTGCTGAGGTTTAACCCTTTCGAATAAAATAATTAAGTATGTAACCCAGCTCGGCTTTGTCTCAGTCAAAATAAAAAAATACTCAAAACAATGAATACATGTAGTGGTAGGACTCTTAGCAGAGACCGCCTGGGGAAGTACCAAACCTTTGCCAGTTATTCTACCGCCAAGCAGTAATGTGCAAACATTACTGTGTTCCGGTTTGAAGGGTAATGTTTCCAGAGAAATTAAAGGGCTTAGAGATATAACATCTTAGATCTCTGGGTGACGAGCGCAGTGCAGTGCTAGGTGATGATTTGGATTCTTCATGTTCCTATAGCTGCGTGTCACTTTGCTATCATGTGGCAGGTATGTTGCTTACCATCAGGCACATGCCATGCTCGTCTTGTCAGTCTTTATTTAAAAAAATAATAAAAAAAAACATATACTTAGGTAAATACGGATAAATATTCCGAGAGCTGCCAGCAAATTTTATGTAGGTATTTGAGATAAGCTGAAAACTTGTCACATACATAGTTAATAATAATACCCCTATAATAATACCCAACCACGAAGGTGCAGACCAGAGAGTCTACCGCCTAACTAAAACTGGACGTCTACTCTCATTCAACGAAAACGTAATTTCGAAAAAAAAACTCGCGGCTTTCCTACTCCCGTTCTACTTCGTTACTTAAATTAGCAGAGACAGCAATACCAAAGCCAAGCAGATTTAATTAGGCGGTAGACCCGCTGGCTGGTGACAAGTTTTTAGCTTTATATAGCGGAATATTTATCCATAATTGTCATTTGTTATTATTTTAATCTTATTATGTACACATAATCTGGCCTTTTTGTAAATGTCGTTACCAAATTATCTTCTGAATTTATGATTGGAATAAATTAATTGAATATTCATCGTAATTATTGTGCACTTGTTAGGTATAGGTACAAGTCACGCCAGCGAATAGAGTTACCGATAAACGTTTGACCTCTAGAAATAGCTTCACTATCAGGTCCCGTGGGAAAAGTGTTTATCGTCACTGTATCGCGGTCGCTCCACCGCACTCCGTAGGTACCTATCTATTCTTGTACAAACAAATACGAACGATGATAATAATGCCGTATCAACTTTGACCACTTGTTGAAATGTGGGACGTAAAAACCCATACGAACTTACTTTAGGTTTGAAATACTCAGTTGATGTAAGTCTGCTTGTTGGGGCGTTGGTAGTGGGTTCGTGTCCTAGTCGATTCACAAATCAGACAAACACTTTATGACGTATACGGATGTGTGCTTTGTGTCTGAGTATTGCTATGTATCATTTATTTTATTTGACGCGTAGATTTTGTATTCAAAAATAAATAACTTTGCACTAAAATGTTTGTTGTAATGTCGGTATGTATCTATTTAAATCTTTGAGAATTTAGCCATCAAAGATTTAATTTGCTTAAAGTAAGTTTTTGTTTCCAAAGATCAGGCGTAAAAAAAGAGATTTTCCGAATAATTGTAAAATTCTTTCTAATGTCCGAGCTATACGAGACTAGTTTTTCAAGCAAGGAAATAAAGCTAGTGTTAGCAAGCTAGTACTTCCAGCTTCGAGTAGACAACACTACGCACTAGCTTGCTAGCTTACTAACACTAGCTTGCTATCCTAGCTTGAAAAACTAGCCTCGTGTAGCTCGGACATAAAACAGTTGTTTAAAGCGCTACAGGTGGCGTTGATGTTTCATCTTGAGAGTTTCTTGAGAGACATTTTAATAGCAAACGTCCATGTTAATAATTTGACGAACCTACCTATCTCTCACCCAAACTTTGATTGACTAACTCGAACGAGGAGACTTAACTCCACTTTTGTGATAAGAACATCCAGGCTGTGGAATGCGTTGCCTAAGTGGAGTTTTACCGATGGTTACAGTCTTGGTTTTTTCAAGTCGAGAGTGAGTGTGAGTTTCTTCTAGGTGAACACACACCATCGCTCGCCAAAATCAGGAGAAATGGCGTTCCAGTGTAAACTTATATATAGTTAAAAAAACTCATGTGTCACTTCTATCTGTTATTTTGAAAAACCTCATTCGAGACTAAAGGGAGAGTCCCGTGGTCCTTGCAAATATGGTGGGAAATAATCATGTGAACATTTTAATCGCTCGCATCCCTCATGCGGTTTTCGCCGTCGAATAATAACATACTGTGCTCGTGACGTGCGCACATTACGTGTCGTATTAGTTTTATAATTAGGAATTAAAATATTGAGCAAGCCTGTCAATGCACTTAGGTATTTATAATTATTGTACTAAGAGAGATTTTCCAAATAATTTTCGTGCTATTTGTATCCTTGGTACCATGTTTGATTTAACTATCATTTCAATATGAAAACTAAAGCGTAAAATTGGTATAAGTCAAGTGAGACGGATATGTACGCGCACTTTCCTTGAAAAAGTCTGTCAATAGAGACTAAAATTTAAAACAGGCTGGACCAATCACTACACGTGGATACCCCGGTCTTAAATTAGAAACAACTAATTGGTATAATCACAACGTCACTGGCAGCCCAGTGACGTAACGTGGACAGCATTTTGGGGAGATAAGGTTTTGTGGGCGTAGTGCTTTATGAGTAATTTGTAACCTTAACTATATCAATAAATAAATTATTGCTATTACTTACTTATCTATCAACCAACCTACACTAGGCCTTGGCTCTCTCCTTGCGAGAGAAGGCCCCGAGTCCCAGCAGTGTGAACGTTTAGTGGCCTAATTATTATAATTTCTTATCTACATTAATAATAGAGTTACACAAACTGTAAAGGTTCATGATTTTGATCATCATCAAAAATACTCTTAAATGTTTTGGACACAAATGTACAATTTGTAATTTTAATTGAAATGCAATCAATTAAGTTCACTATTCGTATCCTTTTTTCATGATTTTGATGTGACATGTAACCATGGAGTTATTAAACAAAAATATTGTATTGTATAAGTATAAGACTACCCATAAAATCGCGAAAATGTTCTGTACAAAAATAGTCTTAAGACTGAAAAAAATCTTTGAAATAATATGGAACAGCCCTTGTTTTGAGCGTTCAGATTTGGTGTCATATTAAAGTTTATTAATAGAATATGACCCTTTCAATTTAGTACCATAATTTGCGTAGATAACTTAGCAATGTTTGCATGTTTGAACTTGCTTATCTCAGGGACCACCAACCGGATTTGAAAAGTTATTTTTATACCCAGTAAAAAGTTATTTTAATAAGCCAGCGCACGGGAAAGTTTACATACAATAACATCTACGAATGAAAACATCACTACTGATAGAGTAGGAGATCACGCTATACAACGACCTTCACCGAGCTGTTTATTGGATGAAAAGTATTTTATATTCAATTTTGAATGTCAACAAATATTTTGCAAATGGGTTGTCTAAAAAAATTCAGTCCAGAATATGACTAATGAACAATTACATATATTTTTTCAAACATTTCAATTATATTGATTGAATTTTTGAAAAACCTGTATAACATAACTAATCTTTACTAATATTATATAGCTGAAGAGTTAAAGGTTGCGTCATTAGAACCTAAGGTACCCGAATTTGTTCAAAATTTTAATTGGTACGACCAATTTTCGATAGATGACGTAGCAATGCACGCATCAAATGAGGTAGTTATTGTGTATACAAGTGGTTGAAGTTAGACTTTTTGGGAAGAAGAATAAAGATAAGAGCTCCTAAGAACATAAGTATAAACACACTTTTTCTTTGTCGTAGAGTTGTTGTGTTAATGTTGTAAAGTAACTTACTGGTTTTGGACCTGGGTTCCCGGGGCCCGTCCACGGTCACCTTGATGGCTTTTTGGTACGTAGTCACTTGCGGCGGGTTTGTTGAGATCGTGATCGTCAGCGAGAAGCTTTTTCCTGCAACAGTCAATTTTATAAGTGAATCATTTCGCTTTGAAAAGTTATCTGCTTTTCATAAGATTTGGGTTTGACACCTATATCACATAATTTCATATTGAATACAACACAAGCTTAAGTCAAGTTTTACAAAACGGCGGTATCCTTAGACATTTCAGTTTTATTATTATTGTTGAGACATCTTGGTTTTGTTATTTCTGAGACATCACATCAGTTTTATTATTTCTAGGAAATTTTTGAGATAAATTAGGAGATAGTGGAACTAGTCCCCGAAAGTTTGAACCAGTTTCATGCACCCGTGAATATATTCACGGGTAAAAAAACGAACGACATAATGCATGAAATTTCTTCGAAATATCGGGATCGTTTAACCACGATAAATACTCGTGTCAGTAACATGTTTTAATGATAAAATTTTGACAATAAACATAGGTTTTTTCAGCTGATGGAACGAAGCTCTACAACTAACATTTTAAAGAATTAAGTTTGCTGACACAAACGATTATAGCTAACAGAGAATTATTATTTATTTTTCAGTTATAATCTGTCTAAACAACACGCATCAATGTTTATTAAAATAGGCACAACAGTTCCACCCGTCAAACCCACGGCAAGGGCTCGCGTGGCGTTCCTAACTGCGTCGATCGCGAATAATGGAAAATGGTGAGCTTTTTGGGCGCCGATTTGCGGTCGCCAATAATGAATGCACCGATAAATACCGAATAAAATTACAGTTAAAATGAGTGGATTAACATGTCTAATGCAGATAATTCGTGTGTAGAGCCCGGCGCAGTGTAAATGACTGATTACCATCAATTTTATTCATCAACTTGGTAGATTTAGTTTAATGTAGGACATTTTAAAATTAAAATGTGAGTTCTAATCAAAATCCTACTATTATTATAAATGCGAAGGTTGAATGTTTAGATGTTGGGATGTTTGTTGCTCAATCACGTCTGGGAACGGGAAATACGCGAGTGAAACCGCGTGGTTACTAGTATATAACATACCTACGTAAGTATACATTAAATACATTCTTTACATTCCTTTAGCGGCCCGTTCCGGCTTTGCTCGGAGCCTATGACACTCAGCAATAATGTGGCTTTCTATTGGTGAAAGAATTTTTAAAATCGGTTCAGTAGATCCCGAGATTACCCCTTACAATTTAACAAACACACAAACTTTACTTCTTTATAATATTAGTATAGATTAAAAAAAAATCATTCACACACTTGTTCTAGTTCTATTTAACTATCATAAAATATAATCGTAGATAATAATAATACATTTTAAGCTTTCGCTAGATGGACTATTTCGGCTTACAACCAGTGCTTTGCGTAAACCTCTAATTATCTGGTAACCCTGTATATGTACAGTAGGGTGTCCCTTAAAATTCAATGTCAATATATTTTTACGCATACCTTTTAAAAACTTTTATGTGGACCTAATATAGTACAGAAATAAATATTAGCCCGATTTATAAACGATAACCCGTGCCGACTTGAGTTTTTAACTTGTCCATACAATTGCGCGGGTGCAGCGCTGCGACCTGTTACTGCGAGTTTCAATTGTCATTTCATACGTGATTTCTAACATTATTAGTGCGTTGTTGTTTATTGTGTGGAGATGTCTGTGGAATTACGAAGTGATAAACAAAATATTTACCTTATCGGACTGCCAAGCCACCAGATAAATGGTGCAAAATTACCATCTAATCGACAAGTTCTCACCGTTTTATGTTACAATATACGTGAGGTCAAGCTGACTGTTAGTGAAAGTGCGAATCTTGTTAAAAGAGAGTGCATTTTTTAGGAAAAGCCAGAATTCCTACAAAGGCATTTCCTAACTGCGTGAAGAAACTTGTTGATTTATATCATGTTTGGAGGGAGCTGCAAAAAAACTGTAAGAAAACTCAGGACACGTTCAAGAACCGTGAACACAATTTTGTAAAAGACCTTGATAACTTGTTTGATATTGCACATGCTGATGCCTTCGACAGAATGAAGATAGAGGAAGACAAAGATTTTTTAAGGAAACAGAGAGAGGCCAGGTCGACCGGGATGCTTAGGTGGAACTGACAAAACATTGGCGGAGAAAGAAGAACGAGTTAGGCAAAGACGATTGGAAGAAAAGGAAAGAAAGGTAAAACAAAGAGAGCTATTGGATATTGCATGTACTTCTTCGGTAGATAGCTTGGAATGTCTGGAGAATTCGAATGAGGAACAGATTTCGAATTCTGTACTTAGTACTCAGATTCCTATTAGCATCAATGTATTTAATGGTAATTACTGTATGTAATGTAAATTATTTTATGACGTGTAATTTAATATTTATTACCAATAAAGAATCTGAATCTGAATCAGCAGTAATTTTTTTTTTTGAAAGGTATTATTATAAGGTTTTATTAAGTTAACTCAGAAATACAAGGACCTATATACAGTATTTACAAATATATAAAAAGCAAATGAATACAAAATATATATAAACAAATTTACAAGTCGAACACGCCGTTGAGATCGCCACAGCGCGGTAGGGTACCCAGATTCCTTGCCCTGAAAAAAGTTCTACAAGAGGCACGAAAAATTTCATGACTCCTAAACTGGAAGCAGCTTTAGATCGATGCCAATTAAGCATAAGATACTCAGTTTACATTCTCCATGCGGTTGTAGAAGCGCTTGGTCTGAACACCGATGATTTTCCTATTAACAAATCTTCGATTCAGCGAAATCGTACTCAGGCGAGAAAATCCAGGGCAGAAGCAATAAAAACTGACTTCCATAATAATTTGCCTGACGTAGTCACAGTCCATTGGGATGGAAAACTATTACCTGGATTGGATGTATGAAGTTTAAAAGAAGAACGCTTGCCAAGTCTTGCTTCATTTGACGATAGAGAACAACTTCTTGCAGTGCCAAAATTAGATAGTTCTTCGGGAAAACATCAAGCTAAAGCCATTTCAACTGCACTCTTTGACTGGAACCTACATGATAAAGTACAGATAATGTGCTGCGATACAACAGCTTAAAATACTGGCCGTTTCAGTGGAGCTTGTGCTATTTTGGAGCAGACTTTAGAAAGGGAATTACTGCTTTTTGCTTGTCGTCATCATTTTTATATGTTGGTCTTCAAAGCTATTTTTGAAACCAAGGTAAAGCAAATTACAAGTAGCCCAGATATTCCAATTTTCAAAAAGTTAAGAGTATACTAAACCTTGGCTCGAATGTACAGTGTCAATTAAAGCACCTAACCAAACTTATGCTTTTTGAAAGCTCTAAAAGAATATGAAAAAGTAGACGCGACAAGTTCCAAGGCATCCACAAGCAAGTTTGTTCATCATTTATGGTATTTGTGTGAAGAAGCAGTCATGTTATTACTCTTTGATGAAGAAGTTGATTTCAAAACCAAGACAAAAACGATTAATACTTTAAACAGAGATGAAAGTTCAGATTCCGCCAAACGCTATATCCCATCGAAGGAAGAAAATACGTAAAATTTCTTTAGTAAACTTAATATTTTCTTGTTTCTTTTTTCAAAGTTTCGTGGCTTAGTTTTTGCTTTTTAGACTGTTTTTTCTTTCTTTCAGATATTATGATGATGGATGATTTTGTGACTCAAAGAAGCAAACAATTTCTATCTCGACTGCAGATCGACGATAGTTTTCTTCGGGAGGATGTATCTTCTTGGGGTGACAATACAACTTTTTTGGAAGCTAGAAGACGAATAAGTTGTTTGAAAGGTCGTAAATGACACTGCTGAAAGAGCTGTTAAATGAATGCAAGATTTTAATGGACTTATCACGGTTGAAGAAGAGCAAAAACAGTTTTTGTTGCGTTGTGTTCAGGAACATAGAAATCTGTATCCAGACTGTAAAAAACTACACCAAAGAGAAGTCACCCTAATTAATTATTATTATAATTTGTATTTAAATAAAAGTTTGTGTTGATCTTATTTTGTTATTACTCATATTTACTTTATTTGTTGCATTTTAATTATTTTGGATCAAACCAAGATGTCAGGCCAAAACACCATTTTCTAATAAACTTTAGAGCTCGGTCGGCACGGGTTGCAATCATGCTACAAATACGAAATTTCGTATTTAAGTATATTTTAGCATTCATAAAAAAAGTAGAGGGTATGCGTTTCGAAATTCTAAAAATTTTTTTTTTTTGCCATATAAGGGACACCCTAATGTACAGTGTACACTGGCAATATCTATTGCATCGTTTTGCTAACATTTCATAACGGTTCATAATCCTATTAATATTATAAATTACAATATCTGGATGTTTGTTGCTCAATCACCAATCACGTCGTAACGTCTGAACGGACCGGGCTGTAATTTGGAAAACATTTGGATTATAGTCCGGGAAAACACATAGGCTACTTTTATCTTGAAAAATAAATAATAACTGGAATGGGAATCAATCGGATGACACCGCAGGGCGTTGCTAGTAACTACTCAATCATTTTGTAGTGGTAGGACTCTTTGCAAAGTCCACCTAGGGAAGTACCTGCCACACCTTTGCCAGTTATTCTACCGCCAAGCAGTTATGTGAAAACATTACTGTGCTTGAAGGCCAATGTGAAACTACAAGGCATAGAGATATATCATCTTATATCTCTGGGTGACGAGCGCAGTACAGCGCTAGGTAATGATTTGGACTCTTCATGTTCCAATAGCGTATAGTGTGCATGGCGTGCTGTTATGGGTAGACATGTTGCTTACCATCAGGCACATGTCCTGTTCGTACTGTTACTGTAAACTATGAAGAAAATAACACATACAGGACAAAGTAAAGTTAAACGATAAGGAAAGTTGGCTTTATCACAACATATAATACGTATAACACAGTAATAGCACTAAAGGTATGGTTCTTATCGAAGAATTTGCACGAATTTCATTAAAAACAACTTAATTTTAAAAACATAACAACATTAGATTGTTGAAAAAAAAATCTCATTTCCTGTAAACACTAGGTAACGTATTTTGTAATGTGTAATATTATTACAGCAATAGTTATTATTTCATTGAATGATTAAGTTATGTTTAGCATTATAACAATACCGACTTCGATTTAATAAAATGTAGGTTTAAGTATATTTTTTTATATATACATATTTTTTTTAAAGAATCGAGTGACGAGACGAGCTGGACATGTGCCTGAATACCTCCTTGTCCTTTTTTCTATCGGAATGCTCGTAGCTCGAAAAAGCGACATCGTTTCATGGTTGATGTTCCAAAGACACGAACGAAGAGATTTGACTCTATTTTTGTGGTAAGAACGTCTAGGCTGTGGAATACGCTGCCTGAGTGGGTTTTCCCCGATGGTTACAATCTTTGTGTCTTCAAATCGAGAGTAAATCGGTTTTTTTAAACACGCTCCACATCTTTGGTAAACACGCTCCATCGTAGACCGCATCGTCGCTTAACATCAGGCGAGATGGCGGTCAAGTGTAAACCTATAAAAGTAAAAAAAAAAAAAGTTCTGTTTACAACCGGACTGCTCGTGTCTTGAAAACTCGACATCGTTTCATGGTTGACGACCAAAGACTCGACCCAGGAGATTTGACTCGACTTTCGTAATAAGAACATCTAGGCTGTGGAAAGCGTTGCTTGAGTGGGGTTTTCCTTGCGGTTACGATCTTGGCGTCTACGAGTCGAAAGTTAATCAGTTTCTTCTAGGTAAGCATGCTCCGTCGAAGACTTCATTTTCGCTTAGCATCAGACGAGATGACGGTCAAGTGCTAACCTAGAATACATAAATAAGTAAAGAGGTATATTCTGTTTGAATCACATAATAATATAAAGCAATATCGGTATCGCTCTTGTCACAAAGAGAAGTTAAGTCGCACAATACGGAAACAAATCATCATAAATGTTGGACGCTAAACGCTAAAGCCGTGTTTCGAACGATGTGAAATATTGCTTTTAAAATCGCTATTAAACTTAATGCATTTCACATGATCACTCATCAGCAGTTTAGGACCTAACACAATACCAGAGAAGTTGTAAAACATACAATGTAACCTCTTTGGGAGGTGTTGAGTGCGACGCGTGAAATATTCAATTATTGTGCGCCGACGCTGGTGGTGGGTACACGAGGGAGGAGCGAGAGGGACGGACGCCATTCTGATTTACGACCCGGCGTAAATCTTATGTGACATTTGCGAGTGAAGACGAACCTCTGACTCTTAAAATGCGATGACTACGACACGATTTTCAGGAAACTCGTTCGCGGTTACGGCTATATTGCTGCACTAGTATCGACAGTTTTTAGCTAGCTTCTATTTAAAGCTGCAATGTAATGAAAATATCAGTTTTTATCATTTTCGGAAGATGAATATGATCATGAGCTCTCAATAAACCTGCATAAAGTTGTAATGTTATTAGCTGTATGATGTGTGAACGGGAAAAATCGGCTTTGCGTTCTTTAATTTTTTAGCCGACAATGTTAATAAAAGCGGCGTAGCTGTCCAGTTGAATTTAGTTTTGAAGAGCAAACTACATAAACTGTATTGAGAAATTCTTGGTAGGTGATAATGTTATGGGTTCACGTCAGCTATATGCTAATGTCGGGAGCCGGCACAGCGGCGTAGCGCCGGAGCGGCGGCGGAGCAGCCGAATGTTTTTTTTTTTGGATAGGTAAGTGATGTCTAATAGGTTTGTGTCACTAACATGCGTAATAAATAGCAGTACCGACATACATTTATAGGTATACTGGCGATGTATTATGCAACATGTTCCTACCTACGTAGGTAGGTAGGTACTATTTAATACTAAAATTCAAATTTATAAGTTTTCACTTCTATTTCTTATTAGGCATTCCCTATGACTTCCAAAGATTTTTCAAATTTATGGGTGCACCAACTAGTAAGTTAAATAATTTAAAATCGACCCAATTCTAATAGCGTATGCTAAAAAAAACTTGCTTCCTTTACGATACCTAAGATTTCTTAAAATTGAGGTGCAGGTTATTACAGCAGTATTGTCAAATTTCTTTGTAGTTTTATGAAAAAAAACTTTTGTCAACACTCAGTTGTAAATTTTAACTCGTGGCATATTCGAATCATTAAATCAATGTTATGATAATTTTGTAGTTTTTCAAAATACAATCGTAATTACAAGAAACAAGTACCTAATTAGTATGAACATAACAGCTTCACAGCAGTCATCATTTTGTTTACCTACCATAAAGATGAACTGATTTGTTTATCTTGTAGATGAATTTATCGAATATTAAATAAACTATGTGAAACTAATATCTTTGCAGGTGCATCGAGCGAGAGACTCCAAGAAGCCAAACAAGCGAACACAATAAAGAAAATAGAGAGGAAAAAAAATAAAAACAACACGATACCCTGATGAGTCTCGACGTGAAATCATTTGGTCACAGCGCTCTCAACGTGGTCGTTCCGTTTACGTACAAATATAAATGAATTTATAACTTAATATATAAATATGTGTTCGGTTTTGTAACTCTCAGGTAAAGTTTATCTGGAAGATTTCTTCAAATTACATTAATTTTATAAAGGTGAAAGTTTGTGTGTCTGTATGTAAGTATGTTTCTTCCCACGTATCGCTCTAACGGCTCAACGGATTTGACAAAAATTAAACTATAGTAAGTAAATTATCTGGATTGAGATATTGGCTAATATTTATCCCGTTAAATTTAGTGGTTTTTATGAGGTGGTCTTACAACAGGAGCGGCTATTATTTAAGAAAACACGATGTCGTGAAAATGACGACTACAGTGTTAAGATTGTAAGTTTGTGTAGTTGTTTTCGTTGAAATTTAGATTAATACATGTTTATGTGTACAATAAGTGTATATTTATAACTATGCTCGTATAAGTATTATATATTTATTTGTTTAATGGCACATATCCAACGAATATGTTTAAATGCTTGTACATATTCAACAAATATTGTAAATACTTGTACATATCCTGCAAAGGGTACGGGTTGGTTTTGCTTAAATCTAGGAAATTTGCTACCTGACATCCTATATCAGCTATCAGGACATCTACTCTCTTTCTACGAAAACGTAATTTCGAAATAAACTCACAACTTTCCAACTCTGATTCTACTTCGATCCGTTGTTTTGTCCTAAGCCTATTCTAATTAGAGTAGGCTTAGAACATTTAAACGTAAAACAATGTTGTATCGGACGAAACGAAGTAGAACGAGAGTAGGAAGTTTTTTTTCGAAATTACGTTTTCGTGGAAATAAAGTAGACGACTGTCTTCCATAGTACAAGCTTTGCTTAGTTTGGGGCTAGATGATGTGAAATGTCTATCAATATTAGGTATATTATATTAAGTGATGAGACGAGCAGTTCATGTGTCTATCATAACATATTTATTATGAAGGGCTTCAAGCCTAGAATACGTTTTTTTTAGATAATAAATCAGACAATAGTGAAACTCACACTATTTGAAAGAACTAAGATTGTCGGTAACTGTACATCGTCCCTAATTATATGTTCAATTTGACGACAAGCTACGAAAGAGATGGCTTTCGACATTCGGAGCAAGACTTTAGTCACAGTCACTTACGAAACGCTGAGGAATCGTAGGATTACCCGTGAATTCACGGACGGATGTAATGTGTAATAACTTTATTTTGTTACTCAATGTGACACATTTAATTCGACTTTATGTGGGTACAAATACAATTTAAAATTATTTGTAGTTCTCGATAAGTTATAGCTAAGAATTCTTAATCATAGCAGCCTTTAAATGAGTAAAATTAATCAAATCGGTCCATTCGTTTGTGAGCTGATAATCCGCAGACAAATACACAGACTTAAAGAAAGACAGTCAAACTATTTTTTTTGTAACATGACGGCCCGATGAAGACAATAATGCATTTCTATCAATTGTGTGCGGGTTATAGTATTTGTTCGTTTGTCTGTCTGTATGCGGGCCACGTATCACGCTAAAACTATTGATTCAATTCAAAGAAATTTGACTTGAATTGAGTTCATAGTATCTAATTAAATTCAAGACGTCTAAATAAATAAACAAAAGACAGTTTTAGTATATCATCGATAGTAGAATACCTGTACGACAAGCCATTCTTACTAACAATGCCACCAATTTATCTGTGGAACGGCCAAAATCGGAACTATTAAATTACGAGGGCAACACGGAAGTTGCCTAATCTTGTAATCGGTGTAGTCTTGTCGATAGTGGCACCATCGCTACATTCTACAGATAAGTTGGTCGTTCTATACCTTCATAACTAATATGTCAGTCATATCTTTAGACACACACACAATCAAGAAATATTGATCGTGTGTTATATTGATATTTTCGTCAATCAAGTTTTTTTAACAAACACGTCGTAATAATTTATTGTCAACAGATTGAACTACTCTGCTCTTGACTACCGGTGTCATGTTACTTGATATCTAATTCATTCAACTGCTTTGATTAATTCAATAAGTTTTTTATTTAAGTATAGGTCAGTTTGTATACAGATAATTTTGAGATTTTAGCGATCCATTCGTGAAGTTTACCTTCGGATGAACAAACACTATTTTGGACTTTTAATATGCTTATATTAGACTGTTTTCTAAGCCTAATGTTAAGCGATGATGCTGTCAACGAAGAAGCATGAACCTAGAAGGAACTAATTGACTCACTGAAATTGAAATTATCAAGAGAATATATGTAAATCAGGGGGAAACAACTACTAAATAAGCGGTGACCAATCTCATAGTAATTGTTAACCGCTATTTATGAACATCAACAGCATCAGGGATGTTGAGGATTCATTCCCGAAAAGCTACTTAAATATACTCTTTTTAAAATGTTTCCGTTTTAAATGTCGAACGTTTTAATAAGTTTTTAGGTTTTTGACCTGCTAGTTTCGTTTCTCAGCTATAATACATGATTAATATAATAAACCAGAAAAAAAGACGTGGTTTCTTTATCTACTGTTTTACAAAATTAAATAAAAAAACAAAAACTAAAAAAATTGGTGGACAATTCACAACACCATCTGACCCCAAACTAAGCAGAGCTTGTAATATGGCGGCCAGATAGCTAATATAATACTTATATAGTTTTAAATACATACTTATTATACATAGACACAGACACAGTGCAAACATTTGAATTCATCACACAAATATTTGCACTGGGTGGGAATCGAACCCACCACCTTCGGCTTCGCAGGCAGAGCTACTACCCACTAAGCCACGAGGCCAGTCAATAAAATCAATTTTTAACCCTGAGTAGTAAACTAGTCTAAATAATAATAGCACTTTTTTCCTTTTCGAGAAGCTTAAAACATTTATATTAAGTATTAAATAACAGCAACGATTCCATAATTGTAAAATTCTAATTATATGTTTGGGATTTCTGAAATACGTAATTGTCATTCTTCGGATTGTATGTATGTATATTTTAGACCGGGAATATTAACATCTTGTTTGTTATTTATTATTATTGACGTAAACTAGTCGCAAGGGAGTTCCAGTTCAATTTTATCTTTCAGTCTCAGTTGAAAACAATAACAAAATTGATTCATCAAGACTCCGCACCATGCGATTTTGCGCCTATAATTTCTCGACTTATTCAAACAATTCGTGAGCTTTATCACTGTGTGATACGGTTGACAATCGTGGCGCTTGAGCTCTGAGTCTAAAATCAAAACTCATGTTACGATCATAGTACGGTTTATTTCTTACAGTTGCAGACATAATCTCGGGAAAAAAAGTCAGAGGTTTTTGAACACTTTTTTTTATAATATAGCAACGGAATTACCAAGAAAGACATACATACGGCTGATCGTAAACATCACGCTTGTTCATAACAGCACATTATAATGTAGTTATTTGTGAATAAGCAGTAATGAAGAGCCTAAATTACTGCTTAGCACTACATTTCCCTATAAACCAGAATACAGTAACGTTAACACATTATGTGGCGGTAAAATAACTGGCAAAAGTGTTGTTATACTTTCTCGAACGGACTTTGCAAAGAGTAATTCCACTACACATAAGTAAACTATTTTTTTTACCCTGTAATTTCTCTGAAAACAACACCCGTAACACAAAGAATCGTATTTTTTTTTACCCGAGTTCACCCGAACATTTTTTTTATTTCCGAGGGTGACGCTGAGCTCAATTCACAGCTTATAGTGTATGGTGTCCCGAATGAAGTTTTCACTTCAAAAATGCATTATGGAATTCCTTTTCCATGTAAACCACAAGTGTGCAATATTAAATACTCCGCGTAATTTTCGTGAAAAGATGTAGGTACGAGTACAACGTTTTTGCTTCACATGTTAATACGAGTATATTTTATAGATAACAGACGTCAATCTATAAAAGAGAAATCCTACAAGTTATTGCAAATTTAACAATGAGTTATATCTGGCTTTTAGAAAGGAACGTAGATATAGAGACAGAGAGACATCCACGGAATTCTTCGATTTACAGCATCCATACATGAGGGCATTTGATGGCGGACCGAACAACAATGGGCCAGTAAAGTGCAAGACTCGTTTATGTATCGCTGCGGTTACAAAATTAAAATCATGTCTGCTTCGATCCCGTGGTATGTTCTGTCCTCGGGAACTTCGGAACAGATAAGTATTTTTTTTTGAAGTGAAAACTTCTTTTGGCGCGCCTAGACAGATTTTTCGTGGGGTGTGAATTGAATTCTAGCGTCACGCTCGGGTATGATAAGAAATCTTCGGGTAAACTCGGGACCATGGCCATTGGCCATCTAGAAATGCGTCATCCAATGGGAAATGCTGAAAAGGCGTGCACTGGCCAGGGTGGCATGGCCATCTAGAAATGCGTGAGCCAATGGGAAATGCTGACGCATTTCTAGATGGCCATGCCATGATGGAAACGCACTCCGGTTTCACACCCGCGTAGTTTCCAAAGTAAGCTATCAAATTCTGAGTTATAAGTTTTCACTTCTATCGGCAGTTCCTATGACTGCCAAATTTTTTATTATAGAGTGAACGAGACGAGCAAGACATGTGCCTGATGCTAAGCAACACGCCCATAATATCACAGTGACGCAGCTAATGGAGTGAGACATAGGAAAATGAAGAATCAAAATCATTACCTAGCACAGCACTGCGCTCGTTACACGGAGACTTCAAATGTTGTATCTCTATGTCCTGAAATTACAGGACACAGAACTGGCAATACTGCCCTTCCTACCAGAACACAGTGATGATTTCACATAACGGCTTGACAATAGAATAACTGGCATAAGTGTAGTACTTCCTCAGGTGGACTCTGCAAACGAATCCTACCACTACATAATTATATATCTGGCAAGCACTACTTAATACAGATGGTATTACAAAAATCTCATAACAAAGGAAGTCATCTCCCGTCATTTTAGTAGTGGTAGGACTCTTAGCAGAGTCCGCCTGGGGAAGTACCACACCTTTGCCAAATATTCTACCGCCAAGCAGTAATGTGCAAACATTACTGTGTTCCGGTTTGAAGGGCAATGATTCCAGAGAAATTACAGGGCTTGGAGACATAATATCTTAGATCTCTGGGTGACGAGCGCAGTGCAGTGCTAGGTAATGATTTGGACTATCATGTTCCAATAGCTGCGTGTTACTGTGCTGTTATGTGGCAGGCATGTTGCTTACCATCAGGCACATGACCTGCTCGTCTCGTCACTCTATGCTATAAAAAAAAAAATCATCAATATTATTCCGGGAAAATAACGGAACTGCAACGCGTATAAAACCGCAGGTTGCTGTTAGTACAAAAATAAGTAAACAAAAAAGATTTATTAAAGCCAGTGAAGCAAATGGCGACCTTATTTATAATAGCGATCTCATACAGGCCATTAAATGCAGTAACATTCCATACATACAGGCGCGGTCCTAGCGTCGAATTCTGGAGGGGGTCACCAGTACAGAGCCTCAGATTTGGGGGGGGGGGGGGGGGTCACGAGTAGAAATATAATAAATCGAGTAAAAAAGAGTACTATTAGTGTCCCATTTTAATGTAACGTAAAATCGTATGATTTGGGGGGGGGGGGGGGTCATGTCCCATGTGACCCCCCCTTCGGACTGCACATGCCATACAATCAATGTGCAACTTCGGTCACCCATCCAACTCCTGACCGTGACATTCGTTGCTTGACCATTAGTAGTTAGAACCAGTATTAGTAGTTAGTAATGATTAAACGCATTAACTATCAAACTTTCAAAACAGCATAAAGTATTGCAGAAAACGGAAATACCTTTAGCAAGGGGCACAGTGATTCATAATATCTCACCGTGTTAACGATATTATGCAACTATAAATGTGTAGGTAGTTATCTTTATATGGATAACTAATCTATAAATAATCGACACGTTGTAAAACTAGTTTTACTACAATTATATGACGTTTGTGTTGCCTTTTCATCCAATGGCGCCTTTAAGAAAAGGTAGGTTTGCATTGCTGACGTCATTACTGTTGTGTTGCGGGATTTTTACCTAATTAATGGAAAATTTTGTACTTCTAGTAATATGAATGTGATTCTTTACTAGTTTGTGTGGATGTATGTACGTGTGTAATGTATGTATGTGTGTAAAATGGAGGTGGGCTGGACATGTGGCGCGTCTACGTGACAAGAGATGGACGAAAACGGTGACCACATGGGCCCACAGGGAAGAAGAAAGAGAGGAAGACCTGTGGTTAGTGGGAAGACGACATCAAAAAAAATAGCTGGCCCCAACTGGATTCAAGTGGCTCAATCTAGAGAGGACTGGCTATCTGTGGAGGGGGCCTTCACCTACAGAGGAATTGAAATGAAATGAAAAAAAATGAAATGAACATTTATTTTCGTTAACAAACGGTGCTTCACTATTTAATCAATGTCTTAATCAGTAATTTAAGTCCAGATGGAGAAGCATTGTCACCCAAGCTAGGAGTTAACCTGTGTGATGGCGTGACAATACCCTCCGCCGGAAGAGTAGATATTTGTGTTACTATTGCATTTGATAAACACAAAGATGATAAAAATTCAGAATGAAGAATAATAGTATTTAATAGTAGAGGATTAAGGAAAACTAACAAGTAAATTTAAGAACCAAAACTAATAATTATATATAGGTAATCTAACTTAATCTAACTTCTTGTTTTATAAGCTGTAAGAATTAAAAGGCTTTTTTATTTTATTCTTATGTATGTGTGTATGTATGGATTGTTATACTTTTTTTCGTGTACAAACCCCGCGCAGTTATTTTATTTATTTTATTCCCGTTATTTTCTTAGAGAAAAAATAGTCTATGTGTTATTTTAGAGATCTACTACTTGATTTATCTGTGTACTGAATTTCATATACATAGATCCCTTCGGTAGATTTTGTGTGAAAGCGTAATAAACATGCATACATTCTCACAAACTCTCATTTTATAATATTAGTAGGACCACTGAATTTGATTGAAAGAATTTCGGTACAAAAATAGTTTTTTTTTTGTTTTTTAAATAAGGAGTGACGAGACGATCAGGACATGTGCCTGATGGTAAGCAACATGCCTGTCACATAACAGCACAGTGACACCCAGCTATTGGAACATGAAGAGTCCAAATCATTACCTAGCATTGCACTGCGCTCGTCATCCAGAGATCTAAGTTGTTATATCTCTAAGCCCTGTAATTTCTCTGGAAAGGAATCTCTTTCTTTCTTGTAGTCTGGAATAACGTAATATTATAGATGTTTGCCGTGCCATTCTTTGCTGACCCGTTGAGGTATTTTAAGAAACCCTTTTCTTTGTAATATTTTTTGTACCGTTGTGGAAACACCATAGTTATTCCACAGCCTGGCAGTCCCTGGTGGAATAAAAACTAGGGAACTGAATGGTGGAAGTTTTATTTTAATCAAGCATAAGGCGTTATGTACAAGCGAAGACTGAACAAAAAAAGACCATTAGTTTAGGAATGTGAACAGTTTCCGTCATTGAGACAGGTTGCGAACGTTGCCATTTTCCCTTTACTGGATACTCTTGGTCGAACAAAACATATTTAAATTTAATCTTATGTTATAATATTAAATTTATTTTAAAAATAATTAATAGCCTACACCTACATTTTATCCCGGAGGAATAACGAGAACGGGAGTTTTTAAAGAGTGATGGTAAAGTTATGATAAAATGGTAAAAAAATTATAATTGTCCATTACAATAACTGTATACTATTTGTATGCTATTTCCTTCGGTTTTATTTTTCATTAATATTTAACGTGTAAATTGTACATTTATGAATAAAGAACTTTGACTTTCAACTACGTCGGAAAAACCGCGGGATACTGCTAGTAGTTAAAAAAATTGGCAGTCATAGGAACTGCCGATAGAAGTGAAAACTTGCTGTTGCCCTGGTACTTGTACCTAGGGGCAAACGCAACTCTTTCATATTTCTGTTGTCCTGGTATCTGGAGATAAACGCTGGGCTGTTGGATGTAGGTAATAGAAACTCTTTACTGTTTCTGTTGCCCTGGTACCTACCTGGCCGTTTGTACCGAGTTTACCCGAAGATTTCATATCCGATCCGATCCATTATCATATCCAAGCGTGACGATTGATGAATCCATTTCACAGCCCACGAAAATTCTGTCTATAGCGCGCCTAAAGAAGTTTTCACTTCAATAAAATTAGTTACTGTTTAATAAGTATTTCTGGAATGTAACATTCAATTTGCAATCAGCTAAATGATCACTTAGCGACTCCGGCGCGGCAGCGTAACGGAGTGGCAAATGCATTTTCACATTCGTGATTTAGAAAATGCGCGTTTCCTCACCGCAAACGATTATTTTGTTTATGAAGGGGACTCTGATGGAACGGGCCTTAATCGCGTGATCGCTTAGTTTTCTATTTAATAATATAAAAAGAAAACTTTGTTCCGTGACGGTTCTAAGGAAATTAGAAGGATTAGAGGAACAATGCTTTGCAATTCTACTGGTACGGTATTGTACCTGCGAATTTGAGAATTTGATAGTGTTATTCAATCCGATAGGCCTATCAGGATAGCACTAACGTAATAGTAACACTCTGATGTTGCATATTGCATACATGCATTTTGCATGCATGCTTTGTAGTGGTAGGACTCTTAGCACAGTCCACCTGGGGAAGTACCACACTTTAACACAGAAATTACAGGGCTTAGAGATATAACATCTTGGATCTCTGGGTGACGAGCGCAGTGCAGTGCTAGGTAATGATTTGGACTCTTCATGTTCCAATAGCTGCGTGTCACTGTGCTGTTATGTGGCAGGCATGTTGCTTACCATCAGGCACATGTTGTGTACGTCTCGTCACTTTTTATTAAAAAATAAATAAATTGCTAGCCTCTAGAAGAATAGGCGAAAAAGACTGCAAACTCTTGAACATCGCCGAAAAATTGCTAGCTTATCGGTTTATTATCGGATACACTTCGGAGAGTGTGCATCTGATCTGTATGATCTAATACCACCTAGCCCTTTTTTCTATCGGACTTCCCGTAGCTCGAAGAAGCGGCATCGTTTCATGGTTGATGTTCCAAAGACACGAACAAAGAGGTTTGACTCTACTTTTGTGATAAGAACGTCTCGACTGTGGAATGAGTTGCCTGAGTGGGTTTTTCCCGATGGTTATAATCTTGGTGTCTTCAAATCGAGAGTGAATCGGTTTCTTCTAGGTAAGCACGCTCCATCTTAGACCGCATGGTCGCTTAACATCAGGCGAGATGGTGGTCAAGTGTAAACCTATAAATGTTAAAAAAAAAATTAAAAAAAATAGGCCAGTTTGTATGGGTCAACTTTCAAAATGTTTTAGATCACCTCCTTATCTTACCTACAAACAACAATAAAGATTTTTTGTATTTTGTATGTTGCAGATGATCATTAACGACGGCTACTTACCATCAAGATGACTGTACGTATATTGCCACCCCACCACATCTTAATATATAAACATCAGTGAACTTTGCACTAAGTCCAGTGAATATTCACAAAATTTGGCATTTATGTGTAACATCTTGAGAGATATGATGTTTTTATTTCGATTAATGGTCTTTAGATAAGTTACGGCTGGTCTAGTCGGGAGAACGGCGACTGCCGATCCGGAGACCCCGGGTTCAAACCCCACACGCACCACTGTCTTTTCGAATTCATGTGCGTAATGCCGCTAACTTAAAACGGTAAAGGAAAACATTGTGAGGAAACCGACATGTACCTAGAATATTTCGAAGTCATGTATCATCCACCAACCCGCACTGGGCCAGCGTGGTGGATTATGGCCTTAACTCTCTCCTTGCGAGAGAAGGCCCCGTGTCCCAGCAGTGGGAACACTTAGTGGGCTGTTGATGTTGATGATGAGATGACAATATTCGAGCGAAGCAGGAACGGTAGGGTGGTACTTATCTAAAAAATAACCTTTTTCAAGGCCTCTCAGGTATCAGATGTTCTGCATAATCTTTGCGTAGTTACTACGAGGCTCGTCTACCTCTATCTAAATTCAATAATAAAATAATGAATCACAAAAACCTCATTACGTATGAATATTCAATTAATAAAACGGACGCGGTGATGTTTCTACGACAACACGGAAAACCGGTTCGTGATCTAGCCTCGAGCCGTAGCTTCGTCATCAAAATCTCGATTCGTCACTGATCCTACACGTTTTCCACTTTTTTATGACGTATTAACTAGGATTTCTTTGTGAGCTGACGTTATTCCCCCGTTTTTATAATCAATTTTCGAGAAATGGTGTTCGTTATGAGCTTAATGAAGGTCAAGTAGTTAAATAAAAAAATGTTGCTATGTGATCAAAGCGAGCCTAAAAAATATTGGCATGATTTACCTTTTTTTTTAGAAGAGGCTCGCTATTTATATTTGGCATAACATTTTATTTATATCGAAAACATTACACAAGGCATTGTTTATAAGTTATAAGACATAACACAGTGATTTGTTTTCACCAAAAAAAAAAAAAAAAACCAAAGTTACAGTATTAACAAATATAAGAAAATTAAGACTATAAATATATTAAAAACAAAACATATATAAACCACAAGGCTTAATCGTGATCTAAATTATATCTCAAAATTAGTTCAAATCACGAAAATTTTTCAGCAAAAAAAAAACATCTTTTTACAAAAGCAACCATAACAGATTTTTAAATGACATTCCTAAATTAAAAACACCCACAACACAGCATTTAAATAAGCTTAGGAAACAAGTAAGAAATAAAAAAGAATGTATGTTTTTTTTGCTATTGCAAGCGAATAATTTTAAGTAGTCGAACAAAAATACACAATAAATGTTTAATGGTCAAAATATGGTCGTATGGTAGATAAAACATAATCCACACTTAAGGTAGATTTCCGAGAAACTGTACTCGACGTACAAATTGACAGAGGTTAAGTGATGAAACAAAAAAAAAAAGTTATTTTAAGCATTAGTTGTATCACTAACCTTTCTCAGGCTGTTTAAAAAATAAAAATTTGCGTCGAAATTGTGTTCCAAATAACATAAGCAGTGATACAGAGTGTGTTTAGTAGAGGTTCACGTTGGAGTTCGACTAACTATGCCTACTTAATTGTCCCTAAGTAGATAGTAAAGAATAAAAAAAGAGGGTAGTAAAAATTAAGAAAGAGGGTGGTCAGACAGATATGTCTTAGCGTTTTTGTATCCACTTACGAAATGTGGAATACATTTTTTTCTTTATTACAAAAAACGCGATGTTGTATTTGAGTGAATGTTTCACTAACTTTAATACAAGCAACTATTTAGAAAAAACTACATTGTTCTGACTTATCAAAGTAACTGTACTTTAGAAAACAAACGACAACTTAGTCGTTACACTATCTGGTCACTTCGCGATCTAGTTCAAAAGCGATGTGGACCTAACGCGATGTAGTCATATCGAGATTTAGTCTTAAATCTATTTAGTCAGACCCGCTATCTAGTCATATCGAGATTTAGTCCTAAAGCTTCTAACCCGTCTGCTTTTGTCTAATAAGTTCTGTGTCGATTCCCGTTGTTTGTTAGTTTACCTGTGAACATGGTGCATGAGACTGCATCGAAATATAGAGTGACTTACTCCACCACAAAATTACGGTAAGTAAACATTCCGCAATTGTGGTGATGACAGTGGGACGAAAAAAATAAAATTCGCACGCTTCTATATTTTTTTTTGAGAATCGTATTATTTAGTTTCAGCATAGGTGAAGCAGTTCAACAAATGTCATAAAGTAATCTTGAAAAAAAAAAACTTTTTTACCAACAATTTAAATCGATTTCTGAGAAATATTACATACTGTAATGAGCTCAACGGAGGTCAATTGGCGAGGAACAAAAAATGTGTTGCTGTGTATGATAAAAAAATATTCTTCGGCACGTGTTAAATTTTTTTTTTGTCACATGGCACTCTCTATTATGCACTTGGCCTAGGTGAAGTATTTGAACAAAAAAGTTGATTGTAAGTCAAAAGAAAAATAAATTGGCAGTCATAGGAATTGCCGATAGAAGTGAAAAGTTATAACTCAGAATTTGATAGCTTACTTTGGAAACTACACGGGTGTAACCGGAGGGTGTGGCCTGATCATCATGGCATGACCATCTAGAAATGCACCAGCATTTCCCATTGGCTGACGCATTTCTAGATGGCCATACCATGATGAGCAGGCCACGCCCTTTTAGCATTTCCCATTGGATGACGCATTTCTAGATAGCCAATGGCTATGGTCCCGAGTTTACCCGAAAATTACTTATTATACCCGCGCGTGACGCTAGAATTTATTTCACAGCCCACGAAAAATTTGTCTAGGTGCGCCAAAAGTTTCACTTCAAAAACTTTTTAACATCGTTTTAAATAGATTTTCAAGAAATGGCACTCGCTTTTGTTAGCTCGATAGAGTTCAAGTATTGAACAAAAAAGTGTTGCTAAGTGGTGATGATAGCGGTTCAAATATAAAAAATAATTCTTAGAAACCTTGTATTATGATTCTTTACGGAGCTTGCCTGGGGAAGTACCCCAGTTTTGTTGGTAATTCTAACGCCAAGTACCTAGTAATGTCTAAGCATGTGTTCCGGTTTTAAGGGCATTATTTTCAGAAGATTTTCAGGACACTCTTAACAAATGACGAGCAAATGTAGAAGAATAACTGACAAAATGAACACTGGTTTTTATGGGCGAAGGAAACTGTCAAGTTATAAAGTAGAACAAACCTCTTTAAAAATTTAACATCACCTAATTTATACTTGGTTAGCGTGGTGGATTTTGGCCTTGACTCTTTCCTTATTTAAAAAAATATAGTCTCAAGTCCCAGCTGTGGGAACTTTATGGTTAATGTGAAGAGCTTTTTCAGAAATAGGACAATTACGGTTCCCATTATTTACAAAACCGAAATAAATACTATTAACTATAAAACCTGTTTATATCTGACTACAAGGAAGAGTTTCTAAATTTTTTTGATTTTTACTATGCATATTTAACGATTAGTCGAAGACTCCTGAGCTGATTCGGAAAATTATTTATTTGTCTTAAAATTTAGTTTCTACATTTAAATTTTATTGACATCGCTGGAAAAGTTTTTGGATAAAAATCTATGTCTAAAATTGCATAGGTACATGGATGATGTTTTTGTTTGCTCAGGAACATTTATTGTCTTATCGGAGTGGTTGGTGTCTTATTTATGTGACGGGATGTATATTTAAATGTGTCTAATAAAAAATAAATAAATTGTAAATTTTACTAAATCCAATTAAGTGAAAACTATGAAATGGAAAGAAAAATTCGTTATCAGATCAGATAAGTTAAGGTTTTGATCTCTGATGCAAAAACATTATTTTGTTCAAAATATAATTTTTTTTCTGTTTTAGAAAATTCCTTTTAAAGAAGATTGAGCGAAGTGGAGAAGTAAATTGAAAGCTGAGACTCTACCTCCATGTGGGTTATCTAGGTTTAATAAAGTGGCCAAGTGCGAGTTGGACTCGCCCATGAAGGGTTCCGTTGCAGCAAGTAACATAATATACATAATTCTTGTAGTTCGTTGTAACTTTGATCGAAGTTTCAATAATAGTGTATTTATGACGTACTAAAAAAAAACTACTCATCAGATCGAGTTCAAACTAATTTTCGTTGGTATCGATACACGTGTAGGTTTGATGAAAAAAAAATTTTTGAGTTTCAGTTCTCAGTATGGGGGGCAACCCTAATTTTTCTTTTTTTAAATTTTCTTGTAAAAATCTTAATGCGGTTCACAGAATACATCTACTTACCAAGTTTCAACAGTGTAGTTCTCATAGTTTCGGCAAAAAGTGGCTGTGACATACGGACGGACAGACAGACATGACGAATCTATAAGGGTTCCGTTTTTACGTTTTACGGAACCCTAAAAATGAGAGAAAAACAGAGCAAGAGAGTGAGACAGGAATGTCTCTTACTGCCTAGGCTAGATTTGTACGTCTCAAAACTCTATTATGAAAAATAGTACATTCTGTAGACACATTCTTGCTTGTCCTATAATTGGATTACAATATTTGCGTACATGGATAATTTGCAAACACAAAACGTTCTAAATTACTACTACTATTAGCTTTGTACCTATATAGTAATCACGTGTTACTAGTTACTTGCCTAACTTTTATTTTAATATTATTTCTAATCAATTTCACAAATATAGAATTAACAAAGGTAAATTACAAGGTAAAAATAATAGTACATTCTATGTAAGGAAATTGAAATATGGACGTCATTTTTATGTTACGAATTTCACCTAAACCCTGCTTAGGCAATGGAAAAATGTTACTTTAGTAAAACTTATTTTGTGCATGATTCTTTTTTGCGTCGTTTTATGAGTCAGTATGAACATCTCATAAGTCAGAATCAGCCAATTTGAATCAAGACTTTGGCGCCGGCTAGAGTTAACCTTAGCTTTCCAATTAGCAGCCCCGTAATACCGTGATTTCAAGCTATGAGATGTAAATTGATCCAGGGTCGAGATTCACGCTGGCCAATGAACAAAACATGTTCCTATGCCATTATAAGGTGACAGCATGATTCATCGAGATTCTACGCAGCCATAGGTCAGATTCACCGGCATGCGTTTGTGTTTTGTTTAATGGTAATTGTGAATCCGCCCGTTGTCCAGGTAATTGCCGGCAGATTATCCCGGCCGGTGTGATTTGTGAGGGCATAGCCTAATCACAGAGCGGCTAGTTTTATGGGGCTTAGGAAGATGACAGTTTGTTTATGTAGTGAATCATTTCAAGAGTAATCTACATTTTTAAGAAGTAGCGTTACTGTGGAACTGCGAACATTTCAATTTATTTATGGCGTCGATGAGCGCAAAAATGTTGTAAATACATTGTTGCGGGAAGTATTTATCTTTGTAACGAAACATGGCACACAATTCATAGATATTGTGTAAATTAATTAACTATGAGAGAAAACGAGATTCAGAAATATTAAATACTTACTTTCTATTTTTTGTTTAACTAATTTGTAATTATTTTTAAGTAGGTACCTATTACTTACCATAAGCTATTATATAGATAAATATAATAGGTATATTACCATACACATATTTATAATAATTGTAATTATTTTATGAAAACTATTTGCCCTATTTAATAAAAGGCAATATTTTAACCTTATCGACATTGAACAATTAAAAAAGTTTCCTTGAATTGGTCCTACATGTTTTAAACGTTTGGAAAAGGTAAGGGAAAGTATTTTAGTAAGGGAACAGGGAAAACTCAAAGATACAAAAACATCGTCATTTTTTGTTTGTGAAACAAAAGAAAAAATACGTGTTAAATATTTTTTTGCCATCTAGCTGACGGACCAATTAGTTTTTTTCAGAATTGAAGCCTTTGACATAGGTCTCGAAATTCAAAATTAATAAAACAAGTAGGTAAAAATTAAAAGTAAACTCACCTCTTCCGCTTCTGCCGACGAACCGCAAGTCATTAAACTTCGCTACCCTATTTTTCATCGGTGCTGAATAGTTCCTTAGCTCCGCAGAGCAGTTCTCATCGTTTCCCGCCCGCACTGTGACCATGGTTCCGTCAAGGACGTCCCCTAAAGCTACCACTTTGAATCCACCCGGTAAAGTCTTATTGGATCGCCAGTGCGCTGGCAACATCGAACACATGTAGTCTGGGCTGCCCGTTCTCACTGCAGACAAAGAAAAATAAACAGCATTAATTAATAAATGGACAGGGAAGAAGGCCCAGTTAAGCAAATTTAGACTCAATCAACAGAGATTTAGATTTAAATTAACAGGAACGCGGCGGCCCACCGGTGGGCCCATGCCACGTTAGAGGTTAATAGGAGATAGATAGATAAACTTTATTGCACTTAAATTACAAATCAAAAAAAATATCCTTAGAATAAAGTATCTATTGGTGACCTTACCGCTGAGAGCGGTGCACGGGTGCAATGCTGATACTAAATATCTAAACTAATAAAATTGGTTGTTGTGGGTTATTCCTAAGAGATTAGTAGACATTTTTTTTTTTTTTTTTTTTAACTTTTATAGGTTTACACTTGACCGCCATCTCACCTGATGTTAAGCGACGATGCGGTCTACGATGGAGCGTGTTTACCTAGAAGAAACCGATTCACTCTCGATTTGAAGACACCAAGGTTATAACTATCAGGGAAAACCCACTCTGGCAACTCATTCCACAGCCTAGACGTTCTTATCACAAAAGTAGAGTCAAACCTCTTCGTCCGTGTCTTTGGAACATCAACCATGAAACGGTGCCGCTTCTTCGAGTTACGAGAAGTCCGATAGAAAAAAGGGCAAGGTGGTATTAGATCATGCAGATCAGTCGCACACTCTCCGAAGTGTATCCGATAAAAAACTGACAAGCTTGCAATCTTGCGGCGATGTTCAAGACTTTGAAGTCTTTTTCGCACTAGAGTGTCTTTGCCTATGAGCCTTTTGGCACGCCTCTCGATCGATTCCAGAGCCTCAAGCTGATACTTAGCCGATCCATCCCAAAGATGCGAACAGTACTCCATACAAGACCGAATCTGTGCTTTGTATAAGAGAAGTAATTGTTCAGATTTGAAGTACTTTCGCACCTTTGAGAGGACACCTAGTTTTTTGCCAGCTAATTTTGCCTTAGACTCGATATACGTGCCAAAGTTGAGCGTAGAGGTCAAGGTAACGCCCAAAAGCTCAAGATGATCAGTAACCGGTACGGACACACCTCGAAAAGTAGGAGTATGTTGAAATGGACTCCTTTTTGCCGAGAACAGACACGCCTGCGTCTTTCCCTCGTTAAACTTGGCCAGATTGGTTTCGCCCCATTCAGAGACTTCCTCAAGGGCCAAGTTCAAACGTACGATCATACTCTCTCTCAAAACCTTAGTTTGCTGTCCACTGGCTCTCGCGCTCGATATGTAACTCTCTACAACAGTGCTATCATCCGCGTACCCAAAGATACCGGGCTTCAACAGATCGTTTATATGTAGCAGAAAAAGCGTCGCAGAGAGTACCGACCCTTGAGGGACTCCGGCATTGATTGCCATTTGATCCGACGAGCAGCCATCAATGACAACTCATATGGATCGATCCCTCAAGAAGTCCGATATCCATGCAATAAACCCAGAAGACAAACCATAACTAGAAAGCTTGCTAATAAGGCCATCATGCCAAACCCTGTCGAAAGCCTTCGAGATATCCAGGGAGACTGCAAGTGCTTCCCCGTGTTTCTCGATAGCTTCACTCCAGATGTGAGTGACGTACGCTAGAATATCCCCGGTGGACCGATTTCGGCGGAACCCGTATTGCCGGTCACTGAGGAGGTCGTAAGATTCTAGGTACGTCAGGAGCCTGTGGTTTAAGACACGTTCCATAGTCTTGCAGAGTATGGACGTGACCGAGATGGGCCTATAGTTGGCAGGGTCAGCACGACTACCTTTTTTGGGCACAGGTTGCACGTTAGCAAGCTTCCATGATTTTGGTACTTGCTCAGTACGGAGAGAGAGCCTAAACAGGCGGGTCAGTACAGGAGACAACTCAGGTGCACAAACCTTCAACACTAGGGCAGGAATTCCGTCCGGACCACTGGCTTTGTTCACATCCAGATTGCGTAGCACTTTACGAACCTCCTTTTGGCGAATATGTATTTCCGGCATCAAGGTCGGACTGCCAGGAGGAGTAGGAGGTGTCGCACTACCAGCATCCAGACGTGAAGATTCCGCAAACTGAGATGCAAACAAGTTTGCTTTCTCCATTGCGGTGTGAGCCAGCGCCCCATCAGGTTTTAGCATTGGAGGGAGTGAGGAGCGGCAGAAGTTCGATTCGACCGATTTAGCTAGGGACCAAAACGCTTTGCTGCCCGCAGGGTACGAAGCTAGTTTGTTCCCTATTCGACTAATGTGGTCAAAACGAGCCCTCTGAAAAACCCTCTTGCATGCCTTGGCAGCCCTGTTAAACGCCTTTTTCTTCCGGTGTGTGTCCCTTGCCTTACGCTGTCGAGCATCAACCCAGGCTAGGTAGGCCTCATGTTTAAATGCTTCAGCACTTTTACATTGAGGACCGAACCATGGGCGAGCTTTGCCGGACAATGGAACGTCAGAGTATGGAATGAAATATTCCATAGCCGTACGTATAGCAACTGTCACAGCATCCGCGCAGGCTGACGGATCACCAGAAGAGAAGCACAGTGACTGCCATGGGTAAGATGCAAAGAAAGAGCGCATCTCGTCCCAATCTGCTGACTTGTATCGCCACAGCCGCCGGCTGCCTCTGGGACTGAGATCAGGCGGATGGTAAACGGATACTGATTTCACCAGACAGTGGTCGGAGCTGCCTAACGGCGAAGATACCGCCACGGAGTATCGGTCTGGATCAGTTGTCAGCAGAAGGTCTAAGCAATAGGGAGTATGCGACTCAACGTCTGGTACCCTTGTGGCTTCTTGGACCAGCTGGGTTAGGTCTAACGACAAAGCAAGCTTTCTCATTTCCAACCCAGCGTGGTCAGTGTCCCGGTATGGGTACAGCCAATCCTTATGGTGGCCGTTGAAATCCCCCAGTAACACTAATTGGGCTGATGGGTACTATCACAGACTTTTTTGTAGACCCTTTGAAGGGGTACAATACTGCTGTACTATATTTTGATCTAGCTCATATGGTTCACCCAGCGTTTAGTGTAAGCGCAAAAAATGTGTTAATTTATGACATTATACAGTAGGAACCTTTAAAATTTTATCTTTGCGTTGCTATTTAATGCACGTTTTGTACATATATACCTTCTTCTTAAATCACTCTTATCTCTTACAAAAAACCCGCATCAAAATCTATTTGGTGGGTTTAAAGATCTAATCATATTTAGGGACGGACAGACGCGGAAAATGAATTTGTTATAAACTATGTAGTGATAAAACGAAATTATTTCGTTTTCTAGTACCCTGGGTCGTTCTAACTCAACCGAAATTTCGGGGAGTAATTAAAAAACATTTAGAACTCGATTAGGTCCCATACAGTGTTTCTAATATAGGTACCTAGATAATAATAATCTAGTATTTATAATATCTAAAACGCAATAGAAATATAAAAGCTACTAATTGGTTTTATAATTATAGAAGCTGACCGGTTGTTTTTCCGTGTAAATTATGAAAATTGTTACAGTACTAATATTATCGCTTCAAAAATGTGTAAAATTTCACAAAAATCGAGCAAGCCGTTTCGGAAACGTTGGTTACAGGCACTGTGACACTATAATTTTATATTTAAGTAATATACAAAAAATTAAATAAGACCTAATATGCAATAAATTAGTAACACGTGATTTTCAAACATTAAATTTGACAATTGTATTCGTAAGTTCGTGTACCTTTGGTAAGGTTCGACCGTTTTTTTGTGTGTATTTGGTTGATCTGAGAATAGTCCATAAAGTAATGTGTAATCTTCTACCCCTACTCTTCATTCTTTTGTGATAATATTTTGTTTGTATCAACATTATCCGATTTATTTAACCATCTCATTGCCATGAAGTCGATTAAAGTATAATGTCACGAAGTGTCGATTCACTGTGCCATTTCATTTAGTTGATGAATTGTACTGCTGGACAATGATTCCGAGAATATATGACACCGTAAAATAATAGTAAAATTAAAATAATAAATATATGTCACCGCAAATTTCTCGTTCCCGCATCAAAGGTTGGCCATTGCCATTTAACGTGGAATCGCGGCGAGCGTCATGATCACCTTTGCGCCGGGAGCAGTTCGGGGTGGGTTTCAGAGATTAGTTTAATTTTCTTTTTACTATATCATTGAGGAAACATCCAAACTTTTGCACTTATAATATTAGTGGAAAGTAGGGTAATCTCGGTTGTCCTACTGCCAGTGACGGCTTTACCTGCTGCGAGGCCCCGGGCGGCAGGTCTTTGCGAGGCCCTTTGACCTTCATGAAAAGTATGTACTGCGAAAATAGGTCTGGTTGTCGTATTTGACGAGAAATGCTAAAGTTATATAATACTAAGTACATAAAAGTGATACATTTTACATTGAAAGATTTACAAAATTAACAAATAGGTCAGTGGCGGACGAGTTTTTTTTATTTGCTTGGGTTTTGGCGTGAGGCCCCTGCAAGAGCGAGGCCCCGGGAGACTGCCCTGTTCGCCACCCCCTAAAGCCGCCACTGCCTAAAGCTGGACAAAGATTGCTTCAATGTCTTTACATAATTCAGTCTTAAGACACCATCGTACAATCTTTAAATAAAAAATACCGGAGCAAGGAATTCACAAAATGAATATCATTGGATCGATTACGAATCAAAGCGACTGCTAAATCTAAACATCGTCCCGCAATTAAAGGTGCGGTCACACGATTTAAGAACGCGGGATTCGACGACCGCGCAACGGTCGGTGAAATCGTAAAAAGTTAAATAGTGGCTGTGGTTTCTCTATTTACGGAAGTTGAGGCGGACAAATTGTGGGCGCGGTGCGGTGATGCGGTCGGGAGGTGGCGAGATGCCGCAGGACTGCTAAGAAGTCGAGCTTTTTACAGGTGACACATTGGCTGACATTAGATTAGGCTGGGCACATCATTGCTTAATTATGACACAATGAACGTGTCATAAACCAATAAAGTAGCCAAGTGCGAGTTGGACTCGCCCATGAAGGGTTCCGTTCCAGCAAGTAACATAATATACATAGTACACATAGCTCATGTAGTTCGTTGTAACTTTGATCGAAGTTTTCATAATAGGGTATTTATGACGTACTAAAAAAAACTACTCATCAGATCGAGTTCAAACTAATTTTCGTTGGTAGTTTTCATGGTAATGTACATCATATATTTTTTTTAGTTTTTTCATTCTCTTACTTCAGAACTTAGAGGGGGGGGGCACACATTTTACCACTTTGGAAGCGTCTCTCGCGCAAGTTATTCAGTGTCGACAAAAATTATATTAGAAACCTCAACATCATTTTTTAAGACCTATCGATAGACACCCCACACGTGTAAGTTTGATGAAAATAAAATTTTTGAGCTTCAGTTCTCAGTATGGGGGGCACCCCTAATTTTTGTTTTTTTTAAAAACTTTTGTAAAAATCTTAATGCGGTTCACAGAATACATCTACTTACCAAGTTTCAACAGTGTAGTTCTCATAGTTTCGGCAAAAAGTGGCTGTGACATACGGACGGACAGACAGACAGACAGACAGACAGACATGACGAATCTATAAGGGTTCCGTTTTTACGTTTTACGGAACCCTAAAAATTGCAACCTGTATTGAAAAAGAATATCAGAAAATTTTCCGAAACTTTCCAACAGTAAGTTTCCGACTAGTTGTGGGATTGATAATCCTCTATTTCAAGATAATACTATAATTGTTTAGATCGAAAAATACATCTTGCTTTCTGGCACTTTGTTTAACGAAAATGGCGCCATCATTTTCTTCCTCTCTTTTGGTTCTTGAGTTTGCGACACATTTAGATGTTCTTCATATTAATAAGCTTCTAGCGATAAGGCCGCCGATTGTTACAATGGTTTATATTGTTTTTCTTTTACTGTATTGTTTTGTTTTGGTGTGTACAATAAGAAGTGTCTGTCTGTCTGTAATACGGTAACTATGTATGGACCTATAAATCAAATCTAACACTATGCCAGTAAGTATTGATTTCGTTAAGGGCCATACTTATTTTTCTCAAAAAGGTACTTATTGGCGATTAGTAATTATGATAATTAATTACAGTATAAGTTTAAGAAATAGCTTTCCTGTGGCACAATACTACATTAAGTAGATAAGTAATTGCTATATACATATATATATATACTTATATATTAGTATATACATACTTTGCTGAAGTCAAAACAGTTTTTAACGTAGATAAAAACTACGTGTGCTTAAAATGGCACGGCAGAAGTGAAAACTAATAATAAATAAGTAATAAAACTTATACAAGAATTAAAAATAAAAAAGATTACATTTGAATTGAATATAGTAAACACGGCGATACGACAGTGACATATGCGGCTGAATGGAATAGTATCCATGACAAGAACAAATTTAAAAGAAAGACAGTGACAGCAGAAATACAGCAGCAGTTGATTATCTTTCTCGCTCTAGCAACCTCGTCGGTCCCGAGTTCATCCGAACATTTCCGAGCGTGAAGGTGCGCTTCATTCACAGCTCACGAAAAATCTGTGTGGTGCGCCAAAAGCAGATTTCACTACAAAAATCTTGTGTTACAAGCAAATAGAAATGTAATATTTATGACGGAGTTTTTGCTGAGATCAATCATGTAGTCATTTAATAGATAACGAAACGTTCACCATTAGACGTTCTGGCTACTTATACTTAGGAACCGTCATAGATTGCTTAGCAATATAGAATCCCACGCCCCAGTAAGATAAAGTACTATATAGATGATGATGAGTAAAATACAATTTTACTCATGGGTAAAACTACGTGCCGTTCTAAGTAACATCATAATCACTTTAGCAAACACCACCTGCTGCAAGAATTTGGAGATGACATTACAACTGAGTAAACATTACAACAGATTAGTGTTTTAATAAATTAATGTTAATCACTATTTACAACACTTCTCGGTCTTCCCCGGTTCCTAAGCGAATCAAGGTTTTCGAGATCTATAGATTTACAACTAAAGATACCTTAAAGCCCGAGCCAACATTTAACTACTGCGACGAAATTGTTGAACTAAATGGTTTTCATACATCAACTTTGGAATTATATAGTAATGTGAGACAGTGTTGCGCTCACAGTCATGATTGGTGGCGGTGGTATAAAGACCGAGTCAACCTGTTTATAATATGAATCATCCTCGGTTATCCAATTTGTTTCGATTCCGAAATGAACTTTGATGTTTGCGGGCGGATCTAGCGGAAATATACGTTTTTTCTGAGTATGGGTTTCTCTGGGTCATATTTGGTCGCTATGTACACATTTGTGAATATTGTAATGTTGTATTTACTACCGGATATTAGAACAAATTAGTACGTCTTAGTGATTAAACTTCACAAAAAGTCTTTATTTTGGGACTGTACATATTTATATGTACCTATAGGCACTGTTTGGTTTAATTATGAATAGAAACCTTCTTAGGCGTTTTCTGTATCTTTTTTTACTGTATTTTATTTCTGATGCGCATAATTAAGTGTATCTACCTGTATCATGGACGTATAAAAGTAGTCGGACGTAGTCTCGCTAAAACAAAAACTGTGTCCATCGAGTCGGCCACATAATATCCACGTGTACACTGTCACATACAGGCTGACACGCACACATCAGTGGGTCTTTACACGTGCAACTTGTGTACATGTGTGCGTGTCAGCCTATCAGTGACAACCTGACAACGCACACGTGCAAATGTGGCCGACTCTAGTGACACAGTTTTTGTTTTAGCGAGACTACGTCCGACTTTTGTATATACGTCCGTGATCTGTATATCTGTATAGTGTCCCACACAAAACGTGCATAAATATAGCATAAACAGTCTAATTTATGATCACAGTGCAAGAAATTTAAGCCTAATCTCACCAGGGGGTCAACGTCAACCTGCACTTAGCCAGGGTGGTCAAATATAGCTCTGACTATCTCCTGGGGATCTACCGCCTAACGAAAAATGCTTTGACATTGCCGTCTCTTTCATTTCAAGCGAGAAGAAAAGAGACAGCAATGTCAAAGCGTCAAAGCGTTTTTCGTTAGGCGGTAAGTAAAAAAATAAGTTACAAAAATCTAAGAATAAAGTTCATAGGTCCTTAAAATTAAGGTAATCTTTGTGGAGGCATGGAACTTTTGTTTGTGTCCAGTAATTCCCTTTAAAATTTAAATAGGTATTATGTATACTGTATAATATGCGGTACTTTTATAGCTCCTGTTGTTCGATTTTGTGCCTAATTAGAATGTTTTTTGTTTAAATTATTGTGTTTATGTATATTTAATAATACTACAGTAGTCAACAACTTCATGTTTTGAAATAGATTAATCCTACTAATATTATAAATGTCAATGTTTGGATGTTTGTTTCTCAATCACGCCGGTAACGTTTGAACGGATCGGGCTGAAATTCGGAAAATAGGTAGATTGTAGTCTCGAAAAACACATTTTTATCCCGGCAGAATAACGGGGACCGGGGGGTCTACCGCCTAACGAAAAACGCTTTGACGCTTTGATGCTTTGGCATTGCCGTCTCTTTCATTTCAAGCGAGAAGAAAAGAGACAGCAACGTCAAAGCGTCAAAGCGTTTTTCGTTAGGTGGTAGAGGCCCGGAACTATGCGGGTAGCACCGTGAGACGCTGCAAGTAAAAAATAAAAGCCTAGATGTTTACATGTTTGTTGCTCAATGACGTCGGAACGCCTGAACAGATCGGGTTGACATTTGGAATAGTGATATATTACAGTCTGGAATAGAACATAGGTTATTTTTTTTGCGGGAATATAACAGGAACGAAAACTAAGCGGGCGATATTTTAATTTAAATAATAATGACCTTGGTGAAACCAATGTTAATTATCAGTTCAATTCAAGCAATTTAATTTTATAATTACCTGGTAATAATGTAAAAATGTAGTTAAATCGATTAGTAAGAAATAAATTAGCTAACAATAAAAGTAATTATTGTATTAGGTTAACAGCATTCCATACCTGCAAAGTATAGAAGCTAAGTACTTTCTTATCAATTTTATAGATACCAAATAAGTTATCCACCATCCATAGCCTACCTAGTACCATATATAGCCTCTTCCGCACTTCTGCACCCTTTGTGAGGTTCTATAACTGCGCCCTTGTTTTTTTAGCTAGATCAGTTATAATATGTACTACTACACCTACTTTATACACAAACTAGGAGCGCCCCGCGGTTTTACCCGCGAAGTTCCCGTTCCCGTTGTTTTTCCGGGATAAAAAGTAGCTTTTGTGTTCTTCCAGACTATAATCTAACTGTGTACCAAATTTCAGCGTCATCTGACGTGACATAATATCCGTTAGGACGTGATTGAGCAACAAACATCCAAATATCCAAACATCCATACAATGACATTTATAATATTAGTAGGATTATACGCTCGTGCGCTGCCAAAAAAAAGTGCGAGCGAGAAGTTTTGTCTAATTTAACAGACATTTTTGATGATACTGACTTATATATACGGATGTATTAGAATCGAGCATTAGAGGCGCACCGGAAGCCTATCAGAACCAAACCTATAATAGTACGTGTACCATAGTACACGTGAGTAATGTTGGTGATTACCACTGAGGCGCTTTCGGAGCCCGAGCCGGAGGCGAGGGTCTTAATACAGCTGAGGACGGTAATCATCAATACACACGTGTATCACACGACGTTTTTCAACTCACTTCTGCATGAATAAAATATTTATAAAAAAAAATTGGTTGCCTGTAAAGTCGGTATACGGGCGAAAGTTTTACATGACAACGACTTTGAGTGGTTAGCCCGCCTAAGAGCGAGAGAGACAGACATAAAAAGTGAAAGGCACGCGTCCCTCTCACTCGCTCTCATTGTGAGCGCATAACGTGAGCGGAGCGTAACGCAGTTTCTTGAAGTGTCACCCGGCAAACCAATTTATAAGACGTTGTCACGTCAAAATTATTTCAACAATGCAAACGAGTTGTTAAAAATGTTACGTTATGGCGGGAAAAAATTATCAATTGTCAAATACGTGTAACTAGCAATGGCGACCAGCCACAGACTAAAAAAATGTTTTCTTTTTTTGGCTTTCTGCGGATGCGTTTTAGCCACGAAGAAAACTAAGTTCTAAAGTTTTCTTCATTACAAGTTTTATTTTTAAGCACGTACAAGTTGCATTTATCTATTTAAACACAAAGTTGCATGAAATGAGCAATCATTAGGTACATTAATTAAATGATTTATTCTATTGAACACGATCTTTTTTGTGTCGACTAATAACTCGCTTGTGAATAATAGTAAGGAAAAAGTCTCAGTTTGATTGCAGGTGGTATTATATGCCTGATTGGTTTGAAGTTAGGGCCACTTTATGAGGAAGTGTGTTGAAAAATAATATTTCTGCCTGGTCTATCCATGCTTGCGCCCCCAGAGTCCATACCCTGTGCCTAGGCACTGGTGGCATCGCCCTATATACGGCACTGTCATCCAATACATATTAATGTCATTAATGAGTCTACTTGTGGTTCAATATTCATATCTTTCCACTAAATACATATACAAGTATACCCAGTACTTCGTTTGACAATTACTTACAATTTTTTAAAGTTTTTTTCCTGTCTGTATGTTTGTTCCGGTGAGTCTCTGGAATGGCTACACCGATTTTGACGGCACTTTCACTGGCAGACGGCTCATGTTATAAAAAACAACCTAAATCACTTTTATTTCAGGAAAAATAACATGATTCAGCGCAAACAAAATAAATAAGTATGACATGACATTCAATAGACTAGGCAAGCCGCCGTTTGCACGGCCGGCCTTAGTCATCTAGGCGCCCCGGGCGAGCCATGGCTCGGACGCCCTAAAGGACAACACTACACTTTGGGGACGTTGAAATACATCCCCCCCCCCTCCTAGGTTATTAAGATTTCCCAGCGCCCTTGTAGTATCCGGCGCCCCCCGGGGGACCGACCCCGTCGCCCCACCGGCAAAGCCGGCACTGACCGTGGGGTGTTGCTAGTAGGTACATAGGTATTTTACAAGGTAACCTATAAATGGCAGTGGTAATAGTTAATTTTTTTAAATTTGTTAAATAGGAAAACCAGTGTATTTTCCGTTTGTTAGCGAAAGTAGTTAACAGGTAAAAAATATGGCTTTTTCTACTGATTATTTATTTAATATCCGCTTACTTAAATGCAGGAAATGTTTAATATTTTAAACTTAAAGCAAGAATATTACCACGGCTTAGTCCATTTGTTTGATGGTGAATATTTTGTACATATAACCATCTAGCTCCGAACTAAACATTGAATCTTATACCTTTAAACGAGCAATTCTTGTACCTATATAAATATGTATATATATATAGAATCTGAATCTCGGAAACGGCTCGACGGATTTTCATGAAATTATGTATGCAGGGGATTTCGGGGACGATAAATCGATCTAACTAGGTCTTATTTAAAAAAAACGCATATTATGCGCGTTTTTAGACAATGAAAAGCTGTCACATTAGACATTAGAATGTGAAGGTAAATTTCGCCGCGTGACGCGACAGCATAATTAGCTCAGACGGGAAGTCGGGCGCTCATAGCGGTCACGAATTAGTAGCTCCGGGTTCGAATCCAGACGGGTTCTAATTTTTTTTTCAATTCGTTTTTTTAAAGAAAATCTATTTATCTTCTGGTAGTTCATGATCAAAGAAGATCAATAAACTATTTCTCGCCAACTTGGGTTGGCTGGAAAATATTACTCGAGATCGCTTAGATTTAATTTCTTGGTTTTAAACATTTGTTTATTATGGCGAAGTCAATAGATAACTATATAAATGTAATTTTTAGAACCACTTCACCAGTTTAAATAAATACCAGTAAATTACACCATTAAACAGATGCAGTTCTAAATGATCATATAATTTTTATGAGTGTACGTACATATCTATGTTGCAGGTAACTAGCTTAGTCAGCCGTAAAATCAACAGCCTAGCCCCTTTACTAAATAGTGCCGTTTAACCAGCTCCCTGAATGATATTTAGCCATTTGATCAAACAGCTAGGCAAATAACTTGGACCGTTGATATTTAATTACTTGTCTAGCCTGTTCATTTCAATTTAGTTTCACTTTCTCCCACCTAATACAGAAACTCCCCAAACTGTCAAAATGACGTCGTCAAATAACAAATTAGGTGTTTTTTTTTTCTAAAATAACGTAACCTTATCACATTTTAAAGTATTAAATGAAGAATCTCTTGTCTTGAAAAATGTCAGCTGTTTCCTTTTTTTTTATTCCGAACACATGTTTACCCAATCGTACAAATGACCTTAGCATTAGCTAGCTACTTTATTAAATGTTGTTTTACATTAAATAAACCATTTGTCTAAATATCATTCAGGCCGCTATTTAAGCGGCACTGTTTGGTAAAGAAGCTAGGTTGTTGATGGAACGGCTGAATAAACTAGTTCGCTGCGACATACATATCAATTCAACAAAGTTACGACGATAATAGGACTCGGAAGCTCGGAAAATTTGGGACGAAATTAAAGTTTTTTTTAAATAATGCTTGTTTCTCTTATATACTGTAAAATTAATGAATGTTTTAAAATTGAAAAACACTTTCTCCACCTACGCGTTGAAGTCTTTTATTAGACCCAGACACCGACTTCGTTTTCCTTATCTTTAAGACCGAATTCTGACAGGTGTTATATCATCTCTCTGTGGTTGTGTTATGTAATGGTGAGTACTTGAATGTGGTTTTAAACGCCAGTAAGGTTGCAGTTTTTGTTTGATAATTAAATCGGTAGCTTGTAGTTTTTTCCTTAAGAACCCATCGCAATCGGTCTCACATGATATTTACTGTCTAAGTAGCTTGTAGAGTATCTATTAGCATGTTTTGAATAATACTAGCAATAAAGTAATGATATGATATATCTATGAAATTTCAAATTATCTACAAACAAAAAAAAACGTAAGTAGGTAAGCAGTGCAAATTCTAGTTTCACCTTTACTTGTCAAGGAAAAAATAATCAGAAAGCTAGCAACGTTTTTTTGTACATAGCAACACTATTTACTTGTTGGAAACAAGACAAGATAGCTCAAATGAAAAACATCTTGATTCTACGCTCCAAGCGGACGGAAACTGTGAGCGGTCGAACACAAAGATGAAATAACTTGACATGTACCTATATTGTTACGCATTATTAAAATAAAAAATTGGCAGTCATACGCCCTTTCAGCATTTGCCAATGGCTGACTCATTTCTAAATGGCCAATAGCCATGGTCCCGAGTTTACCCGAAGATTTCTTATTATACCCGAGCGTGCTAGAATCCAATTCACAGCCCACGAAATATCTGTCTAGGCGCGCCAAAGAAGTTTTCACTTAAAAAAAAACGGAATAGCGATTAGATACAGCAATTTTTAAGTTTTTTTTGCTCAAAGACAGACACTTATTTTTTATAATAACTTCTATAAATATATATATATATATATTTATAATTCTGTGCCTTCAGGGCACGGTCTGAACTAAGTTGGTAGTAAGTTTGCCTGCAAAGCCGAGGATGGTGGGTTCGATTCCCACCTATGTTAATATTTGTGTGATGAATACAAATATTTGTACTGTGTCTGGGTGTTTTATGTATCATAAGTATGTATTTATAACTATATTAGTTGTATTTCAGCTATCTGGCTGCCATTGTAGTTTTGCTTGGTTTGGGGTCAGTTGGTGCTGTATGTGAAATGGCCAACAATATCTATTGTTTATTATTTCCACAATTAACGTGAATTGTATGGTAAGGAGGTAGAGTTTGTCATACAATTAATTAATAACATTTTAATTTACCTAATTATGAAATTTACTACTTTTGATCATTTCTAATTTCGCGTAAGAAAACTCATTTGGGTTTTTAAAGAGATGTTGCGCCATTTAAACTGCTTAAAACCATTTACCTAGCTATTTGCCAATCAGTCCTTGGCTATTGTGTGTCTGTATGGGGTAGCGCTTCTAAAACGCATTTAATCAAACTTGAGAGAGCGCAACGTTCGGTCCTAAAGGTTATGCTGCGGAAACCGTTTCGTTACTCTACTGAGTGTCTGTATCAGGATGCACAGGTATTGACCGTCCGTCAACTCTTTATAACGCATGCTCTGCTTCACATCACAAAATAATGGAATTTAACCCTGACCTTCCGAAATTCAGACTGTGTAAAGCGAAAATATGTGAAACACCTAGAATATACACATCATTTGCGGGAAATCAATCGTACTTTTTAAGATCATACCTTTATAATAAAATTAATACTGTTTTAAATATATACCCTATGAATAGACATTTATGCAAGCAAACAGTAATGAAATGGCTGCTCTCCCATTATTACGAAGAAACTGAATCTGTGCTGAAAGTGTCTTATTGAAGTAATAATTAAAATAATAATAATAATTTGGGTAATGAAATGATAAACTCTTGGGCTAAGTTGAAATATTACTCACATCCCCATTCCTCTCCCCCCATCCCACTGTTCCAAGCTTCTCTTTAGAATATCCTTCCACCTACCTCTATCAATAATTGTATAATAAATGAAATTAATTAAAACGGAATATAATTAATTATTCTAGCATGTGCACAATTTTGATATTCCGAGTTACTTAATACTCTACAGTGTTCTTAGTTATTATAGTTTATAGTTTTAATATTGTTAATAAATTAAAACTTTTGCTATTTCAAATTAGAATTGCATGTAAACATTGATAATAATAAACATATATTATTTAACTTCTTTAATTACTTAAATCAATTTATTTTCCTAATTTAATAAAATTAATATGTGGTTGTCTAAGTTTTATATAGACGGAGGAAGGCCTTGGTATCCCATCGCACAAGATAATCCTAGTTTGGGTGCCAAGTTCGTCTAAGTTTACAGATATGTACCAACGATTTAAATTTATGTATGCTTTGATTTACCAATGTTTGTTGATGAAATAAAATGATTTGATTTGATTTCTATAAAAAATCGTATCACTGCCTTTATATCGGTAACGGCTCGACTGATTTAAACATTTTTTTTATATTTAAAGGTGTACTTCAAAACTGGCACTCATCTTTGCATAGTTTTCTACCTATGCGTAGTGACCCAATTGTGTTTGGAACCCAATGGGTCATTTTTTATTAAATACAATTTACTTGCTGTCGAAAGATATTGAATTTTGCACTGTATTTTATTATGATTATTTTGTAATGCTATAATGACTGAATATGTATTGTTATCAGAAATGAAGTCAAGTAAAATCATTAAGGGTAGCTTAGAAACTTCGATATTATTAACGGTTGCAAGTACATATTATAATTATATTCGTCGGTAGAATAGCCGCAGCAGCACTTCAAACTATTTGTACCGTAAACAAGTTATTTATAGTATTCAAATAGTAAATGTGTTGTGTTTTCGTACGAGCTCGATATGAATTAAACATGCTAAGCTTATAAATGACATCAGTATTATGTACTCACTGCAGAGTAAGTACGAGTATTTTCGATTCAAATCCAAAACTTTAATTATTCGTAAATAATTATCATGCCTCACATTATGAATTCAGTATGCGTTCTTTTCATGGGAAGCAATTGTAATAATTAAAGAACCTTTCGTTTCGTATGTGGCAATGTATATAGGTAACTAATATTCATTCAACTGTTTTAGTGGAATTTATTTTTTTAGCAAACCTATCTAAGCTAGCAAACATAGGTATAATTGGAACAGTGCAAGTTCTTTGTCCTTTCCTTTGTGCTAATTGAGACACAATTAGCTAAAACAAATGCATCCTATTAATGTTACAAATAGCACAATTTGGATGCATGTTTGTTGCAACGTTGAATCGGATTAGGTTGAATTTAAAAAGACACGACTATATTCTGGAATAGAATACTATATTCTACTTTAGAATATCTACTATATTCTAGAATAGAATATAGCATACTTTTCATTGCGCTATTTACGAGAATGAGAACTTCGCAGGTAACACCGCGGGGTATTGCCAGTAACACGTAATAATGAATAGCTAGCAGTGTCCCGCGTTTTCGCCCACAGAGTTCCCGGTGTTATTCCAAACTAGTATCTTATACCTTTAAACGAGCAATTATTGTATCTCTCGGAATCTTGGGAACGGCTTGAACAATTTTTATAAAATTATGCATGCAGGGGGTTTCGGGGACGATAAATCGATCTAACTAGGTTTCATTTTTTAAAAACGCATTTTATGTTCATTTTTTGGACAATGAAATACTGTTACATTAACATTAGAATGCGACGGTAAATTTCGCAACACTGGTCTACGGTATGATAGCTCAGTCGATAAGATGGGCGGTCATGAAGCAATAGACTCGGGTTCGAATCCAGATAGCTTCCTTTTTTTTTTAAGTTCTTTCCTTTTTTTTGAGAAAATTTATTACTGGGAACCCTTTATCTGTATGTATCAAAGTATACTCAGTGCTTAAACCGAGCAAAGCTCGATCACCCAGGTACTGTATCTTTATCTATGTACCATGTTCCAAATCCCTGAAATAGTTTTTGCGTTAACAAACATCAATACATACCCACAAGCTTTCCCATTTACAATATTAGTAAGGTAGGAGAAATCAATGTATTTACCAAGATCTCGTCCAAACTCCTGCAACGTTTCTTCGATCAAGTTCTGCTGCCACCACGGCTCCAGATCAGCCATCTCCCGTCGCCGTCGGCCTCGGGACTCGTACGGCAAATGCATCCTTCACACCATCACACGCCGGCCAAGAGCTCGCCACTCAATTACCAAGACCCACTGACTCTTCAACTGACACGTCACACTACAAAACTGTCGGCCGAACTCGTGTCAAGGTCAAACGGATCCTTCTTTTGGGATTACTATGTGGCTTAAAATGCTGGCACTTCTCCAATTCTTATCAATAACAGTTTCAATTGAAGTTGACTGAACCTTGCTGTTAGCGACGACGTGATAATGTGTTATTGATTAGATGATCTTTGGACGATATTAGGTTCAGACTTCACTTAATTTACAGCTCCGTAAATTGTAACAAAAACTTTGTAAACAAACAAAAATGAACACAGTCACAAGTGTCCTCAAGTGTCACAATGGTATATTAAATAAACTTTTTCCTTATTTCGTTCACTTGAGCTCTTCAGTTAGATGCCTTGGTGATTTCTTCAACTTCACTTTCGTCATTTTAGGTGAGTCACGAGTGCTCCCGTCTAGTTTAATTTTTCGCGAACATTTGAAGTTCCGGAGGAGTTTAGCTAAGGTGCGAGCGGTGTGTCAACAGCTGACTGATGAGTGAGGTGTTCTGCGGTCGTTGAGCGGTGACGTAGTGGGTGATTGTAGAACGTGTTTCACCGCGTGTATTTGTTGCGTGTTGGCGCGTACTTTATAATTTCGCGGCGTGAGTCGGAGCGCCGAAGCATGCGTGCTCACCGGTCGCGCGGCACTTTACTACTGCCGCCATTCTGTCACTCGCTGCCTCCATTCTCTGCGGTCAATCTGCGGTTTCGCCACGCTTCATTTGTGGGGAAAATGCGTCCTCTTCTCCCGCTCTCCCGCTTGCATCGTTCCAGTGGTGCGAGCGAGATGCGCGCAAGTTTTGTGTCATCAAACATTTTGTTCAGCTCTATTGTTCAAAAGAAAATATTATGACGTTGCATTTCATATCATCTCTCTTGTAACGCTGGACTTTTAAACTAGTGACGTGAATGATAGAGTACATTTTAAGTTTCAGTCATATGAGTAACAGTTTTTGATTTTTTTATTGCTTTACTAACTTCACTTGTATTACTAGTTCCTGAGTAAATGCAAATGCACGTAAATAGTAATTATAATTCTGCACGTTATCACAAAACCGCAAAAGTAATTTACATATTACATAATATTGTTTGACAGTGGCGGTTAATGTCACTCCAAATTAGTGTTGCTAATGAGGTTTGATTGCCACCGAAATTATAAATGTTATTCGATACATTTAAATAGAGTTAATGAATTGCAGGTTCATTAGCTTAAAATTTTGTATTAGTTGATATTCGATATGTTGAGTTTCAAGTGTGGAAATTTATCTTAAGAAGCGGAATGGGCGTGCTCTGATCTGGGCGGGGCGTCCCGCCTACCGTCGTGAAGACACATTCCCGCGGCGGAAAAATGCAACGACGCAGCGTGCCGCTCCGTTACGCAGTCGCGCCGCTACGCAGCCGCACCGCTACGCAGCCACGCCGTTCGTAAACCCTCGTAGCACCTGTTGCGCTACGAACTGAAATCCGTAAAGATTTGTGTGTTTGCAGTCGGCAAAAATTTATTCAAGATTCAGAACAACGTACTGACTACGTTAAAACGCTGTGATGTGTTGATGTATTAAAAGATGGGAGCGATTCAAATGTGTGTTAAAAGTACAATACACTACAAATATTTTAAATGTTGGTTTGATACGAGTCTCGTTATACGTGCTAGATTGTAGAATGCTATGGTTTAGTGGACTTTTACTAGTAAAAAGGTACAATCAATTCGAGAGTGCCTTGGGTTCGTTTAGGTAAAAGCGCTGTATCGTTAAGCGCATTGTCACTTATTATCAGGCAAGATGCAGATATAGCTATAGCCTGTAATAATAATTAATTGATAAAAAACACATCTAATACTTACTTCAGGATCAGGAAAATTTAAGCAAGGTTATTGGAATAAAATTTTCAAGCTTAATTTTCATATAAATAAATATATTACAGAGTTACAATGATTGCGGTTAACCATCTATTTATCAAACAAAAACTCAAACACGTAGTTGTAACTAATTAATTACAAACCAACATAACCCAATATTAACTCCACTCATTATACTAGACGACAAAAAGAAACCACGTGACGTAATTGTACAAGTAGCGTGTCATTCGATAACCGCAACCCACAACCGTCCCGCGACCCGCCACCGTAACGACTTTGCAAGGAAACGACCGCAGGACGATCCATAGATCAATTTGTTGTTACCCAAATTGTCGTTAACTGACAATTTGAACTGTAGCTTTTTAAACAAATCATTTATTTTATAAAAAAAAAAACAAAAACTGATTTCTATTTTAAATTAAATTCAGACACGCGACCAAATTTCATAAGAAGCGATCACTACATCGCATCGTCCAGATAAATAAAATCAAATTTTAGTTATGTGTTCATATTTCAAAACTGTCACACCAATTTCGATAAGATTAATATAAGACTTATCATTGAACTATGATCTACCAAACAAAACTACATTATACTAGATGACAAAAAGAAACCACGTGACGTAATTGTACAAGTAGCGTGTCATTCGATAACCGCAACCCACAACCGTCCCGCGACCCGTCACCGTAACGATTTTGCAAGGAAACGACCGCAGGACGATCCATAGATCAATTTGTTGTTACCCAAATTGTCGTTAGCTGACAATTTGGATTGTAGCTTTTTTAAACAAAGCAACGATTTATTTTCTCCCAATATTATATATATTATTATGTACGTATTTATTTCCTTTCTTAAGCCTAAGTTTTTACAATATTTATATATAAAACAACATAAAAACATTATAAAAACCTAAACCTAGTTTGCCGCCAGCAGCGGGGCAGGGCCCAAGCTACCGGTGGTTAGGGCTGCAGACTGAGGAACCTCCTGATGATGCGTGCTGTGTCGAGGATGACCGCCTTCTGCATCTGACCCTTGATCCAACCGTCTAGCGAAAGTCTCTTGAGATGTTGGTCGAGACTTTTCGCTACAAGGCCGTTTGCTGACACGACTATTGGGACTATGATCGTCGAATCAACATCCCACATGGCGGTAACCTCGTGAGCCAAGTCAAGGTACTTGCTAAGCTTGTCCTTCTCGGCTTTCACGAGGTTCTTGTCATGTGGAGCGGTGATATCGATGATCATAGCCCGGCGTTGAAACCGGTCTACCGGCTTATTGGCGACAATAGTCCTGTCCGTGATGATAGAGCGGTCCCAGTAGAGCAACGCACGACCATTTTCGAGAACTGGCAGAGGTGCGTACTTATAGTACGGCACCTCGGACTCGACAAGGCAGTACCGAAGAGCAAGTTGCTGGTGGATGATCCTGGCTACTAGGTTATGTCTGTGCAAGTACTCGCCGTTAGCAAGATGCGAACAACCGGAAATAACATGACGAAGCGATTCGCCTGGACGGCGGCATGCCCGACAAATGTCGACCGTACCGTCCTTCATTATGTATTTCCGGTAATTGTTCGTCTTGATAACTTCGTCCGCAATTGCACAGGCAAAACCCTCGGTTTCTCCGAAGAGGTCCCCGAAGCGCAGCCAGTTCACCGACGCGAGCAGATTCACATCGGGTCCCATCAGGGCCCGATAGAATCGCCCGTGCAGCTCCTTGCTCTTCCATGCTTCCTTGCGATCATCAGTGCTGAGCACCGATGGTTTGCGCCAGTTCTCGTTTGCCAATGAAAGAGGCGTGAAGCTCCTGTCAACTGCCACAACATCGCGATGCATCCCGGACTCGCTGTTTCGGAAGTAATCCCTGAGACTGCATACCTCGCGGTTGTGGAGGTTCTTGGCATTTAAAAAGCCCCGACCCCCCCATTTCCGCGGGATGTACAGTCTCATAACAGACGAGCGCGGGTTTAGCATGCGGTGTGTTGTGAGCAGTTGACGGACCCTTCTATCCAGGGCATCGAGCTCAGTCTGAGTCCATCTCAGTATGCCAAAGGAGTATATCAGCAGAGGCATTACCCAACTGTTGAAGGCTCGCGCCTTGTTACCGCCTGACAAAAGACTTTTAAGTACTTTTGTCAGCCGGCAAAAGAAACGCTCTTTCACCGATTTCTTAATGTCATCTGCTGATATACCCAACGACTGTGACATACCGAGATATTTGTAGGTCTCGTCTTCGGAGAGGGTTCTGAGAGTTATAGTCTCGGAAAGTTGTAAATTCTCTGAATTTACTACTTTCCCTCGCTGTACATGCATGACCGCACACTTGTCGACACCGAACTCCATCTTGATGGCGTTACTAAAAACCTCTGTGGTTTTTAATAGCTCCAACAAGTCTTGGCGTTTCGGTGCAAAGAGTTTGAGGTCGTCCATGTACAGCAAATGAGATATAACCTCACCTCCCCTACGAAGACGATAGCCCAACTCTGAATCTTTCAGCAGAGTGCTGAGAGGATTCAGACTTAGGCACCACCATAGGGAACTCAGACTGTCTCCCTGAAATGTTCCCCTTTCAATCTTTATCAAGTCCTCCGAAACAAACGAGTTGTCTATGCTACCTGGTTGACGAAGGACTGTGACCCACTGTCCCATGCATTTGCTTAGAAAAATTTTTAGAGTTGGATTTATTTTGTACAACTCTAAAACTCTTTCTAGCCACGAATGGGGCACCGCGTCATAGGCCTTCTTATAGTCAATCCAAGCAGCGGAGAGGGCTCCTTTGTTTCGTTTGACTTGTTGGCAAATGGTCGTGTCAATGCGGAGCAGCTCCTTAGTACCACGGGACCCAATCTTACATCCATTCTGAGAGGAGGCCAAAACGTTATTTGCGACAATATGCGCGTTAATTTTTGCTCTCAGAATGGATGTAAGCAGCTTATAGATGGTAGGCAAGCACGTGATGAGTCTGTAGTTCTTTGGTTCCGTGGTACTACCAGACTTATGGAGCAGGAAGTTGACTCCGGTGGTCATGAAACTGGGAAGAGAACCCGTCTCGAGGGCTTCTTGGAATTGTGTTGCCAAGCGCTCATGTGAGCATCGAAACCACTTAATCCAGAAGTTGTGCAATCCGTCCGGCCCAGGACTTTTCCAGTTCTGAGTCGTCCGGATAGCACAACTAACGTCTTCGAAGTCTATTGTAATAGACTCCATGGTTTCGATAGACTCACACGCACGTTCAACAACACGCATCCAAGCTCCCTCCGTGTGCTCGACAGGCACCGACCAGATGCTGCGCCAGAAGTTTTTCATAGCGTTGGCATCCGGTAGCTGCCCATCGTTCACATGTCGACTAGTTCCTTCCCAGTTTCGGTACACCTTCCTTTGATCACTTTGGAAGTCGCGATTTTGCCGATATCGATTCACACGCTCTCTGTAGCGGCGAATACGGTTTGCCCACGCATAAACTTTCTGCTTCAGATAGTCAATGCGTTCCGTAACATTGGCTAGATAGTACTGGGGACTGATACCAGTCCCAGCGAATGCCTGTGTCACGAAACGCATGACTCGGGGACGACTGTTCCCCTGATTGAAGCAGATTAGCTTTGCTATAAGAGTCCTGAATGTGCTGATACGCCGTTCTATTTGCATTTGCCATGCGGGTGCATCTCTGGCGGTTCGCGTTGTACGGTCAGTGTCTGGAAACTTGACACGTGCAACGCGACACGCCGCGATAGCACCGCAGTACAGAATAGAATGGGTATCAGTCAAATCTTTGCTAGTACCCAAATAGGGCACTAGCAAAGTATTCAGGGCTCCCATCAAAGCCAAATTCCGTTTATGAGTGGGCAAACGTGGTAAGCGCGGCCTAGAGTTTGGTGTGAGTCGATATTGGAAGATCGCGTCTTCCAAAGCACTCCTCAGTTGCCCTCTTACCTGGTCAGATACATTACTACTCGCTGAGTCTTCCTCCTCGTGGTCGGGGTCGACCGGTGCCGCAAGTGTCACCTCTGACGGTGGCACTGAGGCCAGTGTCAGGGTCGACGACGCGGCGGGCGGATCCCGCGACGAGGCAGAAGCTGGGCGAGTATGTTGTTCTTCCAGGCGTAGCCGATCAAGTGCCGAGTCATCCAGCAGTTTGCACCGCCGGATTGCTCTCACTTGATCAGACAGTCGTTGAGCAGACACGGCGACGACGGTTGGTTCAAGGGCCTGAAACAGAAGCAGCATCCTGGCACAGTACGCGGTCAGGTGGGTTCCTCCCTCTGTAGCCCTGTAGTAGGCGCGCATGCAGTTCTCATTCATTTGTTGAGTCCATCGCATGCGACGCACTACACCACCGGTAGCGGGGGCCGGGCGCGAGGCAGATTGCCTCACAGGTCCCAAGCATGCCGGCAGCGGCGGACGGCCACGACGTCCTGCTCTTCTGGGCGGCGGGGTCCGCACCGCGTCCTCGTCACTCGAACTAGCACTCGTGTCGCGGGGAGTCAAGAAAGCTTCATCCTCCGACGACAGGCTTGGCGGTGACGGGACACGGTCTGGTGTGCGCTACGTGTTTCCGCTTCATTCCGTCTTCTTAACCGTGTAATCATTATTTTCACATTCCATTTCTTAATATTTGTTTACATTGTAGTGTTTATGATGGATCTTGATTGACAGACTATTGTCAAAATGCATTTTGTATTTTGTTGAGGAAAATTAGGTTTAAACTATTCTTTATGTTTTTCGTATATTTCTTCGAAGTTTTTCGTATTAGATTTTCAAAAATGTGAACTATAAAACTAAGGAGAATGGAAGAAACGTAATAAAATTAAATACGGTCGAAAAAAGACGTGCAGTAGTGACAGCGGTTTTTTTTATATTTTTTTATATTAATAATAATATTATTATTTAGTTATTTATTTTTCTTCTTAATCTCTAAGTTTTTTACAATAGATATATAAAATAAACATTATAAAAAACTTAAAAACTAGGGTGCCGCCAGCAGCGGGACAGGGCCCAAGCTACCGATGGTAGTGGTAGCAGGTGAGTGCAGGTAATAATAATATTATTATTATTATTACCTGCACTCGGTTGGACAGCTTACAAATGACGGCATAGTGCTGAATCTTATTATTTTATACCCTTCTATCATCCTACATAAGTCTCCTGGTGGTTCATATGACCCATACATTTTGTTCACGGGCCTGTGGTCTATTACATTGTATACTACGTATAGAGTTAGAACAAACGATTTACAACGAAAGCACGGGTCTGATCGCTATCGTCTTGTCGCTCGTGTGGTAGTGTCATACTTTTGTCGCGGCACATCACTATGCCGCCATAGCTAGCATACACCTCATCTGCTTACGATTGGTATTATTTGGTGAAAAGGAACCGTGCGGAAAAACCTGATTTATTTATTTACATTTACTTATAGTCCAAGATCTCGGCAGCTCTGGAGCTGCCAGACGTCACCTATTTTCTGATGAATGAAATGTGGACACGCATTTTCTAATAAGTAATTTTCACGTATTTTGTAGGCAATATCCTTAAAGACAAGGTCCCCATACTCCCAGACACTTTCCGTCGGGCGTTTTGCTTAACAACTCCAAAATAATAATTTAACTTCACTTAAATTCTCATACTCCATTTGTAAATATGTTCGTCAGACAACTATTTTGAAGGTTTTTCCAATAAGATATACCAATTTAAGGGGGCAATAATCGTGAAGCAAGTAATGTACCTTCATTACTCCATATCTCAAAATTGGCCGTCTAAGCAAGTTAGCGAGTAAGCATGTGTTCTTAGTACTTACTAACTCTACTCAATCGTCCACATTTCATTCATCAGAAAATAGGTGACGTCTGGCAGCTTTGGGATCTTACTCTATTATTCTTTATCTAAGGTTATGACGGATCGGGTTGAAATTTGGAACACAATTACATTATTGTCTGGAATAGTACGTACTTACTACTATTTATCATGGCAAAATAACGGGAACGGGAACTACGCGGGTAAAAACACAGAGCACTGCTAGTTTCACATATTTCTGAAATTATCACTGTATGCCATACAATTTATGGGTCACCAACATGTTAATGTCGTAGCGTAGCGTTGGAGTGGCGGCGGAGCAACAAAGTGGGATGTGCACACGTGACGCTTTTTGGATGGATGAAATGCTGTGAATTTGCGTCACCGGTCTACGTAATTTGTATAGGTATAAGTGTTTGTGGTTTTATAGTTGACGTGCAACATTAGTGATGTTTAATACTCAATTTCTAAGTTATAAGTTTTCATTTCCATCAGAAATCCCTATGCCTGCCTTATTACCCCCAACCAAAAAGAAGGGTGTTATAAGTTTGACGTCGATGTCTGTCTGTCTGTGGCACCGTAGAGCTCAAACGGATCGGCCGATCTCAATGCGGTTTCTTTTATCTGAAAGCTAATAAGAACATATTTTTCACATTCTCCCTCAATATGGGCAGTGCATCATCACTCGCTCAAGGTCGCGCGGTTGTAGCCTACAGCTAGACCGTTCCTCCCAGGGAACAAGTGCTAGTCGGTTGTCGGACGCACGGCTGAGCGCTCGCGCAACACGTTTCCCGCGCTTATTGTTATTAGATATGTCGACAACCCTCCGCGCTAGACAGGGACAGAGTTACGCATTAGAAAGAGCGCAAATGCCTATTTGAAAATCGCGACAGGTATTGCGAGCTGAATTGAACTTTGTTGTGTCCCAGCAAGAGTCGCCATTTATATATTTTTTTTTCGGTAAGTGAGGCTTCTGTACTCGTACTAATATTTATTCTGTGATATGGGTGCCAAATCATATCTAGTTCCTCCTAGTAGAATACTATACAAATTTAAAATCCAAGGTAGTCGAGGATAGTTTTTTTTTTAATTTTGTTTTTGTTAGGTTACTCGGTTAATCATCGTATTGTAGATCGGTAGAAGTTACTTGATTTTCTCTTGGTTATGCATTTATTTGATTATGGGAATCCGGATAAATTATCTACGTTAATTTCTTGTGTCCACTACTCATTATCGTTAGGTTTTTTAAAATAATATATAGTGATAGAACGAGCGAGGCATATGCCTGATGGTGAACAACACGCCTAACCAACGAGATATTGGTCACGAAGCTATTGGAACATGACATGTTATTATATTTGAAAAAAAATTAAGAACGTGTAATAAATAGACGGATGTATGTTGTTACTATTTCTAAAACTACTTGAAACTACTACTTGGCAAAAACTACTTTAGGGATTTTGATGAAACTTGGTACATAGACAACGGATATGAAATAACGTTTGAGTTGTTTTTTATCCCAGGTATAAATATAGAAGATATGTTTACCTAGGGCAGAAGCTCGAACTGGGTAGAAATAATTTTGAGAGTGACGCCATGAGGAGAATTCAGCTGGGCTGGGCACCATTTGGAAATTTTCCTCGAGTCTTCTCATCACCGAACCCACAATACCTGAAGACAAAAGTGTATAATAAGTGCGTCCTACCAGTCTTGAACGCGTTAGCTTTGAGTTTGGGCTTAAGATAAACCGGAATAAAACAAAGGTGTCGACCGCATAAATAACAATGCTCCAGAAACTAAACAACTTGCTAATTGTGATGTGGTGCATTCATACATTTATCTGGGGGCCTTGATTACTAACAACGGTGGATGTATCGACGAGGTCAAGAAGCGTATGGCAATTTCTAGGTCTGCGATGGACAGGTTGAGAAAAATATGGAAGAATCGCAACATAATATATAGAGCCACAAAAATCCGGCTAGTTCGGGCACTTGTATTCCCCATATTTTTGTACGCCGCAGAAACGTGGACCTTGCGGGAAACAGAGAAGAAGAAGATAGACACCCTAGAGATGTGGTGCTGGAGGAAAACGCTCGGAGTCTCGTGGACTGAATTCCGTACCAACGAGTCTATACTTCGAGAACTCGGCATCAAGCAGCGTTTGTCATCTTTGGTGCAATCTCGTATTCTCACCTTTTTTGGTCACGTATGCCGTCGTGGGGAGGTAGCTATTGAGCGACTTGTGGGCCAGGGCAGGGTTGAGGGTACCAGAACAAGGAGGAAGATCGCCTATAAGATGGACTGACCAGATAAAAGCGGTGGTAAATGGTTCATCATCAGTACTTGAATGCACAAGAAAGGCGGCTATTAGAGAGGAGTGGCGACGTGTTGTGAAGCTTGCCACCGACACCTGAAGTGATGACCACGACCACTCTGTCAAGAGTGATACCAACAAAGAAGAAGACCAGTCTTGACCTCATCATCATCAGCCCACTAAACGTTCCCACTGCTGGGACTCGGGGCCTTCTCTCGCAAGGAGAGAGTTAAGGCCATAATCCACCACGCTGGCCCAGTGCGGGTTGGCGAACGACACATGACTTCGAAAGATTCTAGGTACATGTCGGTTTCCTCACGATGTTTTCCTTCACCGTTTTAAGTTAGCGGCATTACGCACATGACTTCGAAAAGACAGTGGTGCGTGTGGGGTTTGAACCCGGGGTCTCCGGATCGGCAGCCCCCGTTCTCCCGACTAGACCAGCCGTAACTTACAAGAACAGTCTTGACCTACGGTGTTGAAACGTGGACACTAACAGTAAAAGCAGTTCAAAAATTCAAAGTCACTAGCTATGGAAAGAGTGATGCTTGGAGTTTCTCTGAGGGATTGTATTCGTAATTAAGTCATTCGTCTGAGAACCAAAGTGACCGTGATAGCTCAGCGTAGGTACCAGCAAGCTGAAGTGTCAGTGAGCTGGTCACATCTGTCGAACCGATAATCTTTGGGGTAAACGAGTTCTGGAGTGGAGACCGCGAATCGGCGAGCGTAGTGTAGGACGCCCTCAGAGTAGGTGGAGTGATGAATTACAAAAGGCGGTTGGAAACGTAAAGCCGAGGTTCGGCCTGAGTGGCGTATTATTGAAAAGGCCTGATTGTGATGATGATGAAATACCAGGATCACTACTAGTTTTTAATACCTACTGTTCGAAGGTGAGGCTTTAAATGGTGTAATTAACATTATCTTTAATTTTGTTAATTTCGGTACATATACAGATATTTCGATGCTTTAAATCATTTATTTCATTTCAGCGATTTGCATGGTGAGTCTACTAATCGATTCGTAAAGTCATAGGTTCGATTCTCACGCAGGACAAACAATGTGTAATGAGACAGACAGGGTTCCGTTTTTTGCCATACCATGCAAGGTTCCACCGAAAATTGGTTTGAATTAGATCTAGCTAGCAGTTTTTTTCAATCGTCATAAATACAGTATTATTAAAACATCAACTAAAGTTACAACAAACTACAATAATTGTTATATTGTGCTACTTGCCGCTATGGAACCCTTCAAGGCAAGTGCGAGTCCAACTCGCACTTGACCACTTTTATTTTTGTATGTTGCGCGATAACTCCGCCAATAGGGTATCGGACTGGGTCAAAGATATACCATTCTAATGAGTCCGTCAGCTGGATCATGGAAAAATATGGGACACGGAATTCTTGTTTCGTCAAATTATCAAAAACCGATAAAGATCATCAAACTTCCAGAGTGGGGGGGTCGGGACGTCACTCGTGGGTAAAAATCGAACCCACGAGTGACGTCACGCGAATCTTCTAATCTTTGTCATTTTTTGTTTGTGAAACAAAAGAAAAAATATGTGTACAATATTTTTTTGCAATCTAGTTGAAAGACCAATTAGTTTTTTTTAGGATTGTAGCCTATTTTAGATATTAAACATAAACTCAATCTCTCAAAACCTTAATTCTTTCTACCACCTTTACGCAGACGATCTTCAAATTTATTCCCACGCCCGACTCTCAGATATCAGTTGCCATTGAACTTGTGAACGCTGATCTTCGACAAATTGTTCACTGGAGCAACTCTTTTGGATTGAGTGCTAACCCCACCAAAACGCAGGTAATAGTGATTGGGAGTTCTTACATGATATCTAGAGTTGACTGGGGTTCCATTCCAGAATGTTTGATTTTTTTGACGGAATAGTAATTCCGTACAGCGAATCGGTCAAAAACCTTGGCGTGATTTTCGATCGCACGTTAAACTGGGAACTTCACCTAAAAGCAGTCAGTAGTAAATTATTTATTTGCTTCTGGTGCATCGTTGAGGCGACTACGAAACTTTTTACCCACTGCTACTAAAATTGCGCTTGCACAATCTCTTCTTCCCATTTTAGACTACACTGATATCTGCTACCTCGACTTCAGCTAAATAAACTTGATCGTCCCCAAAATTATTGTATAAGATTCATATTTGGCTTGCGCAAATATGATCATGTATATCAGTTCCGTATGCAGCTCAAGTGGCTTCCCATTCGCCTTCATCGGAATGCTCATATTTTGTCTCTACTCTACAATGTTTTATTTCACCCCTCATCACCGCGTTATTTGAAAGATGTTTTTACCTTCTGGAGCGATACGCACTCTCTGCCTCTCCGGTCTAAGAACAACTTGTCACTCCAATCGCCTTTGGCAGGGAGCGAACATTTCTACGGCAAGTCGTTCGGTTTTCGGGCCGTTGAGCTGTCGAACGCTTTGCCTGTAACTACTAGACAAGCTCCATCAGTTGCAGTTTTCAAACAACTGCTAAATCAGATCTATCTGTCTACGTGATAATTTAGTTAAATTCGTTACTTTTATTTAAATCGTAAATGTATACCAATTTCATATATTGTTGTATATCCTTTCGTAAAACATGATAATTATATATTAAATAAATAAATAAATATATATTGGTGGACAATTCACACACAACACCATCTGACCCCAAATTAAGCAAAGCTTGTGTGATGGCGGCCAGATAGCTGATATAATACTTATATAGTTTTAAATACATTATTATACATAGAAACACCCAGACACAGTGCAAACATTTGAATTCATCACACAAATATTTTCACTGGGTGGGGATCGAACCCACGACTCTCGGCTTCGCAGGTAGAGCTACTACCAACTAAGCCACGAGGCCAGTATTAGTTTATATTATATTCGTATGTATCTATTAGGATGTACAGTTATTAATATGTAGGTTTATTTTGAATACTATAGTAGTGTATTTATAATAGAATACTTAAAAGTTATTTTTCTTATTTATAGACTCATACATATCTTTCACTTATTGTTTGTACTTCCCCGTCTTATTATACTTCATTTTTCCTTTTCCATCCAGCGGTTGCCTGGAAGAGATCGCTTTTAGCAATAACGTCGCCAATTGTTACTTTATTTTATTAAGTTTTTGTAACTGTGTTTACTTTTTAATTGCAATAAAGAGTTTATCTATCTATTTTGAATCGATTTTTAAAGTAACTTTTTTGTTTAGCATTTTATTAAAACTACATAAGAAATTCAGTATTTGCGCTGAAGTACCTAAGCTCATAATAAACGGATATATTTTGTCAGTTGACCAGGAAAATATAATTGCGTCATAAATGGTCATAATAGTATTAATGCGAGGTGTGCGTTGCCGTGATTTTGCTCTATCATGCGGAAAATGGGGCGACATCGTACGTTGCGATGACGTGTACAATGTTGAGCCGACACTGGTCATTGATTCCTGTCTGCGGAGATCATTATACTACCACTATGCGTCAGTGAAAATAATTAATGCACTAAAACACCTTGTAAGGAAGTCATTATTTTGATAACTCACTCTCTCTTCTTCCTTTCTTCACAAACATGTTTGCAATTAAATTTAAAATATCCCGTGAAAATACCTAATTATAAACCTAACCTATTTGTTGTGTCCGTGTCCGTGCCTTTGGAATGTCAACCATGAACCGAAGTCGCTTTTCATGGTTCCATAAAACGTAAAAACGGAACCCTTCTGGGTTCGTCATGTCTGTCTGTCCATCCGTATCTCATAGCAGCTTTGTTCCGAAACTATAAGAACTGTAGATGAGCATTATGATTTTTACTCGAAAATATAAAAATAACAATAAATTTTGAGGGCTCCCCATACTTAGAACTGAAGCTTTTTTTTTCATAAAACCCATACATGTGAGCGGTATGGGGTGTCTGTGGATAGGTCTTCGAAAATGATGTTGAGGTTTCTATTATTTATTTTTTCTATACTGAATAATTTCAATTAAGAGACACTTTCAAAATGGTAAAATTTGTCATGCTATCATTGGCATGATGCGCCCTGAAAGTGTTTGAGATTGATTGTGATTTGTCCAGAGAGACTGCAAGTGCTTTCCCGTGCTTCTTGATAGATTCACTCTAGATGTGAGGGACGTATGCTAGAATATCATCGGTAGATCTATTTCAGCGGATCCGGTATTTCCGGTCTATCGTTAGATTGCAGGTGCTTCAGAAGCTTGTAGTTTTAGGGACGTTCTATAGTCTTGCATAATATGGATGTGATCGAGATATACCTATAGTTGGCAGGGTCAGCGTGACTACCTTTTTTGTCGGCTCTGGTTGCTTGTTAACAAGCTTCCACGACTTTAGTACTTGGCCAGTTTGGAGAGAGAGTCTAAACAGGCGCAACAACTCAGGCGTACAAGCCTATAATACTAGGGCAAGAATAATATCTGATCCATTAGTTTTATTCACTTCTAGATTGTATGACAAAGTTAGACACTTGTGATGTTAAACGAAGTCAAACAGACAAAATCGAGTATTGGGATGGGTGATGGATGGTGTACCATACTCTTAGTATATCAGTATACTTTTCCACATGTACACATTTTCTTGTCAAGGACAATTGATTATTCAATAAGCGTTCAACTGCAAACAATTAATAATAATCATAAGTACCTAATTGTAAAATGATTCAGTGTTATTCCTTAAAAGGTTTGCGATTTTGATGAGTTATTCCTCATTATTGTATTAAACACATGATGTGATTCATTATATTATACCTATCGGTATTACATATAGAGCATGGGCTTTACCAGGTTTCGTACATGTACTTGCATATACAGGTTTACGAGAACCTACAGATGTAACTGCAGTCAGTCAGACTCTGCGTAATAAGCTGTATCGAAGATTCCATTCCTGGACTAGACTCTGGACTCTGGACTAACAAGTAATGTTGTGAATGTACGAGATTCCTTTGTCTGGTTTTAGAAAAATCTCCCCGCATTTTAATAAGCAGATAAAAGACTCGAAAGCAAATCCGACTTTGTCCGCTTAGAATTCAGAAACAAGTAATTTCCCTTAAGAAATTCTAAATTTTTCGAAATAAAATGCTATTTTAGACAATCCCGTCTACCGTACCCCTATGGGTTCGGGCCACGTTTAAACCTTATTGTAATAAGATAGAGTCTATTATTTATTTAACTTTTTGCAAGTTAGTCTAGGTTTAAGTTAATTATCTTTATATATACCTATCTTTATATAATAAGTTAAATATCTTTATCTTAGCTTGAGACTAATATAAGTTCATAAATCTATTAGTCATAGTCCTGAATTTGAGACTAATCCATTCAATCTTTAGTTCGTGATTGAGCAAAAAGTATCCAAACTTTCGAATTTATAATATTAGATAGATAGATAATCTCATTATTGCACTTAATTAGAAGACCAAAAATTTAAATATACCAAAACTTAAAAGAAAAACAAAGTAGCAATGGGTAGAAATAATATCATATAAATAAATAAATATAATATTGGTGGACAAATCACACACAACACCATCTGACCCCAAACTAAGCAAAGCTTGTATGATGGCGGCCAGATAGCTGATATAATACTTATATAGTATACATACTTATTATACATAGAAACACCCAAACATAGGGCAAACATTTGAATTCATCACACAAATATTTGCACTGGGTGGGAATCGAACCCACGACCCTCGGCTTCGCAGGCAGAGCTACTACCCACTAAGCCACGAGAGTGGCGAGTATTAGTGGGGTTATTTCAGCTATTCGGTTTCCATAGCACCTACAGCATTACAAATTACAACATCGTTTGCGGTTAGATTAGGTTTGAGGTTATATTAAAAAATATCAACTAATATACAGTCCCTGGCCAAATTATTAGACGCACTGCAGTTTTTTTAAGAATTCAAACTTTTTAGGACTCTACGTATCGTAATTTTATATTTTAGCTTAGTTTTTATGGATTTTTATTCAGGAGATTGAATATATTTTAGCTTTTTGTAATTATTTTTAACGTACAACGACACAATGCTAGCTATATGATACACACACGTAAACAAGTACAAATTTAAATTGATTGCGCTCGCGGTTGTTTCAGTTGCGGATGTATTTTTGTGACTTTCTGCACGATTTTTATTTGTTTTATAGTTTTACGATATGCTATTATTTGTTTATTTATGCCTGCAGCGTTAAAATAGTCAATTGAAAAATTTTATGTCCGCTGATAAATAACATTTTGTAGAAAATGTTACGGTGCGTCTAATAATATGGCCAGGGACTGTATGTACCTATATTCCTTTAGTTTCCTTTAGTAAGAATAATTGCGTAGGTTTGTTTGTAATGACGTTTGTTATATTACTCTTTCATGCAAATGGTGCTGAATGAATAAGGATGACATTTATTTGGATGTGAACATTTGGATGTTACAATCACCATGGAAATACTCACAGTTTTGGCTGAAAATTTAAACGAACCTAGAGTTAAGTGTGGAATGGCAGATAAAATGTCGTCGATAACTTGCAAATTTGATTAAAAGAGAAAGTTGAACGCAATCGAAGTCGCGGGGTGTTGATTTTTTTTTACATTTATAGGTTTACACTTGACCGCCATCTTGCCTGATGTTAACCGACGAAGCGGTCTACGATGAACCGTGCTTACCTAGAAAAAACCGATTCACTCTCAATTTGAAGACACCAAAGATTATAGCCATCGGGAAAACCCCACTGAGGCAACGCATTCCACAGCCTACACGTGCTTATCACAAAAGTAGAGTCAAACCTCTTCGTTCGTGTCTGTTCTAAACATCAGCCATGTAACGATGCCGCTTCTTTGAGCTACAAGAAGTCCGAAAGAAAAAAGGGCAAGGTAAAGGTAGGTCATGAAAATCAATCACACTCTCCTAAGTGTATCCGATAAAAACCGATAAGCTAGCAATTTTGCGGCGATGTTCAAGGCTTTGAAGTCTTTTTCGCACTACGTAGAGTGCTTTTGCCTTTGGGCCCTTTAGCACGTCTCTCGGTCGATTCCAGAGCTTCAAGCTCATACTTAACCAAGCCATCCCTAAGGTGCGAACAGTACTCCATACAAGAGCGAATCTGTGTTTCATATAACTGTTCAGACTCGAAGTTCTAGATATTGGTGAACATCTTAAACCATTGGTGGACAATGGACATATCACACACAACCCCATCTGACCCCAAACTAAGCAAAGGTTTACTATGGAAGCCTAATAGCTGATGTATATGAATACTTACATATTTTTAAGCTTTCACGGTTTGAATTTAAACCAATGAATTCAAATATATAAGTCAATGATTCTAACACTTTACAGTAAGTATTTAATCACGATCAAAACTATCAACGACGTTTGCCGAAACGCGCCGTGGTCACCAGATAGAAGACAGAAAGTGTTCTCGTATGGACATAAGTAGGTACGTACCAAGTATGTGTAGGTATGTTTTTTGACGGCATCCCATTTGACCTAAGATGGCTGATACTCGACTGATTTGTATAAAAATTACTCTGACGACATAAATTTGTGGCGTTACACTCACGTGGTGTTGTTAGATAGGTAACTACGTACGTTTCCTCAAATTTGATTAAATAAAAACTATTCAACCACACCATTCATATATTACAAAAATACCACCTTATTAGCAAAGCCACATGAGGCTAGTATTTCAAGCTAGAATAGCAAGCTAGAGTTAGCAAACTAGTACTTCAAGCTTCGTGTAGACAACGCTACGCAACGCTAGTTTTCTCTAAACGAAGTTAGAAGTACTAGCTTGCTAGCTTATTTAACACTAGCTTGGAAAACTAGCCTCGTGTAGCTCAGGCATCAAAATTATCTTATACCTTTAAACGAGCAATTCTTGCATATCAATATATCTTATATATAAAAATATATAAGATTCTTGTGTCACATTGTTAGTTACCTTACTCCTCGGAAACGGCTTTACTGATTTTTACCAAATTTTATATGCATATTCAGTAGGTCTGAAAATCGGCTACTATCTGTTTTTTATACCCCTAAGTGATATGGAACCACCTTTATCACTTAGGGGTATAAAAATACACCCCTAATTTTTTTTTAATTTTTGGACAATTTTTATTTTTTTATAATGTGGCATTAAAAAATACATACAACCCTAAATTTTCACCCATTTATCACCAATCCCTATTTTTAATAGCCATTTTAGTAATTTAAGCATTTTTCACCCCGCTCGATCAATTATCGTCTTTTTTTTGTAAATGTTTTTCACTCTATTTCGATTTAAATTTTCCGGAGCTTATGGCAAATCTAAAATTGTTTTATAAAAATAAACATTTATTTTTATAATTAAAGTTTAGGGTTGCCATAGGCCATAGATGGTTTAGATTCACAAACCAGCCCGGCAGATGGCGCTGCAGTTGGTATCTAGGTTATTATCCGAGCGAAGCCGGAACGGGCCGCTAGTATATATACCTATATATATATATATATATATATATATATATATATATATATATATATATATATATATATATATATATAGAATCTGAATCTCGGAAACGGCTCGAACGATTTTCCTGAAATTATGTCTGCAGGGGGTTTCGGGGACGACAAATCGATCTAGCTGGATTACATTGTTAAACAATTACATTTTATGTGCTTTTTCACGTAATGAAAAACTCTTAGCATATCATTAGAATACAACAGAAAATTTCGCCATTGTTCACAAAGGTTGAATAGCTCAGGCGGTATAAAAGGTTTCTATATAAATATGTAGGTATGTATAACATGAAACAGATTTCTTTAACTTTATTGTTTTCTTTTCTCACAACCTTAGAAGAAATTAGAAATATTTTGTGTTTAATGTTTTTTTTATGTCGAATAGTAATGTCGAGTTATTCGACTATTCGCCAAAGTGAATGGCGATTAATCGGTATTCGACTATTCGCTATAAACACTATTCGCGGCAACTCTAGTTTCTATAGACCCCGGAGCGAATCCCGATGGTTACTTATCATCTTTTTTTGTTCTTTTTTATGTACCTATGTATGCTTAGATCTTTAAAACTATTTAATGGGTTTTAATGCTTTTTTTGATTGTATCTGCTTAAATATAATTTCAAAAAAACCGAGCAAAGCTCGGTCAACCAGGTAGGTACCTACTGAACTACTGAATATGATACAATAAAGTAGTCCTGGTTTGACGTCCATAGGAATTAATTATGTAGGTACTTACATATTTATAACGTTAATAAATCGGAATTTACAAATATTAAATCTCATTGATATTACAAATTTTGTCTGGATTAAAGGGTCCATGGTATTGAATTAGAATGTAAAGTTAATTTGCATTTTAAATGATGTATGCTTTTGGCTGTGTGTTTGTTTTTGGGGCAATGACTTTTATAATACAATTACATCGTTAAATTATCCATGAGGAAGAATTTATTTTAGCTTGTATTTAGTAACACATTATTATAAACAGTTGAACAGTTCAAAGCCCTTTTCGTGTTTGAAATTAAAATAACTAGTGCCATCTATCGACTATGGGTAACAACCGTGTGTCATATTTATTTTGATAATGGTGACAACAGATTACTGAAGCGCGTGTTCACACTATGTTTGAGCTACTTACCGCAAAAATCGGTAGATGGCGCTTTCCCTAGTTCTACGCTTATTCAATAGATGGCGCTAACGATTTGCCACAAAAGAATTCTCGTTAGTCTCGTCATAATTTCTTATTTGTGTTATTGTGTTGGTATAGCATGAATAACCCTTAATTTGATTATGTAAAGTATGCTTAACATTCTGGTTGAAAAAAAAATACAAGTTATGTGTGCGTTCAAACAGTTATTTTTCAATTGTTTGTGATTTCTTATGTAATCTTTTTTCGGGTAATTTTTAATATTACCGTGTAGTAAGAATATTTTTGAGATTTGAGCGTCAAGATGACGAGCAAACGACGAACTCTTCGAACTATTCAAGTAAATATATTTTTTAAATAAAGGAATGTGCTTAAAATATAAAAGTAACGGTTTAAATCGGTTGATGTGTGTTTAAACTTTGTTTCTATTTATTTTTCAAGCGTTCGACTCATGAAGCAAGGATATGGTAGGCCTCTGATAAATGTGTTAAGTCCACTCAACAAAGTTCGATGATAGGTAAACGGCGCTTAGTTTTTTGTGTTGGGTATTCTCAACAAAATTAAGAAAAAGTACAATTCACCATGTGGTAAATTGTACTTTTTCTTATTTTATTAGATCAGGAATCACAAAATCCTGTTGTATGTGCTTGCTTAACCTACTTGGCTACTTGTCTTGCACTTGACCAGTTAATTTATGTTACTGGCCAGCTGTTTATTGCCTTATTAACTACCTTCTTACCAGCAGTATGGAAACCTCTAACACTTTCTACGTTCTACAGTTACGGTAAACCTACTTACACGGTATTGCCCCGTAGATAATGTCACATTTGACAAAATCCACTATTTTCCAGAACATGGAATAGGGTATGGTCGATGTACATACTGCAAAAAAGGTTTCACGACTGGGTATTGCCTGAAATGTAACGTAAGTCTTTGTTTTCTCAAATAACGTAACTGTAATTTTAATTATCATTACAAAACGAATAAAATTTGCTACCTTTATCTACATCATTGAACAAATAAATGAATATAACACTAAGTGGTTTTGAATTTAAACTATCATTTTATGCATCTTGTTAAGCCAGCTTAACATAATTAACAGTAAGTCCATATTTCAATATCCGTTTTTGTTGAGTATAATTAACATACATTTTCCGGAAAACCTTTAAAGGGAGATTTTTTTTCACATTTTTTCTTTATTATTCAGGGTACCAAAAACAGGTCTATTGAAAAATTACTTCGTTTTTTCATGTTTTTTTTTTGCCAAATTAAGGGATAAATTACCTGTAGGTACCTAGGTACCAATGAAAAACCCAGTGATTTCAAATATATTTATTTTATCTTTGTATAGCAAAAAGACATATAATAGGTAATATTTACAAAACTTGTGGCAGTTTCATTCGACTCTAGCTGGTAACGATCTAACTTCATATTATATTACCTAGATTTAGGTAGGTAAGTACTATCTGATTTTTTTCACATTCAAACTTCAAACATAGGTATAAGTCTGTGTAGGAGCGGAATGTTTTTCATCTTTATAACATTTTCGAGGCAAATAAAACCTTCAGGTAGTACTTAGGTAGGTACCTACCTAATTTTTATAATTTTAATGACCATCAATTAAATTCGTGTAGGTAGGTACTACCCATTAACTTTTATTATTATAATCACTAACTTAATAATTCGTTGTGGTATTTGATAAATAAAATGAGAGGTAGGTATTCATAATGAATGACCAACGATATACCGATATAGCTACCAGTCGCTTACGATTGATGAATAATTTGAATTCTTAAAAATTTACAAGTTGGTAAGGTAGTCCTTACCAACTTGTAATTTTAGTTGGTAACCTACTCGTATAAACATACCACTGATTCCATTTCTGATACTCGGCGCTTTCTCTAACAAGTAGATGATCAGGGCCATAACCCACCAAACTGGCAAACTTCGGATTAGCGGACACATGTCTACGAATATATTGTGTTTCTTGGACCACGTGGTTATCTTAGTAGTACCTACTTACCTACAATGTTTAGCTAGTGGTGAAGACAAACTAGTGCATCTGAACTTGGAAAAATGAATCAGAGATGCAGGAGGTATTCGAACTTACGTCCTCGAGATAATGAAATCAGACCTTTTAGCTCCTAGGCTTCCAGCACGTTTTTTTTCTTTTTTTTATTCTAAATTGCTACTCCACAGACTCCGTGTCCGGGGTCCGTGACTTTTGTCATTTCAAATCTTATTTATTTTTACATATTTCTTGGATAATCAGAAGAAGAGGAAAATACGGGGGGAGTTGGGAACATTTTAAACCTAATACTAGTTAGTGCTCGTCTGTTGAGCCGATCACTACCGGTTGGGATTCCGCTAGTAATCGACTCGACATCGATTCTTTGCCTTATTACCATTTGCCTAAGCCACCTCCTCCCGGCCGAGAGCCTCCACTACGGCTGCATTTTCCAGCACGTTTTGTAGTAGGTACGTACCTAAATAAGGATGTTTATGTGTTAGCGTAGGTTTGTTAAATTCTACTAGTAGACATCCGCAATTTTAATTTTAACCGCTTAGTTCCCGTTCGCGTTTCTTTCAAGGGGAAAAATAGCCTAAGTATGTGCTATTCCAGACCATTATCCTCCGGCTCCGGCGGTTTTTGAAAACTAATCTTGTCGCAGCACATTCAGATTTTCCGTGGGCTGTGCAACGTTCAAGCGTCGCGTTCGAGAAAATAATCTTCGGGTTAACTCGGATGATCTAGATGGCCATGGTTATGGGCACGCCCTATGACCTATGACTGCCAATAAAATTATTTTATGTGAGATTATATTCAACCTCATAGTTACGAAAGTACCTACCTACTATGTACCTATGCCGTTGAAATTGCCTGCGTTTTTGGAAATTGGTTGAAAAGAAAACAAGGCGTCCGAATTCGTTCAATAAATAAAAAGATTTCGCCCAAGTCAATATTTGGATAGTGCACTCACAATATTTTTGAATACATTTTTTCGTGGGCTGGGGCAGCGGTCACGCCCTCTCTTCGTACAATGAAAGGCCAAGGAACGTTTTAAACTGGAAGGTGTAGTTTGATGTGCTACGTTTGGGTCCGATAGCTTCAAGTTACCATCATTTGGGATATGCAGTGAACTATTATTGTTTTTATTTAATAATTATTATCTGCGTCTTGCGCTCTTGCGGTAGGAATTGCCAGTTTACAATTATTTTAATAATTTATTTTTGAAAAAAACAAACTACTATCTTCGTCGGTATAAAAGGAATAAACGATTTGTTTTATCGTTTACACAATTAACGATACACACAATACAAGAAAACAGTAAATTCACTGATGATGATGTACTTACTACGAATTTCATTGCATTCAAATCCCTCCAACCGTTTCAGAGAAACATGAGAACAAATATAAACCTCATAAACATACAAACTTCATATTATCAAAGTAATGACAGATGAGGTGTCAATATATTTTAACATAAGTAGATCACACAGTCACGCCTGAATGTCCCTTCTATTTATGTATCTAATGTCAGTCAAGGTCAGATAAAGTCCTTCAGATTGAGGCTCTCAGATAATTTTGTAAACCATTTTGACTCAATTTTTTTTATAGTTACTGAGTTTTGACCATGGTTCGATTGAAATACTTATTGTAAACGTTTTACGTACAACTTCCATGGTTAATATATCCTTGGTAAACCCAGGAACATCACCAACTGCAAATTGTTATTTCCACACCATAAACTTTTCTAAAAGTTTTGTAATAAAAAGTCAGTTTGCTTAAAGACTATTAATCTTGGTTCTGTGAATGAGTTTTACTTTTATAGCTACTGGCAAAAAGTTGATGTCTTTTTCGGAATTTTATGTGAAGGTGCAAACTCTATATTATTATATGTTTTATACCGGCAATAGCAGACAACCTGACGTCTTTAAGAAGTTAATAAGAAGTTATGTGTTAAGTACTTGATTGTAATGTCTGTAATAAATAGTGTTTTATTTAATTTTAATCATAATCAATTAAATATGCTGGCTTATAATGTCTTTATAACTCATATTCAAGATCTTAAATATTTTTTTATATCTTTATTTGTGATAAGTTATTAACCTATGATAACTTATTGCCAATTCTAATTAAAAATGTTTTTTTTTATTCTTGTGTTTAATTTTAGTTTCGAAAGCTTAGGTAGATAGATTTTTTATGTTTTAGATTTGTTTTCATGCTGGCAATTATTGTGAAAATGGTATTACTGTCTTAATAGCAGCCCCCATGGGTAAAAATAAATATGCTTATGTGTTATTAACTTTCCAAACTATTATCGATTTATGTATCTACCAAATTTCATCCAGATAAGTTCAGTAGTTTTTGCATGAAAGAGTAAGAAACATCCCTATAGACTCACACACTTTCGTGTTTAAATAATTAGTACGGTTAATACAATTGCTAGTAGATACCTAGTGATATTTCTAGGCTATATATTTTTTTTAATTTCAGACCTTGTTATTTTAAGTTAGTTTTATAATTTCAGACCTAGTGAAGGAGCTGTTAGTTTTTGAGTAACCTTTCGAAATTTTGTGGAAATTAATAGTATCTCCTATCTCTTTTGTAGTGAGGTGTTTGTTAGTGCTATAGTGAATCTCTAGTTACCACGCCTTCGAATATTTTCATTGTAAACTAAATCTACCGAACAGGGGCTTTTCAACCAACATTCGCCATTTATTATCTCCTATCAATGGCTTGTCGCGTCGTGCCCAAACAAAGCTTTCTGAGGTATCTGCCACCACTTCACTACGACCTCTTCATTTCTATTAGCGTCATACCAAAAAATACTACTGAAAGTGATGAGATGGCTCTAAGTTTACTGGTCAGTGGATTATAATGCGTTTAATGGCTTGTATGTTGAATGGCATAACATCCATAAAGCGACAATACGGCCACTCGAACAAGCCCTTTTATATTAATACTTGATTTATAGTCTGCCGCGAAATATGTTTGTTTTGCACGTGAAGAAACGCCTTCCGATGCAGTTCTGATGAAAACAGAAGGTGAACCGAGAACCATGAATCAAAAGGAATGAATGAATATCGGTTCGCCTTTGCGTCTTTCGGTGAAAAAATGAGATTTAAAGAAAAAATCAGCTTGATATAGAACGATTGAAGTGATATATTATGTGTTTTGTCGGAAATTCATGAATTACATTTTTTAATTTATGGTATGAGCTGTTCCCGCGGTTTCCCCAGCACTTTAAGGATTTCCTTTTTTTTTCACGGAATCCTAATTATTTTCCTCAAGTAAAAGTAGCCTATGTTATTCCTCAGAAGATCAACTATCTGGTAGTTAACGTCCTGTGATGACCAATCTAACTGATTCGGAGATTAACCGGGAACAAACGGACAGACAGACAGACTGGCAGACAAAAAAAACTATTTTAGACAGATACCGTATAGTTTCATTCAGCATCATCATCATCAGCCGCAAGATGTCCATTGTTGAACATAGGCCTAACCCCTATTTCCACAACGAACGGTCCTGCGCAACCTGCAACCAGCGTTATCCACCGACCTTTGTGAGATCATCTGTCCATCTAGTGGGAGGCCGTCCAATACTGCGTCTTCCGGTTCGTGGTCGCCACTCGAGAACCTTTCTTCCCCATCGATTGTCAGTTCTACGAGCGATGTGACCTGCCCATTGCCACTTCAGGTTAGCTATTCTTCGAGCTATGACGGTTACTTTCGTTCTTTTGCGAATATCCTCATTGCAGATTCTGTCGCGCAAAGAGACTCCGAGCATAGCTCTCTCCATAGCTCGCTGTGTGACTTTGAGCTTTGTTATGAGTCCCACAGTTATGGACCACGTCTCAGATTCATAAGATATCACTCGCAACACGCACTGATTGAAGACTTTCGTCTTCAAGCATTGGGGTATTTTGGGCTCCAAGATGTGCCGTAGTTTCCCGAACGTTGCCCATCCTTCGCTAGACCTCTTTGTCGGTTGGATCTACCTAATTGGATCTTTTGACCCAGGTAGACGTAGTTTCATTACAACTTAGTTAAAAGCTGTTAATTTGATTTTACATATAGACACTCCAATTTTATTTGTATAGATGTATATTGTATAGATTAACAGCCTTCTAAGAGGCACGATAGATGCGTCTACAATGTATGCTGCTTCACGAAGTTTAACGCTATGGTAGCTTGTTTTTTTTAACTTCTATAGGTTTACACTTGACCGCCATCTCACCTGATGTTAAGCGACGATGCGGTCTACGATGGAACGTGTTTACCTAGAAATAACCGATTCACTCTCGATTTGAAGACCTAAAGATTGTAACCATCGGGGAAAACCCACTCAGGCAACGTATTCCACAGCCTAGACGTTCTTATCACAAAAGTAGAGTCAAATCTCTTCGTTCGTGTCTTTGGAACATCAACCATGAAACGATGTCGCTTTTTCGAGCTACGAGCATTCCGATAGAAAAAAGGACAAGGTGGTCATGCATCATGATCATTTTATGCATCTTGTTAAGCCAGCTTAACATAATTAACAGTAAGTCCATATTTCAATATCCGTTTTTGTTGAGTATAATTAACATACATTTTCCGGAAAACCTTTAAAGGGAGATTTTTTTTCACATTTTTTCTTTATTATTCAGGGTACCAAAAACAGGTCTATTGAAAAATTACTTCGTTTTTTCATGTTTTTTTTTTGCCAAATTAAGGGATAAATTACCTGTAGGTACCTAGGTACCAATGAAAAACCCAGTGATTTCAAATATATTTATTTTATCTTTGTATAGCAAAAAGACATATAATAGGTAATATTTACAAAACTTGTGGCAGTTTCATTCGACTCTAGCTGGTAACGATCTAACTTCATATTATATTACCTAGATTTAGGTAGGTAAGTACTATCTGATTTTTTTCACATTCAAACTTCAAACATAGGTATAAGTCTGTGTAGGAGCGGAATGTTTTTCATCTTTATAACATTTTCGAGGCAAATAAAACCTTCAGGTAGTACTTAGGTAGGTACCTACCTAATTTTTATAATTTTAATGACCATCAATTAAATTCGTGTAGGTAGGTACTACCCATTAACTTTTATTATTATAATCACTAACTTAATAATTCGTTGTGGTATTTGATAAATAAAATGAGAGGTAGGTATTCATAATGAATGACCAACGATATACCGATATAGCTACCAGTCGCTTACGATTGATGAATAATTTGAATTCTTAAAAATTTACAAGTTGGTAAGGTAGTCCTTACCAACTTGTAATTTTAGTTGGTAACCTACTCGTATAAACATACCACTGATTCCATTTCTGATACTCGGCGCTTTCTCTAACAAGTAGATGATCAGGGCCATAACCCACCAAACTGGCAAACTTCGGATTAGCGGACACATGTCTACGAATATATTGTGTTTCTTGGACCACGTGGTTATCTTAGTAGTACCTACTTACCTACAATGTTTAGCTAGTGGTGAAGACAAACTAGTGCATCTGAACTTGGAAAAATGAATCAGAGATGCAGGAGGTATTCGAACTTACGTCCTCGAGATAATGAAATCAGACCTTTTAGCTCCTAGGCTTCCAGCACGTTTTTTTTCTTTTTTTTATTCTAAATTGCTACTCCACAGACTCCGTGTCCGGGGTCCGTGACTTTTGTCATTTCAAATCTTATTTATTTTTACATATTTCTTGGATAATCAGAAGAAGAGGAAAATACGGGGGGAGTTGGGAACATTTTAAACCTAATACTAGTTAGTGCTCGTCTGTTGAGCCGATCACTACCGGTTGGGATTCCGCTAGTAATCGACTCGACATCGATTTTTTGCCTTATTACAATTTGCCTAAGCCGCCTCCTCCCGGCCGAGAGCCTCCACTACTGCTGCATTTTCCAGCACGTTTTGTAGTAGGTACATACCTAAATAAGGATGTTTATGTGTTAGCGTGGGTTTGTTAAATTCTACTAGCAGACATCAGCAATTTTAATTTTAACCGCTTAGTTCCCGTTCCCGTTTCTTTCAAGGGGGAAAATAGCCTATGTGCTATTCCAGACCATTATCCTCCGGCTTCACCCGCGTAGTTTCCAAAGTGAGCTATCAAATTCTAAGTGATTAGTTTTTACTTCTATAGGCAGTCCCAATGGCAGTAAATTTTTGAAAACTAATCTTGTCGCACCACATTCAGATTTTCTGTGGGCTGTGCAACGTTCAAGCGTCGCGTTCGAGAAAATAATCTTCGGGTTAACTCGGATGATCTAGATGGCCATGGTCATGGCCACGCCCTATGACCTATGACTGCCAATTCTTTTATGTGAGATTATATTCAACCTCATAGTTACGAAAGTACCTACCTACTATGTACCTATGCCGTTGAAATTGCCTGCGTTTTTGGAAATTGGTTGAAAAGAAAACAAGGCGTCCGAATTCGTTCAATAAATAAAGAGATTTCGCCCAAGTCAATATTTGGATAGTGAACTCACAATATTTTTGAATACATTTTTTCGTGGGCTGGGGCAGCGGTCACGCCCTCTCTTCGTACAATGAAAGGCCAAGGAAGGTTTTAAACTGGAAGGTGTAGTTTGATGTGCTACGTTTGGGTCCGATAGCTTCAAGTTACCATCATTTGGGATATGCAGTGAACTATTATTGTTTTTATTTAATAATTATTATCTGCGTCTTGCGCTCTTGCGGTAGGAATTGCCAGTTTACAATTATTTTAATAATTTATTTTTGAAAAAAACAAACGACTATCTTCGTCGGTATAAAAGGAATAAACGATTTGTTTTATCGTTCACACAATTAACGATGCACACAATACAAGAAAACAGTAAATTCAGATGATGTATTTACTACGAATTTCATTGCATTCAAATCCGTCCAACCGTTTCAGAGAAACATGAGAACAAATATAAACCTCATAAACATACAAACTTCATATTATCAAAGTAATGACAGATGAGGTGTCAATATATTTTAACTTATGTAGATCACACAGTCACGCCTGAATGTCCCTTCTATTTATGTATCTAATGTCAGTCAAGGTCAGATAAAGTCCTTCAGATTGAGGCTCTCACATAATTTTGTAAACCATTTTGACTAAATTTTTGTTATTGTTACTGAGTTTTGACCATGGTTCAATTGAAATACTTATTGTAAACGTTTTACCTACAACTTCCATGGTTAATATATCTTTGGTAAACCCAGGAACATCACCAACTGCAAATTGTTATTTCCACACCATAAACTTTTCTAAAAGTTTTGTAATAAAAAGTCAGTTTGCTTAAAGACTATTAATCTTGGTTCTGTGAATGAGTTTTACTTTTATAGCTACTGGCAAAAAGTTGATGTCTTTTTCGGAATTTTATGTGAAGGTGCAAACTCTATAGGTATTATACCGGCAATAGCAGACAACCTGACGTCTATAAGAAATTAATAAGAGTGCGATTGTTATGTCTGTAATAAATAGTGTTTTATTTTATTTTAGTCATAATCAATAAAATATGCTGGTTTATAATCTCTTTGTAACTCATATTCAAGAATTTTAATATTTTTATTTATAATAAGCTATTAACCTACTCGTATGATGACTTATTGCTAATTCTAATTAAAAATGTTTTTTTTATTCTTGTGTTTAATTTTAGTTTCGAAAGCTTAGATAGATAGATTTTATGTGTTTTAGATTTGTTGTCATACTGGCAATTATTGTGAAAATGGTATTATTGTCTTAATAGCAGCACCCTGGATAATAACAATTATGCTTATGTATTTTTCTAAACTATTATCCATTTATGTACCAAATTTCATCCAGATCTGTTCAGTAGTTTTTGCGTGAAAGAGTAAGAAACATCCCTATATACTCACAAACTTTCGTGTTTATATAATTACTACGGTTAATGCTAGTAGATACCTAGTGATATTTATAGGCTATTTTTTTTTATAATTTCAGACCTAGTTATTTTAAGTTAGTTTTATAATCTCAGACCTAGTGCAAGAGCTGTTAGTCTTTGAGTATCCTTTCGAAATTTTGTGGAAATTAAAAGTATCTATCTACCTATATCTTTTGTAGTGAGGTGTTTGTTAGTGCTATAGTGAATCTCTAGTTACCACGCCTTCGAATATTTTCATTGTAAACTAAATCTACCGAATAGGGGCTTTTCAACCAACATTCGCCATTTATTATCTCCTATCAATGGCTTGTCGCGTCGTGCCCAAACAAAGCTTTCTGAGGTATCTGCCACCACTTCACTACGACCTCTTCATTTCTATTAGCGTCATACCAAAAAATACTACTGAAAGTGATGAGATGGCTCTAAGTTTACTGGTCAGTGGATTATAATGCGTTTAATGGCTTGTAATGAATGGCATAACATCCATAAAGCGACAATACGGCCACTCGAACAAGCCCTTTTATATTAATACTTGATTTATAGTCTGCCGCGAAATATGTTTGTTTTGCACGTGAAGAAACGCCTTCCGATGCAGTTCTGATGAAAACAGAAGGTGAACCGAGAACCATGAATCAAAAGGAATGAATGAATATCGGTTCGCCTTTGCGTCTTTCGGTGAAAAAATGAGATTTAAAGAAAAAAACAGCTTGATATTGAACGATTGAAGTGATATATGTGTTTTGTCGGAAATTAATGAAATATATTTTTAAATTTATGGTATGAGCTGTTCCCGCGGTTTTACCGGTGTTTTAAGGATTTCCTTTTTTTTTCACGGGACCCTAATTATTTTCCTCAAGTAAAAGTAGCCCATGCTATTCCTCAGAAGATCAGCTATCTGGTACTTAACGTCCTGTGATAACCAATCTAACCGTTTCGGAAATTAACCGGGAACAAACGGACAGACAGACAGACTGGCAGACAAAAAAAAAACATTTTAGACAGATACCGTATAGTTTAATTCAGCATCATCATCATCAGCCGCAAGACGTCCATTGTTGAACATAGGCCTCCCCCCTATTTCCACAACGAACGGTCCTGCGCAACCTGCATCCAGCGGTTTCCACCGACCTTTGTGAGATCATCTGTCCATCTAGTGGGAGGCCGTCCAACACTACGTCTTCCGGTTCGTGATCGCCACTCGAGAACCTTTCTTCCCCATTGATTGTCAGTTCTACGAGCGATGTGGCCTGCCCATTCAGGTTAGCTATTCTTCGAGCTATAGATAGATAAATATACTCTTTATTGACACACCAAAGAGAAAGAAATACAGAAAATAAAGAACAATATGTCGAGCTATGTCGGTTACTTTCGTTCTTTTTCGAATATCCTCCTTACGGATTCTGTCGCGCAAAGAGACTCCGAGCATAGCTCTCTCCATAGCTCGCTGTGTGACTTTGAGCTTTGTTATGAGGCCCACAGTTAAGGACCACGTCTCAGATTCATAAGATATCACTGGCAACACGCACTGATTGAAGACTTTCGTCTTCAAGCATTGGGGTATTTTGGACTCCAAGATGTGCCGTAGTTTCCCGAACGCTACCCATCCTTCGCTGGACCTCTTTGTCGGTTGGATCTACCTAATTGGATCTTTTGACCCAGGTAGACGTAGTTTAATTACAACTTAGTATAAAGCTGTGAATTTGATATTACATACAGACACTCTAATTTTATTTACCTTTTTGTTTAGATGTATATTGTATAGATTAACATCTTTCTAAGAGCCACGATAGATGCGTCTACAATGTATGCTGCCTCACGAAGGTAAAAGCTTGGTGCCTAGAATGTGCGATTCACAGTCGTGGGGAAATAGTTTCAAATCCCGCCACTGAGTACTGCGAATAAGAATCTTTCGAAGTCATGCGTCATCCGCCAACCCGCAATAGGCCAGCGTGGTCGATTCCTTGCTTGAAGGCTCCGACCACCAGCGGTGGGAATACTCATTTAAAAAGTGGGCTGCTATTCCTAACATTAAGAACTACGATAGACAGTACCTACTATTTATAATTGCTTGGTTGCAGTTGCTTAAAGTGGCACCATTTCATGACAAAGCGACATCGTTTCATGGTTGGTGTTCCAAAGACTTGAATGAAGAAGTTTGACTTTACTTTTGTGATAAGAACGTCTAGGATGTGGAATGTGTTACTAGAGTGGGTTTAGAGTTAGTTAGAGTGCGTTTTTCGTTTCGTGCGTTAGATGGTTACAATCTTGGTGTCTTCAAATCGAGAGTGAATCTAAGACTGTAATTAGTTCAGATTATCCGTAAGTTTCGGCTAGTTATCCTAGTTAGCCTATCACCTGCTCTTTGAAGCGATACGGCCCATTCTCACTGAGTGGGTCCAGAGAAAACATGGGGTACTCACCTTCCGGACTACATAGATGCTCACGGTACATGGTTGTTTCGGGAGATATCTGGGTAGGGTTGCCGGAAGGGAGGAGACCCCGGTGTGCTACCGGTGCGGTTGCGCGGAAGACACCGCGCAACACGCACTGGAAGCATGTCCGGGGGAGGAGGATACGCGAAGATGCTCGATAATGAGAGGTCGTGGGAAGCTTTTGTCTCCTTCTATGAGACTCTCGTCTTACGCAAGGAGACGGAGGAGCGAGAGAGGGAGGTCAATCCTCTCGCTCCTCCTCGAAGGAGGAAGGGGACACGCGGGCGAGTCACTAGGGCTCGCACCCCGTCTCCACTTGGAGGGCCTGGGCCATCGGGCATCGCCAGATGTCCCACTCTCCTGAGTCTTGTGAAATAAATTTGTGAAACGAATATGGTTACGGTTACTGATATGTTTTCATTCCGGATATACCGGATTCGGATATTCCATGACAGGATCGTAGGGCTCTACTAGTCAATTGATATATTCCTAGTCCCTACATTCATTGTTCTTTGGCTTTCTGAACATACTTCTGCACTGCATTATTCTGCACTGTAAGTAGAAGTACTTGGTACTAGTACATCTATGAATACAGACAGTTAATAGGTTCAACTTACGAAAAAGCATTCCACATGTACGAAATGACAAAAGATTGCTCTTTTTACGTCTCTTCAAAGATAACGATCCCATCCTGCCGCGGATTCCACAATAAGCGACAGATGTCCAAAGCTTTATCTTTTTTAAAGCCTCTTAGGATAAAAAGTTTAACTATTCATTGTAACAACACCTACGTAACGACGTATGGTAGACAATAGTGGGATAAATGTGACGTGAAATCACTTCAATGCGAAGGTAAGGTCTAATCCACTTAGAGGCATGTCGAGTTTCTTTGTCGAAATGCGAATAAAAATAGATGTAGTTCATTGATTTGTAAAAAATAACGCCGCGGGGCGCCCTGTGTGCAAACAGTGAGGGTTCAGGCTTCTGCAGTTATGGTTATGGGTGCAGATGGTGGTAGTGTTTAGTTTTTTGATGCAGCGAATGCTAATAAAGTTGTCAATTTGTTTGATTAGGGACTACTTTCATTGATTGCGCTTTGCTGTAATCCTACTAACATTATAAATACCAAAGCTTCTGAGTATTTATTGATGTTTCTTACTCTTCCAGGCAAACTCTGTTGAAGGGATCTGGATGAAATTGAATATAGGTTAAATTTTATCCCGGGAAAGTTACGAAATTGGGAGATAAGCGAGCTAACTTTATTGTTGCTAGTATTATAATGACTATATGTGTAGGTGTTATGATGTTCGGAAGTGTGTTGCTCAAACACGTCGTAAAAACTGAAGGGATCAAACTGAAATCGGAAACTCAAATATATAAGCTACTTATATCTCGGAGTTCATTAGAAAATAGGTATGTTCTAAAGCCTACAAGGACAAAATCGCGACCAGAGCTAGCTAGTTATAGTAGCTAGTTATCGTATGTACTTATTATTATTTTTAACAAAGTTTGATGACACGAGTTTCATGTGTTGTATCAGTTGGAAGGCTATTGTTAAATTATAGTCTGGAACAATACACAGGCTACTTTTTATCACGAAACAATAAGAGAACGGGAACTGTGCGGGTAAATCGCGGACTGCTGCTAGAGACGGTTTAAATAAAATCTTCAAATAAATTTATATTGATGCATTTAGACATAACAGTATTCAGAAATTTGCAAACGATATTATGAAATTCAGATTTGGGAAATTTGTAAAAACAATAATCAAGCGACTGCGTATACGAGCCGACATGATTCAGCCACAAACACCAGAACACCCAAGCTTGTGACTACATTATTTATAATTTTTCTACGTATCTCCGAGGGTTATATATTTATATCTATACAGAACAGCTAATGCATTAATATGAAAGTAGTGTTCATATGGCAATGTTCAGAGAGAGATTTGACCATACGACAATGTTTATTGTAAGTCAGGCTTTTTATCTTATTCTTAATTTATTTACAAACTAGCAGCGCCCTACGGTCTTACCCGCGTTGTTCAAAGCCAAACATCCAAACTTGTGACAACATTCTTATCATTTTGTATACGTATCTCCGAGGGTTCTATATTTATATCTATACAGAACAGCTAATGCATTAATATGAAAGTAGTGTTCATATGGCAATGTTCAGAGAGAGAGATTTGACCATACGACAATGATTATTGTAAGTCAGGCTTTTTATCTTATTCTTAATTTATTTACAAACTGGCAGCGCCCTACGGGTTTACCCGCGTTGTTCACGTTCTCGTTATTTTTTCGCGATTAAAATATTTTGTGCTATTCTCGACTACATATGTATATGTATAATATATCAGTGTTTCAGAATTCAATGGGATCCGGACAGCCATTTTGATATGAGGCTTAAGGCTCAGTAAGCTGGCTTTTAAAAATATGAATAAAGATTTTCCCTTTTTAACCGACTTCAAAAGGAGGAGGAGGTTCTCAATTTGGTTGTATGTTTTTTTGTATATATGTGAAACGATAGCGTCACCAATCGTGAACCGATTTTTATCGTTTTTTACCCGACTGCGTGATTTAGTTTAGCAGTCCAGAGCTGGTTCTATGTACCTATATATTTTTTAGTTTAGCAGTCCAGAGCTGGTTCTATGTACCTATATATTTTTTAGTTTAGCAGTCCAGAGCTGGTTCTATGTTCCTATATATATATTTTTTTACTCAATGATATTACTCAATGATACTTTATTAGTCTGTGAAACTAGGTCTACTACAGGTGTCTTACAGAGCATAATTTGGTTTCACTAGTTCCAACCATGGATGGCATACAGACCTGATTCCATCATTAAGGATAGTTCCTCAATAACGGATACAAAACGAAGAATTTAATAAATATCAAGTCAAATTTTCACTTATCTCTTTAGGCAGCATATCGAGTCCTAAATAAGTTTTTTAGTTTAGCAGTCCAGAGCTGGTTCTATGTACCTATATATTTTTTAGTTTAGCAGTCCAGAGCTGGTTCTATGTACCTATATATTCTTTAGTTTAGCAGTCCAGAGCTGGTTCTATGTACCTATATATTCTTTAGTTTAGCAGTCCAGAGCTGGTTCTATGTACCTATATATTTTTTAGTTTAGCAGTCCAGAGCTGGTTCTATGTACCTATATATTCTTTAGTTTAGCAGTCCAGAGCTGGTTCTATGTACCTATATATTTTTTAGTTTAGCAGTCCAGAGCTGGTTCTATGTACCTATATTTTTTTTTGTTTAGTAGTCCAGAGCTGGTTCTATGTACCTATATATTCTTTAGTTTAGCAGTCCAGAGCTGGTTCTATGTACCTATATATTTTTTAGTTTAGCAGTCCAGAGCTGGTTCTATGTACATATATATTCTTTAGTTTAGCAGTCCAGAGCTGGTTCTATGTACCTATATATTTTTTAGTTTAGCAGTCCAGAGCTGGTTCTATGTACCTATATTTTTTTTTGTTTAGTAGTCCAGAGCTGGTTCTATGTACCTTTTTTTTTTTTCGAAATCGCTGTAGTAGTTTTTGAAATGTGAACAAAAAACTAAAATTTGCTTTCATGTATTTAGAGTCGTCTAAAGTGATAGATTCTTATAAAACTTGTTCCAGTGTCTGAATCTTGAATTGAATTGAAAATTTTAAATTGAAGTCTTTTTTTAGTATTCGGAGAAAATATATTGTTATTTAAGTACCTACTGATACCTATTTTAATTAAATTAATTTATTTTAATTAAAGTATCGATTTTTAGATATTTGTTGCTCTGTCATGTCAAAAGACAGAAAAACGTGGACATTGGAAAGTAAAAAGAGCTATGGTAACACATAAACTGCTTTTTATCTCGAACACATGCAAAGTTATTTAAAATATTGTCTTGTACCAAATAACACGCCGCGCCGACGAAGTAGCGACCATATTCTAGTTTTAAAATATTACGAGGATAATGAGTGAAAATTGTTTAAATAGGTGACGAATCCAATAACACTAAAAGTATTAATAAATTCTTTACGAAGTATAGCACAGAAACCTGAATGAAAACTTGAAAACTTTATTTACGACGCAAAAGTTTTTGCTCTATCGACCATTGCCTTTGATATCTTGTTCAACTTTGATTTATAAGCATGCATTCTTTAAAAAAAAAGTTAAAGTCGTGTGAACATACTTGTTTAGATTTCCGAATTTTACGCTCTCCATAAAGGAATTGTGGGCATTTATGGGGCATTTAAGAAACCGATTTGGGGTATTTGATAAATGACGTGTTTTGCTTGTGCTTACGAGCGATACTGTACAATACTTGATTAACGATCTTGTTCTTTGTTGACACCACTAGGTGCTAAAATATGTAGTTACGGTGAATTGCATAAATCATATTTTGTAGATCTAAACACATTGTAACAAAAAAATTGGCATCATAGGAGCTGCTGATAGAAGTGAAAACTTATAACTCAGAATTTGATAGCTTACTTTGGAAACTACGAATGTGATACCGGAGAGCGTGGCCATGGTCCTGAGTTTACCCGACGATTTCTTATCATTCCGGAGCGTGACGGTATAATTTAATTCACAGCCCACGAATCTGTCTATAGCGCGCAAAAAGAAGTTTTCATTTCAAAAATAAAAATAGAAACTGCCGATAGAAGTGAAAACTTATGATTTTTTACACGTAGGTAGGTACACAGTACACATGTGTATTTTATAGTAGTACCTAGAGCTTTTAGCATAGTCCGACTGGGGAAGTACTACACCTTTGCCAGTTATTCTACTACCTAGCAGTAACCTGCAAACATTTCTGTGTTCCAGTTTGACAAATTTCCAGATTATGTTTCTAGAGAAATTGCTGAGAATAGATAAAACAACTTATCTCTGAGCGCAGTACTAAAATCTTCATGTTCAAATAGCTGTGTGATACCTGCCTAACGGGCATGCTTATTGGATTTGTGGCCTTGGTTTCTTCTTGTGGTAGGCGGCTCCAAGTCCCAGACCTGAGAACATAAATTGGGCTGCTTGTAACAAAAATATTTACATAATTCTTTATGCAACATGTATATTACTAAACTATTTCACAATCCGTCTGCGAATGTACGAATAGACGCGTCACTTTCGAAAACCGATCACCGCGTTCGCGCCGCGAATATTCGATCACACGCCGAAGCGTTATTGCATTCCAAATAAACCCCGTACAAATCTCACGCCGCCAATAAGCCCGCGTCTAAGTTTATGTCGCGTAGAATATCAGTTTTCCGACTTTACCCAATAAAGGGTAGCCCCTGATCCGTTAAGTAAACAGAAAAAAGGAAGGTTCGCGGGCCGCGGCGCGACGTAACGAGTAAATCACGGTAAGCTTCTATAGGCGACGCCCGCGCGGCGGGTCCCGTAAGCCCCGTAACCCCTTTAAGTTCTACCAGCTCACCTTCTGATGCCGTATGTGCTAAATAAACGACTCGTGCGCTTTCTCGCCTCTATTCTGGCGCCTTTTTTATGAGCCAATGCGGCGAACTCGCTTGTAGGTGAATGTCTGCCGAATTTGCATTTTAGATTTAAGCTGGTAATTCTCAATATGGTTAGCTGTTTTATGTTCATGTAACAATAAGTGCAATAGGTGTTTTTGAAGTACAAACTTATTGCACAGAGATTTATTTATCCGTAGTTATAAGTGAGGCTGACCCATCACGCTGTGAGGTTAAAGGCTCGATCGCGTGAACTCGAAGACTGCCGAATGTGCCCGAGCGAGAAAGATACAGTCAGCTGGTCATCACTGCTGTGTTGCTGTATTAACTATTTTAATTTCTATAGAATTAGATCAAAATGTTATATGAGATAATATATAAACAACAATTCGTTATAAATATATCAAAATGTTTTCATAGTGAAACTAGAAAAGTTCCCTTCTTGACAAACAAACTGTGTCCACCAGCGCTGCATTCCATTGGCTTAAGACGATATCTCAAAATCGTATTGGCATATAAAGTTTTCCGTACCATAATCTGGGACCTTTCGTTTCTTAGGCAATATCGTAACAATGTAGGCAACAAAGGCCAGTATCGGGGCAATTGCCCCGGCGCGTGACCGAGGCCGCAGCGGCTTGGGAGGCCACGGTGACCCGCACCGCGGTGACCCGCACCGCGGTGACCCGCCTCGCTTCTATTCCGCCTCACACGACTACTTACCCCGACACCCTTTACACAAATTGATTTTAAATGGCGATTTATTTCCGCCTCATATCGCCGATCCGATCTTCCTATGAGTTTTACGGGCGGCTTTACGTGGGGTTAAGAAAGTCCCAGTTATAAAACGGTTTATTTCTTTTCATGGCGGTATTTAGTCGCCCTCTAATTACGTCGGATTAACCCGTCGAATACCTTCATTAAACGCTTCTCAACTTTATGGCTACGATCGAGTTAGGAATGTCCAATTCTTTGTAAAGACAGCGTACCCGATTAACTAGAACCAAAGGCGTTTGTAAAACTGAAGTTTAACGGTAATGGCGTTTTTTATTCGGTATCCTATACAAATAACGGGGGAATGAAAGTTGGGTTGTAGCAAAATTTTTACCCTTTTGCGAATTTGTGCAAATTACTTTATGGTTGCGTTTTCAACAGAGTTTATTGTTGATAGTTTACAACTGCAGCGGAATAGAACTTTGTAATCTGTGGAAATTCAACCATGTACCGGGCCTGCGTTTTATGAGTCCTGCGATCTCAGGCGTACAACACTAAACCGTCGTATAATAGAAAATAAATAGTTACCCTTCGGTGGCGGCGCGTTTGCTGCCGAAAGGTTTACTTTTATTGCCGGTGACTTTCTTTTACTGAACCCTTTCATAATTGCCAGGGTTGAGGGTAAAAAATAGAAATCGCATTTGCGAAAACGGCTTTTGTTTATGTTTTGGCAAATTGCGTATATTGTTTATGCTGCAATAACTGCATTGTCGTGGGCATTAACAAAGTTTTGCAAATTTTTTAAGGACTAGCCATTAAATTTTTTGTGCGTCAGTTTTAAGAAATTTCAATTAAGGAATGTTGAAAGAGCTTCGTTTTAATAAATGTGTCTTCTCAGCGGGTATTTTACCTGTTCGGACTTCCATGCATGCGTAGTGAACTATATTTTTTTGATGCAGATTGAGACATTTGCGACCGCAAAGGTTTCTTTCAGCGGGGGGTGTCACCGACTGACGTAGTTTTTTTTTTCGATTCCCTGGTAGCTGTCAGTAGTGATAAAGAGACATGAGTGTAGTGAGTTACGGTGTAGACGCAATTGAGACATCAGTGAGAATTCAATTGTGAATAGATACTTGTTAGTAGAAATTTTGCGGTTAAAATGCTTAGAAGCCAGCTTGAAAGAGAAATTGTGAATATTGGATGGTTTGTGTAGAAATCTGACTTGACTTATGATAGAGACTATTTTAAACGAAATTCTGATAAAGATTATGTTTAATAGTATAAGATTTGATTGTTATTTGGTATGCGTGTTTAGAGTGCTTGTGTAAAAGCTATTATGCGTTATTAATAATAAATAAATAATAATAAATATCGGTGGACAATTCACACACAACACCATCTGACCCCAAACTAAGCGAAGCTTGTACGATGGTGGCCAGATAGCTGAAATAATACTTATATAGTTTTAAATACATACTTATTACACATAGAAACACCCAGACACAGTGCAAACATTTGAATTCATCACACAAATATTTGCACTGGGTGGGAATCGAACCCACGACCCTCGGCTTCGCAGGCAGAGCCACTAACCACTAAGCCACAAGGCCAGTCAATTATTAGTTTATTGTTCTATTTAATATAGGGACGTACATTAGGTACACGTGTCTGATGGTAAGCAAAACACCTTTTCATACCACCACATTGTGAACCGACCATGAAGAGTCCATATCCATAGCCCAGCACTGTACTACAATGCGGTCGTCACTCAGTGATCTAAGATAATCATTATTTTAGTTTTTCTAACTTCTTTTTATAGTATCTATAAACATATTCTCCGGTAGAACTAAGCAGGTACAAGATGCTTCGCACAACTTACATATTACTAACTATTTAGAATATTACGAGGTTTTACGCTCGTATTACCTAATCCTAATTACCTAATCTATAAGTTACGGTGGTCTAGTCGGGAGAACGGCGGCTGCCGATCCGGAGACCCCGGGTTCAAACCCCACACGCACCACTGTCTTTTCGAAGTCATGTGCGTAATGCCGCTAACTTAAAACGGTGAAGGAAAACATCGTGAGGAAACCGACATGTACCTAGAATCTTTCGAAGTCATGTGTCATCCGCCAACCCGCACTGGGCCAGCGTGGTGGATTATGGCCTTAACTCTCTCCTTGCGAGAGAAGGCCCCGAGTCCCAGCAGTGGGAACGTTTAGTGGGCTGTTGATGATGATGATTACCTAATCCTGTTGTTTTCTCTAGATACAAAGTAGCTTAAGTGTTATTCTAGACTGTTATCTATTTATGTACCAAATTTTATGTAAATCCCTTCAGTAGCTTTACCATTTATGGCACTAGTTATAAGTATTTCATATTTTGTAGATTTTAATGTATTTCCGGTGTGCATAATAAAGTGTTTCTGTCTATCAGTCTGTTTTGAAATGTAACACACATATTTATATACATACAACTTTCGCATTTATAATATTACGAAGATACTTATGTGAAATGATTAAAATTTATGAAGCTACGCATGTGTAAAAAATAAATGATACCATTTGTGATGTTGAAAAAATCTTAATATAATAGGGTACAATCCTCAAAAAAACTAAGTAACCCGTTAGATTGCCAAAAAATATTGTACACGTATTTTTTCTTTTGTTTCACAAACAAAAAATTACTTGTTAAATAAATTAATAAGTTTCGTGTGACGTCACTTGTGAGTACGATTTTTACTCACGAGTGACGTCGCGACCCCTCGCTGTCGAAGTTTGATTGTCTTTAACTTTGACGATTTTTAGGGTTCCGTAAAACGTAAAAACGGAACCCTTATAGATTCGTCATGTCTGTCTGTCTGTCTGTCTGTCTGTCTGTCTGTCTGTCTGTCTGTCCGTCCGTATGTCACAGCCACTTTTTGACGAAACTATGAAAACTACACTGTTGAAACTTGGTAGGTATATGTATTCTGTGAACCGCATTAAGATTTGAACAAAAAAAATTAAAAAAAAGAAAAATTAGGGTTGCCCCCCATACAGAGAACTAAAATTCAAAAATTTTTTTTTCATCAAACCTACACGTGTGAGGTGTCTATCGATAGGTCTTCAAAAATGATGTTAAGGTTTCTAAAATAATTTTCGTCTACACTGAATAATTTGCGCGAGAGAGACTTCCAAAGTGGTAAAATGTGTGTCCCCCCCCCTCTAACTTCTAAAGTAAGTGAATGAAAAATCAAAAAAAAATATATGATGTACATTACCATGTAAACTACCAACGAAAATTAGTTTGAACTCGATCTGATGAGTAGTTTTTTTTAGTACGTCATAAATACACTATTATTGAAACTTCGATCTAAGTTACAACGAACTACAAGAACTATGTGTACTATGTATATTATGTTACTTGCTGCAACGGAACCCTTCATGGGCGAGTCCAACTCGCACTTGGCTACTTTATTAATATTATGAAAAAACAAAAAATAAGTGTATAATATTTTTCCATGATCTAGCTGACGGACTAATTAGGATGGTGTATTTTTGATCCAGTCCGGTACCCTATTCCAGGTCAAGTAGTGAGTGAGTACACAGTTTAAAATAGATTTTATAGTAATGGCAACGCGAATGAGCGAATAAATCCCACGACCTAAGTGCGACATCCTTTCACGCGGCCATTTTTGTCACAAATATAACACTCGCGTAATATTTATAGTTAAAAGATCATTTTGTTGAAATGGAGCCAAATTTCCGGCGGAGCTTTCAACGGAATTTACAAAAAGCGCCATAAATTGGCAAATAATCCCCCGCATAACGCGACCTTTGTTTGGCCACACGTGCTTTTAATATCTCTTCCACATCCGAACAATGGCCGGATTTAGTCTTTGTTCCGGCTAAAGTAAACATTCGTAAACAGAGAAAAAACTTGGAATGCGCATCGATATCCGAAATATAGATGTTAATAAATTGTATTAAATGATATGCTGACAAAGAGGTTGTGATTGAATGGGACGACAATCGGCCGTGTCGAATTTGTCATGAAACTGCGGCTTTTGTTCGAGACTGAATGCGTGAGAAGGAAGAGCTTCCGGTAGCGCTAGCGCGGATCTAAAGCCCGTGCCACCATTGTAGCCTGTGACTAAAAATTTGTACTAAATTTCCGTATTGCACCATTTGAATATTGAGACTTGAGCGAGTTTCAAGCAAGTTTATATAACTCAAGGCAAAGACTATTGGTTTTTAGGTGAATAATTGAGTACGGAAAGTATTTGGAATTCTTTCCAGTTTGATACTAACTGGTATAGTTACGTATTATCTATGTAAGTAGAGGTATTGTTAGTAAGATTAGAGGTTAGTCGAGTCTTGCTATTTCTATGCTAACACAGACTTTGGTAGCCAGTGGAAGGCATTCTGAGGTCAACAACCACAAGTCCCTTTACTAAGAAAAGTGTCGTCCTTTTCCTCCACATTGTAAACATTTGCTCGAGACCTATATCTGCCAAATAACCTATAAAATGTCTAAAATAACTGCCAACTTCTCAGAAAACTTCGACGAATTTTTTTCTTCGAAGAATTTTGAGCTGATTTTACGTATCTAAATACGTAAAATCAGCTCAAAGAGATAAAACTAATAAGCTTACGTACGGAGAATAATGTCAGCAGATAAAATTTACTTAGGACCGTTGCGCGATACTAATTTAATACCATTTAAACGATTGTGGCGCCGCTATTTGAAAAACGAACATAGCGTATCGAACTCAATATCGGATCGAACCCCGAGGCGATATCTTACCATCGTTGCATTGTTGTTTTTTACGTTAGAAGTATAATACCTACGATGCTCTTTTTGTATTCATGCGTGAAATGATGCCTGTTTTATTGCGTGAAAGAGAAACCTTTAAAAATATAAAATGTTGAAATGTTGGCTCTCTTGCAATTTTGTCGGGTTTCAGCATCGATATAAATCACTAGATGTGCCCTCCCAAACTTCAGGCGCACGGAATCATGTCATCGTTGGGAAGAGTGAGCACACTCTTTTGGTTCTCGTTTCGTTCGTTATCAATAACCAAAATAAGTAGAACCACAGCGTATCTCGCTGCTAGCGATTCTAGCGGTCAAGTAGGTTGGTTGCGTGTAAACTATTTACGCTACACACCAAGACGCAGCTTATTACCAATTTCAAAGTGTTTTCAAGAGCACATCCATTGGTTTATACTCGTATAGACGGTTTTCAGAATGTTTCCATTTTTTTTCTCGTGTAGGTACTTTATTACCAACCATCGATGTAAATATAGAGATGTTATAAGTTTAACGCGTTTGTCTGTGTAGGTATTTGTGTTTGTCTGTGGCAAAGTAATTAACGGGGTGGACGGTTTTTGAAGTGTTACTTTTTTTGCTTGTAAGCATGATAGGGTAGTTTTTGTCGATTTTATTTGTGTCATGCAATAGGGTACCGGACTGGGTCAAAAATACACCATCCTAATTAGTCCGTCAGCTAGATCATGGAAAAATATTGGACACGTATTTTTTGTTTTTTCATAACATTAAAAATCGTCAAAGATATAGACTATCAAACTTCGAGAGTCCGGGGTCGCGACGTCACTCGTGAGTAAAAATCGTACTCACAAGTGACGTCACACGAAACTTCGAAGCGCTCTATCTTCGTCATTTTTTGTTTGTGAAACAAAAAAAACATACGTGTACAGTATTTTTTGGCAATCTAACTAACGTGCTACTTAGTTTTTTTGAGGATTGTACCCTATTATTACTAACTACTTAGTAATATTACGAGGTTTTACGCTCGTATTTCCTTATCCTGAAATACGAAAATTGTATATAATGTAATGTATAATGTAATCGTATACGAAAATAGTAGAATTGTACCCTTTTGGAAGAAACCTAAATAAGTGTCAGTGTAAATACTCTGAAGTTACAGACCCACAGTTCTCCCAGCAAATAGTGATAAAATATATTCCACTCTTTGACTGTATGAATAAGAAAGTAAGGGTAAAATCAGTTCATAGTACTAACATCATAGGTATAAATGTTCATTTTTTATGGTTGTTGCTCAAAAATTTCGTAATTAAAATTAATTAAATAAAATTCTATTAAAAAAAATAACAGATCGGGTTAAAATAAAACAGATAATAGTTTGGAATAGTATATAGGGTAGATAGATAATATATATCTATATCTATCTACCTTATACTAGATATTAAGGATAGTGAACTTAATTAAAAAAAAATATTTTAAAAAGTAGGTACTACTTTTATTACATGAAAGTTACGAGAACTGCCCTTATACCGCCTAATTAAATCGGCTTTGGGTGCAAGTGAAGTAATCATAATAATAATAAATATTGGTGGACAATTCACACACAACACAATCTCATTAAAAACTTCTTTAGCAGCTTTGAAAATCTTTGAAATGCCCGTCACTGCCAATTAAGTATTTATGTACCTAAAGCCGGAATTACATTACGAAATTAGTGTCATGCATGTTGAAATCAGTTTCACGAAAGTAGTTTCGATATATGCGAAAGTAATTTCGTAAAATAAAAAGTGTCGTGAAATTCACAGTATCGCAGTAACCATAGCCCCATCAGCATCAAAGCTATATTTTACCAACAACTTCTTTGACATTTTGCATCTCCATGGCTTCCATAATTATTTTGTAGGCCGCATCTCGGGCATCTCTATTTTTATATTGTGGGTGTTTCGGGTCCCAGAGACACTCTTGTCGCTGATATCCATTGATGAATTGTATATTTTTATCTGTACTCCATCTTTGGTTTGCCATTTTCAACGCTTGAAGCGCGCGCAATGATAAAAATACACACGTCCGCACAGAACAGGCGCTTTCGCGACACTAGTTTCACGTCGCATCTACACAATGAAATTAGTTGCATGACACTAATTTCACCTAAAAATCGCGCAGGGCACGAAACTCATTTGCATTCATGAAATTAATGCATGCATTACGAAAATAATAAATTACATGTGAAACTGTTGTTAAAACTAATGTCACGAAATTAATTTCATGCCACTAATTTCGTAATGTAATTCCGGCTTTAGTATTTAAATTCTAATAGTCATCCCCTTTATTTCACAAATAAAAGTAGCAATTGCTTTTGAATCCGTTAAAAACTATGTTTTGAATAATTTGTTGCGAATTCAAGCCAAAAACTTTTTAAAATTTCGTCGGATGAGACGATAGTCGAGTGCGGCGTAGCTGAAAAGTATTTATTTCAATGGGTAAATACTGAAATTGTGTTGTTTTTGTTTGTTACTTGAGTTATTCGATTGACACGCTGCTCGACAAATATCTTGAATTTGTTGCAAAAATAGTAATGACAACTACTTTACATCAAAACTCAACCTAAAATAAAATACAATAAAGTAAAATACCCACCTATATGATTATGTAAAACTCAAAACACAAATACATGTGCAATCTATGTATATAAGCGAGATGTATATAATAAAACTACGCGGTATTTAATGTTTAATACCGCGCGAACGAGTATGACGAACAAACAATTATTTAGAAGTAACGCAGAATGCTACATAGGTACTATGCTACATAAAAATACATTCAATCAATAAACAACATCACATATCACATACTACTTACTAAGAGTGTGTGTTTGGCATACAGGCATATATACTATTTTGTTAGTCTGTGGTCAAATTTAGAACAGACTCTTTTTGGTTTACGGTAGAAAATCGATGACTTGGCGACTACTAAATAAAATAAATAAAAAAATAAAATAGCCTTTATTTGCCTTGGAATATTACAGATAATTTTATATTTTTATAGTATTATTTTACTCAGCTTCTTTCCTAGGCACCCAATTATGGATGAAGGCCTCCTCCATTTTTTGCCATGCTGCTCTGTCCTGTGCCAGTCGAATCCAAGTCACACCCGCGACTTCTGTGACGTCGTCACACCATCTTCTCCGCGGCCGTCCCCTGTCCCGCGCGGTGTCTCTGGGCCGCCAGTGTATGATGCGCTCGCTCCACCTGCCGTCTCCAGCGCGTGCGACGTGGCGACTACTAGTAGAAATAATTTACTTAATTAAGTTTGTAAACGGAGAACCTTATCTGACATGACCCCGCTTAACCGTCTATAAACCCCGAACCCCGTAACAAACAATCCCGACATTATAAAAAAGAGAAAACAAAAGCATGTGTCGATGCACGCATCCGACGCTCCTGTATGATACGGATACGCGAAAACGATAAAAAACGAAAAAAAAAGAGGAATAAGCCAAAACCGCGTCGGAACAATCGAAGCTAACTTATAAAATATGTATCCTGCAGGCTTTTGAAACTTGCCCTGGTACTATTTTGACCGCGATCGGGATTTTTCGGACAAGAGAATGGGACTCATAAAGCTATGCGCCGGTATCAGTCGTTCGTTCGCGTTGTGAATTATCTAGCGCACATATGGACGAAATTGGTAAAACCGCTTTGTCAACGTTCGGTGTTTGATTGTTTGTACTGAAAAGTTTATTAGGATGTCTTTGTTTGTTTGTTTGTTGAGTTGTAGAAATTATGAAGCGGTTATAATTCAAGAAATTGTTATGGAAATACTGGTAATTAGATTGGCCTTTTGTGTGAAGTACCTATAGTTATAGCAGGTATAGCAGTAGAAGTGATAAAGTGGATTTTAACTGAGGAAGTGGTAATATTGGTAATTATTAGGAATGGCCTTTCGCATCTTTGTGCTGATCAGTAGAAGTGATAATTCGGTTATAACTTAAAAGCGGTAATACCTACTATTATATTTTTGATTTATCAACAAAATATTAAATTTGCTCATCTCGATGACTCATTCGTCCTACTTCGCTATCTCATTGAACCATTGTGCTTAGTTGATTTCACAAAAACCATGAAATTTTGTCAAGTTCGAATTTGATTTTAAATTTAAGTCGTTTTTGTTTGTTTTTTTTTTCGGAAAAAATTAAATTATCGTCATGAGGATTTATTGAACTTGACCAGCGCGAGTGATCTTTTCAAATAACACTAAATTTGAAAATATTTAATGCAAAAAAAAAATTAATAACATAAAAGTTCTCAATGTACGTCGAAAAAGACACTGCAAAGGCTGAAACTCGAGAATTTAATTTTTTAGTACTTTGGGACATTTATATTAGCATATTTGCATCTTTTTGTGCAAATCCTCCAAAGGCTCACAGAAAAAAATCCTAAAAAATAGTTCGGTACACAGGAGTTGACAGCAGACATCCATAAGATGGCGCGCGCTGATGTCTGGCGGCTATCAGGGAGCGATCAGCACAAAAACACCTCATTATTTAAGTACCTCTGAATAGAGGTGTTTAGGTGTCCGTTTTGCGGAACAGCTTTTTACGGTTTGTTATTTATGTTCCATTTTTGAAGTTCGTTCGAGCTTTGAAATTTATTTTATTATCTGTGGCACTGTCATTAGGTACATAGATAAAGTAAATAATATTTTATTTTTTTGTGCCAGTTTGTGGTGAAGTTATAATGAAATCGCAGACGGTTTTAAGTAATGCGATTAGAAGTTGGCGAATTTAGCTATTTTATAATTTCAACCCGGGCATTTCAGGATTTACATGGCAGATATCTTGTACTCAGTTAAGCAGAATCAAACATTTTTGAGCGCGTCAAATTAAGGTAGAGTAAGTTAATTCCATGCTAAAAAGTGTACATACATGTTCCACTAATCTGAAAATTTGAGAATTATCTAAAGATAGGAGGGCTACAAATTTGTAAAAAAAGTAAAATCTAAACAAACTTTTGTTTTTTTTTTTACTTTTTTACACATACATTTTAGGACCAATAAGATTTCCATTTCCAATGGGTTCAAACTGTATAGGCATCTTTTTAAATGTAATTCGTTGCGGTTGGCGTAAGTGACAGTACTCCTACGACTAAGAGTTTTAGCAGAGTCCGCCTTGAGAAGCACCATATTATGCGTTCCGTTTGACGTCCGAAGTCCATTATGAGAGAGTACGTCGCTTTCTTCACCTTACCTGGTCGTCAAATGTCACTACTTCCGCTACCTAGACGCGCCTCAAGCGCCATCTATCCTTACAGTCTGCAACTAAACCACCTTCCAAAGACAAGCCACCATTTTGATCATTGTTGCGTTGTTTTTCGAACCGAGCACATGGTCGTTACAAAAAACTGAATAATAGTTTCAAAAGTTTAGTCGCAATATATTTATTAATACGAGTAACTTTCGAGATTGAAGTAGAAAGTAAAATTCTAATTGTTTAGTTTGGCTTCTGCTACCAAAAAAGTGAAAATGAGTGGTGATGTGTATAGCGTGCCTGTTGGAAAATACTAATTTTAGCGAAAATACTTGGTTGAATTGCTCCTCGGATCAAGAACCACTATCGAGCAACGCCAAAAATGCAACAGAACATGTGATCTGGACAAAAGGTTTGACCTAGCAACAGTTGGTGAGTCATTTGAATAATATTTTATTGGCAAATTTTTGCGAAAGTGTACACATACTTTCAAAATATGCAGGTAGCCTTGCCTGATTTTAACATTAACAGTAATATTCACACAGTTCGATTTTGTGAATAGTTCACTATCTTAGGAACCATTTTTAAATCCGCATAAATTAGATGCGGGTAGTTTTTGAGAAAGCGAAAAACTCTAATGTTAAGATATCGAGTACGTATCGGTTTGTACCGAGTTAATAGAATTATTGATTATGAAGTCGAGAGGAAAATTTTACTCCTTTTCGCTGTTCACGAATGGAATACCTTGTCTCAATATAATGCCATAAATTCTACTTTATAAATTAAAGTAGACTGGTTTTTCTCTGCGGATATTTAGCTAAATGCACCTTCAATTTATGAAAAAGGAAATTAAGAGCGGGCCTAGTGCCAGGAAAAAATCAAATTTCACCCGCGCGTCGCCCTTCCCCTCTCCAATACGCCGCGCCACCGCGAGTATGATAGAAGCTACGATCACTCAAGGTCATCGTTCCCCGAAATCCAGTATATGAAAACATTCAGATTAATCATAGATGTTTTTAAAAAAATACATCAATTTGTTTTTTATTGTCTAAATACACACAATAAACCATTTATTGAAAAACAGTCGAATGAAAGAAATGAAAACGAAATATGACTGAATCACAAGATTTAGTCATTTATTTATTTAATATGTAGTCGTGTTTTATAATTAAATAAATGCGTGTTTTACGATATCATATATAAAAAGAGTGTCAGTCTATTGCTTAAAAAAATGTGTGCACTTAGACCGCACAGTAGAAGTGAACACTTTATTAGGAGTTTTATTTATTTAATCTGTAATAATATAATATGTAACCGCAAATTTGATATATTTTGTAATAATAAATATTAAATAGCATGACCATGTTAGTAGGATAATTAGAACAAAGACATTAATCAAACTTTGTATTTTTAAAATTAAATATAAATCAAAATAGCACAGCGACATTGCAGTGAAGAGCAGCTGTATCTTTTTCATTCGGGTACCCTTGGCGGTCCCTAGTTCACCCGATGGAGCCTTTCATCTTGGATCGCAACAGATCAGCTTCACTTACAGCTCCCGGAAAAAAATCTGGCGCACCGCCAAAAGTAGTTTTCATTCCGAAAAAAGGAATAGATTTCATCCCCACGTCACTCTTCTTCCGCCGCGTTAGCGCTAATAGAAAGATACGAGCTAAGCTCACCTTAGGTCATAATATAACAAAGTACAGTAAGTACACGTAACATTACGATAAATCACAGATACTGTAAGAGTTACTAATGAATGCGCATGTGGGTAAAATTATTAACTTTCTATTTTTACATAGTATCTAAATTAAGAACAAAGAACGAAAGATATTGAAAGAAAGAACGGGTGGACTGATATTGATGAGTTTAGATAAATATGTATACTAGGTTTCTGATTAACCTGTACTCTGCATTTGTTTTTGGATAATTCAGGTAACATTGTATGTGGATGCTAGAACTAATAATTATTAGGTAGAGAAATATTTAATAATAATGAAATTTACATAAATATGTAAGTAATATTTTTCTATTTAACAACCGCCAAACAAACAAACACCTCAGTTCAAAATACCAGAAATCAAATTACCTAATGGTTGTTTCACTTAATGTTGTTGTTATTGGTTTAAATATATTTAAACTAGGTAGGTATTAGTATTTGTAATCATTGTACATAATATTTTGTTGTTTTTTAAAAGCACAAACATGTAGATTATTTACCAATCTATTTACCCGAAAATACGTTTCGTTTTCAAGTAAAGACAATGTGTAGTTGTATCGGTTTCCATCTGTGTAAAAAATAAAATAAAGTGGCCAAGTGCGAATTGGACTCGCCCATGAAGGGTTCCGTTGCAGCAAGTAACATAATATAAATAGTACATATAGCTCTTGTAGTTCGCTGTAACTTTGATCGAAATTTCACTAATAGTGTATTTATGACGTACTAAAAAAAACTACTCATCAGATCGAGTTCAAACTAATTTTCGTTGGTAGTTTACATGGTAATTTACATCATATATTTTTTTTAGATTTTTCATTCTCTTTAGAAGTTAGAGGGGGGGACACACACATTTTACCACTTTGGAAGTGTATCTCGCGCAAATTATTCAGTGTAGACGAAAATGATTTTGAAAACCTCAACATCATTTTTGAAGACCTATCGATAGACACCCCACACGTGTAGATCTGATGAAAAAAAAATTGTTGAGTTTCAATTTTCAGTATGGGGGTTTTACGGAACTCTAAAAAAGTATTGCTGAAGTAATTACCATCTAGACACACCGAACCCCATGTCATCAAAAATAAGTAAAACTTGAAGCCAACCCGCCCACTATAGTGATAACATTATACATGTAATAGAAAACATCTGTAAAAGTATAAACGTCACGTGTCAGAAAACACTTTTCAAACAATCTCGATTTAGGAAAGGATTCTTAACATGATTTTAATTTCCAGATAGCTAATGTTACGTATAACTTAACTACCCATTGTTGATATCGAAAAATACAAATATGTCTAAGAGAAAATAAAACCAATCAGAAAGTGAACAAATTCACAGGCAACAGCTTGCTAGTATTATTTATAATTTTAAACCAACAATTTTATAAACAAGAAAGATCACATTGTTGGATCGTCTGCTGATAAACATATTCATCAAGTTTGCATTTCTTTAATCTGAAAAGTTTATGTTAAAAAAATACTTAAAACATTATTTTCCGCAGACCTCAATTCATAAATATTTTCTGATCGTTTGTTTCAATTGTCACTAAAACTTAAAACTATTAATTTATTCATCATACAAAATTTATTATGTACACAATAACTTGTTTGGGTTTTTGCATGTACTACCACAGATTGCTCTATTATTAAATTGAATTTTTAAAATTTATTAAAAACAATGTTGGTAAACTTATCTTTTTAACAATAATAGATACCTACCTACTTTTTTACCTATTATTGTACATACTACGAACCTATTTCAAAACAAAATTTGACTTACCTAACTAAAACATACATTAAGTACCTGACTAAAATTCCAAAATGTTAACGTTTAGTTCTCTTTTTTCGCAGAAAACTTATTTATCGCATTATCCTTTCATCCCATTTTTTTAATTCACGCACGCATTTGCCTGACAGAGCGTCCGTAAACAACCTTCCACATCGAGCGTTGCCCGACAACTGACCAGGACCCAAAGGTCTATTTAATATCTAACCTGGTACGCATAAAGTCGAGAATAGCATGACACAGTTTAGAGTGGAAATTAATTTGAATTCGGGAGTCAGTTTTTGACCAAGTTTTATTTAATTACGCAAAAATTGAACATAAATTCAAAAAACTATTCGGTTACTTAAGTAGAGCGTAAAATTAGACATTTTATTAGGGAAAAATAATGTGGGGTCATCGCTGATAATTTCGAGTACTCGAATTAAAATGAGTTTTTTCGGTGTCATTTTTATTTTTTTATAGTAAAAAAATCTGATCTATTTTTAAAATTCTATTCGGTCATTGTGCTTCTCCTTGGTTGTACCTACACGTCAATATTTTTATTGTTATAGTTTTATCTTTCTTAACGACGGTGAGGGGCGTCGAAAATGACCTTTTTTGCGTTTTCTGGCTTTAGGCGCGCTCTTAATTATTTAGTGATGGTTTCGATTAAAACCGTGTCTCGGAAAACCTATGTGATAACTAAACTTCGGAATGATGCTCAATAGACGTTGTGTGATATCTTTGGGTGTATGCGTGTATTACAATCGACTTCTTAAGCGTTGATAAAGTGGAAACGCCAACATACGACTATTCGAGTACTGGTGTGAAATGAAAATGTATCGTTGACTGCCGAGCCCCTGTTTCGAATCCCACGCACACCACTGTCTTTTCGAAAGCATGCTCGTAACGCCGTTAATTTGGAACGGTGGTGGAGAGCATCGGGAGGAAATCTACACATGCTCCGGAAACCCTTCCGAGGCGTGCGTCATCCGCCAATCTGCGCTCAGCTGGCGTGGTGGATTGTGGCCTTGACTCTCTATCTCTCTGTCCGTGCGGGGGGAGAAGTCGCGGATTACCGGCAGTGGGAGCAGTTGGTGAGCGGCTTACGTTATGTAATGGTATAATACTAACCTGTGCACAGTTTTAAACATGAATAATTATTTTATTTCATTATGAACTACCTCCTTCGTGCAAGTATAGGTTTAACCCTAGTAATGGACATACATACTCATATTGACAAAATCCAGAGCTCTGCCAACCCAAAGTTGTTTCTAGATCAAACAAAACGGCGATTATAAAACCAAATATATAACTGAAATTCTTATAATTTCAAAAGAAATAAGTTGTCAAACAAGAGGGGGAAATGTACAACAGAGAGTAGAAGCTTTAGCCTGTCTGTCATTTTTGAAAAATTTGGGCTCTTTTCAAGCCACCCGAATCAATAAGCCTAATAATATATTAAGATCGCAGAATCAGTCAACAGAACACCACCACGAGTTTCTAACGTTGGATGTTTTAGCAAACTGTCAAACTAACAGGACAATTTCAACCGAAATTCAGAATTTAATTCAGTTGAAAGTCTTACGAGCCAGCCGCTATAAATAATACCGTGTTTTATCTCTCCCTGTCCGTAATATCCAAATCAGTGAGAAAAAGCCGACCGGCGTATAGATCAGCCTGGGTTGGTGTATCAATATGCAGAAATCGGTAATAACACTGACAAGGTCTACCGATTTTCTGGAAGCGGTATGGGACACCAAATACAATGCCATGTTCCTACCCTCATACAGTCTACAACGAATTCGATTTTCTGAAAGCGGTATGGGACACCAAATACAATGCCAAGTTCCTACCATCATACAGTATACAATGAATTCGATTATCTGAAAGCTGTATGCGACACCAAATACAATGCCAAGTTCCTATTCTCATACAGTAAACAACGAATTCAAAAAATGTTCCAAGCACGACTCGCACCTGGCTGTAGTTGGAACCCAAAACGGGCCCAGGCCTATTGGGATATCTCAACTTGCAATCCTTCATCACCCACCTGGGAAGGTTGCATTGCCGGTTACTGCAACGACGCAGCAGCAAAATCGGAACTCTGCCATCGCACGGTCCAGTATTCAGAAGAGCACGACTCACCTGGCTGTAGTTGGAACCCAAAACAAGCCCAGGCCTATTGGGATATCTCAGCTTGCAATCCTTCATCACCCACCGGGGAAGGTTGCATTGCCGGTTACTGCAACGACGCAGCAGCAAAATCGGAACTGTGCCATCGCACGGTCCAGTATTCAGAAGAGGTACGTACAGTACGAGATACGAGGTGTATCAATAATCCATCCCCGAATAATTACCACGAACCACGTCATCACCGACGCGTGGGGCATTCAATGGGGAGCCCTCGTGAACAAAGACATGAAAAAATTTATAACATCAGACAATATACTCCTAGCATTGCGATCTTACAGAAATGTATGCAGTAATAGCCTTTATATTATGTACCGGAGAGATGAACTTCGAAACCCAACATTGATTCTTTAGAAAGACAGTAAAACAGTCTTTGGCTACATAACGAATGAGACAAAAATACGATCACATCAACATTTTTACATTTGACTAGACAGCTGTGGACATTGAGACATTGAGACATCGTGCTTCGTCCGCACCCTCTTCCAGGCCGAACGATACCGAAGGCGATCACGTCTCTTGAAAATGCACCGCCTCCTAATGTCTTTTCAACATCGTTGATTTTTATTTCAACATTGTTTAATATTTGGGGCAAACTAGACCTAGATCTGTTTGCGTTACTGATGGGACAAGTTATAGAAAGCTTAATTTCGCTAGACTTGTCAGACTGCAGTGCCTGCTTCCACGACGCGTTTAGCTGACATTACCGACTTACGTGGCTATTTCCACCATCCAGCCTTATACTGTGAGTACTGGATCACCTTCATTCTGACCCAGCTAAATACATCTTATTAGCACTAAAATGGAACGCTTTTGGAGACCAGATCTGAAGAAGCGTGCCGTGAGACGTTTTGTGAAGCTCAAATATCTGAAAAAGATGCTGGTGGGTACTTCAAAAATGCTACCACGAGCATACGTCAGCCAGATACATCTAGAAGCCTGGCTTTCCTGGCTACTTCGGGTGGGATGTCTGGACAAGTACGTGGGAGTCGTAGGAGAGACAGTTACTGCTGTCATATTCGAGACAGTCGCCATTAAAACGTATGCCTCCATTCGGAGTAGATGAGTAAAGTTTTTACCAAGTAAATTATATTAATTTTGTTTACCGGAACCTACAAGTCTATCTCGGTTCTTCATCTCTGAGGATTTCTCCTACCGAACGATTCGTGTTCATAAATCGGTTATTGCACTACTTGAGAAACGATATCTGCTATCAAAATAACAAATAAGCCATTAGTAAGAGTAAGACTTATATTAAAAGATTATTTCTTTGGCAAACGGGTCCTCGTAAATTACCAAATCGGTATGCAAGAATTTTAATTAAATAATTATCAGGTATCCAGACATACTGCACCTATTTTATTACTATCTTTAGCTCTTAGAGTTCATGATCTTATTTACTTACATACCGTAAGTTAAAATTTTATAAAAAACACAACCTTGTTGGTTGTACATTGTAACCCGTTTTCGATTCGCAGACGGACATACGAGTACATATCTTCGTATCGATAAGTTGTATCTAGTTGGAAGTTTTCACTTCAGTAAACAAGACACAAGCGACTCTGGGGCTATATGACTAAATTGTTCGTAGCAACTACAAGCCCTATAAGGTCAGCTACAGCAACGATGTTTGGCGATTAGATAAAGAAACTTTTAGCTAATGCTGGTATTCATGCACCAGTGGAAACTTGCAGATCAGCGTCGAGAACGCTTTGAACTGCTTAGAAAATTGGCATATTTGTGATGTGCCTACTACTTGCTTAATTAAGTCAATTGGCAACTAGAATATAGTACCTATTAGGAAAACTTTCTAAAAGAAATAAATAATAGTATAACAGACATATTATCTTAGGAATATCTTTGTTTCAATATTAGCATCCTGATTCATAACACAAAGAAAATTATATTGTTTTATACCTAGGTATCTCATACCTTACCTTACGAATATCTAAGTTTACAACATTTTAGATTCTATCACATTGTTGCGTTTTAAATTGATTCTATCAAAATACCTACAAGCCACCAGGAGATAACAAACAAATCTCTCATAATGGACTTCGGACGTCAAACGGAACGCATAATATAAAAATTTTACCTTCCAATAAAATTTGTATTATGCTTCCAATGACGTCCGAAGTCCCAGTAATGTCTTCCTGGTGCTATAATACCATTATGAGCCGAACAGTGACCAAAATGGTGGCTTGTCTTTGGAAGGTGGTTTAGTTGCAGACTGTAAGGATAGATGGCGCTTGAGGCGCGTCTAGGTAGCGGAAGTAGCGACATTTGACGACCAGGTAAGGTGAAGAAAGCGACGTACTCTCTCATAATGGACTTCGGACGTCATTGGAAGCATAATACAAATTTTATTGGAAGGTACAATTTTTATATTTTTGCCATTTATTCTACGGAGCATTAGCTGTATGGGACTGTGTCGTTATAGACAAGCGAACTGATTACCATCATACCCACGTCTTGCTCATCCGATCATTCTGTATGAATAAAAATGTTAAACATTAAAATAAAACCAAAATAATGGAAATTTTATGATAAGTAGGTATTTCTAAATGTTTTTCACCTTTTATTTTCACACACCTATCACGAATTCCATCTTACGAGGAAATTATAAGTTAAAAATATTATACATTCATCCTGAACTCAAGCTCAACTAGGGCAATCTCTGAAAAACAAAACTATGCTAAACGTTTGAATTTCATAAATAAATTACAAGTCCTCTCTGGACATTTATAACTGCCAATCCCTGCGTCATTTTTACCCGTCATCACTAATTTGCCATTGTTTTCCCCACTGACGCCAGCTTTTTGCTAAAAACCATAAAATAGATAAGGTTTTTGTTATTTTGGGCAGCCTTAATTGATTATAAACGTTAGAGGTGATGTCTGATCGCATATTCGGGGTAGGGACAAGGTGCGGATCATTTATCATTAGCATGTCTCTGAAGAGGTGCTAATGATGACTGCATTGTTTTTGTTGGTTTTACTGCGCTATGATTTTAAATAAAATTGAAGCATAAGTACTTATTTATTGGAAATTTAATTAGCAAACATCATAAAAACATGAAGCGTTTCCATTATATCTATTTATTAAAAAAAAAAAAAAATCATTTAACAACAGTAAATTTCATTTTCATCGCTATATTGCCTGATGTAAAATGACGATCCAACATAATATATTATATTATGTACAATGGAATGGATTTACTTACTGGATTTTTTAATAATGTGTATTATCATACTAGTAGCGCGCACGTAGTTCTCGTTATCTTTCCGGGTTAAAAGTAGCATATGTGTTACAACGGATAAACAACTGATAAATCAATTTTTATCTGGGTGACGAGCGCAGTGCAGTGCCTGGTAGTGTTTGACACCTTATTATAGAATAGCTGCGTGCAGTGGGCTGTTGCTTATCACCAAAGATCATATATTGCTCGTCCGTCACTCAATTTATTAATATTTAAAAAACACTTAGTTTTTGAATGACCACAATCTTGCGTGGCATAAAGCGACGCGACCGACGGTGTGGTTTAAGATGAAAAGATGAATGATTATAATATACTGAATAAGCTATGTATTTAGATTTTACGGACTTAAATACTGATAATATTTATATATAATTACTAGCGGCCCGTTCCGGCTTCGCTCGGATCATAATCTAGATTGTTGGGGTGAACAACCCTTATTACTTAGGGGTATGAAAAATAGCTAGTAGCCGATTCTCAGACCTACTGAATATGCATATAAAATTTGGTAAAAATCAGTGGAGCCGTTTCGGAGGAGTAAGGAAACAAACACTGTGACACGAGAATTTTATATATAAGATGTACTTATGATTTTACTGTCTTATTTTTATTGTTTACCACTTCCTTGTACTGATTTTAAAATACTTTATTCTAGCAAGTTCCATTGGGAACGGTCTAAAGATTTCGCATACCGCCTGTGGGCTTGCATTTGAGCGTACGAGTACGTATCGCAATCTCTTGAACCCGAAGCGCTTGCAATATAGAGTGCAGCGCTATCTCGGGGCGAGTGCATCGGCAATACGTTAGTCGAGGGAGCGCGTCAAGGCGACAGCACGGCCTCTATAAAGCACGGTGCAATAAAGAGAATGGATGCCGCCCATCGGCAGGCACAGGCCGCCGGGAGGATTACCCGAATCGCCACTATTTATCGCTCGAGCCTTGCGCCCAGGTGCCATCAATCTATTTAATGATCGGGTCAGCACATGCTCTTTTCCTTTTTGCAGAACACCCGACGCTAGGCAAAACAAAGACGAAGCGGGAGATGGACGTTTGATGAGGCGCTTTTGTGCCGATCGCACGTTAAAAGGCTTTTGGACGCACTATCAGCATTATGAAGGTTTATTTTTCAGGCTCATATTGGTTCCTGGGCATTTATTTTTGGAGCTATAGATTGGAATTTGTAACGTCGATGTTCTACTAAGACTTCTTGTTTTTGTTTATGTGATTTTGAGTAATACCTCGTTTACATTATTCCAGTCCAGCGACCGAATCCAGCGCTGGATTGCTTACTGGAATAATGTAAACCGGCACTGGAATGCATTGGCACTGGATTGATGCATTCCAGTGCCGGTTTCCATTATTCCAGTAAGCATTCCAGCGCTGGATTCGGTCGCTGGAATCATGTAAACGGGGTATAACGGTATCGCTGTCATAACAGAATTACAAATTTAACAGTTATTTAAAATTTTAGAGTGAGAATAATTATAGTTAGCTATAACTAGATTCACATTCTTGAGATACCGATACAAAACAAAGTAAAAATTTACAACTTCTCAAATATTGAATACTACTTATTTTATACTGACAGGACCCGTTCCAGACCACTAATCAGTAATTTGCTAACATTATTCCAATTTGCTAAATAATGTTTACAATACAAGGCAAAGAGATAAATAAATCATCTTTTGCAGTGATAGTAAGTATTTAGATAATTTACGTTCAAGTAGCTTCGTGACACTAGTATAGTGCTTATGGACAGGCGTGTAACTTACAATAAGTAAGTCTTATTAGTCACGTCACTAGTTTATCTTAAAAATATTTTAACGGTAGTTAAACGCGAAGACTTTTTAAAAAGAATCCCAAACAAAAGCTCACGATCTTAAAATTTCCGAACGTCTCATTTTAAATACCTTTGACATGTGCCTACTTAAACTCAGTGAATAAATCAAGCTTAGCTGAGGGTCGCCACCACTCGTTTGACGGTCAATGGCTCAAGATAGCCGTACAAAAGGCCATTCGGACGACGTGGCTATACATCTGGGAGGATCGTGTGCGGAGCAATGGATGCCGGGATTTGACGGCCGTTTACTCACGACGACTCCCGGTTAAGCTTTGTTTAAACGGCTCTTGTTCTATTTGAATTTCGAAGTCATTTTCGGGTGGACACGCGTAAGTAAAGGATTGAGAGGGGCGTGTTAAATACTGGGGCTATTACGAAAGGCACTTTCAGAGAACGCTCTCTTATTATCTACTGCCGGTGACTTCACCCGTAATATTAAGTTTTTCTTCCAACTTTATGCAAATATCTGATTAACTTCGTGCTTAGAGTATTTTTTTACACATAATATAGAGTTCCGGGACAAGGAGGACCAGTGCCTGATAGAAAGCCACATACATGCCCATAATAGCAGAGTGTCACGCAGTAGTTGACGCATTTATTTATGAAATTTAAACGTTTAGCATAGTTTTGTTTTTCAGACTAGTTAAACTTGAGTTCAGGAGGAATGTATAACTTTTGAAGTGAAAACTTTTTTTTTTTATAGCATTGAGTGACGAGACGAGCAGGTCATGTGCAAGATGGTAAGCAACATGCCTGCCACATAACAGCACAGTAACACGCAGCTATTGGAACATGATAGTCCAAATCATTACCTAGCACTGCACTGCGCTCGTCACCCAGAAATCTAAGATATTATGTCTCTATAAGCCCTGTAATTTCTCTGGAATCATTGCCCTGAATCTTCAAACCGGAACACAGTAATGTTTGCACATTACTGCTTGGCGGTAGAATATTTGGCAAAGGTGTGGTACTTCCCCAGGCGGACTCTGCTAAGAGTCCTACCACTACAAAACATTTGGCGCGACACACATTTTTCGTGTGAATTGAATTCTAGCGTCACGCTTGGGAATGATAAGAAATCTTCGAATAAGGCCGGGACCATGACCATTGGCTATCTAGAAATGCGTCAGCATTTCTCATATGCTGACACATTTCTAGATGACCATGCTCATGGCCACGCCCTCCGGTTTCACCCGCGTAGTTTCGAAAGTAAGCTATCAAATTCTGAGTTATAAATTTTCACTTCTGCCAATTTTTTTAAACTTGTTATTTCCTCGCGAGATTAGACTTCGTGATAGGTTTGCATTTGGATATTATTGCTTGGCGGTAGAATAACTGGCAAAGATGAGGTACTTCCCCAGGCAGATTCTGTAAAGAGTCCTACCACAACAAATCAATTATCTAATTCTATTATTAACTTCTTATTTATAATCCTTATAAAACTAATGAAAAAATAGTTAATTTTAAGTAAAAGTTTATAGAGTTTCAATTTTGTAGTGTCGTATTACCACCAGCGTATTAATATTAACCAAGAATTTAATTCCAACATTGATTTAGTTTTATAAAAATATTAGCATTGTCCCGCGATTTTACCCGTATAGTTTCCAAATTTCCACCCGATTCAGTTATTACGACGTGATTGAGCAACAAACATCGAAACAAACCTTCGCACTTTTAATAGGTATTTTTAGGGCTTGCTGTATTATTATACAAACCCGTAGCTTAAAAACTACTAACTTTAATGGCATAAACAGTAACTTATGTAGTTATTTATTCAGGTGATGTACTTTGTATGTATTAAATTGTATTTATATCTGTTTAGCCATTACATATTAACGTGAATATACACGTATAAATCTACAAACTTTTACCATTAAAATATTAGCGTGATATCTCGTAAGCTATAGCACACCCCGGACACTCGGCCTAAAATCTATACAGACGGTGCAGTTGACATACCTACACTCACACATCTCGCATATGTCGTTCGAACGCATTTACGCATGTGTGCGTGTCATCTATGTCGTGTCGCTGAGTGCTTCTCGCGTTCTTGCGGGGTAGGAAGCTTGAAACTGGCGGGGGGTGGGGAGTGTCCGTTCTATCTGTATTATCTATTCTATGGCTATAGGTACATTATGTATTTTGAAGTATCATCAATCCGTAATAATTTCTTATACTATTATTAATCAATGAACTGAAAAACTCGAACAATTGTCAGCTTTTTGGTTTACTAAAGCTTTGAGTAAATATTTAGAATATGGCAGTCACAAAGAAATAATATGTTTTTATAAACTCCTTATACCTCAAGGACGGTCGAGAAAATCCTCACAGTTGAGTAAATACGAAGATAAGTAGATGAATAGATACTGGTCAGCAATGCCCCAAATCAGGGTTGATGATGTGATTAGGTAACGGCGCCCTACCTCAATAAGCTGGGTCTTGTCTGGTGTAAACTCGCTTACTTCACCTGTGCAAACTGCCACCCGACACGGGGTGTGGCCTGCGTTTCCGTTGTATCACGGTTTTCTGGCGAAAACCGGTTGCGATTGTATTTGCAACGTGATAAAGAATTTGTAACTTATGTTGATGTTTAGATTGTGGATGGTAGTGGAGATTTATAGTAATACTAGCTGAACGCGCGCGCGTTGCTACGCCATGTATCGAAAATTGGTCGTACCAATTCAAATTTTGTTCAAATTCGGTTACTTTAAGTTCTAAAGACGCAACCTTTAACATATGACAAATGCTGTCACGCAACGAAAGCTCTCTAAAAGCAATATTTTTCCCCGTTTTTGTTACATTTTTCATTCATGCTCGGCTCCTGTTGATAGTAGCGTAATGTTAAATACCCTATAGCCTTCCTCGATAAATGGACTATCCTACAAAGAAATAATCTTTCAATTCGGACCAGTAGTTACAGAAATCCTTGCGTTCAAACAAACAAACATACAAACAAACTCTTCAGCTTTATAATATTAGTATAGATTATAAAGCTGAAAAGGTTGAACGCGCTAATCTCGGAAACTGATGGACCAATTTCAAAAAATATTTCACCGGTGGAATATGTACGCGCTATATATTATCTACCACGGACCGCTAGTAAATGATAAAGCATCTCTTCTCCTAGACCTTAGAGTGCGTGTAAAAGGATCTGAGGTGACGGAACTCATCAGGGCTTTGCGGTCAAAGTCGACGGCAATGCGGTTCAAGGGTGAGGACCAGGGCTGATAATCTGGCTCACACCCCGTCTCCACTTGGTGGGCCTTGAGCCTTGGACGCTTAGGGCCGACCAGTATCGTACTTATATAGGGATATGGCTTCCCGAAGAAGTAATGCTCCGCTGGTTTTCGCCGCATCATTGGAGACAAAATGTGGAGGTTTTGCAGCCTCACGAGGTGGGCCACTAAATCTAAAGTAGGTGTCCTCGGTTTAGACACCACTCTTAATTATATTAGTATTGAGCACGATATACTCCACAGTGTCTTTCTCTTTTACGATAAAACAAGTGGAATAAATGCCTACAAGCAGCCCATTAAATGTTCCCACTGATGGGACTTTTTTTTTATAGCATAGAATGACGAGACGAGCAGGTCATGTGCCTGATGGTAAGCAACATGCCTGCCACATAACAGCACAGTAACACGCTATTGGAACATGATAGTCCAAACCATTACCTAGCACTGCACTGCGCTCGTCACCCAGAGATCTAAGATATTATGTCTCTAAGCCCTGTAATTTCTCTGGAATCATTGCCCTTCAAACCGGAACACAGTAATATTTGCACATTACTGCTTGGCGGTAGAATTTTTGACAAAGGTGTGGCACTTCCCCAGGCGGACTCTGCTAAGAGTCCTACCACTACTAACCTCGGGGTCTTCTCTCGGAAGGACAGAATTACAGTAGATTATTTATTGTCGCCTATGATTTAATTAACGCTAACTTTATCCAACAGGTAACGCAACAAACAGGAATTAAAAAAAATGCCTTTGGTAACCCAATTTACGTATTTTAGGAGTTTGTTGACTAAATCAGACTTTCATGTGAAACCGTGCGGCACAGCTACTTTTTTGAGATGATATTCAATTGAATAGTTTCAACGAAAACCGGACACACTTTTTTTGTGTGCAATGGAAACAATCAGCAAGGCGGGGAAGGTCGTGGGCGGGCGGCGTAGTTCCGGTCAAGTCGCGGGCGGCTCTCGGCTTCCGGTCGTCCAATTTGGCCACATTCAGGAGGGGGAGGGGGTAAGACGATACCCCCTCTCGTACCTCAAACGTGCCGCCTTCGGACTTAACTTTATTGCCTGGACTTGTGACCTGGAAACATATTTAGGTTAGTTCACTTGAAGTTTTCATAGTTTTAATTTTAACTGGATTTTAAAATGAACTTAAAACTATTAGTAAATTTCCTATAAATATGCATGTTAATCGATAATTACTTGGATACTAGCAGCGCGCCGCGGTTTTATCTGCCCAGTTCCCCTTCCCGTTATTTCCTAACAATAAAAGTTGGCCTATCTACATATGTGCTATTGCAGACTATAATTTAACTGTGTTCTACATTTCAAAGCAATCCGTTCAGAAGTTCCGACGTGATTGAGCAGTAAATATTTAAACTTTCGTATTTATAATATTAGTAGGATAGCAGAGAGCAGAGACGTATATGCCAATCTGACGGGTTAATTTTTATTACGATTTCTTCTGATAAAAATGTAAGTGACAGTGTTTGAGGATTTAACCCATAGTTGGTCTGAGATTACAGTAGAACAGCTACGGTTACATACTTGCATGAATATGACCGCGCTACCAACAGTATTTCGAAATAGACTTTTTCAGTGTCTCAATTCCAATCATGATATTTATCATAATATGATGATGTCTATGAATTACGTATCATATTTCAAAAACGTGACTTACATAAACCCTGAAATATCTTTACTGACATGGCTTCACTGCAAAATTTTAAAATATAAATTTAGAAGGCAGCGATAGCATTCCATCAATGTTTAATACAGCGGATACATTTAATCTGAGTGTCAACAATCCTGTTTATTTTATGAATGCGAAATGTGGATGTTTGTTGCTCAATTACGTCCAAACGCATCGTGAAATTTGGAACACAGGGAAATTATCGGGAATGGAAACTGCACGAGTACAGCCACGAGACGCTTGTATATTGTAACTAGCTGACCCCGCAAACGTTGTTTTGCCTTAGTGAACAACCCTTGTCACTTAGGGGTATGAAAAATAGCTAGTAGCCGATTCTCATACCTACAGAATATGCATATAAAATTTGGTTAAAATCAGTAAAGCCGTTTCGGAGGAGTAAGGAAACAAACACTGTGACATGAGAATTTTATATATAAGATAAACGGTCAAGAAATTTTTCAATTTTAGGGATCTTGAAGAATTTTATTCGAAATATTTGTCAAAAAACTAACGAGGGAGATATGTGAGCTAACGTATGGATTCACGTAAGACGCTAACGTCTTACGTCCAATACTAGTAATATGTTGATGGCAATAATAATGATGAAAAAAAATTGGCTGTTATAGGGACTGCCGATAGAAGTGAAAACTTATAACTAGGTAGGTAACGTATAACTAGGCTTAGGTAGTGAAACGTCACGAAACTAAACCGTGCTACAAAAAACAGGCTTGAAGCATGTTTACGAAATACATATGTATTTATATATGGAAGTATATGAGTTTGATAGCTCACTTTGGAAACTGCGCGGATGAAAACGGAGAAAATAAACTATGCTAACGATTTTCTAGATGGTCCCACGTTCACCTGAAGATTTTTTTGACGCGTGAGCTCAATTCACAGCCCATTAACAATCTGTGTGAGGTGCAACAAAAGAAGTTACGAAGAAGTACCTACTTCAAAAATTTTATAAAAGGCAAAAATAATATTTTATCGTTTTACTCTTTACTTGGATATGTTCTATTCTACGTTTTTTTATAGGAAGGTCTATTAGCACAGGAATATTTCAAGGAAGCATTTATGCCATCAATGTCCCGTGACCACCCGCCGTTTCCATCAAAGGCTTCTGTTTAGCTTTGGCCCGAGGCCCGTTTAATTGCCGCCCTACGCCGCCCTATCCGCCCAAGTTACCTGCCCAAGCCGGTCAAGCCGCCCAAGCTCCCTGAGTTAAGCGCATAAGTCCGTGGGATTACTTTAAGCGCATCTTGTAATTGGGTAATGCAACTTGGTGATGAAATGATCTATTTGTGAACGTACTCATATGTAGTGTGACTAGACATAGACAGGGCAGCTACTGGATTACAGCTGTAATTCATTTCGGGATATTTCTGGTTAAAGATTTTTTATTTCTCAGCAAGAAACTTTACATTTCACTTATGCGAGAAACAACTTAAAATTAGTATAACTAAATCATTGCTTCGACTTCTACATAGGTATCTAGTATATTTACCGTGGTTGTGTGGTAGACTGAGCGCACGATATTTAGATGTATGTAGTTTCATGTTCACGACGAAATTAACGTAGAATAAGTACCTACATCTTATCCATAGACCAATTAAAGTCCAAAATAAAAATCCTACTAATATTATAAACGCGAAAGTTTCTATGAATGTATGGATGTAAGTTTGTTACTCCTGTACGCAAAAACTGCTGAAGGGATGTTAGTGAAATCGGGCACATAGATAATGGTCTGGAATAACGTGAATGCTATTTTTATCCCGGTTAATTAACAGGATCGATAACAACGCGGTTGAAACCTCGAGACACAAATATAAGGCTTACATCACATTTGTGTAATTAGAAGTATGTGGTGTGATACATTTTTGAGACCACAATTTTGAACACAGGCATGCTTATAAAAAATTGGCAGTCATAGGAACTGCCGATAGAAGTGATAACTTATAACTCAGAATTTGATAGCTTACCTTGGAAACTACACGGGTATAACCGGAGGGCGTGGCCTCGCCATCTTGGCATGGCCATCTAGAAAAGCGTCAGCATTTCCCATTGGCTCATGCGTTTCTAGATGGCCATGCCATGATGGCCCGTCCACGCCCTTTCAGCATTTCCCATTGGCTGAGGTATTTCTAGATAGCCAATAGCCATGGTCCCGAGTTTACCCTAAGCTTTCTTATCATACCCGAGCATGACGAATTAATTCAATTAACAGCCCACGAAAAATCTGTCTAGGCGCGCCTAAAGAAGTTTTCACTTCAATAAAAAGAAAATAAGAGGAACTGGAACTATGCCGGTGAAATCGCAGGGCGCTACTACCCTTATATGTATCTCATTATCAAGTACCTACGTAATAATGCACCCTGTGTTCTCCGCACATAATAATTGCAAAAATGTTGGCCGCCGCTCGCCGCGTGATATCAAAACGAAGGTCCTGTGAGACCCACACTACGACCCTCGCTACACGTACATAGCGTTACCAGTGAAACAAGTAATGCTGTTGAAGATTCTATGTATCATAAGAATATATCATTTAAATTTATAGTTTTTCATAGTACTTAAGTATATAAATGTTTACAAAAATTTGACATGGGTCAGTAAAATTGTTAATAAACATATTATACTCATATAATGCTTGACAGTTTTCTGTACAATAATTATTTTAATACAGTAAAGTAGTAATTTCAAACTTTGAAAATGTATACAATTTGTATGCTCTTTCTTTTGGTTTTATTTTTTATTTATTGACGTGTAAATTGTACATTTATGAATAAAGTACTTTGACTTTGACTTTAGCTTTACTTTGGGGCTAGATGGTGATGTGAGAAAAAATATCGGCCAATTCGACCAAAGCTGAAGAAAAATATAAGAGACGTCAAAAAAAAATTGACAATATAATTTTACAAATTGTACAACTCACTTTTACGACAAATCAAGCAATTTGTTATAAATTGCTGTATTGCTAAAGTTTCATTTCATATGTACGTTTAACGTATCAATCGTTAAGTTGTCTACACCGATTTGATGTTGCTAAACAACTGTATAATTTTTTTCGCTGGATTTGAGTAAATGATGGCGGTTAGTTACGTAGAAATGATGTTCATATTAAACCGATAGTAGGTAATGCACTAAGTAAACTCACATCTTCGTTTTTCTGTTCATTAATTTCAGCTCATACAAATGTTTGAGATTCATTTTACCCCAACAGAACTTCAAGTCTTGGAGCTGCGGGGAACCAGCACGATCTTTGAACGAAAGGACTTGCATCATATTCACTCTCCTTGCAAGAAAATATACCAAGTACCAACAGTGGGCCCACAAAGTGGACTATTTACACGTGCCTTCATAATAGGAAAAGTTTCGTAACTGTAAACCTCATACATTCAAGTAGGTGACCGGCAACAGCTCATTAAGGAGTCAGAAGGGTAAAAAGTAGACCCTCCGTATCAAGGTTTTTGTAAAAAGAGGCTTAATTAGGCCTCATGCGGCTTCCCTACCCCTGTAACTTTTAATAAATGTTCGGGAGCGTGGTACCGCCGCGTCGGTGGATTACGGTATAATGCGGTGTAATGGTCTTCATTTTGTAGCTGCTTTGATGTTCGCCTTTTTACCGGTCATCGGCCGCTTCTTTACATTTGAAAGGCATATTTTGCTCGCATTGCGCTATGTATGTACTATGTAGCTGGAGAAGTTATGAATATAGCAATGTTCAACGAAAAATCTGTCGAGAACGGCAAATGCTGGTCCGGAGGCCCTGGTTCGAATCCTAGTCGCGAACCGCTGTCTTTACGAAGTAATATGCGTATTTTCGCTCATTTGATAACAATGTTACGGCTAAGTTGTTAAGTTACGGCTGGTCTAGTCGGGAGAACGGCGCCTGCCGATCCGGATACCCCAGGTTCAAACCCCACGCGCACCACTTTTCAAAGTCATGTGCGTAATGCCGCTAACTTAAAATGGTGAAGGAAAACATCGTGAGGAAACCGACATGTATCTAGAATCTTTCGAAGTCATGTGTCATCGACCAACCCGCACTGGGCCAGCGTGGTGGATTATGGCCTTAACTCTCTCCTTGCGAGAGAAGGCCCCGAGTCCCAGCAGTGGGAACATTTAGTGGGCTGTTGATGTTGATGATGTTGATGATAACAACGTTTCCAAATTAATTACAGGGCATAGAAACAACTCATCTTGTATTTCTGTGTGACGATCGCAGTCCAATGCTGCAGTGATTTGGACTCTTCATGTTCCAATAGCAGTGTGACACTATATTGTCCATCAGGAACATGTCATACTCGTCCCGTCATTCCATACTGCAAAAAAATAATGTAACTGATCATTTATTATTATTTCAATGATTATATTTCCAATGTTTGTTTATATAAAATTAAATACCACGTTGTCATTAGGGATAATCTACAATGTAAACAGACAGGTATTTCACTTCCCACGTTATACCTCGCGCGTGTGCACTCGTAGGTACTCGTGGGAAGGTATTACATATCTCGAATCAGTGCACATCTCTGTTCTGAATGAAACCCCGAGATTTGAGAGCCCGATACTGTTGTACAACGACCAGACCAGCTTAACTTGATATCTACTCCCCTATCAAAACGAAACACCCCGTAGCAAAATAGACAACTCTGTCATTTTTGATGGGTCAACGATCACTGGTGGCTTGATTTTAATAAAGCTATGCACCCACTTATCAGCGCCATCTGTGTGCCGTGGGCACAATGACGGATCATCCCATAATGTGGACGAAAAAATACACATTGTTAATTTTTTTGTCAACGCTATTCCGGATTATTGTTGCGTTGTTTAATTTTATGGGGTATTTTAAGCAAATGATACGGTTTTATCTTCGCTCATCTCTGGCGATGGGAGATAAGAGGCCTGATGAATGAACTGGCTCGGTTTACTTTGTAATGGATCTGTGTACAGATTTTAGATATATGAATTTCTTTTACGAATATGTATAAGAATAATTAAAATATTTGATAACTAATGTGGCGCATTGTTTGGGTCTAGTATTTTTATATCTTGTAAAGTTTGCAGCCTGAAGTAAAATTTAATTCGTACTTATTACAATATAATAAGACGAATGATAAGATGTATGGATATTTGTTGTTCAATCCCTACTTGCATGAGTACTTAAGGAGAGGAAGAAACGGTGGTGGTAGCACCAGCGAGATCGGAATGAACTGAACATTTTAGGTCCTTACTTATGAAATTGGTGTTTTGTATTTTGTCGTACTGGCCACTTTGATCTCAAATATCTCCTCTTTAGTTAGAAATTCCAATTTCAAATGTATGTAGCTCATGCTTTTGTGTCTTGAAAACCGTAATTCATTTGTTTTTTGCTTTATTTGATTTTTCTATCGATCAATCAGTTTACAAAATGGATATTGTAACTAATATATTGCCTTATTTACTAGTACGAGTTCCATCGTGGCACCAGTGCTGTAGAAACGGCTCCAACGATTAAGTACCTACACTTTTTATTAATCCATGTATCAAACTTCATCCAGATACAATTAGTCATCTCTTCAACAGTTTTTGCTTGAAATATAGTGCGTTCCAGCAAGCTGTGTAGAAAACCAAAACAAACCAAAAAAAAGGTGATACCATAACATAAACATCGTTTAATCTTAGTATTTTTATGAAATTGCCTTAAAATATTTTTCACAGATAGGATTCGACTTTATTGCGATCTTAAACACCATATACTTAGATTTGTATTGATCAAATAACTCTATACTATCTTATTTTAAAAGTTATAGAAAGTAATGGTAGGATGATAGAAATATGATTTTAAGTACTAGCAATTTGATCTGTGTTTCTCAAACTCTCAATGTTGCATTCAAGACATCATACTTTTCATCAAATTATTCTTATTAAGGACGCGCCAATTTTTCTAACATACCCCTGTCCTGCCCATATTGTAAAAATGCCCATTTCCATTATATTCAAGTATGGATTAATTTTACTCTATTTATTTTTGTCATTAATTTGGAATTTTTAATTGTAATGTAATTTGATTTTTATTGTAATGGGATCTTAAATTGACGTCTGTTTTTTTTAAATTATTGACTTGTATTGGTAATATTTGAATATCTTGAATATTATGACATGTAACTACTCGTTATCAATAAAAGAGTAAGAGTATGACTAAAGAACTCCGAGAAAAAGGTTTCTTGTGTCGTAACGAGTTGAGAGAAAATCGCAAACCTCTAAATACGTGTTCCAAATTACGCTGTTTACTATCAAAAGCTTGTATAATTTTCACTCTAAAATGCCATAAATTTTGTGTTATTTTGATCGAAACTTTTGTATGTTTCCAGAATATTACATCATAGTGTTATGATCAGTTTTGGGAAATACGAGGACAATTTGAACGAGATTTAATTATTGTTAAAAATAAAATGAACGTTTTCATATAAGGAAACATGTAAATTACTTTTCTAAGTCACTGATTCTAGTGTTACATTCTTCTCCAAACTCAAATGCTTTGCCTTTCCTTTTTTTACGTGGGGGAAATAAATGTACGTATGCCCGCCATACTCTCATTATGAAATGAGAGGAGATCTCCATCTACCCTCATTTGGGCTTCAAAAATCGCAGGGTGACCAACACTAAACACAACACTAACCATATCAGGTTTCTCCAAACTCAGTGCGCTATGCACACATTTATTTATTAGAGGATCCCGCGACGCCGATAACCGTAAACCGGGTAGTTTTCGGTTATTGGCATCGTGGTCATCGCGTCGTAGTTGAAATATATACCTATGTTTTTTATTTTCCAATGCTTCTCGAACCATTCTTACGTAGTAATGACATTCGGTAGATAGAACCTTTGGGTCGTGGATCTCGATCCAATGACCAGTTTTAGCATAAATCAGATGTTCAGCAATTGCAGATTCTTGTGTCTGACGATTTTTTACAGTTTATGATAGGGATAGAGATTTGGGTGTTTATGATATCCATACATATATATTTAGCCTTGTTTTGCGACGAAAATTTAAAAGGGCAAGCAATGAAAGGTATTACAAACTATCTTGTAAAACAAAGGTTGAGAAATGCTGGTCTGTCATATTGACAGTGACATTGGTTTGTTTACCTTTTATTCACAGAAATTTGGAATGAGGTATAGTATCTATACATCCCAACTTTCGCATTTAAAATATTAGTAGGAAGCAGGATAGTGTGATTCAAACTATTAATCTAACACGAAAAAAGCCAAACACAGAGAAACTCGTCATAGATCTACATTATCTCCATTTCCATACATATCAATGGTTTACAGTCCCGAAGGACAATAAGAGCACCATAAAGCCGCTGCCACATCGGCGGCGTATCTGCGATCTGTGTCTCAATGGAGGTTATTTACATAGCAATAAGGAGATAGAATCGCGTCTCCGCACCCGGCACCTTATCTCTGTTATTGCCAGTGTGCACGCGGCTTATGGTCGGGAGGAATTGGCTAGGGTCGATAGAGTATGGCCAGTAAGGGTATATCTATCTAATACATAGTATGTAGGATATTCTAAAGATATTCACATCTATACTAATATTATAAAGCTGAAGAGTTTGTTTGTTTGTTTATTTGTTTGAACGCAAGGATCTCTGGAACTACTGGTCCGAATTGAACGATTATTTCTTTGTAGGATAGTCCATTTATCGAGGAAGGGTACCTATAGGCTATTTAACATTACGCTACTATCAACAGGAGCCGAGCAGGAATGAAAAATTTAACAAAAAAACGGGAAAAAATATTGCTTTTTGAGAGCTTTCGTTGCGTGACAGTATATGTCATATTTTAAAGGTTGCGTCATTAATAGAACCTAAAGTGAGACTGGCCTCGTGGCTTAGTGGGTAGTAACTCCGCCTGCAAAGCCGAGGGTCGTGGGTTCGATTCCCACCCAGTGCAAATATATGTGTGAATTGTCCACCAATATTTATAAAAAAAAAAAAGAAACCGAATTTGTTCAAAATTTGAATTGGTACGATCGATTTTCGATAGATGGCGTAGCAACGCGCGCGCGTTCTGCTAGTATTATATATAAAACTAGCAGCGCTATGTCGTTTTAACACAGTCACACAGTTTCCGTACGTCCGTCGTTTTTCCAGTGAAATTATAGGGCTTAGAGATATAACATCTTAGATCTCTGGGTGACGAGCGCAGTGCAGTGCTAGGTAATAATTTGGACTCTTCATGTTCCAATAGCTGTGTGTCACTGTGCTGTTATGTGGCAGGCTTGTTGCTTACCATCAGGCAAATGTCCAGCTCGTCTCGTCACGCTTTATTAAAAAAAAAAAAGTCAAATACTTATAAATGAAGAGTTTGTACCTATGTAATTCCAAATTAACAGTTTTTCCGTACACAAAATAAATTTGATAATCGATAGTTTAGAACAACTGCAGGCTACATCCAAAAACGCAGCTAGTTTCCACAAAATAGTTTAGCATAAGCTTTGTTCGCAAAGTCGGGTACGGTACGTGATAGGTCCTAATTTCTTAATCACCTATGGCTGATAATTTGGGAAAGCAAAATATTTTGGACAATCAACGATGGTTCACCTACAAAACCCAATGAGGTATTTTAAGCTCTTTATGTGTATGAGAACGAGTTGAGAGAAGTAATAAAGAGGTTCAAAAACACGGAGATTAGGTTCTTTTAGCTTGAGAATACAAAGATGACGCAGCATGCGATGACGCAGTGAAATGATGAACGTCCACAGTCCCATGCACAAACAGTCCTGTGTAAATCCAAAATCATTATGATCCAATATTTTAAGCACTACATAACTATGAAGACGATTTTTGGGTTTTATACGGCGTCCTTGTCAACATTACTGTTGTGCGGAAGAAGTTCAAAAAGTGTCCGCACCTCCGCGGGCGGTAATTATGTGCATGGCTTGACGTTTGACGTGAATTTACAGGCAAGATATTTTATCCTAAAGTGACTCAGAAAAAAGATCCAGAGTTACTAATATTTTTATATATTGTTTTGTTACGTTTCTTAATTGATATGATTTAAAACTTCAACTAACAGCCCTCATTTCAATGAGATCACACTCGAAACTATTCTTTACATCTTTTTTGAAGATTCAGATTTAAAATCATTACGTGTGCCCATACTGTAATCACGGTGCAGTGACTGAGTGTAAGGAGTTTTTAAACAACTGTCGCAGATTTATCTTTTAGTGGAAATAAGATTGCAAACGCAACGATGTCTACACATCAGGTTTAGGCTGAGCGCATCTGTGCTGTGCGGTAAGAGGTGCTTGATAGAGTTGTGGAACGGTTAACTTATTAACTCATCATAAAAATGTACTTAAGAATCTCAAGTGCGGCTCACCAATAACAGTACAACATGTCGAGTAAAAAATACTTTACTAGTACCGCCCTACGATTTTACCCGCGTAGTTGCCGTTTTAGTTGTTTTCTCGCTGTAAAAAATAGGCTAATGTGTACTATTAGATATTTAGTAAATTTTTAGATTTTTTCAATTCAACATACGATCCATCTTGCAGTCGCGCCTGAAGAAGCTCCTTAGCTTCTTCAGGCTCTTCAACTAGCAAATTCTGTAGAATGGCGTACGAGTATAACGAAGTAAACGATTTTTGGACTTCACTAAAACATTTCGCACTCAGGTCCCACACTTTTTTTTCAGCCATAGAAATAAGCCTCATTTTCTCTAAAGTTTTTAAGGGCTTATTACATTCCATATTTAGTATCTATATTTTACTCAAGGCGTCATTTTTTAAACATTCATGTAACTAACTATTTTTTCATTGTTTCTTTCGGTTGCGTTCCAAATTAGGTACATTATTTTTCAAATGTCTCTGTCGTGCCGTGTCGTGCTTTTTATTTATTGATAATTCCAACAAAAATATATTTGACTAAATAAATGTTGTGATTTCTTCACACAACAAGTGAAAAATAATATAGTTCTGACGGTGGACGTACCTATTCCTCGCACGCCTCTGTGCTACCTTACATCAGCCGAGTGAGATCTCAGCTTTAAAAGTATCTAAAGAAATAACGTATAAAGTGTTTGAGATGTCACTACTGAAGACCACATCTTTTTGTTGTGATAGAGCTTGCAAATGTAATCTTGCTTGTTATTCAAACCATTAAAAAAAATGAGTATCTGATTGTGACTTTAGTCGGAACGGTACCTACAATACAATGAATTAATTTGCACTTTAGATCAAAACGAAGTACCTACTGTGCTGAATTAGTTGCCTCGGTTTATCCTACTTCCTACTATCCTACTAATATTATAAATGTCAATGTATGGATGTTTGGATATTTGTATGTTTGGATGTTTGTGGCTCAATCACGTGCTAACGTATGAACGGATTGGGCTGAAATTTGGAACACAGATAGATTATAGTCTGGAAGAACACATAGGCTACTTTTTATCCCGGACAAAACGACGGGAACAACGGGAACGGGAACTTCGCGAGTAACACCGCGGGGCGCTGCTAGTAATATTATAAATGTCAATGTATGGATATTTGTATGTTTGGATGTTTGTGGCTCAATCACGTGCTAACGTATGAACGGATCGGGCTGACATTTGGAACACAGATAGATTATAGTCTGGAAGAGCACATAAGTTAAAGTTAACTTTTTATCCCGAAAAAACAACGGGAACTTCACGGGTAACACCGCGGGGCGCTACTAGTTAATAATACAATTATTCATCTGCATATCCGTAATAATGTCAAACAATTGACTGGCCTCGTGGCTTAGTTGGCAGTAGCTCTGCCTGCGAAGCCGAGGGTCGTGGGTTCGATTCCCACCCAGCGCAAATATTTGTGTGATGAATTGAAATGTTTGCACGGTGTCTGGGTGTTTCTATGTATAATAAGTATGTATTTAAAACTATACAAGTATTATATCAGCTATCTGGCCGCCATCATACAATCTTTGCTTAGTTTGGGGTCAGATGGTGTTGTGTGTGAAATGTCCACCAATATTTATTTATTTATAATTTAATAGCGATAAAATAACGCATAAAAGTACCCACTCGAAAAAGTTTTATCGATAAAAGCAATCTCTCAAAGTTTTTATTGAGAATCCTAACGACAGTTAAATTATTAAATACATATTTCATACTTTTAACACAAAAAAGCGAAAAAAAAATACTAAGAGAATTGATGTAAAGTACAACATTCTTCACTTCAAGGCCTAGAACTAGAAAACTACCGATATTTTGAGTAAAACCTAATTAGCAAAGACTTTTCTGTCGTTTGTTTGTTTTATATCACTCAAAGAGACGGATTTGTGTTCAACGTAACGAGAAAAAAGTTCTAGGTATCTTTACTTTAAAATTTTACGCTTAGTACTAATGATCTGAGAAAAACGCATTTCACATAACTTAACACTAACTACTGGACAGAGTTAAAGGACTTCGTGGAAACGTGAACGTTTTAATTAAAACTTCGGTCATTTAAAATTCTATATAATTTTCATAACTCACATGAGCCTAGTTAATTATGTCATCCATCTGCCGTTATTGACCATCAAACAAGCGTTTTCACGACAATTTGTGCCCCAGTACAGCATAGGGTCTATAAGGTAGGGGGTAAATATTAAAATCGGAATTTATGAAGTGTGACTCCCGTTGAAGGCACCGTGGCAAACCGATTTGTATGGAAATTTGGTTGGGAGCGTCGTTCGGACGGTATCGTCGGGAGCTATCGCCCGGAGGTGCCATTTGATGGCATAATTTGGACAACGAACGTAAACCCGACCAGATTTATGTGTGTTTGCGCCTTTATTGAATGTTGTGGAGTGTGACTCGCTTTTATTGTGTTGGTTGATCTGTATATCTGTTTCTGTATTGATCTCTTTAGGAGTGTTTTGTAAAAAAAAACATGGTTATACCTTTTTTGTCATTTACAAGTTATTGGACAGGCTATAAGACCCAGTTTTAGACAATTGGATAGTAGTTAACTAACTTAACGATATCTGGATGCCAATGACGACAGAATCAAGTTGGCATTTGCTACATCTTCCAAGTTAGAGCAGGGCAACGACCTTTTGGGGTGCCTGATCTTTCTTTGGTCATCACTACTGGCGGCCTTACAGACCTTACAAGATCGCCAAACCAATCCAAGCCAACTAACCACCTGAGGTGCCTTTGGACAAGTACGAAATGTAAAGAGGTAGTAATCGTTGAGATCGGCAAGATTAGATTAAAAGTTCGGTAGGCAGCAGAAGCCACTTAAGACCAACAGTATATATTTACTAATTTTTGATCCCTTTAAAAAAATTACGATAAAATTAGGTGAGAATTAAATCATATGGTAGGTACAGGGGGTAAAATTACGCAGTTTGTTTCTTATCTACAAAACCCTACTAATCATATTACTATTATAAATGTCAATGCTTGGATGCGTATGAACGTATCGAGCTGAAACTTGGAACACAGATTATAGTCTGGAAGAATGCATAGGCTACTTTTATCCCGGGAAAATAACGGGAACGGAAACTACGTGGGTGAAACTGCGGGGCGCTGCTAGTATTATATATTTTTTACTTAATAGTAATCCATCGCGCTTCGCCGCCATATTTCTGCGTGACGAAGCCGCGCTTCGATCGCATTCGCACAGCTCCGATTATCGCAATGATATCGCGATCAATCGAACGAGGGGGCAGAGGGGAGCAGGAGGCAGAATGGCGCAAATAAATGTATCTGCCGGCCGGCGGGCGGATAAATACGCAAATAATACGAAACTACAAAAATCAAAACCCATCCGCCACTCCGATACAGTGGCGATGGGTGGTAACGTGCTCTACTTTGATTAAATCTAGCAAGCTCAGTATCAACTTCGGTCATTACAAAATTGAGTTTTTGTTGTGTGTTGTCGTAATGACAATAACTGCGTTGTAAATCAAAGATAAAAAAACTTAATTTCGCTTTACAAATTTAGACAACAAATTTACAAATTTTCAGATATATAACTTTAATTTCTAGTTTCTACATCTTGCAGTTTCCAGAATCTTATTTGTCAGTTAATCAGCCAACTCTGGTCAAGCGGTTTTTAATTTATTTATATAAATCTTTTGTTTGTAATCTTGGCATTTTTTTTTACTACTAATTTTTTAGTCATCCATTCAGCAGATATCTAACTGACTCCTAAATTTAAATGAAAATTCCAAGTTTTAATCCTAAATTTTTCGGAACTGTACAGACAATTAGGGGAGACCATTGGTACCTGAAATACAGCTTGCAGCTAGTTCAGGTACCTTTGGCAACAAATAGGTATTATATACTATAATCTTAAGGAATTTATAAATTGTATTGCAATTGTCTGAATCTAAAATTAATCGATTGGAATTCTTAACTTTAATTTTACAATTAACGTTGCCATTAATTGTAATATAAAAATGTAATACATCATGATGATAATTTATCCAGGTATTCATGAATATTATTGGGACATATCAATTGTGTCACTATTGTCATTATTATATAGATTGGCCAAGCTTTGGCTAGTACTTAATTGCCTAATATAAGTTTTGTAATTGGTTATGTAATTAAATACCAATATAAATCAAGCAGATACAAATTATAAAGGTTTGGTTTGTAGATAACATTTATTAATATGTAATATTTGGTCACGAAATATTTTTTTATTATAGGCACAAAAAACTTAATGTAATGAACAACAGTAATTTTGCGGAAATTGTAAAAAAAAAATGTATATATATATATATAATATAATATATATATGTACTTAGCTTTATATGAAACCGAAATTAATCCATTCCTTAAATTTAATTTTGTTATTAGTGTTTTAATTAATTATATAAATTGGTACACATTATGCTGATAGGTTGTCAAGCATTATTGTATATTATTTAGTCATAGCAATTATTATTATTGTCTATGAATACGAATACGAATTATTATTGTCACAATTATAGACTAGCCAAGCTTTGGTTGGTCCTTGCATGCTTAGTTTAAAATAATTGTAATTGATTGTATAAGTTAAGGTACATAATATGATGATAGTTTAGTTTTTTTAAGTATTAATGTATATTATTATTTGGTCACGAAATAAATAAATTATTATTATTATTCTTATTATTATAAAAACAGTAGATATTTCTATAAACGATCTTTAAACTTTTGGTGCGTCATGAAAAAATATGAGAGTAATTTTTTTACGATGCGCACGCACACCCCCGCGAACAATCGACACCCTGAAGTTAGGAAGTCAACATTTTAGTAAAAGGTCTACTTAACCTCAAGTAAATACTTCTTGCGTAGAAGATGTTATCTATTCTATGGTTGAAGTTAGATTTCTTAGCACGAGGATTAAAGAAAAGAAGTTTTTTTTGTGTACTTAATATGTAACTGCCAATTGATGCTTCGACGGACAGTTATGCGGATTAGAAAGAACTTAGATCAATCTTAGATTTTACCTAGAAGATAGAATCTTATCAATTTAGGTAAATTTCTTCTTCGTAGCTTTTCAATCCAAAGCTATCTATTCTAATTTAATTCTATTCTAAACTATTGGATTACTTATCTATGTTGTGTCACTAAACTATTTGATTACTTATCTATGTGTTGTCACTGTTGTCTTTATTTGTGTATTATTGTCTACATTAGTATTTTTTTACTGTGTTGCGAGTTCAGTATTTTTTACAATCACAAAAATTCTCAAAGTAGTTTTCACTTCGAAAATATAAATTTTATTTTATATTTTCTGCCGAAGTAGAGCAGCTTTCAGCTCAATACCGTGACCCGCGAGGCCATTATCAAGCCTATAGCTATTTGCCCCAAAAAACAAACTCTCGCGGGATGTGTCGGTGCACCGGGGTGGGGAGCACACAATGCAGCCAACTGCGCGTTCACACCCCACCCCACCCTACACCGCATTTGCATCCAAGCCTCACAGCGAAGCGGACGCTGATTCTCATTACACGCTTTATAATATCCTGAATAAGGATAAAAAAGAAAAGTGTGAATGGCCAATTTGGTCAACAGACTTATTATTTTGGCCACTGCTGTGACATAGAATATGTTGGAGAAAACTTCCGAAACAACAAATTGGTAGAACTGATAATTCAACCCAAAGTGATGCTTAAAGGTCTTGCCTTTCGACCACGGAAATAAAATGGATTTCTTATTGCTCTTTTTGCAATTTCAAGCGAAAATAAAGTGAAGGCAATGTCAGCCAAGACCATTTCAATCATAGATCGTAGAACCCAAGATGGGCCCTCCCAAACTTCAGAGCACACCCAATCATGTCAACGTTGGGAAGAGTGAGCTCACTCTTTCCGTTCTAGTCGGTTGCAGGACGTTTTTACCTATCATTATTCGTTGTAAACAACCAAAATAAGTAGAACCACAGCAAATCTCGCCGCTAGCGTTTATAGGGGTCAAGTAGATTGGTTGTTTGTAAACCACTTACGATACACACAGAAACGCAATTTATTACCAATTTCAAGGTGCTCAGGGCACATCTATTGATTTATATCGATGATTTCAATAGTTTCTCTGAGTTTCGGTTCGATGGTAAACTTGCAACACGTCTTGCAAATAGGTATCAAAGTGTTATCACATGAAGATGTTGAAACATGATGTTTAATTTCACTTTATCTGTCTCTTTGAGTTTGTATTATGTATCACAAATATCAGAAAAATATATACTGATCTGATATTTCTCAAAAACTTTACAGATATTGGGTGTAAGCTATGAGCAAAGGTTTGGAATACCTTACAATTTTATAAACGTTGCGGCCTGAAAAATAAATTAAGTGTAGCATAAGCCAGTTAGTTACTTTAACTTCCCACTTATTTATTTAGTTATTTTAGTACTATTACACATTTTAAATAAATACACGGGTAACTAACGTTTGATATAGTCAGTCCAGTTCGACTCAAGTTGTCAAGTTGTATGCGTGTGTACTGTTTTTTTATCGATTTAAATTTTTTGAAGTCGGCGCTCCTTCTCTATCTATACTACTAGCAGCACCACGTGGATTTAAATCATAAGAACCAGAACTACGCATTTAAATGCGTAGTGTTGGTTCTTATATTTTTTTTTAATAAAGAGTGACGAGACGAGCAGGACATGTGCCTGATAGTAACCAACATGCCTGCCACATAACAGCACAGTGACACGCAGCTTTTGGAACATGAAGAGTCCAAATCATTACCTAGCACTACACTGCGCTCGTCACCCAGAGATCTAAGTTGTTATATCTCAAAGCCCTGTAACTTCCTCACGATAAAAATAGCACTGATATTCCTGACTATAATCTATCTGCGATCCAAATTTTTGGCACGACCTTTTTAGAAATACCGACGTGATTGAGCAACAAACATCCAAACATCTAAACACCGAAACTTTCGCATTTATAATATTAGTAAGTAGGGCAAGTATGCGAAATCTCATACTCCTACGTACGCGTAATTTTCGTATTTGCTTTTGTATTATTAGTTACTAGCGCGCGCGCGTTGCTACGCCATCTATCGAAAATTGGTCGTACCAATTCAAATTTTGTTCAAATTCGGCTACTTTAGGTTCTAATGACGCAACCTTTAACATATGACAAATGCTGTCACGCAACGAAAGCTCTCTAAAAGTAATATTTTTTCCCCGTTTTTGTTACATTTTTCATTCATGCTCGGCTCCTGTTGATAGTAGCGTAATGTTAAATACCCTATAGCCTTCCTCGATAAATGGACTATCCTACAAAGAAAGAATCTTTCAATTCGGACCAGTAGTTCCAGAGATCCTTGCGTTCAAACAAACAAACAAACAAACATACAAACTAACTCTTCAGCTTTATAATATTAGTATAGATTTAGTTGTAAAGTCGTACAAAGTCTTTGCTTCACGAATTAATATATTGATTTGAGAGTATTTTCACAACTACCTATAGGTACGTATTTGCACCATGACCGATATGAATGTATGCTCTTCCGAAGTACAAAGAAGCGGCTTACAGCATCACGGGGCATTGAACCGAAATGAGGATTTCGCGCTGGCCCTCGCCCGATGCCGGGTGGTTTTTAATCATAGAGTTCTCTGTACGTCCAGTACTGGTTAATTAATGGTAATGAGAAGCTTCTTTGTAGGTATTATCGCTTACAATGTTTTATGTAGTTTTTTCCCTGTGACATTGCTTGCTACTCTTGAATTATTTGTATATACGAATAGACGATACCAATAATACTCGTTTATGAAACTTTTTTAATAAACGAGTATTACGAGTACTTTTTAATGACCTACGGTGCCGAAACGTGGACACTCACGGTGGGACTAGTCCATAAACTGAAGGTTGCTCAGCGAGCAATGGAGAGGGCTATGCTCGGAGTCTCTTTGAAGGATATGATCCGTAATGAGGTGATCCGACAAAGAACCAAGGTTATCGACATAGCTCTCAGAGCAAGTAGACTTAAGTGGCAGTGGGCTGGTCACATCGCTCGTAGAACCGACCATCGCTGGAGCAGACGAGTTCTAGAGTGGAGACCGCGCTTAGGCAAACGTAGTGTGGGGCGCCCTCAGGCTAGGTGGAGGGACGACCTGCGGAAGATTGCTGGCAGAAATTGGATCCAAAAAGCGCAAAATCGAGCCATTTGGCGTTCATTAGGAGAGGCCTACGTCCAGCAGTGGACTGCGATAGGCTGATGATGATGAAACTTTTTAGGTAATTTGGTATTATTTCTGTTACCTGAATTCCGTAATACAGTACCAGCTTGGATTAGTTGTACCACAAGCGTGATGTTAGATCAGACACTCTTCTACGAACATGACGAGCATTTCACAAGTAGCATTTCACTTGCAATTTTCCCGGTCCTGTTATTTTCCCGGGATAAAAAGTAGCCTATGTGTGACTTCACATAATTATCTATGTAAGTAGGTACTAAATTTCATAAAGATCCTTTTCATAGTCTTTGCTTAAAAAAATAACAAACATCTACAGAGGGAATCCGAGTCATGGAAGAGTCGAATCCGGGACTATTTTACAACTAGGAAGAAGTGTGATCTAGAAGGCTACAGGATCGAAGAAAATAACAAAAGACAAACCTGCAAGCAATATATTCATATACACACATAAATAGAAACTATGTGAAACATTATCTAGATAGGTACAAGAACATCAATTCATGGGAGATACCATTGGCTATCGAAACACAGTGTGATACGACCTCAAAATTTATAGAGTGATCAAAACTGCTACAGATGGAAATCTGTTACAAAAAGACCTCGATAGCATTAAGACTTGGTGTGACGAGAACAGAATGCAGCTCAATGTACAAAAATGTTTTTATATCAAGTATACTCGTAAAAAAAATCCTATCGATACCAAGTATATTCTAGACGGAACCATTCTGCAAGAGGTGAATGAGATGCGGGACTTAGGAGTTGTAATTGATAGCGGGTTGACCTTCAAGTCTCACATTGATATAACAGCAAAAAAGGCAGCACAATTACTAGGCTTTATTAGGCGCAACTCAAAACATTTTAAACATCCTCACACTAAAGTATTACTTTATAATTCGCTGGTTAGAAGTCATCTAGAATACGCGAGTGTGGTTTGGAATCCTTTTTACTCCGTCCATTCTCAGCGCATTGAAGGGCTCCAACGCGCTTTTACGCGATCACTGGCTTTCTCTAGCCAGAGCATCTCTCACAGAAGCCCCTACGAGAATCGCCTCAAATTTTTTAAAATGCACACCCTGCGTGACAGGAGGAGGATCCGTGATCTAACATTTCTTCACAAAGCGATCCATGGATCCTCCGACTGTCCATCTATCTTAAATGAAATTTCTCTGCAAGTTCCTCACCATTATCCCAGGCACAGAATTTGTCGAATTCTGGATTGGCAACAGGTCGCTAGAACTAATTTGGCATGTAACTCCCCGTTGCGGAGAGTATGTCGCACGTATAACGAAGTCAATGCCTCCTCTGACAGCCTCGACTTATTTAATGATAAATTAGCCGTATTTAAACGCAAGCTAGTTAACATGTTAAGAACATCTAATTTGTAAAGGTTTGGTTCTTTATTATTGTTTTTTTTTCTTATTGTTTTTTCCATTATTATTTGTGTAATAATGAAGAAAATAGTAATGATGATGAAGATAATGGGTTTAAACTTTTAAAGTAAGGCAATTTGTTTTAACTACTTATAACAATTGTAATAGTATTTTCATTATTTTTTTTTCATTATTATTTGTATGAAAATAGCCACAAATTTTTAAGCAAGCTGTATTCACCTATAATAGGCTAACATATCAGAATTTTTATATTTAAATTGTTTTGTTTATAAGTGTTGTAATATGTTCGCTGTTGGTGTCTCTAAATAAATAAATAAATAGTTCGGAGCCAATAGGTTCACAATTTATACCTACTGTAATGTTGTTCTTTTTTGGATCAAATAAATGTATTATTGTACAAACTTATCATTATTACTAGAGAAGAAAACATCAAAATTAGATCATTATAATGATGAAGCAAAATCCACACATACACTTTTAACATCTCTGTCAATTTCGTTCCACTGCCGCGTCGCCGCACGCGAAAAGAGAAATCCGATTTTTATGAAGTGCGAATAGCTACCCATCAATCATAGTTACAACTTCTGGGTAAGCCGGTGGCACAAACAAACATTATCTCAACAAAACATGCAAATTCTCCCCCAGACAATAGCCACGACCCACCGGAGGAGTATGTAAATTAGTTATGAAGAATGTCGCCTTTAAATGACGGTACGGTTAAGCTTTTAACCAAACATTCGTCAAAGCGTTTACATATAAAAAAGTAAGAAAAAGGTGTGAGTCGGGTTTCTTACTGAGAGTTCCGTACCAGGTCTTATGGCTAGACATCGTAAATAAAACAGTGAGGTCGATTTATTTACGATGACTAGCCATTGTTTTACTAACACGCGTAGACAAAGCTTCGTTCCGGTTTGAAGGGCAATGTTTCCAGAGCAACGAGACAGAGAAACGGACAGAAATACGTTATTTTGCAAAGACAAAAGGAATTAAACAATGCTAACAATGAATTATATAATAATGATCACAAACGTAGCGGCATCAATAAGAGATTAATTATATTATATCTACGGGTGACGAGGGTCATGATATGAAAATTGATATGTTCAAATATGTTGCAGAGTATCTAGGTATATCTGTGTTTCAAATTTCACCTCGATTCATTCAGACATTGCAACGTGAAACATCCAAACTTTCGAATTTATACAGTCAGTAGCTTAGCTATAATTTAAGCTATTAGCTTATGAGATAGTTATCTCTTTATTGTGGTACAAGATTACAAAATTGCAGTGAAACATTTATGAAATAGCCCCACAGATACCTTTTTTGTTAAAATTATATTTAAACGGATTAGCTTAGTAAACAATCGAGTATCAACATCTATTTTAATCCATTCCTGTTATAAAAACACACAAACGATACGAGTCACGAAAATATTTTTCCGTATAACAGAGAACCATAAAAAGTTGAGTATTTGTCATGTGAACCGCGCATACGCATTCGGTTATCAATAAAAAAGTCGTATTACGCGAACTGGGGGCATGGAATAAAACATTTCAATTTGGAGATCCGGTTACGACCCCCGTTTCAAATCTGCATTGTGGGTCTGCGGAGCCCCATATAGTAGTAGTTTTGGGTACAGTCGTGTACACATTCACATTGTTATTTTAGTCAGAAAAATGTTGCGTAGTTTATAAACGTTAGGAATGTTGGGTACATAAATTAAAGTAGGTAATATGTTTGAAGATAAACTCCTTTTGGCGCTTTAGGGAATAATGATGTTGAGTAAATTTTTAAGATGCGCGCGTACAGTCACGTTTATTCGACACTGAAGTTTACAAGTCAACATTTTAGTAAACGTTGTAACTTACTTCAGGATAATATTTCTAGCGTTGAAGATATTATCTATTTATATGGTTGAAGTTAAACTTCTTAGCACGAGGAATATAGAAATAATATAATGAACTTACTTTGTGGAAACGCAAATAAAGACTAACACAATTTTTTTGTTATAAAACTTCTCTTAGTTTCGTTTAGATGAGTGTGCGACTGATCTCCATACTACTTTGACCCTTTTTCTATCAGACTGCTCGTATCTCGAATAAGTGATAACGTTTCATGGTTGACGTTCCAAAGACTAACGTAGAGGCTTGTTTCTGCTTTTGTTTTGTGATACGAACTTCTAAGCTATGGAATACGTTACCTGAGCGGATTTTTCCCGGTGTTTACAATCTTGGTGCCTTCAAATCGAGAGTGACCCGGTTTTTTTAGGTAAACTCGCTTCTTTGTAGACCGCATCGTAGCCCTGATTTTGGTCAAGTGTAAACATTTAAAAGTAAAAAAAGTAAATAAATGTTTTTTTTTGTTTTTCACGTCACTGATTTTCGGAACATTTATATGAGACTACCTCTAAACAATGATCTACCAAACAAAAAAAAAACAAAATTGATTTATAGTTGGCGGAGATATCACACAGCATACATACAAATAAAATCATATCAAACAACCGAATTGAGAACTTTTACCTTTTTTGAAGTTTGTTAAAAAATACTGTATGTTAATAATTATTACATACTAGCAGTGCTCCGCGGTTTTACCCGCGAAGTTCCCGTTCCCGTTGTTTTTCCGGGGTAGCCTATGTGCTCTTCCAGACTATAATCTACCTGTGTTCCAAATTTCGTGATTTTAGGACGTGATTGAGCAACAAACATCCATACATTGACATTTATAATATTCGTATAATGTGTAGCTGCTTATCCATTTTTGAAATCGGTTAAAAAAGATGGTTTGTTATTAATTTGCAATCACTTTTGTACGCGACAGTCCCCGCAGCGGGATCCCCAAAACGCAGTGTGCGCTTGGTTAGGCCCGCGCCTCCCGGCCGTTACAAGAAAGGGGTAGTTAGCCGCTATTGTCTCACCCCTGCCTGCGCCTCTCATGCTCTAGGACGCGGTAAACGATACTTTTGATACGTAGACAAATGTATTGATTCGAAATTTTGTTGATACTTTTTAGAAGCAAAAATAACAAACGTAGATGCAATTGATGATAAATGGATGCAGAAGAAGAACTGCATTGATTTGAAATATTGGATTTGGATTTTTTACAGAGTCAAAAATCTGGAAATACAACTGTATCCGGTTTAAAAGGGAATGATTACAGAAGTATTACAGCGCAATTTTATATCTCTGGGGGATTTTAATACTTGCTTTGATATCGCTGCTGGCTTTGAATTGACTTCGATAAATATTTGATTCAATAATACATTTCTAAGTTATGTGATTTTAGATATGTACCTAATCTAAATAAGGTATAGCATGGAATAAACTATTCGTTATACAATGAGTTAATACGCTCCTCGACACATATTATGTTTCTTTACAGTTCTAGCAAAGAGATACCTCCCACAAACAGGCAATCCTATGCTGAGATATAGGGTAAAACACAGTATATTCTGTAAATTTAACAAACTTACAATACCTACTTAAGTTGAATGAATTTTGTGTTTTTTTTTCATATTTACTACAATTTTGAACTTAACGATCTGTTGTAATAAACAGCTACTTATTGCAACATGTAATTCAAGCTCAATTTTCTCTTTTTGAGTTCGTGTGACGCCGTGGTGAGACGTCATAATGACGAAAATTTTAATTTGAGTTTGCTTATACTTGGTTCAATTTGGAACGCGGTGGTGAATATTTAGTTTATTACTTTGTGAACTTGCATTTTAATATTTGTTATTGAATGTTTTTTTAGAAAATATCAGATACGCATTTCCCAATAACACCAGTCGCAGCGTCTCCCCACAAAGACACAAGAACACTAAGCAATGTTGACACTACACTTTACCGCCGATTCCGCTCGCATTCACTCGGGGCGCATTCACCATCATTGCTGCTAACAATTGCAGCAAAATTGTGACTGCCGAATGGATAATTTACTCGTACACTGGGTGATTTATTTTTCTCATTCTTTAACACGTAAACATTCAGGGATACATTTTGCATGTTTTTAACTTAAGTAAGTCGTCTATCGAATAGTATACGTAGGTATATCTTCACACGAACTGGAAAAGTAGGTAGGAACCAACTAAAAACGTAGTTTGCTAAAACATTCATTCCAAAAATATTTCTGAAATTTTAGAGAATAAATTTGAGATAATTACCTATAACGTTTCGACATTTGTAACGTCCATCATTCAAAGCGCCGCATTCCGAATTAGTAGGTACCTAATCAAGACATACGCGAGCCAAAACACACTCAAAAGTTTAGGGTAAAACAAATCGGTGTAGAAGTTTTAGATATTTGTGACATAAAATTACTCAGCAAAGCGGCGCGGAACCCATATGTTGTGTTCGGAACCGGATATAACTCATAATGTGAAAAAAATAGATTCTACCCTCAAAAATTTTGAGGTTTGTTTGTTTTTAAGACAAAAATATTTCTTCAATTATGTTTTTGACTTACATCAACAACAACACTTCAGACTTACAAACAACATTTTTTTTCTGATAATGGCTTTTTTTCGCATTTCTGGTTATTTGCTCAACGTTCATAGTTACCTTAGTTAACCATAGTTTCAGACTTTTGTCCGATGGATAAACTTTTGTATACTAAAAAATGGAGCATTTACTGATACTTTTACAATTAAAGATGGTAACTACAATATCACTATTCGTTTCTAGTAAATCGCAATAAAATACAAGGTTATACAAAAGTAACAAAATGCCTGAAAATTATGTATTCAGTTCATTCCTTTGAGTAAAACTCATCGTTCTAGGTAACCGTGCTATATTAAGCTAAGGTCACAAGTCGTGATCAAACGTTAACATATTTTCATATGGCTGGCCTAGTGGCTTAGTTGGTTTAGTCTGCCTGCGAAGTCGTGGGTTCGATTCTCACTCAGTGCAAATATTTGTGTGATGTATAGAAATATGTAGATATGTGTACTGTGCCTGCGTGGTTTCTATGCATAATAAGTGTGTATTTAAAGATATGTCAGTATCATATCAGCTATCAAGTCCGGATAGTACAAGTTTAGTTTAGGGCTAGGTGGTGTTGTTTGTGTAATGTCCAGTGTCCACCAGTATTTATTTATTTATTTATATAACAAATCTAATAGATTATGTAGTTGATCCATACACAATTAAAATATTTAAAACAATTTCTTTTGAAATTTCATGAATGGTGTAAAATTGTCCATAAACGCCTCTTTCGATTTAGGAATGCCGTTTGGGAAACCCTGTACAGTGTATATCAATGGCGCATGCCCTCACCTATAATTACAAAACTAACAATCCAAACCGAATCACATCTGCCATCGCTAATCCAACAAAACTACAACTATACGTATAACAATAAAACTGTAAAGTTCACGTCAAACAGTAGTGCGAACGTAATGAATGGCCTCGACATTATAACCGGACTGCAAATCTAGTAGTTAGGGGAGTGCGGCTGCTTCGGTGAGCCTCTACGGCCAGACGCTCACCACACTCCGGCGTGTTCTGTACCCACAACACTCACTTCTAAAACGAAATAACCACCACTCAACCTTTCACACAACTCCAAAGTATATACCAAAGAAAATAAGGTAGAATTTGGAGTGAAGTTTGGTTGGTTGTGAATACATTTCGTTGTCGAGCATCGCGACCGATCGCTATAACGTGTTCTTTGTCGCTTTAGCCGCGTCCCTCTCACACAATGGCATACTTATTAGGGATTTAGTCCAGATATTAGTTGGGGATGCGAGTATTGTTTGGATTTTAATAGAATTCGCCTGCGCCCCAGGCGGTTGTACTCACGGACAGGGGTGCGTGGATCGCTTCTGTTGAGGATGTTAGCGGGATTAACGGGACCAAGTTTGATTTCTCTAGTGATAACACTAATCTCTACACGTAATTTATAATTTAACTTAAAATAGTACAATTTTCCTACATATCATAAAGTATACTTCTCAATATACTGGTATTTTAGGTTTGTTAAGTATGGCTCAGCACGTTTAAAAACGTTACTCACGAAATTCTTATCCAACTTAATGTTCTAAATGTCAAATTTAAAATGTTTTGAATTTTGAATATAAGGATCTTTGTCACTCAATCACGTCAAAACAGCTGAACGGGTTGGATTGCAATTTGGTACAAAATTAGATCACAGTCTGGAATAGTTATTTAGCATAGGTATAGCATAGGTTACTTTTCATCGCGGGCAAATAAAGGAAACGCGAACTATGCGGGTAAAACCGCGAGTGATATTAAACAATGAGGCGATAGTTCACAATTTCACCATAGGTAACGCCAATGTATCATATTGTTAGAGTAATTGGAACAAAGATGCTTATGGCAGGCAGACAGACAGACAGAAACACTTTATTATGCACACCGGAAGACATTTACAGTGAAAAAACAATAGCAAAAAAAAAACTTCTAACTAGTGCCATAAATGACGGCCTTATCGCTTGGCAGGCTTGGAGGAGATAAGGATTTTTCTGCTCTACCGAACTGAAAAAAAATTCGAGACTAAAAACGTAAGAAAAATATTTAACGGATCTGACGCGTAAAAATTGCCGTGATCAGTATTGACAACAGTATTTTTCAGATGATCCAATTATAAATTAATAAAATTAGGTATTTTTCTAATAAATTGTGTTGCGTGTATAATAAATAGATACATATGAAGGAACTTCGTTCCTACCTGGACGTCTACTCAATTTCTAGGAAAACGTAATTTCGAAAAAAAAACTCGCGACTTTCCTTCTCTCGTTCTACTTCGTTTCGTCCAATACAACATTGTTTGACGTTTAAATATTCTAAGCATACTCTAATTAGAGTAAGCTTAGAACATTTGAACGGAAAAAGCGACGGATCGAAGTAGAATCGGAGTTGAAAAGTCGCGAGTTTATTTCGAAATTACGTTTTCGTAGAAGAGAGTAGACATCCTGGTGTCCCATAGCACCACATCTTTATCTTCACAAAAAAATGTTTGTCTGTAAAGTCGGTTTACTGACGATAGAACGTGACAACGTCTTAAGAAAATAGATAGATAGATAAACTCTTTATTGCACTTACATAACAAAGAAAAAAACAGAAAAAACTTATATTAAAGTAGCAATTGGCGACCTTATCGCTGAGAGCGATTTCTTCCAGGCAACCGTAGGATGGTAAAAACATAAATAAATTAATAATGGAAGACGGGGAGTACAATTAGGAGTAGTAACAATTTAGAATAACTAGCAACTAATTTAAAATACAACAATATATATATATAAATATTACATATATCGATTTTACATCCTAATACACAAATAATTTTATAATAATAGACTAATAGATAATTAATTAATAATAACATGTTTTAACAAATTAAAATATTTAAATATTAATAGATTACAATTTCATGGACTTTAAGGAGAATAATGATTTTAACTAGCTGATGACTGCAACAAGTAGAACTCTTTAACTTGGTTCTTAAAAACAGCAAGAGAAGGAGCTTGCCTAATGTTGACGGGCAAGGCATTCCACAACTGGACAGCTTGAAAAGCAAATGACTTGCCATAAAAAGTTTCGCTGCGCGCCGGCGGTGTTTCAAGGAACAAGTTATATTTTGACCTGAGCGGTAGACCATGTGCATTGCTCCAATACGTAAAAAGTTTTTTCAAATACCGCGGAAAAGAGGGGTTAAATAATACGCTATAGAGAAAATACAAAATATGAGCATTCCGACGAAAGCGAATGGGGAGCCACTTGAGCTGTATACGAAATTGAGATACATGATCATACTTGCGTAAACCAAATATAAATCTTATACAATAATTTTGGAGACGCTCAAGTTTATCTAGCTGATCTTCTTTGAGGTCAAGAAAGCAGACGTCTGCGTAGTCCAGGATGGGGAGAAGAAGAGATTGTGCAAGCGCAATTTTAGTAGTAGTGGGTAAAAAATTACGTAATCGTCTCAATGACCCGCCCGATGCAAACAGCTTACAGCTGATCGATTTTAGGTGTGATTCCCAGCTCAACGTGCGGTCAAAAATAACGCCAAGATTCTTAACTGATTCGCTATACGGTATAGTGACCCCATTAAAAACAATCTTAGGGATTGCGGACCAATCGACTCTAGCTATCATGTAAGCACTGCCGAGTATAATAACCTGGGTCTTGTTGGGGTTTACATCTAAGCCGAAGGAGTTACTCCAGTGTACAATCTGCTTAAGATCGGCATTTACGATGTCAATAGCCACACTTAAGTCAGTGAGTCGAGCTTGCGAGTAAATTTGGAGATCGTCTGCATAAAGGTGGTAGGAAGAAGTTAAACAGTGAGAAATGGAATTGATAAAGATGGCAAATAGAAGTGGTGATAGCACGCCGCCTTGAGGGACTCCAGCATTTGTACTACACCAAGACGAAAAAATCTCGTCGAGGCGAATACGTTGTCGGCGTCCATACAAGTAACTGTGAAACCAATCGATCACCGATGGAGATATGTTAAGAGAACGCAATGTCGCCAGCAAGATATCGAAATCGACGACATTAAAGGCATTACTGAAATCTAACAGAGCTAGAACAGTAAGCCTTCCGTCGTCCATACCTTTGCGAATGTCGTCGGTGATCTTAACAAGAGCAGATACAGTGCTATGCCCGGGACGGAAACCGGATTGGAAAGGATTAAGAAGGTCTTGTCTGTTGAGAAATTGGTTAACTTGAGCGTGGACAAGACGCTCAAGGACTTTGGACAGAAAAGGAAGAATAGATATAGGACGATATTCGGAGAAGGAGGTCGGATTTGGTTTCTTTGGCAATGGAATGAGCTGTGCATCTTTCCAGATAGCTGGAAAAACACCACAAGCGATTGAGTTATTAAAGATGGAACATAAGACGGGAAGGATGGCGTCAAGAATGGGCAGTAGCATGTTGCGACTGATATTATCACCGCCAACAGCATTGGAGGAAATCGACATTACACTCTTCTTAACATCACCTTCAGTGAATCGATTAAACGTAAAAGGAGAATAATCAGGAGTTGGAAGAGCAGAAAGATAATTTATCGTAGTATTTTTTACAGCATTCGTCATAGTAGATGCAGAGGAAAAATGTAGGTTAAGAGCATTTATGTCTATTTTATTTGAAGTTAAATTTTGAGGTGATTTGCCAACTCCCATAGATTTGAGAAACTTCCAGACTTTACTTGGATTTTCATTAGTGACAGCTTAAAATACTGATGGAATGGTAGCATTTTTCAAAAGAAAATTTTAATTTCATCATGCAGCCGGCTTCATCGAATTGTAAGACGTTATCACGTCAAAAAACAATGGCGTCGCATTTGACGATCTTTGGCAGGTCTATTTGCACCTGGGAAACGTCTCATTGAAAATTGATTAGTAAATAAACTGAAGCGAATATTGATTTTATCACAAATAGAGATTTCTTTCAGACAACCGTAACATAAAATGAGGGATTGATACTCACAGTATGATACCTTACTACATGATACGTACCTACACATATTTTACAACTTTTTAGGACCAAAACTGTAGAGCAATTAAGAATACAGTCCTTTTCGAAATTCAGACGCTAGTTCGTAAATAAAAGTAACGTTGAGAGTGAGTTTGCTCAGCGGATATTCATAGTTGGATGCACACCACAAGGATGCTGTGTGCCCCCAGGATGCGCCCCAAGTAGTAGTGGATCGATGCCCCCTCCATATCGCCCCTTATTGAAAATTATAACAATGGCACACCGCGCGCGCGACGCCCTCTTAACACTCACTGATTTCGGACGTCATATGAGGACATGCCGCGTATTGCGATAATCTTTCTGAGACAGAGCGTTTGTTAATGATGAAATATTCTTGAAGTTTATGAAAATATGAAATTTAGGCGCACCACACTTTTTACGGGCTGTGAATGAAACTCAACGTGACGCTATGAAATGAAACGGAAATGAAAGAAATCTTCGGGTGAACTCGGGACCACCACCTGTTCCAGAGCGAGAGAGATAGTCTACTGCTGTTGTATGTCTGCTGTCATTGCCTTCTTTAAATTTATTCTTGGCAATGGATACTAGTCCTTCAGCCGCATCACTGTCGTGTCACTGTGTTTACTATATTCAATGCATATGTAATATTTTTTTTTCATTTTAAATTGTTAAAATTATTCAATAGTTTCAAATAGATAGTTATTTCTTATTTTAGTTTTCACTTCTGCCGTGCGGTCTTTAGCACACATAAATTACCCATTGATTAAATGAAGCTAGCTAGATTAACGAAATAATGATACACATGTTTTACAAAATTATAAAGACAAAATGTGTGAAGATAGTAGAGTAGTCAAAACAAATGCCGTTTCAAAAAAAAGTTTAAAGAAACTAATACATCATTTGTGGAGGCGGCCATCTTGAATAGATATTAACCAAACATAGCTAACAACCACCGCACGGAAATTAACCTTCAAACAAAAAACCGCATCGAAATCGGTCCATCCACACACACACTCAGACACACAGACAGACATCGACGTCAAACTTATTACACCTCTTTTTATGGTGGGGTTTTTTTTTTTAACTTTTATATGTTTACACTTGACTGCCATCTCGCCTGATGTTAAGCGACGATGCGGTCCACGATGGAGCGTGTTTACCTAGAAAAAACTCTGGATTTAAAGACACAAAGACTGTAACTATCGGGAAGAACCCACTCAAACAACGTATTCCACAGCCTAGACGTTCATATCACAAAAGTAGAGTCAAAGCTTTTCGTTAGTGTTTTTGGAACATCAACCACGAAAAGATGTCGCTTTATCAAGCTACGAGCATTTCGAGTTCATGCATTAATATTAATGAAAACAATGAGATTTCAATATCAAAACAGTTTAATTATTGTGTAACCAATATTGCAGAAAAGGATGATATATTTGAAACGTACCTTTTTTAACTGGAGATAATAATACACTGTCGCATACATACAGTGGACACCAGCGGCATAATTTTAAGAACCTTCTCCTTTATTAAAATCGGTAATTGCGATTTCTCAATCAATGACCGTATCCATACTATGAAACATCGTGCGTGGACGTGTTAATATATCGGTCGAGTCGCGGGGAGCGGGTACGGGGGGGGGGGGGGGGGGGGGGGGGGGTGGTGCAGGGATTATAATGAGGCACGACCCCACTAAGTATTTTCGACATGCGTCGCCGGCGCCCGCCAAACATTCGGGGGTAACGAGTGCGGGCAAATTGCAACCGGGCGAAAAGTAGAGGCGATTGAACTTTACATGACGAGATGCATTTTTTAAAGGGACCTATGTTGATTGGCCTCAGTTCGCCTCTTTACTGCGTGACTTTGAACTAGCTAACACAGAAACAGCAACCTCTAGAAAATTCAACACAACAACAAAAATGTATCGGGTTAAACTCGCCTCTTTACTGCGTGACTTCAAAGTCTAGCTAGCAAAGAAAACGTGTTAAAAGCAGCAGGGCTGTGTAGTATACTGAACTATCTAATTCTAGTAATACTTGTTAAAGCTGTGTGAGTATTTGTGCTCAATTACGTCGAAATCGAAACTGCTGAATGGATCGAGTTAAAATTTTAAACATACTTAGTTTATAGTCTGGAATAGCACATAGGTTTTTATCGCCGTAAAATCATAGGAACGGGAACCATGCGGTTTTTTTTTAATTTAAAAATTTCACCTCCACGGACTCCTAGGTCCATGCCTTTTCTTAACGTTTTATACATTATTTAATTTTTTGTTATTTTCCTTTGTCTAATGCAGGATGACTTAAATATTAGATCAGACTTCTAAAAAAAAACATGCATCTACATATTTATAAAATAAACAATTTAAACATATTTTGCAATTAAAGCTTCACCCCGACCCAGAACCTCCATCACCGCTGCATTTTGATCTTCAATGGCCATCTGGAAGTCATAGTCTCTGATGGCACTAGGTGGCGCGGTCGATGTTCGCAACACAAAACGACAAATCGCATCATCCTCGACGTCGTCGGTGTAGTAGACAAAGGTTAAACCGCGGGTTAAGCCGCGGGGCGTTACTAATTAACTATATTTCCCAAAACATAACTAACTACTTACATAACTAGTTACAAGCTTTATGTACAAGTACACAAGTAGGTATGCTTTTAGGTAGCTGTTTTTAATGGTTATACAAATATTTAGGAAAAAGGTAGCAAGTATCAAAAACATGTACATGTATAGGCAGGGTATCTGATCTGTGTGTATAGGTAAGCCTATTGCAGCACAGCAGCAGTTTCTTCTTAAAATCAAATCAAAATCAAACGTATCATGTTTTTTTAACTGTAAGATCGTATAATATTAGCAAATATCATAACTGTATTGAAATATTCTAATATAATTGTGAATTATCTAAATGTAAACTATATCCTGAACAAATAATTAGGGTCATTACATTGAACTCTTAAAACATTTACTTAGTTTTATCAAAGGGTTATTACATTAAATTACTGAATTTTGGACGACATTTCTCAAACACAATAACCATCTAGCCCCAACCCAAGCAATGCTCTTACCTACTATGGGAGCCAGATAGCTGATTTATAATAATTATATATTTTCAAATACACCCTTATTGTACATAGAAACGCCAACACATATCTATACCTACTTATAATAAAACTGTAGCGAGTCGAATTCTGTACATTGAAGATATTTTGAAAAAAAAATTTTGGAGGCACTCCATAGTCGATACTGATGGCGAAACTGCATTTTTTTTTTTATATGTCTGTCTGTCTGTCTTTCTGTATAGGAAACTCTCATCACGCCGAAACTACTGATTCAATTCTAATGAAACTTGACATGATTTAAGATCATACTAAGGAGATGGTAGCTGCCTTCTTTTAATCCCAAAATTCTGCACGGTTTTCTTGCAGAAAGGGGTGAAAGTCAGAATGTGTAAGTATTTGGTTGTAACTCATGTTTGCGTTGTTCAATTTAATTAATTCTTATTTTGTTAGAAAGAACACATTTTTAATATAGTCCCATCAAAATTTTAACATTATTGTGTTGGCAGGTTAATAATAATAGGTTAATAATAACTTACTTCACTTAAATTCTTATGCTCCAATTGTAAATACGTTCGTCAGAAAACTATTTTAAAGCTTTTTCCAATAAGACAGACCAATCTAAGGGGCCAATCATCCCCCAAACTCAATTATTTTGGAGTTGTTAAACAAAACGGCAGACGGAAAGTGTCTGGGTGTATTGGGACTATGTTTTTAAGGACATTGCCTACAACATACGTGAAAACCACTTATTAGAAAATACGTGAAGTAAGTAATGTTTGTATGTACCTTCATTACCCCATATCTCAAAATTGGCCGTCTACGCAAGTTAACGAGTAAGCATGTGTACTCAATCGTCCACATTTCATTCATCAGAAAATATGTGACGTCTGGCAGCTCTGGGATCTTGGACTATCATCTGTCGTCAGGTGAACCTGACATTCACTACAGATGGCAGCTCATGGTACGAAACACGAGCGGCCCCACCTATGAGGCGAATATTCGTAACGTGTTGGCGCAACAAAAACATCGTATTCTGACTAAGACGATGTTGGTGTCTACATTAGCAGGCTAAGATTCATGTCAAATTAGTGCGATGTATTGTGCTTTGATTATTTACTTGTCTAGATAGACCGCTCCGCGTAGAAACATCAGAAATATAAGTTAAGTTAAGTTCGTCCTGTCGGTTTAATTGTCGCAACAATGATTTGCGCGGTTTTGTGACATTTGAATATTTGCGCTATAAAAGTCTGCATAAATTACCAAGGACGATTGAAAACAACTAAAACTATTAGCTGATATCGGTAAGTAACCTTTACATTACCATTTAGTTAAAGAAGTAAACGATAGATTTTTAATACATATTTATATAACTTTGTCTCAAGACGGCGTCGTTTGCCGCCAAATTTACAGGGTTGCCTGTTCTGAATTTAATTTTCCGTTAGTGTACTGTTAATTTTTAACGAGAACGAGAGAGCTACTCCGCGAGATCCTGAATGCGTGCGAACGTCGGGAGCAGGTCGCCGTCATCTTCTGCAACTTGTCCAAAGTGCAACTGATTTGCATGATCTTATCCCACATTGTCCTTTTTTATCGGAATGCTCGTAGCTCAATAAAGTGACATCGTTTCATGGTTGATGTTCCAAAGACACGAACGAAGAGATTTGACTCTGCTTTTGTGACAAGAACGTCTACACTGTGGAATACGTTGCCTGAGTGGTACAGTGGGTGTTGCGCAGGGTTCATCAGTCTCTAACGTCTTGTTGAAGTGAAAACTTCTTTAGGCGCGCCTAGACAGATATTTCGTGGGCTGTGAATTGGATTCTAGCGTCACGCTCGGATATGATAAGAAATCTTCGGGTAAACTCGGGACCATGGCTATTGGCCATGAATTAAATTAAAACAAATTATGGGTCCTTCTAAATCGAAATATATTTTACCCACTTTTACTTTTGAATTACTTTTGTCGCAATTACAGCGTAACGCGTCATCTAGACAAGTCAATAATCAAAGGCATTGTGCCGAATAGGGTTGTTCAGATTGTTGTGCGTCGAGACGTAGGCAGTAATTTAAAAATGAAGGAAATAGTGGCTTTGCATCATATGTCAGTAAACTGTCATTTATTAAAATTGTACGAGTATCATTTACGAAATAATATGAAAAAGAGAAGAATGAGGAGATGGTAGATGACTACTATTCATAGAAACCGAACGATGTAAGTATTCTGGAAAGTAATCTTTTCTTACCGCAGGCGCAAGAAGATAGCCGTGAGTGTATAATAATTGTTGACGATTGGTTGGAACATTTTCTTTTTCTATTTTTAATTTGATTTTATATTATATTTTTCCTGTGACTTCAGTTGTTGCTTTAGTTACCTTGGTTAAGGAGCGTTTTGGTATTTTAATATTTTTACTATCAATGTGTGCCTCTCTCATTTCCTATATTCACCAGCTAGTTACATTCCACCGCTCCCTAATAATTATAATTTCACTTTGTTTTTCTCATGTACAGCACAGGAATGGAAAGTACCTATGTATTTTACTTACTTAGCCGCAGTGGCACGGAATTTTCTGGATTTGGACGTATGTCAACATCTGGCTTTGAAATACTGCTACAAAAGGTCGCACCATTAATTACCAATAATAGTTTAAAAAACGAAAAAACACGCTTTTAGCACGCACTAAAAATTACAAAAGCATTTCAAATAGCCTGTCCACCATCTTGGACGTCCGCCATATTGAATTTAAGTCACATGACTATTTTTTTCGTATTTCTGACAGCAAACCCTTTCATTTGATACCCATATTATGCGGGTGGATTTCAAATAGCCAGTCCGCCATCTTGGGGAGGGCGCCATATTGGATTTGTAATGACGTTTACTTTTTATGTCATGTATTGTCATCAGAATTCAGAGCGTGTGTAAAATTTAATCCTAATCAAAGACCGGAAAGTGGGTCAAATTAAGATTCCAAGATTTTCTTACATACATACTCGTAGTTAGTTACCTACAAGTGAAGTTAACAAAAGCGTGTTAAAAAAAAAAAGATCAGAAAAGCTAGTAAAGCTTTCCAATACTTAAGTCTTAAACATTCCTTTTGTGACGTTTGAAATTGATTGTATGAATTGTATAATTTATGGGGAACCTTACCTGAAATAAATGAATTTTGATTTTGAATTGACGTAAGTCAAGCGAATATTGCCGCGACAAATCCCTATGATTCGCGCCAGTTTACCAAGAGCTCTCCGATGTTTCATCGTTTTGTTGCACATACATTGCGATAACACGATGTACCCGGCCACACTAATCGCGCTAACACGAATATTCGCCGTAGGACGCATATGAGTCCGCACCATTGAAAATGTGTAATGTAGTATTTGTTGTTGTAGCGGCAATATAAATACATCATCTGTGAAAATTACAACTCTCTAGCTATCACCGTTCTTGAGATACAGTCTGGTGACAGACGGACGGACGAACGGACGAACAGCGATGTTTCAGTAATAGGGTCCCGTTTTTATTATGTACCTACATATATTATATGGAAAACAGGGAGGCAGTTTTTTGAATATTAACAAAAACTGGATGACAAGATGATCAAGCCCACTACCAGTCGGAAGCGTGCCCAGCACGCTGAATAGCAATGTTTATGCGTTGGGCCAAATAAACGCCAGCATTTTGGTCACGCGTTGCGTCGGCCAAGCGCTCGGAAAGGCTTTTGAAGATGAGGTGAGCTCCCGGCCTTCACAGGCACGATGTCTCAACCCCAAAAGACTTAAATATAAAGCCACTACCGAGGGTTGCATATTTCCGCCATTTGAGACGCTCAGCTAAATTAGCCGCTGCACTGGACCTACCATGTGTCTCTGGAAGATGTGATGGTGCCAGAGTATCGACGCAAGCAGAGCTGCGTCTCACACTAGGGGCCGACTCAACTTTCAAAGCACAAAAGTCTTGCCGTCAGGTCTTTTTCATCGTCACGCGTAAAACCACTCCGGTTTGAGTATGGCTGGGACATTGGCGGTGGAAAAAGCCAAAGTTTTGTGAGTGAATTGTCCATCATTATCTATTTATCTGGACGACGTAGTCATAGCTTCTTAAATTAGTCGAGTGAACTTTTTACTTGACTAGAAGTTAGTTGACGTGAAATGACAATAATTGAAGTCGGTTTTTGTTCTTTCGGATATTATTTCACTCCAAATACTGTACTAAATTTAGTATTCAACAAGTTTCGGTGACCAAAGCAGAACGTTGTTTTTCTAAAATTGAATAAAATGTTATCTTACTACTAAGTATTATTATGTATATTATGTATAGGTTTGATTTGGTTGAAATTTGAAACACAGATAGTTTTTAGTCTCACATACTACTTATCATCTCGGAAAAAGTATGGGCCCTAACTAAACAAATATTAACGACAGAACGACATTACCAATTAGATTGTCATTTGAAACACACATGGCTTAGAGTCTAAAATATCACATCGGCTAATAACTTTATCACCTACTTAGGATATCATCCTGTAAAAATGTATAAATGGGTAAGTATCAGATCACGCACATCAGCTACAGACTCTTTTTAATGTATCCTATAAAAATCCTACCAACTTAACACTGCGGCTTTGTTCGATACTCCACAACCTTACTACGAGTGTGTTTGATGTTGCCAAAAATATAAAATATGAAGTTGCTAAACTCGAATAAATATATTTTTGTGTGGAAAAACAAATTCACTCGGTTTGTGTAATGGCCACCCATCCAAATATTTTTACGTTAGTACTAATAAGGTCGCAAGATCAACGTACGCGAACGAAGTAGCGGGTTCAGCTAGTAGTAAATATATATATGTATTTGTGTTCGTCACATGTGTAATCGCAACTCATGGGAATGAAACTCACGACTACAGCTTCGCAGGTAGACTCACTACTAACTAAGTCAATCCGGTCAACCAAAATATTATTAACTATCGAATGTTATGGATCAGTCTGAAACAAGTTAACTTAAGTAATCGTATACAGTGCCTACGTTTGTTTGGCCACCAAAGACGAAAGAGAAACGCAACAGCTCATTTCTCGAAACAAAAAGTTATTTTCGAAACTTGCGATTTGGAGTCTAAAGATTATAACACAATTAAATGATTTATCGTTGTTTTTATGTATTTTTTTAAGTGTGTAGTAGCTAAAGTAAACCGAGGCACGCGCACCAAATTTTTTAACATACGCTTTCGTCCCAGTTTCGATCCCCTTCGTAGAACCAGGGATGTTGGCAAAATAGTGGAACGAATTTCATTATTTTGTCGCGTGGGTGCCATAAACGAGCCACAATGCGGCCAGCCTGAGATCTGTCATTAGCCCGAGAAATCTTTTATCTTCACAAATATACTGGGAATGTTAAAGAAACCGGTCATTGTTCGTCTGCTATGCTCGCTTTGTGTTATTGTTTTTAGTGTTTTGTCGTCTTTGTGTGATTGTTAGGAAGTTAAATGTAGTTAAGTGTATTGTGCTTTTTGTGTCCGATTTCACGGAGCTACATGATGCTTTTGGATGCTGTGGACGTATAGAAGCAACGTTTATGAGAGTCGGCGGGACCTGTCGTTGAGATTGAGGTGTTCACTATGTTATTAGTCATCACCTATAGTGTGCTTCCTGTGGTGTTCTATTATTTAGACGTTAGAGAAAACGGTGAAGGAACTCCGGGTTGGCTTATTATTAAACAATTTATAATAGAAACTCATCAAGAACTTCAAATAATATGTTAAATTTACAGAGAATAATAGAATAACATGTTTGGGTCTTTGTTATTCTATCACGTTGGAATTGATGAACAGATAAGGTTAGGTATACTTGGAACACAATTATATTATAGTTTGGAATAACACTTTTTATTGTAGAGAAATTTCAGAAACGGAAAACACGCGGGTAATTTCGCAGATCGCTACTAGTCATTTAAGTACAAAAACCGAATTACCATAATGCATATAAGGCGCCAAAAATTTAACAGAAAACAATCACCCCATTTACCCTCCAAATGCCCCGGGAAACGGCATTACTCAGCATTTGATGGGGCAAAGCTTTTGGACAGTCTGTTCCAGCCACACAAACAAAATATCGATCGTCCAAGTCCTGACGGGATCTACGAGAACATTGAGGCGGGCCCGAGAGTACTGAGGCTCACCCGGCCGCGTTATGCTGATGTCTCGACCTCATTTCCCCCTGGAGCAGTGTCTTCAGGCATCCTGTCCTGGTAAGGAAGCTCACCTCGACATCGGGTAGGTACTCAGCGTCCCCAACATGAGACAAGCAAGAATACATGATAATGATGACTGGATAACAATTTGTCAACAGTTAACCATTGAGCAACTTTGACATTGGCTGATAACTTTTCGTAAAAGCTTTTTCATAGGTACCACCATCTCGCCTGATGTTAAGCGATGATGTGGCCTACGATGAAGCGTGCTTACATAGAAGAAACCGATTCACTCTTGACTTGAAGACACCAAGATTACAAATATCGAGGAAAATCCATTCAGATAGCTCATTCCACAGCCTAGACGTTCTTATCACAAAAGTAGAGTCAAACATCTTTGTTCGTGTCTTTGGAACATCAACCATGAAACGATGTCACTTTCTCGAGCTACGAGCAGTTCGATAGAAAAAGGTACAAGGTGGTATTACATTATGCAGATCAGTCCCGCACTCTCCGAAGTGTATCCGAAGTGTAAGTGTGAAGTGTGCAAACAGCCTACTTGAATTTAACTGCTTTCCATATAATTCTTATGGTTATAAATTCAATTCTATTCGAATAAATTATATTTGGTTTCTATATAATTCTTATGACTATGAAGAATGAACTACCAAACAAAAAAATAAACCTCAAAATTTACTAAGAATTCGCAGAGCTATCGCTTAACACACCTACAACATCAAAAACATGCAGACTAATAGAGAACCTCCTTCTTTTTGAAGTCGGTAAAAAATGTTAGGTACAATTATTTCATAGTAAACGTCAGGGGAAAATGTATAATACTTCGTCCAAAATCCATTCAAATCCTATCCAGATGTGAAAAAAAAAACTATTATAGCTAGTTAAGTTGTTGTAGGAAGATGAATATTCTCGTCTGCAACCGCCCTAAACCAAACAATACGCCTAAATGGCTCAAAATATTTGTTCGGCGAAACTGCCAATATGACATTGAGAGAAACAATCAAGTAACACCAGTGGCCATCCAAATGTACTTTTATTTATGGCAACAGAAGCCGGTTGACCATAAAATAAGGAGCGCAAAAAATGGGACTCATCGCTAAAACAGAAGTAATACTCTTTCAGAACACTCGGCTAAAACTCAAAGCCTTTGAATTCATTTGCCGACCAAAACGTTAATAATTTCTATACCGATTCGATCTTGTCTGAAAACTTGATAGGTGCATAATCCGTAGTTTATAGTCATATGATTTTTTTTACTCGTGATATGAATCAGTCATTTACTGCGGGATTTATTTATTATTTACTGATTTTGTTATTTAAAATGCCGGAAGACTTAAATATTAAATATGTTCTTGAAAACTGACAAATATCTCTACAACCGTTTATATTTCTTTCTTAAAGCCTCACCGCTGCATTTCAAACTTTTATGGCCATCTGGAAGTTGTATCTCTGATGACTTTCGGTGGCCCATCGACGTTCGCTAAACGAGATGGAAAATCACATCATTCTCGATACACTCATCGTCAAGATACTTACCTACAGACAGACTAGCAGCATCGTGACTTTGTATATAACTAAAGACAAAAATAATAAAGAGTAACTAAAAAGTGTCATATGGTTACATATTTACATAGAATAGATTTGCGACTATAGACCACTAGTGCCACAGACGTATTATAAAAAGATAAACAAAAGGAGTTGTATTAAAGTTACGTACAGCAAAAATTTCCTCACATGACTAACCACAGTAGTAGCGTGGACGATAAGGCCATGCGTGTGAATATATTTGCTGCAATAAAAACATTTACTCAACGAGTCTTAGGTGGGCTAAAATATTCCCAATTTTCAAATAGTGTTAAATCGAAATAAAGATTTTCGTTTGTGACCTCGATCTTTCTCCAAGACGGAAATACCTATGCTATCAAGTAAAGTTTTTATCCAAAATATTTATATCGTCTTTATACCAAATCGTTTCACATTACGGAACTGTCCATACTATTGAAATCCTTGACTAATATAAAAAAAATATGATCTAAATGAAATACGACTCTATTCACGTCAAAACAAAATCAAAGATAACGGCACTCTTTCTTTGCCCAAAACCATAACAGAGATCTGTTAGCATTTCTTTTATTGCCTAACAGAACCACACTACGTCACAGGACGAGATGGTCCCGTTACCATCATAAACCTTCAAAATAACGGACTAACTGGACCATTTTACCCTTTCACGTTATGAATAATTACACAAGACACCGTAATGGTATTACTGTTGGTTTTACAAAAGCCAGCTTTACAATGAATAACGCTATTCGTCCTTGGAATAGAAAGTACAATGGACTTTCTCCGTGAAAGGGTACTTCCTAGTTCTGTGACGAATGAACTGTTTAAATTGTAACAGTTCGTTTGAAGGTTAATACATCGGTTGACAGTTCTTGAGACGTATTTAAGGTTTGCAGCACCTCATGTAGTTACATGAGGAGGTTAAAGTTTTAAAGAGCGGCACCACTTACGGATGATAAAATGTAATATGTAAAATAATTTGCATGTAAAAGATTAGTACGACTTTTATATCATTGAGTTTCTATGGTGTCGATCTCACTTTTCACAAATCAAGTGTTACTAACTTTCTTAATTCTAAAGATCCTATGCATTTGGTCGAATCGTTTTTATTATTGAATCGGTACAAGTAAGTGCTATACTTTACGCTAAGTATACAGAAAATATACTTAGCGTAAAAATACAGTGAAATAAACGGTCGCACGGCGTCCACTCGTTGTCGACAGTGGTCCACTGCTGGACGCCGCGTTATCACCAATAAACGTCGCGCGGTCAACCAGTGGACGTCGCTTGGTCCACGAATTTTCGAAAAGTCTGTTAACAATTGCCTCTAGGTCTACATGTGTGTTTCGTAATGTCAAATTTTGCAGACCGTGAATTGGCACTCATACCTCTGCTGTGGCGCTTGATTAAGAAGTAAATGAAAGACGAAATCATTCGCGGGCAGCGCGCGGTCTACTCGGAACCCGCGCGTTGGCAGTCAACGCAAGGCAAGCATGCGAGCAGCCAGTTGTTACCGAGTGGTCCACACGGCGTCCGCGCGTGGAGGGCTTACGACCGAGGCGATCCGGTGACGCTACAGAGTTGATATAGTGAGCGCATACCCATACAAGTCCATATAAAGAATACTAGCCGTAGGAGGCGAGGCGGTGCGGAGTGGGTGCCGGGTGCCTTCAATGAGCAGTGGCCTTAAAATCTGTCTGCGTATTAAAATTGTAAGTAGTGTTACGTTATAAATCTAAGATTAATTCGCAGATTATAAACTCAACCTACTGCAGGTTTATAATATCACATTTTTTTAGTAAAAACTGTCAGTATGTATTTACAAATTTACAGTGACATATCCATCGGGAAAAGCCCATTCAAGCAAAACATTTAACAGTCTAGTAGTTCGTATAACAAAAGTGACATCAAACAAATTCGTGCGAGTCCTAGTGACGTCAACAATGGAATGTTGTCGCCTTATGAATAGTTCGATAAACAAAAAAGTACTAGGTACTCTGAAGGTACTATTTTTTTTTGTTGATTTAAAAGCACTATTGATGAATACTCAAGTACACTCGAGCACAACCACATCAAACAAATTCGTGCGAGTCCTAGTGACGTCAACAATGGAATGTTGTCGCCTTATGAATAGTTCGATAAACAAAAAAGTACTAGGTACTCTGAAGGTACTATTTTTTTTTGTTGATTTAAAAGCACTATTGATGAATACTCAAGTACACTCACACATTCTTTTAATCAGTTTTTTTTACTTTTAACACGTTTAACACTTAACCGATAGCCGATACCTCGGTGACGCGACGATGCGGTCTACGATGGCACGCTCCATCGTAACCTACATCGTCGCTTACCTAAAATAAATAAATAAATATTGGTGGACAATTCACACACAACACCATCTGACCCCAAACTAAGCAAAGCTTGTATGATGGCGGCCAGATAACTGATATAATTACTTATATATATTGTTTTTTTTTTACCGTGGGCAGAGCCTTTATTAACAAAACTAAAATACAATGAGAACTACACTACGCTACATACCTAACAACTACTTACACTAAGCACATTACTTATACATATAGTTTTAAATACATACTTATTATACACAGAAACACCCAGACACAGTGCAAACATTTGAATACATCACACAAATATTTGCACTGGGCTACTACCAACTAAGCCACGCGGCCAGTCAAAAAAATGTTTGCCTGTAAAGTCGGTTTACTGACGATAGAACGTGACAACGTCTTAAGAAAATACTGATGGAATGGTAGCATTTTTCAAAAGAAAATTTTAATTTCATTTGTTTAATAGATTTGTATGTAAAAATTTAGTCATTTTCAATCAAAACAATGCAAAAAAGCTTTTAGATGCCGGGGATCGAACCCGGGGCATTTCACATGCAAAGCGAACGCTCTACCACTGAGCTACATCCCCACTTAAAATATCGTCCGATACAACCCTTCGTTGAGTTCTTCTTGCGTACTTGAGGGGGAGGAAGCTTGAAATTGGCAGGGGGTGGGGAGTGTCCGTTCTATCTATATTATCTATTCTATGCCGGAGTTCATCAAATTGGACGCTTTATGGATTATTAATAATCTACTTCCGGAAATATGTAATGATAAATACTTAAAAGCTTATGACGATTTTGATCAATAGAAAACAACAAGAAAAGTGAATTGTCTCGCACACGATATGAAAAGTAGAGTATTCACCTCAGGCATTACCAGGCCCATTACACAAGGCAGTGCTTTACTCCCTTGGTGAATAATCTACTATTAAATCATAGTTACGCTCGATAATTATTTCGATTGAATAGTAAAGCCTTCGATTTTTTACTCATCGTGAAATAGTTCTGTTAACTTATTGTTTTAATTTTGTCAATTATAGCATAACCTACAATCGCTGCACTAGCGGACCGATGCTATTCATTTTAATGATGAAAGCACGAATATTCGACAATATATCACTAAATATATAATTAATATCGACAGAATCATTACCTTTATCGCTGTAATTATCGTTGCTTCACTTTTCACTTTTCACTGCACTTGATTTCATATTCAGTGAAATCATAATGTTTTTGTTTTATTATTTTCATGATCTATCATCTATCATTTCAACCGAATAAAAAAATCTGGTAATACAATTCATAATCTGCATCTGCCATCTATCGCATTAGAACAACGGAAGTAAGCTCCGCGCCATCACTGAAGTCCTATGGCGAAATTATTGAACTAAGCCATTATAATATCATAGGTTTCATCTGTCATTGTAGAATACGACAGTGGCTCCTTTCGCCAACGGTCATGAGTGGTGGCGCGAACTCTATAATATGATGTCATCCAGCGGCAAGTAGCTGGTAAACTACTGCCGCTAGATGGCATTATCATATTTGAAAATAAAATGTTTTCTGTACAAATTCTAATCATATAATTTCATATACATTTTTAAACTGTCTTCCATTTCAATGCATTTAAAATATAATATACGTATATTTCCTAGCTAATAGACATTTTCCTGTGTGTCAAAAATAGCTCCTATTCGCCGGCAATCAACGCAACATGCGATGGAAGTTTCATACAATGTTGTTACGACCGATACAGTATAGATGGCGCTAAAACAATATTTTTTAAATCACTCATATCTTCAATTGATGTTTAAAACAAATTGTTACATACTAAAATAATTAACTGTTGTTTTTTTTTCAGATATTTGTTAGACAACGCGATCATTATAAAAGGCCGCCGTGTTTTAGACATCGGAGCCGTCTTTTATTCCGCTTTTATTGATAGTCGTTGTCAAATTGTCCTGTATTTAAAATTGTTTTGCTTTACAAAAAGTAATCAGTAGAATTTAGTCATTTTCAATCAAAACAATGCAAAAAACAATGCAAAAAGAAAATTTTAATTTAATTTGTTTAATAGATTTGTATGTAAAAAGTTATCAGTAGAATTTAGTCATTTTCAATCAAAACAATGCAAAAAAGCTTTTAGATGCCGGGGATCGAACCCGTGGCATTTCACATGCAAAGCGAACGCTCTACCACTGAGCTACATCCTCGCTTGAACTACTGGTCGAAATAATTAATACAACTGTAACAAGGTAACGACCGTCGGTCGTTACCTTCCAAGGTAACGCTACATGACGTCATGTTTTGCGGGCGTGCAGCCGGCTTCATCGAATTATAAGACGTTATCACGTCAAAAAATAAACCATAGCATAACAGCATAAGTAGCCTATTAAATGTGCCCACTGCTAGGACTCGGGGCCTTCTTTCACGAGGAGAGCGTCCAAGCCATAATCCACCACGCTGGCCCAGTGCGGGTTGGTGGACAACACATGATCTCGAAAGATTCTAGGTACATGTCGGTTTCCTCATGATGTTTTCCTTCACGTTTTAAGTTAGCAGTATCACGAACATGACTTCGAAAAGACAATGGTCCGCTTGGGATTTGAACCCGCGGGGCTCCAGATCGGCAGTCGCCGTTCTCCCGACTATAGCAGCCGTCTAAACCAACCAACTTAAAAGAAACCAATTAAATTTATTTGAAAACACTGAGATTGGAACTATTGGGAAAACCCACTCAGGCTACGCATTCCACAGCTTAGACGTTCTTATCACAAAAGTAAAATCAAACCTCTTCGAATGTCAACCATAAAAAATTGTCGCCATAATCAGTAGGTAAGTTTAATCAGTATTACCTATAAGCTGTATCTGTATGTAGTTGAGATTAGCTCAGATTACTAGCCTTGTTAGCACAGCCTCGCTGACATAACAGTTAAGATGTCACGTGGCGCCCTCCTTGATATATAACGGCGGGAAGTATGGACGTAGGTAGGTTATAGTACACACAAGTTAATTTCATGCTTCGATTGTTACCATTGTACGAAAATAAGACGTATTTAGAATGCAATAACAATTATAGTTCTTAAACCTTCGCGATTTGAACTCATGGAAACATTACACAAGACAATATTAGGGATTTTGGAAGACCTAATGATGGAGTTCATATCCGTATTTAGGTACATAATTACGTACGAATTTACATAATTTACATTAGGTACTTATTATTATATCTTATAAGAATGTATTTATTTTGTTAATTAGAAGCCCAGGTCCAACAATCAAACGTATCAAATAGCGTTTGAACTGTTGGGAAACCATGGAATCGGGAAACAAAACGTAAGTTGTGAGTCAATGGCAATCTGTAAGTTTTCAAAACTCGAAGCGAAAGAATAAAAAAAATAAAAAAATGATGGAGATGGAGATTTCTTCAATGCTCAATGAGACGACCTGGGGGTCTACCGCCTAAAGAAAAACGCTTTGATGCTTTGACGCTTTGACATTGCCGTCTCTTTCATTTCAAGCGAGAAGAAAAGAGACAGCAATGTCAAAGCGGTAGAAGTGCTGGATTTGTTTCAGGTTTGATCACAACCACTGTAATGCTGTTGATACGATGAGGTAATTAAATAACAATTAAGATTGCAAAAACACTAGTTAAAGATAGTTTTCAATTCTGGCGAAAGTGTCACAAAAGTTTTATTTTGTTTGCAATGTTTGATAAGCAAGCTTATACCAATATCAAGTTGAGATAATATGTATTCGCAATTTATCACTCTTAGGTATTCGTGATTCTGAAAGCAGCTCATTAAATTTGGTATTAGAACATAATAATCGTACCTATTAATCGTACTTATTTATTCATTAAAATATTAAATTTTTATAAAGGTCAAATCTTGTAGTTCAGAACGTAAATCAAAAAATAGATAAACCTATAATCATTAAATGAACACAATAAGCAAAACAGCAATGTATGATAATGTCTATAAAATACATCATAGTACCAAAAATAAATACGTAATGGTTACTTAAAATTGGGAAAGGAAAGAGGAATCATCGAGAAGATAACAGTCGTATAATAATTGTTCTACATTAAAACCACATCCGCGTACCTACATGTTTAAACACTAACAGACCTGATAGTAAGCTTGCTGAGGTCAAAAACAATGCACACTCTATCACAAAACGTACCTTTTCACTCTGACCTAGATAAGTTCTAGAATGTACCTCTCAGGGAACAATGACGCTCACAAACTTAATTCGCTTCAAAGCTTTTCCTACGTACGTATTATGAAAATTATACCAAACCGTGTGTTAAGAATTCAAGGATGATCCAAAACTTTGACATTAAATTGAATACTAAATTGATATTTCCTGTTAGTGATGTCCTAGCGATAAGGTCGCCAGTTGCTGCTTTTTAGCTTTTCAGTGTGTTTTCTATGAAAGTGTAATTAAAAGTAAATCAGTCCATTAACAATGGTAGCAGTAGTTAAGAGTGACAGAACAAGCAGAATATTATTATGAGCTTGATAGTAAGCAACTTGTGTCACCAAGCTATTGTAACATGAGGTGTCCAAATCATTACTTAGTACAGTATAGCGCTCATCACCCCGAGGTATATATTTTGTAGTGGTAGGACTCGTGGCAGAGTCCCTCTGGGCAATTACCACACCTTTGCCAGTTATTCTACCGCCAAGCAGTAATGTGCAAACATTAGTGTGTTCTGGTTTAAAGGGAAATGTTTCCAGTGAAATTACCGAGCATAGAAATAAAACATCTTAAATCTCTGGGTGACGAGCGCAGTGCAGTGAAAGGTAATGATTTGGACTCTTCGTGTTCCAATAACTCCGCGTTTTACTGTGCTGTTATGTGGCAGGCATGTTGCTTACCATCAGGCACATATCCTGCTCGTCTCGTCACTCTATACTTTAACAAAAATCTAAATAATAAGCGTATAATAGTTTAACTTTGAATAATTTAACTGTTAACATAAAATAACTGTAATAGACTATTTTATCAGATAATTTAGGCTCAACACGTAATCCGTTGAGTAAGACAAGTCGATATAATCCGTCGTCTTTGTTCCTGCTTGTCGGATCTTAGCTATTTTGGGAGGGATTTACTTTTAGATTAGGGACACTGAATATAGGCTTATTGCATCATTGTAATAGATGGTCATGAGTTATAAATGGGTATGGTTTATTAAGGGTAATAGACGAAGTGGAGTGGTGGCTGGAACATACAATTCATAATAGTAGGTATTCATAATAGTCTCGGGGTTCGGGAGGTCTCTCACAAGAAGAGAGTCAGGTTATAACCTACTACGCTAAAAGTGTCTGTTGGCGAAAGGCATGACTTTGAAAGTTACTAGAAACATGTCGGTTTCTTCACGATGTTTTCCTTCATCGTTTCTCAAGTTAGAGCCATTACGCACATGCCTTCGACAAGACAGTCTATGCGTGGGATTTGCATACAGAGTATCTTTCCCCTCCCAGTCTTGTAACGTTACATATTGGCTACAATATGTAAACGTACATTTTCATCCCAAAATCATCACTTATTCATAGGAATCTACATACCAAATTTTCATATAACTAATATCTTTTCAATCGTTTCCTAATTGAAATTAAACGATTGAAAAGATATTAGTTATATGAAAATTTGGTATGTAGACTCCTATGAATAAGTGATGATTTTGGGATGAAAATGTACGTTTACATATTGTAGCCAATATGTAACGTTACAGTCTATGGATTCGAATCAAGAGCTCCGGATCAGCATTGCCGTTCTCATGACCAGGCGCAACTTGCTAGACCAACCGTAACTTAAGCTATGAGAATTAATAAAGCAAAAAATTGGATATTTCTAAAACGGGAACGTTGCACATATTCTATCGGATAAACTAAGCCCATAAACCCGTCAGTGCAAAGTCCGGTGGTCAGATACCGCGGTGGACGGTGCTATTGCGGCCCGCACTCGATTCGCAGCTCAATGGCCGTTGCCATTTCAAAAAAGTGTCGCGGATTGGCCGCTATCGATCCGCGCTTGTCTCGTTTCTGACCGCTGTGCAGCCGTGAACAGTGTTGCCAACAATTTTGGTATTTTTTATAGCAAAATAAAGCTTGGAAATTATTATTCGAACTTTATGATGAACTATACTATTTAGGAGCGAGAGGTATACCAGCAAAATCTCTCTATAACCCGCTTAAAGACCTTTGCTTGTCCAGAAGTGCAGTAAGTTCTTTACTAGAACGAGTATCTAAAGCTGCACTAGTAGGATCATACCGGATTTGGCTGGGCAGGGAGAGAAATACGAGTAGTGAAGGTGAGTGTTGACGTACGTCACCAAAAGGGGCCCCTTTTAAACTTTCGCCCGAGTCACTAGTCTCGGTGTCTACTCGAGATTTCTCTCTCTGCCACACGATGGACCCGGCACCCGCACGGTGAATCCATGAAATGCTAAGAAGTTCGTCTCTAGTATAGAGTGACGAGACGTTCAGGACCTGTGCCTGATGGTAAACAACATGGCCAGCCACATAACAGCACAGTGACACGCAGCTGTTGGAATATGAAGAGTCCAAATCATTGCACGCAATCCTGCAGCACTGTTCTGCGCTCATCACCTAGAGATATAAGATGTTTTATCGCTATACCTTGTAATTTCACTGGAAACATTACAATTTGCAAAATAACGAAAGTAGCCGACATAGCTCAAATAGTAAGCAAGCTGAAGTGGCAATGGGCCGGCCAATCGCTCGAAAAACCGACAACCGTTTGGAGAGAAAGGTTCTCGAGTGGGGACCACAAACCGGGAGACGCAGTGCTGGACGGCCTTCCACTAGTTGGACAGATGACCTCACAAAGGTCGCAAAGGTCGAAGGAAACTGCTGGTTGTAGGTTCCATAGTTTATTGTGGAAATATAGACGAAGACGGGAAGGTTTTTGTTTTTTTTAAACTTTTATAGGTTTACACTTGACCGCCATCTCGCCTGATGTTAAGCGACGATGCGGTCTACGATGGAGCGTGTTTACCTAGAAGACTATGTTCAACATCTTCTGGCTGATGATCCATCAACCCCCCTCCGTAATTATTACAAATTTTAAGTCACATGTGTTATTCTAAACAATAATATACCTGTGTTCCAAATGTCACCGCATTAGGTTTAAACGTTTCGACGTCATTGGGCAACAAACATCCTAATATTTAATCATCCTAATACCTAAAATATAACATTTGTGAAATTAGTACGACAGTTTCGTCTTCTTTTGGTAGTAATTCATGTCTATTAGCATTTACTCTATCTATATTATAGGTTGGGCCTATGTTAGACCCTCAACCTGCTAGTTTTAGTGTTAAACGTCATATTCTGGCAACTCTGTCTATGTATGTGGGTGTTAATTCATATATGCCTCGTTAATTCTCCTTAACGCCGCGCCCGGTGGACTCGCGGCGGACTAATGAATTTCAATTTGTTGACGGCTGAAAAAAACGGAGTAGCATTAGAGGGCGCTTTTTTGGAGGTGCTGTCAATTTGGCAGCGATATGGGTCGGCGGATGGTGGATGTTGTATCTTAATTGATGTTGTTAACAACGCATTGTACGTCGGGTACGTATTGTGGCTGGCAGTGATCATTTATAGTGTTGTGCGTGAAATAAATCAGACTTTTTATACGAAATTGACGAATATGAAGACGGATCGATGGTAATCGTTGCCTATGGATATCCGCAACAGTCTTCCAATCTTACGATTGGATGTTGTTTGCGCCATAGATCGTAGAACCCAAGATGGGCCCTCCCAAACTTCAGGGCGCACGTAATCATGTCAACGTTGGAAAGAGTGAGATCACTCTTTCCGTTCTAGCCAGTTGCAGGACGCGGTGGACGCCGGACGTTTTTTTACCTATCATTATTCGTTGTCAACAACCAAAATAAGTAGAACCACAGCAAATCTCGCCGCTAGCGATTATAGGGGTCAAGTAGATTGTTAGTTTGTAAACCACTTACAATACACACAGAGACGCAGTTTATTACCAATTTCAAGGTGCTCAGGGCACATCCATTGATTTATATCGATAGTTTGCGCCATCACTTTGGAACGGTTGAACGGATTGTGTTGCGATTGGAAGCACAAAGGCTACTTTTTATTGCGCTTAAATTACAGGAACGGGATCTACGAGGGTAAAGCCTCTATCGCTGCTAGAGGCAATGATTCCAGAGAAATTACAGGGCTTAGAGACATAATATCTTAGATCTCTGGGTGACGAGCGCAGTGCAGTGCTAGGTAATGATTTGGACTATCATGTTCCAATAGCTGCGTGATACTGTGCTGTTATGTGGCAGGCATGTTGCTTACCATCAGGCACATGATCTGCTCGTCTCGTCACTCTATGCTATAAAAAAAAAAAAAAATGTGAAAATCTCTCCTATAAGATTCACCTAGACACCGGACAAATACCCGTATTCATTTCTAGAAATATTTGCAATGTAAGAAATATTGGTAAGAATCAAACATACGACCTAGAGTTTTGCAAGCAGACTCCTTACCAACTGAGCCACGAGGTTCATAATTATTTAGAAGTGTTGTCGGCATGGTGTCATCTTAGTGTGATGTTTGAAGATATTTTTTTGATTGATTTTATACAAATATTAAGTTGAACAGGTTTTAACGTTTTTAGAACGAAGTTCCTTACAACAGACATGCTTGGAGGACATGAGGATTTTGGTGCGACCGAACTGAAAAAAAATGGAGATTACAACCGCAACAAAAATGTATATCTAACTGAAGTGACACTTGAAAACTTCCCACGACCAGTGTAGCCAAAGTTTATGTTTCAAATGATCGTAACCTAAAAAAATAATAGGTGTAACAATTTTTTTGTATTGTTTGTCAAATTGTTTTGCTTCTATATTATCCGAAGGAACTTCGTTCCTATTTGGTCTCCTATGACATCACAACTGTTTTGTTTAAACGCGCTAATCTACGAGATTGAGAACTACGGGAATGATTTCAGAAATTATTTGACCGTTGTATATGTACGTGATTCCTGAGTGCTATATTATATTATACCCACGGGCAAAGCCGGGCCAAACCGTTTGTGCTATATAAAATTGTAAATCTAAACACATTTATGAAAATAAATCATAATACCTATTCGTAAACTAAAACAAAACTGTCTCCGCTTTTAACACAACATTTACTTAGTTAAGTTGGTACTGAACTGGTACAAAGAATTCAAAACATAAAATATGTTTTCTCCATGAAAAGACTGGTTGGTAAGGAAAGTTGTTATAAGTGACACGCCACAACCGCTTCATTTATATTCGCGTGTTCACCTGCTCAATTGAATAACGCGGCGTGAAAGAAAAGTTATGAATTCGGGCGTGGCCGCAGAAAGTGGCAAAGTGAGGGTTAGGCTGAGATACAATAAGCCAAAACTAGAATTTATAAAGTATGTTCAAGTTGATTGCAATTTACACAATATTTCAAACTAATTGGTAGCTTAGTATCCTACTCCTACTATACCTAATAAACGCGAAAGTTTGTGAGTATGTACCTATGTTTCTTACTCTTTCACGCAAAAACTACTAAAACGATTTGTATGAAATTTGGTACGTAGATAGATAATGCTCTGGAGTAACGTATTGGCTATTTTTGTCTTGAGAAAGTAAAGCGATCGGAAATAACGCGATTGAAACCGTGGGGCACTGGTAGTTAGATAATAAATGAAGAACTTATATATTTATTACAATTCCCGAACATAGCTTACACACTACGTAACTGCTGTTGTTCTGTTATAGGTAGCCATGTTGGTTACCATAAAACACAACAAGTCAATTCAATTCAATTCAATGTATTTATTCGAACCATTATTTCAAAAGAATACTTGGTAACGTCACTTACAATTATATTATAGATAATTATAATAATGTCAAATAAAAACTAACAGCTGTAAAGGGGCTTTGTCAATTAGATGCAGCTGTAAAAAGGCTTTGTTATGACAAAATACAAAATATCCGAATAATAATTAATACATACAGTACTTTTAAAAATTTACAATAATTAGATGTATTATAAAAGACAGTAATGTTTGAAAAAAGAATATGTCGAATACTGTCCAGTATTATTTGACCTCATTCAATAGTTCCAATTTCGAAATATTCTATTCTTTTTTCAAACATTACTGTCCTTTATAAATCATCTACAATGTAATATGGTAGCTATGTAAGCTATGCTTTGCCCATTTAGCTTTATATTTCAGTTTTAAACCTAGTTTTATGAATACCTTCCACTTGTACTGGGATTTAATTACAGAAGCGAATACCATTACATTAAAAAAAAAATTGTTTTTTCAGTCTGAATTTAGGAAACACAATTTTATGTCGTGGTCCTCTCATCATTCCATGATTTAAAAAAAGTTCTTTCACCTAATTTATGTTTACATACCTAGAGCTTCAGTATCGAGATATCAGATATGCTTAGCGAGTATTCGGTGTGTCCCTATCGGGGATGTGGCAGCGCGTGACAACTCGCCGTCACTCGAGTGGTTTGCGGGCGTCACGCGAAAACCGCGCGGCACACAGTCCCGGCTTATTTAGCACGTAACTCTGAGATTATGAAATAACAGATCCACGAAAAGTGTATTAAGCACTGCCAGATAAAACCAACAAAGAAAAAAAAATTGCAGTCATAGGAGCTGCCGATACAGTAACTATTTTCTGATCTGTGCCGATACTCAGAAAAAGGAACACATGCCGATAGAAGTGAAAACTTATAACTCAGAATTTGATAGCTCACTTTGGAAACTACGCGGGTAAAACCTATACTAACTATAGAGGTTACATATAAATAGGCCCTTTGGGGTTGAGACATTGGGTCCGTGGGGGCCGGGAGCTCACTCATCTTCAAAAGCCTTTCCCAGCGCTTGGTCGACGCGACGCGTGACCAAAATGCTGGCGTTTATTTGGCCCAACGCATAAGCATTGCCATTCAGCGTGGTAATGCCGCCAGCATGCTGGGTACGCTTCCGATTGGTAGTGGGCTTGAACATCTTGATTATCTGTAGACCTTCATTGGTCTATGGATAATTCAGGTGTGCTTAGTGTAAGTAGTTGTTAGGTATGTAGCGTAGTGTAGTTCTCATTGTATTTTAGTATTGTTAATAAAGGCTTTGCCCACAGTAAAAAAAAAAAATACTAACCTACTCATTTATTATTTTAGCAGGATTCATAGTGGAACAACTTTTAATACGCTTTTATATCTTAGGAAACTCTCAATGTATACTACAAGTTTCAAGCAGAGATATTGTAGAGCGTCACGTATTTTTGTGTCTGAGCTTTTAGGCAGTTAAACGACATGGTTTCGCGACGCCGATTAGTTTGGCAGTCGATGAGAGGAGGGATGTTTTAAAACATTTCCGAACGCTTGATCGACGCGATGCGTTATCAAAATATAATGGTAAGCATTAAGCATGGTAATTCCACCAGCATGCTATGCACATTGACATTGACATTCCTAATATTTATATGACTATGACATCATTTGTAATGCAAAGTAATGTAAAATAAAGGAAAAGTTGAATTTATAAAAATTCAACCAATGAAAAATATTGATACTTGAAATAATGACTTAAAAAATTGCATATTTAAAGTTTTTGAATCATAGATTACTCTTAAATGTACGCTGTGATAGCATACTACTGTACACAAATGTGTTGCAAATAACTGCTTGTTTAGCCGTAAAAATGTGTTAAAGGCAATATACTTGAAACAACATATTTATTTACTCGTCATTTACAGTTTTGGCCGTTACCCAAGTAAAAACTCGATTTGAATATCGAACGGTGTTGTTACAAATAATTATTTGTAACGGCATTTCTTTTCCCGGGATTCATTGTCAACGCGTTTTTTAAGTTTTTTTGCGACAATAATATCTTTCTCTGTCCTATTTAGGTTGCACAAACATATAAATATGGTTGTAAAAGTTTAGTGAAAGGTGCAAAAAATGATTTACTTTTGGGATCTACTTTTTAACGATAGTAGAGCAATAAATTTGGGGCAACTTACGCAAATTAAGAAATTTTTATAGTTTCGAACAAACATTTAAAAAAAGTAGACCGTTAGTGAAATTACTTGGTCATAGCAAACAAACAAAATCGTACACTTCTTGGTAAAGACGCTGTAGCTATTGGCTTGAATGTTCACTTTCAGAATCGTGAGGCTAGATTCGAATCCCATCTGGACTTCTGCCTAATTTTCCAAGTGCAAATGTACGAAATTCTTACTAACACTGAGTACGGTAAAGAAAAATATCATAAAGAAACCGGTGTCTTCTAAGAATGAGAAATCTTTCGAAGACATGTGTCATCTGCCTTGTCCAGCGTGATGGATTAAGCCCGGTTAAGGCGGACGATTAAATCGTCTATTTGTTCTCGCCACTCTTAATAAAAACAAAGGAAGATAAACGTAGTAATAAGAAACAAACTGTTTGCAATATTTGCTCCGGGAAATATCACACCTTTACCAGTTATTTTAAAATGTAAACATACACAGTAATGTGTTCCAATTTGAAGGGCAATGTTTTCAGGGAAATTACAGGACATGGAAATAAATCATTTCATGTTATTGGGTGACGAGAAAAGTACAGTGTTGGGTGGTGATTTGGACTCCTAGATTCAAATAGGTTCTTAGAACTGTAATATTATGGGCTTCAATTCTGATTCCTTCCTGTTCAAATATACCTATACTTGCCATCAGATGCATAGCTTGCTCGTTCTAAATTCTAAACAAAGATTGATGAACCAGCCTACTTAATGTTTTCACTGCTGGGACTTGGGGCCTTCTCTCGCAAGAAGAGATTCAAGAACATAATCCATCATGCTGGCCCAGTGCGGGTTGGTGAATAGACGCATGGCTTCGAAGGATTCAAGGTACATGTCGTTTTCCTCATGGTGTTTTCCTTTGCCGTTTTAAATTAGTGGCATTACGCACATGACTCTGAAAAGACAGTGGTGCGCGTGGGATTTCAACCGGGGGATCCGGATCGGCAGTCGCCGTTCTCCCGACTTTGCCGACGAGAACAGCCGTAACTTAAGGAAAAAATATATAAACGTTACGTTACAATTATACGCTTAAATTTACACATTGCTTTCTTAGCAAACTCTTGTAAGGCGTGTAAACTAACGAAAGTTTCAAGACCCCGAACGCAAAACCCATAACATCATTTCCGATCAAAACGGTCCAAGTCCTTAACCCTAAAGTTTACATCCCTCTTTCACTCGTAAATCATAACAAACATCTTAACCCTCACGCGGGCGTCGGCCACTCGCGTCCAAGTGCTGTTAATTGACGACCAGGGGAAATTGGGCGCTGTACTTGCTTCCGTGACTTAATGACTTGCCGCCCTGTGGATGGACGGCGAAACCCATTTAGGCGTATGCAATTTGTGTATGCTGGGTTAGCCGACTGGATTTTGACGATGGGGATATGACGTACTTATAGGTATGTGGTGTGTGATTGGGTTTCGGCTGGAATAATAATTTAACTTATGTCGTGATTTCACTTTTATTACCTTAATTTATTTTTTGTTTCTTTTAAACTAGCAGCGCTCCGCGGTGTTACCCGCGAAGTTCCCGTTACCGTTGATGTGTCAAAGACGCGAACGAAGAGATTTGACTCTGCTTTTGTGATAAGAACATCAAGGCTGTAGAATACGTTGCCTGAGTGCTGTTTCCCGATAGTTACAATCTTTGTGTCTTCAAATTGAGAGTAAATCTGTTTATTCTAGGTAAACGCGCTCTATCGCATCGTCGCTTAACATCAGGCGAGATGGCGGTCAAATGTAAACATAAAAAAAAGAGAAATAATTTTGAAATGTTCATGAGATTAGGGTGTTCAAACAAATTCTTTCCCTCTTGGATATGTACGGGAATCCTGTGCGCTATATGCCACGAGCTAAGTCGGACCACTAGTGATAAAACAACGGGAGTTTTTTTCAGGATAAAAAGTAGCCTATGTGTTCTTTTAGTCTATAATCTATCTGTGTTCCAAATTTCAGCCCGATCTGTTCATACGTTAGGACGTGATAGAGCAACAAACATTCAAACATCCAAATATTCAAACATCCATACATTGACATTTATAATATTATAGTAGGATTAGGAGCAATAAAAAGTGCATTAAGTGTAATCTTTTTAAAACATATTTTGCTGTGTTGTGTTGGTCACATTTCGTGGTGATTTGGTCACAACATTTATTATTAGGAGTATTAGAAAAGTACGACACTATTACCAGTTGTCCGCAGTAACCAAGTAATATTCAATGACTAGCGGTATGCTCCGGCTTTGCCCGTGCTACATGTATAGTTTTAAAACTTACATATATCACTTAGGAAACAAGTATCATATCTAGCTGAGTGTTTGACTGATTTGCACGATCTAATACCACCTTGCCCTTTTTTCTATCGGAATGCACGAAGCTTGTAAAAGCGCCACCCTTTCATGGTTGATGTTCCAAAGACACGAACGAAGAGTTTGACGCTGTTTTTTTTATAAGAACGTCAAGGCGGTAGAATACGTTGCCTGAGTGCTGTTTCCCGATAGTTACAATCTTTGTGTCTTCAAATCGAGAGTAAATCGGTTTCTTCAAGGTAAACGCGCTCCATCGTAGACCGCATCGTCGCTTAACATCAGGCGAGATGGCGGTCAAGTGTAAACATAAAAAAAAATACGAGAAATAATTTTTGAAATCCGTCCTTATGTTCCTGAGATTAGCGTGTTCAAACAAATTCTTTCACTGTTATCCAACAGTGAAACATATCCATGTACGGGATCCCTGTGCTCTATATATTATACCACGGGCTTAGCCGGATCACTAGTGATAAAACAATATCCAAACGCCATAACTTTCATATTTAAAATTAGAGTAAGTAAGACTTTTTTCAAACCGAAGAATAGTCTACCAAATTTTACATCGAAACAAAAGATACCTTTAATAAAAGAACCAAATACTCTGTGGGGTATTGTTTATATTTTAAAACACAGTAGCTTTCTATACCAAAAAGAATCCAGTAATAAAGTTAGGTTGGGGTAAAATAAACGTTGTTTGGGTCATTTTATGATTTTTATTACCTCAAGTTCTTTTATCTTGCCGCTTTTGAAAGACGGCCGACTTTCTTTAATGTTTGTACTAAACCATGAGGCTGGACCTATGCTCTTGTTTTTTTCATAGTGCATTTATTTTAACGGCTTCCTTTAGAATATGTTATGACGCGACGAGACAAGCAGGACATGTGCCTGATGGTAAGCAACACGCTTGTTTCTATAGTACAGTGTCTTGCAGCTATTGGAACATGAAGAAGCCGATTCATTGTCTGTTATTTAATTTATTACTGTGTTACCAATATATTACCAGATTATTTAGGTGGCTAATGATAATCCTGACAAAAAGACACCACCTACAATATAACATTAGTTAAATGAATATAGGGTAACTCACGTGATGTACAGTCAGTTTAGCCCGACTTAAGTTTCGACTTTTTTCAAAGAGAGTGCTTTCGTTCTGCACTCAGTGCCAAACAAGCAGCAATTGCGCGGGTGTAATAACCACGTTAGTTTTCATACTCAAAACATTAGTTAAATTTGTCGTATAAATCTAATAAATAAAATAAATCTCAATGCATATTATTTTCCAAGCAATCAGATTTTTTTAAACTGTTTTATTTAGCTTACTCCGTTTGTTATTTTTTAAATCAAGCCTGTTACAAGACGCCTTTTAAGTCATCGAGGGACACGTTTCGCCTCGTTATTTGCTCGGTTCATCAACCGATTGGAGAGTCCTTTGGTTCTTTAAAAAAAATTCCCAATCCGTGAGGATGGTACGGAATAAATATTAATAATAAAAGAGGGTTTGCCTCCCAAATTACGGCGGAAGGCGCAGCGTGTTGACTACTCCTAATTTGACGTAATTTACATGGATTATGCCGGTTCGCTGAGTGCCAATCTTTTTAAGTGGCTTCTTCTACTCATTTTGTGTTTCTGCCACGGCCCAATAAGGAATTTATTATTTTGAGGAGAGTTCTTTGCGAATTTTTTATGTGTTTTATGAGGTGAATTCCTGGGTTGTTTGGATTTTTCCCGTTTTCACGACGGATTTATAAGAGGTAGCGTAATTAGAAGGAATAAGTAGCAACGTTGAAATGTTCCGAGTTGTTATTGTTTTATTGACAGAGTATAACTGAAGCGAAGTAGTAGGTAAAAGAAGTGTTTGCCAAAGAATTAAACTTCAGTATAGAACCGGCAGTTTCTAAGAACACAACACAAGAGTGAGACACAACTGCTACTAAATAGAAATTCAACTTGACACTAATATGATTGTGTAAAGGCCGATTTACATCAGACGAGCGAATGCTCATTCTATCCCCACTGTATCAAATTCATTTGGTGTAAACAAACGTAGAACATTCTTTCGTTGTTTTGTTTGCGTTCGCAAAGATTCTATGGAATATATAATATGGAAAACGCTAAGAACGATGTTTCGTTTACACTAAAAGATCGAGAAAGAATGCTCTTGTTCCAGTTCTAGCTCTATGTTCGTTCAGTTTAAATCGGCCTTAACATGTATTACGATAAAAATGCGATTGGTAAATAAAATTGCAATAATTACCTAACTAGCCTCATAGCTGAGTCAGTAGTCAATCTATTCAATGAGGCGTGGGCCATAGGTTCGATTTCCACCCATTGAGATGGTGAAAATTGTTCACAAAATTCCTTATTCTAAGTTCACAAATAATTAATTGCAATACCTAATACAAAAAAGTTCTTTAAGTTCAGATTCATGTCATATATGACACATAAGTATTTGTTATTGTAAATCCTAGAATAAGGGCTGTAATATGGTAATACTGACAACCGTGATGCAACGCCGTTCCTAAAAGTGACTCAAAGTTTACGTGGGTCAAAAACCTATTACACTTCGACCCCATACACATTGATATAAAAAAATTCAAACAAATTCAAAAAGACAAGGCTGAATTTAATTCAAATTCAGTTTTTTTTATTGTAATTATTTATTATCCATGTATTTATTTCTTTTCTTAAATCTAAGTTTTTACAATATTTATATAAAAGAGCATAAAAACATTATCCAAACTTAAACCTAGATAGCCGCCAGCAGCGGGGCAGGGCCCAAGCTACCGGTGGTTAGGGCAGACTGAGGAACCTCCTGACGATGCGCGCTGTGTCAAGTATGACCGACTTCTGCATCTGACCCTTGACCCAACCGTCTAGCGAAAGTCTCTTAAGATGTTGGTCGAGATTTTTTGTTATACGGCCGTTTGCCTACACGACTATTGAGACTATGATCGTCGAATCAACAACCCAAATGGCGGTAACCTCATGAGGCAAGTCAAGGTACTTGCTCAGCTTGTCCTTCTCGGCTATTATTTATTGTTATTATTATTTTTAAATAAGTTTTTAATTGATTGATTCTGTCCTCATAAAACGGTGCCCATCTATCGCATAATATATAAAACTCTCTAACCCATTATTTTACTCGTAATTTTTACCGTCTTGTGAAAATTAATTTAAAAAATATAAACTTCTTTTTTCAGACTAAAACTAGTACAAAATTGCCATCTCTTTTATATAAAACTCATTGGCCCCAACATGTCTTGCTTAAAAGACCAATATTCGATTTTATGCGATCGTAAAAGTGGCAAAACGAATCCGTGGTAGAACGCTCGCACGCGGTCCTCGCACATTCGGAACGCAAATATCGCCTAATCCCGCCCTGGCCACCCCACTTTGTAAGCCAACATTATCTCATGTTATTTTTCGATATTACCCCGTTTTACGGGGGTTCGGGGAACGTAAATCAAATTTATAGCCTTTTTATACAGGCATTAAAATTTTATCAGAGATATTTCTTTCTACGCCATTGTCCAGCGGAGTCCTGTCACCCCCTTTTGACTTTTGAGCGCGATGATACCCGGGATTTACGTGTTATTGCTGGAATCTCTGTAGCTGGAAAGTATTTGCCCTTTTTTGCTGTTTTTCGTAATGTTATCTGATGTGTCCGTTCGGGATACGAGTAAAGAAAGGAATTATCTTGAGATATGTCACTACAAATACAATACTATTTTTGTACAGACATATGATATCAAAATAAGATCGTTGTTTGATCGTCGCGTCGTTTAAGATGATTTACAACACATACGATACATACTAAATTTTTCTTTAGGAATGTATATCAATGCGCTATTATCGTTTGTATTAATATAATGTTATCCTTCTAATATTATAAATAATGTCAATGTTAGGATGTTTGATGCTTAAGGGCGTACCCCGAGCAAATGACCTTGAGTATTTCTTACCTTATCGCACACCGCAAGAAAGAGCAAGAGAGAAACAGTAGGATTTGTCGCTGTTTTACGCTCAAATTTTAGAATAAACTCATTATAAAATCTGATTTTGGTCTTTTGAAAAAAATAAAACTACCAATATGTTCATAATGGAATTGTCTTACCATTTTGAAGCCAAGAAATTGTAGAAATTTAATGTATTTTTTACCAGTTGATATTTGTTTTGGCTAATGAGTAGATAGCTCTTAAAACTGGACAAAAAACTCGTTTTGCTGGGGGACGCACCTTAACGTATGAACGGATCGGGCTGAAACTTAGAACATAGATTATAGCTATAGTTTGTCAGAACGCATATACTACTTTTTATCCCGGGAAAATAACAGGAACGAGAACTAAGCATGTAAAACCACAGGGCACTACTAGTGAAATTGTATAACGTAAATAACATTAACAATCAACTAAAACAAACTTTACGTAATAAAACTAAATACATGACAAATTACATATAAAATTATGATTAAATAACCTCGCGATCGTTAACTTCACAACCAAATATTCTCACCAGGCTTGCAGAATTTCTGCGCTCTAATAGCCAGGAAAAATCGATTAAATTACAATTGAATCGTATATTTTCATATTTATCTTTGTTTTTGTGAAGTTCAAGACAAATGAATGATTATTTATAACAAAAATTATGAATTAAAAAATGTATGCACAAATTTATTTGTAGGTACGTGTTTTGTAACAATAAAAAAGTTGAATGATTAATATAAAATAATTAAACAATCATTATAAAATTTACTTCAATCCTACAAATATTATGAAAGCGAAGGTTTGTGAGGACGTGCAGATGTTGGTTGTTTTTGCCTCTTTCACGAACAAACTACTGAAGCGATGGATCTGGATGAAATTTGAAGACAAATAGCCAATAAGTCTTTAAAAGCACATAAGCTGATTTTTATTCAAGGAAAATTACAGGTTCGGAAAATATGTGAGTGAAACGGCGTGGCCCTGCTAGTATTTTAAATATCATCTACGATTCCATAACATTTTTTAAATTAAGACAAATAAGTGGCAGGTATTTCTATTGTATGTGTTGGTTATTTTTTAATTGTAATTTACATATTTTAATTGAAATAAAAAAGTCTAAAAGTGCTATTTTGAGATAAAAAATATAAAAGATATCCACAATTATTTTGTTACCCAGGCAATATAACCTTTTAACCCTTGCACCTTTCTTTCCTATACACAAAATCTCAATTTAGAAAGGTCTCCATTTAGATTTTTCCGATGATTTAGCGCCTGTGGGCAAATCTACATTGCTACGGTGTAGCACCGGCACAGAGTGCTACGGCGCTCGGTCTTCCGGGTCGAACGATAAAAAATACGAGTTACTTCATAGAAAACAGAATATAAGTCACAACACTAAAAATCTAACTGACTAGAAAATAATCATAATACTCGTAATATTTAGTACATCAAAAAGGGAAGAATTACGATTTAATCATTAATTAGTAATTCTATATTAGTACAACTTTATAGAAACAATTAAAAATAATAATAAAAAAATATAATTTAAAAATTCAAAAACCCGACTGCGTAAAAAGTGAACCAAACTACGTACTTGCATACTAAAAAAACTGAAAAGAATAAAACAAGCATTTAGATTTCTGGTGGTCTAGAATTCTATAATATGTTATTTGTATTAATACTATTGAAATATATACAATATTTTGTAATAAAAGAACATTACAACTGAAGAGTCGGGATCCATTATTATTCGACATACAATCTAATTGTTCAATGGATTCGATATTATTATTGGACATACATTGTAATTGTTCAATGGATCCCGACTGTTCAGTTGTAATGTTCTTTTATTACAAAATATTGTATATATTTCAATAGTATTAATACAAATAACATATTATAGAATTCTAGACCACCAGAAATCTAAATGCTTGTTTTATTCTTTTCAGTTTTTTTAGTATGCAAGTACGTAGTTTGGTTCACTTTTTACGCAGTCGGGTTTTTGAGTTTTTAAATTATATTTTTTTATTTTATACTTTTTAGTTATGAACAATGTTGTGAATGTTAATATGCTCAACATAATATTATGCATCTTTTGGTTGTTGACCAAATGTGTTAATTTCTACTGATATAAAATGTAGTTTTTCTACTACATGTAATTCATATAGTTTTGTGTTAGTATAGGTTTTCGATTGACGTTGAGTACCTACTAAATCGTTTGAAGTTGGAGATGGGCGACCGAGGCGGAGCAATCCGATAGCGGTTCCGTGTTCCCACTATCAGCGGCAGAGTTGAAACCCCATGGAGATTTATTAGTAGATAGGGGCACCATTTTCCATACATGATATAGAGTGCAACATAACCCGGCTGTCTCCCGGGCGGGGCAGTAGGGTACCTATGCGTAAATACATTTCCTGCACGTACGAAAAAAAGGTAGTCCAATATACCTACTAGCATAGATCGTAGAACCCAAGATGGGCCCCATCCCAAACTTCACGGCGCACGCAATCATGTCAACGTTGGGAAGAGTGAGCTCACTCTTTCCGTTCTAGTCGTTTGCAGGACGCGGTGGACGCCGGACGTTTTTACCTATCATTATTCGGTATCAACAACCAAAATAAGTAGAACCACAGCAAATCTCGCCGCTAGCGATTATAGAGGTCAAGTAGATTGGTTGATTGTAAACCACTTACGATACATACAGAGACGCAGTTTATTACCAATTTCAAGGTGCTCAGGGCACATCTATTGATTTATATCGATGCCTACTAGATACATTAGTATATAATGTTCATCCACATTCACACGTACATTTATTTATACGAAGTTTTCTGCTACCTAAAAACCTATAAATGTGAGAATGGTTGTTACTCAACTTTAAATCGATATACATCCTAAACGATCAGTCAAATCGAAAAACATTGAGAGAAAGCTAAACATTATTTTTAAATACCTATTCAACGATACCCCTCTTGACATATTTTGGTGATTTTCATTTTTTTTATTTGGACAATATGACGTCCTGAATCCGCCATATTAGACTTACACTAATGACATGTCTTTAGTGTCACTCGCCAGATTAAGAGGAATCGATTGACGTGTGAATCATAAAAATCGGCCCAGGCGTTTGGTCTGTATAGTGCCTCAAAGGAACATACAAACATACATAGACTGTTAAACACATTACCACTCCTTTGCGTCGCGCAGTCGGGTAAAAACTAGCGATATTGACACATGATAAACCAAAAGTTTGTAATAACAAAATATTGTCACGATAAATCGAGCGCTATAACATAACATAATCTACCCCATCTCTCAAGTTGGTCCAAATTAAGCATAGATGCTAACTTTCAAGAATATTTTGTTTTGGTTGACTTGGTGAAGAGTTCATGTGGAACAAATATGACACTGAATTTGTATGAAAAAAGATTATTTTAGTATTATATGCACATTAAGTTAAAAATATAGTTTAATAATTCTATAGTTGCAAATTAAAAATGTTTATACTTAAAGCCATGGACGTATAAAAAAAGTTGGACGTAGTCTCGCTAAAATAAAAACTGTGTCGCTAGCGTCGGCCACATTTGCACGTATGCGTTGTCAGGTTGTCACTGATAGGCTGAAACGCACACATATACACAAGTTTGCGCGTGTAATGACCCACTGATGTGTGTATGTTTGCGTGTCACCCTGTATGTGACAGCGCACATGTGCATATTATATGGCCGACTCTATGGGTATATGGATAACAGTTTTTGTTTTAACGAGACTACGTCCTACTTTTTTTTACGAACATGACTTAAAGCAAATTAAATTTTCTTTATACAATTGATTGTATTAAAAAATAATCGCCAGTTTACGGATAGAGGTGTATTTTTTACATTTGTTTTTGTCCCGTAGTGTACGTTTTTTTATGAATCTCATGTACTGTGGTGCGGGGTCCAGCGACCAAGGGTTCTCATCGATACGTGTAGCCGGACGGAGCGTGGCCCGCGGCGCGGGTTGAGTCGCGGTTCCTGCCTTGTATGTGGGGATTTCTACCTTCGATCTGGAATGAAATCAACACAACCATCTGTAAATACATTTATTTTAAATAAAACATTTTATTTAAGTAGAGCTTAAATTATGCAGAAAGGCACTGAGAGAAAAAGATCGCGTTCTATATGTAATCCTTCTAATTTTATATACTTACTAGTAGCGCATCTCGGTTTTACCCGCACAGTGTCCGTCCCTGTTACTTTTTCGAGTTAAAAAAATACTATATATTATTCTAGACTATGATCTAACAGCGTTCCAAATTTCAACCCGATTCGTTCAGATGTTCCCACATGATTGAGAAACAAATATCCAAAATGTCAGTTACAGTTAATTCTATGTCGGTTTCCTCACGATGTCTGTCATCACCTTTTTTATAATAGCGGTATAATATTATCCACATGACTTCGAAGAGACAGGAAGTATAAAAGTAGGACTAAGAGTAGAATATAGGTTCCTGTCTTTCATAATGTCCGATTTCAAATGTGAGGTTGTATGTTTAAATCACCTAATTATTTTTCTAAGTGGAGACGAATAAATAAATATGTGAGATTGATCCCAAGGAAATATCTTTTGAGGACATCCGTCCGCGAATCTGTACTTGACTAATGAAGTGAATCACACCTATATTGATTGCATTTTTAATGATATAGACTACAGGCCCGTGAACAAAATTTACGGGTCAAATGAACCAGCAGGAGACCTATGTAGGATGATAGAAGGGTGTAAAGTATTAAGATTCAGCACTATGCCATCACTTGTAAGCTGTCCAACTGAGTGTGATTGAAGAGGGGGGGTTGCAACCCTCTACCATTTCTCCTTGTCGCATGATTTTTGTACGGCATTGCGAAATAATGGATTAGAAGAGGTATTGAAACTGTGTGGAACCAATGCCGTACTTAATCAAATGACCAAATTTGCTGTGTAAATTACTCGTACTCTGTAATTTTTTCCGACAAACTAATAATTAAAAAGTTAAAATTTATATTTTTAAGCTATTGCATAGCTTTTATCGCGGGCCTGGAGACCGATTGTTACTAATGGTGCATCTCTTTCATATGTTCACAAAAAAAGAGGGAGGGAAGACTGTCACGCCGTCCTCCCCACTCGGTCATTCGACTTTCAATCTTATGGCTTTACATTTACAGACTAAATGCTCTTAGCAGTGTTGCCAACTTAACGGATTTCCCGTGATACGTAGTGGATTTGAGTACGTAGAGAACGGGAAAATAACTTTCTAACGGCTATTATCATAGCATATTTTGGAATAGGTATATCAATTAAGCAATAATGTCAGCGTAAAAGCTCACTAGCTCACTATTTAATCAATTTTAGGGATTTTTAATTTAACTTAAGTTTAGGGATAAATATTTTGAGTAGATGGAACACTGATATCGCGACGTTTAAAATTGGATGTACATGAATGTCAATGTCACTAAATATGAATAAACAAAAAACAAAGTGCCATAAAAGCAAGTTATAGTGAAAAAGCTGAAAATCTTCATGTTCCAAGAAGCGTGCTATAATTGAGATGTTTTGGCTTAACAATATGGAATCTGGATTTACTAAAGGGAATAGGTAGTTCCAATTTACCAAAGAAGGCAAACTTTTTTGCAATCAAGAAACAAAGACTTTTGTAGTTCAGAATAATTCATGAACGTGAAAACAACTTTGTAAGTACAGTTTTACGTTTGATACTATTTACCTATGTATAATACATAAAGCAGCCTAGTACATAAATATGTAATAGATGATTTTCGGCTTAGAACTTCATCTTTAACACTGTTTACAAAGTTAGGTTATGTGCGTAAAATATAATAAGCGTTTGTTTGCTTGTTTCAGATCTAGATTATCTTATGCAATGATGTTGTTGAATATGTCCAAATAAAAAGAGATCTAAATGTGTGTACTGTCAAGTGTCGCGTATGTCCTGAACACAATAAAATATGAAACAGCCTTGGATATGGGATAAGGAGCAGCTTCATCTGAAAATACCTGTGCCTATCATAAATCTGTGGAAGATCCTACAGCCAAAGGCTGCGGACAGGAACTATGTTTTCATATTGCAAAAGAAAGCAATCCATGGTTTATATAATTTATCAGCTAGAGAATCAGTACGGTAGATTTTCACCACATAACAACTTTAGTATGATAGCAATGAAGGGATCATTGTACATATTTATATTTATCAATGTATAATGTATGTAAGAAAAAATCAAAGTCAATGGCAGAAATTAAATCTGAATCCTAAAGCACACCATAAACACAAAATTGTATTTCCTACGCTTCTATATTTTTGCAATCCCTGCACAAGCTCTCAATGAAATCAAGTTTAAAAATGAAATAAAAACCTATTGAGCAAGGCAACAAAGTCAAGTGTTAGTCAAAGTTAAAGATAACATATGGAAGAGAAATGTGTTGAAATTGGAATCTTGTAGTAAGGTAAAATAGTAGATTTATAAAACTTTTGGTGTAACATTGTTTGTACTCAATCATGTACTTAGTATACTGTATTAAATATTGGTGGACAATTCACACACAATTCACTGCTTTAAATTGCTGAGGCTCCTTTACAGCTGCTTATATTAATTTTTACCTTAGTTATTTTATCTTATTATGTACACAGATTCTTTGATTTTTTGTGAATAACGTTACCACATGTTCTTATGAATTTATGGTTCGAATAAATGAATTGAATTGAACAGGAAAATAAAAAAAATTAAACATTAACAGTTGTATAATGAAGTAATAATAAACTAATAAAAATAATCTTATGTTAGTGAATTAGACTGGCGAGCGAATTAGAAGCCATGAGCTTAGTGGGTATAGTAGCTCTGCCTGCGAAGCTGAGGGTTGTGGGTTCGATTCCCACCCAGTGCAGTAATGTGCAAACATTACTGTGTTCCGGTTTGAAGGGCAATGTTTCCAGTGAAATTACAGGGCATACAGATAATACATCTTATATCTCTGGGTGACGAGCGCAGTGCAGTGCTGCAGGTAATAATTTGGACTCTTCATGTTCCAAAAGCAGCGTGTCACTGTGCTGTTATGTGGCAGGCATGTTGCTTACCATCAGGCACATGTCCTGCTCGTTTATAATATAGAGTGATGAGTCACATTATAAAAAAAATATGTTTGCACTGTGGCTGGGTGTTTCTTCATATTTTATCTATCTACTATATAAATATAAATCAATACCACTTTTCATTGTTAGTAAACTCCTCCTAAATGGCTGGACCGGTTTGAATGTTTTTTTTGTATATATTTGGGTAGGACCCTGGAAGGTTTAGATTCACAAATCAGCTCGGCAGATGGCGCTGCAGTTGATATCTAGGTTATTATTCGAGCGAAGCCGGAGCGGGCCGCTAGTCTTCTATAAATACAAAAGCGAAAGGTCACTCATCAAGGAATCTCAGAAACTACAAATGCTAGGAATCTGAAATTTTGTATGGAGGTCCCTTTTAGCATGTAGGCGCTCACTAAGACGGGGTTTTGCGAAATTCAACCCCTAAGAGAGTGAAACAAGGATGAACTGTTGTATGAAAATTCGTGATTTTCAAAGTTATCAAATTTTGTCTCTAGATACCTGATACGAAGCACTTAAATGTTTGTTTTATCAATTTTGTGATTTCGAACTGTATGGGTGGTATGGGGTGAAATTGGGGTTGAAATAGGGGATGAATGTCAATATGAAAATTCCCAACCGTTGAAGATAAAACCATGAAACTCTGTATAATACACTTGACACGAAACAAATAAATGTTTGTTCTAGCAATTTTGTAATTTCGACCTGTATGGGGATGAAATTGGAGTTGAAATGGGCGACGATTGTATCTTACGCTTTCACATCTAAACAACAGAACCGATTTTGATGAAATTGTATTATTACCTTAATATTTATTTTGCACAGACGAAGTTGCGGGTAAAGCTAGTAGCAAGTATGTATTTAAAACTGTATAAGTATTATATCAGCTATCTGGCCGCCATAGTACAAGCTTTGCTTAGTTTCATGTGGGTCAGATTTTCATGTGTGTGAATAGTCCACCAATATTTATTTAGTTAGTGTGATTAATTTTAAGAGAAGTATATGACAGTATGATGATGTAAGAGAGTTTGTTTGACTCATTTGATTTTGAGATTGTTTTGAATAATTGCTGTAAATAAGTGATATTTTGTACTTAATCTCTTTGTATAACTTTAACCTTAATGTAAATAAGTAGCATTTTGTATTAAATCTTTTGTAGAAATTTTACCTTAATGAGTTTATATTATTTTGTACTCAACCTTTCCAGCATTATGACATAGAATAGATTGATTATGATAAAAACAAATGTGACTCAGACTCAACATTATCCCAAAAATACTGTAGAAATCAAATTTAAAAAAATATAATTGCATAAGTTGATAAAAAATACATGCAATAGCTTTACCGCGGCAGTCCCCGAGTGCCACACGTCTTTTTTTTATTGTTTCAATACCTCTTATAATCTATTATTCCACAACGCCGTACAAAAATAATGCGACAAGGAGAAATGATCGAGGATTGCAACCCCCCCTCTTCAATTGCACTTAGTTGGACAGCTTACAAGTGACGGCATAGTGCTGAATCTTATTACTTTATACCCTTCTATCATCCTACATAGGTCTCCTGCTGGTTCATTTGACCCGTAAATTTTGTTCACGGGCCTGTAGTCTAATATTATATTTGCGGGAGAACACCTCAAGTTCCAGTAGAGGAAACTTCAAGTTAGCCTTATAAATAGTAGACATATATAAAATAAATGCCACTTTTCGTTGTTACTGAACTCCTCCTAAACGGCTGAACTGATTTGAATGAATTTTCTGTATGAGTTTGGGTAGGGCCCTCGATGGTTTAGATTTACAAATCAGTCCGGCAGATGGCGCTGCAGTTGGTATCTAGGTTAGTATCCGAGCAAAGCCGGAACGGGCCGCTAGTAGTAGATAAATCTTCTTTCCCAAAGTCTCTACTTTTTTTCTTTTTTTCGAACTTTTAATGTTTTTATTCGTAGAATTCAGGAACACCGGCTTAATTAGCATAATAACTGTGGTGACCGGAGCGTGAAAGCAAACAACTGATAATCAGTATGGATGTGCAAACTAAATTCATAAAATGAAAGGCAAAAAAGTTTAGTTTGATGGTTATGATATTTTGTCACTTTTTGATGTAATTTTTTTAAAATAAAGAGTGTCGAGACCAACAGGACATGTGCCTGATGGTAAGCAACATACCTGCCACATAACAGCACAGTGACACGCAGCTATTGGGACATGAAGAGTCCAAATCATTACCTAGCACTGCACTAAATAAATAGAAATAATAATTAAAAAACAGGTTGTCAATAATTTTTTTACCCTGACGCAAAGAAAATAAACCTATTGAGTGGAAAAACAAGAATAGCGTACATTTTCTACAATACTGGTGTTTAAATGGTTTTTTTGAACATTGCTTTGAATTGAATAACATGAAATCCTAATGTGAAGACGTAGAAATTCTTCCTTGATAACTAATTGGGATAAAACTAGAACTTAGAAAATGGCAATGTCTGAGACGATTCACACGGTGCGGCTGCCAACCGCGCCCGCGCGCGGGCGTGGCAGATTTCCATATAAAATTGAATTCAATTCACACGACGCGGTTTACGGCCGCGGCGGCTGCGGCAGCCGCGCGGCTCCCGCGCGCGGGCGCGGTTGTCAGCCGCGTCGTGTGAACCGGGCCTTGTTTGCACAAACATTTTCTCCCAAACCCCAAATGCATCTACCGGCTCCGTTCCATCGCGGGTAAAAATATATCCTTAAACAGTGCTCTATGTGATGTCATGGTGGCTGGTGACAATATAAAATTAAGTTTCCAACACCAATCCTATCGTTTGTATAAAAAATTTATACGGTTATATCAATCCTGTTTCGTTGTTTACTGTACTAGTCACTTTTTCTTTGCTGAATTTGCCAGGGAAGTACCAGTATTTCTATAGCCAAGCAGTAATGTAAATTCATTACTATGGTTATAGAAAAAATGTAAAATAAAGAGATTAATCACCATCATCTTAAATCTCCGGGAGACGGGCGCAGTACAGTGCTAAGTATTGATTTGGATACTTCACGTTCGGGTTGCTGCGTTGCATTGTTGCTATGGACAGGCATGTTGCTTAGCGTCGCAGCACAAGAGTCACCGACCACAGCTACAAAACGTTTTATAACTTCCTACAGTTTTCATACCATCGATATAAACCATTAGATTGCGGCGAAACGCCGCTTCTTGCTTCTTTTGGCCGGAACCGGCTTATCCACCACCGGCCACAAGCGGTTGTTGCACCCTTCAGATTCTTGTGACGGTGTTTTATGGCGGCGTTTTGTGGCGGCGATTTGTGGTGGCATGTTGCGGCGACGTTTTGTGGCTGACGCGCGTGGCCCGTATGCGGTGTCGCGACGCTGACCATCAGTTACAATATACAATACCTTGGTCATCTCGTACTACAATATAATTTTAAAAAAAAATAGGACTGTTGGTAGTGAAAACTTATAACTTTACTAGAATTTTACCAATGTTGCACAATATAATTACCTGCATAGCTACAAATATACTGTGCTATTATGCATGTATGTATCCATGTCAATGACGCGAACTCACCATAAGATAATGCTCTAAAGAACTGTTGACTTCAAAATAAATATCATATTTATAATCCCATACTGCCATGGATATACGCTGATTATATCGTAATCACTCGTGCACTGAAACATTCGCGCATCTGTTTGTACAAATATTCAAATTCAACGGCGGCCCGCGCCGCGCCCGTCTGGCCACAACTTTTTAATACAGCCAAATAGCTGCATTATGTCTGTGATAGAATAGTGGAGTAGCATTGGTTCTATTTTGTAACGAATACTGTTATATTAACCCTACTAAAACCGGAAGAAAAAACGAATAGAGAAAAAAACAAATGAATTACGGTTTTCAAAACACAAACGTATGAGTAGCTGTACAAATTTGAAATTGGAATTCCTAAGCAAAGAAGAGATATTTGAGAACAAAGTGGCCAGTACGACGAAACACCGATTTCATAAGTAAGGACCTAATATTATAGTACTTAGTACTTTCTACTTACTGTTAGATTCTTTCAAGAGGAACAAACATCCGAAGACAATGAACAAACAATGACATCTATAGGTTTAATCCGTAAATCTATAGGTACTATAAACTATATATATTAATATTATAAAGCTGAAGAGTTTGTTTGTTTGTATGTTTGTTTGAACGCCAGGATCTCTGGAACTACTGGTCCGAATTGAACGATTCTTTATTTGTAGGATAGTCCATTTATCGAGGAAGGCTATAGGCTATTTAACATTACGCTACTATCAACAGGAGCCGAGCAGGAAAGAAAAATGTAACAAAAACGGGAAAAAATATTGCTTTTTGAGAGCTTTCGTTGCGTGACAGCATATGTCATATTTTAAAGGTTGCGTCATTAGAACCTAAAGCAACCGAATTTGTTCAAAATTTGAATTGGTACGATCGATTTTCGATAGATGGCGTAGCAACGCGCGCGCGTTCAGCTAGTAATATGATAAAGCTGAAGAATTTGTTTGTTTGAACGCTAGGATCTCGGGAACTACTGGTCCGAATGGAACGCTTATTTCTTTTGTTGGATAGTCCATTTATCGAGGAAGGCTATAGACTAGGCTAGGCTAGGCTAGGCTATAGGAACAGATGATAAATATATGCGTCAAGAATAAAATTGAATCACACCAATATTACAATAGGCGTAAATTTATGATTTTCTGTGTTTTTCTTGGAAAATACAAATAGGTATCATTTTACTTAACTTTTACCGTTAAGATACAAGTTCAATTATGGTTTTATTTTATATTGTCACTAGAGGCCCGGTCCAGCTTCATTCGCTTGCTTCGTTCAGATTTTGTCCTTTACATATCAAATCACACAGTTGGATCAAATTACACACAATAATTGACAACTTTTATGAATATCGCTTGATGAAGAATTAACTGGGTCACATTCACATAATGAAACAGGATTTTTTATAAATTAAGATTAAAGAAGTCTCAGATGTGATTACAAGCTTATACATCTACGCCTGGAAAATGCTCAAAGATGATTCAACCTTGATCAAGAGTTATAAAATCGAACGTTATCATACGTCATGGGTTTTGAATAAACTCCATACCATTTGTGACTAAGTAAATGATGTTGAGAATAAGCTGTGTTAAGTCATAACGCCACTAGTCGGTTTAACAACTTTCTCCATCTCCTGGGTTACGAGCACAGTCCAGTGCCAGGTAATGATTTGGACTTTTCATGTTTCAATAGCTGTGCTACGTTTCGATACTTCTGTTATGGGCAGGGGTATTGATGCCCATCAGCCACATGTTCTATTCATTCCGTCTTATCCCGTCGTTTCTTTTTCGATAATATAAACATGAAACAATCGCTGAATGTATTGCTAAGCGCAAATTTCAAGAACAGCAGAACCGATTTCGCTAATAATTTTTTTTAGAATATTCCTTGAGGTAGGGTACGAAGATGGTTTATACAAAGTTTTTTTTTTATTTCTTAGAAAGTCGTTCACAACACTGTTCTAAACTCCCAAATAAACGATTCGTATGAATATTCAAAAGCCAATTTGAAATTTAATACCATGACATAAAGTTCAAGTGTCAGTGCAGAAGTTCCGGGAAGGAGGAACAACTGAGTGACGTTAGTATCGTTTAAATATTGATGTCAATATTTATACGATGGTAACATGAGTCAAACATGAATTATCTTTCAACTTTTTACCCGACTGCGCGACGCAAAGGAATGGTAATGTGTTTAACAGTCTATGTATGTATGTATGTATGTATGTATGTATGTTTGTATGTTCCTTTGAGGGACTATACAGACCAAACGCCTGGGCCGATTTTTATGATTCACACGTCAATCGATTCCTCTTAATCTGGCGAGTGACACTAAAGACATGACATTAGTGTAAGTCCAATATGGCGGCTTCAGGACGCCATATTGTCCAAATTAAAAAAATGAAAATCACCAAAATATGTCAAGAGGGGTATCGTTGAATAGGTATTTTAAAATAATGTTTAGCTTTCTCTCAATGTTTTTCGATTTGACTGACCGTTTAGGATGTATATTGATTTAAAGTTTAGTAACAACCATTCTCACATTTATAGGTTTTTAGGTAGCAGAAAACTTCGTATAACTAACTGTACGTGTGAATGTGGATGGACATGAGCACTGAGCACCTTGAAATTGGTCATAAACTGCGTCTCTCTATGTATCGTAAGTGGTTTACAAACAACCAATCTACTTGACCCCTATAATCGCTAGCGGCGAGATTTGCTGTGGTTCTACTTATTTTGGTTGTTGACACCGAATAATGATAGGTAAAAACGTCCGGCGTCCACCGCGTCCTGCAACCGACTAGAACGGAAAGAGTGAGATCACTCTTCCCAACGTTGACATGATTGCGTGCGCCGTGAAGTTTGGGATTGGGCCCATCTTGCGTTCTACGATCTATGCTAGTAGGTATATTGGATTACCTTTTTTTCGTACGTGCAGGAAATGTATTATTTACGCATACCCTACTGCCCCGCCCGGGAGACACAGCAGCGTTATGTTGCACTCTATATCATGTATGGATATGGTGCCCCTATCTACTAATAAACCTCTATGGGGTTTCAACTCTGCCGCTGATAGTGGGAACACGGAACCACTCTCGGATTGCTCCGCCTCGGTCGCCCAACTCCAACTTCAAACGATTTAGTAGGTACTCAACGTCAATCGAAAACCTATACTAACACAAAACTATAAATATGAATTACATGCAGTAGAAAATCCTACATATTATATCAGTAGAAACGAAGACATTTGGTCAACAACCAAAAGATGCATATTATTATGTTGAGCATATTAACATTCACAACATTGTTCATAACTAAAAAGTATTAAAAAAAAATATAATTTAAAAACTCAAAAACCCGACTGCGTAAAAAGTGAACCAAACTACGTTCTCACATACTAAAAAAAACTGAAAAGAATAAAACAAGCATTTAGATTTCTGGTGGTCTAGAATTCTATAATATGTTATTGTATTAATACTATTGAAATATATACAATATTTTCTAATAAAAGAACATTACAACTGAACAGTCGGGATCCATTGAACAATTACATTGTATGTCGAATAATAATGGATCCCGACTCTTCAGTTATACTGTTCTTTTATTAGAAAATATTGTATATATTTCAATAGTATTAATACAATAACATATTATAGAATTCTAGACCACCAGAAATCTAAATGCTTGTTTTATTCTTTTCAGTTTTTTTTAGTATGTGAGAACGTAGTTTGGTTCACTTTTTACGCAGTCGGGTTTTTGAGTTTTTAAATTATATTTTTTTTTTAATCTGAGTCCCGGCGGCGGCTTCCCGAATAGTAGAATAAGTTCTTAAAAACCAAAAAAAAAAAGAATCGACTGTTAGGCGGTACGTAGTTCGCCAAGTCAGCTAGTAGTGTTAAGTAGTGTTTAGTAGTGGTAGGACTCTTAGCAGAGTCCGCCTGGGGAAGTACCACACCTTTGCCAGTTATTCTACCGCCAAGCAGTAAGTAAAGTGAGAACATTACTGTGTTCCGGTTTGAAAAGCAATGTTTCCAGTGAAATTACAGGGCTTAGAGGTATAATATCTTAGATTTCTGGGTGATGAGCGCAGTGGAGTGCTAGGTAATGATTTGGACTCTTCATAATCCAATATCTGCGTGTCACTATGCTGTTATGTGGCAGGCATGTTGTTTACCACCAGGCACATGTCCTGCTCGTCTTGTCACTCTAGACTATAAAAAAAAGATGTAAATAACCTAAAAAAAAAAAAAGATGACTGTTAGGCGGTACAAAGTTTGCCGGGTCAGCTGGTAGTATTAATATTTACGTAAATGTATGTACATAAAGTTTACAGACTATATGAAAATATGGCAGTTCGTTCTATTTAGAACATATTCCAAATACGTTCCACAATTGTTTAAAAGGACACAAAATCTATTCCAATATATACGTTTCCTAGTATTTAAATGGGTAGGTTCGTTTGTTTGAGCGCCGGGAGACCGCGGCGGCCTCCGGCAATCAGCTAACCGGATCTACGCGCAAACACAATCGGTGCGCCGACACTGACGGCGACACGCTCACGTGATTAGAGGACGCGTACTATTTGACTGATAACTTATTGAATTCACTATTTGCAGTAGTAACTCTTATTATAATTGTTGATAATAGTCAACTTGACGACTTTAATAAAATTATAGATTGATCAACGAATGCCTAGTCTGGAGATAGTAGGTATAGGTTATTGTACCTATATAATAGAGTGATGGGATGATCATGTGTCCAATGGAAGTAACACGCCTGCCCATAACGGCACTGTGTTACGCAGGCAGCTATTAGAACATGACGAGACCAAATCATTGCCTAGCACTGTACTGCGCTCGTCACCCAGAGATGTAAGATGACTTATTTCAATGCGCTGCAATTTCCCTTAAAGCATTGCCCTTTAAATCAACACCACAGTAATGTTTGCACATTGCTGCTTGAAATTAATCCTATTAGAGACTGCGGCGGCCTTGGGAAATCAGCTAACCGGATCTACGCGTAAATACAATCGGTGCGCCGACACTGACGGCGACACGCTCACGTGATTAGAGGACGCGTACTATTCACTGACAACTTATTGAATTCACTATTTGCAGTCAGTAACTCTTATTATTATTAATGGTTATTGTTTGACAACTTGAATTAGTCGTAGACCTATACATAAAAGTCTAGAGCAACTTAAGGTGCTGAAGCCTACCATGTATATTAACTTTTGTTTTGTAAAGATAAATAAATAAATGAATAAATATTGATGGACAATTCACACACAACACCATCTGACCCCAAACTAAGCAAAGCTTGTATGATGGCGGCCAGATAACTGATATAATACTTATATAGTTTTAAATACATACTTATTATACATATAAACAGCCAGACACAGTGCAAACATTTGAATTCATCACACACTTATTTGCACTGGGTAGGAATCGAACTCACGACCCTCGGCTTCGCAGGCAGAGCTACTACCCACTAAGCCACGAGGCCAAATCAAATTTGTTTTGAAACTTTTTTTTTAACCCAAGTGGCTTGGAGGCGACAATGTGCGAAACACAATCCTAAGATCAAAGATTCGGATAAAACCTGCAGCTCTGAGTGTTTTTTTCATAACCATTTTCATGATCATTTAACACGTTTGCTGCGGGGCCATTTTTCGTAGACTTTCAACTAGTGCGTATGAGGTCTTTTCGAGGCAAAATTGACCTTCCTTGCAGTGCGTATGGGACCTTTTGAGCCTCACAAAATTGTTTCTAAGAATACCTTAAATATTATGTTCATTTGTAAGAGTAATTGCTTGAAAATTTACCAATATTCATTTAAAGAGTTGTTAAAGTTGAATCCAGCTTCGCCCACAGTTATGACATTTAGGTAATGAGTAAATAAAAATTATATATATGACATCTGTTCTGCCTCACATCGCATTGAAATAAAGTTCTATTAGTGGCTCGACTAGTGTTGTGAATAGAGAGAGTTGCAGTTGTGATATTAAAATAATTTATTTAATAAGATTTATTAATATGTTTTTCATTAAAACCGGTCAAGTAAAAAGATTTTTTACGAATTGGATACGAAATACACGAACAATATTTGTTTTGTTTTTGCTACTAACTAACTTTTTACACACTAACTACTTTTTACACAAGTGTTAATTTATCGTAGCAACCTACACAGCTCTTTCGTTGACCATTTCATCAATTTCGTTGAAATTGTCAGGAAGAACAATACGACCCTTTAATTAGTCTCAAAACTGTATTTTTGGTACGATCTTGCTCGAGATGATAGCTTTCTTTGTCTCTATAAATAAGTGTACTATACGAGTATCCGTCAGGAGTATACAATTTATAATTATAGTTTTACTCCATGTATAATATATGTATGTGATTTATTTTTTATGTATTGGCGCAATTTAAGTCGTCCGCGCCACGGTATCATAGATTTATCAATTATTATAATTTTTCTAGGACGAAACACTTGTTAAAATCGAGAATTCAACATATATATTTGGCGAATTTTATATAACTTATCCCCAGTGTCAATTTATAAGTCGTAGAAACAACAAATTAATAAATTTAATAAAAAATCTGTCCCTGAAAATTGCTGAGTACATGTACCTACTAATTTCTATACAATATTGACTTGTTAGACCAATAGTCGTTAACATGTAGCACTGTGTATTAGCGAGTGCATCAACTTGCAGCATGCTTTCGTATCGATACTTTTTATCACGTCACTAAGTTAGGATACACAGGCGCCTCGCCGCCCGCGTCTCACTCCGTGCGGCTGTGAGGCCTACAATTTTGAGGCAGATTAGACCTCACTTCGCACTGTACGAAACTAATTAATACTCAGTGCGTTTGAGGCCTTTTAAACCTCATTTAGTTTTTACTTCACTCTTAGGCTAGGCTTTGCAAGAGAAGCAATTTCATATATTTGTCTCTGTTATACTCATACAAATGTTAATATAATCGCCCCCCGCACAGAGTGAAAGAACACGATTTTGACTACCGCACCAGCGAGAAGCTACGCATGTGGCGTTTTCGACCTCATAATGCAGCAAACGTGTTAACAAGGAAGAAAACCATTGTGAGGAAACAAGCACATTCCAAGCATCTTCCCAAGACACGGATCATCCGCCAATCTGCCTTGGTCCGTTGTGGAATATGCCTTGATTCTCTCTTAGTAACAGAAGGCTCCGAGGCTCAGCGGAGGGAAAATAAAGTAGGCTTCTGTGTATTTTGGTATCATTTTATATTTTTGAAACAAAGTTCCTTAAGAAGGAGATAAAGATTTTGCTTTTTTAGGAGATAAACACCGAACTAAATAATACAACGGAAGTGACGCATAAAAACTGCCCGTGACCAATGTTGTCTAATTTATTTTTCAGGTGATCGTAGCATCCTACTACTCTATTATATATATATATATATATATATACCTATATAATATATAATAATATTATAAATGTCAATGTATGGATGTTTGGATATTTGGATGTTTGCATGTTTGTTGCTCAATCACGTCCTAACGTATGAACAGATCAGGCTGAAATTTGGAACACAGATAGATTATAGTCTGTAAGAACACATAGGCTACTTTTTATCCCGAAAAAACAAAGGGAACTTCGCGGGTAACACCACGGGGCGCTGCTAGTAAATAATAAAATCAAGTTGTTTTTTTGCAAATTGTATTGCTTCTATTTATTCCGAGGGAACTTCGAACTGGTGTCATATATGACACCACAACTTTATTTTTATATTGGGTAGTTACTATGTATTCTAGATTAATGGAGGCATATTCTGATGACTGCATCGCTAGTGATTAAAAGCGGTGTCGGTTTATACTCAACATGTTCATTAAACTCGAGAAGATACAACGTAAACACATATGCATACCACATTGCTATGTTTATTCTGATAACTCAATGACCTTCATAACTCACTTATAAAATTCTCTGTTGATGCGCCAAACGATAGCTTGATTTAGATAATCTTTAGTGTTAAGTTTGCTTAAATTTGGAACGCACTATTTACTTGCAAACCTTTTAAGACCGGTCTCTCACGATACTGGCAGACTTGGTGTGTGATACAGTGGTCATAATTATAAATTCTACTAATATTATACGGGTAATTGTGAATGTCTGGATGTTTGGATATTTGGCTATTGAGGTTTATGGCTCAATTACGTCGTAACGTATGAATGGATCAGGCTGAGATTTGAAACACAGTTAGTTTATTGTCTAGAAAAACACATAGGTTGTTACTTTTTATCCCGAAAAAATAACGGGAACGCGGGGTGCTGCTAGCAATTAATGTGTTGCAATACATGCATGTGTCACCAAAAACTGACTTATTTTAATCGGACTTAAAATCGTATAGAAAAATCCGCGTTAATTGGAGATTTGTTATGTCAAATTAACTTGGACAGGTAAAATTGATTAGTCAAGTTTTACAATAGGTGGTAAAATGTATTATGAACTATAAAAATAGGGAGTAAAATTAAAAGAGTTAGTTAATTTTTGGAAATGTTTTTATATTGACTGTCTATATATATGCTAATTACGTACAATATTTACATTTAGATTACATATACATCTACTTAAAGGTACTGACTAATGTACTTATGACGTATTCATTCTCACTCTATCACACATCAATAAATATATCTTTTATTCTATAATTACACATGTTAATAAGTACAATATCATTTTTCTCAATGACAAGAGCTGGTTAAAAGTAATCAGTCGTTTTTTCAAAGAAAAAGGATTTGTCTTAACATACCTAACATATTTATACAAATTTTACATTGATTCTTAGATAGAGTCTATGAAATACAAGTTAAAATATTCATCCATAAGCGTGAACACTTCTGCAATAAAATTTCTAACAATCATAATATCCATCAATATTTACATTACTAATTAGATAACTAATCAGCTTTCTAAACTATGCAGTTGAAACCCTAAATAAAACTATGAATAAATATCTGATATAAGTCAATGTACTTTGGGATAATAACTATGTTATATTTACAAGCTCATAGGTTTATCACATTTTACGGAATCCGCGCAGCGGCCCAAGACTAAGGTAAGTAGCGTTATGATGTCAATACGGCCGCCAAACGGACTTGTGCGTTGGTATCGTCCCATTTGATATTTTAGTGGAAGTCGGACTTGTGGAGAGAACCCTTGTGGTTCGTTGCGAGGGAGCTTTCAGCTCGTTTCGGACCCGCGGCCGGTCGGCGACGGTCGAGTCCGCCGCTTGAACACGCTTCATCTCCTGCAATTCAACGTTCGCCGGTCGCGTCGGGTGGAACGCCGACTTCACCACTTCAATCGGCTCTTCGTCAGACTCGTCAGTAATTGTCGCGTCGTGCATCGAGTTCACTTCTGATTTGGAGTCTGCTTTCGATCTGTCTGGGCTCGCATTCGCCATACTGCGGGGACTGCCGCTCTGTCTACTGCTCGTTGGAGAGAGCCGTGCACTCGTATCCATGGGGGACGCATTGTTTTGTAAATGCCTCAGTGCGTCGTAGGGATTCATGCCATTCTTCAGTGACAGCTCTGGTGGTAGTGATTTTAGTGCTAATTCAGCAGGATGTGGTGCAAATGGTAAGAGGCCATTCGGTTGTAGGAAGGACCCCGGTGGTGCAAGCAAACCGTTCGGGGGAAGGTTCGCCATCGCTGGCTGGAACGGGAACAGGTCTGCTCCTGGAAGCGGCACCGGTGGCGTAGCTAAAGTCGGACTACCTGTTAACAAAGCAAAATAAGAATTAAAGCATGTCAGTAAAAAATAACGAATTCGGTAGCCGCCGTCTGATTCGAGAACATGACGTAATATGAGAAACGAGCCTCTGGGGATGCCCGGCGGCACAGGGCACTCCGTCGATTCCCAGTACACGGGGGTGCATAATCGTACTAAGGATAATGTACAATCTGTAGGCGTTTAAGGCGGCTTCACCGAAAGGGATGTTTTTTTTTAGTGCGACATCGAAGGGTGAGGGTGCATGAGGTATTTATTTATCCGCGCACGGCATAGTTCCTTGCGAGCGGACACGACATCGTAATTCGGTACGACAAGTCTGGGAGCGCGCTGCATTACAAATGCGAGACACGTGATAAGCGAGGCACGAGTACACGTGTGCTACAAAGGCGGATCTCGATAAGGAAGCTGCGCTATCTCCGGACGCGGACAAAGAGACGAAACGTGAAATTTTCATTAGCAGTCGTGTTGAAAAGTTCTTACAACCTTTGATTCAGGACAGCGTGTCGTAGGAGCTGAATAAAAAGGCCACGACTGAGGCGCAGATTGGGCCACAAAGAGCTCGGAGGTGGTGCTACGTACGTTATTCTTTTGCACTTTTTCTGTTTGCAGCAGTGGCAGTGCGCAGACCACTTTAAAAGGCAGCGAGGGTGGCGAGGGTCGTAACTAGGGGGTAATTTGGCGAGGTGGGGAGCAATATCGGCGTCGCGCCTGATTGAGGTGATTCCCGATCGTTGAATTTGATTTTGTTTTGCTTTCGACGTTATTTTTAATTAGAGCTTATTCGGTTACGTTGTCTTTTTTTAGTTTTATTGTTATCAGGCAATTCTATTGTCTGATTGAACATTTTATTTTATATTTTTATGAGGCATGTCATTTGAAGCACATCTTGCTTAGACATGTATTTATTATACCAGTACGTTTATCTACATATAGCCATAAACACATTTTTCAGTATTAAACCAGTTTCTCTTTGCGCGTACAATGAGCAAAGCGCAATGCAATTATAGCCCCTCGTACAATACACTCTCGTTTGCTCGCACGATACCGGTAAAAGGAAGGCCGAAAATAATGCAGTCCAATTATGAAAGTTCATGAATATCTGCGTGGTTCGGCCACTCCGAAGCGTACGTTTAATAAAACTCCGTAGGTGTTGGAGTACATCGCTCCTCGCGTTTCTGCGACGGAAGCAAAAAGTGGCCTGTGCGCGGTCGCCTACATTGGAATAAAATTGACTCCACACTCTCTCGAACGCGAAGGCGAATCTTTTTTGTCCGTTTTCTAGACCCCCTAGCACCCGGCGTACTTCAGCGGGTGGTTTTGCTTCGGTCGAACCGGTGTTGTTTTGCAGAGCTCAAGAGATGCTCCTTTTATTTGAGCCGCTTTGCACGGCCTTGAGGGGGCTCAGTAGCGAGCAACATGTTTTTGAGTGTTGTTTGCTGAATACGGAATTTTTAAATTAAGGAATACCGTTTTTACGTTTAGAAATTGTTACATTGATACACTGATCCGAAGAACTTTAATAAATTTGCACAAATTTGATAAAGAAATTTGCACATTTCAGTTTTATTTTGACCTACAACCCAAGGTAGAGACCATGGGTTGCGGGTGCAGTCTAAAATGTTTAGTAATATTTTACTCATAATTTATTAAAACTTGTCAAATGTCAATATTATCACAATTATGTCTTTACTGATAAAAGCTGAGAAGAATTCGTTTGTTTGAACTAATCTCAAGAACTACTGGACCGATTTCAAAGACCCTTTCGCCGTGGAAAATGTACGTGATCTTTGAGTGCTATGGTCTATAAATGTACCACAAGCGAAGCCGGACACCACTTTGTAATAAAATTATCATGCCGTGCCATACTCAAATAGTAAAATGGTCATATAGCCAACAAAATCCTAACAAAGTCTGAGTATGAAATTTAAAAAGTAAGTAATGTAAAAAAAAGAAAATGAGTGTTCATAAAATTTTCATAGACACTGCTTGAATCAAACGATAACATCTTACATACGTAAGACTATCTCTGCATTCATGGCCATGCAAGTTTTGAAATTTGCGTCCATAAGATATTCTTGAAATGTAAGCTCATTTCATCGAAGATAGGCTTGAACTAGACTGCTTGGTGTAAAGCAAGCAGGTCTAAAGTGATGTGGGCTTACTACCTAGAACAAATTTATTTGCTGTAGTTTAATGTCTATAGGTATATCTGAAGACAAAGAAAAGTATAACATTATGAAAAAATATAACTAGAAAACCAACCTTTGACGAGAGCAGCCGTGGGATCCCTCATCGCCGGCGTTCTGAAGTAGTCAGCCCATGCATAGTTAAGGTACGCTGCGTCCAGCCATCCAGGGTTGAGGAGGAAGGGACTGAATGCTCCAGGCATTCCGTACCCATAGCCTGGAACAATTGAGAATTACTATTAGGTTTTTTTTCTAGACAATTTGTACTTATATCAAAAGGTAGATAACGTTTTTACTGGTAAGAATGGTAGACCGCATTATTGTTTAACATGTGATCGTAGTAACGAGATGGCGATCAAGTGTAAATCTATAACAGTTAAAAAAAGAAATCTAGCTTCTATATTACAAAACCTGACGTCATAAATGCCTTAAGTTTTAACTGATTTTACCTTGTTAATACATTTGAAAGATTTTCTATTAGATCTGTGAGATACCCGCCAATAGCAAAGCTTCATTATGTCTAGCCACTTCACACAATAATTCTTGGCTATTTTGGCTGGATCACCACTAGCCTGCTTCAAACATTGCAAGTGTCTGGCGTAACATTTTCTCGGCAAATATGTGTTCTATGAGTAAGTGAACATTGAAAGTTTAAGGAATGCAATTAGATATGATTCGAGTGTGCTTAGTTTATGCTTGTAGAGATATGGTTTAAGTACGTGCGTATATTTGGTTAGAATGCTTAGATAAGTAGGGCATGTGTCTTCTACGCTAGCACCAAAGTTGCATTTGGTGGGTGGTAGAGGCCATCTAAGACTAACTACCATAGGTCCATCAAAAAATAGATATATTTATGCGTTCTTTCGTAACCCGTATCAGGTGCAATTGTGAGCAATACTAAACTTGTTTTGGTTTAAATTCTAAAGAAATCGTATTTCGTCTAGACGATTTGACGTTAAAGAAGCAAGTATTGAGGTTTTCTAGCCAAATAAAATTGGCCATTGTGTGATTTGAGTTTATACGAATCAGTGCCGACTCTATAAGGTCACCATCGTCTTGAGCGGACGTGGCGAGTACTAAACTCACAAAGGCCCGCCATAAAGGCGGCGACACACGGCCGCTCGCTGTTCACTCGCCGACCATAACAAGTCCTGTATACAAAACGCGCAGTTTTACTACTGCAGTTAGACGGCTCCTCTATACCATACGCTTTTACGAGCCTCCGCCGTCACGTTGCCTTTCGCCTTTCGTAGCGAAACGATTTTTTATTTGTTTAATCGATAGACTACTGAAGACGCCACGGCCGACTTCTATTTTAGGTTAACAACGTCTTAATCTCGATCAGGTGTATCGGCGTTTTTATTACGAGATCAAGACATTTACGAGGCACTTCGTCTACTTTGTTTTGAACTCTTTATCTGATGTTTGTTATTGTTTTGAGTAAGCTGATTTTGATCGTAAACAGTCTTTTGTGATGGCTGTTTACGAAACAATTAGTTTATTTAGAGTGGAACCCTTCGAGAGATTAGCGAGTGTTCTCAGAGAGGGTTTCCTAAATCGTGGGTATTTTAAATTAAGAACGTGATGGATGGCCCGTCGCGCTGTCACAGATTAGAACCTGAGGAGTACGAGTGTTGCAGGAATGAGTACTCAAGTCGGAAACGGCCGCTCCATTTGTTAATGCCAGTTTTCAATTTAATTCAGTTCCCGAAACGTTACACATGCGGGGCTTTGAATATTAACAGGGTTAAGCGCGTCTCTAATTGTGAATGATTAATCATTACGTTCCAAATAGCAATTTAAAACGGGAGAGAACTAAATTAATACACATTGCATCATTTATCTTTGAGTTATGAGGAGACAATGGTCGAGGCACGCGGTTTTATTTCTTAGTTAACATCACTGTTTGAGACTATAAAGTTATTTTCAGTTAATCGCTGTCGACCTAAAAATTTACAATGGGTTAAGAATGTGGCCGGAATGAAAAGAGTAGCGGACAAATCGGTACCGCTTGGAGCAATAAACTAATGAACGATACGACGCATAAGTGTCAAAATGGGCATTAAATAACTGAAGCGATCGTATTAGAATCTTTAGAAGCGCTCTATTAAGAACTTATTTAAAAGTTATGTGATGTAATACGGAACTAAATACAATATTTTACGAATGATTCTTGTTTGTAGTTAAGCAAGCTTTTATGCCAAAATAGTTGTGTAAACTTTGTCTGAATGCTCATGCCATACATCGTAAATATTTGTTAAATATTTACGCAAACTAAATTACTCAGTCATTTTTTATTAAAATGAAATCGGTATAGACATTTCCGACGTTTGTGACGCCAAACATTCTCAAAGATACAAAATTGAGCTTAAATTTGTGGTACGAAAGTTACAGCTCTCTTGATTTCATGTATAGGGTAGTCAGATGAAGCGACACCCTGCATTAGATATGAGGCTACTGCTACTGTATTAAACCTGTTAAGACCTATTAAATGAATGTGAATGTGCATAAGAAATGTATCTCCAGTAAAAAACTCAAACAAAAAAAGTCGAAGCTAAAGTAAATCTTTCTACTTTATTTATATAATCTACGGTAGCCTGAAAGATATCATTCTGGTACCGGACCGAGGAAAATGACATGAGAAAAGAAAATAGGCCTCTCTTTACCCAGCAGTGGGATAGAGAAGGCTGTGGATGATGATGATGAAATCTATCACTTTCTATTTCTCTTCGGTTGGATTCAGATTCAAGTTGTTTCACTCAGATTGAGTGAGTTATCTCTTGACTTCTCAGTTAGAATTTGCAAAGTAAACATGCCAGTTCTGTGTAACATATATTTCTATGTAGCGATATGAGATGTGAGCCGGCTGAGCTGTCTCGTAAATTAATGTAAGGAGATGTCCGTGAGTTAAATGGAATCAGAGTTATGGGTCATAATTCGGGCGGACGGCGGGAAGGGTGGCGACGATCACGCCGCATTTATAGCTCCTCGGTGTGAGCTAGTTTAATTGTCCCTCATGTATATTGATTTATGGTCAGACCACTCTCGATTCGAGTATGAGTAATACGACGAGAAAAGAGAACAATGAAAGTAGAGCACTTTCGAATAAATTGTTGTTGAGCAGTATTATTGTTGATTGATTTGATTTGGTATTTACAGAACCTACTTGTGTGGATCTGAATGTTGGGCAACTAAGGAATCGGATGAAAGATAGATAGATTCACTTTATTGAATACACCAAAGTAAAAATAAATAATAGCGATCTCTTCCAGGTAAACTTAAAGTGGGATCTTAAAAATACGAAATAATAAGAAAATAAAGAAAAAATAAATAAGAAAGACAATTAGTATGTAGCGGTGGTGCGATTGCCGATATAATAATTATGTAGATGAATGGACTGACCCGAATAGATAAGATTAACATCAAGGGTATGAAAGTAATTCCAGTGGCTGATAATTAAAAAGCACACGGTTGTCGTGATTCGGGTGCTTCATCCGTAGGGATGAAGACTACTTAGACAAGAGAATTATGAATCTGCAAGGAAATTGATGTTGTGATCTTGTGATGTTGTGGTAGAGGATGCCTCAATAGAGCATGGATGGATGCTGAATTTGAATGAAATTTGAAACATAGTACGATTATTATAGTCTGGATAGGCAAATGTTAGTTAGAGCACATAGGCAGATGTTTATAGCGGAAACAATATAGGAACAAGAAATACGCGGATGAATTTTAAGGCGCTGTTAGTTATTATATGAATGTGAATGTTTTTTTTTTTTTTTTTTTTTTTTAAATTATAAAGTGACGAGACGAGCAGGTCATGTGCCTGATGGTAAGCAACATGCCTGCCACATAACAACACAGTGACACGCAGCTATTGGAACAAGAAGATTCCAAATCATTACCTAGCACTGCACTGCGCTCGTCACCCAGAGTTTGGTTAGAGAATGTTTTAGTGGTAGGATGTTTTAATGTTTGTTTCTCAATCACATCGTAAAAACTGAATGGATCAGGCTGCAATTTGGTACGTAGACAGATCTCTGAAATACTACGCAGATTAGAATAGTACATAAGTTACCCGAAAATTTGTAAAATTTCTTTAGTAATAATCATTTTGCAAACTGTATCTGGAGGAGTTCGTTTGTATTTGCTAGTAAATCAATACAATATATAATTTCTAAGATTTGATAATCCATAATCTTCGACACGAGCGAGCCAGTTGGTTATGAGGGTCGCTGGATGCGGTATTTTAGCAACTAGCAGAGACATAAAATCCATATTTTAGAGGCGAGGGTGTGTGCGGGGTGCGGGGACGCGGGGAGATCAAACGGGAGTTTACGACGCGGCCCCGAGATTGTTTACATCTGTTACTCCGGCCCGCGTGTAGAGTCCGAACCACCACTCAAGTCTTCCGGCGAAAATTTGAACTATGTAAACAAGAGCTGTAAAGCGATGGTAACGCCACACGTAATCGGATAAGAATGATGGCGGGGACTCTAGGAACTTGGTAACCGCTGCCGATGCAAGTGCCTCGAAACTCCACAATTGTTTCATTTGGTCAGAAAGGATCACTCCGTCAAATTATGACGTACCCTTTTATAAGTTTAATTTGTCATTAAAATAAATGGCTTTTATAAACGGGTTATTGCGCGTTCTTGTAATGTTAAGAAACAATAATAAGCAAAGAGTGAATGCCTCAATCACACTGGGTATCCTTCCGACTAGTAGTAGGCTTGATTACATCTAGACCTTAGTTGTTCAATGAATTATTAAGATTTGCTCAGTGTAAGTAGAAAATTAAGGAAAGGTTCCAGGTTTTACTTGAAGAAAAAAAGAATGCAACACACTAGCACTTACAACACGACAAAAACACTGCAGAAAAATGTAATTTAAAATCATAACATTTTGACGACAAAAGTTGGCACCGATTTTAATTTCTTCTTTCTGTCCACTTTGGTCACTAAATAATTAAGTGTGATTGATTGTTCATTTCCCTGTGAAATAATCACACTTTTAATAGGTAATTTATTAACGCTTCTAGATACAATGTCAAACGGACATTGCAACTATTCGCGAGGAATGCATAAACACAGCTATCACTAAATTTACCGTGTCGTGAAAAACACATTTATTTATATTACAGGGCCTGTATTCAGTAATTACTAAAATCAAAACACAAAATGGTTTGAAATTTGAACTCGTTACAATTTGACGCAATCGGAGATCTTCGTTTTTCGAAACATTGACAGACGTACGACTATTTGTCTACGAGTGCAATTGGGTCTAGTCGAATGCTGGGCCTCTATTCCTGATAATCTACAAAACGCGCGTGTTTAGACACGCGCGGTTTTGTAGACTATCAGGACTATCAGTTTGTTAGCAAACTATTTTTTTTTACCGATAATAGGTTCGCACTTGACCACCATCTCGCCTGATGTTAAGCGACGATGCGATCTACGATGGAACGTGCTTACCTAGAAACTATCTTGAGACCGATACTAATTTATATTAGGTAATCGAATGGTGTGTGTTTTCGTTTATTCTATTGATAAATCGGAAATCACTGGCCTCGATAAATTGACTATTTAGAAATTATATCGTAATCAAAAGTATTTTCAGATCCTATTTTTGTACAAACCGATTTTCATATACCTGCAGTTGACGAACAAATTCAACTTGTAATATGGTCGTGGTAGGACTCTTTGCAGGCCCTACCTGGGGAAGTACCTTTGCCGGGTACTCTACTTTACAATGCAGTTTTATGCTTCTACTATTATCTATTTTTATATTATTATTATTATTATCTGTGTATTGTTTAGCGGGATGTAAGGCAATGTTTCTAGAAAAAATACAGGGCAAAGAGAAAAATAATGTTATATGTAGGTATATGTGTGCAATGAGGTCAATGCAATGTTATTCATTTTTAAATATTTGTTTGACACTGTGCCGATGTCCCGTACAGAACGAGCGGGTGTAGGTTTTAGACGTCTTGTTCGTCCCGTCACTCTATATTTAAAAAATCAGAGTGCATATGTTTTGCGTGATAAGTTTGCTGTTACAGGATAAAGCGTCAGCTAAAACCGAGTTCGTTTTACTGACTAGTTAATTATAATTAGTGTGTTTGTAGCGGCTATTAAGTCGGTGCACATTGATCGCTTTATGAACTTGGGCCTTTGATCTTTATGGTGGTAGGATGTTAGTTTTTCCGCATACTGTCGTTTTTATTATTGGCCGAAGTTTGGGCGCGACTGGTTGTTTACACAGACGGTCTCGGTGAATGCTGTAACGTTGAAAATAGATTTGTGGTGTCAAAACGTTATGCTGTTTCGATCTGCGGGCACATCATTGTGGGACTGCGTTACGGAGGGAACGTTTAATTAAGTTTTTGAAGAGAAATAATACGCTAGGCAATGAAGCCTAAAACCTGTCTGTTCTATAGATAAAGGTAAACACTAATAGCGAGTTACCAAGTATTTTTATACTTGTGGGTCTAAAAGATGACTATTTTTTTGTCAAGTCAAGTTGCTATAGAAATTTTCGAAGTTTCGTATGTTGAACAAACGTAACGAGAGAAAGTTGAGCCATTTATACACCAGTTTCGTAATAAGGTGCTAAGTTTGTTAAGTTTACGATAAGTACTACTTATTGAAGCATTTAGAAGTGTTGCGAGCCTTTTATTTTTTGGTGTCAATAATGGAATATTTCGTGCAACTTCGAGTCAGTTTCACGAACTACTTATTTAGCTTATCAGAATAGACAATCGACATTTCACTGTAAATTCAAATTAATCTATTTCTGAATTAGTAGCCTTCCGCGATTTCACTTACGTGGTACCTGATTTCTTTATTTTCCCGGGATAAAAAGAAACCAACGTTTTATTCCAGACTATTATCTATCTATGTGCCAAAATTTCATCAAGAACATTTCAATAGTTTTCATTTAAAGTGGTAACAAATATACCAACTTACACACACCATCGCATTTAAAATATTAGTAAGAACTAAGATAAATTCAATTACCTATGATTTTAGTGTCGATGTCTTTTAAAATCCAATGATATATTAAATAAACAAGTCAAGAAAGGGTGACAGCGTATACACACACGAAGTATAAAACCATGTCCTCCAAACACCGATAACCATTTATAAGCCCCACGTCAAAACATGACGCTCACTTAAGAGTTAATTCCTTGTCGTAAAAGCAGACTACAATCGCGCTATTTCGGGAGGGACCACGTTTACAGCGATTCTTCGAGTAGTCGAGATTAAGAGAAGTAGCAATTAATGTCTTCGTGATTGACTGCATCTCACGTACTGGCAATTGGACGCATGCCGGGAGATGCCCAATTGCGATTTTGTATTGATTGTCTTTGGTTTGGTGTGATTTTTTTTTGTTTAATTGTTTGCACCGCGGTCACTAGAGTACCTACGGGTTCTTTGTCAGAATACGAGTAGAAATCAATATTTATGTGAATACCTACATATTTTTATGGTACAGATGAGACGAGCACGCAGATCATGAGCCTGATGGTAAGCATTATGCCTGCCATAAAAGCACATGAAGACTTCATATCATTACATAGCATTGAATAGCGTTCGTCACTCAGAGATATAAGGTCTTTTATCTCTATGCCCTGTGATTTTAGCTACCACGGACGCGGAAAGCACGGACCCTAGGGTCCGTGCTTTTTGTCATGATTAAGATTTTTATCTGAGCTACGTTAAACATTTTGTAGGAAACTTTAGACCAAAGCTCTAATTTCTTTTTTGGTTTTGATTGCATGTAAATGAATTTTGTACAATATAATGATACAATACTTTATTGGCCTGGGAAGACTAGGTTGAGTAGCGCTGATTTAGTATAATCCCAAAAAAAACATCTATAAAACTAAGTTCCAAAAACTATAAAATATTCTGCTGTTTCAGACCAGCGTTTAATACGCGCGTATAAGCACGTTTTTTGGAAACGCATGCAGGCGCGTATACAATTGTTTTTGGTCAATACGCCTATATGTAGGTGCGCCTTTTGCCACAAACGCAACTCGTACGAGCTTTGAGCTTCTAAGCTTGTATAAGTACGTGCAGCAACAGCAAAGTTTCTTCGTCAGAGTCTATGTTAATTCTGCCGAGACTACTAGCGGTTTAACCATACAAGTCTCAATATAATAGTTCCCTTAATGTGTCCTTTTACGCAAGTACGGTTTACGAATGCGTAATGTAACGCACGTGTGCCGAAAGAACGAGAAAAATACGTTAATCTGAAACCGCTCTTAACCAAAACTCGTCATCGAACAAAGTCATTATTACAGTAGAATAATAGATTCGCACGTCAACGATCCTCTAGTTCGACTGTTAGTAATGGAGTATGAGTGTGCGCGCGCGACTCCGCCTGGCACCTCGCCAATCCATCGAGGTCGATTCTGCGGCGCCGCGGCATCTGACCACACTCAGACCAGTTATTTCTGAGTCTAGTGTTTAAATACAGCATGCAAATGATCGTAAATATTGACGCGTCAACGTCGCATGTCTAAACAGTATCTATACATTAATAACTGACGCAAAAACTTTGTATCTCTTTTTACGAAAACTGTGCCGACTGAGGAGTGTGAAATTTCGCATACTTATCCTACTATCATAAGTTTGAAAGTTTGGATGTTCAGATGTTTGTGGCTCAATTGGAACATTGGAACGCCTGAATGGATCGGGTTGAAATTTGGAACACAGATAGATTATAGTCTAGAATAACATATAGGTTTTTAATTTTTAATATACCAAACATTTTAACGTGACAAAATTGCAGAAACGTATGTTGCGCGGGGCACACCAAGTAGTACCTATTATATAGAGACGGAATACAGCATGCTATTTTTTTTAATTACCTATGTTTGAAAACATGCATTAAATCGTTATGCTATCTGTCAAAAGAAGAGTCAAAAGCATAACCCACCACGCTGGCCATGTGCGGATTATACAGTCATTCATCTTCGAAAGTCAGTCATCTTTGAAAGATACATTTCTTGAAACAATTAAATTAATTATATCAGCTATTGGTGTTACTCAATGGCCGCCATCGTACAAGCTTTGCTAAGTTTGAGCCTAGATGGTGTTGTGTGAGAAATTTCCACCAATATTTTATTTCAACGGGGTAAACTTTTATACGAACATAGTTTTAAAATTTCGTAGTTGTTCAATACACTACTTACTATTATGAAATATGGGATATCTACAGTGTATTAATAATACTAGTGTAACTATATTCTATATTTAATAATACTAGTGTAACTAGTGTAACTATTATGATCTTGCTATTAGTTTTTTTTTCATAAGTATAGAATGACGAAACGAGCAAAAGATGCACTTGATGGTAAGAAACATAAGCCTTCCTATAACAGCTAAACGCCAAGCAGCTATTTGAGCAAAACTAAAACAAAATTATCTATTATTATCAAAACTAGTGAAATTTTTACATGCTTTATTGTTTTGATGTCAAGCTGATGGATTAGTAAATTCAATTTTTCACGCCATTTAATTTTATTATTTTACTTTAACGTTTTTAGCTCATAGAGTTAATTAAAAAATATAAAAAAAAAACTGTATATTGAATAGCAATAAATGCAGTAGTTTTTATAGTGTGCAAATATATTTGATAGAAGTCGTGGCCTCGTGGCAGTGAGTATGCTCATTGAGGCGAAGGAAGTGGGTTCTATTCCCAGGACAAATATTAATGTAAAAAATATGGATGTGTCTGGGTGTGTCTTTGTATCGTAAGTAGGTAGGTATATATTTAAATATTATGAAAGTAATAATTATTACCATGGTTCCCAATCTTTGCTTAGATTGTGGGCTAGACGGTGCTGTACGAAAAATCATGAACGAATAAAAATATAATAATTCAAATTTATTATGTCTATGACTAGTATGATAAAAGCTAAATAGTAATTTGTGTTAAATTTACTTAATTTCGTAGACAAAAATAGAGCGAATAAAATGATAGATAACATACTAAAATGAAAACAACACAATGATAGCCAGATAGCTCCTAGCTATTTGGCTACCGTTGTGTATCATATTTGGACACTATAAAAACTACTGCATATACTGGCATAATACGTACGTACCTATAATATGTAATTTTAAATACATACTTATGATACATAGAAATACCCTGTCAGAGAACAAATAGCTCTATTCATCACGCACATGTTAGTACTGGGTGAGAATTGAACCAACTGAGCCAAGAATTCAGTCATTGAATGTTTTTAAATTATCTGGATTTGTACGTGCAAAATTAATAACACTGCAATTAAAACAAAAGAGTTGGGCAGGAGAGCAAAGATACTAAACGAGCTATTTCTATACCAAACATGCTCAAAAATTTCGTAAACATCGATTGAACCATTTCAAATGAGTATATAGAAAGACAAACATCGTGACATGGGATTTTCATAAATAAGTTATACGTATTTTTTAAATAAATTAAATTGAATTAATATGTAATAAACTGGTACTGCCCTCAAAGACTTTAGTTTTTTTAAACTATTATTATAGGTCGGAACAGAACTGTTATCTCGTATGATGTTAAACGACGATGAGGTATACGATGGAGCGTGCTTACCAAGAAGAAATCATCCCTTTCTCTTTTTCCTTTCATTTAGTCCCTTTGTGAAAACATATAATACATAAACTTGTGACATGCATCTTGTTAAAAAATCACAGTACCTACTTACTACTTTATTACAACTTACTGCCTACCACACCATACTAATACACCGCATAAATCTATAACCGAAATCCATACAATTAATAAAAAATAATTGATTGCCAAAATTGAAGTTCAGTTTGTACCAACTGATTAAATAAAATTTAGAAATCTAAAAACCGTTAAACTTTTGAGTATAGTCGAATCGGTATAGAAATGTACGATGTTTGACAAATCAAACAATGTCAATGAAACAAAATTGAGTTCAAGACACATTTTAGTAAAGATCAAAATTGAAGCTAAAAAAAGTTCCTTACTTTGCTTAGTTCTTGGTTCCCTAGGTCCGTCCACCGTGACTTTGATCGCCTTGCTGTATGTCGCGACTTGGCTCGGGTACGTGCTAATGGTGATCGTCAGAGAAAACGACTTCCCTCGTCCACTCCGGCCCACGAACCGGAGATCGTTGAACTTCGCCACCTGGTTCTTCATCACCGCTGTACAGTTCCTCAACTCAGCCATCACGTTCTCATCATTCCCAGCCTTTATTGTAACCAACGTCCCGTCTTGAACATCATCCAAAGCAACCACTTTAAAAGCTACAGGCAATGATTTATTCGATCTCCAATGCCCAGGCAGCACGGAGCACAGAACAGCCGGTGATCCAGTCGGTACCAGCTCCCCATGACTCTGCCTATAGTACTCGTGGATGTGAGAATAAACGTCCGCCATACTGGCCACAGAAGTACTGGTCGGGAGGTGCATCGACGAACAACACTAATTTCTAGTCCACAACTCTAAAAACACTCCGGAAAAAGTTTGAAACGCGCGAGAGAGTTCGCGGCGCGAGCGAAGTTGTTCAAAGTTCGGGCGCGAGACGCCGTGTGAGCGGGCTCGCCGCTCCGCCACTTGTTGGGCGCTAAGACGGGCAAATAAAAGGGCGCGCGACTCCAGACCGCAAGCCGAAGACTCACGAGCCGCTCCGAGCGCTCGCCGAGGATCGCGGCCGAGAACTACGTTTCGACTGATGACTGTGATACGACGCGACTTTTTCCGATGGTCAATATTTTGCGTTCGCGTGGTCGCCGCCCCCACCCGGGTGGCGGCCCCTTCGTCTCGTAAAAAGCGGGAAGGAGACGAAGGGTGCGGGAGATCCGGCCGCGCTATACGAACGAGCGGGACGGCCGCTCGCGGTTGCGGCGTTTTTATAAAAATTCCCGTCGGAATGGGACGCCGTGGCGGCACGCCGACGGGTGGGAGTGGGATGGGTGGATTTTTTTGAATCACCTTGGTGACGTATCGCGGAGCGGCGGTAATTAGGCCCGCGGGGCGGCGGGAAACCGCGGTCGGTGCGAAAACCTATCAACGAGCTCATGAAAAATTATGATTTTCATGTTCGGCGTCGGATGGCGAGCTCTTGGGGTGGCACTTCATTTTCGCTGAGGCGCGCCAGGAATTCCTAGAGCTTTTGATTGACACTTTTGTGCGATGCGACGATTGAGCAGATAATTTATTTTGAGAGCCCCTTTGGTTTACCAGCATTCCCATTTCTGTAGGAACGGTTTTTTTTGTATCATTTTGAAACTATGCAACAGTTAATTAAGTTAAGAACTTACTGCTTTTACTATGGTCGGTATTCAATTTTTTTTTCTAAAGTCTTAAATTCAAACAAGAGACAAACTCGACAAGTTATCAATTGTTGTAAAAATTGTTTAAAACTAAAGCTTGTTGAAATAAAAAAACGCAAAATCTTACTATAAAAAGTTGATTGTACAAATGTAAGCCAAACGAAAGTGACTTGCCGGTAGTTCGACGCCGCGCGTCCGCGTGCGGTTAGCCGCTAGCGGTGAGAGCGAGAGCGCGAGTGCGAGCGAGACGGCACGAGAGGAGGCGGGGCGAGGCGGGGCGACAACTTGCGGCTAAGTTTCGCGAGTTTCCCGCGCTTTCCGCGACTCTGTGTGACCACGTGTCTACGACGTAGGTGGTTACGGGTTCGTAGCGTTCCTAGACTAACCGCCGTATTCACACGTAGTCAAAACTCAGTATTTTTTTAAGTTAAGTCAAATTGATGTAGCTGTTTCGATGTTTAAGTCGTAAGACGAACTCAAAATGAAAACAATGAGCTTAAGTCAGGTTTTGTGATACAGCGAATAACCGTTGCTTTCGATATAATTTGCTTAAGTATTACGTGGCCTATAGACCTGTAATTTTTCTCTAGTCCGATTTCAAACGAATTCAAGTATTTACACAAAAGTGAGCTTTAGTCTGATTGTGATATGGTGCGAAATGCTATTTTTTTTAAATACCGGGTTAAAAATATATTAATAGCATTTCGTTCTACGCATTCCAATAATTGTCTAAAATGATATGTATTGTCTGTATTTCAGTTTCATTTCGATGATGCCGAAATATCGAGGTTACAAATACCTAGATACCTATCTACAAAGCAGAACGTTAAATGTAGAATCCACTTTCGTAATTCGAATAAACTGTGAACTCACAACAATATGTCACCCGAGTGGATGTTTTGTGATGGATATAAATGTTCAACAAAAATACTTTTATATGTTTGTATTTATTTTTCACTAGTTGTACCCCGTGGTTTAACCTGCAGCCTATTCGAAGATTTTACCCTTTTAATGGAAGATAACATTTATTCAACGTGGTAGGTTTTGACCTCGATTCTTTCCTTGTGGAAAAAGGCGTCTACTGCTTAACAAATTTTGGCTACCGCAGAAAGCTCAGAGCCCATTTTATTGTGTCGAAAATAGGTTTGCACTTGCAAACCATCTTGCCTGACGTGAAGTGATGATGCGGTTTATGATAGAGAAAACTAAACTAGAAAAAACATTGATACTTACAATATACTAAAAAATATAGATACTAACTATAACTATATACATAATAACTAACCTAAACTTACTCATTATATTTACCTACCTAGTGAAGAACTTTCGAGAAAGCACACTTGAAGTGTACACTAAAATACTTATTAACCAAATCATACATACCATCATATTTTTTAATAGTATCTATAAAGTGATGGGACGAGCATGACATGTACCTGATAGTAAGCAACACGGCTACCCATGACCGCACAGCGTCACGCAGCTATTAGAACATGACGAGCCCAAATCATTACCTACCCCTGCACTGCGATCGTCACCCAGATAAATAAAATGATTATTCTTTATGCCCAGTAATTTATCTGGAAACATTGCCTGTCAACCCGGAACACAGTGATATTTGTACAATACTGCTTGGCGGTTAAATAACTGGCAAAGGTCTGGTTGGTAGATGCTCCACACTCCAGAAATACTTTCCTAAGAGTACTACCACTAGAAATCTAGTTACTTGTAAATATTTTATCAGCTTTTCTGCCGCACACATTTTACAACAGCAGTAATAAAATAAACCCACTGCCCAAACAACGTAACTGAATTGTTTTTATTATCATAAAGTTAAACTTTTTCAAAGACCACATTTTGTCGGCATCCTTTGAGTTGTAACTTGTAAATAGCTCTTATCTCTATTGAGAAGGCGTATAATGCATCGTGAGGTAAACTTTGCTATTGTCTATGGGTTTTGCTACTTTTTAGGACAAAAAAAAAACAGCAAAGTTTATGATCTCGAAAGTTTGCGAATATTAGTGTAATATAGTTTTTTTTGGGTGGGGTTCTAAACTTGAATAGGTACTGGTTATAATACAGGAGAATTATAATTACAAGGCAAACACGTGTATTTAAAAACTCTTTTATAATATTTAAATTTGTTTTTGATTCTTTTTTAGTGTAGAAAATTTATTTTTCCACTAATATTATACCTAATTCAGAAAGTTTGTAAGTACATATATGTGTATATTTCTTACTATTTTAAGCAAAAACTACCTATTTAAGGAATCTGAATGAAATTTGGTACATAGATAGATAATATACTACTAAATATAACAGGAAAACAAAGTGATATGTGCCTCTATAGTTAAAACGTGATTTTCCTTTAAGTGTATGTAAGGCAACATGTCTAGTCAGACGTGGTAGCATGTCTGACATGGGCATTGCGACCGCTGAGGCCAAAGACATTGGTAGCAAAAAAAATCGAAATCTATGGTTGAGGCGGAACTCAGACAATCAGCTAAGGCCGGCTATACACGGGGCATCTTGAAGCAGTCAGCATCGACTGTTTCAAGCTATGACTGCATAGTGAACTACATACTTCTATGTGCGTACATACACGAATCGCTCAAGTACTTGCATCTGCTTCAGGCGATTAGCAGCACGGTGAAATTTTATCATGAGGTCGGACTGCACGAGTGGTCCACGTTTGTTGATCACTAGGTTTCTGCTCGACCTGCCCGTGTATGGCCGGCTTAAGATGCTCGATAGTGAGACGTTATTTGAAGCGGAGGAGTAGAAGGGAAAGACGACTATCGCTCGTTCGCGGAGGCAGATGTGTATACGGGATCGAGCCACTCTGGCTCGTATCTCGTCTCTACTGGAGGGTCTAGTGCGTTACTGGAGCCAATATGCATTCATATTTACGCTCAATTATGGCTCTAATATGCCAAGGCATAATTAGTTACCAAAAAACAAAGCGCCCAAGAAGCGAAGATTAATCAAATCACCTGTTGCTTGAGTGGATTTATCCTGATGGTTTCTATCTTAGTGTCGAGAGGAATCGAGGGTGGATTGGTTTTTTTCTAGGTAAGCACGCTCTATCGTAGACTACATCGCCACTTAATATCAGGCCAGATGGTAGTCAAGTGGAAATTTACAAAATTTTAACAAAGTGCGGAGGTTTTGTCCATGGGTTATGGTCGAAAGCAAGAATTGTCCCGCAACTCTGCCATTAAGCGAAGGCAGAAGAACCCCAACCTTTTGTTTGTGTAAAACTGTGGGTTTGAGGCGGTAGCGGCACCAATCTAGGTGGTGTCGAAGCTGAAAATCCTAAAGACATAGGTACAAAGTTCTGGTGCGGCGGACATGCGTAAAAACATTTCTCCGACCCATAAAAATGGACAGGAATCGAACCACATCCTTCGACGCAATCAGGAACTATAGTGCAGAATCAGAACAATAGGTCTATAGTTTGTGATAATCTTATTGTATCAGTAGTACCTATGTATATGCTCGCCGTTTTATTTCACCAGCGGCGTTGTATTTAGAAAATGCCTATTCCCTAAGATTTATTGCGAAATGCTGTGGTTTTACCCACGTAGTTCCATTCCCATTATCTTTCCGGGATAAAAAGTAGCCTATGTGTTCCTTCAGACTATAATCTAGGTAACTGTGTTCCAAATTTCAACCCAATCCAGTCATAAGTACGTTACGACGTGATTGAGCAAGAAACATCCAAACATTGACACATATAATATGAATCGGATTTCTTCAGCAGTTACAAGGTCATCGATCAGCAAACACATATATTATATAAACAAACATGAGTTAACAGCCGGTCTACTACAAAAACAAACTCCGAATGATCGGATCCGATCGACAGCTGAATCGGATCTGTAGCTTACCACGAAAAACATTTGGATCGGATACATCGCGGTCGGAAGTTATAGACTTAGGCCGGGTGAGAGTCGGATCGAACGAAACGGCCGATTCGATCAACCGACCGATTGTCTATCGAGGTAGGAAAAGTCCATAAGTTCGGCCTATATATCGTTTATCGGACTTCGTAGTAGACCTGCAGATGTCGAGCGGTTTTATACTAAGACCGAATGTGAAATGATTTCAAGACGAAGAATATATTTAAAGAAAGTTCTCGATTTCAACAAAGGTGGCGCCAAAATATGTAGTGGTAAGACTCTTTGCAGAGTTCGCCTGGGAAAGTACCAAACCTTTACCAGTTATTCTACCGCCAAGCAGAAGTGTGCAAATATTAGTGTGTTCCAGGGTGAAGGGGAATGTTTCCAGTGAAATTATTGGCCGTAGAGATAAAACATCTTATATCTCTGGGTGACGAGCGCAGTGCAGTGCTAGTGCTAGTGCTTGAACTCTTCATGATCTTTTAAAACCAGTAAGCGGATATAGTAAGTACTTATATATTTTATGTAGTTGTAAATACATACTTATCATATAGATATTATATAGACTACAGGCCCGTGAACAAAATTTACGGGTCAAATGAACCACCAGGAGACCTATGTAGGATGATAGAAGGGTATTAAGATTCAGCACTATGCCGTCACTTGTAAGCTGCCCAACTGAGTGTTATTGAAGAGGGGGGGTTGCAACCCTCTACCATTTCTCCTTGTCGCATGATTTTTGTAAGGCATTGCGAAATAATGGATTAGAAGAGGTATTGAAACTGTATGGAACCAATGCCGTACTTAATAAAATGACCAAATTTACTACATAAATTACTCGTACTCTGTAAATTTTTCTGACAAACTAATAATTAAAAAGTTTAAATTTATATTTTTTATAGTTTCAATACCTCTTCTAATCCATTATTTCGCAATGCCGTACAAAAATCATCCGACAAGGAGAAATGATCGAGGATTGCAACCCCCCTCTTCAATTGCACTCAGTTGGACAGCTTACAAGTGACGGCATAGTGCTGAATCTTATTACTTTATACCCTTCTATCATCCTACATAGGTCTCCTGGTGGTTAATTTGACCCGTAAATTTTGTTCACGGGCCTGTAGTCTAATAGGTACATGTATATGACATGTACCTACATAACCCATACCTATACTTATACCTATACATACATAAGGTACATATACATGTAGGTGTAGCATTTTTTACCGCATTTCAAATATAGTTTTTGAAATGTGATGTTTAAAACCAGCGTCATTTTTAGTTTTTAAGCTTTGGCGATTTGAATTTACATATATTGTACATATCACAGATCACAGGACTTTATTATGAACTAACTCATCATCTAATTACCTCGAAGTTTCGGCAGCTTTACTACCGCCGTTGTCACGAAAATGCTTTATCTTCAGTAGGTACTTAAATCTTCTCGTTCGTGATTAAATCTTAAGGCCGATTTAAACTGAACGAACATAGAGCTAGAGCTGGAACAAGAGCATTCTTTCTCGATCTTTTAGTGTAAACGAAAGATCGTTCTTAGCGTTTTCCATATTAAATATTCCATAGAATCTTTGCGAACGCAAACAAAACAACGAAAGAATGTTCTACGTTTGTTTACATCAAATGAATTTGATACAGTGGGGATAGAATGAGCATTCGCTCGTCTGATGTAAATCGGCCTTTATGCTATGTTTACAATATATCTATATTTGCTCTAGATCTTTATCAATTGATTTTTTATTGCAGCATTGTTATTCAAGACAAAATGATGCAAGTAAAAAACTAAAGAAACCTAAAAAACGGTTTAAAAAATCAGAAAGTAGGGGCAAAGCGCCATCGTTTCTCACAGATCTGTCAAAGAATTTCTCTCAATTACTGCAATAAAAATTATACTGTAGGCAAACATGTGCCTTTGAAGTACGCGCCGGTAGCTACCGAGCGGTTTTGTGCAAGGACTGTGAGTGAAGAACAATGCGCTGGCGCACAATACGCTTCTAAGACTCCCTTTATGTTGGGCCAAACATTGGCATTGGACCATTGTGGCCCCTTTTGTCAGCTATTTACCGACTTCGGGGTGCATTGAAGGGATGTCAAAAAGCCGCTCGGCTAGAAAAAATGTTGGTCTCAATCCGAATTGTTGAATAGAGTCATCGACTCCGAAAATAACCATTTCTTGTATTTTTATGCGTTTGGCGAAATTGGTCTGGTGATTGTTACGTTATTAGAGTACGTATAGAGTAGATAGAGTTAAACAAATTGAAAATTAGATTAGTAGTTGTTACACTTTGTTGTATCCTGTCAAGTTTTGAATATGTCTCTGATGAAAATGAACACGCGTGAAAATATCTAGTTTTTAAATTCAATTTGGGTACAAGACAATCACGACGATAGAAAACTAAAAAATATAACTTATTCATATAATAATAACGATATCAATCTATGAATACATTTAAATGAAAATTAAGTGTAAATTAAATTGAAATTCAAATATTATCCATTCTATAAAAAACATTATTGCAATGGTGTTTAAATAAAATCCAATATTAAATATACTTAGATTATTTAATTCCAGTGAGAACGTCAAACTTCTATAAAACACTATAGAATAACACATAGGTACATAGTTACATACGATTTTCATCCGTATGCATAGTGAAATCTTAAGCAAAGGTAATTTTCTTAATTATACTCGGAACAAAATCACAAGTAGATTCTAGTACCTACATAGCCAACAAAAAAATTGGCTTACACAAATATTCCGTAAATGTTTGGTATATGAAACAGTAGGAATGCAAAAACTCAGAGCCAACGAAGTCTGCCAAAAACATCAAGAACATTCAAGAACCAACAGTCAGGTAGTAACAGCAGTTTAGTAGTGGTAGGACTCTTTGCAAATGTAGCCTAGGGAAGCCTACGCCTTTGCCAGTAAGGCCTACTATCCACCCACGCGTCTTTTGTCGAATGCATGCATCCTACAAAGAAACGCAAGACGTGCGGCTGTCGTGTCGTTGTCGCTTCGTGGACACAGACTTCATTATTTGTACGCAAGATGCAAGCATTCGTCTTGCATCCGACAATTGTCGAAATCGTGCGGATGTCGTGCAGCTACGTGGACAATTGGCCTTATTCTAACGTCAAGCAGCAACGTGCAAACATGACTCTGTTCCAGTTTGAAGAGCATAAAGAAAATTAGATAAAACATCTCTTCTGTAACGAGCGCAGTATAACACTACTGATTTAACACTACTAGTTTAACAATGATGATTCGGACTCTTCATATTCTAATAACTGCGTGCCACTGTGCTTACCATCAGGCACATGTTCTGCTTGTCTGGTTACTCTATAAATATAAAAAATTGGCAGGCATAGGAACTGTCGACGTGTCGATAGAAGTGAAAATTTATAGCTCAGAATTTGATAGCTTACTTTGGAAACTACGCGGGTGAAACCGTAAGGCGTGGCTATGGTCCCGAGTTTACGCGAGGATTTCGCGAGCGTGAACATATAATTCAATTCACATCCCACGAAAAATCTGTTTGTGGTGCGCCAAAAAAAGTTTACACTTTAAAAACAAAAAGTTGAAATGTAATTTTGTTACCTTTTTTGAGGTTGGTTAAGAACACATGTCGAGATGGCTCTGTAACCGTTCGAAGAGCGGAAACGTAGCAACTGCCGATATACCTGCTAATTGCAGACAAATGGTGAAGGGTTACGGTGGCTGCCAGGTTTTATGGCCTTTCGTTTAATAGTTTCGGTAATTAAATGGTTTTGGAATGAGTTATTAAGCACCAGTGAAGTTGTGAGGTTTTTTGTTATTAGTTAGAGCATGTTGTATCATCCTACTTAGCTGCTAATCCTACTCATATTATAAATGTCGATGTTTGTTGCTCAATCACGTCGTAACGCTGGAACGGATAGGCTTGAAATTTGGAACACAGTTTCTGACGCTGCTAGTATTATAAATGCGAAAGTTTAGATATTGGATATTTGTTGCTCACTGACAATCTCTCAATGATATCAGAAAGCCTGAATGGCTCGGGCTAAAATGAAAAAAAACATGGATATGGATAAACGAGTATTATAGTCTGGAATCGGCAACACATATTTATATCGCGCGAAAATAACAGGAGTGGGACCTTCGCAGGTGGAACCGCGAGGGTGCTGTTAGTCATTTAACTTTTTTTATCAACTCGAAAAAATATATTTTTCCGTATTTTTATGTATTATCGTGTAAAAAAATATGGCTGGTTTAGTTGGGAGAACAGTGATTGCCAAACCGGACCTGGGTTCAAATCCCACGCACACCACTGTCTTTTCGAAGTCATGTGCGTAATGCCGCTAACTTGAAACGGTGAAGGAAAACATAGTGAGGAAACCGACATCTACATTACGAAATCGTTCGTGGTCAAATTTGTGTCGTTTACCAACCCGGACCTGACTTGCGTGGTGGATTATGGCGTGGACTCTATCCCGATTGAGTAAGGCCCCGAGTCCCAGCAATGGGAACTTGCAAAGTGGGCTGCTTATAATAAAGATTTAACAGCTTTTGTCACGTAAGTTTATAGTAAAAGTTTCTAATAGGGTGGTTAGAATAATTGAGACATTATTAACAGTTGAAAGGAATTTGACAAAGATTAAAATCGGTCTCCTGCTGTTGCTACTTATGCTCTCATTCCACAATGTATCCAAACGTTGCACGGTTCCACGAATGTTGCGACAAAAGACAAGAGTCCTCAGCCACGGATGTATGGACCGAACGTTATTTCGTAATTGGCCACTTGAGTTTTAAGGGATACAGGAAAGGGAAGGGATTCATAGAGTAAGGAACTTGATAGACAGGACATTATTGTAACGTTTATAATAATGTTTTAAAATTGTCGGTGTGTATGAGATCATCAAAAACAAAAGTATTTAAGAAAATAAAGTATTCTAAACATTTAACAGGATACGTGCCTGACGGTAAGCAACAAGCCTGCTTATAACAGTACAGTGACACGTAGCTATTGGAGCGTGAAGAGTCTAAATCGCTCGATACCAAGAGATGTTGTATCTCTAATCTCTATGCCCTGTAATTTCACTGGAAGCATTGACCTCCAAATCGGAACACGGTGATGTTAACATTTTACTGTTTGGCGGTAGATTAACTGGCAAAGGCGTAGTACTTCCCCAGGCGGACTCTGCAAAGACTCTTAAATATGAGGTGTGTCCGTTTGTGCGACGGTTTCACAGCTATTGGCCTTGAAATCTTAAACCTTAAGTCTTCTAAACAAGCTTAATGTTTACCCAAATCCTGGTTTATCTGCCGTACATCTGCACAGCGATCGCCCACTTTGGGGAGCTGTGGAATATCTATTTCGAAGCGCTCACAACGCATTGCCAACTACTCAATACTCATACAAATTGCTACAGTTATGCAGTTTGGAAGAATTATATAAGTCGAAAATTGTAGATCGGTTCTTACATTTTGATTTAAGTAATATATATATTTACTAGCTGACCCCGCAAACGTTGTTTTGCCATATAAATAAAGGTATAAAAAATAGCTAGTAGCCGATTCTCAGACCTACTGAATATGCATATAAATTTTGGTTAAAATCAGTAAAGCCGTTTCGGAGGAGTAAGGAAACAAACACTGTGACACGAGAATTTTATATATAAGAAGAAGATATTTTAACCCTACTTGCGTTAAACAAAACAACATAATCATACAAATTTTATAGCAATCAATGACGAGCCACAATGAACTTTGAATATTTATTTATACGCCAATTCAAGCTGAATTTTTGAGACACAGTTAAATTAGTAACGGTTAGTATTAGTGAAAATATTTTTACGTATCTAAATTGTTTTTTCAATGTATTTGAGACAATATCTTTTCAACAAACAACATGCCTTACCTTATTTCCATTTCAGTTTTTATTGCAGCGAAAATTACGTCATTCAAGTTTTTGACAAACTCAACTCCGTAAATTAAACAGTCTTTTCTAAAATTTCCTAGCTCTACGTTCTTACCGGACCGGAGGGCAGTAAGTATTGTGCAAATAAAACGAATCCGGTAAGCGCCCGCGGCCTCAAGCCATTACAGGTGATGCTTACCTACTGTTGCTCAAACTGTGGACTCTTCAGCTTACCATTAGTTACTTAGGCGCCTCAAACTAATCCGTGCTTCCGTTGTTGCAATACAATGCGGTGTTGTTGCAATGATTTTTTAAAATCATTATTTTGCTTTTTTGTGTCTTGCTTTCAAATACTTTTTTGTGCGTGAAAATTTTTTTTAACATAGATTTTTTTTGTTATTTTTCAATGCTCTACATATTTACATATTTTTTACTATTTTGTATTAGTAAGCAAATCCAATTTACATGTGATATAAATAATTACTTAAACTATGGATTCTTAAGCTAAAAATATAATAAATAAATAAATTTGCTAAAAGTCAATTTGAGTTGCGTAAACCAAAAAATGTCAAGGGTATGATGGACCTTGGTTCATCATGTCCATATCAAAGACGAGTTGAATCTCAAACTCAATGAGACTAGAGCTAAACTCAAGATTTGCGTTCAAACAGTTAATAAATCTCAAGCTGTTGTTGTAAAAATGAAATTTATACACATATTTTAAAAAAAATTTCAGATTGTTTTATGCTGATTGTCTACAAATTTTGTTTACGAATCCAACTTAAAGTATGATAATTATAATTGTAGCATGTGCTAAAACAAATAATACTATTATTATATTGATAATTTTTTTGATCGAATTGATCGATTAAAGGCGAATATATGTAGATGAAAATAGCAATGTGATTGAAAAAAAAATGATTTCTTTTTCTGGCATTTTAAAAATTCGTGAAAAAATTAAAAACGATAAATATTTGACCCAAAAGTCTGCACAAAATACCGATAAAAATAACCCCGCAATTTGCGACATCACATAAATATTTCGCCATCGAAAAATGCTATAAATCCGAGTAATGAGAGACGCACACATGCAGTGTGAAATTCCATAGCGGAAGAGAGCAGGGAACCGAGGACCGCATAACCTATTAATATATTTAATCCCAAACGAATACAGTCAGTTGCATTAGCGGTATATCCGTAATATAAATTTTGGTAAAGTCTTATAGCCATTTCCTAGTAAAATTACAATAAAATAATAAGTGACTGAAAAAGTATAACATATAGCACATATTTTTAGGCTTGCCAAATTATCTTGATTATCGTCTGTATGTCTTACAAAAATTTAATTCTTAAAAATTATTGCTCAATAGTTTAATTTTGAAATACGATTTTCACCAGATAAAAAAAAAAATTAACAAAAACTTGGACATTGAAACAGAAATTTACGAAAAATCTATAATTTTGATTAATATCTAGTTCATAATTTCACTGGCCCACGACTTTGGGTTTTTAGGCAGCGCAAATGTGATGTCAAGAAACATGCAAATCATTTTTTTTTAAACTATCCCATAAAATGTATCTAAAACTTATTGATCTCTTTCTTCTTATTCTATTTTTATAAATTATGCAATTAATTTTCAAAAATATCCAATTCGAGAAGGGTTTATGATTTTCTTTTTACATTGGTACCGGTTAATACCGCAAACACTCCTCGGCAGAGAGTATGGAACTCATTACAGGCACGTGACACAGGCTCACCGCCCACTCGCCCCTCGACACTGTTATATTTCGACTCGACAATGAGTTATTGAGTGCGCGGAACCTCGTGTGTTAACCGGTATTAATGTTCCGTTTTGACGAGGAACCGGGTAAAATATATATTCGAGTATTGCCGGTCTACATTTTGTATTATTTCTGAAGTCTTATCAAATAAAAAATGAAAAGAAACATATGTTTATCATGCAGTAAATTAATAAATTAACCAAAAACATAAAATACACGTGACTTCTATTTTATGAAGATCAATCTAGAATTTGAAAGAACTTCGCGAGGAAAAGTTTACCTTTTAGATTAACTTTTAATTTTGTTTTTACCATAAAATACACTACGAAATTAGTAAGTGCTCAGACAAGCACTTCTAAAACACCTTTTAAAAATTGTATATTTAAAAGTTTCTACTCAACATCGACATGGCTGAACTTTGCCTAGTAAAGTAATTTAAAAGTAATTCATTGGAATGGTAATAATAAATATATTTATTTACCTATATATATTTATTGATTCATTCTCCACCAGCGGCCGTACCGAGCAGACGTATTTCTTTAAACCCGGTCACTTTTAGAAATAAGGATTGAAGCAAGTTCTGAATGTAGTGATTCATTTCATTGATACATTTACGAATAACCAGAGTCCGTGGGATTGACGAGTGCTACTAACTTTAACTAAGCCAGCCAGGCGACATACCGGCCGAATACAGAGAATGTGAGTCAAATTACTGCACATACATCACACACACAAGTAAACGACTTCTTACAAGCTTCTACGAACATACGCGCACATGCAAGCCTGTGCTAGCTTGAGTACCCCGACTTACCTTCCAAAGCCCTCGCCTTGCTTTTGTCGCCGGCTCGGCCCGTGTTCACCATTTGGTTATCATTATATACGACGAAACAACAATTCCATATTTTGGTGCTTCGACCAAATTACTGAGCTGTCCGCTTACATAAGTATTTATACGATTAGTGTCTCGACCAGGATTGGTGATTTTGTTAGTCAATAACCACGTCTGAATCTGCATTAAAACGAATAATAATGCCCGTTAATCGCTCGCCACCAGCACTGCAGGCTTCGCCCTCAGAAATTGCACCACCGCTTAACCGCGAGCTCAAGTCGCCCCTCCGTCATTACCCTTCAGACCCGAACATTTCCGAAGCTGGCGAAAATGCTACAGTTGGTATGACTGCTACCTTATCTGATAGCAACATTACTACCAGATTTAAATATAGTGCAAAACGAAAGAGAAATGAGATGGGGGTCGAGAATGATGATATTAGCAAAACAGAAATCCTTGAGCTATTTCTAGGCCTACAGAAACAACAAGATGATAAGCTAAACGCAGTGCTTATATCTATTGCTGAATTAAAACAAACTGTGGAATCCATATCCATTAAGTACAATGAAGCACTACACAGGATTGAAACTCTGGAACAAGCTCAAATGGACGACAAAAAACACATATACTACCTCGAAAATAAACTGGAAATAATGGATCACAGATACCGTAAATCAAGCCTAGAGATTAAAAATATCCCACAAGGACCCAACGAGACTAGAGAAACTATAATTAAAGTTATTTCTTCCGTGGCTCTTCATCTCGGTATCCCATTCCAGATAATGGATATTCGAGATGCCTATAGAGTGAGCACAAAAATAACCTCTGGGCCTATTGTAATCGATTTTACGTCCGTTATATTACGAGACAAATTTTTGAATGCATACAAACTATACAACAAGCAAAATCGACAATCAAGGCTTAACACAACTTGTATTAACAATGAAGGACCAGCTCAAGTACTATATATAACAGAAAGTCTCACCGCTTACGAGCGTAAGCTTTTTTACCTTGCTCGACAATTTGCGAAAAAACGCACCTATGCCTTTTGTTGGACGTCTTTTGGGCGAGTTTTCATACGTGAAAAAACAGGATCTCCGCAAATTAGAATTTCAAACGAAAGCGATCTAGAAAGACTCGACACAGATTGACTAGTCTCCCTTAATCTAAGCGCTGCCTATGTTACTCGGAATATATCTTTTAGTTTCAGTTACCTCTCTATGTATAAAATTTATTCATATTGTAGTATTATGTTAATTTTAATGCACGTCCTCTATTTTGATATTGTATCAAAAATTTCAAGTCTCCTTAACAAACAGTATCATATTTTTCTATTGTACCCCTCACGCACACACTCACTCAATACTAACACACACTGTTACAGTATTATAACACTCTTTCTACACATCCCACACCTACCAAATCACAAACTTCATCACACAGCCACAAGTTATTCAAGTTATACCCCATCCATAAAAAACAATAATCTCGTTTACATCTGCCTTCTCAGTTTTACACTGACGAAACTCCAAACAAACCCCGATTCCTTTACATTTGTATTCTCTAAAATTCACTATTACAATTACCACACAAAAAAATCACCAGTGCAAAACAGAATACCATTGACTGACGCGCAAATATTCCACTGTTCCTACCCCACATCTAATGATAAATTATTTCAATTTGATCAACTGCCATCATATTTTCAAATAACTATTGCATCATATGTGATGTATATATATAACGAGAAGCCTAACGCACACACAAAAATGTATACAATAAGAAAAATATACCTGCCCGTACATACTAATATTAATAAATATGCCTTAGAAATCTGTCTGTTGAAATTCTGTTATCGATGCTTATCAATCAAATCTGTCTTAAACAAACCAAAACACAGTAATTTCTGTGTTTTACGACAAGTTATTATATTAAAATGACACTGGACAGTATCGAATTAGCTGATTGCATCGATGACACGAATTTGGTGGAGAGTTTTAGGGTCAATATGGGAGAAGATTGTATAAATAAACTCGGTGACTGCACTAAACAAATAGTTGTAGTATCACAAAATATTAGAAGTGTTAGGGCAAACTTTGATAAATTTCTGGTATACCTGTCAAGATTGAACTTTCTTCCAGATGTGATTGTCTTATCGGAATCCTGGACAGATGTCAATTTCGAAGGTATAAACTTACCTCATTATAATTGTTATTATTCATCAATATTAAGGAACCAAAATGATGGTATAGTCGTCTTCACAAAACAAGAAATCAATGTTGAGGTCACTGAACCCCATTTTAAAGATGGAAATTGTTTGGTTATCAAATTAGGCAACGCATTAAGTGTTATTGCTATATATCGCAGTCCAGCAACACAAAATACCTCAGACTTTATATCCTCTCTGGAAAATACAATTTTGTCAACAACAACCGACTCAGTCTTGATTACTGGAGATATAAATATAGATATCAAGAGTACCTCAACAGACAGAAAAGCTTTAGATTACCTAGAACTGACTGCTCATTATGGTTTTATCCCAGGTCATGCTATGCCAACACGCGAAAAGAATTGCCTAGACCATTCCTTGATAAGAACCATAAAGAAGGTGCGCGTAGTAGTTAATGATTCAGATATAACAGATCATGCTACTGTTATCACTGGTATTGCCACTTGCCAAACTAAAAAATCTCAGGGTTCCAAAATGAAATCAACCGTTAATTACGACGGCGTGGTCACTGCATTGGAAAAAACCAATTGGAGTGAATATTATGCCAAATCAGACGTTAATCTTGCTGCACAGTTCTTAGCTAATGAAATCGGACTAGGAATCCAGAATAACACTACCTATAGGAAGATTCGAAATGTTGAGGTTATAATACAACCATGGATGACCAAAAGTCTGTTGAAATGTTCACGGAAGAAAGACGCCTTCCACCGAGAAGCTCGAAAATTTCCCAAAGATCCAGACATCCAAATCAAATTTAAAAACTATCGTAACCTGTACAATAGGCTACTTCGGAGTCAAAAAAACAAATATGAAACTGAGCAACTAAATAAACATAGAAATAATTCAAAAAAACTTTGGAATACTGTAAAGAATATATGCAATATCAAAAACCAAAAAACAAATACAGATGATCTCCTTAAAATCAAAGACACAAATATAGAATCACTGAACTCCATTAACAGCTTTTTTTCGTCCATTGGTAGTGACCTCGCCAAAAAAATTATGCAAAAATTAGGTAAAACAGAAGAACAGTTGGCAAATTCTGTTTCTATCAATAACTCACCTACAGATTCTTTCTTTTTGGCGCCTACTGACGCATTTGAAATTAATAAAATTATATCAGGACTGAAACTTTCCTCTGCTTCCGGTTTCGACCAAATTAATAATGAAACTCTTAAACATGCAAGACATATTCTGGCGCCACCTCTGGCTCATTTGTGTAACCTCAGTATGTCCCAAGGTACCGTCCCTTCGTGCTACAAAATTGCAGATATTTGCCCAATCTATAAATCTGGTGCTACACGTGTTATATCGAATTACCGTCCGATCTCACTCTTATCTTCCTTGTCTAAAATTTTAGAAAAAATAGTTAACAAAAGGCTACTTAGCTTCCTAGAGAAACATAACCTACTATCTCCAAACCAATTTGGTTTCAGAAGTAAAAAATCCACCGAAGACGCTGTTGTAGGCCTCGTAAACAAGATAACTTCAAATCTTGACTCTAAAAAGAAATGCATTGGAGTATTTCTAGACATGGCGAAGGCCTTCGACACAGTTAGTAGGAAAATTTTGCTGAAAAAACTGGAACTTCTTGGTGTCCGAGGTACAGCACTGGAATGGTTTTTCTCTTACTTGAGTGACAGAAAGCAACGGGTGCGGTTGCAAGCGCGTCGCAAAGAATATAGTGATTTTGAAACTGTCAGTTTTGGTGTTCCACAGGGAAGTGTGCTTGGTCCTACTCTATTTCTGGCATATATCAATGACCTTTGTGAGCTACAAGTAGACAAGGCAAACGTGTACACTTTCGCTGATGACACAGCGCTTATTTTTCGCGGTAATACCTGGGATGAGGTACTCAATGTGGCTCAACAGGGTCTATCGCAAGTGGCAAAATGGCTTGAAAATAACCTGCTTACACTAAATTCTAGTAAAACCAAATACATGGCATTTCGAATCACAAATAAAACCAAGCCAAAAACTCCTCTATCGCTAAAACTCCACTACTGCGACTCACGAACTGGAGCTGCTTGCGACTGTCCCGAAATAGATTGTGTGGAACATATTAGATACTTGGGAGTCATAATAGACCAAAAACTGACTTTTGAGACCCACATAACCACCTTGCGTAGTCGACTTCGCAAACTGATCCCCATTATTAGAAGATTAAGTTCCATTGCCGATGAGAAAACCTTGAAAACAGTGTTTTCAGCTCTGTGCCTATCAATAATAAACTACTGTATTGTTTGTTGGGGATCGGCCGCTGAATCAAGACTAATAAAAATTGAAAGAGCTCAAAGAGCTCTTTTAAAAGTGGCTTACAGAAAACCATTCAGGTACCCTTCTCATAAACTATATGAAGACACAAAGTATCATCCAGTCCGACAATATTATATATTGGCAATAGCTTTACGTTTCCACAAGTCGTCACTCTCGACAGCAGTCCACAACAAGCGAAATAACACCAGACGTAACATGTGGCCACTGCCCAAAGTAACAACGTCTCACGCTCAAAATGCTTACTATTTTAAGGGACCATTTATCTACCAAATACTGGATAAAAAACTACAGATACTAGAGGACTCGCGTTTTAATTGTAAGAAGAAGATTTCCCTTTGGTTATCTACACAAAGCTACCAAAGTACTCTAAATATAATACATGTAACAAAATAACAGCCAGGAAATCGATGTCTGAACAGTGAAATTTGCTTGAGCTTATAGGTGGTATAATAATAATAACTTGTGTGTAGTGGTCATGTATCACAAGTATATAAATTTGCTTTTCTAGCTTGCGTGAATATCGGCTGACTTGGTAATGAGTGGGTACACTAAGAACAAATATCTTGACGTTGCTATAATGGAAATATATTAAAATACCAGCTATATGACCCCATGGTACGGGCCTTGCTTGGTTTTCGTACCTGATGGTGTCGTATGAGAAATGTCCATATGTCCCCAATCACTTTTTCATTCACCTGAAGTTCACCTGTTTTGTTTTGTCTGTTTAGTGACGTCTTTTGTTTATTTGTTTGTAATAAGTCTTTATTTCGACAACGATTGTACCAAATTTCTTAATACAAAACGTACTACATTAAATGCCAACAAACTACCATAAATGTAAAATTAATAATTAGGTATACAAATTAAAAATATGTCATTTATTGAGATAAATATGAGAGAACAGGAAGAAAAAAAAAATCGTTTAACTGTGGATTCAGCAAACTCACTTGCTGTTATTATACTATATTTTATTTTATATCGTAATAACTAATCACTGACTAAATCTAATTAAGATTAAAGAATGACATAATGAATGATATACGGTGATGATTATGTGATAATAATGATTCTACTTAATAACATTTGGCATGTATCAACAACACTATCAAATAAACAATAAACATTTGTACTAACGAGTAAAACCGCGCGGTTACCTAGTATAGACTACTCACACACACTACAGCGCTAGCGCTGCTCTGCGTAAGCACCGTGTTTCGTATATTCGCCTGACGATGACGATATTATCTCTGCTTCACACAACTGCAATCCAGACCCAACAAATTTACCGGTTTCTCATCACGCACACTACAACACTAATATCCTACACTCACACACATTACTCATCTCAACACACTTACGCTTACTCAATTACTTTACCAATAATTCTTCTACCTACCTACTAAAACTGTGAAATGAAATGTACCCACATAAAACTGAGTGCAAACATACAATATTTAACTAGTAAATAAGTATCTTAAATGTAAGGAATATAAGAGTCTTTTTGTATATTTTCTATTTTAGTATCTCTGCAGTCTATTATTACTTGTATAAAATCAGGAGAAGCCTGGATTCCACAACACAGGTTGCCCTAGTGTGGGTCCAGTGCATACTAACACAATATGTACTCATTCATGGTATTTCTTATAACTTGTACCTTTTCTTGTGTTTTTGTTAATGTCCTTCGTTTTTGCCACAATAAACGTTTTTTCATTTTCATTTTTCACCTTTCCAATATAAATAAGTTGAAACAAAAAACACATCGTGTTATTTTCCTGATATGCAAAAAAGTACCCAAGGTTCGCGCCAACAACAAAACTACAAAATTATTGAGTGAACTCTAATAGGTACCTGCTATGCATGAAAAGTTTTTCTGGTTTTGAGGTCAAACAGAATCAAAGAGGCAAAGTAATGTTTAAATCATAAACAATTGATATATAACTGTTTTATTATTAAAAACTATTCCATTGGTATTGGTAGTAATACATAGATTTACATTAGTCAAAAGTTTTAGCTAGACACATATAATTACTAGAAAACGAGCAATAATGAACCATATTGTCATTCATTCAGCAGCTTGATGCGAGTCATCAACTCACATTGTTAATTGCACTTGATTGATGACGCAATACAAACGTCAAATTACCCTGCAAATGTGTGCGACAAAGCCCGCCGTTTCGCCCGCACGTATTTTTCTAATTGAATCATGTGTGATTTATTATTGGTCTGATGATGTATCATTCTTTCAACAGCAGCCGTGGCTCACCCCGGCCCCAATTATTGCTACAAATGTTCACATCCGCGATTTTTAACTGCCGCTGGTGCCGTGGATAACAAAATTGTTGAGGTAGATATGTGACGATCTCACTTTTAGGATAACTATAGTTGCGATTTAAAGGTTAGCTGCATTTTTACATGGGTCCATTCAAATTGGATTTCAACCGGACAGATAACTGACGAATAGATAGATAGAGTATCTCTCTCTTCAATGAAAGTGGATTTTACCTCTACAGATAACTTAAACGTAGACTCTTTTTATCATACCAAAATAAAAACAAAACTATACTGACAAAAAAATCGATAAAAAAATTAAAGTAATATACGAGTAGGTATATACCAAACTAAAAAAATTGGTAATTAAGACCCGTATAATATATTGTTAAAACTTATGAGAGCCAAAGAGTGTAAAACCGATTATAAAACGTAGTGATCACTTGCTCAGTGCATTGAAGAACGAGTTACAGATATTTTAGAACGTAAAGCAGTTTTAAACAGTGGACACTGTATGAAACTGCTTAGTCACAACACGTGATTATCAGTTTTATGTTTTCATTGATTAAATAAATACAATGCAGTGTGGTATATATTATTATACTCGTTCAGTCAAATTATACTCGTTCCGTGGCTCAATATCCTACTAATGAAATCCTACTATCCTCCTACAGGCCTACTAATACTATAAATGTCAATGTATGGATGTTTGGATGTTTGTTGCTCAATCACGTCCTAACGTATGAAGGGATCGGGCTGAAATTTGGAACACAGATGGATTATAGTCTGGACGAACACATAGGCTTTTTTCCCGGAAAAACAACGGGAACGGGAACCACGTGGGTAACACCGCGGGGCGCTGCTAGTTACAAAATAAATAAATTAAAAACATGTCATCGGAAAATAAACTGAAAATTTTGTTTTATTTTTTTAAACCCTTTGGTATAACACGTCCTCACTTTTCCCTAATCTATGGCTACTACACAGTTTTACCCCTCTTCACTTTTTTATCACAATGAGTAATCGATTTCCGAAGTTTATCGAAGAATAGCGAGTGCGTAATAACTTTAAACAGACGCGTGGAACCGTGTTATATTACGAGCGCTTTGAAGATGGAATCTCTCACGGCCTTTTCAAGTTTTTAGGTGTTTGTTTTGTAAGAGTACTTTACTTCTATCGTATGTGTTTTTTTTTTCACGGTAAAACACTATTCCATTAGTTTTGCCAGTTCTGGGCGCGTACAATGGAAGACAGTACAATGTGCGCGCTGTCTGGAAACTGCATCAGCTGATGAAGCTCTGATGAGAGTGCACTTCCTACGTAGAGTTACGCAACGATGTTCTAAGTTTTTTTTAAGGAAATTTGAAAACAGCAAAAAATGATACTAAATTTTTTTGGAAATAGAAATGGTTGACCGCGGGCTTAGTTGGTAGTAACCCGCGGAGCCGACGGTTGTGACTTTGATTCCCACCAGGAAAAAAAAGTGTGATGAATACAAATATTAATATGTATATATTTTTTGTTTGAGTATGTACATATTTATATGTATTATAAGCGTATATTTACAATTATATAAGTATTTTATCGGCTATCTGGCCCACGATACAAGCTTAATTTAATTGATCTATTGGGGCTAGTTGGCATTGTGTTAGGAATGTCCGCTAAAAGTTATTCCTGCAATATTCGTTTAACAACTTTTTGCTTGGTATTCAAATATTTATTCATGACTTCGTAAACCAAAAAAGTTGATGACCTTTTGAGCAAAAGCAAATCTGTACTACATTTTTGTACAAATTCGAATTATAAGTAGTAGTAGTGGTAGGACTCTTGGCAGAGTCCGCCTGGGGAAGTACCACACCTTTGCCAGTTATTCTACCGCCAAGCAGTAATGGGCAAATATTACTGTGTTCCGGTTTGAAGGCCAATATTTCCAGAGAAATTACAGGGCTTAAAGATATAATATCTTAGATCTTAGAGTGACGAGCGCAGTGCAGTGTTAGGTAATGATTTGGACTCATCATGTTCCAATAGCTGCGTGCCACTGTGCTGTTATGTGACAGGCATGTTGCTTACCATCAGGCACATGTCCTGCTCGTCTCGTCACTGTATATTAAAAAAAACAAAGAATTTACAGTCACGAAATTTGTACAAATAAAAGTTTAAGAAAAAGGATACCTTTTAATGTTATCAAGTCTTTGAATAATATTAAATATTATGTACTATAAATTGGGCTGGCTCCCTTCGATTTTATATTTTTAGAGATGTAGAATCGAATCGTATCGTTGCTTAACATCAGGCGAGATGGTGGTCAAGTGCAAAACTATTATAGTTAAAAAAAAGATGTGTTTGTTCATCGATGTACCTGATAGCCGTATATCACAATTCCTCTGATTTTGTCGTACTTTGATAGTGTACCAAATAGCAGTCTGCTTCGAATCATTAAATTTGGTTTAGTAGTTGGAAAATTAACTGATATCGAAGGTTTGCTGTGTGAAATTAGTTTTAGATTTACTTCACAATATATTTGTTTTAGAATCACATAAAAAAGTACGTCTTTAATGTATTAAATACAACATTGTAATTTTTTATTTTAAAATAAACTAAATATGTAAATACAAACATATGTAACCAGGCAGGGCGGCGGCAAAAGCGGCTCCCCACGAGGGTTGTCAGGCGCGAGTTTCCGCGTCACCAGCCACCGACAAAACACTCTGTATGGACCCAGTGACACCCCTAATGTGACTGGTTCATGTGTGCCCTGTGAGGTTCGTCTAGCAGGGTTGGCAGAGTTGGAATTTGGAAACGCCAAACTGCTTCTGCCACAACATATTCTACATTTGCAACACAATAATTAAAAATATATTTAAATATATTCTACAATTTTGGTCATAATATTTGAGATCAATAGGTATTTTCTTTCTGTTTTGTACAAATAATTATATATATAATTATTAATTCTAATCACGCCATCAGAGTTGTAGATGAAACTACGACACTATCGAAAAATAACATTTGTTTTCATTAACATGCCTGTGTAGTTTGTTAAAAATAACCAGTTGTTGAAATCTTGCATCATAAGATACAAACAGAAAAATGAACTAATAAGCATAAAATTATCAGTCAAGTAAAATTAAAAATGAAAGTTGTATCTTGTGTTTACAAGTTTGTATAGCAAGCACCTTTATGGTACACTGGTATTAGATAATTAAATAAAATGTTAACGCTGTGTATATGTTAAACCAACTTCAAAGAAAAGATGGTTCTCAATTTGACAGTATTTTTTTTATGATTGTAACCTCAAAGCTGACTGAGTGAATCGGTTTTCATAAATATGTTTTATTCAAAAACGTAGTTATTCAAAACACCCCAAATGATTCAATTTTTATTGAAATCGGTGGAGTATTTTTTGTAATATCAACAAAAATAAAAAAATGTGATTTTTTGTTTTTACGTCAATGATAATATAATAGTGTATCAATTAACTTTAGGGTTGAGACATTGGGTCCGTGGGGGCCGAGAGTTCACCTCATTTTCAAAAGCCTTTCCGAGCGCTTGGCCGACGCGACGCGTGACCAAAATGCTGGCGTTTATTTGGCCCTATGCATAGGCATTCCATTCAGCGTGGTAATGCCGCCAGCAATGCTGGGTACGCTTCCGATTGGTAGTGGGCTTGAACATCTCGATTATCTGTAGACCTTCATCGGTCTATGGCTAATTCAGGTATGCTTAGTGTAAGTAGCTAGTTAGGTATGTAGCGTAGTGTAGTTGTCATTGTATTTTAGTTTTATTAATACAGGTTCTGCCCCTGTAAAAAAAAAAAACTTTATAATTGAAGTTTTATAATAGGTGTATTAACTGAACTATATTTATACAGTATTATTAACTGAACTATATTTATACAGTATTAACAGCTTAAATAAAATAAATGAATACCAAAAAATATACCAATTTTCAAATCAAACACGTCGTTCAAATCGCCACAGCGCGGCAAGGTATCCAGAATGCTGGCAGCGTTGTCCCTTTGGACAGTTAAACTCAACTTTTGGGCAAAGTTGTTTTTGAAGTGAAAACTTCTTTAGGCGCGCTATAGACAGAATCTTCGTGGGCTGTGAAATGGATTCATCAATCGTCACGCTTGGATATGATAATGGATCGGATCGGATCGGATATGAAATCTTCGGGTAAACTCGGTAAAAACGGCCAGGTAGGTACCAGGGTAACAGAAACAGTAAGAAGTTTCGATTACCTACCTCCAACAGCCCAGCGTTTATCTCCAGATACCAGGACAACAGAAATATAAAAGAGTTGCGTTTGCCCCTAGGTACCAGTACCAGGGCAACAGAAACAGTATAAAGAGTTGCAATATTCTGTATAATTACGTTGATATAAAACTAGATGGCGCAACCATCGATTTAGCTGGCGGTGTTGAAATTATGCGAATGTACATAGACATACGACAAGGTGATAAACAAATTAGACATTTTCATTAAAAGTGAAAACATTCGAGTCACAAGTTTTCACTTCTATCGGCAGTTCCTATGACTGCCATTTTTTTTCTTTTTTCAGAAAATAACTTTTGTATAACGATTGAAGTAGGAATTAAGTGCAACTATTTTAATTATAAGACTAAACTCATGGCAGCCCTAGAGTAGTGCGCCACTGACGCGAAGCCCCGCCGCGCGCTCACGCGGCGCTCGTCGCGACGCCTTCCTACCCGCACTTTTGTTTCGCGCGCCCTTAATTACGTTGATTAGTGTCGAATTTAAACTCTCGCGTTCTAGATGTTATTGAAGTCGAAATTAGAAGTAGAATATTATTATGTCTACAATACATGTATAAGAGATGTTCTGAACTGTGAATGGTGGATAACTTTTATCTCTACTTCCGTAGGTACTAAAGTTATAAATGATTTATAAACGAAAACATATACATATGTGGACATTTCACACACAACACCAGACCCCAAAATAAGCAAAGCTTGTACCTACTATGGAACCTAGATAGCTGATGTAATATTAGACATATGGCTGATGCTATGAATAAAACTAGACTATGAGGGTACCTACACTTAAAATTATTGTTCACCTACATATGGCAAGTTATTGCAAAAATACCTACTCTTGCAATAATCAGCGCTCCTAATATGTATGTTGTATGTAGTGAGATTTCCAACATAATTTTCAAAGCTTTGTTAAATTTACGTATCCAACAGGTATTATTCTCTGAACAATAAATTCAATCAAATAAGTAAGTATGTCTGTACCATCAAATGAGCACTAAGTTTAATTGAAAGCACCCGGTATACAAAAAACCATTTGTCGTTTGTTTGAAGTCCGCCAGTCTGTCTGTTTGTTTGTTTCGGTTAATCTCCGAAACAACCTGAGTGCTGATGAAATGGAATTGACTACTATTCCGATGTTCTGTTCTGCACACACGGCATGTAATCAAATTAAAATATCTGTAGTCATTTGTGAAAAATTCTGTTATCTTGTAAATTTTTTGGGGACCGTGTCACCTCCGTCCGTGGGGAAGCACCTGTACACAGAAACCCCCCACACGTGGTCCCTGGGTGGTGCAAATCGGGTGACAAACATACCGGTGGTAGGCTTTGGCCGTGGCTGGTGACCACCCGCCAGACTGAGTCGTGCCGCCAAGCGGCCTAGCCGTGTTCCGGCATGTAGTCTGGTGACGCCGTTAGGGAAAACGGGTCAGAACAGTTGCTGCATAACTGCAAGACCAGATAGTTGCACACCAATACTTTACATCGGGAAGCTAGTCATGGAGGGTAGCGGGATCCGAGGCACGGTTTTTTGCCGCTACCGACCGCAGATAGTTGGGGGCCCAAGTAGTGAGCTAGCCACTCATGAAAGGCTGCCCCGCCATCTAGCGAAAAATCCCGGGATGCGCTATCCTGCCGGTTGGCGACCGGATGACAAGGCCAGATAGACATCCCCGGGGGGGCTCGGGCGTCCCCGCAGTCTCCAGACTAGTTTCCCATTGGTGTATTTGTGTTGTGTGCTGTGACCGTTGGTTGGCAGTGTGCAGCCTCGTTCTACTTCCGTTTTCCCACCGACAATCACTCTCAAAAACTAATATGAAAAGTAAAAACAGAAACATAGTGAAACAGCGGCTGCACTCCTTGTCTCTCAAAGTGCACCTCACTAATATTCGAGGTCTGCACTCTAATATCACCCCAGTCCACCATCACCTCGAGACTGAGCAGCCGTCACTCTTGTTTCTTACGGAGACGCAGATAGGATGTCCGTCGGACGTGGCGTACCTAACCTATCCAGGGTATACCTTGGAGCACAACTTCAAGCCGCGTGCTGGAGTGTGCCTGTACGCCCGTGACGATATCTGCTGTCGGCGTCTCCGTAATCTTGAGGACACCAGGTTCTCTGTTCTATGGGCGCTGATAGACACAGGCATCGACAAAATTGTCTATGCCTGTGTCTATCGGTCGCACAGTGGAGATCAGGAGACAACTCGGCTCACCGATTATTTGAGTGAGGCAGCGGACGCGGCTCAGCAGAAGTACCCATCAGCCCAATTAGTGTTACTGGGGGATTTCAACGGCCACCATAAGGATTGGCTGTACCCATACCGGGACACTGACCATGCTGGGCTGGAAACGAGAAAGCTGGCTTTGTCGTTAGACCTAACCCAGCTGGTCCAAGAGGCGACACGGGTACCAGACGTTGAGTCGCATACTCCCTATTGCTTAGACCTTCTGCTGACAACTGATCCAGACCGATACTCCGTGGCGGTATATTCGCCGTTAGGCAGCTCCGACCACTGTCTGGTGAAATCAGTATCCGTTTACCATCCGCCCGATCTCAGCCCCAGAGGCAACCGGCGGCTATGGAAATACAAGTCAGCAGATTGGGACGAAATGCGTTCTTTCTTTGCATCTTACCAATGGCAGCCACTGTGCTTCTCTTCTGGTGACCCGTCAGCCTGCGCGGATGCTGTGACTGATGTAATACGTACGGCTATGGAATATTTCATTCCATACTCTGACGTTTCATTATCCAGCAAAGCTCGCCCATGGTTCGGTTCTCAATGTAAAAGTGCTGAAGCATCTAAACATGAGGCCTACCTAGCCTGGGTTGATGCTCGACAGCGTAAGGCAAGGGATACACACCGCAAAAAGAAAGCGTTTAACAGGGCTGCTAAGGCATGCAAAAGGGTTCTTCAGAGGGCTCGATTTGACCACATTAGTCGAATAGGGAACAAACTAGCTTCGTATCCTGCGGGTAGCAAGGCGTTTTGGTCCCTAGCTAAATCGGTCGAATCGAACTTCTGCCGCTCTTCACTGCCTCCAATGCTGAAACCTGATGGGGCGCTGGCTCACACCGCAATGGAGAAGGCAAACTTGTTTGCATCTCAGTTTGCGGAATCTTCGCGTCTAGATGCTGGTAGTGCGATTCCTCCTACTCCACCTGGCAGTCCGACTTTGATGCCGGAAATGCATATTCGCCAAATGGAGGTTCGTAAAGTGCTACGTAATCTGGACGTGAATAAAGCCAGCGGCCCGGACGGAATTCCTGCCCTAGTGTTGAAGGCTTGTGCACCTGAGTTGTCTCCTGTACTAACGCGCCTGTATAGACTCTCTCTCCAAACTGGGCAAGTACCGAAATCGTGGAAGCTTGCTAACGTGCAACCTGTGCCCAAAAAGGGTAGTCGTGCTGACCCTGCCAACTACAGGCCCATCTCGGTCACGTCCATACTCTGCAAGACTATGGAACGTGTCTTAAACCGCAGGCTCCTGGCATACCTAGAATCTAACGACCTCCTCAGTGACCGGCAATACGGGTTTCGCCGAAACCGGTCGACTGGGGATATTCTGGCGTATGTCACTCACATCTGGAGTGAAGCTATCGAGAAACACGGGGAAGCACTTGCAGTCTCCCTGGATATCTCGAAGGCTTTTGACAGGGTTTGGCATGATGGCCTTATTAGCAAGCTTTCTAGTTATGGTTTGTCTCCAGGTTTTATTGCGTGGATATCGGACTTCTTGAGAGATCGGTCCATACGAGTTGTCATTGATGGCTGCTCGTCGGACCAAATGGGTATCAATGCCGGAGTCCCTCAAGGGTCGGTACTCTCTGCGACGCTTTTTCTGCTACATATCAACGATCTGCTGAAGCCCGGTATCTTTGGGTACGCAGATGATAGCACCGTTGTGGAGAGTTACATGTCTAGCGCGAGAGCCAGCGGTCAACAAACTAAGGTATTGAGAGAGAGTATGGTCGAGCGTTTGAACTTGGCCCTTGAGGCAGTCTCTGAATGGGGCGAAACCAATCTGGCCAAGTTTAATGAAGGAAAGACGCAGGCGTGTCTGTTCTCCGCAAAAAGGAGTCAATTTCTACAGACTCCTACTTTTCGAGGTGTATCCGTGCCGGTTACTGATCATCTTGAGCTTTTGGGTGTTACCCTGACATCTACACTCAACTTTGGCTCATATATCGAGTCCAAGGCTAAATTAGCTGCAAAAAAACTAGGTGTCCTCTCAAAGGTGCGAAAGTACTTCAAGTCTGAACAATTGCTTTTATTATATAAAGCACAGATTCGCTCTTGTATGGAGTACTGTTCGCACCTTTGGGATGGATCGGCTAAGTATCAGCTTGAGGCTCTGGAATCGATCGAGAGGCGGGCTAAAAGGCTCATAGGCAATAATTCTCTTGTGCGAAAAAGACTGCAAACTCTTGAACATCGCCGGAAAATTGCTAGCTTATCGGTTTATTATCGGATACACTTCGGAGAGTGTGCATCTGATCTGCATGATCTAATACCACCTAGCCCTTTTTTCTATCGGACTTCTCGTAACTCGAAGAAGCGGCATCGTTTCATGGTTGATGTTCCAAAGACACGAACAAAGAGGTTTGACTCTACTTTTGTGATAAGAACGTCTCGACTGTGGAATGAGTTGCCTGAGTGGGTTTTTCCCGATGGTTATAATCTTGGTGTCTTCAAATCGAGAGTGAATCGGTTTCTTCTAGGTAAGCACGCTCCATCTTAGACCGCATCGTCGCTTAACATCAGGCGAGATGGTGGTCAAGTGTAAACCTATAAATGTTAAAAAAAAAAAAAAAAAAAAAAAATTGATTTAGATAGTAGTAGCCGCTTCACATTGGCTCGAAACGGTCCCTCATTTTCCATCTGTTTAATTGTATCCGGTAATTTATTGTAGAGCTTTTGCCATGACTTTAGGTATTTTTCCAGAAATACGCAATCTATGACGTATTGGTAACAGGTAGCCGTTATAATTTTCGCAGTTTCTCGTCTTAGGGTTAGTTTGGTTTTCGTATTCTGCATTGTTTTCACGAACATATTTCAAAACCTCACTGATGTCCACAGAAACAGATGTTAAAATGCCTAAGTTTACAAAATGATCTTGCATGATTCCCTTGATTTGCTTTTAGTGAGGACTTTAATGGCACGTTTCTGCATCTTAGCACTCGTTCATAATCGGCGGATGATCCCCAAAGTATTATACCGTACGACATGACGGAGTGCACATATTATATTAAAAGTATAGTAGTTACAGGACAATCTATTAAATCATACAGTCGTTCGACGAAGCCGTATAGACGGGGCAACCGTGCGGGGCATGCGGGGTGAGACGCGAGGAGCGCGCTCCTGCAATAGTAACATTGTAATGTAGGCACATTACAATGTTAGTATTGCAGGAGCGCTGTTAAAGGCTGACGTCTGCCGGATGTTTTTATTTTATTTTGGTGATACGTTTTTAAAAGCATTTTTGTTTGAGACAACCCTATCCATGTCTCCACACTATCGGCGTTTCTGCCAAGATCAAAGGCGATGAAGTACTGGTAGTATTTCTTTATACTGTGGTTATAGTATAGTTTAGGAGGAACTATGGTGCTACCAAAAGGTATCCCTGCAGACTACTACAGACACGTCATATTCACATAGTCTTATTGCATCTTTATCATTGTAATCCGAATTAACAATAACTCGTATTATCTGCGATACAACTTTCTGCCTTGACTTGATGACAAAAACTGATTAATTTTGTCGGTGTTTGTTGCTGTTCATTATGTGTATTCTACCGTGTGCTGCAATGTAATGTGCTGTAGTGGGTTATTATTAATTTTTAGATTTTACGCTGTGATAAGTTGTTGTACTTATTTTATTTTTATTTTTTTCCCTTTTATTAGGTAGGGTCTGTTGTTATTTGCGTACAGCTACATATTTTATGTCTTGTAGGTTTCATACTAGGTGGCACTTATTTGTTGTTTGAATATTTTTTAAAATATTTTAAAGTTATTACATTAATTTTGATTCGTATGTGCAAAATAATATTGTATAACGTCATACACTTTTGACAGGTATATAAATTATTATAAGCGTTATTTTGTATAATTAGTTTAAGTTATTTTAGTTATTTATTTGTTTTGTTTTTTTTTTTTAATTATTTATTTTTAGGTATATATTATATAGTTTCATATTATTATTTATGTCAACGAATGAACTCAGTGATAGTGACCAATTTTTTTCTCTGCCTTCTGATGGTGTTTCTGAATCTGGTGATAGCTTTGTGAGCATACCATCTTTGAGTGACACTTTATCCAACTATTTTTCTGATGTACCTAGGAACTTCAATGTAGTACACGTAAATGCTCAAAGTATTCCGGCTCACTACCCAGAGATGTTGGCGTCCTTTGATGACAAAAATGTTCATGCTATTTTAGTCTCCGAGAGCTGGTTGAAACCTTGCCTTCCAACACTTTCCTATTCCCTTCCTGGTTTTAATCTAGTCCGAAACGATCGTACTAACAGGCCTGGGGGTGGAGTCGCTATTTACTTACGATCCAATATCTCCTACTCAGTGATCAGCACCTCTACACAGCCCCCTCCTGTTGACGCTGGTGAACACCTATTCCTTGAAGTCACACTTTCCCATACAAAACTTTTTCTCGGAGTCTATTATAGTCATGACAAGAGTGTCAACTACTTCTCTTCCTTCGAAACGCTTCTTGAAGACCTTCTTCCCTCTTATTCTCATTCCATAATAATGGGTGATTTTAATACTTGCTTGTTGAAGGCAGACACACGTTGTGCAAAATTGCAAGCGATTATTCGTTCTAGCGGCCTGCATACTCTGCCTTCAACAGCTACCCATCATTTCCCGGGTTGCACTCCTTCTCTACTCGACCTCATGTTCGTGTCGTCACTGCACCATGTCGCTAAGCATGGACAATGCTTGCATTCGGCGCACGACATGTCGTACCATGACGTTATCTATCTGTCCTACAAAACTAGACCACCAAGAAACAAGACCAAAATTCTTCTGCAGCGCAGCTTTGGGGCCATTAATTTGGATAAACTTCGCGAGGATGCAATTGATCTCGATTGGTCAGAGGTACTTGAAGCGGAATCAATGGATGACAAGATCACTTTGTTTAATGAAAAAATAACACAGCTATACAACATCCATGCTCCTATACATCCGGTGAGAATGAAGCACTTGCCTGCTCCTTGGCTAACAGATGATATTAAAAAAATGTTAAAACTAAAAGCATCAGCCAAGGCTAAGTTTAGTTCTCGTCCTACAGATGTAAACAAGGAGGGGTATCAGATCTTGCGAAATCGTTGCAATAGAGTGTGTAGGGATGCTCAACGTCGCCATATCCACAGCGCTGTCGAAAGCGGAGATCCAGCGAAGGTTTGGAAATTTCTCCGTTCCTTGGGTGTTGGGAAATCTCGGCATGAGTGTAATCCTAGTGGTGTTGATGTCAACCCACTTAATATTCATTTTTCTTCGTCATCCAACATAAGTCAGAATGACAAAGCTGCTACTCTAAATTTTCTGTCTACTATTCCTACACCCAAGCACACTCCTTTTGTCATTAGTCAATTTGCCGGTTGTGATGTTAAGAAGAGCATTTTGTCCATTACTTCTACTGCTACGGGCAGTGACAATATCGGTCCGAACATGATTGTCCCTATTCTGAATGAAATTTTACCTGTCTTGTGTTATCTTTTGAATGGTTCTGTTGAGCAGAGTACGGTGCCATCATGCTGGAAAGAAGCTAACATTGTCCCGATTCCAAAAAAACCTAACCCTAAAGCATATTCCGAATATCGTCCTATCTCCATACTCCCATTTCTTTCCAAAGTGCTTGAACGTCTTATCCACTCCCAGCTCAACTCGTTCCTTAACCGTAATAATCTCCTTAGTCCTTTACAGTCCGGTTTCCGTTCTGGTCACAGCACCGTCACTGCACTAGTAAAAATTACTGATGATATCAGGATGGGGATGGACGACAACAAACTTACTGTCTTTACCTTGCTTGACTTTAGCAATGCGTTTAATACGATCGATTTTGATGTCCTACTTGAAATTCTCCGCTCTATTAACATATCTCCAACGGCAATTGACTGGTTTCGCAGTTATCTGCTTGGGCGCCGGCAACGTGTACGCGTGGGTGAGGTGTTATCTTCATGGTGCGATACTAGTTCCGGTGTCCCTCAAGGTGGCGTTCTTTCTCCTCTCCTCTTCGCAATCTTTATTAACTCAATTACACTCCATATTACTTCTTCCTACCACCTCTATGCTGACGATTTTCAGATTTACTCGCAGGCATCTCTGGACCGCTTAAGTGTGGCTGTAGGGACTGTAAATGATGATTTGCGTCGTATCGAAACCTAGACTCGATCTTTTGGCCTTACTGTCAACCCCTCTAAGACCCAAGCCATCATTGTTGGAAGTAGTAGGTTGATTTCGAAGACAGACTGGGTTACTCTGCCTCAGCTTATGTTTGGAGGTGTTGCAATCCCATACAGTGAGCAAGTCAAAAATCTTGGAGTGATCTTTGACAATTGTCTGTCTTGGGATCCTCAATTGAAATCAGTCAAGCGTAAGTTGTTTGCCTCTGCTGCGTCGTTAAGGCGATTAAGAAACTTTTTACCTACGGCCACTAAAGTTGCGCTGGCGCAGTCTCTCCTATTACCTATTCTAGATTATGCTGATGCTTGTTATCTTAACTTAACCCAGGAGCAATTTCAAAGACTTGAGCGTCTTCAAAATTTTTGTATTCGATTTATTTTTGGTCTTCGAAAGTACGACCACATCTCTCAATTTCGTAAACAGCTCGAGTGGCTCCCAATCAAACTTCGCCGGGATACACATATACTCTCTCTTTTGTATAATATACTATTCAATCCTATTTACCCCCCTTATCTTAGCTCCCGTTTCATTTTTCTATGTGATACTCATTCTAGTAACCTTAGGTCGTCTAATAATCTTCTTTTGTCCACTCCGTCTCACTCCAGCTCCTTCTATGAATCCTCGTTCTGTGTGACGGCCGTTGCTCTCTGGAATGCACTTCCGGTGGGTATCCGGCGGACACAGAGCGTGGTGTCCTTCAAGGCTCAGGTCAAGAAACACTATCTCTCTGTATTGGTCTCTTAATTTTTCTATTTATTTTAAATAGTTCTCTCTTTTTATTTGTTTCTGTAGGTCACTGTCAGGCGGTTATTTGTATTATTTATTATTATGTGTGTTTATTATTACTGTATGTATGTATTTGTTTATTTATGAAGAATATTTATATTATAGGTATATATTATGTATGATATTATAAAGTAGTATTTTTATTTATTTACTTATTTGGCTAGCATAAGTTTAATGACGACAAGTTTATTGTTTTCTTCGTGCTGTTACTTTCACACCATATCCTCAGTTTGTTTTTCACTTTATCTTATTTTGGCTATTAATGGTTGCCTGGAAGAAATCGCTATAAGCGATAAGGCCGCCATTTATGGCACTAGTTATAAGTTATTTTATTTTCTATTGTTTTTATTGTATGTTTTTCTGGTGTGCATAATAAAGTGTTTCTGTCTGCCTTATAACTAAATCCACTTAAGCTAAATTTTTAATGCCCAACCCAAAAACTATAGGTTATTTAATTTTTGACATTTCTCTCTCTTTCTCTCTGTAAGTGTGTGTGTCGCTGTCTACTTAAATAAAACGACTTGCGAGGCAACTAACAAAACAGCTGATTTACTTAATAAATACTGAAAACAATATTCAATTTCAGCGTTTAAATTCTGCCAAACGTAAGCTACAAATGAAAAAACGTTCAGTCAGTAAATCGCATGAAACGTTAAAAAAGGCCGCGAACTAAAGCTATTTTACATAAATATCGTAAATTGTTGGAGCAGCAATTACGTGCGACCAATGTGGATGGCGGACAGAGGCAGTGGTACGTAACCAGGACACGGTTCGCTGGTTGGGGTCATTACCACTTATGTATCGTTCGATTCTTATGTAGTAAGACGAATGTACTTATAGGTACAGACAGGTACAGAATAGATTAAAGTACCTACAGTCCTACACTGATGGCGTTATGAATGCCTAGTAGCATGTTGCGCTTTTATACGAGTAGATTCCGACCCGTTACTTTTGCGGGATAAAAAGTAGCCTATGTGTTGTTTTAGACTATTATCTATAAATGTACCAAATTCCATCCAGATACCTTTTGCTTGTAAGAGTAACTGACATCCATACATACTTTCGTGCTTATAATAAAACTAGCAGCGCCTCGCGGATTTACCCCCGTAATTTTCCTGTAATTAAAAGTAGTCTAATGCGGATGGCGGACAGAGGCAGAGGTATTTAATCAGGGCTTGGTCCGTTGTTTGGAGTCATTACCACTGACGTATCTAGTTCGATTCTTATGTAGGAAGACAAATAGTACCTACAGGTACAGAATAGATAAAAGTAGGCCGTTTGCTCGGGATAAAAATAGCCTAAATGTAAAGTTTGGCTATTATCTATCAATGTACCAAATTTCATTGAGTTACCTTCTTAGAATATGATGATTCACGTGTACAATAAGTAAACGTAACGTATGGGCATAGCGATAGAGATTAATTTATTAAAATAAATACAATAAATAAATATTGGTGGACGATTCGCACAATACACTATCTGACCCCAAACTAAGCACAGCTTGTATGATGGCGGCCAGATAGCTGATATAAATCCTTATATAGTTTTAAATACAAACTTATTACACATAGAAACACACAAAGGTTGAATACTAGCAAACAAGATAATATTTTAAAATTCATCTTAAAAACTAAACGTAATTAGCATATCAGAAAATAATATTGACGCGTAATTTATCTATGATAGTAAACTTACAAATATGAATAGTCAAAGGTACAAACACACAGAGCCCAATTGTAATAACAGAAAGTTCTTGTTAAATATTTTTTTTATACTAAGAATACATTTTATGGAATATGTACCTATGTCACCGTAAGATAGTAAACTCTGTTGGATAATAATCTTTCTAGCCAGATTGTAATCTGTCGAAGTATTGTGAACCATCACATACTGTTTACAATTTAACGCATTATTTTTCGGTAGATTTTAATGTATAGGTTCTCGTTCGCACATCAAAACCGCGTCAGCTGTGGACGTTGGATCACGCGTCACTTTTTACAATGCCAATAAAAAACCCAATAAAGACATAAACGCGCATCTCCTGCGGCTTACCTAATGACGACATTTGTTCTAATGCCGCTTTAAATAAATAAAACGCTGCTATCTGGAGCTGTAAACTATATAATTCTATATAGAGGATGTTTGTTTTGTTAGCAGACAGTACCCAGTGTGGGAGACAGAGTTAAGTCACTCTGTAACTCAGGCACACTCCTAACCTTTAATAATTAGGATATCATGAAAATATGTTATATGCACATTTGTATTTCATTTCAAATTCATTTCGTTGTCATCATGAGCATCCTCATTGATCGGTAAAATACGCGGAGTCGAGGTCTAGTGTGAGAGTGATTCTTTGCCTCTCGACAAGACCGAGAAACCTGTGAAGGTTTTACTCGGTACAATACCCGCCCTGTTCTTTCACGGCGGACAGAGCCTAAAGGCATTACCCCTAGACAGAAAAAAGGCAGTAGAGACTGTCTAAAATTTGACTAGCCTTGTTGATAATACACCTGACTGCAGAGTTATCGATCGTATGGGTCGTGGGTTCGATTCACTGATATGACTGTCTATCTATCAATTTACCAAATTTAATTGAAATCCCTTCAATAGTTTATGCGTGAAAGAGTAACATCCATCCATGCATCGTCACAAAATTTCGTATCCTACTACCTACTAATATTATAAATGTCAATGTATGGATGTTTGTTGCTCAATCACGTCCTAAACGTATGAACGGATCAGGCTGGAATTTTGAACACTAATAGAGTATAGTCTGAAAGAACACAAGTGCTATTTTTTATCCCGCGAAATACACGAGAAATTACGAGTACAACGGGAACGGAAATTATAAGGTAACACGGCGGGCGCTGCTAGTTTATAATATATAACTACATCATTCAATAGGTTAAAGGTTAAAGCATCATGTATCCTTTTGTTTCTAACTGTAACAGGTGGATTACCCGTTTTTGTCTTAACCCCGTCAGCTGCGCATCACTGTTTTAACTTTCCGTTAATTAACAACTATTAACAACCTGCTGTTTGGATGGCATTCGTTTAATTATTCTTCTTGATGATAAAAAAAAAACGAAGATATCCTACTTACGTTATAAATGCGAAAAATAGAAATATGGTCATTATGGAGGTTCCGAGTCGAATGGAGGCGACTTAGAAAATAGCAAAATGGGACTAAAGAATAAGTACTAAAATAAGATTAAAACTGTTCCCTACTCCTCCTTATTTATTCTTCTTCTCTCAATCCAAGATATATGTAAAAATAACCCAAAAAACGAAGGTCATATAAAAATATGTTATATGTTAAATAAAAATAAAAATGCGAAAGTTTGTATGTTCCTTGCTCAATTAGCGCGAAATGACATAACGTTTTGGACAGAAATTTAAAACAGTTAGATTTTAGTCTCCAATAACTTTTCTATCGACCTATGCAAAAAAAACAGACTTCCTCACCCCTAGAATACCACAGATATGGATTTTACGAACATAGTTACGCTACACACACATAGAACGCTACGCAGTTATATGGATTTTACGAACATAGTTTTAAAAAAATCCAACATCCAGGCCAACCTAGACGAAGGTGGTGGGTAACGAACTGAGTATATGAATAATTAAGTTATTTCATAATATATGAACATTAAGTTATTTCATAATATATTAAAATTAAGTTATTTCAAAATAATAATTATTAAGGTAATGGTAACACTCAATATAATATTTGACTTGTAGCACTTACTCGAACCTATATTTTCATTTTTCAATGTTTTTCAACATTTTCTTTGGTTTGTGCCTTTTTCATTAGTTTTCCTCATAATATCGTATTATGCGTTTCTTGGACGCAATTCTACTTATGCAAACGTATCATCGTCATAGTCCATCTCGTAAATGTCTCTTCTTAAGGCGTTCCTTCAAAAAGAGAGGATTAACAGTCTAATAATTTTTGACACTTACGTATACTCAAAGAAAAACATTTACTTTTCATTTTGCACCCAAAATCAGTATGACGTAGTTTATAGCAGAGACAATAAACTACAGTATAGAGTACCAGTGTGTCTATCGGAAGCGGTGTAGCGGGAAGCCAACACCGCACCGCGTTCACTTTAACAGGGGATAGTCGAGGAGGTGGCAGTATGTTCATCAAGGGTCGTTTTATTTGAGATTTTGTATGCTATTTTTACGCACGATTAAAAATGATCAGATCTGCTTAACCATATTCCAAATTTACTGAAAGCTTACGCGAGTCACTAGTCGGAACAACTATGTAGTTCTTGAAATTCATTAAAATGTTTAAACTTTATAAGCAGATATTTTACTGTACACGTAGTTATATTACTTATCAAATAGAAAACAATAACTGAATTTTCATTTCAATGGTGACTTGAAGTACAGTCACGTAGCATTTTGTTAAAACGTAACCTTTATAAATAATAAATTGATTTAACGTGGAGAAATAACAAATTACTTTGATTGATTTGAGATGCTCCAGAAATTGAAAAAGAATCAAACAAATGTCACTTGCTGATTTTGCTGAAACATGTTAAAAATACATATCAGTCTCAAGAAGTAAATACGTGATTATTAGAATGTCAAATAGTCACCTATGTTTTACGAACCATAGTCAAAAGAGTCGCCATATCTCGGCCTATCAGGCTCCATATCTGCGAACTCAGCTCGCGATCCTATCAGCGGCGTCAATTGCCCGTGCCAAATGCCACTTCCTCACCCTACCCCCCTTCATCCCGAAGGAAACAATCTTATCTGTGCGGAGGAAAAAGCGGCGTGATTGAAAGCTTCCGCTGATGTCATGAAACAGATAATCTTGGGAACAATGCGTATGACGGTACGCACTTGAGGGGAAGGAATGAGTAGGCGGTTCTATGGACGAGATGTTGCTTTAATCGTCTGAAAAAAGCGGAAAAGCGTTTTTGGCAACCATTATATTTTTGTTTGAAAATAAAAACGTTACGATCTCCTTGCTAAATTGTAACATCTACAAGATTCCTGTAAACATATTGGAAGATGCGGTAGCGTGTGTATTTGTCGCTGTATTTTTATTGCGTTGATATGAATAAGTAACATTGTTACATTAGTTTAGATAATTCTAGTGATAGCACGAACAATACATGCGTTAGATGATAAGCATGACGTCTGTCCATAACATGACAGTGCCATGCAGCTATTTGAACATAAAGAGTTGGTTTAGAGTCGGAATTGACCCTTGGCTCCGTGTGCATACTCACTACCGACTAATCCAGAAAGCCAGCCTGGGATGAAACATGATTCAAAGAAATTGATGTCTTTTTGATTCCAGCAATGCAGAAAATGTCTTTTATTCTCCTATTTGGCTTTACGAAAAACAATTGACAAGTTTTTGAATTTTATAAATATTGAGTAAACGTTTGAAATACGGAAGTATTTAGACAATTTCCAAAAGATTAAATCTCAATTAGCGTTAATTTCTCAACCACTATTAACCGCTATCGAGCGAAGAAACTTCTGCGCCCGGAACGGATGTAAGTTCGATTACTGCGTCTACGTAACGATTATCTTTTCAAGCATTAATTGCGATGCTCAAACAAAGCTGGTTGGTCCTAATGGGCGTATAAAGTCGAAATTACACGGACCGTTGCACCCGTCGACCGTTGCCGTGTTTGTGGTTCATTGCCTCTCCAGAAGTGTAATATGGTATCCGTATGAAGAGAGTTAACAGCTGGAACGGATGATCGAAGATGACAACTTCGCTGTAACTGTAAAATGTATATTATGTGAGTAAATGTAAGTATTTATAAAGATATTATTTGAAGTGTGTGAAAAACAGGATCAAAATTTTAATAAAAGTTACACAAATCCGAATCTGTTCTACTCGTTTTTTTAAGTTTTCTAAATTGAACTTTGATAGCCTCTTGGTTATCCAGCGGTTAAATTACTAAATAATATATCACAACTTAAATTCCATTAGCAATAGATCCAAGTCAGATGCAGAGTAAAAAATAATTCTACGACCTGCAAAGGTGAAAAAGTTATGGGCAATGATAGCTATGTTTATGATCTGACTACCTATGACGCACGCCTAGAAGAATAATTACCTAACATTTTGAGTAGAATTGTTTACTCTAGTTTAGGTACAAATACCAAAAAATATTATTCAATTGCAATTAACTTGATTACCTGAAATAGTTTAAAAATTGGTAAATTGGTAAGCCGGATTTCTCACATAATTTATTTCAAAAGTCTTATAAGTGCATGCGAGGTATGAACCTACAATTAGGTATGTACAATGAGATGTTTTAATTTCTAAGCTTTTCGTCTTTTGCCTTTTGTTTGTCAAGTTAAAAGTGCTCACGAACTCAAAACATAACCAAAATAGTCCGTCAATCCGTCAATAATTTCTACAGCGAGCGCCAATCTGCGTGGCTTCGTTATCGCGGCTATAAAGTCGCGCCACCGAATGCACGGATTGCTAGAATTTTCTATTTTTGCCCCGTTTTTTTGCCTTTATTTTTACGTTTTTGCTTTCCCGCTGACCACAGGAAAATTCTGTTGGCCTTTTTTATTCAGTTCACGTGTATCTGTACGCTCGTTCCTTTCAAACTGGATGGAGTTAACGAAATAAATGTATTCGTTTTTGTGTTGATTTTTGCGGACGAAAATCAATCTTCGTACCTGTTTTCAAATTCAATGTTAATTAAATCTTTCAATCATAGAAATGTTTAATTTCTACGAAATTATAGTAATTAAGTCTGAACTCATGGAGACACGGTCATCTCTACTTAGTCTGTGGACACGGTGCAGTCACCGTAGTATATCTTACCTAGGTATACTATGACACCAACCCTGGTCAAATTATTTTTCCGCGGTTTTACCCGCATAGTTGCCTTTCCAGCTATTTTCCCGGGATAAAGAGTAGAAAATTTCAACCAGACCCGTTCAGACGTTACGACGTGATTGAGCAACAAACATCCAGATATTCAAACAAAGACTTATAATAATTAGTAGGGTAGATTTGCACTTAACCGCCTTCTCGCCTAATGTTAAGCAACTATGTGGTCCGTCATGGAGTGCGCTAACTGTGAAGAAACCAATTTCCTCTAGACTTGAAGACACACAAGTTGTATTCATCAGGAAAAAACCTACTCAGGCAATACTCAGCAAAGCAAGATTTCGTTCAGATTTGCGCACTCCATCATATAGAACACATCTTCGTTTAACATCAGGCGAGATGGTGGTCCAGTGCAAACGTATTATCGGCAAAAGAAATAATTACCTCACGCTACATGTTTATGTTTAAGCTTATTATTCTATGTTTTCTATTTAGAGTTTGGGTCTCGATGAATTATTCATTGCCACCCCAAAAAATCAAACGCAAAAGGCCGCACGTTAACATAATGTCAGAGCAAATGGAGCACCTCAGAGCTTCGTATCATGGAACCCCTCAGATTACAGACTCGAGGCATCGAATCGAAGTATCGAGAAGCAGGGCCTGTGACAAAGTTGTTTTATCTGTGTCGATAACGCTGAGTCCCAATCGTGGAGTATACTGTAATATAGAGATCACGTACGTTCTACCATATTATTTTTAGTTAACTAAAGCTTCTGGGTCAAATTCAGTACTTAAATTTTAGACTCTTTTCTTTTCCACTGAATCATCATGAATTTTAGTACTTATTACACTTTTGACGACAATAAAACTGTTTCCTCTTATTTTAAAACTTCATCATCCTGATGATTTTTATAATTTTTTGCAGTAAGTTATTTTTTTTATTGTTTACTACTTACTATCCACTCAAACAAACTTTTACTTATATAATATTAATAAAGTAAACTTGATATTTTGATACGTGTGAAAAATTGTATATTTTAAAGTGGTATCGAATTTGTATTGATTTTCAGTATGTTTGTAAGTTGATTTTCCCAGAGGTAGAAAATTTGATTATTATCAAGACAAAATTTCAATGATTTGTGTATTTATTTCATTATTATTATTTTTTTCATTATAATTTTAACTTTATCATCATTCAAACAATAATGAGTATCTATCTAGTTTCCTATTGTTTTTTCTTCTCCTGTACAAATCTTTTGGAGTAAATTACGTTGGAGTAAAATGAGCTAGTATAACATAATTATACTTCTTAATATTGTTTAGACCATTTAAATAATTTTATTAGCAAACGATACGAAAACATTGAGATTGAGACCGGTGAAACAATTTTCTAGTCATAATATGTCACACCGAGCACGATATCGTTGCGCCTAGAGGTATTGATCATACTTCCAGCTACTACGCCTGTCTCAAGCGTGTCGCTGATCTGTTGTTGTAATATTCCTCGTTCTCTTTGTACGGAGGTGATCGGTAGCGTCGACCCGTGAAGACGAAGCCACGACGCAACCGCGCGCCCACATCGGTTTATGGCTCCCTCAGGAAGTTTCAGGAAATGAGAGAACGAAGTGATATCCTCAGTCCCGAAAAAACCCAATAGCAAATCGGATTCTGTATACTGTTTTAAACTAAGTACTGCATTTGTGACACAAAATGGTTTAAAATAACAGTTTTGTAGGATTACATCGTTCAAATATGACAATGACTCGAACGACCAGGTTTGATTCTATCTTAATAGTCTAGGATGTAAAATACGTTGCCTGGGTGAATTTTTTCTGATGGTTATATTCTTGGTATCTTTAAGTCGAAGAGTGTATTGTAGGTATTGAAAATGCATCGCGATCATTGCAAACCTATAGATATAAATATATAAAATCGGTGTACTTTTGTGGAGATGTGCTACTAATTGTATTCTTAAATCCCCCACTTGCTATTTCATAGCTTAAACTTTTCTCAGAAAATTATATAAGTGGTTCATAACTCTCAACCACGTTTCCACTAAAATATTGAAGAACAGTTAGTACATGGGGTGGTTTTTATCAGCTGGTCCAAACTAACGAAATAATTAATCTGTGACTGGGTAAGTACCTACTGGTGGCGAGTGGGTGTCCCTGCGTGCTCGCAAGGTTAAACTAATTTTGCCACGCTTTCATAACTTTTGTTGTCTTTGTTTCTATTTGGAAATTCTAATTCCGTTTACGGGCCATATGGCCTACGGACCAGAGCTTGTGCAGCCTTATATTTTTTTTAATTTTTTTTAATAAAGAGTGACGAGACGAGCAGGTCATGTGCCTGATGGTAAGCAACATGCCTGCCACATAACAGCACAGTGACACGCAGCTATTGGAACATGAACAGTCCAAATCATTACCTAGCACTGCACTGCGCTCGTCACCCAGAGATCTAAGTTGTTATATCTCTAAGCCCTGTAATTTCTCTGGAAACATTGCCTTTCAAACCGGAACACAGTAATGTTTGCACATTGCTGCTTGGCGGTAGAATAACTGACAAAGGTGTGGTACTTCCCCAGGCGGACTCTGCTAAGAGTCCTACCACTACTAAACTATACTGATTATACTAGATCATCTGCGGTCCTAGTCTACCCAATCCTTAATCATGGTAGCGGCTGCTAGCGGCAAATACATACCGTCTATGTACACGTAAATTAATTACACAAGGAGTTCTAGATTTATGCGTTTGTAATTCATTTGGCATTTACTTTTAAATAGTGATCCAGAAACTTTAAGTTTGCGTTTGCAGTTACGTCAAAATAAAATCTGTTGTATTCCTGTTTCTGGGTGTCTACCGTATCAGAAAACTGACGTAAACTCTTGGCCTCCGGGGTGTATTGGTCCTACTTCTAGTGTCAAAATGTTCAAAGGGTCTAGATGTCCAGATGCCATAAACGCTACAGGTCAATTTGGCTCAAGTTGTTTGTCTTGAGTTTGTCTGATGTTACAAACTTCAATGCGAATGTATTCACAAAATTCCAGTTGTGTAATTAGCAAAAGCTTCAAGCGCCTAGGTAGGTTTGTAATACTGAAATATAAAATAGAAATTAGGTTTCTTTCAATTAACGATGTTATTACTGACAGTATTAAAACGAAAAATTGTAGTATCCGAGCTCAGCCAGTTTTTCATTTCCTAGAATAATTTAAGGTAACAGGCAATACTTTTAGTTTACTTGTAATTTTTAACGCTAAACTAAATGATTTAATCATTATTTTTTAACTACAGGTTTTTTGGCCACGCATAGTTCAGGAACTTACAATATCAAAATAATAAACCTATTTTTTGAATACTGAGGCCATTGTCAGGAATTGTTATTTGTATAAACTAAAATTTGTAGATAGAATAACTAGTCTGGAACATACCACCTACCTCCAAGGACACACCGCAAACCCGAAAACCTACAGACGTCCCAATATCGCAAAAAACAAACAGAAAACGAACCGACGAACTAAATCGATACCGTATCGAACTGGAACAAACTTTTGTAATACCACTACGCGCTCCAACGAGCTCAGACCGAAACTACAACTAAATATTCCTAAACATCGGCCCGACAAAAGAAAATATAACTCACATTCAAAACCAAAAAGCGTGATATCTCCCTGGCAGTTTTTTGGCAGAATCTACCCAAAAGTAGGTTAGTAATTCGGGTTTCAACAAAAGATATTCTGAACAATAAGTTCTCCAGCGTACATTATATGGTGGATATAATTAGTTATGGTGTATGGATTTAGATTTTGTTGCGATAATTTTTGTGAATACGATGAATAAACATCTGCTCGCGTTTTGCGAACCGACAAGCGAGCAATCGCATTCAAATGTCAAGTAGAAAACTGATCCGTGTATTTACACAACAATGACGTTCAAAAAATGGTCAGTAGCATGTATTATTCGATCAATATGAGAATATTTTATTACAAATCTACGAATTATCGAGTTGGAAATCTATTTTGTCGATTTAATCCGGAATAGTATTTGTAAATCTTACGGATTTCTTGCTACATAATAAAAAAAAAGTATTTTTTTTTCTCGTTTCGGTTACTTGTGTTAAGAACTAACCCAAGTAACAACAATAAAGTAGCCAAGTGCGAGTTGGACTCGCCCATGAAGGGTTCCGTTGCAGCAAGTAACATAATATACATAGTACACATAGTTCTTGTAGTTCGTTGTAACTTTGATCGAAGTTTTAATAATAGTGTATTTATGACGTACTAAAAAAAAACTACTCATCAGATCGAGTTCAAACTAATTTTCGTTGGTAGTTTTTATGGTTATGGACATCATATATTTTTTTTAGTTTTTTCATTCTCTTACTTTGGAAGTTAGAGGGGGGGGACACACATTTTACCACTTTGGAAGCGTCTCTCGCGCAAATTATTCAGTGTAGACAAAAATTATATTAGAAACCTCAACATCATTTTTAAAGACCTATCGATAGACACCCCACACAAGTAGGTTTGATGAAAAAAAAATTTTTGAGTTTCAGTTCTCAGTATGGGGAGCACCCCTAATTTTTGTTTTTTTAAAAAACTTTTGTAAAAATCTTAATGCGGTTCACAGAATACATCTACTTACCAAGTTTCAACAGTGTAGTTCTCATAGTTTCGGCAAAAAGTGGCTGTGACATACGGACGGACAGACAGACAGACAGACAGACAGACAGACAGACATGACGAATCTATAAGGGTTCCGTTTTTACGTTTTACGGAACCCTAAAAACTACATTATTGCTAATGAGCACTCTGACTGACGTGGGTAAAGTTTAAATTCCATAATTGTTTGTGTACCTGATGTTTATAATGTCAAACGAATTGAAAGAGACGAAATTGACCTCAAGTCACGTTTTGTGACGCAAAGGTACCTAAATCTATGTAATCTCAGATCTACGAGTGAATTGCACATTATGCCAAAAGTTTTATGCACTAAGCACGCAATAAAAATAAGAGATTGTAATGAATTATATAAAAGACTAGCTGACCCGGTGAACTTCGTACCACCATGTATTTTTTCATCTACATTTTCTAAACTTTCTGCTGTACAAATCTAGTCCTGACAATAACAAATACATAAAACAAAGAATCATCCTATTTGGTGCAGTCATTCAAAAGTTATGAGCGTACATACATTTCGAAGATCCATTTTTACGGTTCCGTAAAACGTACTAACTGAACCCTTATGGGTTCGTCATGTCTGTCTGTCTGTCCATCCTTTTGTCACAACCACTTTTTTCGAAACTATACGAACTATACTGTTGAAACTTGGTAAGAGATGTATTCTGTGAACCGCATTAAGTAAGTGTTTTATTAATAACATATTTATTCCAACGTAGTATAAGCATTTAAAAGCAAGTAATCCCTTTATGCATAAGTGTAGTGAGTGCAGAAGACCGCACCTTGTGGCGTTCATTAGGAGAGGCCTACATCCAGCAGTGGATGAATATTAAATAGGATGATGATGAATCCCTTTATTTTCAATCAAGTTATTACCAAAAATCAGTTTTATTTTCATTGTAGTGCTTTGTGATATACGATGTTTTTTGTTTGATTACCTGGCACATGGACAAACAAATCTGATGGTTTTCGAACACGTGAGGGAATATGCAACATCCAAATGACCATGTGGGAAACATGGGTTTTCTAGATTAATACCACAAACACTTTAAGGTTGCCCCTGGGACTTGTTTATGATCATAGCAAAAGCAAGCCGTACTGGAAGCTGTAGTCGTAAACTCAAATGGTACATCAGTCGGAATCATTGGGATGAGTGGCATCAAAACGTCTTCTTCTTGAAACTTTACTTTCAGTATAGTTGCTTCTATCACGTTGTTATGTATTTTTTATAGCTATCCGTGTGCCGTTGCAAGGACGCGGTTCGTTCATATTTCGCAACATTTTAACTACCGATCCAACTTTTAATTGAAGATGAGGTATGAGGTGGCAATCTTGAAAATCCAGCAAGTTTAAAAATTCCGGTGGATAAGTAGTTGTTGACGACATCATCTTGAATCGAATCAACTGATTTATAAATCCTCAGTTTGCCTGTAATTTGTTATTGAATTTTGAAATTTAATTCATTTGCATTTATCTCATTTACATAATAGGTATTAATATTTTTTTATTTATCATGTCGCTGTCTTGTCCCAATGTTGGGCAACGGCTTTCATACCCTCCTTCCACTTTTCCCTTTCTATGGCTAATACAGTCTAGTCTTTCCGATATTTGTGGAGGTTGTCTTGCCATCGTTTCTTTGGTCTGCCGCGTCGTCGTTTGCAATCTGGCTTCTTCCGCGTGGTAATTTTGACCCAATAATCATCCGACACGCAGCAAACATGTCCAGCCCGATCCCACTTTCAAATTGGTTGCTTTTTGAGTCACATCGGCTATTCCGGTTTTGGAACGCAGTATGGTGTTTCGTATTCTGTCCGTTAGTATTACTCCAAAAATACTGCACTCCACAGCACAAACGTGTGTATTCAAATAATTTTGCATAGATAGGGATATTAAATCAATAATTCAAAATAATAAAACACTTTTGGTAACGCGGTTTGTGTTTGACTGACACTTGATTGATATAATGACGTGAAAACTGACGCATTTTATACCGCGTGCCGAAACTAAATCAAAATAAATAATATCGTGAAGGCGACCAAATTGAAAATCAGTAATTGTGATTATTCACTTGTGATTATTCAATTTGATTTGGTTCGCGATATTATCGCTTTTGTTGAGTTTCTTCTGAGTGGGTTTCGGAACGTGACATTAGGTCCTCCTATCCTCCAACTGTTTTGATTGATATGATGGAATTTGAACTTTGTGCAGCGGGAATAAAGTGCAAATTGACTCCTTGATGTTAGGAACACACATATATTGCTTAGACATAAGCGAGTGCTTGTTATTTAATATGAATTTTATTTCATAGCAATAAAGCTCAAATTGCCTTAACATTTTAGTTACAAAACGTTTGTATGGGAAAGCACTTCATTTAATATGAACTTTATTTTATAGCAATAAAGCTCAAATTGCCTTAACAATTTAGTTAGAAAACGTTTGTATGGGAAAAAGAAAAGGGCTGTTTTTAGAGTTTTCCCGGCAATTATTCGATTTTTTTCTCGCCGTAAAAACCATCCTTGGACTTCAACGAACATTTTAAAAAAAGAATTGTCCAAATTGGTCCATGCGTTGTTGAGTGATGCGCTTACCTACACATTTTGCGATTCATTGTTACATTATAGAAGATTTTAGATTTGCCATAAGCTCCGGGAAATTTTATTAGAAATAAAGTGAAAAACATTTACAAATAAAAGCAGCCAAGTATTTATGACGTATTAAAAAAAACTACTTATCAGATTGAGTTTAAACCAATTTTCGTTGGTAGTTTGCATGTACATCATATATTTTGTTTAGGGGGGGGACATTTTACCACTTTGGAAGTGACTGTCGCGTAAATTATTCAGTGTAGACAAAATTAGTTTAGAAACCTCAACATCATTTTTGAAGACCTATCGATAGACACCCATCACGTGTAGGTTTGATGAAAAAAAAAATTTTAGTTTCAATTCTAAGTATATTAGTAGTCTAAGCACCCCTATTTTTTTTTAATTTTTGTACAAATCTTAATGCGGTTCACAGAATACATCTACTTGCCAAGTTTTAACAGTGTAGTTCTCATAGTTTCGGCAAAAAGTGGCTGTGACATACGGACGGACAGACAGACAAACAGACAGACACGACGAATCTATAAGGGTTCCGTTTTTACGTTTTACGGAACCCTAAAAATACTATAATTGATCAGTTATAAAGCGGGATGAAAAACGATTAAATTACTAAAATGGCTATTAAAAAATAGGGGTTGGTGCTAAAAGGGTAAAAAATAAGGGTTGTGTGTATTTTTTAACGCCACATTATAAAAAAATAAAAAAAATAAAAATTGTCCGAAAATTAAAAAAAAATTTTTTGGTGTGAACAACCCTTGTCACTTAGGGGTATGAAAAATAGCTAGTAGCCGATTCTCAGACCTACTGAATATGCATATAAAGTTTGGTTAAAATCAGTAAAGCCGTTTCGGAGGAGTAAGGAAACAAACACTGTGACACGAGAATTTTATATATAAGAAAGATTATATTTAATGTAAGAAGTATCGTTAAATCGTTTTTTTATTTCACATGTTCAAAACAAGTTAATCACCAAGAGTAACATTAATGAACCATTTCCGCCCTCGTCTGATACCCCATATTTACACAAACGGAGAAACAAAACGATGAAAAAAAAAGTTGAGCTAGTGTGTTGGGCACGCGTCTGCCGCGTCGTCGGATCGTGACCTTCGACAAACTGACAGATTACTGCATATCTATGACAAACAGCGGCTGTGGATGGCCCGTTTGGAGCTCTCTTGGACGTATATTGTGACTGGAGATGGAACGCACGAAACGAAATAATTATTTTAAAAAATAATGAATGTAGTGGTAGGACTTTTGGCAGAGTCCGCCTGGGGAAGTACCACACCTTTGCCAGCTATTCTACCGCCAAGCAGTAATGTGCAAACATTCCTATGTTCCGGTTTGAAGGGCAATGTTTCTAGAGAAATTACAGGCCTTAGAGATATAACATTTTAGATCTCTGGGTGACGAGCGCAGTGCAGTGCTAGGTAATGATTTGGACTCTTCATGTTCCAATGTTCCAATAGCTGCGTGTCACTGTGCTGTTATGTGGCAGGCATGTTGCTTACCATCAGGTACATACCCTACTCGTCACTCTTTATTAAAAAAAAAATACACGAATAACTCACTTTTGGTATAGACAGTCCAGTCCGACTCAAATTTCGATCGCGTCCGGCAACCTTCTCAAAGAAGAGAGCGCGCGCGGGTGAATGCAGCTCGATTAACACTCAAAAAAAGTCGGACTAGACTGACTATATCAAACATGAGCTACCCGTGTATCTATTCCAAATGTGTAAGAACCACGTTTTCATACTAAAACAAATATTTAAAAGCGTTACGTTTAAATTATGTGTTTGCACTCCACATTTGTTTTGGGTTAGCAGATGTAGTCTTTTTTAATTTAAAAACCAGCTCCACGGACTCCGCCTTTTTATTTTATAGTAATTTCTTTTTGAAGTGGATTTGTTTTTGGCGCACAGCACCCAGATTTTTTCGTAGGCTGTGAATGAGACTGATCGTCGCGATCGAAAGTGAAAAGCTCTATCGGGTGAACTTGAGGCCGTCGAATGTACCCGAATGAGTAAGATACAGTCAGCCTTTTTCGCTTACATACTCAATTTGTGTGTTATTATCAATTATTCAGTAGTTTTTTCTTATTTTAGTTCTCACAAGCCCATCGTATCTTTTGTAATAATTCGAAAGTAAAGTCCATCTTGCTTACCATCAACCATCAAGCACATATCCGACTCGTCTCGTCACTCTTAATTGTAAAAAAAAGAATGCTGTATATTAAATTAAACAACTCAAAAGTTTTATCACTAATCATAATATTCGTTATATGTAGTTTTTATAATCTCATAAAAAGCCCCGTAATTAGAAAAGTGCACAGGAGCCCAAAAAAGATAAATGTGCGTAGTTGCATTGACAGATCCCTTAGCTTATTCATTCTCGGTCGCTTCGCTCCGATCGGCTTCGGGTCAGGTATTGTGCCACCCGTAACACCACGGCACCCATAGCAATGACGTCATTGACGTTTAGCACCACCCGCCGTACTTTGCAAAGGATGCATGGTTCATTACATTTTCGCGAACATTATGCAACTTTCATATTAGATGGACGTTTCCTGTTATCCTAATTGTAATATTTGGTATTGTATCCTGTACAGTATTATTAAAGCCTACAATACAGATTTAGCATTCCCATTTTAGTATCATTACTGGCCTTGTGGATCAGTAGGTAAAGTACCTGCACATTGAATCGTAGGGCGTGGGTTCGATTCTCACTTATGGTAAACATTTGTGTAATGAATATAGATATACTTAAGTATAGATGTTTGTTCTGTACCTGGGTGTTTCTTAATACTTAGTTGTCATGAGTATGTATTTAAAGGTAACATATAATATATTTAAATACATACTTAAGTTCCATGGTACCTTAGAACAAATTTTGCTTAATTACTTAACAGAGATAGGAAGAACGTCAATTAATTAGGTATCGTTTTTTTTATTACATGTAATTTGTGCGATGACCTTAAATTTAATCCCGCCTATAGTAGATTTTATTTGTACATTCAATGATTAAATGCTGGTTTTCGCTAACACCGATTATCCCAAATTTTTTTGTTCTCAAAGTATCAGAGTAGACAGTGGTATCGAACTATTTGCGAACTGTTTTTTTAGGTAGGACGGAATTTTCTTCTCTATACTTGTCCCCCATTATCGTCGAACATTCCTTACATTTACACATAATGTTCCAAGGTATAACGGAAAATATTACTTTCTGTATCAAACTTACATTAGAACGGTAATATAATCCTTTTTAGTAGACTTACAATTTGTTTGTTTCGACTTGTAGAGCAAAGCTTCTAGAGAAATTACGAGGCAAAATCAGTGAAGCACAGTGAAGTAGTAAGATTTATATTAAGCTCTTCATCTTCAAGACACTGTGATGGTAAAATAGGTATATAAATATTTATTTTTCTGTGAAAAAGAACCGACTTCAATACAGAATGAAATTCAGACACTTTACCAAATTTCGTAAGAATCTATCAAAATATCGTCTAAAAACATGAAAGCAAAGCAGACGGCTCATTTCTGCCCCAAGTCGTTTCAAGTTTATGTACTTAATTAGCCCCGAAGACTTAAAAAAGTTATTTAATATGGGACTACCTCTGATGTATGTTCTACCAAACAGAAAAATAATTATCAAAATCTATTCACGATTGGAGGCGCCATTGCGTACAGTCCGCGAGGTATAAGCTGAGCTTTGCATTAGTGTGAGTGATCACATGCATACGCATCTATTACCAAAAGTACAGTCAGACAACAAACTCTTAAACAACAAGCTGACATTAACTATCCAGGATCAATATGGTCATTGCGAAAAGAAGTATCTCTTTTAGGATTCAAATGGTCAAGGACAGAGAATAACAGAAAAATTTTAATGGAAAAGCATGAGATCCGTCACCTACGTATAACTTATTTACTTAAAATTTCCGAATACCGTATTCAGGGCAGGCCTATCGTTTATACCAATATACAATTGATACTGCATAATAAACAACGATTTATTGAATATAAAATTGACACCTTATTAAGAGAACATGGTCACAGCGTCCTGCGTCTGACTGTACTTTTGGTGATCACTCACACTAATGCAAAGCTCAGCTTATACCTCGCGGACTGTAACATACATACAAAAAAACATACAACCGAATTGATAGCCTCCTCCTTTTTTGAAGTAGGTTAGTAAAATAATACATAAAATCATTGACTTCAAAGGAAGGACGTGGCTTACTGAACATTTTTTGGCATTTTAATGGCCAGCAGAAACTCGTTCACTTCCTCCCGCGCCCTGACCGGTGTGAACTGAGTCGCATGTCGCATGACCATAAATATGCAATTCTAGGCCCAACGCATTGTGCCATTTTGTCGCACCTTTGGCCAGGTCCTTATATTATATAAGTCTATGCACAAAATAATAATAGGGATACTAACTGGGTTAAAGATAACCTATATAAAACTCCGTTGCCAATGTAATACCTATGGTTTTTTTTTTTTTTAAATAAAGTGTGACAAGATGAACAGGACATTTGCCTGATGGTAAACAACATGCCTACCACATAACAGCACAGTGACACGCAGCTATTGGAACATGAAAAGTCCAAATCATTACCTAGCACTGCACTGCGCTCGTCACCCAGAGATCTAAGATGTTATATCTCTAAGCCCTGTAATTTCTATGGAAACATTGCCCTTCAAACCGGAACACAGTAATGTTTGTACATTACTGCTTGGCGGTATAATAACTGGCAAAGGTGTGGTTCTTCCCCAGGCGGACTCTGATAAGAGTCCTACCACTACAATGGTACTTATGGTGGTTACGTTAATGTAATACCTAAGGTATTTTTTCTTTGTGCACAACTTCTACAAACACATATGTTCTATTTACCTGTAAATCTATCCATTCCAGCTTCATACAAACAGTACTAATGAACGCCGCGCGTCAGGGTCCCGATAATTCGGTTACGCTCGCGGCTTCCGCCTCTCAATTCAGTTTTTATTTCGCTTTATTCAAATTATTTTGTTACCGACCAGCTCGAAGTAATTGTTGTTATTTACAAATTATCATGTTAACACTGGGTTTTACAACTAGTGTTATTATTTCCCTTTACTATTATTATTGTAGGTATTAGGTTCGGAGCTACTTGGAGTACGGATAAAGTAGGTAGGTATAATAATTTAGAAGCTTAGTTCGGAGATTTGAAGCTTCTTACCTGAATTTCGTATTAATTCGGCTTATATTCTATTTAATTTCAAGCGCAATTTGTTCAAAAAACATGATACTAGTGGTGCCCCGCAGTTTAACCCGTGTAGTTTTTTTATAGTATAGAGTGACGAGACGAGCATGACATGTGCCTGATGGTAACCAACATATCTGCCACATAACAGCACAGTAACACGCAGCTATTGGAAAATGAAGATTCCAAATCATTACCTAGCACTGCACTGCGCTCGTCACCCAGAAATCTAAGATATACTCTATGCCCTGTAATTTCTCCGGAAACATTGCTCTTCAAACCGGAAGTTCAACCCTTCAGTTCCTGTACCCTTGATTTTCTCGCAATCAAAAGTTCAACCCGATCCGTTCAGCTGTTATGACGTGATTGTACAACTGACAAAAATCAAACTTTCACATTTATTGATCCATCTGGACGAGTACTTTGGTGCGAGATGGTGGTATGGATCACGGTCTGATGATGGAGCTGGAAGATGGCTATAGAGACTCAATATGTAAACTACAAAATCTCATCGAGTTTGCGCTCGTTGGATTCGTCTTGACGAGTGCTTATGCACCAGGATCTGATGATGAAGCTAGAAGGTTACCATAGTAACACCGCAATTAAACTACTTACATAAGGGGCTGTCCATTAATCACGTGAGGTTCAAAAGGGGGGAGGGGTTCGGCAAAAATCACGAAATATCACAAGGGGGAGGGGGGGGGGGGAGTTATAGTAAGATATCACGTGTACCTATTTATTTTTCGTCAAACGCGTGATTTTTAAAATCGAAAATCGGCGTGTAGTTTAACCTTGACTTACCGTTGCCAGGCAACGAACGAAGTCCTCGCGCGCCTAGAATAGGATTAGATTATACCTACTTTATACTTACCAGTATTTAAAAAAAAATAAGATTCTTTGTAGGTACTAAAAATACACGTGATTTTGTTTTAGTTTTAAACCTCACCACGTATCACCAAGGGGGAGGTAGGGGTTCAAAAATGTTAAAAAAAACACCACGAGATTAATGGACAGTCCCTAACTCCGTCAAGTTTTGGTTCGTTTGATTCGTCTTGACGAGTACTTTGGCTCTAGATGTTAATCAGAGTCTGATGATGGAGCTGGAAGATGACTGGATGCAAACTTTTTTGGTTATTTTTTATTAACAAGTGATAAATGCTTGGTTTTAACAAATGTTTTTTTTTTTAAATTTAGGTTGTTTGTTTCCTAGTAGTAATGGAATAAGCATACCAATGGCTTGATAACTTTAAGTGGATAAGCTTTAAATCTCAGATATAAGCTTGTACTTCAGATCGGTGATTTAGATATTTTTTCTTGATGAGGAATGTTTAAAAAAAGTTAATACTTCTTTAACCGCGTTGTGCACTTTTTGGTAAAGGAAAGTCTTATGGGTTCGCATCACATGCGTATGTAGGGCGGCAGCGGCGTAGCGTTGGAGCGGCAGTGGAGCATCTAGTTTAATTTCAATCGGCAGTTCCAATACCTTTATAGTTCCAGTTATTACTGCCATTCCCTAAAATATGTAAGAAAACTCTCATATAAGTAGAATAAGGCATGAATACTGAGTAGAGCATAAACTACGTACCATGGCATAAACAGTTTTTCACCGACTACAGTGCTGTCGTTGTAATTCACTGACTAACACATATAAAAACGCCGAGCGTGGACAGGAGCGTCCATAGAGACGATGCGTTTTACATTGTTACACGATATGTATTGATAGTGATGTGATTTTTACATTTTCATGTTAATTATCTACTACTAATAGTGAAATATCTGCAGCCCGCAGCCCCCAATAAGATATGATTTGTTTATTAAAATACCATACATCTGATATCGCTGAATACTAATTCAATTTATTGAGAAATCCCTGAGCAGGTACAGTATTAGTGGTAGTGTAAGATAACCTAGTTTAGAGTAACATACCATTGTAATTATGTATGTATTTTATAAAACAGCTAAATATACTATACATTTACTGCAGTCAACAAACAGAGGCATTAGATCGTTTCACTATTTATTTTGTAGAGTACCTATTCTGATTGCAAATAATTCACACTCTGTTTAACAAAAGTATTTGAATGATGGATAAACGTAGTGCTACGATTTGCACGTTACAGCAATTGATTGTTTACCTTATCTTATACCTTTAAACGAGCAATTCTGGTACCTATATAAATATGTATATATATATAGAATCTGAATCTCGAAAACGGCTCGACGGATTTTCATGAAATTATGTATGCAGGGGATTTTGGGGACGATAAATCGATCTAACTAGGTTTCATTTTAAAAAAACGCATATTATGCGCGTTTTAAGACAATGAAAAACTGTCACATTAGACATTAGAATGCGAAGGTAAATTTCGCCGCGTGACGCGGCAGCATAATTAGCTCAGACGGAAAGTCGGCCGCTCATAGCGGTCACGAATTAGTAGCTCCGGGTTCGAATCCAGGCGGGTTCTCTTATTTTTTCAATTCTTTTTTTTTGAGAAAATCTATTTCTTGGATTCTTTTATCTGTAGGTATCTAAGTATATTTCGTATTTAAACCGAGCAAAGCTCGGTCACCCAGGTACTTTATATTAGACTGCATCATTGATTGATTACAAGCTATTTGAGACCTAATGATTGCAATAAGTCAATTATAATGAAATAATTTTGTTAATTGCTTCTATAAACAAATAAAAAAATCCTGTGCTAAAATTAAACGAATGTTATTTACCATGAAATTTATATTCTGCTAGCTTTATAATCATTAAAGTTTGGATGTTTGCGGCGCAATCACTTCGGAACGGCTGAATAGATCGCGGTGAAATATGGAACACAGTTAGATCATATACCTACTAGAACAGCACGTGGCTACTTTTTATCGCGAGAAAATGACAGAAGCTGCTAGTAACATAAACAAGTTAATCTAAGTTGTCTATGGCATCATAAAGATACGACATCCAGATAGGACACCATCTGCTAGTCAGTTAATTTTAATTTGGAGTGCATGGCTCGCGAATTTTCTCGTGGGGTACCCTGAAGATCAGTCCACAACTTGCTTACTAATCTTTTCCTTGATGTAAAGTTCTGTGCTTGTTCTTCGGTACAGGAATGACTTGGGAACGTTACTTACTTACTTGTCCAATTATCAGTCCTAAGTTTGAGTCCCAAGAGCGGTTGTTAAAAGGCTTGGGCAACACCAGCGCAGCAGAGCAAAATATACATTTTATTTGTGGTGGAGAGGACGCGGCGGTAATAGCACAGTGCGCCGTTCTCTTCACTCGCTGTGGCCTTGTAGTTTGGCTACCTATTGGATTGCTGACTTACTGGGTCTGCAGGAGAAGAGTAAATTTTTTATGCAGGCGTATAAATGTAGGCAACTAGGGCTCTAAGGTAAATCAAAATCTGGCGGGTTGCAACAAACTACCTTGTCCAAACGTAAGGCCATCTGACACCCATTCACTTGTACGTCTTCGAAGTAGTCCCAGCGTGCCATAGGTGTTCTGGTGTACCCGTGAAGGGGCACAGTCCCAGTGAGATATCTAGAAACGGGCAGTCTGCGACGGGTTCACGGTAGATTGAGCGTTTCCGCCGTAAGCAGCAATAGAGGAACCCCAGTTTTAGCCGGTTAAGACCACCAATTTTGGTGTCGAGTCCGACATAACCCCACCGTGCCCCTAAAACGATGGACGTGTGTAAATACATTTCCTTCTCGTAAATAAAAGTACTCATGATAGAAAGTAAAGTAAAACAGCTCCACTGTTCTATCTGTTCCTGATCCGGGGAGGTAATTATGCAACTCCACTTTTTAACCTACCGAATAAAGTATAAAACGGGCCGCAACTAATGATTTCACGCTCGTTCAGTGTTGCCAACTTTATATACCTATTTTTGTTTGTGTACTTATATACATTGCTCGACGACAGATTTCGTTGTGTTTTTATGTCAATAGGTAATCGCCCATAGCAAAAATATTGGTTTAATATTGGCTTGAAATGTTTGACAGGGACATTTTAATGTGCCTACTCTGCCCTATGTATTGGGCAATAAAATAGTTATTTGTAATCTCGACATTTTTACGTTGTTTCTTCCTTCGGCTAGAATTAAAACTTGTACTTACTTAGGCCCGGTTCACACGACGCGGCTGCCAAACGCGCCCGCGCGCGGGCGCGGCGCCGCGCCGCGCGACGGTTTTGTTTCAATACTCATAGACTACAGGCCCGTGAACAAAATTCACGGGTCAAATGAACCACCAGGAGACCTATGTAGGATGATAGAAGGGTATAAAGTAATAAGATTCAGCACTATGCCGTCACTTGTAAGCTGTCCAACTGAGTGTAATTGAAGAGGGGGGGTTGCAATTCTCGATCATTTCTCCTTGTCGCATTATTTTTGTACGGCGTTGCGGAATAATAGATTAAAAGAGGTATTGAAACTATAAAAAATATAAATTTTAACTTTTTAATTATTAGTTTGCCGGAAAAATTTACAGAGTACGAGTAATTTACAGAGCAAATTTGGTCCTTTGATTAAGTACGGCATTGGTTCCATACAGTTTCAATACCTCTTCTAATCCATTATTTCGCAATGCCGTACAAAAATCATGCGACAAGGAGAAATGGTAGAGGGTTGCAACCCCCCCTCTTCAATGACACTCAGTTGGACAGCTTACAAGTGACGGCATAGTGCTGAATCTTAATACTTTACACCCTTCTATCATCCTACATAGGTCTCCTGGTGGTTCATTTGACCCGTAAATTTTGTTCACGGGCCTGTAGTCTATCACGAGACCGCAGGTTTTCGCGGTTTCTGCTCCGGAAAGCTACTGCGCAAGAACCGCGCGCAGCCACGCGGGCGCCGCGCGGCTGCTGCAGCCGCCGCGGCCGTAAACCGCGTCGTGTGAATTGAATTCAATTTTATATGGAAATCTGCCGCGCCCGCGCGCGGGCGCGGTTGGCAGCCGCGCCGTGTGAATCGTCTCTTAGAGCCGGTTCACACGGCGCGGCTACTAGCCGCGACCGCGCGCGGGCGCGGCGCCGCGTCGCGCGACTGTTTTGTTTCAATACTCAAGAGACCGCAGGTTTTCGCGGTTTCTACTCCGGAAAGCTACTGCGCAAGAATCGCGCGCAGCCACGCGGGCGCCGCGCGGCTGCCGCAGCCGCCGCGGCCGTAAACCGCGTCGTGTGTATTGAATTCAATTTTATATGGAAATCTGCCGCGCCCGCGCGCGTGCGCGTTTGGCAGCCGCGCCGTGTGAACCCTCTCTTAGGCAACAAAAATTACCGAACGAAACAAGCCATTCTCTAGTTTTATGTATTCCGGTAAATTTTTTCGTCGGGGATAGGTAAGTATATACATTATGATTATTCACTTATTTGTTCATTAAGATTAAGGTTTGTATTGTACTATGCCATTCTTAACTTAAGCCCCATTTCATCACTAACAAATACTTATTAGATAATAAATACTAAAATGACTTTGGTAAAAAACGTTTTGTCTGTTTCAGAAATATTGACTCTTTTTTTAACTGGCAACAAAAAAGGAGGAGGTTCTCAAAATCTCAATCCATCTTTATTATTTATTTTTCGTTTGTTTCCTCAAAAGTTTCAACTGGGTGAACCGAATTTGAGAATTATTTTTTGTTCCATAAGGTAGACTATTCTTCGAATGCTTCCTATGAATAAATAATATAAATTTATATACCTACTATAAATCAATTTTATCGAAATTGTATGAGATGTTTTTGTAATGGAAACATAGATACATACGTCGCTGTCAATACGTCGATGATAGGTACCTATTTACCTATTTACATTTTACATTAATAAAGTTGTGGATGGTAGGTACCTACCTAAATTGAAAGGAAAAATAAAATGATCGAGATCCTCACTTTAAAATCATCCCGGATTACAATCCCGACAACATACACTCATGTGCTAGAGCTTAAAAACCCTTACTGAAATTAACATTAAAATGACGGTGTGCATTACGATTTCCCCCGTGTAAAAAATACTTATTTTTATTTTGGAAATTTCGCTAATTGAGCTGTCGTAAGTGTGCTTATGAATCACGAATCGTGATTGTCATAGACATTTAAACTTTAAATATACAACCTCCAGTTTATTTTTTCATTATACTATTTCTTAATTTTCAAAATAACTGTGCTGAAGTATTTAAAACATTTTTTTAATTCAACATGTAACAAACAAAAAAATGGAAAACTGCCATCTGTTCAAATACTTCGGAACTAAAGAGACTTTTTTGAGAGCTTACAAAGCTTCGGCCTTTTTCCGTCGGCAGTGGGATGGCGCTGAGTGCATGAAAAATTGGTAAAGTTGTTTGTATTACTCATTTGAAATTATATACGCCTATTGAAATTAAATTAATCATGGGTTCTAACATACTAATGTAAGGATGAAATAAAGGATCTTCTTCGAATCGAAAATTCGGTCCCTGTTCTGTCTTTTGAATTAAAGGTGATAAACGACTAGACGTCCCAATTGAGGTCCATTGTCAATCGTCTTATTGGTATTTGTAACATTACGGTTAGGTATAATTAGAACTAGTCAAATTAGAGAGATTTGATATTTTTTATGTACTACTTACCCTGAACTGAACAGTCATAGGAAGGCCTGCGGAGCTAAACAGCTCAAATCACTTCGGGGAGTGTGCAACTGATCTGCATGATCTAATACCTACCACCTTGCCCTTTTTTCTATCGGACTTATCGGACTTCTCGTAGCTGGAAGAAGCGGCACCGGTTCATGGTTGGTGTTCCAAAGACACGAAAGAAGAGGTTTGACTCTAATTTTGTGATAAAAGCGTCTAAGCTGTGGAATGCGTTGGCTGAGTGAGTTTTCCCCGATGATTACAATATGTGTGTCTTCAAATCGAGAGTGCATCGGTGCGTTCTAGGTAAACACGCTCCATCGTAGATCACATCGTCGCTTATCATCAGGCGAGATGGCGGTCAAGTGTAAACCTATAAAAGTAAAAAAAACACAACGAAGCAACACCAAAACTGTATTATTTATTTGTATCTCAAGGTGTTCAAGAAAGAGTCGCTTTCATCATAGCTATATTTACTCACGTGTCCAGTCCAAAGGTGGCCGGAACTATAAATTCACCGCAACAAAAACTGGCAAAGGCTCGTTGGTGGCCCAAGGATTACCTACTTCCTAAACTTCCCAACCAACATACTAACTCATAATCTATGGCGTATTAGTACAAACTTCTGCGTAATCTGTGTCGTTTTGTGGTGAAGCTCGTAGTAACTGTAAATGAATCTATGACAGGTACTATATAAACTATCATTGAAACTGTGCGAGTGTATCAGGTTCGCTTCCTGAAATTTGAGATGTCGACGTGTGCCATGGGATTTATTTTAACAAGTTTTTATAACGTCGGATTAACACCGTAGTTAGTTTGATGTGTTCAGATTAATTATAGTTTTTTTTTAAATAGTATAGAGTGACGAGACGAGCAGGACATGTGCCCGATTGTAAGCAACATGCCTGCCACATAACAGCACATTGACACGCAGCTATTGGAACATAAAGAATCCAAATAATTATCTAGCACTGCACTGCTCTAACCAGTCACCCAGAGATATAATATGTTTTATCTGTATCCCTTGTAATTTTACTGGAAATATTGCCGTATTGAATTGTCATGAATGCTAGGCGAAATCACTGGTAGTTTCAAAATTGTATGAAATATGTCGTACCTAACATTATTTTGGCATGAGAAGTATCTAATTATTTATCATTGTGAGCACGCAGGCGCGGTCCAAGGTGTCACATGGAACACGAACCCCCAAAAATACGTTAAAAAATTACAAATTTTGAGAAAACAACTACGCGACTAAAATGGCGACACGCTACTAATAAAGTACTATTTTTAACTCGACTTATACATTCCATTCCTCTCAAAATTTGAGGCTGCGACCGCTTTTGGATACATGTTAACTCATGTAGTATTATTTTGATTAATCTATCAACAAATACCTGTACAAGGTTGTTAAAATATTAAGCTAAATTTATTTTTCTCTACGAATTTAATTTGTATTATTTTTTCGTACCAAAGTACATACAAATATCGACTAATACAATAAAATAAAGCAGTTTGCTGCTGTTTCATCTTACTTACAGATAGGATGTACCCAAGTGGGGTTTTCCCGATGGATTTAATCATGGTGTCTTCAAATCGAGAAGCAGTAAGCCTTTTAAGGTAAACGCGTTTCATTGCAGTTGTTCGTGGTAAAGCCAGGTAAAAATCAGATTGCACCCGCGCGACGCGTTTCTTAATGTGATGTACATAAAGTCAAGAATAGCATGACACAGTTTGGAGGAAAAATCAATATTTAATCAGGAGTCCATTTTTGACCAAGTTTTATTTAATTACTCAATAACTAAACATAAATTTAAAAAAGTGTTCGGTTACTTTACTAGAACGTACAAATAGGAATATTATTACCAAAAAATAATGTGGGGTCATCGCTGATAATTTCGAGTATTCGAATTAAAACGGGTTTTTTCGGTGTCATTATTTTTTTTTTATTGTAAAAAACTCTGATCTATTTTTAAAATTCTATTCGGTTATTGTGCTTCTTCTTGATTGTACCCACACGTCAATATTTTTTTTGTCCTGGTTTTTAGTTTCTTAACTTCAGTGAGCGGCGTCGAAAATGTCCTTTTTTCGTTTTCTGGCTTTAGGCGCCCCCTTAACATCAGGCGAAATGTAGGTCAGCTATTAAAAAAAAGCAGGCAACTAAAGGTTTAAAAAATCAAGAATTTGTCGCTGTACCGGTAATGCTATTAATCATGTTACAAGTACGTACCTTATTAAAAAAAGTTGGCCATCATTTCAGTGCACATTTTATATGACGACTATATGGTAACGATTTTAGAGAATCCATTCTTTGAAGACTACGAGCACCATCTGTCGTAATTTACTCAGAAGTAGCATGCCTAAAAAGCTGTCTGTCTAAGTTTTGAGTACAGTCAGTACCATTGTCAGTACGGTAAAAACTTTTCGTCGTCTTTGACGACAAATGAAAGATTAATAAAACCGGCCAAGTGCGAGTCGGACTCGCCCATGAAGGGTTCCGTAGCAGCAAGTAACAAAATAAATAAGTTCTTATAGTTCGGTGTAACTTTGATCGATGTTTTAATAATAGTGTATTTATGACGTACTAAAAAAAACTACTCATCAGATTAAGTTCAAACCAATTTTCGTTGGAAGTTTGCATAGTAATGAACATAATTTTTTTTTTTTTAGTTTTATCATTCTCATATTTTAGAAGTTAGAGGGGGGGGGGGGGCGACACATTTTAGCACTTTGGAAGTGTCTCTCGCGCAAACTATTTTTGAAGACCTATCGATAAACACCCCACACGTATAGGTTTGATGAAAAAAAAGTTTTTCAGTTTTAGTTCTAAGTATGGGGGCTTGGGGCCCATAATTTTACCCATAATTTTTCTTATTTTTTCGTAAAAATCTTAATGCGGTTCACAGAACACATCTACTTACCAAGTTTCAATATTGTAGTTCTCATACTTTCGCCAAAAAGTGGCTGTGAAATACAGACGGACAGACAGACAGACATGACGAATCTATAAGGGTTCCGTTTTTACGTTTTACGGAACCCTAAAAATTAAGCTACGTCAAATTTTGTAACACGTAAGTTAATATGTAGGCCTTTTACAGTTGGTTTGAAAATCCTTTGTATTATTTCGTTCGCACAAAACGGACACAGCGGAACAAACAAATGAGGAACAATTTGTCGCTAAATCACAGCGCGCTCGAGACAGGACCATTTCATATTTCGGCGGGTCCATCTCTCACGCACTCTCAATTATTCACCCACACCAGGCCGAGGCTCAAAAACCCGGTCAAAAGTAATGACCGGTGAACACGAAATTACACGTGTTACAATCATGATCCTGTTTACCCGTTCCGAGTAATTTTCCCCGGGTATTTGAAGAGCAGTTAGGTTTTGACCGTAATCGTTTTATTTAACGACACGCCCGGGTTTTGTTGTTTGCCGGATGTGATTGTACGCGGTCGGTTTAAGTTTTTATGAAACGGCTATTAGGGATATTACCCGTGTTAGTGTTTGTTCGTGTCTAACTTAATTTGCGCAGTTGAAATGATATGACCTCGCGAAAATGAACTAGTGAAAGTTATGCTGACACTGCAATCTATGAATTTTCCTATAATGCTAATGAGTTTGATCTAATGTTCAGCGCACAGAGATCCATGGTTCAGCCACATACTACACCACATACCACATTATCGTATTTAGACATATTACGGCAAATAGTAGGTATTTTAGACGAGTCCGAAAAAAAAAGAGTTTTGATATCATGGTATTTTAATTGACTTCATAAATTTCTCTTCTCAATGAGGAGGTTCTCAATTCGGTTGTCTGTTCTTTATACATACGTATTAGTTACGCGATAGCTCCGATAATTATTGTGAATCGATTTTCAAGATTCCCTTTTTAATTGGTAGAAAATACTTCAGAAGTAGTTCCAGAAGTACATTGAACGAAATCGGTGTGGCGGTTTTGGAAATATGAATAAAAAAACAAAATTTGCATACATTACATCTGGGCGACTTAGTGATATCTTCTTATGAAATGTAACCGAGTGTCTGAAATTATGATTTTTCGGAGAAAATAATATTTTTTTTTGAGGTTCTAAACTTGCCCATAAATTTTCGTCTTTTGTGATCTGATTTCGAAAACGAAATTAATTGTGTTTCAAACACGTAGGAAATAACTAAGTTTTATGTTGTTCTTTTTTTTTTTTTTTGTAGTGGTAGGACTCTTTGTAGAGTTCGTCTGGGAAAATACCAGAGACGTACTTCTTAGCATTCCATGGATTCACCGTGCGGGTGCCGGGTCCATCGTGTGGCAGAGAGAGAAATCTCGAGTAGACCCCGAGACTTGTGACTCGGGCGTAGGTTTAAAAGGGACCCCTTATATTGACGTACGTCAACACTCACCTTCACTACTCGTATTTCTCTCCCTGCCCAGCCAAATCCGATATGATCCTACTAGTGCAGCTTTAGATACTCGTTCTAGTATAGAACTTACTGCACTTCTGGACAATCCAAGGTCTTTAAGCAGGTTATAGAGAGATTTTACTGGTATACCTCTCGCTCCTACTTCTACAGCGTATAAATTAACTACATAGCCATTTTTTGTTAATTCATTTTGTAGGTCGTAATACTTATTTTGTTTCATCGCGTGGTCTTAAGGTATATTAGTTTCCCACGGTACGGTAAGTTCTACCAGGACTATGCGTTTCGTAGCCCTAGAAAAAAGGAAAATGTCCGGTCTGGATGACGAAACACCCACATCCTCTGGGATTTTGTAGTGCTTTTCATACGTGTCCATTAAAATAGTCCAATCAGGTGCTGAACCCAGGATTGAGTAAGGCTTGTTCTTGGAGTTTGAAGTTGAGCCCTCTTTTACAAAGTTAATTTGTCTTTTGTTTATCGTCAATCCCTTTTGGGCTCTAGCTACCGAAAGGCTTACGGCTTCACGTATGATTTCAAGTACTCTGTCATGGCGCTGTGAGTAATGACCCCTATTAAGGAGCACCTTGCAACCCACCAATATGTGCCTTGCTGTACATATCGCCTCACTACAAGTATAGCAACATTTTTCAGAGGCTTTTCCCCACCTTACCAAGTTACTCTGGTCAGGGAGGGTCATTTGGAAAGCGTTCAGATAAAATTTTAATAAGGCAGGAGACCAGTCATATAGCAAGGTGCGCCACTTTAGAGCTAATGGGATACAAAACTCACCTATGGTTAACCACTCACTTTGCATTTCTAAATTCATAGCGTGCACTTTGTAACTATCATTTTCGTCTTGTTGTAGAAAGGCGTTATTCTACCGCCCAGCACGAATGTGCAAACAATAACATGTTCCGGTGTAAAGAACAATGTTTTCTGTGAAATTGTAAGGAAAAGAGATAATATACATATATAACCATAATATATGTACATACATATGGAAGAATCTGCGGGTGACAAATTCTTAGGTGTGATTTGAAGTTTTTATGTTTATATTAGCTACGTGGCACTGTCGTCGCGGGTCATGCATGGATGAAACTAGCAAAGGATCGAGACAAGTGGCGTACGCGAAGAGATGCCTATGCTCAGCAGTGGGCGATAACGGGCTGAAGAAGACGTGGCACTGTGCTATTATGGATTTTGTCAACATACCATCAAGTTCATGTTTATGCCGTCACGCCACATTATGTAAAAAAAAAACCTTATTCAATATTTTTACAGCCCACCGATAGCGTGGCGTGATCTAACGATGACCCAAAACTTGCCTCGTACAAAAACTATTAAAAAAAGTAAGCGCGTATTTGGAAAAAATCTGGTCACTCGTCGGATACTCCACAGTGTTTATTTAAGAGCACATGTGGCTGTAAAAACTCGGTGCCATGCAGTCTGCCGTGGACATGATGAGGGTTTTTTGCGCATTTGATATGTTTCGGTTTCCGGATTCCACAGTTCCAAACTACAAGTGGTCGAATCGCTAGAGGGAGTCCGCCACCACGTGGCTAATTTCCACAGACAATTTTTTGTTCATTGAACGTTATTAATTTAGAATTATGGATTTAAAAACAAAGCATTACGACATTGCAGTGGTAAAGTAATGAGATAAATCTTCTTATATCTCTGGGTAACGAGAGCAGTAGTACAGTATGTACCTACATACTAGGTAGTTTTATGGAGTCTAGGTACGTGTTGAAATAGCTGACTGGCATTGTGTTGTAATAAGCATCGATAGTTATAAGCAGATGCGTAGTATCAAGCAATTGTCTTGCTAGTCCCATCATTATCTGTGTTAAAACAAGTTAAAACCACGAAAATATGACACCACTAGCAGCCCATCATCTGGCCGACGGGTCTAGGGCCTAACTAAATCTGATTTGGCTGTCTCGATAATTTCAAGCTAAACTAAAAGAGAGAGCAATATCAAAGCAAAGACCGTTTGAGTTCTAACTCAACTCAAGGCGGTAGACTTTCCGGTATTTGTATGGCAATAAAAATACCATTAATAGAAATATAAACTGTCCTGTCTCTCAAGTTGGACGAAATTACATAAATCTAAAAACAAACATGTTAAACTTTAATGGGAACAAGCGGTTCACTAATGTTTCACAAACATTTTTTGACAAAACATCACTTTAAAACCAACGAATCGCATAATATTCATTGCAAAAACTTTACAACACAAAAATGTTTCATTTTACAAACAACATTTCGCATGATATTTATTTCAAAAATACCTTACATCAACAAATGTTTTATTTTACAAACCATCATTTTATAACCAATTGCATGGCAAACGTTTCACTTAAACAATGTATCGAATGACATTTTGTTTTTTGTCCATTTTTCATTTCATAAATTATTCTTTTTACAAATTTATCATTTACCAAAATATAATTTATAACAAATATTTCAAAAGTACCCGAAACATTGTCTATATAAATTATCAATTCTGATTTGGTTCTGTCATTTACTTTAGACTACCGCTCCGATTAGGGTCTATCACTGAGATTTGACCCCGGGTGTCGCTTCTCCATACTCGGCCTGCGCCCCACTACGGAGGTCGCCGGCTCGCTTCGCTCGCCACCTCCCCCCTTCGCTGCGCTTGGCCTCGCATGGCTCGCTCCACTCAGGACCTCCCTTAAGCTTCTGGCTCCCGCATTTTTATATACACTCTAGGGGTAGTAGCGACAAGACTAGGTGGAGTCGGGGTGCTCCGAGTTGGATTTGAGTCCTAAGTAACCTAATCGTACCGGTGTGTAACCACACCGGTACGATTAGGTTACTTACCCCATATCTCAAAATTGACCGTCTAAGCAAGTTAGCGAGTAAGCATGTGTTCTTAGTACTTACTAACTCTACTCAATCGTCCACATTTTATTCATCAGAAAATAGGTGACGTCTGGCAGCTCTGGGATCTTACGCTATTACACTATACAACCGCTACTACTCTTACACTATACAAAATTACAAGGTTTTTACAAAAACAGTTATAATTTCTTCAACAAATTCAAAATGAGTCTTAAGCGCGTTTAAAAATCGCCCCGTGCAAAAACCCTTACAAGAGTTGATGAGGTTCGCATCTCAAACAGATATTGTTTACCGACGCTCATAACATTTGACGTATGCGAGTAATGAAATGGAGTGTGTATTTATTAAGTTAATTAAACCGTTCTTGAAGCCGGAGGGTCGGGAAGGATCGGAAGATATCAGATTTGGGACATGTCACGTGAGTTGATGACTATATTTTGAGGAATTCATGTCTTTGTGAGGGGCATTATTAGGCTACATTTCGTGATAAGTTTTGCAAATGTGAATATTAAAAGCAAAGTATTTATTTCATCTTTCAATTAGATAGATAACTAAACAGCAATATATGTTTTTGATTTATGTTTCAGCAGTTAGAAAATCTGCCCACGGAGCCGGAGGTCGTGTGTTCGATTCGCGCCCAGGTCAAGAAATTGTTTGATATGTACGGATGCGTGTTCATCTGCATAATTTTAAATATTGTAGGTTTACACTTGACCGCCATATCGCCTGATGTTAAGCGACGATGCGGTCTACTATGGAATGTGCTTACCTACATATACAATATTGATTCCCTCTCGATTTGAACACATCAAGGCCATCGGGAAAAACACAGTCAGGCATTGCATTCCACAGCCTAAACGCCCTCATCATAAAAGTATAGTCAAACATCTTCATATGAATCTAGGGAACGTCAAACATGAAATGATGTCGCTTTACAATAATCCAAGTATTATATCGGCTATTTCGTTTTGTACAAGTTTTACCTACATAGTTAGGGATTGTGTGATGAATGTCTAACAAAATGTATTTATAATTTATAAGTACGTCATTTCTAATAAGATTAATAAACATCCAAGAGAATCTTCGAAATAAGCTTCTCTCACATGTGGAGTCTTAATTTTAATAACACAGAACAATAACGAGACATTATTACGCAGCTTTCTCATATTTAACTTCTGAAGAATCGACGTTGTCTAATGACGCGAGGGGAAACAATTCGTTACGAACCATGTGTGAGTACCTTTATTAAACGTTGTGAGTAATCATACGGTGTTTGTCTTTAAATACGGAAGATTAAAGACTGCTATTTGGTTTCAAAGCTTTAGGAATTCAAATATAAACGTATTTAATTAAGTGCAAAATAATACATTTATCTCTTTTAATTTAGACTTTAATTATTTCTTTGATTATTACTACGTTTTATCTATGTTCTTTCAAATTTAATTTATAGTGTACCTATGGTTTCTGTTTTTTTTTAAACAAAGTGAAAGTGACGAGACGAGCACGACATGTGCCAGATGGTGAAACGCAAAACGCAGCTATTGGTACACGAAGAGTCCAAATCATTGTATTGATATTTTAATAATATTTGTCATGTATCCGCATGTAATTGCCATGTATGTAACAGTGGATTTCGTGAATTGATCATTAGGTATTTGGATTTGCAGTTTTCATGTTCAAATAAGTGCAAAGCATTGTACTGTTATGCTACTTACCATCAAGTGCATTCTAATTCCATTACTCCTTCCACAGTACTAAACAATAATCTTTTTAGGGTTCCGTAAAACGTAAAAACGGAACCCTTATAGATTCGTCATGTCTGTCTGTCTGTCTGTCTGTCCGTCCGTATGTCACAGCCACTTTTTGCCGAAACTATGAGTACTACACTGTTGAAACTTGGTAAGTAGATGTATTCTGTGAACCGCATTAAGATTTGAACAAAAAAAAAGAAAAAAAAGAAAAATTTGGGTTGCCCCCCATACTGAGAACTGAAACTCAAAACTATTTTTTTCATCAAACCTACACGTGTGGGGTATCTATCGATAGGTCTTCAAAAATGATATTGAGGTTTCAAACATCGTTTTCGTCTACACTGAATAATTTGCGCGAGAGACACTTCCAAAGTGGTAAAATGTGTGTCCCCCCCCCTCTAACTTCTAAAGTAAGAGAATGAAAAATCTAAAAAAAATATATGATGTACATTACCATTTAAACTACCAACGAAAATTAGTTTGAACTCGATCTGATGAGTAGTTTTTTTTTTAGTACGTCATAAATACACTATTATTGAAACTTCAAAACAAAGTTACAAGGAACTACAAGAACTATGTGTACTATGTATATTATGTTACTTGCTGCAACGGAACCCTTCATGGGCGAGTCCAACTCGCACTTGGCCACTTTATTTAAATATTTTTACAGCTCGCCGATCGTGTGAATAAAACTTAACCTCAAAAACATATGAAGCTGAACCTAAATGAGCAATATCACACAACGAACTGAAAGCACAAAACCGTCCCTAGAGATCTATCTCAATCCAAGCCAGCAATATCGGTTATTCCTTCTTCCCGTCCCATAGATCACTCGCTGACAGGCCAACTGCTTGAGTAATCAAGACAACACTCCTACAAACTATAATACGCCATCTAAATGCACCGTCGACAGGCATAAACAATTGAAATAATTATCAGGATAAGCCTACGGGATCAACTTGGAAAGCCCTCGAGATTTTAACCCTTCTAAGGACCTGACAGCGTCTTATGCAAATTCACAAACTTACAGCTACAATCTATGACTACCTTATCACGTTCCATCCTATCAATAGACTATAAGCCTTATATATGTTGACTAAAGTTTAAAATTACATTATTTATGTGACTGTTAGGATCTTCTTAAGTTAGGTGAAGAAAATAGATGCTCAATTGGCTCTCCGTATGATAATACGGCGACTTATGTTTTGTTTAGCCTTTCAGATAGTTAACATAAGAGTTAACGTTTACATATTTCTTGAACATTTAAAGTAATGAATGAAGTTGAGATACAAATAAAACAAATTAAAATCTGTGGTGAGTTAGAGGCTAAAACGTCCGATTCCACAATGGTAAGGTCAAACCCCGCCTGCATTTCTGATTATCTTTCCAAGTGTAAATGTACGAATTTGTCATCGCCACGGGCTTTTATATTAAAGCAAAACTAAATAAATAAATAAATATGCATCTTCCGCCAAACCGCACTGGGTCAGTGTGGTGGATTATTGCTTTGTCTCTCTCCTTGTGAGAGAAAGTTTCAAGTCTCACCAGTAGGAGTTAAAATGGGCTAATGCTAATATTAATAAAAATTCACATGATGTAAATCAATCAAAACTCAAAGTTCCTATTAAAAAAATAAAAATAGCAGATATGATACTAAGTATTACGGGTCTAATTACGACAATTAATAAGTAACTAGTATTTCTAACTGAGAAATAGGACTCATCTAGTCGTCAATATTAATTGTTATTATAGTATTCAAGCACAGACGCTCGATCAATAAATACTACGAGTATATCTGATCAAGAGCGTGGAAAATGTCATCATAATTTGTTTGTTTTCTTTTTATATTCTACTAAAGGCTGTAAAAAAGTGATAGCAAGACAGTGGTCAAGCCAAAACCAATAAAAGAAATGTAAATAAAGTAAGCAAACCCTCAGCAACATAAAACAACATTAGCCAAAGATTCAAGGAAGTAAGTAGTTTAATTTGAATAATTTATTACTTTCGGAGTTCCTTAATGAAGCATTTCATTTTTATAGCATCGCTTTATTTATTATTCTATCTTAAAGAGATGCTGTGATTAAATGCGGTTAAATAAACTGTTTTACAGGTGTAAATATAGATTTTTGAGATGCACGTTCACAGTATGCATATGAGATTGAACGGGTAGGTAGAAATGGATCGGTTTTGGCAGTAAAATCGCCTTGTGTAAAATGTGTAGTTCTTTCATTGTTTTGATAATTAACTTTGTTTATGGGATATTTTATTTGTATTGTATTGTAAGTAGAGGAAACAGCAAAGGGGTCTGAGTCTCGGGAATCTTGTAGTGGTAGGACTCTTTGTAGAGTCTACCTGTGGAAGTGCCATACTTTTTCCAGTTGTTCTACCGCCAAGCAGTCAAGTGCAAACATCAATGTATTCCGGTTTTGAAGGGCAATGTTGCTGGTGATATTACAGGTCATAGAAATAAATCATCTTATATCTCTGGGTGATGAGACCAGTGCAGTACTAGGTAATGATTCGGACTCTTCATGTTCCAATACCTGCGTGACACTGTGCTGTTATGGACAAACGTGTTCTGTTCTGTATATGTCCTACTCTCCCGTCACTTTATACTACTAAAAGAATTTACAATTATAATTTATTTAAGGGCGTACCCCGAGCAAATGACCTTGAGTATTTCTTACCTTATCGCACACCGCAAGAAAGAGCAAGAGAGAAATAGTAGGATTTGCCGCTGTTTTACGCTAAATTTTTAGAATACACTCTTTATAAAATCAGATTTTGGTCTTTTGAAAAAAATAAAACTACCAAAATGTTCGTAATGGAATCGTCTATCCGTGTACTTACACACAAAATCAAAATAATGGAGGTTTTCCGAGGAGATGCATGATAACTACAATTATTTAATTTTTTCATGGTTTCGTTGTGAGGCGATTATTTAAACAATAAGTCCATTATCAAAAAAATAAAACTACCATTTTGAAGCCAAGAAGTTGTAGAAATTTAATGTATTTTTTACCAGTTGATATATGTTTTGGCTAATGAGTAGATAGCTCTGAAAACTGGACAAAAAACTCGTTTTGCTGGGGGACACGCACCTTAAAAGAAGAATACGTGATATACCCTCGGCATCAGACAAAAACTTACCTTACCTCGGTGGTACCTTGTTGTCTGTGGGGGTTCTAGCGTTCGCGATGCGAGCCCAAAAGGGTGCCAACAGAGGCAAGGTTGCGGTCAAATTTGAAAGCGGTCCCACGACTCTACCGCCAAGACACGGTCAGAAAACCCCGTGTGGGTTTTAGTCGTTAGGGATAGCCCGACATACCCACCATGTTCCTGCATTGCTGACGATGCTTAAATGCTTATTCCCGAAGAAAAAAAAGAAATCTCGGCAAAATTATGGCATGACCGGAAAAAATTGTTTCCATAAAGTTCTAGTTTCACGCAATGTTTTTCTACATCGTTAAAGTCAATGGTAATGACAAACTTGTATATCTTGCACTTGGGAGTAGTAAAAATACTTATATCATTCTTCAGAAATCGGGGAAAATCCTACTAATATTATAAATGTCAATGTATGTATGTTTGGATATATGGATGTTTGTTGCTCAATCACGTCCTAACGTATGAACGGATCGGGCTGAAATGTGAAAGATAGATTATAGTCTGGAAAAACACATAGGCTACTTTTTATCCCAAAAAAACAATGGGAATAACGGGAACGGGAACTACGCGAGTAACACCGCGGGGCCCTGCTAGCCCTGCTGCTGCTTACTATGGCCTGCGGCCATAATAAATGTTCTTGCCGCTAAGCCACTATTAGGTACCTACTACTTAGATAAAACTTAGTGGTTTTGTAAGATTAAATACATCAGATCCAGCCTACGGCATACTCGTACTAACCTTACTAAAAGCTTACATGGTTAGTAGGTACTAATTTTGTGTGTCAGATTAGCAATGTGATTTCTTGTAAGAACTTTGTCTTCCAATTATGGCTATGCAACCATTCAGCTCTTCCGTACATTATCCTCAGTTGCATAAACAATTTTGTTTTGTTCATCTGATTAATTCTTTTATTATTTGGGGAATAGAAGGAATTTAGTACTAAGAGAATGTTCTGGAATAACACATAGACTATTTTTCATCCCGGGAAAATATCGAGATCAGGTAATACACGAGTGGAACAATTTAAAAAACTGTATTATAAAACAACAAGCCCTGTTAGCTTAAAATGAGTTTTCCGTAAATATTGCTATACATTTTAATGAAGACAATCGAGTAAGCCGAAAAATATATCAAATATCCAAGTGTGTACGTTCTCGAGAGACCTAGAACCGTTGCGGAAGTGGTTACACATCAAAAAGAGATCTGTTCCGTCTTCACGTTATGGCCCAGTGAATGGCAGGAGGGGAAATTCGGGTACAATCGAGAATAAAATAAGTATGGACAAAAACTTATCCTATTAATGTTTTTCTCTGGGATTTTTTCGTAGGCTGACCCGTTTTGAGCCAGACCCGTGACGCTCTAAGGTAAAAGGCTCGTTCGGATAAACTCGGGATCGCCGAGTGTACCCAAGCGCTACAGATACAGTAAGATGCACTTCACTGCTGGGTCGCTATGTTTACTAGAGGTACAACTAGCGGCACGTAAGTCTAGCGCTGAGGGTACTGTGGAAGGAGGGCTGCGCATGTTGACCGCCATACTAAACTCATGCGCAGCCACCCCCTCCAAACTTCGCTCAACGATAGGCTTATATGCCGCGACCTGTATATTCAATGTTTTAATGTACCTAATAAATAAATTAATAATTTTATTTAAATGAAATTTTCAATTCTGCCGTGTCTTAAGTATGTATGTATTCGTGAAAACATTTATCAATATTTTGATGTTTTGAGAATGAACAAATGATTTGATTTGCTATGTTTGTATTTTTTGGAGAATATTACGTTTTTCCACTATTTGCCAAATTATAATTCGGATCTTTGTAAATAAAGCATCAAATTAGCTTGTTACAAGTATTACTTTTTATTATCTAAGGAAAACAAGAACTGTTTGCGATATTTTTTTATTTAATTTTATAATGTAAAGTAACGGGATGAGCGAGACATGTGCGTGATGGTAAGCAACACATCTATCCATAACAGCACAGTGTAGCGCAACAGTGATAGTGTCCTAGTATTAGTATAAGTGTACCTAGTATTAGTTGAAAGAAAGGTAGTAAAAGTAGTTGAATTAATAGAAACACATTTCCTAAAATTTATCCATAGGTCACAAACACATTTTTTTCTACGACTGTACCCAGAAAGTTACGAAATAATTCCCTACCGAATCAAAGGCCCTCGTGCTTGGGTGGCCACCGATAACAATTGTTGTTTGGACCTCAGAGAATTCAACAAAACGGCCCAAACAACATCCAAATAAAGGCTGAAATATCTAATTGGAATTTCTAATTAGAAGCAGCTATGCTTTGGGGGGCTAATTAGTTTTGGGATCAAATCAAAACTTATCGATCAGCGAACTATGTTTAATATGTTGATTGCCTTTTAAGCATCAAGAAGTTTTGTATCAACTTTTAATTGGCTGATGGTGGGAAATTGAGTAACTTTCCTTTTATAAATAGTCTGATTAATTTAATAACTTTCTTGTTGGATCAAGAGAATAATAAAACTAGGACGTAGTAGGTACGTAGTGCTCAGTGGCTCTTTTTCCGGGAATTTTGTAAAGTTACGTAGATCTAGAGTATTCTAGTACCACAACAAACAAAATGACTATATTTCATTTTGTTTTTTCTGATTTCATTGTTTCTAATAAGATTTCTAGACAAATTTCAGTTACTGTAATTCTATCTGGGCCACAACGCTCTTTACGTTGCCCAATGCGGGGCTTAGCGATCTAATTCTAGGTAGTACACCATACAGTATACGCATCAATATGTATTATTGCAGCAAGTCAAAAATGGTTACTTTGAAATGAATCGTTTTTGTTATCTCAATAAAATTAGTTTCAATGGACCAAAATAACTGTACGTGTCTTTATTTACTGAGTAGAAATGTCATTATTTTGTTTAACAAATTATATCCGTACTGACTTTAGTCTGTTGAAATGGCTCTGGTTCTGAATGTACTGTGTAACTGTATGTTAAGAACCAAAGCCTAGTAGTGTAGTGAAAATAAGAAAATGGTCAGTTTGAACGAAAAAATGAAAACATTATCAAACTTTCAAATTACACAAAGTACAAAATAATACAGCTGTGATTCCTTTGTTTGTTTTGGCCAAATCGCTCGAAATTGGCCTCGGTACACGCATAAAACACACCAAGGGAAGAATCCTAACCCTTTCACATAAATTGCAAGTGCTTCCTATTTAACACACGGGCCACATTAGGGGCCCACTGGCATGTCCGAGGGTCGCTTGACCGTGGAAGAAAGGGCTCATTTTCATTACGTTGTTGCATATAGATTTATATAGCGGACCTTCGAGATGATTCTCAAACTTTTCACCAACATAACAAGTTTGGATACACACTTTTTAGAATTGATTCGAAATTTTGTTAGTGTGGTTTTTTTAAGAGAGAGAAGTTTAATGTATAGTAAGTACATTACCTTAAATTAACATATTTTTTTTTTTTTTTTATAGCATAAAGTGACGAGACGAGCAGGTCATGTGCCTGATGGTAAGCAACATGCCTGCCACATAACAGCACAGTAACACGCAGCTATTGAAACATGATAGTCCAAATCCTTACCTAGCACTGCACTGCGCTCGTCACCCAGAGATCTAAGATATTATGTCTCTAAGCCCTGTAATTTCTCTGGAATCATTGCCCTTCAAACCGGAACACAGTAATGTTTGCACACTACTGCTTGGCGGTAGAATATTTGGCAAAGGTGTGGTACTTCCCCAGGCGGACTCTGCTAGGAGTCCTACCACTACTAATGCCGTTAATGTGATGGCTGTGAATGATGATGATGAACGTGGAAATCTTTTAGGTCGCAGTTTACATCCCAAAGCGCAACTAGTCTACTATATATATATTAGTAAAATTAAATCACAATAATAACAACACTAGCCTAATTATTATTAGTACTGACACAAAATGCATCTGAATGATCTATAGGCACTTGGAAGAATGTATTTACCTACATATAAATTAAAAATAAGAAATTCTATATTAGCACACCAAAAAAAAAAAAAACACTAAAATAATTAATAATAAACTTAAAAGCTAGTGCGACAAGTGTGCGGTACTATCGCTAAAAAGCTTGTGGCCACTGTATTAGATTTAGTATTAAGGTACTTTAATACTCCACACAACTCCAACTCGTATAGGCCGATACAATACGCGTCACAAGCAGAGAATCTATTGCAATATCAAAATCTATTTTATTTACTGCTATCTATATTTCAGAGTTCACGATTGAAAACATCATGTAAAAACATGAGTACTAAGCCGAACTTATAATCTGGCTATTGGAATACGCACGACGCGACGTCACAAACTTCGAAAATATCTCTTTTTTTTTCTCATATGAACTTCAACAATTTAAAAACTAAAACAGATGTCAACTTTGATTTGATTCGATTTGATAACTTAAGCCGTAAACAATTTGTTGGCTTTTAAGTGAGTATGTTCATTCATAGTATCGATGTATTTTATGTTATTATATTTGGCAAACTCTTCCGTGCAAGTGTAAAATAATTACTGTCCTAAGTAACAATTTGATTTTTCAAATCTCAATAATTACGAATTTAACTTCTCGTTAACAAAGGTTGAGATACACAGTCCAAGCTAACGAGTACGCACTGTGAGTCCGGCAACCCTTTCGTTTGAAGCCAGTGAGAGGTTTTTGTCTGCACCGACATTCCCCGTTGAAGACTCAAAGCATTCTGGAAAACGATATGGGTCCAGTCTAAAGCTGTAAGTACACGTTTTATGCATTTGTATCGTGATTAAAAATATATAGACGTCGTAATCTAAACATTTACTCGAGTGGAATGGAAACATTATTGTATATTGTGTTCTAGTTTGAAGGGCAATGTTTCCAGAAACATTTAAGTAAAAGAGAGAATCATCTTAAATCTCTGGAAAATGTGTGCACTGTGTTGAAATCTTGTACAAGTTTTTGTATCATCGTAGAACTGTGCTATAGGTAGGTTATAGGTAATAGGCAGGCGTATTGCTTACCATCCGGCCCATGTCTTACTCATCTCGTCAGATACGTCACTCTATACTATAAGAAACTTACTGCTGTAAAGTACCATATTATATGTGTATACCACATGTACCTACCTATTGAAGATGCTTATGACGACGCTATTGCTGTCTAATTACTTAACTTTAATGTTACTTACTTTACCGACACTCTTGAACCTTGTGATAAAGCTGTATAGTTGCAATTTAGTTTAGAATACAAATGTCTTCATGTGTTCATATTTGTAATTACACAGTCATGATTTTGACTTTGATTATGATTATTATAAAGTGACTACAGGTTAAATTTAAAGAAGTGTATAAAATGACGTTTCTAAGTGCACTGTATGTGTTGACAGAATAAAATGAATTTTGATTGATTGATTTTTGATTGACCTTGTACCATATATTTTAGTAGTGGTAGGACTCTTGGCAGAGTCCGCCTGGGGAAGTACCACACCTTTGCCTATTATTCTATCGCCAAGCAGTGATGTGTAAATATTACTGTGTTCCGGTTTAAAGGGCAATGTTTCCAGAGAAGTTGCAGGGCTTAGAGATATAATATCTTAGAGGTGGCAAGCGCAATGCAGTGCTAGGTAATGATTTGGACTATTCGTGTTTCAATAGCTGCGTGTCACTGTGCTGTTATGTGGCAGACATGTTTCTTCCCATCAGGCACATCATGTCCAGCTCGTCTTGTCACTTTTTATGTAAAAAAATACATATATGTCCAGTCAAATTATATTTTAACATTACCTACTTAATAATATCTATACTTATAATAAAACTGTAGCGGGTCGAATTCTGTACATTGAAGATATTTTGAAAAAAAAAATTTGGGGGCACTCCATAGTCGATACTGATGGCGAAACTGCATTTTTTTTCTTTCACGTCTGTCTGTCTGTCTGTGTGTATAGGGAACTCTCATCACGCCGAAACTACTAATTCAATTCGAATGAAACTTGACATGATTTAAGATCATACTGAGTAGATGGTAGCTGTCTACTTTTAATCCCCAAATTCTGCACGGTTTTCTTGCAGGACGGCGTGAAAGTCAGAATGTGTATTTGGTTGTAACTTATGTTTGCGTTGTTCAATTTCGTTAGTTCTTATTTTGTTAGAAAGAACACATATATTTCCATTAAAATTTTAACATTGTTGGTCGTGTGGTTTGGAAATTACATAGAAATTAAATAATAACGGTAATAATAAGTTCGTTACATACTAACTTCTAAGTATACTGTGACACTGTAAACACTAGAGATGTAATGGAGGTCATTTTGTCCGAACCGATTTCGGAGTCGGAGTGTTAAAATTTTATTAATCGGAGTCGGAACCGAAGTCGGAGGCATAGGCAGGATTAGAATTGGTGGAAAGAGAGACATTTGTATTGGCTATATTTTTTTTTTTGTAAAACACGTGTACACGATTAACATTGACGAGCAATTGATTCAGGAAGTTGGGATTTTGTATTTCCATTTACTATCCAGTATCCACCACAATAAGGGATTATCTGCAATATTTATACACCGTACCCCCGATTATAACCTTCGTTTTAAAAGTTTCGGAGCCTTAATGTAAAATATTACAAAACTGGTTTAGAAATAAACCATAAATCATTACAATATTGTGTTTGACGTTGAAAACCTGAACAATCTGCAATATTTATACACCTTGCAATTATTAAAACCTCCGTTTTAAAAGTCGGAACCAAAGGTGTCATAGTAATCGGAAATTCCGACTTATTGGAGTCGAAGCTCATCCCTGGCGGTGTGTGACACCGCAGTCAAATCCGCCATCCGTCAACAACTTCAACTTTTTTGTATGGCTTCCATTCGGTAATGTTACCGTAATTTCGCCAATGTCCAGCGTTTGATTGTTGTTATAGTCTTCTGAAGTTTATTTTGTAGTAGAGATAGAAGTCTTGCCACAGGTGATCAGTCCACTTCAGGTAGTCTTGGGTTTCATGATGGTAATCGAAGGTAAATCAAAAACGTCTGGTAATCGGTGAACAGGCAGGATTCTTGGCTCTGATGATCGGTCAACTTTGAACACTTTTGTTAGTACGAGTAGATATGTACTTCATATAATCTGATAGATAACTGTATGGGACAAAAAAGTGGTAGCCTGTTAAGCATGGAAATCGACGCACTCATTTTCTAAAAAGCCTGTATGAGCTGGGATCCAGGCTAAATTTATTTGTAGTCCTAATTCATGTGCCTTCAAAAGATCTTTTTTAATTTTGAGTATTATTGGGAATTTAGTTTTGCTTTTGATCTGATTGGCTAAAACAGCCTGTAAAAGCGTCTTTTCGTCTACCTGTCACCATTATTAGTATCGAGCAAGTAATGGTAAGTTTGTTCTATGGGAGCCCCCCTTAAATATTTATTCTATGTTGCTTTTAGTATTTGTTGTTGTAGCGGCAATATAAATACACCATCTGTGAAAACTACAACTGTCTAGCTATCATCGTTCTTGAGATATAGTCTGGTGACAGACGAACGGACGAACGGACGGTCAGCAAAGTCTCAGTAATAGGGTCCCGTTTTTACCATGTACATATTATATTATATGGAAAACAGAGAGGCGGTTTTTTGAATATTAACAAAAACTGGATGACAAGATGTGCAAGCCCACTACCAGTCAAAGCGTGCCCAGCATGCTGGCGGCAGTACCACGCTGAATGGCAATGTTTATGCGTTGGGCCAAATAAATGCCAGCATTTTAGCCACGCGTTGCGTCGGTCAAGCACTCGGAAAGACTTTTGAAGATGAGGTGAGCTCCCGGCCCCCACAGGCACGATGTCTCAACCCCAAAAGGCTTAAATGTAAAACCACTACCGAGGGTTGCATATTTGCGCCGTTTGACCCGCTCAGCTGAATTAGCCGCTGCACTGTCCCTACTATGTGTCTCTGGAAGATGTGATGGTGCCAGAGTATCGACGCAGCTTGCGTCAGCACCAAAATGATCATCACCATCGTAATGTATCCTATAAAAATCCTACAAACTTAACACTGCGGCTATGTTCTATATTCCACAACCTATGTAGTATATTTAATGTTGCTAAAAATATAAAATATGAAGTTGCTAAACTCGAATAAATATAGTTTTGTGTGGAAAAACAAATTCACTCGGTTTGTGGAATGGCCACCCATCCAAATATTTTTACATAAGTAGGTACTACTAATGTACTAATAAGTTCGCAAGATCATGGTACGCGAACGAAGTAGCGGGTTCAGCTAGTTACTAATAAATATGTAGTCTCCAAAATCAGATTGTTAAGATTTTGCGATGAGAATATCTATGTCATTATTATTGGAATTTAATCATTCTTATTAGACTAATGTGACATCGTTGAGTGACATCATTATCTAATCAGATTCACGAGACAGATGATCATAATATGAACAGCGCACTTCATGTTTCCACTGTAGAGAGGCGTAGCTCAGAATCCCTGGTACAATTTTGCAATTGATTACTATCAAGCTAATTTAGCGTGAATTACTTCATTTTGATAAGACTCCCAACCATTTTCCAGAGTCCGCCTGGGGAAGTACCACACCTTTGCCAAATATTCTACCGCCAAGCAGTAATGTGCAAACTTTACTGTGTTCCGGTTTGAAGGGCAATGATTCCAGAGAAATTACAGGGCTTAGAGACATAATATCTTAGATCTCTGGGTGACGAGCGCAGTGAAGTGCTAGGTAATGATTTGGACTATCATGTTTCAATAGCTGCGTGGTACTGTGCTGTTATGTGGCAGGCATGTTGCTTACCATCAGGCACATGACCTGCTCGTCTCGTCACTCTATGCTATAAAAAAAAAAAATCCTGTAAGAAACACTCGATTTTTACGAAACGCTAACCTTAGAAATAGTTTATCCTAGCTACCTCTGTTAAGAGGTATTTCTTATAAACTATTTCTATTTAATGTACCATGCAATTTGTAGGACAATGTGACTGTTAAAATATGTTAATATTAGCAAAGTAAAAAGAAAGCTTCCAACATGTATCATCGATAAAGAGGTCGTAAATAATTACTAACCAGCAGATTTTTATCATAATCGTTAAATCGTTTTATATCTCTAGGTGACGCAGAGCAGTTCTAGGCAATAGTTTGGATTCTTCTTGTTCGAAAAGCTACGTGGTGCTTTGACCAATAAATATTCAAACTTCCTCATTAATAATTTTAGTATGATCAGATGGAGTGTAAAATGAGTAGTAACATTAATATTTTTTTATTCGAAAAAACAAACACTGAGTAGAATTGAAATGAATCACATACACTCGATCAAATTTCATAAATTTTGTGAAATCAACTAAACACACAGTTCCAATGATTTTTTTTTGATTTATTAAAAACCAAAAAAAAAGTGAGCAAAAATTTTTGATGGGGCATCACTTATTCTACTATCTGTTAAACAAAAAAAAAATTGGCTGTCATAGGAACTGCCGATAGAAGTGAAAACTTATAACTCAGAATTTGATAGCTTACTTTGGAAACTACAGGGATATAACCAGAGGGCGTGGCCTGGCCATCACGGTATGGCCATCTAGAAATGCGTAAGCCAATGGGAAATGCTGACGCATTTCTAGATGGCCATGCCATGATGGCCAGGCCACGCCCTTTCAGCATTTCCCATTGGCTAACGCATTTCTAGATGGCCAATGACCATCTCGAGTTTACCCGAAGATTTCTTATCATACCCGCGCGTGACCCTAGAATTTGGCGCGCCAAAAGAAGTTTTCACTTCAAAAACATCAAAATCGATACTTAATTAATTGGCAGAGTTACCGTATAGCATTCATGAAAGAAAACTGCTGTATTCAGAACCTTCTCCTTGTTTCAGTCATTTTAAAAAAAGACGATGATTCTGTCGGCGCGGCGGCGGCGCTTCAAAAGCTTTCGCTGGTCGCAAGTTTAAAGCTAACCCCATACCAACCCACATATCAAAGTAACTCGCGAAGGGCGTACACGTTCAAGCCATTATCCCTCACGAGTCCGACTTTTGTTTTATAATGTACAAATTAAAGTTTCTTTTTTCGTCGGAACAATTCTAAACTCGACAACAACTTGTATTTTAGCCGGCGCCCTCGCGTGTTTGCGGAACTTTCAAAAGTTCCTTTAAAACGGCGATTCGTTTCATTTTACCCCAAAATACAGTATTGTTGTTTGCACAGAGATCAAGGTTTCAACGGTTGATAAAAACTATTAAATTTTAGCAATACCTACTATTAGTAAGCCCAGATACAAATTTTATTTTACCTTCACCAAAACTAAATGGAGTTCGGTGTGTTTCAGCTATTCTTGAAATTAATCAACATGAATTTTAACATTACAAATCTTTATTATTAAGAAAAATGAACTAGAATCATATTACATAAATACTTAAAATGATGTACACAAGACAAAAAACTATGTTCCTAGACTTAACCTGTAGCCCCACAATGGACTCGTGGTCCATGATGTGGAAGCCAGGGAACGAAACTAACATGACACAGTAGGGGTGTCTTAATATATTACTGGTCTAATCGCAATTAGAAGCAGATTCAGTGGCATGTGTGAGGGTGTATGTGTATTTTTCGCCATAAAGGGAAAAGCTGGACAGAGCCCATACCATAACAATGAAAAATAAACTATTCTACATGTTTAACTAAATACTTACACTAATCACATGGGAATTATCTGTAGACCCATGAAAGTCAAGAGATAATCAAAATGATTAAGTCCATAACCAGTCCGAAGCATTTCTAGTATCCCAATGGATTTACCACGCTGAATGGCAATGTTTATACATAAATATAAACAGCCCACTAAATGTTTGCACTGCTGAGACTCGGGGTCTTCTCTCGCAAGGAGAGAGTCTAAGTCATAATCCACCACACTGGCCCAGTGGGGGTTGGTTTATCCATTGATCAAAAACATAAATGCCAGTATTTATGTTGTTTATGAATTATATGATAATAAATCTTTTGAGTGAGTACAGAGTTTAGTGTCACTTCAGTTAATCCAGAGCTATATAACTGTATGGTGTGTCGATAATCCAAATCAATATTTTAATTGGCCAGACGAACAGCTACCGTGTTCTAGCCCGTAAAACTGAAGTTAAAACATTTTGTTTTACAACTCAAACGATTCCCGGAATCATGTAGTTCGAACATTCTGACGCCGCAAAATTGATCATTAAAATGCACAGAACTATTTTCAAATATTACTGAGAATGCCAATTTAAAGATTGAACTACATTTGTACGGATGAAATCCTTTGAAACTTGTTTGTGTCTCATGGTTAGCATAATTTTATACTTCCGCATATTATTGGTCGAGTAAGTAAATAAGACTTTCCTTACCAGTAGAACCCCGCGATTTTACCCCCGTAATTGCTGTATCAGTTGTTTTCCCGCGGCGAAAAAATGGGCTTTATATATTTTGTAAATTTGTAACGACACTATTAAAAATATATATACACATAATAACAGCCTCGGATTTCAGCAAACCTTCGCCAAATAGTGTTTTTGTCTTGCGCCTTAAATGAGTGAAATCTTGTGAGTTCACGTCACCGATAAACTCAAAAACTCTATCTATCTAGAAATGCTGACGCATTTCTAGATAGATAGAGTTTTCACTTCTATCGACAAGTTCCTATGACTTCCAATTTCTTTTCTTGATTAGTGTAAGTTTTTACATCTATCACTAAAATATAGGTTATATTTTAGTAATTTCAAAGAAGTTAAGATTAGCACATCTACACATTTTCGCCGTTTGTGAGACCAAATAAACTCAAAATATCAAAATCCTGCTTAAGTAATGTGGCATTTGAGCTCAATATTTTCTCACTAGCTTCATTTTTTGACGTCATACACTTTGGAAACTTTTATACTGGCTCTCGCTATTCTGTAATCGTTCCTAGCGACAAGGTCGCCAATTGCTACTTTTTCTGAGGATTTTCTGTATTTTTGTTATTGAAGTGCAAATAAAAAGTTTGTATATCTACCAATCTATCTTCTACTGGTGTATTGGAATGAAATTCCTTACGGCAGGCTTGGAGCTGATTGGGATTTAGCTACGCGACCGAAATAAATAATAAACTGAAATAAATGTGGACTAAAACCGTTAGAAAAATTTGTAACGAAACTGACGCGTAAAAACTGCCCAACAGACAGACAGACAGAAAAACATAATATGCATACCAGTAATGTTAAAAAAAATGTACAGAACATATAATACTTACAACTCGTTCCATAAATGGCAGCCTTATCGCTAATAGCGATATCTTCCAGGTAACCATTAGTGGCAGGAAAAAATAAATGAAGATAGGCCCAACCAGTATTGCCAAATTAATTTTTTAGATAATCGGACCATAATAAAATGTAGGATTTTTTTGTGTCGCAGATTGTGTTACTTCTACATTTTTCGAAAGAGATTCGTTTCTACCTGGGCCTCTTCCGCCTAACGAAAAACGCTTTGACGCTTTGACGTTGCTGTCTCTTTTCTTCTCGCTTGAAATGAAAGAGACGGCAATGCCACAGCAACAAAGCGTCAAAGCGTTTTTCGTTAGGCGGTAGACCCCCGAATGTTCCATTAACATCTTATTTTACTACAAACTTTTTTAGGTTTTTGGCATACTTAAATCGTGGACAAATATTTGTTTTTTTAATAACTACTACAGTGACGAGACGAGCAAAACATGAGCACGATGGTCCATAACAAGCCTGCGTATAAAAGTCAAGTGCCACACGGCTATTTGAATATGAAAAGTCCAAATAAATCTGAATGCAATCTCACTGCGCCCCTTACCCAGATTACCCAGAGATATGAGATGTTTTATCTCATAGCCTAATCATGTCTCTGGAAACATTGGCCTTCAAACTTGAACACGGTTTGCGTACCACTGCTTGGCGGTAGAATAACTGCCAAAGGTGTGCTACTTTCCCAAGCGGACTCGGCAAAGGCACTACACTACAATCTATTATACTTTGTAGTGGTAGGACTATTAGCAAATATTCTAAACTTTGCCAAATATTCTACCGCCAAGCAGTAATGTGCAAATATTACTGTGTTCCGGTTTGAAGGGCAATGATTCCAGAGAAATTACAGGGCTTAGAGACATAATATCTTAGATCTCTGGGTGACGAGCGCAGTGCAGTGCTAGGTAATGATTTGGAGTATCATGTTCCAATAGCTGCGTGTTACTGTGCTGTTATGTGGCAGGCATGTTGCTTACCATCAGGCACATGACCTGTTCGTCTCGTCACTCTATGCTATAAAAAAAAAAAACTAATTAGGTAATTTTAGACAAAATTGAGCGCAAGAATATTTTATTACCACGCCAGTAAGGAACTGTGCTTTAGATACTATAATAGACCTTACTAATTAAATAAATGCAAAAGTTTGGATTTTTGATACTCAATCACGTGACGCAGCAACGGCTAAACAGATCAGACTGAAATGTAGAACACAAATAGTTTGTAGTCTGGAATGATATACATTTTTCTTTTTTAACTTTTATAGGTTTTATAGGACGATGCGGTCTACGATGGAGCGTGTTTACCTGGAAGAAACCGATTCACTCTGGATTTGAAGACACAAAGATTGTAACCCTCGGGGAAAACCCACTCAGGCAACACATTCCATAGCCAAGACGTTCTAATCACAAAAGCAGAGTCAAACCTCTTCGGTCGTGTCTTTGGAACATCAACCATGACACAATGTATCTTTTTCGAGCATTCCGATAAAAAGCAAGGTGATATTAGATCATGCAGATCAATTGCACACTCTCCGAAGTGTATCCCATAAAAACCAATAGTCACTTTTCAGTGCGGGAAAATAATGATAACGAGAACAACGTGGGTTTTTAGTAAGTTTATTTAAAGATAGTTTAAATAAAATTCCCAATACCAGTTAACTCAAATACCAACTAAATCCAGGTACGTTAAGTACGCCAATTAATCAGCTTGTGCGTTCGGACGGCTTGGGCGGCGCGGCGGTAATTAGATTTAAGAACAACTGGGCGGCGTCACCGGGAGAATGGCTTGCATTAATTTGAGCTTCTCTAACGAGGGCGACGGACGCTACGTTCGGGAGGACCTTTAGACTAGAAGTATAATAGAGTAGCCATTAGATACTTTTTTATGTTATCTATTAGAAGACCTAAAAAGGAAATTCAAGGTGACCAGGGTAGCGATTCTGCAACATGGTTGCATCCGACACGGAATCTCATCTCTCGGTCTTTGTCATGCTAAACAGATAAGACAAAGACCGAGAGATGAGATTCCGTGTCGGATGCAACCGAATGGTTTCAGAATCGCTACCCTGCTATGGATTAAATGTCAAAATGGAAGAATACAGGTGTTGTTTTTTATAATGTAATATTTATTTTATGTATATGATGTAACAAATATGAATGAAACTTCTATGGGCCAATAAAGTTAGCTTTTATAAGTACTGTAACTTTTTTGCTGGTTCACAAAGAAGGGTTTTTTATATACAATAAAATTAAGTAACCTCACGTTAACCTTTTCAACAATCTCTGTCAGCGTATGATGCTCAGATGTTGAATGTTACTATTTTTATGTTATTCTAAAGCTTTCAGCCCCATAGTGACCAGTAGCCAGAACATAAAACAAGCAGCTTCTATTATACTTATCTTCATTTTCCATTATTCCTGAAACTTGGAGCCATCTTTTCCAAGAAAAGAGTTATGGTAATAAATTACCACACTGGGTAAGTGCGAGTGTGCGGATGAACCATGTCCTCGCAGAATATCTTTTTTGTAAATCGTCACTATGTTTATTCACCGTTAAAGCCTGTAGAAATGGCAGACCTGTATATTTGAAAAAATACTCAAGGGTCTCAGACCTATTACGTTAGGGAAATTAGATTATTTCGCCACCAGACTTCAACCACTTATACTAGGCTACCACAACTTAGCAAAATGACAAACATGGATAAATTCAGAACTATAAGAATTAATCAGGACTACACTTACTTTGCTACACTTGGTACTTTTTCCGAACGTATGAGTACAAATTTGACATTATTCGGTAATTCTACTTTAAACGAAGGTCAAGATCATCAGAAAGTTTGTGTAAAAAAAGAAGAGAACCTTACCCATGCATTTGGTCATAATAATAATAATCATACTTTTAGGACACACTGATAAAGAAATGAACAAGCATAATATGAAATACCGGCCTGAAACCTAAACTAAGGTACTTTTAGCCCCATAATTTTAAAACTACTCTACTTATCTCTCTGTTCTCCGTAGGCAAGCTGTGTCCAGCGTAGCGCTGCTACGCGTCCAGTGCCATGTTTATTGCAATCTGGCGGTTAAATGCCCGTCTGCTTACCCGCTTACTGCCCCTTTTGTACTCAATTTAGTTTGGATGCAAATCTTTATTTATTTATACGTATTCAAATCTGCAATTGGTAAAAAATATACTAAGCTTTGGTCTCCAATCTATTATTCTAAGAAACAATTTTTATTACTATCACTTTTGAGATGGACACACCAGATTATTCTGCTCGCAAATCACAAATTAAATCATACTAAAACCATAATAAATGTCAAAATTTTGATGTTTCTTACTCAATTTCCTCGTAATGTCCGAAGGGGTCAGATTGAAATTTGGAACACAGTTAAATTTTTGTCCGGAAGAACTATCTTTGTTTAATATGAAACTAACGCGAACAATAGCTACGCGGTTAAAATCGCAGGGTGCTGCTAGTTAAATAATAAATACCAATGCTACTAACGGTTCATCGTCATAAGTATGATAAACTCGATTCTAAGTTCTGCGGAATAATGACTATTTTCAAACTTGTCAACAATTTAAAAACTCCTTGTTGAGTACCTATCATAAAAAACCCAGTCATGCCGAAAGAAGCTTTTTTTTAAATAAAGAGTAACGAGACGAGCATGACATGTGCCTGATGGTAATCAGGCACATAACAGCACAGTGACATGCAGCTATTGGAACATGAAGAGTCCAAATCATTACCTAGCACTGAACTGCGCTCGTCACCCAGAGATCTAAGTTGTTATATCTCTAAGCCCTCTAATTTATCTGAAAACATTGCCCTTCAAACCGGAACACAGTAATGTTTGCACATTACTGCTTGGCGGTAGAATAACTGGCAAAAGTGTGGTACTTCCCCAGGCAGACTCGGCTAAGAGTCATACCACTACAATAGTAAAAACTTATAACTTTGAATTTTAGTATTAAAATCCACTAATGTTACAATACGTCAACTGTACAGTTAGAGATATACTACAATTACGCATGCCGATGACTCGAACTCCCAAGATTTCGTCCATCCAAAAAAAATTGCAGTCATACAAACTGCCGATGTAAGTGAAAACTTATTACTTAGAATTTGATAGCTTACTTTGGAAACTACGCGGGTGTAAACGGAGGGCGTGTCCATAAGCACGGCCATCTAAAAATGCTGACATATTTCTAGATAGCCAATGGGAAATGCTAACGCATTTCTAGATGGCCATTGGCCTCGGTCCCGAGTTTACCTGAAGACATCTTATCGTTCCCGCGCGTGACGCTAGAATTCAATTCACAGCCCACGAAAAATCTGTCTATGGCGCGCCAAAACAAGTTTTCACTTCGAAAAGCGTGACAGGCGCACGTCTCGCTTCGCTACTCAGGCACCACGAGCATTTCGTTAAAGCAAATTCAAAAAAAATCTCCACTATTAAAAGGTGTTAAACGCTAAACAAGTTTTCACTGCAAAAATAAAATTGCAATAGTTTATTCAATTAATCTTCATCAGCTTGGCACATACAGGAAAAACGTATCCCTATCAAGATCCATGCAGGTATCTACCGACCCTCATTACAATAAAGCAATGCAGCGGTCCTCTCTTCAAATATTGATCATAGCTCCCTTACAACACAAAATCAAACCTTTTATTTAAGGCCGAACACACAGAGGGCGCTCTGTTTGCGAAGGTCGAGAAACAGGGAGATGGACTCCGAATCATGATGACCCGAGAAAAATGGAGCCACTGTCGAATTTTCAACGATATACCACAGCAATAGGCGAGACGACTAAAAAAATAAAAATCAAATAGATCATCAAAAATATTGTATACGTATTTTTTCTTACGTTTTATAATCAAATAAAGTGGCCAAGTGCGAGTTGGACTCGCCCATGAGGGGTTCCGTTGCAGCAAGTAACATAATATACATAGTACACATAGTTTTTTAGTTCGTTGTAACTTTGAACGAAGTTTTAATAATAATGTATTTATGACGTACTAAAAAAAACTACTCATCAGATCGAGTTCAAACCAACTTTCGTTGGTAGTTTGCATGGTAATGTACATCATACATGTTTTTTAGTTTTTTCATTTTCTTATTTTAGAAGTTAAAGGGGACACACACACACATTTTACCACTTTGGAAGTGTCTCTCGCGCCATCTATTCAGTGTAGACAAAAACTATATTAGAAACCTCAACATCATTTTTGAAGACCTATCGATAGACATCCCACACGTGTAGGTTTGATGAAAAAAATTGTAAGTATGGGGGCTTGGGGGCACCCATAATTTTTCTTTAATTTCTTTAAAAAAATTTTTTTGAGTTTCAGTTCTAAGTATGCGGGCAACCCTAATTTTTTTTTTTTTGTAAAAATCTTAATGCGGTTCACAGAATACAAACATCTACTTACCAAGTTTCAATAGTGTAGTTCTCATAGTTTCGGCAAAAAGTGGCTGTGACATACGGACGGACAGACAGACAGACATGACGAATCTATAAGGGTTCCGTTTTTACGTTTTACGGAATCCTAAAAACGACGAAGAGACAGTGCTTAGAAGTTTCCAGCCACGTCACGATATGGTACGGTTTTTACTATAGTGTGACGTTACAACCACCTACTCCGGAAGTTTGATGATCTATAGTTATCTTTGTCAATTTTTGATTAAACAAATAATACATGTCCCATATTTTTCCATAATGTACCTGACGAACTAATTAAAATGGTATATTTTTGACCCTGTTGAATTGAATTTTATTGTGAAAAAGTGCGTAGTTCAGCAATTTCGCCACAATTGCGTGCAATACATTCCAAACCATCCTTCATGACTATCAAACATTAGCGCCACTATCGTTTTCTACAACCATAAATGAAGGTCATTGTAGAAAAGCGCGAGTTTCAGTAATTTAAGAGGGTGATTTTAGTGGTGGTTCGCAGTGGAGTTCAACAACCCTTTCCCTTGACCAGAGGATAAGCAGTATGATTAGAAAATTGAGATTTAATAATTCAAAACCCGTTTAGAAGTTGAAATATTTACGACGTAATTAGATTAGATAAATTTGGTTTAATGGAACGAAATTTCTAATCGCGTGTTACATAGTTTCAATAGGGTACAATCCTCAAAAAAACTAAGTAGCCCGTTAGTTAGATTGCCTAAAAATATTGTACACTAGCGGCCCGCTCCGGCTTCGCTCGAATAATAACCTAGATATCAACTGCAGCGCCATCTGCCGTAGCCTATGTTACTCGGGAATAATGTAGCTTTCCAAAGGTGAAAGAATTTTTGAAATCGGTCCAGTAGTTTCGGAGCCTATTCATTACAAACAAACAAACAAACAAATCTTTCCTCTTTATAATATTAGTTATTTATTGTACATGATTTTTTTCTTTTGTTTCACAAACAAAAAAATACGAAGATACAGCGCTTCGAAGTTTCGTGTGACGTCACGTGTGAGTACGATTTTTGCTCACGAGTGACGTCGCGACCTCCCACTCTCGAAGTTTGATGGTCTATATCTTTGACGATTTTTAATATTATGAAAAAACAAAAAATACGTGTCCAATATTTTTCCATGATCTAGCTGACGGACTAATTAGAATGGTGTATTTTTGACCCAGTCCGGTACCCTATTGGTGAGTGCTTGCCCAAAAACAGCGTAAACCTTTTTCCGACACTTCTTGCTTTACTTAGGCAGAGTTTAAACGAAGAAAGCCTTCTTAGAGACTTATATTATTAACTTAATTTTGTCCTGGTAGGACTATTGGCAGAGTCCGCCTGTGGAAGTACCACACCTTTACTAGTTATTTTACCGCCAAACAGTAATGTGTAGACATTACTGTGGTCCGGTTTGAAAGGCATTGTTTCCAGAGAAATTACAGGGCTTAGAGATATAACATCTTAGATCTCTGAGTGACGAGCGCAGTGCAGTGCTAGCTAATGATCTGGACATTTAATGTTCCAATAGCTGCGTATCTTGCGTTGTTTACCATCTGGCACATGTCCTGTACGTCTTTTCACACCTTATTTAAAAAAAAAATAAAAAAATTAAATGTTTAAATTTCAGCCCGATCCGTTCGTATGTTACGACGTGATTAACCAATAAACGTACAAATATTGTCATTTATACTATTAATAGGATTAATAATAATAGCATACATGTTTAGATATATTTTTTTCCACGGAAAATACCGGGAAGTGAAACTACACGGGTAAAATCGTAGGACGCTGCTTGTTTTTATTATAGACAGACGTGTTGCTTACCATCATGCGCACGTCTAGCGGCTCCCATTAAATAAAAAAATTGTCTGTCATAGAGTCTGCTGATGGATGTGAAAATTTATAACACATTTTTTTCATTAAACAGCACTAAAGTTGCATAATACGTCACCTGTATGACTATAGAAATACGGCTATTTCGCATGTAGGTGACGTGAACTTATAAGATGTTATCCATTATAAAAGCGTCAACTATCGTGTATATCTAATAGACTACAGGCCCGTGAACAAAATTTACGGGTCAAATGAACCACCAGGAGACCTATGTAGGATGATAGAAGGGTATAAAGTAATAAGTTTCAGCACTATGCCGTCACTTGTAAGCTGTCCAACTGAGTGCAATTGAAGAGGGGGGGTTGCAATCCTCGATCATTTCTCCTTGTTGCATTATTTTTGTACGGCGTTGCGGAATAATAGATTAAAAGAGGCATTGAAACTATAAAAAATATAAATTTAAACTTTTTAATAATTAGTTTGCCGGGAAAATTTACAGAGTACGAGTGATTTACAGAGCAAATTTGGTCATTGGATTAAGTACGGCATTGGTTCCATACAGTTTCAATACCTCTTCTAATCTATTATTTCGCAATGCCGTACAAAAATCATGCGACAAGGAGAAATGGTAGACGGTTGCAACCCCCCCTCTTCAATCACACTCAGTTAGACAGCTTACAAGTGACGGCATAGTGCTGAATCTTAATACTTTACACCCTTCTATCATCCTACATAGGTCTCCTGGTGGTTCATTTGACCCTTAAACTTTGTTCACGGGCCTGTAGTCTATAAGCTATCGCTTTGCTGTTCTGCCGCCGCGGGAAAATTACAACGAGGACAATTATACAAAAACTGCAAAAACAGTGATATACCTAACTAAAAAAAAAATTGGCAGTCATAGGAACTGCCGATAGAAGGGAAAACTTATTACTTAGAATTTGATAGCTTACCTTGGAAACTACAAGGGTGTAACCGGAGGGCGTGGCCTCGCCATCATGGCATGGCCATCTAGAAATGCGTCAGCATTTCCCATTGGCTCACACATTTCTAGATGGCCATGCCATGATGTCGAGGCTACGCCCTTTCAGCATTTCCCATTGGCTGACACATTTCTAGATGCCCAATCGCCAAGGTCCCGAGTTTACCCGAAGATTTCTGATCATACCCGAGCGTGACGCTAGAAATCAATTTACACCCCACAAAAATCTGTCTAGGCGAGCCAAAAGAAGTTTTCACTGCAAAAAATAGTATGGCATACTTAGTTAAGTTTAACAGCATTTTTAATTGCCTAAATATTTTCGAACATCAGCAATATGTATTGACTAATACCAAACGCTATACATAGCTCTAACAATCTTAACATGTCTAGTATCAAAGCATCGTTATGTAGTTGCAATAAAAACTAAATACCGAACTATCGTCCTGTAACGCACGGAGGGTGCTTGGGAAAATGACAGATGCACCCTAATGGCTATCAGCTGAACGTCTGAACAGGGACAAATTAAACTTGTTTGCTTGTGACAATGCAATATTCTCTTTTGAGAATATTTGAGCATGTGCTATTGTCGATTTATTAGTTACAAGTGGTCGTCAAATGATGGAAAATCGATATAAAGCAGTCTTAATCTATTCTCAATTTGAGCACATACTTCAACAATAAACAAAATACGAGTAGTTTTATAGTGTGTGTCAAATTGATAGTGCGTGTGTAATGTATTTTTTTGAATTATTGGATTGTATTTTTTTGCATAATTTAAAAAAATGCATTCTGCACTTCTTTCCCTATATAAACTATTAGCGGTCCGCTCCGGCTTTGCTCGTGGTAAACAAATATGTAGCCTATAGCTTTCAGGAATAAAGAACATATCCAAAGGTGAAATATTTTTTGAAATTGGTCTAGTAGATCTAGAGATTACCGCGTTCAAACTTAAACTCTTCAGCTCTATAATGTTAGTATAATAAGTGTGAAAAATGTATTGTTTATTGAAGTGAAAACTTCTTTAGGCGCGCTATAGACAGAATTTTCTTGGGCTGTGAAATGGATTAATCAATCGTCACGCTTGGATATGATAATAGATCGGATCGGATCGGATATGAAATCTCCGGGTAAACTCGGTAAAAACGGCCAGGTAGGTACCAGGGTAACAGAAACCTACCTCCAACAGCCCAGCGTTTATCTCCAGATACCAGGACAACAGGAATATAAAAGAGTTGCGTTTGCCCCTAGGTACCAGTACCAGGGCAACAGAAACAGTAGAGTTGCAATATTCTGTATAATTACGTTGATATAAAACTAGATGGCGCAACCATCGATTTAGCTGGCGGTGTTGAAATTATGCGAATGTACATAGACCTACGATGGTTTAACAAATAATTTGTGTTCTGACAAGGTGATAAATAAATTGGACAAGTGCAAACATTTGAGTTTGAGTCACAAGTTTTCATTTCTATCGGCAGTTCCTATGACTGCCAATTTTCTTTTTTTATTAGGAATTATTGTCCTCTGTTGGCGTAATTTTGATTATTCATTTTTCTTCTGACGAGCCTGTGGCTCATTTTGTAGTACGTTTGCCAGCAGCAGAGCTATTGGTCGTGGGCTCGATTCTCGTCTAGAACAAACATTTGTTCTATTTCGGGGTGTTTCTATGTATCATAAGTATGTTTTTATGCAGCTAACTGAATCTAATAAATAGTTCAAGTTTTGCTTAGTTTGAGGCTAGATAGAAAAGTCCACCAATATCTGTATATTGCCTGTTGGCTACCAGTTGGGTCCAGTCATACTTACTCGTATATTTTGGAGAAATGTGGTTGGATCAAATTCACCTGCATGTTGAGTAGAGTTACAAAAAATAAGTTTGAGAGATGTTCGGTTTTTTTTTTAAATACATATTTGGAGACAGTGAAGTTCAAAATTTTGTTATACACAATTATTATCATTGATGAAAGTGTTAAAGATCTCTCTGAATCTCATTTTAACTCAATTAAGAAAACACCGTTATTTTTTTCAGTAGAAATTTGTAACAGCGTTATCTGCTGCCGTTACCGAACACAACAAGCTAAAATAAATACGAAAATCTGATCTGATACAATGTATGGTCACATCATTTTCGTAAGATTTGTAGTGTGCATATTAGTATTATTTGCTTACATGTATGGTAATTGTCCAAGTCAGCGACCGCCCTGTAATGTGCAAACATTCCTGTGTTCCGGTTTGAAGGGCAATGTTTCCAGAGAAATTAGAAATAATTAGAAATTAGGCTTAGAGATATAACAACTTAGATCTCTGGGTGACGAGCGCAGTGCAGTGCTAGGTAATGATTTGGACTCTTCGTGTTCCAATAGCTGCGTGTCACTGTGCTGTTATGTGGCAGGCATGTTGCTTACCATCAGGCACATGTCATGCTCGTCTCGTGACTCGTTATTAAAAAAAAAAAAACGTTTAGGCAGGATTTTTATAAATTTCAAATAGGTGCAGATTCTGTAATAGGTAATTAGTTTAATGGTAATTTTATTGCACAGTTTTAGTGTGCTATGTGGTATACATAGCCTGTATAAAATTTTGCTAATGAATAATAATAACGGTGTATAACAGACATCAATGCCTCTATTTGTTGCAAAGATAAACTACCTTTAATAACTGCAATCTATTTCATGTTTATTGACATGTCAATTTTATTCAACATTTAAATCCTGCCATCCCATGAAAGTTTTAATGAAGAAATTAATTTTAGATTCAAATGTCTCACTCTTATTATTGAAATTCATTAAAAGCCGGGTCACACACAGCGATCCGACAGCGATAGCGATCCGGTAGCGATAGCGATACGAAGCGATAGCGGTACGTACCACGTCACACAGGGCGACCTTCCCGCCGCCCGCGGCGGGAAGGTCGCCGAAGGTAGCGATAACGTAGCCGGTGTGACACCAAAAGCGATATTCACGTTATACATCATGTCCGACAGCGACGATGAAGAAATTCTTCTTTTATTAGTAATGTACCAAAAGAAAAAACGCAAACAACGCAAACCCAAAAGGATTTGGGTTCACGACATAAATATGAAACGAGATATGTTTGGAGAGTACCACCATTTGTGTAAAGAGCTGCGTTCATACGAGGACCGATTTTTTACGTATTTTCACATGAGTCAAACCACTTTTGATGAATTGCATGACCTTGTAAGACCTTATATATTAAAGCTCGACACCAATTGGAGACGTGCTATTGGCACCAAAGAACGTCTATGTATTTGCGTTCCAACAAACAAACTCTTCAGCTTTATAATATAAATTTCGTTCGAATTGTCCTCGCACTACACGAAACTGTTCATAACAATATGAAGTAATATTCTGGAAAAAGTATAAAAATAATATTATTTCTATCAACCCACCAACTAGTATTATTTATTAGATATTAATTATTTGATCAGTACAAATCCGTAAATCCAAATATTGCTCGGATCATATATTTGTGAAAGTTTCATAAAAATAGATCAATTTTTATGTTACGACATCACCTTTGTTTCGGTTTTCTACACATCTCCGTGAAACGCACTATATCGCACGAGTACGTTGTAAAAAAATACAACTCGTGATATCGTATCGCTATCGCTACGGTATCGCTACGCTATCGCTTTCCCTGTGTGACAGCTTGTACCGACTGCCGTAGAACACAGCGCCCGCGCCCGCCGACCGTCTCGCACTGCAGCGCGATATTATCGCAAAGCGATCTTCTGTTTGTCGTCCGAATCTTGTCGCGCGGGAGAGCGTATCGTATCGCATCGCTATCGCATCGCTATCGCTAGCTGTGTGACAGGTTGCATACAAATTCGAACATTATAAAAAATATCGTCCCGCGTCGCTATCGCTTTGTCGCGGCGGGAGGCGTCAGTGTGACCCGGCTTTAAGAAGGTACTAATAAATAATTGATGTAAATAAATCTATACCAATGCTATAAAGCTGAAGAGGTATTTGTTTGAACGCGCTAACATCAGAATCTACTGGATCGATTTCAAAAAATCTTTCATCGTCGGATATGTTCGCGACCTCTGAGTGCTATGAGCTATATTATGTACTACGTGCGTAGCCGGGGCGGACTGTTAAAAGAAATAAACAAAATAATGTATTTAACTAACAATAATGTATTTAAAAATATATAAGTATTATATCAGCTATCTGGCCGCCATCACACAAGCTTTGCTTAGTTTGGGGTCAGATGGTGTTGTGTGTGAATTGTCCACCAATATTTATTTATTATTAATATAATTTTCTCCGAAAAACCGATTCCAATAGGGTACAATCCTCAAAAAAACTAAGTAGCCCGTTAGTTAGATTGCCAAAAAATATTGTACACGTATTTTTTCTTTTGTTTCATAAACAAAAAATGACGAAAATACAGCGCTTCGAAGTTTCGTGTGACGTCACTTGTGTGTACGATTTTTACTCACGAGTGACGTCGCGACCCCCCACCCTCGAAGTTTGATGATCTATATCTTTGACGATTTTTAATATTATGAAAAAACAAAAAATACGTGTCCAATATTTTTCCATGATCTAGCTGACAGACTAATTAGGATGGTGTATTTTTGACCCAGTCCGGTACCCTATTTAAAATAAAAATTCAAGACTAAATTTCTTAAATAGTTTACGTCATCCATACAGTTTATGTCATTAATGAAAGCATATTTTAGTTTCATGTTAATATTTTAAAAAAGCGCCACACCGATTTCGATAAAATGTATCTCTGAAAGACCTCTGCAGTATTTTTTAACAAACAAAAAAAAACGAATCAATTATCGGAGCTATCACGTAACATCCATACAACAAAAAATATGTAACCGAATTGAGATCCTCCTCTTTTTTTAAAGTCGGCTAAAACGTGAAAATGCATTATAAGTTTATAGCAAAAAGTCTTCAAGTCTAGTGTAAATTGTTATGTTTAACACGTTCTATTATGGACCGTATTGTCGCTTAATATCAGGCGAGATTGCAGTCAAGTACTAATCCTACTATCGATAAAAATGAAAGCTAAATTTTACCAGCATATTTCAAACATTCGAATCAATTTAAACATTTTCTTCTTTTCCGACGTGGTATAATAGTACAGTCATTTAGTATTTTTACCTGGAAAGTTTTCCGGGAGTTTTGAAATTTGGCAATTTTATAGATTTTGGTATGCTCTTGCCAAATTTCAACTTTGCCACCTCGTATGGCTGCCGCTCGCGCCGCCATATTGAAAAAATGGCGACAAAAGCAGTGTTTAGATAATAACTCCTTTCTGGCGCATTTTACAGGAAAAACATATTGATTCAAAATAAAAGTAAAAAAAATTTCCTACAATTTATGTCTTAACCTTTTCTTTCCTAAAATCAATAGTTTCGGCGTAGGAGCGCCGTAAATCGGCGCATTTTTTTTATCGTGGTATTTATCCCCAGTAGGTCTTCTCGTCTTCAATACCGATTGAAATATCGAAGACGGAAGTTTCTTCGGCATCATCAACGATGGGATCATCAGTTTCATCGTGGTTCTCTTCCTTCTCAATGTCATCGTTTATTTGCTCGAGAATAGTGTCCGTTTCTTCTTCTTCAATGTCGTCTTGTGACGGAAATGGCGAATTATCGCAAGAACCACCACAGTTCGTACACACAACTGAGCACTTTAGTCCTGCTTTTCTGCATCCGCAAGCTTTTTGACAACCTTTCTTGCATTTGCAAGAAATAAGCTTCAGTAAGCTTTCCGGAGCAGAGGGATCGAATGTAGTAACAGGAATGAGCCCGTTCTTGTCTTTTTTCTATCCCCATTGTTCTGCATTTTTTTCGTTTCCATACCATTGCTGAATTTGGTGATAAGTTCGAAACGAATGTTGTCGTGCTGCTGCTTCTGTTGGTGGTAGCGACGCAATATTAAATTTTCTCTTATATGCTGATGCTGTGAAGCATGCATATCTATAATTATTTAGAGATGTACTTTTCTGACTTTTCACATCGCTGTAGCTGTATACTGCGACAAGGAAACGTTCTCCAGCTTTAGCAATGACTTCTGGATCTGCATTTGGATTTTTAAATACCAACCTCGTTAACCTCGTTTAAGTCTGGGTTTTTTTTAAGTACTTTAATAATTTTCATTTTTCCTTGATAAAATAATTCTGATGCGGTATCACAACCACTAAAGGCATCTAAAAATGCAATATGATTTGCGGCTGTTTTATCTTTTATACTGTTTATGGAGTATATTTGTTGTGAAATTTTTCCTTTTCCTGGTTTGAGGATGTATATATTTGGATGCGTTGATAGCGCTGTCAAAAGAACGAGAAGATCTATATCTTCACCGACAACTACAACGAAATCAAATGCCGATGAGAAGTTTATTGCGGTATTAATTATTAACGCATCTTCGGTGGCTTGTTTAACCACGAAGTGTTCAGCTTCAAATTTTATCTTCAACATTTCAATGAGGCGGTTTTTGTTTGCATCGTTACCCAGGAATTTACTTTGTGATACAGTTGGCGTCATTTTTTCGTCGAAAATTATATCGACTGAAGCAGTTTTTCGTGATCGTCGGGATCGTTCTACATATTTGGTACTACGGGCTGCTACATCTTCTGGATATCCGTCAAATACTATAATGGCATTGGAGGTGTAGGGCGATCGGACGTAAGTTATGTATTTATTGCAAATAGATGAAAATAATTCGCCCTGTTGCCAAACGACTCGGTGTAATAAATATCCTCCATCGATGATGTATAACGTATTTTCAAAATTGATACTGCCAGAATGTTGTTCAAATGCCTGATACATCGTGGATTTGATACATTTGCGCATGCCCGCTTCAGTGAAAAGGGATAACGGAATTGGAGCTAGTTCGTAAACATAAATTGTAGGAAATTTTCTCTACTTTTATTTTGAATAAATATGTTTTTCCTGTAAAATGCGCCAGAAAGGAGTTATTATCTAAACACTGCTTTTGTCGCCATTTTTTCAGTATGGCGGCGCGAGCGGCAGCCATACGAGGTGGCAAAGTTGAAATTTGGCAAGAGCATACCAAAATCTATAAAATTGCCAAATTTCAAAACTCCCGGAAAACTTTCCAGGTAACCTCTATTTTTTCGACCAAATGACTGTACTATAATAAGAAAGATTTGAAATAGTGTTAAAGTAATATTAAAAAAAAATTGGCAGTCATAGGAACTGCCGATAGAAGTGAAAACTTATAGCTCAGAATTTGACTTTGGAAACTACGCGGGTGAAATCGGAGGGCGTGGCCATGAGCATGTCCATCTAGAAATGCCAACACATTTTTACGCCAATGGGAATTACTAACGCATTTACAGATGACCAATGGCCATGGTCCCTAGTTTACCCGAAGATATCTTTTCATTCCCGAGCGTGACGCTAGAATTCAATTCACAGCCCACGAAAAATCTGTTTATGGCGCGCCAAAAGAAGATTTCACTTCAAAAAGTAATATTAGGCAACATTGAACCTAGTGACCCTATTACTAAAAAAGGTTTTAGTTTCACGTTACATCTCTGAAATGAAACTAGACTTATCCGCTAAGCAGATTTTGAGATACGGGTGTCCGGAGCCAGTTAATAGGCTTCGTTAACTAGATCCCGGCCCGCTCCCAGAAACTGTGCCCTAATCTGTGGTCATCTACGATGTGGGGAACCTCGTCCTGTAGACGAAGGTTACTGGTGGGTTTCATTACTAGGATAACATATTTTTTGAAGTGATAACTTCTTTTAACGCGTTACACACAGATTTTTCGTGTACTGTGAATTGAGCTCAAGCGTCACGCTCGTAAATGAAAGAAATTTTCGGGTGAACTCGGGACCAAGACCATCTAGACATGAGATTTATTTAGACGACATTTTTTTTAAGAATTATTCCAGACTAGCAGCGCCCTCCGGTTTCCCCAGCGTAATTTCCAAATTGAGCTATCAAACTCTGGCTTATAAGTTTTCACTTCTATCAGCAGTCCTTATGTCTGCCAATTTTTTTTATGTAAATGGATACCCTACTTATTTCGAACAAGAAGCACAAAAAACAAGCTTTTAAGCTGGTGTTCTGACGCTTAGCTAAATTTCTTGTTGTAACTTGTAATTATAGAGAAATAACAACAACAAGAACATCACCAGGTTAATTAGGTCGTAGACAAACTTGAATCTGTATATAGGTATATATAAAACTGAAGTATCCGTTTGCAATTCTAAATTAACAGTTTTTCAATTCATTTAAAGAAGGAAATGTCACCGTAAAATTTATATTACCATCAGTTTACAATACAACGCGTGAGGTTAAAATCTAACGGAAGTTTAGGCTAGGTTAGTTTGTAATCTAACGTCGTTGGTTTGTAATCTGACAGTTTTTATACAATTTTAGGGTGAAATGTACATTTAAAAAATCTGATTGTTTGTTCCAGGGGATGATTGCACCTACGTGTATTTAAAAAAATCATTTATGATTGTATTTTGAGATATATTTTGAGATTATTTAAAGCTGTCGCGTACTATTGTTTTAACATTATTGAAATAGTTATTAAAAATATTTACAATTAATTTTAAATATATTTTTTCTTTTAAATTTAAATTTTCTTTTCAAAATTTATTTTGAATTATTAATCTGCTGATCATAAACGCTGGTCTGATATTTAAAATCAGTAGCTTGAGTAATCAAATTAAACCGTATCTCTCGTTCTAATATTCCAGTTTGTGGGGTTTATCCTCGAAGGGTATATCACCGGGCTTTCGGAGGAAGTGCGTCGTTAGTTAGCTCAAAGTGTTTCATTAATTAACGTCACCTACCTTGGAGCCTTCCTTGGGTCATATTTTAGACATTGCGGGTTTGAGAAGGATTCACTGATTTTTAAAATTTTGATTTGTAATACTTGGCCTAATTTTTTATTTTAAGCCTGTGTTTGTAACTTTTATAGGTTTAAACTGAACCGCCATCTCGCCCGATGTTAAGCTACGATGCGGGTCTACAATTTTTATTGTATTTTTTTGTTTGGACTATATTGTTTCAGACGAATAGTTAGCAATAGTTTTTTGAAGCTTTGATTTTGAAAAATATGTTTTTTTATAGATTGAAAGTATTTCTGGGCACGAATTTGCAACTGAATTTCACTTTTTTGCTTTGCTTGTTTGTTTGGTTTTTATGAGAACATCCCACTGAGGTCCTGACTGAGGTCGGTTCCACGGCGCGGTGGCCCGGCGGGCGCAACGCGGCGAGGCAGCTAAATGCCGCAAGTGCGGCGCTCCGTCCCACTTGCACCGCCGTACGCGGCGCACCTCTCGCTCGCGCCGGCGCGAACACGTGTTTATTTGTATGTTTTATCCTTCGGCGGCTTTAAACCCAACCCACCCTGACCGCAAAGTGCGCTCCGCCGCCCGCCGCGCCCGCGCCGTCGCCGCCTCTCGCTCGCCGCCGACGCCGCACCGACTCACCCGCGAAACTTTGTCCGAAGTCGACGAGCGCGGACGTACGCGCGTATTAATAGCCACCGCGAGCGGTCACCGCAAGCGAGCGAGCGCGCCCTCACCACGAGTCGAACCGCCGCTGCCTTCACGCGCGCACGCCTCGCAACAACAACACGGACACACCGAAATCGAAAACACGAAAATAAAAGAACTGTCGAAATCGAGAGCGTGCGTGAACTCGCGTAAATACCCCGCATAAAGTGCCGTCATTGAAACTAGTGGAAAAGTTTTTTCGCCGCGCGGGGGAGCCACCCCTTCGCGCCGGAAAAAATCAACCCCTCGCGTCCCGCGCCCGCCCACCGCCGAACTTTTCATTCACCGGGGAAAAAAGTGTGGCAAGGCCGCCGTGACGTCACCGCGTCAAGTGGCCACGCGTACGTTTCCTAGCAACGACTCGTCTCGTGAAGTGCGCGTTATCAGTGATGTCGGTAGCGAGAGTAGACAGTGGAAGAGAGCGTGGTATGAGTGCGGACGGTGTGATGAAGTGTTGAAATAAAAGCGGTTCTATGTGCAGCACGCAGCGCGCCCGGGTGTCGAGGATGCACCTGACGAGTGCGACGAGCGGGGCCGTGTCTCCGGACACGAGCTCCACTCTGCTCCACGAGACTTACACGAAGATGACGTCAGACATCCTCGCGGAGCGGACCCTGGGCGACTTCTTATCAGAACACCCGGGCGAGTTGGTGCGAACGGGCAGTCCGCACTTCGTGTGTACTGTTCTACCGCCACACTGGAGGTCCAACAAGACACTACCTGTGGCCTTCAAAGTGGTCGCTCTAGGAGATATAGGCGATGGTACGCTAGTCACCGTTCGCGCGGGAAACGATGAAAATTGCTGCGCTGAGCTGCGAAACAGCTCGGCGGTGATGAAGAACCAAGTTGCCAAGTTCAATGACTTGAGATTCGTCGGCCGCAGCGGTCGCGGTGAGTGCCGAAGGTGCAGTTTTGTGACACGTTCATTCATTTGTTTTTATTACTTGAGAATTTGAAAAGTGAACGATTTATCTCCCTGGCCAAAGTTTCGTGTCCGAAAAAATACATGTATGTTGTATTTTTAAGTGATACCAAAAAGAAAATAATTCTGCGGAAACAGTTGTTTCCGCAGAAACCTATTATTACCTATTGTTTTATAAACTATTGTCCATACGTAAATAAAACAAAAATACATTTGGGCAAAACGTGATAAATATATGCCACTAGGCCAAATACAAAAATCTATTATTTTTTAGTTAATTAACGAGCTACTTAAGTTATGATTTTTCAGCTGTGTCGGACCACCCCGACTTAGTTACCAAATCACACACAAATTAAAATTGCGATATTTTTTATGCCTACAAAATAACAATTATAGTTTAAACATGGAAAAGAAATAAATTTTCCAGTGTTGTGTGTAAGTGACATACATATGTATGTATGTATGAAGTTGATAAATTTGATTTTGGTAAAATTTTTTTGAACGCGCTTAATCTTAAAAACTACCGATCGAATTCCAAATGTTATACTAAAAATTAACGTTATTTCAGTTAACGGTAAAAAGATACTTACATAAAATACATTATTTTTTAACACTAATAGCTAAAACCTGTACACATCCGTTCTATAATAATATCCTGTTAGCTAATGGCATTACAAAATGATCCCTGCAACTTACAAAAGTTTTCCATCAACTTCTTAAGTGAGGGCAGGCCTTGACATTGGAAAATACTTTTTCCTCAAGTTAAGTTAATGCCAAATAACGAGGGCGGGCTCTGGGCGGCTATTTCCGCCCAGACGGGCGCCCGCCCTTTCTTAAGAAAGTTTACTTTTTACGTGAGAAATGTTTTCACGGGAGAAAGTAACTTTGTTCAATAACTTGCATTACCATTTGTGAAGATAAAATATTTGTAACAAAGAAATTCTCGGAAACTGCTCCAACGATTTTCATGAAATTTAGAATCCAGGGTTTCGGGGGGTGATAACTCGATCAAGCTAGCTTTCTTTTTTTTAACTCTTTTTATCTGTGTTATATTTTTTTATAAATTTTATTATAAATCTGTGTTGTTTGTTTAAGTAATGAAACCCAGAAAAAAACTCGATCATCCAGGTACTTTTCATAATATAAACAAACACAACAATAATGGATATAGCTATTTTTCAGATACATTTTTCATAAAGTATCTACATATTATGTAGATCACATACACTTACTTATCAGAAAACTTGACTAGTCGAATTTTATCTTTTTGAGTACGTCAAAGTTCGCGAATGTCGAAAATTCTAACCCAATTGGTTTCTGCTAAAATATATAGCATATATAGGTCCGTAATTGTAATTCCCGTACCTAAGCTATGAGTAGGAAAATGTTTGAAATACTGCACCTAGATCTAAGGTGGTTGATAAATATTTAATGTTTTTTTTCTATTTTTACTACTTTGTTGTCTTATTTGTTTCTTTGTCATTATGATATTGTTGTTTGTCAAGCTAAATAGCTTTTTTTACGTAGAAGGAATAAAGAAAAAAATATCTAGCAAAATTGAGTCAGACTGTTCCAAAAATTCAGGACATTGCCTCTAACCAACATCAACCAAAAGATTTATTTATGCAGTCATATAAAAATAACATTAGTAATTATTTTTTAAGCATTTTCAATAACGAATTAAATACATTAGTAATTTATTCATTAGCTGTTAACTTGGTAAATTTCTATAATTACAAAATATCGTACTGGGGGCATTCCGAGTATTACTTACTTTTGTTGGTTTTAGCGTACAAAATTAATGACAAAAAGTTAAATTGAACAAATAAATATATGTTGTGGATTAGGTGTGCAAAAGATTTTGGATTAGTACAGATATTTGCAGAAACTAAAGATCACGTGTGTGGATTACTAAATTGTAACTTGTTATAAAAGTCAGCATAGTTTATTAGTTTTTTTTTGTTTAATGGGTGTTGGTATTGTACAACGTAACTTCTAAAGATTTTTATCGCTATTCATTGAATTGAATATGAAGTTCCTAGTTAAATCTAGCCAGTTTGGTTTTTTGCTATCAAACAATAATATAAATTTAATAACGTTAACCTCCATATTGTGTGTATTTAAATATTTCCGACTAAGCTAATAGAAAAAATAGTTAATTAGAAAAAAATTGAAATTCTTAATTTTTTTCGCTTATCTCCTAATCGATTTTATCAAAATCGGTGCAACGCTTTATAGGGTATAGGTATAAATGCTAATGCTACTTATGAATTTATTTGTGCTCAGCATAAGAGTGTCACACCAGAGCTTTAATCATTTTTTATTTTATTTTAAAATGTTTGTTTTGTTTATTTTTTAAGATACGATTACCTATGTAAATGGGTCCAGATCGTAACCAACATTTCTATTAATCGACTATAAAATAACATTACATTATAATTATAGTTAAATTAATAGAAACATAATAAACACAGATAAAAGATTTGTCCTCTTCTCAATAAAAAAAAGCCCTATAGAATCACAATACTTCAATACACAATCTTTGACTACCTATACATATTTTAATTAGCCCTTCTTAGCCTTAGCCTTTTTAGCTATTACATATTTAGGTACATTAGGGCGTTGTTTGAAATAAAAGCTATTTTAATATAATTTTTTTTTTTCATTGTAATACAAAAAGTGGCCAAGTGTGAGTCGGACTAGCCCATGAAGGGTTCTGTAGCAGCACATAATATAATACATTCTCGTAGTTTGCTGTAACTTTGATCGATGTTTTAATAATAGTGTATTTATGATGTACTTGAAAAAATTTGGCAGTCATAGGAACTGCCGATAGAAGTGAAAACTTATAACTCAGAATTTGATAGCTTATTTTGGAAACTACATGTGTGTAACCGGAAGGCGTGGCCTGGGCATCATGGCATGACCATCTCGAAATGCGTCAGCATTTCCTATTGGCTGATGCGTTTCTAGATGGCCATGGCATGATGCCGAGGCGTCGCCTTTTCAGCATTTCCCATTGGCTGACGCATTTCTAAATGGTCAATAGCCATGGTCCCGATTTTACCCGAAGATTTCTTATCATATCCGAGCGTGACGCTAGCATCCAATTCACAGCCCACGAAGTATCTGTCTAGGCGCGCTTAAAGAAGAGCGTAAAGAAGAAGAAAAACTACTCACTAGATCGAGTTCAAACTAAGTGGAAGTTTGCATGGTATATTATAATTTTTTTTAGTTTTGTCATTCTCTTATTTTAGAAATAACACGGGGGGGCACACATTTTACCACTTTTATTCAGTATAGAAAAAATGATATTAGACACTTTAACATCATTTTAAAGACCTATCTATAGATAAAACACACGTATGAGTCAGTTCTACTTGTATGGGGCACCCCCAAAATTTATTGTATTTTTATATTTTTGTGTGACAATCTAAATGCGGTTCACAGAATACAAGTTTCAACGGTATAGTTCTTATAGTTTCGGAAAAGTGGTTGTGACATACGGACGGACAGACAGACATGACGAATCTATTAATGTTCCGTTTTTGAACCCTAAAAACCAACTTAATTTAAAATTCTATTCAGACGCTCGATAATATTTCATTAGAATCAATGACTACGTTGCGTCGTCTACACAAAATATAAACTATAAATGTAAACAACTTTTAGTTTTTTGTCTATATTTCAAAAACCGCCGCACCGATTTCGATAAAATTTATACGAAAATTTAAACAAATTTTTTTTTAATCTATTCCCAATTAGTGGACCTATCGCGTAAAGTTCGTACAAAAAACCGAAAAGATAACCTTTTTTTAGCGGGTTAAACACACTTGCCTATTATTATTATTAATAAACATACATTTATATGCAGAGATGGTTACTTCCTTAAATAAATTTTCGCCTAACTTTTTTGCTACTTCTTCACTGATAATAATAAAACTTAAAAAGTCGTTAAATAAAAACAGGTTTATAAAAACTTTACTGCTTACGACAATAATTTGACTTTATAAACCAAAAAACCAAACATTAACCTAAATTGTAAGCGTCCCAAGCATAAGTGAATTTCTGAATCATGCATCAGCTACATATATCGTAAGACTCTAGCTCATGTTTAATGTAACATTCGTATTGCATTTAAATTTGCTTCACGGAAGCGGGCAATTATTACAACATCAAAAAGGAAATTGTTACAACTATTTTTTATTTTTATACCTAGGTCTACAAATGAACGCCATCTTGCCTGCAGGTCTACTACGAAAACAAACTCCGAATGATCGGATCCGACCGACAGCTGAATCGGATTGTAGCCTACCACGAAAAACATTCGGATCGATACATCTCGGTCGGAAGTTATAGACTTAGGTCGGATGAGGGTCGGATCGAACGAAACGGCCGATCCTATCAACCGACAGATTGTCTTTCGAGGTAGGAAACGTCCATAACTTCGGCCGATATATCGTTTATCGGACTTCGTAGTAGGCCTGCTGATGTTAAGCGACGATGCGGTCTATGATAGAGCGTGTTAACCTAGAAGAAACCGATTCACTTTCGATTTGAAGACACCAAGATACCGCCGGGAAAATCCCCTCAGGCAACACATTTCTCAACCAAGACGTTGCTATCACAAAACTAGACTCAAACCTCTTCGTTTGTGTCTTTGGAACATCAACCATGAAACGATGTTCACGATTTTACCCGCATAGTTCCCGTTCCTTCAATTTTCCCGCGATGAAAAGTAACATACATGTTTTTTCAAACTATAAATGATATAAATGATATGTACCTATTATACATTTTACCCCGATTCTTTCGGCTTTTCTGACGTGATTGATTGACAAACATAAACAAGTCCAAACTTTCGAATCTTTAAATTTAGAAAGATGTTATATTTTTTGTGACAATGATTTCATTAAATACTTTGATATTTCAATTTCAATTTTTGTAGCTCTCTCAAGTATAATGTAAAATAACGCAAATAATATGAACAATAACTTTAACCTACTAAAAAATAATTAGGTAACCTTTGATATTTGGCTTACATATCAAAATAATAGGGTGCTAATTAAACAAGTTTCTATTTCATCCCAGTATTCGCCTAAAAAAATATAAGTTACCTTCTAAATTACTAAGTCGGCCACAACCAAAGCGCGTCTGAATAATAGTATCTCAGCCACTAGTTTTCTTCTAAGTAAGTCTCTGTAAATATAACTGAGCACGGTGGTTATTTTTTAATATCTATATGTAGGGTCTATATGTATGTAGCAGCATAACAATTCTTGTACTAATTTAAGTAAGCATAACGTTTTTAGGACTAATGATAATTTACCATAACAATTAAACGCATAACAGTTTTCGCATATTTTTACTAGCATAACCATAAATGGAATAAATATAACTTAGCAAAATGTTTAAACACATTACCATATACAGCATAAAGATAATGTTTAAAGGCACACATTGAGAAAAGCAGACGGTACACCTAAGAAATATGGTGCACTTTTTGAGTCCGGCTCGCGCCAGAAGCTCTACGGTCAGCCCTGAGTGTCGCTTCTCCATACTCGGCTCGCTCCACTCAGGACCTCCCTTGGGCTTCTGGCCATTTTTTATAGACACTCTAGGGATAGTAGCGACAAGATTTGGTGGAGTCGGGGTGCTCTGGGTCTGATCTCGGTCCTATGTAACCTGAATTTATATTTAGAAGCACAACAAATAAATAAAAAATGCCTAAAAACTATTATACGTCTCATGAATTGAATGTAGTAAAATAGATTGTTACGCTTAAAACCATCGATATAAATCAATTTGGTTTATATCGATGCTTATAACACATTACGTCAAAAAAAGGTTATGCGAAAGATACATTTTGACACTATACTTATATAATGCTACATTCATTATGACAAAGTAAATTAGGAAAAAAATGCGTTTCAAATGGCACCCATATTAGTTGCATGCGTTCAAATAACAAAAAAAAACCTAACCTAACTGGCCGAGTTAGTAAATTAGTTGGCAATGTATAAATCAAGAGGTCAAGTAATAATAATTGTTGATCTTGACTTGACGCTTTCTACTAGTTGGCATGAATTGACATGAATCTAAAGAAAATGAATTAGTTTATTAGAGGCTATCTCGTTTTCCCGATGCTTAGTTATTAAATGAGAAGTTTGGCCACGTGACCAAAAAAAAATTATGGTTAGATTTATTATTTCTCAAAATAATATAATTGTATACCTAGCATAAATTTAGGTATTTAAATTACAGCTACAAATTGAAGTTTATCATAAATTTAAAAACTACTGTGACGTCTCTCGATCTATTTCAGATAACCAAAAACAAAAAGGCAAAATTAGAATAAAGACCTTAGCAGCCACAAAAAATATTGTTTCACATAGTATAAATAACTCTGCTATCGACGTTGACTGAGAGACATATCTACTGAGTGACCAGGACGATCCTATCACCACCACTCAACGACGGTGTCAGCCGAGCCTTCAGGTCCCGGTAATCATAAATGCACCGTTTTTGGTATAACCCCAGTTACCTACGGCAGTCCCGTGATCAACGTTGGCAAGCTAGACAACCTCCCTCTTATATTAGAATCTTTCAGCAGACCTATCAGCTTTTCACCAGTGATAAGTCAGCCGACACCGATGCTAGTAGTATTAGTACTTCAAACAAACTCTGCTGTCGCCTCCTCTATAAATCCTTCGACAATAATAAGCTAAACGACACTACTACCAGTCCCTCAAACAAGGCACCTATCACCTCCTATTTCATTCCATCGACAATAATAAGTCAGACGACGCTAATTTTAGATCCAATAATAATCAGTCAGAACAGGGATGTTAACACTGATCACAAATTAGTATTAAGTGTTAATTTTTTGATAGTTTGTATTAATAGAATATCGAAGATCAAGTTTTTATAATTTAATATTACGTAGTAACTTTATTATAAATGATTTTAAATGCTATATTTTTAATCTGTTGTCATGTGACTGCAAACACCAATACGGCTGTATAAAATGACATAAATGTCATAAAAATAAGTTGTCAAAAACTGACTAGACTGTTTACTTCTCTGCAATTTTGTTATAGTTTGCGATCTTAACGACGTCGGTTTCGATTGTTTGTATTCAAGTTAAAATAAGAAAACACATAAACTGAAAAATCAGTCATGAATCGAATCGAACAAATGTTTTGCGGTTGGTAACGTCATGTCAGTCGTTTTAGTCAAAATTACACATAAAAAATAATAAGTTAATATAAAATTGTATATATACTCATCGAAACTACTAATATTTTAAATTATTTGTTATAGTAAATTTATGGTTAATTTAATCATTTTTATGGTAAACAGCATCACTCTTCAAAATAAAAGCGATTCCGAAAAATTGTTAACATCCATATTGTCCTAGTAATAAGTCAGTCGACATAAGTAAGAAACTAAAAATCAGTTAGCCGACACCTGCATGATAAGCATAATAACCTTTCAACCAACTCAGATACAACATTTTCAACGCAATCCCCTAAATAATAAGTCAACCGACTTCAGATAATCAAAAATAAGATAAGAGCTCTACATACCGGCTACAAGTCAGTTGATGCTCTCCGCTAGAAGTCTAAAGGATACTCCATTCTTCCCAGAAATGATGCCAAGACGTTCCTTGATATTCGCTACCGGCGGCCGTAACCCAAGCCGAGGTCGTACCATCTGGGGTGCCCTTGCGCTACTCGTTGAGTACAATGAGATTAGGTTAGTAAGGCTCTAGAGTCTAGACCTTCTGGGCTAACCCAAAGTTTCATACGCAGTAGAGGCTCTTTGAGACCAACTGCCGTAAGACTTTTAAAATAAAAAAAACACAATATCATTATTATACTAAAACTGAACAAATTCAACGATTGACACTATCAATAATAGACTGAGATCCCAGGGTTTATTCCTCTATTTAGTATGTGATGGCAGCCCTGGGGGCCGCCAGGCGTCACGTATTTTCTGACGAACGAAATGTGGACGATTGAGCAGTGTTCGCATTATTATACTAAGATGCTATGCATGTGTATGGTTACCCGCTACTTTGCTGAGACTGCTAATTAAGATTTTGAGAGAGAAAATTAAGATATCAGGTGATGAAAGTCCATAATAAATTTCACCTAAATATTTTAGAGGTAAATATCCTTAAAAGGAAATCACCAATAGGTACTCCCAGACACATTCCGTGTGCCGTTTTGCTTTGCAGACGCTTTAAGGGCTCCTGCACAAAACCACGCACCATATCTACTTAACAATAACAGCAGTACAACAATCTTTTTGCGATCCATGTTACGCTTCCGAAAAACACGTCCAACACGGCTGACTACCGTTGAAGGTATGGTTACCCTAACCAACGGTTTGCCGCAGGAATTCGCATCGCATCGCAACGCAAGTTCCTCCGTTGCGGTGTCGCATCGCATCGCATGCAGTTTGTGTGGGAGCCCAAAAACTACCAAAATAATGACTTAACCTCACGTAAATACTGAAACTCTATTAGTATATCTGTCAGACAACTATTTCAAAACCTTTTACAAGGATTTTTTTTGGTAGGCATGCGTTCTTAGTACATTCTAATACTACTCAATCGTCCACATTTCATGCATCAGAAAATAATACGAGGCGTCGGGCGGCTCTGGGATCTTGGATTAAAATACTTCAGTCATAATAGACAAAAAGTGGAGCTTACACCGAACCTCTGTATTATACGCACCATAAAGATTAACTTATACTACCTATAATACTTTACTTACTGTTGTTTGTAGTTCTAAGATTCTTTGTAGAGTCTTTGTAGAGTAGAGAGAGGGGAAGAATAATACATTTGGCAGCTTAATTACTATAATGTAGTAAAATAAATTGCAATTTTCCGGTTTAAAGGACAATGTTTTCAGAAAAAATACTGAGTAGAGGTTAATTTCTCTTATAACTCTCGAGTGTCGAGCACAGAGGTGATTTGGACTTTTCGTTACCAAATTATCTCGTGGAACTGTGCGGTTATGGCCAAATGTGTGAAAAGTTAGTTTTGTGCAATTTCAGGGTTTCGCCGTAGTGAAAACTGTTTATAAGAAGTATAATGCGTTCATTTTGGTTAGGTAAAGTCTTTCCAAATACATTATTACCTAGTAATTATTGCCTAGTCTCCAGTTGGTACCTGTACCTTAGTAGTCAAATTTAAAATATGGCATCAAACTAATGTTTTGATTACTTATATGTATGTCAGTAGGCTTCGAAGTCTAGAACATCGACGGAAAGATGCTATTTTATCGACGTTTTACGAGAATGTGGAATGTGGAAATCATTTTGTAAGCTCACAAAATGCATTTTCCAGCCTTTCTTGCCCTTGTTACAATTTTGGTTTCTTGAAGTGGAGAATGAATCGGTTTCTTCTAGTTAAGCACGCTCCATAGTAGACTCTAGACTATATTGTTGCTTAACAAGCCAAATGGCTGTCAAATGTAAACGTATCATACTTAGTAAAAAAATCTGCATTTTAGAGAACCTGATGCCTCCATTTTGTTTTTTTAAGATCACTTGAGGTCACAAACGTCAAAATATTCTAAATACCTTTGACATTACTCAAAAATATGATAGGTATATTGCGCGCAATTTAACTCTGCGCGTAACAAAATACCAGGGGGGCACAATAAGTGACGTCACGACTTGCGGAAATGAGATAGTCTAATTATCTATCACTTGTGAAAAAACGAGAAAGAGATACTGATTTTCCGTCCTTATCACCGTGGCCGGCTTTTTCTCTGGCTAAATTACAAATCTGACATGGCGTTGCCAAACAAAAGTCTGTTCAAAGCTCAGACTCGGATTTTTTATGTTTTATTAAATATTGTGTGTATTTAAAGAAGATTTAAAGCTTGTTTGTGAAAGACTGTTAAGAGATTGGTGATATTTATGCTAAACAATGTGCGTTGTGTAGTGTTATAAGCTGCAATAGCCTCTGTAAAAGAAAAATCAGTGGAATTTCATTTTACACGTAAGTAGACAAAATTTGTTATGACGACTTGATAGAAATTCATATTAATGCCTTCTAGATATCTACGTGAATTAAATTTATACAATAACGGCAGTATCTAATCCAAAATTTGCAAAATATGTAAAATGTAAACATAACCTAAATAACAAAACAAACAAAAAAGTGTGACCAGTTATTTCTTACAAATTTACCCATGAAATATACAAGTCGGTACATAATTGAAAGTTTATTTACTGACCGTTTACTAATAATACGTACTAGATTTTGCCTGCGGATTCGCATTTGTTAGATTTTTAAGTGAAAACTTCCTTTGGCGCACTACATACAGATTTTTCGTGAGCCGTGAATTGAACTCAAACATCATGCTTGGGAATGAAATAAATCTTCGGGTGAACTCGGAGCTATGGCCACAAATGCGTAAACATTTTTAGATGGTCATGGCGTGTTACCATGGTTACAATTATACATATCTAGTCTAGATGGTCATGACGCTTCAATTTCTGTTTCTACTCTACCACTGCCATTCCAACTCTTGTTTTCTGGAGTAGGAATTGCATCAAACTCCCATTAACTTACACTATCTCATCTCGCTAACAAGATAACATGATGCTTTTAGTATAAACCCTACTCACTACACCTACTTCATACCCACTCACACAAGAGACCTATCTATTGTGTGAGTAGATAATAGATATGAAGCTCTAAGCTTTCAAAATAAAAGATTATTCATACACATTTTCACCTCTGATTTAACCCTTTTGTTTGAACTTTTACAGAAATAATTATGCAACTTGAATGTATCACTAGATTTCTGGTAATAATTTGGATTGTTTTATTTATTCAAATTAATTATTATTTCGCAGATGTGCCGTTCCGAAGAAGAGGATAAAATATTGTGTGAATAATAAAGCAATATTTTTCATGAAGTACAGATTATCAAATAAATCAATCATTCTGAATTACCACAACATCTAAATAATAGTAGCCTGTCTACTAAAACAAGGTCTACTAACATTGAAATGTTCTATACCTAAGTTCCGAGTTGCCCCGTGCGAAGCCTGGGCGAGCTGCTATTATGATATAAATATGACAGGCAAACTATATTCTTATAACGTTGAATGTAAAGTACCATTTGAAATAAATGTTTTATTGCCCTGTTTTTGATTATTTATTTGAGTACCTCCTATTTTAGTTATATTACATAAAACCTCTTTTTAAAATGTAATTTTAGAATGCACAGAACACGGGGTGAATTCATCAGACTATCGCTGCACTACCCATATCTAGTGGAATATTTTCTTTATGGCAATACTTTTTGAGTATTGAATTGAAAATTGAATTGAAATTGAATTGTAATTGAAAGAACGAGAAGCACTTAGTAGTCATGAACTTTGTAACTCTATATTGTATTCCTTACTCTAAGCAAAATACGAAACTAATTGGCTGGCCGTCATCTTCTTGTTTACGTCAGGTGACAAGAGTTTGTTTATGTTTGGTGTATTTATTAATTTCTAAAGTAATTAATTGCTTTTATTATGTCGAAAGTGATAAAAAGTGCTGCCCGGGGCCTGGTTATTGAAAATAAATCGTGATTGTTGAAGAAAAACGATACAATAACGGGCCAAAAGTGCCATTTTCCAAAAGCAGAGCTATTTGACAGGTAATATTTAGGGATACCATAGCGATCAAATCTCCACCAATTATCGGCATATTTTTAAGCTGAGGCTTTATTTTTGAGGTTTGATTGTTTTCATCGCCAATATCTATAACCCATGGGAAAAAAATGTGAGTGCTTAAGACCGAACATGAAAGACTAGTCATAAATGTTTATTTTTTAATTCTATACAAATCAAAATAGGAAACACAGTGACACAGCAGTAGTGAAGAGCAGCTGATTGTATCTTTCTCGCTCGGGCAAACTCGGCGGTCACACGTTCACCCGATCGAGCCAGTCACCAAACAGAGTCAGGTTCATTTACCACCTAAGGAAAAATCTGTGGGCGGTGCGCCAAAAGAAATTTCACTTTTTTTTTTTACTCTGTGTTTTTTATTATAAGCGATTCAGAACGTACAGTCACGTGGTGATGGACAATGGACAACGCATCATACCACTGCACTCAGATAAATAAAGAGGCTACAATGTATCTAATAAAAAGGCACAAAGAAGTCCCGCAATACCAAGTAGAATAACAAGAAGTTTTGCGGTTACCGCCGTGATCCATCGTGATCTAAGCTCTAATATTGAAAAATAAGATGATTCTATGGAAGCCATTGACCCATTAAAAGAGCATTCATACGCCAAATTTTCAAATAGTATTATTTAGGGTCTCAATAAAAGATTTACAAGTTTAAATGAAATTCTTGTTATTTCGTTGTTGGTGTAGGTTGAAAATGACAGTTTTTTTATAATTTAATAAACTAAAATAAAGTTCTCCTGGTGGTAAAAGACTCAGACAGCCATTAACCTGTACCAATGATACTTGGTCATACTGAACCAAACCAGCACTGTAACGGCGTTCATTACTTCGAGACATTCGTTCTAGTCTCAGTTATCCTATAATTTATGTGTAGTTAGTTATTTTGCTTCCCTGAAAAATCCCTACCCGTACCTGTTTTATGAAGATGAAAGTTCTCAATGAACGGGGAGGGAACCTATTAGCTTGATCTGGCAACATTAAGTACGCCACCAGTCGCGCGCAGAGTTATACTGCGCGCAGTATAAGACTCGCGTTAACTTTGGTTACACACTACGTTACAAAAGTTGAGTTAAACTCAATTTAAAATTACAGGGCTAAGATCATAACATCTTAGATCTCTGGGTGACGAGCGCAGTGCAGTGCTGCAGTTAATGATTTGGACTCTGCTTGTTCCAACAGCTGCGTGTCACTGTGCTGTTATGTGGCAGGGATGTTGCTTACCATCAGGCACATGTCTTGGTCGTCTCGTCACTATTATATAAAAAAAAAAATGTGGTAGCCTATTGTCTAGAACGTGCGATTCACAATCGGAAGGTCGTAGGTTAATCCGCCGTAGGGACTCCATAATAGGAGAAAGTTCTCAATTCAGTTATAGTACCTGGGTGACCGAGCTTTGCTCGGTTTAAATACTAAATATACTTAGATACCTACAGATAAAAGACTCCAAGAAATAGATTTTCTTAAAAAAAACGAATTGAAAAAAAAAGAGAACCCGTCTGGATTCGAACCCGGAGCTACTAATTCGTGACCGCTATGAGCGCCCGACTTCCCGTCTTAGCTAATTATGCTGTCGCGTCACGCGGCGAAATTTACCTTCACATTCTAATGTCTAATGTGACAGTTTTTCATTGTCTAAAAACGCGCATAATATGCGTTTTTTTTAAATAAGACCTAGTTAGATCGATTTATCGTCCCCGAAATCCCCTGCATACATAATTTCATGAAAATCCGTAGAGCCGTTTCCGGGATTCAGATTCTATATATATATACATATTTATATAGGTACAAGAATTGCTCGTTTAAAAGGTATTAGATAGATAGATAGATAGATTAGATAGATGTATTTTTTGTACGTATATTACGCGATTGCTCCGCTAATTGTGAATTCATTTTGATGGTTGACATGTATATTTTATCGAAATGAGTGTGGTGGTTTTTGAAATTTGAATAAAGACTAAAATTTGCTTTCATTTATCTGGACGACTTAATGATAGCTTCTTCTGAAATTGGGTCAAGTTTCAATTGAACGGTGTTTGATTTTTCGGAGAAAATAAATTATTGTTTTTGTAAATGCAGATGTACAATATGGACACGACATTGTGTCTCGGAAAACATCGCCCGAAACCCGTATTTCAAGATCTTTTCGAAATAATCCGTTATCCATCATCCCGCACTTGACCAGCATGGTAGATTCCTGGATGTGGCCTGGATTTTCTCCTTGAAATATAAAATATAAGGTGACATATCAGCAGTGCGAGCATTTAGTGGGCTGATTTTGTTTTTATATCGTTTTAAAAACACTTTCCAAACTGATTTAAATCTGCTGAAAATTTGATCGGTTTTTATATTGCGTAAGCTGAAATATCCCAGACAAGGCAGTGAAACTAATATTGTACTGTAGAAAAACGACGGGAGAGTGTGAAAAATACAACGATCAATGACTGAGTGTATGTGTATTTTGTGTATGTGTGAACATTTTCGGCATACCACCCACGTCTCCTTTGACCATCCTTAACGACTTAAAAGCGTCCATAAAACGTGTGCCGTAATTAAAACGCAGCACTGTGCCCACGCACCGCAATATATTCAAAATAAAAAACATTTCAAAGAAGAAATTTTTATTCAAATGGTTGTGCGACCGCAAGCGAGCTCCGCCTCTACGGAAGAAATCGTTTCCCGGCATTTTCCATTGGCTGGCGGTGTTGGGAAGGCGGGCCGTTTCTTCAAGAACGCGCCGACTAACTTTTCATTTGCACAGCGCAGAAATATAGCCCCGGATTCTTGAGATTAAAGCGCAACGCGGAACTTTGGACTGCGGTTTTTCTGCAGACGGTCGGTTTTTTAATTCGCTTGACGGACTCGCTAATGCGAGTCTTACGATTCCCTTTGATCGAGATGCAGATGTTTTATGCAGATTTTTAAAAGGATTATGTTCTATATTTGAAAGTATTTTTTTGTATGAATGTTCGTTGATGTCTTTATTTGTCGTAAAACTTTGTTATTGTTTTCTTCGATTGGGTTAAAACGAGTCCATTGCATTTATTTTATTGAATAAAAATCGTTTTTCAAACTAAATCCAATGTATCTATTTCCTAAGAACTTATATGTAAATTAATATAGTATCATTGGTTCAAATATTTCGGGCTATTTTATAAATAAAAAAATGCATAATGAAACTTAGATTATTGTCACAAAAGTAAAAAATCTAACAGTGAATACCAGTGTCACTCAGATATATATGGATTACATAAATATCAATAGAATGGAATGAAACAAAAATATGGATATTAACGTCTAATTAAATTAGTATCTAACATTATTATCGGTTATTATTATCATCATCAAGTACCAAACATGTAAAATTAAATTTCACTTTTTGGACGTTTCGATCCAGCTACAGACTATACTATAGACTACTCAACGGTAAGTAGCTGAATAGGAAAAAGTACACAGTAGGGGTTTCTAGTACTGCCTTACACAATGCAAAAGTATAGTTCCGGTTTTTTAAAATGTAACGTGGAACTTTCGGCGACGATTTTTCTGCAGACAGTTGGGTTTTTAAATTGGCTTGATGGGTTTGTTTATGGATTTCTTCCGCTTCTATGGGATTGGGGTGTCTCGTGGACTTCAAAAAAATACGTGAAATATTTCGACGCATTTTAAAATTTTTATAGGTATGTTTTTTCGAATGTTATATTTGGATTGATAGTGTACCATTAAGTATAAGTGTGCTAAAAGTAGGCATTGAAAAACATATTAATATGTATTTTTTTAAATGATCAATTCAAAATATTTATTTATTGAACATGTAAAAAGAAGTTTGTGGTACAAAATGGAATCTCATAATTGCATTTTTCTTTTGGAAAATTATCTCAACTTCATACATTAAGTGCTAAGAGCCAAGTATAAATGAACCAAATAACCTTAAAATATAACACATCGATTCCAAAATCATAACACTTTTTTTGTCTACTCTTTCTAGGTAGGTTCCTATACGCACACCATCGCTTTTTTAGCGTTTCAAAATAAAACAAAAGAACACCACACCGGCATAGAGCCGGGAAAGTAATAAAAAGGTGGCAACGCAAATCTCTCGACGTCGGCACGCAAACACCGTAGCCAGGGTGGCACGCACACCCGCGGTCGTCAACTATAACAGCCCTTGTCAACCATAACGCGGCCACAACCGGGTTAACCGGCCGACCCGGGCCCGGTCTACCAGACCGGTTTACCACGATGGAAAACTACCATTTCATTTACGGTCGCCCCCTGGTTTTGGGTAGTTGCTAACGGTAGAAGCCGCAAGTTGCGTAACTATGCTTTGTGGCGTCACGCGCTTACGGTCTATTAACCGGTGTTTTGTTATTAGTTTGTTTATCGGTTTAATCGATATGATTAGGCCAAACCTGAATTAGTCTGCCTTGGGTCTACGATGGAGCGTGCAAACCTGGAAGAAATTGATTCACTCACGACTTGAAACCAACACCAAGATTGTAATTATTTAGAGGAACCGCCAGAGGAATAGATTGTATCCATCGGGAAAATCTCATCTCAATCTTATCAAGCAAAACAAGGTTCGTAAGTCATTATTATGAAAATGTAGTGATGATGTAAGGTGCCTAGAAACCACAGTGTTATAAAATTTAACATAAGTTAAATATTTTCACTTTGAGGTTTTTTGCACAGATTTTTTGTTAAGTGAGGTGCCCAGTGTGGGCACCTCACATCATCACAAAACTTTCAAAATAAGGACTCATAGATTTTATTTTGCTTGGGATTTTCCTGATTTTAAATAGCTGCGTGATACTGTGCTGTTATGGGCAGGCATGCTGTTTACCACCAGGCGCATATCTTGTTCGTTTTGTCACTTTGTCTTATAAAAAAAAATGTGTGATTTTATGAAGCGACGGTAAAAGTGTTTTTTTTTCATTGTAGACATTTAACTAAATTTTTTTAGGAAAAATATTCGATTTAAGTAACTTAACAAGTAATGCCGCCATATTGGCCTGGGCTGCTCTATTGAGCGCCTTAAGCTTTAATCCTACTCCGCGGTCGACCGTCACGCGACATGCAATAGATGGACGAAAAAGTTTGAGGATGTAATAAAAGTTTCACTTAAAAAAATACATGTACAGATCTTCAGATGGGACAAAAACGTTTATAAAATCCAGTCATGATTCACAAAACGTAAAGTTGAAATACCTTGCAGCGATGTAAAAAACGACGCTATCGCTTATGTAAAATACATTGCTCCACCTAATGCGCAGTTTCGGCCGCTTACCAGCATGTAGCGTTCAATGATTCAATGATGTCAGCACGGCTACAGCGTGTGGGTCATAAAATACAAACAGCGGGGAAGCTAAACCGAAACGAGCTCGGTACGGGCCACCGCACGCGGGTGAATTTGCTCACTTTGTCTGCTCTATCGAGACAGGTCATTTGTAGCGACACAGCTGTCAAAAGACGAGGTAGCGCTACTTTTGACAGCTGCACCTGTCAAGGTAGTCGAATGCCTGCTGCGGGTACGGAGTAGTAAGTCTGGAATTTGGTTTGTGGACATAATATGTTAACAGACAGAGTGTGTTACCCCATAAAAGTATATTCTTTGTCACTGTAAGCATATTTTTGTACGTGGATTAGACGATCACGGGATGATTTTAACGACATTACCTTTTTATCTTTGACGTTGCCTAATTATTGTGTTACTTAAAAAATCTGAATTATTTGTTATTTCATTGATAGAATCAAATATTTCTAAACACACGTTTATTTATATTATTAAGTCCTTAATTTGTAGATCAATAAAAAACATAAATACTTATGTTTAAATGCCCAACAGCTACGTTTCTTTAAAAATACAATACTTAAGGCCGGGTCACACAGAGGCGATCCGGTAGCGACAGCGATCCGATAGCGATAGCGATCCGATACCGAGTATGGGATCGCGCCCGCTTGCTGTGTGTCAGGTTGCATACAAATTCGAACATTACAAAAAATTCCGTCTCGCTATCGGATCGCTATCACTATCGGATCGCCTCGGTGTGACCCGGCTTTTAAAGGCGAAGTACCACCCCTTTCCCAGTTATTTTACCGCCAAGCAGTAATGTGATAGCATCACTGTGCTCCGGTTTGGAAGACAATGTTTCCAGTTAAATAACAGTGAACATTGAAATAAAATGAAGGTTAATTCGAATTCTGATCACACGATTCACAACATTTTTGCTATAGAGCGTGAGAATGAATTGACAAAATTAGAGTTTCCTTGTATGTTGATCGATTTCTATTTTATATAAAGTTATATCCATGAAATTATTATGTGTTTAATTGAATCGTAAGTATATTCGCTTATATTTAAACATCCAAGTACTAATATTTAATGTAAGGTACAATTATATACCTAGTTATATTTTAATGGTATTTTCAAATTTCGTTACGGTTTTTCTTCATCTTGTTGACGCATTCCGTTTTCTGGCTTATCCACATTTAATTTTCCATCCTGATTGTCAAAAAATATCGCTTTTAAGGATAATACCAACAAACTCATGCACCAGTTTTAAATTTTGTTTATTGTACCATTTTCATTTGGTGTGTCAATATCTATAATTATCTTATAATCAAAATGATGCATAAATCCAATCCATCTAATCACCTGATCTTAGACTGATACTTTCGGTTTTTACAGCGTGATTAAACAACAAACGTGGAAATATCCAGACTTTCGCGTTTAAAATATTAGTAAGACTAGCAGCACCCAGCGACTTTACCCGCGTAGTTCCCGTTATTTCCCTGGGATAAAAAAAAATTGGCAGTCATAGGAACTGCCGATAGAAGTGAAAACGTATAACTCAGAATTTGATAGCTTACTTTGGAAACTACACGTGTGTAACCGGAGGGCGTGGCCTGGGCATCATGGCATGGCCATCTCGAAATGCGTCAGCATTTTCTATTGGCTGATGCATTTCTAGATGGCCATGGCATGATGCCGAGGCCACGCCCATTCAGCATCTCCCATTGGCTGACGCATTTCTAAATGGCCAATAGCCATGGTCCCGAGTTTACCCGAAGATTTCTTATCATATCCAAGCGTGACGCTAGAATCCAATTCACAGCCCACGAAATATCTGTCTAGGCGCGCCTAAAGAAGTTTTCACTTCAAAAAGTACCTCTATCTAAAGCCTATGTGTTCTTCTTCTTCTTCTTCAGACATTAGGAAGTCATTCAGCAACAAACATCCAAACAACAAAACACATTTAGGATTGTCAAATGTAATATCTTTATCAACTGCTTCAGTTCTACTCTCCATCAAATCATCATAAAACTTAGGTACATCACACTACGCAATCTTGTAGCTTCTCACATCATAATCCCAGCACCTTTGCAGCCAAATTAATTCGTCCGATTATCGTCAGGCATTAGCAAGTCGTTACGTTCTCCGGTAATCGCGTCGACAAGGAGCGGGCTGTGTTTGACAGCTGTCAAATTGGATTGCATCTAGCTATTAGGGAATGTCGCCGGTGACAGCGTAATGTGGATATTACTCGATTCAATTCAGGTACAGAACCCTTGGTATGAACGTGTGGCTCTCTCTTGACTGGTTTATCAATCAGGATTTTTTTACACAATTTATGTTTATATTTCAATTATATTGTGAATGAATGCTGATGAATCGACTAAAGTATCAATGTAAAAGAACGAGCTTGATGAATTGTTGTCTTAAAAATATTTTTTTTTACTAACTGTCTTTAAATCATAAAAATTTGTTTATCAAACCATAAAGTGGTCGTTTTTGAAAAGCAAATGAACGAATATAACCATGTGTACAACTCCTTGATCATAATTGCCTGGTTCTGATTGCCTGGAAGAGCTGGTGGCCTGGAACAGATTGCTCTCAGAAATAAGGCCGCCATTTGTATTGCTGGTTCATGAGTGTATTACTGTAACGTTTCTGTTTTTCGTGTCATAATAAAGAGTTATTTGTCTTATATTTGAGCGAATACCTGCCACACCATACTCTCAGAAGTTAGTGCTCGAAGCACACACCACACACTCAAATATTTAGGGTTTTATTTGAGCAACTTATTAAAAAAAATTAAAATTTACTAAACTCTATCTATTCTGTGCTGATTCTCACTCTCCCTAGCATTGTCTTTGAACTGATTTAATTAAGAAAAAATGTCAGCTTGTTCGAGTCGAAAATCTAAAGGAATATCTCCAATACTGTCGCGAGCTATCTCACGAAGTGCAATTGTCGACACAGCTCGCTTGAAACGAAACAGTTCACTTAATTGTTCGAGCTATCGGTTTTAAATGAAGACATGCTGAGAGCCAGGTTATTACTACTTTTATCAGCTGACTAGATACTGTTCGTAGCCCTTAAAATAATAATATTTTTATTATACTGAAAAACCAAACATAAACTCAACTCGGTTAAGTTCGATTTAAAAATTAAATTCATACACTTAACTCATTTTAATTAAAATTGTGAAACCAAATTATATAGGCAGCTAAACATACTGATCCGACGAGACAGCGAGGTTTCGCGATAAGTGTATATATATCTTTGAATTGTTATGTTTTTTTGGTTATTTTTCAAAAAAAGCTCATTCGGGTTTCGATAGAAATTATATGGGACTGTAAGCGTAAGCCTATTGTTACAAAAATTGTTATGGACGAGTAGTTTTTCAGAAAAATGACAACAAGAATTTGCACAAAGATCTTCTCATCCTAAACGCTTCTTTTCCATCGCGTCGTGGGTAAAAATCTACCAAGCAAAATAATAATAAAGCACAATACATTTTTCAACAATTAGAGAAGCTATCGTGGAACAAATATAAAAAATAAATTACAGTTGTTTGGAGAACCTCCTTGGTTTTTGAAGTCGGCCTAAGTCTTAAGCCGTCTTAGACCATCTTAGGCCCTAGTAGACCATCTTAGGTCTTAGATGGTTTGCGTTAATTCACACTAATGTTGAAAAATGTGAAAAGATTGTAGGTCTGTCAGTGTGTGTGTTCCGACGTCTCTCTGTAACAGTTGAACGGATTTTGATCGGAACGGAATTAAATAAGTAGTAAGTAATTTTGTGGGATTAATTTAGTAGGTATGGGCTTTTTACGTGGAAAACTGTCAAGCCACGCGTTTCAAAGTAGAGTGCAGCTAGTAGCCTGTGCATTTTTTATTATTTTGTCACACAAACGAATGATTTTTTTATTTTTGCATACTGAATGATAACCTGAAATATTAACGCGTTAAGACAAATATATTTATTATGTACATTTATAGCACATATACGTCTTATTAGTCAGATTCCAATACGGCAAAATTTGTCATAGAATTTACCTATCATCCTAAACTGTACGTTACCGTGGTACGTTCCGTTACAACGTTAATTTCCGTTTGGCATCTAATAAATAATTATGTCTAATTTATCCATCCTTCATTGCATCAATATTTATAAATTAATTCACTCATGTCATTAAATTCCTCATTCGGTTGCCTGGAACAGATTTCTCTAGCGATAAGGTTTCCATTTGTTTCACTATTTAAAAGATGTGTTTTTTATCTTTGAATTGTGGACAATAAAGAGTTTCCAACTATCTACTTAAATTAGTAACCTGTTCAAAGTGCAATAAAGTCAATTTATCCGAGCACATACTCGTTTTGAATAAGATTGCGAATATAGTAAACTCCAACCTATTAAACTTACTATCATTCATAAATCACCCGTTTATTAGTAAAAGTCTTAACTTATGAGCAACAGCTGCGTTCTTTTTTTTTAGGAAAAAAAAACATTTATTTAGTACGATTTTTTTGTTATTACATTCGATATCTTTGAAAAAACACATGGCGTATATTCAGTTTTGTTCCATAAGCAACAAAGAGGCGTTCATTGTCACATCATTTCCGTGTTTTAAACCTTTTATTGCCATCAATTGCACCCAAACTGCGACACGACCAAACCCTGAAGTACGCACTCGTCCGCGACATTGCCCGCGGCGCCCTCAAATCAAAGAAAACTTTCAACTTGCCGTGTCAATCGTTTAGCATGTTTAAAGGGACGAGAAAATTGTGAGTCCGTAAAGCTTTGGTCACAATAAATATTGCGTAACGCTTTTTAATGCGAAGTTACGGAAAGCTAAAAGTGGAAACAGTGTTTGTGTCCACTTATTTACTGATACATTGTAGAAAATAACTCAGTTAGCTTAGCAGATGGTTAAAATACCTCAATTTGTGTAACTCATGGCAGTAGGGCGAAATGTGTGTTTTGTGGTCAATTTTCGATCAATATTTACCATCTAACATCAGCATAAAATACTTTTATAACTCTCATTTCTGAGCGTAGATCTCCTATCCAGAATTGTGAATTGCAAAACAGGATGCAGCTTCCCGCGCTATGTTCAAACTAAAAGTAAAAAAGTATTATTTAAAGAACAGAATGACGGGACGAGTAGGTCATGTCCCTGATGGTTAGCAACATGACTGTATCTTAAAGAAATAATGATGCTTGGTCTCTGACTTAAAACATGCGGCTACAGATAAATATTTTTACACTTGACCGCTACAATAGAATAGAAAACCGCTGCCTTGCCCGATGTTAAGTGACGATGCGGTATTTGATTGATCTCGTTTACCCAGAAGAAACCAAATAAACTTTAGACTGGAAGACACCAAAATTGTAAAATACCCACTCGGGCAACGTTTTCCACAGCCCTGACGTTTATATTGAGAAAATAGGGTCAAACCTCTTGATTTGAGTTCTTGGAACGTAAAAACATGAATTGATGCAGATATTATATTGTATTTACTTACATTTGATTTTGTCAAGGTGTCGAGCTTCCTAGCTCCTACCAACGTATCGCACAGTATTATCTAAGCTCACCCTAAATTGTCTAGCAAATTGTGAGCTCATAAACGGTATCGTGCGCTGGCTACATTAAGTAGGGGTTATTTATTTAGGTAGAGCGGTGGGAGGCCGCGACTGGTACGCCTTGGAGGCATGGAGGCGCATCACTCTCGTGTCTCACGTTCTGTCGGATTCTTAACTCCAGGAAGGTGAAATTCATTTGATATTTTGCTAGTTTTGTGAAACAAAAAAAAATTACAATGAATTTTTAATCGTATTTTAAGATGTGTTCAAAAAGTTTATTTATGTTTGTCGCTCAATTACGTTGAAATGCCAGAATGGAACGGGTTAAAATCAACCTTGAAACAATGTCACTTTTTCGAGCTATACAAGCAGTTCAATAGAAAAAAGACAAACTGGAATTAATTACACACTCTCGGAAATTTATCCAGTAAAATTACGAAAAACTTACAACTCTGTGGACAGATACCTAGTCGTTGTATATGAGCCTTTTGGTAAGTCTGTCATTTGCTACATGCAAAAACAAAGACTAGCCGATATGGTACCAGTATTTTTTGTTTCGGCGAAAATGCATTACATATACCTTCAAACCCGATGGGAATGCAGTGGTTATATGGGTTTTCACGTCAGTAAAATGACGGCCTACCCACTGAAAGCCTTGAATTTTCTACCGACGGTGTGTTGATCGAGGTTACAGACACCATTTCGTACTTCTTCACGTCAGCAATTAACCGACTATCCCAAGTAGTCGGTACTACTTGGGATAGCCCAAAGATGCGATAACTGCTCCATACGAGTGCTTGGTATAAAGTGAACAAGTGTTCTGACGTCAAGACTTGGAAATATTTTACGATGAAGGGAGTAGTTGATTATAATTACTTTTAAACTTTCACGATTTGAACTATTATTAAAAACATTACACAAGACTAAATTGTGATCTAACTCCTAACAGCAATAATAAAGCGAAAGTTTCAGTGTTTAGAAGATTGGATGTTGGTTCCTCAATCACGTCTTGAGGGTTAAAATTTAACGGACAATGTAGAACACATAATCAATTAAAGTATTGATTGACTGGATTGAAACATAAGCTACTTTTCATCGCAGGAAAATAATAGAATCGGGAAACACGCGAGTGAAATCGCGGAGCGCTACTAGTAATTTATTTAATAAAATTACATCAAAGTTTCGGTAGCATTACAACAGCCGTGGTCGTAGAAAATATTGTCTTCTCGTGTAATATTCACAATACTTATCTGTCTCTCTACATAGCGACTATACCCCTTCGCTTCGCACGGCTTGCTGATCTAGACACATGGCAGTGTGGCCAGCCAAGTTCATTCAAGTAAACTGGCGATACTAAACTGCATATACTAATAAATATAGTTACTGTTGGTTATCCCTAAGAGATAGATATATGTATACCATTGCAGATTTTTTGTAGATCTTTTTAAGGGGTACAATCACAGAAATTTAAATAATCATTATTTAGATTTCTGTGGGTACAATACTTGAGTACATTGTTTTGATCTATCTCTTAGGGTTTAACCAGCGTTTGCAATGTTAGCGCAAAAAAATGTGTATATTTCATATGACATCACATTAGAAAACCTTAAAAGTTATCATTCTTTCGCTACTATTTTATGCACATATCAAACATTTAAACCGTCATATCCGTCACCGCGTATTATTAAAAAAAAAACGCATCTAAATGAATTTGGTAGTTTTAAAGATCTACGCATACATAGGGACAGGCAGACAGCGGAAAGTGAATTTGTTTTATTCTATACTGGTGTATCATTGATTACAAAACGCTATTCTATCATTGATTACAAATTCAAACCCTAACTGGTGAACACTGTCATCGAACCAGTACTCGTGTTAATAAACTCCGATCGCCACAACAAGCCGCTTGTCCCGGCTCCATTTTTAACGAGGCTCGCCGCCGCCGCCGAGCCCGCAGAAAGTAGCCTACACATGAAATCACGTATGAATGAGGCTTTTTTCAGTTTTTTCGCGTGTAGCCGGCGGCGTGCCGCTCCGGACCCATTAAAGCTTACATGTCACTCTCCCGTGCTGCCGTGCACAAGCTATGGTACCGTAGTGCGGAAAATATTTGTATTTAGTTTAATTAATTGTGGACATTTTCGTTGAAGTGAAAACTTCTTTTGGCGCGCTACAGACAGATTTTTCGTGGGCTGTGAATTGAGTTGAATGATAAAAAATCTTCGGGTAAACAAGGGACCATGGGCTCCGGTTTCACCCGCGTAGTTTCCAAAGTAAGCTATCAAATTCTGAGTTAAAAGTTTTCATTGCTTTCGGCAGTTCCTATGACCACCATTTTTTACTTTTGTTATTTATTTATTATCTAACATTTTCATTTTATTTATTACTAGCAGCGCCCCGCGGTGTTACCCGCAAAGTTCCCATTCCTGTTGTTCCCGTTGTTTTTTCGGGATAAAAAGTAGCCTATGTGTTCTTCCAGACTATAATCTATCTGTGTTCCAAATTTCAGCCCGATCCGTTCCTACGTTGGGACGTGATTGAGTAACAAACATCCAAACATCCATACATTGACATTTATAATATTAGTAGGATATTTAGATGAATTAATTATACCAATGCAGGATAACTTGGTTGCAATTATTAAAATTTCGTGTAATTGATAATTATCAATGTAAAATATTGTTTGACATTTTACTATGAGATATTGTGCCATGTAATATTTTTCATGAAAAAAATATGATTATAATCATTATGTAATAACAACAAAAAAAATAAGGCGGACATAGGGCATTAGTGGTAGTCATAGGGATTTTCGATAGAAGTGACAACTTAGAATTTTAGTATTACCTAGCACTAACGTTTCAGGATACGTTACCTGTATAGCTATATATATATTAGTAGTATATCAGTGATGCGATTTTACCCTTACAAAAAGCGTTTAATTTGCTCACCCCGTTTTGTAGCTCCGCCTCCGTTCTGACTCTACGCCATCGCTACATTAGCTAGATTTTCCCGTACCAAAAAGTCGTCGACGTGGCTAAAAGAGTGTATATTCCTAAATAAGTATACTTCAAGCCATAAAATAAAACTATCTAGAGCTGTTGTATCTAAATAGAAACGTGTTAAATTAGCATAATTTTACTAAGATGTAAATTAAAAATTTAATTTGTTATGGCTTTTGATAAAAAAAAACATGTTTAAATGTACTTAGATCAATTACATTAAGACATTTTTCCTGTTCACATCACTATAGTAAATTAGTAAGTATAAAAAAAACATGGAATGGTTTTTAGGGTTCCGTAAAACGTAAAAACGGAACCCTTATAGATTCACCATGTCTGTCTGTCTGTCTGTCTGTCTGTCTGTCCGTCCGTATGTCACAGCCACTTTTTGCCGAAACTATGAAAATTACACTGTTGAAACTTGGTAAATAGATGTATTCTGTGAACCGCATTAAGATTTCAACAGAAAAAATTAAAAAAAAGAAAAATTAGGGTTGCCCTCCATACTGAGAACTGAAACTCAAAAATTTTTTTTTCATCAAACCTACACGTGTGGGATGTCTATCGATAGGTCTTCAAAAATGATGTTGAAGTTTCTAAAATCATTTTCGTCTACACTGAATAATTTGCGCGAGAGACACTTCCAAAGTGGTAAAATGTGTGTCCCCCCCCCCTCTAACTTCTAAAGTAAGAGAATGAAAAATCTAAAAAAAAAATATAATGTACATTACTATGTAAACTACCAACGAAAATTAGTTTGAACTCGATCTGATGAGTAGTTTTTTTTTAGTACGTCATAAATACACTATTATTGAAACTTCGATCAAATTTACAACGAACTACAAGAACTATGTGTACTATGTATATAATGTTACTTGCTGCAACGGAACCCTTCATGGGCGAGTCCAACTCGCACTTGGCCACTTTATTTGAACTATAGGTAGTGTATTACTCTGAGTGCCTTGTATCCAGTAAATAACTGAAAAAGGCAGTTGATAATAATGAAAACAAAATAAATGTCGTCATAGAAAGAAAAATAGCTTTAGAAGGAATATACTGTTTTGTACTCAAGGACGGCAGAACTGCCTCCCTACAAATGGGGAGTTCGGGAGGAAAAAATCACAAAATCGGTATCGGCCGCATCCCCGCAGCGAGTCGGCCGCCAAAGCGCTCTACAATACAGCTTTGACGGACGGTCATTTAATATTAACTGTGGTTTTTCCGCAGATGGAAATGTTTTTTTTATTGGCAACGTTACGTCGTGATGAAGTGGCCGACCTGCTGTTTGTGACGCGCTCTGATGTGTTGCGGCAGAGCTGCTCTTTTACATACTCGTGTCCAATCGGGGTCGATACGTTTCAAGAGTTTGTTTTTGAATTTTGTTCGGATATTTATTTACCATTAGTATGTATGTATGTGATGATTAAATTGTATATTTCTGTCTTTTTGGTATATCTGTGACTATCTATTGGTCTAGGTATACTTTATCACATAACATTATCTATTCCCAAACTATGCAAATCTTGTTTTTATACTAAGGAAGCCATTTAGCTGATAATCTCTTTTTGGTCGTTATCTTCATTGTAGAAGGCGTCTAGTCTGTGGTATTGATCACTCGGTGCACTATGCTCTTCCACATTTCTCTGTCCTCGGCGGTCTTATAAGCCTCGGCTATTGATACGCGTAGATAAGTCAGCGTTTTTACCTACTCGGTGTGACCAGCTGGTAGGGGAGTGCCCGCATGTTCTTTTCCCATCTACTTGACCAATTATAAGCTTCTCGATGCGGTCAGGTTTCTACGAGAGTCAAGTCCAAAATAATCAAGAATTCGCTGGAAGCAAATATCAGATAGTATTGTGCCTATTTGTTGCAGGAGCACTCCTTAAAAATGAACTATGATCCTGTGTGCATTACATGAAATTTGTTGAATCCGCAACATTGACACTTACCTACATAATTTAAAATTCATAACTATTTACACACAAACACTTAGACACAGAACATACATTTGTATTCATGACACAAATGTATTTTTTTATATAGTAATGATATGTTTGCGTTTTTTTAAGTTTTTTTGGGGTTAAATGATCTTGTCTCAGCTTTTGAAGACATTTAAGGCATTACAATATAATCTATGTGTATGTTTCTTGCTCACGACTGCTAAGGATCAGTAAAATAGATGCAATAGTAGGGGCGTCATTGCATTGATAGTAGTAGTTGACAATAATATCGTTACGATACTATCTCCTAAAAATATTTGCGGGCGTAAAAGTTTCGAAGGTTTTACATATTTTTCAGTTATCGATGAAGTTGGATAGGTTTTTGATTGTCAATTATTTTTGTCGCGGATAGCCCTCGTATCTGAACAAAATTCATCCGGAACACAAATTGAAATGGAGCTGGCAATAAATTTTTAACTTTCGAACAAGTGATCAAAATCGAACTACAAAAAGTCGGTGCCGCTGAAAAGGAACGACCGCATTAAATTTATTGCTTACATTTTCGTAGTGGAAACTTTGTTCAAAATAATATTTTCGTGGAATATAATCCTTTAACTATAATTAAATAATTTGCAAAAATCTTTTTTTTCTGTACGTCGAATAATGCGCATTCATATTGGTAGCTCTGATAACAGGGAGATAGTCGAGTCTGTGGAATTCCAACCCACTAAAACTTCACTGGTCTGATCTGTTGCAACTGACAATTACAACATGGTTACCCATAGGCAAAGAGTTTATAAATCTTACTTATTTTTTATGTAAGCGCTTAGGATACTTAATTCTTTTCTCAGTTTTGTGATTTTTGAATATATACTTACAAATCTAAAAAAGGCACGTTTTTGGCTTTTAAACGCATTGTGCCATTTGGCCACATTTACTAGAACAAATTTCATAATATTAAATTTCGTATTTTAAAACTTAAGCAATTATTTGGGTTGTGTGTGTCGATAATCAGAGAAATTAACCCATCACAGTAGTTCACTGCGGCTTGGTGGGTGCTCTATAGCCATTTATCTAAAAAAAAATGTGTGTGTAATTATCGACGCATGCAAGTTATTCCTCGTGCTTAGAAGTATTTTACTGAAGTAATAACCATGGAATATTCGTAGATAACAGTCATCTTTAACACATTAACCTGAATTTAGTTACAACAATATTGACTAGCTAACTTTAGGATTTTTCATGTCAGTGTGAAGGCGTGTGACGGAGTGGTGGCCGAGGCAAGATAAACGGAGTGTGATGGGTCGACGATATCGTTTCTATCGCGGGTCGAACCTGGACTCGTTTGGCACATGACCGAAGAAGACGGCTTGATAAAAGAGATACCTATACCCAGCAGTGGAATTAAAAGGGCTGTGGATGATGGATGATAATGATGATGTGAGCGCGCAACGTCAAAAAATAAAGTATGACTTCAAAAATAATCAGTTTTATTTGTTCCAGGCAAATCGTTTACGCTCACCATCACGGTATCGACTACGCCACCTCAAGTCACGACCTACAATAAAGCGATAAAGGTCACCGTCGACGGACCCCGGGAACCCCGCTCCAAAACCAGTTAGTATGAAATTAGCTGCTAAAAATAGACAATAAGACTATTTTTGAAGGCGCTACTTATCATTAAAACAAAAAAAATGTATTCTTTTTACCCGACTGAAAGAAGGGTTATGTTTTTCGCACGTATCTTGTACTAGAAGCGCCCCGCGGTGTTACCCGCGAAGTTCCCGTTCCCGTTGTTCCCGTTATTTTTCCGGGATAAAAAGTAGCCTATGTGTTCTTCCAGACTATAATCTATATGTTTTCCAAATTTCAGCCCGATCCGTTCATACGTTAGGACGTGATTGAGCAACAAACATCCAAATTACACATATTATATATATATATTATATACATTCACATTTATAATATTAGTAGGATGTATATATATACATATATATTCCCAAGTATCTTCCAAACGGCTGAATGGATTTTGATAACTAAGATATCGTTAGATTTGTCTCAATCACCCAAATGTAGTATGTATTGTGTTTTTTACTGTTGATTTTTTGCAGTCCTCTTTTTTAAATTAAAGTTAATATCCAAAATTTAAGGTACTTTTTTGTAGGCATTAACACTAGTATTATTAATTACTTACGTAATATTTACCGTGGTTAGGTTTCTTCTTGGTAAGCACGTTCCATTGTAGATCGCATCGTCCGCGTCGTTCAATACCGTGCGAAATAGCGGGCAAGTGCATAACCTAACATTGTTTTAAAAAAGTAATAAACGCTGTGCCACTACGCCACCGCGCCGCCCTACATTAGAAAGTCGGTTACGTGTGTCCATAATGTTTTTCCAACCAAAAAGTACTCAAAATAACTAGTTAAGTTTTTACTTTAAAAAAATAAAAGCACAAACATTCACGTGCATCAATTCTATTCAAATGTGAAACTATTCGAGCAGTCCTCAAACAAAAGCTTGTTAGAGCACTTCACAACAAACAAAGCAAACCGCAAAACATTTGAAAACACAGCCCTAATGGCGGTAATTTATTAATAATTTGCGAGAAAACTGATGCTTCGCCTTTTCAGGTTCACGAACCGTGAAACGGAGGGTTGACGGATTCCTGTAGCGACTTTGACAAGGATTCCTAATTGCAATACATATTTATTAAATGTTTATTAAATAAAATCTTATGTTTAAAAATCTCGTGTCACAATTTTATATTTGTAGACAATGGTTTTATTAATTTGGTATTATTTATTTATTTGAAGTATACATCGCCTACACGTCACACACAATTTACGCATATTGTCTTAAAATTGTCTGCCATTTTGTCAATACAGCCCTTGGAAACTCTATGAAACCAAGCATCAGCAAATTATAAGCTCTCTATAAATATTATGTTCTCAGTGCGAGGATCATACTATGTCTTTTCTCATAATGACATAATCAAAGCCGCAATCACGCTGACCAAGTGTAGTTTGATTTATGTCCAAGCTTTTGAAAATTGGTGTTCCTGAAACATGTTGTTCATTTTTTAAATAAATACACGAGTGACTCACGTTTGATATAGTCAGTCCAGTCCGACTCAAGTTTCGATCGCGTCCGGCGATCTTTTTCAAGGCGAGTGCGCGCGCGCGCTCTATGCGCGCGCGTGTTCGCTGCTCGTTTAGCACTGTAAATTTATTTAAAATGTGTACCACTTTAACTTTCATGCTGAAAATGTGATTAACTATAATATGTTTTCCTTAACCGTACAGTGACAATGACAACCTACAAATTAAATAATAAATAAAACTAACAGTCGTGGCCCCAACATTTTTTCAAGATTTACAAGCAAAAAGGTTTTTTCCCGTAAAATATTCAGAAAAAGTTTGGAAATTTTCGAGGTACCTATGTATCAAACAGCAACAAAGAAACTAAATTGAATTTAAGTTGGGTTTCGTAGCAAATCGGTGAAATGTCTTAGAACAGTAAACAAAACAAAACAATTTGAATAGTTAGCGACGGCCACAGTGACGTTTATAAATGACGTAGTCCCGTCTCATCCCGTCCCCATCTCATCCCTATCTCGTCCTCATTACTTGTCAGCTCTCACCTAACGCTCGATCAATCCGTGGCGCGGAAGAAATTAAAATAATTGCGCGCCGCGGGATAGTGCCGGCCTTTCAGGGAGGCTGAAGGGTTAAGTAGCGTTAGCAACACCGGTTTTCATATGAAATTTTATAATTTTATAGACAGGTAAACTCTTTTCTGCAACTTTTTCATTTGTTTTAAGTATTCCTTAGGGCTATGGTAACCTATCTTGTTAAATTAGCATTTCAATATAGAACAAACACATTACTTATTATCTGTAGACCTTCATCGGTCTATGGATAAGTCAAGTCTGCTTAGTGTAAATAGTTAGTTACGTATGTATCGTGGTGTTATTCTCATTGTATTTAAGTTGTGTTAATAAAGGCTCTGCCCATGTAACAAAAACAAACACATACATTGCTATATATATATTGATATCTATAGAAAGGTATTTTTGTGCCGCTATGACAAAAGTACATATTTTTATTAAATCCTGATTTGAAAAAAAATTATGTATATTGCAAAATTTTGGTAAAATGTAATATCTATTTTTTTTTCAACTAAACAATGCGTAAATTCGGAGAAACATCATATATAAATAATTTACCGAAGATATAATAAAATAAATATTAAATATATAAAATAAATCCAAGTATAAATAGGTAAGTTCACTCAACATAATAATAGAATTTCTAAGGTATAATAGAAAAATGACGCAGTTTCTTTTTGTTCGATTGTGGTTTTTTGTTTAATGTTGGTACTAATTATTGTTTTGCCATCCGTACTTCTAGCTCACTAGACGAATGTGAGGGCACAAAGGAGGCTGCTGTAATGAATCGGTTGTTTAATTAATTAGTCAAGAAAGGGCTGGGTGGGGGTACCCTCCCCTCCCCCTCCACCGTGTGTGCATGCCCTGCATATTGATTTATTATGCGAAGCCCGGGACGATATATTATTTAATTCTAGTAAGTTCCGACGCATGTTAACACACCCGTGCTTGAATTGTTAGGAATCGGTAATTAGATAGGAATAAGTTTGTTACATAAGTGTAATGTACAAGATGGTGGTGCATATTTAAGTTTATTTGATTATTAAGGGTCTGTAGAGTAGCAGAAAAGCGTAGTGGCCTCATAGCCTAGAACGTACGATTTTCAATGGTTAGGTCGTAGGTTCGAATCCCGTCAGAACTTCTGAGTATTTTTTCAATGTACAGATTTGAAATAAGAATTACATACCAAAGATACCAAAGGGATATTTGAGCTCAAAGTGGTCAGTATGACAAACCACTAATTTCACATGTAACGACCTAATAATTTAAAAAATAATATTTCGATGTCACGATGTTTGTGTATCTCTTAAGGTTGTTTTTTAAAGTATTGCCTTAGAATTTACTTCCCCGCGGTGAAAATCACGCGTTGCCCAAACTACTACTAATGTCTTTATATTACAATTTTACCCCGTAAAATTGTAAAGGTAAAATTGTCAACAACTTTGAACGTAACATTTAAATAGAATCAAGAGTCTAAAAAGTAAGTTTACACATTCTTGTTTTAAAAATTATAAAAAATCTATTTTGTACGAGGAAGAAATGCATTTACGCATATCCTAAAGCATATCCCTAAACTCAAGGATACACTCAGGTTTTGTCGGACTCTGCACTGCTAGTGGTAACCCAGCCGACTAAAACCTCCACGGGATTCGGCCTTTGCCACATACGGCAGGAATGCGAGGACTCTTTCGCATTCTCTCGCGAACCCGGCCTAACCTAACCCGGCCTACTCTGCCCATATTTCCTCTGCGGCCGCGATGTTCGCCAATTACATCGCAATTCTATTGCGCCGGCGCCGCCTACGCAACAAGATCTCTCTTGGCCGCATCGCTATAGACTCGGGGTAAACCCTAAGCGAGCAGTCCCATCTCAGCTCTACACCACGAGTGCCTTTTTGGAAAAACTTGAGACTATTACTTGGCTAGACCAAGTAACGTTCCAAAGTTTATCCAGTCCCGTCCCTCTCTAGAGCTCTTATACGTAGCCTACTGCTCAAAGTGCAAGAAGCGCCCATAAAAGTTCTCACTACGCCCGGGATTATCGTTCAGTCAATGAGATCTCACCAAGGAATGTTGTTGAGTGGTCCTCGGGAACCACGTGGAGGTTTCTAAGCTATGCACCCTAACTTTCATCCCAGTTGTCAACCCTTTGCAGCCTTTTCTGCTGAAAGTAGCTTATGCTCTTTCTCAGGCTATAAGACTGTCTCTGCACAAATGTCTCTCAACAAATTTCAATGAAATCAGTTGAGTAGTTTAAAAGTGAAAGCGTAACAGACAAACAGGCTACTTACGGATTTACAATGTTAGTTAGAATGTTAACAGTATTTTGTAAGTTATTACCCATTACTTTGAGATTCAAACCCATATTCATACCGAAATTAGATGTAAACCAGATCTTGCTTACAAAACCGCAACACTAGCACTGACCCTTTCTGAATTTTATTGGCTGCTGTGATGATTGGTTGTGCTTGTAAGTTTCAATATAATCCATTTAATACTTTAGAAGTGTAATCGCCCCATTAATAAAATGTATTACCTTTACATATTATATTGAAATAGGTACCAATATGTTAGTTTGATCCATTATTGATATACCACACACATAATAGCATATTTAAAAAAAATACAACATAGGTTTACTTTCAAGCGTAAACTTATAATAAGTAGTACCTACTAGCAGTGCCCTGCAGTTCTACCCGCATAAAACCCGTTCCCATTATTTTCCCTGAATAAAAAGTAGCCCATGTGTTCTTCCCGCCTATAATCTAACGGTGTTCTAAAGTTCAACTTTAACCGTTCAGACGTTTGAACAACAAGTGTTCAAACATCTAAGTATCCAAACTTTGACGTTTATAATATTACTAGGATTCAACTGCCGTCTCGCCTGATGTTAAGCGAAGATGCGGTCTACGATAAAGCATACTTACCCAGAGGAAACCGATTCGCTCTAGACGTAATACACCAAAATTTTAATCATCGGGAAAACCCCACTCAGGCAACTTTTATAACAAACAACAGTTCTAATCACAAAAGTAGAGTCTAACCTAAGCACTGGAATCATTGAAATGTCAATCACGAAACGATGAGCGTTTTCGACCTACGCCTAATCCGATAGAAAAAAAATGCTATGAGCAATGGGTATTCAATACTTACAAAGATATATGTTTGGAGCTCAGAATTTGTACGAAGTAATCCATTGCATAAACATACATAAAAGCTACAGTAATAAATACATAATATGGGTGGACATTTTTCACACAAAACCATCTACCCTCAAACTAAGCAAAGTTTTTACAATGAAACATCTAAAATTTTAATATGAAACGAAACTTTTTATATTATATGTAAAAACACTCAGAAACTGAACAAATATATGTAGGTAAGTATTCACCACACAAATATGTGCCCTGGATGGGAATTGAACCCACGACCCACGGCTTCGCAGGCAGACTTACTACCAAGCCACCAGGCCAGCCACAATGAGCGCCAAGCCAGGTCTAGTCCATAAACTGCTTATTACATCGCAGTACTGACCCTTTCCCTATTTTTACGGGCCGGGTGGGTGGTTCGTTTTACCGCTACCGCTGGCAGCCAGTAGCCGCCTTCAATTTAATATTCGTCGTTAACGATGTTTTTCTTAAGGCAGCTATTTTGGGTGCGCGAGCGCAGACCACCCGCGCTTGGCGCTTGCTGGCATTGTTTACAAGGATGCAAGGTTTATTGGTTACTTGGGCTAGGATGTTCAGTGCATTGTTACATGGGTGCATGATACAATGATTGAAATGAAATGAAATTTATTAGGCATTAACAAACATTTGAAGTTCACAGATTAGTACAGATTATCTATCCTTGATTGGTAATTCAGATTGAGAAGCATTGTTACCCAAGCTAGGATTAAACCTTTGTTATGGCGTAACAATACCCTCCTCCGGACACGATAAATGTAAATACAATTTTAAAAAGCTAAATTTTATCTTACTTTAAATCTAATTATACAAAAAAAATAATTAAAAACTTACTTGTAAATAATTGATTAAGGAAAAACAAAGTATAATTATCACAAATAAAAGAGCTGGGTGAGCATGATGAATGTATGTGTGTGTGTGTGTATCCGTGTGTGTGTTTGTGTGCATGGTGATTAATTATTATTTTAATGATGTGAATTCTGTTAAAAAGTTTACCTACCTTATTTTTATCTATATGTACATTAATACGTGAGAAACTTTGTGTCCATTTATTCGAAAATTACGCGGACAGAGGAGTATAAAAGTTACCACGCTTATAGTTTACATAGAGAAGAAGGAGAAAGAACATGGAGTGCATAATACATTTTATCAATTACTCGTACATATTCAAAATATATAGGTACATTAAATCAACACACTAGCATGTATTTCACACACACGTACCTATTTTTTATACATTTCTGTTTGTATAAATTATGGTTGAATTTTGTCTACAAAGCGACCAATAGTTATCTACAAAGTTTAAATAAAAACAAAGTTTGACAACGCACCGACTTTGTGTAAACTTTGCAGTTTTTTTTACCCCTAAAAAGCATGCATAAGACCTCCATCACGCCTAATGTTAAGTATCAATGCGATCTACAACGCAAGACTCCTACTTGGAAGAAGTTGATTCACCATCGACTTGTAGATACTATATCAATATTGTATCCATCAGTAAAACCCCAATGAACCAACGCATTACATATCCTACGCTCTTAGTAGAACTCTTTGGAATGTCGACCATAAAATGATGTCGCTTTATCAAACTACGAGCAGTCCGATAGAAAAAAAGGCAAAATGAATCAGTTGGTGGATAGATTAGGTGATCACAGCACACCTAAGCACCTGATAACCTTGCATCTTTGCCGCGATGTTCAAGACTTTCAAGTTAAGCCAATGTTAAGAATCCAGAGTTAAAATTTGGAACACGGTTAAAATGTAGTTTCAAGTACCACATAAGATTTTTAAGAAAATAACAAGAAAAACAAGAAAATAACAGAACAGAAAAGTATGCGGGTAAAACCATGGGGCGCCTCCTTACTCGCAAATTTCTCACTCTACATTGTCTCTCTTTATTCTCCACGGAGCACGACATAGTTCAATTCTGTGCCATTTTCAATTGTTACCGAAAAGGGTTGTTTATTATTCAATGCTTAGAAGACTGCGTTCAAAACATAACTAATATGTAAATACATCACAACAAGTACATGTAAACCCATAACGACAGTACTAAGACCAGTTTGGACATCAGCCCATGGTACATTTTTATTTAATTCATGGGTAAGTAGCTCACGAGTTAAATGAACGTTCCAATGAGACTTCAATTTCAGCCGTAACCGACGGCTTTTTTCAAGAAGAGTGCGATGCGATATTACAGCACTGTCATCACCCTGAGATATCATAGACGATCATTTTTCTCCTGCACTGAAAATACTGTCATTCTAACCGGAATCCAGTAATATTGACAAAGGTGTGGTTGGTATCTTCTCTCGCGGATTCTTCATAAGTTTTGTCTCTAACTAACTAATGTTTTTTTGATAGAAAAATAGTTTGGAGAGGCCTTTAGGTATAAGCAAAACATAGCTTTGTTAAATCGTACAAAATAACAACCATGGCATTTTCAAATTTGTAACTAGACAAGTTTTAATAATTAAAAAACACATAAGTAAGCCCACTCATCGGTAGCGAACGCCAATTGACAGATCCAGACACACACATAGATATGCAATTGGATTCTCAACGCACCCAACGTACGCTTTGGTGACCCCTGCATCAGGGATGGCACAAATTGCAATAAAAATCTTTTTTGATAGTGTGACTAGATTTATAGACAATGAAAATTCGGAATCAAGTATAATCTAGTTAATAATAACGGAATAAGACCCTGATATTGTAATGTAGTTTCAAAAACGAATACACAACCATTGAGGAACACTGTTAGTCAAACTTGATATAAGCTTTGCTTAGTTTGGGATCAGATGGTGTTTGTGGTATGTGAAATGTCTTCCAATCTTTATTTATTTAGTTACACAAATTTTCTTTACAAAATTGTGTTGAAAATTGTTAATCAAATGTTCGAGACTTTTTACGTTACAGGAAGTTAAAGAGACAAATAATAAGCCTTAGGCATGGCATTAGGCCTAATGTCTAATTATGTTTTATGTGATATGCACAGAAATCTAAATAATATTATTTAGATTTCTGTGGTGATATGTTATATTATTATTTAATTGGTATCAGTAATTTATTTTGACCTGACATTTTATTTTATTCTATTCTAAATATTCTATTCTATTCTAAATGTGAATCAGACTTTTTGTGTGGGAAAACACGACAGTTACAACCCTATCAAGCACACATGCTCAATTCCCGCGCTAAAGGTTCGAGTGTATAAATCAACGGCGCAACAATTACACACTTTCATGGCAAGTTGGAATTAGAAACTGTCATTTGCACCGTTCGAGGGGAAATAGGGGGGAGTGGGGTGGAAATGGAGGGAAAAATAGGGTGCGTCGTGCGGGCAAGGGCTATTGTACCCGTGTGGACCTGATTAAAGGATTACCAAGGGGTGCCGTCCGGTCTAGTTAGATTTATTATTCCAAGTATTTGTAATAGTTAGCCGTGCATGTGTGCGTCCAGACAGCCTGAGAATGCTTTTTGTTTAAGAGCATCGAGTGGCGATCGATTTTAACTGCAAGGAGATTGTGTGGTCAGGCGGTGTTCTGTAGACGGTAAAGTAATGTGGGATTTGTTTTATTTAGTTATTGCTTTAAGGATGTTAAAAGCTACTATATGCGAATATTTGTTTAGATTATTCACGTTTCAATCCCTTCGTGGTTATTTTCTTGAATAGGCAGGTTTGTTCTTAACTTTCAGATGCATGTTCGTCTTGACTTTTTAAAGTGAAAACTTCTTTTGGCCCGCCACCACGTATAACGGCGCGCCATAGACAGATTTTTCACTCACAAAGAAATCTTCTCGTAAAATCGGGACCATGGCCATTGGTCTAGATGGCCATGGCCACGTCCTCTCGTTTCACCCGCGTAGTTTCCCAAGTAAGCTATCAAGTTTTGAGTTATAAGTTTTCACTTCTATCAACCGTACCTATGACTGCCAATTTTTTTTTAAATAAATCGATTTGATTTTACTCAACAATACAATGTTATATTTGGACTCGTGAAAGTCTTGAGCAAATTTATGCAAAGAATGTAATTAGTGCTAATTCAGGTGTTGTAATATTACGGTATGATATGTTTATCCTTTCATAAGCCAATGAGAGTCGAATCGCTACAGTAAGCTCCAACACCGCTTGTATACCTAAAACTAGGTATACCTAATATCTACGTACAGGGTTGCAGTATAGCTAGTAGGTACCTAGTCCTTGATTAGTGTCGATTGGCTCGCTACGCAATTCGGAAGTGCTGAGTCGCGAGCTCTGAATAGTGAATCAGGGGTGTTCATTTTGTGCGTTTATATGTATGGTTTTACACATGGTTTTGCGTCGTTGTTGTATTCTGTTTTTAATTATGTGCATTTGGTATCACTATATTTTGTGGGTAGTGCCTTCCAATAAGCGTTGTTGTTGCGTTGTCCAGTGCGTTGTTTGTCATTATCAAATTATTTGTTCCAAAACTTTACTAAGCTAAACTTCTGTATCTTTTAGGTCGATAGTAACTATAGGTGGCCTAGTGAATAGATTTCTCCAATTTCAGAATAGTGAGGTTCAGTTCAAATCTTGCCTGTGATTTTGAGCATTTACCAAGTTACCTACCTAAGTACAGGAATATCGTGATCGACATCTTTCATCCAGCAAACCACACTTTACTTAACCAAACACGAGTTGAGTCAAGCCCTTTCATTTGATACCCATATTGAGGGAGTTGTGCGAAAATATACATTGTTATGCCGGTAGTCATTTTAGCTTCAAACATAGCTCCGTAGACCAACTCACCTTTAAAACAAAAAAACCGGTTCATCCGTTCGGTAACTACGATGCCAGATGCAAACACACGCATAGACACGTCAAACTTACAACACCCGTCGTTTTACCGTCAGGGGTTAAGCATTGGAAAACCCAAACAGATTTTGGTGTCACACTTCGTTTCGCTTTTCAAAGGGTTTCACTTTTCTCCCTTGTAACCTATTAGATAGACGAGAACAACAAATAGTCCGTCAAGATCGACACCCCACCAATCAGCTGAATATTCAGTACGAACGCACCGTCCTCCCGACACTCCGACACCCTTCGATTTGTCCCGAGACACTCGATAATTCATCGACACTCGCGCGACAGTCCCCGAGCACATGTTGGAAATTAGTGCAGGTACCGAATCCGACAACCCGATTTGTAACTCGATGCTGTATGTGAAGATTGGGGTTAAATTTGTTAATCGTTTTACTACCTTTACTACTATTAATAAGTAAAATAGGGTACTGGACTGGGTAAAAAATACACCATCCTAATTAGTCCGTTAGCTAGATCATGGAAAAATATTGGACACGTATTTTTTGTTTTTTCATAATATTACAAATCGTCAAAGATATAGACCATCAAACTTCGAGAGTGGGGGGTCGCGACGTCACTCGTGAGTAAAAATCGTACTCACAAGTGACGTCACACGCAACTTCTAAGCGCTGTATCTTCGTCATTTTTTGTTTGTGAAACAAAAGAAAAAATACGTGTACAATATTTTTTGGCAATCTAACTGACGGGCTTCTTAGTTTTTTTGAGGATTGTACCCTATTCAATAAGGAGTGGCTAATAGAGAACCAATATGTTAAATTAATATCCTTTTGTAGTGGTATGGCTCTTTGCAGAGTCCAACCTGGGGAAGTATCATGCTTTTGCTTAATTGTTTCTATTAAAATTATTATCAATTTAATTATTAAGTAAAATTTTTCAAACCATGAAATCAAACTATGGGTAAAGTTTTATTTTAATTAAATGAGTTGTTTTTGCGTGATGCGCGGCCTAAATACAAACAGACAGACAGGAATAAAAAACCTAGTTTTGGCATCAAATCTCAATTTCCAAAATATAACGGGTCGTCCGTTATAGTTTCATTGAAGTGTAATTAAATATGCTGGCGTATAAGAAAATTGCTATTAGATGATGTGAGATATATTAACAGATATCGATTTTTATTATTATTTTTAATAAATTAATTGTTACATGCTACGATTAATTAATTCACGTGGAACTCACGTGTGGTATGATGTGTCCAGCATAACTTAAGTTTGTCCGTTTGGCACCGCAGGCTTCGGTCATGCGGTTCTAGAAAAAAGCTGTCGGATGGGATTGAAACTTAAGTCAGACTGCACCGGCCATTTCACACGATATTGATTTATATTATTTTAATTAACTTAACTGAAGGACAGCTAGTATCGTACTGATGTAGTGTTGTCTCTCCTAGGGCAGCAGCAACAGTTCCACTTCGCGTTTGGTCAGCGCCCGTTCCCGTTTCCACCTGACCCGCTCGGCGGGTTTCGAATGCCGCCCATCACTACGTGTCAGAGTAAGTACAGAAATGATTAAATATAACAATTAATGTACCTATAATTAATGAAATTGTTTATTTCAGTGATATACATTTGGGTATCGCTAATTTCCCAAACTAGGTGTAGAGCACACCTTTATTTTGGGTATTAGTATTATATCAGCTATCTGGCCGCCATAGTACAAGCTATGCTTAGTTTGGGGTCAGATGGTGTTGTGTGAATTGGCCACCAATATGTATTATTTGTTTTAAATCAATTTATGTACATTTCATCAAAATTAGTCAAATATTCGTTTGTCTAATGTTTGTCTAAAAATATCCTCAAAAAGCCGTGGTAGATTGGTGGTTGGAAAGTCCGATTCCACAATCTTGAGGTAGGTGGTTTCAAACCCGGCTGAATCTCTGAATATTTCACCAAGTGTAGATATACGCGTGTATCATTACCACTGGCTTTAGCGGTAAAGGAAATCATCATGAGGAAATTGGTGTGTACCAAGAAGTACTTCTTTCGAAGATATCCATCTCTTCTCACTGTCCAACAGGTACTTGGCTAGCGTGAAGCCTCGAGTCCCAGCTGTGGAAACATAGAGTAGGCTGCTTATGCAGCATATGCCGTAAAAGACGTGTGTAGTGTTTAGTTCTCCGAAATTCTAGCAGGTACATGGAAACCACAGTTATTACATCTTAGCCGTATACCTAACAAGAGACAAAGATGTGGTAGGTACCTACTTCTTTAAAGGAACTCAATACAGAGTCCTACGTCCTACCACATCACGAATTGATAAGTATGGGTGTTCTTGAAATGAAGTATAGGTAAATCTTGTTACTTATACAGTTTTTTCTTCCATGGTAGGCAAAATTTGAGAAAATTATTAACCACACTAACTAATAAATATAGGTTAACAAAAACGGTATTTCATATAATGCACATAAAATTGTCCACGCAACCATTACCATTTTACAACTACTTTAAGAGTTCACCAAAACATTCGCTGAAACGAAATAAAAACCAAAGGAATCAATTTAAAGAGAATGAAATGACCGCAAACCAAAAATCTAAAACGGAAACGTTAGTTTAAAAGTGAATGAGTCACCAAACCGTGCGGCGGAGCTAAACTACGTTCACCAAAGCGCGGATTCAATCAGCTCCCAGCAAAAAGAGAAGCGAACTGACTGCGGACGCAATCGAACAAGCATGCACCGACTCCGGGCAAATCCTCTACCCCAAAACAACTCATGCGGCGGCGGAAAATAAAAACGTTCGCAAATCGACGCTACGGTATCGAATAATAAACCAGGCAAATGTGAGGCAGTGCCTAGCTTTGAGGGTTCGTGACAAAATCGATCTTTTGTTTTGACGTTCAGTTGTTTTCTTTTACAAGGTTGCTGAAAAATAATGTTACGGTTTTGCGATTTTTGTCTAACTGTATTGTTGCTAGTATGAATTTTATTTATTTTATTGTATACCAGTTGCACCCACGGTAGGTACATCCTGCTCCTTGACAGTTTTTCACAATGATTTATGTTTGCTAAACACGATTCACACAATTCTATAATTTAACGAAATATTTGGCGGAAACCACTAATATAACGGGATAAAAAAGCATTATTACTAATACATATAACAATGAGACAATGAGACAATATAACAATACATTACATAGGTATAGTACATTATTTTATAGGGACCTACTTATTTGTTTGCTAAACTCAACAAATCACGTGCCTAGCGGAACCTATCGTTTAAGTTCGCAATGTTTGTTTATGTCTCGGTTTACCATCAATATCATTTATCTGGGAACCCTAGAACATTCACAGATCGACGCTACGCGCATATCGCATAAAAACCACCTCCGATCGCAGCCAAAAACGGAACTGCGATACCGAAAAATAAAAGCCAGTAATACTGAAAAAATAAGCGCACGCAAAGCGTGGACGGCGATCGGCCCTCGACATCTTTATAAGTGCACGCCGCGCTACCGCAAGTATTGTTTTCGATTACTGGCAGCACCGAGCGTTCATTTTGATACGACGCAAATTATTTATCACACGGCTATCGAAAAAAGGAATTTAATTGGATGGTTGTTGGAAAAACCAACGTTTGTCTGTATGGCCTTTAAATAATCGTAAGCTAACCGTCTGATCATCGGATGATCTTTAGCAAGGTGTGCATGAGCCAAGGAAGGTTTCTGAGTTAGTACGACCAATTTTCGATTTGATAATAATAATATGGGTGGATAATTCACAATATGTGGTGTAGCAACGCGCGCAGTGTACACCAGGTGACAGATAAATGTAGTGTATTTTTTTTTACTTGCTTGCAACATAATGCAGCAGTATAAGCAGCCCGCTTTATGTTTCCACTACTAATAGACTACAGGCCCGTGTACAAAATTTACGGGTCAAATGAACCACCAGGAGACATATGCAGGATGATAGAAGAGTGTAAAGTACTAAGATTCAGCACTATGCCGTCACTTATAAGCTGTCCAACTGGGTGTGATTGAAGAGGGGGGGTTGCAACCCTCTACCATTTCTCCTTGTCGCATGATTTTTGTACGGCATTGCGAAATAATGGATTAGAAGAGGTATTGAAACTGTTTGGAACCAATGCCGTACTTAATCAAATGACCAAATTTACTCTGTAAATTACTCGTACTCTGGAAAATTTTCCGGCAAACTAATAATTAAAAAGTTAAAATTTATAATTTTTATAGTTTCAATACCTCTTTTAATCTATTATTCCGCAACGCCGTACAAAAATTATGCGACAAGGAGAAATGATCGAGAATTGCAACCCCCCCTCTTCAATTGCACTCAGTTGGACAGCTTACAAGTGACGGCATAGTGCTGAATCTTATTACTTTATACCCTTCTATCATCCTACATAGGTCTCCTGGTGGTTCATTTACTACGTAAATTTTGTTCACGGGCCTGTGGTCTATAAGGCTTAGAGCCTTTTTTCACTCGGCCATAATTCATTACGCTGCGCTGGCCAAACGTGGGTTGATAGAAGTACATGTATTCGAAATACCTGTCTTTTTGAAACATGCCTTCTTCATAAAGGCCAATAGTAAATATAAACTTGTAGATACGTACATCTTCACTTGGAAAAGTACTGATAGTACTAATAGAGGTGTAAGCGAGATTTAAACGTAAGATCTTTCGATTGTGAAATTGAACGTTATCGGTACTAAGCCATCACGGCTTGATGTAGCAGTACATTATGTCTGGGAGGTACCACAATCTTTACATAATGGCTATTCTACCGTCAAGCAGTAATGCACAAGTACGTTTGAAGAACAATATTTCCAGAGAAATTATAGGGTATAGAGAGAAAATATCTACCTATATCTAGATAACGAGCGCAGTGCAATGCTAGGTTATTTTTTGAACTCCTTATCTGCCAATAGCTCCATGACACTATTATTTTATGGGCAGGCGTGTTGGGTACTATCAGAAACTTTTCCTGTTCGGTAAGATCTAATATGCTAAATAAATAAATATTGGTGGATAATTCACACACAACACCATCTGACTCCAAACTAAGCAAAGCTTGTATGACGGCGGCCAGATAGCTGATATAATACTTTATATAGTTTTAAATACATACTTATTATACATAGAAACACCCAGACACAGTGCAAACATTTGAAGTCATCACACAAATATTTGTGCGAATCGAATCGAACCCACGACCCTCGGCTTTGCAGGCAGAGCTACTACCAACAAAACTAAAACTAAAAACAAAAATGAAAAAATGTTTATTGTGCCAAAACAAATATATAAATAAAGATATGCGACAAAATAATCCATCCAATCCAATGTATTCTGACATAGTATTTTTCTTGCAGATATGAGTCAATTCGGGCTTAGTTCGAGTAACTCCCACTGGGGCTACGGCGGCGCAGGCGCATACCCGGCGTACCTACCCTCCTGCGCCGCGCCGGCCGCGTCGCAGTTCAACCCTCCCGCGCTCGGCTTCGGAACCTCCGTCACGGATCAGACGCCTACGCAAGACTTTACTGCTAATAATACTGGTAAATTATGATTTAATCCTACAATCCTAGTACCACAAATTCGCTTATGTGCCTAGTCATTTACGCATCTTTGGTATGGGTCAACTAAGTACTTATTATAATTAATTTGATAAACGGGTAGCTCACGTGAAATATAGTCGGTCAATCCGACTCAAGTTTTGGCTGCGTCCGGCACTGAGTGCCAAACGGGCAGCCATCGCGCGCGTACACTCTCCTTGAAAAAGGCCACCGGACGCGGCCGAAACTCGAGTTGGATTGACCGAACATATTACACGTGAGTTACCCGTTTACCTAATAAATATGTGTAACAATCACGTTAATTTTAATATTAAGTACTTATTAATTGGAAACTTTAGAGACGCGCCAGGAGACTCATAAACAACGACATTCTTGTTCGAAAAAAATATACATTAAAATACAGATCTTCAATATTGCCATAACCCGTAATTGGCTAGCCGTTTACCTATGGCTAGCTTTTCTCTATTTGTAACTCGAAAAGGCGACACAGTTTTAATGCTAATGTTCTCAAGACTTAAAGAAGTCAATACTCTTCGATGGATATGTCTTCAAATCGAGAGTGATTCGAATGTTGTATCCTCCATCGTCATGTGATTAAACTCTCTCTCTAACTAATCTATGACGTAGTAAATAAATTGAATAAAAAAAATTCGGACTACATATTTTCTAACAAGTAACAAAATTAATTCTACCTCAAAAGAGAACAACTCAAAGCAAGAGATCGTAACTGAAACTTCTTCGAACTACATTGTTTCGATCGAGTTTCCAATCCATAGTTAAACGACACTATTCCAGCGTTGTTATAACATGGGTATATGGTATTTTGGGCTCGCTTCGGCAATAAATTCATCGCAGTATCGGACACGTCGAGCGCTGTAAATTATAATGAGTGCCGGGTGATGTCCGGTCGACGGCCGATGAGCTGTCCTACGAGAGGTATTCTGTGCGAGGCGATCATATTAATTGATCATAATATCTTATCACACAGGCTTATGTCCAGCAGGAAGTCTAACACCGGTTTGAAGGGCGATGTTTCCAGATAAATTACAGGGCTTAGAGATATAACAACTTAGATCTCTGGGTGACGTGCGCAGTGCGGTGCTAGGTAATGATTTTGGCTCTTCATGTTCAAATAGCTGCGTGTCACTGTGCTGTTATGTGGCAGGCATGTTGCTTACCATCAGGTACATGTCCAGCTCGTCTCGTCACTCTTTAAAAAAAAACTCTATAATTTATCCTAACTAATATATTATAAATGAAGAGTGTATTTATTTGAACGCGCTAATTATAACTTATATTAATAGCAATCGGTATCAAAATCTATTGTTGTTTAATTTCTTGAATTTTTGTGAAACTTAAAATGATAAATCAAGCGTTTGTGACTGTGTTATTTCTTCTGTGTGTGTGTGTGAACTGTGTGAAAGTTTCCTACATTTTCGAGAATACTGAATTCCCTAGCAAAAGCCTTGAACTACGCACTTTTGTCAGTACCGTAAATAAATTAATTAATACAGTATAGCCACGCAGAATAGACAAACGTGATGGCACGGTCCTTACATTCTTGTCTCACTGAACATAAGTTCTAAATATACCTAGTGTTACGACTGCATGAACAATTTAATAGCATTCTCTATCTTTGTATCGCTTGTAGCGCGTATTACAGTAGCGATATCGAGGAGGATGTAAGTCGTAAAATTGTTGGTAGATTTAATTTCACCCTGGTTTAATGAGTCGTTGTCTGGTGGCGAGATGGAACAATGTTTCACTGTGTTTACAATATAATCAGAAGGTAAACAAACGTGTGAGGTGCTTGTTTAGATTTAATCTCGAATAGCTTTATCAGTCTGCTGTAAATTTGTTATGATTAGGTAATATTATAAATTTAAATAAACTTGTTCGAAAAAGAGAACAGCGCCACAAAAGTTGCTAGCTTAGTTTTTATCGGATACGTTTCGGAAAGTATGTAACTGGTCTGTATGATCTGCTCGTAGCTTGCAAAAGTGACATTGTTTCATGGTTTACTTTCAAATACCTAAATGTTTAACTACGTCTTTGTGATATAAACATCTGCGCCTGCGGTGAATGCGTTACCTGAATACTTTTCTGAAACTTCGAAATAAACTTCTCGGATTTTTTTGTCTTACCCAAATATGGTGTAATCCTATAATATGATTTTTAACACTAACATTTCTTTGGCGCAGTTCTTCCTGATACGACGGGCGTGGACCTAGACCAGCAGCTATCCGGCCTGGTCGGCTCTTCACCCTCGCACCACAGCAGCTTGCTTCCTCGATACAACAACAACGCTGACTACAGCCTCTCCACCGGCCCCCGTTCTCTCAGCGACAACAGCTCCCAACCAGAATCACCAGTGCAAGATGACCTACTTACTTCAAACACCACTCACATAGGACACAATCACACAAATAGCTCCAATTTCCCATCCCTCATGGGTTCCCAGAACACGTCTTACGGAAGCAGTAACTGTAACAACTCCTTGTACCCAGTATTACCAGCTAGTCTACTATATAGTCAATTGTATACGGCAGCCAATCAGAGCCACAACTTTCACCCGCTGCATTCGAACTCGATACATTCAACACAGAACCACCATAATGAGTTACAGACAATGATGGATCAGATTTCATCGACGACGAACAACCATAGACAGCACAATCACGGGCAAGAGTTGTTATTAGGAGGTGGGAATTCTTGTGCAGCGGCTGCTAACAGAGGCGATGATGGCCGAGTTAATAACTTAGGACAAAGAGGCAACCCTCAACCCGACAGTAATGCTGTATGGAGACCTTACTAAAATCAGTGTGACACTTCTTTCTTTCCATCAATGTGATGTGGGACAATGTAGCAGTGATTTGCATATGTGATGAACAGGAACTGACTTATATCTTAGAAGAGTAGCTGGTCACATAATCAGCTTTAAGTTGCCACTTGGAATGACTTGGGGACGTTCGAGACATTCGATAATCTGTCGCTTTGACCAAGTACGAGTTAGTGGATAGGACATGTCTTGAGCATTTCTTCTTGTAGCTGGTTTCCTCATGGTTACCATAGCTTTTAAAACCACACCTGCATTTGGAAAATTACTTCGTCACAAAACCGGACGTTTTTACCACCAAACATATTCAATTGTCATGAACGGGAACCAGTTTATGTCCTAGATGATATCTAGCTGATTATGATCTCTTAAAACAGAAGACGTAGAAGTAGTTTTCGATAAGAAAGAAGTTGTCAATAAATGATGGTTTTTGAGAACAACGAAATAAACCTCGATGAAGTATTTTAGATAAATGTAATAATGAATTAAGAGTGTATTATAGTACGACGTTTTTGATGTTCACTCCCGTCCTGAGATTATACGATTTTGGTTTATAGGGCAAGATAGAGATTAAGGAAATTTCATCAGATGTTAAATGTCCGCCTTGTTTTGTCGAACTGTGAAGTGAATCCAAATTTATCATTTTCATTACTAAACTGACGAGCTGATTATTTAGTAAATGTAATTTTATTTAAGATTTTCAAAGTTAAACTGCGTATCATTCACAAAAAATATCTAATTATCAAAACTGTACTGAAAAAGGTATCTGTAATATATATTTCTAAAATTAAAAGTTTCTAAAAAGTAATGGCTATAATGCAGAAAAGATAATTTAATATTTAAGTGTATCTAAATAGTAGCAAGAAGATAATTAGTTTTTGTGTGACTAATACAATTAAAAACTCAAGTGACATTACAAAAGTATTTATTCTTTAAAAATTTGAACGAAAAAAGAAGTATCCTTGTTAACCACATTCTTATATTTTCTACTGAAAATGTTCTGATGTACCATTCTAAAAAGTATTTTGGGCTGCCAAATTATATAGTAAGAGCTAATTTATTTTTCGTCATTTCAAGCTTGGCCCCGAAGAATAGTTTTCTAGTAAGATGCCTATTACTGGTAGTCTACGTAATCCAGTATAGTCATTCGTCATTCTACCAAGTTTTAGCTAATTCTTATTAACTGTTATCGGTTTAGTGACATGTAATCACCCCATTCCCACTTTTTTCTTTTTTTCTGGGCAGACAAAAAAATTGTTTTGTTTTATCCGAGAATACTAAATTGCAATCAAAAGTACGCCACATGTATACAAAATACCTCAATACCTTTTAGTATGAGTTTAATTTCTACAATAAGGTGTACAAAAAATCTGCATTCCCTTTGGTACAACGTCCAATCCCAACAACATCAAATATCGTTTAAATCTCTGAAAGGCAGTTTAACTTCGAAAATCTTTCGATCACTTTATGTTTAATTTTGTGTAAATAAAAATTGTGAATAATTTGTTGTAAATGCATCTTGTAAAGTGCAATAGATGTGCAATTATCAAGTTGAGTAGGTGTATACTAAAATTAGTTTTAAGTAAGGATATCTGTTGAAGTATGTCAAGTCTGTCCATTTGTAGATATCATAGATATTTGTCTTTGTTAAAATTATTTTATTAGTATATTTTTGCTTATTACGGCTTACAAAATGAAATGTAAAAATAAAATGTTAGGTTCTACACAATGTATGACCGTTGAGGCAAGATGGTCCAACCTAGTCATCATCGTTAGTGGCCTGATTATATTTTCTATGTGAATTATCTCTATTTCAAAGAGTTTATTCTCACTCCGGACTCAAAATAACTTTTATTAGAAATGTAAAGCAATTCAAATATATTGACAATTAAGTAACGATCTAGACTCAGAGTAGATATCTTAATTGATATTCTCCTTTGACCATGAATAAAGCCAGGGCGTGCCATTCGTACTTGAATTAGACTACTACTAACACGAATTAAAGCATAAAAAAACCCAACCGGTGATGTGTTGAATATCTATGATTCCATGATTTTTATATCTGTATAAAGTAGCAAATGTCGAGTTGCCAAGTTGAGTAGAATGCGGGTAAATAGAGTCGAAATTCAATGTCGAGTTAAAGTAAGGTATGGTACAGTACCAGACTCCAAACGTCATGGTACAGTACCGGACTGTACTGTCGAATATAAAAAAGAAAAGTAATGTGAACACACAAATGAAATGCAGGAAAATTCAGTGCGTTATTAGTCTAATAGTCACGTTTTTTGCCTAAGCGTGTATACCGTTGTCTCGTCCGGCGGGAGGTAAACAAGATGGCGAATTAGTCCTACATAATGTTTTCAATATTCACAAATCAGGGACTGACTTGTATAGTTGTATCCTTTATTTGAATTTGGCTGTAAAAGTCGCAATTAAAAAAATCGTTAGTACCATTCTTGGTCCTTTCATACAAAACATTTCTCTATACATTCTTGATCAAATCTTGTGCGTGCATAATAGTCAACATTATTCCGGGACTCGGAGACTTCTCTCAAGGTAAGATTCAAAGTGGTACTCTACCATCCTGGCCAAAAACTAGTCGATGAATTTAAATGTTATCGCAGGATAGATATCTTTCTTAGAACATGTCGGTTTTTTCACAATGTATTCTTGCAACATTAAAACCCCTGATAATAACAAATTTGATAATCTGTACTTAGAAAAAAATGTTGTCAGAGATGTTGGCGAGGTTGGAGCTTGCAATCTCACGAAATGGCCGTTCACTAGGTCACTACAGTTTGTGGGCTCCCGCACAAAACTGCGATGCGATGCGATGCGACGCCGGATCAGAGCAATTCGCCATCGCAAGTTCCTCCGATGCGGCGTCGCATCGCAGCGCATCGCAGTTTTGCATGGGAGCCCTATTTTCGAATCAATCTCGTACCACATTATGTTATAATAATATGTATAATTTATTTAATTCGGTGCAATTTCAATAATGTATTGTTATAATTTTAACACATTTTGTGAGTTAATTAATTGCGTAGCAACTAATTTCATATTTGACTCATTATCGTTGCTATTATTTCTGTTAATTATCATTAGCTGAATTCGATTGGAAATAAATAAAATTTACAAATAACTGGTGTTTGCATTGCAAATTTCCCACTTAGCATTAACAGTTCACATATTATAAATGTAGTAACGGCTTTTCACCCGAGGGTCTACCGCCTAACTAGAACTGTCTTAGCTTTGATATTTGTTGTCTCTTTTCTTTCCGCTTGAAATGATAGAGACCGCAATAGCACAGCGAAAGCCGATTTAGTTAGGCGGTAGAAGGGCCGGAACTGGACGTCTACTCTCTTTCTACGAAAACGTAATTTCGAAATAAACTCGCTACTTTCCAACTACTATTCTACTACGATCCGTCGTTTAAATGTTCTAAGCTTAGTCTAATTAGAGTATTCGTAGAACATTTAAACGTCAAACAATGTTGTATCGGATGAAACGAAGTAGAACGAGAGTAAGAAAGTGGCGAGCTTTTTTTCGAAATTACGTTTTAGTAGAAATAGAGTAGACGTCCTGTAACGAACTTTGCAGGGGTGAATTCTGGAGACATCTTTAATCGACTACAGAAAAAAGGAGGCTTTTCAATTCGGCTGTATGTTTTTTGTATGCATGTTACGTGTTTACTCTGTCAATTGTGAACCGAGTTTGATAAATCTTCTTGTAAGGTAGATAAATACATCAGCGGTAGTCCCGTATAGGTAAAATTGATTGAAACCTATAATTTATTTATTATTTAGAAGTTTTTTAATAATGAAACAAAATCTAAAATTTACATACATTAATGATAGTACCTGGGTGACCGAGCTTTGGTTTAAATATACTTAGATACCTACAGATTAAAGACTCTATATTATATCTATATATGTATAGAATCAGGATCTCGGAAACGCCTCGAACGGTTTTGATAAAATTATGCATGCGGGGTTTCGGGGACGATAAATCGATCTAACTAGGTTTCATTTTTAAAAAACGCATATTATGCGCGTTTTTATACAATGAAAAACTGTCACATTAGACATTAGTCGTCGGATATATTAGGAAGTCGGGCGGTCATAGCGGTCGCGAATTAGTAGCTCCGGGTTCGAATCCAGACGGCTACTCTTTTTTTCATGTTTTCTTTTTTTAAAGAAAATCTATTTCTTGGATATATACAACGTGTGGCGGAAAGGTCCAACAATATTTATGGTACTTCATCTATACTAAGTATCGAATCACATATGTGAATATTAGACACGAAAGCACAACATTTTTTTTCCATATAAAGTTAATAATTCGTTGTTTATTATTTTTATTTGGCAACCCTAACCAGCGGCGGCATAGCGGTCTTTGACAGGCAAGGGCATTTGTCAGCTGTACATGCATAAGGGTTGAAGCTGGTCAATTTTGCATCAAATTTTGAGTCGTATTATCTTGTGATCTAACACGCTGAGGGGAAAGAGACCTTCGGAGATGAAGTCCACATCAGTGTTGGAATGACCTGTTAAAATATTGTTGGACCTTTCCGCCACACGTTGTATATGTATATACAAGAATTGCTCGTTTAAAAGTATAAGATTACGCTTAGATACTCAGAAACCTGTCTGTCTCATCGGAAATATTTGTATTTAGTTCGTGTCTCAAAGCCAGAAAATTTTCGAAATTTAATTGAAGTCGGAGTTTATTTTTGTTGAGAAAATAAAAAATATTTTTTTTTTTAAATAACCCTTATTTTCTGATTATTAAGTAGGTGCAGACTAGGAAAAAGTTTGCAATCTTTGAATACTACATGGATCATCACCAGAAAAAGCGGGTCCGAAATCTAGACCTATGACATCTTACCTCAATACAATACCGCAATACAAATAATAACTACTACAAAAAAATAGACAACTTCTGTGCCTATGATCTGTGGACATCAGCAGTCCCACTTTTGGTCATTCTGCAGATAGGTACGTTGCGACCCTACGCGGTAGTGTCCTACGAACAAGGGGTGCGTGGCTCGGGAACCTCCACGTGGTTGCACCCTGGGCATCACACAACAACTTGCCTCGGTGGCATCTTGTTGTGTGATGGCGAATCCATTGACATATCAACCAAGTAAAATTCCTAAGACTTCCAGATGAAGGTCCTCCACGACCATTCTGATTAGCAGAGTGGTCCGTGGAAGGACAAGGGCTGCGGTGCGGCCATAGAGGCAAAACCGCGGCTATCCCTAGCCGCGGTGGTGAGGGTAGACCTCTCGCTGTCGACCATCTTCGCCGTGATGCTTGACAGTGAGAGGTCGTGCGAGTTAGAGAACCGAGAGTTGGAAGCCTCTAGCTCCTCTACTGTGGCGAAAGTGGACACGGGGACGAGCCCAGAGAGTCGACTCTCCCTCTGGGCTCGCACCCTGTCTTCACCGGAAGGCCTGGGGCGTCGGACGTTTAGGGCCGTCCGGCACCCCACCTAGGGATAGGGCTTCGAAGAGGTGCCGCGTCGTTGATTTCCGGTGCGTCACTACAGCTAAATGCGGGGATGCTAAAGCCCCTCGCGAGGCGGGTCGGTGGCAAGGATCAGGGTCGTTGACGGACATTCGAAAAGCGACCCCGCGACCCTGACCCCTGACCATGCAGGAGAAATCTGTGGGGGTTTTAGTTGGTAGGGGCACCATGTCAGTCGTCGCCATGGTGTCGAGCCCGACATAACTCACCATGTCCCTGCATGGTGAGGATACATAAAAGTATTTCCCCCACAAAAAAAAAGTGTCGAACGAACAAAATTGTGCAGACACTACAGAATTATGACACAATTAAAAAATAAAGATTACAGATTGCCGTCGTGCCGCAATAATACAAAACAGCCTTATAGACGCAATGTGGTAAGGATTATTTCATCTATTAATAAATATTGATAGTTTCTCACACAATACTTTCTAGCAAGGTTTTTATTATGGAAACTAGAATTTTGATACACAGGGTTACTAGTAATCAGCCTGCATCCTTATAAAGGGATGTTAGGTACATTCAATACGTCATCTTTTGTCTACAGTTTTTAAAAATGTGTGTTTTTCTTTGTTGTACAAAATAAATAAGAAGCGTATTTGCATGGTCTAAAAACATCGAACTCTTCGTAACAAGAGCGCGTACGCTCTTTAACTTTCGATAAATTATGTACCGAAGTAAATAAATGTCGAGCATCACGGCGAAGATGATTGGCAGCGAGAAGTCCGCCCACACTACCGCTAGGGATAGCCGCAGTAGTTCCAACTCTATGACCACATCGCGGCCCTTGTCCTTCTACTGAGCACTCTGCTACGTTGAGGACCCTCATCTGAAAGAACTTAGGAATTTTCCTGGACCGATATATCAGCCGAGTAACCTTCCTAAGTCTTCCAGGCTCTCTTTCCAACTTCTATATATATATCCTAAGTATTCTATACTTCCAACTGCTCAAGCGGAAGAGGAGCGCGTGCAGAAATTCCTAGCCCCGGCGAAATTTGCCATAAATTAACAAGATGCCACCAGGGTGCACCATGTGAAGGTTCCCGAGCCAATCAAATCTACTAACTATACATTCGTTCATGGGCTAACTCGCTATCACTGGAAGACAATTTTAGGATTGTTTGCTTGTAATCAGGTTCTTTTGCATGGTATTATTGTTTTATTTTACTTTCGGGTGGTTATAGATACCACCAATCGATTGGGAGTAAATAAAGAATATCGGTCAATCAAGGAAGATGCTTATTCTCTGCTGTGGACTTCAGTGAGTCTTTATTTATCAGATGATGATGAATTCACCATAGAGACCTGTCAGGCATCTCATTATACGCGGGTAGTGATATTTGTGAACGAAACTGAAATAAATATCCCAGGCTCATTAATTTGCGCCAATGCGATGCGACGGACAGCGGGCGAACGCCCACTGCTTGGAGGATCACCATCATTTCATGAAATAGCGAGACTTTTTTTTTTTTTAAACAAAAATAACAATAGCCACATCTGCATTAATTTATAACTCCAGAACAGCTTGACCGGTCACGTAGACGAGGACAGTATTTAAGCTCTAAGCAGCTCATTAAATGTTCCCACAGATGAGACTCGAGGCCTTCTCTCGCAAGGATTCAATGGCCATAATGGTCGTAAGGCCATAATCCACCACGCTGGCCCACCGCGGGTTTGTGAATGAAACATCGTCTCGAAAGATTCTAGGTACTTAAATGTCGGTTTCTTCATGTACTTACATACACCGAGAGAAGGCCCGAGTCCCAGCAGTGAGAGCATTTAGTGGGATGCTTATGTGTGATGTCAAACGAGCTCAAAACAGATAAAATTGAGCTTATGTCAAGTTTTGTAATCAGTTACCTCCGATAAACCATGGTCACCGAACGCTAGCGATAATATATGTGATTCCATCGGAACCACGAGCACTGAGGGAAAAATCGATCCTACCGATTTGAACGACTATAATGAGATTTAAAATTGGGAGGTAATTAATGAGGATTAGTGACGATCCCTGCCTGATGGATTGCGATGCAGATATTTTTGAGCAATCACAGGCCATCTACATCTACATAGGGTGATTCAGGGTGATAAATATGGCCGGTCGTTTAAGATGGCCAGTTGAAAAAAAAACACTTTTACCAATAAATGACGCTTTGTATTATCCTAACAGTATTGTTAATATGGCCATATTTTTTAAGGATAATATAGCCATACTATTTTTCTTTGTTAACCAATTTATTTTTTGTTTTCTAATGCCAAAATACATAGGAATATCGAACCGTCATAACTGGACACAAGAACAGCTATCAAATGCTATAAATGCCATTAAAAACTAAAATAAACGGCAGTCTATGGCACTGCAAAAACTTTTAACATTCGAAAAAAAACTTAGAAACGGCGTTTAAAGAAAAAATCCAAGAAAGGGAAATTTGGACCCAGGTACTACTACGGATTTGAAAGTTAAAGAAGACTCTGTTGTCATATAAGTACATACAATGGAACCTTAACAGTATTAACATTATTTTTAATGAAGACATCTAAAGAACGTAGACAAGAAAGAAAATATAAAAAATGCCAAGCCTCGTTTGTATAAAAAAAACAGAATCAACTTCAGAACAACGGAATCAGAAGCGTGTAAAATATATTTGGAAAGTGAACATTCTGCTACAATAATGTAAAAATAATAATATAAAACTACACATATGATTGTGTAAGAGCTGTGGTGAATAATGCTACAACTGAAAAATCGAAGATTTGATGCTTATTTACTGTCTTACATGGATGCATGAATATTGTACTTCGTTTGAAAATGCTTGCGCCACATGTGGAAAAAGGCAATGGAAAAGACTAAAGACAAGGAAAATCAAAGCTAGGGGAAAGGGACTGGAAAAAGTACGAAAAAATAATATGGCCATCTTCTACTACTTGCTATGGCCATCTGACACGGATAGGTCGGATAAGATGACCACTTACTTAGTTTCAAAAAAATCTTAATTACTAAAATGTCAACATCATCACCAAAGTCTCTAAAACCAAAGCTGATTAATACAAGATGACTAATACAGTACATATTTTCATTTATTTTTGTAAGACTTACATGAAATCCTACCTTAAAAAAATAAGTATCACCCTGAATTACCCTAGATTAAAAAGTTATTTAGATTTTAAAACAGTCTAAGTTGCCTACTCTCCCCTATTTACCTTTTCTTGATCTATCCAAATAGATCATAGAAGAAATGGAAAATACTATATTTAAAAATAATATTTTTAACATACTTCTTCTTAAATGGTTGTATGAACATCTGATTTAACGGAGCGGTTGCCAACCGCGCCTGTTTGTTTCAATACTCACGAGACCGCAAGTTTTCGCGGTTTCTATTGCGGAAAGCTACTGCGCAAGAATCGCGCGTAGTCACGAGGCTGCCGCGCCGCTGCCGCAGCCGCCGCGGCCGTAAACCGTGTCGTGAGTTTTGAATTCAATTTTACATACAAATGTGCCGCGCCCGCGCGCGGGCGCGGTTGGCAACCGCTCCGTGAAAACCGGCTCTTAATATCGTATTCTATGTTTTAACTGACCCGCGATCGTCAGATCCCCGCCCAAAAGTGCCCATTAAGCTTGCGGCGTTCCCACGCTGGATTACCAGGGAGACATTTTTTTTACTTCTTCTTATAATATTTTTAACATAATTCTTGGGAAATATGTTAAAGATAGAACCCAAATCGCAAAGGTCACCACACACAGTCTATGAAGTTGATGGATTTTAAATTTTAAAAAAACTCACGTACGTATGTAACATCTTATATATAAAATTCTCGTGTCTTTTTTTTTTTTTTTTTTTTTTTTTTAACATTTATAGGTTTACACTTGACCACCATCTCGCCTGATGTTAAGCGACGATGCGGTCTAAGATGGAGCGTGCTTACCTAGAAGAAACCGATTCACTCTCGATTTGAAGACACCAAGATTATAACCATCGGGAAAAACCCACTCAGGCAACTCATTCCACAGTCGAGACGTTCTTATCACAAAAGTAGAGTCAAACCTCTTTGTTCGTGTCTTTGGAACATCAACCATGAAACGATGCCGCTTCTTCGAGTTACGAGAAGTCCGATAGAAAAAAGGGCTAGGTGGTATTAGATCATGCAGATCAGATGCACACTCTCCGAAGTGTATCCGATAATAAACCGATAAGCTAGCAATTTTTCGGCGATGTTCAAGAGTTTGCAGTCTTTTTCGCACAAGAGTGTTATTGCCTATGAGCCTTTTAGCCCGCCTCTCGATCGATTCCAGAGCCTCAAGCTGATACTTAGCCGATCCATCCCAAAGGTGCGAACAGTACTCCATACAAGAGCGAATCTGTGCTTTATATAATAAAAGCAATTGTTCAGACTTGAAGTACTTTCGCACCTTTGAGAGGACACCTAGTTTTTTGGCAGCTAATTTAGCCTTGGACTCGATATATGAGCCAAAGTTGAGTGTAGATGTCAGGGTAACACCCAAAAGCTCAAGATGATCAGTAACCGGCACGGATACACCTCGAAAAGTAGGAGTCTGTAGAAATTGACTCCTTTTTGCGGAGAACAGACACGCCTGCGTCTTTCCTTCATTAAACTTGGCCAGATTGGTTTCGCCCCATTCAGAGACTGCCTCAAGAGCCAAGTTCAAACGCTCGACCATACTCTCTCTCAAAACCTTAGTTTGTTGACCGCTGGCTCTCGCACAGTGTTTGTTTCCTTACTCCTCCGAAATGGCTTTACTGATTTTTACCAAATTTTATATGCATATTCAGTAGGTCTGAGAATCGGCTACTAGCTATTTTTCATACCCCTAAGTGTTAGGGGTTGTTCACCCCAAACATGTTTTTTTAATTTTTGGTCAAGTTTTTTTGTTCTTATTTTTTTATAATGTGGCGTTAAAAAATACATACAACCCTAAATTTTTACCTTTTTATCACCAACCCCTGTTTTTTTATAGCCATTTTAGTAATTAAATCATTTGACAGTGAACTCCTAAACGACGGGACCGATTTGAATGTTTTTTTTGTGTGTGTATTCGAAGATGGTTTAAATTCACAAATCAATTTTCTCTGGCGCTGCAGACAGTGTCTAGGTTATGTCCGAGCGAAGCCGGAACGGGCCGCTAGTACTAACAATAAAATTCACAATCTTCCTTTAATGTTTCCTCTAAGTGAGATCTGCACATCACGTTTTTCTTGTCACGTAACTCTTGAATAGGCAGCTTTAAAGTAGTGAATCATAAAGCTTGTTATCAAATTGCCATAGACAACATAATATTTGCATGCCATAAGCTTGACTATGGAATTCTCAATATATATACACATTTAAGATCCCTAATTACCCACTTTTGCAAATAAAGAAATTCATTTATATATTTATTATTTTTCAGTGTAAACTATCATCTGTCTGCTAATAATTTATTTATTCCGTACGCTTATCGCTACTCACGCTTGTGAGAAAAACGTCTAGGTTGTGGAATGCGTTGCCTGAGTGGGTTTCCCCTGATAGTTACAATCTTGGTGTCTTCAAATCGCGAGTAAATCAGTTTCTTCGGGTAAGACCAATGGAACCAATGCCATACTTAATCAAATGGCCAAATTTACTCTATAAATTACTCGTACTCTGTAATTTTTTCCGACAAACTAATAATTAAAAAGTTAAAATTTATAATTTTTATAGTTTCAATATCTCTTCTAATCCATTATTTCGCAATGCCGTACAAAAATCATCCGACAAGGAGAAATGATCGAGGATTGCAACCCCCCCTCTTCAATTGCACTCAGTCGGACAGCTTACAAGTGACGGCATAGTGCTGAATCTTATTACTTTATACCCTTCTATCATCCTACATAGGTCTCCCGGTGGTTCATTTGACCCGTAAATTTTGTTCACGGGCCTGTAGTCTATTTATGTATAATTCAGATGTGCTAAGTATAAAAAATAGTATTGTTTTGTTTATTATTAAAACCTTTGATCAATTCACGTAAATATTTTTGTGATATGAACGTCTAAAACGCGTTGCCTGAGTGGGTTTTCCGGATGGTTTTAATCTTAGTGTCTTCAAATCGAGACTGGATCGGGTTCTTCTAGGAGTGAGGATACGGTGTACGCTATACGATGTAGCGTACTCTGTACCGTCGCTTAGCGTAAGGTGAGATGGCGGTCAAGTATAAAACTTATACTCCTACTATATAATATTTAAAATGTCAGTGTTTGGTTTTTTTTTATAGCATAGAGTGACGAGACGAACAGGTCATGTGCCTGATGGTAAGCAACATGCCTGCCACATAACAGCACAGTGACACGCAGCTATTGGAACATGATAATCCAAATCATTACCTAGCACTGCACTGCGCTCGTCACCCAGAGATCTAAGATATTATGTCTCTAAGCCCTGTAATTTCTCTGAAATCATTGCTCTTCAAACTGAAACACAGTAATGTTTGCACATTACTGCTTGGCGGTAGAATATTTGGTAAAGGTGTGGTACTTCCCCAGGCGGACTCTGCTAAGAGTCCTACCACTACAACATAATGTTTGTTGGTCAATCACGCCGTAACGTCTAAACGGAATTAACTGAAATTTGGAATGCAGATAGGTAGAGTCTGCAAGAACACATATGCTTTATTATCTATATATATAAAAGCGAAAGGTCACTCATCAAGGAATCTCAGAAACTACAAATGCTAGGAATCTGAAATTTTGCATGGAGGTCCCTTTTAGCACGTAGGCGCTCGCTAAGACGGGGTTTTCCGAAATTCAACCCTTAAGAGGGTGAAACAAGGGATGAACGGTTGTATGAAAATTTTGTATGAAACGTGATTTTCAAAGTTATCAAATTTTGTATCTAGACACTTGACACGAAGCAATTAAATGCATGTTCTAACAATTTTGTAATTTCGAACTGTACGGGGTGAAACTGGGGTTGAAATGAGGGATGAATGTCAAAATGGAAATTCCCAACCGTTGGAGATAAAACCATGAAACTCTGTATATAGACACTTGACACGAAGCAAACGAATGTTTGTTTCATCAATTTCGTAATTACGAACTGTACGGGGGTGAAATTGGGGTTGAAATGAGGGATAAATCTCAATATGGAAGTTCCCAACCGTTGAAGATAAAACCATGAAACTCTGTTTATAGACACTTGACACGAAGGCAACGAATGTTTGTGTCATCAATTTCGTAATTTCGAACTGTACGGGGGTGAAATTGGGGTTGAAATGAGGGATGAATGTCAATATGGACATTCCCAACCGTTGAAGATAAAACCATGAAACTCTGTAAATAGACACTTGACACGAATGTTTGTTCTAGCAATGTTGTAATTTCGAACTGTACGGGGGTGAAATTGGGGTTGAAATGGGGGATGAATGTCAACAAAACGAATATTTTTTCTAGCAACTTTGTGATTTCGAACTATATAGGGATGAAATTGGGATTGAAATGGGGGATGAAAGTAGTAGAGATAGAAAGTACATAGAAGCTTCCATTCGTTGAAGATAAAACTATGAAACTCTTTATATAGGCACTTGGCACGAAGCCAATAAATGTTTGTTCTAGCAATTTTGTAATTTCGAACTGTATGGGGATGAAATTGAAGTTGAAATGGGGGACGAATGTCTCTTACGCTTTCACACCTAAACAACTGAACCGATTTTGATGAAATTGTTTTATTATAAGCTGGTTTTAGTAAATGTGTCTGGGTGTAAAATTAGTTATTGCCTGAGTTACCTCAGTATTTATTTCGCGCGGACGAAGTCGCGGGTAACAGCTAGTCCTTTATAGTTTTTTACTTATAATAGTCGTTCTATTCTGAAAAAATATCAGAAACGAGTACTAAGCAGGTAAACCCATGGGGCGCTGCAAGTTTATAATAATAGTTAAAAAGAAGTGTCTTAACTTTTTAAACTGAAATCTATCTCAATCATGAATTTCAAACAGTAAACATTAAATGCATCTAGAGATGTGAAATATAAAAACGAACTGCCGTAATCTACGCAGCAGGCCGTGCGAAGGCTTATCAGCGTCATTTTCATAATGCAGCATTTAGCCCTCCTCTATAATGCACGAGCCATGCGACCGAACACTACGTATTAATTACATGCGACGCTTAATTATTGATTTTTAGCATTAAATACGTGCGCATTTTGGCTGGCGATCGGACGTCTGATTTATGCTACGATAGGGATATACGCTGCCGAATTATATCTGTACTAATTTTATGAAGAGAGAGCTACAATTTTGCTTTTTTGTAGACTCAACTAGTACATTAAACACTACGTACATTTATACTTTTATGAGATCATTTCTCTGAAATCGTGGCAGCCTAGGGATTTCGATTTCGTGAACGATCTATACTAATACTAGCGGCCCGTTCCGGCTTCGCTCGGACATAACCTAGACACTGTCTGCAGCGCCATCTGCCGGGCTTATTTGTGAATTTAAACCATCTTCGAATACACAGACAAAAAAATCATTCAAATCGGTCCCGTCGTTTAAGAGTTCACTGTCAAATGATTAAATTACTAAAATGGCTATTAAAAAACAGGGGTTGGTGATAAAAGGATAAAAATTTAGGGTTGTATGTAATTTTTAACGCAACATTATAAAAAAAATAAAACAAAAAAAAATTACCAAAAATTAAAAAAAAAATGTTTGGGGTGAACAATCCCTAACAATTAAGGGTACGAAAAATAGCTAGTAGCCGATTCTCAGACCTACTGAATATGCATATAAAATTTGGTAAAAATCAGTAAAGCCGTTTCGGAGGAGTAAGGAAACAAACACTGTGACACGAGAATTTTATATATAAGAAGATTATAAAACAAAAAAGGTGTTATGTTTGAACACGCTAATCTCAGGAACTACTAGACCGATTTCAAAAATTATTTCAACGTTGGATATGTTCGTTGCCCCTGAGTGCTATGGCCTATTTTTTTACAGGCAAAGCTGGGAGAGACCGCTAGTATATTCGTAAAATGAAGTCTGTATCAATCTGAAATAACGTACGTCTGAAATCGTAAATGGATTTATCGAGTGATATTATTAGTGAAATACCACATAAGCACTTTTTTTTTGTGTTCGGTTCATGTAACCCTAGTAATCCAGACAGTCACGAACGTCCAATATGGCATACGTGTGATCATAGGTTCCAATCCTGCTCCACAGTACTTGAGAACTTCTTAAATTACTGCTAGAAATACTTAATTTCTTGCAGATACACAAATTTGTAATTACTATTTGCTATCGCGTGGCCAATAAATATTCCTACTGCTGGAACTTGCGGCCTTCACTCGCAAAGAGACAACCAAGGCCATAATCTACCATACTGTCCAAGGTGTGCGGGTTGGTGAATGACACATGACCTAGCAAAATACAAGGTAAACGTCAGATTCCTCACTATTTTTTCCTGTACCGTTTTTAAGTTAACGGCATTACGCAAATGACTTCGAAAAACACTAATTTCCCAGCGGTGTGCGATTTGAACCCCTGGCTCCGGATCCGCAGTCGCCGATCTTCCGACTAGACCAGCTGTAACTTACCAGACCAGCCTTAACTTATCGCATAAGCATGTGTTAAATTAACGTTTTCTTTAACGGTGAAGAAACCGGCATGTACCAAGAAAGATATAAGTATTAAAGGGTTGGCGGTAGACATGTGTCACGTACCAACCCACCAGCTAGCTAGTAGATTGATTGCCTTGTATGACTTTCTCCTTTTCAGAGAAAATTCCCATTCCTCGGTGTTTTTTTTTTAACTTTTATAGTTTTTTGACACTTGACCACTATCTTGTCTGCTGTTAAGCGATGATGGGATCTACGATAGAGCGTGTTTACCTAGAAAAAACTGGTGGTCTGTTTATATATATTAAATAGTAGGTAGATGTGCTCGCGGTTTCACACACGTTTTAAGATCTTTTTTTTTGTTAATTTAGTGGAACCCTGATTATTTTCCTTAAGTAAGAGTAGCCTAAGTTAAGCATTAGAACATTAGCTATTTAGTAGTTAAAGCCCGGCCATAATCGGTTCAGCCGTTTTGGAGATTAGCCGGAACAAAAAGATAAGACCGATAGACTAAATTATGAAAAATGTTATTTTCGTATATGTACCGTGTAAACATTCATAAATATGCATGTAGTTAAAAGCGGAATCTTATAATAACATACAAACACTTCAATTTTGTTTGGGTTGTTTATTTGTCCATTCTGACTGTTAGTTGGATAACTTGATTTTTTAATTATTTTTTGATCTTTTATAGGTTTACACTTGACCGCCATCTCACCTTATGTGAAGCGACGATGCGGTCTACCATGGAGCGTGTTTATTTAGAAGAAACCGATTCACTCTCGATTTGAAGGCACCAAGATTTTAACTGTCAGGGAAAACCCACTCAGGCAACTCATTCCACAGCCTAGACTTTCTTATCACAAAATCTTATCTTGTCTTGATTATTGGTACCTAGATTGATTAATGTGACCTTCATTGGTCTATGCATATCTAATTAGTGTAAGAAGTTAGTAAGGTATGTAGCGTAGTGTAAGTTCTCACTGTATTTTAGTTTTGTTATCTTATTTGTTTTTATAGATTCAATATTTAAAATGTAGTGGTAAATTGAAAATGTTTTCTGTATAAATAAACCAACGTCGGCAGTCATTCCCAGAAACAACGCCTCTATAGTACCTGGAAATTGGCAAAAACATCAAACTATACAGCAGTTTAAAGCACGTTTTCCATATTGACGCAGCAACGGGTAATGAAATATTTTCATGAAAATGCGTTTAAACTACAATAATGAGCTGAAAGTATATGCGCCCGTATATCATAGAGATAAGGTTCAGTTTTGTGTGTAGAGTTTTATTTACAGAGAATAAATTATACAGGGCCAGTGAACGCTCAGTGAACCGAAAGAAATAATTATGTTAATGTTTGATGTCGCCATGTTGGATCATGTACCGTATGAACGTGGAAAATATGGAGATAATAGTTTTGTGTCGCAGCCTTTGTTTTTGTTGGCTAAGAAGTATTAGGTAGACTAACCGGCTATTATTAATAGGGGTTTATGATAAATATGAAATTAGACAAACTAATAACGTGTATTTGACAAAAGAATAACAAATATACACTAATTTGGAGTTAGGTGTTAGGCGATAGGTGTTTGATGTTTGGCGTTAAGAGCTAAGTAGGTGTTAAACATTTGCCGTTTGGATTTGGCTTTAGTTTAGGAGCTGTGTGACACTCTGCGTCGGATGTGTTTAAATCAACAAAATAATAAAGATGGACAAATAATCACTGGACTTCAAATTATTATCATCAAGTTCCGAAACACCATTTTTCATCGATAATACTCGTAGTTTACGTATACTCTAAACAACATTACGATTGCATAGGCGCCTGTATTTTTGTTTTGCTAGAAACTTTGCCTTATCGGATATCGCTTCCTCTTCACAATAATGCAGTCAATGGTGTTAAAACTAAAGATTTTACATATGCGTTTAAAAACGTCCTCACTTAAATCGTGTCAAAACGGCAAATGTATCACTCTTTTGCGATAGCTGTTGTTTGACTTAGCGCTGCACCGAACGTATTGCATACTCCTTAAAATAGTGTTTTGTGGATATTGTCTTGGAAGCACTACTCTAGAAAAACAAATAGGAGTTATGGTAAATCATACTTTCAGTAAGCACATCAATGCTTTGTAAATTCAAAAGCATTTTTACTAAAAAACCAATCCAAAACAAAAACATAGAATAACCCCGACTAATTCAATTAGTAAATCTATTAGACTACAGGCCCGTGATCAAAATTTACGGGTCAAATGAACCACCAGGAGACCTATGTAGAATAATGCGACAAGGAGAAATGCTCGAGGATTGCAACCCCCCCTCTTCAATTTCACTCAGTTGGACAGCTTACAAGTGACGGCATAGTCACAGATCAGAAAATAGTTATGGCATAGTGCTGAATCTTAATACTTTACACCCTTCTATCATCCTACATAGGTCTCCTGGTGGTTAATTTGACCCGTAAATTTTGTTCACGGGCCTGTAGTCTATATTGTTGTTAGAAAGATAGAATGGTTGATTAAAATTCTAAACTTGTCAATCAAATCAAGCTTTACTGTCAGTAAACACTACTACCTAGACCTTAAACTTTACTGTAGTAATACATTTGTAGCATCTAAAATAATAAATACATACTTATTGCTGGACAACTCACACACAATACCAGATAAGTTACGGTGGTCTAGTCGGGAGAACGGCGGCTGCCGTCCGGAGACCCCGGGTTCAAACCCCACACGCACCACTGCCTTTTCGAAGTCATGTGCGTAATGCCGCTAACTTAAAACGGTGAAGGAAAACATCGTGAGGAAACCGACATGTACCTAGAATCTTTCGAAGTAATGTGTCATCCGCCAACCCGCACTGGGCCAGCGTGGTGGATTATGGCCTTAGCTCTCTCCTTGCGAGAGAAGGCCCCGAGTCCCAGCAGTGGGAACGTTTAGTGGGCTGTTTATGATGATGATGATGATGATGATTACAAGATAATATAGATATAAAGTTAGTTACACCAAAGGAAGTTTACAAAGAAATAAAACTGAAAATTAGTTTAAAAAAGTCTCCAGGATATGATCTGAGGTGGTGGTAAGTTGTGGTACTTTTTTAGGAGCAACTGTACTGCTGCTATCTTTTTTTTGCGGTGACGGAGTAATAGGAATTGGTGAGGTGTTCAATTTTCTTTTTTTTTCTAGATAATGCTCTTACCCACTCAGTTTCTTTGGCTAGTTCTTCTTCATCCGTACAGTAATCTGCTTGCTGAGAAGAACATTCTTCCGTACGATCGTTACTTTTGTCGACTTTTTCTATCTTTAAAGTTTTAACTTGCTCTTGGAGCTTTTCAATTTCCTTCTGTAAGGTTCTTACCACATTTTCAAATTTTTCTCGCTCTGCCATTTCTTCGCGGTAACGAGAATACAGAATGCGCTCAGTTTCTGTTTTTAATGTAATATGACTGGTACTTGAGCTAGCCATGATTAATTATTGAAGTCAAGTATGACTTCGCCTTAACAATAAAAATGCAAAGTTAGCCACAGGGCATCGCGGTACGGAATCTAGGTCATAGTCGACACTTTACGTACAGCGCTCGGCGACGCGACGCGGCGGCGTTTGTTTAGATGAGTCGACTCTTTTTCACCCGCGGATTTTGCGACGTGACTGTTCTTAGCGAACTATCAATGAACACTGATATTGATATAATTGAAACAAAAAATTATTAATTTTTTTCATTCATTCAAACCATTTTTTTTCTCAGACTTCGGCAACTTCACTAAACTTCAGTGCGCTACGTACTACATTTACCCTCCGTAGAATATTTATAACTGCCTTGTGATTCCGATTCTCCTAACTAATAAATTATATCTAGAAGTAAGTACCATATTTCAAATCCCCGTAGGATATTGATGAGCACCATATGTCTCCGATGCTCCGTACGAATATTCGTAACTACCATATAATTTGCGATACAATTTTGCATACACATTATTTCCCTGTGTCCAAATAGAATTTTACCTGAGGACTCAAATTCGGCGGCATGTAATTCGGGACCGCACCGCGCTGCCGGAATTAAGTGGAAGTCGGTCGGTGCGTGACACCGACAAATGCAATGTATACCTACACCTGAATACTGCCAGCCCATATGATTTTATTATACTCGCACCGATAACTTTGATAAACAAGGATATAGATTGTTGGATCCTACTAAAATATGTATATATAGGTAGTAGGGTGGTAGTCTTTGCAGAGTCCGCCTGGGGAAGTACCACACCTTTGCCAGTTATTCTGCCGCCAAGCAATGTGCAATCATTACTGTGTTCCGGTTTTATATATATAAAGAATAATGTATACGAAGGATAATGTTTCCAGCGAAATTACTGACTGAACTAAGAGATAAATAAAAGACCTTATATCTCCGGGTTCCAATAGCTGTGTGACACTGTGCTGTTATGGGCAGGCATGTTGCTTACCATCAGGGACATGTCCTGCTCGTCTTGTCACTCACACAATATAAAAAAAAGATATTGTATAATTATAAAAGTACCTGGGTGAACAAGCTTTGCTCGGTTTAAATACTAAATATACTTAGATACCTACAGATAAAAGACTCCAAGAAATAGATATTCTTAAAAAAAAGAATTGAAAAAAAAAGAGAACCCGTCTGGATTCGAACCCGGAGCTACTAATTCGTGACCGCTATGAGCTAATTATGCTGTCGCGTCACGCGGCGAAATTTACCTTCACATTCTAATGTCTAATGTGACAGTTTTTCATTGTCTAAAAACGCGCATAATATGCGTTTTTTTTTAATAAGACCTAGTTAGATCGATTTATCGTCCCCGAAATCCCCTGCATACATAATTTCATGAAAATCCGTCGAGCCGTTTCCGAGATTCAGATTCTATATATATATATATACATATTTATATAGGTACAAGAATTGCTCGTTTAAAGGTATAAGACTAGCAACGCCCCGTTGTTTAACCCGCGCAGTTCCCGTAAATGAGCAACAAACAAACAAACATCCAAATATCCAAACATTTACATTTATAATATAAATAGTATTCTCTACATTTGTTAGTAGGTAAATATACTATTATAAATATACAAATACCAAAATCTTTATTGCTGTATGCAGGTAAGATAAGATGATGATTAAAAAAATTTACCCCTACTACCTGGCTTTTTCTTCTAGAATCTAGAGGCACGGAATATGTCTGGCAAAACGCAATTTAAAAAATATATCCTCAAGAACTCAATGTAAAATTGTTTTACCTATTCTCGCAAGGATGCTATAATATTATGAATTTAATAAAATTGAAACAAATTTTGTGTTAGTCTTTACACAGTTATTCAATAAACAGGCAACTTTCGACAGTAAAATCAAAATGAAATTAAATAAAAATTGCTGGACATTTCGGACACAAACAACATTTAGCCCTTATCAAGGCTTCTCAAGACTATTATTATTATTAATTTTTTTTTAACTTTTATAGGTTTACACTTGACTGCCATCTCGCCTGATGTTAAGCGACGATGCGGTCTACGATGGAGCGTGTTTACCTAGAAAAAACCGATTCACTCTCGATTTGAAGACACAAAGATTGTAACTATCGGGAAATACCCAATCAGGCAACGTATTCCACAGTCTTGACGTTCTTATCACAAAAGCAGAGTCAAATCTCTTTGTTCGTGTCTTTGGAACATCAACCATGAAACGATGTCGCTTCTTCGAGCTGCGAGCATTCCGATAGAAAAAAGGGCAAGGTGGTATTAGATCGTGCAATTCAGTCGCACACTCTCCGAAATGTATCCGATAAAAACCCGATAAGCTAGCAATATTACGGCGGTGTTCAAGACTTTGCAGTCTTTTAGGCACGAGGGTGTCATTGCCTATGAGCCTTTTGGCACGTCTCTCAATCGATTCCAGAGCTTCCAGCTGATAATTAGCCGACCCATCCCAAAGGTGCGAACAGTACTCCATAGGTACAGGAGCGAATCTGTGCTTGGTATAACGTGAGCAGGTAATTGTACGACCACTTCGTTTGAAATTCTCATCATTATCCAGAGCATTCTCTATCTCTATCCCACTGCTAGGTATAGGCCTCTCTCCTACTTTGCTATCCGCCTAGGTCCTGTGCCAATCGAGTCCAGGTTCGATCTGCGATGTTTACAATATCATCGTCATCATCTTGCTTTTCCGATTTCCTAATTCAGAAATTCTCGCTAGTCGTAAATTATTTTGCCGAATTGTCTTAACAATATTCTCTGGAAACCTTCACCAATGGATCATTTATCTCTAGGAAAAGCTCTAGACGTTCAACTGATAATATTTATCTCTAGGCCTACATCAATTGATTATAATAGTTACATTACTATTATATTATGTAGGTTTGATTTAAAATTTGTAAAAAAATTAAGTTTACTAAAAAATAAATTACCTGTTACTTACTAGGTATTGCCATGCTTTTTTATTTTGCATTACTAAACCGCTACTAATTTTACTGCCAAGCAGTAATGTGCAAACATTACTGTGTTCCGGTTTGAAGGGCAATGTTTGCAGAGAAATTACAGGGAGAGATATAACAACTTAGATCTCTGGGTGACGAGGGCAATGAGGTGCTAGGTGATGATTTTGGCTCTTCATGTTCCAATAGCTGCGTGTCACTGTGCTGTTATGTGGCAGGCATGTTGCTTACTATCAGGCACATGTCTTGCTCGTCTCGTCACTCATTATTTAAAAAAATATTAATAATAATTAAGATGTACATATATTCATGAATAGATAAGTAAGCACGGATAAATAAGATAAAACTAAACATTGATTGCTTCAAAATGAACAAAGGTGTCTGAAATAATGCTCCTACATCTTTGTTGTACGCTAATTGCCATTGAAAGCTAAATCCATTCTTGAATGGAATTGCACGTATGTAATTGGTTGCTTTCAGACGAACCCCCTTAATTACCAGCTTCCTTTGTGCTTCAATACATTAATACATATCCACACGTAGGAAATATAGGTACATATGTCACTTAAGTACGCCGTATACTAAAGAAGAAGTATGTGTTGTAACTAACCAAGAAAGTGAAATAACTCACTTTTTAATTATTTTTTTTAAATTAAAATTTGTCTATGTGTGTGTGTCAGATATTTCAGTAATTTTGTTTCATTTTAGAGTTTAAAAGAATTATACGGATGACAGGTCCATCAAAGCTGCGCGTAAACGGAAGAGTCTAACTCAATTTCCACTGCTGTCCACTTCATTGCAGTTTCGTCATCTTTGCCACCTCACACAAGTCAACTTGGCCGCTTTTATTCTCTTTACTTTCCTTACTTAAGCTTTAGCGAAAATGTGAAGAAAACAAATACCTACCACAGTTATTAAGCCTTTTTCTAATTCTGCGTTTTATAATACATTAAACGATTCACTTACAAATGTATATTATTTTATTGTTCAACTTGAATCCGTAATCTTCAAGACTCTATTGTGATCAAAATAACATAACCAAAAGATTTGAATTAATATTTTACAAGCGTAAAAACCCACATAATTTGAACACTACGCTATTTCAGTACTAGAATAAATTTTCAGCCGTTGCGAAAGTGATTGTTGTTTTTAATTAAAGCGGTGAGACGCGGCCCCGAATCCGAATATTTTAATTATCACCAACCAGGGCGTAAATTTCCCACGACTGCTATAAAGAATAAACATTGCCGTTGTCTTAAACCCCGTTAAGAAATACTGCGGTATAGGGCTGCTACGCGCTGTCAAGAAGAAGGATATTTGTTTAAAAAAAAGTAGCCAAGTGCGAGTTGGACTCACCCATGAAGGGTTCCGTTCCAGCAAGTAACATTATATACATAGTACACATAGTTCTTGTAGTTCGTTGTAACTTTGATCGAAGTTTTAATAATAATAATAATAATAATAATAAAACTCTTTATTACACCTACAAAAAAAATACAGAACAGTTTAAGACTTAAACTAAGATTAACAAAACATAAGAAAGAAAAATATACACATTATGAAAGTACAGATGGAAATGTTCTTTAAATCTCGTTTACTTTGGTCACAGTATTATGTAGTGTAAGGGCGGCCTTATTGCTTAAAGCAATTTCTTCCAGACAACCTTTGGATGGAGCAAAAATGTTAGGAAGTCTTGCATTGCAGGTGGTGTTAACATATACATTTGCGAATTTAAAAAAAATATATATTTACGTATCACAATATTTATTATGCTGAACAAAACATAAATATGATATAATAATAATAAAATATATACCTACTTACAATAAATAAATACACAAAATAATATATACAAATACATATACATCCATAAATATATCATTTTAATATACCAATTAAGAAGAGGAGAGATAGTGATTGTAGACAAGATTTATAAATATTGAAAGGGACTTAGATTGTCGAATTGATAACGGTAGAGAATTCCATAGTAGGACAGCCTGCACATTGAAGGATTTAGTAAAAGAAAGGTTGGGATGTGTGGAAGAGGGAATTTGGAGTTTAATAATAATAATAATAATGATACAAAAAAAAAAAAAAAAAAAAAAAAAAAAAAAAAAAAAAAAAAAAAAAAAAAACCGCTGTCACTACTGCACGTCTTTTTTCGACCGTATTTAATTTTATTACGTTTCTTCCATTCTCCTTAGTTTTATAGTTCATATTTTTGAAAATCTAATACGAAAAACCTCGAAGAAATATACGAAAAACATAAAGAATAGTTTAAACCTAATTTTCCTCAATAAAATAGAAAATGCATTTTGACAATAGTCTGTCAATCAAGATCCATCATAAACACTACAATGTAAACAAATATTAAGAAATGGAATGTGAAAATAATGATTACACGGTTAAGAAGACGGAATGAAGCGGAAACACGTAGCGCACAACCAACACCAGACCGTGTCCCGTCACCGCCAAGCCTGTCGTCGGAGGATGAAGCTTTCTTGACTCCCCGCGACACGAGTGCTAGTTCGAGTGACGAGGACGCGGTGCGGACCCCGCCGCCCAGAAGAGCAGGACGTCGTGGCCGTCCGCCGCTGCCGGCATGCTTGGGGCCTGTGAGGCAATCTGCCTCGCGCCCGGCCCCCGCTACCGGTGGTGTAGTGCGTCGCATGCGATGGACTCAACAAATGAATGAGAACTGCATGCGCGCCTACTACAGGGCTACAGAGGGAGGAACCCACCTGACCGCGTACTGTGCCAGGATGCTGCTTCTGTTTCAGGCCCTTGAACCAACCGTCGTCGCCGTGTCTGCTCAACGACTGTCTGATCAAGTGAGAGCAATCCGGCGGTGCAAACTGCTGGATGACTCGGCACTTGATCGGCTACGCCTGGAAGAACAACATACTCGCCCAGCTTCTACCTCGTCGCGGGATCCGCCCGCCGCGTCGTCGACCCTGACACTGGCCTCAGTGCCACCGTCAGAGGTGACACTTGCGGCACCGGTCGACCCCGACTACGAGGAGGAAGACTCAGCGAGTAGTAATGTATCTGACCAGGTAAGAGGGCAACTGAGGAGTGCTTTGGAAGACGCGATCTTCCAATATCGACTCACACCAAACTCTAGGCCGCGCTTACCACGTTTGCCCACTCATAAACGGAATTTGGCTTTGATGGGAGCCCTGAATACTTTGCTGGTGCCCTATTTGGGTACTAGCAAAGATTTGACTGATACCCATTCTATTCTGTACTGCGGTGCTATCGCGGCGTGTCGCGTTGCACGTGTCAAGTTTCCAGACACTGACCGTACAACGCGAACCGCCAGAGATGCACCCGCATGGCAAATGCGAATAGAACGGCGTATCAGCACATTCAGGACTCTTATAGCAAAGCTAATCTGCTTCAGTCAGGGGAACAGTCGTCCCCGAGTCATGCGTTTCGTGACACAGGCATTCGCTGGGACTGGTATCAGTCCCCAGCACTATCTAGCCAATGTTACGGAACGCATTGACTATCTGAAGCAGAAAGTTTATGCGTGGGCAAACCGTATTCGCCGCTACAGAGAGCGTGTGAATCGATATCGGCAAAATCGCGACTTCCAAAGTGATCAAAGGAAGGTGTACCGAAACTGGGAAGGAACTAGTCGACATGTGAACGATGGGCAGCTACCGGATGCCAACGCTATGAAAAACTTCTGGCGCAGCATCTGGTCGGACACGGAGGGAGCTTGGATGCGTGTTGTTGAACGTGCGTGTGAGTCTATCGAAACCAAGGAGTCTATTACAATAGACTTCGAAGACGTTAGTTGTGCTATCCGGACGACTCAGAACTGGAAAAGTCCTGGGCCGGACGGATTGCACAACTTCTGGATTAAGTGGTTTCGATGCTCACATGAGCGCTTGGCAACACAATTCCAAGAAGCCCTCGAGACGGGTTCTCTTCCCAGTTTCATGACCACCGGAGTCACCTTCCTGCTCCATAAGTCTGGTAGTACCACGGAACCAAAGAACTACAGACCCATCACGTGCTTGCCTACCATCTATAAGCTGCTTACATCCATTCTGAGAGCAAAAATTAACGCGCATATTGTCGCAAATAACGTTTTGGCCTCCTCTCAGAATGGATGTAAGATTGGGTCCCGTGGTACTAAGGAGCTGCTCCTCATTGACACGACCATTTGCCAACAAGTCAAACGAAACAAAGGAGCCCTCTCCGCTGCTTGGATTGACTATAAGAAGGCCTATGACGCGGTGCCCCATTCGTGGCTAGAAAGAGTTTTAGAGTTGTACAAAATAAATCCAACTCTAAAATTTTTTCTAAGCAAATGCATGGGACAGTGGGTCACAGTCCTTCGTCAACCAGGTAGCGTAGACAGCTCGTTTGTTTCGGAGGACTTGATAAAGATTGAAAGGGGAATATTTCAGGGAGACAGTCTGAGTTCCCTATGGTGGTGCCTAAGTCTGAATCCTCTCAGCACTCTGCTGAAAGATTCAGAGTTAGGCTATCGTCTTCGTAGGGGAGGTGAGGTTATATCTCATTTGCTGTACATGGACGACCTCAAACTCTTTGCACCGAAACGCCAAGACTTGTTGGAGCTATTAAAAACCACAGAGGTTTTTAGTAACGCCATCAAGATGGAGTTCGGTGTCGACAAGTGTGCGGTCATGCATGTACAGCGAGGGAAAGTAGTAAATTCAGAGAATTTACAACTTTCCGAGACTATAACTCTCAGAACCCTCTCCGAAGACGAGACCTACAAATATCTCGGTATGTCACAGTCGTTGGGTATATCAGCAGATGACATTAAGAAATCGGTGAAGGAGCGTTTCTTTTGCCGGCTGACAAAAGTACTTAAAAGTCTTTTGTCAGGCGGTAACAAGGCGCGAGCCTTCAACGGTTGGGTAATGCCTCTGCTGATATACTCCTTTGGCATACTGAGATGGACTCAGACTGAGCTCGATGCCCTGGATAGAAGGGTCCGTCAACTGCTCACAACACACCGCATGCTACACCCGCGCTCGTCTGTTATGAGACTGTACATCCCGCGGAAATGGGGGGGTCGAGGCTTTTTAAATGCCAAGAACCTCCACAACCGCGAGGTATGCAGTCTCAGGGATTACTTCCGAAACAGCGAGTCCGGGATGCATCGCGATGTTGTGGCAGTTGACAGGAGCCTCACGCCTCTTTCAATGGCAAACGAGAACTGGCGCAAACCATCGGTGCTCAGCACTGATGATCGCAAGGAAGTATGGAAGAGCAAGGAGCTGCACGGGCGATTCTATCGGGCCCTGATGGGACCCGATGTGAATCTGCTCGCGTCGGTGAACTGGCTGCGCTTCGGGGACCTCTTCGGAGAAACCGAGGGTTTTGCCTGTGCAATTGCGGACGAAGTTATCAAGACGAACAATTACCGGAAATACATAATGAAGGACGGTACGGTCGACATTTGTCGGGCATGCCGCCGTCCAGGCGAATCGCTTCGTCATGTTATTTCCGGTTGTTCGCATCTTGCTAACGGCGAGTACTTGCACAGACATAACCTAGTAGCCAGGATCATCCACCAGCAACTTGCTCTTCGGTACTGCCTTGTCGAGTCCGAGGTGCCGTACTATAAGTACGCACCTCTGCCAGTTCTCGAAAATGGTCGTGCGTTGCTCTACTGGGACCGCTCTATCATCACGGACAGGACTATTGTCGCCAATAAGCCTGATATCGTGCTGGTAGACCGGTTTCAACGCCGGGCTATGATCATCGATATCACCGTTCCACATGACGAGAACCTCGTGAAAGCCGAGAAGGACAAGCTTAGCAAGTACCTTGACTTGGCCCACGAGGTTACCGCTATGTGGGATGTTGATTCGACGATCATAGTCCCAATAGTCGTGTCAGCAAACGGCCTTGTAGCGAAAAGTCTCGACCAACATCTCAAGAGACTTTCGCTAGACGGTTGGATCAAGGGTCAGATGCAGAAGGCGGTCATCCTCGACACAGCACGCATCGTCAGGAGGTTCCTCAGTCTGCAGCCCTAACCACCGGTAGCTTGGGCCCTGCCCCGCTGCTGGCGGCAAACTAGGTTTAGGTTTTTATAATGTTTTTATGTTGTTTTATATATAAATATTGTAAAAACTTAGGCTTAAGAAAGGAAATAAATACGTACATAATAATAATAGTGTATTTATGACGTACTAAAAAAAAACTACTCATCAGATCGAGTTCAAACTAATTTTCGTTGGTAGTTTTCATGGTAATGTACATCATATATATTTTTTTGTTTTTTCATTCTCTTACTTTAGAAATTAGAGGGGGGGGGGACACACATTTTACCACTTTGGAAGCGTCTCTCGCGCAAGTTATTCAGTGTAGACAAAAATTATAGTAGAAACCTCAACATCATTTTTTAAGACCTATCGATAAACACCCCACACGTGTAGGTTTGATGAAAAAAAATTTTTTGAGTTTCAGTTCTCAGTATGGGGGGCACCCCTAATTTTTGTTTTTTTAAAAAACTTTTGTAAAAATCTTAATGCGGTTCACAGAATACATCTACTTACCAAGTTTCAACAGTGTAGTTCTCATAGTTTCGGCAAAAAGTGGCTGTGACATACGGACGGACAGACAGACAGACAGACAGACAGACAGACATGACGAATCTATAAGGGTTCCGTTTTTACGTTTTACGGAACCCTAAAAAACTGAAACTTTTATTTCTCCGTAGATTTAAAGTTTTATTATCACTTTGAATTACTCGTAGCTACATGAATCTAAAACATCAGAACTAAACACTGAAAAAAAAAGTTTTTTTATTTTTTATTTATATATTTATTAATTTCAATTGCTGGTATGTGCTTAAAGCTTTATGGTTAAGAGTGACAAAGTATGTTGGTAAGTAGGATTTGCGTGATAATAATTAACACACCTGGCCATAACCGGATAGTGTCACTTAGCTATTGGAACTTGAAGAGACCAAATCATTATCTAGATCGAGATATATGTAAGATGGTTTGTTTCTATGCTTTGTAATTTATCTGAAAATATTGCCCTTCAAATTGGAACATAGTAAATGTTTGCACATTACACTTTGTCGGTAGAATAACTAGCAAAGATGTGTAGTAGTACTTCCCTAGGTGGACTCTGCAATGAGTTCTAGTACCATAAAGTGTTTAGTCTAAGATTATTTTAGTTTTCATAAGTATATAATCTATAGAGAGCGGTCAAATACCGCAGTCAGCTACATATTTATATTAGGTAAAAATAGGTACTGGTGTTGTTTATAGCACAACAAAACTTTTGGTAAATACTTGTTTATGGAAACACAACACCAGTGTCTTCAAATTGAATAGTGAACTCCGAAATGAAACCATTCCATGTTTTTTGATACGATGGTGGTAGATTTGTAAACAGCAGGTCTACTACGAAGTCCGATAAACGATATATCGGCCGAACTTATGGACGTTTCTTACCACGAAACACAATCAGTCGGTAGATCGGATCAGGCGTTTCGTTCATTTCGAATTTGAGACCGACATAGATTTGACAGCTTTTGTGTCGTAAACCTTACTCCGAAAGCATTTAATTACCTTACCGATTATTCGGATAGCTGTCGGTCGGTTTTCGTAGTAGACCTGCAGTCCTGTGGCTTGCATTTTGGTCTATTCAAACAACAATAGTTTTAAGCCATTTTAAGCACTTACTAAGTAGGGAAAAATGTTATGAATTTATGTGACTAACAAAATAATAGATGTATGGTGGCGTCGTAGCGTCAGAGCGGTGGTGGAGCAGCGAAGTGGGACGTGCGCGTCAGACACTTTTTGTATGGTCAAACTCTTGAGAATTCGCGTCACTGACATTCGTAATGGTAGTACCTATATCAGAAGCTAATCAAGTGCCGCATTATGTAACATTAGTGCTGGTTTTTCTAAACTCTAAGTTATAAGTGTTCACTTCTATCGGCATCGGCACTCCCTACGACTGCTATTTTTTATAAACAAATAAATATTGGTGGACATTTCATATACAACACCACCATTTCATATATAACTAAGCAAATTTCGTACTTTAGAAGCAAGATAGCTGATATAATAATATAATACTTAAATAGTTGTAAATCTTATTAGATATACATAGAAACACCCAGACCACCAGACACAGACAGTACAATGAGTACAAACATCTGTACTCATCACAAAAATGTTTGCACTGGGTGAGACCTTACTATCAAAGAAGCAACGATGCCAGTAAATTTGTATAGGTATTACCTAACTTTTAAAATACTATACTCTAGCGAGTGAGCGACGATCCTAGCCGGCGATAGCTCAAGTGATTCATAGTTATAAGTTTTCGCTTATGTGAGTAGTCCCTATGAATGCTAATTTTTATTTGCATAACCAAGTGAGTGACAACACCAAGATGGCGCCGGCGTTGGCTCAAGTAATTCTAAGTTATAAGTGTTCTCTTTCGTCGGCAGTCTGTATTTTTTTTATTTTACATAACAGAACTTTTAAAATAGTCTGACGCGTGAGTGACAACCCTAGTCGGCGATGGCTCAAGTCGTCGAGTCCGGTCCCTGGGGGGCATTACGCGGTCGCCGCCTGATTACCCGCCTTGATTCAACCCTTCTTTACTGAGCGTCTCACGACGTAGGTACTGATCATTTTAACGGGAATCTCTGTAACTTCAGATTACTTTGTACTCGTTTGTTACTTTTTTTAACTACTTCAAAAAAGGAGAAGGTTCGCGTTCGTTATATAGTAAAATGTAATCAGCAAACTGTAATTTGCATTCCTTTAAATGACTAGTGGTAGATTTCCCAAAAATTATGAAAATTTGTCGAGTATCTGAGTTTAATTTGATACTCAACGATTTTGTTTTTTCAGTGAAAATTTAATTATTTCCTAATTATATTTATCATAAAGAGTACCTAATTGTAAATTTATTATGTTGTCTATGACGTTAAAACAACTAAAAAATAAAGTTTGACTGTAGCCAACTTTGCTCTTAGGTACCGTTACCGGCTTAGTTCAATTACGATCGTTGATCAAGTAAAAACTGAATTAATACGGCTGAAGTTGAAAACGTATGGTTATAAATTATTTATAGTGTTATATAATGTGATTATTATAGTGTATACATATTTTTTCCCTCTGGAATAAGTATACAGACATCTTCGAAACCACCAAGACCAAGTCGAAAAGGATACTTTAATATCATCAATGTGGTTTTTACGCCTAAAAATTGTATAAATCAAAATCAGCAGTTTTATACAAAACGCTTAAGTTTACCATAATATCAGCAAGACTTTTGCCTGGTAATAAGCAACAAGCCTGAACATAACACTATAGTGACGACAGCTAGGTAGGTACTTGAACATAAATAAATCCTAATCAATGCCTTGCAGTACCTACAGCGACATCGTTTCATGGTTGATGTTCCGAACGAAGTTATTTGACACTACTTTTGTGATAAGAACGTCAAAGCTGTGGAATACGTTGCCTGAGTGGGTTTTTCCAACCCAAAAGCAGTACCTACTATACGTTTCATATTGTTATTCGGACTTCTCGTAGCTCGAAGACGCGGCATCGTTTCATGGTTGATGTTCCAAAGACACGAACGAAGATGTTTGACTCTACTTTTGTGATAAGAACGTCTAGACTATGGAATGAGTTGCCTGAGTGGGTTTTTCCCGATGGTTACAATCTTTGTGTTTTCAACTTGAGAGTGAACCTGTTTCTTCTAGGTAAACACGTTCCATTGTACACCGCCTCGTGCAGTAGCGTGCCTTGGCAGGGCCCCGTATACTAATTTGTTTGGGGGCTCTTATGAAGGGTAAAGATTCCTGTAAAACGTAAAAAAAATGTTTACCTACATAAAATTAAAAGAAATGTTTATTCATCGTAATTATCTATCTTTCACTTTTTCCAAAAAAAAGTTAAATATTACTTTTAAACACACGCTTGACGCGTGGAAAAAAAATATTGCTTTTTTTTACTTGTGTCACTTCTGAAATAAAAAAAAATTGGGAAGTTTTTAATACTTTTTGCTTGGTGCTCATCGGGGCCCCGTATAATTATTGATACGGGAGATACGGCGGTAGCTACGCCACTGGTCTCGTCGCATAACATCAGGCGAGATGGCGGTCAATTCAATTCAATTGAAAAAAGCTACACTGCGCTCGTGACCCAGATATTTAAGGTGATGTCTCATTTCACTGAACATTGTGCCTCAAACCGGAACAAGTAAATGTTTCCATTTACACATTAATGTTCGGCGGTAGACAAAACTAACTGACAAATGTGTGATACTTATCTAAGCGGACTCAGCAAAGAGTCCTAACGCTACAAAGAGTACTACAACAAAACAAACGACAAAAACAGGTAAACGTTACTATAAATGGAAATTTTGTTGCAGTACAGTAACAATTTTCTTCCCACAACGAAAACTGACAATGTAACAAAACTGTTACCTACAATACAATACCTCCAAGTTTAACGATTACGAGCAACCGAGGTTGTTTCTCTGCTCGCTAGTTTTCGAGGACTGTTACACGCGATATTAACTACGGAGATAATATGAGCCGCTGTGTGTAATCATTTTCTTAAAAAAAAATGACCAACTTTAGTTTTAAAATTAAACTAAGACAATTCACTAATTTTAATAGAATTACATCCTACTAATATTATAAATGTCAATGTATGGATGTTTGAATGTTTGGATGTTTGTTGCTCAATCACGTCCTAACGTATGAACGGAACGGGCTGAAATTTGGAACACAGATAGATTATAGTCTGGAAGAACACATAAGCTATTTATCCCGGAAAAACAAAGGGAACAACGGGAACGGGAACTTCGCGGGTAACATCGCGGGGCGCTGCTAGTAATATATATATTTTTTTTAAATAAAGAGTGACGAGACGAGCAGAACTTGTGCCTGGTGGTAAGCAACATACCTGCCACATAACAGCACAGTGACACGCAGCTATTGGAACATGAAGAGTCCAAATCATTGTACCTGCACTGCGCATTTTTATTACGGTCTTAGAATCACATTTTTTCAGTTTGATCGCGCAGAAAAATCTTTTCCAAACCTACCGTAAAGGTGCGCTTACACGAGGGCAATAATTGCTCGGCGACACGAATGGACCGATCTGGAGCAATTAATGGAGCAATTAAACGCAATTTCAATAATTTGCGTTTAATTGCTCGGCGATATTGCTTCTAATTGCTCCAGATATTTCATATTTCTCAATGTCGCCGATACGAATTGACGAATATCCAATGGGCTTGGAAATTCCTAGCAATTTTTGGATATATCTCATTCGCACTTGTTTGTTTTGCGGCTTGCCGTCTTGTTTCCGCGGGGAGAGCGAGAAGTTGGGTGGCGCTACAAGCCGCCGCAGCAAGAACAATGTCGTCCATAGCGAGCGAATACTGAAATGCTCGTGTAGGACAGTATTGCCTAGTTGATGAAGTTGCGCGATATCGCTCAATATTGTGTTGCGCAGTATTGATGCTTGTTGCTGTTGCCGTAAATTGCTTCATGTTGTCGTGACGTCATAGTTGACGAGTATTGACTGGAATTGAGCAATTTTAGTCGCCTGTATAAGCGCACCTTAAGGAACTTCGTTCCAAAAACGTACGTCGATGATATTTATATTATTTTTTAATACTAATTTGATATTAAACTATCGATGTAGAGTTTCAATTATTGACATAACTTACCTACTAAAAATTACTCGCCTATAATCTAAAATCACCAACATTAAAATTACTAATGTAGTGGTAGGACTCTTAGCAGAGTCCGTCTGGGGAAGTACCACACCTTTGCCAGTTATTAGTAAAGTGCAAACATTACTGTGTTCCGGTTTGAAGGGCAATGTTTCCAGAGAAATTACAGGGCTTAGAGATATAACAACTTAGATCTCTGGGCGACGAGCGCAGCGCGGTGCTAGGTAATGATTGGGACTCTTCATATTACAATAGCTGCGTGTCACTGTGCTGTTATGTGGCAGGTATGTTGCTTACCATCAGGCACATGTCCTGCTCGTCTCGTCACTCTTTATTTAAAAAATTAGATATAAGTATAAATATTATATACAAAGTACACATTAACGAAGTGACTTCGCCTTAGATTGATTAGGTAAACGGGTAACTCACGTGTAATGAGGTCGGTCAATCCGACTCGAGTTTCGGCCGCGTCCGGCGGCCTTTTTCAAGGAGAGTGTACGCGCCCGATGGCTTCCCGTTTGGCACTCAAACGCGGCCGAAACTCGAGTCGGATTAACCGACCTCATTACACGTGAGTTACCCGTTTACCTATTCAATATGTGTAACAACCATGTTAATTTTGACTTCGCCTTAATAGAGACAATAAGAAAGGTCTGGTGCTTATGGACACAATCTAACACTTGATATTATTTAGCAAATTGTAATAAATATATGGCTAGATTGTAATAAATATATTAGTCACCAAGTTGATTGGTGAATACCACCTAATTATTAAAAAATATATACATATTATGAGTTTGCGTCAACGGCTTCACAAACGTCGGGCAGCGTAGCGTCGTAACGTAGCTTCGTAGCGTAGCGTCGGAGCGATATCGGAGCAGGGATAAATATGCTCGTTAGCCGCTTTTTGGATGAGTGAAATCTTGAGAATTCTCGTCACCAACATTCGTAATAACAGTATAGCAAATGTACAGGTGACGTAAAGTGCAAAATCTGATCTGACCTTCATTGGTCTGTGGATAATTTATTAAGGTGTGGTTAGTGTAAAAAGTTAAGTATGTACTTAGCATACCTAGTGTAGTTCTTAATTTTGATTGTAAGAAGTGTATTAGTTTTGTAAATAAGTGCAACAATAGTGCAGAGCTGTCTAATATGTAGGTAGGTACTAAAATTAAGAGTTGTAAGTTTTCACTTCTAATGACAGTCCCTATGATAGTATTTTTTTTTTATATTAAGTATGTACTTACCTATCCCACGTTGTTACATTACCTACATATGTGTGTAGTGCGTAGAAACTATTGTTCAGTTAGAAATTAATTCATCGTTATGAAATATTATACTCAACGTTTTGTAGACTGCTGGTACCTAGGTACCTATGTTTTAGATTTACAATCGGAAAATAAATTAATATCCACAGTTGTATTAAATTAAAATAAAACTAAACTGTAGTTACTTAGGTATTTCAAAATGAAAAACGTTTTCGAACACATGAAGGAATCTAATTAGATATCTATGTATATTGTACCACATAGTTTATTTTCTCAATCCACATAGGTACACCTAAATTAAAACAAAATCGTGCAAGTCAAGTTTCAGTAGATACTTATAGGTAGGTATGACAAATATTTTATAAGTACCTACGTACCTGCTTTTCGTCATATTAATAAATTTAAATTAACATAATTTTGTCACTTTCGCTAGTATTATTGACGTCATTGTTTTCGAAAATTCTATAATTTGGCTTTGATAAAAAAAATACAGATATTTGGCTCGTCTTGAGAAAATGTTTGGAGTATTTCAAATTTAATTTTAAGCCGGTTAATTACTCAACTATTTAAGTACCTACGTATTCACGTTAAAACGAAGCACGATCGTTCAAATTAAACTAATCTACTTTACAACTACTTACTCGAACAGTAATCTTTTGAAAGCGTTTTCCACTCGCCTTTCATACACGTTCCAATTTCAAACGGAACTCATTCTAACCGCAACATCACGTTACGCCATCTAGCGGTAGGTTCACACACCGATAGCACACTAGCGCCACTGACTACACACACTTTTTATCCTCCTGTAAATATATTCACACACACATTGACCAAGGAAAAGTGTCAAAAATTCTACATTCAACTTTTGCCTCAAACTTCAACAAACACGAATCAAAACTATTCTTTATCCCATCAGAATAGCGTTGAAAATGAAATGGCACGTCTTGAGAGTGACAGTTGTTTTTGCTAGAAGGGAAAACTTGATCGCAGATACGAAAAGTCAGAAGTGTATAGGAAAGAACCAAAGTTACGTCGTTTTGAATTTCACGAATAGTCACGAGCGAATTTCAAGACTGAAAGGTATTATAGTCGGTTTTGGGAGGGGTAGTTAGGACTTTTTGCTCTTGGTATACGCTTCTATTTCTTAGGGGAAAGGTTCAGATTGTCAGTGAGTGCGTTAGCTTGGTGTACGTGAACTTTCTTAAGGCGTATTTTCTTAAGAACTCGAAGAAAATGGAAAGGTTCGCTCTTGAGTTTTGTGAAAAATAGTAACAACCAAGTTCAGCGAGGAGCCACGAGAGGGCGCGATCACAATTTTTGAAGAAAAATAGCTTTGTTTTTTCTTACTTCTACATAAGTTTGAGGTTGATTTTTAGTGTGGCATTTTGCCTTTAGTGATCGGTTTTCGGGCATCTTGGTAGAGTAAAATAAGACAAATATAATGCGTAGTCTGGTAACAGCTACTTTTATTAGCATAAAATACATTTTTTGCAATATGGTAATGCCCCCTACACTTTATTCCAACCAATGACCTCGTCTCAATGTTACTTATTGTTGATTTGCTATGCTTTGTCACATAAATACACCCTCTAACCGCAACTACCAGTGGGACGGCCGTCAAACCCGCGACAAATCTCCAATTGCAGCCACAATCACATTACGATCTTAACGAATAGCGTGTCGCGGTTAACCGCAAAATTACCATTCGACCAATCACAGCTTTTCCCGCCATATATTTTCCTCTACCTATTTTTCCGAGGGTGAAAATCTTAGAAACCACACGACTAACCGCAAAGGTCAGGTGATCGACCAATAGGAGATCGTAAATAAAACCGCAAGCCACGCCCTGCTAACCGCAAACCAACCACAACGCGAGACCGTCACTCGTCATCGATCCCACTAATGATGTTCTTTTTTTGAACATGCTTTGTTGCTGGCTGGAAAAATTTAGGGCGCTGTGACATCGAAGGGATAAAAATGAGTTGCTGTTTTTAAAAACTCGAGTAGGTTAACTTAAAAGTGTAATGATTTAAAAAAAAATTAAAATGTGTAGATTTCGAGGGAAGCATCGTTCTTCACAAAGATGAAATATCGATTCCCGCGTTGAGGCTTGCCGCACACACGCACGTTATCGCGTGGAGACGCACGGACACAACCGCGACCGCATTATATTCATAATGAATACAGCTATCCCACTCACCGCTCGTCTTTGACTTTGTATAAATATATTTTGTCTTGCTCGCACGGTACTTGAGCGGGCCATCGCAAGGGACGGAGAGGGACGGGCGAAGGTTAGGAGGTCGTCTTCGAGAGGTCGCAAATTTCTATTTCATTAAGTGGCGCGCCTGAAACCGCAGTGGATCGATGCCACTTGAATCACATGGAAAAAATGATAAATACTCTACACTATTTTTGGAACATTTTGTATGAGAAATCTTCTCCATTGTCATATCTCACTTACATTATGGAACTTGCAAAAAAAGAAACCAATAATAGATAGGTACATGAAACAAGATGAACAAATGGCTTGCCATCGGCATAAATAAATAGTAAATTTTATATTCTGGAACTCGGAGCTTTTTCCTCTCACAAGGAGAATGTTAAGACCATAGTCCACCACGCTGGTAAATTATTTGTTACAGACGACAGATATCTTCGAAAAATAATTATTTCAAACGTTTTTCTTTTACCGTTAGTGTAAGTAGTGATAACAAACCTGTAGGTATATCATAGGTAGATACAATCGTTGTGTCATTAAATCGAGATTGAACTCCATTCTTCTAGGTAGACACACTTTACCATATATCACATCATGACTTAAAACTAGCCCAGATGGCTTGAGTAGGTATGTACTTAGCTACGTGACTATGACTACTAGAGTGCGACGCCCAATAACGTTTGTAAAATTTACGAAAATAAAATAAAATGGGGCTAGTATTTCAAAGTAGAGCTTGATTCAATTCTCATGCACTTAATATTCCATACTACATTCACTGATATTTTGATCAATGTGTTATTGAAAACACCTAAATATAGATAACCTCAGGTGACTTCCAAAGGTTCATACAGTTTTAATGCACACATATTGTATTCTGAGGCTCCTTTGAGAATTCTTATTGTGAATTGAGTGCGCATTAACTATTCAACAGAGGACATGAGGTAGATGGGGCCTCAAAGATCGTGCTTACCTATGCAAATATGTTTTGGTGATTGCGTCATCCATAAGTCATGCCTTTTTGTTTGTAGGCATGCTGGTTCCTTTCGATTCATCTCAGTAATGTTATCAAGAAGTTTATGTATGTGGTATGTAGAGCTCAAATTCGAAATATAACGATTTATTTTAAATTGCCACACAATATTACGCAACACCTTCTAGCCAGATATGAAGTGATCTACTTACAATGAGGTTATCTACTTGATTTTGTAGATTTAGGTACCAAGTGTTCACTATTTTAAGAAACATTTTGAGACCTGTTTTTGGTCCTAGACGAACCATGTTTTGAGGTTTATAGGGCGAAGTTATCTTTATCTGTAATCAATAATTATTGTTTTCGAAATAAATAAAATAGCAAGGTATAATACCAGGTATAATACCAAGGTATAATATAGGGTTAGAATTAAAAATTGTATACGAAAATGTTGAAATGGGTTTTCAATCAACAAATATGTACTTAGGTATGTTGATTGAAAACCCATTTCAACATTTTCGTACCATAACCTATTTTTTACCTATTTTTATCTATGAGCTCTTAGAACAGTGGAATCGATTTTTTTACTACGAGTATAACGTTTTGTATAGGTTTGTGGTGATTTGTATTCTTCATCTTCAATTACCGAAGTAGTTGCGTGGCTGTATGATGTTATGGACAAACAACAACATAGTGTTGTTTACCACCAGGCGAATGTATTTCTCGACCCGTCCCTATACAGGGTTGGTAATCAACCTGCATCCTTTTAAGGGGGTGTTAAGTAGGTACCTACATTAAATATGTCAACTTTTGTTCAACAGTTCATAAAATTCGTCTTTTTCCCCATACAATAAAAATGTGTTGTGTGAAATAAAAATGTTTGCCCGGTCTAAAAGCATCGAACTCGCCGTAATAATTCGTACCTAACAGGAGCCCGCGCGCTCTTTGACGCTCAATAAATGATAAGCCGAAGTGAATAAACACTAAACAGCCGCTAAACAGTGCTAGAAAGGAAACCAAAGGTATTTTTTTTTTTGGGATTTGTAGGTACCTACTGAGTTTAACAAAAGTTGTGTGTTTGAATATAGGTACAGAACATGGCTTTAAACGGATGCAGGCTGATTACTAGTAACCCTGTATAGGTATTATAATAAAAATAAAAATATTAAGGATAAAAAAAACAATTATGAGTTATTGAAGTTTTATTGAAATGAACTCCAGTAGAACTATATTAAGAAAATACCTACTAATTTTCCGAGTGCTTTGTTGACGCGACGCTTAACCTAAATGCTGGCCTTTAGGTACTTTTCCAACGTATGAGCATTGCCATTCAGTACGGTAATGCCGCCAGCATGCTGGCCACGCTTCCGACGGGTAATGGGCTAGATCATTTTGATAATCATTAGATCTTCAATTGTCTATGGATAATTCAGATGTGCTTAGTTTATGTAGTTTGTTAGGTTTAGTAGTGTGGTTCTCACTGTAATTTAGTTGTGTCAATAAATACTCTACCCATTCTTAATAGATAAAAAAAAGTTCTAAATAGACGTAAAAAATACCTAGATTTAAGTCACAACAAATTCTTCAAAAATAACCCTAACAAAATACGCCAGGTAATTGGTAACATTGTACCGCATTGCAAGCCCTCATCCCCTTCCCAAACGAGCCCTTATATTAATTAGCAGAATATTTTGAGGGATATTATTTACGTAATAAAGCCTTATTTAACACCCCCAAAATGAAATATGAGCCATTGAAGAGAATAAGTACTAAGCATGCCCGTTAACTTTACAGAGATATTCTTCTTGGTGGTGGAAAATTTACTTGATTATTTTGTTGGGAAAACACCTTCTACTACATTTATTCTAGAATTTTCTTTTAAATTCGGGAGGTTATAAGAAAGAAAATGGTGACATTTTTTTCTTGTTTCGAAGAAATGGTAATGCAATTGTATTAAGCTATCACGTTTATTCACTACACTAGTACGAGTAGGTATTATGTTTTACCGTGGTTAAATGGTAGAGCAATTTCCTGATATTTCGATGCTGTTTGATGTTCAACGATCGCGTTAAACCTTATAACCACGCTAAATATCCCGTAATCCGATCCTATCCTACTAATATTATAAATGTCAATGTATGGATGTTTGGATATTTGGATGTTTGTTGCTGAATCACATCCTAACGTATAAATGAATCGGGCTGAAATTTGGAAGACAGATAGATTATAGTCTAGAAGAACACATAGGCTACTTTTTATCCCGGAAAAACAACGGGAACGGGTACTTGGCGGGTCACACCGCTGGGCGCTGCTAGTCATATTATAAATGTCGGTGTTTGGGTGTTTGTTACTCAATCACGTCATAACTTCTGAATGGATCTGTTTAAAGTTTGGAACACAGTTAGATTATAGACTAAAAGAACACAAATGCCATTTTTTATCCCAGGAAAATAATGTCACTGCCAGTTAATAAATATTTGGGTTGTAATGTGACGTCAGATTATCCAAATTGACTGACTGCCTGGTAGCTAACATTCATCATCATCATCATCATGATGAATGTTTTCTGGCCTGGTACGCCTGGTAGAAAACATTAGAACTTGATAAAAATAGGTTTACTGCAAAACAACTGCAATTTTGGCAAGGTTCACGACCAATGAGTTTTATTTATTAAATTTACTCTTATATTATTTTAACGTTACTTTGGCTCGGATGATTTCCAAAAGTAAAATGAATTTTCAAAATTTTTATAATTTTAGTTTTAGTAAATAAAGAAACCGTACAAAATTCTTAAACAGTTACTTAACGTTAATGTTTTTTTTTTTCAGGCTAAAACCCGAACTCCGAATGTCACCCCGTTCCATTCAGTCCTTAGGACGTGACTGAGCAACAAATATATGAAATGAACTATCTATGAACGTTCACACTAACAATTACTTCAGTAGTATGTATGTGGTATACCTATTCATGCTTGTATGCTAATTATGATTCTTTAGGTACTGTCTTCTAACCCCATGTCATTTCTAACCATTGTACGATCATGATTCGATGACAAAAGTCGACACACGCGTATTTAAATACAATGGCCGTTCGTTAGTCGGCCTCAGGAGTTCGATGCAAGATTTAATTAAATCGCCCCTCCCCGCGGCAAGTGACTTCCTCTCCCCGCTCCCTCGCTCCTCCCTTGGCTTGTGATCACTCTGTTTAGGAAGAAAACAGTAAGGACACAGATAGTATCAGATATGTTGAGACAACAACATTCCTACTGACCTACTGACAACAACATTCGGTTTCCAAACGTAGGTCTTCTTCTTCTTCTGCTCCTCTTCCCAGTTCATCTGGGGTCGGGCCTCCTCGTTGCTCGGCGCAAAGACACTCTGTCTTGGGTTGTCATTACTGGTTGGGTAAGGCTCCTTCTATCCTTTTCCACGTTTCCCCACCACGTAGCTAGGGGTCTACTTCTGCCTCTGGGTTTCCAAACGTAGGTAAGCTTGTAAATCGGTTCCTAGAGAATCCTCTTCGAGGCCTGAATTGATTGAGAGCTTTCTCAACATCAGTAAAACATTGCGGATACATTTTTGTGATTAGACGACAAACACTGTTTTTGATATTTTTGAAGTGAAAACTTCTTTTGGCGCGTCGCAGACAGATTTTTCGTGGGCTGTGAATTGAATTCTACCGTCACTGCGTCAAAATTTCTCATTGGCCATCCTATAAATGTGTCAGCATTTATAGATGGCCATGCTCATGGCCGCGCCCTCCGGTTTTACCCGTGTAGTTTCCAAAGTAAGCTATCAAATTCTAAAATATAAGTTTTCAATTCTATCGGCAGTTCCTAAAACTGCCATTTTTTTAAATTTAGGTAACACTAGCTTCGCCTGGCAGCGGAACCCGCGGCTTAGCAGGTTTTCACTACAATTTATTTTCCCTAAAATACGATTCAGAGGTAAAATTTTTACAAATTTTGAAAGTTGAAACGATAATAATAATAAAAAAGTATAGGACCATAATTAAGACTTTTCAGTGATTGTTCTACTGCGACATCGATGTATTGCGGCGCCTAGCGCCTTACCCCAGGCGGGTAGTCGGCAATTTCCTCAAGTCTTGATTTATCGTCGCCTCTGGTCGCGGCGCTCGACGCGGGTAAAGGATTGTGGGTACCTTTTTGTTGCTCGCGACAGTCTGGAATGTTCCTAGATTGCTTCTTTTAATGATCACTGCTAATATTTTTCCACTGATTAGTTTTTGTATATTTATAACAAGCTGTGCCTTGCGATTTTACGCGCGCAATTCCCGTCGCCTTTTTTTTCCCGGGGTAAAAAGTAACCTGTGTAATATTACAGAATATATCCAGAATTAATCTCTGTTCCAAATTTCTAGTCGATCCGTTCATTGAGCAACAAACATCCAGCTTTACTTAAGTTACCCTTAAAGGTCACAATTATAAATATGCAAATTATCCTGAAAAAATAAGTCCGCAAAATATAAGTAATACCTAATTTTTTATTCTTCGGAATCCACAAAAAGTGTCTAAAAATTCCTAATTTTCCCTTCTTTGGACTGCTCAAAATGTATGTTAGACCAATTTTTTCCTTCAATGGACTTCACTTAGTATATGTAACACCAAATTTTTGCATCTCTAGTCTACCGATAAGTACATGCAATGTATGCCACACCTAATATTTTGCCTTTTCAAATTCCATTCATTATGACGTGTATTCTGAGTGCAAAAGTTAATCTTGTACAAAAAAAATGCAAGCTTTTTGAATATCAATCTTCAAAGTACATAAACCCATCCACGCACCAACATAACACATAAAGCGTGAAGCACATAAAAGGTAAGTGTATTTCGCTGTCCAGCGAGGATCGGGTTACTTTTTCTCGGAGTATATTAAGACGGGATCCCTGGCCCTTGGGCGCGGCTATGATTTATATCCCTTCTCCCACGGGTCACCCTATACGATACACATCTCGTGTGAACACGGCTTATCTTTCCTCTGACGTGTACGGGATTTATTCGAAGTACCAAAGTAAAAGGAAAAAAAGGCAAAGGATTTGTTAAATCCAAAAATAAAGCTTTTATATGAAAACCATTGAAATGAAAACTTCTGTAGACGTGTTTATCACTTTTTGGTATGAAGAAAACCTAAGAATTTGTGTCTTCGACATGCCAATGTGGTGGCATAGCGGTGAAGCTACGGAACTGGACGTCTGCTCTATTTCTACGAAAACATAATTTCGAAAACGTACTTGCGACTTTCCAGCTCTTGTTCTACTTCGTTTCGTCCGATACAACATTTTTTGACGTTTAAATGTTCTAAACATACTCTAATTAGAGTAGGCTTAGAACATTTAAACGGACGAAACGACGGATCAAAGTAGAATCGGAGTTGGAAAGTCGCGAGTTTATTTCGAAATTACGTTTTCGTAGAAAGAAAGTTACGGCTGGTCTAGTCGGGAGAACGGCGGCTGCCGATCCGGAGACCCCGGGTTCAAACCCCACACGCACCACTGTCTTTTCGAATTCATGTGCGTAATGCCGCTAACTTAAAACGGTGAAGGAAAACATCGTGAGGAAACCGACATGTACCTAGAATATTTCGAAGTCATGTGTCATCCACCAACCCGCACTGGGCCAGCGTGGTGGATTATGGCCTTAACTCTCTCCTTGCGAGAGAAGGCCCCGTGTCCCAGCAGTGGGAACATTTAGTGGGCTGTTGATGATGATGAGAAAGAAAGTAGCCGTCCTGCATCGGATCAACGGTGCGGCTCAAGCACGTTGCATGATTTTTGGGTGAGTGAAATCTTTCGAGATTATCACGGACATGAGTAATAGCAGTATATGTGTAGCTATACATGTGGTGTATAGTGCAACGTTAGTGTTGTTTAGTACTAAAATTCTAAGTTTTCCCTTCTATCAGTAGGTATACTGGGTGCTAGTTTTGTCGACAACAAAACGCGTTCTACCGTGAGCGCGTAAACGTATGCAATTTGTATGAAGAATACTACTTCCTATCCTACTATCCTACTAATATTATAAATGTCAATGTATGGATATTTGGATATTTGTTGCTCAATCACGTCCTAACATATGAACGGATCGGGCTGAAATTTGGAAAACAGATAGATTATAGTCTGGAAGAACACATTGGCATTTTTATCCCGAAAAAACAACGGGAACGGGAACTACGTGGGTAACACCGCGGGGCGCTGCTAGTATAAGAATATAATTATATATAAGAATAGCGCGTCTAGCAAGCTGATGACCAAACGTAGACCTAATCTACTTATTTAAAAAAAAAATGTTGATGAACATTTTAATAAAAACTCTGTGAAATAATATTTGATTAGTGCGTCAAATACACTACTTAGTCTGTGGTCAAATAACATGTTCAATACTACAAACACATGCTATTACAAAGTTTGAAATAAGAAATGCGAAATTTACAAAAGTTTCCTTCAAAATTCTCTTACACGTAAATATTTCCATCAAGAGGCCCGTCTTCAAAAGAGCAAGTTTCCTAAAGACGTTTTGTACCAACTTCGCTTATTAAGGGCAGCAAACTTGCAGGTACTTTCATATCAGCCCTACTAATTAATCAGCAGTCCTTGGAAGGGAATCGACAACAAAGTAGCGAATAACCAACTGGTTTCTTCATGTTGCCTGGATGGGGAATTAAATTTTCTTTGGAAAACTTTGTTGTCTGTCTAGAGAATTAGACAGTGGCTCCCTTATTTGGGCATGTGCACAAATTTGTTGCACGCTATAAAATTACAACCCAAACTCAGATGTGCTAATAGCTCTAATTAATAGAGAAGTTTTGGGTTTTCCGGGTTAGATACTTTCAATATTTTTAACACAACATTATTTATATTATCTTACTTCCTATGTACTAATGTTATAAATGTTAATGTTAGGATACTTAGATGGTAGTTGCTCATTAATGAAGTCGTAACGTAATGAACTCATCGGGCTGAAATTTGGCAAACAGATAGATTACAGCCTGAAAGAACACATTTTTTACACAAGTTACTTATTATCCCGCAAAGTAACTGGAAGGGTACTTCGCGGGTAAAATCACGCGGCTCTGCTAGTCATAATAAATATCTTTTAAAGCTTACTTACATGAAGACGGCATAGAAATATTGATGTCAAAAGAATTCAAAAAGAAAATGTTTTTGCTTAGGGATAGTTTTGGAATACGGAGGTTAATATCATCCAAAGTTAGATCTTTTTGTCAGTCTTTTGGCGAATTAGCTCCCAGGGCGGAGAACTCCATAAATAATTTCCCTCGTCCTCATATCACACTTGCTTGGGTCATGCCACATGGGTGACGAGAATAGTAAAACGCGAAGATACGTTAACTGCCGCGTTGTATCGGACATGCGAGAGCACACGCATGCACACACCCAAAAGCAGCACCTACTATAGGTTTATTTGGCACAGTGTGCCAAACGGGAAGCCATCGGGCGCGTACACTCTCCTTGAAAAAGGCAGCTGGACGCGGCCGAAACTCGAGTCGGATTGACCGACCTCATTACACGTGAGTTACCCGTTTACCCAATCAATATGTGTAACAACCACGTTAATTTTAATACTATACGTTTCATAATATTGTTATTCGGACTTCTCGTAGCTCGAAGAAGCGGCATCGTTTCATGGTTGGTGTTCCAAAGACACGAACGAAGAGGTTTGACTCTACTTTTGTGATAAGAACGTCTAGACTGTGGAATGAGTTGCCTGAGTGGGGTTTTCCCGATGGTTATAATCTTAGTGTCTTCAAATCGAGAGTGAATCGATTTCTTCTAGGTAAGCACGCTCCATCTTAGACCGCATCGTCGCTTAACATCAGGCGAGATGACGGTCAAGTGTAAACCTATAAATGTAAAAAAAAACTGGGCATTTCTCAAAACACACTATCAATCCCTAGTTCCCCAGTTCCCTAGATTAAATAAATTTTGTATAATAGAGTCCAGTAAAAATGTGCCTGAAGCTGAATGTAGAACCTCCTTCATTTACGAAGACAATAAAAATGAACGCATGAAACAGTACTCATTAAGCACTGTAACTTAGTAGCTTTTCTGTATTTTGTTTTATTATTTAAATGCAAAAAAGAGTTTATTTACCTTAGTATGGTGTACCCTTACCTTATATAAAGAATAAGTAAATAGATCAGATTTTTCCGCACGGTTCCGTTGTATCTATCGTAAGATGAAGTGTATGTAAGCTATGGCAACAAAGTGATGTGCCGCAACAAAAGTATGACACTTCCACAAGAGCGACAAGACAAGAGAGATCAGACCCGTGCTTTCGGTGTAAGTAAAGCTTTTTAACTCTAAACGTATTATACGCAAACTCTTTGGGTGTACCTTTAAATCTTAACCAGTAAAGCCATGAAATACTGTTTACTTGTGAAACTGTGTCATACTTTGCCTGCGAAACTGTGAAACACTTTGCCTGTAAAACTGTGAAATACTTTACCTGTGATACAGTGAAACACTGTATCTACAAAACTGTGAAACACTTTACCTGCGAAACAGTGATGCAATAAGTTTCAGAAATACTATTAAATACATCTCTACATCAATTTAACTGAGGTCATAAAATGCTGGCCTTACGTTGAATGCCAGTATATTGGCCATGCCAGATCATGCCATTTTCATGAACCTATTTTAGCTCTTGGTCGACAGGACAATGCTGTCATTTATTTGCCTCAACGTATATATACATATGTATAAATATTTACGTTCAGTGGTAATAACCGCTTGATTATGCTGAACATGCTCTAAATTGGTGGGCTAGAATATTTCGATAATTACCTCTAGATATTTATCAGTCTATGGATAACTCACAATACCTCAGTTAGTAGCGGGTAAATATGTAGAGTAGATTTCATTGTAATTTTGTTTTCAAAATAATAACTGACCGTTAAAAAGAATAAAATTGATAAATAAACCTAAATAGACAAATAAACAAACACATACACACATCTAAACTATTGTAACATCTAAGATCTTGTGAGAGAATAAATCTTTGGGGTGGACAAAGAAATGATAAATAACGCGCGTGCGTATGAGTTATGTTCGTGATATGATATAGTGCGCGGGGACCCCGAAGCTGCCACTTAATCTGTGACTAGGGTACAAACGACCAAGCAACTAGTTGGGGCAACAACTTACTTGTATGTTGGGGAATTTGATTACCAAAAAACCTCTAGGCTATGCAGAGTGCATTTACAAAGTCGAAAAGAACGCAGCTCACTTACCATTGTGAACAAACTTTAACTTAATATCTTAATCTCTCCTTTCCTCTATATAATAAATAAGCCTAAATTTAAGAATTACGAAAATATCTAACGGTGAAAGCATTTTTAAAATCGGTCCAGCTGTTCCCGAGATTAGCACATTCAAACAATAAACCTTTTCAGCTTTATAATATTAGTTTAAAAGTAGGTATAGATAAGCAGTGTCTATCTGTAAAGCGGGTGGAAGAAACAGACGTAGAAGTACGTCCACCATAAAGTAGGACAATGTTAGATAAATAATGATGATGTCTATAAGCAAACCAGTCGGTGAAAACACAAATCTTAACATATATAAATCTCCTGTCACGATGTTTGTCCGCGATGGATTCCTAAACTACTTAACCGATTTTAAATTAAATTGGCACACCGTGAGCAGTCTGGTCCAACTTGACAGATAGGATAGTTTTTATTTCGATTAATAGTCTTTAAATGACAATATCCGAGCGCAGTCGGAATGGGCCGCTAGTGATTTTATAAAAATTCTCTATTTCGCAAAAACTGAATTCTGAAGCAGGATGTTCGACGGTCATGAAAATTTTAGAGACATTTCTAGAGACAAATAGAATTTCAATTCCAAAAAAACAAAACTTAAAATCACAAACGGCACAAAAGAAAACTCAAATGAAAATAGCTTTCTCCGAAAGAATACTACTCGAAGCATTATTTAAGCCTGGCTTGCGTAGCCTCTCGATTGCTATTAAAGGATTACCGTCTGGTACAAAGCGTTGGCATTTTGTTCCTTGCCCCTTGTCCAGTCCCCCTTACCCCGTTCACCCCCTCGCTTTGCCCTTAGCCCCGACCCTCAAGACCTTTGTAGATTTGCATAGCTTTCGCCCTTAGGTTTTTTGCTTCCACTAAGTTCTTAAAGGATAAAAGAAGAAAGCTCTTCTCACAGCTTTTTTGTGTTTTCATCCTTTGTGTGATGAGTATGCGTGAAGTTTTTTTGCGAAGGTTTTATTTTTTATTCAAATCATTTTACACCTTACGGAATACTCGATATCAAATAAGTTAAGAAGTACTCAATTATTAAGTTATATGTAGGTATAGTAGGACGAAAAGGCCGTTTTGTGGTGCTAAGACTTTTTGCATAGTTAGGCTGGGAAAATACCATACTTTAGTAGTTTTTGTACCACCCATCAATACCTAATGCGCAAACATTACTGGATAGCTTGAAACATTGCCCATTTTCCATAAAAACGAAGCGGGAAAAAAAATTCTAATAACAGAAGCCTCTGCTCGCGACTTTGTCTGCGTAGAATTTAGAAAAAAAGGCCATCCTCTAAGGAGTTCTACATTTTTCAGAATAAAAATTAAGGGGGCGCCTAAAGCCAGAAAACGAAAAAAGGACATTTTCGACGCCGCTCACTGAAGTTAAGAAACTAAAAACTATGACAAAAAAAATATTGACGTGTGGGTACAATCAAGAAGAAGCACAATAACCGAATAGAATTTTCAAAATAGATCAGAGTTTTTTACAATAAAAAAATAAAAATGACACCGAAAAAACCCGTTTTAATTCGAATACTCGAAATTATCAGCGATGACCCCACATTATTTTTTAGTAATAAAATTTCTATTTGTACGTTCTAGTAAAGTAACCGAACACTTTTTTAAATTTATGTTTAGTTATTGAGTAATTAAATAAAACTTGGTCAAAAATGGACGCCTGATTAAATATTGATTTTTCCTCCAAACTGTGTCATGCTATTCTCGACTTTATGTACATCACATTAAGAAACGCGTCGCGCGGGTGAAATCTGTTTTTTTCCTGGCTTTAGGCGCACTCTTAATGCGGTTCACAGAATACATCTACTTACCAAGTTTCAACAGTGTAGTCCTCATAGTTTCGGCAAAAAGTGGCTGTGACATACGGACGGACAGACAGACAGACAGACAGACATGACGAATCTATAAGGGTTCCATTTTTACGTTTTACGGAACCCTAAAAATAGGGGTTGGTAATAAAAGGGTAAACATTTAGAATTGCATGTATTTTTTAATGCCACATTATAAAAAAAAAAAAACAAATTCAGATATTCAGCTATTTCAGATTTTAATAGAAGTTCAAAATTTCAGATTTATCCGTTTGGTTCTTACAAAAACAATAAACATCGAAATATCTAACATTCAAACTTGCACAATTAGTAGGGATGTTTAGTTTAGGATAGTTTTTTTTGCCTAAACTGTCATTGGATTAGCAAAAATAAAACACTGAAGCGTCACAGACGCTCTGGGCAGGAGTCTGGAGTGAGCTCTTAAGCCTGCTCTCAGTGTTAATTATTAATTCAGACCAGTCTAGCACTGCCCGCTGCATATTCATGTGGACAGAGCTTTACATGTTTAATATTTGAAAGAAACGCTGAAAATTTTGAAATAATGTGCCTATTATCTTAAAAACAAAAAGACATTAGACATAATTTGAGATAGACGTTCAAGGCAAAATGTTGATTATTTCCGCTAAATTGCTAGGTTATTGGTGTTTCTATCACGTAGACTCCGCAAGTGTGCAACTGATCTAATATATATGCATGATCTATTACCACATTGCCATTATTTTCTATCGGACTGCTCGTAGTAATAGTGGTAGGACTCTTAGCAGAGTCCGCCTGGGGAAGTACCACACCTTTGCTAGTTATTCTACCGCCAAGCAGTAATGTGCAAACATTACTGTCTTCCGTTTTGAAAGGCAATGTTTCCAGAGAAATTACAGGGCTTAGAGACATAACAACTTAGATCTTTGGGTGACGAGCGCAGTGCGGTGCTAGGTAATGATTTGGGCTCTTCATGTTCCAATAGCTGCGTGTCACTGTGCTGTTATGTGGCAGGCATGTTGCTTACCATCAGGCACATGTCCTGCTCGTCTCGTCACTCTTTATTTAAAAAAAAAAGTTCGAAAATGTTTGTTTCATGGTTGACGTTTCGAAGACTCGAACGAAAAGGCTTGACTCTACTTTTGTGATAAAAACGTCTAGGCTGTGAAATGCGTTGCCTGAAAGGGTTTTTACCGATGGTCACAATCTTAATGTCATCGAGAGTGAATCGGTTTCTTTTAGGTAAATACGCTCCTTCGTAGACCGCATCGTCGCTTAATATAAGGAGAGATGGTGGTCAAGTACAAACCTCTAACAGTTTTAAAAATAAAAGATCCTAGAATGTATGTTATTATTTTGCTTAACGCATCAAACATTTTATGTTTTTTTAATATGTTTTCATCATCATCATCATCAGCCGTAAGACGTCCACTGCTGGACATAGGCCTCCCCCCTAGATTTCCACAACGAACGGTCCTGCGCAACCTGCAACCAGCGGTTTCCAGCGACCTTCGTGAGGTCATCTGTCCATCTAGTGGGAGGCCGTCCAACACTGCGTCTTCCGGTTCGTGGTCGCCACTCGAGAACCTTTCTTCCCCATCGGTTGTCAGTTCTGCGAGCGATGTGGCCTGCCCATTGCCACTTCAGCTTAGCTACTCTTCGAGCTACGTCGGCTACTTTCGTTCTTTTGCGAATATCCTCATTACGGATTCTGTCGCGCAAAGAGACTCCGAGCATAGCTCGCTCCATAGCTCGCTGTGTGACTTTGAGCTTTGTTATGAGGCCCACAGTTAAGGACTACGTCTCAGTTCCATAAGTCATCACTGGCAACACGCACTGATTGAAGACTTTCGTCTTCAAGCATTGGGGTATTTTGGACTCCAAGATGTGCCGTAGTTTCCCGAACGCTGCCCATCCGAGTTGGATCCTTCGCTGGACCTCTTTGTCGAAGTTGGATCTACCCAATCGGATCTTTTGACCCAGGTAGACGTATTCGTCAACAACTTCGAGTGTGGTATTCCCAACAATAACCGGTACAGGTGAGACATGAACATTTGACATGACCTTCGTCTTGTCCATATTCATCCTCAAACCTACCTGTTGGGATACTCTACTGAGGTCCCTGAGCATAGCACCGAGGTCCTCCATCGACTCCGCCACAATGACTATATCGTCGGCAAATCGAAGGTGAGTGAAGCATTCGCCGTTGATATTGATGCCATGTCCGTTCCAGTCCAGTAGCTTGAAAACATCTTCCAGCGCGGCAGTGAACAGTTTCGGAGATATGACATCTCCCTGTCTCACGCCTTTCTGTAGCCGGATATGTTTTGTGCACTGGTCCTGTAATCGGACAAACATTGTGGCTTTGCTGTAAATGCACCTCAACACTTCGATATAGCGATAGTCCATGCGGCATCGCTGGAGAGACTGAAGCACTGCCCAGGTCTCGATGGAATCAAAGGCTTTCTCATAGTCCACATACGCTATACATAGTGGCCGATTATACTCCTCGGTTTTCTGTATAATCTGCCGAAGCGTATGTATGTGGTCTACGGTACTATAGCCTTTTCGGAAACCGGCTTGTTCGGGTGGCTGGAAGTCGTCAAACCTGCGTGCGAGACGATTCGTGATTACCCTCGAAAACAACTTATAAACGTGGCTCAGAAGTGAGATGGGTCTGTAGTTCTTCAACAAGGTGTTGTCACCTTTTTTGAATAAGAGCACCACCACACTTCTGCTCCACGGTTCTGGCGTATTACCGTCAAGTATGACGGAGTCGAACAGCTTCTGGAGGACTTTAAGTACCGGTTTTCCACCCGCTCTCAGAAGCTCAGTCGTAATTCCGTCGTCGCCAGGTGCCTTGTTGTTCTTAAGTTGTTTGAGAGCCATCCTAATCTCATACAGGCTGACTTCCGGGATGTCTTCGGTAAAGTGTCGGGTCAGCTTGGCTCTTGGGTCTCTTGCCATGCTAACGACAGGTCGTGTTTGCGTAGAGGTGTATAACTGTTCATAGAACCTCTCAATCTCCAAAATCTCGGCCCTCGACGAGACGACGTTACCACTGTCGGTCTTCAATTTGGTCAATTGACTTTGCCCAAGAGACAGATTTCTTGCGAACACTTTCGAGCCTTTATTCCGCTTGATCGCTTCTTCAATACACGAAGTATTGAAGCAGCGTATGTCGCGTCGCACACAAGTAAAACATCTGTCTATTGAGCCGTCTGTATACCGTCATGTCGACCGAAGACTGCAATCGCATATCTCGCCTAACCGCCATGAGATTCAGAGTATGATCGGAGAGCTTTTGGGTTCTATTCTGGCGTCGGCTCTTATAAAATTCCCTGCCAACTGCTTGAACAGTTTCCACCAGCCTGTCGTTTATTTCATCCGCCGTTACGCATTCATCTAAGGCTTCGAAGCGATTTTGAAGTTCGAGTTGAAAGTTGTCGGGATCTTCGATTTGAGCATAATTTGGTTGGAGCGTGGACTTCATTAGACGTGATCTTTCGAACTTAATGTTTAGATTCAGCGTGCCTCTTACAATACGGTGATCGCTGCCGGTTTTAACCCTACTGATCACAGACACATCGCTGAATATTTGCCGTTTAGTCGTCATAATGAAGTCGATCTCATTTTTTGTGGAACCATCTGGGCTAATCCAGGTCCATTTTCGTTGTGGCTGTTTCTTGAAAAAGGAGTTCATCATAAAGAGGCTCTCCCTTTCCAAGAAATCAGCTAGACGTTGCCCTCTTGGGTTTCGCTGCCCATATCCGAATTGTCCCACTCTCAACTCATCACCGCTACGTTTGCCTAGTTTCGCGTTGAAGTCTCCCATCACAACTGTGAAATGTGTGGTGAGACATGTATGGCTTTGGAGATGTCCTCATACATGGTCTCAACCTCTTCGTCGGGATGTGTCGAGGTCGGTGCGTATACCTGTATGACCTTCAATGAATACCGGTCGGTTATTTTAAGTACAAGGTATACAACCCTGCTCGACACACTCTCGACCATTAACACGTTGTTGACGAGAGACTTGCGGATGATAAGCCCGACACCCCCTTGGGATTGTTGATCTCCCTCCCGGTAGTAGAACAAGTTGCCGGATTCGAGGGTAATTCTGTCCTCGCCCTGTCTACGGACTTCGGATAACCCTATGATATCCCAGCGCAACTTGTCCACTTCTTCTTCCAGCTCCACAATCTTTTCGTCAGCCCTCAGCGTCCGTGCGTTGTACGTTGCCAGGTCGAGTCGTTGGGTTTGGTGGCGGGGCGTCTGCCGGGGATTCTTAGCACCCCATGCTCCGCCGGAACCAAGGCTGCCACCAGCGTCTGGAATAACGGAGCCGCCGGGGACTAGGGGCCGTTTCTTTGTTGTGACCATCATATGGGGGGGTGTTTGCCATAGTCACCACGCTTGGCAGGCGGGTTGGTGACCGCGGAGCCAGTCCTTTGCACCGATGACGCCGCTGCCTGTCACCGGCCAGGTCAATTTAGGACTGGCTTTTAATTGGATATACCGCCATTGGTTCGGTCGTCAGAGCCTCGTTAGTCGGCAGCAGGGTGTACCGCGCGCAGGAGAGGTTGACATTTGGGGAAACTAGATGTTAAGCGCTTCCCCCTTACACCCCTCATATGTATCAATATGTTTTAGTATGTCAGTAATTAACATATTATTGTTCCTTGTAGTGTCGTTCTAAGTTATATGTGTAGTGGACATTTTTGTAAAATTTCAGGTCCATTGTTTAAACTTATCTTTTTATCTTGACGTACTAAGAGCTATAACCTATCGATATACTAATAGTGGTGGCCCGTTCTGGCTTCGCTCGAATAATAATCTAGATTCCGACTGCAGCGCCATCTGGTGATTTGTGAATCTAAACCGTCCAGGGTGTCACCCAAACGCACAAAAAAAACATTAAAATCAGTCCAGCCGTTTAGGAGGAGTTCACTGTCAACACACGTAGGTATAGAAGAATTCTAAGTAATATGAATATTGAATAGGGTACTATCCTCAAAAAAACTAAGTAGCCCGTTAGTTAGATTGCCAAAAAATATTGTACACGTATTTTTTCTTTTGTTTCACAAACAAAAAATGACGAAGATACAGCGCTTCGAAGTTTTGTGTGACGTCACTTGTAAATACGATTTTTACTCACGAGTGACGTCGCGACCCCCCACTCTCGAAGTTTGATGGTCTATATCTTTGACGATTTTTAATATTATGAAAAAACAAAAAATACGTGTCCAATATTTTTCCATGATCTAGCTGACGGACTAATTAGTAAGGTGTATTTTTGACCCAGTCCGGTACCCTATTATAAAGAATTATAGATAATACGAGTATTAAGATTATAAAGCTGAAGAACTTGTTTGTTTAAACGCGTTAATTTTAAGAATCACTGGACCGATTTCAAACATTTTTTCATCGTTGGACAATGTACTTACGTTATCTCTGAGTGCTATAGGTCATATAATATACGGGCGAAGCTGGGACCAGCCTGTTATATAAAAAATGTTATACACGGAAGATTCGTTTAACTTTACTTGAAGACACTTGCGATACAATTGTTTTTTTGTGTAGAAAAAACATTACTAAATTTTGTACATAGAAATACCCTATGTGCCACTCCATTATATATCATATCTAAGATCCAAATTTCAAGCCTATCGGTTCTATTCTATTGCCACTCAACCTGTAAAAAACAAAAATTGTACCATGGGGTTTCTTTTTTTAACTATAATAGGTTCGCACTTGACCACCATCTCGCCTGATGTAAAGCGACGATGCGATCTACGATAGAACGTGCTTACCTAAAAGAAACCGATTCACTCTCGATTTAAAGACACCAAGATTGGTAACTATTGGGAAAAACCCACTCAGGCAATGCATTCCACAACCTAGACGTTCTTATCAAAAACGTGGAGTCAAATCTTTTCGTTCGTGTTTTTGGTACATCAACCATGAAACGATGTCGCTTTTGAGATACGAGAATTCCGATAGAAGAAAGGGCAAGGTGGTATTAGATCATGCAGATCAGTTGCACACTCTCCGAAGTGTATCTGATAAAAAACCGATAAGCTAGCAATCTTGCGGCGATATTTTGCGTGAAAGACTTCAAAGTCTTGATGACTTTGAAATCTTTTACGCAAAATATATGCAAACTAACAATTATTTAATTCAAATATAATAATTAATCAGCCGTTTACACGTTTACGTTACGTAATCAGATGTAGAACGTAACAGGCGTAATGCTATCAAGGTATGACGGAGGTATAATGACGTCATCAGCATGCCTATGACAGCGGGCGAGACGGCGCATGCCAGACGAGCCTCTAACTTGACGCTATTCCAGGTATGCCTCCGTGGAGGAATGTAGCAGGTATGGCTTGATGACACTTGGTATGACGTTTCTATAGAAGACTAATGTATATCTACTCTATTGAATATTGATTGGTATAACAAAAAGTAGGAACATGTTGAACAATACGTAATCATAACGTAGATTGAGTAAAACAGTATTGGTAGTTCAACTATACTGTTTTACTAAGTTACGGCTGGTCCAGTCGGGAAAACAACGACTGCCGATCTGGAGTCCCTGGGTTCAGATCCCACGCGCACCACTGTCATTGTCAGACTAAAAGCCGCGATACCTAGTGGTTTAACATCAAAGATTGGAATCACGTCTATATTTTATGAAGAACAGACGTATAAGTCACCACTGGCTTTAAAGTGAAAGAAAACATCGCGAGGAAACTGGCTTAAGCCAAGAAAGCCATATTTTGAGCACATAATATGTCATCCGCCAACTTGCTACCCGAGTCCCAACAGTGAGAAAATAATGCGGGCTGCTTTTGCATTTGTCATTTAATGCACTCTAAATAAATTACCTTAAATTAATTAATTAATTAATTAATCATTATGAAACGCTATACTGACTACACAGAATAATCTTTACGAAGAAAAACCAAAAAGCGCAAGAAATCAACTGTCTGCATAAAATAACATGGAATTCAAAACTTTTTGTGTCTAACATTGGATTTTCTTTTCATGATTGGCAAGGCAAGTACTTTATAATAACCACTAATAGATCACGTACCCCATATGTTAAGGTACAGAGGTTTGGCATGGCCGGGTCATCTTGGCATTTGTTCATTAGCCCTGACAAAGTAATAAATATTTCAAAATATTATGATAATGTGTAGGAAATCTGTTACACTTGATTCTAACATTAAATTTCCACAGCAAAAAATAAATAAAATGCAGAATAATAGAAAATAGAGCATATTCAATAACATCAAGACTGTCCACGTGAATGGTTTCCGGAAATATAACACTGCATTATTTTTAACTTCGATCACGTTACGGGAAAACTAACTTTAAACTGTCACACTAGGGTATGCTTTAGTTTGTTTTGTCGGTAGTGTAAAAGTTGCCGGGTATATTGGCGTGATCACGGGGTTGACACGCGGGACCTCACCGGCCAAACTTCGCCGACGTCTGTCTGCCCCAAGTATCAAGACACACGAATTCACGTATCGTAACTTATTTATAAAATCAATATAACTTTCTCGTATAGATTTGAATCTAATAGTTGAATAATGAAAATGATTAGCTTTGCTACGTCGAAGACACGGTAGAAGTATGAAAGTACTACGGCGTAGGATGGTTGTAGCATTTGCATAATCTTTGGCAGACGAAGTGGCGTCTATGGTAGTTACTCTGTCCCATGAATCGTAGGTTGTGGGTTCTCACTTAGGATAAATTTTTTGAAGTGAAAATTTCTTTTGGGACCCAGATTTATTCGGAGGTTGCGAATTCAGATCATTATTGTCACGCTCGTAAGTAAAAGATTTTTCAGGTGAACTCGAGATCGCCAAGAGTGCCAGATTTTTTTTTTTTTTTTTTATAGCATAGAGTGACGAGACGAGCAGGTCATGTGCCTGATGGTAAGCAACATGCCTGCCACATAACAGCACAGTAACACGCAGCTATTGAAACATGATAGTCCAAATCATTACCTAGCACTGCACTGCGCTCGTCACCCAGAGATCTAAGATATTATGTCTCTAAGCCCTGTAATTTCTCTGGAATCATTGCCCTTCAAACCGGAACACAGTAAAGTTTGCACATTACTGCTTGGCGGTAGAATATTTGGCAAAGGTGTGGTACTTCCCCAGGCGGACTCTGCTAAGAGTCCTACCACTACAACAAAACAACAGATGAAAAAAGTCACCTGCTGCTGTGTCTGCTGTTACTGTCATGTCGCTGTATTAACTAGGTTTGTACCTACCATTCATACGCAATCATTTTTTTATTGTTAAAATAATTAAAAAAAAACTTATTTCTTATTTCAGTTTTTACTTCGGCGGTGTCGTCTTAAGCTCACCCATTTTTTTATAAAGGGGCCTATGGTATAGTTGGCATATACAGTACGATACATATTTATAGATTTAAAAATATTGTGTGCTTGTAAGTATATATGAATTATATACACATGAAGGACATTATTAATAGCCAATACATAGGCATATTTTCATTTTGTTTAGGGTAATGGTTGCAAAGCCGCTGGTCACGCCGTGAGACACTGATAGTTTAAGTATGATGTACTTATGTTTATTTTTTTGATCAGAGGGGTACATCACGAGCATACATAATTATATTTTCTGTGCGGGACAGATGTCATACAAATATGTTCTGGCGTCATCACGTCGAATTCCACACACGTACCTCCCCCGTACAGCCGCACCCTCTATTGAATGAACTCACCTATATTTTACATTGCATGACATGAGAGTTATTTGCATTTATTGCTAGTGAATCTAGTAATGCTGGTGCGTACATTTACAATTACATAAATATTATGTAAACTATCTCTCATATCATAATACGCTATTTCGTTTTTTTTAATTACTAGCTGAACCGTGCGCGCGTTGCTACGCCATCTATCGAAAATTAGTCGTACTAATTCAAATTTTGAACGAATTCGGTTACCTTAGGTTCTAATGACGCAACCTTTAACCTTTGTTTTAGACACATGTAAAAAACCAACTAAAAAGCAATATTTTTCTTCCATTTGTCATTCATGCTCTGCTCCTGTTGATAGTAACGTAATGTTAAATAGCATATTTATAGCCTTCTTCGATAAATTGACTATCCAACAGAGAAATAATCTTTCGATTCGGACTTGTAGTTTTAGAGATCCTTGTGTTCAAACAGAAAAACTGATAAGTTTTATAAAATTAAGTATAGATAAAAACCGACGAAGATATAATAGATCATCAAACTTCGCGAGTGGCGGGTTGTGACGTATATATGTAGACGTGACGTCACGCGAAACTTCTAAGCTGTACAATACTTTTGAATAATCTAACTGACGGACTAACTAGTTTTTTTAGTCACCATGGTTATTATCAAGAATTATCATCGTTCCACATAGTTCGTTGCTGTCTACTTGGTGCCAGTTACCGCGGCCTAACACCAGTAATCACACCTGACGGCCCTTAATGCCTAGTAATGCTCTGTAAATAGGGCATTAATTAGTTCAGCAAAGTCATTTGTCTGACTTTAACGGTAATTGTGCGTAAGTATTTGTGTCAACACGGTAATGCAGATAGATATAATTGTGTGTGATGTACGTACCCATTACGAGTATACCACAATACTGGTGTTGATTTAGAAAACAAAATAAACGATTTTGGTATTCATTCGAAAAATATTATACCTACCTACTTATTTATTTATAATCGGCTCTGGATGATTTTACTCTATAAAATATTCTGTAGGTATTTGAGGAGCAGGCCATACGCCTGATGTTTAGCAATACGTATGTATATTTGTCACAGCATAGTGATACGCATACATTAGTAAATGAAGATTCCCAATCACTGTCAAGCACTGCGTTTGTAACCCAGAAGAAGATGTAAAATATCATCAATGTATCCTTTTGCTCTCATTTTTTTCTGCAAATATTGTATTTTGAACCAGAAGACATTAATGTAACTTTTATTATTTATTATTAGCTTGTTTATCGTTAAAATGATACCTCAAACGCGATAGTTAAGTCGCAAAAGTTATATAAATACCAAAGTGATCACCGTTACGTCGGGTTATCAAATTCAAAAGAATTTCTCAACTATCTGGTATAGTTCCCGAAATTTCTAAATTCAAAGAAATTAATACTCTCTTTTGTATGTTGGGACATTCAAATGCTCACTGAAATACAGTACTAAACTTAAACCTCTTAACTGAGAGGTTTGAAATTTGGAGAGCGTATTGTTTGCGCAATGCAGACATATCTATGTTAAGAAAGGTTTTTAACATTAACAGACTTTTGATAAAGTAAAAAACACTTAACACGCTTAATTTACTTTAAATTCACGCAAGCGTAATCACGATAGAGCACGCTCTAGGTATAAAAGTATAAGCATAAGCAGCAAATATACTCAGAGGTTGAGCCAGGATTCAAACATACCGTGGTGCATGATGGTTCGGGAACTTCCACGTGGTACCGTGGCGGACCTCTCGCTGGCGACCATCTGCGCCGTGATGCTTGACAGCGGGGGTGTGAGTTGGAGGAGCGAGACATGAAAACCTCTCGTTTCTTCACTGAGGCGGAAGAGGCCGTCTGACGCCCTACCTTGGTACAGGTCTTTCCACGGAGGTGAAACGTCGCTGGTTTCCGGCGCGTCGTTGAATCCAAATGCAAGGGTGTGGACACACCCCCCGTGGTGGGCTCGCAAGGGCTGTGGCGGGTGGGTCAGGGTAGTTGATTGGAGTGCGAAAAGTGACCCCGCGACCCTGACCCCTGGTTATACTGGAGAAACCTGTGAAGTTTTTAGTCGGTAGAGGCACCATGTCGACCCCCATGGTGTCGCGGCCGACATACCCACTATGTCCCTGCATGGTGGGCGTACGCAACAATATCAAAAGTAGGATTGAACCACCTTAAAATATACTGAAATCAGACGTGTTAGCCACTACAGCCTTATCATCATAGTAATAGCAAAACGTTCGCTATTTTCGTAAAACCTAATTCAGCCAAGTCAAGCCATCACACACACACACAACAGGATAGAAATATCTAACTTAGCCAAATTAGATATTCCTATCCCAAAAACTAATTAGAAACCCTAGAAACATTGATTACATATTTACGTCTGTCCTCCAACTTTCCCTCATTCCAACAGAAATTAATCTGTAACTACGAACCTTGTTATGAACGATTCAAGAAATCCGACCGTTCAGAATTCTTGGGTAATTTCACACAAGAGCGGGCCGCCCCCTGTCCGACTTATGGGAAAAACTTGTTCAATCAGCGTAAGTAGCTGTTTGCCGACCGGACCCCGGGATCCGGTGTTGCTGGCAAATTAGAAGTTATCGGTAGATGCGGCAGTCTGTTGTTTTATTGGAAAATACTGGCAGCTTATGTTGATGAAAAAAAGATACGAAACTTGTTCCAAGGAGGCGTTTTCCCAAAAATAGCTTTATCTTATATATAAAATTCTCGTGTCACAGTGTTTGTTTCCTTACTCCTCCGAAACGGCTTTACTGATTTTAACCAAATTTTATATGCATATTCTGTAGGTATGAGAATCGGCTACTAGCTATTTTTCATACCCCTAAGTGACAAGGGTTGTTCACTAAGGCAAAACAACGTTTGCGGGGTCAGCTAGTATATATATATAATGGTGGTGGACAATTCACACACAACGCCATCTGACCCCAAACTAAGCAAAGCTTGTATGATGGCGGCCAGATAGCTGATATAAAACTTATATAGTTTTAAATACATACTTATTATACATAGCAACACCCAGACACAGTGCAAACATTTGAATTCATCACACAAATGTTTGCACTGGGTACTTTGAGTGACGAATGGATGAAAAAAAAATTTGCAATGACAATAGAGTATAGGCGTAACTTGCATGACATTGTCAGGAGGGCGAGAGTATTTGGAAATCGGGCATCGGCAACCATGGTTGGCTTGACGACGGCGTTAGTTCCCATTTTGGCCACACGCTATTTTTAACTTGTAAGGGTATTGCTCTCTACTTAGTCTGTAATCACAATAATTATTGTCATGGGTACGAACGTAGTTCAGTGCTAGGTTATAATTCGGACTTTTCATGTTCTCCAATAGTTGCGTGGAACTGTGTTGTTATGGGCAGGCGTGTTGCTTACCATCAGGCGCATGTCTTAGTTGTCCCGTCGCTCTATACCTACTATAAAGAAATTATACTACGTGGTTAAAATTGCAGGGTGCTACTATAAAAGAATCCATATTGTTATATCTAAAACTAGCGGTTCGCCCTGGCTGTAGACGTGGTACATCGTAAAGTTAGCCTACAGCACTCAGAGAGCACGTACAAACGTACATATCCAATGGTGAAAGAATTTTTGGAATCGGTCTAGTAGCTCCTGAGATTAGCACGTTCAAAAAAAACTCTACAGTATTATTTTATTAGTATGGATTTAGCTATTGGAACCCACACGGTAATTAAGATCGCTATTAACATATATATTATATTTAATGTGTTTAATAATTCTTTACAAATTCAGAGACAGAGTATATATTCTTAGTAGCTCGGGGATACTTATTGAATTAAATGCTTGTCTGGTCGCCCGACGCAAATAGCAAAGAGGACGAAAGAATTAATATCCGCCAACTCCAATATGCAATAGCCTGAAATGAGATTATCTGGACAGTTTGGGTCCTTATGAGTATACGTGTATAACAATAAGTAGGTACTATTACAGATATAGTAAAATATCAAGAATATTTGCCATAAGATTCTTCGATTCGATTTCTCAAGTTTTGACAGTCGTGTTCCTGAATTTACCTTTGATGTTTGTTGCTCAATCACGGCGTAACGTCTAATCGAGTCGACCTGAAATTTGGAATGAAGTTAGATAATAGTCTGGAAAAACACATCGGCTACCTTTTATCCTGTAAAAGAAAAGGAACGGGAAATACGCGCGTAAAACCGTGGGGCGCTAGTATTTTGTGTATAGTACATTTTTAGATTTTTCAATTTAATGGGGTCATGTGTGACCCTTTCTTTTGGACCGCGTCTGCTAAAGTAGTGTCTAACTACAATATTTATCTTATAACTCTGGGTAACCAGTGCAGTAGTACAGAACTAAGTAGTGATATGGGTTCTTAGTGTTCAACACTATCCGTGTTCAAATAGGTACTTCAAATGCTGCGTGGCCTTCTGAAGCTAAGAAAGTAAGCTAAGAATATTATAAGACAATCTATTTATCCAACACCTACTTCGGAATAAAACTTGAACCGATGGTCACATATTGTGACCCATTTGTCTCAATAGTTATCTGCCAAACTGCGGTCCAACATCACTATAACTCTTTTTTACTTTTATCTCCGTCCCCAAAGCTTTTAAATTAAATCTATCGCATAAAAGTTGTCGGCCATCCTTCGTTTCCCACGGAAGACCGGCGGCATTTCCATGCATGTACTTAGTTAAGGATACCGAGGGGACTGAAGGGTCACGGATGTCTTAAGTGGCAGTGAAAGGGCTACAGCGGATATTTATATTCCCAATATATCCGAGAGGTTGGAAACTTAGTGACAAGTTTGAGGGATCTTCGCTTATGAGTGATGTTAGGGCACTTGGCGTCGTTAGTTGCCAAGTTTGGAGTTATGGGCTATTTTCGGTGTTTCGTCATGAATTCGTGCTGGTTGGTTGATGTTTGTGTGAGAGTTAACTTTTGTTTGTAGTCATTTATTGTTCACTAAGCGACCTGCTCTGGCTTCGCACTGCCGAAACTAAATATACTAATAAAAATTGTTCTTTTGGGTTCTTCCTAAGAAACGGAGATTTACCATCGCGAACTTTTTTGTACTCCGTTTTAGAGGCTACAACACTTCAGTACATTTATTTTGGTCTATCTCGTCGGGTTCAGCCAGCATTTGCAATGTCAGCGGAAAAAATGGGTTAATTTAAAACATCACATCAGAAACCTTTAAAATTATCAGTGTTTCTCTACTATTTCATGCGCCTATTATACATATAAACATTATTCTTGAATTATTGTATATATTAAAAAAACCACATCAAAATCCATTGGGTAGTTTTATAGATCTATGCATAGGGACAGACAGACAGCGGGAAGTGACTTTGTTTTATACCATAGTAAAAACATAATTCTTATATTTCTACAAAACTTTACAGAAACCTAATGTTACGTAAAGCTACGGCTGGTTTAGTCAAGGTTCCAGAGGTTCGGATTCTAATCTCACGCGCACTACTGCCTTTTCGAAGTCACATGCGTATTGCTTCAAACTTAAAAACGGTGAAGGAAAACATTGTGAGGAAACTAGATTTCAGACAGGGTCGACTGTTGTGTTATTTCAGACTTTAATCCGTGTTTCTTTCAACACGATTGAAGGCTATCCGACATGATCGACCCACATACATCCAAACAGCCAAACTTTCACGTTTACAATATTATTAGGATCTACCAACTAGTAGGACCAGAATTTCACATCAATCTTCTCAAATAATTACTAAAAAAAACTCGACTCACCGGCACCCAATCCTGGCAACAATGAGGTTTAATTCCGCACATGGCATCGATTCCGCGCCATCTATCTGACGACAATGTAGACGGTGATCGAACGCCTTCCCCAGGGTCGCCGTGATTGCTCCATGGAAATGAGACCACGTTAATCGGTTTGCTGAGTCGGAGATTTTAAGTAAAGATTAACTGTTATATTCCAAACGTCTGCTAAAGGCTTATGGGAGGCCAAAAACTGTCAAACTTCTGAGCAAAATTAAATCTATAGGCTTCCTTTTTCCGCTATACAGATAGACAATGCTTATCTATACTAATATTATAAATCCGAAGAGGTTTTTTGTTTGAACGCGATAACCTCAGGAACTACATATTTCAAAAAATAATTCACCATTGTCAATGTACGTGATCGCTGAGTGCTAAATGCTATACAGATACGAGTATGAACCTCGGGTGAAGCTGGGACGGACCGTTATAGATATATTTTTCAAACTAGCTAAAGAAGTATTTATTTTAAACAGTTATTTACTTTGCTAACAGTGCTAACAGGCACAGAAATCAGTATTTTATTAAACAAGTCATAATATGTATAAATGCAATATACAATTCTACAACACTATAGAAGCAACTATAGTTAGCTTGTAAGCTAACTCAAGTATATTACATGTGCAGTATAGCTGCTACTTATTAAAGAAACCAATTAGTAGTTAAATAAATTCTCCTTGTTTACTTAAAAATATGTCAAAGTCCGGCGAATGAGCGAGTATGTCGTTGAGTAGGGCAAGGGCCTGTGCGGTGGGAACGAACTGAATGACTGAATGGTGGACATGATTGAGCGTCGTTTTTGGTTCAAGTTTTGGAATTTAGCAGTTAGTTACATGAAATGTATTTACATACTTTTGCGATTACCTCTCATCATCCTTAGCCTTCTTTATCCCACTGCTGGATATAAATAAATAAATAAATATATATTGGTGGACAATTCACACACAACACCATCTGACCCCAAACTAACCAAAACTTGTAATATGGCGACCAAATAGCTGATATAATAATACTTATATAGTTGTAAATACATACTTATTATACATTGAAACACCCAGACAGAGTGCAAACAATTGAACTCATCCCACAAATATTTGCACTGGGTGGAAATCGAACCCACACGACCCTCGGCTTGGCAGGCAGAGTTATATATACCCACTAAGGCACGAGGCCAGGCGAAACCTCTCTGTTATCATGTCATCTTTCTCAGTCTAGCGCCAATCGAGTCTAATTCGGACCGCGGTAAAAACGGGATCATTGAAATCAAAATCACATAAATGTACTCACCACATACCTGTTTCGTTTGATAAGTAGCATAGAATCCTTTTGCAACGCCAACTGTGGATTGTATTTCAATATAAAAAATAATTATTTTGTGTTTTATGTTCATGCCTAAGTACAATACAACAAAATAAAAATTGCTAAATATTTCAAATTTTCAACATTAAGATTCATTGGACACAAATATATCCTTTCAAGTTTGAACAGCGTAAAGATTGTAGATAATTATATTTAACACGTACTAATATCCTAAATTAAGAACAAAAGTATTGGTGAAAAGAAAATGTCAAATTTATTATAGTTCCTGTTGATTTAATTCCCAATAGAATTATTTATTGCTACGATTTGTACGTACAATTAGTACGACGACGGCTTCGTTAGCAACTTAACTTCATTATGCATAATATAGTGATAAATAAATTTAGAGCTAATATTTTCTCAAGTTACACAAAAACGAGCAATGAAAGGGCCTGATGGTAAGCAACAAGCTTGCCCATAACAGCACGGTGCCACACAGATATCCGAAGTTGAAGAGTCCAAATCACTTCCTAACACTACTAACAATACTAGTACTCGTCCTCGTCCCCCAGATATACGAGATTATTTGTATGTCTTAACTCTGTAATTTCTATGGATACATTGATCTTAAACCATAACACAGTAATTGTATCACATTACTACTGCTTGACATTATTGTTGCTACACCCAATCTGGGTCATTATGGAAAACTATTGCATTTGTACCTACGTAATATTAGCAATAAAATGATTGAGTTTTGAGTATTGACGATAGAATAATTGTCGAAATAATAATAAAGGATATTGTACTTCCCCAGGCGGACTCCACTACACAAATGATTTTGTAGCGTACGTGGGAATTACCTATACAAAAACCAAATCATATAATTTCATATTCACAACGTTATTTATTATTTATAACATAATAGTATCAGTAGAACAGAAAACTGCAAATTAAACCTCTAAATTTAACCATAGTTACACAATCCATGTAAAACCATTGAAATTTCCGGAATCCAGAGAAGCCCCATTCGCTCGGCTCGGCACAGGTCGAATATTTGCCCACCGGTCTCTTCTACTGTTTGTTCAGTGCAACACTCATTTACGAAGTTAGACGTCCACTGAACCCGCTTCTGTCTCATTTGGATAATGCTAGGTAAATACCAGGATTTCCTGAGTAAACACTCAACTGTTTCACGTGCAAACTTATGCTGAATTCTACTTTATCTTCTATCTTCTATATCAATACTAGCTGACCCCGCAAACGTTGTTTTACCTTAGTGAACAACCCTTGTCACTTAGGGGTATGAAAAATAGCTAGTAGCCGATTCTCATACCTACAGAATATGCATATAAAATTTGGTTAAAATCAGTAAAGCCGTTTCGGAGGAGTAAGGAAACAAACACTGTGACACGAGAATTTTATATATAAGAATATAAAAATCGATGCCACTTTTCGTTGTAAGTGAACTCCTCCTAAATGGCTTGACCGATTTGAATGTTTTTTTTGAAGTGAACACTTCTTTAGGCGCGTCTAGACAAATTTTTCGTGGGGTGTAAATTGAATTCTACCGTCACGCTCGGGTATGATAAGAAATCTTCGGGTAAACTCGGGACCTTGGCGATTGGGCATCTAGAAATGCGTCAGCCAATGGGAAATGCTGAAAGGGCGTGGCCTCGCCATCATGGCATGGCCATCTAGAAATGCGTGAGCCAATGGGAAATGCTGACGCATTTCTAGATGGTCATGCCATGATGGCGAGATCGGCCCTCCATTTACAACAGTGTAGTTTCCAAGGTAAGCTATCAAATTCTGAGTTATAAGTTTTCACTACTATCGGCAGTTCCTATGAATGCCAATTTTTTTTTGCATACGTTTGGGTAGTGCCCTGGATGGTTTAGATTCACAAATCAGCCAGGCAGATGGCGCTGCAGTTGGTATCTAGGTTATTATCCGAGCGAAGCTGGAATGGGCCGCTAGTTTATTATAAATACGAAAGTTTGTGGATATTTATGAATATTGGCCCCTCTCTCGTGAAAAAATACTTTAGGAATTTGAGTAAAATTTGGTGCAAAGATTGCTGAAGTCGCGAATAACACATAAGCTACTTTTTTTCTTAGGGAATTAACGGAACTATGCGGAAAACCACGGAGCGCTGTTATTTCAACATTATTCAGCCATAAACGTTCTCAAATAAATCAAACGCATGTATGAAACGAAAATGTAATTTTAAATATCAAATGAGTCTTTTCGTCGATTATAGGATTCTATTTTTTGATCCGAATTTTAAATAACGATGCTTGCTGAAGACCTATAATAATCTAGAAGTTACATATTCACTCTAGACTTGAGGAGGACTAGGTATATCCATTAAGAGGACTCCCAGTTTGGCAACGTTTTCCAAACTTTACGTGTTAGAGTCTTCGGAACATCAATTATTACACGATGACTCTTTTTCAAGCTACGGCAGTCCGATAGAATACATGAAATCATGCAGATCAGCTGTAAACTACTCGAAAAGTATGTAATAGCCCAACAGACAGCGATGTTCAAGACTGTGAGTCTTTTTGATATCAAAATAACGCAATATTTCGTGCAAATAGCATTGCGTGCATTGCGTAGTCATGGTGACTTCCGATAGAAGTGCAAACTAATAACTCAGAAATTGGTAGCTCACTTTGGAAACTACGCGGGTGAAACCGGCGAGCGTGGCTATGACCATGACTATCTAGATCATCCGAGCTTACCCGAAGATTTCTTTCGATTATGAACGCGACGCTTGAGCTCAATTCACAGTCCACAGAAAATCTGTACGTATAATGAGGTGCGCCAAAACCAGTTTTCACTTAAAAGATTCAAGAGGATCTAACTAAATGAAATAATGGTACAGTCTTAAAAAAACTAATTAGTCCGTCAGTTAGATTGCTAAAAAATATTGTAGGTACACGTAATTTTTCTTTTGTTTCACAAAGATACAGTGCTTCGAAATTTCGCGTGACGTAACTCGTGGGTACGATTGTTACCCACGAAGGACGTCGCGACCGCCCACTCTCAACAGTTTCATGTTCTATATATCTGTCGATTTTTCAAATTTTGATAAAAACAAAAAATACGTGTCCCATATTTTTCCATGATCTACCTGACGGACTAATTAGAATGGTGTATTTTTTACCCAGTCCGATACCCTGTTTCTGATCCGTAACTAACAAAATTTGTACTATACTCAGATGTGTCGCGCCGACATCGACGCGTCTGCGGCAGTAAAATTTTACGCAACATAAAGCAAAAACACACCCCACGCATAACCACTGTTACATCACAGAACCACGTTAAACAGATCTACAATTTACTTCTCACTTCAGAAGAGGGCAGATCAAGTTATGCTAGATGTAAAAGATATCTTGTTACGTTTGCAGGATATAGACAAAGTTCTCCGGATGGGATAACTATGAAAAGTTTAACTATAACTCCCTTTATCGTCATGTGCACTTCCCTTTAGAAACTATCACTTATATTAATTGGAGCCCTTAAATGCTGCTCTATGAAACCCATTACTCCAAACCTAATCACGTATCAAATAAATGTACCGGAATATATATATGTGAGCAAAAGGTAAAATTTATGAATTCTATGGCTCAGTAGTGGGCTAAGTAGTATCCGCGAGTCAAAGGTTTCATTAGGCATACATTCATTATATGCGTGTGTTTTTTTCTAAAGGGCCTATGACGGTTGGCTTTGTGGCATATGAGTTTATGATCGTGTCTACTGCTTATTGACTTTGGACAAGCGCAGAAAGCGCCGTTTTCTAATGTGATGTCGTCAATTTACACATTTACATTGCAAAAGCTGGCTGAACCCTAGAAGATAGATCAAAATAATGTACTGCAGTATTGTGTATTGCAGTATTGTTGCAGCCCTCTAAAAAGGTCTAAAAAACACCCGGAATCATAATTTGCATGCTTTTCTGAGTTCAAAACCGTACACCGAATGCGGTCCTCATACATTGCATACTCAACTCCATCCATCGCCTGCTCTACATTGTGCTTGTATTTCTATTCACTTACGTTAATATTTTCCCACACATATACCTTACACATACCTTAAATTATTCCAATTATGGTAGGGCATGCTTACTTACCGTAATCAACGAAGACTAGATCGCGTACAAGGATTAGTGCATATGTTATCTCTTAGAGATACCCCACAAATACCATTTTCATTTCTACATTTATCATATCAATACATGTAGGACAGGATTAGTGCAAAAGCGTATGCTATTGCACTAATCTTTGTACGCGGCACGGTTTGACCTTGACTTGGGCTGTCGCCAGTGAGGGAAAAAAGTATCGACCTGACATTCTCGAAAAGCCAGCCCAAAGCCATTGCCCTACGGTCTAAGTGGATTGGACACCTGCCGAGTTGTATTAGCAAATATACTTTTTCTCTGTTATTTGATGTTGGCCAACTTACAATTTGAGAAATTTCATTCCATAAATGCACCTGTATAGACTAAGCGATTTTTTGTTTTTAATATATGACGGTTGACTTGTTATTGGTCAAATGCTAATAGATATCCTAATGAATCCAGTGGTGGCCATTTACTCTATGGATGACATTGTTTTCAATGACCTGAAGGTTATTAAGGATTAAGGAAAAGCATGAGCAAATATCACAAAGGCGTGAATCATCACGACAAGAATACTAGTTTAACACATGGACTCCTTTATGAGGTATTTTAGAGGTGTCTTAGCTAAAAGGTTGCTCGATAATTTACACGATCTTTAAGGATGACACAGAGAATTGGTTAGTCGCGAAGTATCTGATCTTACCGAGGGTATTTTGGTGGATATTGTTTTCAAACGTCGCTGCCCTTTTATTGGGAGTGACAACCAAACGCTCTGGAGACTTGCCGTTTTTTGGAGCTGTGCCAATATTGCGTGTAATATATACCTGCAACAAAATAGTGATTTCATCGACGAGGGTAATCTACTACCTAATGTAATACTATCTAATCTACTTGACGAGAGTGAGAAGGGTCACAAGTAAGTTTACGAGAATAAGATATGGGCCACTGCGAATCCCAAAGCACCAGCGCCCGCCGCTGATATCGTGAAAACCCAAAAATAATAGTTGCAAACACCTGAATGATTGTCTGACTGAGAGAGAGAGCACAGGCAGGGCACAAGAGGGTTACTGTGACAATTTCAGTCAGATTTTAGAAAAGCACCAGGGTGATTTTGAGTCCAACATAAGTTCTCCGTTCCCCCAGACGGTGGGTAGCTAATACCTTTAATATACTCGTACGTAAATGCAGTTTCCTCTCGTAAAAATTAGCCCTAAATGGCTGAAAATAGAAGTTTAATATTTAGAAGGTAATGTTTATGTAAGTAGGCTAATTTCCTTTAAGCTGGTTGGCTGGAAGAGATTGCTCTGAGCAATAAGGCCGCCATTTGCGGTGCTAGTTCGTAAGTGTTTTTCTGTAATATTTATGTTTGTGTGTCGCAATAAAGAGTTATCTATTTATCTATATGGCATTTTCTAGGAAACGATCATATCAAGCCATGATTTTTATTTTGATTATTGTAGTGTTCTACAACTTGTCAAAACTTGTAAAGGTTGTGATTTATTGGGACTAAATAACTAAGTAACTAATTACAAAGCTAACTTCGTTTTTTAATATGGGCGTTAAATTCATCAAGTTTTGCGCTCTTGGAATATTCTCTATATGGTAAAACGATCTTGATCCTTGTAGTCCGAGATCCCAGAGCAGCCAGACGTCACCTATTTTCTGATGAATGAAATGTGGACGATTGAATAGAGTTAGTAAATACTAAGAACAAAATCTGTAAAAAAATATATTGTATTGACAAAGGTCACGGACCCCGGAGTCTGTGGAGTAGATATTTAAATTAAAAAAAAATAAAAAAAGTACTAAGAACACATGCTTACTCGCTAACTTGCATAGACGGCCAATTTTGAGATATGGGGTAATGAAGGTACATACAAACATTACTTACTTCACGTATTTTCTAATAAGTGATTTTCACGTATGTTGTAGGCAACATCCTTAAAAACAAGGTCCCAATACTTTCCGTCAGCCGTTTTGCTTAACAACTCCAAAATAATAATTTAACTTCACCTAAATTCTCATGATCCATTTGTAAATATGTTCGTCAGACAACTATTGGAACATATATTGGAAAAAGCTTTAAAATAGTTATCTGGCGAACATATTTACAAATGGAGCATGAGAATTTAAGTGAAGTTAAATTATTATTTTGGAGTTGTTAAGCAAAACGGCCGACGAAAAGTGCATAACATAGCATAGGCATTCTTATCACAAAAGTACAGTCAAATCTCTTCGTTTGTGTCATGATTTTTAGTTTTGATTCGTAGTTTAGTCGTATTTTATTATTTTACATTATTATACCTGGTAACTCTTGTGTTGAATTCCGGTAGTGCCAATCTACTAACTAATTGTCTCTTTTAATTATCATCCTACAAGCAGTTATTTTACAGTGTACCAACCTGCGAAATTTGATAACATTAAAATAAAAAGTCTGGTGGTTGGCATACTAGATTCAATTCTCATTTTGTCATCAGAGCCGAAAGATGGTCGGCAGTAATAATTTATAGCATTGTTAAAACATAATTATTGTACCTATGTACCTAAGTACCTACATGGAAATAAACGTTAATAGAAGTAGAACGAATAACGAAGTTTCTTTTCAACTCAGAAGAGGGAACAAAACCAGAAACGAAGGTATGTTGAGAAAATATGTATTTTTCACTTGTTGAAGTTTTGATAAAACGCCCACGTGGTTTTTTTTTAACTTTTGGATTGGATAATGATACGCGTAATATAATGTGCAAGATTAATGCGTGTCTGATGTGTGATGATCCTCGGCCAAGGCTACTCTTTGGCAGTGTTCATTGTACACTCGCATGCGTTTTAAGTTCGACATTTCAATGCTCGATCAGGGCTACTCTCTGATAGCATTGAAATGTTTAATAATATGTACTGTAATATGCTAATCATTTATCTTTCAATGATCTCGCGAGCAAATTTTGCATTTGATAGTGATGCGCGTAACAATGTGTTAATGTATGTTTGATGTACGATTGACCCTCTGCCAAGGCTACTCTTTGGGGGCGTCCTTCGTACACTCTCATGCATTTTAAAATTAACATTTCATTGCTCGATCGGGGCTACTCTCTGATAGCATTGACATGTGATATTCGCTGTTGTTTGCGCTTGTCAAATGAAAATCTCGATTATTAATGTTAAACTACCTCGCTTATTTTAGCAAAACCTTGTTTTTATCAGCACATCAACATTTTATGACTACCCCATTTAAGATTGTTTTGAAGTCACAATTATTTCGTATTTCGTTCAATATCTTTTTACCTGACTATTAAAGTATGTTTTTGTTAATTGAAATCATGTTTTTTCCGCTGGATAAAACTGAGCGAGTATGTGTGACTCGATAACTATGAGTGACCCACTTAAAATTTTGTGGAAGTCACAAATTATTTCAAACGTTATTTTTAAAAAGAAGCGGTAAGTATTATTTTTGTCGAGACAGTGGATAACTTTTTCTATAACAAAACTGTGTGTTTGGGTTCAAAACCACGATCCACTATCGTTTTATTGTTTATTTAAATTACGTTTTATTGATATTTCTGCTGAGCGAGTATGTATCTCGCTGAATATCTGACTATGAGCGAGTATGTGTCTCGCTGGATAACCGACTATGAGCGAGTATGTGTCTCGCTGGATAACCGACTATGAGCGAGTATGTGTCTCGCTGGATAACCGACTATGAGCGAGTATGTGTCTCGCTGGATAACTGACTATGAGCGAGTATGTGTCTCGCTGGATAACTGACTATGAGCGAGTATGTGTCTCGCTGGATAACTGACTATGAGCGAGTATGTGTCTCGCTGGATAACTGACTATGAGCGAGTATGTGTCTCGCTGGATAACTGACTATGAGCGAGTATGTGTCTCGCTGGATAACCGACTATGAGCGAGTATGTGTCTCGCTGGATAACCGACTATGAGCGAGTATGTGTCTCGCTGGATAACCGACTATGAGCGAGTATGTGTCTCGCTTGATAACCGACTATGAGCGAGTATGTGTCTCGCTGGATAACCGACTATGAGCGAGTATGTGTCTCGCTGGATAACCGACTATGAGCGAGTATGTATCTCGCTGGATAACCGACTATGAGCGAGTATGTGTCTCGCTGGATAACCGACTATGAGTGAGTATGTGTCTCGCTGGATAACTGACTATGAGCGAGTATGTGTCTCGCTGGATAACTGACTATGAGCGAGTATGTGTCTCGCTGGATAACTGACTATGAGCGAGTATGTGTCTCGCTGGATAACTGACTATGAGCGAGTATGTGTTTCGCTGGATAACTGACTATGAGCGAGTATGTGTCTCGCTGGATAACTGACTATGAGCTAGTATGTGTCTCGCTGGATAACTGACTATGAGCTAGTATGTGTCTCGCTGGATAACTGACTATGAGCGAGTATGTGTCTCGCTGGATAACTGACTATGAGCGAGTATGTGTCTCGCTGGATAACTGACTATGAGCTAGTATGTGTCTCGCTGGTTAACTGACTATGAGTGAGTATGTGTCTCGCTGGTTAACTGAAAAACAGATTGTGAGCGAGTATGCCTCTCGCTGGATATCTAATCGATAATTTCCCATTGTGTAACAGAGTAAAATATACGCCTAACGTGGCTGAAATATTTTAACAGATTTACAAATGTGTCTAACATTAGAACTTGTTCTTGTCAGATCTACTGGTTGATTAATCGTAAAAATATGTTTGAATCGCACAGTAGATATCTTAGACTGTGTTACTGTTAGTACGAAAACAGATTTTGTCGGGAATTATGTTTAAATTTCAGAGAGTACGAAGATGCCTGAAGACGATGTGAGTACACCACCTGGCTGGCGAAAGACTAACAAAAGGAAAAAGAGAAGGAGATCGATGCCATCTCTTTGATAATATTCTTCAGATGATGTAGTTCTAGTACTGAACTCTCGCCACCTCTAAAGAACCGGAAGAAAACCAAGTAAGCTGTGAATGTTAAAATATTAAGTTTTGAGTGAAGGAACAATTGTAATCATGTTTCATCATTATTTCACCCGGAAAGCAAAGCTCAAACCATTGATTGTTGTAAAAGTGTGCCATTATACATTATGTCGTTGAAATGATAAATAAAAATTGCAATTGAAATGACAAAAATTAGAGAATGAACTAAGTGTAGTAGTATACGGATTTGAGATTACTGAAAAAAGGCGGTACATTTTATAATTTATGTATAATAGATGATGCAATCGATCAATTAGCAATGGAGCACAGGCATTTAATTGTCTAGAGCCGGAAGTCTTGTTCTGTTTTTCTTTAATCTCAAAAACCATAAACTCATTCATATAATTAAAACACTAGACCCACTTTTAAGAAAATTAACAGATCCTAGTCCTAGTATTGATATACCTACCAAATTAATTAATTAATTAATTTGCATACCTAATATGAGGTTGTTTTTGGCTGTGTGTATACCTAATATTGTAAGATCTTTGTTACCCATTAACGAGCAAATAAAGAATTGAATTGAATAGTATTGATCACTAAGTTAAATTCAATCGCGTGCTATAGTTGCCGTTCCAAAGGGCTTTTGAAGTGAGACTTCAAAATGTTCTAGACCAGTAATAAAATTCAATCGTTGCAACCGGGTCGGACATCATAAATGTCAAAATCGATGAAATAATTAATAATTAAGGTTTGATGGTTCTTCCAACACCTTTGCTCATGGGCCAAAATTTTAACGATTTACTTTGCGTTACTGTTTTGAGAGACTAAACTAAACTCATGTTTCACAACGATCCCGAACAAGGATATTATTATATCGGACAATGAAGGCCCATTAAAATTTTAGGTTGATATAGTGCTTACTGTTCAAATATAAACAATTTTAACCAAACAAAAAGTGTGTGTGTAAATAGATCAACTAAATCGTCATAAACAGTAAAACCGTACGCAACCGTAATTAGGTACAACTTACCATAGTTTGATGGTAGTTCCAATGAGAACCCCAATAACTTTGATTCATTTGATATATTATGTATCATGTAATTTTTTAAAATAAGTACATTTGATATGATGTTTACATCTCAAAACTATATTTAGATAAGAGCTACATTTTGACATAGAAACTGATTTGTTTGGATCTTAGTTATTATTTTAAAGATATTCCTTACTTGATAGGTATATTATATTTAAGTGTTCTGAATTACCTATTGTACGTAATTTATTTATTTTAATGTCTCGTTTGACACTATTTAGTGAATTGCTTGTTGCACATTGTATTATTGGAATGTTAAGTTGTACAGTGTAATGTACCTAATTAATTTATGTAAATAGTTTCAGGTGTTTGATAAGTAAAAATAAAACAATCACATAAATTTGTACGGATGTATGATTTTTAGTTTGTTGATTATTTACAGTATTTTCAATTGTCTCAAGTGAAATGAAAACTTGCACTTGTTTAAATTTAGATACCAGTCCAGTAATTTGTAATACATTACTCTATTTAAGAAATAAATAGATTACAAGGGTTTCGATAAGAATCTTGAATTGTAAAAAAATAAATAAATATGTGAGTACCTAACAGATAAACAATAATTAATTGTGATCTACTTGGTTTTACATAGGTATATTTGTTATTTAACGTACCTACTACGTGCTACGTGCCTACGTAATAATTGTATAATTTTAGTACCAACTTTACTTAGTCTTTTAAATTGTATTATTCACTACTTCACACAGAATTCTAATTGTGAGATTAATGTGTATGCCGGGAGGCAACACGTGGTCGGATGGCCGAATGTCATGATTTTTAGTTTTGATTCGTAGTTTAGTCGTATTTTATTATTTTACATTATTATACCTGGTAACTCTTGTGTTGAATTCCGGTAGTGCCAATCTACTAACTAATTGTCTCTTTTAATTATCATCCTACAAGCAGTTATTTTACAGTGTACCAACCTGCGAAATTTGATAACATTAAAATAAAAAGTCTGGTGGTTGGCATACTAGATTCAATTCTCATTTTGTCATCAGAGCCGAAAGATGGTCGGCAGTAATAATTTATAGCATTGTTAAAACATAATTATTGTACCTATGTACCTAAGTACCTACATGGAAATAAACGTTAATAGAAGTAGAACGAATAACGAAGTTTCTTTTCATTTGTATCTTTGGAACATCAACCACGAAACGATTTCGCTTCTTGGAGCTACGAGCATTCCGATAAAAAAGGGCAAGGTGGTATTAGATCATGTAAATCAGTGGCACGCTCTCCGAAGTGTATCCGATAAAAAACCGATAGACTAGCAACTTTTCGGCGATGTTCAAGACTTTGAAGTCTTTTTCGCACAAGAGTGTCGTTATGTTATAATTTTTAATTTTTGCCGGTCTTGTTCGTAAATAGTCATAATTACAGTAAATCGATAAAATGTATGTTACTACTTTATTCTGGACAGTACGCCCGGATGTTGTGTTAACGATCCTTGTGGTCAATAAATACGGAAAGATCAGCGTAAACCAATCACAAACACTGTAAAACGATTGTATTTTACTTACTTCAGTATTGAAATTCGACACCAAGATAAAGTGTGGGTGCCTTACTATGTATGTAAAATATCCGTTGAACATTTGCGACAACAGGAGATGGGGATTAAAGCCAATATTTTTTATTGGTTGTGAAAAATCAGTTTTCTTATTATTTCGGGAACTACATCTAAGCTAAGACATAAGGATTTAAAATCAGGTATAAAATCTCCGGCACCAAAATGGTTGTAGGCCTGTGTAATAGATGTTCTATAATTTAAGAATTTAATTTTCTCCTTCTAAATTTAAAATATTGCAGTCATGTTTAACTTTAGTAATTAATTTAAGAATGAATTTAAAAATGTGCCTCAGTTATAATTTACTTGGTTAAATTTAAATTCTAATTATTATTTTTATACCAATCGAAAAAAACTTATATAATCCAATGATATGATTATAATATATGATGATATCCAATATTGAACGAGTCCAGAAGTTGAAGAAAAACTTTAATTTTTTTAAATGATTAGGTACATGCAGAATACAAATTTGTTATGTATTAATATTGTAAACAAGAATTATTTCTCTAACATTGTCTTAATATTTTCTTTAATCTAAGAATCACTTCGCTATTGATTTAAGACTACGAAATGACGGTAGAGTGACGGAGAACCGAAGAGATTACATAATAATATACATACATAATATAGTGTTAGAACAAACGCTTTACACCGAAAGCACGGGTCTGGTCGCTCTTGTGAAAGTGTCATAGTACTTTTGTCGCCGCACATGACTATGTCACCATAGCTAAGTACGTTATAACTTGACACACGTTTTGGCGTGACTGTAAGTGTACAAGTAATTGATAAATAAATAAATAGCTAATATACACCTCATCTGCTTAAGATTGGTACAAAGGAACCGTGCGGAAAAACCTGATGTTTTTACTTATTCTTTATCTAAGTGGAGAACAATCACAGCGACACTACGCCGTTACGCCGTCTACATTAGCATGTCAATAATGCAAACTCAAAACATTCCGCCCTACCAAAGCGGCTACAACAGTTTTCACTTCGATAAAAGACAAAATTTCAAATTTTTAAAAAATCTCATCCGTCCTAGTATCAAAACATGTCGTACGTAGTAAATCTCGGTGAATTTTAGCGTTTGCCCTCGTTAGTCTGTTATAAGACGGGAGTTGTATCATTCAAATATTGATATTAAAGCTCCTCTTACATTGATTAACGGGAACTCAACGAACTTAACGCTATAGGAAACAGCCGTGCATAGCCTGTTGTTGACTAAACCAAAGTTTATTTATTATGTAATAGAATCACGAAGTTACAGCTACGAAGTCACGAAGTTATCATTAAGCTAACGATAAGCTAAGTTAACATATAAAACTACGCACAGTACCTGTAGTACTTAAACTGAAAGAGTCATGTTATACAATTTTTTTATCATGTATAATTTTTACGCACAAATCTAGAAAACTCCAAATAAAATAGTTAGGTATTCCATAATTTTTGTCGAATCCCTATAGACGTTTTGATTTATCAATGTAGTGTGGGCTAGCCGTTTTTTTGCAAGTTTAATGCAGTATTAATCCTTAAATTAGTATATTTTTGATTAGGTACTTATAATTATGACAGAACACGTCTATGAAAATAACAAGAGCAATCGACATAAATATGCTCACTAGGGATTGCGAACCGGGATCCCATAATTTCGAATACCGAGATTCCGGGTGATCCTGATAGTTGGCTTTCAAAATACCAGTATTTATGTTAAAAAAGTTGGATTTATAATTTTGATATTCACATAGTTCAAAGTTAGGTTAAAATTATTAACATAGAAATTGGACTTGGTTACGGCACTCATTAATTTAATTATCTGGACGTTTCGGGAGCGTTACAATCGCCGTGGGCACGAGAAGAGTCTTCTTCTATAGGTATAAGTCTTCTTATCTTATTTTATATTCTTAGTTATAGATAGTTTTGATTGTAGGTAATATAGTCCTATAAATTGTTCAAACCGCGGAAGTTTAGAAACTAATGTGTAATTGTATTCAATAAGGATTGCGAACGCTATTGCGATCAACGCATTTATCAACCTTGCGTAGCATCAGCCCGACTTTCGAATTATTCCATCGATCGTTGGAAAACAGACATTTTTCTCAGACTAACATTTCCGACACCCCAATCTCCGGGCAGTCTTGGACACGTTTCGGCCGGGATAATGCGAACAAATGAGAGCCGGCTACGGAGCCAAATTAGATTCTCGCCGGCCGGCGGCCTCCCGGGCAACCAAACCCGCCGCCGCCGAGCCCAAGGCAAATCTAACTTACTGGCTTTGGATTAATCTAAAACAGCCCAGATGAAAAATTTAGTCTGGGCTACAGATTGCTTCGAAAAATCCACACGAAATGTGACTTCAATAGTTTAGAAATAATTAGATCTTTATCATTATCATACTTTATATTTCGTCATAACATTCATACTTTGTTAGAAATGCCAGCGTTACTATTATAAATTCACAAAATATTTACTATAATTTAAGTATGTATTTCCAGTACCAACCCGCACTGGGCCAGTGTGGTGGATTATGGCCTTAACTCTCTCCTTGCGAGAGAAGGCCCCGAGTCCCAGCAGTGGGAACATTTAGTGGGCTGGTGATGATGGTAATGAAGTATGTATGTCATTAAATGTGAACATTCCAAGCTAGCCACATAAGTGGGTCTATAATATTACTGTGTTATATTGTACCTACCTAAAATATTGTGGTCGAAGATTTAAACATGAGCAAAAGTTGCCCACTAAATGTTATCACAGTTGGAACCTTGGAACTAGGGCTTCTCACAAGGAGAGTGTCAAGACCATTATCCACCACGCTAGCCCAGTGCCGCTTGGCAGATGACGACTGACCTCGAACCATTTTTGGAACATGCCGGTTTGGATGTTGGTATATTTTCCTTCACTGTTAATGCCAAAAAAATGGTGATAAGTTATAAATTTATTAATTTGCACCGTACAACAAATGTCTAAATAGGTAATTGCGGACAAGCGTGTTGATAGCCATCAGTCTTCTTATCAATCCATTAATCAAGAATAAAATAGAAAATCGACTCTTATATTTTTAGCTTTACAGGTACATACTTTCCATAGGCATAGTTGGTCAATCGAAATGTTCTATCGGTAGGCCTCGATCCGACAGAGTAGTGTTTACGTTATCTACGCCCGTCAGTTGACCCAGAGGTGATTGGTCAAAGTGAGATGTCATTAGCAGTCCTGTTGACTGACAGTCTGGTCGGGCTTAGGACATTGCAGGCCAATAAGCTTGACCATGATTGCGTTAGCAGTCGATCGATTTTGATATAGCTCTTCATTGACCAAATTTTTCTCTGATAGTTTTAGAAATGTGAAATATACTCTGTCTGTGACGCTTTCACCCCTAAACTTCTGGGCTGAATTAAACGAAATTCGGTATTATAGTCTATATATATAGCCTGAGAAGACACAAGCTACGTTTTATTGCGAACAAAGGATTCAAAAAAGAAAGGAAAAAATGTATGGAATTTTTATACATTTGAAGCTTGAAACATATTTTTTTAGGGTTTTTAGTAATATCCTTACTCGTATGAAAAAATAGTTTTATGATTGTTTAGGTATCCCACACGTTGCATCACAAAGCTCGAAAATGTCTATGCCGAGACTGTTGTTCAAAATATTTAATTGGTTTCTGTCCCGCATAAAACAATAAAATATCATTAAACCTATAATGTTCCCTATAAACCTAAAATCAAATGTTTGTAATTTTATGTCGAACAAGTAACGAATCAAATACAAAGACGCTATTGAGACAGAATATGGATTTAAAAACTGTTATTTAATCATCTATGGTTCGTGCACCGGCAATATAAAGTAGGTTCCGCCTTTTAGAGTGCAATCTTTAGACTGGCTTGTCGAACGATCAACTACAGAGAAAATACTGTAAGTTTCTTTATATTTAGATTTATTAATTACTAGCGGCCCGCTCCGGCTTCGCTCGAATAATAACCTAGATATCAACTGCAGCGCCATCTGCCGTAGCCTATGTTACTCGGGAATAATGTAGCTTTCCAAAGGTGAAAGAATTTTTGAAATCGGTCCAGTAGTTTTGGAGCCTATTCATTACAAACATACAAACATACAAAAATAGGTACAAATCTTTCCTCTTTATAATATTAGTATAGACTAGCTGAACCGTGCGCGCGTGCCACGCCATCTATCGAAAATTAGACGTACTAATTCAAATTTTGAATAAATTCGGTTACCTTAGGTTCTAATGACGCAACCTTTAAAAGATAGACACATGCTGTCACGCAACGAAAGCTCTCGATAAGCAATATTTTTCCCTGTTTTTGTTACATTTTTCATTCATGCTCTGCTCCTGTTGATAGTAGCGCAAAGTTCTATATAACCTATAGCCTTTCTCGATAAATGAACTATCCAACAGATAAAGAACCTTTCAATTCGGACCAGTAGTTCCCGAGATCCTTGCGTTCAAACAAACAAACTCTTCAGCTTTATAATCTTATATGTTATATAATATATAAAATTCTCGTGTCACAGTGTTTGTTTCCTTACTCCTCCGAAACGGCTTTACTGATTTTAACCAAAATTTATATGCATATTCAGTAGGTCTGAGAATCGGCTACTAGCTATTTTTCATACCTTTATTTATATGGCAAAACAACGTTTGCGGGGTCAGCTAGTGTTAGTATAGATTTATTTTAATACAGTAATTACAATCTTAAGTATTTTGAAATGTTTCTGCAGCTGGCATGTAGATTTTTTTATTGGCGTGACTCTTAGTTTTTTATTTTATTTTAAATAATGACTGGCGAGACGAGCAGGACATGTGCTTGATGGTGAATAAAATGCCTGCCATGCCTGCGCAGCTATTGGACGCGCAGCTACATAAAGAGTCCATATCATTACCTAGCACTGCACTGCGCTCGTTACCCAGATATCTAAGTTGTTATATCTCTAAGCACTGTAATTTCTCTGGAAACATTGCCCTTCAAACTAAAACACAGTAATATTTGCACATTACAGCTTGACTGTATAATAACTGGCAAAGGTGTGGTCCTACCCCAGGTGGACTCCGCCAAGAGTTCTACCACATCAAGTAAAAAGATTATTAGGTTTGGGTTGAAATTGGTTCGGCCATTAGAATGAGACGCAACTTAATATTCCAGAGAAACCTACTAGGGCTGGTACTGCAGTTAATTCTACTGAGTATCTTAAACAGTGAAAATAGTCCTCCCACGGAAGCGGTTACCTTTTGAATCGTTTGGTGTTGAGACATTGGGCGATTGGAGGTCGGAATCTCATCTCATTATCAAAAACCTCTTCGAGCGTTTGGTCGATGCGACGCGTGACTAAAATACTGGACGTCTACTCTGTTTCTACGAAAACGAAATTTCGAAAAAAAACTCGCGACTTTACTGCTCTCGTTCTACTTCGTTTCGTCCGATACAACATTGTTTGACGTTTAAATGTTCTAAGCATACTCTAATTACAGTAGGCTTAGAACATTTAAACGGACAAAACGACGGATCGAAGTAGAATTGGAGTTGGAAAATCGCGAGTTTATTTCGAAATTACGTTTTCGTTGAATTAGAGTAGACGTCCTGGAGTTTCAATTGTCCTGTTTATATGAAGATATTATTATTCTTGAATGTTTATGTTAGTTTGAAGAATTAACTACAAAATGTATTATTTTATTTAGAGTCTAGACTTTCATCATCAGCCTATGGATAATTCAAATTTGCTTAGTGTTAATACATGATTATTTGGGTAGGTATGTACATAGTATGCTAGTATGGTTTTGTTGGAAAATTATAATTATTGTTTAATCAAATTAATCATATTGGCAGAGCATTTATTAACAAAACTAAAATACAATGAGAACTACTTATACTACGCTACATATTGCCAAGCTTGATTTTTTGTGGGCCTCTTTGATTTTTGCATGGAACTTAAATTGTTGGGAATAAATTACTTTCAACTGTGGACTGTTGATAAACTAAAAACGATCAAAGAAGCTTTCACTTTGTGTGTGGTATTTAATAGTAAAAAGTAACAGGATAATGTGTCCCGTACGATTAAATGGCAAGTTTTTTTCTGTATCTAGTATTTGTTATTCCAAAAACTACATACCAAATAACATAGTTATCTCATCCATTAACCCTTTTTATATGTCCATACAAAAAAAAAAAAATATAAAACCAAAGTCATTCCCTTAAAACTGAAGCAATTTTATAACCCTCCGATTTACAACAGGCAACAAGCCTCAAGCACTTCATAATAATAAAAAGCTAAGCCCTTTCGTCAACGTAATGCCGTAAGCTCTGACAGATCCGCATAATGCCTTAAAGCGCCTGTTTTTACCCAGACCCCAGAGCATGTAAACACGACCCTGGGTTCCTCTGCCGTAGGCGATGTAAACATGCTACTCCAGTGAACAAGAGTTGCATAAATAATAATAAATAAATAAATATCGGTGGACAATTCACACACAACACCATCTGACCCCAAACTAAGCAAAGCTTGTGTGATGGCGGCCAGATAGCTGATATAATACTTAAATAGTTTTAAATACATACTTATTATACATGTAAACACCCAGACACAGTGCAAACATTTGAATTGATAATCATATTAATATAATTACATAATATGACTTCAAAAATGTTAGTCAAATAGTTACTTAAATTACGTACCTAATTTGTCTTTCTGATTAGGTACAATAAATTATATTAAGTGAAAGTAACAAAGACACTTTTGCATTCAGCCATTCATTGGAATTGGGATAGGACCTTTCTCATCTAGTACTTATCACGCATATTTGTTGGAACGAAAGCCGTTCCCAATACATCACGTAGTAACAGTGACATTTGTACATAAGAGTAGCACGTTTACTTTAGTTTATTGAAGACAAGTTTACGGATTACTACTACTGATACGTAATTATGTGAGCTCTGATCGTGGTCTAACAATATTGCAAATAATGATAACGAATACCTAAATACGCGGAGTTAAGGTACTGTATCCTACGGCACGATCCACAGGCGCTAGAGGGATTGAAAAAATTGTGTCTCCAATAAAGGACATCATTAATTCTCGGCAGCGGACGGTACCGGAGACGGCAGTCTCGGTGTAATGGCTGCCGACCCCGATCAATATCCGGGAAACGATTTGTTGTGGGCTATTATGTTCTTACACTCGTGTTAGAAATATCTCACGGACAGTACAAAATGGATAATACTCCGAAATTAGAATTTAAATGTTAAATGTTAAAAAAATACAAACTCACAGTCTTATACCGTATATTTCATGCTCTTCTTTTTTCCTGCGACGGTTACAAATTACAAAATACTAGTAGTTGTTACATAAAAGCTCTATAAAATAAATAAATATTGGTGGACATCACACACAATATCATCTGACCCCAAACTAAGCAAAGCTTGTACTATGGCGGCCAGATAGCTGATATAATACTTATATAATTTTAAATACATACTTATTTTACATAGAAAAACCCAGACACAGTGCAATCATTTGAATTCATCACACAAATATTTGCACTGGGTGGGAATCGAACCCACGACCCTCGGCTTCGCAGGCAGAGCTACCCACTAAGCCATAGTCTAAAAACTAGAAATTTTACTAAGAAAATACGACTGTCTAATCTTACGACAAGGATTGTAACGATACTACATCCATCCACTAATGCATCCACAATGGCATTCAGAAGTCGTAACAGAATAAAATTAATTAATGTTAAAGAGTAGATATTTACAAATAACCCTTTAAATAAATTATGTATTACTAAAGTTACAGCTTCAAGTAAACCAATTCACAACTTACGGCCCAATATAAAAAGCGGAATCTAGATACAAAATACGCAGCGTACCAATCTCATTACTGCAAACATTTTTTAAAAACGTTCGCAAACAATTTCCCAAGTGGTCCGCTTCGGGCCGCGCGAGTATTTCTTTCAAATAATTATCCGACAAAACATCCCTGGATTCTTGCGGACTTCGTTAGGATAGATCCCCTCTAAGCAGAATTAATGATTCCCTTTATTGAAAGTTCAATTTTTTGATTAGGAGAGGAGGGGCGATGCCCTTTGGCCCGTGTCTGTTAAACACCGGATAACTGGGTTGTTATTCATTGGGCCAATATTGCTCTGATTTATTTTAGAATTTGCTCTTTTCATTATTTTTTTCTTGTTAGGTTCGTTTTAGTTCAATTCACACAAAAGATTCGATTTTTCATTAGTCTTACTTCTCATGAAAAAATCTAATGTATATCTCTCTTGATCGTGAACATACCGTATGTTTCATACTAGAGTATATAAGTAAAATCACTACACATAAATTTTCATTATGAGTTATTTTAAGCTTAACAAGGAAATGATATTATCTAACGTTAGTACGTTATGTTAGATGATTATATAGTACGTAAGATGTGTTTTTGGGTATATTGCTCACATTTTTTCATCGATATTATGTTTGCATATTATGATCGCCATCTCGCCTGATGTTAAAAAACGATTAGGTATACGACGGAGCATTCTTCTCTAAAAGAGACTAATTTATTCAGGATGTGAAGAAATCTACATTTTTTTTCTTGAGAGAATACTGATATCTACAGGCGACGTATTCCACAGTATAAGATGTACTCAACATGATAGTGGGGTTAAACCTCTTCACCACATTCAGAACGTCAATCATGGAACCATCTAGCTTTTTGGAGTAACAAACAGCCCAATACAAAGGGCGAAGTGAAATTAAATCCTAGAAATTAGATAGATAGATACATAGATAACTCTTTACTGATAGAATAGATCATAGACAGACGGATTAGCTGCGTATACCGAAATTAATCCGATAAACTTACAATTTTGCAGAAAGTAAAGTTCACTGAAGCCCGAATAAGGGAATCCTTTCCTATGAGCCTCTTCTCAAGTCTCTCAATTAATACCGAAGCCTCGAGCCGTTGAGCCGAAATGTTGGACTTACTTGACTCCTTGACCCACCCTCAATATAGTATGTTTTATAGTGGTAGAACTCTTATCCAAGTACTACACCTTTACTAGTTATTCTACCGCCAAACAGTAATATGCCAACATCGGTATGTTCCGGTCTGTTGTCTTTCCAAATAAATTACAGGGCATAGAAATAAATCATCTTATATCTCTGGGTGACGAGTGCAGTGCAGTACTTGGTAATGATTTGGACTTTCTATATTCCAATAACTGCGTAACACTGTGCTGTTTTGGGCATTCACACATTTTGCACACTAGAAGTGTCCTGTGGTTTTGCTCGCGTAATTCCTGTTTACATAATTTCCCCGCGATACAAAGTAGTGTCATTGCTCTTCCAGACTATAATCTAACTGTGTTCCAAATTTCAATTCAATCCGACGTAAATATACGTTACGATGTGATTGAGCAACAAACATCCTAATATAGACGTTAGTAATCTTAGTAGGAAGTAGGATAGCTTGGTGATGGAATAACTGAAAAAATTGTGGTACTACCCCAGACGAATCCTGCAAAGTATCCTATCACGAACTAGAAATAATATCCAATAATTGTTTACTATTCAAAATGTAGTTCATCAAAGTTCCAAGTAATGAACCTAATTTTAGTTTAAGTCACACACGTACTAGACGCCAAGCTATAAAGACAGGTATACACAGACTGAGTTAATTGCGCCTCGTCACCGTAGCAACGCGCCGCCTGTGTGTACCCGCTGAGGCGCGAAGCGTGAACGACACCTGCCTGCTGCCTGCCCGGTCTACACTCACCCTTATTTTAATAAAGTATTATATTGGGCTTCTTAGAAAGTGTAGGATCCAACACGTCGTTTTTTAATAAAGCCAATTTTGCATGCTAACTAGCCAACTTGATGTTCTCAATACTACAACTCTGGGACTTTCACTCACTAGGAGAGAAATTTGCAACCCGCACTAGCATCAGCTAGTGCCCGTTTTTTGTATATTATATCCACAGATTTAAATTTTTTTTGCATGACGTCTTTGATTATATCCTTGAAAGATATCTTGACATGGACATCCATTTAACATGGCAATTTCTGCAAGATGTTTTCTTTCGCCGTCAAAGCCCGCAGTAATAACAAACATGTATGTACATCTGTAAATGAAAAAGATCTGTATTGAGAGTTGCATAAAAATATTTTTTGTTTTATCTATGAATAAACTAGAGTTCGTGCTCTTTATCAGAATTCACATTTTTTTTGGGCGCCAAACATCCAGACAAATACAGGGTTTTTATTAATCAGCCTTTAAGGGGATGTTCGGGACACTAAATACGTCAACTTTTTTTCTACAGTTTATTAAAATTCGTGTATTTTTTTTTCTCAGATAAAATAAAAAAGTGTATTTGCCCGGTCTAAAAGTTCTCTTCTCTAAAAGTTCTCCCGGACTCTTCGTAAAAATTCGTAATCAGCGCGCACACGCTCTTCAACGCTCGATAAATGACGTGCCGAAGTGAATAAACACTAAATAGCAGCTAAAAGGTAACGGTTCGCGCCGCGACCGCGACGCGAGACCGCGACCGGAGACCGCGACCGGAGACCAAGAGAGGCACTTGACACTATGGAATCGTATGGGCGCCAGTTCGCGCCGCGACCGCGACCACGACCTGTCTCGGTCTCCTGTCGCGGTCTCGGCGCGAACTGGCGTCCATACAATTCTATAGTGTCAAGTGCCTGTCGCGGTCTCCGGTCGCGGTCTCCTGTCGCGGTCTCGCGTCGCGGTCTCAGCGCGAGCTCATACCTAAACAGTGCTAGAAAGGACAACAAACACTTTTTTTAGGATATGTATTGAGTTTTAACAAAAGTTGTTTGTTTGCAAATATACAGAACATAGCGCATTATATGAGTGGCCTATGCCCAGTACTTAGTGGACGAACACAGGCTGATGATGATATACAGAATATGTCCTTAAACGGATGCAGCCTGATTACCAGTAACCCTGTATAAGTATTAGGCAAAAAACAGCTCAACTCCACCAAGCAGCACACGTTCTCAGGAATGGCATACCTACAAAGAGTTTACATATATACTTATTCATTATCTAAGCATACTTATATGTCAGTCGTCACTCTCTTCGACCATATTTGAGAGAACAGGTAGAGATTGGATCAACCTCATAATTATTATTATTGTGAAATTAAACATTTGCGTTTTTTTTCTACAGTAGATACAAAAATTCTAAGCTGTAACAGGTTTAAAAATAACAAGCGAAAGAATAAGGTTGGCAGTTACAGCAACAAGAAAAAAAACTAGGTTAATCTTCGAACAAGGTCGACCTTTGATTAAGAAGTAAGCGGTTTTTCCCCAGCTTACTCTTGTCTTAGCTTTTTCCTATGAAATGTTAAAACATGGCCTGAATTGGCGAAGGCTGAAGGATCACTTCACAAAGAAAGAGCCCGTAAAACCCCGAGGGGAGGATAGTTTGAGGAGGGCGGAGGTCAACGAGATGAAAGGGACAGTGGGAGTCTTGTTACTATTTTTAATATCCGTGGATGTGGGTCGGTAGAAATCCTTTTATACTTTGTTTTATAATTTGATCTAATAAAGCAATTAAAAAAAGTATCTATTATGTATCACAGGACAATATTACATTAGAAGTACGTTTGAAAATCACAAAATTAAGCTGTTGAAAATTAGCGTCAAATAGAATATCTTCATAACCTAATAGATAGATGCGCTATGCTGTAATGAACAGGTGTGTTACCATATGAATCAGGTTTTTGCACTATATTCAATAAATAAGTTGGATGGGTTGACTCTGGTGCCCTGGAAGAACGGGAAGTGCTTAATTTGGGACGCCACTTGCGTCAGCACTGTCGCCGCCAGCCACCTAGGTCGCACTATCCACTCACCATCGGCCGCGGCAGAGGATGCCGCTGATAAGAAGAAGCGAAAGTATGGTATGTTGGTGTCGCAGTACGAATGTGTACCTGTTGCCGTGGAGACCTTGGGTTGTTGGGGCGCAGAGGCTAAAGGGTTCCTCTCAGAATTGGGGCGCAGGCTCAGGGAGAATACGGGTGACTCCCGCTCTGGTGCGTTCCTGAAGCAAAGGTTGCCCATTGCCATTCAGCGTGGGAACGCGGCGAGCATCATGGGCACTTTTGCGCCGGGAGCAGTTAGAGGTGGGTTATTCGGAGATTAGTTTTTTAATTATTATTTTAGTTAATACTAGCTGAACCCGCTACTTCGTTCGCGTACGTTGATCTTGCGACCTTATTAGTGCATTCGTAGTACTTACATAAATAAGTCATATCAATATGCACCGTGCTTACCGTGCTTACCTCGAATAAACCGCTTCACTCTCTATTTGTAGACTTCAAGATTATAACCATCAGTAAAGATCCACATAAGCAAGACAGTCTAGACGCTCTTATCACTAAAGTAGACTCTAACCTCTGTATTACCAAAATCTAACTGAAATGACGACATACGGCTTTGCAGGCAGACTTACTAGTAGCTACAAAGCCGCAATACATATTGCGAAAAAAAATTGTGAAATTTATTTTTAACAAATAGTGGATGTTTTGATGCAGTATTAAAAACGCACCACTGTTATTAGTTCGAGAATCGGAATGTTTTTTTTTTCTTTCCAACTGCTCATGTACAGCCCACTACAATTTTCGGTTGTATCACAATCAATCTCATTTGTCTACAATTAGACACTACGTAGGCAGTTTCTGTATGTCTACTACAGATCAAAGTTTAACGTTGGAAGTTAGAACGCCTATTCTGGAAAACGATAATTGTTTGATTTCACACATGTCTGTATTTGATCCACGCGCCGGGGCAAGGTGGTGAAAAAAAATGTACGACCTTTTCTCATATCGACCAAATATCGATATCGATCAAATACATAATTTTTTTATAATAAAATCTAATAATATCTAAAAAACGGTCAAACCGTTTGTAAATGTACAAAAACAAACTTTGTGACACGTGATTTATAAGAAGTGTTAGTACAAAATACCAGTGATAAGTAAACAATAACATACTAGTCATTCGATTACTATAATTTTTAATTTTCATTGATTTTTTGGCATTTTGAGACAATAAATAAATAAATATTGGTGGACAATTCACACACAACACCGTCTGACCCCAAACTAAGCAAAGCTTGTGTGATGGCGGCCAGATAGCTGATATAATACTTATATAGTTTTAAATACATACTTATTATACATAGAAACACCCAGACACAGTGCAAACATTTGAATTCATCCCACAAATATTTGTACTGGGTGGGGATCGAACCCACGACCCTCGGCTTCGCAGTCAGAGCTACTAACCACTTAGCCACAAGGCCAGTCAAATGGCGAGGTTAATCGCTTAATTTTTTGGAAAATATAGTTTTTATTATTTTGGAAATAAAGTAACACGAAATTTGTATTTTATTTAAGTATAGAACAAATATAAATAGTAATAAAATACTTTTTAAGGTTTTTGCCGTACGTTTACATAATTATTTATTTATACTAGCGGCCCATTCCGGCTGCGCTCGAAAATTATCATTTATAGACTAATCGAAATAAAAACTATCCCATCTCTCAATTTGGACCAGACTGCTTGCGGTGTGCCAATTTAATTTAAAATCGGTTAAGTAGTTTAGGAATCCATCGCGGACAAACATCGTGACAGGAGATTTATATATATTAAGAAGATAAGATAAGATTAAGATATATTTAGGTTTGCATTTTGAGGCTTAGAAAGAAAGATTGCACAAGGTGAAAAATCTTTACGCGAGGAAATTACTAAGTGCTTTGCACACCATTAACAGTTCCAGTCAATTTTGTTGCCGTCAAATAAACTTCTTCGTCGCTAGGATCACTTATTTTCAATTTTCTTGTTTTTAACCTAAGGTTTTAACTTTGAGTTTGTCGAGTTTGATATCACAAGAAAATAAACTGGGAGCAACACTTATTGTGACATCCGTGACTTGTTTTTTTTCTTTCTTCTCCAGGCCTGGGATGTCGAAGAGAGGCGTGCGGACTTAGTGTCTCGCACGCTCACTATAAAATGGTTAACAGCACACACAATTATACACTAACACAAATATGACACATACATATATACGGTATTTGCGATCTATTATTTTGAGCACGACGGGAACACATTTCGGCTTCGCTTGTATAGCCGATGGAGAACACATTCACACTGACTGCGTCACAACATTACCCACGTTTTGATCGTTTTCGATCAACGTGGGTAGATTTGACACAACCATAGTCACATAGTGTTGCATGAGAGTAGAGGAACGGAGAATGGAGGAAGCACCGAGTAATTATCAAAATGATCATATGAATGACCAAACATAACCTAGCGTAACCATGATGTTATTTTTACTACATTATTTTGTAGTAGGTACGCAAATAGTTGAAATTTGCTGTAACTATTTTAGTCAACAATAATATTAAATTGTTTTACTCGGCATACTTCAATTCCTTTACAATTTATTCATTTGTAGCTATTTTATTCCTTATTCTAAGTTTGTAGCATTTCTAAATGTTCTACCATTTGAGTTAACATGCCTTACCTCTATCCTCCGTACGTAAAAAGAAAATTGCGCGCAAATGACATTAAAAAAAGTACACCATAGAGGTTCCGCGTCTGAGTTTATAACAAATAAAAAAAAATGTAAATAAATTCTGCACCAAGGAGGTAGAAGTAAATAGGTTTAATTATGTTTAGACTTAAATAACTTAGTGCACATGATGTTCTAAATTCAAATTTATATTTACTCTCTAGCGGTGAAATTAGGGCCACTTTATGAGCAAGTGTGTTGAAAATATATCTTTTCCCGATTGCGTTCTATGTATGAATGTTCATTAGTAGAACGTGCCTTATCCGATTGGCTATATATTAGATATATTTAATTGAATACTCGCGTGGTTTGAATTCGACATTAAATTTGTTACCAAACTATACAATAGGTACGTTGTTATTTGTATAGGTTAATAGTATTATGTACATAGATGCAGATTCATCTCCTTGAAAATAAATCTGGAAGCGCCCACGATTCAGATAAATAAATGCTCTATGGCCTATGACGACACTGTTTCGAAGTGACATGGAAGCATTTAGAAGATCGCGATGTGACTTTCTGGCTCCCGTAATAAGCCTCCTCGGTGACACGGCGGCCGTGTGATTGGCTGCCACCGCACGCGGTGCCAGCGGAGGCTTCCACGCCGAGTTTTCTGCCCGCGGTTTTCTAATCCGAGCGCCGAAATTTGTTCACATTTCCGACTCTGACTGAGCTATTTTATCTCAACGTGAAACGTGCTCGTAGGCTATTTAGATTTTGTTTGTCACTAAATTATAAATTAGCATGTGCCTACGACTTTGCTTCGACGAGTCGAATTTAGAAAAAAGGCTAAGCAATTTTACATTTATTCAAAGTAAAAAAGGCATATGTGCCGTCTCACACTATTTAAATTCCAACTATCTGATCTATCTAAGTTCCAATGACAAAGAAGTTTAATGAAAAGGCATGTATTCATATTCGTACTTTGCTTTTGATTTTGCCGGCTGCGCAAATATTACGGGAAACAACAAAAAAATTGAGTTAATAAAGGATAAACAAATATTTTTGGAACGTCTTACTAACCCGCAAATGCTACGTATTTGGTCACATGAAGTGTCAATCGAATGAAATGTTGAAACATCGTAATTCTTTGCACAAAAATAATAAAATATCGGTAAAAAATACGTTACGACTTTTTCTCATACCTACAGAACACACGAACTACAGATAACAGAAACCATCTATAATCTGACTACATTTTGCTGTGGTTTATAATTTTCAGGTGCGGCTTGAGCTTTATCGTTCTGTAAAGTATTTATTTCATAAGTTTCTAATGGAACAATGTAAAACTATGAAACCTCTTTTCATTCGCAGTTTTTGCTCTGAACCAAAAAAAAATATCAATCGAGTAGGCGTCATTTCTAGTAGTCATCAAGTGTCAGACTTAGTTTGCGAGGCCGTTTCGGTGGACTATATAACAAAAACAAATTATTTGTAATCCAAATTTTAGTGAAGATGGAAAAGTAGCATTATGGTGTTTGAAAATAAACATTTATGTAACCGTGTCCTGTTACAATACTTGTCAACTTGGACGTGAACAATAAATTAAGTATGCTATATTTCGTACTGAGTATTACTGCTTAAATTATTTTTGTAACTCAAGAGCCCAATAGTAGAGGTAAATGGGTATATTCTTCGTCAACAGCTGTATACTATTTACTAATAAACGAGACACAAAAACAAGGCCACAAAGATAATTGTTCTTTTCAATTATATGGAATCAGAATAAGTCTTTGGGCAGCTGAAGCTGGGAACAGATTGTGCTTAACTTCTTGGGCATCGTAAATTAGGCTACAGCTGTATCCGTTTGCATAAGTAGTCCGAGAGAGAGTGACTGTCATAATTCACCACGCTAGCCTAGTACGATCAAGTAAAGGACCCGTCTGCCTCAAAATTTTACTCGGTTGTAAGAGACGCGCGGGGCAGAAACCGGTGGAGGCAGATCATCCGCTCCAGACGCAACCCTGATGCTGGCCACGATCCTCAGATATGAGCGACCGACCCAAGAGAGAGAGCCTAGTACAGGTTGGGATGACGCATGTCCACGAAAGATTCTAGGATCATGTCGGTTTCTTCACACTGTATTCTTATACCGTTTTATTATTAACATGATTTCAAAGACTGGTGCGCATGAAATTCGAACCAGTGACAAAGAAAACGCGCACCGGATTGGGAGAGGAACATTGTCAAACTAATTCTAGTGCTCTCTAGTCCGATTTTGCTATTTTCTAAGTCGCCTCTTCCCGATTCAGCCTACACCAAGACTGACACCAAGACCGCATTTCAGACACTTTTTGCTTAGTTACAGAAAACTTAAAATTCTGAATCCTCAAAATGAGCACTGGCGACGGTACACGGACCCAATTAACAGTAAACGTGTTTGGAGCAGATGATATCTTTATCGATGATACCAGTGAAGACGAAGGATCCCTGGAACGGGACAAGACTGACAATGGCACACAGACAAAAAACAATAGAAGAAGACGTAAGTAACAGTTGAGATTTTCTTATGGGACAAACTATGAATTCAACTTTTTATTTTGTAACGTAATTACAAGCATTAGTAGTTAGTAGGGCTCTTTACAGAGTCCGTCTGGAAAAGAAAAATAAAACACATTGTTCACATAACACCCTAGCTAAAAAAAAGCTTTGCCAGTAGTTCTACGCCCAAGCAGTAATGTAAGCATAGCTATGTTCCGGTTTAAAGCGCAACGTTTCAAGAGAAATACAGGTCATACAGATAAATCATCTTATATCTCAGGATGACGAACGTAGTGTTCTCCGTGTTTTGTAAAAATGGCTGTAGAAATCTTCAATTTCCGTGAGTTTTTTTAGAGATTGCAGTACCTACGGTAGATACAATCAGTCGATGTCGTCAGTTGCGTCAGATGGCTTCTTCTCGACGTCTGCGGAAATACTTTTGAGTCTCTTTTTTTGCCATATTGCTTATTTTATGCGTTCGGGATCGAGTTGCACTAGCTTCTTGATTCTTCGCTTAAGATTTTGCTGTTTTAATGCAGAGGCGTGTATGTTTTCCCGCCTTTCGGAAACAGTAGATGACAGGGTGGGGGTGTCAATCGTGCACAGTGGGATAAAATTGATGCCCATGCCCAGCAATGGAAGATGAGGAGCTGATTATGATGGTCAATGACTGCGATAATGGTGTGACGGCTACGTATCCTACTTAAACTGTATTTTAAACGCGAAAGTTTGTAAGAATATACGAGTGTATCCATGTTTATTATTCTTTCACGCAAACACTACTCAATGGATTTGTTTAGTTTTTTTTCATCAGCTTACCACATTTTTTTATAGCCTCAAAACTTTTTCAAATAAAAAATTGTTTGGTGTAGGTTAAATCAGTCTAATATTTTGAGTTAAAGATTAGAATTTTCTTGTTTTAGTGAAATCTCCGACTAAAACTGCATCACCCCCGAATTTAACTAACCAGTGCTGCTACAGACATATAACTCCCAATCGCAAACCAAAACGAAGAAAATGTAAGAATTTGAGAATTATTTAGTTTACGCCATATATTGTAACTTAAAACTAGATAGGCACCAATCTGAGAAGGTCTCCAGTCCCAGAAGCGGGAACAATAAATGTTTTACACTGCACGCACCATTTATATACTTAGATGTAAAACACCTCATTAGGAAGATCCGTGCAAACTTTCCTACGCCTACGTGTCCATGTTATCCCAAAGGCTTTTTGACAGTTGCGCCATGCCTTATAGATCCCGATGGAACCGTGTACCACTGTATTTTCAAAGGCGTGTGCGCAATGCCGCTAACTGTAAAACGGTGAAAGAAAACATCGTGAGAAAACCGACATGTTTCTAGAATCAGAATCTTTCGAGGTTGATGTGTCATACACCATTGGGCTGGATTTTGGCCTTGTTTCATTCCATGCGAGAGAAGGCCCCAAGTCCTAGCTGTGGGAACATTTAATAGGTGCTTATGTTATATATTTATGTTTATACCATGTAATAGAACTTTCAAAACCTAATTTGATTTTGCGAGCTATTGCAGAGTAACACCAGAAACTTTCAGGTTAAGTTAAGAACTCATGGACCGATTTACACCCGCATCCGCTGCGCTTGCGGGCCCGGAGCTTCTGTAGAATGCAGATATGCTCGTATATGTAAAAATTGAAAGCACAACTCATGACGCGTTTTACCCGCGGCGATTCCATGCGGTGACCGCCCGCCCGACACCCGCCACGTTCGCGGGCGATAATCTCACCCGCGGCGCCTACGAAACTGCAAAAATCATCGGTCTCCATCTCGGAACCGCGAAGGGAGTGGATGAAAATCGTTCCATGAGTTCTTAGCCTTATATAGGCTTAATGAAATTGACAAAACCGTCGTACGCCGGTATTTTTTTTTTCACAGCGCCTAATAACTGAAATTCGGTTGTATTTTGATATTGTTAAAGTTCTACTCCTAAAGTTTTCTAATTTCAGTTAAACTAATGGACTGGAAAAGGTTTCACCGGCTGAGCGTGATCAACTCATTCCTCGACGAACTGGAGAGAGACTATCCGGCGATTTGCACTGTTACTATCATCGGGAAGTCGGTGCAAGGAAGAAAGATTAAAGTAGTTAAAATTCATTTAACCTTGTCGCTCACGGTGTCGTTCGCTATTCCGCAGGATTGATGATTGTTATTAGAATTAAAAGCAGCTAATTTTACTCTCTGATATTACACATTATTACGTAGGTACTAGTATGCGGATTCTTATGTTTTAAATTATAAAACGCTATTGTCCAAAGTATTATCTCCAAAGCAATTACATGGAATCAGAAACACCCTTTAAAAACTAGTCCTTAGTTATTAAGAACTAGACTTTCACTTTCACAATTTCACCAATTTAGCGCAGCCAGCCGTTCAGTATTTCCGAAGTAGCAGGTTAACAAACATTAAAACTTTAATATTAAAAACAAAATATTATTAGAAACTACCTATAGATAGCGCGCGAGTTGAATGCAGTCGGGGTCTGAGGTAAAGCGCGGGAGCATCTCCCCCCGCTATCCGCACGCCCCACCTCACGCGCCTGCAGTGTATAGTGCTGTCACTGTCGCGATCACAGCACTCCGCATTCCTAAGCTCTGCATTCAACTCGCGCGTTATCTATACCTACTACTTAGAAAGGTCAACCATTTGATCAATGAAAAAGTACCTCAACAAAACCACAAGCCAACCAAAAACTACTTGTATTCTTTCATAAAACTCATCTCTGAGCTTTTACTAATTAATCTTCGCGATCTGTTCCTGTCCCTTTTCTTGTCTGGTTCCAAACTAAGAAAAGCTATTCAGATAGCTAATGTAATTAATATTTACATTTGTTGTTTCTTTCTTTTTCATGCGATGTTCAACTTTTCCTATGATACTATGAAACACGGATTTAAAATTGGTTGTTTTTATTTTGTAGTGGTAGGACCCTTTATCTAGGGAATTACCACACCTTTACCAGTTATTCTACCGCCAAGCAGTAAAGTGCAAACAGTACAACTGTTAAACAAACGGCGAATACTGTTACGTAAAATGCATGGATCTTAATCAGCCTATTATTATTTGTGAATTTAGGTTTGACCTTAAGAAATAATTCTTTACAATGAGGAATGCAATGCTTCTCTTCGCCGTTTATTTACATAGATGTACTGCGTAGCCCTGTTTTTCTAGGATACTAACTTGTATAATATCTTTGCAGATGTTGAAGATATCAAACAGCGATGCATCCAATAAGGCAGTGTGGTTGGACGGATCCATTCACTCTCGCGAGTGGATCACTGGAGCAGTAGTTTCCTACATCGCCGACCAGATAGTTAAGAAATTCAACGATTTGCCGAAGGACATCACTAATAAAGACTGGTAGGTGTCATAAGTTTGCTAATTCCCTGATGGCATTAAATAGAACTATAGTTGTGCAATAGTACCAAGACCACTATGGACTACAGGCCCGTGAACAAAATGTATGGGTCAAATGAACTGCCAGAAGACCTGTGTAGGATGATAGAAGGGTATAAAGTAAACTTCAGCACTATGCCGTCACTTGTAAGCTGTCCAACTGAGTGCAATTGCAGAGGGAGAGCTGCAACCCTCGATCATTTCTCCTTATCGCATGATTTTTGTACGGCATTGCGAAATAATGGATTAGAAGAGGTATTGAAATTGTATGGAACCAAAGTACTGAATCTTATTACTTTATACCCTCCTGTTATCCTACATAGGTCTCTTGGTGGTTCATTTGACTCCTACATTTTGTTAACGGGCCTGTAGTCTATTATTTTGATTTGTTCAAGTTCCATTTGTTTGATTATTTATTTTTAATATTAAGTTTGTTATTTCAATTAAACAAACTGAGTAGGTAGCTATTACTAATGATTTATTTTGCTTTCTTCTTCACATAATTATACGTTTTCACGTAAATACTCAAAATTAAGAACTATTTCGTACATGTTATTTACTTAACATATAATATTTATTTATGCATGTTTAAGTTCGAGACATTTGATTATTGTTACAATGATACAACATTAAATAGAGAGAAAAAATAAAATTCTCCTTTTTCTGATCCAATTCTGACATCGCAGCTTGTTGAGAAGTGAACTTTCTTAAAGACTTATTACACTTGGCTAAATTTAGTCGCTACTGAATTCAGTTAAGTGGAGTAACATTCAGTAAGCTAGCATACTAAATTCAGAAGCTATAATTGCTTGCTTCTAACTTACTTCTGAATTCAGTCGTCTAAATTTAGCCCATTGTATTAAGTCTTTTACTTGGTTTTAGGTACATAGTTCCAGTGCTAAATCCAGACGGCTACGAATACTCGCACTCACACGACCGTATGTGGAGGAAAAATCGAGCGACATACGGCGGTGAAATTGTGGGGGTGGATCTCAATAGAAACTTCAGGTTAGCATTTAAATACAAATAATTTATTTCCAAAAAAAAAATGTCTACAACATAAAATAGGTAACACGGTAACTCTGGTATTTTATCGTTAGATTTGTCGCAGTAAACAGGGTCTTTCAAAAATTGTAAAAATTATATTCTTAGTTACATGGTTCTGAATATGTATCAATCAAGTATGACTTCAACACGGGAACCCTGAATTTTACACTAAATTAGACCTGTGTTATACACTACAGTACCTTCCACTGTTATTCTGCATGTGATTTAGTAAGGATGTCTACTTAACTTAAAAACTACTTTAAAGGCTTATTCAAAAAGCTTCAGAGGTTATCAAGCAAAGGCTTTAAAGCTCCATAACTTTGCTTTAAATGTGTTTTAAACTTGACAGCTACGGTTGGGGAAACGATGGAGATGAGGGATCGTCAGAAGATCCATATAACGTATTTTTCAGAGGACCAGAACCGTTTTCAGAACCAGAAACTGCAGCTGTCCGGGTCAGTTATTCATTTGTTTTTGCTTCTTGAATGTCAAGATACTATACGTGTACCTACGTGCTATTTTTATGTCCATTGCTTTTCATTATCAATGGTGCATATTCTATCAATATGAAAAAAAATGTTTCATTATTAAGTTGTTTCCGTCGTAAGGTGTTTTGTTCGGAAAGCGCATTTTTGTTCCTAAATGGTTTCAAAAAAAATGTATAAAAATTATTGAGCAAGTTTCGTGATATATATTTTTTTAATACGTAAGTTTTTGAATGGAAGTCGATTCTTTCGTTTTTTTTTTGAGAGAAAAATAGTAAGTAATCTATAAAAAACACCATAGTGTCCGTTAATGACATTGTTTTTCTTTTCAGGATACGATATTGGGATCAGTGACTCCCTTCCAGGTGTTCATGTCTTTCCACAGCTACTTCGAACTTATCATATTCCCATGGGGACACAAAACGGACCCCTGTCCAGATTACTTGAACCTCTTGTCGGCTGGGATCACTATGTCGAGGGTAACTTCTTGTAAGGCCAAAATATACTGGCAACCAGCTTATTTAGTGTCTAGAACCTATCAAATTTCTCAAAAATATTCGTAGAACTAAAAAACAGTGTGTGTATTATTTTTTATGTAAGTATGCACTATTATTATTATCATCGTATATTGTGTTATGTACGTACGCAAAAGAAGTTTTTTTTTGTTTTATTCCTCGTACTAGTTTTTTTTTTAATTTTCTATAGTGTTAATCTTGATATACATATTTTGTCATATAATCCACATACGGGCTATCTATGCACCAAGCAAGCAATCTGACTGTAATTTTGTATTCTAAGCTAAGTATTTGCAATAGTTTTTAGTATGTCGTTAAATTTAATATCAGTTGCTACTATTTAGTTTAGTTCGTTCAGGTCACGTTTGAATAAACCCTGCACCTATCAAACATTTACGATACAATATTTACAATACGAATGTCTTAGTTTGTCATCATCGCTGGCTTTAACGATGAAGGAAAACATCGTGATCGCAGCGAGCATCTAACATCGTAAGGCATGTTCCTAAAATCTTTCGAGGACGTGCGTCGTTCACCAACCCGAATTGGGCTGGCGTGGTGGATTATGGTCATGACTCTCTCCTTGTGAGAGAAGGCGCAGAGTTCCAAGAGTGGGAACATAAAATGAGTTGCTTGTGCTAATATTGTTAATGTGAAAAAGAATTATGACTGGCCTCGTGGCTTAGTGGGTAGTAGCTCTGCCTGCGAAGCCTAGGGTCGTGTGTTCGATTCCCACCCAGTGCAAATATTTGTGTGATGAATTCAAATGTTTGCACTGTGTCTAGGTGTTTCTATGTATAATAAGTATGTATTTGAAAACTATATAAGTATAATATCATACAAGCTTTGCTTAGTTTGGGGTCAGATGGTGTTGTGTGTGAATTGTCAATTGTCATGCAATACAATGCAACGCAGCACAATGCAATGCAGGACAAAACAATGCAAATACAATAAATGTATTGAATACTAGCGGCCCGCTCCGGCTTCGCTCGAATAATAACCTAGATATCAACTGCAGCGCCATCTGCCGTAGCCTATGTTACTCGGGAATAATGTAGCTTTCCAAAGGTGAAAGAATTTTTGAAATCGGTCCAGTAGTTTCGGAGCCTATTCATTACAAACAAACAAACAAACAAATATTTCCTCTTTATAATATTATAGTATAGATATAGACAATGCAATGCAATAATGTAATCAATACAACGTAATGAATGCACTTCAATTCAATGTAATCTGTTCACTAACGCGTTTTAGGATTCAGTTCATTAAAGATAATCCTGCGTATTTTTTTTTATAGTTTGAACTATTTTCAGGCTATACAAGAGACCACGGGTAAAGTCTACAAAGTAGGAAGCACGAAGGACCTCACTTACAGTGCGTGTGGGACCAGCATCGACTGGAGTTATGCTGTGGCCAAGATCCCATACTCCTACATGATAGAGCTCAGAGGAAAAAAACATAAGTTCAAATTGCCAAAGGATCAGATTATGGACACTTGTTTAGAAATCTGGAATGGGTTGAATAGTTTTATGAATTATGTGGATAATCATTAGGATCATTGTATTTTTTTTTTTTTTTTTTTTTTATATTTGTTAGCTTGATTGCGGGTTATAACAACTTTTATCAAAATTGATCAAAATTGTTAAAATCAAACTAATATTCTAAAAATACTATTGTATTTGTAGAGTTTTAACGAAGCTATTTTAATACCAGCTGTGTTCGAAGCTGGTTTATCATAAAATTATTCTTATTTTTCGTAGCCTATGTGAAGAAAAATGTAGAACGAAGTTTTATCAGAGATGAGCTCTTGCATAAAATTGGTGTCTTTAAATCAAATGTTAATCGGTTTCTTTTATATAATCAGACTCCATCGTAGATCATTATCTTCCCCTGAAATCGGACAAGATGGTGGTCAAGTGTAAACCTTTATTAGCTAAACTACTGTAAGGTTTCATTCAAAACCGTTCAGTAGTATTTTTGTGAAAGCGTTAGAATGTATTTATAGTCATGTATTTTTACACGCTATGACATTTTTAAAATTTGTGAAAAAAACTCAAAACTTACTGGTAGGTACATCTCTTCATGTCAGATTGTCATCACATTTTGAGCTTTATGCTGAAGAAATTAGATATTTATGTACGAATGTTTCGGTGTTACATGTGCCTGTATTTCTGGTAAAGCAATGTTGGAACCTTGTGATAGAAAAAATAATTTTCGTAAAATTTTATGTTCTTTTTTTTTTTTGATTATAAATATTTGTACTTGTAGGTACAGTTGTATACAAATAAATATAGAGAATCAATACACAGTATTATGTAATCCGATTCGACTTTATTTTTATCGGTACTTACAAACAGATACAAAACTAATGAGATGTATAAACGCAAACTATCTGAAAAATCTTTTGTTTTTCTTTTCAATCATGGAATAATTTGGACACTTTTTCCTTCGACGAACTTGGCTAGCGCCAGTACGCCGTTGTATATTTCTTTGCAGCATTCTCTTATTTCGGTATTGGGAAGTAAAAATTTATCTTTTTTGCTTCTCAGTTCAACGAGGTATGAGAAAGGGATCCGGGCGGTTCCGTAGCTCCAATCTATACTAGTGCCTGATGCGTAGTACATGATGTCTTTGAAATTACCAACTTTGTACATGCGGCCATTTGTTTCGTATATTGCCTGAAATATTAGAGAGGTTCCTGTAGGTTATATGAGAAGATTGTAAATAGAACGGTCGGGGCAGACATAAAATTAGCCTGAAATAGAAAAAAATCCGGGGAGCGATTTCTTTTTTTTAAACGTCGAAAAGGGTGGTTGGAAGTATAAATCTCGATTTTCGAACTAATCCCGGTAGAGGGTTCGCCGCCATCTTGTTTTAAAGTTTTTGTGAAATCCCTCGTTAATTTTCAACTTTAGAGCAAAAATGATCGTATCCAAAGTTGTTGGAAATTTAATTTCTCACAAGTTTGATTCATGTCATTTTTACGAATTTTTATCAAAAAATTCGTAATGGGTGGAATTTTATTTTCTTCAACTTTGGTTGTCGCACGTCTTAGGGTTCCGTACCCAAAGGGTAAAAACGGAACCCTGTCACTGAGACTTGGCTGTCCGTCTGTCCGTCCGTCCGTCTGTCTGTCGCCAGGGGGTATCTCAAGAACGGTGATAGCTAGACAGTTGATGTTTTTCTATTGCCACTATAACAACAAATACTAAAAGTAAAAAAAGTGCGAGACCAAAAGTTCAAGAAAATAAAATTACACTATTTATAATTAAATTATTACGATTTTTTTTATAAACTTGATAGTATAACTCTGCAAATATTGATCGTAGCGTAAAAATTATTTCGACCAAACTTGTGAGAAAATTTCCAACAACTTTGGTTACGATCATTTTTGCTCTAAAGTTGAACATAGTTATCTACCGGGATTAGTTAGAAAATCGAGATTTATACTTCCAACAACCCTCCCTGACGATTTAAAAAAAAAATCGCTCCCCGGATTTTAATCTATTTCAATGTCTGCCTCGACTGAGCTAAAAAGATGACGATCGTTTAACAAAATAGACGATGCATTAATTGTATGTCCTCCGGTTTCACTCGCGTAGTTTCCAAATTGAGCTATCAAATTCTGAGTTATAAGTTTTCACTTCTATGGGCAGTTCCTATGACTGCCAATTTTTTTTACTAATTCATCGTTTATTTGTGGATAGGGGAACATAGCTTAGGGCAATAGTTATCTTAATCCATCACTTTGTGACCTTGGATTATATGCAAATGTATTATCACCAGTTAGAGCCGGTTTTCACGGAGCGGTTGTCAACCGAGCGGCAGATTTGTATGTAAAATTGAATTCAAAACTCACGACGCGGTTTACGGCTGCGGCGGCTACGGCAGCCGCGCGGCGCCCGCGTGGCTGCGCGCGCTTCGTGCGCAGTAGAAACCGCGAAAACCTGCGGTCTCGTGAGTATTGAAACAATACCGTCGAGCGGCGCGGTGCCGCGCCCGCGAGCGGGCGCGATTTGTAACCGCGCCGTGAAAATTGGGCCTTACGGCTGGTCTAGTCAGGAGAACGGCGACTGCCGATCCTAAGCCCACGCGGGTTCTAACACGCGCACCACTTTCTTTTCGAAGTCATGTGCGTAATACAGCTAACTTAAAAAAGGTAAAAGAAACCATCGTGATGTGTCATGTGTCATCCACCCAACGCGTACTGGGGCAGCGTGGTGGATTATGGCTTGCGTTGACTCTCTTCTTCCGAGAGAAGGCTCCGAGTCCCAGCAGTGGATAAATTCCGTGGGCTGTTTATGTTACATTACCTTAGCCATCGCAGTGCCACCTTCTAGTAGGTTCACATAATCAGGGCAGGGGTCCGGGGAGAAGCACCAAGGGAAACTGATCACTTCGCTGTACGCGTGAAACGACAGAAATATCTTGAACGGCGTCCCTGAATATAAAATTATATCCTGTAAAGACATTTAATGCTATATCAAGTACTTTATAACAGGTGTTCATAGTATTTGAATGTGGTACACTTTTTTTCAATTGAAAAAAAGAAAGAATTTTAGTGGACCGTCCTCACAATGTGTACCTAGTTGTGTAGCCTCGCACAAAGCAAAGCTTGTATAATGAGATCCGTTTAATTGATATTATATCTAATTACTCGCGTATTCATTATTATTCTTAACTTCTTAGTTTATTTACATGGAATATACTCGTATAAATATATATTACAAAAACTAGAATACCACTGGGACGACGAGACAGGGTCCAAACGACCAGTAGCTAGAGCTGCAGAGAGAAGAAGCTAATGCCGATGAGCGCTGTGTCCAGGGCCACATTTATTGTTTTTAAGTCTAAATTACCCTACTGCTGGGCAAAAGCCTCTTTTCTCTCCTGTTAGATAGGCCAATCTGCGAGTTTAGTAGTTTTTAGTATAAGAACTTAAACTCAGAATTTGATAGCTTACTTTGGAAACTACGTGGGTGAAGCCGGAGAGCGTGGCCATGAGTACGGTCATGGTCCCGAGTTTACCCGAAGATTTTTTTATCATTCTCTAGCGTGACGCTAGAATTCATTTCACAACCCACAAAAAATATGTTTGTGGCGCGCTAAAAGAAGTTTTCACTACAAAAATTCAAACGAGCAATGTTTTAGTAACATGAAAAAAAAGAGAATGAAAATGTCTTCTAAACACTACAGATTTATTACTATTACGAAAGTCGGCGACGCGAACTCTCAATCTAAAAAACGTCTAACGCGCACACTCAGCGGCAGCGTCGCTACTCCGTCGCTTCCACGCTTAGATAAAGTATAAGTAAATAGATCAGATTTTTTCGCACGTTTCCTTTGTACCAATCGTAAGCAGATGAGATGTATATTAGTTATGGCAACGTAGTGATGAGCCGCGACGAAAGTATGACACTTACAAAAGAGCAATCAGACCCGTGCCCGTGCTTTCGGTGGAAAGCGTTTGTACTCTATATGTAGTATATGTAAACTCTTTGCTTCCACGCTATACCCCTACGTCACCGGCGGGTCTACCGCCTAACTAAATCTGCTTTGGCTTTGCTGTTGCTGTCTCTATAATTTCAAGCGAAAAGAAAAGAGAGAGCAATATCAAAGCTAAGGCAGTTTTAGTAAGGCGATAGACACTTAGGTCACCACATGGCTAACCTTTGTTCTCGCCACCACCCGAAATTATCATATCAATTGTCATACTCACAGGATTTTCCCTTATCGAAAAAAGCTCAACGAGGTAGTAGTCAGTTCAAAAACAACTGAACAGCAAAAGTACATATTTCGAAAACACAGTAAACCTACTAAACCTTAATTGCTGACGATTCTGGCTCGGAAAATGGACCAGTCCCACGGTAGTTTTTGTGATTCGGATCTATTGAAGCCATTTCTGAAGTTTTGTATCCCCAACGATAACTGAAACCAAAAAGAATAACATTTAATCCCTTTATATTATTTAATGCGAAAGTGACTATGTAGACCATGTATGTCACGTTACCATGCCTAAATGACTAAACCGATTAAAATAAAATTTGGTACCTTGGATAGTAACAAATAAATAACAGCCCGAGAAAGGTCAATAGGCTAGAGCTCAGCGCAATGCTAATAAAATTGAGATCCCGGACACCCCTTACTTAATCATTTTAACAATTCACACACAACACCATTTGACCCCAAACTAAGCAAAGCTTGTAATAATATGGCGGCCGAATAGCTGATATAATACTTATATAGTTGTAAATACGTACTTATTATACATAGAAACACCCAGACACAGTGGAAACATTTGAATTCATCACACAAATATTTGCACTGGGTGGGAATCGAACCCACGACCTTCGGTTTCGCAGGCAGAGCTACTACCCAGTAAGCCACGAAGCCAGTCAAAGAGATCATGAGAGCTTTATTCGAGCTATGAAATACAAAAGACACAAAAAGCCAAACACTTACCTGAAATTTCGATTTAAGTCCACGCCGACGATCATGTTGCCGTGTTTCGCTCGATTTTTGCGCCACATTCGTTCTGACGTGAACGAGTGATGGTATCCGTCTGGGTTGACCACGGGTAAAAAATACCTAAAAATATGAATGAAATTGCTATAAAACTATTTAATACATATTATTAGTTTTTAGCAGAGGTTGAAAGCCTATTTATAGTTTTTTTTATTTAAGACCGTGAAAAGAGACATTTTGTAACTATATTTTTATAGTGTTACGAGACGAGCAGGACATGTGCCTAATGGTAAGCAACATAACATGGATGATGCCTGCTACATAACAGCACAGAGACACGCAGCTATTGAAACATTAATAGTCCAAATTACTACCTAGCACTGCACTGCGCTCATCACCCAGAGATATAAGATATTTAATCTTTATGCCCTGTAATTTCACTGGAAGCATTCTTGGTCAAGGCCAAATATTTAATTTGATTAAATATGACCACACACATATTTTTCCTGGATGAGTCTCGAAAACACAACCTTTGATTCCACAGACTTACTACCATCTAACTCTCGAGGTCATAGATTACGTACCAATCTTTATTCGTAACACATTCTCCGAGAGAATTGAAATTTCGCGCTATTTTTTCCGCAATAAAAGTAACCACAGACGTACTGATCCACTCTCGAGCGTGGATCGCTCCGTCGAGCCATACTCCAGTATTAGTTGCATCACTATTTGTTATTTTTAACATCTGAAAAAAAAAACTGTATAATTAAACTCTAAAAAATAAATATTAGTAGACATCCCCCAGATTATGCGTTTATTTGTGGATTTGTGGCAGTTGATCTCAAGTCTGCAGCACAGCCTACTGAACTTTGAGCTAGCATAGAAAGCGAAGGCCCTACAAATATTCTCCATATTTTATTGACTACGTGCTCAGGGCCTTAGGTGCGTCAGTGACGAGGATGTGTGCAATGTAAGATCTCGGAAACGGGCAGGCCACGGCGAGTTTGCGGAAGAATGCGAGAGCACCCCAGCGCTCTTTGAAGCACTGGTGGAACTCTGGGGAGGTTTTAGTCGGTACCCCTAGCGACTAAACCTAATTATCCAATTACCAAATTACCAGCAGCACCCCGCGGTGTTACCCTCGTATTTCCCGTTGCTGTAATTTTACCAGCGTAAAAGTCTATGTGTTTTTCCAGTCCATAATCTACATGTATGCCAAATTTCAAATCGATCCATCCATACGTTACGACGTTATTGAGTAACAAAGTACAAAGTACATCAAGTTTGAGATAATCTTACCGTCTCCTCCAGATAAAATGTGCAAATGTGCCTTTAAGAAAAAAAGGTCTCTGTATAAAACATTTATAATTTAGTTACCTTGATAGCTCTACCTTCCACTGACTGACCAATGACGCTAACCGTACACGTTGACGGATACATCACTTCTAGAGATTCCAGAAACTTATAGATGATATCCAGTGGGTGAAACTCTTTCCAGTTCATCATCGAACGTTCTGAAAACAATTACCTGACTATAAAATATAGAAGGATTTACTTAACGATCATTTATCTCTTTTTTATATAATTTTCGGTTACTGTACATCAAACATCAATTAGCAATATATCAGTCGTGGTTTTTAGCAGTCTTTAAGTATTTTACCACATTTATTTTTTACTATATTTTCAAACAGTATAAGAAACCAACTTTATGTTCCCACAACTAGGACTTGTCTTTTATAACAAGACCAAAATTCCCACACTGGCCAAGTGTGTTGCATGTACTTTTTATTGTGTTTTGTTCCTTTTACTTCTTTTATAAGTTAACTTTTATAGGTTTCCACTTGACCGCCATCTTGCCTGATGTTAAGCTTACGATACGGTCTACGATGGAACGTGTTTACCTAGAAGAAACCGATTCACTCTCGATTTGAAGAGATTAAGACATTAACTCATTCCACAGCCTAGACGTTCGTATCATAAAAGTGGAGTCAAACCTCATCGTCCGTATCTTTGGAACATCAACCATGAAACGGTGCCGCTTCTTCGAGCTACGAGAAGTCCGATAGAAAAAAAGGTGGTATTAGATCATGCAGATCATTTGTTTGAGAAATGTTTTATTTTTCGGACAACAACATTTTTTTCACTTTTTGGTTTTCACTTACTCGATGCAGAATTCACCCGTCGACCAGTTAATACTGGACTAAGGACTCTTTTTGTTGATCCTCTTGGGCTAACTGCAAGGCATTCTTGCACCGTAACCTCGTATGGAATGTTCCGCTCTGTCAACATTTTCCCTACTTGTAATATTCTGGACCTGTCCACCATCACGTCCATCTTCATTTCCACTTCTTTGCAAATAGTTATAGCTGTGAAAGTTATACATGAATAAATAAAAAAGAACATCAGAACGAAAATAGATAAGAACGTCTAGGCTGTGGAATATGTTGCCTGAGTGGGTTTTCCCCGATGGTTACAATCTTTGTGTCTTCAAATCGAGGGTGAATCGTTTTTTTCTAGGTAAACACGCTCCATCCTAGACCGCATCGTCGTTTAACATCAGGCGAGATGGCGGTCAAGTGTAAGCCTATAGAAGTTAAAAAAAATATTGGTGGACATCCACCATTCAGGCTCAAACTAAGCAAATCTTTGGTTAGTTGACAAATAAACATCAGTTTACTGGCCTCGTGGCTTAGTTGTAGGAAGTCTGCCGGCGAAGCCGAGGGTCGTGGGTTCGATTCGAAAGTACAAATATTTGTGTGATGAACACCTACAAATATTTGTGCTGTATCTGGGTGTTTTATGTATCATAGGGATGTATTTACACGTATAGATGAGTTACATCAGCTATCTGGCTCCCATAGCACAAACTTTGTTTAGTTTGGGGTAAGATGGTGTTATGCGTGAAATGTCCACCAATGTTTAGTTTTTTTTTAATAAAGAGTAATGAGACGAGCAGGACATGTGCCTGATAGTAAGCAGCATGTCTGCCACATAACAGCACAGTGACACGCAGCTAATGGAACATGAATAGTCCAGATCATTACCTAGCACTGCATTGCGCTCGTCACCCAGAGATCTAAGTTCTCTAAGCCCTGTAATTTCTCTGGATACATTGATCTTCAAACCGGAACACAGTAATGTTTGCTTAATTACTGCTTGGCGGCAGAATAACTAGCAAAGGTGTGTTCCTTCACCAGGCGGACTCTGCCAAGAGCCCTACCACTACAATAGCATCTAGCTCCAAACTAAGCAAAGCTTGTACTATGTTAGCCTGATAGCTGATATACCTAATACATATAAAATTGTAAATACATACGTATTTACACAAAAAATACCCAGAACTCACAAGTTACGGCGTCGTAGACAGACTTACTACAAGTAAGTAAATCATTTTTTATCCACTGCTACGTAAGTTTTTATGCATAATAAAAATGCACTTAAAACTTAGTGTTATAATTTATAGTAACTACTAGCGGCCCGTTCCGGCTTCGCTCGGATTTCGTCATATAAGGACTATTAATCGAAAAAAAACCTATCCTATCTCTCAAGTTGGACCAGACTGCTCACGGTGTGCCAATTTAATTTAAAATCGGTTAAGTAGTTTAGGAATCCATCGCGGACAAACATCGTGACAGGAGATTTATATATATCACTATATAGTTATTAGTACAAGTTACGGTGGTCTAGTCGGAAGAACGGCGGCTGCCGATCCGGAGACCCCGGGTTCAAACCCCACACGCACCACTGTCTTTTCGAAGTCATGTGCGTAATGCCGCAAACTTAAAACGGTGAAGGAAAACATCGTGAGGAAACCGACATGTACCTAGAATCTTTCGAAGTCATGTGTCATCCGCCAACCCGCACTGGGCCAGCGTGGTGGATTACGGCCTTAACTCTCTCCTTGCGAGAGAAGGCCCCGAGTCCCAGCAGTGGGAACGTTTAGTGGGCTGTTGATGATGATGACTATATAGTTGTAAATAGACATTTACCACTAAAACTGACTAGTAACTAACTTAATACTGAGTTTTATATCAGTTATATATGTAGAAATAGCTTCCATGGTACAAGCTTAGCTTATTTTGGTGCTAGATGGTGTGTGAAAAATGTCTTCCAAGATTTATTAATGTTCGACGCCGATAAAGTTAAGAATCAGTAATAGTTCAATACTACAAATACGGTATTGGCTGATATGATATAAGCATACACGAATGTATGGTTTACTTATTACCGCCTTTTGTATTCAAGCCTTTGAGAAATACTCTTTGGCCGTCTTTTACACACGTTACGTCCCATATTTGGTATTTGTTTTGTGCCACTTTGAATGACTGAAATTAATTTTATTGGAACTGCAACTATGGGACAACATCAACACCTTTACAAAGTAATTTTGAATCTCATTTTTTTTTCATTTATAATTATTTTTACAGTAAATTTAGACATACAAAATTAATGACATTGCTACAAGACTGATGACTGATGACTGTTACACTGACAATACAAATTTGAAATAAGGATATTAAGCGACTTGTATGAAATAGTTTTGTTATAGATGAAATTTGTCTTTGTCGACGACATCAGAACGACATAACCGTACAGCTCCAAATTATTGCAGTTGCGAGATTGTTAAGCCGGCACAGATGCACAACTTATCTTCCCAACTAGCTTTCAAGGGAAAACAACATCGTGATGAAGCATGGCGTTTCAAAGAAAGATATTTTTGTAATGTGACATCCGCCAACACGCACTTCGCACGGGTAATGGATTTTGTCCATGACTTTTTCCTTCTCCAGGACCCAGAAGTGGGAACACAAAATGGCTGATTATGTTGAGATCATCATAATCAGTCCTAGATCCAATGCTGAGCATAGGTATCCGCCATAATAAGCTACTCAATCCAATCCTATGTTCAACCACTATCAAGTGCCTTTCGCAAATCGCAATCGCAAATCTACACTACATTTAGTCAGAATGTGCCTTACACTGCTTTCATGTTCCACGCTGGTCCAGTGCGGGTTGGTGAATAACACATGACCTCGAAAGATTCTAGGTAGGTACATGTTGGTTTCCTCACGATTTTTTCCTTCGCCATTTTAAGTTAACGGCATTACGCACATGACTTAGAAGAGGACAGTGGTGCGCATAGAGTTTGAACCCGGGGTCTCCGGATCAGCAGTCGCCACAGAAATCTAAATAATAAGGTAAGAGGTACCTTATTATTTAGATTTCTGTGGCAGTCGCCGTTCTCCCAACAACACTAGCCGTAACTTGCATAATGCACCTATAAAAATCAGTAATCATTACTGGCATTGTCGTGAAATACAACATCGTTAGTCGAGAAAACCGACATTTATTGAAAACATTAAATGGATTTAAACGTTTCAACGCGATTGAAATTATTACTTAACTAGCTGAACGCGCGCGCGTTGCTACGCCATCTATCGAAAATCGATCGTACCAATTCAAATTTTGAACAAATTCGGTTACTTTAGGTTCTAATGACGCAACCTTTAAAATATGACATATGCTGTCACGCAACGAAAGCTCTCAAAAAGCAATATTTTTTCCCGTTTTTGTTACATTTTTCATTCCTGCTCCGCTCCTGTTGATAGTAGCGTAATGTTAAACAGCCTATAGCCTTCCTCAATAAATGGACTATCCTACAAAGAAAGAACCGTTCAATTCGGACTAGTAGTTCCAGAGATCCTTGCGTTCAAACAAACAAACAAACAAACTCTTCAGTGCTCTTCAGCTTTATAATATTAGTATAGATAAAACAATTAGTGTCTGTCGAGGTAACAACCTTTTGTACCCAAACTGTTTTAATTTTAAGTTTAATCACTGTTTTCTGTATTGTTTTGTGGTGTAATAAAGTGTTTTTGTATTGTATTGTATTGTAACAACTAAATTTTTAAAGACCAAATTGGATGGAGATCTTTTCATTTTATAAGACGACTCGCATCCTTTTCAGTCGTTTCGTAATCATGGGCGTTGAAGCGCGACCTACATGTCGACAGGTAATCCAATAATAATATAAATCGGGATTAAGTCCTGTGTAATGTTTGTTTTCAATAAGTATTCTAATGGCGAAAATGTAATAGCTATAATACCGACATTCTTCAAGAATGACTTCTTTCAAGGACATGTGTTTTTCGTCTACCTACACTTCATCGTCATGGTTTAATACGATCTTGAGAGACTCAATAACCTTATGAGATGAAACTCTACAAGCTAACATGGGAACATCAATCGAGCTATTGAAGTAAAAACTCGTAAAATTGCTTCGCTATCCTCCTTCCTACGAGCAAGCTCAGTTACAATGCTCATTTTCATCTGAAAGTCGCGGGGCTATTGTTTGGGAGTCGGGCTGGCACGATGTGATTATGGATTGACGAAATCAGGGTAGTAATGCGAGAATTTCACTTAATCGAAGATTAAGAAGGATTTGTTGGAATGAGACAACATAACAGGGATAATAATCTGATTTTAAGTTCGCTTCTTTCTACAACAGGATTAATATAGGTAGGTACATACTTAATTATGTATGTATAAGTAAACATGAATAACACAAGACGTTATAACTTTATCTCTCATACCTGTAGATTGTTTTAGTTGACTTTCAGAATGGATGAGTATATGACGCGATAGCTCCTCTAATATTATTGTGAATCAATTTTGATGTGATGATTTTCTTTTTTGACGTGACAACGTCTAATAAATCGACGAACATCGGCTGCATGCACGAGAAAGTGTCCCGTTATGTCCCGTTACGCTCATTGTCCCGTTACGCACATTGTACACTTGCGCCGCATCTATCAATGTTTTGTTATGACGTTGTCACGTAAAACTATCCTCCGTAAACCAGCCGACTTTACAGACAACTATTTTTTTAGTGTTTGGTAAGTAGATCATAGATATTTCAACCAATATTTATTTCGTTTCAAACCTCACAGCACTCATTCATCCAAAAACCGCCTGCCGTTCCGGCGTCGCCCCCGCTATACAAGTCGGTGACGCGAACGCGTAAGATTTTCCCTTGCCAATAAGTTATTAACGCAGCTAAGGAAGTTTTCACTTCAAAAATATGAAATCCCTTTTTTATTCTCTTTACTGTTGTCCTTACTCTCATTGCTATCGTTTTCACAGCAAGTTTCATTATGATGACTGCCTACGAGAGGAGGTATAGGTAGCTACGCTCAGTTCCCGAGGCCCGGCGCGAATTCGCTCGATAATTACGTGTAATCAGATATTTTCAGAAACGCCTCGACTGTCGCCCTCGTCTCGCTTATGCACTCCCCTCTAATGAAACAGGGGCACTACTTCTGTAACTCGATTTAAATTTGTCTGCGTGCGTTAAAAAGAAAGAATGTTAAATCGAGAAAAAAAATTTTTTTTTTGGACAATTCACACAACAATTAGTTTGTAAAACTTTTTTTTTTTACTTTTTAAAATCCTTTTCGTAAAGGCGGTAGATTCAACGTATAATACGCAATGTTATTCCACGTGGTAATGCCGTCAGTGTTCTAAACACGCTTCTGAATTGTAGTGTCCTTGACCATCCTGAGCTTTTTTTATCTTTAGACCTTCATCGGTAAATGGATAATTAAGATGTGCTTAGTGTTAACAGCTAATTAGATTTGTAGTGTATTTTAGTTTTTATTGTAATTTAGATTTGTTAATAAAAGCTCTGCTCATTTTCGTTCTTATATATTTGTTACATATCTCTCCCTATCCTTTATTGGAAAGAGGTTGGAAGGTCCTTGCCGAACTTTATAACATATTACGTGTTTTTAATATAGTCAAAAGTCGTTCTAAGTGAAACGTACATAGTTGAAACTATTGTTTAGTAAATATCTTTGTTACAACAAAAGATGATTCATTTTCAAAATCCAATTATATTACTGAGAGTATTTTTTCATTCGCTGCGTATGTGAGTAACAAAAAATGTAGGCAAAAAGTGTCTTTGTAAAAAATAGGTAGATTAACTGTTTTTTGCACTTAACAAGTAAACAAAGTTACAAAAACTTAATAAAATGAAGTAACAATTGGCGACCGAATAAGGTGTGTTGCCTGGAATTATATTCCAGGCAACCGCTGGATGGAAAAAGATAAATTAAGAATAACTAATAATAATAATAAGACGGGGAAGTACAAACAATACGTGAAAGATATTTATAAGTCTGTAAATATGAAAATTAACTTTCAAGTACTATACTACATTTGTGTAATTCAAAATGCCACTAATATTTGCTGTTCAACTCCTTGGAAGGTAAATCTATACATTTATTGACATCGGGAAGAATTAATACATGATGATTTTCAATTTTGAACATCATCGATCATTTTTAATTGCATAATTAATGGCAATGGAAAAAACTAGGGTTTTGTCATCGATAACTGTTACAATTACATCACTGATTTCAATATAAATTTAACAACCAAGGGAACTTAGTAATAATGATCTCTCTGGTCTTGGTAGAAAAAACCTAGGAATTGATTTTTTATTTTCACTATAATTTCGATAACAACGTGAAAATAATAGAACTGATAGTTTAATGTATGAAAATAATGTAGAACTTAACCAACAGCTTTAGAAATGAACATTGTTTGTTTTTTTAACTATTTACCAATACAGATAGTAAATTAAACAAATTCGAGTTATAGGACAACGGTTACCCCCAGATCTGTCGGTAGCCCGCTAACCAGACGGTGGGGCCGTCGCCACCCAAGTGTCGCCTCGACTCGGTCTTATACGCGTTTATCTTTTTAATTGTACCTCCCCACTCTCCCCCTTGGGAGGTCTCCTAGCTAGATTTAAACACCCAACTAGAATATTTTATTATTTTTGTAGATACTTGGTTACTCTTGTTTGTAGGAGAATGTGACAGCGGCACCTATACTTATTCTTGTAGAGTCTGCATGTTAAAGGAAACCTGTATAACAAGCTGTTATTCTTATGCGGCAAATGGATAAATTTAGAGTCGGATACATATCTCAGAGTGTCTGAATAATCAGCGTGCATGATGAATTGTGAGCTGCATGTTTCGGTTAAAATATTTACATAAATATGCATCCTTTTTTTGTCAAGGTGGCCATAATGATCTAAAAAGTTATTGTTCATTGTACACTATTTCCCTGATAGTTATAATCTTAGTGTCTTCAAATCGAAAGTGAATCGGTATCTTCTAGGTAAGCACGCTTTATCGTAGACCACATCGTCACGAGGGGTAGGCGTCGTAGGCGAGATGGCGTTCAAGTGTAAACCTATTAAAGTTAAACAAAAAGAAAAATGTTGATTTTTCTAACTTCAGTGTTCAAAGTTTTCGTCCACGAAACCACTATCTCTAAAACACTGAATATCACATCTTTGAATCACCTTAATAATGACTCGTAAACAGAGTCTACATTCGCTCAACAGTGAAATAGTAAGTTTTAAGGATTAACAATTAGTCGCTAAACGCTTAGGGGAGGATGGGGTGGTCCCTGCTTTGTTTTTCATTAGAAGCTGCTTATGGCCCGCCGCTGCCGGCGTCATCGTAAACTTAATGCTAACCCTGTATTAGTATTCAGACGAACGTTCTAGAGGTTAAGCAATTTAAGTGTTTTGGTAAAAAGTAAGTACTTATAGGTTAAGTTTAAAACACTTTTTTAAATAATGTTTAGTGACAGGATGTGCCATAAGCAACCCCCTTGCTCATTACTGGACATTGCAATGTAAGTATATACTATTGCAATGTAACATTGCATTGCATTGGAACTGCATTGCACCGCGCTCGTCACCCAGAGATACAAGACGGTTTATTTCTTTGTCCTGTAATTTCTCGGGAGTTTTTTTTTCTTCAAACGTGAACAAAAGATTGCTATTTGGTTAGACTAATTGGCAAAGGTGCACACTTGCCTATATAGTAAGAATGTTGGACCGTTAAAAAAAGGTATTAAAGTTTGACGTGTTTCACTGTGTGTTTGTGTATCTATCGATGGTTTACAAAATAACAAATTAACCTATAAGCTTCAGTAGCCCACTAAACGTTCCCACTGCTGAGGCTCAGTGCCTGCCCTCGCAAGAGTGAGTCAAAGTCATAATCTACCATGCTGTTATAAAATAAACAAAATATTTTGGTAAAACAAAAATGTTATATGCGTAGTAACAATATCGTATTTAAAACCAATTACCGCTGTCTATTACGTTTTTTAACATTTATTGTTCTTTCAATAACGGCTCATTCTTATTTGGTACTATAGTGCTCGCAGTATAAGTCTGCACGCGACTGGTGGCGTATTTAATGTTGCCAGGTCAAGCTAATAGGTTCCCTTCCCGTTCATTGGGAACGTACAACTTCATAAAACAGGTACGGGAAGGGATTTTTCAAGGAAGCAATTTAAGTAACTACACGACAACTGAGACTCAAGAACGAATGTCTCGAAGTAATGAACTCCTTTGCAGTGCTGGTTTGGTTCAGTATGACCAAGTATCATTGGTAATTGGTACAGGCTGTCTGAGTCTCTTACCACCAGGAAAACTTTATTATAGTTTATTACATTATAAATAAAGTGGCCAAGTGCGAGTTGGACTCGCCCATGAAGGGTTCCGTTGCAGCAAGTAACATACAATTGCCCTGAGGCATACTCAGTTTATAAATTTGTATTGTATAATTATCTTTTTTTTTTGACATACCTTAATTATTTTTTATTTTGTAATTTTGACTATTCGTAGGTTACCCTTAACAAGTGTTTTTTAATCAAAAATATATGTAAGTGGTATCTATGAAATAAAGAACATTCTATTCTATTCTATTCATAATATACATAGTAGGTACACATAGTTCTTGTAGTTCGTTGTAACTTTGATCGAAGTTTCAATAATAGTGTATTTATGACGTACTAAAAAAAACTACTCATCAGATCGAGTTCAAACTAATTTTCGTTGGTAGTTTACATGGTAATGTACATCATATATTTATTTAGATTTTTCATTCTCTTACTTTAGAAGTTAGAGGGGGGGGACACATTTTACCACTTTGGAAGTGTCTCTCGCGCAAATTATTCAGTGTAGACGAAAATGATTTTAGAAACCTCAATATCATTTTTAAAGACCTATCGATAACCCACTCGTGTAGGATTGATGAAAAAAAAATTTTGAGTTTCAGTTCTCAGTGTGGGGGGCAACCCTAATTTTTCTTTTTTTTTAATTTTTCTGTTGAAATCTTAAAGCGGCTCACAGAATACATCTACTTACCAAGTTTCAACAGTGTAGTGCTCATAGTTTCGGCAAAAAGTGGCTGTGACATACGGACGGACAGACAGACAGACATGACGAATCTATAAGGGTTCCGTTTTTACGTTTTACGGAACCCTAAAAATCTGTCATTTTCAACCTACGTTCCTGTCCATATTCCTCTAATAGTTATTCTACTTGGTATTGTGGGTCTTCTTTGTGCTTCTTTATTCGAGTAACTGCGGATTTGTCCTACAATCGTCGAAATCTATTTCATTTTTCTTAAGCCACTTTTGGCTTTCTTCTTTTACATTGCCCACTGTAGCCGCTTTATTTATCTGAGTGCAGTGGTATAATGCGTTGTCCATTACCACGTGACAGTACGTTCTGAAACGCCTACAATAAAAATACAGTAATGAATACAGAGTTAAGGATCAAAGAGCATCCAAGCTAACGTTGAAAAAAAAATTAAGTAAAATTTCTTTTGGCGCACCGCTGTTTGGTGAAAGGGTCGATCGGGTGAACATGGAGCCGCCGAGTGTACCCGAGCGAGAAAGATATAATCAGCTGATCTTCACTGCTGTGTCACTGTGTTTTCTATTTTGATTTGTATATTGTGAAAAAAAACATTTATAACTAGTTTCTCACATTCGGTCTTAAGCACATACATTTTTTCCCACGGGTAAATTGGCGATAAAACAATCAAACCCAAAGCCGCACCTCAACCTAAAGCCTCAGCTTTAAAATATGCCGATAATAGGTGGAGATTTGATTGCTATGGTATCCCTACATGTTAGTTGTCAAATAGCTCTGCGTTTGGAAAACTGCACTTTTGGCCCGTTATTGTATCGTTCTTCTTCACAACCACGATTGATTTTCAAGAACCAGCCACGGCCAGCACTTTTAATCAGTTTCGGCATATTAAAAGCTATTAATTATTTTGGAAATTAATAAATACACCAAAAGTAAACAAACTTTTGTCAACTGACGTAACTAAGAAGTTGACGGCCTGTCAATTAGTTCCATATTTTGCTACGCGCAGAGTTATATTGCGAGCACTCTAACGTCTGTATGGAACTCGTATGGAATGACTTGTATCTCTCTACTTAGTCTGTGAATGACTTGTTGGTAGTATACTTTGTCTGTGTAACCCAGCGTTCAATGACAACATTGTTCTCCATGTTTCACTATTGTAAAGTGAGATATGCAAAGAGCATTTATTCTATCATAAAAAAATATCTAAAACACGATTGAAGACATCAAAAGTTACAAAACTTCAATGTCACAGTGTTACTAAATGTAAAATTTCTGTGCAACTTATTGGTATTAATACACAAATAAATATAAACGTATAAAAGTTTAAGACATGCGGGTATAAAGATCCAGTCATCCAATCTAACTCCGGGTTTGCCCACACCTGATATTTACGACAACGTATGTACCTATAATAATTCATAAATAATTGAAAACAAAATTGCATTTTCTATACTAATATTATAAAGAGGAAAGATTTGTTTGTTTGTTTGTTTGTTTGTAATGAATAGGCTCCGAAACTGGACCGATTTCAAAAATTCTTTCACCTTTGGAAAGCTACATTATTCCCGAGTAACATAGGCTACGGCAGATGGCGCTGCAGTTGATATCTAGGTTATTATTCGAGTGAAGCCGGAGCGGGCCGCTAGTTATAAATAATTTGATAAGTTTACGCACATTTGACATGTAAATATACGCCGTTTGAACAATACGGTATTGTTTGTTTGTAATTCCACAAAACTGCAATGCATCTAGGTGTGAAAGTTTTGTATGTGTTTGGATATTTGTTGCTCAATCAAGAACTGAAGGAATCAATCTGAAATTGGGAAATCATTATTGTCTGAAACAACATAAATTTAATCATTATTAGTAGTATTGTAGAAACAGGTTTAAGATATCTCCTTCTATGATTGTACAAACAGATATTATAGTAACAAAAATGACCATGAATCCATGAGCTAAGAGAACAGGATTCAGTTCAAATACTCACTTAGTTGCTACAAATAAGGAATCTACAGCGTAAAAATATAGATTTTTACAACTTTAAAACAAACACGCGAGACATACAACCTCACCAGCTTAGATAAGTTACTTTTCTCATATTGCATAGAGCTCATTATAATGTGCTCTTCCACACAGTTCATGATGACCTAATCAACAATAACTCCCTCCACCATAAACCACTCAAAATGCCGACGTACCCTCTAGTTTCGACTATCAGCTGCGAAGACGTCCGATACAGCATGTGCGATAACTGTCCTTACCGCTTATTCCATCCTTTCTACGAAGAAAACATTTATAAAGACAGTGGATCTAGCATAAAAATAGAAGATAAAGACAGTAAGACGAAACGAGGAAGCAAAAGCAGACTGCAGAAATATCCCTTAAGAGAGTCGTTGAGCCCATATAATCTGAAAAATAAACAGAACTCAATAAATGCTGGTTTGGCGAAACCGATTAGTGTTCCATCTTTATTAAGAGGTAAAGTATATTGGTGATATTTTCCCTTGTTGATATAGTTTCAAATTTGTCTATCATTGTCGGCGTTCATAAATTATACGTAGGCAAAGTTGCGACCAACACATACATTACTTGTACATTTTTAACCACTAAGAAGTTAAATTGAACCAAACAGCCTTCTTAAAAAACGACGATCTATTTAATTAATTTGTTTAAAGGAGAGGAGAGGTTTTCACATCACAAATACCATTCACATCATAGGAACTACCATCGTCTGAGTGTGATATATTCCTTCTTGGATCAATTGGAATCTGATTATCCATCGATATGCACCACTGGATCAATTGGGAAATCGCTTGAAGGCCGAGACATGAAGGTTATTCGATTATTTTATCTACATTATAATTTGTAATATTTAATAGCACGTAAAAACCAAGGCGTAATGTCAAATCCATTCTGATTTTACTATACGTAGTCACTTAATTTAGTATTTTAATCTCAATGACATAATTTCACTTTGTTTTTTTAATTCAGTTTTTTACCTGTGTTGAGCACTTTTTAGTACTGGAAAATAAAATGAGCTGGCGTCACCGACATCCTGATTTCGGGCTACGGCGTCGGCTATAGCTACAAGTGACGTATTGTGCAACACTACTGCTGTTTTGTATTAAAAATCTAAGTTTTTACTTCTGTCAGCAATCGTTATGACTGGTATTTTTAATATGATGATGATAGCAACTCTATTTTGCAATGTATGCATACTGTTCCGTATAATCGGGCAACATTATATCGGCCATCGAAATATAGCGGATCTATGTTTTGACAGCCGGCATTCAAGTGACGTTGTCTCGTTTCGCCGGTACGTTCGAGAGACTCCTGGTTTGCTTTTCTGGATAAAAGTGTTATAGTTCGCGGGAACGACGAGTTTTTCGGGATAAAAGCTTTAGTATTGTGCGGGAACACATTATTAACGTTAAGTGTGACTACTGGATTAGTGCTGGACTATTAATTGTGAAGTGGCTGCTGGATTGGCCCTTTTCTACAACGCCGGACCGTTACTTCTGCTGGAACGGGAATTCGGGAGGTCGCCTCGATATCGCCTGGTTTGGTTCTTCCCACATTCCCATTTGATCCCTTTATCCTTGACGACCAAACTGGACTTTGGACGACGCCGGGAACCCTATGTAAGTAATTTCTTTTCGGTACCTTGTTTGCAATTAGGGGGTAAATATTAAAATCGGTATAAACGCAAAATAATAATGTTTAATTCTCGCTTATGGGCCCCGAGAGGGTAATTTCTGGATAAAATACTGTACATTTTTTGGTAGACAGCGCGGTTAGCCGTAAATACCCCTTTTTTTGTTTTTTTGTTTTTAGTTTTCTGGGAAAATATATCGGGTAGGCCAGATATTTGGGGGTTCCCAGTTTATAATTTCTCCCCAAACTGTCGGGAAATTGGTATTAAGTGGTATCCGGCTTAATAGGTTGCGGATATAATTGTTGTGACATTGTCCGAACTTTAGGTTAATTTAAAATTTAAATTTAAATTTAAAATGGCTTCGGATTTGGCCAACCAGCTCCGATGGTTCGAATCCTTACAAGGATTGGTCGGCCGGAGAGACCGGGAGGAGGCGCTGCTAAACAGGGCAGAACACCTCGACAGGCGCCTGGAGATCGCTGAGAGGAGCACAGGATTGCTGCGGGATGCAAGGCCGCCTCCACCTGAGGAGCAGATGGAGAGGATCGACGCGGACATGCGGCGCATCCTGGATTTGTACGACGAGGTCTCCGAAGGGGTTCGCCAGCTGGAGAGGTCTCGTCAGGGAAGGGCGAACTCGGGACCCGTCATCAGGAATGCGGGTTCGGGTGTAGTGGGACGCCTTCCCACCCTGGACTTGCCCAGGTTTACAGGTAACCTGCGGGAGTGGAGCGGCTTCCGGAGCATGTTCGCCTCTCTCGTGGATTCACGCACCGATTTAACAAGGGCGGAGAAACTGGCCTATCTCCGCACGTCACTGGAGGATGAGGCACTCTCCCTGATCCAGCACCTGGAGCTGGACGACGACAACTTCGGCACGGCGATGGAGTTGCTGGATACGAGGTTCCAAAACCCTCGGCTCCTCGCCGACGCTCACGTGTTCCAAATACTGGGGCTGCCGAAGGTGACTGAGAGGTCTCAGTTGAGGCCGCTAATCCTCACGCCCGTGAAGGTGGCGTACAACGCCTTGCGCAGCTTGGGACTGCCAGTAGAACACTGGTCGTTTCTACTGGTCCACATTCTGCTGGGCAAGGTGCCGCTGGAGTTGCGCGCCCGGTTCGAGCGGGAAAGGGGCCTTCACGGCGACCCGAAGGTCTTCCCCACGTTTGAGGAGCTGCTTCGGGTCCTGGAGTGGGAGGCGAGGATGGTCGAGTCGGCGCCGCAGGAGGCGCAGCCCGCCGCTTCAGCTCGTGGTCCTGCCGGAACAGGACCGCGACCTACCAATCCCCGCACTCAGGGTGGGGTAAAGCGGACGGCGACGGTGACGACTGCGTCGGAGCAGGATTGCCCGAACTGTGGCCAGCTTCACGCGCTGGTGCAGTGTCCGGCCCTGCTTGCGAGGACGAATTCCGACCGACGAGGGATCGTTCGGAAGTTGCGTCGGTGCTACGGGTGCCTGGGGGGTCATTTGTACAATGACTGCCCCACGGCACGGCCGTGTCCTGGGTGTGGGGGACCACACCACCAGCTCTTGTGCACCAGGAGCGATGGTGCTGGTCGACAGCCCTCAGGGAGGGGGCCCTCCACGGGCGGGGGCGCTCCCACGCAGAGCCACGCATTGTACAACAATGAAGTGGCTACAGCGTGGAGCACACCCCCTCCACCCCAACCCACGGCAGCACCGGGCAGCCCAACAAGGGGCGTCCTACACGCGGCTCGGTCACCGACCTCACAGCCCGCGCGGACGCGGGCGAACTGGAGAGGTGGAAGGGTGATACCGGAGTCACCACGGGGGCCACCTCCCCAGCGTTATCCTTCTCCGCCGCTGGATCCGCGATTAATGCAATGGAGGGCGTACACGCCTCCCCTCCATGAGCATCCGAGGCTGGACTACCACCCGCCCTACTTTCGATATGGCAGGGCGGCCGGATATGCCCCCCCTCCGATGGCCCTTTGCACTCGGCAGCCATATTGGGCTGGGCCCTGTAGTCCGACGGGTTCGGACGGGCCTCGGAGGGATTGACTAGCCTCCGTTCCCTTGGCACAGGATCAACCGGTGGTCCTGCTGCCCACCCTCTGGTTAAGGGTTTGGGGTCCAAGAGGCGACTACGTCCGGATACGAGCGCTCTTGGACACAGGGTCCCAGGGGTGTATTTTGACAACCCGGGTTGCTCATCGCCTGGGCCTGGCTAGGTTTCCGTCACCGACTCCGTTGCGAGGAGTCGGGAACACAGAGGTGCGGTTGGCTGGACAGACCCGCCTCTCCTTCTCGTCCGTACATTCATATTCGGAAAGGATAGCGGTCAGGGGCACCGTCATGGATTCGGTTGTCGGTTGGCTTCCTCAGGAGGACATAGATCCGGATCTTTTGTCCTGTACTAAGGGTCTCAGGTTGGCGGATCCCCGCTTCGGGATGGCGGGTCCGGTAGACCTTTTGTTGGGTTCTGATGTACTGGGTTACATCATGAACGGGAAGCCTAGACTGTTGGACCAGTCTTCGCTGATGGCGCTGCCCACCATCTATGGGAACGCCATTTTGGGAATGGTGGATGAGTGGCAGCAGTCGAATCAGGCTTCTTTTACGGGAACGGCCCTCGCTCAGATCATGCAGAGGTTCTGGGAGATCGAAGAGCCGCCTACCGTGTCTCGGCTGGATCCCGAGCACGTGGAGTGTGAGAACTTTTATCAGGCTCACACTCGGAGAATGGTTTCTGGGCGATTGGAGACTAGGCTGCCTTTCCGGGATAACCCCCCGCGTCTGGGCCAGTCTCGATCATTGGCCGAGAAAAGGCTCAGGTCCATGGAGCGACGCATGGCTCGAGATCCTGTACTTCGGGAAAAGTACATCGAGTTCATGAGGGAGTATGAGGCACTGGGCCACATGTCTCCGGCTCGCGACGACTGGTCGACCATGGACCACTACTTTTTGCCTCATCACGCTTTTTTGAAAGCGTCGACAGGCAAACTCAGGACGGTGTTCGATGGATCCGCTCCGACTTCGACAGGAGTGTCACTGAACCAGTGCCTCCACGCTGGACCGAAGTTACATCGGGATATTGTAGACATCATCCTGAATTTCCGTAGGCATCAGGTGGCGTTGGGAGCGGACATCCGTATGATGTTCCGACAAACGGTCATACACCCCGAGGACAGGAGGTTCCAGTTGATCCTCTGGCGGGAAAGTCCTCAGGACCCTATGATGGTGTATGAGTTGAACACCAACACCTATGGGCTCGGTACCCACGTGCAGCCGCAGTTCTGGAACGCGACCTGTACGTGGACGACGTTTGCACTGGTGCGCAGACGGTGGAGGAAGCTCTGTTGCTCCGGGATGAGCTTACAGAGCTTCTCGCATCTGGAGGCTATGAGCTTCGGAAATGGCTCTCTAACGACCCCAACGTCCTGGCTGGTATCCCGGACGATCACCAGCAGGATCCGGGGCTCTTCGAGGAAGGTGACGATCCGCACGGGATTGCGGTTCTGGGCATGCAGTATCAACCGGTTGCTGACATCTTCACCTTTCGGGTGGCACTGGAAGCCACACGCGCGTGGACAAAACGGACGGTTTTGTCCACCATCGCCAGGATGTTTGATCCAAACGGTTGGATCAGTCCGGTTCTGTTCGCAGCCAAGTGTCTGTTACAGCGACTTTGGACTCTGAAGGTCTCATGGGACGACCCCCTGGTCGGAGACTCGCTTAACATTTGGCTTCGTTTGATATCTGACCTCGAAACGGTCAATAGAGTGGCGTTGCCCCGGCGCATTCTGCCACCAGGCTGTAGCCGGATCAGCCTGCACGGGTTCTGTGATGCGTCCGAGCTGGGCTATGCCGCATCTGTGTACTTGCGTACAGTTGACGCTGGAGGCCACGTCAATGTCACGCTCTTATTGGGGAAGAGCAAGGTAGCTCCTATCAGGACACGACTCACTATTCCGAAACTGGAATTGAGCGGAGCCACATTACTTGCTCGGCTGCTTAAGCACGTATATCAGGAACTGTCCACCTCGATAGACATCCGGAAGGTCTATGCGTGGTCAGACAGTCAGGTCGTACTTGCCTGGTTACGAGCAGCCCCTCACACCTTGGAGACTTTTGTGGGAAATCGGGTTTCCCAAATCCAAAACATTGGACTGAACATGGTTTGGAGACATGTCCCGGGTGAGTTGAACCCCGCTGACTGTGCTTCGCGCGGCTGTTCCGCGCCGGAGCTAGTTGATCACCCCTTATGGTGGGGTCCGGACTGGCTGCGGGAGCCAGAAGCTTCCTGGCCAGCTCTCGGCGCGGACTCGGAGCGAGCGGAGCTGCCCGGAGTCCGCGTGCATGCGATTGTGGCGGAAGTGCCCCCAGACCCTGACTGGTTGACGGGTCGTTACAGCAAGCTGGATAAGTTGTTCGGGGTAACTAGCTGGATTAAACGCTTCATCCACAACTGTCGTCACCCTCGTCAGAGGAGGAGTGACCAGATCGCCACTGTGGAGGAGCGTCGGAGTTCCTTGCTGCACCTCATTCGGCTGGTGCAGGGTGAGAGGTTTCCGACGGAACTTGAGGCGCTGCGCTGCGGACGCGCTCGCTTGAAGGGTGCGGTCGCCAAGTTGAACCCTTTCACAGATCAGGATGGTCTTCTGCGCGTAGGAGGTCGGCTCCGGAAAGCCAACCTGCCGTACGGCAGCAGGCACCCCCTGTTGCTACCGAAAGGAGGTCCTCTGGTGGACCTGCTGATCACCGATCGGCATATCGGTAACGCGCACGCTGGATGTGGCGCGCTTCTCGCTGTGTTGCAGCGTGAATTCTGGATCTTGTCGGCTCGCAGGGCGGTCCGAAAGGTGCTGTTTAGATGTGTCCCTTGTTATAGGCTCAAGGCGTCTACCATGCAGCCCATGATGGGAGATCTTCCTCCGGATAGGATTTCTCCCTCGAGGCCGTTCGACGGGGTCGGAACGGACTTCGCTGGGCCCTTCTCGGTCAAGGCATCGACGTTGCGTAACGCCAAGGTCGTTAAAGCCTACCTGTGCGTCTTTGTGTGTTTGGCCACCAAAGCAGTCCACCTGGAGCTGGTCTCTGCGCTGTCTACGGAGGCCTTTGTCGCGGCGCTGGATCGCTTTGTAGCGCGAAGAGGAGTACCCTCTTTAATACGTTCGGACAATGGCACAAATTATCGAGGGGCGGCGAATAATAGTTTAAGTCTGGCTCTCGCCCAGCGGGGAATCAGCTGGCAATTTAGTGTGCCGGCCTGTCCTCACTGGGGAGGAATTTTTGAGGCTGCGGTGAAGTCTGCTAAAACCCATCTCCGCCGTGTCATCGGGGAGACCGTGTTAACTTGGGAAGAGTTAGTCACGGTACTATGCCGCGTGGAGGCAGTGCTTAATTCCCGTCCTCTCTGTCCAATCTCGCCTGACCCTAACGATCTAGAAGTCTTGACGCCGGGTCACTTCTTGATCGGTCAGCCTTTAACCGCGTTGCCGGAGTATCCCTGGAAGGATGAGCGCCCCGGACGCCTGTCCCGTTTTCAGTTATTGCAGCAAATAAGTCAAGACTTCTGGAGGCGCTGGTCAGCCGAGTACTTGCATCTGTTGCAACAACGGGTAAAATGGACAGATAGGACGGAGGCCCCTCGGGAAGGGGACTTAGTATTATTAAAAGAGGCAAATTTGGCCCCCCTACTCTGGCGTAGGGGACGTATTTTAAAATTGATATCTGGTACTGATGGCATACCCCGCGTGGCGGAGATTCTGGTTTCTGGTTCCAGACTTCAGCGCGCGGTGTCCTCTCTGGCCCGCTTGCCTCTTTATTAGATATACGTATTTGTCAAGGTTAAAATTTAATTTTATTTTATTACTAAGTTTGTTTTGGTTTGATTTCCACTTTCGGGTCAAAGCTGGGAATTTAGTTTTATTTGGGGTCCGGATACTGCTAAATACTGATTGCTAGAATTGAGCTGGAGTTCAATTGGTCGGGGGTTTTGTTCCGTATAATCGGGCAACATTATATCGGCCATCGAAATATAGCGGATCTATGTTTTGACAGCCGGCATTCAAGTGACGTTGTCTCGTTTCGCCGGTACGTTCGAGAGACTCCTGGTTTGCTTTTCTGGATAAAAGTGTTATAGTTCGCGGGAACGACGAGTTTTTCGGGATAAAAGCTTTAGTATTGTGCGGGAACACATTATTAACGTTAAGTGTGACTACTGGATTAGTGCTGGACTATTAATTGTGAAGTGGCTGCTGGATTGGCCCTTTTCTACAACGCCGGACCGTTACTTCTGCTGGAACGGGAATTCGGGAGGTCGCCTCGATATCGCCTGGTTTGGTTCTTCCCACATTCCCATTTGATCCCTTTATCCTTGACGACCAAACTGGACTTTGGACGACGCCGGGAACCCTATGTAAGTAATTTCTTTTCGGTACCTTGTTTGCAATTAGGGGGTAAATATTAAAATCGGTATAAACGCAAAATAATAATGTTTAATTCTCGCTTATGGGCCCCGAGAGGGTAATTTCTGGATAAAATACTGTACACATACATAGTATTATTATCATCTCTATATATAGGGGTAGTATTATTATCTTCTTCGATTTTATGTGCCGTCAAGCTAGCACGTTTAATTATTATCTACAGTGACTGTAGTATTATTTTGGTGATTAAAGTTCCTATTGTTATAGATCCTGAGGATATCAAACAGCAACGCATCGAACCTTTCAGTATGGATCGATGCGGGCATCCATGCTCGGGAGTGGATCGCTCCGGCCACGGCTACTTACCTCGCGGATCATATAGCCAAAAATTTCAACACGTTACCAGACTCGATGACTAATAAGGACTGGTAATAATATGAGTCATACATAAGTAAACAAAACAGCGGTCCTTTTTCTATTCCTGTAACTATACAATCAAATCAAATCAACGATCGATCAACGAAATGTAGGACGCCGTGAGACTAGTTGGAGTGACGATATACGAAAGGCAGCTGGTGGTGGTTGGAGACGTAAGAACGAGGATCGGGATCCTCAGTTTACCTAGCATTATATAGCATATCTATATAGAGCTCTGCCATAATACGCCACTTAGCTCGCTAAGTCTATGTCCAGCAGTGGACGAATACAGGCTGATGATTATATGAGAGAAAATGGAAAAAAATTGCCACTCGAATCATGAATCGATCGAAGTTGGCTTTATTTCTACCTACGCCTATCAAATGATTGAGCTAAAACCGGCGGCCCTATTTCACGTACATGACATTAGGAAAGATATAATCCTGTAGTGGTAGGGCTCTTTTTACGAGTATGGCACATGTGCCAGCAATCAGTCTCCTCGTCCATTCTTCAGGAAAGAGAGCACCTGATAAACGTAGTCACTGCAAAAACCAGCCTATCAACGAGTACTTGAAGCATACACACACAAATATCAATTAGATGCATTTTTACAGGTACATTTTACCAGTCATGAATCCAGATGGATATGAATATTCCCAAACTAAGGAGCGGATGTGGCGTAAAAACAAAGCCTGGCATAAAGGACAGTGTGTTGGAGTGGACCTGAATAGAAACTTTAGGTACGTGTTTGAAAATCTATTCAAAAGTAGAATAGGCACTAAAAAAAGGTGACTAAAAAAGGTAAATAGGTGACTAAAAAAACGAATTAGTCCGGCTGTTATGCCGGAGCTACATGAAGCTAGTATTTTAAGCTAGGATTGCAAGCTAGTGTGCAAGCTAGTAATTCTAGCTTCGTGTATACAACGCTACGCAACGCTAGTTTTGTCTAACTGTTTCATGGTTGATATTCCAAAAACACGGACGAAGAGATTTGACTCTACTTTTGTGATAAGAACGTCTAGGTCTAGGCTGTGGAATAAGTTGCCTGAGTTTTCCCTGATAGTTTTAATCTTGGTGTCTCCAAATCGAGAGTGAATCGGTTTCTCCTAGGTAAACACGCTCCATTGTAGACCACATCGTCGCTTAACATCAGGTGAGATGGCGGTCAAGTGTAAACCTATAAAAGTAAAAAAAAATATAGTGCTTAGTGGTTTCGACTGACGTCACGTCTATATACGATTTTTATATAGGCTTGTAGTAGTCACAACCCTCCACTCCGGAAGTTTGGTTTTCTATATCTTTGTCGATTTTTAATCATTTGATAAAACAAAAAGTTACGTGCCTCATGTTTTCACAATCTACCTGATGGACTAATTAGATTGGTATAATTTTGACCTAGTCATCACCCATTATGGAAAGAGTAGTAGGCGACAAGGCGATAATGCGTTCCTCGAAAATAAAGTAGGTACATCTGGTATAAGTTTTGATCCCCTTTTTTATCGAATTTAGCCTTGTTCTTGACCGCCATCTCATCTAATATAAAACAAAGACACAGTCTAGATAGAGTGCACTTACCTAGAAGGAATTGTTTCCTCGTAGATATTGTTTTAAGCAATCTAATCAATTATGTATTTTTAAAATTTTCATAAAATAGAATAGACTATCGTTAATTGAAGTCACATTCATAAATATATTAGAGAAAAACTAAACCACTAAATAAATATATAGGGGCATTTAAATAAAATGTAAGTGTCCCTCTGTAATTCCCAATTAACAGCTGCTCACTATATGAACATGAAAGTATATACATATATAATATGGTACTCACTTTAAAAACTTTGTTTTTTTAATTCTATCTACCTACATGTCTGTTCGTTTGCATCATCTATCTGTGAAACGGCTGAACCGATGTTAACGATAGTTTCATAGGCTTTATAGCTGATATTACGAGTATATATAGAGTAACTTAGGCTATAGTAGCCTATGTTACTCTGTATTAAAGTTTAGTATTAAAGAAAAACATTTTAGTTTAGGTAAACCTCAGCTAATAGGGGCGTTAACAATTTTTCGGAATTGCATTTATTTCGAAGATTGACGATTGTTTACCATGAAAAAATAATTAAATATTAGTATTTTCGTAGAGTAAAAACATTAGAGCAAATACAACAATAGAGCAATTTTGAATCTTCACGCTAAAACACTAACTACTGTCACCGCACTGACATGACGTCACTAACCGCAAAACAAGCTGTCGAAGACTGACTGGACTGTTTACTTCTCTGAATGTTTATTATGGTTTACTATCTTAGCGACAAAGATTACAAATCGAGTATTTAAAACCATTTACAACAAATTTACTAAGTTCGAGTAATTTTAAATTGTAAAATTGTGATTTTCGATGTTCTTTTAATACAAACTATCATAAAATTAATACTAAACGTTAATCTGTGATTCCTCACTACTACAACATCCCTATTATTGGCATAAATAGAATTATGTACGCTACAACACTGACTCGTCATATTGCATCGTAATTTGATTTGTTGAGTACTTATTTATTTAAATCAAGTTTGATATAAATTACGGAAGTTAAATACATTTAGATATTGTATGTTTACTTGAATCTTATATTTTAGTAGATACCATAAGCTTTCAGGAAACAAATAATTGTAAAATGAAAACTAGATTTCAGCAACACTTTCACAATAAGATATAACATGACTCCACGAAAGTCAATCAGTCAAGTCCAGATACCAGAAAGAGATTCACATCAATATATGTATTTTTGATACTTATTTAATTGATTTTCCACCGAATAATCAAAAACTTTCTTTAAAGACAAAAAATAGCCATTTTTAAAGTGTTGTCAAATAAATATGTTTTAGCTATGGTTGGGGTGGCTTTGGATCTTCAGACGAACCTACCAATGTCTTCTACCATGGGCCTTTTGCATTCTCAGAACCAGAGTCTACCGCTGTGAGGGTTAGTTTTTAAGTATATATTTTTAATTTAGGGTTAATAGACAACAGGCTCGTGAACAAAATGTATGGGTTCTCCAGGGTTCTCCAGGAGACCTATGTGGGATGATAGAAAGGTATAAAATGATAAGATTCAGCACTATTTGTAAACTGTCCAACTGAGTGCAAGTTGAAGAGGTGGGGTTGCAACCCTCGTTCTTTTCTCCTTGTCGCATGATTTTTGTACGGCATTGTGGGATAATGGATTAGAAGAGGTATTGAAACTGTGTGGAACAAATTTAATGCCGTACATAATCAGATGTTTCAGAACCGTTCAGAACAGTTTCAATACATTTTGTTCACGGGCCTGTAGTCTATAACTTCAACATTCACAGAACATTCTACAGTCTCGTTGGAACGACTATATTGATCAGGTTGAAATTTGAAACACAGATTTTACCAGATTCTGGCAAACCAGATAGATTGGATACTAGAACTACGCGCGTAAAAGTGCTAGGCGCTGCTGATACATAATAAACTGTTAAGTCTTATGTATGGATTTATTTGTTTTAGGTTCAAAAGCTGTGTAATAGTACGAATCCAAAGTGTTTTTGTTGTAATTTTTGGAATTTCTACCATAAATCATGTGGCGCTTCACGAGTTTTCCTATAATGAAAAGGAGAGTTCAATCTATACTAATATTACAAAACTGAAGAGGTTTCTTGTTTGTACGCGCTAATCTCAGGAACTACTGGACCGATTTCAAAAGTACTTTCAACATTGGATATTTACGTGATCCCTATAGTGCTGAAGGCTAAATATTATGTACCACAGGCCGAAGCTGGGGCAGATAGCTAGTAATTTTACTTATACGCAAAGAACAGTACACTGAATCAGACGGACTAAATATATAGAGTGTAGAAACAAGAAATCAATAAAATAATGAATCTGGCGTCTTTCAAAATTAATTTTATTTTCAGTAGTAGTTTAGATTAACAACGAGTGTTTCATAAAATAACTAGCCGTAAATCCGATAATAAAGTCCAAACAGTTTCTACAGAATTGGTGGTGTTTACATCTAAACCTGTGCATGTAAAATAAGCTGAACTAAAACTATGTAAATCCATTTAGTGATAGATTTCATCATGATATCGTCGGTTAGGCCAAAAACCACATCGCAGTGCTCTATAATAATTATTTACATAATACAATGACAATGCAGATAAGTATTCAATTTGCGCATAAATCCTGTTTGCCGTATAATCTCCGAGCGGAATGGCGACGACACGAATTCCGAATCAACACATATTTATTGCCAAATGATGTTGACATTGTAAATGAATTCAATGAAACTCAATAATATAAATTATGTAATACGTATGTATTAGGTAAATCCTAGTTAAACAATTTATTTTTCAAGCAAACACTTGAAATTTCACTTAGGTGAACAAAAACCTATCATTATAACTACAAAATTCGTCCGACTATGAACCTTATCGGTTTTTATCGAATACACTTCGGAGAGTGAGCAACTGATCTATATGATCTACTAGCAGCGCCCCGCGGTGTTACCTGCGAAGTTCCCGTTCCCGTTGTTCCCGTTAGTTTTCCGGGATAAAAAGTATGTGCCTATGTGTTCTTCCAGACTATAATCTATCTGTGTTCCAAATTTCAGCCCGATCCGTTCAGACGTTAGGACGTGATTGAGCAACAAACATCCAAACATCCATACATTGACATTTATAATATTAGTAGGATTATCACCTTGCTCTTTTTCCATCGGACTGTTTATAGCTAGAAAAGCGACATCGTTTTATGATTGACGTTCCAATTACTCGAGAGTTTCGACTCGAAAAGTTTTTTTTGTAGTAGTAGGACTCTTTGCAAAGTCCACCTGGGGAAGTACCACACCTTTGCCAGTTATTCTACCGCCAAGCAGTAATGTAAAAAACATCACTGTGTTCTGGTTTGAAAGGCTGTTTCCAGTGAAATTACAGGGCAATGAGATGTAATTATATTAAGTTACGGCTGGTCTAGTCGGTAGAACGGCGACTGCCGATCCGGAGATCCCGGGTTCAAAACCACGCGCACCACTGTCTTTTCGAAGTCATGTGCGTAAAGCCGCTAACTTTAAACGGTAAGGAAAACATCGTGAGGAAACCTACATGTACGTAGAATCTTTCAAAGGCATGTGTCATCTACCAACCCGCACTGGGCCAGCGTGGTGGATTATGGCGTTGACTCTCTCTTTTCCAGAGAAGCCTCCGTGTCCCAGCAGTAGAAACATTTAATGTTCGGTGTTCGTGCTGAGATTAGTTATTATATTAAACACTTCTTACGTAGCTATTTATTGTTATGTGTCTTGTGCTGAGTTCAAAATATAGATAGGTACAGTACCCGGCGATAAGTATTGCACATCGGCCTTTGGAGGGAGACAGTCGGCTGATTTCGGCTTCGTAGAGCATTATCTCTGTCGCACACTACCTATGTGACGTTTTGTCAGTCGTTGTTCAAGTGCGATAGAGTGCGGGCGCGTCCAGTTAAAAAAAATATATAGAGTTGTTAACACCCCCAAATTTAAATAATTTAAAATTGTACTATGGCATCTTTAGGAAAAAGAGGAAAACCTTTACGAGGTCAGTCACGCCAAATTATCTACAATGTTTATAAATATTTTCTAACCTTTTAATATTTTTAAGCTGACAGATTTTAAAAAAATGAAGATGAAACTGTAAGTTGTTATTTTAAGAAGGTTCAAGCGCGAGTTGCAAATGCCACTGGAATTTCAAGAAGAACTTTGAACAATATATTAAACGAAGTCAGTACTGAAACACATTCTACTGAAATTAAGTTTAGCATCTTAAAAAAAAGGAGACCAAAAAAGCAATTTCGTTTGGATATGGACGATTTTGATTATGATGTTGTTCGAAGAATGGTGTATGATTTTCACTTACGATTTAATGAACTGCCAACAATAAAGTCATTAAAAGCTAAATTATGTGAAGCTATTAATTACAATGGGTCTGAAAAGACGTTGAGAAAAATACTTCACGAGATGGGATTTCGGTTCACTAAAATGGAAGACAATCGAAAAGTTTTAATGGAAAAGCACGATGTAAGTCTCAAACGAATGGAATATATCGATAAAATGCGCATATTTCGCGAAAGAGGAAAAAATATCGTCTACATGGATGAGTCTTACATACATACATCCCACACTAAAGGTAAATCTTGGAGTGATAATAAGAAAAAAGGAGTAAAAAAGCCAATTTCAAAAGTGCAACGTTTGATAATAGTTCATGCGGGAAATGAAAAATGCTATGGACCCGGTGCCTTTTTAACGTATAAATCCACGGATACTACAGGTGACTATCACAATGAAATGAATAACGATAACTACGAGAAATGGCTGGTTAATCAATTAATCCCAAATATACCCAGTGATTCCGTTCTAGTTATCGACAACGCACCCTATCACAACAATAAATATGTTGAAAGACCCCCCAACTCAAACATCATTAAACAGGAAATGATCAACTGGTTAAACAGACACGAAATTCCAGTTGATCCAAAATTAACAAAAACCCAGATTTATGCCATTATAATTATGTCAGCACAAGGAGAGGTATACAGAGTTTTCCGTGGACAAAGTACTTGCCGGACATGGGCACACTGTGTTGCGATTGCTACCGTATCATCCGGATTTTAGTCCAATTGAAAATATATGGTCTCAACTAAAAGGCTATGTAGCCTGTAGAAATGTGGGTATGAATTTAACTAAAGTAAAAACGTTATTGACTGAAAAAGTAAACATGATCGGGACTGAAGAGTGGAAAAAGGTTTGCGATCACACAATCAAATGTGAGAATGAATATAAAAGCATTAAACACGGTTTAGACAATTACACTGATAGACTAGTGATAAATACGGCTGATAGTGACAGTGATATTGACCTCTTTGAGAGCACAGATAGTGAAATGGAAGTAATTGAGAATAAGAATTATAATTATTTTTATTACAATGTCTCACTTTAACAATAGGTACAATGGTGTTTATTATGTACACTACAGCTGTAATTTTCCAAAATAATTAAATACGTAAACATAATGTGAACATATTTTTAGGGTTCCGTAAAACGTAAAAACGGAACCCTTATAGATTCGTCGTGTCTGTCTGTCTGTCCGTATGTCACAGCCACTTTTTGCCGAAACTATGAGAACTACACTGTTGAAACTTGGTAAGTAGATGTATTCTGTGAACCGCATTACGATTTTTTCAAAAAAAAAGAAAAAAAAGTAAAATTACGGTTGCCCCTCATACTGAGAACTGAAACTCAATTTTTTTTTCCATAAAACCTAAACGTGTGGGTGTCTATCGATAGGTCTTCAAAAATGATGTTGATGTTTCTAATATAATTTTTGTCTACACTGAATAATTTGCGCGAGAGACACTTCCAAAGTGATAAATTGTGTGTCCCCCCCCCCCCCCTTCTAACTTCTAAAGTAAGAGAATGAAAAAACTAAAAAAAATGTATAATGTACATTACCATGCAAACTACCAACGAAAATTGGTTTGAACTCGATCTGATGAGTAGTTTTTTTTAGTACTTCATAAATACACTATTATTAAAACTTCAATCAAAGTTACAACGAACTACAAGAACTATGTGTACTATGTATATTATGTTACTTGCTGCAACGGAACCCTTCATGGGCGAGTCCAACTCGCACTTGGCTACTTTTTTATTTTATTTTACTCGAACCTAAAGCCATCACTTATAGAACACTTATTGGTGTATTTTATACAAAGAATAAAAAGAATTATTAAAAGAAGCAAATTAAAATTGTTTTAACAGCTCCTAATAGATACCGCACTGTTTGTATTTCGTGCTACAGAGATGACGCTCTACGAAGCCGAAGTTGGCCGATTGTCTCTTTCCAGGTGTCGATGTGCAATATTTATCGCCGGGTACTGTACTATTATCCTGTATGTTCGAACGGTTATAAATGTTTTATTTCAGGATATGATATTGAATTCGGGCACAAAATACACGGTCTACATCACTCTGCACAGCTACGGGCAAGTGATTCTGTTTCCATTCGCATGCAAACAAGAACTCTGTCCAAGCTATGTGAGGCTGTTAGAAGGAGCCACCATCATGTCTAGAGTTAGTTATTCACAAGTAGTAGATACAAATTGTAGTGAAATGAAATGTACTGGTAGAACGTAGAACTCTTTACAGATTTTGTCTGGAGAAGCCTTTCTTTCCACATCTTTGCCTGTTAGACATATCAGTAAAGTGCTGAATTCACTTTTTATTCACGACTTTTACTATAGTGTGACGTCACAACCCCTCGCCCCAGAAGTTTGATGATCTATATCTTTGTAAATTTTTGATAGTTTGATAAAACAAAAAATACGTGTCTCTTATTTTTCCATAATCTACCTGACGAATTAATTAGAATGGTATATTTTTAACCCTGTCGTCATCCCGATTCACACAAAACTTTAAAAAAGTAAAAGCTGTAATGAAAGATAAATCACATCATATTATATTGTGTATTTCCACTAATTTGAATGTTTTTACGTTCACCTCTTGTTATGGCTTTGTTGTAGGCCATCTATAATACCAATGGGAATACGTATAAAGTTGGCATTTCAAGAGATGTCATGTACGGAGCATCAGGAACCAGCAACGACTGGTCTTACGGAGTTGCTGGCATCCCTTACTGCTATCTCTTAGAGCTGAGAAGCAAGAAACACAAATTCAAAGTCCCAAGCGATGAAATAGAAGAAACTGGCAAAGAAATCTACAACAGTGTTAAAGCATTGATGGAGTTTGTGGACAATTATAAGCCGGCTAAATTTGGGATAAACAGTATTTGTGATAAAGAGGCAGAAGACAAGAAAAGTACTAAAAGTTTGAGTCCTATATGTTCTAGGAGTAAAAATACTAGTACTAGAAGTATTAGAAGCTTCCAATGTTGATATCAGTTTTTATTACTTCTTCCAAAACGAAAGATGATGAAGATGTATTATTGTGGTTGAAATTCTTGTTTTATTGCTATATCAGAATTGATAACTGTTTAACTAGCATTTTGGTCCGGAATAAAAACCGTGAAACTGGTATTACCATGGTGTGGAGTCTCTCTACTCCATCAATTGACATGGTGTATGTTACACCAACCATCTGGTGGAGATTAAAAGCAAATCCTTGAGGATTGTTCCATCGGTTATTAATCGGTGGACATAAGTGATGTCTCGTGAGATAAGGTTAGTTCTAGAACGTACTATAATAAACCTTTAACTTGCATTATATAGTATAGTTTATTTAACAAAATCTTTTTGCACTAAACATTAGAATAGGAAATGAAGTGTAAAGTGGAACTATTTTCATAAAAAAACGATTTCTCAGAGAAAAATTAACTAAGAGACGATTCACACGGCGCGGCTGCCAACCGCGCCCGCGCGCGGGCGCGGCAGATTTCCATATAAAATTGAATTCAATTCACACGACGCGGTTTACGGCCGCGGCGGCTGCGGCAGCCACGCGGCGCCCGCGTGGCTGCGCGCGATTCTTGCGCAGTAGCTTTCCGGAGCAGAAACCGCGAAAACCTGCGGTCTCGTGAGTATTGAAACAAAACCGTCGCGCGGCGCGGCGCCGCGCCCGCGCGCGGGCGCGGTTGGCAGCCGCGTCGTGTGAACCGGGCCTTAAGACGCTGACAACCCCCAAATGGCACTTTTTTCAACACCAATTTAGCAAAATGTGTATGGTTAGAGATAAGGAGTAAAATATATGTTATTCTTGAACATATTTATGAGTGACCCGAGGTCATAAATACAAGATTTGGTAAAAAAATCACGATAGAAAAAAATCGTAAACAAACCTCTAAAAATTAGTTTTAGACTTAGATATCAGTGTAATTAGGAGACGGACACTAGTAATTTTTTAAATTATGACGTATTATATTTTGACAAAGACAATTGCTGGTTTATATTTTGGTTTAATTAAAAAACTCACACTTATTTAATTGTTTTTAAAAAGTCGAAACGTATCGCATCTTCCTTCTCTTTCACTCTTATAAGATCTGACAGTGTCGGAAGAGACGTCTTGCTACACGGACGCACGTCGCTCTTTGCTCCGTTCGCCGTTCAATATTTAATAAATAAAAACGATCAATTCTTACAAACGTTAATAGAGTTCATATGGTCTAAAAATTTGACAGCCTGGTAATCAGGAAGTTTGGCTCAACGGTTAGACAGCAATGTACGTCAACGGTGGACGGATGTAACACCGAGATCGAATCTTACCACTGTGAAATCTTTTTGCATGTTTTTTTTTCATAACGTTGTTAGATTCTTTCTCCGATGTTTTCAAGCTTTTATAATTTATAGTTTCACCTGTCCCGAAGCCACAGATTAGAAAATAGTTACTACGAAACCGGATGCTTAAAATTATCAAATCTTGCAAAAAGTTGAAATCTCGCATTATAGGTACGTGTGTAAATTTTATTGCAAACAATGGTATGAAAATTGAATGATGCTGATCTGATGATGGAGCCGGAAAGTTGCCATAGGAACTCAGGAATTAAAAGACATAGCCCCACCGAGTTTGGACTTCTTTTCTTTGTCTTGACGAGTACTTTGGTGATAGATGGTAACTAGGGTCTGATGATGGAGCAGGAAGGTATGGTCATAGGAACTCAGTAATTAAACGACATAGCTCCACCGAGTTTGGACTCGTTTTCTTTGTCTTGACGAGTACTTTAGTGCTAGATGGTAACCAAGGTCTGATGATGGAGCTGGAAGGTGGTCATAGGAACTCAAAAATTAAACGCCATAGCTCCATCGAGTTTGGACTTGTTTTCTTTGTCATGACGAGTACTTTAGTGCTAGATGGTAACCAAGGTCTGATGATGGGAGCTGGAAGGTGGTCATAAGAACTCAGTAATTAAACGACATATCCCTACCGAGTTTGGGCTCTTTTGATTCGTCTTGACGATTACATTGGTGCTAGACGGTAACCAGGGTCTGATGATGGAGCTGGAAGGTGGTCATAGGAACCCAGCAATTAAACGACGTAACCCCAATAACCCCATCGAGCTTGAGATCATTTGATTTGTCTTGACGAGTACTTTGGTGCTAGATGGTAACCAGGGTCTGATGAAGGTGCTGGAAGGTGGTTAAGGGATGACAGTAATTAAACGAGTACATTGGTGTTAAATTCTAAGACGCTGTTAAAGTCTACGTTATGGCTCATCTATTCGGGAGAACGGTGACTGCCGATTCGGACCCCCACGCGCACCACTCGATGTCAGCGTGTAATGCCGCTAACTTATAAACGATGAAGGAAAACATCGTGAGGAAACCGACATGTAAGTACCTAGAGTGTACACCTCATGTGACATTTACCAACCCATACTTGGTTAGCGTGGTGGATTTATAACCTAGCCCCAGCCTAGATCTCTCCTTGCGAGTGAAGGCCCAGAGTCCCAGCAGTGAGAACAAATAGTGGGTTGCTTACGCAGATTGTAACCAGGTCTGATGATTAAGCGGAAAGATGACCCTACGTAGTTTAATTTTGCAAGAGACGTCATTTCTTTAATACATTATTTTTAGATTTGGCGATGTATTGAAAATAAATCGCTGCTTTGAGATAAAAGAGCCACAACTCAAAATTCAGTTATTTTATTTTTCAATCATTTATGTATCAATAAAAAATTCAATATTTTGAGCGACTGGTTCGATGCCAACAACTGAGCTTTAAATCTGGGAAAAACAAAACGCATACGTTTTTCACTGTCAAATTTACAAAACTTTAACGTGAAAATAGCTTTAAAAGGTCAAATAATTGAACAAATCCAATCCACGTTATTTTTAGGAATAATCATTGACTCCAAACTCCAATGGAGTCCTCATATAAATAAATTGGCGGACAAACTTAGTTCAGCTGCACATGCTGTTCGCCAAATAAGAGGAATATCAGATGTGGCAACTGCCAGGCTTGTTTACCATGGATACTTCCACAGCATAATGTCTTACGGTATATTATTGTGGGGTTCGGCGGCAGAAATACAATATTTGTGCTACAAAAGAGAGCAATACGCGATATCTATAAGTTAGGCCCGAGACAATCTTTGAGAGATTTATTTAATACAATTGGAATCCTCACAGTGCCATCGCTTTACATTTATGAGTGCATCATGTATGCTAGAAAAAATAGATGTCACTATGCTAATAAGTCCGATGCATCGCATTATAAAAATAGACTTGTGTATCCGCGTTGTAGATTACACGAGACGGACATTTCTTTCATAAGAAACAGTGTTCGTTATTATAACATTGTTCCAGAAAAGGTAACAAGCCTAAATGAGACAAAGTTTAAAAATGAAGTCAAAAAATATCTGGTATGCAGGGCTTACTATGAAGACAAACAATTTTTAAAGGACAAAAATAGCTGGACAAAATCATTTTCTACACGTACATTGACATACATTTTGTAATATCTCTTTTATATGTATATATTTTTTTTAAATTCAAGTTTTAATATAATTCTGTCGTTTTCATACATTCTGACAACGCCTCTCTACAGCTGCATTGAACTGACTAGGCCCAACTGAATAGCCGATATTTATTTTTAAATTATTTTCTTTTATATACTTCTTTATAACTTGAATATAATTTAAATTTGTTGAATTTTTTAAACTATTCTTTGTATTTTGTAAATGACGCTACCAAGTGTATATCTGTTATACCTAAGGTCTGAAATAAAGAATCTGAATCTGAAGTTTATATTAATAAAATTGACGTAAAGTTTAGACTATGACCTAATCCCCATTAGTGCGCGGACAGTCTAATAAAATTTACCAATAGTCGACAGACGAAAGTTTTGGTGTTTTAAACTAGGTAATAATCCGTGGTAATCAAGTGCATATATAAGAAGTGTCAATCAAACTTTCAACATAAGTTAATCATTATTTACCTACCTATTTTCTCTACTATTCTATTATTATTATTTTTTGTTTTTAAATTAACGGCATTACGCACATGACTCCGTAAAGACAGTGGTGCGCACGCGTTGGATTCGAACGAGAGGCTCCGAGTCAGTAGTTGCCGTTATCCCAACTAGCCGTAACACTCCCATGTAACACACTAAATATTCCCACAGTTGGGAATCGGGGCCTTATCTCGCAAGGAGAATGCAGGCTTTAATCCACCACACTTAATCTTTCCTCACGATGTTTTCCTTCATCACTTTTTTAAAGTTCAAAACTACAGTGGTGCGTGTGGCGTGTGAGACCAGCCATATAAGCGGCCAAAGATCTGTTATCACTTTATTATATCAGTGAATAACCTTGATGCTATATATAATGTGCAATCAGATTTGCTCTAGGTAATATCGGAGCTGAATTATGGGCTATCAAAGTTATTTATTTTTTGTATTTTTGTATGGGCTTAGAGGCTTCGTTTTTTTTAGCGGCTAAAGATGTGTTAGAGTTTTTTTGAAATATTACTTTACATCAAGGGTATTCGTGCAATTAGATTTGCTGTAAGTTATGTCGGAGCGGAATTATTGCATTTCAAAGTTTTTTTTGGGTAATTAAAAAAAAACATTATAGTGACAACGGATCTTTGGCCGCTTTAGAATATGACGATACCACCATTACTCAGCTCCAATTTGACGTACATTAAATCTGATTGAACCATTACCCCTGAGGTATGATAATGTTTTAAAAAAGCGACAACAGATCTTTGGCCGCTGAAGGAAATGGCACCACTAATCCGTATAAAAATACACAGAAAAACAAAAGCCATAACTCAGTTCCGATATGACTTACAGCAAATCTGATTGCAAAAAAAACGACGCCAACTTTACCCAAACCCCTTTATATAAAACGAATTTATACTCATGTAGGATATGTATGTATACTAAATGTAATTATTATTTTTTGTTACTTTGACTTTCACAAAGCCTTTTTACAAATGTTGTTGTAATTGACGAGACTCCTTTACAGCTGAAATTTTAATATCTACATTGTTATTTGACATTTTAAAACCAACTATTTGCATGATATAAATAGGCTTGTTGCCACTAAGAATTAATTGGATGGATTAGAGGTTCTAACTATTGATTAAAATATAGAGATTTAAAAAAATAAAACAGTTTATCAAAATAAGTAAAGATTATTAATATTTTTAGTAAAGAAAATCTGAAAAAATAGGCATTGAGTCACGTGACAGTTAACACCAATCAGAAAATGTGACGTCACACCGTACTAAACATCACTAGACTTGTAGATTTGTGGATCGTTTGGAACATAGATGAATAATTTGTTTGGTGTATTTATACTTGTGCTTGTAAACTGGGGCACTATGCAGTTCTTGTAATACGAGGGATTCATTTTAAATTAAAAACGTTGACAAAGTCCTTACACAAACACATATGTTTGCCCCGGCGTGACATCATTCAAGACGCCATAACAGTCTGGAGCGTTTTTGTGCAGAAATTTGTTTTCTTTTTTGAAATGCAAAATACATATTGTAAATGTAAGTTTTTTTCAAAAATATAGATGTTTCGGAATACATTAATTAAGCTATATTATTAACCAATTTTTTTAATTTAGTACAAAAGCCTATTCCAAAACCTCTTCCATTACAATTTATAAATGTTTCATTTTACAAACGTTTCGCATGTTTTACATTTTTAAAACATAATAATAACTTATGAAATAAAAATAATTTTGTAAAATTTTGTTTGTGGACTTTTCGTTACAAAGCAGCAAAATGGTATTGTTGTAAAATCTTGTTTTTCGTGTTGTAATGAGCAATAGTTGTGGATTATTAACTCGCGGGCTCGTCTATTGATGATGATGATAACTGTTATGGTTGTATTTAAATATACGTATTTAATGATTGACAACGTTCATAGCGCGTTGAAAACACTAGCTTTCGTCGATCACCGAAGTTAAGCAACGGCCGGCGTAGTCAGTACTTAGATGGGTGACCGCCTGGGAATGGGAACACTAACAAAAGCTAACATTACATATGTTAGCTTTTTGCTGTAGCTACTTTTATGCAATTAATGTTCGTGTCGAATAAATCTATTTGACTTCAAATAGATGAGTGAGTAGCGCTTATAATAATTAAATTAATTTATTTTTCGAGTGCCTATTGGTGATTTCGAAGTCGGTTTAATTTTGTGTATAAAATAAATTAATTAGTAATTGTGTTTTATTGTAATTGTATACCGTACATTCACTAAAATCATTAGACAAAAATTAGACAATCTGGCGAAAAGAAATCTCATTATGTCTGTAAGCGGTGGAAAGTTAGTTATTATTTATAGGCTTTATTCATAAAATTTCGATAATGTTCTTCACAATCTGAAAGAGTGCAAAAAGATATTGAATGAAATTACAAAATATTTTTAAAAGCGCCATCTATGATCTTCGCGCGGTAGCTTTTTGTTTCCATCAATACTAACTAATAATGTCGTCGGCTGAACGCGGTTTGCATGTGGGGGCGCTGTCTTATCGAAGTTTTAAAGGGGCGTGGCTTAAATTTGAATTTGTGAATTTCATTTATGTGTTGTCAGCACCTTAAAGAACTCATTATATTGATCTACTTTAAAAACTTCATTGGTAATAACTTTTTAGTTGTAGCTTATGTAAATGTCATAGAGGTTGTCATTGTCCAAATTTTACGTTTCAACATCAAACATCTGTTTCTAAGAAATTTCAAAGTAAACTAAAGAAAAACATTACAAGCTGAATCCCAATGAAATTCAGCGTTTGGTCCTATGTCTGCCGAAACTAGCCAAAGTGGAATCCCCCAGAAACCCCACTCAAGTATGGGAGTTAAAATTTATTAGAGAAGGCCAGAGGTTCTTCGTTAAATCGTTGGATACAGTTGGAGGTACCAGTTGTACAAATACACAAAAATAGCAAAATAGTATTTTATAATTACAGACTTAATTATACTTTTCTATATTTTTTTCAAATAATTGAAAATACCTATAACAAGTTAAGATTTCACGAGTTAACTGGTTCGATCGATTACAAACATGTAGGTGCCAGTCTATCACTCCGACTCACTTTTACGGTGTAAGAAATATCATGTAGATACCAACTAAGTATCGTATTTATTAAATATCAAGACCAAGTGCTATCTGCCAATCCAAATTTTGTCAGTGTGTTGAACTGAGGACTTTATTCTCTTTTTACGAAAGAAGCCCCGAGTATCAGGTATGGAAACATAAAGGAACTCTCTCTTATCAAACTCATTTCAACAGTAGACATTATAGATTGATGATGTTTTTATTTAAATTATTATCCCGAAAACGTCTTACATGAACTCTTATCAGACGAAATTTAGCCATCACAGACCACAGATTCATTTTCATGGCGACATTTACCAAATGGTAATTAGAAATTAAGGTTTATTTTTCTTTTTTCATTGTTTTAGGTAAGACTACTCTTTGACCTCTACTCACCTTACTTTAAATGATGCCAAAGCCAAGTTGGTTATAATTTATGATACAATAGATTCCAAATCTTCATCTATGTTGAAGCTGGTCGTTTCGTGCGTATTAACTGGTAAAATACCCTCTATACTGAATGATATAATGAAGGCAGCAATCAAGCAATCACTTAGTGTTTTTTAAAAACGCACTCGATCATAGACAGCGTCGTAAATAAGCATCAGGCGTAAGTAAACTTAGTAAACTGCTGGTCGCTTCATTGTTATGTAGATTTTGTAGTGGTAGGACTCTTTGCAAAGTCCCCCTGGGGAAACCACACCTTTGCCACCTATTCTACCGCCAATCAGTAATGTGAAAATATCACTCTGCTCCAGTTTGAAGGGCAACGTTTCCAGTTAAATTCCAGAGCTTAGAGGTAAAACATCTTACATATCAAGGTGTCATGTATCATGTGTGTTACACGTCATGTCGTCTCATCGTCTTGTCGCTCTGTACTATCAAAAATACTGTCTTTTTGAAGTCTGTGAAAAATAAAGGAAGTTCTAATTTAGAAAACCTATTATTGCAGCCATCAACATATGGAAAGAGGAACGTAGTACGATGGACATTATGGTGGAGGGTCACCGGGCAGCCCAGATAGCTGGCATGTTGCACGAAAGAGAGATACCGTACTCTGTGGCAGTCTCCGACGTGGATCTGATGGTGGCCAGAGAACAGGGTAGTGGCAAAAGTCTTCGAAGTTTCGGGATTCCCAGAGCTGGTAGTGAGTATTTTTAATTGGACGGGGTATTTTAATGAGGTGGCTGTGTGTGTGGGGGGGGGGGCATTTAATTTGTTTTTGTAAAAGGTGAGCTAGTCTATAGTGTCCTTAGCTTTGATGAAAATCGGTCCAATATAGCCGGTGCCACAAAATGACGGATAAAATACATACTCATGTATATTATTGAAACGACGTTCCTTACGGCTGGCTTCGAGGAGATAGGGATTTTGCTCCGCGACCGAACTGAAATAATATATGAGATTAAAACCGTAAGAAAATTATATAACGGAAGCGACACGTAAAAACTGCCCATGACTAGTGTTGCCAACTTTATTTTTCAGATGATCGTATCATAAATATTTATATATTTTTTGCAAATTGTGTTGACTCTATATTATCCGAAAGAGCTTCATTCCTACCTAATGTCCCATGACACAACATCTGTTTTTACACTATATTTACGCTACATAGGTATCAAATGAAAGGGATCTAGTAGAATATTATATCTATGACAGATTTCAAGCACGGGCTCAACATCGGGAGTAACTTAAAATTTTGTCTCTCGTGTACATCTATAGTGGCTTGTCTAGTCGAAAAAAACATCAACTGCAACAATCAACCCACCCTGGTTGAAATCCTACCACTTTCTTTTCGAAGTAAAACGGTGAAGGAAAAGTGTCCTATTGAGAAGATTTAACTCTTCAAAAACAAGTGATGTCTGTTAACCAGCAACTTGGCTAGCACGAGTGAACTGTAGCCTAAACCTCATTACTTGGTTAGAGGGAGACCCGTTTCTCAGCAGTACAACAGCAGTCTCTTTGGGTTGATACGGAATAATATAGGTACGTCATATCATGGGAAATTCCTGGAAATATCGCTTGGATTCTTTAACTATTGATACTCAATCATTGTATTGCCAACGTCATGGCACTTTTATTGGTCTTATTTAATACATGCAATAGTTTTCGAGTATTGACGAGAACGTCCAATTTCACAGTCGTGATATTGCAAGTTCATACCACAAATAATCAATTATCGATGCAATATACATTTCAAAATCATTAAATTGTTTTATATAAAAAAAGTTAGTTACGTAATTATCATACCTTATTCTCGTCAAATTGCAACATACATACATTGACCATTATCAATTTTCCTATTAAAACCGACACTAACTGGCATTTACCAACATAGTAGCTAATTTCAAATTACTTTTGCAATTATCGTTTTATTTGCTTATAAATTATTGGTTAAATATTGCATTTTCGATTACGTATCTGTAATGACAAATTGGTCGAAGTGATTAGATGCAATTTAATAATCGAATCGTCAGTATTGAGTGTACCGTTTACTCGTTCGTAGGTAGAGTCATGGATTGGAAGAACTACCATCGGCTGGACGTAATTTACTCGTTTATGGATAACCTGGCATTGGAGTACCCGTATCTATGTTCAGTGAAAGTGATTGGGAAGTCTGTTGAAGGACGAGATTTAAAGGTAATTAATATTTAATCACTCGCAGCATTTGAAACAATGTAATTGACGCTATTGTTCATTTTGATGGAGTTTAACTTGTACATTTATTAACTAATTTACAAGAATAGTCATGATTAGTTAAAATCTTAGCATTTATTTTTCTTCAGCTTGGTGGATTATGGACCTGACTCTCTCCTTGCGAGAGAAGGCCCCGAGTCCCAGCTGTGGGAACATTTAGTGGGCTGCTTATGCATGTATATGAGGATTTTTCTAAACTAAATGAGTTCCTCCTTTGACCATCCCCTGATGGTAAGCGACGCGACGGTGTGGTTGAAAATGATGCACGCTGATCTAAAAGAATCTTATTCAGGCCGACCTTGAAAAGTTCCATATTACATCAATCAGTTTTCAAGAAAGATGAAGTTGGGAAAGAAAAAAGTTGGGAAGAAAGTTTAAATATGTTCTTGTGAAAAATAGATTTAAGTAATAATACTGTGAATTTGAGTTTCACGCAACAGTTGTTTAATTTTAATTGCTTTTGTTGTATTTACAATGTGTGATCGGTCCTGTGCGGTTCAAAATTTAAAGTTTTTGTACAGCATCTTTAGAAAACACGGAGTAAGACTTAAAGTACTGGTGATCGGGGCTACAGATTAGGAGATTTCACTTTCAGGATGTACCTTTTGTGTCTGACCCAAGACTCAACCGCCCTGCAAAAGGCTTTTAAAATTATTGTCATAACACTAAGTGTTTTAGGACGTGGTTATATTCAGTAGTATTATTCAGCAGCTGAGGTCTTATATTGTTGATGGCTGGGAGTAGAAAACACCGATGTTTTTGTTTGATGTTGTGCAGCTAGAGACAAACCTAGGTTCGGCGACTGACAGTATTAGTTAGTAATCTCATATCTCATGTTAGTTTTAGAAAAAAATACTCTTCTTACAATAGAGGCTTAACACTCCGACATAAAGGTACAAGTTCGCGCCGCGACTGCGACGCGAGACCGCGACCGGAGACCAAGAGAGGCACTTGACACTATGGAATTGTATGGGCGCCAGTTCGCGTCGCGACCGCGACCGCGACCTGTCTCGGTCTCCTGTCTCGGTCTCCTGTCGCGGTCTCAGCGCGAACTGGCGTCCATACAATTCCATAGTGTCAAGTGCCTGTCGCGGTCTCCGGTCTCGGTCTCCTGTCGCGGTCTCGTGTCGCGGTCTCCGCGCGAACTTGTACCTTTACATAGACACTTGGCAATATACAGACGGTTGTCAAATAAATTAAATTAACTATAAAAATACTCTTTATTATGTTTACGTAAGAAAGAGTAGGAGTACGCTATTAGTTAATTCGCAGAATCCGCACATCACAGATTATTAAGTTTTGTGATGTTTTTAACAAACTGTAAACTTAATATTTTAATATTCAGGTTACGATTAATAATAACAGATTACATGGTTAAAATTTGTTACATTGTTACTCCAAATGTTTCAAGCAAAATATTCCAGAATATTTCACTAGAACCGAAATAGGTACACGAGTAAAGCTACTTTTGTTTTTGTTTTAAGATGCTGAAGATATCAAACGGAAAGGCGGGTAATTCCGGTGTGTGGTTGGACGGAGCCATTCACCCTCGAGAGTGGATCACCTCCGCTGTGGTCACCTATATCGCAGAATCGCTCGTCAGGACCTATAACGATCAACCCGATAGCGTGACAAATAAAGATTGGTAATTCATTAGTAATTTACGGCTGGTCTAGTCGAGAGAACGGCGACTGCTGATCCGGGGTTCAAATCCCACGCGTGCCACTGTATTTTCGAAGTAATGCCGATAACTTAAAAATGGGAAAGAAAAACATCGTGAGGAAACCGACATAAACCTAGAATCCTTCGAGGTCGTCTGTCATCCACCAACCCGTCCTGTGTCAGCGTGGCGGATTATGGCCCTGACTCTCTCCTTGCGAGTGAGGGGCCCGAGTCCCAGCAGTGGGAACATTAGTGGGCTACTTATGCTTGAATAGAATCAAAGGCTGACTCAAAATTAGAACTAAGACGACTAAGATTTACTCGTAGATGTAGAATCTACGAGTAATTTTTTGCAGGGCTTATAGCCTCTGTAGTCTATAACCCGTGAATAACTGTGAGTAAAAGGGCTGCAAGCTGCAACCCCATTTCATTTGACTCATCAATTTTGTTCACGGGCCTGTAGTCTGTCTTAATCAACATGTAAATTACTATTTAACTAGCTGACCCGGCGAACTTCGTACCACCATACGTTTTTTTTGTCAAACCTTGTCCCAACAATAACAAATCCCTAAAACAAGGAATCATCTAATTTGGTGTAGGCATTCAAAAGTTATGAGCGTAGATACATTTCGAAGATCCATTCGTATATTACCACGACGTTTCGGCAGCGTTACAACTAGGGATTGCAATTGCTGGATCCAGCATACAGCAATCCAGCTGGATCCAGCGCCTTTTTAAATATGCTGGATCCAGCATCCAGTGCTGGATCCAGCGATGCGGATCCGCAAACGTATCAATTTCTATTGTTTAGTTTCGAATTGGCGCCATTTTCAAAACGGCGCGGAGATGTTGCCCCTTTGTCACCATGAAAGTACGCAAAGTTGTAAAACTTTTCAAAAAATCACCCACCAAAGATAATTTATTTTTGCAAAAATATGTTAAAGAAGAGAAAGGTAAAGAACTAAGCCTGATTCTTGATTGCTGCACGAGATGGAACAGTTTCCTTAGTATGCTGGAACGTTTCTACGACCTCAAAGTTTGCATCGATAAAGCATTGATAGACGTCGGTTCCGAAATAAAATTTTCGGGTGATGAATGGTCAATAATCAATGAGTTAATCAGTCAGTCTTCAACCGTTGAAACTGGCTGTTGAAGCTCTTAGCAGAAGAGAGTCCTCATTTATAACTGCCGACACAACCGTGAAATATGTCTTAGACAAACTATATAGCCAGGGCACTACCCTAAGCGCCGAGCTAGCTGAAGCACTACGCAACAGAATAGCAGAACGGCGTCTCTCCGAAGTTACTGGTACGTTAGTGTACTTGAAAAATCCAAAAATGTATGAAGAAGCAGTAAAAAATCTGGCTATTTTCATTTGCCAAAAAATAATGCGACGCAACATACGCTGCTTCAATACTTCGTGTATTGAAGAAGCGATCAAGCGGAACAAAGGCTCGAAAGTGTTCGCAGGAAATCTGTCTCTTGGGCAAAGTCAATTGACCAAACTGCAGACCGACAGTGGTAACATCGTCTCGTCGAAGCCCGAGATTTTGGAGGAAATTGAGTGGTTCTATGAACAGTTATACACCTCTACGCAAGCACAACCTGTCGTTAGCATGGCAAAAGACCCCAGAGCCAAGCTGACCCGACACTTTACCGAAGACATCCCGGAAGTCAGCCTGTATGAGATTATGATGGCCCTCAAACAACTTAAGAACAACAAGGCACCTGGCGACGACGGAATTACGACTGAGCTTCTGAGAGCGGGTGGAAAACCGGTACTTAAAGTCCTCCAGAAGCTGTTCGACTCCGTCATACTTGACGGTAATACGCCAGAAGCGTGGAGCAGAAGTGTGGTGGTGCTCTTCTTCAAAAAAGGTGACAACACCTTGTTGAAGAACTACAGATCCATTTCACTTCTGAGCCACGTTTATAAGTTGTTTTCGAGGGTAATCACGAATCGTCTCGCACGCAGGTTTGACGACTTCCAGCCACCCGAACAAGCCGGTTTCCGAAAAGGCTATAGTACCGTAGACCACATCCATACGCTTCGGCAGATTATACAGAAAACCGAGGAGTACAATCGGCCACTATGTATAGCGTATGTGGACTATGATAAAGCCTTCGATTCCATCGAGACCTGGGTAGCGATTCTGAAACCATTCGGTTGCATCCGACACGGAATCTCATCTCTCCGTCTTTGTCTTATCTGTTTAGCATGACAAAGACCGAGAGATGAGATTCCATGTCGGATGCAACCGAATGGTTTCAGAATCGCTACCCTGGGCAGTGCTTCAGTCTCTCCAGTGATGCCGCATGGACTATCGCCGAAGTTCGCGTTAATTTTGAACTCTTAAACTTTGTACACCTTACACAAGGTGGAACATTTAAAACATTTATTGTATTTTTTCATCCTAGGACAATGTTCTGACAAATAAATAATTTTGAATTTGAATTTAATTTTAAAAGAATTTGTAAGACTGATTGCTATTGATAAGCCGATTAAACATAATACCCCGTTTACATGATTCCAGTCCAGCGACCGAATCCAGCGCTGGATTGCTTACTGGAATAATGGAGACCGGCACTGGAATGCACTGGCACTGGATTGATGCATTCCAGTGCCGGTCTCCATTATTCCATTAAGCAATCCAGCGCTGGATTCGGTCGCTGGACTGGAATCATGTAAACGGGGTATAAACGTTATAAGATATTGCTTACTTAGAAACATTATCTTAAATGTTATATGAAGTTACATGTTATTTAATTTTAACTTGATTTTTTTGATCTCAAATGGTTAAGAAACCAAAGCAAATAGATATAAGGTATCACTAATGAGTGAAAGATTTAGATTATCGTAAGAAGTTCAAATTATTTACTAATAAAAAGTCTTAAAAATGTCGTCTTTTTATTTTCGTTCCACATTTTGCTGGATCCGCGCTGGATCCAGCTGGATTCGGGTCAATCCAGCAAGAATCCAGCTGGATTGAAAACGCTGCTGGATTGCAATCCCTAGTTACAACTTACAACAGTCGTGGTGACGGGAACACTCCTTATATTGTTCCTTAGTAATGTCACAGTATAAATAAATAATACCAATAGTTCATTTTATTTAACATCGCGTTTGATCTTGGGAGAAACCCCGATAATGTCTAGACACGGGTAGGATTGTCGCAACAAAAAACGTGGCACCAAAATAAAATTAAAACATACGGAAGATGTCAGCCCTGAGCCGCGCTCCTGCAATACTAACATTGTTATGTAACCAATGCAGGAGAGCGCTTCCCGCGTCTCACCCCGCACGCCCTGCACGATTGCCCCGTCTAGACGGCTTCGTCAAACAACTGTATGGTTTAATAGACTGTGGTAATGTTTCGGATTCCAGGTATATACTCCCCGTGCTAAACCCAGACGGATATGAGTACACACATACGCATGACCGAATGTGGAGAAAGAATAGAGCACATTATGGGGAATGCGTTGGTGTCGATCTCAATAGAAACTTCAGGTAAATTAGTCACCAAAGATTTTTCTAGTTAGGAGAGATGAGACAAACAGGACATATACCTCATGGTAACCAACTGAACACGCCTGCCCATAACACTATAGCGTCACGCAGCATGTATGAAGAATACAAATCTAACACTGCTCTACGCTTGCTTGATGCTTAGATGATTTGTATCTATGTCCTGTGTGTGTTCAAAATAGCAACAATTAAGTAAAGAAATATCTTCTTTCAGCTATGGGTGGGGTGAGAAAGGGGAAGAAGGGTCTTCTGAGGATCCGGGCAACATATTCTTCAGAGGAGCTAAACCTTTCTCGGAACCAGAAACAGCTGCTGTAAAAGTAAGTTATTCCTAGAAAGTAATTGATAATGAGTTTCACGCGGAATATATTGAAACGAAGTTCCGTATGGTAGGCTTCGAGGAGATAGGGATTTTGCTGCGCGAACGAACTAATAAAATGTGACACGTAGACTTACCGTAGTTCCACATCCGCAGCGGGCACTGTTAATGATGGTTGAGCGGAAGCTGGTACAGTTGTTAGACTGTTCTGTCCTATTCTGATACGATTAAATTTATACAACACTTTAAATAAAATACGTTTTAAAAGACACAAAGTTTTCTATTCTTGTGAAAATTCGATCGGGTTTTTTTTTACATTTTTGACATCACTCACAATTGACACAATTACAGACTTTTGAATAAGTTTGTACTTTTACACAAAAAGTTCCATAACACTTTCCCTTATTCAATAGTCTGCTGATGGAGACGTGAGACCTAGAGCGTCTCGAAGAGGCGAGAAGGTCGGTCTGCACAGAGCTTTCGTGAGAATGTCGGCCACTTGAAGCGTGGTGCTGATCCTCTCTACTTTACAAGCACCTTCTGCAACTAGTTCTCTCACATAGAAGTGACGAATGCGAATGTGCTTGGTTCGTTTGTGAAATTCTGGGTTGTGGGCAAGACGAACTGCTGCTTCATTGTCCACACGTAATATTGGTGTCTCGGTGAGGACGGTCAGATCTTGTAGCACTTTTGTCAGCCAGATTATTTCTCTTCCAGCTTCGCTGGCCGCTACAAGTTCAGCTTCGGCAGTTGAGATCGCGACAGAGGCTTGTCTCTGGCTTAGCCAAGAAATCGTCCCTCCTGAATAACGACAGACGACCCCTGTTGTTGATCGTCCAGTGTCTTGATCTCCGCCATGATCCGCATCGCTGAAGCCTTCAAGTACGCCGGGCAGATGCTGCGCCTTATATTTAATGCCGTAGGAGCATGTGCCTTTTATGTAGCGCATAATCCTCTTCACACGTAGCCAGTCTTCTCTGGAGGGCGATTCTAGTTTCCGAGAGGCGACTCCTACTGCATAAGCTATGTCGGGACGAGTTCCCACCATTAAATATGCTAAAGCGCCAACAGCCTCACGGTATGGAAATTTAGAATTTTCTACTCCACCTTTCCCTGAGTGAGATGGCAGTTCCATAGGCGTCGAAACGGGATTGCAATCAGTCATCCCAAATCGCTCCAGAACCTTCTTGGCGTAGGCTTCCTGAGTAATAAAAATTGAGCCGTCCTTTTCACTGACAATTTGCAAGCCTAGATAGTATGATGCAGGTTTTGTGGTGATCTGCAGTCTCTGCTTTAGGTCACTTAAAAAGGTACTAGCCAATTTCTCGTCTGAGGCAGCTACCAACCCATCATCGACGTATAGGGCGATAAGTAGCTTCCTGCCGTTCGTCTCTTCTTTGATATAAAGGCAACAGTCAGCTTCGCTCTGTCTGAAGCCCATATTCAGCAAGATTTCTTCGAAACAAGAATTCCAGCACCTCGGAGCTTGCTTCAAACCGTAGAGGCTTTTATTGAGCTTCCAGACTTTACCAGAGCCGTCAGCGTAGCCTTCCGGTTGTTGCACGTAAATTTCCTCTTGCAATTTTCCATTGAGAAACGCTGCGCAGACGTCAAACTGAGTTAGGTGCAGGTTTTCCTGTGCGGCAACACTCAATAGGGCTCGAATTGTTGCAAGGCGGGCGACAGGACTAAACGTCTGGTCGTAGTCCAGTCCTTTACGTTGCTTAAAGCCCTTTACGACAAGTCTCGACTTGTACTTGTCGACCGTTCCATCAGGATTCTTTTTAATCCGTAAAACCCATTTGCATGGAAGGGCTTTCCTGCCTTTAGGCAACTCTGTTGATGTCCACACATTGAGGTCTTTGAGGGATTTCATCTCGTTGTCCATTGCTTTGCGCCATTCCTCACGGTCGTCACGCTTTAATGCGTCAGAGTAGTTCGATGGATATGTCTCTGCAGCGCATATGAAGTCGTCATACCTCTGCGGTCTTCTGAGGACATCTCGGTCGCGTAGGTTGTAGCGTGGCGGTGTTGGTTCAGCGTCATGAAATACCTCGTCGTCTTCTTGGCTGGGTACATGAACATATTCTTCCGCATGTTCTCCCTCGAGAATACGTTCATGTTGGTCGGAGCATGTCTGTTCTTCGTCAGACCGGTGAACTCCCTCGGTTTCGTTAGTATTTTGATCTTGATGGGATTCTGATGTGTCGGGCTCTTCCATGTCGTTTGTATTGTTTAGTGGCAATATGAAAGTATAGTCCCTCGTATTTGTGTCTATACTTTCAGTCGGTGGGATACTTTCCCTGATTGGAAGGGGCCTTTCATCAAAAATCACATCACGTGATCGGACGAGTCTATTACTTCCATCATCGATCCAAATTCGGTAACAATCCTCGTCGTATCCGACAAGTCTGCCTCTGGTCGCTTTCTTGTCCCATTTCTTACGTTTTTGTTTTGGAATGTGAACATACGCGGTGCATCCTATAATGCGTAGGTAAATTCTTTCCAAACCAAAGTTCATACGGAGATTTGTCGTTTGCTCTCGTTGGACCAGTTCTATTCAGGATGTAGGCCGCAGTGTTGATCAGCTCCCCCCAGAGCCTCTGAGGCAACGTCTCGTGTGCGTACATCATAGAACGGCCAGTTTCCTACAGAATTCGGTTTTCTCGCTCGCTAACTCCATTCTGCTCCGGCGTGTACGGTGTGACGAGCCTTTGTTGAATTCCATGCGAATCTAGTAGTTTTCGAATGAACTTATTGTCAAATTCGCCACCGCTGTCACTGAGTAGGCATTTAATTGGATGTCCGACAGTCTGGCACTGTTTGAGGACCAAGGTGAGTTTGTCCTTGACCTCCGATTTGTGTCGTAACATATGAACCATACGATAGCCTGTAAAGTCGTCTTTGAATAAAACGTAGTATTTGTATCGCGAGCAGCTCGGTTGGAAAGGTCCGCAAACGTCAGTATGTATCAGTTCTCCTGGCGCTGTAGCTCGAGATCTCGTACCGAATTTCAGTCTATGCGCTTTTCCATAAATACAACCTTCGCATGTATCCTTGTCAAGAGGGAGATCGAGGCCCAGTTCGCGTTTAACTGTGGCTTTTACATGCCTCTTGTTTTGATGCGCGAACCTTTCGTGAAAGAGTTGCATAGTGTCGGCGGTTGCATAGACTTCCGAGGGTGTTTGTGGTGGTATGTTTATAACGTCGAGTCGGTAAAGACCACCCTGCATTTGACGGTGTCCTTTCAAACTCACCTTTCCATTAACAAAGACGGTGCATTCTTTGGTCTTAGAAGTAAATGAGCTGTTGGGATTTCGGTCATGCATCGCTAATACCGAGAATAAATTTTTATTTATGGCCGGAACGTACCAGACGTCTTTTAGGATAACGCGTTGTCGTTTTCCATCGATGTTACTTTCGAGCTCGACTGAGCCTTTTCCTTTGGCATCGACTGCATTGCCATTGGCGGTGGTCACAGTATGGGCAGCGTCGAAATATTCGAAATTCTGTAGTAAATCGGCCCGATTGGTGATATGGCTTGTCGCGCCATTATCTACGTACCAATTCTCGGTGTCTTTCTCAACAAGAAAAACCTTGGTGTGTTCTACGGACATTGTTAAGGCATTTGCAGTGTTGGAGGTTGAGGTCGAGGGGTTGCTGCTTTTAGGAGGTTTGCCATCTCGGATCCACTTCTTGCAGTTTCGGACACGATGGCCGATACCCAAACAATAGTTGCATTTCAACTTTTTATCCTTATTCCTCTCACTGTACGGTGCGCTTGTAGTTATTAAGGCTTCTTCAGGCTGTGATACGGAATTACCACGGCGTGCACGTTCATAGGCGCATAGGTGGCTCGTCAAGCTTTCTATCGTACGGTCCACCTTTGGAATGAGTAGCCAGCTGCTTCTAAATGAAAAATAGGCTTCATCCAGCGTATCAAGGACTTTACAAATCAGGAGCAGCTCAGGTAGTTCCTTGTGATTGTCCCTCATAAGTTCTTGATTGAGATCTGTCCATATATTTTTTAATTTTGACAGGAGTGTGGCTACGTCATCCGTCGGGTCCTTTTTGAAGCCAAAGAAACTCATGCAAAGATTGTAAGTTTTATCTTCATCACAGCCGTCGTAAAGGAGATGAAGTTCTAGCCATACATCACGAGCATGTCTAAAGCGCATTACCTTCCGTAGTGTGTCTTCCTTCAAGTTGGTGGTCACTATCAGAATAGCGCTTGCATCGGTTTTTTCGTACAGCTCTAACTTCGCGTTGTAGGTATAAAGCTCGGCATCTCCAGCACCTGCGGCCGGTTCGGTGGGTCTTTGGAACGAGCCTTCGACTACCTCTAGTGCTTTTGGTACGGTGCGCAACATAGAGTAGACTTTATATATCCATGTGTCCCAATTTGTTTTGCCATCTAAAAGACCGATTTGTAATTTTCCCATTATTTCCATTGTGCTTGGGTCCAATAACCTGTTAATGATGGTTGAGCGGAAGCTGGTACAGTTGTTAGACTGTTCTGTCCTATTCTGATACGATTAAATTTATACAACACTTTAAATAAAATACGTTTTAAAAGACACAAAGTTTTCTATTCTTGTGAAAATTCGATCGGGTTTTTTTTTACATTTTTGACATCACTCACAATTGACACAATTACAGACTTTTGAATAAGTTTGTACTTTTACACAAAAAGTTCCATAACAGGCACGGCTGAAAATCGCTCCATGAATTCTTAGCCTAAAACCTAAAGAAAAGTATATAACGAAAGTGACGCGTAGTATTGCAGCCTGTGATCAGTGTTGCCAATTTTATTTTCCAGAAGATTGTAACATATGTATATAGTAAAGTTAGCAATTTTTTTGCAAATTGTGTAACTTCTATATTATCCGAAGGATCTTTGTTCCTACGTAGTGTCCCATGACACCACACGTTTTTATTTTATATAATCCCATTCATAGATTGCTTCGTTACGTTGTAAACGTAACCAAATACATTTTAGTGAAAACTACAAATTTACGATCTTTTCTGAATATTAATTATTTATATTTTGCCATAGCCAGTAGTCAGTATAACATAATTATATAAAACAAACGTGTACGTACCTACATGGTTTAGTGACTAAAAGCGAAAATAACTGTGTTACACACCTTATTATGGAATTCTATAGTTACGACTCTTCTCGGCAGACCAGTTCCAATTGTTATTTTTAAACTAACCCTTCATTATTACGTATCTCGTAGTTTTACCCGCGTAGTTTTCGTTCCTATTATTTTCTCGTGATAAAAAGTAGCTTGATGTGTTATTCTAGATTATAACTTAACTGTGTTCCAAATTTCCCCACGATACGTTTAGGAATCACCACGTGATCTCAACATGCCAACTTTGACTTTTATAATATAATTTAGTAGCGGTAGGACTCATGGCAGAGTCCACCTGGGGAAGTACTACACCTTTGCCAGTTATTCTACCGCCAAGCAGTAATGGGCAAACATTACTGTGTTCCAGTTTGAATGGCAGTGTTTCCAGAGAAATTACAGGGCTTAGAGATATAATATCTTAGGTCTCTGGGTGACAAGCGCAGTGCAGTGCTAGGTAATGGTTTGGACTCTTCATGTTCCAATAGCTGCGTGTCACTGTGCTGTGGTGTGGCAGGCATGTTGCTTACCATCAGGCACATGTCCTGCTCGTCTCGTCACTCTATGCAATAAAAAAAAAGATTAGTAGGATGGTTGGTCAACAAACCTTCATAAAACAACAAGGGTCTGAGATTGCTAGGTCATTAGACGTGACCATATCAAAACAAGAACAAAATTTATTTCTAATTTTTTTATTGTTTTTGATCATTACCTGACTTTTGTTTCAGAGAATCATAGGGAACTCTGAGACCGACTTCAAGGTTTTCATATCCTTTCATAGTTACGGAGAAGTGATAATATTCCCGTGGGGCTACACCGGAGATCCTTGCCCTAATTACGTTGAGCTACTAGAAGGAGGTACCGCTATAGCTAAGGTGAGCAATTTGCTTTCATAGAAATTAAATAGACAAATTAATATATATTAGTGGGCATTTCACACACAGCGCCACCTAACCCCAAACTAAGCATAGCCTGTATTATAGGAGCCAGACAGCCGTTCTTATACTTATATAATTGTATTAAATACATTTTTATTTTAAAAATCAACACCCCGGCACAGAGCAAAATGTATTAATAACACACATTTTTGCACTAGATGGGAATCGAACCCACGACCTACAGCTTCGCAGGCAGACTTATTACCAACTAAGCTATTAGACCAATCAGAAATAAGCTATTTGATGAGCTTTCATTACAAAACAAGCAGCGTTCCGCAGTTTTACTCGTATATTTCCTGTACCCGTTCGTTTCGAGCAATAAAAGAGTAGCCTAAATTTTATCTCAAGCTATAAATTGATATGTGTACCAATGCTTAGAAAAACTTGCACCTTTTATAAAATAACGAAAGTCTAGGCATCGTGGGCTCTTACTCTATATTATCGGTAAAAAATAATAGATAACTTATTTGTCTTCTTACTATTTCTAGGCAATCCATGACACAAGTGGACACACATACAAAGTGGGCAGCACAAAAGATCTCATGTACTACGCCTCAGGAACGAGCACCGACTGGGCTTACGCAGTAGCCAATATACCCTACTCCTACATGATAGAACTCAGAAGCAAACAACACAGGTTCCTCTTGCCTAAAGAAGAAATCATATCCACATCCTCTGAAATCCTTAATGGAGTTATGAGACTCATGGACTTTGTCGACGGAAAATGCCGAAACTCTCAGTCTTGCGTGTGCCCTAAATGACTAGATCACCCATTAGTGATTATCTCAAAATGTGCTAACAGTATTTTTACTTTACACGCATTGAAACATATTTTTTTCATAGGATGCATTCATTATTATTTATTTCATTTTTAGAAATTTTTGGTCTCGACTATTGTTGGTCAAAGCAATTATGATTCCACCATGTTTGGAAAATACAATATTGAACAGCAAATATTGTGTTTCGTTCAATTAACCTCTCCGCTGTTGTTATGTAAGAGATAATGCATTTAATGAGTAGGCACTTGATACGCATTAACATTTTATCGCTACATAAGTTACTAGGCATATTCAGAATGCAATGACCTGCGCCAAATAGCCCGATGTGGTTTCCAGTATAATGGATACAATCCAAAAGTTTTAACTCATTCGTTCCGTTCGCCAATTTTTCATCGCCAGATTTAATTTAAAACTACCGAGTTAAAAATGTCGATAACTTTATTTACAGTATTATCTTATAATACAGTCAACAGTTTTAAACATTACAAATCAAAATTCACATTCATTAAAATCTAACGTAAAAACACCTATGACAATCACTATGACCGACATCGTATAAACGTGACACGACCACAAATCGTCCGAGTACCGAAAACGTCAAACACGGGACGGTAAACTGCGGTAATGGCAATTGAAAATTCCGAATTCAAAATTCCTGTATTTAGTACGGGCGCCACACGTCGACAGGTCGTCTCTCGGGCGTGACGAGCGATTTGCTGCGAGTTCGGACGCCTTGGTCGCTCCACTCGGGTGAGGCGGGACGCTTCTTTCCAGACACTGAAGCGGTAGACGCTTCATCTTCTCTATCCGGACTGGAAGTGTTAGAGTCTTCTTGCGGAGGGGGCGGTCGAAGCCACCAGTCGTAGCCCCCGTATAGCTGAGAGTAGAGCCACGCTGGCGGTGTGGGGAGAAGCGGGGAATTCAGGAACAGTTGTGCTGCCAGAGCACTATGGAAGAGACTGGAGGGCGCTGGCAGGGGTTGCAGCGGTTTTCTCCTCGTCACGGAGGTAAAAGCACCGGGTCGTTCGTCGGGCGGAGGGCTGCTTGACGCCGTTACGGATATGTCATCGTCTTGAGGAGATTCGGGGCGTGAGTTAGCAGGACTCGTCGTGCTGTGAGCGTGCATTGTTATCGGATTATCCGACGTCGTTTCTGTAACAAAAGTTGATTTCATTGTGTATAAGAAACATGTACAACTTTTACTAATATTATTAAATCATAAAGACATAAAATATAGCAGATTGTGAAATTTTTAAGATTATGTCGCATACTTACAAAATTTAACTGTTTTATTGTCATGTTCAAGTAGTGTGCTTTTTCTAAGATCAGTTAATATTATCTCGCTAGGACATGAAAGTCAATCAAGCGTAGCTTTTGGAAAATGCTCTTTCATAATAGTTTAACATCATCCAAATGTTACTCGATACACCTTTTGTATTGTAATTCATGTAAATTCGTCTTAAATAAAAATAAATAGCGTAGTTACCAGTATCAGTCGGTGGGGGCGCCACGTGTGGCGGTTGCGCGTGCGCCGGTGGCAGCACGTGCGGGGTGAAGTGTGGGTGGGAGGGCAGTAGTGGTGGGGGGTAGTGCCGCGCCAGCGCTCCCCACTCGCTACCCGGCAGACCAGCCAGCTGGTGGGCTATACCTGTGGAGAACGAAAAATCATATTATTCAAACTGGCATATTTTTTGGTACTTCAGAACTTGTATAAACTTATATCTTATTCAGCTGTGTGTGGGTGTTCTCGTCGATGCTATATGGCAAATTCCTTTCCCGGAAATCAGGCTATCTAATACAAAGTTCTATTATTTGACTTGTGGTTACCATGATAATAGTTATTGGCTTTCTATGAGCAGTGCAACTTATATTCCTTATACTTATATAGAAAGGTCCCATATCCACTGCTGCGATATGGGACCTTTCTTACTGAGAGAGAACCAAAGCCAAGTGCGGTTTGGTAGTGACGCATGTCCACGAAAGATTATTTCTTACTTCACAGCTATTTTCTTACGATTACGCCCTCGCTGTTAAAAACAGTCACAAATGTACCTATATTATTTGCTCTTCAAAAAATGTTCAGAGGTGAGGCGAATTTCGAACCGCACGATTGTAAAATCAAATGTTTATGATTTCCCAACATTTTCACATGTTTATTATTTTTGTACAAAATGGATTTGTTATGTTTCTGCGTGGCTGGATATATAAAATAAATAAAGTGCATTGACAAACGTAGGTAAATATGATCGATAGGCAGTAGAAGCCACTTGAGATTATCTTACCCCTTAACTCTTCAAAAGAATCATTTGGATAATAAGATCAATTTAAATATGGAAGCTGGTAAATAATTAGTAAAAACAATATTTTAATACGCAGAACATGTTGTAGATAATTTAATACGATTGCAAAATAAACTATAACCGTAAACCTACATTGCTATAAATATATATTAACCCAAACCGTCAAGAGCATAAAAGCACGGCTTGGAAACCTGCTCAAAATTCAATCAACAAAACAATAGCGTTAAGAGTTATCGCGGAACGCTCGACTAACGCTAACGCGCTGCTTAACGCACTCATCAGAATATTTAAATAATGAGTGAGCAGACTTTGCCGCGCTTCCCCCTGAGCGTCAACTCTATAGACGGAGGAGACAGTACCTAATAATACTCTTATTTTTCGCAAAGTTTGTATAGGTACGTGATAATTTTTCTTGTGTTAATAATTAGAGGTCCGCCCTGGTTTTGCCCGTGGTACTTAATATATATAGCTTACTAGCAGCGCCCCGCGGTGTTACCCGCTAAGTTCGCGTTCCCGTTTATCCGGAATAAAAATTAGCCTATGTGTTCTTTCCGACTATAATCTATCTGTCTTCCAAATTTCAGCCCGATCCGTTCAGACGTTAGGACGTGATTGAGCAACAAACATCCAAACATCCATACATTGACATTTATAATATTAGTAGGATGTTTTTTCGGGATAAAAAAACGCCAGTAATACGCCAGAAGCGTGGAGCAGAAGTGTGGTGGTGCTCTTCTTCAAAAAAGGTGACAACACCTTGTTGAAAACTACAGACCCATCTCACTTCTGAGCCACGTTTATAAGTTGTTTTCGAGGGTAATCACGAATCGTCTCGCACGCAGGTTTGACGACTTCCAGCCACCCGAACAAGCCGGTTTCCGAAAAGGCTATAGTACCGTAGACCACATCCATACGCTTCGGCAGATTATACAAAAAACCGAGGAGTATAGTTGGCCACTATGTATAGCGTATGTGGACTATGAGAAAGCCTTCGATTCCATCGAGACCTAGGCAGTGCTTCAGTCTCTCCAGCGATGCCGCATCGACTATAGTTAGACTATATCAAAGTGTTGAAGTGTATCTACAGCAAAGCCACAATGTCTGTCTGACTATTGCACAAAACATATCCAGCTACAGAAAGGCAGGGAGATGTTAAATCTCCGAAACTGTTCACTGCCGCACTGGAAGATGTTTTCAAACTACTGGACTGGAACGGATACCGCATCAATATCAACGGCGAATGCATCACTCACCTTCGGTTTGTCAACCAACATAGTCATTGTAGCGGAGTCGCTGGAGGACCTCGGTGCTATGCTCAGGGACCTCAGTAAAGTATCCCAGCAGGTAGGTAGGTTTGCAGATGAATATGGACAAGACGAAGGTCATGTCAAATGTTCATGTCTCACCTGTACCGGTTAATGTTGGGAATACCACACTCGAAGTTGTTGACGAATACGTCTACCTGGGTCAAAAGATCCAATTAGGTAGATCCAACTTTGACAAAGAGGTCAAGCGAAGAATCTAACTCGGATGGGCAGCGTTCGGGAAACTTCGGCACATCTTACCAAATACCCCAATGCCTAAAGACAAAAGTCTTTAACCAGTGCGTGTTTTCAGTGATGACTTATGGAACTGAGACGTCGTCCTTCATTGTGGGCCTCATAACAAAGCTCAAAGTCACACAGCGAGCTATGGAGAGAGCTATGCTCGGAGTCTCTTTGCGTGACAGAATCCGTAATGAGGATATTCGCAAAAGAACGAAAGTGCCCGACATACTAGCTCAAAGAGTAAGCAAGCTGAAGTGGCAATGGGCAGGCCACATCGCTCGCAGAACTGACAACCGATGGGGAAGAAAGGTTTTCGAGTGGCGACCACGAAATAGAGTATCCCAACAGGTAGGTTTGAGGATGAATATGGACAAGACGAAGGTCATGTCAAATGTTCATGTCTCACCTGTACCGGTTAATGTTGGGAATACCACACTCGAAGTTGACGAATACGTCTACCTGGGTCAAAATTTCCAATTAGGTAGATCCAACTTCGAGAAAGAAGTCCAGCGAAGGATCCAACTCGGATGGGCAGCGTTCGGGAAACTTCGGCACATCTTTGAGTCCAAAATACCCCAATGCCTAAAGACAAAAGTCTTTAACCAGTGCGTGTTTCCAGTGATGACTTATGGAACTGCGACGTCGTCCTTCACTGTGGGCCTCATTACAAAGCTCAAAGTCACACAACGAGCTATGGAGAGAGCTATCCTCGGAGTCTCTTTGCGCGACAGAATCCGTAATGAGGATATTCGCAAAAGAACGAAAGTGGCCGCCATACTAGCTCAAAGAGTAAGCAAGCTGAAGTGACAATGGGCAGGCCACATCGCTCGCAGAACTGACAACCGATGGGGAAGAAAGGTTCTCGAGTGGCGACCACGAACCGGAAGACGCAGTGTTGGACGGCCTTCCACTAGATGGACAGATGACCTCGCAAAGGTCGCTGGAAACCGCTGGTTGCGCAGGACCGTTCGTTGTGGAAATCTAGGGGGGAGGCCTATGTTCAGCTGTGGACGTCTTGCGGCTGATGATGATGATGATGATGATGATGAGATAATATTTCAAAGGTGGTACTTAGTTTGGCCTGTTTTTTCGAATTCAAAAGATATTTAATTTGTTTTCCCACTTTTTGTAATAACAAAATTTATAATAAAAAAGTACTTGTTATACCGTGTAATGGTGTTACAATAAACGAACGTTCACTTTAAAATTCTCATCAGGAGTTTTGAAATTTTCAATAAATAACAGTGAAACACGAGACCTCCTATACTGTTATCTTGTACAACAAACTTGTTACTCTTGACACCTTATCTCCACTGTGGCACTCCTCAATTGTTACCTACAAACGGCTTCTTTGACGTCTGCTTTGAAATGTTTGTGAAGAGGAATTAAAGCTATTTATACGGAATTTCATTGCAATATTGTTCAACTTGGTTTTGACTATAAATTCGGCTACGTAAATATCTGCGCTGAAAAAGTAATTTTTTCTTAAATAAATTTTCCCAAAATTAACTTTTCTTCCGATGTCTTGGCACGACTTTGGCTATATCAAATGACTTTGCATAGAGCCCAGCAAGATAAAGAACTGAAAGAGCCTGGGATATTGTAGTTGTCTAAAATACTGGCAGTGATGACTACCTACAATCAGGATACCCATGTTGGTATGCTTTATACTTTCCATAAAATAAATCTACTTGAGGTTTGTAATCGAGTTCATATACGAATTAGATACTACTGTCTGTAAATGACTATTAATTTTATGGACAATTGTATGCCCGATGTAAATGAATTAGTAAATGCTTTAGGTAAAATATAAAACGTAAATTTTACTTTTTTATTTTTCACATAAATATAAATCATTATTATCAAGACTGAAAAATATTACGTACAACCAAAAAGCGTGTTGATTACATTTTTATAGCTTCGATCACAACCATAAAACAAAAATAGGAAATGTGTTTTGGCGTCATAATTTTCAGTTGACATTTTTAAGCGCATAAATTAACAAAGTTCGCCGACGCGACCCCGTATATTCGGCTTAACCCTATAACACCCACCTTGGGTAATTCCCACCCCGGACCAACCCGACCCTTTCAGCAATAGAATAAATTACAGGCCGTTTTATGTCGCAGATACCGTCGCAACGAAAATGTGAAACACATTATTTTGAATCCGACCGCTTAGCCTTTATAGGTGTAGTGCTTTATGAGTTCGCTGCAATTAGACAAGCTGCTTTTAAGGATTAGGATAAAGCCAGGGTTAATCCCGTCTCGAGGCTGGCTTTTACGATAACGATACGAGATGTCGAATCTCTGTCGATAAGCTACATTGTTTCGTGACCGGTTTTAGTACAAAGGAGTTTAATAAAACCCTGCACTTTATCGCGCTATTTGAATAGCGTTTAATTCTGGCATGAACAGCCAAGAGGCGGTATTTAAGGCTTTCTTCGAGCTAAGAGCATCCGCTTCGTAGACAATACCCGCCTCGTCCCAGCAGATGAAAAATAAAACTCAAGATTACCGCCAAGTCTGGGTAACTGCTGCATAGCGCACGTAAAACAGTTAAATAGTTGGTTTGCATTTTTCTCTCTCACAAGTTTCACTGAGATAAATTAGTTAAAATGTAAAAATGTATATTTTATAAAATCTTGTTTGTTTTACTTTTATAGGTTAACACTCGACCGGCATCTCGCTTGATGTTAAGCGACGATGCGGTCTACGATGGAGCGTGCTAGCCTAAAAAGACGGATTCACTCTCGATTTTAAGACACTAAACAAAGTGAGATTCAAAGTCATGGGCCAAGAGTGCCGTGTTCACAAAATATTGTTTACATATGTCACATACTGGCACGCCCCGTTATTTTACCCGCTCAGTTCCCGTTCTTGTAATTTTCACTTTGCCGTTCCACTTTCGTAATAAGAACTTTGCTATTACACCGAGTCACAAGTCTTGGGGTCTACTCGTGATTTCTCTCTCTGTCACACGATGGACCCGGCACCCGCACGGTGAATCCATGGAATGCTAAGAAGTACGTCTCTTGTGGAAATTTGCTAAATTTTGCCTAAGTTTGTATATCCTGATGGACTTCATATGAGTGTATTCAAGTCTAGAGTGCATCGTTTTCTACTAGATTAGCGCGCTCTATTATATACCTTAACATAAGGCGAGATTGCGGTCCAGTGCAAACCCATTATTTATCAATAAAAAATATACGTATGAAAACACTAAATTTATTAAGATTTTAAATAAAAAAACATCACCAGAATTGATGAACCCAATTTTGATGTCAAGCTCCAAATATAATAGACTCGAACACACCAGACGATTTAAGATTCTTTTCTTATCCATGACATGAAAAATGGTGAAGCATCGTTTCATTTCGTATTCCCCGTTGAAAGATGCAAAAGAAAGGGCAGCTACAGACGATGTCTATTCGTTAAAAATGTTGGAATTCTTTGTATTGTGAGCTTTGTGTAATCGTAGAATACCGCGACCGAACAGACTGAGTCCGTAATTAGCCAACGGACGGCGTATCTAGGCGGACAATTTTAGATGCTGAATCTTACTTAAGATACATTTCGTTCAGAAACGTACTGAGAAATCTTGTTTCGATTTTGGTGAACAAGATTATCGTAAACTGTAAGCTATTCAATGGGTTATTTAAAAAAAAGTACAATAAAAAAAAATGTTAAACTGAGTACCTACTAGAAGACGATACATTAAAGTCATACATTATTGCACCCATCAACTACCTAAGTATTTGCTTGTTTCATTTTGTGTAAAAATACATACATTTTAACAATAGAATATTCCATGACTTTCTCGTGAATGAAGACAAATGACATCAGCGATGCCATAACGAACATATTTAACGAATAGATATTATTATTTGCCAAAATATACTTCAATTAAACCAATTGATTAAAAACCCCAAATTTATTCAAAGAGAAATTAGTTTTACTTAAGTTTTCTTCAATTCCTTTCACAGCAATCACCAATAATTCAACCCCTGAGTGCTGAGTACTGAATACATACATGTCAACAATCATGTCATTAGCCGGTACATTCCAGAGGTGGTAATTCAAATTAGCTATTCCGCACTAATAAGATAGGATGGCATTACGCCTGTTAGCGCCCAGTAACTAGCAGGTACTTGTATTTACATAATCTATTGTCATGATTAAGATAGAACACAGTATTTAATTAGATGATACTACTAATTTTACACTGCACCTGACCTGATACAATTCTATCAATTTTCGATTAGACAAATATTTTGCACACCTAATTTCATAATTGTTATTATGCTATCTCTTGTTTTATAAGATTGTATGGGTCTCGGAAAAGCGGGAGTGTTTTATAGTTGATGTTTCTAAGATCCGAACAAAGAGGTTTGACGCCACTTTTTGATATAGTATAGAGTGACAAGACAAGCAGACTGCTCATGACAATACAGTGACACGCAGCTATTCGAAGAGTCCTAATCATTACCTAGCACCGCAGTGCAGTGCTAGGATAGATATAAGATGTTTTCTCAGTCAGAGATATAACATGTTTTATCTCTATGCCCTTTATACAAACAGTTACATTGTGTAATATATTGTCTGAAAGGATTATTCCCAATGGATTTAATCTTCAAGTCGAGAGCGAATTTTAGTTAATACATATCAGGTAAACATGCTACATTGGATATCGCATGTTCATTGGTCACTAACAGTTGACTTAAAGATGGTATTTATTCATAAGCCTATCAAATATGTATTTTTGAGACACACCAGTATTCTTACGATCCATAAAAGCCAGCGGTGAAGTTTTCACTACTTATATTCTACTTACTTGATTGATTTTGCAGTATTATACGAATATTTATAGTAGAAAAAATCCTAAAAGTATCAAACCTTAATGGCGACGCTATCAACAGATTGGCCGCATCCGAAGACGTGCCAGTGCGCTACATTGCCCCGGACGAAGGGTTTTTTCCGACTTTGAAAAATCGCGCCGCTGCGAGAGGGTTGAATCCAAACATTTTAATGCCATTTGTTAGATTGCGTCTTGCATTTTTCCTCTAATCCCGTGATAATCCGCGAAGACGGCCGAAAGGAACCGGATTAAAGTATTCGCGCTTTAGTGTGATTCCGATGTCCCTAGATTAGGGCAAAGGGATTTTTTTCAACGACACTCCGAGACCCTCCCGTGATTAGAGAAAGGGTTGGTAAAAGCTCTTCCGAGTAATTATTTTACATTTCTCGGAGCACCCACTCGTGCCACGCTCCGATGGTTGCCCTTTTCTTTTGTTATCTAATACTAGATATTAACAGGTTGTAAAATGAGTTCGCACGTAGATTATTTTTATTCTTCTTTTTAGTTATTACTTGCAGTGTTCAGTGGTTTTACCCGCGTAGGTCCTGTTACCGTAATTATTGTATATGTTATTCAGATCATAAATTATCTATGTTAAATTATCTTTTTTTTTTTTTTTTTTTTTTTTTAACTTCTATAGGTTTACACTTGACCGCCATCTCGCCTGATGTTAAGCGACGATGCGGTCTACGATGGAACGTGTTTACCTAGAAATAACTGATTCACTCTCGATTTGAAGACACAAAGATTGTAACCATCGGGGAAAACCCACTCAGGCAACGTATTCCACAGCCTAGACGTTCTTATCACAAAAGTAGAGTCACATCTCTTCGTTCGTGTCTTTGGTCTTTGTCTACATTTCTATGTCATATCTATGTATAAAATGTAAACCGGATCCGCTTGGCTGTTATGCGTGATTAAGCATCAAACATCCAAAATTTTATAACATTAGTAATATGTGCTTGTTTTACACCATTGTATGGCAAAAGCATCCCTGCTCTCCTTCCATTTTTCTACAGCTAATTCAGTCCTGTCTTCCCGAAGTCTTCCCATCGTATTTTTGGTTTGCCGCGTCGTCGTTTGCGACCTAGATTCCACTGCGTGCTAATTTTGACCAAATTGATTACGTTTATTTAGTTATTTTTTTATGGTATAGAGTGATGAGACAAGCAAGACATGTGCCTGGTGGTAGGCACCAAGCCTGTTCATAACAGCACACTGACACCCAGCTATTGCAATATGAAGAGTCCAACCCATTGCCTAGCTGCAATGCGATCGTTACCCAAAGATATAAGATGTTTTATCCCAACGCCATGCCATTTCCATGGAAACATTACCAGTACTTCCTCAGGCGGAATCTGCAAAGAGCCGTACCATACATATCATACTTAAGAGATGATTATTGATTACCTTATATGTTTCATCAATTTAATATTATTAAATAAAATTGCAAAATCAATTTTTGCAATTTTATTACTGTCTACTGCGAAACCTGGCTGCCTCATTTTTTTTGTTGATTTTTTTTTATTTAAATTTTACAGCTCCACAGACTCCGGGGTCCGTGACCTTTGTCAATCGTTTTCTTTTTGTTACATGAGTCTTGGATTGGAGAAGAAAAGGAAATAGGGGAGAGTAGGGAACATTTTCTTGCTAATTCTAGGACTATTTTATTTTCTAAGTCGCCTCCTCCCGGCTCAGCGCCTCCACCACGACTGCATTTCTATCCTTGATGGCCATCTGCAAATTGAACTCTCGGATGGTCTTCGGTGTTGCAGCTGTGGCTGCCTCATTGGAAAAGTGTGTTTAGTTGGTTTCACAAAATGTATGAATTGTATGGTGTATCCGAGAGAGATAGTTTAATTTATAATTTTATTGAAGTCGGTATTTGTGTTTTCGGGGAAAAGTCCATTAAAAATTATCAAAACACATAAAATAGTCAACTAAATACGGAGGCTGATAATTAAACGAAGTTCCCCGGCAGTGTGTCACATAATCTCTAGCCAACTACTAAGATTGCCGTTTTGTTTGTTTCCAGCGCGCCACGTTTAATATCCTTACGGGAAAGTTTCTACTTAAATTAATTTTGGTAGTTTCTGCTGTCGGAATCACATGCGAGGCTTAACGCGCGTTTGTTTAGACGTGTATGGAAATGTGTAATGAGATTTGATCAGGGCAGATACTTGTATGTTTTTCATTCGTTAATTTAATTAGACAAAAGTAAAATAAACATTTAAATATGTACATTCAATATCGACTCCTTTTTCAAGTCAGTTGATGATTGAAGACTTAGTTTTTATAATATTCGTATAATTATCGTATAAAAATGTTTGTTACATTTTTTTATAGTAACTGACCCGTCAGTCGTGGATTTGACACGAGACGGTTATTTGTGTGATGAGTACTTGTGGTTGAATGAGGTTTGTTCAATGGTTGGGTGTTTCTGTAATGTATATGTTAAATGCGATTTTACGTCCATTTACGGTTTTACGTTGGATAAGCATTTTTTTAATTTTTTTTTGCATTTCAGATAAGCCAATATATCGTTTTTCGCTTTCGTAAAAAATACTCTGTGAACAAATTTAGACAAGAAATGCTATCCTACTAATGACATGAATGTGAACGTTTGGATTTTTGTATGTTTTTGTTCTATTATATCAGTTAAATGAAACATAATTGGCTATAAATTGGAACGTAGATAAATTTTAAGAGATACTAGGGTATACTTTAGGCTACTTTTTGTCGCAAACATTTATTTAAAATGTTTGCGACAAAAAGGTAAATTCATTTGTGACTAAAGTCTTAAAAAAGTCACGGGACGATAGACTAGTCTAGTTCGTCTCTAGTCGACGTATAAAACACAATCAAGAAACCTAAGCTCAAGATAAAAATTGGTTTAGGTGACTATGTTAAAAATCTAAGTAAAAACTTTATAAAATGTCGCCTTCCTCGGCTAACCTTGTCTGTAGTCTAATTTTCTTTATGCTGCTGGAAGGTTGCCTGAAAAAGACACCTCTCAGCAACAAGACCGTCATTTGTGTTGCTAGTTTATAAGTATTTTATATTTTTATAAATAAATATTTCCGTTTTGTTTGTGTTATAATAAAGAGTTTCTGTCTATTTAATGTCGATGAGAAAGAAAAGTTTCCCGAACTACTAAGCCATAGTTCCCGTAAACATGTAAAGATATTTTAGCAGGAGCCATGACGTCACAGCCAGGAGCCACCAAGATGGATGCCGTCGTCCATCATAAGGTTAATAAGAGGGCTCCCGAACTAACGACGCCGCTTTGTCAACGTGCCTTACGCGTCAGCCATCTTGTACGCCATGTTGGATTTCAATCTGCTTAGAGCTTAATGAATTTGCGTCTATTGATTTTGTTTAACCCCTTTTTGTTTTGCTTAATTAACCTTTCGTGGAAATAGTAGCCGTGACGGGGGGTTAAGGTTGTTTGTTTGCGTTGTGACAAAATAGGACTTCATTAGGTTCGGGAGTTGTTTTAGAGTTACGACAGTTTTATGCCGGCGTGTTAGACGAAGTTATGGTGGCCTAGTTCTGAGAATGTCTGATTTACTATCGTTAGGTCGTGGGGTTCGAATCCCACTTTCACCTATATTATTAAATATTTTATATATAAGTTCATCATCACCACTGGCTTTAACACTGGCGGAAAACATCGTGAGGAAACCGGAATATTAAAAAAAATCAACAGGTTTACATATGACCATCTCGTCTGACGACGATTTTAACCTACATGTACTTTTATAATACTAGCAACACTCCACGCCTTTACCCGCGTTATTCCGGTTCGTGACTGAGTTCCACATCGCAACCCGATCCGTTCAGTCATTCCGTCGCGATTGAGCTACAAACATCCAAACTTTTGCATTTATAGCATTAGTAGGATAATTTCCAGCGTAGTTAGAACGTTACTCGACTGAGGAGGTACTTCTGGGGAATAATTAACAAGTGATTCTCGGCTTATTCAGCGTGGTGGATTATGGCCTTAACTCTCTCCTTGCGAGAGAAGGCCCCGAGTCCCAGCAGTGGGAACGTTTAGTGGGCTGTTGATGTTAATTCTCGGCTAGAAAGCCAAGGTCATAAGATTGGCCTCGTGGCTTAGTTGGTAGTAGCCCTGCCTGCGAAGCTGAGGGTCGTGGGTTCCCACCCAGTGCAAATATTTGTGTGATGAATTCAAATGTTTGCACTGTGTCTGGGTGTTTCTATGTATAATAAGTATGTATTTAAATCTATATAAGTATTATATCAGCTATCTGGCCGCCATCACACAAGCTTTGCTTAGTTTGGGGTCAGATGGTGTTGTGTGTGAATTGTCCACCAATTATTTATTTATTTATTTGGGATAACGACTGGGTTAAAATATATCAAACTAATTAGTCCATCAGGTATATTATGGGAAAATATGGCACACGTACTTTTTGTTTTATGAAATTACTAGCAGTGCCCGCCGTTTTACCCGCGTAGTTCCCGTTGCCGTTGTTCCCGTTGTTTTATCGGGATAAAAAGTAGCCTATGTGTATTTCCAGACTATAATCTGTGTTCCAAATTACAGACCAATCTGTTCATAGTTCATACGTGACTGAGCAAAAAACATCCAAACACTGACATTTATAGTATTAGTAGGAATAGTAGGATTAAGAATCTACAAAGATATTGTTCAACAAACTTCCAGAGTGGAGGTTGTGGCGTCACTGTATCGTAAAAATCCTGCCATGACGTGACGTAATTTAATGAAACGTGTTTTTTTAAGAAGAAGAATACGTGTATTGTTAATTATCAAATTGACGGACTAATTGACTTTTGCGGACGGATTGATCTGTTTCCCAGATATCTAACATTGCCTTTTTGTTAAAAACTCCTTTATCACATTCCCATTTATTTTTAATGTAGTAATGAGTGACAGCACCAGCAGATGTGTCTGATGGTAGAGATAGAGTCACCTTATTTATATATTTATGACAGACATACAAATTCGTAAATTAAGTATTCACATTTTATGTATTCATACAAACGAGAAGCAATATTGAGTTATGAAAATTGCATCGCATTTGAGTTAATGGTGCAAGAGTCATCATTGCGCGAATTCATTTCAAGTAGAGATGTGAAATGTTAATATCGATATCGAATATCGACAGAAAGATGTATACATATGTATATTCGGGACTTCGGTTTTTTTTAAATAATGAAATGAAACTCATTTAATCCAGTATATAAATCCAAATATATTATTTTTTTATTATAACTGAAATAATGTTGTGTATTAAATTAATGGATAACATTAAATTAAATATTATAAAATTGCGCTTGCACATCTGAACTTTTTTCTAAAAGCAGATTTACAAAATTAGGGGTTGCTTTAATGGTAAAAAACAAATAAGAGGGAACATAAATATTCGCATAAAGGTATGTCTTGAGGCATGCGTCATCCGCCGACTCTTATTTTACCAGCATAGTAAATAATTATTACCTTGTCTCTCTCCTTGTTAGAGAAAGCCTTAAGTTCCAGCAGTGGAAACATTAAGCAACAAATTCATAATTTAGTTATTCATATTATAAAAATATATTTAATAAAACACTTATAATTAGTTCCACAAAACAATATAAAGAATCCCAAGTTGTTTAAAATTACGATTAGTTTACTTTTTACAAATTTGTCAGGAGAATCAGATAAAATATAATTTCACAATGCCCGATGATTGATGTCGATAACATTAACAGGTAATATCTCTACCGCGTCATTTTCACGTTTAAAGGTAGTGTAAAAGCGCGAATCACGTCATACAAAAGCCTGTATGAGGTGGGAGGGACATTTAAAATTTACAAATGCGTAATTATGCACCCGCATTGTCGCGGGGGAAGGGTTAACCCCCTCCCTGCCCCCCACAATCCCTGCTTCCGGGCCTAATGCTATATTTAATTTTCTCTAAGGCTCCCTCCCTCATTAATAATGCGAAAGCTGTGACTTTAAGTGGCGCTCACACGACGCTGAGGCTGAGGATGCGCGAACGTAGATATATGGATGTCGCATCTCGGATACATAGCTGACAAGTGCTATGCTGCCTTCGATGTCTAACTACAGTTATTTTTTTACAAATAAAAGTAGACTAGAAACTATTATTAATGAATTTAAATATTTACATATAAAACAAATATAAATACATATAAATATTTACCCATCTCAAAAAAGGAGGAGGTTCACAATTAAACTGTATTTGCCTTTTGTACGTTACGCGATAGCTCCGCCTATGTTAATGTGTTTTTTTGTTTGGTAAATCACTTTGTTTCACAAGTGGTATTAAATATATCTTATCGAAATTGGTTCAACAGTTTTTGGAAATTTGACATGAATGTAAAATTTGCATACATCGATTATTCCGAAACTTTGCTGTCTTATTGAATTGTGTTTAGCTGGTTTCAAAATGTTTAATGCCAGAGTTTGATTTCAAATACATAGAAGTTGGTGTTTGTTATTCTAGAGATTTATTATTTTCATTCTTTATTCATTAAAATTTAGTTTTGTGCTGACAATATAAACCAAAGCTCAGAGAATCAGTAAAAATATAATACAACTTAACAATTAGTTACAATTTAAGAATTATCACATTCGTGATATTTTTGAATTTTTGAATCCCGGCTGCACCTATAAGAACTTTTTCAAGTGTATTTGCACAAGTTTGTCTTCAACGGTGAATCCTAGCCTATGCGCTATTCTTGTATTTAATCAAACTCAGTTCCAAATTTCTACCCAATCCGTTCATACGTTCCGACGCGATTGAGGTACAAACATCCTAATATGTAAACATCCTAAGTTTCGCATCGATACTAATTTTATAAAAAGCTAAAGGGTTTAGTTGTTTGAACGCGCTAATCTCAGGAACTACTAAACTGATTTCAAAAATTCATTCACCGTTGAAAATGTGCGTAATCCCTGAATGTATATAATATAATGTAGCATGGGTAAAGCCGGGGCGGACCGCCAGTTTATAATACAACTAAAGTAAGAATATTAAATTTGATCGCTAGATTTTTACATGACCTAATTTCTCGACTTCTCCAAATTTTTCCACATCCAGTTAGAAAGTTGCGTCTATAAGAGCATCTGCGAACGTGAGTGTGTATAATTTATCATGATTCCGACGGGTTATTGGTACTCGCAGCTAAGAGGGCACCGGCCGTCGCTCACTTCGCTCACTCTGCTCGCTTCGCTCATTCCGCTCGCTCCGCTCATCAGCAGCGAAACAAGAGTTAACTGGAGTGTGAGGGTGGGTGGTAGAAATTGTTTTAAGAGAAGTGTCTAATTTAAATCGAGTACTTTTGGCTTAGATGAGTCGGAATGCAGCTGTGAAGTGATGAATACCTTTGAATGTACTTATCCGATTTTTCAGTCTTCTCTCGTCATTAGCGACGATGCGGTGTACAATAGAGAGCGTTTATCATGAGTTATTCTAAAAGAAATTTATTGAAACTGCTCTCCACTTCACGATTGTCCCATAGAGAGCAAAATACTCAGAAAATACATACCACAGTTTAGATTGACAGACTCTTTATTGACACACCAAAAAAATTACAATAGTGCGACAGTTAGCGGCCCTATCGTTGAAGGCGATATCTTCTAGGGAATCTTAGTATGAAAAATAATGTGAGGACAAGTTAAAATACGGGTTGTAAAAAAAGGGAAACCCCATGTATATGTGATTTCCGTTTTATGTAACTAAAATAGAAAAAAAAGTTGGATTAAACGTTTTTTTCACTCTCTACTAATCCTTTCAATAGTTTTTGCTTGAAAAAGTAACAAAAATCCAAACGTACACACGAACTTTCGTACTTATTTATAAAATTAGTGAGATATCAAAATGGCACAATTTTTAAAACAGAAACTGTATTAAAAAGACGGTGATCGTTCAAAAGTGTTATCACTATCTAAATAGAATTAACAGAAGCTGATTCCGAGAGCGCTACACGTAGTGATGCAAGGCGCGGAGTGTGTAATTGAGTTACAGCCCTTTGACACCCGCTTTAACGAGGTTCCCGGCACTTGCGTGAGTCTTACGACATTTTGGATAATGCAAGTAATCCGACGGAATAAGATTTGGATGTGACTGTGTTTGATAAGTTACATCTTGGAGAGTTGAACTTCGTCTAATTGGTTTAATATTTTAGTAGTGGTAGGACTCTTAGCAGAGTCCGCTTGGGGAAGTACCACACCTTTGCCAGCTATTCAACCGCCAAGCAGTAATGTGCAAGCAGTACTGTGTTCCGGTTTGAAGGGCAACGTTTTCAGAGAAATTACAGGGCTTAGAGATATAACAACTTAGATCTCTGGGTGACGAGCGCAGTGCAGTGCTGGTAATGATTTGGACTCTTCATGTTCCAATAGCTGAGTGTCACTGTGCTGTTATGTGGCAGGCATGTTGCTTACCATCAGGCACATGTCCTGCTCGTCTTGTCACTCTAACTATAAAAAAATTGGGTGAAGTTTGTGTGAGCGTGACTGCCATTTTTTTGGTTATAACTCTTTAACTCCACTTTAAGGAGGTTCCCGGCAGTAATGTAAGTGTTGTGGAATTTTGGAAATTGAAAATATCCGACGGAATCAGATTTGAATATGATGTTCTTTTAATCTTCAATCATGGTACAAATCTGGTTTAACAAATTGATAATTTCAAATCGTTTCGAGTCCTTGCAATAATTCAGATATTTGATTTATCATAATTATTCTATGTCAAAGCTAACGAGGCTACCAGCTCGTGCCTTTAGTCTTGCTGCATGTTTACTAATCTAAACTTCTGACTCTCTGATTGAGCTTAATTTAATTCTGCAGTTCTTCTGATAAAATTAAACCTTAAAAAGGTTTATGGATCCACAAACTTGAAATTTTATCAACCCTTTGATTTAGTTTTAGTCAGTTAGAAATTCTGTAGTTTATTATTGTATTTTATTATTAACTAGCAGCGCCCCGCGGTGTTACCCGCGAAGTTCTCGTTCCCGTTGTTCCCTTTATTTTTGACGTGATAACGTCTTATAATTCGATGAAGCCGGCTGCACGCCCGCAAAACATGACATCATGTGCCGTTACCGCCGTTACCTCGCCGCATGACGTCATCAGTACCATTCCATCAGTATTTTGTCACGTTTAACTATCGTCAGTAAACCGACTTTACAGACAACCTTTTTTTTCGGGATAAAAAGTAGCTTATGTGTTCTTCCAGACTATAGTCTATCTGTGTTCCAAATTTCAGCCCGATCCGCGTTCATACGTTAGGACGTGATTGAGCAATAAACATCCAAACATCCATACATTGACATTTATAATATTAGTAGGATTATAAACATTTATAATATTAGTAGGATAGTCGCCAGATACTTAAATTATAACTTTACTGCAATGTTCAGTGCAAATTGTGGGCGTCGTAGTTGTAGTACGCCGCCGCCGCCTAGCGACGCCCGTAGCCGTCGCTACGAGACGCGTAGCAGGGTCGCGAACTTTGCCCCCGTAGTCATTCCTTAACTAGTATAGCTAGCTATGATGCTATACTAGTCAAGTTTATATCAATTAATTACTTGAATCGAATCAATATACTAATAACTACATAATACTGCGACTAGAGTAAACGAGATCTAAAGAAAATTTCCATCTGTACTTTCATTCAAACGTATATTTTTCTTTCTTATTTTTGCTAGTCTTATTAAGTCTAAACTGGACTGTATTTTTTTGTATAATAAAGAAAGAGTTTTTTGAAGTGAAAACTTCTTTAGGCGCGCCTAGACAGATTTTTGTGGGCTGTGAATTGAATTCCGGTTACACCCGTGTAGTTTCCAAGGTAAGCTATCAAATTCTAAGTTAAGTTTTCACTTCTATCGGCAGTTTTTATGACTGCCAATTTTTTTTTCTTTATTGACGTACTAGCACCTAGTTTATTTTTATAACAAAATGTTACGAAGTAATTTTAATTCATAATTCATGCAATCCTTCTGATGGCTAATTGTAACTATCGTCAAGCAACATCTGAAACGTCAACGGTTTTAATAATATCTTCAAAGTAACTTAAACTTCTTTCAACATTTCATTTCAATTTTCATTAAACTTATAAACGCTTCAAAACGCTAATATTGTAATTTTAGAAGTTTGTATGTATGGTATAGGGATGTTTTTACTCTATTAAGCAAAACCTACTCAATAGATATAGATTGAATGTTATGCAAATATATTTTATAGTTTGAAATAACCCAAAAGCTGCTTTTTATCGTACAATAATAATGGGTTCCGGAACTATGCGGTTAAACCGCAAGTCGCTACCCGAATGATAAAATCACAGAAATCTAAATAATTTACCTTATTATTTAGATTTCTGTGGATAAAATGTTACACTTATTACGTATACACACTTGCATATACACTGTACAAGGTACATACCTACATGTACAATTGTACAGGTTGCCAAAAGTATACAAGTACCTGAAACTATCTTGTGAAACATTTGTGTACGATTATTTTAAATTACACTACACAGTTTGTATTATTGACAGTACCTGGGTTACCTAGCTTTGCTCAGTGTAAACACTGAGTAGGTATACTTAGATACCTACAGATAGAGGGCTCCCAGTAAAAGATTTTGTCATAAAAACTTAAATATAATATAAAAAATAGATACTTATCGTATAAAATATAATAAAAATACTGAACCTGAAAAAAAACCAAGCAGCCGTCTGGATTCGAACCCGGATCTACCGTTTCGTGACCACCCGACTCCTCACCTGAGCTATTACACTGACACGCGTGGTGGCGAAATTTACCGTCGCATTTTAATGTCTAATGTAACCGTTTTTCATTGTCTAAAAACGCGCATAAAATACGTTTCTTGAAAATTAAACCTAGCTAGATCGACTTATCGTCCCCGAATCCCCCTGCATACATAATTTCATGAAAATCGTTCGAGCCGTTTCCGAGGTTCAGATTCTATATATATTTATATACTTGCAAGAATTGCTCGTTAAAAGGTATGAGATGGAATGATTGTTCCTGTGAATACTACCAAATTAATAATGCTTAGAAACTGTGTATTAATAACGATTACCTACAATACTTACTTTTTATATGTACATAGATCGATCTTGACACATATTTTGTACTCTATTTTGCAACAATGCTGTTCCGAAATAGAGTAGTCTTTATGTGTCTTTATAAGTGCCTATGTCTTTCAATTTTCTTTTAAACATTCAGGGTCGGTTTCTGTTTAAAACGTTTCATTCTCCTTAAATACGTATTTATGGCGCATAAACAAGTGAGTCCAAGAAAATACACCTCTATTACAAAGTTAATCCCGAACTCCGTCCTAGCCAGGTGTCAAGGAGGGTTGGGAAATTGATAATTAATTGTTGCGCGAAACTTGTCGGACGAAACGAAATCCCCTTCTGAGTGACAAAGGTCCGATGTGACAATTTAATAACGGCATGGAAATGTTGCTGACGGGTACGAAAGTGTGTCTTATTCAGAAACTTTCGATAGTGTTTCTATTGACAGGGATATAAATTAAGAAATAGTGAAGCTTTAGTATTTAAAATATAAAAGACGCTTTTGACGCAGTTAATTAGGCTTGTAATATTCTTTTATAACATAATTATTATTAATGCGCCAAAAAATGAGTGTATGTTTTATAACCTTTATGTAATTAATTAATACATTTTATTGTTTGTTTCAGTTTCGTTCCAATTTAAACTATAATTAGATGACTTTTGGAAGGGAATTCATCATCATCATCATCATCAACAGCCTACTAAATGTTCCCACTGCTGGGACTCGGGGCCTTCTCTCGCAAGGAGAGAGTTAAGGCCATAATCCACCACGCTGGCCCAGTGCGGGTTGGTGGTTGACACATGACTTCGAAAGATTCTAGGTACATTTCGGTTTCCTCACGATGTTTTCCTTCACCGGTTTAAGTTAGCGGCATTACGCACATGAATTCTCAAAGACAGTGGTGCGTGTGGGGTTTGAACCCGGGGTCTCCGGATCGGCAGGAGCCGTTCTCCCGAATAGACCAGCCGTAACTTCGTAGGGAATTCATTCATAACTAAATAAAAAGAGTTACGGAGGAGGAGAATACAAAAAGGAGTTAATATTTAATAACGCACAAAAGTTTTCGCAACACTATACAGTATTTGTCATCATAGTATTGATGACTAAAGCAATATGATGATATAGTTATATAAATATGATAAGCAATATAATTATGATAAATGACGATGAGTAAAGCTAGTAAGCTTTAACTGTGAAGAAACGATTGTAAGGAATTCGACATGATCTCAGAAACTTTCGTGGTTATGCGTCCTACCTTCGTGAGCCCAGCATAGTGGATTATGAGGTTATGACAGACAGTACAGTGACCTTGACAGACAGAAAAACATTGAGTTTTGACGGCGGTTTGTGGTATCGTTTTTCTTTTCAAAATTAATTGTCGTGTTACTCGTACTCATGTCACTTCTAAGCTTACTCTTCACCATTATCTCGCCTGTTGTTGTATTGTCGTTAACAGCATTGGAACTTACCAGACAATTTGAACGGTAGTGATCCCATGAGAGGGTCTGGCGCGAACCTCGGTCCGAAGTGGAAGGGATGGAAGCCGTGGTGGCGAGTCTTCGAACGCGGCTCCCGAGGACCATCCACCGTCACCTTGATGGCTTTCTGGTACGTCACCACTTGTGGCGGTGACGTCGCCAGCATTATTGTAAGCGTGAAGGACTTCCCTGCAAAGAAAAAAAATGAGTTACTCGACTAACTTAGTTCAGTTGAACAAGTGCTGAGAATAAAAAGTTAAAGCCATGGTGGCCTACTGGTAACAACACCCAATTTAACGATCGTGAGGTAGTAGGTTTGAATCTCGAAATATTTTTCTACGAGAGGAAGGAAATTTATTTATTTTCTCAGAAAAAGAAAAACCGACTTAAATTAAATAATAGTTTATAATTAAAGGCCGACGACAGTCGACCAAATTTCAGAAGAAGCCATCACTAACTCGTTCAAATAGATGAAAGCAAATTTTAGTTTTTTGTGCATATTTCAGAAACCGCTACAGCAATTTCGAAAAATATATAATTTTTTAGGACCACTTCAACTATGATCTACCAAAAAAACATCCAAATTGATTCACCTTTGGTAGATCTATCACGTATTTATAACATACTAGCGGCCCGCTCCGGCTTCGCTCGAATAATAACCTAGATATCAACTGCAGCGCCATCTGCCGGGCTGATTTATAAATCTTAACCTTCCAGGGCCCTACCCGAACGTATACAAAAAAAATCATTCAAATCGGTCCAGCCGTTTAGGAGGAGTTCAATAACAACGAAAAGTGGCATTGTTTTTATATAAATACTAGCTGACCCCGCAAACGTTGTTTTGCCTTAGTGAACAACCCTTGTCACTTAGGGGTATGAAAAATAGCTAGTAGCCGATTCTCAGACCTACAGAATATGCATATAAAATTTGGTTAAAATCAGTAAAGCCGTTTCGGAGGAGTAAGGAAACAAACACTGTGACACGAGAATTTTATATATAAGAAGATATAGATTTACAAAGTAGTAGTAGTACCCTGTTTTTTTTAAGTCGGGGTAAAAAAATCTAACTCATCTCTTTAGAAAATAAGACTCTATCTACCATCAACTAAGCTTATATAGCAGGGTTTCTATATTATATCCATCAACCGTATAGTATCTATCAATCAAGTGTACTTCATTATTAGTTCTCGTAGTGGGAATGAACCGCCGAATTTCGCCAGTAACCATCGTGTCGATCGGCTGATTGTTCAAACGCCGGCAATGTTTGCGGCCGATCTGCGGCGGCTGTGTCGCGATGGCATCCCACTAACACTTCATGCGAGTAGCAGTTTATTAGTCATGCGATCTCCACATGTGTGTCAACAAAAATTTGACTGCGTAATATAGGACTCAATGGGCTCGAAATGTGTTTATTATTATAACTTTTCCGACCGATATAGCTGAGAGTAAGTTACAAACGGATATTGGTTATTGTACATTTTTACTATAAGAACTCGTTTTTAACAAATAAAGATTAATTGCTATTTAATTAGGAAACATTGGCTGGCAATGAAAAACGTATTGTGTCAATTGTATATAGATTTTGATTATTTTATTGCATTCGGACTTATTGTAATAGATTTACCAATATAACTAGTTATTTTAATACCCAAGGCGAGGTCTTTGTTATTATTATATAAACATAATTATTTTGGTAATCGTTACACTTATTCTTAGGTTTCAATTTGATAATATTTAAATTTATAAAAACATAAGCATTACAAAAGTCTAACCCTAGTTCGCCGCAGGACAGGGCTTAAGCTACCGGTGGTTAGGCCTACAGAGTGAGGATGAAGATCACAGTGACTTTGCGCGCTGTGTCGAGGATAACTGCTTTCTACATCTGACCATCTAGCGAAACCCTCTGAAGATGACGGTCGACACTTTTCACCATAAGGTAGTTCACAGACACAACTATCGGGACTAAAACGCTGCATCAACATCCTACATGGCAGTAACCTCATAAGCCAACTCCTTACTTGCTAAACTTGTCCTTCTCAGCTTTCACATGGGGCTCGTCATGTTCATGTACCTAATAGTATGGTGTTATTGACGATGATAGCCAGTGCTGAGACCGGTCTACCATTACGACAGTCTAAGGTCTATTATTAAAACACTAAACATAGTAAAATAACGAAATGTTAAAAAATAACCGACTTCAAAAAGAAAAGTCAGAAAACGTGCAGGCACGCGGTCGTAGTCCACAAATCAACCTCAACGTCAAACTCGAGTCGTGAGGATTGCTGCACATTCTTGCTCTAACCTTGGAAGGGAAAAACGTGAAAAATTGCGTATTTTTAACGTTAAAAAACGTGAAAAATTGCGTATTTTTAAGCGTTTGTTCACAGTTCCTTTGAGTTAATTTGTTTGGATTGAGAAAATTGTAAAATAGAACTAGTTAACAGACTTAATAAGAGAATTTTTGTTCCAAATCTTGCGTCTGGCGAAAGTTGACATAAAGTGTTTTAAGTGATCTAAGCTACTAAATAAAAAGCCTTATCTGTGGCTAACTATTTTCGTATGCATGTAAGTATTGTTAGAAAAATAAAAGCTATAGCTAACTCTGTTTATATATTATGTGCTTAAGTATAGTCAGTAAGTAAAGGTTTAGGTTACAAAGGCTACACAACTCAACTCAGTAGGTGTCATGTGTGATCAATTGCCATAAGCACAAGTAGGTATACCACTATATTTCTTTGTATTTTTCGAAGTGGAAATGTACAAGTTTCTATTCACGACTAGCTTTTACTGTGAAAGATAACATCGCGGATCGTGAAGAAATCTACATGATCGAGAAAAACATCTTTTGAGTAAGCCTGTACTCAACAAATTTATGTTTTTCTCGGCCTCCCTCACTCTTGGTCAGCGTATTGGATTATGGACATGATTCGATCTCTGGGAGTAAAGCCCCGTGTCAAAGCAGTGGAAACCAAAGAGAATGTAAATGGTGGAAACATACAGTTTGCTGCTTTTAATGCTGTAATCATCTCTGTCATTTCCATTTTACTGAACATCACCAAAACTTGTCAAAGTCAAAGTACTTTATTCATAAATGTACAATTTACACGTCAATAAATAAAAAATAAAAACAAAAGAAAGAGCATACTCTCAGAGGTCTATTCGTATAAAACCTACGAAATAGATGCCTATGTATAAAATTCCATACGTCAAACTTGAATTACCTCTCTTTAAATTGTATCAGTTACAGACGTATTGTTTGCCAACAGGCGCACATCTTTTTCGCTCCATCAGTCTATGCTATAAGAACTACGATCGATTTCATTACTTAAAGCAGAAAAGAAACCCAATACATTTCCACGGCTGCTCAAAACAAAAGAGATGGTAACAGTCCCGGCGTCTGGCCTCAAGCCAAAGCCGCGGCGGTCCTCCGAGCCATGAAAGCGGTATAAACACACCCCCCGTCCCCCTACTTACCACCCTAGACCTGAAATGAGCGGCCACCCGCTTATTTTCATAAAACCCGCATAAAGACCCGACTTGAGAGATATCAAGGCGTTCTCTGCGAATATATATGGTGATAAAAAATGTATCATGTTTTCGATATGAGAACATGGGGCGTTGACCTTTGCAAAGGACCAATTCATTCAGCAAAATCCTTTTTAGCAGACTTCAAAGGGCCAAGTTTGAGTATTAGTATTTTACGGGTTCTAAGGCATTTTTTTCTTTACATTTCTAAGCATAATTTAGGCGATCAAAATTACAAATACTTGTGATATATAGGGCAAAATATATGTCAAATTAATTATAATTGGCATGCGGCTATCAAAGGCTAACAAAATAAAATATAGGCGCTACCTTTGGTTAAACTGAGAACTATCGTTGTCAAGTACAATCTAATTGCGTCTCTTTACTATTCTATACTCTTAATCCCACTGCATTATAAATGCGACAGTTTGGATGTTTGTTGTTTGTCGGAACGGTTGAATGGATCCGGTTGAAATGTCTAACACAGTTAGATTATAATCAAGAATAACATAACATAAAAATACGGGAACGGGAACTAAGGTCCATTGTCCACGTAGCTGCACGACATCCGCACGATTTCGACAATTGTCGGATGCAAGACGAATGCTTGCATCTTGCGTACACATAATGAAGTCTGTGTCCACGAAACGACAACGACACGACAGCCGCACGTCTTGCCTTTGTTCGTAGGATGGATGCATTCGACAAAAGACGCGTGCGTGGACAGTAGGCCTAACCAGTAAACCGCACGGACTGCTCTTCCTACTAATTTTATAAACACAAACGTTTCTATAGTAAGTAAGGGTGGATTTTCATGATCTAATACCAACTAGCCCTTTTTTCTATCGGACTTCTCGTAGCTCAAAGAAGCGGCATCGTTTCTTGGTTGATGTTCCAAAGACACAAACAAAGAGGTTTGACTCTACTTTTGTGATAAGAACGTCTAGACTGTGGAATGAGTTGCCTGAGTGGGTATTTCCCGATGGTAATAATCTTGGTGTCTTCAAATCGAGAGTGAATCGGTTTCTTCTAGGTAAGCACGCTCCATCTTAGACCGCATCGTCGCTTAACATCGGCGAGATTTTGTTTCCAGAGAAATTACAGGGCTTAGAGATATAACAACTTAGATCTCTAGGTGACGAGCGCAGTGCAGTGCTAGGTAATGATTTGGGCTCTCCATGTTCCAATAGCTGCGTGTCACTGTGCTGTTATGTGGCAGGCATGTTGCTTACCATCAGGCACATGTCCTGCTCGTCTCGTCACTCTTTATTTAAAAAAAAAAAAAAAAAAAAAAGAGATGGTGGTCAAGTGTAAACCTATAAACGGTTTAAAAAAAAAGGATGGATGTGTGTTACTACTTGACGTAAAAACTACTGAAGGAATTTAGATGAAATAACTTTTTTTTTATTTATTCACAAAGAACAATAAATGTGAAAAAACAATTAGCACTTTTAAACCTCGCAGAGGATTGTGTTGGTGCTAACATTCTCGAAAGCATTGTTCCGTTTAAAAATAGCAATAAGCAAGAACACACTTCACGTTTCCACTTCTGCGAAAACATTAAGAAACCAAGACCACCACATATCAAAGGGTAAGCGTAGGAGTCATATAGCATCATAAATCATAGAGTTATTCATAAAAAATGCCTCCCACCCCAAGCAGAGACGCGTTAACATATTGCAATGCACGTGCGACACACTTCATAAACTGCTGATATTGATCGCGAGGGGGCGCCACTGATTGTTCATAAAAATATTATGGCTGTGCCAAATGGGGGTGGAATAAAACAAAAAATATCTCTTTAAATCTATACCTCATTTTCTAAAGCATTTACATTCAGCGTGGCTATGCCGCCAGCATGCTGGGTATGCTTCCGACTGGTAGTGGGTTTGATCAGCTTGATTATATTTAGACCTTCGTTGGTCTAGGAATAATTCAGATCAGTTTAATCTAAGTAGTTATTTTCCAAATACGTGTTAGTTAACTTTATGTACCTACAGACCTACACAATATTATGTTATTTATAATTAATTATTCATACACTTACTTTATTTTAACAAGTAAATAGGTACAATTTAAAATGTCAAATAGCATATGTATACAAACAAATACAAGTTTGAAGTCATCAACTTAGCCTCCACCCTCGCCAAAACCCCGACCGAAAGTGTCCATCGGACTGGCGGCATTCCCACGCTGTATGGCCAGGGAAATCTTTTAGGCCAGATAGACCTGAGCTCATGTAGTTGTATTCATTATATCTTATGTAGTTTAATTATTTATTTGTCACTAGCAGTGCCCTGCGGCTGTACCCGCGTAGTTCCCGTTCCCGTGACGTAATCGTAACAAGTAGGTATGTCTAAGTAGCCTATTTGCCATTTCGAGACTTTAACTGTATTCCTAATTTCAACCTGATTCGTTTAGCGGTTCCAACGAATTTGTGCAACAAACATTCAAACTATCCCATTAAAAATATCGGTAAGATAAAAAGTTGGTTACAAAATACATCATAACCCCATTTTTAGGTACGAACAAGTACGTATTAGTGCTGTATCTCGATAGGTAATCGCTATATCACCTCATCATCAGCTTATCCCTAGTCCATTGCTAGATATATCCCTCCCCTAATGCACCACTCATAATTTTTCTTGGTATTTCAACGTAATGAACTCTCAAATAGATTGAATTAAAGCCGACTAACACCATCTATTGCTGGTTGGCGGAACTTTTAAACTAGAAATGAAAATTAAGTTTGTCCAAAAACATATCTAAATAATGATTGATTGCATTGAATGAATTGATAATAAAATTTGAATTTAACACGTAACAAGTATTTATATTAGGTACGTGCCAAAGCCCGTAACGCTTATGGCAGCCTCAAAAAGGAATCAGTATAATTAATTATGTTTTTTTTTTAATTGATGATGCTAAGCAATGATGCGGTCTACGATGCAGCGTGCCTACACATATTATACCGAATTCTTCTTACCTTGAAAACATCCAGATTATAAATATCTATAAACGAATCGCATTTCTAAGGTTAACTGTTTTTCACAAAAATAGGGATAAATGCATCGTTCGTGTCTTTGTACCTAACGTTAACCATGAAACGATATTATGTTTTGAAGCTAGGAAATTTCAAAAATAAATATATTCCCATTTTTTTTTAAATACTGTATCGGTTCTTTCTGTATGTCTGTTATGGTTTTCTTTTGTAATGGCAGTAGGAAGCTACATTTACTTTTATTATTTTGGTATGTAGGTACACTAGTACCGACTAGTTTACATACCAAAGTTGCCTAAAAACTCAGTCAATTATCAATTTACTTTATTATGGGTGTACATAGCTATATATACAACCATATATTATAGGATTTTTAGCCTACACAAAAATGGTAAGTAATCGCTGGTTTATTGTTACGTGCTTTAATAACAAGCAAAGGAACAAAAACTGCTTCCATCCATTACCATGTGCGTAATAAAAACAGTTTTTATTCCTAAGTATACAAAATAGATAAGATTAACAAATAAAATTTCAAGATGAAATAAGATTCAAAAGAAGCAACTGTAATTCTATTTCCAAATAAAATTACGCGGCTTAATGGCAATGGTACGGAGTTATTCTAGAAGTTTCCCGTTCACCTCAGATTAAAAATCAGCTTTATAACGTCATAAAGTACGCAGAACGTTAAGATAAGAGTTCTCCTCCGGGACTAAATAAAAAATGAGCCACAATCGTAATGGCTGAGCTTCTTTGATCTCGGTATCAAGGCTTACGGGGGATTTTCGGCTCACTCGCCCAATTTGGGTATAAAATACGTATAATGCGGACCGATACGCATTAAGTAACATTAGCGAATTGACTGCGAACATTCTTGAATCCACCCTACATGTCGCTCAACTACACATATACGTATAAACAACTCGGTTTCTGCCAAAGAAATTGAAGCGGTATAAATTTTTTACCCCTCGCCAATAAAACGTACCTAATACAAGCGAGACACCGTAAAATCCAAGTTTATTGAAGCGTCTCAAAAGAACAAGAGGAAAAGTCAAAAGCGCGTACAATTAAAAACCTCCCAGGGGACGCACCTCAAGCCGAGCGGTCAATATTACTTCGCAAGACCCTCAATTTTCACCACTCCCTGCGCTAATAACAATAATTAGGAATGAGTGGTTCAATAATTAAAAACGGAAAAGAGAAACTCCAAAAGACGGTCAAACTAAGAAGCTGCTATCTCTCGCGTTAATTGCACCGCGGCTCCACATTGCAGCCCTTCGTCTTCTTTTAGGGTTCTTTATTTTGCATCTCATTAAATTTATAATATTAAACGTGAATAGCCGAACGAAGCTTAATTAGGTTATATATACACGCTTAGATACGATGGTGATATAATACATATATACTTTTAGGCTAATACAAAAAAACACTTAGGTATTAAACATTGTTTTTGACTGATACCTGCATCTAGAATTTGATGATGATTGTAAATTCAATATACCTGCGTAATGCATTACCTGAGTGGGTTTTTCCCAAAATATACAGTCTTGATATCTCAAGTCGAGAGTACATAGGTTTATTTTAAGTAAACGTGCTCTATCGTCACTAGGTATATATCACAGGGTCGCTAAACCGCGATGGCGACCATTCCCTCAAAAAGCTTGATGAGCAGATTACGAAATCACTAGGAAAGATAAAATAGGTCACTAGAGAAGGTCCCGTAGCTCATAGAAAATTGACTCGATTTTTCAGAACAATCTCAAGTATATTGCTTGAGATTCGTCTGGAGCACAACACTACACTAATTTTATTTTTATTATTTATTATGACACAATAATATTATCTACAGTAGTTAAATTTGGAAGTAGGACTTTTTGCAGTCCTGGGGAAATACCGCACCGTTTCCAGTTATTTCACCACCAAGCAGTATTCTACAAACATTATTGTGTTTCGATTTGAAGGAAACATTTCCAGATAAATTAAGAACAAGGAGATTTGTGGCACTGTACCGTTATGGGCAAGAGTGTTGCTTACTATCGGGCATACGCCCTAGTCCAGTTCCAAGTCATAGTCCAAGTTCCAAGTCCCAAGACCATGCTTGTCCAGTCACTCTTTATTAAAAAAAATTGCTTCCATTTGCCAAAAATTATACACTACCATACTTTGAAATTGATGCACTATACACGCATTACAATCGATCTCATAATGAATATAAAATCACTGAACATTTCGATTAGCATATTTTATGAGTATCACAAACATTATAATATCTGGTTAATCGCTTTTATAAAATTTTAACAGCAAACCCATTAGCATAATGTACTCGGGAGCTAAATTTGTATACAACGCAATATATTCAGAAGAGGGCTTTAATGCGGACTATTCATATATTCGTGTTTGCGTTGTTCTCAATATTGGCTAAAATTTTTGACGTACTCATATACGCAAAATTAATTACGATACAACGATTTATAAATATGTAATATTACTTTTAGAGAATACAATAAAAACCACTTTATTAGCATCAAAGTTTTATGTTTAACCAATAACATCGCATTACAGGCACAAAAGGCGATCGTATCGCTAAAAGCAATCTCTTCCAGAAAACCTTCTGATTGGGCTAGAACTGTTTGGCCGGTGATGGTGAAACAACAAAGTGATCATTATTTATTTTATCTGATACTAGCTGACCCGGTGAACTTCGTACCACCTTATATTTTTTGTCTACATTTTCTTACATACTTCTACATAGTTGTTCTATTTGGTGCGATCATTGAAAAGTTATGAGCGTAGTTACATTTCGAAGATCCATTTTTAGGGTTCCGTAAAACGTACTAACTGAATTCTTATGGGTTCGCCATGTATGTCTATGTATGTCACAGGAAAATTATTGTTGGCAAGACTTTCAGAGCAGCTCAAACAACTACTAAATGCTATGTATGTGAAAGTTTTCCGTGTCAAAACTGTTTCAATAATACTCACTGATTTATTTTCAACTTAAAAAAAATAGTTTCTAAGTAACTTTCTTTTTTTGGAATAAAGTTATTTAAAGGTGATTTTTATTTATCTCTTAATATCTCCTTAGCTGATTGTCCGTTTCCCAACCCAAAACCACTCGGAAAATGTATAGAAAGCATACACATTTCGGATACACACCTTCTTTAACTGAAATGGGGAGTGTGTATCATAAACTATACACACTCCTTATGACAGTGTGTATCCTAAGCGATACACATGGCGCTGAGCGTGTTATAGTGTTTCTGGTATTAATCTAGAAAACCCATGTTTCTCACATGGTCAATAATTGTATGTTGCATATGGCGCTCCCGTGTTCAAAATCCATCAGATTCGTTTGTCTATGTGCCAGGTAATCAAACAAAAGCATCGTATATCACACAGCACTACAATGAAAATAAAACGGATTTTTGGTAATAGTAAGTAGTAATGATAATCAAGATTAACAATAAAAGTATGACTTACTTTTTAATGCTTATATACGTTGAAATAAATATGTTATTAATAAAATACTTAATGCGGTTCACATTATACATCTCTTACCAAGTTTCAACAGTGTAGTTCTCATAGTTTCGGCAAAAAGTGCTGTGACATACGGACGGACAGACAGACAGACATGACGAATCTATAAGGGTTTCGTTTTTACGTTTTACGGAACCCTAAAAACACTTTTGGTAACGCTGTTTGTTTTTGACTGACACTTGATTGATATAATGACGTGAAAACTGACGCATTTTATGTTTCGTGCCGAAACTAAATCAAAATAAATAATATCGTGAAGCCGACCAAATTGAAAACCAGTAATGATGTTTTATGAGTCTTACGTTTTGTGACTATTCAGTTTGATCTGGTTCGCGATATTATCACTTTTGTTGAGTTTCTTCTGAGAGTGAGCTTCGGAACGCGACATTAGTTCCTCCTATCCTTCAACGCACACCGTTTTGATAGATATGATGGAATTTGAACTTTGTGCAGCGGGACCAAAGTGCAAATTGACTTTTTGACGTTAGGAACACATATGTTGCTTAGACATAAGTGAATGCTTGTTATTTAATATGAACTTTATTCCATAGCAATAAAGCTCAAATTGCCTTAACATTTTAGTTAGAAAACGTGTGTATAGGAAAAAGAAAAGGGGTGTTTTTAGGGTTTTCCCGGCAATTATTCGATTAATTCTCGTCGTAAAAACCATCCTTGGGCTTCAACGAACATTTTAAAAAAAGAATTGTCCAAATTGGTCCAGCCGTTGTTGAGTGACGCGCTTACCAACACATTTTGCGATTCATTTTTATATTATAGAAGATAGATAATACAACCGTATTATTAAATCTGACTTATGAACAATTTGGTCTCTTTGAGTTCGTTGGACTCGTCATTGTTCCAAGGATTATCAAATATACCATCTACATAATGCAGGTATTTGTCAAAGAGCCAGAAGAAAATAAGCTTAAAATTATTGCTTCGTGAGGGTAGACTGATGAAGTGCAACAAAGGCCCTCAGAGTTAATAACGAAAGGTGAGGAATTTTCTGCCGGTTTATAAAAAAACGAAAAGAGGAATGGAAGGTGTAAGGGTGAATTTATTGTATACATCCGATCATATTGTCGACGCTTAATATTAGAAAAAAAGTAGTACTAATTGGTTATCATTTGCACCTCAACACTATTTAACCCTGAACTAACTCACTGATTGACATCCTCCATGACAATTGCAGTGTGTACAATGAAGCATCCGTCCAGCATAATCCGTGTTATGATTATATTATGAAGTAGTTCTTGTTCAAACACTTCTTGTCTTAGTACTTAAAATATATCAAAATTTTAATATTTCATAAAGAAATGTAACGTTACATTTCATTACGTTTTCAAAATGACAGAAGTAAGTGACAGATGGTTTAACAAATGTGTCAAATTATTAACACTGATGGATCAGTTCATCTTTTTCTTTTCCTGTTACAAATTTATCAAAGAAAATTAAACGTCTGTGGTGCAGTTGAGAGCTGAGAACTTTTTTGGCAGGTTGTGGCGATCTGTCATTCAAAAAACGCTTCATTGAAAAACTCTTTTATGTACAGCCACACTGATTTTGTTGAAGGTTTCGATTAACTAAATGTTAACTCAAAGCTTACGTGAGCCAAAATCCTATCTAGTTCTTAGTAATCAAATCAACGTCATTTTTAGGGTTCCGTAAAACGTAAAAACGGAACCCTTATAGATTCGTCATGTCTGTCTGTCTGTCTGTCTGTCTGTCCGTCCGTATGTCACAGCCAATTTTTGCCGAAACTATGAGAACTACACTGTTGAAACTTGGTAAGTAGATGTATTCTGTGAACCGCATTAAGATTTTTACAAATGTTTTTTAAAAAAACAAAAATTAGGGGTGCCCCCCATACTGAGAACTGAAGCTCAAAAATTTTTTTTTCATCAAACTTACACGTGTCTATCGATAGGTCTTAAAAAATGATGTTGAGGTTTCCAATTTAATTTTTGTCTACACTGAATAACTTGCGCGAGAGACCCTTCCAAAGTGGTAAAATGTGTGTCCCCCCCCCCTCTAACTTCTAAAGTAAGAGAATGAAAAAACTAAAAAAAATATATGATGTACATTACCATGAAAACTACCAACGAAAATTAGTTTGAACTCGATCTGATGAGTAGTTTTTTTTAGTACGTCATAAATACACTATTATTAAAACTTCGATCAAAGTTACAACGAACTACAAGAACTATGTATATTATGTTAATTGCTGGAACGGAACCCTTCATGGGCGAGTCCAACTCGCACTTGGCTACTTTATTTAAAAGTGTGTGACGTTTGTACCTTAAACAAATTCAGAAAAGCAAGATGAGCCATATTTTAGAATCTCAAATCAGATATCAAATATCTACTTCTAAAAGTAACACAAAACAAACTTAGAGAAGCAAGATAGACCTTACATCAAGTTTTGTAATATACCAAAACTAAGTTTGCGAATTTGTTAGACTGACGTAGACAAGTTATGTATATGACGTGTGCTACAGACAGCCGTATAGATTTTTCAACAAAGAAATATTCATCATTTCTAAAACTCTCAACTTTTTACACGTAGAAATAGAATTTACAATCGCATTTCGCATTACAGTCACACGGCGCAGGCAATTAAAGAGACTACGCATGGGAAGAGAGGGGATAAACGACCCGGCACCGTATTTGTCGTGTTTTTTATCGCAGCTCTAAGGCAGGGTCAATCAATCGATTAGCAGATGTCGCTTCTTGACTACTGGGGCGGTAAATTGGTCTCTTACTGTACCGACGGTATAATCAGGTTTAATTTAAATTCCTTTTACCTTGGCTGCTTCGTTTTATTCTGTTTTGTGTTCGGGATACATGTCTACATGAAGTTTATTTACAATTCAATAGTCAAAATACATTCCGTTATGCTTGTGTACTAGAAAAAAGTAGAAGAGTTTTTTAAAAGATCTTAATTGAATTGGATATGTTACTTTTGCCCAGACAGATAAAACTATGAGAATCAGCCGTGTTAATTTTTTTGTAATGAAATTTATGTTTCAAACAAACCAAATCAGGAAATAAAATACTTAGTAGTAATACCCCGGATGTTGTTAGGGATCAGTTGAACCAAGACCTGAAGCCCAAATTTAAAAGAAATCAAACCAAATCATTCATAAAATCATTGTGCTGATTAATTAAAAGTTAAAAAAAACTGAATAGCCAAGACGGCGATAAGGAAAATTATATTAATTAATATTCTCATCCAAAAGTGAGAGCTGTCCGTTCCCCATCCAGCTGACACAGAGATCCGTTGCAAAAAGTGGTCGGGGCTCTCATTAAATTTTTCGCTTATTAAAAATTCCCCGCACCCCTCACTGCTAGATACGCTACTTTTTATCCAACGAAGCTATGTCCCGCAGTGCCCGATCTCCCCTTGTCTTTTCACTCGATAATTTGAGTGAGATTTTCTCGCAATTTAAGATAAACAAAGAGAGCGCTTACCCTTAATTGGAAAGCAGAGCGTTATTCAGGAAGGAACGTGACAAATAGACACCTCTTAACTTCTTTTCCACTTTTCCTGCCGCTTTGGGCTATATTGGTTTTTTCGTGTACACGCTAGCCGAAAGCTTTTGTTTGTTTGAGGAATTTTTAATGAGGGTTTTCTTTGTAGAGCTTTGGGGACGCAAATCAATGCTAACTTGTCGGGGGTCTTTATTTTTGTTCGTCAATTATGTAGAGCGTATTTCAAGATAAGTTTTCGATCCAAATGTTAGTAGGTTAAGCTTCTATCTTTGATATCATTTACATCTGTCACCGATTTTCAAACATTTGTTCAAGGCAAGGCAAGTCATGTACTTATATACCTAAATGAATTGTACATGTACAATTCATTTAGGTAGACATTTTCACCGTTTACTACGTCAAAAAACTCACAGTGACATAATAAAGCTTAAGTCATGCTTTTTAAGAAGTCTTAGTGGCGTAAATAATTGATTCATAATCGTGTGATCGTAGGTTTAAATCCCGTCTACACCTCTGTATATTTTTCTAAGTGCACATATTTGAATTTGCCATCACTACTGGCTTTAACGGTGAAGGAAAACATCGTGTGGAAACCAGCGTATTCTAAGAAAGACACATTTCAAGGACATGCGTCATCCCCAAACTTCTCTCTATCTATAATTCTCTCTTTATCAGAAAAAGCTCCGAGTTCCATCATTGAGAACATAATGTATGCTATTAGTAAACTTTACATCACGAAATTTCCTCGTCAGCGCTTACTGCTAGGCTGTCAATGCAAACAGCTACCACATACAATATTTATTCACATCTTGTTTTCGTCGTATCGACAACGCATGACACAGTAGTTCCCCCGGTAAGGGTTAAGTTGATATTTCTTACAAGTTAAGCTCTGCCCCCTTTTTGTAACTTATAAGTAAACTTTGAACAGTGAACTAGCTTCGTCTATTACACAGTGTTGAGCGACCTTTGAGCGTTGAGCCTAAACTTCGTCATGATTATAGTAACTATACACGCTTTTACACATACTGTTTTTTCCCAGGACAGTTGGGACAGTTGCCAGCGATTGAGTTAAAGGGCAATGTTTTTAAAAAACTACCTAGTTATGCAAGTATCCAAAATAAACAATTTTAAATAACACCGTACAGAAAAGCCGTTTGTCGATGATCTACTAGGCAAAGTTTGCATCCTGGGTCTCAAGTGCGAGATTAAGTACTAGTTATGCTACAAAAAATGTTAGGTTTACCAATAACTACTACGGACTGTTACAATTCGAAGACATCTCCAGATTAAATCTATGATCTATGAATCTATGTGATCTTTTTACACCTATGAATAATAGAAGTAAAAGGAAGTGGGTTTCTGTTGTACCTTAAAAGTACGAGTATGTCTTGAAATATCCACTATATAGATCCACTATAAGAATCCACTATTGCAGCTCGGTTTTCACATCACCGCGTGTCTCCTGCTCGTGTAACTCCATCGAACGTGTAGATCACATAAAGTATCTAGGGTTAATCGTAGATGAAAATCTATCATTTAAACAGCATGTACTACACGTAGCAGGACGAACGCGGAAACTGATATATGTCCTGAAAAATCTCCGAGATTGTGCCTCAGTTTCACTCTTGAGACAAGTTTACTTTGCGCTGTGTCAATCAATAATACAGTACTGTATTGTAGTTTGGGGCAGCGCTGGGCAAACTATATTCTTGACGGTAGAAAGGGCACAGAGAGCTCTTATCAAAGTCATACTCCGAAAGCCCTTCCGATTTCCTACGGACCTACTTTATAACGAGTTTAAAGTGCTCCGTGTCCGACAACTCTTTCTGTATTATGCCGCCTCGAAGACTCACGGAAGTTTGAGATCTCGCCCAGACTTTAGCCTACTAAAGGACAAGCGTGCACTCTCACGCAGGATCCCAGTGCCGCGAGTCAACTCCCTGATCGCAAAGCGAATCCCAATGTACTCTTTCCCTTGTGTGTATAACAATATCTGTAGAAAGCTAAAGAAAGACCAACATGACCTACCTCTGTATTCTTTTAAAAAAAACGTAAGGGACTTACTCCTAAGAATGTCATACCACGAGACTGAAAGTTTGTTCCACGGCATGTACAGCGACAAGTGGACACGGTACTGAGTAGGGCGGTAGTAATTATTTCTTGTAATTTGGTCCTTCAGACACTCATACACGATTTTAAAAATGTTAAACTGTTATTTATAGCACTTCTTTTAATTACTCCACTGTAGTATCTGGTAATATAATTAATTATTTAATAATATGTAACGATTCTGAATTCGAAGATATGGTAACTGTTTCATTCTTACACAGAATACTGTATCTAAGCACTCGGACCTCAAGATACAAGCTATGTGCTTAGTTTGGGGTCCACCGAAAATACTTGTACCACACGTACGTTATATAAGTTACACGTATATTTATGTAAGTTAGACTTTAATTTTTTATAATGTATGTGTTAGTTTCTCTGTGTGTGAAATAAAATTTCATTTTCATTTTTTTTCATTTTCATTTTTTTCATCTTCGTAGTATCCGAGTCGCATATGAAACAGGTAAATGAATGTATGTAAATTCTGTAAATTATACAATATTGTTTCGCGATATGCATGGCTCATCCTGTGACAGATGTTGACAACATTTAAAAGGGTTAGACAATTCTCTTTAATAATATTCATTTGTGTGCCAATCTATTCTACTGCCAAGCTAACATAACTAGGTATATTTCGGTTTGAAAGGCAATGTTTCCAGATAAATTACAAGGATTGGAGATAAACCGTCTTATATAATCTGAGTGTCGAGTGTAGTGTTATGTAATTATATGGAGGCTTCATATTCCAATAGCTGCGTGACACTGTGCTGCTATGGGCAGGCATGCTACTTACCATCAGGCACATGTTCTGCTCATCCCGTCACTAAACACTAACAAAAAAAATGTATCTATGCTTTATTACAATAAAAAAGTTATAAGCCTTAGCGCTAATAAATTACATTTAAAAGGAAGAGAAAAATGCGGATTGGTAGGCGGCCTTATACTCATAGCTTAAAGCAATTTCTTCCAGACAACCGTATTATGGGTAAACTTATGTTTATGTAAGTATCTTTTATTATGTTCGTGGTGACTACTGGATTCGATCACTGGACTGGAATAATGTAAACCGGGTATTACATAAATGTGATATTATCTATACTTATTTGAAAATCTCTAGAGTTTCACTACTACCCACACGTTCTACCGTCTTCCCCCCACCACCCGCTTCGTTAGTTCTCCCCTCCACTATTTGAATATGAGATGCGAGGCTTGGATGTTCTGTTTGCGACCCCAAACTTACGCGAGCCTTGCTGCTCATTTGTAACGATCGAAGTTGTTTACAAAACATTTCCTTCAGTCTAATAAGCTAACCCGGTTAATCCATTAAAATAATTAAAGGAACGGGAAGTGAAAAGGAAATATTCGCTAAGGAAAAACTTACAAGATTTTGTTCAGTGTTTTTATCGTACTTCAAGGAAGTTATGAATTGAAATATTTTTGAAGTGAAAATTTGTTAGGTCACTTTGAGTATTTTTGGTATGATATTATGTGTAATCATTTATTTTCTCCGATTAAACATCTCAAATTCGTCTTCAATTTAAAATTAAATTCAAATACTAGACCAAATTTCATAAGTAGTATCTCTAAGTCATTCAGATAAAGAAAAGGAAATTTTAGTTTTCTATTCGTAATTATTTCAATAACCGCCACGGTGCGGTGTGGCGGTTTTTGATTTCAATAAAATGTATATACAGCCCACTAAATGTTCCCGCTGCTGGGACTCGGGGCCTTCTCTCGCAAGGAGAGAGTCAAGGCCATAATGCTCCACGTTGGCCCAGTGCGGGTTGGTGGATGACACATGACTTCGAAAGATTCTAGGTGCATGTCGGTTTCGTCACGATGTTTTCTTTCACCATTTTAAGTTAATGGCATTACGCACATGACGTAGAAAAGACAGTAGTGTGTGTAGTTTCGAACCCGGGGTCTCCGGATCGCCAAGCGCCGATCTCCCGACTATACCAACCGTAACTTACTAAACTGTATGTACCATTACCAAACAAAAAAATGAATATCAATTTTTTTTCACAATTGGCGGAGGTATCGCGTAATATATGTTGGTATACATACAAAAAACATAGAACCGAATTGAGAACGTCCTCCTTTTTGAAGCCGATTTAAAAGAAGCTTGAACGCTTAGCTCGATGTGCGTGCCTCCAACCAAGGGTTAAACTCGCAATTATCCATTTTACCGACATATGATACAAGGAAGTGGTATAAATGCGTAAGACGCTTTTACATGCACTGTAATTATAGAAACATTTCGATACTTTTGACAAAATATTTCATACCTACCTGAACTTAGTGATAATGTTGATAAAATCTACGCCATCATCATCATGAGCCCATCATAGCCACTGCAGGATGTAGGGCTCGGCCATGTTTCCCATGAGAAATTACAGATATTATTTACATTAGTTTTAAAGACATTTTTATTTAGAAAAGTAAAGAGCGATTTTGTAGTTAAAGTCAAAAGTTTTGTAGCTAGGGTCAAAAGTGTGTAGTTTGTGTTTCGACATATTTATGGTACACAGTATTTGTTTGTAACAGTATAAAGACACCAGGATTAGAATTGAAAATATTTATGGCACAAGATGGTGATAGGGCAGGTTGCACAATGGATCATCTAATCGGCCACTAATCGTTAGTTCCGTCCGGAAACACCTCAAGTGTAGCCGTCGCGACGCCGATGACCGTCGCCGAGAGGCGGTTGACCGCAGTAGGTACTGTGTATCTTTACTTTGGAATAACAGCCAGAACTCATATATATTGCCTTGTTTTATTTAGGGCGATAGTTTAAAAATAACAATGAAAAGAAATATTATAATTTAGTTGGGAAACTTCTATCCCTTCAAACTAAACACAGGTTAGTAAGTAAATATGTAGATAGATAGATAAACACTCTATTGCACTAAATGAAAAAGAAAAATTAGAAAAACTAGATTAAAAAGTATACGGTGAATAAAAAATTCAGATCATCTGGTCTTAAAACCTGTGAGATTATTGTGAGCGTGCGTTGCATGCACAGGAATTTTTTTTTTTAATCCATTTAGTATTCAATCTCAAACACACAACCAATAAACTCAAAACATATTTAAACTTTCATATCTGCTACTGTAAACATATACGAATGTTTACGATAATGCAGACATCCACTCATAAAAAAGCCCCCTCTCCCTTGAGCGAGCACTCAAAAACAAAGCCCGGGGCGCCTCGACTTGTGAATATTTCAACAGGTCTTCTCTTTGTTGGAATATTAAGTCAATGGGGGTAATTGATCTGTTAAGGCGTGTACGAAAATCTATGCGTTAATCTTTGATTAGTCCTGATGGATAGTCGGCTTAGTTTTGTTTGTTTAGTCGGACCTGATCGAAGATTACATTAATTATGCATAAAGTATATTTTTCAAGACTAATATCTTTATCTTATCTTATCTTAATATATATAAATCTCCTGTCACGATGTTTGTCCGCAATGGATTCCTAAACTACTTAACCGATTTTTAATTAAAGTGGCACACCGTGAGCAGTCTGGTCCAACTTGAGAGATAGGATAGTTTTTATTTCGATTAATAGTCTTTAAATGACAATATCCGAGCGCAGCCGGAATGGGTCGCTAGTAGTTTTATATATTGTACAGTAGGCGTAAATCTGAAGAAAAGGCAAATATATTTGGTCAATTATTTCTAATTTTTGTTATTTTCATTTCAGTTTTTGAAACATCAACAAAAATCAAAATTTGCAAGCATCGATGATATTTTTGCTTACTCCTAAACCTCACTACCTCACAGTCTGTTTAGTTCGTTTCACAATTTTTATCGAGTATCTGAATTAAATACTGAAATGAAGACGGTGTTTTTTCGAAGAAAATTATAATTAATTTCTGTTACTAACACATTTAATAGGTAGTTCTTTAGCGTCAGTATTCCTACAACAAGAATTCTCGACATAATACATGTATACATTTTTTTTTCTTTAATATGTTTACACTTGACCGCCATCTCGTCTGATATTAAGTGACGATGCGGTCTACGGTGAAGCGTGCTTACTTAAAAGGAGCCGATTCACTCTCCATTTAAGACACCAAGATTGTAACCATCGGGAAAAATTCACTCACGCAGCTCATTCTACAGCGTTTTTATCACAAAAGTATCTAGAGTCAAACCTCATTATTCGTGTCCTTGGAACATCAACTGTGAAATAATATCGCTTTCTCAAGCTACGAGTAGCCCGATAGAAAAAAGGGCAATGTGGTATTAGAGCATGCACATTCTTCGAAGTGTATCCGATAAAAATTGTATAAACGTCAATATGCCTCATCATCATCCTCATCAGCCTGTGTTTGTCCACTGCTGGACATAGGCCTCTCCTATAATACGCCACTCAGCCCGGTCCTCGGTCTTACATTTCCAACCGCCATCAGCCATCTTTCGTATATCGTCACTCCATCTAGTCTCAGGGCGTCCTACACGTTTACCGATACGCGGTCTCCACTCCAAAACCCGTCTACCCCAACGGTTATCGGGTCTGCGATAGGTGTCACCGGGTCATTGCTACTTTAGTTTGCTAATATGCTGAGCTATGTCGGTGACTTCAGTTCTCTGACAATATGCCTACAAGAATTCTCAAAATACTGACCTCGCCCGCTTCTCCCGACGAACCTGAGGTCGTTGAACTTGGCGACCTGATTCTTCATGACCGCGGTGCAGTTTCTCAGCTCAGCGGAGCAGTTCTCGTCGTTACCAGCCCTCACGGTGACCAGCGTCCCGTCGCCGACGTCCCCCAAGGCGACCACTTTGAACGCCACTGGAAGCGTTTTGTTTGAACGCCAGTGAGGAGGTAGGACCGTGCAGACCTGTGAATAGACACGATTTTTCACGTTACTGCCCGAAAATAAGATGTGTGTGAATTGTCCACCTATATTTATTATGAAGAAAAGAAAAAAAAAATATTGTTGATATTTTAAGGTTGTACTATGGAAGCTAGATAGCTGATATTAGTCAATTATAATTCGAAATATGAATAAGAATAATTCATTTCTAGCACATGTTTAAGACACTTTAGTAAAAAAAAATCAGGACTAACTTAAACAATCCGTTACATTTGCTGATTAGCAGTGAGCTGCAAACTAAGTAAATACAAGACTTGTGTCTCGGAGCTCGAGTGCAAATGAGCTTTTATTGACAAAACTAAAATACAATGAGAACAACAAACTACTTATGATATACAGATAATATATCATAAGTAGTTTGTTCTCATAATAATATAGTCTGCAGAACAAACATCTATATTAATTACGCAAATGTTTGTTCTAGGTGGGAATCGAACTCACGACCTAGGTTATTAATAAATTATTATTGTTGAAAAAACTCTATGAAAATTCGAACTAAATTAACAGTTCTTTTTACGTCTTAGTATAGAACTAGAATATATATATATATATATATGTCGTGTCAGGCAGAAGTATGTAGGTGAGAGTCAGGATGGTACTGGTATTGTGTTGGTCCTCCTCAGTTAACTTGATATGTGGGCTTCAATGTGGTTCACAAACAAGAACATATGCGTAGGAACTTTACAAGTGAGTTTAATACAAAGTACTACTCGATGAGACAAACATGTGGTACAATTTTTCTTATTAGAAAGTTCTGATAAACGAGACGTGAGACAGTTCCCGAACTACGTGGTCACACGACGGCTATCGGAGAAGGAGTGTACTCCCTTCCGAAATGTCTTCAAGCAGCTTTGCAAGACGTAATAATCCGGACACTGCCGAAGCGATGACAGCACACCGCTTGCGCCTCGTATTGATATCCAAATACTGTTCGAATGACCCTTTGACATATATATATTTGAACACGTGTTCCTGATTTTTCGATTTTAGTGTTGGTTCAATAGTACCTAAATATTGGTCATAATAATACGCATAAGACGCGTATTTTAACTCAGTAGGTACAGGTATTTTAAACAAGAAGTTAAGAATATAAGTTTAGCTTACCACATGAGGGCTGCCAGTCTTGACCAACTCTCCAGGATGATCAGCTAACAATCCTTCCAGAGTCCTTTCTGCCAATAGCTCCGCCGTCAGAGGCTGACTGAGGCTACCACCGTAACTCGACGACGGCGCTTCGTGCCCCAGTCCGTTCGTAGTCGAACTCACTTCACTTGACAAATGCATCTTAGTCCGTTAACACACTTTGTCTTTCCGAATTCACAGTATCTGTCACATAACTAATACAGTCTTCTTTCGATTGGTATCGTGTTTTGTGTTGCGTGGTAGGCGCCTTTTTTCTTTGGTCTTTAACATCGTGAGGGTAGGCCCTGGAAAGAATAATCTAAATTAGTACTAGAATAATACTCTACGTTATGTTGTATGGGTTTTATGATAGTGCTTCTCTAGGTAAAGCATGTACTGTTTGCTATGAAGTAGCACTATCGTAGATTCCAGAAAATCTAGAACAAAGCTCGCACATACGAGGAAAATTAATTTACGTTTGAAGATTTCACGTACCAAATAAATATCTCTATAACCGACTATAACTATGGTTATAAATATGGTTGTAAATTTATAACCAACTTTTTTCATTGTCGTAGCCATATTCCAAGTGAAATTACAGAGCATCGACAAAACATCGTATTTATCTGTGTGACGAGCGTAGCGCAGTGCTAGGCAGTGATTTGAACTTTTCTTGTTCCAATGCTGCATGCCACTGTACCATAATGGGCAGGCATGTTGCTTACCATCAGGGACATATCCTGCTCGTCTCGGCACTCTTTACTACAAAAAAAAATTTAACTGTTTTATTAGCCGTCATGATAATTGGCACTCGATAAAACTAGCTAGTTTTTTAGTACACCTGGATAATATTATCTAATAAATAGTACGAGAATGAACATATTATATTTACGTATATACCGTTTTACAATAACTGATATCAATATAAGGAAATATGTATAGCTCTATTTTTATATTTCAGTTAGTCAAAAAGCCACCGATTTCAAATAGAACTTCCCTTTAATACGTGATTTGGAAAATTCTTTGAACTAGAACTGACAATGGAGTGTGAAGGTACAAAGTGAGTTTCACATCGCACGCACTGCCATAGGGACGGCTTCACAATAAATGATACATACCTATAGGTGAGCGCCACTATCAATTGTTACTTTGAAACCCGTTATAGCTCATGAGTTTAATAGTATAGTACAGTTTTTTGTCACAGGATTAAATTTTCTTGTAAGTCGTTTGTGGGGTGACAGGCGGATGCGGGGGTGACAAATTAAGCGGATGCCTTGAAATATGAGGTTTTTACTTCGTACACATAGTGCCAATTTTGGGTTGTAAAATTAGGTTTTTGATAGACAATAACCTAAAAATAAGATCATAGAGAAAGAGAGAGAAAGAAGTTTCTGCTTACGCTCCCACAATCGGTGTTTTTCTCCCACCACATAGATATACCTCGGGCATTTCAACGCTTGTAGCGATTAGGGCACCAATTTTAACACTAGTTTTTATTGTTTTTATAGGTACACCGACAATAAAAATATTCATAAAAGAGAAGAGTATTTTATGAGTATTTTTGTTGTCGGTGTACATAAACCATAAAGAATAGGTCTAAGTAGTCATCTCTTATAAACGCTAGCCCAACCCTAAACAATTTCGATTAAAAGAAATACCATTGAAGACACCCCTCAATCCTGATTAATCTAATTCAAGACTCGTCTCAGGAAGTCCGGTGACCGTCTTACCCGTCCAGTTCCATTTGAATATCTTGGCTTGGACACCGTCGGATATTACATTTGGTGCCATTTGGACCGAAGGCACCGCCCGGACCATTTGTAACCGTCGGCCGACGATCATTATACATGTCCTACGGGAGGCCGGCCCTTAGGGACGGCCCTCAGGAATTCGTGTCACTTGCCTACTGTTAAATTAGAATACTGCAGAAGGTAAAGTCTTAAAATTTAGAAGGTAGTTATCAGATAGCATGGACGAGTACACTCGATGCAAACTTGAATCTTATTTGAACATAGATAATGACATGAAATGTATCAAATCAAGTTGTAATTAAGTATAATTTCACCAAGTGACTGCTGCTCATAGTACAAACTAGCCTGGGACTAGATTGTGTTGTGTGAGAAAAGTCCACCACCACTGACATCAGTCACTGTGTCTGAAAATACGACATATTTTCCAAATATGTTTTTGTTAAACAGTTATCTGCAAAGATTACATGATCCCGATTTGAAGAGAAATGCTTCCTTATAATATTACAATGTAAAGATAATAATCTGTCGGTGAAATAACTTCTGGTGCTGAGTACAATGTAGAGCGGTCCTAAGTAGCGATTCGAAAACTCTTTGAAATGACAAAGGAATCTTGTATGGCACTATATTATTACCTTAAAAAGTTTACGGTCTTTCACCAAAATATTGCAGGTTTAGTTGGTAAATTAGACCTTTTACAAGTCTCTTTACTAGATTTCGCGAATACTGGGACCCCTATAGATGCAATATGTATCTCAGAAGTATTAGCTAAACCCGGAGATGAAAATAATATTAAATTATCGGGGTATACACTAGCGTCACACTTTTTTAGGAAACAGAAAAGACGTGGCGGTGTATGTATATTACTAAAAAATGGCATTGACTACCGTGAAATGCCGTTTGCTAAACAAATTTCAATAGAACATAGTTTTGAATGTTGTGGAATAGAACTACCAGCCCAAAAATGCTTTATATTCTGTATTTATCGGACCATTAATTTGGATATATTATTGGAAAAAATTCAAATTTTACTACACCAATTACATAAAAGTGGCAAATCTAATAATAAGATTATTCTAGTAGGTGATTTTAATATTAACATTTTAAAGGTAAACAAAAAAAGTACAGAATTAAAAGAAATACTTAATGCTTATGGTTTAACTCTACACATACATGAACCTACAAGATTTAATACTTGCATAGACAATATTATAAGTAATATTTCAGAAACTACTGGAAAAGTACACAGTACAGGTTTATCAGATCATACAGGACAGACTTTAACATTTCTAATGAACGAGAACAAAAGTAAACCTAAATTTTATTATCTAAATAGGAGAGATTATGGAAAAGAAAACATTAATATGTTTAAAAAACATCTAAGCTATCTGTCTTTCCAAGACGTCTATAATAGCGATAACTTAAACACAGCATTCATAAATTTTTACGAAACATTCTCTATGTTATACGGATTATGCTTCCCTGTTACTAAAATACGAATTTCAAATGGGAACAAAAAACTCAGATGGATAACAAAAGGTATCAAAAAATCTTGTGAAACCAAAAGGCGTCTAAGGTATTCATACTATAAGAATAAAAACGAAGCAACAAAAGCTCAATACAAAAAATACTCAGATTGTTTAAAAAAATGCATTCATATCTCACAGAAAAAAATTAATAAACACATAATATCTACTTCTAAAAACAAATGTAAAGCTACATGGGATATAATAAAAAATAATAGTGGTACTAACATTTCCAGCATAGAAAAGATAAAAGTGAATGACCGAATAGTCGAAAACCCAGTACAAATAGCTAATACATTTAATAATCACTTTATACATATGAACAAAACTAATAATAACCAGTCAAATAAACACACGCTACAAAATACTCCAAATGTAAATACCAATACAAATGGATCTAGCCTATTTTTGACACCCACTAGTTCAGATGAAGTCAAAAGTGTCATTAAATCACTCAATAATACAAAATCTGTGGGCTACGACGAAATTAGTACACATATATTAAAACTCTGTAGCGATGAATGTGCCGAAGTAATCTGCTATCTAATAAATAAGTCCTTTGAACAAGGCTCCTTCCCTGAAGCTTTAAAAATTTCGATTGTGAAACCCCTTCATAAAAAAGATGACAAATTAAACATTAATAACTATCGACCTATTGCTTTAATACCCACCATATCAAAAATATTTGAAAAAATAATGTATCAAAAAGTCAATAATTTTATCACTAAGCACAATATTATCAAAACTGAACAAAACGGATTTCAGAAAAATAAGTCCACAACCTTAGCCAACTTCACTCTAATTAAGAATATAACAGAACATATTAATTCCAATAACCCAGTCGCAGCTATTTATTTTGACATGAGCAAAGCGTTCGACTTAGTCTGTCATAGAACTTTACTTAACAAACTTGAAAAGTATGGCATTCGAGGACTTGCTCATGACTGGATTAAAAGCTACTTAAGTAATCGAAAACAATGTGTAGAAATTAAAAATATCGATGAACATAACTACTTAAAAAGTTTCTTTTCAGATTACGAAAGTGACAACATAGGTGTCCCACAGGGAAGTATATTGGGACCTCTATTGTTTTTGTTATACATTAACGACTTACCAGATTTAATTTCTTATAAATGCGTCCTGTTCGCAGACGATATTTGCATAATCATTCCAAAACAGAAAAACGTTAATTTTGAACTAAGCATAAATAAAACTATAAAAACTGTAATCGACTGGATGATCAATAACTGCTTAAAAATAAACATAGAAAAGACACACTTTATGCAGTTTCATAACATCAGGACTAAACCACAAAATCTTGAAATAGTTTACGAAGATAAGGAAATAAAAGAAACCACTACAGCTACATTTCTTGGTATTACAATTGATACGCATTGTAATTGGAAAGCTCACATTGAAAACGTATGCTTAAAACTGAGTAGATTTTCATTTGCTCTTCGCAGACTAAGACGTATATCCTGCAGAAAGACGTCATTGATGGCATATCACGGATATGTAGCCTCAGTTCTAAGGTATGGTCTCATAGTTTGGGGCAACTCGGTTGAATTTGAAAGAGCATTTAAAGCTCAAAAAAGATGTATCCGGGCAATCTGCTGTGCTGGCCCCTTAGATTCTTGTAAACCTTTATTCAAAGAGTTAAAAGTGCTCCCTCTTCCCTCTCTGTATATTTACGAAATGTGCATGTTTGTTAAAAAATACCCAGAGCTCTTTAGAAAGTTAGGGAATAATCGCCACTACAGCACTAGATATCCAAATAGATTAGTTTTCCCTCAATGCAATAACGAACTTTATCGCAGAAACTGTTACATAGCCGCCTTAAGAATTTATAATAAGGTTCCAGAATATCTTAAATCATTATCATTCGAAAAGTTTAAATGCGGATTATACAGATGGCTAACTGATCACAATTTTTATGATGTTAAACATTACCTTAATTTTAATGCAAACAGATATAGTCCCAAATAATCTCGGCAATGTAAAAGTGAACATACTGATTACTGTATCACATAGTTGTTTTTTTTTGTGTGAACTATTGCTTTTAATATTAGTACCTACTTAATTAATTTGTTGTTTAGCTTGTAACTATAATTCTATAATTCTTTAGATATAAAAAACTGTTATTGATATTATAAATTAAGATGTTTCGAAAGTTTAATATTTGTGTAACAATTTTTAAATTTCGAAATTTTAATATTTGTGTAACAATTTTTAAATTTCGCATGCCTTTTAGGCTGAAATTGTGCAGCACCATACTATACTATTTTAAGAACTTATTTGTAACCACAATTTTTAGCGAATAAATTACTTTGACTTTGACTTTTGACTTTGAATAGCAATTATTTTATCACTTACGTTAAGATTTTATATAAGAGCACTTTTTATCTGGGTTGAACATTGCAATTAACTCTTATAATACTGATAATACTGACTGATACAACTGTTACCGATTGGAAAACAGGACCTAATAAACGGATTAAGAATTATTATGTATTATTTCATAGGTACAAATCATAAACATAAATCATCATTGAATTTTGTCTTAATCACACTAAATATTTTTCATTTCAGTCAATTCCTATTCATGCACGTTCCCTTGATAATATCGTATTAAATATGTATGTTCGATAGATTGATAGTCATTTAAATGTTTCAAAATTAGTTTAAATTTGATTTTAATTACTATCTCGTGCCTTGTGGTGTTTTAACGGTGCGTATTCAAAAAAATATCTGAGCGTGCTGATTAAGTAAATGGCAAGGATGCTAATTTCTGTAGTATTACATCTTTCCTTTCATAATCACAATCTCCAAAGCCAAGCCCTATTGATTGAGAATGCGTCCACTTTAAAATTGGGCCGATAACAGATGTAATCGGAGATAGACTCGTGCTTGGCGCTTTTATTGGATCACAAATGCGTTTGCCACTTCTAACTTGATTTTTTAAATATATTTACTCAATAAGTTAACCGTGCATTACCAAGTAATGCAAGGTAGAGACAAACACTTACTCAGAAGATACCTATTCAAACCATTTCAAGATTCCCAGATTGTGTGAGTTAAAAAACAGTGTTTTTTGCAAATAATAAAATTATTAGATGTATACCCTTGAAACCTACATTTACATCGTTCACATTGCCTGAAAAACATTACAAAATAATATCTGGGGGAGCAATTCCCTTGGAGATAAACAAAAAAAAAATTTTTTTTTTAGTTCAACGGGCTATGGACAAAAAGCCAAGTTTAGTACCATATTTTAGTTTTACCATCGTTTTTCTTAATACATTAATATAATTCTTTATTCTTACAAAACTCTTGGTTCGTTTACAAAAAAGCTGCATATGATGGTAATTTGCACGCATTTTCATACATTATAGACACATTAAAACATATTTATAAGACAAAATCTAGGTCATAAGCTATCAAGGACAGTTTTGTGAAAGTTACATGTCGGATTAGATAATGCAGAACAGCTCACAGATTACTGAAACAAAGTAATATGTGGAACAGCTGAACCCTTTCCGAAATGTATCCTATAAAAACCTGATACAATTGTAAAGTTGCTTCGATGTGCAAGATTGTGTAAAAAATTAAAGATTTATAAATTTATTAGTAAGTACAAATTGCAGCAGTTGTTACAACAAATATCTAAAACAAAGGGTTACGAATCCAGCGTCCCGTGAAGGGTTTATTAAAAATATCGTCCAACTGGCGAGCAGTGGCACAGAAACAGCCGGTAATGTATCTTGCCCGTTCGCCGGCTCCTTTGTGGAAGGGTGCAGGCCGTAACGAGCGGGATACACTTGTCGCGATAACAATGACAGTAAGGACGCTTTTGATAAACTTGAGTCTAGGGTAATAGACACCACGAATTGAAATAAAGTTTTTATTGCCGTAGCCTGGTAAAAATCTTTTAGCGTTAAGGTTGGCGCTACTGAAACTTGTTTGTTGATGTTCTTTTACCCGATTTCAGAAATGAGGAAGTTCTCAATTCGGTGGTATGTTTTATAAAATGTTTGCTACGCGATAGCTCCGCCAATTATGAATCGATTTTGGTGTTTTTTTTGGTCATCAAAGTTTAGAATTAGTTTCATATAGGTAAATTTTATCGAAACCTGTGTGGTGGTTTTTAAAATATCAACTTAAAACTAAAATTGGCTTACCTTAATCTGAACGACGTTGTCGTATATTTCACAAAATTTATGAAATTTTCTTAAGTATCTTCTAAGTATCTCTAAATTTATAGTTTTTGTTTTTCTTCTAAAATTAAATTATGGTAGGTAGGGTGTGGTATGGTAGGCGTTAATTTGATCACTTCATATTCAAATAGTTGTGTGGTGGTGTTCTGTTATTCATATCAAAATAGTCAAAAACTGGTTGATCATTTTGATTGCCTGTTTCTGTAGACCTCTGACCTTCCTTCTTCTATGGATGTTCGAGGCGCTTAGTGTAAGTAAAATAAAATTCACCTATATCCACGAACCACCTATGAAGTAACATCCACCAATTATATAATTTTCAGAGCTATCGCGTAACGTACACACAACCTCTCTCACACACACACACACCCTCTCACACTCACACACACACACACCCTCTCACACTCACACACACACACATCCTCTCACACTCACACACATACACACACACGCACAAAACACAAAAACTGAGAACCTCCTACTTTTCGAAGTGAGTACATAATAGGAATAGTCTAGTTCTGGGATCAGGTGTAATTCCTCAGTCGTCCTTACTGCATTGCAGGGTGCACTCGCGCCGCCCTTACATGGTTTATTATTTACGAGCGAGCCCTTTACGTATGTTTTTACGCTAAGATTTTATGGCTATGCTATTCATGAGTTAAATCCGGCCCGGAATCACGGCTGATGGTGGAGTGGGCTACACTTTGCAAGGGAAAATGTTTTAAAATTGTTTATATGACTTTCTTTACTCTAAATGTTTTTTACTTTAAAATACACTGACGGGACAAATAAAACATGCGTCTGATGATAAGCAACTTGTTTGCCCATAACGGCATCAACGTTATCGTCAGACTGTATTTATCCACTGCTGGACATAGGGCTCTCTTATAATACGCCACTCAGCTCGACCTTCGGTCTGGCGTCTCCAACAGCCACCAGCTGCCTTTCTTATATCTATTCTCAGGGTGTCCTACACTACGTTTGCCGATTTGCGGTCTTTGGTCCAAAACCCGTCTGTTTACCTCAACGGTTATCGGGTCTGCGACAGATCTGACAGGCCCAGTTTGCTAATACGCTGAGCTATGTCGGTGACTTTAGTTCTCTAAAACTTCGTTGTGGATGCCCTCAGAGAAACCCCAAGCATAGCCCTTTCCAAAGCTCGCTGAGTGACTTTGAGCTTACGAACCATTTTCACTTTTAGTGTCCACGTTTCACCAAGGGTAGGACCCAGTGGATAACAGCTTGATACCACGCTAATATTTAAGCCTATAGAAGAGCCCTTGGAAAATCACTCCCTAGCATTGCATTGCACTCGTTCTCTGGCGATAAAAGAAAATGTTTTATCTCCGTGCCTAGTAATTTCTATGGAAACATTGTTTTTCAAACCAAAGCAGTACAAGCTAGAGCAAAGCAGCAGCAAGTAGTAGTGTTTGTACATTACTGATTGGTGGCAATTGGAAAGGGTTTGATAGTCTACCAAACAGACTATGCAACTATAACACAAATTATATGAAAAAACTAGTGGACCGCCCCGGCTTCGGCCGTGATACATAATATATAGCCTATGACAATTAGGGATTATGTACATATCCAACAGTGAAAGAATTTTTGAAATCGGTCCTGTACTTCCTGAGATTAGGGCGTTCAAACAAAAAACTTCTTCAGCTTTATAATACTAGTATGGATAAAATTAGTTACATCCAAAAAAAGTTACAAAAAAAAAACAAAATAAACTAATAAAGTACTATAGAATATTTTCTCTATTCAAAGCCAACATCTTAGAATCAAAGTAAACAGCGTGTAAGGCAGTAGAGAGATGTCGTCACCCCTTGCCCGAATTAAGTTTAACATCCCAATCGACGTATCGTATAACGGGCTATTTGTACGCCTTGGGGGGCCCCAGATATCCTGAACATTATTGGCGATGGCGGTGCGAACAACGAAGGGCGAGATGTGACATTATTTTATTTTGGTCGAAATTTCAACTAAAAAGTTATTACTCTTTCGTTTTTGTAGTGACAATTTATTTAGACGTGTTGAGAACGTAATTTGGGTAAAATTTCATGGGTTTCCTTTGCGACATGCTAATGTAGCAGCGTAGCAGCTAAACAGTGTAGCGGATAAACGGCGTAGCTTTGGAGATGCGTAATGGAGCGGCGAGTCTACCGCCTAACAAAAACTGTCTTAAGGTCTGCGCCTACTTATAATACATTCAAATATAGGTTTTATTTCATGCGTGTTGAGATATAAATTACATTGGCAACATATATTAGCAGACGGCTGTCAGCGAGCGGTCTGCTAATTTGTGTCGCCAATGTAATCTGTATCTTAACGTGCATGTCATAGAGCCCTTATTTTAGTGTATTTTATTGGGTGGTAGCCGAGTCGTCTAAGTCAGCGCAGACCTTTAGCTTTAATATTGCTCTCTCTTTTTTTTCGCTTGAAATTATAGAGACAGTAACAGCAAAGCCAAAGCAGATTTAGTTAGGCGGTGGACTTGAGAGACGTGCGCTTTAGACGTTTTTTGGATGGGTTTCTAAGTTATACGTTTTCACTTCTATCGAGTCCTGAAAACTACTAGTTATATTTATTTATCCAAAAATGTGCGTTTAACCGCACATTGCGCTTGATGTAAAACGACGATGCGGTCTAAGATGGAGTACAACGTCGGTGTATAACGTCGGGAGTAAAACATCGAGAATCGGTGCAACGGATAACTGTACTGAGCGTCTCAAACGGCAAAAAATGCCAGCCTCGGTAGTGGTTCGATATTTGAACCATTTCCATTGGTAGGACATTAGCCCATAGAGACCGAGACCACATCTCATTTCAAAATCTTTCCGTGCTCTTAGACGGGACACGACACTTTTTGGCTCAACGCCTAAGCATTACCAATCACCGTCCTAACGCTGCCAGTATGATGAGCACGTTACCGATTGGTAGTGGGCTTCATCATTATGATTTTATCTAAATATTGAACGATCAATGGATAATTAAGATGTGTATAGTGCAAATACTTAGGAATGTAGTGTAGTATAGTTTCAATCAAATTTTTACCCACTTCAATAAAGTATCAGGTTCTCAATATGATTGAATGTTTTTTTTTTGGATGTATGTTACGCGATAGCTCCACTAATTGTGAATCGATTTTGATAGTTCTAGTTTGATAGACCATAAGTTCAGAAGTGGTCCCATATAAAATTATTGAAAAACGGTGTAGCAATTTTTGAAATATGAACAAAAAACTAATATTTACTTTCATTTATAAAGACGACGTAGTAGACGGCTTCTTAAAATTCATAATTTATTTTATTTGCGTATATGAGTACACAAAAGATGTTAACAAATACATATACAATTGTATTTGTTAACATCTTCGACTGTCTGAATTTAACTTTAAATTGAAGTAGCTTTTTGTTTTTTCGGAGACAATAAAAGCTCAGCGCACTTATTATTGCACTTCAATACAAATAATAATTTGTGCGAAATAAAATACCTTTTTGAAAATGTAATTTAAGAGAAAAAAGAGCCCAAAACTAAAAAGAAACTCGTAGCTTTTAGTCAACGAAAAGATAATAGAAAAGTTTAAAAAAAAATGCACATGTTGTAAAAAGTTGCCGTAATCAAGATGGATGGATATTTTAGCTATTATTTGTGTTATGATCTTCTTACAGTTTTTAAATTTTATATTTTTCAAAGTTACTTTTACTATTTTTACGCAAAAATGTCACCTTTACTAGCATCGTAGATCTGGGACCGCAATTGTCTAGTTTCAAAGATCAAAGAGTGGATGGGTGAAACGACGCGGCGGCTAACCAACCGTGCCTAGAGACGGAAGCATTTTATTCGCTTACAAGGTAGGTACTGTGACTTGAAAAAAAAAATTTTAATGATTAATAATATCTTATATATAAAATTCTCGTGTCACAGTGTTTGTTTCCTTACTCCTCCGAAACGGCTTTACTGATTTCAACCAAAATTTATATGCATATTCAGTAGGTCTGAGAATCGGCTACTAGCTATTTTTCATTCCTTTATTTATATGGCAAAACAACGTTTGCGGGGTCAGCTAGTCTTATATATAAAATTCTCGTGTCACAGTGTTTGTTTCCTTACTCCTCCGAAACGGCTTTACTGATTTTAACCAAATTTTATATGCATATTCAGTAGGTCTGAGAATCGGCTACTAGCTATTTTTCATACCCCTAAGTGACAAGGGTTGGTCACCCCATTTTTTTTTTAATTTTCGAACAAAATTTTTTGTTTTTATTTTTTTATAATGTGGCGTTAAAAAATACATACAACCCTATAATTTTTACACTTTTGTCACCAACCCCTACTTTTTAATAGCCATTTAAGTAATTTAATCATTTTTCAGCATTGATAAATGATCAATTATTATCGTTTATCACTAGAAATTATCTAGAAATGATTTATATGGCATAACAACGTTTGCCGAGTCAGCTAGTAGTAATATAGTAATAATAAATTTAAATTGACATTAAATGCATTTTGTTGGATATTTTCAAACAAAATTCATTTTGAATTGTAAATACATTGTAGTTCTTGTGTTTGTACGCACTCTCTTTTAACAACTAAATTAGTGTTTATTGAAGCCAAATACAAAACAAAAAGTTTGTATTTGTGAAAAATTGAATCCACTTCTTTCAGTGGTTAAAATTCCTAGCAAAGACGATGATGTCAGTAATTTTACACAAATATGTAGTGTAACTTGGTTTTGTCCCTTTTTAGACATGAAAAAAATTTGAACAAATCGGAAATGCAGTAGTAGTAATTTTATAGATAATGGTAATTTTTAGTAATAGTCCGGAAAATGCGAAATGCATCAAATTTCAAAATCTGACGTCGCCTGAAGAAACCTAACAAATGTACATGTATCATTTTATTGAGTTATGTCATAATTTGACAAAGAAATTTGCAATTATTTTGACACCAAACGTGCCCAAAGAAAGGAAATTGAGCTCATGACATGATTTGAAATAATGAGAGTAATTACAGTATATTTGTATTTAATTTTGGTCTAATAATAATCTATTAAGTTGAAATAAACGTATTTTTAAAGCATTTTTCTGAATTCTTAATTCGATCTCAAAAATGTTTTGCCCATACCTTATTTATACCATTTTTATTACACTATTTGTAAACAACTCCTCTGAAATGGCTAGGACGATTTTTATGTTTTTTTTTTGTTTATGTAGTAGGTCGTAAACTGCTTTTTACACCTTGAAGTATTAAGACCCACTCCTAAAATTTTCATTTTGAATTTTTTAATTGTAGATATGATTTGACATTTAAATTACGTAATTTTCATCCTTTTACCACCAACCCTAATTTTTACTGTGATATTTTTTATACTTTTTTTAATGAAGAAGGTAGGAAACTAACTAGTATTATGTGCCTAAAATTACGGTCTCTCTGTATTTAAAACTAAAATCACTAACAAAATATGTGACTATTACTAAATAAATTGCGTTTTCACCCTACGCCATCTCTCCATTTTAAATTCGACAAAAATATAGAACGCGACCCTTTCTCAATATCAGTGACAATAAACAACATGGGAGCAATCAGGCAGCTAAATAAGAACCGCTTGGAATGCGCCGCGTTTTATTAAAACACGAACAGACAGTCCCGAGACAAGAGATTTTTGATTAGAGAATTTTGGAGCGCCACACTATGGTTTAGAGTTTGGAGGTAATAGCGTAAGCAGTATTAGCAGCCTACTTTATGTTCCCACTGCTGGACATTGGTGCTATCCCTGACAAGACAGTCAATTCTAAAGGCCTACTGTTTTCATTTTGATTAATGCAAGTGCGAGTGAGTAGTGCAGGTGTTGAGTGATAAGTAGCAAACACGTGTGGACACCGATTGATTATTGCGAGTGCGTAATAATCAGTCGCGATTACTCCCTCGCAATCGCACTCGCACTAATCAAAATGAAAACCGGCCTTTAGGTCCAGACTGGTCACCAAAAATGTACGTTTATTTCATAGAAATTGTTTGTTTCTTCACGATTTCTAGCGCTGTACCGATTTTATTTCGATGTTTGACCGTAATCCTACACGAGGCTAGTTTCTAGGATTTTTAGGCACGCAAATACTATTTTGTTCATAACAAAAAACACATTCTTAGGTTTAAAATACTGTACCTCGATCTCTTCTAGACAACCATAGAGTGGAGAAAATCGTTAAATGTAATGAGACGGGGTAAGCGTACAATGTAAAGTAAAGTAAACATAATAATAATTAATTACCCATACAGCATACATTCGTATAACATAAGATAATATATTAGTAGCCAATATATTAGTAATATACTTAATCTATATATTAGATGTTACGTTCGTTCGTTGCTACACTTCAATAAAGTGGTCAAGTGCGAGTTGGACTCGCCCATGAAGGGTTCCGTTGCAGCAAGTAACATAATATACATAGTACACATAGTTTTTTTAGTTCGTTGTAACTTTGATCGAAGTTTTAATAATAATGTATTTGTGACGTACTAAAAAAACTACGCATCAGATCGAATTCAAACCAATTTTCGTTGGTAGTTTGCATGGTAATGTATCATATATCATATATATTTTTTCGTTTTTTCATTCTCTTATTTTAGAAGTTAGAGGGGGGGGGGGACACATTTTACCAGTTTGGAAGTGTCTCTCGCGCAAATTATTCAGTGTAGACAAAAACTAGATTAGAAACCTCAACATTATTTTTAAAAACCTATCGATAGACATCCCACACATGTAGGTTTGATGAAAAAAAAATGTTTGAGTTTCAGTTCTAAGTATGGGGGGCAACCCTAACAAAAAAAAAGTGTGGCAAAAAAAAAGGCAAAAAGTGGCTGTGACATACGGACAGACAGACAGACAGACAGACATGACGAATCTATAAGGGTTCCGTTTTTACGTTTTACGGAACCCTAAAAACTGCATCATGCATTAATTTAGCACAAATTTTGACATGATCTATTAACACAATCATCTTCAAATATTTTTTGCGTCAAAAACAAGCAAGAAAACATTTTTTTGTAAAGTACCTATGCTTTGTTTGTTAATCAATAAACTAATGAGGGGGATTATATTATTCTCAATTAAGTTATAAATGCTTCATTGCTTTTTACTTTTACTAAGAAACTGTGAAAAATAACAACACTTACAATTAAATTTTGAAAATCAAAAACAAAACAGGCGTGAATATTCAAATCGTCCCATGTTCGGAATTCAAACATCACGTCGAGGCGAAACGCGTGAACAATGCCACCAACCCCATCTCACGAATGTGCTCTGGAATTATTTTAACCTATCACTGCCAGTAGGGAAGAAACAATATTGATTTCCTACACGTTATTGAGATAAATTACGAAACTTTTGTAAGTTTATGCTCAAAATTCCTGGCTGTTTGTTGTTAAATATGACAAGATAAGTAATTACTTTTCTGCTCAAATGCACAAAGGCTTTGTTCACACTGATGCGCTTTTAGCTGTGACTTAGTTTTCCTGGAACTTTCATCTAGCATACGTGTATATAATCTAGAATGACGGTTTGTACTGAAAACGTGGTTATACGAGTATTATTACACTTAGCGCCGTACGCGTAATCGCGTACACTTAGCGCCGGAACAATAAGAAAATTGTGAATATGAATTTATTAAAATGTTTTCTAAATTATTTGTATTAATTATGTTGCAATTTTATTGTTAAATTTTTTCATCTATTTTTGTTAACCCACTACATCTGTCTTCTCATTTTCATACAATGCTAACATTGTATGCTTTTGTGACGTAAACGGGTACACACTGTTAGTGATTAATGATTTTTATGATTTATAATAGGGTACAATCCTCAAAAAAACTAAATAGCCCGTTAGTTAGATTGCCAAAAAATATTGTACACGTAGTTTTTCTTTTGTTTCACAAACAAAAAATGACGAAGATACAGCGCTTCGAAGTTTCGTTTGACGTCACTTGTGAGTACGATTTTCACTCACGAGTGACGTCGCGACGTTTTATGGTCTATATCTTTGATGATTTTTAATATTATGAAAAAACAAAAAATACGTGTCCAATACTTTTCCATGATCTAGCTAACGGCCTAATTAGGATGGTGTATTTTTGACCCAGTCCGGTACCCCATTTTATATTGCAAGGATCTTTGTTGTTCAAATAATAATCGTTTTAAGACATTTGAAACAAAGATTTTATAAACAATCCTCTATTGTTAGATTAACAAAGCATTTTTGTTACGTCATTGCTTTGTAAATTAAAATTATTTATCATCGATTTTACAATCAAGTATTATTTTCAATCTGTAAGTAGTTTAGAATCAGACTTTTGTAAACCAACTTTTTCATCATTTTGTTTAATTCTAAAATATAATTTCAGTGTCAACGCAAATTTTCTGGTTTGTTTCATATTTATGAACAGGTCTTTCTATATCAAATCCCAACGCAGACGGAAAAAGGTATGGAAAAAATAGCAAGAGTCGTTCTATGTCAAGCCGTTTAAGAAATGAATCTGTAGCATTATTTTTTTTCAATTAGTGGCGTTTATGACGTATTAATGATAAAAGTTCCGCTGTAATTTAGAACTAGTGAAACTGTATTGACATTATTAAATCATCATAGCGCCAAAATGAAAAATAATTCGATGTGCTGAAAGGTTAAATTGAACTCTGTTCTGTACGTAAGTACTGTTAGAATGCTGAATTCTACAGCAACAATGCAACCTATGGGAGATTATATATAAAATACACTTTTAAATTGTTCTACTCAATATGGTAAACAAAAATTATCTACATAATACCTATAAGAAGTCTGAAAAAATACCAAAATAAAAACGAATTATTTAGAGAACTGTTAATAAAAGGAAGCAGGGTGTGTATCGTCGAGTAAGGGCGTCTTCACACTCAAGTCGGTAACAAGCGTACGCGACAATTACAGGTGAAACTTTAGGGATCTCTAATGGGAGTTCGCGCGCACTTTTTAACAAGTTCCGCTCGGCTAATAAAGTGGGAGATAATGGGTTTGAGATGTTAGCGAGTTGCAAGCGTGTGAAGTGCCTTATTGATAATTTAGACGGGCGCCTGTTCAGACAGCTATCGCATTATACACAGTTAATATATATAATTATTCACAGTTAGAAATATTTTTATTTGTTATTTGTGTTTTATATAGATAGCTTGTAAACCGTATAATTAAAGTTTTTAAAATTATTTCCAAATTTTCTATCACGGCGTCACTACAGAACCTTTTTAAGCAAAACATTAAAATGAAATATACAAATAGAATAAATGTTGGGTATTTGTAAACATTTTTACAAAAAAAATAAGTAAACAGATCTGTTTATTAATGAAAGTATGAAGTAAGTGTAAGTGTAGCTATTAGAAATAAACTAAATTGTTTAAAAATAAATTTAACATTTGCTTTATCAAACATATACAATATTCAAAATCATTAAAGCAGTGTCTAACTACGTCCCTAAATTTCCCCAAGCGAAACTCCCAAAATGTTATCTAGATCAGAAGCCACATACGGCGGCGTTATCACAACACGTGCCCTTATCTCGGAGTTTAATCTCCGGCCGTAGTGTGCGCACAGGCTAATGAGCCTGCGGTTTCGAGAAAACAACGCACCGTACGCCCGCGCCTTACACAACTTTACGGACTTAACAAACTTTCTACTAATTAATTTACGTACGTATACAAACTTTAACAGCCAGCCTTCGATTGAAAAAAAAACAAAAATTGAATACACTCGACACAACACTAACGATAAAAAAAAATTAAGAAAAAGTTTCCGGCCAGTAACCGCGGAAAAGCGCGCGCGTCCGCCACCGAACCGTGGTCGACATTAAAACCTTAGCGGGAAAGAAACGGTCCCCTTATTACGTCTCGAAAGAAATTCGCGCGCACACAGGGGCACGGCGAAAGAAGTCCACTCACACTTGGAAAATCTGCATCGACGACACGGGGGGACGCGGGAATGTGTGCGTGGGACAAATAAGTATTAAAAGAGATAGTTAGGTGCGGGACAAGCACGCGAAACGTGTTACGTCGACGATGTTGCCATATGTCGCCACATGCCGTACATGAGCTGAGAAATTCGCAATTCAGAGGGTCATGCGACCGCCCCACGTTAGTCGCTGCTCGGAAAATCCACAACCTTTCTCAAAACATATTTCATAGTTTTAGCTCCGACGAATTTTTGAATATTAGAGTGTGAATTGTTTTTTTTTTGTGAAACTTTGCTGTTGTCTATGCTAAGACCCACTATGATCCCACAGATAAAAACCAAATCTTAAGTGAATTTGTGTCTAACAAAATTCAGCAATAATATCTTGGCATGTTTTCAAATTCTAACAATCCTTTGTTTTTAAATTTACGAGATGTATAAATCATGAATCGAATAAAATGAATGTACTAAGTCGAGTTCTGTTTCATAACATGGTAACTGATAAATGAACGATGTTGGCATCAGGGATAAACCTATCCGAGTTAAATCTTACTTGGAACAATACATACATACCTTGGTACGGACTAACCTGCGTCTTTAAATATGCCTCTATCTACATTTTCCAAAGAACTCATCATCATCTCAATAAATGATGTAGTCTCTCTCATGTGTATTAATCTGCTTCTCTTCTGTTAATTATTTGATCACGTTTTTCTTTGATATACTTGAATAGCGATTTTCAGACATATAGTTTAGTCAAATCGCTTTATCAATGCAAAAAAATCACGTGGAAACAAAATGACAAAATATTCACAGTATACTTGTAAATACTAGATTTAGCGCATAGTAATTTTATTAATTATGTACAGTAGCCAAATGTCTTTATTTATTTGTAGTATTTTTTTTATATTTGTAGGGCTTTAGAATCCTACTAAATATTATAATTGCGAAAGTTGATATGTATGGATGGACGGAATTTGGAACAGAGATATATAATTATAGTCTGGAATAACCCACATGTATCACTTTTATTGCGGGAAAATTACAGAAACTAAGGAACTGTATCCGCGGGACACTACTACTGTAGAATATTATAGCAACTGATATTTTGAGATATGATAATGTGATAGATTCGCAAAAAATTATAGATCTATGTTTAAAATTCATACGTATTAAATACCAATCTGTTTATGAACTGAATTGTAAATGCCTGCAAAAAATAAGTTAAAAACCTTCTGATAAATTTAAAATCAAAATGAAATAAAATTACAAATTCATTTGTACGTATTATTAATACCCAAGGCCATACTACGATGTGCTACGTTGTTAGGTAGCCGCGTAGCACATCGCTACGGAGCTGCTAAATATCTACGAATCCTATTTTACCAATTAGCTAACAAACAAAGGTTAATTTCAAAGGTAGTGAGTACAGGTGAGTTTCAATGCCAAGGGTTCCCACATAAAGGGCCTCGGCTCTGCAACCAGCCAACAATGGAAATTTTATATCGCCGTTAAATTTAACTGCCCACTTTAATAACTAAAGGCTTAGCCCGATATAGCGTCGTATCGTTGACAAAAGGATGAGTACGTAGAACTTCTCGACCCGCAAAGGCACCCACACACCTGTGACCGCATAGCCACACGGTGTCCACATTCACCCACACATGCCTCTTCACCACTACAACCGTGAAACCCACACGCCCACCCGCCAAACACGCCCAACGTCTTGGGTTTTCTTATAAACCACGTTGTGTTCGCTGTCCCGCTCTAGCTTACAGCGGGAGACAGACATCTCTCTGTCTGGCGCAATGACGAGCTTCACATAAAGCGAGGCCACATTCCCGCCTTTTTTCCCACTCCATTTTGACAGCTCGCGGCTCCATATCTGGCCGGAAATAAGACAGCGTTCACAAAGCATTTCAACGAGATAAAGAAATTCAAGAAAACAATCTCGTTTATATCTCTTCAAAATAATCATCTCAATACCAACGTTTCGAGGGTAGAGTTAGAGTAGACTCTAATAACCAAATCAACAGTTAATTTAATGACAAACCATCACAAACCGATCACAAATTAATGGAGCCCTTTTGATGTGAGACGCAGATACATACATCCAATCACACAAAGTTTTAGTTCAATATCTGTCCTGGAAAACATCTAAATAACGTGTAGTTCCAACAAACTAAAAGTTAGTATCAAATTTAATATATTGTTAAATAATTAGTCATAAAAATCAGGTAGGTAAAGTTTAATCCTAAAAAAAATATCTTAACAGTGAGGTCTAAAACATTAATAATCATTAAATCGCAATTCGATATTGAAAATAGAACGCCATAGTTATTATTGCACAGATAAAAACAGTACGTAGATTCGTAAACGTGAAAAAAGTCTGTAGAGCTAGAGACTTCTTTCACCAATCCTATATTTAAACATCGAACATATCGTTCCGAATTGAAACAGTCGAATATCTGAAACGTTGAATTTCCCGCTGTAGCCGACAATGTGCGCTCCGTCTTACCGGCTAAGTGGCTCAAGACGCGTTAGCGGCCCGGCTGGGCGGGGCTGCGGCGCTCCGATATCGGCGCACCGAAACACACATTTTTGCCGCCGCAAACCTCGCGCCGGGGGTTAGCCGCTACCCGCAGACCTCGTTCGGTGAGACAGAGACGAAGAATGTTTTGAAACTCTTCTTGGGCGCATGCGTAGGAGGTGGAAAATGCGCGGGAAAGATTACAGTTGTTGGACGAACTTTTCGGGAGCGGTTGTGGATCGGATGTTTTAGTATTGAGATATTGCTTGTATGCTTACTTCTCTGGTATTTTAACATTCATGGCTAAAACACCATACCGTATATCTGATTATGTTTTTATTTCTCTTAGATGTTCTTATGCATAAATATGTAGTAAAGATTATTTTTTTTTGGTTAATTTCCGCGGAAAACTTAACAAATCAACAAATTTTCAGACAGCGACACAACACAAAGAATGATTTGTCTAATTTTAAAATTCATCATAATACAACCTCATCTTACACTGAAGCGAGATATTCTTGTACTCTATTTTTATTTCGAAAATGAGTTAAAAGTGTTGGGAATCACCAAAAAAGTGCACTACGAGGCACTAATATTAAGATTGTATCCTTTCGATGGTAATTTAAAACATTATACTGAGTAAAACCAAGCCACATAGGTACACTTTTTATGAGAATCTCCTACAAATATCAATTTGACTTATTTTTCGAAAATTTTGATATCTAAATAACTAAACCCGAACTTGATAAGTAATAACGATAAAATGAAAGAGTATAAGTTTAGAAATCAATTTATTTTTAATATTTTTTGGAAGAAAAACGTTTTAAATTGAGATCTTAAAATGTTGTAAGATTCGATAAATAGTGTTGCCATTGCAAACCAAGTCCCGATACCTCAAAACCGCAACAAAATCCTAACCTAACCGAACATGTGACGTAGTACACTAGAGTATAAGGTCGGCCGCAAACTGTCCGTAACCGCGGCTCGAACTTACATGATGTCTACCGATTATAACAAATACAGAGAATCATGTTTACACCGTGGTGATGTAGTAGGAAGAACGTCCGACTTCAAAATGGTGAGGTTCAAATCTCGACACTGTAACTATGACACTTTAACGATCCAAGAAATATATTTCCAAGACACGTGTCATCGGCCAACCCGTAACTGACCAGCATCGTGGATTATGACTTTCACTTTCTGCTTGTCAGAGAGGACCCCGAATCCTAACAGTAAGCACATAGAATGGGCTGCTTATTCTGTCAAATTAATCCGACATATACTATAAATGTCAATGTTTTGGTGTTTGTTGCTCAATCACGTCGAAACGTCTGAACGAATGGTTTTGAAATACAGAATAAAGGTCGATAATAGTCTGGAATAGTACACAGACTACTTTTTATCACGAGAAAATAACGGGATCGGGAACTGCACAGGTCAAACCGTAGAGCACTATAAGTGTACATTAAAATCAGTCTCAAGGTTCGTAATTATGTAGAGGAGTATCGCTAAATTCGTAGCTAAGTATTTCTGTAGATCGTGTACTCTGTGGCATGTGGCCACAGCGACCAACAAGCGGGCCGGCGCGCTGTGGCCACGGCATATCAAAACAAACGCGTGTAGCGCCCTAATCACGCCGCCATTTTCTGGCTAACCGCCGCCGCCGCCGCTGCGGGTGCCTTGACGAACTACCTTCATGTCACGGAATAATAGTTTTAATGCGTTCTGCCACTTGACTACGACCTACATACTTCAATTGTTGATTTCATTCATAGATATTGATTTGGGTTTGTTTCAATTAGAAGCTAGTAGCGACAGAGATCCGTGATTTTTTCTAGTGTATTACCCCCGCCGCCATTTTCTGACTAACAGCCGCCACCGCCGCTGCAGGTGCCTTGACGAACTACCTTCATGTCACGGAATAATGGTTTTAATGCGTTCTGCCACTTGACTACGACTTACTTCAATTTGTTGTTGATTTCATTCATAGATATTGATTTGGGTTTGTTTCAATTAGAATCTAGTAGCGACAGAGATCCGTAATTTTTTCTAGTGTATTACTCCCGCTGCCTTTTTCTGACTAACAGCCGCCGCCGCCGCTGCGGGTACCTTGACGAACTACCTTCATGTCACGGAATAATAGTTTTAATGCGTTCTGCCCCTTGACTATGACATACATACTTCAATTGTTGGTTTCATTCGTAGATATTGATTTGGGTTTGTTTCAATTAGAAGCTAGTAGCGACAGAGACCCGTGATTTTTTCTAGTATATCACGCCCGCCGCCATTTTCTGGCTAACCGCCGCCACTGCCGCTGCGGGTGCCTTGACGAACTACCTTCATGTAACGGAATAATAGTTTTAATGCGTTCTGCCACTTGACTACGACCTACATACTTCAATTGTTGGTTTAATTCATAGATATCGATTTAGTTTTGTTTTAATTAAAAGCTAGTAGCGACAGAGATCCGTGATTTTTTCTAGTGTATTACCCCCGCCGCCATTTTCTAACTAACAGCCGCCGCCGCCGCTGCGGGAGTCTTGACGAACTACCTTCATGTAACAGAATAATAGTTTTAATGCGTTCTGCCACTTGACTACGACTTACTTGAATTTGTTGTTGATTTCATTCATAGATATAGATTTGGGTTTGGTTTCATTACAAGCTAGTAGCGTCCCGATGGACAGCGACCCATGATTCTTTCTAGTATACGACGCCGCCATTTTCTGAAAAGCCACCGCCCGCCGCCGCCGCTGCGGGTGCCTTGACAAACTACCTTTATGTCACGGAATAATAGTTTTAATGCGTTCTGCCACTTGACTACGACCTACATACTTCAATTGTTGGTTACATCCATAGATATTGATTTGGGTTTGTTTTAGAAGCTAGTAGTGTCCCGATGGGCAGAAATCTGTGATTATTTCTTGTACATCACGCCGTCATGTTCTGAATGACCACCGCCGCCGCCGATTCGGTTGCCTTGACGAACTACCTTCATGTCACGGAATAACTACTAATAATACTACGGCTTAGTTCAATCTGTTGTTGATTTCACTCATAGATATTGATATGAAACCTCATAATACTACCAAGTTTCTAGTTTATCGAAAAATCTCTGTAGAACTAATATAATAGCTTCCCAAGCACACCTATTTGTTATACATACATATGTACGGCTCCACTTTTTTTTATATTGTTAATCATTGTTAGATAAGCTTCCATATCACTTGCAACTAACTGTTAAAACTGAGCAACTGTTTTTTCTAAACTTCAATATCTTAATCCATCCATTGATCCGATAAATAATATGTCGACAGACAGACAAGGTAATATGTAAAAAGGTATTATCAAGACTCCGGGTCTTGATCTTTTTACAACCTTCAAAAGAGGAAAAAATCAACTACAAAATAATAAAACAACACAAAACTGCTCACACTAGATCGAACCTCCCATATTCAGCTACATTATTAAACACATCCAAAATGTAAACACAGTTCACGAGTACGAAGCTACGAAGCAAAACGCGAACGTTGAATAAATAACTTGACACTTGTTCGCAAATAAACAATTTAAAATGTCAAGAATAGGGAAAGGGCACGCGACCCAACCCTTTTCTTTGGCCGACATTATGTTTTCTGACAACCAATTTTACGTGTTGTTTGCGCGCGAATGTTAACTCAGCTTTTGAAAAGCGAACGTTCCATTTTTAAATTGAACAGTAAACGCAGTAATGTGGATAGTTTTTTTTTTGTGATATTATTTTTATTCTGTATGGGTTTACGCTTTGTTTTTGCATTATTCCCTGATGTTAAACGACCATTCGGTCTACAATGGATCAATTCTATCTTAAAGAATTCTGATGACTCTCGACTTGAATAGTTCAAGATTGTATCCCTCGAAAAAACCCACTTAGGCAAAAATATTCTATCTAGTTCTGCGTTATTATGAAAGTAGCATCAATTCTAACCTAAGGCTTTATAATATCAGTATAGATTATTTAAAATGAAATTAGGATCAACGTGCTTTTTCAGGCTTCGAGCAGCAATAGAGCAAAGTAAATAAAGAAAGGCTAAAAAAACAAAAATCTTGACAAACTTTTGGGCAGAAACAATTCATTACAAGAATGTTTATAAGTTCAAACAAAGAAATAAAATTGAGGGTAGTCAAATTTAATTTGAAGTAAAATTAAACTTTATGACAGTGGTAAGAGTTCCCACTTCCACTCACTTTTCGAGCCAAAATTAATCATCAATTAACAACCACCCCAATAGGCACTTAATAAAAGCAATGAAGATTTGTAATAAGCGCATCCCGGAATTACTACCCGTAATATCGGAGTCTAATATAAGAACCGGGCAAAAAGTAAACAAGGAACGGTTCCGCCAGATATTAAAGGCATATCTCTCTATTATGAGCGCGAACTTCTGTAATTTAAGGGCAGAGGCGGCATATGGCGGCTCGGCGGGAAGGGTTGCCTCCAACGCACTCGATAATGTTTTACTGTTGATTTTGTATATCAAATTTACAACTGTTACTGATACCGTACCTTAATTTTGTTGGTGATTGATGCTGTTGATGGTGTACTTCTTTTGGCACGTTAGTGAAAAAAATATGAGAGCATATTTTTACAATGCTCGAAAAATTTAAAATTGAAAACCGAAATTTGAAAACTGAAAATTGTAATTGAACAAAACCGACAATTGAAAAATGAAATTTGAAAACTGAAAATTGTAATTGAACATTGAAAATTAACATGTATGTACGGAAAACGAGTTAAAGCCAAATTAAGTTTTGAGTACAGTCAAATCGGTAGTTGTTGGGTTGGGCGTGTGGCTATGTGTAGTTATGTATAGACATAGCGTTTACCATCAGGCGCGTGTGATGTTCGTTTACTGTAAAATCAAGAAAGGAATTAATTAAGTTGGTAACGTCAAATTAATTGACCTCGACGACTTGTCGATTGACGAGATTGACCTCGAAGTTGAAGTCAAATTTTGTAATGAAACTGGTTGAAAAGCAATCTTTTTTCATCTTTTATAAACTTCCGTGTTGCTCCTATTATCTTACCGATATTATTAATGTTTGTTGCTCAATCAAGTCGGAACGCGTGTACATATCGGGTTGAAATTTGGCACACAGATTATAGTCTAGAATAGCACATGAGCTATGTTCATTGCGAGAAAATAACTGGAACAGAAACTACACATAAAAGATCATTAGATCAGAGATGTTGTTAGTTGAGATTAAAGAGTTTACATTTACTACGTATAGAGTTAGAACAAACGCTTTACACCGGAAGCACGGGTCTGATCGCTTTTGTGGAATACAATACAAATTATTTATTTGAAAATATAAATTGTTTAATTGTCATAAGAACATGAACACATCATTATTGAACCCAGGTCCGAACTAGTACATGGTATAATACCGAGATACAACGGTACCTAATGGCTTCTCCCAAAACTTGAAGTGCGATACTTTTGTCGCGGCTCATCACTATGTCCCCACCATAGCTAACATACTCATCTGCTTTCGATCGGTACAAAGGAACCGTGCGGAAAACCCCGATCTATTTACTTATTCTGAGGTATAGTTGTGACTTTTATCGTTATCGATAGATGTTTGTTAAGGGCACCTCTAGTCTTGCTGCTCGTTTCTCAGACGCAGCTGCATATTCCCGATTATAGCTAGCTCAGAACTACACGCGATGTTGGCCTTTAGCGGCTAAGTGCACCACTATAATTGCTGTCTATTAAAGAAATTATTGCACTATTTTACCTTACAATATTCAATCATAAATGCCACATTTGAAACTCTTCGTTTGTGAAAAAGTATGAATCTTTTTTCCTTGTATAGAGTAACGAGACGAGCAGGACAAGTGCCTTATGGTAAACAACATGCCTGCCACATAACAACACAGTGACATGCAGCTATTAGAATACGAAGAGTCCAATTTATTACCTAGCACTGCACTGCGCTCGTCACCCAGAGATCTAAGATATATCTCTAAGCCCTGTAATTTATCTGGAAATATTTCCGTTCAAACCGGAACACAGTAATGTTTGCACATTACTGCTAGGCGGTAGAATAACTGGCAAAGGTGTGGTCCTTCCCTAGGCGGACTCTGCCAAGAATCCTACCACTACTAAATATTTTATCAACTATTCTTAATTTTAGCGAATACTAGACTTGCCCCGCGGTGTTACTCGCATAGTTCTCGGTCACATTATTTTATCGGAATTTAAAGTAGTTACCTACGTGTTCTTTCAGACTATAATCTAATCCGTTCCGATCCGTTCATATGTTACGACGTGATTGAGCAACAAATATCATCCATTGACACTAATCATATTAGTAGGATTTATGTGCCATTTTTTTTAATTGGTACAGCCTGTATCAGCAAAACTAAATTACAATGAGAACTACTTACACTACGCTACATACTTAACTAACTTCTTAAACTAAGCTAATTTGAATTATATAGTTCACATTTTAATTAAAAGCTGGAAATATTTTGCATGCAAATAATATTTTAATATGTTGTAAAAGGTTAGTTATTTTCTAACGCGTGTCCTAGTCTAGTCTAGTGTCCATGTTTAGGGCAGAAATAAACATATTTTCATACTTTTTCAAACATTTCACATTAGGTGCTTACATGAAAATTTTACACAAGTACGAATACTAGCAGATCGGGACGTCTACTCTCTTTCTACGAAAACGTAATTTCTAAATAAACTCGCGACTTTCCAACTCCGATTCCACTTCGATCTGTCGTTTTGTCCGTTTAAATGTTCTAAGCCTACTCTAATTAGAGAATACTTAGAACATTTAAACGTCTAACAATGTTGTATCGGACGAAAGGAACTAGAACAAGAGTAGCAAAGTCGCGAGTTTTTTTTTCGAAATTACGTTTTCGTAGAAATAGAGTAACAACGTAACAGGACGTCTACGTCCTGTTACGTGGCGTTAACTCTAGCAGACGTTCAAACTTTATTTCCCACTAGCTGAACCGTGCACGCGTTTCGACACCATCTATAGAAAATTGGCCGTTGGTTAATTTTGTTACCCTAGATTCTAATGACGCAACCTTTAAAAGATATAGGTACACATGCTGTCACGCAACGAAAGCTCTCAAAAAGCAATATTTTTTCCCATTTTTGTTACATTTTTCATTCATGCTCCGCTCCTGTTTGTAGTAGCGTAATGTTAAATGACCTATAGCCTTCCGCGATAAATGGACTATCCAACAGAAAAATAATCATTAAATTCGGACCAATAGTTACCGAGATCCCTGCGTTCAAACAAACAAACTCTTCAGTTTTATAATATTACTAGCTGATCCGTGCGCGCGTTGCTACGCCATCTATCGAAAATTAGTCGTACCAATTCACATTTTGAATAAATTCGGTTACCTTAGGTTCTAATGACGCAAACTTTAAGTTAGACACAAGCTGTCACGCAACGAAAACTCTCAAGAAGAAATATTTTCCCCCGTTTTTGTTACATTTTGTATTCATGCTCCGCTCCTGTTGATAGTAGCGTAATGTTAAATACCTTATAGCCTTCCTCGATAAATGGACTATCCTACAAAGAAAGAATATTTCAATTCGGACCAGTAGTTCCAGAGATCCTAGCGTTCAAACAAACAAACAAACAAACATACAAACAAACAAACAAACTCTTCAGCTTTATAATATTAGTATAGATAGTATAGATACATTTGTTAGCGTGTACAAAACTGTAACTGAGGCAGGGTTTAATCAACTACCAGCTGTTCCATACAATTTGCTGAATCCAAAAAATGTTATTTAATACTATGGTATCTGTTAAAGTGGCGTGTCGCTGACAAATGTAGGAGAAATACAGTGCATTTATATACATCTAATACATACCACGTTACCTTTTTGCTACCAAACTGTTCGTAGCTCAAAATACGACTTCGCCATCGTTTCATGATTGATGGCTCAAAGTCTTGAACTAAGATATGTGAATCTACTCTTGTGATAACAGTGGTCGTAGAATGCGTTGCCTGAGTGGGTTTTTCCCGATGGCTACAATCTTGGTTGCTTCAAATCGAGAGTAAATCGTTTTTTTTTCTGAACAAGCACGCTACCGGTGGACCGCATCGCTCAACATCAGGGGAAATAGCGGTTAAGTGTAAACCTGTAGAAGTGAACATTCTTCTAATATTATAAATGTCAATGTTTGGATGTTTGGTTGTTTGTTGTTCAAGCTTAACTTATGCACCGATCGGGCTAAAATTTTCCATCCCGGGAAAATAATGACAACGGGAACTATGGGGGTAAACTTTTTTTTATTATATAGAGTGACGAGACGAGCAGGACATGTGCCTGATGGTAAGCAACATACCTGCCACATAACAGCACAGTGACACGCAGCTATTGGAACACGAAGAGTCCAAATCATCACCTAGCACTGCACTGCGCTCGTCACCCAGAGATCTAAGTTGCTACATCTTTTAAGCCCTGTAATTTCTCTGGACAGATTGCCCTTCAAACCGGAAAACCAGCGCTGCTAATATAAATAAATAAATAATAATAGCCATTTCACACACTACACTTTTTGAAGTGAAAATTTCTTTTGACACACCACACACTGATGATTGTGGGCTGTGAGCACTGAACAGGGTATCTCATCTGTGGCTGTGAATGAAGCTCAGCGTCACGCTCGGAAATGAAAGAAACGTTCCGGTGAACTTGGGAGCGCCAAATGAGCCAGAGCAAGAAATATAGTCAGCTGCTGCTGTCTGTCTTCTGTGACTGTCTTTTTTTTATTTGTTCTTGGCCATGGATACTAGTCCTTCAGCCGCATCTGTCACTGTCGTATCGCTGTGTTTACTATAATATTCAATTTAAGTGTAATCAATTGTTTTTTTTATATGGAATAGTTTCTAATAGTTGTTTCTTATTTTAGATTTCACTTCTACCGTGCGGTTCTTAAGCACGCACATTTTTTTTATACAATTGCAGCTTCTCTTGGATTAATACGGACGTAACTTTTATTAAGTTGAATAAAAACAGCAATGCCATCAGTAAGGGCAATAAAAATCGTCCCTCGGCATCGCAATCCCAATCACAATCGGCTGCACACCTGCCGGCCGCGTCGCACGTGCGACCTTAAGAGCCCACTTAACGTAAGTGACCCCACTTACCGTCCCAACTGCGTCTTCGGAGACACTTTTATCTACTCTAGGTCTGCGACTTGATCTACCGTTTGATGTGTACATCTACTGGTTATCGATGGTCTGTACTATTTTTTCGGGCACGCTTTGGGTAGTGATCTGGATCATACTGATTATCTTTAGAACTTTTCAGACCTGATGAGTAGTTCGCTAGGTATAAAGTATAGGGCAGTTCTCATTGCAATTTAGGTATGTTAATAAACAATTGGTCGGAACAAAAATCCTTGTTTCGTCTTAATAGGTATAGGTAAGCGAATTTTCTATAATGCCGATTGTCTGGAAGGGATTACTAATCGTTATTATTTATTTTATTCGCATAACAGTATCGTGACATTTTACACCTCTACACCTCTTATTTTTCGATCTAATACACTGATAGAATATTAGATCGAAAAATTATCGAAATTATGCATATCAAATTACTTAAAGAATTTACAAGCCAAACTAAAACAGTAAATTTAAAAAAAAACCTCCTATGACGCTAACTTATAAGTGCGTCCAGGTTTGGCAAACGTGTCTCAAAAACGCCGTTCGCGCGCCGCGTGAGCTTGTTTCCAAAGGTCTTAGAATAGATTTCCGTTTTAAGAATTAAAAAAAAAAAAACCGTTTTCAGGCGTATTTTCAACTCTCTGGAAAAATTATATATATTAGTCTTACAGTTCTGGGAGTCCAGATTATTGTTAGGAAATTTCCTCTTATTCTTTAACCTTTTTTCAAATTTGAATTATCTTAGGTACATAGTTATCCACATATTGGCAAAAAACAAAACACCCTTTTTATTTTCACTTGATTGTTAATAAGTATTGAAATTTTTACGAGGGGGTTTATGGTTTTCTCAAAAACTGAATGACACCTCAATCAGAATGTTAGATTTCGTAAAATTTCGACCTAAAAACTTGTTCACTAGACTACAACTCTGAAGTATGATCTACCTAACAAAATAATCAGCTCGATTCATTATTAGCGGAGCTATAGAATATCAAGAAAAACGTACAACAGAACCGCAGAAAATCTTCTCCTTTATGTGATCGGTTAAAAATAAAGCTAAAGTGTGTTTTTTAACAGTTTTTTTCCAAATAAAGTATGGTTTCTCGAAATTACTTAGGGCAACACTACGAAGACGCCTCCATCCTCAATTTCACGATTCAGCCCCGCCAGCTGCGCCAAAAAATAACACTCCCCGAAAAAAAAACATTTGCGAAAGAAAGGATATTACTCTCCGCGGACCCATAATCGAAGCCAATCGGCGTACCGAACGCTCTTACACGACACTTTCTTTATTTATACCATTACTCTATGGTAATATCGTAAAATATTATTTTATTTGACACAAGGACTTATAATTCTGTAATGTTGGCGAACGGATTTGTTTTCACGGGAGGGTGTTACATTTTAGAATTGTCGAATCGTTTGAAGAGTAAGTTGTTTCAGGTAGAATATGGATATGAATTGTGAATTTAATTAGTCACCTCTCTATTCATAGATTTGTTTATGTTTATTTTAATTTTGTAATCAAATTATACTTATATGTCGTAGCAATTGACTAAAAACTGTTTTAAATTACGTATAATATTATTTTATTTGACACAAGGACTTTGTTTGAAGGTTCTAATTCTGAAATGTTGGCGAACGGATTTGTTTTCATGGGAAGGTTTTTTTTGCATTTTAGAGTTGTTACACGGGTCATTTGAAGAGTAAGTTGTTTCTGGTAGAATATTAATCTGAGTTGTCAAATTAATCGGTGCGCTGTCTACCTATTTGTAGATTATTTTATGTTCATTTATTTTTCATCAAATTGTACCTATCTGTAAATTACTATTGTAGTATCTCGCGTAGAAAAAGTAAAACTTGTTTTAAATAACGTAGAATATTGTTTTATTTGACACAAGGACTTATAATTCTATAATATTGATGAACAGATTTGTTTTTACTTTAGAGTTGTTTTGGATCGAACAGTTTGAAGAGTAAGTTGTTTCCGGTAGATTATGGTTTAGATTGTAAAATATATTTATGTTCTGTCTATTTGTAGATTATTTTATGTATATCTTAATTTCGTTATCAACTTATCGTTATCTGTAAATAAATGTACTTACATCTCGCGTAGGAATTGACTTTTGTAGTTGTAGGACTCTGTACAGAGTCCACCTGGGAAAGTACCACACCTTTGCCAGTTATTCTACCGCCAAGCAGTAAAGTGCAAACATCACTATGCACATTGCACAGTCAAATTACAGGGCACAGAGATAAATCATATTACTTCTCTGGGTGACAAACGCACTGCAGTGCTACTAGAAGCAATGATATTTGAAACTATGGATTTTATGTCAGCGTTCAAAACCGGCCCACAACGCAATCCGAATGGCTAGCATTCGGAATGATAATAATGAACCATTGTTTCTCTCATTCATTCTAAACGGGTATGAGAAAGACCTAGAGGTTTGATTCCGTGTCGAAATTAATCCGACTGGGTTCAGAATCGCTACCCTGGTGTACGTATTTTCAATTTAAAAGCAATCTATATTAATTATTCGATCAAAATCAAAATTGATATAGTCGTGACTTTTATTTCTATAACCCACCTTTATTTTGCCTGATATCCTTACTTACACTTGACTAACTTACTAACAGTTCGTTTTGAGCCGAAAAACGAAAATTATCCCGATTTGATAAACCAGCTGATAAGTGATCGACGGGAATTCAGCCGGATCCGGCCGGACTGTAAATTACGCCGGATCGCAATCACTAGTGCGATATTACGAGTCAGTTGTCAAAGTCAAATGACTTTGACAACTTTGGCGAGTTGAACTGGGGGCTGTGTATTGGTGATTTTTGTTTCAGACATTATGTCCATTTCTATAATACGTCAATGGCTAGAAGCCAATGTTTCAATAGCTGTGTGTCACTGTGGTGTTATAGACAGGCTTGTTGCTTACCCACAGGCACATGGCATGCTCGTCCCGTCACTCTTTATTATACAAAATAAATAATTGAATAAAAACTGTTTAAATGTATCTTGTTTTAGTTTTATGTTTACTTAGGTATGTGTAGTAGTGTGTGTATGTACTTGTTGATAGGTATATATCTGCTGATAGGTCAGCCTGGTGGCTTAGTTGGTACTCGGTAAGTCTGCCTACGAAGTCCTGGAACTCAGGCACTCGACAAAATTTCATATTTATTGTGAAATCTACGGATACGTTGTCCAGGTAAAAAATTTTTTTTTATCGAAACCACATTGACTACGATAAAATTTATATAATATAAAATTTATACTTCTGTAGTATTATTTACCAAACAAAATAAGAATCATCAAAATCAATTAACAGTTATATTTGGAGATCCCGCTATACACCGAGCTGCTTATTTGATAAAACGTATTTTATATTTAATTTAATAGGTCAATAAATATATTGCATATGGGTTGCCTAACAATTTTTAGTCCAGAGTATTATTAATTAAAACATAACAAAATAAAAAAATTCACTGTTTTTATTATTAGACAAATTCTATACCAATTGAAAGTATGAAGCCCATAGAATATGCAAAATTTGGTTAAATATCTCGGAAACTATAAATTTTAGAGCAAACATTGTTGAGATTGTTATTGTAGAAAATACAATTTTGCACCTTTTGTGGCATGAAAACTTTTCTGTGACATGTACCGTTTACGATTTATGGCCCATTTAATGAACCGGGTTTTCTATTGCAGCCACAGAAATCTAAATTACCTTATTATTTAGATTTCTGTGATTGCAGCTGATAACTCTTGAAATATTAGATTAATCAATAAAACGCATCAGACCTTTTTAAAATATCAGTTTATTTTTTACAACTTTTGTCTCAGTTTGTTTTTTTCTTAGAAAAAGTAACCTTTTTGCTTTTCGGAAGCAATAAATTGAAAAATATTGATGAAAAAAAAGTTTTAGATAAAAAACGTTTTTAAATTTAATTTAAAAGAGAAAAAGTCTCAAAATTTTTTTGCCTAACACTAACCGTTCTCGAGATATCGAATTAAACGCGTTTTCATCGAAATTACCTTCAGTTGACCTCGCCAGAATCCTTCAAATTGGAATATATGCTCAGAATACACCCTCCCTATCGATCCTTCATAATCCCCAAACTACATAATTTTATGTTTATTTATTTTCGTAATTGCACTGGACTACCTAATTGTGTAAATGCATTAATAAAAACTTGTTTTGCACTAAAAAGGGTGAAATAAATTATTTTCTACAAAATTAATACAATTAATTTATACATATAATTACCCAGCTTTAACCCGCGGCTTCGCTCGCGTTCTGTAAGTTTCTTATGGCAGGTTCCCACTTTGAAAAGTAATACGACTGTCGAATAATACCTTATATAACTATAATCCTTTCTAGCTCTTACGGTTTAGGCTGTGCGTTGATCTATCAGTCAATCACCTTTGCCTTTTATAGATATAGATTACATGAAAAATCAATCGTAATTTTTGAGTTTTGAAGTTAGCAAATTTGACCGGCGGGGTGGGTAACTTAACGGTTTTACTACATTTTTACGAAGTTTCGTGCAAATATGTCCAAGGAATAAAAAGTTTCATACAAACTTCAACTTTCAACCGTATTTCACCCCCTTGAAGACTGAAATTTGAAAAACACTTTCATACGTGCTTCATGATTTTAGTTGAACTCAATTTGTACGAAATTTCATGCAAATATCTCCAAGGAATAAAAAGTTTCATACAATCGGTCATCCCCTATTTCAACCTATCTTATATAAATTATCAGTTTTAGTTTTTGCTTTTGAGTGCCTATTTGTGGTTTTGAAGTCAGTTTATTTTTTGGAAGAAAATAGTTTATGTAAAAACAGAAGTAGGTACTTCAAAACTCAATAATAGACCAGTCTCGATAGCTTTTGAAAACAAAAGTAATACTAGGAGGATGAAACCCATTGTAAAAGGAAGAGAATATGACAAAAGTGTAAGGAAAAATAATCGGTCACAAAATTTGGTAAAAACTTCCCTATTTATATCTCAAATACACTTTAGTTCTTTTGATTTCAAATTATAATTTTTATCACCTTAAATTGACTTAATACCGAAAAAGTACCTCAATTTTCAATCGAAAAATCTCACGTCATAATATCAGCTTTTTTAGTAAAGTTGGTAAGCGTTTTATGCTTTAAAATCTCTACTTTCTGATAATATAAAAATATATACACATTACTATGAACAATGTTTCAGAAAACGCTTTTTTTTCATTTTCAAACGCTTCTTCTGCACTGGTCTACAAAGCAGACATTACTTCAAAAATGGAAAACAATCCGGCTGCATTGCTACTACATATTTGCAAGAGCCAGAATAGGTAAGGCGACAAGCCAGTGGCGTGTCGCGCTGTCACGAACGATTCGCGACCCCATCGTAGATCTACAGATCAACTGATAAACCATGGTGCCGCGACACATTCTGAAGTCGAAAAGGTCGCCAATGGATGCTTTATTTTGTTTTGTTTTAAGTGACTTTTGTTTATTTTTAAATTAAGTGCAATAAAGAGTTAATCTATCTATATATGTAAACTCGTTGGATATTCCTAAAAGAATACAAAGCCTCTTCAAGTCGAGAGTTAAGCCACAGATCAGAAAATAGTTACTTCGTAAGTTAAGCGCTGTTTAAGTTAGTTCCAAATGTAGAACTAGATGGCGCTATGAAAGCGGCGACGATTTCTTAAATCGCGGTATACATTTCATTTCTGAATTTTACCTAGGCTGAGCTGTGAGTTTTGAAATATGACCTTTACACCATCATAACAGTCTGAGTTTGATTTTCCCTTCGGGGTTTTTGAGGGTTCTGTACATGGTCCTACGTAGCCGGAGTAAGGCACAGTGACGTAGAGGGGAGAGGGGCAGTTGGCGTGTACGGTCCCGGCACCAGACAGAAGGCGCTCAGCTTGCAACTGGTGGCAGTGTGCTGGCTTGCTTTGGAAAGCACCAGCACCAGCAGTGGCAGGACCAGTTGGCAAGCCATCAACTTTCAGCGGCAGCAAGAGCCACAGAAAGTGCAAGAGTTAGTGTGGACAGGCCGCGCTAACTATCGCCAAGTCGACCAGTTCGACCAATAGCCGGACCGAGGTGGAGCATCCGTATCAACGTCAACCAGGTGAAGTGTCTTAGAGAGTGAATATCAATTAGTGGATTACAACAGTGAGTACATTTTGAACCTTATTATTTGGCAGTGAATAACTTAAAGAATATCAGAGACTTCAGTTCAAGATTAATTTCATAAAATAATACAAGTGGTTTACATGAACTTAGAATAATTTTGTTAAAATGGTTGAGACGGGGAACCTATGCCCGATTTCATAGCAAATTATTTATTTTCAAACACTTAGAAAAAATACACTTCGAATTCGTAAAATATTGTAAGTGTTTTAGACTTAGAATATTTCAAGTTTGGATTTATGTTAGCGGCTATTGTATTACAAGATTGTTACAATGGATAAATTGTTTAGACATCGAGAAAATATTATAGATAGAATTTTAAAGTCAAAAACTAATTTTGGAAAACAAGGCAAAGAAAAAATAAGTTTGTCTTACGTAGAAACTCGACTAGAAACTCTTGATCAATTTTGGCAATCTTTTAATCAAATACACGATAAAATTATATATGAAATTACTGACAAAGAACTCGAAGCATCAGGCTATTCCAATAGTGATGTTTTTACTCAAGTGGAGGATGTTTACGTGGAATACAAATCGAAACTAAAAGAATGTCTGTGCAAATTAAAATCATCGGTACCTAGCGTTGCGGCGCCGCCGACCTCAGATTCTTTTAGTTCCGACAAAACAGTAAGAGTGCAATTGCCAAAAATTACGATCCCCACTTTTACTGGCAAATATAATGATTGGTCTAGTTTCAAAGATTTATTTATATCACTTGTCCATAATAATAAGGGTTTGGATGACGTTCAAAAACTTTATTACTTGAAGACTCACATTCAGGGCGAAGCGGAGCAGCTTCTTAAGTATATTCCGGTAACAGCGGATAATTATAGCAATTGTTGGTCTCAATTAGAAAAACGCTATGACAATAAAAGAGTTATGGCTAATTGTATTCTGAAGCGATTTATGAGTATAAAGACTGCGACGACTGAATCTTCAAGCGCCGTTAAGGAAATATTAGATACTACAAACGAATGTTTACACGCGCTTGAAAATTTGGGAGTCGATGTTTCCACTTGGGACACTATAATTATATTTATTGTCAGTCACAAACTCGATTCTAAGTCTCGGGAATTGTGGGAGACTACAAATAACACCTCAGTAAACGAGTTACCGAAACTCTGTAATTTTAAAGAATTTCTCGAAACCCGTTTCCGAACTTTAGAATGTATCGAGCCTCAAAGTGGAAACAGACAAGGCAGCACCAGTCGAAATAAAAATACTGTGTCGCTTCACATCGCTGATGGAAATGTAAGCAAATGTCCTTTCTGCTCACATGACCACAAACTATGCCATTGTAAACAATATGCTGACGAAGAAGTCGCTGCGCGTCGTAGGTTTGCTCAAACCAGTAATCTTTGTTTTAATTGTTTAAGTCCGAACCACTCAGCATACACCTGCCGTCAATCTACAAGGTGCCGTTTATGTAAGCGAAAACACCACTCACTCTTACACCCGCAGAACGCTTCGAAGGAGGTTAGCGAAGCAATTTCAGATGAGTCTGTTAGAAAGGATGGTGTCACTTCAGGCACTTCGGGTTCAGTATCATCAGCAAGCGAGTCCACCAAAGCTATGACGTGTTTTGCAACAGCTAGCAGCCAGGTACTGTTAGCCACAGCTTTGGTGAATGTCGAATTAAAAACTGGGTCTTCTTGATCAAGGCTCTCAGGCTTCGTTTATTACGGAGTCCTCAGTCCAGCTATTGAAATTGAAGAAGAGTCCAGTCAAAACTTTTGTCTCAGGTCTAGGCGGTGATCAACAAGCTTATCTTGTTTGTAAATCGATGGTGTCCATCAAGATTCAATCTCGCCTTGACCCCAGCTTTATCATTCCAGTTAAAGCTTATGTTTTACCCAAACTGACTACTCTCCTTCCCGAACGAAAGGTGTTCGTTCGTGACTTCCCCGTCACAGCATCATTGAAATTAGCCGATCCATGCTATGACACTCCGAATAAAATAGATTTACTGCTAGGCGCAGAAGTTTACAGTCAGATAATGTTAGACGGATTCATCAAAGGTCCACCAGGCTCACCTATTGCCCAAAATACAATGTTTGGTTGGATCTTATCTGGCATTGTAAGCGAAGTAAGTGGCTCGATAGAGACGTGCCACAACGTAGTTGTCAGCACACATTCGGTTCAGTCAAAAGAAAAGGATCTTCTGAAACAGTTTGGAAAACTCGAAACTAAGGCACATTCAACCGAGATGAAGCACATCCATGGGGAAAAACAAGAATGCGAAAGGTTTTACGCAAAAGCCACTGAACGAGATGAATCGAGTCGTTACGTGGTCAAATTGCCTTTTTGCACTCCAGATCTTCAGTCTAAATATGGCGACTCTCAACATATCTCAAAGAAAAGATTTCTTCTTATTGAAAAACGTCTCCTGAACAATCCGAAACTCAACGAAGAGTATGTCAAGGTAATCATAGAATATTTGAATCTTGAACATTTGAAGGAAGTTCATGATGAAGACAAATAGGGTTTCGGTGAGTTCGAGTATATTGTTCAGCTTCCGCCGTTGGAGACACCTGTAACAAAACGTAGAGTAATTTCCGACATAGCAAGGCTGTTCGATCCACTCGGATGGATAGCGCCAGCTATCATAACTGCAAAATGTTTCATCCAAAAGATATGGCTCACAGGGATCGAATGGGACCATGAACTTCCACGGTCATCGCTGACAGAATGGCTTAACTTTAGGAATGACTTGCATGTACTTAAAAAATTTCGTATCCTACGCTGGATTCATGTTTCCAGTGATGACCAACTCGTCGAACTACATGGGTTCGCGGACGCATCGAACGTGGCATTTGCTGCTGTGATTTATGTTTGTGTCATTGACCAAAAGGGTTCCATCCATGCTAGACTGGCACCGTCAAGAACCAAGGTAGCTCCCATAAAACAATCTCAATCCCAAGACTGGAATTGCGCGGAATGGTTCTGCTGTCGAAATTGTTGCGCGAAGCTGCTACTGTGCTGGATACATATTCACGCTTGGACAGATTTGTCAGTCGTTCTAGCATGGTCGAAAAGCCATCCTAGTAGAAGTAGACATTGATCCCAATCGAGTAGCCGATATTCATACTGTTCTTGATGGAAACAAAGTCGTTACACTTGTTCTCGCAGCAAAACCCAGCCGATTGCGCATCCAGAGGAGTCAAACCATCAGAATGCGCGAAGCTGCTGTTGTGGCAAGAAGGTCCAGAATGGCTGAAAAAGAAAAATATTGATTACAAAGCAGATGAAAATGATACGAAATTGGAAGAAAAAATTGTGAAAAGTCATACAGTTACCTGTGAAGTCATAGAAGATAGCATCCTGTCAAAGTTCTCATCCTTAACGCGACTTACCAGAGTTATCGCGTACTGCTGAAGATTACTCGCTCCAAGACCCAAAGGTGTTTTAACTGCTGAAGAATTAAAAAAGGCGTTAAACACATGCATCAAATTGAGCCAAGCAAATTGGTTTCAAGAAGTAATGAATGATTTGTTCAGAAACAAAAAGGTTCATAGGAGAAGTAAACTTACTTCGTTGAATCCATTCATCGACGGTGATAGCATTCTGAGGGTTGGTGGATGTTTGCGAAACTCCAACCTCGCCGAAAAGACCAATAGGGACGAGCACCCTAACCTTTGAAGAAATGACAACTCTGTTGTCTCAAGTTGAAGCTTGTCTCAATTCAAGGCCTATTTCGCAGCTTCCAACTTATCCAGACGAGCCATATGCTCTCACGCCAGGTCACTTCCTTGTGGGTGAACCCTTGGTGGTAGCCCCTGATAAAAAATATGTAGACTCCAATATTTCTTCGCTAAATAGATGGCACCTAAAACGCAGAAAATGTTGCAAGATTTCTGGCGTAGGTGGTCGCGGGAGTATCTAACTCAACTACAACATCGTTACAAGTGGAAGGACATCGCATCTGAACCGAAGGTTGGTGATGTTGTACTTATAAGGGAAGATGATCTTCCGCCAGCAAAATGGTTGCTCGGAATTATCACAGCAAAGCATACTGGTTCGGACAAGCTTACGCGTGTGGTGAGCGTAAGGTCGAAATCAAATGTCATAAAGCGACCTCTATCAAAAATTATTGCATTGCCTATAGCGCAAAAACCACTATACAGTCCACATTTATGTTAAGAGCTATTGTTCAAAATATATGTATTTTAGTATTTCTCAGAGTTTTAGCTCTCCTTAGTTTAAGAATCAGCACAGGGCTCTAGTTAATATTTTTGTAAGATCACTGAAAAACTTCATGATGTTAATTTTTTGTTGCCTCTAACATATTGTTGTTACAGTCATGTTGTTATGTTCTTGATGCCAGCACAATTGTATGAACGATTCCGCGAATGCGTTCATGGCGGGCGATATGTTTAAGTTAGTTCCAAATGTAGAACTAGATGGCGCTATGAAAGTGGCGACGATTTCTTAAATCGCGGTATACATTTCATTTCTGAATTTTACCTAGGCTGAGCTGTGAGTTTTGAAATATAACCTTTACACCATCATAACAGTCTGAGTTTGATTTTCCCTTCGGGGTTTTTGAGGGTTCTGTACAAGCGCTTTTTTACGACATAGAGTGGCAATACGAATAATAAATACGCTGCATGGTAAGTAATTGGCAAAAGCACTTAGCATTATGCTGCCATGGGCAGGCTTAGCCCATGTCAGTACAATGCACCGCAATCATTTAAACAGGAGTCTAAGTCACAGCCTAACTGCGCTGTGCTCGTCATCCAGAGATATATGATGATTTCTCTCATTCCCCTGTAATTTATCTGAAGATGTTTCTGTTTAAGCTGGAACACAGTAGTGCTGCACATTACTGCTAGGCAGTAAAATAACTGGCAAACAATATAAAACAGACGACATGGAAGTCAAGCGACCGTTACTGCTATTGGTAAGTTAGTTTTGATATAAAACAATCGTGGTGTCATGGGACATCAGATAGGAACGACGTTCCTTTGGATAATATAGAAGCATCACAATTCACAAAAAACATATTGCTTAATTTTATTATTAATGGTACGATCATCTGAAAAATAAGATTAGCAACACTGGTCACACGCAGATTTTACGTGTCACTTCCGCTATATATTTTTGTTTTGGTTCTAATTCTAATTCAGGATGGGTGTGATTGGCCTGCACTGACGTGTGACGTCTCGCTAGGGGTGTATTGTGCATTTCCCCCCCTGCCAGCCTACCCAAACCAGCCGAGCTCCTTAAAATAGAGGAGGACGGCCTTGGGTCGCTGGAATATCAGTTTCACTCCCATTTCGTCAGATGTAATGTAATGTAATTGATTTGGAGTTTGTTGAAGAAACTCCAAATTGTTATGGCTTAATCTTACATTCATTTTAGTTCGGTCGCGCCGCAGAATTCTTATCTCCTCCAAGCTTGCCGAAAAGAACTGCGTTCCAAAAATAGTACAAACTTTATTTATGGAAGACGAAGTCGCTTCTTTTTCTAAGCTTATCCTACTGACATTATAAATGCGAAAGTTTGGATGTCTGTTGCTCAATTACGGGTGAACAGATCGGGTTAAAATTGGGAACACAGAATACAATTTATAGTCTGAAACAGCATGCTACTTTTTTCGCAGTAAAATTAGGGGACGGGAACCACCTGTGCTGCTAGCAATGTTATAAGTATTGTCGCACCCTGGCTGGTCGTACAAACCCAAGTCAATTTCCCCCGCCATTTCCCCGTACTTTTTCAATACCCGTTCGAGATCATTTAACATTTTTATGTGTAATCTCGCCCGTGGCGATAAGAATGAGATTTTTGCGATTTTTGCGCGCCTCTCACTTTATTTTATCGTCGACATTTTACTGCAGAGTGTAAACAGATTAAATCTATCTGTGGGGCGGCTTCCGGGACGTTTCACCGTTTATTGACGTGTATCTTGGTTTTTATAAGATCACACAGTCTTATCCTGATCCTGCATCGTTGTAGGGAAGTGTAAAACGCTTGATTTAACAACATTTCTGGTGGATAGAACAGAAATTTGCACTAAACATGCAATTTAACTTACTCAATACTTACGAATCATATTGAAGACATAATTATATTTTTTTATCAAAATCAGGTTAATTTAGCCTTTGTGCCCATTTTGTTTTGTTATTTTATGTGTTACTTGTTGTCAACATTGTGGTGCCAATAAAGTGTTTTTGTATTGTATTGTTAATCAAATCTAATTTATTGCTATAATACTATATTCATCCTTCCTCATGTGGGTGGTTGGGTACAAGTGTCAAGACAAATTATTTGCGATTAGCAACTTATTTATTAGCTTTGTCCATGAGGTGAACCCTTCGGGAGGGAAACGCTTTGACCATACGCCAACGGCGTACAAAAAGCGAGCGAAGCCGCGGGCAAACTCTAGTAATATTTAATATTGGTGGACAAATCGTACACAACTATCTGATCCCAAACTAAGGAAATCTCGGACTACGGGAGCCAGATAGCCCAAATAGAATGCTTATATAAAATTGTAATTACAGCATGCTATGCACGGGTGCAATGCTAATACTAATTATACTAATAATAAAGTAGCCAAGTGCGAGTTGGACTCGCCCATGAAGGGTTCCGTTGCAGCAAGTAACATAATATACATAGCACACATAGTTCTTGTAGTTCGTTGTAACTTTGATCGAAGTTTTAATAATAGTGTATTTATAAGTACGTACTAAAAAAAAACTACTCATCAGATCGAGTTCAAACTAATTTTCGTTGGTAGTTTTTATGGTAATGTACATCATATATTTTTTTTAGTTTTTTCATTCTCTTACTTTAGAAGTTAGAGGGGGGGTGACACACATTTTACCACTTTGGAAGCGTCTCTCGCGCAAATTATTTAGTGTAGACAAAAATTATTTTAGAAACCTCAACATCATTTTTGAAGACCTATCGATAGACACCCCACCCCACACGTGTAGGTTTGATGAAAAAAAAAATTTTGAGGTTCAGTTCTCAGTATGGGGGGCACCCCTAATTTTTGTTTTTTTAAAAAACTTTTGTAAAAATCTTATTGCGGTTCACAGAATACATCTACTTACCAAGTTTCAACAGTGTAGTTCTCATAGTTTCGGCAAAAAGTGGCTGTGACATACGGACGGACAGACAGACAGACAGACAGACAGACAGACATGACGAATCTATAAGGGTTCCGTTTTTACGTTTTACGGAACCCTAAAAATGGTTATTGTGGGTTATCCCTAAGAGATAGACATATATCATAGTGAGCTTTTTGACGTGATAACGTCTTATAATTCGATGAAGCCGGCTGCACGCCCACAAAACTTGACGTCATGTACCGTTACCGTCGGTCGTTACCGTCGGTCGTTACCTCGCCGCATGTTTGTTACAGTTGTATTAATTATTTCGAACAGTAGTTCAAGCGGGGATGTAGCTCAGTGGTAGAGCGTTCGCTTTGCATGTGAAATGCCCCGGGTTCGATCCCCGGCATCTAAAAGCTTTTTTGCATTGTTTTGATTGAAAATGACTAAATTTTACTGATTACTTTTTACATACAAATCTATTAAACAAATTAAATAAAAATTTTCTTTTGAAAAATGCTACCATTCCATCAGTATTTTCTTAAGACGTTGTCACGTTCTATCGTCAGTAAACCGACTTTACAGACAAACGTTTTTTTTTTTGTAGAACTTTTTAAGGTATACAATACTGCAGTACATTATTTTGATCTATCTCGTAGGGTTCAGCCAGCTTTTGCAATTTAAGCACAAAAATTGTATTTATTTATGACATGGTTTTAGAAATCTTTAAAATTATCAATGTTTCTCTACTGTACTATGCATGTATTCTACATAAAAACTATCCTCTTGAATCACTCTACTTATTAAAAGAACCCGCATCAAAATCTGTATGGTAGTTTTAAAAATTTAAGCATACATACATAGGGATTTAGGGACAGAGAAAGCGACTTTGTTTTATACTATGTAACGATGATGATAGATACATCCTGACACAGAACAAATATTTGTATTCGTCACACAAATATCTGTCTTGGGTGGGAATCGAAACCACGACCCTCGGCTTCGCAGGCAGACTTACTACCCACTAAGCCACGTCGTATATCTTTGTTGGATTTATGGGACCTCATATTAAGTTGCTGCTGTCGCCTCTTCACTTTCTTCCTGTCCAGTGTCTGTCAGCATCAGCAGCCCACTAAATGTTCCCACTGCTAGGACTCCTTCTCTCACCAGGAGAGAGTCTAGACCATAATCCACCACGCTGGCCCAGTGCGCGTATGACACATGACCTCGAAAGACTTTAGAAACATATCGATGTTTTCCTTCACCATTTTAGGATAGCGGCATTACGCACATGACTTCGAAAAGGCAGTGGTGTGCGTGGAATTCTTACTGAGGGCTCCGGATCGGCAATTGCCGATCTTTCGACTAGACCAGCCGTAACTTAGCTACCGGTGGCTTGGATCTACTGCTATGCCATGGGCGTTGACAGAGCATTTTAATACTCAGAGCTTCTACATTTTTCTTGTTTTTATTCGTAATAAATATTTGGTGTTTTATATTTGCAAATCATATAAAACAAATAATCGTATATCTGTACTCCCTATCTAACTAAATCACGCTCTACGCTCTAACACCCGCATCTAAGCATCAAAAAGCCATCGTTTTATAAAGTTTTGTATAATGAAACGTATAAAATGCTGGTTTTATATCTTCAACAGAACGCCGAGACAGTTTCTTTTTAAATTATGCAACATTTGTATGGAAATAAGAACGGCCGCCGCCCCTAGGCCTCTAGCGGCTTACAAAACTGTTTAAGTCATTGGTATTGTCTACTCTTTATTTTTGAGTTGGAATGAAAGGGACAGAAATAGCAATGACAAGGCGACAACAATGAATTTTACTATAGACCCTTGGTCTTTGCCTTCTTGAGAACACATCTCGTGTTATTTGTTGGTTTGGTTTGACGCGCTTTCGCGATTTGATTGCTTTTTCATGTAGATACGCGTTTCGCCAAATTATTCGTAGAGCTTACTAGCAGAGCCACCATCGGATTGTTGAAGTAAAATTTATTATCCAATGAGCATATTTTAGTTCTCTCATCCTATTACTCATAACATTTTTGGTTGCAGCTAAATAAACACAAAATCATTGCACCATGTTACGTTCCGGCTAGGTTTACTGCTCTTTAAAAATTTTGCTCGCTGTTTCATTTGATTTGAAACAGTAAAGTTGTAGGGATGAGATTTTTATGTAATTTTTCTTCCAAATCATTCGACGCCATGTGTAATTCGTGTAGTCCAACGTCCACGTCCAAATATTTTATATTCAAAAGAATGTAGAGTTTATTCGTGAATGCCTTCATGCTCTACATTACATGAAAAACCCCTTTAGAATAGAATTAGGTAATGCTGAAATATCGCAGTTCGTCTTCAAAATTAGAAGAACAATTAGCGGGGGAAGCTTGTGTTAAAAAAACTGTCGGTAAAGAAAAACACAGCAATACCTAGTTTAGACAGCTATCTGGTTTATAAACATTAATTATATTTGAAGGCTTTAGACATACCTACTTGACTATGGGATCCTCATAGTAGGCGTGAACATAAATAAAAAAAAGAATGTTTGCACATTACTGCTTGGCGGTAGAATAACTGGCAAAGGTGTGGTACCTCCCCAGGAGGATTCTGCTAAGAGTCCTACCACTTAAATGGATTAGCATTTCTAGATGCCCATTGGCCATGGTTAGCAGACTCGGGATCATAGCCATCTAGAAATGGTAACGCATGTCTTTTCCATTACTATTTTACCGATTACCGATGTACCATGTCCTGAGTTCACCCGAAGATTTATTTCATTTACGTACGTGACACTTGAGCTCAATTCCCAGGCCACGAAAAATCTATGTGTGGTGCGCTTAAAGAACATTTCACATCAATAAAAAATTAACGGCCATATTATTAAAGTAATGCTTAGTTTAATTTTCATTGACACGAAACCCATACAAGGTAGAAAAGAGCAAAGCACAGCATAGCTGTATTAGCCGGCAACGATTTAGAGTCGCAGATGTGCCCTGAGAATCCTGAAATTGGTAACAAACTGCGTTTGTGTGTATAGCGGAGCACACCACCAAACTACTTGACCCCTAGAATCGCTAGCGACAAGGTATGACGTGGTTCTACTTATATTGGTTATTGACAACGATTAGTGATAGGAAGGAATAGGAAGGAGATAAGTTACGGTGGTCTAGTCGGGAGAACGGCGGCTGCCGATCCGGAGACTCCGGGTTCAAACCCCACACGCACCACTGTCTTTTCGAAGTCATGTGCGTAATGCCGCTAACTTAAAACGGTGAAGGAAAACATCGTGAGGAAACCGACATGTACCAAGAATCTTTCGAAGTCATGTGTCATCCGCCAACCCGCACTGGGCCAGCGTGGTGGATTATGGCCTTAACTCTCTCCTTGCGAGAGAAGGCGCCGAGTCCCAGCAGTGGGAACGTTTAGTGGGCTGTTGATGATGATGATGAGTGATAGGAAAAAAAACGTCCGCCGTTCACCGCTTCCTGCATTGACTAGAACAGAAAGAGTGAGCTCACTCTTCCCAACTATGACATAATTCTGTGCGCCTTGAAGTTTGGGAGAGCACATCAGTCTAAATCTATGTTAGCCGGTATACCAATGTAACTGCGTATAGTTGCGTGCCCACGAAAGAGGAAGTTCCGCCACTCGAACAACAAACACGCCGCCCAATCACTAGTGCAAATGTTTACCGTAACTACGCGTGCCTTCGGTACTACCTACGCCTTCCCTTCACCACTCCAAGGAAGGTTCGTTATTTTATCAATCCGTTTTCTATTTTCGCGACATGTGTCGCTGATAAAAATATTGATTCACGCCACACTAACAATCTAAAACTAAGCTAAGCTTGTATTACGAGCACCAAATAGTTGATCAGCTGATATAATCCGACTATAATCACATAGGTAGTCGTGGGCGAGTCGCAATAAGTACACGCATGCTTTTTTAGGGTAAAACGTAAAAACGGAACCCCTATAGATTCGTCATGTCTGTCTGTCTGTCTATCTGTCCGTCCGTATGTCACAGACACTTTTTGCCGAAACTATGAGAACTACGCTGGAAAACTTGGTAAGTAGATGTATTCTATAAACCGCATTAAAATTTTTACAACAAAAAAAAAAAAAAATTAGCGATACTTAAAAATGAAAATTCATGACCCCCGCCCCATAACCCCCCCCCCCCCCCCTGGATCCGGCCTTGCGTACTTGGAGTAACTATGGTGGTCTTGACTTGAAGGTGTCAATTTCAATCCAAAATTAAAGTCATAAAAATTTCATCGATTTTGATAAAATGTAAGAGTACAATAATTATGGGAATATTAAAATTAAAACAAAAAAATACCGGTGAATTGACAACCTTCTTTTTTGAAGTCGGCTAACAAAATCTCTCATCCACATAGCGTGTAAACTCCTTATTTGTTTCATATTTCCATGACAGACTTATTATTTCCAAATATCGTCTAGCCAGAACAATTTCAAACCAATTCCTTCACCAAACGTGCCATGCTAAATGCAATCTTATCACATAACAGATAAAATTTAAAATATGTCGTACTATGTTAGTGAGATCGTCACTAACCTGATATTCAACGAAGAATGGTTGGTAAATTTTCAATACTCACTTTATGAGGGGCGAAGGCGGAAGGAGGGTGAAACGGCCCTTATTAGATTTTCTAGAAACGTGAGTAGGTGCATTGCCTGCGTCCGACACCTCGATATTGAAATTCGGCCCGAATCATATACCTACTTACGTACCTGTGTTTCGTCTTTCTTTATGTGGAAAAACTATAAGCTAATCTAAAAACCATAAGGCCGTTTGTTATTTGAGGCACTAGTTTAGTGAAAAGTTTTAAAAACTTAAAAAATATAAAGTAGTGGTTTGTAGTGGGAGGACTCATTGCAGAGTCCGTCTGGGTAAGCACCACACCTTAGCCAGTTATTCTACCGCCAAGCATTAATGTACAAACGTTACTGTGTTCCGGTTTGAAGGGCAATGTTTCCAGTGAAATTACAGGGCATAGAGAAAAAACATCTTAATGTCAATGAGTGACGAGCGCAGTACAGTACCTACAAGGTAATGATTTGGATTCTTCCTGTTCCACTAGCTGCGTGTCACTGTGCTCTTATCAAGCGCGGATCCAGGGAGGGTCATGAGGCTTGTGACCCCCCCCCCCCCCTGGGCTGGGTCCAGTACCTAGGTGCACCACTGATTAAAAAGCATGCATGTACTTATCGGACAGTTTTCTGACATGACCACGGCTATGTGACCCCAGTGAGCCCTCCTGGAACCATGGTGCCCCCCCCCCCCCTGGAGCGAAACCCTGATCCACCCTTGGCTGTTATGTTGGCAGGCATGTTGCTTACCATCAGACGTATGTCCTGCTCGTCTCGTCACTCTATAGGTACCTACTATAAAAAAAAACTCGTTTTTGGTAGATGTAAATGTTATTTTAATATGAGCTCGCGTTGGGCAGCGTCGGAGCGAGAGAGGCAGCAAAACAGAACAAATTAGAATGCTCGTAGCTCGAAAAAGCGACATCGTATCATGGTTGACGTTCCAAAGACACGAACGAAGTGATCTAACTCTACTTTTGTGAAAAGAACATCTAGGCTGTGGAATACGTTGCCTGAGTGGGTTTTCCCCGATGGTTACAATCTTTATGTCTTCAAATCGAGAGTGAATCCGTTTCATCTAGGTCTTGGTAAACACGCTCCATTGTAGACCGTATCGTCGCTTAGCATCAGGCGAGATGGCAATCAAGTTTCCGTTACTAGTTATTTTCGTGAATTTTGATTGTACGATAAAAAATATTAGGATCAAACTTGTAGAAAATCTAATTTGCAACAACTTCCGTACATGTCATTTTTGTAAAAAAAACTGAATGATAAAGGAGATATATAAAGGAGATAAAGGAGATAGCTAAAAAAGCTTTGACCTTCAAGCCAATATGGCGACCAAAACACCGACGGTCGGATTTGGTCGAGTTTTTGCTAAAAATTTGCTCGAAAAAAATCTGTCTATAATTAATTCCAGGTTAAAGTTAATGGGTGAAAATGAAAACTAGTGAGCTCCCGTCACCGACATGCGCGTAATAGCAATATATTATAACTAGCGACCCGTTCCAGCTTCGCTCGGATCATAAACTATTGATTACTTACTCAATCCAGTCGAAAAGTATCGACATCTGTTAGAATCTTTTGGAGTTAACAGATAATTGTGACTGCCAATTAATTATAGACCAATAATTTGCAATAAAATAAAATTGCAACTAGGTATAGGTAATAGATCTAAGCTATCCTATCTCTCAAGTTGGACCAGACTGCTCACGGTGTGCCAATTTAATTTAAAATTGGTAGGAATCCATCGCGGACAAACATCGTGACAGAAGATTTATACAGGGTTATTGGTAATCAGCCTGCATCCTTTTAAGGGGATGTTAGGTACATTCAATACGTCAACTTTTGTTCTACAGTTTTAAAAAAAATGTGTTTTTTTTTTCTTTTACAAAAAAAAAAAAAAAAATTTGCACGGTCTAAAAGAATCGAACTATTCGTAACAATTCGTAACAAGAGCGCGTACGCTATTTAACGCGCAAATGATGTGCCGAAGTGAATAAACACTAAAAAGTCGCTAAACAGCACAAAAAAGGGCAACAAACACAATTTTTTTTTTGGGTTATCTATTGAGTTTTAACGAAAGTTGTAGAACAAAAGTTGTTTGTTTAAATATACAGAACATGCCCTTAAACGGATGCATGCTGATTACCAATAACCCTGTATATAAAATAATATACCTACTTATCTCTACCCATACTACAACGGCAGGTTCGGTGTTGAACTGACTTCCAAAAAGGTGGTTATCAATGCGACTACTACCATAAGTACTTAGTTGATGATTATGATGAGATGATGATGTAAGTAGTTGTAGATTTCACAAAAAATATGAAATACGATAGGTCACCACGAAATCGTTTGATAACTTGTTAGGCACTAAAAAGGATAAAAAAATGATTTATGTACTTAACTATTTGTTCTTGTCTGTCTATACCTATACTTCGTACCTTATTTTATCCTTTTTAGTGCCAAACAAGTTTTCAAACGATTTCGTGGTGATAGGATCGTATTTCATATTTTTTGTGAAATCTACAACTACTTACATCATCATCTCATCATAATCATCAACTAAGTACTTATGGTAGTAGTCGAATTGATAACCACCTTTTTGGAAGTCAGTTCAACACCGAACCTGCCGTTGTAGGTAGTATGGGTAGAGATAAGTATTTTTTATAGTAAATATAGGGTGACGAGACGAGCAGGATATGTGCCTGATGGTAAGCAACATGCTTGCCACGTAACATCACAGTGACACGCAGCTATTGGAACACGAAGAGTCCAAATCATTACCTAGCACTGCACTGCGCTCGTCACCCAGAGATCTAAGATATATCTATAAGCCCTGTAATTTCTCTGGAAACATTGCCCTTCAAACCGGATAATTATTAGATACAATATTCATTTTCTCAAAGCTGTAACAACTATTTTCTAATCTGTGGCTGGGACTCGTATTCTCTCACAACGTATAAATAGTAAATACTCGATTTTTTATAATTTTCTGAGTGACATCTAGTGACTTATATTCGAATCACATCAATTTGTCGAGTTTATTTTAGTTCTAACACAAATCAAAGATGGCGCCACGAGTTATATTGTCCAAACTTAAAATGTTTCGAGAATTCAAAAAATCACAAGATATACGATACAATTTTTTTTATTACTTATATCTAGGTACCAATAAAAGGTATTTTATCTTGACCTATCTAAAGTATACATCGCTGCAGCTCTAAGTCTGCTAATGCATAATGTCACAAGTCACAAACATGTCAGTGCCTATTTATTCATATTTGTTAGGTTAGATTTTGCTGTCAACATAACGATGTCTAATACTATATAACACGATACCGTAAGTGCAGATAAAACACAGGCCGACGAGATAAAGCCTGACCTAATTGGCTGGCAAATTAGGCCTTAGGATATTTATATTCTTTAATGATTATATTCGACGGTTTAGCAAGTAGACCAGCAGTTTAGTACATCATCTACAAATTATTACCTGACGCTATGCGTTATAAAATCTAAAAAGGCTGCCAATATTCCGTTGTCTACAACAATTTATCTTGAATGATGAACTAAATTATATGTAGGTAGTGTATTATTAAAAATAACACAACTCATTATGCCCCTATCCGCTTGATCCACCTTGGTAACTATATTACAACAAATGACGAAAAAATACAAAATTAACTTTGCTGTCAGGTTTTTTTTCATGTTTTTATTTGGGAAGGTGTACCGATAAATTTGTGTTTAATGGCGTCTACTTGAACTAGTTTTTGTGATTATTTTGATATAATTCACATTAAAATTAGAGTTCATTTACATAGAGAAAACAAAAAATTAAAAAAAAAAAATTTGGCGGGAAAATGGCCCCAAAGTTTTGAAAAAAAGAAAAAAACACGGGTGCAGTTATTTATTTTTTGTTTTGAGTTTGTTATTTCGTATACAACACATTTAAGCCATAAAACCACTGTCTCCTTTATAAATTATTAATATAATAGCTGATCGACTACTTGAGAAATCGCAAAAAAAAAACTCAAGTGTCAAAAATGTTAGTTTACATTTTAAGTACATCAATTATAAACAAACGATACCGCTAGAAGCGTCTTGAAACGCTCTTGAGAATAATGGGCTTAAACACGTACAAGTAAAGCGGCACTTCATATGCCGAAGCGTAAACAATCGCACTTAGGTAATCTGACACCCGTTTTCCCGCCAAAATTGTAAAATCGAGTCGCCAAAAGTGAAGCAAGCGGCTAATACAAAATATTTTCTAAGCTGTACTATTTAAATTCAGTACAACACCATCAAGTGAGCAAGGCTAGCTTGAAGTATCGTGCGGCTACCTTTAAGTGTTCACTCGGATTAGGTCGGTTAATAATCTGAAAATATTACGAATGGTTATTTATCATTATTGTCTGAACTAACGGGTATACAAACTGATTTTTTGCATACGTACTCTTAAAATAGCGCACTAATTATTATTAAAGCCAGCTCATTGAAGCCAGCTCACATAACAGTAATGTGTTCGTATTCTAAGTAATTTCATTCAAGAAAACCTAAGAAAACAGACAAAATCGTTAATAACTCGCCAATAATATGTAGTAGATCGTCAAAACTTTACAGGATAGTGTGAATATATGAAAGGTACCAGTCGGCACTAACGCGAAGCCATTAGTCTTGTTCATTTGAGAGCCGGAGCCTTTTTCCATTTTTCAGGAAATAAAATAATAACTCATGTACTATGAGAGTCATGTTATGAAACTTCCGGCACAAATATGCACAGTATCTGTATACAAAAAATGATGACTATGCGTTCAACCGTTTCCGATATATAGCAATCGCCAAAACGTTCGCCCACCAAAAAAACGAAATATCTCTGAAGTCTTAATGGCACAAATTTGAGTTGCAGGGCACATTTTATGCTCGTATATAAGCTATCTTTTTGCCTCTCGTGTCACAGTGTTAGTTACCTTACTCCTTCGAAACGGCTTTGCTGATTTTTACCAAATTTTATATGCAAGGCCTGAGAATCGGCTACTAGCTACTTTTCATACCTCTAAATGATAAGGGTTGCTCATTTTGTGTTTTTTTTATAATGTGGCATCAAAAAATACATACAACCCTAAATTTTTACCGTTTTATCACCAACCCCTATTTTTTAATAACCATTTTAGTAATTTAATAATTTGACAGTGAACTCCTCCTAAACGGTGGGACCGATTTGAATGATTTTTTTTGTGTGTACAAGTGGAGTCGAGGATGGTTTAGATTAACAAATAAGCCTAGCAGATGGCGCTGTAGACAATGTCTAGGTTATGATCCGAGCGAAGCCGGAACGGGCCGCTAGTTTAAATATAAAGCTAACCAGCTAAACCCAACATATAAAAAAAATTGGCAGTCATAGGAACTGCCGATAGAAGTGAAAACTTATAACTTAGAATTTGATAGCTTACTTTGGAAACTACACGAGTGTAACCGGAGGGCGTGGCCTGGGCATCATGGCATGGCCATCTCGAAATGCGTCAGCATTTCCTATTGGCTGATGCATTTCTAGATGGCCATGGCATGATGCCGAGGCCACGCCCTTTCAGCATTTCCCATTGGCTGACGCATTTCTAAATGGCCAATAGCCATGGTCATGGACAGTGTCTAGGTTATGATCCGAGCGAAGCCGGAACGGGCCGCTAGTTTAAATATAAAGCTAACCAGCTAAACCCAACATATAAAAAAATTGGCAGTTATAGGAACTGCCGATAGAAGTGAAAACTTATAACTTGAATTTGATAGCTTACCGTGGAAACTACACGGGTGTAACCGGAGGGCGTGGTCTCGCCATCACGGCATGGCCACCTAGAAATGCGTCAGCATTTCCCATTGGCTTACCCATTTCTAGATGCCTAATCGCCGAGGTACCGAGTTTACCCGAAGATTTCTTATCATATTCGAGCGTGACGCTAGAATCCAATTCACAGCCCACGAAATATATGTCTAGGCGCGCCTAAAGAAGTTTTCACTTCAAAAACTTGCTGGGCGAACATTTGTGCAGCAGAATCTCTTTTTCTTAAATAAATCTGAAACCGTTAGAGGCACAGATTTAAAATTTCGGGCACATTTACACGAGATTAGGCACTAATTATGTGCATCATTAAATTCTTGAAAGGTGATATTTTTTTGCTGAGCGACGAACATATAATTTGTTGGAATCATAAAACGAGTACAAACCAAAACAAGAAAAGAAATGTTTGACCACACGGCAAAAGTAAAAACTTCATTATCTTAATTATGTAGTTTTACTATGGATTGTATTATTCGTATTAGTAGGATAAATGAAAAACATTTTTTGAAGTGAAAAGTTCTTTATGCGCGCCTAGACAAATTTTTCGTGGGGTGTAAATTGAGTTCTACCGTCACGCTCGGGTATGATAAGCAATCTTCGGGTAAACTCGGTACCTCGGCGATTAGGCATCTAGAAATGGGTAAGCCAATGGGAAATGCTGACGCATTTCTAGGTGGCCATGCCGTGATGGCGAGACCACGCCCTCCGGTTACACCCGTGTAGTTTCCACGGTAAGCTATCAAATTCAAGTTATAAGTTTTCACTTCTATCGGCAGTTCCTATAACTGCCAATTTTTGAAGTGAACACTTCTTAAGACGCGCTATAGACAGAATTTTCGTGGGCTGTGAAATGGATTCATCAATCGTCACGCTCGGATATGATAAGAAATCTTCGGGTAAACTCGGTAAAAACGGCCAGGTAGGTACCAGGGCAACAGAAACAGTAAAGAGTTTCGATTACCTACCTCCAACAGCCCAGCGTTTATCTCCAGATACCAGGACAACAGAAATATAAAAGAGTTGCGTTTGCCCTTAGGTCTTAGGTACCAGTACCAGGGTAACAGAAACAGTAAAGCGTTGCAATATTTTGTACAACTTCGTTCCATCAGAATGTTCCTTCCAAGTATTTTGAAGTGAAAACTTTTTTTGGCGCGCAGGCGCGCTTTTAGACAGATTTTTCGTAGGATGTGAAAATAATTCTTGCGTCACGCTCGGGTATGATAAGAAATATTCGGGTAAACTCGGGTCAACGGCCATTGGCCATCTTGAAATGCGTGAGCCAATGGGAAATGCTAACGCATTTCTAGATGACCATGCCATGATGGTCAGGCCACGCCTTCCGGTACACCCGTGTAGTTTCCAAAGTAAGCTATCAAATTCTGAGTTATAAGTTTTCACTTCTATCGGCAGTTCCTATGACTGCCAATTTTTTTTATTGTGAGTAGGTATGAAGCTATGAAGTACTAAGCTTTAAAAGTCGGTTAAAAAATAAAAGATTATTCCTACAAATTGTCACCTTTAGTTGGAACATTTACAAAAACAGTTGTGGAATTTGAATTTATCACTAGATTTCTGGTAATAATTTGGATTGTTTTATTTATTCAAATTAATTATCATTTTGCAGATGTGCCACGCTGAAGAATAAGATAAAATATTGTGTGAATACAAAATTAATATTTTTCATGAAGTACAGAATAAATCAATTTTATCCTGAATTACCACAACATCTAATCGTAGCCGGTCTACTACGAGGGGGCGTTTTTATATTCGCGGAATGGGGGATAAAGGGCGGAAATAAAAATACCAAACTATTTTTCCTTTTCTACATATTTACCTGCAAGACGAATACAATTTTCAGATCTTTCAATTAATTTATTTATACCCTTATAAAAAAATGTTTTCTCTTTATCTTTAAAATACACCGTAACTGCCTCCTTGACTTCATCATCGGTGGTAATTTTTTTACCCCGTAGCTCTTTTTTCATTTTTGAAAACAGGTAATAATCACTCGGGACCAGGTCTGGGCTGTAGGGTAGGTGATTTAAAATATCGAAGCCCACCTTATGCAGGGCAGCCAACGCAACGCGGCTCTTGTGGACGGGCCGTGTTGTCGTGCAAAAGCAGTACACCTTTCGTCAAATTTTCTCCGTTTTTTCTCTTAAATGCTTCTTTTAGTCGCTCTAATATTAAAGCGCAGTATTCTCCGGTTATGGAAACACCTTTATCTTTATAATTGATCAATAATATTCCTTCTGAATCCCAAAAGACCGTTGCCATGACTTTTCCAGCTGACTGTGACACCTTAAACTTTTTGGGAGGTGCTGTGCCTTTTTTATGCCATTGCATAGAGTCTCGTTTCGATTCAGGTTCATAATGATGAACCCAAGTTTCGTCTCCAGTAACCATTCGACTTAAAACACCATCCTTGTCTTCATTACAGAGGTCCAAAAATGCACGTGAAAACTCTACGCGCTGCTGTTTTTGCGGGGGCGTGAGCATTCACTCCCGATTATGTTGCTTGGTTGACGATAGCTCAAAGACTAACTATCTAATAACAATGAAACCTCGTATTTATACTAATTATGAGTCACTGAACACGTTACGATCCTAATGAGCCAAATCACCCCCCTCCTAATAACTCATTCCGCGAACTTAAAAACGCACCCTCGTACAATAAGGTCTTCTAACATTGAAAAAGGTAAATTTTGTTCTATACCTAAGTTCCGAGTTAACCTTGCGAAGCCTGGGCGAGCTGCTACTATTGTATAAATGCATAGCTGGGATTTAACTCGTTAACCGCTCGTTTGCCCGGCGCTGCAAACCGCGCGCCTCACTTACCCCGCCCTCTGTAGCGTTGGTCGCCAAAATGCCCGGAGAAAAATACGTGTGCACCTCGCTATGCCCCGCGGTTTTTACGTCTGCAGCGCGCGAGACGGGATTCACGCAATCCTTCCTTGTGAATCAATTTGTTTTGAAAGATTATCAAGTGTTATATTTTTTATGTTTAAAATGAAACTGGCTACACAATGATGTATTTTGTTTCTCAGCTTACGACTTTGGTGCAGAGTTATGCTGTGCTGAAATTGAGATAGCGCGTTTTAAAGCTTGTCTTTTTAAAAGCTCATAGGTACCTAAAAATTAAAATTATGACATATGGTTTTTAATCTTTGATTACGTTTATTATCTGTTATTTGATTGTTGAAACTAAATTTATAGTAAAATCAGCAGAAGCTAACTTACACAGCCCGCACTGAATCAACACTCAATGACAAGATTGACAAGGAATGTATTTTTTTAATTTCTGTTCTTTTTTCTATGATTATGATACTTTACTGGGATTAATATGGTGGGAAACTAGAAACTAGAAACGAGATAAATAATACAAACTAAGCCCTAGAGTGATAAAGACAAGTATATTTAACTTTTTCGACCGCGCAGGCCATGTTAACTACAGGTTGACACGGGCATTTTGGCATGGCGCGCCATATCAACTACTAGTTGACACGGGCATTATAGACTGCATCGCGATGTTAACTACTAGTTGACACGGGCATTTTAGCGTTTGCGTTTTGTTAACTACTAGTTGACACGGGCAGGCAAGCGGTTATTCCGTTAATCGTTAATTAACGAAGTTAACATTTTGATTAACGGATTAACTTTTAAGTTAACTTTTAAAAATGTTAACGGACATGTTAACTTCCGTTAATTATGCAGAAGTCCGTTAATCGTTAATCCAATGCTTACTATTTACCGCACGGCACCTCGGCGCGGCGCAAAAAACAGGTTTAGACAAGTATGAAACGAAAAGTGCTGGGCGCAGTGTGACCATATGTGGCGGGTTCCTGCAATTTTGGCAGGATTGAGGCGTCATTTTAGCCTGTGGCATGATCGGTTGACGTTATATGAAAACAAATATAATTTTGTTATCCTAAGTCACATTTCCGATAATCTCGAGTTATTTTTGGCTGAAAATTTGAGCATAGACATACTCGAATTTGACTGACGTTTACAATTTAGTTGAATATTTCACACATCCCTAGTAAAGCAAGTAGATTATAGTAATCCATAGCTAGTGGGGGAACTTCCCGATAAATTCAATCATACTTTTTCGATCGTTTATCTGTATTGTAACTTTCTTTTAATATAATCGGTGTTAGTTCATTTCAACTAACCAAAGAAAAGTTAAATAAAATGAACAAATCAATGTATAAGAATGAAGAAATGGAGGTATACAATGAAAATTCCAGTGTTTAACATCTTACTAATATTATAAATGGCAATTTTTGGATGTTGTAATGTTTGTTGTTTCAAAACATCAGAACGTCTGGGAACGGAAAAAGATTGGGTTGATATTTGGAAAACAGCCCTCAAACGCTGCAGTTGAACGTCTGCTATCCACGGGTAAAGACATTTTAACACCAAAGCGAGCCGCGCTTTCAGACGAGAACTTCGACATGCTAATGTTCATGAGGGGAAATGGATACCTCATGAGAGGATATCGACAGGCCTCGTGGCTTAGTGGGTAGTAGCTCTGGCTGTAAGCCGAGGGTCGTGGGTTCGATTCCCGCCCAGTGCAAATATTTGTGTGATGAATTCAAATGTTTGGACTGTGTCTGGGTGTGTCTATGTATAATAAGTATGTATTTAAAACTATATAAATATTAGATCAGCTATCTGGCCGCCATATTACAAGCTTTGCTTAGTTTGGGGTCAGATGGTGTTGTGTGTGAATTGTCCACCAATATTTATTTATTTACCTATGCGCATTATGCCCGACGATTAAATTACACATTAAATAAATTTTAAAAAACGGCAGTCATAGAAACTGCCGATAGAAGTGAAAACTTAGAACTCAGAATTTTATAGCTTACCTTGGACACTACACGGGTGTAACCAGAGGGCGTGGCCTAGTCATCATGGCATGGCCATCTAGAAAAGCAGCAGCATCTCCTATTGGCTGATGCATTTCTAGATGGCCGTGCCAGCCACGCCCTTTCAGCATTTCCCATTGGCTGACGCATTTCTAGATGACCTATAGCCATGGTCCCGAGTTTACCCGAAGATTTCTTATCATACCCGAGCGTGACGCTAGAATTCAATTCACAGCCCACGAAAAATCTGTCTCGGCGCGCCTAAAGAAGTTTTCACTTCAATAATAAAATTAAACTCTACAAGTATTTGGTTTTTTCCTAACCTGTTAACTTCCAGAACCTAAACCAACAGGTTTTATAAGTTCACTAACGCAACGATATAAAAATCTAATACGCATATTAACGGATTAACGATTAACGTTAACTTCCGTTAATTCTTACGAAATGTAACGCTTTAACGTTTAACGAAGTTAACTTTTTTGTAACGGATTAACGAAGTTAACTATTTGATTAACGGTGCCCAGCTATGTATAAATGTGACAGGCAAACTATAATTAATTATTATTATAATATTGAAAGTAAAGTACAATTTGAAATAAATGTTTTATTGCCCTGTTGTTGATAATTTATTTAAGTCCCTCCTATTTTATTTATTTTACATGAAATCTCTTTTTAAAATGTAATTTTAGGATGGATAGAACACTGGCTGAATTCGTAAAACCATGTCAGCACTACTCTTACCCAGTGGAATATTTTCTTTATGGCAATACCTTTTGAGAATTGAATTGAAAATTGAATTGAAATTTAAAGAACGCGAAGCACTTGGAAGCACTATAGCATAGTAGTCAGGAACTTTGGTATTCTATAATTTCTAAAATTTTCTATATTGTATTCCTTATTCTGAGAGGCAGACGGTACACGGTAGCACGGTACGTACATTATTGGCACCTTTCCGCTTTCCGTGCACCGTGCAGCCTTTGATCAAGCAATGTGTTTTGTGTTATTTCTAAATGTGTTGTGTGATGTGTCAAGAAAAAATGTACAATTTCGTTAATCGTAATTATAACTGAAATGCAGTAAAATTCTTAGAGAAGAAAGTTTCCATCAAACAATCAAAATGTCTGTTGTAATAGAGACTACTTTGGGTGATATTACTGTGGACTTATATTTAGATCAACGTCCTGTGACCTGCTTGAATTTTTTGAAGCTATGTAAGATGAAATATTACAATTTTAACCTATTTCATTCTATACGGAGCGGCTTCATAGCTCAAACTGGAGACCCCACGGCGGATGGGTATGGAGGGGAATCCATATTCGGCTTACTTGAAGGTCCTGAAAAACGTTTCTTCTCCGGCGAAAAGCTACCGAAAATTCGACATACAAACACTGGTAGCCTTTCCATGGTTTGCTCGGGAGATATGTTGGTTGGTTCTCAATTTTTCTTTACTCTCGCCCCTGATTTGGATTCCTTGGATGATGTACACTGTGTTATAGGAGAAGTGACAGAGGGCCATGAAGTTCTAAGAATGCTAAACGATGTCATTTGTGATGAAAATCACCGGCCATATCGTGATGTCAGGATTACTCATACCGTAATTCTTGAGGACCCTTTCAATGACCCTCCTGGTATGCGAGCACCTTCGAGATCCCCATCTCCAAGTGCGGAACGTCTTAAAGGGGGCAGGATTGCTCCTGATGAGGATATTGATGAAGGCCAAGGGAAGTCGGTTCAGGAAATTCAAGAAATGATTGAGGAAAAGGAAGCTAAAGCTCGGGCAACAATCTTAGAAATTGTTGGCGATTTGCCTGATGCAGATATTGCACCTCCAGAAAATGTACTCTTTGTGTGTAAACTCAACCCTGTCACCACTGATGAAGATTTGGAAATTATTTTCAGCAGGTTTGGAAAAATTGTAGGTTGTGAAGTGATTAGAGATAGAAAGTCGGGTGATTCACTACAATACGCTTTCATTGAGTTTGGTGACAAAAAATCTTGTGAAGATGCATATTTCAAAATGGACAATGTTCTGATTGATGATCGACGCATACATGTTGACTTCTCACAATCAGTTTCGAGAATGAGATGGATGGGAAAGGGTAAAGGTATTAAGTACTTTAACAATAATGGTCCAAAAGATGAATTTGGACAAGACAAGTTATCGAAAAAGTCCAATTATAAGGACAAAGAGAAGGGAGATGACAATGGTCGAATCAATGATGATAGAAAACAAAGACATGGAAGTAGAGATCGCGATCACCATTCTGATCGAAAAGACGGGGGAAGTAGAGATCGAGATCATCATTCTGATAGAAAAGATAGGGGAAGCAGATATGAAAAAAGTGAGAAGCATGACAGGCATGCTAGAAGTGACAGGGATAGATCTAGGAGAGATAGAAGTAGATCTAGAACAGATACTGACAGACACAGGTCTAAACGAGGTAGAAGCAGAAGTGTTGAGAAATCTGAGAGAGATAAAATAAAAAGGTCAGAAAAAACTGAAAGAGATAGGTCTAGAAAAGACAGAAGTAGGTCAAGAGATAAGCGAAGGCAACGTGATGACAAAAGCAATAAGTCTTCTAGGAATGAGAGACACCGTGACAAAGAATCATCAAGGTCAAAAAAAGGCAGAAGTCAGTCTAGAGACAGATCAAGAAGCCGTTCTAGAGAAAGATCAAGACGCTATGATGATAGCAAAAAGAAATCAAGGAAAGACAGAAGTCAGTCGAGAGAAGAATCTAGACACAAAGAAAAACCTGTAAAGTTATCTGACAAAGATCAAGATAGAAAGAATCGTGAAGATAGCAGTACACGCAGGTAAGTATCTTCTGTAATGGGGATGACGACAGGGTCAAAAATATGCCATTTTAGTAAGTTTGAGAGGTAGATTATGGAAAAATATAGGACACATTTTTTGTTGACAAAGATATAAATCATCAAACTTCCGGAGTAGGGGGTTGTGACATCACACTCTAGTAAAAATCGTACCATATCGTGATGTGACTAGAAACTTCTAAGCATTATATCTTCGTAGTTTTTTGATTGTGAAGCATAAGAAAAAATATGTATACAATATTATTTAATAATCTAACTGTCGGATTAATTACTTTTTTTAGTCGTCTTGCTAATTATCTTAAGCATTTGCTCAAATAAAAGGTTTTAGTTTATTTTATTTACAGGCGTACTGATGAAAGAAGCAGATCTAGGGATAGATTAACAGATAATAAAGAAAGTTCAACAGCCAGAGACAGGTTAAGAAAAGACAGCAAGGGCTCCTTAAATGAATCAATTGGTGAAGATTACAAATCTGATAATATTCTCAACAAAAATGAAGCTAGAATAGATAGGAGTAAATCTAAAGAAAAGATAAATCACCATGAAAATAATGTTGAAGAAAAATCTAGTACAAAATATATAACCGATGAACCTACAAGTCACTCTGAAAAATGTGTATTAGATGAAAAGTCTGAAATTCACCAGGAAAGTGCATCCTACAAAGATGGAAAAGAAGAACAATCTAGAGAAGATTCTTCTGAAGAATTTAAAAGTAGCAACACAGTTTCTGACAGCTATTGGTCGCAAATATCAACTGAACCAATGAAGGGATCTGAACAAACTACCAAACATAAAAGCATCTCACCTAACCATATTGAAAGGAGCAAGTCTCATGAGATAAACCATGAGACTCCAGTTGAAAATCATAAAATTTCCACAGAAGATAATATATTTGAAGGACAAAACAAAAGACTAATGTATGAGAATTCTGACGTTTTATCTGATATGAAAGATGAGACAACGCAAATAATAATACACAAACAGTCAGAGAAAAACTTTAGTGACACTCAGATCCAACAACATCCCAAAGACGAACAAATAAAATCCAATGATGAAGACAACAATGAAAAGTTTGTTGTTGATAGCAAAGATGAGAAACAAGATGAACATTCAAGAATATCTGTTGCAAGCAAAAAAGCTAAACATTCTGTTAAAGATAAGTCAAACAAAAGTTACAAACAAAAAGACCCTCATAGTCCAACACCTGTACTAGATAAGAAAGGAAGGAACAAAAAGGTAGAGAACAAAAAGGTGGACAACAAAAAGAAGAAAGTCTTGAAAAAGAAACGTAAACAATCCACTTCATCTTCAAGCAGTTCCTCAGATACTAGTACTACCAGCGATTCTAGTTCCAGCGAAGATGAGAAAAAGAAGAAGTCTGTAAAACGTAGAAAGAGGAAAGTTTCATCTTCTACCAGTAGCAGTAGTAGTTCTGCCACATCCAGCTCTTCAACCTCAGAGTCCAGTAGCAGTTCAAGTTCCGATAGTGAGCCAAGAAAAAAGAAACGAAAGAAGGTTGTCCATACAAAAGTGGTCAAGAGTAAAAAGACTAAAAAGAAGTTATAGAACCAACTTTGTTTTGACTGACTGTCCTTAAGGAAAAGTAGTAGGTAGTCATATTGTTTAATTTAAGTATTTAATAAGTATGGACCTCAAATTAGGTTATAACATCGTTATTACATGTTCACAGAAAATATTTTTTTTTAGTGTTTTGTATCTATGAGTACAGTTTCATTTAGAAAAGCCATTCTAATTATAGCAATAATTATCTTATGATCATAGCTATTGTAAATTTGTAGTACACAGTTGTGATTTAGATTCGCCTTAATTTCAATTATGTATCTCACATTAGTGCCTATGATTACATCACACTTGAAACACAGTCCTGTACATTGCTAAGTTTTTGCATGAGGCAAATAGAGGCAATAAAAATAAGATGAAGATAATTTATTTACATAACACTAGAAAAAGAGTACACAGTTTATATATAAATATGTAACAATGTGACACAATAATTTGATTACTTAGTGTACACAAGTGACAATTATTGTAAACCCTAAACTAAGAACAAGGTTTGTGTGTTAGGCCTCGAGCATGTGGGTGCCAAGTTATTAAAATATGTTTGTCAAGTGAGCAATGCTTTGTTCACTATCAAAAGTAGTGTCTACTAAATGTCTCTAGAGAACTAGTTTAGATTGTTTCTCTGCAAGTCTTAACAAAGAGCCAAAGTCGACTTTTCTTTGTAAAAGAATAATTGCTAACAAGTTAATGTAGGTAACCAGAGCAGTGTTTCCTAATAACTCAGCAGAACACTGGTGTTCCAAGGTTGAAATTTACCTATCCTTTATTTTTAATGAAACTGATGTCAAAAATAACAGGTACAAACTCATAACAATACATACATGTTGTGTTGAAGGCTAAAAAAAATGTATTTACACATCTCTTTATGTCTAGCCTGTTCTAAAATGGGGAACTATTAATATACTATATTAGACTACAAGCATAGAATAGATAATATAGATGCTGTACAAAAATCATGCGACAAGGAGAAATGGTCGAGGGTTGCAACCACCCCTCTTCAATTACACTCAGTTGGACAGCTTACAAGTGATGGCATAGTGCTGAATCTTAATATTTTACACCCTTCTATCATCCTACATAGGTCTCCTTGTGGTTCATTTGACCCGTAAATTTTGTTCACGGGCCTGTAGTCTATATGAACTTAGATGCAAAACAAACAAATGTTAGAAAGTTCTATATTTTATGGTTGAATATTATGCTACAGAAAAATGTTTGACTCCACACAAATTAGTGCCTATTTTTTTGCAGATGGCAGCACTGTTGCAACTTAGTACAACTACATCTCTTTGCTGGTTTTATATTTATGCTAAAGTTGGCTCAATATATCACAATTACTATGTGTAAAATATGTACAGTGTGTTAATATGATTAGCAACATTATCTCTCTGTTATCTACCAATCCAGCCTCATTATCTATATACCGAATTGAGGAGTCCTTAGGATTTTCTTTTGTTAAACACTATAAACTATTTATTAAGAACTTTTCGTTCGTACATATTTTCACCTCTTTGGATAAATCAGCCTCAAGTAAATTCAGGATAGTATGCAATTTGGAAGAAATGTTTTAAACTTGCAGTTGACTATGTGAACTGAGCGGTGTTGGATAAGTGTTGCTATCAATTGACGCCTCGATAGATTATTATAAATACGTATTTTTAGTTATACTCTTTGTCTATTTTATAGAATTATAAATTGGGTACAATACAGTCTTTATTTTCTAAATGTACTTATATCTAACACAGGGCTGGTAAGTTTTGTCTAATCAGTAAATTTAATTCTGACAATCGCTTGATTCTTAAACTTGTTAATTTTAATGTAATCATTCATTTTTTTTAACTTAGTAGAAGATTAAAAGAGTTATCAATTTTGGCATTATATACTAATACAAATGATTATGCAAAACGACAGAATATATAATATGAAAAATAACACATTGCTCACCTCATCATGAATAAATTTTAATTTAGCTATAAACCTAAAAATAATTAACGAATAAACAATTTGTTCTCTGTATTTTATCATGTCTATAAATCGTTATTCTATGGAGCAGATATTAATTATTCTTTTTACAGTTCAATATTGGTTTTGTAGTAACAGTTATTCTCAATGATGGAAATAATACATCCCTTTTAGGTACACAGGTTCTATGGAAGCCTGTTTTAGTAGTTGTTGTTTTACTAGCACTACCATGTTCCAAAATGTGGAAATTCAATCGGGATAGTAAATATTTCATAATAATTACGATAGATGGCGCCTATTTTACATGCTACCAATGCTACGCTTCACAAAAGTAAACATTGGGGGGACACTTAGCGAATTTGATAACTATCTTTCTGAAAATACATTTTTGTATGGAACAGTTGTTATTTTTTTTTCTGAGAACAATCTCTGAAGTAATTGGTCCCAGGCCAAGTTACCGATAATACTCGTAATTGATACATTATATGAATTCCTTTCGGCTTTATATGGTTTCGTGTAATAAAGGTGAAAGTAGTACCTATGTAGGTATTTGTACACAAGACGGTTCTTCAAATACAAAAAACTAAAGCTTTAGTGGAGGGAAAAAAGTTATATCTTCTACGTTCTACGGTACCTAGCTAAAATACATATGTATTGCAAATTTCAATACCTACGTAAGGTTTTTATTTTTTAGTTTACTTATTGCCTTTTGACCTTTGAAAAGTAACATTTAGATATTTAAAGCTGCCACTCGGAATATCTTGTTATTTTTAGTAGTACTTATAGGTACAATGACGGGACGAGAAGGACATGTGCCTGATAATGAGCAGCACACCTATCATAACAGCACAATGTCGTGCCGCTATTCTAATAGCGATGAAGAGTCCACATGCACCTAGCACTGCACTGTTTTCGTCACCCAGATACGTTAGATGTTTTGTCCGTGTAATTCCTCTGGAAATATTGCCCTTCATGCTTGGAGGTAGAATAACTGACAAAGGCGTCGTAAGAAGACCGCAGTCGGAATCCGCGTAAAGTCCTCACACCACTTATGAAGAGGCGTTTCCAAGATGCAAATATAGTTGTTGCTTATATAAACTTTGTTGCCGGAAAGTATGGAGTAGTATGCGATAAATCCGGTAGATCTGATTTTTTGCAGACTTGTGTATGATGTTGGCCTAATGATTTAATCCAAGTTTGTGACCTCGAGCGGCGAACGCAACTTTGTCAAAAATCAAAAAAACCGCGAAAAAATAGTATATTTTTCAAACTTTGGCGATTATAACCCTAAACAACTAGTTTTTGAAAAAACTTTCTTATGGCGTTTATAAAGTAGACTAAATTTGCTACAATATGGTACTAGAGTCTCTGTACACCCAATAGTTTCTGAGAATAAGTCTTTCAAATAGTCCATAGAAAAGTTACATTTGGGGTTGCGTTTTTTAGAGGACGCAATTTTATTTTTTTGATGTTTAGGGGGGTTCAGTGTAAAGCTAAAACCAAGTTTGTGGGGTCGCAACCCTTGTCCCACGGCCGCCATCTTGAAAATAGGGGTTGAAATGGTTTCTACGGTATATCTCTTAAACTATTTATGTGATAAAAAAAAATGTTAACATTTTTTGTTGCAAGTTAAATTCTCTACAACTTTGGCCCAGTAACTTTTTGTCGTAGAACTATAAATAAAAAAGTTATAAGCAAATAGCTAATAAAAAGAATACTTATAGTTATCACTGAAGTTTAAATCGTATCTAAAATTATTCGCAATCGTCTTCACAATTAAAAACAGAATAAAATACATCCGCACGTGGAGAAATATGTAGCACAACTAAAAGATATAGGTTAAGCGACAACTTCAACACAATGTTATGGGCTATTCTTACATTTTTGACAAAGTTGCGTTCGCCGCTCGAGGTCACAAACTTGGATTAATCATTAGGCCAACATCATAAACAAGTCTGCAAAAAATCAGATCTACCGGATTTAACGCATACTGTAATGTATAAAGTTACTGGACTAATAGATGTGTCTCAGATAGTTGCTTTTTATATACCTAAGTATGTCTGAAAATAAATTGTTTTTTAAAATGATTTGATGTTTTGAAAACGAATGGTTGAAAAAATACATCAAATTATTAATGGTAATCAAATTTTTGTAACAAAATTAAACTTTTAATGCCACCTTTTAGCGAAATTAAGAACAACCTAAAACGCCTCACTCTGAGAGCAAAGTCGTTTGTTGTTGTGGTTGTTATAGGAAAATAATGTGATGTAATGTAATGTGTGAGAAACCTTTGCTATTTAAAATAATACTTAGTTTAGGATTAGACGTAAAGGCTGAAAGAACTAAATAAGTAGATAAAAGCTGTGTGAATAGAAATGGGGATTTTGGGGCTGGTTATTTATTTTATGTTTTACTAATTTTTGTACCAATGAAGCGTTGTCAAGACGCAAATAGACCTGTGAAAGATAATTTGTGAAAAATAACCAATTGTGACTCGATTTTGATGATTCTTTTTCTGGTTGAGTGTTCAGAGGTGTTCCCATATAAATTATTGGTATGGCTGTTTTGTAAATATGAGCAAAAAACTAAAACTAGGTAAAATAGGTAGGTACTTACCTAATGTATTTAGACGATATACTTAGTGATTGATTCTTTTTAAATTTTGTCGAGTGTCAGAATTTAAATTGAAGTCTGTTTTTGTGTTTCGGAGAAAATAGATTGATATGAAAGATAGGTACATTTTACAAAATGAAACTAACTATGTTTGGCACCAATCTACCTATTTGTATCTTGAAAGTGCCTCATATCAAACGAATGATGGCTTATAATATTATCCTAATATCCCATTTGGTTGGCTCGGCAAAGGAGACATGTTTTTTTACCACTTTAATTATTTTTGTAATAGGTAGGTGAGTTATATTTTAGCTATGAATTGAACGAAAGCGAGACTAGATACAGATTTGTTCAATATATTTTCTTGGTCATATAATTCTTCAGTGACTTTTTCATTCCGTTAACAGTTAAATCGCACAAAGTGCCTAGGTACTGTTATTTAGCAATTATGTCTGATAATTTAATTGATAGTGTAATGCGTTCGCCAATAAACAAGATGATTTAAAAATGAAGTTTTTTTTTGTAAAATTTTATAATAGGTAATGTAACTAGTAATAATGTAATGTACCTAGGTACTAATTTTCACTTCATACAATATTTACCTATAATAATTTGAAAATACACTAAACTTTTCTACTATTTATAGGTAAGTAGTAAGTAGGTATTTTTGATTAGATTTTTTCTCAACTGCCCAAGAAAGATGGAAACGGTTTTCGAGAGCAAGTATGTGTGTAGGTATTACCGTAGACAGATAAATAAATATGTAGTGAGTTATAAGTAAATCCTAATTAGTCGAATGTCCTATGAGTCTTTCTGAGCTTATCTCTTCATCTCATCTTTCAAAAACATATCCGAATGCTTGATAGAAGTGATGCGGAACAGAAACACCTATACGTATTTATTTTGCTCAACGCGTTTAGCATTGCCATTCAGCGTTGTTATGCCATCAGTACGCTGGGATGCCATTTAGCATCTTGGTTATCGTTAGACCTTCATTGGCGTACCTAAGCATAATTCATGTAGGTATGCTTACAGGTAGGTAGGTACCTACTGTAGATCTATGCTGTAGTACTAGTTTTCATTGTAATTTAGATTGTTATAGAATTTCCCCAAAGAGGATATATATTATACTTTATCTAAGCTTTTCCCAAACAAAATAAAATGTATCACTTCCTATAAAAATGAAAAAAAAATCAGTTTCAAAATGCCCTCTGCACGACTGGGATTAAAAACATTTGTTTAACTGGATTTCAAATAAAATCATCTCATTAGCATTAACTCATTAGGTATACTATGTAAAATCTGATTTTGCACTCTATTGCTATTTGCTACCTATAACTTTAGGTACTTAACTGTTGACAGATTTTTAAAGGTATACTCTTTGATGAAACTAAGTAAACGAAAATAAGGTACGCTCTAATATAAAGACAGCATAATATGCCGAAAATATCACACAAGTATACGCAATGTGCACACAGCTTCACTTGCATCGTGAGAGACGTTTGAATGAATGACAAAGACATCATGACAAGTAGGCAGTAGGTGCAAATGAGATAGCTATACATCACATTTGTTTAGATATTTTTTTCGACAAGAATAGAAAGACATACAAATGCACTGGCGTGAAAGAGACAAAATAGCCGCAACTAACATATCGCCGGTCGTGTTGCACTCTTACGCTGTATGGATATCTGTCTCTTTTTAGAAATGGCCAATTGTAAAATTGTTTACAACAGAAAAATAATTTTAGATGTAATAATCATTGAACTGTTATGGAAATAATTAAAGATTTTGTGTACTTACGCATGAAAAGTGATACCATGGAACTTGTTCTTGGTCTTTGAACTGTTTGTGCACCTTGCAAAAGCAGAATAAGACATTATTACGGCTCATATCGGATTGTTTTGAATTGTTAGCGAACGTCCACTCAACTTGTGGCTCCTGTTGCGACTGAGACTCAATCAGGAGACGTCACCTGATTTTGCATTGGGATCGTAGCAGAGCGCGTGCCGCTTCTTAGTGTTTTAAGACTTCAATGGGTATACTAATTGAAAAAAAAAAAGGTGTGTGCTTAAGACCACACGGCAGAAGTGAAAACTTCATTAGCTGATTTTTGTATTAGGTAGGTATGTCGTATTATTATAAAATACTAGCGGCCCGTTCCGGCTTCGCTCGGATCATAATCTAGACACTGTCTGCAGCGCCATCTGCCGGGCTTATTTGTGAATCTAAACCATCCTTAAATCCACACACAAACAATCAATGTACACACACAAAAAAAAAACATTCAAATTGGTCCCGCCGTTTAGGAGGCGTTCACTGTCAAATGATTAAATTACTAAAATGGCTATTAAAAAATAGGGGTTCGTGATAAAAGGGTAAAAATGTAGGGTTGTATGTATTCGTTAACACCACATTATAAAAAGAGAGGAGACGTACTTCTTAGCATTCCATGGATTCACCGTGCGGGTGCCGGGTCCATCGTGTGGCAGAGAGAGAAATCTCGAGTAGACCCCGAGACTTGTGACTCGGGCGTAGGTTTAAAAGGGGCCCCTTATATTGACGTACGTCAACACTCACCTTCACTACTCGTATTTCTCTCCCTGCCCAGCCAAATCCGATATGATCCTACTAGTGCAGCTTTAGATACTCGTTCTAGTATAGAACTTACTGCACTTCTGGACAATCCAAGGTCTTTAAGCAGGTTATAGAGAGATTTTGCTGGTATACCTCTCGCTCCTACTTCTACAGCGTATAAATTAACTACATAGCCATTTTTTGTTAATTCATTTTGTAGGTCGTAATACTTATTTTGTTTCATCGCGTGGTCTTTAGGTATATTAGTTTCCCACGGTACGGTAAGTTCTACCAGGACTATGCGTTTCGTAGCCCTAGAAAAAAGGAAAATGTCCGGTCTGGATGACGAAACACCCACATCCTCTGGGATTTTGTAGTGCTTTTCATACGTGTCCATTAAAATAGTCCAATCAGGTGCTGAACCCAGGATTGAGTAAGGCTTGTTCTTGGAGTTTGAAGTTGAGCCCTCTTTTACAAAGTTAATTTAATTTGTCTTTTGTTTATCGTCAATCCCTTTTGGGCTCTAGCTACCGAAAGGCTTACGGCTTCACGTATGATTTCAAGTACTCTGTCATGGCGCTGTGAGTAATGACCCCTATTAAGGAGCACCTTGCATCCCACTAATATGTGCCTTGCTGTACATATCGCCTCACTACAAGTATAGCAACATTTTTCAGAGGCTTTTCCCCACCTTACCAAGTTACTCTGGTCAGGGAGGGTCATTTGGAAAGCGTTCAGATAAAATTTTGATAAGGCAGGAGACCAGTCATCTAGCAAGGTGCGCCACTTTAGAGCTAATGGGATACAAAACTCACCTATGGTTAACCACTCACTTTGCATTTCTAAATTCATAGCGTGCACTTTGTAACTATCATTTTCGTCTTGTTGTAGAAAGGTTTTTACCATGTCTCGGTCTTCCCTTTTCTTTCTCGCACCCAACCCAGCTGTATTTACTTGCGCACCTGCCATAAATTGTTTGTGGAATTGAAGTCTAGATTCAAGGTCCGAAGCGCTTTTGTCTTTTGGGAGAGATGCGATTAATTCGTCTTTCGACTTTCCCAAAACATGCGTTTTTGTAACTCTTAGGTGTTTGTAGAGTTCGGATGGTTTTTTTAGTTTCAGGCCAAAACTATTGTGATCCCTAAATAGAGTAGAGGGATCAGCCGGATGTGCCAATCCAAACCATGACTTCAATATCTTTATGACATTAGCATCTAGTTTTGCGAGGAGGGTTTTACCGATGTCATATACTAGGAAAGGCCAAGTGAGACGTGATGTGAGATAGTTGTAATATATCCATGCTTTTTTGATATTGCTGATAGGCTGTTGGTCTACCTTATTGAGGTCATTCATGAAATTTCCAACAACTACCTCTAATGATGGTGTACGTCCTTTGTAGTCTATCTTTCTACCAAGAAATTTGAAAGGCACTGCCTCTGCAATTGTGGCAACTCTTTGGCCACTTATGGAGAGTCCCGGATCGTAAGAAGTAATAACAAAAAAAATTGTCCGAAAATTAAAAAAATATTTTTTGGGTTGAACAACCCTTATCCGTAGCCGATTCTCAGACCTACTGAATATGCATATAAAATTTGGTAAAAATCAGTAGAGCCGTTTCGGAGGAGTAAGGAAACACACTGTGACACGAGAATTTTATATATAAGATTATGGATCGTATTAGTTGAATAAACGAGTAAAACAAGCCAGAAATTAAAGTAAATATTTATTGAAATTTTATTTATACACAAAGTAGCTGTTACCCGCGACTTATTCCGCGCGAAATAAATACTATGGTTACTCAGGCAGTACTTATTTGTATACCCAGATTGTATACACAGTTATGGTTAGTAAAATAAGTGTCCATGTTCAAAAAGTTGTTGGCCGGGGCCGGCTTTTTAAAAGTTACTCCAACTTTGTATGCATCCACACGGTGCCATCCATATGATGCCCCTAACATTGTCCGCAAAAAGGTTGGTGAGTGTAATAGGATTTTTGTTACCGACTTTCTCCTGTTCCGTCGATTCCACATACACTACACAGTCTCCACTACGATTTTCTGGGAATAGTATCTTTCTTTTTTTTTTACCTTTTATAGGTTTACACTTGACCGCCATCTCGCCTGATGTAAAGCGACGATGCGGTCTACGATGAAGCGTGTTTACCTAGAACAAACCGAATTATATAATAATTATAAAGGGGTTTCTAAATAGTTTGTAAGAAACATTTTCACTTGGATTTGGCTTCAATAGTTTTCTTTTTCTTGTCTGTTCGACGGGGTCACCCCCGTCGCTACCGACGCTCATATTTATTTATACTATTGACTATATACAACACTAAATATTTACACGAAAGAAACGAAATATTTACACAGCAAAACTAATTAATTTGATTGTGAAAATTTTAAAGCACCTGTCGTGTTTTACCGCCCAAAGAAAAGTCTTTTAGAATTGTGTCAAGCCGTCAGTGTTGCCACTATGATTTTGAGCTTGTCGCCAAATAGTTATGAAACAAAGTCGTCGGTTTTGATTGAATTATTAAGGGAATAACAGTCTGGAAGAATACATAAGCTATTTTTATCCCGGAAATATAGCTGCTATAGTGAATCCAACCATTTATTATCTTTTTGGCAGATCTAATTTGTCAGTTATAGTGTTGTGACCAAGTATAAACAGGTACATCGATACTAGCATTTTGCAACGGTCTGGTTATTAAATTGAAATTAAATAAAATTAAAGATTATTTTGGCAAATAAGAACATGACATTTTGTCGGGTTGCCTGCGAAAAATCAGTCCCAAAGTCCGGTTGCCGAATTTTTAAAAGTAAAACATTGCTGCGAGCTTGGCTAATATCTCGGAAACTATAAACTTTAGGGCAAAAATTGTTGAGGTCGTTATTGTAGAAAATAATATTTTGCATCTTTTGTGGCCGGAAAACTTTTCTGTGACATGTAGCGTTTACGATTTATGGCTCATTTAATTAACCAGTTTTTCTATTGCAGCCGATAACTCTTGAAATATTAGATTAATCAATAAAACGCATCAGACCTTTTTTAAAGACTAGTTGATTTCCTACAACTTTCGTTTAATTTTTTTTTCTTATGTTCATACGTTTTGAGTTAGAAGAAGCTTAAATTCAGTTATTCTGCCAAAAACATTATAAATTAATGAATTGTATTAAAATGAACAATTGTTTTATTTGTGGTTATGTTAGACGACAAAAACTCTGTACTTGTAAGAAAAAACAAATACTGAGTCTAATGAAAGCCAGCATTAGATGAAGCGAGAGAGAATAGAAAGCATTACTAGACTAAAGCAGCACTAGAAGATAAATAATTAACGGATTCAAAAATCCATTTCAAACTATACAAATACATACTATACATTTGAACTATACAACAATGACGTTTAAAGTGGTGGCTCTCTACTAGCCAACTAATATTATAAAAGACTATAAAAAGATAGAAACTCTTTATTATCCACAATATAATACTTAAACAACAGGGACTTATCCTAGAACTAGTGAACCTAGAAAAGAAAAGTGGCGACATTATCGCTAATAGCGATCTCTTCCAGGCAACCGAAATACCATGAGTAAATACTATGTTATGTCTAGCACAAACCCCAGGATATGCCATAAATGGCGAAAAATGCCCATACCCAGCCTTCTGGCTCGTTCCCACCACTAGAACTCGGGGAAAGGCCGTGGCCCGCCGTGCTGGTCCGCTGTACATGTCGCTGAAAGATGTCATCACATTAACATCTTCACGAGTATTGATAATACCCTATACATTTCCGAGAATAAGGGTAGATTTGTTACATTTTTAAATGTTACAGACCGAATACACATAAGTATTGTTGCGGTGGTAGTATAATCATAGAAAACGAAGATAATTTGTGTGCTATCACATATTACTAGTCCCTATCTAAGAAAACCCGAATAAATTTCGAGTCATTTTAAATAAATTTTACTTATAGCAGTTGCTTAACATCCTGTTATTGAAAAATTAGATATGTCCAGTCTATTGAAACAGTGCTATAGACGCACAACTAGTAGACGTAGATCAGGTACAGCAGTAACCTTTGGGTGACCGACTGATGAGACATTATTAAGCCAAATATGGAAATATTTTAACACATTAAGCATATCAGGTTAATTTATTTAGAAATTAACGAAAATGGTACATCATGTTCTTCAAAGTTTACATCAGACATAAATAAACTTTGTTAATTTACCTAACTACAAAATGTTATTTAACACTTTATTTTAATAAATATTCAAATGTTTCAGTCATCATAACCTTGTTCTTTTTTGGATATACCTACACCAGGAGATAAACACGTCTTCAAATAATGCTGTATGTTTTCCTGAGGCGCATCAATATAACGGTTTTACATAAAAATAAATCCGATATTATGTGCCGAGAACGGAAAACACCCGTGTAAAAATAGTTCATAAACAATATCGATATCTCAATCGTAACTTCGTAACATCACTATGTTGATAGCCATAGAACGTAATTTTTTTAAAACGTTTTTTATTTTACGGAATTTATAAAAAAACTACTGCACTTATGGACTCATTTTGTGAAAGATGATTATTATACGGGATCAAGGAGCAAATTTAAGCAGTTGTCATATTTTTAAAACCTCGCATTTAAAAGTTAACTTTTGCGTAACATGACGCAATTACGTTCTATTGGTGCTGTCAAAAAGAGGATAAACGGTTGGATCTACTATAGTAAGAATATAAAACGGCACTGGTCTAAGTACCTACAATGTTAAGCAATTGAAATTAAAAGGAAAAAAGGAATAACTTAAGGCAATAATTAACATTATTATCATGTAAGATTCAAACGAAAATACAAATGATTGAATAAAATGTTAATAATATAATTGGGAAAGTTCCTGCTATACTTAATGTGCGTATATTTATCTGTATGTATAGAAATTGGAAGTAGAGTTTATGCTAGACTTCCATGTTGTTTATGTTTGAGAGAATGAGTTAATTTCCTTATAAATATGATCTGACTCCCAATGACCTTGTGTTTTTCCTTCTCCAACCTACACTACCTACACTACACTAGTATATTCCCCTTTGTCGGTAACACGTCGTCTAAATCCGCTAAAAGGTTTTAAAAATTCGCCAGTTTCACCGACAAAGTCGCTAAGGTGTCAACACTGGTTGCCGGTAGCGAGCAGCGAGAGAGAGAGAGAGTATCTATTGTCCCATGTCCTCCTCTAACAATTATCTTTCTCGGTCTGGCACGTTTGTTGACCACATTATCTTTCTCGCTCTAGCATCCCGAGTTTACCCGAAATTTCTTATCATATCCGAGCGTGATGATCACGTGATCATAAATCCATTTCACAGCCCACGAAAATTCTGTCCATAGCGCGCCTAAAGAAGTTTTCACTTCAAAAATGGCGGTCATAGGAACTGCCGCTAGAAGTGAAAACTTATAACTCAGAATTTGATAGCTTTTAGAGTAAGATCCCAGAGCTCCCAGACGTCACCTATTTTCTGATGAATGAAATGAGTGAAAATAGTTTAGAAATACCTATAGAAGATTCAATACTGAATTAATTTGAACAGCAACAAAATGTTTGTATCTGGGTTATTTTACACAGTTATTTATAAATCTTTGAATACCTATACCTAATAATTGAAACTTGAATATTATCCCCTGTTTTCAATTATAGCAGTAGGTATCCATAAATACTGATTACCCGTACAAGGAGTCATCACAGGACGTTCGTCTGTTGACTCCGAGAACGTTCGATTGGTCTTTTGTGCGACACTTAACAAAACGAGGCGATGCTTATAGTCACTCTATTGTGATGAATAAACGCCACCCAGCGTGGCACATATCGACTTGGAATAAATATAAACTAAATGTTTCTCTGAACCATAAAAAAAAGATGTGGTGTCATGGGACACCAACACCAGGGAGAAACAAAGTTCCTTCGCATAATAATATAGAAGCAACACGAATTGCAAAAAAAAATGCATAATTTTATTATTTATGATACGATCACCTGAAAAATAAAATTGGCACCACTTGTCATGGGCAGATTTTACGAGTCACTTCAGTTATATATTTTTTTACGGTTTTCGTCTCATTTTTTTTTCAGTTTGGTCGCGGAGAGAAAAGCTTATCTCCTTCAAGCCTGCCTTAAAGAACTTCGTTCCATTAAATCTTGAAAGCTTGGGATATTCGAATTCAAAATGTTCAATTTAATATTTATTAAAAAAAAAACGTTTATTTATATTTGACTGTCTAGTCGCAAAAACTTATTTGGCGCCAAATTACCAACTAAGTAGGTCTGTAGAGACTGTACCTATATTCTATTGGCTCTATTCAATCGCTTTGTCTTTGTTGAAATTCTTTATACCGCTTCGACTTTGTTCAAATAAGGGTGTTGGTAAAGTTTTGCACTATCTTCTCTAGGAACTGTCCAGGAACCCCACAACAACAAAACAAAAACCTATCTACATCAAAAAACAACCATAGCGAATAGCGACGAACTGTCAACCAGAATTCGCTGCTGTGACGTCGCTCGTCGCTATGATGTGCGTGGTGTGATTATGACGTCAATTAGAGCGGGAGCTGAGCATTGAAGCATTGATAATAATTTTAAAGGTTTCTAATGTGATGTCATCAATTTACACATTTTTTGCGCTTACATTGCAAACGCTGGCTGAATCCTACGAGATAGATCAAAATAATTTACTTACGTACTGCAGTAGGTATTACGTAGGACTTCTTAAGGGGTAGGTACCATTAAAAAAGTCCGCGGTGCGGTGGTATATGGACCAATGCACCTGGCAACACCCAGAATCATAATCTGCATGCTTTTCTGACCCCAAAACCGCCGAGTTCGGTCCTCATGTTTCGCACACTCCACTCCACTCAGCGACTGGTCTAAATTTGATACGTGATTTGTATTTGTTCCTCCATTGTACTTACCTATTGTCACTGCTTATAGTGTTTTGATATAGGTATTTAAATATTTTTTGTTTATTTACAGTAAAAAATTTACGTCAATCAAAAGACATCAAAACTCACTTTACCCACCTACTTCAATTGGTGGTTGGGAGCATGGACTCTTTGCAGAATCCACATGTATTTTTTTTACTTTAATAGGTTTACACTTGACCGTCATGTCGCCTGATGTTAAGCGACGATGCATCGACGCGACGATCGAGAGGCGTGCTAAGAGGCTCATAGGCAATAACACTCTTGTGCGAAAAAGACTGCAAAGTCTTGAACATCGCCGAAAAATTGCTAGCCTATCGGTCTATTATCGGATACACTTCGGAGAGTGTGCTTCTGATCTGCATGATCTAATACCACCTAGCCCTTTTTTCTATCGGACTTCCCGTAGCTCGAAGAAGCGGCATCGTTTCATGGTTGATGTTCCAAAGACACGAACAATGAGGTTTGACTCTACTTTTGTGATAAGAACGTCTAGACTGTGGAATGAGTTGCCTGAGTGGGTTTTTCCCGATGGTTAATAATGATGATGGTGAATCGGTTTCTTCTAGGTAAGCACGCTCTATCTTAGACCGCATCGTCGCTTAAAATCAGGCGAGATGGTGGTCAAGTGTAAACCTATAAATAAATGGAAAAAAAAAATAAAAAAAGCGACGATGCAGTCTGCGATAGAGCGTGCTTGCCTAGAAGAAACCGATTCACTCTCAATTTGAAGGCACCAAGATTTTAATCGACTGGAAAAACCCACTCGGGCAAGGCATTCCACAAAGAAGATAAAATTATAACGCAAAGCAAATACCAAACCTACGACATGGGCAAACACTACTCAGTTCCAGTTCGAAGGGCAATATTTCCAAAGATATTACAGACAGATAATATAAAATATGCTATGTCACCTAATATTTCCGGGCGACGAGAGCAGTGTAGAGCAGGACGTCTACTCTCTTTCTACGAAAACGTAATTTCGAAATAAACTCGAGACTTTCCAACTCCGATTCTACTTCGATCCGTCGTTTTGTCCGTTTAAATGTTCTAAGCCTACTCTAATTAGAGTATGCTTAGAACATTTAAATGTCAAACAATGTTGTACCGGACAAAACGAAGTAGAACGAGAGTAGAAAAATTGCGAGTTTTCTTTCGAAATTATGTTTTCGTAGAAATAGAGTTGACGTCCTGGGCTCTTCACAAGAGCGGATCCAACTTTGGGGCTGGGGCTAATATAGGCGTAGTCAAGCCCATGCGAAAAGTGCGTGCGTGCGTTTTAATTAGTGGTTTATTTAGGTTCTGGACCCCCCCCAGAGAGGGTCATAAACCCCCCCCCCCCTTGGATCCGCCATTGGCTCTTCATAAGTACCTATTCCAAAAGTTGCTTTATCCAATAGTTGGTTATAGGCAGGCGTGTTGCTTACCATCAGATTCATGATTTACTCGCTGCGTCACTGTTCCAAAGAAAACAAAATGGGCAGTCATAGGGACAGCCGATACAAGTGAAAACATAACCTAGGATTTTAGTACAAATCAAAGAGCTAGAATGTTGCACAATACGTCACCTGTATAGCTCCAGATGTTCTGCTATTACACATGTCGATGACGCGAAGCACTGCCCACCCTGTATTTCTCCTAGTTTGCAGGAATCGTTAATTTTAAAGCACATTTTATGATAGTACCTACCTACGGTACGTTGAAAGTTATCATTAATCAAAAATAAATGAACATTTTGATAACATAAACGGTTTTTAAGATTAATCCCACAAATCGAAGTGACGAAAAATATAGGTGGGAAATTAACCAATTGTGCCGTTGAGTAAGGTACCTATATTTTCTTCATTAGTGGGCTGTTGATGATGGTGATGATTTTCTTTAAAATCAATTTTATGAATTTTACTTTAAACCTTCATTATAAACATTTTATCAATCCGCTAGGCGGACTTCAGAGACAAATTTCAATTTTGAGTATTAATAAGCACTATAGTCCTACGCCGTAAACATTGTGCAACTCAATCTAAAGGTCAGATTACATAATCATAATCAACAATGTAAGTTCAATTGAGGATTAGGAATAGGTTCTTCATTCGCCCTCGAAACAACAGTGGAAAAAGCTAGGAGCATGTTTAATGTGATGTGATTAACGAGAGCCGTCGCCGCTGCCGTCTGGTTCATCTTCCACTCAATAAGACTTGGTTTATGAAGGGCTTGTTTAGCTCAGCAGGAGGGTATGGACGTCAACGCTACAGGGACGAAATAGGCAGGGGAACTGTTTTAATCTGTCGATTTTGCAAGGCAATAAAGCCTTTTAGATTGTAGAAATAATTCAAAATTGCGCCATAGGTGACATACTTTTTTTTAGAGAAATTTGAGTCCTACTAATCAAACTAATAGTATAAGGGCGAAAGTTTGTGAGTGTGTATGTTTGTTACTTCATCACGGCTTAACGGCTGAAGCGATTGTAATAAAATTTGGTATGGAGTTAGCTGCCACCCTGGATTAACACATAGGCTATCTTTTTATCCCGAAAAAATAACGGAAATGGGAACTACGCCGGTAAAACCGCGGAGCGCTGCTAGTCTATATTTCTATAAATACCTAAAAGCGAAAGGTCACTCATCAAGGAATCTCAAGGAAAACTACATATCGCACACACATCCTCTAAGGGAGTGTCATATTACAAAAAAACTAGTTTTGAGAAAAACGGGTTTTAATATGTTTTCGAAACTATTTGTGTTATTACTAAATTAATTACTGTCGATTTACAAATTTTTAAAACGGAATCTGATGAAGAATTTACTACGCTTGATTCCAAAATGTAAAAAAAAACTCACTCATTAAGAAAATATGTATTTATTAAGAAAAAAAAGAAAATTTGTCCCATAATGTGACTCTTTTTCACATTACTTATCAAAACATTTGAAATAAAAAACGAATTTAGTTAAACAATAAAGTGAGGTTAATGTTCACAAAACCTATAAATAATCAACAAAATCTGAGTATCTTTTAAAGGAATTCTTAATATCACAAAAATATTAGGTATAGCTAAAGTTGGGAATAAAAACTAGAATAGAAATTCGGAATGTGATTATTCTCTAATAAACTTAAGAGATCTTTCCTTTTATTCTCTTTTATTTTAGGGCGACATTTATATGCCTTTTTTAACTTAATATTTTCAGTGCTGATTTGTTTTCGACTAGGTAATTTCATCTTCTTTGAAATTATCGTCTTTGTACGAATGTTTATAAAAACCTTTGTTAGCTTCACGATGACTTGGATCACTTTCAAAACTTTTAAATCAGCAGTTTTCAAACTCTTTGCGTTAAAACCAATGTCTTCTGATAAACTTTTCATTGAAAAAAAATCTTTAAAGCTCATTTAATTCACTTGGTATGGTTTACCTTTTTTTTTGGCATTTCTGATGATTTGTGCATATTGGCTGGGGACATAAATGGGACCAGGGTAGCGATTCTGAAACCATTCGGATGCACCCGACACGGAATCTCATCTCTCGGTCTTTGTCGTGCTAAACAGATAAGACAAAGACCGAGAGATGAGATTCCGTGTCGGATGCAACCGAATGGTTTCAGAATCGCTACCCAGACCTGAGGTTTTTCTTAATAGATTTTTCTATGGTGGAATGTACAGAATCCCCTTCGTTTTGTGTGTGGCCCGTGATAAGGTACTTATGAGTTATTGATTTTATGTTGGGATTTTATATTCTATTGCAGCCTTTACTGGTAAAAAAATTGAAAATTGATGATGCACAGTTTGGTTTCCGACGCGGTCTATCAACAGATTTAGCTATATTCAGCTTAAAACAAACTGTAAATTACTACTTGACCCGTGAAACTTCAGTTTATGCCTGTTTCCTGGACCTGAGTCGCGCTTTTGACCTGGTCAATTATAATCTTCTCTGGAGCAAGCTCTCTGCGACTCCGGTTCCGGAATCAGTCATAAACATATTTAAATACTGGTACGGAAACCAAACCAACCTTGTAAGATGGGGCGACACGACTTCCAGTGAGTATAGACTGGACTGCGGAGTTCGTCAAGGGGGGCTGACCTCGCCGGACTTCTTTAATTTTTACATAAACGACCTGATCGAGGAGTTGAGAAGCACCAGAGTCGGATGTCATATTGGCGATCTGTGTGTAAACAACATTAGCTACGCGGACGACATGGTGCTTCTCAGCCCATCGGTTAATGGATTAAGAAAGTTGTTAGCAGTATGTGAGCGTTATGCTACTAAACACGGTCTAAAATACAACGTAGCTAAAACAGAACTTTTAGTATTCCGAAATGGAAGAGGTCCGGCGAAGGTACCAGATGTTTTCCTGACGGGGTTACCAGTGAAGGTGGTTGGGCAGTTCAAATATCTTGGCCACATGATGACGGAAGACATGACGGACAACCTTGACATGGAGCGGGAGAGAAGGAGCTTGTCCATCAGGTGTAACATGCTCGGGCGACGTTTTGCAAAATGTTCGGATGAAGTTAAGCTGATCAGTCAGATTAAGTTTATGTTGTTTTTTGATGCATTTACTGATATTGTAAAAACCTAAATTTAAGAACAAGGATTAAATGACTGAATAATAATAATAAACGTTTATTGCAGGCAAATAACCCATATAGAAAACATAAAATTTTAAAGAAGAACAAATAGTAACTTAAACACTCTTACATACAATCTAATTATCTAAATATCACTTTAAATACTATTTGCGATTTTTATTCCGGTGGACAGCAATCCAAGATCTATATATAGGACTGTATAAATCCTCGGACATGGTACGTATTATGCTGTTGTTCGATGCGCGTATCCTGTCCCAAAAGGATGCGATCCGCGCCCGAACAACAGCAAAGAAATCAGGAACCCGTGCATCCGCGAACATGGCGGAGGCGCTGCAAAATCTCGGTTTTTTCATAAGGATCCGAAATGCATCATTATATTGGATCCTTATGGTACTATATGCTGCTCTAGTGTACCCCGTCCAAAGCTGACATGTATATAGGCACATACAGTAAGCCCCTGACAGGCAGGGCTATTATTATTCAGTCATTTAATCCTTGTTCTTAAATTTAGGTTTTTACAATATCAGTAAATGCATCAAAAAACAACATAAAACATTATAAAAACCTAAACCTAGATAGCCGCCAGCAGCGGGGCAGGGCCCAAGCTACCGGTGGTTAGGGCTGCAGAGTGAGGAACCTCCTGACGATGCGCGCTGTGTCAAGGATGACCGCCTTCTGCATCTGACCCTTAATCCAACCGTCTAGCGAAAGTCTCTTGAGATGTTGGTCGAGACTTTTCGCTATAAGGCCGTTTGCCGAAACGACTATTGGGACTATGATCGTGGAATCAACACTCCACATGGCGGTAACCTCGTGAGCCAAGTCAAGGTACTTGCTAAGCTTGTCCTTCTCAGCTTTCACGAGGTTCTCGTCATGTGGTATGGTGATATCGACGATCACAGCCCGGCGCTGAGACCGGTCTACCAGCACGATATCAGGCTTATTGGCGACAATAGTCCTGTCCGTGATGATAGAGCGGTCCCAGTAGAGCAACGCACGACCATTCTCGAGAACTGGCAGAGGTGCGTACTTATAGTACGGCACCTCGCACTCAACAAGGTCATATCGAAGAGCAAGTTGCTGATGGATGATCCTGGCTACTAGGTTATGCCTGTGCAAGTACTCGCCGTTAGCAAGATGCGAACAACCGGAAATAACATGACGAAGAGATTCACCTGGACGGCGGCATGCCCGACAAATGTCGACCGTACCGTCCTTCATTATGTATTTCCGGTAGTTGTTCGTCTTGATAACTTCGTCTGCAATTGCACAGGCAAAGCCCTCGGTTTCTCCGAAGAGGTCCCCGAAGCGCAGCCAGTTCACCGACGCGAGCAGATTCACATCGGGTCCCGTCAGGGCCCGATAGAATCGCCCGTGCAGCTCCTTGCTCTTCCATACTTCCTTGCGATCATCGGTGCTGAGCACCGATGGTTTGCGCCAGTTCTCGTTTGCCATTGAAAGAGGTGTGAGGCTCCTGTCAACTGCCACAACATCGCGATGCATCCCGGACTCGCTGTTGCGGAAATAATCCCTGAGACTGCATACCTCGCGGTTGTGAAGGTTCTTGGCATTTAAAAAGCCTCGACCCCCCCATTTCCGCGGGACATACAGTCTCATAACAGACGAGCGCGGGTGTAGCATGCGGTATGTTGTGAGCAGTTGACGGACCTTTCTATCCAGGGCGTCGAGCTCAGTCTGAGTCCATCTCAGTATGCCAAAGGAGTATATCAGCAGAGGCATTACCCAACCGTTGAAGGCTCGCGCCTTGTTACCGCCTGACAAAAGACTTTTAAGTACTTTTGTCAGCCGGCAAAAGAAGCGCTCCTTCACCGATTTCTTAATGTCATCTGCTGATATACCCAACGACTGTGACATACCGAGATATTTGTAGGTCTCGTCTTCGGAGAGGGATCTGAGAGTTATAGTCTCGGAAAGTTGTAAATTCTCTGAATTTACTACTTTCCCTCGCTGTACATGCATGACCGCACACTTGTCGACACTGAACTCCATCTTGATGGCGTTACTAAAAACCTCTGTAGTTTTTAATAGCTCCAACAAGTCTTGGCGTTTCGGTGCAAAAAGTTTGAGGTCGTCCATGTACAGCAAATGAGATATAACCTCACCTCCTCTACGAAGACGATAGCCTTACTCTGAATCTTTCAGCAGAGTGCTGAGAGGATTCAGACTTAGGCACCACCATAGGGAACTCAGACTGTCTCCCTGAAATATTCCCCTTTCAATCTTTATCAAGTCTTCCGAAACAAACGAGCTGTCTACGCTACCTGGTTGACGAAGGACTGTGACCCACTGTCCCATGCATTTGCTTAGAAAAAATTTTAGAGTTGGATTTATTTTGTACAACTCTTAAAACTCTTTCTAGCCACGAATGGGGCACCGCGTCATAGGCCTTCTTATAGTCAATCCAAGCAGCGGAGAGGGCTCCCTTGTTTCGTTTGACTTGTTGGCAGATGGTCGTGTCAATGAGGAGCAGCTCCTTAGTACCACGGGACCCAATCTTACATCCATTCTGAGAGGAGGCTAAAACGTTATATGCGACAATATGCGCGTTAATTTTTGCTCTCAGAATAGATGTAGTAGTCAGATAGTGTCAGATCTTGTAGTGGTAGGACTCTTGGCAGAGTCCGCCTGGGGAAGGACCACACCTTTGCCAAATATTCTACCGCCAAGCAGTAATGTGCAAACATTACTGTGTTCCGGTCTGAAGGGCAATGTTTCCAGTGAAATTACAGGGCTTAGAGATATAACAACTTAGATCTCTGGGTGACGAGCGCAGTGCAGTGCTAGGTAATGATTTGGAATCTTCATGTTCCAATAGCTGCGTGTCACTGTGTTGTTATGTGGCAGGCATGTTGCTTACCACCAGGCACATGACCTGCTCGTCTCGTCACTCTATATTTAAAAAAAAAAAAAAAAGATGTAAGCAGCTTATAGATGGTAGGCAAGCACGTGATGGGTCTGTAGTTCTTTGGTTCCGTGGTACTACCAGACTTATGGAGCAGGAAGGTGACTCCGGTGGTCATGAAACTGGGAAGAGAACCCGTCTCGAGGGCTTCTTGGAATTGTGTTGCCAAACGCTCATGTGAGCATCGAAACCACTTAATCCAGAAGTTGTGCAATCCGTCCGGCCCAGGACTTTTCCAGTTCTGAGCCGTCTGGATAGCACAACCAACGTCTTCGAAGTCTATTGAAACAGACTCCATGGTTTCGATAGACTCACACGCACGCTCGACAACACGCATCCAAGTTCCCTCTGTGTGCTCGACAGGCACCGACCAGATGCTGCGCCAGAAGTTTTTCGTAGCGCTGGCATCCGGTAGCTGCCCATCGCTCACACGTCGACTAGTTCCCTCCCAGTTTCTATACACCTTCCTTTGATCACTTTGGAAGTCGCGATTTTGCCAATATCGATTCACACGCTCTCTGTAGCGGCGAATACGGTTTGCCCACGCATAAACTTTCTGCTTCAGATAGTCAATGCGTTCCGTAACATTGGCTAGATAGTGCTGGGGACTGATACCAGTCCCAGCGAATGCCTGTGTCACGAAACGCATGACTCGGGGACGACTGTTCCCCTGACTGAAGCAGATTAGCTTTGCTATAAGAGTCCTGAATGTGCTGATACGCCGTTCTATTCGCATTTGCCATGCGGGTGCATTTCCGGCGGTTCGCGTTGTACGGTCAGTGCCTGGAAACTTGACACGTGCAACGCGACACGCCGCGATAGCACCACAGTAGAGAATAGAATGGGTATCAGTCAAATCTTTGCTAGTACCCAGGTAGGGCACTAGCAAAGTATTCAGGGCTCCCATCAAAGCTAAATTCCGTTTATGGGTGGGTAAACGTGGTAAGCGCGGCCTAGAGTTTGCTGTGAGTCGATATTGGAAGATCGCGTCTTCCAAAGCACTCCTCAGTTGCCCTCTTACCTGGTCAGATACATTACTACTCGCTGAGTCTTCCTCCTCGATGTCGGGGTTGGCCGGCGCCGCAAGTGTCGCCACTGACGCTGGCATTGAGGCCAGTGTCAAGGTCGACGACGCGGCGGGCGGATCCCGGGACGAGGAAGAAGCTGGGCGAGTATGTTGTTCCTCCAGGCGTAGCCGATCAAGTGCCGAGGCATCCAGCAGCTTGCACCGGCGAATGGCTCGGACTTGATCTGAAAGTCGTTGTGCGGATACGGCGACAGTTGGTTCAAGGGCCTGAAACAGAAGTAACATCCTGGCACAGTACGCGGTCAGGTTAGCTCCTCCTTCTGTAGCCCCGTAATAGGCGCGCATGCAGTTCTCATTCATTTCTTGAGTCCATTTCATGCGACGCACTACACCACCGGTAGCGGGGGCCGGGCGCGAGGCAGGTTGCCTCACAGGTCCCAAGCGTGCCGGCAGCGGCGGACGGCCACGTCGTCCTGGTCTTGTTGGCGGCGGGGTCCGCGCCGCATCCTCGTCACTTGTCGAAGTGGTTGTGCCGCGGGGAGTCAAAAAGACTTCGTCCTCCGACGACGAATCCGGTGGTGACGGGACACGGGCTGGTGACGGTCGTGCGTTGTTCGTATCCGCTTGTTGTTTCCTTTTTGAACGCGTTATCATTATTTTAAAAATTTCATCTCGTTTCTTGTATTTACATAGATTTGAAGGCTTGTCACGATATTGTCAAAATGCATCGTTGTTGATTTTACTTCAAATGAGGAGGATTATTGATGAAACTGGATTACCGTTGATATTTTTCAGTGTTCCAGGTATTTTTCTTCTTGTTGTGCAATAAATATTTACTTAAAAACTCCAGAAAACGGGCTAAAAGTATTAAAATTATAAAGCGTTACAAAAAGGACGTTATTTCACGACAGCGGTACGTAGTATATTACATTCTCTTTGGACAGCGGTTTTTTTTTTTTATATTTTTTTTATTATTATTATTATTTATATTTAACAAAGCGAATATGTACATAGAAAAAATAAATGTGTTCTTCTGCTGACCAAAGGAATTGTCTGAAAAAAATACGATTTCAATCCCAGGTCCGTCATAATTTGCCATTATCTTGTCAATAAAATTAAGTACGCAAGATCCAATTTCGTCTGCGCCTCTATTAGCATCTCCTTCATGCCATAAATAGTATTCCGTATGATCAGATCCAAGTTCGCTGATTGTAAAGTTTAGATTATTTAATTTCGATTTGTAATAGAAGACAGAGACATCTCCTTTTGGGGTTTGCAGCACTGCCTGTAAATCATACACTGCGACAATATAATCAGAAGTCACATTTGCTTTTTCTTTTTCAAGCCTAGAAAGTTCTTTTTCCTCTAAATGTGATGTGATATACCTACTTAAGATTCAATTTCTCTTTTGCAGAGTTATCAGCATTTTCATAGCTAACACACAACTCACAACGATCTTTTTCAGGTATGAAGAAGCTTATGTTGAATTCTTGATTAAAGATTTTGGCGTACATTTCATAGTGTGCTGGTGGAATACCTTGAATTAAACATTCATTTTTGTAGTCTTCATGTAAATCTGCAATACATTTACCACCATCGATGAACTCTCGGCTAGATTTTTTTCTAATATAGTGGCTTTCAATACGTGGTATCAGTGCCGGATCTAGGGGGGGGCAAGTCGGGGTCCGTGCCGCGGGCGGCAAGTCCAGGGGGGCGCCAAAACTCACCTTTAATAGACGTGCAACTCATAAACGTTGACTTAAATTTGACCACGGAAAAAAATATACTGGCACAAGTACATGCCTACATTTCACAGTTTTTTTACTGTGGATATATCAACTCGAATGATACCCAGGTGTACTAGTGTACAGCACACGAACCACGTTATACGTGAGGTGCGTGGTGCGTAGCCATACATAGTTCAAAATACGCTCCCGCTCGACTGCATAAACCATACATTGCAGCGGCAAAGTTGCTGGAAAGACGGTACAGAACCCCGCACATGGGCGTCACGCCACACGCCCCAGTAAAGCGTCTCATCACGTATTTTAAGTCATCGTCATAATATCCGATTCAAAATTATCATCATGAATTCTTCTTTACTCATTTTGGGGGAGGCTAGGCACCGGTTTCGAGACGAACCTTTTTACTGGGGTTGGACGCTTGGAGACACTCCAGGAAAAATGTGGTGCAAGCTTCTGGATAGCACGGCACGGGTGAGCATCAGCACTTTTGCGCCCTTAACGAAACTATTTTCTTATCTGTGCCTTTACGTTCTCGTAGGCTGCGTCAGGGCATGGGGGATCTATATTCACTAGGTTGGGTCTTCTATGGAGTCATCACCTCTTTTCTTTCTTCCTGTTCAGCCAGGAGGAGATCACGAGGGAAAGTACGCTAGGTACGTACATCAGGATGGCATGAATGGTGTGGCGCGATGTGGATGTGGCCCATAGTCTGCGTGCGGGCACGCGGTATGCTTGACGCACACCGCGTGCCCTGACTGAGCACACCTCCACCATTTCGATGTTCAAATCTTGGGCGATCACAGCGTTTCATAAGTACTGGCCGGCTTCTGGAATCACCCTCAGGGTGATATTATACTTTACTTGAAGTCTATTTTTGAAGTGAAAACTTCTTTAGACGCGCCTAGACAGATTTTTCGTGGGGTGTCAATTGGATTCTAGCGTCACGCTCGGGTATGATAAGAAAGCTTCGGGTAAACTCGGGACCTTGGCGATTGGGCATCTAGAAATGCGTCAGCCAATGGGAAATGCTGAAAGGACGTGGCCTCGCCATCATGGCATGGCCATCTAGAAATGCGTGAGCCAATGGGAAATGCTGACGCATTTCTAGATGGCCATGCCAAGATGGCGAGGCCACGCCCTCCTGTTACACCCCTGTAGTTTCCAAGGTAAGCTATCAAATTCTGAGTTATAAGTTTTCACTTCTATCGGCAGTTCCTATGACTGCCAATTTTTTTTCACTGGTCTCACTATAGGTAAGACGCGTACAAATGTTGGTCTAGTATATGCCCAGTTTGATTCGTAGCAGCAGCTTGGAGCCCAAGATTGGCCCCAGCAATACTCGACCCCCCTTCGCTTGGTCGCTTGACTTCGTAACTAGTTTGAGAGTGTATGCTCAAGTTTCGTTGATGTGGGCGCTCATTTGACTGTACGTTCCTACCTGATGTCCTGTTCTCGAAGTTACAGTAGTAATGGTAAAGATGTATTCTATTGAGGCCTGTTCGAAGTGCAGCCGTTTTTCCTACAACGCTACAACATTTACAACGTTGCGTCATCTGTCGATCCATCCTGGCTGTGAATCGACTAGCTTCTGTGTTCGAGAAGCTCTGTTAGCTGCAATCTGTGGGTTGCGTGAGTATATTTATATGTACGCGCTTTCATCGACAGAAAGAGCCAAGATATTTGCCAGGTTTTGGTAGTACTATTTACCTTGCAAGTGTTCCATATTGAGGGAAAATGTCCGGAAGTGTTGAAGAATGCATTGAATAACCGGGCCAGACACACCAAGCATATATTATATCATCATCATCATCAGCCGCAAGACGTCCACTGCTGAACAAAGGCCTCCCCCTAGATTTCCACAACGAACGGTCCCGCGCAACCTGCAACCAGCGGTTTCCAGCGACCTTTGTGAGGTCATCTGTCCATCTAGTGGGAGGCCGTCCAACACTGCGTCTTCCGGTTCGTGGTCGCCACTCGAGAACCTTTCTTCCCCATCGGTTGTCAGTTCTTCGAGCGATGTGGCCTGCCCATTGCCACTTTAGCTTGCTTACTCGTTGAGCTATGTCGGCCACTTTAGTTCTTTTGCGAATATCTTCATTACAGATTCTGTCGCGCAAAGAGACTCCGAGCATAGCTCTCTCCATAGCTCGCTGTGTGACTTTGAGCTTTGTTATGAGGCCCACAGTTAAGGACCACGTCTCAGTTCCATAAGCCATCACTGGCAACACGCACTGGTTAAAGACTTTTGTCTTTAGGCATTGGGGTACTTTGGACTCAAAGATGTGTCGAAGTTTCCCGAACGCTGCCCATCCGAGTTGGATCCTTCGCTGGACCTCTTTGTCGAAGTTGGATCTACCTAATTGGATCTTTTGACCCAGGTAGACGTATTCGTCAACAACTTCCAGTGTGGTATTCCCAACAATAACCGGTACAGGTGAGACATGCAAATTTGACATGACCTTCGTCTTGTCCATGTTCATCCTCAAACCAACCTGTTGGGATACTCTACTGAGGTCCCTGAGCATTGCACCGAGGTCCTCCAGCGACTCCGCCATAATGACTATGTCGTCGGCAAACCGAAGGTGAGTGATGCATTCGCCGTTGATATTGATGCCATGTCCGTTCCAGTCCAGTAGCTTGAAAACGTCTTCCAGCGCAGCAGTGAACAGTTTCGGAGATATAACATCTCCCTGTCTCACGCCTTTCTGTAGCTGGATATGTTTTGTGCACTGGCCCTGTAATCGGACAGACATTGTGGCTTTCCTGTAGATACACTTCAACACTTCGATATAGCGATAGTCGATGCGGCATCGCTGCAGAGACTGAAGCACTGCCCAGGTCTCGATGGAATCGAAGGCTTTCTCATAGTCCACATACGCTATACATAGTGGCCGATTATACTCCTCAGTTTTCTGTATAATCTGCCGGAGCGTATGTATGTGGTCTATGGTACTATAGCCTTTTCGGAAACCGGGACCGAACCGGAACTTTTGTTCGGGTGGCTGAAAGTCGTCAAACTTGCGTGCGAGACGATTCGTGATTACCCTCGAAAACAACTTATAAACGTGGCTCAGAAGTGAGATGGGTCTGTAATTCTTCAACAAGGTGTTTTCACCTTTTTTGAAGAAGAGCACCACTACACTTCTGCTCCACGCTTCTGGCGTATTACCGTCAAGTATGACGGAGTCGAACAGCTTCTGGAGGACTTTAAGTACCGGTTTTCCACCCGCTCTCAGAAGCTCAGTCGTAATTCCGTCATCGCCAGGTGCTTTGTTGTTTGAGAGCCATCCTAATCTCATACAGGCTGACTTCAGGGATGTCTTCGGTAAAGTGTCGTGTCAGCTTGGCTCTGGGGTCTTTTGCCATGCTAACGACAGGTTGTGCTTGCGTAGAGGTGTATAACTGTTCATAGAACCTCTCAATCTCCTCCAAAATCTCGGGCTTCGACGAGACGACGTTACCACTGTCGGTCTTCAGTTTGGTCAATTGACTTTGCCCAAGAGACAGATTTCTTGCGAACACTTTCGAGCCTTTGTTCCGCTTGATCGCTTCTTCAATACACGAAGTATTGAAGCAGCGTATGTCGCGTCGCACACAAGTAGATATCTGTCTATTGAGCCGTCTGTATACCGTCATGTCGACCGAAGACTGCAATCGCATATCTCGCCTAACCGCCATGAGATTTAGAGTATGATCAGAGAGCTTTTGGATTCTATTTTGGCGTCGGCTCTTATAAAATTTCCTGCCAACTGCTTGAACAGTTTCCACCAGCCTGTCGTTTATTTCGTCCGCCGTTACGCATTCATCTAAGGCTTCGAAGCGATTTTGAAGTTCGAGTTGAAAGTTATCGGGATCTTCGATTTGAGCATAATTTGGTCGGAGCGTGGACTTCATTAGACGTGATCTTTCGAACTTAATGTTTAGATTCAGCGACCTCTTACAATACGGTGATCGCTGCCGGTCTTAACCCTACTGATCACAGAGACATCGCTGAATATTTGCCGTTTAGTCGTCATAATGAAGTCGATCTCATTTTTTGTGGAACCATCTGGGCTAATCCATGTCCATTTTCGTTGTGGCTGTTTCTTGAAAAAGGAGTTCATCATAAAGAGGCTCTCCCTTTCCAAGAAATCAGCTAGACGTTGCCCTCTTGGGTTCCGCTGCCCATATCCGAATTGTCCCACTCTCAACTCATCACCACTACGTTTGCCCAGTTTCGCGTTGAAGTCTCCCATCACAACTGTGAAATGTGTTGGCGAGACATGTATGGCTTTGGAGATGTCCTCATACATGGTCTCAACCTCTTCGTCGGGATGTGTCGAGGTCGGTGCGTATACCTGTATGACCTTCAATGAATACCGGTCGGTAATTTTAAGTACAAGGTACACGACCCTGCTCGACACACTCTCGATCATTATCACGTTGTTGACGAGAGACTTGCGGACTATAAACCCGACACCCCCTTGGGATTGTTGATCTCCCTCCCGGTAGTAGAACAAGTTGCCGGATTCGAGGGTTATCCTGTCCTCGCCCTGTCTACGGACTTCGGATAACCCTATGATATCCCAGCGCAACTTGTCCACTTCTTCTTCCAGCTCCACAATCTTTTCGTCAGCTCTCAGAGTCCGTGCGTTAAACGTTGCCAAATCGAGTCGTTGGGTTTGGTGGCGGGGCGTCTGCCGGGGATTCTTCGCACCCCATGCTCCACCGGAACCAAGGCTGCCACCAGCGCCTGGAATAGCGGAGCCGCCGGGGACTAGGGGCCGTTTCTTTATAGTGTTCTTCATAGAGGGGGGGGGGGGGGATTTGCCATAGTTACCACGCTTGGCAGGCGGGTTGGTGACCGCGGAGCCAGCCCTTTGCACCGATGACGCCGCTGCCCTTCACCGGTCTGGTCAATTTAGGACTGGCTTTTAAATGGTTATACCGCCATTGGTTCGGTCGTCAGAGCCTCGTTAGTTGGCAGCAGGGTGTACCACGCGCAGGAGAGGTTGACATTTGGAGAAGCTAGATGTTTAGTGCTTCCCCCTTACACCCTTATATTATATCAGCATCCTTTTATTAACAGCGTTAGGTATAGGTTCCGTCGTCGACCTCTTCATCTCAGACTCGTCCTATCGCTGATGACTTCTATAGAGGCGATCAAATTATTTCCTTTCAACGGTGGTGCTAGAGCCCGAAGGTCGAATGCGTCTTACAACTATTAAAATTGTACTGCACTCGGGCGACAGAACAAGTAGCAGCGGTAGGCCCGCTGCTACTTAAGAACATTTATCAACATTTTTTTTTCATTTTGATAGGCAGTTAGATATTAGATATTGGATAATGGTCAATATACCCGGCATCCACATAGAATACAAGCCAAAAAACAGAAAGGAATGAGCTGGCTGAGTCCGTGCCATGTTTGGCTTATTTCAGTTTCGTAGTGGTCATTTTAGGGCTCTTTGTCGAGTCCGCCTGGGGAAGTACTACACCTTAGCCAGTTATTCTGCTGTGAAGCAGAAGTGCACAAACATTACTGTGTTCAGGTTTAAGGGCAATGTCTCCAGATAAATTACTAGGCTAAAAGATAAACCACTTTATATCTCCGAGTGACGAGCGCAGTGTAGTGCTAGGTAATGATTTTCGTGTTCCAATAGCAAATGTGTGTCAACTGTGCTGTTCTGGGCAGGCATGTCGTGTTCGTCTTGTCACTCTGTACAAAAAAAAAAACTTAACCAACCGTAGCCAACATCTTGCAGGCATTCATTCTGCCTCATCATGCTAAAAAGCCATTCATCTATTTGAACTGATTCAAAAAGTGTATTGTTTTGCCATGGTGGCATCTTGTTGCTGGCTGGGAGAGAGGGCTTCTACACGCGCTACTGTCTCTTTTGAGCAATGTGTGTAGTAAGGGGAAAGGGGCTCGAAAACTGGGCAAGGTTACTCAGCTGATTCTCTAATCGGTCAAGTAAAATGCCTAAGTCTTCCAGATGACAGAGGTATCAGCTTTTGTTTAGTCGGTAGGGGAACCATGTCCGTCCGTGATGTCCCTGCATAGTGGTCATGAGTAAGTAGATGCATTGTTTCCCCGTAAAACGAACTGCAGGCACAATTTCTTTGGTACAGTTATTTATAAAATTTCGTTGTAAGTTAATATCTCCTAATTCCCAATATTTTGTGAAAATTTTCATTCTGTCTTGGTTCTCAATTTTTGCCGAACATTGCATTTTACATTTATTCATTTCACATGGTGGTTTCATAATCCGCTGGAACAGGCTTCTTATTTTTGGATCTCGAAACGTATGACTGACCAGTATTGCGTAATTTCTTTGCTTTGATACTAAGCCACTCATCAACTCGCGCTAGACGTTTTCTACCTTTTTTCACATTATAGTTGTTCTCCATTTCAATCAAATTTTGTGCGGCTTCTTCATTTGTATTTTTCTGTGCAGATGTTTGTGATGGTAGTGTAAAGTTTTGGTCACCTTCTTCATCTTTAGTCTCCTGTGCAGATTGTGTTATCAACTGAGTAAAACTAAACCAATTAAATAGATGTAAGAATTTATATTGACAACTGTTCGATCTTTCTCATATAAAATTTCAAATAGGAATGCTCTTCAACGGCTTAGCTCCATCTACTTATAGCGCCAACCCCTCTAAAACTCTTTTGAGATAGCGGGTAGAAGTGAATGCTATCCAACCGGCGCTCTCTACACTAAATTTTATCAGTCATACCCAGTTCTTTAAATAATTAGAAACTTGTTCTTTTATATGACACATATTTAGACTCAAATCCCAGTATTAAATATAATACTACAGTGAAATATACTACACACAAATACAGGTGACAACAATTGTGGGATGGGTAGTAGGTCAATGTTGTGGTCATCATCTTTATCTTCATTCTTCTCTTCAGATGGTTGACTTAATAGCAGACTAATGTTTTGGTCGTCTAACATTTGGGGGTTATTAATACGTGTTGATGGGGTTATATCCTGTACCGTGGAAGACCTCGAAGAGCTTCTGGAAGAACTAGATGACGTACTCGAAGAACTGCAATAGTTGGGGTCCTTTACCGAATCGTCATCGTCTTCAGAAAAACATTCCATATTGTTTAGGGTGATACCTATCATATTATTTTCTTGGAGATTGTAACTACAATGAGCGATGGGTTCAATGTGTTCATTTATTGTTATGCTACTTTATGATACCTCAACGCCTGGTTTTATGACTAGGTCTTCTGTAAAAAAAAATATTTACAAAAGATAATATACAATTGCACGCATAAGGAGAGTGTGATAAGGAACAGACGTAAATATAGACAATTACGAAATTTACAGAATAACCAAAAGATAATGCAGAAAAGTAAGTTTTAAAGCTCACTTGTGCCATTGTTGCTATAATTTTCTTTATTGTGATCACTTATACACGTCATTTGCAGTAACCGTTTGCCACGACATTCTTTAAAATGGCTAGCCATTTCATACCTAAAAACAAAGAAAATTCTCAGTTACTTTAATAGAGCAATAAATTGTTTAAAACTTACCTATTTCATCAAATCACACATACATGTTATAAGAATACTCCCGACAAATGCACCTTTCAAACAAAAGAAGTTAATCAAAATCGGTTCATCCGTGCGCTACGATGCCACAGACAAACACACATACATAGACAGATTAAATTTGTAACACCCCATCGTTCTTCAGACCGGATTTAAAAATAAAATGACATCAATTAGAGGCGCTAGTTTGCTTATACATCGATATTAATCAGTAAAACAACTTTACTAATGTGAAAACCGATATAAAATTATTTATGTCTGTTTTTTTGAACTGTAGGTAAACAAATATCTGGGAATTAATAACAAAAAAGGTGTCGCAACATATGATACAATCTTTTTTCAGGAAAATAATATACAAACAAACGAAAAAGTTGAAAAAAATAACGTCATAACCTATGATATGACCTTATTTTTGACAAAGCTGAACTCAAAATACGTCGTAACCTATAATGTAACTCTCTTTTAGATTGGCACGTAAATATTTTTTTTAAGTTATGTTTATAAAATGCAGTCGTAAAATGTAATACGACTTTTTTTCTCTCGTAAATATACAAAAATGACAAAAGGACTTAGGTACCCAAATACAGTTAAAGGCTCTACAGACGAACACTTTTATCAGAGGAAGTGACGTAGAAATGACGTAAAAGTGGGTTGGGCTCGATAAATTGCATCAATTCCACCCACTTTCTACGTCATTTCTACGTCAGTTCCTCTAATAATAGGGTTCGTATGTAGAGCCTTTTATAACACAGCTTATGACAATTTTTACGCACAAGCAGTGATGCGTCACTGTCGTCGAGCGGGGGGCGCGGGTTAACGCTCTGTGAAAAACTGCCACTTGCGCCATTTCTTGACCATTATTGGCACTAGATATGGCTGTTTTATTGATCGATAGAGAAGAGAAAACCGTACTTACCAAACTATATTTTTAATTCAAATCGAGGTTTTATTTTGTTATGACAGTTTTTTAGAGGAGGTGCGATATGTTAGGAATCTGAAATTTTGCATGGAGGTTCCTTTTGGCATGTAGGCGCTCGCTAAGACGGGGTTTTGCGAAATTCACCCCTAAGAGTGTGAAACAAGGGATGAACGGATGAAAATTCGTCATTTTCAAAGTTATCAAATTTTGTATCTAGACACTTGACAGCTTGACACGAAGCAATTAAATGTTTGTTCTATCAATTTTGTAATTTTGAACTGTACGGGGGTGAAATTGGGGTTGAAATGGGAGATTAATGTTAATATGAAAGTTCCCAATCGATGAAGATAAAACCATGAAACTCTGTATATAGACACTTTACACGAAGCAAACGAATGTTTTTTTTTTTTTTTTTACCTTTGTTAGGTTTACACTTGACCGCCATCTCACCTGATGTTAAGCGACGATGCGGTCTACGATGAAGCGTGTTTACCTAGAAAAAACCGATTCACTCTCGATTTGAAGACACAAAGATTGTAACCATCGGGGAAAACCCACTCAGGCAACGTATTCCACAGCCTAGACGTTCTTATCACAAAAGTAGAGTCAAATCTCTTCGTTCGTGTCTTTGGAACATCAACCATGAAACGATGTCGCTTTTTCGAGCTACGAGCATTCCGATAGAAAAAAGGACAAGGTGGTATTAGATCATGTAAATCAGTCGCACACTCTCCGAAGTGTATCCGATAAAAAACCGATAGACTAGCAATTTTAAGGCGATGTTCAAGACTTTGAAGTCTTTTTCGCACAAGAGTATCATTGCCTCCTATGAGCCTTTTGGCACGTCTCTCGATCGATTCCAGAGCTTCCAGCTGATACTTAGCCAAACCATCCCAAAGGTGCGAACAGTACTCCATACAGGAGCGAATCTGTGCTTGATATAATGTAAGCAACTGTTCAGACTTGAAGTACCTTCGCACCTTTGAAAGGACACCCAGTTTTTTGGCAGCTAGTTTAGCCTTAGATTCGATATACGAGCCAAAGTTGAGCGTAGAGGTCAAAGTCACACCCAAAAGCTCAAGACGGTCAGAAACCGGCACGGACACACCTCTAAAAGTTGGAATCAGTTCGAATGGACTCCTTTTAGCGGAGAATAGACACGCCTGCGTCTTACTCTCGTTGAACTTGACCAGATTGGCATCGCCCCATTCAGACACCGCCTCAAGGGTCAAGCTCAAACGCTCGATCAGACTCTCTCTCAGTACCTGAGTTTGCTGCCCACTGGCTCTCGCGCTAGATATGTAACTCTCTACAACGGTGCTATCATCTGCGTACCCATAGATACCGGGCTTCAACAGATCATTGATTTGTAGCAGGAAGAGCGTTGCAGAGAGTACCGACCCTTGAGGGACTCCGGCATTAATAGCCATATGATCAGACGAGCAGCCATCAATAATGACTCGTATGGATCGATCCCTCAAAAAGTCCGATATCCACGCAATAAACCCAGAAGAAAAACCATACCTAGAAAGCTTACTTATAAGGGCATCATGCCAAACCCTGTCGAAAGCCTTTGAGATATCCAGGGAGACTGCAAGTGCTTCCCCGTGTTTCTCAATAGCTTTACTCCAAATGTGAGTGACGTACGCTAGAATATCCCCGGTGGACCGGTTTCGGCGAAATCCGTATTGCCGGTCACTGAGGAGGTCGTTTGATTCTAGGTACGTCAGGAGCCTGTGGTTTAAGACACGTTCCATAGTCTTGCAGAGTATGGACGTGACCGAGATGGGCCTGTAGTTGGCAGGGTCAGCACGACTACCCTTTTTGGGCACAGGTTGCACATTAGCAAGCTTCCAAGACTTCGGTACTAGCCCAGTATGTTTGTTCTAGCAATTTTGTAATTTCGAACTGTATGGGAATAAAATTGGGGTTGAAATGGGGGATGAATGTTCAAATGTAAGTTCCTAATCGTTGAAGATAAAACCATGAAACTCTGTACCTATACCTATAGGCACTTGACACGAAGCAAATAAATGTTTGTTCTAGCAATTTGTAACTGTATGGGGATGAAATTGGAGTTGAAATGGGGACGAATGTCTCTTACGCTTTCACACCTAAACAACTGAACCGATTTTGATGAAATTGTATTAAACTGTTTTATTAGGTACTAGCTGAACCCGCTACTTCGTTCGCGTACGTTCATCTTGCTACCTTATTAGTACATTAGTAGAACTTACGTAAAAAAATTTGGATGGGTGGCCATTACACAAACCGTGTCAATTTGTTTTTCCACACAAAAATATATTTATTCGAGTTTAGCAACTTCATATTTTATATTTTAGCAACATCAAACATACTCGTAGTAAGGTTGTGGAGTATCGAACAAAGCCGTAGTGTTAAGTTAGTAGGATTTTTATAGGATACATTACGAAGAGTCTGTAGCTGATGTGCGTAATCTAATTCTTACCCACATATACATTTTAACAGGATGATAGCCTAAGTAGGTGATAGACTTATTAGCCGATGTGATATTTTAGACTCTAAGCCAGACTCTAAGACCATGTGTGTTTCAAATGTCAATCTAATTGGTAATGTCGCTCTGTCGTTAATATTTGTTTCGTTAGGGCCCATGCTTTTTCCGAGATGATAGTATATGAGACTATAAACTGTCTGTGTTAAATTTTAACCAAATTAAACATTTACATAATATACATATAAAACTTAGTAGTAAGATAACATTTTATTCAATTTTAGAAAAACAACGGTCTGCTGTGGTCGCCGAAGCTTGTTGAACACTAAATTTAGTACAGTGTTTGGATTGAAATAATATCCGAAAGAACAAAAACCGACTTCAATTATTATCATTTCACGTCAACTAACTAACTTCTAGTCAAGTAAAAAGTTCACTCGACTAATTTAAGAAGCTATAACCACGTCGTCCAGATAAATAGATACTGGTGGACAATTCACACACACAACTTTGGCTTTTTCCACCGCCAATGTCCCAGCCATACTCAAACCGGAGTGGTCTTACGCGTGACGATGGCAAAAGTACTGACGGCATGAGTTTTTTGCCTTGGAAGTTGAGTCGGACTTAGTGTGGGACGCACCTTGCGTCGATACTCTGGCACCATCACGTTTTCCAGAGACACATAGTAGGGCTAGTGCAGCGGCTAATTCAGCTGAGCGTCTCAAACGGTGAAAATAAGCAACCCAAAAAGTGGTTTTATATTTAAGTATTTTGGGGTTGAGTGCCTGTGAAGGCAGGGAGCTCACCTCATCTTCAAAAGCCTTTCCAAGCGCTTGGTAGACGCAACGCGTGACCAAAATGCTGGCGTTTATTTGGCCCAACGCATAAACATTGCGATTCAGCGTGGTACTGCCACCAGCATGCTGGGCACGCTTCCGACTGGTAGTGGGCTTGAACATCTTGTCATCCAGTTTTTGTTAATATTCAAAAAACCGCCTCCCTGTTTTCCATATAATATATGTACATGGTAAAAACGGGACCCTATTACTGAGACTTCGCTGTTCGTCCGTTCGTGCGTCCGTCTGTCACCAGACTGTATCTCAAGAACGGTGATAGCTAGACAGTTGTAATTTTCAAAGATGATGTATTTATATTGCCGCTACAACAAAAAAATTTAATACTACATTACACATATTCTAATAAATATCAGATCGTGTTTCGTACCTGAACTGCCATCTGTACTTAATGTGGAAAAACATTCTATTGACACACTGCGCTCAAATCCGTCATCCGTCAGGGTAACGGATTTGAGCGCGGTGTGTGTACCAGGGATGAGCTTCTACTCCCACTCCAATAAGTCAGAACTTCCGATTACCATTAATCCTTCGATTCCGAGAGACTTCGGTTCCGAAAATTTTAAAACGGAGGTTATAATCGGAGGTAAGGTGTATAAATATTGCAGATAATCCCTTATTGTGGTGGATAGTAAATGGAAATACCAAATCCCAACTTCCTAAATCAATTGCTCGTCAATGTTTATAGTGTCCCCACGTGTTTGGCAAAAAAAAATATACCCAATAAAAATATCTCTCCTGCCAACACTTCTAATCCTGCCTATGCCTCCGACTTCGGTTCCGACTCCGATAAATCAAATTTTAAAACTCCGACTCCGAAATCGGTTCCGGTAAAATGACCTCCATTACATCTCTAGTGTTTACAGTGTCACAGTATACTTAGAAGTTAGTATGTCCTGAATTTATTATTACCGTTATTATTTAATTTCTATGTAATTTCCGAACCACACAACTAATAATGTTAAAATTTTTATGGAAATATACTAAAAATGTGTTCTTTCTAACAAAATAAGAATTAACGAAATTGAACAACGCAAACATGAGTTAAAACCAAATACACATTCTGACTTTCACCCCTTCCTGCAAGAAAACCGTGCAGAATTTGGGGATTAAAAGTAAACAGCTACCATCTACTTAGTATGATCTTAAAGCATGTCCAGTTTCATCTGAATTGAATCAGTAGTTTCGGCGTGATGAGAGTTCCCTATACGGACAGACAGACAGACATGAAAGAAAAAAATACAGTTTCGCCATCAGTATCGACTATAGAGTGTCCCCAAATTTTTTTTTCAAAATATCTTCAATGTACAGAATTCGACCCGCTACAGTTTTATTATAAGTATAGATAGATAGAAGTATAGATAGATAAGCTGTTTTTAGTAACGGTAAATGTGTCTGGTATACAGGTACTGCCTGAGGTACGCAGTTGCGGGTAACAGGTAGTCCCACTAATATTATAAATGTCAAAGTATGGATGTTTGGATATTTGGATGTTTGTTGCTCAATCACTCCGTAACGTATGAACGGATCAGGCTGAAATTTTGAATATAGTTAGATTATAGTCTGGAAGAACACATTGGCTACGTTTTATCCCGGGAAAATAACGGGAACGACGGGAACGGGAACTACGCGGGTAAAACCGCGGGGCGCTGCTAGTAATATTATAAACGCGAAAGTTTGTAGGAATGGATGGATGTTTGTTACTTTTGGATGAAATTCGGTACATAGATAGATAATGACCTGGAATTACCTACACATAGGCTACATTTTATCCTGTGATCCTAACTGGATCGGGAACTGCGCTGGTGAGACCACGGAAAACTGCTAGAACAATAATGTGGTATGTTTTTATTTTGATTCATTCTGAAAACACCTCATTATCATTGACATCCAACATTTTTAATACTTAGTTATAGACTACAGGCCCGTGAACAAAATTTATGGATCAAATGAACCACCAGGATACCTATGTCGGATGATAGCAGGGTATAAAGTAATATGATTCAGCACTATGTCGTCACTTGTAAGCTGTCCAACTGAGTGCAGTTGAAGAGAGGGGGTAATTCCCTCTAATTCTAAAACCCTCGATAATTTCTCCTTGTCGCATGATTTTTGTACGGCGTTGCGGAATATTAGATTAGAAGATGTACGGAACCCTTCATGCGCGAGTCCAACTCGCACTTGGCCGCTTTTATTTATTTTAAATGTATAAAAATTTAAAGCATTATTAAAATGTTTGACGTAACAACGTCTAATAAATCGATTAACGCCGGCTGCATGCACGAAAAAGTGTCCCGTTATGCCCTGTTACGCTCATTGTCCCGTTAGGCCCATTGTACGCTTGCGCCGCATCTATTCATGTTTTATTATGACGCTGTCACGACCATCGTCCGTAAACCAACTGACTTTACAGACAATTATTTTTTACCTAGAATACCTAGAACAAAGAACCTAGCAAGCCGGACCTCTTGCGAGTTCAGCCCTGTACAATTCACTGCGCATGTCGCGAATTTATTGATTGTGGTCCTGACCACTGGGTTTTCTCTCCGGCCTGGCTCTGTCGTGCGACACTCGGTCCCCTCTGCGGTCACCTCACAGTCGCTTCCTCGCTGTAACACTAACCCATTGATAATAATTAATCACATATTTATCATTGATTAAAACGTGACCATGTTATACCTCGCTCTCACCGCGGTAGCCGCGGTTTTTGTCGTCACCAATGCTCTGCCAACACCTAACAGCAAAGGTGAGTGTTTGCATTATTCGTCGCAGCCATTTTTATCTCCAACCCAACTTCCATAATACTTCGGATTATGTATCTTGTTTTTGCAATTATCAATCTCTAAACATATTCCCGCTATAACTTACTAAAGTTATAGGTAATATAGTATTTGTAATAGAACAAATTTAAAAAACGCAATTAAAAAACAAATTTAAAATACGCAATTAAAAAACTTAGAATAAATGTTTTGTAGGTACGTAAGAAAAAAAATTAAGATTGACTATCGAAAAAGTAAAATTCCACCAATTATGATGCAGATACGTACCTACATACATATGTTGTACTGTATGAGGGGCATCAATTTTTATTAGTGTGGGCATAAAAAGTCGACAATATAATAAAAGATAAATAATTGATGCAAAGTAATTTGACTTCTGATTTTAAGTGTTCAAATGTCAAATTGTACTAGATTTTTCATCGCTAATGGGTTTATGCATATGACCCATATGTGTCGTTGTGTATTTTTACTGAAATGTTACAAGTAAATATTTTTCCATAAAAATTAGTGCCAAACACCTTGGTTCCAATTTTTATTTTTGTATCATTTGGGGTTGTTATAAATGCGTTGGTTCGGTGCCTGATGAGTAGTGAGATCAGTAGGTATTCCGTTCTGTGAGCGATGTTTTGATGGGGAGTATCGATCATTCGCCGCGCGCCGGGGTGCGTTCTATATTTAGCAACAGGTGTCTGATCTGCGCTCCCTTGCCGCGCAGTTCCCATTTTCACTCAATAGTTTCTAACAAGTTGAATATTGATACATCATACATACCTATCAGGCATTATCTGGAACTTCATTCTTAGTTTTAGCTCGCTTTGATTTATTTTTGAAGGAATATACTTTAAAATTGAATTGTTTCCACCTAAAACTGAATTTATTTCTAGTCTAGAGGTATTATTAGGCAGCTACATCTAATAAATCGATAACATTGTTTTAGATAAGAATCAACATGAAGGTTTTGAATGTTAGGATAGGTAGTAGATACCTAAATACTTAAGTATTTGTAGGACTGACTGTTTGTTTCAAAAATAATATTCGTTCGTCGTCAAAAATAACAAGATAAGAGGTAAAGAATAATCCTGAACTCTGACACTACCTATACCTACATTTTTCAAAACCTAATACAGCGATTACTGAAAACTTTAAAACCTCGCTACAAAAGTTTTAGTTCTCCTTAGCGCTACAAGTATTTTTATACATTAACTAGCGGCCCGTTCCGGCTTCGCTCGGACATAACCTAGACACTGTCTGCAGCGCCATCTGCCGGGCTTATTTGTGAATTTAAACCATCTTCGAATACACACACAAAAAAAAACATTCAAATCGGTCCCGTCGTTTAGGAGTTCACTGTCAAATTATTAAATTACTAAAATGGCTATAAAAAAACAGGGGTTGGTGATAAAAGGGTAAAAATTTAAGGTTGTATGTATTTTTTAACGCCACATTATAAAAAAATAAAAACAAAAAAAAATTACGAAAAATTAAAAAAAAAGTGTTTGGTGTGAACAACCCCTCTAACATTTAGGGGTATGAAAAATAGCTAGTAGCCGATTCTCAGACCTACTGAATATGCATACAAAATTTGGTAAAAATCAGTAAAGCCGTTTCGGAGGAGTAAGGAAACAAACACTGTGACACGAGAATTTTATATATAAGATATTAGGACTAGATCACCCCGCAATTTCACCTGCGTAGTTCTCGATACTGTAATTTCCCGGAATTAGATAGATAGACATAGACACTTTTTTAAACAGTTGAACACACCAAAATAAAAACGGCCTGTGTTATTCCAGTTTGTAATCTATCGATGTGCCAAATTGTATCTAGATACCTTCATCACGTGAAAGAAAGTTGTTACGTGAAAGAGTAACAAACATCTATACCTAAGTAGGTATCACACTCATAGACTTTCGCATTTTTTTAATTAAGTAGGCACTAACTGCACTAGGCACAATTATTATTTCAACCCGGAAATAAAGACATAATATGTATGTACCAGATTGTACCTACTCATAAAAAAACTAAAGATGATGTTAAAGATTATTGATTTATTAGTAGTGAGATGTTAGAAAAAAGTTACAAATAACTAGGAAATACAATTCAAATAAGATGAATTTCTAGTTATAATACTTACTTGGATAGATACCTACCTATTAGTCACACGCATGGGGTACCTACGGTACACCTACAATAAGACCAGCGTTACTCTCAAAAGGCTTACAGCCTTGTAACGATTATGATAATGAGATTGTTTGTCTTTTTTATTTTAGAAATTACTAAGTTCCTAAAGTCACGTACACATTTCCAATCCCCGGTGTAAATATTGACTATGCATAATGACAATGGACTCTTAGTAGGAGTAACATACCCTAGCTAGTGGTACCCTAAGTCCAATTATATATTTGTCACGAAACAATTAAAATTTAATAAAACTTTATCAGATGGTGGTCCGATTGGCGAACTGCCCGAAAATTGGGACCAAACGAAAGATGATACGCAATCTCTGTTCCTCAACAAGAGTGACAAAAACGATCTGGAACCCTACCCTCTAGCTCTCAGCGAAGAAGGTAATAGACCGAAAGAAAACCTACTTATTTAAAAGAGAGAGAATTTGGTGTTTGAAAAATGTTGTCTTTGCAGGTAACTCGGAAGGCTTTGAGCAAGCAGTGGAACAGCGATACGAAAACCCCCCTGCCAATGGGGAACTAGATAACCTCATCATGAGGCCTGAGATGTACGGCGAGCCTCCTGCTATGGAAGGTTTATCTGCAGGGTACGACTCTAGACGCCGTAAGCGCGGCAGTGGTACTAAAGTTGGGGGAGCCGGTGCTGCAACCAAAGTTGCCACCAAAAGCGGATCCAACAAGAAAAACCTTAGGTTAGTATAATGAGAAACAACTATAGATTTAAAAATAGGTGTATGATATTAATTGTGATGTACTTTTTAGGCCCGAGCACAATCCTTCGCCAATAGAATTGGTGAGTCACGATCACGACACTCATCGTCGCAAACGTGGCAGTGGAACGAAGGTGGGCGGCGCAGCGGCTACTGCCAAGAGCGCTACAAAGAACACCGGCGGAAATAAAAAGAACTTCAGGTTAAAATAAACACTTAGTGTTGAGGGGTTCCTCTGACATTTTTAGATTAGTGTTTACTCAATTAAAGTTGTTATTTAAGTTCGACCAATTTTTATTTCTTTATTTTACCTTTTATTTTATGCAACTGGAACATTTGAACAGAAAGCACTTTTAGTTTGAAATGTATGCTTCCAAACTGCCTTGAGTCGGATACCGTAGTCCTCATCTTAGGATAAGTTGAGGCTGACTTTACGAGAGGGTAATTATACTTGTTAGCCTCATCCATGGCCCCATATGAATGAAGAACATTTGCAATTTTTTTTTTTTTTTTCTAAAATGTCACCTAACTCTTTGTATTAAAATTAAATACGTACGTTGCTTTAACTATTCCCTGAAACATATTGAAACACACAATCGATTCAAGGCATATTATACCACTGGAAACCGTTCTCATTATTAAATTTATATTATATCAATAAGATGATTCTGCACATATTGTTGGATGTGTTGGCAAAATGTTGAAACATTTGCTTTTTCTCAAAGTGCTAATGGTTTATTTGTGACCAGCACTGCTAAGCTTGGCAACGCAACTAGCAGAAACCGATTCACTCTAGAATTGTTTAACTTGATTTCATTTTTATTTTTATTTTATTCCCATTAAGAATAAAGATCGGCACAGCTTCTCTATTCCTCTATCTACTCTAGCTGATCTTACTCACTTCACGTTTCCTTTCTGTAGGCCAATCTCCGAGCGACGCAAACGTGATTCTGGCCTCAGTGCTGCCGATGTGAGAGCTCTACTGAATCTTTGGGAAGCACAAGAGCGCAGAAAGCAGGAGTGGAATGCAAACCAATGGGCCGCCGATCGTTACTACGGCCGCGAAGAGGATCAGCCCGAGGTTGATGAAAATGGAGACATTTGGTACAACGAACCAGTGGTCATTGCACCAAGGGAACGCGACTATCCTCATCAATCTTACTTTTCTGAACAAAATCGCGTGGCAGTTCCGAGGCCTTACCCCGAAGTGTATCCTATGAATCAAATGTCTCCAAATGAGCTTGCGCAAAGGTACGAAGAGGCTCGTCGCAAGAGGCAATATGCTAATAAGATGAAGAGATTCATGGTCGCGCGAAAACGCTCAGAGCCTGCCATGATCCAACAGAACAGCTACAGACCTCGTGACGATCTATACACATTGGCTGAACTCCTTCGCTCTGCACCGCGAGTACAAGAGCAAGATATCCCTGTCTACCAGCGGCTTATACTGTAAAAGGTTTAATGAGATCAGGCGTCCATCAGAACAGCCTATGATTTTCATCGATCATAATTCTCTCTAGCAGCCACCAAACACGCTGCTCAGTTGTAAGGTGGGCGCCTTATTAGGCAGTCTTTTGGGGCGGGAGATAGTCGTGCATTTAATTCGCAGTTCGTAGCGAAAATTAACTAAACATAGGGAATAGTATTAAAACGTACACATTGCTGTAGGAGAGATCTTTTAATTTTCTCTACACATTTTATGGCCTAATCTAAGTCGTAGTAAGTATATAACTACTCACACAGTATTTTGTAACGGCAAGTATTTATTATTCTGTAATAGGTGTCCTCTACCTCGGTTATTCCATATCTTTCTCAATAGGTGTTTCGTTAAAACACTAAATAACAAGTTTTCTGTAGTTGTTTGGTAACTATGTGTATGTAACTTCAATATAGAATACGGTGAAGTTAAACTTCATGTTTTATTCTTAGTCTTATTAAATAAACTTATATGTAAATGATAAATTTGATGTATTATTAAAGTATGTAGCAAGTAATTTATTTAACTTATTACTCGTCTTTTATTGAAGCGTCCATAGCTTACTCATATCCTAATTGTAAACTTTTTACACAAACATATCAGAGCTCTTTGCAATAATTTCCTTAGTACGTCTTATAATGCAAAATAAGATGAAAACAAAAAAAAATTATGAGTTCGTCAGTGAGTGTTAAAAATAATTCAGCCAAAGTTTTATTTATGTTGATAATATGAATGAAAGGAAAAAAAGTAATAGTGTGCTAAGCGTAAGGAATTCAACAGAGTTGTCACACAAAGACGTGGCTGTGTCTACTGAAAGCGGCCCTCGGTTGAACGATGGACAACCAGCAACGCGTTCGACGTATGGTTCATTTATTTGTATAATCTCCTACATTAAAATGTTTTTAAAACGTTTTTTGACCGACTTATTTACAACCCTTTTGGGCTACGTTTTTGGTCATCAAAATTTACCAGCTCATATTATGGAACTGATGAATATACAGAGAAGTATGAACACTGAGCGTGAGTCGCAGCATGTGACTTATAGAAGGTACAATTTGATCAAGCGCAAATGCAGTACCTCTATACACGAACGTGCCAATCAAACACTTTCGATTTTGCCAGAAACCGCACGACCGATCAGTCCAAATTTCGGTTAGCAGTAAAAAATTGTCCAACGCTTTCAAGTGGTTTCGTCTTTCCAGTGAAGACTACTTGGGGATGCTGACAGAATCTGATGACACATTCCAGCTTAAAGATAAAGAACCGGTATTTGTTCTTGTGGACTCGAGCTGCGTCAGCAACCCCAGTTCTAAGGAATTGCTCGTTGAAGAAAAAAATGTTACTGAACCAATACCTAGAAAACTATACAATAATGAGATCCTGCCTATTGACATGCCATCAACAAGCAGAGAATATCGTAACAGTATAGCGTCATCTTTCAAACGATCAGACTCCAGTGATGAAATGCAAGTTATAGATATAAATCTACAAAGTGAAAATGACATAACAGTCGATGAGAGAGAAGAAGAAGACGAATCAATTGTCGTGTCTTACTTAAGGAACAAAGATGCTCATTTAGATTTAGATGGTATATTGCTATCGACCAAAAAGAAATCTTCATTGTTAGATGATGTGCCTAAAATGGAGACTATTATTGAGGGCGAACAATTCAGCTCCTTTCCCAAACAATCTACAAGTGATTTGAAATCTGTTAAAGATACAAAAGAAAAAGAAGAACCGGAATAGAATTTTATTTCAAGCAGTTAGATTTTGGTTTCTCATGCAGGTCGAAACAGCAGATTTTTATTCAAATGAATTCCTATTAAAGTTGGTGGCTAACTGACAATTTTTTTTTGTTTTATTGTTTTAAAAGGTACACTAACTATTAGTAGTAGTTTTATTTACGTATTTCCGTATCACTAATACTTGAGTACAGTTACCGAAAATAAAAAATATACGATTCCTGTCTGTGGAATGAAATTAATAAAATGAAATGTGGATGAAATGGTCATTTGGCTACCAACGCTTCTGGTGAAAAGCGACGTAGTGGATGAAGCTAAAGTACGTATACCTACTTAGAAGCCACTTCTTCATTTTCGACATAAACTCACCCAAGGCACCTCAGGAAACAAAGTGCAAGGAATTTCAAAACAGCGAGGAAGGTAGTACGGAAACGGAAGCTCAAACCCAGGTGGTTCGCAATAAAAAACACTGAATCGATCCTTTACGTACGAGTGGTAGGTCAACTACGTAAGTAGTGTAGCGCAACCATAACGTACATTTTCTATCATAGTTTTGGAGTTCACGGACATAGAATTTTGTGGAATTTTGCCAAGGATAAACAAGAAGTGAATGATGATAGATTTATTAAGATCCTTGAAATAATAAATTTGCAGCAATGTTTCAGGTTTCAATGATATATATTAGAAATTCTGAGAAATATTTTGTCTTTTTGATAGGTATACATCTATGTGTGTACTATCCAGCTAAAAAGTTGTTATTGTGTATAATTTAAGAACTTATTGAATTAAAAATTAGTCAAATTAAGTTTAATGCAAATCGTCAACATTGCCAAATTGAGTGAGTTGTTCAAATCTATCTAATATTCATGTTACATGTTTTGTGTGTACGTAGGGAACTATGTGTACACGTATATATACATAGAAAACTGATCAAAATTTTAGAATATCTGGCCATATCGGTCTCAAATATAAATATGTATATTGAACTTACCATTCAAGAGATTAAACTCATCTGATATCCAAGTTGCCTTACCAATACGCACAAATGATAAAATGATATGCATATTGCATAAAATATACCTACTGTATAGCCATTGATTTGAGTGACATTCACTTCGCAGAATAGCCTGAAAGTATGATACATAATACATAGTGCGTGTTGCCAGTGATGGCTTATGGAACTGAGACGTGGTCCTTAACTGTGGGCCTCATAACAAAGCTCAAAGTCACACAGCGAGCTATGGAGAGAGCTATGCTCGGAGTCTCTTTGCGCGACAGAATCCATAATGAGGATATTCGCAAAAGAACGAAAGTGGCCGACATAGTTCAAAGAGTAAGCAAGCTGAAGTGGCATGGGCAGGCCACATCGCTCGCAGAACTGATAACCGATGGGGAAGAAAGGTTCTCGAGTGGCGACCACGAACCGGAAGACGCAGTGTTGGACGGCCTCCCACTAGATGGATAGATGACTTCACAAAGGTCGCTGGAAACCGCTGGTTGCAGGTTGCGCAGGACCGTCCGTTCTGGAAATCTAGGGGGGAGGCCTATGTTCAGCAGTGGACGTCTTGCGGCTGATGATGATACATAAAGAAGGTCAGGTTCAAATTCTAGCAAGTTTTCTTAAAGTCTACGTGCTTGATTGATCACATAACCGCTTATGAGCACAAGCTATGATAGTCAAACACAATAGCAAAGGCATTTTCTTTTTTATGTAAATACATTTTCAAATTTTTGTTTCTACAGCGTTAGCGGAAACAGTGCCAATGATTTGACCCCTACGAATACGTCCAAAAGCTCCGATAAATCGAATTTGAATGTGGACAACGAAGAATTAAATCAGGCAGTTGAGTATCTTCAATCGGAGAATGAACTCTTGGAGGCAGCCGAACTCGGGGATGATGAACGACTGGAGAAGTTACTTAAGTTAGTGACATTTCAGTTTTTAAAGTATATTTCCATAGTACAGAGTGACGGGACCAACAGGACATGTGCCTCATGGTAAGTAACACAGCCTTCCCATAACATCACAATGTCACGAAGCTATTGGAAGACGAAGAGTCCAAAGCAGCACATAGCACAGCACTGCGCTTATCACCCAGAGGTTTAAATAAGATTATTAATCTCTATGCCCTATGATTTTCTCTGAAAGCATTGTAAGTATTTCAACCATAACACAGTGATGTTTACGCATTTCTGCTTGGCATTAGAAAAATGGCAAATGTGGTACCCGTACCTACTTCCCCAGACGTACTCTTCAAAGTGTCCTACATTACACTGAAGTAGTCGCGGCCTGAAATTTTGAGGAGTCAATATTAATAGTCGGTCCAGTGGGTTTTTCCGTTCTATCCGATATTTTGTTAAGTTTTAGAATTTTCAATTTAACTTACATGGGATGAGGGGGGTATGTTCATGTCACCTCTTCAGCTTTTTATTATTAATATTATACCTGTAATAAATACTGTGTTTCGAAATAAATTAGAAAAAAAGAAAATCATAATAAGAATGTTTTGTGTGTTTTTTTACATTTCAGTTTAAGAGAAACAAATATTAATCAAATGGACCATCTTGGGAGAACAGCGCTACATTTAGCTGTTTGTTATGGAAATCTGCGGTCCATACAACTATTGCTAGATGCTGGCATCAACCCGAATATCAAAGACAACATAAACATGACACCCTTGTCGCTATGTTTGATGAGAAAGTGAGTCAGTCTTATTTTGTTGTGTTCTGTGATATTTTTTTAATAGAAGGTACGAAGCGACGCGACGCCGACGGGACGAGTCAGTCATCTTATACCTTTAAACGAGCATATTCTTGTATATATATATTATATAGAATCTGAATCGCGGAAACGGCTCGAACGAGTTTGATGAAATTATGTATGCAGAGGGTTTCGGGGACGATAAATCGATCTAACTAGGTTTAGTTTTTAGAAAACGCATACTATGCACGTTTTTAGACAATGAAAAACTGTCACATTAGACCTTAGAATGCGAAGATAAATCTCGACGCGTGACGCGACAGCATAATAGCTCAGACTGTCATAGCGGTCACGAATTCGTAGCTCCGGGTTCGAATTCAGACGGCTTCTCTTTTTTTTTGTTTTCTTTTTTTTTAATATATTTATTTTATCTAAGTCTTTTATCTGTAGGTATCTAAGTATATTTAGTATTTAAACCGAGCAAAGCTTCACCCACCGGTCACCCAGGTACTGTCACTAATGGTAATCATTAGGTAGGTACCTACAGCTGCTTATAACAGCTCACTATCTAATAAATAAATAAATAATTGTTTATTTTAATAATCGGTACATAATACATGTGTATCCCTAATTTCCCAAACTAGGTGTGAAGCACACCTGTATTTTGGGTCTATTCATTTTAAAGCAATTTCTGTACATTTCGTCAAAATTAAACATGTTAATTAAGTAAGTAGTAAATTCGAAATCATTAAACATTTTAAAATTGAAAAAAAGAAATAAAATAATCAAACAAAAAAAATGTCGTTCAATGTTGTTCAAAAGATGTTGAGTAGGTATCTCTCTATCTCTCAACAAAAAATACGCGTCCCATGTTTTTCCATGATCTAGCTGACGGATTAATTAGAATGGTGTATTTTTGACCCAGTCCGGTACCCTATTGATGTTGGTTTTTTCCTTTTTTTGTTTTGATAATTTATGTTTAAATAAATAGATAAATATGAGTGGACATTTCTCGCACAAAAATAATACGAGTATAAGAAAAACTACTGTCCTCTGCAATGTTTATCTTTATAAATCACATACATAGGTAGAACTAACAGATTTTTAAACGGTTTTATTTAGCTCACCCCGTTTGTTTTATTTATTATTTATTCTTGGGTCAAATTTAGTAATTCAAAATTCACCCTCTTCCTGTCAACCGATTAATCTGAAAATTTGTATACACTTTGGATTTTGGTGACAATACAATTATGTTTATTCATTATCATTATAAATTCAAGATGGCCGCCGCTACAAAATGGCGGATAATTTATGTTTTATTAATCCCATCAATATGGGTATCAAATGAAAGGGCTCAACAAGCAAAATACAATTTACTATAAAAAAATTAAATCGAAGATGGCGGCCGCTACAAAATGGCGGATAACGTAGGTTTTATCAATCTCATCAATATGGGTATCAAATGAAAGGGCTCAACAAGCAGAATACAATATACTATGAAAAATTGAAATCCAAGATGGCGGCCGCTACAAAATGGCGGATAACGTAGGTTTTATCAATCCCTTCAATATGGGTATCAAATGAAAGTGCTCAATCAGTAGACAGGAGGAGCTGGTGTGGGCAAGACTTTTCTATTAAAGTTATTACGAGACCAAATTAATAGGTGCTACGCAAAGGATGCGGTTAAAGTCTGCTCACTAACAGGAGTTGCAGCTAGATTAATAAATGGAGCTACGATACACAGTACTTTAAAATTGCCTGTACAGAAAGACGGTCGCATAACAGGTATGTCACCACTGTCCGGAAACTATTTGCGAATAATGAGGCAACAATGGCATCAGACAGAATTTTTGATTGTCGACGAGATTTCCATGGTGTCTTATCAAATGTTATGCATGATGGACGCTCGATTAAGGCAAATTAAGAACTGTGAAAATGAGTTTTTTGGAGGAGTAAACTTATTACTTTTCGGTGATCTTTTACAACTGCCTCCTATAAAACGATCAGGAACACCTGTTTTCAAACAGCCAGAACATCTCCAACTAGCTACACATCTCTGGCGTTTATTCACGCTGTGTGAATTAACTGAAAATATGCGTCAGCAAGGTGACCAGACTTTTATTGATATTTTGAATGCTTTGAGAGTCGGTGAGCTAACAACCCAAACAACATTTTAGTATTTTAATGGGAAGACTTCTTCAAGACACGAGTGATGAGTTTGCAATAGACAAAGCGTTAAGGGTATACCCCACAAATCAACAAGTTAACGACCACAACTCTGCTGTATTGAATTTGTACAGAAATAATGGTGCTCGCATTTACAAAATAAAAGCGCAGCTAGTACACGTCACATGAAATGCAGACAATGTGGATATAGCTACTATAATACCAGCTGATATCAACAAAACTGGGGGTTTACCAGCGGAACTGGAAATATTTGTGGGGGCAAAAGTCATGCTACGGTCCAATATTGACGTTTCAAAGGGATTAGTAAATGGCGCTATAGGCTACATCAACGAAATCGTTTGGCCTCAATTTCGTCGAACTCAGATGTGTGCAACAGATGTACCTTCCGTCCGAATTGATTTCGCAAGAGACGGAGTACATCTTATACACCCGAAAGCCATACAGTTTCCAGCTAAGTACAATTACGGGACGGCTGAAAGAAGAATGTTGCCTTTAATACTATCATGGGCTTCTACAATACATAAAATGCAGGGCAGCACTGTGGATCACGCAGTCGTATACTTAGGTGCGAAACTGTTTGAAGAAGGTCAAGCCTACGTGGCTCTTAGTAGAGTAAGTTCTTTGCAGGGACTACGTATAGAGGAGTTGGACTGCAATAAACTAACGGGCAAGAAACCTTGCAATAATCAAGCACTAAATGAATTAAACAGAATGCGAAATAAAAACTAAAAACTAGAAAATTAAAATAGGTAAAAAAAACTTTTTAAGTTAAACGGTTTTATGTTAAACATACATTGCAATGTTTAAGATAAATGTACTAAAAACCAAAAAATAATAAAATAGATACAGTCGTGGGAATTATAAACATATGCATAGGCTAGACTAAAATAAAACCGTGGGGCACGTCAATTGTCTACAATCGTTGATTAAAATGTTTGTTTTGTAATGTTACACTATAATTAGGCAGTTGTTCAACCGACAACGATGGACGTGTGATAAGTAGGGCTAGAATGTGGAAACAAGCTAGCAAGCTCGATTATAAGCGAGTTTTAGGGTTTCATAGTGGTGAGCGATTAGTACTTTTATCATTTGTTTTGTCGATTATAGACAAACTACGAGCAGTGAAACGATTCCTCGCCAGCCAGCAGTGTGAATATCCAACGATAAATTACTAGTTGAAACATCTCTTTTATTTACATGGAGTGTATAACTATTGGAATTTCCATGAGCAAGAAAATAGTAAGTAATTTCCTCACCGTCTGCGGGCCAACTGCCTAACGACGAATTAAACGATTCTTCTATCGCACGTTAAGTCGATAATTTGTAGACAATTGACGTGCCCCACGGTTTTATTTTAGTCTAGTCTATGCATATGTTTATAATTCCCACGACTGTATCTATTTTATTATTTTTTGGTTTTTAGTACATTTATCTTAAACATTGCAATGTATGTTTAACATAAAACCGTTTAACTTAAAAAGTTTTTTTACCTATTTTTTTAAATCTTTTTACCCGACTGCGCGACGCAAAGGAGTGGTAATGTGTTTAACAGTCTATGTATGTATGTATGTATGTATGTATGTTTGTATGTTCCTTTGAAGCACTATACAGACCAAACGCCTGGGCCGATTTTTATGATTCACACGTCAATCGATTCCTCTTAATCTGGTGAGTGACACTAAAGACATGACATTAGTGTAAGTCCAATATGGCGGCTTCAAGACGCCATATTGTCCAAATTAAAAAAATTAAAATCACCAAAATATGTCAAGAGGGGTATCGTTGAATAGGTATTTCAAAATAATGTTTAGCTTTCTCTCAATGTTTTTCGGTTTGACTGACCGTTTAGGATGTATGTCGATTTAAAGTTGAGTAACAACCATTCTCACATTTATAGGTTTTTAGGTAGCAGAAAACTTCGTATAACTAACTGTACGTGTGAATATGGATGGACATTATATACTAATGTATCTAGTAGGCATCGATATAAATCAATAGATGTCCCCTGAGCACCTTGAAATTGGTAATAAACTGCGTCTCTGTTTGTATCGTAAGTGGTTTACAAACAACCAATCTACTTGACCCCTATAATCGCTAGCGGCGAGATTTGCTGTGGTTCTACTTATTTTGGTTGTTGACACCGAATAATGATAGGTAAAAACGTCCGGCGTCCACCGCGTCCTGCAACCGACTAGAACGGAAAGAGTGAGCTCACTCTTCCCAACGTTGACATGATTGCGTGCGCCGTGAAGTTTGGGATGGGGCCCATCTTGCGTTCTACGATCTTTGCTAGTAGGTATATTGGACTACCTTTTTTTCGTACGTGCAAGAAATGTATTTACGCATACCCTACTGCCCCGCTTTGACATTGCGGTCTCTTTCATTTCAAGCTAGAAGAAAAGAGACAGCAATGTCAAAGCATCAAAGCGTCAAAGCGTTTTTCGTTAGGCGGTAGAAGCGCCGGAGACACAGCCGGGTTATGTTGCACTCTATATCATGTATGGATATGGTGCCCCCCCCCCCCCCCCTATCTACTAATAAACCTCTATGGGGTTTCAACTCTGCCAGCATAGTGGGAACACGGAACCGCTCTCGGATTGCTCCGCCTCGGTCGCCCATCTCCAACTTCAAACGATTTAGTAGGTACTCAACGTCAATCGAAAACCTATACTAACACAAAACTATAAATATGAATTACATGCAGTAGAAAATCCTACATATTATAATATCAGTAGAAACGAAGACATTTGGTCAGCAACCAAAAGATGCATATTATTATGTTGAGCATTTTAACATTCACAACATTGTTCATAACTAAAAAGTATAAAATAAAAAATATAATTTAAAAACTCAAAAGCCCGACTGCGTAAAAAGTGAACCAAACTACGTTCTCGCATACTAATAAAAACTGAAAAGAATAAAACAAGCATTTAGATTTCTGGTGGTCTAGAATTCTATAATATGTTATTGTATTAATACTATTTAAATAAATACAATATTTTCTAATAAAAGAACATTACAACTGAACAGTCGGGATCCATTGAACAATTACATTGTATGTCGAATAATAATATCGAATCCATTGAACAATTAGGTAGATTATTGTATGTCGAATAATAATGGATCCCGACTCTTCAGTTGTAATGTTCTTTTATTAGAAAATATTGTATTTATTTAAATAGTATTAATACAATAACATATTATAGAATTCTAGACCACCAGAAATCTAAATGCTTGTTTTATTCTTTTCAGTTTTTATTAGTATGCGAGAACGTAGTTTGGTTCACTTTTTACGCAGTCGGGTTTTTGAGTTTTTAAATTATATTTTTTATTTTATATTTTAAACGGTGCTGCTTGGAGCTTGGAGTAGAACCAGTTTAAACACAAATAATAACTTATTTTCTCCGAAAAATTCAGCCTATTTAAAATTAAATTCAGACACTCGATTGAATTTCATAAGAAACTCGTCCATACTCCATACCTATATCTAAATGTAAGAAAAAATTAGTTTTTTTGTTGATATTACAGAAACCGCTTCACCGATTTCGATATTATTATAAAAATCATCAAAATCGAATCACAATCAGCGAAGCTATCGCAATAGATATACTTAGTTACGCGCGAATTTAACATCTCCTCTTTTTAGAATTCGGTTTAAAAAAATTGAATCGGTTCACAAGGCATGGAATTATCGAGGGACGTACCTACCTACATAAAAACGAACTGATGAACACGTTACCTTATTAAAATATCCTTATTTTTCGACTTGGTTAAAAGTAAGTTAAGTTCGCTTAGTTATACTTAGATTAAGAATTCCTCAATAGACAAGATCTCTATATTCCTTTCCAATCTGGTTTCCGACCTGGGCACAGCACTGTGTCTGCACTTGTTAAAGTCACTGACGATATTCGCTTGGGGATGGATGACGGCAAGCTTACTGTTCTAACTCTGTTAGACTTCAGTAATGCTTTTAACGCCGTCAATTTCGATATTTTACTAGCAGTATTAAGCTCAATTAACATATCTCCACCGTTAATCGAATGGCTCACCTACAAGGACGCCGGCAACGGATTCGCCTAGAAGATACCTTCTTTTCTTGGTGTAATACAACAGCTGGTGTCGCTCAAGGCGGTGTCTTATCTCCTCTTCTTTTTGCTATTTTCATAAATATATTACTTCTTCCTACCCCGTTTATGCAGACGATTTTCAAATTTATACTCAAGCCCCATTTCATGAACTTGCAGTAGCCATATCTAAAACTAACGCTGATTTATTTTCAATTCTCAAATGGAGCAAATCTTTTGGCTTGGATGTAAATCCTTCAAAATCTCAGGCTATTGTAATAGGTAGTTCTTATTGGGTTTCTAGAGTAGACTGGTCTACCATGCCTGATATTATCTTCAATGGGATTGTAATACCTTTTAGTGACTCAGTTAGGGATCAGGGTGTGACATTGGATCAAACTCTTTCTTGGGACAGTCACATTAAATCTATCAGCAGTAAGCTCTTTGCATCAGGTGCCTCACTTAGGCGTCTACGAAACTTTTTACCCACTGCCAATAAAATTGCACTAGCGCAGTCTCTCCTACTCCCCATCTTGGACTATGCTGACGTTTGTTTTCTTGATCTGAGAGAGGACCAGCTTGATAAACTTGAGCGCCTTCAAAACTGCTGCATTAGATTTATATTTGGGTTACGAAAATTTTATCACATTTCTCAAATGGTTACCGATTCGCTTACGTCGTAACGCTCATATTCTTTCCCTTCTGTACAACGTCTTATTTAACCCATGCACACCGCGTTACCTTAAAGAGCGGTTTACATTACTGTAGGATTGCCATTCTCGTCCTCTTAGGTCAAAAACCAACCTGACCCTAATGTCCCTTCTGCACGTTCTGAAACATTTTATGGCAAGTCCTTTGCCTTTCAGGCTGTTCAACTGTGGAACAATCTGCCAGTTTGTATCCGAAAGCTGCAATCGTTACCAACTTTTAAAGATCACGTGAAGGAGTTTTATTTCTCGAAACTGTAATCTATGTAATTTTTATATTATTTAATGTTTTTTTTTTACACTTTACCTTTGTGATCACTTCAAACTTTACAATTATGTTTTTTTTTTTTTTTTTTAATAGCATGGAGTGACGAAACGAGCAGGTCATGTGCCTGATGGTAAGCAACATGCCTGCCACATAACAGCACAGTAACACGCAGCTATTTGAACATGATAGTCCAAATCATTACCTAGCACTGCACTGCGCTCGTCACCCAGAGATCTAAGATATTATGTCTCTAAGCCCTGTAATTTCTCTGGAATCATTGCCCTTCAAACCGGAACACAGTAATGTTTGCACATTACTGCTTGGCGGTAGAATATTTGGCAAAGGTGTGGTACTTCCCCAGGCGGACTCTGCTAAGAGTCCTACCACTACAAAATTGCTATTATTTGTTGCTCGTCACTTTGTCATCTATACAAAAATACAAATACAAAAATATTTATTTTTAAACTATAAAAGATTAACAAAATTTTGATATGAACCCATTGGCTCCGAACTAGTCTTAACTGTATTTCGGATGACAATAGAAAAAGAAAAGAAAAAGAAAAGGCTCCTCCCATGGCGAATGTGTAAATACTTATATTATGTTTAACAGGGGGTGTGTGTGTGTGTGTGATGTATGTCTGTGCTGTACGTGTATGTAATGCATATTTGTGTGTGTGAGAGAAAAAATATATAATAATATATAATTGTATCATATAATATTTGAATATAATATTAATATTAATAAAATTTCTCGTGTGTATGTGCTAGGTCTATAATATTCAGATAATTAATGTAGTTATGTTAAATCCAAAATTCACGTGTTTATGATTTAGCGTTATCGAAATCACTACATTATATTAATATGTACTGTGTGTACATGTATTTTACTATACATATAATTTATTAGAATTCCAATTCCTAGAAAAGATCCAAATTAGTCAACATATTCTCAAGATTATCATAGTCAAATTCATCTAGCCATTCCCGGATTATTTTCTTACACTTATTATTGTTTAATGATTTTATCTTAAGTTTAACATCTATTTTATTATAAATGCGTGGGACCAAACTTTCAAAACAGTTTCGTGCAATTTTACTTTTGGTTCCCGGAACAGGACAGCGTCGTTTTCTTTTAGTGTTATTGTCCAGGAGCAATGTGGGCACAGCTTTTTGTGAAATCTCTGAAGTCCTTCATAAATGAAAAGTTTTCTGACACTAAGAACTTTAGCCTTCTTATAGACTTCAGTGGTTGGATGTCTGAATGGAAGATACAGTAGTACCTTCAGTAGTGCCCTTTGAGCGCGTTCCACAGATATTATGGTTGTTTTAGCAGCTGTTCCCCACACACAAATGCAGTACCTGAGTATGCACTCTCCTAAGGCTTTATACGTATGTATCACCACATCAGCATCGGCTACTGTCCTGAGAGTCTTGAATATGTATATTAGTTTTCTAATTCTAGACACCAACGATTTTACATGGATACTCCAATTAAGATTTGAACCAATTTGAATTCCGAGATATTTAATGTTTGCAACCCTATCTAATTGAGAGCAAGAACACTGCGCTAGTCTTGCGCTGCGGTTACAAGGATACATGTGTATTCTTACATTCAACTCTGTTTTTGGAGCCCCTGACGCAGTGATACTAAAACATATATATTTTGTTTTACTTGCGTTTAAAGTAAGCAAACTGTTTTCCAGCCACCGTGTCAGTACAGCTAGACAGTCTTCCGCTAGCTTGGCCACTTTGACCCAGGATTTTTCGTGAACCAAAAGCACAGTGTCGTCAGCAAACATTAGCAGATCTAGGCCAGGCAAGTTCGTGTCACATAGCTCATTTATGTATATGAGGAACAATGTGGGACCTAATGTGCTGCCTTGGGGCACACCGTAATCACAATCAGCACTATCGCTCAGTACATCACCGATCTTTACTCTTTGGGACCTATTTGTCAAATAGTCGGTGAACCAATCTAAGACCAGACCTCTGATGCCTATGTTCTCTAGCCTTTTTAAGAGAATAGGTATAGAGACGCTGTCAAAAGCCTTTTGGAGGTCCAAAAAGGCCGCAATACACTTCTCTCCACGATCAAGGTATGCCGTAATTTGGTTTGTCAGTTTAAGCACGGCATCCTCAGTCGACTTCCCATTTCTAAATCCATATTGATTGGCACTTAATAAATTTTCTTGTTCAAGGTAACTCGTGACTCTTTTTTTAACGATTTTTTCTAAGATTTTTGAGAGTGTGGAGAGAAGTGATATGGGTCTATAATTTGGTGGATTTTTTTTGTCCCCAGCTTTAAATATTGGACACACCAAAGCCCTTTTAAACGATGAGGGAAACTTGCCTGTACCTAGACTCATGTTACAAATAAATGCAATAGGAATAGCCAGTATATCAATAAACTTCTTTACCAAGTCTGATGTGATCATGTCCAAACCTGGTGCACTATGGTTTTTGAGACTCATTACCACCTGCCTAATTTCTACCGGATCTGTAGGAAAAAATGCCATCGTGTTAATGGCCTGCTTTACAGATTTGTTAGCTGATGCCAAAGAAGTTTCGTTGGTATTTAATTTATTTAGCGTAGAATTAGCCAAACTTTTGCCGATGGAAGTGAAATACGAATTGACTTCATTGAGAGAGTCTTTTGGACTATTGCTAATTTGAAGAAGGTCACTGTAGTGGTTATTCGATCGACCAAGGTTGCATACCTCTTTAATAACCTTCCATGTGTCTTTCATATTATTATTACTTTTATTTAGCTTATTTTTATAGTATTCAATTTTTAAGTTTTAAAAAAAAAAAAAAAAAAAAAAAAAAAGCGGGTAGGAGGTCCGCGAAGCAAGCAACAACCTCTGTGATTATTTACTTTTTAAAAAGTATATACAGCGATTTTTTGAATTTCCTACGATTGTTTTAACTCATCGGCCTGCAGATATTCCGTGTGGTTGTTTTCTTCAAGCCTGACATCAAGGAAAGAAAATAAGAAGAGGAAATACGGAGACAAACTGCCCATGAAATTCCACTTTTGTTCCTGTGTTGTTTTGAGTGAAATGTGTACCGGCTAAGTCCTTTAGGGCCTTTGAAGTGCTGGGATGGTGGTCGTTATAATTACGAGTGTTAGCTACGGTACGTAATATCACGTTAGCCACCTTTAATCAGTGTTTAGACTAGACACTCAGCGCCACCTTCTGGATCTACGAGGTCCTACTCGCTGTTTTAACCCGGACTCAATGTTAATCGTCTTTGTAACTCATTAGCGATAATACAGATGGCATAACATATACTGCAAAAGTGAAAGGAAATTTTCAACGTGTTATTACCCGTTACTAATTTGACTGGAGGCGCCATCTCTGGACACCAAGAGGTGGTACGTCAGTGCTGCAGGTTCATTGATCGGAATATTTTACTTATTGCACTTCTTGGAGGCTAACTAATTGGGGTCGGCGATAATAGATGGAGTCACCTGTACGCCGAAACTTGGAGGAAATTAAATAGTAATGCTGGTTTTTTTTTATGATTTGCTGCATTCCGTTGTAAACAGTTGACATTGTTAATTTAACTATTTGTTATTATTGTTTTTGATTATTTTGACTCGTGTTTGAAATTACTTTTTTAAGGGTGTCGAAATATTATAATTGTGTACCTATGTTACGTATGTTTAAATATTGTAATTTTGGAATTTTGCTGACATTCTTCTAACGTTCATTTATGGGACACTCAATTTATTTAATTTATTAATTGATGTAATAGTATTGTTGTTCTCGACGAGGGGTTTAAGGATACACATTGGGAAAATGCATAAGCAATTTCCTGCATTAACTCCATCATTCCCTACGCCTACGCCTACGCCTCAAACCACACCGGGCCTCGACGGGGAAATCAGTAATACCGCTTTTGGCTTGAATGACCTGTCGTCTCTCAAAGCCCAGGTTAGAGTTCTTAGGCACGTGCCTAAAGGTGCAAGATGTATGGCAGCGGGCAAATTGGTGTCCCTTATCGAGTCTTCGTTAAACACTAACGATACAAGTGACTGGCTGGCCTTGCTCTGTTTTGCTTTTACGGCTCTGAAGGTCCCGGAACAAGAACATGATAAGAGGTCTTTGACATCTAGGGTTAAGGATAATATCGAACAGTCTCGTCTTAGTCTTCCGACCGCGACCGCTTTCCTTGGCTCACCTTCACTGTATAAATCGGTCCAGGCCAAGGTTTTTGAAGGAGACTTGAGAGGCGCCTCGCGCCTTCTTACTTCCGAGTGTAGTTTTGCTCCCCCTGACGCTGTTACTCTTGCTTCGCTTAAGGAAAAGCATCCCGCTCCGGTCCGTCCCCCCGATTTTTCTAACATACAGGATACCTCGACTACAGCCCTAGAAGTTAGAATCGATGATGTCACTAGTGCACTTCACTCATTCTTTCGGTGATCCGCAGCTGGCTTAGATGGTTTGCGGCCGGACCACCTGAAGGAGCTCACGTCCCTTTCGGCCGGAGATAATGGAAAAAGACTGTTAGAATCCTTGACTCGTTTATGTAATTTTTTGCTGAAGGGGAAGTTGAATCCTGAAATTTGTCCTTTTTTCTACGGGGCTTCCCTCTGTGCACTGAAGAAGAAGGATGGTGGTATTAGGCCGATAGCGGTTGGAAACTGCTTCCGTCGTTTGGTGGCGAAGTTGTGCTGCCGCGCTGTTAGACAGGATGTTACCTCTTATCTCTGTCCCCACCAGGTGGGAGTGGGTACACCTCTTGGGTGCGAGGCAGCCATACATGCTGCTAGATTTTTTGTTATGCGTGAGGGTAGCAATGACGTCCTATTGAAGTTGGATATCCGAAATGCTTTCAATAGCGTAGACAGGGTACCATTGCTTTCGGAGGTCAAAGATCTCACTCCCTCTATCTTCCCTTTCCTGTACCAATGCTACTCAGCCCCGAGCAACCTTGCCTTTAATGGAGAGTATATCCTGTCCCAAACAGGAGCTCAGCAGGGCGATCCCTTGGGGTCACTCATATTTAGTTTGGCAATCCACAAGGCAATAAAGTCTCTGGAGTCACCCTTGAACATCTGGTACTTGGATGACGGGACTTTGGGCGGTGAACCGGATATGGTGAAAAGAGACGTGGGGTTGCTTTTTCCTGCATTGCGTGCACTGGGTTTGGAAGTTAACACATCTAAGTGTGAATTTTACCCGTGTTCCGCGGTAGCTGCAGAATCAAGCACTGAATTTGCGTCTCTCATACCCGGTCTCCGGATAATGGACCGAAGATCCTTGCAATTGTTGGGTGCTCCAATTTTCGCGGACGGTACCGGAGACGCCATTGTGTCTAAAACTCAGTCACTGGCATCGCTCGCGAGTCATTTTCAGCATCTTCCCGCACACGTTTCATTGCTTCTTTTGCGGGCTTGCTTCGCATTGCCCAAAATGACTTACATCATTCGGACAGCCCCGACGTGGAGTTTTAGTAATGAAGTGAAAATGTTTGACGACACTTTAAAAAGGATCGCGGAAGAGATGTTGAATGTCAACATGAGTGAGACGCAGTGGTGCCAGGCTAGTCTGCCAGTCCGTTTTGGCGGTTTGGGGCTGCGGCGGTTGCACGAAACTGGCCCCATCGCTTTTCTTGCTTCTTCGCATGGGGCTGCCGGATTGGTTGCCACTATGCTGCCGAGCTTCGGAGACGCAATGTGCGTACCTTTTCAAGAAGATGCTCTCACCGCGTGGTCCTCGTTGTATCCCGAGGGTGTTCTCCCTGAAAAGCCTGAGATACAGAGAAACTGGGATAACCTGTTAGGAGCACACATTCTGGCACAGTTACGAAGCGAAACATCGGGAGTCGGATTGGCTCGACTCAATGCTGCCTCTCAGCCGGAGTCCGGTGCTTGGTTGCATGCCCTACCTTCCCCACAATTGGGCACGCTCCTTGACGACGACTCTATTAGGGTAGCGACGGGTTTCCGGCTCGGCTGCGCTATATGCGAAACACATGTTTGCATTTGCGGTGCGATGGTGGACGCAACTGGACTGCATAGTCTCAGCTGTTCTCGCTGTGCAGGACGAAGACCGCGACACCACGCCTTAAACGATATTATCCGCAGAGCGCTCGTTTCAGCCGACATACCCTGTGTCCTCGAGCCTCCCGGCCTCTCCCGGTCGGACGGAAAACGACCGGACGGACTCACGTTAATCCCTTGGCAACGTGGTCGCTGCCTTATTTGGGACGCCACGTGCGTAAGCACTTATGCGTCTTGCCATCTCCCTGCAACTCAGCGAGTTGCAGGTGCGGATGCAGAAGCGGCCGCTAGAGGTAAACACCAGAAGTATTCCGCATTGGAGTCTGCATATGAGTTTGTTCCGTTCGCGGTGGAAACGGCGGGCCCATGGGGTGCGGAGGCCAAGGATTTTGTGTATGCGTTGGGTCGACTCCTGAGAGATAAGGGGTGTGATCCCCGGTCCGGTCGTTTTCTGGTTCAGAATGTCTCCCTGGCGATCCAGCGTGGGAACGCCGCAAGTTTAATGGGTACTTTTGGGCGGGGATCTGACGATCGCGGGACTGTTTAATTTTTTTTTTTTTTGACTTGTTTTAGTTGATTGACATGGTATTATAGTAAGTAGAAGTTAAGTTAAGTAAGTAGTTTAGAATCCACAATTTTGTCAGTTAGTTTTTAATAATTTTATTACATAGATTCCTGTATTTAAGATATATTTGTCTAAGCACAATATTATCTAAAATTTTTTTAACTTTAGTATGTAGTTCATTTCTCTTTTTTATTGATCGTATAACCCCCCCAGTGATCCAAGGTTTTAATGGTATATTTTTCTTCGATATTTTTTTGCATTGTGTATTTACAGTAATCAGTTTTGAAATTGTTTCGGTAAAAAGCTTTGTGGCAGTGTCTACATCATTTTCTATCGCAAATAGTTCACTCCATGATTCGTCCAGTAAAGCTTGTTTTATACCGTCATAATTAATTATCTGTTTTGTTTGAACATTTAAAGTTTGATTGATTTTGGAATTATAGTTTGTGTATAGTAGAATCGGGTGGTGATCGGTAATTAATTGTTCAAATACCAACGTTTTCCAAACAGACTGTGTTTTAACCATCATATGATCTAGACAAGTTTTAATTCTCGTGGGTCGGGTGATGCCTTGCCGGAGCCCACTTGCAGCCATCATGTTTAAATAATATTCTGACATATTGGTGAGGTTATCAGGCATTGTATCTATATTGATATCTCCCGTAAATACAACGTGTTTCGAGGATATGCCTGATAACAGAACTTCAATTGAGTCTATATAAGATTTCGGATTGCCAAAACAGTGTGGTCGGTATGAGCACACTATTGTGTAGTCGTGGGGAGTAGTAAGAACGAGACAGTTACCCTCAATGACAACATCTGGCTCGCAAACAGCCACCTCGATTTCATGCCTAACGTACACAACCACGCCATCGTTTTGATTGAATGAGTTTTTAGTCCAGAACATATTATAATTGTCTATATTAGGCGGTGGTCTCAAGTCACTTGTCCAGCATTCCGTTAACACGAGAATGTCTATAGAAATATCAAAACTTGAGATGTACGCTAATAAAAAATCAAAGTTTCGATGGATGCTTCTGATGTTCATTGTCATAATACACAATCCATTTACACTTAAATCATTCGTGTTTAGCAGTTTTTTACAGTTAGAAGGGTCAGTTACAGAAGTGCAGACTATGTTCTCAGAGTCATCCACTTCCTGAGCAATAAAATAACTATCCATGCTCAAGCAATAAAATAATAGGGTGCATTTGATGAATCATAATTTCTTTAGTAAACGTATAATTTAAAACTAGTACGCAGGCCAGACGACCCGTAAAGCAGTGAGACAAATGTATGTATTGGAGCACATGTTTGTCAAATTTAAGTGGATTTTTTATATCAGAATGTTTTTTATTATATGTGAATATACAGAACCTATAGTAGGAATGTGTATGGTGTGTGTTGATGTATAATATTAATGTATAGTATGTGTGTTTATGAGTAATTAGATGAAAAAGTATTTGTATGTAAAATTTGTTAGATTTAGTGTAGCAAAATGAACAAGCAATGAAAAATAATGGTAGTACTAGACAACACCAGATAAATAGTCACATTGGAGTAATTTTAGTAAGGTCGTCTTCACAATCTATTTTAATGTGAGGTGCACCTTCCTTTCTTCTCAAAAATATTTTACCACGTGACGCCCAGCAGAACTGAAAGTGAGATCGTTTAGCAAACTCTCTGGCGGAGTAGAATAGTTTTTTCGTTTGCCGTGTGAGACTTTCCGAAACAAATATCGGTTTAGTTGGGCCTGCAATTTTTAAATTAGCAGTACTGAACTTTGCAGTTGAGTACTTCTTATTATAGGCTTTCATGGTTCCAATAATTTTGTCCCTTAAAAATACCGTCGTGAACTCAGCAACTATCGGTTGAGTACCATCTGCCTTGGTATTAATTCGGTAAATGTCCCGTACCTCACCAGCTGGGATGGGTATGTTAAGAGAATCGCCCATACTAATTAGCGTTGTAAGAAGTACATTTTTTGTTTCGCCGTCTTTTTTGGGAACATTACGAATCTCTATTTTGGTACTTTGCTCAGTTCTGTCCATTTGTTCCAGCCTGGCTTCTAGGTGCTTGATGTATTTGTGGTCTGCGGTTTTCTCCTCTTCAAGTACAATAATCTTCTTTACCAAGTCGTCGTATTTTTTACTCAAAAACTCAATAGAAGATGCTATGTCAATGTTTTGTTTCGAGTGGGTATTAATACCACTCTGAATTTTGTCCATGAGAGCGTCAAACTTTTTATTCTGTTCTTTTTGTAATTTACTAAATAAATCCATTACCTCGCTTTTGCATAGAAAATCGTCACTCCGTTTACGTTTCCTGAGAGTAATATTAGTGTCACTTAGGGCGTGCTCCCTAGTAATAGTCGGTGCTGTTAGAGAGGAAACGTCGGGTGAGGCGCTTAGGTCATTATCAGATCTTGCGTGCATCAGCGTAGTAGTCTACTAGTCAAGCTCTTTCATTTGATACCCATATTATGCAATTAGTGAAAAAAAAATTATGTAATTCGCCATTTTGTGATTTGCAATTTGTTATACTGTATAGTACTCTACTAGTCAAGCCCGTTCATTTGATACCCATATTGAGGTAGATTGTGATGAAATATTTGGTCTGCCATTTGGTGGAGGCGGCCATCTTGAATCGATATTAACCAAAAATAGCTCAAAACATCAACACAAAAATGTATCTTCAAATAAAAAAAACCGCACCGAAATCGGCCCATCCGTTTCAGCTCTACGGTGCCATAGACAGATACACACACAGACAGATACACATAGAGACAGACCTGTATGTGTGTCTGTCTAATAGACAGACAGACTTCGACGTGAAATTTATAACACCTCTTTTTTTGGTCGGGGGTTAAAAACCCCCGTATCTGTGCCACAAAGTGGTCAAGTAGGAGTTAAAATATTGCTAAAAATTGCGAAGTACGAAAAAAATTATAAACTTTGAAAGACTTATTCTCAGAAACTATTGGGTGTACAGAGACAATTCTAGTACCATATTGTAGCAAATTTAGTCTACTTTATAGACGCCATAAGAAAGTTTTTACAAAAACTAGTCGTTTAGGGTTATAACCGCCAAAATTTGAAAAATAAACGATTTTTTCGCGGTTTTTTCGATTTTTGACAAAGTTGCGTTCGTCGCTCGAGGTCACAAACTTGGGACAATCATTAGGCCAACATCATAAACAAGTCTGCAAAAAATCAGATCTACCGGATTTAACGCCTACGGTAATGTATAAAGTTACTGAACTATATGTAGGTAATATGTTTTTACCATCACTACATACTGACTTCTATTATTACTAGCCCAAATCTATTGTAAATATTCTTTGTTCTAGGCTAGAAGTTAAATTGGGTAAATTTTGATACAACAGCGAACTTAACTTACTTTTATCCTAAGTGCTTACCTCTATATTATTAGAAAAAAAAAATATGTTTGTCTGTAAAGTCGGTTTACTGACGATAGAACGTGACAACGTCTTAAGAAAATACTGATGGAATGGTAACATTTTTCAAAAGAAAATTTTAATTTCATTTGTTTAATAGATTTGTATGTAAAAAGTAATCAGTAGAATTTAGTCATTTTCAATCAAAACAATGCAAAAAAGCTTTTAGATGCCGAGAATCGAACCCGGGGCATTTCACATGCAAAGCGAACGCTCTACCACTGAGCTACATCCCCACTTGAACTACTGGTCGAAATAATTAATACAACTGTAACAAACATGCGGCGAGGTAACGACCGACGGTAACGACCGACGGTAACGGTACATGACGTCATGTTTTGTGAGCGTGCAGCCGGCTTCATCGAATTATAAGACGTCATCACGTCAAAAAAATTGGCAGTCATAGGGACTGCCGATTGAAGTGAAAACTAATATAACTCGCTTTGGAAAGTACGTGGGTGAAACCGGAGGGCGTTGCTAGTCTGGGATAAATCTGCAAAGCATTGTCGTCTAAATTCGCATTTATGGATAGATGCCCGAGTTCATCCGAACATTTCTTTCACTCACGAGCTTGACGCTTGAGCTCGATTCATAGACCACAAAAAATCTGTGGTGGGCCATAAGAAGTTTTCATTCCAAAAAAAAAATTGGCAGTCATAGGAACTGCCGATAGATGTGACAACTTATACCTAACTCAGAATTTGATAGCTTACCTTGGAAACTACACGGGTGTAACCGGAGGGCGTGGCCTCGCCATCTTGGCATGGCCAACTAGAAATGCGTCAGCATTTCCCATTGGCTGATGCGTTTCTAGATGGCCATGCCATGATGGCCTGTCCACGTCCTTTCAGGATTTCCCATTGGCTGACGTATTTCTGGATGGCCAATAGCCATGGTCCCGAGTTTACCCGAAGCTTTTTTATCATACCCGAGCGTGATGAATGAATTCAATTCACAGCCCACGAAAAATCTATCTAGGCGCGCCTAAAGAAGTTTTCACTTCAAAAATACCAAGCGTCCATTATTAAGACAATGGTAGCAAAGGAAAACATGGCCATTCATTTAGATCAGTGGCCAGACGATCGCGTGGTCAGTCCCTGGTCCCTGCAATCATTCCATTACTAACCTATCCAATTACATGATTTCAGTCCGTCGCCAACGATTGCCAACCTTTTGTTCGATCACGGAGCGGTCATTTTACCGCGCGCCAGCCCTATGGATACGGGACTATTTCTACGTAAGATTCCCATCATTCGATATTCGTTGTCTCACAGTAAGGTACAACTACAACTATTAGTACTTGTTTTTTCCTTTTGTTGTCATATTTGCTTGTCTCTATTTTCAAACCCCGCCACTAAAATTACGGGGTATTATAAGTTTGACGTGTCTCTCTTTGTGTGTTTACTGTGGCATTGTAGTTTCCAAAAACGATGAATAATTGATTTTTAATGGAGCATTTTCCAGATGAAGATAGACTTGTCAAAGACAGTTCCCAATTTCACCATAAGTAGCGCCAATGTTTCATTTTGTTAGAGAAATTTCACAAAAACAAACAGTGGTGTCACACTTGGCAAAATTTAGAACTATTTTTGACAAGTCTATCTTCATCTGGAAAACGGCCCATTGAAAGGTGAAAATAAGGCGAGAGAGTTCTCAGCTATGCTTCGTCTAAATCCGTTTAAAGTGAAAGGTGAAAAAAAAAAATTGGCAGTCATAGGAACTGCCGATAGAAATGAAAACTTGCTGTTGCCCTGGTACTGGTACCTAGGGGCAAACGCAACTCTTTTATATTTCTGTTGTCCTGGTATCTGGAGCAAAAACGCTGGGCTGTTGGAGGTAGGTAATCGAAACTCTTTACTGTTTCTGTTGCCCTGGTACCTACCTGGCCGTTTTTACCGAGTTTACCCGAAGATTTCACATCCGATCCGATCCATTATCATATCCAAGCGTGACGATTGATGAATCCATTTCACAGCCCACGAAAATTCTGTCTATAGCGCGCCTAAAGAAGTTATCACTTCAATTAGGCGAGAGTGTTCTCAGCTACTTAGGGGCTGTCCATTAACACGTGAGGTTCAAAAGGGAGGGGGGGGAGTCGTTCGGCAAAAATCACGAAATATCACAAGGGCGGAGGGGGTACAGTAAGATATCACGTGTACCTACCTACTTATTTTTCGTCAAACGCGTGATTTTTAAATCGAAAATTGACGTGTAGTGACGACCTTGACTCCTCCATAAGGTAAGCCCTCGCGCACCTAGAATATCATTAGATTTACATTAGATTATACATGCTTTAAAACGGCATTAAAAAAAATAAGATTCTTTGTAGGTATTAAAAATACACGTGATTTTGGTGGGGGGAGGGGGGGTTAGTTTTAAACCTCACATATTATCTATTCTATGACCTCACCACGTATCACCAAGGGGGAGGGAGTGGTTAAAATGTAAAAAAAAAACATCGCGTGATTAATAATGGACAGCCCCTTATATGCTTCGTCAAAATCCGTTTTGCCGTTTCAAAGTTATCAATCAAAAAACCCAAAAAGATATCAATCAGCTCTTTTGTTATCGAGAGCTGGTACCAAATTTTTGTGTAGGTATTTGAGGCAAGTTGTAAAGTTATCACATACCTCTCCCATTATAAGTGCCGGTTTTAGCACTTTAGTGCCCTGGGTGAGATTTCTACGGCGCGGCGCCCGTAACTCCAAATAGTGCAAACCTAAATACGACATAAGTACTTTTTTTTTAAATTAATGAGTGACGAGACGAGCAGGACATGTGGCTGATGGTAAGCAACATGGCTGCCAGATAACAGCACAGTGACACACAGCTATTGGAACATGAAGAGTCCTAATCATTACCTAGCACTGCACTGCGCTCGTCCCAGAGATCTAAGATATTCTATCTCTAAGTCCAGTAATTTCTCTGGAAACATTGTCCTTCAAACCGGAACACAGTAACGCTTACACATTACTGCTTGGCGGTAGAATAACTGGCAAAGGTGTGGTACTTCCCAAGGACGGACTCTGCCAAGAGTCCTACCACTATACTATACATACGCCTGTCAAGTCAACGTGTCATGGCAAAATAAAATCATTTCCTCGATTTAGATCACCTGACAAGTAGAAAGTCCTACTAACATTTTGTGTCTTTTTGAGCATCCCCAATTAAAATGTATTTTTTTGTAAAACATTTTTGTTCGCATCTGGTTTTGTTTTCAAGTGTGATTCCTCCTTCTTTTTTCGACGTCGGTTAAAAATAACCTTCATTTTGGTTGTTTGACAAATTTAACAATGTGAAACTTTTTGTATAGGTGGACGGTGGAACTCTTTGCAGAGGCCTTCCACCTGGGGCAGTACCACTCCTTGGCCAATTATTCTACCACCAAGCAGTAATGTGCAAACATCACTGCACTGTGCACTGTGTTCTGGTTTGAAGGGCAATGTTTCCGAAGAAATGATAGGCAATAGAGATAAAATATTTTAAAAATCTCTTTTGGTAGAAGAGTGCAGTGATAGGTAATGCTTTGGATTCTACGTGTTCCAATAGCTGCGTGACATTATTCTGTTACGGTCTATATTATCTATTCTATGGTTACGGGCAGCCGTGTTGGTTACCACCAGTTCCGTGTCCTGGTCGTCCCGTCGCTATATAGGTATTAGGTACAGAAAAAAAAGCATTGGCTCTATCTTCGGCAAAATGTAGACCGATTTTCACCAGGTCAATCTCGACTAAATCCCCTTTCAAACAAAAAAAATAAAACAGTTCAATCCGTTCGGGTGTTATGATGCCACGGACTGACACAGAACACACCGCCATTTTTGCGTCGGCGTTAAAATTAATTCACATCAGTAGCCATTTAGCGTGCTTGTGTGTTTTGAAAATGAGTTAAAATCGTGAAATTTTTTGCCCGTTTCAGAGTTTGTAGCGATGTGCACGCCGACACTCAAAGACGAACAGCTTCTGGAACTACTCGTGAGAAAAGGCGCTCTGATAAACGACCCACGGGCCCCAGGAGGCAGACAAGCCCTCCACATCGCCGCCATGGGAAACAACTGCCGACTGATAGCAAAACTCATCGAACTTGGCGCCAAAACTTACATAAAGAACGCACGGGGAGAAACCCCAAAAGATTTCGCTCAACTGTTCAACTGCAAAGAGGCTTATGATTTTCTGGATCGGTTAGGTGAGGAACCGTCAGGTTTGTATGCGTTTTCGAGCGTCGATGAAGTGACGGAATCGAGCCGGGCTAAAAAGCAAAGTGTGGTGCAGTACAGAGCTGGGAAAGTATGATCGACGGGAAGAGGAATGACACAAACACTAGCAATGCGAACAAGCGCGGAGCTTTGATGCCAGGGGTTCCATAGTCGTGGACCGTGTTACAAGTGCGTGCGTTTTAAAGGGACCCATGGCAGTGGGTGGTTAGTGGTTATGGTAGGAGAAATGATGTGAATTATTCGTATCTTGCCTGATATGTGTGGCGTTTTCATACAAGACAAAACTGAGTAAAAACCGGCCAAGTGTGAGTGGGACTCGCGCACGAAGGGTTCCGTACCATCAGCAAATGCATAAAAAGCGGTGAAAACCTATTTTATTGTATGGGAGAGCCTTCTAATTATTTATTTTATTTTAATTAATTATATTTAAAGATAACATAAAACTAAATATTCGGTGAGTAGTTAAAGCGTCTACCTGTCACGGTTATTAGTATCTAGCAAGGCACGGTAAAAAATCAAGTTTGTTGTATGCGGGCTCCCATACAACAAACTTGATTTGTTTACTTACCCCCTAAAAATGATAAAAAAATGTAGATGTTGCTTATATCGTAACTCTGCCTGCGAAGCCGAGCGGTCGATTCCCGCCCAGTGCAAATATATGTGTGATGAATTCAAATATTTGTACCATGTGTGGGTGTTTTTACTTATAAGTAATTAGTATATATTTACAACTTTACTATACAAGCAATATTATTATCAGCTATCTGGCCGCCATAGTACAAGCTTTACGTACTTTGGGGTTAGATGGTGTTGTGTGTTAATTGTCCACCAATATTCATTTGTTTAGTTATCTGCCACCTAACATAATTTGAACATTTGTCATGTCCCCTGTGCACCGCACCTGTACCCATATGCACCATATGCACCTGCACCCATGTGCTGATTGGCCCCTTGGATTGGTCTGTCTTATTGGAAAAAGCTTTAAAATAGTTGTCTGACGAACATATTTACAAATGGAGCATGAGAATTTAAGTGAAGATAAATTATTATTTTGGAGTTGTTAAGCAAAACGGCCGTCGGAAAGTGTCTGGGAGTACTGGGAACTTGTTTTTATGGGTAGGTATTGGCTACAACATACGTGAAAATCACTTATTAGAAAATACGTGAAGTTAGTAATGTTTGTATGTACCTTCATTACCCCATATCTCAAAATTGGCCGTCTAAGCAAGTTAGCGAGTAAGGATGTGTTCTTTGTACTTACTAACTCTACTCAATCGTCCAAATTTCATTCATCAGAAAATACAGGTGACGTCTGGCAGCTCTGGGATCTTACTCTATTTGTGTTTAGCATTTGTTTTGTAATTTTTTTTTAATATAGAGTACGAAACGAACAAGACTTTTGATAGTAGATGGGTAATAAGTTTGTCCGTAACAGCCTAGTGCCAAACAAGTATTTGAACATGAAAACTGCATTGAAGACTGCACTGCGCTCGTCACTCATAGATATAAGATGATTTATGTCATTATCGTCAACTGTCAATTATAAAGCTTCCTCCTACAAATATCGTTTGATTAATATGTCCCTGCCGTACAATATGAGGTCGCCCTACAGCAGTATAAAAACAAAATGTGCAATTATAAGAACTGCCGATAGAAGTGAAAACTTGTAGGTAACTCAGAATTTGATAGCTTATACTTTGGAAAATACGCAGGTGAGACCGGAGGGCGCGGCCATTAGCATGGCCAATTGGAAATGCTGACGCATTTCTAGATGGGGCCAATGGCCATGGTCCCGAGTTTACCCGAAGATTTCTTATTACTCCCGAGCGTGACGTTAGATTTCAATTCACAGCCCACGAAAAATATGTCTGTGGCGCGCCAAATGACGTTTTCATCCCACCAGCTCGGAAAGAGTACCTTTGCTCCTCGATATCAGGGCGCAAAAGTCGTTTTTACCCTCTAGAGGGTAAAGTAAATTTGAATTTAGAACATCGTGTGTACTGAGGTTTTGAATTTTAGTCTTTGACAGGCAAAGTCGTTTGTCAGCTGTACATGCATTAGGGTTGAAGCTGCTCAATTTTGCATCAAACTTTGACTCGTATGATCTAACGTGCTGAGGGGAAAGAGACCTTCGGGGATGAAGTCCACATCAGTGTTGAAATCACTTGTTAAAATATTGTTGGACCTTTCCCCCACACGTTGTATATACGGAATTCGGAATAAACCCAGAGGTTTTCGCCGTTTATTTGCTAATGGTACGTAGGGCCTGATTAACCCTTAGGCTAATTAGGCTGCAGCCTAGGGCGCGAGGATCAAGGGGGCGCGCTGAAATTGTCTTCGCATGCACTATTAATCTAGCGACATTGCATGTACCCTACACGTTTCAACTAGGCCGAGACAAAACACTAACTAAATGAGTTGTGAACTGAAAAAGCTTCGATTTCCCTGATCCGAGTCCCTGATTTTAAATTTTCAGATAGCCACGCTCATGGCAAATAACCGCAACAGCTAGATGTGAATAAAGCCAGTGGCCCAGATGGTATTTCTGCTAGTATCGAAGGCTTGTGCGTCTAATTTGTCGCTTGTACTGATGCGTTTGTCTAGACTCTTCCTAAACTGGGCAAGAATTAAAGTTGTAGAACCTTGCTAACATGCAACCTGTGCCCAAAAGAGGTAGTCCTGCTTACCCTGTCAATTACAGGACCATCTGGGCCACGTCCATACTCTACAGCACTATGTAACGTGTCTAAACCACAGGCTTTTAACGTGGTTAGAATCTAACGACCTTCTCAGTGATTTTCATCTTTCATATCGTTCGGGTTTCGCCGAAACCAGTCTACCAGGGATATTTTAGCGTACGTCACTCACATCTGCAGTAACGCCATCGAGAAACACGGGAAACTCTGGATATCCCGAAGCATAGAATAGATAATATAGACCCGAAGGCTTTGGATAGGGTTTGGCACGATAACTTTATACGCAAGATTTCTGCTTATGGTTTGTCTCCTGGTTTATGGATCCGCGCCCACGGAGTTTTTGAGGGATCAAACCATACGAGCGCTCATAGATGGCTGCTTGTCGTAAAAAGTCACAAATCTAGCGCGAGAGCAGGTGGACAATAAACTCAGGTACTGAGAGAGAGTATAACCTAGCATCTGAACATGGCTCTTCCAGCAGTCTTTGAATGAGGTAATGCCAGTCTGGCCAAGTTTAAAAATAGAAAAAAAGCAGGCGTGTGTATTCTCCGCAAAAAAAGTCCAGTTCATTTTGAATGAGGTAATCTCATTTTTTTTGTCAATCAACGTTTTACGGAACCCTAAAAAGGTATAAATGCAAAGTAAAAACAAGATATAAATGTCAAATGAAACGATGGTGATGATGATTCATACTCGTGTGAGATTTGCGCGTGAGTGATATTGCTAAGGGACGTGCTGCTGATAAGGTGAGTCAAATTTTATGAGAATGGTAAAAACATACTGTAGCACCACCCACTTGAGTAGATCAGGGTACCTAAGCAGATAACGGAAATGATGAAGTTATTCAAGTGTCATGAAACAACATAACGTATCTCCCTACTTCTTATTATAGTGTGGAATGTGATTCAGACAAGTAGTTTTAAAAAAAACAATTAATTATTACCTATCATGGATTCATGAACTACGACTAACTACTACATACCATGATTGGTGGATCTATCGCGTAACATACATACAAAAAAAACATACAACCGATATGACTTACAGCAAATCTGATTGCATTCATTACTTTTTCTAAAAATCTTATTTATATTTGTGCAATCAGATTTGCTGTAAGTCATATCGGAGCTGAGTTATAGTCTTTCAAAGTTTCTTTTGCGTTTTTTTGATCTAATATGGACTAGTGGCGCCATTATCTTATATAAATATATATCAACTCTTTCGCGCAATAGCAGCCAAAGATCTGTTGTCACTTTTTTTAAACATTACCTTACCTCAAGGGTATTTGTAACAACGTTTTAGAAATCGCAAGTGTGTCCCCAAGGGTTACGTACCTGGTACTTAAGTTAACCAAGAGGTATACTCTCAAGGTGGTTATGGCGTACGCACCCTGGGAGGCATACCCAGACACAGAGGTTGAGGCTTTGTATGAGGATATATCAAAGGCGCTGCACTATACCTCCAAAGCCCACTTCAACGTTGTTATGAGGGATTTTAACGCCAAAGTGGGAGTACAGACCTGCAGCGAATCGGTAGTAGGACCACATGGTTTAGGACGAAGGAATGACAGGGGACAAATGCTGGTCGACTTCCTTGAAAAGGAAAGGCTGTTTCTGATGAATTCGTTCTACAAGAAACAGCCGCAGAGGGGGTGGACTTGGCGAAACCCCGATGGACGGACGAAAAATGAGATTGATTTCATCATTGCGGACAAAAAGCGTATATTTAGGGATGTCTCAGTCATCTCTCGGTTTGCTACCGGGAGTGACCACAGGCTTGTTCGACCCTGAACATTGATTACAAGCTTGAACGCGTCCGCTTGATGAAGTCAACACTCCGTTCGAACCTTCTCCAAACCTTGGTTGGGTCTGAAACGTTCCAGTTAAAACTGGAGAACCGATTTGCTGCTTTGGAAACCACAGAAAGCATTGACCAAAAGCTCAACAGTGTGGTAGGCGTCCTGCGAGACGAAGGCACAATATTTTGTGAAATGCGACACAAAGGCAGAAAGTCGAAGCTTTCGAAGGAAACTCTGCAACTCATGGAGGAACGACGAAATCTCATGGTAACTTTGTCAGAACAAGGGGCTCTAAATAAGAAAATCACCAAACTTGTACGACGTGACCTCCGGTTTGCAAACGCGCTCTTCATTGAAAAATCAACCATTGGGTAGAAGTCACCTAACAAAGTTAACCTCCTCCACGGGTAGAGTTGTTGTTTCTAAAGCAGACATTCTTTCAGAAGTGGTAAACTTTTATGGCCAGCTGTACGCTTCACATGCTCCTTATCTCACGCAGGAGGAAGACAGAAGAGCCACTCTGACTCGCCACTACACAAGAGACCTGCCTGAGATAAGTCTCGACGAAATCGTGATGGCTCTTGGGCAACTTAAAAATGGAACAGCCGCGCCCCACTTATAAAAGAGCGCCAAGTGCTGTTTAATGACGTCCTCTTCACCGGGAGAACTCCAAAGACATGGCACAGAAGCGTGGTTGTCCTCTTCTTCAAAAAGGGTGACAAAACCCTTTTGAAGAATTACCGGCCCATATCTCTTCTAAACCATGTCTATAAGTTGTTTTCGAGAGTTATCACGAACCGTCTCGCCCGAAGACTCGACGAGTTTCAGCCCCCGGAACAGGCCGGGTTTCGAAGTAGTTATAGCACCATAGACCACATCCACACGGTGCGGCAGATTGTACAGAAGACAAAGGAGTATAATCGGCCCCTTTGCTTAGCGTTTATGGACTATGAAAAGGCGTATGACTCCGCCGAGACCAGGGTAGCGATTCTGAAACTATTCGGTGGCATCCGACACGGAATCTCATCTCTCGGTCTTTGTCTTTTCTGTTTAGCATGACAAAGAACGAGAGATGAGATTCCGTGTCGGATGCAACCGAATGGTTTCAGAATCGCTACCCTGGGCTGTTCTGGAGTCTTTGCAGCGATGCCAAGTTAACTGGCGATACATCGAGGTGATGAGGTGTATATATTACGCTGCTACGATGACAGTCCACGTTCAAAACCAGCAGACGAAACATATCCCTCTCCATCGAGGCGTGAGACAAGGGGATATAATTTCCCCGAAATTGTTCTCCAACGCACTAGAGTATATGTTTAAGAAGCTGGATTCGGCTGGACGTGGTATCAACATCAATGGCGAATGCATCTCTCACCTAAGATTTGCAGACGATATCGTCATGATGGCTGAATCGCTGGAAGACTTGCAACGGATGCTGGACAGCTTGGCCAACTCTTCTCGACGCATCGGTCTCCGGATGAACTTGGACAAAACCAAAGTCATGTGCAACGAGTTCGTTGCTACGGGACCAATTGCCGTAAATGGAACCACTCTAGAGATTGTTCGAAGATATGTTTACCTAGGGCAGACGCTCGAACTGGGTAAAAATAGCTTTGAGAGTGAAGCCATGAGGAGAATTCAGCTGGGTTGGGCAGCGTTCGGGGTGGCAGTTGGAAACGTAAAGCCGAGGATCGGGCTGAGTGGCGTATCATTGGAGAGGCCTATGTCCAGCAGTGGACGAATGTTGGCTGATTATGACGAGTACCTGGGTCACCGAGCTTTGCTCGGTTTAAATACTAAAAATACTTAGATACTCTTAGATTTTCTTTAAAAAAAAACTTGAAAAAAAAAGAGAAGCCGTCTGGATTCGAACCCGCAGCTACTAATTCGTGACCGCCACGAACGCCCGACTTCCCGTCTGAGCCAATTATACTGTCGCGTCACGCGGCGAAATTTACCTTCGCATTCTAATGTCTAATGTGATAGTTTTTCGTTGTCTAAAAACGCGCATAATATGCGTTTTTTTTTAAAATGAAACCTAGTTAGATCGATTTATCGTCCCCCAAACCCCCTGCATACACAATTTCATGAAAATCGTTCGAGCCGTTTCCGAGATTCAGATTCTATATATACATATTTATATAGGTACAAGAATTGCTCGTTTAAAGGTATAAGATGAAGAGTATTTGTACAATCAGATTTGCTGTAAGTCATATCGGAGTTGAGTTATGGCCTTTCAAAGTTTTTTTAGGGTATTATTATATCTTTTATTTACTTTTTTGATAATAAATCTTCCCGAGTGGAGAGCCTACGACTATAACACAAATTTGAAATCAAAGTATTACAAGTTAATAATGCAATGACTTAAAATGTCCTTCTATTATACACATAAAAGAGTTTTATGGATCATCAAACAATAATTACTTGAAGAAAAGATGTTTAGAATAGTGCTAATGTTTTAAGTAGTAAATAATCGCATAGTATAACATTGGGGTATTGTATTAGTATTAAAATAGGTACGTTTTTTGTTGTTGTGATTACTTAACTATGTAATTTTTTTATATTGCCTGCCCAATACAGGGTAATCTGTTGATACTTTTTTAAATGTAACATCTATACACAGCAGACCTACTCCGATACGAAGTCCGATAAATGATATATCGGCCGAACTTATGAACGTTTCTTACCTCGAAAGACAATCTGTCTGTTGATAGGATCGGCAATCGGAGGAGCAATGACAATTGCTCGAAGGGATCGGCCGTTTCGTTCGATCCGACCCTCATCCGACCTAAGTCTATAACTTCCGACCGAGACGTATCGATCCGAATGTTTTCCGCGGTAGGCTACAATCGGATTCAGCTGGCGGTCGGATCCGATCATTCGGAGTTTGTTTTCGTAGCAGACCTGCAGTTTTAAGCAATATAGGTTAAGATTTCTCAAGCAAAAACCCGGACTACAAATGGTTTGAAGTTAACGGAGGCCCCGGGGCATATGCCCCGTTTGCCCTCCCATAAATCCAAACCTTCTTTTAAATGCAGTCCAATATAAAAAAAAAATGTTGCGTGCTTGAGTGTTCTATGTCTATTACGTCGACTAATCACAACCGCGGATCCACGTCCGTCGTTTTGTTTTGTTTGACAATAGCGGCGACGTAATCGGATGGATCAGTTTGTTGCACTACAAGATTATTGAAATACTACATACATTTTAGTGTTATTAGTAGGTACTTTAATTATTATAGGCTTTGACAAATAATGTTTAGAACCCGTGTCAAATTGAACATGAGCAGATTCAACCGCAACCGCAACCGAGATCAGTAATTAGTATGTATTGGAATACTTTTTTATTTTATTTTTTAAATGAAGAGTGACGAGACGAGCAGGACATGTGCCTGATGGTAAGCAACATGTCTGCCACATAACAGCACAGTGACACGCAGCTATTGAAACATGAAGATTCCAAATCATTACCTAGCCCTGCACTGCGCTCGCCACCCAGAGATCTAAGTTGTTATATCTCTAAGCCCTGTAATTTCTCTGAAAACATTGCCCTTCAAACCGGAACACACTAATGTTTGCACATTACTGCTTGGCGGTAGAATAACTGGCAAAGGTGTGGTCCTTCCCCAGGCGGACTTGATTTCGTCATGAATGTTCCACAGGCTGTTGTTGTTTTTAATGCTTTTGAATGTCATTTTACCTTAGCCTATGAATTACCTTTTATCTTAGATTGTTTTTTTTGTAAATGTTAGCTATTATCTTCATCATCAGCCTCTCCAATGTTGCGCCATTTACCCTAACCTCAGGTTCTCCAATCGCTACCGGTTACCTTCCGTATATCGTCACTCCATCTTGTCTCGGAACTAGCTATACCTATTATTATATAACAGACATGTATTACGATACAATCGTTATAAATACTTGTTGTACTCATATGACAAATAAGAGCACCAATATCATCATCAACCTGTATTAGTCGTAGCAGAGTCCGCCCGGGAAAGTACCACACCTTTATCAGTTATTCTACCGCCAAGCAATAAAGTGCAAACATTACTGTGTTCCGGTTTGAAGGACAATGTTTCTAGTGAAAGTTCAGGGTTCAGAGATATAGGCCCGGTTCACACGACGCGGCTGCCAACCGCTCCCGCGCGCGGGCGCGGCGCCGCGCCGCGCGACGGTTTTGTTCCAATACTCACGAGACCGCAGGTTTTCGCGGTTTCTGCACCAGAAAGCTACTGCGCAAGAATCGCGCGCAGCCACGCGGGCGCCGCGCGGCTGCCGCAGCCGCCGCGGCCGTAAACCGCGTCGTGTGAATTGAATTCAGTTTTATATGGAAATCTGCCGCGGCCGCGCGCGGGCGCGGTTGGCAGCCGCGCCGTGTGAATCGTCTCATAATATCTTAGATCTCTGGGTGACGATCGCAGTGCAGTGCTAGGTAATGATTTTCAGGACTCCTCTTGATGCAATAGCTGCGCGTCATAGTGCTGTTATGTGGCAGGCATATTGTTTACCACCACACGACCAGGTACATCCATAGCATGTCCATCGTCACTCTATACTATAAAAAAAAATTGCATTATATGCTCGATTTTGGACTCAAAATTTCTTACCTTGGCCACTGCGACATGCCAACTTGGCCAACATAAATGTGCATGAATGCCAAATTGCCAAAGTAAGCATTTAACGATATCTCGACCGCGCGAAGAGACGCGCAAACGCAGCCACATAGTACACGCATGCACCATAGTGCAGAAATAACAGTAGAATATTTACTAAATTGTAACGGCTGTGAATTGAATTCTAGCGTCACGCTCGGGAATTATAAGAAATTTTTGGGTAAACTCGTGTGGTTATTTGGTTTGTTATATTTACTCTCAGGGTAGCGATTCTGAAACCATTCGGTTGCATCCGACACGGAATCTCATCTCTCGGTCTTTGTCTTACCTGTTTAACATGACAAAGACCGAGAGATGAGATTCCGTGTCGGATGCAACCGAATGTTTCAGAATCGCTACCCAGATCAACTATTCTAATTTACGTTACGATAATGCTGTCTCTGAACTCCAAAAATTTGAAATTCGTGGTTTTTAAAACATTTTAAGTTGTCGATAACTCAATATTTTGCAAAATAATGGACTTTTTTGAATGCTTTCTAAGACATTTATTGGGAGACATTATTCTAAATGCGATTCCGAATGGTTCGGAATCGGAATGACACTCTCTGTCTCTGTCATCCTAAACAGATAAGACAAAGACCGAGAGATGAGATTCCGTGTCGGATGCAACAGAATCGCTACCCTGTAGGGACCATTGAATCGGTAATGTTGTCGATTTTTTTGTCCAAAGGACAACCCTACGACAGTATGAATGAAAAATGACATTTGTTCTACAATTTCAAAGATGGCGGCCTTGTCGTCGCAGTTGCTTTTCTTTGCCAAACAATACTGAGAATTTAGTATCCATTTTCGCATATTTGTAGAAAAAATTAGCTAGTTTTTAGTAAGTAGTGTTAATTTATTATTGCTAGTCATTTTGATAATGTGATAACAAGTGTACCGATGGCTTCCAATGTGCAAGACTCGCCCGTTCAGCAGACATTTGTCGAGGAGATAGATTTCAGTGAAATAGAGGAAATATCGGTAAATATTACGTTATTGACGTATCTAATTTATAATGTATATCGTAAACATTGTATTCTTAATGGTATTGTCTTCGTAGTTCGTGGGAAAAGGCGCATTTGGGGCAGTATATAAAGGTCTATGGCGAAACACGTTTGTTGCTGTGAAACATATAAATTCGGAGGCTGAGAAGCGGGAATTTTCAATAGAAGTGCGTCAGCTGTCGCGCGTTTCCCACCCAAACATTGTGCGGCTGTTTGGGGCATGTACAAAGGGTGCCCATGTATGCCTGGTGATGGAGTACGCAGAAGGGGGTTCGTTATACAACGTCCTCCACAACCGTCCTAAACCAAAATACACAGCTGCTCATGCCATGAGCTGGGCTCGCCAATGCGCTGAGGTATTACTCTTTTTACATTTATTTTTGAATTTCATGGAGGATAGTAAATAATGTATGTAAATTAAGCTTTTGTTGTGGTAGAGATCAGTGCAGAGTGTCTAGGAAAAAATCACATCTCTACTAATTTTTCTACCACCTAACTACTGTTTCATATTATTACATTCAAACATTACTGTATTCCAGTTTGTAGGGTTTCCAGAGAAATTTTAGGACAAAGATAAATCCTCTTATATCTCAGGGTGATGTACATAGTTCAGTGATAGATAGTTATTTGGACTCTTTATGTTCAAATAGATGATTCACTGTGCTGTTATGGTCGAATATGTTACTTACCATCAGGTGCATGTCTTGCTGATCCCATTCAATGTATTATACAAATAAGTGGTATGGAACATGGAAAATGGGGTTAATTATGAAATGATGAGTAATAGAATGAGATAAATTATACATATGAGTAGATAGTTATAGGTGTAAGTTGCACCAACACCACATTAGTGGGATTATGGTATGCAAATGACAAAAATAATGGTGGATATATTATTCACCAGATAAAGATTCCAGGTTTGTTGGGAATGATACATCATTGTTATTTCATGTTGTTTAACCCATAGCAGCTTTTTTCAATTTTTTACTACTATTTACTGATACATATGCCGGATATTATCAATAAGTCAGCTACCACCCACTAATAAAACTTCTATTAAATTTATTTATTTTGCATTATTCTATTCTATATAATTTTACTAATTTCAGGGAGTAGCGTACCTGCATGCAATGTTACCAAAGCCGTTAATACACAGAGACTTGAAACCACCAAATTTATTGTTAGTCGGAGGTGGTGTGAGGCTAAAAATATGTGACTTTGGAACGGCAGCTGACAAGGCAACTTATATGACTAATAATAAAGGAAGTGCAGCTTGGATGGCCCCAGAGGTAACTTTATGTAAAAAATATAAATTTACACTATTCTGTACTTTCTAGTTGTATGAATCATAACAATTGTGGCATCAATCACATATCTTTATTTTAACATCAAGAAGCATTTATTATCTAGTTACTTTTCCTTCTACTTTAGTTGTGATGAATTGGTAATTTATGGTTCAACTGCACCTATTCTTGACTGCTCAGTAATAGCATAAGCACACCACGAAATTTTTCCACTGCTGGGTCTTGGGGCCTTCTCTCGCGAGGAGAAAGTCAAGGCCATAATCCACCACACTGGCCCAATGAGGGTTGGTGGATGACACATGATTTCAAACAATTTGGTACATGTTGGTTTCGTTGCGATGTTTTCCTTCACTGTTTTGAAGTTTCCACTGTCTTTTCAGAGTCATATGCATAATGCCACTTATGACTCTGAAAAGACAGTGGTGTGCGTGGGAATTTGAACCCGGGTGCTCTGGATTGGTTGTTACCATTCTCCCAATTAAACCAGCCGTAACTTAACAGACGTAACCAAGTTTAGGACGTAACTGCTCAGTAATACCTACTCCTATCCTATTCATCTGCTCAAAAGTGTTGTCGTAGTGGACCTCAGTGACTCAAGCAAGTTAGCTTTGAATATGTTTGGCATCTGTTAAAAGGCATTAATAGCTTGCCTGAGTTACCACTCAAACTCCCTTGAGACAGAGGCTAGAGTTTGCCCCTCTGACTCTGGTAGCAGGTTCAAATATGAAATAACTTGATTTTAGGTGTGCTCATGTGCTGAATAGCGATGGCTATCCTCTGCCTCAGAAACGAGCAAGACTCACTACTTTGCTGGAATCTTAAAAATACTTTTGCATCTTTTCTCATGACAAAAGTTTTCATTAAAATTAATTGTGCTGTTCTGAGTTGACAAAACACGGTTATCTTTTTACCTCATAACACAACTTGTCGAAAAATTAACAAAATGACTGCAATGAGAATGGCAACATGGAACATAAATGGATTAACCCCAAACAAAAACGAAGCAGAAATACTAATGACTCAACATAACTTAGATCTACTGTTAATAACTGAAGCACATTGTACCTCTTCTTCAAATATTAAATTTAAAAATTATGAGTGTTACATAACTCTTCACTCTTCTGGCGACCGAGTTATGGCGGTATAACCATTCACCCGGTCTTGGCTGGACGAGGCTAAAGCGAGCCTTGGGACCTAAATAATCCCAGAAATGTCTTGAGAGATAGAGAAACAAACAAAAATGGATGCAAATTTGAAAGAGAAATTACCCCAGGAGGGTACCAGTACCTACGGCACTGGAGAATCCCTCCCTGATTTATCAGGCAGCCCTTCGTATTCTGGGGGGGGCACAATTTTGCAAAAGGGAAATGAACTCGGCAACCCGTCAACGGCCGAAAAGTCAACACCTGGAAAACAACCACAATTCTTCCAGCAAAAATTTCACAAAAGCATGTTTATAATAAGAGACCGGAGCTACTCAGCTAGTGAAATAGACAACCAAAGTCAAATTAAAAGTACAAACATTGAAACCAATCCAAATGCACCCTGGCAGCGAATTCCAACTGCTAACAATAAAAAAAGACTGAGATCTCCCGAACAGACACAGGAACCATTAAAAATTGCAAAAAATCGAGAATCAAAGAATAAAGTTCCAAGTGATCATAGAGGATTAAATTCAAATGATATGTCTACGACAGAGTTAGAGACCTCTAATAGCTTTTCACTACTGAATGTAGATGCGGAAATGCAAGCTACTACTGATGAGGGCACTAAGAACAAAAAGCCTGCTAAACCACCTCCCATTATCTTGTATGGCATAGATGATGTGACCCAATTGTCTCAGCTCATAGAAGAAGTCATAGAAAAAGGTCACTACACATACAAAGTGGTATCCAAAAATCAACTCATAATCTCAACTAAGTGTGTAGATAAATATAAAACAATGATAGAGCATATTAGAAAGAAAGGCCTGATTGGACACACATTCACCAGAAAAGATAAAAGATGCCCACGATTTGTCATCAAGAACTTGCACCATAGCACACCCAAGGAAGCAATAGCTGAAGCAATCGAACAAACGGGAAACAAAGTTTCTGGTGAAATTGTTACCTCACGCAAACCTGGCACCAAAGAACCTGGAAATCTATTCTTTGTGAATGTACTGCCGCATGAAAATAACAAGCTTATCAAAGGAATAAAATTCATTTATCACCAAGTAGTTACTATAGAAGATCCAAAAAGAACAAAAACTATTCCACAGTGTACCAGGTGTCAACAGTATGGGCACACAAAAAATAATTGCATGAGACCCTACAGGTGCGTGAAATGTGCAGGAGCACACAAAACGACAGCATGCGAACTAGATAAAAATAAACCAGCAGTATGCTCATTGTGTGCAGGGAATCATCCGGCTAGCTATAAAGGCTGCAAAGTATACAAAGAAATACTATCCAGGAAAACAGTGAAGAGCCAAATACAACAAAGAATACCTCCTCAAAAAATAGAAAAAGTCATACCTATTGTGGATTTGGTTGAAACACCTAACAATGTTGCCATGTCAGGATATGAAAGAACTACATATAGCCGAGTGCTAGAAAAAGACCACAATCAAAAACAGAGTTTAATAAACTCTAAATCAGTTGACCGTAAAAAGTCACAGCGAACAAATTTCAGCAAAATAGAAGCTGATAGAAAAAGCGAAGTCCCACAGGACACATATAGTAGCATAGAAAAATTAATAATGATACAGGCAGAAAAAATAGATAAACTCCTAGACCATATGAGTACATTAATGAATCTTATCACTGTGCTTGTAAACAAAATTCCGTGACCTCAGAATTGCCAGCTTAAATATCAATGGTCTTTTACCTAACAAACAAGACTTAGAAATATTACTAAATGAGAACAAAATTGACATTATTCTTCTATCAGAAACCCACTTAAATGATCAAAAGAGATTTACACTAAAGGGCTATGACGTCTACTCCTGTAATCATCCTGATGGGAAATCTCACGCAGGGGCAGCAGTTGTGATAAAAAAGAACATCAAACACCACTTACACAATAAATTTAGGGAAGAATACCTGCAAGCTGTCACGATCACGGTAGAAGACGCACAGGGCTGCATAAACATAAGCGCTATATACTGCCCTCCAAAACATTCTATTAAGAAGGAAATGTTCAGTAAATATTTCTCTACACTTGGAAATAAGTTTATAACAGGAGGGGATTGGAATAGTAAACATACTAACTGGGGCTCGAGGCTGATAACAACTCGAGGTCGTGAACTAAATAAAGTCATAAATAGTTCAAAACTAACAACATTCTCAACTGGGGAACCAACCTACTGGCCTACAGATCCTTCTAAGATTCCTGATCTCCTCGACTTTTTTATAACCAAAGGCATAGGGCAATATCACGTAGCTTTGAATTCATGCTTCGATACCCCCTCCGATCACTCAGCGGTCATAGGAACCTTCAGCACCTGCATCATTTTGAAAGAACCACCACTAACACTGTTCAATAAAAAAACTGATTGGATCGCATTTTCTGACTTCATGGAGTCCGAGGTAGACCTAAATGTAAAACTAAAAACTGAAACAGACATAGATGAAGCCACTTTCTACATCACCAATAAAATACAGGAAGCTGCTTGGCGAGCTACACCCACATTGACGGCATACCCGAAAAAGACAAATATACCTCTGGAGATCAGAATGAAACTGCAAGAGAAAAGAAAACTTAGACGCCGATGGCAAATCAGCAGATTGTCTGTAGATAAAACTGCTTTAAACAAAGCAGCGAGAGAGTTGAAAGATTTAGTTAACACTGCAGAGAATGACACACTTCACCACAAATTGTCAAATCTTTCGGCTACTAAACAGGACAATTACTCTTTGTGGAAAATAACAAGAAACATAAAAAGACCCCAAGAATACATACCACCTATACGCAGCACTGATGGTACATGGGCACGAAAACCCAGCGAAAAGGCAGAAACCTTTGCAAAGCATCTTGCCCAAGTTTTCACTCCAAATGATTCTACCACACCAGAATTTGATGATGAAGTAGAAAGATTGATAAATAGTGATCAACAATTATCATTACCCTTAAAGCTTGTCACTCCAGTAGAATTGATTAAAACCATCAGAAGTCTGGAAAACAAAAAGGCTCCTGGATTTGATCTGATTACTGGCGAGGTTCTAAAGAATCTTCCGAGAAAATCCATTGTCTATATCACCATGTTATTTAATTCCATACTGAGAACACAATATTACCCAAAGCTCTGGAAGATATCTCAAATAAAGATGATACCCAAACCTAGTAAACCACCAACACAACCAGGATCATATAGACCCATTAGCCTGCTCCCAGTGTTATCAAAAGTGTTTGAAAAGATATTTCTGAGTAGATTGAAACCAGAATTGGAAAAAAGTAATATAATTCCAAATCACCAATTTGGATTTCGAGAAAAACACTCGACTATAGAGCAGGTTCACCGTATAGTGAAACACATACGACAATCTTTAGAACAAAAGGAGTATTGTTCAGCAGCATTCCTGGATATACAACAGGCTTTTGATAAGGTGTGGCACAAAGGGTTACTGTATAAGTTAAAGACACTACTGCCAAATTCTAGTTATATGCTGCTGAAATCGTACTTAGAAAACCGCAGATTTCAGGTAAAATTTGATGATGAACTATCAGCACTCTACGATATCAATGCATCAGTGCCTCAAGGGTCGGTCCTTGGACCAGTATTGTACTCAATTTATACTGCAGATCTACCTCTAACCCCTGGAGTAGAAACAGCTACTTACGCCGATGATACAGCTTGTCTTTCGAGCGACAAAGATCCGGAAAAGGCATCTTCAAGACTACAAAAACAACTAGATGGAGTAGACCAATGGTTACAAAAATGGCGGATAAAAACTAGCGCAGCAAAGTCTACACATATTACTTTTGCTTTGAGAAAGGGAAACTGCAGTCCTGTTACACTAAATGGCGAAGTACTACCTAATAAAACGAGCGTCAAATATCTAGGTCTTCATTTGGACAGACGGCTGACATGGAAGAACCACATTAAGGCAAAAAAGGAAGAAGCCAGTAAACAGTATAAGAGTATGTACTGGCTAATCGGACGAGGATCTCCTTTGTCACTTGAAAATAAGCTACTTGTGTATAAGTGTATTATAAAGCCAATCTGGTCATATGGCATCGAACTGTGGGGCTCTGCAAGCAATTCCAATATAGAAATCCTACAACGGTTCCAAAACATTGTACTTAGAACAATATGTAATGCACCATGGTTTGCTCGCAACACAGAAATACATGATCATGTACAAGTACCAACTGTCCTGCAAGAAGCGAAGAACTACTCTACAAAGTACAAGGAGAGACTCACAAAACATATAAATACCCTAGCAAGGGATCTATTAAACAGAGATACAGAGATTGTACGATTAAAGAAGTGGCATATCTTGGATCTCGACATACGAGAGTGAACAATTTATATGTACTTTTGGCAATGCTTGCTGAAGCATGAGCCTCCCACCATGAAATATGCCAAAATCTGATTATGACAATATTGTCGATTGCAGATGAATTATAAAGAACAACATAACTCTTCACCCAGACGGCACAGGACATGCTGGTACTGCAATTATTGTCAGGAAATCGGTAAAACACCACCTAATGCCTGAATACAGAACCAGCCACATCCAAGCTACCACAATAGCCGTAGAGGATAGAAGTGGCTACATCAACATAGCTTCTGTCTATTGCCCACCTAAGCATAAGATAACTGAAGAGATATATACAGATTTCTTCAAGACTCTTGGTAATAGATTTATTGCTGGTGGCGATTGGAACTCAAAACATACACACTGGGGCTCTAGAATAACTACAACGAGAGGAAGACGGCTAAAGCTTAGTACATCTGCAAACAACTTAACAACAGCTTCTACTGGTGAGCCCACTTACTGGCCGACAGATCCCACTAAAATCCCTGATCTGCTTGACTTTTTCATCATGAAAGGTCTCTCTACTCACTACCTTAAGTGTGAATCCTGTTACGACAGCTCATCAGACCACACTCCAGTACTACTTACTACTAGTTCGCAGATCATAGAACACGAAGCCCCAGAAAGACTTTATAACAAAAAAACAGACTGGGATTCATTTACGGAATACATGGAAGACAGTATTAGGCTTGAAGTTGCTCTTAAGACACCAGAGGATATTGAACATGCAACTAAATATTTTACGAATCTCATACAGGACGCCTGCTGGAGAAGTACACCTTTATTAGAGTATAATACCAAAATACAAAACTATCCTCTAGAAATAAAGGAAGCAGTCCTGGAAAGACGTAGACTACGCCGTGTATGGCAGCTCAGTAGACTCCAATCTGATAAAACCAACTTCAACAGACAGGCAACACAATTGAAGAAGATGATAACGCGATGGCAAAACAACACTATTGAGGCCCAATTGGAGTCCCTTACACCCACTGCGGCCACTGACTACTCTTTATGGAAACTCACCAAGTCCTATGATAGACCTCAGATGGTAAAAGCTCCTCTCAAAACTAATTATGCCTGGGCCCGCACTTGCCAGGAGAAAGCGGATTTGTTCGCTGAACATCTAGCGAATGTCTTTAAACCGAATCCTGTATACAGTACACATTCCGAAAAGGCAGTAGAGGCTACAATTAACCAACCATTACAAATGGCACTCCCACCCATGTCTGTCACAGTACGAGAGGTTTGGAGGACCATCAATGATCTAAAAGACAAAAAAGCTCCAGGATATGACCTAATAACAAAGGAGATATTGAAGCATCTTCCAAGAAAAGCAATAGTCTTCCTAACAATGCTATATAACGGAATACTGAGAGTGCAATACTTTCCAGAGCACTGGAAAGTCTCACAAATCATTATGGTACACAAGGTAGGGAAACCAGCAAACCTTTTAACTTCATATAGACCCATCAGCCTTCTGCCTATTCTGTCTAAGATTTGTGAGAAATTGATTGCACGTCGTATTGTTCCACTACTGGAAAGACATAATAAAATCCCCGACCACCAATTTGGATTTCGAAAACGTCACTCTACTATTGAACAAGTGCATAGAGTGGTTGATAAAATAAGAAAAACGCTAGAGGAAAAAGAATATTGTTCATCGGCTTTCCTGGATATTCAACAGGCATTTGACAGAGTCTGGCATGAAGGTCTCCTCTGCAAAATAAGGACAAGTTTGCCACACAGCTATTATATTCTGTTAAAATCGTACCTCGAAGATAGAATCTTTCAAGTAAAGATATCTGAAACAACATCCAGGTTTTATGAAGTAAGAGCAGGTGTTCCTCAGGGATCAGTCTTGGGACCTATACTGTACACCATATACACCTCAGATCTACCAGAAACAGATGGAGTTACGATTGCAACATATGCCGACGATACAGCAATACTAGCAAGTCATAAGCACCCCGAAGTGGCCACGGAGCGACTACAACGTGCACTTAACGCCATGACAGACTGGCTTCAGAAGTGGCGTATTAAAGCTAGTGCAACAAAGTCAGTGCAAGTTACCTTTACTCTCCGGAGAGATAACTGCCCCCCAGTTCACCTTGAAAACGTTCTATTACCACATCAAGATAGTGTAAGATACTTGGGCCTACACTTGGATCGACGACTGACTTGGAAGCGTCACATCAAATGCAAAAGGGATGAGATGAACATGCGACACAGAAGCTTCTCTTGGCTGTTGGGTCGAAACAGCAAGCTATCCATGGACAACAAGCTTCTAATATACAAATCCATTTTGAAGCCAACCTGGATGTATGGAATTCAGCTTTGGGGGTCTGCTAGTAACTCAAATATTGCAATTCTGCAAAGAATGCAGAATGTGATACTACGATCAATAGCACAAGTACCATGGTACATAACAAACTCAGAAATCCACGAGCACCTGGAAATGAGCACTATCCAGGAGGAAATTCTGGTCTCAGCAACGAAATATCAAAATCGCCTGGAAAACCATCCGAACGTACTTGCTGCTGGTCTAACGACGAGAAGCTACACAAAGCGTCTGAAGAGAAAAGACATATTGTAGTCATGCCATAATAGAATACTACGAGTAGTTGTCCACGCTGGAGGACACACTCAGCATCACAATGACACACAAACTATCTGCTTATAGTAGACACTAAACTGATTGCAGATAAACACGGAAAAAAATAAAAAAAATAAAAAAAAAAAAAAAAACTTTTTACCTGACTAAAAGAAGGGTTATGTTTTTTGCACATATCTTGTATGTTTGTAAATTTCTTTATGCCCGGTTTACATTATTCCAGTCCAGCGATCTAATCCAGTACTGGATTGCTTACTGGAGAAATGTAAACCGGCACTGGAAAACATTGGCACTGGATTGATGCTTTCCAGTGCCGGTTTACATTTTTCCAGTAAGTAATCCAGTGCTGAATTCAATCGCTGAACTGGAATATTGTAAACCAGTCATTATTCCCACATATCTTCCAAACTGCTGAATTAATAATGACAATTAAGATATTGATGGATTCGTCTCAATCACCCAAGTGTTCTTAGATATTATATTGTTTTACGTAATGTTTTTTTTCTGTTGATATTTGCGGTCAGTTTTTAAAATTAAAGTTATTACTTACAAAATATTTTGTAGTCAGGTTGATAAAAATAAAATCAAATTCCACAAATATAATAATAACAACAGCAATGGTAAACTAGACTGGTTTCCTTGAACTGTTCTCATTCAGGACATAGAAACTCTTTACTTCATTTAAACTTTTTTATAACTATTTCTTTAATCTATTTCAGGTATTTGAAGGTTCCAATTACACAGAGAAATGTGATGTATTTTCATGGGGTATTATATTATGGGAGGTGTTATCTAGAAGGAAGCCTTTTGAAGAAGGAGGATCAGCATATAGAATAATGTGGGCAGTTCATACAGGTATACAAAATAATACATTTTATAATATTTGCGAAAGTTTGTATGAATATATGAGTGATCTACATATGTCTGGCTGTCTGCTTTGATGCAAATATTATGAATGGAGCTGGATAAAATTTGTTACAGAGATAGATTATATTTTATAATATTACATAGTCTATAAATTATGAGTAGGTATGAGAACTACGTGGGTAAAACCGCAGGGCATTACTAGTACATAATAAATGTACTGTCCTCATGAAAATATTTTTGAAAGAACTGTGACCACATTGTGAATGAATCAGGCAATGAGAAGTGTCAATGAAAATGTTAAGATGTTCAAAAAATTTGTTCTGTATCTTTTCCTACTAATAATAAAGTACAGACGTACCTTAATGCTACAACCAAAAAAAAAATCTTTATTGCCGAACCATGTCAGTAACTGAAATAGGTGAAATTTGATACAGTATACTTTAGACCAGAGTGAATTAAGAAATCTGTAGGGAAGATGAACTATTGCAGAAACTGTTTCAATTCACATTATAAAACTTGCTTGAGGCACACAGCATTGTGTTTAGTAAACAAAAGGATTGTCATCATCAAAAGTTATGAAATGTGGTCAGGTAGCTTCTAATATAGGAACAACATAATATGAAGATTTGGTAAACAGCTGTCTGCATGATCTTACATTCTGTGTACTAAATATCGGGAATTTGTCAATACAACAAAAAATACAAATTATTCATCTAAATTTATTTTATCGCCTTCAAAGTAGGCCCCATCGCTTGCAATACAACATCTTCAACACTTCACCCAGTCTTCCATACATTTTTCATAGGCTATTTGCGGTATGGCCTTTAGCTCATTCAGCGAATTTTCTTTTATGGCTTCTATCGACTCAAAACGTTTTCCTCAAAGTGGTAATTTTAACTTGGGAAATAAAAAAAAGTAAGACGGAGCCATATCAGGTGAATACGGTGCTTGGTTTTTTTGAACTTTTGTTGAATTTTTCGCTAAAAACTCTTTCACTATAATGGCTGTGTGTGATGGTGCATTATCATGGTGCAGCATCCATGAGTTGTGTTGCCACAAATCTGGACGTTTTCGGCGGGTACTCTCACGCAAACGCTTCATGACGCCTAAATAATATTCTTTATTCACTGTTTTTCCCTCTGGAAGGAATTCGAAGTGAACCACACCACGGTAGTCAAAAAAACTGTCAGCATCACCTTGATTTTGGAGCGACTTTGCCGCGGTTTTTTGGGTTTCGGCTCGTGTTCGAGACGCCATTCTGAAGACTGTTGGCTTGTTTGCATGTCGTACTCATAAACCCATGTCTCGTCGCCAGTTATTATACGTTTCATAAAGGTCGGATCCATGTCTTCAGCGACATGCTTTCGCTGCGCTTTTTGAACAAAATTGAGCTCTTTTGGAACTAGTCGAGCGGCGACGCGTTTCATGCCTAAAATGTCAATTAGAATGTTGTGGACGGACTTAAAGTAAAAGATATGTTCACCTCACTAGCCAGCTCTCTCAGACTCATACGTCGATTTTCGAGCACTAGCTTCTTGATTCTGTCGATGTTTCCTTTGGTCGTAGCGGTTGAAGGTCTACCAGAACGAGGCAAGCAGGCAAGTCTACTACTACTTCTCAACCTTCTTTAAAAGCCTTATACCATTCATAAGGCCCTTGTCTTCGATATACACGATTCGCCGTAGGTATTTCGCAACATTTTTAGTGATTCACCACATGAAATATATCATTCGAAACACAAAATTTAAGGCACACTCTTTGTTCAACAATATTTTCCATTGTAAAAATCGCCGAGAACTCAAAACTATGACCAACAAAAAGTGTAGTTTAAAACAAATTAAATGACAGATCCCGCTCTAACTTTGCGCGCTAAATCAGTACAGTGCTACCAACATGCAGTAAAAAAATTAGAACGACCTCTTATACACGGGTCTTTTTATTGACATATTCCCGATACTTTTTACACAGAGTAGTATATCACCTTGCCTTCGATCTATTAGACTGATTGTAGCTCGAAAAGCGACACCATGCATGGTTGACATTCTGAAATCTTGAAATCTTTAACATAAAAGTTTGACTTCAGTTTTGTAGTAATTACATCAAAACTGTAGAAGGTTTTGCCTGAGAGGATATTTCCTATGAACATAAACTGTATTTAAATCAACTGTGAATCTGTTTACATCTTTTTAAAAATATATACACTGTTATTTTTTTAATTAGCAAAATTTTAGCAGCTTTATCTATTGGCGTTACTGAATACAACAAGCTGAAAAACAACAGAAGATCTGATGAAAAAAAAAATTCATGGAAATTATCCAATTTATGGTCACTGACACGCATGAGTTTTATAGTATTGGTATCGTATCGTAGTCACATCACACATCAACAGCCCACTAAACGTTCCCACTGCTGGGACTCGGGGCCTTCTCTCGCAAGGAGAGAGTTAAGGCCATAATCCACCACGCTGGCCCAGTGCGGGTTGGCGTATGACACATGACTTCGAAAGATTCTAGGTACATGTCGGTTTCCTCACGATGTTTTCTTTCACCGTTTTAAGTTAGCGGCATTACGCACACTTCGAAAAGACAGTGGTGCGTGTGGGGTTTGAACCCGGGGTCTTCGGATCGGCAGCCGCCGTTCTCCCGACTAGACCACCGTATCGTAGTTATTTACATGTTATTCAAAGTCCAGGGTAGCGATTCTGAAACCATTCGGTTGCATCCGACACGGAATCTCATCTCTCGGTCTTTGTTTTATCTGTTTAGCATGACAAAGACCGAGAGATGAGATTCCGTGTCGGATGCAACCGAATGGTTTCAGAATCGCTACCAAAGTCACGAGTCACGATCACCCAACCGTGACACCCGCCTACCCTCAAGTTACTTGAAAAACAAAAGACACAATCACTTGCATTTCTTTAGTTACGTGTCGATCGCTATCAAGGTTAGAGTTGTTGATATCGTAGTGTATGCGGTAAAAATAATAGTGAAACGTTACAAAAAAAGATCACTCTACACGTGATCTTTTTTTGGGAGTTAAATATAAAGATTTCTTTTGGTGAATCGGACACTGCACAAGTTTTAAAATGAAGTGAGGTGACAGGTGTAGGCCTGGTTGGAAGGGCGTATGCAGGGTTGGAAAAAAAACAGTTTTTTTAAATTTTATAAAACAAACAGTTCAAAATGTTTTAAACAAGTGTTTTTTTTGTTTTTTATGTTTTTTTTATTCATTTTAGTTTTGTCCATTCATTTCATTTGAAATAGACGTCATATTTATTCATTTATAGGTTTATAGGCTAGGTACTTTCAAATTTGCAAAATGGTTATTGGTTACACAGTTGTTTTATTTTGCGAGCATACCTATTTCTAATCTGTACTAAACGGTTTAGATTCATCTGTGTCTTCTAACTAATGTTCATTTTTAACAGGGGAAACCCATTGTTATAAATAGCCTTTTTAAGAGTTAAATGGGGAAACTACAATATTTCTATTTTAAAATGGGAAATATCCTACTAGTCCATTGAATTACTTTCTTTCGACGGTCGACATTAGGGACTTTCCTAGCAGGACCAACAGGGAATTACCTATTAATTCTAGAGGTATACATTGAAGTGTCTTTCTTTGTAATGTTTTTAGTTTTTTTTGTTGAGTTTTTGAAAATAAATTTTCAAAAACTCATAATTCCTTTTGTGAGTAGGTACAAAAAAATAAAGACACGAACTTCTTAGCATTCCATGGATTCACCGTGCGGGTGCCGGGTCCATCGTGTGGCAGAGAGAGAAATCTCGAATAGACCCCAAGACTTGTGACTCGGGCGTAGGTTTAAAAGGGGCCCCTTTTGGTGACGTACGTCAACACTCTCCTTCACTACTCGTATTTCACTCCCTGCCCAGCCAAATCCGATATGATCCTACTAGTGCAGCTTTAGATACTCGTTCTAGTATAGAACTTACTGCACTTCTGGACAAGCCAAGGTCTTTAAGCAGGTTATAGAGAGATTTTGCTGGTATACCTCTCGCTCCTACTTCTACAGCGTATAAATTAACTACATAGCCATTTTTTGTTAATTCGTTTTGAAGGTCATAATACTTATTTTGTTTCTATATTATTACATGATAAACGCACATTCTAATAGATGGTATAAAAGGTTGATTGTTTGAAAGCCTGTATCAGAGTAAAATAGTAAAATACCGATATAGTGACAGTAGCTTGTATTGGTTCTTGCATTACATACGCCCACAGTACTTTGCCGCTAAAACTGTTGCAGTGTAAATGTTAATTGTGACTTGTGTGCCAAATTACAGGTCAAAGACCTCATCTAATCGAGGGTTGTCCGGAGCCAATAGAACGACTGATGACACAATGTTGGCACAAAGTGCCAGCAGAGAGACCCAGCATGGCTAAGGTATGACTAAATGCTAGTATTAGAAATAATACTCATAGAGACCTAGATAATAGAGTGCTACAACATACCAGTTAAAGATATTATTACATACACACTTATCTCATTGCGATTAGAGGTTTATCTAACATCCTCAAATTTACATCTCTATCGAGCCAATTTTACGAAATTTAAATTTCTAAAAATTATATGGAACCATTCAGGGAGTACAAACAAAAAAATATTTATCAAAATCGGTTTGGGCGTTATTAAGAAATCGGGGAACATAGTAAAAAAAATATTGTCACATTGACAGCCTCTTTTTTGGAAGTCTGTTATAAACTGACCATTGCCTGACGAATGTAAATGTCAGAGCCAATTTTCGGCCATGTTTTTTTAAAAACCTGGGTCATAATTATGCTCATAGTATAAAATGTAAAGTTACAGCAACTTCTACTAAATGAGTCTAAGTTAAGGAATTTACATTTTATTCCATGAATATTTAGTACACTTTTGGTAGTTAATGATACAAAAGACAATAGTTGGTCTATATCTATACCATTGCAATAACTGAAAAAAAAATCTATACTAAATGGAATAAATGTCTAACTTGTATATATTAAATTTAAAAAAACCGCGCAATGCAATTATTGTTTCAAAGTAGTGAAGCGAATTTGTTTAAAAAGCTGATAATTTTGAAACGGCTGAACCTATCTTTGATAAAACATAGTTAAAATACTTCCTACTAATTCATCTTTCAAATAAAACCATAACAAAATCAAAATTGGTTTATCCATTCGGGAGATACGATGCCATTGACAGACGCACAGATACGTCAATTCAATTCATTTATTGAAATCATTAATTTGAAGAACACTTCATTTACAATAAAATGGCCAAGTGCGAGTTGGACTCGCCCATGAAGGGTTCCGTTGCAATAAGTAACATAATATACATAGTACACATAGTTCTTGTAGTTCGTTGTAACTTTGATCGAAGTTTTAATAATAGTGTATTTATGACGGACTAAAAAAAAACTACTCATCAGATCGAGTTCAAACCAATTTTCGTTGGTAGTTTTTATGGTAATGTACATCATATATTTTTTTTAGTTTTTTCATTGTCTTACTTTAGAAGTTAGAGGGGGGGACACATTTTACCACTTTGGAAGTGTCTCTCGCGCAAATTATTCAGTGTAGACAAAAACTATGTTAAAAACCTCAACACCATTTTTGAAGACCTATCGATAGACACCCCACACGTAAAGGTTAGATTAAAAAAAAAATTTGAGTTTCAGTTCTCAGTATGCGGGGCAACCCTAATGCAAATCTTAATGCGGTTCACAGAATACATCTACTTACCAAGTTTCAACAGTGTAATTCTCATAGTTTCGGCAAAAAGTGGCTGTGACATACGGACGGACAGACAGACAGACACGACGAATCTATAAGGGTTCCGTTTTTACGTTTTACGGAACCCTAAAAAGGCAAAGAATCTATGCAGATACTCGCACATAATAAAGGTCAAATATTAATAAAACAGCTGTAAAGAGCGTCATTACAGCAAAGAAACGATTTTGTCATAGTGAAAATTACAAATAATAATAATTAATACAGACAGTATAAAGATTTTTACATTAGTGGATTCAAATAAGTATTGTTTTACCTTATTATCCAATTCCACTACAATTTTAATCCTAATTTGAAACATATTTATATATTTAACCCTCTGGTATCGTAAATTTTACACACGTAACTAGTATCGTGGGGGCCGCGCAGCCCCCTGTGTTTGTTTGTTAATAGCAAGCAAGTTCGAACTGTGTAATTGAATAAATGATTAAAAATAGGCTTATTTAAAATATTTAATTTGTTTTCAATTATATAAATAATTTTACTTAGACACTATAAGATCTCAGAATAGTAACAATTTTTTAGTATTTTTCTTTTATGTTACAGAAAAACTATGAAAATTTATTTTTGAAAAGTTATGAAGTAAAATTATAATGTCATACTACAATTATAAAATAACACTTAATAGTATCTTACTAATATTTCACAAAAACCAACATGTATTAAAGTCACTTCTGATCTTAGGACTCATAAACTCAATTACGAAACCTTGTTCAGTCATTACAATTATCACATAGTGTTTTGGTGCTATTATGAACTTCGCAAATAAGTTGTGAATAGTTATAGCACTTTGTAACAAACTTACGGTCTTTTGAACATCAGAATCCAGACCCTCATTACCGTCTGAATCTTCAAAACCACTAATAATTTTACTATCTCGATATTGGTTTTCTGATATGCCACCAATCAGTGATTTGCAATCAGAATCTTAGTTCAAGACCTTTTATTGTTTCATCACCTACCTACAATCTTCGACATTTTCAATAAATAACTGTAGAAATATACAAAACAAATAAAATTGCCACGCCAAAAAAACTAACGTAACTGGTATCGTGGGGGCCGTGCAGGCCCATATCTGCGACCTGATAAAAGATGCAGCGACGAAAGTCAGGCACCAGCCGTGAAAGGTGACGCAATGAGAATACTCAAATTATCGGATGCACACGATGCTTAGTTTGATATGCAGGGGAGCTGCGCGGCCCCCACGGTACCAGTTAAGGGTTAACAACCTGTTTTTGCGTGGGGGTAACCCCTCACGAAAATAATTTGTTATTAGACTTACTTTACAGAGGACTAACAAGCATACCCCCAAACCCCCTGCTATACATTTCCTATTGCAATAGGCAATAGAGGTGAATAATACAGCTGATGTGTGAATTTCAAACGAAACGATAATCTCCATTGTTCCGTTTGAAGTCATTAAACAATTGGTATCGGCTTCACTTTAAGAAACAATTAATTGCGAGAATAGATATTATGATAACTAAAAAGAAAATAATAAATTGGTTGGTCATTATTATCAACTAATAAATATTAAAATGTATTTTTTCTTCTAACTTCTTGTGGGAAACTAATATACCTAAAGACCACGCGATGAAACAAAATAAGTATTACGACCTTCAAAACGAATTAACAAAAAATGGCTATGTAGTTAATTTATACGCTGTAGAAGTAGGAGCGAGAGGTATACCAGCAAAATCTCTCTATAACCTGCTTAAAGACCTTGGATTGTCCAGAAGTGCAGTAAGTTCTATACTAGAACGAGTATCTAAAGCTGCACTAGTAGGATCATACAGGATTTGGCTGGGCAGGGAGAGAAATACGAGTAGTGAAGGTGAGTGTTGACGTACGTCACCAAAAGGGGCCCCTTTTAAACCTACGCCCGAGTCACAAGTCTTGGGGTCTATTCGAGATTTCTCTCTGCCACACGATGGACCCGGCACCCGCACGGTGAATCCATGGAATGCTAAGAAGTTCGTCTCTGACGTCACGTCATTGTACGATTTTTACGAAGCGTCACAACTTCAAAAGTTTAATGATTTTTATCTTTGTCGTTAATAATATGTAATTTTATAAAACAAAATACGTGTTCTATATTTTTCTTTAATCTAACTGACGTAACGGTATTGATATATTCTTGACCCAGCCATCAAGCTCTGAAAATAAATAACTAAAATAATATTAATTCTTTCCAGGTGGTGGATATAATGGGGGCGTTGTGCGAGCTATTCCCAGGCGCAGAAGTTCCTATCAACTACAGCGACTGCGAGGTGGACCTGTCTGACGGTTCGGAGGACGAGTGCACGACATACTCGCACGACAGCTTGCCGGACACTGACAGCTTGCTGCCACAAGTACCCTACCCCGACCCCGCGGGCTCACCCCCCCGCCCCCGCGCCGGCTACGTCGAGACTCAAGTGAGTAGACTGCAGCCCAACAACGCCGAGGCTCATCCCACCGCCTACAGAGACGAAGCGGACGCTAACTCCACTCCCAGACCGATCGGACAGATCAGAATCCCGAAGCAATTCGCAGAGTTTGAAGAACGCTCTCAGGTGGCCATCGAACGGACGCCTAGCTCACCCGTACCAACAGGCTACGGTCTCAGTGAAGGCAGTGTCTCCACTCTACAAGACTCGCTCCAAGTTACCAGCCCACATGTGTTCAGCGAAAGCTCCTCGCCTCAACGACTCTCCCCGATAAAGAATATAGGAAATATGAACCCGAGGCATATAGATATGGACCGATATTCACCAAATCAGAGCCCTTCGGTAACTAGTACTGTGAACTCTAGAAAGGAGGATTATAACCAGAATTATTGCGATAGATTGAGCGTTAGCAGCCCAATGTCTCCTGGGGAACTCAATGGAAATATGCCACGAAGGCCCACCGATGCCGGTTACGATACACCCTTAGAGATTCAAGTGGACCCCGTAAGTTAAACAAAGATAAATAATCATTAATCTCTTGAATCTGGTATGGGTGACCCGATATCATAGCACATTATTTATGTTATTTTATGTCCATTGTTTTGTATTTATTTATGTACATTTTTCTTCCCGTATTTAACATGTATGTACACATTTATTTTCCTGTTATGTACTATTTGTTCCTGTTTATTTTCTTATGTTAATTTTTTTATATTAATGCTTGAATGTGTTTTTGCTCCTCTAAATTTATCTATCATTACATGCCCCCATTTTGCGGTTTTTTAATAAAGATAAATATTATATTATTTATTTTTTAGCATGTTTGATATTTGAATGTTTGTTTTTGCGGTTTCAGAACCCATGGGGAGAGTATGGCGATGATCAGTTCGATGAGATGGGTGGTGTAAAAAATTTGCCTGGATTCGATAAGTGGTACACAGGTAAGTTTAGACATTTAAGTAATGTAAAACAATTTTGTAAACAGAGGTTGATTAGGTTAATGCGCACATTTCATCGTGATTTATAATATACATAGTTTGTTTAGAAAAAATGTTTTCTATATTTAATTACAATCTTTTACAACTGATGTTGTTATAAGAAAGTTCCATCCTTACGTGGTAGATGTTATGTCGTGGTGGATGTGTGGACATACACATTGTTGTTATAGCTATTTGACATTCCATAGCTCCAGCTCCAGTAGTGTTTCCGCACTCTTACTATCAATTTATCTTATCTTATCTTACTATATAGGAATCCAAAAAAAATAATAAATAGAGAAGGCCCCAAGTCCCAACGGTTGGAACATTTAGTGGGCTGCTTATGCTAGGTATAACTGGGGAAGAGACCTTATTAACTTGTATTGACTGGGCAAGTGTGGACAAACGTAAACTAATTCTTTTAAAAAGAATTATTAGCAAAACTATTAGCCCGTGCTATTCTTACTTAGATTTTATTTATACCTTATTGACTCTTATTAATTTGATGTTTTTTTATTGTAAACTAACGGTGATTACAATTTTACGGTGACATATACAAATTTCCGACTACAATTTGCTGTGCTTATGTTGCGAAATGTGAAAAAAGCGGTCGAAACTTAATAAATTAGAATCCGTCTTAAAAATTCATGTTACTTGTCGGTTTACAACCATTATTGAATACTTCAAATTTCAAAACATTTTTCTTTTGCTGTGCAAACTACGGTTGAATAGGTATATATCATGTACAGATATCAAATACAGTATGTACAGATATCAAATGCTATCAAAACTAAATAAATTAAATTCCGTTTCAAAGTTTCTGTCTTTTTTCTTATAGTAAGTATAGTGACAAGACGAGCCAGACATGTGCCTGATGGTAAGCATCATGCCTGCCACATAACAGCATAGTGACTTGCAGCTATTGAATCATGAAGAGTCCAAATCATTACCTAGCACTGCGCTGCGCTCGTCACCCAGAGTCCTAAGATATTATGTCTCCAACTCTGCCTTCAAATTACTGTTAATTATTGTACTCATATGTTTCATACTATACTGAAAATGATTTTTATGCAAGCACTTTCTCTAAATGTTCATAAATGTGATAAATGCAGTCGAAACTACATAGTTAAAATTCGAACTTAACGCGATCAAAATTATTGTACGATTATTAATTAATAAATGTATGTATAAGGTTGTTTTTATTAAGAAACGCGTAAAGCGTATTACTACACTGTTACAGAGTTTTATTTTCACACTATGCTTGTGTAGTTGACGAAGTTGATAAATGTACCAAATGCGGTCGAAACTCTTCAACCTGAACTAATATTTGGACAGATAGATAGGTATAAAAGGTACTCTTTATTGACACGCCAAAGAAAAAAATAACAATAAACTTTAAAATCGATTTCGACAATGTGCGGCCTTATCGCTGAAAGTAATCTCTTGCAGGCAACCTTAGGATGTGAAATAATGTCTGGATAAAGACAAGTCAGAGTATGGTAATTTCTAATCTGTACATTTCTAAATTTATTCTAAATTTAGGTGAGTCGAATGTTATCTAAATGTTTATTATTTTATAGATAAAGTTGTTTACATTTAAATCTTCAGATGAAAGCTAATTGCAAACATTCACAAATAGAATATTTCGAACATTATGTGTCAGCTTGTTACCAAGAGAAAGCCACTCATATCCCATTTTACAATGCAAGGTTCCCGGCCAAAAACCCGTGACACATCTGAAGAACCGTAGTTTTTTAATCACAGTTGTCTGCCAACAAAATTAGAAACCTTGTTGTTATGCTCTTATAATGATGACTAGGTACTTCAAATGCTGTAAAAATTACGGTACGGGGCTTGTATTCTGTAATTGCAAGACGCAAAACGCAAAATTAATTTATACCAAGTGTTCACTATGATGTATAGTTAGCGGAGTCCTTTGTTAGTATGTTAATGTCTGACCGAATCAGGGTTTTCAGCTGAAACCCAAAACGGTCTTTCTGTCAGGGCCTCAGTTTCGGCCGAAACCGAAAGTTTTGCTCAGTTAAGGAGTGATCAATATAATAAAAAGACTCACTAAAGGACGGAAAATAATGTTGTTTGTTTTATTTTTAAAGGCCGCATGAATATAAACTTTTATTTGCCGCTTTCAGTTATCTGAAAAATCTGTTAAAAGTACCTATTTACCTATAACAAGAATACAAGTAGAAATTAATACTTATGTATTCATTATACGCGTAACGTTATAGCTTTGCCATAGCTCTTTAATTTTAAGCGAGAACAAAAAAGATCAATTGCGTCGCATTTTTAGTGCGGCGGTATAAGGTCAGCTCTCAAGACTCTCAAGTTATACCACGGCACGTTCTGCTACTAGTTTAGCTATTATAGAATCAGGCGGCTGATGCAAGCGAATATCCCCGTGTTATTTCCGTCCAGTATATATACCTAGTTTTAACGCAGTGATTCACAAAATGTTTTATGACGCGTGCAATATATCTCGCGATCACGCGGTGCGCGTAATCTGAATCGATCTTTATTTTTGTGTTAAATTTATTATTGTGCAAATTGTGGTTGACATCGGGATAAAAGATGCGCTTTTGCACTCATTACTCAAGACTAGGATTGTACAGTATTAATGAGTTTTTGTACTACATATTGTTAAGACAAGGCACGATTTGCTGAGTTTTATAAAAAATGCATATTTTGATGACAATTGCAGAACATTTGTAGTACTTACATACTTTATGAACTATCTACATATACTATTCAATAAATTTGAAAAGTATTATTTTGAACGTGATAATCTATGGTACTACCAGTTTGATTAAAAAACTCGTTTTGCATATATAACGGGGATCACACTACACACGCTATATCAAGATTACTTAAACTGCTAGGTATAGTTAGTCGCGATATAGTGCTAAAATCAATAATGTTGAAATTAGCGAATATTGAGGTGTTATAACTCTTCACCATGAAAATGTTCGTAACCACTATCAATAAAAAAATACGCGGAACGCATGAACTGGGAAGTATTGATCAGACATTTAATATTTGCATAAATATATTAAAAAACTGCTCAAACAGTTTTAAATGGAGATTCCTAGTTATTTATTACCTACGCATAAAATACAGAGCAACTATTTCCACTTCAGGTGGTTTTCTTAACGCATGCTATAAATAAGTGCAATACAAAAGATCATCCTCTGTAAAGTATCCTGCTAATATTATAAATGTCAAAGTTTGGATGTTTGAATGTTAGTTGCTTAATCACATCGGAACTCGGGTTGAAATTCGGAAGACATATTATATAGCTTTTTACCGCGAGAAAACAGTTTTTGTGGTGGTAGGACTCCGATTTGCCGACGAAATTGTAGTCATGGCTGAAACCTTGGACGACTTAAGCAGGATGCTAAATTGACCTCAGTGGAGCCTCTGAAAAAGTGGGCCTAAAAATGAACATGGACAAGACGAAAATCATGTTGAACCACCATGTTACACCCACTCCTTTAAAGGTAGGAGACTCTACGCTCGAAGTTGTTGCCGAATACGTCTACCTAGGACAAACTGTCCAGTAGAGTAGATCCAACGTTGAGAAAGAGATCACTCGTAGAACCCAACTTGGTGGGCAGCGTTTGGGAAGTTACGTAATATCTTCTCATCCAAATTACCGCATTGTCTCAAGACGAAAGTCTATGACCAGTGCGTCCAGTGATGACATATGGAACAGAGACGTGGTCGCTTACTATGCTATACTATGGGTCTCATAAGAAAGCTCAACGTTCCATACTCGGAGTTTCTCTGCGTGATAGAATCAGAAATGAAGAAATCCGCAGGAGAACCAAAGTTACCGACATAGCTCACCGAGTTGCCAAACTTAAGTGGCAATGGGCGGGGCACATAGCTCGCAGAACTGACGGCCATTGGGGCGGAAAGGTTCTTGAGTGGCGACCACGCACCGGAAAACTTAGCGTAGGCAGTCCTCCCGCAAGATGGACCGACGATCTGCTGAAGGTCGCCGGAAATCGTTGGATGCGGTCGGCACAAGACCGGTCTTTGTGGAGATCTTAGGGGGAGGCCTTCATCCAGCAGTGGACGTCCTTCGGCTGATATGATGGGGACTCCTTGCAGGCCTGGGGAAGTACCACACCTTTGCCAGATATTCTGCTGCCAAGCAGTAATGTGCAAACATAATTGTGTTCCGGTTTAAAGGGCAATGTTACCAGAGAAAATACAGGCTTAGAGATATATCTTAGATCTAGATCTTATATCTTAGATTTCTGGGTGCCGAGCGCAGCGCAGTGCTAGGTAGTGATTTAGACTGTTCATGTTCCAATAGTTGCGTGTCACTGTGCATGTATTATGTGGCAAGCATGTTGCTTACCATCAGGCACATGTCCTGCTCGATTCGTCACTCTGTATTTAAAAAAATACAATGGGAACGGAAACTACGTGTGTAAAACTTGTATATTATGTGACTGGTGCTGGCAGTCACATGTATAAAAGGATGCCTTTTCATGAAGAAGCCAACAATATCATTGACTTGCCACGCGTATAATTTACTCTGTAGCTAACAAAAAAAATAGTTCAAGTTTATGTAACGTTTTGTTCTGTAACTTTAACAAACATTGAATTTAATTCCACCATAAATTTGTTAAAAAAGTTAAAGCTTTTTAAGGGTAAACTTTTTAGATTAAAATGTTTTTCACAAAAACTTTTTTGAAATGACCCTAAATTGGCGCTGAATTAGAGCCGGTTTTCACGACGCGGTTTCAAACCGCGCCCTCGCGCGGGTGCGGCGCCGCGCCGCGCGACGGTTTTGTTTCAATACTCACGAGACCGTAGGTTTTCGCGGTTTCTGCTCCGGAAAGGTACTGCGCAAGAATCGCGCGCAGCCACGCGGCCGCCGCGCGGCTGCCGCAGCCGCCGCGGCCGTAAACCGCGTCGTGTGTTTTGAATTCAATTTTATATGGAAATCTGCCGCGCCCGCGCGCTGGCGCGGTTGGCAGCCGCGCCGTGAAAACCGGCTCTTACACTTTTGTTTTGAGACGTTGTGGGATGCCCAGCCCAACTGGATTCTTCTCATGGCCTCACTCTCAAAGGTAGATCTACCTAGTTCGCGCGTCTGCCCTAAGTAGACATATCTCCGAACAATTTCGAGAGTGGTTCCACTTACGGCAATCGGCCCCGGAGCAACGAACTCGTTGCACATGACTTTGGTTTTGTCCAAATTCATCCGAAGGCCGATGCGTTGAGAAGAGTTAGCCAACCTGTCCAGCATCCATATCCTCCAGCGACTCTGCCATAATGACGATGTCGTCAGCAAATCGTAGGTGAAAGATGTATTCGCCATTGATGTTTAGTCCAAATCCAACCCAATCCAGCGTCTTAAACATAGCCTCTAGTGCGTTTGAGAACAATTTCGGGGAAATAACATCCCCTTGCCTCACGCCTCGATGAAGAGGAATATGTTTTGTCTGCTGATCTTGGATTTGGACCGCCATCGTAGCAGCGTCGTATAAACACCTAATCATCTCGATGTATCGCAAATTGACTTGGCATCGCTGTAAGGACTCCAGAACAGCCCAGGTTTCGACCGAGTCGAACGCCTTCTCATATTCCACAAACGCTAAGCAAAGTGGCCTATTGTACTCCTTTGTCTTTTGTACAATCTGCCGTACCGTGTGAATGTGGTCTATGGTGCTGTACCCAGTGGATAGAGCCAAAAACAATGCTGGACATACAATACGATACGCCTATAAGGGCCAATTAAGATCCTCGAAGTCTGGAGTGGCCTATCGAACGGCGCGGGGGTTGGCGTAGATTAAGATCTTAAAAGAAAATCAACTAATCTGATGTTCTGCTTCTATATCAGCCTTTCCCAAAGTGGGCGATATAGCTCACAATAATTAATTCATTTATTTTTTTAAGTATGTTAAAAAATGGGGGCGCTAAAAATAATTTATTCTCAAAGTAGGCAACAGACGAAATAAGTCTGGGAGCCCCTGTTCTATATGATACTAGAAGTAGGTTTACCCGCGTCCCGTTCTCGCTATTTTTCCGCCATAAAAAGTAACCTATGTGCTTTTCTAGACTAAGTTCCAAAGTTCAAGCAGATCGGTTCGAAAGTTACGAAGTGATTGAGCAACAAACATCCAAACGGTTATAATATTAGTAAGATGACGCGTTTTCCATTGCAAAAGGTGCATTTTCGTTTATAAATACAAACTACTAGATATCTAAAGCGGTAGATATAATTATGCGTCACTAGACTATATTTATCGCGCAAGAAGGAACCAGTCCTATCGGAACTCCTTATAGACCCAATGCATCATTGCAGGGATGAGTAAGGCGGCGCAAATAGCAGTCCTGTTTCAGGACATGGCCGGCTCACTGACTCAATCGTTTATTTCTCGTATTACCATTAGTTGGTAATGCGATTTCGCTTGTTATCATAGTTCCCACTTTTAAATACCTATACTAATATTATAAAGCTTGTAAGAGTTTGTTTATTTGTTTGAACGCATGGATGTCAGGAACTACTGACTGGTCAGAATTTAAAGTTTATTTTTCTCTTGGATAGACCATTTATCGAGGAAGACTAGGCTAACATTACGCTACTATCAACAGGAGCGGAGCATGAATGAAAAATATAACAAAAACGGGAAAAAATATTATTTTTTTGAGAGCTTTCGTTGCGTGTGTTGACGTGCGCCGAAGTCCGTGACAGCATATGTCTTTCTTTTAAGTTTGTTTTAAATATGAGTGCGTACGACCAATTTTCGATAGGTGGCGTAGCAACGCGCGCACGTTTCAGCTAGTAGATATAAAAATATAAACTCTTTATTTTGGCTCATGCGACAATTATTACAAAATGGATGGCCTTATCGCTAAAAGTCGCCTTTTCAGACAACCGGCAAATGAGTATTTAATCAAAAATAGTATTTCATCTCTACATAACGGCTACAAGTCGGCAAATGTTATATCCTCCATGCTAAAGATCTGCGCCGACCAATTTGACTCGGGCTACTATCCGACAAATAAAATACACTCAAATATGGGCTTTATGGCATGCAATTTTAGAAGCAAATTACATTGGCAACACAAATTAGCAGACCGTTCACTGACAGCCGCCCGCTAATTTATGTTAGCAATGTAATCTCTATCTTAAGAGGCATGACATAAAGCCCATATTTGAGTGTATTTTATTTGTCGGATGGGAGCAGAGTCCTATAAGTGGGCAAACCTTAAGGCCGTAGGGTCTTTCCGGGTTGTTAGGTTGTTCCATATTCCTTACCTAAGCCTAAACAGAGGTTTCCTTTGCGCTAGTCGTCGTTCTCAAGAAGTACTGGTTGAGTACGATACGATTAGATTAGTAGGGTCCTGCGCCTTCATTAGCCTTAAGTTCAATACGCAGTAGAGGCCACAAAACTGCCCAATGTCCCTTTAAAAAAAATACTTACCTGAAATTACTTACACACATACGCGAAGCTAAACATACCTGATTGCATTCCCTATAATAATTTAACGGACTGGGTCAAAAATAAACCATTCTAATTAGTCCGTCGGTCGTGACGTCACTTTTGGGTAAAAATCTTACCCACAAAAGACGTCACGCGACACTTCTAAGCACTGTATCTTCGTCATTTTCTGATTGTGAAACAAAAGAATAAAGTGGCCAAGTGCGAGTTGGACTCGCCCATGAAGGGTTCCGTTGCAGCATGTAACATAATATACATAGTACACATAGTTCTTGTAGTTCGTTGTAACTTTGATCGAAGTTTCAATAATAGTGTATTTATGACGTACTAAAAAAAAACTACTCATCAGATCAAGTTCAATCTAATTTTCGTTGGTAGTTTACATCGTAATGTACATCATATATTTTTTTTAGATTTTTCATTCTCTTACTTTAGAAGTTAGAGGGGGGGGGGGACACATTTTACCACTTTGGAAGTGTCTCTCGCGCAAATTATTCAGTGTAGACGAAAATGATTTTAGAAACCTCAACATCATTTTTGAAGACCTATCGATAGACACCCCACACGTGTAGGTATGATGAAAAAAATTTTTTTGAGTTTCAGTTCTCATTATGGGGGACAACCCTAATTTATCTTTTTTTTAAATTTGTTTGTTCAAATCTTAATGCGGTTCACAGAATACATCTACTTACCAAGTTTCAACAGTGTAGTTCTCATAGTTTCGGCAAAAAGTGGCTGTGACATACGGACGGACAGACAGACAGACAGACAGACATACAGACAGACATGACGAATCTATAAGGGTTCCGTTTTTGCGTTTTACGGAACCCTAAAAAATATGTGCAGGTACAATATATTTTTTAGCAATGTAGGTAACGGACTAATTAGTTTTTTAAGGATTGTACCCTATTACCATACTTACCGTCCTCCACGAGTACGCAACAATGACTCACCATAGTTTATTATTTCCCTTGTTTATAGAGAATATTCACCACTTATCGGAACACATCAATTTTGAAATGCAATTCTAATGTAGTATTGATTTTGATCAATTAAAGTAATAAAACCAGTAATAAAATAAAACTAATTGCAGAGTATGAATAACGCATTGCGAATGTCGTTCCTGGACCATCCTGAGTCACTCGTTCTGGGCTTTGTAGTTAGTTCAAGACAAAAGAAATACTTAACGTTATAGTAAATCATTCTGCCTCTACAGTTTCAGCGAATTAGATGACAATCAGTCTCTCAACAAAATGTCGTGTTCTCTTTGAACAAAAAAGTATTCACAAAGATCGTCTTAAACGTCGCTGCAAAGTTCCAAGATTATTTTTTGAAAAATGTTTTATCATATACATTTCGGAGAATGAGCAGCCGATCTAGGTGGTCTAATATCCTTTTTTCCATTCGACTGCTCGTAGCTCGAAACTTTATATAATTAATACTAAAAATAAAATAAAAACATTATATAAAGGGGGCTCCCATACAACATTTTTGATTTTTGGTCGATTAGTCCGTCCCAAATAAACTAGATGGCGCCACTAGTAAAAATAGAACGCGATATCGAATTAATTGTCAGAATCATGACCCAAAAATCAATATTTTAGTAAAACTTTTTGCCTGTCTGCGGAAATCGCGATGTATAGAAAATTTCGAATAAAGCCAAAGAGGTTTTCGCCGTTTATTTGCTAATGGTACGAACCCTTCGTGCGGGAGTCCCACTCGCACTTGGCCGGTTTTATTATGGTTTCCTTGTAACCCCGTTTTACGCAATAGCGGTTACAAATTTTATCCTAACATACAAATATCTATTATATATAAACTAGGCTACATATCCTCCCAAATGTTTCTCTAACCTCTAAATCATCCTCTTTGATTAATTTGCTTCATAAGATGGCTAAAGAGTCAATACCGTAGCCAAGTGCGAGTCTAGCCTTTAGGTCTTGGGTTTAGATCGTTTACTGTGTTTACTTAACAGACACGCATTAAATTAAAAATATATTAGCATACACATTACATATATACATATTAGCATTTCAAAACGCGTCCCTAAGCTCTCATTTTAATGGGATTCCCAATTTGTTATCGTTACCCCAGACACGAACTTTATTAAGATTTCCTAATTTTTTTGATCCCTAAACGCCGACCCCAATGTGTCCTGGAGTAGTTTAAAATTTAGGTTCTTTTCTTTATAGTTGTTGATCTAATTTTATTCTAGAATTAGATTTTTGTCACCGTTTGTTGTTGTCTCCAGAAAGCGTGTAGTGGTAGGAGGACTCTTGGCAGAGTCCACCTGGAGAAGTACCACACATTTGCCAGTCATTCTATCGCTAAGCAGCAATGTTTCCAGAGAAATTACAGGGCTTAGAGATATAACATCTTGATCTCTGAGTGACGAGCGCAGTGCAGTGCTTGGTAATTTGGACTCTTCATGTTCCAATAGCTGTGTGTCACTGTGCTGTTATGAGGCAGGCATGTTGCTTACCATCAGCACATGTCCAGCTCGTCTCGTCACTCTTTATTTAAAAAAAAGCTTGCTAGTGTTCGGTATGCTTGACAAACTGTACCTTTTAAAGTCTAGCCAATTATGTTACGGCCAAATAGTGGAGTCTGGAGTGTTCCAACTTGACTTTAATAATCCCAGCGAATTAAAATGCAGAAAAAAATGTGTTCTTCCACAAATTAGCAGTGCTAATTTAGAACGCCCTGTTTTGGCAGGTGTGTTTCCTAACATCAGCCATTCTTGCTTGCAAATACTTGCACCTGAAAGAAACAATTGTGATTACGGAGTGTACCAATCTAGACCAGTTTAGTCCGTGGTATCTTATCCCAATTATCTAAACCTGTGTTCACATCGTCCATTTGGAAGTCTGAACATGAATTAATTTATAGTGCTCTTACATAACGTCAACAGTTCCGAGAAGCGCATCTTCGTTGGCGTCGCCATTTTAACGGCGAATACCGCTTCAAATATCAACGTCTTAGTCATCGCGACTCTACGTTTTATTGCAGAGGATAGTGTTCGCCTTCGGATTCGGTCAGAATTACTATTCTTATTAATTCGCTCTTTGTGATTTACAAGCAAAGTTGCATGCAGCCGGTTTCAATCGTTCTTCAGATACAAATGTTGTTTTGTAAGTTAACTAATAAGTCATTTACTTAAAACTTTTCCCGTACCTTTTTTTTATTCAACTTTAGCCGTTATATATTTTCATGTTACATTCCAAGCGTTTCAAAGGTACACTACTGTTGCGTACCTTAGCACCCCTTGCTAGAGAGCTAGAAATGCCGGTATCTTTTGTTCACCCAATGTTTTTTTCTCTTTTTTGTAATTCATTTGCGTCCCACCTGCACGTCTACCGCCTAACGAAAAACGCTTTGACGCTTTGACGTTGCTCTCTCTTTTCTTCTCACTTGAAATGAAAGAGACGGCAATGCCAAAGCATCAAAGCGTCACAGCGTTTTTCGTTAGGCGGTAGACCCCCTGATCTTCAGGGAAAATACTGTTAACAATATAGCACGCTGGCCAAAAAAACTTGTCTACTCTTGATCTAAAGACTATTCATAAGGGAATACCCACTGGGGCATTGCATTCTTTCAAATTAAAATGTTCTTATTACGATGTAGCTAGATGTCTTCATTCGAACCTTTAGAACGTGACCATGAGCAGTATTTTTGAGTTACGTGCAGTCCTATAGAAAATACAAGGTAGTCTTCCCTTCTCAATATGATAATAAAACAATCACTTTTTACCCCTAGTGTTCGTAGAATGTGTAGAGTCTACACGCAGCGTAAGTCTAAAACCGCATAGTGTAGGTGTCGTGGTATTGCTAATTACTTAATACACTCTCGCGTTGAAATGCAACAAGTATTTTTAAATAATGTGCGGTGAGGGGGCGGTTGATGCGTTTCATTTTGCAGAATGCACAACAATGAGTCACCACTTACTCCCTTGTTTTAGAGCTACCAACGTTTTACAATTTACAACTCAGTGGCATCCCAATTTCTATAAATCTCGATTGTTTGCGTACGCATTGTCTATTTTTTTCAGGTGTATTTTGAGACACGGTGATTCAGTTTCGGAATCGGTTAGAAAGTGGAATCGTCACACGGGGTTTTGTAATTGGGTTTTTTTGTGTATGAAAAAAATTTATAGAGGTAAATAGGAGTCACTGTCGTAAATATGACGATTTAAGTGTGAGTTTTCCAATTGTGTCTCAGCTTGGTTTGACACGGGCTATTTGTATTCAGCAGGTGACGATATTTTCCTTTTTGTATCTGAGGCGTATTCTTCACCGCTCGTGGCTGGTTTTCTTTTTAACCAAAAATAAAACGATTATAAAATTATAATCTAACTTCGCTAGATTATAGTCTGATGGTACTAATGCAACGTCGTTAGATTGTAAGTAATCTGACGGGATTTACAATTTCACAGTGACGTTAAATATAGATCTCATGTCACGATAATTGTGTTAGTACTCTTCTAATATTATGGCTCAATCGATTGTATGATTTTTATTGGTAGGTATGAGAATAGGTCGTAAAGTATTTTTTAACCTGCTGCCTCGACTCTTCATTTTTTAATCGCGATTTTATTAATTTTGTATGTACAATATAATTAACCACAGAATGTAATCGTCGTTTATTAACATGAAGTGTCACATCACTTTCCTGTTTCTTCCCGTCGTCCGATATCTTTGATAACAACTTATATGTCAGAATATTTTTCACAGAGCCTGCTAGTAATCTCTGATTAAAATCACTTATCTCGATGAAATCGATTTACGTTCCATAATTTAAGAAATATGAGTACGTTTATCCTTCTTCGTTACTACGAATTAAGACAAAAAACAACGTTAGGATTCCAGCAAGTTATCAAACTATCAGTGTTTGATATAAGGAAAATGACATTGTCTGCCTCGACCCTATATTCATCTAAATAAGATTCATAAAAAAATTCTTCGAAAACATCACTTTTTCCTGTTAAACAGACAGCCAGACACATTTATATTTATTATGGTAGCAGTTTCTGGGCCCAATTCCTGAAACAAACATTATGAATGCGATGATTGAACAGACCAGAATCCGAAGAATTCTAACTTCGGAACTAATATTCGAATCGAATGGAATCGTTTCAGAGAACGAAATCAGCTTGTTTCGCAGATCGCCGCTGTAAACTGGCGTTCTCGTAATGTATTTTACATTTGCTATCAGTTGATAATTTCATTATTTTCTCGTGAATGAGCAGGTATCTACTATGTGTTTATTTAATATTATAAATAAGAGATTATAATATTTATTGGCTCATAAAAACTTCAGTTAATTACAATCACCAAAATTAACATAATCATGTAGGGTACGTAGAAGACGAGCATAAAATAAATAGAAGCTCCCATTTTTTTTTTATATTTTGCAAAACATTTCTTTTATTGATTTTTTAATCACGCTTTAAAATAATGAGCCTCCTGATCTGTGACAGGAAACTACTATTTTATACAATCAATGCCGGTAAATTTAACGTAATACAAAAATGTATCTTCTGATTCGTATGCGTAAGTGACGTGCGTCTTCTGTTTCATTGGAGGGGTGCATTTAGTTCAGTCGTTAAAAGTTAAAACATCGTGATCGAGCAACACACATCCAAACGTTGGCTTTTGTATTGATGGTAAGATGTATGTATTTTGATTCGTTTTTCGGTGAAAAATAATAATTAAATTCAATCGAGAGTGCCTCCTTAAAAATAAAAGTACTGCCAGTTTTTATAGAACGAATCATTATCATATTTCATCCAAATAAGCACGCTACTTCGCATGTCATTTGCATTTATATTTCGTTTCATAGAAGTGGGTCATAAAGCTTTCTGTCATTCAAAATGTATTTTCAGTTAAGCGGATATTAGGCAACCTTGTCGTGAGTTGATCTGCGAGCTTGTAATGACATAAGCTTGTACGTGGCATTGATTGGTTAATTCCAATAGTTGGCACGCGTCTCAACGAAAAAACCGTCAAAGACACCAACAAATTTGTTTACTGTCAAACAATGTTGCTGCATGTGGGATATCGCAAAGGAATTCGGCATTTTCCGTGTTTTGTTTTGAACATGTGTCACCGTAAAAATATAAAAACCGTCATATTACAGACTAACCTGACCTATAGACATATATATGCAATGTCTTTTTTATATAAAATATGCTGTAGGTATGGCAGTTGGCCTTATGAGGCATACTGCTCACAGAAGTTTAGTACCTACTACTGACCTGGTCTTACTATATGTAAGTACTTACGCACATTTAAACATACCTGAAAGTTTTCAATAAACTTACCGTACTGAACCAGTACTACATCTCATACGACGATTACCGCAAGGGCCACCATACCTCAGACGATACGACCTTGGCCTGAGCTGCCGCCACTAGGGTCTATAGACAACCTGGCACGCCCCTTCTTCAGCTTTCACACACTCCTTTCACAGTATCACATAAGTACATTTTTTTTTCATGAAAACTTAAATTCCAAATCAGTCGATCGTACCGTGAATACATCGTGTAACGCTGATAATGTATGCGTACTCAAAATTAGAACGTCGCTATTGCCTTCGTATCCGATGACGTAACCCGCATCTGCGCTCCTTGATCCAATTTTTAAATGCACTACGCACTATTACCGCTATGTATAGTGCGGTCCAGATGTGGCGGTCCCGTATGACTCACGTTCTCGGAAGAGGCCGCGACTATTTTAGTTTTGTGTCCGCTTACTTTCTGGGAACCGGGTGTACACGGGACCAACGACCGAACGCGGCCAGATGTATTGTTAGAACGCTAACGGGGTTGCTTATCCACCACGCATCGGTTCCTAGGTTTATTCTCGTTAATACGTATCGGTCGACTCCGGGAACCTATTACGATTAAGCATCCGTGATTGCAACCGAACTTAATTGTATTTCTGGGAAACTGTCACCTATTAGATTTGGTGAATAACGATATTCCATGCTTCGCTTTCATTTGTTTAGTCCTGGGTGTTTGTATTTGACAATAATGCGCTCAATGTTTTATCTACCCTGAAAATTTATTGTCAAAAACAGTTTTCTTTCCATACAAATTTATTTTACAAATCATAGTTTTTTTGCAGGAACCTTTTTTTTAACGTAGCAAGCTAATCAATTCAATTCCGTTGAGAACTTTCGAGGTACCTAAATGAAAACAGATAAACTTATTTTGTTTCTTTCTTTGACTCGCAATTGCCAAATCGCAACGTTAGATTCCGGTGTGTCTTCTGCGGCCATCCTTCAAATGACGTCATCGCGTCTTGCGATGACAGTTTTATACGGATCAATGATGTCGTGTGCGTCTGCGCATATGGCGAGACCAAATGTCTGTTTGTCCGCCGCTTCCGTTCATAAGAACCTTATTATATCTGTTATTTATATTGAAGTATCGCACTCTTTCGGCAGTATACCATAAACTTATTTTGTTACCATTTTCCTCAATTGCCCCGAAAGATAGCAATTAGTATAGTTCGACTGAATTTAATTCCGACATTGTTAAGTCCTGAAAATTTTATTCTTTGACATTTATATTCTCATGGACGGTTATCTTTTTAAACATGAATGCAGAGGATATTGAAATTAAACTTCTGTCAATAATGTCGACAAAATTTTAATAAAAAAAAAACAATAAAATGTAACGCATAATTATCGAAATACTTTGAAACAATGCTATGTAGTTGTACGTACTGTCAAAGTCTCATCGGGACCTTCACCTTCTCTATTCCTGTAATTCCGTAGCTTCCTGTCCAAATACCTCCCATATTGCGTTTTACAACACCTCCACAACATCCACATAACGACCGTTACCGCCAACGCGGCACAGAAGTACAGAAATATATGAAAACGGAAAAATCCAAAACAGTGCACACACAAGTTCTTCATTACTGTGACATATCTATCCAGACTTTGTTTGGGGCAAGTGAGTCACACGTACGCGCGTACGTCACTCGGCAAATGAGAGTTACTCCGAACTCGCGAAAGCTTTTTATTCAATCAATACTGCGTAATTCCTCCATTCTGCCAGGAGCTTCCACCTGAAACGAAGGTACATAGTTGTAGTCGATACATTGTTATGTAAATTCTAAAGATATCTTTAATGTGGTTCGCATTTCACAATAATTGTTGCTAATATCTTCGGTATAATACGTTTGTTTCAATGTGTGCTTAAGCTTAAAATGACATTTTGTAAGAAGTTTTGAGTTGGTTTCGTTTAAATGCGGCGAGCGTGGTTATTAAATTTACTCTTAGGCCCGAATTTGCGTGACAAAATGGACCCGCGCGTGTGCACGGGCGGTTCAGTTTTGTATGGAACCGTGCGGGGTCGGGCGACCGCGTCACGTAGTTTCGGGCCTTAAAAGACTGTCTTCACAAAGCTAATAACCAGAGGTCTATAACTAGACGTTAATAAATGAGTCGGAGTGAGAAAACTATAAGACGAACAATAGAAAGATTATGTAAGCACGATTTTTTTTTTTAATTTACAAATATATGTAGGTACAATATATATATGTAAATATATCTTGTAGGCATTTTTTGCCCAAAACGAATTATATTATCTAGTCAGAAATAGTTAAATACGAACATTTTCTTAGTGCACTGAAAATTTTCAGAGTAGTGTAGCGGTAGCGCAAGTCGTAATATTTTCATGGTGCCGCCGCGGCGCGGTATCTCGCTCGTTATGCGCAGCTCAAACAAACAAACGTGTTGATTTTTATACAGTAACGCCGGCATTTGCGGCTCAGTAACAACAACGCCGATTCATCCTCTATCGACTATCCGTATAGGAAAACATCTGCACAGTAGATATTCTCACCGCAAGACCAGGTATTCGATGGATTTTCGCATTTTTTGCGGGCGCACTTCGATCTCTTGAGCTCACCGCAATCAATCATCTTATTATTAGTTTAGGCACCACCATGATCTCACCGTATAATTTCTCACGCTCACAATCGTTCGTCATCGCGTTTTTGTTTTACGATTCGCAACCGAATTATTATTTTTCGTGATAAAACTGTTTCCGTGTCGTTATACGGACATTAACACGCCGGGTGCACGCGAAAAAATTCATTCACCTTTCGTAATAATGGTCGCTATATCGAGGTAGCGCATTTGTCCGGTGTCAACAAAAAGAATCGTCGCGGCCGCGGGGCGGTGAATCAGCGATACAATTAATCTAATTTAAGGTTATCGGGGAGGTGGCCGGCCGTCGCACAGTCTGCGGCGTTCCCGCCGTCGCGGCGCATCTCTGCACTGCACTAGCCCGCTGCATCTTACCCGCGACCTGCGCAGGCGCATCGCACACGCACCGCGCGCATAAATCCTCGGACACGGCACTAAGTCGCGCGTACCTTTCGCAACGCGTACGAATCTCTACCTACCGCAATTCGCGTAAATTTCTCTGCTTACATCCCTTCAATCTAACTCATAACAGTTTTATAAACTGACGTAATTTTGCGTAAAAGATTGAGGTTTTTTTTGTTTTGTATTTGCGGACACCGTGTGCGGATACAAATGACATTGTGATACCCAGTGAAATGCCTCAAACGGACTGTTCCGTTCAAGTATCGATAACAGTGCAACCGGACTACGAAAAGTTACAAGTGTTCGTTGACGTTTTCATGAGTGAGTAGTGATTTTTTAGTTTATTTGCTTGTAACACAGTAAGTTTTGTTTGGAAAACTTTTATTGGCGAATAAATTTGCATTTGACTTCTAATAGGTTCGTCGGTTAGTATTGAATGAAAAATCACGATCTTTTTATCTCGTTTGGACGTTTTGGTTGATATTTTTTAAGCAGTAAGGCTTACAATAGATTGTTAGGTTTGATATTAAGCTACCCGATTTGGCTATGTTAGAACTCTCCAATCTAGAGAAGCTAGAATCTAGAAAAGAGATGAGAGGAAGAAAGAAGATTAGTTAATCAGTGATTGAATCATAACATAACTGAAATAAAATGTAAAATTGAATAAAAATCCTTCGAATCATATTGCGGTTGCATCGCGTATCTTGTAATTGTTTAAAAAAGTTATCGGATTAAAAATTGTATAACCGTAAGTACTGTTATTTATAATTGTATAACCTTGTATTATAATATCCACAACTTTAAGAATCTTTCCTCAGACCTACAGTTCGCTATCATTACTTCATTTGCCTTCTAATTGTAACTATGGTAATTTAGTAAATACAATCACTTTCTCACATCGCACTTCTAGATCAGTATGACCCAAAGCGCATTTAAAAAACGTTGGCTTTTGTATATTTTTGCACGTACAAACAACTAATGGACTTCCGGTGAAACCGGCGAAATGTTATTGTTTTAACAAATTACCTTCAATGTCGTTTAGTAAGACTCCTGCTCCATCAATCTGTGCTAAAAACTGAGACTACATCGATACGACGTAGTAAACAGAATCGACTGCTTTTAATTAACCAGACTTCCAAAATTATGGGTCCTACCAGTATCATAATAAGAAAATGCGGCCCATTTTGAGTGATACCGGCTTACGGGTGACGCCCAACTGTGAAGTGAACGTGAATGTGCGAAAAAATAAATAACTTGTAACATCTACACCGGTACTTGTTTTACGAACACCTATGAAACTGTGTAATGTGTTGCCTGAGTCTGACTTTCCCAAGATAATGGGAGTGTTTTTGTTCGAAGATTAAATTATTTCTTCGTTCGTAAATGCGATTCATTATAGATACATGTGAAATTACCATGAAGACTAAGCCAATCCTTTATTGAATCGAAGTTCAAATGAAGTTTTTCTCATGACAGCAGAGCTTTATCTTCGGCTGTCCATTTCCAATCGCCACCATTTGACTTTCTGATGAGTAATTATCGTAACTCGTATGTTCCAAGAATTTGGTCGATACGTGGTCACTATCCCTTTTTTGTTTGAGGAAGGAAGAAATGCATTTGCGCATACCCTTCCGCCTGGGGCAGACGGTCGGCTTATGTCAAATTCGACAACACCTGGTTACATCTTTATCGCTTATGACGAGGACGCTCTCGCATTCTTCCGTGAACCCACTGCGGCTTGCTCGTCACCGGCGCGTTTGAACTCAAAGCACACCATAACCACTTCGGGAAGCAAGTGGGAGCTAGACGCCTTCGCGTCTAAGACTTTTGGTTCCCTGCAATAGGTCAACTCTGTGGTCCCGCCGCCTATCACTTTTCGGTCTCGGATGACAGGGGGGAGGACGCACCGCAATACCGGCACTCCTCTTCTCCTGCAGCCCTATCACGTTCGCCTTCTAACGGTGGCAACCCCGTCAAGGCCGCGGTGGACAGTGAGAGAGAGCGAGAGCGGCCGTACCTAATACCGGTGATCCACCCCACAGCCACACAGGCGCGATGCTTGCAAGCGCGGATCCAGGGGGTCTGACCCCCATGACTCCAGCTGGCTCCAGTATATAGGTGGACCATTGATTTAAAACGCATGCATGTACCTATCGCACAATTTTTTGACTTAAAAATGACTATGTGGAGCCATGTGACACCCCCTCTGGAGCCAAAGCTGGATGCCTGTCCCCAACATCGCGTCTCAGGTGCCACCAACCTATTTGGCCGCATCGTCGTTGGCTTGGAGGCAAAGCCTAGAAGAGCGAACCCTACCTCAGGTTCCTTTTAGCTTTACCGTGGGTGGCCAGACCACGTCTACTGAACCCCAACAATTTGGCCTTTTTTAAAAATATTTTTTGGGCTTACGCTTAACCGTTGTCTCGCCTGATGTTAAGCGACAATGCAATATACAATGAAGCGCACATGACTTAACAGAAATGTCTGTGCAACAATTTAATGCAGGCAAAGTCGCGAAAGTTTCTGGTCATGTATAAATCGAGTGGCGCTGCGATCGCTCGGTAAATTTACCGCTAACGATCGTCGACAGTGAAATAATCGCCTGTCAAAATGTAATGCCAAAAGCTCTCGAGCAACCACTATGATAAGATGTAGTGACGCTTTCGACGCGCCTCTGAATCATCGCTAATAATTTTATTGAACACTAGTCGCTATTACAGCCTCTATGTAAACAATTGCCTATGTACCAATGTACCTAATAACTGGTTCATATGTTACTTTGTAAAAAACTGAATAGTTGTAATGGACTCTTGCAGAGTCCGCCTGGGGAAGTACCACGCCATTGCTAATCAGTATCCTTCCTGTACGCAGTAACATACATATGTATATTGTACCAAACTATGCTATAAAAGGCAACGTTTCTAGTAAAATTACTGGGCGCTTTGGGTTTTGGAGCAGTGCCGGATAGTAATGTAGAATGTTTTTGTTGAAAATGTTATGTGACACTGTGTTGTTACGGGCAGGCGTTATGTTTATTGTCAGATACTAGCGATCCTCTTCTTTGTAATTACTTTTATTTATTTCATTCTCGTTTGTTCCGATTTTGGGTTACCAAAATGCCTTTATTATCTGCCTTCAGTGGTTCTTTGTCCCTTGTAGACGTCTTTCCATCTCTTTCTAAACCAACTTTTACTCTGCCAGTTGCATTCAGTGGGTCCATAGTTCTTTTGGTATTCGCCAAACGTGTCCTGTTTTGTCCTGTCACGTAATCGTATTTTATTTTTTCACTTTAAATTCTTAAACAGTAACGTCCTCGACTTTACAAAACCACTAACCTTATTCTTCAACTAAATTCAGTCTCCCTCTTTTGTTGTAAAGGAGATGAAGCGACTCTAATAAACAATCTTTGAAGATACGAAAATAAATTTGTTTACAAGTGCGATCGCGATGAGTTCACAAGTGGAACCCTTTGATTTGGGAGCAGTGTGTGATGGCATATGTTAGCGTCTCCATCGGCGCTGTTTCAGTGCGGACAATAAACTACGGCTGTATCTTTCTGCTAGCGCGAGCTTTGATCTCCGAAACAATGGGCCGATCGATAACTGTTAATGATCAATTACTTTGCTGTTAAGAATTTTACTAGTCTTCGAAAATACCTAAACGATGTTCGGTATCGAACCTACAACAGAAGAGTTATTAGGTATATCATGGCGAAGCGTGGTGACTACACATTTACATAAATGTCAATGAGTAAACAATAGCAAGTTCATTTAATAACGTAAGATTTTTTCAATTTACGTTATTTTTATTTAGTTTTGAGTGGCGGGACGACGAAGTAACTTACCCATAACAGCTTAGTGCCACGCAGCTATTAAAATATTAAGTGTCAAAATCAGCTTAAAAAAAGGGCACCTTGCCCTTGAATTTATCTGAAAATTTGTTCTTCCAACCGGACACATTAATGACACGTTAGTACTTGGTAGTGTAATAACTGGCAAAACTTTAGTACATCCCCATGCGAACACTGTAAAGTAGTCTTACGAAATTGTCGCGTCATAATTCTCTAGCGTCAAACATAAAAACGTCGAAGCAGATCGAGGGTGTCGTTAGCAACATTGAGCAGAAACCGGCTGGAATGCTGCGTTTTCGATCGCAATAACAATTACGGTGTAGGACGTAAATTAGGCAGCGGTGAGACATTTTGCAGACGGCGCCTGCCGCTACCGCGATCGTGATTCAGTCTGGCCACGATTGCCTTTATAGCTGCGCTAGGACGGTGGCCGCCGCCGCCGGGCCGTTGGCATCGGCAGCGCGACATGACTAACCGCTGCCTGCTCTAGATACAATCAAAATATGTGACAAGTTTATTTCTATTCGGAACAACACATTCTGCCCCGCTCGATATATCCCGCTTCAAAGTTAAACATCTGCTGATTTTTTTCCGACCACATAAGTAGGTCGGGGCCCGTATCTGCGTCACAGCGGCCGCGGCGCGAGCTTACGTTTACGCGAACTCGTTACGCTCTTGCAGACCTCGACGAACTGAATCTAGCTCTAGGTTGTTACGTAGTCACCGCCTCACCAATGCGCTTCATCTATGCAATAATTTGACTACTCTTGCGGCTGAGTTGGCAATAAGCCGTACAGAACCGTAGCCGTGGGTTCGATTGCCACTCGGTACAAATATTTGTGTTTATGTTTGTTCTGTATCTGTATATGTTTCTATTAGGGATGGGCCGAATGTGGTTTGAACCGAATACGAACTTCGGCCGAACATTCGGTAAAAATGAAAAATTCGGCCGAAGTTCGGCCGAACTTCGGTTCAATTTCGCTGCGCTTTTTCGTGTTGTGACTTTTCGTGTTGCTACTTTTCTCAGAGGCAGGAAATGTGTATGAACAAAAACGAAACCGGCTTCTGCCAGAAAAGGCCGAGTCTATAGAGTTTATGCACCATAACCTGCCTCTGGTTAATTTCAAATATGAATAGCTGTCTATTTTTACTAACTAGTCTATATTAGAGAGTTTAATAAGATCGTTTAATAATAGTCCAAAATATTAAATAATAAATGATTCCTAAATGTTGGCAAAATTAAAAATTTACCTAATTGCTGGTGTACGCTAGATAGAAGTAAATTATTTTTTTCTAATTCAATTTACGAATGAACCTTATTAAGATGTGTGTGTCAGAAGAATGCAAAGTTTATTTAATTTTTGTTACAGATCTTGTAAAGATTTTTTTAGACCAACTATTAAGGAGACCAATATAATTTAGTATTTTTATTTAGTGAGTACCTACCTATGCAAAGATTTCTAAAACTCATTATTAATATCTTCTAGTTTCATTGTGTGTTCTGACTAGGTTAGAGAGATTTCTAATGGTTGGCTATTAATGTTATTATTATTGTTTAGAAAAGTAGTTTAATTTTTGTTTTTTGATTAAGTAAGAGAGATTTCTAAGACTTGTTGAGAAGAGCAGTAAAATTTTGTTTTTTGATTAAGAAAGAAAGATTTCTAAGGCTGGTTTGGTTAGTAAGAAGAGCTGTTTAATTTTGTGTTACTACAGATAATATGTTTTTTCATTAGTTTCTATTATGATAGTGCAAGTATATTTAGTGCAGAATGTTCGGCATTTTAACCGAAATTCGGCCGAATGACGAAGTTCGGCTCAAGCTGCCGAAGTTCGGTTAAACCGAATGTAAAACGAATTTCGGCCCATCCCTAGTTTCTATGTATCGTTAGTATGTATTTTACTATTATTTCAGCTATCTGGTCTCCAAAATGTTGGCCTAGTAAGGGGCTAGATAATATATATATTATACCTGTGATTGCAAACATTATAGTGCATATACGAGCCCTATTTTTTTAACAAAAAGGAGTAAAAAATGAATACCCAAACATACATAATATGAAATATGACTGTATTACATTTATGTACACGTCACGTCAACTTGTAAATAAATCTGTAATAGACAATTTAAGTCGATAAGTATTCATAATAATCGACACCCAATACATTTAATACATTTCGACAGTGTTCATAATTACCTCCTGATTGGGTAAAACAATTTATTATTATCGGTAAGGTATTCGTCGCTAATTTTTTAAGATTATTTTTTTTCTCATACTTTTGTGTATATTATATGTTATTATATGTTGTGTATATTATACGACTTGTTCTATGATTTAATTTCTATTGAATTTGGATCAGGTCTATTATATAGCTTCTATATTATTTTATAAGCCTCAATATAAATTATTACGTTTGTTAATGTGTAATGGCTATTATTTTATTGACATGTACAGAGAGTATGAAATAAATGAGTATATTTTAATTTTAAAACCGCAGTAAATGCTGTGACGGTGTTAATGTTAATAGTTGAGCCTGTTCAGTAGGACAATCTTGACTATCAATTAGTTGTTTCGTAAGCAATCACTCCTTCACGTTTTATGCTGTAATAGAATGAAATATTGTAAGCGTGGCATTTCATTCAAGCTCTTTCATTTTCTATAGTAGCGAATTCTATTTTTAAAGCTATAATAAAACGATTTGCAACGAAATTTATTCATGAAAGAAAGCTCGCTGTATGATATTGTTGAAAAGTAGATACCTACTAGAAAAAAATACATATATAGAAAGACAGAAATAAATAACATGTGTATTAATTATATTACAGTATATTGGTCGAATTAAAACTTAATTTTATTGCTCTACCTTCGTTTTTAGTTCAATCTGCTAAACAGATTTGCGGTGAGCAATCACAAGACACTTAAACATCCCGTGGAAAACCACAAAAATCCGGCTAGTTCGTACAACACCGCACGTTTTGTAACACACACACTAATACAAGTATAGTACAGATATACCTACTACTGAAAGATGTAGCGTTTATATCGTGGACTCACTCGGCCCGCGATCCGAAATAAATCTATGAGTCAGCGCGCCGTTTCACAACGATACCTTTGCCAATAGCTTTTGTATTACTTCCTAATGCTGTTCTCTACTTTTATCATACTCTTTATAAGAGTTTTACGATGAGCCAAGTTTAGATTGTGATTTGTTGCTGTGTAAACGAGGCTTGCTCTATTTCGGAACGGAATCGTAGATAAATCTGCTTCCGCGATGTGTTACGTATTTCGGAACGTTACAAGTAGTTTTTGTTCATCTAATTCCGTTCAACCATTAAATAACGTAACAACCAACGTAAAAACCATTTGAAATGGGTAGCTTTTTGAAAAAAATAAGGATTATCATGGCATATAAAACACCAAGGCCCGGTGTAAAGAAAGAAGGAGGACTTTGCTAAAAAAATTGGGACATGACAGGCTAATAATAAAAAAAATAGATAAATATTAGCACAGAACCGAAACACCGGCGCAATAACAGCCTAGATTCGTATCCGTCCGGTGCGAGCTGCGGAAAATATTAACGTTTTAGTTTCATTGATAATAATTCCACTATTTATATCTTACGGGCCGCTGCCGCTAAACTGCTATGACACATTTAGTGTACGCTCTGACGTCGATATTCTTGAACTAAACATCTAAACAAGAGTTGCGAATACTGTACTGAAAGTTAGGTATCATTTCTGAAGCATGGGCAAAGGTTTAACATAGCAGAAACTTAAATCTCAATCACAGTAATAAATAATAGTGTCAAATTATATGTAATAGTACCTAGGTACGACAGAAATGCAGCCGTAGTGGAGGCTCTGGGCCGGGAGAAGGCGGCTTAGGCAAATGGCAATTAGGCAAAGAATCGATGTCGAGTCGATTACTAGCGGAATCCCAACCGGTAGTGATCGGCTCAACAGACGAGCACTAGGTCGTCGTGGTATTAGGTTTAAAATGTTCCCAACTCCCCCCTTATTTTCCTCTTCTTCTGCTAATCCTAGAAATATGTAAAAAATATATAAGATTTGTAATGACAAAAGTCACGGACCCCGGAGTCAGTCGAGTGGCAAATTTAAATTTAAAAAAAAAGGTACCACATTATTTTTTGAAACCTGTAATGTTTGAAGAAAGTAGAATAAACGGAATTTTTAAAGATATTAAAAAGGCAATAAAAATTCAGATCACATAGATACTTTCTAAAGTTTCGTAGCTGAAATTTTTGAAGTGAAAACTTCTTTAGGCGCGCCTAGACAGATTTTTCGTGGGCTGTGTATTGAATTCTAGCGTCACGCTCGGGTATGATAAGAAATCTTCGGGTAAACTCGGGACCATGACCATTGGCCATCTAGAAATGCGTCAGCCAATGGGAAATGCTGAAAGGGCGTGGCCTGGCCATCATGACATGGCCATCTAGAAATGCATCAGCCAATGGGAAATACTGACGATTTCTAGATAACCATGCCGTGATAGCCAGGCCACGCCCTCCGGTTACACCCGTGTAGTTTCCAAGGTAAGCTATCAAATTCTGAGTTAAAAGTTTTCACTTCTATCGGCAGTTCCTATGACTGCCAATTTTTTTTGGGCCGCTTTTAAATTAAGAAATTTTAATTTTTACTTGCAATAGAGTGAAACAACGTACTTAGCTGCTTACTCTACGTAGTATAGGAATCTAATTTGACTTGGGCCTCATTTCGGGCAAGTCCATTTAGAACTGCTGCCGCTTAACTTAGGCAACGCGAAACTTAGGCATCACTTTACTTTGTATTATTTGGTAAAATCACGGAGATCCTGCGAAAACCCGCCCCGTAAACTGGCGAACCCACCTGAAGTACAGGCAGCAACCATCAGACCGTCGTCGCCGTATAACTCAACCTATAATCCTCTTCCGCGCCGCCCACGCGCGTAGTAAACCGAACCACAACAACATTCCGCACCTATGATACGGCCTTTCACGTGATTCCCGCCACCATCATCATCCTCAACGTTATTTTTCATTCTGCTACCTTTATAGACTACAGGCCCGTGAACAAAATTGATGAGTCAAATGAACCACCAGGAGAACTAAGTAGGATGATAGAAGGGTAAAAAGTAATAAGATTCCGCAATGCCGCGCCGTACAAAAATCATGCGACAAGGAGAAAGAGGTCATACGAGGGTTGTAACCCCTCTTCAACTCCATTCAGTTGGACAGCTTACAAGTGACGGCATAGTGCTGAATCTTATTACTTTATACCCTTCTATCATCCTACATAGGTCTCCTGGTGGTTCATGTGACCCATAAATTTTGTTCACGGGCCTGTAGTCTATTAGTGGGACACCAGCTTTAGATTAGTTGTCTACGTTTTTGTGTCATGTTCAATATACTCACATTTGTCTAGGTTTCATTATTATCAGTAGTCAGAAGAGACAGCGACTGGATAGGTCTTATTTATGGACCGTGTCTTAAGAAAGGGGTCCAACAATAATTTCATTTAATTTCAATTCTAGTTTAAGTTTTTGTCTCAATAAATGTTTCGTCATTTGTATTTCCATGGACAACTCTATTTTTGAGAAATCTCAAACTCAGTAAAGTTTCAGGACCGCATAGATTGCAGATTAGTATTTATAAACTTCTAAATAGATTGCGACGAAACGATAGATTTGCGTTTATCGCCTATAGGTTATAGTTGTAGTCAGATGATAACTAACATCTCTGCATTAAATAAGTGTATTCATTATTACTGTTTAACGACGGTGCGGCGTGGGCTTGTCTTATGAATTCATGTAATTTGTATTAAAGCAAAATAGTAAACAAAACTAATAAATTGGCACACGAAAGGATAGTACCATTAATAATGATAGTTCTAGAATACGCGTATTACGTATATAATATCCATTAGTTTCGTAATCACGTACAAGAATAGAAAACGAACCGCAGTAAATAGTTACAGAGATAGAAACAATAAAACCCGCGTCTGGCGTGACAGCGATGGTTTGCGTCCCACCGAGGCGATTCTTTGATGTGATCTGGATAAGATCACCTATATAGCACATTAACTGTGACTGCCCTAGTTCCCGTTCGTTGAATTTGGCACGAAATTGTAAACTGCCCTCTTTACTATTGCCGCCCGATATCCTCTACAACCGGAGAATTAGAAATCTCGTACGTGCCATCCGTCTTGCGCCTCGTGCTCTCGCGTGGGAATTAATGTCCACTCTCTGACTTCACGTCTTATTATAAAAGCAATAAGTTCCGCTAAGATTTACTTAACGCAGCTGTGAAAAAAATATAAATGATAAACATGTCTAATCCACTTATAACTCGGCGTGAGTCAGTGAGATTGTCTGCGTTAGCGTACGGACCCGATGTATGATCATTGTCCTTTAGCCGCTTTAAATCCGTACACAAGGACGCCTAAATCCGCACCGTGGATATTTCCGGACCGAATGAAAGTGTCTCCGGTGAATCAGACTTTTTTTGAACGATGTACGACGTAATTCCCTGTCACTCGCCTGAAGCGATCCCAAATTATTATTTTGGAGATTTTGCTTAGGATTCTTAACTTCCCTGTTTCTTAGGTATATCGAGACGTGGAGATGTCTAATTTTGAAAGTTTCCACGTCGTCGAGATATCAACGTCAAACGGTGTTAGGCTAGTTTGTAGACAGAGATCGGGCTGTCACGGGCGGAGTCATAAATCGGCTCGCTAATAGAATAAGTGTGTTGGAGTGGTCGCCGCGGCACGTCGGTTTTCGCGAGGTGTCACCGCTGACGCAACAGCCGCCGGTCTGCCGCGCGTCCCGCCTTTACTTCGATAACATATTAACGCGCCGATCAAAGGAGCTTTCCTTCACATGCCGGATTTATGGAATTAGCCGTGTCTTCAGCAAACTCGCCCTCGTTTACGCATTAGCGCTTCTGACGTGGAAATTGGAATTAATCCCGCGTCACAACTTTCTCGACAGCGTCTACATTGTCAGTTCGTCATTTGGTGTTTTTTATGAAAAATCCAAATCATTACCTGGCACTCAGGGCCGAGCCGACCTCCACCAGCGCCTGTGTGCAAAACCTTTATAGCGCCCTTTTTTAACCCCCGACCAAAAAATGGGGTGTTATAAGTTTGACGTTGATGTCTGTCTGTCTGTGTGTCTGTTTATGGCACCGTAGAGCTCAAACGGATGAACCGATTTCGACGCGGCTTATCTCATTTGAAGGTTAATTTCCGTGCAGTGGTTCTTAGCTATGCTTGGTTAATATCGATTCAAGATGATCGCCTTCACAAAATGACGAACAAAATATTTCTTTACAGCCTACCTCAATATGGGTACTTACCAATACCAAATGAAAGGGCTTGACTTGTAGAATGTTGTACAGATTACCAATCCGAGGTACTTAGTCGGAAGTACCTAAATCAACATTTTCAATTTTGTTCTTTGTTAAACACTATTACGTAGGCTATGTTTAGAAAACGTGAATCTAAAAATCTGGAAAAATATAAGCATACTTAAATTATACAAGTAGCGCGCCACTGTTACCCTTTACCCGCGCAGCTCCTATTCTGAATTAAAATGTAAACCGGATCCGGTCACATTTTCCGCCGTGATTGAGTAACAAGCATCCAAACATCCAACTAAAATTATAATAAAATTGTCAGTGCTAGGTTAAGATGTTTATAGTCTGGAGTAGCACATTCGATAGGTACGTACTAATAACTCCGAAAACGTGCATAGTTGCTGTTACTCGCGACTTTGACCGCACAGAATTTGAGATATGGTCTGTGTAGAAATTGACTGTTTTATTAAAATTTCAGCTTTTAATAAGTAACGGCGGCTCTCGTCGGGAGAACGGCGCTTTCCCGGACCCCCAGGTTCAAATCACACGCGCACCACTGTATTTTCGAAGCCAATGCCGCTAAATTAAAAACGGCGAAGGAAAAAATCGCGCGGAAACCGACATGTACCTGGAGTCTTTCGAAGTCACGTGTCATCCGCCAACCCACACTGGGCCAGCGTGGTTAGTGGATTATGTCCTTGACTCTCTCCTTGTGAGAGAAGGCCCCGATTTCCAGCTATGGGATCGTTTAGCGGGCTGCTTATCCTGCTAAACTTCAACTAAATCCGTCGAACTGTTTCAGTATGAAAAATAATATGAGTTTTTTTATGAAATTATAAATTTTTTCGTGATAATAAGTCCCTATTATATGTGAAATTTCACATTATAAAATACCTGTGTTTCAAATTGCAAACCAATTCATTGTGTTGTTCTGAAGTGATTGTATAAAACACATTTAACTACTTTTTTTCACAAAAAAAGCACTATTCCTTAAGGAACAAATATAATATTAAAAAGCAATCGGAAATCGGAACGGGTAATTTTTTTTCGAACGGAACGGGAAATTTAAATCACAGGAATCTTTTAGTCTGGAATATAACAATAACTAAGTACTTTTTAACCGAAAAAAGTGCAAAACTTTTTTGGGAACAAAAATATACTTTAACATCGGAACTACTAAGCGGATTCGGTAGACATTTGAAAGTAGAAATAGATATTTTTAAAACGAACTTTCGCCTTGATTGAGTCAAAATGATGGAATAATTATTATTCGAAAGAATAATTATTCAATCATTTTGACTCCCTCGTTCATTGAAATCAGGTAACCCCTATGACACCACTACTTGCATCGCACATATCGTATCGAGTAGCGTGTATAATTTAAATTAAATAAACAAATTCACGGCGCGGCGGTCCTTTTGATTTTAAAGCTGAGACCGAAATGAATGTAAAACAAAACCCCAACCGTAAAATTAAACCACAAACGTAAACATTATCTTGGGAGACTCTTACAATAAACTATTAACTTAAGCAACTTAGCAATTTATGAATTGTTCCTACCTACTTACTAATTGACGATATTCCTCTACAAAGAATGTGGTGTTGCGTAAGTGTAAAAAAAATTCGGTGGCGGCGCTGGCGCCCCTATTGTCTTGGCGCCTGTGTGCGCCGCACACTTCGCACACAGGGGCGGCTCGGCCCTGCTGGCACTGCACTCGCTCGTCACCCATAGATCTAAGATATTATAACTCTAAACCCTGTCATTTCTCTGGAATATTGCCCTTCAACCCGGAACACAGTAATGTTTGCACATTACTGCTTGGCGGTAGAATAACTGACAAAGGTGTGGCAATTCCCCAGGTGGACTGCCAAGAGTCCTACCACTACTAAATTATACTAAGCATTATTTATACGTTCCTTTACTATTCGTGACACTATTTTAAATAAGGAACAAAAAAATATGAAATGAAACTTTAGGCTCAATATAGATCAAAGATTCAAAGATGTAAAAGTGTATCTATGTCCGGATATAATCCTATCTAGCTAAGTAAAAAATACCGGAAACGCCGATTCCATAACTTGAACTTTACCTTTTTTAATCCCACAAAGGTTGGACTTCAGACTAAGTCAGTTAAAAAATATTTCCGATAGGGATATTCGTCATTCGTCACTGACATAACAAAATACACATTCTTGTTTAAACCTTATCTAAGCGCCAGCAAGCACATCACTTTGCATATAAGTAATGAGTCAGCAATGTTTGTGCATACCATTTTTGTGTCGCGTCCTTGAGCAGAAAGCACGTGATAGCATAAAGGTCACGATCTGATAAGAGCGCCGTCGGTGCCAAGATTCACCAATTGTCATTTTTCACCGGGGGATCTGACTGAAAGCGTGACACCTGAGCTGATCCGTCAAAATGTTGACGACTAGAGTAGTCGCTGACGCAAGTTCTGATTATGTCACATGCTGGCTTTATTGAACGGACATTATACACCTTGTTTCTTATTTTACATGGATTGGTGAATTTCGAAGTGTTTTAAAAACAGTCCGCCTCATACTAACCTGCACCTTACGGCCTTAATACCCCGTTTACATTATTCCAGTCCAGCGACCGAATCCAGCGCTGGCTTGCTTACTGGAATAATGGAAACCGGCACTGGAATGTATCAATCCAGTGCCAATGCATTCCAGTGCCGGTTTACATTATTCTTGGATTATATTGATATTACTATATTGTAAATATTACTATATTATTATTATATTGATATTGATATTACGCTGGATTCGACCGCTAGACTGGAATAATGTAAACCGGGTATTACCGGGTAACTGATGTACCTCTGATGTAGTAGATTGTGTGAAATATTTTTATTTCCAAGAAGGCAAGCAATTTGCATATTTGCGCATCACAACTTACATTGGGGGGTGGGTACCCCTTGTACAGGAAAGTAATCACTAAGTGGAACTGGTTTGACGCTTCGTACTTTCCCATGAGTATCGCAAGAATTATCTCAATTGTAGTCGAGTTTACTATTGTTACTCCTTGGTTTATTGTTACCCGGAGTATCTTACAATTGCTAGAAGGTAGAGACTGTGTGAAAAAGTGTACTAAATGTAATTATAATTATTATTGAGAAGTTGAAACCTAAAAAATATCTTACTTAACCTGAAAACTTGCATAAAAACTATTTCTTTGCTTGGGCAACTCGCCCATTAAACCCGACTCGCGACGCGGCCGGCGTCGTGACGTCACACAAAAAATCATAACTAAAAAATTAAACCAAATTTTGTGTGTAGGTAATGATAAATATTATCACCTATCTCTTAGGCATCAAAATAAACTAATAATCGAGTAAGTATGTTTATCATGAAAAAATAAGGTTTTAAAGTCCCAAAACCGGTTTTGCCCAAATTTGGCCTCTTGGGGCTTGACTACAAACCCATGCCCGAGCTACACGAGGCTAGTTTTTCTAGCTTGGACAGCAAGCTAGTACGTCTAGCTTCGTATAGACAAAACTAGCGTTGCGTAGCGTTGTCTACACGAAGCTAGAAGTACTAGCTTGCTAGCTTACTGACACTTGCTTGCTATCCTAGCTTGAAAAAGTAGCCTCTTGTAGCTCGGGCATTACTGCCTAGTGCCTACCGAACTTTAGGCTGAAGCAACAACGCAACGCTATCACACAGACATTCGTTCATATAATATTAGTGATAATGTCGGACTAGTCTGAACGAACAAACTTCCGCCTATCAGTTCAGCTTCAGTCTTCCGCCGAAACGAGGCGTAGTTTCCCATTTCGTGTTTTACGGTGGATGGTGGTCGTAAATCGCGGTTAGTATTAGTCACGGCGGACGGGCGATCCGTCAGCGCTCGCTCCTCACAACCCTGTCCGCGCCCCGGCCGCGTTCATTATCACTTCCACGCCGTAATGAGCTTCGTGTTCTTATAACGATGCGAACTAGCCCTAAATAACATGTTGGGAAACGAGGCCTTCTTCTTCCTGCGTGGAAGTTTACTGGAGACTCTGCGTTCTACAAAAAAACTGCAGTCCAAACATTGTAAACTAACACCGCCTCGTGGTACTACGCGCGTAGTTTCTGTTATTTTCCCGTGATAAAAAATAGACTATGTCCTATTCGAGACTATAGTCTGTGATCCGAATTTCAACCCGATCCGTTCAGTTCTTTCGACGTGATTGAGCAACAAACATTCAAACTTTCGCATATATGATATTAGGCTATTGACACATTTTCACAAACCATCTGGACTCAAATTGTTTGCCATGGTTGGGATGGAAATCGCGGCCTTAAGCTTGCTGAACAGAGTCGCTACCGACTGAGCCAAGCGGGCAGTTAAAAGTTGTGTGTGTCAAAAAATAAAAGAGAATGTTTTGCCTTTAATATTTTAAATGAGAAAATAACCCCTGCTACACCTGTAGTATCCACAGCTACAGCCTCATATCACTCATACTCGTAGATAGTGTAACTCTTTAAACTGTGAAACGTTTTTAATATCGGTGATTCGGTTCGGATAATTACTGTTTATGTACAAGGTCTCGAATCTCGAAGACTGTCAGCTAACGAAAGTGCTGGCCCATGGCTGGATCTTATTTGAGAGGGTTCATGACGATGATTCAAAAAGTGCTAAAAGTGACCACTCAAACTAAAATACCATATCTGTTTAAATCCTATGAGACTGTCGACGTTCACACATTCACACTGACTTTTTTGCCAGCAAACCGTAAACGTCTAGTCTATAAGTTATACGCTTCTCGGTTCTGCCGCGGTTGCCTCACTTGCGAACATAATTGCGAAGGTTCAAATTCAAAACAAATACTCAACATGCCACTTCCGCCGCGGGCGAGATTTATGCGAAAGATTTATTCTGGGCACTCTTTAGGACTAGGAAAGTTATGTTCAGCGAGTTATGAGCTATTAAAACGGTGATGTTGGCACACGGCGCCGGCTACATTATTTCTAAGGGCACGTGTAGTCACTTGATGACATCCTGGATGGGTTTTCTATGCGATACCTATATTTGGTTGGCGCAATTAATGAATCACGCGATGAGAGATTTTATGTCGTGTGTAGAATGAATTAAATTGACTCTTTCGTCCATATCATTATTTCTCCGCTTCACAATTCTAGTTTTAATGGGTCAGAAAAATGAATGGTGTTCAAGTTTTAATCCAATAATTTACGTTCAAAAACACAAACAGCAGCATTATTAATTTATCGCACGACTTGCACACTGGAAATCTCATGAAACGCGGTCATAAGAATATTCATTATATTTCGCTGATCAAATAATCAAATTATTTGCTAGTAGTTAAAGTTGTATAAACAGAACATGTTATTGTAAAACACATGGGGTTGACAACCATCCACGAAAATGACGCCATTTGTTTACAACATCTTCGCGAAGAAACATGCACTTCCGGTCACCTTCGTCAATAAGCTTTTGTGAATTCTGACAATGACGTGCAATTGTAGTCTGCCGAAACTTGTCACTTGACACAAACTGAAGTGACATGGTGAGATGCGCTTGCGTCGACCGCCCGGTGGATTTGCGCACTGCACTTGGCGAAGCCGCTGAACGCGCAATCGTTCCAAGAAATAGGGCATTATGCCGTAATCGGGCCCTAAATTATTACATGCGCAAGTCCCGCTGCGTTAGACGACACATGTTTTGTGTTATAAACATCAACAATCGTGAAACATAAACATGCAGCATGGATGTGTAGTCGAGGATACGAACTCTATGCGATAATCGTGTTGGTGAACGGAAGCCGGCGGAGCGAAGAAGCGGCCTGCACTCGAGGCACAAGCGGTTGTCGGTGGTCGCTGCGGTGCCGGGTGCAAGACGCGGCGTGGGCGCGGGTCGTCGACCGGTGCAGAGAGCGGTGCGGCGCGCGCCCTGCCAGCGAAAACGGCAGAAAACCTCACGAAGGGCGGCAGCACACGGAGTCCGCATTTAGCTCGGGCTGCCGCGGTGAGTCACCGCACCGCGAATAGCGGCGGTTTGTTTGTTGCACCGTCGCCGCTCGCCGCCTGCCGCCTGCCGCCTCCCGGCTCGGCGCCGAGGCGGGTATTTCGAGCGGGTAGTGGAAGGCGCAGCGTCCCCGCGAGCGCACGCCATGCCGCCGCTGCCCGCGCCGCCCGCGCGCCTGCGCCGTCTCGACGCGTGCGACGCCGGAATCGTCACCACCATCAGGGACACAGTCAGCTGTAGTTGGATATTTTACAGTGAGTGTCGCGCCCGCGCCGGCCGAACGGGCCGCAACGCGCCTTGCGTCACTACCCTTCATTTACCACGATTGCACATTGTTTTTTTTTTCTTCACAAATTTAATTTCCGGCTTCTCCATCTGCTGTGATGTTGTCCCCGAAATTAACGTGATTTTGGATAAACTTCCCCTAAATTCTACACCAGTCGTAAGTAATTAATCAATGTAAACTAAGAATGCGAAATGCGTTTCCGTGTACATCATTTGTAGCCCCTTTGTTCACATGCACTATACGCTTTACGAATTCATGCGGTGTGTACAAACATTGGAGCAACAATAATCAGTTGTTGATTTATGGTTCTGAAATCCATATATCGATAATGGTTGAATTGTATGGCTGCCGTGTGTTCGGTCGAGAGCCCGAGCTGCAAGCAGAAATGTAGGTGAAGCGTCTGACATCATCGACCGGAGTAAATTTAACTCTTGACGTATTGAACCCTGAGCGCGGTTCTGCTAACGAACGGAACCCGCGATTGTTCCCGCCGTTGAGACAGTCGCCGCGTCACAGAGCATGCGCCGTACGCACGTAAACTGCGTATATTTTAATGCGCAAGCGTGTTTGATTGCTATATTTACAATCATGTCTGTTGCGTTTGCTATAATGTAAAATTAACTAGGAATTAATTGGCGTTACTGTGCGAAATATACGGTAAATTATCACGGTAATTACCTTGGATAATAATTGGTTATAGAGTAAAGCTTGTAGTGCTTTTAACTGTGAGAGTAATCGTATTAACGCAAATTAAGAACCTTGGCGTGGTGATAGACAGCGGTTTTGATATTGTCAGCGTGATTGTTGAGATCTTCTAGTGTTGCCCCTTATAAAACCATTATGACTACAATGAACCAAGATTATTGTAGATATAGTGATGTTATCTTTTATCTAGCAAGAATTGCAATTCTAGCGGATTAAAACCTTGTTTACACTAAATTTCCCTATTAAACATGTGAATGAGGTCCTTAAAATGCTCATCCGTTTATTATTTTTCATCGGTTTGCGTTAACCATAATCTTTGGTATTTTTTATAACTTAGGCGTGCATTTTCAGATTACATTATATTTAAGTACACAAATTTAATATCTTTCGACAAACCAATAACTTATAATCCTCTGATATGGTACATAATTTTCTCACTTTTTAAAAGGGCCTTTTAGCATTTTGGCATTTAGCATTTAAACTTGAGGCTATCGCAGATATGGTAAGAGCCTACTATTTTACTCCAATTATTGCATATCTGAAAGGTTCTCGTTGAGTTCTCGTCTTCATTTATCCGTTTCCATATGGCGTAACTTTCGTATTACTAACTGTTACTAGATATTTCTTATCCATTATTACGAAGTTCAACATTTCCACCGGAACGTAGCGCGAATTGAACGTCTCAAAACTCGCGTTATCATGTTGAGCTTACTCTCCACCGACGCCGCTCTCAAATCCCCGATCATTGTTTACAAGCCCGGCCGCGTCTGGTATTCATCTCACTAGCTTTTTATGAGAATAATCGTAAGATGAGTTCATTGCAGCTGCTAACAACAGACAAAGCGGCCAAGTGTTGCGAATCATCAAACATGGTTGGCATTAAATAGAGAATTTTTGGCGCTTTGTTTGTACTGGCGGTGATTATGAAATACGTACACTTATATAGTCTGCATATCGAGTTTTGGCGGTGAATCATCGCACGGCATTTTAATCTCTTTCCTTCGGGGTGCTCGGCTCTGTTATCTTATCGACTCCGTAGTGTTAGTCATACGTATCGTAATCATTTATTTACTTTAATTACTGCTGGGTAGTCCATTGCAGCGCGACTTTCTACGATACGTTGTAATATATTAATTGAATACCTTTATATTCACGTTCGCTATTGGAAAATGCTGAAGATTTGCCATATACGTAAGTTTAGAAATATAAGCAACCATAAAAAGAAGAGTTTATAATCTGTTTGATGAGTTCTTTACCACTTTCCTTTTACCTATTTGTAGAGAAATTCCAATCAATGAAACAATCTTAAAAAAGTTTCTAAACTTGAATTGTAATTAAAAATAACATCATTGTCATATTGTCATAGCGATCGTCCATTGTCGTATAATTTTCTAGGTTTTGATACTCGTGGTATTGTTTTTGCAGCGTCATTTTGTTGTTACTATCATGATATAGATAGATGACGATTTTTGCACCGATAAAAAATTGAGTTTTATTTTTAAATCCCTTTTTAAAGACCGCCAAACTGTTAATTAAATGACTACGAATAATACGATGAATACGACAAATAATATCAAAAGTGCAAACTAATATGTAAATTTATCCCATAGTAGTCCTCTATACCTATTAATTCTCACGAAAAATAAATATAATCCTCTTTCCGTTGATGTAAAAAAGGTAATCCGTTGACAACATTCTTAGAATAACGAAAATATGCAGGAAAAAATAATTAAAGACCAAATACAGCGATGCCTTGAGATGACGTTAAATTTGTAAATTTTACAGCAACACATTATCAGCACACCATTAGGTGCGCGGTAAAGTAGCACTAGATAGAGAAAATTGGCGACTGGGGGAAGGGTACTTTGTCGACCTTGCAGTGAGCTAAGGAAGCTGCCTTTGATGATGATTTCATTATTTTAAACCGTATCTGTCTGCTCAGCTAAGATCTCCTCCAATTTCCTCCACTTTTTGCGATCTTTATAGGCCAATCAACGTGTATTAGACGCCCCGAGAAGCTCGTCTCACCATAGCGTTAGAATGAACCACCTACTAGTCTGAATCGATGAATCGGTGAGGTCTACGGAAACCTTTATCAATCGATCGGGGGTCTACCGCCTAAGAAAAACGGTTTTAGCTCTGATATCGCTTTCTATCTCTATTTTCCTTTCGCTAGAAATTATAGAGACAGTTTAGCTATAACTGTCTCAATAATTTCAAGCGAAAAGAAAAGTTACCAAAAGCCAAAGCCGATTTGTAGAAGGGTGGGATGCATTAGGCTCTTATAGTTCGCCGACTCTCGATTAGGAGTGACAATGGTTGTTTGTTGTTCGCAGGCAACAGCAGCGGGTCCGGAGCCACGGGCGGTGGTGGCGCGCCGCCGCCGGCCCCCGACCCCGACCTGGACTCCATGCACACGATGCTGGACCCCCACCTGCAGCCCATCGAGCCGGACCTCAACAACGAGGAGAGCAAGCGCATCTTCGAGGAGCACAAGCAACTGGCGCAAGAGTACCTTAAAGTAAGAATTTACCTTTGCTACTTTGGTAGTGGTTTTTGATGTAGTAGAACTCCAAAGCCTTGTGGCTCCGTTGGTAGGAAACGCATCTTCGAGAAGAACAAGCAACTGGCGCAATTATACCTTGAGGTAAAAGTTTACCTTTACCCAAAGAGTTCACATACACTATTATAGAGTTAGAACAAACGCTTTACACCGAAAGCACGGGTCTGATCGCTCTTGTCTTTGGTAGTGGTTTTTGACGTGATAGAACTCCAAAGCCTTGTGCCTCCGTTCGTATCAAACGAACACAAGCAACTGGCGCATGAATTCCTTAAAGTAAAACCTTTTCGTCTTTGGTAGTGGTTTTTAATGTGGTAGAACTCCTAAGCCTTGTTGGCTCCGTTGAATGAGATTATTATGAGATGATGAATTAGAATAAGTACAAATTATACTCGTATAAAGTAATAAGGGCTTCGGCGTGTTCCACGAAGGAGAATTGTTTCGAGTCTACCGCTGAGCACTTAGCCAGCGTGGTGGATTATTGCTTTGATATTTATTCTTGTAAAAAAGTGCCCAGAGTTCCAAATTTAGGAAAATAAAATGGACTATGGGCTAAATATTATGCTATAAAGTAATGTCGATATTTCGCGATCTGTTAGGCCGCTCCTTTTTTATATGTAGTTTACCCACCAGTTAAATTAGTTTTTTGTACAAATTTTGTTTTGTGTTTCTATGTGTTTACGATTATATTACAAGCTGCGTCCCGCGGCGTAACCCTCTTACCTAAACTGACGTAGAAATTTTACCTTTACTGCTTAAGCGAGAAATTCTTACAAACTAAATGTAATTTTTAGTTATATCAAAAGCCTAAAAACTAAGTTTAAATCTTAAAAAATAACGAATTTTCCATATAAACTTTCATTCCCCATTGCAACCCCTTACATATAATTTAAATGTATGTCCTTTCTGAGCCTATAGAGTATTTAAATTAAATTGGTTCAGTAATTAGGCCTGAAAGCGTAACAGACAGAGTCCCTGGTCCTTTCACATTTATGATATTAGTACGGAGTACGGATTATATCTGCTATCTGGCTCTCATAAAACAAGTTTTGCCTAGTTTAGGGCTATTTAGTACATATTGTTCAAGGAAAATCCAGCAATACTTAAATAAAATTATAACTAATGTATTTTTTTGCACATTTCAGATTCAAACGGAGCTTGCGTTCCTTAGCAACCACAAGTCAGAGTTGGAGGAGAAAATGGACGACGACGAATTGAGTCAGAAGAGAGAAATCATTCAGTTAGAGAGTGAGAGGGTCAGTAATTGTACCAAATATTACTATTATGTTCTTGTTTAGATGTTTCCGGTGTAAAAACTATATTCAGATTAACAACAACCTTATCGAAACGGTTTTAAGTTCAGTTTTTAAAAAGCTGTTACCTAGTGCATAAGTCTTTCATAATGGCTAGTTTTCAGACAGACATATATGAATAAGATAATCATGATGAAGATATCATAAATATAGAATAGTAGATGGGTAAAAATATTCAAATTATTTACACATCAATACCTTAATTCGCAAAACGAATTAACTCCGTAGTAGCAAATGTCCACTAAAACTAATAAAAAATCCCTTTTGAAATTGTGTAAGAAATATACATACATACATACCTATGTATTTGTTTTTTGATGGGATTTTTGTTTTTTCTCTTAATGCTTTTTTTGGTGGCTCTGTGAAATTTGCTGATACGGAGTTATTCGATTTGCGAATTAAGGTATCGATATGCTTATTACATTTGTCATGAAACATTAACGACACCTGTAGCGCATTGGAAAATAGTTTTGACAGAGTTTCTGCAATTTGGGAAGCCCTCGTTACTGGAAACACAGCTGATAACACTCTAGGCTACTCACCTTTTAAAACAAAAATCTAAACGAAAATCGGCCCATCCGTCAGAGCTCCAATTTGACAGGCAGACAAAGTCACGGAAAACGTTTAACACCGCGTTGTTTTTACGTCGATAACAACAAACATAATAATAGCGAAGTAATGAAAACATTAATTACAACTTATCTTAGTCATTTGCATAACAGTCATACATTCCTTACCTTGGCATCATTGAACATTAATTAATTTTAATATATGGGACACTAATAAGATGCTTATTTAAATTGTTATACTATTTTTTGTTTATTTATTTATATTGGAAATATAACACAGGATCTAATAACGAACTAAATCTATACAAATAAACAAAATTGGAATGTCTAAAATTAAATTAACATCTTTTTACCAAGTTCAAATGGAAGCATTTGCGATACCTATTTTAATTTTTTGTCTGTCTGTCTATTGGTTCCTGCTAATCTTGGAAACGGCTAGACAGATCATGACTTATTTTATAATTAAGGAAGGAATTATTGTATAATTACCTCGACGTTAGAATTACAACTGCCATGGTCAGGAGTAGATCGTGGTCGTGGATATGTGACTAAGTCAATGATACAATTCTATATGGGCCTGTGAAGACTAGGTTAGGTACAAATATTTGATTTTGGACGCAGTTAGGATCTCTAGTTTCTGCCTTACATGGAATAGGTACAGATATAGTAGTATTTTGATATTTTTACAATAGGAGTTGAAATCGCGAACGTTTAATAACTATGTTTGTTTATTTCTTTCAGGAGTCTCTAATCAAGTTGTACTACAGTCTGAAGTCGCGAGTCGACAACGACAGTTGGCTACATCAAGAACAAATGCCGCACGAGTGACCCGCGCCGCGTACGGGGGGACTGCGACAAGACTTCACTCCCGAACTCTGGATCACATTTACACCCGCCCCTCTACCGCCTAACTAAATCGGCTATGGCTTTGCTATCTCTGTCATTTCAAGCGAAAAGAAAAGAGAGAAACATCAAAGCTAAGACAGGTCTAGTTAAGCGGTAGACCCTCCGGTCTTTGGGCTGCGTCGTGAGTTATACCCAGGTTCGAAAATGTGGCGTTGTTTTACACACAGGGACTGGACTGCGTGATGTTGGATTGGAATCTGATGGCGTCGTGATTACTAAGAATTTGGAATACCACGTGATATTACACCCGCTGTCTGGACTCTAGTTTTGTGATGCTACAACCAATGCCTGGACGCACCGTGAGATTAGACTACGACGATCAAGAAGTTAGACTACGACGTCTGGAATCATGTGATGTTACAACCAATGCGTAGACGCGTCGTGAAAGCACACCAAGAATTTATACTACGAAGTGATTTTCACCCACAGGCTAGAGTCAGTTATGTTACAACCAATGCCTGAACGCATTGAGACTAATACCAAGAATTTAGACTACGACTGGACTGGGTATAATAATACCCAGTCTGGACTCAGTGACATTACAGTCAATACCTGAATTCCATAGTCGCTCTCAAAACTGTCCTGATTTTATGTCCAGTACGAATAGCGTCCTGCTATACATACAAGTGAATGGATTACGTAAACATACTACACCTGCTCTTTTACCGCCTAACTAAATCGGCTATTGGCTTTGCTATTACTGTCTCTATAACTTCAAGCGAGAACAAAAGAGAGAGCAATATCAAAGCGAAGACCGTTCTAGTTCACCGGTAGACAGTATCGTGTCTGTAGTCATTTTACAAACTACATAAATGGACTATGATTCAGGAATTGCCAGAGTTTGATACCATTTCCAACGTCCGGTATATCAGGATTCATTCATAACAAGATTGCATTGGTTTTGGACTGTAACTCTATTCAAATAAGGCCCATATTTTCTCATAACGTGGAATCCTATCCCAGTCTTAGTGACTCGACGCTCAGTACGCCGTCACTCGTGTAGTGCAATGGACGCTATCGGAGGTCAAGTATCGAGTACTTGTACCATTGATCTCAACACACCAAACGAGCCTTCAACTTAATTTCTCTATACAGGTTTTATTTAGTCGTTCGTACCTATTTAAATGTTCTGATTACGTAATGTCTTCTTTTTTTTTTACTTTTGTAGTATTCGTTATATTATTTTTATTTAGGCTACTACAGGCGGACGTATATACATCGAAGATGGTCTTCTGTATTTTCAGTGTTTTGCGAATTACCGAATTACTTAAAAATTATGAAGATTTTCTGTAAATTGTTACTGAGCTCAACTCGATAACTTAGTAAAAAGTATCACTTATTATAATATGAGTAGCTCACTTGATGTCTTCTTGTCTATATCGTCCTTGAGAACTTCTTTAACTATGAGACCAACTCTAAAATAGTGAGAAAAATTATGCTTGCTGTTCCATATATTATTTTGTAGAGTCCAGAAAACATTTTTATAATTTGTTTTCGCATTTTCAAGGTGGACTAGATTAGTTGTGTTCAAGGATCAGAGACAGAACAACCACTTGTTCTTTTGTTTTCACTGGACTATTCAGTATAAATAAATTGGCAATTAATCTAATTGTGCCTTAAAACATTTATGTAAATTAATTTAATAGTAATAGTAGTTTCGAGGTGTAACAAATTTAATAGTACTTTTAAATTTGTTACACCTCGAAAGTCCGACTGTAGTGGCTGGTCTTTGTCTTTAGGTTATCACGGTTGTTCACTGCACTAAGTATTATTAACTACGGAATATTTGCTGTGGTTTTATGGTGGAACGAATTTCCAATATTTCGATGTAGTTTCATGCACCAAGTTAACGCGTAAACTGACGAGTAGGAAAGGAATGAGCTTGCCCGTGAATATGGTGCGTAAAAGTACATTCAAATATCGGAAATGAAAATAGTAACTGAAAATATTAGTGTAGTGGCCGTATTGTACTTAATTTAAAAAAATACCTGTATTAATCATCTCCCAATGGACAAATGTGGATTTATGACTTTGTATATTTAGTACAAGAGCACGTTTTAGTGCTTGTTTTATATTGAGTGGCAACAATTCTAGTTATGTATAGTGTATAGTCTAGTTCACTTTCAAATATGTATGTGTAATATAGAACACTGAAGGAATGCTACGGGTTTTCAATATCTGGCCTAAAAGATAAGTATTGCATTGGCTAGTAGTGATCCGCGGGTTTGCCTTCGTTCTTATAATTTCCCGTAGCTATAAAGTAGCCTGTGTTTAAGTCTAGACTATAATATATATCTGTGCCAAATTTCATCCAGATCCATTCAATAGTTTTTGTCTAAAAAGGTAACGAACATCCATCCATACAAACTTTCCCAATTATTTTATTACCTGGACTTTTGATGGTGAAGGCCGTCAATGTATGGAAGCTCCATACAAACAAGCAAATTGCCTACAAAAATATATAATAATTAATCTTGATGATATTTGTTGTAGGGTTAAATTAAAACTTTTAGCTTTTTATGGCGGGGAGAGTTCGTGAATGGAAACTACTCGGGTGAAAACGTAGGTAGCTACTGGTAACTTTTTCAAGCATATAGGTTGAATAACATATTACAATTTTTGTTTTGTTTATTCACAAATGTAAACCTTTTTTTAAACCGCATCGTCGCTTTTACATCAAGCGAAATAGCAGTTATTTCACCGCCATTTCGAATAGCAATAACAAATACGATATCATCTATCTATCTAGATCTTACCCCAGAGCAATATTATCACTCGTGCAAATATGTTACTTTTCAGGAGAAGCAATTAAGATTTTGCCATCATTGTGATTCGCGTCAAAGCCGCAATGATAGTAAGGGCCTCTTACGGAAACTATGTGTTCTATAAAAGCAGCATTCTCTCTACAAGTGAAGGGTGTTTAAGGACGATTGAACCCGTCATTCCAAAAAGGCCTTGTCACCCTTTTAAAAATATTACTTATCACATAATAGTATTACTTGTTGCGTTGTCCATATTTTCTGTATAAATGGCACATCTACGTATACCTCGAGTCAACTTTGATGCCAAACTAAAATTCCTGGTAAAGTTGCAATCAATACAAAGAAAATGTTTGAGTTTGTAAAATCTAGAAGAATGTATTACAAAAAATATTTAAATCATATTTTAATTTGTACTAATTAGAATTACTGACTTGTGTGTCCTGTTCGAAATTACGAATTCAATTATTACATACATATACCTAGGTATAAGTCCATTTTGTAAAAATCCGGGGCTGTCATGTGTTACGTGTTACGTTGGCATGTACATTTTTGAAAGTGAACATAATATATAATTTTGTAGTCTTTGTTTATTTTATGATATGAATATTCAATTCAGTGTGTGTATGCATTTGTTATTTTGTATAGTTAAGGTAATGAGTAATTAGATAAGTGTACATATAAGTTAAATAAATATTTTTGAAGTTAAATTATTGTGTTGTTTTGTTTGGGGGATTGACCTGCCGCCTTTTGATCGAAAGTGAAAAAGTGAATTAAGACGAATTCAGATTTAAACCAGTCTAGTAGTACTGCTGCCAGGATGTTAGGCAGGTAGGGAGATTTGCCCATTCCAACTTTTAGGGCTCAATTTTCAGTGCCGCAAAATGGAATGTAAGCGTGAAGAAAGACGACGTGCAATATTTTTGGCTCGTATATTATTTGCATGTTATAAAAATTGACATAAAGTTAATTATTCTATGTACAATTTCCAATTTCGCTGCAAAAAGTCCTTCCATTCTTTTCCGCGGCGGTGTAAATTGAGCCTTAATGGGGTTGCGCGTCTTGATTATCTCTAGACATTCTTCATGTGGGTAATACAGACGTGCTTAGTCTTGAGTGGTCACTTGGTCAGGTAGGTATGTATGGTGCAATTTTCACTTCATACACTTAGCAGATGTTATTTTAGTACCAGTTATAGAGAGCGATTTTGCAACTGCATCAATACCGCGTCGAGCTGACTGCGGTAGGAAAAGTTCCTCTAGAACTGTAGATTATTGCGTCAAGGCCGTGAAGTGGAGCGTTTTCGGATTGACAAACATACAAGTGTTAGGTACATTTCAGAAAAAAATCTTGTTTTATAATGGTAGGACACTTTGCAGACTTTGTTTTATGAAGTTCACCTACCACACCTTTCTGCTGCCAAGTAGGGCAATGTTTCTAGTGCTAGGCTTGGATTCTCCATTTCAAATAGCTGAATAACACTTCGCTGTTAAGGGCACTTGGGCAGGCTTGTCGCTTACCTCCAGCCCCGTGATAATATAACTATTATAAAACAAATTGGCAGTCACAAGACTACCGATAGACGTGAAAACTTATAACTCAGAATTTGATGCCTCAACTACGCGGCTGAAACCGATGGACGCTTCTAATCTGGAATAAATCTTCGAAGCATTGTCATCTAAATAAGTCTTCTAAGCATGGCCATGGCCCCGAGTTCACTCGAAGATTTCTTTCATTTACGAGCGTACTCTACCGTCAAGCAGTAATTTGCAAACATTATTGTGTTCCGGTTTGAAGAGCAAAGTTTCCAGTGAAATTACAGGCCATAGAAATGAAAGACCCACCTTACCAGCCACCACCTTTCTAGACCTTTGGTTTTTGTAGTGGTAGGACTCTTTGCAGAGTCCGTCTGGCAAAGTACCACACCTTTGCCAGTTATTCTACCACCAAGCAGTATTTTTCACAATTATAGAGACCGTTTGTGAATTACCTGCTGACTACCTTCGCAATTCTAGGTCAGATGTCTCAGTGAAATATGTTGATAAACAATTGGTAATTGGTGGCTCACCTTGCTCTTTGAGTCTTTGACTGGTCTAATGCCTTATTAAAATTTTATCTAAATGCTTTCCAAATGACCCTTCCTGACCAAAGTAACTTGGTAAGGTGCCAAAAGCCTCTGAAAATGTTGCATACTTGTGGAGGCGATATGTACAGCAAGGCACATATTGGTGGGATGCAGGGTGCTCCTTAATAGGGGTCATTACTCACAGCGCCATGACAGAGTACTTGAAATCATACGTGAAGCCATAGCTACTGAAAGGCTTCATTAGCTAGAGCACAAAAAGGATTGACAACAAACAAAATACAAATTAACTTTGTAAAAGAATGCTCAACTTCAAACTCCAAGAACAAGCCTTACTCAATCCTGGGTTCAGCACCTGAGTGGACTATTTTAATGGACACGTATGAAAACACTATAAAATTCCAAAGGAAGTGGGTGTTTCGTCATCCAGACCGCACATTTTCCTTTTTGCTACGAAACGCATAGTCCTTGTAGAACTTACCGTACCGTGGGAAACTAATTTACCTACCTAAAGACCACGCGATGAAGTACCTAAGTATTTATGACCTTCTAAACGAATTAACAAAAAAACGGCTATGTAGTTTATTTATACGCTGTAGAAGTAGGAGTGAGAGGTAATTATACCAGCAAAATCTCTCTATAACCTGCTGAAAGACCTTAGCTTGTCCAGAAATGTAGTAAGTTCTATACTAGAATGAGTATCTAAAGCTGCACTAGTAGGTTCATATCGGTTTTGGCTGGGCAGGGAGAGAAACACGAGTAGTGAATGTGAGTGTTGATGTACGTCGGAAAGGGGCCCCTTAAACCTATTTGGGATTTCTCTCTCTGCCACACGATTTCTCTCTCTAATACTTACAGAGAACGACTACCTATATTTAACAAAAAGCACCAAATTCTAAAAGTCAATTCTATCTGAAACTTTTGAAATGGATACGGTTACGGATACCTATATTCTTACTTCGGATATCCGATAGTTTCGGTTACGGAGCTCCATAACAACCATGGTAGGTAGGTACTCCTAAGGCTAATAAGGTAGGTACTCCAAGCCTCGTGTGCTAGTTTACAAGTTAGGACAACAACGAATTTGGTTTGTTTTCTTACCGCGACGAGATTTTAAGACGCCCAAACTAATTACCTATGCAGATTAAAATTTGTAAACTGTACCGTGATCATGAATGCCTGTGGAATGCCACTCTTCCAAGTTATAAATCAACCCAGTCTGAAGCTAGTTCTCAAGAAGAATAGATATGAGTCGAAGCTAAATTAGTTGGAACAGGTAGTTTTTTTTTGCATTCAGTTCATTTTGGACGCGTACCTCAACACTCCAGTAAGTACTAGCCTAAAATAAAATAGCCTCGTGTGAACAGAACTAGTTTGCTCCAATCTAGATCAGCAATCCAGGACACATTAAACAAGAGAACAAGCTTCCTATCCTCGCTTGAAAAACAAGCCTCGTGTAAGGCTGGCTCTACCAAAGCGGAGATGTGCGAGCGGAGACGAAATGTTTTTTAACAATCAACAGTTTTTTTTTTAGCTTTTATAGGAGATTGAAGAAGTGTAAAACTTCACCGCCATCTCGCCTGATGTAAAGCGACGATGCGGTCTACAATGGAGCGTGTGTGTGAAGCCACAAGCCACCAAGATTATAACTATCAGGAAAAACCCACTCAGGGAACTCATTCCACAGCCTAGACGTTTTCATCACAAAAGTAGAGTAAAATTTCTTCGTTCGTGTCTTTGGAACATCAACCATGAACCGGTGCCGCCTCTTCGAGCTAAGGGCAAAGTGGAATTAGATCATGCAGATCAGTTGTACACTCTCCGAAGTGTATCCGATAAGTTAGCAATTTTGCGGCGATGTTCAAGATTTTGAAGTCTTTTCCGCACTAGAGTGTCTTTGCCTATGAGACTTTTGGCACGCCTTTCGATCGATTCCAGAGCCTCAAACTGATACTTAGCCGACCCATCACAAAGGTGCGAACAGTACTCTATACAAGAGCGAATCTGTGCTGTGCTATAACAAAAGTAATTGTTCAGATTTGAAGTACTTTCGCACCTTTGAGAGGACACCTAGTTTTTTGGCAGCTAATTTAGCCTTGGACTCGATATACGAGCCAAAGTTGAGCGTGGATCTCAAGATGATCAGTAACCGGCACGGATACACCTCGAAAAGTAGGAGTCTGTTGAATTTTCGGAGAACAGACACTCCCTGCGTTTTTCCATCGTTAAACTTGTTAATTCGTTATTCACACAGCTCGTCTCTGCTCAGCTCCAGTGGAGATCACTAAGTGGAGATGTATTATATTTGTATGGCGCGACGAAAGCGGAGATATGAGCGGAGTCTCGCCGACGCGCAGCTGAGACAAGAAATGTACGCAGGCGACGTCGCGCGGCGTAAGGCACAGCTTCGGTGGAGTCACCCGAGGTCAAAAACGTCTCTTCTCGTCTCCGCTTTGGTGGAGTCTCAGCCTAACTCTGGTATTAAGGCCTGTAGGTACTGACCTACAGCTGAGCTATAGCGCTACTCTCCCTGTTCCTGTTTGTTCTCTATCTCATCTCATCGATCAAATATGTCAATAAGTAAGGATTTAATGATATAAATAAAAACAAAGAATAAAATTCAGTCCAAATAATTTAATTCTCGATAAAGTACTTTTGTCTATTGGAATGGTATTAGGGATTTACAATAACATAATAAAGTGACGAATTTGGCACTTCTAGTCATCAACTATATAAAATTATTCTGAGATTCAGATCTAATATAAATAAATGCTTTTTCGACGAACACAATCAGTTTTGTGTTTATCGGTTGGACGAATCTTCACATAACAACTTATTTACAATAATTACAAAATAATCTGTATTTACGACTATGAAAGGTCACACGTACATTACAACGATCCGACGTCAACTCCACTAAGTATCTTCCTAATAAATAACATAAATGTTTTTCTCTAAATATCGAAACAACAGAATTCAATTTAAACATATTAAACTCAAACAGTTCACTAATTATAACAAAATTAATAATAAACGAATATACATATCATCGATGCCTGTATATAGATTTGGGTTGATGTTATAAAAAAACATCAAAATCGTGTGACAATTGGCGGTGCTATTGCCGACTATCGCGTAATAGAACAAAAAACCATCAACCGAATTGAGAAAATTCTCCTTTTTTTTTGTCAGCATAATAGGTTAATAGGACAAGACGTCACTGCAATGACATCAATTTAATAGTCTACGATATTGAGGCACACTATATTTGCAGAGCCCGCTCCCATATAGATTAAGTCTAGTTTAGCCATCACACTTTTCTGTAGTGAGTGTTGCATCGTGTGGAGTGAAATGATAAAGTCGGTGTAATGTGCGAATACCTTAACTTAGTAGTATAAACCACAAACACAGAAAGAAAAATAAAATATCATTAAACAAAAATAAATTCATAAGTTTCTTGTAAAATAATGTAAACGCAGCTCAATCTATACAGATATCCTGTGATGTATATTTCAGTTACTTGCCAATTCTTATTATATCTATAGACAAAAATTTATTTAATGATATGATCGAATCTTTTGTCATTAGGTACTTAGTAAATAATTATAATATATTTTTTGAATAAATAAAATCACTAACCAAATCAAACAAAGTAAATAATTCGTCTCAGTGGGACCATTCTGAAACCATCGTTTTAAAAAAATGCAATAAAAATGAGCATTTTTATAACATTTTATACAAATGCTTCAAAGTACTTCCTAGCTTCGTTGTAATGGGTCCCAGTTATACATATGTTTACATTATTTTCCGGTCCTAAGCTGGATTATGCAGAAAGGGAATTCTAAAACTCCAAGGTGTCCTCTAATGAGTTTGAGAACAATTTCGGAGAGATAACGTCCCCTAGTCTCGCTCCTCGATGCACGTGGATATCCTTCGGCTGCGATTTTTTAACTTGAACGGTCATAGTTGCATCTAACCAACTAAAACAGTAAATACTTTTCGTTTTTTAATTGATTTTAAACATTATTATTACCCCGCGACTAAGATATTCCCTTTCTGTGGAAACCAGTAATAAACCCATATAATAAAAATTTGAAATCTGACTACAATTTTAAGTTACATAAAATAGGCTAGAAGCTTTACAATAATTTCATTTACTTAAGTGAAATAAGGCAAATAGTACATAAATATCCTATGAATGTAATAAACTATTGTTATATCTACAAGATCAAAACTTAGCGGTTTATTATCTAAGTTCTAATTTTGATAAAACCCTTATAAAATCTTTGCAGATTTAACAATAACAATAAAGTTTAAGAAATATTAGCTCTAACTAATCTCACAAACTATACCGTATTTACATTTTGACTCATAAATGTGTATATACTCGTGACTAACGCAAAATAATGTGTACGGCATCGAAATTGGACATTGGGTTAAAGTGAAAAATCTATTTTAAAAGGTAAACAAAAAATATATAAGAATATCCAAGTTCTCCGTCGCTCTGGCGAGACATGCGTAAGAGCAAAAAAGACAATGCATGAAAATAATTATTCCTATTTTGATGTGATCGAAAAATAAATTCTGAGACATTTTTTACTATCAAACAAAGTTACCAAATTTTACAACTATGTAACAAAGTTAATGTTAGAGAGCTGCCATACAATAGAGTTGTTAAAGTATTATTCTGAACTAGGGAAAACTCGAAGTCAAAGCGAGAGTACCCAGAAGGTATCGTTTTACAAAGGATAAATGCGAAATATTATTAAGACCTTTGGAAATGCAATCTTGGAACAGAATAACACGGTCTGCGATGGAACTATCGCGTCTGTAATGGAACTATCTCGTCTATAATAGACTGGATCGTCTGTAATGGAACTGTATCCTCTATAATGGAACTGTATCCTCTATAATGGAACTGTATCCTCTATAATGGAACTGTACCCTCTATAATGGAACTAGATCGCATGTAATGGAACTGGATCGTCTGTAATGGAACTCTATCGTCTTTAATGGAACTGTATTCGTTTTATAAATGGTAATGTAAATACAACTATATATCAGCCGAACGAGGCATGCTTTATTGACCATTGTGTGCAATGTTTAATAAAAAACGTGAGAAACCGCTTATTTTATATGCGATTTTGAGATTGGCTCAATAGTAACAGTTGTTCATATACTGAGTCCAACAAAGCCCTTTCAAGTTTCAGATATATTCTGAAAAACTTGTATTTATCTCGAATTTAAATAACTTTTCCCAAGCTTTTGGTAGGTAATTTTTCAGGTAGCTGACATTTCCGAAGACAAGTTGCGTTATACACAAATGATATGAATCAAAACGTAAACAGCCCGTGCGAGTGCGCAGATATCACAACAACCGTGACTACACAGTGAGAGTACAAGATATCAACACTCCTTACGCTAGCGAAATACGTACAAGAAATATCTCTCGTAAATGGCAGTTCGATTAACTCTAATTCATAATCGGTGTTCGAGGCGACGATGGATTTACTTGAGAATGCGATTGTTAAAATTACGCACGCGTACGTAACGTTTCGGAATCATTGACGTCGCGAGCACGCAATTGATAGATATAATAATTTCTTAAATCGGCTATTTAGGGATGAACTTTCCGACGCTGATTGAAACTTCATCATACGTTAGCTGGTATTTTGATACAATAGTCACTTACTAGACAGCCCTGAAGGCCACAGATTGAAAGTCCTACCGTAACCAGCCGAGGTGTGCACTATGACGTAATATTACCGACCATTCGTATAAAAACGAGTCATGACTATCGCTATGTACACAGACATGCTTTATATATTTAATGGTTCATTTTTTCCGTCAACGCATTCTCGTGAGTGAATAAAGTGACTTGTCAATTCGAACACCTTTAAATTTTAGTTGTAAAACGACTCCTGAAAAGAATCATGTTTTTGCGAAACTAAGGTAAGTAGATAATATAATGTAATTAATATAATGCGGCACTTTTATACACAGTTTGACGCCGATTGCGTGAATTCGCGAGTAATATGGGTACAAACCAGCTCACACAGAAGTGTAAACGCAATCAGAATCACATATAAATACCAATAATAACACCGCATTTTGCAGTCTTCTGCAAAATGATTTTTAAATATGTTTGTTACTAAAATAAGCACCAAGGCAGTTACAATTTAAAATAAATTCAATATCAAATTATCAAGTATTTTAATTTCTATCATAATCCACGACGGAAAGTAACGTCGTGGTTATACATTGGAGTATTGCTACCGACAGCCACTGGACCTTATGCACACTTTATTCTTTAAAAATAAAACACAATCAAACAAAATAATGCACATAATTCATCTAATGGCGTAAAAGTGGCAAAAGTACAATAGCTGCAAAACACGACTCAAAACGCTATTAAGTGATACATTTTCATCACAAAAACCATCGGAAACAAAACCCATCTAACTTTTCCATATACTTCCAAACGTCTTCTGTTAAATGGTTACTCTCGTATTTCGAGATAAAACAATTTAGCCTACTCGACTCATTATATTAAATTTAATAATGAAAATTGTGACAATACTAGTCGCTGAATTTCTTCAAAATATTTATCTAGGGAAACTCTAAGGTGAAACTCTAAGGTAATGCGCAAACGGTACAAGCTACCAATGAATATTTGATGTCTATAGACCCTAGATAATCTATGAAATCATGCACTCTTTGCGCAAACGTAGGTATACGTTTTAAATGTTAACTGGACACATTACTCTCAAAATACTATAGATTTTTCCGCACGATTCCTTTGTACCAGTCGTAAGCAGATAAGGTGTATGTTAGATATGGCGACATAGTGATGTGCTGCGACAAAACTATGAGGCTTCCACAAGAGCGATCAGACCCGTGCTTTCGGTGTAAAGCGTTTGTTCTAACTCTATACATATATGTAAACTCTTTGTTGGAAACTAAAAGTTAAAGTCTACGTTTGCGCAGCGCCTTTGAGTTTATTTTTAGAATGTTGTATTTCGATTCTCCATCTAACAAAGTAAAATGTACCCACAGCTTATTGTTTGTCCGGTGACAGATGTATATGCAATTTATCCAACGACGCAGCAGCGTATCTATGGAACGTATATTGGTTCGTTTGAGCTAGAAAACTTGCGTGATTCAGGTCTCAACACGATATGTCTTCTGATTGGCAGTTATGTTTTTGACTCCTATTAGTAGTTTGATTACTAATGTTATTAGTCGATTTTTTGTGTACAAACTGTGTCAACTCAACAATTTCAATAAACTAGCTCTCATGAGTAAAATCACACGAAAAAACATACCCATATAAATCATCTACACTATCCGAATCGTATCAAATAAAAACACTAAAATTTACGACGCAATACTTACTTGAGCAATGTTTACAAGGGAATACAAATTATTACATACATTTATGTATTGTCAACGATTCACAGGAGCACATTATTCATGTCGATAAGTTAAAATCTAATAGATATAAAATTTCAGATATAGGAATAAGGAATATTATAATCTGATATCTAACGAGAGGGGAAGACTGGTTGGTCTATCGTTGTCACTTCTGAAAAAGAACAAGAAAAATAAAAGTTTAATTTTATGTTTGAGAGTCATTTGCTAAATTAAATACAGCAGCTAGTTATTGTAATGGGCCGGATAACTTTGAGAAACTGTGCACGAAAACAATTGAGTGGGGCGATGCGACGTGGTATCATGGGAATTTAACACTTTGGTCCTATAAAATATTTAAAAAAAATCAGTTGTACTGTATAATACATAAACTGAGACTACTTGCCTTGCTCCCGTCTCTTCCATTTCAAGCAAAAATAAGGGATATAATCTTTCTCGTAACTACGTCACCGCTTTCTAAGCGGATCGGCAGTCGCCATTCTCCCGACCTGAAGCTGCGGCGCGGTGTCAGCTTCCAATTTCGGAGGGGGTCACCAAAAACCAATACTAATACAAAATGTAGAGAGATAATAATACAAAGAGTAAAATACATATACTTAGCGGCGGCGCCCATAGTTTTACTCCCGTAGTTCTCGTTGCTATGATTTTCCGGCGATATAGAGCGCACCATATTACCGTGTGTGGTGGTGACGTCACTAGCTGTCGGTGTCGCGGTGCTGCCTCGTCTGCCACTTGAAGTCGACCTGCATGAGCCACTGTTGCGAGCGCGCCATATTACCGTGTGTGGCGGTGACGTCACTAGCTGTCGGTGTCGCGGTGCTGCCTCGTCTGCCACTTGAAGTCGACCTGCATGAGCCACTGTTGCGAGCGCGCCATATTACCGTGTGTGGCGGTGATGTCACTAGCTGTCGGTGTCGCGGTGCTGCCTCGTCTGCCACTTGAAGTCGACCTGCATGAGCCACTGTTGCGAGCGCGCCATATTACCGTGTGTGGCGGTGATGTCACTAGCTGTCGGTGTCGCGGTGCTGCCTCGTCTGCCACTTGAAGTCGACCTGCATGAGCCACTGTTGCGAGCGCGCCATATTACCGTGTGTGGCGGTGATGTCACTAGCTGTCGGTGTCGCGGTGCTGCCTCGTCTGCCACTTGAAGTCGACCTGCATGAGCCACTGTTGCGAGCGCGCCATATTACCGTGTGTGGCGGTGACGTCACTAGCTGTCGGTGTCGCGGTGCTGCCTCGTCTGCCACTTGAAGTCGACCTGCATGAGCCACTGTTGCGAGCGCGCCATATTACCGTGTGTGGCGGTGACGTCACTAGCTGTCGGTGTCGCGGTGCTGCCTCGTCTGCCACTTGAAGTCGACCTGCATGAGCCACTGTTGCGAGCGCGCCATATTACCGTGTGTGGCGGTGACGTCACTAGCTGTCGGTGTCGCGGTGCTGCCTCGTCTGCCACTTGAAGTCGACCTGCATGAGCCACTGTTGCGAGCGCGCCATATTACCGTGTGTAGTGGTGACGTCACTAGCTGTCGGTGTCGCGGTGCTGCCTCGTCTGCCACTTGAAGTCGACCTGCATGAGCCACTATTGCGAGCGCGCCATATTACCGTGTGTGGTGGTGACGTCACTAGCTGTCGGTGTCGCGGTGCTGCCTCGTCTGCCACTTGAAGTCGACCTGCATGAGCCACTGTTGCGAGCGCACCATATTACCGTGTGTGGCGGTGACGTCACTAGCTGTCGGTGTCGCGGTGCTGCCTCGTCTGCCACTTGAAGTCGACCTGCATGAGCCACTGTTGCGAGCGCGCCATATTACCGTGTGTGGCGGTGACGTCACTAGCTGTCAGTGTCGCGGTGCTGCCTCGTCTGCCACTTGAAGTCGACCTGCATGAGCCACTGTTGCGAGCGCGCCATATTACCGTGTGTGGTGGTGACGTCACTAGCTGTCGGTGTCGCGGTGCTGCCTCGTCTGCCACTTGAAGTCGACCTGCATGAGCCACTGTTGCGAGCGCGCCATATTACCGTGTGTGGCGGTGACGTCACTAGCTGTCGGTGTCGCGGTGCTGCCTCGTCTGCCACTTGAAGTCGACCTGCATGAGCCACTGTTGCGAGCGCGATCGGGAGCACGCTCGGAGGACCGGCTTCCACACGTCGCCGGTGTCCGGCTTGTCGAGGCACATGCCCGTGTTCGTGTGCTTTATCGCGCGCGTCTGTAATTACACGCAAAATTAACATTTCTGTTGAGGATGACAACGGCAACGGACGGCTTCGGGGATGTTTTTCTTTACCGTTTCAAGATAGCGGCACATGACTTTCGAAAAAACAGTGGTGCACGTGGGATTTTAACCTGGAGCTTCTGGATCCGCAGTCGCCATTCTCCTGACTAGACCAGCCGTAACTTAATAGACCAGCCGTAACAGTTCAGCAAAGAGATAAATCCAATCAAGAGTCAAAATGATTACTACTAATTATTATTACTATTACTAGCGCTCGTCACCCAAATTTCAAATGTAAGATGGCCGCCACCACAAAATGGCGAATTATTATTTTTCACTACTCCCTTATTATGGAGATCAAATGAAAGGGCTTGACTAATAGAATACTGTATAAATTTCAAACCCAAGATACTCGGGGGTTAATCAACATTTTTAATTTTGTTCTTTGGAGACTATGTACTATGACGATGACTATACTATTTTGTTTTTTTTGGTACAATGTAGTTTTGCTATTAAAACAAGAAGTACAGCGAAGAGAGTGAGTACCTTGGAGTCGTACGTCCACTCCTGGTTGCCGCGCATCCCGTGGCAGCGGATCAGCTTGATCGGGCCGCGCGGGCTCGCGGCGTCCAGGCAGTTGTCGTCCGACATCACCTGCTGCCGCTTCGTGTAAGCGAACACCTGACGACCGACGGCGAATGATTACAACCATTTTATAAACATAACACTTTTTTACACTCGTATTACTGACATAGTACCTGGGTGACCGAGCTTTGCTCGGTTTAAACACTGAGTATACTTAGATACCTACAGATAAGGAAGAAAGGGCTCCCAGTAATAGATTTTCTAAAAAAAAAGCAGGTACTTGACAAAAAAAAGAGGAGCCGTCTGGATTCTAAGCCGGATCTACTAATTCATGACCGCCCAACTTCCGTCTGAGCTATTATACTGTCACACGACGTCGCGAAATTTACCGTCGCATTATGATGTTAATGTAACAGTTTTTCGTTGTCTAAAACGCTCATAAAATTGCCTTTTTTAATGAAACCTAAGCTAACCTAACCTTTTTATGATCTAACTAAGATCGATTTATCGTATCCGAAGCCCCCCCGTATACATAATTTCATGAAAATCGTTCGGACCGTTTCCGAGATTTAAATCTTGTATATTTATATAGATATATACAAGAATTGGTCGTTTAAAGTTATAAGATAAATTCAATTTATTTTAATTTTTGCTATAATTTGACATGATCATGTGATACAATAATTATACAAGACTTGACATTTATTCATTATAATTTAACCTGTTGTATTCAAACAGTTGTATTTCAACATTGTTGAACCTTTTTTGATAACATGTTGTATTTTCCTATGGAAAGCTAATGTAATTATTTAGTTTGTAAATCAATATAATTGTGTAAAGATATAATTAAACACGGTATTGAATCACGAACAAAATGTTAGGTTCGCGATAATCCCGTAAGTATCCGTACCTGGTTGCCACCCATGCCGTGACAGTATCCCATGCCGAGGGGCTGGCCTGCCTTGCCGCCGAGCGTGTCGAGGCAGTTCGATGTCTCGGCGTTACGGATCTGAAAACAATGACGACGAATATGTATTACAATGAAAGTTAAGTCAAAATATCATCGGCGGCCATCTTGAATATCGATTCAAGATGGCCGCCTCCACAAAATGGCAGACAAAATATTTCTTCACATCCCTCAATATGGGTATCAAATGAAAGGGCTTGGCTAGTAGAATACGAAACATTATTACAAATTTCAAATCCAAGAGTGCCACCACCACAAAATGGCGAATTATTTTTCTTTTTTCTTTTCTCCCTCAATTTATGGGTATCAAATGAAAGGACTTGACTTAGTAGAGTGTTTGACAAATTACAAATGTGAGGTAACCGGGGGTAAATCAAAATTTTTAATTTAGTTCTTGTATCTCATGAAGCGTCTTACTTGTGGTGACATAGTGTAAAAACACGCTAAGTATTTTTGGGTGAAAACGAATAACTTCGCCCGTGTCTGACGCAGTATTGTGAGCGTCAAACATTGTTACATTGCAAACACATTGTTAGTAAAGCTCGCGTCAATTCTTGAGATAAAAAAACTACTAAATTTTCATTTTTGTACAATTGACATTCCTGGAACATTCGTTAAAAGAAAGGGGTTTAATGCTCACCTCGCCCAGATAGTAGTAGTCCAGCGGCATCTGACTCTCGGGGTAGATGTTCTCCAGGTACCAACGGAAGCTCTTGCACTTGAGCCGGTCACGAAGCGCCTTCCGCTCGGTAACGTCTCCCACAGGCACGTTCAATGCACCTAACACGTAGTCACATTATTGGAACACTTGTATAAACTAATAATTGCAGCACACTAACAAGTTACCATGTCTCTCTGACTCTACAGACACAGTTTTTGTTTTAGCGAGACTACGCCATTTTTTTATACATCCATGCAAGTTACTAAGTAACATTTGAAACTTTCGCGAGGATTCGTGATTCCAATTTGACTCACTTGTTATGAGACTACATACTACACTAGCAGAGCCCCGCAGTGTTATGCGCGAAGTTCCAAATTGCAACCCAATCCATTTAGCCGACGTGATTGAGCAACAAATACAAACTTAAACACGTACAATTTAGTGCCTGCGTAATCTTTGTATCTGTTGTTGCTGTCGGGTTAAGCTGAGTACTGAGTTTCGAATTTATTATCCGACTGAGCAAAGTTAGTTCTTCTACGTTAGGTTTTATTGTATTTCTTTGACACGTCTTGCAGCGTAAATGATAAAACATACCATTTGAATCATATTGATGATAGAAATGACAGAGTAGAACATTTAAAGTAAAAACAGAAAAAGTAAAGTCTCTTTCTTACTTATTAGGGTTGCTTAGCTAATAGATTGATATACTGCTTCTACGTACTCTAGCCCAAACTATAACCTGCCTAACTTCAGGCATTGAGACAAGTACAAAGTGTCATTGACCTAAGTTTCGACCTTGTTTCGTAGAGGCAATATATTGTAAATTAAGTAATTATAATTATTAGCAGTTAATTATTGTTAAATACATTACCGACTATTATTAGCTGCAAAGCACATCCAATAATAACCCAAACCAAACAATAAAATAAAATACGAATGAAAGTACCCTTAACATACCAGCGATAAGTAAATACATAAAGCAAATAGCAATTATTTATTATTAGCTACTAATGTGATGCATAAAAATATAATTGTTACATTCGTGCAATAAATATGAAAACACTTGGTATAACAATGAACAACTGTTTTCATCAATTAATTATTTTTTTATTACTTGTTCATTAGCAAGCGATAATAAAGTCGGTTTATCTTTTATCATTGTTATTAATTAATTTATCTAGTTTCCGGGACCTATAAGACAATGTTTATAATTAACGTAATCGAAAAAAATTGTCAATCGAAATGGAATTTAAACCATCAAAACAATACGCATAAGTGTTTCATTCCAATCCGGATGTGAAATTTTATATTTTCTGATCGAAACGATCGAAGTGAATTTCAGAAACTTTTTACAACCGTATGTTCAATAATAGACTTAAGAAGAGGAATTTTACAGCCATAAGATCAACACATCAAGAGGCTTATTGTTTTTGTCAATAATAATAGGTTTGCACTTGACCGCCATCTCGTCACAGATAATGCGCTCAACGATACATAGTGCTTTTCTAGAAGAATCCGATTCACTCTACACTTGAAGATACCTAGATCATATCCATCAGGGAATATCTACTCAGGTAACGTATTCCACCGCCATTGTCACAGGTCTAAATTCGATAATTTAGAAAATTCCATTTCATGTACTTGCAAGAATACCGCAAACCAGGTTTGATAGAAAGAAGCCGAAGACCTAGTTTGATAGACAGAACATTACTTAAGCAAATTTCATTTCGAATGCTTTCCGGAGTTGTGAACTGATTTGACGAAAAGAAAATCTCTTAAGGTAATTCCATTTCGAATACTTGCATGACTGCCGCAAACCTAGTTTGGTACAGACTGGTTCGACAAAAAGAAAAGTGCTAAGGAAGGTTCACTTCGAGTGTCAGCCGTTTAGCCGCGAACCTGGGTTGATATTGTAGTAGAAATGGCGCCACTCGTCGAGCCAGACGTCGGCCAGGCGCGCGTTGTTGTGGTTCACCACGCGGCCGGTGCCGCCCGGGAACGAGTAGGGCGTGGTCTTGCGGAAGACGTGGCCGACGTGCGCGCACGGCGCTATCTCCAACCGGCCGCCGCACATCCACACCTTAACGCCCGATAACGTATACTGACCATATGCATGTGCTAACCGAGCCCTAGTGTCTTTAGTCGGAGTAGTAACTACATTAACTTCCCCTGAAGTCTACAGGTGTTACCAGGCGCCCAAACCCGGTAAGAGTACTCAACCTCCCCAAATATTGAGGAAGGACGAACACGAATGATGACACCTAGTTAACTCCGTGGAACTTTTTCATGCTACCGAGCTCTAGTGAACTTACACACTTCATATTGTTTTTAAACTTACGCGATTTAAACACGTAATAAACACTATAAATAGGACTCCCCTCACTTCCCCTGAGCAGTGTATCCATGCGCTCTGTAAGGAGGTTCGCGTCGACACCGGTACCCAACCTCCCCAATATTGAGGAAAGAAGAACACATAATTTCTTCAATCATTATCATCACATCGTTGTCGACCATAAAATACAGACATCATGTCATGATGATGCTAGTAACTACGTGGAACTTTCTGGCAGAACATTTTTACACGTCTGACATGCTAAAACTTCCAAATCTTCCAAATGAGTCACAAACTCAATTATACATATTTTATATGTACATACTCGTATACCTATTGAAATTGAACAACAAAAATAACTACAGATATGTAATTTTCAAGATCGCATATGCATATGGTCAGGTACGTTTCTATGTTCACTCAATGTTCGCGGCTGTTGTTAGTAGTTAGAGTGAATACAAAACAGCCCCATGATTGTTTAGTGATTCGGCCCGTGAGCATTGTTGTTGGTCAAGCGGCCGTCGGCTATAAATACACTCGTGTTAGAAAGCACACATCACATGTTAGTATACAGTACAGTTGTGTAACAAATCCTTTCAATGTAGGAAACACTTTTTTATTGGTTAGCCTATATTTTAAAAAGTGAAGCAAAAACTGTGTTTTTAAGAAAATTGCTGGAATGAAATTTCGAACACTTGTAGTTTCTGTAGAAAAGGAGTTCAGTTTTATTGTTTTTTAATAATGCGTGAAAAACACATTACACATGTATTTGACATACACATAAATACTCTTTTGTTAATTCTTTAAAGTCTATGGTCAAATAAAGATTGATAAATATTGCTTTATGGTCAAATTTTGACCACTTGACGACCACTAGTAACAATAAACTCTTCATTAAAACACACACAAACAAAATAAAAAAAGTAAAACCTTTGAAACTATCGGGAGAGGTTCTTGATTGGTTATTACCAGCTAAATTATTACAAGCTCAATAAATTGATTTGATTTGATGTTTTAAGAGCTGCAGAGTGAGGAACATCCTGACGATGCACATTGGTTGAGGGTAACTTCTGCACCCTTTACCCAACACCAGAGAAAAAAAACGATTAAGAAGTTGGTAATTGCTTATTAATTGCTAAAAAGAAGCCCACAGTGCGCTTTATCTTAGCGCAGATTTCATTTTATTAATAACTGTAATAATAATAGCTTTCTTTTTTATTATCGAGGGTTAGACTGTCTTAAACTAAGTTGATTATATGGCTACACTAGATACTTGTTTCCTCATTCCTCATCCTCTCTAGTTTTATTTCAATGCCGTTTTAGAAAGTCATCGATTTGTTACACAACTGTAATGAAACGTACAATATTAAAACAAAGAATATAAAAATGTTATTTTAAAAAATCTAGAATTTCATTTTAGACGTCCATTTGTATGTAAATATGCTGATACTAGTACTATGAAGAAAAGCCAATTTGGCCAATGATAATAATTTAGCATGATATTGTTGAAAGTCTAAAACAAAACTCAGTAAGTATAGCTTCATATTTTTAAGCTCTTAAGCAATAATTGTTTTGAGATCTTAGGGTTGATCAATGAAATTATTAATTTATTATGGAACATGTACCGTGGTTGTTCTCTCGACAGAGTATCTAATAAAATAGATTATGTGTGTATAAGTAAATATCATATCAATAAAATAAGATTGTAGCCCGTAAGTAATTCCCCACGAAAATACAAATATCTTAAAGGCTATCAGAGTTAATAATATACGAATCTAATGCAATCATGCCTACTTTCAGGCCTAAATTACAAAGTTAAATATCTTTATCTAGTAAATGTGTTAATCTTTCCATTAGCAAACGCTGATAGGTGTTAGTTCTACGAAATATATGACAAGTGGATTATAACACATGTTAAACACAGGATGTGACTTCGCTGTTAGAGATGTTATCAAAATACCAGTTAGTAATTAAAATTGGTAGTCAATTTATCGATAGTACGATACTACTGCTGGCGTATTCTGTTAGAATATTCTATTAAGCCATGAATAGACAGAGAGCTATTGAAAATTAATACACTTCCGATCTCATTCACCAACGTCTAATAGGTTAAGGTAAAAAGGTTCTGGTTAAAAATGTTCTCCTCCGTTTTGGAGCATGATTCGCGCAAAAACACTGGATAACCCTGTTAGTTGACGAACAGGAAATTTCATGTGTAAAATAGCTCTTTGTCTAGAAAGGATTGCTGTGGTTAATTCGATTCATTACGTTTAGTTTCAATTAAATCTCTTTATGTTCTCATTGCTTCTGCAAAAGAAGAAGCGAAACAAGGAGAAGTAAAAATAAAAAGTGACAGAATCGAAAATATGAAAGGATCGAGTTATAAAAAGATAACTAGAAAAACATTATAATATGTTTTCAATTCTCAACAAGTGAACAGAACATGCAATCATATTAGGTGCAGTTTTCAGATTTCCTTTAAAAAAATTAAGTGTAACATACCGAATGAGAAAACGAAACAGAACAAACACAATACAACACAGACAGTACAAAGATGAAAAAAGAAGCAAGGACAAATGAATGGGCATGCAAGACGAACGAATGCAGCTGCAATGGTTCAGTTAAATGTTAAAGCTAAGTTAGATATTAATTCAAATAACTTCATGTTAGTTCCCAAGCCACAACAAAACTTTAGGATCGTGCTAACAAACTGCTAACATTTTGCACCCCTCACTTATCAATAATCGCTCTAGTAAAACCTTATTTTTAAACTAAGACAGTTTGCTTTCCGCGTTGCGGTAAATTAAAACGAATTTTAGTAAATTTAAAGATTTCAATTTTTTATCTGTTAAAGCATTCCTTTTATATGGAGGAGTATTGGCAGCCCAATAAATGTCCTCACTGCTGGGACTCGGGGCCTTCTCTCGAATGGAGAGTCAGGGTTATAACCATTAGTAGATTAGATATGGAGTAGTATTATGGGGAAATGTTCCCGTTTCTATCGACAAAGATTTAATTAGTGATACAATGTTAATTAACTACTATTAAAAAGTGGAGCATCAAAATGCTAGCAGCCGTGGCACTGTCGTCCGAACCTGGGTTCATGGCGTAATAGAACTGCCCCCACTCGTCCATCCAGACGTCCGCGACGCGGGCGGCGTTGTGCAGCACCACGTTCTGGACGCCCCCGGGGAAGGAGTAGGGAGACTTGTCGCGGAACACGTGGCCCACGTGCGAGCACGGGATTATCTCCAGGATGCCGCCGCACTGCCACACCTTGCCACCGGACGGATATGTTAGCTACTGATCTTTAGTGACCAATGGCATTTGCACTGGAGTAGCCTCTACTGATTACTGACTGGCGCAGAAGGCGCAGGGCCCTACTAATATTACCGTACCGCACTGCCATATTTTGCCACCGGTACGGATATCTTAGCTACTGATCTTTAGGGACCCATGGCAGTTGGCCTGAAGTAGCCACTAACTACTGAAATTTGGGCTAGCGCAGAAGGCGCAAGGGCCCTACTAATCTAATCTTACCGTACTGCACTGCCACATTTTGCCACCATACGGATATATTAGCTACTGATTTTGAGAGACCTATGACAGTTGGCCAGAGGTAGCCTCGACTGATTACTGACTAGCGCAAAAGGCGCAGGACTCTACTAACATAACCTAACTTTACTACATCTCGTATGGCACAAGGACATTTCAGACGGTACGAGCGTGTTAGCTACCCATTCTGATACTCCCGATTTTTTGGAACTTAATTACGCTTCTGGGACGCTATTTCGGGTCTGGAGTACTACTTTTGACAGTTCTGTGTCTATTGGGATATGTTTATCGTGAACGAAAAGACACACATAATTTTTTACTGTTTAAACATTACAAAAACTAAAAGTGCTCTCTAGATATCTTTTTAGCTTACGGGAATATCTGCATAGCTCTACAGCACGTCTATTTGCCGTAGGGATACCCAAAACACTATTTCTCGATATAAGGACTGATTATTATTACCAAACAACAACGTTTAGAAGTATTTGTAAAAAAGTGTCAGCGAAAAAAGCTGATTTTAACCCACCTATCATCCTATTTTAATAAATTACATTTTTAGACTATATAGGCTACGGGCTGTATTTAATAATATTCGCTTGTGTTATGACTCTCACATACAAAAGTAGTAAACCATTAAACAAACGATTGTGTCCCTACATCCCATTGTCTTACGACTGAGAGTTGTTCATAACAGACAAGTACTTCTACAGTGTACTAGACTTACAACCCAACTGCAACCCATATCTACCTAAATCGTATAGTATAAACTCTGGTACCGTCTATTACAATCTTATTGCGATGATTTTACTATGTAGTTGACGATCAACAAACCGTGCACCGCGACCACAAACAATATTCGTTCGCGGTTCTGACATTGGTATAAAGATTCCATCAAATAATTATAAATAAATAATCGAAGATTATGTAGCAAGATCATTGCAGTAAGATATCATACTATATGGACCTTAGCGCTTGATTTTTCAAACCCTTACTATACCTACGTAACTTTTTTGTTATCTTACAAAACACACGAAGCAAATATCAATCTATTCATTTCGCGCGGGTGAAAGAAAATTTCACAACGTGCGACAAGCATAGATTGATGTCCGCAGCGTGGAATTGATGCGATATCAACAAAAAAAAACCTTAATTTCAAACAGGCTCAGAAATGGTCCAATTTAAATAAACAGTTGATGCAACTATCAATAGACAAAGGTTCACAAATAGAACAACTCACAAGCAAGAGCAATGCTCCATGAATCATACAAAACACACGAAGCAAATATCAATCTATTCATTTCGCGCGGGTGAAAGAAAATTTCACAACGTGCGACAAGCATAGATTGATGTCCGCAGCGTGGAATTGATGCGATATCAACAAAAAAAAACCTTAATTTCAAACAGGCTCAGAAATGGTCCAATTTAAATAAACAGTTGATGCAACTATCAATAGACAAAGGTTCACAAATAGAACAACTCACAAGCAAGAGCAATGCTCCATGAGGTGGTAGCCTTCTTTTGATAGTTGCTTCAACTCGTCGACAGCGCGATTGACTAAAATTTGCATTTTACGATACCCTTGGTCTTACTCGTAGTTCTGAGTTAATATTTGATCCTACACTTCGAGTAAGATGGTCACGTTACCCGGAAGCTCATCTCGAGGTTCTCCCCGCCCCAGATGTCCATGCCCTGGTCGTAGGATCCGATTTTGTAGAAATAGTCCTTGTCGATAGCGAAGAGACCTCCGGCCATTGTGGGCGTGCGAAGCGGAGCCGTGCGGTCGCCGCCGCGACGCTGCATCTCGCGCTCAGGGACACGATACCTGGAAGAAGAGGACAAGAACATTGTCGTTGGGAGTCTATAAAATTAGTGTAGAAATACCAGCTACTAGTAGTACCAGCGCATCACATTCTAGCGCACTAAATTCTTTTGATAGGATTCAAAATGTCTGTCTGAAAACCAAACGTTGTTCCACTAAATTAATCTTAGTTTGGTCACCCAAAATAAGATTTCCATAAACAAAGTCATTCTTTAACACATACACAATACTAGGCATGGGCAACACAAAGGTAGAAGTTGTATTTAATAATCCGGTTGTCCCCGTGACAGAAATATAGTGCTGTCATGCGCCGGAATCACCTTTCCGGTTTTCTTTTGAGCGTCGTTGTCACTCAAGATTTATCAAGGGTAATGCTATAACCTACCGCGTTTGCAAGCAATAATGTTAACGGACTGTTCTTATTTCAGAATTGATGATAGTAGAGGTAGAGGTGTCTTGTACTGCAGTTACGAACTTAACTTCATTAAGTATATAGCAGCATTAGCAGCCTAGGGTGCACTCGAGCTCATTTGCGAGTAAAGAAAAGCAAGCTGATAGTACAAAACTAAGGTACGAGAAACACAATTAGATACATGTTTACTGTCAAAAATGATCATCATCATCATTATCAGTCCACTGGACTGGACGCAGTCCTTCACTCCTCTCCTTACCCTCTCTCGTACTCGACTATCGTCCTTTACCCTCCTCAGAGTTTTGTTCCTAACTGCCACTAACTCAACTCTTATATTGTCTCTCCACCAAATCACTGGGACCCGTAGGTACTATTTTTAGCCGATTCGCGATCTTTACTCTAGAACTCATATGCCATACTGTTCTGCTACAGATATGGCCGATTATCAGATTTCTAATACTATTTAATATACATAATAATCAATAGACTACACTATGTCAAGATTAGTCTTTAAGACTTTGACCCTCAGTATAAATCCTCCTGTCAATAACTAAGTAGCGGTATTTTCACTTAGTGATCGATCTGTTAACGTTACAGTGATAAGGTCTAACATGTAACTTTTATCATTACAAAACAATATAATCCCATTAAAACTGTACTTGTACTTTTAATTTGTTTATCAATTTTCTCAGAAACATATCTGGGGAATTGACACTTATCTGTTTGTTGGGTGAGGTGTTTATTATATTTAGATTTTATTTCGTTATGTAAGGATTTGTTGCTAATCTACTCGTATGTAAATAGCTTAGCGATTCGATATTCGACACTTCCGAAAACTGTAATTTTAATAAAAGAAAATTGGCACTGTTGATAGAAGTGAAAACTAAGAACACAGAATTTGATAGCTCACTTTGGAAACTACGCGGGTGAAACCGAGTTTACCCAAAGATTTCTTTCAATTACGAACGTGACGCTTGAACTCAATTCACTCCCCACGGAAAATCTGTATGAGGTACTCCAAAAAAAGTTTTCACTTCAAAAAGCCCATCTTCGAATTTTAATCTCACCCTCTGAAATTTCCATTTATTTAAATTTTACAACAGACTTTAAAAAGGGGGAGGTTCTCAACTCGTCGGACCCTTTTATATGTGTCTTCACAGATTATTCGAAACACCGATTTGTTTGAAAAAAAAAACGTTTTTTTATTTTATACAGTTCCCAGATGGTCCTATTAATATGTTTTTGATATCGGTCGAGCGGAGTTTGGAAAACAACATACCTACACGTCGCTGAAATTACCGTTACTCCGAAACCCAATTGTCTCTTTGGAACAGTGCGTTTAGGTAGCTTATCTATATTATCTATACACTAATAGGACCCCGGTTTTATCCGCGTAGTTCCCGTACCGTATTTTCCCCTCCATCCACAAAAGTTTCTAATTCCCGGTAGACATATAATACCTAATACTAATGTAGTGTACAAGCATCGTTGAGCTTGGCATACTTACGTAGCCTGCAATCTTGATCTACCAAGTGGCTGTGTATGTCAGAAATAACTTAAGACTCATACAACACGCGAGGAGAGAGACATTCTTGCAATATACGCAACGCTGACAAGCTGGACAGTATACCACACTCCCTCACAAGATCGGAAAAGCTGACTCACATTATGGGACCGGAAGTTTATAACACTCTTCCTAAAATAGTTAAATCAGCCCCGAGTTTGGGCAGCTTCAAGAACCGATTAAAAAGCTGGCTAATCGATCAAACTTTTTAATTTTTATAGTTACAGCGATTTTTTAAAAAGTGATTGATGTTAAACTCACAATAAAATTGTAAAAAAATTGACATTGTTCATTACAATTGTAATAAATACATATTATATTTTAATGGTTGACACTTATTTGTACGATACTTATTACTTATTATCGTCCAATAAAATGTTAAATTTAAACTTTACAAATGTATACTTACTCTTTGTATGCTCTTTTTTTGTTTTTTTATAATTGACGTGTAAATTGTACATTTATGAATAAAGAACTTTGACTTTGCATAATAGCATGAAGCAATATTCTGGAATAGATGGAGTAACGATATACGGAAGACAGCAGACAGTGGATGGAAACGTAAAGCTGATGGTGGGGCAGGGCAGCGACCCATGGGACAGGCCTATATTCAGCAGTGGACTAAGATAGGCTGATGATGATGATAATGAATATTCTGGTAGAAATTTCAACATCAAGTCATTTAATATTACACTTATATAAGTAATAGCCTCATTAATGAGTATTGTTGTTGAAAACGCAGCGTCGTTGCTTCGGAGACGAGGGCACGAACAATAGAGCGGGCGGTTTGTACGACTCGTTGTTTTCCGAATTTTATCTACGCCGTTTCCCACACGAAATAAAAGAGAATACGGCCTAGCCCCACATAACGTAGGACATAAAAAGTTATGGCATCACACTAATATAATATTGATATAAAGCAAAAACTTTGTACCCCTTTTTACGGAAATTGCGCGTACGGAGGAATATGAAACTTCGCACGCTTATTCAGGTTTATTGGTAATCAGCCTGAATCCTTTTAAAGTTAAGTAGTTTATGTTAAGTACATTAAATAAGTACGTCAACTTATGTTCTACAGTTTATAAAAAGTCGTATATTTTTTTCCCCATACAAAATAAAAAAAAGTTTATTTGCCCGGACTAAAAGTATCGAACTCTTTTTTTTTTTTTTTTTTTATAGCATAGAGTGACGAGACGAGAAGGTCATGTGCCTGATGATAAGCAACATGCCTGCCACATAACAGCACAGTAACACGCAGCTATTGGAGCATGATAGTCCAAATCATTACCTAGCACTGCACTGCGCTCGTCACCCAGAGATCTAAGATATTATGTCTCTCAGCCCTGTAATTTCTCTGGAATCATTGCCCTTCAAACCGGAACACAGTAATGTTTGCACATTACTGCTTGGCGGTAGAATATTTGGCAAAGGTGTGGTACTTCCCCAGGCGGACTCTGCTAAGAGTCCTACCACTACTCAACACTCACAACTCATCCTAAAGGCCGATTTAAACTGAACGAACATAGAGCTAGAGCTGGAACAAGAGCATTCTTTCTCGATCTTTTAGTGTAAACGAAAGATCGTTCTTAGCGTTTTCCATATTATATATTCCATAGAATCTTTGCGAACGCAAACAAAACAACGAAAGAATGCTCTAAGTTTGTTTACACCAAATGAATTTGATACAGTGGGGATAGAATGAGCATTCGCTCGTCTGATGTAAATTGGCCTTAACAAGAGCGCGCGCGCTCTTTAACGCTCGATAAATGTCTGAAGTAAATAAACACTAAACAGTGCCAGAGAGACAACAAACACACTTTTTGTTTTTAGGATATTTATTGAGTTTTAACCGAAGTCGTAGAACAAAAGTTGTTTGTTTAAACATACAGAACATGCCCTTAAACGGATGCAGCCTAATTACCAGTAACCTTGTAGTTTACTGGCGGCTCGTCCCAATTTCTTTTGGGTTGAACAATTTGATTAATATATACCTATAGCCTATTGAGGTCCCATATGTCCAAGAGTTACGAAACTTACTATCAATAACAACAATCAACATTATAGTATTCAGTGTATCGCTAATGATACATTATTGCGAACATTAATCCAAATAAAAATTATCCTATCTCCCTCCGCGGGTAGATCGCGATCCCATAATTTACCTGTGACGAAAAATAGTTTATGTGCAACAGTTTATGTGTAGTAGACTATAAACTACCTGTGTTCTAAATTTAAAATCGCATTTAAATGTCATTTAAATTAAAAAAATAAACACCTATAGACACCAAACTTTCGCATTTATAAATAGAGTGATTTCGATATCATGTTTGTGACAACACTCCAGTAAATTATCCTATAGTTTTCTCTTAATAGCGATAAAACTATGCGTAATACGGTATATAACAAAGGTGTATAATAACCGTACCCGCATCCATTTGTCACGCGACAGTATGCTACGCTGATAATATCATATGCGATAAAATATTTATGGTATGTGAGCAAATTATGCTCGCTCGTCGACTTTGAAGTCGTATTTCTTTAATTAGGCACTAAACTTGGAAACGACTTATTTCTATTTAGAATTTAATACTGACAAATGTTTCATTATGTTCATTCAATATTTATTTCTATGTATTCAAAACTATATAAGTATTAGGTACTAGCTGAACCCGCTACTTCGTTCGCGTACGTTGATCTTGCGACCTTATTAGTACATTAGTAGTACTTAAGTAAAAATATTTGGATGGGTGGCCATTACACAAACAAGAGTGAATTTGTTTTTCCACACAATAACATATTTAATCGAGTTGAGCAACTTCATATTTTATATTTTTAGCAACATCAAACATACTCGTAGTAAGGTTGTGGAGTATCGAACATAGCCGCAGTGTTAAGTTTGTAGGATTTTTATGGGATACATTACGAAGAGTATGTAGCTGATGTGCGTGATCTGATACTTACCTAATTATTTAATAGGTGATAGACTTATTAGCCGATATGATATTTTAGACTCTAAGCCATGTTGTTTCAAATGTCAATCTAATTGGTAATGTCGTTCTGTCGTTAATATTTGTTTCGTTAGGGCCCATGCTTTTTCCGAGATGATAGGTAGTATATGAGACTGTAAACTATCTGTGTTTCAAATTTCAACCAAATCATACCTTTACATAATATACATATAATACTTAGTAGTAAGATAACATTTTATTCAATTTTCGAAAAACAACGGTCTGATTTGGTCGCTGAAGCTTGTTAAACACTAAATTTAGTACAGTATTTGGATTGAAATAATATCCGAAAGAACAAAAACTGACTTCAATTATTATCATTTCACGTCAACTAACTAACTTCTAGTCAAGTAAAAAGTTAACTCGACTAATTTAAGAAGCCATAACTACGTCGTCCAGATGAATAGATACCTACCGGTGGACAATTCATACACAAAACTTTGACTTTTTCCACCGCCATTGTCCCAGCCATAGGTACTCAAACCGGAGTGGTCTTACGCGTGACGATGGCAAAAGACATGACGGCATGACTTTAGTGCCTTGGAAGTTGAGTCGGCTCCTAGTTTGGGACGCAGCTTGCGTCGATACTCTGGCACCATCACATCTTCCAGAGATACATAGTAGGGCCAGTTCAGCGACTAATTTAGCTGAGCGTCTCAAACGGCGGAAATATGCAACCCTCGGTAGTGGTTTTATATTTAAGCCTTTTGGGGTTGAGACATCGTGCCTGTGGGGGCCGGGATCTCACCTCACCTTCAAAAGCCTTTCCGAGCGCTTGGCCGACGCAACGCGTGGCCAAAATGCTGGCGTTTATTTGACCCAACGGATAAAAATTGCCATTCAGCGTGGTACTGACGCCAGCATGATGGGCACGCTTCGACTGGTAGTAGGCTTAAACATCTTGTCATCCAGTTTTTGTTAATATTCAAAAAACCGCCTCTCTGTTTTCCAAATAATATATGTACATTGTAAAAACGGGACCCTATTACTGCGACTTCGCTGTCCGTCTGTCACCAGACTGTATCTCAAGAACGGTGATAGCTAGACAGTTGTTATTTTCACAGATGACGTATTTATATTGCCGCTACAACAACAAATACAAATACATAAAATAAATATTTAAGGGGATAGAACATAGAAGGCCATAGAACAAATTTGATTTTTTTACCGTTTCTTGCTCGATAATAATGAATGAATGAAAACTCTTTATTGTTCACACCTTAAAATAGTACATAAGAAGATAGAATAGGAATACAGTAAAACTAGTGAAACGACTGGCGGCTTTATCGCTGAAAGCGATTTCTTCCAGGCAACCTTGGGGTGAACATAGAAACTAGGAGAAGTTAATAATAATGATGACAGGTAAACGCTTTAACTGTTCACGCAATATTTCGTTTTATGTTCGCTTTAAATAATTAATTAAAATTAATGATTAAGGAGGCTCCCATACAATAAAAGAAGTTTTGTAATGGTACGGAATCCTTCGTGCGCGAGTCCCACTCGCACTTGGCCGGTTTTTTAATACCTAATTTAGAATTGATGTCACGTACCTAGGTTACTTACCAACGTGATTTTATTCGCTACAAAATTCAGTAGGTAAAGTATAATAGCATTCAGTAACCTAACATACTAAATTCAGAAGCAAAGATTGCATCCACAAACACCAACCGCTAAATTTTTAAATGTATTTCGACTTTGGTTACATGTATTCCTGTTTCTGAGACATTACACATTTTCTAATAAATCCCAGATCGTGTTTCGTACCATGAGCTGCCATCTGTGTAGGCAATGTGGAAAAACATTAGAAAGGTATTGTCATATGACGTGACGATAGATGACGGATGGCAGATTTCAATGGCAGAGTGCGGTGTGTGTACCAGGGATGAGGTAAGTTTAAGTCAGTTAAGATTAAGTCGGAACTTCCGATTACTTTTGCACCTTCGGTTCCGATTTCGGCTCCAAAATTTTTAAAACGGAGGTTACAATCGGAGGTAAGGTGTCAGAAGATATGACAGATAATCCCTTATAGTAAATGGAAACACAAAATCCCAAATTCCTAAATTAATTGCTCGTCAATGTTTACCGTGTCCACGTGTTTGGCAAAAAAACATATACCCAATAAAAATGTTTCTCCTGCCACCACTTCTGATCCTGCCTATGTCTCCGACTTCGGTTCCGACTCCGATAAATCAAATTTAAAAACTCCGACCGCGCCTTCGGTTCCGATAAAATGACCTCCGTTACATCCCTAGTGTTTACAATGCCACATAATACTTAGAAGTTAGTATGTACCGAACGTATTATTACCGTTATTATTTAATTCCTATGTAACTTCCGAACTACACGACAAACATTGTTAAAAATTTGATGAGACCAAATTAAAAATGTGTTGTTTCTAACAAAATAAGAATTAACGAAATTGAACAACGCAAACATGAGTTACAACCAAATACACATTCTGACTTTCACCCCTTTCTGCAAGAAAACCGTGCAGAATTTGGGGATTAAAAGTAGACAGCTACCATCTACTTAGTATGATCTTAAATCATGTCAAGTTTCATTTGAATTGAATCAGTAGTTTCGGCGTGATGAGAGTTCCCTATACAGACAGAGAGACAGACAGACAGACAGACATGAAAGAAAAAAAATTGCAGTTTCGCCACCAGTATCGACTATGGAGTGCCCCCAAAAATTTTTTTTCAAAATATCTTCAATGTACAGAATTCGACCCGCTACAGTTTTATTATAAGTATAGATATTAGCTATCTGGCTAACATGGTACAAGCTTTGCTTATTTTGGGGTCAGATGGTGTTATGTGTGTGAAGTGTCCACCAATATTTTGTTTATTTAACATGCCAATTTAAATTGGCGTCCATTCGGTTGGTAAGTGTGACAAGCTGTGGGAGGGGTTCTAATTTTCTTGAGGTCACGTTTCAAAACCCTACTAATAAGTATGTATTAAAAATGTGAAAGATCTCGATCACTCTGCAAAACCTGAACGGTTCAGTCTTAAACCATCCCAAGGTTGCCTGGAATAAATCGCTTTCAGCGATAAGGCCGCCAGTTGTTTCATTAGTCTTACTGTTTTCCTAAAATGTATGTATCCTTTTAATGGTGTGAACAATAAAGAATTTTCAATCATTCATTAAAATTATAACACATAGGCACTTTACATACACTTTATATCCCCAAAGAATACAGAGTTCCTTAGGGGATACCACCTATTTTATAAATTCTACGCGGGCGTTATAAAACAGGTATATAAACGTGCTGGAGTAAAACTTAGCTTTATGGTGAGTTTTTCGGTTTATAAATAATTTACTTGTCAAACATTAGTGTGTAAATAAAACGATCTGACGACAACGGGCGACGCCGCATTACGTGTTCATACACTTAATCATTTACGTATTGTGCGTACACGATACGTATACCAGACGTTACAAAATAGATCCATATGCCTTAGTTGACATATCGATAATGGCCAACACACGAAACAAACTCGACACATTCGTCTGGTCTGTAAGGTGTTTTGTAGGAAAAGTTAAAGCTTAAAGTAGAAGTTTAAAGAACTCGATGGAGCGGAATTTTGACATTGAGAACCCATCGAAATAAAACTAGAGCTCATGTACCTACGAGTATGTATATCCTGCAACTATGTGCTCTGAATCCTTCGTACCCGGAACTAGCAGAGCTCTGAAGATTTTCGCTTATTATTTTTCCCTATTTGTTCTCCTGAAATCGGAGATACTAAGACCTAATACAAAAAGACATCGGAACGACAAAAATCTAAAAGGCAAAAAGTTTCTTTAATTTTTTGATTTTTGTTTCATGATTCTGACGATGATTCGATATCACGTTTTATTTTTACTAGTGGCGCCATCTAGTTTTCTTGAGACGGACTAACCAAGCAAGAAACGGTTAAAAATCAAGTTTGTTGTATGGGAGACTCCCTTAAATATTATTTTTATTTTATTTTTAGTATTTGTTGTTATAGCGGCAATATATAGAAATATATATATATAATCATCTGTGAAAGTTTCAACTGTCTAGCTATCACCGTTCTTGTGATAATACAGCCTGGTGACAGACAGGCGGGCGGACGGACGGACGGACGGACGGACGGACGGACGGACGGACGGACGGACGGACGGACGGACGGACGGACGGACAGCCAAGTCTCAGTAATAGGGTTCCGTATATACGCTTTGGGTACGGAACCCTAAAAACCAAAACAGTTCAGTGTGTTGATTCCGAATATTTCCACATTTATCATTCGCATTATTCGCATACGAAACATTTTAACACTACATAAGTCTGTTTCCCGATAGTTTGTGGGGTTATATGTATTTACTAGTCGGATGGTGTTGTGTCATTTGTGTGTGAAGTGTCCAGCGGTATTTATTTATTTTATAGGTATCATAATTATGTACAAAATAAAATCTAGAGTAAAGGTTTCTTAAAAGTAAACATTCTACATCCTTGGTCCCCGTATTATTTAAGATTATGCAATTCGTAGACTAACGCTAGCATATAGTATTGTATAAAAAAATACACGTTGGACGTGCCTGACCTACACTTGTCGGCCGCCAAGTCTGTTACGAGCGTTGGCCATACTTTTTCATACAAAGGAAGACAGCTGTGCAAACGCTATTAATAAAATTACAGTTCAACGAAAACTGAGAATAACAGTACGTACTGCGAATGACAAATATTGTGGCATACAATCGTTTATTTAGCTACTTATAATATGAACTATTCAACTCACGTCATATGATGTAATTAATTTAAACCGTTTGAATGATATTTATTATTTACATAGAAGATGCGTATTGTCATCGGTATCGTAGATTGGGATTATTCGGAATAATAACATAGTAATAGCAGTAGTCTTGAATGATCAATCTAAGACCAAACGGACACTTTCTCAGGTTTTTGCAGTGAACATATCTTTAGCCACTTTCAGCACTTTTTGGCGGGAGACAATCTTTAGGTTTCGCGTCACTAACACGCTTATGTAGAACGTCTACTCTCGTGTCACTGACATGCTAAAGTAACACGTCTACCCAACATTTATCGGCCCCACGACAGATGACAGCCCACTGCCATTTCAGCTCGCTAATACGCTACATAGTATGAGCTATGTAGATAACCTTTGTCCTCTAACCATTTTGGTCTCTAGAATTTGAATGTAATTCTGAATGTTAACTGCAGTTCATAAGCACACATACTTAATAAAATGAAACATATCTGTTTGGTTTTAACAGAATCGATTTCGTCACACCAGAAACTATACTTACTCGATAGGACTAAAATATTTGCTCTCATAGACTTCCTATGTAACAAGGAACCGACAATTGTAAAGTCAGGTTTAGTTTGGTCGTTCCTCAGATCCGTCAACAATTTTACTGGTGACCAGTTAAATATAAAACGAGCTACATTACTCACCATCTAAAGTTGAGTTTCCAGTTGAAGCCACCCCATGTCATATCAGACGCCTGAATGTACTCGAAGGTGGTATCCGATATGACGTCAATGATGGGACACACCACCGTGGTCCTGTCTTCCACTATCCTGGCAAGCAGCGGCTCCAACCATCCCTCTAGAAATTAAGATAATCATACATTAAATTATATAATAATATATCAGGCTCATAGACTTATATATACATGGACCATATTAAGGACCTGGCCAAAGGTGCGACCAAATGGCGTTAGGCCTAAAATTGAATTTTTAGGGCCATACGACATGCTAATCAGTTCACAGCGGTCAGTGCGCGGGAGGGAGTGCCACGTCCTTTCTTTGAAGTCATTGATCAGCCTATATATTGTCTCATTGCAGAGGAAAGCCTTCTCCCCTCTCTTCAATTAGATAGATTACATTAGATAAATAACAAAAAGTTAGCAATGTAAATATGCAGGTTTCTTTTTTAAAGGGGACCTATGACAGATGGAATGAAGTAGCCTCCACTGCGATCGAACTATAGGCTAGCGCCGAGGGGCGCAGGGAATTACTAACCTAACTGTAACGTACTCAACGACTATTACATTAGTACATTTCGTGCGATGACTAGCGCAAGGGCAATATTTATAGGTTCATTACTGTGTGCAAGGTTTACATGACACAGAGAGTCATGGAACAAGCTATGCTTGGCCTCCAACTACGAGACAGCGTACGAAACGTTGATTTCAAAAGTCGCACAAAAGTGCGGGAGATCGGGAGAACAACTGACATGTTGCTAGGCACAGTGATGGCAGGTAGACCAATATGTAGACGGAAAAGCGTTAGTATAATAGGGAAAATGAATGTCGGTCATACACCAACAAGATGTGTCGGAACATTCGGACAACATTCGGAAGGTCACTTCTGGATGAGGTTAGCGCAAGATTGGAATGAGTAGTAGCCTTTCTAACCAGTTGGCAATAGAGGTAATTTAAAGTACACTATCCTACCTGATGGTTCTGTTGACTTGGATTTTAGATATAAAAGGCAAATGCTTTTTTTTCTAACCAATAAACCTAAGTTAATGGAAAACTCTCTGCTGAATGAAACAGCTCGTTGGAGTAATCCTGTAAATTTCCGATACTTATTTTATGGATATATTTTTGTATAGAATTATTCGGTTTCCTCTAGGCCAACGCTCCTTTAACAACAGTTCATCGTTTACCATGAGAGCAGATGACGGCCTAGTTAGGTATCTTCAAGTTCGCAGTAAATTAATTTCTTCAAGCGAGTGCGCTCAAACGTTGAAGTAAATTCGCTCCATGCTCCATCGGCATCGTAGACCGCATAATTGCTTAACATCAGGCTAGATCGTGGTTTAGCAATTAAAAAGTCTCTTCTAGTGATTAAAAATTAAAAAAGTTTGCTAACAGACAAAATACAACAGTATGTTTACTGTAGTATTATCATACATAGCGGGAACTGGGGTTCTTAAAACAGTTACACAAAAATTAAATTATTCTTGAACAGCTCAATACAAATCGATTACATATACAAACATGGCGTACGTATTGTTGAATATGAAATGGTAACATAATACAACTTACAATATTATACACTGTGCAAATAAACGGAGAAACACGTGTGGTCATATACTGTTGCGCGCGCGCACAAGATCGCGTGAATATAACTTTCTTTATGGGATAGTTTTTGTTGTCAAGCAAAACAGTGAAACCAAATAGTTTGTGAATAAAATATCTGCATAATTTGTACGTTGTTCAAACGACATATAAACCAGTTTTTTGCGGAAAGTGTTTTAGTTTGAAGTAGTACAAATGAGGAGATTTCAGAATGCAAATGTACATTTCAAAGGCAGGACATGAAAGAGGCAGGACATCAAAGAAGCACGCCCGGAAGATCGGAGGAAACGCATCGATCCCTAACTGCGGTCGTGGGTTAGGACCTCTCACTGCCAAACATCCGACAGAAAGGGATCGGTGTAGGTGGTGGTCTTCTTCTGTAAGACTTATCTGGCAGAGAGCGCGGAGCGAGAGAGGGAGATGGAACATCTCATCGTGGAGGAGGAACCAGACACGGGGCCGAACCACTCTAGCTCGCACCCCGTCTCCACTTGGAGGGCCTGGAGCGTCCGGCACCCAATCTAGGGATAGGCCCTCCTAAGGCAGCGACGCGCCGCCGGTTTCCGCCGCGTCACTGGAACCAAACGCGAGACGGGCCCGCAAGTTTGTCGGCAGTGTCAGTGTCGTTAGATGACAACGAGCGATCTCGCGACTCTGACCCTAACCCATAATATACCGTATACCGGAGAAACCTGTAGCAGGGTTTGCGGCGGTAGGGACACTACTTTCGCTGATCTCGAGTCCGACACCAGTCGAAGGTGCGAAAAACATTTCCCCGCACACAAAAAAAAGGTTTCTTACATCATGCATGATATCTATGTATTTGTTTTTCATTTACACATATCATGAATTCATTATTAGGTATTACAGGAAAACATTCTAGATATACTAATGAAATCAATTTACACTCCACCGCAAACACCTTCAAGGAAAGTTTATTCTCTTGTTTGAAGGTGTTTTAATATGTAGTAAGCCAGCGATAACCTACATGCTAATTGGTTTCACATTATTCGTATTATTTAGCCGATAAAGCCAGTTTAGAGGTGTACACAGTTTGATGCATGAGGCGAAAGGGTCGCGTTTTATAATGTGTACTTTAAAGCTTCTCTAGTACAAGGTTGATTTTAGATTTGTGTATTTAACACAATATTTTTCTATCTCTATTCTTTTCTTCTACCATGAATTCAACACTGAGGTTGTGAAAAAAATATGTCCTATTAATATTATAAATGTGATAGTTTGGGTGTTTCTTGCTTAAATACGTAGAACGGCTGAACCGGTAAGTTGGAAATTGTAAACATATAATTGTAGTCTGGAATAACACATAGGCTATTTTTGTTGTGGGAATATTACAGGAAAGGGAACTACGCGGATAAAACCGTGGTTAGTTTCTCGTAAATTTCAAATTAAAAGAGCTATGGCTGGCTTGGTGTCTTATTGGTAGTAAGTCTGCTTGAGAAGCCGTGGGTCGTTGGTTCGATCGCCACCCAGTGCAAACATTTATGTGATGAATACAAATATTTGTACTGTGCCTGAGTGTTTTCTATGTCTCTATAATAAGTATGTATTTAAAAATATATAAGTATTATATTAGCTATCTGGCTTCCATGGCAGGCACAAGCTTTGCTTAGTTTGGGGTAGATGGTGTTGTGTGTGAAATGTCCACCATTATTTATTTATTTTTATAAAGATACCAACAAACTCTGCAAACTTTGTTTTACGCTTTGTTGACGCTGCACCTCTACATCAGCATGTCGAGATGACGCGAACCCACATGATTTTACCCTACCAAAAAGTACACAAAGCGAGTAAAGACGTTTTCATTTCAAAAAGTTGAACGCAACCCTTTCCACTTAGTACAGTTCTGCGTACTCCTCTACACATACGTGGTTAATAGTTATTTGTCTAGCTCGAAGGCATCCGTCTGCCTATTGTTGAGCGTGTTTACATGCCGCCAACCATAATACTATTATTAAACTATTCGATTCTTGTTTCCACGGCAAATACAATAACAACTACGTGGCTATCACCTGTGTAAGATTATTCCTTATTTGTTAAATGATACGTTACCGATAAGAGGTATGTAATGAGAAGGCCCTGTATTTATCTAAACTAATTATTATGTAAGAAATCAACAGGTTTGACCTAATTTACAAGGGAAATAATGGAGAAAAATCTTTTTAAAAAGATTATCGTCGGAAAATTGGTCTAGCGATACTGGCTTGCTTGTTGGCGATTTAATTTTTTCAGAGGTATATGAATTTAATTTGTTCGGAGTAGTGGACTTACAACTTTTAGTTAGTGGCTTTTTATTTTATATGTGAAAACAACAATATCAGCATATAAAATAAAAAGTTCGTCGACGCCAAGATATACAAAATAGCCGGTAGGTTTATATAAACAGTCATAATAAATATAATGAAAACAAAAACCAATGGAACCATTCGTCAGTTACAGAATGTTCATGTATTTATATGTAACAATCTAAATAGATTGTTGATATATAAGTATATCATAAATCGTTATGTGGTATTTTATTTAGAGTTAATTTAACTATCCATATCCATATTTAAGGTGGAAGTAAAAAAACATTATTTGTCAAAGGCCTGCTGAAGTCTGATTGAAGCTGATATTTATGAAATAGTATTTTGGATTCATTGCATATTTATATTAGTATATTTAATTATTTATGTAATAAGATTATTTATGTATTAGCATGTATTATTATTAGAATGTATGTCTATTTTATTTTAATCAATAATTAGTATCCTATTTTAATTATGTAGTAAGGTATCAAATTACTTTTTTTTTTCCATCCCACGGTTGCCTGGAAGAGATCGCTTTTAGCGATAAGGTCGCCATTTGCTACTATATTTTAAGATTGTTTTTTAAGTTGTTTGTTCTGTTAAGTGCAATAAAGAGTTTATCTATCTATCTATCTTCTTAGGTTGACTTCGTAAGGTTTTCGTTGGAAGAGATCCAATAGTTTAGGAGATGCTTGGCCAGTCTCGAAACAGGATGCAAGCTTTCTAGGAAAAACGTAAACAAAAATAGTTGTTACAGTTCCAATATAAAGACACCAATATTGAGCAGTCACAGTTGTGTTTGTACCATTTCTAACAGACTTATCCTTATCTCATTTTGGTGTTTATATTTTACAATATGTATTCAAGGAAGTAATTGTGCGTGAAGGATAGTGTCTGCAATAGTAAGTAAAAGCAGTAAAATAACAATTTCGAGAAAGAAGCAATTAGAAGGAATCTACTGGGATGGGCGCTTTTAATTAACTTCGTCAGGTCTTCGCGTCGTACATTCCACAATGCCTCAAAATAAGTCTTCAATTAGTACATCGAGTGTTATAAATACGAAGTAATTAGTAATCCTGTAATAATTTAACACGCTGATACGTGGAACCTGGACGTTAAAACTAGTAAATAAGTTCAAAGTGGCTCAACGAGCTATGGAGAAAAAATCTTAGTCTTTGTAAGAACAGTAAAATGGTTCGATACAGAAGTGAGGTCATTGAGATAACTGTAAGGATTAACAACCTGTAGTGGCAATGGACCGTCCACATAATCATGAGAACTGCCAACCGTTGGGGTAAACGATTTCTTGAGTGGAGACAGCGTCTAGGCAAACATAGACACGATGCAGCCAGATAATGCGCCGATCTACGTAAATTTGAGGAGAAACAGCGTTTTCTTTGGATTCAGTTTTAAATTACGTTTACATGATAGCAAAAACAGTCATTGAAAATGTATTTTAATGAATACAAATATGACATTTTAAAACAGATTTATCCTATCATTAGTATGTTTGGAGGAAGGAAGTTTGGATACTAAGGATACTTGCCGGTCGCGTGTCTGCAGCACGCTGTACGCACGGTCGAGTTATCCCGGATAAGCGGGACAGAGCTTGTCCCGCGAGGGACATCGCGTCTAGCACTTCAAAATCGGGACATCCCACCAAAATCGGGACGTCTGGCAACACTGTCCGTAGCTTACTTTAGGAGAGACCTATGACCAGTGATGATGAAATTAGTGTGCCTAATTAGTGTGCGTTGTCCTAATTTTCTGTTGGTAGGTTTATACCTATAAAATTAGGACAACGCAAAACAAGCGGGGTCTTAACTTTTGATGAATTGATTGTTAGTTTCAATTGTTTCTTACAACAATGAAAAACATCAGTTGCATAATTTTAATTGTATCTTGCAATTAACATAAATTTATTTCAATATTCCACTAACAGATACCCACCTAAATTAAAGGTGATTCAATTGATTGCAATTAATATTTTTGTCAATTACTACGATGGTTAAAATACGAGTATTAGTTAACATAGTGTTAACAAGGTACCCTGCGCGCGTCGCCACCTCTCGAAAACTGTTCGTACCAACTGAGAAACCTTCTTTGCCTCATGCAAAACAACTTAGCTAAATATTATCACATGCCCAAATGCATAGTTTACGATTCTATAAAAGACATACATACAAACATTCATTTTTGTAGATTAATGTCCAACACTCTATGCTGAGTGAGAGTTTTGTCACGGTAGAACGCGTTTTATTCTCGGCAAAACTCGCACTCAGCATACCCGTGAGCGCGTAAACATGACATTCATAACGCTTCTAGGGTCGCTGTTGGAGTTCTTCATATAAATGTTTGAAGTTTACGCGCTCACGGTAGAACGCGTTTTATTCTCGACAAAACTAGCACTCAGCATACTGGTATTAACTAAACTATACTCAAATGTAAAGATTCATACTCGATGATGGACATTCGTTCTGTACCTGTGCACTCGCAGTGAGCGTCGAGGAAAGTGATGACGTCACCCTTGACGTGCTTCGCCCCCAGAAGCCGGGCCCGGATGAGCCCCGATCTGTTCTCCGTCCGGAAGAGGCGCGTCGACACCGGCAACGTTTTTATGTAGTCTTCCAGTTTCTTGCCCAGGTGATCTGTGGGTAACAAAATGTTTTGGTTAATATTTACAGTGTTAAGTTGGCCACGTACACAAAAAATTGGAAATCATGTTGTTCTGTACGCACTGTGGAATTGCCAATTGCTTATTATTCGTAATCACATTGAGCATTGACAATGTTTTTGCAGAGAACATATCACTTTCAGTTCTCTCTACCATGCGTTTTATATTTTCGAATCAATAGAGAATACATCTCAAAGATATTGTTATTGATTATGTGGATACAGAATCATAGTTCCTAACTGAAATTGTAATTATGTAATTTAGCACAAAACTACAATTAAAATCCGACTCGATCAAGTGATGACAAGCTGCCTTATATTTCTAATTTAAACTTGTATGACCAAACTAGCAGAGCCCCGCGGTTTCACCCGCGTAGTTCCCGATATGTTAATAAATCCGGGAAAAAAAATAACCATGTGTCATTCCAGATTATTATCTATCTATGTATCAATAGTTCCACGCTTAAACTCATATACTATACTAGCTGTGCCCCGCGGTTTCACCCGCGTCTATTTGAGGAAAATCCATACTAAAATATTTATTGCTGGCCACTTTATTACGTTTTACGGAACCCTAAAAATACGTAAATAAGCAACAATGCATTGTTGTAGAAAAAAATTGATTACTTCAAATGACACAAACTTTAAATGTAGACACGCACCGTCACAGACTTCAGCGACCAAAGAGAATTTTAATTCACGGAACTATAACTCTCGAAGAGAAATATTTTTCCCCGTTTTCTTTACATTCGTCACTCATACTCCGTACCTATTGATAGTAGCGTAATGTTATATACCCTATAGCCTTCCTCGATAAATGGAGTATCCAACAAAAAAATAATCTTTCGTATCGGTCCAGTAGTTTCCGAGATCCTAGCGTTCAAACAAACAAACAAACAAACTCTTCAGCTTTATAATATTAGTATAGATTTAGATAATTTAGCACAAGTCTTCAGTCAAAAGATCCGACATTAATAACTCAAATCGATCGTTGAATCAGATACTCGTAAATCTTAAAGAGTTTAACAGACCAGCGAATTTAGATCAACATCGAACGGCACCGCTAGCGCTATGTCCCGCCGATCGCGTCTGCGTACTACATACATTTTTAATAGATTCAACAACTTTTACAATGCTATCCGCATGTATGTAGGTAATATTGTTAAAGCTGCACAGTGTTTTATTTCTACATGTATGGATAGACACTCAGACCAACTATGGTAAATCCTCTAAGGGATAGACATGATTTGTTTAGAAGTGCGACATTCCACCAAAACATTACAAAAAACAGTGATTAAACTTAAGATAAAAACATTTCGGGATGATGACTGGTTCAAAAACACATAATATAGCATTCTAATAAGTACGTCACGTAGATTATGGAAAAATATGGTACACGTATTTTATACCTTATCATATTATTAAAAACCTATCGAAGATATGGATCATCAAACTTCCGGAGTGCGGGGCTATGACATCACGTCTTCGTAAAAATCGCACAATGAAGTGACGTCACTAGACACTTTTAAACACTGTATCTTCGTCACTTTTTGTTTGTGAAACAAAAGCAAAAATACATTATACACATACATAACATACTATTTTTTAATAATCTGTACATGTGTATTTCGAAAAATACTAGGGAGATGAAAGCGCGATTCGAACCTACGGTCTCAGACTGTGAATCGGAATAGGGTACCGGACTTGGTCAAAAATACACCATTTTAATTAGTCCGTCAGCTAGATCATGGAAAAATATTGGATACGTATTTTTTGTTTTTTTCATAATATTAAAAATCGTCAAAGATATAAACCATCAAACTTTGAGAGTGGGGGGTCGCGACGTCACTCGTGAGTAAAAATCGTACTCACAAGTGACGTCACACGAAACTTCGAAGCGCTGTATCTTCGTCATTTTTTGTTTGTGAAACAAAAGGAAAAATACGTGTACAGTACCCGGCGATAAGTATTGCACATCGGCCTTTGGAGGGAGACAGTCGGCTGATTTCGGCTTCGTAGAGCATTGTCTCTATCGCACACTACCTATGTGACGTTTAGTCAGTCGTTGTTTAAGTGTGATAGAGTGCAGTCGCGTCCAGTTCAAAATATATAATTAGAGTTGTTAACCCCCCAAATTTAAATAATTTTAAGTTGTACTGTGGCATCTTTAGGAAAAAAAGGGAAACCTTTACGAGGTCAGTCACGCCAAATTATATACAATGTTTATAAATGTTTTGTAACCGAAGCTGTAAAGACAGATTTAAAAAAAATGAAGATGAAAATGTAAGTTGTTATTTTAAGAAGGTTCAAGCGCAAGTTGCAAATCCCACTGGAATTTCAAGAAGAACTTTGAACAATATATTAAACGAAGTCAGTACTGAAACACATTCTACTGAAATTAAGTTTAGCACTCCAAAAAAAGGGAGACCAAAAAAGCAATTTCGTTTGGATATGGACGATTTTGATTATGATGTTGTTCGAAGAATTGTGTATGATTTTCATTTACGATTTAATGAACTGCCAACAATAAAATCATTAAAAGCTAAATTGTCTGAAGCTATTAATTACGAGATGGGATTTCGGTTAACTAAAATGGAAGATAATCGAAAAGTTTTAAAGGAAAAGCACGATGTAAGTCTCAAACGAATGGAATATAAATCGATAAAATACACAAATTTCGCGAAACAGGAAAAAATATCGTCTACATGGATGAGTCTTACATACATACATCCCACACTAAAGGGAAATCTTGGAGTGATGATAAGAAAAAATGAGTAAAAAAGCCAATTTCAAAAGGTCAACGTTTTATAGTAGTTCATGCGGGAAATAAAAAAGGCTTTGTAACCGGTGCCTTTTTAACGTATAAATCCACGGATACTACAGGTGACTACCACAATGAAATAACGAATAACGATAACTACGAAAAATGGCTGGTTAATCAATTAATCCCAAATATATCCGTGATTCCGTTCTAGTTATCGACAACGCACCCTATCACAATAAATATGTTGAAAGTCCCCAACTCAAACACCATTAAACAGGAAATGATCAACTGGTTAAACAGACACGAAATTCCAGTTGATCCAAAATTAACAAAAACCCAGATTTACGCTATTATACCTATGTCAGCACAAGGAGAGGTATACAGAGTTTTCCGTGGACAAAGTACTTGCCGAACATGGGCACACTGTGTTTCATCCGGATTTTAATCCAATTGAAAATATATGATCTCAACTAAAAGGCTATGGAGCCTCTAGAAATGTGGGTATGAATTTAACTACAGTAAAAACGTTATTGACTGAAAAAGTAAACATGATCGGGGCTGAAGAGTGGAAAAAGGTTTGCGATCACACGATCAATGTGAGAATGAATATAGAAGCATTCAACACGGTTTAGACAATTACACTGATAGACTAGTGATAAATACGGCTGATAGTGACAGTGATATTAACCTCTTTGAGAGCACAAATAGTGAAATGGAAGTAATTGAGAATTATAATTATTATTATTTTTATAACAATGTCTCACTTTAACAATAGGTACAATAGTGTTTATTATGTATACTACAGCTGTCATTTTCCAAAGTAATTAAATACGTAAACATAATGTGAACTTTTTTATTTTATTTAACCCGAACCTAAAGCCATCACTTATAGAAAAATTTGTATTTTATACAAAGAATAAAAATAATAATTAAAAGAAACAAATTAAAATTGTTTTAACAGCTCCTAATAGATGCCGGACTATTTGTATTTTGTGCGACAGAGATGACGCTCTACGAATCCGAAGTTGGCCGATTGTCTCTTTCCAGGTGTCGATGTGCAATATTTATCGCCGGGTACTGTACAATATTTTTTGACAATCTAGCTAACGGGCTACTTAGTTTTTTGAGGATTGTACCCTATTCCTCGCCACTAAGCCACCGCAGCCTAAATGAAATAGCTTTTTTCATGATTTGATATTATCTATTGAATTACGATCGTGCGTGAGACTATCGAACCTGCTTATCTAGCAATTGAATTAAAATTACTGCCTAGGTCTTTCACCTCGACTATATTGAAATCTTTATTTAGGTTTGAGATAAAACGTCGATAAAATGTACACAATACCAAAATAAGAGATTATATGTAGGTACTCGTACGTATGTCACTAACTAGTTGAACCATGGAACCTTTTAAATCACACTAATTTTATAAAACTTAAAGTTTATCGCTGCAAGTATGCAAGTTCTGTTCTATGTAATCCGTTTGAAAGGTAATGTGACCAGTGAAATTACAGGGCAGAGATATAAAACATCTTATATCTCTGGGTGACGAGCGCAGTGCAGTGCAGTGCTAGGTAATGATTTGGACTCCCATGTTCCTATAGCTGCGTGTCACTCTGCTGTTATGTGCAGGCATGTTGCTTAACATCAGGCGCATGACCTGCTTGTGTCATCACTCTGTTACTTTTCATCCCGTGGCACCACGTGACTTTGGTGCTAGCAGCAGGTGTAGGGTTAATGGTTGTTATTTTATATAACAAGCAGCGCCTTTGGTTTAAGCCGAGCAGTTCCCGACTCTGTGATTTTCCCGGGATAAAAATAGTCTGTGTTATTCCAGACCATTATCTAGCTATGCACCAAATTTCATCCTGACTTAAACAGTAGGTAGTGCCAGCGTGAGAGAGTAACAAACATGCATCTATCCAGCCATCCTCACAAACTTTCGCATTTACCTATATCATACGGATATTACACATTACATTTTACAAAATTTTACACTATTAACAAAAATCGAATTACTTTAAACCTAGGGGAATTAAATTGAATTAAGTATGTACATCAATTCTTTCGAGGATAAAATATGTATCATCCGCCAATCCACACTTGACCAGCGAGGTAGTTTACTCATATTTCCTTGACTGTCTCCTTGTTAGATAAGGCCCCGAGTTCTAGTAGAGCCATTGACAGACAAATTGGCCAATTAATACTGTGAAATACATAAAATCAAATGATTTTCGAAAGTTTTCGTGGAGGTTGGTGAATGCAATACCATTTCGCCCGATCCTAGCGTTAGAATAAGTACTCACTTTACATCATTCTCAATCGTCGCTCACTAACAGCAAAACGTCCAACTTATCCATCGGTGAAAGTAGACAAAATCGTGTAAAATATTTATCTGGAGATTCAGAAAAATAATCAGTTAAATAGTCTAGAACGCGTCGATTCACTCAAACTTGAATTTTATATGCATCCACAAAATTTTACGAAACATCAAACTCTATGATTCTCCCGATAGTCGAGTCACGAACTTTTCAAAATTAAGCAATTCCCAATGTTTCAATGATTTCAAGGCGAAATGCTAACATTACAATCGTGTGCTCATCAAAGCTGGTAACCGGTTAAGTTAATGTCAAGTGATAAACATAACCAGCGACTGTAGCGCCGCCGCGCCGATGCACTCGCGGCTTGAATTTTGCATGAGAAACGGTAGATACAGGCTTACACAGAACAACTGTTTTAAACGTAAGTATTTTTTTTTGTAATTTTAGACTTTTGCCGTTACAGATTCAAGGGTTCTTGTTCTTTGTCAGAATTTTTAATTGAGCGAATAAATAATAATATCTAATTATAATCTGTCTAATTATACAAATTTTAGCCTACCTAATGAAACAAAGTAATAACAACAAAACTTAGCAAGCTCTGTCTGTGCTGATTTTTACTCTCACTATTAATTGTCGGCTCTATCACCTCTGCGTTTGCATGAACGTAAGTATGTATAAATAATAATTAGTGCAGTATGTTTGGTTAGTGGACCCCAAGCCTACGTATTACGATAATATCTAAAAATATTGTAGCAAATGGCAACCTCATCGCTAAGTGATATTTTCCAGGCAACCGTGGAATGGAAAAAGAACTACACTATAGGAAGGCTGCGATAAAGATAATCTTATTTTATTATATACAACTTTTAGCATTACACTAATCTTACAATTTCTTTCTTACAAAATATTATTAATGTAGTACAAATAGTATAAATGTTGTCCCAAATTTCCACAAAAGCCGAGGTTGACCTTACCACTTGGCTGGCTTTAACCCGCAGTGGGAACATAAAGTGGGTAATTTATGATTTTGCCATATTAAGTCCAAATTTTATCAACGAATCAGTTGATTTGATGTATACTCATAGCTTTTATTAGTCTCATACCACAAGTCAGATCTGTCGTAGCACCGATAACTGTTGAGGTAGACGTGTTCTAGATGGGAAGCCGCGAATAGGCAAACGTAGCGTAGGACACCGTGAAACTCAGTGGAGTGAAGATACGTAAGACAGCATCCAGTAGCTGGAGAAGAATAGTCGAATAACTGAATGGCGTATCATGGGAGACGCCTACGTCTAGCAGTGGACTAGGATAAGCTGATGACGTTGTCTAAAAGTTACCCGCTGAGATAAAGAATAAGTAAACAGATCAGTTTTTTCCGCACGTTCCTTTGTACCGATCATAAGCAGATGTAGTGTACGTTAGCTATGGCTACAAAGTGATGTGCCGCGACAAAAACATGACACTTCCGCAAGAGCGACAAGGAAAAAGCGATCAGACCCGTGCTTTCGGTGTAAAGCGTTTGTTCTAACTCTATACGTAGTATATGTAAATTTTTGGTTACCCGTAATGAATATAAAGCGTCCCTTTCGGCCTAATATACTTCTGTGTAACCCTCGACATAGACAAGCACTCATTTTTATGCGCGGCTTGTTCTATGCAAGTTTTACTCAGTCAGCACACATTCCATTGATATTATTAAATTCATGGCACGGCTATAATAATGCAACGAAATATATAGTTTTAGCCTAACAAGTATTTAGTTATAACAGTAGCATCCCGCGGTATCACTCGCGTAGTTTCTGATTCCTTTATTTTCCCGGGATAAGGTCTATGGGTACTTATATATTATGTAGGTCAGCGTCCGTCATCTTCATCACCATCAGGGGAGTTGGTAGTCAAATACAGACCTGCCCTTTCACCTCCTAACTAAATCGGCCTTCGCTTTGCTATTCCGGTCTCTATCATTTCAAAGAAAGAAAGACAGAGCAATATCAAAGCTATGACAGTTTTAGTTAGGCGGTAGACCCTCGGGAAACACTGAATTAAATATCTTTACTTATCCAGATTTGCAGAGCGTATTATATACGTACACTAGCTGTTACCCGCGACTTCGTCCGCGTAAAATAAATTACTAAGGTAACTCATGCAGCACCTATTTGTATACATTTACGGTTACTAAAAAACAGCTCATAATAAAACAAATTATACAATTGCATCAAAATCGGTTCAGTTGTTTAGGTGTGAAAGCGTAAGAGAAATTCGTCCCCCATTTCAAAACCAATTTCATCCCCGTACTGTTCGAAATTACAAAATTGCTAGAACAAACATTTATTTGCTTCGTGTCAAGTGCCGATATATAGAGTTTCATGGTTTTATCTTCAACAATTGGGAGCTTCCATATATACTTTCATCCCCCACTTCAACCCCAATTTCATCCCTATACAGTTCGAAATTACAAAATTGCTGGAACAATCATTCGTTTGCTTCGTGTCAAGTGTCTATATACAGAGTTTCATGATTTTATCTTCAACGGTTTGGAACTTTCATATTGATATTCATCCCCCATTTTTCAACCCCAATTTCACCCTCGTACAATTCGAAATTACAAAATTGATAGAGCAAACATTTAATTGCTTCGTGTCAAGTGTCTGGATACAAAATTTGATAACTTTGAAAATTACGAATTTTCTTACAACCGTTCATCTCTTGTTTCACCCTCTCAGGGGTTGAATTTCGCAAAATCCCGTCTTAGCGAACACCTACGTGCTAAAAGGGACCTTCGTGCAAAATTTCAGATTCCTAGCATTTGTAGTTTCTGAGATTCCTTGATGAGTGACCTTTCGCTTTTATATATATAATATAATAATATAATAGATAGATAAACGTAGATTCTAAAGTCTTGTGAATATCTACCTTGTACCGATACCGATGAAGCCAGGAAAATGTTTTTTTTTTTTTTAAATACATCTTGTGTTCGTAAATAAGTACACCCACATACTATTTTCTGTTAATAATTTATGTGTTTCACTTGGGTCTAGTTCATCGATAAAATTGTAATAAAATCATCGAATTAAATGGAATCGTGGAATGGAAACACCATAGAAACTGATCCTTGCATGACACACTATAACTATGGACAAAAACTGCAATAATCGTTTCGTAGAATTTACTAGGGGAAGTACCTATCTCTTGTAACGCTCAACCTCGAATTAATATGTCTCGAATAAGTGGACACGATAAGATTTAGCACCTAATATCAGAGGGTATCAGTGCAATAGCACAAGCATGCAATGTAAGTGTCAATACTGGACTTGTTTCGCACACAACTCAGAAGTTTTAGAGGTCAAAGGTTCCTTAGACTCTCTCGTTAGAACAAAACAGGTTAAACTTCTTTTGTTTTATAATTATATTGAAGTAACGAGAAAGACAGGGGCTTGATTGTAAGTAACACATCTGCCAATCACAGCACAGTGTCACGCAGCTATTTTAACCACGAAGAATCCAAATGACTGTCTGCACTGCACTTCGCACCTCTCTCAGACATATAAGATGATTTGTCTATTTACCCTAAAATTTACCTGAAAACATTGCCCCTCAAACCGGAACACGGTAATATTTGCATATTACTTTTAGGTGGTAATTGTCGACAGTAACTTATTTCTGCGGACGGACTCTACAAAGAGTCATATCACTACAATCTATAGACATTTTTTAAAGTAATCTCAGTTGTCCCACTGCTGGTCTTCCCCAATTAATTCCACTTAATACGGTCCTGTGCTTCCATCGTCTAATCTTTCTTAAACGCTCCGAACTCGGCTTTCCATCGACATTATTAGTGTGTAAATGTATTATATCTATTCTTTTGTGTGTATTGTCACTATATTATTATACGTTAATTATAGTTCTATTGGACTGTACCTCATGCAATAGAACTTCTCGAGGTAAGTACATGTTTTAGTAATCTGCCGAGGCCATACCTCATTTCTTAGAAGAAAACCCAAATGCACAGAGCAGATATAAGTACATTAATCTCTGCTCTATGGCATCGAAAAAGTAATTCAATAATCAGACGATGACGATGATTCATGTACCATTTGGAGCGATAATTATGCTTCGATATATCACCACTATGCTCGGCCACGCGAAGCCAAATTCAATTTGTACTAGTCGACTAAAATGAGGCTCGTTTAGCATATAGGTCAATTTGGAATTTAATGTATGCTGCCCCCAAAACGCGGAGCTAACCTAAAATTCAATAAATGTGTTATTACCACGAATTGGTTCAGCTGGTTTTTCGTTTTTCCTCATTATTAATTTGGACTACCCTCATTTTCCTACTCATTAAAATATCATTCCCACGATTTAAAACACTTTCCTTCAACATACGTTGATAGTGGTAGGTAGTGCAGGATAAGTTGATAGTGGTAGGACTCTTTCTAGAGTATGCCTGGGGCAGTATCAAACCTTTGACAGTTATTTTGTCGAACGTGTGTCAACACATTGAGTAGCAGACGCAAAAGAGTCGTTTGGGTAAGTGCCACACCATTACCAGTTATGTGCAAACTTCATTGTGTAGTGTGTACCGGTTTGAAGAGCAATGTTCATGTATGAGATATTTTATTTTTCTACTGCGAAGATAAACTTCGAAATGATTAGTAGGTTACATGACTACATGACCGTTATTCATGAATTTCGCAAAGTACTACCAATAAACAATAGAGCTGTATTTTCCTAGCGGAACTCCTAAAGCCAAAGCAACCGTAAAATCACATACAAATAAATCGAACAGCGAAGCGATAAAATTTTGTAGACTGTGTAGGCAGCCAATCGTGTTTAATGTGCATTAGAATCACTTGCCCATGTCAGACTTCAGGCGGCCGTAGTGAAATGAATTCTCCGAAGAGGCAAAGGCTTACTTACTTTCACTTTTACATATAAAAGGTAATTCCAGAGGCTATTTTGGGCGTCTGACGTCATGCCCAGAATAGTGCTCGAGTTTGCGTGACCTGACAAGAGTCACCATTCGATCGCAGGAAAACAAGACAACGTGATTTGCAAATTCTTATTTTGTACGATGAGAATAGATAACAGTATAACATTAAAAAGTTGTATCTTACAGTCTTTGAATCCGATCTAATTGTATTTGTGACACATTGAGAAATAATCCTACTCCCTACTAATCATCATCATTTATAATCAGCCACATAATTATTTACAGTATTCCGCTATCAGCCTCAGTAGGTACTCTTTATTCTTCTTCTAAGTCTTTATTGAGACGATTTAGCTGAACTAGTTCAAATTATTTTATTTATACGACCGCGAAACTAAGACCCAATAATGCGAAGTAAGCAAATCTATAATTTATGAGCGGAATATTGAGCATGAATTAAATCATAGAAATAATGATAAATAATGGAGGTGACAAAAGTCATAGAGAAATACTAGAAAATTAAATGAAAATCGTTGATAACGGTATTTATTTAATCTGGATGGTACTTCTCACTTTATGTAACGGGAATAAAATAAGCTTTAATAAGACAAAGCCCTACCAAATTAATTAAAAATAAAGTCTTGCACAATAATTTCACTATCCTGAAAAAACGCCAGCAGCATATACGTAGTAGCCACTTCAAGTATGGAAACAGAAGCGGAAGTTGTAGCTATAAATATTTTGAGTTTCTGAGTGTTCCACAACAATCTTCGCGAGCTATATGAAATCTATCCAACCTACTCTAATTAACAATATTCTTATGACATAGAAATTCGTTTCTCGGAACAAAATTGGAATGGCATGGCGCCGAATTTTTTGCCACTTAATTTATGTAAGTATAAATATTTGTTATTTTCTTTACGGTCTACCAACCGCAATGACAAAGAAACTTTTGTCATATTATTAATGGTACGAGTTCATTGTAACTCTAGTTCTAAGTTAAATACTAGCTACGTACCGCGGCTCAACAGTTTTTCACGAAACTATGCGTTAATCCGTACTACGTATTTAATTTCATCCCAATCCGTTAAACCATTTCAAAGATGGTTTAACGAATCTTTGAAATGGTTTTGTATCCCCTAAAATACAAATTCAATGTATTTTAGGGGATAATTTAAAAATACACATAGGCTGGCCTAGTGGCTCAGTTGGTAGTCGTGGATTCTGTGATGAATACAAATACATATTTGTTCGCGGTCTGGCTGTTTCTATCTATACTAATATTATAAAGAAGTAAATGTGTGTTTGTTAAATTGTAAGGGGTAATCTCGGGATCTACCGAACCGATTTTAAAAATTCTTTCACCAATAGAAAGCCACATTATTGCTGAGTGTCATAGGCTCCGAGCAAAGCCGGAACGGGCCGCTAGTGTTTAATAAGTATGTGTTTACAACTATAGAATTATTATACCCGCTATCTGGCTCCCATAGTATATTAGTTTTGCTTAGTTTGGGGCTATTGGATTATTGGTTATTTGGAGGTTGGTATTGTGTGAGAAATGTCCACCAATATTTATATCTATTTATACCAATACACAGGCATAGAACAAACAATCTGAGCCAGTAACAGTCATTAAACTGAGCTGCGGTCAAACACCGTCATGCATAAATATGTAACACTTAACAAACAGCGATTTTAATAACCGGTCATCAGTTACATAACCAGTTCATAACTTCGCCGTCCAGTGAACAGACAACTCTAAACTCTAGAAAGTCTAGACAACTCTTTCTCAACCTGTGGGCCTTGACCCTGTGGGGACAAAAGCTATATGCGGCTCACGGTATGGAGAAGCCGAGAAGCAAGAAAAACAGTCCAACAAAAACATTTAAATAAAAAAAATTGCAACCTGACATTGAGCTCACTCATACGTAAATAGGTGCTTTGATAACGTATTGGCGACGTAAATAAATAATATCAAAAACAACCGTTTTTTTACTTAATAAATTACTTAGTCGATAACTAATCATGAATATTATCAAAAATATTGTACGGATTTTATATGGAAGATATTTGTAACTTACTAAAACTCACTTTCTTGATAACGTAAATAAAAATTTAAAAATAAAACATGTGTTGCACGTAATAATGCACTTAGCTGATAACTAATCAGCAACATAATCAAGATTAATGTATTTTTAGATTGTATGTTTTAAACATAAACATAAGCGTTGGAGATATTTGTACATATACATACAGGTAGAAAGGTACGTCGCGAAATAATTTTACATACCATAAGACTAAACTAGAGTCGCTCGTCACCCAGAGATCTAAGATGTTATATCTCTAAGCCCTGTAATTTCTCTGGAAACATTGCCCTTCAAACCGGCACACAGTAATGTTTGCACATTACTGCTTGACGGTAGAATAACTGGCAAAGGTGTGGTACTTCCCCAGGCGGACTCTGCTAAGAGTCCTACCACCTACCTACCTAGATCTTGAAAAAGTTTGAAAAACACTGGTCTAGACTAGCTTCAATCAGGACCGGAAATAATGGCGATAATAGAACGTCCAAAGACTGATAGCGTAACAGTTGACGGGGACTGATTCATAATGATAACAATAGATTGCACTTTCATTAATCATTTTAGGGTACCACGGAATGCAATCCATTCTCCATTCCATCGCTGGACTGTCTCCAACTCTGAATTGAGGAGAATATTGCCCAGTAATAGGACTGGTAAGATAATGTAAAACAGGATTCTGTATCATATCCTGTATCTGTTAATGGGATCATATTGTAAAGCCTCCGAGGGCTATATTAGGGTTACATTGTAGGTCTATTTAGGGCTCTATATTAAATTTTTGTGATTATTTTTTAGCCTATTTCATTTATATATTATTAATACGCGTGTTTATTTAAAATATTGTTAGTCGCCCAAATCTTACAATCTAGTTTTCTTATGAATCAAAGGTTATCTGGAAGAGATCGCTTTTAGCGATAAGATCGCCTTTTGTGCCCATTGCTGTTATTTTATGTGTTACTTATTGTTAACTTTGTGCTGCCAATAAAGTGTATTGTATATTTTAAGCCGTAGTGTTTAAAAACATTTATAAGATATGTTTTTATTAGGAGTGCAGGATGCTAAGATTTTTTTTAATGATGTATTAAAATGCATTAAATCTGGTCGAATATCGACCACTGCGCGACCACTTGTTAGTATTAAACATTGATTGATAAACCAAAAATTGATAATAAAAATTAGAAGTAAATAATTATTGAGTTTGTACTAACGGAATGGAAATGTATTACGTGGGTTTATTTCGCAGTTATTCATGATCATAGAACGCCGTAAACACGTATATTTCAGTCATCCGAAACCGCATACAAAGTAACTGCATCTTACATTAACTTTCTTAGAAATGAGAGAACTGTACTTTGTTTATTTTTTAATTATTACCGTACAAAAATCATCATCGTATTTTTTAATATATCAGTTTTTTTTTTATCTGAAGATATGTTACAATGTCTAATGTTGTTGATATAATTTTATTTATTTCCGTAAAAACAAAACTCTGTTTCAATTTAAAATTATATACTCGACTAAACCCCACTAATATTTACTATACATGCGAAAGTTTGATGTTTCTCTATCAAGTCGGAACGTCTGAATGGATTGGGATAAAATTTGGGCCACAGTTAGAATATGGTATGGAATAGAACATATTTTACGTAGGATGTAGGCACATTTTTTATCAAGGGAAAATAACGGGAACGGGAACTACGCGGGTGAAACCGCGAGGTGCTGCTAATTTCATAATATTTTTGAAATCAACAAACACTTGTTAGGGTTCCATAAAACGTAAAAACGGAACCCTTATAGATTCTTCATGTCTATCTGTCTGTCTGTCTGTCCGTCCGTATGTCACAGCCACTTTTTGCCGAAACTATGAGAACTACACTGTTGAAACTTGGTAAGTAGATGTATTCTGTGAACCGCATTAAGATTTCAATAAAAAAATTGAAAAAAGAGATAAATTAGGGTTGCCCCCCATACTGAGAACTGATACTCAAAAATTTTTTTTTCATCAAACCTACACGTGTGGAGTGTCTATCGATAGGTCTTCAAAAATGATGTTGATGTTTCTAAATATGAATATGTGTACTATGTATATTATGTTACATGCTGCAACGGAACCCTTCATGAGCGAGTCCAACTCGCACTTGGCCACTTTATCTTTTGTTTTTGCACAGTTAATCCAAACTTTGTTTGATCTTTCTTACTCTACCACTATACCCCGTCTTCAATATAAAGGGTATGGATTTCGAAGTAAGTAAATAAAATGGTATAATATCAAAACCGCGCAAGTGGCGAGACAGTCCAATATCACAATCGTGAGGTCGTAGGTACGAATCCAGCTTGCACCTCTGAGTACTTCTCCGAGTGCAGATGTAGTAGTTTGTCATTACCACAGGTTATAACGGTGAAATAAAATATTGTGAGAAAACATACATGTTGGTAGAAAGGCATCTTTCGAGGTATTCTGTCATTCATTAACGCGCACTGGGCCTTGATTAAAAAAGACTCAGAATCATGACAATAGAAACATGAAGAGGGCTGCTCAGTGCTCATGCTATCACGTTCTATAAGTTACGATTGATCCTATCGGGAGAACGGCGACTACCGATCCGCGCTTCTACCGCCTAACTAAATCGGCTATCGCTTTCCTAATAAATTAATCCTGTCTCTATCATTTTAAGCGAAAAGAAAAGAGAGAGAAACATCAAAGCGATGACATTTTTCGTTAGGCGGTAGATCCCCGGAGCCCCGGGTTCAAATCACGCACCACTGTATTTTCGAAATCATGTGCGTAATGCCGCTAACTTAAAACGGTGAAAGAATCGTGAGGAAACCGACATGTACCTAGAATTTTTCGAAGTCATGTGTCATCCATCAAACTGCACTGGGCCAGCGTGGTGGATCAAGGCCTTGACTCTCTCCTTGCGAGAGAAGGCTTAGAGTCCCAGCAGTGGGAACATGACAGTTTATTCTTTATACAAATGCTTCTGCTATGAATGTCGATATATTGGGATAGTACGGAACCTTCACAGTGAGTCCGATTCTCACTCAACGAATTTATTTATACGTAATTTGTCACTAACATAATAATCGGACGTGGAACAACAGAGTGCAGCACTATTTAATACTAATGATGAAGTAATGGCAGAACTCGTTCCGTTTGATTTTAAAAGTTCATTAAAACAGGTGCGTAATGTGGTAAACAGTAATTGCTATAGTCGCCTTGAATTTCTAGAACTTATCGGTTACTAACTTTTTATTTTATACTTCAGGTTTAACTCACAAACATAGAGGGAAAAACATTTTTATACAATATGAATGTTTGAAAAGAGATATACAGGGTTACTGTTAATCAGCCTGCATCCGTTTAAGGGCATGTTCTGTATATTTAAACAAACAACTTTTGTTCTACAACTTTCGTTAAAACTTAATAGATAACCCAAAAAAAAATTGTATTTGTTGCCCTTTTTTGTACTGTTTAGCGACTTTTTAGTGTTTATTCACTTCGGTACATATTTTTTTGCGCGTTAAGGAGCGTAAGCGCTCTCGTTACGAATTGTTACGAAGAGTTCGATACTTTTAGACCGTGCAAATGCACTTTTTATTTATTTTGTAATAGAAAAAAAAACCTTTTTTTTTAAACTGTAGAACAAAAGTTGACGTATTGAATGTACCTAACATCCCCTTAAAAGGATGCAGGCTGATTACCAATAACCCTGTATACAAATGTACAAGTAGGTATTGAATACCAGCTGTTTTCCGTTCTATTAAAAAGCGAAGTGCCAAGAGCGTCATCCAACTAATAATATAAATATACGAAAGTTAGTAAAAGGATGGATGGATGTTTGTTACTCATTCACGTAAAAATACTGAACGGATCGTGCCGAAATTTGGATTATGGATATATTATAGTCTGGAAGAACACATGGACTACTTTTTATCCCGAAGAATAAAACCTGAACGACGGGAACGGGAACGACGCGGATAAAACCGCGGAACACTGCTTGTAAACGATAAATCTCTTGTCCGCGTATAATTAAAGCCGCGCGCGAAGTTACCTATTATTTATCGAATACATTTCGGAAAGTATGAGAGATCCATAATATGATGTTATACCACCAAACCTTTTTTTTACCTCAATAACTTTTTTTTGTGGGAGACCTATGGCAGTTTTTTTTATAAAGGGACCTCTGGAAATTAGTATCAGGTGGCCTCTACTCGCTACCTTTGGGTAAATCCCTGGACTCTAATTGCGATTCGCGATTGATCTTCAAATACATCGCGGTCCAAACTGCTCATGACATTCAAGGGCGAACATATTATCGCCAAAAAAAAAGAAGTTCCTCACCTTTTTCACTGGCATCATCGACCAATATGATCTCCTTGAGCAGCGGCCGGGGCGATCTGTTGATGGTGCTCCATATAGTCCTGAGGAGCGTGGTCCACGCTTCGTTGTGGAACACTATCACTACGCTCGTCGTGGGCAGGAGATCGGGGTAGCCCTTATCTTTACACCTGGCAAACAAAGAAATAAATGCTTTAGTCGTTATAACTAGAAGAGTTTTTCAGAAACTACTCAAACAGGGAATATACAGGGAATGTCTTTTTAAAGTTTATACGTGGAGTATAGTATGGCTGGTCTAGTAAGTTACGGTTGGTCTAATACGTTCCAACCGGTCTAGTAAGTTACGGCTAGTCCAGTAAGTTACGGCTAGTCTAGAAAGTTATGGTTGGTCTAGTAAATTACGGCTGTTCTAGTAAGTTACGACTGGTCCAGTAAGTTACGGCTGGTCTAGTAAGTTACTGCTGGTCTAGTAAGTTACTGCTGGTCTAGTAAGTTACGGCTAGTCCAGTAAGTTACGGCTAGTCTAGTAAGTTACGGCTGGTCTAGAAGGTTACGGCTGGTCTAGTAAGTTACGGCTAGTCTAGTCGGGAGAAAGGCAATTGATGATCTGGAGCCCCTGGTTCGAATCCCACGCGCAACACTGTCATGTACGATCTGTTCTGACAGTTTACGAATTTGTGATTTTCTAATTTGAGGCGATGAAGTTTTACCATATCCTTGCAACCTTGGAGCAGTACGCGAATGAGATTGAGGACATTTTCATCGGACCACCGAATTACGAGCTGATTAAGCGACTGAGAAAATAAGGTAAAACAGTTGCTCGACCACGAGCAAACACTAGGTTTGTGGAAACCGGTGACCGTCGCAGTTCCTGTGTCAGAATATCACCGGACCTGACGTCCCAGAAATTCGTGAGGAAAATTTGGACGAGCCGATTGCCGATCCCTATGCAACCTATTATCGCGTCGCGTCGCAGTGCATGTTGCCGCTGGAGTCGCTCACCTTCACGTTCATGCAACACCGGTGCACCAAATAGCAATAACGTCATCGCCCTTTTCCACTGAATTACCGTCGTCGAGTCAGCGCGACAGATAGCCGCGCTGACGACGCAAGTGAACGATTTGTCAGCGCGCGTATAACATCGAGCGATGCGTGCGACTTCCAGGGAAACGCGACGGGCAGCCAGTGATGCCTGCCAACGACTGCTCCAACCATGGACCATGATACGAAAACACCGTTTTTAAGAGAATACCGTGAGTGATATTTGTGTGTATTTCGTGAGTGCCGTGCTAAAATTGTGTATCAGCTCAATGCTGCCAATGGTTCCGTAACGAGAAAACTAATATTTTAAGTGCTACGTATGCCCATGTATTCCTGGGGGAAGACACGCTTTGTGACTCCCTGCAGCCCGCTTACAAGGAATATAAAGTGTTCAAAAGAGGTGTTATGACATCCAAAATACGCGTGAGGAACAGTGACGTCACAGTAAGCATCGACCGCCTTAAACCGGCCCATATACTGTCCGCCAACTCACCTCTGCCACGGGAAACCCCCGATCAACCACAGGAACCACCTCCGCCATCTATTAAAATCACTAGGTCAGGAAGAAGTGTGCGTTTTTCTAACCGATACCTGTACTAACTCGGTTTCTGGAAGGGAGTGATGTGATTGGGGGATACAGTTGCCAACATATTTTCAGCGAAATATTGTATGTTGCAAAATAAATGCTTTAAAGAACGGTGAAGAAAAACATCGTGAGGAAACCGACATGTTCCTATAATCCATCGAGGTCAAGTGTCACCCACCAACTCGCATCGGGTCAGCGTGGTGGATTATGACCTAGATTCTCTCCTTGCGAGAGAATCCCCGAGTCCCGAGTCCCACCAGTGGGAACATTTATTACGGGCTGCTTTTGATGTTGTTATCTTCAACGGTAGGTATAAAGTACTCAGAACCGAAATATAACACAATACAATATATTATAGTATTTAAAACTATATAAGTATTATATCAGTTATCTGGCCGCCATCACACAAGCTTTGCTTAGTTTGGGGTCAGATGGTGTTGTGTGTGAATTGTCCACCATATTTATTTATTATTTATTTATTATTATAGTACGGTTAGCAACTCTACGGAGGGGACAACATTATATTTTGTTACTTTGTTTTAAGGTGTTTCTGTATTTTGTTTTATTACGAGTATTTTAAGTGCAATATAAGAGTTTATCTATCTATCTACATCTTATATACTTATTTATGTAATTATCTTTCAATTTATTTATACATATACTAGCACTTGTGAGTCGCGTAGTTTTCGTTCAAATATTTTTTCCGTTATATAAAGTGTTACGACGTGATTGAGCACACATCCAAACTTGTGCATTTATAATTTTAGTTACTCTACAGCTCTACACACCTACATCATTCTATTTTAATTTGTTTATAATGTATATCAATACTGTTATTTTACATTTACGTACGGTATACAATAACATAATATACTGTATATGAATAATAAGTAATAAATATAAGTAATATACTGGTGTATGTATATGAATGCATTATAAAAAGTGAAACGAACTTGCTGCCGGCCCGGCCCTCCTTTTTACATTATTTTTGCTATTTCTACGTCTGTCCTCGTGTAAGTTAATGTTTATTAATTAAATAGTAGAAAAAAATATGTGTTTTTATTAGAACTCATACCATTTGCCAACACCAAACCACTCCAATAATAGGCATCGACTTAAACTTCTATCGATACAATTTGTCCATGGTTACGCATCACAAGACCCAGTGCCACTCTACTAGAACCACACTGGAGCCATCAAATTTTATATTTTATGGTCGTGTTTATGGACATGTCCACGCTTTTATTACCTGTCTTTAGTCAATTCCATGGCATAGCAAAACATAAACGTCTTTACATTTTTAGTATCAAGTCCAAATAACTTTGCTCTATAACTCTACATGTAACCTGCTGAAGATATAAATATATATTATTATCTGATTTGGGGGTTCTTAAATTTGATTTGTGATATTAATCAAATCAGATTAAGAAGAGGAGTACTAGAAGAGTAGTAGTAATATTACTAATTTTATAAATTTGAAAGTTTTATTTTTGTAGGTCAATCGCGTATGACTGAGCGACTAAAATGGTTGGGTTGAAATTTAGAGTATAGAAAGATTATGGTCTGAAATAGCACACAATTTTACTTTACATCTAAAAAAAATGCAGATTACTTAAGTAATAGTCCTTATCCATATTCAAACAATAAGGATAAATACTGTTATCATGATGAACATTATTTTCAGATAATTTCTTTGTCTTCTATCTATAATAACGAAGAAGATGAATAAATTCGTGTCTCAACTGTGCAAATGAATCCAATTAAAATATTCATAGAAAAATTGTCTGCGTGACCGACCATGACACTACATAATTATTTATTTAACGCCCGGGCGCTGGTGGACATTATTATAATTTCATGTCATGGAAAATGCCGTTAAATAACAGCCTATGCTCTTGAAAATTATAGTTTGTAAAACGTGAGCAATTTGACTATTCTCAGAACAAAACGAAAGTAGTTTCCACTCCAAAAATAAGACGAGTTTGAGAACATTCGACGATTTCTGTGTACACCTTGACCTTTTACCAGCAGAGAACCATTTTCGATGGTTCTTTTTTGTTCGATGGTATGTATTTTATAAGTGTTAGTTTCACAGTTGTGCAAATAAGATAAAGTGGCCAAGTGCGAGTTGGACTCGCCCATGAAGGGTTCCGTTGCAGCAAGTAACATAATATACATAGTACACATAGTTTTTTAGTTCGTTGTAACTTTGATCGAAGTTTGAATAGTAATGTATTTATGACGTACTAAAAAAATACTCATCAGATCGAGTTCAAACCAATTTTCGTTGGTAGTTTGCATGGTAATGTACATCATATATTTTTTTAAGTTTTTTCATTCTCTTGTTTTAGAAGTTAGAGGGGGGGAACACACATTTTACCACTTTAGAAGTGTCTCTCGCGCAAATTATTCAGTGTAGACAAAAACTATATTAGAAACCTCAACATCATTTTTGAAGACCTATCGATAGACATCCCACACGTGTAGGTTTGATAAAAAAAATAATTTTTTGAGTTTCAGTTTTAAGTATGGGGGGGCAACCCAAATTTTTTTTTTTTTGTAAAATCTTAATGCAGTTCATAGATTACATCTACTTACCAAGTTACAATAGTGTAGTTCTCATAGTTTCGGCAAAAAGCGGCTGTGACATACGGACGGACGGACGGACAGACAGACAGACAGACAGACATGACGAATCTATAAGGGTTCCGTTTTTACGTTCTACGGAACCCTAAAAATATTAAATGAGAGCGTTTTAAAAAAAAGGGCAATGTCTGCATCCCCTGGAACTTGTCACCTTCATAGTTTAATTCCACCACATTATGTCCGTTAAGAAAAATCTAAATTGTACAAAGAGAATGTACCTACTTTATGCCCGGGGTCGAGCCACGGAAAGACAAATGTAACGGCCCTGGGATAATTTAAGTAAGAAACCTTTAATTAAGCAAAATGTACAGCATAAATTAAGAATGGTTCGAGCGTTTGGGCCGTGACAGTTCACTGACTCCGGGAACTGGGTCAAGGCACGCATTTCCGGTAGTCCTACGGTAACGTTTATATCATTGTCTAGCTGATTATATCTTTCTATTATTACCTAATATTGTTTTATTACATACTTTTGTTTGTACAAAACAATTGGCCATTAATTATTACTTGATGAGTTCTAGTCAACTGGCTTAACGCTTTGTTTGTTCCGCTTTCACGCTGTAACGGGCGGCGGATTGACTAGAATAGATAATTTCCCGTGAATATTATTATGTCAGAGAAAAATATGTTCAAAGGCATAAACTAATTTGAATATTACGAATGTTATGTATGAGGATAATTAAAATACGTTCAAGTATGCTGATGAACTCACGGCCAATCTTAATATTGTATAAAAATCCAGTCATGATGATTGTCCCAATGAACTCTTCACCTAGTCCATCGATATTCACGAAAGTTGGGATTTATGTGTAATTTGGTCCGAGTTCAGAGATAGGATTGTTTTTATTTCGATTAATGGTCTTTATATGACAATACCCGAGGGAACCCGGAACTGGCCGCTAGTAGATAGTAAATCTGTTCTTTCTGCTGAATGACTTATTAAGGACCCTAGCGGTAAGCAGTGTACCTTTTTTCATAAGAGACCTACGACAGTATTTAAGTGTACCTCAAATGGCATCTGCATTATGTACCTTTATAATTGTTACCGCGTAACAGTGAGGGTGTGACCGTTCGTTGTGGAAATCTAGGGGGGAGGCCTATGTTCAACAGTGGACGTCTTGCGGCTGATGATGATGATGAACAGTGAGGGTATAGTTTTGTGCAGATATTTTACTTATTCTCCTGTCTGCTCCTTGCAAGGAACGCTTTTGTTCGCACATCGGCGTATAGAGTTAATTTTAGCAACTTTTACTAGAGTTAATTTTAGCTATCGTTTGAAAGAGAATTCGTGCTACTTGGCTTAGAGATTGGGGTCCTAAAATGGCACGAGATTGGGGTTTTAAACTGGCACAATTGATGCTAATAATAGATATAGATAATTCGTTTATCATCAGATAATCGAGCTATTCGCCATAATAATTATGGTTATTTAATTAAGATAGATCGCACGCAAGTATCTACAGGGTTACCCTGAAACAAATGTATTACAAACTATAAAGTGTATTATCTGCTAACTGACTTCAATGTATTTGTATCTATATTTTTCGCATTAAAAAACATTCACCACCTTATTGTTTTAGTAACTATTAACTAATTTTCAAGTGCCGGAGTAAAAGTTTATCATCACCACTGGTTTTAATTTAACGGTGAAGGAGAATCCCGTGAAACCTACGGATTTTAATAGAGACATCTTTCGAGGGCAGGTGTCATACACCAACCTACGGCTTAGTATTGGCACACCCCGGACACTCGGCCTAAACTCCAAACAAACGGTGAAGTCGACATACCTACACTCACACAACTACGCATATGTCGTTCGAACACATTTACGCATGTGTGCGTGTCATCTAGGGTTACTAAATTATTTTATGGAATAGCTGTGACCCGTGAGTTCACCTGCCTGTGGCTTACAATCTTACCTAGTTAGTGTTCGATCTTTAATGTAGGTAAATATAACTTTCATCAACAATCAGAAGCGAGAAGATTTAAAACAAAATAGGAGATAATAAAGGTACCATGTACGAATTGATTTTTAGTTAAATTCTGACAACGAAAGCCGCAGTTTAAAAACAACGAGTTTAATAATTTCGTCACAGGACTTCAGTGTTGGCGCGTACTTCTAACCAGAATAGCTTAACACAGTTTATAAAAATGATTCAATCTTTGTAAAAATTCTTATGAAATTAAAAATCTCTTATTCTTGTTTCGTATAATAGACGAAAAATTTGGTACCATTTTGTTAAATACGAGGGTCAAACTGAAAGTTCTTAGAAAATCAAAAACTGATTACATTAGCCAGTTATTAGTTTTATTATATCTTTTCAAAATATTGTCCATTCACGTCAATACACCGCTGCATGCGATGGAACCACTGGGAAAAGCACTTTGCCCACTCGTCCTTAGGGGTCTCTTCAATGGCATCGCGATACGCAGCCACCGCTTCTTCAGCATTCATAAACCGCTTTCCTTTAAGATTTTCTTTAATTTTTGAAAATAAATAAAAATCACAAGGCGCGAGGTCGGGGCTATACGGCGGGTGACCCAGTAATTCAACGTTTGATGTCGCCAAATAGTCGATCGTTCGTTTGGCGGTGTGCGATGAGGCGTTGTCGTGGTGAAGGAGGATCCTACTGCGAGGTCGTTTCTCTCGAACTTTTTCCAAGACAAGTGGCAAACAATTGGTAGTGTACCATTCTGCAGAAACTGTTTTTTGATCCTCTAACACAATTGTTGCGAAATGACCTATCCTTCCAAAGAACGAGGCCACCATTTTTTTCCCCGCACTTCGATCTCTCTTCACTTTAGTTGGCAACTCCTCGAAAGGAAACACCCACTGAGCAGATTGTCTTTTGGTTTCAGGATCATAACAGTAAATCCAGCTTTCGTCACCTGTTAGTATGTCGAACACAGCATTTGAGTCACCTCCGTTAAATCTTTCAATCATTTTACGGCACCAATCCACACGATGGAGTTTTTGAGCCTCAGTCAAATTATGAGGTATCCACCGGGCGCAAAGCTTCCTGACCGCTAAATGTTCGTGTAGGATTTTGTGCACTTGACTCATACCGATGCCTACGCTTGTCCGAATCTGCTGATAGGTCACTCTTTTGTCAGTCTCTATCATACGCCGCAAAACACAGATGTTATCTTCAGTCGTCGCCGTAGAAAGCCGTCCCTCACGTAAATCATCAGTGAGATTAGTGCGACCACGTTTAAACTCATTAAACCAGCTGTAAACAGTCGCACGAGATGGGGCTTCATCGTGAAAGGCCAATCGTAGTCTATCATAACTTTCTTGTTGACTTAAATGACATCGAAAGTCATAAAAAATCATTGCACGAAAATTTTCTCGTGTTAAATTCATGTTGACGTGACACAGACAATTTTCAATTTGCCGCCAAATGGTAAAACAAATGACAAATGAATGAAGTATATACTCAGTAATATTGGCAAAGAGTTCTATTTTCAAATTATAGAATTATTTTTTTATTATATTGTTTATAAGTGGCCAGTTCTAAGAACTTTCAGTTTGACCCTCGTAATACAGCATCATGGTCGTATTCTCATAGAAAATTATCGTCCGATATAATAACCCTTCGTTGAGTCCGCCTCGCGTCCGCGAGGGGGAGGAAGCTTGACATTGGCGGGGGGTGGGGAGTGTCCGTTCTATCTATATTATCTATTCTATGGTATTGGTTAAAGTTGCGGCCGGTCTAGTAGGGAGCCCCCACGAGGCAGGCCCGTAAGGGCGCCCGCGCCGGCAGGACAGGGTTGTGTGCGATAGTGGTCCCACGACTCTGAACCCATCCACGTCGAAGAAACCTATGGGGGGGGTGGTTAGTCGGCATGAGTACAACTACTAGTGATATCAATCCCGACACCTACACGGCGGAAGGTGCGCAAAAGTATTTCCCTACAAAAAAAAAGTCTAGACGGGGGAACGGCAACTGTCAATTCAGAGTCCCTGGTTCGAATCTCACACGCACCAGTCTTTTCGAAGTCATGTGTGAGTTGCTAACTTTAAAAACAGTGAAGGTAAAAAAACATCGTGAGGAAACCGGTATATTCCAAGAATCTTTCGACGTCATACTCATACGTCATCCATAACACATAACCACACTAGGCCAGCGGCAGCGTGGCAAATTATGGCTGGACTCTCTCCATGTGTGAGAAGGCTCGAGTCCATAACACATAAAGTGGGTTGTTTAGTGTGCATGTCAATGAAGTAAACTGAATATGTAATAAAGTAACAAAAGTTAATTAGCGAAACGTTTTATTAAACACTGCGATAAGGATTCAGTGTTTTGTTACGCGCGCCAATACATCGTTACGGTCCTAACAAACGACGCTTAGATTACTATACCTACCTACTACGAACTTAATGATACGCTTTTAGGTATTGCTTCGCTTATGCTTCAAGTATGTTTTTAACTTCCGACCATAGCCTCTTTTTGGTGTTATAAGTTTGACGTTGATGTTTATCTGTCTGCCTGAGTGTATGTATGTCTGTGGCACCGTAGCTTTCAAACGGATGGACCGATGTGTTTTTTTTCTAATTTGAATATCAGTTTCCTTGCGGATTCTTACCCATGTTTGGTTAATGTGGATTGAAAATGACCTACTCCACAAAATGGCGAATGAAATATTCTTTTCACAATCTCCCTCAAAATTGGTATCAAATGAAAAGGCTAGCTGAACTAGTAGAATACTATACACTATAATACATTTCAAATCCAAGATGGCCACCACCACAAATAGTGCGAAATACATTTTTTTAACAATTCCCTCAATACGGGTATCAAATAAAAGGGCTTGAGTAGTAGAATATTATAACAAATTTCAAGTTCAACCTAGGGGTACCTATAATCAACATTTTTAATTTTGTTCTTGTGCGTGAATTAAACGTACCTACGTTCAACCTATCAATGAAGCCTATCAATTGTTAAAAAAATAAAGTTTTTATGCAAGCTGTTTGATTTCACTTTATACGTACAGAGGAACATTGAAATATTCTGCCAAATCAATCAATCAAATCAAAATTCATTTTATTCTGTCAACACATACAGTGCACTTAGAAACGTCATTAAATACAATTCTTTAAATTTAACCTGTAGTCACTTTAAAATAATTATAATCAAAATCATGTGTATTCCAAATATGAACACAAAGACATTTATATTCTAAACTACATTGCAACTATACAGCTTTATCATAAGATTCGAGAGTGTCGATAATCAAGTAAGTAAAGTTAAAGTTAAGTAATTAGTCAGCAATAGCGTCGTCACAAGAATCATCAATCGTTATTACAGGATTAAACATAAACAATAATACATAAAGTAAATTAAAAAAAACTAAGTTGTCAGCAAATACAAATGCCCTAATGCGTCTCGAAGTAAACTTTCGTATTTTTTTTAGAAGTGAGGGTACTCTATCCGCTTTGATTACTTTTTGGAAAATATTAGGGGAAAATCACCGATATGCTAATGTCGGGCCGCGACGGCGCCATAGTGGCGGAGCAACAGAGCGGAGGGTCTACCGCCTAACTAAAACGGTCTTAGCTTTGATACTGCTCTCTGTTTTCTTTTCGTTTGTAACTATAGAGACGGCAATAGCAAAGTCAATACCGATTTAGTATCGGCGGTAGAGGAGCGGGAAGTGCGCGTTCGACGCTTTTTGGAATTTTGTTAGTTAGCGTCACCGACACGCGTAATAGCAGTATGTCTGTAGCAATACATTAAATTCTAAGTTATAATAACTTTTCACTTATGTCGGCTTTCACCACGACTGCCTTTTTTTTCTTTTACCTAGATTAGATTTTTTTTTAATATTTTATCTCTTAACAAACTGGATATGCTTTAAAATCAGCTAAATAGTTACCTGTTAACGATTGATTAAATGGACCCCTTCCTAAAAATAACTAATCCAAAATATTTTGTAATTTATTTAGTAAGTAACATTACGTAATAAAAAGTACTCGGTTGTCAATTCGTTCCAGAAGATCGGACTCGGTAACCTTTATTAGATGCCATCGACTGCAGATAATGATAGACACGAAAAGTATACCCTGTAACGCGTACGTGTGGCTAATTTTCAGTATACTAATGAGCAACGTCAATTTTTAAATTGATAAATTAATAGGTCATTAGTAAGCTGCGAAAGACAAAGTGACGAAATGTTAATCACCTGTTTTTATAAAACTTTAATTCAGCCCAGACTCGTAACCCAACTATTTGATATTAACAAAAAAATGCAAGTTGATAAATATGTATGTAAGGTCAACTCGGCGAAGACCGTCTATCGCGGGTAAGATAGTCCAGAAAGAATTACAAAGAAACCGGCAGAGCTACGGGGATGGCAATTTAATCCACGGGACAGTAAAAGCTTTCACCTCGTATACTCCTAGCTCTGCTGATTTTCTTATAATTCGTTCTGGACGATCTTACCCAATAGACGATCTTCGCCGAGTTAACCTTATGAGCTGATGTTCGTTCTTAGTTATGGCTTTGGACGGACTTGGGAGCAACCTTATAGTAAGTTTGTTAGTAACATCAGAATAGCGTGAATGATAAAGTCGCAAGATTAATATTTTACCAAATGCTTGTCGATTTATAATTATTATTTGAACAATTATTTTACAAAATTAATTCATTCTATTATCGAGTTAGGTATTCGATCAAATAAAGGGTATAATTAGTCGAAGAGTTAGGTATATAATGTTGTCTTCATCACCGTACTTGGAGGTAAAGTAACTGTAGAAGTATAAGTTGCAAGTAGAGTAACTGGTGGTACCGATAATTATGAGTACCACCAGTTATACTACTAGGATCTTAGTGAGACCACGGGCAAAGTGTTTATTGGATTTCTATTCAGTTTCGTGGTCAATGGTTCGTCTATAATACACTATACGGTTGTTCCGAGGACCACGAGTAAAATGTTACATAAATCGTTCAACGATCGTGACTAATATCTGGAACAGATCTTTATGCCTCTTTCTAATGATTTATGCAAATTAACGATTTTACTATGACATTGTAATTTAATACCCGCAATGGGTACAATAGAGCATAGATAACTTTAAACAGTGATCTAAACGTAAAAATAAATGTAAGAAAAAAAGTTTGGCCCCAAGTGACTGACAGACGTTAAACGGCTGAGTGTCAGAGAGTGAGACTTGAAATCACAGATTTCATCTGATTAAAGGTTGAACATTCTTACTACCTTTTTAGGGTTCCGTAAAACGTAAAAACGGAACCCTTATAGATTCGTCATGTCTGTCTGTCTGTCTGTCTGTCCGTCCGTATGTCACAGCCACTTTTTGCCGAAACTATGAGAACTACACTGTTGAAACTTGGTAAGTAGATGTATTCTGTAAACCGCATTAGGATTTGTACAAAAAAAAATTTAAAAAAGAAAAATTTGGGTTGCCCCCCATACTGAGAACTGAAACTCAAAAATTTTTTTTCCATCAAACCTACACGTGTGGGGTGTCTGTCGATAGGTCTTCAAAAATGATGTTGAGGTTTCTGAAATCATTTTCGTCTACACTGAATAATTTGCGCGAGAGACACTTCCAAAGTGGTAAAATGTGTGTCCCCCCCCCCCTCTAACTTCTAAAGTAAGAGAAAGAAAAATCTAAAAAAAATACATGATGTACATTACCATGTAAACTACCAACGAAAATTAGTTAGAACTCGATCTGATGAGTAGTTTTTTTTTAGTACGTCATAAATACACTATTATTGAAACTTCGATCACAGTTACAACGAACTACAAGAACTATGTGTAATATGTATATTATGTTACTTGCTGGAACGGAACCCTTCATGGGCGAGTCCAACTCGCACTTGGCCACTTTATTTTTATTCAATGCGCACCTTATGATTGCAGAACAGAACTTAATACGTAAGCAATTACTTTCATGATTAAAGATTAACACAAAGGCAAACGTTTAGGCTTTAAAGGGTTTCTCAACTAAAACGCAAACATTATTTTTCGAAAACTAACATTGATACGGTAGTAGTTTCTTTTAGGTTGGAAACCAGGTATCTGCCAGGCGATCGAAATTGCGGGATTTATTTTGCCCCGCTACTCAACAGCCAGATCTGCGCTTCCGTGTTGGGGTATAAATAGGAGAGAAGTAAGAGAGAAGAATAGTATAATAGCTATGTGACAAGTTTTCAGCTTGCCTCAAACTTTGCTGCCAACGCACAGAATATAAAGTGATGCGCATTCTGTGAACCCAAAGTTCGGTAGGCAGTAGAGACGATCTAAGGCCAACTACTTTAGGGCCCTTAATGAATAAAGTTTGTAAATAAACAATCGCAATCAGTTCACAAGCTATGTCGTCAAAACCAATAAATAAAAAAAAGACGTGTGGCACTCGGGGACTGCCGCGGTAAAGCTATTGCATGTATTTTTTATCAACTTATGCAATTATATTTTTTTAAATTTGATTTCTACAGTATTTTTGGGATAATGTTGAGTCTGAGTCACATTTGTTTTTATCATAATCAATCTATTCTATGTCATAATGCTGGAAAGGTTGAGTACAAAATAATATAAACTCATTAAGGTAAAATTTCTACAAAAGATTTAATACAAAATGCTACTTATTTACATTAAGGTTAAAGTTATACAAAGAGATTAAGTACAAAATATCACTTATTTACAGCAATTATTCAAAACAATCTCAAAATCAAATGAGTCAAACAAACTCTCTTACATCATCATACTGTCATATACTTCTCTTAAAATTAATCACACTAACTAAATAAATATTGGTGGACTATTCACACACATGAAAATCTGACCCACATGAAACTAAGCAAAGCTTGTACTATGGCGGCCAGATAGCTGATATAATACTTATACAGTTTTAAATACATACTTGCTACTAGCTTTACCCGCAACTTCGTCTGTGCAAAATAAATATTAAGGTAATAATACAATTTCATCAAAATCGGTTCTGTTGTTTAGATGTGAAAGCGTAAGATACAATCGTCGCCCATTTCAACTCCAATTTCATCCCCATACAGGTCGAAATTACAAAATTGCTAGAACAAACATTTATTTGTTTCGTGTCAAGTGTATTATACAGAGTTTCATGGTTTTATCTTCAACGGTTGGGAATTTTCATATTGACATTCATCCCCTATTTCAACCCCAATTTCACCCCATACCACCCATACAGTTCGAAATCACAAAATTGATAAAACAAACATTTAAGTGCTTCGTATCAGGTATCTAGAGACAAAATTTGATAACTTTGAAAATCACGAATTTTCATACAACAGTTCATCCTTGTTTCACTCTCTTAGGGGTTGAATTTAGCAAAACCCCGTCTTAGTGAGCGCCTACATGCTAAAAGGGACCTCCATACAAAATTTCAGATTCCTAGCATTTGTAGTTTCTGAGATTCCTTGATGAGTGACCTTTCGCTTTTGTATTTATAGAAGACTAGCGGCCCGCTCCGGCTTCGCTCGAATAATAACCTAGATATCAACTGCAGCGCCATCTGCCGAGCTGATTTGTGAATCTAAACCTTCCAGGGTCCTACCCAAATATATACAAAAAAAACATTCAAACCGGTCCAGCCATTTAGGAGGAGTTTACTAACAATGAAAAGTGGTATTGATTTATATTTATATAGTAGATAGATAAAATATGAAGAAACACCCAGCCACAGTGCAAACATATTTTTTTTATAATGTGACTCATCACTCTATATTATAAACGAGCAGGACATGTGCCTGATGGTAAGCAACATGCCTGCCACATAACAGCACAGTGACACGCTGCTTTTGGAACATGAAGAGTCCAAATTATTACCTGCAGCACTGCACTGCGCTCGTCACCCAGAGATATAAGATGTATTATCTGTATGCCCTGTAATTTCACTGGAAACATTGCCCTTCAAACCGGAACACAGTAATGTTTGCACATTACTGCACTGGGTGGGAATCGAACCCACAACCCTCAGCTTCGCAGGCAGAGCTACTATACCCACTAAGCTCATGGCTTCTAATTCGCTCGCCAGTCTAATTCACTAACATAAGATTATTTTTATTAGTTTATTATTACTTCATTATACAACTGTTAATGTTTAATTTTTTTTATTTTCCTGTTCAATTCAATTCATTTATTCGAACCATAAATTCATAAGAACATGTGGTAACGTTATTCACAAAAAATCAAAGAATCTGTGTACATAATAAGATAAAATAACTAAGGTAAAAATTAATATAAGCAGCTGTAAAGGAGCCTCAGCAATTTAAAGCAGTGAATTGTGTGTGAATTGTCCACCAATATTTAATACAGTATACTAAGTACATGATTGAGTACAAACAATGTTACACCAAAAGTTTTATAAATCTACTATTTTACCTTACTACAAGATTCCAATTTCAACACATTTCTCTTCCATATGTTATCTTTAACTTTGACTAACACTTGACTTTGTTGCCTTGCTCAATAGGTTTTTATTTCATTTTTAAACTTGATTTCATTGAGAGCTTGTGCAGGGATTGCAAAAATATAGAAGCGTAGGAAATACAATTTTGTGTTTATGGTGTGCTTTAGGATTCAGATTTAATTTCTGTCATTGACTTTGATTTTTTCTTACATACATTATACATTGATAAATATAAATATGTACAATGATCCCTTCATTGCTATCATACTAAAGTTGTTATGTGGTGAAAATCTACCGTACTGATTCTCTAGCTGATAAATTATATAAACCATGGATTGCTTTCTTTTGCAATATGAAAACATAGTTCCTGTCCGCAGCCTTTGGCTGTAGGATCTTCCACAGATTTATGATAGGCACAGGTATTTTCAGATGAAGCTGCTCCTTATCCCATATCCAAGGCTGTTTCATATTTTATTGTGTTCAGGACATACGCGACACTTGACAGTACACACATTTAGATCTCTTTTTATTTGGACATATTCAACAACATCATTGCATAATATAATCTAGATCTGAAACAAGCAAACAAACGCTTATTATATTTTACGCACATAACCTAACTTTGTAAACAGTGTTAGAGATGAAGTTCTAAGCCGAAAATCATCTATTACATATTTATGTACTAGGCTGCTTTATGTATTATACATAGGTAAATAGTATCAAACGTAAAACTGTACTTACAAAGTTGTTTTCACGTTCATGAATTATTCTGAACTACAAAAGTCTTTGTTTCTTGATTGCAAAAAAGTTTGCCTTCTTTGGTAAATTGGAACTACCTATTCCCTTTAGTAAATCCAGATTCCATATTGTTAAGCCAAAACATCTCAATTATAGCACGCTTCTTGGAACATGAAGATTTTCAGCTTTTTCACTATAACTTGCTTTTATGGCACTTTGTTTTTTGTTTATTCATATTTAGTGACATTGACATTCATGTACATCCAATTTTAAACGTCGCGATATCAGTGTTCCATCTACTCAAAATATTTATCCCTAAACTTAAGTTAAATTAAAAATCCCTAAAATTGATTAAATAGTGAGCTAGTGAGCTTTTACGCTGACATTATTGCTTAATTGATATACCTATTCCAAAATATGCTATGATAATAGCCGTTAGAAAGTTATTTTCCCGTTCTCTACGTACTCAAATCCACTACGTATCACGGGAAATCCGTTAAGTTGGCAACACTGCTAAGAGCATTTAGTCTGTAAATGTAATGCCATAAGATTGAAAGTCGAATGACCGAGTGGGGAGGACGGCGTGACAGTCTTCCCTCCCTCTTTTTTTGTGAACATAAGAAAGAGATGCACCATTAGTAACAATCGGTCTCCAGGCCCGCGATAAAAGCTATGCAATAGCTTAACAATGCAGTAAATCTCTTTTATTTTAAAACAATTAAAGATCAATAAGTTTCAGTATAACACATTATATATCGCTCTAGATATTCGCTAGTAAGCAGTGTTGTACACGATGTAGTTAAGTATACGGGTTCTGGTGAAATATTCACCAGAATTGTGGTTTGAAAGGCGTTTAGTGAGAACGCAAAACTACACCTACTATGGAAAATATATACGTTTCCGTCCGATTTTGAACCATATCGCAGTCGCATAAACACCACTAATAAACCACGTTTTGTCGTACCATAACATTGACAAAATCAATGTGTGAACGTGAAAACTTTCAAATAAACCGGCGAAATGTTAGTCAATTATCGCCTTTTGTGTTTCCTCTACAGTTTGTGTAACAGTTGCTATGTGCGTTACGGTAACTGCAGATTGTAACTGTTGAACTCGGACACCAGTCCCAATCAAATAAATGTATGCTCATTTAGAAAAGATTTTAAACTATTAGCTCCGGCTTCGTTCGGGTAATGTCATACAACAAACAAATAATGTGTAACAAAAAAAAATTGCGACCATAAATTATTATTGAACTATCAAGTAACCCATCTCTCAAGTTGGACAAATTACAGCATAAGTGTCAAAGGACGTATTCCTTATTCACTCTGAACTCTGACTTGAATATCTGAAGGTTGTACGAGTAGGCGCCAAGAATCAACTGCCATAAAATCCCCTGAGAGGCACACAAAGGAAAGGGCACTAGGAAACTACGTTAGAATTGTAACGGTAACCCTTTACGTTGCCGGCACATGTTAAAGAGTCACCCAGGGTCACAGGGTCACAAAAAGGGTACCATCCTGGAAGGTTATTCTTCGATTGTTTACATCGCCGCGGATCCCACCGTGTTGTTTCATTCTACAGGCCAAATTGCATAGAAGGTCAAGTGGAGACTTGTTCGCGTAACATACATAAAAAACATACAACCGAATTGACAAACTTCTCCTTTTTTAATTCGGTAAAAAAGTTAAAACTATTGATTACCTACCTTTTGACTTTACCTTTGAAAGAGTAATTATTATTGATTTGTAGACTTTTTAGTCCAAAAATCTACTTCCTAATATATCACAGGGGATTTACGGACAAAAAATTCAGAAATGCCCTGGCAGGGTGAAATCTAAAAGGATTTGTGGAAGAATCCACAATAGGGGATTTTTGTTTTTTATCCAGAAATCACATTTCTAAAATGGCACAGGGGATTTATGGACACAAAATCTACAACTGCCCCGGCAGAGAAAAATCTAAGTAGATTTGTGGAATAAGCCACAATGATTGGTCACCATACCTGATAATGTCATAATGTTAATGCATAGTACTACGTTTACTGCTAATATCCTCGATTTCAACAAAATTATCTTAAATTGACTATTGAAAAACGATTTGTTAAAGTTTATTCCGACTAGCTATATGGGATAAAAGATGTATGAAGAAAATTTCGGATAATATTCCTGATGTTTAAGATAACTTTTTTTTTACAAAATGACGTTCGTTTCAATCCCGCTAAAGTTAAGTCTGTAAAAAAAATATGTACTAACTGTAGGTAACTATTTAGTAAATATTTCTTATCTCTTAAATACACACAAGCAACCCACTAAATATTCCTACTGCTGGTACTAGGACCCTTCTTTCGCCAGGAGAAAGCCAAGGTCATAATCCAACACCCTATCCCAGTGCATGGGTGTTTATGTGTTGTTGTGGGGTTTATTTTAAAGTTAAAGATATTGTGGAACATTCAAAAACATGTTTGGGTGTCGTTTTTGTAGTATTTGTACGAATACATAGTGGTACGAAACAAAAACGATAAGTCGTATTTTTTATGTATTTACGATTACATCTACAAAGGAATGGAAATATTTAATTAATAATAATATTCAAAACACTGTAACAGCTGTGTACTACACTGAGAAGAAATTAACAATGTGACGTCACTCCCAGTCGGATTAGTTCGGGTAGGTAATGTCGGTATTTTTACTGTACCTACTCAGTTCAGAAATGTATTTTAAATTTGATATAACTTTTTAACTATAGGGAGAAATCAAATATAAAAATATTATTGTTATAAAATGTAGGTATACAGCGTGGCCCTTTGGTGCCGACATTAAATGAAACCACTTAACACATATCATATTTTTAAACATTCTGTAAAATTAAATTTCTTGTATCGTTATTATTCACTGAGTTATTTGCAATTTTCAAAAATTCCAAATCAGAGCAACCTGTATCTAAAAAAGTCAGAGGTCATTAGGTCGCAGGCCACAGATCCATATGTTTCATCAAGGAAAATGAGACGAAAGGCAAATACAAAGAAAGAGATAAGAGGAAGACCTAACACACGCGTTTGTGTGACAACAAACATGGAAACTATTATAATACACATTAGTAGGAGTATTTATATGAACCTTTCAAGGAAAATTCAAAAAAAATAATATGTAATTACTGTAAGTACAGAACGAATCGTACAAACAACATAAGATTACATAAAACTAATGTACCGACTAGGCCAAAACGGATACGTGACAATCAGTTTAACTGTATAAATTCTAACTATGCAATTACACACTGAGTTTTATCTTTGTAAAGTATGTGGAGAACGCCAGATAATGAAGTGGCAAAACACTTGTACCTCTCAACACAAATGATAGCGGTACTTTAATTAATACTGATAAGATTTATTCATTTGATAAAAGTTATCCATATAGTTATCCATAGTTGTTGATTCTGATTTGGGCACTACAGTCTAGATTTAATCGATCACGCTGTCCCTGTTTTCTTGACGTTTGTTATTTACGTTTATTTTTTGTCACGTGTTTGAGACTATCTTTTTGTGGCGATAAAAAGTGGCATTGTATTGTATCACGCCGGTACAGGGAATGGACTTTGTAGTAGACAAAATAATATAAAACCTTCGTATTCCAATTTCATTGAATAAAATCTTTAAAATAACAACACAGACTTAAGGAATTTTCAAGAACGGAGTGATCAGGGTACTTTCTACGTCCGCACGCTTCAACCTTTGACCACACTGTCATTCACCAAAAAGCTAGTTGGTGAGGTAACGAGGTCTTATTGGCGAGTTTCAATACAACTGTTAGACTACTATATCGCCCACACACATGTAGTATATTATTTTATCCTAAACATTCATAAAGAAAGTGAAGTCAGTGAGCTTCAATGGAGTCAAAGAAATATCAGGACTTCAATAACAGAGGCGTCGGCGTCGCTTAAAAAATGACGAACTTGTGCAACTAGTGACTCGAGGGCTATCCGAACCACGACGGAGTCATAGTAGCGCACATCTTAATCCCATCACATATCAAGATCAAACTGAACCTTTAAATAGAAATATTGGTATCAGTAATACAGACATTACTGTATGATGTTTATCCCGTTTGAACGGTAATGTTATTAAAGAAATTACAAAGAGATAAACCATCTTGTTTATTATCTAGCTGACGATACAGCTATGTTGGCATTTAAACTCCTAATGTACCATATTCTCGTACAACGGGGCGATATGCTGTTTTATGTGGGAGTATTTTAAAGGCACTCTTTTACCAAGTTACGGCTGGTCTAGTCGGGACAACGGCGACTGCCGATCCAGAGACCTCGGGTTCAAAACCATGCCACTGTCTTTTCGAAGTCGTCATGTGCGCAATGCCACTAACTCAAAACGGTAAAGGAAAAAAATCGTGAGGAAACCGACCTAGAATGAAACGAACCTAGAAATGTACCTAGAATATTTCGAAGTAATGTGTCATCCACCAACCCGCACTGGGCCAGCGTGGTGGATTATCACCTTGACTCTCTTCTTCTTCTTCTCCTAGCGAGAGAAGGCCCGAAGTCCCAGCATTGGGAACATTTAGTGGGATGTTTATGTGGTCCTTTACCACCTTCGAGGATGCCAGGGCGTTCCTCGGTCCTACCAAGCCGTACCATCTGAGGTGTTCTAGTCGTACAGTACTCACTGTGTATATGAATATTTGGAATAGTTTGAGGTATGCTTTACACAAATATGTGCGTAGGTATAGTTAGTAAAGTTGGGTTAGTAGCGCCCTCCACCTTTTGCAAAACCCCAAAGCTCGGTAGGCAGTGTAGACCATTTGAGATGACCAACTGCTATAAGCCCCATTTCATAACATACATGCTCGTCTCAACAAGAGATAAGGACAAATACAGCGCACGTAAATCCTTACGAGTATTTCCGTCCCGCTGCACTTAATCAATCATATCTGATGTGATAAAAACAGCAATTCTACGTCGATTTAATAACGACTATAACAATAAGTAATTAAAGTGCAAGGTGGAATATAACTGCTCTACATAACTGATTAAAATATCACTTACTTTTCGAATCTCACGTCAGTCAGCGATCTGTTCAGCGAGATCATATCACTGGCCATCAGATTGAACTGATTCTCTTGAAACTTATCCAACATCACCTTTTCTTGTTCAATCGGGATGTTAACCGCCTTGCCTGAAACATAAACCTATATTAATACCTCCGTAAAAACACATAAAATAAAATATAGCAATATAGACAAGTGTATGTCTCTTGTATGTAAATAAATAAGACCATAAAATAACGGTTATGGGCCCATAAATGGGAGACTCGAAGCGATATTTTTATGAGCATAATGTTGAATGCACGTAAAAATATCAGTACTAAGGACGGCGATAAGAATTTCTAGATGCAATTTCGGCTGAACGAAATTTTATCAGATGCATTTTACCATCTTTCATTAAGTAGTATTTCTAGTTACGAAAATCATAATATGAATTACGAATAAGATAAAAATGAAAGTCCGTTTCACTGCGGATATGAATAAAACATGCAGAAATAAAATATCTAGACATCTGCCGAAACGGTATGTACCTACTTCAGCGGTCAATAATTATTTTAATACCGGTATTCTCAACGTAGGTACATGTTTGCTAATATTTATGTATTTTTTTCCCAACAACTATACCACTTATATTATAAATGCGAAAGTTTGGATGTTTAGATGTTTGTCGCTCAATCACGTCGGAATATCTGAACGGGTTGAGAGAGATATAACCTGGAATAGGAAATAGGCTACTTTTTAGTCTTTTTATCGTGGGAAAACAACGGGACCGGGAACTACGCAAGTAAATCCGCGGGGCGCTGCTAATATAATATTATTTATAATGATACACACATACATATTTACAAAAAAAAACTGTGGTCTGTGAGGAAATTTGATGGTTGCTCCGATTACATAATATGTATATTTTTTAATTGCCATTTTCATTCGATAGAAAGTAAATCTAATCGAATTAATATTCATTCCACCGGCAGGGACATCAACGTGAATGTTTTAGAAAAGTTTAAAATTTCTTTAACTGTATTTCAACGATCATGAGAGACAATAAATACGGTTTATGAATATTTTGTGCACTAAAAATTAGTGCAAAATTAATACAGCTTCTTTTTAGTTTACTAATTTCAATATTACCAAATTACCAATGAAAATTACTAATCGATTTTAAATATTATCTACATTCATACTAGCAGTGCCTCGTTGTTTTACCCGCCTAGTTCCTGTTCCCGTAATTTTCCCATGATAAAAAGTAGCCATGTGTTATCCCAGACTATAATTTAACCGTGCTAGTTTCAACCCGATTCGTTCAGCCGTTCCGCTGTGATTGAGCGTCAAATATCCAAAATATCGCATTTATAATATTACTAGGATATAGCATCATAAAGGAAAAGTAATTTTCAGAGTTCGGTGTAATTCTCAGCTGCTTATTTTATAATCGTAATGTGAAAAGTGTGAAAATTCTGCCTGACTAAAAAAACTACTGTAATTCTATCAAGACACCTTATCTTCATTGACTTGTCTGATTCAAATCTGGTACGTTCTTACTAGGATAAAGCATCATAAAGTAAAAGTGATTCTCAGAGTTCGGCTTAATTATTCCAGCTGCTTATTTTATAATCTTAATGCGAAAAGTGTAAAAATTCTGCCTGCCTAAAAAAACTACTGAAATTCTATCAAGACCCTATTTTCATTGACTTGATCGTGGCTTGTCTGATTCAAATCTGGTACGTTCTTACTAGGATATAGCATCATAAAGTAATAGTTATTTGTTGTACAAGAGTGCAAAGTGGCTTTTTAACCGCGTGCTCAAAGTTGAATCACGAGCGTAGCGAGGGATTCAAAAATTAGAATCCTGAGCGTAGCAAGGGAATCAAAAGGGCACAAGGTAAAAAATCTTTGCACTCGAGTGTAACACGTAATTTTTCATCCCCCCCTAGCGAGGAAATTACTAAACGCTTTGCGCATTTTCAGTTTCAGTCGATTCTGTTGGCGTCAAATAAACTTCTTGGTCGCTAGAATCACTTATTATTATTTATTATTATGGTATTTCGGTTTTTCACTTGTATTCAATTTTATAAGTTTTAAACTTGTAAGTTTATTTAGCCATGGTTTTAACAATATAACGTGAAAATATGGAGAGTTGACCGATTGAGGTAAGGAGTTTCAAATGTGTACATGAAAAAGTGTCCGCCCAAATGCATTAAATTATAGTAGCGCTAAATTTGCATCAGGGTACATTTTAAAGGAAATTAATAAACGTACTATTCAGAATTCATGAAAGAAAATTATTGGCAGTCATAGGCACTGCCGACAGAAGTGGTAACTTATAAATCAGAATTTGATTGTTTACTTTGGAAACTACGCGTGTAAAACCGGAGGGCGTGGCTATGAGCATGGCCATCTAGAAATGCTGACACATTATTAAAAGGCCAATGGGAAAGGCTGAGGCATTTCTAGTTATCGCCAATGGCTATGGTCCGAGTTTACCCGAAGATTTCTTATCATTTCCGAGCGTGACGCTAGAATTAAATTGACAGCCCACGAAAAATCTGTCTTTGGCGCGCCAAAAGAAGTTTTGACTTCAAAATATATTGTACCTACATGTTTTCTCAAAATAGTAATTATTTATTTGATGTTATAAATATTTACTACATTATTTTGTACTGCACAAGTAGTTGAAATTATCTATTAGTTACTATTTTAGTAGTCAATAATATTTAATTATTTAACTCGGTATACATACTTCAATTCGATTACAATTGATTCATTCATAGCATTTTAATATGTTTTGCCATTTCAAATAACATTCTTTACCTCTAATCTCCATACGTGAAAAGAAAATTGCGCGCAAAGCATTAAAAAAAAAGTACACCAAGGAGGTTCCGAGCATGAGTTTTTAACAAATTAAAAATAAATGTTTGATGAATTCGGCACCAAGGAGGTAGAAATAAATAGGTTAAATTATGTTTTGAATTCAAAACCTCAGTACACACGATGTTCTAAATTCAAATTTACTTTACCCTCTAGAGGGTAAAAACTGCTTTTGCGCCCTGATATCGAGGAGCAAAAGTACTCTTTCCGAGCTGGTGGGATGAAAAAGTAATTTTCAGAGTTCGGTGTAATTATTCAGCTGCTTATTTTATAATCGTAGTGTGATAAAAATTCTGCCTGACTCAAAAAAACTAAGTACTGATATTATATCAAGAACTCTCTTGATTGACTTGATCGTGGCGTGTCTGGCTCAAATCTGGTACGTTCCGGATTCTTACGAATTAAGGTCTAAAGTTTCACTGCTTGTCAAATTGCTGACGGTATAATAAATTTAGCTAGTCCAGCTGCAAGATGGGTCGAAGATATCGTTTTTATCGCGGGTCGAACCTGGACGTCTACTCTCTTTCTACCAAAAACGATCCGTCGTTTCGTCGATGTTTAAATGTTCTAAGTCTACTCAATTTCGAAAGTCGCGAGTTTATTTCGATATTACGTTTTTCGTAGAAAGAGAGTAGACGTCCAGGACTCTGCTCTATTTCTACGAAAACGTAATTTCGAAATAAACTCGCGACTTTCCAACTCCGATTCTACTTCGACCCGTTGTTTTGTCCGGTTAAATGTTCTAAGCCTGCCCTAATTAGAGTATGCTTAGAACATTTAAACGTCAAACAATGTTGTATCGGACGAAACGAAGTAGAACGAGAGTAGGAAAGTCGGGTTTTTTTTTACGAAATTACGTTTTCGTAGAAAGTGAGTAGACGTCCTGGACTCTATTGGCACATGACCGAGGACCGAGGAAGACGGCATAATAAAAGAGAGGCATATACCCAGCAGTGGGATAGAGAAGGCTGTACAATGTACATGGATGGATGGATCATCTCGAAATCGGAATCTACCGCTCTTATACTTTATACCCGCTACTACGAGGGTCAAACTGAAAGTTCTTAGAACTGGCCACTTATAAACAATATAATAAAAAAATAATTCTATAATTTGAAAATAGAACTCTTTGCCAATATTACTGAGTATATACTTCATTCATTTGTCATTTGTTTTACGATTTGGCGGCAAATTGAAAATTGTCTGTGTCACGTCAACATGAATTTAACACGAGAAAATTTTCGTGCAATGATTTTTTATGACTTTCGATGTCATTTAAGTCAACAAGAAAGTTATGATAGACTACGATTGGCCTTTCACGATGAAGCCCCATCTCGTGCGACTGTTTACAACTGGTTTAATGAGTTTAAACGTGGTCGCACTAATCTCACTGATGATTTACGTGAGGGACGGCCTTCTACGGCGACGACTGAAGATAACATCTGTGTTGTGCGGCGTATGATAGAGACTGACAAAAGAGTGACCTATCAGCAGATTCGGACAAGCTTAGGCATCGGTATGAGTCAAGGGCACAAAATCCTACACGAACATTTAGCGGTCAGGAAGCTTTGCGCCCGGTGGATACCTCATAATTTGACTGAGGCTCAAAAACTCCATCGTGTGGATTGGTGCCGTAAAATGATTGAAAGATTTAACGGAGGTGACTCAAATGCTGTGTTCGACATACTAACAGGTGACGAAAGCTGGATTTACTGTTATGATCCTGAAACCAAAAGACAATCTGCTCAGTGGGTGTTTCCTTTCGGGGAGTTGCCAACTAAAGTGAAGAGAGATCGAAGTGCGGGGAAAAAAATACTCAATACTCAATGTGCGGGGAAAAAAATGGTGGCCTCGTTCTTTGGAAGGATAGGTCATTTCGCAACAATTGTGTTAGAGGATCAAAAAACAGTTTCTGCAGAATGGTACACTACCAATTGTTTGCCACTTGTCTTGGAAAAAGTTCGAGAGAAACGACCTCGCAGTAGGATCCTCCTTCACCACGACAACGCCTCATCGCACACCGCCAAGCGAACGATCGACTATTTGGCGACATCAAACGTTGAATTACTGGGTCACCCGCCGTATAGCCCCGACCTCGCGCCTTGTGATTTTTATTTATTTTCAAAATTTAAAGAAAAACTTTTAAGCGGTTTATGAATGCTGAAGAAGCGGTGGCTGCGTATCGCGATGCCATTGAAGAGACCCCTAAGGACGAGTGGGCAAAGTGCTTTTCCCAGTGGTTCCATCGCATGCAGCGGTGTATTGACGTGAATGGACAATATTTTGAAAATATATAATAAAACTAATAACTGGCTAATGTAATCAGTTTTTGATTTTCTAAGAACTTTCAGTTTGACCCTCGTATAAAGCAAGTCGAAATAGTATTGTATATACGTCTTAACCGCGGCTTAACCTGCATAGTTCCCGTTACCGTTATTATTGCGGGATAAAAAGTAGCTTATGTGTTCTTCCAGACTATAATCTATCTATTTTCCTAATTTCAATCCGATCCGTTCAGCCGTTACGACGTGTTTGAGCAACAAACATCAAAACTTTGACATTTATAATATTAGTAGCCTACTAACGAACTTATGTATGTAGAGAGCTAATAGGATGTGAGAGGTCGCAGGAACGGAAAAGCTATTCTTCCACGTTACGTCAAAATAGGAACAAAGAGGATTATTTCCTCATTTTAACGGCAGAGGGTGACTGACTATTTCAAATCAAAATTGACCAATTGTTACGAAACTAGGACTAAAAAATCATACCATCTAATTTCAATAAGATTACTCGACACTCCCTCTTATATTTGCCGAAAGGTCAGACTAAAATGCATTTATAATTTAAATTGGTGACAAACCCACATCTAAGCAGTAGGTATTTGATATAGAATGGTGTTGTCATCGACATAATTTTATAGGTGTTTTATATACTTACAAAATACATTTTAATGTTCTATTGTTGGGCTAGTTACAAATATATCGAGTATTTCGTGCTAAATGGAAGAATAAAGAATACTTAGACATTAGACAGGTAATATATAAGTATCTCCTGTATAAGTGTTTTTTGTTTATGGTGTATACAATAAAGAGTATTTATCCATCTAATGCTGTGATTTACAGAGACTTACGAAGGAGAAAGTGACTTTAGTGTTAGTGTTCAGAGTGTTTAACTTAAAGATATTACTAACAGCATAGCTATGTCCCCATCCCCGTTGACACAATCAAGTTGTTTGATATAAGCAAATTGTGTGTGACAAGGTGTGTGAAGAAACAGGAACGAATTAGTTATATCACCCTATTCAATGACCACTTATGGGCTTCAACACAAAACTGCGATGCGATGCGCTTCGACGTCGCATCGGAGGAACTTGCGATGGTGAATTGCTCCGATGCGGCGTCGCATCGCATCGCAGTTTTGTGTGGGAGTTCCTCAAAACAATGATTGTCACACAAACCATATCACGAAATGAAGAATCCTACTAATATCAATACAATATAATCTCACTAATTCGGCACTTCAATAGATCGACAAGTCCAATAATCCGACACCCTCCGCCCACGCCCCTCTACATGTGTGCTCTCTGGTTGCTGTATCGTCGCCTAGCAGTGTAACCTCAAAACTTATCACGTGCACTATGTATTTGTTTTTTTTTTTCAAGTCAGAATAGCTTATAGTTAAAAATTTCTACGAAATGCTTTATTTTATTAATTACCTATGGCTATTTCATTATAATCCAGTAATCCGAACATTCCCATAATCCGGCGGTCCGGTTTTTAATAGTGCCGGATTAGTGAGCTTATACTGTATTATAAATGTCAAAGTTTAGATGTTTGTTGCTCAATCACGTCGGAGCGTATGAACGGATCGGGTTGATATTTGAAAAGCAGCAGGTCTACTACGAAAACAACCTCCGAATAATCGGATCCGAACGACAGCTGTCCGAACAATCGGTAAGGAAATTAAATGCCGCTACCAAGCAAAGTACCGGCGCAGGAGCGGAGGCGGCTGCCATAGCTAAGCACCTCAAATACTCGTGTTTGGGGTCGGCATATGATTTCGTCCCGTTTGCCGTTGAGACTGCGGGGCCGTGGTGTGCAGAGGCTCGAAGGTTTGTGCTGGACCTCGGACGGCGCCGGCGTTTGCGAGACAGAGGGCGCGATTCCCGGGCAGGCTGGTATCTGGTTCAGCGGATTTCCATGGCGTTTCAGCGGGGGAATGCGGCCAGTATTATGGGGATCTTTGAGCGACACTCGGCGCGGAATTTTTATTTGACCAATAACATAATTTATCTTGTTACGTGTTTTTTGTATTAATGTTTTTTTTGTGTCGACTTTGTATTATGATTAATAATTTGACTCTGTTTTCTGTGTAAGATTAAATAATAAATACATACCCATTTCACCCGGGCCATCACCTAGGGGCCTCACAGTAGGTGCAGGTTTCCATCTCTTAAGCCTTGTCCTTGGATATGGAGGTAGAATCAGTCCATCTTCACTAATTTCGTGATTAATCTCATTTTCTTCTATATTTGTGTCTTCATCCTCTATGTTTTGTTGTAGGGCTGCCGCTATAGCTGCCTTCTTCCCTCTGTACTCTTCCTGGTTCACCTAAGAGACAAAAATGCAGAAGATGTAACTAAAGCTAAGTTTAATTGGGAAGAAGATTTTATCTGTATTTCAAATTTCAACCAGACCTGTTCAAGTGTTTGAGAAACTTATATACAAAGTTTTATAATATTTTTAACTTGCAGCGCCTTGCAGATTTAGCCGCGTTGTTCCTATTCCCTATATTTTCTCAAGATAAAAAGCATATGAGTTCTTCCAAACTATAATCTAACTGTGTTACAAATTTCAACCCAATCCATTCATATTATGTTACAATGTGATAGATAAAGAGATCCAACATCTCAACATTGACATTTATAACATTAGTAAAATATTCAAAAATAAAAATTCTTCTACAACATATAATGTGCTTTGTAAATAAACATTACTTAATTTTATTAATTTAATAAATATGTGTTTTACTTTCACTTATCACTCTCAAACAAACATTTAACCTTGTTTAGTTAATCTAAGATACTTATCCTACTAATATTATAAATCTGAATGTATGGATGTTTGTTGCTCAATCACGTCCTAACGCATGAACGGATTGGGCTGAAATTTGGAACACAGATAGATTATAGTCTGGAAGAACACATAGGCTACTTTTTATCCCGGAAAAACAACGGGAACGGGAACTTCGCGGGTAACACCGCGGGGCGCTGCTAGTAATATTATTAAGTGGAAAGGGTTTTTATGTTTGAAAGCGCTAATTTCGGTAACTATTGGACCAATTTTTAAAATTGATTTACTGTTGGATATGTACATGATCCCTGAATGCTATAGGCTGTTTACGTAGCAAGGATGAAGTCAGGGGGGTTTCAAGTAAAAAAATTTTTTTTCTGGATTAAGTAGGTGTCTATGGCAGACTTCAGATGGCCTTTATGATCTACAAGAAAAAAAAAAACAAGTTGCTCTATTAATTGGTGGAGGTTTATACAGAGACAAACTTCTTAGCATTCCATGGATTTACCGTGCGGGTGCCGGGTCCATCGTGTGGCAGAGAGAGAAATCTCGACCCCAAGACTTGTGACTCGGGCGTAGGTTTAAAAGGGGCCCCTTATATTGACGTACGTCAACACTCACCTTCACTACTCGTATTTCTCTCCCTGCCCAGCCAAATCCGATATGATCCTACTAGTGCAGCTTTAGATACTCGTTCTAGTATAAAACTTACTGCACTTCTGGACAAGCCAAGGTCTTTAAGCAGGTTATAGAGAGTATTGCTGGTATACCTCTCGCTCCTACTTCTACATAGCCATTTTTTGTTAATTCGTTTTGAAGGTCATAATACTTATTTTGTTTCATTGCGTGGTCTTTGGGTATATTAGTTTCCCACGGTACGGTAAGTTCTACAAGGACTATGCGTTTCGTAGCCCTAGAAAAAAGGAAAATGTCCGGTCTGGATGACGAAACCCCCACATCCTCTGGGATTTTGTAGTGTTAAAACTAATATTTTACACTGTATTTTATTCCACCCTATTCTCTTTGTGCAACATCCATGGTCAATGACATCCATTCTCACATTGTGTAGGTTAAACGCTCATTGCTAAGGTATGACCTTACAACTTACAACAGATAATAATAGAAGGCTTTATCTTGTTTTGATAATTTAATTTTAGCTTTATTTTTATATTGCACCTATTAAAATCATAATTGGCAGTTATTTATATAAATTTTGTGGTATGCATTTTTTTATGTTGACTAAGCACACATTATGGGCCAAAAGCTGAACCAGGGCCGGATTTTGGAAAGGGCAATTGGGGCATATGCGACAACAGAGACTTTGATTTCACATCACTAACGAGTGGAAGCTGACAACACCATAACACTATTTTATTCAATAGGCAATGCCTGTATCAACTAAATTAAATTACCTATAATGAACACTACATTACACAACATTCCTCACTAATTATTTATTTAATGAGATTGAGTCTAGCTGTTTTATAGAATGCAATTAAAATCATGGAAGGTCAACAAAGTGTAAAGACAACTAATTTTCAGAACAATTCAGAATGAAAAAGTACACTACACTACATAAACTAATTAGTTGATCAGAGTGAGTTTAGTAGTTTCACATCGAAATTTTACTGGAGCCCAGGAAACTTGATAAAACCATGGATTTATTTGTATGTTGATTTTGACTCAAAAACATAATGGCAAAAAACTGACATCAACTGTCTTGTTGTTTCATAGCCAAATATCATTGAAGCTTGTGAACAGTACAACGATTCACAATGAAACACACGACATAAAAATATTCACGTAAAATCTTTTGGATTTATTTAGTTTTGTAAGGATACTTCTCATTCATTCACACAAATAATGAGAATTGAAATTATGTCTCCTATATAAATTATATTTGTCAAACCTTCAAGTTTAAATGTAAGTTAGCCTATGACTCTAAATTAACCACTAGCTGCATTTTATACCCAAAATCTGGTAATTCCTGTCAGAAATCAAAGTATTCTCTCTCGAGAAGAACTGTTATGGAGCAATGCCAAGTATTTTCCTTAAAATTGTTGCTTCAAACTAAATTGTTTTTAACCAATTAGTAATTGAAGAAATTTTCAATGATCTATGAATTAGTAAAGTTTTATTTAACAGGACAAATTGTGTGTATGTACAATAGACTGAATTGTATCCATCAGAGATTTTTCTACCCAGAATTTTACATAGTTCTCATTACTTTTTACCTATTACTAGAAACAATCTTTATGTAATAAAATCGACTCACCGGTATAACTTTTTCGCTAGCTGATTTCTTATTGCAGCCTTCGCCAAAGCAATCCGAATACATAGCCAAGAGAGCCACATCGACCAGCAGCCACACCAGGGAAGTCAGCAGTATGATGCGGCAAGTGTGTATTCTTATCTTACTTCGGAACATCTTAGCGGATCTCACGTTTACTCTCAGTTCAATGCCTCCAAGTGTTCATGACAGCTTTGACACCAAGTCACTTGTTACACGCGATTTTTCACTCACAAAGCGATAAACAATATAGGTAAGGCGCGCCTCGGATGAACTATGACACGATATTGTTAAGCTAATTGTCTCCAATGGATGGAGCTTATTAGCAAATTAGAATTTATGAATAGAAAAGCTTTGCACATAAAGTAGGTTTCCGGATGTTGATGACGACGGGATAACACTTCAATTCAATTTAATTAAATGTTTACACAGTACGGTATATTTAAAACGATATACGGCAAGTTTGGGTATGATTAACACAAGTCTTCTACTATTTAATTAAACAGTTCATCAATCATCAATCTTCAAATTGGATCGGAAAGTTACATTGCGACGCGGCACAAGAATGGTAGACAGCAGATTAGCGGGGGCTGAGTGAGAGGGATAGAGGGCCGCGCGAGCCACAATGATGGATTCCGATTCGCAACTTGGCACGCTTGAGCTGCCGCACTTTAAGATTCTCCCAAAAATGTAGTTAAAGTTTGATATGTTTAACCCACACAAAATTGCATTTAATTAAAATTCTGATATATACTTTCTATTGACTATTGACACACGAAAATAAAATATTCACAAAATAAAGTAACAATAAACTTATCTTAACCAAGAACCGAGACCAAACTGGAGTTTTCTATTCGGTAACTAGATAGCCATAATCCTGAGTTCACCCGAAGATTTCTTTCGTTTACGAGTGTGTCGCTTGAGCTCAATTCATACCTACCATACTGATACCACCCGTGATATTTCTAAAGTGAGCTATAAGTTTTCACTTCTACCTGGAGTCCCTAATTTAGAAGGGAAAACTTATTTTGGCGCACCACAGACAGATTTTTCGAGAAAAAATGCTGACGCATTTCCAATAGATAGCCAATGGTAATAGTCCCGAGTTTACCCGCAGATTTCATTATCGTTCCCAAGAGTGTGAACGCTGGAATACAATGCACAGCCCAATAAAAATCTGTCTGTGGCGTACTACCAAAAAAAGTTTTCACTTCAAAACATAATATGCTTTATAGTTCTTCTGTACATGTGTTGACAGTGAACTCCTCCTAAATGGCTAGACAGATTTGAATGATTTTAGGGTTCCCGGTTCCGTACCCACTTAGCTGTCCGACCGTCCATCCGTCTGATGAACAGTGATAGCTAGACAGTTGAAATTTTCACAGATGATGTACCTATTTCTATGGCCCCTATAACAACAAATACTAAATATAAAATATAATTAATATTTAAGGGATTACCCAAACAACAAACTTGATTTTTGAAGTGAAAACTTCTTTAGGCGTGCCTAGACAGATATTTCCTGGGCTGTGAATTGGATTCTAGCGTCACGCTCGGGTATGATAAGAAATCTTCGGGTAAACTCGGGATCACGGCTATTGGCCATTTAGAAATGCGTCAGCCAATGGGAAATGCTGAAAGGGCGTGGCCTCGGCATCATGCCATGGCCATCTAGAAATGCATCAGCCAATAGGAAATGCTGACGCATTTCTAGATGGCCATGCCATGCCACACCTCTGGTTACACACGTGTAGTTTCCAAAGTGAGCTATCAAATTCTGAGTTAAGTATAATTTTCACTTTTATGGGCAGTTCCTATGACTGCCAATTTTTTTTACCCTTTCTTCCTCGATTAGTCCGTCCCACGCAAACTAGATGGCGCCACTACGAGACTCGAAGACGCGGTATCGAATTCGTCGTTAGAAACATAAGGTAAAATCAAACTTCCAGTTAAACTTTTTGGATGAAAGCATGTCTGCGGAAATTGCGATAGTCTATGTATACAGAATTCGGAATAAAGCCAAAGACGTTTTCACCGTTTGTTTGCTAATGGTACGGAACCCTTCATGCGGGAGTCGCACTCGCACTTTGCCGGTTTTCTTTTGTGTGCGTTTGGGTAGCGCCCTGGATGGTTTATATTTACAAATCAGCCCGGCAAATGGCGCTGTAATCGGAATCTAGGTTATTATCCGAGCGAAGCCGGAAAGAGCCACTACTACTCCATAATTTCTCTGAAAAAAAAGCCCTTCAAATCGGTATATAGTGTATATTATAGGTTTATACATTATTACTGCTTGTTGATTTTACCCAGAATGTGAAGTGAAGATATGTGAGTTGATTTTTCGGGAAAATTCAGTATAAGCTGTATACCCTGGTACAGATTAAACGTGTCGGTTTTGTGACATTGACATTTAACTTCATGACAAAACAAAGTCAATGTCAATCGCATGTGTTTTCTGTTCCACATCATCATATAAAGCTGTTGATATCTATCAAACCTAAAACAAAATCAAAGAGCTTTGGTGCAAGGTAGATAAGCTTGTAAACAATGAACATAATAAAATTTCACGTTTAATAAAACTGTCTTACTTAGTATATCATAATATTATTCTGGTAATAAATATTGTTTTCGCAATGAACTAGCGTTCATTGCGAAAACATTTATTTAGCGATTACGGATGTTCCTAATTAATTTAGTCACATCATAATATTACGGAACGGCTCTTTGCGCAACTGATCATGTCAATGTCAATTGTCAAGTCAAAACAATTTTTTGCATCGTTGTTTTCTGAAAATTCTGAAATTGCCAAGTACAAGTATCGCGGCGAAAATAGTTTTGGAAAGAAACTGAGAAATCTTTCAAACTTATACTGTAACTAATTTTAATCATGAGAGCAACCACAGTGCATTGATCAGTACGTCTTCGTTTGTTTCTGTTTTTGTGGATTGTAGTACTAACTAATTATATCTCCTTATCGTTACTATGAACAGAAATAAGAACAATACCTCTAGGATGGCACGTTCAACAGAGCTCGTCGCGGAGACGAGCTTGACGACGGGTGAATATCGACTCATCAATGGAGAAAAACCGCCTGATAATAAGTTTGAGAAAGAGAACTCATGGGTGGCCGGCGTACAAATGTTTGTATCTTTCCTGCTGGCCGGATTTGGCATGGTGGCGGCCAGTCTACGATTGGATGTTGTGCAGCATTGGGATGTATTTATAAATGTGTCAGAAGTATACATATTGGTACCGGCGCTTCTCGGCCTCAAAGGTAATTTAGAGATGACACTAGCTTCTCGTTTATCAACTCATGCTCATTTAGGACATTTAGAAACGAGTCTGAAATCGCTAGTGGTAGGTAATTTGTGTCTCATACAATGTCAAGCTGTGCTTGTTGGATTCCTTGCTGCGATGGCCGCCGTTGCCATGGGTTGGATACCAGAAGGAAAATTCGACATTCATCATGCATTGTTGTTGTGTGCATCGAGTGTGTTAACTGCATCATCAGCTAGCTTTGTTCTTGGGGTAATAATGATTGGAGTAATTGTGGTGTCGAAGAAAATAAACATAAACCCAGATAATATTGCTACACCTATTGCAGCTAGTCTGGGAGACTTGACAACATTGGCACTATTATCTTGGATAGCATCATTTTTATATGCATTTGTTGGCACAAGTGTGATATTGCCTTCTATTATTATAATAGCTGGCGCAATTTTAGTGCCTGTGTGTGGGTATGTTGCTTGGAAGAATAGCTTCACTAGACAGGCTCTGGATGAGGGTTGGGTACCCGTTGTTTCTGCAATGGTGATCAGCAGCGCAGGAGGACTGATACTTGACCACACAGTGTCCATATACAAGGGCATTGCTGTTTACCAACTAGTTATAAATGGAATAGGAGGAAATATGGTTGCAGTTCATGCATCAAGATTGTCAACTGCACTGCATACGGGGCAGAAAGAAGGCTCTGTGATGAATAGCACTACAAGACTACTTATGTTAATGGTTATACCTGGTCAACTCATATTCATATACACCATAGGGTACTTGGGAGCTGGCCACACTTCTACCACTCCCACATTCATCCTAATTTACATGTGTGCAGCATTATTACAAGTGTTTATGTTGCTTACCATCAGTCATTTCATGGTTGTGTGGATGTGGAAGATGGGGATGGACCCAGACAACTCTGCAATACCTTACTTGACTGCATTAGGAGATTTACTGGGCACAGCCCTTCTTGGTGCAGCATTTAGTATTCTATATGCTATAGGAGATAAAGATAGTGATCTGGGTGACTGAACACAAATTATTTAGTCTACTAATTAAACTGTCTTACTTATAAACTAGTAAAGATTTCTCTAATAAAATATTTTTCTATGGTTTTAGCCATATCAAATTTGTTAATGATTGTCCCTTTATTTTGTTTTGTTTAATTAGCTAATAAAAACTCCACTATAACTTCAAAACATTGTATTGTAATGGAATTGCCGATGCCATGTATGCATAGCAAATTTTTTTATCTCCTTTATTGTGTAAGTACATTATTGTTAACTATTTGTCTTGTACATATTTTAAATTATAGTATGAATTGGCTGGTGCTATATTGTACTTGAAAAGACATAAAAATATACTTAATTAGTCATAGGAATAATTTATACAAAATAAAAATGTGTTTGTTGCACAATTCAGGTTTATCACTTAACTCCCTTATGTACCTACTCAATTGCATTTTTATCAAATCTTGACAGGCACTTGGAACAGCTTACAAATTGATACATTAAACATTTTGATAAACCTGGTATCTATCAGAAACACAGTGATTTGACAAAAATAGCCCAAAAAGTTTTACCTTCCCAGAATCTCTCTGAAAGGTAACATTAATTTATCGCCTGTGATTTTTATTTTTAAGATTTAATGATAACATACTACAGCAAGTCACCACAACAATTGTTTACAGATTGTGAGAGCTATATAATTTCAGGCTAACACATTATTCCCTGTGTAGCTATTATGGAGATGACTCCTGATGTGTAAATGTCACAAAAATGATACAGCATAAGATTGATTTTTAATGTTTTGATGGGGGTAATCCATAATGATTTCTAAATGAAACAAAAAATGTAACTTTTTAGTTTATTATCTTAGCCTAATGTCAGATGTTTACTTGACTTCACGCAATCTCCTGACGGCAGACCTGCAGGAAGAAGCGGCGGTGGTTGAGAAGACCCATGCGCCTCCAGCTACGGTTCTCTTGCAGCGCTTGCATGACCAGATACCAACGCACGAACGCTTCATGGCATCCTGAAAATAAAGATGTCCAAGTCAATTTTTATTGTTACAGTATAAAAGCACTTTGGTTGAGATCATAGAGACGTAAGGACAACTTGACGCCTGGGGTAGTATCACAGTTATGTTACTGCCAAACAGTAATGTGCAATTCACATGCTTCAATCACTACGTGTTTGAAGAGCAAAGTTTCCAGATAAATTACAGGACATGGAGATGAAGCATCTTAATATCTCTGGGTGATGAATGCAGTACAGTGCTAGGTAATAATTTGAACTCTTCATGTTCCGATAGCTCCATGATACTTTTGTTATGGGTAGGCATGTTGCTTGATATGTCCTGCTATCTCCTCACTCTTTACAATAAAAAGATATAGATATAAAATAATCCACTCAGAGGTAAAATTTTTTGGGTCTTCGAATGCAATGCCATTCTGCTGGAAAACTATACTACATACATAAATTGTTGTTGCTTAACATTATGGAAGATGAAAGTCCATGTTTGATAACAGAATACTTCTAAAGCCCTCCAGGCCTGCAAAATTCTGTACTTATTTTCGTGGTATAACAAAACAAAAGAAGAACAATACTTATATTTGAGGCATTTGATATATCAGGACAGATTTCAAACTACTGAAGGATTCAAAGTTATGCTGCAATAGGCATGCATGCAGTAGCATTAATAATATGAAGAATCTATTATCTCACATTCACAAGAGACACTGGTCTTATTTCTTCCTGGTGCTATGAGACAAAAAGATTAAATCTTTACAACATTACTCTACTGCTTTTTTTTTACAGTACAGAGTGACTGGATGAGCAGGAGATGGTGCCTGATGACAAGCAACTTGTTAGTCCATAATAGCAATGTCACACACCTATTGGTACAAAGAGTTCAAATCATTATGTAGCACTCCATACTATACAGGTTCAACATGTGGTAGGTATCAACATCTCATATTTCTGACCTATGTATTTAATTTCCAGCAAAAATATCCTATTCCTTCACTCACAAACAACATTTCAATTATATTCAAGATTAGTATTTTACATACAGGCATTCCAATGTGAAGTTTTCAATTGAGAATTTTTATACACATAATTTTCTGAGATTTTTAGATTTAGATTTCTTAGCCAAACCAAATATTATAATCAGACAGTGACATGAGGAAACATACCTATATTGCGCTAATAATTGTAATGGTTTATGTGCACTTCTGGGGTTTTCTGAACAGAGTTAAACCTAGATTCCTATTTCATAATACATGATGCAGAAACACCATTACAAACAGAACAAAAAAATTGTTCACGAAATAAAATATCAAATAATACTTGTTAGACATCAATGCTTGTGCGAATTTGGAAGTTTCTAAAATGCTGTCAACCATCACAGAAGTTATTATCGTGGGTTAAAGTGGGTGCTGATCCATTCATAATCTACATGAATCAGCCCGTAAATTGTTAATCTTGATACACGGGAATTGTAATTAAAATTACACCTACAGTAAAAAAGTTTCTTCTACTGTTTACATGGACAATAGAAGACTTGTATTGGCGCAAAATAATCGATCACTGATTGTTGGACGTTGGAGAACGCATATTGAGGTTATGTTTATGTATCAACAACAACGTACCTAATCCAAAATGTTTGACAAAATTGTACATTGTAGGTACTACCAATAACTAGATGAACACTGAACACGAGACCAGTAAATATCGATGTAGCTGGAGGCACCGGTTTGTTATGAACTGATTTACTAACCTTGCCGCAGAATGAGCAAGTGTACTTGGCGTGTTGTGTCACTTCCATTTTCTTAACCATTTTACGGAGGGAGGCACCATAACGTGTGCCATATTTGCCAGTAATTCCAACCTTTTTCGTGCGTTTGGCCTGAAAACAAAATCATTCATGTTTGTACTGCTTCTACATACCACTTTCACTGAAGTAATAAATTTTTAGATAAGTCAACATTTCATGCACAAAATAAATCCATCACTGACTGAACCACATCACTGGAAACTTTTACGTTATTTTTCTCGATATAAAAGCGAACGGATTACTGTAATTATTTAAAATTTAATTCTCACCATTTTGTTAACCTGTCTACAATAAAAGTTGACAGCAAAGAAGAAATATACTGTGTTGACAGTGACAGCATAAAAAGCTAATGTCAATCACGATCAAATATTTTACGTGCTAATGTTGGTACTGGACAATCTTATCATTTGCCGTAACGTATTATTTTGAATAGATTTTCAAACCGTATATATATATTTTGTTATATTTTCTGTTATTTTATTGTGTTATTTTACGCAAAAATCAACTTGGGTTTCGACTGGGAAGAGGTACTACGACGCAATTTTTTTGTCGTCACAAACTATACTGAGTTTTGTTGAGTTGGGTAGCGATTCTAAATCCATTCGGTTGCATCCAACGATGTCAGCGTTTCATTCCAAATTCTTAATTTTCCGCATTATATATTTTCCAATTTCTTTGTAATACATAATCTTATTTGTCTAAATTATAAATTTTACGTATTCCGAATTTTCCACATTCTTAATTTTCACAATGATAAATTATACAAATGGGGCGTTTTCCAGATGAAGATAGACTTGTCAAAAATTGTTCTAAATTTTGCCAAGTGTGGCACCACTGTTTGTTTTTGGGAAATTTATCTAACAAAATGAAACATTGGCGCCACTTATGGTGAAATTGGGAACTGTCTTTGACAAGTCTATCTTCATCTGGAAAACGCCCCATTCTTAATTTTCCAAACAAGTACAGTTTGATACATTGTATATCAAAAAGTATCATTAGTGCTTTGATTGTAAGAAAATATGACTACCGTGCTGTAATAAAATTCATTAATTTGGACATTTTGCTAGTAGTTATTTTTTAATATCACATATCCATTGATCAGTGCTTATCAGATTTGATTTTGAAGACGTCCAGACTTTTTTAATAGTATTTATATTAGAATAACGAAACGAGCAGGCCTGACGGCAAGCAACATGCCTGCCTAGCACAGTGGCACGCAACTATTGGAACATGAACTATTGGAATATCATCTCTCGGTCTGTGTCTTATCTGTTTAGCATGACAGAGGCAGGGATTGTCATTCGGATTGCATTCAGAATCGCTACCCTGCAGGTCTACTACGAAGTCCGATAAACGATATATCGGCCGAACTTATGGACATTTCATACCACGAAACACAATCAGTCGGTTGATCGGATCGGGCGTTTCGTACATTCCGAATTCCGACCAACATAGATTTGACAGTTTTTGTGTCGTAAACCTTACTCCGAAAGCATTTAATTACCTAACTGATTATTCGGGCAGTTGTCCGTCGGATCCGATTATTCGGAGGTTGTTTTCGTAGTAGACCTGCTGGAAATATCTTTTCAAACGGTGTCGAAATCTGCTTAGCTATTCTAAATGCTATTAAGAATGGTTCGGAATCGGAATGACAATCCCTGTCTCTGTCATGCTAAACAGATAAGACAAAGACCGAGAGATGAGATTCCGCGTCGGATGCAACCGAATGGATTAAGAATCGTTACTCTGAATGCAGTTGATTGACCCGACGCGGAATTTCCTATATCAGTCTTTGTCTTATTTGTTTAAAATGACAGAGACAACGTTTGTAAAGTAATAAGATTTAGCACTATGCCGTCACTTGTAAGCTGTCCAACTGAGTGCAGTCGAAGAGGGGGGGTTGCAACCCTCGATCATTTCTCCTTGTCGCATTATTTTTTACGGCGTTGCGGAATAATAGATTAAAAGAGGTATTGAAACCATAAAAAATATAAAAAAATTACAGAGTACGAGTAATTTACAGAGCAAATTTGGTCATTTGATTAAGTACGGCATTGGTTCCATACAGTTTCAATACCTCTTCTCATCCATTATTTCGCAATGCGGTACAAAAATCATGCCACAAGGAGAAATGGTAGAAGGTTGCAACCCCCCTCTTCAATCACACTCAGTTGGACAGCTTACAAGTGACGGCATAGTGCTGAATCATAATTAGTTTTCAGTTAAGTAGTATGACATGCTGATGTACTAAAATATAGATTTGCTATACATAGTGAATCTTTTCGCATGCCTTTTAGGCCGAAATTGTCTAGGTGCTAAGTATTTGTAAGACCTTTAATGTAACCACAATTTAAAGCGAAATAAAGAAACTTGAACTTGAACTTGAACTTGAATACTTTACACCCTTTTATCATCCTACATAGGTCTCTTGGTGGTTCATTTGACCCGTAAATTTTATTATTAGGTCGACCAGGTAATTTTATTTAAAATGCAGAGGGATCTGTTTAAATGTTAAGATTAAATATTTTATATCCCAGTATTCGCACTAAATTCGAAGCTAATTGATCAAACCAATACAACGTTTCAGACAGCGGCGACTCAGTCAGATCCTGATGGATCCCAACCAACAAACGAGTATTCCTCTATACTGTTGTAGAACAAAATATCACTACCAACCAACCATAATTACATTTCGGATGATCAAAATTTGGTAACATCTAATATGATCTTCAAAAAGTGTTCCATGCCCCAATGAAGACGTCTCAGATTTTATCACAAGTCCAAACTAGCATAAACAGTCCGTCAAATGTTCCTAATAATCCCTTCTCTACTAAAGAGAGCGTCAATGCCATAATCTATCACGCTGGCCCAATGCGTGTTGACTTTGTACATATTTCGAGGTACATGTCAGTTTCCTCACGATGATTTCCTAAACCGTTTCAAGTAAGCGGCATCACGTACATGGCTTCGAAAAGACAGTGGTGCGCCTGGGATTTGAACTCGTGTCTCCGGAACGGCAGTCGCCGTCCTCTCGACTTGACCAGCCGTAAATTGAAATTGAATATCACTAACAAATCCATTCAGTTAAGAATGATGATAAATGATGATAGGATAAGTCTAATGCCAATAAAGGTCAACGAAATAGCTACCTGTGCTTACAAATACCTGGATAAAATTACTGCAACGCCTGAAGATCTCGATGTTGTTTTTTGATTGATTTTGAATTTTGATGACAGTTTTGATTGGAAAAGTATAATATTCACTCAAATGAGATTTGCAATATCGAAATAATTGAAGACAATAATACTGGGAAACTGGCTGAACTGAAGATGATAAAAGTTCAGAGCTCTGATCCCGGTGCCATATTTTTCTAATAATTATATTCTGACGAATTATTCAAAAAGGTAAAAAAAGAAAGCATCATAGTCAAAGCATTAATTTAGATTTGCAAAAAACATATTTATCTTCAAAAGCCTGGACTAGCAGAGAGAAAAAAAACTGATCTCATGAATTTGGTCAATAAAAATATCTTTATTATTATAATTAAAGCAAGTATTAAGAAATATATGATTGATTGATTTTCTTGTTTATTATTGTGCCTTAAAGTGAATTCACGGTGGAAGTAAGCCATTGTTTTCGTTAATTTGTATTTTTTAAATACATGATCTTTACTTTTATAGTGTGTTATATTTTACTTATCACACAGCCTTATACCTAAATTTAACATATTCAATGTGATAACTCAAAATGTTACAAGCGTTTTATGACATATTTTCACTAAAAATATGACATTTGTGTCTGTGTTTTTTTAAATCAGTTTTTTACTTGTTTCGTTTTGAACTGAGTTTTATTTTGGTTATTTTCAGAAGGAACATTAATTACCGTAACAATCTAATTGTTTTCCTACTGTAAAATTATCAATATTTTAGAATTTATCAATACTTAAATGTTTAAAATTGCTCTCCTGTAAAGTTGTGGTTTTAGAGATATCACATTGTTCTTGTAAAGAGGCGATATAGTCCTATAATAAACAGATGTTATCTTTTATGTATTAATTTGATTTTATCATAGAACATAGGTAAGTCTTTGAATTTAGAAAATATAGCGGAAAAAAGTTTGTCGGGAGTTATGTCCGTCTAAGATAGGCCATTACACAATGGCACCCATTGTTAGTAGGTAATATTAGATAAGTGTCGTATCGCATCCTTAGAAGTATGGTACTTCATATCAGGAAGCATTAAGATTATATTCTCATATTTCATATTCGTATAACCATTCCTTTGTCTTAAGATACCAATGTTTTAAATAGAACTTTGAATAAAAGGCAGTCTTGATCAGTTCTTCAAGCGGTCAACACCTATTGTTTGCTTTTTAAAAACCCTGTTGCCCTCGCCCACAACCTAACTGGCGCAGTCGGCACGTCGCGATATCGGTAGCAAGTTTCAATCAGTAGATTTGACTCTTCGTCTCCGTCGCGAGAAAGAACCTACCGTGGGTTCCGGCAGCAGAGGAAGCAGATCACCGCAGCTGAAGAAACAGACTCACCACCAACCAGCCTTCGCAACGGCCATGCTCGTGGGGTAAGCATTAATTCTGTTTTTCCCCGAGACTCCTACCTTTTTCCTTGATTCCATTCTTATAACATTTTTGGTGTTTTCAAGTGTTAAGGTGCCTTTATAATTTGTGTGTACTTTCGTGCAAATTTATTTTCGTGTATTTTACACCGTTCCTGAGATTACTCATTCATTGTGACCCTTCTTTTATTTAGATTAAAATGGCTAACGAAAAGGGGGCCCAGAGTGAAAGATCCTTTGTTGAGGAGAAACCGATTATTACGGATCACTCAACCTTTGCTAAATTATTACCCAGTTACGATGGGAATAAAAGAACATTAGCATTTTATATTGAGGGAGTTGAAAATGCACTAGGGTAAATCACCAACAGGGATGACCCTTGCATTACTTGCCTGATAAGAAATAAACTCACAGGTAGAGCTGTGGAAGCGTTGTCTCAAAGCCCAGGAACCAAGACCTGGGCAGACATTAAAGATGCGTTACAAAGAAAATTCGGAGAGTTTAGAACAGAACTACAACTCGTCCAAGAGCTAATTCAGACGAATAGGGAGAATAATTCCATTGATTTTTTTGGCGATAGAATTAGAAATTTGATGAGCACACTCATTTCTCTAAATCCTGACAAACGTATTTATTATGAGCAGATGGCTTTGGAGACATTCCTAGAAAAACTCAACCCAATCACAGCCATCTTAATTAAATTAAAACATGTGCAAAACTTGGAACAGGCTATAACGGTAGCCAAACAGGAGGAAGCAAAACTTAGAGCGAAGCGCGCCCAATCAAACAAAAACACAACAAAAAGTTTCCCAAATAACGCGAACTACAATAAGCAAAATAAACCAGTTCTTTTCACCAAAAATAATACACCTACGAAGAATAAACCACCCGGGAATAACCCCGAATTTAACAAAAACCGGACGTATTACCAAAAGGAAACAGAACTAGATAGCGACGATGAGTCGGCCTCCGAGGATGACTTAGAAAACAACTTAAATGAGGAAAGTAATGACGAAAATTTTCTCATGGAAGCGTTCCAACAACTAACAACGTAACACTTATTAATAACATTCAAGAATACAGCCGCCTCCCTTATATCTATATAAATGAACTAGGCGGTAGATTTCTATTAGACACAGGTGCATCTCAGTCACTAATAAGCCCGAAAATCGTGAAAATTCTAAACAACACAGAAATTTTAATAGAAAACGAAACACATTACATAAAAACACCCCACGCAGTTTCCAAACACAAGAAAGTAGCGCATATAAAACTACCTCAGAGATTATTTAACGAAAATATAACGCACAAGTTCTTAATTTTTGACTTCGATTCAGACTTCGCAGGACTTTTCGGACTAGACCTATTGGTAGCACTAAAAAGTAAAATAGATATAAGAAATATGATACTCCGAACTGAGAACGCTAACATACCAATCAAAGACGATTTGAAATCATTCACTAGCATAGCACCTAGAAGCGAGCAAATTATTAACCTATTATGCAATTACTTAGAAGGAGACTACTATTCAGACGGATTAAAAACTAAAAATGGCTTAATTTTACCCCCAGCAGTAATTTCAGTAAAAGAAGGAAATGCCCTAGCTTCAATTATTAATACAACAGACAAACCGATTCGTTTCAGAAACAATCGTCACCTAAATTTCCAACGTCTAAATCTGAACAATAGAAAGGAAGAAAACTCTAAATCTTTGTCACAGAAAACCAAAGCAAAGCTGGACGAATTATTGAAGAAAAATCTAGAAAGATTACGTACAGATCATATGAACGTAGAAGAAAATCGAGAAATCAAAAAGTTGTGTTATAACTTCCGCGACATTTTTCATTGTGAGGAAATACCATTAACTTTCACGCACGAAATAAAACATCAATTAAAATTAACAGACAGTAAGCCAATCTATGTCAGAAATTATCGTCAAGCCCCAAAACAAAAAGAAGAAATAAAAAATCAGATCAGTCAATTATTAGAGCAAAATATAATTCAAGAAAGTAACTCCCCGTGGTCGTGCCCAGTACACCTGGTTCCTAAGAAAATCGATGCCACCGGAGAACAAAAGTATAGACTTGTAATAGACTACAGAAAACTAAACGAAAAAACTGTAGAGGATAAATACCCATTACCTAACATAGATGACATTTTAGACAAACTAGGACGTGCACAGTACTTCTCAACAATAGATTTAGCATCTGGGTACCACCAGGTGGAAATGGCTAAAGAAGACGTGGAAAAGACAGCATTTACAATTGACCGCGGACATTACGAATTTCTTCGGATGCCTTTCGGTCTCAAAAATGCGCCAAGCACATTCCAGAGACTAATGGATTCGGTGCTACGTGGCCTTGACAATGTACTAACGTATCTCGATGATGTTATTATATATCATCCTCGTTACAGGAACACCTGGAAAAGTGTAAACAAGTTTTCGATAGATTCCGAGCACATAACCTCAAAATACAGCTAAACAAGTCAGAATTTTTACAAAAACAGGTCCGATTTCTAGGTCACACACTAACTGACAAGGGTCTCAAGCCTAACGAAGACAAAATAGCAGCAGTAAAAAGGTTCCCCATACCAAAAACTCAGAAAGAAATAAAATCCTTTCTAGGTCTTATAGGTTATTACCGAAAATTCTTACAAGACTTTGCAAAACTTACGAAACCACTGACTAAATGCCTAAAGAAAGGGAGTAAAATAGAATTAACAAAAGAATATGTAGAAGCCTTCGAAAAATGCAAACAGGTCCTTATTAATGCACCAATACTTCAGTATCCAGATTTCGAAAAACCTTTTGTTTTAACCCCAGATGCTTCAGACGTCGCCGTAGGAGCAGTTTTATCCCAGGGTCAAATAGGCTCAGATAGACCGATAGCATACGCCTCACGTACCTTGTCTGATACGGAACAAAGGTATTCCACTATAGAAAAAGAGCTACTAAGCATAGTATGGGCAATAAAATATTTCAGACCCTATTTGTATGGAAAACGATTTACAATTTATACAGATCACCGTCCTCTTACGTGGATCATGTCCATAAAAGACCCAAATTCCAAACTCACACGCTGGCGTCTTCGACTAGCAGAATACAATTTCGATGTGCAGTATAAAAAAGGAAAATCAAACACAAACGCAGACGCTCTATCAAGAGTTCAACTCCTAAACTACACCAAGAAAAAAAAAGCCACCCCTAGCACAAGTGAACCACAGCCTAGCACGTCGACTACAAGCCCAGAGCAAGATTTTCCAGATATTAGAACACTCCTAGACATACCTATAACACCAGGCACGGTAGAACAAGAGCAAATCTCGGACACACAAATAACACAAGTAGACATGTCCTTGACACCTGTCGTAGCAGAGTCACAATCATTAGAACCGGAGCTAACATCAAACACAAATAAAATACCCCAAATAGAAGATGCAATTGACAGACAACTTAAACAATTTCTTATTAGAAAAACACCAGGCGATACCTACAGAGTAGACGACAGATCGAAAGGAAAATACGTAATAAAAGATGTGTGGATACCTATAAACAATACAAAAGAACAAATAATCGAATTTCTAAAAGAACACACAATCCCCAGTAGGATTTTCCACTGCTATTTTCACCACGAAGAGTTTTACCCATTATTTTGTGAAGTATACAGAACCGTATTTAATAATCGGGGGCCAAAATTAATTAGATGTATGAGTAGAGTAACACTAGTTGACAATATCCCTGAACAAACGGACATAATAAGGAAATACCACGAAGGAAAAACTGTGCACAGAGGAATCCAAGAAACATATAAACACATTCACAGGAATTATCACTGGCCAAATATGTTAGTTTCCATACAAAAATTTATCAACAAGTGCGACAAATGTCTCAAAAGTAAATACGAACGCAACCCCTTAAAACTACCCCTCTCTTTAACAGATACACCACATAAGCCCATGGAACACATGTTTATGGACTTGTACAGTAGTGGCGGTATAACGTTTTTGACTATAATAGATAATTTCACAAAATATGGACAGGCAATAGCACTTACAGCATGTACTAGCATCCATATAGCCGAATCGTTACTTAGCATATTCGCAGTAATAGGCGTCCCGAAGAAAATAACGACAGATTCAGACTCAAAGTTTGACAATGACGTAATTACAGAGGTATGTGCAATGCATAACATACACATACATTTCACAACACCTTACAACCCCAACTCAAACTCACCCATAGAAAGACTACATTCAACTCTCGCCGAAATTATACGCATACAGAGAATTACAGACAAAGACGAACCGATAAACCTCATGAAATACGCCATTATAGCCTATAATAATACAATCCACTCTGCAACGGGATTCACGCCCTTCGAGTTACTCTACGGACACACTGATAGTAGAAACCCACTAGAACTGCACTGTCCAAAAGAGTTCTACCAAGAGTATGTTTTAAAACATAAACAAATCATGGAAAATACGCAAAAACTGATAAATAAAAAATTATCAAGCGATAAACAACAGGTAATAGAAAAGGCCAATAAGGACACCGAACTGGCACGATTTAAAGTAGGAGATATCGTCTACAAACAAGTAGCCAAAACAGCCAGAGCTAATAAACTCGAACCAAAGTACTTGGGACCATATACCATAATACGTATACACCCAGAACAGATGGCTGAAATTGTAGGGAAACACATTAACGCGAAAACAATACGAGTACATTTTCGCTTACTAAGGCGTCCTGAAAATGTTCCAGGAGCACCCTCGCCCTCGTCGCAGTCCTCGGACTCGCCGGCAGCTCAGCAGTTATTCAGCCCATAGACAACCACAACGGCATCCTAGTGCTTACGGAGGCGAAAGCACAAGCACAAATAGATACCTATCATCTAGCGGTTGTTTATAACACCTCTAAGTTAAGGGATGTCTATTTAGACATATGTAGCAATTATTATACAATTAGGTTAAAACAAAATAGTTCATTAAGTACAGTAGCTATGAGTAAGCAAATAGACTACCTCATAGACGTTATAGAAAGTAGGTTACTTTACTTAGGATTAGACGGCATAGGCTTTAAGGCCGGTTATAGACACAAACGTGGTTTAATCGACGGCCTTGGATCAGTAGTTAAAGCTATTACGGGAAACCTAGACCAAAACGATGCTATTAAATACGACAGTGAAATCAGAGCAATCCAATCGGCAATTAATAATAATAAATCGAATCAGAAAAGTACTATAAGCATAATGCAGGATTTTATGCAAGAATACGAAATCAGTCTAAAACATATTAAAAATAATCAAAACCAAATTTCCATCGCAATCAACAGATACACAAATCAGAAAAACGACTTCGAAACGAACTATTTAAGTCGTAACATCTTTAACGAAATTGAGACATCGTTTCAACAGCTGTACGACAGATTGGAAACTTTAGAGAACGCACTTACATTCTCACACCTAAATAAAATGCACCCTAGCATCATAGACCCCGCTTACCTCATAGACGAATTAAATCAGATCCAAAACGAAATTCACGGAAGTCTAGCTTATGCCCCAAATTTAAATAACATTCATTTGTGGGAGAAAGCTATTATAGTAAAAGCATACAGTACTAACGAAACGCTCACCTTTATACTGGATATACCACTAGTTGCAGAACAACCCTATAATCTATTACACCTCTACTCCATACCCAATGATAATAACACAATCCTTATCCCTAAGAGTCCCCTCCTTGTCTTGGGAAATAATGAGTTTGCATATCCCCACGAGCCGTGCATCGAGATCGTAGAAGACGACGTCATCTGCAGACACCTGGAGTGGCAAACATTACAGCACTCAAAGGACTGCATCGCCCAACTTATACAACATCAAGAACCGCATAACTGCACCTATGCAACAGCAAACTATGAAAATAACTTAGTCCAGCAGGTCAAAGACAACAGCTGGATAGTCATCATGAAACAAGAAGAAGTAGTGAAGACCACCTGCAACAACGACGTTCAATACCAACGAAACAAAGGTGTCTTCCTCATAACTACCGACAACAGCTGCAAGGTTCAGTTCGGAGACAAAATCCTGATGACACACCAACGCTACGTCAATGTCAGAGAAACTATACCTTTACCGCGAGTTCACTACACAACGAAGATATCACCTGTAACTATTAACTTAGAAAACTTAGAGCTAGATACCCTAAAGGACGCTCTACAACGGTCGGAGAAAATTAAGACTTCAGAAGAAGACCTGAACGTCATCTCAAGTACTCCCAGCTGGCCGTCAATACTGGTATACATCATATTGACCCTGGCAGCAGTAGGAACCGGCTTCTACAAACTATGGTGGAAACCGAGGTCAGCGCACACTTCAGTCCAGCAACACGAGGCTGTAGAGCTCCAGCGGAACCCAGAAGCTGAAGACCTCCAGCATCGTCAACGGCAGCAGCCTTCGGTGCGCCTCCATCTTAAGGGGGGAGGAGTTATGTCCGTCTAAGATAGGCCATTACACAATGGCACCCATTGTTAGTAGGTAATATTAGATAAGTGTCGTATCGCATCCTTAGAAGTATGGTACTTCATATCAGGAAGCATTAAGATTATATTCTCATATTTCATATTCGTATAACCATTCCTTTGTCTTAAGATACCAATGTTTTAAATAGAACTTTGAATAAAAGGCAGTCTTGATCAGTTCTTCAAGCGGTCAACACCTATTGTTTGCTTTTTAAAAACCCTGTTGCCCTCGCCCACAACCTAACTCGGGTCAGCTAGCTATTTTATATTTTAGCCGTCTTCCATAATGAAACTTTATTCTCTATAGCTGTTACAGAATATCGAAAATTGTGTAATATTCATAACTGAAAAAATTAAAAATATCAAAATAAAACAGTAACCAAGTTTTTCGTTTACATAATTTATTGATAATATCTAATAATGATTCAAAATATTAGACATGTGGAGAAGCTGTAATACTAAGTCATAATGTTATTGTAAATCACGGCAATTTTCATAAAACGTTTCGTGTTACGAAACTAGTCGGAACTGTTATAGGACTCATGCTACAGCTTTTAAGGTTAAGCAATATTTCAAGCTACTAAGTTTAGCAAACTGTAATACGTCTTTTATTCAACAGTTTGCATTCTCATCAAATTCTCACTGTGTAATCTGTCGTATTGCAACCTAGCGCAGATAGCAAGCTGTATCGTGGAAAGTGGCCTTTAATGAAACTGGCTTCAAGCATAGAGTAGATAACTTCAAGGTCCAAGCAAAAATATTAATTTCATTATCATTCCACCAATCGGACTACCTCAAATTACTTTTGTACCAATCCGACAAAGGAAACTGACATTTCTATTCGAGCTATTGGACAATTCTACGTCATTTTGACATTTATGAAAGTCCGACAGTCCGACTGTTTGTTCACATCAACGACCTACAAATTCGTAAAAGGTCGATTTTGATCTTTTGGGATTTTTTATAAAACCGTCCCGATCATCTGGGCGGACTAGTTCCTGCAGAAGAAATAAAAATGTTGCGAACGATTGTAGTACGGAACCAATTACTGAATGATGGTCTCAGAAAGGCTATCCGATCAAATATCACAAGATGTGTCAGCACTGAACTGACGAGGAGGAAAGTTTCTAACAAGTAAGGGTGCTAATTTTATTATTTACACTTCTTCTAATTACATAGATAGTGATCATGCTAAAGTCTCGCTTGCTTAGTCAATAAAATAAGTTAAATCTTAAATACAAATACATAAATCGGGTGCTCCGAATTCGCAAATGTTTGTTGCATAACCAAAACGTCAGTGATCTTCACCTTGCCAGTATGTCATAGGAACCGGCGTTTCCACGTGTGTTGATAGTATTTGTGAAGAGTCAACATTGGCCTTAGGTCTTTGAGTACTCACCATGCATCCTACTTAGACACTGCTATTATAGTACTGGGTTGAGTTGAGAATAATGATGGAATTGTTTCTCTAAAAGTTTTATTTTATTGACAGCCTGTATAGCAGTCACTGGTAGTTAGACCAAGAGCAACCTGTAGGATATGCCTGTAATTATCTTATTTTCCCCAGAGCTATATCTGGGGAGACAAAAATTAGACTGAAAAAATTAATCTCTAAAAATTGTAGTCTGGTAACCACTATTTGATGTGATAGCAACTCTATCTAGATTATACATTTATACCATTATTCTAATTATGAGAGACGTACTTCTTAGCATTCCATGGATTCACCGTGCGGGTGCCGGGTCCATCGTGTGGCAGAGAGAGAAATCTCGAATAGACCCCAAGACTTGTGACTCGGGCTGTAGGTTTAAAAGGGGCCCCTTACATTGACGTACGTCAACACTCACCTTCACTACTCGTATTTCTCTCCCTGCCCAGCCAAATCCGATATGATCCTACTAGTGCAGCTTTAGATACTCGTTCTAGTATAGAACTTACTGCACTTCTGGACAATCCAAGGTCTTTAAGCAGGTTATAGAGAGATTTTGCTGGTATACCTCTCGCTCCTACTTCTACAGCGTATAAATTAACTACATAGCCATTTTTTGTTAATTCATTTTGTAGGTCGTAATACTTATTTTGTTTCATCACGTGGTCTTTAGGTATATTAGTTTCCCACGGTACGGTAAGTTCTACCAGGACTATGCGTTTCGTAGCCCTAGAAAAAAGGAAAATGTCCGGTCTGGATGACGAAACACCCACATCCTCTGGGATTTTGTAGTGCTTTTCATACGTGTCCATTAAAATTGTCCAATCAGGTGCTGAACCCAGGATTGAGTAAGGCTTGTTCTTGGAGTTTGAAGTTGAGCCCTCTTTTACAAAGTTAATTTGTCTTTTGTTCATCGTCAATCCCTTTTGGGCTCTAGCTACCGAAAGGCTTACGGCTTCACGTATGATTTCAAGTACTCTGTCATGGCGCTGTGAGTAATGACCCCTATTAAGGAGCACCTTGCATCCCACCAATATGTGCCTTGCTGTACATATCGCCTCACCACAAGTATAGCAACATTTTTCAGAGGCTTTTCCCCACCTTACCAAGTTACTCTGGTCAGGGAGGGTCATTTGGAAAGCGTTCAGATAAAATTTTAATAAGGCAGGAGACCAGTCATATAGCAAGGTGCGCCACTTTAGAGCTAATGGGATACAAAACTCACCTATGGTTAACCACTCACTTTGCATTTCTAAATTCATAGCGTGCACTTTGTAACTATCATTTTCGTCTTGTTGTGGAAAGGTTTTTACCATGTCTCATGTCATGTAATCTTGTATATACCTACTCCGAATTATATCCACATTTATTTTATTAACATATCTTATTCGGTATCATATATAGCCTGGAAAAGATATTATGTTATTAAATTGTCTTAGTATACTCTTCTATCTTTGTGCTTAAAATTAGAACCAAGATATGAATAATGGTAACTATACATCATTCCAAATTTCTGCGAATAAAAGGTAAACAAACCAATGTCACTCTCAATATGACAGACCAGCATTTCTCAACCTTTGTTTTACAAGATAGTTTGTAGTACCTTTCATTGCTTGCCCTTTTAAATTTTCGTCGCAAAACAAGGCTAAATATATATGTATGGATATCATAAACACCCAAATATATGTTCCCACTGCTGGGACTTGGAACAATCAACACATTGCCGCTGTAAAAAATTGTCAGACACGAGAATCTGCAATTGCTGAACATCTGATTGATGCTAAAACTGGTCATTGGATCGAGATCCACGACCCAAAGGTTCTATCTACCGAATGTCATTACTACGCAAGAATGGTTCGGGAAGCATTGGAAAATAAAAAACATAGGTATATATTTCAACTACGACGCGATGACCACGATGCCAATAACCGAAAACTACCCGGTTTACGGTTATCGGCGTCGCGGAATCCTCTAATAAATAAATGTGTGCATAGCGCACTGAGTTTGGAGAAGCCTGATATGGTTAGTGTTGTGTGTAGTGTTGGTCACCCTGCGATTTTCGAAGCCCAAATGAGGGTAGAAGGAGATCTCCTCTCAAACTTTTAATGAGAGTATGGCGAGCATACGTACATTTATTTCCCCCACGTAAAAAAAGGAAAGGCAAAGCATTTGAGTTCGGAGAAGAATGTAACACTAGAACCAGTGACTTAAAAAAGTAATTTTCATGTTTCCTTATATGAATACGTTCATTTTATTTTTAACAATAATTTTTAACAATAATTAAATCTCGTTCAAATTGTCCTCGTATTACCCAAAACTGATCATAACACTATGATGTAATATTCTGGAAACACATACAAAAGTTTCGATCAAAATAACACAAAATTTATGACATTTTAGAGTGAAAATTATACAAGCTTTTGATAGTAAACAGAGTAATTTGGAACACGTATTTAGAGGTTTGCGATTTTCTCTCTACTCGTTACGACACAAGAAACCGTTTTCTCAGAGTTCTTTAGTCATACTCTTACTCTTTTATTGATAACGAGTAGTTACATGTCATAATATTCAAGATATTCAAATATTACCAATACATGTCAATAATTAAAAAAAAACAGACGTCAATTTAAGATCCCATTACAGTAAAAATCTAATAATACATTACATTAAAATCAAATTACATTACAATTAAAAATTCCAAATTAATAACAAAAATAAATAGAGTAAAATTAATCCATACTTGAATATAATGGAAATGGGCATTTTCACAATATGGGCATGAGAGGGGTATGTTAGAAAAATAGGCGCGTCCTTAATAAGAATAATTTGACAAAAAGAAGTATAAATGTCTTGAACATTGAGAGTTTGAGAAACACAGATCAAATTGCTAGTACTTAAAATCATTTTTCTATCATCCTACCATTACTTTCTATAACTTTTAAAATAAGATAGTATAGAATTATTTGATCAATACAAATCTAAGTATATGGTATTTAAGATCGCAATAAAGTCGAATCCTATTTGTGAAAAATATTTTAAGGCAATTTCATAAAAATACTAAGATTAAACAATGTTTATGTAATGGTATCACCTTTTTTTTGGTTTGTTTTGGTTTTCTACACACCTTGCTGGAACGCACTTTAGAACAAATCGATGATTAAACACTTGAGTATGTTTTGGAAATATGGCTATAATAAAAGTGAAATAATAAGCTATAATTTATTAACTGGATTTAAAAATAAGAACTAGCCTACAAGTCCTGGAAACAAATTCACAGATTAGGGTATATCCAAGTAAGTCTGGCCAGAAGGCCCTAGTGGTACAATATATCTACTAGCATCTTTGTCATAAAATGTTGCCAGGAAAACTACCCAAGCAAGAAGTTAGATTTAATTATAATCACTTTTCTTATCTTAAATTTACTACAGACTTCCACTAAAATGTATTGTGATCATGATTAGTGCTGTTATCTTTGGTATGTCTGCCAATGTCATGTTATGTGTACTTATGAGATTCTCATTTTCTTGGTTAAATTAAGGCCGGGTCACACAGATGCGATCCGGTAGCAATAGCGATCCGATAGCGATAACGATCCGATACCGAGTATGGGATCGCGCCGCTGCTGTGTGTCAGGTTGCATACAAATTCAAACATTACAAAAAATATCGTCTCGCTATCGGATCGCTATCGCTATCGGATCGCCTCTGTGTGACCCGGCTTTTAATATAGGAAGGTATAGATAATGCTGTATGACTATTGTCTTTAATTTTTTTTTTTAACTAGCTCTTGTATCATTATCAAGCCCCTTTGTTTGTTGTGCATATAATTGCACTTGACTTCCATCTCACCTGATGCTTAGTGACAATGCTGTCAGAGAGGAAACCATTTCACCCTTCATATTACGAAGACTTCAATTTTGTATACATTGAATTTTATATCACATCTTAAATTTTTTGTAAGACAGCTTGTTTTTTTAATTACCCTGTTACTGCTCCATTCATCTGCAATTTCAATTGTTGTTCTGTATGTTTTTGTTTTACTTTTATTGTTTTTATTTAACATCATTTGGTTGACAGTGAAATCATCTTCATGTTAGAGATTAATATATGTGGAAGTTTCAAATGTCGTCCATTTAAATTCACTCATTGTAATGTAACTTACGAATAAACATACAAACCTTCATATTTATAATATTAGTAAAGTTATGTTTTTCAACTGTCAAAATATATTTCTTTTATATTTCCAATTTTAAAAATTTAAACAAATTTTTAAATTTTATATTTAATTTACAAATTTTTATATTTTGCGATAACCGCTGGGGAGTAAAGGTTCTCGAATGGCGACCACGAAACGGCAGACGCAGTGTAGGACGGCCCCCCACACGATGGACCGATGATATTGTCTCGGTCGCGGGAAGTCGGTGGATGGAGGCGGCACAAGACCGGTCATTTTGGAAATCATTGGGGGAGGCCTATGTCCAGCAGTGGACGTCTGCAGGCTGCAGATGAGATGATGATAAACAAATTTTTTGCTTTTAACTAGAATATCTGTTTTGTTTCTAGAGTTTTATCTCCTGAAAACAAGGTTCCGGCTGCACCATGGTCCGTCCAGATGAGGTACTACTCCAGTCTACCATCACACACAAAGGTGAACCTGCCCGCACTCTCGCCCACGATGGAGAGCGGATCCATCGTCAGCTGGGAAAAGAAAGAGGGGGATAAGCTCAATGAGGGTATGTGTCTGGTTCACTATAATATTTATTGGTTCGAGACAAGCATTATACTGACTTCCCTTTTCCATCCTGCTCACGTTCCAGTCAATTCTTCTTTTGTTTTGGTCATGCATTACTCCTATTCTCATTACATCCCGGTCATTTTGACCAATGATCTGTCTGATGAATACAAATATCCCCCTGTGCCTGGGGGAGGCACTATATGTTTTTGAAAATAAATAAGTATTAAATGAGCTATCTGGCTCTCATAAACTTTGCTTAGTTTGGGGCTAGATGGTGTTGTGTGTGAAATGTCCACCTATAATACATGTCTCCTTTCATTCAGTTCACACACAAAAAGTTGTAAAAGTGTCTTTTCTATCTCATTCTGTTTTCAATTATGTAGATTATACTGTATTATTTTGTTTCTGTGAATTTTATTTTCATCCTTCTCTTAATTTCAGGTGATCTCCTCTGTGAAATTGAAACCGACAAAGCGACGATGGGTTTCGAGACACCTGAAGAAGGTTACCTAGCAAAAATCCTGATCCAATCTGGTACGAAGGGAGTGCCCGTCGGCAAGCTGCTCTGTATCATTGTCGAGAACAAGGAAGATGTTGCTGCGTTTAAAAACTTTAAAGATGATTGTAAGTATCGTAATGGTAGGACTCTTTGGCAAAGTCCGTCTGGGCAAGTACCACACCTATGCCAGCTATTCTACCGCCAAGCAGTAATGTGCAAACATTACTGTGTTCCGGTTTGAAGGACAATGTTTCCAGTGAAATTACAGGGCATAGAGATAAAACACCTTAAATCTCTGGGTGACGAGCGCAGTGCAGTGCTAGGTAATGATTTGGACTCTTCATGTTCCAATAACTGTGTGTCACTGTGCTGTTATGTAGCAGGCATGTTGCTTACCATCAGGCTTATGTCCTGCTCTTCTCGTCACTCTACATACTTATAAGAAAAAGTTGGCAATGCTGTATGGTGTTAAAAGTGTTTTTTTTTTGTATTTCAATGAGAGTCAGGAATAATCTGGGAGTTAAATTAATCAATACAGACAAAGATACAAGCATTAGTAATAAATAACTGCTCTGTGTCTTATGCGCTGATATAAATTGAAATTTAAAATTTTCACATAATATGGATTGTAATAACAGAATGTAAAAAAATATTAAGACAACCATATTACAAATAACAAAGGGTCCTCATACATCAATATTTTATTATGGTTTTAATTATGCTTGCTAAAATTTATATTCATACTAATAGCTCATGTTGGCCTACAAAAATTCAGTCATAAACCAAATTCATATCCGTCTTAATATTGGAATCTTAAGGCATAAATGTTTATTTAACTGATTGTTTTGAGCTTCAACTGGTGTCCATTATTATTTAATTGTTTTCGTTTGCATGATTTTCATCAATTTTATGTCATATCTGCAGCCACGTCACCACTGCCGAGGCGTGTCAGAAAAAAAGGTTATTTTACAAAAAAAATTGTTTTAAAATTCAGTAGTAATATATAATTGCTCCATAATAAAATAGCTACTAGTAATTATACTTGAATAGATAGTTTACTATGTAGTTGTAAGGATGTAGAGGTTGTATGACATTATTTTGAAACACTACATTTCTCATCCGTGGCTCCATGGTTCCAATTGTCTAATTGAATCGAATATATGTATATTGAAATATATTGAAATGAATAATATCACAAGAAAAAAAAACAAAATACAAACTAGATGGCAGTCGTGAGTTTTTCTAGTAATAAAATGACAATTGACAAGTGTGGTATTAGTGATTCCGGATTTTATTTAGTTACTAGCAGTGCCTCGGGGTTTCAGCTGTGTATTTACCGTCCCCATTATTTTCACTTAATGAAAAGTAGTCTATGTCCAGACTAATCTATCTGTGTTCCAAATTTCGACCCTCTCATGCGAACCACAGATTGCTCCATCCATGATTTTACTGTGTTTATGTGCAATGATGATGTGGAAAAGTAACAGGAGAAGTTAAAAAGAAAAGCTGATCATTCATTTCTTTTTCTCATGGGTTCCATTTGGTTATATCATCGCAATTTCGCCAGCGTGTAGTGAACGTCTTAACAGCTAATCAAGCCAAGATTTAAACATGTGTTTTAAAGCAACTTGTTTTAATCATGCCAACCCTGTCATTAACTATTAACTACTGTTACTGTCACACATGAAAAACCCATTACCATAACAGCCTTAGTTGCCATATCACAAAAAAATAATAATTCACAGTGGTTTTGTAATTTCGTTTCATGATTTTCTCTGTTTTAAGTCCCAGTTCTATAATTTTACTTATGTGACATTAATTATATGCCATTACATTTTTTTTATACCCATTGCAGCATCATGTAGATATAAGCAGCCAACTTTACGCCTTGACTCTCACAAGGAGAGAATTGAGGCCATAATCCCCACCTGATGACACAAGTTCTCAAAAAAAGTCTTTCTTGGAACATGTCCGTTTCCTTACAATGTTTTCCTTCAGCGTTAAAGCCTGTAGTGATTACAAACATCTGGCGTTTCTGTGTCATATTTCTTCTATGTCTGATATTCTGTTTTTCACAGTTTTGTGACTATGGCGATTAAAGCAGTTGTAATCATAACAGTACATTATTTGGAAATGCTATAGTAGCACTTGAATCCCTCGTCAGGCACTAGTCTTGCTCGTCAAGTCACACTGTCTGAAAAAAAAAACCATGCAGGACAGTCTTTGGGGACTGCCAATAGAACTGAAAGTAACTTATGAATTGTATCGTCGAGCTAATACATTATTATTCTTATTAGACTACAGGCCCCTCTCAAAAATGGATGGGTTATTTGAACTTCCCGGTGGTTTAATTTGAACTTTCCCATAGTAAAAATAAATTTACAATTTTTACAGTTTCAATACCTCTTCTAATCCATTATTCCGCAACGCCGTACAAAAATCATGCGACAAGGAGAAAAGATCGAGGGTTGCAACCCCCTCTCTTCACCTGCACTCAGTTGGACAGCTTACAAGTGACGGCACAGTATTGAATATTATTATTTTAAACTCATCTTTCTACATAGATCACCTGGTGGTTCAAATGGTCCATCAGTTTTTTGATACGGGCCTTTAGTACACTTAAATTTCGCAGCCAACTAGTTTAATTAGCCGTTCAATTAACAGCCTAGCCTCTTTACAAAGCTCCGTTTAAATAGCGGCCTGAATGATATTCAACCATTAGATCAAACAGCTAGGCGAATATCTTGGATCAGTAACATTTTACTTGCGTAGCATGATCTTTACTTGCCTAGCCAGTTCATTACTTGCCTAGGCTGTTTATTTAAATTTAGTTCCTCTAGTTGGTTGCGACATATACAGATATACACGGTATACATGTAGCTCGTAGAAAGCGTTCGGTGACAATGAGTTCAACGCTTTTTGTTCTCTCAAAAAGAGCTCAACGTGCCTAAACCAATTTTGACTTGAAATGTTAAAAATATGTATCAGCGGTAAGGGTGAACATAATAAACATAAAGAGGGTAGTTGTTTGTAAATAAATAGTACTGTCACGTAAACTACAAAACTCGTGCGTAAAAAATGTCAGTGACCATAAATCGCATAATTTCCATCGATATAAACTATTGTATGTGCCCTACCAAACTTCAGGCGCACGGAATTATGTCATCTTTGGGAAGAGTGAGCTCACTCTTTCCATTCTAGTCGGTTGCAGGAAGCGGTGAACGCCGGACGTTTTGCCTATCACTATTCGTTGTCAAACCTCGCCGCTAGCGAGTCTAGGAGTCAAGTAGATTAGTGGTGTGTAAACCACTTACGCTACACACACAGACTCAGTTTATTACCAAAATCAAGGTGCCCAGGGCACACAAATGGTTTATATCGATGATAATTTCCGTGATTATTTTTTCATGAGATTCAACGGCGGCAGTAGATAACGCTGTTATCTACTGCCGTTGACGCTTTTCGAATGTATAAAAAATAACGGTGTATATATTCTGCAGCCCCTGCAGCGGGCTCGACCGCGCCACCGCCGGCCGCGGCGCCGGCCCCCGCGGCGCCCGCGCCCGCGCCGGCGGCGGCCGCGCCAGCCGCGCCAGCCCCGCCCGCGGCCGCCGACCCCGGCAGCCGGGTCTTTGCGAGCCCCTTCGCTAAACGGATAGCCGAGCTGAAGAACTTGAGGCTTGGAGGTAAGAACGTAGATCGCATCGTCGCTTGACATCAGGCGAGATGGTGGTAAAGTGCGAACCTATAATAACAATAAAAAAAAATAAGATACTCAAATTTCTATAGTTACTCGAGACTTTCTACGATGTTTATGGCGTACATTTACAGAACCAGCGTAGACAGCATCGCTTAACATTAGGCAACATGATGGCAAAGGCGGATGATCCAGCTTTGGCGCGAGGGTTACATAGTCACAAATTCGTGCAATAAGTGCGTGCGTTTTTATTAGTGGTCCGCCTAGGACCTGGACCCAGCCCAGGGGGGGGGAGGTTAAGACTCCCATGCCCCTCCCCCTGGATCTGCCCTTGCATGATGGTCAAACTAGGGTTAGTTTTGTAGCCAAAAAAGACAGTTATGGCGACTGCTAATAGAAGTGAAATTTTATAACTGGGAACTTTTAAACAACACAAATATTACAATATAATTATGTATTTATGTAGTTACGGCTGGTCTAGTCGAGAGAACAGCGACAACCGATCTGGAGCCTCGGGTTCAAATCCCACGCGCACCACTGTCTTTTCGTAGTCATGTGCGTAATGCCGCTAACTTAAAAACGGTGAAGGAAAACATTGCGATGAAACCGAGCGGTACCTAGAAGTACCTAGAATCTTTCGAGGTTATGTGTCATCCACTACCCGCACTGGGCCAGCGTGGTGGATTACTGCCTTCACTCATTTCTTGCCAGAGAAGGTTCCGAGTCCCAACAGAGGGCCTCGTGACCTTCTCGTTTACACATTTAGTGGACTGTTTATGCTTACAAATAAAGTTTTTTTTAACTATAATTATTATTAGATTTACACTTGACCGCCATTTCGCCTGAAGTTAAGCTACTAATTATTATTATTAATGTCATCATCATCAACAGCCCACTAAACGTTCCCACTGCTGGGACTCGGGGCCTTCTCTCGCAAGGAGAGAGTTAAGGCTATAATCCACCACGCTGGCCCAGTGCGGGTGGGCGGATGACACGACTTCGAAAGATTCTAGGTACATGTCGGTTTCCTCACGATGTTTTCCTTCACCGTTTTAAGTTAGCGGCATTACGTTATTATTAATGTGCTAGATAGAAATGACAAGCCAATTATTTATTATTTTACCCTACTCCCAACTTCCCAGTTCACTGAACTCTTGTTTCGACACTACAATGTATTTGTTTCTATCTAAAGTTCATATGTATTTATCACTCCTCCTCAAACTGACCTTCATATAACCTAATGATGAATGTTATGCAACCTTTATTTATGTTTGGTGAAACATGCGTGATAAAACGAGATCTGTAGCAGACGTATGCGTGATTCCGAGATGGTATTATCGCTAAATGATATACATAAATACCTACATAAAACTCTATATTTAGCTGTGGAAGACTGCTTGTATCAGTCTTTAGAACATTAGAACTCAATAAATTTTTTTAGTATAGAGTGACGTGACGAGCAGGTCATGTGCTTGATGGTAAGCTCAAACTAGACGTAGTTAAATTTTCTTGGCAAGCAAGCCCATCTATAAGACCTTGTTTATACAATATCTCACCAGATACCATCTATTAGATATCCGTACAAATGGTGCATTCTAATTAATTATCTCCCACACAGATATTACACAGACACGCACATGTACACTTGCACTTGTGTGCAAAATTTCTAGGGTTAGAATGATTTTAGTTCGTAAAATTAATCCTGAAATGAAACGTACGTCCTTGAAACATGTCTTTGAGAGATACGTAACGGTCCAGAAAGTCTCTGGGGGCGAGAAGTGGCCGTTCAATACGTAACAATATCCTTGTGTAATTTTTGAAGTGAAAACTTCTTTAGGCGCGCTATAGACAGAATTTTCGTGGGCTGTGAAATGGATTCATCAATCGTCACGCTTGGATATGATAATGGATCGGATCGGATATGAAATCTTCGAATAAACTCGGTAAAAACTGCCAGGTAGGTACCAGGGCAACAGAAACAGTAAAGAGTTTCGATTACCTACCTCCAACAGCCCAGCGTTTATCTCCAGATACCAGGACAACATAAATATTAAAGAGTTGCGTTTGCCCCTAGGTACCAGTACCAGGGCAACAGCAAGTTTTCAGTTCTATCGGCAGTTCCTATGACTGCCATTTTTTTTTTATTATTTGAAAATGGATCCAAACATACAATCCAAAAAAGTATATAGGCCACCTACTTGTGTCGAAATAATGTGTTGTTTTATTAATCCTGTTTTACAATTGTATTGTTTTTAATTACTAACAGTTTGAAAACTACAAGTAATAAGGCATTGTTTGTTCTTTGTCTTAAATTGATAAGTCAACAAGCATAGCTCCCATAAAAATTCAGGAAGTAATGCAAATGGAATCAAACAAGTCAAAAATATCTATTCAATAACAATGTCCGGTCTTAGTCTAAATCGGACGGTGTAGTCAATTCAATCGATTTAAATTATCTATTATGGTGTCATTAAATATTTTCGTGTAGTTTAATTTGATTCCATATGTATCATTGTGGAATCATTCAATCCCCAAACTCTCTAAATGGTAAACTTAAAAATGGTATGAAATAAACAAGCTCAAGTACCTCAAAATCACTGAATCAAACAATATTATATTCGGTTACTCTCGTGAATTACGTCTCGACTGTAGTAGCGAGAGAGTGTAATTGGAGAGGCAAGTGGGAGTTTCGCATTCGATCGCGTTAACGTAAACTACAGTTTGAATACATTAGCTGTTAACGCTATGCAGTCAACGTTAACGCAATCGAATACATAAGCTCTCGATAGAACTCTCACTGAGCCCTGATTGACTAACGGAAACTTGTGAAGTTTTCGTGTGTTCTAAGTATCAGCCGTCTACCGCCTAACTAAATCGGCTTTGCTATATCTGTCTCTATTAATTTCAAGCGAAAAGAAAAGAGAGAGCAATATCGAAGCTAAGGCAGTTTTATCTAGGGGGGTAGACGTGATGTTTTCAGGTACTCTTGGCTAATTTATTTCACACCATTTGCAGGAGAGGGCTCGGGCCTGTACGGGTCGATAAAGAGCGGTGACCTTGCAGGAGCGCCAGCCGCAGAGGCCGCGGGCTCAGCTAGAGCCTCGCCCGCCGCAGCGGCCGCACCGGCACCCGGCGCTACGTTCGTCGACCTACCTCTGTCTGGCATGAGGGAAACCATTGCGAAGAGGCTCACTGCCGCCAAACAGACCATCCCTCATTACCAGCTCAGTGCTACCGTCAACGTTGAGAAGACTCTGGCTATGAGGAAGCTAGTCAATGATAAATTGGCTGCGGACAAGTCTAGTGCTAAGGTTTGTACAAATGCGTCCGTGTGATATGACTGTTAGATTTTATATCTTTTTCTTTTAATCGGTTCGGTTTTTAACTACACACATTACATTATGTGATGTTTACCATGACGATAAACATGCACTATATAACTATTACAAAAAAATTAAAAATAACTAGGTACAGGAATTTAAATATTTTGTGACAACATAAAACGCTGTGTTTTTGAAATGAAAACTTCTTTTGTCGCATCACAGACCGAATTATCGTGGGCTGTGAATAGAATTCTGCCGTCACGCTCGGGAATGATAGGAAATCTTCGGGTAAACTCGGGACCATGATCACGCCCTCCGGTTTCACCCGCGTAGTTTCCAAAGAAAGCTATCAAATTCTGAGTTATAAGTTTTCATTGGCAGTTCCTTTTTTTTAACTTTATTTTCTCCTTTCCCATTTGGAAGATTTTAGTATAAAATTTGATTAATTTCAAGTGTCAAGTTTTGACACTACTCTGACTTCATGTTAACAAAAACGTTAAGGTTATCGAATGCGTCAAAACGCTAAAAATATGTTTACCATAAAACACGTTTTCTTAAACATATCTGATCAATGTATCTTTTCATTCCAGGTTTCAGTTAATGACTTCATAGTCAAGGCCGTGGCGGCCGCATGCAAGAGGGTGCCTGCAGTCAATGCTCACTGGATGGAATCATACATTAGACAGTATGTCCAAATTTCATCTTATTCTTAATGGTCCCTAATTTTATGAGGCAATATCTTTGCTTTCCGTTGATAAAACTTGTAATAAGCAGCCCACTACTGAAGCAGAGCTTCATTAACAAAGATAAAGTTTTAGCCGTTATCTATCTGGGGGCACGGCAGTGCCCCCGCCAAGTCGAGCGCGAAGCAAACACTGCCGTACCATCCTTTACTGGAACCATTTCGCCGCATTTTCAGGCCCCTATTTGAGAACCTCTAGATAAGACCAGAACGCTGAAATAATCGTCATCTAGTAAGCTATAATCGCGTACTTAAAATCCAAAATGTCAAGTCTGTATGTCATTTATTTCCGAAGTTAAGCGAAAGCAAAGTTTCGCATTTACGACACTCATTCACTCACTCATGATCATCAAAATAGAACTAGTACTTCCCATAAACTCAGAGAGCTGAAATTTGGTACAGACTTAGGGTTTAATGGCCACATAAAGGGAAAACTATAAAAACTAGGAATATCAAAAATCTGGGGTACCTTGTGGTATACCTGGTTATTTGAAAACACGCCTTTACAAAAAATATTCAACTTTGTTTGCCTCTTCATTTGATGTCAAAAATCGAAGGTCTGAAGTATCTGATGAAGAACCCTCAGCTTGTCCCAGCTGTATAAGAGATATAGTAATGCCCCTTTCTACTATTGGTACACAAAAAAATCGACTGTCATTGCAAAAATCCAGCATAGTGGGACACATCTTCTAATTTAATCTAGCCTATTGCTTCCCACTACTGGGCGAATGTTGCTAATATACAAGAATCATAACCGGAAAAAAATCCATATGTGTCAAATAATACATCTAATATAATAAATCGATAAGTCCACGTTTCTACAAAAAGAAGTGAAATCCCACCAAAAACATTCTGTAAAAAACTAGCCAAGTCTCGATGAAGCTGCATATTTATCTCTAAAAAGTAATGAAATCTAGACAAAGCTGTGCCAAGTCTAAGGTACCTTACTGCGATTTCTTTATTAATATAGTTAATGTTTTGTGACTTGGCCGTTGAACATTCTTATACGTTAGTCCGTTAGTGGATACAAGTCAATTTTGTTTACACGTTATGTTGTATCTGTTGTAACTACTTATGTTTGTTAAGCAAGATAATACCCTATACTGATATTGGTAATTGGACGCTAGTGTCTCATATTAGGCTGTTGTTAATCAACAACAACACATGCATGCATTCAACAGCAACACCTGCGTTCAGCATCGAATACTGACTTCTGCTCTATTTTTTTTGGGAGCGTCAATTCGACCACCTATCTAACATAAAATAGACGTACAGACGGACTTCTATCAATGAATAGAAGTCCGTCTGGACTGGAAATATTTTTTTAAACTGTTTGTTTCCGGCTCATAAGTATTATTGAAATTATTTATTGTTCACACCATATACATACAATTCAATTTAGGGAAAATAGTAAGACAAAAACAATTGACTGGTTACTGAATCAACGTTTTCCAATTGGCCATTTTCCATCATCAATGGTGGTGGTTCTGGCGACAGATTGGTGCAATGGTGTCATGGAGCACCTGTTTTTGTACCCTTGTGTACCCTTCAACGGCCAATTCACACAACATTAACTATTATAATAAAGAAATCGCAGTAAGGTACCTTAGACTTGGCACAGCTTTGTCTAGATTTCATTACTTTTTAGAGATAAATATGCAGCTTCATCGAGACTTGGCTAGTTTTTTACAGAATGTTTTTGGTGGGATAAGTCTGACAACAATTTATTTTTAATTTGAGATATTATAATTTGAAATTTTTTATTGAAAATTAAAGAATGTCAATGTAAGGTGCATCATCTAAATTCGAAATATCAGTTAAATACGTGTTATCGGGTCTTATAGCAGTAATATCAGTGGATTGGCAAGTTTGATACAGGTTTTAAGCAATGGCATGGACATATAAAAAAGTCGGACGTAGTCTCGCTAATACAAAAACTGTGTCACATTTGCACGTGTGCGTTGTCAGGTTGTCACTGATAGGCTGACACGCACACATATACACGAGTAGCGCGTGTAATGACCCACTGATGTGTGCGTGTCTGCCCGTATGTGACAGCGCACACGTGCATATTATGTGGCCGACTCGATGGACACAGTTTCTGTTTTAGCGTGACTACGTCCGACTTTTTTTATACGTCCATGAGCAATGTCTATATTATTACATTAGTATTCTAATTAAATTCTCTCATTTAAACTGTATTTAATGACGTAACAGTGGAACAATGTATTCAATGTACTTTTGAATTTGTGTTTATATTAAAGTGAATAATTACATTTCGCAATTATTATAAAGGACAAAAGCACATTAGGAGACTAGAGAAAAGATATATGCTTAGTAATAGAATTGTTCAATGGCTCACACACTACACACTACGCTCTATTCACTTCTGTAGTAAATTGTCCAGAAATAATTTTGGCACATGTCGTGAGTCACATGTTCTGATGACGTTGGTAATACCGACGAAGTGACGCTAGGTGTTTATTTATTTAATTACAAGGATTCTGACTTTGAACTTTAGTTGATTTATTATTAACATTTGGCAAAATCTATGTAACAAAATGTATGTAAAACGTGCATAAAAAATAAAATACACTTGATATCTCACTACACTATACACATATTTTTCTCGTTAACCTTTTGTGCTTTGTGGAGTATAGGTTTTACCAAAACCTGTGTTGTATGGTTGATTATTATTGCAATGCCGGATTTGTAATTTTTATGAGTGTAGGCCAGGTATTTATTTCTGCTGCCCCTTGTACTTTTTACATTTCTAGTGGTACTCACTTTGTTCTTTTCTAATTGAATTAATTTCTATTTTTGCTAGAAACAACCTTCTATTGTGATTTGACATAAATATATGTTCAAAAAACCATGAAAACCCTAGTGAACTTGCTTGCTTATCCTCTGAATCTAAATCCTCATTTGAAATTGAGTGAGTAGTTTTATAGTTTTGTCTATTTGGCTTCTCGAAGAGACCAGTTGGTATATAAAAATGTTTTATAACATATTTGCTCGTAAAGGGTCTCTTATTGGACCAATTTCTGTATCGTAATGTATCTTATTACGCACTAGTGCTGTAATGTGTAATGTAAAACGCACGGTTTCAAAATGCTCCGTCCACAGACTAGGTAGAGAGATATGCTCCGTCTAAAACGAACGGTACCTTTTTAAATCTTAGTAAAGAGTTTTTATGTCAGAAAAGTGTGGTCAACATTTTATGAATAAAATTAATTTTGAGAGGTAAAACATAATAAAGAATTATTAAATTCGTTAATTTAATTAATTTAGACCATAAATTACTTTAATTTTTCTGTAACAAAACACAAAAATATGAATTTACTTTATTATTAATGGCATACCGGCTGGTTCTGTGCCGTTGCTTAAAAAAAAGGCGCCGATGCGCGCACATTGCTAATCTGTGATCCATAGTGATTACTTACTCTGTGCTGTGATCTGTGATCAAGTAAATAATATTCCGCGCCTTTTTTTTCGCTGTATTGTTTTTAATTGAAAATGTCGTCAGAGTTTTGTTTATTTCCTCGCAAATATGTTATAAAACGTCGTATGACATACGTGCGCATTGATAATTACAGCCTCTGCTAATTATAGCTCTCGCCTTCGGCTCGAGCTAGCAATAAAGCCTCGGCTGTAATTATCAACTTACCGCACTTATATCATAATGTACTATTATATCATATTATCTTACCTGCAAAACAGTAATAAAGATTTTTGTATTGCATTTGAGAGTCCTGAGAAATCTGCCTCGCCTATGACGCGGCCTATACGGCCTGACGAATTCAGGACTGACGTATTGCGTAACAAACGTGTCTCGTTCCAGATTCTCAAACGTAGACGTAAGCGTCGCAGTGGCAACACCGACCGGGCTGATCACGCCCATCCTGTTCAACGCCGACTCTCGCGGCGTCATCGACCTATCGGCTAGTATGAAGGAGCTAGCGGCCAAGGCCAAGGAAGGCCGCTTGGCGCCCAACGAGTACCAGGGCGGTACCGTCACCGTCTCCAACCTGGGCATGTATGGTGAGTGGAAACAAGCTGCTAATGTTAACTGTACTCTACCCTACCCCAGGCTGGTGCCACGATTGGACGGTGGCTTGACCTTGGCAATGAATTAACATAGAAATAAATAATAAAAACCACTTATACGTACACTACAAAACTCATTTCCGTGAATTATTTTTTTCTGCAGATTTTCGATTGTTTTTCAACAGGTTTGTATTCAGTAATGGCAGTAGCTAAAGCTTTTAAAATTTTGCTAATGTAAAAAAAAACGGTGTATAGCTTATAGCACCGTTCAGTTGTGAACAGGAAGAGTTCAAATCACAGCTTAGCACTGTATAACGAAGAGATATAAGTTGGTTTATTTGTTTGCCCTACAATTTCGCAGGAGTAATAAAAAAATCCTTATAAACCGGAACATAGTAATGTTTGCAGTTTTGCACATACTTGTTTAGCGAATTATCTGACAAAGTTGTTGTACTTCCCCAGGCCAACTCTGCAAAGAGTCCCACCACTACAGAATCAACCGTACTGGTGTACTAGATGGTGTTGGAAACACTTCAACCATATAATTTATTTGTTTATTGTATTTGTTTGCAGGGATCACAATGTTCAACGCTATCATCAACCCACCACAGTCACTGATTATCGCGTGCGGCGGTTTACAAGAGATGATTATCGCCGATAAGAATGAAACAAATGGGTGAGTGATTGCACTACATAAAGTGCAAAGTGCTATTTTATCTATTTATTTTAAACAATTTTTTACTATGCTTACAGTTCAAGCCTTTCCTCAAAATACTGGTTTCTGTGCAACACACACATTATTTCATTAAACAAGTTATATGATATGTATTTACAAATAATAATAAAAAAAAAATAAAAAAAAAAATGCAATTTGAAATCTTACAACACATTATTTTATCTAAGCTAAATGTATTATTATGTCAAAGCGAAGAAAGATTCAATATAACATAAAATTTATGGATAAAAAAAAAACCTTTTTCCTGCCAAAAAATCGACCGAAAAGTTTGTTGGTTTTTTAATTCTTGATCCCTAAAAGGACCAAAGTACTGAATAAAGAGTGATTATGCTAATTTTTGAAATTTGTGTTCAGTTTCAGAACAGCGAAGTTCGTAACTTTCACCGCGTCAGCCGACCACAGGGTGATAGACGGCGCGGTGGGCGCACAGTTCATGAAGGCATTCAAAGAAAACATGGAAGATCCCGCCAACATGATCCTCTGAGCACCCACTTGTTGAACTGCGAACCATTTGTTGACTGGACAGCGCTGAAACAATGTAGAATTGACTGTATAAAACATCAGTACTATCATCTAGCACCACCGAGTGCCATTGGCATCTCAAATTGTGCTTTTTCTACGAGTCCACATTATGTAATCAATGGTAGACTGGTTTATTAGTCTTTTAATCATCAAAGGTGTCTTTAAAGTTCTCACATGCTGCTTAAATCGTCTGTCATAGACGTGTAAAGCCATGGATCTATTGTAGACTGTTCTAGAATAAAATGTTCGTGCACCATCAGCATGTGCAATCAATAATGACTACTATAATTCAATGTGTCATTGAACGACTGGTGTTTCTGCACATGAAATATTTGACGAACTTCAATAAGGAACAGTTCTGCAAACACCAATAAGGTCTTGAAAACGTCGTCAACACCTCAAATGTTGCAAATATTTATAGACAACCGCTTACCATGAGGCGGGATGCTTGCTTTTTGCTGTCATTCTCATAAAAAGTACTAATTACCATGTTACTGGTTCCAAATTTGTTCTAATAATTAGGATATATTTGGCAGTTGACGGATGATGGCTGTAGTCAGTCATTGTTTGCATGATTGGACTCAATATTGTTACGTAACATCCTGTACAAATCGTACATTCGTTGAGACAAGGGCATAATTGTCAAAAACTTAACTATGTTTACATTTATGAAGCATATTTTAACTAAAAAAAAGTGTGGTATATTTCACACACAAAAAAAGAGATAAATTTAAGAAGAAAAATACAAAAAGCGTAAAATGTCTGCACTAATAAATGACAATATATTAAGTTATGCCCTTGATTCATTGAAGGCACGATATATCCTTAGATAATAGTTTTTACACATGCTATTATTGTCATATGAGCCTGAACTGAAATTGAGAAAGAAATGTTACTGACTGAAAGTCACTTACCGATATATAGCTCAGTTACCGTGATCGGCAAAGTTTGTTACGGCTATTAGAGAGAATCGTTTGTTAATTGACGTCGTGGCAATTGACCTCGTTTCTTTCCGAGACAATCGACTTTAAGTCGCGTGCATCTGAAGCTTCTATTTCGAGTTTTATTTCATTGGCTATTAGGTATTTTAGTGCATAAATGTTATATTTTTCCGAGTCCAGTCATCAATTTGCGAACGCAATGAAAGCTCGCATTCGTCGATTGATTTTACGAGATTTAATCTTTCAATTTGTATTCGTGTGATCTTGATGTCGTCAAATTACTCGACCGACATATCTGCGAAGGTGAAGAGGGGAGACACTATGACATTTCTTAATCGAAGTATCGGTATTGTGCTAACTTTTTTGGTAGTACCATTTGTCCGTTTCGCAGCTATAAGTTGTCGGTTAAGTTAAACAATTTAACTATAGCTGTCGAATACAGTTTATAAAGTAAAACGTGTCTTAGCTCGATGAATGCGCAGTTTCATCGATAATGTAACTATTTATTTAGATTAAGGAATTATTGCCGAAATATTTAATGTAAAGTTATAAACACCAAACTTATTTATTTGCAATATCTTTACTGGTATCAAACAGCCCAAGGAACTAGTAATTCATATCATGATTTATTGTTTATATTCCATTTATTTATTTTTATTTAAACTATTTTACATATTACACGACTTTTATAGTTTTTTTGGAGCATAGATCTATATAGCGTTTATAATCACTATTTATTTTTGATTATTTTTCCTGCTTGTTGTGAAATGAGTGGTTTTCGACTCCAAATATATTTTTTTAGGTTTTCAGGTCTAGTTTCTTTGATATTTCTTTAGAGGACGTTTAACTTCTCTGATACAAATTTGGGCCTATATTGACCGATTTTTGACACAAATAATACGTAAAAGTAAATCCTACCTTAAGTCCTAAACCTGAAGTAATATTTTTGAATTATTTAAAACCTTTTTAGTGCCCAAAGACTTCAGTTTCTTTTCGGAAATAGTGTTTTATGATCGGTCTATAAGAAAACCTCTCATTATTTTGAGAATATGTCCTCTTGGTTTAACAGGACAGTGTAAATACTATGTACGTTGTACAGGTGGCGCAAATAAAACAAAAGTGGATATAATAAGTCTTTTTGTTATCGTTGTAATGTTTCGATGATGCCAGATGATTTATGAACGTTAGTAGAATATATTTTACTAATAGTCTAATGATTTTTATTTTTGAACTGCTATACAGTTCGCGTCCCAAAATTTGAAGTTGACGCGAGAGACGTCACAGAAAACAAAAGATTGAGAAGCGGATGGGCCTCTTCCCCATCCGCCTTTAATTATTTTGTTTTTTTTTCGCATCTAAGCACCGTATATTTGGGAATTTTCACAAAAAATGTTCTATTTTAAACTGTTGTCACTTTGATCACTCTGGAACAGTCCGTTTTGTGACAATATTTACCTAATCTGTTTTACAGTAGTAACATTTGTTTCGAAACAAACATATAGACAGTCTATGCGTTTGTTCCGTAACATCCAGTCACAAAATGGAATATTCTGGATTGATCAAAGTGACAAGAGGGGTATACATTTTAGTACGCACTTTAGTACAAAACGCCCACTTGTCACCGATAGATTGTAAATACCGTTAGATTACAATCTCTCTAGCGAGATTGTTTTGTCACTCGCCACTCGACAACTACTTTCGTAGTGAGGATGAAATGCTTGAACTAGAAGTAAGTACCTCTTTACTGGAACAACTCAAGAGTGAACCGAAACATTACTATGATCCGAATGATTTGGAACAGTTGCCCGGTAAAAGTGTTTCATTTGGAACGAAATCAAAATGAAACTTTGTACCTACACATATTCTTGGTAGATATTAAAAGTAATATAGAGGCTAGTTTTTATGACGGGAAAATAACGGGATCGGGTATTACGCTTGTGAAACCTCGGGGCATTGCTAGTACTCATACCCGGTTCACATTATTCCAGTCCAGCGACCGAATCCAGCGCTGGATTGCTTACTGGTAAAATGGAAACCGGCACTGGAAATCATCAATCCAGTGCCAATGTTTTCCAGTGCCGATTTACATTTTTCCAGTAAGCAATCCAGCACTGGATTCGATCGCTGGACTGGAATAATGTAAACGGGGTATTAAGCATAGATCGTAGAATCCAAGATGGGCCCTCCCAAACTTCAGGGCGCACGCAATCATGTCAACGTTGGGAAGAGTGAGCTCACTCTTTCCGTTCTAGTCGGTTGGAGGACGCGGTGGACGCCGGACGTTTTTACCTATCATTATTCGTTGTTAACAACCAAAATAAGTAGAACCACAGCAAATCTCGCCGCTAGCGATTATAAGGGTCAAGTAGATTGGTTGTTTGTAAACCACTTACGATAAACACAGAAACGCAGTTTATTACCAATGTCAAGGTGCTCAGGGCACATCCATTGATTTATTTCGATGGTATTAAGTAATAAAAGAAAAGAGGGTGTAGTCGGAAAATAACGCAGGCCAAGGTCGATAATGACATGGCGTGCCAAAAAGTTTTGCTTTTGATGAGCCTGACAGGTCAGGGCTGTCACGCAATTACGCAAATTATATTTTCAGCACAGATTACAGAAATAAAACCAGATGGAGCGCGCAGAACAGAGCTACTGAAGCAGACAAAGGAAATACAAACGCCGAAGCAAATACAAACTCCAGTCAGTATGAAACGGACTTCCGTGTTGTACGGGCGTCCCGTGTGATTTTAAGTTTTGTCATAGAATAGATAATATAGAATTGGTGATGAATGGAACACAACACCTCAACGAAAATAGGTTAGTGTGGCGATACTAAATGGAAATTATTTTCCCTGAATTTAGGGTAAAATATAGATCATATATTTTTTAGATACTCGTACACCAAATTATTGATGGGCATTGTATTATTCAATTTAATTTAATTTCAAATTTAATTTTGGTAAATGTTAAATTTGTAAAATGAGTAATTTATGACATAAAAATGTACAAAAAACAAAATCATTAATACATCATAAAATTTGTTTGTGTATTTATTTATTTCGTTAGTTGCACCACTGCCCAAAATATTACAAATTTTGTTTCCTCATGAATCAAAAGGTTATATGGAAAAGATCGCTTTTAGCGACAAGATCGCCTTTTGTGCCCATTTTGTTTTATTATTATATGTGTTACTTCTTGTCAACTTTGTTTATGGTACCAATAAAGTGTTTTGTATTATATTGTAATGTCATTCGATAGGTATATTATCTAAGTGAAACGGTGGCTATATAATTGGTTATAAAATTATGGTTTATAAAATAAAACATTTGTTGAAGGAAGATATTTTTGAAGTTAATATTATGCATAACGTTGTTTGTAAAATGAAATATTTTTAAATTGTAAAGTTTTTTAATTTTATACGGTTGCTTGATTTTAAAGTCTTGTTTTGTCAAAAAAAAGGTGAGTAATAAGTGAACTGTTAAAATGATTATTTTGTTAGTTTTTTTTGTTTGTTGTTTGGACCTATAACATACAGGTAGCCTATATGCATTTTATCAAAAATAGCTTGGTGGTAAAGATAGTTGTTTTAATTTTTGTTTAACCTATCTAAGCGAGTAAATTACACTAATTTTATTATTTGCGATTCAAGTTAATTTCTAGTTGCATGCAAAATCAAAAATCTTTTCTTCATAGAATGGAAATAGTAGTAACAAGAAATCCTTGCATAATCGGTGTAATAATTTTAATATTTTAAAATATCAATTGATGTGTTTATTATACGTGAAGATTTCCCAAGCTAAGACAACAATAGTGGGACTTTTTTCTTAAGACTGACAACATTATACAAGTAATTTTGAACGTTGATTTGACAATTTTACGTCAACATGACTAATTACGGGCCTCACAGTGTTGTTCACGTAGGTTCCATCTGTGTTTATTTCTGTAATCTGTGATTTTCAGTAATTAATTATTGGACAGGCTTTCATGAGTATCTCTCTACTTAGTTTGTGCTTTCATGAGCGGTAAGTAGTTTAGTGTTATTTAATTAAACGCTTAGTTATTTCTACTGTTATTTAACATAAACGATATCTTTGGTGTTAATATAGGTACCTATTACCTATCCTGATTCACAACGCAATCGGCTTATCTCGACACAGAATCAAACCTCTCGGTCTTTGTTTTATCCGTTTAGACTTTAGAATGACAGAGACTAGAGAATATAGCCTGGAATATTACGTAGGTTAGGTACTTTTCATGATGGGAAAAATACGGTAATGGGAACAACGCTGGTAAAACGACGGGGCGCTACTATTAAATACAAAATTGGCAGTCATAGGAACTACCGATAGTTTGGAAACTACGCGGGTGACACCGGAGGGCGTGGCCATGACTATGGCCGTCTAGAATGCTGATGCAATGTAAAATGCTGAAGTATTTCTAGATGACCAATGGTCATGGTCACCCGACACATAGCCTCCCGGTCGGGTGTCACACATGCCACCCGAGTTCACCCGAAAATGTCTTATAATTCCAGAGCGTGAGGCTAGAATTCAATTCGCAGCCCACGAAAAGGGTCTATATGTGGTAGCATAACAATTTTTGTACTAATTTAAGAAGGCATAAAGTTTTTAGGACTAACGATAATTTACTATAACAACTAAACGCATAACTGTTTTCGCATAATGTTTACTAGCAAAACCATATACAACAGAACGATAACTTACCATAATATTCAAATACATAACCATTATGTAGCCTAAAGATTAAGAAACTTAGCATAATGTTTAAAGTCACACATTGAGAAAAGCAGATGGCACACCTAAGAAGTATGCACTTTTTGACTCCGGGTGGGCTCTCGTCAGAAGCTCTGCGGTCAGCCATGAGTGTCGCTTGTCCATACTCGGCCTGCGCTCCACTACGGAGGTCGCCGGCTCGCTTCGCTCGCCACCCTTCGCTACGCTTGGCCTCGCATGTTCGCTCCTCTCAGGACCTCCCTTGAGCTTCTGGTTTCCGCATTTTTTATAAACACTCTAGGGGTAGTAGCGACAAGACTAGGTGGAGTCGGGGTGGTGGAGTGGTGTATGTAACCTGGGTCTATATTTAGTAGCACAACAAATATATAAAAAATGCCTAAGGACTATCAAGCGTCTCATCAATATGCCTAAAGACTATTATGCGTCTCGTCTCATCAATAGTCGAATCGAATGTAGTACAATAGATTGTTATGCTTAAAACACATTATGCTAAAGTTGCATTATACAAATATAAACACACACTATATAAATATTATGCTACATTCATTATGCCAAAGTAAATTAGGACAAAAAAATTATGCGTTTTAAATGGTACCCCCACGAAAAATCTATCTGTGGAGCGCCAAAAGAAGTTTTCATTTCAATAAACGTAGAGTTTCTTTCCAGAGGTTAACATTTAGACAAAGAGTTTGAACGATGTCTGATGATGAAGAATTAGGAGAAGAGGCGACGGAGGTCTTCAGACCAGCGAAGGAAGTCTTGATGGTCCGAGATGAGGGATTCTTCACTCATTCCACCGGAGACACGTATGAAGGGGGCTTCGAGGTTAAGAAGAAGGATCTCGTGCCTAAAATGCTGGGTAAATGCTTTGTTCTACTTTTCAAATAGATACCTATAAGCAACTTATCTTATCGCTTTTAGCGATAAGATCGCCTTTTGTGCCCAGTATATTCTGTTATTTTATGTTGTATTACTTATTGTCAACTTTGTTTGTGGTGCCAATTACCGCAATTACCAGTTTTACCTACCCGCGTAGTTGCCGTACCCGTCATTTTACCGGGATAAAAAGTAGCCTATGTATAAGTTCCTGACTATAATCTGACTGTATTCAGTTTCAACCCGATCCGTTAAGACGTGATTGAGTAACTACTAATATTATAAAAGCTAATGTGCATTTACGGACGAGATGGACTAGGATGAGTTTAATAATAAAAAACATCCGTTGTGGTGTTTTAGTTCTAAGTTCAGTTCTGGTTGCCTGAACGAGATTGCTCTCAGTAATAAGGCCGCCAGTAGTGGCTTTCGTAAGTGTTTTACTGTGATCTTTTTATTTGTCTTTGCTACAATTGTTTTTATCTAAGTTTCAACATAACAATTCAACAAAACAATGTAAGTCCGCTAATTGGTCTATAAAATCCTCTCAATGAAACGTCGGCTCCTTGTCGTTTTAGGAAGTGCAACCCACGAGGTGGTTCACCTTACGTCCGGCCAAGTTGGGCGACTTGACTCTACCGCACCGCACTTACTGTTTAGTACTCTGTCGCGGATAAAATACATTATCGAACTGAAATTGTGTTAATTAATGGAGATAAGTTCCTTCTATTTCTTGGGACTTCTTAACTATAAAACTAGTATCGACATGTTAGAAATATCTTTTGGACAAAAATAATGTTATTGTAGCATTACAACAAGAAAATATTCGTCGATTGACTCTAGTAAATTTATAACGTAACGGAAAGTTTTGCGTATGTATAACGATCGCGAAAATTTATGAAATTTATTTTCCAAACTAGATTTTGTTGGTTTCTGGTGACATATGTTTTTGGGTCTCTAAAATCAAAATGATTCGTTGGTCGGTCGTGGTCCGAGCACAGAGTCCTAATGTTCCCAATTTATCCAATTTTTGCCCGTGGATTATAGTTACTACTTAATACTAGTTCTACGAGCAAATTTTGTTTATCCATTGTACTATTGCAAGTACTTATTGCGGTACCTACCCTCGGATTCTACTTTCTACTATCGATATCACAAACATCACTGTGGCAAAAAATATTTGTAAAGGTTTCAAAACAAAGTTTGGAGTTGCGACCCCTTTTAGAGCTCACAATATAAACTATCCAGGTTCGCTATTGACTAATACGTAAGGAGGACATCATCATTATCACCATCATTGGTAAAAAACTCATAATAGTTAGAAAAACATACCTAATTAATATAAGTTGTACAAACAAATAAAAAAAAACAAATAAACTCAGATGGACCATTTTTGTCGCATTTACTGATCCAAATGGCGTCTGCGACATGGTACTAAATCATGTGAAGCGAGTACAAACTGAGTATTTTCATGTTTTATCGAGTGGGATTTAATGGAGCATATCGCATCCGATGGGTCCGTACGAGCGATACGCTCTAATTGCTCGCAATGCGTTTGTAATCTGAACGCAGCTTTACCGGCTCTTTGTTTACTAGGAGAAAGAATGGTTGGAATGCTTGTCGCTTGAGAGAGCTTCAGTAGTTGAGTAAATAGACTACAGGCCCGTGAACAAAATGTAAGGATGAACCACTAGGCCGATAGACCTATGTATGATGATAGAAGGGTACAAAGTAATAAGATTCAGCACTATGCCATCACTTGTAAGCTGTTATTGTTAGCCATTGGCTGCGCTCATATAGATAGATAGATAGATAGATCTTTATTGGACTTAACTAAAAAACAAAAGTCACTTAAAACAAAATAAAATAAAGCAGCAATTGGCGACCTTATCACTAAAAGCGATCTCTTCCAGGCAACCATAGGATGGAATGAGAGATTTGAAAGTATGGAGGAAATAATAAAATAAAATAAAAATTTAGTAATAATTAATAAATAATATAAATTTAATAATTAAAATTTCATTTTTAAAATTAATACACGGGTAACTCACTTTGATGTAGTCAGTGCTCAGTCCAGTCCGACTCAAGTTTCGATCGCGTCCGCCGATCTTTTTCAAGGCGAGTGCGCGCGTATGTTCGCAGCTCGTTTAGCACGGACTGACTATATCAAACGTGAGTTCCCCGTGTATTAATTTTAAAATGTGTAATAACCACGTTAGTTTTCATACTAAAATGTTATTCTTATTTTTTCATAGCACGCAAAAGTCATACAGTCCCACCAACCAACCTATCTGTGGAACGGCTAAAAGAAGAACTACTGAGTACCGTAGGCACGGTATTATAGAACACAGAAGTTGTCTAACTTTGTAATAGGTGATAGATAAAAAATTTCGGATCGTTGCGCCATCGCTACATCCTACGGATAAGTTGGTCGTACCTACGGTATAACTTGAATAACTATTTTTGCTTCTATTTTTTGTAAAGGTGAAGGTGTGTACATAACAGCAGAGGGCGACATCTACACCGGTGTTTGGGATAACGACAAGTTGGGAGGGGCTAACGAGTCTGTCACAGTCACGTTCGCTGACACCGCCACCTACCAGGGCTCCTTCAAGGAATGGTGCTACTCCGGCCTTGGAAAGTATACCTACCCTGACGAGAGTGTACTCACTGGGGCTTTCAGGTATTCAGTACATATATTTCATTTATGAAAACAGACAGATAGACAGATACAAACGCTTTTTTTTAAAATAAGTATTTGTAGAATTATACTTGACCGCTTCGATTTTCGCGCCTATTTCTTGTGTGCTTGTCTCTTTCTATAAAGACAGACAAGGACACAGTTTTTTTTACTTGTAGTACACTTTTACACTGGGCTGCCATCACGCTCGATGTTAGTTGACGATGCGGTCTCCGATGGAGCGTGCTTGCCTAGAAGAGATCGATTCATTCTCAATTGGAAGACATCAAGAATTTTTATTATGCACAACGGAAAAACGAAATGATCTTATCGCTTATGGCGTTTACAGGAATCCCATAGGTACAGGAAATCACTAATAGCAGGTTTTTTTTTTATATAGAGTGACGAGACGAGCAGGTCATGTGCCAGATGGTAAGCAACATGCGTGCCACATAACAACACAGTGACACGCAGCTATTGGAACATGAAGATTCCAAATAATTACCTAGCACTGCACTGCGCTCGTCACCCAGACATCTAAGTTGTTATATCTCTAAGCCCTGTAATTTCTTTGGAAACATTGCCCTTCAGACCGGAACACAGTAATGTTTGCACATTACTGCTTGGCGGTAGAATATTTGGCAAAGGTGTGGTCCTTCCCCAGGCGGACTCTGCCAAGAGTCCTACCACTACCAATAAAAATAGCAGGAAAATTAAGATGAAGAAGAAGTATGGTGAGTATAGGGTGTGAAGGAACAATAAAATACAAAAATTACAGAGTTGTGCCCTGATCTAGTAACATTAATTTATACCATCTGGAACCGTTTTCTTCCTTGCCCTTGTATTGATTTCTTAAATATTTTTCTTAATTGGAAATTAACATAACCTTCTACATGATATTGCAATGTAATTAGACTGATAACTGAATAATAAAATCCAGATTATTACCTCAGATTACACCTTTACTCTGAAGTTGGTTATCAGATGATTTGCTTACTCAACCACGCCTGATGGCCATCTGATAGGTCGTGGAAGAGTGCCAATGATCGTCTGTAACACGCTAGGCTGATTTTCTGACCTGATTTCTTTTACTAAAGTGGTACCTACTGGTAAAGAAGATTGGTAGAAGTACTGGTACAGTGGTTAACCTCTGTACCGTAAATCTATTTCTTAAATAAGAGCAGTGAATGACAGTCAATCATAGTTGTAAGCTATCACGGTAGTTCACTAAACTAGAAGTACCTAGTATTGTTCATTACAGGATATTGGTAGGACTCTTTGCAGAGTCCGTCTGGGAAAGTACCACACCTTAGCCAGTTATTCTGGCGCCAAGAAGTACTGTGTAAGCAGCACTGTTCCAGTTTGAAGGACAATGTTTCCACATAAATTACAGGGCATAGAGATAAGTCATCTTATATGTCTGAATGAAAGCTGCAGAGGCGCAGTTGGTACACTGCCTAGGTCTTTTACTGCATTTGGACTCTTCATTTTGCAATAACTGCATGACACTGTACTTGCCTAAGTACCTACCTACTGTTATGGACAAGCGTGTTTAACATCAGGCACATATCCTGCTCATCCCGTCACTCTATAGGTCTATAGTTACTACTACAGAGAAAAAAACCTGGAACCATGGTGCATAAAACTGCACTAAAATATCGGGAACTCTCATAAAACCATACGATAAATTCTCGTAATTATTTCCCAGTGACAATTGCCCCTCCGGGGCCCTGACCCTCAAGGACCCCAACGGTCACGCGTGGCTCGGGAAGGCGGACCAAGGCTTCGGCTGGTTCCAGCCTGTCAACCATTTCTATACGCTGCTCGACAAGAGAGACACACCTAAGATGAAGCATCGGACTCGCAAAATATTGGAATTACATAATGATAAATAAACGTAAGAACTATCAAAGTATATTAATTTTCCCAGAAATTAGAATAAAAGCCGGGTCACACAGAGGCCATCCGATAGCGATAGTGTGAGGTAATTTAATTTTCTCCAAAAAAAAAAACAAACACAAACTTAAATTTAAAATTAATCTCAGATATAGTCATAACAGCATAATAATAGCTAAATGCTATAGACCAGTCTCGATAGCTTTTGAAAACAAAATATGTAATAGTAGGAGGAAATCCATTGTAAAAGAAAGAGAATATGATAAAAGTGAAAGGAAAAATAATTTACGGGCGATCTGAGGTCGGGAAGTGGAAGCCCCCCCCCCTGTTTCAGTTTCCCCCCTCGATTTCCTGCAAATCCACAATGGAATAAGTTGTAAAACAAAGTTAAAGGTAATAAAAAATCTACAATTTTTGCATTGACACTTTTTCACATAATCTCAAATTTATGAGAAATAAAGTGGCCAAGTGCGAGTTGGACTCGCCCATGAAGGGTTCCGTTTCAGCAAGTAACATAATATACATAGTACACATAGTTCTTGTAGTTCCTTGTAACTTTGATCGAAGTTTCAATAATAGTGTATTTATGACGTACTAAAAAAAACTACTGATCACATCGAGTTCAAACCAATTTTCGTTGGTAGTTAACATGGTAATGTACATCATATATTTTTTTTAGATTTTTCATTCTCTTACTTTAGAAGTTAGAGGGGGGGGACACACATTTTACCACTTTGGAAGTGTCTCTCGCGCAAATTATTCAGTGTAGACGAAAATGATTTTTGAAACCTCAACATCATTTTTAAAGACCTATCGATAGACACCCCACACGTGTAGGTTTGATGAAAAAAATGTTTTTGAGTTTCAGTTCTCAGTATGGGGGGCAACCCTAATTTTTCTTTTTTTTTTAATTTTTTTATTCAAATCGTAATGCGGTTCACAGAATACATCTACTTACCAAGTTTCAACAATGTAGTTCTCATAGTTTCGGCAAAAAGTGGCTGTGACATACGGACGGACAGACAGACAGACAGACAGACAGACAGACAGACATGACAAATCTATAAGGGTTCCGTTTTTACGTTTTACGGAACCCTAAAAATGAAATAACTAAGTTTTTGGTTTGTTATTTTTTTCTCAAATAAAAAAACAAAAACTAGGCATGAATTTGAGTAAAAACTTGCCTTTTTATACTTCCAATATACTGTATTTTTTTTTATTTAAAATGATTATTTTTGTCGTTGCCTTAATATCGAAAAAGCCCAATTTTCCAACCTACAACTTTGTCGTTCAACTTATTTCCATAGGATTTCTAGTTTTTCCGAAAATCGATATATACCGTTTTTACCCTTAAAACGGACCCTCTCCTTCCACTTCCCGACCTCAGATCGCCCGTAAATTATTTTTCCGTTTTCCGTTCCGGTAATTTTTTGTCATATTCTCTTCCTTTTACAATGGGTTTAATTGTATTATTAATTATTTTAGTTTTTTGCCATTTTCAAACGCTTCTGCACTGGTCTACTATGCTTGTGCTACTCAACAAAATTTCATAATGTTCAACACCACAATACAATGTTTCATTGATAGCAAGACTACGGAATTACTGATACATCGTCGAAGCAGATTACATTTTTTGTTTTGTAATTTCAAAAACCACTATACCACTTTCGATAAATTTTATATGAGACCATTACAAACAAAAAAGAAGCATCAACATTGATTCACAATTAAAATCTAAATCACAATCTAAAGCGTAATATACAAAAAATAATTTATTTTTTCAGAAATAACAAAAACACACTGTAAGACACTCGACTAAATTTATTTTCATAAGAAGACTACGAAGAATTTGACTACGTCGTCCATATAAATGTAAGCAAATTTTAGTATTTTGTTGATATTTCAAAAACGGCCTCACTGATTTCGATAAAATTTGTATGGGACCACCTATGATGTATTTTCTACCAAACAAAAAAAAGAGTCATCAAAATCGATTCAGAAGTAGAAGTGCCAGAGTTTGTTTTAAACTAATAGCGCCCTACGGTTTCTTTAGTCAGCTAGTTCCTGTTTCTGTATTTTTTAAGCGATAAAAAGTAGTTTATGAACTATTTTAGATTTTAAACTATCAGTGTTCTTCAAACCGATGAGTTCATCCGCAACAAACATCCAAACTTTCGCATTTGTAGTATTGGTAGAGAAGTCAGGAAAGATTAGGCTTATTTAATATCGACGAGTGAAACCATGGGTCATAACTAGTAGTAACCACGACAGCTACTAAGTAGCATGTAACCAGGAATCCACCGTTTAACGTCCCCCAAATTAGCTCTTTGAAGAACACTGCCTCGTTAAGTTTAAAAGTAAATTAGTTAACATGTCGTTTTGTCGGTGTGAAGTGCGTGAACACTGAACGGGGAAGTATCGGCTCGTTACAATCATTTACGTAAACAATACCTACAGGATAAACAAGAAATTGGGCAAGAGTTACACCTTGTTCACTTTGAAGCTTCTTCAGAATAAGCTCTAAATGCGCTCACCTATCTAAGAAGGCGTTCAATTACCTATTACCCACGTGACGCAATTGGGGAGTAAATGTAGGTACAACCTTGGTTATGTGAAAAAGTTATGGTGCACATAGAGGTATTTTTGTTTTATAAAAATAAAACTACGGAATTGAAATCTGCAGAGTTGGGAAGTTGTGTAGTGACTTTTAGGTAGAAATCATCCCTTGGGTGCTACGTCACATATAGGTTGAGTGAGGGGAGGGGTGCAAAATAACGTTTTGTGTGTTGTCTCACTGAAGGTAGAAATCCGTGCACGGTTGCCTGAAAGAGATCGCTCTAAGTGATAAGGCTGCAATATTTTTTTGTATTAGACTTAGTTTATTTTGTTCTCTTGTATTGTGGCTTTTAATAATGAGTTTTCTTATCTTGTCTAAGGTACGATATTATGTAGGCTACGAGTATCGCTATATACCTACGTACGACTTTTATAAAATGTTTATAGGTCGCCTTATGCGACGATGCGGTCTACGATTGAGTGTGTTTACATTGATGAAACTGATTCACTCTCGATTTGAAGACACCAAGATTGTAACCATCGTGAAAAACCCACTCAGGCAACACATTCCACAGTCTAGACGTTAGTATCACAAAAGTATCGTATTCTGAAGGGACTCGCTAACTACTTGCAGTTGGCACTCCAGTAGACCTTAACCAGACCCCGTGACACCCGTTTGAACCCACTTACGGTAAACATGAACGATACAATCGCTCACAAACTCTTGATTGATAGACTAACTGTGTATTTCTAAACGCTGCCTCGTAGTCAATCGCATGGGAATATTTGTAGTTACAAGAAAAAGTTGGAGAAATCGATTCGTCAAGCAAATGCTAATTTTGGAAGGTGTCTCTTTGTGTTATGTGTATGGAAGTGATATGCTAAATAGTGAATGAAAATGAAACAAATAAAACTAGTATAAATTTTAAATGCTACCTGAGCTAGTCCCCTGATGTGTACAAGTTGAGTGTCTTCAAATGTGAATTGAAAGTGAATTGGCTTCCGTAAGTGTAAGCGCCGTCTATCGTGTACCGTATCGTTGATAAAAAAAATATTAAATGTTCTTTCCTGCCAGATATGGTTTTGCCTGAAAATCAAGAACGTTGACCGGTTATTCGCTACTCTATTAGATACTTTGAAGGTACTTACCTAACAAACAAGTTAAGTTTAATAGCAGCATTTTTATATGTGGAGTGAAGAGATGAGCCAGACATGCATCTGATAGTGTGATAGTAAGTAACATGCCTCTCCATAACAGCGCAGAGTCACGCAGTTATTTGAACATTTAGAGTTCATAATTCATTTTACTCCACGGCGCTCGTCACAAGAGATTATATCTTTGCAATTTAATTTTCCTAGAAAAATTGACTTTCGACCTGGAACACAGTAATAATTGGACATTACTGTTTGGCGGCGGAACTGACAAAGGTGTGGTACTTCCCCATGCGACCTCTACATTCGGTTCATACACCAAAACAGCCCAAAAGTTGTACCACTGCCTACAAAGAAAATTTGTCAATAATAGCAATCACGTGCGACCCTTAATCACTCATGTGACTTCTCTTTCTTCATTGAGCTGTCGTTTTTAGGGTTCCGTAAAACGTAAAAACGGAACCCTTATAGATTCGTCATGTCTGTCTGTCTGTCTGTCTGTCCGTCCGTATGTCACAGCCACTTTTTGCCAAAACTATGAGAACTACACTGTTGAAACTTGGTGAGTAGATGTATTCTGTGAACCGCATTAGGGTTTGAATAAAAACAATTTAAAAAAAGTAAAATTAGGGTTGCCCCCCATACTGAGAACTGAAACTCAACATTTTTTTTTCATCAAACCTACACGTGTGGGGTGTCTATCGATAGGTCTTCAAAAATCATGTTAAGGTTTCTAAAATCATTTTCCTCTACACTGAATAGTTTGCGCGAGAGACACTTCCAAAGTGGTAAAATGTGTGTCCCCCCCCCTCTAACTTCTAAAGTACGAAAATGAAAAATCTAAAAAAAATATATGATGTACATTACTATGCAATCTACCAACGAAAATTAGTTTGAGCTCGATCTGATGAGTGCTTTTTTTTAGTACGTGATAAATACACTATTATTGAAACTTCGATCAAAGTTACAACGAACTACAAGAACTATGTGTACTATGTATATTATGTTACTTGCTGCAACGGAACCCTTCATGGGCGACTCCAACTCGCACTTGGCCACTTTATTTAAAATATCTCTTTAAAACTGGACATAGAATAACAAACATGTCAATTCAGTGAGTCAGCTCACATTGATACAGTTGTAAATTGAAAACTAGATTACGATTACAATGATGACATTTGCGTAATCGTCAAAGCATACAAATCGAACAGAAATGTCGGTGCGCCCACGAGCCATTTGTAACGTGTCGAATGATGTCGATATCTCCGGAGCTTTGTCGCTGCTTTGTTATTCCGGCCTCGACTGTACTCCCACTCGACGCCATTTACAGAAGATTCGGATTTTAACAAGTATGCCAGGTTCTGACTATTAGGGTCTAGGATCTTGGCAACAAGGTTGAAATATTGTGAGTGTCAGAACCACTGGCCACTGGGCCAGGTGTGATTTTTTATGTTTGAATTTTGATTTTTTAAGTGATACATTCTGTATTCTGTAGGCGCATTGGCCGTTTTTGGAAATAAAAGACAAAAAGCCATCTAGAAATGCGTCAACATTTCTAGATAATCAATGTGAAATGACGCATTTCTAGATGACCAATGGTCCCGAGTTTACCCGCAGATTTCTTACCATCCTTGAGCGTGACGCTAGAATTGAATTAACAGCCCACGAAAAATCTGTCTGTGGCGAGCCAAAAGCAGTTTTCACTTTATAAAAAGTTGTGTGTAAACTTTGGTGGACGGTTTTGGCTGACGCATTTCTAGCTGGCCATGCTCATTGCCGCGCCCTTCGGTTTCACCCGCGTAGTTTCAAAAATAAGCTATCAAATTCTTAGTTAAGTATTATTTCAGAGTCCGCCTGGGGAAGGACCACACCTTTGCCAATTATTCTACCGCCAAGCAGTAATGTGCAAACAGTACTGTGTTCCGGTTTGAAGGGCGATATTTCCAGAGAAATTACAGGGCTTAGAGATATAACAACTTAGATCTCTGGGTGACGAGCGCAGTGCAGTGCTAGGTAATGATGTAGACTCTTCATGTTCCAATAGCTGCGTGTCACTAGTGCTGTTATGTGGCAGGCATGTTGCTTACCATCAGGCACATGTCCTGCTCGTCTCGTCACTCTTTATTAAAAAAAAAAAAAAAAGTTTTCACTTCTATCGGCAGTTCCTATAATTGCCATTTTTTAATTCGATTGTTTTAAAATGTTTAATTAAACAAGACATTTATATCTTCGCCATTCATTTTGCACAAGGAAGTAGTGATATAGAAATATAGGTTCATAGTTGAATACCACCCTCCCTAATAAGGAAGTCAGTGGGTCGAAAATGTCCGTAACTGTTTCAATAATTTAGAGACAGGCAAACATTTATATATATCTACTTATAGTTATGTATATTAGATTCACCTACGTATGTACAAATCGGTGAGGTACCTAAGCAGGGAGGGAGTGCCGACTGCATCGTTGCCATCCTTATTCTGTAAAAGCAAAATCGACATTGGGTATGATGACGACTTACCACCGAAGTACACAACTTAATAAATTTTACTAATTTTCTCTTTGAGTTCGTTTGAATTTTTTTAGATTAAAATGATTATTATTCAAAAATTTGCTAGCGTTTTGACTTGCCTGATAATGCTCAATGCACTATGTTAACTATAAATGTTTATGTGTACTATGTTTGGAATACCAAGGTTATCTTTTTAATAATACTGAGTTACAGGCCGAGCAAGACATGTACCTGATGGGAAGCAACTCGCTGCCTATACAGCCACGCAACTATTTGAACACGAAGAGTCCTAATCACTCAGACTTATAGATTTAATTTTGCTCTTTGCCCTGTAATTAAACTATTAGAGTCCAAATTATTAGCTAGCACTGCACTGCGGTTTTCACCCAGAGGTTCTATGGCCTGTAATTTATCTGGAAATGTCGCCCTTCAAAACGGAACACAGTGTGATGTTTGTACATTACTACTTGGCAGTAAAATAACTGGTAAAATTACTCAGTATGTACGCTCGTGGCTGGTAGTGTAGAAACATTCCTTACACAGCGTACACTACTGTTACTGCACTTTGGTACGTGGTAGTGTCGATGGGAACAAAGATGCAAGACCCTAAACAAATTACCCACGACACTACTGGCTAGTAGTGCAGAAGGGAAAAAAATCCCCACGATACTACCAGTAGTACGGTGGGTAATAGTTGCTTTGAAGTGCGGTGGGTAACAAGGAGATTTTAGGGGACCGTGTCACCTCCGTCCGTGGGGAAGCACCTGTACACAGAAACCCCCCACACGTGGTCCCTGGGTGGTGCAAATCGGGTGACAAACATACCGGTGGTAGGCTTTGGCCGTGGCTGGTGACCACCCGCCAGACTGAGTCGTGCCGCCAAGCGGCCTAGCCGTGTTCCGGCATGTAGTCTGGTGACGCCGTTAGGGAAAACGGGTCAGAACAGTTGCTGCATAACTGCAAGACCAGATAGTTGCACACCAATACTTTACATCGGGAAGCTAGTCATGGAGGGTAGCGGGATCCGAGGCACGGTTTTTTGCCGCTACCGACCGCAGATAGTTGGGGGCCCAAGTAGTGAGCTAGCCACTCATGAAAGGCTGCCCCGCCATCTAGCGAAAAATCCCGGGATGCGCTATCCTGCCGGTTGGCGACCGGATGACAAGGCCAGATAGACATCCCCGGGGGGGCTCGGGCGTCCCCGCAGTCTCCAGACTAGTTTCCCATTGGTGTATTTGTGTTGTGTGCTGTGACCGTTGGTTGGCAGTGTGCAGCCTCGTTCTACTTCCGTTTTCCCACCGACAATCACTCTCAAAAACTAATATGAAAAGTAAAAACAGAAACATAGTGAAACAGCGGCTGCACTCCTTGTCTCTCAAAGTGCACCTCACTAATATTCGAGGTCTGCACTCTAATATCACCCCAGTCCACCATCACCTCGAGACTGAGCAGCCGTCACTCTTGTTTCTTACGGAGACGCAGATAGGATGTCCGTCGGACGTGGCGTACCTAACCTATCCAGGGTATACCTTGGAGCACAACTTCAAGCCGCGTGCTGGAGTGTGCCTGCACGCCCGTGACGATATCTGCTGTCGGCGTCTCCGTAATCTTGAGGACACCAGGTTCTCTGTTCTATGGGCGCTGATAGACACAGGCATCGACAAAATTGTCTATGCCTGTGTCTATCGGTCGCACAGTGGAGATCAGGAGACAACTCGGCTCACCGATTATTTGAGTGAGGCAGCGGACGCGGCTCAGCAGAAGTACCCATCAGCCCAATTAGTGTTACTGGGGGATTTCAACGGCCACCATAAGGATTGGCTGTACCCATACCGGGACACTGACCATGCTGGGCTGGAAACGAGAAAGCTGGCTTTGTCGTTAGACCTAACCCAGCTGGTCCAAGAGGCGACACGGGTACCAGACGTTGAGTCGCATACTCCCTATTGCTTAGACCTTCTGCTGACAACTGATCCAGACCGATACTCCGTGGCGGTATATTCGCCGTTAGGCAGCTCCGACCACTGTCTGGTGAAATCAGTATCCGTTTACCATCCGCCCGATCTCAGCCCCAGAGGCAACCGGCGGCTATGGAAATACAAGTCAGCAGATTGGGACGAAATGCGTTCTTTCTTTGCATCTTACCAATGGCAGCCACTGTGCTTCTCTTCTGGTGACCCGTCAGCCTGCGCGGATGCTGTGACTGATGTAATACGTACGGCTATGGAATATTTCATTCCATACTCTGACGTTTCATTATCCAGCAAAGCTCGCCCATGGTTCGGTTCTCAATGTAAAAGTGCTGAAGCATCTAAACATGAGGCCTACCTAGCCTGGGTTGATGCTCGACAGCGTAAGGCAAGGGATACACACCGCAAAAAGAAAGCGTTTAACAGGGCTGCTAAGGCATGCAAAAGGGTTCTTCAGAGGGCTCGATTTGACCACATTAGTCGAATAGGGAACAAACTAGCTTCGTATCCTGCGGGTAGCAAGGCGTTTTGGTCCCTAGCTAAATCGGTCGAATCGAACTTCTGCCGCTCTTCACTGCCTCCAATGCTGAAACCTGATGGGGCGCTGGCTCACACCGCAATGGAGAAGGCAAACTTGTTTGCATCTCAGTTTGCGGAATCTTCGCGTCTAGATGCTGGTAGTGCGATTCCTCCTACTCCACCTGGCAGTCCGACTTTGATGCCGGAAATGCATATTCGCCAAATGGAGGTTCGTAAAGTGCTACGTAATCTGGACGTGAATAAAGCCAGCGGCCCGGACGGAATTCCTGCCCTAGTGTTGAAGGCTTGTGCACCTGAGTTGTCTCCTGTACTAACGCGCCTGTATAGACTCTCTCTCCAAACTGGGCAAGTACCGAAATCGTGGAAGCTTGCTAACGTGCAACCTGTGCCCAAAAAGGGTAGTCGTGCTGACCCTGCCAACTACAGGCCCATCTCGGTCACGTCCATACTCTGCAAGACTATGGAACGTGTCTTAAACCGCAGGCTCCTGGCATACCTAGAATCTAACGACCTCCTCAGTGACCGGCAATACGGGTTTCGCCGAAACCGGTCGACTGGGGATATTCTGGCGTATGTCACTCACATCTGGAGTGAAGCTATCGAGAAACACGGGGAAGCACTTGCAGTCTCCCTGGATATCTCGAAGGCTTTTGACAGGGTTTGGCATGATGGCCTTATTAGCAAGCTTTCTAGTTATGGTTTGTCTCCAGGTTTTATTGCGTGGATATCGGACTTCTTGAGAGATCGGTCCATACGAGTTGTCATTGATGGCTGCTCGTCGGACCAAATGGGTATCAATGCCGGAGTCCCTCAAGGGTCGGTACTCTCTGCGACGCTTTTTCTGCTACATATCAACGATCTGCTGAAGCCCGGTATCTTTGGGTACGCAGATGATAGCACCGTTGTGGAGAGTTACATGTCTAGCGCGAGAGCCAGCGGTCAACAAACTAAGGTATTGAGAGAGAGTATGGTCGAGCGTTTGAACTTGGCCCTTGAGGCAGTCTCTGAATGGGGCGAAACCAATCTGGCCAAGTTTAATGAAGGAAAGACGCAGGCGTGTCTGTTCTCCGCAAAAAGGAGTCAATTTCTACAGACTCCTACTTTTCGAGGTGTATCCGTGCCGGTTACTGATCATCTTGAGCTTTTGGGTGTTACCCTGACATCTACACTCAACTTTGGCTCATATATCGAGTCCAAGGCTAAATTAGCTGCAAAAAAACTAGGTGTCCTCTCAAAGGTGCGAAAGTACTTCAAGTCTGAACAATTGCTTTTATTATATAAAGCACAGATTCGCTCTTGTATGGAGTACTGTTCGCACCTTTGGGATGGATCGGCTAAGTATCAGCTTGAGGCTCTGGAATCGATCGAGAGGCGGGCTAAAAGGCTCATAGGCAATAATTCTCTTGTGCGAAAAAGACTGCAAACTCTTGAACATCGCCGGAAAATTGCTAGCTTATCGGTTTATTATCGGATACACTTCGGAGAGTGTGCATCTGATCTGCATGATCTAATACCACCTAGCCCTTTTTTCTATCGGACTTCTCGTAACTCGAAGAAGCGGCATCGTTTCATGGTTGATGTTCCAAAGACACGAACAAAGAGGTTTGACTCTACTTTTGTGATAAGAACGTCTCGACTGTGGAATGAGTTGCCTGAGTGGGTTTTTCCCGATGGTTATAATCTTGGTGTCTTCAAATCGAGAGTGAATCGGTTTCTTCTAGGTAAGCACGCTCCATCTTAGACCGCATCGTCGCTTAACATCAGGCGAGATGGTGGTCAAGTGTAAACCTATAAATGTTAAAAAAAAAAAAAAAAAAAAAAGATCAGGAGAACTCTACAAAGGGTTTACCGTTACAAAAATGTATCAACTTAATTCCAGGACCCATTGACACCTTTGCCACTTTCTTCTCTCTGTCTTAATCTAAAAAAAATGTGATTAAGTACTTCCTAATCAGATATCAATGTGTTATGGACAGTTATAGAGGTGACAAGTTTTTTTTTTTTTATAGTATAGAGTGACTAGACGAGCAGGACATGTGCCTGATGGTAAGCAACATGCCTGCCACATAACAGCATAGTGTCATGGAGCTATTGGAACATAAAGAGACCAAATCATTACCTGCAGCACTGCGCTACGCTCGTCACCCAGAGATATAAGACTACCAGTAGTGTAAAGCAGTAGTGTCAAGGGAAATAAACGGATGTTTTAACTCTATGCCGTGTAATTTCACTGGAAACATTGCCCTTCAATCCAGAACACAGTAATGTTTGCACATTACTGCTTGGCGGTAGAATAATTGGCAAAGTTGTGGTACTTCCGCAGGCGGACTCGGCAAAGAGTCTTACCACTACTAAAGTAGCGAACAAGTAGCGAAGTAATTTTGTAAACAATCGTACAAGTTCTCGAAGGTCATGAATTGTTATTGTTAGTGATGATTTTGTTTATGGAGAATAATCATACCTACTGCGTGTTTCGTCGCTATGTTTCTCCTAGGGTCATTAAATCTGTAATTAGTCAGGAGGACACCGTTGGCGAAGGACGCTGCCTTTTACTGCCTATTAGCAGGATTTATCGTTCGTTTCCGTTAGTTACTTATTGCTAATATTTAATTTGAAAGCTTAATTCTACACGTCCCGCGTGTTACTACATTTTATTGGATGCCGTTAAGTTGCAAAATTATAAACTTGTTAGAGTTTTTGCTTGCAAACTGGTAGTTAAACAAGTCTATAGATTGAGAAAATAAAACTTGTATGAGAATTGTCGTGATTAAAAAGAGTTAAAGGTGTCTGTTAGAGGTGTATGTTTAATTTATAAGAGTTGGCTACTCCGTTTGTTAAAAGAAAAAAATAATATTTTAACAAAGTTAAAAATTATCATGTAAGTTTGAACTACTTCTAAAAGCATCGGCAGTTATTGTCACTATTTATTTTCATATGATCTGTTCTAATTATTGTGATAGTTTTTTTGATATTTTGTCGATTTAATTTCATTTTTTTAATAGTAATATCTTGGGATCTGTTTGTCCTAGACACACCTTGTTGAGGTGGTTTCAAGAGCGAATTTATATTTAACTGTAATAATTATTGATTTCGAACAAACAAAAAAAAAATTAATAGGTACACAAAATCGTTTTGACGTCCATGTTTTTCGATAAAGATTTCACATCTCAAATGACGCGTTTTTAGAATGACAGAAAGATATGAGTGACAGATGGGTGAAAATGGGAAATAAACTGTCAAATTATTAACATTGACGTTTTCTTATCGAATTTATAAAAAAAAGTAAAACATTAACTCCTCCACCTGCGGCGAAATTGCGAACTATTTTTGATAGGTTATTTTGCATTACTATAATGGCCGATTGATATACGTGAGTGTTGATGTTTATCGCCACACCAATATTTATACAGATTCAATGCTATTTGCACAAATATAAGTAAGGCATGAGTACCTTTAGGTATCGATGGTACCGTGGTATCGTTCACATTTCTCATGTTCTTGTGAACAAGGCATTTCAAGGAATTATGAAATAATCCAATAATAACTATAATGTTATTCTTTCAATTTTTTTAACGGAATATCTTGCCCTGTATTTTTTTTGACAGGAGGTTAGAAGATCACAGACTCAGGGTTGTACCACCATAAGAAAATTCGTCACTCGATCTTTACACCAAAACCCTCTCGCAAATCAAATGTTTTAGCGATAAAGTTAAAGCCGCTAGGTGCAGGGCAACTTTTTAAGCTTATAATGATTTATTTTTGTCTATCATAAAATTGATGTGTCGATATAGTGAATCTATCAATCTTTGTACGAGTTCTCATCAAATAAGTCTTTATTAGATCATCACGTTCGAATCAGCTCTATGAGTAATACGTAGGTGTTGAGAATTTGTCAGCCACAGTGCCTCATCCATTGCCATTTCTACTCTCTGTTAAGTAAATAATAATATACTATATTTCAGGCAATTAAAATCCATACACACAAGCCCAGAATTTCCACCGAAAAAACAATCGCAGATTACTTACATTTTAATTTATTTCTAAAATTAAATTTAAACTCAGACAATTGACAAAATGTCATACATTTTGTGAAACCACGTGTGAAACCAACTAAACTGGTACTTAACGTATACAAATTTTAGATTTATGTGAAAAAACACAAAGCTGAATTGAGAACCTCCTATTTTCTTTGATGTAGTAAGTGGATGTAGGTTAAAAAATCGAAACTTTAAAAGTATAAAATGCACTTCAATCTTGGAGATACATTTTGGCTACTCTATTATATCGACCATTAGCTCTGTATTTTACATTCGATTTTGTCCATTATAGTGCTTAGAATATTATTGCCATTGCCACGCAGTATTCGTAGCAGTGAACGTGTTTTTTTCTCAGTAAACAAGACTTTTCATAAAATTTATTTTCATTTCGGCAGGACATCGAGCAAAACCTACGGGCAATTTTATTGTATAGTCTATACTATAGCTGTGTTCTTTTTCAATATTACGAAATTACAACTGTATCTCGAATCATCTGAAACTGTATGACCCAGGTACGAGTAGGTACTTAAATTTGTTGATCCTGTCTAAAAAACCCCATTTCAAATAAAGGTGGAACGAATTTAGGGAGTTATTTTTAGTTTTAAAGATCAAAGTTTTACTTATTATTAAAGTAGGAAGAGATATGTTACTATGAGGAAGAGCGAAACTCTTTTCTTAGTTATGTGCAACATATAGGCCTGTACCTCATAATAATTTACATTATACACTATGCCAGTTACCTATACAAAAACCGACACATTAGTCCCTTACCGATAACATTTTTTTTGAAATTTTATGACTTATCCAAGCCACAAGAGCACATCGACTAAAACGCTTAGGCGTCAGCCCGAGTGCTTTTTGGCTCTACCTATTCAATGAGCAGTTTTAGATAAGCGTATTTTTCTGCGCGTGCACAGTCGTTTCGGCGTACGCGCTTACACTCGCGCTACATTACGTGTTTCAAAAAACCGTACTCGCGTAAACGGGCATATTGAGGCGTGTTCACTCGAACCGATAGTAGTCTCGTGTATCAACATTAATTTTGACGAACAAACATTACTATCGCGGCTCGCGCTTAATACAAGCTTAGGAGCGCATCAACGGTCGTACGAGTTGCGGGTGTGGCAAAAGGCACGCCTATGTACCTCTACATGCGCTTTCAAAATCGAGCTTATACGCGCGTATAATTTTATTTTATTTATTTATTCAATTAGAACGGCATAACGCCTATTATACTAATGATATAACATTCATTTTCTAACAAATTGTAATAACAGTAAAATGTAATCAATTTATGTCATGTAAAACGCTAGTCTGCAACCGCTCTATATGTATCTTGTCTGTTTATTCTATATTAGGTAAAGTAAACTGTGGAACTGTGTTATATCAATGTGCCAATAAATCACGATGGCGGTTTGCAGACGTGATTCGTTCTAATTCGCACGACACGACGCGACAGCCGCGGCGCGCTGAAACCGTAGCTAAATGCATTCAAATGTCTACTTCAGTAACACTGTCTAATTAGGTATCTTTGTGTTATCGTAAATACGATTACCTAATATCGATCATCAACATCATAAAATACAATTAATGAATGTCCGCAACCATTTGGTTAATTAAACCTTTTGGTAATTGTATTGTTATTATTGTCTGATTGTTGTTACTTGGCAGTCTATCCTGACTGTTGTTCGTCTTACTTTTTCCGTTATTATTGATTGCATGGAAGAAATCGCTGTTATCGATTAAACCGCCATTTATGACACAAGGTACCTATACCCAAGTCTGTATTATTTAATTATCATTGTATTTATTGTCTATAACGTGCTACTTAACATTTTGGTTTGCATAATAAAATGTGTCTGACTGTATGGCTGTTCTCGCCATTCTACCTACCTACCTACATTTAATCAAGGCAAAGCAGATGTTTTAAAAAAATGCTATAAAATTAAAGTAATTTAGAAGTAGTATAATATTATCTAAATGGAATCGATATCCGTAAAGTTAATTTAAATAGCTGAAACATTACAGGCGCAATGCAACAGTTGATAGGGCACAGGGAGTTGCACGGGCTACACAGAAAGGCTATAGATACATAGATAAATAAACTCTTTATTGCACTTATAAAGTGAATGGAACTGAAATTAACTAGGATATCGAAACTTGAATATGTGATAAACAAATATTCTAAGCACAACAGATAGGTATTTATTAAATGGTTTTAATGATGTCGTACTAATGTGCATGATTTTTTTCGATTCTAGTTTCAGTTTTATTCTACTTTCTTATAAATGCCAAAGTTTGGAAAGTTAAATGATGTTGATGAGTTCTGTACATGGACGGAGGGAATGAGGACAAAACCAAGTAAATGTCATTGTTTATGTCTGGGTAGACGAGATACCAAATATACTTCTTACGATCCGGGACTCTCCATAAGTGGCCAAAGAGTTGCCACAATAGCAGAGGCAGTGCCTTTCAAATTTCTTGGTAGAAAGATAGACTACAAAGGACGTACACCATCATTAGAGGTAGTTGTTGGAAACTTCATGAACGACCTCAATAAGGTAGACCAACAGCCTATCAGCAATATCAAAAAAGCATGGATATATGACAACTATCTCACATCACGTCTCACTTGGCCTTTCCTAGTATATGACATCGGTAAAACCCTCCTGGCAAAACTAGATGCTAATGTCATAAAGATATTGAAGTCATGGTTTGGATTGGCACATCCGGCTGATCCCTCTACTCTCTTTAGGGATCACAATAGTTTTGGGCTGAAACTAAAAAAACCATCCGAACTCTACAAACACCTAAGAGTTACAAAAACGCATGTTTTGGGAAAGTCGAAAGACGAATTAATTGCATCTCTCCCAAAAGACAAAAGTGCTTCGGACCTTGAATCTAGACTTCAATTCCACAAACAATTTATGGCAGGTGCGCAAGTAAATACAGCTGGGTTGGGTGCGAGTAAGAAAAGGGAAGACCGAGACATGGTAAAAACCTTTCTACAACAAGACGAAAATGATAGTTACAAAGTGCACGCTATGAATTTAGAAATGCAAAGTGAGTGGTTAACCATAGGTGAGTTTTGTATCCCATTAGCTCTGAAGTGGCGCACCTTGCTATATGACTGGTCTCCTGCCTTATTAAAATTTTATCTGAACGCTTTCCAAATGACCCTCCCTGACCAGAGTAACTTGGTAAGGTGGGGAAAAGCCTCTGAAAAATGTTGCTATACTTGTGTTGAGGCGATATGTACAGCAAGGCACATATTGGTGGGATGCAAGGTGCTCCTTAATAGGGGTCATTACTCACAGCGCCATGACAGAGTACTTGAAATCATACGTGAAGCCGTAAGCCTTTCGGTAGCTAGAGCCCAAAAGGGATTGACGATAAACAAAAGACAAATTAACTTTGTAAAAGAGGGCTCAACTTCAAACTCCAAGAACAAGCCTTACTCAATCCTGGGTTCAGCTCCTGATTGGACTATTTTAATGGACACGTATGAAAAGCACTACAAAATCCCAGAGGATGTGGGTGTTTCGTCATCCAGACCGGACATTTTCCTTTTTTCCAGGGCTACGAAACGCATAGTCCTGGTAGAACTTACCGTACCGTGGGAAACTAATATACCTAAAGACCACGCGATGAAACAAAATAAGTATTACGACCTACAAAATGAATTAACAAAAAATGGCTATGTAGTTAATTTATACGCTGTAGAAGTAGGAGCGAGAGGTATACCAGCAAAATCTCTCTATAACCTGCTTAAAGACCTTGGATTGTCCAGAAGTGCAGTAAGTTCTATACTAGAACGAGTATCTAAAGCTGCACTAGTAGGATCATATCGGATTTGGCTGGGCAGGGAGAGAAATACGAGTAGTGAAGGTGAGTGTTGACGTACGTCAATATAAGAGGCCCCTTTTAAACCTACTACCCGAGTCACAAGTCTTGGGGTCTATTCGATATTTCTCTCTCTGCCACACGATGGACCCGGCACCCGCACGGTGAATCCATGGAGTGCTAAGAAGTACGTCTCTCTTTAGATAAATAAATAAATGTGAAAAAATAAATGTGAATTATCCACCAGGATAATGCACACACAAGACCATCTGGCCTGAGGCTTAGAATATTTAAACGTCAAACAATGTTCGATCGGACAAAACGAAGTAGAAACGGAGTCACAGATTAGAAAATAGAAGTCACGAGTTAAATTCGAAATTACGTTTTTCGTAGAAAGAGAGTAAAAGAGAGTAGACGTTCAGGAACTACGCTGGAGAAACCACGAGGTTCTACAAGTCCTTTAATATTTTATTCGAAACAAATGTTAGAGCTACTATTTTAGGAGCACAGAATTAAATAAACCCATTAAATACATAGTTAGGGCACATAATGGAACAATTTATATTGTTAGTGGCTGCGACCCGCGGTTTGACCCGTGCAGTTCACGTTCCCGTCGTTTCCTCGTGATAAGACGTAACCTGTATATCGAGACTATTATTTAATTGTGTTCTAAATTTCAACCGATCCGCCCTTCTACCGCCTAACTAAATACTGTTTTGGCTTTGCTATTGCTGTCTCTATCATTACAAGCGGAAAGAAAAGAGAGAGCAATATCAAAGCTAAGACAGTTTTAGCTAGGCGGTAGACCCCCCGTTCTGACGTTCCGACGTGTTTGAGGAACACACATGCAAACATCTAAATCAAAACTTTCGCAATAGGGTAAGTACCGGACTGGGTCAAAAATACACCATTCTAATTAGTCCGTCAGCTAGATCATGGAAAAATATTGGACACATATTTTTTGTTTTTTCATAATATTAAAAATCGTCAAAGATATAGACCATCAAACTTCGAGAGTGGAGGGTCGCGACGTCACTCGTGAGTAAAAATCGTACTCACAAGTGACGTCACACGAAACTTCGCAGCGCTGTATCTTCGTCATTTTTTGTTTGTGAAACAAAAGAAAAAATACGTGTACAATATTTTTTGGCAATCTAACTAACGGGCTACTTAGTTTTTTGAGGATTGTACCCTATTGTATTAGTAAGATTAGCAGTTTTTTTATGAGGATTTATATACAGGGTTACTGGTAATTAGCATGCATCAGTTTAAGGACATGTTACAAACAACTTTTGTTCTACAACTTTGGTTAAAACTTAATACATATTCCAAAAAAAAAAGTGTTTTGTCTCTGGCACTGTTTAACGGCTGTTTATTGATTATTTACTTCGGCACATAGCGCGCGCGCTCTTGTTACGAAGAGTTCGATGCTTTAGGCCCAGGCAAATTAACTTGTATGGAAAATAAAAAATTAATTTTGTATGGAAAAAACACGAATTTTTATAAACTGTAAAACAAAAGTTGGCGTATTTAATGTACTTATTTTAAAGGGATGTTAACATCCCTTCCACCTAAAGCACTTTACAGCTAGACAGTTAGACAGCTAGACAGCAATGCATTAGCTATCTAGCTGTCTATCTCCCATATAGTACAAACTTTGTTAAGTTTGGGGTTATGGTGTTGTGTGTGAAATATCCACCAATATTTATTTATTCATTTTGTTATAGCGGGGTACTGATTCAATTGTTTAATGCTAAATAGCGTAAGTAGATGGTTTTACTCTGTAAGTTAGGGTTTGGGTTTTTGGGGTCATGACTGTGCCGTCTGCGCTAACCCGATAGGTAGTAGAGGCACCTAAAGCCAATGTACAGGGTTATTGGTAATCAGCCTGCATTATTTTAAAGGGATGTTAACATCCCTTCACTGGACTGAACTGTTAACTGAATCAGTACCCCGCTATAACAAAATGAATAAATAAATATTGGTGGATATTTCACACACAACACCATAACCCCAAACTTAACAAAGTTTGTACTATATGGGAGCTAGACAGCTAGATAGCTAATACATTCTTATATAATAAGTAATAAGTAGTAAAGTTGTAAACAATGTAAACATATAATAGGCTTGTTTCCACTAAGAACGAATCGGATGGATTAGAGGTTCTTACTATTGATTAAGATATAGAGATTTACAAAAATAAAACAGTTTATCAAAATAAGTAAAGATTATTAATATTTTTAGAAAAGAAAATCTTAAAAAATAGGCACTGAGTCACGTGACAGTAAACGCCAATCAGAGAATGTGACGTCACGCCGTGCTATACATCACTTGACATTACTAATGTTGTTGACATTTTCATAGAACTAATATAATTAATTTTTATTTTTATTTATTCTTCGCCATGGATACAAGTTCTTTAGCCACTTTACTGAACTAGTTTGTTATTATTTTAACACTATTCTTGAGGAATATTATCAGTTTTTTTACATTTACATTACTAAGATTATACTGTGTCAAATACTTTCATCAAAATGATCTTTACAAAAGTACATTCTTAATTTATTGGCCATCATTCCTCCTCGCAAGTGTTTGCCACTTTTTTCGTATTTGTGGATCGTTTGGAACATAGATGAATAATTTGTGTGTCGTATTTATACTTGTGCTTGTACACTGGGGCACTAAGCAGTTCTTGTAATGCGAGGGATTCGTTTTAAATTAAAAACATTGACAACGTCCATACACAAACACATATGTTTGCCACGGCATGACGTCATTCAAGACGCCATGACAGTCTGGAGCGTTTTTGTGCAGAAATTTGTTTGATTTTTTGAAATGCAAAATACATATTGTAAATGTAAGTATTTTTCAAAAATATAGATGTTTCGGAATAATATAAACATCAAACTATATTATTAACCAATTTTTAAAATTGAGTACACAAGCCTATTATTATACACAAACAGCACCCTGCAGTTTTACGCGCATTGTTCCCATTCCTGTTACATTTCCGGGATAAAAAGTAGCCTAATTGTTTTTCCAGATTATATTCTGTGTTACAAATTTCAATCCTATCCGTTCATACGTTACGACGCAATTGAGCAACATTCAAATATTGACATTTATAAGATTAGTAGGATAGAAAAACTAAAAATAATAAATAAAAGTTCCTCGCAGCTTTAAACACAGCGCTCCAATCGGTTTAATCCGTTTCTGCGTTATACAGCGGAGTTTATAGTTCGTACCATGGATGTAAATCAATGGATGTGCCCTCTCAAACTTCAGGCGCACGGCAACATATTTTCGTTGCGAACAGTGAGTTCACTCTTTCCATTTTAGTCGATTGTAGGAAGCGGTAAACGCCGGACGTTTATACTAATCGCAATTCGTTGTCAACAACCAAAATAAGTAGAACCGCAACATACCTCGCCGCTAGCGTTTCTAGGGGTCAAGTAGATTGGTAGACCGTTACACGGGCGTTTTCAAGATGCAAAAAGACTTGTCAAATACAGTTCCCAATATCCCATAGGTGGCGCCAATGTTTTATTTTGTTAGATAAATTTCACAAAAACAAACAGTGGTGCCACACTTGGCTAAATGTATAACTTTGACAAGTCAATTTGCATCTAGCAAACGCCTCATTCGTTAACAATTTTCATCCCCTCATTTGTTAACAATTTCAAGGTGCTCAGGGCACACCCAGTGATGTATGTCGATGGTTCGTACAGCGAACACGCAACAGGCGTTCGAAGCAGCCGCGTCTCGGTCTCGCAGCCATAGCCGACTAGAGGTGCTTCAGATGCGACGGCGAAAAGTCGTCGCGGGCCGCGTCGCCCGCGGCCGCCTTATCACGCCCTTATCACCCCTTATCACTCCATCGCGAAACATATCGGCCCACTTTACTCATTGATTCGCGCGAATACCCACCCATGTGACAGTTCGGTATCATGTACAAATTAGTGATCATCTTTACCTGTGTTTTTGTGTTACAGCGTGCGCATTGTCAAGGTAAGCTGTGTTTACTTTGTGATGAAAGATTTTCTTAGTGATAACAGTGTGGTTGGTGTGTTTTCCGCGTGTGGTTTATTTACTTATGTGGAGGTGGAACAGGTAGGCTCGGTATGGTAAGTCTGTTTGACTCATTTGATGACTCGACTATCAACTTTATTTCCAAGAAATAAATCATACAATTTTTGAAAAAAAAAACTATGCAGTTCTTTACAATTATAAAATATGGAAAAGAACCCGGGGATTACATAAAATAAACGATAAACACGTTTCCGCTTTTACACAAACAATAAACATTTATGTAGTTTCCTGAAAGTTATGAAAAGTAGCAGATTACCTACTTGTGAACTTGATTACACGAGCATTGTAGGTAGATAATCTTAATTCTGTAATTTTCATACTACATATATGGTACAAGTTTCGTACTGCATATATAATTAGGTCTGAAAGAAACAAAACATTTTGTACTTAATTTTACCAAAGTAACCTGAAAAAGTTACAAATAGCGCGCCTCAAGTATATTTTCGATTGTTTTCTAAAAGAAGTTTATTTTTCCTTGATTATATAGTAGTAGATAGTATTTGTAATACGACGGGTCGAGCAAAACATGTACCTGAAGCTAAGCAACACGACTGCACATAACAGCACAGTTACGCAGCTATTTGTCCACGAAGAGTGCGTATCACTCACTGTCTGGTATTGCACTGCTTTCGTCACCTGAAAATGTATGATGATTTTCTTTAATCCGTAATTTCCCTGTAAACATGGCCCATCAATCTGAAACAAATTATTATTTGAAACCAAAGATTTAAAAGAACGCCTACCGCACCTGAAATAATTTAAACAATGTTTTAGATGGTTAGATAATGTAAAAACCAATAAGTCAAGTGTCGATTTTTACTTTAGCCCGATAGAAATCATCGCGACTGAAATTTAGTAAAATATTTTATTTCGAAATTAAATGAAAAGCCGTTTTCAGAATGACAGTTAGGAGCGATAAATTGCTGAAAAAATATTGCAAATTAACGTATGGTTAATCTAGTTGATTTTAATAATAATTTATCTTAGAAGATTAAACGTTAGGCCACTTTTGGCGCAATTGAGAACTATTGGAAGTTTTAGCATTCTGAGAGATGATTTTAGCATTCCTTATTAGACGTTTAACGATCGTTAAGTTTTCATGTAAAATTATAATAAAACAAAAGTGAACAACCGACTGAACTTGAGTAACACAACCAATAACACTTATCAATATTATGAAATGCATTTAAAATATAAAAGTAGAACTGTAGAACTAATACGTTATCTCGACATGCCCAATGCCCAAACGAAGATTTATTGGATGTCGGCTCGACTAAACTAACTAAAATAACACGAGTTGCTCGAAACGCACCTGTTTTGGCCATTAGTTGCCTGAAATAGAAATATATAATCTCAGTACATTGTTAGAACGACAGTTTTATTTCTAGACACGGATTTAGACAGACATTTTTCTCATTATGTGGTGTTTATTTGAATGTGGAATGGCAGATCGTTAGTCTGTTAGTAAAAGTGTTTTAATTAGTTTAGGATGCAACTGAGTGGTGCTATATTTTATTTAGGTACCTAATTTATTAAGTGTTGAATATTTATTTGCCAAATTTGTATGGTATTTGTAGGGTATACCTAATACCTATGCTATGTATGGTATGGCATGGTATGAGGATTTTAGTATTTATTTATTAGTCCGTATTGTGTTGTTTAAATATTAGTATGCATTACTATTAGAATTTTAAAATACTGTTAAAGTTACGGTGGTCTAGTCGGGAGAACGGCGGCTGCCGATCTGGAGACCCCGGGTTCAAACCCCACACGCACCACTGTCTTTTCGAAGTCATGTGCGTAATGCCGCTAACTTAAAACGGTGAAGGAAAACATCGTGAGGAAACCGACATGTAACTAGAGTCTTCGAAGTCATGTGTCATCCGCCAACCCGCACTGGGCCAGCGTGGTGGATTATGGCCTTAACTCTCTCCTTGCGAGAGAAGGCCCCGAGTCCCAGCAGTGGGAACGTTTAGTGGGCTGTTGATGACTATTAGAATTATGTTTATAAATCTACTAGCTGAACGCGCGCGCTTTGCTACGCCATCTATCGAAAATTGGTCGTACCAATTCAAATTTTGAACAAATTCGGTTACTTTAGGTTCTAATGACGCAACCTTTAACATATGACAGAGGCTGTCATGCAACGAAAGCTCTCTAAAAGCAATATTTTTTCCCCGTTTTTGTTACATTTTTCATTCATGCTCGGCTCCTGTTAATAGTAGCGTAATGTTAAATATCCTATAGCCTTCCTCGATAAATGGACTATCCTAAAAAGAAAGAATCTTTCAATTCGGACCAGTAGTTCCAGAGATCCTTGCGTTCAAACAAACAAACATACAAACACACTCTTCAGCTTTATAATATTAGTATAGATATATTTAAAAGCGAAAGGTCACTCATCACGAAATCTCAGAAACTACTAATGCTAGTCTCAAATTTTGCATGGACGTTAGTTTTAGCACGTAGGTGCTCGCTAAGACGGGATTTTGCGAAATTCCACCCCTAAGAGGGCAAAATAGGCTATGAAATTTTTATTTAAATACAGGTCAAACTCTTAGGGCTAGAAACTTAAAATTTCGCACACGTATTCCTCCAATGATGTGGGGATCTACAAAGGAAGGATGTATCAAAATTCTATCCCCAAGGGGGTGGAATAGGCGAATAGGGGATAACAGTTTGTATAACACTTTTTATTCGTTGTACATAAGGAACTTCACAACGCGAGCGAAGCCGCGGGCAAAAGCTAGTAGTTAGATAAAGTATTTATTGTGCTTAATTTTTAAAATAAAAGCACAAAGACTTAAGAAACTAAATAAAAAGTAGCAGCTTGCAGCTTTACAGAGTAAGTAATGATATTGTATCAATGATATAGTCTTTGTTGCACATCACGGTTATGGTTTTCTTCGGATTTTTTTACATGCCAGGGTGGTCAGAAAGAAAAGGCCGCGATAAGTTCTGGTTTTAATATTTTCCTGCATTGGATGTACCATTTCATTTTCATTCAATCAATCGATATTTGTAAATACACATGTAGATAGTTTGTTGGTAAACATTATAATATATTAAAGGTTAACTCGTAATGTTGGAAGCGTATTGCACTGCGCTCGTCACCCAGATTTACACAACTCTTTGCCCTATAATGAATTTGGTAAATTTACCGTTGAAATCAGAACACAGTAATTGCACATTACTGCTTGATAGTAGAATAACTCACAAGATGTGGTACTTTCTCAGGCAGGCCCTAAAAAGCGCTCTACCACTACGAAACTGAGGCTATGGTCTGATAACTCTTCAATAGAACCCAATTGTATTGTTGATCTGATAGCTTTGTAAACATTATATAGTCTGACATAAATTGTTTATAGATATCGGCTTTCATTTTTTCGCCTAGTTTTTTCGAAACTAGCGTGTTTTCATGCTATTTAATAAGTAGGTTTCTAAAAAACTAAGCAGATATTTTACAGTATTTTTTTTCTATTCTAGGAGGTAAGTACATATTTACCTTAATTTGTTAAAGACGAAATGGTTACTTGATAGAAATATGTGTTAAATGGTTTTCTATATAGATTTTCGCATACATTACTTTTTATCCCGGGAAAATACCGGGAACGGGAACTACACGGTTTAACCCGCAGGGCGTAGCTAGTTTGTTATAGACGAAAAGCTAAATACTTAGGTATATTTTCCAGTAACATCTGAAATTAAAACAAAAGTGTACATTTTCAGCTGAAGTAACATTGAATAAGTGGGTTGTGAATGACATCATATTTATATTGTATCACCAACAGCCTTCATAACAAACAGCCTTGTCGTGACTCCTATAATAATACTAAATTATTATTCATAGTTACGGCTTTATGACAATAATATGTTTTAATAGATAATCCTACTTTGTGGTTTAGGTATGTTGTGGACTGTTGTTGTTTTCAGGGGCTAGCTACGTTATTAAAATAACACATTTGCACGTCAGAGTCTATAAACGATGCTTTGAAGTGATTATCAGGTGATCTGCTGATTTCGTGGCTTAGTTTGTAGTAAGTGACTTACTACTTGGCTAATTTGGTTCTTGGCTAGCATGGTGGATTATATTCTTGATTATCTCCTTGTGAGTAAAGGCCCCAAGTCCTAGCAATGGGAACATATTATAATGAGCTGATTATGCTTCTGCGTATAGCCGTTTTTGGATGAACTCTGTGAAGTTTCGAAATTGCGACGCATGTTTTTAGGGTTCCGTAAAACGTAAAAACGGAATCCTTATAGATTTCTCATGTATGTCTGTCTGTCTCTTCATCTGTATGTCACAGCCATTTTTTGCCGAAACTGTGAGACCTAAACTTTTGAAACTTGGTAAATAGATGTATTCTGTGAACCGCATTAGGGTTTTTACAAAAAAATAAAAATAAATCAATCCATTTTGGGGGTACCCCATACTTAGAACTGAAACTCAAAAATTTTTTTTTCATCTAACCTATACGTGTCGGTTGTCTATCGATAGGTCTTCAAAAATGATGTTGAGGTTTCAATTATTTATTTCTACACTAAATAATTTGCGCGAGAGACACTTCCAAAGTGATAAAATGTGTCCCCCCTGTAACTTCTAAAGTAAGAGAATGATAAAACTAAAACAATTATATTTATGATGTACATTACCATGCAAACTTCCACCGAAAATTGGTTTGAACTCGATCTGGTAAGTAGTTTTTTTGTAGTACGTCATATACACTATTATTAAAACTTCGATCAAAGTTACAACGAACTACAAGAACTATGTGTACTACATATGTATATGTATTATGTTACTTGCTGCAACGGAACCCTTCATGGGCGAGTCCGTCTCGCACTTGACCACTTTATTTCAGTACTTTATTTTTAAAATATTTGTTGTGTAGTCCTTAACCCTAAAAGTTCTTCCGATAACGGTTGTACTGCATATAGCTCGTAGTAGGATGTGTGTACCTAGTCTATAGCAAATCGGTAAGCAAGCTCTATCATAGACTGGACCGACGCTTAATATAGAAGAGATGACGGTCAAGTGCAGACTTACTATCGATAAAAAGCCCTCTTTGAATCGATTAAAAAGAAACGACGTTTAATGAGCCCTTTCGTTCCTCATCAATAATGTCTTCATTTGTTAAGTCAGCTATTAACTCGGACATCAAAGCTGCGTTTACTATCACATGCATCACTTCTTGATTAGAGGGCTCATGGCCCTTGCTGCTTTCTATCTAATCGTCGCTTCAATCAATTTGTTACGCAGTGTGCTATCGCTAACACCAATACCAAGGCACGTGGCGGTAACCATGCCCTGTGGAAAGTATGTTATTATCGACGACCAAAGAGTTTATACTACATCTATGTCGACGACACATAAAATGATATACGTATTCATTGAACTGAGACCATAGCAATGTCAATTTGTGTTTAAATCTCTGAAACAGTTGATAGGTAGACATTTATGTTAATGATCGTAGTTATTGCGCTTTTTTTTTAAATTTTTCGGTATGTTTTTAGTTTTTATCCAACTTCACAAAAGTAGGAGGTTCTGAATTCAGGTCTATCTATATTTTTTATGTTGGTATGTTACGCGATAGTTCTGCCTATTATAGTATAGTATAGTAAATCAATTTTGATGGCTTTTTTCGTTCAGTAGATTATATACAGAGGTGGTCCTAAATAAATATTATTAAAATGGGTGCGGTAGTTTTTGAAATATCACTAAAAAACTAAAATTTGCTATGCTGTATCTGGAGGACGTGATGATAAATTTAAGTGAAAGAATGAAATTTTGTAGAGTGTCTGAATTCAATTGAAGTTGATTTTTGTATTTAATTTAATTGTTGTTGGTTAAAGACCGCAGTGAACTACCACATCCTTTTTAGACGGTTATTGCCTTGAAAACTAACAACAATAACGTACACATACGTACCTACTTACCTATCAATATACATATATGTACATTTAGATTACATGTTTACTCGCTGGCCGTAATCACGCGTACGCCCCCATAAATTGTGTCAACACGGAGTTACCAGGCTTGGCGTTCTGCTCTCCAGTGGAAACCATTTCCGAGATGCTCAGAGATATTTTCAGCACGTTTCTGTGTTTCCGTCCGATGCTTTAAGATTAACTTACGGCACAGATAACATAGAACTATGGTGTTATGTGGGTTCGAGTTATTTTAGTAATGGGAATTTAATGATGACAACGACGATTTGGAAAACGTTGATAGAAATATTTAGTAGAAATTATTTATACAAAAACCTTTGATGGTTTTGAAAACACCATCTGTCATTCCGAAAACACCTCACTGCAATGAGGTGTTTTCAGAATGAGCGGATGGGTGAAAAAATTTGTCAAAATAATTAAATGAACTTGTGCTTTTTTGAGTTTTCAAACAAAATTAACATTAGTTACTATTAAACAAATTATTACTATAAACCAAAAAACGAGAATGATCTAGTTTTTGTTTTAAGAAAGAGATTTAGTTGGTTTTAATTTTCAAATAAAAAATGCACCTTTAATATTTTATATACCTTTAATTTAAATATTTGAGTGAGTAAACTGGTTTTTGTAAAATTATTACTTAATTGATTGGGTATTTTTTACTTAGAATAGAATACTATAATACACTACTATGCCTACTTTCGTATCTTAGGATGTTTTTGGTCACTAATAATAAATAAATAAATATTGGTGGACAATCCACACACAACACCATCTGACCCCATACTAAGCAAAGCTTGTACTAAGGCGGTCAGATAGCTGATATATTACTTATATAGTTTTAAATACATACTTATGATACATAGAAACACCCAAACACAGTGCAAACATTTGAATTCATCACATAAATATTTGCACTGGGTGGGAATCGAACCCACGACCCTCGGCTTCGCAGGCAGAGCTACTAGCCACGAGGCCACTATGACAGGATTTCATAGAATTGAATTCAGTAGAGATACTGGTAAAATAAAATTCTTCTGGTATACTATGGCATGTTTGGAGAACAAAAGATAGTGTAATTGCTAGGATATAGTTAGGCTTGATGGTTGCAGTGGGAGTAGACGCTAAAAAATAAAAATAGGTAAAAAAACTTTTTAAGTTAAACGGTTTTATGTTAAACATACATTGCAATGTTTAAGATAAATGTACTAAAAACCAAAAAATAATAAAATAGATACAGTCGTGGGAATTATAAACATATGCATAGACTAGACTAAAATAAAACCGTGGGGCACGTCAATTGTCTACAAATTATCGACTTAATGTGCGATAGAAGAATCGTTTAATTCGTCGTTAGGCAGTTGGCCCGCAGACGGTGAGGAAATTACTTACTATTTTCTTGCTCATGGAAATTCCGATAGTTATACACTCCATGTAAATAAAAGAGATGTTTCAACTAGTTTATCGTTGGACATTCACACTGCTGACTGGCGAGGAATCGTTTCACTGCTCGTAGTTTGTCTTTAATCGACAAAACATATGATAAAAGTACTACTCGCTCACCACTATGAAACCCTAAAACTCGCTTATAATCGAGTTTGCTAGCTTGTTTCCACATTCTAGCCTTACTTATCACACGTCCATCGTTGTCGGTTGAACAACTGCCTAATTATAGTGTAACATTACAAAACAAACATTTTAATCAACGATTGTAGACAATTGACGTGCCCCACGGTTTTATTTTAGTCTAGTCTATGCATATGTTTATAATTCCCACGACTGTATCTATTTTATTATTTTTTGGTTTTTAGTACATTTATCTTAAACATTGCAATGTATGTTTAACATAAAACCGTTTAACTTAAAAAGTTTTTTTACCTATTTTTATTTTCTAGTTTTTAGTTTTTATTTCGCATTCTGTTTAATTAATTTAGTGCTTCATTATTGCAAGGTTTCTTGCCCGTTAGTTTATTGCAGTCCAACTCCTCTATACGTAGTCCCTGCAAAGATCTTACTCTACTAAGAGCCACGTAGGCTTGACCTTCTTCAAACAGTTTCGCACCTAAGTATACGACTGTGTGATCCACAGTGCTGCCAGCATTTTATGTATTATAGAAGCCCATGATAGTATTAAAGGCAACATTCTTCTTTCAGCCGTCCCGTAATTGTACTTAGCTGGAAACTGTATGGCTTTCGGGTGTATAAGATGTACTCCGTCTCTTGCGAAATCAATTCGGACGGAAGGTACATCTGTTGCATACCTACATCTGAGTTCGACGAAATTGAGGCCAAACGATTTCGTTGATGTAGCCTATAGCGCCATTTACTAATCCCTTTGAAACGCCAATATTGGACCGTAGCATGACTTTTGCCCCCACAAATCGCTGACGTTGCTTTTTTAACCTGGCCTCATATTGATCAGGTGTTTTTGACGCTAATTGTTCCCGTAGTTTCTGTAATCGACTATTTCTATCACCTTCACTTTCTTTAGCTCGTTTTGCTCTGTACTTTTCTTTCGCTTTTTGAAGCCTTCGTTAACGTTGTGTTGCAGTTTCTGTTTTATTAGTTTTTTTTTTTTTTTTTTACCTTTTTGTTCCTACGAGTAATGATCATTTAAACGGTCGACCCCCCCAGAGGTCCAATAAAGGGGCAAGGCTATGTACAACAAGATGCGCCTGAGTCTTGAGGGGAAAACGCTAACGACATATCATTTTTATCCACCCTAATGCCATACAGTTCTCGGCGCGTTTTAACCTTTCACCTTAACTTGAGTGGTGTACCGCTAACGACGTATCATTTTTAGCCACCCTAACACGACATACGATACAAAATCTTGACTTGGGTGGTGGATTCAGGCTGAATTAATCAGATACCTAAATTACAGATTCAATTTTTATATTTAAATCTTATTATTATACGCCATTTAGTGGCTGCGCCCATCTTAAATATTGAGGTTGTATAGTGCACTGTATTCTTCTTGTTAAGCCCTTTTATTTGATAGGTACCCATGTTGATGGGATTGATAAAACCTAAGTTATCCGCCATTTTGTAGAGGCCGCCATCTTGGATTTTAATGTTATATATAGTACATTGTATTCTACTGGTTAAGCACTTTCATTTGATACCCATATTGATGGGATTGATAAAACCTACGTTATCCGCCATTTTGTAGCGGCCGCCATCTTGGATTTCAATTTTTTTATAGAGTATTGTATTCAGCTTGTTGAGCCCTTTCATTTGATACCCATATTGATGGGATTAATAAAACATAAATTATCCGCCATTTTGTAGCGGCGGCCATCTTGAATTTATAATGATAATGAATAAACATAATTGTATTGTCACTAAAATCCAAAGTGTATACAAAATTTCAGATTAATCGGTTTACAGGAAGAGGGTGAAATTTGAATTACTAAATTTGACCCAAGAATAAATAATAAATAAAACAAACGGGGTGAGCTAAGTAAAACCGTTTAATAAAATGGTGAGGATATATTGTCTAAGACACGATATTTATGACTGCAAAAAGAATGAGTGATGAAATGGCGGATGATACATTGGAGTAGAAGAAAACTCGTGTTGTGCTAGCTCCACCTTGTAGGAAAAAGATAACAAGATCCAGATTTGAATATCAATTAATATTCGGGGTAACTAAAAAGACAAGATTTCAGAGATTTTCGTAAACATGCTTAGCGTGTCCTCGTTTCCTCTCATCGTTGCCAGATTAACTTACAGTTTCTAGCTATTTTGGAGAAGGGAATTTGACGAGGAGCTTTGATGACGGCTATGAATAGTTAATTTATGTCTTTATCTCTCTGAGTTATGGCGTTTTTGGTGTCAACGTGAGTGTGTATAGGCGAAATCACAGAAGATTATTTTTATACTAGCCGTGTGATTGATGACATTTTTTACATGGCCTTTATTAAACAAACTAAATTACAATGCAAAAGGTACTACATATCTAACTGACTTAAGCTAAGCACTTCTGGATTAAATAAATAATAATAAATATTGTTATTCCACACAGAAAACTAACTAGCCTATTTACGGGAGCCAGATAGGTAGGTGATTTATATCAACTATCTAGCTCCCGCTATTACTTATATTTATAATTGTAAATACACACTTATGATGCCTACAAATACCCAGATAGGACACATATTTATATCTATCTCACATATATTTGTCCAAAATTATCCAAAAACTGTTACGGCAATAAGTTACGGCTGGTCTAGTCGGGAGAACGGCGACTGCCGATCCGGAACCCACGGGTTCAAATACCACACGGACCACTGTCTTTTTTGTAGTCATGTAGTCAAACGGTCAAGGAAAACATCATGAGGAAACGGACATGTACCTAGAATGTTCCAAGGTCATCCACCAACCCGCATTGAGCCAGCGTGGTGGATAATGGCCCTGATCCTGTCCTTGCGAGTGAAGCAGTGGTAACATGTAGTAGGCTGCTTAGGTATCATAGAGTATCAACTTTGCAAAACTAGCATCTGCCCGTGAATTTGTCCGCGTAGGTATTTGAAAAAGGAAAATAATACGTTTTGGTATAAAACGTACTTTATCCGCTATTCCAGATCAACATATCTTAATTTCAGACTGATACGTTTACAAAGTATAATACTTTTACCATCCTTAAACATCCCAACTATTGCATTTATAATATGTAGTACCTGGGTGACCGAGCTTTGCTCGGTTTAAATACTAAATATACTTAGATACCTACAGATAAAAGACTCCAAGAAATATATTTTCTTAAAAAAAAACGAATTGAAAAAAAAGAGAACCCGTCTGGATTCGAACCTGGAGCTACAAATTCGTGACCGCTATGAGCACCCGACTTCCCGTCTGAGCTAATTATGCTGTCACGTCACGCGGCGAAATTTACCTTCACATTCTAATGTCTAATGTGACAGTTTTTCATTGTCTAAAAACGCGCATAATATGCGTTTTTTTTAAATAAGACCTAGTTAGATCGATTTATCGTCCCCGAAATCCCCTGCATACATAATTTCATGAAAATCCGTCGAGCCGTTTCCGAGATTCAGATTCTATATAATATATATATACATATTTATATTGGTACAAAATTGCTCGTTTAAAGGTATAAGATTAGTTGAATTAGTAAGCAAGAATAGTAGGATTAGTATTTACATTACGATTGTACGTTTGCAATAGACTTTTTGACTCCGACACCGAAATTGTTTTAAAAAATGGTTGATGTAATTTTTCAGCAAATACCCTCTAAGAACATGTTTACAACCACTACAAATCAAACATGTAAGAACATGTTTGATTTGTAGTGATAGGACTCTTGGCAGAGTCCGCCTGGGGAAGGACCACACCTTTGCCAATTATTCTACCGCCAAGCAGTAATGTGCAAACATTACTGTGTTCCGGTTTGAAGGGCAATGTTTCCAGAGAAATTACAGGGCTTAGAGATATAACAACTTAGATCTCTGGGTGACGAGCGCAGTGCAGTGATAGGTAATGATTTGGACTCTTCATGTTCCAATAGCTGCGTGTCACTGTGCTGTTATGTGGCAGGCATGTTGCTTACCATCAGGCACATGTCCTGCTCGTCCCGTCACTCTTTATTAAAAAAAAAATATATATGTTAGCAGAGAACTCTCTTAATGTTCCAGTGCATGAGCAGCTGCAGAACAAACTGGCGTGCATCGAACACGAGGAATGTGGTCCGTGTCTGTCCGCCGCCAGCCACTGCCGCTGGTGCGCCGACCCCTACTACGGCTCCCAGGCGCCGCGGTGCAACGACGATGAGAGGTGACCTACGAAACACTACTTTAATTACTATTATAGATTGATGTATCACCACTATACAGGGTTATTGGTAATCAGCCTGTATCCTTTTAAGGGGATGTTAGGTACATTCAATACGTCAACTTTTGTTCTAAAGTTTTTAAAAATTTATATTTTTTTTATTTTACAAAATAAATAAAACATGTATTTGCCCGGTCTAAAAGCATTGAACTCTCCGTAACAATTCGTAACAAGAGTGCGTGCGCTCTTTAACGCGCAAAAAATTATGTGCCGAAGTGAATAAACACTAAAAAGTCACTAAACAGTACATAAAAGAGCAACAAACACTATTTTTTTTTGGGTTTTCTATTGAGTTTTAACGAAAGTTGTAAAACAAAAGTTGTTTGTTTTAATATACAGAACATGCCCTTAAACGGATGCAGGCTGATTACCAGTAACTCTGTATATGCTTAGATCTTTAAATCCATCAAACAGATTTTGATGCGGGATTTTTAATAGATAGAGTGATTCAAGAGGAAGGTTTATATGGATAATACGTGCATAAAATTGCAGAGAAACACTGATAATTTTAAAAGGTTCTAATGTAATGTCATTTATAACATATTTGCTCGTAAAGGGTCTCTTAATGGACCAATTTCTGTATCGTAATGTATCTTATTACGCACTAGTGCTGTAATGTGTAATGTAAAACGCACGGTTTCTAAATGCTCCGTCCACAGACTAGGTAGAGAGATATGCTCCGTCTAAAACGAACAGTACCTTTTTAAATCTTAATAAAGAGTTTTTATGTCAGAAAAGTGTGGTCAACATTTTAAGAATAAAATTAACTTTGAGAGGTAAAATGTAATAAATAATTATTAAATTCGGTAATTTAATTAATTTAGACCATAAATTACTATAATTTTTCTGTAACAAAACACAAAATATTAATATACTTTATTATTAATGGCATAACGGCTGGTTCTGTGCCGTTGCTTAAAAAAAAAAGGCGCCGATGCGCGCGCATTGCTAATCTGTGATCCATAGTGATTACTTACTCTGTGCTGTGATATGTTTGTGATCAAGTAAATATTATTCCGCGCGTTTTTTTTCGCTGTATTGCTTTTATTTGAAAATGTCGTCAGAGTTTTGTTTATTTCCTCGCAAATATGTTATAAAACGTCGTATGACATACGTGCGCTTTGATAATTACAGCCTCTGCTAATTATAGCTCTCGCCTTCGGCTCGAGCTAGCAATAAAGCCTCGGCTGTAATTATCAACTTACCGCACTTATATCATAATGTACTATTAATTTTGCGCTTACACTGCAAACGCTGGCTGAACCCTATGAGCTAGATCAAAGTAATGTAAAGCAGTATTGTACCTCTTCATAGTCTACAAAAAAAGTCTGCAATAGTGTATGACTATATACACCTCTTAGGAATAATCCACAATAACCATTTTTAGGGTTCCGTAAAACGTAAAAACGGAACCCTTATAGATTCGTCATGTCTGTCTGTCTGTCTGTCTGTCTGTCCGTCCGTATGTCACAGCCACTTTTTGCCGAAACTATGAGGACTACACTGTTGAAACTTGGTATGTAGATGTATTCTGTGAACCGCATTAAAGTTATTACAAAAACAATAAAAAAAAAGAAAAATTAGGGTTGCCCCTCATACTAAGAACTGAAACTCAAAAATTTTTTTTTCATCAAACCTACACGTGTGGGATGTTTAACGATAGCTCTTTAAAAATGATGTTAAGGTTTCTAATATAGTTTTTGTCTACACTGAATAATTTGCGCGAGAGACACATCCAAAGTGGTAAAATGTGTGTCCCCCCTCTCTAACTTCTAAAGTAAGAGAATGAAAAATCTAAAAAAAATATATGATGTACATTACCATGTAAACTACCAACGAAAATTAGTTTGAACTCGATCTGATGAGTAGTTTTTTTTTAGTACGTCATAAATACACTATTATTAAAACTTCGATCAAAGTTACAACGAACTACAAGAACTATGTGTACTATGTATATTATGTTACTTGCTGCAACGGAACCCTTCATGGGCGAGTCCAACTCGCACTTGGCCACTTTATTATAAGTATATTTAGTATCAGCATTGTACCTGTGCGAAGCCGCTAGTAGATGCATTAATATAAATTGTGATTCAGGTCTATATGCACAGAATAAATGTTAGTACAAGTACTATAGGGCTAGGCAGAACACGAGAGATTTATAAAAATGTGATAAATGGAAAATAATAAGTATTTTTTTCAAAAAGTTTATCAGAAAAATCTTTTTAAATACAGTATGTACTGAAACCATGCGGAATTACACCAAATATATATTTAGTACCAAATCTATGTGCTTTTAACCTAATGTACTGTAAATAGGGGGAACTTATTATTTTAGACTCGCAAAGTTTTGTAATATGTACCTACATCTTTTTTTTGCCCTGTATATTTTCGCGAAACTGGATAGACAGTAACGTTTGCAGATTTACTACTCAGCGATAGAATAACTAGCAAATATGGATACTTCCCCAGAGCAGCTCTGTAAAGAGTCCTCGCACCACAGAACCTTTAGTTTAATGCAAGAGATTTAGTTATGTATTTTCATCAGGAACATATTATTATGCCCTATTAGTTCCATTTTTCGACTTATTCTGAGAGGGAGCGACACTATAGTAACATTTCCTAAGTTACAAAGTTAGTTATTGTATCCGGTAATAACAAACTGTTACCTTATTACAATAAATTACATTAGAAGTAGTAACGTGCAACCGAATAACAGTTACAAGGGCCTTCTATTAAGATTCTATTATGCCTCTCGATTTCTATCATCGTTAAGATGAGCAATGGTTAATAATTCAAGTGGAGAAGTTATCCATTGATATTGATATTCCGAGCTTGTATATAGATTATATCAGTGTAGCGTCGATAAACTACTAATTGTTAACGTGGCAGGTATAAATAAACACATTTATCTTTCAGATTTATATAATGCTGTGATTGTTGGTACGATTGTGTATTTACCATTTAACCATACTATTTTATTTTCATAGTTGATGATCCAAAGACTCGAAATATGTATGACTACATTTTCGTAATGAGAACGTCTAGGCTATGGAATGCTTTGCTTGAGTAAGTTTTTCCCGACGAATACAATCTTGGTATTTTATGTAGAGTTTGAATGGATTTCTTCTAGTTGAGCACGCTCCATTGTAAACTGGATCGTCGGCAAACTATTTACGATTAAAAAGGGTCTTTCATTTAAGTGCGCTCTACATTATCTATTCTATGGCTCTACCTCAAATTGCATACATGTATGGCCTTAAACTTCTCGTACTGATGATTAAATTAGTACTTTTAAAACACGTATTTTGGTGGTTATAAACTACAATATGTTACAAGCGGTTATAAGCGGTAAGCGATAAGCGATAAGCGGTTTTGTAGTGGTAGGACTCTTAGCAGAGTCCGCCTGGGGAAGTACCACACCTTTGCCAATTATTCTACCGCCAAGCAGTAATGTGCAAACATTACTGTGTTCCGGTTTGAAGGGCAATGTTTCCAGAGAAATTACAGGGCTTAGAGATATAACAACTTAGATCTCTGGGTGACGAGCGCAGTGCAGTGCTAGGTAATGATTTGGGCTCTCCATGTTCCAATAGCTGCGTGTCACTGTGCTGTTATGTGGCAGGCATGTTGCTTACCATCAGGCACATGTCCTGCTCGTCTCGTCAATCTTTATTTAAAAAAGAAAAAAAAAAAAAAAAGCTGCAGACTCGTTCACAACTGTGCAAATATAGAGTGCCGCAACATGGAAGACAGATGGATTGATCAGACTACACAGTAAATCAAATAAACAGCTAGCGCTAATTTGCTATAATACCAAATACACTATTACTAGGAGTACCTATAGCGATTTGAAATTCAGTTTAGTTGTACTTTATCAGGTGGATTTTAGAAACGATTACTACGTACTAAAAAGTGTTTTATGCTGATAAGCATAAAGCTTATGCTTATGGTGATAGGCTAAAATATTAAACAAATTAAAATGTAGATAGCATAGTAGGCTGCTCTGATGGCTTAGTTCGTAGTAAGTCTGCGAAGCCGTGGGTCGTGGGTTCGATCCCCACCCAGTGCAAATATTTGTACAAGCTTTGCTTAGTTTGAGGTTAGATGGTGTTGTGTGAAAAAAAAATTAGATAATAGCTTAGATTTTGTTTTATATTTTATAGGTTTACGCTTTACCGTCTCGCCTGATGCTAAACAACGATGCGGTCTACGATGAAACATACTTTTGATGCACCAGGTATGAAACCGGCTAGGTCTTGGAATTAGTGCACGTGAGAGTCACCCAGTCACCGGTTCGAACCCCGATTCCACTCGCTGGACTACTGTTGTAATAAAATATTAATTTAATCACATAATAAGAATGATAAGCAGCTACTCATACGCAATGAGATTTTTTAGTAATTTTGCACTTGGGAGGCGGACAAAATTAATGACGCGAAATTTTTCTAAATAAACTTTTGCAAAATAACTTGATGACGTTTAGCGCATGAGAGGAAAACATTGTTTTGAACTAATAATAATTATTATATCTACCACGAGTCGGGTGTTATGAAATGTGTCATTTAATATGAACACTCAGTATATTTATAACTCGACAGGCGGAAGCAAGCCGTATTCATTTTTAGGAAGAAGAGCTGACTATGGTTTCGTTACATTTGGCGGTCTTTTTCAAGGTGCACCCAGACGCTTTGCTGCGTGCCGACGCGCACGCGTATCGAAAATATAATTCCTAATCGGATCTTTCGACTAAATATGGATGTAATTCATGTCAGTACCTTTTACATTGGTTAATGCTGATTTTTGTTTGAGTTACTTGATGATTTATGGTTTAGAAGACGACATTGGGGATTTAATATTGATGAATTTTTATATTTTTTGTCCATAGTGACCTGTATCAAGTGATTTTGTTTCGGCCGGTACGATAAAAAGTAATTCTATCTATCTGCAGTCTTAACTAGAAGCCAGTAACGAGAGGTCTTATACGCCCCGTTTTGAAAAAAATGCCGTCAACACCTCCTCTAAGATAAGCTATTTGGTTACCATTGAAATAAGTTAAATTAAAAATATACAATATGGACATTATATCTAAACATCCTAAAATGTTGGGACTTTTATGTGGAGTTCGTTTAAACGTAAGAGCAATACCATATTGTGTATGTAGATGGTAATAAAAAGCTATTTCACCATAATGATTTTCTTCTACGTTGAATTGTAGTGGCGTAGTCAAACCATATTTATATCTGCATAATTTTATGTCTACTGTAGCATAAAAAGCTGTGAAAATGAAATACTTACTACTCCATATTTACAATGTTTTACTGTACCTATTTGGGAAAGTGTACGGCACCGATCCTTATTCAAACTAATGCTAGTACGGTCTTAGTTAGAAAGTTATAAATCGGAATACATTTGCATAGAGAAATAAAACAGATGGCCCTTGCTAACTAATTACGTGCGGATAGGCCGCGTGTTGGTATGTCCATAAACATACATAATATGTACGAACGTATTACACAGATGTATCTAATTAATCTATCTAATGCAATTCTACTGTAGGCCTTTCCCAAAGTTTTCTTTGAGAAGATCATCATATTAAAAAACTTGACTAATTAACTACAGGCCCGTGAACAAAATTTACGTAGTAGGTAAATGAACCACCAGAAGACCTATGTAGGATGATAGAAGGGTATAAAGTAATAAGATTCAGCACTATGCCGTCACTTGTAAGCTGTTCAACAGCTGTGACAATTAAGATATCGTTAGATTCGTCTCAATGACCAAAGTGTTCTTAGATGGTATTTTGTATTATCATCATAATGTTTTTTTTCAGTATTTTTTTTGCAGTCGGGTTTTTTAAGTGAACTAGGTAATTGTAACGCATAAAACTAATATTGTTTTAATATTTTTTTTATATCTGAATATCTGAAAGATGTGTCAAATATGATCAAGCATGATTAATACAAGTTTGATTATGTACCTTACGAGTAGGTGGGTAAGACACATTGCCAATCAAAACGTACAGTCTACTTTTGTAACAATAAGTTTCGTGAGTTCGAGTAAGCACGAGTACTGGAGAAGCGCATTCTTCCATTTCGATTGTACTTTCCCACGTTTGCTGACCGACATTCTGGGCCTCGGTCCGCGGCCTCGCTTGGCTAATCAAAAGATCGTCGTTTGATTGATTATTGATTGTGGAGCTTACACTCGCCACGCTCGGATAAATGCTTTTCAATAACTTTATGCAAGGTTACACAGGAAAGGTCAAATCGTAAACAAAAACCATTAGAAACCAAAATGCCTCATTGTGTAGGTACGTACCAACTTTACTCTACAGTTCTACTTAACATTTTATTTTTTGTTTCCCTGATTTAAATTCATATTATTTTCAATACAGAAATAGCTTACTCTAGTTCTAGAGTCCTATTTTTTTAAACATTTTATTAACTATTATTATAGCATTGATAGGTAATATAAAAACAGAGAGAGCTCTCTGTTTTCTATCTATATCAAACCATTGAAAGAGACATGAATTGTGAGTATCACTTATCTGAAACCAGTGTTAATATTAGTGTTGTTCCAGTAGGTACCATTCAACAATTCTATTATGTATCGAATTGGCCGATCATTTAATAAACTAAGAACCTAAATGGCATTCTAGATGCCTCAGGGTGAGACAATTATAACAGAAACGAACAACATAGGATACATTATGTGAGCGCATGACACTTCCAAAGTCGTACACTGTCACTGAAACATGAAATAATAAATGTTTAACATGCAGGTTTCTGTTTTTTTTCGTAATTTCTTAATACAGGTGTGTATAACTAAGAGTATAAGCTCCTTTCGATGAAGTGAGTCGTTGCTGAGTGACCCAACATAGGAACGTGCTGAGTTAATTTCATCATAGCAATGTAAGTCGATTATCATTCGAGATCTCCGTATATGCCACACACTGCGTTTATTGATATACCTCGTTTCGTTCTATTGTTATGATAAACAGAATAAAATGAATGTTTTTCTTTTTATATTTATGGCTGTTATTTTGTGAATAAAATACGTATGTTTTATGCTGTCGAAGCAGCTATAAATCCGAATTACCTACGGTGTTTCTTTTTGTAATAAAATTTTCAATAATGTAGATATCTGCTTGATTACTGTCGAAAGATCAGGTTGCAGCAAAATCCACCACGTTGGCCCAGTGCGGGTTGGTGAATGACACATGACTTAAAAAGATTATAGGTACATGTCGGCGGTTTCCTTACGATGTTTTCCTTTACCGTTTAACTAGTACCGTTTTTCAGGCACTTAAATTTAAGTAAAATAGCGTAATATTTATTTTGAAAAATGATGGCTACAATCATAACATATTCAAACAGAACGATTAAAACGAAAGATGCCGTGAAAATATTTTGTGCTATTTTCACGTCAGACTTATGAATGGACGCTTTCATTACACGAAGCGAATTATAACGGGGTTTTTAGATATTACATTTTTTTTGTACACATATTTATATGATATTATAATATAATTATACAAGAAATATATGAATTCATATTTATTTTACCGAGCAAACGATCACAACCCTAGAGAGTTTAGTTTCAGACGTACACCCTAACTAACTTACTCGCTACTAAACTTAAACTTGCAAAAACTTCAACAAATATAGACTCAATCTGGCTAAAGACTGGCCTCGTGGCTTAGTTTGTAGTAGCTCTGCCTGCGAAGCCGAGGGTCGTGAGTTTGATTCCCACCTAGTCCAAATATTTGTGTGATGAATTCAAATGTTTGCACTGTGTCTGGCTGTTTCTATTATAATAAGTATGTATTTAAAACTATATAAGTATTGTATCAGCTATCTAACCGCCATCACACAAGCTTAGCTTAGTTTGGGGTCAGATGGTGTGTGTGTGAATTGTCCACCAATGTTTATTATTATTAATCTATAATAGGTTTAAAATCAACCAGGTCCACCGGCGGGCCCGCGCTGCTAATCGGGTTAATAGGAATATAAATGTTATACGTTTTGCTAAAGTATGTGAAATTCCCTTGTAGTCTGGTGGCGACGGGATGCAGCCAGGGCATGATCCAGCGGCCCGAGAAGCCGGTGTGGGAGGTGGTCCAGAACCGGTCGCTGCAAGACGTGCGCCCAGACAGCGAGGAGGACGTCGTGCAAATACAGCCGCAGAAGATGAAGCTCTCGCTCAAAGCTCGTAAGAAACTTTTTAACTAGTTCACTAGTATTTTCCTGTTCTCTTTTTATAACAGAGAATTACGCAGCCTAATGACGGACTTCCATCAATATGGTCTGAAGATGCGATCTTTCTTTGCGTCTTACCCATGGCAGTCATTGTGCTTCACTTCAGGTGATCCGTCAACTTGCGCGGATGCTGTGACTGATGTAATACGAATGGCTATGGAATATTTTATTCCATACTCTGACGTTCTATCATCCAGCAAAGCTCGCCCTTGGTTTGGATCTCAATGTTATAGTGCAGAAGCATTTAAACATGAGACCTACCTAGCCTGGGTTGAAGCTCGACAGCGTAAGACGAGAGACATACACCAGAAGAAAAAGGCGTTTAACAAGGCTGCCAAGGCATGCAAAAAGGCCCTTCAGAGGGCTCGTTTTGACCATATTAGTCGAATAGGGAAAAAACTTGCTTCGTACCTTGCGGGCAGCAAAGCGTTTTGGTCCCTAGCTAAATCGGTCGAATCGAACTTCTGCCGCTCCTCACTGCCTCCAATGCTGAAACCTGATGGGGCGCTGGCTCACACGGCGATGGAGAAGGCAAACTTGTTTGCATCTCAGTTTGCGGAATCTTCACGTCTAGATGCTGGTAGCGCGATACCTCCTACTCCACCAGGCAGTTCGTCTTTAATGTCGGAAATACACATTCGCCAAATAGAGGTTCGTAAAGCGCTACGCAATCTGGATGTGAATAAAGCCAGTGGCCCGGACGGAATTCCTGCTGTAGTATTGAAGGCTTGTGCGCCTGAGTTGTCTCCTGTACTGACGCGCCTGTTTAGACTCTCTCTCCAGACTGCGCAAGTACCGAAATCATGGAAGGGTGCTAACGTGCAACCTGTGCCCAAAAAGGGTAGTCGTGCTGACCCTGCCAACTACAGGTCCATCTCGGTCACGTCCATACTCTGTAAGACTATGGAACGCGTCTTAAACCGCAGGCTCCTGACGTACCTAGAATCTAACGACCTCCTTAGCGACCGGCAATACGGGTTTCGCCGAAACCGGTCCACTGGGGATATTCTAGCGTACGTCACTCACATCTGGAGTGAGGCCATCGATAAACACGGAGAAGCACTTGCAGTCTCTCTGGATATATCGAAGGCCTTTGACAGGGTTTGGCATGACGGCCTTATAAGCAAACTTTCTGGTTTTGGTTTGTCTCCTGGGTTTGTTGCGTGGATATCGGACTTCTTGAGGGATCGATCCATACGAGTCGTCATTGATGGCTGCTCGTCAGATGAAATGGCTATCAATGCCGGAGTCCCTCAAGGGTCGGTACTCTCTGCAACGCTCTTTCTGCTACATATCAACGATCTGTTGAAGCCCGGTATCTTTGGGTACGCAGACGATAGCACTGTTGTAGAGAGTTACATATCTAGCGCGAGAGCCAGTGGGCAGCAAACCCAGTTACTGAGAGAGAGTATGATCGAGCGTTTGAACTTGGCCCTTGAGGCAGTCTCTGAATGGGGCGATACCAATCTGGCCAAGTTTAACGAAGAAAAGACACAGGCGTGTCTGTTCTCTGCAAAAAGGAGTCCATTTCTACAAACTCCTTCTTTTCGAGGTGTATCCGTGCCGGTTACCGACCATCTCGACCTTTTGGGTGTTACCTTGTCATCTACGCTCAACTTTGGCTCTTATATCGAGTCCAAAGCTAAATTAGCTGCCAAAAAACTAGGTGTCCTCTCAAAGGTGCGAAGGTATTTCAAGTCTGAACAGTTGCTTACATTATATCAAGCACAGATTCGCTCTTGTATGGAGAACTGTTCGCACCTTTGGGATGGATCGGCTAAGTATCAGCTCGAGGCTTTGGAATCGATCGAGAAACGTGCCAAAAGGCTCATAGGCAATGATACTCTTGTGCGGAAACGACTTCAAAGTCTTGAACATCGCCGCAAAATTGCTAGCTTATCGGTTTTTTATCGGATACATTTCGGAGAGTGCGCGACTGATCTGCATAACTTAGTACCACCTTGCCCTTTTTTTTATCGGACTGCTCGTAGCTCGAGAAAGCGTCATCGTTTCATGGTTGATGTTCCAAAGACACGAACAAAGAGGTTTGACTCTACTTTTGTGATAAGAACATCTAGGCTGTGGAATGAGCTACCTGAGTGGATTTTCCCCGATAGTTATAATCTTGGTGTCTTCAAGTCGAGAGTGAATCGGTTTCTTCTAGGTAAGCACGCTCCATCGTAGGCCGCATCGTCGCTTTACATCAGGCGAGATGGCGGTCAAGTGTAAACCTATTATAGTTAAAAAAAAAAAAAAATGGTCAAAATCGCCAACCACCGTCGACACCATCTTTGTAAATGGCCGAAACTCGGATTGACCGACCATTTTACACGTGAGTTATCCGTTTTACCCAATCAATAGTTGGCTTGTTGAGATTTTTTTTTCTAAATTGTTTCTATCTACTTTCCTAATGATTAGTAACTAACCCTTTTCTCCAAAAGAAATCGCTATACGAACAAGACACACAAGCAAGTACATAAATATAGGTATTTTGATTTGGATTTTTGAATTCCCAATGTGAACTAACTTTTATTGGTCTAGGAGATTTGGAGCACACATACATCATACACGATCCTAAATTCTATGAATTAATCATTAAAAACGAATAACACCAAAATACCATATATTTTCTTTCAGGAGAAACAAAAAAGGTTCAGTTTTCATACAGACCCGCGAAGAATTACCCCCTGGATCTGTATTATCTCATGGACCTCACGTGGTCGATGAAAGATGACAAAGAGACTCTTGTGTCGCTGAGAGACGACTTACCTTCTCTATTGAAGAATCTTACTGATAATTTTAGGTAAGAATATTTTGGTAATAGTTTGTTTAAGGCGCTGACAATAGCTAACTGAAATTCACGTATTCGAAATTAAGCCACGCCTCTTATTTACAACTTCGATAAGACAGCGCCGCCACACGAAACCGCGTCCAGCCGGCGACATTATTCTTAGTCTACCCGCAGTTAATAGGGTAGACGGATTCTGAAGTGAAGACTGCAAATTGGTAAACTTTGTGTAGAGCTCTGGACTTATTTATGAAATTCTGCTGGTAGTTGGAAACATAAAGCCGAGGATCGGGCTTAGTAATGTATTATTGGAGAGGTCTTTTTCGGCAGATGAATTATATTCATAGACGTGATCTTTGTAGACAATATACCAAGATACCAACCATAAATGTAAATCTAAATACCGTTTTTGCAGACCGCCACCCTCACATGATTCTTCCACTGATTTACAATAGAGTCATAAAATATATGCCAAAACTACTCACAGATAACTTGCATACAATGAGAAAGAAACTAGAAACTTGGTTACATACTGTAAGTTACAAGAATACCGAAGATTTGATCAACGCTCAAGTGACTCTTCCCGCTCAAAGTTGCGTTTAGACTCCCTAGACACATCACTCACATTTCACTTTACTCATCCAAACAAACACACACAACATAAACACACACATCACATACACACGCGCACACTATTACACACAAACATGCATACGAGGAGGCTAATTTTGATGACTTTTATTTATCTATTTTAATTGTTTTTTTAATTTTTATATTTATTTTAACGATATCCTTAGATTTAATATTTTAAATAATTGCCTATTTTCTTTATTCGTTTTTGTATGTCGTGTTTTTGTTTAGATTACCCCAATGTAATTTCGAGCTCTGAAATGTCTGATAAGGTACCCACGATACAGGCCCAGAGCCTAGTGTGGGGCCATTGTATAAATGTGTTAAATGTAATCTGTTTATGTACAAAATAAAGTGTTTAAGTGTTTAAATAAGCCTGCATTTCCCACGATCTCTAAAAATTACACCAATGGATGATGTTTCTATTACATTTTTCTTCAGGCTTGGGTTTGGTAGTTTTGCCGAGAAGCCAATTATGCCGTTCACAAGCATGGATGAAAGAAGACGCGCCAACCCGTGCACGGTCGAAGAGGAAGCATGTGAACCGACTTACGCTTACAAGCACCATCTGTCACTCACTAATCAGGTAAGCCTATTGGGCTACGTCTCGCATCAACACGTGATACTCAAATACATTTGTATGTTCCATTCCATGAGCTTAATAAGAGGATTTAGTTATGCTATTATATTTTACACTGAGCAATTGCGGGTTTAACCGTCTCCAACATAGCACAGCATAAGCAGCCCTTTAACACACAAAGTATCTAACTAGCTATTAGTTAACATTAAATCAAGTGATAATGACTTAGGCCAATTGTCCACGTAGCTGCACGACATCCGCACGATTTCGACAATTGTCGGATGCAAGACGAATGCTTGCATCTTGCGTACAAATAATGAAGTCTGTGTCCACGAAGCGACAACGACACGACAGCCGCACGTCTTGCGTTTGTTTGTAGGATGCATGCATTCGACAAAAGACGCGTGCGTGGACAGTAGGCCTTAGGTACTGTAGAAAAATGCTAGGAGATACAGGCTCTGGGCGATAGTCAAATTCATAACTCGCTTTTAAAAGATGAACATTCTGCCAGTGTTTTATGGGTTATTTCTGTTATTTTGAGATTACGGTCGCCATTTTTGGTCCATCTTGAGGATTAATGGATGAAACCGCAGAGGGTAGTTTCTACGTTTGAGTGTATGTTTTTACGGTATAGATTGGCAAGCCGAGCAGAACATGTTCCTGAAAGGAAACAACATACCTCTGCCCATAATAGCACAGTGACACGCAGATATTAGAACTTAAAGATTCCAAATCATTACCTAGCACGTGGCACTGCACTCGTCATCCAGAGACGTTAGATGTTTTATGTCTATGCGCTGCAATTTCACAGAAAACATTGTTCTTCAAACCGGAAGACAGTGAAGTTTTCACATTACTGCTAGGCAGTATAATAATAGGCAAAGGTTTAGTACTTTCCCAAGCGGACTCTCCAAGAGCTGACTAAGAGATTCTTTGTAGAGTCCTATCACTTCAAAAAATAATGAAAGTAAGAACGATGAGTAATGAATTAATTTCATCCACGGTGCAGGTGAACGATTTCATAGAGAAGGTAAACAGCAGTTCAGTGACCGCCAACTTGGACAACGCCGAGGCCCAGCTGGATGCACTGATGCAGGTGCTGACGTGCGCGGACCATATCGGCTGGTCTGCTCGCAGCAGAAAGATTGTCATCCTGTCTTCCGATGGGTATCTTCATATCGCTGGCGATGGCCGACTTGGTGAGCTAAAATATTACATTTAAAATATTATTTATAGGTCATTGCACAAACCCCTAATTTTATCTCTGTAGTAGTTGTTTGTATTATTTATATTATGTTTTTCTTGTCATTTTTGAAGATTCACTGTAAGATTAGGTACTGATTTTTGATGTAGTTTACGATACTTAAATGTAGAGTTTGAATGTATTCAAAAAGTCATATGTTTTCTTGAATATTGCTTGTATGGAAGGCATCGTTGTAAGGAATTACACTATACATTCTACTACTATGCATTCTTATTTGACGTGTAAATTTGTACGCTCTATTACATTTAACAAGTTTCATTTTTACCAATGAAAACTACCACAAAACAATATGCCTAAACAAAAACGACACATTCTAAGAGTTAGTGTAACAAATGGCGACCTTATCGCTAAGAGTCGTCTCATTCAGACAATCGAAATATTATGTAAAAATATTAAATAGAAAACGATAAGGGTAAAGGTAAGGTAATAAAGGTGAGGGTACAATGTTACAATATTAATAGTGAGTTGCCTCTCGTAAATTACTTAATTATAGTTTTTATAGGTTGTAATTCAATGTTATTGTTACAGGTGGTGCTATTAAAAAGAACGACGAAACGTGTCATTTAGATGAGAACGGCTACTATTCAGAAGCTGAAACATATGATTATCCTTCCGTCGCACAAATATACAGACTCCTTGATCATTACAAGGTAATTAAGTTCATTCCATCAACGAATTTTATTTGTTACCGCTGAACTGGATCAAAGCCAAACCATATGTGTCGGTGAACAATCAGTGCACATGCAATATGTTTATTACCTCTTTAGAGATGCGCAGTGGTAAAATAATAAAATACGAATCGGTTAAGCTAATAAAAAAAGCTTGCGAAAATAACTTAGAGTATGGAAGAAAATAATGACAATTTAAAGAACGGAATTTGACAACATACTGATTTTTTTATTGAAAACATTTTACCTACTCTACTGTACTCTATATTCCAAACATTGATTTTGAAAAGACCATAACTTTAAATTTTACAGTATTACGGTTTGTCGTTAGTAGGGAATTAGGGTACGAAAGCCTAAACATAACTACGTTGAAATATTCGACAGGGAAATTAGACAAAAGAATCAATGCATATCACAGATGTGAGAATGCTGTAAGCAATTACTGTATCGACCTAAATAAACGGGATAACGCAAATCCTACTAAAATTATAAATGGCAAAGTTTGTATTTGTGGCTCAATCACGTCAGAATGCCGGGATGGATCGAATTGAAATTTGGAACACAGATTATAGTCTGGAATATCACAAAGGCTATTTTATCGTGGGAAAATAACGGGAACGGAAACCAACCGAAGACCGCGGCGCGCTGCTATTAATGTATTGAACCTCAAATCAACTTGATCTCAAGTATTTACAAACAATAAATACTTACATCTCAAGTTTCAAATTCCAAAACTGACGAAGTGTAACTTTACGTGTACTCATAACTAAATAATCGAAGGTTGGAACAAGGATAGGAATAAGATATAAGTAATGCAAACAGATGTATGTCTGTGAATCTGTGATGCGTTGATGAAATCTGGGTTCCGCCTGTGTTGGTATAAGTGTAGCGTTGCGGGACGTTAATATCAATATTTACGTGATATTGAGTAGGTAGCCTAACTTGATTCCTATTTTAAAGTTGCTAGAATTCAAATTAGATTATGATAAAAATATTTAACCTTGTTTTTAGGTAAACGTAATCTTCGCCGTGACGGAAAGCGTCAAGGACCACTATGATAGCTTGCATCAACTGCTCGAAGACTTTACCTACGTAGCTAAACTGGAAAGCGACAGTTCTAACATTTTGAAGTTAGTGAAAACTGGTTACGAAGACATTGTGAGCGTGGTGAACTTTGAGGACGATTCTAGTGCGGGCCCAGTGAAGGTCCGGTACTTCACTGACTGCGGAGTGAAAGGCGGGATGCTGGTAGAAGCGACGAGGTGTACCGGAGTGGAATACGGTATGACTGTTAATTACGAAGCGCACATCACCCTCGATTCGTGTAAGGAATTTAAGACGGTGAGTGCTGTTAATTCATTGATTTTGGACGGTTAAGTGCGCTCTTGACATTGATTGACTATTATTACTTAATTTTTTTCGAATACAGAGTAACGGGCCGAGCAAGATATGCGACTGATGGTAAGCAACACATCTACCCATAAGCACAGTATCATACAGCTATATCAACATGAAGAGTTCAAATGGAAATTGAATGTCTGCAATGGACTCGTCACCCAAAGATATCTTGATACATAGCTGACTTGTCTAATTTCGCTAGACATTTTCAATAAAATTCATTACAGTTTACACGTTACTGCTTGGTGTTACATATGTATACAGGTACCTATAGATAAAAGTCGGGAATAACGCAAGCTACTTTGTATTCCGGAAAACTAAAGGAATCGGGAATTAAGTGAGTGAAACCGCGGTGTGATACTAGTTTAATTGCCTGTAACCTATAACTTAATGAACTATTTAAAAATATTACTAGTTTAATAGTTTAACCTACGTTGTAGATAAAGTGTGACCTATTTTTCACGAGCTTGCGTCCTCTTCAAAGTACAGTTACTACCGTGAGCATTTCAAGGGCGCACTTAAACGGCCGTGTTCGTCTCCAAAATGGATATGCACATTCCTACAAGTTTTTGCGTGCATTGCAGTCGCAGCAGACGATCACGATTTCGGAGTCGCAACTAGGACAAGACTCGTTGACCCTGGAGGTTGAAATTCAATGTGGGTGCAAGTGTGAGGGCGACCTTATAAAGGACATGTCGCTGACGTGTCCGCAGAATTCGCATCTCGTTTGTGGCGTCTGCCAGTGCAACAAAGGATGGTGAGGATTCTTCTATATTTATGAAGTGAAAACTTTTTTAGACGCTTTGAGCAGTTTTTGGGTGAACAAAAATCACGTGACTCGCGTCGTCTCCACATAACGCTTTCCATGAGATATAAATATACAAATGTCTCTGTAAAATTGTCAACACCGTCAGATTACAAACTAACTTAACTTAACCTACCGTGATAAATATCACGTTAGATCACTATAATGTGACGGTGTTGACAATATCACGGTGAAATATACTTATACATACATACCGTGTGTAGATATATAGGTCTGCTGTCTTGCGGAGTAAATGAAGATGTCCTCCGTATAATTCTGTGTTTTGATTTTTGGTTGTTTTTCAAAAACAGTTCAACGGGTTTCGGATACCATGGATCTAATTTTAATGCTCTAAAGTATGACCTACCAAATAAAGAAATAATTATAAAAATCGATCCACAATGAGGCATTTTCAGAGTGCAAAACTGTCTGCCAAGCAAAGTTCCCAATTTCGCCAAAAGCGGCGCCAATGAATGAGTTCTGTAAGAGAACTTTGATAAGCACACTATATGTATGTCAGTGTTAATAATTTCAAATTTATTTTGATGATTTTTGTTGTTGTGAAAATGTCTCATTGGCGGAGCTATCGTGTAACGTAAATGTAATATTTATAAAACACAGCAGCCTTACAGCCTTTAGAATCTCTATATTTGAAACCTGCCAATTTTTCCGTGTTTAGCTTAGATGGAATTAACATCTTTGCACCACACAGGAAGGTGTCCATCATACTTCATAAGCTTGTGTGGTCTTCCGAACACACACGTTTACGGCTTAGAGATAAATTGGCTCCAAGATAATGCGTATTTGATCTCCTACAACAAAAATACCGATTCATTCCCATATGATTGAATTATATCTGTCATTCATGCTTGAATGATCGTATGAAGCTTGTTACAAAAAATAAAATTGATGTCTTGATCGCGGTGAACGAATGCATCTATTAAAATTCTGATTAAATTTAAAAAGAAACACCTTTAAGAATTACTATAGTATGTGATTAAAAACAATTACAGTTAAAACATTAACAAACTTACTACTACTTAGATACTCGTAATATATTATGTAGTTACTGAAACATAGCAACGAGGATTTTCGTAGGATAAATCTTTTTATTAAGTATTTGCGTACTAAAAATTAAATAACACAATAAGCACTAGGTAAGTACCTACGTAACCAAAACCCAGTTGGTAAATAGTTTTATTTCACGAATAGATACATTCAGAAATGATTTCTCTGGCAAGTAAGTTATCAAAGCACTTACATTTGAATAAAAAAAAATACAGTCAGGGACTGCTTATAGAAATGAAAACTTATAATTTTAGTAGGTAGTAAGTATTAAACATCTAAGTTCATCTTCGTAGAACATCAACAACATCACAATACTACATTACCTGTATAGATAAAGTTATGCTGCTATTACGCATACCTAGCGGTGACGTGAACTTACCACCATTTAAAAGTGGTCTAACGCGCAGAAACCGCTCCGCTGCTCCACCGCCACTCCGGCTCTACGTAGGCATGTCGGTGACGGGAAACCCATAACATTTCCTTTAAAAAAATTGTTCAACGCCAAAAGAAAGAAAAGAAAAAAAATATCTTCAAAAATGTGCTTACACAAGCTGGTTTTGGTGTTTCCGTCATAAAACAGTTCCCATTTCCAGGTCGGGCCCAACGTGTAACTGTTCCATAGAAGACGAGAACGCGTCAGCGCTCCTTGCCGCTCAGTGTAGAGAGCCGAACAGCACTAGAACCATTGCCTGCTCCGGCGCAGGAGACTGCCTCTGCGGCCGCTGCGAGTGCGATCGGGGCTACAGCGGGCGCTTCTGCCAGTGCAAGGCGTGCGAGATTAGCTTGTGAGTATAGTCTTTAAATCGAAGAACGCAGACTGCAGGCGCGAACAGTTGACGTATTTCACCTGAGTCGGGCGTGCAAGTGAGAACACGGAACAAGCGAAGGAGGAGGAGGATACCTAAGTACCTAATCAACTATGTTTTATGGTCAAGACTTAAAAAAATCATGTTTCACCGTCTGGGTAGGTCCATCTAATAACAACGTGTAAAAGTTATCACAAATGTTTTTTTTCTTTCTTGCTAAAGATTACTTTAGTGTGTGTATATACTTATCATTATTTATATCCTAGACCAACCAACTTTTAGAATTTTAGGCCGTAGTCACTCACTGCATCACTCTTGCACCATCCATGCATGACCCGCGACTTTTCAAATGTCATCGACCCATTTAAAGTGCCCGACATCTTTAGCCATCGTTTGGCAACTAATAACTTAACACTTAACCCTTCATTTATATTCTAACACGTACTAAATAAAATGCCACATCCTTATCCAATCTGTCTGTAATTAGCTCGTAAAATCCACCAACCAGCTGAGCTAATTCAGACGCGGAAGTGTTCCGAATCAATCGAACTCAACAGAACGTTCCCACTTACACCGCACTTAATCAAGATGAGGTTTCGCAGACCGTTACACTACACCAGACGTCATCGACACACTTTCAAACGCTTTCCCGGTGTATTTTAGTTTGGACGTAATATAGGTTAAGATGCTTTCGAGCTTAGGTTTATTATTCTATTCGGACGTGGATGTTCATTGCTCGGTTGAGTTCTAAATTAGGATATATTGGTGTGCGGAGCCAATAACATCGTAATTAGAATATATAGATCTTCGTGATGTTGACGTGATGCAAAATACTGACTTCTGTTTTCCTCCTTAAAATTCTTCATCACTCATCGAATTTACAAAACATGTACTAAACTAAGATAGATAAGCAACATCTAGAACTAGGCACTATAGTGCTTAGTGTACTATTGGTGTAGGTTACCATCAGGTGCGTGCATATTATTGGTGATACAAAGAAATAGGCTAAGTAATAATTGTAAATCCTATACGTTAATACGTATTTACGTATACCTAGATACTATCTACTAAGTATAACAAATGCCAAAATTATTGTTATTCGACATAAAGTGAAATAGGAAATAGGAATGCTATAGTCTCCGTTAACATCACATAAACGCTATCAAATGTATAGGAAAATAGTGTAAGTAAAAGGAATTGAATTCTTAGGAATCGTTCCAGAGTGCAAATTCCCACGCCCACATAACGGTGACGTCAAATGTTGATTGAATACATTCGCTTTGTTTAAATGTTCTATGCTTGTTTAAAATAAATTATTTTCATACCACGGTACCGCAACAAAGCCTGATTTGCATAGATAACTGTCCAAATTCTGAGTGCTTTATTAATATTCTTTGAATGAGCTTTGGCCGGATTCTTATAATGTCGCGATGGTAGAATACTTCCTGAGTTAAGTTTTCCTGTCGTATGACACTTGGCAAGTATTGGTGTGGTATCCGCACTAATCATAACTCATAACTCGCTAATAGTTGATACTAATCTTGACATAATGTACATTACACAACGACGTGTGTATATTTAACACAAATCACACTGGATAACATTGATTGTAGGTATATTGAGAGGAAGTATGAAAGTAGGCTGATAAGCACTAGGTTGCGGTGGTTTGGGTAGTTTCAAGACCACATTATAAAAAAGCTTTGAAAATGAACGAGATAGTAGATGCTGTGGTTAGAGGGCGACCAAAAAAAGTGTATAGATGGGTTCTGTAAAAGGACTTCTATAGGAAATAAGTAAATAAACTCAGATTTTACGCATGGAGAACGATACAAATGAAAGCTTAACAATTTTAGTATTAAACAGCACTAATGTTGCACAAAACGTCACTTAAATGTATAGTGTAGAGCTATAGATGTACTGCTATTTATGTCTAGCGCGTACGTCGATACGCGTACCTACGCATGTCGGTGACGTTTACCTATAAAATTGTCCCTTAACAAAATACAATGCAATGCAAAAACACTTTCTTGGCACCACAAGAATTGTAACAAATAAATAATAAAAATAAAACAAACAACACATAGTAGGCACAAATGGCGATCTTATCGCTAAAAGCGATCTCTACTAGATAACCAAATTGTGTTTTTTTATAGAGAAAATGGTATCGAATGTGGCGGCGTTGGTCGCGGAGACTGCGTGTGCGGACAATGCGCCTGCGTGGATGGCTGGAGCGGGTCCGCGTGTGACTGCACCGATAAGGATGACACCTGCATCGCGCCCGGGACGGACGCCGTCTGCTCCGGACAAGGGGATTGTGTCTGTGGTAAGTAGAACGGTTTTGAAATATTTATACCATGTTGTACTTATATACATTTATGTATAAGTATAAGAAACATGCGGGTGTTTCTGTAGTCTCTGACTATCTCACAGAAAGAAAAACAAATGAACAATACTTATTGTGTCAAAAACACCACCAATGCAATAGGTACATACAGTCAGGGTCGCACTGGGCCAAAAGATCCCGGGTGGCTCCATGACGATTACAGCCCGGGGCCCGAGACCATATCCTACGGTTGCCGCGTGTCCCGTAAGCCCGGCCCGTGGGGGCAAATGCCACCTCGACTATATGGCCCTTAGATTTAAATCATTGGACGTGCCCTCCCAAACTTCAAGCACACGCAATTATGTCATCGTTGGGCAGAGTGAGCTCACTCTTTCCGTTCTAGTCGGTTGCATGAAGCGGTGAACGTCGGACGTTTTTATCTATCACTATTCGTTGTCAACAACCAAAATAAGTAGAACCACAGCATACCTCGCCGCTAACGATTCTAGGGGTCAAGTGGATTGGTGGTGTGTAAATCACTTACGCTGGATAACACGCTGGATACACAGACGCAGTTTATTACCAATTTCAATGTATGCAGGGAACATCCATGGTTTATATCGATGATGTTGCCAGTCCGATGCTGCACACAGTCATAAATAAATAATGTCTACTATTATAACTTAATCACACAACTTGCGCATCTCGAAGTAGTAGGTAAGTACTACCTATGCTGCACCTTAAAAATTTTTTACCTACTGGCATAGAATAGATAATACAGATAGAACGGACACTCCCCACCCCCCGCCAGTTTCAAGCTTCCTACCCCGCAAGAACGCGAGAAGCACTCAGCGACACGACATAGATGACACGCACACATGCGTAAATGCGTTCGAACGACATATGCGAGATGTGTGAGTGTAGGTATGTCAACTGCACCGTCTGTATAGATTTTAGGCCGAGTGTCCGGGGTGTGCTACTGGCATAAAATAAATATGTTGTTGGATAAAAGCGCTACATAGGACTTACTTAGGTAAATTGTGCTGTAAAATAAACTTAAATAATAAAACCATTTTATTATACCTAGTAATTCATATGTAGCGCTTTTATCCAACAACATATCTATTTTATGCCAGTAGGTAACATTTTTTTAAGGTTTGGGCTCTTTGACCTGGAATATTTAACGTTAGGATATTTTAATTTTATGATATTTTAATCAATCAAAAAAATGTATTCGATTTAAAATCTTAAGTCTGCAATCTAACTTCTTTTGGCGCACCTAGACAGATTTTTCGTGGGCTGTGAATTGAATTCTAGCGTCACGCTCGGGTATGATAAGAAATCTTCGGGTAAACTCGGGACCATAGCCATTGGCCATCTAGAAGTGCGTCAGCCAATGGGAAATGCTAAAAGGGCGTGGCCTGCCCATCATGGCATGGCCATCTAGAAATGCGTTAGCCAATGGGAAATGCTGACGCATTTCTAGATGGTCAAGCCATGATGACCAGGCCACACCCTCCGGTTACACCCGTGTAGTTTCCAAAGTAAGCTATCAAATTCAGGCAGGTCTACTACGAAAATAAACTCCGAATGATCGGATACGACCGACAGCTGAATCGTATTGTAGCCTACCACGAAAAACATTCGGATCGATACATCTCGGTCGGAAGTTATAGACTTAGGTCGGATGAGGGTCGGATCGAACGAAACGGCCGATCCTATCAACCGACAAGTCTTTCGAGGTAGGAAACGTCCATAAGTTCGGCCGATATCGTTTATCGAACTTCGTAGTAGGCCTGCTGAGTTATAAGTTTTCACTTGTATCGGCAGTTCCTATGACTGCCAATTTTTTTATTGTACGTAAACATGGTTGAATGTCATTGGAACCATCCATCTTAACATTTTAAATTTATTTGACTGGCCTTGTGGCTAAGTGGTTAGTAGCTCTGCCTGCGAAGCCGAGGGCCGTGGGTTCGATCCCCACCCAGTGCAAATATTTGTGTGATGAATTCAAATGTTTGCACTGTGTCTGGGTGTTTCTATGTATAATAAGTATGTATTTAAAACTATTTAAGTATTATATCAGCTATCTGGCTGCCATCACACAAGCTTTGCTTAGTTTGGGGTCAGATGGTGTTGTGTGTGAATTGTCCACCGATATTTATTTTATATTTATTAATATAATACTCACAGATACTCAACAGTTCGAGAAAATCAGACTGTTGATGAACTTGGTAGATTATTAGTCGATAAACTCAAGGATAAATAATTAATTGATGGATATTTAACACACTATGGGAGCCAGATAATTAGCGAATATTACGATATTTATTTAGTATTTACTTAGGATTTGAAAACTAAGCAGCAAGAAGTGACGAACATAATATTCGTTCGTACCTATGCTATTACCAAATGCGCCTTCAAGAATTATAGGTGCACGTAGCACTGCGTGCATTGCTGTAAATTAATATACATTAGAAATGTAAATGAATATACGTTTCGAACCTAGCTTGTTTTTATGGGGCTGAAAACTTAGTACAACAAAATATATTGAATGAAAATTGCTTACTTACATTAACATCCCACTAAATGTTCCCACTGCTGGGACTCGGGGCCTTCTCTCGCAAGGTGAGAGCCAAGAAGACCATAAACAACCAAGCTGGCACAGTGCGTGTTAGTGGATGACACATGACTTCGAAAGATTCTAGGTAACATATTGGTTTCCTCACGATGTTTTCCTTCACCGTTTTAAGTTGCGGCATTGCGCACATGACGAAAAGACAGTGGTGCGCATGGTTTCGAACCCGGGTCTCCGGATCGCGGCAGTCGTTGTTCTCCGGACTAGACTTGACGTATCTGTGTTGGTCCTGGCGCTTAGGTGCCCAAAAGGCTGGTAGCATCAATCCACTTAATGACATCAGCAATCCTCTGCAATAATAATGACGATTTCGTTCTCGTACAGTTTAGTGATTTTCTAATTTTAAATTACGTATCAAATTTCACTTCAATCTATTATCATAATAAATAAGTATTTATCCTAGATAGTACAGAACATTCAAGTATCTAAAAATCATATCTTCCATTTTAATACTGGCAGCGCTCCGCGGTGTAACCCTTGCCCTAAAAACCACTTAGTTTAACCACTTACCACTTAGAACAAATTTTTAAGCCCACTTTCACCTTTTTAAATTTTAGCGTGATTGATAAATAGACATATTCAAGAACTACTCGTTTAAAGTTAATGTTAATTAAGTTAGTATTAATTTAGTAAAAAAATTAATATTAATTATTGTATCATTTAAAACAGGAACGCGGCGGTCCACCGGTGGGGCCATGCCACGTAGGTAAGAGGTTAAAAAAAATTATTAAATATATTTGGCATGTGAACCTTCCCCAGGTCGCTGCGAGTGCTCAACAGTGCAAGAGACGGGTGCCAAATATTCTGGTAGATTCTGTGAGACGTGCGCGACCTGCGAGAACCCCCTGTGCGCCAGTGCGGAGCCCTGCGTGTCTTGCCACCTCAACACCAGCTGCGTCGATGTCTGCTCCATCGGGAACGTCAACTACACCGTCAGCGAGCGGCTTAACGATGCTGGTGAGTTGAAGTTGACTTGGCTGTTCTGAAAACCATGTTTTTTTACTATATAGGCATTACACTGGACCGCCATCTTACCTGATGTCAAGTGACTTTGCGGTCTACAATGGAATGTGCTTACCTAGAAGAAACCGTTTCACTCTCGGTTAAACCGAGAGTGAAACGGTTTCTTCTAGGTAAGAAGTAGACGCCAAGATTGTAACTTTCGGGAAAACCCCACTCAAGGCAACGCATTCCACGTTCTTATCACAAATGTAGAGTCAAACTTCTTCGTTCGTCATTGGAACGTTAATCATGAAACGATGTCGCTTTTTCGAGCTACGAGCAGTGCGATAGAAAAAGAAAGGCAATACGAGTATACCTCTATGTTTAAATACCTCAGTAGGTGAAAATTAGAGAATATTATTTCTAAAGGACCTGTATGCTTACACTTACATAGGTATACCGTATACCTTTACAAAATACATGTAACATATTATGTACTTTACAATTTTGTACAATAATGATGAATTATGAGTTATGAGTCTCTGAACGCTAGAAATACCCCCCCATGAGCCCATGAATTTAAAACATATTTTGTATTGGTAAAATCAAATCAGCATAGAAATGTTCCATCTCTGTAACGTCAAGAGAACTCAAGTTTTGTAATAAGGTGGTCATTAGTATGACCATAAATAGATTTTATTTGTCACTTTCATATTGAAAGTGTGGAAAATACTTGAGTAGGTACCTGCGTTGTGCATTTTTTTTATATAACAATGACTAGCGCGACGAGTAAGATATGCCTTACGCTTAATGGGAAACCAATATGTTGCCTATAACAACGTAGTGTCACGCAGCAGTTTGAATTTCAAAAATTCAAATCCCTTTGCCCCATAATTTCTCTAGGAAAATTGCCCTTCAGGCCGGAATACACTAATGTTTGTACTTTACTGCTTGACGCCAGAATAACTAGCAAAGGCGTGGTATGTAGGTACTTATCCAGGCGAAAGTTGCAAAGAGCCCAACCACTACAAAATGTACGTACGTTTAGTTTTTAGAATGTTATTTTTAATTACTTATAATGTTCCTACCTACCTATCTACATATTTTTTTTAGTTTAGTCTAGTGACTAGTTGCGTAGAACTGCAATAGATAGTACGCAATGCGTGCAACTGTACGCATAGTGCAGTTTTGGTGAATTATTAAAGTTACCATACACTATAGACACAAAATGTTTATTGTTGAATTTATATCAATATATCATTACGTCCAGCAATAACTTTAATTAATAAACTACCGTTCAAACGGACCACCACAGGACCACAGCGCTACTATAATAAAACCTTTGATGAAGAACAATTAACAAAGTATTAGATGGAGTTGTTAGAGCTCCCAATTAACCTCCCGTGTTCATGTCTGCTGTTACTTATTGCGTTATTTATTAATAGAAAGTGTGATTACTCTCTAGAGAAACTCGTAACTACACGTGTCTTGCAGTTAAGAAGATGGCTACTAAAATTGCACTACCGTAATCATGACAGATCTTTGTGGTTTGTTAAACACCAACGTTGGAAGTGCGTTTAAGCCTAAGTGAGTTTAATGATGCTACCTAGCGGTCTGTGGGAGAGAATTGCAGTAATGACACTTATTATAACGCAGATGAGATGGTTAGAGATCTATGTAAATGATAAACATTTACGTCACTATTATTACTCATAGTGTAGTGTCATATTATGTGCCGCCATGCTGAAAAATATCGGAGGACATTAATTTCTTACAAACCTAAGTAGCCCCAAACTAAGTTTTTTTTAGTATGGAAGCCAGATAGCTGTTATGATACTCTTGTAATCGTAAATACATGCCAATGATACATAGAAACACCCAGACACAGAACAAATATTTGTATACATCACACAAATATCTATTTGATTGGGTGGAAGTCGCACCCACGACCTTGAGCTTCGCAGGCAGACTTACTGCCAAATAACCCACGAGGCCAGCCATACTTAGCCTTATTTTTTAATTTGCCTATACACACTTTATTGTTCACAACACAATAATAAATAAACAATAATACACAGTAGGTACATTTTTTGAACTTGTGAAGCACTGTGGCTGGGTGTTCTATTATATCAGCTATCTGGCCGCTATCGTGTACAAGCTTTGCTTAGTTTGGGGTCAGATGGTGTTGTGTGTGAATTGTCCACCAATATTTATTTATTTATTTTTAAACGGCGACCATATTGCTTATAGCAATCTACACGTTAACGATTTATCTAAATCCGCACCTCTTTTATTAAAATGTCATCTAATTATCAGTAACGATTGTACCTACTTTAAGAACTGGAGTACCTACACACGTATAACATAGCCAACTTTTGATTTCTGTACATTTTTTATGCCTGCAATATCTGTAATTAAAATGGGTCCAGTAGTTTCGAAGTTTATCGGTTACAGACAAATTAAGATTAAGTAGTTAAGTAGTTACCTTAAGATTTAGTTTATGTAGCTATATAAGTAATCACAATGTTACTTTGAATAAGTATGTAGTATGTATTGTACAGTTGTTTGTATGCGTGTGTTCCAGAACCAATAACTGATGAAGAGATATCTTGCATCCTGCGCGTGTACGAAGACTCCCTCGAATGCGAGTACAAGTACACTTACTCGGCCGTCAGTCAAGCCATGGTGGCGATGGAGATCCTGGTCCGCTCCAAGGAATGCTTCCAGCCCACGAGCGCGCGGCTGATGACCAGCGGCCTGGTCATCATGGCTTGCGTTGTGGCTGCTGGTCTTATTGTTATACTCGGTACTAAATCTTTTGTCTTTGTCCTACACATCAACGTATCTCATAGGATTGTATTAGTTAGTTTATTTTATTTTAACACGCTTTTATTAGCTTCATTTGTAACTAACTATGTATGTAAGAAAATCTTGGAATCTTAATTTGACCCACTTCCCAGTCTTCGATTAGAATGAAGTTTTGCACACGCTCTGAGTTCTGATGACAACATATGACTAGCTAAGAAACATTATTACAAATCCAATAATTGGCCTCCCCAAGATGGCGGACTGGCTGTTTGAAATCCACCCCCATAATATGAATATCAAATGAAAGGGTTTGCTGTCAGGAATACGAAAAAAATCACATGACTTAAATCGGATATGGCGGACGTCCAAGATGGCTTTTGTCATTTTTAGTGCGTGCTAAAAGCGTGTTTTTTAGTTTTTTAAACTATTATTATTTCGGATTATAACAACACTGCACAACAATTTATTAAGAAAGGATTCTTCAGATACCATACCTTCCATTAGTCACTCATTACCAAGTACCATAGATCTCGTGATAGACAATGGCCAAACCATAGGTTTGACGCGGCCGCATAATGATAGAGCGGCGGCCGCACTCAGTCACCTACATACATACATAAACAGCCCACTAAATGTTCCTACTGACTCCATTGAAGTCTTAAAACACTTTCATCAAAGACTGACTCGGGACTTTCTCTCGTAAGGACATAATCCACCACGCTGGCCCAGTGTGGCAGTCACCTACACATTTTTATAAATTATCTCTTGCCACATCGCCCTGTTAAATAAGAAGTATCTTCTATAATATTACCTGGAATAATGTATCTATTTCAGGAGTGAAAAGTGCTCAGATCGTTTCGGACCGGCGAGCGTACGCCAAGTTCCTGAAGGAAGCCCAGGAGAGCAGAAAGCACATGCAAGAACTCAACCCGCTCTACATATCGCCGATCTCGGAGTTCAGGCTGCCTGAGTCCTATCCTAGGGATAAGAACGATTAGATTAAAAAAAACAGTTATTAGTTTGATTCTGACATCACGCAGTATTGAGACATCTTTTTGCCTACATGTATATGCTAATAAAACACAAATTTGTAGACGCTAAACATAGAATTTTTATCTATGCCACATCATAAGGGAGAAGAGTTAAAGTATTTAGTCTGTAAATTTTTGTTTTCCAATAATATTGTGGAAAAATTTATTATTAATGTAAATCAACGGTAAAAGTCTGAAATATTAATATTTCACGATTTAATTGCCAGGACGTAGCTACTTTATTGTTTTAAATAAATGCTCAGTTGAAGCAGGAAATATGTCATTATGGTTAAGTTCACCTGATAAGAATGGAGGAAAGAGGAAACCCGGCCAGAAAAATAAGGAGACTATGGAACTAGCTCAATGCTACAAGACGTCTTGAATCTAAATGTATGTAGGTAACGAATAGTTTGGTTTATACTCAGCATTCAAGTTATTGTTTGTAGTTCCTTTTCACCTTGCATCATTGAAGGCAACAATGTAAGATTGTATATATAGATTGTTGATATTTACGGTAATGTTTTCCGATTGGACAACATTGATTGATATCAAATTTTTAACCGACTTGCAAAAAAGTCTCCTCAAAAGGTCCTCAATTCGGTTGGATATGTTGTTTTGTGTGTATGTTACGCGATACTTAGCTCCGCCGATTGTGAATCAATTTTGTGGTTATTTTTTTGTTCAGTAGAGCTTATAGATGGTTCCATATAAATTTTATCGAAATCGGTGTTGCAGTTTCTGAAATATCAACAAAATACTAAAATTTGCGTACTTTTTTATCATCTTGATGACATTATCGTAGAAATATTGTCTGGGTTTAGTTTTAAATTTTAGTCAGCGTTTGTTTTTTTGGAGAAAATCAAGTAGGTATTATTTTAATTGTACTCTGTCAGTAACATAATACTTATAATTCTGTTAAAAATCTATTAATTCCAAATTTTCCATACTGCTTGCTTGTTCGATCAAAATATTTTGTTATCAAATTGTTATTAGTATAACTACAAGTTATTTTCGTTAATTATAATCGTAGTTTAGATGGAATTTGTATAATTAAATAAGTAAACTGGCACCATGAGTTAATCATTGAAATGAACTCTGGTAGATAGTACCTACAGCGTAAAAAGTGTCATATATATTTGCGTATATTTTAGTGTGTATGTGTACTCCCTCCCTTTTTCATAAAAGTCTGTTATGACAATTTTTAACAACAGACGAGATGGCAGTAGACAACAAATCTATAATCGAAACAAAAATGTTTCACTAGTATCTATTGTTCTGCGTGCTTTTTTAGGTTTATACTTGAACACCATCAAATTCTCGTCTGATGGTGAATAAACATTTTCAACCATTACACCCAAATGTAACTGACGTTTATGAATAAGATAGGTAGATAGAGATAGCATTAATATTTTTTAGTTTGTTGAAATGTATTTATAAACACTTATTATGTTTAAGTACTGAGATGAAGAAGGTGCTACTTAGGTACTAGAGGAGCGTAGAAACGTTAAGTTTGAAATAATACCTTTGACTAGTCTGCTAAATATGTAAAACTTAGTTTGTACTTGACTCAGGGTTACCTCATTCGTAATTGTTAGATAATTAATTTTAATTGTGTTTGTTAACCAGTGATTCATACCTCTAACACCTTTAAGTAAATTGCTTATTTAGTTCTAGTAAATTATGTTTTAAGTAAATAAATGTAACTTAGCTCCTGCTTTCCGTTTGCGGATTTGCTTCGGCCCGTCAATGTTTTGTATTTTTTTATATTTAATTAAAAACCTGATTATTTTGATCAATTATAGCTTGATTAAAACAGTTTCAAGTATTATAAAATTATAAGTACAATGTTTTTTTCGATCCAAAAGTGGAACCCAATTAAAAGAACAAATTAGTTCAATGTCTTTGGTCTCTGCGCCCAATATTAATAGAGGTCTCTATTGCACTGCAGTACGTAATAAAGTACATATATTTAACTATAGGTAGGTATTTTTACCTATCACGACTATCCACAAAACTATTATAATTAGTTATGGGACACCTATCTTGGGATTATTGAGAGGTGGAATAGATCCCCGATTTTACGAAGCAGTTTCAAAGATACCTTTGTATAAATATCCGATCTAATATATCCAAAGGCAAACGATCGCGTGGTCGTTCACCAACCAGATGGACCGATCAAGTGAAAGACTCATCGTCCTCCAAATTTTACGCGGTCGTGAGAGACGCGCTGGACTGAAACCGGGTGGAGGCAGATCATCCGCTCTAGATATAACCCCGATGCTGACCACGATCCTCAGAAATGAGGGACCGCCCATAGAGAGAGAGAGAGATGTATAAATATGATGTATGAAACTGCGTCGAAATGGCGAGGACTCATTCCATTGTAAAACTGCGGTAAATATCCTGTTAAAACATTAATATCTATTTCTAATAATGTATCAGGAGCGGATTCAGGGGGCTAGGTCTAGTACCTAGATGGACCACTGATTAAAAAGCATGCGTGTACTAATCGCACAGTTTTGTGACATGACCACGACTATGTGACCTCCGTGACCATGAAACTCCCCCTGGAGCCAAAGCTGGATCCGCCCTTGTCATGTATATCGTCTAAAGCTAACTCTAAAACCTTTTTATGATGCACATTTTTAGTGTAATACTTTTTTATTTAGAAGTTGTAAATGAGTACCTATTAAATAAGGTATTTAGAAGGTTATTTCGAACGCATATAGCGAATAAATAAGTACATCAATAAACTTGCGGACACATCAGTAAAAAACAAAATAAGTAGGTACCTACAGTGCGCATACAATGAGCATAATTTTGCATATCCTGGGAAACGTGTTGAAAACAAATAAATTATATTATTTTAATATTTTCCACGTGTCAATATCCAAAAATATTGACTTTTACTCTTTTACGCACTGTAAACCTACTTGAAGAACAGGTATTTACTAAGTAGGTATTTCTTTGGTCGGATAAATAATAATTTCATCAAACCTCGAAGTTTATAGAGATTTTATATCGATTAAGAGAATGTATAGTCATAAATAGTTTCCAGTTAAAAAAAAATATACTTATAGCTAACGTTAAGTTGTTTTGCATCGAGATACTTAAAAGCACATAATATATGTATAAGTAAATGCAAATAAGATAATTTATTAAAAATGTTTGATCTTATAACGTTTTTTTTTTCTTTTTATTAACCATTTCAGCTATCTATTGGTTCAAGAACAATATAATTTATATTGGACTCTGCACTAAATAACTTAACAAATAAGTACCTACCTGGAGTTCTCCTTTATATTATGTCTTTTTGTAAAATAAATTACCTAAGCATAAAAAACGACCATAATCTTTTGACATCTTCCAATTACTTTTTGTAAATTTGATGTGTAGGTATGGGATGAGAATTAATTGTAAAGTATTTTGCCGTAATCAGTATTGGGCCGTGCTGGGGGCTTGCACGCCCCAATCATCATTTTTAATTGCGGTTTATGTTCCAGTGTACACTATAATCCGGATTCACTAGTCTTTATTTATATAATAACTAGCGGCCCATTCCGGCTGCGCTCGGATATTGTCATTTAAAGATTATTAATCGAAATAAAAACTATCGTATCTCTCAAGTTGGACCAGACTGCTCGCGGTGTGCCGATTTAATTTAAAATCGGTTAAGTAGTTTAGGAATCCATCGTGACAGGAGATTTATATATATTAAGAAGATAAGTATTCCGTGTTTGTATTTAAACTCTTCCTAAATGGCTGGTGAATTCCATGGACTGCACGGCGTACCAACGTGTCCATTATTAAGGAGCTACGAATTATTAAAAGGGTATCCACGGTTTGTTTCCAGCGAATCTTCAAATATTTTGGACACGTCGCTCGTAGGGACGCTGACAATCTCGAAAACCTTATGGTAGTCGGCAAGGTCGATGGGAAAAGAGCACGTGGTCGATCACCTACCCGTTGGTCAGATGTGGTAAAGACGTTCACTGGATTACCAATAGCCGAAGCACTTAGGACCGCCGAGGACAGAAAGACATGAAAGAGCATAGTGCATCGGGTGATTAATACCTCAGACGCGACCTTCAACAATGAATATAACGACTGAGAAGAGAGAAATGGCTGGACCGATTTAGATGAAATCTTTTGTGTGTTCAAATGGTTCTGAGAATAATTAATTTTAATTAAGGTATTTTTGTGATTAATATGTGTGTACAGGACCACATCTGTCGGATCCGCTAGTTTAGGTACTATAACTTTGGAGGGGGTGAATAAAAAGGTTATCGTCATCATCCACAGCATTCTATATCCCACTGCCTGGTATAAGCTTTTCTCCTTCTGTATCATCGGTCTTGAACTAAGAAAGAGTCTTTTCACTAAATATTAACCTGAATAATAAAATGAAAGGTAGAAAACAAATAAAATACCATAATTTCAGTTTCAAATCTCTTTTCGAGTATCACCAAATTGCCCGATGCACGTACAAATACTACAAAAATTAAGACACTCATTTCTTAATTACAATATTTACAATCGAACTGTTAAAAATCACAAATAAATTGACGATTCAACTTGTTGCTACATACTCTTAACCATATTAAACCATATATGTATACATAGGTATAGACACAGTTATGTTACCTATAAAATAATGGATAATAACTTTTCTTGTGACAAATCAATATAGTATAAATTTAGGTTTAAAAAATAACTATCCCATTCCACCACAGCAAAATGTTCACTAATTAGGTAAGTACTTAACCTTTTGACCGCCAGGGCAAAATTGCATTTCCATGCCATGTACGCCAAGAGTACGCCATAGCCAGCGAGCAACACGGAAGGGAGTAGGCATACACAGCGTTTCCCCTCTGTCAAAGTACAAGTCCGCGTGGACCATGGAGTTTGATAATATACTGTGGCGTGAGGGCGGGGCTAGATTTGTGAATGGTGCTTTATTTTTTATGTGTTAGTGATTTGGTTGTGTGAGTATGATCGGCAATGGATCGGTACAGGTATGTTTTGTATGTAACAGTGCGGCTTTGCGCTAGTGTGCAACTTCCCCTCCCGCAAGAAATGACAGAAAGATTTGAACAATATTTTTTAGCTAAGGCTACTCCCTTCCCTGTTGCTCGCTGGCCATAGCAGAACATTAAAAAAAATAGTGCTGTCACCAATTGATATCTATCTAACATACAATATTTTGATATGGTGCGTTTTTAGTCACGTCGTTGGCGCACAAGGGTCGCTAGCACTTGTCAAGTATAGGTGACTCTGGCGGTCAAAAGATTAACTGAGCAAAAAACAGTTTAATCTTATATAACATAGATTACAAACAGCAGACGCACGCCTAATAATATTCAGTATACAGCATGTACACGTCTTACTTATTGTTAATCGCTAAAATCACATTCATAATCCTTAATACTTATATTAATGCAAACTTAGTTTGACTAAGTACCACAGTAGTAAATGAAATCATAACAAAAATCAAATGCTGTCGTTTTTATGAATCACATTTATGTAATTGATTTTGCAGGTAAAGGGGAGTTTTACCGAATAAGTTGTACTGGAATGTTAATTTGTACAATTCTGTTAAAATTAATAGTGTGAAACAATATGAAGTTTGTAAAAATAATTGTAGTGCTCGCATTTGGTTTTCATTTTTCCGAACTACCGCCACAGTCGGTTTAACGTTTTGGGTATCTACTTATTTATTTTTAAGCTTACCTCAACCAATCCTTAAGATACGAGGGGCTTCGTCAAAAGATACTTATAGCTATTTTACAGCTACTATCACATAGATCCTTTGACGATCATAATCTGTACACTACAAGTGATTACTTTTTCGATCCCTCAGAGGGGTTAAGGTTTTTTGACGGTTCAGCCTAAAAATCAGTCAGTACGTACGTCGTATTGACGAAGTCCCTCTTTCTTTATTTGAACACTAAAATGAGAGTGGATCACATGTGTCTATCGTGGAGCGGTTGGGGCATGAGTGGGACAGGTCTGGAGTCCCGTGCGCCCTGCTTTGTGTCGACAGAGTCGAACTCAGGGAGGGGCTCGACGTCGCGGGCGGGCGGGGCGCCGTGCGAGGTGGCGTGGGGCGCCGCGTCCGGCACCAAGCGCCGGATCAGGTCCGACATGCACGACCACGGCACCAACCTGAAATTAGGAATTATTGTTATTCTCCCATTGCAGAGCAAAGGCCTCTCTCCCCTCCCTCCAATTTTCCCGGTCCAGAGCAACACACACGCACTTCTAAATAATACAATGTCGAGTAAAAAAGACTTTACCAGTAACGCCCCGCGACTTTGCCTGCGTAGTTACCGATCCAGTTATTTTTCTGCGGTTTTTTTTAGATTTTTCAGTTTAACGTATACGATTTCTTCATGTCCCCAGTGGCATCTTTATCCTTTTTATGATTTTATGAACTCTTTTGAGTTCATAAAATTGAGCTCACAGCACTGTCATATGCATATGTACGAGTACATACTTGCTCTGATTCATACTCGTATCTCTGATAGGTACAAAGAACAGAATCCTGCAGCTACATTTTCACGTATGGCGCTGCAAACTTATTATTTACATTACAATTACGTATTAAGGGGCGTCATACATGAAATCAGCTACTAATTGTTGGCAAAACTATTGTTACATAAATTCTACCTACTACTAATAAGTAAAAATACAAACAGTTAGCGGTAGCAATAAACCTAAAATTAATGACCATAACATTATCTTAGGAATTCCGATAACATCCTGCATTCCTTCAGGCTAGGAACCGAATAATTTTTTTTTATGGCTGCTGGAGGAATATACTCGTATTAAATTATAGAAGCAAAGCACCATTAAACAACAATGACTACAATGGACTATGTCGGGTCGGTTACCGTGTGGTTACCGTCAGTAAATGGCAGATTACACTGCTGAAAGTATTTATTTTATGGCACTGGATGATAGGGGGACGGACTCAGGTGGATTGTAAACCACAATAAAAATGACCTAATGAATAAACTAATAAGTATATCGAATTTGTATGCGTGTGTTTGTCTGTGGCATCGCAGCTCCCGAACGAATGAACCGATTTTGATTTTTAAGGTGGGAACGCACTGGGCGACGCGACGCGACGCGACGCGCCGCGGCCAAATCGTCACAGATCACTATAAAGACTCCGCGCCACCACTTGTGACCGTTGGCGAAAGGAGCCACTGTCGTATTCCACAATGACAGATGAAACCTATGATATTATAAAGGCTTAGTTCAATAATTTCGCCAAAGTACTTCAGTGATGGCACGGAGTCTACTACTAGCACAGATAAGTAAATCTTGAAGCTGCCGTCATTTTCGAGATATTATTAAATGTCACTGTCAGTGAATCAGTGACAAACATTACTGTTACGAACTGTGTTGCCAAACGATACGAGTTAATACGATTTAAATCGTATTTATAAGATCTATTTGGCTCATGTACGATGTACGATTGCAAAGTCGAAATCGTACGCAAAATATACGATCTTTTGAATGGAATTTTACGAAATTAACAATCACCATAAATTAGTTTTTGAAGTGAAAACTTCTTCAGGCGCGTCTCGACAAGTTTTTCGTGGGGGGGGGGGGGTAAATTGATTTCTAACGTTACGCTCGGGTATGATAAGAAATCTTCGGGTAAAAACGGGACCTTAAAATTACTTATCTGTGCTAGTAGTATATTGTGATCTGTGACTATTTGGCCGCGGCGCGTCGCGTCGCGTCGCGTCGCCCAGTGCGGGCGCACCATTAAGATGAATTATGGTGCGCCCGCACTGGGCGACGCGACGCGACACGACGCGCCGCGGCCAAATAGTCACAGATCACAATATACTACTAGCACAGATAAGTAATTTTACGTTCCTCATTCATTCTATGCTGCCATATAAAAAAATTTACAAAACTGGCCAAGTGGGCTTTGACATTTTGTGACCTTCGAAACGGAACACAGTGATTGTTGCAAATTACTGCTTGGCCGTAGAATAACTAGCAAAGATGGTAGTTCCCCAGGGGGACTCTGCAAAGAGTCCTACCACTACTAAACTATCTATGGGTGTTGAGCGCTTTGCAGTGTTAGGTAATGATTTAGACTTAAAGAGTCCAAATCATGTTCAAACGCTGCGTGACGCTAGGTTGTTATGGCTTGCCATCCATGTTCTGCTAATCCTGTCGCATTATACATATGCCTCACTTTATACAGGATGAAACATTATGGCGTTAAGATATAGTTATATCAAACTTTTTCAGTTTAGAAAACTGTTAGGTTTATTCCGAAACTTGATCAAAAACAACTTCAACTGGTTGCATAGCCAAATTGACAAGATAATACCACAATTTAACTATATATCGACTGTGTTAACATTAAAACGCTATATATTTATAAAGGAACTACGTAGAGATATTCCGGTATGCATTCATAAAGCAATCTACATTTAAGAAGTTCAGTTCGATTAACTCTTTTGTTGTTAGACCATCTTGTTTTACTTTTCACACTAAAACAAAATGGCAGTCATAGGAACTGCCGATAGAAGTGAAAACTTATAACTCAGAATGGCCTCGTGGCTTAGTTGGTAGTAGCTCTGCCTGCGAAGCCAAGGGTCGCGGGTTCGATTCCCACCCAGTGCAAATATTTGTGTGATGAATTCAAATGTTTGCACTGTGTCTGGGTGTTTCTATGTATAATAAGTATGTATTTAAAAACTATATAAGTATTATATCAGATATCTGGCCGCCATCACACAAGCTTTGCTTAGTTTGGGGCAGATGGTGTTGTGTGTGAATTGTCCACCAATATTTATTATTATTATTGTTATAGAATTTGATAGCTTACCTTGGAAACTACACGGATGTAACTGGAGGGCGTTGCCTCGTCATCTTGGCATTGCGTCTAGAATGCGTCAGCATTTCCCATTGGCTGACGCATTTCTAGATGCCCAATCGCCAAGGTCCCGTTTTTACCCGAAGATTTCTTATCATACCCGAGCGTAACGTTAGAAATCAATTTACCCCCCCCCCCCCCCACGAAAAACTTGTCGAGGCGCGCCTGAAGAAGTTTTCACTTCAAAAAATAATTTATGGTGATTGTTAATTTCGTAAAATTCCATTCAAAAGATCGTATATTTTGCGTACGATTTCGACTTTGCAATCGTACATCGTACATGAGCCAAAAAGATCTTATAAATACGATTTAAATCGTATTAACTCGTATCGTTTGGCAACACAGTTCGTAACAGTAATGTTTGTCACTGATTCACTGACACCGAAATAACACTAATAATATCTCGAAAATGACGGCAGCTTCAAGATTTACTTATCTGTGCTAGTAGTAGACTCCGTGCCATCACTGAAGTACTTTGGCGAAATTATTGAACTAAGCCTTTATAATATCATAGGTTTCATTTGTCATTGTGGAATACGACAGTGGCTCCTTTCGCCAACGGTCACAAGTGGTGGCGCGGAGTCTTTATAGTGATCTGTGACGATTTGGCCGCGGCGCGTCGCGTCGCGTCGCGTCGCCCAGTGCGTTCCCACCTTTAATCGGTGGTGTTCTTATCTACATTATATGTTTCATGAAAATCGATTGAGCCGTCTCATACTCATTGATTCATACTTTCTGGACATGTCATAATAATAATTATGAAATTTCAAAATGATGACCTCTTTTATTAGTTGCTGTAGGAATCTAAGACGCAAAAGTTTGTTTTTTAGTGTTTATTGCAATAAGATAAAATAACAATGGCAAATATGATTATTTATATTATTCCTAAGATAATGTTTTGGTCATTAATTTTAAGTTTATTGCTACCACTTACTGTTATTGTGTCTAAATAACAATGGTAAATATGATTATTCATATTTGCCATTGTCATTTTATCTTATTACCTGTGTAAACAGATTCGTTGCCTTTTTGTGAATGACGTTACCAAGTGTTCGAATAAATTAATTGAATTGAATAGTATGAAAACTAACGTGGTTATTACACATTTTAAACAAATACACGGGCAACTCACGTGATGCATAGTCAGTAGGCTCTGGGCCGGGAGGAGGCGGCTTAGGCAAATGACGATGTTGAGTCGATTACTCGCGAAATCCCAAAACCGGTAGTGATCGGCTCAACAGACGACCACTAGAATTAGGTTTAAAATGTTCCCAACTCCCCCCTATTTTCCTCTTCTCCTAATCCAAGAAATATGTAAAAAAAAAGATCAAAAATGACAAATATCACGTACCCCGGAGTCTGTGGAGTGGCTACTTATTTAAAAAAAAAAAAACATATATATAGTCAGTCTAATTCGACATTGTTTGGGTCAGGGTCGTTGTAGGAGTGCGAAAAGTGACCCTGACCCTGACCCCTGGCCACGCAGGAGAAATCTGTGGGGGTTTTAGCCGGTAGGGGCACCATTTGATATCCCATGGTGTCGAGCCCGACATACCCCACCATGTCCCTGCATGGTGGGCATACGTAAAAGTATTTCCCAAACATAGAAAAAAAAAAAGTTCGACATTGTAGGTTGCGGTCGCGCCCGGGGTCCTTTTTCAGGAAGAGTGCAAGCGCGCGACCGCTCCTCTTTTGGCACTACTCTTTCTATGTTTTTAATTTTATCTTTAATGTATACTTGTTTTACCATTTGAAGGGCAGAAGCAGCTGGAAGTAGCCGGGTATGAGTGCGAAGGGCTCGTCGGTCCGTATCGCGAGGATCACGCGGTCAGCGACCTCGTTCGAGTTCAGTTGGGGCACGAATCTGAAACGGAACGAGTTATTCGACTTCATAATATTATTTACTGTATTCTTACCTCAGAGATTTAGCCTAAATCTAAATATGTATAGAAAATATCATTGTTTATAGGGTCATGTAGCTTCATCATCATCATCATCAGCCGCAAGACGTCCACTGCGGAACATAGGCCTCCCCCTAGATTTCCACAACGAACGGTCCTGCGCAACCTGCAACCAGCGGTTTCCAGCGACCTTTGTGAGGTCATCTGTCCATCTAGTGGCCGTCCAACACTGCGTCTTCCAGTTCGTGGTCGCTACTCGAGAACTTTTCTTCCCCATCGGTGGTCAGTTCTGCGAGCGATGTGGCAATGGGCACATTGCCACTTCAGCTTGCTTACTGCGGCTTTCCCCGCGCAGTTCACGTTTACGATATTTTCCCTTCAGCTACTTTCGTAACAGACTTTCCCGTGATAAAAATATGTGCTATTACAGAATATTATCTTATCTAGGTGTGTTCCAAATTTGAACCCGATCCGTTCATACGTTCCGAAGTGATTGAGCAACAAACATCCAAGCAACTAATCATCCAAACGTTCGCATTTATAATATTAGTAGGAAGTAGGATATTATATGACAGGTTTTGTGGCTCATTTGATAGTGAGTCTATCCACAAAGCCGAAGGTCATGGATTCGATTCCCAACAATCCCATCCAACACACACACCTATGTGATGGAACCAATAAATGACGTTATTCGATAAAATGGATGTTTGCTTTGGGTCTGGGTGTTTATAAATAACATAAGTATTATTATTAACATGTAATTACTTATTTACCTATGAATAGTCGCCCAGTGGTTGAATTGATCATGGTGGTGCATAGTGGTGAAAACTTGACGGTAAAGCAATATTAATGTATCCTAAATATGACCACATTTATATTACACATATTTATTTATTTAGTAGTGGTAGGACTCTTAGCAGAGTCCGCCTGGGGAAATACCACACCTTTGCCAGTTATTCTGCCGCCCAGCAGTAATGGGCAAACATTACTGTGTTCCGGTTTGTAGGGCAATATTTCCAGATAAATTACAGGGCTCAGAGATATAACGTCTAAGATCTCTGTGTGACGAGCGCAGTGCAGTGCTAGGTAATGATTTGGACTCTTCGTGTTCCAATAGCTGCGTGTCACTGTGCTGTTATGTGGCAGGCATGTTGCTTACTATCAGGCACATGTCCTGTTCGTCTCGCCACTATTTATTTAAAAAAAAACATACTTTTACAACAATAACCAAAAGATTAAAAATGCGTGTGAGCCAAATACATGGCAGTGAATTTTACGTAAATAATTCATAAATAAATTAAGGATTCTGCAGTTTTTCTTCAAGTAAATATAAGAACTTAAACTATAAATAAGAGTACGAAATTTCATACGCCTTCGTCCACAATATTTTCGTAAAAAGGAGTACAAAGTTTTTGTCTCACGTATTAATAAAATACATAGATTTATTATATACCTATATTACCTATGTTATCTGGCTTAAAGATAACAGCTCAGCTTGTTTGGGGCGAATGTTGAGTTAAAAACGTAAATATTTAACATGCATTATGCAGGTACATAAATGTTAACGTATTCAATAATATTTATGTATACGAGGAAAAAAGATAGGTGAAAAGCGCGCAGCTAAATAAATATTTTCTCACATTGTTTTATTCCATAAATATGTAACAAACATGTGTTCATTAGGTATGCAAAAATGAACAGAATTAAAATCCGACGTTTGAAAGACATGAGATTGTGTACTAGGTAAGCTGAATAGGCCGCGTTCTACTGATAACTTTTACTATACGTCCAAAATAAATAAAACAACGACTTATTAGTGTTGTTATTGTTTAAATTGTATTAGCCTCCACAATAAATAATATTGTTTCTCTATTTAAGAAATTAGTCCCACTGTCCAAGTTGTTTATACCTCAAAATAACCTGTATTTTGTCCTCTTTTTGACTGTTTTATTTGCATATTAGTTGTACGCTATGTACATGCAGGTACTTCACATTTATAAGCTTGAAATAAACACATTTGTACCTAGACCTACATGCGGAACGCAGTCATAACTATTTTCTGATCTGAGACGCAGTGCCGTCCAGCAGAAAGCACAGGGCTATTAATATATTGAAGACTAGCAGTGCCCCGCGGTTTTACGTACGTAGTTCCCATTTCCTTTATTTTCGTCTATGTGCCATTCCAAACCATAATTTAACTTTGTTCCAAATTTCAATCAGATCCGTTCCGACGTGATTGAGCAACAAACATCCAAACTTTCACATTTGCAATATTAGTAGAATTAGTTTATCAGTAAGTATGGACCTGCGCCCTTTGCGCTAGACCAAATATCGATAGGCAGTAGACAACATTTGAGTCGCAACTGCAATAGGTGCTCCATATAAAGAAGTAGGTACTACGTCTTACTTGGGCAACCGGTAAAACCTTCATTTTACATGTAAAGTAACAACCTAAATCTGCACTAAAATAAATAAATATTATTACCTTGAGTTCACTTCCTCGAACATGCCCGTAGCACGGATGAAGTAAGGACAGATAAGTGAGGTGCGCACTCCTTTGATGCCTTTAGATTCCAGTTCTACTCTCAACGCTTCGTCGAAGCCGCAGGCAGCCGACTTCGAAGAGCAGTAGTCGACGAGCTTAGCGACGCCGACGTAGCCTGCCATTGATGCGATCGTCACTATGTGCCCGTCATTCTGCTCTATCATGTTTGGTAGAAATGCTTTCGCCGTCTGAAATAAAGGTAAATTTGCATATGATTGCTGTGTATTTATGGGTAGTTATAACATAGACTCGATAGTTATAGGATTTAGGAAGGTAGCTTGCTAAAACAATGAACTTGTATGATGTTTTTGAAGCGAACACTTCTTTTGGCGCACCGCATACAGATTTTCCGTGGGCTGTGAATTGAACGCAAGCGTCACGTTCGTAAATAAAAGAACTATTCGGGTAAACTCAGATGATGTAGATGGCCATGGTCACGGCCACGCCCTCCGGTTTCACCTGTGTTGTTTCCAAATTGAGCTTTCAAATTCTGAGTTATTAATTTTCACTTCTATAGGCAGTCCCTATGACTGCCAATTTAAACACTACAGTTTAGAATAATAGGTATACATGTTTACACTCGATCATCCATCCAGCCATCTCGCCGGATGTTAAGCGATGAAACGGGCTAAGAAGAAGCACGCTTACATAGAAAAAAAATATCCAGTCTCGATTTGAAAACACCAAGATTGTAACCACTGGCACTGGGACAAATCCTCTCAGGCGTCGCGTTACACAGCCTAGACGTTCTTATCACAAAAGTGGAGTCAAACCCTTTGGAACGTCAAACATGATGCCACTTTTTTTAGCTACGAGCACAGTTTAATTAATATAGGTATCTTCAGACAGCAAAAAGTACAAGGGGGTATTAAATCAAGCAGGTCAAATATGATAGCTGAGCGGGAAGAAAAGCAGAGTTCCAAACGACAAGACTTAATACGATCCTTTCTCAGTACTTCTATATGCAATCTCTGCAAATGTACGAGAATGGTAGGTACATGAAGCGAACTATTAGTTTACGTTTGCTTTTTTGATGGTATGGAAAAATATCATCGGCAAACTTGTCGGATATAAATACATACTTGTGTCATCTCAGGCGGGACAAGGGCAGAACAGGTAAACTTTAGTTTATATTGATTCGAAATAATGAATGTATTATTATTTATTATAAAACCAGCTATTAATAATTTATTTATTACCGTCTTTATCCTCTATCTCTGGATATCACCTCTACAAACTTATAATTCAAATGGACTTAATTACTAGTCTTGCTGTATTAGATTTCAGACGGTCTTTCGTAAACCACAGAAACAATACAAACCTTTGATAAACCATGAAGTAAGCCAAACTTTACTTCCACACACCAAATTTTACGAAATTAACTGTTAGATATCATGATTAAATCGTTCAAAACGAACGTAAAAAACGTTGACGTTTCTATACTTTTAGTAGGATGAATAGGTAATTTAGTTACTCCATTAAAATCTTTACAATTAATTTCAACTATTAATAATAGTAACTATATCTACTCTACAAACCATTTTTAGCATTAGAAAACTTACCCAGAAATGAGCTAAGATATTGACATCGAATGTCCTCTGTATTAGATGATCGGGCGTATCCAACAGGTATTGTCCTGAGACTACTCCGGCATTATTAACCAGTAGATTAACCTGTAAAACAATAAAACATTAGATGGCAAGACAATAATTATTTTAAAATATCGATCTGGTAAAATTGGGTATCCATGTGAATCTGGTTCTATCACTATTATTCTTTTGTTTCATTTACGAGTTTCACTACCACTACCTCATTAAATTTAGCGATGTGATCTCTTCATGGTCAAAATAGGTGCGTGACTTTGGGCTATCTTGGATAAGCGTGTTACTTACAACCAGGAGCTATATTATATATCTTGCTTGTTCTGTCACTCTGATAAACTAGGACAATATTAAAAATTTTAAGAAACTTCGAGAAACTAATTTTGGCTTGAAACTATCTTAGACAAACCAATAAAAAATCCATCCATTCGTTTCATTTCACAAGTACATTCGTGTAGGAGCTGCAATGCCACTGAATCACAGATAGAAACCTCATATTTAAATAAATAAAACACAAAGTAAACCTCTATTGTGTGGTGGCTGTTATCTTAATAAATAACCATAGTACATTTTTAGTATTTTACTCGTCAACCCCTTTCATTTGATACACATAATGAGGGAGATAAGAAAACATATTTTGTTACGACGCCGACGCGACGCGACGGTCCAATCTCGGACTAATTATCGCCAAACATTAAAAGATTTCCAACTAATTCATCTAACTTTCAATCAAAATAAAGTAAATACGGTTCATACGTTTGGGAGCATCAAAGCCACAAACAGACAAATACATAAATATCAAATGTATAACAACTTTTTCGTTGAGAGTTAAAAAAAGATATTCATGATTGTGATTACAATTCCAACGTTAATATCAAGGGTAAATAATACATCCAATCTGTATTATAAACCTTGAGATCTTTAGAACGTGAAGGGGTAATAAATAAATAAATGCTACCATGCCTTACAAAACAGAATTGTGCATAAAGGATGTAAGAACGAAACAAGCCCGTTAAAGCATTATCATTACGAACGATTGAAATCCTACTAACATTAATTTTAAACGTGAAATTTTGGATGTTTGTTGCTCGATCACATCGAAACGCCTGAACGGATCGGTTTGAGATTATGAACACTCATAGATTAGTCTGATTTTTTTACCTCATGAAAATTACGGAAACTACGCGGGTAAAACCGCGGGACGCTGCTAAACTTACAACGTCCATAAACTGTTCGACTGTTCCATATAAAAACGACTGAGCGTATGTAGCACCTGATATAATAACTAATGTATCAGTTTTCTGCTCTCCTGGTAATATTTGTTCATAATAATTAAAACTATAGTATGATTCTTTCAGCTCCGAACACCATTTCTACATAATTAGCGAATTATAAGATTTAAAACTTCCAAAGTTGTGGATAAATCAAAAAGAAATTTAGAGAGAATAAGAAATTGTCTCGCTACAAAAAGTAACATACGAGCTATTACAGACTGTAAACTAACTGTGTTCCAAATTTAAACCAGATCCGTTCAGCCATTCCGACATGATAGACCAACAAACAAACAGACATCCAAACTTTGACATTCATAATATTAGTAGGAAGTAAAATTAGGTTATACAAATAAATATCCTAGAAACCAATGGTCAGATATTGATCAAATTAAGTAAGGTCACGTAAAAGGAGCCAATTAAAAAAAAACATCGATACCGATTCACCAAGGAAAAAGCTTTTAATACATAAAAAATAATTAAACTCAGAAGTTCCTCTTTTTGACGTGAAAACCTATTATATATATATATCGAACCCCGGTTGCATACACGAACAAGTGTCACGTTCCGCCTGAGCTGAGCATGCAAGCGAGAGCGCGGAACAAGCGACAAAGAGGCAAGATTGGTCTAAGCATTCGGCTTCGTGCAGGCGTTTCGCGCGTGATGCATCTTACTTACAGAAAATAAAATGATGTTATCACGTAAAATTATCGACCATAAAGCTACATTACAGACAACCTTTTTTATAGTACCTATAGAGTATAGAGTATAGATAGAGACGGGACGATCATGCAATACCTATACCTATAGAGTATAGAGTGTAGATAGAGACGGGACGATCATGCAATCATGCATCATTATATTAGGACATGTTTTGTATCTACCTAATGGTAAGCAACACACCTACTACCCAACTGTATAGTGTAGCGCAGCCATTAGAACATGAAAAATATAAGATGGTTTACCACTATGCCTTGTATTTTTTTTGGAAACATGACCATTCAAACTGTAACAAAGTGATGATTATACATTACTAGTTGCCGGTAGAATAATTGGCAAAGGCGTGGTACTTTCGCAGGCAGAGTCTGCAAAGAGTATTACCACTACTAAAAATTACTTTTTGTAGAATGAAAACTAATGTGGTTATTACACATTTTAAATTAATTTACGGGTTACTCACGTGTATATAGTCAGTCCAGTCCAACTTAAGTTTTAGCCGTTTGCAGGCCGTAAAGTTTGGCACTCTGAGTATCAAACTAGCAAAGGTCTCGCGCGTGGACTCTCCTTGAAAAAGGTCGGCGAATGCGCCTGAAACTTAAGTCGGACTGACTACTATTGAACATATGAGTTACCCGTGTAATAATTTAGAGCTTTTTGTAGTTGGTTATAAGAAAAATATGTGATTACCCTGCCAACTTCACTCTCGACTTTCTTGGCCACCCGGTAGACATCCTGTCTGTTGGCGAGGTCCACCACGTATCCGAAGCATTGGCCGCCGACACCTTTCACCAGCTTTACTGTATCTTCCAATCCTGGAACAAGAATGAACCATCGTTATTTTCGTGATTACCTTTTTTTATAAGCATTGCTGTATATTTCTCACACATCCTAGCCCTAAACTAAGCAAATCTTGTAAATGCATATTTATTATTAGAGGTATTATAGAAACATCCAGATACAACAAATTGTTGTAATCATCACACAAATATTTGCACTGAGCACTGAGTAGGAATGGAAGTTATGGCTGTGCAGGCAGACTTGCTACCAACTAAACACTAATCACTTCTTTAATTACTTAATTAATTTCATTCAAATCCATTCAGCTGTTACAGACATAATTATACAAATATGCATACTGATTAAAACACTAACACATATCTACTTGTATTAATGTTATTATTTCAATCGGATTTCACTTAGAGTACTTAGGGCGAGATTAGGGCTTATTGTCTTACAGTACCTACTAGTAGTACCTACTAGCAACACTCCGCCGCCTTACTCCCATAGTTCCAATTCTCGTTATTTTCCCCTGTTGAAAAGTTACCTATGTGCTATTCCAAACTATAAGCTATCCGTATTCCAAATTTTAACCCGTTTCATTCAGCAATTCTGTTGTTTGAGCAACATACATCCAAACATTCGCATTTCTTATACTAGTAAGATATCATTGAAGTTTGTACTGTGTTAGCCTTATGTGAGTAAAGAACTTACGTTTATCTGAGGGAATTGAACACCTCGGAATCAAAAGACTGCATTATAGATGCATTTAGCACATATCTGTTAAATCTGGGCCAAAGAAGTTTCACCATCAATGGACCAATAGATTTTCACCATTTCGAAAGTTGTATCACAGATATTCCCCATTCAAACAATTTTTGATTTGTTTTTTGGATTCTGGCATTTGAGCAATTTATGTAGTTAGTAACCCTGAAACTCTTATACTACCTATAATCTTGGAAATGCCTGATTGGTTACAATGGGAGGGAGTGCCAAAAAAAGAGTACCATTGAAGAGCTACGTGTGTGAAGAGGAGTTAGACGTATGTCACGTATGAAATAGATTGGAGAGGAAGAGAGAAACACACTGTGCCAACCCCATCTATTCGGACAAGGGTAAGATGATTATGATTCTTGGAAATAAACGCTATTTGATGTTATTTATCTTGTGCTATTGACCTTTATGGCCAATAATAATCGAGGAGTCAATTAGCACCATTCGAACGAAAAGTAATAAAATACTTGAATTTTTTGTGCAATTAGGAAGAACAGGTCAAGAAGTATCTAACGGAAACGCCTCACATACGTCAAAATAAGTTTATTGCTGTGTAGGCTTTGACGCAATTGTAAATCAAGGTTTTTGTGAAGGTTTTTGTGCTTCTGTAGACTTCATTAGCTAGATTATATTTTACAACGATTCGTGTCTGAGTTGAGTGGAATCTGGAAGTACATCAGAATAAGTAAGAACATCTGTGCCCAATAATTATGGCAGGCATTTTATAGAGGAAAGGGGGTTGGCCTTAATCTCGTGAATTCGCATATAGATTTTTTTTGGATGTACCATACATAATTATGTTACGCGATAGCTCCGCTAATAGTGAATTGATTTTGGTGATTATTGTTTTGATTGCTAGAAAATACTTCAGAGGTGGTCCCATATATTCTTAGTCCCATATTATTTTATCGAAAACGGTGGGTCGGTTTTCGAAATATCAACCAAAACCTAAAACGTGGACGACGCGACCCACTAGTAGATTAACTTCTTATGAAATTTAGTCGAGTGTCTGAATTTAATTTAAAATGTAATTTATTAAACTTGCAGTCGTTTTTCGGAGAAAATAAACTATTATTATTTACACATCTGTCACACACACCTGTCATTGTAAAAGGCTTCGTATAACGTCACAAACATCGAACAATGTATGTATGTACCTTATTTATTTGACATCTTTTTAGCACGACTTAAAGTAAATGTTTGGAAAACGGCAGTAACTGTACCAATAATAAATCCATTTACATTACAATGTAGACGTGTACAAAACATTTGTAGTTACAACATTTGTTACTTATGACTAACATAAATTGTTTGATCTATAACGGATATCCATCAAGATTTGAAACTTGAATAGGTGCTCAATTATTGTGTATTTACATAGAGAAACAAAGTATGTGAGCGAGTAAGTACAATTACTTCCGTTACAATAAACTCATTTTTATGGACCGTAGCTTATTTAATTACCCATTGAGCGATGAACAACCGATAGACAACTCATCGCAAATGCGATTATCATTGAACTCCACCACAAAGAACGGTATTGTTTAATTAAAATCACTAGCAACGGGCGGCGCACTTCGGTTTTATTCGCACAGTTCCGATTCCTGGCTATAATCTAACTGTGTTTGCTAAAAAAGAGGGTTTGTTTTTTAATCTAACCAAATTTCAATCTGATCCTATGAAAACTAACGTGGTTATTACACATTTTAAATGAATATATGTACGGGTAACTCACGTGATGTACAGTAATTAAGTCGGACTAGATGACTAGACTGCCTGCACATTACGTGAGTTACCCGTATATTCATTTAAAATTGAGCGACGAACACCCAACTTTGACTTTTAAAATATTAGTAGGACATACACATGTACCTGTATATCCTACTAATATTATAAACTGTTACGGCTGGTCTAGTCGGGAGAACGGCGACTGCCGATCCGGAGACCCCGTGTTCAAAACCACGCTCACCACTGTCTTTTCGAAGTTATGTGCGTAATGCCGCTAACTTAAAACGGTGAAGGAAAACATCGTGAGAAAACCGACATGTACCTAGAATCTTACGAAGTCATGTGTCATCCACCAACCCGCACTGGGCCAGCGTGGTGGAAAATGGCTTTGACACTCTCCTTGCCAGAGAAGGTCCGAGTCCCAGCAGTGGGAACATTTAGTGGGCTGTTTATGCTGCTACACATGTACCTAGGTATAAACAGTCCACTTTATGTTTCCAGGTTCGCACAGCCGATGATGAAAGAGTCACGGCTGATGATATATACTGGCAAAGAGCAACTTGGCGGATGGTACGTATGTTCAAAAATTGTCTTTCTTTCTCACGATGTTTTCCGTTAAAATCAGTGGTAATTACAAACTTGTAAACCTACAACAGAGCATATACCAAAAGTGTACGTTCTTTAATATAAACTCTTGCTTCTCCTAAGGTACTTTTGGCAATTTTAAATTTACTAGTAGTCGCCACAGGATCGAAATTCGATCATAAATCTAACAAATCATTAATCTCTCAATTTGACCAAAGACTTTAACAGTAAACAAACGTGGTAGGTTTGTACGTGTTTTAAATACGTGGTAGATTTATTTTTCTTAATTTGTATTTTTTTGCATAATTTAAACAAAATATTTATATTCTGCACTTTTTCTTTGCTTGAACTATAAGTGTGCGAAATTTCAAATATCCGCGCATTTTTGTGAAAATGGGAACAAAATTTTTGCTTCAGGTATAACGAAGTGGTATCATATATAACATGTAGATTTTAAATTCGCATGCTCGACCCACAATATTATGTCTACGATCAAGTGTATCGAATGTTGCATGTCGGTTGTTTCGCGCGGCGGAAACTTTCCGCATCTCAATACGCTGCACGCAATCATTTCACGCCTCCGAAGACGGCCGTAGACGTAGGAAGTGATCGATTTCCACTTACGTAGATCTTGGAACATTAAGCCATTCATTTGTCTGAGACGTAGATTTGAGCATCTCGTCCATATTTCGCCTTAGCTGGTTGGTAAGATTCATACAGATATAATTTAAAAAAATCACAGTTTTCTCATGAGATATAGACATTTATATTACTATTGTCAATGTTATTCACCGTTTTTGAAGTGAAAACTTCTTTAGGCACGCCTAGACAGATTTTTCGTGGACTGTGAACTGAATTCATTCGTCACGCTCGGGTATGATAAGAAAGCTTCGGGTAAACTCGGGACCATGGCTATTGGCCATCTAGAAATACGTCAGCCAATGGGAAATGCTGAAAGGGTGTGGACAGGCCATCATGGCATGGCCATCTAGAAACGCATCACCCAATGGGAAATGCTGACACATTTCTAGATGGCCATGCCAAGATGGCGAGGCCACGCCCTCCGCTTACACCCGTGTAGTTTCCAAGGGAAGCTATCAAATTCTAAGTTTTCACTTCTATCGACAGTTCCTATGACTGCCAATTTTTTTTTACCTAATAGGTTTGCACTTCACTTCCATCATGCATAATCTTAATCAATTATGCGATCTTCGATGAAACGTACTACCTAGAAGAAAATCAATTTACTCTCGACTTGAACCCGTCAAGATTCAACGGGAAAATCCCACTAAGGTAACGCATTCCGCAGCCTGGACGTTCTTCTTACTAGTATGACGAGACGAGCCTTTGGAACGACAACTATGAATCGATGTCGTTTTTTGAACTACGCGCAGTCCTATAGAAGAAAGAGCTAATATCGTCCAGATCAGCTGCGCACTCTCCAAAACGTATCGGATATAAAACTGATAAGAAACGTTTAACTAATATATTAATTAAAGAAGACATAACATATTATACAAGGCACGTCGCGATATTTACTGTAATAATACATTACTCTGTTCAACCATCAATGGGTATCGGACTGGGTCAAAAATAAATCATTCTAATTAGTCTGTCAGCTAGGTCATGGAGAAATAGATCTGAAAATAGAGTAGGAAAATAGAGTGACCTCTGGAAGTTTGATGGTCTATATCGTGACGTCACTTGTGGGTAAAAATCGTACCCACAAGTGACGTAACACGAAACTTCTAAGCATTGATTGTATCTTCGTAATTTTTTGTTTGTGAGACAAAAGAAAAAATACGTGTACAATATTTTTTAGCAATCTAGCTGATGGACTAATTAGTTTTTTTTAGGATTGTAGCAAATTATTTAGGCAGATCTCGCAAACATCGTTTGTATGTATATTTTTATTGTAGATATATGTACGATGAGTATGTATGTTAGTTACACTAGGTAGGTAATATCTGCAAAACCGTATGTGGCTCGAGAGCTAATGGGACGGGTTGTGGAGTACAGTCCTTTTAAGGCGTTTCATTTTCACAGCTCGCCACGTTTCAACTTTATAGTTGGAGTTTTGTTTTGTGGATTCAGGAGTGCCTACTTAACTAATTGAGAACTACTAAATTTTAATTAAATCCACCTAAGTTTAATTTAATTTTACGTACCTATAATAAATAAAAATTAAAAGCATAAAAATTAGATGTTTACTTGCCATTTGAACTACAATTTAAGTTGTAGTGACATGTTAATTTTTTATCTATTTTTACTTGACATTGTTTTGACATGTTCATTTAAACATATTTTTAATTGACATTTTGTTTTTTAAAATATTTTTACTGTCAGAAAAGTATTTTTTCTGTTATTATATTTCTTTATCTAATTGTGTGACATGTAGCGAATGTTATGAATAAATGATTATGATTAAATAGAAGAACCAATTTTAAATCCAATTTTTATTTCTGGAAACATATAACGATTGTAATATTTTTTTATTAACCATTTAATAACATAATTGAAACTTATCGGCCTATGGACAAATTTGATGTGCTTAGTGTAAACAGTTAGTTAAGCAGAGCAGTTTTCATTTAGTTATTTCTTTCTTTTTAGCCAGTGTAGTTTTCATTTGATAGTATTAAATAAGATAATAAGAATCCAATTTCAATAAATATCCTATCGAATAGACTTCTAAAGTTGCAACAAATTCTGCATGACTTAATTGATTAGCGTAAGGTAATAAAAACGATGTAAGTGCAGTTTATTTGATTTCAAGGATTATGTCTATGAGCGTTCGGGCGTTACTGACCTTAACCCAGCAATAACAGTGTTAACAACTTCATTCATAATACTTACGGTGAAGTAGTTCTGATGTAGGATTAATGAACCATTTTCAAATAAGTAAAAAAAAATATTGTCAAAGATGGCACCTATAGGTACCTGACATCATAGAATAGATAATATAGACCTGACATCTCATAATATATTGATACACATTTTGTCCAAATCTTAGGTACTGTCAAAGTCAACTGTGGAAATAATTCGAGTTAACGTTTTTTTAAGGAGTTTTTTGTTAAGTAGTGGCTATCGATGTTTTTGAGTCCTTATTTACTGTTATGCATTGTCATAAGCGGTTAAGTTATGGTACGATTTGTTGTATTCGTGCATTTTGTGTATTTTTACATGTATAAGAATTATAATAGAATAGTTTATAGTCATGATGATTTCATATAATGCAGTAGAGACGTAGCTGCATAAAGAGCTGTAGTTGTATTACAAAAGCAGATTTAAGTTCAATTTTGTCTGTTTGAATTCGTTTGACGAACCAAAAGTCTTAAATTGTGACTTATCTAAAAAAAACAGTTAGCCGGGAAAAGCAAGCTGGGCACTTTTGAAATTAAGTGAAATCGTGGACAGATACACAAACATTAAACATAACATGTAGATACTAACTACTTAACTGTGTGTAGATAGTATGATTTTATTTTTGATATAAACTATAATTTACAACTTTATGGCTTGTTTTATTATATAACTCACTTAGGTAACGAATTAAATTATGTCAATGAGATTCCCAAAATATTTAACGAGGTATGTTAGTGAATATTATTAACTTCTATTACAAAATTATGTGAAAATTTCTCATAAAATCGAATAACTGCCCTGGCAATGAATATAAAACAATTTAAATAAAAAATACAAAGACTATCCGAGTTTATGTACTATCAGCACATAAAGCTAGGTATAGACAATACTGAACTAGGCAAACTAATTAAGTTCTTTTTTTTCCACTGCAGGTACCCGGTGCAAAAACATACCTAGATGACAAATACAGGCTTGAAAACAACGTGCCTGATAAGTACTTGGTAAAGAACGAGTTTTTAATACGTAGATTAATTAACCTGCATCTTTTATTTGCATAAGTATAAATGTACCTATATTTGGTCAAGGGGAGCGAACTCGGTTCGTCACAGGTCTGGTGGGTCAAGGTAGCCTCTTCTCCCCAACTGTAACGTCTACAATGCGGTTGGCCTTTTTATCAGATCGTCAAAAAGACTTATTTTATTCAATAATTGATTCTGTAGCTGTTTATGATAATTAAATTACGTACATTGATTTATTTTCAAAAAGGTAGTGATGGATGGTGTGCTGTATACGAAACATGGTGTACATTCAAAAAGGGAGTAGGTATTCAATTCGGTTGAATGTTTTTTTTGTATGAAGGTATGTTACGCAATAGCTCCCTCAATTACTAATCGATTTTGATGTCTCTTTTTTCTGTTAGAGAATACTGCAGAAGTGGCCTTAAATAAATTAAATGGTAGGTGTATGTTTTATCGAAATTAAAGGCGGTTTACGAAATGTCAACAAAGAACTAAAATTTGCTTCCCGTTTATCTGGACGATGTAGGTACTTAATGGTAGATCTTACAAAAGTTAAGACATATTAAATTGAGGTAGGTTCTTGTTTTCACGGAGAAAAATTTAATTATTTTACATTACTAGGTATATCGTATTTAGTGTTTTTGTTTCAGAATATATTAATTTCATGTTTTGGGAACAAAACAAATCAGCATGTTTTATAATTTTTGTTGCAGGCTCAAGTTTTTATGAAAAAAGGAAACGGGAATTATAGGTAGGTAACATTTATGTATTTCAAATATAGAACAAAATTGTCTGATGCCAATGTCGTTATCGTAACCAGACGCGACAGAAGAACTATGCACTTAGAGAAAATAGACGACTTTGCAAATCAAACAAGCCAGAAGTGCTTCAAGTAAACACAGTATCGTGATAGCCTGAAGGCTGTTTTGTTTGAGTAAACTAAGAGATATAATCCGTAACCGATAGACAGTGGATAGTAGTTTAGTAGTAAGTACAGAGTTTTCAGAGTGCTAGAATCCGAGAAAAACTAAACTTAAAAATTACTGTATGAGATTTGTATTTAGAGTAAGTTTCACTACATCATGATACAGTTTCAATAAACTTTTCACTATGCCACATTTTCTTTGCATTAAAACTGGTTGTACATTCAAAATTGGCAGGCAAACACAAAAATTATTGGCGGCAAAATTATTGGGATAAAAGTAGCGTATGTCATTTACACAAAATATATTATGTAGATATACCAAAATCTTTATATTCATTAAGAGTACCCAATCCTTAGCTCACTACATATTATGGATATTCTTTGACTACCATCACTTCAAGGTAAGTTACGTTCTTAATAATCGCAAAACGACCTAATTAAAAACTTGTTATATCACGTCCATCCTTTTAATAAGGTATATCTGATAATGATAACCTACCTATGTCATGAACATAGCCTAAGAAGCAGAATTTAATGTCATCCCACTGCTAGGACACAGGGCTTTCTTTTACAAGAAGAGAGGAGAGTCAAAGTCATAATCCACTACGCTGATCAAGTGCGACAGATAACAAAATTCTTCGAAATACCACTCAATTGGAACGTGCTATTTTCTTCACGATGTTTTCCTTCGCGAAGCCAGCGCTGATGACAAACTTATTCACATGCATTTGCAAAATACTATAGAGGTATTGATGATATTAGTTCTAGTAGGCAACCGCGACTTTCAGTACCTATAGAACGATATACGAGATTAGGTATAATAATAAATTTAATAATTTAATTTAATAATGTATATAGTAGGGTGTTACCATGTCATCAACCTGGACTTAATAAAAAAAAGTTTTAGTTTTGTTTTACAAAACTACTAAAAATGGGTAATTTGAATGAATATTGTTTTTGTCTGGCTGGAATCAATACGAGTATAATTATAGTAAATACCACCAAGTTTTCTGTAGAACGGCCAAAAGCGGAACTATTGACGTCCATACTCCTATACATACGGAAGAATACAGATACAAGAGTTGTCTAATTTTGTAACAGCACTTTTCGATCGTGGCGCCATCGCTACATTCTATAGATAAATTGGCCGCACTGTACGTGCTGTTTGTTTTTCAGAAAAAGAGAACTATCGTTATTTCTCTTTTTCTGAAAGAACAAACAACTAATTTCGCTATCGTACGTGTACGAAAGTAAGTTACGGCTGGTCTAGTCGGGAGAACGGCGACTGCCGATCCGGAGACCCCGGGTTCAAACCCCACACGCACCACTGTCTTTTCGAAGTCATGTGCGTAATGCCGCTAACTTAAAAACGGTGAAGGAAAACATGTACCTAGAATCTTTCGAAGTCATGTGTCATCCACCAACCCGCACTGGACCAGCGTGGTGGATTATGGCCTTAACTCTCACCTTGCGAAGAGAAGGCCCCGAGTCCCAGCAGTGGGAACGTTTAGTGGGCTGTTGATGATGTTGATGACGTGTACGAAATGTCGCACTGCATGGTTGTATTTTGTGTGTAACATAGGCATGCATTACAAGCATAGTTAGAAATGGAGTGATTAATCTGTGTTATTGCTTGCAGGTGCGTTCTTCCATTACGCACGCATTCTCTACTGATCAATCATTGGAGACCGGACGACGCCCACGAAAAGTTCATGTTTTTAGTTACGACTCTTTGCTCAATCACTTCTAACCAGAACCGTAAAAAATAATTCTCCATTTTAGTTTTGTTGTTCTCTTTTTTTTACAGCGAAAGGTCACTCATCAAGGAATCTCAGAAACTACAAATGCTAGGAATCTGAAATTTTGCATGAAGGTCCCTTTTAGCACGTAGGCGCTCGCTAAGACGGGGTTTTGCGAAATTCAACCCCTAAGAGGGTGAAACAAGGGATGAACGGTTTTATGAAAATTCGCCATTTTAAAGTTATAAGCATGAAATTTTATATTCACGTTTTTGGTTAAAAGTAAAGTAAAAATGAGTATTGTGTGTGTTTAGAAAACCACCCTTCTCGAAGGTGAAATATAAGGGTTGAAGTTTAATATAGGAAGTCCGTCATTTTTTAAGGGGGCGCCTAAAGCCAGAAAACGAAAAAAGGACATTTTCGACGCCGCTCACTGAAGTTAAGAAACTAAAAACTATGACAAAAAAAATATTGACGTGTGGGTACAATCAAGAAGAAGCACAATAACCGAATAGAATTTTAAAAATAGATCAGAGTTTTTTACAATAAAAAAATAAAAATGACACCGAAAAAACCCGTTTTAATTCGAGTACTCGAAATTATCAGCAATGACCCCACATTATTTTTTGGTAATAAAATTTCTATTTGTACGTTCTAGTAAAGTAACCGAACACTTTTTTAAATTTATGTTTAGTTATTGAGTAATTAAATAAAACTTGGTCAAAAATGGACTCCTGATTAAATATTGATTTTTCCTCCAAACTGTGTCATGCTATTCTCGATTTTATGTACATCACATTAAGAAACGCGTCGCGCGGGTGAAACCTGATTTTTTCCTGGCTTTAGGCGCACTCTTAAGATAAAACCATGATGCTTTGGATCTAGACAATTGACACGAAGGGAATAAATGTTTGTTCTGGCAATTCTGTGAATTTCAACTGTACGGGGATGAAATAGAGGTGAAATGGGGGATCAAAGTTTGTATGGAAGTTTGCTATTGGGAGATGACAGTTCATATTATGGAACTTCGTCATTGTTGAAGATAAAACCATTGAACTTTTTCATTTAAACATGAAGCAATCCATACAAATACTATTAATATAAATACAAATACTATGAAAGTAACTCTGTCTGTTTGTCTCTTACGCTTTCACACCTAAAGTTAGTGCTTATAGAAAAGTTAGTAGGTATAGTAGTAGTAAAGTTAGTTTTTAGTAAGCGTAAAATTGTATGGGTATACAAATACTGCCTGAGTTACCTTAATATTGATTTCACTCGGATGAAGTCGCGGGTAACAGCTAGTTCATCATAAAACAAAGTGTAAGTTCCCTAACCTTGTAAAGAGCGTGTTTTGTCAGTGCGCATATTTTATCAGAAAATACAATTCTTGGAATACAATACCCTTTTATGGGAAACTTCCAACTAAGTGTGTTTAAAACAAAGTATGTTTATCGCTAATTACAGAGTATTTACTTATGTATTGTACTTGTAAACAGGCTGTCGTAGAAATGTTAACATTGATACCTATAAATACGTACTAGCGTACATAATTTAAAGCACTCAAGGATCACGTAGGTACATAAATATGTGTGGTACAACAACAGTGAAATAATTTTTTAGTCCAGTAGTTCCTAAGATTGGCACCTTCAAACACAAAACCTCTTGAGTTTTATACCTAATATCCCACTAATATTATAAATGTCAAAGTATGGATGTTTGGATGTTTGTTGCTCAATCACGCCGTAACGTATGAACGGATCGGGCTGAAATTTGGAATACAGTTAGACTATAGTCTGGAAGAACCCATAGGCTACTACTTATCCCGGGAAAATAACAGGAACGGGAACTACGCGGGTAAAACCGCGGGGCGCTGCTAGTTAGTTTATATAAGTATAAGTACATGGTATTACACGTCTATCACAGACGATTCAACCAGCATTTGTAGGAACGCTAAGGATACCTGCTTCGGTGGTTCTATGGACAAATATGGGAAAAGCAGGCTTTTTCCACAAATTGTGCAAAAAAGTACCCGCAACTTTGTAAGACTGATAGATTGGTCAAGAAATGTTAATAAATACGATACATCTAAACACATCAATAACTACGAACGCAATATAGTTTGGACCACAGAACAGAAATCAAGTAGAAGGCTCGTAGCTGAATCTCACTAGGAAAACCACCGTATCACGTTTGCACACAAACGTGGTTTTGATATATTTTAAACACATTAAAACAATGCTAGTGATTTGTCCCATAGTGACGAACCTAAAATGATGTATTGCATTTAGTTACGTACCTAAAAATGAACCCTATTGCTAAACACAATAAATCTGTTATTGTCTACTATTCAAAATGTTGTTACGACTTTCTTGGATAACTCAATTTTATCTAATTACAGGAAAAAGTACCGTATCCTGAATGTGACTAAGTCGGTAATTATGTACCATTATCAGGACTTTTAGGGCGTATCGCATACATCAGTGCTACGAACTTTCTAAACTCAACCTTAGTAGAATAGAATAAGGTGGTAACTATTATCATCTTTCAGAAATGTAAGTTGTTTTCACTAGTGCGCACTAGATGTCACTAATTGTAAGATTAGTGACATCTAGTGCTCACTAGTTCTGCTACTTCATACTAGATGGCACTTTATGTAATTTATGCAACTATGAACGCTACCTTCTTTAAAATAAGGGATTCGTAAATATAAGCCGGTTGTGCTAATAGTGATAAGACACTGCTGTTACATTTTCATTAAATTATCGATATTACGTTATTCAGTTTACGTACCTATCGTATAATTTAATCATAATATTATGATTAAATTTGTTAATGTACCATCTTAATTTTATTAACTATAGAGTGTAGCGTAACAGAGTTTTGTAAAAGAACGTAATTACTAGGAAGAAACTACAAAAATACTCGGAGGAAACTAAATAAATATCTTAAGTAAATAAAGTAATGATGAAATTCTTCTAGTCTTGGCAAGTAGCACTAAAATTTGTATTTTAGTCGAATGATATTTTTCTTGAGTGAGGTAGAGAAAAATAAATATAGGTGAAACATTTACACACAACACCATCTGACGCTAAACTAAGCTAAGCTTGTAATATGGCGGCCAGATAGCTGTTATAAATACTTACTTATTACACATAGAAACACTCAGATACAGTCAAAATATTTGAATCCATCACACATATATTTGCACTGGGTGGGAATCGAACTCACAATGTAAGGAAATAGTTATTTTCTTTGAGGGACGACCTTGTCATTTAAGTTGTTGTCAGTAAAAATTCAAGATGTTTTTATAACCATGAATAGAAACTTGAGGAGACTAAAATAAACAAAAGGGATATAGAAAAGGAACAGGGTTTCAGTAAAAACAATACTCGAACTAATAAAAGTTTATACATAAAAATCAACTACAAAAACAGGGCAACAGGACAGTACCTATTTCCTTTTTTTTTATTATAAAACCGCTGTCTAAAAAGTGCTCAGAGCAAATCGATTTTTCTCTATGTTCTGAGTATTTTTACTTTTACATTTGTTGAAAAATCAGCGAATTTTTTTCGGGAGCCATTCCTAAAACTTTCAGGCCTGCAAAAGTATAATATTTACTAACCATATATCACATAATCATTTTCACAAACAACATTTTACTATTATTTTTTTATTAAACATTTCTTTGTTTCGGGTGTTACCGCGATTTCGTTTCGGGTGTTACGAGTACGAAAATTAATACTTTATATAGTGTTTTATAAGCTTCTAGGTACTACAAAACAAAAAAATACAAATAAAGATAAAAACAATGAATTCTGCGCTATCATAACTTAAAAAGTTTATTTAAAAGAGACGAGGGACAAATAAACGTAAACTACTAAAAGTCTTCTGTAACACAATTGCTAAATCACGAACTACTTTAGAAAAATGTAGTAATCATCAAAAAAACTAAAAAAAAATATTTTTATACATGTCTATTCATACATTTATAAAATATTTTTTTTTACAAAATTTTCACATTGAATAATGATTTTTCGTTTCGGGTGTTACAGTGATCAAGTTAAAAGAAAACATATGTACTTATATCGTGGTAATTACATATTTTTCCGGGACTATGACGCAGTCCACCAACACTACGATAAATTACCTGCAATCGAAAAGTGGCAAAATCGTAGATAGATCGACAGTTACATTTATTTCGTATTCCCAATAGTTAGAGGTACAATGGTCATTCAGCTAGTTCACTTGAGTACAGACTTTAAAGTCTTAATTAATTTAACAAACTACGCGTTTCTTTTAAAAAATTTTGCAGCACGTTATGATTTGAAATATTTTCTTTCAAATTTCATCAAATTTAATGCCAAAAGAAGATATTATTTTTTTCGCCTTCAGTAGCGTTTCTCATGGAATGACCTATAGCGTAACTAAATTAGTACTAGGTACTCGAAAAGTAAGGTTCGATGAAGTTGGCGGTTCATTTGGAATGTGCGAGTCAGCAAAGTGTAGCCACAGGAAAAAATATCAAAAAAGTTTGCGATTCGAGGTATTTCACATACAGCAACATAAGGAAGTGAAAGAGGTATGTGTTAGGCATACATATGTGCTAGGAATGTATGCAAATCTCTGGGGGACAAGCGCAGTACAGTCCTAGTTAGTGTTTTAGAGTCTTCATGTTCAGACAACTGAGTGGCACTGTGCTGTTATGGTGTTATGAACAGGCGCGTTACTTACCATCAGGCACTTGTCTTGCTCATGATGTTATTCGTTTTACTTAGTTAGGACCCTATGTCAGCTGGCCTCAGATAGACTGCCTACCTAACAGTTTGTCTAGCTTGCGATATATCTGTTACAAATAGTTACACCGGCCTGTATCCTCAGAGATCTTTGTACTATCTTTTGTTACGGAGTAGGTATGTGTAATGTTTAATCTCCTCACAACGACACCAGAGGCAATATAAATAACAAACTCGCATCAATTTGAAATTATTTGGATTTTGTACTAACACCAACGGATAGATCATTACGAAAGTTATGGTAGAAATCTTTTTTCAAAAGACCAAAATCAATTTTTTTAAGAGTTTATTCAGAAATCTGTACGTAAGACAGTAATAAAGACTACATTTCTCTCTTGCTCTTTGGGGGTATGCAAAGAGGGAAGAACGGCCTTAGGCCTAATAAATAATAACCTATCAAATGATGGCCGATTTTCAATATAATAATATCAAGATAATCTTAAGAGTGCGCCTCAAGCCAGGAAAAAATCAGATTTCACCCGCGCGACGCGTTTCTTAATGTGATGTACATAAAGTCGAGAATAGCATGACACACTTTGGGGGAAAAATCAATATTTAATCAGGAGTCCATTTTTGACAAAGTTTTATTTAATTACTCAATTAAATATTACTCAATAACTAAACATAAATTTAAAAAAGTGTTCAGTTACTTTACTAGAACGTACAAATAGGAATTTTATTACCAAAAAATAATGTGGGGTCATTGCTGATAATTTCGAGTACTCGAATTAAAACGGGGGTTTTCGGTGTCATTTTCATTTTTTTATTGTAAAAAATTCTGATCTATTTTTAAAATTCTATTCGGTTATTGTGCTTCTTCTTGATTGTACCCACACGTCAATATTTTTTTTGTCATAGTTTTTAGTTTCTTAACTTCAGTGAGCGGCGTCGAAAATGTCCTTTTTTCGTTTTCTGGCTTTAGGCGCCCCCTTAAAGAAACGTAGAGCAACTTAATAAGAAAAACAGCGAAGCTAAATTTAACATTTTCTTATTTACGACTTGGCTTTCTCTCAATTGGAGTACGAATGTTAAATCTTTGTACGTCGCTCATGGACCCATTTGGATGAGAAAACAAATTACTTTGTTCAGAGAAGTCGGTGTATCGTAATTTACTAACGTGGATTGACACAGTTTCATCAAGTCATTGAAATAATTACATCTGTGATATTCTTGTCGGTTTTTTACACCTTGTTTGCGCTCACCATTTTCTGACTTGGCCACAGAAATATTCTCTATCCTAAGGTTGCCTGGAAGAAATCGCTTTTAGCGGTAAGGTCAACTACCAGGCGCGGTCCCAGTCTCGAATTGGGGGGGGGGTCACCAGTACGCAGCCTTCAGATTTTGGGGGGGGTCACGAGTAGGAATACAATAAATCGAGTAAAAAAGACTTTAGTAGCGCCCCACGATTTTGCCCGCGTAGTTGACGCTCCAGTTGTTTTCCCGCGTTTAAAAATAGTCTATGTACTATTAGACATTTTGTTTTTTTTTAGCTAATGTATATGATTTGGGGGGGGGGGTCATGTCCCCCGTGACCCCCCCCCCTGGAGCTGCGCATGTTTATAGTTTTTTGTAAGTTCTTTCTGTGTATGTTTGTGTTTGTTGTGTAAATTACGAGTTTCCGTGTAGGTACCTTTCTATTAAAAGGCTCAGAATTACAAAATGTTTTTATGAGCTAAGTTTTATTGCACTTAATTTAATTTAAAAAAAAGAGTTGTTTCTTGAAAGATTCATTTCTTTACTTCTCTCTTTTTTTACGAAAACGTATATACAAAGTTACTTACGTCATCGAAACATAGTTACTAGTCCACTATGTTTCTATATAACACTTGTTTACCTTGTAATAGATTAGATTTGTGAATAAATTAATACATTTACATAGCAAGTATGCTTTAAGTACCTGTATATATTAAAAAAAAATATGAACAAATTAGCCCGCACATCATTTAATTTAAAACGCCTGATACTCCTGATACACCTCTATGTAAGTACAGATATTACTATCAAATTTCAAAGATTTACTACAGGATCACACAACCCAAAGACCTGTATAATTTTTGACCAAAGTCAAATTAGTATGGAGTTTTTATGATGTCGAACTTACTTATATTTATGTAGAGACAAACAAATTTGAAATAGGGAAGAGAGGGGAGTTTTGGAACAGGAGTTTTGAATTTTAAATTTGTTAAATGCAACTTAATTGTTACTTATCTATGACTTAGTTTTATTTATTTTTAATATTAGATTTCATTGAGCTTAATCTTCCATTGAGTGATGGAATACGGTAGTTACTTTCGATATCTATGTGAAGATGTGCATGTGTGAAATTGCGAACTATATTTTACATGTAAATTTGCAAAAGCACAAACCTTCGTGTCGGTGGTGGTTAAGGTTGTAAATAGAAATAATGATTATCATGTAACTGTAGCAGTAATAACAGAGTAATGTGTTTTATGATAGACATCATTTCTCACGTTTTGACAACATTGTCAGAACAATAACTTTACCACACAAGAAAGAGAGCAATGTTTTTGCAAAGGCAACGTCATTGACAGATAGTCACATAATTGTTATCATAACATTGCACTCATGGATTGTAGGTAATCATGAAACATTGTAACCATTCTTTGGCTTTGTTACACACAAAGCATCATAAATAGCTAGATTTTTTTACCAAGATTACAATTAATTCTATTTTCAACGATCTCAAATTGTTCTGTTTGAAATCCGTATTGTAACATTGTATAGCTTACGTACGTACGTTAGTAATTACTTTGTTTCGATATTAAATTCAATTAATGTAAATTAGAGTCTGCATTATGTTATGTGTTAATTTTTTGTGATATTTAGATCAATTTTAATGAATCGTAGTTATTTAACCTAATTCGAATTAAATTATTAGTTAACCTAATTGAAATTTAATTTGAAATGTAGTAAGATCGGTCTCAGCGCGCTATATTTTAAGCCATATTTGCTCTACATGTTTTACATCAGACGAGTTGTTGGTAAAGCGTAACTCTTTAGTTAAAAAACATGAAACGATTTTAGTGATCTCAATAATTATAGCGTAACAATGATGAAGAACAATGATAATGTTAATTAAATGGATAAGCAATTATTTACTTTATTAGGTTTGTATGCACCACGTATGAATAGGTAAGCATGTTGAGTTTGAATATTTCATGATGAATAGAACGGAATTATAGAATAAAGTAAATCAGTTTCGCACAAGCCCCAGGTCAAGGTCCCCCACGCAACGGTCAATAGCAACGCAATAATACAATTTAAACTAGCGAAATAATCTCGGATAAAATCTCACGCTACGCTTTTGTTATACAGTTTCTTACCTCATAAAGGTATAAAAGCAACGATACATTAAAAAAGCCTTGTGGTCCTAATTACTACAACGTGCGATTTACGGGTATAAATGTAGTAGCATGACAACTTTGTACTTATTTAAGGAATGTTAGGTAATGTTTTAGGACTAATGATAATTTACCATAACAACTAAACGCATAACTGTTTTCGCATAATTTTTACTAGCATATATAGCATAAAGGTAATTTATCATTATGTTTAAAGTCACACATTGACAAAAGCATAACACTACCTAAACATTAAATATGTTCGCCGCAGTTAGGCGTGGCATAATGTATAAAATATCACAACCTATAATCACAACTCAAAATGCGTAGGTGTTTAAACTATTTGACGTATTAGGTACGATATCGTTTATCTTTGGTAAAATAAAATTCCAAAAAGTAAAAAATGCCTAAAGACTATTATGCGTCTCATCATTCGAATGGAATATAGTACTACAATAGATTGATATGCTTAAAACACATTATTGCAAAACACGATTATGCAAAAGTTACATTATGACACTATATATTTTACTAAATACCTATATAGTGATAGGTAGGTACATTCATCATGACAAAGTAGGTAAATTAGGAAAAAAATATGCGTTTCAAATGACACCCACGATTTACAATGGTGAAGTCGTAGGTTCGAATTTCGCATTCACCTCAGAGATGTAAGAGTACAAGTTTGTAATTACCACTGGATTTAACGGCAACGGAAATAACATGAGGAAACGCACATATCCCTAAAAAATTTCGAGGTTAAGTATCCGCCAACCACCACCAAGTACTATGGTGGATGGCCTTGATTCCCTCATTTTGAGAGAACGCCCCGAAGGCCAAGTAAGAACAGTCAAACAACGAAAAGTGAGAAAGTAAGTAATAAGAAGAACAATAGTCATAGAATATTTATGATATATGATGGTCATTCACTAGGTATACTAGGTATATACCATGAGCGTATCGGTCGAGGCAAAAAGATTTATAGAGCCACAAACTTATTCACCTCAGTAACTAGAAGCGGAACTAACGCAGACAATCTAAAATGAAAATAAAGCGATAGTAGTGACGCTGAAAAGCAGGCCGGAAAAGTTTGTCGTACTGTGAAGGTTACTACCAGAAGAGTAACAGACGGTTTCGGTCAAACTCAATAAACGTACAAGGCCGACTCGACACTGGACAAAGCCCATGCACTTGAAAGTTGTCAGAACGACACAAGAACAAAAGATTTCCTCGACGTCGCGTCGCGTGCCTATGAATATTCACAATTTTTTTGAAGTATGTATGATGTATCGTGTTTGATTGTTTTAGTAAAATACACGTAAACTGGCACAGGGAATGGTAATATTACATTTTTACTATAAATAAATTATGGTCAACATTTGCACGCAGAAACATCCTAGTCTTCAACTAGGCAAAGGGTGGTGCTATAGAAGCTAGTAGCTGGTGTCCTCACTATTAATATAAATGCGAAACTAACTCTATACTCTATCTGTCTGTCTGATACGCTTTTACGCACAAACTATTGAACCGATCAGAATGAAATAGTAGGTAGGTACATAGAAAGTCTGGGAAAGGACATGGATAATGCGAAAAATGGTATTAAGGGATTGAAATGTGAATGTTTTTTCGTAAATTTGAATCAAGAAGCTTGAAACTTATTTTGATGGCTGAAATATTAATAAACATGTAAACCCATCAAATAGTATCTGATAAATCGAATCACAAAATAAAGGTTTTTCGTGGTTCTTGAAGCTTTTAAACTATAATGTTCAAATTTAATTACTAATTGTAATTAAACTGTAACTGATGGCTTTTTTCATGATATATATTGATATTGCTATACATGTATTTATGAAATCTTAATAATTACCATATTTGAACGTATCTAAATTTGAACGCTGAATCCTAACAGCAAAATCAAAACTACTATACCTATCCTAACAAAGTAATCACTTACGCCGAAAATCGATGTAAAAATCCGTAAATGATTGACAAAAACACGAATAACAGCTAAATGGTTATTTCTCATAAAATGTAATCTTGTAATATAATATATTGAATATAATCTTGTAACGGTATAGGCAGGTTTCATACGCGGCTCTATTAAAAGAAATTCGATTTTCACATATAAAAAATAGAAATCAATTAACTTAATTTGAATAAATTTTCAAGTTATGATTTCGCCTTTTACCTCGATAAGAGTACACTAAGTAGGTATATTTAAACATTTATATTAATTAGTGAAACAATTGTATAAATAAGGAGTGATTATTATTAATATAATATTTTAATATTGAAACACTAATCTCGCAAACTACCTAATATACCTTACCTACTAATCGCTTGCACGCAGTCTTACAATGTCGCACACTAGTAGGTACTATTTATACTCTATTGACACATATTGATGGACATTAATTTCACACACACTACCATCTAAACCACAACCTAAGCAAGGCTTGTACTATGGCAGCCAGTATTATAGTATACTAGCTGACCCGGCGAACTTTTTACCACCATATTATTTATTTCGTACAAAAATCTGAATTTTCTGCCATACAAACATTGTCCCGAGAATAAAGAATACATAAAATAAAAAATCATTCAATTTGGTGCAATCATTTTAAAGTTATGAGTGTATGTAGGTACATACATGATGATCCATTTTCATAAGTATACTAGAGGTATAAGATTACTACGTGAAGCAAAACTTTGTACCTCTTTTTACGCAAATTGTGAGTACGAAAGAGTTTGAAATTTCTCAAGCTTATTGTTTATACAGAAAAGAAATGCAGAATGCTAGTATTATTATTTATTTTTTGTAATCTAAACAAATATCTAAACTTTACACCAATAAATAAAATGAAAGTGTCTGGTTGACATACACACATAATAAATCATCATCATCATCAACAGCCCACTAAATGTTCCCACTGCTGGGACTCGGGACCTTCTCTCGCAAGGAGAGAGTTAAGGCCATAATCCACCACGCTGGCCCAGTGCGGCGGGTTGGCGGATGACACATGACTTCGAAAGATTCTAGATACATGTCGGTTTCCTCACGATGTTTTCCTTCACCGTTTTAAGTTAGCGGCATTTCGCGGACATAATAAATAAAATACCCTTTTGTTTTTTGTTAAAGTCTAATGGCCGTGTCTAAATAGGTACTTTATGGCCGAATTTCTACGACTTTTAGCGACCACTAGTACTACGAGTAGGTATATAATATCAGACGCACCACTACAAACGTAAAACGTAACGAATGTATTAGGCTATAAAATACACTTTCATGCTTTAAAATTGCAACGTTATTAATTTCGCGGACATATATCTACTATATTATATGAACGCTTTAATTCACGAAGAGATACAATTCACACAGAAAAAGTAAACAAGCCAAGCTACGTTAGTATGAGAACCATTAAAATGAGGCAATGTAGCCTAGATGAGTACAATGTATTTAAAAATCCAGCAAACTCTGTTCCATACTCGGAACATCCTGTTCCGTAGTTCAACAGACTGATAAGTGGTTTAGTTAAATCAATCGACTAGAACATTGTACTTGTATGCAAAAGTTCAGGACGTCTACTCTGTTTCTACGAAAACGAAACATCGAAAAAAAACTCAAGACTTTCCTACTCTCGTTCTACTTCGTTTCGTCCGATACAACAATGTTTGACGTTTAAATGTTCGAAGCATACTCTAATTAGAGTTGGATTAGAACATTTCAACGACGGATCGAAGTAGAATCGGAGTTGGAAAATCGCGAGTTTATTTCGAAATTACGTTTCGTTGAATCAGAGTAGACGTCCTGATATGTATTGCGCAAACTCATCGTAAGAATTCAACGGATCAGGTTGGAATTTAAAATTCAAACTATAGTCACAAGTCTAGCAGTGTTTCTTCATACTGTCCCAGCAGTGAGAACATTTAGTGAGCTGTTGATGTTGATACCTCCGATAACTCATCTTGAACTCCATAAAACCTATAGGTTTTATGGAGTTGGTAGGAGACTCACATTAAGAATATATTTATAGCGAACCCAACAGACGTCTTAAATACATTTTTAATCTAAACTATTCTCAAATCAACTTGAACACACCCAACAAATTTCATAAAAATTGGTTCAGCCATTTAGGAGGAGTTTAATTACTAACAAACGCATAGAATTTAATTATACTTATGTAAAACTATTGTTATATTTTACCTATTAATTATTATTATAGGTACCTACAAATGGCTTTTATTTGAGTTTATGTAATGTAGGTACTCACACTTATGTCTGTGAGTGTGACGCAATAGTTATAAAATGCACTAATTAGCAATCCACTAGTTGTATTACGTGTGAAATGTTACTCGTAACTGAGAAGTACCTTATTTTGGTTAATTAAATATTTAGCAAGTGTTGCACTACAACTATTTCGCTTCCATTGTTTCAGAGTCCAAAGTTTGTGCATGTACATTTGTTGCATGTACCTACATAGTCTCTCTTACGACTGCTTTATGCATGTAGTCCCTAATGAGTCATTTTCAAAATGAATTACATTTGAGTGACAAATGGGTGAAAAAAAAGTGTGTATGTACTTATGTACGCATGCAAGAAGTTATTCTTCATTAATTTTCAAGAAATATTTATTACTAACGCAACTAACCTCCTTCTGCGCTAGCTCAAAGTGGGCTTATTACACTTGGCTAAATTTAGTCGTCTGAATTTAGTTGCTACAGAATTCAGTGAAGTGTATCCACTTCCGTTAATTCTGTTTTTACTACAAAATCATTATTAGTGTATTCATTCAATATTTGATACTTTTTTTTATGTACAAGTTGGAAGATGCCACTGGCTTCCAAAACACAGTTCTAACTAGCTCGGGGCCAGTGAACTCATGTTTTTATTTTTAAGTTCCAAATAAATAAATTTGATTTGATTTTAATAGCTCAGTAAACTAGCATACTAAATTTAGAAGCGAAGATTGGTTGCTTCTAAACTAGCGTCGAATTCAGTCGACCAACCTTGCTTCTGGATTCAGTCGACTAAATTTAGCCAAGTGTAATAAATAAGCCTTTAGTCGAGAGTGACTCGGTTTAAACGAAAAACCATCCCAGCCCATCGCATGGTAGACCGCATGGTCGATTAAATGTTAACCTCTCGTTCGAGCTAATTACGACTACCAAATTTTGCGCGGTGGTCGGTTCGCGCATCACCCGCTGCGCGCGCGCAAATTTGAATGCTTCAGGAATGAGCTCATAAAACGCATCAGACGAGATCGTGATCCAAGCGTCAGCTAGAGTATTTATGTAGATACATAATACATGTATATGTACATATGTGTATCTTTATTAATCTAACCCAACTCAATTTTTAGGGTTCCGTAAAACGTAAAAACGGAACCCTTATAGATTCGTCATGTCTGTCTGTCTGTCTGCCTGTCTGTCTGTCTGTCTGTCCGTCCGTATGTCACAGCCACTTTTTGCCAAAACTATGAGAACTACACTGTTGAAACTTGGTAAGTAGATGTATTCTGTGAACCGCAATAATATTTAAACAAAAAAATTAAAAAAAAAGAAAATTTAGGGTTGCCCCCCATACTGAGAACTGAAACTCAAAAAAATTTTTTTCATCATACCTACACGTGTGGGATGTCTATCCATAGGTCTTCAAAAATGATATTGAGGTTTCTATAATAATTTTCGTCTACACTGAATAATTTGCGCGAGAGATACTTCCAAAGTGGTAAAATGTGTGTCCCCCCCCCTCTAACTTCTAAAGTAAGATAATGAAAAATCTAAAAAAAATATATGATGTACATTACCATGTAAACTACCAACGAAAATTAGTTTGAACTCGATCTGATGAGTAGTTTTTTTTAGTACGTCATAAATACTATTATTAAAACTTCGATCAAAGTTACAAGGAACTACAAGAACTATGTATACTATGTTATTTGCTGCAACGGAACCCTTCATGGGCGAGTCCAACTCGCACTTGGCCACTTTATTTTTTTGACAATTCACACACAACACCATCTGACCCCAAACTAAGCAAAGCTTGTGTGATGGCGACCAGATAGCTGATATAATACTTTTATAGTTTTAAATACATACCTATTATACATAGAAACACCCAATTGAAAATGTTTAATGAAAGTAGTGCTATGAAATTACTTTTCATACAACCTTCTAAAAAATTCAGTAAGTTCTGAACTACATACCAGATGCCTATAATATTATAATGTATTTTTTAGTAATAAATTAAAACCATCGACTATTTTAACCGACTTAAAAAAACAGGAGGTTGTCAATTCGGTTGTATGTTTTTCTGTATGTATGTTACGCGATAGCTCCGCCAATTGTGAGTCGGGATAAAAAGTAGCTTATGTGTTATTCCAGACTATAATTTATTTTACTGTGGGCAGAGCCTTTATTAACAAAACTAAAATACAATGAGAACTACACTACGCTACATACCTAACAACTACTTACACTAAGCACACCTGAATTATCCATAGACCAATGAAGGTCTACAGATAATCAAGATGTTCAAGCCCACTACCAATCGGAAGCGTACCCAGCATGCTGGCGGCATTACCACGCTGAATGGCAATGCTTATGCGTTGGGCCAAATAAACGCCAGCATTTTGGTCACGCGTCGCGTCGACCAAGCGCTCGGAAAGGCTTTTGAAAATGAGGTGAGCTCCCGGCCCCCACGGACCCAATGTCTCAACCCCAAAGGGCTCAAATATGTAACCTCTTCCGAGGGTTGCATATTTGCGCCGTTTGAGTCGCTCAGCTGAATTAGCCGCTGCACCAGCCCTACAATGTGTCTCTGGAAGATGTGAGGGTGCCAGAGTATCAACGCAAGTTGCGTCCCACACTAGGGGCCGACCCAACTTCCAAGGCACAACAGTCATGCCGTCAGGTCTTTTGCCATCGTCACGCGCAAGCCCAGTGCGGTTCGAGTATTGCTGGGACATTGGCGGTGGAAAAAGCCGTGGCGTATGATTTCGTTCAGGCTGGCGTGGCGGCCCATATGACCCGCGCTTTTCGAGCAAGAGAGACCGTGGTGACCGAGTTGGTCGACGGCAGTACCACAATGGCAGCGATGGGCTTCATAGCACCTCGCACCCAAGCGCAAGCTAACAGCTAGACGAAATGCAGTTGGAACTAATAGGCTACCGGTATTGAAAGATGGCAAAGCTTGTAACCAAAAGCCCGATTCCCACACAGACACAGCAAGGATACGAGCACGATCCGCGATACTAGGACACGTATCGAGAAGAGAGTTCCGTGCTAGATCGCAGATCGGTAGATCCCACTGTCTCTGAGATGACAGACATCTGGGGAAATCGTTGTTTGGACAAGCCAGCCTCCAAGCATTCTTAGCCTCGCACAGATTAGCTACTACTACATCAGAATATTCCGAATGGCCTAAAGAGGGTGCGAGAATTTTGCCTATTAGATTTTGAGTACTATGAACTGAGGACAAGAATGCCGGTAAAGCTACACTTGAAATTTGGCGGACCCCTAGGCCTCCCAACCGTATGGGTAGGGAGGCTTGTGACCAGGCCCTTCCACTCAAATCCACATTCAACACCGATATTAGAGATTCCTTTACGACATTGTCTAAGCCCCCAATAAGCTCACCATGTTTCCACAGTGGACTACATTGTTTTTTTATTAACTTTGAATTATTGACAATTAATTTTGAATATTAGTATTTATATTTATACCTATATTCATCATATTATCTTTTCGAAAGACGTCGCTCCAATAACTATTTCCGTGTTCTGCCGCTAAGAATTTCAGACAAATGGAGATAAATTTAAACTTTTATGATATTCGTGTAGTAAAATAAAATTGCACAAGTTGTTCCAGTAGGTATGTAGATATCGTCATATAAATCACCACGTCAGGTTGAAATAGATAGCTATCAAGCATCGTAAGGATGCTAGTTTCCATACACTGTGCAATTAATAATATGGTTATCGTGACCTGACTTACTCATTGTATATCTACTACTAGCAGTCTTAGTACTACTAACTGTTCTGTGGTTTTACCCACGTAATTTCTATCCCCGTGAGTTTTTCGCGATGGAAAGCCTATGTGCTATTTCAGACTATTATCTGACTGTGTTCCAAATATCAGCCCGATCCGGAATAATGTATATCCCAGAAAAAAAGGGAATGGGAATACGTGGGTAAAACCGCGGAACACCGCTAGTAATTCATAAAAAGGCGTAGACTAATGTGAATACAACTTTGCATTATACCACTTATCTTTTCACACATAAATTATGCGCCGCTTTGCAGATTGGCTTAAACAATGAAGGAAAATGTGAGTGCTATCGGCATTTTCCAATAAAGACATCTTGCCAGAACATGTGTCATCCGCCAACCCGAACTTGGTCAGCGTGGCCTTGTTTGACTCTTAGCCAGAGAAGGTCCCAAGTCCCAACAATGGAATCATTCCACAAATTTACGCAAGGCTTACAAAAGCCCTAAAGGTATTAAATTTGTATACAAAATGTAGACATTTTTGACGCACTCAAAGTGATAATATATTTACATTTTGGGTGACACAACTCATCTAGCCCTAAACCAAGTAGACCTTGTAATATGAAATCCAAACATGGAGCTGATATTATGCACAAAAATAAATTGAGCATATGTGAGATAATTTCTTATAAGCAAAGCATGTTTTTGTAAAATTAAGTTCGTTTTTACTGTATATAAGTAGAACACAGAGTAAAGCAGATTCTAGAGACTTGTAAAAACTTAGTTTTGCTTTAAAGCGCTATGTAAGTAGCATGTTAACTTTGACCCACCACAAATACAGCGGCTATGGCCAAATGGTTGTGGGTTTTCTCTAAAATTGACATTGGCCTGACTGCAGTGTGCACAAGCATTAGAGAGTTGTGAAACGACTCCCTAAAACATCAATAAACATTACTCACTTGGTACACATACCTTCGAGTAGAGGCCGTACTATATGACACTGACGTTCAATCAGAAGCTGATGAAATTTAATAAAAATGATATGATATGAAAATGATAAAATGAAGTATGAGATTAAAATTTCAGTTTCTGTCTACGTATTTTCACGAAGTTTTTCAGTCCAGAAAATTCGATTCCATCATGTTGTTAAAAGTCATGTTGCCAATTTGGAAACATGAATTATTATTATTCAGCATCATCAAAATAACTGTTAGGAGCTTCGTTCTTAGAAAAACTGGTACGATGAGGGTGATGTAGATTTTTGGTATTATTGATGTACCTAGCTAGGTACTCACTAACAGAGAACAAGTAGTCAAACATTCAAATATTCTACCTGAAACGTATCCTTTCCACACTGCCAGATCAATATACAAACAAATAATGAATTGTTCTTCTAGAAAACAAATAATAATGACGTATACAAAAATTCGAAAAAGACTTTTCGATTTTTTGTACAACAACTACGTCATCAAGATAAATGAAAGCAAATATTAGTTTTAGACTAAAGAGCACTAGTATTAGGTAGAAAATATTCCCTATTCCCCTATTTCTCTTTTGTTCTTCTACTACAAGATAATTTTAAAGAAAGATTTAAGATTAAAAAAAATAACCTAAATAAACAAATTATAACAAAGCGCCGAAATTCCCGAAATCTCAATTTCAATTGGCGTTCTACAGACTCTTAACAAGTCTTAACAAACTACTACAAGACATCGTGAGGTACTCCCAAGTCATAGCGTGCAATATACTCATATACTCATTTATTAATAACCAAGGGTTACACGTCAAGTTTTTTATATAATAATGATAAATCCTTAATGAATAATATGATAGTCAATACACATTGAATCAATGGATAGTTCATTAATTAACAGTTCATTATAGGTGGACGTTCCAATCCAATACCAGTCAAAAAAAAAAAAAAAAAAATACCATAGTTGGGAAACATCTTTACAACTCTACCGACTTCGTGCATTTCCTCGGTGTTCGTTGAAAACATGCTAGGTAGATAGCGGATAGATTTGTACGTACGGCTGCAAGTATATTGTATTATCTCAGCTCGATCTAGACGTAACCGAGTTGGGAAAATACGTTCTATGCGCAATTTTAGTTTCAATTACTGGGCATACACTCATTTAAGTACTCGTAGAGCGTTTATTTATTTATTTATTTCAATTGCTGATATGTGCTTACAGCATAGCCAACACGCACATACAGCCACAATACAAAAATAAAATATTAGATATTAGACACATTATTACTAGAAACACACAAAAATAACATATCATTTTTAAATCATTTCAACACTACAATTACATTAAATACAAACAAAATTTAAGTACACACATAATGAAATGATAAATACACAATTTTATTTTATTTTCACACACCTAATAACATTATTTATAACTAAAAAATATATACAGGTACGTAAAACATACTGATATTTATCAGTAAAAATATCCAGGTCTGGCCTATGAGCAAGCAGAGCATTGAGTAGATTTGAGCGTTGTGCTGTGAGACTTGATTCTTTTTAACCGACTTAAAAAAAAATGTTTCCAATTCGACTATGTTTTGTATGTTAGACTTCAGAACTTTTGACTGGGTGAACCGATTTGGATAAGTTTTTTTTATTCAAAAGGACAGTTTTTAAATACAAACAAAAATAAATTAAAAATGCAAACGTTGATTATATATTAGTATTTTATTACATAATTCTATTAAGATTATTGAACTGCGTGTGTTTAATTTTTAACTTAAAGTCCGTTGATTTGTTTTTCAGAGAACAATAATGAATTTAAGCCTTAACATTAAAGCTGTATTGCATAAAATAATGAAAGCTACACTACTTAACATCCCAAAGTAATTACTTAGGTATGTTGATTAGACTTGATTGATCTCTACATAGTAATAGTATGTTGTGTAATATGTTGCTGCTATATTAAAAGCTACTATCTTCTATACAGCTGTGATCACCGCGATACATATTTTTACCCGACTGAGAGAAGGGTTATGTTTGTAAATTTCTTTATTCCCACGTATTTTCCAATCGCCTGGATGGAATTTGACAATATAATTAAGATATCGTTAGATTCGTCTCAATCATCAGGTAGTATATTGTATCACAATGTTTTTTGCAGCCGGGTTTTTTAAATTAAAGTTATTATTAAATTTGTACAAACTATGCATAGAAATGAGGTATGACGAAATTACTAGAGATTTAACTTGAAAATAACTTGTCGTGGAAGAAAACTATATGGTCTGATTTTATTACATAAAATTGTGGGTAGTGGTGTATAAGCAACAAGCCTGCCGATAATGGCAAAGTTCCATGAAGCTATTTGAATATGAAGATTACAATGATGCCTAATACAGCGCTGCGCAGAGATAATATACATAATTATCTAAGATTATTTAGGTATCGCTTTTTCCTGTAATTTTAAACCAGAACACAGCAATGATTGCACTATTTAGCTCTGAAAAAGAACTAGCAAACTCTTCCCTAGGCTTCCCTAGACTCAGCAAAGATTCCTGTAACTACAAGGACTGATTAAATTAATTAACGCTAATTTAATCAGTATGACATTAAATTTACCACCAGACAGACACACTTTATTATGCACACCAGTAAAATTAAAAATGTACAGAACATAAAATACTGATAACTAATGTTATAAATGGCGGCCTTGTCGCTAATGGTGATTTGTCCCAGGCAACCATTAGCGGCAGGAAAGGCACAAAAAAAAAAGAAATATAGGTACTAACCTTGTTTATTAATGTCCCATAAGACGACGGTGACTCCGAGACGAGCGAGCCTTAGCGCGATGAGACTGCCCAGCCCGCCACCGCCACCCGTTACCACAGCAATACCACCCCTAAGGTCCTTCTTCTTATATCCCACTATACTCTTGTATATCGCATATATCACTTTCCCAATACCGCCGATGCAAAACACTATAAGATCTATAATTGTTTGCACGACAGTATATTTGTCCCTCATACATTCTGGTATTTCCCGCGTTAACGGGCCTGGTTTCATTCCATTTGTGTACTCCTGAGTTTCGACCGACATTTTCTTTGTATACGTCTATACGTCTTAAGCACTGAGCATCACTTGACTGAATGATCACGAGTCGATTTTTATCTGCAACAAAGTAATATTTACTGATTATTATTAATGAATGGGCTATTAAAGTAAATGGCTAAATTAAATGCCTAGTTAAATAAAATTTGTTATCATCGCACACATGCATACTCCACTTTATAACGTTTTAAGATCTTTTAATAGTTCCTAACTTTTTTTGTGTAATACAGAGTAACGAACAAAACATGCGCCTGGTGATAAGCAACACGACTGTTCGTTACAGCATAGAGCCACGTGAACATCAAGAGCTATTTGAACATCAAGAGTCCAAATCCCTCCAAGTACTACACTGCTTTCGTCACCTACACAAAAAAGAAATCTATCTCTTTATCTTGTAATGTATGCCGAAGGAATAAAGTTTGCTTTACTGCTGCATAAGCCGCCCACTAAATGTGAACAACTGGGACTCGGGGCCTTCTCTCGCAAGAAGAGAGGCAAGGCTATAATCCACCACGCTGACCCAGTGCGGGTTGGTGGACGACACATGATCTCGAAAGATTCTAGGTGCATGTCGGTTTCCTCACGATGTTTTCCTTCACCATTTTAAGTTAGCGCCATTATGCACATAATTTCGAAAAGACAGTGGAGCGCGTGGTGTTTGAACCCGGAGGGCTCCGGATCGGAAGTCGCCGTTCTCCCGACTAGACCAGCCGTAATTTATTTACTGTTGAACGCGGCAGAATAAAGATACATATTTTTTTTATATCCTTAAACAAATCTCACAACAATCGTGAGGTTACTACCTCATAGTTTCAAGCCTTGACACTTACATTACCATTCGCACAGACGATATTGGATTCTAAAAGTAGCATACTATTCGTTAAGCAGTTATGATTTATTATACACTTTTAGAGTTTGTGTCTGTGTTCGTTTAAATTGATTGTATCGTTCCTTTGATGCTATTTAAAATTAAAGTTAATTTTAAAATTACCTTGTAGATAAGACAATAATTACTCTCTGTATGATCCTGATCACCTGATGTAGTTAACCTTTTGATTTATCTTGTCTAGTTTGACGTATCTACACTAGGTCATCGACTGTCGACTACCTCCGGATATTTTGTACACCTATTACAAAAAAGTTGCCTAATAAACTCATATAGGTATTAAATTTAAATATCAAATTACCATAACGTTTATATGAAAATGATTTATAGATCTAGTTATAAGTCACGATTGGATATGGTATACAGGCTGTAAAAGAAGTACCTAAGCAAATATTTGCGAATAAGTATTGTAAAAAGACAAAAAATCACGTCGTAAGTACCTCTATAATCTTATCATTGCAAGCTGTATGTGTATAGTATTATAGCTTAAAATTTTATTTAATTAAAAGAAAATTTGGTCCATAACTAACATTTTGTATCTTGGATTTTTTGGAATTGGATTGGATTGAACGGATTTGATGTTTGTATATTTAAATATGTATAAGATCTAAGGTGTCTATATACAAAACTGTTATTTGGGAGTGCATGTCTAGTTAGTAGGTGACAAGGGTTAGTTGCTTTCAAACTCTATATGTAGGTATATCCCTGTCGTTGAAGTAATGTTGCAATTTGAGTAAATATGCATTTGTGGATATAATGTAGACGTAATGCAATGCTGCAATTTGCGACGGCCATTGTGGCGGATAAGTATGGCTCTAAAGCCAGGGAAGTAAAATCCATTCGTGGCGAATTAGTTAAAGAGGTAAAACTCATAGATACCTACCTACTTTTACCACTGTGTTCGCAAATGTGAACAAATAGTGGCTTTAATATTGAAGTACCGTTTATTTTCGTTAAATACTTTCTGAATCACTTACAAAATGCCCTCCTCAAAAGCATTAACTTAGTACTCTTTTACATCTTGTATAGCGAGTTCGATGTTTGGCCTTCAGAGTTTGGCAATGTAGTTATATTGCAAATGTTAATACTTCGCATGGTAACTGCTAACCACATGTTTGCGATAGGCTTTAATTATTTTAATAGATCTATTCTTACCTGTGACTGCGCAAGAAGGAAGGTAATGTTTTCGACAGTATGTTCGGCATCATTATCAGCCTGTGTTCGTTTACTGCTGGACATATGCCTCACCAATAATACGCCACTCAGCCACTGATAGTATAAAACTTTCATAGTGCATTGATGCTGAGTGCCCATTCATGTTTGGAATGGGCCACGATTTTGTGAATAATGTGTTTTAGTATTTTACTTACTCCCTTGGTAGATTATTTTATGAGAATTACTTTTTAATAAGAGATGACGAGACGAAAAACCCATGTCTAACACGAACAGTACAGGACGTCTACTCTCTTTCTACGAAAGCGTAATTTCGAATTAAATTCGCGACTTTCCAACTCCGATTCTACTTCGATCCGTCCGAAATGTTCTAAGCCTACTCTAATTAGAGTATGTTTAGAACGTTTAAACATCAAACAATGTCGTATCGGACGAAACGAAGTAGAAAGAGAGTAAACAAGTCGCGAGTTTTTTTTCGAAATTACGTTTTCGTCGAAATTGAGTAGACGTCCAGAGCACAGATCAGGGTACATAACCACGCAGTTATTTGAACAAGAAAAGTCAAATCATTCCGTGCACTCAATATCTAAAAAATAAAACAATTATCTTTGTCTTATAATTTTTCTGGAAATACTGTTCTTCAAACCGAAACACAGTATTTTTTCCACATTAGTGTTTGAAGGTAGAATAACCGCTAATGTTGGTACCTACGCGGACTCCGCAAAGAGTCCTACCACAACAAAACAAAGTAGGTACTATTTTTGGGGTCACAGTCATGTAATATGCTACTATTGTCTAAAAATATAACAGTTTAGGCAACACAGTAACGGGCGTGTCACCTGTAGGTAGATTTCATAAGAGCAGCGAAGCAAAAATTCATTCAAAAATTACATAGTAATCTAAATCGTATTCCAGTTTTTGATTTTGTAATGTAACTCACTGTTTCAAGCTAAGCATGACGCACATGACTTCGAAAAGACATTGGTGCGCGTGGGATTCAAACCCGGGGGCTCCGGATCGGCAGTCGCCGTTCACCCGACTTGACCCGCCGTAACTAAAGGGCTGTTTGCATTTTGATTAGTGCGAGTGCGAGACTTCACTACGCAAGTTACTACACACTCGCACTAATCAATCGCCGTCCACACGTGTTTGCTACTAATAGGTACCTGAACTAATAACTCGCACTCGGACTAATCAAAATGCAAACAGGCGTTTAATGTAAGTAGGTAAGTACATACTAATACGAAATGTATTAGTATTTAAAAACTAATTAGTTACAATGTATTAGTATTTAAATACTAATTAGTTACAATAATACATTTCGTATATTAGTATTTTGAATCGCTTTCAAAAGTATTCGTTCCGTAAACTGGGAATAGACTATAATACCTACGTAAGTTACGTCATAATTTATATTCAGTCATAATAGTTCAATAACATTTGTTACTACTGCATCTTACATAGCAAAAAATATTATCTACGTAATAATTATGACACATAGTTTCTCTCGTTAATGATTATTATTAGCCAATATAAATAAGTATCAATAACTTTATTATGGCTCGTAATTTTAAGTAGGTACCTTATTCTATTCTTCCAGACATGTGACGTAATGTCAATATCTAGAAATTGAATGAAAACCACTCTTGAGTAATGGCAATTTTACGAATAATGTAAGTTTTAATTATTTATGTCCCTATTTAATGTCTATTTTAGTGTACTTATGTACTCATATGTTAAATTTATATCTATAGACGCAATTCATTAACGCACTTAAATTAATAATTACGTTTTTATAGCATTACAACAGAACCAGTTACCAGCCTAGGTGACGAATTTTACCATGTTGTCTTCAAATAGACCCCATTGCATCAATTGCTTTAGTTAGTAAATATTTTTTCTCGATAAACAGTAATCTAAACTAATATTATAAAGTTGAAGAGGACTACTGGGCCAACTTCAAAAACTCTTTCACCGTTGTATGTGTACGTGATCCCTTAGTGCTATAGGCTATATATTTATGTACCACGGGGGAACCCGGGCTGGTGCCCGTAGTCCTTTGTATCTTCATATTCATCAGCAACTTGACATTTATAGCGGACAAGCGTAGCAAGCCACAACAGACAAGCCGGTCGATAACATAATTTATTTTTCTCCGAATAAACAAAACTCTGATTCAATTTAAAATTAAACTCAGACACTGGTAAAAAAATCATATTTTTGTGATACCTACGATGACGTCGTCCAAAGTTTTTTGTTGAAATTTCAAAAACCACCGCACCGATTTTTATAAATGTTATACAGAACCACCTCTGAAGAATTTATCCACCATACAAAAAATAATCATCTAAATCGATTAAAAATTAGCGGAGCTATCGCGTAACATACAAAAAAACATATAACTGAATTGAGGACCTTCTCCTTTTTGAAGTTTTCTTTTATCATTGCATAAATACAATTCTTTTTTCATTGTATACATTAAGACTAAAACAAATTGTTTTGCCGGACATATTGCATGCCTGTAAAGAAGAGAGCAGTTTGTGTGTGTGGGTCAACTTTTAAAATAAATAATAAATAAAATAAATAAATATTGGCGGACAATTCACACACAACACCATCTGACCCCAAACTAAGCAAAGCTTGTATGATGGCGGCCAGATAGCTGATATAATACTTATACAACGTGGTGGATTTACCCCCAACAATATTTTAACAGTCCATTCTAACACTGATGTAGACTTCATCACCCAAGGTCTCTTTCCCCTCAGCACGGTAGATCACGAGATAATTGGAGTCAAAGTTTGACGTAAAATTTTCACCAAATCACCAGTTTCAACCCTAAAGCATGTACAGCAGACAAACGACCTTGCCGCCGATGCCGCGACGTCGTACAAAAATCCTTGCGGAGATCTGGCCATTACGGGTATGTCAAATGAAATAACAATCAAAAATAATATTTTTTCTATGGGAAAAATTTTTTGAGCTTTCAGACGTAATTTTCACATACATGATTCTAAACTTAATGTAGATGAACTACCATAAATATTGTTGCACCTTTCTGCAACACCTTGTATAGTTTTAAATACATACTTATTATACATAGAAACACCCAGACACAGTGCAAACGTTTGAATTCATCAAATATTTGCACTGGGTGGGGATCGAACCCACGACCCTCGGCTTCGCAGGCAGAGCTACTACCAACTAAGCCACGAGGGCAGTCAAAATGTATTGTATCATCTTATCTTATTATAAAGCAATAAAGATTTTTGTATATGTATTTGAAAAACACATTTTGTTATCGCAATGCGGCTCCCATGATACGTTATTTCAATCTCTGTCGAAACATCTAACAGCGCCAAATTTATATGACAAAATGTCAAATAATTTCTCAGTTTCGTTATTTGACAAATACTACTCTACACATGTCATATCTGGGTATCCAGTCCCATAGCTCGGCGGCGTTCACGTGTCGCAAGCGGCGGTGAATGCTGTGATTGCAACACGCACGCCACTACTCCTATACGAAGGTCGGTTCATCAATAAACTAACGATTATGGAATTAGAGGGACAGCAGTACAAACAAACAAGACAAGAGCATCATTTTGAAGCTAATTCGAACGGTGATAACAAGGTGCTCTTGTATAGAGGATTTCCTCAATCAAAAGAGACTTTCCTCATCGTCACTCAAGCACTGTATTGGCTTACCAGATTTTGCGGTTTTCATCTCCATGACGCCACTTTGTCCAATACTTTCTCTGCCTGTCTTTATTTGTACTCGTAGTTAACGAAATTATTAACTATTACTCGTACTAATGTAACGTAATGCTAAATATTATTATTATAATACGAGTACAATCCGCTGCCTTTGATATTATCACTAAATATCGATGCTCACCACCGAAAATAAATTTCCAGGTATAATTTATTTATTATTTGCTTTTGATATTATTTTTTCATGAATCATGTGTCATGCAGGTATCTTCATTGATATAATATACATACTATTACATTTTCACATTTTGTAATATATACCTAATATTTATTTCCTTTATCTTTATCTAGTCATCTCTTTTCGTGTCAAAATGTAGTATAAGTAAATATTTGATTAATACTTTAATAACTCGTTTGTAGAATAATTAAGAAAAAGTAAAATAATTAAGAGTTTACCAGAAAAAATTATACTTACACATACTTTTACTTATTTGAACTGGCAGATGGAGCAGCCTATGTAATAGTTACTATTCATATCAACGACCGACTGACCGGCCTTAGAAGGTCGTTTAGTTTAGTAGCAACTGTGGAAGAGTATCGTAGGTTTAGCTCAATACAACTCCTAACTTCAAACAGACAAAAAAGTTAGAGTTTAAAGCTCTTAATATAACTGTACTAGCAGTGCCCCGAGATTTTACCCGTCTAGTTCCCGTTCCCCGTCGTTCCCGTTATTTCCCCGGGATAAAAAGGAGCCTATGTGTTATTCCAGCCTATAGGTATTCTAACTGAGATTCAAATTTCCGTACAGACATGCCGACGTGATTGAACAACAAACATGTTAACTTTTCCATCTATAATATTACTTAGTAGGGCATACTCACTCTTATTACGATAGTGATAAATCGCTACCTCGCCTAAATCGCTTGTTTACTTACAAAAGATATAGGCTTGCTCCAGTGGTAAAGAAAGAGGCTCTTCTTACATCTTACCATGGATTGGTGGCATCAGTCTTGAGATATGGGATCATTTTTTGGGGGAATTCAACTGATACAGCCTCAGTTTTCAAAGCACAAAAACGATGCATTCGTGCTATGTTCGGGATGCAAGTTACAGATAGCTGTCGACAAGTATTCATAGACAACCAAATATTAACCCTGCCATGCCTGTACATATTTGAAGTTATGTGTTTTGTAAGGAATAACCCTCATTATTTTCCTCTATTGAGTGACAAAGTAAAACGTAACCGGCGTGATAAGTGTAGACTGCTCATAGACAAACGCAAAAAAAAGATTATGAGTGACAGCATTTTTTGTATGGCTCCTCTTTTATATAATAAGCTGCCAAATGCCATAAAAGAACTTAACATAACAATGTTCAAAAGTAAACTAAAAAAAATGCTTATACACAAATGCTATTACACTGTAACTGAATTTTTAAATGATAAGGAAATTAATTGGAATACTAATATTTTAGACATTGTTTAACATGAAACTTGTACAATCTTTAAACCTTATTCCATTAATATCTCAATAGATATTATTATTCCATTATGAAATTTGACATTCAACTGACATAAGACCAAATAATGATATATTGTATCATGATGAATTAGTTTGTACTGTATTACATTTTGACATTCTTTGAGTATTTACATGAATATTATAATTAACGACATTTTTGATTTTTTGATTAAATACATTTATTGCACTTTATACATTCTTTGACATTCCTCACATGGATGAACTGCAAGATCTACTAATGCAAGACCTTAGACCCTGGATGGACATATTGATCAAACTCAAAAACACAAGACAATATCCTGATGAAACACAAGACGTTGGCGAAATTGTGCTCACCAAACATTATCTCACACAAATATATATCACCAAATAGAAGCCAGAAATGAATCGAAGATGAAGAATCAGATGACATAAATAAAAACCAGAAATTAATAGAAGATGAGGAAGAAGAAGACTTTAATCAGATGACTATTATTTAAAAAAAAATTTTTTTTTTGTTTTTATTTACAAATTAAGACTAACAAATTGTCTTGCCAGACATATTGCATGCCTCTCGCAGAGGCCAGTTTGTATGGGGCAACTTTTAAAATGTTTTTGTATTATCTTATCTTACCTACAAACAGCAATAAAGATTTTTGTATTTGTATTTGTATTTGTATTTGTAAAGAGGCACCGCGGAAAAACGCATTCTTGAACTTTGACAACCGTATATATATACAAATATACAAAGACAAAAACTTTTTTTTGTAAAATGGAATATTCGCAAAAACTACTTAAACGGGATTGAATGTGACAACGCAAATCTTCTCCGAAATTTGACACAAGTTTTTGTGTGCTGGCATTTGTTTTCGCTAGTTTCGCTTAAGTACAATGAAATGTAATGGTAGCTGTTAAATACTGCTTTTAAACGGTTATTTTCCCAACAGTAACTGTAATTTGCGGTCATCACTACGACGCCGACGCGACGGTGCTTTTTGTTGCGGAGCGCTCAGTAAATTGGAACAAGTAGGAACTGCTTACTTAGAGACTGGAAATTTATTAATACACTCATAATACCATAGATATAAATTAAGTAAGACTTTTATGCAATTAATTTAGTATTTTAATAATATATTCATTGTACAGAGGCATTGTTGAATATTCCGGACAATTGTATAATTAAAAGCAGCAGTAGGTACCACACGGTTCCACCCGTCTATTTTAGTAGACCATTTTTCATTTATAGAAGGTATGTTTGCACTCATTATCTGCCTTTCCTAATGTTAAGCAACGATACGGTCCCAGAACAAATAGATTCGCTCTTGACTTGAATACACCAAGAATGTATCTAGAAAACTCCACTCTGGCAACGCATTCCGCAGTCTTAACGTTCTTATTATGAAAGTGGAGTAAAATACCTTCGTTCAAGTCACAAAACAGCAGTACAGGCAGTTTCACACAGAAAAGAGCAAAGGGGTATTAGATCATTCAGATCAGTTGCATACTCTAGTATTTATAGTCCTACTATGATTATAAGTAATATAGTTTGGATGTTTGTTGCTCAATCACGTCGTAACGTCTGAACGGATCAGGTTGAAATTTGGAACACAGTTAGGTTATAGTTTGGAAGAACATATAGGCTACTTTTTATTCCGGAAAATAAGGGGAACCAGAACTACGCGGGTAAAAACGCAGACCGTTGCTAGCAAACTTACCTATAAACTAAAAGTAAACCTGCCGGTCTTCTAGCTAAAAGCGATCTCTTCCACATACATAATTACATTATTTAATTGTAATAAATACATATTACATTTTAATGGTTGACACTTATTTGTACGATACTTATTATCGAACAATAAAATGTTAAATTTAAACTTTAAAAATGTATTCTCTTTGTATACTCTTTTTTTGTTTTTTAAAATTGACGTGTAAATTGTACATTTATGAATAAAGAACTTTGACTTTATTCGTAGATCAGTATAGATTTTAGTGCTTACAAAAAGTTCAACAAAACACTTGTTAATGAATTGATTTGAGTAACTGTACATTACGTTACGCGACAAGGTTTGCAGTAAACCAAGCTGTTATTTATCGAGGATGGTGTTAAATAAATACTTAAATATTAGTATTTTGACACAGAGGTCACTCCGTGTTTATAGCATCATTAAATGAATAGTGTCTATACCACCTATTATAAAAGATTAGTTTTTGCAGCTATACATCTCATTTCAGGGTTCCACGAATTTAACATCGTAACCGTAATGACAAGTTAACTGCGAAAAACGATTCTAATAAGAATTTTACTGATAGAGTTAATACAAAAACTCACCATATACTCTCGTTTGTTGAATGAGCACGATCGAGTCCTTAAACATTATAAATAGTTTTAAATATAGCAGCGCCCCGCGGTTTCACCCGCGTAGGTATATCTCGATCCCGTTATTTTCCCGGTTTAAAGATGCATATTATGTGTTCGACTGTGATCTAACTATGCTCCAAATTTCAGCCCGATCCGTAAATGTGGTACGATGTGATTGAGCAATAAATATCCAAACATTGACATTTATAATATTAGTTTAACTTCCCAACAGTGGTTGGTTTGTGAAAATTAATTTTAAGTGCGTTGAAACGTATGAATTTTAAATAAATAAAGTGAAACTATATCAATACTACATAATGATTATACGGAACCCTAGGTGTAAAGAGTTGGATTCGTTCACTGACCGATTTTTTCTGATGTATTACCTAATAAGATGATGTGTCTTATTATATCCCAATACGTATCTCAAGTTTTGCCAAATATTGCTAAACGAATAGTAGCCTCGGCTAATGTCAGGAAAGGCACTCACGGCCAACTGCAATTATTGATACTCCTTCCTACCAGGGCTACTACGAAACGCTTATTTAGAGGTATGATTTAATGCGTAATGAAACCAAATGTGGAACGATTATTGTAATATAAATCATTTTATGAATAACTAGAATCTGCCGTTGACTTCGTCTGCATAAAATTTTAAAAAGGAATATTCCAATCTATACATTTTTAGGAAAAAAAGTCTAGTATAAATATTAAATATGTCCAATTACAGACTAGATGTATAATGTACGTGCATTCCAACTTTCACCTGGATCGATTCATTTCTTCTGACGTGAATAAGCAACAAAAATCAAAACTTTCACATTTATAGTAGGTATTTTAGTAGAAAATAGGATTAGTGACAATAAATACCTACATCATACATTCACAAATGTAAATTGTACAGATGCGTATTATATTAAAACTTTATTTTGAGAATGTAATTCTCTCCAAACCTACGCATACATCCCTTACGCCATATTCAAAATCATAAGAACATTGAAATGAGCAACTTTTAAGCATGTCATTAACCCACTATCCACTGTTTTAATTTGATGTGGTCGAAAATGTATGATGAATATTTTCGGTTGGCAATATTGATTGGCTGCCCTAGACGCAAGGCCCTATATGTGTAAATTTGGTATGCATTGAATTGCTAAAGAATACCAAAGAAATCACTTTATTTGTTTAACGAATATACCTATGTTTTTTTTTACTTTTTAGCTCTATGTAAGTTATTAAGATATTTTGAGAATGTCAGTTTAATGGAAAGCCTGTCAAAAATTATTCGCAAGTTTGAAATTTGCAAACGTGATGATCATTTTACATTTTGTTAAAGAAATCTGATGAATAAAATTTACGTATACTCCAATTTTTTGCATGCGTTAATGTTACTAATTTGGCGTTTTTTTTTTCATTTATCAGCTGTCCATTTCAGTTATTGTGAAAACGACTCATTGTAATTTAAATTATGTGGGAGAAAGGGTAGATACGTTTGTTGTAAGTTTGTTTAGTAGAACCTAGAGGTGTCAGATATCTTCATAGTCCATCAAACACGTTTGAGGAATCGTATATGTCTTAAATAACTCTACAATAAATGTAAAATCTAAACCAACATGTGAACGATGCCAGAATAAAGCGAGAGCGGCTGGCAGCGGCGTTTCCGCCTACAATATGACAACACCAAACCACGCACTGTGACGAAAAAACCGGTGGACCAGTCGGAGACCGCGCTACCTATACGTACTCGAAATTACAATAAAAACAGTACAAGACCCTCTTAACCTTCGGATTTCATAAAAAAATATAAAATAAGTAACATAGTCTTGGACTTTATTAACTTACTAAATAAAAGGTTTTTGCATGTTTGTTGTGGACTACATTCTTGCCTAGTGTCGGTTGAGAGGACCTACTTAGTAAAACGTAAAACCTGGCAGTGCCGTATTCAGCCATGTCGCCAATATTTTCGAGCCACACTTAACCAAATATTTCCTTAAGAATACAGTAGTTAGCACAAAACACTGTCGGTTCCTTGTTCTGAGCACATAATTAGGTACATATTGTGCATTGACAAAGAAAACCATTTATCTACACGTCAGTCGAAGATGTCTCGCTAAAGTGACCGTGAAAACTAAACTACTTTGTCTATATTTGGATAGTTATCGTATTTAACATTGACGAGAAGTAATGAAAGACCTAGAAATAAGGATTTACTGTAAAATATTAGCGATTTCCGCTCTTAACACCTGATTCTTAAATACGTATAAAATTGTAGAATTCTGATAAATTTTAAAGAACAAAGACTGAAGAACAAGAACGATCATTATAGCGGTAGATTACCATTGCATTGGTCCGTTCAGGTGATCTGTGTTTGGAGATTCTCACATCGTACGTGAAAAGCGTCATTACGTGATGAATAGCACTGTAAAATGTATAAAGAGCTTCTAATCGGCAGTCACCATTCTCCCGATTAGACCAGCCGTTACTTACTGGAGCAGCTGTAACTTACAGGCAGACAGACACACAAACAATGAAGTAATTCTACTCATTGTCCTCTGTTTTCGTTTTGATTTACGGAACACCAAGGTTGATCCACGTAATTTTTTTTTGTTATCAATCACTTGTGTAAACGTGAAGGCCGACTGACGATACAAAAACTTATTGCAAAAACATGGTTTTTGTAGAGTTCGACCGATGTGTTTACATTTGCGACCTGCGGGTGACTTTAAAATAAAATTATTTATTTTGGCCATAAAATCAGGAAGGTCAGCACTATTAGCTAAATAAATATCAATTCAAATAGACGTGTAAGGTTGTACTTACATGTAAATCATGCATAGATGACGTTCTTGGCGGATGTCGATATAAGTTACAAAGATGTTTTAAAAATCATCTATAAGATCTGTCTAAAATAGTTCGTTCGTTCGTTTTTGAAGTGAAAACTTCTTTAGGCGCGCCTAGACAGATATTTCGTGGGCTGTGAATTGGATTCCAGCGTTACGCTCGGATATGATAAGAAATCTTCGGGTAAACTCGGGACCATGGCTATTGGCCATTTAGAAATGCGTCAGCCAATGGGAAATGCTGAAAGGGCGTGGCCTCGGCATCATGCATGTCCATCTAGAAATGCATCAGGATATGCAAAATGCTGACGCATTTCGAGATGGCCATGCTATGATGCCCAGGCCACGCCCTCCGGTTACGTGTAGTTTCAGTTGTTACACGTGTAGTTTCCAAAGTAAGCGATCAAATTCTGAGTTACAAGTTTTCACTTCTATCGGCAGTTCCTATGACTGCCAATTTTTTTGTCGTACATAAGATTTTAGATTTTGATAATAAATAGCTAAACAATATGAAACAAGTCCTAAACCATCCCATCCTAATAAAATTCTAATTATATTATGGCGACTTTGATTTTAAATATCTTCTCTTTGGTTAGGAATTCCAATTTCAAAGACCTATTTAATTTACCTACTCATGCTTTTGTGATTTAAAAACCATAGGCAATTCATTTGTTTTCTCTTTTTGGTTTTTCTTTCGGTCACACAGTTTACAAATAGAATATTTAAAAAAAATATCACGTTATTTACGAGGATGAGTTCCATCGTGGCTGCACAGCGCTGCAGAAACGGCTCGAAAGATTAATAATGTGTATGGAGGCAGTGGCGCAAAAGAATAATACACAGTGTGTTCTTGGTTCCAACGTTTTCGTTCTGAAAATTTCGATCTGCAGAACAATTCCCATGGACTGCCGCAGACCAAAGTTGATAATGAAGAATTGAAGGCTATTGTGGAAGTGAATACATCGCAAACTACGTTGGAGTTAGCTGCAGGTTGCAGTGTTAGTGATTATACTGTTTTAATACACTTGAAAGCAAATTGGAAAGGCGAAAAAACTTATATACCTTGCCACACCTTGGCAAAAGGTTGCTCTTTTGAGCTCCCTTTTCCAACCAATACAACTCGGTTTTGGTTCGCGGGGTGGATGTGATGCTGCCGTTCATTCTGTCCGGACCTTCCTTTACCAAAATTGGGGAGAGGTGCTGTTAAAGGTGGACGTCAAAAACGCCTTTAATTCGGTTGATCGAGGAGCCCTGTTGGCCCAAGTGCAGGATAAAATTCCTGACCTGTACAATTTTCTTTGGCAATGTTATGGCGAGCCCACAAAATTGACTTATCAAAACAATCATATGTTATCCTCCTTCGGCTGTCAACAGGGTGATCCCTTCGGCCCTGCGACCTTCGCCTTGGCCATTCACCCTATCATTCAACGTCTCACATGTCATACATGTGGGTACATGGTGGGTCATGAATTGAGTGCAGCAAACCGACAAACGCGCGTAGACTACTGTGTTACTTTACTCAACCGGCATAATAATGAAGGGATTATAAATACAATCATTATCTGTGATAAATAATGGATCATGTACAATAATTACTCGGTAACGCTCATTGCAATGGCTGAACCCTGGCGAACCAGCCAACTCCTGTCCCAAGCGAATTTATATAAGTTTTATTGAAATCGGTGTGGTGGTTTTTGAAATATGAAGAAAAAACTAAAATTTGCCTACAATTTTGTCTGGATGACATGGTTGTAGACTTCACAAACGTTATGAAATTCGATCCAGTCAACACGAAATTGTGTAAATGCATAAATTAAAACTTGTTTTGTACTAAAAAGAAAATAAATATAAACTATTATTGAAAATAAACTATTTTCTAAAAAAAATTCAAACGGCTTCAAAACCACAAATAGACACTCAAAAGCGAAAAATAAACTAATAATCATTTTCTAAATATTTAATTTAAATTAAAATGTTAATTAATAAAATATTTGTAGGGATCATTTATTTCTGTCATTCAAAAATTTAAAAACTAAACTTCTAAGTATTTGTTATCTAAGTCCATTATCACGGAAAAACGAGCTTAAAACGTTTTTTGTAGCTTTACATACAGAATAAGTAAATAAAAAACGTTTATTGTAGTTAAGTAGTTTTTATTTTCGTAATTGTGCTTTGTTTGTTGTTACCTGAATATTTAATTTGTAAAGTCACAATTATGTATTTTGGAGTAATTTATTGTCATTTTTATTTATTTATACGTTTTCTGGTCGTAAATATTTTTCAATAATAATATTACTCTTTCATTTTTCAATAATATTATTATATTTACCTATGTGTAAATAAGGCAGAAAGCAAAACCTGTCAAATATAGTTATTTATTTCGCCGAAGGTGACGCCAATGTTACATATTGTTAGATAAATTTTAGACAAATTAAAAAAATAATACGTGTACGCATTTATTTACGCTACTTTTTTGACACAATTTAGAAAATTTGATATAAGTTGGAAAATTTGACATTTTTTTTTGCTCTCTGAGAACGTTCTCGGAATACAATCAATCAATCAATCAATCATTTATTGCAAAAACACAAAGCTGACAAAATACAAGTAAGCCAAGCATTTACCCTGTAAGGGCATGGCAATATACAACTTACAATAAAATTTATTATCATAAGTAAAAGTAAGTACAGAATTTATACACATAAATACGTTTTTTCTAATATTCATATAACCTAATCATATTAATGCCGCGAGAATGGGATATATTTAAAGTCGTCTAGATATTCGTTTAGACTGTAGTAACATTTCTGTATTAATAGTGTTTTTAGTTTTTTATAAAATCTATTTTGGTCGGGTTCATTTTTTATATCATTAGGCAAAGTGTTGTATATTTTTGTTATTGTGTATTCGGGACCTTTTTTTACAATTTCTAGTTTTGGTTCTAGTGCCACAAGTTGGGTTTGGCGTCGGGTATTTGTATTGAAGGCGAACAAGTCGAGATGTTTCCTTACGAACATAGCGGATTCTAAAATATATATGCTGGGTAATGTTAATGTTTCCAGTTTAATAAAGTGTGGCTTACAGCTGTTGGGTACACGGAAGTTTTCTAAAATACGAATACATTTTTTTTGCAGTATGAATAGGTCATGAGCCTCAGTCCGATTTCCCCAAATGATAATGCCGTATTTGAGCCAAGCATAGGCGTACGCATAATAAGCACTAAATGCTGTTTGTAGGTTCGTGTTGGTTTTTAAGACTGATAAAGCATAAATAAACTGTGATAATTTTGTTTTAATTTTTTGGATGTGAGCTTTAAAATTTAACTGTGTGTCTATTTCAATGCCAAGAAGAGTAATACTGTTAGTTTCATCGATGTCTAATAGTTTTGAAATGGAAGAAAGGTTTAAAGGTGTTTTTTGGTAAGGATGGAATTGAATAATTTTAGATTTTTTTGTGTTTAGTTCGAGGTTGTGTAGGTCCATCCAAGATTTAATTTTTGAGAAGGAGTCAACTATTTGTTTTTGTGAGCTAGGGTCAGATGAACATTTAAATATAAGCGATATGTCGTCGGCGAATAGTATACATGGAGTATTTAATATTTTGGGGAGATCGTTGATGTATATTAAAAATAAGACACAGCCTAATACACTGCCTTGTGGAATAGACCAGTTGAGGGTTTGCAGTTCAGATTTTACAGCCGATTTAGACGTTCCGTCATGGTGGAAATGGTTTATTTCTACTACTTGTTTTCTATTGAACAAATAAGATTTTAGCCAGTTTAGTGGCTTCCCTCTTATGCCGATATTATTTAACTTTTTGAGTAGTATAGTATGCGAAACTCTATCATAAGCTTTTTTCATATCAAGTACGAGTCCAACTGCGTTATGTTTTTCTTTAATAAAATCTAGGATGTTTTTAGTGTATTTGTACACAGCCAGAGTGGTGGAAGATTTTTTTCGGAATCCATGTTGGTTTTCATCCAATAATTTGTATTTTTCTAAAAATTGGTAAATCCGATTTGAAACTACACTTTCAAATACTTTTGACATTGCAGGCAGCAGAGCAATCGGTCTGTAATTGTTTATATCGTCCACGTTTCCCTTATTTTTTTGTATTGGTTTAATTTTAGCAATTTTTAATTTTTCAGGGAAAGTTTCCTGTTCTATTGATTGATTTATCAAAGCAGCCAACGGAAAAGCTAATTCTGCAGCACAAGTTTTTATTAGTGAGGGGGGAACATCATCTATTCCAGCACTGTGTTTATTGGGGAGTTTTTTAATAGTTTTAAATATTTCTTGTTCTGTAACTGGTGGTAGGTACATGGAGTTTTCAACAGGTGTTTGGGTTAACTTTATTTTCATTTGGTTTGTAGTATCTTGTTTATTTGGAGGACTTGGCTTTCCAATGGAGGCAAAATATTGATTAAATTGATTTGCGACAGAAAGGGGCTCTTCTACTATTGTATTTTGTATTTTAAGTTTTATATTTGCTTTTTTCCCGGTACCTTTTTTATTTGTTATCTCTTTAATTATTTCCCACATTTTTTTAGTTTTATTTGTTGCAGTATCCATTTTTTTGATGTTGTTGAGTTTTTTTGCAGTTTTAACGCATTTTTTTAGTATTTTCTGGTACGTATTATGATATGATGTTAATATCTTGTTATTGGTCTCATTTATCAGTGTTTTTAAGGCTCTTTTATGGCGGCACGAGTTTTTTAAACCTTTTGACAGCCAGGTATTTTTGGGTTTTGATTTTATTATTATGGTGTTTTTAGGTATATGAATATTTAATAATGTTTGAATGATGTTATCAAATTTTTCATAATTCATGTTTATATTTTCGTCTTTATTTATTACATAGTTCCAGTTTATTTTTGTTAAGGCCTTTCTAAAACTGTTTATATTTTTTTCGTTATAGAATCTTTTAGTTACACTTTGTTTTTTTACATATTTGTTGTAGTTTGTAGTCGTTTCAAATTTATATGTAACTGCTTTATGATCAGATATACCATAATCATTTACGTTTGTCGAACAATTATGTTTGTTATTGGTGAATAGTAGGTCAATGCAAGATGCGGTTTTTGATGTAATTCTAGTTGGTTGTGATACTATTTGGTGGAAGTTATTTTCTAGCATGGTATTGCACAGTCTTACGTATTCATTTGGTTTTCTTCTCCTATCCAGATTAAAATCCCCGCCAATGACAATGTGTTTTTTTGTTTCCTGGCATAATTTTGATAAAAGTTCAATCAAGAAATCAAAAAATATCTCAATCCCACGGTCATTTCGATACACAGTTATCAACAAAAGATTTTGATCCGGTATTTCAATAGCGCATGTTTCAACGTAAAATTCTACGGAGAGTTTCACTATATCAGTTCTATTTTTAAATTGTATATCTTCACGCAACAAGATAGATACTCCGCCATGAAGATGATTTTTCCTGTAGTATCCCGAAGCAAATGTGAAACCATCTATCTGTATGAGGTGTTTTTGTTGCTCGGTGATCCACGTTTCAGATAAACATACAGCTTGTATAGTCTTGTTATCGTTGAGTGTATTTTGTAGAAGATGAGTTTTATTTTTAATGCATTGTGCATTTTGAAACATTATTTCAAAGTTAATCACGAAATGGATGCGTATTTTTATGTGGTTGTGAATCATACTTATTAGGGGTGTCTTCATGTGAGAAGCTTACAGGAATTGGGTTCGTTGTGTATGTGTCTTGCAAAACAGAGTTATTTCTTTCAATATGCGTATTGTTTTGAACTGGATTTTTGAAAATTTCTTTGTAACTGTCTTTGTTAGTTACATGTTCTTTCCCATCAATATATAACTTTTTGTTACGTATCACTGCATGATGTCCTTTTCTTCTTTTTTCTATTAATATTTCTCTGAGTTTTTTCCTATCGCTAATTTCATTTTCGTTAAGGCATTCTGAAATTGCTAATCCAGAGTTTTTAAAATTTTGTCTCTTTTGTAGCAAGTGTTTGGTCATTTTTTTGCTGATGAGTTCAATGAGCAAAGGTTTTTTATATCCTCGTTTACCAATGCGCGTGAGTTCTTCAATGTAGCCAGTTAGATCTACACATATGATATCTTGGAAAACCCTTATTACACGGTCATGCAATTCATTTTCGTCTTCACCATAATCGTTTAAACCGTATAAAACTAGCTTTTTGTTGATATCATTTACTTTGGTTATTTGGGTCACGGGATTTTTTTGTAGTTCTATTTCTGTAATGTGTTGCTTTAATTGAGCGTTTATTAGTTTTCAAATTAGTTACTTAAAATCGCTAAATATACAAAATTACAAAATACAATAGAATGCAGACTTCCATCAACCTTCGCGTATTGTTAACAATGAAAAGATCGACGCGTACACAATATAACATAAAATTTAATAAATCTTCCGAATTTAGAATTAGTCTTTTCTACCTAGATATTGCTGCTTCGTTATGCAGACTTGCTAAAAATATTATATTGACACTTGGCTAAGCAGAAATAGCACTTTTGTCTATTATGTAACGGTACAAAGGTGAATCATTGTGCTTGACTTATCTATTTTTGTCGAGTTTCTGTCCAAAAGTCAATGATATTGGTAGTTACAGGCAGTCAAGCGTCGCGTAGCTAACCATGTTTGTTAATGATATAAGTTGAACTTGTCCGTACATACAGGAAATATTTGCGTGTTCAGAACGTTATCAAAAAACTTGATCGACACGTCACAAAACTGGAAACTGAACTGAAAAACTGGATTGTTAACTGTTGAATAGTATCATAATATGACGTGCGCACACCACGTGTACGTACCTACCACCACAAGGAAGAAGCGAAACATAAATGTTTGCACTGTGTCTGGGTGTTTCTATGTATAATAAGTATGTATTTAAAACTATATAAGTATTATATCAGCTATTTGGCCGCCATCACACAAGCTTTGCTTAGTTTGGGGTCAGATGGTGTTGTGTGTGAATTGTCCATCAATATTTATTATTTATATTATAAATTTGTAGACTATTTCAGAAACAACATTTGTCACATTTATTTTCGAAAACCGTTTTTTTTTATTTTTCTCTCCGGCTGTGTACGTAATCGGTACTAAAACAAGTCCATAGGCTTACGAAGACTTGAAAAGGATGGTTACTACAGAAACAACAATTGTGCTGGACAAAAACTGTTGTTTTTGAAATAATTCAACTGGTAGTGGTGTGTAATTCAGTAGTGGTAGGACTCTTAGCAGAGTCCGCCTGGGGAAGTACCACACCTTTGTCAGTTACTCTACCGCCAAGCAGCAATGTGCAAACATTACTGTGTTCCGGTTTGAAGGGTTTCTAGTAGTAGTGGTATGTTTCCAGAGAAATTACAGGGCTTAGCAACTATATATAACAACTTAGATCTCTGGGTGACGAGCGCAGTACAGTGCTACGTAATGATTTGAACTGTTCATGTTCCAATAGCTGCGTGTCACTGTGTTGTTATGTGGCAGGCATGTTGCTTACCATCAGGCACATGACCTGCTCGTCTCGTCACTCTTTATTTAAAAAAAACAAAAACTGGCAACGTTAATATTCTGTCACACATTCTATAGTCAGTTAAGACGATATTTTTTTAGTAATTGTTCTGAGGAAGTCTTGCACATATTTCTAACTTGAAATATAATAATATAAAACATTGTTTAATTTTGAAAATATCACCACTTCCAGTGATTTGCGAAAAATAAAATGGCATTGTCAGGAAGTTTTGAAGAGGAATCGATACATGGCCGACTACAGTTAGTGAAGAGATTGAAGAGCTGTAGACACAATTCGTGTAAGTATGTTTTTTTATTAAAATGAAAGTGGAATGTAGAAATGGATGTAGATATTTTCATTTACTAATGTTGTGTACTCGTACCCCATTTTTACAGAATAAATGTAAAATAACATATGTCCTGATTTTGTTATAAAAACAATATAAGTAGGTACGTCGATACTTTTAAATTTTAAGTACTTACATATATCTAGAATACTGTATTGATTTGTAAAAAAATAGTGTAGTAGAATTAAAACATACCTTTATATACAGAAAAAAAGAAAAAACATGTTTTCATTGTTGATTTAATGTGAATAAGTTTTTTGTCTGCCCTGTAGGTACCTAAAGTTAAATCAATGTGACTAATAATGTTATTTAAATAATTTATTCATATCTGCTTTAGGCATATTATAATAGGTACTAACTAAACTTTGATCGTACTTTTGCTAGATGGAAAATTTAGTGTTTTAGGTGTAAAACATTTTTTTTTAAATAAAGATTGACAAGACGAGCAGGAGATGTGCCTGATGGTAAGCAACATGCTTGCCACATAACAGCTTAGTGACACGTAGCTATTGGAAGATGAAGAGTCCAAATCATTACCTAGCACTGCACGTCGCTCGTCACACAGAGACGACACAGAGATGACTTAACCGTTTTTATTTGGATTATTTGGTTAGATGGTGCGTAAAAGTAAATGGAGAATCAAAAACAACGTTAATCTAATGTAATATGTCAAACTAAACATCTATTAACCCAATTGACAATTTAACCTTAATTTGAACGAAATTTGTTAAAATCGTAAGATAGGCACCATTAATTATTTATTAATAGATTTTTGTTTAGTTTGAAAACGACTAATTTCTCCTCTTTTCCTAGAGACGGTTTTGTTTTCCACAGTTAAGTATCAACTTATCTTAAGAGTGCGCCTAAAGCCAGGAAAAAATCAGATTTCACCCGCGCGACGCGTTTCTTAATGTGATGTACATAAAGTCGAGAATAGCATGACACAGTTTGGAGGAAAAATCAATATTTAATCAGGCGTCCATTTTTGACCAAGTTCTATTTAATTACTCAATAACTAAACATAAATTTAAAAAAGTGTTCGGTTACTTTACTATAACGTACAAATAGGAATTTTATTACCAAAAAATAATGTTGGGTCATCGCTGATAATTTCGAGTACTCGAATTAAAACGGGTTTTTTCGGTGTCATTTTTATTTTTTTATTGTAAAAAACTCTGATCTATTTTTAAAATTCTATTCGATTATTGTGCTTCTTCTTGATTGTACCCACACGTCAATATTTTTTTTGTTATAGTTTTTAGTTTCTTAACTTCAGTGAGCGGCGTCGAAAACGTCCTTTTTTCGTTTTCTGGCTTTAGGCGCCCCCTTAACTAATCAAGTATCAACACTTAGCACAATAAATATTGAATTTAATCATTTTAATTCTCAACAGAAGTTATTAGTTTGACGTCCATGTCTATTTGTGTGTGTGTCTGTCTGTGGCACTGTAACTCTCAAACGGATGGACCGATTTAGATGCGGTTTTTTTATTTGAAAGGGATTTTCATTGTTGCACGGTGGTTCTTAGCTATATTTGATTAAAATCGATTCTTGAATTAATCAATCATTAAGGCCATCTTTATAGAACAAGAGCCCGTGAACCCCAGACCTTCGTTATTTTATAAAAGCTGAAAACTTGTCAGCGCATGCTCCTAACACAGGTAAGAACGATGGACCATTATGAAGTTTGGGTCATCCTGGCTTTGGCAAATAAATGGTATTAAGGCCCCAAGTCCCAGCAGTGGGAACTTTTAGTGGGCTGCTTATGATAATTAGGCTGCTAATTGTTACCCAAATATTATGTTTAAAAATAAGCGCGCATATTATGGCGCAAGTAGAATTACAATTGCATGAACATTAACACAACATGGGTGTCTGGCAAGTGCTTACCACGATGTTCAGTGTCTAGCAATTATTGGTGTAATTTTTAATAATATTCTGAAGGTATTACCAAAATATCAGACTTTATAATTTGAAAAATTTAGATCGGTACACCTTTAGTACCGTTTATCTGCCAAAGCCAGGATGATCCAAACTTCATCATGGGCCATCGTTCTTAACTGTGTTGGGAGCATACTCTGACAAACGTTCAGCTTTTATAAAATAACGAAGGTCTGGGGTGCATGGGCTCTTGGTCTATTATGATCTTCACAAAGTGGGGAATAAAATATTTTTTCACAATCTCCCTCAGTAAAGGTATCTAATGAAAGGGCTTGACTGGTAGAATACCATATTTTCAAATCAAAGGTAAATCAACATTTTAAATATTGTTGTTCTGTAAATTGCTGTACCGTTTTACGGCGTGTTTTTGCATCGATCTCCGTATTCCAAGACATTACTTAAAATCTATTTTGTCAATTTTGGTTCATTAGACATCACAAAGTTACAAAGTTACAATAAGTTACGGCTGGTCTAGTCGGGAGAACGGCGGCTGCCGATCCGGAGACCCCGGGTTCAAACCCCACACGCACCACTGTCTTTTCGAAGTCATGTACGTAATGCCGCTAACTTAAAACGGTGAAGGAAACCATCGTGAGGAAACCGACATGCACCTAGAATCTTTCGAAGTCATGTGGCATCCGCCAACCCGCACTAGGCCAGCGTGGTGGATTATGGCCTTAACTCTCTCCTTGCGAGAGAAGGCCCTGAGTCCCAGCAGTGGGAACGTTTAGTGGGCTGTTGATTGATTGATTGAGACATCACAAATATAGTACATTTCTATACAATTTCGAATTGTCTTTTTTTTTTCGACTTAAATTTTCACAGCTTTTTGACTCACGTAAACCACGTTAAGTCACCACGTTATCAGCATCGCGTCGTATAAAATTAGTGTTCCGATAAAATGTCTTACCTCTCAGCCAATGGCTATAGTTTTTCTAGAAACGTGCGAGTAGAAACTAGAAAGCACGTGAGAGCCGTTAATTTGCTCAGCACCTTAGCAAAATGTGAACGGCGTATGTCTAGACATGAATACAGCGGTAATTATAACTTCCATGACATGAGACACTGTAAAAATAGTTTTTTACAACCAAAGAGAGATATGGTGTAGTATATGCATGTTTGAACGTGAACGCAGTTACATTCAATCACACTTCGGAGAGTGTGCGACTGATCTGCATGATCTGATACCACCTTGTCCTTTTTTCTATCGGAATGCTCGTAGCTCGAAAAAGCGACATCGTTTCATGGTTGATGTTCCAAAGACACGAATGAAGAGATTCGACTCAACTTTTGTGATAAGAACGTCTAGGCTATGGAATACGTTGCCTGAGTGGGTTTTCCCCGATAGTTACAATCTTTGTGTCTTCAAATCGAGAGTGAATCGGTTTTTCTCTAGGAAAACACGCTCCATCGTAGACCGCATCGTCGCTTAACATCAGGCGAGATGGCGGTCAAGTGTGAACCTATAAAAGTTAAAAAAAAACACTAATATTATAAGGGCGAAAGATTGTGTTAGTGTGTCTGTTTGTACGTTTGTGCATATATACGCGATTTGTTGAATAAAAGCTTTATTCAATTACAGTTTTTTCTCTCGATTTGAAGACATCAAGATTGTAACCAACGCGAAAACACATTCAGGCATGACATCCCAAAGCCTACATTTTGTGACGTTCTTAAAACAAAGTTTATTATTTGAAAGTACTTTAATTATTATTAATAAATATAAACCCATTCTGCGTCTAGGATTTCACCACTGCTAAAAAAAACTATTACAAAAAAAATGTTTTTTTACGAATTAGGTAGTAGCAACACGATATATAGAGAGGGTTCACACGGCGCGGCTGCCAACCGCGCCCGCGCGCGGCCGCGGCAGATTTCCATATAAAATTGAATTCAATACACACGACGCGGTTTACGGCCGCGGTGGCTGCGGCAGCCGCGCGGCGCCTACGTGGCTGCGCGAGATTCTTGCGCAGTAGCTTTCCGGAGCAGAAACCGCGAAAACCTGCGGTCTCGTGAGTATTGAAACAAAACCGTCGCGCGGCGCGGCGCCGCGCCCGCGCGCGGGTGCGGTTGGCAGCCGCGCCGTGTGAATCGGGCCTCATTGTGCAATTGCATAACAATGTGAAACTATATATTTGAGTATAAAGTTAAAAGACTTATTTTACATAAAAACATCTATTATTTCTTCATTTATCTAAGTACTATAATGTACGAAACAAACGTTAAAACACCTAAATTACTGTACATTTATAAATTAAGTACTTTGTCTTTGACTTTGACACCTGGTATTGGTCAGTGATCAATGCCAGAAATGTATATTCTCTAATTTTCTATCGAAACTAGGAAGTCTTTCAAAATGTTTTAGTTAAGTACGTCTTTTTCTGTAAATCCTTATACATACATTTACAGTTTACGGGAGTGTCTTATCGCAAGTTGCGGAGTCATTGAGTTTCCGATTGAGACGGGTCATAGAGAGGAAGGACTACCGACGACGGACTTTATACCTTGACTAGCAAAGCCCCGCCGTTGTAACCGGCTAGTTCCTATTCGGTACTGTTATTTTCCCATGACGAAGAGCATATGTGCTGTAACTGTAGAGGTATGATATAAATATATAATGTACATGTAATGTTTGAGATAATATACTATACGACATTTTTTATCGTACAATGGAATTTTCAGCTTAAACTTTAAAATTGTATACTACTATTTTTTGTTTTTTTATAATTGACGAGTAAATTGTACATTTATCTATAAATAAAGAACTTTGATTGTGTTCTAAAATTGAACCCGATCTTATCAGCTGTTCCGAAGTAATTGAGCAACAAGCATTCAAATATCCAAACTTTGACATTCTACTAATATTATATATTTATGTCAAAGTTCGGATGTTTACGATGATTAATAGAATGATGATGATGAGTAAGATGTTTAATTTGATTTGAGGAAAAAATCGTAAGGTAAGTACTTATATTAAGTTTTGCTGCCCACCTTCGTTTACGTTTGACATTATGATTTAATCAGATAAATAATAATCATCTTAGGTAGTTAGGTAGACGCCAAAATGTAATTTCAATGCACTTGTCTCTCCTGCCAGACTACACCACGTTTATGATAAAATATGAAGACAAACCAGTTTTGAGGTTTGGCTAAATCACCGTTGTATGATTCTGTGTGTCGAGTTTTTTGCGGCTTTCTCTACTTTCACCTTAGCAGCCGATCGTAAGAATTTTTTAACTTAGTATAATTTCTCATTTAATCTCACAATTCCGGTTGTACCGTTATTTTTATTTGTAAATTGATTGATTTATTAAAGAATCCTGCAAGATTAGAAAATGTTGAATAGGTATTGAAATTGGGTTTTCGAGCTACATTATTAAAACGAATCAGTAAACGTGGTATAAAAAACCGTAACGCTTCCACATCCAGAGATATAGGTAGGATTACTTATTTATTTGCCCTGTAATTTCTCTGGAAACTTTGTCCTTCGAATCGGAACACAGTAGTGTTAGAACATTAGTGCTTGGTTTACTCAATTTACATTGCATTTACATTTTTGGAGAGATGTTGCGGCATTGCATCTTCACGCTCATTCTATACTTTAATGAATATGGCCTATAGGGAGTCTAATAATTACATATTATAATCAATGTAAAACCCGTTCAAAAGTTGATCCCAGAGTTAAAACAAGATGATGGCGCACTATCTATCAGTAGCGGCGGCGCGGGCGCAGCGACCGGGCGACCTTCCATCTACAAATGTTGCCACACACGCCTTGCACAGCCGTGCACGGAAGGTGCACCGTGCCTCACACACAACTACAAACCAGGAGCGGTCGCAGCCTTAAATTTTGCGGGGGTCCCCGGTAATAATAGAATAGCCGACTAAAAAATACTCGAGTAATAATAGTAGAACCCTGCGATTTTACCCGCGTAGCTGCTGTTCTAGTTGATTTCCCGTGGTAAAAAAAACCTAAGTAGTGGGTCATCATCATCATCCGCAAGACGTCCACTGCTGAACGAACGGTCCTGCGCAACCTGCAACCAGCGGTTTCCAGCGACCTTTGTGAGGTCATCTGTCCGATATCATCATCTGTTCATCATCTGTCTGTAGATCTGTCCTATTTAGTGGGTACTGTCCGATATTTTGTAATTTTTTAGATTTTTCAATCTAGCGTATACCTAAGGTTGGGGGAGAGGTCATCATCCCCTGTGACCCTCCCTTTCAGAGCGCGGCTTCTTTACACATCATACAGTTCACCATTGGTACTACTCAAAAGTCCTCAAACTAAAAATGGACCCAAATTATAATTATTAGTATTATCAGGTCCGGATATTTACGGTGCTTAAATGCTAGAACGAGATCGAGAATATATTTTGTAACTACAACTTATAGAGCCCATCAGAGTAAATTAAAAAAAAAACTTTGCTAGTCATATATGTTACTGCCAGACAGAAATATTATATTATATATATTTAATTGAAAAAGTAAGTACCTACTGTAAAAATAATAAAAAAAACATTTTAATTATATCGCACCTTTACAATTGAAGTGACAGTGACCGTGAACCAAAAAAACGGTACTAGTTTTAAACATCGAACGCCCTAAAAATATGTTATTTTTTCAATTAAAAAAAAAAAATTTTTTAGTCGAGAAAATGAAAAACATACAAAAATTGTGACGTGAAGTGCTAAAACCTTAATTAAGTATTAGAATTTATAAAAATATATCAATATTCCTATTCATTTTTTGTTGCCAAAAAACAAGATTTTTTCAATTAAGCCACTTTAAATCTAAATGAGCAAAATTTGTTTCTTCAGAAGACAGCAGTATGGCGTACATCCATTTGTAGTTTGAGTTATTTTTATAAGTACATTAAAGTGACATACAATACACTGTCATTATGTACTGTTATGGAAGAGGTTAGTTTCCGCCGTGACGGACCCACCATACCACTAGCCCTACCCCTGGTGGTAGGGTGGGTCCGAAACCATACCACCATAATGATGTCACAAAGTACTCATATTGTGATTTATCTAAGATGGTTATTTTTTCCGCAACTATTATTATCTATTTGTTGCAAAAATGTAAGTCTTATGCAATTATTCAAGTTCAATATTCCTTGCATTATATTCATTATACTGACTTACATTAAATGGGCCGATTTTGGCAATTAACGCAATTTTAAAAGTGTTCCCGAACGCGTGTGACTTTAGAAGCGCAATATTTGGAACTAGCTGTTACCCGCGACTACGTCCGCGCGAATTAAATACTAAGGTGACTCAGGCAGTACCCAGACACATTTACGGTTACTAAAACAGCTTATAATAAAACAATTGTAAACAACTTCATCAAAATCGGTCCAGTTGTTTAGATCTGAAAGCGTAAGAGACATTCGGCCCCCATTTAAACCCCAATTTCACCCCCGTACAGTTTGAAATTACAAAATTTGTAGAACAAACGTTTAATTGCTTCGTGTCAAGTGTCTAGATACAAAATTTGATAACTTTAAAAATTACGAATTTTCATACAACCGTTCAACCCTTGTTTCACCCTCTTAGGGGTTGAATTTCGCAAAACCCCGTCTTAGCGAGCGCCTACGTGCTAAAAGGGACCTCTATGCAAAGTTTCAGATTCCTAGCATTTGTAGTTTCTGAGATTCCTTGATGAGTGACCTTTCGCTTTTATATATATATATAATATATATAGATAAAACGCTCAAGTGCGAGTCGGACTCGCACATGAAGGCTTCCGTAGCAGCAAGTAACAAAATAGATAAGTTCTTGTAGTTCGTTGTAACTTTGATCGAAGTTTTAATGATAGTGTATTTATGACGTACTAAAAAGAAACTACTTACCGGATCAAGTTTAAACCAATTTTCGGTGGAAGTTTGCATGTAATGTACTTACATCATATATTTCTTTTAATTTTGTCATTTTAGAAGTTGCACACATTTTACCACTTTGGAAGTATCTCTCGCGCAAAATATTCAGTATAGAAAAAAAAAATTAGGAACCTCAACATCATTTTTGAAGACCTATCCATAAAGACCCACACATACGTATGGATTTGATGAAAAAAATAATGAGTTTCAGTTCTAAATAAGGGGCACCCCCAAAATTTATTGTTTTCTTTTAATATTTTTGTATAAAAATCATCTGAATGCGGTTCACAGAATACATCTACTTCCAAAGTTTCAACAGTATAGTCCTTATGGTTTTGGAAAAAAGTGGCTGTGACATACGGATGGACAGACGGACAGGCAAACAGACATGACGAATCTTTAAGGGTTCCGTTTTTACGTTTTACGGAACCCTAAAAAGGCGAAGTCCCTGAAGAATACGCAAAATAAACCTGAAAGGAGAATAGTAGCTCTCACTACCGCCTTACCACTACTATCTCTTGATGAGGTGTTACCAGGATTTCATTATATAAACTCTGAATGTCACAGTTTGAAACGAATGGAAAAGTTTATAAACTACATCGAAACTTTTTGGTTGAAAATACAGAAGAAAATACCCTGTAGTATTTAGCACAACCAACAAATTAGAATCATTTCATTCAAAAATAAATAAATTACTGAACAAGAAAACTGCTGCATGTATTACATAAGATTCATGAAACAAAGATACCTAAAAAACGGCGAATAAACCAAATTATTAAAGACGATTTTATAATGGGCGTACAAATGCAGTTAGTCAACAAACAAATTACCATTGCTCATGAATTAGACGAATTGCGTAGGTACATTTTTACAGTTTGTTCTTTTAGTTTATTTGCTGTAAATAATAATAAGTCTAAACAAAACTTTTGTTTTAAAAATGTGTCACAACACTATTACTTGATGGCATGACGGTGGTATGGTTTCAGACCCACCCTACCACCAGGGGTAGGGCTAGTGGTATGGTGGGTCCGTCATAGTTTCCGCCTGATTATCTGATTTAGTATCAATTCGTCGACTCTACATTTTCCTTCTTATTCTAGACTTGAGGTCAGTCACCATTCTATCTAAAGTAAAATTACAATGCGGTACATTTACTCATCACAATCAGCTGAGTCTTATTCCATTAATGTAGTGTCATTACAAAGTATAAAGATAATAATAACATTATACTCAGATCAAAATAGCGGTTAAATATTAGACAAGTTTGACCGCCATTAGACCAACGATTTGCCAACGATAAAAAATGCGTTTTTAATTTAAATATATGTCTTCTACATTCAATAACAAAAAAACACAATCCAACATCTAAGATGCAAATGACATTTTGACGTGTTAACGCTATTGTAATATTTCACTAACTCATTATTTCAAGGTGAGGTGAAGCGAGTTCATGTTAGACAATCTCTTTCCGAAATTCAGCAAAAGAAACAAGTAAAGAGACGAAATTTATTTTCAGATGAACCTGAGACTATATTTGGCAACTTGGAATGATGCCATTTTGGTATTAGGGGGACAAATGACGTCACACAAATGAAACTCCGAAATGAAATTAGGGCAATACAGATGCAATCAAAAAAAACTTATGCTAAAAATAATGTTGTAGTAGGTATAATAAAATAGTATAAGTATTATAATATTTAATAAAATTTGTAGTGGTAGGACTCTTAGCAGAGTCCGCCTGGGGAAGTACCACACCTATGCCAGTTATTCTACCGCCAAGCAGTAATGTGCAAACATTACTGTGTTCCGGTTTGAAGGGCAATGTTTCCAGTGAAATTACAGGGCTTAGAGATATAACATCTTAGATCTCTGGGTGACGAGCGCAGTGCAGTGCTAGGTAATGATTTGGACTCTTCATGTCCAATAGCTGCGTGTCACTGTGCTGTTATATGGCAGGCATGTTACTTACCATCAGGCAAATGCCCTGCTCGACTTGTCACTCTTTATTTATAAAAAAAGGTAAAAAAATAAAATTAAGATATTTTTCATCTATTGCAATCTGTGTAAAGAGCATAGGGTACCTAATTCAACAAAAATAGCATGGCATACGGGTGACCATGAGTACATAAAATCGGTTTCTATGTTGTTTATATTTATACCCAATCGAATCCTAGATACCAAAAAATCTGTTTCAGATATCAAGTCTGTACTTATGAAGCCAGTGAGGCCATCGAAGTGATCCAAGATAATATTTTTGGATACTCTAGGCTCGGTCATCTCTTTCGGCACGTTTTTGTTTGGATACTGTGCATTCTACTGTAAGTATAGGTGCATGCTTAAAACTGGTATCATAGAGTTAACATGTGCATAAAAAACTTACAATTTATAAGTAACTGTGTTCCAAAATTAAATCTGATTCGTTTAGCTAGTCCAACGTGATTGAGGAACAAACATTCAAACTTTTGCACTTATACTATTATAGGATATTTTTCTAGAGTCTAGAGAATTCTATAGACATTATGAGGTAACTTGTCACGGAAACGTCTTAAATAATAATGTATGTACAAAAAGTAATGTTTACCAATAATAGTGCAGTAACTTTATACATTACCGTATGCGTTAAATCCGGTAGATCTGATTTTTTGCAGACTTGTTTATGATGTTGGCCTAATGATTGTCCCAAGTTTGTGACCTCGAGCGACGAACGCAACTTTGTCAAAAATCGAAAAAATCGTTTATTTTTCAAATATTGGCGATTATAATTCTAAACGACTAGTTTTTGTAAAAACTTTCTTCTAGCATTTATAAAGTAGACTAAATTTGCTACAATATGATACTAGAATTGTCTCTGTACACCCAATACTAGTGTACCTATAGTAGTCTACTAGTCAAGCTCTTTCATTTGACACCCATATTAAGGCATTAGTGAAAAAAAAATTATGTAGTTCGCCATTTTGTGATTTGAAATTTGTTATACTGTATACCTAGTACTCTACTAGTCAAGCCCTTTCCATTAGGCCAACATCGTAAACAAGTCTGCAAAAAATCAGATGTACCGGATTTAACGCATCCTACTCCATACTTTCAGGCGACAAAGTTACTGGACTTTAAATGATCTGTATCTGTAATGACGCCCCATCAAAAACATAATTGTGAAATGAGATCAAAGTTCAATATTTTGATACATAGGTACCTTGGTTGTTGGCTTGAACGACAAAAGTTTAGAGATCTAAATGGGCGTCAAGTTTAATGGTCGATACTGTCATTTAACAATCTATTTATTGCAACATATAATATTTTATAACAACACTTATGATGGTCAATTGAAGCATTTGGTCTTCAGTCTGACTTGACTAATTTTCATCCAACAACCAAGGCAGAAATTAAGTCATAATTTAAAATGACAAAAAAATGATTAGTGGGATAATAGGTAACTAGTTGATGGTTAAACATTAAATACGATCGCTAATATTTACTGTTATAATAATAAATTATTTATTATCTAGGAAGGAAAACTTGACACTAACTTTAGAACTAGGTACTATTATTAACTTGTATTTTACTGCACTATTAATATCTAATTAAGTATTGAAGCGGAATAGTTTGTTTATTAAGTTCATTATGTGTATTAATCAGTGTGAAGGATTTGAGTTTATTTTATTAGTATACTGTAGGTAGTTGTAAGTTGTTTTCGTACCGTGATAAAAGGAATAAATTATTAAAATTCAGCTGCTAAGCCCGCGTGTCATTAGTTTTCACAGAAATCTAAATAACAAGGTACTTATTTAGGTTTCTGTGTTAGTTCCCCAATTCTCATAATTAAGAAAGCTAGGAGCTATCACACAAATCAAGAAGTCCAATATGAGCTCAAAATTAAAATCCTTTAAGAATCAAAATATTTAATTTTAGTAGTGGTAGGACTCGTAGCAGAGTCCGCCTGAGGAATTACCACACCTTTGCCAGTTATTCTACCGCCAAGCAGTAATGTGCAAACATTCCTTCCTGAGAAACTACAGGGCTTAGAGATATAACAACTTAGATCTCTGGGTGACGAACGCAGTGGAATGGTAGGTAATGATTTGGGCTCTTCATGTTCCATTAGCTGCGTGTCACTGTGTTGTTATGTGGCAGGCATGTTGCTTACCATCAGGCACATGCACTGCTCGTCTCGTCACTCTTTATCTAAAAAATAATTTTGATTAGCCCCGAGGCTTAGTTTAGCTTAGTAGTAAGTCTGCTCGCGAAGAGTTAAGAAGACGAGTAACCAAGACATACGTTTTGCTTGTCCGTTAACTCTATACTCGTATTATAAAAAAAAAATCCGCAATGAAGTCTTTTTATTAGAATTTAATCTTCTCACTGTGAGTACGCAAGCACGTTAAGTTGCAAAACCTGTTTGTTCAAAAAAATTCACAATCGTAATTCAGTTGGTTTCCTTGAAAACGTATTTAGAAAAAAAGTCATAATTTGTGATATATGGCATAAGCTGGGTTCAATATTTCCATAAATTTAATGTTTTACTGCTATAAAAACCTTTTTACAATTTATGTTAAAATAGCTTGTCGACCAGTTTTGCGACTTTAATGTTTTTTTTTAAAGTTTTTAAAGTTTTATGAGTTATATATTAAAAAATCGGTGATTTTTTGTTGTACTCGTGTGCAAAGTTATATAACTTTCTAACATTGCAAAATAAAACAATTTGCATTTGTTTAAATTAATCCTACCATTTTCCAACAAAGCTGACTTGGAAAATATTGCAATAACGAAACGGTACTTGCGTTTCGTTTTATTGATCCGCGTTAGATTGAGATTGAATATGGATGTTATGTATGTCAATTTTTTTCACAATGTCGTTTATTTACTACTTTTACACATTTAAATAACGATATATGCAATTACGGCGACAAAGAAACTATCATTGCTTTTTATAGCAGTGTAAACGAGTAAAAAGTTGGCACGCAATTGTGAAACGAAACGTCCAAATCCAAATTGGTCAAACAAAGAGGTAAAACAATCTTTGTGGTTAAAGATTAATGTCAAATTGATAAATTGACAAATTGTCAAATCAAAAAAAGTAAACAAGTAAAATTAATTGCTTTCTTCCTATATTATTTAGTTTTCCTATATTAGTAATTGAAGAATATTATTAATTCCTAATCGGACATCAACAACAACTCAAGTTTTTGTGACGGAATTTACATTGGTTTTAACAAAACTGGGAATTATGTGATTCAGTGCTCCTTATTACTTAGGTACATAATTGTGGTAATAATTACATAAAACCATATATGCTTGTGTTGTCTGATGGAAACCTTCGATTGTTCTGGACCTTCTAAGACCCAGACTGTCTCGAATATCAAAATAATGAGATATTTATATCACAATTAAGATATTCCCTTCTGTGACAATATTTCTATGCAAATGAAGTGTTCGTGAACGTATGGTAATCAGTTGGTAGTGAGCAGTACTATTATTCCTATTTATTCTAATAAGAAATATGTTTTGAAAGATACCATAGTTCTTTCTTTTCTTTTCTGTTCTAATCCGAAAGAAAAAATAATTCTAATGTACATATTTTGACAGTAAACATAACCTTACTTTTGGTTTAGCTGTAACTCATTTTTGGTATTTGGGAAATAAAAAACACCAACAGCAGACGTTTTTAGAAGCATGCACAATCCTAATTAGACACTATTCATCTCTATGCACTTTCAGTATCAAAAAAAGTTTGACAGGTTTTTCAATGTATGGGACGTGGGCATTGTCCTTTGTGTTTGACATTAAATTTATTTTATGACAAAAGAGTGCAACGGCACATTTATTAATTTCTTTGGTTATGGAATATTAATTTATCATTCGTTTGTCATTTTACCTAATTGTGATATTTTTACGTGTAAAATGAATGAATAAATTTGATTATGATTAAATAGTTTGTTTGCCCTCTAATTTCTAAATTATGTACCTAGGTTATCCACCACGTTAGCGGATAGCACATGTTTGTCTTCGAAATATGTCTTCCTTGGAATATCCCCGGTTTTCTCACGTTATTATTCTGCCCCGTTAATGTCAGTTGTAGTGACAAACCGTTCCTCTGCACTTGGAAAACAATCAGAGCAGCACGCGGGAGTCGAAACAACGACATTACTATTGTGAGCTTGTATTTTATCTTCTCTAGGCCACCATGGCAATATTAATATAACATGCTTGACGTGTTTTTTCATCTATTTATCACTTACCTACTAGTGGTCCGTTCCAGGTTCGCTCGGATGTTGTCATATTTACATACCTATTTTTAATTGAAATAAAAACTATCATTTGTTTCAAGTTTCATAAAACTATACATGGTGTGCAAATTTGATTAAATATGGTAAAGTATTTTAGGAGTCCATCGCGGACAAACAACGTAACGCGTAATTTATGTACTACCTATATTAAAATATCTGCAATTTTGGATTAGATGTTTTTTTCATTAGATTTGAAAAATTGTGTTCACATTTGAGACAATTGTGGGAACAGTTTTACCCACGTAGTTCCCATTCTTTTAGTATTCCCATGATAAAAAATACCTATGAGCTATTACAGGCTATATAATCTATCTATTCCAAATTTTAATCCGACCCGTTCAGCCGATCCGATGCGAAACGCAAACTTTCACGTTTATAATATTAAATTTGTAGGATACACCAAAAGGCGATTTCCTCTAGATTGTTCTATCACGCTACAACCTTTAAAGAGTACAGAAAGTATTTTTGATGTTTTGATATAAACAGATTGTAAGAATAGCTGTGTTACAAGGTTGTTACTGGTCAGTAATGCGATTGCAAAACGAAAACGAGTGCTTGGAGTGTTCAAGTTCAGTAGCAGATTGCGGTCTGCGGCCTTTCAAAAATGTAGGTACCCAAACTTCTATCAGTCAATGACACGGCATTTGTTGAGCGAAACGTTTAATCTATACTAACACTAGCTGACCCTGTGAATATTGTTTTGCCATATAAAGTAATGAACCGAACGGAATGTCAAAGCTAAGCGACATTTCAATTTCATCACAGATCAGATACTTTCATTGACAAAAAGATGGATAGATACACTTTATTGACACACCAAAAGAAAATGATACACTGAAATAATTATTGATACATTTCAAATTTTAAACTAGCGCGACACTGGGTGGCCTTATCGCTAAAAGCGATTTCTTCCAGGAAACTTCAGGAAAATAATATCAGAAAACGGGATGATACAAACAAGTAGTGTAAAAACTCTAAAAAACGTAATGAAGGTTAAATATATTACTAAAATACTATTGTAATAATTATACATAACAAGAAAAACTAGTACTTAAATATTAAATTATTTTATACCTACAAATATGTAAATGTAATTATTATAATTTCCTTGAGCGCCAAACTAAAAAACCAGAACATGATAACCAGATAGCTAATATATACATTTATACAATTTTACCCCAGATATAGAACAAATATCTGTATTAATTGCACAATTTTTTGTCCTGTTTGGGAACGAACCCACAACCTACGGCTTAAGTAGTAGTCACTACCGTCTAAGCTACAGAGTCAGTATACCTGTTAAAGAAGCCTAATTCAAAACGAAGGTTGTAGGTGTATTTTCAACGATTAAAACGCACATCTAGCCGAAAAATACCTAAAGTTTATTTCCATTTATAACATTTTTTTATGGGTTTATGATCGTTCCACGCTATTTCCTAAACTTGATAAAAACTCACGTTATTATTTTTGAATTTATACTCATGCAATTTTATTGGTGGCAACAAAAAGACACCACTTAAAGTTTTAGCACACAAGGAAAAATGAACGATTAATTTAATTTAACACGAAATAAATTAATCATGTTTTCTACCTTCTTTATGAAATTTTGACATGTATTAATAATTTCGTAGTTCAGGATTTTTATCACTTTTGAGCATAAACTTAAGTAATTTTAACAGATTACAAATCTAAATTCCGTTTATAATTTTAAAATTTATAACTTCTTAATAAATGTAGGTTTAAAACATCTCAACTATTTCGATAAATACTACCTAGAGGGTTACAGTCAACGCCATACACAGGAAACGAATGGATTGTGGTATAATAATAATTAACCCAATAAGTAAAATTTTGTAGTGGTAGGACTCTTAGCAGAGTCCGCCTGGGGAAGTACCACACCTTTGTCAGTTATTCTACCGCCAAGCAGCAATGTGCAAACATTACTGTGTTCCGTTTCGAAAGGCAATGTTTCCAGAGAAATTACAGGGCTTAGAGATATAACAACTTAGATCTCTGGGTGACGAGCGCAGTGCAGTGCTAGGTAATGATTTGGACTGTTCATGTTCCAATAGCTGCGTGTCACTGTGCCGTTATGTGGCAGGCATGTTGCTTACCATCAGGCACATGACCTGCTCGTCTCGTCACTCTTTATTTAATAAAAAAAAATCTGAGTGTACGTAAAGCTATACTTTTAGACGCCAACATTTATATCATAGATCTAGTGTTGTCATTTCATTAATTTGATTTACACTTTATGTACTTACATTGTTATTAAAGATAAAACTTATATGATTCATCGACACATTACCTTTCGAAGGGGTCAAAAACCTGTGTGTAGCTAATGATGGAACATACATTTATTATGGAACAAATTGAAGGGACTAGAACGTACTTATATTAATTTTGATCATATTTCTAGTACTTAACCATGTTGATTAAATAATTTAATAGCTACTAAAGTATTTTGTTAAGTATCTTGTCAAGTTACGGCTGGTCTAGTCAGGAGAACGGCGCCTGCCGATCCGGAGAGCCCGGGTTCAAATCCCACACGCACCACTGTCTTTTCGAAGACAATATGTGCGTAATGCCGCTAACTTAAAACGGTGAAGGAAAACATCGTGAGGAAACCGACATCTACCTAGAACCTTTCGAAGTCATGTGTCATCCGCCAACCCGCACTGGGCTAGCGTGGTGGATTATGGCCTTAACTCTCTCCTTGCGAGAGAAGGCCCCGAGTCCCAGCAGTGGGAACGTTTAGTGGGCTGTTGATGATGATGATGAAAGTATCTTGAGCATATTATCGACATAAAACAATCCCAAAAATACCCCATAACAGTAATATCATTTGTTTACTATGTGTATACAAATAATAATTTATAATTATACTACGTATATTTAATTTTATTCTCCAGCTCATTACCAACGGCCTCTTTAGACTCGACCATACATTGCGTTTGCCTATCTACAATAAAAATTTAACAAGTTCTTACATGGAAAAATATAATGTTTTTACATTATTTTCAATTTTAACACTTAGTAGTAAAAATCTAACATCTGAGCAATTATCACAAGCGTGTTTATTGACTAATTAAACTGCTATTTTGTAGTTTACTGGGTATTTAAATATTAATGTCGATTATAAAAATAAAGTGACGTTAACAATCGCTGAGGCGGAGACACAGACTAGGTAGAGAGATACTCTCGGAGACTACTTAATTGTTAAAATAGGCATCTATTCAGTCTGGGACATCAGTTTCGTGGAATGACAGAAATGTTTTAAGAATTCCTCAAGCTGGTTCATCAACCAATAGTCAAATTACATCTATCTAATTGTTTATTTATCAATGAACTATGGCTTCCACGAAACGTGTTTTGTTCAACAAAAATTGGTAGCTGAAAAGGGTGACACAGAACGCTATCTCAAAGCTAAAAGGGTCGTTTTGAATTTATTATTTGGAAAAATTCATACAATAATTCTAAAAAAATCATTTTGACAGTTGAGAAAGACTTTAGAATGGTTTTTGAATCAAATATTAAAATACTAATTAATTACAATCCCGTGTCGTTTTTCACATAATGTAAAGTCGTGCATTATATGACGTCATTGCATATTACTAATCGCTATGTCACTATTTTTTGTCTGCTCCGATTGTGGTATATGCTGATTGTTTGCTGTTAATCACCTTCTGGAAACAGCAAAAAGCATTCAACCGCAAGTCGGTTAAACCATAACGAAGAAGGTATGCAATTGTTCGTGTATATGAGGTTTATATTTAGCTTTTTGGGCAGGCATTAGTGGATGTTGAATTTCCGATTTTTTTATTGCAGGTTATTTATTATTTATTTAATGCAGGTTTTTACACGATTAAGTAGTTTACTTTGCGTACATTTGAAGTTGCACTATCCTACTTATATTACTCGATGTTTGGATGTTTGTTCCACAGTCACGTCGTAACGTCTGAATGAATCAGGTTGAAATTTGAAACAGCTAAAATTATAGTCTGGAAGAACACATAGGCTACTTTTTATCCCGGGGAAATAAATGGTAACTAAGCGGGTGAAACCGCGAGGCGCTGTTATTTATTTATAAGTATACAACTTCTAGTTACAACATGTTTTGCAGTAAATTACGTACTTATTATATCCGTGCACGATAATATTTTGATCACTTACGTATCACTGCCATCTCGCCTCACGAAAAGCGACGTTGTTACTACTATAGACAATGTCTGCATTAGAGAAACAGTAGAGCCAACAAACACCAACTTATTTTATCCAACAGGAAAAATCCAGTCGAGCAACGCATGTCTCTGTCTAGCTAGTCTAGCCGAAAACAGCATCAAACCTCTTCGCCTGAATATTAGAAACATCAACGATAAAATGGTATCGCTTTTTTGCAGATGCCAACAGTCAGATGGAATAATAAATAACTTGGTGGATTCGTATAAAGAAAATTAAAGAAGTTTTTTTTTTTGTAATTTAAAAAAGAAATTGCTCGTATATGCAAAAAAGGCGACTTGAATGAATGAATGAATGAAACTCTATATTGTTCACACCTTTAATAGTACATCAAACATAGGAATACAGTAAAACTAGTGAAACAACTGGCGGCCTTATCGCTGAAAGCGATTTCTTCCAGGCAACCTTGCAACTTCCGCAATTTTCGAAACCAGACCGCAAATTGCAATTAATCACAACATTAGTGATGGAGAACATTAGTGAGAGACATGCTTCTGGTATTATATATAAAAATATAACATCTCAAACTATTCAAAAAGTACAGTCATCTGCATGGTTATTTAGACCGAACTTTATTAGTATAAAAACAGTTTTAGACTAATTTAAGACGATAATAGACCTGGAAGTTGAGTAGGGCCGTTAGTATGAAACAAAATGACAATGAAAATACTTACGAGCCGTACGAACCGTCTAATTATAACGGTTTTAGCCTAGCTATTGCTTGCTGTATCTTTAATTACAATCGAAAATAACGAGAGTGTAATATTAAAGCCTGAGGCAAATAATAAAGGGGTCTGCCCCCGGTGTAGCAAGTGCTTTAAAACAAAACAAAAAAAAAAAACAAATCTCCATAAAGCCCAAAGTATGCGTCGGTCAGGTCGGTCTATGTTTGAATGCCGTATTAGAGCTCATACAATTTGACCTAGACACATAAAATAACGCGTAAAGGCCAAATTATAATGTAAAGAAACGACTTTCGCAATTTCTGTAACTTGATCGAAAACTACAACGATTATGTAATTAATTACCCATGAATTAATATAATAATGTATTATCTATATTTCTGTTATAGTACTCAAAAAATAAAGGTACCCACTTACATAGATCTAAAAAAAAATGAGAACGACCCTAGAATGTAACTTGGAACGGAACTGAAAGAAACGCGAAAGTTTGTGAGAATGTATGGATGCCATCTTTGTCACTCTTTCACGCAAAAACAACTGAAGAGGTTTGAATGGAATTTGGTACATTAAATAAATAATAGTCTGGAATAACACATACGCTATTTTTATACCGGGAAAATAACGAGTTCAACCACGCGGGTGAAACCGCGGGCGATGCTAGTAAAATAATAAACATGTACCTATGTGCAATGTGCATAGTTAGTTAGTTAGTTTAGCGGGGCCTTTTCCGCACCTAGTCTCTTTATTGTGCCATTGTGCGGTGCAATGTGCATAATGTTTCAAAAAAACTTCATTTTTATTATATTTTATTTATACTATAGGTATATTTTTGGTGCGAGTTATATAATTAATACATTGAGAGTATTCCTCTTGGGTAAAAATCGTGCCAAAAGGCTAATCGTGGCAATGACACTCTTGTGCGAAAACGACTTCAAAGTCTTGAACATCGTCGAAAAATTGCTAGCCTATCGGGCTTTTATCGGATACACTTCGGAGAGTGTGCAACTGATTTACATGATCTAATACCACCTTGCCCTTTTTTCTCGTACGCTCGTAGCTAAAAAAGCGACATCGTTTCATGGTTGATTTTTCAGACATGAACGAAGAGATTTGACTCTACTCTTGTGATAAGAACGTCTAGTCTGTGGATACTGAGTGGGTTTTCCCTGTTGGTTACAATCTTTGTGTCTTCAAATGGAGAGTGAATCGGTTTGTTCTAGGTAAATACGCTCGTATTTCTAGGTAAATAAATACGCTCGTATTTCTAGGTAAATAAATACGCAATCGTAGACCGCATCGTCGCTTAAAATCAGGCGAGATGGCGGTCAAGTGTAAACCTATTAGAGATATTTTTTATTTTTCTTAACTACCAGAATCAATAAGTTTTTGCACACAAAAGGTTCTGCAGGTCTACTACGAAGTCCGATAAACGATATATCGGCCGAACTTATGGAAGTTTCCAACCTCGAAAGACAATCGGTCGGTTGATCAGATCGGCCGTTTCGTTCGATCCGACCCTCATCCGACCTAAGTCTATAACTTCCGACCCGAAATGTATCGATCCGAATGTTTTTCGTGGTAGGCTACAATCCGATTCAGCTGTCGGTCGAATCCGATTTGTTCGGAGTTTATTTTCGTAGTAGACCTGCAGTATCGCTTCCGCTGCGCGGTTCTCGGCCAATAAGGCATTGATCCGATTTAGCACTGATTTGTTTATTTAGGTAGTCTGTATGAAACATTGGAACAATTCCAGGCAGTTGTTGGTTTTAAAATGATGTTTAAAATGTTGGTATTAAAATGTAAATTTTAATGAAAAAATAAAATAAAATATCAGAAGGTAATTAAACCGTAACGTTGTTGTCAAATCAAAATCACGTGCACTTTTTTGAGATTTGAACATTTTGGCTAGAAATACTAGTTTACAACCCAAGTTTTGATATTTATGCTATGTGATTCTAAGCATTAGGTACACGAACAACTATGAACGCTAAAAAAAATACTATGGGCATCAAAACCATAACATAAAATTGTTCATAATAAATTACCTACCTACTACAAATTAATACCTTAAAATTAATTGGAATAACGTACATAACATACCTTTATCTTTATATAGATTAGTTATAAAATAATTACTAGGTACTCAGACAATTTCACATGAGAATGTTTTTACTCCATATTTCAAAGTTTTCACTTTTGGCACATAGCAGGTATACAAATATCTGATATATCTTATCTTAATTGATGATGACGATAATTTAAATCGCAATTAAAGTCGTGTGTAGGTAATGTTTTTTTTTAATTTAGAGTCCAATTCGTGAAAGTTTATAAGCTATAACTGATTGAATCATATGTCATAGACGTGTAAGGCCATGTATGTACCCAAGAAGTTGAATAGGCTGTGGAAAACAGAGAGGTATTTATTGAATTGCAATACTACGAGTATGTCAGAGTAATATACTAGTAGTGGACGTATGTAATTGTTTCAACAATAGTTTCGGATAAGATTTGTTAGGTTGGGATCGGATTCAGATTTTATATAGGTAAGTAACTAATATCACGGCATCGTACGTCGTACCTTAAACCGTTTTTAAAATAGGTAATCATTTGGTTATTACAGTTGTATTTATAAGTATGTATTAACAACTGTATAAGTATTAAGGGCAATGTTTCCAGAGAAATTACAGGGCTTAGGGATATAACAACTTAGATCCCTGGGTGACGAGCGCAGTGCAGTGTTAGGTAATGATTTGGACTCTTCATGTTCCAATAGCTGCGTGTCGCTGTGCTGTTATGCGGCAGGCATGTTGCTTACCATCAAACACATATCCTGCTCGTCTCGACACTCTTTATTTAAAAAAAAAAAGTATTGTATCAGTTAACTGGGGCCCATAGTACCTACCTACAAGCTTTGCTTACATAGTTTCGGGTTAGGTGATGATATGTGTGAAATATCCACCAATATTATGTTATTATTATGATAATAGTCGAGAAAAACAATTATTGTAGGTACGCTGTGCGGTCATTTCATTGCCTTTTGGGCAATGTGATAAATTTGTTGGTGGTACCAGCTACGAAAAGTTTAAAATAATTACCTATATGGGTTTGAACAGGGTATGAATACCAAAAATGCAAGTATAGGTACTTCGTAGTTCTCTTGTGATTTAATAATGTTTAGAAGCAGAGAACGTCCCACGTGCTTTAGGAAACCTTCAAGTTTTTATTTCATAATTATTATTGAGATCTACCTAATTTCACTACACTAGTCCACCAGCGACCAGCGACCAAACTAACGGCAGAGATTAAGAAATGGATAGATTGCCGTTTTATAGACGCAAGCAACCTTGAAAACCTGCAAAATTCTAATATTTGTTAATACTATCGACTATCAATTAACTTGTTACACAAATAAGTTTCTCAAGTGCTTGTTAGTTTTTGACTACAGGTACCTATGCCATTTATTTATCTTTGGTGACAGCACTTGCAATAAAAGAAACACAAATAACGTATCTACCCATTTCTAATTTGCCTCATTAGTTATCACCACATTAAACAATATAAATACGTGCTCTAATTTATTTGAGTTATGAAACAATTACGCTATCGATTTTTTAACCTCATTAATGTATTGATAACTCATTGCCACAGCCTTGAATTAATTATTTATTGGTGTGTGCTTTGTTATACTTAGTCAGCAACCATTCAAGTATTCCTTGAACGGTTGTAAGTAATCCATTGATATTTGACGATAATGACGAAATGTGTGTTCAGTAGAGTACTACGGGTACCGGCGGACCCACGATCTCCTTGAAATACTTTCAAAGCACGTGAACTATGCGAAAACGTTTACCTAACGTAGAATCAACATTTCAATATACATAACAAAAATCACTCACCGATAGTGTTGGGAAAGTCGATTAAAACGTATCGATACTCCTATGATCCGACCGCACCACTGATTGTTAGAACGGGTTTGTTGTTCGATTTATTTCGAAATTTGAATGTGTTCGAAATGTGAATGTTTTTGTTTTTCGCGCCGGTGGCAGTGGGGCAGCGAGCCGGCCGGTGGTGGGTCGCTCCACAGATCGACTGAGCTCGCGAGTCGCGACGCGGTTGCGCGCGCAGCCGCCGTCATCCGAGCCGGCCCGACGCGACGCGACGGCGCGCGGCGTGTTGCGACCTTCACGGTACACCGATTCGGGGTGACTTCCCATACAATGGCCGTTAAAGCCTAAAGGGGAAGTAGTGCGTCACTGATAAAGAGGCACTAGCACAATGCACGCATTATGTTGCTCGCTTTGTAGGTATTTTATTAGCCAAGGTAGCCCACTAAATGTTCCCACTGCTGGGACTCGGGGCCGTCTCTCGCAAGGAGAGAGTCAAAGCCATAATCCACCACGCTGGTGCAGTGCGGGTTGGTGACTGACACATGACTTCGAAAAAATATGTACACGTCGATTTCCTTCACCGTTTTAAGGTAGCAGCATTACCCAAATGACTTTGAAAAGGCAATGGTGCGCATGAGATTTGAACCTGTGGCTTCGGATCGGCAGTCGCTGTTCTCCCGACTGGATCAGCTGCAACTTATCTATGTATAACTATTTTGTTATAATTGGGCCGAACACATAGCTAACTTAATTAAAAATCGATGAACTTCCACAGCAATATCTTGAAATGCATGGCTAGATTCTAGGAAGAGATAAACAGACAGACCAGGTTCCCGGTGGCCAAACAATAATATTGTACAAGTGGCCGAATTTGCTTACAATGTAGCTGTCATTTCATCCAAATCAATTAAATCGTTTATGTTTTAAAGAGAAACAAACTTCAATTAATACCTTCATTAAAACTTTCAGATTTTTAATATTAGTAGGATGTCACTGAATGCGTAATCTATGCGAATACAAATTTACAACAAACCAAGCTGCAGACAAAGAAAAAAAATATTTTCAGTACCTAAAGCGTTTCCAGGAGAAAAAAAGTTGTTCAAAACTACATAATATATTTATATACATAGACGGCGGTATTTGGTTTTTAGTACTAACATATTACTACTTATTTCATTTTAAGTAACAACTAGCAGCACCTCACGGTTTTACTCGCGTAGTTCCCGTTCCCGTCATTTTCCCACGATAAAAAGTAGCATGTGTTATTCCCATAATCTAACTCTGTTCCAAATTTTAACCACCCCATCCGTTCAGTCTTTACATACATCCAGGATCCAGGCATTCACGCTTTCACATTTATAATAAGTTTGTAGGAAAACCTTTATATAAATATCACGGGAACAACTTATGTTCTATGACTTTACCTACCGTGTGTGTAATGATGTTTAAAAGTAAATGGAGAATGAAAAACAACGTTAGCTAAGCCATTACCAAAATATCTATATACGTAGTAATTACCTATATACGTCAATTAACCCGATTGACATTGGTGGAACCTTAGATTTGGACAATAATGTTAAAATCATTTTAGGTGTCAGATAGGTCGTTTGGGTTAATAATAACAAAATAACATCAAAGAAAATAACAAAGTTTGTATCAAAATTGAACTTAATTAAGTGTATTTTTTTTGTCTGATTTGAAAACGTCTTCTCGAAAATTCTAAGGCTGCAAAAGGTGAATTAAGCGATCTTCTCCCTACTAGTATCCGTCGTCCTACATCGAAATTAATGTTTTTGTCCCTTTCCTCAACTCTAATAGTTAGTAATAATAATAGATATATTACATGAAATTGTAATAAAGTATTATATTAAATTGGAAAACGTAAATAAATATTCAGCAATTCGACAAAGAGGTCCACGTCCACCGAAGGATCTAACTCGGATGGGCAGCATTCGGGAAACTTCGGCACATCTTTGAGTCCAATATACCATATACCCCAATGCCTAAAGACGTAAGTCTTTAACCAGTGAGTAGGTAAATAGTGATAAATACGTAGTAAGTATACCTACTTACTTACGTATAATTACTTGGAATACTACGTAGGCTAATTGTTATTTCGTGAAAGATAGTGGCAGTTATGTCGCGGGCAACACCGTGGTACGCAGCTAGTGTTCTTATAAGATCGTCAATTAGAGACCCAAATATGTATTATTATATATTTATATAGTATCCAAATATTTATTGAAGGCTGTTGCGAGTCAAATCGCCGTCGAATATTGAGCAAAGTCAAACCGGTACAAATTTTTTGACGAATGTGACGTCAAACGACTTGACTTCAAATATTTTTTTGCCTTCGAATTCCAGGTTTTTGAGATGAATAATAATACTTCTTTAGGCACGTTAATATTTTTTGCGACGCGAAAAACAATTGAACTCGCGTTACTGTAACCGTTACCTAGACCGCTTATTTTAACACCGCTGTATGTATTGTGTAGGTATAGAGGTATATGTAATATTTTTTTGAGTTTTTATTTCTCAAAGAACTCTTACACCTTATTGTTTTAGCATTAATAGGTTGGAAGTTGGAACCTAACCGATATCATAGTGTTAAAAATCTTTACAGAGTCCGCCTGGGGAAGTACCACACATTTGCTAGTTATTTTACCGGCAAGCAGTAATGTGAAAACATCACTGTGTTCCGGTTTGAAGGGCAACGTTCCCAGAGAAGTTACAGGGCATAGAGACAAAACATTTTATATCTCTGGTTGACGAGCGCAGTGCAGCGAGCGCTAGGTTATTATTTGGACTATTCATATCCCAATAGCTGCGTGTCATTGTGCTGTTAAGGGCAGCCATGTCGCTTACCAGCAGGCACATGACTTGCTCGTTTCGTCACTCTATAGTATGAAAACTCACCTTGCGGTTACATAGATTTATATAGGTTACTACAGAGAACACTGTACACACTGTAAGTATGGCATAAAAATAATGTATGAATTTTAATTGCGATTAATATGACACCCAAACTTAATAGTTTGACATGACTATTATTTATTTTAATAATTTTAATTTTATACATTATTATATTATTGGACGCTAATTGCATTGCTCCTACTTATATTATGTTAATTTATTATTCAATTCAATTCAATTCAATTTATTTATTCGAACCATTAATTCAAGAGAACACTTGGTAACGTCACTTACAATAAAATTATACATAAATAATCTGTGTACATGATAAAATAATACCAAATAAAAAATAATAATAAAAAATAAAAATAATATAAAGAATAATGTCAAATAAAAAATAATCAGCTGTAAAGGGGCCTTGTCATTTAGGTGCAGCTGTAAAAATGCTTTATCATTGTGAAAAATCAAATTATCCAAATAATGAATACATATAGTACATAAACAAATTTACATTAATGTTTAGTATCATTTTACCGTACTCAATATTTCTAGTTTTGACATATTCCTTTTCCAAACATTGCTGTCCTTTACAAAAGCATCTACAGTGTAATATGTTTTGCTTATTAGGTAGTTTTAGGGTTCCGTAAAACGTAAAAACGGAACCCTTATAGATCCGTCATGTCTGTCTGTCTGTCTGTCTGTCCGTCCGTATGTCACTTGTCTTGGTAAGTAGATGTATTCTGTGAACCGCATTAAGATTTTTACAAAAGTTTTAAAAAAAAACAAAAATTAGGGGTGCCCCCCATACAGAGAACTGAAACTTAAAAATTTTTTTTTCATCAAACCTACACGTGTGGGGTGTCTATCGATAGGTCTTCAAAAATGATGTTGAAGTTTCTAATTTAATTTTTGTCTACACTGAATAATTTGCGCGAGAGACGCTTCCAAAGTGGTAAAATGTGTGTCCCCCCCCCCCTCTAACTTCTAAAGTAAGAGAATGAAAAAACTAAAAAAAATATATGATGTACATTACCATAAAAACTACCAACAAAAATTAGTTTGAACTCGATCTGATGAGTAGTTTTTTTTTAGTACGTCATAAATACACTATTATTAAAACTTCGATCAAAGTTACAACGAACTACAAGAACTATGTGTACTATGTATGTATATTATGTTACTTGCTGCAACGGAACCCTTCATGGGCGAGTCCAACTCGCACTTGGCTACTTTATTTATTTCAGTTTTTTATTTTTATATATATTAAATTGTTTAAATCGATTTTGTGACGAGAGACATTTACTCATTGCTTAACAATATTTTAGATTTTTTTTTATATAATGTTTAGATATGTTAATAAAAAGTATTCAATGAAGGTAGATACAGATTTCCTGGATGAAACGGGGCCACAACGTCGAGGTAATTTAATAATAATTGGGACCGTGATTAAGTCACAGGACTTAGTGTTTTTACAGTGTTTAAAAATAGTTATTTGTTGTACAAGAGTGCAAAGTGGCTTTTTAACCGCGTGCTCAATTTTGATGACCGAGCAAGCGAAGGATTCTAAAGTTGAATCACGAGCGTAGCGAGGGATTCAAAAATTAGAATCCTGAGCGTAGCAAGGGAATCAAAAGGGCACAAGGTGAAAAATCTTTGCACTCGAGTGTAACACGTAATTTTTCATCCCCCCCTAGCGAGGAAATTACTAAACTTGCTTTGCGCATTTTCAGTTTCAGTCGATTCTGTTGGTGTCAAATAAACTTCTTGGTCGCTAGAATCACTTATTATTATGGTATTTCGGTTTTTCACTTGTATTAAATTTTATAAGTTTTAAACTTTAAGTTTATTTAGCCATGGTTTTAACAATATGACGTGAAAATATGGAGAGTTGACCGATTGAGGTAAGGAGTTTCAAATGTGTACATGAAAAAGTGTCCGCCCAAATGCATTAAATTATAGTAGCGCTAAATTTGCATCAGGGTACATATTAAAGGAAATTAATAAACGTACTATTCAGAATTCATGAAAGAAAAATATTGGCAGTCATAGGCACTGCCGACAGAAGTGGTATAACTTATAACTCAGAATTTGATTGTTTACTTTGGAAACTACGCGTGTAAAACCGGAGGGCGTGGCTATGAGCATGGCCATCTAGAAATGCTGACACATTTTTAAATGGCCAATGGGAAAGGCTGAGGCATTTCTAGATGGCCAATGGCTATGGTCCGAGTTTACCCGAAGATCTCTTATCATTCCCGAGCGTGACGCTAGAATTAAATTGACAGCCCACAAAAAATCTGTCTTTGGCGCGCCAAAAGAAGTTTTGACTTCAAAATATATTGTACCTACATGTTTTCTCAAAATAGTAAGTATTTAATTGATGTTATACTTACTATATTATTTTGTACTGCACAAGTAGTTGAAATTATCTATTAGTTACTATTTTAGTAGTCAATAATATTTAATTATTTAACTCGGCATACTCCAATTCGATTACAATTGATTCATTCATAGCATTTTAAAATGTTTTGCCATTTGAAATAACATTCTTTACCTCTATCCTCCATACGTGAAAAGAAAATTGCGCGCAAAGCATTAAAAAAAAAGTACACCAAGGAGGTTCCGAGTATGAGTTTTTAACAAATTAAAAATAAATGTATGATGAATTCGGCACCAAGGAGGTAGAAATTAATAGGTTAAATTATGTTTTGAATTCAAAACCTCAGTACACACGATGTTCTAAATTCAAATTTACTTTACCCTCTAGAGGGTAAAAACGACTTTTGCGCCCTGGTATCGAGGAGCAAAAGTACTCTTTCCGAGCTGGTGGGATGAAAATATTTTTTCTGAACTTTGGTATTTCGTGCATCAGACATATGTTATTACAATCATGCAAGTGTTGTGTTATTTTTTTTAAGTATTATATCAGTAATCTGGTTCCCATAGTAAGTACAAATTTTGTATAGTTTGGTGCTAGATATTGCTGTGTAAAATAATAATGTCCATCATTTGGCGGATTTTCGCTCGTATAAATGTTTATTATTTTACAGGCCTTGTATAAATGTTTGGAATACGGTGATTGATTTCAAATAATAAAACGTTCGTCGAACAAAAAGTTTAATCGAGTTTGCTTTAAGAGAATAGAGACTCAGGAGTTTTTGTGCCTTGTTTACTGACACAAAGTCAGTGTCAGAATACGTTAAATAGCTTGAACACGAACATGTAGGTCTGATCTCTGAACTTGTTAATTAACAGGCGTGTGTGTAAGTACCTGTTATGTGTTACTCTTCTGAAGATACAAGAGCCTAGTATCTAGTACCTACGTACGGCAAGACGCATTGGTAAGTTACTGCAGTTAAATCATTACAAAATAAGTCGATTTCTTCTAGAAAATAGTAGAATACTTTATATTAACATTTCTAAACATTATATTAAAATAATTAATTCTAAAATATAGCTAAGCAATGAGTAAATGTCTCTCGTCACAAAATCGATTTAAACAATTTAATAAATTAACATAATATACGTAGGAGCAATGCAATTAGCGTCCAATAATATAATAAATAATAATGTATAAAATTAAAATTATTAAAATAAATAATAGTCATGTCAAACTATTAAGTTGGGTGTCATATTAATCGCAATTAAAATTCATACATTATTTTTATGCTATACTTACAGTGTGTACAGTGTTCTCTCTAGTAACCTATATAAATCTATGTAACCGCAAGGTGAGTTTTCATACTATAGAGTGACGAAACGAGCAAGTCATGTGCCTGCTGGTAAGCGACATGGCTGCCCTTAACAGCACAATGACACGCAGCTATTGGGATATGAATAGTCCAAATAATAACCTAGCGCTCGCTGCACTGCGCTCGTCAACCAGAGATATAAAATGTTTTGTCTCTATGCCCTGTAACTTCTCTGGGAACGTTGCCCTTCAAACCGGAACACAGTGATGTTTTCACATTACTGCTTGCCGGTAAAATAAATAGCAAATGAACAACGGAGTTTCTTTACAGATGTTTTTTAATTGCTAAGACCTCTCGAACTATCCTCACGTAGGTAGTAATGACGTTCGGTAGAGAGAACCTTTCTATGACCAATTATACCTATATTTATTTTTATTTTTAATTAAGTATAGGTACTATTGTATTATTTTATTATTGTATTGTATTATTTTAATTATATTTGATCGAAAGAACCTTTGGCTTTTGGTTGTGGAGCTCGATCCAATGACCAGTTCCAGCATGAATCAAATGCTCGGCAATCGCAGATTTTTGTGTTTGGTGATTTATTACAGTGGCGATGTGTTCTTTGATCCTTTCAGCAATCGTCCGCTTCGTTTGACCAATACAAGAACTACCACAGCTGCAATCCACCTTTTACACAGCTGGAGTATGAAATGGACGTCTTTCGGCATCCTCATATGTCTCAAATTGGATCAATCAACGACAGATGCAGGAGTGAGACTTGCTTAGTATGTATTAAATGCATGGGAGAATTATCACGATGTAATTGGTGTTTTTTGCGATCTTTCGAAAGCATTCGATTGCGTAAGTCACGAAACTTTGTTAAAAAAATTAGATTTTTATGGAATGTCACAGATGGCTTTAGCACTAATATCGTCGTACTTAAAAGATCGTCCTCAATTTGTAAATATTGATGGATCGCTTTCTCAAGGGTCTTTTCTTAATATGGGGGTACCTCAGGGATCGATATTAGGGCCTTTTCTGTTCCTAATTTATATTAATGACTTGCCTTTTTTGACTGAGAAATTTATTGATTGTGACATAATAATGTTTGCTGATGACACATCGCTTCTATTTAGAATAAAGAGAGGTAACTAAGACGTTTCATTAATAAATGATATACTTAGCAAGTTATGTGTGTGGTTTGATGCAAACAATTTAGTTCTAAACCCGAAAAAAACCAAATGCATCAGATTCTCCCTTCCAAATGTTAAAAAAGTAGATTTTCATATCAAACTAAAGGACCAGATTATTCAGCCCACTGAAGAAACGTCATTCTTAGGGATCACAGTGGACTCTAAGCTGCAGTGGGGTACTCATGTGAATAAATTGACGGACAGGCTCAGCTCGGCAGCACATGCAGTTCGCCAAATAAGAAAGATAGCAAATATTGATACGGCTAGGTTGGTGTATTATAGCTACTTTCACAGTGTAATGTCCTACGGCATATTGCTCTGGGGATCAGCGGCAGACGTGGATGCTGTTTTTATCGTACAAAAAAGGGCAATTCCAGGACTATATAATGTACCAACGGGAGGTTCACTTCGGGAAATTTTTAAAACCATAAATATATTTACCCTACCGTCACTTTACATATTTGAGTGCATAATGTATGCAAGAAAAAATCGATACAGTCTAAAGAAAATGTCAGATGACAAACCCAACACGCGACATACCAACAAATTTGCGTTTCCACGCTGTCGACTACAGAAAACAATTGGTTCCTTTGTCGGAAATTGTGTGCGTTTCTATAATGTCATTCCTAAGCAGTTAGAGGGTCTCAATGAAACAAAATTTATAACTGCTGTAAAACAATATTTACTTCAGAAAGCCTATTATTCAGTCAAAGATTATATTGATGATCGTAAAGAATGGGCAAAAACATATGTACCGAAATGCAATTTTAATAAATGATAATTTTAAAATTATTTTTTGTTAGTTATAATTTCTTTATTGACATTTTTCATAGATTATTTTTGGGTTTCATGACATACGTACTTTATACTTTTATTTATACACATTTAGATAATTTGACTGACAAAGCCTCTGTACAGCTGCATTTATTGACAAGGCCTCTTTACAGCCGCATGTATATTGTATGTAAACGGAATCACTACTCAATAATAATTGTTTTATTTGACGTTACCAAGTGATGTAATATCCTAAGGTTCGAAGTAATACATTGAATTGAATTGAATTGATAAGGGAGTATACAATCTTTAGAATACTCTTTTAACAATGTTTCTACCTTATACATACTGTGTATAATGTTTAGGACATCATATTATGATGTCCTTGACGTAAGGCATAAAAGCCGGCTGTCTCTCGACTCACTTTCCTCTTCTGCCTTTTTCTGTACATATACTGCTAACTTCGTTGCATTTTAGACATTGGTTTTAAGTACCTCCTGAACGTGTCTCTTTTCAGCTTCCAAACTTTCAGTGTCACAGAGGGCGTCCGCTCTGTCCAAAAGGGATCTCGATACCGACTGTAGTGACTGTATAAGACTGTATAATAGTGACGAGGATGGTAGCGTGCATCGTGCATATACCAGTCAGTGTGTGTCCGGTAAATGGAGATGCCCCCATTTCCTAACGAGATGACCCGCAATTTATTCAGCCTTCCGTGACCACGGCGGCTGGTAACGCTGCCGAAACATCGAAATAATAATTTGGATCAAGATTAAGTCCTGCATAGTGTTTACATTATGTGTTTATATCGCGAAAGTTGAAAAACAATATATACAGAAAAAATATCCTTATTTATCACACAAATATTTGTTTTGGATGGGAATCGAACGCACAATCAACGCGTCTGTGGGCAGACTTAGGTTTTTCTGCCTGAGCGATACCTAAGGATAGTTAAATGTATGAGTAAAGTCAACACGGTATAGAAATATTCGACGGTTGCGATGTCAACCTAATGCACAAAGATACAAAATTGTGTAGCCGATCTTCGTAGTGCATAACTTGTTTTTATAGAATAGAGACTCTGCATGTTTGAATATTTATCTGTAAAGTTTTTTTTTTTAAAGATTATTATTATTTAACATTTTGCAGTAAAATTGTTAAAGCTACACTGAAAAAAATAGAGCCCAACTAAGATACATTTTTTCTTAGTTGGCATAAAAATGTTTGGAATTACTATTTATCTGTTTACTACACACAAGAAGACGTAGTTGCTGGAACAAATTCATTATGTTTATTTCTACAGCATGCACATTGCTTGTTTTTATTAATGTCCTTGTTACGAATAATAATTTTCGTATTTATTATAAACAAGTTTGCATCGTTGCCGGAACAATACATTATGTTTATTACCGCAATGTGCGCATTGTTAATGCAATCAATAGTCTAGGTTACATCAAACATGCTTTCTTTAACTTAATTATTTTAATTTGTTAGACTAAACAACTAACATTGTTCATCTTAACGTGCAAGTTATTAGCATTGATATAATTTAAATTAACGTTTTTATCAAGTAGCATGGCTGATTTAATAACATGCTTATTTCAATTAAACAAGAGTAGTTGTCACATCTACGGCAACACTGATTACTACCACAGACACCACAGACCACAGTATTCCACTGTCCATTCCAAATTCCAATGTGCAATGTGTACGTACGCTATGTTTTAGCTCTGCGCTTTTGTTTCGCATATACTAATTTAAAACACGAAACGTGTACTGATAATAACAGGAAATAAACAATCTATAGTAGTTCCAAGTTCGCCTAGAAAGAACTTGAAGCAAATATTTTCTTAAAGTTAAGTATTACATACAAGTTTGTTGTTCCTAAAGATGGACGAAGTCGCTGATTTATTGAAAACGTGGGAGCTTCCAGATCTCATACCAAAATTTGAAGGTAGGTAATTATACTACCTTTCCTTGTAAATACTGTTGTACATGTTCATTATGTTTTTATGTTACCAATGTGCTCGTAATAAGTTTTAAATACAGTTTAATGATTTTGTTAGGCTGGTCTATGAAAGTGTCTCGGTTCTTCTTACCTGCCTTTCTTCATAATGTATGAGAGTAGGTAAAGTTCCTGAGACCTGAAACACTAGTTGGTCACAACCTTGAATGGTAAAAAATACTATTTCATATTTTTGTGTATCATGTATAAACATTCCCACTGTTTTCGTTGTGCGATAGTTGTCCATCTATATAATAATTTAAACTCTTTATTTAGAACAGGCAATCACTATTCAGGCGCTGTCTGCCTTGACCCCTGACGACATTAAAGATATAATACCACAGACAGGACCAAGGGTCCTGTTCATGAGGTGCTGGAGAGCATGGCAAGCTGAGTTTTCAAGCATATCTTTATCAGTAAGTAGTTGCTGGAATTTGTTAATTAAGAGTGTTGACCATTGCTTAGTAGTATTCGGTTTGTTTTAGAACCAGAAGTTATTTTAAATGCTTGGTAAAGTTTACATTGTTAAAAAAATAATATTAATATAAGTACATTTATACACCTAACAATAAATGATAATTCAAAATTATTAGGTATGTGGCGTACATGCTAGTATGTCACCTCTGCGAATCCAAATTATAAATTACATCTTTACTTATTGTTGCTGATTAAAACCGCTACCGTTTATACGTTTATAGCAAGTAGCAACCTCTTTACTCCGTTGGGTTTGCAGGGTGACATACAGTTGTAACCGTACACATGTAACCGTGTATAGATAGAATATTATTCAGTAATGACATAAAAAATTAGCTATTTTAAAGCACTATTTATTTTTCTCTATATATGTGAAACATTTTCTATCAAATTGATAAGTTGGTTTGTGTATTTCATTTCAGCATCTAAAGAAGAGGATAAAAATCTTGCAGCATTTTTATCTATTCCATATCTTTTGAACACAACAACTATCAAACAGAAGAATAACAAAAAAATAACTCTAGCTGCAGCTGGAAACCATCGAAGGCAGAAACTCGTGATGCTTTCATCAAACATTTAAAATCTAACGTTGAAATTGGTCAATATATTGAACTGCGTTTAAAAACCTTACAAAATAAAGGTGCAACATCACAGCCTTATATGATTATTGTTGGTGAGTCATTAAAATATATTAAAACGTGTTTAGTCCTGGTTAACAAATCAGTCTTATATCAGAGGAACAATATTATGCAAGCTGTTGCCACTTGTTATAAGGCTGTATGGGTTTTAAATTTGGAATATGGGGTTGAGTCAAGTTAACTAAACAAGTTAACTATGAAACATCAATTACAATTAAATGAAATGCTTTTGAAAGGCAAACTGTCTGAGACTCTTCGAATGGGCCCTGTTTCTCGCATAAATTTTGCTGAATCAGCGGATAAACAATTCATATGGTCTAGTTTACAATTATGTCCAAATAAGTCACTTGTCCAAATTACTTGGGCCAGTGTATCTTCTACACGATATGTAAAAGGTACCATCTTAGTTTACACTACTTGTCCAAATGATTTGCTGCCTATTTTTTTTGAAGTGCAAAATATTTATATTTGTTCGATTCTAATAGTCTTATATTTATAGGATTACTAATGCAAACATTGGAATTCGATGAACATTTCTATGCCTACGAAGTTAAAAAACCAGAATCAAAGAAAACTATAGTAAAGTTGCATACTTCTTTAGTTTCTCCTATACCATGTAATATAAACATACTTAGCAATGGAAGAAAAGTAAAGTAAAGTAAAGATTTATTTGCGTATTTATTTTTATTTTTATATATTTATAAAAAATATGTAACTCTACGGAGTACTATATAAGATTTTATAAAATAAATTAATACTAAAAATAATTGTAAAACAAATATGTAACTACGGTGTGCTTTATTAGATTTTAATAAATAAATTAAATACACTAAAAATAAATTGTTTAATTGCTATTCCAGAAATGTATCTGCTTATGTTCATTATTATCCTGATAATGGTTTGGGGGTTATCATTTAGGCTCTTGATTCCAATGAGACAATTTCCTGACTAGACTATCTGCATGCAGATAAATTTATTGTTAGATATCTATATTCGATCTTATATACAGATTTAAACTGTATTGTTTCAAACAATTTTAGTTGGTTGATGTTTAGTTCTGAATTAGGTATAATGTACTTATGTCAAATAGTAAAAAAAAATAAAAAAATAAGTAATTATGGTTGTTTTTCACTTCAAACAAATATCTTGATCGCAACAAAAGAAAAACCACCGACTTTTTTACTGCAAAGCTGGAAATAATATTGGCTTCAATCACTTGCAAGTAACAGCTTTTGAAGTTGCTGTCATAATTATTATTAGCTTCAATCACTAGCAAATTCACAGATTTTGAGGTCGATATAATTCTTTGTGTAGTCCTTAACTTGTATGACATCAACTTCAAAAACTGTTACCTAAGTTCTTGCAAGTAAATGACGCGAAAATTATTTCTAGATTTTTAGTAAATTGTCAGTGGTTTTTCCTTTAATTATTGCGATCAAGATATTTTGTTGAAGTGTTATACAACCATATTTATTGAAAACAAGTTACTTTGTTGAGGTGCAAAAGCACAATAATTACTTCGATAAAGATACTACATTGATGTTCCAAAGAACACTATTCATGACAATCAAGTTAATTCATAGATGTGCTAAAGCACTGTGATTTATTGCAATCAAGTAACTTTGTTAATTTGCAAGAGAAACAAAATTACCACAAACAGATAACTTTGTTATTGTGCTAAAGCACAATATTATTGCAGTCAGGTTACTTTGTTGATTTATAAAAAAATCATATTTATTGCAAACAAGTATCTTTGTTCATATACAAAGAACCATACTAAATGCAAATAACTTAACTTTGTTGATGTTACAAAGAACCATATTTATTGCAATCAAGTATCTTTATTAATGTACAAAAGACAGTAATTTGAATAAACAAACACAGTTACTCAATATAACATCAGCTCATGTCTACATCAAATGTAAGGTTAGTAGAACTTTCCAAGATCATAGTTAAAACTATATGCCAATCTTGTTGATTTGGTGACCTTTCATTCGTAGATTGGCCAAGATATGAGCCAAATTAAACATGCATTTGTGACTCAATCAACACAATACTTAGTTGATAATTTAACAAAGTGCTCTTAGCTTCAGTGCATAAGATCTTGTTAGGCTCATATGGAGTCAAGATGTGTGATAACGTTAAACATGATCTTTTTTAAACCAACGACTTTTTTTTTTCAGTGTAAGTTTATTGAACTGTGTCTGAAAGGCATTGTATTGTATTCGCATTTACTCAAGCGAGATTTTAAATGTAAATAAATTATTGTGAGACATGATGCATCAACGGACAAAAGATGGATCCTATTTTAAAAACCTACACCTTTATAACTGTATAAAAACAAATATTCACAATCATCTCTATTCAACAAAATATTAACACATCAAATCAGATTTTATAGTATACCAATAAATAAATTTAATATCATAATTTCCATAAAACCTAATTGATTCAAAAATACGTATACGTCTGTACGTACATCGTACAGTAATAAAATACTAAACCTATAAAGCTGAAGAGGTTTTTCGTTTGAACGCGCTGATCTCAGGAACTACTGGACCGATTTCAAAAATTATTTCACCGTTGCTAGGTTATAGTTGCTACCTATCGGTAGGTATATTATGTAGCACGGGCGAGTCGGGCGAATGCGGGGCGGACCTAAATAGTTAAAGTAAACCTAAATAGTACTAAATAGGGCGGGCTAGTAGATAAATAAATCTTAATCTATATTATTATTTTATTTATATAAAAGCGAAATGTCACTCACTCATCACCGAATCTCCGAAACTACAAATGCTAGGAGTCTACAATTTTGCATGCACCTCCATACAAAAATAAAGTGGCCAAGTGCGAGTTGGACTCGCCCATGAAGGGTTCCGTTGCAGCAAGTAACATAATATACATAGTACACATAGTTCTTGAAGTTCGTTGTAACTTTGATCGAAGTTTCAATAATAGTGTATTTATGACGTACTAAAAAAAACTACCTACTCATCAGATTGAGTTCAAACTAATTTTCGTTGGTAGTTTACATGGTAATGTACATTACATATTTTTTTTAGATTTTTCATTCTCTTACTTTAGATGTTGGAGGGGGGGGTGACACATTTTACCACTTTGGAAGTGTCTCTCGCGCAAATTATTCAGTGTAGACGAAAATGATTTTAGAAACCTCAACATCATTTTTGAAGACCTATCGATACGTGTAGGTATGATGAAAAAAATATTTTTTGGTTTCAGTTCTCAGTATGGGGGGCAACCCTAATTTTTCTTTTGTTTAAACTTTTTTGTTCAAATCTTAATGCGGTTCACAGAATACGTCTACTAACCAAGTTTCAGCAGTGAAGTTCACATAGTTTCGGCAAAAAGTGGCTGTGACATACGGACGGACAGACAGACAGACAGACATGACGAATCTATAAGGGTTCCGTTTTTACCTTTTACGGAACCCTAAAAAGGGTTCAAATGGGGGATGAAAATTTTATAAGGAATTTCGTCATTGTTGAAGATAAAAACATGAAACTTTGTATCAAAACACTTGGGAAGAAGCCAATAAATGCTTGTTCTGGCAATTTTGTAATTTCAAACCGTACGGGGATAAATTAGGGGTTGAAATGGGGGATGGAAGTTTATATGAAAGTTCGTAATTGTTGAAGACAAAACAATAAAACTTCGTATCAAGACAGTTGAAGCAAAGCAAATAAATGTTTGTTCTAGCATTTTTTTAATTTCGAACTATACGGGGATGAAATAGGGGATGAAAGTTTATATGGAAGTTCGTAATTATTGAAAATAAAACCATAAAACTTCGTATCTAGACACTTGAGACGCAGCAAATAAATGTTTGTTCTGGCAATTTTGCAATTTCAAACTGTACGGGGATAAAATAGGGGTTGAAATGGGGGAATTACTTTGTATGGAAGTTCGTAATTGTTGGAGAAAAAATAATGAAACTTCGTATCTAGGCACTGGACGCGAAGCAAATAAATGTTTACTCCATAGGTATAGCAATTTTGTAATTTCAAAATGTACGGTGATGAAATGAGAGATGAAAGTTAAAATGAAAGTTCGTCATTATTGCAGATAAAACCGTGAAATTTTGCAACTAGACGCTTGATATTCATACTAGGTAATATTATAAATATGAAAATAACTCTGTAGGTATGTCTGTTACGCTTTAACGCCTAAACCACTGAACCGAGTTTGATACAATTTGGTGCATATAGATAGACAAGACTCAGGAAACTACAAGTAATACCATAACAACAAGTAACACTTCCCCGTATTTGACTCACGCTTGGTGCTGAATATTACTTACTTACTTTTAATTTTCTCGGAACAGTTCGCCATACTTCCCAGTTAGGTACTTATACTGATTACACAAAGGTATCAGTTGTCCTTCATTGAAAATGTTTCGAATATCATCGCTGGAATCTAGTGGCTTGAAGCACATGAATATGACCTTTAAAATACTAAACACAAGGCTCTTTTCAACTGATGATTGCATCGCAGGATAAGGCGTATAAAGGTTGACGCACTATCACCTATACATATCTACAAAAATGCATTATTTTGCAAAATTCGTATAAAGAGATTTGAATCGACTTTCCTCATACGTACAGCCTATAGTGGAATCAGTTGCCAGCTTTATTGCTCCCTGAGAAATACAATCAATTTTTTTTTCAGACTCAGGCTTACTATGTATCTTCTAGCTGTGTGTGTATGCGTCATTACAAGTATCAATCAGGCCGTCGCGTCACTTACCATTAGGCGAGTTGGTCAAACGTGGAATTAGGTATACCTAGGCAATAAAAGGAGAGGCGCATTTACTTTAAGCAAGTAGCTCCTGTTATCCGTGCAAATAGCTACCTATATCACATAAATCTAAATAATCATTATTATTTGGATTTCTGTATTCGGATGTATTCTCAGCATTAATATTAATGTATAAGTTGCAGAATTTAAAGGCTTACGCAAACCAAAATCCTGTACAAAAGTTAGCACAGAAAAATCAGTATCGATAGCAGTAAACTGCAGTATTAAAAGCATCTAAAATATGCTTTTAATACTGCAGTTTATCTTGTCAAATATCTTAAGTACAGTTCAGAATTCAGATACCTGCGACCTGCGATGTATGGAACTAAAAGGTAAAAACTTCCATACAATTTTTGTAAGCAGCATTCATTATAAAATCTTAAACAAAATATTTTTATAATTCACCGCTGTATAATACGTAGATATGCGTATTCAATCAATTAAGCTGATTACTTAGTATTAAGATAAAGTAAACAGTTATACCGACAACTTTTAAAACCTCTTAGATCAGAGACAAGGTCGAAAAGTTACAGCGAATGGAAATAAAAACATATACGAAAAGGACGAATTCTGCTCAAAATAGTATTGAAAGTTGCAATGAAGGGAGGAAAACTGCATCGTGACCTTTTGAAAAATAAAACAAATGTTCCCAATGCGTTGATGTCTTTTACTTAGCAGATGCGGCGAGGTCAAAAATTCAAGCAATAATAGTAGTAAACAGAAAATGTCTCCCCTTATAACTTAGATTTCAAAAATAGATGGGGATCCCTGAGGAAATTGGATGTTTTCAGGATCGAATTATTTATTTCAGACTAAAATTTATCTGAGTTTCAAATTGCCTACCTGATTCGGTTAGTGACGACGAGAATGAGAGCTTCTAAAAGAGCATACGAATTAAAACATCTAAAAGTACATTTATTCCAACTTTCACGTTTATAATGGGTACTAGCAGTGGCCCACGGTGTAACCCGTGTATTTCCAGTTCCCGTAATTTTCCCGAGATGAAAATTCTTTGTGTTATTAATATAAGGCAATAATCTGAGTTAAAACAATACTTATACTTATACATTTTGTAAGATGCATAAAGACTGCAACACTCCGACAGAAATGTTGCGTCTTTAATATAATTTTGGGCATAGAATTATCAAGTTGAATGGATTTATTTGTTCAATATCATTTTTTTTTAAATAAATAGTGACGAGACGAACAGGACATGTGCCTGATAGTAAGCAACATGTCTGGCACATAACAGAACAGTGACACGCAACTATTGGAACATGAAGAGTCCAAATTATTACCTAGCACTGCACTGCGCTCGTCACCCAGAGATCTAAGATAAGATCTCTAAGGCCTGTTTTTATCAAGTTTATCTTATTGAATAATTCATTACGTAATTTTTACTCTAAGAACAACCCTAATATGCGAATTGTGTGTCAAATTTTAATGTCATTTAAAATGGTACAGCTGTTTGTTTACAATTTTAGAGTTGATCCTATTCTAAGGTGAACTAAAAGCGCACTTGTTCAATCGTGGCTAAAATGCGCTACTTATCTTTAGCTTCGGATATTCTTATTGCCTAGCCTTTTATACTCATAGAATACGGTATTTGACTAAATTTGTAAAACCGTTTAAATGATTTTTGATTACACAATATACCATACTACATGAATATTTCCGCAAGATTCACTGTTTTACCATTAAAAATAAATGTTTAAAGTAAAAAGTTCAAAAACCCCGCCAAAAACGCTGTTTCTGGTCACGTGACGCGCGTGACGTCACGCGCCAGTAAACAAATCAGTGTTCTCAAAGAAACCGTTTGCTGTAGATTGAATATTTACTGGCAGGTGACGTCACGCGCGTCACGTGACTAGAAACAGCGTTTACGTCGCAGATTATAATTCAGTATTTGTACAATTTTCATTGGCGTATTATACAAAAGATACACACTATATATTCCAAAATAGAGTGAAATATGTTTATTTAATGTGTTATCTGATAGGATGATCATAAATTATGCTATATTTTAAACATTGTCAAACACCGTATTATAAGTAATACAGACCTTTATCATAAAGAAAGTTATTATCTTATTGAAAAAATTGCAATTTTAGGACACATACCTTAAATCTAATATCTTCGTACAACCATTTGACCTCTGCATACTAATACGTTAGTCAGTTTTTCAGTCTTTTACTTGAGCGAAGCCTTTAAACGTAGAAAGTACTTGAAACACCATCTATATCGAATTCCAACAACTAAGTAACTTATGTTGGTGTTATAACTTCGGCCAGTTGCTTTTGTTTTATTCCTCCGTATTGGCACTTGGAAAGACAACATAGTTCGTCCATTTTATCTCAGATGGCAGCACTAATATTGAAAAGCCTTTGGTGTAAAGAATAAGTAACCCATTTGATGTTCTCACAGCTGGGACTCGGGACCTTCTCTCCCAAGATGATAATCAAGGTAAAATCAAACACACTAGTCTTATGCACGTTGTCCTTAAAACATCATTACTTTTTTGGAACAAGCTATTTACCTCACGATATTGTCCGTTACCTGCCTGCCTTCACCGTTACATGTAAAGGTGAAGGCAGGATTCGAACTTACGAACTCAGGATTGCGAAGTCGAACGTTATAGACCCAAGGCCACCACGTACGAATATGAATATGAAATAAGAATGATATAAACGGTTCACTAATGTTTCACAAACATTTTTTGACAAAACATCACTTTAAAACCAACGAATCGTATAATATTCATTGCAAAAACTTTACGATACAAAAATGTTTCATTTTACAAACAACGTTTCGCATGATATTTATTTAAAAAATACCTTACATCAACAAATGTTTTATTTTACAAACCATCCTTTTATAACCAATTGCATGACAAACGTTTCACTTATACAATGTATCGAATGACATTTTGTTTATTGTCCATTTTTCATTTCATAAATTATTCTTTTTACAAATTTAGCATTTACCAAAATACAATTTACAACAAACATTTTAAAAGTACCCGAAACATTGTTTATGTAAATTATCAATTCTGATTTGGTTCTGTCATTTACTTTAGAATACCGTTCCGATTAGGGTCTATCACTGAGATTTGACTCCGGGTGGGCTTCCGCCAGAAGCTCTGCGGTCAGCCCTGAGTGTCGCTTCTCCATACTCGGCCTGCACTCCACTACGGAGGTCGCCGGCTCGCTTCGCTCGCCACCTCCCCCCTTCGCTGCGCTTGGCCTCGCATGGCTCGCTCCACTCAGGACCTCCCTTAAGCTTCTGGCTCCCGCATTTTTATATACACTCTAGGGGTAGTAGCGACAAGACTAGGTGGAGTCGGGGTGCTCCGAGTTGGATTTGAGTCCCAAGTAACCTAATCGTACCGCTGTGATTACTTAGATATTAAAAAATTACAATCTAGTTTTTATGCAATTTAATAAATGTTTGTTTTATAAATTGAGTTGTTTCCCAAACAACACAATATAAAATGAAAATTTGTCAAGCGTTGGTTTTGTTTTTAAGCATTTGGTAGTTAACAAAAATATTAAAAGAATAATTTGTCAAATAATACGTTATAGAATGAATGTTTGTCAAATAATTAGTTTGAGATATAACCAATTTGTTAAATATTTTTTTGTGTAATAATCATTTCACTACCCGTGGGTTTGTCTAACGTTGGTTATCACATGTCGGTTTGTGAAAAAAAGTTTTTCAAAAGAACGGATACCGATATAAACAGGCAATAAGTTACGGCTGGTCTTGTCAGGAGAACGGCGCCTGCCGATCCGGAGACCCCGGGTTCAAACCCCACACGCACCACTGTCTTTTTGAAAGTCATGTGCGTAATGCCGCTAACTTAAAACGGTGAAGGAAAACATCGTGAGGAAACCGACATGTACCTAGAATCTTTCGAAATCATGTGTCATCCACTAACCCGCACTGGGGCAGCGTGGTGGATTATGGCCTTAACTCTCTCCTTGCGAGAGAAGGCCCAGAGTCCCACCAGTGGGAACATTTAGTGGGCTGTTGATGATGAAACAGGCAATTAACTATTATTAAATTACATGACAATTGAAGATTTTCTGTTTTAATTGTCAATGTACCTGGCATTTTTTTGGTTTATTGAATAGGTAAAATCTCAGAAACATGAAGGTAAAATAAACGTCCGCCTAGTCCTTCTAGAAATCAAATTCATATCGACTACATAAATTCCGAGAGCTGGCGCAGCTGGCAGCTAATTATGAACTGCAAAAATATTTATTTAACAAATTTAAGAGAACACTTTTAATGTAATGAAAAGTAACATCAATTAATTGTATTTTAATAATACAGCCATCACTAAAAAAAAAACAAAATAATAATAACAAAACTATACTACAATGCCGCTACTGCAATGTAATGCCGCTAACTTAAAACGGTGAAGGAAAACATCGTGAGGAAACCGACATGTACCTAGAATCTTTCGAAGTCATGTGTCATCCGCCAACCCGCACTGGGCCAGCGTGGTGGATTATGGCCTTAACTCTCTCCTTGCGAGAGAAGGCCCCGAGTCCCAGCAGTGGGAACGTTTAGTGGGCTGATGATGATGATGATGATGACTACAATGAGATCTATCTAACTATATACTTGTACTAATAAGCACGTCTGATTGATCCATAAACCGGTGGCGTTGCAAACCTGTGCAGGTCTACTACGAAGTCCGATAAACAATACGAGGGTCAAACTGAAAGTTCTTAGAAAATCAAAAACTGATTACATTAGCCAGTTATTAGTTTTATTATATCTTTTCAAAATATTGTCCATTCACGTCAATACACCGCTGCATGCGATGGAACCACTGGGAAAAGCACTTTGCCCACTCGTCCTTAGGGGTCTCTTCAATGGCATCGCGATACGCAGCCACCGCTTCTTCAGCATTCATAAACCGCTTTCCTTTAAGTTTTTCTTTAATTTTTGAAAATAAATAAAAATCACAAGGCGCGAGGTCGGGGCTATACGGCGGGTGACCCAGTAATTCAACGTTTGATGTCGCCAAATAGTCGATCGTTCGCTTGGCGGTGTGCGATGAGGCGTTGTCGTGGTGAAGGAGGATCCTACTGCGAGGTCGTTTCTCTCGAACTTTTTCCAAGACAAGTGGCAAACAATTGGTAGTGTACCATTCTGCAGAAACTGTTTTTTGATCCTCTAACACAATTGTTGCGAAATGACCTATCCTTCCAAAGAACGAGGCCACCATTTTTTTCCCCGCACTTCGATCTCTCTTCACTTTAGTTGGCAACTCCTCGAAAGGAAACACCCACTGAGCAGATTGTCTTTTGGTTTCAGGATCATAACAGTAAATCCAGCTTTCGTCACCTGTTAGTATGTCGAACACAGCATTTGAGTCACCTCCGTTAAATCTTTCAATCATTTTACGGCACCAATCCACACGATGGAGTTTTTGAGCCAAATTTTCTCGTGTTAAATTCATGTTGACGTGACACAGACAATTTTCAATTTGCCGCCAAATCGTAAAACAAATGACAAATGAATGAAGTATATACTCAGTAATATTGGCAAAGAGTTATATTTTCAAATTATAGAATTATTTTTTTATTATATTGTTTATAAGTGGCCAGTTCTAAGAACTTTCAGTTTGACCCTCGTATATCGGCCGAACTTATGGACGTTTCCTACCTCGATAGACAATCGGTCTGTTGATCGAATCGGCCGTTTCGTTCGATCCGACCCTCATCCGACCTAAGTCTATAACTTCCGACCGAGATGTATCGATCCGAATGTTTTTCGTGGTAGGCTACAGATCCGATTCAGCTGTCGGTCGGATCCGATCATTCGGAGTTTGTTTTCGTAGTAGACCTGCTGTGCGCGATTGCCTGACGTTTGCCTCGTATTGAACATGGGCTTGGAAAGAACCCGTGCCCGTTTCTAGGTAGTACTGCCTCTTATCGCAAACCACCAATAATCATGATGATAGCTATGTACCTACTCGTATGTATAATGATGATAGCACTTGCTACAACGTGAAGCTTGCTCGTCTTGCTAACGGCATTACCACTTTGAATGGCAATGCGTATTCGTTGAGCCTAATGAAATTATGTAAATAGTTGTATGTGATAATTTTCTATGCAGCATAAGCAGCCCAATAAGTTAGGACTCAACTCAACTTCACAATTTGTATTGTTGAGTGGTTTATCTTTCGTTTAAGTTAATTCCATAATTATTCGTCACTAAAAATTATTTTCGTCATTGTTTATTTTTAACCAGAAAAGAGGAGTGTTATAAGTTTGTCTGCCTGTATGCACCATAAAGCACAAATGGACTAATTCCTCTACAAAACGGCGAATTACATTTTTTTCTCTACTACCTCAATATGGGTATCAAATGAAAGGGCTGGACTTATGGACTAGTAGAATACTGTACAACATATCCAAGGGAGGTAATTCAACATTTTAAATTTTGCTCTTGTTGTATAGAGTATAGGTTGAATTAAAACCCTCTAATTTAATGTTGTAATAATTCATTCATAATTTTGTTAAAATTTAATATTTGTGTGAATTATTTAGGTGACTGCTTATGAAAATATGCACGACGCACTGTGCCGGGCATCCCATAAACAGCCTTATTTACAATACTAGGTACTAGGTACTTATTTATTAATGGCTGTGCCTACCAGTTCCTACAAAAAATACACTCAAGAATATTTGTTATTCAAAAAGTGTCAACCGCTAGTTGTTTTCTAAACAACATGATACAATCAGCATCATAAAATATACGTTAACCATAACTAAGTAATGGTATTAAAGCGCCATGTCGCAATAAATTAAATCAGAGACATCTATGCGATTTTAGATAATTTAAAACAATATTGATTGTAACAAGGGACTTCGAAGAACAAGATAACATAACGCGCACGCGTGGCCTCTGTTAACGAGATTTTTACTGCAGCTGAATACAAATCAGGCCATCAGAGCCTTTGTAGGCTCGACGCATGGTGTCCTCACGTTTGTTGTCGCAAGTGCAGTCGAGGCACAGAGATCTCTATACGTTCTTCAAACAAGCATTTTGTATTTGAAGTTGAAAAGGGATCTCCTGGACTGGATTTGTGAACTAGTAAGTATATGTATGGAGTGGACTACAGTCAATTCGTAGCCAATTCATAAAAACTCTCAACAGTCAAGGTATTGGTTACGGAGTGAGTCAGTATGAGTTGATTTAATTAAAACTATATTTAATTCCTTAGACTATTTATTACATAGAATAGAATAGAAAACTCTTTATTTCTCCTTTATAAATAATGAATCTATATAAAACTCCTGTTTTATATAGATTCATTATTTTTAAGTTCTAAATAAATTTGATTTGATTTGATTATTAAAAAGCCACACATACATATAAAAAACAAAATCACAAAAGAAACTTAAAGATAACTTAGGCTAGACATTTTAATTGGCGGCCTTATCGCTTAGAGCGATCTCTTCCAGGCAACCGTGCACGGATAGAATACTATACAGTAATGCGGCTTTAATATATTAAATAAATTAAACAACAAATCGAATAGCTAATATTATACACTAACATTATATACCTAAGCTTAAAATTATATACTACTTACAATAAAGAATATATTAAAATACACATACTAATTTGCATAAAATACATTTAATAATATATATTTATGTATATGTTAGAAGAAAAATAAGCGAATATTACATATACCTACATTAAATTATAATAATAAACAAGTACCAAGATCTACACAAACCAGATTATAACTTAAGGATAGATAGAAGGCAACTAAGTCTCCAAATATAATTCTTTAAGAGCGCGCCTAAAGCCAGAAAACGCAAAAAAGGTCATTTTCGACGCCACTCACCGTCGTTAAGAAAGATAAAACTATAACAATAAAAATATTGACGTGTGGGTACAACCAAGGAGAAGCACAATGACCGGATAGAATTTTAAAAATAGATCAGATTTTTTTACAATAAAAAAATAAAAATGACACCGAGAAAACCCATTTTAATTCGAGTACTCGAAATTATCAGCGATGACCCCACATTATTTTTCGCTAATAAAATGTCTAATTTTACGCTCTATTTAAGTAACCGAATAGTTTTTTGAATTTATGTTAAATTTTTGCGTAATTAAATAAAACTTGGTCAAAAACCGACTCCCGAATTCAAATTAATTTCCACTCTAAACTGTGTCATGCTATTCTCGACTTTATGCGTACCAGGTTAGATATTAAATAGGCCTTTGGGTCCTGGTCAGTTGTCGGGCAACGCTCGATGTGGAAGGTTGTTTACGGACGCTCTGTCAGGCAAATGCGTGCGTGAATTAAAAAAATGGGATGAAAGGATAATAAGTTTTCTGCGAAAAAAGAGAACTAAACGTAAACATTTTGGAATTTTAGTCAGGTACCTATTGTATGTTTTAGTTAGGTAAGTCAAATTTTGTTTTGGAATAGGTTCGTAGTATGTACAATAATAGGTAAAAAAGTAGGTAGGTATCTATTATTGTTAAAAAGATAAGTTTACCAACATTGTTTTTAATAAATTTAATAAATTTTAAAAATTCAATTTAATAAAAGAGCAATCTGTGGTAGTACATGCAAAAACCCAAACAAGTCATTGTGTACATAATAAATTTTGTATGATGAATAAATTAATAGTTTTAAGTTTTAGTGACAATTGAAACAAACGATCAGAAAATATTTATGAATTGAGGTCTGCGGAAAATAATGTTTTAAGTATTTTTTTAACATAAACTTTTCAGATTAAAGAAATGCAAACTTGATGAATATGTTTATCAGCAGACGATCCATCGTGGCACGTCTGCTGAGCATTAGATCTATTAAAATAGGGAGAAAGGAGAATATATATTTCATGGTAAACTTTCCAGCATGTGTCTTGATATATTATATGTTTTTGGTTAACCCTGCACGCGTTTGAAGAAAACTCGTGGAACAGTCCGTACGTGCCGGCTAGATCATTATCACATATTCTTATTATATATTCACAGTGTTTATCAAATATTATATTATATTATTATATATTTGTTTTATTATTATTTATTTGTATTATTATATATCTATATGTATATATCACCAGAAAGCCCTTAAAATATAGTTTACAACTTTTCTGACATATTACTCGAAAATACACAAGTTAAAGAAAATAATACAATGAGGCGACATGTTTTTTCACGTTGGCGCCAAAACTAGAATGTCGCAATCCGGGCAAAATGACACAAGCACGTTCACTTTACGTAAACGTCAACAGAAGAAAAAAAGAGAAAAAACATGGCTGGCTTTAGGTATAGTCATTAAAGTACTTTTAATCACACCAATTTGCAATCCCCGCTTGGCACGTTAGTTTTGAATGTACAGTTTGCATTATTTAATTAAATGTTAATTTACTTAAATAACTTTTTTAGGTCTCCGGGGCTAATTAAGTACCTAAACTTAAAACGACGTGGGGCAAAAATGAGCAGTCTCCTTTATTTTTATTGTAATTGAAATTCCGTATAAATTAATTTGCGTAATTGAAATTCCGAACAGGCTAGTACCAACATTATAACGTGTTAAAACGTACCTATACATCTCACAATCCGTCTTCCAATAGAGAGCTTTGCTTACGCAACTATGCTTTGATTGCTTTGCGTAAAGCACGTGAAGGGCTAATGGTGCTACGGTAATTAAGAATAAGGTAATAATATAATGAAGAAAGAAATAAGTCCAGTAGTTTTGAAGGTAGGTAGGAAGGTTTTTCCTTACAAACAATGTGATCTTTCTTGTTTATAAAATTGTTGGTTTAAAATTATAAATAATACAAGCAAGCAAGCAAGCTGTTGCCTGTGAATTTGTTCACTTTCTGATTGGTTTTATTTTCTCTTAGACATATTTGTATTTTTCGATATCAACAATGGGTAGTTAAGTTATACGTAACATTAGCTATCTGGAAATTAAAATCATGTTAAGAATCCTTTCCTAAATCGAGATTGTTTGAAAAGTGTTTTCTGACACGTGACGTTTATACTTTTACAGATGTTTTCTATTTACATGTATAATGTTATCACTATAGTGGGCGGGTGGGCTTCAAGTTTTACTTATTTTTGATGACATGGGGTTCGGTGTGTCTAGATGGTAATTACTTCAGCAATACTTTTTTAGGGTTCCGTAAAACGTAAAAACGGAACCCATATAGATTCGTCATGTCTGTCTGTCTGTCCGTCCGTATGTCACAGCCACTTTTTGCCGAAACTATGAGAACTACACTGTTGAAACTTGGTAAGTAGATGTATTCTGTAAACTGCATTAAGATTTGAACAAAAAAATTAAAAAAAAGAAAAATTAGGGTTGCCCCCCATACTGAGAATTGAAACTCAACAAATTTTTTTTCATCAGACCTACACTTGTGGTGTGTCTATCGATAGGTCTTCAAAAATGATGTTGAGGTTTTAAAACTCATTTTCGTCTACACTGAATAATTTGCGCGAGATACACTTCCAAAGTGGTAAAATGTGTGTGTGTCCCCCTCTAACTTCTAAAGAGAATGAAAACTCAAAAAAAAATATAAGATGTAAATTACCATGTAAACTACCAACGAAAATTAGTTTGAACTCGATCTGATGAGTAGTTTTTTTTTAGTACGTCATAAATACACTATTATTGAAATTTCGATCAAAGTTACAACGAACTACAAGAACTATAAATATGTATATTATGTTACTTGCTGCAACGGAACCCTTCATGGGCGAGTCCAACTCGCACTTGGCCACTTTATTTTATTTTTTACACATATGGAAACCGACACAACCACACATTGTCTATACTTGAAAACGAAACGTATTTTCGGGTAAATAGATTGGTAAATAATCTACATGTTTGTTTGTTTGTTTGTTGTTTGTTGTGCATTTAAAAAACAAGAAAATATTATGTACAATGATTACAAATACTAATACCTACCTAGTTTAAATATATTTAAACCAATAACAACAACATTAAGTGAAACAACCATTAGGTAATTTGATTTCTGGTATTTTGAACTGAGGTGTTTGTTTGTTTGGCGGTTGTTAAATAGAAAAATATTACTTACATATTTATGCAAATTTCATTATTATTAAATATTTATCTACCTAATCATTATTAGTTCTAGCATCCACATACAATGTTACCTGAATTATCCAAAAATAAATGCAGAGTACAGGTTAATCAGAAACCTAGTATACATATTTATCTAAACTCATCAATATCAGTCCACCCGTTCTTTCTTTCAACATCTTTCGTTCTTTGTTCTCAATTTAGATACTATGTAAAAATAGAAACTTAATAATTTTACCCACACGCGCATTCATTAGTAACTCTTACAGTATCTGTGATTTATCGTAATGTTACGTGTACTTACTGTACTTAGTTATATTATGACCTAAGGTGAGCTTAGCTCGTATCTTTCTATTAGCGCTAACGCGGCGGAAGAAGAGTGACGTGGGGATGAAATCTATTCCCTTTTTCGGAATGAAAACTACTTTTGGCGGTGCGCCAGATTTTTTTCCGGGAGCTGTAAGTGAAGCTGATCTGTTGCGATCCAAGATGAAAAGCTCCATCGGGTGAACTAGGGACCGCCAAGGGTACCCGAATGAAAAAGATACAGCTGCTCTTCACTGCAGTGTCGCTGTGCTATTTTGATTTATATTTAATTTTAAAAATACAAAGTTTGATTAATGTCTTTTTTCTATTTATCCTACTAACATGGTCATGCTATTTAGTATTACAAAATATATCAAAGTTGCGGTTACATATTATATTATTACAGAATAAATAAATAAAACTCCTAATAAAGTGTTCACTTCTACTGTGCGGTCTAAGTGCACACATTTTTTTTAAGCAATAGACTGATGCCCTTTTTATATATGATATCGTAAAACACGCATTTATTTAATTATAAAACACGACTACATATTAAATAAATAAATGACTAAATCTTGTGATTCAGTCATATTTAGTTTTCATTTCTTTCATTCGACTGTTTTTCAATAAATGGTTTATTGTGTGTATATAGACAATAAAAAACAAATTGATGTATTTTTTTGAAAACATCTATGATTAATCTGAATGTTTTCATATACTGGATTTCGGGGAGCGATGACCTTGAGTAATCGTAGCTTCTATCTTACTCGCGGCGACGCGGCGTATTGGAGAGGGGAAGGGCGACGCGCGGGTGAAATTTGATTTTTTCCTGGCACTAGGCCCGCTCTTAATTCGAACCTTGAAAACATCCAGCGACTGGGCACGCTTTATTTCCAATGGTAGCTCATTCCACAACTTGACAGCCCTCACAGTGAAGGAAGAGGAGTAAAAAGTTGTGCTGTGTTGAGGGATATCAAGTGTGAGGCTGTCGGCACTTCTCAATGACCTTGGGAGAAGACATTGACGAAAATTAAAACACTCCTGAAGATACCGGGGTGACGAAGGAAGAAAAAGGACATTGTATAGGAGGGAGAGTATGTGAGCATCCCGGCGACGACGAATGGGCAGCCACATGAGCTTAGCGCGGTAGCTAGAAATATGATCATACTTGCGCAAGCCAAATATGAACCTGACGCAATAGTTTAGAAGGCGCTCAAGTTTAGATAGCTGCTCTTCTGTGAGATCGAGGTAGCAGACATCAGCATAATCGAGAATAGGGAGCAAGAGTGACTGTGCAAGCGCAATTTTAGTAGTGGTTGGAAGAAAATTACGCAACTTACGTAAGGATCCTCCAGATGCAAATAATCTACGGCTAGTTTCTGCTATCTGTGGGTCCCAAGACAAATGTTGATGAAATATAACGCCCAAGTTACGCACACTTTTACTAATAGGAATTATAACCCCATCAAATACAACACGAGGAAGCGCGTTCCAGTCAATTTGGTTGATAATACGAGAACTGCCTACGACAATGACCTGCGTTTTTGTAGGATTCACCTCCAATCCAAAAGAAATACTCCATTGTAAAATACGACGCAGATCATCGTTTAAAGCCTCGACAGCTTCCGATAGCCAGCCCAATGGAGCTTGGCAGTATAATTGTAGGTCGTCTACGTAAAGGTGGTAGGATGAAGAAAGGTTACGAGATATGGCGTTAATAAATAAAGCGAAAAGCAAAGGAGATAAGACACCACCCTGCGGTACGCCAGCCGAAGTAGTACACCAAGAAGAGAAATTGTCTTCAAGACGGACCGTCTGGCGGCGCCCATATAGGTAACTTTGAAACCAGTCAACTACTGCAGGAGATATGTTGGAAGAGCGAAGTATTGCCAGTAGAATGTCAAAATCTATGGAGCAAAAAGCATTACTAAAGTCCAAAAGCGCCAACACGGTCAAGTTGCCATTTTCCATACCTAGACGAATGTCGTCGGTAATTTTAACAAGCGGTGTGACCGTACTTTGCCCCGGACGAAAACCTGATTGAAAAGGGTTGAGTAGGTCACTTTTGGTGAGATAAGAATTTAGCTGGTTGTGAACCAGACCCTCTAGGACTTTGGATAAAAAAGGAAGGATAGAAATGGGACGATATTCAGAAAAGGATTGAGGATTCGATTTTTTCGGCAATGGAATGATTTGCGCTTCTTTCCAGGAGGATGGAAACACACAATTGGATATGGAGAAATTAAAATATGACATAGGATAGGCAGCAGGGGGTCAAGGACAGGGATAATCATAATACGGCTCATTGAATCAAGTCCAACAGCGTTTGATGAAATAGAAACTATGCTCTTCCTAACATCACTGTCAGTAAATTGACAAAAGTTGAAAACAGGAAGGTCAGAAGGACCACTATTGGAAATCAAATTCAAAGTGCTGGATTTAGCTGCAGCATCCATAATGGGAGACGTAGAGAAATACATACAAAAATACTAAACGTTAACACATAGTAGATCCACGCCGATCTGCTAAGGGAGCGTTGAAGTATTACGTAAAGCGATTTATAAAGTTTTGCATACGGGATCTTGATTTAAAGCGCGTCATACCTGACCGTTTAATAGCCTCCAGCCTCCACTTAATACCAAACCTATAATCTTTTCATGATCGTGGTTTCAGAATTTTCAGCATATTATAGAAAGTACCTGGGTCACCGAGCTTTGCTCGGTTTAAATAAGTACTAAAAATACTTAGATACTCTTAGATTTTCTTAAAAAAAGAATACTTGAAAAAAAAGAGAACCAGTATGGATTCGAACCCGCAGCTCTTAATTCGTGACCGCCACGAACGCCCGACTTCCCGTCTGAGCCAATTATGCTGTCACGTCACGCGGCGAAATTTACCTTCGCATTCTAATGTCTAATGTGACAGATTTTCATTGTCTAAAAACGCGCATAATATGCGTTTTTTAAAAATGAAACCTAGTTAGATCGATTTATCGTCCCCGAAACCCCCTGCATACATAATTTCATCAAAATCGTTCGCGCCGTTTCCAAGATTCAGATTCTATATATATATACATATTTATATTATAGGTACAAGAATTGCTCGTTTAAAGGTATAAGATTATAATTCCAAGCAAAAGATTGTTTTCGGGTAAAATAAGAGAGTCTCCCATACGTTTAAAAAAAGTAGTAACAGCTCATAACGTATGAGGCGTTTTCAAGATACAAATAGATATTTTTGATTTGGAAATAGATTGCAAGATATTTTATTTTTTAATATCGTCATAGGTGGTCTGTTTGTTAGAGAATGTTTTATTTTGTTAGAAAACTTGTATCATATTGGAACGAAGTTTTTTTCGACAGGCCTGGTGTCCCATGATACCACATCTTTTTAATTTTAATGGTTGTCATTATTAGAGAAACATTAGCTTTACATTTTTGCTGCAAACATTCGCAGTTGCTTATTTTTATGAAAAAATAATGTGGAATAGTAACCATCGCTACAAGTAGCCACGGATCTTCCAGATCTCCATTGCTTACGGCCGCTTATGTTCGAAAGACGATCATTTATTGATTCTACCTGCCGCATCAAACGTGTTTGTCCCACATTACGGAATGATGCTCCCATTCAGTCTCGCGTCGACGCACTGTCCCGTTATCCGTATCGGAGAAAGCCGCGCGCGAGACCGCAGTCAGTTGTCAGTTGTCTTTGCTGACGCATCGGTGGCGCGCGCGCATCTAACTCGACCGCTGTGACGACGAATTGTAGTGATCAGGACGTCTATTCTGGATTTAAATTGTATAAAATTCAAACAAGGTATATTTTCATTTTTTAACAAACGATATTTTCTTATAAATCCAACTGACACCGAACGAGTAATCATATATTTTTTTTATATTATAGAGTGACGAGACGAGCAGGACATGTGCTTGGTGGTAAACAACATGCCTGCCACATAACAGCACAGTGGCACGCAGCTATTGAATCCAAATCATTACCTAGCGCTGCACTGCGCTCGTCACCCAGAGATCTAAGATAGTATATCTCTAAGACCTGTAATTTCACTGGATCAATCATGAAACTAAAGATTTCAAACTCGATTTCATTTCAGTGTTTGTTTATTTTTATGATTAAGTTTGTTTAAGTAGAAAGCGAAATAATAAATAAGTTTCAGATATAATTGCTGGCCATTGATCTGCATACAGCGATTGAACATCTCAGTGTATTATAATCTCGATAGTAAACAGACCAACACGGGTATCGTGCGGAAAATCTAATACAACCCTGATTTATTAGAAAGAAAACGTAAAAACTAAATTTAGAAAAATATCTACACGATTGACCAAAACAAATACACTTTCTATCCAAACTTTCTACAACTCAAACATACGCGAAGATGTTTACCGGTCGACAAACAGTAGAACAAATTTGCACTTCGATAAATATGTAAATAACATAAATCTACATACATATAAAACATACTCTGTATTCACATAACTGGACAATTAAATAAATGTAAGTAAATCTTGGTGATAGTTCCGTATGTAAAAAATATCTCAGAATATGTGGTACGAACGGATATTTTGAAACCTTTGGCAATTAGTGTCGGCTTGTACTATTTAGATGAGATTTTATGAGGCAGCACCGTAGTCAAAGGTACCAAACATATTTACTAACATATTACTAACTTGTAATAAAAAAATACACATAATATAATAAAATGTAGGTACTCATATCTGTCATAGTATAGATTGTTTCATAATCGTTTCAAAATTACGGGGATATGGTACATCGATAATGATAAGTAATACGAGTATATATCCAATCATATAAAAACTTCGTTCCAAAATTGAATCTGAACGAATAAAAAGCACTTTTTTTAATAATTATAATGGAAAACAGATGTATTTATGTTTATATACAACAATCGTATGCCAACTAAACGTACCTACTGCTCCAAAATAACATGGCGAGGTTTCATAGTAAAAGAAAAGTCGATGTCAACAACTTACAGATTTTTATCACTAAATATTTCAGTATTTCAAAAAACGCTGAACCGATTGAGATTAAATTTCAATGAATTTTCACAATTCAGTCCATTTTTTATTACACGCGGACGAAGTTGCGAACAGAAGTTAGTTTTTTTTCTAAGGCCTGGGTATAGAAGTGGAAACTTAAAACTTTTTAATAATTTTAGTATTAGGTAAACACTTTGAATAGTTCTGAGGGTCTGAGGGCAAACAGGATCATTCTTGCATAATCTGTCACCTGTTTATCCACAGATACTAGATATACTAGTGTTAATAAGCGTATCGGTAACGCGAACGAAAAAGATTTCTCCTACTAAAAAGTGCTCAAAGTGACTAAAGAACTTTTTCATCCCACCAGCTCGGAAAGAGTACTTTTGCTCCTCGATATCAGGGCGCAAAAGTCGTTTTTACCCTCTAGAGGTTAAAGTAAATTTGAATTTAGAACATCGTGTGTACTGAGGTTTTGAATTCAAAACATAATTTAACCTATTTATTTCTACCTCCTTGGTGCCGAATTCATCATACATTTATTTTTTATTTGTTAAAAACTCATACTCGGAACCTCTTTGGTGTACTTTTTTTTTAAATGCTTTGCGCGCAATTTTCTTTTCACGTATGGAGGATAGAGGTAAAGAATGTTATTTAAAATGGCAAAACATTTTGAAATGCTATGAATGAATCAATTGTATTCGAATTGAAGTATGCTGAGTCAAATAATTAAATATTATTGACTACTAAAATAGTAACTAATAGATAATTTCAACTACTTGTACAGTACAAAATAATGTAGTAAATTTAACATCAAATAAATAATTACTATTTTGAGAAAACATGTAGGTACAATTTATTTTGAAGTCAAAACTTCTTTTGGCGCGCCAAAGACAGATTTTTCGTGAGCTGTCAATTTAATTCTAGCGTCACGCTCGGGAATGATAAGAAATCTTCGGATAAACTCGTGACCATAGCCAATGGCCATTTAGAAATACATCAGCCTTTCCCATTGGCCATTTAAAAATATGTCAGCATTTCTAGATGGCCATGCTCATAGCCACGCCCTCTGGTTTCACACGCGTAGTTTCCAAAGTAAAAATCAAATTCTGAGTTATAAGTTACCACTTCTATCGCCAGTGCCTATGACTGCCAATATTTTTCTTTCATGAATTCTGAATAGTACGTTTATTAATTTCCTTTAAAATGTACCTTGATGCAAATTTAGCGCTACTATAATTTAATGCATTTGGGCGGACACTTTTTCATGTACACATGAAACTCCTTACTTCAATCGGTCAACTCTCCATATTTTCACGTCATAAAATATTGTTATTGTTACATAAAACCATGGCTAAATAAACTTAAGTTTAAAACTTATAAAATTGAATACAAGTGAAAAACCGAAATACCATAATAATAAGTGATTCTAGCGACCAAGAAGTTTATTTAACGCCAACAGAATCGACTGAAACTGAAAATGCGCAAAGCGTTTAGTAATTTCCTCGCTATGAGGGGGATGAAAAATTACGTGTTACACTCGAGTGCAAAGATTTTTCACCTTGTGCCCTTTTGATTCCCTTGCTACGCTCAGGATTCTATTTTTTGAATCCCTCGCTACGCTCGTGATTCAACTTTAGAATCCTTCGCTTGCTCGGTCATCAAAATTGAGCACGCGGTTAAAAAGCCACTTTGCACTCTTGTATAACAAATAACTATTTCATCCCACCCGCTCGGAAAGAGTACTTTTGCTCCTCGATATCAGGGCGCAAAAGTCGTTTTTATCCTCTAGAGGTTAAAGTAAATTTGAATTTAGAACATCGTGTGTACTGAAGTTTTGAATTCAAAACATAATTTAACCTATTTATTTCTACCTTCTTGGTGCCGAATTCATCATACATTTATTTTTAATTTGTTAAAAACTCATACTCGGAACCTCTTTGGTGTACTTTTTTTAAAATGCTTTGCGCGCAATTTTCTTTTCACGTATGGAGGATAGAGGTAAAGAATGTTATTTCAAATGGCAAAACATTTTGAAATGCTATGAATGAATCAATTGTAATCGAATTGATGTATGCCGAGTTGCCGAGTTAAATAATTAAATATTATTGACTACTAAAATAGTAACTAATAGATAATTTCAACTACTTGTGCAGTACAAAATAATGTAGTAAATATAACATCAAATAAATAATTACTATTTTGAGAAAACATGTAGGTAGGCGCCAAAGACAGATTTTTCGTGGGCTGTCCATTTAATTCTAGCGTCACGTTCGGGAATGATAACAAATCTTCGGGTAAATTCGGGACCATAGCCAATGGCCATCTAGAAATGCCTCAGCCTTTCCCATTGGCCATTTAAAAATGTGTCAGCATTTCTAGATGGCCATGCTCATAGCCACGCCCTCCGGTTTCACACGCGTAGTTTCCAAAGTAAAAATCAAATTCTGAGTTATAAGTTACCACTTCTATCGGCAGTGCCTATGACTGCCAATATTTTTCTTTCATGAATTCTGAATAGTACGTTTATTAATTTCCTTTAAAATGTACCCTGATGCAAATTTAGCGCTACTATAATTTAATGCATTTGGGCGGACACTTTTTCATGTACACATGTAACTCCTTACCTCAATCGGTCAATTCTCCATATTTTCACGTCATATTGTTATTGTTAAAACCATGGCTAAATAAACTTAAGTTTAAAACTTATAAAATTGAATACAAGTGAAAAACCGAAATACCATAATGATTCTAGCGACCAAGAAGTTTATTTAACGCCAACAGAATCGACTGAAACTGAAAATGCGCAAAGCGTTTAGTAATTTCCTCGCTAGGGGGGGATGAAAAATTACGTGTTACACTCGAGTGCAAAGATTTTTCACCTTGTGCCCTTTTGATTCCCTTGCTACGCTCAGGATTCTAATTTTTGAATCCCTCGCTACGCTCGTGATTCAACTTTAGAATCCTTCGCTTGCTCGGTCATCAAAATTGAGCACGCGGTTAAAAAGCCACTTTGCACTCTTGTACAACAAATAACTATTGACTTCAATCATAGCTTCAATAAAAGTTTTTCTAGGGTCGACTTAGTTGAGGGTTATTTTTGTGGTGTATGCGAAACTGGACGGCTGTTTCGTCTAGACTACAATCCTAGGTAGGTACGCTAACTAATGGCAATACTAAGTCCGTTTTCTAGGTTATGTCTCTAGTGAATTGTCATTGATATTCTGTTCAAATACTTCAAGTCTACGGAGACTGGCTTCCTTTACTGCACCATTACCGTAGGCGCTTATTACAGGGTTACAAAATTACGTTGTTTCTTTTATAATGCCACTATCTAAGTATCTGTTATTACTCAGCTAGTAGTTAATAAGTAGTTAGAATGTCTAAAAATATTCTCTACTGCATTAAGATTGAGCAACAGTTGCATCTTTTGAGGTCATTTTTTGTGGGTTAGTGGATTGGCATTTAATGACTAAATGTTTTAAGTTAATTAACGGATTTATTAAGTTTAAATAATTAGTACGTTTTAGACGACTCATAAATACTTATTTACTAATGCATTGCATGGCTTATATGTACCTTGTTTCCTTATCTCCATATTGAAAAATATTAATTCATGTTAATCAATTCTATCACTTTGGATTTAGGTACCTACAACGCACACGCTAAAAAATCTTTACCTATTTTAAATGTAATAGTACAGTAACTTTAAACATTACCGTAGGCGTTAAATCTGGTAGATCTGATTTTTTGCAGACTTGTTTATGATGTTGGCCTAATGATTGTCCCAAGTTTGTGACCTCGAGCGACGAACGCAACTTTGTCAAAAATCGAAAAAACCGCGAAAAAATCGTTTATTTTTCAAATTTTGGCGATTATAACCCTAAACGACTAGTTTTTGTAAAAACTTTCTTATGGCGTTTATAAAGTAGATTAAATTTGCTACAATATGATACTAGAATTATCTCTGTACTCCCAATAGTTTGTGAGAATAAGTCTTTCAAAGTTTATAATTTTTTTCGTACTTCGCAATTTTTTGTAATATTTTAACTCCTACTTGACCACTTTGTAGCACAGTTACGGCGGTTTTTAACCCCCGATCAAAAAAAGAGGTTTTATAAATTTGACGTCGAAGTCTTTCTGACTATCAGACAGACACACATACAGGTCTGTCTCTATGTGTATCTGCCTGTGTGTGTATCTGTCTATGGCACCGTAAAGCTCAAACGGATGGGCCGATTTCGATGCGGTTTTTTTAATTTGAAGATACATTTTTGTGTTGATGTTTTGAGCTATTTTTGGTTAATATCGATTCAAGATGGCCGCCTCCACCAAATGGCAGACCAAATATTTCATCACAATCTACCTCAATATGGGTATCAAATGAAAGGGCTTGACTAGTAGAGTACTATACAGTATAACAAATTTCAAATCACAAAATGGCGAACTCCATAATTTTTTTTTCACTAATGCCTTAATATGGATGTCAAATGAAAGAGCTTGACTTTCCTTTCATTTGATACCCATATTAAGGCATTAGTGAAAAAAAAAATGGAGTTCGCCATTTTGTGATTTGAAATTTGTTATACTGTATAGTACTCTACTAGTCAAGCCCTTTCATTTGATACCCATATTGAGGTAGATTGTGATGAAATATTTGGTCTGCCATTTGGTGGAGGCGGCCATCTTGAATCGATATTAACCAAAAATAGCTCAAAACATCAACACAAAAATGTATCTTCAAATTAAAAAAACCGCATCGAAATCGGCCCATCCGTTTGAGCTTTACGGTGCCATAGACAGATACACACACAGGCAGATACACATAGAGACAGACCTGTATGTGTGTCTGTCTGATAGACAGACAGACTTCGACGTCAAATTTATAAAACCTCTTTTTTTGATCGGGGGTTAAAAACCGCCGTAACTGTGCTACAAAGTGGTCAAGTAGGAGTTAAAATATTACAAAAAATTGCGAAGTACGAAAAAAATTATAAACTTTGAAAGACTTATTCTCACAAACTATTGGGAGTACAGAGATAATTCTAGTATCATATTGTAGCAAATTTAATCTACTTTATAAACGCCATAAGAAAGTTTTTACAAAAACTAGTCGTTTAGGGTTATAATCGCCAAAATTTTAAAAATAAACGATTTTTTCGCGGTTTTTTCGATTTTTGACAAAGTTGCGTTCGTCGCTCGAGGTCACAAACTTGGGACAATCATTAGGCCAACATCATAAACAAGTCTGCAAAAAATCAGATCTACCAGATTTAACGCCTACGGTAATGTTTGTGGTAGATTGTGATGAAATATTTGGTCTGCCATTTGGTGGAGGCGGCCATCTTGAATCGATATTAACCAAAAATAGCTCAAAACATCAACACAAAAATGTATCTTCAAATTAAAAAAACCGCATCGAAATCGGCCCATCCGTTTGAGCTTTACGGTGCCATAGACAGATACACACACAGGCAGATACACATAGAGACAGACCTGTATGTGTGTCTGTCTGATAGATAGACAGACTTCGACGTCAAATTTATAACACCTCTTTTATTGGTCGGGGGTTAAAAACCGCCGTAACTGTGCCACAAAGTGGTCAAGTAGGAGTTAAAATATTGCAAAAAATTGCGAAGTACGAAAAAAAATATAAACTTTGAAAGACTTATTCTCAGAAACTATTGAGTGTACAGAAACAATTCTAGTATCATATTGTAGCAAATTTAGTCTACTTTATAAACGCCATAAGAAAGTTTTTACAAAAACTAGTCGTTTAGGGTTATAATCGACAAAATTTGAAAAATAAACGATTTTTTCGCGGTTTTTTCGATTTTTGACAAAGTTGCGTTCGTCGCTCGAGGTCACAAACTTGGGACAATCATTAGGCCAACATCATAAACAAGTCTGCAAAAAATCAGATCTACCGGATTTAACGCATCCTACTCCATACATTCAGGCGACAAAGTTACTGGACTATAAGGTTTGAAAGCTATTTGGCTCACGGCTCGCGGATTTGAAAAATGGCGATTATTCAAATATTAAAATATACCAGAACCAATAGCCCGAGATCCCAGAGCTCCCAGACGTCACCTATTTTCTGATGAATGAAATGTGGACGATTGAGTAGAGTTAGTAAGTACTAAGACACATGCTTACTCGCTAACTTACTTAGACGGCCAATTTTGAGATATGGGGTAATGAAGGTACATACAAAACATTACTTACTTCACGTATTTTCTAATACGCGATTTTCACGTATGTTGTAGACAATATCCTTAAAAACAAGGTCCCAATACTCCCAGACACTTTCCGTCAGCCGTTTTGCTTAACAATTCCAAAATAATAATTTAACTTCACTTAAATTCTCATGCTCCATTTGTAAATATGTTCGTCAGACAATTATTTTGTTGCTTTTTCCAATAAGATAGACCAATCTAAGGGGGTAATCATCCCAAAATTGGCCGTCTAAGTGATTTAGCGAGTAAGCATGTGTTCTTAGTACTTACTAACTCTACTCAATCGTCCACATTTCATTCATCAGAAAATAGGTGACGTCTGGGAGCTCTGGGATCTTACTCTACAAAGACGTATATCAAATTTCAGATCAATCGGTTGTCAGAAAAAGGGTGAAATTCAGTTTAAATGACTAAATTTGACCCAAGAAAAAAAGACGTAGTAAGCTATATGAACGGTGTAAAAACAGCGATAATAGCAGTATTTTACATACTTGTTCTCACTATATAATTCTTATATTTAATTTTTTTACTACGATGACAATACTTAAAGTACATGACTGTTCGAAATAGATAGTCAATTTTAGTCTAGGAATGGAAATAAATAAGTATTTCCACTAGTTACCTTTATACTGCATATTAGTTATGCACACCGTGCACACGTTATCTCAAAGGTCTTCGATAAATCACACTAATTGTGTACTAAATAGGCGAAAATTGGTTTTATTAAGTGTATATGATTGCTCCCAATTATTTCTGTAACGGCTGAATGGATTTGAAAATTAAATGCGTAGTAAGTGAGTAAATTACGTGGATTAACACTTCAATGATATGTTTAGGCCGTTACAGTAAAATGTCAAAAAAATGCGCGTAATGTAGGTAGATTTTCCAAAATGTTTGTCCAACCCAAGATTTCCTGGAAGAAATCGCTTTCATCGATTTGCCCTCCAGTTGTTTCACTATTAGTCTTGCAGTTTTTCTATATTGTAGATAAATATGGATAATTTAAATGGCGTGAACAATAAGTAATTTTCATTAATTCATTCATAATAATAAAATCACTTAAAATGGTTACACCTTCTATCTTTTAAAAACTGATACCATCAGATTTCTGCTCTATTTGTATTCCACCAAATATTTTCTATATATTTAGATGTTTGTCATGAGTCGTGCAAAATATGGAGCTATACTTAGAGATCTTCATATACGGGTACAGTGTTAGGGAGTTTGGCAACAGCTTGGACGTGGAGTAAGTATTCTTTTGACAGGTTGTTATGCAAGGGTCAATGGCATCACGAAGCCATTATTTTAATAGGTCGCGTCAATAACGAATGGTTTAACGAGTGGTAACGAATTAGGGCTGTACTTGCTGAAACAGTTAGGGCTGTGTAAAATGAAATGCTATATTTTAGATTAGCGTGCATCGCCTCCAACCACACCATCGCATCGCTTAGGTTACATCAACCATCAAGGGAGTTGGTAGTCAAACGTGGACCTAAATGCATTAAATAGACGAAATGTAACATATTTTTAATATGACCCAGCTGGCATAGTTATGTAATTAGCAATGAAGATGTTATGAGCCGTGCAAAAGACTGAGCTGTACTATCTTCGTGTATAGTGTTATGGTATTTGGTAACGTTAAGCATTCTTTTGACGGATTATTAAGCAAGGGTTAATACCATCACGAAGTCATTATTTTAATGGGCCGCTGCAATAAGTCATGGTAATTAGGGCTATGCCTACTGAAACTTTTAGGACTGTGTAAAGTGAAAAGGTCTCAGCGACTTATTGAGAGTTCTACCGCCCTATGCTATTTGTCGTTTGATGACGCTCTCACGCCAGGTGTGTTAATCACAATCAAGCAGCTTGGGAGTCAAACTTTATCAGTTCACAGCGCATCTTACTATGTTTTTGTCTCGGTCTAGGTGAAATATGTACCATAGGTGCAATGATGATTCTCGTAGATTAATAGTGCATACGAAGACACAATTTGAGCGCGAGATCCTCGCAGCCTAATTATTATTAACCTAAGGGTTAATCACAACCCCTGAGGTTTATTGTAGTCGTAGCGTGCATCACCTCTAACCACACCGTTACCTCGCTTAACATCAAACAAGTTGGTAGTCAAACGTGAATCTTAGTGTGTTAAATAGGCTAAATTTTATTGCATGCAAATTACACATATTGCATTACCAAAAAAAAAATGTTAGGTACTTTCCTACTCCAAAAAATTTCACTTTAATCGCAACTACTTATCTCAAAGAATATCCTAATAGTATAAATGTGAATTATGGATGCTCAGATAGATTATTATAATTGGCTTGTTATCTGAAATATAATACTTATTTATTTTTTAAATTCTACGCGGTCAAAATCGCTGGCTGCTGAGAGTAAATAATATTTTTTAAGAAATCTGTTTTTTTTTCGTTGTCTCGCAAATATTTCAATTACTGATATAGGACTCTACCAAGTTGCAACTGCTCAGCAATTTACAAAAAACAATACTCTCAAATCACAAAAGGTAAAAGAGTCCAATGAAAACAATCCATTCTCTACAGGCTGGCAGCCATAGAACTAAACATCTAAGTATACTCGAATTATAGTTACGGCGGATAAGTTACAATGTTACGAAACGTAAGTTACAAAGTAACTAAATCCACTCAAGCAAGCCATAATAATACCTACGGTACGTCCTGAGGTATGACCAATGACCACAGATTGTCAATTTAACTTCTTGACCCCTTGATGGTTACAATCATGGTGTCTTCAAATCGAGAGTGAATAGGTTTCTTCTAGGTAACTACGTCTATCGTCTATCGTAGATCGCATCGTCGCTTAACATCAGGCGAGATGGTGGTCAAGTGCGAAGTTAAAAAAAATTGACCAATTCGTTATGATTCTCCAAAATCACGGACCAATTTTTTTATACGCTAGAGTGACGAAACGGGCAAGACGTGTTCCTGATGGTAGGCAACACGTTTGCCCATTGCAGCAGTGCCACATAGCTAATAACATAAAGAGTTCAAATCATCCAGCGATCGATCAAATCGATCTAAATTTAGATGAAATGAACGCTGAAATCACCGCCTAGCACTGGACTGAGATCGTGACCCTCAGATGTAAAAAGGTTTTATATCGGACCGTAATTTCTCTGGAACAATAAACTAGAAATAACTGATACAGTGTGAAACATCAGTATGTTGGTGATTTTAAAGTGGTCATGGCTAGTCGAGTAGGCAGGTGAGCTTTTACGGGAACCCAAACAACGTGAAATTTTGTTTCTAGTTTGTTTTCTGAAGGGCTATTCGCAATTTGTGAAAAGGGTGCTACTTAACATCAAGTGCATGTTTGCATTGCACGCATGTACGCCAAAAGTTTGTAAAGTCTCAATTTCAGATAAAAGTTTAAAAAAATACAGGGCTTTGTCTTGCATAATCTTAGTGCTTATGTTATACGGCAAGAAATTAATTGAGGAAAAAAGTTTAAATGTAATTATTCTGAATCGACAACTTTTTCTTTCGCCAATTAAAAAAAAAGATAATTTATCTACAAAGGAACAAAAAGTACCTACAGTCAAAAGATTACATATTTTTCTCATACTTATTGACTTTAAAGCAAAACTTTATTATCTATATCTATATATAATTATATAAAAATCAATTATATAAAAATCAATGCCACTTTTCGTTGTTATTGAACTCCTCCTAAACGGCTGGACCGATTTGAATGATTTTTTTTTGTATACGTTTGGGTAGGGCCCTGGAAGGTTTAGATTCACAAATCAGCCCGGCAGATGGCGCTGCAGTTGATATCTAGGTTATTATTCGAGCGAAGCCGGAGCGGGCCGCTAGTTAAATCATATATTTCGATAAACACCACATACAAAAAAACAAAAATTACAATTGGAATAAAATTAAATGTCTCACAAATTAATTATTTCATTTAAATTGATCAATAAAAACATTCAGGACAACAACAACATATATTAACATCACAACTTATGTCCTAAAACAACATTTATCTATTTATTTTGTATGGGGCAATCCAGTCTATCGCATATCATTTTCAGGATACTGTTGCTACTGACAAATGTTGCTACTGTTCATAAAAACAAACAAATTATTAATTTTAATCAATTAATACCATTATATACTATAAATGGTAATAAAATCAATTTAATACCATTTATAGTCATCTAGCGATAAAACATCTCATAAAAACTCTACTAAATGTTTTAAATTGCTGATTTATTAAACTTTATTGAGATTTCAACAACGTCTGATGCGAAGAGATATAAAAAGGTCAAGTACGGATTATGCACTCAGTATCAGACTATGAACCTAAATAAATCTAAAAATATCGAAATAAATCCTACTAATATTATAAATGTCAATGGATCTTTGAATATTTGAATGTTTGTTGCTCAATCGTAAAAAATCGTTGCGTAAAGTATGAACGGATCGGGTTGAAATTTGGAACACAGTTAGATTATTGTCTGGAAGAACACATATGTTTTTTTATCATCTTTTTAAAATAACGGGAATGGGATCTACGCGAGTAAAACCGCGGGGCGTTGCTAGAGTTTTAGATAAATAGAAAACCGTTATTTAGGTTCTATCAACATCACCCATAGAACGTAAATTTTTAAAAACATTTGTTGTTTTATGTAATTTATAAAAAAAACTACTCCACTTATGGACTCAATTTGGCAAAGATGATTATTATACGGGATCAAGGAGCAAATTTAAGCAGTTGTCATATTTTTAAAACCTCGCATTTAAAAGTGAACTTTTGCGGAACATAACGCAGTTACGTTCTATTGGTGCTGTCAAAAAGAAAATAAACGGTTGGATCTACTATAATGCTTCACAATCATTTTTTGACTATACATCACTTAACGGATCCCACACAAAACTGCGATGCGACCCGGCATCGGAGGAACTTGCGATGCAAATTGCTCCGATGCGAATTCGTGCGGCAAACCGTTGGTTAGGGTAACCATACCTTCAACGATAGTCAGCCGCAGCAGCGTAACATGGATCACAAAAACATTGTTGTACTGTTGTTATAAGTTAAGTAGATATGAGAGAAAAAAAGATTTTGGTTTCATACAAAAATATCTTCCTCTATTCTAAACCCCTAATACTTTCGAGTAAAATAGTTCTCATCAGCATTCGTAATCGTAATATGTAGGTACGTACATGTACGTATGTACTCCGGAACACAGTATGTACGTACATATTACGATTATGAATGCTGATGAGAACTATTTTACTCGAAAGTATGATATTATGGGTTTAGAATAGAGGAAGATATTTTTTGTGATTATTTTAGAATGAGCATATCTTCATTTGAAGATAAAAGATAATTTATTTGTTCAAAACATGAGTAAATTGCAAACACACATAATGCATGATATATTATATGTAGGTCACAAAATTTCAAAGTAGCTTGTCGTCATGTTTTGCCTGATATGGTAAGCATACAAATATTTTTCCAATTGTTCAATGATTGATGACATAGTTTATCTATAAGTCTAGTCACAAAATTAGCTTAACAACTCGCTCCTTATATTGAAAGGTGATTTTAATCACCCAAATCAAAACATTGCCCTTCAAACATTACTGTGTTCCGGAACACAGTAATGTTTGAAGGGCAATGTTTTCAGAGAAATTACAGGGCTTAGAGATATAACATCTTAGATCTCCGGGCGACGAGCGTAGTGCAGTGCTAGGTAATGATTTGGACTCTTCATGTTCTAATAGCTGGGTGTCACTGTGGCAGGCATGTTGCTTACCATCAGGCACATATGTCCTGTTCGTCTCGTCACTCTTTATTTAAAAAAAAACTACACATAAATAGTAGGTACCTGTCACTTTCTAAATTAATGAATAGATTTTTATTAGGTTAATCCTATTTTTTTATGATCGATAATAGGTTTGCACTTGTCCGCTATATCGGCGACAACGCGGTATTAGATGAAACCGAAATCCTAAATGAAATCGATTCACTCTCGACTTGAAGACACTAAGATGATAAGATACAACTTGTATAAAGTGGAGCTTTGATATTAATTCCATTCTTTATCCATTTGTTACAGAACCATGTTAGAAGGAACGAAGATCAACACGTTCTCCCAAACGTCAAAAGTTTTCAACATCGCCAAAGACACGGTCTTGTTTCTAGTACTCTCCTGTTACTATATACTGGAGTCACTCTTCTGGACCTTAGTGCCTAATGCCATAAGGCCCATGAAGAGTCTTAAGGGAGATGTGGTCTTGGTGACAGGGGGAGGAGGAGGGGTGGGGAGACTACTGGCTGTGAAGCTGGCGAGGCAGGGGGCTAGGGTGGTGATTTGGGATATTAACATAGATGGTGAGTTTTCAAAGTTAGGCATTTAAAAATAAAATAAATAAACATCGGTGGACAATTCACACACAACACCATCTGACCCCAAACTAAGCAAAGCTTGTATGATGGCGGCCAGATAGCTGATATAATACTTATATAGTTTTAAATACATACTTTGTATACTATAAAACACCCAGACACAGTGCAAACATTTGAATTCATCACACAAATATTTGTACTGAGTGGGAATCGAACCCACGACCCTCGGCTTCGCAGGCAGAGCTACTACCAACTAAGCCACGAGGCCAGTCGATTTAAAAGATGAAGCAATTAGTTTACAAGCAGCCCTGAGTAGAATGTTTTATCCACAGAAATCTAAATAATAAGGTAATTATTATTTAGATTTCTGTGGTTTTATCATTATAAGCAAGTGAGGTGAGAAACAAATAAGTTGAAGCGAAAAACTAGGTACCTAGGTATCAATTAGTATCGAATTGAGAATGAATAATTGTATAGTGATAAGACTCTCTGCAGAATCTGCCTGATAAAGTACCACACATCAGGGAAAAAGATGATTTTTCTCTTTGTCCTGTAATTTATTTTGTAAACTATGTATGTCGTCAACATGATTTAAATATCTAGATAACTACGTCAAACTTTGAAATCATATAATTTTGTTATCTTATTAGTTAGCATATTACCATAGCAAACAGCTCAAGTTTCATAATTTTGCATAATTACATCTTAAGTCAACAGCAGGCGAACTCGTTAAAGTCATCGGAAAGTGCATTGGCCCTTGTTAAGTCTCCTTGCTCTAAGAAGGGCGATATTTGGAGTGGAATTGTTCAGAATAAATTAAACAGTGGATAGCCTTGCTCCGTGGCCCAGTTTGTAGATAAAATATACATAGATTAACAGGTCCGATTCTAGAATTTATAAATCGTTACTAATTTTTAAAATGTTGAAAATTACAGTTAATTTTTAGTCTACTCTGACATTGAACTTGATATTTATTAGATCAATAAAGAAACTACTTTACTGATATTGTTAAAATATTTTTCTAGTAGTTACTTTTTTTAAATCGGACCATAATAAATAAAACTAGATTATAATCAATACTACGCTATGCTTTTCATGATAATTTAGTTTCTTGACTGGAATAATTAACTTAGTTTTGTTGTAGTTTACACATCTTTTTATCTGGACCTTACTTACGTAATAAAGGTAGATTACAAAAAAAACTACTAACTTACATTTTGTCTTCATTTCGAGAATAAATCTAGGTATTTATTTCTAGTAAGCGCGCTTAATCTAGACTGCACCATAGTTATACAATAAACATATTATATCAAGCGAGTTGGCTTCAAAATAATATATAGGTAATTTATGATTCAAAATGGGTTATAGACCTTTTGAGTCATCGCCAAACCTTGGTTTTTCTAGGTTTGAGGAAGACCTGTTCAGACGTAAAAGAAGAAGGTTACGAGATCGCGAGCTACGTAGTAGACTTGGCTAACCGGAGCGCGGTCTATGAGGCTGCTGAAAAAGTGAAACAAGAGGTAAGCTGATGGGCAATCCTCCAATATTAATTGGTTCTTTTGAACAGTTGCAATTGAGTTCTTTTCGCCGTCCAGCGGCCTCTGTGAATCACTGATCATGTAAGGTTAATTAAGAGATATCATTGTAGGTACCTATATCTCTAGGTGACAAGCGCAATTAAGTGCTAAGCATTGATTTGTAATCTTAGTAGGTATTCAAATAGCTGTTTAGCACTATGCTGTTATGCTACGGGCAGGGGTGTTGTTTACCTTCAGGCGCATGTATTTCTTGTTCCGTCTCTCAATATTATGTAAAAAAATCTAGCAGTCCTTCGGCTTCGCTCGGATAGTATCATACAATTTTCAATGAAAAAATACAATCATAAATTGAGCTTTTAACTATTCTATCTGACAAGTTAGACCACATTACACATAAATGCCAACTTTCGTGAATGTTGGTTGACTTGGTGAAGAGGTCATAGGCTCATAGGGAGGGGACAAACATCATGACACTGGATCTTTAATCTTTAAGGCTAGATCGAAATTCTGTAAAGATGTTATTGTTGTGGCAGGTTGGCAAGGTGGATGTGCTGATCAACAATGCCGGGACAGTGTTCGGTGAAACTCTATTGGAGCTTAGCGATACTGCGATCGAAACTACGTACAAAGTTAACATCCTTTCACATTACTGGGTAAGTGGAAAAAGTTTTTTTATCAATACAACACCTATCAATACCCATTCAAACATAGCTGAAGTGGCTGGCAATGATCTGGTTTTAGAAATGAATTGCAGGTGATACCTAGGTAGGTATTATAATAGGCGGTGGCCTGTCTTTCACCATTTGTAATTGTTGTGGTAGGACTCTTTGTAGAGTTTGCCTGGAGTACCATACCTTTGCCAGTTATCCTACCACAAGCAGTAATGCGTAAACATCAGTGTTCCGGTTTGAAGGTCCACGTTTTCAAGGAAATTACCGAGCTTAGAGATAAATCATCTTATATCTCTGGGTGACAAGCGCAGTGTACTCCTAGGTAATGATTGGGAATCTTTACGTTCTAATGGCTGCGTGACGCTGTTCTGTTATGGACAGCAAGCGCGGTCCGAAGAGGAGGTCGCTGGAGGCATGACCCAAAAAAATTGGCTAATTAAAAAATTTACAAAATATCCGCTTATATTTAAAAATGGGTCGCTGGGCGTTACTAGTATTTTTGACTTGACCTATTGTAGATATGGGTGACCCCGCCCCAAAATGTGAGGCTGTGACCGGTCCTAAAGGGCAGGCGAGTTGCTCACCATCAGGCGCTTGTCCTGCTCGCCTAGTCAATTTGTATTATAAAAAAATTCTAGACCATTGTGTATCCTGAAACAGTATCAATATACAACGCACTCTATTCTATGTACTACCTGCGTATAGCTTAAAGTCGTAAAGAAACCTTGGCGTGCAGTTTTTTTTTAACAACATTAGCCATTTATTATAGTAATCAATCGTTTGGGAAACTATGAAGGTTAAATTACAACTGTGTCAGATAACATAAGATTTATTCAACTTTAACAAAATAGCTATTTTTCAAGCTAGGATAGCATTGTAGTGTTAGTAAGCTAGCAAGCTAGTAGCATAGTCAAATCATACAGTGGTTCGACGAAGCCGTCTAGGCGGGGCAATTGTGCTGGGTGTGCCGGGTGAGACGCGGGAAGCGCGCTCCCGAAGTTGCCAACATTACAATGTTAGTATATCGGGAGCGTGGCTCAGGGCTGACGTCTTTCGTTTTAAATTTTATTTTGTCTGCCACAGTATTTCTTTGTACTGTGCTAATAGGTACTTCTAGCTTCGTGTAGACAACGCTACGCAACGCTAGTTTTGTCTATACGAAGCTAGAGTACTAGCTTGCTAGCTTACTAACACTAGCTTGCTATCCTAGATTGAAAAACTGTGGAAAAACTAGCCTCGTGTATCTCGGGCATTACAAGCAGTGATGCACATCAGTCCTAAGAATGACCAAAGTTCAAACTGTCCTATGTCTAAAGAGTTTTCGAGTATATATCTACTAGATAAAGTAAAACAATAACTAATTATAATTTATCAAAGTATGTATAAATTTATCAAGCCATCAAAAAGAGATCGCCTGTGTCCATAATAATACATACTTAGGTACTTACTCGTTGTTATTTTTGTATTTTTATTTACCTATAGTCAACTTTGTATGTGGTGCCCATAAAGTTATTTGTATTGTTCGATACAATTACTTTCAGACTGTGAAGGCGTTCCTCCCAGATATGATAGCGAGTGGCAAGGGACACATAGTGACGGTGGGCTCAGTGGCGGGTCTGCTCGGTACCTACCGCTGCACAGACTATAGCGCCACTAAGTTCGCTACTGTCGGATTCCACGAGAGCCTCTTCACTGAATTGCGGGTCAGTATTCAATCATCATTGTCATTTTTTGTTATCATCATTATTTGTTAGCCTTTCCTAGAACAGTGAATGGTATAGACTTTTCCCAGACGCAGCTTTTTTTCTCCAGTCACTCTTACGTTTATGTCGCCACTCCATCAAGTTTCAGAGTGTTATTCCTAAACTTTCAAAAACGTTACGAAGAACACAAAGGTTTCATTGCAATGTTTTTCTTTGGCAACAGATTTTCTTATTATTTGTTACTTTACAGAAAATAAACTAATTATGTTCCGAGAGCTGGCAGCAAATTTTGGTTAAGTATTTGAGGCAAGTTACGGCTGGTCTAGTCGGTAAAAAGGCGCCTGCAGATCCGGAGAACCCGGGTTCAAAACCACGCGCACCACTGTCTTTTCGAAGTCATGTGCGTAATCCCGCTAACTTAAAACGGTGAAGGAAAACATCGTGAAGAAACCGACATGTACCGATAATCATTCGAAGTCATGTGTAATGCACCAACCCGCACTGGGTCAGCGTGGTGGATTATGGCCTTGACTCTCTCCTTGCGAGAGAAGGCACCGTGTCCCAGCAGTGGGAACATTTAGTGGACTGTTTATGTTTTATTTGAGGCAAGCTCAAAACTTGTCACACAACTCTCCTATGATACTCCAACACCGAGGTGCAGACCTGACTAGTGAGCAGCGGGCAAAATTAATAGTGTACGCCGACCTTCGTGTTGGGGTATAATTAATAGGAGAGCTAAGTACCTACGTGACAAGTTTTCGGCTGGCCACAAATACTTAACAAAAATTTGCTATCAGCTCTCAGAATATTAGGTTTAGGTACCTACTCATAAACTCATATGTACGATTTATTTTCCATGATTACAGGCGCACGGGCACAACACTATCCACGCAACTTTAGTCTGCCCGTACTATATCAACACCGGAATGTTTGACGGGGTGACTCCACGTCTCATGCCAATGCTGGAGCCCGACTATGTAGCCGAGACTATGATCGACTCCATCAGGAAGAACGAAGTCAACTGCATCATGCCGGGCTCAGTCAGATATTTGCTACCTTTGAAGTGGTACGTACTTACGTGACTAGAAATTAATTGCCGCGCAATTATTTGCGTCGTTCGATGCTTAAACAGTTGTATTTACTCGTACTCGTATTTTATTAGGTTAATTAAAATATGTCGTTTTTCACAACACGAAACCTCGCCGTGCAACTTGCGATCGCATTGAAGTTATTTTTGATAAATTGTGCTGTTTTTGATTGTACCAAATTATTATTTTTTTAATTTCGTATACCTACATATTCTCTGAAAATGTCAACTATGATTTAGAAGACAATCCAAGATCGTTCGCACGGACAGACATCGGACTCTTGGTAAAGGAATCTTTTAATCCAATCTTCATATTTTTCTTTTGGTAAAAGAGTTTTGTACAGAACCCTAAAATTGCATTTCAATTTACTTGTAATGTTTTGTTCTAGCCTCCTGCCGGCGAAAATGTGTTGGGATCTAATGAATCGAGTGATGAAAGGACCTCAGTCCATGATGGAGTTTAAAGGAAAACCCAAAGTAGCAGCAAGATAAAGAAAATTTACACTTATCCATAGGTACCTAGAGTATAGAAAAGATAATCTTAAAGCAAATATTTACATATCAGTAGTTAATAAAGCTTACTTGACATTAATATAATAATAAAAAATAATAAAATAATAAAAACTTTATTGCTGAAACATACATTAACAAAAATAGATTTAACAGCGAGCCCCGAACTAGGCGATAAACCTGTGTCTCAGGGCTCAGAGTACGGAATACCTTAAAAAAATGTACAATGTTTTGCAAGTAATTCATGAGCAGTCAACAAATTCTACTGTTAATCAGTATAATACATACAATTTCCCAATAATCAGAACAACAAACAAACAAGGATTTTGAAAGTGGACATTAAGTAAAAAAAGCTGCAATAAATGCGTAAAGTGTGCAGGAGAGTAGGAGTTGTGAGTGTGCGTTTGTGGGTGACTATTTGTCTGCAGTGTACTATGCGTGTGTGTGTAATTATGTGTTGTTGTTGTGTGTGTACATTTTGTAACGTGTGTACGACCGCATTGATTTATGTTTTTGTAAGAGTGAGTATTACTTGTTACTACATTTTACAAGAATGGCAATTTGTATCGTAACAGCATTTCAGTCTCATCGTAAGAGAGTGTGAGTAACCATGTCTTAACAATTTTTTTACACTTTGCTAAATTACATTTAAGTATATCACATTTTTTACACACATTATTATAAGTGTTAGGATGAGAAAATGTTGGGCTTCTAAATCCAAGTAGAGACGCATAATTCGGAGTGGCCATTCTAAATACGCGGCAAGTTATCAGCCGATCATAATCTTGTCTGTTCAAGAGTTCTTTGTGGATTTTAACTGTTGCGTTTAAAACATAGAGTTGTCGTACACGAAGTACTTTAATCTCGTCATAGACTTTGTCTGTGGGGTATCTAAAAGGGAGTTTCAGTGAGACTTTGAGTATGGCTCTTTGCGCTATCTCTATTTTTTTAAAATGAGTTTTGCAAGCACTTCCCCATACCGAGACGCAATACTGTAGTACAGACTGGCATAAAGCTAGGTATACCTGCCTGACAGTGTCTATGGGTGCACAGTCTCTAAGTCTCTTCATTACGAATATCAGCCTCCTTGCCCTACCAGATAATGAAATAATGTGATCGATGTAGTTTAGCCGGTCATCGATTATCACGCCCAAATATTTTATGGATCTTGTGCGTTGAATTTGACAGCAGGAGCAACCTTTATAGTCTGCGGATCCGTAATTTGAACAAGTATGAATTCTTAAGCTCAAACCACCAGCAGGACTACTCACACAGGTCTTAGAGAATGCGATGTATTTCGTTTTATTTATGTTCAGTGTCAGTAGACTTCTGTCCAGCAGTGACGCGACCCTAGCAAGCCCCTTTTCAGCAAAACTGTATACTTCGTCCCAAGTTTTCCCGTGAAATATAATTACTGTGTCGTCGGCATAGGTTATTGTTTGAGCATTTTCAAGACAACAGTTTACAATGTCGTTTATATAGAGAGTAAAAAGTGGGGGGCCAAGAATACTGCCCTGAGGAACGCCATAGTCAATACCTAGTTCACTGCTGGTGCACAAGTCCACTTTAACAAACTGTTTTCGGTCACTAAGGTAGCTGTCAAACCACTTCAAAGCTACACCTCTAATGCCCATGAATTGCATCCTTTTAAGCAGCAGACCCCTCGAAATACTGTCGAATGCCCTTGCCAAGTCTAAAAACACAGCCACACATCTATCTCCTGCTTCTGTATGACAGGATATGACATTGGCAAGTAAAGAGACAGCGTCCTCCGTAGATCTGCCTTTACGAAAACCAAACTGCCTATTAGAGAGTATGTCAAATCTGTCCAAGTGCGCAGTGAGACGCTGGTTTACTACTTTCTCAAGCACCTTAGATACAACACTTAGAAGAGCTATGGGCCTATAGTTATCAGGCAGGTTTTGGGCTCCACTCTTGTAAATAGGACAAACCGCGGCCATTTTCCAACAATCTGGGAAAACCCCCGAGGACAGACTACAATTCACAATGTGCGTTAGAGGGACCAATATAGAGTTGAGAGACTTTTTTAACAACGAAACAGTAATTCTGTCTGGACCCGGTGCGCTATCTGTCCTTAAGCTTAGAATAAATTTGGATAGTTCAAAAGGATCAGTCGGACTCATAAACATCGAATCGGAGATACCGATTCCGGGATTGTACATCGATATTAGTGCATCGTGCGTAGTAGACATCTTTTGTAGTATATTTTTAGCCAGCTTGTTACCTACAGACGCAAAATGCTCGTTGCATAAATTTAACGAATCGCGTGGGCTACTTTTATTAATATTCAAGAGCTCTGAGGAAGTGTTGTTGTTTGTGGTAGAGTAACATATACTTTTAATAACTTTCCAAAGTTTTTTAGTGTCATTTTTACTGTTTTCAATTTTATTATTATAGTAATCATTTTTGATTTTTTTAATTAATTTGTTACAAAAATTTCGATATCTCGAAAAAACCAAGCGGCGCACCGGGTCGTTTGGATGAGATTTAACATCTAAATGTAGTTTATCTCTATGACGTATACATTTGAGAAGACCAACTGTTATCCACGGTTTTAAATTTTTCCATCTACGCGCAATTGTAACCTTTTTTGTATGCTGTTGTAGTATATTGCCGAGGGTATTGGTGAACTTTGTTACAGCGACGTTCACACAGGTCTCAGATGTGACCGAAGACCAGTCGAGCTCATTTATATCCGCCACTGCTGCGTTCTCGTCTGTTTTGTACCTGACTGTTTGAATGGTTTCTGAGTCGTGAGAACAAGATATACAAGCCATCACAATATCATGATCTGTAATGGAGGACTCACATACAATGCCTATGGAGGGTAGTGATGTTTTTATAAAGATGTGGTCCAAGCAGGATGAACTTCGTGTTGGATTAGTAATGGCTGGGAGCAGACAATGAGACGCCATGAGACACAAAAATTCTGTAACCTGTTGGTTAGTTTCATCACATATATTGATATTTATGTCTCCTGTAACGATAACTGTTGAGTATTGTCTGAGAGAGCTTAAGCTTAAATCAAGGGAATTGAAAAATGCAGTGAGATCTCTAGTAGACGGAGACCGATAAACACCTAGTATTGTTGTGTTTTGGTTTATTTTTATTAGGATCGAGTCAGCGTCATCAATTTTAGAAGATAATACCTGCGCATTCAGAGCCTTCCTAGAGTAAATTACTACACCGCCATTTTTATTTTGTTGCGATTCTGAGCGGCATTTACAGTAGCCTGGAATCTCATCAATAACTTGATCATCCGAAAGCCAGCATTCCGATAGAACTATTACGTCTAAATTCACCTTAAAACGCTCTAAAGTTAATACAAATTTATCAAAATTACATTGAAGACTACGGATGTTAAGAGACATGATTTTAAAGCTGTAGTTGACACATTTTGCTAATAATGAGGTGTTTTGAAAATATAGTGATAAATGGGATATGTCAAATCGTTATTGTATGTTTATCAAAATTCGCTAACAAAATAAAAAATTGGCGCCACCATGGGCGAAATTGAGAACTATTTTAATCGATTTTTTACATTTTGAGATGCCTCATTCATATGCCCAGTAGGGTTTTACAATACCTATTTAAAACAAGTAGCAGTATGCTATTTTGTTAACAAAACAAGCATTTTGTTCGCTTGACTATGATTGAGTCAACGAATTTTATCGTAATTATACGATAATTATTCTGAACAACAATTTTATGACAATTAGGATTGTTATCAATTATAAGATGAGGCAAAGGTTGGTTCTAAGAACGAAGTGTGAAACGTGGTGCCCGAGTGGTTGTATCTCGATACAATTATCTTTAAATGTTCTTTGAAAAAATCCGTCTACGGTAAGTAGGTACACATAGGATATTTTTTATCCCATGAAAATAATAGGAACTGGAACTAGGCGAGTTGGACCGAATTACTGAGTAATGCCTACTTTCGTGAATATCGGTTGTTAAAAAGGAAAAGTTCACTGGAAACCTCAGACCAACAATTCTAAGCTGGAAACAAACATCATTTTTACGATGTACACTGGACTTTTATATTTTAAGATTTGTAGATATTAGAAATAAATGTAATCTATTAATTCATTTGTTTATTTTATACATGTAGCATACTTTAAACATTTAAAAAAATTGGCAGTAGTAGGAACTGTCGATAGAAGTAAAAACTTATATTGATCTCAGAATTTGATAGCTTACTTTGGAAACTACACGGGTGTAACCGGGGGGCGTGGGCTGCCCGTCATGGCATGGCCATCTAGAAATGCGTCAGCATTTCCCATTGGCTGACGCATTTCTAGATGGCCAATGGCTATGGTCCCGAGTTTAACCGAAGATTTCTTATCATACCCGAGCGTGACGCTAGAACTCAATTCACAGCCCACGAAAAATCTGTCTAGGCGCGCCTAAAGAAGTTTTCACTTAAAAAAAAACAAGTTTGACATACAAAAACCATAATTTATTAACTTAAGCGTAATATCACAAGTTCAAAACAAATCGTAGAAATAGTCTAAGCCCTGTCCGAGCTCCCATATAGCGACGCCCGTACCGTATTCTCTCGCTAGGTCCAGCCTCTTCTGTATTGAGTATAGAGTCGGGAAGAATATCTTCTTGGCCCCTTGAGATGTTCTGTAAATAATAAATAATAGTAAATAAATTAACTAAATATATTATAAATGTCAATGTATGGATGTCTGTTGCTCAATCACGTCTTAACGTATGAACGGATCGGGCTGATATTTGGAACACAGATAGATTATAGTCTGGAAGAACACATAGGCTACTTTTTATCCCGGAAAATCAACGGGAACAACGGGAACCGGAACTTAGCGGGTAACACCGTTGGGCGCTGCTAGTAATAAATAAAAATTGAAATTGCTTACAGATAAATCCTACTAATATTATAAGGGCGAAAGTATGGATGTTTGGTGCTCAATCACGCCGTAACGTCTTAACGGATCCGGATGAAATTTGGAACACAGATTACTATAGCCTGGATTAACACATAGGCAACGTTTTATCACGGAAAATAACGGGAACGGGAACTGCGCAGATAAAACTTTGGGCAACTGTTACTGCAGTCAGTTTTGTGCAGTGCTAGGTAATGATTTGGACTCTTCATGTTTCAATAACTGCGTGACATCGTGCTGATTGTGTCATCTGAGCGTGTCATTGGGCAGGCCTGCTGCTTATAACTAACGTAACTGATAACGTACATATCATGGTTGTCCTGTCGCTCTGTACTATAAAAATACTTTGTAATTATTTATGCTTTCTACTGAACACCGGCTACAATTGAAAAGTATAAAGGAAAGTAGGTAGATATATTTTTTAAGATTTACGAGTAACACGCATGCCAATAGCACCACAGTTCCACGCAGCTATTTGAACATACAAACATCCCATTAAATGTTCCCACTGCTGGGACTCGGGCCCTTCTCTCGCAAGGAAGTGCTAACTGGACGGACAGATTTGACGCTTTTGAATTGTTAAGAGTATGGTGCCCAACTAAAAGCCGGGTCACACAGAGGCGATCCGATAGCGATAGCGATCCGATAGCGAGACGGGATTTTTTGTAATGTTCGAATTTGTATGCAACCTGACCAGACACACAGCAAGCGGGCGGTATCCCATACTCGGTATGGGATCGCTATCGCTATCGCTACCGGATCGCCTCTGTGTGACCCGGCTTTTAGGGGGCATTCAGGTATTACGTAACGCAGTGTAAGGGGAGGGAGTGTCTTGAGAAACGTCACGATGCGTCATGTAGGCTTTTTTTTTGAACATGCATATTAAAATCTCCAAAGTTGGTTAGTCTCGTAGATTGTCGCCTTACGAGAGATGGCCCCGACTTCCCGCAGTGACATTTAGTAGGCTGCTTATCAAAGACAATACTGATCGTAGACTGCCCCCCCCCCCCCCCTCCTTAGCGTTTTAGTAGCACATTTAACCTTAATGGGAACTCGTTGATGCCTTTCTTTGCATCCTGCTCTGTCATTTGAAGTTTGTATACCTCCATCTCGTTTTGTCCGATCATTCGTAGAAAGTAGTGCACGTCACACGGATATTCGGCTAATCACAAGCGCGGTACAGTCCGCGAGGTATAAGCTGAGCTTTGCATTAGTGTGAGTGATCACCAAAAGTACAGTCAGACGCAGGACGCTGTGACCATGTTCTCTTAATAAGGTGTTTCTTCAAACCAGAAGTGCTGCCATCTGAATATGATTTTGATGAAGTGTGAGTGGTGTCAATATATGTTTCATCGGTATAAACGATAGGCCTGCCCTGAATACGGTATTCGGAAATTTTAAGTAAATAAGTTATACGTAGGTGACGGATCTCATGCTTTTCCATTAATTTTTTTCTGTTATTCTCTGTCCTTGACCATTTGAATCCTAAAAGAGATACTTCTTTTCGCAATGGCCATATTGATCCTGGATAGTTAATGTCAGCTTGTTGTTTAAGAGTTTGTTGTCTGACTGTACTTTTGGTAATAGATGCGTATGCATGTGATCACTCACACTAATGCAAAGCTCAGCTTATACCTCGCGGACTGTATTGTACCTCGTCCTGCGCCCCCACTGGTTGTGATAGTAGGGCAAATTCGTATCATCGCCGATCAACAGAGTATCTAATCTGTGCTGCTTATGCTTTAAATTTACAAACATGCAAAATTACATCAGACTCTTATTATTATCTTTTACGAACTTTAGATCTTACCTGATTTCGACGTAGTTCTCAGCTGTATTATTGTTATAGGACAGAGCTTGGTTACTTTTCGCGTTCTTCAATAGCTCGATATACTCGGTGCCGACTATGGGGCCTCCGCCATTAGCAGTATAAGAGTTCCCATAGAAGTTCAGTCCGAGAAGAATTTTCGATCTCTTCAGAGCACTTGGATCATTGTCAATTAACTTTTCGACACACAATCGCATCCAGTGTAAGGGCGCATTAGGACCTGGAATAGAATTATTTGGGGAATTAAAAAAACACTTTTCTATCATAATGAATAACTACGGTTCTATTGCCAACAGTTTTTATTTGGTTGTTTCACTCATTTCACAGAATACCTACCTGAAGAGCTGGCTGTAGTGGGTTCAAATTCCTTCCAGGACAAACGTTTGTATGACGAAAAAAAAAATTGGTGGACATTTTACACACAACACCATCTAGGCTCCAACCATCCCAATCTAAGCAAAGCTCTATGTTCTGTGTCTGGTATTACATCAGCTATCTGAATCCCATAATGAAAGTTATGCTTAGTTTGGGGTTCATTAGGGTTCATTAGTGTCAATATCCACCAATATTTTGATGTTGTTGAATAATTAAATCTTCTAGGGTTAAACTTAAGTAGGTAGTAATCAAAGACAAAAGCTATGAATCCAAAGCCATTCAAATTAGTCTACCAGAGGCCCTGCCAAGCCTTACTTAAAATCAATCAATAAATGAATTATTGGTAAAGGATGGTTCTCAGAGCATTTACTAAAATGGAAACTAATTTTAGGTACTGTTTTTTTCAGTTTCTCAGTCAATGTATTTTTAGGGTTCCGTAAAACGTAAAAACGGAACCCTTATAGATTCGTCATGTCTGTCTGTCTGTCTGTCTGTCCGTCCGTATGTCACAGCCACTTTTTGCCGAAACTATGAGAACTACACTGTTGAAACTTGGTAAGTAGATGTATTCTGTGAACCGCATTAAGATTTTTACAAAAGTTTTTTAAAAAAACAAAAATTAGGGGTGCCCCCCATACTGAGAACTGAAGCTCAAAAATTTTTTTTTCATCAAACCTACACGTGTGGGGTGTCTATCGATAGGTCTTAAAAAATGATGCTGAGGTTTCTAATATAATTTTTGTCTACACTGAATAACTTGCGCGAGAGACGCTTCCAAAGTGGTAAAATGTGTCCCCCCCCCCCCCCCTCTAACTTCTAAAGTAAGAGAATGAAAAATCTAAAAAAAATATATGATGTACATTACCATGAAAACTACCAACGAAAATTAGTTTGAACTCGATTTGATGAGTAGTTTTTTTTTAGTACGTCATAAATACACTATTATTAAAACTTCGATCAAAGTTACAACGAACTACAAGAACTATGTGTACTATGTATATTATGTTACTTGCTTGAACGGAACCCTTCATGGGCGAGTCCAACTCGCACTTGGCTACTTTATTTTCTCTCACTCAATGTAACAATGATATTGTTATTTTAATTTTGAAAATATAGTTTCTAAAATAATACATTTTCATATGTTACAAGATTATTTACTAAGAAAAGTTGCCAACACAAACTACCAATTCAAATAAATTTACCTGGTTTTTGTGGACTAGAAAAGTCATATGTCATAACAGAGACTGCATCAACATATGGGTAGATATCATTGAATGCTTGTAGGAAGAACTCATCAGTGGGATATCCTCGGAATGGTGGGTACACTAGGATAAGACTCAAATCATCCTCTTTCATTTCCAGACCTGGAAGCAGAATTTTAACATTATTGTATCTTACTAATATTATAAATGCAAAAGTTTGGATGTTTAGATGTTTGGACATTTCAAAGGTTTTTGTTCAGTCATGTACGTCTGAACGGATAGGGTTGAAATTTGGAACAGATTATATAGTCTGGAATAACAAATAAGCTACTTTTTATCACTGGAAATTAATGGAAAAGGGGAACTTTAACAGATTACTAAATAACTAAATTTTAACAGATTTTTATCTATTACTTTATACTAGTATGAAGGGTAATAAACCATGGAAATTTTTGGACAAAAAACTATGTCTAAAAAAGAGCTAACGTATTGTTGTAATTTATCAATACAGAGTCAAAATTGTAGTAGTAGGACTCTTTGCAAAGGCCACCTGGGAAAGTACCCCTTGGGAAAGTACACCTTTGCCAGTTATTTTACTGTCAACCAATGTAGAGACATTGATTTGAAGGGCAATGTTCATTATACTTACATAGACCATACCTGAAACATTTTTAACAAATAAGAGTTCTATACACTTACCAAACTGCTGTATGAATTTAACAGACCGGTCAACATACTTTCCGATCTGTGACATTATCTCTAGAACCACTCCATCGAACATCCATTGCTTGCAGGCCTTCTTTATCTCTTCAATGAGGGCCTTCTGTTCCGTGTGGGAGCTCGGCTCCGTAAAGAATGCCTTTAGGTCTGTAATCTGCCAGTTCTCGAATAGGATGCGTGGTACAACTGGAAAATGAAAAGCATTATTTAGTCAACTGTTTAACATTTGAATTAAATTGATTTTGTATTGAAAAAATCCAATATCATTTTTGAGTCTTTTACATAACATTTTGAGTTTATTTATCATAAGTAAACCACTTAATGTTCCCACAACTGGGACTAGGGAGTTTCTCTCACTATATATACCACTCTGATCAAGTGTTAGAGTAAGCAGATTTCATGTCCTTGAAAGAAAACAGGTGTAGAGCAGATTACTCACTTTTTAAATCATTGCTTTCCCCTTTTTGCTTCAATGACTTCATCCAGGAATGGTCCACATCATGAAGCCCTGTGATTATGTAGATGTTAGGAGACTGTCTCTTAATCTGCAGCCACACCGGAGACACATAGTTGAACTTAGGAGCCCAAGTCTTCGCTACATCATAACCTTTGTTGTTCCACTGTAGAAAATAACATAACTCTTAATTTTTTAATATGAATTATCATTTAGGCAAAAATTTGTATTGAAATTTACCAGAAAAAAATGCTAACTAGGTTTTCAAACAGGAGATAAATATTTATGCAAGTTTGAGGTTAAATAAAAATGTAGTCTTGGATAGTTATTACCTTATTACTTAGGTAAATACCTTATTCAATAAAGCAGGAACACAGGAAGCTAATGATTGTGCAAATGTAACATTATTTACCTAACCACGTCAGTGTATGAAAATTCATTCAAATATTTACGAGCAATAAAAAGAGCTACAAAATAATTGGTACTTAAATCACACTGTTGTCATAAATCAAAAGAATTTCCGTTTATACCTCGGTAGTAACCAAAACAGAAAACAACTTACCGGGGTAACGTAACCTAGCACTGTAGCACGAAACTTAGAAGCAGTCACGTCTTGGTGGTACGTCGCATGGTATTTGAGGATGTCCTTCACCAACGGAGTCTCTGTTACTAACTTACGATCCAAAACGTTGTTCTTCCTCGGACCTTCCTGTGGTTTCACTCCCTTTTGCCCTTTTTTATCAGAGGGCGGTGATAATGTGGCAAAACACACATTCAATAACAACACTATTTGCAATATCGTCTTTATGCATTTCATTGTATGGTTTTCGATAAATAAGCACTTGTTTTGGGATTATTCGAAATTACAATACACTTTTTACTGAACTCTAAACTGACTTAACTGACAGCTGGATCAATTTGCCGGGGAGGGTGAGGTAAAGAGGGAGGATACATCTACCACAGATAACACAAAACAGACTTCACAAACCAATTGTTTACGAGCTTAGTATAATGGCAATTATTTTAAACCAATAACTGAATAGCGGGAAAACTTTCTGAATTGAAAATTGTTCGTTCATGTGATAAATAAATTCAAATCAAGTCACTTTACACTTTACCACTTTAGTCACTTGCCTCATGCCGTCATGCCTCGTGCCCTCGTTGCCTGTTGCCAACAGGCAACGAGGTATATTATATTATATGACTTGTTGCAGGCAACAGGCTGTGACAGATACATGAGATCGCGGTGACTTAGTGACGAGAACATCTACTTTCATAATAGTTAATCGTAGGTTCAGAATCCATTTGCACCACTGAATATTATCCCATGTGTTAATGTGGAATTTTGTCATTAGGTACCACTGGCTTTAACCCTTTAACGGTTATAAGGATCCAGACTAGATAGAAAGATTTGGTTTTCGGATATGTGTTTCATATGGATGCCTAAAATAAAATATGATATATAAAATTTTATAAACTTTTTTTTTAATTGGTGGTAAGAATATTCCCTCTACCTGTTTGAGAGTAACGAAATATGTTTTTTCAAGAAAATAAAAAACAACATGAATCTTACAAAATAACTTTATTAAAATCAGTTGAACACCAAACATACTATTGAAACAAAAATAAAAGAAAATTACATTTGTTTATGGAAATTTGAAAAGCATGGTGTTATGCATAAAGGCACTCCACATTTGCTACACTTGATCTTAGATCGCTTATCCTTTGCCTTGGTGCTGCAATATCGGCATCTTTGATACGACGGTATATCGGTTGGCATGTGATCACCAACATTGGAAAAGCGAATTTCCGGTGCAACAATGTGAATTGCCTTTTGGTAGTTTTCCGATGCAGCACCTTTTTTTCTTGTGACGTAGTTGACGCCATCAGCACGACGTTTTCGGGAAGAAAAACAGCCAATGAGTCCTCTGGCTAAAGCTATACGATACTCCAGGTTGGACAATTTGGTTGCATTCGCATTTTGTCTCTGGAGCAGAAAAGAATTTGTGATGCTGGCATCAAAAATAAAATAAAATATGCGAAGCCACCACCGTTTGCTTCTTCGCCCAACAGAGTATGTCCCTTTGATGTGATCAAAGTGATCTACTCCACCCATTCTTTTTGTATACTCCTTCACTACTGCAGGACACACTACATCTGTCCTAGAACCGTCTCTTCCTTTCCTGGACAGAGATGTTTGGTTGTCCTTCGGATGGAAAACATTGGTCATGAACAAAACTTCCTTTGTATCTTGCCAGATTACAAAGGCCACGTTCTCCTTCACTCGCCATTTGTACTCTCCTTTTCGTAGTTTTAGTTTTCTTTTACTTTTTATAAGTTTTGGTAAGTCGGCTCTTTGCCTTCGTACAGTACCGCTTGCAGAAATACCATTTATATATAAATAATTTATGATATCATAACTGCAAAAAAAATTATCAAACGTTACATGCACTGCCGCCATTCCTTTCAATTTTTCTGTTAGCTTCGTGACCACTTTTCCTCCTAAATTATCTTCTACTCTGTCACCATCTCTTCCGGTATATATTTCAAATTCGTACAGATAACCAGTGGTACTATCACAGCGGCACCACACCTTGAAACCCCGTTTTATCGGTTTCATAGGCATGTATTGCTTCAATGAAGACCTTCCTTTGAAAAGAATCATTGATTCATCTATGGACTGGGATGAAGAGTTGTGCGCATGTTCTTGAAAAGTGGCGTTGATAAGCGTCAATAATGGACGAATTTTGAATAGCTTATCAAATTCGGGGCTAAATCTAGCAGGTTGTTTAGAATTATCATTTAGATGCAAGCAACGTAAAATTTGCTTGAATCTACGGAATGTCATTGTGGAAGCTATTTCATCGACTCTAAATTCGGGATCCGATGACCAATATAATTCGAAAGTAGGTAAAATATTGTATCCCATAATAATCAAGATACCTAGAAAAGCCTTCAATTCTTTTATGTCTAGTATGGTCCAGTTTATTACATTGTTTTGATTCGCATATCGGTTAGTCTCTGTAATAAGCAAATTAAAAACTTCTTGAGTAAACATTTTTTCAAAATATCGAATGGGCCTGGCATTAGATGGTAACACGCGTGTCGGAGTCATTGGAACACTATCAAAGGATTCAAACTGTGGCCTAATATCAGTCCACGAGGCTTTTTTCCACGCTACTTCATCACTGTCAGAATCACTTTCTTCTGACGCTGCTTCTGATTCTGATGGCGTATTATCTTCAAATGAATCGCCGTCTTCATGTCCAGCCCCACTTCCTAGCCTCATCCTAGCTCCACGTCCTATCCCAGTTCTAGCTCCTCGTACTGTTACAGATCTACGTCCCGTTCCAGATCCACGTTCCGTCCTAGCTCCTCGTCCTCTAACTTTTACAGGTAACTCACGTGAAATAGGAGATTCAGCAAGCAGTAGTACAGACGGTTGCGGCACATTAGGTAACAGTACTGCAGATGAAGACGCAACAGGTTCTGTTACAGTAGATGGAGGTATTACAAGTAAAGGCTCACCACATGGGACATCTGCATCAGATGATGTAGATAGTTGAGGCGATAACGATGCTCGTATTGAAGCAGTAGATCGAAGGTCTGGATCATCTAAATCCCCTAAAATTCGCTGTAATTTCGTGACATTGTAAGGAACGTCATCCTCTTCTGATTCTTCGCCATCTTCAGACTCTTCCGGGTCTGACAAACTGAACATAGCACACAACTCCTTTTCGATTTCGTCATCTCTGAGTATTTTCATTTTCAATCAATCTGCAAATAAAAACCAAAAGCCATGCAAAAACCACACCAAGCCCTGAGAAAAAGCAATAATAAGACCACCCAAACCTTTATTCCCTAGTCGTAAAACAAAAAAACAGTTACCATAAGCACAATGAAGAAATATTTTCTCTAATTTTATTAAAAGTAAGCGGATACCTCACGGTTAGAGGGAATATTCTTCCCACCAACAAAAATCGACATAAATAAAAATTCGTGGCAGATATATAAAAAATACGTCTTATATCTATGAAGTAACATTCAAAAGCACAACTTCTAGAAGAACTTACCTCTTTTCACAACTTTATTGCAAATATATGTACCGATTTCTCTCGGAGTACAAAAAACCGCCAGTTTTGAACATTCAACTCAAGAAATTTGAGAAAAAATGTTTCTGTCAATGTCAAATAAAACCAGAAACAAACGTCATAATGTTAGGTTAGTGTGGCCAGGTCGAAAAATAAAATCACAAATAAAATTTTCTTTTTTTTTTATTGATTTTTATTGGTGGGAAAAATATTCCCTCTAACCACAAAAGGGTTAATGGTGTAGGAAAACATCGTGAGCAAACCGACGTGTTCCAAGAAAGGCATATTTCGTAAACATGTCCCACCCGCTAACTAGCACTTGGCTAGCGTTCGGGAATTAAAACCTTATGAGAGATGGTTCCGGGTCCAGTGAGAACATACAGTTGGCTGTTTTTATCGGACATGTTTGCTATAATATTTATTAGTACTTAAATAGGTATAATATGATTTATCGCGTGTGCGTGCCTTATACACTGATGTAATTCAGCTACCTACCAGGGTACCAGGAATAATATAACTTGATCAGTGATATGTATCACTAACGTTTATTTAGGCAGCGAACGATTATTTTCAAATATCTACAGATCACTAGCTGGACGCGGAAACACAGTAAATCCTTCCCTACAAATTAAAAACAAAAATCCTACTCTACAAATATAAAAGTTTGGATGTTTTTGCTCAACCACGTCAGAACGGCTAAGCGCATTGGGTTGAAATTTAGAACAAGTTTAGATTATAATCTGGAATAGAACATAGGCTACGTTTCATCCCGGGAAAATAACGGCACCGGAAACTGCGGGGATAAAACTGAAGGTGCTACTAGTATTTTTTATCACGGAAAAACTCTAAAACTATACGCTTACCTATATAAGTATTACATAAGTTGTATGTATGTATGTATAAGTTGTTGTTGTTGTTATGTAATGTATACCTACAAGCCGCGGGATGCGGTCATTGTAATACCCGTATTAACGCGAAAAGTGATCAAATTGAAAACGCTAGCTATAGTGTGAATGGACGTTTGGTATTCTTTCATGCAAAAACTACCCAACGGCTCTGGATGAAAGTTAGTGCAGAGATAGATTATTTACTGGAATAACACAGAGGCTACTTTTTGTTGAGATACAAATATGGAAAGTAGTGGAACTACCATAGCTGGGCACCGTTAATCAAATAGTTAACTTCGTTAATCGTTAATCCGTTACAAAAAAAGTTAACTTCGTTAAACGTTAAAACGTTACATTTCGTAAGAATTAACGGAAGTTAACGTAAATCGTTAATCCGTTAATATGCGTATTGGATTTTTATATTGTTGCGTTAGTGAACTTATAAAACCTGTTGGTTTAGGTTCTGGAAATTAACATGTTAGGAAAAAACCAAATACTTGTAGAGTTTAATTTTATTATTGAAGTGAAAACTTCTTTAGGCGCGCCGAGACAGATTTTTCGTGAACTGTGAATTGAATTCTAGCGTCACGCTCGGGTATGACAAGAACTCTTCGGGTAAACTCGGGACCATGGCTATTGGCCATCTAGAAATGCGTCAGCCAATGGGAAATGCTGAAAGGGCGTGGCCTGGCCATCATGGCATGGCCATCTAGAAATGCATCAGCCAATAGGAAATGCTGCTGCTTTTCTAGATGGCCATACCATGATGACCAGGCCACGCTTTCCGGTTACACGCTTGTAGTTTCCAAGGTAAGCTATCAAATTCTGAGTTATAAGTTTTCACTTCTATCGGCAGTTTCTATGACTGCCAATTTTTTTTATTTAATTTAATTTAATGTGTAATTTAATCGTCGGGCATAATGCGCATAGGTAAATAAATAAATAAATATTGGTGGACAATTCACACACAACATCATCTGACCCCAAACTAAGCAAAGCTTGTAATATGGCGGCCAGATAGCTGATATAATACTTAAGTAGTTTTAAATACATACTTATTATACATAGACACACCCAGACACAGTGCAAACATTTGAATTTATCACACAAATATTTGCACTGGGTGGGAATCGAACCCACGACCCTCGGCTTCTCAGGCAGAGCTACTACCCACTAAGCCACGAGACCTGTAGATATCCCCTCATGAGGTATCTATTTCCCCTCATGAACATTAACATGTCGAAATTCTCGTCTGAAAGCGAGGCTTGCTTTGGTGTTAAAATGTCTTTACCCGTGGATAGCAGACGTTCAACTGCAGCGTTTGAGGGCTGTTTTCCAAATTTCAACCCAATCCTTTCCCGTTCCCAGACGTTCTGACGTGATGAAACAATAAACATTACAACATCCAAAAATTGCCATTTATAATATTAGTAAGATGTTAAACACTGGAATTTTCATTGTAAACCTCAATTTCTTCATTCTTATAGGTACATTGATTTGTTCATTTTATTTAACTTTTCTTTGGTTAGTTGAAATTAACTACCACCGATTTTATTAAAAGAAAGTTACAATACATATAAACGATCGAAAAAGTATGATTGAATTTATCGGGGAGTTCCCCACTAGCTATGGATTACTATAATCTATTTTAGACTACAGGCCCGTGAACAAAATTTACGGGTCAAATGAACCACCAGGAGACCTATGTAGGATGATAGAAGGGTATAAAGTAATAATATTCAACACTATGCCGTCACTTGTAAGCTGTCCAACTGAGTACAGTTGAAGAGGGGGGGTTCCATTCCTCGATCATTTCTCCTTATCGCATGATTTTTGTACGGCGTTGCGGAATAATAGATTAGAAGAGGTATGGAAACTATAAAAAATCTAAATTTTAGATTTTTAATTATTAGTTTGTCGGAAAAAATTATGATGTGCCGACGATTCACAGAGCAAATTTGGTCATTTGATTATGTACGGCATTGGTTCCATATAGTTTCAATACCTCTCCTAATCCATTATTTCGCAATGCCGTACAAAAATCATGCGACAAGAAGAAATGATCGAGGATTGGAACCCCCCCTCTTCAACTGTACGCAGTTGGACAGCTTACAAGTGACGGCATAGTGTTGAATATTATTACTTTATACCCTTCTATCATCCTACATAGGTCTCCTGGTGGTTCATTTGACCCGTAAATTTTGTTCACGGGCCTGTAGTCTATTTGGTTTACTAGGGATGTGTGAAATATTCAACTTAATTGTAAACGTCAGTCAAATTCAAGTATGTTTATGCTCAAATTTTCAGCCAAAAAGAACTCGAGATTATCGGAAATGTGACTTATGATAACAAAATTGTATTTGTTTTCATATAACGTCAATCGATCATGCCACAGGCTAAAATGACGCCTCAATCCTGCCAAAATTGCAGGAACCCGCCACATATGGTCACACTGCGCCCAGCACTTTTCATTTCAGACTTGTCTGAACCTGTTTTTTGCGCCGCGCCGAGGTGCCGTGCGGTAAATAGTAAGCATTGGATTAACGATTAACGGACTTCTGCATAATTAACGGAAGTTAACATGTCCGTTAACATTTTTAAAAGTTAACTTAAAAGTTAATCCGTTAATCAAAATGTTAACTTCGTTAATTAACGATTAACGGATTAACGAGTTAATGCCCAGCTATGGGAACTACGCAGGTAAAACAGCAGGGAGCTGTTAGTTTATTAAGAAATGTTTGTAAGCATTCTGATCTTTAACTGCTATACAACACAAAAAAAGTTTAATTAACTTCTGGTTTTTCTACAATCCAACCCAACTGAACGCATTCTAAAGGTACAAGTTCGCGCTGAGACCGCGGCGCGAGACCGCGACACGAGACCGCGACCGGAGACCGCGACAGGTACTTGACACTATGGAATTGTATGGGCGCCAGTTCTGTTCGCGCCGAGACCGCGACCGCGACCTGTCTCGGTCTCCTGTCGCGGTCTCGGCGCGAACTGGCGCCCATACAATTCCATAGTGTCAAGTACCTGTCGCGATCTCCGGTCGCGGTCTCGTGTCGCGGTCTCGCGTCGCGGTCTCAGCGCGAACTTGTACCTTAAGAAAGGCACACGCTTGCCTGTTTTAGGATTTACCATGGTAAATAATAAAAAAAATAGCAGTTAAAGATATACATCAGAATGCTCACAAACATTTCAACTAACAGCTCCCTGCTGTTTTACCTGTGACCCGTTGTTTTGTCAATAATAGGTCGGCTTAATTTTGTCCGTAAGAGTTTTTATTACCTTACCTACCTGAACTAGCTTGAAGCTCAATGATTTTTAAATTGAAGCTACATATATTTGGGGTAAAGGTCGTCGGGATATAATAGTTTGGAACACAAGTAAAAGTATGCAGGTATAGTCGTACAGTGGCAGTAAACGATTTCGTCAATCATTAGATTAAGCACCCAATGCAAAACCCAATTCACCAATTCATTGTCCGTAATAATCACATATCTCAAGCGTAAAAAGGAAGCTCATTATTATTTCAATTTATTTCCTTTCGTTCGCGTAATCCAGTACCAGTAGTTGTCGAAGAAAGTAATGAGTGTACTGCATCCGAGGCAGTTTGCTCACAGTCAGTGACTCAGTCACTCAGTGCTACCGTAGAAACCGGGGCTGCAACATGGCTCCGATTAGCCGTCGAGTAATCGTCGTAATTTACATTATTACGTGTATCTTCGTAATAGGTATTTTCTAATAAAATACAATTGTTTATAAAATTGTAAATCGCAACTAAAATAAAATTAATGTATTTTCTATTACAGTATATTTTTAAATAACTTCTTTTTGTTAATAATAGAACTTTTTTTCTAATTATACCATTCCTATTTTTTTTTAAATAACCAACAGTCTTGTTTGCAAATTTAATCGGTGATGTGTAGTGTTTTGTTTCATTAATTTAATGTTTCAGGAGTGTTATCGAAAAAAGTGAATAAAAGGAGCTTGATGAATGTAAAGTGTCATGAAACAGAGAAATTTTACAGGTTCGTTTTGAAGTTTATATTTATTTTGTTCGTGTATTCTGTGAGTTTCTATTGCAATTATACTTAGCTTTAAACTTTCGCGATTTGAATATATACCTAGTAAAAACATTACACAGGACTTATAATCCTAACTTCAGGATGTAAATCAATTAAAATTTATTTAAATCGCTTTGGGGGACTGAGTATTTTTAACATAATTATAGTTCAAAAAAGGGGACGTGCTATAATTCCATCGCTAGCCAAGCCAATATAGTGGATAGGTATGTGGCATGTTTTTTTCAGATTCCATAGATGGATTTAAACCGTTTGGTATGAACTTTGGGAAAATAGAGTGACCGGACGAGCAAGACTTGCGCGTGATGGTAAGCAACATGCCAGCGCATAACAGAACATCACGATAAATCCATTCGGTTGCATCCGACACGGAATTTCATCTCTCGGTCTTTGTCTTATTTGTTTAACATGACAGAGACGGGGATTGTCATTCCGATTCCGAACCATTCGGAATCGCATTTAGAATCGCTACCCAGATCACTAACCAGGACTGCACTACGTTTGTCAGCCAGAGATAAAACATAATTTATTTATTTGTCCTGTAATTTACTGGAAACATTGCCTTTCTAACTGTAACACAGTAATGTTTGCACACTACTGCTTGGCCATAGATTTTTTTTTTACTTTTATAGGTTTACACTTGACCGCCATCTCGCCTGATGTTAAGCGACGATGGAGCGTGTTTACCTAAAAAAAAACCGATTCACTCTCGATTTGAAGACACAAAGATTGTAACCATCGGGGAAAACCCACTCAGGCAACGTATTCCACAGCCTAGTAAATAGCGAAGGTATATAAGTATTTCCCCAGTAAAATCGTCCTACTACAACAGAGATAAGGTATAAGTGATTTTCAAACTCTATATTTTTCTACAACTGTAAGTGCTGATTAGGGATTGCAGATTTTTAACAGTTCAAAAATGTCCCCTACGTTCTTTATTCACGTTAATTCCATCACAATTCAAGGAACCTTAGGCATATTTTTTACCGATAACACCTCTAGGTTTGCACTTGACCCCCATCTCTTCTGATGCAAAACGACGATGCGGTCCACGATGGAGTGCGCTAAGTGTCAAGAAAATCAAACATGTTTTGTACCTACAATTTTTTTTTTACTCTAAAATTAAACATGAAAATATGTTCCGAGACCCTGCGACAAAATGTTCTTATGTGGCGGGGTATCATGTATATACTCAAGACTCACCAAGGTGATAGGTAAAATTTAAGTATGTTTAATATCTTTATTTGTAGGGGTAGGTAGGACTCCTTGCAGAGTCCAACTGGGTAAGTACCACACCTTTGCCTGTAATTCTACTGCTAAACAGGAATATCCAATCAATAGTGTGTACCGGTTTGAAGGGCAATGTTCCCAGAAAAATTACAGGGAAAAGATTAATCATCTTTTATCTCTGCGTGATGAGTGACGACTGCAATGCAGTGATTTAGACTATTCGTGTTCTAATAGCTGTGCTGTCAATAACAGATGTTGTGTACAATCAAACGAACGTCGTGTTCGTCCCGTCACTATTTTATACAAAATAGTATTTTTTCTTCAAAAAAACAAAAACCGACTTCAATTTAAAATTTCATAAGAATACCTCTCCTAATCCATTATTTTGCAATGCCGCCGTAAGACTTGGCTGGTACCGACTTCAAATAGATGAGTGAGTAGCGCTTATATACATAGTAGGTAAGTATATTAGCTTATTTTTCGCTTTTGTGTCTATTTGTGGTTTTGAAGTCGGTTTAATTTTTGTATAAAAGAGTTTATTTTACCCTTTTCAGTGCAAAACAAGTTTTCAATAATGCATTACACAATTTAGTATTCACAGAATCTAGTTTCATGACTTTCGTGAAATTTACAACCATGTCATCTAGACAAAATTGTAGGTAAATTTTAGTTTTATGTTCATATTTCACAAAACCCCCGGCCGATTTTGACAAAGGAGACGGCCCATTTTCCATGGGCATTTGCCCCACAGAAAAAGTGCAAGAGACTTGACCAAAATTGGATCATTGTATAGGATTTTTAATATATATTGAGGAACCGTTTATGTTTTTATCCTGCATAGCGGGGTTTGAAAGATATCAACTAAAACATTGAAAAAAAATAACGCCGCAAGTAGGTAATCAAGAACGTGATTATGTACTTACTACTAAAAGAAGGTAGTAAATTCATTACTTTGCGACTTAGGTACTGTGCTCAAAATAATGTCGACTCAACACAGAAAAGGACCGGAGATTCGGCCAAACCACAAAAAAAATACGAAACTTTTGGAAAATTAAAGAAATTCCATGTGTTGTGTGAGTTTCGAGCGAATCGATTTTCGAACCAATTCTTACTGTACGTAAACTTCAACTAATCAATAAAAGAAAAATATGGCTGACTTTGACTATAATCTGTACACAAAGGTACAAATAAGAACGTTCAAATAGGGTACTGACCCGAAGACAAATTACGAACTAAACCTTAACAGGCTTATTTATATTCACAAAAACTTCGCAAGCGTGTTTTAGCGCCGTACAACGCCATCTAGTTTGGTTTTATGGAACTACAGTACCTTAATACAAAATTACTTATACATAGTCATTCAAGTATTTTTAAATCACCAATTTGCAATCCCCGCTTGGCAGGTTAGTATTGAATGTACAGTTTGAATTATTTAATTATATGTTATTTTAATTAAATAACTTGTTTAGGTCTCCGGGGCTAGTTAAGTACCTAAACTTGAAACGACGTGGGGCAGAAATGAGCCGTCTCCTTTATATGGGACCATCCGGGAAGCATACCCATCCGAACACAAAAATAAATTTTGAAATCGGTTTGGGCGTTCCCGAGAAATCAGGTAAAATATATAAAAAAAATATGGTGGTCGAATTGATAACCTCCTCCTTTTTGGAAGTCGGTTAAAAATAACCATCGAAACCGAATTGATAACATACTCTTTTTTAGGAAGTCTTTTTCAACAGACAAATAATTTAATTCTCTTACGATGCGATATTGTGAAATAATGACGTCTTCGTCGTCTACTCGTATAACGTAATAGGTAATCAATAAAAGTTGAAAATAATGACTTACAACAAACAGGCAAGTCACATAACACACTATTTAACGGGCAATGATCCGCAGTTTACGACATATTCTTGCGGTCCCAAAACTATTAATCTTAAAATACGCTCTTAAAGCCGTTTCATTAACATTTGCCCAATTTTCACGGAGCGGATTCCAACCGCACCCGCGCGCGGGCACGGCACCGCGGCGGGCGACGGTTTTGTTTCAATACTCACGAGACCGCAGGTTTTCGCGGTTTCTACTGCGGAAAGCTACTGCGCAAGAACCGCGCGCAGCCACGCGGGCGCCGCGCGGCTGCCGCAGCCGCCGCTGCCGTAAACCGCGTCGTGAGTTTTGAATTCAATTTTATACCCCGTTTACATTATTCCAGTCCAGCGACCGAATCCGGAATGTAAACCGGCACTGGAATGCATTGGCACTGGATTGATGCTTTCCAGTGCCGGTTTCCATTATTCTAGTAAGCAATCCAGCGCTGGATTCGGTCGCTGGACTGGAATCATGTAAACGGGGTAATACATACAAATCTGCCGCGCACGCGGGCGCGGTTGGCAACCGCTCCGTGAAAACCGGCTCTTACGCGCGCTAAAAACTAATTTTTTGAAAGCAAAGTATGACGATTTTTGAGCGAAAACAGTGTAAGTCGTGCTGGTCTAGTGCTTAGAAGATATATGCGATTGGCAATCAGGAGATCATAGTTTGAATCTCGTCGTAGACTTGGCTAGGCTTTAACGATGAAGGAAAACATTGTAAGGCAGAAGGCATGTTCCAAAAATCTTTCGAGATCATGCATCACTGAGCCAGCCTGATGGATGGCCTTGAATCTCTCTCCTTGTGCGAGAAATCCTTAAGTCCCAGCAGTGGGAACATTATTTAATAAGCTACTTATGATATTATGCCAAACAATGCAGAATTTTCGAAGTTTGTGAGGTCAATCGAACTCAAAAGATAAGATTGGGCTCTGATTCTCGAACTATACTTCATAACTTCTGGCCATCAAAATTGACTTTATAATATCACTCAGCATAATCACAATAGCAGAACTCAATGGATCAGCCTGTTTGGAACTTGTTTAGATTATTGTCTGGAAAAAAAAATTGGCAGTCATAGGAACTGCCGATAGAAGTGAAAACTTATAACTCGGAATTTGATGGCTTACTTTGGAAACTACACGGGTGTAACCGGAGGGCGTGGCCTCGCCGTTTTGGCATGGCCATCTAGAAATGCGTCAGCATTTCCCATTGGCTGATGCGTTTCTAGATGGCCATGGCATGATGGCCTGTCCACGCCCTTTCAGCATTTCCCATTGGCTGACGTATTTCTAGATGGCCAATAGCCATGGTCCCGAGTTTACCCGAAGCTTTCTTATCATACCCGAGCGTGACGAATGAATTCAATTCACAGCCCACGAAAAATCTGTCTAGGCGCGCCTAAAGAAGTTTTCACTTCAATAATAATCTATCACGAAAGATAAATATTTCGAGGTCATAGGTCATCCATCAACCTGTACTGAGCCAGTGTGGCGGATTATGACCTTGACTCTATCCCTACGAGAGAACGCCTCGAGTCCCAACAGTGGGAACATTTAGTGTGCTGCTTTTATATCACGAAAAATTGTGAGTTCCTATTCTAAATTCTACTCGTAAGTCGTGGGCAGATGCCAGTTTATTAAAAACTAGCAGTAACACGTGGTTTTACCCGCGCAGTTATCGTTCCCGTTATTCTTCCGCATCAAAAAATAGCTTATCTGTTATTCCAGACTATAATCTGTTCCAAATTTCAAACTCATTCGTTCAGACGTTCCAACGTGATTGAGCAACAAATACCCCAACTTTGACATTTATAGTATCGGTAGGATAGCCAGGAATAGTACGTAGAGGCTACTTTGTATCACGGAAAATGTAGAGTCCTCGAATATGGCATTTTTAAATTCTACTCCGACAAAGTTGCGGGCAGAAGCTAGTTAATAAATAATGAATGGCATAGCATGGGCCATCGTCATAATTTCGTCCAATTTCTATGTATGTGTACATAAAGGCTTGTACTATAAAACTTGTTACCATCAGGAAAACATTATATTTACAATGAAAGATTTTTTGATTTCTTGTTAGAGTCTGAGTAAAGGTCAAATTGAGAAAGGGATAACATTAGTCGCTTGGCGACTAATACTTTACTACATACCAAATTTACATAACATATCGAAGAATACAATAACATTACGTGCTGTTCTATTTCTACGTAATGCTTTACGATACAGTCAAAAACCAAAGTTACGTACGTAGTCTAAAAATAGTTTTCGAAGTATGTATTCAACATACGTATTGTTCTCGGGATCTATACAGCAAACAAAATCAAAATTCTGAATCGGTTCGCCGAAAAGAAAGTTCACAGTGAAACCTTAGCGGCTGGATAATTTGCGCAGTGAGGTGGTAATCTGGCGAACACTGCCGCGACTAACTCGCTGGTAATGTGGTAGTGGACGGTGGGCACGGCTAGTTGACAGCTATAATGAAGCGTTTTCAATGCCATTGATTAGATAGATTAGAGTGCCCATGTAAAATTTCTCGAACGAAATGAGACATTCGCGCCACCCACGCCACATATGACGAAATTATCACCAAAACGCCCATCCGCAATCAAAAAGAAATTTGCGTTTGCTAAAATCAACTTGACTGTGACTGATGGTGATGTGACAATAGACAAATTACAAATATTAATAGGTGACATGACAAATCTACAGTACCTAATTTAAATCAATTTGAATTTGAATACAAAATAGGAAGTTAATTAGTTACGCAACATATGTTTATTATATGTTTCTCATATAGAAATCCTTACTAAACTGTGTATACGAGTATCAATTGACAAAATATGTTCAATTTTAAAGTTACGGTCGGTCTAGTCGAGAGAACGGAAACTGCCGATCCGAAAACCCTAGTTCGAATCCCAAGCGCAGCATTGTGTTTCGAAGTTATTAGCGTATTGCCGTTAACTTAAAAGCCTGAAGGAAAACATCGAGATGAAACCAACATATTCCTAGAATCTTAAGGTCATTTATTTTATTTATTTATTTCATGTAAAAGTAATTTTACAGTTTTCACCTATATATACGTTATTATAATTATTATGTTTATTTATATAACAACTATTATAGAGATATAACAGAGCGACGACACAATAGGGATGTTAACAATTTTACGGAATTGCGTTTATTTTGAAGATTGACGCTTGTTTACTAAAAAAAAAAAATTGGCAGTCATAGGAACTGCCGATAGAAGTGAAAACTTATAACTCAGAATTTGATAGCTTACCTTGGAAACTACACGGGTGTAACCGGAGGGCGTGACCTCGCCATCTTGGCATGGCCATCTAGAAATGCGTCAGCATTTTCCATTGGCTCACGCATTTCTAGATGGCCATGCCATTATGGCGAGGCCACGTCCTTTCAGCATTTCCCGTTGGCTGACGCATTTCTAGATGCCCAATCGCCAAGGTCCCGAGTTTACCCGAAGATTTCTTATCATACCCGAGCGTGACCCTAGAATCCAATTTACACCCCACGAAAAAGTTTTCACTTCAAAAATTATTAGTATTCTCGATGAGTCAATATACAATTGTAAAAAATATTGAATGTTCCCGCGAACTAAACTATCGATTGACATGACGTCAGTAACCGCACAACATTAGTCGTGATTTATGACTGTATGTCCAGTTTGTGTTTTCTCATTTGTACTTGAATACAAACAATCGAAATCGTCGTCGCTGAGATCGCAAACTATAATAAAAATGCAGAGAAGTGAACAGTCTACGTCAGTCTTCGACAGCTTGTTTTTCGGTTAGTGACGTAATAAGCCATATTGGTGTTTGCAGTCACGTGATAACAGATTAAAAATATAGCATTTAAAATCATTTACAATAAATTTTACTAAGGCATATTAAATTATAAAAATGCGATTTTCGATATTCTGTTAATACAAACTATCATAAAATGAACACTAGACATTAATTTGTGGTTAGTGTTAACATCCCTATTACTGTTAGATGGAGTCCATACAATTTTACAATAAATACGTACGTCTAGGATACCTATTCTTCAAAATAGGATAAATATGCGTCATACAATACAATACAAAAACTCTTTATTAAAAGCCAGAAAGTACAAGAAATGAATTACAAAACAAAAAATAAAAATAAGCTATTCAATTGGCGGCCTTATCGCTTAAAGCGTCATCTACCAACCCGCACTTGGCCAGCGTAGTTGATAATGGCCTGACTCTGTCCTTGTGCGGGAAGGCCCCGTGTCCCAGTAGCATCTATATTATCTATTCTATGCCAATAGTGGAAACATTTCAGTGTGTTGCTCATGCTATGCTTACGCAATATAGGCTTAGCCCAAACCTGACCCACATCCGACTCCGCTTCAGTACTTCGCTTCCTTCCTGCGATAGCATCGCATCGCATAACCACCGCGCTACGTCACGCGATCGAATCGCCTCGCCGCGCGTTACAGTGGCTTCCGCGGCCGACGACCCGCCACTTTCGCCGCTGCCTTGACCGTGGATAACTTTACTGACGACAATCTCACATCCGACGCTTTGTATTTATTTGCACAATGCATTGTATTTTATTTTTATTTATCACACTGATCCTATAAAATATTATAAATGCGAAAGTTTGGATATTTTAACATTTGTTGCTCATTTACGTCAGAACGCCTAAGATTAAGCTTAAGATTAATCCGGCTAAAATTAAGAACATAAATATAATAGATAGATTAGTCTGGCATAGCACATAGGGTAGGTAATTTCAATGCGGGAAGGCAACTAAGACGCGGCGGTAAAACTGCAGGACGCCTCCAGTCCTACTAATCCTACTAATAATAATTACATAATAGACTACAGGCAAGTGTTCATGACTTGGCTCTTTAACTTTATAGTCATGTCGCTTTTTTTTTTTTTTTTAGAATTTCCTTTTAGACTTTTTGACTTCCCTCACTGACATACGGCTGTCAAACCTGGAAATTTACTAGGAAAATAAAAAACAAAATCATAACCACTCAAAGAAGCATGGAAAGAAGCATTCTGAAGATTAGAAAAATCGATAAAATCCGCCACACCGACATAAGACGGAAAACGAAAATTATCGACGCTCTCAATTATTCACAAAAACTAAAATGGCGTTGGGCAGGACATGTAGCTAGACTAAATGACAATCGCTGGACCAGAAAGACAACATCATGGTCAGGACCATCGGGCCAAAGAAAAAGAGGTAGACCAAATACACGCTGGACAGACGACATCATAAAAATAGCAGGTAGTCACTGGATGCAAGCTGCAGAAGATAGAAATCGTTGGCTATCTCTGGAGGAGGCCTTTACCTTCCACTGAGAAGTTTCCACTGAGTTCTTGCAACTGAAAAAATCGAAATACACGCAAGAAAAAATACAAAGAATAATCGGTTATAAGTTTATTTTAACATATTTATGTATCAAAAAATTGTATTATCAAACAAAACTTTTACCACAATACTTTTTGTAATACGAAATCAATTTTATTATTAATTTACCATTTACCATTACAATAATAATTATGATTTTTTTTACAACCAAATTAATTTAGCATGCACACTTTTTTAAATTGCCAATCTCTATATTATTTTAATAAGAAATAAAAGGCTTTTTTATTTTATTTATTTATTTATAATAGACTACAGGACCGTGAACAAAATTTATAAGTTATATAAACCACCAGGAAACCTATGTAGGATGATAGAAGGGTATACAATTATAAAATTCAGCACTATCACACAGCACAGCATTTGTAAGCTGTCCAACTGAGTGCAAGTTGAAGTGGACCCCTCCACTTCAACTTGCAACCCTCGACCATTTCTCCTTGTCGCATGATATTTGTACGGCTTTGCGGAATAATAAATTTTTCAATTATTATTTTGGTCATATCGTAAAATCATGAGATTTTCCGACCAAAATATAATATTACCGACGATGTTCAGGGGAAATTTGGTCATTTGATTATGCACGGCATTGGTTCCATATACAGTTTCAATACCTCTTCTAATCCATTATTCCGCAATGCGACATTGCGACAAGGAGAAAAGATCTAGGGTTGCAACCCTCCCTCTTCAACTTGCACTCAGTTGGACAGCTTACAAGTGCTGAATCTTATTATTTTATACCCTTCTATCATCCTACATAGGTCTCCTGGTGGTTCATATGACCCAAAAATGTTGTTCACGGGCCTGTAGTCTATAGTAGGTATTATAAAATGTCAACGTTTGGATGTTTGCTGCTCAGTCACGTCGGAAAGTTTCTACGTATTGTGTTGAAATTTGGAATACGGTTAGATTATAGTCTGGAGTAAGTAATTTATATTGCGTGAAATTAACGGGAACGGTTACGGCAGGTCAGGTCGGGAGAATGGCGACTGCCGATCCGGAGTCCCCAGGTTCAAATCCCACGCGCACCACTGTCATTTCGAAGTTATGTGCGTAATGCCGCTAACTTGAAACGATTACGGAAAAAAACGTGAGGAAACCGACATGTACTACCTAGAATCTTTTGAGGTCATGTGTCATTTACCAACCCGCATTGGGCCAACATGGTGATGGCCTTGACTCGTTCCTTGCAAGAGAAAGCCCCAAGTCCCAGCAGTGGGTACATTTAGTGGGTTGCTTATGCCCTACTTATGCCGACGGGAACGGGAACTACACGGGTAAAACCGCGGGGCGTTTCTAGTCCTACTATTATTATAAATGCGAAAGTTTGGATGTTTAGATGATCATTGCGCAATCACGTCGGAACGTCTGAACGGATCGGGTTGTAATTCGCAACAGATTATGGTCTGGAATACCACATAGACTTTATTATTACGGGATAATAAAGGGAACGGATACTGCACAGGCAAATCGTGCAAATCGCTGCTAGTACAAACATGCAAAATTTTGGATGTTTGTTGCTCAATCACGTCGGAACGGATGAGCATAACGAGTTGAAAATATGAGTCAGTTGTTACGAGTATTATAGTCTGCTATAGCACGTAGGCTACTTTTAAAAACAGCCTCCCGGGTGACAAGGGGAGATTCGCCAATGTATGTAAAATTTCTCAATGTACCTACGTGGGACACTCAGAAAGTTTTGAGAAACTAAATAACTAACTTGTATGAAAAAAAATATTTACTAAATCTTTTCAAAGAACTCTCCACCAGCCTCTATACAAAGTTTCATGCGTCTGAACCAATTTTCAAAACATTTTTTCCAGTCCTCCGCAGACACCTCTTCCACGGCCTTCTCAAACGCTGTTAGCGCGTCTTCCGGCGATGTAAACTGTATCCCTTTGAGCTGATTTTTAATTTTAGGGAATAAAAAGAAGTCACACGGAGCCAAATCAGGACTGTAAGGAGGGTGGTGCCCCTAGACTCTGCCCGGTGTGGAGTCCAGGAAGTCCCTCGCTTTGATCGCAGAGTGCGCGGGCGCGTTGTCGTGGTGAAGAAGGACCCCTGCGGAGCCCGGTGTTCGGTCGCTTGTTTCTCATTGCAGAAAATACTTCTGGCAAGCATTTTATGCTGTACTATTCGGCGTTGATACTGCTTTGGTCTCGAACTGGAATTGAAATGAAGTACCTCGTCAAAGTGAAGAAACTAGCGATCAAATTTTTTTTGCGCTCCTCGATCGCTTCTCTTTCGTACGTATTGGTTCGTTTTGAAACAGCGAAGCTGTCGACTGACGCTTTGTTTCTGGATCGTATTGATAATAAATCCAGGATTCGTTACCTGTTACCAGCGAGCAACACGGAATGGGAGTAGGCATACACAGCGTTTCCTCTCTGTCAAAGTACAAGTCCGCGTGGACCATGGAGTTTGATAATATACTGGGGCGTTTCCTCTCTGTCAAAGTACAAGTCCGCGTGGACCATGGAGTTTGATAATATACTGTGGCGTGATGGCGGGGCTAGATTTGTGAATGGTGCTTTATTGAAGTGAAAACTTCTTTAGGCGCGCTATGGACAGAATTTTCGTGGGCTGTGAAATGGATTCATGATCACGTGATCATCACGCTCGGATATGATAAGAAATTTCGGGTAAACTCGGGATGCTAGAGCGAGAAAGATAATGTGGTCAACAAACGTGCCAGACCGAGAAAGATAATTGTTAGAGGAGGACATGGGACAATAGATACTCTCTCTCTCTCTCGCTGCTCGCTACCGGCTACAGTGTTGACACATTAGCGACTTTGTCGCTGAAACTGGCGAATTTTTAAAACCTTTTAGCGGATTTAGACGACGTGTTACCGACAAAGGGGAATATACAGGTGTAGAGTAGAAGGTTGAAGAAGGAAAAACACAAGAGTCAGATCATATTTATAATGAAATTAACTCATTCTCTCAAACATAAACAACAAGGAAGTCTACCATAAAGTCTACTTCCAATTTCTATACATACAGATAAATATACGCACATTATAGCAGGAACTTTCCCAATTATATTATTAACATTTTATTCAATCATTTGTATTTTCGTTTGAATCTTACATGATAATAATGTTAATTATTGCCTTAAGTTATTCCTTTTCCCTTTTAATTTAAATTGCTTAACATTGTCGGTACTTAGACCAGTGCCATTTTATATTCTTACTAGCAGCTATATTTCCGGGATAAAAATAGCTTATGTATTCTTCCAGACTGTTATTCCCTTAATAATTCAATCAAAACCGGCGACTTTGTTTCATAACTATATGGCGACAAGCTCAAAATCATAGTGGCAACACTGACGGCTACCAACTCCAAAAGACTTTTCTTTGGGCGGGAAAACACGACGGGTGCTTTAAAATTTTCACAATCAAATTAATTAGTTTTACTGTGTAAATATTTCGTTTCTTTCGTGTAAATATTTAGTTTTGTATATAGTCAATAGTATAAATAATATGAGCGTCGCCAGCGGGGGTGACCCCGTCGAACAGACCAGAAAAAGAAAACTATTGAAGCCAAATCCAAGTGAAAATGTTTCTTACAAACTATTTAGAAAACCCCTTTATAAGAGAAAGAGATTATTCCCAGAAAATCGTAGTGGAGACTGTGTTAGTGTATGTGGAATCGACGGAACAGGAGAAAGTCGGTAACAAAAATCCTATTACACTCACCAACCTTTTTGCAGACAATGTTAGGGGCATCATAGGGGTGCACCGTGTGAATGCATACAAAGTTGTAGTAACTTTTAAAAAGCCGGCCCCGGCCAACAACTTTTTGAACATGGACACTTTTTTTACTAACTATAAATGTGTATACAATCTGGGTATACAAATAAGTACTGCCTGAGTAACCATAGCATTTATTTCGCGCGGACTAAGCCGCGGGTAACAGCTACTTTGTTTATAAATAAAATTTCAATAAATATTTACTTTAATTTCTGGCTTGTTTTACTCGTTTATTCAACTAATACGATCCATAATATTTTATTATAATACGACATACCTATCTAATACAAAAATCAGCTAATGAAGTTTTCACTTCTGCCGTGTGGTCTTAAGCACACACCTTTTTTTTTTATGTGTTAGTGATTTGGTTGTGTGAGTATGATCGGCAATGGATCGGTACAGGTATGTTTTGTATGTAATAGTGCGGCTTTGCGCTAGTGTGCAACTTCCCCTCCCGCAAGAAATGACAGAAAGATTTGAACAATATTTTTTAGCTAAGGCTACTCCCTTCCGTGTTGCTCGCTGCCTGTTACAATGTCGTAAACGCGCCGTGACGAGCCTGCATCAAATTTTTGTATCATATCACGGCACCAATCCACAAGGGGCTGCTTCTGAGCTTCGGTGAGGTTGTGCGGCACCCAACGGGAAACTATTCTTCTAACGCGAAGGTGCTCGTGCAAAATCTTGTGAACACTTCCTGAACCAATCTGCAGAGTATGCTGAATCTCTTCGTACGTAATTCGTCTCTTTTCTTGAATTATTTTTTTACTCCCAGCATACTTTTTTCGGTGACAGCCGTCGTAGGACGACCACTCCTTTGTTGATCCCCCAAAGTAAAACGACCACGTTTGAACTGGCTATACCAGCGGTAGATGGTTGCTTTTGAAGGTCCTTCATCCATAAAACCAATTCGAAGTCGATCAAATGACTCGTCAGGTTTTGAGACACATTTGAAATCGTAAAAAATCATAGTACGAAAATGTTCTCGACGCAGATCCATTTTTAAGGCCGATTTAAGCTGAACGAACATAGAGCTAGAGCTGGAACAAGAGCATTCTTTCTCGATCTTTTAGTGTAAGCGAAAGATCGTTCTTAACGTTTTCCATATTATATATTCCATAGAATCTTTGCGAACGCAAACAAAACAACGAAAGAATGCTCTACGTTTGTTTACAAGAAATGAATTGGATACAGTGGGGATATAAATGAGCATTCGCTCGTCTGATGTAAATCGGCTTTTAAAGAATCAAAAAAAATACCAAACCACAACTCAATTGGCTTTTGTAAACTCATAATATTACAAAACAACTGCCGCGCGAGTAACACTACCATTTCCAAAAGCCTGAGAAATTCACTTTCGCTGTTTGTCTAATCCGCAAACATTACCAAACCACCATTGTTTATAATCTAAGAAGCGCTCGCGCAGAAACTAAATATAATTTAATTCTGTTTCACCGCGGACATAATCGATTCGTTAGTTTCAGTGACTCTACATTTTTCATACAAATTATCGATGGATATTTCGTAAGAAAAAATGCTCACTCACAGACTTTCAGTTGGAGAAAGCTTAGAAATCGCGACTGGGTATTTCCTGCGAATGTGAGACTAATTGCAATAAATTTATGAATAACGTACCCTTTTAGAAATAAATTTTACTTGTAACCAGTAATGCCTACTTTGTTCGTAGGAAAAACACACAGTAGTACGTTTTTCTATATAATTTAAAGTGACAGGACGAGCCAGACATGTGCCTGACAATAAGTGACACGCCTGCTCATAACAATTCATACATAGGTAGCTGTGTCAACATAAACTGCCCAAATCTTCTGCCGCTGTCAAATCTAGCGCTGCACCACGTTCGTCACCCAGAGACGTAAGATGATTTCTTTGTGCTGTTATTTCTTTGGAAATATTGCCCTTCGAACTGGAACACAGTACCCAATGTTTCACCATCACTGCTTGGCGTAAGAATAACTGGCAATGGTGTGGCGCTTCCCCAAGACTTTGCTAAAAACTCTTACTGCTGTAACGTTAGATAAGTAGGTACTTGTTAATTTCGGTGTGTATGTAGAGATACATAAATAGGTAGGTAGGTATGTCCATTTACTGCGAGCGTAAATTTTTGACCTTATTAATATTTCCGAAAGAACGCTTTGCATCCTACTTCTCTCTATGGAAAACAGTCAAATTCACAAAAAACCCAGCCGATCCAAAAGCTTGCTCTCGACCTTTGTTGATATTTTTGTCTAGAGTGGCTAATTATAGCAAAGAGGAAAGAGGAGAACCTTTAATACAGGGCAATAGGTATTAAAGGTAACTACAACAATATCTCGAAGCCAAAGCAAAATCTATTTTTCACAGAAACCCCGACCGCTCCGAAGATAACATGTGGAAGACAGAGGAATGTGCAAAATACTACCTCTGCGTAGAAGGCGAGGTGTTCGAGTTCCATTGCTCGCCCGGTCTCGTGTTTGACGTCAACAGGCAGCTATGCGACAAGCGACAGAACGTGCTCAACTGCGACCTCACCACAGGTAAAGGTATCAATGAAAAAAGTATTCTTTCTTTTTCGTTTATGCTACATTTCACAAACATACAATGATTTTCGAAGTTTTCGAATCTTCATAGTTGAAACTTGATATTCTCTCAACATCAACAGCCCACTAAACCTTCCCACTGCTGGGACTCGGGGTCTTCTCTCACAAGGAGAGAGTTAAGGCCATAATCCACCACGCTGACCCAGTGCGGGTTGGCATTCTCTCAAACAACACTAACTAGCCTGAAACTAAGCAAGGCTTGTATCACAAAGGAGCCAGACAACTGGTATAATACTTACGTCATTTTAAAGACACACTTGTGATCCATAAAACACCTAAACACCCAACAAATACCACTTCAGTAATATTTTTATCTTTCAATGATAGTTTGGCAAACTGGCAAAGATAATCGTATGCCACACAATAGATAAATTAAATGCTACGAAAATTCAAATGACAACCTCCCATTTTGTAATTGAAAATAATTATGGTAAACTATGTGGGTGCGGGTTACAAGTCCTGTTTCTAACTAGTTACAAGCATTGCATTATAACTGCCGAGTTCACCCAGTCATGCTCTTTGAACTCATGTCTCTGCTTGAAATATTACGCTACGCTTAGCACCTTTCACATAAGATCTCTGCACCTAGCGCCTGGCCCATTACCCAAATTGTAGTAACGAGTATGTTATTTATTACGTAATTCAAATTAGCTAGCCTTGACCAACTTATCACGGTCAGCAATTGCATTAATTAATTGGTTGCTCGAAAATTTGTCGATTATCGCATTTTTCCTTCCTACTTCCACCTTAATTATAATTCCATTTCCACATCCACAATAGATCATGGCTCACGTGATATCTGCTATTATAGTGAATGAACTAACTTATAATCAAAATTAAAAAGTAGATACCTATTTATTTTAAAGGGATTTTGGCCCTGGAGTAGAAGAGCTTAGAGATAAGAAAGTAAGGTCCATTCCGGCTGATGTACGAGTATCTGTCGCAGCCATCTAGCTTACTCAATCGTTCAATTTACTAAACAGCGCTGTTTAACGAGCCTGAATGACATTCAGCCATTTAATTAAATAGCTAGGAAAATAACTGAACGGCTGGTTAAGCTAGTTGGCTGCGACATATCGACGATGAAAGTAAATGTCTCCTCTGGATAGGCAGGCAGGGTAGGGTGCCCTACCCATTCGTTGGTCATAGACATGCGTTGAAAATGATCCTAAGTACTTTCTCAGAGATACAAATCAAAGTAATATGACTATATGCTAGGAATCTAAACAAGTTATGGGTACTCGTAGATTCAAATTCAAGACTCTATTAAAAGCCTGACTCTTCTTTCCAGAGACGGTGGTGCCAAAGCCACTTCTGGACATGGCCGAGTGCGCGAACGAAACCCACCTCGGGTGCGCGGACGGTGCCTGCCTCCCCGCAGAATACTTTTGCGACGGCTCCATTGACTGCGATGATGCTTCTGATGAAGTAACTACCCTCAACTTTTTGTGTCTTCTCTTATTTGTAAACATACGATAGGACATAGACATCTTGTAGTAGGTACATTGCGTCTTTAATTTAAAAGTCGTGTTCGCTTCTTTTAATTCAATTCAACAGTGAGCTTCACCTGCTCAACAAACTTATAATAACAACATATAGTTGTTAAACTTTCGGAATTTGAACTTATACTCGTATTGAATACATTAAACAGGACGTCTACTCTAATTCAACGAAAACGTAATTTCGAAAAAAAACTCGCGATTTTCCAACTCCGATTCTACTTCGATCCGTCGTTTTGTCCGTTTAAATGTTTTAAGCCTACTCTAATTAGAGTATGCTTTGAACATTTAAACGTCAATTAATGTTGTATCGGACGAAACGAAGTAGAACGAGAGTAGGAAAGTCGCGAGTTTTTTGACGAAATTTCGTTTTCGTAGAAACAGAGTAGACGTCCTGGACTTGACCGCGATCTAAATCATTTTTTATTACCTCGACGTTTCGGCAGCTCCGCAACGGCCGTGGTCACGAGAAGACACATCGAGGTACTTAATTAAAGAACAATAATAACAATATTTATTTCAATCCTGCAGAATATTTTCATTATAATTACAACTATGAAGTGAAATCGTTATCACCAGCGGTTTCTAATCGATAACCGATTGCATTGTGATTATGATGCAGCTTTCACTCGATTGCAGACGATAGTGCAATGATCCCCTTTTTATCCATGGTCATAATAGCTTTGCTGAAAATTACTTCAGATGAAAATTGTATTGTAGAAGCTGTCTGACCATCCATAATAATAATCAATGCGTCCTAACCAAACATACGAATATTAATGAAGGAATAACTTAGGACTTATCTAAGACAATAAATTTAATGCATACAAGACAATAGCACAAGTAGCCTACTAAATGCTCCCACGGCAGGACAGCAGGGACTCGGGGCCTTCTCACACAAGGAGAAAGTCAAGGTTAAGGCCATATTCCACCACGCTGACCCAGTGCAGGTTGGTGGATGACGCATAACCTCAAAAAAAATCTAGGAACATGTAGATGTCCTCGCAATGTTTTCCTTAACCGCTTTTAAGTTAGCTGCAATACAAAAAATTAGTTAGATTTAACCCCCAACACTACGTATATTGTGATTTTTTCCAGGGATGGTGCGATGTGAACTATGATCCAAACGCTTCGGAGCCCTGCGATCCAAACATGTGCATGTTACCAGAATGCTTCTGCAGTAAGAATGGTACTGAGGTGCCTGGGAACCTCGTCAGTAGTCAGGTAAAATAAAAATAATTATCAGAAGCAAAGCTCTGGAGATCAGGTTTTATAATTGCAGATTGATTTAACGGTAACGGTAGGTAACAGTGAAGAAAATCTAATTTTTTCGGGCGAGTCCTGCAAATCATATAAAGGTGGTCTCTTAGCACGCATCGGTCTAGAACAGAGATACCTGACTTACCCTAATCTACTCTCTAGTAGATTAGGGTAAGTCAGGTATCTTTCATTCAACAATGTAGAGCATGTAACTCGCCGCCATAATATAAGGCCGCCAATGGCACTGGATATATTTTCTGTATTTTTTTTGCTGTGGCTATTTCATTTCTAGTGTGTATAACAAAATGTTTCTGTTTGTCTGTTTGTTTATGCAACTTATCCTGTTTCACAAACATAAAAAGACGACCTTGCAACTGAAAGTAACAATTACTAAATACAAAGACGATCTTTTTGTATTTTTTCCTTTCTTTAGGGTACTAATAGGTGCGTAATTTTTTGGTATTATATCTGTTGTACTATATTTCAGACCCCCCAAATGATAACTCTAACCTTTTCTGGAGCAGTCAACCACGAGAACTGGGATGCTTATTCCAAGCAACTCTTCACAACAAACCGAAAAAACCCGAATAATTGTCCGATAAAAGCGACCTTCTTCGTCTCCCACGAATACACAAACTACAGGCACGTACAAAAGCTGTGGAACGATGGACACGAGATCGCAGTCAACTCCATCACGTAAGTTTGGCAAATGTTTGCTATGTGGAAAGTTGCTTTGGATAAATATTTGCCTGTGACACTAAGATCAATATCGTTAGTATGGATTCACGTAACCATACATACACAGTCGATATCATGTTTGTGTTGGTAATCTAAATCATGATATTGAAATATTATTGAAGCAGAAATTTTCCCAAAATGTGAAGACCAAGACACGTTAGGTCTCTACATCACACATTTTTTCTGTGTCATAACTTTTCAGCCAAAACATTTTAAGTGTACCAAAATAGTGTTTCGGCTATTTTGCTAACACTTATCCGTTTTCCTACGGAGTCACACCGTACCACTGTATGATAGTAGGTATTTCTTGGAAATAACTGCGTAGTTATAGACTTTCGATAGTAGGATTGTATGGATTTGGAGAATCTTTATGTTTCAGGCACCGTGGCCCTGAGGACTGGTGGTCCAAAAATGCAACAGTCGAGGACTGGTTCGATGAGATGGTAGGACAGGCGAACATCATTAACAGATTCGGTCGAGTACGGATGGAAGACTTCAGGTATGTTAGCCAAGGGCGGATTCAACTTTGGGTACAGGAGGGGTTACGGGGGTCACATAGTCGTGGTCATGTCACAAAACTGTGCAATAAGTACTCGCATGCTTTTTAATCAGTGGTCCACCTAGGTACTTGACCCAGCCATGGATCTGCGCCTAGCTTTGTATGCCTTATAGAGCATAATTACAATAAATACATAATTTATCGTCTCATAACGCAATACTTCAACTTTAATTTACAGATGTCTCGTGAAGTAATCTTCAATTCATTGCATAACATTGAACATTCTATAAGCGGAGGTTGAGACGTAATGACTCCATTAGTTTCTCCTTTGCCCTTTGTTTCAAATTACCGTCAAATCACTGTAATTATGGAGATTTGAAATTTGTTGCTTAGAACTTTATAATATGATTGACTCTTACTGCATTGTCATCACCACCTGCTGCGGGGCTAGCACGGGCAGTTGACAATTACTCCACCGGGAAAGGAAATAATCTCTTTCCCCCTTGTCAATTTTGTCCACTGTCAGAGCACGGACTCGCCGGTGGATAGTTATTCCACGGTGGATATACGGCGGGAGTAGCGTTATCACTTCAGTATTGCCGTTATAAGAAAATTAAATAATAAAGTGGCCAAGTGCAAGTTGGACTCGCCCATGAAGGGTTCCGTTGCAGCAAGTAACATAATATACATAGTTCTTGAACTTCGTTGTAACTTTGATCGATGTTTTAATGATAGTGTATTTATGACGTACTAAAAAAAACGACTTATCAGATCGAGTTTAAACCAATTTTCGTTGGTAGTTTGCATGGTAATGTACATCATGTATTTTTTCATTCTCTTACTTTAGAAGTTAGCACACATTTTACCACTTTGGAAGTGTCTCTCGCGCAAATTATTCAGTGTAGACAAAAATTATAGTAGAAACCTCAATATCATTTTCGAAGACCTATCGATAGACACCCCACACGTGTAGGTTTGATGAGTTTCATTTCTCAGAATGGGGACAACCCTAATTTTTTTTTTTTTATAAAAACTTAATCCGGGTCACAGAATACATCTACTTACCAAGTTTCAACAGTGTAGTTTTCATAGTTTCGGCAAAAAGTGGCTGTGACAGACAGACGTGACGAATCTATAAGGGTTCCGTTTTTACGTTTTACGGAACCCTAAAAATGACGTATTAATCATCAGTTTTTCTGTCAACGTTCGCTCTTTTTACTTTTATTTTTTTTCTGTGCTGCGTTTTGAGGTTTTATATGTAGGTTTTATATTTTTGTAAACAACTATAAAACATTGTCTGATCTAAATCACATACCTTAGTATAGAGAACGCATTTAGATATAAAAATGAGTAATTATGTAATCAAAAATATAATTATAATATGCTCGCGACATTATGTTTGAGAGAGATTTACTTATATCCCCACCTCCAATAGCATGTACCTTATTGTATTTCTTATCGGCAATGGCAAAATCCTCTACTAGGAACCTCGTATGTTACCGGGTGTAGTTATTGCCATAACAGCTGTTTCAATAATTATACTCGTACTTCTGGTCAACACGAGGGTCGGCGTAGAAAGTATGTTTTAAAGTGATTTGTATGCACAACATTCCATAGTAAAGCAACATTTTTTAACAAAAAATACCCTATTGAGAAATGTGTCCGCATAAATTTTATCGATCAAAATGTTCTTCGACAACACTTGACCCCTTAACTTGTCACTTACGCTTTTTTGTCATTATCATTTGCTTACCCTTATCCCACTCAAGGTCGGTACAATTTGAGTGACTTTTCTATTCATCTCAACCTCAGATCTCAACAATGATCTTCTTTGCGTTCATAAACTCATTCACACAATTCATCCATACGTTCTTATATATAACAGGAGCTTTTATATGATATGATGCAAGAATTTGGGTTCGTGTACAACCTGGACTATAAAAGCCCACATTTTTTAATGTTATTAGTGTACCTAGCACTTCGTCGGCTACTTTTCACATATTTTTTTCTAATACCGTGATACGTTCGGCAGAGGCATGCGTGCACCGTACCTGTCGGTAGGATGGAACCGGCAGTACCTGATGATGCAAGAATTCGGGTTCGTGTACGACGCAACGGTGGTCGCTCCCCCCACAGACACACCCTACTGGCCTTACACCCTCGACTATAAGATGCCACATAAATGCACAGGTACGTTTTGAGACTAATCAGTAAGAATTTCTACTAATATTTTATATTATATGATAGCAGCGTCCTGCGGTTCACTTAGCCTTTGTGTTATTTTAAACTAAAATCTATCTGTGCTCCAACTTTTAACACGATAGTCCAGGCGTCCGACGTGATTGAGCAACAAACATTCAATCTTACTCATTTATAATATTAGTAGTATGATACGTAGATAAGTCTGGATAAAAACTAGGCTTTTTATCCCGAAAAAATGCAATCTTTTAGATAAGTCATTTTTAAAAGCTTTTATTTAAATTCTACACGCACGAAGTCAATATTGTGATTATCATACTCTTTTATTTTGAATTGTTTGCGTCCTGGCATGGTTGAGATGGTTTTACTACGAAAACTATGGCGGTTGTTACAAATTTTTTATGTAACTCTCGTGCAAAATGGTCAGCCTAGCCAAACTTAAGTAACTTAATTCGGGCTGGAGCTAACATATCAACCGCGAGTCAACCTAAAGTAATTAAAAATCTAGACTGTCCTATCTATAATTTGTTTCGGAGTTATTTAAAGTTTTTAATTTCGTACTCAATCAGGTGCTCATTTTTCATATGAGGAATGTCACTAAGTTTGGAGTAAGTTATAAATTAACGCAGTTTAGTTACAAAGATGCGTGGCTTGACATACTCGTGCTAAGTAGAGCGTGCGAGCGATTAGGTAATAAATTGTTATGAGATGGTGACGAGGATCCGTGATCCAAGTGTTTCATTTACATCATACATAGAACTTAAACTGAATGTGCATGCATCTTGTTATGAATAAAATGTGTTGTAATTACTGTTAAACAGATAGATACAGTTACATTTTGTTGAAGAAACAATTTTATTTCATTCACTGTGAAATAAAAATAATGTGAAATCGGTTTACAGTTATGGCAGGAGTAAATATTTTCAAATTGTACTATGTAAGTCCCTAACTAATAATTATAATAGCGAAAATTGTATGAACATCCATTCAATTCATGGGTGTATAATAACTAGTACCTGGGTCGCCGAGCTTTGCTCGGTTTAAATACTAAAAATACTTAGATACTCTTAGATTTTCTTTAAAAAAAAAACTTGAAAAAAAAAGAGAAACCGTCTGGATTCGAACCCGCAGCTACTAATTCGTGACCGCCACGAACACCCGACTTCCCGTCTGAGCCAATTATGCTGTCGCGTCACGCGGCGAAATTTACCTTCGCATTCTAATGTCTAATGTGATAGTTTTTCGTTGTCTAAAAACGCGCATAATATGCGTTTTTTAAAAATGAAACCTAGTTAGATCGATTTATCGTCCCCCAAACCCCCTGCATACACAATTTCATGAAAATCGTTCGAGCCGATTCAGAGATTCAGATTCTATATATATATACATATTTATATAGGTACAAGAATTGCTCGTTTAAAGGTATAAGATAAATTAATCTAAATGAAATTTGGGACTGCGGTAGATTTTATTTTGGAGGTAGTATAGGCTTTTTTTGGTGGGAACTAAACATTAATGGAAAGGCGGGTATATCCGTCTATTACCAACCGAATATCGCCCAACTAAAACTGTCTCTTTCCTTTTCGCTTGAAATTATAGAGACAGCAATAGAAAAGCCAAAGCCGAGCCAAGGCCGTAGAAGGGCGAGAACTACGCGGGTAAAACTTCATTCAATGTTTTCAACATGTTTGTTATAGTCTGCATCAAATTAGCAACTTGTACTTAGTGTCACAAAAAATTAGTTCAGCCAGCGTATTGCGTGCTAACGTGCAAGATGCATTGTTATGTGGAATGCGGAATAGTCGCCTTGTCAGCGATTACATTTTTTTATTGTATTACTAACCGCCATTATTACATTAAGAGTTATTTTACCTGCAATCCTATTGATATTGTATTTATGAAAGTACTGTTTAGATAATTAATTGATGCACGGTGGCGTCCGATACAATAACCAAAATTCCAACATAATTATTTTTATAACACATAAGACAAAAAAAAACAGAAAAATATGAAAGATGGTACTTCCCCATTAATTCTTACCAAAATTAATATGTGTCTAGTAACATTTAAATTTTACACACTTAATATGCATAGTAAGTGTATAGTATAGTTTCTGCGTAAGAAAAGTCAGTTTGCAAGAGTAAGTTAGTAGGGCGCTGCGCCTTTTGCGCTAGCCTAAAGTTCGGTAGGCAGCAAAAACCACTTGATGAACACTGTCATAGGTTTCCTTATTTAAACAAATGTTTAACTTTTAATTTATTTAAGCTTTGTTTATTTAGTTTGATTAAAAATTCCGCACACGCCCCTACGGAATCTCGCGCCCCTATCACTAGCACATGTCTAGTTAGCCCTATGGATAAACCGCCTCTGTTCACTGCAAAACAAAATAAAAAAATAAAATATAAATAAATAACAACGTCGACAATTTTCGTATATTAGGTACTATAATATAACGACAGCAGATAGTGCCGTGGGGCATTACCTACTACCCTACTAGTCGTTAATCATTGTGCACTCACTTTTTTCTATGTTTAAAATAATTGCCTGGTATATTAAATCAATTAAAACATTCTATGTGTTTTATGTTGTAATGCGCTAGCAAATATTGTTTCAGTTTATATGGTCACTGTAAAAAAAGACTTTTATTTTACAGGCAACAATCAATACTGTCCGACTCGAAGCTACGCGGGGCTTTGGCAAATGGTGATCAACCCACTAATGAATGGCAACTCTTACCCCTGTGCTACATTTGACTATTGCCCTTCAAACCTGACTGGAGATGATGTTTATGAAATATTGATAAATAACTTTAAGAGGCATTATTTGAAGAACAGAGCGCCATTTGGTATACATCTGAGCTCAACTTGGCTGAGGAATAATGAGAAAATGCTTGCTTTCAAGGTAAGTGATTATTATCTATCCCAGGGTTCGGCAACGTTTCGGGAGCCATGGGCCATATGGTGAAAAAGGTAGATTAAAGCGGGCCACACTTTCGAAATTCTAACTCCCCTACGAAAAAACTTTATTCGCGATAACATAAGTAGCGAGTTACATAATACATTTATTTAGTTGTATACGTAGGTGTATAAATTAATATTTGCAATTTGTAAAATTTATAGGATATATATTACGTGACCCGGGAATAAATTTAAAAAAAATTCAATCTTATTTAAGACCGTCGCGGCCCGCGGGCCGCGCGTTGCCGACCCCTGGGTAGCGATTCTGAAACCATTCGGTTGCATCCGACACGGAATCTCATCTCTCGGTCTTTGTCATGCTGAATAGATAAGACAAAGAGATGAGATTCCGTCTCGGATGCAACCGAATGGTTTCAGAATCGCTACCCTGATCTATCCTATTAATATTATAAACCACCACTGCCTCACGATTTCATCCACGTAGTACTTACCCGATTCCATTTTTTTTTTCGGGATATAAGTGGCCAATGTTACTCATAATACCTCCGAGAATGTGTAAAAAGTTTCATGATGATTCGTTAGTTATTTAGTTTTCGCGGGAAAGCGTAATAAACAAACTTACTTTCACGTATATAATATTAGTAGGACTAATAAACTTGAAACTCAAACTTGAATAGGTTGCTTGCCTTCTGGGACAGCCTGGGATGATTGTAGTAGAAGGGAAGTATGGTCCGATTGAGAGGCTAAGTCCGGAAAAAGGCCCCGTCAAACTAACTAACTAGTAGGATTAGCACCACCTCGCGGTTTTACCCGCGCAGTTCCCGTTCCCGTCATTTAAAGTCCCGCAGTAAAAATAGCCTATGTGTTATTTAGACCATTTAGTATGTTACAAATTTCAATCCAATCTATTGAGCCGTTCCAATGTGATCCACCAATCAACAAACATTCAAAGTTTCACATCCTATTAATATTATAAATGTCAATGTTTGGATGTTTGTTGCTGAATCATGTTGTAAAATATGAACAGATCGAGCTGAAATTGGAGTATTGAAGTACAGTTAGATAGATACTCTTTATTGACACACCATATAAAATGAAACACAGAAATGATACACCAAATAATTACGAGGGTAAAACCACAGGGGGCTGCTAGTGTATAATATTAATAGGATAGTGAGATGCAAAATATCACTGTGTGAACAATTGTAATTTGATTTTGAATCTGGGGAATTTCCACCTTGAAAAAATTACACTTGGGTCTGGTATGCCAATGAAGAGCTGGAAGTTATAATGTTTCAAGTTTTAATATCTAATTCTTATGTATTACAGAGATTCGTGGATGAAGTCCTGAAGCTACCAGATGTTTTCTTCGTAACATACAAACAAGTAATTGACTGGATCAAACGACCAACTCCCGTGCTCCAAATCAACAAATTCCAACCTTGGTTATGTAAAGACCGCAACTTTGAAGACCTAGAAATAGCTTGTAACAAACCTAAGACATGCAAACTGTCATCTAAAGTGTTAGAACATGATAAATATATGATCACTTGCATGGAGTGTCCGAAAACATATCCGTGGTTACGAAATGAGTTTGGTTTTGAATAATTTAAGCATTTTGTAAATATGGTGAAGAGTTACCAATATTTGTGTCAAATGTTGCTAAGGATTACATAGTAATTTTAATGAACTTAGCTCATAAATACAGATTTTGTTTAATTTAAGTGACCTAAAAACCAGGAACATCTTTTGTAAAGATATTTTTGTCAAAAATCTTTTTTTTTTTCGTTTAATTTTACCAATGTGCAATAATTTATTACTTATTTTAAGGTTGATAAACTATTTATAAAACAAAAGCATTCTTGTTTTACTTATCCTTTACTTAATTTTAATCCTTATTGCAATAGTTACAAGGTACAAAATATACTTAATGCTAGCCTTCCTGAGTGATGAAAGGGTTAGGTATAGCCTCCATACCATCCATAGGGCATATTAAGACTACAGAGGTGCCTCGGCAAACAACAAGCCCCAAAGCTCTTGTGTCTTCAAGCAACTTGTAGGGGTCATCAGGATCTGAAAGAATAGACATAAATGCTTATAATTTTTACTGTTGTAGGTATGTTTAGACAAACTGTTTACAAGTGTCTTATAATTTCTCATGAATTGCTCAAACTTGTAAAAAATATTTATACTGAAGCCAATGAGGAAGTAAACAAAGTTTTAATATCACATACTTTTTACTATACTACCTATACTTACAACAGCCAAAAAAAAATCATCATTGTTCTATTTTGAAAATTATAGCAGCCACTTCACTAGCCTAGATAGCAAGCTCCATTATATTCCATGTTATAATAATAAACATCATACATAATTATAATCAAGCATCTGCTAATCAAGATAATAGTAACCTCCACCTATTTTTCAGCCAGACATATTGTACTTATTTGTTGGTATACATAAAGTATTATGTAAAGTTTGTGTGTCTTTGGTTGTACCTGAAGACTGAACAACGAGTACTTAGAAAAACGGAAGGAAAAACATTGTACTATATTCTTCTGATATCCACAAAGATAATATATGTAGTTACCACGTAAGAATTCAGTAGTGTTATCAAGTACGAGATTCAGCAACGGGTCGTATCCTTTCAGAATGCCGGCCGCTTCCCGACCGCCTGCAAACTTTACACGAATGCTCTTCTCCAGATATTTGCTCAAGTCAAGGATAGACTCTTTCCTTCTTTTTTCTTTATTGTCTCCGCCACCTTGAGACTGTAACAACAATTACACATACAAACTTAACTAGAAACAGAAAGTGACAAATCTAACCGCAAAAATTCCAAACATTACCTTATTTTTGTCACCACCGTCTTTTGAAGCCATTTCTTATGTGCTGAAATCTTGTAAAATTGTATATCATATACGATTTTATTACAATACACAAAAAAATTGTTTTTGTACCACAAATTCAGTATTATTTGAGGTTAGTTTATTTGGCATTTGGCTTTATGGCTTTTGATAGATGACAGATAGCCACACAGAACAATATTACTCAAGTGAGCACAGACCAGGGTAGTGATTCTGAAACCATTCGGTTGCATCCGACACGGAATCTCATCTCTCGGTCTTTGTCATGCTAAACAGATAAGACAAAGACCGAGAGATGAGATTCCGTGTCGGATGCAACCGAATGGTTTCAGAATCGCTACCCTTGTAGAGAGATACTCTCAGACAGACATGTCGGGAACAAGGAACATTGGTCTATGGTTACTAGACTAAATTCACTTTATCTGTGCTGAAAATGATACGCCGCCATTTTTTATATTTTTTTTAATTAAACAAACTGCATCAACACAAAGATCTAATTTGCCAACTCGTGCATTCGCCCCAGTAGGTAGGTATACATCATACATTATTAAATTTTTTACGCCTAAAAGGAACCAGTTGCTATAAGAAAAATATAGCGCAAATTGGCTTGATTCATTTATTTCTTCTTGAACAATTTCTTTCAAAAATGTTTTGAGCCGTAGGTACCAATAAACTTTCTGTTATTTAATTTTAACTACGATAGTGCGAGTCCAATGTTAGAGTCAGAACTCATCTTGATTAAGTTCCGCAACAGTTTTTTAGCAAAATAATCACCACTTCACAGGATATAAGTCATATTTGGAGTGTTTTTCTTTCCAATGTGGAAACGTATGTAACAGACGTATTTTCCGAAGTAACTGCAGCCTGGTACAATACACTTGTTATAAATCTTAGGTAAGGTGCGAAAAGAACATTTGCACCTAATAAAGAACAAAAATACACGAAAATGTAAACATGTAAACAATAATAATAATTATTTTTATCAACACACAATGACAACGTCATATTCACCATAGATACATACGATAATTTTATGAAAAAAGTATACCAATAGTGTCATAGAGATGCCCGATAATGTGATAATTTTATCGTTATATCGAAACTAAGTCAAATATCGATCGATCGATTACAAAATTTGGGCTATGAGATAGGTTCGGGGTATGCTTCCCTGTCACACCATTTTGTCACACCAGTGTGACACAGAAGATTTTTTTTCCTCTGTGTCATACCATCTGGTGTGACAGACAATAATCGATTACATCGTATGACTAACCATCACACCAAATATTCAGCAACACAAACAACCAAGTCTAAATTGAAAAACAATCAATATATTTGAAAAGTATGTACAAAAACTAACCGGAAACAAAAGAAAATATTAGTTATTACGAAAGTGACAATAAGAAATAACATCAAATAAGCGTCGTTACAGAGTATTTAGTACTTTGTCTTAACGTAAATTATTAAGAAAAGTCTCAATCGTGATTTCTCTATGTAACCTCAATTGTGATTTCTTTAAGTAACCTAATCGGACCGGTTATGTTACTTAAGACCCAGATCCGACTCGGGGCACCCCGACTCTACGTAGTCTTGTCGCTACTACCCCTAGAGTGTATATAAAAAATGCGGGAGCCAGAAGCTCAAGGGAGGTCCTGAGTGGAGCGAGCCATGCGAGGCCAAGTGTAGCGAAGGGGGGAGGTGGCGAGCGAAGCGAGCCGGCGACCTCCGTAGTGGAGCGCAGGCCGAGTATGGAGAAGCGACACTCGGGACCTCCCTTGAGCTTCTGGCGGGAGCCCACCCGGAGTAAAATTTCAGTGATATATCCTAATCGGGCCGGTTAGATTAAATTGATACATTTAATTGGTACTTTTATATAATTATGAGGTTTACATATCTTAATATAATAATATATATTGGTGGACAATTCACACATAACACTACACACATACATACACACACAACTCTGCGGTCACAGAAGCTCTGCGGTCAGCCCCGAGTGTCGCTTCTCCATACTCGGCCTGCGCTCCACTACGGAGGTCGCCGGCTCGCTTCGCTCGCCACCTCCCCCCTTCGCTACACTTGGCCTCGCATGGCTCGCTCCACTCAGGACCTCCCTTGAGCTTCTGGCTCCCGCATTTTTTATATACACTCTAGGGGTAGTAGCGACAAGACTACGTAGAGTCGGGGTGCCCCGAGTCGGATCTGGGTCTTAAGTAACATAACCGGTCCGATTAGGTTACTTAAAGAAATCACAATTGAGGTTACATAGAGAAATCACGATTGAGACTTTTCTTAATAATTTACGTTAAGACAAAGTACTAAATACTCTGTAACGACGCTTATTTGATGTTATTTCTTATTGTCACTTTCGTAATAACTAATATTTTCTTTTGTTTCCGGTTAGTTTTTGTACATACTTTTCAAATATATTGATTGTTTTTCAATTTAGACTTGGTTGTTTGTGTTGCTGAATATTTGGTGTGATGGTTAGTCATACGATGTAATCGATTATTGTCTGTCACACCAGATGGTATGACACAGAGGAAAAAAATTCTTCTGTGTCATACTGGTGTGACAAAATGGTGTGACAGGGAAGCATACCCCGAACCTATCTCATAGCCCAAATTTTGTAATCGATCGATCGATATTTGACTTAGTTTCGATATAACGATAAAATTATCACATTATCGGGCATCTCTATGACACTATTGGTATACTTTTTTCATAAAATTATCGTATTTATCTATGGTGAATATGACGTTGTCATTGTGTGTTGATAAAAATAATTATTATTGTTTACATGTTTACATTTTCGTGTATTTTTGTTCTTTATTAGGTGCAAATGTTCTTTTCGCACCTTACCTAAGATTTATAACAAGTGTATTGTACCAGGCTGCAGTTACTTCGGAAAATACGTCTGTTACATACGTTTCACGTACGTTACGATACAGAGTATTTAGTACTTTGTCTTAACGTAAATTATTAAGAAAAGTCTCAATCGTGATTTCTCTATGTAACCTCAATTGTGATTTCTTTAAGTAACCTAATCGGACCGGTTATGTTACTTAAGACCCAGATCCGACTCGGGGCACCCCGACTCTACGTAGTCTTGTCGCTACTACCCCTAGAGTGTATATAAAAAATGCGGGAGCCAGAAGCTCAAGGGAGGTCCTGAGTGGAGCGAGCCATGCGAGGCCAAGTGTAGCGAAGGGGGGAGGTGGCGAGCGAAGCGAGCCGGCGACCTCCGTAGTGGAGCGCAGGCCGAGTATGGAGAAGCGACACTCGGGGCTGACCGCAGAGCTTCTGGCGGGAGCCCACCCGGAGTAAAATTTCAGTGATATATCCTAATCGGGCCGGTTAGATTAAATTGATACATTTAATTGGTACTTTTATATAATTATGAGGTTTACATATCTTAATATAATAATATATATTGGTGGACAATTCACACATAACACTACACACATACATACACACACAATAGTACATTACATTTTTGGAATTATTATTACAAGTATATTTGGACAAGATGGTAGTGTGACTGTGAAGAATTAAATTCTCGCGCGTCACACTAGTGTGACTACGAAGAAAAAAATTCTTCTGTGTCACACTGGTGTGACAAAATGGTGTGACAGGGAAGCATACCCCATAGGTTCCACATTTTGAATTGTCTCTCTGTGTGTGGGTTATTTATTTATTTTGTATGCTGTAAAAAGTTTAAATTTTGCTTTTGACCTATGTGTAAATACTGTTTATTACTCAGTGAATGAAATTAATCCATAAAAAACATTGAATCACTTGGCCAATTTTCTTTCATGCAGTCCTTACTAACCTTTGATCTCTGTGATTTTGTTTGAGCATGGTTAAAAAAAAATAGCAGTCATAGGAACTGCCGATAGTAGTGAAAACGTATAACTCAGAATTTGATAGCTTACTTTGTACACTACGCGGGTGAAATCTGAAGGCGTCACTATGATCATGGTCATCTAGAAATCCTGACGCATATCTAGATGGCGCCCACCGCACAGGCCCTCGCCCTACTCAACGACTTACTCGCCTATTCACCGGAAACTGATATATTTTTTAGTAAGCAACGAGAATTGATCGCTATAATAATGAGATTTTTAAGTGTGTAGTTGTAGGGTTACATGCTATGTGTTGAGTTGGTGTGTAGCCAATAGTGGATTGTAAAACTATAATTTGTGATGTGAATTTTATAATGCTATTTGTACTTATAGTAATACTGGTTGCTGTGCGTGTTGGCTTAAGCTGTTAGCATAGTTAACAATTGTTTAAATAAATAAAATAAATGGCCAGTGGGAAATGCTAACGCATTTCTAGTAATGGTAGGACTCTTAGTAGAGTCCGCCTGGGGAGTACCACACCTTTAACAGTTATTCTACCGCCAAGTAGTAATGTGCAAACCTTAATGTGTTCCGGTTTGAAGGGCAATGTTTCCAGATAAATTACAGGGCTTAGAGATATAACATCTTAGATCTCTGGGTGACGAGCGCAGTGCAGTGCTAAGTAATGATTTGGACTCTTCATGTTCCAATAGCTGCGTGTCACTGTGCTGTTATGTGGCAGGTATGTTGCTGTTCATGTGTGTGTACCATCAGGCACATGTCCTGCTCGTCTCGTCACTCTTTATTTAAAAAAAAAACATGGCCAGTGGCCATGGTCCCGAGTTTAGCCGATGATTTTTTATCATTTGCGAGCGTGACGTTAGAATTCAATTCAAAAAGAAAGCCCACGAAAAATCTGTCTGTGGTGAGCCAAAAGTTTTCATATAAAAAATTACGACAAAAACACGGTTGAAGACAATGTGACAAATTTTAAAATATACATACATGTTTTACAACCATAGAACAGACCGCGTTAAAAAACACGCGATAGTGTTTCAATACTATAAAACGAATACTATGAATTTGATCTATACCTCATTCCAAATCTCTGTGAATAAAAGGTAAACAAACCAATGTCACTCTCAATATGACAGACCAGCATTTCTCAACCATTGTTTTACAAGATAGTTTGTAGTACCTTTCATTGCTTGCCCTTTTAAATTTTCGTCGCAAAACAAGGCTAAATATATAATATGTATGCATATCATAAACACCCAAATATATGTTCCCACTGCTGGGACTTGGAACAATCAACACATTGCCGCTGTAAAAAATCGTCAGACACAAGAATCTGCAATTGCTGAACATTTGATTGATGCTAAAACTGGTCATTGGATCGAGATCCACGACCCGAAGGTTCTATCTACCGAATGTCATTACTACGCAAGAATGGTTCAGGAAACATTGGAAAATAAAAAAACATAGGTATATATTTCAAATACGACGCGATGACCACGATGCCAATAACCGAAAACTACCCGGTTTACGGTTATCGGCGTCGCGGAATCCTCTAATAAATAAATGTGTGCATAGCGCACTGAGTTTGGAAAAACCTGATATGGTTAGTGTTGTGTGTAGTGTTGGTCACCCTGCGATTTTTGAAGCCCAAATGAGGGTAGATGGAGATCTCCTCTCATTTCATAATGAGAGTATGGCGGTCATACGTACATTTATTTCCCCCACGTAAAAAAAGGAAAGGCAAAGCATTTGAGTTTGGAGAAGAATGTAACACTAGAACCAGTGACTTAGAAAAGTAATTTAGATGTTTCCTTATATGAAAAGGTTCATTTTATTTTTAACAATAATTAAATCTCGTTCAAATTGTCCTCGTATTACCCAAAACTGATCATAACACTATGATGTAATATTCTGGAAACACATACAAAAGTTTCTATCAAAATAACACAAAATTTATGGCATTTTAGAGTGAAAATTATACAAGCTTTTGATAGTAAACAGCGTAATTTGGAACACGTATTTAGAGGTTTGCGATTTTCTCTCAACTCGTTACGACACAAGAAACCTTTTTCTCGGAGTTCTTTAGTCATACTCTTATTCTTTAATTGATAACGAGTAGTTACATGTCATAATATTCAAGATATTCAAATATTACCAATACAAGTCAATAATTTAAAAAAAAACAGACGTCAATTTAAGATCCCATTACAATAAAAATCAAATAATACATTACATTAAAATAAAATAAAATAAAAAAAACCGTTTATTTGAACAAATGCTTAAAAAATAAAAAACATGAAATACTTACGCTAAAAACAGATTTGTTGTTAGTCCTTTAACGTTTTACAGCAGTATCTAAGATCGTAGATAGGTAGGACTACTTATTAATCTCAGCAAAAATCAATTGCACAATTAAAGAGTGCCCTGTATCCCACACTAGGGTGGTCCTGTGTCGTGGGATACAGTGCCTTTCCTTCTACATAGGATTTACTACATTTATCTTAATATATATATTTTTTATTTTTTTAAATACAAGGAGGTACTTACTGACTAAAACAAATAAGACGTATGTATGAAATGTTGTGGGTAGTTTAGTGTGATTGTATGATGAAGATAATTATGAAATGAGAAAGAGTGTGTTAATATACATATATTTAGCCAAAGAATAACCATAATAAATACATATTATATTACTTTTTGATTATAGATTTCTACATGTAGGGTACAAGCTTGCAAGTGCAAAAGAGTGACTATTACGATAGTTGTCCAATACACATTAAGCGAGTATGATAATATTATTACATCAAAACAGGTTCATAGGTTAATATTTGTTTTTGGACACGGATAGTGTTTGATGTGTCTAAATATTTTGAAATTAATCTGATGGCAGTATTACGTAACAAATGTAACAATGGTGGTAATATAATTATATGCATAGGTAATAGGTATATGTGTAGATATTTATATGTAAATGAGGGTGTGAGAGTGTGTGTGTGTATGTGTGCGTGTTGTTTATGTTAGGGTGTGTAAATGTGTGTGTGTGTGTATGTGTCAATTCAACCAATTTTGATATTACAAACGAGAAGAAAATAATTTGTGTTGGAATAAGTGGGTGAGTGAATGGATATTTTGTAAAGAGACAGCGTTTGGTCTAAAGCAAAATCAAATTACATTACAATTAAAAATTCCAAATTAATGACAAAAATAAATAGAGTAAAATTAATCCATACTTGAATATAATGGAAATGGGCATTTTCACAATATGGGCATGAGAGGGGTATGTTAGAAAAATAGGCGCGTCCTTAATAAGAATAATTTGATGAAAATAAGTTTGTCTTGAATGCAACATTGAGAGTTTGAGAAACACAGATCAAATTGCTAGTACTTAAAATCATATTTCTATCATCCTACCATTACTTTCTATAACTTTTAAAATAAGATAGTATATAATTATTTGATCAATACATATCAAAGTATATGGTATTTAAGATCGCTATAAAGTCGAATCCTATTTGTGAAAAATATTTTAAGGCAATTTCATAAAAATACTAAGATTAAACAATGTTTATGTTATGGTATCACCTTTTTTTGGTTTGTTTTGGTTTTCTACACACCTTACTGGAACGCACTATAGTGACAATGACAATCGATAAACCGATACCGTCCAATTTATAGGTATCCCTAACGTGGAATTTTGGATTTTTTAAATTCACAGACTAAGTACCTAGAACTCTTTTAAATCAAAGATTTTAACCCTTAAATGCATGATGTCGTATTTTTGCTCAAAAAAAATATATGTGTTGGGGAATTGGGTGTAGATAATGAGAAAAATAATAAAAAAAATCCTAATAATTATTAATTATGTACTTTATAGAAAATAATCAATGTATCGTTTTCGATACCTCATGCATTCAGTACTAAAATTAACCGGTGTATGTTGGTTCCGCAAATCCAGCAAAATCCTAGATATTTTTGGAGTTGTGAAAGACTGTAAAGCAGTCCTTCGACTTTTTGGAGCACAAATGTACGTGCATTTGTGACACTTTATGATGCTTAGCAATTTACACGAAGGCATCGGCCCCGGGTTTCGGTCCTCATCAGGTTGTGTTCTACACCATCTAGCCTGACCTCATGAGGAGGTAATACCTGGCATGGTTTGCCCTTTCTAAATTTCAGTGGTGGACTATCTCTGCTGGCTGTGCTGCTGGTGCTCGGGCGGCCTCTGGAAGTCTTGGGTACATACTTACAAAGAGTATCAGCTAGTTCCGCTCGAAACTCTGCCAGGCTCAAAATGTTCTTCTCTGCAACACAGTTTCGATTAGACACTTTTTATACAGCATCCATGAGTTTATTGTGGTCAAATCCAGGTGGTAAAATATTCGCATGTACCATTTCCGACTAAAAAGGAATCCATCAAGTCCTCACTACCCATGTGAGTATTGTACTCTTTTACCAACTTTGGGCACTCAATAGATATCTTCTTTCTTTTTTTTTGTCATATCTTTCATTACTTTGAACAGGCTGGACACCAACGTATGTAGATGCTAGGATAACTTGTTTATTATCTTTCCAACTGACTGTAGTTATGTCCACACCTTCAAAATTGGTGACGTATTCTTCAAACGCACCTCTAGGCACAGAATTTTTCATCACATCTTGTTTAGATGGTAACTTGCATGTTTTGCCTAGGCAGTTTCTTTGGACAGTTCCCAAAGAATGAATCCCTTTGTGCGCCAGTATGTACATCAGTGGTAAGGAGGTGTAGTAATTGTCGAAGTACACAATATGGTTTTGTTGTTATGGAACAACACTCAAGAGCCTCAATACAGTTTGCCCTACTACTCCAATTTGTTCATCCAATACCGCATCATCACCTGTCTCTTTCTCAGTATAAATTTGAAATATGTAAGTATAACCTGTCATGCTACAGAGCACAAATAGTTTGAACCCCCATTTATGCGGTTTGTTGGGGATGTACTGTTTCAGGAAGTGTCCAATCATAGTTGAACACATTTGTTCGTCAAGTGGGATTGAGGAGTGGGATTGGGGAGCTTGTACCTAGTAATGGCGATCTGCCGTCAAGAGCAGCTTCATTTGTACCATCAGAGGGTCTTGCAAAGGTTTGGGATCAATCTCCGCTTCAAGAATATTTTCTTCTACTTGATTCTCTTACTCTGCTACCAATACTTGACGAGAAGGGTGATAAGGGATGTCATCTTCATCGGATTCTACCTATATCATCAGAAGTTTCACCGTTTTCCAATAATAGGCGCAAGTATTCTTCTATTTTCTGATCTAAAAAGCATCAAACAGCATGCGCTCACCACCAAAACAAGCTCAAAATCAGAACCAAACAAGCCGAAAGTTCAGTAAGATACAAGCTTTGCAAGCCACAAAAAAAGGAACGTTAGTGCATGACGTATCGATATCGATACAAGGGCGAAACAAGAGTTTTCGAAATGTAAATGCAAATAAAAACAAAAAATGCAAACAATCCAATCTAGTAGCTGAACTTGCCATCCATTGTGTAAATTTTTCAAAATAAAACTTAGTTTTTTTGCATATATTCGAACGGATTGAAAATTCGAAAATTACGAGTAGCAAATTGTCACCTCCGGCCGACATTGACAATGACTTTTATACAAGATGGCCAGACTGTTCCCGGAAATTTGTTCATTATAAATAAAAAATAAACAAAATAGAACGTTTACACATCGACGACTAAACCATAGATTAAACATATTATTGTAAAAATCAGTTTGAAATCGATGTATCGTTTTCGATCCATCATGCATTTAAGGGTTAAATTATACAAGAAGTGACGTTGGCATGAAATCCAATTGTGACTACTGAAGTAGACTGAAGTAAAGCGCGGGGAGCAGAAGTGTCAGCTTTGTTAGTCTGGTTGTCAAACTCAAATGACATAGCGAAAAGAAAAAAAAAATGACATAAGATTTGTATGAGGTTTACCCCCCGTGCAAGTGAGGATAGCCAGAGCTGACAGATAATATTGTCAAACGTCACTGTCGTCTACTTTGTCTAAGCTAAAGGACACCATACACGATGCCGCAACCGATACCGAATCTTTAACTGCATGTATGTATATGTACAATAATTTTGGCCAGTGAAGTAGCGGTGGAAACTAATCATTATTAGTGTACCCATTAGCCCATTACACTTTACATGGGGCAATATTGCACGTGTGCCTGTGCGTAGGCTCAGTACTGAAGTTCCTGTAATGCTGTGCCAAAGTAATAAAACACTAAGTGACGTTTGTCCAAGTCGTCAGTCGTCAATGTTTTGGTCGAAACGCCCAAAAAAAAAAACATCGCAAATCGCAACGTAAACAAATTATAAAACAAAATATTTAAATTATTAATTGCGTTTAGGTTTCTTTTATTTAGATTATACATTGATAAAATTTATTCGGATGGCACAATCGCGTGTTGAAGCTGATAAGATTCGAGCGAGTGTTGATCCTTGATGATAAACTAATGAGATATCAATGCGCTCCTCAGTGAGCTACATTCTATCGCACGCCCCTGGAGAGTCGGTGATGTCGCACCCAGACTACGGGCAGCACGCACAGCACCATGCGTGCCTGCTGGTGCTCGTCAAGGGTGTCGGTGGCATGCTCAAGAACTTCAACAAACTCTGGGAACGGATTCAGAGAGTCAACAATATTAAAGTTACTGGTTAGTCAGCAGTATAGTAGGTCTATCGTTTCCTAATCCCATATCCCGATCTAATTTCACGACAAAATATTGTTTCTCACTAGGAGAATGTTGTTTTGATATTTTACCGTTTTGTCTAAGGTTTTGTCTATATTAAACAAATCTAGATTACAGTTACTACACAAGAAACAACTTGCCCTAAGCACTTCTGAAATATCCATAGCTTATATACCTATGGAGATACCTAATTAATTGACATAAATGAACCATATCAAAAAAGTACTAATATTACAGATTTTAATAAGAAGGATGGTAAATTAGTAGTTAAAAAAATTTGTTTGGGTTCAGATGATGTATGTGAATTGTCCACCAAAATATTTAGTTAAATTGATTTGATTAAAACTTCGATCAAGAATGTACATTCCTGAATGAAGTTAAATTCACATATTTTATTCAAAATTGTAAATGAGGTGCCCATTGAAGTATAAAATATAACTATTTTTAACCTACTTCCAAAAAGGAGGAGGTTTCCAATTCAACCAACATGTTTTTTTCTGTGTGTATTTTTATGTTGTGTTTGTATACCTGATTTCTTGTTAGTGTTTAAATTCAAATTAACTTTTATTTAATTTTTGTCGACAAGGATGTTGTTGCCACTGGCTTTAACTGTAAAGTAAAACAATGAAAAGAAACCAAAATGTTCCTAGAAAACCATCTTTTAGAACATCATACATTTTATGAACCTAATGGATTTTGTTTCTCTGCTTGAAAGAAGGCCCAGAGACCCATTTGTGGTACGATAATGTGGGTGGCTATATCCTGATAAGGAGAGTTACTGAAGTCTGTTATGTTAGAAATGTGAATTGTAGGTATCTATATTTATTACTTTTAGTTATTTTGTGTTCACAGATTCCACTGGCCAGGTGAGAGACATTTGGGTCCGCTATGTGAGAGACTACCCAGTAGAGAATAATGATTGGGGAGATTTCCAAACCCACAGGTGAGATATTACAAAAAGATTGTACTCATAGAAACTCTTTGTATTACCACTTTGAAACTGGCTTATCTGGATAATAATACCTATGGCACCATAGAACTGGTTTCCCAATATATTATAGGAGATCAACTCCTGCTGTTGCATAATCAATTAATATGGTAATATGTTTGTGTAACACGGGATAAATAAAAGTTAGTAATTTTATTTTCATAACATTTTCTGATGCAGATTTACCAATTTTGAAAGTTTTATAATACTACTAATATTATTACAAAGCTTTGCTTAGCTTGAGGTCAGAGGTCAGATAGTGTTTGCGTGTGAAATGTCCAATATTTATCTATTTATTATAAATGCGAAAGTTTGGATGTTTGAATGTTTGTTGTTCCGTAACATTTGAACACCTGAACAGATTGGTTTCGTCCAATTACTATCATTATGTATACCTTGCATATAAATAAATTTAAACCCTCAATTCATAAATACTCTGAACAGTTTCAATTCATTCTTCTGTAAATTTTGCAGGAGATTACTAGGCTTGTTAACCCTAAGTAAGTTCACCAATCAAATAGAGCTGAACGAAGTATGCAGAGTCCATGAAAGCCTCAAGGTGAAGTATTCCAACACCCTGTACGACTCCCGAGCGTTCATGTTTGGACCTGTCAGTAATATGAAGAAACCGGAGCAGGAACCTGAGGCTTATAGCATCTTTGATGAGGACAAGGTCTCGAAAGAGGGCAGCAGCTTGGGTGATAAGTAAGTTTTATCTATAACAGCACTGTTTTCCTTACTACACTGAATTTAAAGAAGTGTACTGAATTGAAGAGTTAATTTAAAGAAGTTAAATAAAAATTCTGTTTCAGAGCTTCACTTCCAAATGAAGAGCCTGAGAGCATGTCATCAGCAGAAAGCTTCCCACAGTCAATGTCTTCCTCTGCTTCTATACCGGAAGAGGATTTCACCACTCCATCCAACTTCAAAACCCACGCCATGTTCTATGGAGAGAACGACCCAGTTCCGGACTTAGAGCAGAATGTAGCCGAGCTAATCAACTCGCTGTTCTGGGTGGTGGAGTCGAAACGGCTGGAGAGGTCTAGAGAGAAACTGGAAAAAGTTTCCTTGCTTTTGGCACCATTTGAAAAGAAGGATTTTGTAGGTTAGAATATGTTATTTATAACTTTCAAAATTACTTACTTCCCCACTAGGGGTTGTTCAAGTATTATGGAAGCACTATTGTGCTTTGCTTATTTTTGATGACATATGGGGTCCGGGGGTCTAGATGGTGATTATGTTAGCAATAGTTATTTATTTTTTTACACAGATGGCAACCCACACATTATCTAGATTTGAAAACGGAACGCATTTTCGGGGGAATGGGTACCAATGTTTACGTAGCCATGGGAGGGGAGGGGAGTTTAATAGCTTTGCTTACTTTTGATGACAAGGGGGAGGGGGGGAGGTTAAATAATTGCAATAAATCTGCTTACGAAATAATTGAACGGCCCCTTAGTAAAAAGTTGGAGATTCTCAATTCTTTTATCTTGCTTATGTAATATGTAGTACTCCAGATCACAGTGCATCATAAATATTATTCATCGTTTCATGGTTGACATTCCAAAGACTTAACCATGGAAGCCTGATTCTACTTTTGTGATAAGAATATCTAGGCTGTGGAATGGCTGGATATTTTTTTTTAAATAAAGAGAGACGAGCAGGCCATGTGCCTGATGGTAAGCAACATGCCTGCCACATAACAGCACAGTGACACGCAGCTATTGGAACATGAAGAGTCCAAATCATTGCCTAGCACGGCATTGCGTTCGTCACCCAGAGATCTAAGATGTTATACCTATATCTAAGCTCTGTAATTTATCTGGAAACATTGCCCTTCAAACCGGAACACAGTAATGTTTGCACATTACTGCTTGGCGGTAGAATAACTGGCAAAGGTTTGGTACTTCCCCAGGCGGACTCTGCCAAGAGTCCTACCACTTTTAAAATACATATGGTTATATATTGCAGACAAGATGCAAGTCGAGAGTGAATCAATCTCTTCTAGTTAAACAGGCTCCGTTGTATATCGCATCATCGTTGACTTGGCTAACCAAGATGTGTAAACCTATTATACAAAAAAACAACAAAACTGGCAGTCATTATGACGCCTATGTATACTTATGGCTTAGAATTTGATAGTTCACTCACTTAAGGTACCTAGTTTTTTACTAAAACTACAATTGGTGCTATATTAAAATTTGTTTTTGGGAAAGAGCTAGGTTATGATGACGCGAGTTCCTATGATTTTTGTTCACCCAAATCAGAAAGCGTTATGTGACGATGACGCGAGTTCCCATTATTTTTATCAGGGATATTACGGAGCTTCGACTCCGACTCCGTTAATAAGTCGGAACTTCTGATTATTATTACACCTTCGGTTCCGACTTCGGCTCCGAAACTTTTATATCGGAGGTTTTAATCGGAGGTAAGGTATAATATTTGAGATGATTGTGGTGGAAAGTAAATAGATACACAAAATCCAAACCCCTTAAATCAATTGCCCGGCAATGTTTATTGTGTCCACCATAGAATCTTTGGTGTCCACGTGTTTGACAAAATAATGTTTTATTTGTCCCCAATAAAAATATCTGTCTTGCAAAAATATCACTTTTGATCCTGCCTAGGGCTCCGACTTCGGTTCCGACTCCGGTTCCGACTCCGACTTCGGTTCCGATAAGATGACCTCCGTTACATCCCTGATTGTTATTCACCAAAAACAGCTTAGCGGGGCCTAGACTGTAATTGGTAGGTATTGAATTTTCTTTATTCAAAGTTTAACGCTGTAATTTCAAATATTTAAATTAGCTATACCTACCTAGTTATAATCATCAAATTGTTATTCTCATCAAATTGTTATTCTCATCAAATTGTTATTCTCATTAGTGTAATTCGATAAGTCGGTACTAATTGATTGAAATAAATAGACAAGTATTTACTTAAATAAAATAGCCTCAAACTTTAAGTGTAAGTGTGGTAGTGTGTATTGATTTATATGTTTCGTGTCCAGGTCTAGATATGGAGTCCCGTAACAGCAAGAAGCGCTGCATGGGCCGCGTGACCAAGAACCTGGCCGACTTGACTCTGCAAGCCGGCCTCGTGGGGGACAGCCTGGGCCTGTACAGCTCTGCCGCTGAGACGCTGAAGTCTGTCAACGATTGGCTCTGGCTTGCTGCTGCTAAAGAGGGTAAGTAAATACCCATTTACCCAGTCCATACTTGAAAATAAATGTTCCTCTGCAATCTGTATGTCTTTTACAGAATCGTAAACTATCCATTTGAAAATGTGATGATCTTTAGGCGATTTTTTGAAATTGTTATAGATATAAGTAGGTACACTTGATGTGTCATCTCGCTTGATGTTAAGCGACGATTTGATCTACGATGAAGCGTGCTTACTTATAAAAAACCGGTTCACTCTCAACTTGACGACACCAAGATTGTAACCATTGGGAAAACCCCGCTTAGGCAACATTCCACAGCATAGACGTAGTGGAGTCAAATCTCAAGTGTAGCTCATAAGTCAGAAAAAAAATTGGCAGTAATAATGCCGATAGAATTGAAAACTTGTAACTCCGCATTTGATAGCTCACATTAGAAACTACGCCGGTAAAACCGCAGGGCGCAGCTAGTCCGGATGAAATTTTCAAAGCAATAGATAAGTCTTCTAAGCATGGTCATCTAGAAATACGTTAGGTCCCGAGTTCACCCGAACATTCCTTTCATATCCGAGCGCCGAGCGTGACGCTGAGCTTCATTCACAGCCCACGAAAAATCTGCTTGTGGTGCGCCAGAAGAAGTTTTCACTTCAAAAAGTTTCGTCATATTTTCCAGCCAAATAAAAGTGTGATTTTGAGTCACTGTTTCTTTGTTTCAGGTCTCTGCGCTGCATCAGCAATACTCCTCTACCCCAACCTGCGCAGTTCCACTCCACTGCAACGCAACGCTAGCCTCCAAGAGAGCTCGCCCAACAGAACAAAACTATCCCTATTCCAACCGAATAGCGACCCTTTTCGCAAATTCAAATTAACCGCTTCGCCGCTACGGGGGTCGAAAGCGTCGAGCCCCGTGAACCCGCCGAGTGACCACACTCCGACGTCGTCAGAGAGCATCGATACGTCGTCGAGACAGTCGGAAACTGATAATGCCGATACTGAATCTCTTGCTTCGTCCAGTGATATCGAATATCAGAGTCAGAGGTATGGAACAACTACACAATTCCAATAAAATCAGTGGCAAATTTCAAATTAATTCTTGGCCTTTTTTCACTAAATGGGGTCCGGTAGTCGGCACTCCTCAGAAGACTAAAAGTTATCTTTTACGCAGTCATTACTGTGTTCAAGTTTTAATGGCAATGTTACCAAAAAAAATATCAACTCACAAAATTTGACCCATCCAACAAAAGTATAAACAAAAAAATCGAGTTTCAGTTCTAAGTATGGGGCATCCCCAAATTGTATTGTTTATTTCACAATTTTTTTTGTAAAAAATCTTAATGCGTTTCACAGAATACATACATCTACTTACCAAATTTCAACAGTAAAGTTCTTATAGTTTCGGAAAAAAGTAGCTATGACATAAGGTTAACATTTTTCGGAACCCTAAAAATAAGTTTTCACTTCAAAAACGTTTGTTATTACATATTATGTTTACAATAAATATGTTTTTACAGGTCATACTTAACCTCAGATCTACCTTCAATCCCAAGACAGCCACCGTCGCAAGTCAACAACCAGTTTCTGTTAAACGGAGAGGAAATTGCCGAAAAATACCGCAAAGCGATTATACACTACAGCAAATACCAGAATGCGGGTATCATCGAGACGGAAGCTTGCTTCAAAGCGGCCAGAATCGCGGTGGAACAAAACAACAGCCTGCACGCTTCTAGCTTTCTGCAGAATGTCATATTTATCAACTTAACGTTGAGTGAACAAGAAAAGATACAGAGATTTGATACGCTAGCTGAACTATACAAGGAAATAGGTGAGATTTTTTAATCAACCTCAAAATGGGAGGAGGTTATCATTTTTTTTTATGTATCGCGATTGCTTCGCCAATTATGAATCGATTTGGCTGGGCAGGGAGAGAAACACGAGTAGTGAAGGTGAGTGTTGATGTACGTCGGAAAGGGGCCCTTTAAACCTACGCCCGTGTGCCCGTGTCACAAGTCTCGGGATCTACTCGGAACTTCTCTCTCCGCCACACGATGGACCCGGCACCCGCACGGTGAATCCATGGAATGCTAAGAAGTTCGTCTCTTATGCTTCATTTGTTTGGTAGATCATACTTCAGAGGTCCCATATAAATTTTATTGAACACAATGTAGTGATTTTTTAAACATCAACAAAAATCTAAAATTTGCTTACCTCGACGACGTATACTCGCTATTTCATTGAAACGGTGTGTTTCGTTGATTTCGCAAAAAATGTGAAATTTTGTCGTGTATCTGAATTGAAACTGGAGTTGAAACGGTTTTTGTTTTTTCGAAAAAAACTTGTGGCTTTTAGTAAAGATATTGCACTGTAGTAAACATTTTACCTCTTTGCGGAGATGATGTCTCATGTTCCACATACTATAAACCGTGGCGTTTAACAACCGTGAGGTTGTAGTTTCGAATCCTACCTGCATCTCTGAATATGTATAACTAGCAGCGCCCCACGGTGTTACCCGCGTAGTTGCCGTTCCCGTTGTTCCCGTGTTTTTTTCGGAATAAAAAGTAGCCTATGTGTTCTTCCAGACTATAATCTATCTGTGTTCCAAATTTCAGCCCGATCCGTGCATACGTTCAGAATCAGAATTTCTTTATTGCGTAAACTGTGTACAAAGATGTTTTACAGTAGAGATATTATAGACACAACAGTTTTACCCTTTCCGGGCATGCAAAAATAAGCCTCTTTGGTATGAGGTTACAAAACAATCAGATAAAATTAGGGATTAATTAAACTAATTAATATATCTAACATTACTTTAAAGTTATTTAACTCTATCTATACTATAAACAACAGAGACAAAGAAGTTTTGAGTGAACAAATAACATAATAATTAATTTAAATAATTAAATATAATTATAAAAAATAAAAATAAAACGCAGACAAAACTAATAATCAGCCCGACAACACAAATGTGGCGCTGTGATCTTAACATAACTGTCAGACTGAAGTGGATATAAATTGAGACATTCAATTTTACAATATTATGAATTACATTAAACATTTATTGTTACATGACATAAATACCTATTTATATTATATTGTTGTGTATAAATTCTTATGATTCGTCGAAGTATTCTTGGAGTTTGTAATACGCTTTATTTACGAGCCAAGCTTTTAGTTTATATTTAAATTGTGGTAATTTTAATGACTTTAAATTTGTGGGTAAATGATTAAATATCTTGACTGCAGAGTGAAATGAGCTTTTGTAGAATGTAGCGTTATTGACTTGGGGGACACATATATTAAACTTATGTTTCGATCGTAATACATCTGCACGTTTCGAAAACACATCAAAGAAATAGCCTTCATTATTTTTTACAAATAAACAAATTTCTAAAATGTAAATACCTGTTACCGTTAATATATTATTTTCCTTAAATACATTTCTTAAACTATCAGTATTTTGAAGGTTGAAGATGACACGTAGACATTTCTTCTGTAGAACGAAGGTTGAATTTACATCTACTGAATTACCCCAAAATATAATACCATAACTCAAATGAGGATAAACATTTCCATAATAGGCATTTGTAGCTATGGCTCTAGATGTAACATTTTTAATAATAGATAATGCATAGCAATATTGTGAAATTTTTGAGTTTACTTTACGAATATGCTCTTTCCAGTTTAAATTTGTATCTATTACCACTCCAAGAAAATTTGTATTATTTACTACGTTAACTGTGTTACCATTATTTACGATATTTAGCGGTAAGGGTCTCTGTTTGTAATTTTTAAAGTGAATCAATTTTGTTTTACTAATATTGGTTTTTAAATTTATATCTTCCAGCCATTTCACGATCTGGGTTAATATTTTATTGACTTCATTTTCAAAATCGGTATCAGATAGGCTGTTTCTTGGAATGTATACAGTTGCATCATCAGCAAACATAACAGTTAGATATTTTGTGACCAAAGGCAATTCGTTAATATATACGAGAAATAACAATGGACCTAATATACTGCCTTGTGGAACTCCGACTGTATTTTTTTTGAAATTTGATAGAAAATGGTTCAGAGTTTTTGTTTTCTTATCGTAAACGTTTAAGGATATTGCTTGGGTTCGGTTTTCCAGATAAGAAGCTATAAGTTTGTGAGCTTGGCCTCTTATACCCATTTTTTCCAATTTATCGAGTAATATTTTATGCTCAACACAATCGAATGCTTTAGACATATCTAAAAATAATGCTACTCCTGGTTTTTTTGCGTTAATATCATCCCATACCTGTTTTAGCATTTTGAAAATTGCTAAAGATGTGTTCTTGCCTTTCTGAAAACCGAATTGATTGGTGTGTAATATTTTATTTTTGTCAAGAAATGAGTATAGTCTATTATATAAGGCTTTTTCAAATATTTTGGAAAAACATAGAAGGAGCGCAATTGGTCTATAATTATAAATATCACTTTTGAGTCCTTTTTTGTGCAATGGTTTTATGAGAGACCTCTTTAGCTCATCTGGAAAACGTCCAGTAGAGAAAGACAGGTTAATGATATGGACCAATGGATCAGCAATGAAATCAATACAGCTTTTGATTAGCTGCGTTGATATATTATCGTACCCAACAGACTTCTTATTTTTTAGTTGTTTAACAATATTTTTTATTTCTCTTTCATCTACAGGTGTTAAAAAAATTATATTATGGTTTGGTTTTGATAATTCTTTTGTGGTTGAACAACGATATTGTGTATTTTTATTTTCATAAGAAAAATGATTGATTAACTTTTGAGATATGATTGTCGGATCAGTCACTTTATCCTGGCCTATTTGTAAATTATCAATTGTAGTACAAATTTGATTAACTGGTTGCGTAAATTGTTTTATAAGACCCCAAGCAGCCTTTGTTTTATTTGTGCTCCTATCGATGTACTTGATATTAGTTGATTTTTTCGAGTACTTTATTATCTTTTTGAGTAGTTTGCAATATGCCCTATATTTGTTTATATTTTCATCAGTACTATTTGCACAGGATTTCAAGTACAGTTTCTTTTTATTTTTACTTGATATTGCTATACCTTTTGTTTTCCAGTTTGGCTTTTTTCTATGGCTTATTTTCAGTTTTTTTAATGGCATACACAGTTCAAAGATAAGTGTGAATAGTTCAATGAATTCTTTGTAAGCTTTATTTGGGTCCACCTCGTTGTAAACATTAGCAAAACTAAGTTCAGAAATATAATTTACAAATTTGTTTAAGTTAATATCAATGTTCCTTTTTTCAACAAACCAGTGTTCTTCAATAAAACTTTTGCTAGTTTCTATTTTAATTTTTTGTGCTGTATGATCCGTCAATTCTTTTTCTAGATGAATAATTTCAGTTTTATACTGTTTCGAGTTTGTCAAAATGTTATCAATGCCGGTTTTAGTATGGGACGTTATTCTAGTGGGTTCAATTATGGTGGGATGCATTTTGAATGAAGATAAAAGATTTTTAAATGTATCAGTTGCTTTATTTTGTTCTAGTAAATTTATATTAAAATCTCCCAATATGAAGATTTTTTTCTTAATGTGCCTAGCTCTAACTGTAATTTTATGTAACAAAGTTTCAAGAGTTTGTGTGTACAGGTTGATATTCCCATTTGGAGCTCTATAATTACTGATTATAATTGTATTTAGTTCAGGCAGTAGAATCCCACAACATTCAAAATGACTCTCAATCGACATATCATTTACCCAATCCAGTTTTTTAAAGTTGATAGAATTTTTAACATAAATGCTGACGCCTCCTTGTAATTTGTTTTTTCTAGAAAAATGAGCTTTATAACCATCAATTTGTAATATTTCTGCTTCGTGATCGCGTAAATGTGTTTCGGTATAGCAACATACATGTGGTTTATGTTCGTTATTCAATAATTCTATTTCATCTACTTTATGTCTCATACTTCGTACATTTATATGCATGATATTTAAAAAGTTTACATTATTTTTCGTCTCGAAAAAACTGGGTTTTAACAATCGAGGACTGCTTGTGTTTTTGGTCACGTTGTTTTTTGAAGTAAAACGGAATGGTCCCTGGTTTGAAATTATTCGGTTCGTTGTTTATAGTTACAATGGCAGATTTGTTATTGATTACAGGCGATGCAAGTTTATCAAAATAAAAAGGTATAGTTCCGGATTTGTATAGTTTTTAATTTTTTTGAGAATCAGCACGCGATACGTTACCATCTATAAATGCCGAGGTATAGTCGTTTGAATTTATCAATTTATTAATGGCCCGCATTAAGGAGTAAGAGTTCTCTAACATACCCTGACGGTGGTTTGGAACTGGTAAGTATTTACAGTGATACAATTTATTAACAATATTCATAATGCTTGAATTGAGTTTATCCTCATTTAAGTAGGGATTTCGTGAAACTCCGGCTACGACAACATTTTTACATTTTAACGATTTCAGTGTATTCGATATTTCTAGTAGTAGTTTAGTTGGATTAGTGTCATTTGATCCCACACTTAACACTATCCAATCGTTTTCGTTTATCAGCAGGTTAAAATCAGTGTGTTTCAATATATACTCTCCTGATGCGTTAGGATGGGTGAAATTTTTTACGTTGTAATCTTGTGGATTTTTATGTATTGCCCGTAAATTTATGAGAGAACAAGCCAAATCTTTACAAGATTGATCACCGACTATGACAATTTTCCGCATATTGTCTTCATTTTTTTTGTTAACTCCACATTTTAGAGACTTTTTTAATGTGGAAGGTAGACCTGTTGAGTATTTTTTTTGTAGAGACACTGATTTTTTGGCAGATCTTAGAGGAGCAGTTTCAATGTTTGTATCGATCTGTTTAACTAAATTTAGTGATTCTGGTTTTTCTTTTACGTAATGTGTGCTTGTAGATGGCGCAAAGCAGTCGTGGCGTTGTTTTCTATCAGCCGATGATTTCTTATCAGCCGATGATTTCTTGCTATTTCGAGCAGTGGCATTATTTAAGTCCAGAAACTCTTTGTAAGCTAGGTTTTCGATGTACAATTTGTTAATTTCTTCCTTTGCTTGAATTAACTGTTTAGTCAGCTCTTCTACTTCTTTTTTAAGTGTAAGTGTTTCATCTTTTCTAATTCCAGAAGTATTCATTGGTTCTACTATCGTGTCATTTGTGAGGTTGTTGCTTTCTTCTAATGTTTGACACAGTAAAGAATCATCCATCGATATTTGCAAGCTTAAAGGCTTTGGTTTTCTTAAAGTGACGTTGTCATTGCCATGATAGTGAATACCTACAGGCGTATTGGAATTGTCATATCGTAGGCGTTTCTTAGATTTGCACATCTGACATAGCCACATCGCTTTTCTTTCTGGTTCCAACATGTAAAACCTGGTCTTCGAAATGTTTCCGCATATTAAATCGTACGTCAGATTACAAGAGGAGCACGTTAAGTACTGTCGATCGGTTATTTTATTTGGACACCCGCCACAATCTAAATTTATCGTATTTTTTGGTGAGCGATTCATTTTACTGTAATTAATTTAATTCAAGATCAGTAATTCTTAGATGCACACCTGCCGTAACTGTTTTCTTATTCAATACATTGAAAGAAACCAACAAAATATACTAAAAATGTATCCAATCCGGTGAAGAAACTAATCGAAGTCCATGGTTTCTTCAGATTTAGTTTAGAGACCTCTCGTGGGGAGTAGCAGAACTAAGAGTTTCAAAATAGGTAGTCAGAGTATTGGCGCCAAAACGTTCACGTCACGTTAGGACGTGATTGAGCAACAAACATCGAAACATCCATACATTGACATTTATAATATTAGTAGGATTGCCTGCCCTGAATCGCATCAGGGGGCGCTGTTAGTAGGCTATATAGATTAGTTGATCAACCCAAACGAAATTGGGATGGGTTGGTAGTAAAAGCTACAATGTCTCTTAATACGGGTACACCGGTTCCAGGTTTCCTCCGCAAAGCGGCGTTCTGCCAACGGCTGGCCGCGACGCGCCAGGTGAGCCCCAACAACCCGAACCCGGACTGGCAGCGCTGCTACTACCTCATGCTGCACAGCTTCCCCGGCCACCGCCTCAGCTTGGAACCAAACTATGTTATACAGCATCAAGTCGGTGAGACAAATATATTTTTATACATATAGTAACAAGAGAACAAGATCAGCAAAACATACCCTTTCTTGGCCCTTGTTCGAAAGAGGCTTCAAAGTCTTAAATATCGCCGCATTTTAAAGAACACAAATTACAAATGTCACGGACCCCGGTATCTGCTGAGTTGCTAAAATGTTTTTTTTTTCAATGGACAGTTTTTTATCGCATGCATTTTTGTAGTATAACAGTATTAGTACTCTTTGTAGAGTCCACCAGAGGAAGTACCAACCACATTTTTGCCAGTTATTCTACCGCCAAGCAGGAATGTGCAAACATCGCTGTATTTTCGGTTTGAACGACAATGTTACAAGAGAAATTACTGGGTATAAATATGGGAGATAAATAATAATATTATGCGTAGTGCAGTGCTAGGTAATGATTTGGACTCTTCATGTTCCAGTAGCTGCGTGGCACTGTGCTGTTATTTATGGTTACGCGTGTTACCACTGATTCACCGCTAGGGCGTTTACAACTCAGGCATGAGAGCCAAATCCGGCACGAAACCGTCAACTGATCGCAGCATTTAAGCTGCTCCGCATTATTTCCACAATAGCTTATTTATTCCTCAAACAGCGTATCGCTTCAACGTTTATACTAACCGTATTAGAAAGGTAATAATCCCCCTAATATCCTTCTTACTGTGTTGCTTAGCATCAGTCACATGTCCTGCTCTTTCCGTCACTGTGCTATAAAACTTACGGATAAAACTTCCGGAGTTGACGGAGGTTGTGACGTCACGTCGTCTTAAAAATCGTACAATTATGTGACGTCACTCGACATTTCTAAGCACTGTATCTTCGTCATATTGGTGAATCAAAAGAAAAAATACGTGTACAATATTTTAATAATCTGACTTACAAAATTGTTTTTTTTAGTTGCATACCTATTACAGGTACATAATTGTCGTGAACCCTGTATCTTATGTAATTGTTATTTGAGACTAAATATAATATACTTGTCCGTGTTCAGGGTGGCCAGCTCTCCAGATCCAGCTCCTCCAAGAGCTGGTGGTAGCGGCGCGGCGCATGGGCCACCCGGCGCTCGCCACCCGCCACATGACGTTCTTGCTGCAGACCATGTGGCCGCACCTCTCGGCGCAGGACCACCGCGACCTGGCCATACAACTGCAGGTCTGTTTGCTGCTATTAAAGATTCCCCTTTTTTAAAACTAGCATTGCCCCGCGGTTTTACCCGCGTAGTTCCCGTCGTTCTCGTTATTTTTCGGGATAAAAAGTAGCCTGCGTATTCTTCCAGACTATATTCTATCTGTATTCCAAATTTCAGCCTGATCCGTTCATACGTTACGGCGTGATTGAACAACAAATATCCAAACATCCATACTTTGACATTTATAATATTAGTGGGATTCGTTTTGAAGCGTTGAAGTACTACATAATGCAATTTTTTGAAATTTTAGACTCGTAACGCATCTAAACATTTTGAACACATTACGTGACATCCAAGTGATCTTTTTTACTTAAAAGTCACCACACAAGTTGCCAACTAGGGAGATTTTAATTTCCTGATTATTTTTACGTAAAAAAAAATACCTCCATGACGCACTGTAATGTGTCACAAGACAGCCCCTCCCCCAAATTGCGCTGCGTAATACTTGAACGGCCCCTAAGCGATAATACCTCTGTGGGAGCAACACAATTTGCAAAAAACTAAGTATTGCTTAATTTTTTTTATTTACTAGCAGTGCCCGCGATGTTCCCTTTTCTTTCCTGGGATAAAAAGTAGCTTATGTGTTATCCAGAATGTCGGCTAACTCCATACCAAATTTTGTTGAAATCGCTTCAGACGTTTAGACGTGAAGGAGTAACAAACATACACACTCACAAGGTTTGGCCTTTAAAAGTCATGGTACGATCATCTTAAAAATAAAGCTGGCAACACTGATCACGGCCATTTTTTACGCATCACTTCCGATGAATATTTTTCTTACGGTTTTAATCTCGCATTTTATTTCAGTTCGTCGTTTAATCCCTATCTTCTCCAAGCTTGCCTGTAAGAAACTTCGTTCCAAAAATTAAGGGAACGGAAAGTACGCGTGTAGTATAACTTCACTTCTAGTATTTAATTATTTATTACACATTGTGTAATGAATAATTGTATAAAAAGATAGGGATTAGATTAAACGACACGACGAAACGAAACTGAAATAAAAGACTACAGGATCTATCAACACAATGCGAAGGCGGGCCGGTCCCACTAGTCCACGAATCTGCCAACATCGGACCGTTCATATTCACGCCGATTTACCTCGGTAGCTTAAAACGGAGCGCTAAAAGAGAGCAGGGGAAAAACGATTTCGGTTGAAATTTGAACTGGGTTAAATTAAAGTCAAAGTTATACATAAATATACAATCTACACGCTCCGGGCGGCAGCTTCCAACCATCGAACGACCCAGGCAACGCAATCGGATTCCGAGAATGAAAACGAAGTGTACCCAAGCTTAGCATTTAGCCGCAATTCGAGATATAATCTACGACCAAAAAACAACATCATGACTACTTCCGGTAGGAGGGCTTCTACAACATCTATACGAAGCGACATAATGGGACCATACCAGCCGTCCGTAACAGCATCATCTCCAACGTCAAGCGTAAGCCTATTCGATTCGCCGTGTTCAACACCGAACTTACTTGAAATAGGACACAGGGCCCATTCCTCGCCGATATCCAGTTTATCAGGGTCTGAAGATGTTGTACAGGAGGCAAGAGCCACTATCACTGTACCCACTTCAGACCGTACCCGTGCGCGAAAAAAATGGACTATAAATATGAATGAATTTATATGGCGCACATATTTGACAATTACATGCAACGAAACCAAAACCAGAGCTTACCTCGAAGAACTCCACAACCTTTTTACCAGAAAATTTCCAGACATGAATGTTTCAAGACAAAGGATAGGCGACCAGCGCAGGGCTATAGTACGAAATAAATTATTACCCGAAGATATACTACAAAATATACGGAAAGAAGTTCTAATCAAACTCAACCAACACACAAGTAGCAACCAAGATGACACCACACCAAACAACCACACAGACACTCTTACACAACAAACTACTCAAACTAGACTAAGATGGACAGACGACATCAACGAAGCCATAATACAAACTTACTACAAAATCACACTATTAGAACAGAATAAAACAGGATACCGTAAACAATTACATAGCACTATAATCGATCAATTCCCTCAAATATCTCATGTCTCCGAACAAAGAATAGCTGACCAGAGAAGAGTAATCGTACAAAACAAACTTATAACTGATCAAAAACTTCAAGAAATAAAAGATGAGGTTCGACGTGAATTGCTGAACATAAGAGATGAACCATCTTCCAACAATATCAACGAACACAACATCCTATCATATGATAACACAACATCAACTACCACTACCACCAATGTCACACAAACCGGTCCTAACTTGGACAACCCACTAACTATAAATGAAATCAATACACACACAATACAAAACACAGATGAGGAGTTTAACTTCAACATTAATTCAACATTTCACAAGGCCTTACAAAAATTCAACCAGACAGATCCAACTACACGACCTTATATTCCCAGGCAAAACAGTTCACGAAAATTATCATATATAGTCAATTATTTAAATTCAGTTACACTCCCAACCTGTTTAACTCAAAACACTAACTTCATGACTACCCAAACCATTATATACACAGCAGCTTACACTACAGCAATCTGTAACGGATGTAAAATTAAAGATCCATTAGAACCCACACCAGCTCATCAACTTACCCAAACCCAAAAGAGGGAAAATATCAGACGACCATGGCAAATCAGACTTCAAACCAAAATAAACAAATTAAGACAAGATATCGGTAGAATGACACAATACATTGCTGGTGTAAGATCTCATAACCTCATAGAACATGTAAATTATATAAAAACCAAACACAAAATACACTCCCGACACGAAGAACCAAATTCAAACAACGAACAAGTATTGGATAGCCTAAAACAAAAGCTTAATGCAGCCAGCGCTAGACTAAAGAGATACACAAAATGCACTCTAAGAAAACAGCAAAACAATCAATTTTACACAAACGAAAAAAAATTCTACAGAAACATAACCTCACCAACACAAGATAGTACAAACACAAACCCACCAACTGCTAATAGTATGCACCGGTTCTGGTCTAATATATGGAATAATGAGATACAACATAATCACAACGCCAACTGGATTGCAACCGACTTATTAAATAATGATTTTACAGAAATGCAATTTGAACTGATTCCAGTACATATTTTTAAAGAAATCATCAAAAACACCCATAACTGGAAATCACCAGGGACTGACAACATACAAAACTACTGGTATAAAAAATTTACCTGCACCCATCCTTTACTACACAAACATATCAACCAGTTTATTGAATCACCACAAACTATGCCCCAGTATATCACGGAAGGCATAACACATATGTTACCCAAAAACCAAAATAGACAAGACCCAGCAAACTATCGTCCCATAACCTGTCTACAAACTATCTACAAGATTATGACCGCTTGCATATCAGAACTTATTCACACACATGTTTCAGAAAATAATATACTGGCAGAAGAACAAAAAGGATCACGAAAAAATACACAAGGATGTAAAGAACAACTCATAATAGATGCAATAACAATGACCCAAACAGTTAAAAACAAGAAAGACCTAACGACTATGTATATAGACTACCGCAAAGCGTTCGACTCAGTACCACATAGCTGGCTCATTTACATTTTGAAACACTACAAAATTCATCCAATACTTATATCATTTCTAAAAACCGCAATGACACACTGGACCACAAAACTCTCAATTAAAAATGGCCACGAATCTATAGTTACCGATAAGATTAGCATCAAGAGAGGCATATTTCAAGGAGATGCATTTAGCTCTCATTGGTTTTGTCTGGCACTAAATCCTCTCTCTAATATGCTAAATAACTCTGGACATGGTCTGAAACTCACCGACAAAAACAAAAATTACACACTTAGTCATCTCATGTACATGGACGACATCAAACTTTATAGCAACAGTGTCCAATCACTACATAATCTAGCAAGTATAACAGAAATATTCTCCAACGACATAAGAATGGATTTTGGAATTGACAAATGCAGAACATTTTCCATAGAACAACAATCGGTTACACATCATCCATTTACTTTAAAGAGTGGAGATCAAATAGACTCAATGGAACCCAGTAGCTTATATAAATACTTAGGATATCATCAAAATTACCAAATTCCACACAAAGAAACCAAATCTAACATCACACGTAAATTTCGACACAGATTAAATTTGATTCTCAAATCACAACTAAATAGTCGCAACCTTGTCAAGGCCATAAACACATTTGTAGTCCCGGTCCTCACCTACACGTTCGGTATAATAAAATGGTCTCAGTCCGACCTCATAAAACTTCAACGGACTATCAATACATCTATGACTATACACCGCAAACACCACCCACGCTCCTGTTTCCAGAGGCTTACATTGCCAAGGGAACAAGGGGGACGTGGTATTATAGATGTCACAAATCTGCACAACAAACAGATAAAAATTCTCAGGGACTTCTTTTTCAAACGCTCGCACAACTCGCATCTACATGAAATAATAGTTTTTTCTGACAAACGATATACTCCTTTGAACTTATCCAATAGAAACACACAAAGCAATGAAAAAATAACTGATCCCAAAGAAAAAATAGCCGCATGGGAGAGAAAGTCTTTGCACGGAAGACACTATCACGACCTACAGCAACCACATGTCGACAAACAGGCGTCGAACGCATGGTTGCGAGGTGGTGAACTCTTCCCTGAGACCGAAGCTTTCATGTTGGCAATCCAAGACCAAGTCATTGACACTAGAAATTACCGAAAATTTATAATACGTCACCCCAACATAAATGATACTTGTAGAAGATGCAGTAGCAGCTCCGAAACTATACAGCATATAACCGGAGCCTGCAAAGCAATAGTTCAAACTGACTATAAACACCGTCACGACCAAGTAGCTTCATTTATCCATCAACTCCTTGCTTATAAATACAAACTTATTGCACAAAAAGTTCCTTACTATAAATACAAACCCGAATCGGTACTTGAGAACCAAAATTATAAGTTATATTGGGACAGAACCATCATCACTGATAAAACTGTGCATTATAATAGACCAGACATAACTGTGCTAGATAAAACAAAAAAAACAGCCTACCTAATCGACATTGCAATCTGTAACACCCATAACCTACAAACCACATATACCGAAAAAATAGCTAAATATACAGACTTATCAATAGAAATAAAGACACAATGGCAAATAAATAGCACTAGCACTATACCCATTGTACTCTCCACCACTGGTGTAATACCCAAAACCTTGTCCATGAGTCTCGAAACACTACATATTCACACATCTGCAATAAAACACCTGCAAAAAGCAGTCATTCTAAACACGAGTAGAATCGTCAGAAAATTTTTAAGTTTATAAATGCACTTGGCTCCGGCCCGTGCCTTAATTACTTACCTCCTAGTACGGAGAGAACACAAAAGTGTAAACCAAAATAATAATAATAAATAATCATTTATTTTCCAAAACACAACGTATTACATTATTAGTTATAAACAAATTACATTACTAATTTTATCCTGTAGATCAGCAAATTTGTCCGGTGGGTCCCAAACTAGGCTGCGCCTGTATTTTGGGCACCCGTAACAAAATTTAGAATTGCACTGAACTCAGATTGCAGAGTTAGCACTCACAATGTAGTAATCTTATAGTAATCATCATTTTAGCTTAATTAAAACAAAATAAATAAATGGAAAAAATTAAATTAGATACAGTTTGTTAGTTATTATAATTAAAAATAAATTAGTAAATTAAAAAGTGATAGGAATGGTACAACAATTGAATTCATATATATTACTCGTGTTATCAATTAACGTCAAATGGAATTGAATACATCAGCTCACTCATTTATTACACATCACTCTGATATTTATCGCTGTAAGGTAGCGTCAATTAAAGCTGTTAGTACATCAAGTACACTATTGATTCAGGCACAAGAATAGCCTCAGCTAGATCTTAATATACATCATTACACTATTGTACAGTCCCATTACTATGTATTTGGGACGCGTTAGTTGTTTTAAACGTACATTGACGGAAATAATAATTATTGCACTGCCCAAGTGTCTGAGAGGGAGTGTGACTTCGTATGCTGTGTTTGAGGGTATATGTGTGTGTGTGTGCTATATGTATGGTTGTTGGGAAAATACGTTAGTCGGTGGGAATATTTCTTTACGTATCATCTCTGTGTGGGTGACAAGTCTTTCCACTTGGTCACTGGTAAGCGAAGCTATCAATTTAGAGACTTTTGGTTTGCATTCTGTGAAAGTATATTTATCGATATCAATGAGTTTACAGACCGAGTTGTATGTGAAAATATGGACATATAGAGGTAAACGGGCAGCAAACGCAGTATTAACTTTAGGAAGAGGTATGTCACGTGAACGATTTTGTCTGCCTTCTTTGACTCCACTAGACAAGCCGTGGCACTTAGCAACCGCGCGCATAACGAACAGTTGACGAACTCTCAGGACCGAAGCTTCTTCGTAGAGCTTATCTGTTGAGTACCTGCGTGGTTTTCCTAACATGACTTTAAGAATGGCCCTTTGTGCTCTCTCAATATGGTCCATGTGCGTTTTAGCTGCACCTCCCCAGACGCCTATGCAAAAGATAAGGAGAGACTGACAGAGTGACTTGTATACAAGTAATTTAACATTGTCATGTGCTGTGGCTCGCAACATTCTCATTATATAGAGCATCTTGCAAACCTTTCCCGAAATGTAAGAAATATGATGCGAGAATGTTAAGTTTTGATCAATAATTACACCTAGGTATTTAATACTACATACTCTACCCATTGAGCTATGGGAGCAGTTACCGTTAGAGTAGTTCGTTTGTAGGGTAAGTTTAGTTATGGTAGTTCCAGTAGCTGCCGTAATGTGGAACGCAACAAAGTTAGACTTCCCAACATTAAGCGTGAGAAGATTCCTGTCCAGCCACTGCGAAAGAATACTCATGCCACACTCAGCAACTCTGGCGCCGGTTGCCCATTCCTTTCCATAAAAAACGGCAACGGTGTCGTCTGCGTAGCAAATGAGTTTACAGAAAGGTATGTTCAGACTAAATACGTCATTTATATACAGCGTAAACAGGGTTGGAGCTAATATTCCGCCTTGAGGAATTCCGTAATCAACTTGATTTTCACAACTCGTGCTATTTCCAATCTTCACTCTTTGTTTCCTCTTTGTTAAATAACTGGTAAACCAAGCCAGTGAAATTCCTCTAATACCGTATGACTCTAGTTTCTTCAGTAGTAGAGTCTGCGATATAGAGTCAAAGGCCCTGGAAAAATCGAGGAAAACACCAATACATCTCCTCTTTCTATCCAGATGAGAGGCCACTGTCTCAGTCAAAAGCTGAACTGCGTCTTCAGTTGACTTTCCTCTTCTAAAGCCGAACTGATTACTGTTGAGCAAGTTATATTTTTCGATAAAGCTTACGAGTCTCCGATTAACCAGTTTTTCTAAGACTTTTGAAACGATACTTAGCAGTGAAATCGGCCTATAGCTGTTGGGGTCCATCTTCTCACCGGATTTATAAACTGGAATAATTATAGCAGTTTTCCACCAGAAAGGTACCTGAAGCCAAACTAAGATTGCAAATGTGAGTGAGTGGTTCTAACAGCGATTGTTTGGCATACTTAAGCAACAAAGGCGTGAAGGCGTCAAATCCAGGGGCACTATGTGTTTTCAGATTTTGTATAATACCCATGAGTTCACCATAGTCTGTAGGTGCTAAATATAGTGAGTTTTTGTTATTACTTCTAAACTTCTGCTGCCGAGTTAGCGTTTCCTGAGATAGGTTTAACTTTTTTAGTATACTTGTGGCAAGGCGAGTACCCGTCGTGGCAAAGTGTTCATTGCACCTGTCTAACGCAGTCTTAGAATCGCTGTCTATGCTTGTTAGTAGGTCACTTGATGCTTTTTTGGAACTTGGAATGTCACAAACTTCTTTGATAGATTTCCAGAGCATCTTAGAGTTACTGTGGTTCTGGGTGAGTTGTCTATTTGCATAATCCAGTTTGAGTTTACGGAGCAGATTATTGCAAAAGTTTTTGTAGCGGACATAAGTGGTCTTGAGCAACTCATCATGAGGATTATTTCTGAGCTTTAGATGTAAGTTATCTCTATGTCGCATACACCTCAGCAATCCTGGCGTAATCCATGGCTTGATGTTTCTCTTTGATCGGCTAACAGTCACTTCACGTGTATGTTTGCCAACAATGTCAGTCATCACCTGATTAAAAATTGAAACTGCAGCATTCACATCTTGTTCGATCACCACCTGATTCCAATCCAGCTGTTTTAGTTCCTCCGCAACATTGGCGAAGTTAGTTCGAGAGGTCCTGGTTTTATTAAATCTATTCTTTCCCACTTCAAGAGACATACCAACACACAGAATGTCGTGGTCAGTCACCGAAGACATACAAATTAAACCTAGACTTTTGCCCCGAGACTTTATAAAAGCGTGGTCTATACATGCTGGCCCTCTAGTTGGTTGAGTTATTGCTGGTAGGAAGCCATGGCTAGCCAAGAGACACTGATACGCAGCATTGTTTTTTCCTGGTGGTTCTTCGAGGAGATTAATATTTACGTCGCCTGTGACCAAAATAGACTTGCAGTTTTTGTTGCATAATAGAATGTTATCCAAGTTATTGTTGAATCTTTCTAGATCTTTACCTGCCGGAGATCTGTATATTGCGACTATTTTCAGTAATTTACCTACAGTGATTACCAGACAATTTGCGTCATCCAATCTGGGTTCATAAGCTGACGCCGACCAACAATCTTTAACGTAAACAACTACACCTCCACATTTGTTCATTACTCTTGTGGAGTGAAAAGCCTCGTATCCCGGGAGCTGTGGAATATTAGAGTTAATGTTGAGCCAACACTCCGATAAAACTAGAGCATCGAACTCACACTCCGTCCTGGTCAGTGTTGGGAGTAGATTAGAAAAGTTTTGGTTTAGGCTTCTAATGTTATGTGACAAAACTTTAAAGTTGTAGGGGGCAATGTATTTACAGCATAGTTCTGGTTTCTCAATGGTATGACACATTACTTGTAGATTCTCATCTAATTCCTCATAAACATCCAAACTAGCCATTTTCATGAGTAAAAATCAGAAGTGAAGGACATTTTATTCTGATTACAATTAGTGACACACCATTTTGAAACGCTACATTGCAGATATGCATATTTCCAAGGATAAACATGACCCTAGTAATAAGATTTACTATGAAACCGGGATCTACCCCAAAGAAGACCAAGGCCAGAAGTAGGCGAATGAGTTTTGTGGGTGAAATTAGTATGTTTGACCGTTTCAAAAAATTTGTGACTGTGTGAGTTGTATTTGAGTTAATTAAGTAGGTAAGTAGAGGCAATGTGCGCCCTGACAAAATACAAAGATACCAATATTTTGTGTGTTTGTTAGTCATTCTATGTCTAGAAATTGAGTTTAAGATTGTAATTACCTTAGTGAAAATTGTTATACAAATTATGGAAAATAAGCATATCCACCAAAATAGTACGTTATAGTCAAGTACACTCAGCTGAAAATGTTTATCAAATACAATTACAAGAGTTATGCAAATATTTAACAAATTATCAATTATTATTTGAGTTATTGTGATACATACACTGTTCCGTATAATCGGGCAACATTATATCGGCCATCGAAATATAGCGGATCTATGTTTTGACAGCCGGCATTCAAGTGACGTTGTCTCGTATCGCCGGTACGTTCGAGAGACTCCTGGTTTGCTTTTCTGGATAAAAGTGTTATAGTTCGCGGGAACGACGAGTTTTTCGGGATAAAAGCTTTAGTATTGTGCGGGAACACATTATTAACGTTAAGTGTGACTACTGGATTAGTGCTGGACTATTAATTGTGAAGTGGCTGCTGGATTGGCCGCTTCTACAACGCAGGATCGTTCTGGAACGGGAAGTCTACGGAACTACTGTCTGGTTTGGTATTCCAAATTCTTTCCAACCCTGTTCCCTTTATCCTTGACGACCAAACTGGACTTTGGACGACGCCGGGAACCCTATGTAAGTAATTTCTTTTCGGTACCTTGTTTGCAATTAGGGGGTAAAGATTAAAATCGGTATAAAAGCAAAATAATAATGTTTTGACTTGCTATGGGCCCCAAGTCGGTATTTCTGGCATAAATTACTATACATTTTTTGGTAGCAGAGCGTAGTTAGCCGTAAATACCCCTTTTTGTTTTTAGTTTTCTGGGAAAATATATCGGGTAGGTCAGATATTTGGGGGTTCCCAGTTTATAATTTCTCCCCAAACTGTCGGGAAATTAGTATTAAGTGGTATCCGGCTTAATAGGTTGCGGATATAATTGTTGTGACATTGTCCGAACTTTAGGTTAATTTAAAATTTAAATTTAAATTTAAAAATGGCTTCGGATTTGGCCAACCAGCTCCGATGGTTCGAATCCTTACAAGGATTGGTCGGCCGGAGAGACCGGGAGGAGGCGCTATTAAACAGGGCAGAACACCTGGACAGGCGCCTGGAGATCGCTGAGAGGAGCACAGGATTGCTGCGGGATGCAAGGCCGCCTCCACCTGAGGAGCAGATGGAGAGGATCGACGCGGACATGCGGCGCATCCTGGATGTGTACGACGAGGTCTCCGAAAGGGTTCGCCAGCTGGAGAGGTCTCGTCAGGGAAGGGCGAACTTGGGACCCGTCATCAGGAATGCGGGTTCGGGTGTAGTGGGACGCCTTCCCACCCTGGACTTGCCCAGGTTCACAGGTAACCTGCGAGAGTGGAGCGGCTTCCGGAGTATGTTCGCCTCTCTCGTAGATTCACGCACCGACTTGACGAGGGCGGAGAAACTGGCGTATCTCCGCACGTCACTGGAGGGTGAGGCACTCTCCCTGATCCAGCACCTGGAGCTGGATGACGACAACTTCGGCACGGCGATGGAGTTGCTGGAGACGAGGTTCCAAAACCCTCGGCTCCTCGCCGACGCTCACGTGTCCCAAATACTGGGGCTGCCGAAGGTGACTGAGAGGTCTCAGTTGAGGCCGCTAATCCTCACGCCCGTGAAGGTGGCGTACAACGCCTTGCGCAGCTTGGGACTGCCAGTAGAACACTGGTCGTTTCTGCTGGTCCACATTCTGCTGGGCAAGGTGCCGCTGGAGTTGCGCGCCCGGTTCGAGCGGGAAAGGGGCCTTCACGGCGACCCGAAGGTCTTCCCCACGTTTGAGGAGCTGCTTCGGGTCCTGGAGTGGGAGGCGAGGATGGTCGAGTCGGCGCCGCAGGAGGCGCAGCCCGCCGCTTCAGCTCGTGGCCCTGCCGGAACAGGACCGCGACCTACCAATTCCCGCACTCAGGGTGGGGTGAAGCGGACGGCGACGGTGACGAGTGCGTCGGAGCAGGAGTGCCCGAACTGTGGCCAGCCTCACGCGCTGGTGCAGTGTCCGGCCCTGCTTGCGCGGACGACTTCTGAACGACGAGGGATCGTTCGGAGGTTGCGTCGGTGCTACGGGTGCCTGGGGGGTCATTTGTTCAATGACTGCCCCACGGCACGGCCGTGTCCTGGGTGTGGGGGACCACACCACCAGCTCTTGTGCGTCAGGAGCGATGGTGCTGGTCGACAGCCCTCAGGGAGGGGGCCCTCCACGGGCGGGGGCGCTCCCACGCCGAGCCACGCATTGTACAACAATGAAGTGGCTACAGCGTGGAGCACACCCCCTCCACCCCAACTCCCGGCAGCACCGGGCAGCCCAACAAGGGGCGTCCTACACGTGGCTCGGTCACCGACCTCACAGCCCGCGCGGACGCGGGCGAACTGGAGAGGTGGAGGGGTGATACCGGAGTCACCACGGGGGCCACCTCCCCAGCGTTATCCTTCTCCGCCGCTGGATCCGCGATTAATGCAATGGAGGGCGTACACGCCTCCCCTCCATGAGCATCCGAGGCTGGACTACCACCCGCCCTACTTTCAGTATGGCAGGGCAGCTGGATATGCCCCCCCTCCGATGGCCCTTATGACTCGGCAGCCATACTGGGCTGGGCCCGGTAGTCCGACGGGTTCGGACGGGCCTCGGAGGGATTGACTAGCCTCCGTTCCCTTGGCACAGGATCAACCGGTGGTCCTGCTGCCCACCCTCTGGTTAAGGGTTTGGGGTCCAAGAGGCGACTACGTCCGGATACGAGCGCTCTTGGACACAGGGTCCCAGGGGTGCATTTTAACAACCCGGGTTGCTCATCGCCTGGGCCTGGCTAGGTTTCCGTCACCGACTCCGTTGCGAGGAGTCGGGAACACAGAGGTGAGGTTGGCTGGACAGACCCGCCTCTCCTTCTCGTCCGTACATTCCTATTCGGAAAGGATTGCGGTCAGGGCCACAGTCATGGATTCGGTTGTCGGTTGGCTTCCTCAGGCGGACATAGATCCGGATCTTTTGTCCTGTACTAAGGGTCTCAGGTTGGCGGATCCCCGCTTCGGGATGGCGGGTCCGGTAGACCTTTTGTTGGGTTCTGATGTACTGGGTTACATCATGAACGGCAAGCCTAGACTGCTGGATCAGTCTTCGCTGATGGCGCTGCCCACCATCTACGGGAACGCCATTTTGGGAATGGTGGATGAGTGGCAGCAGTCGAATCAGGCTTCTTTTACGGGAACGGCCCTCGCTCAGATCATGCAGAAGTTCTGGGAGATCGAGGAGCCGCCTACCGTGTCTCGGCTGGATCCCGAGCACGTGGAGTGTGAGAACTTTTATCAGGCTCACACTCGGAGAATGGTTTCTGGGCGATTGGAGACTAGGCTGCCTTTCCGGGATAACCCCCCGCGTCTGGGCCAGTCTCGATCATTGGCCGAGAAAAGGTTCAGGTCCATGGAGCGACGCATGGCTCGAGATCCTGTACTTCGGGAAAAGTACATCAAGTTCATGAGGGAGTATGAGGCACATGTCTCCGGCTCGCGACGACTGGTCGACCATGGACCACTACTTTTTGCCTCATCACGCCGTTTTGAAGGCGTCGACGGGCAAACTCAGGACGGTGTTCGATGGATCCGCTCCGACTTCGACAGGAGTGTCACTGTGTAACCAGTGCCTCCACGCTGGACCGAAGTTACATCGGGATATTGTAGACATCATCCTGAATTTCCGTAGGCATCAGGTGGTGTTGGGAGCGGACATCCGTATGATGTTCCGACAAACGGTCATACACCCCGAGGACAGGAGGTTCCAGTTGATCCTCTGGCGGGAAAGTCCTCAGGACCCTATGATGGTGTATGAGTTGAACACCAACACCTATGGGTTGAGATCAAGCCCCTTCATTGCGATCCGCTCACTGCTGGAGTTGGCGGAGCAAGAACGGGCTCGGTACCCACGTGCAGCCGCAGTTCTGGAACGCGACCTGTACGTGGACGACGTTTGCACTGGTGCGCAGACGGTGGAGGAAGCTCTGTTGCTCCGGGATGAGCTTACAGAGCTTCTCGCATCTGGCGGCTATGAGCTTCGGAAATGGCTCTCTAACGACCCCAACGTCCTGGCTGGTATCCCGGACGATCACCAGCAGGATCCGGGGCTCTTCGAGGAAGGTGACGATCCGCACGGGATTGCGGTTCTGGGCATGCAGTATCAACCGGTTGCTGACATCTTCACCTTTCGGGTGGCACTGGAAGCCACACGCGCGTGGACAAAACGGACGGTTTTGTCCACCATCGCTAGGATGTTTGATCCAAACGGTTGGATCAGTCCGGTTCTGTTCGCAGCCAAGTGTCTGTTACAGCGACTTTGGACTCTGAAGGTCTCATGGGACGACCCCCTGGTTGGAGACTCGCTTAACACTTGGCTTCGTTTAATATCTGACCTCGAAACGGTTAATCGAGTGGCGTTGCCCCGTCGCATTCTGCCACCAGGCTGTAGCCGGATCAGCCTGCACGGGTTCTGTGATGCGTCCGAGCTGGGCTATGCCGCATCTGTGTACTTGCGTACAGTTGACGCTGGAGGCCACGTCAATGTCACGCTCTTATTGGGGAAGAGCAAGGTAGCTCCTATCAGGACACGACTCACCATTCCGAAACTGGAATTGAGCGGAGCCACATTACTTGCTCGGCTGCTCAAGCATGTATATCAGGAACTGTCCACCTCGATAGACATCCGGAATGTCTATGCGTGGTCCGACAGTCAGGTCGTGCTTGCCTGGGTAAGAGCAGCCCCTCACACTTTGCAGACCTTTGTGGGAAATCGGGTTTCCCAAATCCAAAACATTGGACTGGACATTGTTTGGAGACATGTCCCGGGTGAGTTGAACCCCGCTGACTGTGCTTCGCGCGGCTGTTCCGCGCCGGAGCTAGTTGATCACCCCTTATGGTGGGGTCCGGACTGGCTGCGGGAGCCAGAAGCTTCCTGGCCAGCTCTCGGCGCGGACTCGGAGCGAGCGGAGCTGCCCGGAGTCCGCGTGCATGCGATTGTGGCGGAAGTGCCCCCAGACCCTGATTGGTTGACGGGTCGTTACAGCAAGCTGGATAAATTGCTGGGGGTAACTAGCTGGATTAAGCGCTTCATCCACAACTGTCGTCACCCTCGTCAGAGGAGGAGTGACCAGATCGCCACTGTGGAGGAGCGTCGGAGTTCCTTGCTGCACCTCATTCGGCTGGTGCAGGGTGAGAGGTTTCCGACGGAACTTGAGGCGCTGCGCTGCGGACGCGCTCGCTTGAAGGGTGCGGTCGCCAAGTTGAACCCTTTCACAGATCAGGATGGTCTTCTGCGCGTAGGAGGTCGGCTCCGGAAAGCCAACCTGCCGTACGGCAGCAGGCACCCCCTGTTGCTACCGAAAGGAGGTCCTCTGGTGGACCTGCTGATCACCGATCGGCATATCGGCACCGCGCACGCTGGATGTGGCGCGCTTCTCGCTGTGTTGCAGCGTGAATTCTGGATATTGTCGGCTCGCAGGGCGGTCCGAAAGGTGCTGTTTAGATGTGTCCCTTGTTATAGGCTCAAGGCGTCTACCATGCAGCCCATGATGGGAGATCTTCCTCCGGATAGGATTTCTCCCTCGAGGCCGTTCGACGGGGTCGGAACGGACTTCGCTGGGCCCTTCTCGGTCAAGTCATCGACGTTGCGTAACGCCAAGGTCGTTAAAGCCTACCTGTGCGTCTTTGTGTGTTTGGCCACCAAAGCAGTCCACCTGGAGCTGGTCTCTGCGCTGTCTACGGAGGCCTTTGTCGCGGCGCTGGATCGCTTTGTAGCGCGAAGAGGAGTACCCTCTTTAATACGTTCGGACAATGGCACAAATTATCGAGGGGCGGCGAATTATTTACGCGAAGTTAATAATTTTTTAAATTCTGGTAATAATAGTTTAAGTCTGGCTCTCGCCCAGCGGGGAATCAGCTGGCAATTTAGTGTGCCGGCCTGTCCTCACTGGGGAGGAATTTTTGAGGCTGCGGTGAAGTCTGCTAAAACCCATCTCTGTCCTCTCTGTCCAATCTCGCCTGACCCTAACGATCTAGAAGTCTTGACGCCGGGTCACTTCTTGATCGGTCAGCCTTTAACCGCGTTGCCGGAGTATCCCTGGAAGGCTGAGCGCCCCGGACGCCTGTCCCGTTTTCAGTTATTGCAGCAAATAAGTCAAGACTTCTGGAGGCGCTGGTCGGCCGAGTACTTGCATCTGTTGCAACAACGGGTAAAATGGACAGATAGGACGGAGGCCCCTCGGGAAGGGGACTTAGTATTATTAAAAGAGGCAAATTTGGCCCCCCTACTCTGGCGTAGGGGACGTATTTTAAAATTGATATCTGGTACTGATGGCACACCCCGCGTGGCGGAGATTCTGGTTTCTGGTTCCAGACTTCAGCGCGCGGTGTCCTCTCTGGCACGCTTGCCTCTTTATTAGATATACGTGTTTTCAAGGTTAAAATTTAATTTAATTTTATTACTATTTTTGGTAAAGTGTTTTTTTTTGGTTTGATTTCCACTTTCGGGTCAAAGCTGGGAATTTAGTTTTATTTGGGGTCCGGATACTGCTAAATACTGATTGCTAGAATTGAGCTGGAGTTCAATTGGTCGGGGGTTTTGTTCCGTATAATCGGGCAACATTATATCGGCCATCGAAATATAGCGGATCTATGTTTTGACAGCCGGCATTCAAGTGACGTTGTCTCGTATCGCCGGTACGTTCGAGAGACTCCTGGTTTGCTTTTCTGGATAAAAGTGTTATAGTTCGCGGGAACGACGAGTTTTTCGGGATAAAAGCTTTAGTATTGTGCGGGAACACATTATTAACGTTAAGTGTGACTACTGGATTAGTGCTGGACTATTAATTGTGAAGTGGATGCTGGATTGGCCGCTTCTACAACGCAGGATCGTTCTGGAACGGGAAGTCTACGGAACTACTGTCTGGTTTGGTATTCCAAATTCTTTCCAACCCTGTTCCCTTTATCCTTGACGACCAAACTGGACTTTGGACGACGCCGGGAACCCTATGTAAGTAATTTCTTTTCGGTACCTTGTTTGCAATTAGGGGGTAAAGATTAAAATCGGTATAAAAGCAAAATAATAATGTTTTGACTTGCTATGGGCCCCAAGTCGGTATTTCTGGCATAAATTACTATACATACACTGTTACCAAAATAATGGATACCGTTACAAAATAACTGTGGGAGATGGGTCTCGGGAAAGGCCTCTCTGGACGACGGCAGGCAGTAACTGATCCAGATCTTCATATCTCGCAATGTGAATAACCGGACTTCCTTCCTTTTTGCGGAGATAAAAAAGGAAGGAAGTCCGGTTATTCACAATAAACAACAAAAATAACAATATATGCTCTAATTTTCAAGGTTCCAAACTTAAACATGGATTTGTTTATGACATTGTGCAGGCTTTATTAGTGCAATGCGAAGGCGGGCCGGTGCCACTAGTCCTCGAACCGGCGAGGTGATCCCGCCCGCGAACCTGACGCACGTCAATTAATAAAAAACAAAAATGTCAAATAATAGTACATTTTGATATAAGTTAATAGTTACAGCTGAGGTGTTATTGCTAGCTCGAGCCGAAGGCGAGAAGGCGGTACAGGTCTGCTAATTATAGCAGAAAATGTCGTCAGAGTTTTGTTTATTTCCTCGCAAATATGTTATCAAACGTCGTATGACATACGTGCGCTTTGATAATTACAGCCTCTGCTAATTATAGCTGTAAAGTTATTTAAAGTGAGGAGCAAAGAATAAAACGACCTGCGTAGCCATTATACATTATATTGAATAATACCCTCATACACCAAATATCAAAATGCTAGATTCTTAAATAGTTATTTAGATCTACCCACAACCTCCTTATCAAAACGAAATTTAACGAATTATAATATGACGCTTGGGTTTATTAACGTAACATTATCTATGCAATAGAATTATAATATTTCTAAAAAATGAAGAAATTAATAATAATTATTTATTGATACATGAAAATAATTATTGACAACTATCTATGTGCACATAGATGTTTGTTAAATATTGAATATATTTTTAAATATGTATTATCTACTTATTACACAACAAATCAAAATATTCATCATAACTAACTTTGCGCAATCATAAATATTATCTATTTTATAAGTTGGGGTTTTACATAAAAATACATTTTCTTACATTAGGTGAACTTACGTGAATATACCTATCTATTCCCTTTAATGACAGATTTGAAATATTATACTTAACATTCCATTCTTCTCATTTTAAGTAGGTATATAAAATAAATAAGCTGAAAGTAAGTTATGACCTAACTTACAATAATAAATTACATTGCATTTACATTTTACAATATTTTTACAATCATATGTGTTTATAATTTGATTTCATTAAATACATTTATTTTTATTACTATTCTATTGTTCTATTTATACATTATCATTATTATCAAATTAAGGTTTGAACAGTGTTTAGTTGTCCATCTGTTTCACTATTGCAATTTTACATATTTTTACACATTATTTATTGAACTTTATTTATGAGTTTTACAAATTTTATACAACCAACTTTACTACCAATTATTTATTGGTAGGTATATCGATTATTATTAAACTAGATACTAAGGTTATTAGTTACAATATTACATAGTGTACTTTATCTCTTAATATTATTCTATATTGACTTATCTACGTATTCTTATTTTACATTTATATTTATTTATTTTTTATTTTTATAAGCTTATGTTTGAAAGTATTGATAACACTAAATTTTAGCTTAGTTATCTAAACTCATTCAGCGCCTGCTGCGATTGCGTAGTTCCCCCGGACAGACCCACCGATTAGGAGGTATCACTTCCCTGCCGGAACGAGTTCGGAAATTAGAAGAGCTTTGAGGAGCGACACTGGAGCTGTGCGCGGGAGTGCCGGCTGCCCCGTGAGGCTCCGGCAGTGAGATGTCGTCATACTGGCAGAAGTCGGGCAAATGATCTATTCGTTTGTCTGAATCAATAATGATGTGTTTCCTATTACGACGCAGTGTGTTGCCCGATAACATCCGTATCAAGTACGACCTTATGCCTACTTTCATTTCAATTGTTCCAGCTTCCCATCTGTTACCTATTCTAACTTTGACTTTTTGTCCTTTTTCCACGGGTTTTAAATTTCTCGACCCCCTGTCATAATATTGTTTCTGATAACTTTGCCGATTTAACAGGATTTTGTGCGTATCAGAATGTATTTTAGGTTTATATACGGTCGTTGACCTCGGTAGAATGCTACGTAGTTTTCTATTATAAAGTAATTCAGCCGGAGACGGTAACTCAGAACTGATCGGTGTGTTTAGAAATTCTAAATAAGCCAATTTAAACTCGCTGTTATCTTCGTGTACTTTTTTCATAATATTTTTTATAGTTTGAATACTTCTTTCTACCTGACCGTTTGACTGAGGAAATGTAGGGGACGAAGTAATGTGATGAAATTTCCATTCTTCTGAAAATCGTCTAAAACTAGTTGAAGAGAACTCAGGCCCATTATCCGACATTAATATTTTTGGTATTCCGTGTCTTACAAACATTCGTTTAATTTTTGATATTATTTCTTCTGACTGAAGAGTTGACAACTTTGCGACTTCAATGAATTTACTAAAATAATCTACCACTAAAACATAACTTTTATTGCCAAAATGAAACACATCCGCGCCCACCTTTTGCCACGCCGTGGTTGGTATTTCGTGTGGGATCAGCGGTTCTTTTGTATTTTGTTTCCTATGTGTTAAACAAACTTGACAATTCGACAAATAATCTTCCAATTGTGAGTTTATGTTCGGCCAAAATATGATTTCTCGTGCTCTCAGCTTACATTTTTCAATACCTAAATGACCTATGTGAACTTTCTTCATCATTTCGAGTCGCAAAGATTTAGGTATTATTATTCTAGTTCCCTTCCACGCTATGCCAAAATTGATGGTAATTTCGTCTCTGTAGTCCCAGTAGGGTTTTAAAATATTTTCTACATCTTTTTTCTCAACCGGCCAACCTGACCTCACTATTTTTATTAACTTTTGTAATTCGTCATCGCTTCTCGTACATTTCTGTATTTCTAAGAAATGCGAGTCGATCAGCTGATTATTCGCGGAGACCGCACACACCTGCGCCTGCATCTCTAAATGATCGCGTGGTTGTGTGGGTGCCCCGCCCGGTGCGACTGCCCGCGATAACGTGTCGGCTATGAACAGGTACTTGCCGGGCTTGAATACTAACTCGAACGTATACGGCTGCAAGCGCATCAACATTCTTTGTAAGCGGGGAGGAGCATTAGCCAAAGGTTTTTTAATGATACTAACTAATGGTTTGTGATCGGTTTCGACCGTCACGTCTGTTCTTCCGTATATGTATGTATAGAAGCGCTCACACGCAAATACACAAGCATATAATTCTTTTTCAATTTGAGCGTACGCTTGTTCCGTTTTAGTTAAGGAACGCGATGCGTATGCCACCGGCAGACCGTCCTGCATAAGACAAGCCGCTAACCCGGTTTTGCTTGCGTCCACTGAAATTACAACGGGTTTATTTAGTGTGTAATATTGCAATACAGGGGCACTTATTAGAAGCAGTTTTAAATTTTCGAAACACTTTTGATGTCTTTCTTCCCAGTGCCATTCTACTTCCTTTTTTAATAGCTCTCTCAAAGCGAATGAGTGATCCGACAATTTTGGAACAAAATTACTGAAGTATGTGACCATTCCTAAGAATCGTTCTACATCCTTAACATTTTTAGGAGTCGGCATGTTTTTAATTGCAATCACCTGGGATTCATCCGGGGATATACCTTTTTCTGAAATTCTATGACCTAAATATTTTATTTCTGACATTCCAATTTTGCATTTTTCTTTATTAAGTTTAATGTTTATCTCTCTGCATCTTTGTAAAACAGCGCGCACTCGCTGATCATGAAGTTCCCTAGTTGGAGCAAAAATTAAAATATCATCTATGAACTGTATGACCTCCTCTATATCATCTAAATGTTCATGTAATTTCCTATGAAACACTTCTGACGCCGAACAAATTCCAAATGGCATTCGTAAAAACCTAAATCGACCAAAAACAGTGTTAAAAGTGCATAAATCTGTGTCTTTCAATTTTACTTGATAAAACGAATTTTTGGCGTCTAATGAACTAAAAAATTTAGCTCCTGATAATCGCGACGCGACCTCTTCGAAAGTCGGAAGTTTAAAATGTTCTCGTTTAATAGCTTTATTGAGATCCTGCGGATCCAAGCATATCCGAATGTCACCGTTAGGTTTTTGTACAACTGTCATACTATTTACCCAATCTGTTGGACCTTCCACCTTTGTTATTATTCCTTCCTTCTGCATTTCTATAAGCTTGCATTTAACTTTATCTTTAATAGCCTCCGGTAATTTACGCGGAGGGTGAATAACCGGTTCTGCGTTCTTTTTTACCTGAATTTTATATTCGCCGGGTAAACAACCTAGGCCATGAAATACGTCTTTAAACTCATCTAAAATTTTGTTACGTTGAGTTTCTTTACTCACTGACCACACTCTTTTTATTAATTCTAACTCTTGGCATGCATATTTACCTAATATAGGTACAGAATTTGTGTTAACTACAATAAATTTCAAAAAATAATGGTTTTCTTTGTATTGTGTTTTCAGATAACATTTACCCTTCACCTCGAGTGAACTTTCCGAGTAACCCTGCAGTTTAATCGATGTTTTAATTAAATCCGATTCAGACAAACCAATAGCACATAAACATTTCTGCGGAATAATATTGACATCAGCCCCAGTGTCTAATTTAAATTTGAGCAATGAATTATTAATTCGCAAATCGGCTAGCCACTCTTCACTTCTACTATGAGTACCAAAATGTGTGTTTACCTGATCGGTGAGGTCTTCCTGGACTACATACACCCTGCACACTTTCGCAAAGTGATTCATCCGGTTACACTTGTTACAATGTCGGCCATAAGCGGGACATTGAAGCCGTTGGTGTTTCATGCCGCACCTGGAGCATGGCGCGACGAGGGCTTCCTCGGCTCGTGCCGCCGTGTACGGATAGCGGGGCTGACTCCCCGCCGGGGCCAGGCGGCCACGGGGCTGGCCCCGCCGCGGGCGCTCCTGCGCTCGCTGCCTCGGGCCGTGTCCTTGCCCATCGCGTGCGCTATTCACCCACAGTACATCACCTGTTAAGCTTTGACTTGATGTGTTTTCTTTTGTTTTCACCTCATAGGCGCAATGTTTCGTACTTTCTGTGTCGAAACGAACAGCTTGCGCGCGGGATATTTCTGCTAATCTGCATATATCGATCGCTTTTGTTAGTGTTAATTCTTCTTCTCTCAGTAATCGCTCGCGTAACATGCCATTTTGTATCCCACATATAAGTCGATCACGGACTAAGTCTTCACATAACTCTTTAAATTCACAGTTTGCCGCCATTTTATTTAACTCGAACACGTATTGCTCGACCGTTTCTAATTCCTTTTGATCTCTTGTAAAGAATCGATGTCGTTCAATCGTTAAATTCTTTCTAGGTAAAAACACACTATCAAACTTCTCTAACAAATCCTCTATTGTTTTAAAATCCTCTTTGAACTGATCGTACACCTCGCGGCATCGTTCTCCGATGACGTGCAACAGTATATTTATCTGCACTTTTTTGTCTTTCTTAGCTAACTCGCAGGCTTCGTAATAGATTTTGAACGACCTCTTCCATTTTTGCCAATCTTTGCTTAAATTTCCAGATGCAACGTTCACGAGGCCGTTCTCCAAGTGGAACGGTTGTGGTGTCTGGAGAATCGATTCCATTTTATATTCTTTGTACGTCCTCACGCGTAGAAGTAATAACACTTGTATATTGTATACACCATGGATCCTACCGTCTGCGCCATGTAAAGTTATTTAAAGTGAGGAGCAAAGAATAAAACGACCTGCGTAGCCATTGTACATTATATTGAATAATACCCTCATACACCAAATATCAAAATGCTAGATTCTTAAATAGTTATTTAGATCTACCCACAATAGCTCTCGCCTTCGGCTCGAGCTAGCAATAAACCCTCGGCTGTAATTATCAACTTAGCGCACTTATATCATAATGTACTGTTGTGTTTTGTTCCAGATAAATTGTTGTAATTTATGGTCAAAATTAATTAAATTAACGAATTAAATAACTCTTTATTATATTTTACCTCTCAAAGTTAATTTTATTCATAAAATGTTGACCACTTTTCTGACATAAAAACTCTTTACTAAGATTTAAAATGGTACCGTTCGTTTTAGACGGAGCATTTTGAAACCGTGCGTTTTACATTATACATTACCGTACAAGTATGATAATGAGATACATTACGATACATAATTTGGTGCAATAGAAGACCATTTACGAGCAAATGTGTTATAAATAACAATATATTTATGCTCTTACTGTTCAAGACTTTCAAACTTCTTGTTTATTACATCGTACAGGCTCTATCAGCGCAATGCGAAGGCGGCCCGGTGCCACTGGTCCTCGAATCCGGCGAGGTGATCCCGCCCGCGAACCTGACGCACGTGCCCCGGTGCTCGGGCTTCGGCCCGCGGCCGCTGCCCGGCGCGCGCGCCCCGCACCGCCTCAAGGCGGCCGCCAACAGCGGACCGTTCATATTCACGCCGATACACTTCGGCAGCTTAGAACGGAACGCCAAGAGAGAGCAGGGGAAGATGGGTCAGTGGACGTTTCATAATATATCTATACCCACTAATGTTATAAAGCTGAGGAGTTTGTTTGTTTGAACGCTAGAATCTCGGGAACTACTGGTCCGAATTGAAGATTATTTTTCTGTTGGATAGTCCATTTATCGAGGAAGGATATAGGCTATATAACTTTACGCTACTATCAATAGGAGCGGGACATGAATGAAGAATGTAACAATAACGGCAAAAAATATTGCTTTTTGAGAGCTTTCGTTGCGCGCGCTAACGTGCGCCAAAGTCCGTGACAGCATGTGTCTATCTTTAAGGTTGTCATCGTCGGTTAACATCAGGCGAGACGGTGGTCAAGTGTAAAGTGTAAACCTAAAATACATAATAGTTAATTTTAAGACTGATCAACCATAAGTGTAGACTTAATATGAATGATGGTGTAATTCGTTTACCTGTATATGCTTGTATGCTTGATGCCTGAAGTACACCCATTTTATTTATACATATACTAGCAGTGCCTTAAAGTTTCTCCCGCGTAGTTCACGTTATTTTCTCGGAGTGAAAACTCTGTCATCCCAGACTATATGCTATTTGTGTCTCAAATTTCAACCCGATACATTGAGACCTTCGGAGGTGATTGAGCAACAAACTTTCGCATTTACAACATTAGTAGAATCAGGTAATAGTACAGTCATTTAGTATTTTTACCTGGAAAGTTTTCCGGGAGTTTTGAAATTTGGCAATTTTATAGATTTTGGTATGCTCTTGCCAAATTTCAACTTTGCCACCTCGTATGGCTGCCGCTCGCGTCGCCATATTGAAAAAATGGCGCCCAAAAGCAGTGTTTAGATAATAACTCCTTTCTGGCGCATTTTACAGGAAAAACATTTATTCAAAATAAAAGTAGAGAAAATTTCCTACAATTGATGTATTAACCTTTTCTTTCCTAAAATCAATAGTTTCGGCGTAGGAGCGCCGTAAAGTGTAATTCAATACAAATGAATGCAGAACAATGGGGATGGAAAAAAGACAAGAACGGGCTCATTCCTGTTACTACATTCGATCCCCCTGCTCCGGCTTAAGAAGCTTACTGAAGCTTATTTCTTGCAAATGAAGGAAAGGTTGTCAAAAAGCTTGCGGATGCAGAAAATCAGGACTAAAGTGCTCCGTTGTGTGTACGAACTGTGGTGGTTCTTGCGGTAATTCGCCATTTCCGTCACAAGACGACATTGAAGAAGAAGAAACGGACACTATTCTCGAGCAAATAAACGATGACATCGAGAAGGAGAGGACCACGATGAAACTGATGATCCCATCGTCGATGATGCCGAAGAAACTTCCGTCTTCGATATTTCAATCGGTATTGAAGACGATGAAGACCCAACACCTGGTCCGTCAAGAAGAATGAAGCGACGGAAATTGACCTAAATACTTAAATAGTGAGTCAAATGTGGATTAGACATACTGGGGATAGATACCACGATAAAAAAAATGCGCCGATTTCTCTACCTCATGGTGGTGTGGAAACGAGTATTTCTGCCGAAACGTGTATTGAATTACACTTTACGGCGCTCCTACGCCGAAACTATTGATTTTAGGAAAGAAAAGGTTAAGACATCAATTGTAGGAAATTTTCTCTACTTTTATTTTGAATAAATATGTTGTTCCTGTAAAATGCGCCAGAAAGGAGTTATTATCTAAACACTGCTTTTGTCGCCATTTTTTCAATATGGCGGCGCGAGCGGCAGCTATACGAGGTGGCAAAGTTGAAATTCGGCAAGAGCATACCAAAATCTATAAAATCGCCAAATTTCAAAACTCCCGGAAAACTTTCCAGGTAACCTCTACTTTTTCGACCAAATGATTGTACTATAAAACGAAATTAAAAGAAAAGTTGTTCGTAGGAATCGTCGTATTCGATTCATTAGTACTCGTTGAAACCTGTTTTTTTTTTTCTAACTCTCTGTCGCGGAAGTCGCATCTACTGTAGAGTCTCCCGTAAATCCAGCTCTATTTTTCTGATAACTCATAATTTAAAATGTCCACAGAATACCTCTGGGTAGAAGACGACATATGCGAAGTGCAACTGAAGCTCACCAACCCTCTCCCCTTCGAGCTGAAAGTGTCCAACATGCGTCTCCTAACTTCTGGAGTAGTTTTCGAATCCATACCAGAGACCATCATCCTACCCCCGGACTCTCCGACCACCGTCAATCTCCACGGAACACCAAAGGAAGTTGGTGAACTTCAAATACTTGGCTTCTCGACACATACACTAGGAGTCAAATCTAACTGTAAACTGAAGAATATGCCAACACCACACAAGTTCCCAACTTCGTACGCCATTGAAGTGATTCCAAGTCTTCCCACGATCACTATAGAGACGACAGTGGCGCCCTCGGGGAGCATCAGTGCCGCTAGTGTGGAGAATGTGGGGAGTACTACGAATATTTCGTTGTACAATGGAGAGAGTACGGACTGCACTATAAAGATTACTAATACTAGTCTCGTGCCGATTGAGTATCTGGATTTGTCTATACAAGTGAGTATATCTTAATATATTAGGATTCACTGTCGTGATGTTTGTTTTACTGTGAACTTTTCGGCAAATCAATATATGCCAATTTTCGTGAATATCAATATACTCACGAAAATTGGCATTTGGTAATTGGCAATGTGTAATTTGGTCCAACTTGATAGATAGTGGGCAGTGTCGTATCGCTAGTTTTTATTATTAGTTGGCTAGATTGGTAGTGATCTCTTCATTGAGTTGTTTATATGCTTGTGGGTTCGATTCCCATTCATAAAAAAATACATTTGTGGGATGAATATAGATTTAAGTAGTGGTAGGACTATTAGCAGAATCCGCCTGGGGAAGTACCACACCTTTGTCAATTATTCTACCGCCAAGCAGTAATGTGCAAACATTACTGTGTTCCGGTTTGAAGGGCAATGTTTCCAGAGAAATTACAGGGCTTAGAGATATAACAACTTAGATCTCTGGGTGACGAGCGCAGTGTGGTGCTAGGTAATGATTTGGCTCTTCATGTTCCAATAGCTGCGTGTCACTGTGCTGTTATGTGGCAGGCATGTTGCTTACCATCAGGTACATGTCCTGCACGTCTCGTCACTCTTTATTAAAAAATAATAAATAAAAATATTGATATTCACGAAAATTGGCATTTCGTAATTGGCAATGTGTAATTTGGTCCAACTTGATAGATAGTGGACAGTGTCGTATCGCTAGTTTTTATTATTAGTTGGCTAGATTGGTAGTGATTGTCTTCATTGAGTTGTTTATAGGTTGTGGGTTCGATTCCCATTCATAAAAAAAAAAACATTTGTGGGATGAACATAAATTTGTATCCTATTTCTAGGTATCATAAATCATAAATGTGTATTTACTATTTTCTAAGTTTGATTCTAAGTTGACTTGTAATAACAAGCTTTTGCATCTAGATAATGTTGTGTGAAAATGCAAATTATTTATTTGTAATTGGAGTGTAGTATTCGTATTCCACAATAACCTCAAAGACAGGGACGGCTAGTCGATTTTTACTTTAGGTTGCTAAAGCGCTGTGCAGTATTTCACTAGCTTTAACGCTGATGTAAAACATCGTAAAGAAACTGGCGTGTTCCAAAAAAATATATATTTCGAGCTACTTATGATGTGTGTGTTTTGTCGCCATATGGCTAAAACTATATTCTCTTATTTCAGTCCAACATCGACAACCAGCTTCAATCCAAAGTGTTCCAATATTCGAACGAGGCTATCCAAGCGCAACTGCCCTTAGAACCGAACGACACCGCTACCATCGACATCAAGCTATACGGCGAAGCAGATTTCCTAGACCTGGGCGGAGTCGGAGGAGAAAACCTGTTCCCTAATAGCTTGAACAGTAACTACCCGTCGCGCGTCGGCTCGCCCGTACCGAACGCGCAAACGTCGCTGCCTACGCAAAGTTCGAACGCGCATACATCGCTTAGTAGCGGGCTGATGCCGAATAGGACTTCAGGGAGTTTCAGGTGAGATTTTAATTTTGTATTTTCAGAGTTCTGTACGCAATGGATAAAATGGGACCCTTTTACTAAGACTCCGCAGGCCGTACTTCTGTCACTAGACTATATCTCATGAACACTGATAGTTAGTTTTTTAATACATTTTCCCAGATATATTTCTGTTGCCGTTATAACAACAAATACTAAAAACAGAATAACATTTTTTTGTACATTTTGTAGGTTTGATTTGGTCATAAAGTATTCTTCAGCTTTGAATCACAATTTTACTATATTTCATGCGGTATATATAATTTAACTGTGGTTCATTGAAGTAAAATATTTTTTATGAAATGTCGCGTTTTTGACATTTCATTCGGTTGAGATAGTTTACATGGCAACACAACATTTATAAATAATAAATAAATATTTACTAGTATTTTTTAAAAAATACATGATTTTTATGTTTGTATCGTTTTTAGATCCACAAATTCTCACACTACCAGCTGGTCTGCTCCCATATCCGTAATGCCGCCTTCAAGAGGTCGACACATCGAAACTCAGGTAACGAATGCTGCTAAGGAACAATAGGCACTATAATGACTGTATTAGTTACTACTATACATTGGCAACGTGTAACAGAACAAACTATCTGCGACACTAAAAATAATTTTCGATGTCGGTTCAGGCTTCTTCGAGTAATCTGTGATCTTACTTAAAGAAAAAATATGCTAACGAATAACCTCGTTTATTTAAAATCATTTATACAAGAGCTAGATTGTATAAGATCATGAAAATTAGCTGCATACTCTCCGAGTTGATTGATTGACAAAGAACAAACTAACCATGTGCTTAGTAGTGCGAAGTTATAGTGAAGCGTACGGGCGGAATTTTTTGAAACTGAATTTATAATAACTAGAATTAAAATTAATCTCGCGGACACATTTAATTAACTTTAACGATTGTCCAGAGTCCCAGTAGTAGGAACATTTAGTGGCCTTAGTTCCCTATACGTCAGAATATTAAAAGACAAGGAACGACCAAGACGCGAAAGTTTGTAAGAATGTGTGGATGGGTGTTTGTTAGATAGATAGATACTCTTTATTGTACACACCAAAACAATACAATAAAAGAAACAGAGCATTAAAAACTAGTGTTACAATCGGAGGCCTTATCGCTAAAAGCGATCTCTTCCAGGCAACCTTAGGATGGAAATGTTTTTAGAAGTAATAAAAAGCGGGGTGTGCTAAATAGAATTAAAACGAATAAATGTAGTGACATACAGTAGTATATATATTTATATATACCTATAAATATTTATAATAATTAATAAATTTATAATAATTAATAATTGTATGTATTAGTATGTAATCCCTATTAGTATGTAACTAATAGGGATTACATACTAATACATACAATATTTGTAAAATATACTAATAAATATAGAATAAATAAATAGCAGTTCAGAAATATCAATATAATAAAACAGACCATGTCTACAGAAAAACTAACCTTGACACGAATTAAAAGCATATATAGCCATATAAGATACTAGCGGCCCGTCCCGGCTTCGCACGGGGTCAATTTTTTTGTTAAGTAGGTATGCTAAATGAAATGTACATGACCAAATTTTTCCAAAAGATCAAAATTAAAAACCAAAACTTTAAAGTTCAAAAACATTAAACTGCCTGGCCTGGTGGCTTAGTTGGTTAAAGGCCGTTTTGTAAAGCGGCGGTTTAACGATCAGCCGGATTGAATACAGCTGATTTAAAATCCACTGGAATGTATTCAACGCCATACGTTATTCAACACGGCTAGCCGTAATGTAATAAAGCGAGAGATTAGCCGCTTCTTTGATAATTTTTAGTTCCGATTCTTAACACTCATGGCGCTGCTTGACATAACAACAACCATGGCGTTGAATACTGTGTGTTCCTAAATTGCTAACACGGCTAGCCGTAATGTAATAAAGCGAGAGATTAACCGCCTCTTTGACAATTTTTAGTTCCGATTCTTAACACTCATGGCGCTGCCTGATATAACAACAACTATAGCGTTGAATACTGTGTGTTCCTAAATTGCTAAAGTGACAGTGGATTCTGGAGTTTGGAGGAATCGTACACAATATTATTAGGGTGGCACTTATCACCCTGGGCGTTACTTGGATACTATTTCGTTTCCACCGTCCACCTTGTTAAGACTAAATCGGACCGGGTAGGTTACATGAGACCCAGATCCGACCCGGAGCACCCCGACTCCACCTAGTCTTGGCGCTACTACCCCTAGAGTGTATTTAAAAGAATGCGGGAGCCAGAAGCTCAAGGGAGGTCCTGAGTGGAGCGAGCCATGCAAGTAGTTTTAAAACTATAATAGGTCGTAACTTGACCACCATCTCACCTGATGTTAAGCGACGATGCTATCTACGATGGAACATGTTTCGATAATAGACCCTTGTCTATGGAAGTTCACCATGTTTCTTAGGTGTACCGTCACCAATATCAAGTTATGGGCTTTCAAACTTTATGTGAGAGGTAAAATGTTGTAAAAAAATAGTACGGAATATCGTACGAAATAATCGATCAATTTATTCAGATAAATGAAATTAATTTAGATTTTGTGTTGTTATTTTTTTAAATATGGTCTTCCTACAACATAAGCAGTAATACAATGCGGCTGAACGTGGACCGCCTTATTGAAGAACGTATTGCAATGACAATGCGGCTAATCGTTGAGCCGCCGCATTACAAAACGGCCCCGTTTTTCAAAACGGCTAGCCGTAATGTAATACGGCGAACTATACAATCCGGCTGCGACATATACATCATAATCCGGATCTCGTTGTTGGGCTGTATGTTTGATGTCTTGACACAAATTGTCTTCAAAAATGTGCCATAATTCCGAGGGAAAACAAAATAATAATATTACCTACCACAAACAACTCTCTCAGCCTCAACGGACACCGAGAAATTGAAGCTTCTCTCAAAGTGATTTCTTTGATTTTGAGTACCTAGTCTTGGAACGATGTACCTACGTGGTACATGATAAAGAAGTATTCTGAGATAAAATCACTCTGACTGGGATGAACGCTGTACTGTATGTACACTCTTCATAATTCTGCCGGCCGTCGCGTCGTTGCAAATATTTAGGATGGATATTTTTAATTTCGTAATATATTTTGAATGGAATGTCCGATTTTAATAATTCAAAAAGGAATCGCAATAAATAATAAAGCAGTCTTGATTGAAAAATAATTTATTTTGATAAGAATTAAAACAAATGTATGAATAGCATGGTCTTAAGTTGATCGGCATTTTTAGCTTCTTTTAAAATGTAAAAAAGCAGTTGTAGCGACGTAATTACTGTAGTTAGACATATGCTCTCGCGAGGTTTTTTGTAGATTTTAATACGTTCTATAATATTGTAGAACATTGTTTGGTTCTATCATTGGTACTTTCCGCAGCGTATGCGATGAAAGCCATTTTATGGCTGTCTTTTTTATACCTTGCGTTGGTTTTAGTAAAAAATTCCAAAGATCACTATTTTTTTCTTGTAATAAAAATAGCCTATGTTACTCAGTGATAATGTAGCTTTCTCTTGGCAAAAGAATTTTTGAAATCGGTTCAGTAGTTTTTGAGTTTATTACATACATACAAAAATACAAATCTTTCCTCTTTATAATATTAGTATAGAGTATAGATATGCCTATCCAATAGAAAATTGTATGATAATAAGATGTGAGGTTGTGACTACGGCTTCGATAAATAATAATTTTTAACATGAGCTTTAAAAGAATCTAGCGATGGCAGTTTTCTAATTGCAACAGGCAATTCGTTCCACAATTTAACTGCCTGAAAGGCAAAGGATTTGCCATAATAAGTTTCGGAACGTGCTGATGGGGGCTTTAGGGTCAAGTTGGATCTTGACCTCAGCGGCCGAGCATGGCAGTCCCGCCAGAACGTGAACCGTTCTTTTAGGTATCGCAGGGTACAAGGATTAAAGAGAATATTGTATAGAAGATAAATAATGTGAGCATTACGACGCAGACGAATGGGCAACCACTTGAGCTTGACGCGAAAATGAGAAACGTGATCATATTTGCGTAAACCAAATATGAATCTCAAACAGTAATTTTGAATGCGCTCAAGTTTATCTAGCTGGTCTTCTCTCATCATCATTTAATTCTTCCTTGTCCCCATGGGGGAAGGTAGGGAGCCGGCGCCGAGGCGAACCTCTCTGCCGGGGTAGGGCTCCCAAGTTCAAGGACTTGGGGGGGTGTTGGGGTCCATAGTTTGGGCCCGGTTCAGCCCAGACACGGTGGCCGCATCTTGGCTTGGTGGTACTTTTTTCATCGTCGTTGATGTATGGCCTCATCTTCGTCTTCGTCGCTTGCCGGTCCGGCTTGCAGAAGATCTCTCGGGAGGGCACGCCAGTTACGTACGTCGGGGGGACGCGTGTGGAGTGGTGCGATGTTGTTCAGGTGGGGGTGTGGTCCGTTGTCCGCGCGGTCGAACATAGTTCGCGCTAAACGAGCCACGAACTCCCCCACCGTTTCGATTCTCACGTCCCTGGCGATAACGTCATTCCGTACGTACCGGCCGGCTCCCGTGAGGATTCTCATGGTGGTGTTCTGCACCACCTGGAGGCGTTTCTTCTGCGTAGCCGAACAAAGTGCGTACCACGCTGGTGCTCCATAGGTCAATCTTGTTCTAATATACATCTTGTATATGTTGACCTTTGTTCTTATAGGCAGCCCAGATTGAAAGACCGGCCTTAACAGTGCTCTCGCGGCCTTCGCCTGGTTGACGGCATACGAGACCTGCGGGCACATGCGTAGGCCGCTGTCGATATGGACGCCGAGGTACTTAACGGTCTTTTCCCATCTGACGTCCTGTCCTCTGAGCTGCAATGGCTGTGGTCTTCTCCTTTGGCTTCCGGTCAGCAGTGCCGTTGTCTTGCCCACGTTGACGGCTGACCTCCATTTGTCGAGCCAAAGTGGAAGAATATCCAGGACCCTCTGGGCTCTTCTGGTTGCCAACTCTTTGGAGCGCGACGAAGCGATGTATGCGCTATCATCTGCGAATAGTGCTAGGACTACTCCCCTTTCCCCTGGCAGGAGGTCGCCCTCCTCCAGGCACGGGATGTCGTCCGTGAACAGCGCGTAGAGTGGTGGAGAGATGCAACTCCCTTGCGGAACACCCGCCGTGATGCGCCTGGGCCCGGAGCTGGCGTTCTCGACGGACACGTAGAACTGGCGCTCGGTGAGGAAGGACGTAATGACCTTGATCAACGCTGCAGGAGTTGCTGTCTTCACCAACTTGTAGATGAGGCCTTCATGCCACACCCTATCGAAGGCCTTCTCAATATCCAGGAATACGGCGACAACCCGTCTACCCCTGTTGACTTCTTCAGTAAGATGGTGGATCACCCGCGTTAGTTGAAGCGTGGTGGAGTGGTGCATGCGGAACCCGTACTGCTCGTCCCTGGGTGTGAGGTGGGGACGCAGTCTCCGCAGTAGCAGACGCTCAAACAACTTCGCGAGGTGTGATAGCAGCGTTATGGGGCGGTAGCTGGACGGTAGTCGCCTATCCTTACCGGACTTCGGGATGACGATGACCTTTCCAGTTTTCCAGGTCGAGGGGAAGTGTCCCGTTCTCAGGATGCCGTTGAAGAGCCGGGTCAGACACACTAGGCCTTTCTTCGGCATCCACTTCAGTGCGTCATTCGGGATTCCGTCTGGACCCGGCGCTTTCCTGAGCTTCAGACTCCTCACGGCTCTGACGACTTCCGTGGGGGCGATGAAATCCTCTCCTCCCAACGGAGTAGCCGGGGTCTGGAGAAACTCGGCGACGACCCTCTCGACTTCGGCGTGGTGGTCATGCACCTCGTCAGAGGCCTCTTCTGGAATCGGGTGTGGCATGAACTGATCTTCCAAGTGATCAGCAAGGAGCTCTGCCCTCTCTAAGGCTGAGTAACGCCGTCGCCCCGCGCCATCTAGAAGGGGGCAAACGGACGCTTTAGCCTGGGTCAGGTGGCGGTTGAGACTATACAAATTTGTCTTGTTCTCTTCGCACTGGGTAATGTGGTCGTCCCAGGCGGCTCCTCTCCAGGCCTTGACCTCATTTGCAAGTCTCTCTGTAATGGCATTCAACTTCGTCTTAACCCTTGGGCAGCGGGTGCGGGTCCACAGCTGCCTGAGCTCTCGCTTTTCGTCGCGTAATGCTCTTAGGGCCCTCGGAAGTTCGGCGCGCCATCTAGTGCGTGGGCTGGTGGTGGTTGCGGCTTCTTTGGCAGTCACTATCGCCTCGGTCAGCTCTCTCGCGCAGGTCTCCACCTCGTCTGGTGTGGAGAGACCGCCGACCGTCAGCGACTGTAGCTGCTGCTGGTAAGTGGCCCAGTCCGTCGTCTTCACTTCTGATCGGGGTGACGTGCAGGCCAGTGATCCGCCTACAGTGATGAGCAAGGGGAGGTGCGTGCCATCGAGGTCGTACAGGACCTCGAGGGAGACCGGCGTCGCGATCCCCTTGTGTAGGACGATGTCCAGCACGTCGGCTCGATGAAGTGGGTTGGTGGGGACGTGTGTTGGTGAGTCGGGACCGACCACAGTAATCCCTCTCCTCTCTGCTTCGGCGTGGAGTCTTCTTCCGCTCGTCGTGGACAGGTGCGACCCCCACTCGACGTGCTTCGCGTTTAGGTCTGCAGCGAGCACCGTCGGGGAGTCGTTGTCGAAAATGCGGTTGAAGTCAGTGGTGTTGAGGGCGGCGGATAGTGGGGGGCGGTAGCCGGCATAGATTTTGGTTTCCTTGCCAGCTACGTTGGTTCTGATGCCCACCGTCCGCGTCTGCACGAACTCCAGGTGGTCCAACTCGTCGTGTACAATGTCCCTCCTCACCAGGGCGGCCGTGCCTCTGAAGGCCACGCCCCGGGGAGAGACCTCGTCGCGGCGGTACACGACGTAGTTGGACAGTTTCAGTTGTTGTTGCGGGGTCAGTTTGGTCTCGCCCAGCAACAGAATATGAATATTCTGCGCTTGGACGAGCTGCCGGAGGGTGGCCATCTTGTCTCTCACCCCTCCGGCATTCCAGTAGAGAATACGCAGGCCCCTACAGTCCATAAAGATGTTGGAGAAGTAGGGACATTGCCTTGGCCGCCGTCAGCTCGGGGTGTTCCCCCGCCGCGGCAGCGGCGCACGCTCCCCTCAAGACCTCCCATATGGTGAAGATGGGTGTCCCGAATGGGTTCGCCGCCTGAGATCCCGCCGCCGCTGGGCAGGGGAAGGCTGGTATGAAGTTCGATGGGGGCCCCTTCTGGGGTCCGAAGCCTGATGGCGGTGGGGGTGGCGGGTAGCCCGGCCGCGGTCCAGAGAAAAGAGGAAGTCCTCCAGACCGCAACTCGGGGGCTTTGTGATTACGTCGCCTCATGGCCGCGCGTGACAGACGTGGGCCAGTGTCTGTCCGCACCGGCCCGGTGCTGGGTGTTGGGAGGGACCCCGCCGCTGCCTTGGTCCCTTGGGTGAAGGTTACCCTGGGTGCTGGGCGCGGCTGGGGTGCCTCTGGTTGTAGTGTTGGCGGCGGTGCCGGTGCAGGGAGGTTGGGGGCGGATGAGGGCCCCGGCTGTGGCTGGGCCTGTGGGGCCACAGTTCCCTCCACCTGCACCGACGGCTTCGTCTTCTTTCCGACCCCCTTGCCCTTGGCCGAGGGGGCCACAGGCTGGGGGGCGGCTGCGCTGGGTGCGGGGGCGGGGGGATGGGGGTCAGCTGGGGCAGCCCTGGCCGCGCCCTGCTGTCCCTCCGTTGGAGACTTCGCCTGGAGCTGTGGGGGCCCCGGTGCGAATGGTTCGAATGGAGGGGCCCTCTGAAGCTGCGGCAGTAAAGTGGACACTGCCATAGGAGTGGACCTCTGTCTCTTTCTTCTTCCTCGCCTCCTCTTCTTCAGCCCCCCTTGGCCAGGAAAGTTGGCCGGGGGCGCAAGCGTTGTTGGGGCCCGATGTGTGGGTGGCCCCACCACGTGCCAATCCCAGTCAAAGGGTGGCACGGTAATGGGCCATGTGCGTGGGGGTTCCGGGCCCCGCCTTGGAGTGGGGCCTCGGTGTGGCCTGGCGGACAGAGGTTCTGGGGCCACCCGGAACCCCTGGTTGAGTGGCGCCTGGGTCTTCGCAGGGGTTGAGGCTGATGGTGCTGGGGTCCCGCGTGGTGGGGGAGGGGGCCGCTCGCCAGGGAGTGAGATCTTCCTCTTCCTTGCCTCCTCCCGGAACACCGCGCACTGCCTGCTGTTGGCCGCGTGGCGGCCCTTGCAGTTGGCGCAGCTGAGAGGGTCATCTTCGGTGCGGAGGCAGTCGGCTCCAGCATGGGGGCCACCGCACTTCACGCATCGGACGGCGCGGTGACAGTTCACCGATGCGTGGCCAAACTGTTGACAGCGGTGGCATTGGGGCACCGTCGTTTTCCCCCTCCAGGCTTCAACGGTGACCCGCGGCATGTTTAGGAGCTCTGTTATGGCGTACAGTTGGGCGAGCTCCTCTTTTGTCATGGGCCCCAGCTGCACGTGCACCACTGTCTTGGATGCTCTCGGTCTTCTCGGGAGGGGGCGCGCGTAGTTCGCTGGAAAGCCCAGCTCGCGCAGCGCCTCCACGATCATCTCCGGCTCGGTGCCCTCCGGCAAGCCCCGGAGGGCCACTTTCTGGGGTCTCTCTCGTTCGAGCGAGTAGCAGTAAAACTGCACCTGGGGGCATCGCTCCTTTTGTTCCACCAGGTACTTCTGCACCGCCCGGAACTCCACCTCGGACTTTGGCCGGAACCTGAGGCCTTTCAGATACGGCGCCACATTCGGGGTGAACCCCAAGAGCTTTTTTAGTTCACCGAGGTGGGTGGACCAGTTTTCTAGTTGGTCCACCACTATGGGAGGGTACCTAGTGCTCAGGGGCTTGGTTCCGGCAATCTGAGCCGGGGGCTGGGGGGGTGACTTTCTCCCCGCTGCGGGCGGCGGCGATGGTGTCGGCCTGCCGGGCGGCGGCGGCGACGCCAGCATCGCGGCGAACGATGCTGCGGCCTCCGGCGGGGGGGACGGGGGAGACGGCAGGGGAGCGGCGTCGATGGGCACCGACTCGATCTCTTCCAGCGCCGCGTATGATGTCGAGTCATACTGTGGCGCGTCTGGTCTCGCCACCGTTGGTGTCGTCAGCTCTTCTTGTTCGGGTGACTTGGGTTCTTGATTTAGGACAGATAGTAGTGGTGGCGGAGGCGTCACCGTCGCTAACCCTTCCTCCTCGGTTGATCGGGGGCGGGGGCGGGTCTCGGCCGAGGTCTTCTTGGTCGCTTTCTCCTTCGCGACCCCGGTGACCACCGTGAATTTAGGCACGGGGACGGGCTCATTTTTCGCTGCTGCGGTTGCAGGAGGTGGGGAGGGAGATGCTGAGCGGTAATATCTCCTCCTTTTATCTTGGCTGATGGGCTTCGCCCAGCTTACCTCCAGTCTCTTCTGGGGTGCGGTGGTGGTGTCCCGAGACTGAGATGCCCGGCTCACCACGGGGTTGGTGAGCTTCCTCCCGGCGTGGTGTCCCGCGCGCCCTGTTCTCTTTGTGGACTGAGGCACGCGAGTGAGGAACTCTTCGTTCCTATCGATGACCACTCTCTGACGTGCGGAAGTCTCTGTCATCAGGACCGGTTCGCCGTAGGGGCCAATTGCCACCACGACATTGTCTAATTTTGCAATCCGGCCCGTGGGCGTTTTGCCGGATTCCGTTCTAACTCCCTCCGCGGCAGGTGCGGGGCTGAGGAGTGGTGGATGGTCTTGAGGGTCTTCGTCACCCTCCTCGGTCTCTGCGGACCGGGCTGATGGTGATGGTGATGGTGACGCTGTTGTGCGTCTCCTCATCGTGGCTTATTTTAAATATCGCCGATAAGTCAAAATAGTGCATAATTCCGACGCCCTCATTAAAACCAACGAGGGCGCCACACAAGTTTTTAAGTTGGATGCGATGCACTATTTTAAATTTCTTATAACGTGCACAGAGGCACAGGTCGCAGGTAGAAGGCGACCGCTGTGACGTCACACGGTCGAGGCGGTGCTCGGGTAATCGCGAGACTGTTTTGTTAGTATTACACTTGTATAACGTTTGTAGAAATAGTCACTGTCTATACTTGATCACAACACAAACATAACACACACACTTAGATCCGTGATGCGGTTGCGAGCGTTACGCCCGAGGTGACCACCCGGGCGAGTCGAGAACCAAGCCGGGGGAGACTACCGGCTGAACCGGTAGAGGCCCAGCTAGTCCGATCAGCTCACGGGCACCACTTTCGGGCGTATTGGCGTAGGCTTGCGGACCGGTGTGAGAGGTTGGTGCGGGGTGTTGCGGGGTGCGGCCGACGGGCCGGGAGCTTCCTCCGCTTCGCCAAGAAGCGGGCTGAGCTGCCGGAGGCGTCGGGCGCGTGTGAATACACGCGTTGCGTAGTGGGGGTCGGAACGCGGGCTCGACGCCGGCGTGGCGGAGCTCCAGGCGTTCAGACGACTGCGCTGATGTGGCGTAGTGAGATGCGCTGTCGCTCTGCCGCGGGAGTCGACACTACGAGAGTCGTAGTCGTAGTGGACTTTTTCCGCCGGACAGTGGAATAGCGGGGCTCGCTACTGATTATTGGATACGGGCGGCGACCGACACGTCTGTACGGGTCGGACTGTCGCACGCGAATGGGTCTTCTCTAAGATCAAGGAAACTGACATCGGCATAGTCCAGGATAGGTAAAAGTAGAGACTGTGCTGTTTGTTACTCTTTCATACAAAAGCTACTGAAGGAATTTGGATGAAATTTAGTACATAGATAGATAATGCTCTGGAATCGCACATAGGCTACTTTTTATCCCGGGAAAATAACGGGAAACAGGAACTACGCGGGTAAAACCGTGGGGCGCTGGTAGTTTATTGACGTTAATGTCAATAGTAAAAAAAATAAAAGTTAGAATACATAAATAGTGTGCATTTTTTAAAAGTTTTAATATCGTAGTAACGGAAGTGTTCCCCCAGGTGGTCCTACGATACTCTGGCGGCGCGGGGCGGGAGGAACACTGCCGGCAAGCCACGCTGCTCGTCAACCTCGAGCTACTGCCCAGCGTCTCCATCACGCACTGGGACGTCCTACCCGCTGAGATGTGAGTCACTTACACATTACTAACACCCAACACGAATACACCAAATTGGATGATTCTTTGTTTTATGTATTCGTTATTGTTGGGGCAATGAAAATAAAGTGGCCAAGTGCGAGTTGGACTCGCCCATGAAGGGTTCCGTTGCAGCAAGTAACATAATATACATAGTACACATAGTATTTGTAAGTAGTTCGTTGTAACTTTGATCGAAGTTTCAATAATAGTGTATTTATGACGTACTAAAAAAAACTACTCATCAGATCGAGTTCAAACTAATTTTCGTTGGTAGTTTATATGGTAATGTACATCATATATTTTTTTTAGATTTTTCATTCTCTTACTTTAGAAGGTTAGAGGGGGGGGACACACATTTTACCATTTTTGGAAGTGTCTCTGGTGCAAATTATTCAGTTTAGACGAAAATTATTGTAGAAACCTCAACATCATTTTTGAAGACCTATCGATAGACACCCCATACGTGTAGGTTTGATGAAAAAAAAAATTTTGAGTTTCAGTTCTCAGTATGGGGGCCAACCCTAATTTTTCTTTTTTTTTAATTTTTTTGTTCAAATCTTAATGCGGTTCACAGAATACATCTACTTACCAAGTTTCAACATTGTAGTTTTCATAGTTTCGGCAAAAAGTGGCTGTGACATACGGACGGACAGACAGACAGACATGACGAATCTATAAGGGTTCCGTTTTTACGTTTTACGGAACCCTAATAAATGGTGGTACGAAGTTCACCGTGTCAGCTAGTTTGTAATATATTACAAACTTATAGTATTATATTACTATATTACAAACTAGCTGACACGGTGAACTTCGTACCACATTTCTTTTCATTGCCCCTACAATAACGAATACATAAAACAAAGAATCATCCAATTTGGTGCAGTCATTCAAAAGTTATGAGCGTACATACATTTCGATTTACAAAATATTGTGATGGCGGCCATCTTGGATTTGAAATTTGACAACGTGTTAAGTATTTTTTTTATAGTACTAGCGGACCCGACAGACGTTATCCTGTACATAAATATAATCAGGGCACTAAATTTTCCCACTGCTGGAACTCGGGGCCTTCTCTCGCTAGGAGAGAGTCAATACCATTATCCACCACGCCGGCGCAGTATCGGTTACTGGATGAAACATGACCTCGAAATATTCTAGGTAGATGTCGGTTTCCTCACGATGTTTTCCTTCGCCGTTTTAAGTTAGCGGCATTACGCAAATGACGTCGAAAAGACTGTTGCGCGTGGTATTTGAACCCGGGGAAGCTCCGGATCGGCAGTCGCCGATCTACCGACTAGACTCACTTGAACTTAAATTTTTTGTAGTTCAAACGACTTTTGGCGACCTTTTTTACCCAAAAGTTATCACACAACTGGCCAACTTGGGAGATTTTCATTCCCTAGTTTTTTTTAACAAAAAAATCGCCTTTTTGAGGTTCCACACCTTACGTTTAACAAGACGCATCTCCCAGAAATTGAGTTAAACGCAGCTTAAGAAGTTTTAAATTCATCAATTTAATAAAATTAATGATAACTCTTATCTATCTCTCTCATAATTGCCATTGTCGAATGTTACTTCCAGTCCGTCTCAACTGTACCTAGTCCTCGACGTCACGAACCTGACGTCAGAAGAGATGGACCTCCACTACGCTCCCGGCAAGCACATTCTGATCGAGAGCAAGGAGTCGCGCCGCGTCCCGGTGCCTCTTGACCGCTGCCCCTTCAACACCAACAAGATACCTGATGACGGTGAGTGTGATGTCACATATTACGCTAAAATGTTTACTTTTAAAAAAGCAGAAACTGTTTTAATTGGCCCTTGAGAATCCTAGTAATATTTTCCAAACCCAGTGTTTTCGATTCGCGAGTTAAGCCCTAATTACACTTGGCTAAATTTAGTGCCTGAATTCAGAATAAAGTTAAAAGCAAGCAATTCTCGCTTCTGAATTCTGTATGCTAGCCGAAAGCTGCCACACTTCACCGAATTCAACAGCGACCAAATTAATTAAAAATGCGAAAGTGGTTTGGTTATTTTTAATGCAAATTTTGTAGTGTAAGGACTTTGCAGAGTCTGCGTAGGAAAGTACCATACTTTTGCCAGTTATTCTACTGCCAAGCAGTAATATGAAAACATCACTGTGTTTCGGTTTGAAGGACAATATTTCCAGAGAAGTTACGGGGCATAGAGATAAATCATCTTGTGTCTCTGGGGACGAGCGCATTGCAGTGATAGGTAATGATTTGGATTTGGATGCTTCATGTTCCAATAGCTGTGTGTTATTATGGGCAGGCATGTTGCTTACCATTATGCAGATGTATAAAAATAATTTGATTGATTGAAAAACTATTTTTATTGTTCAAATGATACCTACTTACAGTATAGGAAGTATAATATATCTATAATAATAAACAGTATAATATTAATGTGAAATTAGATTTTTGACGCGCCTGGAAAAAAACTTGAGTGTGAATTTTTCACGACGCACGCCCATCGTATAAATCTGTCATAATGAAAACGCTAATTGTCATATTGCAGAGTCATCAGAATCCAAATCGACGAGCACGGGAACGTCAAACAACACCCTCGAGTTGATGTGTGCGGAACACATCACTGAACACACAGAGCTGCGCTGGCGGCTGCTTCAGTCGGACATAGCGGGCCGCGCCGGCGTCAAGGGCATCACTCTCTCGCAGGCGATGATGGACATCGTACGCATGTCGCCACTCGACTGGGGTACGTCATCTACTATAGCTATCTATGGTCGTAATATGAAAATGAAAAAACGTTTATTGTGCCAAAACAAAACATACATATAATAAAAACACATGAAAAAAGATATACGACGTAATGAAGTAGGCATCTGCCTAACACACACAATTTGAATCTTCAAAGTGTGTTAGTGTGCACTGGACCCCACACTAGGGTGACCCGAGTTGTGGGAATCCAGGCTCCTTCTATACATTGCTTTGATCAAGTAGGTACTTATTGAAGTAAATAAAATGAAAACAAAATTAGGCAACATGTTTTTTAAGCAATGATCTAGAAATATGTAAATGCTCATACGGAGCGGGTATCATAAAACATAATTATTTATTATACTCGTATAAAGCTTGACCCGTTCCCGTTCCCGTTGTTTTATCGGAATAAAAAGTAAAAAGCATTTACTAATTTCTATACACTCGATAGATGGCGGTAGTTGTTATGTAAAACTCGCAATGCAAAATCACTCTGTCTGAGCCGAACAATTTGATGCGGTGGTGCAATCTTTATAAGTTTACAAACTTTCGCATTTCTAATTTTGGAGACGTGATCCTCGGATCACGTTCGTTTAATCTCATGAACTCTAAAATAGGTATATACCTTCTACCTTACCTTATTATTATACCTTCTACTCCTCTTGTCGTTTCATAGATTTACGGCTAAAAGGAAAACAAATAATTTATAATTTCTAGAATTTGTTATGTATAAGTTTGATGTCGATCGATGTTTGTCTGCCTGCCTGTGTCTGCATATGTCTGTCTATGACACTGTCGGTTTCAAACGGGTCGACAGTTTTTGATGCGGTTTTTTTAATATTGGAAAGCCGGTTTCCTTGTGGTGGTTCTTAACTATGTTTTGTTAACATGGATTCAAAATAGCCGCCTCCCCAAAATGGTGCAAATATGATTAATATGGGAATCAAATGAAAAAGCCTGACTTGTAGAATACTGTACACTATAATAAATTTCAAATCCAAGATGGCCGCCACCACAAAAAGTTCGAATCACTTTTTTTCACATCTCCCTTAATTATGGGTATCAAATGAAAGAGGTTGACTAGTAGAATACTGTAACAAAGTTCAAATCCAAGTCGGGGGTATTTTTTTTTAATGTTGTTTTTGTGTATTCTTATACAGAAGTAAGCGTGAACAAGCAACACATCAAGCCGCAAGAGGAATACGCGTGCGCTGCGGGCGAGTGTCTCTCGCTGGGCGTGGCGGTCGCTAACCATCTGAGCCGACCGTTGCACAAGCTGTGCCTATCCGTGCAGTTCTACCAGGACCACAACAACGGCGTGCTCAATTACAAACTGGACAATCGAGTCGCTACGGCGGGAAATAACAAGTTTGTATTATTTTACTCTTTATATCAAATAAATGAAGTGTGTGTCCTTGTGTACTCGTATGCACGAAGGAATAGGGATGTCAATAATTTTTCGGAATGGTTTTTATTTGAAGATTAACGCATGTTTACCATTTAAAAAAAAAAAAGTATTTACAATAGTAGAGTAATCTTGAATTTTCCCACTAAAACACTAACGATTGACATGACGTCACTACCCGCAAAACATTGTTTTCGATTCATGACTTTATGTACAGTTTATGTGTTTTCTTAGTTTTACTTGAATACAAACAATCAAAACCGCCGCGTCGTCGGTAAAATCGCAAACTATAATAAAAATGCAAAGAAGGAGACAATCTAGTCAGTCTTCGACAGCTTGTTTTGTGACTAGTGACGTAACGAGCCATATTGGTGTTTGCAGTCACGTGACAACATATTAAAAATAGTATTTTAAATAATTTATAATAAATTTACTAAGTAATATTAAATTACAAAAATGTGATTTTCGATATTCTATTAATACAAACTGTCATAAAATTACCACTAAACATTGGTTTGTGATTAGTGTTAACGTCCCTATTTTTATTATTATTCTTTAATTTGTAGCGTTCCGTACATCGAAAGGAAAAAACCGAACCCTTATAGGATAACTTTGTTGTCCGTCAGCCCGTCGGACTAACAAGATCCTTTTTCTCAGGAACGCGTAAAGGTATCTAGATGAAATTTATATCAAATACTCAAGTCTACCGTCCGTTGAAGCAGTGAAAAAATAAAACTTCTAAGCCAACGCAATCAAAAGATCCAGCCGTTTAAGCCGCAAATTTTCGACACTCGCAAGGGAATCAAAATCTACAGAGTATTTCCCGTGAACTCAGAATCTTGAAACTCCTGGTATGAAGCGTCTTATAGCACAGATAAAGAAAAAAATTGCGATAATTTATTTTAAGTTACATGAAATAATAAAAACATTTTTCGAAATTTTAAATTAAAAAATACCATAACATTTAGTTATAAACATACAGGTTGGTACGGATTCCTCGGTGCCCGAGTCCGACTCGCACTTGGCCGTTTTTTTTTAAATAAGTATTATCAGAAACGTTAACAAGTTGGCTAGGCCGTAGACGGCAACTACCAGGGCCGGGCTTAGCCATCTAGGCGCCCTAAAGGACAACAATACACTATGTTGAAATACACAAGGTTATTAAGATTTTCCAGCGCCCTTGTAGTATCATCTAGGCACCCCGGGCGAGCCATGCCTCAGGCGCCCTAAAGGACACAACAATACACTTTGGGGAAGATGAAATACACATAGGTTAAGATTTCCCAGCGCCCTTGTAGTATCCGGCGCCCCGGGCGACCGACCCCGTCGCCCCACCCTAAAGCCGGCACTGGCAACTACCATAGCCTTTTGTCGTATTGAATTTTATCGGTGTGCGTGCGCATCGTAAACGTTCACTCTGTAAAGACATTTGTCAGCCAACTTCACCATGTCGTTTTCCCAGCTGTCGGTGCGAGCGCATCGTTAAAAAAATTGGTTGCCTATAAAGTCTGTCTGGTTTACGGACGACAGTTTAACGTGACGTTCGTTTCGAGTGACGTCACTTGATGGTACGATTTTTTGACGTGATAACGTCTTATAATTCGATGAAGCCGGCTGCACGCCCGCAAAACATGACGTCATGTAACGTTACCGTGTTACCTCGCCTTATTACTTTTCGCACCATCTAGTGAGTGAAATGTGTATTACGTTCAAGGAGTCTGTCCATGTTTTAGAAAAGCGACGATATGAAGTTAAGAACTTGTGCTAGTACAATGATGTACCCAGAGATGGCGCTTTGAACAGCTTTTCAAAAAGCTTCAGTATGTTTTACTTAGATGGCGCTTAACACAAATTCCATCAGTATTTTCTTAAGACGTTGTCAGGTTCAACTATCGTCAGTAAACCGACTTTACAGACAACCATTTTTTTTTTAATTGGCAGTCGTAGGAACTGCCGATATATAGTCATAATGATATATAACTCAGAATTTGATAGCTCACTTTGGAAACTACTCGGGTAAAACCGGATGGTGTAGCCATGACCATGGCCATCTAGAAATGCGTCAGCATTTCTAGATAGCCAATGGGAAACGTTGATGCATTTCTAGATGGCCAATAGCCATGGTCCCGAGTTCACCCGAAAATTTCTTATCATTCCCGAGCGTGACGCTAGAATTCAATTCACGGCCACGAAAAATCTGTCTGTGCACCAAATGAAGTTTTCACTTCAAAAAATACGTGTCCCGTATTTTTCTATGATCTAGCTGACGGACTAATTAATTAGAATATATTATTTATGACCCAGTCTTCATTTCTTTTTCAGGATCGTACTTACGTCACTGCCCGAATCAGCGAAAGCTTACCACGAATGCACCGTCGTGTTTTTAACGCCAGGCGAATACAAGATCGACATCCAATGCTCGACCACGGAGCCCATGGACGAAGTCGTCCTTAAGGACATCGACCATCCTTCCATTATTCAGCCGTGCGCTACAGAAACCAGCCACGTCTGGAGATTTATTCCCCCCGTCGCTATAAGTGTCACAGATTAGAAAAGATTGCTTATGAAAAAACAATAAACATAGAAACAAATAAATCGTCATCCATTCAAGTAAACAAGATTAAAGTCAAATATTAAAAACTATTACATTGTTGTTTATAATTGTTTCATACATTCAGGATCATCGCGCAATCTCATTTGAGAATTTTATTATATTATTTAGTCACACAGATTGTTTTGCCTTTGTAGGCTATTTATTGTCTTGATGTATTGTATACTGTATAGATCTATGTTAGTTATTTGTCATGGTGTATAGTAAGTTTCATAATTGTAGGATATACTTATGATTAATTATTTTACAATAAAACATTGTATTTATCACATTTTGACTTTTTTCTTACCGTTAAATCTGCACCGACCGCTTGGTTTTTAATCCCGGACGCTAATCAACCATCACCTCTGGGATACTTCACCTCCAGGAACCATCGCCTGTAGGACCTATGACCTCCAGGAACTATCACCATCAGGATACATCTTCTCCAGGAACCATCACATCCAGGATCCATCACTTCTAGGAACCATCAACTTCAGAAACCACCACCTCCAGGATCCATCACCTCCAGGATCCATCGCCTCCAGGATCCATCACCTCCAGGAACTATCACCTTTAGGAACCATTACCTCCAGGATCCATCACTTCATAGATCCATCACCTTCATAAACCATCACCTCTTGGAACCATCACATGCTGGTCCCATCACCGCAAGGACCAATCACGACCAGGATCCGTAACCCAACCCCGGGAACTATCACCTTCAGGATCCGGGGATTCTGGGCACCCATGGTACCAAGGCTGCCACCAGCGCCTGGAATAGCGGATCCGCCGGGTCTAGGGGCCGTTTCTTGTATGTGTCTTTCTTGTATTTGCCATAGTCACCACGCTTGGCAGGCGGGTTGGCGACCTCGGGGCCAGCCCTTTGCACCAGTGACGCCGCTGCCCGTCACTTGCCTGGTTAGGATTTAGGACTGGCTTTTAAATGAATATACCGCAATTGATTTGGTAGTCAGAATCTCGTTAGTTGCCAGCAGGGTGCACCATGTGCAGGGGAGGTTGACATTTGAGGAAGCTAGATAATAAGCGCTTCCCCCTTACACCGTTTTGGGTGTATTCTGTAAGAAACTATGCGGAATACCTTGCCGAGAATGCCGAGAAACTTGTTAGTCTGAGGGAACGGTCAGATGATTGAGGCGCTGGTAGTAAAATTTTACATACAGTAGCAGTATCAGCTTTAGGTGCCTCACAGGCAGCAGCTGCATTTAAAAATCGAACATTCATAGCATTTACGGCGTCTTTTGGCGAACTAAACTTTAACTAAATGCCGTTACAATCGTCTACGATCTCGGAGAAGTTCAACCAAGGGGTATTGTTTTTCCATGTTCACGACTTACGTCCGTATTTACTACTACATAAATATAATGATTTGTTTTAGACCTTCAAAGTCGAAATGTATTTCCTGCTGAGATCGCTATTAGGTAACTTATCTATCCCCAGGAAATTAGCCAACTAATTTCGAAATATCAACTATACTTCCGTTTTCCCACCGATCTTCTCTGACACCATAAAAAAAATATGCAAAAAGTTAAAAGAGGAAACAAAGTATTAAAGCGGCTGCACTCCTTGACCATTAAAGTGCACCTCACTAATATCAGAGGATTGCACTCCAATCTCACGGCAGTCCATCACCATCTCGAGACTGATCAGCCGTCACTTTTGTTCCTAACGGAGACGCAGATAGGTTGTCCGTCGGACGTGGCGTAATCATACCCTTTTTTTTTAATTCCTCATTTTCTAAAAAACCTTTTACTGGTTACCCTTTACCAACGCATTTAATTGAATAAAATCTAAACTAACACGAACAAATTTAATCTATTGGCATTTTTTTATTTTTTTTTACTTTATTAGGTTTACACTTGACCGCCATCTCGCCTAATGTTAAGCGACGATGCGGTCTACGATGGAGCGTGTATACCTAGAAAAAAAACTGATTCACTCTCGATTTGAAGACACAAAGATTGTAACCATCGGGGAAAACCCACTCAGGCAACGTATTTCACAGCCTCCTAGACGTTCTTATCACAAAAGTAGAGTCATATCTCTTCGTTCGTGTCCTTGGAACATCAACCATGAAACCATGTTACTTTATTGACCTACAAGCATTCCGATAGAAAATAGGAAGATCATGCAAATCAGTCGCACACTTACCAAAGTGTATCAGATAAAAAAAATAGCAGTCATAGCAACTGCCGATAGAAGTGAAAACTTATAACTGAGAATTTGATAGGAGGCGCTTGTAAGTCTTTCACTTAGTTGTCAAAAGCGTTAGACATAATGGGACTGAATTCATTCAATTTGCGAAAGCACGACTTATTGTAATTAATAATAAACTACTTTATCCATGTACTCATTTAATTCGAATGAAAAATATATCAAAACATAAAAATTTCAAACAAATTCGTAAACCTGATGAAAGACAAAATATATTTTTTTTAATTTATTCATGGATATGGATACATATGGATACTACCCTTTCAGCCGAGATAGTATCTCACTACTTAGTCTGTGGATAAAATATTGTCGTATCAGTGTTGCTATTTATATCTTTGAATTTCCTTTCTACTTTGGCTTAGGTGGTGTCTATTACATAGGAAGTTCTAAAGATTTTTACTGAAAATGGATTGTGATCAGTAACGGTTTTTGAAGTGAAAACTTCTTTAGGCGCGCCTTGACAGATTTTTCGTGGGCTGTGAATTGAATTCTATCGTTACGCTCGGGTATGATAAGAAATCTTCGGGTAAACTCGGGACCATGGCTATTGGCTATCTAGAAATGAATCAGCCAATGGGAAATGCTGACGCATTGATAGATGGCCATGCCATGATGCCCAAGCCACGCCCTCCGGGTACACCCGTGTAGTTTCCAATGTAAGCTATCAAATTCTGAGTTATATGTTTTCACTTCTTTCGGCAGTTCCTATGACTGCCAATTTTTTTATTACATTATCAACTGAATTGGCCATTTTTATTCCCAATATTTTAAGAGTTTGACACAAAAGGTAAGAAGAAAAATTGTTTTAGCATGAAATTCCTTCATGTATTGAGGGGTTTTTATAGAAGGTAGACATACCAAACTAATCAGCTGAGCTAAGAAGAGAAGTATCTAAATTTAAGTATATAAATAATTGATGTGTTAACGAAAACATTTTATATTATCACAAATAATTTGGATTCGATTTTTTCCTTGAAAATGGGGAGGGGTTTCGTTGTGATTACACTTTTAAGAGTCTATGGTAGACACTATGCTAAAATTTTACAATTTCACAAATAATTTAGATAAGACTTTTTCCTTGAAAATGGGGAGGGGTTTGATTGGGGTATGCTTCCCTATTGTGATTACACTTTTGAGAGTTTATGGTAGAGACGGATCTTGCTGCATCTACACTATCGCCATCTACTGCGTATGGTGGAACTATTTTTGTCTCGTCGGAAGCTCGGAAGCCCCCTAGAGTCCATTTCACGAAAGAAGTCCCGCGGACAATTGTGGAACTAAATTTGACAGATGGGGAGTTCGGCCATGTTGTCGTTTGTCGATGTTATCAAGGCGCGTTTGTTGTGGTAGATATTTTGTGAGTGTATTATTGGATTAGTGCGTTATAAGGTTTATTTACTATGCCAAAAGTTGTAAAAAGTGCAGGTCGAGAAATGATATTAAAGGTGAAGGAGTTCTGTGAAGCGGAACACAAGAATCGCGGCGTTTTAACCCGTGAGGAGGCGCGCCTTAAAACATTACACGGATGGGCGCGCGCGAGCAATTCGCTCACGCTATTTCAAATGTCATTATCTACAAATTTGTCATATTAATTAATTAAAAACTGGTTCATTTGAGTAAAACGACATTATATTTACTATAAAATAGGCGTTTTACTAAAAAAAAATAACAAAAATGCAGTTTCTCTGCAAAATTAAAAATCCTATAAACCATGGTTGACTTTTTTGGCAGTCTTAAAGAAAAAAATTGTAAAAAAATTAAAATAGCATATAATAAAAAAAAAACACTCTTCCATCAAATCTTGACAAGTGTGCCTCTCATAAGACGGTTGACACAAGAACGTGACGTGCTCCGTGCAGAGTAATTTATGACCCGAAGTACACGCTCTTTTAGACCGTCTATTTTTCAATCTGAGGCATATGGCACAAAATCCACTTGGTCCTGGCCCTTCTTGAGCGTTGGGAACAGGTACAAAACGCTTCATCAAAAATTTGAGATCATATAAAACATTTTGCATGTAAATTCGTCGTGAAATATGTGGTTTTACCAGCTCCAATGCCACTTGTTTTAGGAAAACACGTTGAAACGTCATCTGCAGTTTTGTCTGAAGATTGCTTGGTATCAGTTTCTTGAGGACTTTGTATGACGGAACAGTCGCTTTCAGGGCTATCAACACGAGTGTGGTCTTCATCATCAGGTACCGAATGATCTTCAGAAAGCTCGCCCAGCCACGAAGAAATTTGAGCATCTTGTCTTTCATATCTATCGCCCATTGTACTAGTATTTGTTAGCTAAAAAACCAAATAAACATTCCATTACAATATAATTTTGATTGTAAAATCATATGATGTAAAGTACTAACAGATTTGTTAACGTTCAAACCCACATTAAAAGTAATAACTGTAAAACAAAATACAAATTATGAAGAAAAAACTACTTACGTGGATGGGCGCGCGATGAGCAAAACGCCGCGCAGCGGTTCACACCTCCAACAAACACTTCACTACGCAGCCACCGCGACACAAAGCGGCGCGTGAGTTGCGTCAGGGGAGAGAGGTTGAATAGTTAGGAAGATACCTAGACGCTTGACGCGCTATGAAGTCCGTAGTAACAAAAATATTCTGAACGAAGTTTTGTGTGAGCAAAATGCTCATAGCGCGCCTTCTCACGGATTAATACCATTAGACAATGTTCGCAAAAGAGTCGCCGCCATGACAGGTAAATTTTGTGGCTGCCATATTATACATATTTTTTCCCGATTGATTTATAGATTGGAGTTAAGTTTTTTTTAATGCACGATTTTTATTAAGGAAAATTTGAAAAGGAATTAACACAACACAACAAAAAGGACAATGCCCACGTCCCATACATTGAAAAACCTGGCCAACTTTTTTTGATTCTGAAAGTGTATAGAGATGAATAGTTTCTAATTAGGATTGTTAATGCTTCTATAAACGTCTACTGTTGGTGTTTTTCATTTCCTAAATACCAAAAATGAGTTACAGTTAAACGAAAAGTAAGGTTATGTTTACTGTCAAAATATTTTAGAATTATGTTTTCTTTTGGATTAGAACAGAAAAGAAAAGAAAGAACTATGGTATTGTCTTTCAAAACATATTTCTTATGAGAATAAATAGGAATAATAGTACTTCTAACTACCAACTGATTACCATAAAATAGATCTCGGATGGAATTATCATAGGCTACATAAGGCTACTAACTAAGCGCAGTGCATGTTCTAATAATTTGTGACACTGTCTTGTTATATGTTAGGCACATGTCTCACTCATCCTATCATTGTTTACTTAAAAAAAATACTTAAATCAGTGTAGATAATACTGTTCACCGATATATTTCTACTGAATCTATGTTCAAACCAATGCAATAAAGGAGAGATGATAAATAAAATATATTGTTTGCGATTATATTATATATATTTCTCATTTGATAATAATGTTAAACAATATTTAATAGCCCAAAACTACTACATAGCCAAAATACCCTGCTCGTGGATTTATGTGGTCCTGCTGTCTGGCCATCCTAGAAATCTCACGAAGAACTCTGCAATGCAAGTACAGCAATACTGAAAGATGGCCTCTGCTGGCTGTCCTTATCATTTTCAATTAAAATATACATATTATATATATTCTATTTGCTTCAGCAGTAGTCAGCTTGTGTCTGTCTTCTATTATAAGCAACTCAGGGTTTTAAAATTGGTAATTGCAAATGTTTTGTAGCAAGTTAGCGCTCTCCCCGAATTTCCTGTAGAGTATGAATACTTAATTTGCATAGAAATATTGTCACAGAAGGGAATATCTTCATTGTGATATAAATATTTCATTATTTTTGTATTCAAGACAGTGGCCTTAGGAGGTCCATAACAATCGAACGTTTCCATCAGACAACACAAGGATATATATGGTTTTATGTAATTATTACCACAATTATGTAAGTAATAAGGAGCACTGAATCACATAATTCCCAGTTTTGTAAAAACCAATTTAAACAAGAAGAAAACCAAAGTTAGGAAGAAAACCATGCATTTTGCTTGTTTACTTTTTTTGATTTGTCAATTTGACATTGATCTTTGACCAATTTGGATTTGGTGAAAATTGCATGCCACCTTTTTCCTCGTTTACATTACCAAAACAAGCGTTTCTTTGTCGCCGTATTTATATATATCGTTATTTAAATATGTAAAAGTAGTAAATAAACGACATTGTGAAAGAAATTGATATACATAATATCCATTTTCAATTTAAATCTAACGCGGATCACTAAAACAAAACGCAGGTACCGTTTCGTTATTGCAATATTTTACAAGTCAGCTTTGTTGGTAAATGGTAGGTTTAATTTAAACAAATGCAAATTATTTTATTTTGGAATGTTAGAAAGTTATATAACTTCGCACACGAGTACAACAAAAAATCACCAATTTTTTAATATATAACTCATATGTCTACACGACAACTATTTTAGCGGGTCAAAAATGGGCATTGTCCTTTGTAAAGTTATATTCAACTATTATGTAATTAGATACGGAAATAGTCATGGTTAGATTTTTTTTTTAATTGTTCATTTTATTGCAGGTGTGTCAGAGAAAACTGTAACGAGAGTTACAAAAGAAGGCGCAACAGCGGCGAGTACTTCTAAAGTTATCATCACCCCAGGGAAGAGTCGCCCGCATCCCAAAAAGCTCGACTTGGATGGATTTGATTTGTGCGCTATACGGCAAAAAATTCATAGTTTTGAAGTGAAAACTTCTTTAGGAGCGCTATAGACAGAATTTTCGTGGGCTGTAAAATGGATTCATCAATCGTCACGCTTGGATATGATAATGGATCGGATCGGATATGAAATCTTCGGGTAAACTCGGTACCTCGGCCAGGTAGGTACCAGGGTAACAGAAACAGTAAAGAGTTTCGATTATCTACCTCCAACAGCCCAGCGTTTATATCCAGATACCAGAACAACAGAAATATAAAAGAGTTGCGTTTGCCCCTAGGTACCAGTACCAGGGCAACATAAACAGTAAAGAGTACTCTATATTCTGTATAATTACGTTGATATAAAACTAGATGGCGCAACCATCGATTTAGCTGGCGGTGTTGAAATTATGTGAATGTACATAGACCTAGACCTACGATGGTTTAACAAATAATTTGTCTTCTGACAAGGTGATAAATAGATTAGACAATTCAATTAAGAGTGAAATCATTTGAGTCACAAGTTTTCACTTCTATCGGCAGTTCCTATAAATGCCAATTTTTTTTTTTTTATGTTGTGAAGAAGGAATTACCTACATTGGCTAAATTACGTGCAGCTTTGAGAGAAGACATAAATTATCAAGGAAGTATCACAACATTGCACCGTATATTGCATAGCATCGGTTTCAAGTATAAGCGATGCCAATCGAAACGTAAATTACTAATGGAACGTTATGATATTACTGCATGGCGTTCAAGATATTTGGAGAGAATCCGAAGAAATCGCAATGTGGAAAAAAAACCTGTAGTCTATTTAGACGAGACCTATATACACAACACTTATCATGCCAAAAGTTGCTGGCAAAGTGAGGAGGACCCTGGGGTGTTCGTGTCAGAGTCATCAGGGAGTCGTTGGATAATTGCTCATGCAGGAACTGAAAATGGTTTTGTTAATGGTGCATTGTTAATGTTCAAATTCCAATCCAAATCCTCAGATTACCACGATCTCATAAACTCAACAAATTTTTTGAAATGGATGAGTGAGAAAGTCGTTCCTAACCTACCTGAAAGGTCACTTGTGGTAATGGACAACGCTCCGTATCATTGCACTCAAATAAATAAAGCACCTACAATGTCAAGTATTAAACGTGACATGCAGGAATGGCTGCGAGGAAAGGGAGTATATTTTGAAGATACTTGGACAAAAGCTGTATTATTTGGATTAATTAAGCAAAACAAAGGTCCACCTACATATGCCGTGGATGAATTATTATAATCTCACAATCATGAATTGCTAAGATTGCCGCCTTACCACTGTGATCTCAATCCGATCGAATGATGTGCGATCGAATGTGTGAAAAATGTGGAGCCTTGTAAAGAGACGGGTAGCGGATAAAAACGTGGGCCAAGATCCAAAAGAAATTGTACGCCTAACAGAAGAGGCTTTCGAGTCTGTTACAGCGGAAGATTTTCAATGTAAACATGTACAGCATTTGGAGGAAGAATATTTAAAAAATGATGGTCTTATGGATGAAGAAATAGATCGATTTATTATATCTACGGCTAGTGATAGTGAAACAGAATCTGATTCTGTTTCTATTCACTATTCTGACAGTGATCATAGTATGACCGATCATAATTATTCAATAAAACTTTGAATAAAACTTTTTAAATGTTATTTTATTTTTCTAATTTGAAGTTGGTTGAACATCTATATTTCCATTTTGTATTTTAGAAATTACAGGAAGATTAATTTTTCACTAATCTGACCTTAGCAGTATAAACATCAAATAGGTACCTATATAAAAAATATATTCTATTAAAAACATTTTTTTTCTTATCTAACTGTTCGAGTACGAAGTTAATAAAATGAAACTAATGAACTATAAATTATTTCCCCTGATTTCCCCATACCATATAAATTTAACCGTGGCAACATTATGTCGCGCGTATACAGCGGTGCGTCCGCGGGACTTCTTTCGTGAAATGGACTTTACAAATATGCTTCGACTTTGTTGCGATCTTAAATACAATATACTTGGATTTGTATTGATCAAATAATTATATACTATCTTATTTTAAACGTTTTAGAACGTAATAGTAGGATGATAGAAATATGATTTTTAGTACTAGCAATTTGATCTGTGTTTCTCAAACTCTCAATTTTGACATTCGTACTTTCGTATTTCTTTTCATCAAATTATTCTTATCAAGGACGCGCCTATTTCTAACATACCCCATTGTGAAAATGCCCATTTCCATTATCAGCTAGTTGACTTCGGGTTCGCGGCATTTCGCACAGATCTTGTCACTATAAAAGTATTCAAGTAGGGACTAATTGTACTTTATCTATTTTTGACAATCATTTGTAATTTTTAATTGTAATGTAATATGATTATAATGTAATGTACATTGATTTTTATTATAATGCATTTTAAATTGACGTCTAATATGTTGTAATTATTGACTTATATTTGTAATATTTGAATTTTTTGAGTACGACATGTAACTACTCGTTTGTATGAGTATGACTAAAGAGCTCGGAGAAAAAGGTTTCTTGTGTCGTAACGCGTTGAGAGAAAATCGCAAACCTCTAAATATGTACATGTTCCAAATTACGCTGTTTACCATCAAAACCATGCATAATTTTCACTCTAAAATGACATAAATATTGTGTTATTTTGATCGACACTTTTCAATGTGTTTCCAAAATATAACGTCATAGGGTTATGATCAGTTTTGGGTAGTACGAGGACAATTCAAACAAGATGTAATTATCGTTAAACTAAAAGAAACGTTTTCATAAAACGATACCTACATCTCTAAAGTACCTACTTTTCTAAGTCACTGGTCCTAGTGTTACATTCTTCGCCGAACTCAAATGCTTTGCTTTCCTTTTTTGACGTGACAACGTCTTATAAATTGGTTTGCCGGGTGACACTTCAAGAAACTGCGTTACGCTCCGCTCACGTTATGCGCTCACAATGAGAGCGAGTGAGAGGGACGCGTGCCTTTCACTTTTTATGTCTGTCTCTCTCGCTCTTAGGCGGGCTAACCATGCCCGAGTCGCCGATTCGCTTTTACCACTCAAAGTCGTGGTCACGTAAAACTTTCGCCCGTATACCGACTTTACAGGCAACCAATTTTTTTTACGTGGGTGAAATACATATGTTTACGTATGACCGCCATACTCTCATTATGAAATGAGAGGAGATCTCCATTTTCCCTCGAAACCCGGGTGGTTTTCGGTTATTGGCATCATGGTCATCGCGTCGTTGTTGAAATATAGATGTTTTTTATTTGCCAATGCTTCCCGAACCATTCTTACGCAGTAATGACATTCGGTAGATAAAACCTTCGGGTCGTGGATCTCGATAATGACCAGTTTTAGCATCAATAAAATGTTCTGCAATTGCAGATTCTTGTGTCTGACGACTTTTACAGCGGCAATGTGTTAATTATTGCGAGTCCCAGCAGTGAGAATGTTTAATTGGCTGTTTATGCTATGCATATGTATTTAGCCTTGTTATGCGACGAAAATTTAAAAGGGCAAGCAATGAACGGTACCATTATTATCTATTCTATGACGGTACTACGAACTATCTTGTAAAATAAAAGTTGAGAAAAGCTGGTCTGTCATATTCAGAGTGACATTGATTTGTTTACATTTTATTCACCGGTATTTGGAACGATAGTCTTTAGTCTGTGACTCTGTGATTGTGTGATTTGTTTTTGTTGGTTGGCTTATGGCTTATGAACGGTGTGCTTATGGTTATGGCTTGAAGTTGTAATTGTAACTGTTGGAAGTTGTTTTTCACCAAAATAGTTTAAAAAGCCACATTGTTACCTTCTATTTCAGATAATTTCATACGCCACTATTTAAAGTATGGCTAATAACCATTGTGTTGTCGAAAATTGTAAAGTAACGATTTACAACAAAGGACCTGGCATAACATTCCACTCGTAAGCATTATCATTTATTTTTATTTTACATGTACATACATCGCTTCGGTAGTTTGATCACATGATAACAATATTTTATGTAAATAAACCTATGTTGTTCACTAGAGTCACTAGACCATCCAAGAAGGAAAGTAATGTTTTTATAAAGGATTTATGATATGTGCAAAAATTTAAGTATGTCATCTCTACAGTCTGAAGGAAACAAAGTGTGGATGTCCCAAGAAATAAATCTTTCAAGAGCATGCGTTACCTACCAACCTGCTCTTGGCCAGCGTGGTGAATTACGCCTTCACTGTCCTAGTCAGAGAAGGCCGTGTGTTAATAATATTTCTCAGCTGTGTTAATAATAATGGGCTGTAAATTTTATTAATTTTTGATTTTCAGATGCCCAGCAAATTATGAAATGAGATCTAGATGGATGAAAGTACTTAAAAACAAATGTCACTCTCTAGACTGGAATAAAAGTAAAATCTGTTCTAAGCATTTTGAGAACAAATTTATTGATTCTCAACGAAGACTGAAGGAAAATGCCATACCATCATTATTTGGTCCATATTCAAAGGTAAATCTTTCATGTTTCAAGTAATTTGTAATTACAAAGACTTAAAAATAATTGGAAAGATACTTCAATTTTATTTTTATTGTCTATTTGTCATTATCATTTCACTAAATGCATATGGAAATGAATGGTACAGGGTATAGAAACATTTTTTTGCATTTTCCTGTCGCTTTATTAGATTATTTTAGAATACAAAATGAATAATATGACATTCAACAGTTTAGCTAAGCTGTGGCACTGCTGAGTGCAACTAGAGTCAGTAAATCTCTTGGTAGTCCTGTAGAACATTAATTATAGTTTTAACAGTTTCCTGGTGAATTATGCTTCATCAGTTAATTCTATTATAAACTGTGTTCCAGTTTGAAAGGCAATGTTTCCAGAGAAATTACTGGGCATAGAGATTCATCTGACACATCTCTGGGTGACAAGTGCAGTTTAGTGCTAGATAATAATTTGGACTCTTTATACTCCCACAGCTATTTGATGCTTCTGTTATGGGAAGTACTGTTCTGCTCTTCCCATCCTTCTATACTGTAGAAAAAAAACTTGCTGTTTTACATCTACTAAAGTTTTAAGTAACATTATTATTTAATTTTCAGAGTGAACTTCTGGCCAGATCAAAAGTAGAGAGATTATTAACCAAAATGTCTCAAGCTGAACTAACTGCAGATGTCAAAACCAGCTACTCGCGCTTGAAAGAACCTTCTAACTTAGATGTCTTTGTCAATGATGACCTAAGATGCAAACCAGATGCTCCTATGGAGGCAAAACTATGGCTTATGGTCAAGAAACAGGACAACTTGATCACAAGACTGATGGATTTGGTCGTCCAAACCAAGAAACATGTAGATATACTGCAGAATAGAGTTGAGGAGTCAAAAACTCAAAAGAAGGAACAGGAGCATGATGTTGAGTCTCTGAAATACATTGTCAAATGCTTACAGGAGAAACACGCCACTCTCGAAGAACAGATTGAGATATTGACTGCTGTCGAGTCTAGATAAGATGCCTTTATTTAATGCTTTCTTTATTTTTTAATTATAGATTTAACCATCTTAATTATGAGTAATTATTTTATATGATTTTGTGTAAAATACTAAATGTCATATTTAAATCAGCTTATTTTCCTTTAGATATAACCCAAGACACTGAAATAAAATAATACAGTTTAACTTTATTATACATATACATATTTGTACTGCAGAATACTATACATACATATATAAATGTAAACAATCATTGTTAGCAGTGGCTTCACTTACTGATGATGCCATAACTACAGATTTTATTTAATTGAGCATAATCAGCCTGCTATCACAGTGTAATACTGTGCCGCTATGTTCCCACTGTTGGGGCAGGGAGTTCTTTCTTATGGAAAGAGTCATAGTATAATCTACTTAGGTTAAAAATGTCCATGAAAATGTTTTTCGTAGAACATGACAATATATATATCCTGGGTTCAGCACCTGATTGGACTATTTTAATGGACACGTATGAAAAGCACTACAAAATCCCAGAGGATGTGGGTGTTTCGTCATCCAGACCGGACATTTTCCTTTTTTCTAGGGCTACGAAACGCATAGTCCTGGTAGAACTTACCGTACCGTGGGAAACTAATATACCTAAAGACCACGTGATGAAACAAAATAAGTATTACGACCTACAAAATGAATTAACAAAAAATGGCTATGTAGTTAATTTATACGCTGTAGAAGTAGGAGCGAGAGGTATACCAGCAAAATCTCTCTATAACCTGCTTAAAGACCTTGGATTGTCCAGAAGTGCAGTAAGTTCTATACTAGAACGAGTATCTAAAGCTGCACTAGTAGGATCATATCGGATTTGGCTGGGCAGGGAGAGAAATACGAGTAGTGAAGGTGAGTGTTGACGTACGTCAATATATAAGGGGCCCCTTTTAAACCTACGCCCGAGTCACAAGTCTCGGGGTCTACTCCAGATTTCTCTCTCTGCCACACGATGGACCCGGCACCCGCACGGTGAATCCATGGAATGCTAAGAAGTACGTCTCTCTATGAACACAATATTTTACTACAGAGTAGTGAAGAGAATGAGAGTAGTTCATGAGAAACTTGTATATATATCTACACTTGGCAAAATACTCAAAAAGTGCTGGTGGGATTTGAATCTGCTATCTCAGAATTATGTGATTATAAATATCACCACTAGGCCACCATGGCTTCTTACATCAATTGACAATTGACATACAATTTGATTGGTATATTCTATTCACTCTATTGCATTTGAGCCTTGTGAGAGCCGGTTCACACGCCGCGGTTGCCAACCGCGCCAGCGCGCGCGGCAGATTTCCATATAAAATTGAATTCAAAACACACGACGCGGTTTACGGCCGGGGCGGCTGCGGCGCCCGCGTGGCTGCGCGCGATTCTTGCGCAGTAGCTTTCCGGCGCAGAAACCGCGAAAACCTGCGGTCTCGTGAGTATTAACAAAACAAATCCGTCGCGCGGCGTGGCGCCGCGCCCGCGCGCGGGCGCGGTTGGCAGCCGCGCCGTGTGAACTCGCTCTGAAATGTGAAAGGATATTTGAAACAAAATCTGCTTTTACATCATTTGGATCCCATGTACAACACTCAAACATTAACTCAAAGGAAGTGTTACTGATGGTAAATAAATCATGTTTGATAAATTATTATCCATACCATAGCAGGCAGCACATTTTTACCCGACTGAAAGAAGGGTTATGTTTTTCTCTCATATCTTGTATGTTTATTCCCTAACTAATTTCTTTATTCCCACGAATTTTCTAAATGGCTGGATGGCATTTGACAACTAAGATATTGTTAGATTCGTCTCAACCACCCAAGTGTCCTTAGATAATATGTTGTTCTACATGTTTTTTTTATATCTGGTGATGTTATGCAGTCAGGTTTTTTAAATTAAAGTTAAATCCTGTCAAAATAACAGGATTATTAACCACGCAAGTGAAACAGTGGAATGCTACTAATAATTATCCATAGATATACTTAGTAGAGGTTCTCCAATTCCAAAAGAGTATTAAAATAAAACTTGAGAAATCTTTTTATAAATTCTTTACTTTGTTTAATGTCAATAAATAAATCTAATTAGATGATTAATATAACACAATTATCTAGTACACAAAAATAGCATTGGTTTAGTCTCACTTGACTGAATTTTGTCAAGCTTGATGACACACTATTCAAAAGGGTTCCACATGATTTGACAATTAGCTTAATATGTTTCAATAGGAAGTAAATATTTAAGACACTGTATTTGCAGTGGCCATAATGATAATTTCAAGAATGTAGAGCCCTTACACATTACTTCAACTAATGGACAGTTTTATCATTTACTTTTCAAAAATCTATAGATTCAGTCTTCATTTAGGAAGTTTGGACAGTAATTACCTATGGTTAGATTATCAGTATATTAAATAAGTCTTAATTTGATAAATAAAGAGATAATTATGCAGTTTAGAAACAAAAAAATACACCCAAAAATCCTTTGCAAAATTATAATGATGTTATGATTTTAGGGTTTTAAACCTTTTGTAGAAGTGGTTTTATTGATTAATATCACTTAACAATAACTGTCTTTGTTTCACATTTCAGTACCACTTGAAGAGATCTAATTCATAATAAATAAAATATATCACAATAATCAGCCTACTTACTTCTAAGTTGTTTGGCTAAAAGTTCTCGTAGTTTCATCTTCTTATTTGTTTTGTCTACTAAAGGTCTTCCCAAAGGTATTATCTCCATTTGTTGCAAACGTTTTCTAAATCTTTGGTAGAATTCTAGTACACTTGGATCTGCCCAAACGTGACGGGAGTCAAAATCTAGCACTCTTAAAGTATCTAAACTCTGTGCTCTACTTAAAGCCACATAGGCTTGGCCCGGCTCAAATATCTTTGCCAATGACATCTCCACACAATCTAAAGTTAAACCTTGTGACTTGTGTATAGAAAAAGCCCAAGCCAAATTCAGTGGCACTTGTCTACGACACAGTAGAGTACCATTGGAGTTTTTGACATACCATCTTTCAGTCCTGGCTGTGTATTCTTTTTTATTCTTGAATCTAACAACTGGGAGACCTTCTTCAAATCTAACTACTACCCCTCTAGCACCATTAACTAGTCCTGCGTTAACATTAACATTTTTCAATAACATAACTTGAGCTCCTACTTTTAAAGTCAATTTTGAAGGAGCTATAGTCTGCATGTCCAATGCTTTGGTAGCATTATCACTATCCTGTGATGAAAAGACCTTTTCTTCTCCTTCTAAATCTGACAACTTATTATTGTTTATCATTTTTGAGTCATTTGTGTGTGAGCATAATCGGGTTGCTAAAATACCATCACTTTCGATCTTTTGTCTTGATGTGCCGACCAAACGGTCGCTAATTTCTTTAGTAACACGACCTATCCTTATACTATTGAGTATTGATATAAACTCCTGGTCTTTTTGCCGATGGACTTGTTTTAGCTCATAGCACAGTTCTATGCATTTTTCCCAGCAGGGTGACTGGAAACAGAATCTCTTTGAGTTTTTTCCTTTTTCAATTGGTGGTAATTGTAGGAAATCTCCACAGAGGATGAGTTGAATACCCCCAAAAGGCTTGTCATTTTTCCTTACATGTCTGGCCACTGCTTCTAATTTCTGAAAATAAAAGAGACAAGTTTTGATACTTAAGTCTTGATAAATAAATTCTTGCACACAGAAGGTGAAATCAGGATATGTTTCAGGGTTTTCCAGTATACCTACCTCAAAAAATGTCCCATCAACCATAGAGATTTCGTCAATGATGAGATGCTTGCATTTTCTCCACTTCTGTGCAACCACAGGCAATTTATTTGCTCGGTCACATAGATGCTCTAGTGTACCACTGCCATCTCCAATACCAGCGAAAGCATGAAGAGTTGTCCCACCTGAAACATGTAAACATTTTCATTTCAGTCATACAAATTAACAACTTCTATCTCCTTGAAATCCCATTCACTTTATAATATCGCCAATGTCTTACTATTGACCAAAAATAACATTTGTTCAATGAACAGTCTGCTGTGGTTGTTTTTGCAGATAAATGGTAATCTTCCAATTTATTTACAAATGAAATATCTACATTCAAATTATTCACAACCAAACATAAAACTAGTGCTATATCATTGAATTTATGTATTTTTCATATATCATTGAAATGAACAACATAAACTTGGAACAATAAAAATAATTACCAATGTGACAAGCTGCAACACCAGTAGAAGCAGTAGGCATTGTAACATCAGGTGGTAAAGCAGCCACAATCCGCTTTAACAAAAAACTCTTCCCTGTGCCTGCCGATCCAGTAAAGAATATATTCTTTCCGCCAAGACAAGCATCAAGAACCCTTTGCTGTTCTGGGTTCAATGAACTTGTAACTGTCAATGGCGAAGGTGAGTAAAGTTTCTTCGGCGCCGGCCCTCGGGCTGGGTCTTCGGGTTTCCGCTTTTTTGAAGGTGGGGAAGGTGTCGTCACTGTAGACTTTGTAATCTTACTTTTAGCAGTATGTATATCAGCTACGGTAACAGGACTAATTTCTTCAAATGACTGAGCTTTACCACTTAATAACTGCGCTCTCATATTTAGTTTCGACGAAGATCCTTGTTCTTTATCACCCGTCATCTTGACAAACATTGTCCTCAGAAATGATACAAGATTTGTTGGCGGTGCGTTAGATATAAACAAAGTGCAACGCGCCTCTTGAAACTTTATGCTAGCTTTACCTTCTGCCATAAACTTTTTAAAAACGTTTAATCCTTTCAATGCTAGCCTAATTGAAGCGTGTTTTTCGCTAGAAATCTCCATGTACATCTCTCGAAACTCATTACGAATCAAGCGGAGGGATGCAATCTTGTGATTTAGTTTTCTTGATACAGATCCTTGAGGTGAAATCCATTCTATAGATAAAGCACATGATAGAAATGATTCTCCGGCCTCCATCATGTAGACTTCTTATATTTTGATTCATCAAATTGTAATAAAAGTGTAATAAACAAACAATACGAAGTTTGTCCTAACCTATCAAAATCGTTTAAACTTTTAAAATTCTGTCTTTTTTTTTGGCCATGGATTGATGGATACCAAAGAGAATGAAATGAGAGGGTTTCCGACGACCCGACGAGACAAAAATAGTTCCACCGTACGCACTAGATGGCGTAGTGTAGATTTGGCATGATCTGTCTCTACCATAGACTCTCAAAAGTGTAATCACAACGAAACCCCTCCCCATTTTCAAGGAAAAAATAGAGTCTAAATTATTTGTGATAATTTAAAATTTTAGAGTTTACGTTAACACATCAATTATTTATATACTTAAATTTAGATACTTCTCTTCTTAGCTCAGCTGATTAGTTTGGTATGTCTACCTTCTATAAAAAAAAACCCTAAATGCATGAAGGAATTTCATACTAACACAATTTTTCTACTTACCTTTTACAAACTCTTAAAATATTGGGAATAAAAATAGCCAATTAAGTTGATAATGTAATAAGAAACCGTTACTGATCACAATCAATTTTCAGTAAAAATCTTTAGAACTCCCGATCCAATAGACACCAACTAAGCCAAACTAGAAGGAAAATTCAAAGATAAGAAAGAGCAACACTGATACGACAATATTTTATTCACAGATTAGTAGAGAGATACTATCTCGGCTTAAGGATTAGTATCCATAGCCAAGAATAAATTTAAAAAATATATATTTTGTCTTTCCATCAGGTTTATGAATTTGTTTTAAAATTTGGATGTTTTGAAATAGTTTTCATTCGAATAAAGTGCGTACATGGATAAAGTAGTTTATTATTTATTACTAGAAGACGTGCTTTCGCAAATTGAATGAATTGAGTCCAATTATGCCTACCGCTTTTGACAACAAACCGAAAGACCTAGAAGCGCCTCCTATTATCGTTTTCTTAAACCATATCTTTTTATCTCGTCGGAAAACGCCTCAAAATGAGGGAGTTTCCGACGAGACAAAAATAGTTCCAACGGACGCACTAGATGGCGATTGTTCGAGATGCAGATAGATCTGTCTCTACCATATACTCTCAACAGTGTAATCCCTTTAGAGACCCTACCCGTTTTCAGGGAAAAAGTATAGTGTAAAAAGTGTCTTTTTTAATTTTAAAATATTGGGAATAAAAATAGCTAATTAGGTTGATAATGTAATAAAAAACCGTTACTGATCACAATCCCTTTTCAGTAAAAATCTTTAGAACTCCCGAGGCAATAGACACCAACTAAGCCAAAGTAGAAGGAAAATTCAAAGATATAAATAGCAACACTGATACGACAATATTTTATCCACAGACTAAGTAGAGAGATACTCTCTCGGCTGAAGGATTAGTATCCATAGCCAAGAATATATTTAAAAAATATATATTTTGTCTTTCATCAGGTTTACGAATTTGTTTTGAAATTTTGATGTTTTGATATAGTTTTCATTCGAATAAAATGCGTACATGGATAAAGTAGTTTATTATTTATTATTAGAAGTCGTGCTTTCGCAAATTGAATGAATTGAGTCCCATTATGCCTAACGCTTTTGACAACAAACCAAAAGACCTACAAGCGCCCCCTATTATCGTTTTATTAAACCATATCTTTTTGTCTCGTCGGAAAACGGCTCATTGCATTTATGAAGTAGCGTAGGTAATTCGAATCTGAAATTTTGAAAAAATTACAGACCTGTTTATTTCTCGGGAGTCGCAACAGCGGAAGGATGTGATATTTGGATAAAAAGGTTTGACTCTGACCTATGTCTACATATTCCGAAAGATAATAATCGGTGAGTTAATATCTCATGAATTTACGACAACTCATAAAACGTTTAGTCCAAAAGAGACTTTACAGTAAATTAATAACTTACATTATGTCTTGACATTCTTCGTTTAAAACGACAGCGGATGTTCAATAATGTATTGAATTTTATACAGAACATCAGTACTAATAATACTTAGGCTCTAATGGGATGAGTGTTTTGAGCTACAAGGCTTCGAAGTCAGTCCTTGGGCTAGATAAAATAAAGCTCGTCGAATTTTTGATTACTTGTACAGAACAAAAATTTGACACAAGACTGTTCTTCCGGACTTGCAGGGTAAAATACTTATTTTATTACTGTCTGAAGTAATTATAGATTTAGTTCATAATCTCTAAACTCTAAAACATACGCGATGAGGCGGAATAAGTTCTTCAACAACCTTCTAAACAAATTAACACAGATTTAGACTATAATCTCTAAAGGATACGCGAAGCGACATACTAAGTATTATAACCTTCTAAACAAACAAATTAACGTAGATTTAGACTTCATAAAATCTCTAAAGAAAATGCTATAAAACAAAATAAGTATTTTAATCTTCTAAACAAATTAACAAGAACGGCAATGTAGTTCATTTCTAAATAGAAAGTTGCTGTAGAAGTAGGATTGAGAGGTATACCAGCAAAATCTCACTATAACCTGCTGAAAGAACTGGATTTGTCCAGAAATGCAGTACGTTCTATGCTAGAACGAGTATCTAAAACTGTACTGGCGGGATTATGTCAGATTTGGCTGAGCAGAGAGAGGCTGAGAGTAGTTAAGGTGAGTGTTGGTGATCATTGAAAGTGGCGCCCCTTAAACCTACGCCCAAGTCACAAGTCTTGGGGTCTACTCCAGTTTTCTGTTTTTCTCTCTCTGTTACACGAATGGACACCAGGCTCCCGCTCGGTGAATCCATAGAGTGTTAAGATATGTCTCTCTTCTCACGGCTAGGATTGCGTAATAGTGTTGAAGCGAGGGCATCCTCGTGGAGTCCATCTAATGCGGTTTAAGAAAATAATAATAAACAAAACTAAAATTCATAAACATGCTTTTCGTTTGTAGTAGAAAGAAGTTCACTATTTAATTCTAAAGGCAGGCAGGCTAGTTAAAACTAATCAAAATGTATGTATGGTAAACGGTGATTTTCATTTTCAAATACCTATTAATCTAAACCTCTTGTTTTGTGAATTTTGATCTATAATATTAAAATAACTATACTCCATAAACTCTCTTTGTAGATAGAATTATCACTTTCTTTTCAGCATCCTAGGTATTTATCAAAATTATCTCTAACTGCATTTTAGTAAACTATAAGATCTGTGTCATTTATTTATTTCTTAGGAACATATAGGTAAACCGGTCTTTTCGTAGAATCTCGGGTAATGCGGATACAACATAGAGTCCTACCTATATAATTTCCACTAGACGTTCACTTGGCCAACTCTTTAATTATCTTCTGTTTAGTTAGGTTCTTTAACTATCATTAACTATATTCAATTTATATTCAATACTTTTTTGTATAAAGCCTTCAGCTTATATTTTGTGTTTTGTACGGCCTTCAGCCAGTACAATTTGGTGAGGTGACCAGGATGAAAACAACCTATATATAAATCTTGAGTCACTCTCCAGTTCATCTCAATTTAGTACCGTCATCCAGGATTTTAGTCTCATATTTCATATAGGTAGGCTGATCCAGTTCAATTAGTAGGTTCACTGATAAGCGTTTATGGATGGGTGTGATGCAATCACAGACCCAGGTGGATAATGTGCAGCTATTGGTGTGTGAGTGGATCAGTATTTGAATAGTACGCGCATGTAGTAGTGACCGCGGGGGTAGGGGAAATGTGGCGACAAGCGTTTTGCAAGTAATTTGAGAGTAATGCCATTTCTATTACCTTATTATTTAGATTTATGTGGGATTTTCAAAGCCATCGTTGTAAAAAAACAAATAAAACCTTACCCGAACATTCAACCACCCCTAAACGATTACATACAATAGCACACCATCATGCCGTTACTGCATACTGTATCATTTTTGAGACGGTAGATTTTTAGGGAAAATGACAATATAATACAAATAAATAACCAAATATACAAGCACAGTAAAAACATATGTAAAATTACCAATATAATTTCTTTTTTTGCTTGAAGAAAAATCTACTCTTCAATGTACCTAATGAGCCGTTTTCCGACGAGACAAAAAGATATGGTTTGATAAAACGATAATAGGAGGCGCTTGTAGGTCTTTTGGTTTGTTGTCAAAAGCGGTAGGCATAATGCGCCTCAATTCATTCAATTTGCGAAAGCACGACTTCTAGTAATAAATAATAAACTACTTTATCCATGTACGCATTTTATTCGAATGAAAACTATATCAAAACATCAAAATTTCAAAAAAATTCGTAAACCTGATGAAAGACAAAATATATATTTTTTAAATTTATTCTTGGCTATGGATACTAATCCTTCAGCCGAGAGAGTATCTCTCTACTTAGTCTGTGGATAAAATATTGTCGTATCAGTTTTGCTATTTTTTTTTTTTTTTTTTTTTATAGCATAGAGTGGTGAGACGAGCAGGCCATGTGCCTGATGGTAAGCAACATGCCTGCCACATAACAGCACAGTAACACGCAGCTATTGGAACATGATAGTCCAAATCATTACCTAGCACTGCACTGCGCTCGTCACCCAGAGATCTAAGATATTATGTCTCTAAGCCCTGTAATTTCTCTGGAATCATTGCCCTTCAAACCGGAACACAGTAATGTTTGCACATTACCGCTTGGCGGTAGAATATTTGGCAAAGGTGTGGTACTTCCCCAGGCGGACTCTGCTAAGAGCCCTACCACTACTATATACTACTACTATCTTTGAATTTTCCTTCTACTTTGGCTTAGTTGGTGTCTATTGCCTCGGGAGTTCTAAAGATTTTTACTGAAAAGGGATTGTGATCAGTAACGGTTTTTTATTACATTATCAACCTAACTAGCTATTTTTATTCCCAATATTTTAAAATTAAAAAAGACACTTTTTACACTATACTTTTTCCCTGAAAACGGGTAGGGTCTCTAAAGGGATTACACTGTTGAGAGTATATGGTAGAGACAGATCTATCTGCATCTCGAACAATCGCCATCTAGTGCGTCCGTTGGAACTATTTTTGTCTCGTGGGAAACTCCCTCATTGAAATAAAAAAAAATTGGCAGTCATAGGAATAGGAACTGCCGATAGAAGTGAAAACTTGTGACTCAAATGTTTTAACTTTTAATTGAATTGAATTGTCTATATTTTATTTATCACCTTGTCAGAAGTTAACTTATTTGTTAAACCATCGATACTATGTACATTCGCATAATTTCAACACCGCCAGCTAAATCGATGGTTGCGCCATCTAGTTTTATAGCAACGTAATTATACAGAATATTGCATCTCTTTACTGTTTCTGTTGCCCTGGTACTGGTACCTAGGGGCAAACGCAACTCTTTTATATTTCTGTTGTCCTGGTATCTGGAGATAAACGCTGGGCTGTTGGAGGTAGGTAATCGAAACTCTTTACTGTTTCTGTTACCCTGGTACCTACCTGGCCGTTTTTACCGAGTTTACCCGAAGATTTCATATCCGATCCGATCCGATCCGATCCATTATCATATCCAAGCGTGACGATTGATGAATCCATTTCACAGCCCACGAAAATTCTGTCTATAGCGCGCCTAAAGAAGTTTTCACTTAAAAAATTGAAGAAATCATATTTCGCGCCAACTACGTTCCAATATTCGAAAATTACATTTTTTACGGCGCGCTATCTCTTTATCTGTTATTTTTTTTATTTCACAAATGGGTTATGAACCAATACATCAAATTGCCATTCAGCCAAATGCAAAGTATAGAAATACTGGTTTGCCAAGGGCTTAAAGTTACTGTTTAAATTTTGATACGCCATGCATTTAAGGGTTAAAAAACTCGACTGAAAAGAACACAGCTTAAAAAAACATTATAATGTATAATATACAATATACTATCTAAGGACACTTGAGTGATGGATACAAATCTAACGATACCTTAATTGTCATCCAGCCGTTTGGAAGATACGTGGGAATAAAGAAATTTACAAACATATAAGATATGCGCAAAAACCATTACTTACCCTTCTTTCAGTCGGGTAATTAAGATTATATTTTGTGTACGATTTCGATTACTCGATCGTGCAACGTACTCGAGGGTCCAACCCACCACTTCTACGTAACTTCCTCTGATAAAAGTGTTCGTATGTAGCCCCTTTAATAACTCGATCACACTGGGCTGAAGATGCTTCCGTTACAATATTATAATACTTAATATAATATATTATAATACTTAATATATATATAATACTTAAAACATGCATAGACCACAACACAACTATTTCTTCAAGTCGAGCTGCCACAACTCCCGTGGTCACTGTAAGGCTGTATGTAGGCTATAACTCAAAACGATGTTTGAGTTACAGGTTACCGCGGTTGCGGAACCGCGGCGGGCGCGAGTGTAAATCGTTTAATCGGTTTTGTTTGAAAAACTCACGAGACCGCTGATTTTCATGGTTTCTCGGCCTCCGCGGTTGAGATTATCACCCGCGAACGCGACGACCGCGCGGGAGCCGCACGGCAGCCGCGCGCGCCGCGGGCATAGAACGCGTCCTGAGCTCCTGAGTTGTACTATCAATTTCTACATAATTATTTATATCTGCGTGCTACAGAAGCTGTGAGCTCGCAACCGCGGCGGGCGCAGCTGAAAATCGCTCCATGCGTTCTTAGCCTAAAGAAATAGATGAGAGAACGCTCCATGATTAGTACCTATGTGTCTTTAGTATTTGTGGTTTCTTAACAGATCGCAAAAGGCCGTACCCTAGTTTTTCAAACTAGCATCATGCTGCGAAGACTTTCTCGCTGCTTATTCCTACTCGAGAACTTGAGCATTTGAATGGCATGAAACAGTAGACGATAGGTACCGAACGTAATTTTATCCCGGCATTATTTCAATTTTATTTCGCCACCGGAGACAGGCTGTCACTGCCGGACGGCTAATAACTCATCGCGCGCTCGTAAAAGCGGCTAAAATAAACAGCCCGTCAGAACTGGACAGATAAGTATTACCAATAATGCGTTAGGAAATGGGCACATTTTCCAATAAGATTCATAAATCTTATTACTTATTAGAACTCTCTATACGATGCCGAAACTGAGATGTTTGGTTAGCACCGAACTCATTTTGGATACTTACCAATCATCATCATTATCATCATCATCAGCATGTGTTCATCCACTGCTGGACTGGACATAAGCCTCTTCCGTCATTCCGCCACTCAGCCCGCTCCTCGGTCTTACGTCTCCAACCGCCTCCAGACGTCTTTCGTATTATCGTCACTCCATCTAGTCTCAGGGCATCCTACACTACTTTTACTGATTCACGGTCTCCACTTCTGAACCCGTCTACTCCAACCTATCAGGTCTGCGACAGTTGTGACCGGCCCACTGCCACTTCAGTTTGCTAATATGCTGGGCTAAGTCGGTCACTCAATTACTTCATCGCGGATACAATCCCTCAGAAAAACTCCAAGCATAGCCTTTTCTATAGTATAGCTCGCTGAGCGACTTTGAGCTTTCGGACCATTTTGACTGTCAGTAGTGTCAGTATCCACGTTTCAGCACCGTAGATCATAACGGGTAGGACGCACTGGTTGTACTTACACTTTGTGGGACGGGTGACGAGAAACCTCGACGAAGTTTCCCAAACGCTGCTCAGTCCATCTAGATTCATCTCATGGTCTCACTCTCAAAGCTACATCTACCTAGTTCGAGCGTCTGCGCGTCTGCCCTAAGTGCGTGTCACTGTGCTGTCATGTGGCAGGCATGTTGCTTACCATCAGGCACATGTACTGCTCGTCTCGTCACTCTTTATTTAAAAAAAAAAGTAAACGCGTATCTCTGAACCATTTCGAGCGTGGTACCATTTACGGCAATCAGCCCCGGAGTAACGACCTCGTTGCACATAGTACGAAGGTTGGCTCCTATGATCTTTCCGATGGATGGCAGGTGCGGTCCGAAAGGGGGTTACAGGTTACAGGGGACATGATCCCCCAAATCGTAGACGTTAAATAAAAAATAAAAAGAAACAAAATACCTAATAGTACATACGCTATTTTTTAACGCGGGAAAACAATTGGAACGGCTACTACGCTGGTAATATCGTGGCGTGCTACTAGTAAAGTCTTTTTTACACGATTTATTGTATTTCTACTGGACCCCCCTCCCCCCAAATCTGAGGCTGCAACCTACTGGTGGCCCCCTCCAAAATTCAAGGCTGGAACCGCGCCTGGTGGGCGGTCCAGGTGGGCCAGGGTTGTGCTTGTAGGGTAGTCCGATGTGAACTTTCCGGGGTGGGTGGTCTTTGGTGTGAGGTTGGTTGGCTTTGGTCTGAGGTGTTTTGTCCGGGTTGGGTGGTTTGAGGTCAGCAATTTGGGGCATTCTGAGGGTGGGTGGTCCATTATTAATTTTAATACATATATATAAATTACGCGTTACGCGTCACGTTGTTTGTCCGTAATGGACTCCGAAACTACCTAAAAGCACCCTACGTTCAGTGTTATGTTATAGATGTGTCATTGTACACTTACATAGGTCCCCAACATTTCATAAAACTTGGCTTTCAAGTACCATAGGAACCAACTTTGCTCTTTAAGTCACTCAAGATGCTATAAACCTACTACAAAGTAGTCCCACCACTTCCCGTTTGGCAAGCCAAGAAGTTCTTTCAACAATGCTTTACGACAACCAGTTAAATCTGCGACTGCGAGCATAAATGCTCAAAGGTCTGCAATTAATAGTCTGCACTTTAATTTAATAAGCAAGAATGCGTCAATTAAAATGAAATACAATCGATAGAGTATCGGGAGCGGCTGAAACAGCCGCCGAAGTACTTATGAGAGGAAGCTCTCACTAAAGTTATCAACGCCGCGCTCCCTCGCAAAGTAAATACGATTATTTTTGCGATCGCTTCAATGTGCTTAAAATAAATTTTACGATTTGTCTCAAAATGATGACGGAAATGGAACTGAAAATATTTTTTACTAATCAAATTTCTGCCATGTCAAAATGCTACTATAAATACTTACCTACATACCTACTTACTTACCTGTTATGCATAGAAACACCTAGGCACATAACAAATATTTGTATTCATCATACAAACATTTGCTCTAGGTGGGAATTGAATGTAGGTACGACCTACGGCTCCGCAAGCAGGCTTACTACCTAGCAACTAAAAAGCCACTAAGTCTGTCGTGGTACTCGACAAACTATAGCATTTACACGAGTAGGTAATGCAATACAAGTGTAATAGACAACACACTTACAAAAAGAAATCTTAATGTTAAAAGTGGACAGAAACGGTAACATTTGTTCCCGCTATTTTCTCGCGGTAAAAAGCTATATCCTATACTAGCTGTTACCCGCGACTTCGTCCGCGCGAAATAAATACTAAGGTAACTCAGGCAGTACCTATTTGTATACCCAGACACATTTACGGTCACTAAAAACAGCTTATAATAAAACAACTGTATACTATTTCATCAAAATCGGTTCAGTTTTTTAGATCTGAAAGCGTAGAGACATTCAGCCCCCATTTCAACTCTAATTTCACCCCCGTACAGTTCTTAATTACAAAATTGTAAGAACAAACATTTGTTTGCTGCGTGTCAAGTATCTATAAGTATTCACAGAGTTTCATGGTTATATCTTTAACAGTCGGGAAATTTCATATTGACATTCGTCCCCCATTTCAACCGCAATTTCACTCCCGTGCAGTTTGAAATTACGAAATTGATAGAATAAACATTATTTTGCTTAGTGTCAAGTGCCTATATACAGAGTTTCATGGTTTTATCTGTAACGGTTGGGAACTTCCACATTGACATTTATCCCCCATTTCAACCCCAATTTCACCCCCGTACAGTTCGAAATTACAAAATTGATGGAACAAACATTTAATTGCATCGCGTCAAGTGTATATTTACAAAGATTCATGGTTTTATCTTCAACTGTTGGGAACTTCCATATTGACATTCATCCCTCATTTCAACCCCAATTTCCCCCCCGTACAGTTCGAAATTACGAAATTGATAGAACAAACATTCGTTTGCTTCGTGTCAAGTGTCTATAAACAGAGTTTCATGGTTTTATCTTCAACGGTTGGGACGTTCCATATTGACATTCATCCCCCATTTCAGCCCCAATTTCACCCCAGTACAGTTTGAAATTACAAAATTACTAAAACAAACATTCTTTTGCTTCGTGTCACGTCCCTATATAAATAAATAATAATTGTCCACCAATATTTATTTATATGCAGAGTTTCATGGTTTAATCTGCAACGGTTGGGAACTTCCATATTGACATTTATCCCCCATTTCAACCCCAATTTCACCCCCGTACCGTTTGAAATTAGGAAATTGCTAGAAAAAAAATTGTTTGCTTCATGTCAAGTGCCTATATACAGAATTTCATGGTTTTATCTTCCACGGTTGAGAACTTCCATATTGACATTCATCCCCCATTCAACCCCAATTTCACCCCCATGCCTTTTGAAATTACGAAATTTCTAGAATAAACATTTGTTTGCTTCGTGTCAAGTGCCTATATACAGAGTTTCATGTTTTTTTCTTCAACGGTTGGGACGTTCCATATTGACATTCATCCCCCATTTCAACCCCAATTTCACCCCCGTACAGTTTGAAATTACAAAATTACTAAAACAAACATTCTTTTGCTTCGTGTCAAGTGCCTATATACAGAGTTTCATGGTTTTATCTGCAACGCTTGGGAACTTCCATATTGACATTCATCCCCCATTCCACCCCCGTACAGTTTGAAATTACGAAATTGCTAGAACAAACATTTGTTTGCTTCATGCCAAGTGTCTAGATACAAAATTTGATAACTTTGAAAACGACGAATTTTCATACAACCGTTCATCCCTTGTTTCACCCTCTTAGGGGTTGAATTTCGCAAAACCCCGTCTTAGCGAGCGCCTACGTGCTAAAAGGAACCTCCATGCAAAATTTCAGATTCCTAGTATTTGTAGTTTCTGAGATTCCTTGATGAGTGACCTTTCGCTTTTATATATATAGATTACATACTATCCCATAATACATAGCTATAGTCTATGTGCTTATTCCAGACTATAATCTGTGTTCCAAATTTCATTCCGAGCTGTTCAGACGTTCCGACGTCATTGAGCAACAAACATCCAAACTTTGACATCCTACTAATATTAGGTACACATAATGCGAAAGTTTTAATCTTTAGAAGTTTGTTGCTCAATCACGTCGGAACACTTTAACGGATCGGGTTGAAATTTAGAACACAGATTACCTACATCTAACTTGGGAGAACACAGGCTATAGTTAGTTAAATTTTTATGTAGGTACCTACCTACTATGGATTTTTCATTGCGAGGTAATAACGTAAACAACAACGGAACCACGCGGGTATAACCGGGATTTAAAATATTAATAGGATACAGATAATGTAGATATACATACCTTCTACCTATCTAAGTACCTAACGGATATGTTGGCACTCAAGAAGCCGATTTCAAGAGGCTATAAACCGCACATAAACCGGGGCCGTCTATTTCCCAGGATGACAACCGCAAGACACCGGGATCGATACAGGAAATGGCACCGAACATAACCCAGAATTAGCGACACGATGCCATTTGCAAACGACAAACGAAACACGTGCAATATTGAATTTTCTTCGCCTGTATTATGATCTATTTGACCAAAATAAACAAGTTATTATCCGTAAAGCTGTTATAATCACTTTGGGCAATTGGGCATCGATATAAAACATTGGATGTACCATCCCAAACTTCAGGCGCACGGAATTATGTCATCGTTGGGAAGAGTGAGCTCACTCTTTCCATTCTGGTCGGTTGCAGGAAGCGGTGAACGCCGGACGTTTCTAACCTATCACTATTCGTTGTCATTGACCAAAATAAGTAGAACCACAACAGCATACCTCGCCGCTAGAAATTCTAGGGGTCAAGTAGATTGGTGGTGTGTAAACTACTTACGCTACATACATAGACCTACGCAGTTTATTACCAATTTCAAAGTGCTCAGGGCACATTCAATGGTTTATATATTTATTTATTTTATATCGATGATTTTGGGAGCAAAGTATTTTAAGTTGCGAAAAAAAAGAGGGTTGTATTTGCGTATCCGTCTGTGGTGTCATATCTTTTAACTATTGCACTCTTTGACGTGTAGTCGTGTAGGCTACCTTTTTTTCGATAATAATAATAGCTCTTGAGTCTTAATTCTTGACCACCTGACCATCTCGCTTAATTTTAATATTATTGTGGCTCGTGAAAACTAATTTCTACTCAGTGCAAGTATGTACGCGAAGGCAATTTTAACTAAGTTTTCTATGGCGAAGGTAAGAAGACAGTAGGGACCTGCGTCGTCTTCGCCAGCGCAAAGTTTGATAGACAGAGTAAGCTTATCTAATGTCAACTGCCATAGTACCTATTTAAAAATAAGATCTGTGTTATAAACGCGAAAATTTGGATATTTGTTGCTCAATCACGTCGAAACTTTTTAACGGGTTGTTACGGAAAAACAGTTAGATTATAGTCTGGAGCATTATTATAGTTATAGCACATACGCTTTTTATTACAGGAAAATAACAGGAACAGGAACTGCGCGGGCAAAACCGCGGGGCGCTGCTAGTAAGATCTATGAAGGCTTTGGCCGGGTTTTTCTTATGAGACGTTTTGCGCCCAGGGGGTCTACCGCCGAACGAAAAATGTCATGGCTATGATGTTTCTGTCTCTTTTCTTTTCGCTTAAAATGATAGAGATAGCAATAGCAACGCTAAAGCCGATTTAGTTAGGCGGTAGAAGACCAGGTCTATAAATATCTGTGTGATGAATGCAAATAATTGTTCTATGTCTGTCTATGTGAAATAAGCATCGATATAAGTCTATGGGGGTGCCCTCCCAAACTTCAACCGCACGGAATTATGTTATCGTTGGGAAGAGTGACTCTCACTCTTTCCGTGGTAGTTGGTTGTAGGAAGCGGTGAACGCCGGATGTTTTTACCTACTTATCTCTTTCGTTGACAACAACCAAAATAAGTAGAACCACAACATACCTCGGCGCTAGCGATTCTAGGGGTCAAGTAGATTGGTAGTCGTAAACCACTTACCTACGTTACACCACACAGACGCAGTTTGTTAACAATTTCAAGGTGCTCAGGGCACTTCTTTTGATTTATATCGATGGAAATAATCAGATAATAGCTCCCATAGTAGAGACAAGCTTTGTTTAGTTTACCACCACCAACACCATTTAGGTGCTGTGTGAGAAATGTCCATGAATCTATCAACCTTCTACTCAATGCTAGTGATTTAAAAACGTACTTTAAAAAAATAGCAGTCACAGGGACTGTCGATAGAAGTGAAAACTTATACCTAATAGACTACAGGCCTTATTAATATTATCTTATTACTTTATACCTTATACCCTTCTATCATCCTACAAGTTACGGCTGGTCTAGTCGGGAGAACGGCGCCTGCCGATCCGGAGACCCCGGGTTCTTACCCCACACGCACCACTGTCTTTTCTCACGTGCGTAATGCCGCTAACTTAAAACGGTGAAGGAAAACATCGTGAGGAAACCGATATGTACCTAGAATTTTTCGAAGTCATGTGTCATCCACCAACCCGCACTGGGCCAGCGTGGTGGAATGTGGCCTTAACTCTCTCCTTGCGAAAGAAGGCCCCGAGTCCCAACAGTGGGAACATTTAGTGGGTTGTTGATGATGATCATCCTACATAGGTCTCCTGGTGGTTCATTTGACCCATATACTTTGTTCACGGGCCTGTAGTCTATAGCTCAGAATTTGATAGCTCACTTTAGAAACTACGCGGGTGAGACCAGAGGGCATGGTCATGAGTCATGACCAGCTAGACATGCTGACGTATTTCTAGATGGCCAATAGCCATGGTCCCGAGTTTACCCGAACATTCTTTTCATTTGAATCCAGGGCTCAAATAAACTAAGTACTTAAGTATGTAGCATTATTTTAATCACATCATTTTTGTAACTACTATTTTTGGCTCAAATAAAGTTTATTATTTATTTATTTATTTTATTTACGAACGTGACGCTTGAGCTTAATTCACAGCCCACGAAAAATTTGTCTGTGGTGCGCCAAAAGAAGTTTTCACTTCAAAAAAAGGTTTGTAAAGTGACAAAGGTATGGCAATTGCTTCAGGGTTCAGCGAGTTTACACAAACACGGTTTTAACTATTATCTCATCGCATCGAACAAAAGAAAAGCGATACATGCTCGTTTCACAACGCTCGTTACCCGGATGACAGTCGCATTAACGAAACACGCCGTGTCACGCGGATTTGTCCGTTTGTAATTAGTTGGCAGAGTTCCGAGTAGGCAGGAATGCGGGGTTGCGTTTGGCATCTGCTGAAACAAAACAATTCGTGTGAAAGCCGCTACAACCGCCGGACAATACGGGGTGACAGTGCGGTGACCACGATGCTCCACTGTTGCAGGACTAACAAAATTGAATCAGATAGGTATAATATATGGTGTCAATATTTTACTGTCACATTAGGACAATTATATATTTACTACTTTATTGTGGTCACGAGATCGAGGGCCACTTCTTGGCGTATCAATCTGGAATTAGCGCCCTGCGCGAGACCTATTTTCAAGTGTACGAATTCGTCTCGATGTGGTTATGTCGCTTAATTACAGACAACAATGTCGGAAAACAAGGCTCGTTACCCGGATGACAGTCGCATTAACGAAACACGCCGTGTCACGCGGATTTGTCCGTTTGTAATTAGTTGGCAGTTGGCAAAGTTCCGAGTAGGCAGGAATGCGGGGTTGCGTTTAGCATCTGCTGAAACAAAACAATTCGTGTGAAAGCCCGCTACAACCGCCGGACAATACGGGGTGACAGTGCGGTGGCCACGATGCACCAATATTGCAGGACAAACAAAATTGAGTCATATAATTATGGTGTCACGTGTTCCATTGTCACATTAGGACCGATATATATTCTACTTTATTGTGGTCACGTAATCGAGGGCCGGAGGGCCACTTCTTGGCGTATCAATCTGGAATTAGCGCCCTGCGCGAAACCTATTTTCAAGTGTACGAATTCGTCTCGATGAGGTTATGTAGCTTAATCAGAGACAACAATATCGGAAAATAAGGCTCGTTACCCGGATGACAGTCGCATTAACAAAACACGCCGTATCACGCGGATTTGTCCGTTTGTAATTAGTTGGCAGAGTTCCGAGTACCCAACAAACAAATACGTCGTATAAGTCTTGACTTGTACGACCTAAAGTTGGATAGCAGTCTTACAATGGTAATGAGATGACTACCAGGTCCTATACATGTCTTTAATGCAACTAATTAGTCGTGCGACGAATATGTCATAGTAAACTGGTATTAGCAACGTTGGGGAGACTAAACGATACGACGTTATATTACAGTCTTAGCTAAAACGTTTGTACGACAACGCAATAGTCATACTAACGTTATAGTCCAATAAACGTTTTGAACACACCAAATTATGTTTTTGGAAAACCTTTATACAACATTTATACAACGTGGATGTTATATAGACGTTTTCATAGTGCCGTTTATATAACAATCAGTACCTTGTTTTACAGCGGTCAATTAAATACTCTTAAATGACTGGGTTGTTTATTGACGACTCAAATATAACCTTTATATTACATGATGTCCGTTTAAAGTCCTGTCCTGACTTTAATCAAACTTGCAGTCGCATTTAAGTCAGGTTTTGACTTTATAATGATTAGACGGCCATATTTACGGAAGTTTGATGAATTTTTCCTACTAAAAACCGCACTGCGCTATGAAGTGTTCTTTCCTGAAATAGATTTACAAATAATAAATTTTGGTGAATATTGGCAATACGAAAAGGGTTTTAATGTTTTTGAGGAACTCTAATAGCTAGCTGTCATGGCGACCATCGTCATCATTATCAGGTCGTACAGAGGTAAGTGTGCGACAAAAGCAACAGTCAGACATTTTTAGAAAAAAATAAAACTATTTTTGTTAATGAAAATATGATTATAACACAAAATTACGAGGGGGCATGAAAATCTGAATAGTATTCACATAGGTATATTATCATAAAACTTCAGTTCCCAGTCAAACTAAATAGCATGAGAGACAGATAAAGTAAGCAAGATATGAAAATTAAATAACACTCACCTTATTATTTCCCAGTTGCAGTAAGTTGTAGTATGTTTTTATTTTACACTAAATTAAATCTTCAAACGAAAAGCTAGGATGCGACTACTGCGCGACGAAAGTGGTTATCACATAACATTTGTACGACTGTTGAATGACGTTAACGAAGTTGGCTCGAGCTTTCTGTATGACCATTATACGACCATTAGGTCGTATAACTGGGGCCATTTTCGCGTTTAGTAAACGTTATTATAACGTTAGTATGACTTTATTATAGCGATGTATGGTATTCAGATAACGTTTACTTAACCTTTATACGACGTTAAATTGTTACTTGGGTAGGCACAGGAATGCGGGGTTGCGTTTGGCATCTGCTGAAACAAAACAAGTCGTGTGAAAGCCGCTACAACCGCCGGACAATACGGGGTGACAGTGCAAAACCACGATGCACCAACGTTTGCAGATCAAACAAAATTGAGTCATATAAATATGGTGTCACGTGTTCCATTGTCACATTAGAAGTAATATGCCACTATATTGTTGTCACGAGATCGAGTGACGCTTCTAGGCGTGGCTATCTGGATTTAACGCCCTGCGCGAGACCTATTGTGAAGTTTACAAAAATAACATCTCATTAGTATTAGTTATTAAGGTAAGAGTTTGTGACTTTGTTCAGATTCAGATATTTACTCACAACAAAATTACAGTGACATGTAAATTCAAAAAATGGTCTTATTTACATTAATTACTTAAAAATCGTGTGCAAAAATAACAAGAAAAAAAACAACAAAAAAAAACTCATAGTCTACATCAAACAGATAAAACGAACACGAAAAACGTAAAATATACTGCTTGTTTTTATTCGTAAAATTCATGAAAAAACGGAGGAAATAGGAGCATGTGCACAAAAAAAAAACAACTAAGTATTAAAAAGGCTACTAAACGCATATTTTTAATCCAAATTAAGTTTAAGATATCGCTGTACTTGTTACATTATCTTTCTATACTACATAATAAAAAGCGAAAGGTCACTCATCAAGGAATCTCAGAAACTATACATGCTAGGAATCTGAAATTTTGCATGGAGGTCCCTTTTAGCACGTAGGCGCTCGCTAAGACGGGGTTTTGCGAAATTCAACCCCTAAGAGGGTGAAACGAGGGATGAACGGTTGTATGAAAATTCGTCATTTTTAAACTTATCAAATTTTATATCAAGACACTTTACACGAATCAATTAAATGTTTGTTCTATCAATTTTGTAATTTCAAACTGTACGGGGGTGAAATTGGGGTTGAAATGGGGGATGAATGTCAAAATGGAAGTTCCCAGCCGTTGAAGATAAAACCATGAAACTCTGTATATAGGCACTTGACACGAAGCAAACGAATGTTTGTTCTATTAATTTCGTAATTTCGAACTTTACAGGGGTGAAATTGGGGTTGAAATGGGGGATGAATGTCAATGTGAGAGTTCCCAACCGTTGAAGATAAAAATGTAACTCGGTATGTAGGCACTTGACACGAAGCAAACGAATGTTTGTTCTAGCAATTTTGTAATTTCAAACTATATTATGGGGGTGAAATTGGGGTTAAAATGGGATATGAATGTCATTATGGAAGTGTCCAACCGTTGAAGATATAACCATGAAACTCTGTATAGTATATAAGCACTTGACACGATGCAAACGAATGTTTGTTCTAGCAATTTTGTGATTTCAAACTATATGGGGGTGAAATTGGGGATGAATGTCAATATGGAAGTTCCCAACCGTTGAAGATAAAACCATGAAACTCTGTATACAGGCACTTGACACGAAGCAAACGTATGTTTGTTCTAGCAATTTTGTAATTTCAAACTATATCTGGGGATGAAATTGGAGTTGAAATGGGGACCGAATGTATCTTACGCTTTCAGAGCTAAACAACTGAACCGATTTTGATGAAATGTTTTGATGAAAAAACAATTGTTTTATTATAAGCTGTTTTAGTAACCGTAAATGTGTCTGGGTAGACAAATAGATGGTACTGCCTGAGTTACCTTAGTATTTATTTCGCGCGGACGAAGTCGCGGGTAACAGCTAGTACTACATAATATTAGAAAGAGATAAAGTTTGTGATTTTGTATGGGGAAGTAGTTTTGGATCTATTGAGCAATTTTGAAAAATCTTTTAGAAACTATCTATAGAAAGCCATATTATTATTAATGAGTGTCATTCGACTAATATTATTGTAAAAATTTAGATGTTTGTTGCTCAATCACGTCGGATCAGCTAACGGATCACGGTACAAAAGTGTGCGAAATATTCACCAATTTTAATGTAAAAAAAATAGCAACAGAAAACAGCGCAGAAAATGTTTATCCCACAGATATGGGGTCACATGGTTTCTGCCGCGGTGGACGCTGCGTCGTCGGCGGAGCGAAGAGAGCCACACATGGGACGCATCTGCGCGGGAGGTGTACCCTTCCGGCCGTATTCATAGTCGGGGATTTTCAGCAGGTCCTTGCAACGCGATGGAAAGTTACTTTGTAATGTTTTGAAGAGAAAACTTCCTTATTTAGCTATTGGAAGGTGAAAATCTTGTGGGTGTGGGTGGGCGACATACCGAAGCGGGAAGTGCGCGTTATGCAGTTTTTGAATGAGTAAAATCTTGTGGGTTTACGTTACCGCCATGCGTAATACTGGTATATATGGTATGAATGACGTATTGTGCAACGTGAATGCTGTTTAATACTGACTTATACAGTAGAATTCAAGTCGAGCATGTGATGAGAATAATTTGTACTTTAAGGCGATATTTATAGTAGGGAAATACATAAGACTGATCCAACGATATTGATAGTAGTCCCTGGTTTTTTAAGTACTCACTGGGGATTCCTCTGGTTTTTAATTACACAGATATTTTAGCATTCCACTAAATATTCCGACTGCTGGGACTCAAGCCTTCAAGGGTTCAAGCTACTTAAGGCTTCAAGGCTTCTCTTACAAGGAGAGAGTGACGGCCATACTCCAGCACGCTAGCCCAGTGCAAGATAACGCATGATCTCGAAAGATTATTTATAGGAACGAACATGCTGGACGTATAAAAAAAGTCGGACGTAGTTTTGCAAAAACAAAACCTGTGTCCATAGAGTCGGCCACATAATATGCACGTGTGCGCTGTCACATACAGGCTGACACGAACACATCAGTGGGTCATTACACGCGAAATCTTCTGTGTGGTATGTGTCTATCAGTGACATCCTGACAACGCACACGTGCAAATGTGGCCGACTCTAGTGACACAGTTTATGTTTTTTAGACCAGTCTCGATAGCTTTTGAAAACAAAATAAGTAATAATAGGATGAAACCCTTTGTAAAAGGTAGAGAATATGACAAAAATGAAAGGAAAAATAATTTACGGGCGATTTAAGGTCGAGAAGTGGAAGACCCCTTCCTATTTACGGGTTTTTACGGGTAAAAACGGTTTATCTCGATTTCCGGCAAAACTATAAATCTTATGGAAAACAATTTGTATGGTATAGTTGTAGGTTATGAAAAGATCTACAACTTTTGGCTTTGCACTTTTTTCACATAGCCTCAAAATTTATGAGAAAAATTCAAATAACTAAGTTTTTGGTTTATTTCTCATATAAAAAAAAAATTACTCACAAAATTTGGTAAGAACTTGCCTCTTTATGTCTCAAATACACTGTAATTTTTTTGATTTAAAATAATAGCTTACCAACATTATTGAAAAAGCTGATATTTTGCCGTAAGATTTCCCGATTGAAAATTGGGATACTTTTTCAATATTAAGTCAATTTAAGTTGTAAAAAACAATTAATTTAAATAAAAAAAATACAGAGTATGTGAGATATAAAACGGCAAGTTTTAAAAAAAATCAGGAATAATGATTTGACCCCCCTCTTCCGCTTACTCAGATCGCTCGTTAAACATTTTTCCTTTCACTTTTGTCATATTCTCTTCCTTTTACAATGGGTTTAATTCTAGTATTAATTATTTTTGTTGTTGCCATTTTCAAACGCTTCTGCACTAATCTATTACTGAGACTACTCCCGATATTTTTTTATACGTCCATGGCTGGATTCCTTACTGAATATTTCTTCAACATTAAAACTAGTGGTGATGGCAAACTTGTGCTTGCACTTGGTAAAAGGGATTCGAAACTATAACCTCACGATTGTTAATCGCACATTATAATCACTAATCTATTACTACTTTAGTACCTTATTACGCAAAACACTGACCACGTTCGATTCCAGGAAATCTATTTTTGTGATAGATACTGATATTTGTCACGTGTTTTTTTTTTCTAATGTACCTATGTGTTTACAGTTAAATTAGAAATATCTAAATAATCTGGCGCGGGTGCCTATAGCAGTAGCATTTCTGAGTTTGAGGCTAGACAGTGTTGTGTGAAGAAATATCTACAAATATTTATTATTAAATTTAGGTACACATGTGCATATGTTACCGTAGAATTGTAAAAACCGTCAGATTATAATCTAACGACGCCAGATTACAAACCAACCTAGCCTATCATGAGATTATAATCTGACGGTGACACATACACAAGTAACACGCTACTTACCTGCTTAGGATGTGCTACCTACCTTAATTGACTAATGACTATCTACCTGTTAACTGAGTACCAACAGACTATCTTTTATTGATGCGTACCTAACGAAGAATTCGCATTGAATATACAAATAGTGATTTATAACACAAAAGAATGAAAAAAAGAAATAACTTTATAATAATTATCTAATTCAATTAGCGCTTAGTCTGATTATCAAATTCAATATGTAAACGATTAATTAGTAGTTTGCAGCATTTTATCGTGGAGTCTTTTCAATAGCAATAAATAGATCATTATTCTAATACTGACTGAGTAGGTAACGAAATTTGATGATATCATAATATTATTTTATTTTTAATACGGACAGGCCGTTATTAACCGAACCAATATACAAAGAGAACTACGAACTACACTACGTTGCATATCTAACTAACTACTGACACTAAGCACATCTGAATTATCCTTAGTAATGAATTACTTATTTATCCATGATTACTGTTTCAGATTTTTATCGTTTCTTTCAAATAATTCTTGGCGAATTCTTTGTTACTATCGGTAAACTACATAAAGCCCTTTATGTTAAAGCCTAATCTCCATTTGTCTCATTGAGTTCGTTCGATGTCAAAAAGTCAAAACCGTCAGTATGTCTGTTTTAATCAAACATTATACTCTAAAATCTGACAGTTTTTGGCTCCCTAAACATTGTCCATTTTGGGTAGGTGTGGTGCTTGCCATCGAACTCCAGTTTTTCTCATTTTATCACTCGATACTACAAAATAAGGAATCCTATAATTTGCAAAAAATCACAGCCTCGACGGTAACGAATAAGGGACGTAAATCATGTACAATAAAACCTTTCTAATTGAATATTCATCTAGATTATTCTACACTAACTACAACAGTTAACAACATTTAATCAATACAATACTGATAACTGAACACCTGCATGAATATTGTTATTTTCGCATAATAGTTTGAAAAACGTACCGATTGCATTGTCAAAGGATTTGCCTTCCAACAGGTTACAATACCTAGTCATTATTTTGAACGCAGGTGTCAGGAAGAAACATTTTTGCAGACAATTGAGCGTTATCAGTTCACCAAAGGGCCAGTAAATAACCTGTGCGCTTTTACTTAATTTGGAAAGAGTAGGTAATGGTTTGAATCTGATAAACAATATTGTTCAGAATTCGATTAAGTTTGAGCAGTATCTACCTAAGAGGAAATGAATTGGCCTAGTGATTTAATCGGTAGTGATTCTGCTAATTTAGCTATAAATCACTAAATTTCCACTGGATAAACATTTGTGTGATAAATACCGTTGTTTGTTCTATCTATGGGTATTTCTATGCATCATGCTACTAAAATTGTAAATTCGAATGTTTGTGTGTTTAGTTAGATGTTTGTTGCTCAATCACGTCGGAACGTCTGAGCGCATTGCAGAACTAAAATGTGCATAACATAAAATGTGGAACGCAGAAATTATAGTCTGGAAAAACCTATAGATAGGTAGGTTATTTTTCGTTGCGGGAGAACAACGACAACTACGCGGGTGAAACCGCGGAGCGCTGCTAGTAATACCATGTTTTACAGTGAAAGGTACTTTACCTTCGCCAGTTATTCTACCACCCCGCAGTAATGTGCGAACATTCCTGTGTTCCGGTTTGATACTGGGCATAGAGATAAATCTTCTTCTGTTTCTGGGTATCTGGGTAACGACCGCAATACAGTGCTTTATCTAGTGCTTTATAATTATCTAGGAATCCATGTTTCAATTGCTGTGTGAAACTGTCCTGTTATGGGCAGGCGTGTTGCTTACTATCAGGCAGATGTCCTGCTCGTTGCGTCACTCTATAGCTCTATACATACTATAAAAAGTCATATATATGTATTTAAAATTATTTTGTATTACTATCTGAACCCGCTACAAAGATAGGTATTGATTTTAAAGCAAGACTATTTCGATTATAAAGCGATTTTAACCAATTTTGAAAAAGGAGGAGGTCGGAGGTTGAAGCTTTGGAGGTTACGAACATGTTCGACTGTTTGTTTTTATTATAGTCGTTGTAAACCGATTATGATTTTTTATATAAGTACTCTAAATGAGTATCATTATAATTTGAATAGGTTTAAAGGCTTTGTTACATATTTTACTAAAGGTCTTCCGAACAACAAAATTATTTTCGTACCTGCTTACCTAATCATTTTGGAAGACCTATCCAACGATCAACACCATTGGGTACCGTGAACAATAAAATGGTACCCGAAAGTTGTTTGTGAAGTTATTCTACCACATTGTTGGTATGATTAATACTCAACCATGCTAAATTACAGTGGTCCAGCGCAAATAATTCCTGAGCTAAGTCACAAACTAGGACTTAACAAATAAATATTTCTACAGAAAACTTTAATATACTTAAATATATTTTTTAACTTTTTTAAAGTTTAATTGTTGGATGTGACAAGGTATATGAAGTATACTATGTTAATAAGGTTTTTGTTTTATTTCCAAATGAGAATTAACGTTTCAATTAAACAAAAGAAACATTGCTTGGATAAGCATAGTTCCAAAACTATCAAAATAAAAGACCATGCTATTCTCACCACATAGATATAGTTATATACCTGTGTGTTTGCGACATTTTTTTCTTACTTACCTACTACCTATATACATTTTCAGTTTACTCTGATATACACCAAGCAAGGAACAAACAGGACTCCTTCAAGCGGCGTTGTATTCCTTAATTTTTCGGGATCTATGAACGTCATAGATAATTCAATCCACATGACTGCTAGACCTTTGGTAAAAAAGAACATTCGTCGAAAAGATTTGACTTTGTTAAAACGGCGTATTGAAACTATAGATAAGGCGCACGTGTGACGTATTTTCTCCGGCTCACAGCTGCGGAGGCCTCTGCAGATGTTTTACGATGCTGAATATTTCCAAGACGCTTTATTATTTATTACGATATTGCCGTTTAGAGGCTAATCTCCGTTTTTATTATAGAAACAATGGTCATCACCGGCCAGCACTACCTACGTAACTATTTTTGGCATACGGCGTCCAGATGTGGGGTGCGCTGCGTGGGAAACTGACATTTTTCTTTGCCACCTTCGGCTGTTTTATGGCGGCAAATGAACCTTGTTTATTTGGAAATTGTTGCATTCAAATTGGTAATGGTTTTAAACATCTGCCTGTCGGACCGAAATACGGAATCGGTAAGTGCGAGTAACAGAGTATGAGTAGGTAAGTTTGCAGTTAAGTTGTATACCTGAATCATTACAAAAACTTTGCTCCCGACTTCTTGAAATTCGAAAATTGCGCGGATGCAGAAGTAAAATTTCGTACACTTATAGCACAGTTTAAAGAAAAACTACTTGATTAGACTACAGTTTGCATACCTAAAATAGGAATGCAGAACGCTAACATTTAAAAAAATATTTTCTGTTTCTTTATATTATGCACAAACATAGATTAAATCCATAAGAAACATCACATATACACTAACATTACCTACCTATATTTGATACACACTCATGCATAATTATATACCTACATACTCTTCTGTTTATTTATATTATGGACGAATTTCGACCACAAATAAATAAGTAAATAGCAAAAATAAAATAAAATCTACACTCATAAAAAACGATTATTATGGCAAGGACACCCGTAAGCTACCTACAGACGTACACACTATGGTTATCTATTTATATAAAAGCAAAGGGTCACTCATCAAGGAATCTCAGAAACTACAAATGCTAGGAATCTGAAATTTTGGATGGAGGACCCTTTTAGCACGTAGGCGCTCACTAAGACGGGGTTTTGCGAAATTCAACCCCTAAGAGGGTGAAACAAGGGATGGACAATTAAAATTTCCTTACCTACACAAAAAACCGCGATTTAAGCGAAGACACTAGATTTTTTTATACTGTGATTTTACCAGCGCACTTCTCGTTTCTGTAACTTTTCGAAACAAAAAGTAACATTATTTTGGACTACCTTTGCGGCGAAAAACTTCTAGATCCATTGAGTGGTTTCGCAGCAGTGATTAAAGCTTACGAAAATATAATGTTAGTAGGATTTTTTGCTGTTTTACGTACAATTAACATTACTGCGTTCCGGTTCGAAAGGTAATATTTCCAGATAAATTACAGAAAAAAATAAATTTGTCATCTTAAATCTCCGATTGACGAGCACAGTGCAGTGCTAGAAAGAGATTTGATAGTGTCTTGTTTAAATAACTGCGCGGCGCTGCGCTGTGCTGTCATAGGCAAGCGCGTTACTTACCATCAGGCACACGTCTTGCACTTTACACTGCAATAAAAAAAATACTTACATGAAAATTGGTACAGTAGTTTGTTAACTGCAAGTAAGGTTTTTCGGAGAATTTGCTCGGAATGTTTGCCCGAAGTTTATCCAAAAATGGAGATGACTATAAGGAAACTTCCAAGAATAAATTCAATGTCGTAAGCGAAGAGCTTCTGCTTCAAATGTTGTTGGATAGACTTGGAATATCTATTTAAATACAGACTGATGATAATTTTTAACTGACTTCAAAAAAGGAGGTTCTCAATTTGATTGTTTTTTTTGTATGTACCTCGGTACGAGTACGTTAGATCGATGCGGCTGTTTTTTGAATTATATCAACAAAAAACTAAAATTTACTTACATTTATATGGATGACTTAGTCATATCTGCTTATGAAATTTTATCAAGTGCCTGTATGAATTTAATTTAAAGAAAATACAATTCTTTACAGAACTTTGGTTACGTAAGAAGGTGGTTTATGTTTTTTCCGAGAAAATAGATCATCAGTAGGTAGGTAAGTAATACTACGACTGCTTATTCAATGTTCATAAGTCATCATCATCATCTGCCGTATCTACTGCTGAACATATGCCTAGATTTCCACAACGAACGGTCTCGCGCAACCTGCAACCAGCGGTCCAACGACCTTTGTGAGGTCATCTGTCCATTTAGTAGGAGGCCGTCCACAGCGACTGATTAAGAGTTCTGACCGCCCTAGGCTAATTATGAGGAGGCGCCCCCACCAGAGGGTCTACCGCCAAACGGATATTTTGTCTGAACTTTGGTATTGCTCTCTCTTTTCTTTTCGTTTGATATTATGGAGATAGCAATAGCCAAAACCGATTTAGTTAGGCAGTAGAAATACAGGTGTGTTACGGTCGGCCTAAAAAGTGCCTAGTATATTAGTTTTGACTTTGTTTCCTAGGCTTTTTTTTGGCCTACCAGGCTTTTTTGAGGAGGCACGCGAGAGAATACAGTTCCCTCAAAGGAAATTTCGAAAGTATACACCGGGTTTCTCCGGCAGTGACTTGGCAACTGATTCATGAGAGCGCTCTCGCACTCTAAAGTGACCTTGTTGATGACTCTATCGCAGAGCTGTTACTGACGCTGTCGCGGGGGACAGAACGCTTGCACACAAACCATGCAATGGAAACGGGAGGGTCACCACTTCAACTCCTGAAATAAGGTGCTGGACGGCATTGAACTTCCGACACCTCATGCTCTCTAAGTGGAGATGGTGTGCGAGCCAGAGTGGCTCGCTACCGTGACCACTTTCTTCTTCGCGGACAAGCAAGAATCCACCTCCTTCTTGCTCCTCAGCTGTATTTATCTGCGACACAATGATTTTTCAAAAGGAGCCCACCGCCTAACATTACCTCTCACTGTCGAACATCTTAAGATAGTAGGCAGTAAGAGGTCCGCCACGTCTCCCGAATACGTCTTCAATGATTGTTGCTCAGTGTGTTCTTCGGAATTGCACCGATGACACACCGGCCTTTCTACCGCCTATCTAAATCGGTTTTGGTTTTGCTATAACTGTCTCTATAATTTCAAGCTAAAAGAAAAGAGAGCAGTATCTCAGCTATGACAGTTTTAGTTAGGTGGTAGACCCTCGGGATTCATTATTCTCTTCTGATGACGTTACACAGGTATCAGGTACCGTGCAAAGGACCCGCATCCGCTAGTACCTATGTCGCTCTCGCTGAACCCACTCAGCGTTGGTCCTGAGACAGTTCGCTCTTCAAGTTGACGCAAATACGCCCCAAACTTCCATCAGCTGATTTGTTGTCAAATACCGAGATGTTAAAGAGTCAGCATGTCAGCGGTAGATACGCCACACACCACAAGGTCAGAGGCTTGAGCCTGCTGGTAGTGTCCGTCAGAGACCACGGAAACAGCTGGCCTCCAACTTGTGGAAAACCACCTCCAGGTCGAAGTTTCTAATCCTGGCTACCACTGCCGCTATGCACACAGCAGCCAAAGCAGCCGCCCCGTGAAACCTCCGCCCACACAGTAACCAGCGTGCCGTTGGCATCATAAGCGACGCCGATGCAACGCAGTTAGCGCCGCTCATCACTCATTCGTATGATTCGTAACCGAAGTGTCACAGGTGTAGCGTAAGCGAAAACTCCTGTGGATTCCCGCGTGATATGAGGATAAGCTCTCTCTCTTTCTATTGTTGGGGACACCACCTCTCTGTGAAAGAGGTAGTCCCTAACGAGACACCGTACGTAGATATTGGGATACCCCAGCACTTCTGTTGTTGTTCATGTTAGGAGACATCGTAAACAATACACCGCCACTGGAGCACACCTTCCTTCGGACCTTCGGACGGACGGCGTCGGTCGTGGAGTGACCTTTCTGAAATTGTCTCTTTGGCAAGTCTACATGATTTCTGGGCGCCCCTCCCAATCCTCGCGCCCTAGGCTGCAGCCTAATTAGCCTAAGGGTTAATCAGGCCCTGGCCGTCCAACACCGCGGTCTTCCGGTTCGTGGTCGCCACTCGAGAACCTTTCTTCTCCATCGGTTGTCAGTTCTGCGAGCGATGTGGCCTGCCCATTGCCACTTCAGGTAGACGTATTCGTCAACAACTTCGAGTGTGGTATTCCCAACAATAACAGGTACAGGTGAGACATGAACATTTGACATGACCTTCGTCTTGTTCATATTCATCCTCAGATCTACCTGTTGGGATACTCTACCGAGGTCCTCCAGCGACTCCGCCACAATGACTATGTCGTCGGCAAACCGATGGTGAGTGATGCATTCGCCGTTGATGTTGCTGCCATATCTGTTCCAGTCCAGTAGCTTCAAAACATATTCCACCGCACATCTTTCAGGCCACAAGTAGGTATTATTTTCAAATAACTAGCAATTTTCCAGGGCGCAAGACTTGCTAACAAACTTTTTCACATTTTTGGGGGGCGCCCGGGGAACGTATATTTCACACATTTGTAAACTTGAACTCAGACAAGAGTAACAAACCTTTGTACTAAGACAAATAGATGTGTGCATGTTTTGTTTAGGTGTGCTAAACAAAACATGCACACATCTACAAAACGCGGTTGACTTTCGGTTGACCATTTTTGACAATAAAGCTCATTTTGACATTCATAAGGGCACGAAAGGGTTATGTTAGGACTAGACTCGTCCCCTTAGAATAGTAGATCTGAGTAGCGGCATGGCGTCTGATCGGCGACGCAGCAACGGAGTGGTACTTGATGCGTTAGACGCTGTTCTGGATGAGATGAGTGAAACCTTGCGAGTTCGCGTCACCGAATGCATAACAGCAGTCTGGTGACGTGTGCTGTTTAATATTATAATTTTATAAGTATTTAAAAATACATAGTATTATATCAGTCATCTGGCTCTCATAGTACCTATCTACAAGCTTTGCTTAGTTTCGGCAGTCTATTAAATTTTCTTTATATCGTGGTTTCGTGGTAGATGGTATTGTATGTGAAATGTCCATCAATATTTATTTATTATTTTTAATTTTGTAAGTTATAAGTTTCACTTCTATGGCGAGTTTCTATGACAAAATTTTCACTCATTTAAGTTTTGCGCTTTAGGATTGCTGAGGTGCTTTTAGATAAGCAGTGGAAGAGAAGGCTCTTCGACCGCTTATCTAAAATGTTTTTGGCTTTCTCCCTTGTTTAGTTTCACTAACAATAAGAAAGAGGAACTAGGTACTAGCAGTTTTCGTGCTTCACATGCCTAAACTGTATTTATTTTTTTGGCAATAAAATATTTATATTTTTAACATTTTAATCGAGTTCAAACAGGACGGGGCTATCAATACGGCCGGTATTTTTTAAATATAAGTACTTAGTAGGTATGTAGTATGTACTAACATCTTACATAGGTATAGGTACCTATTGCTTAGTCTAAATCAGTGGTTCCCAAACTTAATTTGTCTAATGCCCACTTTGTGAATAAATTATTCTTCAGCGCCCCCTGATTTCATACTTAAAACGACGAACTTTTACTGTAACCCGCTAGAGCCCTTAGTTGAGACTTGAGACCTGAGCCCGTCCGGAGTCAAATACAACGGACTCCAAGCATCTACTCAACGCCCCCATTTTTTTCTGGATCTCGTAGCGCCCACCTTTAGGCCTGCAGCGCCCACAAGGGGGCGTTATCGCCCACTTGGGGAAAGGCTGGTCTAAATCATTACCTAGCCCTGCACTGCGCTCATCACACAGTGATATAAGAATTATAAGATGATTTATCTCTATGCCCTGTAATTTATCTGGAAACATTGCCCTTCAAATCACACGGTGATGTTGGCCAATTACCTACTACATAGCTGTATTATCTATTCTATGACATAGCGCTAGAATAACTGGAAAATTTCCCCAGGTGGACTCTGCAAGAAACCTTAACACTACTAAATAAAAAACAGAAACACAATCGAGTAAAAAACAATGCCACTCCGGCAGTGGCAGTGGCCAGAAGTAAAAATTAAAATACAATACACATATATGTAGGTACAGAGGTGTCAGTAACGATCACAGTAACAGTGTCGCAAGTTCTATAAGGATTTACTATAGGTAGTTGGTCTGAGCGTAAGTTCGGTTGTTTTTTCTTATCTCTAAAAATACCCACAGGTAATCCGGACGAAAAAGGGCAACTTGCTCATCTCTTCTTCCAGTAGTAAGCAAGCGTCCCATCCAAATAAGCAAACAACATAGACTCGTAGACACGTGCATTTCCCAAGTGCGCCTAATACCTCGTTATCTTAATCAGGTGTCACTTTCAAAACGAACAAAACACAAAAAAACGTAGGAAAATAAACCGCGCCTGTAAAACTGTTAGCTAAATAAACTCGGCGAGGCGGTAATCCCGCGATGGCCCGAACATCTGCCTACAAAGCGCGTAGGTTTAACTTTAACCAGGGGATGACGGGGTGACATGTATTTTTATCTTACCTTCACCTTGAATCTGAAATGAATGGAGTTACGGACTTACTACATGCATATGCTTCTGATCGATGTAAAAACAACGATCCATATGCATATGCAATATGCACCTACCTATCTATAAAATGATCCGGCACAGTAAACATTTACATGATACTATTATACAAAATTTCAACTGAAGAACGTACAATACAATACAAAACACTTAATATACCACAAAATCAAAACATTTTGGCCACAACATGCGATCTTATCGCTAATAGCGAATCTCTTCCAGATAACCCAAGGGCAATGTTTCCAGAGAAATTACAGGGCTTAGAGATATAACAACTTAGATCTCTGGGTGACGAGCGCAGTGCAGTGCTAGGTAATGATTTGGAATCTTCATGTTCCAATAGCTGCGTGTCACTGTGTTGTTACGTGGCAGGCATCTTGCTTACCATCAGGCACATGACCTGCTCGTCTCGTCATTCTATATTTAAAAAAAAAAAAAAAAAACCCTTTGGTATACTTATTATAGAATAAGGTTACGGATGAGGGCAGAGGTGTGGCATAAATCGATTTATATATTTTATGATAATAGCATGAATGTGAAAGTAACTCTATCTGTTATATTTTCACGCCTTAACTACTGAACCGACTTTAGTGAAATTTGGTGCATAAATAGCGTAGAACGCCCTGACAAAGGACATATTTTATGCTACTTTTTATGCGAAAAAAGGGTTTCATCCTATTTCAACCCATTAATACTTTTTCGTATTAAAAAGATAAAAAGTATCCTATATCCAAGCCTAGTGCCTGAACATGCGCTTGAGCTATGGCTTGAGTCTGTACTCTGTACCAAATTTCATTTAAATCAGGTTAGTGATTTATGCGTGAAAGCGTAACAGACAGACAGAGTTACTTGTATATTTACAATATTACTAGCAGCGCCCTGCGATTTTACCCGAGTAATTCCCGTTCCCGTTATGTTTCTGTGGTAAAAAGTAAAAAAAAAGTAAAAGCTTACCTATGTGTTATTCTGGACTACTTATAGATAATCTATCTGTTTTCCAAATTTCAACCAGATCGATCGATAGACAACCGATGGGGAAGAAAGATTCTTGAGTGGCGACCACGAACCGGGAGACGCAGTGTTGGACGGCCTCCCACTAGATGGACAGATGACCTCACAAAGGTCGCTGGAAACCACTGGTTGCAGGTTGCGCGGGACCGTTCGTTGTGGAAATCTAGGGGGGAGGCAAGCAGCCGCAAGACGTCCACTGCTGAACATGGACGTCTTGCGGCTGATGATGATGATGATGATCGAGCAACAATCATCCAAGCTTTCGCATTTCTATATACCTACCAATCAGATTGTTTCAAGTTGATATTCTCAGAGAATAAACTTATTACCTGGGAGTCCGAATCACAATCGTTTATTGCACAACCGTACTTAGGTACCTATAAAAAATATGGTATTTATTTATAAGTTTAATGCAGTAGTGGTAACAACTTAAACTGACCTCTATAGGTACATATTTCGCGTGAATCAAAAAGTGAATTTGATCTAAGTACTAAAAATCGTGGCCTGCGCACCGTCCTAGCGACTTTGAAGTTCTTTACCGGAGCCCGAAGTAAGATAATAGAAAATTATCTCAAAACGTGAGAACTTGAGAGATAACGGTAAGTAGGTGTCGGCATGAATGAAACTACGCACTCCTCTCCCATGGGCCCTCGCCAGATGTTTGCACGTGTTCTACGAGAGAGATAGGTTTTTAAATAATATCATAACAAGAACTTATGATTTTTTGTTCTATTTGCGTTAAAACTTTCATAAGGTACTAGCAAAGATCTAAAAATCGGATGAGTGCAATGACTCAATAGTCTCGCTCAACCTACTAATATTATAAATGTCAATGTTTCTAGTTGCAAAGATCTAAAAATCGGATGAGTGCAATGACTCAATAGTCTCGCTCAACCTACTAATATTATAAATGTCAATGTTTGCAAGTTTGTTGCTCAATCACGTCGGAACGGCTGAACAGGGGGTCTATCGCAGGTAGAAGCGCAGGACGTAACTATTTTCTGATCTGTGGCAGGACGTCTACTCTCTTTCTACGAAAACGTAATTTCGAAATAAACTCGCGACTTTTCGACTCCGATTCTTTTCAACTTCGATCCGTCGTTTTGTCCGTTTAAATGTTCTAAGTCTACTCTAATTAGAGTAGGTATGCTTATAACATTTAAACGTCAAACAATGTTGTATCGGACGAAACGAAGTAGAACGAGAGTAGGAAAGTCGGGAGCTTTTTTTCGAAATTACGTTTTTTGTAGAAATAGAGTAGGTAGACCTCCTGTTCGGGTTGCGATTTGGAACAGTTAGATGATAGTTAAGAATAACACATAGGCTACTTTTCATCCCGGGAAAATAACGGGAACGCTACGTGGGTGAAACCGCGAGGCGTAGCTAGTTTAGTCATAAGGCGAGATTCAATAACATGAATCAATAAAGCTTAGTGAGTCATTTATGTACATTCTCTTCGGCTTAGTGCAGATTGGATGTTGCATGTCCGCGAAAGACTTTTTTACCTACTGTGAAAAAGTGTATAGATACGTTTACGAGTTATGTGTCTACAAAATTAAAAAAAAGTAATCTATTATTAAAACATTTGATAGATAATGATCCTATTAATATTTCTGAAGGCGCGTCAGCGCGTCTCTCATGTGGTGGGATCCCTAAAAATACACCGTTGCTATTCAAACATAAACTTGTGAGAAACAAGTTCGTTGTAATTTGGTTATAACATAGACTTATGGTTATAAGTATTTTTGACGTGATAACGTCTTATAATTCGATGAAGCCGGCTGCACGCCCGCAAAACATGACGTCATGTGCCGTTACCGGGCGTTACCTCGCCGCATGACGTCGCCGCGTTCGGCAGCGTTCGACATCTATTAAACAAATGAAATTAAAATTTTCTTAAATGCTACCATTCCATCAGTATTTTCTTAAGACGTTGTCACGTTCAACTATCGTCAGTAAACCGACTTTACAGACAACCATTTTTTGAAGTGAAAACTTCTTTTCGTGCACCACACAGATTTATGTGAATGTGTTCAAGCGTCACGCTCGTGAATGAAAGAAATCTTCAGGCGATCTCGGGACCATGGCCATCTCTGGCTATGGCGTGTTACCATGGTTACCGTTACAAGTTTACACATCTAACCATGGCCATCTAGTCTAGATGGTCATGCTTAGAAGACTTATTTAGACGACAATGCTTTGAAGATTTATTCCGCCCTCCGGTTTCACCGACGTAGTTTCCAAAGTGTGTTATAAGTAAGTTTTCACTTCTATCGGCTATTATTAAAATAAAAATATAAAATTGCCAGTCACGTTTGTTTCTCTCTGAAAAACCAGACAACCAACTACAATTTATGGAAAGTAGTGGGTATTTTGTTTATATTTATTTGATACTAGCAGTGGCCCACGTAGTATCCGATCCCGTTAATTTCCCGGGATAAAAAGTAGCCTATGTTACTTCTAACCGCGATCTTCCCCGCGTAATTCCCGTTCCTTAATTTCCCCACGATGAAAAGCCTACGTGCTTTTCACGACCATAAACTATCTAAGTATGTTCCAAATTTCAACTTCATCCGTTCAGCCGTGATTGCGCAACAAACATCCAAACTTAGCATTTACAATATTAGTAGGATAAAAAAATCCGACGAACTGGGAATCACATCCTTTTTTGAAGTCTAATAAATAACTAATAATGAATTTGAATACCTAAGAATTTGTCGATTTCCGAACAAATATACATTCTCATAAATATCGTCGTCGAAATTGCGTTCAAGTTTTTCTAGCATCCTACTGAGAAAGTTTAGGTGATAGGATGATTGTTGCTCAGTAGAATCTAGCTGAAACTTTTTCTTCCGAAAAAAAAAAACAATTGTTTCAAGTAATTAACACCTAGTTATTGTATTAACTTATTAGGTACGTACTACTACGTAGGTACGAAGTAACCAACGGATAGGTACCTACTAATTCAAAATAAAATACCAAACTCGATTTTATTATAATACATAATCAATGGAACGTTTGTGCGCTGGTCATTGGTTTCCACCTATCACGCAGTAAATGTTAATCTGTCTTCCATCATCGATTTCACTAAAAACAAACAAGATGACGATAAACAGGACAAGCAGCAACCAAAGCACCGACTGCGCTTCATCATCGGACAAAAAACGAGATAGATAAATCTCTAGTCCGACATGAAAACTTAACATAACACAGACTCCAAAACCTATGTTTGTTATTACGGCGTGGATTTAAATCAAATATTTATAATATTTAAAGGCGAGCGATATTCCCTGATCCTGCTTGCGTCACGGGTATTTTTAGTGGCGACACGACGACGCGGCGCGACAAAAAACTGACGGCAAAGGGTGGCGCCCAATCAAGTTGTACACTTGTAGGTGAAATAAAACGCTCTGGGTGTTATCCGACCGCAACCAATTTTAATGGGCGGCGCGAAGACTTTTGTGAATGAACAACTTCCCAGAATCCATTTGGTAATATTAACGTTTTTAGAACAAAGATGCAATATAAAACAACTTTCTAAGCTTAGTGTGCGGTAGAAAACGTACAGGAAGTATAGTAAGGACACGAACTGACAAGTAGGATAACTCGTAAATAATATTCGAGTTCGTCCATTCAAAATCATTTAGCATCCGTGCAGTGCGCGGTTCAGTAAAATTCCATTAGTATGACACTGAAGATGACTGAAGTCTCTGATCCCTCACAGGATGCGCGCACCGATGCGATCGGTTATGGCGACCGAACACCCACACAGATACACCTATGTAGTAAATACGATGATGGACAAGATAAACAGAACGTGATCGTCGCTTCTCGTGTAGCGGCGTCTCTGTCGCGCTCGAGGCGATGCGCCCGAGTCGGCGGGAGGCGGCTCGCTGGGAGGCGCGTTCGGAGACGGTTATTTTTTTGTCCGCTGTCAATGAAGGGACGGGTAGGGGCGGACCGCGGACCGCGGCGCAGGACTCAGTCCCGCAGCTGCAGCCAGACTGCGCTCATCCCGCGCGCATGCGCCTCCCTGCGGTAACGCGTCCGCAGCATGAACTACGAAGCTTGCGAAAACACACCGGTGCCGATCAAACGCGAGGAGGATTTCGATTACCACGAGGACGAGGAACAGTACTATGGCTACGTACCGGTAGAGGTGGACCGGCACACCATGGCGCCGAGCTTCGCACCCGCGTCTCCCGCGCGACTGATGGACCTCAGCAGCTCCGAGCGACCCACCCAGCCCTGGCCGATGGCCCCCGCCTGCGACGAACGCGATTACCAACCCCCCTATCCCTACGAACCACAATTCGTCGACCAACGGCAGAGACAGCCGACGAGAAACTTTTACTTCGACGATTCAAACTCGCAGGATGAAGCACGGAGCTTCTACGATAGCGGCGACATGCCCAAACTGGGAGAAGTGCCCTACAGACCGGACGAGCGACGTCAGGAGACTGAGGAGCAGCGGAGATCACGGAAGAGATCGAAAGCTTCGAGGAAGAAAGCGCAGTCGTTCGAAGAGATGCAGATACAGCGAGTGATGGCGAACGTGCGAGAAAGGCAGCGGACGCAGAGCTTGAACGAGGCTTTTGCGAGTCTGAGGGAGATTATTCCTTCGTTGCCGAGCGACAAGCTGTCGAAGATACAGACGCTGCAGTTGGCGACGCAGTACATAGAGTTCCTGTATCAGATTCTATCGAACAGCGAGTCAGCGGGGAACAGCGACGCCGGCAGCGACGCGGGAAGTGACCACGGGAAATATCTTGCGCAAGATAAGTTAAGTTATGCTTTCTCTGTGTGGCGGATGGAAGGAGAGTGGACTACGAACGGCGGACAGACGTGATACGGTTGTGTATGTGTTACACTGAGTTATGTTTTGGTATTCTACACCCCTGAATTTGTACATTTGTTTACGAATTTCGGGTACTCAGCAAGTTTTTCGGGAAAATTATAAGTATGCAAAAACATATTTGTCCTACCCTCACACGTAAATGTAAATCAATTTTTTTCACGAAAAGGATAGAAAATTAACATTTAAAAAAATTGAGTTCGGCGTTTAAAATAATATGTTAATGTATTTAGGTGTAAAATACCAAAGTAAACTCGGAATTATTTGTAACGGAAAAGACGATTTTACAATTCCATAGAATACGAATTTTAAGAACGTGTGCTACATCTGAAAATAATATAAAGATATTTGAATATGTGATAGTTAATGTAAGCGACATAATTAAAATATGAAAAACTTCATAAGATTTTGTAAAAAATGTACGTAGATTAATAAAGTCGAAATATTGGCTTATAAGTTTACGAATAACATGTAAGTTTATACCTAGTTTAAAAGTATTTTCTCAGGAAAAACTCAAACATACAGCTGTTGACCAAAAGAATTCATAGTGCCATTTGAATTATTGTACAGTTAGAATAAAGATGTTGATTAATTCCAAATAAATAATTAAGTTATATATTATCTATAAACAAGTGACTTTTATTTAAATAGTCTTACCAAATACTGAATTTGAACTTTGAATGATTCATCCACATAAACATTTTTGTTTGTTTCTGGATCAACGTAATATTTCAATATGTTTTACAACTTAACAAATAATAAAAGTAATATTAATGGAACCTAGTAGTAGTGGTAGAACTCTTTGCAGAGTCCGTCTGGGGAAGTACCACACCTTTGCCAGTTATTCTACCACTTTACCTTCCGGTTTGAAGGGCACGGGCAAGGGTATCCAGTGCAATTACAGGACGTCTACTCTGTTTCTACGAAAACGAAATTTCGAAAAAATACTCGTGTCTTTCCTACTCTCGTTCTACTTCGTTTCGTCCGATACAACATTGTTTGACGTTTAAATGTTTTGAGCATACTCTAATTAGAGTAGGCTTAGAACTTTAAACGGACAAAACGACGGATCGAAGTAGAATCGGAGTTGGAAAATCGCGAGTTTATTTCGAAATTACGTTTTCGTTGAATTAGAGTAGACGTCCAGGGCATAGAGATAAAACATCTTATATCTCTGGGTGACAAGCGCAGTGCAGTGCTAGGTAATTATTTGGACTCTTCCAATAGCTGCATTTGTGTTCCAATAGCTGCATGTCACTGTGCTGTTATGTGGCAGGCATGTTGCTTACCATCAGGCACATGTCCTGCCCGTCTCGTTGCTCTGTTCTGTAAAAAAACCTAATAAATCCCATGTAAATGTCTATTTCCTTCAATCTAGAAATGAAAATTAGTTATTTTTATTTCACAGATAGATAGCAATATACGCAGATAAGTAATTAATCAAAATAGCAAAACATACAGACATTCTTCAAATTCGGTGGACCCCAAAACGATCACTACATCTTTAAACAAACTAACAGCGTCCCGCGGTACGCGGTATCCGCGTACTTCCCGATCCCATAATTTGCTCGAGAAAATAATTAACCTCCACTCAGAGGCACAATTAACCGCCCACCCTGTATTTCTTCTAATTTGTAGAAATCGTTAAGTATAAAGCAAATTTTATGACTGTACCTACGTTGAAAGTTATCAATAAGCAATAATAAATAATGATTTCGAAAACATAAAACGGTTTTTAAGAATAATCCCACAAAACCGATGTTGTCGAAAAGATCGAAGTGACGAAAAATTTAGGTGCGCGGATAATTTGTGCCTGTGAGTATAGAATATAGATATCTTATACCTTTAAACGAGCAATTCTTGTACCTATATAAATATGTATATATATATAGAATCTGAATCTCGTAAACGGCGCGAACGATTTTGATGAAATTATGTATGCAGGGGGTTTCGGGGACGATAAATCGATCTAACTAGGTTTCATTTTAAAAAAAACCCATATTATGCGCGTTTTTAGACAATGAAAATCTGTCACATTAGACATTAGAATGCGAAGGTACATTTCGCCGCGTGACGTGACGGCATAATAGGCTTGTGTACTAAATTTTAAAAACTGGTTAATAATATAGCTTAATGTTTATATTATTCCGAAACATCTATATTTTTGAAAAAAACTTACATTTACAATATGTATTTTGCATTTCAAAAAATCAAACAAGTTTCTGCACAAAAACGCTCCAGACTGTCATGGCGTTTTGAATGACGTCACGTCGTGGCAAACATAATATGTGTTTGTGTAAGGACATTGTCAATGTTTTTATTTTAAAATGAATCCCTCGTATTACAAGAACTGCATAGTGCCTCAGTGTACAAGCACAAGTATAAATACGCCAAACAAATTATTCATCTATGTTCCAAACGATCCACAATTGCGAAAAAAGTGGCAAACGCTTGCGAGGAGGAATGATGGCCACTAAATCAAGAATATATTTTTGTGAAGATCATTTTGATGAAAGTATTTGACACAGTATAATCTTAGTAAAGTAAATGTAAAAAAAACTGACAATTTTCCTCAAAAATAGTGGTAAAACAATAAAAACTAGTTCAGTAAAGCGGCTGAAGAACTAGTATCCATGGCGAAGAATGAATAAAAATAAAAAATAATTATATTTGATCTATGAAAATGTCAACAACATTAGTGATGTCAAGTGATATGTAGCACGGCGTGACGTCATATTCTCTGATTGGCGTTCACTGTCACGTGACACAATGCCTATTTTTTAAGATTTTCTTTTCTAAAAATATTAATAATCTTTACGTATTTATAATAAACTGTTTTATTTTTGAAATCTCCATATCTTAATCAATAGTAAGAACCTCTAATCCATCCGATTCATTCTTAGTGGAAACAAGCCTATTGGCTCAGACGGGAAGTCGGGCGTTCGTAGCGGTCACGAATAATGAGCTGCGGGTTCGAATACAGACGGGTTCTCTTTTTTTTTCAAGGATTTTTTTTTTAAGAAAATCTAATTTTTAGTACTTATTTAAACCGAGCATAGCTCGGTGACCCAGGTACTATTATTTTAATCAAGGCTATAAATCTTCATCTATCTATGTATGTATCAAATTTCATCCACATTCCTTGAGTAGTTTTTGCTTATTTAAACCGAGCATAGCTCGGTGACCCAGGTACTATTATTTTAATCAAGGCTATAAATCTTCATCTATCTATGTATGTATCAAATTTCATCCACATTCCTTGAGTAGTTTTTGCTTATTTAAACCGAGCATAGCTCGGTGACCCAGGTACTATTATTTTAATCAAGGCTATAAATCTTCATCTATCTATGTATGTATCAAATTTCATCCACATTCCTTGAGTAGTTTTTGCGTGAAAGAGTAATAAATTTGCACACGTACAAAATTTCGCGTTCATAATATTCGTATGAAGTACCTAATATTAGTAAGGAGTAAGGATGTTTCCAAAGATAGGATTTTTCTTTCAATTAGTAATTACCTAATTAATTTTTGTAGTGGTAGGACTCTTGGTTGAGTTTGCCTGGGGAAGTACCACACCTTTGCCAGTTATTCTACCGCCAAGCAGTAATGTGCAAACATTACTGTGTTCCGGTTTGAAGGGCAATGTTTCCAAAGAAATTACAGGGCTTAGATATATAACATCTTAGATCTCTGGGTGACGAGCGCAGTGCAGTGTTAGGTAATGATTTGGACTCTTCATGTTTCAACAGCCGCGTGTCACTGTGCTGTTATGTGGCAGGCATGTTGCTTATCATCAGGCACATGTCCTGATCGTCTTGTAACTGTTTATTAAAAAAAAAATGAATTGAATCTATTGAATTCTCTATTCTATTGAATATCTTCTATATCTATTGAAATCTATTGAAAATATTGAATCTAAATTATTTTATCGAATAATTAAAAACGACAAATTGCACAAATTGATTTTAACATTTATTGCAACTTTTTACACATTCTTTTCTTCTTATTAGGTTTAAATATATACAAAATACTTAGGTAATGCACAATACAATATTTACTAAAAATGTATAAAATAAACTCTGCAACAAACCATCCAATATTGGATGTCACTAACAAATACCTACATACTTATAATATTTAGTTTAGAGAAACCAAATAGAAAAGATGTTTTTAAACATACAAATACATATATTTACGCTTAGCAGTCTCCCATTACTTAACATTTCATACAATTATAACATTTTGTGTACATATACCATAACTATAAAAAAAATACCTAAAGAATAATTATCTAGAGTTGTAATGCAAAAAATCATAGGAGACTGTAATAAAAACACATGATTACCTACATTTTTACAAATCAACCATGCAGTATGATGATTGCAACAATAAATAAAATAATGGACAATTTATTTTAAGTTAATAAATCAGTAACTTTTTTCGATGGGGTTCGGAAGCAAAGGTATTTTTATCACTACCTAAGAGATAGAGGGAGTGATCTGCGTTCAGGGTAGCGATTCAGAAACCATTCGGTTGCATCCGACACGGAATCTCATCTCTCGGTCTTTGTCTTATCTGTTTAGCATGACAAAGACCGAGAGATGAAATTCCGTGTCGGATGCAACCGAATGGTTTCAGAATCGCTACCCTGGTCATTTCTTGAACAAAAATTATCTCCCTGAAGTAGGGACGCCACAACCTTTAATGGGTGACTTTCGGGTCTTTCGGGAGTGGTCTGACAATCACAGAACATGGTAAAGATCATGTTCCGAAAGAAATGTCGCTAAAGAGTGACATTTTTTATTTAATATAACATAATTTAAATGCAAAAATGGTTATCGCAAAACTTCTCATATGCCCAAGCTACACAAGGCTTGGTTTTCAAGCTAGGCTAGCAAGCTAGTACTTTTAGCTTCGTATAGACAACGCTAATTTTGTCTACGCGAAGCTAGAAGTACTAGATAATAGTGCAAAGGCACTACAGTCCTTATTTATGACCGAATGCTAGCTAGCCGACGACAAAGTCACAGATGGAGTATCATGCAACAAGAGAAGTAAGGCTTAGCGCAGACAGAACGGAGCGCAGCGAAGAGGATTTTATTAACGCACTTGAAAATAGAATAAAGTGCAAAAACGCTTGAACATTATTCCCGCGTATCTTCGAGGAGGCGCGAGCATTTTTTGCCTGGTTCAAGCATTAATGCACTTTATTGTCATAAATTTAAAGTTTATTTTCAAGTGCGTTAATAAAATCCTCTTCGCTGCGCTCCGTTCTGTCTGCGCTGACCCTAAGAGTAGGAAGGCTGACAACACCACCATGTGGCATGTGGGATATTTAGCCAGGAGAAAGAGAGACCATTAAAAAGGTTCTGCCCAGTAAAAACGAATAAACAGAGAAAGATTCCTGGAGTGGTCATGTTAGTTAAATTACAATTTTTACATTAGAAACGCCCGCGTTTAAGCAGTGTAGTACCGGTTTTCCTTATTTTTCCGGGATCTAAAGTACCCTATATGTTAATTAAGGCTATGTTCTAACTGTGAACTTTCAAGCCGACCCGTTCAGACGTGATTGACAAACGTTCAAACTTTCGGGTTTATAATATTAGTAAGATTATTGTACAACAAAAACGATTTATTTAAGGAGGCTGTTCCGCTCACAAATTGGTTCCGAAAATTTGCTACACATTAGAGCAGGGCTTACCAAACTTATTTTGTCTGCTGCCGACTTTGAGAATAATTTATTTGTAGCGCCCTCTTTTTTTCACTTTACTTAAAAACCACTATAACTTCAAATTAAATTAATTCATAATTGTGAACTATATTAGCGAAGATTAAACAGTCATTCTAAACGAGACATTTACTATAACCTAAATAAGAGTTAACTTGAGATCTGAGCCTAGTCCACATAACGCTCCCATTTTTTTTCTGGGTTACTTACCCCTTTACGCCCACAAGGGGACGTTATCGCCCAATTTGGGAAAGGTTGCATTAGACGGTCGTATTTACCTACTGTCGTACGTTACGATTACGACTCATAAGGCTCGCATTCGGGTTTTTAATTTTCGAAGTACGGGAGCCTTTAAATCTTTATTTAATAACTTCAGTAACCAGGGCCGGATTTAGGGGAGGGCATAATGCCCCAGGGCCTCCACAACAGTCAACAGACTTCGGAAAAAAATCAAATTCCGACTAGTAAACATCTTTTACGTTTACTTTAAACCATTTGAGTTTTGAGAAATCTTAACCTGAGGGTGTGTATTTCAACGAAGCCCCGGCCCCGGGGCCTCCATACCTCTAAATCCGGCCCTGTCAGATAACTCTAACAGAGGATGTGAAACAGCGAAATGTATATATAATAAGTAATTTTTTGCAAAAAACATGATAGGTAAGACAATTGTTAGCTTACTTAGTTTTGAAAAAGGAGATAATAAGCTCACTAAAATACATCATTGAATGTTTTGCAAATCTCAGGGACTAGTCAGAGTTACAGTAAATAATAACAATTGATATTGTTTAAATTGTTATTTATTGTTGGATGCAATATAATTTATAAACTCGCTTTTGTGCGCTTTATGTACCTACCTACAGTGTAAGCACGCAAGGCATATATTTATGTACAATGTACATTTTAATAAATAAATAAATAAATATAAGTTTCATCTGTCACTGGGATATTTCGATACAGATTAAAGCACAATATTTACGGGTAAATTGATTACTACCACGGTAAATATCCCATATTCTGCTACTACTCATTTGAATGAATAAAACTAAGAAATGATATGTTAGATGTATAGATTAAAATGTATATGATGATATATCATACATTTCTTATATAATAAAAACTACATAAGGACATTGATTTTCAAATTACAACAAATAAAACTTGATTATTTATCTCACTCCATTTCAGACTTTAAATTAGGAACTATCAGCTCATCATCGGGCATTTCCAATTCAGTTATCTGTGAACAAAAGAAAGACATCTTGAAATGATACTACAAAACAAACAATTGACTAATTAATATTAATATTTATTTAATAAGGTAAAAGTGAGTACGGATTATGGAGTATGGATATGGGTAGCGATTCTAAATGCAATCCGAATGGTTCGGAATCGGAATGACAATCCCTGTCTCTGTCATGCTAAACAGATAAGACAAAGACCGAGAGATGAGATTCCGTGTCGGTTGCAACCGAATGGATTTAGAATCGCTACCATGGACTAACGATAGAATATAAAGTGTATTTTTTTTTAAATATTATTTTAAAAATATTTTTTTAATAAAAAAAAATTACATCCGACTACTACATACTAAAAATTACATACAATTTACACACTAGAAAGAAATATAAAATAATTGGGCCCTTAAAAAAAATAACACGAGGTTATCATGTTTTTTTTATAATGTACATGATCCCTGAGTTCTATAAGCTATAATTTTATTATTTGATGTACGGGCGAAGCCGGGCCGGACCGCTAGTTATAAATACAAGCATTATTTTACGGTATTAAAGGCTTATTACACTTGGCTAAATTTACTGAGCTGAGTTCAGAAACCAAGTTAGTCGACTGAATTTAGCAAGTTAGAAGAGAATTTCCAGAGAAATTACTGGGCTTAGAGATATAATATCATAGGTCTATGGGTGACGAGCGCAGTGCAGTGCTAGGTAATGATTTGGACTCTTCATGTTCCAATAGCTGTGTGTCACTGTGCTGTTATGTGGCAGGCATGTTGCTTATCATCAGGCACACGCCCTGCTTGTCTCGTCACTCTTTAATATACAAAAAAACAAGCAATCCTCACTTCTGAATTTAGTTCATGCTAGCTTACTGACTACATACTTACTACTATAACACTACACTTTACTGAATTCAGTAGCGACTAAATCTAGCCAAGTGTAAAATAAGCCTTTAAGTATGCATGACAGTTTGTTTTAAAACTTACCTCTTCTGTTAAATCTTTTTCTTCCTCTTCTACGACAGTCTTGTCTTGCCAATTGTCCAAATCCCCCTGAAAAAAAACACAATACTTTACAATTGCCTTTGAATACCTAATGGATCATTAGGTATCCATAAAAATCAATTAATAATTGGTAATTGGCTCGACCGACATTTTTTTCATAAAAGACTAGCAAAGCCCCACAATTTTACCCGCGCAGTTCCCTTTCCCGCATTTTTGTGATAAAAATGCCGAATGACTATGTGCTATTCCCGCCTATAATCTTATTTCTAATCTATAATGTTTCAAATTTCAACCCGATCCGTTTAGACGTTCCAACTTGATTGAGCATTAAACATTTAAACTTTCGCATTTATAATATTAGCAGAACAAAGTTACGGCTTATCTAGTCGGAAGAACTATCCGGAACCGGAGACGCCGGGTTCAAATTCCTCGCGCACCACTATCTTTTCTAAGTCATGTGCGTAATGCCGCTAACTTACAAACGGTGAAGGAAAACATCGTGAGGAAACGGACGTGTACCTAGCATCCAACAACCCGCACTGGGACAGCGTGGTGGATTTTGACCTTGACCCTGTCCTTGCGAGAGAAGGCCCAGTAGTGGGAACATTTAGTGGGCTGTTTATGCAAAGTAATTGGCCGAGTAAAGGCCTGTTTTCATTTTGATTATTGCGAGTGCGAGTGAGTAGTGCAGGTGTTGAGTGATTAGTAGTAGACACGTGTGGACACTGATTGATTATTGCGAGTGCATAGTAATCAGTCGCGATTACTCACTTGCACTAGCAATCGCTCTCGCACTCACAGTCGCAGTAATCAAAATGGAAACCGGCCTTAAGACATGCTGCCTGATGGTTAGTAGCAATACCGTTGTGAGTGTATGTTACTGATTGGCGATAGAATAACCGATAAACGTTGTGGTACATTCTGAGATGGATTCTGCAAAGATTTCACTGTATTTTAGGGGTATTAGGTAAAATACCCAGATAGATAACAAAATGTTAAACACACTCTTAGCACCTATTTATTGCTTAACTAGTAGTATACCGCCGTTTCATTCACGTAGCAACTGATCTCGTTATTTTACCGGTATAATAAGTATCCTATGTTACTTTTAATACCTCCAAGAATATGTGTATAAAATTTCAAGATGATCGGTTAAGTAGTTTTCACGTGAAAGCGCAATAAACAAACTTACTTTCGCGTTTATATTTTTTTTGTTTTCCATATAAGTTTGTAATTATTAAAATAAATAAAAAATTAAATCATTTTATTTCAAGTCACAGGACTCAAATGTTGTTAGTTAAAACTTAAGGCTATGTTAGGACGAATTTCTAAATAAATGTCAACGCTATGACTGAAAAACACATTAAACATTAAATAAATACTTTTGAATTTGAAATTAATTAATAAAATTATATTGATCTCAGTAAATACTCATATAAAAACATACACAAGACAGACACTATTATTTTAGTTTAAAAATCTTTTTATATCCCTATAAAAAGATTTTTACACTAACAATGACTGACAATTAAAATGACTTCAATGACATTCGGAATGCGACAATGACATTGAACCCAGTGTCTCCTAATATGACAATCAGGTTTGTCACTGACAACTTTCAGGATGATGCTGGAACCCCCCCTCACTCTATGCATCAACGAGGCAATACGACGGCTCACCACTGTATGGAAACCATCGGTGCGTGCGTGTGCAAACATTGCCGACGCCCTGAAAGCATTGTTGTACTGTACTCGCAGGGCATTGAAAGCCCGCTGGGTATAGTTGACCCACAGACTGTGTACATTTTTGGCAATAGGCTTTAAACAACATGATTTTTACCTCATTGCTACACTTTGCAAATCTACGTGCCAACATTTATTACAGCGGACCGCCAACGCCCTTCCCTTTCAATGTCCTTGTCGTCATTCAAGTCTTCTGTAATGTGTTATTAGTGGGTAATTTATTATTATTTGACATCGTTTGTTTTTGTTGTATTATAATTGGGATGACGACTGGATAAAAAATATACCATTCTAATTAATCCGTCCTGTAGATTACGGAAAAAGAAAGGGCACGAATTTTTTGTTATGCCATTTTTTTTTTTAAAATTACAGATACGGACCATCAAACTTCCGGAGTTGTTGGGACGGAGGTTGTAACGTCAGGTCTGCATAGAAATTGTATGTCGACGTGATGTCAGAGGAAGCGCTATATCTTCGTCAGTTTTTGTTTATGAATCAAAAGAAAAAATACGTGTACAATATTTTTTAATGATCTAACTAACTGAATATGGAATTACGGTATTCTGAAATAAATGATTTAATAGATTGATTAGTAGAATAGAACATGTTAGAGGCATAAATATGGCACAAAATATGATAAAATTAATCCTTCAACTTTTTTGATATAAGTCCCAACTATTTGAATGATCAATAACTCCCAAACCATGGCAATCATAACGTTGATGCGATGATATCATCTTTGAAGTGTTTGAGTATTGATTTTGTCTGGTTTCTGTCAAGAGAGACATTAAATTCTGGCGCTGACCTTCATACTGCAGATGTTAGATTAAAAATCGTCACATAATACAGCTTTATATCAAAAGCAACTGAATACAATGTTTGAGTAACAAACGAGTAGATATATTGATAGACTGAGAAATGTAGAATGGGTTTGGGAATCGAAATTATTACATTTTGATAAATCTACATAAGTATAAGTACATACTACATAAATAGTTACGGGCAAGATCTAGTCGGGAGAACGGCGACTACCGATCTGGAGCCCTGGGTTCAAATCCGACACACAGCAGTGTCCTTGAAAAGTGCCTCTGCATGACTGTGCCCGCGGAAATAAGACAAGCTCTGTCATTTTGCTTTTTTTAAGATTTAAGGTAAGTACTTATCGAAAACTTTGTCAAGACCTGTTGAAATGTGATCTGAGGACTAATATCGTTAATTTATATTTGAAAATGGTAAGTGATGAAATTTTTATACAAAAATAAATTGCTTAGGCCCAATTTTCACGACGCGGCTTCAAACCGCGCCCGCGCGAGGGCGCGGCGCCGCGCTGCGCGACGGTTTTGTTTCAATACTCACGAGACCGCAGGTTTTCGCGGTTTCTGCTCCGGAAAGCTACTGCGCAAGAATCGCGCGCAGCCACGCGGGCGCCGCGCGGCTGCCGCAGCCGCCGCGGCCGTAAACCGCGTCGTGTGTATTGAATTCAATTTTATATGGAAATCTGCCGCGGTTGACAGCCGCGCCGTGAAAACCGGCTCTTATGTATTAGCATTAATTGTAATAAGGTTATTTATTTATGTATTATTATTGGAATTTATGTTAATTATATTTTTTACAATACTTGGTAATATAATCCACTATTAATTAATTTAAATAAATAAATACATAGATTTATTTATTTAAAACATGTAATAGTGGAGTATCTCAACATCGAACTTCACCCATCTGCTTGCCAAATTAAATGTTTTTCATTAAAGTTTAGCGAGTAAAATGTGCTGCAGAACACATAGAAATGGGGTTACCTAAAAAAATATAGTCAAGTCGGTATGCTGACACCAACGTGGTGTCGAGTCCGACATAACCCGATCGTACCCTTTAGGCGGAAAGGTGTGGGTAAATGTACCTACATTAAATACACGTACAAAAAAAAATACAACTGGCGGAAGTTGATTTTTTTATATTACAGTGACGGGACGAACAGGACAAGTACCTGATGGTAAGCAACATGCCTGCCCATAACAAAACTGTGTTACGCAGCTATCGCAACATGAAACATTCAAATCATGAATCAATCATTCCACAGGGCTCGTTCGTCATCCAGGGATATGAGATGATTCATCTCTATGCTCAATAATTTATCTGGAAACATTGTGATAAATGCGAAATTCACGCGATTTATGCGATAAATACGAAATATAACAGTATTTTGTGTATTTAATACTTTTTCGACAAAATGTCGAAGAACATTTTTTTAAACGAAATAAACACGTGAATTTTCTAATATTACGAGCCTCACGTACGTTGCTAAAACGCACCGCCCGGGTTTATTTGACCTTATTTGAGCCCAGTCAACAGTGTAGATGCTGAAAGATATTTCAGAATCTATGTACAATATCGTCACAAATGACCGAAGACAAAGGCTTAGACAATAAAATATAGGGACAACTACCATGTTAGCTTTTAACTAACTTTTCTGTCGTGAATATTTGGTTATTTTATTTTTTATGGTAAGTCCTAAATACGATTTTTTTGCAAATAAATGCTTAATTTATAAACATATTTTATATAATTCTACTGTTATGCTATGGGTGTATGTAACTCAACTCCCCCCAAACGGCTGTACCGATTTGAATGTTTTTTGATGGGTTTGGGTGTCGGGTCCGGGACAGTTTAGATTCACAAATCAGCCCGGTAGATGGCGCTGCAATCGGTCTGGATCAATCTGGATTAAATTACTTTCAATCATTTCGTTAATTTCTATATAATGCATATAAATAGCACCAGGACGCGCTTGCACCTGCTAGTTTTATAGTTGTTTTTAGTTCCGAAATACGTCCCCTACTTACTTATTATTAGCGAGGCAGGTCCTATATTGCAGGGATCAGACAATTGATTGTTTGGAAGTCACCTTCTAATTAGTAATTCAGATTTAAACTTTGTTTTTCTAAGCCTATTGACTAGCAATGACACAGCTTGGATCATCTATTGTTTAAATTTACGAGAATGTTTGCAAATGTCGCTTTAATTTATTGAAGTGAAAACTTCTTTTCGCGCCTAGACAGATTTTTCGTGGGCTGTGAATTTAACTCGGGACCATAGCCATTGGCCATCTAGAAATGCGTCAGCCAATGGGAAATGCTGACGCATTTCTAGATGGTCATGCCATGATGCCCAGGCCACACCCTCCGGTTACACCCGTGTAGTTTCCAAAGAAGCTATCAAATTCTGAGTTAGAAGTTTTCACTTCTTTCGGCAGTTCCTATGACTGCCATTTTTTTATTATTTCTATTATATTTTTGTAATTTTACGCAGGCCTTTTACAGGTTAAGTTATTAATTATGTATTTCTTGTAATTTAAATTATTAATGAACAATATAATAACTACCGATAAATTTGTTCTTGATGAACCTGCATAGAAATACTCATGATGTTTAGTTATAATGGGTATTTATTAACATTAACAACAAAATGTATTCTATTCTTCTATTCTACAATACTAACCATAGGTTCCTGAGTATCGAGCTCCTGTTTGTGCGCCTGTTTGACGTGGTCCTTGAGCGCGAACGCGCGCGCGTAGCTGGCCCCGCACAGCGGACAGCGGAACTTGAGGTTGTTCTGGCGGTTGTGCGTCTCCGTGTGCACTCGGACCGCGTACAGCGACGCGAATGGCCTGGGACAAGTATACAATTATTAGATTTAACAATGACTTAGCAGCGCCTCGCGGAGTTTCCGCTTCGGGAAAAATTCAGCAATAAAAATCCTATGTGTTATCCCAGACTATAATAATCTAACTGTAGTCCAAATTTCCGTTCAGGTGTTCCGACGCTATTGAGCAGCAAACATCCAAAGTTTGGCATTTATAGTATAAGTAGGACTAGCAGCGCCCCGCTGTTTCACCTGCGGGGCTTCCATTACCTCAAATACCACAATTAATAACTAGCTGTGCCCCGCGGTTTCACCCGCGTCTATTTGAGGAAAATGCATACTAAAATATCCATTGCTGGCCACTTTATGTGATGTGTAAGTGAGTAAATAATACCTCAAATGTTTATTGCGTCATATGTACCTTTCCCTTACCTGGCCATATCCTGCAATATAAATCCTACGGGTTATGTCAAACTATAATCAAACAAAGAAAGAAAGTTATAGCAGTAAACAAAGAATACTCAAAACCACTTAAATATAATGTGGGACTATTCCAAGGGTGCTGCTTATCACCAATAGTATTTAATATAGTTATAAATATTCTAGTAGATAAATTAATATCCCGTGAGAAGAAATGGGGCTACCGGTTTAAAATCAACAATAAGTACACTGAGTCAATTTTAGCCTTTGCGGACGACCTTGCAATACTTACACGAAATCCCAAACAGTGTCAACAATTGTTGAATGATGTTGATGAGTTCTGTACATGGACGGAGGGAATGAGGGCAAAACCAAGTAAATGTCATTGTTTATGTCTGGGTAGACGAGATACCAAATATACTTCTTACGATCCGGGACTCTCCATAAGTGGCCAAAGAGTTGCCACAATAGCAGAGGCAGTGCCTTTCAAATTTCTTGGTAGAAAGATAGACTACAAAGGACGTACACCATCATTAGAGGTAGTTGTTGGAAATTTCATGAATGACCTCAGTAAGGTAGACCAACAGCCTATCAGCAATATCAAAAAAGCATGGATATATGACAACTATCTCACATCACGTCTCACTTGGCCTTTCCTAGTATATGACATCGGTAAAACCCTCCTCGCAAAATTAGATGCTAATGTCATAAAGATATTGAAGTCATGGTTTGGATTGGCACATCCGGCTGATCCCTCTACTCTATTTAGGGATCACAATAGTTTTGGCCTGAAACTAAAAAAACCATCCGAACTCTACAAACACCTAAGAGTTACAAAAACGCATGTTTTGGGAAAGTCGAAAGACGAATTAATCGCATCTCTCCCAAAAGACAAAAGCGCTTCGGACCTTGAATCTAGACTTCAATTCCACAAACAATTTATGGCAGGTGCGCAAGTAAATACAGCTGGGTTGGGTGCGAGAAAGAAAAGGGAAGACCGAGACATGGTAAAAACCTTTCTACAACAAGACGAAAATGATAGTTACAAAGTGCACGCTATGAATTTAGAAATGCAAAGTGAGTGGTTAACCATAGGTGAGTTTTGTATCCCATTAGCTCTAAAGTGGCGCACCTTGCTATATGACTGGTCTCCTGCCTTATTAAAATTTTATCTGAACGCTTTCCAAATGACCCTCCCTGACCAGAGTAACTTGGTAAGGTGGGGAAAAGCCTCTGAAAAATGTTGCTATACTTGTGGTGAGGCGATATGTACAGCAAGGCACATATTGGTGGGATGCAAGGTGCTCCTTAATAGGGGTCATTACTCACAGCGCCATGACAGAGTACTTGAAATCATACGTGAAGCCGTAAGCCTTTCGGTAGCTAGAGCCCAAAAGGGATTGATGATGAACAAAAGACAAATTAACTTTGTAAAAGAGGGCTCAACTTCAAACTCCAAGAACAAGCCTTACTCCATCCTGGGTTCAGCACCTGATTGGACTATTTTAATGGACACGTATGAAAAGCACTACAAAATCCCAGAGGATGTGGGTGTTTCGTCATCCAGACCGGACATTTTCCTTTTTTCTAGGGCTACGAAACGCATAGTCCTGGTAGAACTTACCGTACCGTGGGAAACTAATATACCTAAAGACCACGTGATGAAACAAAATAAGTATTACGACCTACAAAATGAATTAACAAAAAATGGCTATGTAGTTAATTTATACGCTGTAGAAGTAGGAGCGAGAGGTATACCAGCAAAATCTCTCTATAACCTGCTTAAAGACCTTGGATTGTCCAGAAGTGCAGTAAGTTCTATACTAGAACGAGTATCTAAAGCTGCACTAGTAGGATCATATCGGATTTGGCTGGGCAGGGAGAGAAATACGAGTAGTGAAGGTGAGTGTTGACGTACGTCAATGTAAGGGGCCCCTTTTAAACCTACAGCCCGAGTCACAAGTCTTGGGGTCTATTCGAGATTTCTCTCTCTGCCACACGATGGACCCGGCACCCGCACGGTGAATCCATGGAATGCTAAGAAGTACGTCTCTAGTCCAAATTTTAACCCGATCCGTGCAGGCATCAAACTTTCACATTTATAATATTAGTAGGATACTTATAGACAAAAAATGAATGAACCGCTAAAATGAGAGTGTAAAGAATAATTTTCAGTACATAAATAATTATTTTTTTAACTGTTTTCTCATTCCAGTGTGTTTGATTATATTTATTTTTTGCTATCAGCGCCCCGCGCTTTTGCCCGCGTAGTTTCTATTTTTGTTACTTTTCCACGATGAAAAGTAGCTTATGTGATATTCCAGGCTATATTCTGTGTTTCAAATTTTAACCTGATCCTGTTCCGACGTGATTGAGCTACAAACATACAAAGTTTCGCATTTATAATATTAGTAGGAAATAGGAGACGGTTAGAACCTTTTAACGCAAAAATAAACAGAGTTTATATTATGCTTTTAACTAAGAAATTGTTTAAGTTAAAAGCGATATTGAAAAAAATTACTTACCTATTACATTGTGTGCAAGAGAAAGGCTTTGTGTGCGAGTTCTTGTGACCCGCCAGTTGGACGGAGGTTTTAAATGCTTTCGGGCAAAACGGACACTTGTACGCTCGGACCTCTGAATGCGTTAGAAGGTGGTGGTTGTACACACTATGGGCTTTAAACCTGCAAATAATATGATAGATTATATCATGATAATATTTCAACAATAGCTATTTTTTTTTTTGTAGCACACATTTTCAGAAGAAAAATCGCTAAACTACGAAGTAGATGGCGCTAGTGGGTTTTTTAGTCTACGTCAACTATTCGATTATTTCATTTTATGCTTTGGGGCCATCCATTCATTACGTCACACGAATTTCATGATTTTTATACCCCTCCCCGCGCCTCTACCGCCTAACGAAAAACGCTTTGACGCTTGCACATTGCCGTCTCTTTCATTTCAAGCGAGAAGAAAAGAGACAGCAATATCAAAGCATCAAAGCGTTTTTCGTTAGGCGGTAGACCCCCGGGTCCTTGTCACAGTTGGTCCCATTTTTGAGAGCTCCCCTCTACCTAGAGTGACGTCACATATTTTGCAATCTTCTTTTAAATTTAGTGTTATAATACTTTGATATGATATGAGATATGAATGATGAAATACGACCATTTTTTTAAATGTCACGTCACAAAATAGGAGACCCCTCCCCTGTCCCTTGTCACAGAATGTCAAACTTCATTGACCCCCTCCCTCCCCCTTGACGTGTGACGTAATTTATGATTTGACCATTTCGTACATACATTTTATGGCTACCAAAGATTGTTCTATGACTTCACCGTGTTTATGTGTGATGGTGCGTAAAAATAAATGAAAAATCAAGAACGACGCTAGCCAGGCCTTGGCGAAAATGTGATTCGACACATTTAATTTTTCTAAACAATAAACATTCACCAATTAAACCAAACAACATTGATAGATCCTTGGATTTTGACTAAACATGTTTTTTTTAACTTTTTTTTTTAATAAATAAAGATGGACGAGACGAGCAGGGCATGTGCCTGATGGTAAGCATTATGCCTGCCACATAACAGCACAGTGACACGCAGCTATTGGAACATGAGGAGTCCAAATCATTACCGAGCACTGCACTGCGCTCTTCACCCAGAGATCTAAGTTGTTATATCTCTAAGCCCTGTAATTTCTCTGGAAACATTGCCCTTCAAACCGGAACACAGTAATGTTTCCATTACCGCTTGGCGGTAGAATAACCGGGAAAGGTGTGGTACTTCCCCAGGCGGACTCCGCTAAGAGTCCTACCACTACAATGCACTATTATAGGTTTTCACATGATCGCCATCTCACCTGATGCTAAGCGACGATGACGTCTACGATGGAGAATTACCTAGAAGAATCCGATTCACTCTGGATTTGAAGAAAATATTGTAACCATAGAGAAAACCCCACTCAGGCAACGCATTCTACAGCCTAAACGTTCTTAACACAAAAGTAGCAAGTAGTCAAGCTCCTACGTCGAGTCTTTGGAATCGTGCATGGATGTCGCTTTCTCGAGCTACCGGCAGTCCGATAGAAAAAAACGGCAAGGTGGTATTAACACAGTATCAAAAATACTGCCAGTAGTTCATCGCCTTTGATCTTAGAAGAAACACCGATAATGTCTAGACACGGGTAGATGAAACCGAAATCTGAACCGCGCTCACGAAATACTAACATTGTAATGTTGGCAATGGCGGGAGCGCGCTTCCCGCGTCTCACCCCGCACGCCCCGCATAATTGCCCCGGCTTTGTTGAAGGATTGTATGATTTAATGGACTGTGATATTAATAAGCTGCCTATACACACTGGGCCAATGCAGGCCAACGCCAGTGTTTGAAGGGTCGTTTTGTGATGACTCGCGTCGCTCGCCTCGCTGGCCGAGTGACGGCAAGTGGCCAGTGTGTATAGGGCTGTTTTGTCTCGACTCGTCTCTCGTGACCGGTGTCGGTTTTTGTGCCCAAAACAAAGGCGCTCGGCGAGTAGCGTCCTGTTCTCCTATTGGCCTAACTCGTTTTTGTCTGCACTGGGCCAGTGTGTGGATGCTACGTTTTGTCTCGTGCCGTTTTGTCGGCGCTCGCGTTGGCCTGCGCTGGGCCAGTGTGTGGATGCTACGTTTTGTCTCGTGCCGTTTTGTCGCCACTCGCGTTGGCCTCCACAGGCCCAGTGTGTATAGGCAACTTTAGATCATGCAGGTGTTGTATGTGTGGGTAAGGTAGGTACCGTTTGTCGCAGTGCGGACAGGCGTACGGCCTTGCGCCTGTGTGCGTGCGCATGTGCAGTGTGAGACAGTACGACACACGGAACGATTTACCGCAGATCTCGCACTCGTGAGGTTTCTCTCCTGAAACAAAAAAAAGCAATAAGTCAGGAAACAGAAAGTATGCGAATTAGAACACTATTGTCTCACTATTGACTCACTTTTTTTATAGAAGTTGTAATAAAATTGATTGTTCAACACCTAAACTACAAAACAATTTTGAGTGCAGAAGCTTTTATTAAGTTACAGGTGCTTTTTTCAAGGTCTTGTGGCTCGTTAGGGATAAATAATTATAAGAGTTAGTTTTTACGATGCGCGCGTATATCGCAAAACACCGACACCCTGTATCACCCTGTGTTAGGTTATCAACGTTTTAGTAAACATCGTAACTAACTTCAGGTTAAAACTTCCTGCGTCGGATATTATTACAGAAATCTAAATAATAAGGTACTAAAGATAAAGATAATTTTATTGAACAAATTATAAGTTACAAAAAATTTTGCGGCTCTGCCTTTTACATTAGTGTAAATACTGTGGCGCAAAAGGCAGCGTCTTCCATTATTCGACTTAACTATGATGTTCAACAAACTTAATTTGACGTTTATAATTACAGAATTTAGAAAAGCAAACTAATAATTTATTAACAATAAATAATACTGTAGAAGCCGAGAATACTAGACTAGAAATATATATTCTATGATTGGAGTTAGACTACTTAGCACGACGAATTAATATAATATGTACTTATAGCGTGCGTACATAAGAACACACACACTCTTTTGTTATTATGTTACAGCATAGTACTTAAATAATTACGATTACGATGATGTTATTCATTTAAATTTTGTGTCATGCCGTCGACCCGTCGGTCGTGGCCGTTAATAGTCGAACATTATTGAAATAACACGGGTGTACCTATTAACTAGCAAATAAATATTTCCACTACTAGCAGGGCCCGGCGATTTCATCCGCGTAGTTCCCGTTACCATTATTTTTTCGAGATAAAAAGTAGCCTACGTGTTATTCCAGACCATTATCTATTTATGTACCAAATTTCATTCAAATCTCTTGAATAGTTTTTGCGTGAAAGAGTAACAAACTTACAACCAAACGTTTTTATAAACTATCGAGATTATAATATTAGTTGGGTTGACTTACCTGTATGTATTCGTTCGTGTTTGACCTTTTCGTGCGGTCTGGCAAACTTTCTATCACAATAAACACAACTGTATGGCAAGGTTTTGTCTGATTTGGCCTGCGGAGGCTGAAACAGAAACAAAACACGATGTTGAACATTCTTATAAAAACCACTAGAGTTTCAAACAACCATACCCGAGTATTTATCTACTCTCATAAATGCATAGTTCGTAAAAAACTGCAGTCCTGAATATCGCCGCAAAATTGAAAACTTATTGATTTTTTATCGGATACATTTCGGATAGTGTGAAGATCTGCAGTGCATAAGCTACCATGTCTTTTATCTACCCCTTTTTTCTATCGGACTCGAAAAAGCGACTTCGTGTTAAGGCCGATTTACATCAGACGAGCGAATGCTCATTCTATCCCCACTGTATCAAATTCATTTGGTGTAAACAAACAAACAAACAAACGTAGAGCATTATTTCGTTGTTTTGTTTGCGTTCGCAAAGATTCTATGGAATAAGTAATATGGAAAACGCTAAGAACGATGTTTCGTTTACACTAAAAGATCGAGGAAGAATGCTCTTGTTCCAGCTCTAGCTCTATGTTCGTTCAGTTTAAATCGGCCTTTATAGTGAACGTTCCAAAGACTGGAACTAAGGCTATGTGGTGATGTTATAAGAAAATCTAAACTATGTAATACGTTTCCTGATTAGGTATGTCTTGATGGATACAAATTGGGAATCTTAATCGGTTTCTTCTGTGTTTTTGTTTATAAATTCTAAAAAAGTAACATTAACCAATAACTAGCCGTACCTATTTTTGATCCAGCTCTTAAAAAAAATATGTTCCAGAAAAAAAACTTTATCCCAGGTTTTTTTTTCAAGACAGAAAAAAAACCGTTTTTGCAACACTAGTCACAACCATCTCGTCTATCCACCTGTCCCTGCCGACAGTTCGCTAGCATTGTCCACTCTGTTTGTTGCCCTTAAGGTCTATATTTTGTTGTGCCTAGATGGCCCATCCATTTCCATTTCGTAATTAGTGACTTAGTTATATGCACTCACCTTATCCATATTATGTACATTCATATGCATCTCTAAAAACTCCGTAGAACTAAATTTCTTGTTACAGATGCCGCAATTGAGCATCTTATCGTTTTCGTGGCTCGCCTTGTGAATGGCGCGGTAGTCCAGAGGGATTAGTTTACCGCAAACGCCGCATTGGTAGCGGTCTTCACTGTTTGTGCAGTTCTTTGGCGGGTCTATAGGTCTAGATCTGTGAGAAAAAACCACAACGTAGTTACAATTGTTTTATTATTTCACGGGTAACTCACTGCTAGTCTAGTTCAACTTAAGTTTCAGACGCTTTCGGCGGCCTTTTTCAAGGAGATTACACGCGCGTGACTCCGTCGGTTTGACACTGACTTAAGTTGGACTGGACTGACTATAGCACATGTGAGTTATCCATGAATAAAATGAAATATTAATTACTATTTTTTTTGTTTAAAAAAATATTTCGGTAGGTTTAATACATGTCTAGTTGTCCAGTAGTGACGAGCGGTATTATTTATTTATTTATTTATTTAAAGAAACACTACCAATAGTTCATCGCCTTTGATCTTGGGAGAAACGTCGATAATGTCACGGGTAGGGTTGTCGCAATTTTAAAAACGTGGTACCAAAATAAAATTAACACATACGGAAGACGTCAGCTCTAAGCCGCACTCCTGCAATACTAACGTTACAATGTAGGCAATGCAGGAGCGCGTCTCAGCCCGCACGCCCCGCACGATTGCGCGTCTAAACGGCTTCGTCGAACGACTGTATGATTTATTAGACTGTGATAATAGGCAGTAACTTAAGGTGACATTCAAGACTATAATCTCTGAACCAAAATTTATCCAAATTTTATTAAAATCCAAAAGTTGTATGGAAATGTACTAAGAAGCTTCTCTTTAGAATTCCACTAATATCATGAACAACTGAATGATTGTTCATGATATTAGTGGAATTCTAAAGAGAAGCTTCTTAGTACATTTCCATACAACTTCGTTTCTGAACTCTACTTACTTGATGGGTTCGTGCATTCTTTTATGGAGTTTCAAAGATTTGTTCGTCAGGAAGACAGTACAGCATATCTCACAAACAAATACGTCAGGCACTTCTCGAATTACCATTTCTGAAAAACATTTTGGAAGTTTATTTAGGATAAAATAATTTAAAATTACCACAGTTAATATATTTGCACTTGACCGCCATAGCGCTCGATGTTATGTCTATGTTTTTTTATAACAATAATGTCATGTTTGTATGACATAACATGTAAAAACCAGCCTACCTACTTTGACGTAAGTTAGCATATTTATAACGATGAGATGCGGTTTTCTTATTTGAAAGCTAGTTTCCTTGCAGTGGTTCTTAGCTATGTTAGGTCTATATTGATCCAAGATGGTGCCTCCACAAAATGCCGGACACAACATTTTTTCACAACCTCCCTCAATATGGGTATCAAATGAATTACCTTGACCAGTAGAATACTAAACATCATGACAAATTTAAAATTCAAGATGGCCGCCACCACAAAATGGCGAATTACATATTTTTCATCACTACTCCCTCAATATAGGTATTAAATGAAAGGGCTTGGCTATTATATATACTTTATAAATTTCAAATTCAGGGTAGTTGGGGGTAAATCAACATTTTTAATGTAGTTTTTGTTTCCAGCTTTGATACCTGCTACCTGTAAAATGGCCCGTATTAAGCTTAGAGAATATCTATTCCTTTTTAAGTTTATGTTATAATACCGATATAATATTTTAATTAAAAAAATTATCTTAATATACACCCAGAGTGTTTCTATGTACCATAAGTAAATAAGTATGTGTTTATGATTCTACAAATATTATATCAGCTACCTGGCTCCTGTAATGCAAGCTTTGCTAAGTTTGGGGCCAGTTAGTGTTGTGTGAGAATATCCATAAATATTTATTTATTTATTAATGGATTAAAAATATTGTTGTCAATTTGGGTGACTATCAAGTTACAAATCTTAATTGTTATTAAAGATTTTTTCTTTCGCGAGACAAGAAAAACATTAATCATAATAGACCGTTATTTTACTTACCATCCGGTTTTGGCTTATGGACCTTCATATGTGCACATAATGACTTAGAATTATCATAAGAAACGTCGCACTGCGTACAAGAATATTTAGCTGAAAAATAAGAGATATTACTATTAGAACACAGTTTTAGAAGTAAAATAAAAGGCGAGGACTTAAATATTTTAACTTATTTTGTTTTGGTGTTTGTGTATAGATTACGGATATGTACAATTTTGTTCACAAAACTAACAGTAAATCTTTACAAAAACATATTTCATATTTTTTCAAATTTCTTTGGTAAGTCACGGACCTAGGGGTCTACCGCCGAACGAAAAATATCACCGCTTTGATGTTTCTCTCTCTTTTCTTTTCGCTTAAAATGATAGAGACAGCATTAGCAAAGCGATAGCCGATTTAGTTAGGCGGTAGAAGCGTTAGTCACAACCCGTTAAATTGCTTTGAAAGGTCTATAGAAAGACACACAATTGAATAACATAATCAGACAGACAAACAGAAACACTTTAATATACACACCAGAAAAATAACACACAAACAATAAAAACATCACAAACGCCTTCGAAACATGTCTTTCTTGGAACATCTCAATTTCCTTTTGATATTTTACCTCACCGTTAAAGCTAATGGTAATGATCTAATGATACATTTGTATGTACATCTGTACATAAACAAATACTCAGTTTGCTTTTTTTTACACGCGCATAGGTCTGTCTTTGACCACGAAAGCGCCTGATGGCGTCATTAAATTCGTATGATGTAATTTGTGGATCTATGTCTAGATTGTAGGAATGTTATGCGAAAGAAAATATCTTACATGATTTACAAAGTTGTGCTCTGAACTCATTGAGTTGGCTCCCATACATTTTACACTGTGTACATTGGTACATTTTGACACTTTCCCCTTCTGCAGTTACCATGGCAGGTGCCACTACTAGTTTGTGGCATTGTACATTCTTTTCTAGTAAAGATAAAAACGAAATTGGCATAAACATATTTACAAAACAAATATAGACCGTATAAAATGTAGTTAGGGTATGGACAGATTAATAAAAATTTCGTCACAATTACTTATGATATTTGCTGTACAAGTATATGTCTTTGTAGATTTTTTGTGTTATGTTATTTTTGCACGAACTTTTCGTGCAAAAGTCTGTTAGGTCATAATTGCACGAACTTAGTCGTATCCTTTGAAAACAGGTTATAGTCGAAGCGCGAAGTAGGATAGGAAATTTCACTGTCCTAGTACTTAACATCATTTATTTACATATAAAAATGAATCTTCGAAATGTATGTACGCTCATAACTTTTGAATGACTGCACCAAATTTGTCGATTCTTCGTTTTATGTACTTATTCATTATCGTAGAGACAAGAATTGTGTGGCAAAAAATTAAGAAAACGTTGAAAAAAAGTATGGTGGTACGAAGTTTATTTATACTTACGTTCGGATGGCTTTAAATCTCTGATAACACCTTCACATAAATTCTCCACGTGGAAATATCGCTTACGTCCCGTTTTCTCGTTTAATTGTTCTTTAATGGATTTCATTTGAAGAGTTTTTAATGTTTCTGTGAAAAGAGCACATTAGATTCAGTTGTTAAGTAGTTAGGAATTTAGTTTAGCGTAGTTCTCATTGTATATTAGTTTTGTTAATAAAGACTCTACCCTTTTAAAAATAAAAACCGGCCAAGTGCGAGTGGGACTCGCGCACGAAGGGTTCCGTAACTATTATTGTTGTACCTATTGTGGCTATTATCAACTATTACCTCTTTGGCTTTATTCCGAATTCCGTATACATAGACTATCGCAGTTTCCACAGACCTTGGCTTCATCCAAAAAGTTTCACTAAAATTTTGATTTTACTTTGTGATTCTAATTCTAACGCAGAATTCGATAGCGCGTTTTATTCTACTAGTGGCGCCATCCAGTTTGCCTGGGACTAATCGAGCAAGATACGGTAAAATGTCAAGTTTGTTTTATGGGAGCCCCCTTTGAATATATTATTTGTCGTTATAGCGGTAATAGAAACACATCATCTGTGAAAATTTCAACTGTCTAGCTATCACCATTTTTGAGATGCAGCCTGGTGACAGACGGACGGACGGACGGACAGCTAAGTATCAATAATAGGGTCCCGTTTTTACCCTTTAGGTACGGAACCCTAAAAAGGAGATATCTATATGATAGATAAAAAGGAGGTATGTAGGTACATATAATGTATATAGATATCTTTTCGAAGTCATGTGCGTAATGCCGATAACTTAAAACGGCGAAAGAAACATCACGAGGAAACCGACATGTACGTAGAATCTTTCGAGGTCATGTGTCATCCACCAACTGGGCAAGTGTGGTGGAGTATGGGCTTGACTCTCCCCTTGCGAGAGAAGGCCCCGAGTCCCAGCAGTGGGAACATTTAGTAGGCTGCTTATGCTTATGCAAAGATGAAAGGAAATTATCACAATCTTATCTGAAGAAGTTTTAGTTTAAACTGGGCTTTTTCCTTCCTTGGTCTCCTAATTGAGCCATAGTGAAACTGACGAGGTTTTATGGTAGAATTACTTAAGAAGTTCAAGTCTTACCTTGTTGCTCAACTTTATTTTTCTCCAGTGATACCTTATTAACTAACGGTGTCTCTACTATGTCGCCCGTATCAGTGATAACTCTTCTAGACCCTTGGCTCTCTTTCGTGGGCTCCATGGCTTCCTCAGTTTCGATGGTTTCATATTCAATGGGCAGCGTAGCAGACATGCTTCCTATGTTACCCTGAAAAAATATTTATAGGCTCATTTCAAATTTTAGGGGACACTATTCAAAGCTTTGAACATGAGGTTTGTCTTTTTTGTACCCATAGTTGCTATTCTACATATCTTACACTAGTTATCCGCCCCGGCTTCGGTCGTGGTACATGTAAAAAATAGCCCGTAACACTCGGAGATTACGTACATATCCAATGGTAAAAAAGTTTTTGTAATCGGTCTAGTAGTTCATGAGATTAGCTCGGTCAAACAAATAAACTCTTCAGCTTTACAATATTAGTACATATAGATTTAAAATTCGCATTTTGCTGTCTCCAAACTCCTCTGAAATGGCTTGGTTGATTTCTGTGAAGTTTTTTGTCTTTATCCTGTAGGTAGTAAAAAAATTATACCCTTTAACAAAATGTAAAGATGTTCTATCTAATTGTACCAAGTTTTGGATAAAAATCGTTTCATCAAATAAAATATACTTTTGAAGTGAAAACTTCTTTAGGCGCGCCTAGACAGATTTTTCGTGGGCTGTGAATTGAATTCTAGCGTCACGCTTGGGTATGATAAGAAATCTTCAGGTAAACTCGGGATCACGGTCATTGGCTATCTAGAAATGCGTCAGCCAATGGGAAATGTTGAAAGGGCGTGGCCTGACCATCATGGCATGGCCATCTAGAAATGTATCAGCCAATGGGAAATGCTGACGCATTTCTAGATGGCCATGCCAAGACGGCCAGGCCACGCCCTCCGGTTACACCCGTGTAGTTGCCAAGGTAAGCTGAGTCATAAGTTTTCACTTCTTTCGGCAGTACCTATGACTGCCAATTTTTTTAAATAAAAAAACAAACCCCATTTTGTCATACTGATATTGGTAATATAATAATTTTCATAATTTATTGACAACCTTGAGTCAGCCTTATGTCAGCCAGTAACTTATAATATCCCCAAAAACACAGTGGTAAACTGAAACGGGTTACCTGATGATATTTCGGTAATAATACTGTGTGATATACAATAAAAGATAAAACTAACTTAAAGGACAAACAATTACTTATAACTTTGTCATGCTGCATGATATAGGTACATACAAATCTAAATAATTATGTTTTGTAAAAATAATGATGTTTTGTGAAGTAAAGAAATGTTTTGTTTTGTTTGGAACTTTTATAAATTGGTGGCAAAACAACTTATGAGGGTGACAACATTTTTAGGTGGAAGGTGGCAGCCCCATTCATACTTAATAGGCCATACAAATACACACACAAGTATGTATTTATGTGTCTCTTCACTTTCATCGATTCAAAGATAAGTTTTGTAGTATTAGGACTCTTTGCAGTCTTCCTGGGAATGCTCCAATTTGAAGGGCAATGTCTCCAGTGATATTACAGGACGTAAACCATTTTATATCTCTGGATGACGAGTACAGTGCAATGATTCAGACTTTGTGTTCCATTAGCTGTGTTACTGTACTGTTATGGGCAGGCGTGATGCTTACCACCAGGCACATGTCCTGCTTGTCTCATCATTCTATACTATAAAAGTATAAAATATAAAAAGTTTAGAGGTGGTAATACTTAAGTGTTTCAGTATATCATTAACACTACAACTTTTTTTCTCGAAAAGTATAGTGTCCATCATAGCACCATTCCTAGTTTAAAATGCATAATTGTTACATACCTCCACTACCACATCTTGGTCTGTGTGGTAATTAGTGATGTGGTCAAATACAGATGTAAATGACATTTGGCAAGTGCTGCAACTGTACTCTTGTACAATGGTCTGTTGCTCTTCTTTTTCTGTGCTCAATAAAATATCTGATTCTTCGTTTTTGGCATCTGAAACGATTTTTAGGCCAAAATTAACTAATAGCTAAAGGTGCAAGTTCGCGCTGAGACCGCGACAGGACAACGCGCCCGGAGACCGCGACAGGCACTTGACATTATGGAATTGTATTTGTAGGCGTCGCCTGCCTGCCTGTCGTAGTCTCCGGTCGCGGTCTCCGGTCGCGGTCTCCGCGCGAACCACTACCATAACAGGAATTGGCTGCTAGGTGGCTTTTTGGCATAGTTGGTAGTAAGTCTGCCTGTAGAGCAGAAGGTTTTGGGTTTGATTCCCACCATAGGCAAATATTTGTGTGATGAATACAAATATTTGTTCTATGTCTGGATTTTCTATAAAATATCAACCATACGTATGTATAATTTACAATTATATAAAGTATTATATCAGCTATCTGGGTCCCATAATACAAGTTCTGGTTAGTTTGGGACTAGTGAGGAATAGCCAAAACAATATTTATTTAATACTAGCAGCACCCGGTGGTTTTACCCGCGAAGTTCTGGTTCCCATTATTTTTTTCAGATTAAAAGTAGCCTATGTGTTCTTCCAGACTGTAATCTACCGGTGTTCCAAATTTCAGCCCAATCTGTGATTGTTTTTACAAAGTGATTGAGCAACAAACATCCAAATACCCAAACATCCATACATTGACATTTTTAATATTAGTAGGATTTAATTTGGAAGACCTATGTACCAAATCAAAAAACAATATTGTAATATTATTAGGATTAGGATACTCAGCTTGCAAGGGACAGGATAAGTGGAATGAGTAATAATAATACATTATATCAAACAGGACCACAGTTTCTATTAAGTCTCTTTGTTCTCACAAAGATTTTATCAATTAGAACTCTGGGTAAAAGCCCAAGCAATTAAAATTAATGATTTAATAGCCCTGGTCAAGACTTGTAGAAATAGTAACAAATATTGGATCATATGAATTGGGAACTTGGTGCTTGCATAGAATGCAGAGTTTGGTTTGGCATTGTTATTTTCTAAATTCTACACATCTAGCATTCCCTAGTTTATTTTTTAAGTTCTCCCTCCTTGGCCAAGTTAAGTTTGAAATTAAAATCTGCAAGGTAGACTTAAATCTATAAAATACCTAAATCTAAGCATACTTAATTATTTTTTTTGTTGGATCAATAAGAGCTATAGCAGCCTAGTGCTGAAGGTATCTAATTTCCCAAATATATTTTTTCAGGTACCGGTTTAGAAATTCGTCATTACCAATGGCTTTAGAGGAGAAGGATAACAAGGGGAACTATTAACTTCCAAGAAAAACAACCGTAGAAAACATTATTTCGTCTGGCTACTATCATTTGGCCAGCATGGTGAATTATGGCCTTAACCTACTCCTTGTGAGAGAAGGTCCCGAGTACCAGGAGTGGGAACATCCTAATAATATTATAAATGTAATAAATAGTTGGGATGTTTTGTGCCTCAATCGTGTCGGAATGTAAACAGATCCAACCTCCTACCGTCTAACTAAATCGGCTATGGCTTTGCTATTGCTGTCCCTATCATTTCAAACAATAAGAAAAGAGAGAGAAACATCAAAGCTAAGACAGTTTTCGTTCTGCGGTAGACTTCTGGGTTGGAACAGATTAGTTTAGATAATCTGGAATAGCACACAGGCTAATTTTCATCCCAAACAAATAACAGGAACGGGAATTACAGGGGTCAAACTGTGGAGTGCTGAATAGGGTACAATCCTCAAAAAAACTAATTAGTCCGTCAGTTAGATTGCTAAAAAATATTGTACACATATTTTTACTTTTGTTTCACAAACAAAAAATTATGAAGATACAGCGCTTAGAAGTTTCGCGTGACGTCACTCGTGCCTACGATTTTTACTCACGAGTGACGTCGCGACCCCCCACTCTCGAAGTTTGATGTTCTATATCTTTGTTGATTATTAATATTTTGAAAAAACAAAAAATATGTGTCCCACATTTTTCCATGATCTAGCTGACGGACTAATTAGAATAGTGTATTTTTGACCCAGTCCGGTACCCTATTATAATATTCCATTCAGTAATTTATCCTGAATACCAGCAGTGTGAACACAAAGTGGGCTGTTTATGCTTTATGCTATATCTTTGTATTACCTTTTATAGAAGTAAAAGATACAGTTCCATCCTTATTTTGTTTTGTGACAATATCTTCATGCTTCAAGGCAGAATGATCGTCGGATAGAATGATGTAACGATTCGCTCCATCTTCTTTCACAAGCTTTAATTCTTGGGTTTGTAAGCATTTCATGAGATCAATCTGCATTTTGTTGATATCACTTGCATCTACCATTTCCATTTGTGCAAAGCTATTATCAGCATTTATTGGTCTCAATTCAGCACTTGTGTTATCTAGAAAATAAGAAGGTATCCTTAAGTACTTTTAATAAAAAGCTAACAGATAATAACAATTTGTGTTAGGAAAATTACTAAACCCTGACACTTATAAAAGGATAAGAAATTTATGAATCCATACTAGTGGCCCATTCCGGCTGCGCTCGGATATTATCATTTAAAATACTATTAATCGAAATAAAAACTATCCTATCTCTCAAGTTGGACCAGACTGCTCACGGTGTGCCAATTTAATTTAAAATCGGTTAAGTAGTTTAGGAATCCATCGCAGACAAACATCGTGACAGGAGGTTTATATATATTAAGATTTTAAAAATTAATCATTGTGGTCAGTCCCACTAAAACTCGAAAATGGCTGGACTGATATGGTATATTGTCATTATGGTATATTCAAAACAAACAATATTTTTGTTTTTTATTTTGTAGAAGTCTAGAGGTTTAAATGAGAATATTGAACAGTAATTTAATTTCCCCATTTAAAATGTTTCCACAACCAATAAAAGTTTTCTGAACTGAATGCAAGTAGCATTTCAGTTCAGAAAACTTTTATTGGAAGTGTCAAGTTAGCCAGTACCTAAATTAATAAATGTGAACATGAAGATACAGTTCCATCCTGTGTCACCATGTATCACACGTAGCAGTCACACACAGTATTTCCGTGAATTTGGTAATTTTCCAAGAAATAATCAGAAATTACAAAATTCCACATAATCACTATTACATCATCATTTGAATTCAAAACTTATTTTGCATACAATGGATATTTTTATAAATCTTAAATTTTATTTACCATCGTTAATAGCTTTGAATTCCATTGTAGTAGAATTTTCTGATTCATAATCATTATTTTCTGTATTATCAAATAGTATGGTTTGTACTGTATCAATGGGCATACAATTATCTTGAGATAGATGTTCAGAAAGCTGTTCTATTGAAGCAACTTTAACATTGCAAACTGGGCAAAACAAATTTGGGAGAATCGTGGATATGTGTTCAAGAAGTGCTTCTTTAGAGTTAAATATCTTATTGCAGCATAGAGGACAGATCAATGTTAGGTCTCCCATTTTGAATATGAATCAAGCATGCAAGCGTCACGGATAATAGTGCGTTTATTTTGTAAACATTACGACTTTCGTCAATTTGTTTGATGTGCTATGTTCAGTGTGTATCTAAATTCCAAGCACAACCATTTATTTGAGGAACTTCACACTATTTAGATATAACGTGAAGAAGGCACCGAATCGACACGAAAAACCATTCACCAGTTCACCACACCATTTTTGTAGAACGATGTAATGTCAATGTCACTTAGACGTTGAAACTTTTAATGATCTTGATGTTGACATTGATATTTTAACTAGTAACCACAGACTAGGTACAGAGATCAAGTAACTACCATAGACTTACTTTATTTTAGTTAACATTAGACCAAACATTTGCGAACAAACAATCACACTTCATTTTAACTCCTATAAAATGCAGCATGTGTGCTATTCCAGACTACAATAATAATAATCTAACAGCTGGTCGAACGTTTGGGACAACTCTTTGACTACTTTTTCTATACGGTAAAATTACGGGAACGGGTACTGTGCGGGTAAAACCGCTGCGCTATGCTAGTTTATAATATTGTTAGGATAATTTAAACCAATTTGTTACAAAATTATTATCACACTTACAAAAGAAATTCATCTAAACTAAAGTTACGGCTTTAAGATTAGTTTCCAAACTGGTGAATCATTGTTCTGAAGAATTTTAAAACATCGATAATCGCCATTTTGTTTTGTCTGTTTGGTAAACGTCAAGTGCTCAAGTGCATTTACGTGTTAATTTTTAATTATTCATAGATTTCATGGGTTTCCCTTGGTTCATCATTGTTTGTTGATCCCAAATTTTAATTCACAGATCGATCTGTGTTCAATTGTCTATTATAACGACTCCTAATTCTATTGGTGTTTTTGACCAAACTTATACCTACAGATGTTTATATGCGCCTTTGTTTACGCGCGTAAATTGAAATAAATCGCGATGTTGGGAAAAAGAATGCATCACAACAGTAAAGGTAGGCTGGCAAGCAAAGGACACGATAATGGAAAACCTTCGAGCCCCGGAATATCTCCATACACAAAGCCTGCTAAGATCCCCGGAGCCATTTCTGCAGGGAAAATCAAAGTTGAACCATGCCCCATTCCATACATAAAGTTACAAGATAATAGTATGCTGTTGCCGCGATTTACTGCTGTAGCCGCGAGATCTGCTGACGAAACAATTGGCATGGATGAACTTGATGCGCTCCAGTTAGAACTAGAATCACTTTTAGGGAATACTGCCCTCCGAATAAGATACTTCCAGTCTGAAATAGAGAGCATTGATACTAATGAGTCTAAGAGAGAAAAAAAGGGAAAAGCAGCTGGGAAACAATTACAGTACCCCGTCAAAAGAAAATTTCAAGAAGACAAACTGGTAAAGTCTAAAGATTCCAAGTTATCCAATCAACCAAAAGTACCGAAGTTCAAAAATTTTTCCAACAGCTCCTCGGGTTCTCATACTTATCAGAATGATATCATGAACTCAGATAATTCAGTGAAGCTGGAACTATCACAATTAACTCTTCCTAAAAACAATATTCCATATAAATTTTGGAACTCTGTAGAGCCATACTGTGCCCCTGTCACTTTAGATGACATAAAATACCTGGAATCATTAATGGCACAGAGTAGCAACACTACTCTTCCTCCAATACCTCCACTCGGAAGACACTATTCTGAGGTCTGGGCCGATGAGCACATTTCAGAAGACCAGAATGCCTCAAACCCAAACAAACTAAAATCCTCAATGTCACCAGATGCATCAAGCATTCGTAAAAAGTTAGACAAAAATAATGAAAACATGATAACAGGTCCATTGACTCAGAGGCTCGTGTCTGCATTGATGGAAGAAAATGCAATGCCTTATGACGTCCCAGATATAAAAGTAAAACAAATGACCACAACTAAGAATAGCTACAAGAATTCTTTGACTCTCGAAAAATGCCTCAGAAAAGAGCTGGTAGAGCAAGGAATTTTAGACCCAGAAGACTTACCTCCATTGACAAATCCAGCAGATGATGAGATTTTGGCTGAAATAAAGAAATGTCAGACTGAATTGACTGCTGTGCGAAAAGAGAATTGCCGCAATCTTAAAAACTTAATTGGTCTCTGTAAACAGGAAATGATTAGACTGAATTTGAAAAAACAACTAGATCAAGTTGATGCTGAATGCATTGATGTTTACAAGAAGATGGTAGCTGCCAAACAGAAAAAGAGACCGATTACAAAAAAAGAAAAGGATGATGCATGGAGAGCAATTAATGAGCAAATCAGACTTAACAAAGAAATCAATGCTCTCCCATTAACCGGGCCAAACTCAAGCTAAAATGTGCTAAGTTTAATGCTAATTATTTAATGGTTGGTTTAGATTATGATTAAAACCACATACTTTTATTTTCACCATGCAAATCTAATAATACGAAATACACACCTCAAAATTGCATTTTTATTAATTTTAACATGCCCAACACACAAATAAACTTTTTTTTTATAGTATAGCGGGACGAGACGAGCCGGACATGTGCCTGATGGTAAGCAACATGCCTACTACATAACAGGATAGTGATTAGTGACACGCAGCTATTGGAACATGAAGAGTCCAAATAATTACCTAGCACTGCACTGTGCACACCCAGAGATATAAGATGTTATATCTCTTTGCCCTGTAATTTCACTGGATACATTGCCCTTCAATCCGGAACACAACAAACAGTAATGTTTGCATGTTACTGCTTGGCGGTAGAATAACTGGCAAAGGTGTGGCAAATACTTCCCCAGGCGGACTCTGCAAATAGTCCTACCACTTCCTACTGAAACTTAACTGTGAAAGTTTTGTTTTGTTGAATTAAATGAGTGTGGAGCAGGCGCGGTCCCAGCCTCGAATTTTGGGGGGGGTCACCAGTACGCAGCCTCAGATTTAATGTCGTGACCCCCCCCCCCCCTGGAGGCGCGCATGGTGTGGAGAGAGTTTGTTTTGGAGTTGTTTTATTTTCATATAGCTGCAAACTTTGCACTAGGGCAGAAGCCCTAAGCCTAAGTGCAAAACATTTACAGATATGTTTCGACTTTGTGGGTTAGTATCTTAGTATAATCAGTAAGTACAGCTTGGCATTATAAACCACAAACTATGAGATACCTACTCTCTGAATTTTTTGCGGTAGCTCAAAGTTCGGTAGGCACAGGTAGGAGAGACCAACTATTATAAAATGAAAATAGGGTGCAAGTCCTGCACGACCCGCGTAGTACTACGCTTTAGTATGGTTGAAATACCACTACTGAAATACTCAGTACTGTGACCAATGTCGTAGTTTTGTAATTTCTGTTGTTTGTCTGTGCGCGTTTTATATTACACACCGTAAACGTAACCAAAGTATTGCCGTTTGAAGGGCAATGTTTCCAAGGGCCTAGAGGTAAAGTATCATACCTATATCTCAGGGTGACGAGCGCATGCAGTGCTAAGTAATGATTAGTTAAACTTTTTTATGTTTCAAAAACTGCGTGATACTGTGCTGTTAGCTGTTATCAGCAGTCGTGATGTTTACTATCAGACATATATCCTGTTCGTCTCGTCACTCTCGTTTAAAAAAAAAAAACAAATCATGATTAAACACATGGCTTCAAGGATTTTATTCAATACTCCATCGAACGGCAAGTAGGCTAGCATTATTATGTAGTGGTAGGCTGGTAGGGCTCTTTTTTATTTTATTTATTTACTAGTTGACCCGGCAAACGTTGTTTTGCCTTATAAATTATTAATACAAATTTAAAAAACCTATCATTTTTATAAACCAATTCTAGATTTGCCATCATCATCATCATCATCAGCCGCAAGACGTCCACTGCTGAACAAAGGCCTCCCCCCTAGATTTCCACAACGAACGGTCCCGCGCAACCTGCAACCAGCGGTTTCCAGCGACCTTTGTGAGGTCATCTGTCCATCTAGTGGGAGGCCGTCCAACACTGCGTCTTCCGGTTCGTGGTCGCCACTCGAGAACCTTTCTTCCCCATCGGTTGTCAGTTCTTCGAGCGATGTGGCCTGCCCATTGCCACTTCAGCTTGCTTACTCGTTGAGCTATGTCGGCCACTTTAGTTCTTTTGCGAATATCTTCATTACGGATTCTGTCGCGCAAAGAGACTCCGAGCATAGCTCTCTCCATAGCTCGCTGTGTGACTTTGAGCTTTGTTATGAGGCCCACAGTTAAGGACCACGTCTCAGTTCCATAAGCCATCACTGGCAACACGCACTGGTTAGTCCTAATCCTAAATTGACCAGACCGGTGACGGGCAGCGGCGTCATCGGTGCAAAGGGCTGGCTCCGCGGTCACCAACCCGCCTGCCAAGCGTGGTGACTATGGCAAATACCCCCCCTATGAAGAACAGATTTGCCATAAGCTCCGGGAAATTTTAATCGAAATAGAGTGAAAAACATTTACAAATAAATTGGCCAAGTGCGAGTTGGACTCGCCCATGAAGGGTTCCGTTGCAGCAAGTAACATAATATACATAGTACACATAGTTCTTGTAGTTCGTTGTAACTTTGATCGAAGTTTTAATAGTAGTGTATTTATGACGTACTAAAAAAAAACTACTCATCAGATCGAGTTCAAACCAATTTTCGTTGGTAGTTTTCATGGTAATGTACATCATATATTTTTTTTAGATTTTTCATTCTCTTACTTTAGAAGTTAGAGGGGGGGGGGACACATTTTACCACTTTGGAAGCATCTCTCGCGCCAATTATACAGTGTAGACAAAAATTTAATTGGAAACCTCAACATCATTTTTGAAGACCTATCGATAGACACCCCACACGTGTAGGTTTGATGAAATAAACATTTTTGAGTTTCAGTTCTCAGTATGGGGGGCATCCCTAATATTTTTTTTTTTTAAACTTTTGTAAAAATCTTACTGCGGTTCACAGAATACATCTACTTACCAAGTTTCAACAGTGTAGTTCTCATAGTTTCGGCAAAAAGTGGCCGTGACATACGGACGGACAGACAGACAGACCGACAGACAGACATGACGAATCTATAAGGGTTCCGTTTTTACGTTTTACGGAACCCTAAAAAGACGATAATTGACCAGTTATCGAGCGGGACGAAAAATGATTTAATTACTAAAATGGCTATTAAAAATTAGGGGTTGGTGATAAAAGGGTAAACATTTATTTAATGCCACATTATAAAAAATAAACAAAAAAATTTGTCCAGAAATTTAAAAAAAAAATTAGGTGTGAACAACCCTTATCACTTAGGGGTATGAAAAATAGATAGTAGCCAATTCTCAGACCTACTGAATATGCATATAAAATTTTGTCAAAATCAGTAAAGCCGTTTCGGAGGAGTAAGGTAACTAACATTGTGACATGAGAATTTTATATAAGTATAAGAAGATAGTTCTCTTTGAAGAGTCCGCCTAAGGAAGTACCACACCTTTGCCAGTTATTCTACCGTGAAGCAGTACCGTGTTCCGGTTTGAAGGGCAATGTTTCCAGAGAAATTACTGGACTAAGAAATAAAATACTTTATACCTCCGGGTAACGAACGCAGTGAAGTGCTAAGCAATGATTTGGACTCTTCATGTTCAAATAGCTTCGAGTCACTGTGCTGTTATGGGCAGGCATGTTGCTTACCATGGCGTGCTCGTCTTATCACTCTATGCAATGAAAAGAACCGACGCGACGTTGGTCTAGTGTTGAACATAGTCGACCGCGATAGGGTGCGCTCAATTCAGTTCGCACGTTTGCAGTCTTAAGGTGAACTAGGTCACTATCGGTTGTCAGGATGGATTCTATTATATTAGTGATTTTCAAATCGAGAGTGAATCGGTTTCATCTAGAAAAGCACGCTCCATTGTCGACCGCATCGTCGCCTAGCATCATCAGGCGAGGTGACGGTCAAGTGTAAACTTATAACAGATAAAAAAATAATATTCCCACTGCTGGGACTTGGAGCCTTCTCTCACAAGGAGAGAGTCAAGGCAAATGGCCATAATCCACCATGCTACCCCAGTGTGGGTTGGTGGATGACAGATTCAAGGTATACGTCGGTTTCCTCACGATGTTTTACTGCACCGTTTTAAGTTAGTGGCATTACACACATGACTTCGGGAAGACAGAGGTGCGTGTGGGTTTGAAACCTGAGGCTTCCGGATCGGGAATAGTTATTCTCCAGACTATAACTGAAAACATGTACAATGTTCACAAAAACCTTATTTACTTTCAATACGCATACAATTTTAGTTTTTGTTGGTATTTTAAAACCCGTTTCACCAATTTCAGTTACATTTGTACTATATGTATCTAGGTACCCGGTACTTAGGTACCAGGGTAGGTAGGAGTACGGGCGGGCGTTCTCGAGAAATCAGAAAACATAGTAGTGATAGGAGCCGGCAAACAAGTTAACCCAATGAAATTAGCTGGAAGGTCTCTTAGATTCTAGGATTAGGGATTAGTTAGGTCTCTTTGGTGGAAGTGTACATGCGCTTGGTGGAAGTGTACATGCGCGAACTTTCCCCTTCCACGTCAATTTTGGGTCAAGTTGTTTGCCAGCCACTACCTATACGATGGACGTATAAAAAAGTTGGACGTAGTCTGGTCACAGATCACTAACATACGGCCATACCGCCATACGACGTAGTCTCGCTAAAACAATAACTGTGTCTATAGAGTCGGACAGTGCGCTGGATATGTGTGCCTGTCAGCCTGTATGTGGCAGGCTGACACGAAACGTACTCACAACTTTGCGTGCGTAATGACCGATAGGTGTGTGTATGTTGCGTGTCAGCCTGTATGTATATTAGTGATTTCTGGCCTGTATGTGATAGAGCACTGGCCAACTCTATAGACAAAGTTTTTGTTTTAGCGAAACAACGTCCTACTTTTTAGGGTTCCGTAAAACGTAAAAACGGAACCCTTATAGATTCGTCATGTCTGTCTGTCTGTCTGTCTGTCTGTCTGTCCGTCCGTATGTCACAGCCACTTTTTGCCGAAACTATGAGGACTACACTGTTGAAACTTGGTATGTAGATGTATTCTGTGAACCGCATTAAGATTTTTACAAAAAAAAAGAAAAATTAGGGTGAGCTCATACTCAGAACTGAAACTCAAAATTTTTTTTTTCATCAAACCTACACGTGTGAGGTGTCTATCGATAGCTCTTTAAAAATAATGTTAAGGTTTCTAATATAGTTTTTGTCTACACTGAACAATTTGCGCGAGAGACACTTCCAAAGTGGTAAAATGTGTGTCACCCCCCCCCTCTTACTTCTAAAGTAAGAGAATGAAAAATCTAAAAAATATATATAATGTACATAACCATGTAAACTACTAACGAAAATTAGTTTGAACTCGATCTGATGAGTAGTTTTTTTTAGTACGTCATAAATACACTATTATTAAAACTTCGATCAAAGTTACAATGAACTACAAGAACTATGTCTACTATGTATATTGTGTTACTTGCTGCAACGGAACCCTTCATGGGCGAGTACAACTCGCACTTGACCACTTTATTTATACTTACGTCCACTACGTGAATAGTATAGGTACAAAAAAATGGTCGTCGAATAATTGATACCTAACCTTCTTTTTTCAAGTCGGTTAAAAATAAAAACCAAAAATATTATCAGCTAACGTATATAATTATTCTCTCATGGAACAAAGCAATGAAACTAGTGCGAATGAACCCATGGTGTCAACCGTATCGTGTTTCATCGAACTAGTTTGCAATGTTTGTGTGGAATGGTTCACATTCACATTGGTAGTTCACCTGTGGTTTCCCTGTGGTTATTCACCTGAGTTATTCACCAATCACCAACATCCAACGATTACGCGTTTTAGGGTACAGCCACAGATCAGAAAATAGGTACAGCAGCAAAGATTTTTTACCTTATTTTTTTTATTTATTTTGTACAGCAGGCACGGGTACAGGTAGTACCACTGATTCACCGCTAGGGCGGTAGGGCGTTTACAACTCAGGCATGAGATCTAAATCATACATAGGTAGTATATTTATAGTGATCTGTGGGGTACAGCTGTCAATGTGTCAGTGTACCTACCTACTGTTTGACAACTGACAGGCCAACCGCACAGCTGAGATTTATTTTTGAAAATTAACGGATCTGCTATTTAGGAAGTCGAAATCTCGACGAAGCTTGAAGTTTTAAGTTATTGTTTTGGGTTTGGTGATTCGATAATTTGGAAATCCCGTTTAACTGTGGCTTTCGAGAAGTAAATGCAATCATGGAAAAAGGCAAAGCCATAACAGTGACTCCCAATAAAATACAAAGGCTAATTCACATAGCTGAGAATCGCGAGGATAACTCCTACATACATCAAGATGATTCTAGACGGTAATCTAATTGAATCTATCAAATATAATTAAATAGTTTGAACTATAACAGCTTGCTTTATTACCTCACACAGTCACCCTTTTCGCAATTCTTTGATGTGTACTTATTTGATGTGTCACAATTTCAAATTGAAATGGTCGCAAAGTTTCTGAATGTTTATAAATAAACATTATCTTTATGTGTTGCAGGGTTCGAGTTAGCCATTTAGGAATGCATTGTGAATCATCTTCTGGGCTATTGGATCTGGACAATATTGAAACATTAGAAGGTAAGACGAAAATTTCTATAAGTACTTACTCACAGTTTTAATCAGTGATACATAATTATAATCATTTAATTCTTGAGACTAAGTACATACTGACTAGAGGAGCATCTTATTTTAAATTAAGAAGTAAAAGAAAGCTTAAGCACTTATGTTCCTGTTTCTGAAATTATGGGCCTTCTCTCGCAAGCGTTGGGGCAAGATCATAATCTTCCACACTGGTCAAGTGCAGCAAGTGGGATGACAAATGTATTCGAAAGACGTGTTTTTGGAACATACAGATTTCCTGTTGGTGTGTTTTCATTCACTATTCAAGCTAAGCTAAGCTAAGCTTCACTATACATGCACTTAGGGAATCGAATCAGAACACAAGTTGGGATCGGATGAATGAGTTGTTATAATTGTGAAACTAGATACGTAGATACACTCTCCACTAGGACACTGCAGCTATTAAAGTAAAAGAAGCTGGAGCCAAATTTTGAATGTTACTCAAATAAAACTTACCATTTACCTTTCATTTCTCAATTAGTTTGTATGAACATAAAATCTATTTCCGTTTACTTTTCTGAAACATTCATATTTATAACTACACTAGCAGCGCCTTGCGGTTTTACCCATAAAGTTTTTGTACCTTTATTTTCTCGGGATAAAAAGTGTGTAGAAGCCGATGTGCTATTTCAAGTTATAATCAAACTGTGTTCCGAATTTCAACCTGATCTGTTTTTGTGTTACGATGTGATTGAGCAACAAACATCTGAACATCCAAACATTGACATTTATAATATAAGTAGCATAATAAAATTTAGGTAAGTAGTGGTAGGACTCTTAGTAGTGGTAGGACTCTTGGCAGAGTCGGCCTGGGGAAGTACCACACCTTTGCCAGTTATTCTGCGGCCAAGCAGTAATTTGCAAATATTACTGTTCCGGTTTGAAGGGCAATGTTTCCAGAGAAATTACTGGGCTTAGAGATATAATATCTTAGATCTCTGGGTGACGAGCGCAGTGCAGTGCTAGGTAATGATTTGGAGTCTTCATGTTCCAATAGCTGCGTGTCGCTGTTCTGTTATGTGGCAGGCATGTTACTTACCATCAGGCATCCCGCTGTGTCCGGCTCGTCTCGTCACACTTTATTTAAAAAAAAAAGTTGTTTTGGGAAGCACTAGCTGAAGTGGAAACAGTAATTAAAAACCTATGTGTTCATATTTTGTAATCCAAATCATAACAAAATTACTGTACCTACAACCAATTTTTGTAAAAGTTTGGAAATTTATTTTTATAATGACAGTTTTGTAAAAATAGCCTAATATTGTTGCATAAATACATATCACTTACACATAAGTTTGATTACTTCTATCAATGAACCCATTACTAGTATCTGCCCTTGATTTTGTTCATTACAGTTTAGAAGTTTAGATAAGAACTATGCGTAGAGAGCACTGTATTTCAGGAAAATTAGTTTCCAAACAATTAAAAATTATATGTATTTATCTTTCCAGCGATGACTGATTCGGATTCGGCAAACCATTTCCTCACCGTATCAGTAAGTATTAGTATAATTTATTTTTGTGTCACTGCAAGAAATAGTCAAAATATGGGGTCCCATTTTTATTATCTCAGTTTAAATAATAGAACACTTCAAGACCTCACTAAACAAGAATAAATATTTATGGATTCCATTCCATATCCCTGAAAATTCCTACTCTCGTGGCACCACCATGAGGTGGGTCATTTTCTTCTTTAAAAAAGAAAACTGCTGTGAGTGTCAAATTCAACACCTGAAAGGCATGGATGCCAGAAGCCATGAAGATAACTATCAAGTAAAAAAAAATATATTAGGAAATAAATGAGTTTAGATAAATTTACATTTTGTTTGCTTAATGTATTTTGCTCTTGATAATAATACACGTTTCAGCAAATTGTTTTGAATTAATAAATATTTCAGACATCATTCAATCCTGGAGAAATGACTGGCAGATCAACCGGTGCAGATGAAATGAGTAGAGTGAATTTGCCGTCTTTAGGACGCCACTCTGTAGCGATGAATGCTCTCCAAAGTGTGATGAACATGCAGAGCATTGAGGTCGAAGATTTAGTCAGACATTCCATAAGTAACACAACTACTTATTCCTTCCAATCCAAGGTGAGCTTTGGTAGTGTTTGATATTTTATGTTAAAACTAGATGTCCGCCCGGCTTCGCCCGTGGTACTTATATAGAGAGACGAACTTCTTAGCATTCCATGGATTCACCGTGCGGGTGCTGGGTCCATTGTGTGGCAGAGAGAGAAATCTCAAGTAGACCCCAAGACTTGTGACTCAGGCGTAGGTTTATAAGAGGCCCCTTTGTGACGTACGTCAACACTCACCTTCACTACTTGCATTTCTCTCCCTGCCCAGCCAAATCCGATATGATCCTAATAGTACAGCTTTAGATTCTCGTTCTAGTATAGAACTTACTGCACTTCTGGACAAGCCAAGCCTATAGCACTCAGGGATCCCGTACATATCCCGGGATATATCACATATCCAACGGTGAAAGAATGTTTGAAATTGGTTCAGTAATTCCTGAGAATATCGCTTTCAAACAAAAAACCTCTGTAGCTACCTGCTACGCCACCTGTCGAAAATTTGTCGTATCAACTCGAACTTGGAAACAAATTTGATTAACAAAGGTTTTCATTTAATAACGCAACCTTAAGGCCGATTTACATCAGACGAGCGAATGCTCATTCTATCCCCACTGTATCAAATTAATTTGGTGTTAACAAACGTAGAGCATTCTTTCGTTGTTTTGTTTGCGTTCGCAAAGATTCTATGGAATTTATAATATGGAAAACGCTAAGAACGATCTTTCGTTTACACTAAAAGATCGAGAAAGAATGCTCTTGTTTCAGCTCTAGCTCTATGTTCGTTCAGTTTAAATCGGCCTTTAGACACATGCCACGTCAACGCACGGTACGAAAACTCAAAAAGGAATATTTTTATTGTTTTTGTTACATTCTTCAATCATGCTCCGCCTCTATTGGTAGTAGCGTTATGTTTTACAGCTTATATAGCCTTCGAAGATAAATAAACTATCCAATAGAAAAATAATCTTGCAATTCTTACCAGTAGTTCCCGAGATCGTAGCGTTCAAACAAACAAACTTCAGCTTTATAATATTAGTATACAGATAGTAGTCACCACTGTTTCTGGTAGGAATTATGAAGCAGTGCCTTTTCACCGACATAGCAGCCCACTTTGTTTTGCCCACTGCTGGGCCTGCCTGGACCTTCTCTCAAAAGGAGAAAACTGTGGCCCTAATCCAATATTCTGACCAAGTGTGGACTGGTAGATGACCTATATCCTTGAAAGTATGTGTTTTCTTAACTATTTGAAACTTTATTTTTTACTGCGAGGAATTTAAATCAGGTCAGAATTCGGAACAGGTTTCAATGGTTCTGTAAAAGCACTTCAATCAAAATCATCGATATTTATTTTTTTACGACGGCACAGCACTACACTGCATGCGTGCGAGGTGAGGCGTGTACTGTACCTACCTCTTACCTACTTACACTAAGCACATCTGAATTATACATAGATAGATAAATTTCTTGAGATAATCAAGATGATCAAGCCTACTACTAGTCAGAAGCATCCCCCGCATGACTGCATAATCATTCAGTAGTGGTAGGAATCTTAGCAGAGTCCACCTGGGGAAGTACCACACCTTAGCCAGTTATTCTACCGCCAAGCAGTATTGTGTAAATATTACTGTGTTCCGGTTTGAAGGGCAATGTTTCCAGAGAAATTACAGGGCTTTATAACATCTTAGATCTCTGGCTGACAAGCGCAGTGCAGTGCTAGGTAATGATTTGGACTGTTGAATGTTCCAATAGCTGCTTGTCACCGTGCTGTCATGTGGTAGGCATGTTGCTTATCATCATAGAGTAAGATCCCAGAGCTCCCAGACGTCACCTATTTACTGATAAATGAAATGTGGACGATTGAGTAGAGTTAGTAAGTAGGTAATAAGAACACATGCTTACTAAACTAACTTGCTTGCTAAAAACGCTAACTTGCTTAGAAGGCCAATTTTGATATATGGGGTAATGAAGGTACATACAAACATTACTTACTTCACGTATTTTCTAATAAGTGATTTTCACGTATGTTGTAGGCAATAAATATCCTTAAAAACAAGGTCCCAATACTCCCAGACACTTTCCGTCGGCCGTTTTGCTTAACAACTCCAAAATAATAATTTAACTTCACTTAAATTCTCATGCTCCATTTGTATATTTATATGTTCGTCAGACAACTATTTTATAGCTTTTTCCAATAAGACCGACCAATCTAAGGGGCCAATCATCCCCTAAACTAATTATCAGGCACGTGTCAGGCATCGTCTCGTCACTCTAGGCATCGTCTCGTCACTCTTTATTTAAAAAATATATATTGAAGTTGAATGGTAATGCTTGAACTTTGATCCGAAAACACGGAAAGGTAAAACACGAAAATTTTGGTTGTCGCATCGATCAAATTCTGAAAAGTTTTTTTAAACTTAGCTGATATTTAAATGTAGTTGTCTGGTTATTAATTGTGCAAAATCTAATTTCAGAGAGATTTAACAGCAGATGAAGAATCCCTGATGATGAGAGAGGCTCCTCTGCCGATGCCCGCCTCTGCTCTCACTCAGTTCCCTGAAAGCTATGGGTAAGTGTTTGTCTTTTTTTTTTTAATTAACAATAATTTATTAACTTTAGAACTTACTAGCAGCATCCCCTGGTTTCACCCGCGCAGTTCCCGATCCCGTTATTTTCCGGGTAAAAAAATAGCTCATGTGATTATTACTATAGCCTGTTATTATAATATAGCCTGAGAAAGGGTTTTAAGGGGTTAAAATGGGGGAAATAGTGTTTATATGGAAGTTTCGTCATATATAAAAAAATATGAGATTCAAAGTTTGCAAAAAAACCCCTTGAATCATATCTGGCACAAATAATCGTGACAAAACTGTTTAGCCGCGGGTTATACCGCGGGCTATAGTCTTATTCTATATTTCTTACTTCTACATATTTTTTACATTCTCTTGCCCAGTTTATGGTCCCACTACTCAAACTCTGGGTTTTCTCCCACAAGGAGAGAGTCAAGCCCATAATAGGGTACAATCCTCAAAAAAACTAAGTAGCCCGTTAGTTAGATTGGCAAAAAATATTGTACACGTATTTTTTCTTTAGTTTTACAAACAAAAAATGACGAAGATACAGCGCTTCGAAGTTTCGTGTGACGTCACTTGTGAGTACGATTTTTACTCACGAGTGACGTCGCGACCCCCCACTCTCGAAGTTTGATGGTCTATATCTTTGACGATTTTTAATATTATGAAAAAATACGTGTCCAATATTTTTCCATGATCTAGCTGACGGACTAATTAGGATGGTGTATTTTTAATTTGACCCAGTCCGGTACCCTTTTGCAACGATGACTGAGTCATAAATATACTATTCTAATTAGTCCGTCAGGTAGATTTTGGAAAACATATGGGACACGTATTTTTTGTTTTACCATAAATCCTACTAATATTGTAAATGTCAATGTATGTTTGGATATTTGTTTCTCAATCACGTCCTAGCGTATGAACGGGCGCTGCTAGTCATTCATAACTGTCAAAGACGTGGAGACATCAAACTTCCAGAGTGGGGGGTTGTGACTACACCTCTTCGTAAAACGTACTCCAAACTTTTTCCAAAAGCACTGTAACTGTATTATCGTACTTTTTGTTAGTTGAAACAAAAAAATTACGTGTACAATATTTTAATCTAAATTTATTTTAATCTAACTGATGGACATTTTTGAAGTGAAAACTTCTTTTGGTGCGCCAGAGACAGATTTTTCGTGGGCAGTGAATTGAGCTCAAGCGTCATGTTCGTAAATCAAAGAAATGTTCGTGTAAACTCGGGTGATCTAGATGGCCACGCCCTCCGGTTTCACCCGCTTAGTATCCAAAGCTACATATTCGGAGTTATTAGTTTTCACTTCTATCGGCAGTCTCTATGACTGGTATTTTTAGGGTTCCGTACCCAAAGTGTAAAAACGGAACCCTATTACTGAGACTTGGCTGTCCGTCCGTCCGTCTGTCACCAGGCTATATCTCAAGAACGGTGATAGCTAGACAGTTGACATTTTCACAGATGATGTATTTCTATTGCCGCTGTAACAACAAATACTAAAAATAAATATTTAAGGGGGGCTCCCATACAACAAACTTGATTTTTACCGTTTCTTGCTCGATTAGTCCGTCCCAAGCAAACTAGATGGCGCCACTAGAAGACTAAAACGCGGTATCAAATTCGTCGTTACAACCATACAACAACATCAACAGCCCACTAAACGTTCCCACTGCTGGGACTCGGGGCCTTCTCTCGCAAGGAGAGAGTTAAGGCCATAATCCACCACGCTGGCCCAGTGCGGGTGGCGGATGGCACATGACTTCGAAAGATTCTAGGTACATGTCGGTTTCCTCACGATGTTTTCCTTCACCGTTTTAAGTTAGCAGCATTACGAACATGACTTCGAAAAGATAGTGGTGCGTGTGGGGTTTGAACCCGGGGTCTCCGGATCGGCAGGCGCCGTTCTCCCGACTTAACACGTTACAACCATAAGGTAAAATCAAAATTTTAATAAAGCTTTTCGAATAAATGGCTGTCTGCGGTGCAGAAACTGCGATAGTCTACGAGTATGCATACGGAATTCTGAATAAAGCCAAAAAGGTTTTCGCCGTTTATTTGGTAATGGTACGGAACCCTTCGTGCGGGAGTCCCACTCGCACTTGGCTACTTTTATTTTTAATCGTCATGCCTATTCACCAAGCTCGTTAATTGCGGGTAATCGAATGACTAGTAGGTACCGGCCTTAAGGTAGGGTGCGGTGGCGCCGGAAATAAAAGGGCGCCGCGCCCTAGTGCAGAAGGTTCAGGCCCTATGTGTCCCTACTGTTACTAGGTCTGGCTCATTTAGAAGTACAGTTGGGATTCTAATCTGACGACGTCACTATTGTGAAATCACACGTGTTAGCCGTGAGGCCACTACGCAGATACAGCTTGTACTATTGTTTAATTGGTAAAACCATGAATAAATAAAAAGCTTTATCGGCTAGAACATCCGCTTCACAATTGTGAGGTCGTAGGTTCGTTTCCCGCCTGTACCTATCATTATTTTTAATGAAAATAATAGTGCAGATAAATATCAATTTAACGTCTACTGGCTCTAAAGGTTAAGGAAAACATCGTGAATGTGTCATGCGTCATCCGCAAATCCGCACAGAGCCAGGGTGGTGGATTATGGCCTTGACTCACTCCTTGACACAAGACGAGTGCCAGCAGTGGGAACATTTAGCGGCCTGCTTTTGCTTGTGCTAATGAAATTATTTGTTTATTCCAGAACCAACAGTTCAGCTTTATCAGTCGGAGCTTACTTCCAAAAGCGATGTTCTGGATTCGAAGCTGTTTTGGGGAAGACAGACAGTCCAGACAAATCTCTGTACTCAATGCCTAGCATTACTGAAGGTAAACTTTGATTTTTGAAGTGAAATCTTCTTTAGGCGCACTTTTTGGGTGAAATCATGGAACCGCGTCATCGTCACCGAACGCTTTCCATCAGCTATTATGTTTTCTGTAGTAGTAGACCTCTTTGCAGAGTCCACCTGGGGAGGTACCACAGCTGCGCCAGGTATTCGACCGCCAAGCAGTAATGTGAAAACATCAATATTCCGATTTGAAGGGCAATGTTTCGTGCGAAATTACAGGGCATGAACATAGATAAAACAGTGCAATGCAGTGTTAAGTGTTAGGTAATCATTTGGAGTCTTCATATTTCAATAGCTATAAATAAATAAATAAATATTGGTGGACAATTCACACACAACACCATCTGACCCCAAACTAAGCAGAGCTTGTATAATACTTGTATAGTTTTAAATACATACTTATTATACATAGAAACACCCAGACACAGTGCAAACATTTGAATTCATCACACGAATGTTTGCACTGGGTGGGAATCGAACCCACGACCCTCGGCTTTGCAGGCAGAGCTACTACCAACTAAGCCACGAGGCCAGTCAACTTGCTGCTTGCCACTGTGCTGTTATGGGCTGATTCGTCACTCTATACTGTAAAAAATACAAGTGTTTGTTGGCAGATGATACATGCCTTCGAAAGAGGTCTTTCTAGGAAGATACAGGTTTCTTTACGATGTTTTCCTGCACCCTTGAAGCCAGTGGTGATAACAAACTCGTACATCTGCCCTTGGAAAAATACTGACATACACTAAATAATTCAAATACTTGAATAAATAATAATAATAATAAAGGCGGGGTTCGAACCTACGACCTTACGTTTGTGAAAATTACTAGGCCACCACGGCTTATTGACGAGAAACTAAACAACTATAATGTGTCTTCTATCTCCTTTGAGCTAAAATCACTTTTGCCTTATTTTCCTTTTAGTGCCTCCAAAGATGAATTACATAGATGAAACTCTAGACAGCATACCTGTACGACAACCCCGTCAACCACCTGGAAAGTTACATTTAAACCATTCAGCTGCTCCTAAAGTCAACGAGAATAATACTTTCCGCTCAACAAGAGAGAAGGCAGATAACAGTTACTTAACAAACAAAACGTTTAACCCCATTTCGGGGGCTAATTACTCATCTATAAGCCATGTACCTGAACATCAACCGAGAACTTTGATCCCGGTTGCTTCATCATCGTTTGCAAGCACCAGACAACCTAACTCAGCGCATCTGCCTACTGAATTCTTAATAAAAAAGTTGGATAACAGTATGAAACTCACGACAGAGGAGACTGGGGAATCCGCTTGTCCGACTGACAATTCTATTAGCATTTCGAAAATTGCTGATTTTCTGGGTAAGAAACAAAATACCTTATAACTTATTTATCTGTTATGTTATCTACATTATATTCCTACACCTACATCTTGTAATATTCGTTAAAAGATAACAAATGTCTTTAGGACTTGTGTGTGGAAGTGTTGAAGTGTGGACCTCATTCCTAATGTCACCCTGTCTCATAAAAAGTGTATATTGTTGTGATAAAATTGTCATAACTAGTATTATGAACATAATGTCACTGTAAAATTATAAACGCAGTCCATCTTTTAATACAGTTATAAACCTACATTATGGTTTATGGTGCATTATTCATTTTAATTAGTCGTTCGATTATTACCTAATGGTATTTTTGTTTACAATTTTGCACTACTAGACCAGGGTAGAAGCCTTTAAAAATAATAAAAAGTGAAAAAAAATAGTAGTAGGATGAAACTCATTGGAAAAGGAGGGGAATATTATAAAAATTAAAGGAAAAATAAATTACGGGCGATCTGAGGTCGGGAAGGGGATGGGGATGAGTTTTTAAGGGTAAAAAACGGTTATTCTCGATTTCCGGCAAAACTAAAAGTCCTATTGAAAAAAGTTAAATGGCAAAGTTGTAGGTAATAAAAAGATCTAAAACTTTTGTATACACACTTTTTTCACATAACCTCAAAATTTATGTGAAAAATTCAAAAAACCAAGTTTTTGGTTTTTTATTTTTATCTTTTACAAAAATATTTTTTTTTAACGAAATTTGGCGAAAACTTATCTTTTTATGTCCCAAATACGCTGTAATTTATTTGATCAAAAATATTAATTTTTTCACATTATTTTGAATGAATATCGAAAAAAACACCCTAACTTTCAATCGAAAAGTCACCCGTCAAAATATCAGCTTTTTTCAGAAATTTGGTATGTTTTCTGTTCGTTGAAATCTCTACTTTCCGATGGTGAAAAAAAAAATGTTACCATAGTAAATCTTCTCAGAAAATGCAAAAAATCGAAAAAAAATCGAATTCGATTTTTTTTTTTCATTATTATAAAAGAATTTGAGCTATTTATTAAAATTAACACTTTAATTACTCGAAAAACGTTAGATTAAATGTTACATTGATAAAAAAAGAAAATTGCAAATAAAAATATACTACTATAATTAACAAACAAATAAGTTAATAAAATTAATATTTAATAAGACATCTACAATATTTGGAGAAAGTTGTCGAATCTTCTTTAAATTATATGCGTAGATGTCTATTTATTACTATTTTAAGATAAATTATATACCTGAGTGACCTACGAAAAATAGTAGCCCATCAAAAGGTATTTCATGGAGAAGTGGGGAAGAATGCTTACTTATTTTAAATATTCAAATTCAATATATTTCATAGATTTCAACAAACAGAAAACATACCAAATTTTTGAAAAAAGCTGATATTTTGACGGGTGACTTTTCGATTGAAAGTTAGGGTGTTTTTTTCGATATTCATTCAAAATAATGTGAAAAAATTAATGTTTTTGATCAAATAAATTACAGCGTATTTGGGTCATAAAAAGATAAGTTTTCACCAAATTTCGTTAAAAAAAAAAATTTTTGTAAAAGATAAAAATAAAAAACCAAAAACTTGGTTTTTTGAATTTTTCACATAAATTTTGAGGTTATGTGAAAAAGGTGTATATACAAAAGTTTTAGATCTTTTTATTACCTACAACTTTGCCATTTAACTTTTTTCAATAGGACTTTTAGTTTTCCCGGAAATCGAGAATAACCGTTTTTTACCCTTAAAAACTCACCTCCATCCCCTTCCCGACCTCAGATCGCCCGTAATTTATTTTTCCTTTAATTTTTATAATATTCCCCTCCTTTTCTAATGGGTTTCATTCTACTACTATTTTTTTTGGTTTAAAAAATTATCGACCCTGGTCTATACGCGGAATTTGGAACTACGAGGGTAAAACCGTGGGCCGCTGCTAGTATATTATACATTGATATGGGATTACCAGGACGTCTACTCTCTTTCTACGTAAAAAGTAATTTCGAAACTAACTCGCGACTTTCCTACTTCGATCCGACGTTTTGAGTATTAGAAGTAGGCTTATAACATTTAAACGTCAAACAATGTTCGATCGGACGAAACGAAGTCGAACCGGAATAGGAAAGTCGCGAGTTTATTTCGAAATTACGTTTTCGTAGAAAGAGAGTAGACGTCTAGGTTATTTATGCAGTTGGTATATGTAGAAAACTGGATAAAATTACAAAATATTTTAGTTTTCCTTGATGTATACACTAAATACTATTTGTATTCTAAATTTGCTATTCAACGTGGGAACGCGGCGAGTGTGTCATGGGCACCTTTGCACCGGGAGCAGTTCCGGGTGGGTTATTCGGGGATTAATTGCTTATGGGGGTAATTAATTGTTTTTTTTTATATATTAAATTTGTAATCCACCTCTATCTAAATTTGAAGAATTTGTCTCTGCTAGAAGTGCTATAGAGTAGTTTTCTATCTATTGGATGTTTGTATGTACATTATGCTTGATACTTAAAATTGCATTGAATTAAGATGGTCAAATTTGTAACTTTTACAGGCAAAGAATCATCTGTCAATCTCTCGGCAATGATGCAATTAAATAGCCGTAGGAAGGCAATACCGAAAAAGCAACCGCTTTCAGAGTTACACTTGAATTATCAAGAAAACAAGACTTGTGGCACTCAAGTAACCAGCTTAAGCGAGAGTAGGAAATTGGATACAGCTAGTTCCGCCGGCACAATGACCACTGTTATATCAGCTGATATTCAAAAAGAATCTCATAGCCTACCTTCGATATCTGTCTCTAATTCTTTAACACAGCAAGTTGAGGTGTCGAAAGACGCAAGGCGCTCAACCCGATCTAAATCGCCTTCTTCTAAAAGCCAGACGACACTCAGCACTGTTCATGAAAACTGTAGTAGCTTCAAGTCTGGTGATAGCCCAATCCAGACCAGCAAAGGTAACATTTATAAAAGTCGTGTGCTAAGTTTGTTTTTTTTTTTTGTTTTTTTGATGAGGTTTCTGGACCTCTTCAAATGTGTTAAAATATAGTTACATAGTTGTGTGTATGATGTATGTATTTTAATTTTACTAAAACATTTTCAAAGGTTTAAGGAAGGAGTTAAAGCCATAGCCTATCTCATTGGCCAATTAATCTAAACTTACTAGTTAAATATAGAGTATACTTAAAATTAAAAGTGTACTTGAAGCATACCAGAACGTATTCTAAATAAATACCATACTCACTTACCTACTATCCACTGAGTTGAGATGTGCATTGCTTTTATATACTACGGAAATAAAGTGACTACGTCAATAGTTACTACTGAATATTTTCTTGTTATATAAAATAAACAAGTAGTAATAATTTTCAGGCGATATTAACAACACTCACGTACCATCGCCAAACAAAGAATATAGAGAGTTAGATAAGTCAGTAGATTGGCACGACGTTTTAGAGCAGAAAAGAAATAAACGACAGAGCTTAGCTAAAGGTTTGTGGGATGCTTCTTTGAAAAATAATGGACATACTAATTCAAATATCAGAAAATACTAATCATTGTTTGAAAACTAAATGGTAAATCGACTAATATCACGAACACAACTGATAAGAATAAAATATAACAAGCATTTGGGCTACTAACAATGTGCAAAATTTTCGCCTCAGTATCTCATAGTTTTTCATCTTTTCCATGTACTAATACAAAGTGCACTACATCATAACACATAACAAAGAATGGCATGTAATTGTGTTTAAATCTACAATAACGACGTCAAATGTAATTAATATTTTTATTTTCAGAGCAATGGGCAGAGATTGTGGCATCACCTTGTAATGGCTTTGTGGGTGAGTATTCTTAGAACCTATTCGGTAAATACCTAAGCTTTCTATGTGGCGGGTGGAGACGTAAGTAAGAGCGTGTTCACACATAACGTCCGTTTTACAGGTCCGTTTAAACGTATGTGTTATTAGCGTATATAGTTGTATTATATAGGCTTATGATGGATGATGATGTTGAGAATTTATATTTATTTATTTTTGAAACTGTATACAGACTGGTATTAACGAATGAATTAACATTAATTGGTTTTATATCGCTATCAATGAATCCTAGTATTGTTGTAAATGCGAAAGTTTCGATCTTTGTAGCTTTTCACGTCAAAATGGCTGAACAGTTCGGTTTTAAATTTTAAACACAGTTAGATTATAGTCTGGAACAGCTCGAAAAAATAACGCAACGGCAACTGCGCAGGTAAAACCACGGCTCGCTGCTAGTACAAGAAAACATAAAAAAGAAAACACATCAATAAAGTAAAGCATATGGCTAAGAGTTTACGCTTCCAAGCAACCGAAACGTGCATTCTTTAAAACGAATACTTGTATTTTTCAGGTGTAAGCTGTCCCGTAAACTGTACAATCACTAGTCTAACAGACAGTTGGCTAACCGCTCAACTAAAGTTCCATGTGCCCATCCACAGTGAAGACCTAATCATCGAACCACCGCGACTACCCCTGATCTCGCCAGAAAAAACGGAAAATTTCACATTTTTCGTCACTTCTAATATTGAATTGGACACGTCGATTTCCTATACGATGTATTTGAAGGACGCTTCGATTGAGCAAGAAATCGAGCAGAGAGGCAGTTTCCAAGTTCACATCAAAATGCCAGTGATACAGGCGATGTCTTGCAACGAAATCAACAAACTCACCTTCCCACCGATTCAAGAAACATGTTCACTATTCAAGTCTTTCGTTCTCGTCAGTGACTGCGCCTCGGACTTACAACTGAATATATCCGTCGTAAAAGCGGAGAAAATCTTTTCAATCAAGAGTGTACAGGAGATTTCGAAGGCTGATGTTAATAAAGCGCTTTTGGAACGGAACATGTCTGTTGAAGAAGTGCAAATTACGAAGGGCAAAAGTAAAGGAAAGAAGAAGCAATTTTGTAAACTGTCGAACGGGAACGCTCTTAGAGTCACAGTTAATTTTGACGCGCCAAGACTGAATGAATTGGAAACAGGTGAGCATTAAGGAACATTCTAGATAAATTGAAATGTGGAGATTTTTTGCTCAACACTAAGTACGAGCGTACGAGGCACTTTTGCGGAGTAACTTTTGTTTTGTTGGAGTTTTACTTTATATAAACACTAACATGGTTAATATTCTCAGCATATATTTGATATATTCCGTCGGCTTTTTTTCTACATATCACTAAACAAGCTGCAAAATAGTCCACCACACTGGCCTTTTTGCGGGTTGGCAGCCTTCACTTGTCTTTGAAGAGTTAAATCATCTCCGACAAGTAGGTTTCCTCACGATGTATTTCCTTCTCAGTGTATAAGTTAGTGGTATTACGCACAGGACTTCAGAATCATGTTTTCTCTTTCATGCAAAAACGACTAAAAGGATCAGGATAAAATTAAGTACCATAACTCGTATCATAATATATCCTGGGAAAATAACGGTAACTGCTATTTAAAAAAAAAACTTTTCTAGACTTTGAACATACACAATTCTGTTTTCAGAAGAATCAACGCTGATGCTCTCCGGAGCCTTGAACGTGAATCTGATTGGAGTGAACACCATCCTGAGGAAAGTGGACCTTATCGGGTCTGTAGGGAGAGTCCGCCTCGTGATGACAATACCAGAAGACCCTCTTTACCTGACCAATGGTATGTTGTATAATACCAGCTTAAGCAACCCACTAAATGTTTCCATTGCTGTAACTCGGGACGTCTTCTCGCAAGGAGAGAGTCTAGGCCATAATCCACCACGCTGCTGTGACCTCGAAAGATTCTAAGAACATGCCGGTTTCCTCACATTGTTTTCCTTCACCGTGAAAGCGTCAACTTAGGAAAATATCCAGATGTGCAGGCGGAGGGATCTACTACCTCAAGTTTTTAAACCGAACGTTTTAGGCACAGGGACACTACGCTTTGGGAGAGTAAACTTATAATGGTACTAATAACTGTAGTGGTGGAACTCTTTCGTGGTGTTCCCTTGGAGAAACAAATTCATCATACCTTTGCCAGTTATTGAATTGAATAAATTCTATGGATTCGCGTTACTCATCTGCTAATGTCAAGGAGCAGTCTAAGACGCCAACGGCGTAGTGTCATGGCGGCGTATCGTCGAAGCTGCGCTACACGCGGACGCTTTTTGAATGGGTGAAATCGTGTGAATTCGCGACACTGATTTGCGTAACAGCAGTATATGTAGTAGCTATGCATATGCATTTCTTAATTATAAGTTTTCATTTTTATCAGAGGCCCAGGAGACTGACAATTTTTGAAGTGAAAACTTCTTTTGGCGTTCCATAGACAGATTTTTCGTGGGCTGTGAATTGACCTCAAGCATCACGCTCGGGAATGGAAGAAATCTTCGGGTAAAATCTAGACCCGGAAAATGCTGACGCATTTCTAGGTGGCCATGCTCATGGCAACGGTTTCCGGTTTTTTCGTAGTTTCCAAAGTGAGCTATCAAATTCTGAGCTATAAGTTTTCACTTCTATCGGCAGTTCCTATGACTGCTAATGTTTTTTTCTACGTCAACGTCGCAATGTAGAAACATGCTGTAAGTACTTAAAATTAATTTCAACTGAATTTTTTAGGGTTCCGTAAAACGTAAAAACGGAACGCTTATAGATTCGTCATGTCTGTCTGTCTGTCCGTCCGTATGTCACAGCCACTTTTTGCCGAAACTATGAGAACTACACTATTGAAACTTGGAAAGTAGATGTATTCTGTGAACCGCATTAAGATTTATACAAAAAAAAAAAATTGGGTTGCCCCCCATACTTAGAACTGAAACTCAAAAAATGTTTTGTCATCAAACCTACACGTGTGGGATGTCTTTCGATAGGTCTTCAAAAATGATGTTGAGGTTTCTAATATAGTTTTTGTCTACACTGAATAATTTGCGCGAGAGTCACTTCCAAAGTGGTAAAATGTGTGTCCCCCCCCCTCTAACTTCTAAAACAAGAGAATGAAAAAACTAAAAAAAATATATGATGTACATTACCATGCAAACTACCAACGAACATTGGTTTGAACTCGATCTGATGAGTAGTTTTTTTAGTACGTCATAAATACATTATTATTAAAACTTCGATCAAAGTTACAACGAACTAAAAAAACTATGTGTACTATGTATATTATGTTACTTGCTGCAACGGAACCCTTCATGGGCGAGTCCAACTCGCACTTGGCAACTTTATTTGATTACTGTTTTATTTTAAATTTTCAGAACCCGTCAACGTAACTCTTAGAAATTTGGGATCTGTGACAGGCGTGTGGATTGCAAAGATAACAGACACGTCAAACGAAAACATGTACTTTAGAGCGTCTCCGAATAAATTTGACCTACGTCCGGGCGCATCCAAGGATGTCTCTCTTAGATACATTGGGCCCGATGATTCTGAGAACACAGCGTAAGTTTCAGCATCAACCGTCATTATATTATAGTAGCTGTCCGTTCCGGCTTTGCCCGTGGTAGGTATACGTATTTAGCCTGTAGCTGTCATGGATCACGTACAAATCTAACAGTGAAAGATTTTTTGAAATCGGTCCAGTAGTCCCTGAGAAATGCGCGTCATCATCATCTACAGCCTGGAGACGTCTACTGCTAGATATAGTAGGTCTGCCGGTTTGTGGTCCCCATTCGAGAACCTTTACTCCCCAGCGGTTATCGGTTCTGCGAGCTATATGGCCTGTCCATTGCCACTTCAACTTGCTAATTTTGAAGAGCTACGTCGGTGACCTTACTTCTGCGGATTTTCTCGTTTTGGATTTTGCCACGCAGTGAAATTCCGAGCATAGCTCTTCCATTGCCCGTTACATTGTCCGTGAGATAAGCGCGTACAAACAAAAACTTTTCAGCTTATAGTATTACCATAGACTAGGAGTGCGGTTTCACCCGCGTAGTTCCCGTTCCCGTTACGTTCTTGCGATGAAAAGTACCCACTAGTTATTTAATAATATAATTGTATAAATAAAACAAACGTTCGATCTTATTTTTATTTTCAGGACTCTTGTTTTTGAAGACCTCATCACTTACGACAGAAGTGTCGTACAAATGTCAGGTGGCTCTGATGCGCCGAAATCGTTCCCGATTAAAACAAACCACGGCACTTTATCTTTCGTCCGTCCCGGACAAATGGAGATAAATTTGAAGAATTCAACTGACAAAAACGTCCAAGTTAAAGTGATCATCAAGGGAGAAGGATTCTCTTTAGAACTGCCTGGAACGGAGGCTAGAGGACATTATTACTTAGTTTTCGAGCCTTGGGAATGTCGCACGATATCGGTCCAATTCGAGCCTAAGTCTAACATGCCGTATGCCGGGTACCTTCACCTCAGTCTTGATAAAAATAGTGATCTCTCAAGGAAAGTGAGTATTTACTAAAATACTAATTAATTTGTTTTTTTTTTAAATTGCTATACATGGTTTACACTTAACAGCTATCTCGCCTGATGTTAAGTGGCGATACAGTTTTCGATGATGTGTGTTTAATTAGAAGATAGTGATTCACTCTCGATTTGAAGACACCACCATTCGGAAAACTCCACTCAAGCAAACCATTCCACGCCACCGACGTTCTATCACAAATGTCTCTCCTCTGGAACGTCAACTACGAAACGATCATATCCCCTGGACCGGAGTAACCGGAGTAGGAAAGTCACGAATTTATTTAGAAATTACGTTTTTCGTTTCAAGAGAGTAGACGTCCTGGCCCTGACCCCTTTTTTCTGACCGCGCTTCTAACAGTCGCTGTTTCTATTAGACTACAGGCCCGTGAACAAAATTTACGGGTCAAATGAACCAGCAGGAGACCTATGTAGGATGATAGAAGGGTACAAAATAATAAGATTCAGCACTATGCCGTCACTTGTAAGCTGTCCAACTGAGTGCAGGTGAGAATTCAAAAGTGCAAGTAGAGTAGGTACATTTTGGTCATTTGTTTCTGTACGGCATTCTTACCATCCAATAGATCCATGAAAAATAATGAGAAAACGCGTAGTGCCGTACAAAAATAGTGGTCCACGAAGTCGGAAACATTATTGATAATCCGGAAATTTTGAGGGAAAATTTGGTCATTTGATACAGTACGGCATCGATTCCATACAGTTGCAATACCTCTTCTAACCCATTATTCCGCAACGCCGTTCAAAAATAATGGTCCAAGAGGAAATGATCTGGGGTTCAACTTCCTCTTTTCAGTGATCCGGAGGGGTGATTTGATACAACGTAAAATTAATTTATTCCGAAAGTATTTTGTGCATAGATACAAATTTCATACGTGCCGTACATTTTTGTTAGTCCAATAGTCAGTAAATGGCAATAAACCTCCAGAACATTGCATATGACGAAATGTACTTTAGGGTGATAGTTGGTACGATTTTTTAACGGCATTCTGATAATTTATTTGAATTTAATATATGTCTAAGAAAAGTTAATGCCATACAAATCTGAAAGTTCATATTAAAAGCCCGTAAAAATAGAATTTAACTTTTAAATTTTCAAGTATGATCACTTACTGAGCATAAAATCACGAAATGTTGACAGATTCAGGTGGATCTTTAAGCGTCATCTTGAAAAAACGTTGTCTCGGGCACTATGTACTTTAGGGCAAAAATTATTGAAGTAATTATTGTAGAAAATATAATTTTACACCTTTTGTTGCCCAAAACTTATTTGTTAAAAGTACCTACCGTTTACGGCTCATTTAGTGAACCGGGTTTTCTATCGCCGATATGCCGATAACTCTTGAGATATTTAGATAAATAAGACGCATCAATCCATGTTTAAAGACCAGTTTATTCTCTACAACTTTTGCCAAAATTGTTTTTTTAAAGTCTGTGCTTTTTGAGTTATAAGAAGTTTAATGTTGAACGCATCACTATATTGCCATAGCTAACATACACCTCATCTGCATGAAAAACCTGATCTATTTATTTACTTATTTTTTATCAAAGTTTTCACCGTCTAATAACCCACCACAAACAAAACTATTGTTTATTTTAATACGATTTATAATATTTTTGGCGGAATAACAGATTTTGAACGTCTTATAAATCAAAACGTATGGACATTACAAAAAAAAGCGCTTTACTAAAGTTGTAGAAAATAAACTGATCTTTAAGAATAGTTCAATGCGTTTTATTGATTAATCAAATATTTCAAGAGTTATCGGCCGTGATAGAAAAATCGGTATTTTAAATGGGTCATAAATCGCAAACGGTACGTTTCACAAAAAAGTTTTCTCGGCACAAAAAGTGTAAAATTTTATTTTCTGCAATAGTTAGCTCAATAATTTTTGCCCTAAAGTACATAGTTTCTGAGTTTCCAAGTTTCTAACTAAGTGGTACATATTTTGTTTGATTAAGGGTTAAAATGTACGGCATTATTTTTTTCAAATTTATTTACTTGAATACTATTTAAGGTGGATGGGCCAAGCCAATTTTCCATACAAACGTTCGGGAACCAATACAGGCGATAGAAATAGTATAATGTCTGTTTGTTATTTTTTTCTACATGTTTGATTAATTTTCCATCCGCGAATACACTCATATATTTAAACAAACTTGTATTAATATCTATTTTTGCAAATGATAAGTTTTGAAAATTTGCCGGAGACTACGCATGTGTGAGTGGTTTTAAGTAAACATGGCGGTCACGCGTCAGCTGTTGCGCGCATTTCGGTGCAAGTTGCCGAGCGGGTCCGTAGAGGGCGCTACATTTCCGTACGAAGTTAATGCGACGTTGCCACACTGTGCAGTGAGTAATATTTTATGTTCTGTGCTGTGCATGCGGCGCGCGGCGTTGCCACACCGTGCATGCGGCGTTGCGATAGCGGCGAAACTTGGTTCACTCGCTGGCGACGAGAGACTTGTGTTGTGCTCTAATGCATCGATATAAATAATCGGATATGCCCTCTCAAAGTTCAGGCGCACGGAATTATGTCATCGTTGGGAAGAGTGAGCTCACTCTTTCCGTTCTAGTCGGTTGCAGGAAGCGGTGTACGCCTGACGTTTTTATTTATCATGATTCGTTGTTAACAACCAAAAAAAGTAGAACCACAGTATATCTCGCCGATAGCGATTCCAGGGGTCAAGTAATTGGTTATTTGTTAACCACTAACGATACACACAGAGACACAGTTTATTGCAAATTTCAGGTGCTTAGGGCACGTCCTTCGCTTTATATCGATGATCTAATGTATCTATATTGAAGCTTAGCAGTGTTGCCAACTTAAAGATTTCTCGCTATATCTAGCGAATTTTTGTGCGTTGAGAACGGGAAAATAACTTTCTAACGGCTTACGGGATATTTAACGGAATTAAAAACTTTATATTATTATTCAGAAATGGCTATTGTTTTATTTAAACGGCAACGAATTATGTTATAAATATGACGACAAATTACGGATTTTGACGAAAATTCACAAGTAACTTGGCGGATTTAAAAAAATCTTGTTAGCAACACTGATGTTTAGTCATAGTCAGTTGTAAATGTAATTTGTTATTGTTTGTGTTTCACAATTTCACATCATATTTGGAGTGTGTTAGTTTAGTAAATAAACTATCCGATTTTGCCTTTGAAATCGTTGAGTGTTGAGGTGGACTCTGAAGTGAATTGTGTGGTGAATTCTGCGTTAGTTTACACCAAAAATGCGACGGCAAAATTCAACCAATAAAGCTTTTACTTGAGAACAATATACGAGCCACTGAAAACTCACATACTTATTGAATTTATGAATGAGTTTTACACAGGTTGCAGATACATACACAGTGAATTTATATTGAGATGCAGCATGTGCAGAAATACATGGAAGAAGACGAGCGACGACCCTACAGCAATGGCTATCGCCACATTCAAATCTAAAAAGACAATTAGGATTTTACATGACTTGTGTTCTGCCTATGAGAATAATGTGTTCCATCCATACCAATTTTTATATAAATAAAATAATAATTATTATATCTGTTGTATTTTATTTGTACTTAGTATTGTAAATATTTTGACGGTAGCGGTTGGCTTTGCTATAGCTGTCTCTATAATTTCAAGATCAAAGCTAAGGCAGTTTTATTTATGCGGTAGACCCTTCGGTCTGGATGTTGTTTGTGTGTTGTATGTAGTCCCCGACACGAGTAATCTAAGTGGGGTATGGTATGAGTGCTTTTTTTTTAAATAAAGAGTGTCGAGACGAACGGGACATGTGCCTGATGGTAAGCAACATGCCTGCCACATAACAGCACAGTGACACGCAGCTATTGGAACATGAAGAGTCCAAATCATTACATATAGCACTGCACTGCGCTCGTCACCCAGAGATCTAAGATGTTATATCTCTAAGCCCTGTAATTTCTCTGGAAACATTGCCCTTCAAACCGCAACAGTTATGTCACATTACTGCTTGGCGGTAGAATAACTGGCAAAGGTGTGGTACTTCTCCAGGCGGACTCTGCTAAGAGTCCTATTACTACAAAATGTGTGTTTGCGTTTGGTTGTTTTATAAATGTGTAAGAGAACTGAAATTATTATTTTATTTATCACAATTACCTAAGCAAACCACACGTGGCATGTGTGGCTTGCTTAGGTATGTCTACCATAGGTATTCTTATTCCATAAAATCAATACTTACTCCATATTTGCGTATTACGTAAAAGCTGAGAAAAATATTTTTTTTTTCATACAAAATGAAAATACCCCGGTGGGATTTGAACCATGTCTTATCGGATTATTCAACATATCTGTGACTTTGCTAAATGAGCTATCAAGCCTATGACGTAAGCGTCCAAAATAAGCATTACTTTCTGATGTGACTGTATAACATGCGTGTGTGCGTGTGTAAACGTGTAAAATATATGACAGATCAGTAAATTGGCGAATATTAGCTATTGTCTTCGATTTATAATTGAAAATTAGGCCATTAGAAACATTGTATTGGTTTATATCCGCGAATTAACATTAAGTTCAAATTGGATTGCAAAATACGACGTAAAAAATATTTTTTCATAAATGACGACTCCAGCGCCATCTCTTGAGAATGTAGCGGGTTTAGCTCTCGGCCCATTCACCTTAAAACAATGATAATATGTTGAACTTTGCTATAGTTAATTAATCTATGGTTATTCAAATAAATGAAAACTTGCATGTTTTGTATTCCTCTGTAACTTTTTTTAGAACACTTTCTTTTGTACGGCATTATTATACAACAATAGTTTTTAGCAATGTCATGTAGAAAAATAAGGCGCCGTACAGGATCAAATGACCTACTACCTTTATAAATGAAGTATACGATGAAATTAAGGTAATTATCGATAAACATTCAAATGAACAGTTATTTTTAGACGGCATTATTTTTAATTGTTCGTTTGAGTGCTAGATAATCATTTGGAACCGATGCCGTACTTTTTCAAATCACCCCTCCGGATCACTGAAAAGAGGAAGTTGAACCCCAGATCATTTCCTCTTGGACCATTATTTTTGTACGGCGTTGCGGAATAATAGGTTAGAAGAGGTATTGCAACTGTATGGAATAGATGCCGTACTGTATCAAATGACCAAATTTTCCCTCAAAATTTCCGGATTACCAATAATGTTTCCGACTTCGTGGACCACTATTTTTGTACGGCACTACGCGTTTTCTCATTATTTTTCATGGATCTATTGGATGGTAAGAATGCCGTACAGAAACAAATGACCAAAATGTACCCACTCTACTTGCACTTTTGAATTCTCACCTGCACTCAGTTGGACAGCTTACAAGTGACGGCATAGTGCTGAATCTTATTATTTTGTACCCGTCTATCATCCTATATAGGTCTCCTGCTGGTTCATTTGACCCGTAAATTTTGTTCCCGGGCCTGTAGTCTATATGTATAATAAGTATGTATTTAAAAACTATTTAAGTATTTTAACTGGCCGCCATAGTACAAGCTTTGCTTAGTTTGGTGTCAGATGGTGTTGTGCGTGAATTGTCCACCAATATTTAGTTATTTATTTTAAAATGAACAAAATAAGATTTAAAATATGCGTCAAGCGTCAGCGAACCACTTCCAAACTGCAAACATTTTCGTGTTCGCAACTTAGGAACGCGTTTCCCACGTCTCGCCCCGCACGATCGCTTCATCTAGACGTCTTCGTCGAACGACCGTATGATGTAAAGCTGGGTACTCATTGTTATATATACACTACTATGTATTATTGTACTTATCATATTGTTTTTGTTAAAATAAAGTTATTATTATTATAAATAACTCACTTAGCAGTGTTGCATGTTACGTATCAGATACTGTATCAACCTGCAAGTGGGTACGGCTCGTCCACGGTCCACCGCGTATCTAGCTACGAGCTGCCGGATCCGCAGTGCTCGCGACTTTGTGTTCGTAGTGATACCGCCACTCGGCGGGGCACTGCGAGCTTACAACGCTCCACGTGCGAGCGGCGAGCAGCGGGCTCGTGACTACGATTAGCTCCGTGCTACGTACTCACTTGATACTGTATCTGATGCATTACATGCTACACTGCTAAGTGAGTACCCAGATTAATTTGTGGTATTATTCAGGTGCGTTTGTTCGGGAGCCTGGGCGGCGCGGCGCTGGGCTGGGCCGGGCTGGTGACGTACAACGAGCTGGCCCTGGTGCGCGCGGCGAGCCGCCAGCCCATTGTCTTCGAGCTCTTCAACAAGGGCGCGGCGCCCGTCTTCCTTTCCGCCGAGGTGCACTTCCACTGTATGTACTCCATGACTCCGTTTTCCTTCCTACTGACAATAACACGTTTTAACCACTAAAATACTGTTTTGTTAATTACCATCCTGTGTTATATCATAGCGTATAATATTAGATTATGCTATAAGTGCGTAAAGTTGGCGATTGTAGTTGAAAGTTGGTAACGGTAATCTTCGATACACACATGTATCATACGACGTTTTTCAACACACTTGTGAATAAAATAACAAGGCCAAGCCACGCCCTCCGGTTTCACTCGCTTAGTTTCCAAAGTGAGCTATCAAATTCTGAGTTATAAAGTTTTCACTTCCGTCGGCAGTCCCTATGACTGCTATTTTTTTTTATTTAGTTGATTGGATTTCAATATCATAGTTTTTAGGGTTCCGTAAAACGTAAAAACGGAACCCTTATAGATTCGTCATGTCTGTTTGTCTGTCTGTCCGTCCGTCCGTATGTCACAGCCACTTTTTGCCGGAACTATGAGAGCTACACTGTTGACACTTGGTAAGTAAATGTATTCTGTGAACCGCATTAAAATTTGAACAAAAAAATTAAAAAAAAAGAAAAATTAGGGTTGCCCCCCATACTGAGAACTGAAACTCAAAAATATTTTTTTTCATCATACCTACACGTTTGGGGTGTCTATCGATAGGTCTTCAAAAATGATGTTGAGGTTTCTAAAATCATTTTCGTATACACTGAATAGTTTGCGCGAGACACACTTCCAAAGTGGTAAAATGTGTGTCCCCCCCCCCCCCCTCTAACTTCTAAAGTAAGAGAATGAAAAATCTAAAAAAAATATATGATGTACATTACCATGTAAACTACCAACGAAAATTAGTTTGAACTCGATCTGATAAGTAGTTTTTTTTAGTACGTCATAAATAAATACACTGTTATTGAAACTTCGATCAAATTTACAACGAAATACAAGAACTATGTATATTATGTTACTTGCTGCAACGGAACCCTTCATGGGCGAGTTCAACTCGCACTTGGCCACTTTATTTTTCGTACTGGTAGGAATAGAGTAGGATATAAATATTTATGCAATATTTATATTGGCGTGCCACAGACAGGTTTTTGTGAGCTATGAATTAAATTATAGCGTCACGCTCGGGAATAATGAGAAAGCTTCGGATACACTCGGGACGCATTTCTAGATGTTCATGGCAACCCCCTTCAGTTTTACCTGCGTAATTTCCAAAGTAAGCTCTCAAATTCTTATTTATAAGCTTTCATTTCTATCTTAGTTTCTTTTATAATTTTTAATTTGTGTTGTGGCTTTTTATAAAGAGTTTTCTTATCTTATATTAGCGGCAGTTCCTATGACTGCCAATATAAGTTTGTTTCTGAAGTGGAAACTTCTTTTGGTGCACCATAATATAAACAGATTTTCTGTGGGCTGTGAATTTAATTCTAGCGTCACGTTCGTGTATGATACGAAATTTTCAGGTGAACTCGATCCATGGCCATTTGCCATCTAGAAATGCGTTAGCATTTCCCATGGACGCGCCCTCCGGTTTCACCCGCGTAGTTTCCAAAGTGAGCTAGATCAAATTCTGAGTTATACGTTTTTTTCACTTCTATCGGCAGTTTTTTTTTCTTAAAAATGGTCTCCGCGGACGTTGGGGTCCATGCCTTTTATATATAAAGTTACATTAACACACACTAATGAACGGGGTTATGTTTGTTTCAGTACAATTCAACGCCGTAGAAGCGACGGCACGTCTATCGGGCAATCGGCGCGTAGTTGCGGGCCGGTCGCGGCACACGCTCACGCTGGAGGTGGACTGGTCGCGCGTCGAGCGCTGCGCGCGGAAGGCGGACACCGGCGTGCTCGCGACGCTCGCCGTGCTCACCGGCACCGAGTTCGTGCGCAAGCGCATACTGAAGTGCGTACTCGCTGATACGGGCCTGTATACGTACCGGAGGACGCCGAAGAGCCGACGGCACATCGGCTATTCTACCATCTAACTAGATCGGCTTTGACTTTGCTATTATTGCTGTCTAATGACTGTCCTCGTGGCTTAGTGGGTAGTAACTCTGCCTGCGAAGCCGAGGGTCGTGGTCTCTATTATTCCCACCCAGTGCAAATATTTGTGTGATGATTTAAAATATTTGTACCGTGTCCAGACACGGTACAAATACCATTACATCATCATTTTACATAGTGGTGTGTCTATGTATAATAAGTTTTTTTATTATTATTTTAGCCTGTATTGTCCCAGAGTTGAGCAAAGGCCTCCCTTCCCTCCCTCCATTGGTCTCTATCGAGAGCTATTGTGGGCCAATCCTTGTTGTGGGCGTTGAGCTCATCTTTCCACCTCTTTCTGGGCCGACCTGGTGGCCGTTTACCCTCCGGGACCCAGTCAGTGGTAGTTTTTGCCCATAGCTGGTCTGGCATTCGACAGACGTGTCCAGCCCAATCCCATTTTAGCATACCGGCCTTCTGAGTTACATCTATTATTTTAGTGGGAGTATAATAAGTATGTATTTAAAACTAAATAAGTATTATATCAGCTATCTGGCCGCCATTTTACAAAATTTTATTAGTTTGGGGTCAGATGGTGTTGTGTGTAAATTGTCCACCAATTTTATTGTATTTTAAAGCGTAAAGAAAAGAGAGAGCAAAATTAAACCTGCTTAAATGTGGTCTAACATTACCTGTTTAAAATGTATTTATTCATATTTTCCAGGGTGATCCGAGACGAGTCAAGCGGCGTGCTGGATACGTCTCTCCTCGCGGATCGTCTGAAAGTCCTGGCGGGCCAGTTCGAAGGCGAAGACACCAGTGTAGACGAGATGCTCACTGAATTCATAGAGCCTAAGGTACTTTTAATGATTTTGGTGTGAACCACAATATGGATTTCATATTTTTAACTTCAGACGCAAAAATTACTGGGTTTTATAAACTTGACGTACCTGATTTGTGCCTGTGGTGTCGTAACTCCGAACGCTTGAACCAAATTTGATTTCGGTTGAAAGGTGAATTAGTCGGGAGTCCTCTTCGCTACTCGTATGTTTGATAAAAAATGATCCAAAATGGCCGACACTATAGAATGGCGGATTATGTCTTTTTACACAATTCCTTCAATATGGCTATCAAATAAAATTTGACTAGTAGAATACTATTCACTATAATCAATTGCAAATCAAAGATGGCCGGCTCCACATAATGTCGGAGGTTTTTAATTTCATTATTTATTTGCAAAAATCACATTAGCCTTCGTTATCAAAATAATGGAAGCCTCAAAATGTATTTAGAATTACAGTGATACGCAGTATAACGCAAGTACATTTTATAATACGGGTCTATAACACAAACAATATAGCTTAGTTTTCTTCGATTAAGAGTTACGGGTTCAGAGACATTCACTTGCCGTCATGCACTAAACTCCGATGTTGAGTCAGTCATCGTAAAAGTATGTAATAACGACATCACTACACATTTAGGTACAGAGAGCATAGTATACTCTGCGATATAAAAGTTTGATGACTACGTACCACTTCTACTAGTAGTACATACTAGACTTCGGTAGTTAACCATTCTTTCTTTCTTTACACTTTCTAACTCGCCACGTCTGGGACGGCCTGGGCTGGTTGGAGTAGAAAAGGGAAGTATGAGTCACGCACAATGGGCCAATAAAGAGGCTAGGTCACAGAATAAATATTAGTACAGAAGCCTCACTTACCGAAAACCATTATATAAACAGCGACTCTTGCTGGGACACAACAAAGTTCAATTCAGCTCGCAATACCTGTCGCGATTTTCAAATAAACATTTGCGATCTTTCTAACGCGTAACTCTGTCCCTATCTAGCGCGGAGGGTTGTCGACATATCTAATAACAATATGCGCGGGAAACGTGTTGCGCGAGCGCTCAGCCGTGCGTCCGACAACCGACTGGCACTTGTTCCCTGGGAGGAACGGTCTAGCTGTAGGCTAAAACCGCGCGACCTTGAGCGAGTGAGGATGCACTGGCTAGGTGCGGAAAAGACCCCGCTAAAACTAACTAACTAAACATACTCCCCAATGGTCGAACATCAGCAAACCATATTTCCACAAATCTTATTTCCTTGATATTAGAATTCTAACCTTTCACATCACTTTATAAAAGTATTAGAAAATTGCAAATTTATAAAAAAAATAGCCCAATAACCGGCGCTATCCAACTATGATGTTTTATAAATACGAGTATAACTTTATCGACATCAAAACTAACAGGTCATAGTTCCAGTCCGCATTTTCTATTATCGCGGATAGGTCCGCTTTTGACCGCCAACTCGCCTGATGGTAAGCGACGGTGTGACCGAAAATGATGCCACGATGGCTGGTTTTCATAAATCTACAATAAACTTTTTTTGCAAAGCAGTCACTAGGGCAATAACTGTTATGCATAAGGGCTGGAATATATCATCATACGTCACTGTTTCTTTTGTAAACCCCTGACCAAAAAGAGGGGTGTTATAAGTTTGACGTCGATGTCTGTCTGACTGTCTGTGGCACCGTAGCTCTCAAACGGATGGACCGATTTCAATGCGTTTTTTTAGTTTTAGTTAATTTCTTTGCGGCGGTTCTTAGCTTTATTTGGTTAATCTCGATTCAAGATGGCAGAAAAAATATTTTTTTCACAACCTTCCTCAATATGGGTATCAAATGAAAGTGATTGACTAGTAGAATACTAAACACCGACCGACCGTGACAAATTTCAAATCCAAGATGGCCGCCACAACAAAATGGTGAATTACATTTTTACTCCCTCGACAGGTTATCAAATGAAAGAGCTTGACCAGTAGAATACTGTACAAATTTGAAATCCATTCAGTCAGAGGTAAATCAATTTTTTTAATTTTGTTCTTGTTGCAGGCTGCATTGACTGAGCTCATCGGTGGTCTCCAACAGCTAACAGCGCAAGTTGTACTGTCGCAAGACTATGAAAACACCATCGTAATAAACGACGAAACGGTCATCGAACATCACACTCTCTGCGATTGAAATGTAACTTAATTTGGAGGTAATGCCTAATTTGTCAATTAGTAGGTTGCCTGCGGTGACTTTTGGGCAGCGTTTCAATATATGGCTGGTTATGACTTATATTAGGTACTTGTCGCATTTGCAACGGGTATCTGCGTTATATGTATCGTCCGACTTGACGTAACCATTAACGACGAAATTGACTAGTTCCTATAGTGAGCTTAAATGTCTCGCATATCAAATTTAGTTTTGAAAGTCCTATGCAACTATGTCTTAGGCTCAGTATTGTAAGGACGCTGCTGTATATAACTGACATCTACGCTGTGGCTATTTAATTAATCGGGCATAAAGAGGTAACGCGATCAATGTTGTATCGATTAAATCAGTGTTGAAACTATAGAGTCCACACTTAAAGTCTAACTTTAACTGATTCATTGCGGCGGCGCCGGTCTTTTGAACAAACTTTTGCGTCTGGCGGGAACAAATATTTCGTGGCTCACGTTTGCAAGTTTTCTTTTGTTTTAAAAGATTTACTATCCTTGAAGTGTACGAAATTACGCAATGACCAGAAACTGTAGGAAGGATGTATGTGACAAATATAGACACTTTTGTTTGAAGATTCATCAAATGAACGTCAATTTATCCAAGTTTTATGGGATTTGGTACCATGGCAGGCACTGTGGTGCCTGCACGGAATCGGTTTATAGGCGTCGCTACAACAGTACAATTATTGTATTCATGATAGAGCGATATTATAGTCTCCTTGTCACTGCATAAAGTCACCATGGGCAACCTCCGATATTTAATATGCTATTCACTAAAATAATATTATATAGATATTTTCGTATACTTTTATGGCATTGCAAATGTGTCTAATTATGTGAGACTACATTGCCACTACCCAAAGTATTGTTATTATGTAATTGGCCAATTTAAGTGCTGTATTGTAAGTAGTATTTAATTTTGTAATTATTAATTAGGTTTACTGAAATTTGGCATAATACAAAGGCTGGGCCATTCCATTGGTTCAATTCACTTATGGGTTATTATTTACTTTCATGCAGTTGTACATTTGAGAAAATATTACCTATTTGGATTGAATAATATATGACTGCCGGCGGGACATCCTCGCCAAGAGTCGTTTTTAATCCCTATCGTACCAATTGTGTGGCCATGAGGTGGGGGGTTATACTATACAGAAATTATAAAAAAAAAAAAGTATCTGAGCGTGCCTAGTTTTACTAAATACTTATTTATTCATTACTATTGTAATTTATTGCAATAGCACCGAAACTGTTATAACGCTGTATCAACTATAATAGGAGTTATAGACTCGTATTTATGTATAACTGAAAGTAAGGACTGAAATTTCATATTGTTATTATTCCGGTATCCGTCCCTAAAATGTATTTAATGGGTAATAACAAAATAAAAAGCGATGTTTTTTTAAGTCATATCATTTATTATTTTCTTAACCAGTTATATTTTATTCCAATCGTTTTCCTATTTTTTTTAATCATTGTGTCTAAGAGATTCGACTGCTGAACGCAGCTATCTGTTAGAAATGACCATTTCAAAATATTGCCTACAACTTATAAAACTAAAATGCATTTCACTTACAATAAAGTCATAAACACCGCAAAAATGATAAACTTTACTATATACAGGACTAAGTTTGACGGTTTGTAGATCTCAAATTGTTACTTTTTTTCTAATACAATTTATTGTCGATCAATCGTTTGCAACGAGCCTCCCATTTCTAGGATATAGATAGAAGTGCAGGAAACAGTTCACTAACGTCGCAACGGAAAGTATTAAAATATTTGGGTGTCGTAAAATGAGAAAGTATTGGTCGTGTGAAGGGGGCTGATTGCAACCGATCGATCGAATAACCGAGCTTGGTGTATTAAGTTACCATGATTACATCTTACTCGAGGTCAGTATCCGTGTGGACACCGAGCGCGCTTCGGCGTCCTCGCACTCACACATGCGCACTGCACGCACCCTCACACACACACGACGCATTTGGCAGTTAATATAATAGTAATTTCTCACACGTCGGTATTCGCAGCGGATTCACCGTAAACAATTACAAAACCCCTGTCCGGAAGTCTACTCTCGAATACAAAATACGTACATTTATATGATATACAATAATTTTATTTGTAAGTGAGATGCGCTGCGAATACCGAGTGCGGCTAGTGAGCTCCACGCGGGATTCCTACTATGCCGTACAGACTACATACGAAAAAATCTTATTAAAATGGAAGTACTTACACTTTTTATTAGGTTACAACTAATTTGGATCAAAATGGCTGACAAATTATTAAATAGAGTGCATTAAAATGCTATTTACTCATTGCTCCTTTACATTCGTACCTAGTAAGTCTAATTAGTCGCAAAAGAAGACAAAGTGAAGACATCGATTAGCAACATACAATGATCGTTTTAAAAATGATAAGATGTACAGCACAAAATAATCACCGGTGACCGGATCACCTTCCGTCGATGCGATGCGCATATTAAAATATATACATTACACTCTCACACGTTTTTACAATAGGAATTAAAGTTATTTAACTAAAATTAAACCAGTCGCTTAATGAGCTATAAAATAGTAATGTTAAAGATCGCCAACGATACACTGGCCTAGAGGCGGTCGTTCCGCCTTAACGCTATTGTTATAACAACAATCACATACTAATAATAGTTTTTTTATGAATAATTGCCGAGGCTCGTGAGTTACATAACTTGCACTTGTTCTAAATAGTTTACAATAAAGTGCGGCTCTGCCACGACTAGGCGCTCGGCGCGGACGCGGCCGCGGGCGGCAGAGGGCTATCAGAGATCAATATGGCTTACACGGCGGCTGCGTACTAACGATATGTTAAATGGATCGACGCTTTCACACATTTTTTATACAGCTTTACTGAATCAACTTTTGAAACAACACTTTCGCGACAATATTTATTGGCCAATTTGAGAGTATGTATTGTTTTGTAAATTCATTTCTTTTTTACAGTTGACGATGCTTTAAAATCTTTTACAGTGTAACATTAATAAACATAACAAATATAAACAAAAAGGTATAATTCCAAGTTCTATTCAATGAAACTCGTATAAAATGTATTGATGTCATCCCCTTAACATAAGCTCTCTTGTCTCCTTGTCAAAGTGTCCGATATGAAGCTCTCGTCATTACTATAGTTTTATACGCATATGAGCTTCGTACAAAAACAAAAAAACGTTTACAAACCCGCATAAGTCACCATAAAATATGAGACTCGATAAAATCGACATCAATGCAGACAGGTCAGTGGATCGGAAAAGAGAAAAAAAAATACGCATCGAGTTGTGAAATAACCTGATTTCAATTTGTCATTAAAGTATAATTATCACAGATAACGTTAAAATAAAAGGTATTCGTGTCGTGTCTTTGCAGGGAGGTTTTAAAAAATAATTTCATCTAAAAACTTCTATGTATACGGATTTCTGCGTGCTTATAAAATAAGTTATGTGTTCTCGGTGCCATTATTGGTTGGCATCGATGTGGGTCGGCCCGGAGGCCGGCGCTAGTTTCCCTCTCACAACACGGTCGCCGCGGCGCCACTATCGGCTAACTCCACCACCGCGTACGAAGAAAGATCGAATTCACCACTTCTTCACTACCAGAGTTCGTACTGGCTTATTGTCTCACTCACCGCTAACTGATCAAATGTTAATATGCACAATGTTGATTTCAGTCTGTCTCGCATTTAGGTTCAGAGGAAAGCAAAAACTGTCAACTAGATGTGCAAACAATTTATCGTCAATATAACTTGTTTTGTTATTAGTACTTGTATCCAAGCGATTAATGTCAACCACATTCATTTAAAAAGTTCTTCGGGCATCAAGTCGCATGCCTTAATCATAATCATGTGCAGAGAATGTGTCCAAGCAGCCGTTGGTTTTAGTAAAGTAAGACACATATTTATATTGCTTGTTTGTTCCCTTTTATATTGCTAACGTAAACAGCTCTCTTAGCATCATTCTCTTTTATCGTCAAACATTTTTAATCACTTAGGTTGCGCATTAGTCGGATTTTGCTGAATTTGTACATGTGCGAATTTTTTACTTTCGATCGAGTTAACGTAATCCTAGTTTTGTACGAAATATGAAGAACCCCACGTATATAGAGGTAGTATTTAGGCACTGAACTTATTTTATACAATTTTTAGCAAAAACGCTAAGGGTTCTATTTCGCATTAACACTTGCACATTCTCGTTTTTATAACTTTATTCAGTACTCTCGAGTATCATTTAAAATATTGCAGCATTATTTTATTAAATTTTTAGAGTGAGATAGCGTACTGTGAATGTGAAACTGTGAAGCTTAGAAACGTTAACGCGATCGAATCCGTAAGCGCTCGCACAACATTGTCCGGTTTCTGAGGGGTTCTTCAATCAGCGAGTGAGATCATCGATGTAACGCACTTAGCACGTATCGTTTTCTGTGTTTCTTCGATGTGCGACGTACTGCGAATCCGTTGCGTTAACGCGTATGATACGTCATACATACGAACATCGTTTCAATCAGCGAGTGAGAACCGCGTTCGGTGTTACCGCACACATCGTTTGCTATGTGTTTCTTCGATATGAGTCGTACTGTGAATCTGTTGCATATAACCGTTGACGCGTACGACGTTACGCAATAAGCACACAACATCGGTGTCTGTGTGGTTCTTCAATCTGCGAGCGATACGTACTGCGAATCCGTTGGGTTATAAACGTTAACGCACACAACATCGTTTCAATCAGCGAGTGAGACCGCGTTCGACGTTACGCACTAAGCACACAACATCGTTTCAATCAGCGAGCGAGACCGCGTTCGACACGCATCGCTTGCTTCGTTTCCTGTGATACGTCGTGGATGATCGTAGAGGCGGCGACGGGTCCGGCTAGCGCTCGCACGCCGCGGCGGCGGCGGCGCGCGCGCGCGGCTAGGGCGCGCGGTACAGCAGGTAGGCGGACAGCGCCGGCGGCAGCGCCAGGCGGGTGGCGGCCGCGCGCAACCGACCGCGCCCCACGCGCTGTCGGATCACGCGCCGGCACAGCTCCATCAGCGGCAACGGCTCCGCTGCAAACATTACACATATCATAAGCAACGGTACAAACCAGGAGTCCGCATCTGGGGCAAAAGCTGCCCACTTAATGCTCCTACTGCGGGGACTTGGGGCCTTCTCTAGCAATATAGCAAGGTCATCCACCACGCTGGCCCAATGTAGGTTGGTTGGTGGATGACACATGATCCCGTACGATTCTAAGTAGATGCCTATTTCCTCACGATATTTTCAAGTCAGCGGCATTACGCACATGACTTCAAAAATACAGTGATGCACGTGGGATTCGAACCCGGGGTTCCGGATCGGCAGTCGCCGTTCTCCCGACTAGACCAGCCGTAACTTCCACCGTACAATGTCTCTTAATCTATGCACAGTAGGTAGTAAACAATACACTCAACTTTTGTAGGTGATAGGACTCTTTGCATATAGAGAAGAACGTCAACTTTGGCAGTTACGAATTTAAGGCTGCATACGGACCGCCGACCCATAAACATAGCCGATTCTAAACATAGTTCTCAAGGACGTGCAACAAAAATACGTCGTATGGAAGAATCTTCACCTGAACGTTCACAACGCCTTGCTGAACAAGGAACTCTCGAGTCGAAGAGAGTCGAGTGTCGAAAGTCGCAACGCCTTGCACAACAAAATCTGAGAACCTCTGAGTTACGTGCACGAGAGTCGAGGCTGGAGCGTTCCGAACTTCTTCATGAACAAAATGTAAGGACCTCTCAGTTGCGCGAAAGATAATTGAGTGTCGAGCGTTTGCAGCGACTTAGAGCTCAGACAGAGAGACAGCAGTTGTCCACAAATAGAGTTGAATTTTAGCTAACTGCAACAGACTGGCTTTCAGATATGATCCGCAGGTTGAATATGCACAACAAGCGTCCGTCCAAATCGGAGTCATGAATAAGATCTGTTCTAACTGCTCTGCCAAGAAATGGGCGGACAAACCTAATGGTATGTGCTGTGCTTCAGGTAAAGTTTGTCTTCCTAACCTTCAGGAGCCGCCACAAAACAATAAAAATCTTTTAACTAATAACCATCCACTATCTGGTCATTTTTAACAAATATACGTAAATACAATAGTCTTTTTCAAATGACTTTTTTTGGCGCAAAAGAAATCAGGGAAGGTAATTTTATGCCCACTTTTAATTTCCATCCTACTGTAGTGTATTTGGCCGTTCATTTAGAGAACGGTCAAAGGGTGTATTTTACACCAGGGACAGCATCAAGATCCAAAACCCACACAATACCACATTACTGGCATTTTTTGCTCTCTGTAATGAAGATGAATTCGCGGAAACTCTTCTGTATCATGAAGTCCCGCAATACTATACATGGGCAAATAATAAATTCACTAGAAGGAGGCGTGGTGGAGATGTAGTTGTACATCCGGGGATAAAAAAGATGCCGCTTTAGGTAGACTACGGGATAAAAAAAAAAACGATTTAACTATAATAGGTTTACACTTGATCGCCATCTCGCCTGATGTAAAGCGACGATGCGGCCTACGATGAAGCGTGCTTACCTAGAAGAAACCGATTCACTCTCGACTTGAAGACACCAAGATTATAACTATCGGGGGAAATCCACTCAGGTAGCTCAGATGTTCTTATCACAGCCTAGATGTTCTTATCACAAAAGTAGAGTCAAACCTCTTTGTTCGTGTCTTTGGAACATCAACCATGAAACGATGACGCTTTCTCGAGCTACGAGCAGTCCGATACAAAAAAAAGGCAAGGTGGTATTAAGTTATGCAGATCAGTCGCGCACTCTCCGAAATGTATCCGATAAAAAACCGATAAGCTAGCAATTTTGCGGCGATGTTCAAGACTTTGAAGTCTTTTTCACACAAGAGTGTCGTTACCTATGAGCCTTTTGGCACGTTTCTCGATCGATTCCAAAGCCTCGAGCTGATACTTAGCCGATCCATCCCAAAGGTGCGAACAGTACTCCATACAAGAGCGAATCTGTGCTTGATATAATGTAAGCAACTGTTCAGACTTGAAATACCTTCGCACCTTTGAGAGGACACCTAGTTCACCTAGTTCTGATTGTGAAATCCATCACAATCAGAACGTTTTTATCTTAGGATTCTGCTGCACCACGTACGCGGTCCGACCTCATTTGTATACCTTAAAACTGTAAACGGTTTTATTAAAGAGACGTATCAAGCAGCTTACTGTGACCGAGGTTTACTTGAAAACGATGACCATTGGGGTAACACTTTAAGCGAAGCTTCGTTATCACATTGTCCAAAAAAACTAATGGAGTTGTTCGTAGTCATACTTTTATTTTGTCAACCATCGGGACCATTGAAATGGGATTGTTATGGGATACTTTCAAAGATCAGTTCTGTGATGATATTAGACATCGTGTCAGACAACAAAATCAGGATAACACTTTACCCTTCACTGAAGTCATGTATAATGAAGGATTAATTGAAATAGATAACAAACTTCTAGAAATAAACGACCAAAATTTAAGTGATTTTGGTTTACCTTCTCCCGTTCGTACCGAGAATAATACTATTGACACAATGGTATAACAGTACTTATAACAGAAATTGTCTAACAGCGTTTGTAAATGGCAATGTGCCAAAATTAGTACCAGATCAAATACATGCTTATTCGAGTCTATTTAATATCAGCATTGGACCCGTGCGAAGCCGGGGCGGGTCGCTAGTCCTTAGTATAAAGATTGAAAATGCCGGACCCAATCTACTAACCCTGTGGTGCACCGAAATTAACATACTGATTCACAGTGACGTCGTCTCCAACTTTTGATGCACTTCCGCGCCAGCAAATAGCGTCTGTACCAGTCAGAGGCAACTTCTCTTATACCAATTTTGATATAACAATTAAGGAAGAGACAGTATCAAAGGCCTTTGCTAGGTCAAGGAAAACAGCAACATGTTTGCTTATTGTCTAATTTAGAGACCACATACTACCAGCCGTAACTTAACTTCACTAGAATTGGAAGCATTGTAAGGAGTACTCACGGTCGAGCCCGCCGATGTACTTGATGGTGATCTCGGCGTGCCCCCACACGGCGGACACGATGGGGAAGAGCGTCTTGCCGCGCAGGCCGCGCACCGCCACGCCCAGGTAGCGGCCGTCGGCGCAGAACGCCAGCGTGCCCTCGTCCATGTCGAGCACGACGAGCAACCGGTCTGGCACGAGGAACTGCTCGTCCGGCCGCAGCAGCGCCGGGTACGTCACGCCGCTGCCGCCCGTGCCCTTCGCGTTGTGGTACACCTGCGGCGATGCCGACGCCTGGTATTAGTTGCGAGTTAGCGACCATTTAGATCTAACTTGTGTCTAATCTAAAGGTAGCGGTTCGCGCGGAGACCGCGACAGGCACTTGACATATAATTGTATGGGCGCCAGTTCAGTGTCTCGGTCTCGGCGCGTTGAGACCGCAACATGAGACCGCGACAGGCACTTGACATTATGGATTTGTATGGGCGCCAGTTCAGTGTCTCGGTCTCGGCGCGAACTGGCGCCCATACAAATCCATAATGTCAAGTGCCTGTCGCGGTCTCATGTTGCGGTCTCAACGCGAACCTGCACCTCAACACTTTGCAAAGCTCTTTTAAAGTGAAACTTTTTATTACATCGCCTTAGGTACATCTGTTTTCGTCCATCTTATTACATGTCGCGTGATGCTCGGCCGCGGAGTAGGGGTAAAATGAAAAGCGCTCGACAGAACAGGCCGAGGCCAATATGGCGGCGTTACTGGTTAAGTTACTTAGATTACTCACTTAAATCGAATATTTTTCTAAAACTTTTTAGTTGAATGTTGTACAATGAGAAAAAAGTTTCACTTTCAGCGTGGTTTCATAAAACCACAAAATATTTTTTTTATTTAGTCACTCCACATACTCCAGGGTCCGTGGCCTTTGTCATTTAGGTTATCTTTTTTTAACATTTAGATATCTTAGATTAGGAGAAGAAAGAGAAAATAGAGGGGAGTTGGGAACATTGTCAACCTAGTTCTAGTCATCTGTTAAATTCTGTTGAGCCGACCACTGGTTGGGACTCGACATCATCATTAGCTATTTTCTAAGGCGACATCGAAGCCGCCTCCACCACGGCCGTACCTATTTATGTCCTAGCTGTACTTTGCAGAGCTCGCCTACGGAAGTACCAAGTACCACTAAACACCTTTGCCAGTTATGTAATGTAACACGTGATATAAATTCGAGTTCGCTATAATCTAACTTGTTGTAGTGGCGGTCTCTGAGGTCGCACAAAACAGTTCCAGGATATTTAAACATGAGTAGTTCAAATCACTCTCTAGTACAGCTGCAGCAGTAGTCATCCTAAAATCCTATCTCTATGACCTGTAATTTCCATTGAAACTTAGCTTTTCAAATCGAAGCACATGTTTGCACGTTACTTCTTGGAGGTAGAATAGCTAGAAATTGTGTAGAACACTTCACAAAGAGAGTACGAAGTCTCTTAAAACTACAAATTAAGATGATTTATCTCTTTGCCCTATAATTTATCTAGAAACATTGCCCTTTCCAAGTAGAGCACAAAAATGTTTGCAAGTTAATGCTTGATTAAAAAAAGGTGGTGTATTTTACCAGGCAGACTCTGCATTTAGTCCAATCACTACAAGAAAAAAGAAATCCTATTTCTTAAAATAAATAAATAATTTCCATAGAAACATTGCAAAGCATGCTTTTATTGAGCAAGTGGTCATTAGCTGCTCGTGTGTCGGATCATTGCTAATGAGTATCTCGCTTATTCATAATAAGCCTGCTAAAAAATCAACCGACGCCGACGTTTGATTTTGAGACGCGGGTAGAAAGGGGCGTGCTCCGAGCGAGACTGATGCCAAAAAACACGCCTGTATGTTTGCTTTGAGCATACTAATTTATGAGTATGCAGTACGCTTACAGTAGAACAGTTGCAGAGGATTCTAATTTTAAATAAATTATGCTCATTAGCAATAAGTATGATAATGTTTTTTAAGCGACTTTAAAAACGGAGGAGGTTCTCAATTTGGTTGTATGTTTTTTGTTCGGTAGATAATAAATACTTCAGAAGTGCTCCCATACAAGTTTTATCGAAATCGGTAAGACGGTTTTTGAAATATCAACAAAAATCTAAAATTTGCTTATATTTATCTTGATGACGTCCTTGTAGATTTTCCAAAAAAAAAAAATAATGAAGCCTAGTATCTGAGTTTACATTTAAATTGAAGTCGGTTTTTGTGTTTTCGGAGAAAATTCAATAACTGTTTGAGTAGGTTTGTCAGTACGTAAACGTGGGCGCGTCCTCACCTTATTCCTGCCGAGGTCCCAGCCCCAGCTCTGGTCGGTGGCGCCGACGAGGCTCTGGTAGCCGACCGAGTGCAGCGGCGCGGCGTTGGTCGCGACACCCACGACGGCGTGCGTGCCGCGCTGCCGCGCCGGCCACACCACCTCCCAGCAGTGGAGGCCGCGGCTGTAACCCACCCGGCCGCGGATGCAGTCCGTGCTCTGCGCCACTGGGTGCCGGTGGAACGTTAGCGCGTCCTCCTCTTTCACGAATATGTTTAACGATCTGGAATATTCAAACGAACGTGTTAATACATCACAATGTATAGTTAATCAATATTTTATGTTCAAATTTTGCACGTCAGACATGACAGGATACAAACGGACCTCAAAGACAATGTAACATCCACAAACTAACCACATGTATTCTTGCAAATAAATAAATTTCATTTCATATCACGAGCACCATACAGAGCTTCATTTTTCAATCGTATTGCCACTCATCGTATAAAAAACTGTGCACCATCTTCAGCTTATTATGGCTCTGGGTGATGAGCACCGATTTGCTTGGCAGTGATTTATACTATGAATTAAAAAAAAACTATTGAGACGTGCTCAGAAGTAAAAAAAAATGTTCCAAATCACGGACCACTACCACCATCTAGGTAGTGGGGATCTGTAGTGCCTACATTTTCATCACTAATAATAATAACTATTTAATACACATTTAATTGTATGTAAAAATGATTAATTATCATGCGAACAACAAACGACTCCGTGACTTTGGCTTTTAAATATGATGCGTAAAAGCAAAGGGAAAATCAAAACAAAACCAACTAAAACAAAACTGTTAGGTTTATGTATGACGTGGTAAACAAAACATCAAACGTAAACCTCTGAAAACATCTCATTGCATGGTACGATATTGTTGGGTATACCACTACACAGGACTATTTATAGTACATATTTTTAACTGTTATAGGTTTTCACTTGGCCGCCATCTCGCCTGATGTCAAGCGATGATATGCGGTCTACGATGGAGCGTGCTTGTCTAGAAGGAACCGATTCACTATCGATTTGAAGACACCAAGATTGTAACCATCAGGAAAAACCCACTTACGCAGAACTATAATCAGATAATGACTAAGCTGGTCTAGTCGGGGAATACGGACCCCTTCTTTCGAATTCCACACACTCTACTGTCTTTAAAATATTTCAATTCGTGTACCTAGAATCTTCCGGTGTTTGGCTTTTTTAGACTATCTCCTAACGCGAGCAAGCTCCGAGTCCCGGCAATGGGAACATTTGCTGAGCTGCCTATGAAGTACGGTGGTAGGGTATGGAGTACCGGTTACCGGTACAGGTTGGTCGTCGGGGTTCCAGGTGTGTTTCAGTTGCAGCCTTGCAGCTCTGGGTGCGTAGGGCGCGCCTTAACACTCTGATCGACGCACCACCACCACCTTGAACAAGGCCGTGCACTCGCGCGACACAGACTTCACTCCGCCGGACAGCTTTCTTTAGATTCTCTCCTGCGCGAGCAGGCTCGCGAGTCCCGGTAGTGGGAAAATTTAGTAGGCTGCTATGATGTACAGTGGTAGGGTTTAAAGGCACCACCACCGCCTTGAACAGAGCCGTGAACTCGCGCGAAGCCGACTTCATTGCGCCTGCAGCTTTCTTTAGACTCTCTCCTTGCAAGAGCAGGTTCCGAGTCCCGGCAGTGGAAACATGTGGTAGGCTGCTTATGATGTACAGTGGCAGGGTATAGAGTAAAGGTTACCTGTCGTCGGGGTTCCAGGCGTGTTTCAGCTGCAGCTCCGGGTGCGCAGGCGGCGCGTCGAGCAGAGCGTCGAGGCGCGCCGGCCGCGGCGGCTCGGGCGCCAGCTCTCGCGCCACCACCGCCTTGAACGGAGCCGTGCACTCGCGCGACACCGACTTCACTCCGCCGGACAGCTTTTGCCCCATGTTCATGCCCCTGCAGCGAGTGCGGGCGCGCTTCGGCAGCGCCTTGAGGCTGCCGCGCCGCGCCTCCTCCGCGCCGCCGCCGCCGCCACCTCCGCCCCCGCCCCTCACTGAGCGCACCCCGCTCTTGTACCTGGAAAACATACCACAGTATCTATTAGCGACATTGCTAAGAATGACTGACGTTGGATGATTTACAGGGGTACTCTTTAGCCGAGGGCGCTTTGACAACATGTAACAACTTTATTAATTGACATCACCAACATTGTTCAGAAAGTGCCTCTAATGAAGAGTTGTAGTTGACGTTGCTACGAACACATACTGACGTTGGATATTATTTACAAGGGTACTCTTTTACCGAGGGCGCTTTGGTAAAATATAACAACCTTTTCAATTCACCATTACCTACATTCCTAAGAATGCATATTGACTTTGGATGCTACTCGTATTTACAGGGGTACTCTTTTGCCAAGGGCACGCTGCTTTGGCAATAAAAAAGTAGCCTATGTATTACAGACAATCTAACTGTGTTTAAATTTTCAACCCCACTAAACAATAAACATCAATTATTTATTTAGCATTTACATACAATATTAGTAGGACTCTACCACGAAGCAATAAAGTGTTTGTAGGATTTTCTGTTAGTAGTGCGATGTTACCATCATATCTCTAAGCATTGGTACGCAAAGTGTAGTATATTATAATAGCCAGATATTGGATTACTCAAAAAGACTGTTAAAGTTAAACCAAAAAAGGCAATTTATCCAACGATATTGCAAATAAATGCAGTCGGTTAAAATACCTAAAGTTTTCATTTAAAAAGGGATGCGAAGAAATCACAGTAATGAGTATAATACTGATGATTAAAATAAGACAATATATAAAAGAGCTGTAATTTTCTAATTTTATAATCTGTATTTAGAAGAACAAATTGAAGCCATATCGATCATTATGAAATGAACGAAACTACTACACACGGTACGACGTCTGAACCATACATCCAGATCGTATACTTCCAGGAAATCCACGTAGACAGACAGTACACAATATATTTATAGTAAGTACGAGTACGAAAGAGAATTCGCAGAACATCGACCGAGGTTCAAGTTCATGCTACGTTTGGATCGGAAGTCGTTTATGAGTGTTATAAAGTTGTATAAGTGTGCGTATAAAGTTTACCAACAATAAGTAACAGTGTCCACTTCGCTAACGATCGGGTATTAGATCGGCATCTAACGATGTGTAAACAGAATGGATTTATAGCGTCAATAACAGCAATTGCCGAGTTCGAGGAACCGGTTAGCGTTAGTGAGTGGCATCGGTGTCGTCACGGCATCTGCCGGACCGCGGACTACCATCTTATGTAATGCTCGACCGTCTAACCGTGAAAGTCGCCGCTCAAAAGCCAAGGTTAAAACGGCCCTCGACACAAGCACACATGCGAATGTTCTATGACGGCTTCTTATTTAATTGCTGTTAGTTTTTTTCCTTGGCCGTGATGTCATGTAATAGCCAGGTAATTCCTTAATTGCTGGTCTGTTGCTGGTGAACTTTGGTTTCAAAGTTAGCGCGAAGGTGCTACCAAATTATAGCACAGGCTGCAATGTTGTCGCCATGAGACATCTGGGGGAACGGCCGTTGATTGTTCGTAATTGATTGATCAACTGAACAACTGTTGTGTACGTTTCAAAAATGATGTCATTCTGTATTTGCTTACATTATACGTATCGGTAGTTATATTATTTTGAATAGTAAGCGCTTTGTGCGTTAATCATACTTCATGTTTGGACAAACTCGCGACACATCACACATCCGTGTTTACCTGTAGAATGAGATGTTAATCTATGTAAGATGAGAAAGGATGGCTAAAGGCGAGTGGGCCCGCGGGCCGAGGCCGTGTGCCTTCCCGCCGCGTGCCGCCTACAGCGAACCAGCGACAAAAGCGGGAAGTGAAAGGCAGTGAATGCGTCCCCTCACGGTGCTTCGCCTCTTGCCTAGACTGACACTGTTATAATAACTGTAGACTGATAGTTTTATCACCTCCAACGGTTTTTCGTCTCTTCGGTATAAGCGCAGACAGCAATAGATTTCCCTCGGGATTATCTGGGCTTTTATTACTCGAAACCGTTGAAAGGTTGTATTCAGGCGAAACAATCTCTGGGTACGCCCTTGGGTATTAAACTATAGCTAGATAACTAAGCTAAAAAGTTGATTCTATTCCGAGTTTGAGAACTGCGTATGTCATTGAATCCGTAGATGTTTGCTAAAGAGTGATGTTCTAATAAAATAGTTTCGCTATCATCGCTGAGTGGTAATACTTGTCCGATAGTAGGAGCTAATCTGTAGAATTCAAGCCAAACGGTGGACAAACAAACAATATCCACGTGATCCCTCCCGATGACGTCGCGCTACCGTCTATGCACGTGGATTCGCTACTATCAACATAGACCTAGTTATGAACAGTAATGACGTGAGAAGAACAGTTTAGCTTGAAACGTATTGATCCATTTTCCTATTCCTGTTTGTTACGATTCTGTTTATACTGTAGCTCTGTTATGCGTACTAAACCTCTGGCATACTGATTTGTACAGAATAGGTTGTAAATAATTTTACCGTATTATATGTTTGAAAACATACCTATATCCGCTAAATCACAACAGGAAAATTAAGTTTAGTCATACTTAGCTAAAAGTTATTAGCAAGAATATATTAGTGGCATATTGCACGCCATTGTTTTGCACAGAGCGTATTGTGGAGTTTACAACAGATTTCTTAGTAAAATCGTGTCTACTACAGCTTACTGATGTCATAAAAGGAAGCTGACACAGCTCTAATTCGTGGGAACGTAAACAGAATAAGTGTGTAGTATAAGGATAAAATATTAGTGTAACGATCATCACAAGTTTCTACAGTTATATCACAAATCAGCAAAGTTGTTGCACTGTCTGACATAGATAGTTGTAACTCAGCGTGAAAGTTGTATAGGTGGAGTTCTGAGAAAAGAATCCTATCTCGACGACATATCAGGAAGACAATATAAAATACGATGTTTGAGCATTAGGGTCGGGTGCGGCTGTATGCAACATAACCGTTCACGCTCGGTGAGAGGTGAATGGAACGTTGGAAGTGGCAACGTCGCTAGTGCTAGGCCGACAGCTTTAGCTTGAGCCTACGCGCCCGAACAATGAACTAGCCGGATGACGCGTGTTCTATCTCATTGTACGTGTAAGTTTCTATGTTGTCTCTCTGCTATACACTTATTTGTCCAAGTTACTCCTAAAAATTCCCCTGCAAAATCCTACGTCCTTTAATAAATACATTGTTTATCGCAGTTCTCGCCATCGCATTAAACATTAAAGTCGGGGAGTATAATATTATAGATTGTTTGGCCGATACATATCCGACATCTCTTATTACTTACAATGTATCTCCGAACTAAAGCAGAAATTACGTTAAACCTTACAGTGTACAGTCAACTTTTCCCTACTTCCCTTCTAATATTACAAATGGGAAGTAACTCTGTATATCTGTTACGCTTTCACGCCTAAACTACTGAACCGACTAAAATTAAATTTGGTATAGAGATAGTTTATAGTCTGATAAAGGATATAGTGTAGATATGGTGATTGAAAACGAGGATGAAAGTTCGTATGTATAGTTTCGTAATTTTTTAAGCTTGACGCTTGAAAATAGTTTTTTAGAGTTGCTTTTGATTATAGGTACATAATATAGGTACCTACTCTTACATTATAAGATTATAACGACGACATTTAAAGTTCTAAATTGTTTACCCTTAAGGGGGCAAAATCCCTACTGATAGTTTTTAGTTTTTAGCAACGCGAGCTATTAACATTAATATGAGTGAGTTTAGAATGCGTATCATGATCAAGATCCTTTGTAAGTAAATATCAAAGTGCATAACTACGAACAATGATCACGTAGAGACCATAAGGTATTTTAATCGATTAGTTTAACATTAATTACTATTTAAGCATCGATTTATACAAGACTAGAAACGAACGAACACTCCATAACAGAGCTACTTGGTTCTAGGAATTCGTAGAGTATATCGTAAATGGCATAGCAATGTGTAGATAAATTGTAATATAACTACTGTAGGCAGATTTCTATACAAACGTGTTATACACACTGGTCGTAGCTATAGTCGTGAGCCTAAGCAGTTAACTGCTACAAGTCAGAAAAGCAAAGTTGGACAATGAATCTGCAGACAAAAGGCACAATGAAGGAATTAATAAGCCCGTCTGAGACACAGGATACGACTGTAGAAGGCAACGGGAGCGGAGATCAAAAGCCGTTAAACATTTGCCCAATTGAAATGAACAACTACAAAAGACATTAATAGTGGCTGAAGATGAAGCAAAAAGATTGGAAAGTTTCTAATTGCAAAATGTTTATTACGATGTGGTTTTGAACACGAAATTTTGTAGGCTCTAGCCCTGACTCGTTCTATCTGAATTTCGTTCTTTCGCAATACGCGATAAAGTCTAACGGACGGCCAAGGTTTTCACAAAAAACCTGATTGCCAACGATTTAATTTGTGAAGCAAACAAAAACGCCATCTACAAACGAAATTGAAACGTTCAGCCGAAACTGAATTGAATACCGAGCAGACTGCGGAGGCAGGATTAATTGTTAATTGGATCACAGCATGTACATTTATAATGTAACCGAATTAAAAACGGCGCGTTGCCAAACAGAGCCTGATTGGAGAAATGACGAGATAAATGAGACAACCACTTAATTGAAACAATTTTACTTGAACCCGGCGATGTTAATACAATACAGCGAAGCGTTAAAAAGGAAAGCCCCGCATTTCAAGCGCAGACGTAATTTAAAATGTTCTTCTGAATACTTGTAGAAAGCGAGCCGGCTTCGATAAGGGTCATCTTGCGAAAGGACACGACGTGTCACTGAGCTCAATCAATAATTTTACATTCATTTATGAACATAGCAAATGTTCATAAATAAAACATTGTGGTTAGGCAGTAGTGTATACTTTTATTTAGTCTAATAATACGAAAGGAACAAATTCCTAAGGATATTTTTTGAAATTACTTAGATATGTGAGTAACGATAAATTTCAAGATGATACTATTCAATTTATAGTACAAGTTGCATATCTCTCATTATGCTTTGCTCGGTATCGATGTTAATTCGTCACTAACTTGGAAAACCCTTTATCACGCGCCAAATTCAAACTTTCCAAAGTTATCAAAATTGATGGCCAAAGTTACTAATCTCTTTGCGACGAGATAAGCTCCGTGGGAATGGTTTACTTATCGTATGTCAAATGGCTGTTTAACATTTGTATTTTGCAAGATTACAGAAAAATAAAGAGAGATACAAAGACAACATACGTAGTTACGTATTATGCACACGGATGGAATTCGATGGATTAAATCAGTATATACGTATATAGTTTCAAAGTTATCGATATAATGTATTGAATTGATAAATATGTTACAAATAATCTATCGGCGATTACTGATATTCACTACAATTACTTAGTTGTTCTCTGGAGGGCCACATCTGCATATTTAATTGTGCATGTTTGTTGTAACATTTTGAAAGTAATTTAATATACAATAATTCAGGTGTGGTCTAACGTTTTCCCCGTGTTCCATGTAAGATAATTTAGTCGAACCACGCACAAGTTCTGATTTCGAAAAGTTACTCCTTGAAGTGATTTTAAACAAAATGTTTAGTTGGGTACCTTTACGAGCATCACTGTAGTATTTCATTTGATTCCTGTTGCAACTATCGAGTTTATATATGATAGAAACGTAGATCTTTTTATTCTAAAGAGATATTTTATAGCGATTAATTAAATGAATTTCCTGATTCTATGGGTCAGTTACATGTTACATGGCAATAATACCTTTATCGGGCTTAGGCTTGACCGTCCATGTCTCACTTTTTACTTGATTAGGTTTTGTTGTGCAGTCCTCGACATGGCAACGATGAACTGTTGTCTTTGGTTTAAATAACAATTAAATAACCGCTAGGGCGTGTCGGAGTTGTCCGCTAACCTTGTGTCGATTGCCGCGTTGCAACAGTGCCTCGGTGTCAAGGAAAAACCCACTTAGCAGTTTCCCTGGCCCCGAACACTAACAATTTTTCGCACGCCTACTATCCACGTAATACGCTGAAAAATTGCAGTGTAATTGTCATCTTATAAGTAGGAACATAAGATAAAACTGCATCAACAGTCTATTCATGTAGAAAATTCCATCAATTCTATGACTTATGATAGTGTTTATTTTGTCAGGTGGTTATGACATAAGAGGCGTTGAATAATGACATACTGGTGGGTGATGATTACATAACAAGCGGTGCGCCGGCGCATGCACACTGCAATGCAACTACTCGTACGTGTGTCAAGGATGCGTTGACTGTAAAATATTATAATGAATCTATTGTGCCACGGTCACTGGGTACGTACATCAATGATTGTTTCCTGAGTATTTGTTATTAATACTAGTCCTTTATAATAATGATGATTGCGAAGATTAGCGGAACCGCGTCTATTTCATAAGTAGGAATCCCGGGATAGCTTCTTAGACAGGCAGGATGTGTATTGACGAATTTATAGATTCAGACTTTGTCTTCTACCAGTCTGTAGTTTATAACCACCGAATTTACAAAATGGCAGGATCATAAATGATTTTTTGTTGCATAACAAGTCCCTAGATGTAGTAATTTGGTTCTAGTAGATATTTGTAATATTGTTGGAAAATTGAGAATAGCAATAAAACACATCACACAGATACATACTATTACTGATGAACAACACATAATAATGATTCAGACAATCCCGCAATACATATTAGGATTACCTAATTATCATATTTACTGATTTATAAAGGGACCTAACACACTTTGCCTCAGGTTGCCTGATTGCGTCCTGAACTATGGGATAGATTAGAAGGCTAGGAAACATCTAATCTAAGGATTTCCTACACTACAATAACAATCTTGACAAATCTTTTGTTTTTACGTGTTTTTAAAACACGTATTCGTGTACGATCAAGCGGGTATGTAACTACAGGGTTACAGATATAGTGAGCGTACCAAACCGCGCTACACGCGAAATGTGAATAGTAAGTAAGTAGTAATACCCAGTATATAAATAGAAGCAAATTTAAAATAAACAACACTCATTCAGACCGAACAAAACAAGAGTGGATTCGAGGCGAAAGAGACTTGTGTGTGATCAAAATACTACTTCATCACGTGCGATGCAAAAAAACAGTAGAAGTGATATTGATTTCCATTAATTTATTCTCGGCGTCTCATGTGCAGAGTGAAGAGACGTGCGGTTTCTTCTATGCAAGTACGCTCTGTCGTCAGGCGAGACCGTAGTCAATTGCAAGCAAATTCTCGATAAAATAATAATTTTGTATGAAAGAAGGAAGTTGGTAGATAGTGTTTGAATATTGACAGTCGCTGTGAGCGTCGGTTCAAGCGGCTACGAGCCTTGACAGCAATGAGCGCGCGCCGTGCCGTGTCAAGGGAGCGCTGCTTTCGCTGCCACACCTGCCGATAGCCTACATAGGCATATCGGAGAAAAAACCTAATAAGGCAATAAACATTTAAATCAGCCTTGCAACTTGGCAATCAAACGTCATTAGCGACAATGTAACTTTCAGAGATTTTTAAGAAGCGAGTGATACACTTTGAATTGTCCTGCCAATTGAATTGTAAATTGTAACCATGAACTAACTGAATGAAGATGCAATAATGCTTTACCTACATATTAGTGAAACATTTGACACGGCGGGCGCGTCATATCATGTTATTGTTGAATCGGTTCAACGGGTTTGCGTTTGCCCGAGTCTGAGTTAATGCTACTAAGTGTATTCTGAGTTATGCTTTTTTTATTTCATTACTGAATTTCAAAGTTTCTAAGAACTTTGAAATTCAGTAATGAAATAAAAGAATATAAAAATGATATAAATCGTAACTATATAAAGTTAAAAACTTTGATTTTTGTGTATAATATCTGGGACCACCAGTTGTACCTACCTACTCTAAAAAGTTTTTTGCGTCTGATAGCCCAAATTCTGTGAAGGCTGTGTTATGTGTAAGCTATTTAAAATCGGCGGATAAAACCGTGGGCACATTTAGTTTTTAGGTTACAAGTTTAGACACATGTGGAGTAAAACACAAAGGAATAGGACGTTCAAGCGACAGCTAGAGCTAATAAGGAAGTACGGTAACCGACTACAATACGGGTGGCCGAAACAACAACTGGGTCATTGGATATTAGCATAGCATTGATGTACGATGCGACATGAAGTTCACTTGATCAACATGTTGAAGGCAAAAACGATTTAAACACGGCCTTCGTGCAAGCTGTTCCACCGGCTTTAATCGTCGGCGTTGCATGCATTACCCACGGTTGCGCATCGATATTTAATGCAAACAAACAGCTTCATTAAACGTTAAACATTATCATTCCAACGGCATAAGAATACGAAAACGATACAACCTGTGAAGATATCCAATTAATCCGATCAGTGCGAGAAGATTCAAAATGAAGCGTTCAATCGTGCGAACTAAATCAAGATCGTTGTAAATAAATCTAAAACCCAAATTGGAGGCGAGATTCGGAGTATAAAGAAGTATCGCGTGAAGACAAAGCCGAGCAATCTTCTAAGTGGTCGGAGAGGCTGAGAGGCCGGCTCGTGAACAAAGCCACCCCCTTGCTCCTCGCGCCTCCCTTGGAGATAAGCGCACCCTCTACTCCACCTCTAAATGCCTTTAACGCCGCTGAATGAGTACGCGTCTCAGGAACCGAACAATCTTGGCAATTTCTTCGTTGTGAAACAACTCTCTAAATTCGTAATGTATATCTAATGAGCAATGAATATCTTACAATTGCGACATAATGTATGTGTGAACGTTTCAACTGTTCCGGAAAACTCATTTTAGTCGGTGTTCATTTCTGACACGTCGTCTGATTTAATGTTAGACAATAATAGAAGGTGAACTGTGGTTAAATCTAACTCACACTTCAGAAAACATGATGTATTTACTACCTCCTGGATTCCTGGCTCAGTGGATGTTACTAAGAGACTGCTCACAGACGCTTAGGTCATGGGTTCCATTCTTACTCTGCACAAATCGTACAACTATTCTCACTGTACAAGCCTTCTCCAGTATGAAGTTAGTGGTGTGTGAAGAATATCCACAAAATGTTTGAATTTTGTGGATATTCTTTATTTGTCGAATCATCTGTGAGGTTATCTTATATGAACTGTTAGTTTAGCGTACAATATTTTACTAAATTTTTTACAGTATTGAGTAACGCGACGAGCAGGATATGTACCTACCTAGTGGTAAGCAACAGTGTCATGCAACTATTGGAACATGAAGATTTCATATCATTACATAGCAATGCACTGCGCTCGTCGCCTACTATTACATTTATCTGTTTTCCCTGTTCCAGATACTACTTGGCGGTAGAATAACTGGCAAAGGTGTGGTATTTCCCCAAGCAAACGATGCAAAGATCCCTACCACTATTAAAAACAGTTTCCAACATTAATTGTAAGATCGTATCTTATAGATTCTTTGAATTCTTCGTAAACTGTAAATATCTTCCAACGTTTCTCAAGACTTGGTTAAGTTTTAAAGCGTTTTGGCATGTGTCTAGTGGCTTCTGAAATGGTGTTCACAAACTAGTAGCGCTCTTTGAAGTAGATGCATTATCTCTAAAGATGTTTGGAGAACTCTTTACGTTGCAAGATGATGAAATGTATAATAAATGTAGATTTTTTATGAATCTCTCTCGAAAATGCTTCAAATGGCGTGTTTTGCTTGACACTTACTAAAAATTTTGTAGAAAAGTAGAAGGCGTCAAAATAATAATTAAGCCGAAGATTTCAGTCCTAATTTCAATCCAAGGTATCAATGATTGAACAAAATTTCTTTCGACTGCATGCAACGTTTGGTAAAACACAAATACTTTTGATAGCCACAGAACATACGCTACAGATTGGCAAAAAAAGTACAGTAGTAGCGGTAGGACTCTTGGCAGAGTCCGCCTGGGGAAGTACCACTGCTTTGCCAGTTATTCTACCGCCAAGCAGTAATGTGTAAGCGTTACTGTGTTCCGGTTTGAAAGGCAATGTTTCCAGAGAAATTACTGAGCGTAGAGATATAATATCTTAGATCTCTGGGTGACGAGCGCAGTACATTGCTAGGTAATGATTTGGACTACACATGTTCCCATAGCTGTGTGTCACTGTGCTGTTGTGCCAGGCATGTTGCTTACTATCAGGCACATGTCCTGCTCGTCTCGTCACTCTTAAAAAAATGTAGATTATGGCACCGTCACTACTGTCAACACTTTTGAAAATATGGTGACATCGAGAATTTCTCTAAGATTTAGGTAATAAATTTACACAGAATTTACGTCCATAGCTATTTCGGAGATAATTGTAGGATGTACATTGACAAATTTATTGACTGCTAAACGGTTTACCAATCCCAACACAGCATCTCTGCCAAGTCCTCTATCGTTTAGGACGACAAGGGCGCAAGCCGCAAGTGTGAATTATTCATATGCCAAAACCTTAGCTGTCACACTGTAACGTGTGGTGACAACGGTTCCTTATATCCACCTTCATCAAGTAGAGTAACATTATGTATTGGACATGGACACATTTCAAGTAGCTTCTCTTAGACATATTGTTTCCTATTCTTTCAGTGTTTTGGTTTGAAAATTAAGTGTCGAGTCCAAGTTCTGTATATTACTATTATCATTGTTATTACACGTCACGTGAGCACGTTAATCTTATAACACTGCTCTTAAGGGTTAAAAGTTGAAAATGGTCAAAATGTGACTTTGTAAATCACTTTGCAATAAAGAAATAACCTTTAGACAGTTCATTGTAAGCATTGTTGGTTAGACAGGAAGCAGAAGTGTTTACTAGGCAAATCGCGTCAAAGAAGCGTAACCCACGAGTGTTTGCATTTCCGCGAACGCTCGCGTCGTTGTGAAATGAGTTAAGGATTCCAATTTGCTTTTAGATTTTAAAGAGAATGCGTTGGGAGTGAAACGAAATGGAAACAAGACACAAAGTAAGGAGAACGCGAGGCAAGGACTCGGTGAAGCAGCGACGGGCCAAGAACAAAAAATAAAAATTGTTTCATTTTGTTTTTCTGTGGAAGGATCAACAATGCGATGCGTCTCGGCTGGCTCGGAACCGGTATAGTGTGAGGCACGAAGCGCAGCCATGCCACCAGGGGCCGGATCGAACGCCTCGCGGGTATCGACCATAGTTTCAATGTCATCATCTTCCATTCTTTCTGACAATAATATGTTCAAATATTATTTGAAAAATGCTCAGCTCAGTATAAATAAAATTTGAAACTTATGAATTGGATGAAACATAATTAAATTACTAAAACTTTCAATCGATTCATGAGGAAGTTAGACTACACAAATCAGTGATGGGGCATTTACCCTAAGTGTCTTTGCACTTTAAGAGGAAAACTTTGCAAACAATCAAACTACGGTAAGCGTCGAAACGTGCAGCAGTTAGTCAAGAGAGGTAATTTATAACTCGGTAAAGCAGCTGTGCTAGACGTAAACACTGTTGGCATATTCTGGCAACAGGGATGATGCGTAACGTAAGCTTCGAAATTGCTTTGAATATGGCGTCCCTACCGAAAATCACTTGTCGAACATGAAGGGATAGTTGCGAAGCGTGCCGAATTGAGAGAGTCTAGGGATATATCTGTGCGAACAAAAAGCTATAAATAATAGAGAGTACAAAGGGCAATGGGTAACTTGTGCGGTGTGCGTATGTGTGTAGGGCTGCTAGTGGGGTCATTGACACGCACCCCGACCTACAGTGGAGCAGACAGGACGTGACTCACTAGTGGGGTAACCAGCTGCTGTCGGCAAAAACTACCCCCACGAATATACTAGCGACGTGGGTGCGCGCGTGTTGTCGCATGCGCTTGCTTTTATTCCATATATTAATTAACCATGAATTTGGTTAGACTCGTACTAACTGATGATTTCATACAGTTCTACAATAAGTAATAATAATATTTAATTTGAATTTCCCTTAGTGCACGAGTTTCTAAATGGAACAATTAGACATTGCAATTTAAACGACTGGAAATTATTGAACTCTATATTATGGAGCAGCAGTACGTTTAAAGAGTTGAACGACTCGCTGGTTCTCTGATTAAAAAGTTGTTATAAGTAGTGTGTGCAGTTTAAATAAGGTACTACGCAACTCCGATTGTTATGTGGAGTGAAAGTGGCAACATATGCCGGCCCCATTCGCTTTATGAAGTGTGCATCTCGACGCCATATGGCACCCAGACAGCTGATTCAATATGGCTAAAAGCGCTAAATGTTCGTTATTGTATCAAGTCTAATTTAAGGTGATATTTTTACATGCAGGTAACGAGGTCATTGCTAATATTACGCGCTGATAATGAAAAATATGAAGTTTGATTTTAATTCACGTTATACAGGAATAAAAGAAAAGTAAGGTTTAAAGAAAAAAGAGGAAAAACAAGCAAATAATTGTAGTATAATGTTAAAGATAAAACAAACGTCATGTAATGAACAGTCAATAAGCAGCTAAGAACAAAGGGCGAAGAACTGCACAACCGTCCTTCACCTAGGCACACTGGGCATCGATCCTGCGCCAATGCTTGCTTGACGAGTACACCTATTTATAAATTGCCTGTCTTAAAGTCATCTCAGATCATGTAGTCAACCCGCCTACGTTTGCGGTAAAAGTTTGACAAGAGCGCGCAGAGGACATTGCACCTAAGTCTCATGTTTTGTTTGAACATACATACAATACTTCATAAATTGCAGATTTATTATGAACCATGTCGGTTGCGTGACTCACATCGTTAACTACCAAACTTTGAAGGCGGAAACTCGCTTAGCAATGACGTAATAACTATTGTAGTTAATCATTATAACAAGATCGACGTGAGAACAATCGTTCCAAGGAGACTAAAGCATTTGAGTTGCGGTCGGTCCCATGAAGAACAGTCAAAGAGTGAGGGCATCGAGGCGCGTGGCGTCAATAACCTTGTCGGTTTGAATCTTGGAGGTTGCAATAAATACGACATCGGCAGCGCTGGCCTGGTCAAGAGCCTTTCAAGGCCGGAAGGCGAGGCGAGGCACATGCCCGCGCCCCACATCTGCGCCTAGGCTTTGCTCTTGTTCTAGGGCCTGCATTCCAATTTCAACAAGCGGCCCAGGCCAGTTCCCAACTGACAATATTGTTATGATAATTTCAAAAGCTACATGTAAGTTGAGAGGTCAGTGAAATCATTTTAAGGTGATGTGACAACATACATTTCACAACTTGCGTGACTCGTTGGAATATCCAGTTTGTGTTAAAACATATAAAACCTTGAGTTTTCATGAAATAACATCAGATATGAAAATGCTTAGGGCTCGAAGAAAAATCGTGACCACCAATTTGTAAAGATTACGTGTGCTCGTGTCGCCGATTTCGTTAGCTTGTCAAGGTCACATTATAGTACTAATCATATTTGAAATCTAATGCTTTCTGAGGAAATAATTCTTATTTCAAAAAGATTTTTCCGTTACGCGCTTGCCGTAAAGTTCAAATAAGAAACACTATCATTACCCGTACAAAAGTATATCCGTAGACAATGGCACTGCAGTCGTGTTCGTTGTAATCTCTGGAGAATGAGGATCATAAAACCACAAGGGATAAAACACAAACACTGAGAAGCACACTGGTAGGCCGGTCACAACAGGTAGATCGCGTTGAAAAGAGACGGACACACGTCACTGCGAGGATTCAACAAAGGATCGGTCTCGGCAGGAAGCGCGTGTTTACGGCAAGCACTCACCGCAGCTCGAGGAATCGGGCGGCCCTAGTTCTTCGTTCACAGGACATGTCGTCTGTCACGGAGCACATGTATGTTTCGAGTAGGTCACCAACGAGGTGCGGACACCATGGTCGATCGGCGCGCGAGTGCGTCCGCGCACTGCCTACACTACCGCTGGCGGCGAGAGAACGCGCGCACTGAGCCCGGTCCGGCGGGGCGCGCCGCGAGCTACCTGCTGTTTCCGCGGCGGAGGTGCGCATCGCGGCGCACGCGCAGCGCAGGTACGCGCGGCTCGGGGGGTTCACTGCCCACTCTCCTCACGGTCTCTGGCTCTGTCACCCGCATTTGTTCCTATATTCATTAATCCGCGACTGCTTCCCGATAGGTCAACCTCTCGACTGACTACATTCGTTTGACTGTTCACGAGACTGTTGACTGTACTACAGGAAAATAATACGACTACTTAGAATAGGTGTTGATATTTTACAATAGAAAAACACCCGACATCAGGAAGCTTTTAGGTCATAGCATTAAAGTACTCGAGTCTTTCTCCCTTTTTTTTACTGTTCAATGATATTTGAAGTGATTTTAACGTAATACACAAATTATACCTACCAAGTTATACCTACGATGTAAAGGAATACTTTTAGAGTTAGTAGTTAGGTATGTGTAGGTATAGACAAGCTTTCAGATGAAACTGGAAATCCAAATAAAACGTAAACGAAAATTTGCTTTACACATCATTGGAATTTGAATAAGACTTGGAAATTTCGTAAATTGTCGGTATTACAACCTAATTATCTTAATTGGAAAGCGTGGCTACAATATGTGCTTCCCAAATCTAAGAGAAATTTTGAACCAAAGTTATGAATTCGTCCTAATTTACATGTGAATATTGTTTGTTCAAATATGAGTAATTTCTGAAGAGTTGGCCAACTTTCACCAGAGCTCGTGCTACAACAATTAACTCGGCGTAATGTAGGACCGCATGACCCTTTACCGAGGACACGGGTGGAAATCTTTTAAAACGTGTGTTTAATTTGTTTTAATTTTTATTTTGGTAGCTACATCAGAGCGCAAAGCGTTCGTAAGATCGGAGTTTTAAGCAGTTGAGAATATGCAAATAGCTTTTCTCTTTGTCTGGACAAAAGAACAGTACGCAAGTCGCATTAGTGTCGACGGAGAAGAAGTGCCATTAGCGACATTTTAATAATGGTTTCCACAATGGTATAGCTATGTACATGTATATTGCAGTAAATTTAAAGTTGAAAAATGTTTCAAAGCAGTTTTGGTTGGGGCGCTCCGGATCACGACTACCTGACTGAACGTATTTTGAAACCGGAGGGTGCACCTGCGATTATATTTGACGTCACAAAGTTCCTTCACCTGTCTGGTGGCCGGTTGTCTTGCCCCATACCACCCCAATAGCCATTTAAGCTAAGTGAAAAGAGATATTAACGACCGACTTAGTTGGTATGGAGATTTGTTTACTATCAGTAGTTACATTGTTGTTAAAATATCATAAATCACAATTGATGTCATGATTATCAAGTTTTGTTTATCTTATCTTACTTCTACATTGTTTCATTCCGATTGTATTGTTTTACAAATATGATTCTCGCATTTGATTGAGATTTTTACGTACGCATACCTTTTTGTATTTGACGTAGAGTTAATGTAGGATACATTCAGGAGATAACATTGCGCGATATGATTTACACAAAAATAACGTTCTGAAATATTTCGGCGGCGGGACGTTGTAAATATCACGTATAATAGTAACAGCGTATCCTGAATTCCTGAGCATTTCCCGGGTACTTGGAGCCTTTCCTGCGCCGCGGCGGACACAAAACGAGACGGGATGTGAATTCCCACGGGATCCAGAAACGACCCTCTTGTTTTTTCCTCGCTACCGAAATATCATTGTTGCCTCGCCTCGGTTGCTGTTGTTCTCCATGTAATTTACTTTATTGTGCACAAGTCAGGAGCTGAAAGGACGAAGCGCGCTCGCGTAGACACGCCCTAAGTTTGTTTTCGAGATCAACTTCCACTCAAACATTCATCATCTATATTTAAATGCTAAGAGGCTATTTCGAACGATTCTTCTAGTTTTTCTCATTTACTAAATACCAGTAGAATTCTCTCGTTCTCTTGTGGAAAACATTCAATTCATGGGGAATTAATAACGCCGGCAATTGGAAGCGATGACGCTGTGGAAATCTGAGGAAAAATGATAAGCGGCCCAATCGATGCGAGCTAGCGTATGACGGAGCACGAAAACTATGTAACACCATTTCTGAACTAAAATTACGCTTGCCGATCTATACAGAATGTGTTATTTATGGACATCGAAAATACAAAAGCAAAATAACTGGGTGTAAACATATTGTTTGGAAAACGGTCACACTGTTTTAATATAACAACATATTGGAGGTATTTTATTACTACGTGTTTATGACACTGCTTAACGAATGCAATCCAGGAGGCAATGGGACAAGGGTTATTACAGAGTAGTAATGGAAAGGTTTACAAACGCAGATGTACACGGGTTAGGTACATTTTACTAGGTTAGGTACGTAATAAAAAGCTAAATGCACGCGAAGCCGCCATTAGGAAATGGCCGCCGCAGCGTATAGCAGACGATAACGATTTCACTAGGCGGCCATACTGAATGGAGAAAATTGCGCTTTTCAGCAAAATGAAAGCCCGCAACCGTTACTGAATTCCTCTCAGATAAAAAAGGTATATAAATTTTTCGGGTTCCGTCTCCCCTTTCATATTTGTATGCAATCACGAACAGCAATAAATCGCTGGAATGAATTAAACATTTTTACATTTTCCACCTGTACCAAAAACTCGTCGAAATTTAAATTCTTATCAGAACTTTCTTTTTGAACAAAAGGGGTTTTCATATCATTAAATATAACATGTAATGGCTTTGCGTGGCGAACGTCGAACTCTACATCGATCTATAATGGTGCGGACTCATATGCGTCCTACGGCGAATATTCGTGTTGGCGCGATTAGTGTGGCCGGGTACATCGTGTTATCGCAATGTATGCGCAACAAGACGATGAAGCATCGAAGAGCTCTTGGTAAACTGGCGCGAATCATAGGGATTTGTCGCGGCAATATTCGCTTGACCTACGTCAATTCAAAATCAAAATTCATTTATTTCAGGTAAGGTTCCCCATAAATTATACAATTCATACAATCAATTTCAAACGTCACAAAAGGAATGTTAAAGACTTAAGTATTGGATAGCTTTACTAGCTTTTCTGAATTTCGTATCTTTTTTAACACGCTTTTGTTAGCTTCACTTTTAGGTAACTACGAGTATGTATGTAGAAAATCTTGGAATCTTAATTTGACCCACTTCTCGGTCTTTGATTAGGATTAAATTTTACACACGCTCTGAATTCTGATAACAATACATGGCTACTAAAGGAAACGTCATTACACATCCAATATGGCGCCCTATCCAAGATGGCGGACTGGCTATTTGAAATCCACCCCCATGATATGGGTATCAAGTGAAAGGGTCTGCTGTCAAAAATACGAAAAAAATAGTCACGTGACTTAAATTCAATATGGCGGACGTCCAAGATGGTGGATAGGCTATTTGAAATGCTTTTGTAATTTTTTGTGCGTGCTAAAAGCGTGTTTTTTCGTTTTTTAAACTTTTATTGGTAATTAATGGTGCGACGTTTTGTAGCAGTATTTCAAAGCCAGATGTTGACATACGTAAAAATCCAGGAAATTCCATGCCACTCTCTGCGGCTAAGTAAGATAACATACATAGTTTCCATTCCTGTGCTGTACATGAGAAAAACAAAGTGAAATTATAATTATTGGGGAGCGGTGGACTGTAACTAGCTGGTGAATATAGGAAACGAGAAAGGCGCACAATGATAGTAAAAATATTAAAATTATTTAAAACATTTACAAAATTAAACCAAAACCAAGGTAACTAAAGCAACAACTGAAGTCACAGGAAAAATAGAATATAAAATACAATTAAAAATAGAAAAAGAAAATGTTCCAGCCAATCGTCAACAATTATTATACACTCACGGCTATCTTCTTGCGCCTGCGGTAAGAGGAAATTACTTTCCAGAATACTTACATCGTTCGGTTTCTATGAATAGTAGTCATCCACCATCTCCTCATTCTTCTCTTTTTCATATTATTTCGTAAATGATACTCGTACAATTTTAATAAATTATAGTTTACTGACATATGATGCAAAATCACAATTTCCTTCATTTTTAAATTACTGCCTACGTCTCGACGCACAACAATCTGAACAACCCTATTCGGCACAATGCCTTTGATTATTGACTTGTCTAGATGACGCGTTACGCTGTAATTGCGACAAAAGTACGAAGCCAGGTTTCAAACACAAGTTTAACAATTGTCTGTCGCTGTCCCTGCTATTACTGTTCTTATGTCAATGGTATGCGTGCTAAGTGATACAGGCTCCCCAAGTATGTCCTGTTAAAGTGGGTAAAAATATATTTCGATTTAGAGAGACCCATAATTTGTTTTAATTTAATTCATGGCCAATAGCCATGGTCCCGAGTTTACCCAAAGATTTCTTATCATATCCGAGCGTGACGCTAGAATCCAATTCACAGCCCACGAAATATCTGTCGAGGCGCGCCTAAAGAGGTTTTCACTTCAACAAGACGTTAGAGACTGATGAACCCTGCGCAGCACCCATTGTACCACTCAGGCAACGTATTCCACAGTGTAGACGTTCTTGTCACAAAAGCAGAGTCAAATCTCTTCGTTCGTGGCTTTGGAACATCAACCATGAAACGATGTCGCTTTATTGAGCTACGAGCATTCCGATAAAAAAGGACAATGTGGGATAAGATCATGCAAATCAGTTGCACTTTGGACAAGTTGCAGAAGATGACGGCGACCTGCTCCCGACGCTCGCGCGCATTCAGGATCTCGCGGAGTAGCTCTCTCGTTCTCGTCGTTCTCGTTAAAAATTAACAGTACACTAACGGAAAATTTAATTCAAGAACAGGCAACCCTGTAAATTTGGCGGCAAACGACGCCGTCTTGAGACAAAGTTATATGTATTAAAAATTTATCGTTTACTTCTTTAACTAAATAGTAATGTAAAGGTTACTTACCGATATCAGCTAATATTTTTAGTTGTTTTCAATCGTCCTTGGTAATTTATGCAGACTTTTATAGCGCAAATATTCAAATGTCACAAAACCGCGCAACGTCATTGTTGCGACAATTAAACCGACAGGACGAACTTATCTTAACTTAACTTATATTTCTGATGTTTCTACGCGGAGCGGTCTATCTAGACAAGTAAATAATCAAAGCACAATACATCGCACCAATTTGACATGAATATTCCCCTGCTAATGTAGACACCAACATCGTCTTAGTCAGAATACGATGTTTTTGTTGCGCCAACACGTTACGAATATTCGCCTCATAGGTGGGGCCGCAGCATAAGAACAATTTATTATTTTATGTGATACTCCCGTGTTGACAATTTAAATAAAGATCGAATATACTTGCTGTCAAACACGAATTCCACACAAAGCAATTATGTGCTTTCAATTAATAACAATCTTTATCGGCACTACAACATAAACAAACACTGTTTTATGGTCAAGTTTACTTCAGTATAGTAACAGTTACTAAAGTAAAAACAAGTTAACCCAATGTAAGTATTAAACGAAACTTACGGCCATGGCGCAGTTTTGCACTTAACGGTGTTGTCTGAACTGACTATTAGTGATGTTTTTACGAAAAAGTAATGGATACTAACAATCACCGCGGACGGAAGTCGAGCGAAGGTATTGTGACTCAAAGTACGCAACTAGGAAGAGGAACCGATGTATCTTACGCAACAAAGGTCGCTTTGAATAAGCAAAAACTTCATTTGTTGACAAATTCGCACGATAATGGCCTCAGATCTGCCAATTTTAAAAGTATACAAACAAACATCTGAGATCAAACTCTAAAAAGTGACGTAGTTCATAAAATAAATACGTTAGTTTATTTAGGCACAAATTTGAACAGAAAGAAGCATTAAAACCTTGATGAATAACCTCCGACCATTCGTGATTCGACATACACACCGATTGTATATTATCGACTAAAGTTGAACGAAATGACGACAATGTGGAAGAGAAAAATTACCACTTTTTTTACACTAAAATGCATAGTATGTATTAAAGAGTTGACTGATAAAAAGGAGTAGAAAGAGAATAAAAATGCATAATTATGTACATCTGAGGCAACATGATATATATTTTTAACAAACTTTAAAAACAGGACGAGTTTATCAATTCGGTTGTATGTTGTTTTTTTTGTATGTATGTTACGCGAAAGCATCGCCATTTGTGAATCAATTTTGATGGTTCTTTTTTTGTTTGGTAGATCATAGTTCAGAGGCGATCCTATATAAATTTCATCTAAATCGGTGTCGTAGTTTTTGAAATATGAAAAAAAAACTAAAACTTGGTTTCGTGTATTTATTTAGACGATATAGTGATAGATTCTAATGAAAGTTAGTAACATAATATGAATTTGATTTTAAATTGAATTCGGTTTTTGTTTTGTTTGGACAAATAGGTTATAAGTTATGAGGACTCCATTCATAAATGCGAAAATCTAGGTATAATTTCGCAAATGTTGCATAATAGAGCAAGATCCCAGGGCCGCCAGACGTCACGTATTTTCTGACGAACGAAATGTGGACGATTGAGTAGAGTTAGTACGTACTAAGAACACATGCTTACCCGCTAACTTGCTTAGACGGCCAATTTTGAGATATGGGGCAATAAAGGTACTACGTAAAAACACAGCTTACTTCACTTATTTTCTAACAACTGATTTTTACGTATGTTATAGGCAATATCCTTACAAATAAGGCCCCAATACTCCCAGACACTTTCCGTCGGATGTTTTCCTTAACATACACTTTAAAACACCCAAAAAATGTGGCACTGCACAATGTAGCACCGTACAGGTGAAACGGATGGGCCGATTTCGATGCGGTTTTCTTTATTTGAAGGTTGATTTCTGTGCAAGTGTTTTTAGCTACGTTTGGTAGATTTCGATTCAAAATGGCCGCCTCCACAAAATGATGGACAAAATATTTCTTCACAGCTTACCTTAATCTAGGTAACAAATGAAAGGATCTGACTAGTAGAACACTATGCACTATGACAAATTTCAAATCCAAGATGGCCGTTACCGCAAAATGGTGAAATTTATTTATTTTTTCACAACTCCCTCAATATGGGTATCAAATGGAAAGGCTTGACTAGTAGAATGTCTTGAAGGCCTTTTCCTTTGATATTTGTATGGATATTGCCTATAACATACGTGAAAATCAGTCGTCAGAAAATAAGTGAAGTAAGCAGTGTTTTTATGTGTACCTTCATTGCACCATATCTCAAAATTGGCCGTCTAAGCAAGTTAGCGGGTAAGCATGTGTTCTTAGTTCGTACGAACTCTACTCAATTGTCCACATTTCGTTCATCAGAAAATACGTGACGTCTGGCGGCTCTGGGATCTCGGACTATAACACTTGAGAAGAATATGGTTCCACAAGGTCAAGTACTACGCAGAAACTACAATAGTAATCTATAAATACATAGGTATATCATATATTATTACTAGCAGCGCTCCGCGGTTTTACCTGCGTGTAGTCATTCCCGTTATGTTTTCGTGATAAAAAGTAGCCTGTGTTCTTCCGGGCTACAATCTAATTGTGTTCCAAATTTCAGCCCGATCCGTCCATAAGTTAAATACGACGTGATTGAGCAGCTAACATACAAACACTGTTATTCCTAATATTAATAGGATTAATTACGCGATATTTACCAACTGAACAACCGACTTGAAAACATTGTAGAAATGAATCTACATACATGTATATTTGTATATAAATAATAATGTTTAGAACACCGGTGGGTATGTAGTCAAGTAAAGCAATGGAGAGATAATGTCGAATAGTCCTAAGTGCACCTTGCTTTATACCTCTAGTAATGTGATCCTATCAACCGACAGTAGCGGCAACGACAGCGGTAAATATCGCCAAGCTATTGAATAGGAACACGGAGTCCTGGATATTCAAATAAAACTTTTTTCTATATACAAAATTCTGGCAATTCTTACAGGAAACTTGAAAAAGACAAAGGCGAGCCGTATCATTTGATCACAGGACTTCATAAGGTACAACTATTTATTAAATAAAAATAAAGTGGCCAAGTGCGAGTTCGACTCGCCCATGAAGGGTTCCGTTGCAGCAAGTAACATAATATACATAGTGCACATAGTTCTTGTAGGTCGTTTGTAACTTTGATCAAAGTTTCAATAATAGTGTATTTATGACGTACTAAAAAAAAACTACTCATCAAATCGAGTTAAAACCAATTTTCGTTGGTAGTTTACATGGTAATGTACATCATATATTTTTTTTAGATTTTTCATTCTCTTACTTTAGAAGTTAGAGGGGGGGGGGGGGACACACATTTTACCACTTTGGAAGTGTGTCTCGCGCAAATTATTCAGTGATTTATGAAACCTCAACATCATTTTTGAAGACCTATCGATAGACATCCCACACGTGTAGGTTTGATGAAAAAAAAAATTTTTGAGTTTCAGTTGTCAGTATAAATTTTTGAGTTTCAGTTGTCAGTATGGGGGGCAACCCTAATTTTTCTTTTTTTTTAAATTTTTTTGTTCAAATCTCGATGCGGTTCACAGAATACATCTACTTACTAAGTTTCAAAAGAGTAGTTCTCATAGTTTCGGCAAAAAGTGGCTGTGACATACGGACGGACAGACAGACAGACAGACATGACGAATCTATAAGGGTTCCGTTTTTACGTTTTACGGAACCCTAAAAATTAGGGTCGAATTGGGAACCTCCTTTTTGAAGTCTGTTAATAAACACATATCAACGGCAAAGTTAGTTTCCGAAGTCATGCGCGCAATGCCATTCATTAACTTAAAAAAAAACAGTGAGGGAAAACATCACGAGGAATCTGACATGTACCAACTACCAACCCGCACTGGGCCAGCGTGGTGGATTATAGTCTTGACTCTTTCCTTGCGAGAGAAGCCCCAGGGTTCCAGTAGTGGGTACATTTAGTGGGCGCAGCTTATGAATAGCAAAGTAACTAATAATTACTGTGAATGATTTTCAACAACCTATTCTGGCTAACATTGCCGTTTGATTTAGTGTTGCCACGACGTATTGGCAAGTCAGCTAACAATGGTTCCAAATAAGTCCTTACTGAGCCATCGAACGAATTTCACAGCTGCCGATAGAGGATTTGCCAAAAGCCGCGCTCTCTAACGAAGCCATGCTTGTTTGAGCACGGAGTCTCGCAAATGACTCTTTTATTTTTTTTAAACTTCTTCAAACCAGTTAAATTGCACTGGCTAACGTTGTTAAGCGTATCTCCCAAAAACTTTTTACATAACATCGAGGGATATTTAAGAAAGTTCACACCGAAATCAAATTTCACAACTCTTCCAAGATTCTTTTAAAATAATTGCATATGATTGTCGTAACTTCACATTTCAGTCAAGATTGTACAACTTATGAAGGAAATTATTTGTTCGAATGAAACGGTGTTTCTTGCTAAACCGACCTAACCGAGCTAATACGTTTAATACTTTTATGAGTAATGTTGGCATACTTTACGAGTTTTCAAGGAAGTACAACGGGTCCAGAACACGTATTTGCTCCAACAAACTTTGACGTTTAGCAACGTTTCGAATCCATGTAAAATTAACAATGTATGTATAATGAGTTGGGTCAGATTAAGAGTTAATCCACACAGGCGAGTGAACTTGGAACTCTTTACAAGACTCTTTACACACGTCCGGAATAAAATACGACGTTACTTTGTAGCTTTTCTTCAGAACAAAACTAGACGAAATTGTGATCGTGAATACTATAATTATTTTTGCAGATGTTTTAGTATGAATGAACACTTTTATCAATTTTATTGTTCTGAGACTTTTAACAAAACTGAATTGCAATGACTACACTATACTTACGTACTACCTAACCTACCTTCTTACTAAGCACATCTGAATTATCCCTAGATAGACTAATTAAGGTCTAATTGTACTTATTTATTGAATTATTATTGACTGGACTAAGATTGTTATTGATATCTTTAATGACACATGGTCCGACTTAGTGTTCATTTGTCTGTCACATTGTGAGTTTCCCTATACCTATCTTAATTTATAACATAGGTTTCGATTTATTGTTCACCAATGCGCTCTTATTAGAATGTTTATAAAGTTGATACAATTTGAGGTATATGTCATATTTGTAAGAAATTATCTAATTATCCTAAATGGCGATTTGCAATCTTAATTCATAAATAAATTATTAATAGTGATTCATTGTAGAGTTACTTGTACCGTGTATTTTAAAGCATCAATATCATAGTAACGACATTCTTAAAATTGATTGTTAATTTAAAATCAAGCATTTACTATTGTGGAAATACCAACTCAATCGATTCGATGTGCATATTCATTCGTAGGTATACAAGAGTGGAAATCCAGCGTGGTCACGTGGCACTGCTGCCTTGATACCAAGATCGAATATCTGTAAGAATTTACCTTGAAACCGTAGAAGGCACTTCGGTACAAAACAGTTCGAGATGATTATGGAAATCTCCTAAGTAATTTAATGAACGAACAATCGGATTTTGCACAACACGATAATAAATGAAATGAAAGATTTATAGAAGAAAACGCTGATTTGTCCATGAGACGTATAAATAAATAATAATTTTATAATATAAAGTGATTGAACGAGCAACACATGCGCTTGCGCCAGACCAACTCACTGGCGAGTACTGAGCTGTGCCCGTCAACCAGGGATATAAGATTGGAAACATTGCCATTAGAAACAGAATATTTTAATGTTTTGCACAATATTATTTGGAGGTAGAATAACTGGCAAAGATGTGGTACTTCCCTAGGCGGACACTATACCGAACTCTATCTATCACTACACTACATATCGTACACCCACATATGCTGAAGCCATGACTATTTGGCGTTTCATGAAACCAGTTTCAAAAAAAAGTCTATATGAAACTAAAATGGAGATTTATACAGGAGAAGCGCAAAACACCGCCAAACATTTCTCTTTGTTTAGCGAAGGACGTCGGAAAAACGAAACAGTCGAATAATACACGTAGAGAGGGGTGGTGGAAAATCTCTCTGGTGCCGTGAACACACCCGCGGTATTTGTTTCTTGTCACAGAGTGTACGTGCCCTCATTACTCGGAACTTTGTGTCGTTTTGATAGCCGCCCTGTGGAATGTGCACACATTTTTATACTCCTGAGGAGTTAATTTACGACGATACTTACTTCTCTGGCGCGTGCTTAAGTTATTAGCATGCGAGAGAAACACGTTTCATTATTTTAATTTTGTAACTTGAAGCGAATGGTAAAATATGTATTTGCTGCAAAATAAATGACAGACGTAGTTTCGTAACAAAAATGGCATGTGGGCGACAGGACAGTCTCGTTTGGTGTCCTTCGAGTATTCTCGAAGTTAATTTATCTAACTAAAAAAGAAACTTGAAATTGTTTACATACACCGGTTTATACAAACAAAGTAGAGAATATAAAAATGTAGTCAAATTCAAAGTTATCGAAAAAAAAAAAAATTATACCTATTTATGTGTGCGCGCTACAAGACGAGTATTTCTAAGATTTGTTCAATTTAAAATAACATAGAGCTTACTGAAACTTTGTTAACATTCAATAATACGCTTTGATAACATCTTGAACCATCTTTTATAATACATCATACATAATTAAATATTTCTAGCAAAACAAATATATATTAATATTTCAAGTTCATGGGCAAAATAGAAAGAACCAACGTGATGAATATTTAGATTTAGGCCACCCACTTTTTATACCCAGAGCTGAGACTCGAGGTCTGTTCTCACAATGAGAGAATATAAGCCATAATCAACCACGCTGGCTAAATGCGGGTTGGCGGATGACGCAAACACTTTAAAGATGTCTTTCTTGGAAAAAAAATCTAAGTTTTATGGACCACACTTGACCGCCATCTCGCTTGATGTTAAACGAAGATGCTGTCGCAGACAATCGCTCTCGATTTGAAACACAATCAAGATTGGAACCATCTGGAAATCCCCACTCAGGCAACGTATTCCATAACCTAGACGTTCTTATCACAAAATTAGAGTCAAATCTCTTCGTTAGTGACTTTGGAACATGAACCATGAAATGATGTCGCGTTTCCGAGCTCTGAGCAGTCCGATAGAAAAAAGGGGAAGGTGGTATTAGATCATGCAGATCAGTTGCACACTCTCCGAAGTAGTCCTACACACTTGTAGGTTCTGCATTTGGAAATTAATCTCAAGAGATGCTGCCAGGATTCGAACCTACAATCACATAATTGTGAATCAGACGTTCTCACTACCAAGGCTTTCTTTAAGTAATAACACATAGCATAAACATTTGCCAGGATCGACTGGAGCTGGTTTTCGTAGCGCTTATTGTGCATGTACTCTCACAGACTCGATATCACCAAGGTTTACCACTTTCAGTGTATAGGGTGCGATATGGATACTTTAACTTGAACACGTTCTTATCATGCAACCATCAATGTGCCAATTATTTGGTTAAGCTGAAGGATTTTGAGGTGTTACCGGCCGTACCAAATTAATGGTTCCCGAGTTCTTAACATAAAGTAGGATGAACATACATATGTACATCGATACTCATGTGTAAACTATTATATTACCGTAAAGTTCAATAATTTGTACATAAAAAGTAATTTTAGCATGAAAGAACAATAAACATACATGCGCTTTCACATTTACTAAATTTAAATGATGCATTTTTACAAAGTCTCAATAACACCAAGGTTTACAACTTTCAGTGTATAAATACGGCTGCTGTGAGTTGTACATTTTCTTATCTCCGCAACCATCAGAAATGCCAAATATTTGGTTAAACTGAAGGATTATCTTGTATTAATGACACGAATGCTACTTATTATGCGTCACATTCGAAAAATTTAAAAGTGTCGACCGATAGCAAGGTCTGTTACATATTCTCTCATAATCACAAGGTTGCTCTACGACGTATAATATTTTGTAATAAAATAAGTATTGAAACAACTATGTTTCATCTTAAGTTTCAAGTTTTACCTAGTAGTACTATGGCTGTAATTATGTATTAGGTACTAATTTATCATTACTTTATTCAACATTTACGCAAATTTTTAAACTTTATGTTAAACTAGCGGTTTCTTCCGACTTCATTCGGATTAAACAATGAGATTTGCTCTTAAATGTTGAAATATTTTTGATATAGGTGTAGTGGTTCCAAAGATCCACATATAAAACACAATAATAAGTGTCTCGTCACCAATGGCTTTACGTTAAAGGAAAAAAATCTCGAAGAAACCAGCATAATATATTACAAGAAATACATCTTTCGAATACTTGTCGCATCCGCCATCCTTGTGCACAAGGACAAGAGTCCCAGAAGTGGGAACTTCAAGTGAGCTGCTTACGTTACGCTACAAGTCTTGAAAGTTAACAAGCAATAGTTGATATATCGCATTATAGTAAAACAAAGCCATATCGTGTTGATGCTGCGCTATAAACCCGTCTCATATTGAGCGTCAATTGGGTTTTAAATCAGAGGAAATGTCAATGCGACCCGAGTAGGGTCACTTACGTCTGCGACATATCACATCCGCGCGATAGCGCGACAACCGATCTTGTGCGTATTTTCAGAAGACAAGACATGTTACATTCGTATAATTACCGTTTTGCGAACGCTAACAATCGAACGACATGAGGTCAATCGATAAGAACCAGGAGATCTATACAAACTACATATTGTACTATTAATCGAAATAAGAACTTCCTATTTGTCAAATTGGACCAAATTACACATAAGTGCGAATTTTCGTGGATATCGGTTAACTTGGTGAAGAGTTCACAGGGGGAAAAAAATATGGCACTGGATTTTTATATGTTCTTAACATAAACTTAAAGTTCTTCTTAAACGATAGTTTATCCTCACGGTTTTGCTTGCATGGACTACGTTTCTGACGTGTATGTTACACAATTTGACTTCATTGGGTATAATTTTCCGAAAAACCTAGTTACTGCTTGTTTTACTAAAATGTAAACAATCTTAATTTCTATTTCTCTACGCCCAAGGCTTAGGCATTGCATTGTCTGTCAGATTCTCACGAGAAAATTGTTTTAATAGATTAGCAATTATTGATAGACAAAACAATTGGATTGCAAAATAAAATAGAAAGCAACGTTTTCCTGTGTAATTCAAATTTATTTAGTTTAAGCATTTCAAAATAGACATGGCTCATGGATTCGCACACGTCAATATTACTCATATTTAAAAAAAAACGTTTCCACGTCTATAAAATATTTCAGATAAAATTTGTAGAGAATTTTATTACTTACAACTTTCATACAAAAATACGAGGAGACTGAGAAAACGGGATATTCTAAAAAAACGACCTTTTGGGTCCTTTGACCTCGAATATCTGAGGACGCTCACACGTTGACATATGTGACTATCGAGACAACATTTGCAATGCCAAAATAAAGGTCTTTACAAAAAAAAACTGCCTATTCCGTCAGATTTCGAGGTTGACCCCTTATGAAGATGACCGTAATAATTTAGATTAGCTCCCAAAAAAATATTAGTACATTGTCGGTTCGCATGTAGTGGTTATGTACATGTACAAATAGCATTAGATCTAGCTAGTATAATATGGAAATGTCTTGGTCAAGGACTAGTACACGAACACTATCGATTTTTCGATGACGCAAGTAAAGAATCCGGTAAACAATAATATAGTTCTGGTTTTACAGTATGGAATATTCTGTCATTGAGATATGTGTATAAATCAGAATGTTAATTTTAAATTAAGTACAGCATAGAATAATATCATCTATTAGAGCTAATTTAACAATAAATTATGACTATAAGTTGATTCGATTGCTGTGAAGTGCTCGATTCATTAGCGAAATTAATATCTTTTAAGTTCGGTTCATTTAATTCAAAGTCACATTAAAACAAAATTAATACCTTCATAAATCGTAGAGGGAATAATTTAATACGTAATAAGTTTTAATGAAGCTTTTAAAGAAGGCCCAGGATAGAGAGATATTCCAGGATTGGATATAAATGTAGCGGGGGACCTACAAATGACACGGAATTAGAACTCTCAGATGAACAAAGCGATTACATTTAAAATTGTTTCGAAGATTTCAAGTTTTCAATAAAACGTTAAATATTTTGTAAGTATCGATCTTCGTACATAACATTAAAGTTCGAACGATTTAGTAGTTAACTAAGTAAACAAGTTATCAACATTGGTAGTTAGGTACCTCAAATGGAGCACAGTGTCGCCGTCTCGAAATTCGATTCCATTATCAGCTGCAACGAAGTTCACTGTTCCGAATATAGTGTTTCACTCCGTTGAACAATATACACATAACTATCGAACGATTGTCTCGATTGTAACACGAAAATATTGTGGTATGTAAACACTCGTGCACGGTGCAGCGTGCCGAAAGCAACTGGGACCGGTGACGATCTATGATATCGGCGCACACGCTCTTGGCTCGGTCCATTTCCCCCACGCGACTAGCTCCGTTAGACGCTTGCCTTATCGATACCACTGGCCTGTCGATACTCGATACGTGCTGGACACACTTCACTCGAACATGTCCTACGGTTCGACGAGATAGACCCCGACTTTACTTATTTCTACAGAGGTTGCAACAGATTTAATCATAGCTTGGTGATCTTAATTAAAACAATTGGCGTGATAAGTATAACAATTCTATGACACGATTAGACGTTTTGTTGAGCAAAATTAACGAAATATTTAAAACGTTTTCACTCTATTTTATTCAGTTTGCAGTTTACGCATATAAATTGTACAAAACGAAATGAGTTACAGATAGAATAGCGGGGAGTTGATAATTCATAAGCGGACAATTCAAATATCGAAGTGTACGTATATAAGTATGTTTACGCGTATGTCTATATTTTTTCGGGTTATAACGGCTCAACAGTTTTCGCTAAAATTGTAAGTAGTATATAGATGTAGACTTCTAAACTCTCGAAAAATTGCCATTAGATAGCAACTGAAACAGCGGGTCATTGCCCGTATGATATAACCTATACCATTACAGAATACGATCGCAAACAGAAGGCGCGGTCAAATCGTTCATAATGCACGTTCAGTAATGTAAACAAAATGTGATACGATATAAAAGAACGATTAGTTTATCGACGGCAGATAACGAATTACCGTCAAAAGCACGACCCATACCGCACACGATTCGTAGATTCGGTAGGTAATCGAGACAGAATAATTTATCAGAAACGGAAGGGTGTTCTTGGTATTCGAACTAATAAAGTGGATGATTGACATTCACCACTTTTATTTATCGTAATATCCGCGGAGGCGAAGTAATAGATCACCCCTTCGATGACATAGCATTTTTGCGACTGGCAATAGCATCCGTGTTATTCGTAATAATATTCGTTACTTCTCTGTTCTCTACTATTATTGTGTTTTTTATGGGAATGAATTTGGTGGGAGGTCTATTGGTTTCATATTAATCGTAAATACTACGATTTGGGCAAAGCCTGAATGTAAAACGAAAAAAAAACATTTTTTTTCTAGACTTCTTTTCTTTATGTACTACTTATGCCCTAAAGCAAATTAAAAAAGTGCGCATAACCCGCCAATACTGTATTAAGCGTTTTGTTTATTCTTACGTACTTGTTTATGTAGGTTATTTTATTATATCTTATGTTACAGTACTTCAGATATTCGATTGCGTGTGTTTTTTAAAGTATATCTAAGTAGGTCGCATCACCGCCCAAACTATTCCTAGTGCCTTAGGAATCAAAAGGTTATCTGGAAGAGATCGCATTTCGTGTCAATAATGTATTGATATTCTAAGCGCAGCTGTGTGGTGGCAAAAACTGATTTTGGATTGTATTCTGAAAATCAGTCCTGAAGTCACGTTTTCAAAAATACTTACTTTTAAGTGTTCTGTGACCATAGGAACAATCGGAATATGTAACGAAATTTGCACTCTAACGTCAGCTTAACTTAGAAAGCGGTTATGATTGATGCAAGTAAAGGCTGAGACACCCAATCATGCTATTAGTTACACTCCACACTTGCAGTAAGTGTGTCAAGTTGTTGCAGATAGCTGCATCTGTACGGTGCCGTTACTCTTGTGCAGGTTTTTCCACCGATCGTGATGGTGCCGTTACTATGCCATCTATGACGACTGGTTAAGGCCAGTCGGAATGATGTAAAATTCTTTAGATTTTATGTATATTAAACATACTGGTAATAGACCAGCAAAAGCGAAAGAACGCCGTGAAGCTAATTCTGATCTCAAGCATATCAAAAACCAGGACTGCAATTGTTATGCTTTCAGTGGTAGTTATACTTTTAAGTAACTACGGTAGTATGTATGACGAAACGTATAAAACTGTAACTAGAATCTATCCGCGACTTCGGCCACATAGAATTTAGAAACAAACTGTTCCGTGAAGAACTTTTTTTTTTCGTAACAAAAAGATCTTAAATGTAGAAATATTAGTCTGATTAGTATACAGATGTTCACATTTACAATATTAGTAGGATTTCAGTTTAAATATTTAGGAATTGATTATTTTTTTTGTAAAGGATCCTATTGCAGTTTTGGCCTACTTTTGGGGAAGCTTAGAAGGGGCAGGACCTTACTCTTTGGGAATGGCGTACGTAGTATATAGCAAGCATTATATTAATTCAATGCAAGTTTTTTATTTCACCTAATTACAATAGTAAAGCTTTAATTATTCCTTATCTCAAAATCAGTGCCTATTATGTAAAAGATCTTGTCACTGTGCAGTTTCGTTCAAAGCACTACTTACAAACAAGGCTGAAGGTAAAGTCGTTAAGGCGAGGTTGAGCAGTTACCTGAAACAAAGACAGAGGATGATGGTTAGTTGATAACGTTAATGACAAAAACTCTATGGTATTTGTTACCTCGAAGGAAAATCTTCCGTAATAATCATAAAAAACGAGTAACTCAAAAATCGAAACAGAAGCGAGTTTAATTGATGGCTTCCGCGAAAGATTTTAACAAGATTATGTATAGCTAATGTATGTGTTAAGAAAAGATGTAAACAAATCTATGGTGGTGTTATAGTTGCTGCGACACCGACATGTCTCATCTGCGTATTACAGACCTCTATACGACGTGACACGTGACTGTATCTTGGAACTGAAAATTACTTGACAAAACGTTTATTCTCACGGCAGACACGTTTTATACCGAAGATATGGGTTAGATCAATGTGCCGCAGGAGGGCACGACGATATAGCCGTTATGAATAGTGAACTTTATCCCACCCTGAGCTCCAATACAGCGATAAATATAACGTTGTAATATTACCGAACTTCGCTGTAAATGCTCTCTAACGTTCGGGCGAAACTTTCATGGAATATATCGCCTCGACAAGATGGTCGGACACTTTAGAAAGGCAAACAGGCTCTTAACCAGTTCATATTCGAGACGGCGCCGCCGACCGTTTGGTGACCTTTCGTAAGTATAAATACATATAAAAAGAAGAATAACATAATGATGTAACTCAGCTAGAGATCCCAATGTCAGTGTATCATGACCTAGACCATGAAGGACATTACATGAATACTGTATTGCGTAAAAATACTAACAGCGTCTCATTAATTGCATAATGCTAAAATTCAAACATGTTTTCCAAAGGAGGTCAAGTTCTAGAGCCGACTCGCCTCGGTAACTGCCACAGTCACTTCATAACCAGTAAATTCATAATGATAATATTATAGGTGAACAGGGTGATTAAAACGCCAATCGTTGATATTAACGTACAGTGCCGGCAGTTTACGTCGGTTTGCGGTAAAAGTCCAACTTACAGCGGATTGCACAACTTGCAGCTTATAAGGGAGCCACGGACGTCGGCGCAGCATTCGAGTAGAGAATTAACAATCAAGTGCCAAACGTGTCTAGTGACCTCGCGAGGCTCCGAGTAGAAGAGGCGGTAAATAAACATTTGCCGGCGAATGGAACAAGGTTAGCAGTCAAGTGTACAGATCCATGGTCAACGGAATTATCATGCATGGATAATGAACAGGCTGATCCTTGTCAAGCTACGCCATGTAGTCGCATAGGAAATCGACTATTGTAGTGGCTCTCCGCTTTTACTGATAGGTTAATAACGTAGGCAGACTCGTGACACCAATTAACTACGATGATCTGACCACAACGCGGTTTCCTCTTAATAAAACATACTAAAATTTTAAATTGATGGACCACCGGCGCTGGCGCGACACGTGAACGACACACAATTACTGCCATAAAACAAATTTGCGGCGCGAATTTTACGATGTAAACAAAGCAAATATTTCAAGTAGAAGTAATAGTATCGTTTTCTCGAAACGCGTCCCATCGCTAAATTCGAATCGAGATTGCGTTGTCGATGCCTAAGTAAATACGAACATTGATGTTACCTTGGAAAAAGGTAAGATTCCAGAATCCCGGTAGAATATTAATCCAAAAAGGTCTCCGCTTTGACGCATCTCGTTCCTCTCAAAAACGTTGGTAGCAGTTTATCCGACCTCTGAGACTCGCGAGGCGTCTATGAAGACAGCCGGCAATTCGACACCGCGCTCTCCTCGAGGGTTAAACAAGGGTTTGATCTCTCTCTTGTGTTAGGATTGTTTAATTAAATATCATCCGCTTTAATCAACGCAGCTCCACCATTAACGTTATTAAAACTTTAAAGCTGTTATAAGGTTGATTAATCTCTTGATTGGTATAAGCATTTTGTTTGTACTGTTAGCTAACAGGTTTATAATGGCGCATAATATTTACAATGCAATTTATTTATATGCGGAAGTTTTTCATTAAAATCTTTAATTAAAATATTGTTTTCAAGGTGTAATGCGAATCAGCAGACGTTCTAAATGATTACAATACAAGTGGCAAAGCAGCTAGGTTAGCTCTATGGGCTGACAGCGAAGAACGTTTGTTCGTGGGGAGGGGGTCTGGAGATTTAACGGGGTGATTAATCACGCCGGAGGAAGCCAGATAAGCGATAGCGGACTGTGGCGGGAGGGGAACAGCTGATCGTGCTAGTAACATTTCACCGAGAGCAGTGACGTCAGCTGTCGAATGTTGGACATATCAATTTGGCCGGTCGTATTGAAATCCCAGTAAATGTAGGTCGTGCGACGACCTGTTCCATAGTATTTAAGGGCTCGACGATCCCTCATTATGGTGACATCTCCAGTCGTGAGTGGTCCTCGGCTAGGGCCGAGTGTTCACTCGAGCTGTTGCGGCGTGTCGTACGAACGCTCCGGCTGTGTACACTGGCGCTGGCGACTGCGCGCGCACACCGATCAATACCCTCGGCTGCGTCGAGCTCGCCTCACGCTCACTCTCATTCCAATTCGACCGCTTATTTTTTCGCGATGCAGGCGAACGGTATAATGGAAATTCAACATAAAATTTTAAGCCAGTTCAGAAAACAATTCTGCCCCGTCTGAAAATTAGTGGTAAGCAGCTAACCGAGTTAGGAGTAAGCGCGTCATATGGATAACTTATTTATGCGGGAAAGTTAGGGAAATGTTAGCGGTTAATGAGTGTCACATCAAGTCTTGCATGTAAGGCGGATTATGCGGTTGGGGGCGTACAGTCTAATAGTTCCGCCGACGCGATCCAATCGATAGCCTCGCTTAGACTGCCGCCAGGCGCCAACTTATTCAAATATCTAATCCTCTTTAGTTTTAACTACTTCACACGCTGCAACTTCGCAAGTTACTTATCTTGTGGCGACTCAGTACACAATAAGTTTCTAAAGCTAATGTTTGAGTAACCATAGGCTTTAGAAACTTGACGTGGAGATTCCTACATAAACATTGTTGATAAAAATTTAACGTAACTGAGAAGTTGAGTTTTTTCAATAAACGACACATAAGATGTAATTTATCTATTTTTATAATAGTCTCACACCAAAATTACAAACGCGAACTACGTTAAAAAATTTGATAAAAAGTTACAGACAAAGTCTGCTGCAATGGCAATATTTCCTCAGATTCACAAGTCGTCGCCGATATCGGATATGTCTAGTGTGCAACGAAATCCAGTAAAGAAGCATTGTTTCTTTCTACATTAAATACGTAGAAGAGCGAACTGAGGTGCGATTCAGGAAGTGACAATGGCGGATCGCGTCGCGTCACAAATCACAATGCCAAGTGGGTGGGCCGTCACAACGGGTTGATTGAACTCCATTGTCAATCTCCAGGTACTGAGTTACAGAATGCCTTCACCTTGGCACGCCTTGCTCCCTTCAAACACGTATCCCCCTCGCCGGAAAGTGCAAACTTTCTTCGGAACCCGAGGGTCGTGCCACAATGCACTTTCGGCGACTGAATGGAGACTAAAAACTACCAAGAATGCAAATTTTAAAAGCATCGTTTCCTTTACGCGAATTGAAAAAGAGTCTTTAAAACTTCGGAGCCTTTTCGATGTATAGGAAATGGCAATGAATAGTTTGGTAAAGTGCTCATGTTTGGGCATTTATAGAGCGGTGTAAATGGAATTTTGATTTATAGGACCTCACATTTAATTTAGCATAGTAGTAAGTAGGTTTATTTGTTTGGCATAAGAGTCGGTATACCTATTCATGCAAAATAATTTACAATCAAATTTTGTTGCTTTGTATCTTCATCACTTTGTAACGGTTCCATGGATTAGATAAAATAAGTCTGAAGAAAAATCATACTCTGGTATAAACAATGAACACTGTTTAAACATAGTTAAAGTCTTCACGGTTATTTAAACATGTTACACGTTGGAACGAGTATCCGATATTTCGATGCAGTGTCGTGCACCCTGTTCTCGTGAACATCGTGCATAGAGATATCGTGGACTCACGCCGCCATATAACCTCGGTAAATATTTCGCAATTAATGATATGAAAGCTTACTTTTTATCAGGAGTTCTGCAAAAGGAACTGCTCATAATTTTATCAAAGCGTAAAACTGTTCTGAATATAAAACTCAGATCGTAGCTACAAATTGCCCGTTTAAATGTTTAAACTTATTTTTGTTAAATTTACTGGATTTCAATCTCGATTTAAACGAGCTAGTGGACGCAAAGTAAGCGAAATACGACCGTTAATAATGATTAATCTAGTCTCAATTCGACCACAGGAATTTAACAAGTAACACAAGAGTATTTTATGCGTGGTGTCAAATACATGGTAGTGTGTGTAACGTTTTATTTATGAGTATATTTAATGTATTTTATGCATTATCAAAAAACAAATTAAGTTGAATTCTGCAGTTTTTATTTATATATAAACCACTAGCAGCAACATGCAGAATTACCAGCATTTACATAGTTCCTCATAGTAGTTATAATTGAATAAATTATTATGATATGATATAATATGGTAGCATACGTTTTCGCATACGTATACGATTTGCGAGTATTACGGATATGAATAAATGATTATGATATGATATAATAAGTGGAATACGTTTTCTTCCAGACTGTATTAAACAACATTTCTTTATATAAAGCACTAGCAGCAACCTGCGATGTTACCCGCATAGTTCACGTTTACAAAGTAGCATACGTTTTTCTTCCAGGCTATAATTTAATTTTGTTCCATATTTCAGCTTGATCCGTTCAAACGTTACGACGTGATTGAATACAAACATCCAAAATTTCGTATTTAAAATAATAGTATGATAATTGTGCGTGATTTCATACTCCTCCGTCCGCGCACTCTTCGTAAAAATGGGTACAACGGTTATGCTTCACGTATAAAGATAGATAGATAAGTTGTTGTGTTGTGATTCTATACCACGGTTTAGTTACGAGTTATGACGCACCCGCACTCATTCGCGCCGATCTTTAGATTTCAAGACAGAATACTAACTTGTTATGGTCATAATTTTCGAGACGAAAATACAAATATTTGAGTTATTCAAAACGGTCTCAATGTTGGAGAGCGCCGTGTGTCGTGTTGCCGACGCACACGTGTTGTCGCAGTTAAATATAACCGGCGGTTCAACGCACCAGGGGGGGCGGAGGTGGGGCAGCGTCCGGTTAACACGTTGCTACTCCTGCAATATTGCTGGAAATCATGAGCACTCCAGAGGATCTACCGCCCAACTAAAACTGTCTTAGCTTTGATATTCCTCTTTCTTTTCGAATGAAATGATAGGAGACAGCAATAGCAAAGCCATATCCGATTTAGTTAGTCGGTAAAAGGGCTGATCTCACAGCCATAGTTCCTTCATGTCCATCCAAAGATATGAAGTTGTTTGACAGAAAATACTGAGTACAGGTGTAGATAGCTGTCAAATACTCAGAATCTTAATAATTAAATAATGATTATTATTTATTAGTAGCGGTATTATTACCCGCGCAGATCCCGTTCTCGTTATTTCGCCGTGATAAAAAGCTTACTTAGCTTAGCTTTACCAGCTTTTCCAGACTATAATCTAAATGTGTTCCGAATTTCTACCCGATCCGATAAGAAGTTCCGACGTGATTGAGCAATAAACACAAACTTTCGCATTTGTAATACACATACTAGCAGCACCCAGTGGTTTTACCCGCGAAGTTCCCGTTAGTTTCCCGGAATAAAAGTATCCTATGTGTTCCCAAACTTTAATTTAGCTGTGTTCCAAATTTCAGCCTGATCTTTCAGACGTTACGACGTGATTAAACAACAAACATCCTTACAGTAGTATAGTATAGTTTGATTGCACAATTATGAATTTAGGACATGTCAGAAACCAATTCTCTATCTATCTATCAATTCAGACTCTAAATGATCCAATACACCTGGGAATCTAATGCGTAATTATCGTGAATATTAAAATTGGATGTCATTGCGTAGAGTTAAAGCCATTGTGCGGATTAATGACCGGATCTTGGGTCGTACTTCGAAATAGTGACACGGTTTGATGATTGGTATTCCGAAGACTAACAAAAAGGTTTGACTAAACTTGCGTAGTACGAACATCTTATCTATGGAATACGTTGCCTATGTGCATACTCGTATGACATATGACTTAGAGGCTGTTTTAAAGTGGGGTGTGAATCGGTTTCTTCAAACTGAACGCCGAAATAAAAGTCCAATGTAGACAGCATCCTCGCTTAACAGCAAATAATTTAAAAAATATATTTGACATTTGACACTGTTAATAGAGATAAAAGATAATAATCAAAGGAATTGTTGGAATTGTGTTCATGCTATTACAGCTCTGCTATACTTATGCACAAAACTACACCGCTCCTTTCAAAATGTGGTGATATCCTGAATGTTACCGACATTGAAGTTTTCATGCAATTGGAATTCACTGCAGCATTCAAGCAAAAACCGGGAAAATGTTATCAGAGAATCTGAAGCTATGGATAACATTGTAATACTTTATAGGAACAGCAAAACAATGATGTTACGCAAGTTTCCTGAATCCTGCTAACGGACAACTAGTTACAATTACCACGTCATGTCTTATTGCGTTTCAATCGAATTGAATCTAATTGATCTAGCATCTTACAACAGAGCTGCGACACCAGTCGTCTAATCATTATTTCCTTTGTACAAAGGGAAATATGAAGCAATGAATATTGAAATAAACGACATAGGTTAGTGCAATGTCTGCGCAGACAGTAAAGCGAGAATAAATGCATCGTCATAACAGCCATTGCTCAATGTTTGTCCACCGCCGGCGCCCCTGTTCTAAATGTTTCTTGAACAGAAATCACAGTTGAGAAAACTCTGGTGATGCAATGCCGGAGACAATTCACGGAAGAAAGAACTCTTAACGACAAAAAAACATCAGCAAATTAAATTGTATCTAGCATAATCACCACTTTTACATAATACCGTTTATTTTGAGCTTGCCCTATCTCTAAATAGAGCGTTACTAGCCAGAATCCAATTTAGTTAATTAAAAACCTTCCGTGTATTGAGATCGTTAGAAATTATGCCTTGTTAAAGCCTGTGTTAGTAGAGAACAAAAGCTTTATTATTCGATTGGTGAAAAAAAAATGTAGGCTTTCTTATTCACTAGCTTGTTTAAAAAGGTTCTCAAGGAACCGAAAGATCACTTGAATATCTTGAAAGGCTGCATATTTGAAGTTGATTACCCAGTTTTAAACGATATGCGGTGAAAGTTGTATGTGACCTCAGCCAGCTGTAATGTCAATGTGTAACCATAAATCCGGTAATTCGACGAAGATAGACGAAAATGGTTTAGATCTCCGTAGATTGCTTAAAGTTGATTGAAGATTATCGGTTGAACAAAGGTCGAGAAGAAATAGTACGAAGTAATTTTAAGTTGGGAAACACTCAATAGTTCTGTTGACATATAAGAAAGTTTGATTGAAACGGTAACAGTAGCGGCGCAGTGGTCGGGAGAAAACAACTTGGGACTGTTCATACCCAATTGCAAAGGGATTTTCACTTTTAATCAGAAAATGTAGCATAGTAATTTTTTTATAACTATGTCAGTGATTTTAGTCAGTGAACTTCAGAGATTTTAGAAAGATAATACGATATTGCTAACCCCTGTCAACGTCACTTTAGTCAGATAATGGCATACTAAATTTAACTAGATAGGACATTGCTTCCTGTATGTTTATATGAAAGCTTTGCCATGTCATTGTCGAATATACGAAACTATGGCTAGTTTCGAAACATAGCAACAACGAACTGAGACAAAGACGTTCACACGACCTTGTCGGTGAGTACGGTGGTGTTAGAAGGCTGACGAACGCGGAAACGCCTAACGAACTGCCGCCTACGAGTAGTTATACGAATTAAGTAGTTCTGCGATGGACGCCCGCGATTCCCAACGCCTCGTTATATATTGGGTGCTGCTGTCTTGGCTTTGGATTTCGAAACGACTTGGCAACAATCTTTTTGTGTAGTTGACCTCAGATTGAATACCGAGAAATTCGATTTTGTAGATACCAAAGGGACGGCTCAAACCTTCATCATAAATTGATTACATTTCAAATTCAGATAGCTGATTACAGGGCCGCGACAGACACCTCTATTTAAAGTTGGAGAGTTTCGTAACTTGATAATTCATTATTTTTTCCTCGAGAAGCGCTGCCCGCAGCCTGAAACTTAGCGGCCGCGAATAAATCAAATTAAATACCGACCGCATCCGTATTTTCGAGGCGTAATGTTCCGCCTGTGAGAATACCTACTTTTATTTAGTTAAACTTTTGGCGAATCACATTTTAGCGTTGAATTTGCTGGAATTGCCGACCCGTGTCAGTAGCCATTGTTCTTGTTTTGTACGTATCTAATGGTGATTATTATTTCCATTAACATTTTGAACATTCCGTTCGTTTGTTTAATCGTTACTTAATTAGTGCTGGTGACAAGTAACAGATGATAGGGTTAAGATATTTTATGATCGAAGAACTTCTTTTTTGTCCTAATTTTCTCTCCTAACTGATATCATACAACGCGCCCGCGTATTCACCTGCAGAGACCCTTAATACCTACTATTTAGACTTACTGTTAAAGATTGTGTCAACTCATCAACACATCAACAGAAACTGGTTGCTGGACTAGCGTTGGTGGTTTCAACAAATAAAATTTCATTATTCAGTGCACATTCAACAACCTAGTGTTGTCTGCTGTGATGTGATGATTGTTTATTTAAATTTCACCTCACATTTAAAAAAAACCGAATACCAATAGAGGTTTGCAAATTTTTGGCTATGCTTTTAGAATTTTGGTCTATATGTCAATCGGTCATTCTGAACATCATATCTTTTTCAATTTAGATATCCACGTATTTCTCTCTTTTTAAATCTAAGATTTTACAATATTTATACAAAAGTACATAAAAACATTATAAAAACTGAAGCCTAGATAGCCGCCAGCAGCGGGGCAGGGCCCAAGCTACCGGTGGTTAGGGCTGCAGAGTGAGGAACCTCCTGACGATGCGCGCTGTGTTGAGGATGACCTCCTTCTGCATCTGACCCTTGATCCAACCGTCTAGCGAAAGACTCTTTAGATGTTGGTCGAGACTTCTGGCTCCCTTTGCCTTGCCGACACGACTATTGGGACTATGATCGTCGAATTAACATCCCACATGGCGGTAACCTCATGAGCCAAGTCAAGGAACTTGCTCAGCTTGTCCTTCTTGGCTTTTACGAGGTTCTCGTCATGTGGTACGACGGATATCGACGGTCAATTTAGATATTATTATTGTATTTATAATATCCATCCACAAAATTGCAAACAAGTCTGTCTTTTTTTTTTTAATACCATTTATAGGTTTACACTTGACCACCGTCTCGCCTGATGTTAAGCGACGATGCGGTCTAAGATGGAGCGTGCTTACCTAGAAGAAACCGATTCACTCTCGATTTGAAGACACCAAGATTATAACCATCGGGTGTATATATTGTCTGTATGCTTTTGACTAATATTATTTCTCAATAACGAGACTCTACCGGCATATAACAGTTAATAAGGGATATCATTGCATTATACGATGATAATAGTGATCATTTCTATATTTCGAGTTTTATTACGAAAATTAATACGAGTAGTATTATCGGTGAGATCATTTGCAATTGCAGCATCAGTTGAATCCTAAATAAGGTACAATGACCCATAAACGTCAGCAAAATGCGGCTATTAAAGCGTTATAAACAATAGCTATTACGTACACTGCGTGAATAAACATGCTTTGCCATAAAGTATAAAATAAACTAAGTACTATTCACTATGTGTCTTAGGGTACAATACAATCAATCAGACGTAAAAACCTAAGGAATATAATTAGTACAGGAACTTTATACATTACCGTATGCGTTAAATCCGGTAGATCTGATTTTTGGCAGACTTGTTTATGATGTTGACCTAATGATTGTCCCAAGTTTGTGACCTCGAGCGACGAACGCAACTTTGTCAAAAATCTAAAAAACCGCGAAAAAATCGTTTATTTTTTAAATTTTGGCGATTATAACCCTAAACGACTAGTTTTTGTAAAAACTTTCTTATGGCGCTTATAAAGAAGACTAAATTTGCTACAATATGATACTAGAATTGTCTCTGTACAAATCAGTTTCTGAGAATAAGTCTTTCAAAGTTTATAATTTTTTTCGTACGTCGCAATTTTTAGCAATATTTTAACTCCTACTTGACCATTTTGTGGCACAGTTACGGCGGTTTTTAACCCCCGACCAAAAAAAGAGGTGTTATAAGACGTCGAAGTCTGTCTGTCTATCAGACAGACACACATACAGGTCTGTCTCTATGTGTATCTGCCTGTGTGTGTATCTGTCTATGGCACCGTAGAGCTCAAACGGATGGGCCGATTTCAATGCGGTTTTTTTTATTTGAAGATAAAAAATTTATGTTGATGTTTTGAGCTATTTTTGGTAATATCGATTCAAGATGGCCGCCTCCACCAAATGGCAGACCAAATATTTCATCACAATCTACCTCAATAGTAGAGTACTATACAGTATAACAAAGGAGACGGCTCATTTCTGCCCCAAGTCGTTTCAAGTTTAGGTACTTAATTAGCCCCGGAGACCTAAACAAGTTATTTAATTAAAATAACATATAATTAAATAATTCAAACTGTAAATTCAATACTAACCTGCCAAGCGGGGATTGCAAATTGGTGATTAAAAAGTACCTTAATGACAATGTACTATAAGTCATTTTGTATAAGGTACTGTAGTTCCATAAAACGAAACTAGATGGCGTTGTACGGCGTTAAAACACGCTAGCGAAGTTTATGTGAATTTAAATAAGCCTGTTAAGGTTTAGTTCGTGGTTTGTCTTCGGGTCAGTACCTAATAAATAAATACTACGGTGAACACCCCTTTCATTCGTAGATTTGTACCTATGTCCTATGTGTACAGAGTATAGTCAAAGTCAGCCATGTTTTTCTCATTTAAGTTCAGTTGAAGTTTGCGTACAGTAAAAATTCGTTCGAAACTCACACAACACATGGAATTTCTTAATTTTTCCAAAGGTTTTGTAATTTTTTTGTGGTTTGGCCGAATCTCCGGTCCTTCTCTTTGTTGAGTCGACATTATTCTGAGCACAGTACGTCGCTAAGTAATGAATTTACTACCTTCTTTTAGTAGTAAGTACATAATCACGTTCTTGATTACCTACTTGCGGCGTTATTTTTTTTCAATGTTTTAGTTGATATCTTTTAAACCCCGCTATGCAGGATAAAAACATAAACGGTTCCTCAATATATATTAAAAATCCTATACAATGATCCAATTTTGGTCAAGTCTCTTGCACTTTTTCTGTGGGGCAAATGCCCATGGAAAATGGGCCGTCTCCTTTCAAATCACAAAATGGCGAACTCCATAATTTTTTTTTACTAATGCCTTAATTTATGGGTGTCAAATGAAAGAGCTTGACTAGTAGACTACTATACATTATGAAAAATTTATATTTATACCATATCGAGGTAGTTGTGAAAAAAGAAACGTATTTCGTCATTTTGTGGTTGCGGCCATCATGGATTTGAAATTTGTCATAGTGCATAGTAGTCTACTAGTCAAGCCCTTTCATTTGATACCCATATAAAGGCATTAGTGAAAAAAAAAAATGGAGTTCGCCATTTTGTGATTTGAAATTTGTTATGCAGTATAGTACTCTACTAGTCAAGCCCTTTCATTTGATACCCATATTGAGGTAGATTGTGATGAAATATTTGGTCTCCCAGTTGGTGGAGGCGGCCATCTTGAATCGATATTACCCAAAAATAGCTCAAAACATCAACACAAAAATTTATCTTCAAATAAAAAAAAACCGCATCGAAATCGGCCCATCCGTTTCAGCTCTACGGTGCCATAGACAGATACACAAACAGACAGATACACATAGAGACAGACCTGTATGTGTGTCTGTCTGATAGACAGACAGAATTCAACGTCAAATTTATAACACCTCTTTTTTTGGTCGGGGGTTAAAAACCGCCGTAACTGTGCCACAAAATGGTCAAGTAGGAGTTAAAATATTGCTAAAAATTGCGAAGTACGAAAAAAATTATAAACTTTGAAAGACTTATTTTCAGAAACTATTAGGTGTACAGAGACAATTCTAATATCATATTGTAGCAAATTTAGTCTACTTTACAAGTTTTTACAAAAACTTGTCGTTTAGGGTTATAATCGCCAAAATTTTAAAAATAAACGATTTTTTCGATTTTTGACAACGTTGCGATCGTCGCTCGAGGTCACAAACTTGGGACAATCATTAGGCCAACATCATAAACAAGTCTGCAAAAAAATCAGATCTACCGGATTTAACGCATCCTACTCCATACATTCAGGCGACAAAGTTACTGGACTAAATAGTTATCTCGATAAAACATTGAGATAAACCCAAGAATAATAGTCACATTTTCCCAAGGTTTGGAGTTAAAACAGATTCTAATAATACCTCCTAATTTATTTATATATTGAATTTAAATAAATAAAAACAATATTTACACTCTGTGTGATTTGTGCTATTATACGTATTTAAATTTAATTTAATAAAATAATCTATTTTGGAACTAGTCCATTTTTTTCGTCCTTATAAAGGCTATCTTTTCGAAAATTTCAGGATTTATCTACACGTCAACAGTAAGCATTGAATCATAAATAGTAATGATGAAAATCAAAGGTTAGTTTGTCTAAACTTTGCTAAGTAACAGACTCAATCCCTGTTCAACCCTGTTCTTCATAAGGTAAAGCGAGAAGTGGTAGGCGCATTCAATAGACGTCGCTATATTATGATACAGGTATACCCATTAGACGGAAACCTGACAAACGTGATACGACATCAAAGGAACAACAGTCCTCAGCTCAGATTGAGCATTCATTCAATACACACCCAGAGACGAACATTCCCTGGCACATGTTTGTGTGCAGCCACTTCAGCATACTTCATAGTATCTACAGGATGAAGCCACAGTTAACGTTACAGTTAGTATGTGGCGTGGGTACCAGTATAATACATAGTAGGTAGACCAGGTCTGCCGCCACAATCAATATTTTTACTAGACTACTTTTTAGTACCTATAGATGTTAATAGTTAAAATCTTACTCGTATTATAAACGCGAAAGCTCGTAAGAATGTATGGATGTATGTTTATTACTTTTTCGCGCAAAAACGACAGAAGGGATTTGGATGAAATTTGGTACATAGATAGGTAATGGTCTGGAATAACACATTTGCTATTTTTTATCCCGGAAAAATAATGGGATCGGGAACTACTACGCGCTACTAGTTAAGTATATGTATTTATGTATTGACGAGAGGAAGTGTGTGGCGTAGTATTTAAAAAACTGCCGCACCAGCTAATTTAGTACGTACCAACGCCATCGGTACATTGAAGCTAAATTATATGGTGGGTGTTCTTGGAGACGGGACAAGAGCGGATACTGACCCTAGATCGTTCACATCACTCATGTGTACACAACGAAAAAAAAAACATTTCAATACAAAATGTGATTGTAGTTTAAATGCAAAAATAAATATGTATATTCTGTACCTACGTCAGTAAGGGAAGCGGACATTGATTATTTTTGCGTCGTTTGTAAAATAGTCCATTGAAATGATATTTTTTTAGGTCTTAGTCTGCATTTATGAGATGAGGTACTTTTATTTAGTATTGTGTAGGGGGGTTTAGAAGAAGCTCAAATTCTATGGGGTCGTAAAAGGCAACTGCAAAATATGAGTTGAATGATAGTAGTAAACGACAGGAACGACTTTATTTTTTCCAGTATGACTTAGCAGTAAATATAATAAGAACATGAGTTACAACAGAAACCCAAGATAGGAGCACAGTAAAACACACATGAAAAACAGTAGGTACCGTTTTTTTTCAGCTGTCGAACGAACTATTTCACTACACAGACACAATGCCAGACCAATCATTCCAGCGAAATGTTGCGTGCCACCGACTCTTTACAGAACAATTTCATTGTGATACCGAAATTACAAGGAAAGTACGTCCTTTGAATATTTGATATTCGCGTGTGGGTAGCCGAAACTGCTCACTAGATAATAATATGTTATGTGTAGTAAAACATCTTCTCAACTATTTACGTGATGTCTGAGTTTAGTTATAACTTTGATAGTATTGAAGCGCTATTATTGGCTCTATAGAAAATTTCGTCGGTCTTTACCAACGTTTTGTGTTTAAGTTATCGACGAACACACAAGTCTATTCTGGATAGTCCTAAACTCACTATTATGTTAATTTATTATTATGTTTTGTCGTCATTTTTGACGCCTTTAGTATTTTCTGATATTTTATGTTTTATAATTACTAAGTACATTATTGTATCCAATAAAATATATAATAAATAAATAAATAAATATTGGTGTACAATTCACACACAACACCATCTGACCCCAAACTAAGCAAAGCTTGTGTGATGGCGGCCAGATAGCTGATATAATACTTATATAGTTTTAAATACATGCTTATTATACATATAAACACCCAGACACAGTGCAAACATTTGAATTCATCACACAAATATTTACACTGGGTGGGAATCGAACCCACGACCCTCGGCTTCGCAGGCAGAGCTACTACCAACTACTTCCCGTCTTTTTTCGGGATAAAAGTAGCCTTTGTGTCCTTCCAGACTATAATCTATCGATTTTCCAAATTTCAGCCCGAGCCGTTCAGTACTTTTGACGTGACAGAGTAACATCCATCCATACGTACTTACACACATATTAGTAGGACAATACCAAAAAATACAAATAGAAAGGAATGAATATACAGGGTTATTGGTAATCAGCCTGCATCCGTTTAAGGGCATGTTCTGTATATTTAAACAAACAACTTTTGTTCTACAACTTTCGTTAAAACTCAATAGAAAACCCAAAAAAAAATAGTGTTTGTTGCCCTTTTTTGTACTGTTTAGTGACTTTTTAGTGTTTATTCACTTCGGCACATCATTTTTTGCGCGTTAAAGAGCGTACGCACTCTTGTTACGAATTGTTACGGAGAGTTCGATGCTTTTAAACTGTGCAAATACATTTTTTATTTATTTTGTAAAATAAAAAAAAAACAAATTTTTAAAAACTGTAGAACAAAAGTTGACGTATTTAATGTACCTAACATCCCCTTAAAAGGATGCAGGCTGATTACCAATAACCCTGTATAAAGAAACACTCCATTCAACAGCATTGTTACCAAGTGATGTAATCCATCGTGCATGATTCGTTACATTGAAAACGGAAATCGTAAACAGGTATCATGTTTTTTTAAATCGTTCGTATATGTATATACAAAATTCCTGGAAGAAAGACGATCACACACACGCCAATAAATAATGTAACTGCTGCTGGGACTCGGGGCCTTCTCTGGCAAGGACAGAGTCAAGGCCATAATCCACCACGCTGGCCCAGTACGGGTTACACATGACCTCGAAAGATTCTCGGAACATCCCGATTTCCACACTTTTTAATGAAGATACCTATGGCAGTTAACCTTTATGCCCGACCTACACGAGTCTAGTTATTCAAGGTAGCAAGCACCTTTAGCTTCGTGTAGACAAGACAACGCTAGTTTTATCTACACGAAGCTTAGAAGCAGGACCGGATTTAGGTGTGTGGAGGCCCTGGGGCAGAGCTGTTCTTGAGGACGTTGAATTACACTCCCCCCCCCCCCCCCAGGTTAAGATTTCTCAAGCAAAAACCCGTACTACAAATGGTTTAAGGTTAACGTAAAAGATGTTTACTGTCGAAATTTGTTTTTTTTCCCCCTGAAGTGTCTGTTGTGGAGGCCCCTCTTTTGAGGAGGCCCCGGGGCGTGTGCCCCTTTTGCCCTCTCCTAAATCCGGCCCAGGCTAGAAGTACTAACTTGTTAGCTTACTAATACTGCTTGCTATCCTAGCTTGAAAAACTAGCCTCGTGTAGCTCGGGCATAAGTGACCTTCACCTCAGAGTCTCAAGAAGTGCCGAGACTCGCTTCAGATTTCGAACTTTGGGTTAGTGCAGCAGGCGTAACCCTACTAACCTAATCCTGCCGTACTCAACGTGTATTACATCTCTTACGACAACAACTAGCGCAATAACATTTCAGACGGTACGACCTCGGCTTAGTCTGCTGACAATAGGGTCGGTTCCCTTACGATGTTTTTTTTTTAGTGTAGAGTTAAGTTTTTAGTTTTAGTACGAGACGAGCAGGACATCTGCCTGATCGTGAGCAAAATGCCTGCCACATAACAGCACAGTGAAACATCGGTATTGGAACATGAAGAGTCCAAATCATTACCTAGCACTGCCCTGCGCTCGTCACCCAGAGATATAAGGTGTTTTATCTCTATGCCCTGTAATTTGTATTTAGTTTTGTATGTCACATTTCACCCATTCAAGATCATAACGCGTCTAACACGCGGCTCTGAGGCTACGCCGCTAACTAACATGTCGGGGACGCGAAAAATTATTCGACGCAACTAACAAACTTCAACATTTTCACTCCAAAAAAATCTTCAATCAGGATAAACAGAATTATTTGAGAGCAAATTTCGACCCCAAGAGAAGTCTGCTAAATATAATAAACGTAAAGTCTGCTAATAAACAAAATCTGCTAGCAGACTGTACGAGAACATACACAAGCATTGTAGCGTGTAATATATTGCGATCACATTCAGTGTTCCACCAACATGGGAGTCAGTATCTCCGGTTTCGTCGTGAGGCCCGTGAGTCAAGCGATGCGGGTGGTACGCTTCTCTGAATATAAACGTTCCGTAAATGATCTAAGGTTGCCAAACTCGCAGACTATGAAGAAGAATTCCAGTGTAGTTTTACTTGGAAGTTCACTATGTTGTCATATAATTACATCTTGTGGCCGCAGAAGCGTAATGCGGATAGAATGTCAGTTTTATGTTCTCACCACATTATTGTGATACTATTATGTTCTTTAACTGTTATAGGTTTACATTGGACCGCGATCTCACCTGATTTTAAGTGACGATGCGGTCTACGATGGGGAGCTTGCTTATCTAGAAGCAACCGATTCTCTTTCGATTTGAAGACACCAAGATTGTGATCAACAGGAAAAACTTACACAGGCAACACATTCCACATCCTAGACGTTCTTATCAGAAAAATAGAGTCAGACGTTTTTGGCACGTCAACCATGAAACGATATCGTTTTTTCAAGCTACGAGCAGTCCGATAAAAAGGGCAAGGTAATATAAATATAGATCATACAAATCTGATAAATTTGATGTATGTTTTTTTAGTAATAATATTGAAAATAAAAGAAATGTAGACAAATATTAGCCTCTTTCATTCAAAAGCAACCTATTTAATTTAGCACTAGCTGTGGCTGTGTTCTAAATTTCAACCCGATCTGTTCAGCCGTTCAGACGTGATTGAGCAACAAACTTTCGTATTTTAATTTTTAGTAGGATTTTACTAACCATCTGTCAACTTAAGAATTCATTAAAGTAACCACAGTTTGTTTATACGGTCTACGCATTACAATGTTAATGGGAATTCCGTCAAGGTATGCCTTGCATTTAAATGCCCTCATAAAATATGCTAAACTCGGATTTAATTAGAACTCCTCATCAATTTAATTCTAGTTGTCACGTGCTCTAGTTGTCCCAAATATAAATATGGCGCTCGTTAAACTTTACGTTAACACAAAACTCAAGCCTCAGCGTTAGGATAGATTTAAATTGAATGATTTTTGGACGGGTAGTGGACCCACTTGACGTCCCTTTGATATGGATCCTTACGAAAGTTTCGGGAAGTATTTACCTACCAATTGTTGTACTACAATTGGAAGCTTATTCTAACTTTCTTACAAATATTTGCTCGGGACCCAAAAACCTGATACATTTTTGAAGTCAAATCGGTACAGACAGAGATGTCTGAAGTTTGTGAAGTTAAACGAAATCGAAGTGATACAAAATTGTTGAGATTAAGTTAAGATTTTGTATTACATTGCTAAATTTCCTTGTCTTCACACAGCCGACGTTTTTCTCCTCACTTATAAATGTTCAACATAATATATAATTGTTATGCACCAGTGATTACAATGAACGTAGTTTTCGGATAATTGTTTACATTAAAACAAGTGGAGTCTCCAGTTTTCAAACCAATTACGTTAATGTTATCATCTCAGTTGTCAACATACGCCTCGAGATAGGAATTAGTTACTCAAACTAACCGATTTCGATAAACTTGATGCCTCATTCACACATATTTACTACTTATTTAATATGTCATCATCATGATGAGAAATAATATTGTATCAAACAGTTTTTAATGTTTCGTCCCCTGGCGTATGTACTGATCAACATAACAATCAGATCTATAGAGATGAAACGTAAAAATATTATCAATATTGACTTCCCATTATTATCCAAAGTAGTTCGTACGGACGTCGACGATGACATCAGTACTGTTTTTGTTATTATATTAGTCATTCAATATACCTGATGCTAATGACATAATAAGCGAATAATCACCAGTGGTCCCATTTGGGACGCCTTTACAAACGAACGTTATTCAGGTTTAATGAATAGATTATTTATTATTTTAGACTATTTGAAACTTAACTGCATGATTTATTCAAACTATGTCTGGTAACACACATGTTTATGTAGATATGTACGTTTCCTAGTACGATAAGTTGATAATTCATTATAAACACATTATATTACGTCAAAGAGATTCAGAATGATGATATGACGGTGGTACTGAAAATTTAATAGTTTGCAACATTTTAAATTATGCGAGAAAAGTTACTTATGTCCTTACATAAGGAAATCCTTAGTTCGCACATAAATAAGTACATACTTCTTTGAATTGTAAAGGCAATTAGTTTCATCGTAGTGTTTGACGTAGAACACGGAACTAGACATAATTGAGGTAGCTTCATAAGTGATTTCATGGCTAAAAACCTATGTTATTTATCGTGTTTTATTCAGCGGAACTAAGTGACGGTAAATAAAGTTGTACAACAGTTCACTTGGTAATGGGAAGAAGTTATGGCACGCTCTAATGACACGTACCTACGCAAGAACGTAACTACAAATAAACACACACCCTCACAAGCGCACTTTGTAAATACGAAGTTGAATACATCGCGACGTCATTTCCACCTAAGGGGTTAATATTAAGGAACATTAGACCCTACTCTATATAAGTATGGCTTAAGTTGGGAAGTTAATTAAACTATACTTGTCCATGTCTTTTGAACTATTAATAATGAAAAGCGATATCCTACTAATATTATAAACGGGAAAGTTTGTAAGTATGGATCAGTTCTGGAATTGGAAACATAGATAGATCATAGTCGGGAAGAACACATAGCATACTTTTTAATCTGAAAAAAAAAGATACGGGAACCTACGCGAGTAAAACCGCGGGGCACTGCTTGTTTTAGTTTCTACTTTTAGAATAATATTTATCAATTCCGATTTGATGACGATGGAATATTGGATTTATACAGGTCATTACCCGAACAGACGATACAATTCCACATACGATAATTCAAGTTGTATGCTAACGTTACCTAGTCAGGTCAAGAGCAGATGGCATTCCAGCCAGCAGAATGGTCCAGGGCGGACGCGGCGTGCACATCCGCTGCAGCGGCGCCCTCAAGAGACCATGCACCGGCCACCAGTCACCACGGTCCCAAACACCACCGATATCACATTCACCGTACACTAGGGACAACCAGACACGTCAATGTCGCAGTGTCATGGTTCGTCGCCTGTTAACTGACCCCGATAGATAACGGTGACGCAAACCGTTTGCCAACTCGGGATCGCGCTACAACCTCGGTCACAACTTTCCGGATAGTGAAATAGAGGATAAAAATCACGCTCTTTCTGCACCTCCAATTAACGGACGAGGAACGAGGAAGCGTCGTGTCAATTATAGTGTCGAAACGAACACTGTGGAGAATCCGCGCGCGACTAGCATCACGGAGCGGCGGGAAGCGATTTCGAAAGAGCAAAGTAATAAAAATATTAAAGCAATAAAAGGGCAGAATCGAGAGCGGCCGGATTTTTCTACAAACTTTTAGGGGAGTCAATAATTAGAGGGAGCGACTGCCTGAGCGGAGTGAATAAGGGTTGTTATGGCGTAGGGTCGATAAACTTTTGGATGAAGGTTTTTTTTTAACAAAGTTATTCGGGCATCGGGAAATAGAGTAGTCGGTATATATGGAAGTTGGGGTGAAAGTGAAGTTTAAGGGTATGTTCACGATGGCGATGCGCGATAGATTGCGCGGGGCGCGAGGCGCGCACGTTCGGTGTGTCGCTCGATGTCGAACTGACGGCTGGCAGCGGAGCGCCGAGCGCCAGCCGCGTGTGGCTCAGACGAGCGCTCCGCCCCCGCGCATCCCGACCATGTGCCCGAGCCCTATGATGGCGTGCCCTAGCCACTCCACCAAGTGCCGAGACGTGACACGAAATTCATCAAAACATGAAAGGTTTCTTTTCCGTCTCTGACTGAATAACCATTCTCCCGAAACAGAAATTGAATTTGGTTTAGAACTTATCGCATACCAGACGCCGCCCACTAGTGTGTGTAATGAGATTTCCATTCAATCAGAAATATAAAAGTGAGAATCGAAACCGAATGAAGTCCCCTAGTGCCGAGGGTGGGCACTAGTTCGAGGATTATGGATCTGTCAGTGGTATCGCTATTTTGTCACTCCCGACAGCGTGGCACGTACGGAAAACATTGCCCATAAACCACTCCGTTATTGGGCATCGCGTACTGGATCATGGGATTCACTAAATAATAATGGACTTTTCTAGAGAACAAAGAATAGCATTCTTCACAACATTTTGAAATACTTTACTGAACACAAATTTCATACCATACGACATAAGCTCAGAACTATATAAGTAAGTACTCAAAGTTCCATTCAGAGTTAGAAGTTGATCTAAAAAGAACAATGAATAGGTTATTCATTTTATTTTTGCTTATAACGCTTAGCTGATTTTTAAAGTAAACCTATTCAAAAGGTTAAATGTTGGTTAAAGCTTTAAAATATAAATCACAATTCAGGCAGAGTGGTAAACCATTTTTAACTTTATTTTTGGTAGACGCGTAAAACGAAATAAAGCAAAATGGCAAACCGAGGTGCGAAGGGAAACAAAATAATTTATTCACATTGAAATTGTCGCGTAATTTCATAACTGAATGGAAGATAATGTTAAATGGGTAATTATTATGTAAATCGGTGTTTCCAATCGTTCACGCCCCGCCGCAATCGTAATTAGTGCTGATAATTAAATACTCCTTTCTGGGAACCGCCCAGAGTGAGCCAAGGTTAGCTCACGAGATGCTAAATCGATCGTGCTACACGTTAATATCAAATTATGCAACAAACGTACTAAAGCAAAATTAATCAGACCGATTAAATTTAAAACAGTTCTCACAGTTAATAATAAGCCTGAAATCAATATTGACGTCACAGAATTTAATGATTTGAATTTTCTCCCACGCGGCGCTACGCTATCTGTATGTAAAATGTAAACACTTAAGCGAATGAGGTTATCGTAGATTAAATTAAAACGTAAAGTGGGACTCGCGCGCAAAAACGGACTGACCAAATATTTTGGGACCACAGATATATTTGTGCTTGCGAGTCCGAAATTAAAGAATGGACGTGAACAAACGTGCAGGAAATGGATCTTCCGTTTAAATAAATATCTTATATGGCTGTCGCTCTGCCCTGGTTTCCAACTCTATCTTCCGCTAGATAAAGAAAGCATTTTATGTAACACCAGGAAGAGTGATGGAAATTTTCCAGCGACCGAGGGAGTGTGAGATACGATCTTTATCACGCGGTCCCTCAGGCGTATCGCTTTCGGTTCTTGTCCTTTTAATAGCCACATTAATGTTGCAGAACGCAAATTGCGGTTCGCAATATCGCGGTCAAGATTGAATGAATCGAACAGAACCGATATTAGTAAAGTAGCTATTTGAACGCCGAAAAAACGAGCAAAAATGCGATATCGAAATAATGAATCACAGTATTCCATATGGCACCAAAACAAAATCAGTCAGGTCACTGTGCGACGAACGAATATGGTAGGTGTTACTTGAGCGTTAAAGGCGGTAGCAACATGTACACATTTTACAGATGGTATAATCGGTGACCTTTTCGTACGACGAGAACGTTGATGAAATACACAATGCAGTTGACAAGGTGAAATTCTGTGTGAACGGAGTGAACGGCGCGAAACTAAAGGATGCTTGGAGAGGACGCATTGAACTGAGTAAAACCTTGTTCCTACTACACCGTTGCCCAATACTAAAGTTTAAGTTATGACCACTGCTTAATCACTGGCCATTAAGATGATTAAGGTTTTAACGACTTTGGTAACTTACTGGACCGTTCAAGCCGTTTGCGTTTTACCTCAATATGTACTATGGCAATGACTTGGTTCAGATTATTTAGGTAGCGTTAGATTAAACACTCATGGAAATATGTATAATGTATATTTAAGATTTTCGTGTAGTGTTTAGTCTTGAGAGAAAATGTAATCTATTTCATTATTCACACCGGCCCTTCTTAGTTCACATAATAAAATGAAGGCATACATTCATACATTTAAAAAAAACATTTTGTTAACGATACATATCTGAATTATGCAAGTTTGCTGTTATACGTATGCAATGTACATTACGCTTCAAAGTACATAGTTTGTTTAACACCGGTTTAAAGAGACAGAATTTGTCTAAAACCAATGAAAACCTCTCCGCACCTCACGTAGGCAGCTTCACAACCTCGAATGTTATTTAGCCTTCAAGTCTCCTTACTGCAGTGTCGCGAGGTGGGATTGCGAAAGTTGACAGCACCGTACGTGAGCTGATTGCAGAGGGCTCGCCTTTTTGTATTCTGCTGCTTTGCATTTCAGTTAACATTATCTACATAAAACTTACGCGCTTAATGCCAACATTTAATTATGTTATAAAGTTTTTATGGAAGCACTTTTCTCTCGAGTCTTATGGCCCGTATCGTCTGCTGCTGCTCGCGATAGTTAGACGGCACCATTAAAAGTATATTGGGAACGGACCAGTCGTAGAGATAAGCCAGAGCTCACTCCACCCTGATGATATCATAAGAAACAGTCGTGTGTCGATAATTGCATACCCTTCGGATCCTTGGAGTTGGTTAATGGGTTCGGTAGTAACAATGCGACATTACGACCCACTTGGGTTACCTACACAAATAGCGAATTATGTCCATACACGTCAAACAAACGGGCGCTCCAGCAAGGTTGCGGTAACCGAGTTGATGGCGCAACTAACAAGAATACTACATATTAACACAAGCCACACGACAACCTCTGGAAATTCTAAGAGAACTGCTCAGGTAATGTGCGTTTTATTTAAATGCAGAGGCGAAAAGCTCATCCTGGTTGGCCTTGCCACGTTACGCATGGAGGTGGTATGCCGATACTTTCAATTTTTGTGCTTTCAACGAGAGAAATGATAAAATAATTGCCATTGTAATTTTAACCAGTAATATCGCTACTGCGTATTATTATCTTTTCTCAACAATAAATTGGTTACAGCCTTACAGTTCTGACATTTTTATTAAATTCGGTGTTCCACCCTAACTTTTCATTAAATTGTCGACTAAAAATTGGTACACGGAAGTCTAGCAACTAATTTTATCATACATCAATTAATGTTTTAGTCCACAGCATTCTCATTACCCAACAACAAGTCCTAACCGACTATATTCTGTGATTGTCTTTCCAATGTCACGTTCACGGACCTTAGCGCCACTTTGGATAGCATTTTGGAATAAAAGACATGAAATAGAAAGTGATATTTATAATGCAGGAAATAATTTGGTGAACACAAAACACGGCCTTAGAGTTACACGAGTACCAAGCTTAGGTAGGCCATTCATCGAGAAAACAATTAATCTTCGTCCAAACGGCAACTTGATAGGCCCAATGCCTGTAGGAATCGTGTTGCGGAATCTTATTAAATATCTATAGGCTAGTGGAGTTATTGTTCACCAGTCATTGTTATAATTAGTCATTAATAATCTGTCTTGTCAGCGTTGGCTGTGATTAATAAGCCTAGATAATGTTTAACAGGGCCGGCCCGTCAAAAACGAGCCTAGTGGCCAAAACCGCAATTTATAATAATGAAAAGTTTCGTAAACCGAGCAACATACAACAATATTAGCTAGCTTTTAAGACCAACAAATACATGAATGTAAGACGCGTATTCTATATTTAATTTAATTATAGCCATTAAGTCTAATGTCATTATGTATTAGAAATAAATACCCGCTGGCTGTTCTACAAGTCTTTATAAATTACATAGCCTAGACGTTATAGGTGTCAAATCACGTCAAAGTTGTGGGTATGCATTACATTATACAACCTCGAATAACAAAATTGTTTATTAAAAATAATTACCCATCTAGCACTGGAATGTGTTGAGGCGAAGACAACATTATGGATGGTCGGAATAGAATACCTGATCAATTTGTGCTTTAATTTATGGCTACAAGCGCTTAAATGCCACAAGCTTCGTATGAGCGCCGTCGACAATCTCCTAGATCGAGAATGTAGACTGGAAGTTATGACAGAAATGTAGGCGCTTCAAACGTTTCATAGAATGCCTTCCCAAGAATGGAACATGAGATGAATGGTCTCCCAGGGAGGTATAAATAGAAGCGGGGGGTCGTCGTCACCTAGAGCAGAGTTTACACAAATAATTTTAGTTGATAATCGGTGGTTATTTCAGGTGGGGAGGTTGAACGGCCTGCTAGACGGGCTCAAGGCCTAGAACAGCTCACAGCAGCAGTGGTGAACCGTCCGACGGTTCAAGGGCGTCTCAGGTGAATGCCACTAGGCAAGTTTTTTCTCAACATCGAAAATTCAAAACCCGCTTACGTGACGACTGGTCCTATCGAAGGCGGATGAACATCGACCGTCGCTAATATCTAATAGCTTCGACTTAGGTTCCGAGCAGCCAAATTCGGGTGAATCCACTTCGCGTGCTGTTAAACATGCATGCATGCATCAATAACCCACTCACGATGGCATAAATGCATTCGAATTTTAAATTATACTCAATTTGGTATACCTAACTTGGGTAGGCTGATACAAAGGGATTATTTGATTAGCAAAACTATTCTAAAATATTTTCGGTAATCAATTTTTAAACACAATTTGAACACAGATGAGAAATGTACAAATAATTTGACTAAATAGTTTCATAAATTACGCGTTTATTAGTAGATTTACACTTAACTTAGAGAATAAATATCCCTCTTAGTATCTGCTATAAGATAATTATTTTAACCCATATTGACCCTATGCTCTCCGTTTATCTTTACATTTCAAAGATATAGTAAAAGAGGCGGAACAAAAGGAGCTCAGTCCACCCTGCCGCATCCTTCTGTGCCTGTCACGTGATATTAAGGTGATGGTTTAGTCTACGATACTATGAATTAGCACTACCAATTACGCGATATTTCCAGGTGAACATTGTACATGAAACTGCATCGAAATATAGGGAACTCGGACCACCATTTAATCGCGGTAAATATCCCATAATTGATATAGTGTAAACCGTGTTAGCTGAACACAATTTTTACCGAACTACTCGTTCCTAATTATTATCTGTTCCCGATTAACTAATTTCGTCTTACAGTGACCAAGATGCAAATACGATAAACATTTTTATTTCTGACTAGCAAAACGCCTAACGATTTCTCCTGTGCAGTTCCCGATACCTTTACTTCCCTAATAAAAAATAGACTATGTCTTTTTCCAGACCATTCAGTAGTATTTCGCGTGAAAGAGTAACAAAATTACGTATTTATAGTATTAGTAGAGAAATAAAAAATAAAACAGAAAAAGGACATTTCACAACGGAACAAGAGCGACAACGATCCACAAAACAAACGTAACAGAACCGAGCCGGTTTACGGTCTTACTTTCACGCCGTAGACGTTTTCTCTCTATCCCGGAGAAAAATAAAAGGAATTCTCGGTAAAAGATAACAAGTTACACCTGCGGGGGAGGCCGGGTAACTAGCTATAACTAGGTAAAAGCGTAAAACCTTTGTTCTTTCTCGTCCGAGGACCCCGCTCGACGAAAAATTATCTTTTTACTTTTTTTGCTGAGTCGCTCCCGGTGCGGACTGCCTGAGCAGGTAGACTGCTGAATATAATAAGCGTTTGCTTGTGCTATACGAATATATACGGTACACGTTAAAGGAGCCCCCAGACGGTTTAAAGCGCTTGTCGATTAAATTTCACGTGAAACCTAACAATTTTGAATGTTGCTTAAAATTGTTCAATGATATTCTACTTTGTACCTAGATAAAATTGACATTAAAACTTTTTTGAAGGTAATAATAAGTTATAAGTATTTTTGTTGGACCGGGGGACCCGTACAAAATACAAATAGGTAAGTAACTGGCGGTGGACATTTCACACAAAACACCATTAGACCTCAAACTAAGCAAAGATTACTACTATGGGAGCCAGATAGCTGATATAATACTTATATAGTTTGTAAATACATACTTATTACACATAGAAACAAACACCCAGACACAGAAAAATATTTGTATTGATCACACACATATTTGCGTTGGATAGGAATCGAACCCAGCGTCGCAAGTAGACTCACAACCAACTAAGCCACGAGATCAGTCAATAGTATTCAGTGTATATATGTGATAGTAAACACAATAGGAATAAACGAGATAGAAAAGAACGAATAATTATAATTTATAGGGTAATTAGTACATACTATACGTACTTTATGAATGAAAAATGACCAGAATTCAATGAAATATTCCTGAAGCATTTTTCCTGTTACTTGATACAAAGGATTTTATAATCATATAAATTATGCTAGATATTTTTGTAATGGAACTAAACAATATATACTATATAACTAAATAGAAACTAAACAATGAATATGTAAGTATATGACTTTTATTAAACACTAGCAGCGGCCCGCGGTTTTACCCGCATAGTTCCCGTTGTTTTTCCTATGGATATGGATATAAGTAGCCTGTGTGCTCTTTCAGAGTATTTATCTAACCGTGTTCAAATTTCACAGACCAATCCGTCCAGACGTTACGACGTGATTGAGCAACAAACATCCAAATATTGACATTATTATGATTTGTTTCACATTATTTTCTTTGCTTAGTTTGGGGTTAGGTGGTGTTGTGTGTGAATTGTCCACCAATACTTATTTATTTTTTAACCAAGTATCTCCGCTTTGAAAAAGGTGTTGTCTTATACATAAATATATGAATTGTTTATTTGTCTAAGTGTCATCATCATCATCAGCCTATCTTAGTTCACTGCTGGACATAGGCCTCTCCCATGGCTCGCCACTCCGCCCTATCCTCGGCTATACGTCTCCATCCACTGCCTGCTGTCTTCCGTATATCGTCACTCCATCTAGTCTCAGGGTGTCCTACACTACGTTTACCGATTCGTGGTCTCCACTCAAGAACACGTCTACTCCAACGGTTATCGGTGCTGCGACAGATTTGGGCGGCCCATTGCCACTTCAGTTTGCTAATGCGTTGAGCTATGTCGGTTACCTTGGTTCTCTGACGGATCACTTCGTTCCTAATACGATCCCTTAGAGCTCTGCCTCACTAGGTCGCCATGGCGACGTCGCCAATTTGGAAGCGTTGCCACAAGCGACAGTTCCCTACGTGGCTTCTGGCTACTCTGGCGGCCTGGCGACGTTGCCACTAAAATCTACACGTGTAAACTGCACCTCCCTCACTCAGCCGCCATTTTGGACGCTCGCTCAAATATTTATTTGTATTTGATATTGAAAAAAATTAGTGAGAGGGATGCACCCATAGTTTCCTTTTTTTCTTCTTTTCTTTTTCCATTTTTCTGCAACATACATAACTAAGAAGTGCAATTTCTTCCACGTTCGTTCCTGAGGACGGTAAACGAATGACTGTCGAGACGCCATGGCCACTCAACATGGCGACCCTAGGTTGCTAGAAGAAGCCAGACTTGCGCCGCCGGCGACGTCGCCATGGCAGCCTAGTGAGGCAGAGCTCTTATAATAAATAATATAATAAATAAACTCCAAGCATAGCTCTCTCCATAATGTCTAAGTGTAAAAAATCTAAATCAATATCAGTTAGTCCGTTCGGGAGTTACGATGCTACATACAAGGCACTTTAATTTATCATTGTATGGAAAGCGATTCGGTAAAGCAAAACCATTTTTTGGAAACATGTTTTACTCATGGCCTACGTTTGCCATAATGCTGCAATTTTTTTGATACAGTGAAAAGTTACGACATCTTCGAATCTTTTTAAACGACATCAAAAAAGGAGGTTCTTAATTAGTAGGATTTTTTTTATTGAATTCGAATCGATGTTTTTTTTTGTTTTAAAATGTACTTTTCAAGTGGTCATTACATGTGTACATTTAAATTTTATCGATATAGGTTAAGAGGAACAGGTATACAAAAATATGAAAAATCTAAAAAATGTGTACATCGATGATATTTTCGTCTGCTCCTGGTTTTACGAGTTGCGATTAAAATAGTTTATTCCGTTATTTAGGCTATCAAATGCAATAATCGAATCGTTTTGGTGTCTTAATTGCAGATAATTAGATAAGATAACGCTTAAGAGAGCGCCTAGTGCCAGAAAACGAAAAAAGGACATTTTCGACGCCGCTCACTGAAGTTAAGAAACTAAAAACTATGACAAAAAATATTGACGTGTGGGTACAATCAAGAAGAAGCACGATAAACGAATAGAATTTTAAAAATAGATCAGAGTTTTTTACAATAAAAAAATAAAAATGACACCGAAAAAGCCGTTTTAATTCGAGTACTCGAAATTATCAGCGATGACCCCACATTATTTTTTGGTAATAAAATTCCTAATTGTATTTTCTAGTAAAGTAACCGAACACTTCTTTAAATGTATATTTAATTATTGAGTAACTAAATAAAACTTGGTCAAAAATGGACTCCTGATTTAATATTGATTTTTCCTCCAAACTGTGTCATGCTATTCTCGACTTTATGTAAATCGCATTAAGAAACGCGTCGTGCGGGTGAAAACTAATTTTTCCCTGGCATTAGGCGCACTCTTAACGCGCAAAAAATAAACTTTTCAGTTTCACTCATATTTGTCTTCTTCGTCCACAACACGGTGGACCATTAATTTTTTTTAAACTTTTGTAGATTTACACTTGACTGCCATCTCGCCTGATGTTAAGCGACGATGCGGTCTACGATGGAGCGTGTTGGAGATTGCATTCTCCCAGGAATTCATCGCAGCCCGTAAGTAGTAGCTAAATATTACATAATGCATATTTATGTCCGGACACCTGCAGGTATGCTACATGATATGCACGGGAGGTTTGCAGCCACATTCTGTTGTCTAGAGTCCGTTTCATATTAGTTTGGATAAGAAGCTCACTTTATGTTCCCGTAACTGGGACTCGGGGCTTCATTTCACACAAAACTGAAAACTGCTTTAGCCGCGATCAGCATTTTTGGTAGGGGGAAAAAACTCATGGGTCTGCGTCTCCGACATGCTAACGTCGGGTAGTGGCAGCGGCGTAGCGTTGGACCGGCGGTGGAGCGGGACGTGCGCGTAAAGGCTTCGCGCAGTTCGCGCCGCGACCGCGACATGAGACCGTAGACCGCGACAGGCACTTGAGATTATAGAATTGTATGGGCGCCAGTTCGTGCCGCGACCTGGGGCCCATACAATTCCATAATGTCAAGAGCCTGTCACGGTCTCCGCGCGAAACGCTACTTTTAGGAGATTTTCGGGTGGGTGAAATCTTGTGATCTCGCGTATCTCGCTAGAGTCGGCCACATTTGCACGTGTGCGTTGTCAGGTTGTCACTGATAGGCTGATACGCATACATATACAATTACTAGCTGTTACCCGCGACTTCGTCCGCGCGAAATAAATACCTATTTTTATACCCAGACACATTTACGGTTACTAAAAACAGCTTATAATAACACAATTTCATCAAAATCGGTTCAGTTGTTTAGGTGTGAAAGTGTAAGACACATTCTTCCCCCATTTCAACTCCAATTTCATCCCCATACAGTTCGAAATTACAAAGTTGCTAGAACAAACATTTATTGGCATCGTGCCATGTGCCTATATAATGAGTTTCATGGTTTTATCTTCATCGGTTGGGATCTTCCATGTTGACATTCATCCCCCATTTTCACAACCCCAATTTCACCCCCGTACAGTCCGAAATTACAAAATTGCTAGAACAAACATTCGTTTGCTTCGTATCAAGTGTCTAAATTCAGAGATTCATGGTTTTATCTTCAACGGTTGAGAAGTTCCATATTGACATTCATCCCCTATTTCTACCCCAATTTCATCCCCGTACAGTTCAAAATTACAAAATTGCTACAAAAAATATTTATTTGCTTTGTGTCAAGTGTCTATATATACCGAGTTTCATGGTTTTATCTTCAACGGTTGAGAAGTTCCATATTGACATTCATCCCCCATTTTAACACCAATTTCACCCCCGTACTTAAATATTTAATTGCTTCGTGTCAAGTATCTACATACAAAATTTGATAACGTTGAAAATGACGAATTTTCATACAACCGTTCATCCCTTGTTTCACCCTCTTAGGGGTTGAATTTTGCAAAACCCCGTCTTAGCGAGCGCTTACGTGCTAAAATGGACCTCCATGCAAAATTTCAGATTCCTAGCATTTGTAGTTTCTGAGATTCCTTATATATATTATAGATTATAGATAGATACACACGTTGCGCGTGTAATGACTCACTGATGTGTGCGTGCCAGCCTGTATGTGATAGCGCACACGTGCATATTATGTGGCCGACTCGATGGACACAGTTTTGGTTTTAGCGAGACTACGTCCGACTTTTTAAGCTATTGCATAGCTTTTATCGCGGGCCTGGAGACCGATTGTTACTAATGGTGCATCTCTTTCTTATGTTCACAAAAAAAGAGGGAGGGAAGACTGTCACGCCGTCCTCCCCACTCGGTCATTCGACTTTCAATCTTATGGTTTTACATTTACAGACTAAATGCTCTTAGCAGTGTTGCCAACTTAACGGATTTCCCGTGATACGTAGTGGATTTGAGTACGTAGAGAACGGGAAAATAACTTTCTAACGGCTATTATCATAGCATATTTTGGAAAAGGTATATCAATGAAGCAATAATGTCAGCGTAAAAGCTCACTAGCTCACTATTTAATCAATTTTAGGGATTTTTAATTTAACTTAAGTTTAGGGATAAATATTTTGAGTAGATGGAACACTGATTTCGCGACGTTTAAAATTTTTGGATGTACATGAATGTCAATGTCACTAAATATGAATAAACAAAAAAGAAAGTGCCTAAAAGCAAAATATACTAGTGAAAAAGCTGAAAATCTTCATGTTCCAAGAAGCGTGCTATAATTGAGATGTTTTGGCTTAACAATATGGAATCTGGATTTACTAAAGGGAATAGGTAGTTCCAATTTACCAAAGAAGGCAAACTTTTTTGCAATCAAGAAACAAAGACTTTTGTAGTACAGAATAATTCATGAACGTGAAAACATCTTTGTAAGTACAGTTTTACGTTTAATACTATTTACCTATGTATAATACATAAAGCAGCCTAGTACATAAATATGTAATAGATGATTTTCGGCTTAGAACTTCATCTTTAACACTGTTTACAAAGTTAGGTTATGTGCGTAAAATATAATAAGCGTTTGTTTGCTTGTTTCAGATCTTCAAGATTATCTTATGCGATGATGTTGGATATGTCCAAATAAAAAGAGATCTAAATGTGTGTACTGTCAAGTGTCGCGTATGTCCTGAACACAATAAAATATGAAACAGCCTTGGATATGGGATAAGGAGCAGCTTCATCTGAAAATACCTGTGCCTATGAAAAATCTGTGGAAGAAGCTACAGCCAAAGGCTGCGGACAGGAACTATGTTTTCATATTGCAAAAGAAAGCAATCCATGGTTTATATAATTTATCAGCTAGAGAATCAGTACGGGAGATTTTCACCACATAACAACTTTAGTATGATAGCAATGAAGGGATCATTCTACATATATTTATCAATGTATAATGTGTATCCACTAACCCACACTGGGCCAGCGTGGTGGATTATGGCCTTAACTCTCTCCTTGCGAGAGAAGGCCCCGAGTCCCAGCAGTGGGAACGTTTAGTGGGCTGTTGATGTTGTTGTTGTTGAATGTATGTAAGAAAAAATCAAAGTCAATGGCAGAAATTAAATCTGAATCCTAAAGCACACCATAAACACAAAATTGTATTTCCTACGCTTCTATATTTTTGCAATCCCTGCACAAGCTCTCAATGAAATCAAGTTTAAAAATGAAATAAAAACCTATTGAGCAAGGCAACAAAGTCAAGTGTTAGTCAAAGTTAAAGATAACATATGGAAGAGAAATGTGTTGAAATTGGAATCTTGTAGTAAGGTAAAATAGCAGATTTATAAAACTTTTGGTGTAACATTGTTTGTACTCAATCATGTACTTAGTATACTGTATAAATATTGGTGGACAATTCACACACAATTAACTGCTTTAAATTGCTGAGGCTCCTTTACAGCTGCTTATATTAATTTTTACCTTAGTTATTTTATCTTATTATGTACACAGATTCTTTGATTTTTTGTGAATGACGTTACCACATGTTCTTATGGATTTATGGTTCGAATAAATGAATTGAATTGAACAGGAAAATAAAAAAAATTAAACATTAACAGTTGTATAATGAAGTAATAATAAACTAATAAAAATAATCTTATGTTGTTGAATTAGACTGGCGAGCAAATTAGAAGCCATGAGCTTAGTGGGTATAGTAGCTCTGCCTGCGAAGCTGAGGGTTGTGGGTTCGATTCCCACCCAGTGCAGTATTGTGCAAACATTACTGTGTTCCGGTTTGAAGGGCAATGTTTCCAGTGAAATTACAGGGCATACAGATAATACATCTTATATCTCTGGGTGACGAGCGCAGTGCAGTGCTGCAGGTAATAATTTGGACTCTTCATGTTCCAAAAGCAGCGTGTCACTGTGCTGTTATGTGGCAGGCATGTTGCTTACCATCAGGCACATGTCCTGCTCGTTTATAATATAGAGTGATGAGTCACATTATAAAAAAAATATGTTTGCACTGTGGCTGGGTGTTTCTTCATATTTTATCTATCTATATAAATATAAATCAATGCCACTTTTCATTGTTAGTAAACTCCTCCTAAATGGCTGGACCGATTTGAATGTTTTTTTTGTATATATTATATTTGGGTAGGACCCTGGAAGGTTTAGATTCACAAATCAGCTCGGCAGATGGCGCTGCAGTTGATATCTAGGTTATTATTCGAGCGAAGCCGGAGCGGGCCGCTAGTCTTCTATAAATACAAAAGCGAAAGGTCACTCATCAAGGAATCTCAGAAACTACAAATGCTAGGAATCTGAAATTTTGTATGGAGGTCCCTTTTAGCACGTAGGCGCTCACTAAGACGGGGTTTTGCGAAATTCAACCCCTAAGAGAGTGAAACAAGGATGAACTGTTGTATGAAAATTCGTGATTTTCAAAGTTATCAAATTTTGTCTCTAGATACCTGATATGAAGCACTTAAATGTTTGTTTTATCAATTTTGTGATTTCGAACTGTATGGGGTGAAATTGGGGTTGAAATAGGGGATGAATGTCAATATGAAAATTCCCAACCGTTGAAGATAAAACCATGAAACTCTGTATAATATATAGACACTTGACACGAAACAAATAAATGTTTGTCCTAGCAATTTTGTAATTTCGACCTGTATGGGGATGAAATTGGAGTTGAAATGGGCGACGATTGTATCATACGCTTTCACATCTAAACAACAGAACCGATTTTGATGAAATTGTATTATTACCTTAATATTTATTTTGCACAGACGAAGTTGCGGGTAAAGCTAGTAGGAAGTATGTATTTAAAACTGTATAAGTATTATATCAGCTATCTGGCCGCCATAGTACAAGCTTTGCTTAGTTTGGGGTCAGATTTTCATGTGTGTGAATAGTCCACCAATATTTATTTAGTTAGTGTGATTAATTTTAAGAGAAGTATATGACAGTATGATGATGTAAGAGAGTTTGTTTGACTCATTTGATTTTGAGATTGTTTTGAATAATTGCTGTAAATAAGTGATATTTTGTACTTAATCTCTTTGTATAACTTTAACCTTAATGTAAATAAGTAGCATTTTGTATTAAATCTTTTGTAGAAATTTTACCTTGTAATGAGTTTATATTATTTTGTACTCAACCTTTCCAGCATTATGACATAGAATAGATTGATTATGATAAACACAAATGTGACTCAGACTCAACATTATCCCAAAAATACTGTAGAAATCAAATTTAAAAAAATATAATTGCATAAGTTGATAAAAAATGCATGCAATAGCTTTACCGCGGCAGTCCCCGAGTGCCACACGTCTTTTTTTTATACGTCCATAGTTATAAGTATTATCTATCGGTAGTCCCTATGACTGCATTTTTTTCCTAATTTAGGTAATTATATTCCTAATTAATTTTGATATAGCGTATGTTAATAAAAACATGCTTGCACGACTTGCACGCATATTTAATGAGTCTACGCGCTCCTTTAGGCGGCGTTGGTAGAACGTACTTTATATATGTTGTACGTACGGCAACTTTTAAAAGCATTCTCTTGTGGGCTGTGGCTTGTTTCGAGCTTATACATAGTAACCGTAGCCTCGGTCGACGGCCTATTTAAAACGTATGCGAGGGATATTTACAGAGATACCTAACGTGGCTTAAAATATTTAATTTCGAAACACGGTGACGAATTTGTAGAGGCTGGTGTATGTCTATTTTAGGTTTTTTTATTTATTTATGGATAGCGGAGTTCGCATAAACACGCCCACTTTATGTTCCCACGTTGGAGAGAACACTTTTTTTTCTATTGGAATAATCGTAGCCCCAATTAGCAACATCGTTTTATAGTTGATGTTCCAAAGACTCGAACGAAGAGGTTACTTTTGGTAGGTACTTTTTGTTTATAGTAGATATAGTGACAAGACGAGCAGGACAGCATAACAGCACAGTGACATGCAGCTATTGGAACATGAAGAGTCCAAATCATTACCTAACATCGCACTGCGCTCATCACCCGGAGATATAAAGTGTTTTATCTCTTAGTAACTTATCTGGAAACATTGCCATTTAAACCGGAACACATTAATGTTTGCACACTAGTGCTTGGCGGCAGAATAACTGGCAAAATGTGATGCTACCTCCCCAGGCGGACTCTGCAAAGAGCCCTACCACTACCAAAACTCTACTTTCGTAATAAGAACATCCAAGTTGTGGAATATGATGACTGTACTATGAGTGGGTATTTCCCCGATGGGTATGATCTGAGTGTCCTTTCAATGAGGTTTTTTCAGAAACCACCATGAGTGAAAACATACTAAGTATGTGAATTGAAATTGAGATGTGCTTGGAAATGGAAATGTCTGTAACTAATGCTGCTATTTCAATTCTTCTTCTTTGATACAGTTTTCAGTGATGGGTTGTAGTTTCATTGGGGCATGTTCTTAGATATGTGTTACGGTGACAACTCACCAGGGTGCGCTGTAACAAACATTTTGTCTTTTTTGTATTTCAACGTCCCCAACGAAGCTCTGCCCCGGGGCCTCCACACCTCTGTTCGAGTCCGTCATACTTGACGGTAATACTCCAGAAGCGTGGAAAAGAGGTGTGGTGGTGCTCTTCTTAAAAAAAGGTGACAAGTGACAACACCTTGTTGAAGAACTACAGACCCATCTCAGTTCTGAGCCACGTTTATAAGTTGTTTCCGAGGGTATTCACGAATCGTCTCACACGCACAAGCCGGTTTCCGAAAAGGCTACAGTACCATAGACCACATCCATACGCTGTGGCAGATTATACAGAAAACCGAGCAGTATAATCGGCCACTATGTATAGCGTATGTGGACTATGAGAAAGCCTTCGATTCCATCGAGACCTGGGCAGTGCTTCAGTCTCTCCAGCGATGCCACATCGACTATCGCTATATCGAAGTGTTGAAGTGTATCTACAGCAAAGCCACAATGTCTGTCCGGTTACAGGATAAGTGCACAAAACATATCCAGCTACAGAAAGGCGTGAGACAGGGAGATGTTAATATCTCCGAAACTGTTCACTGCTGCGCTGGAAGATGTTTTCAAGCTACTGGACTGGAACGGATATGGCATCAATATCAACGGCAAATGCATTACTCACCTTCGGTTTGCCGACGACAAACATAGTCATTGTGGCGGAATCCCTGGAGGACCTCGATGCTATGCTCAGGGACCTCAGTAAAGTATCCCAACAGGTAGGTTTGAGGATGAATATGGACAAGACGAAGGTCATATCAAATGTTCATGTCTCACCTGTACCGGTTATTGTTGGGAGTACCACACTCGAAGTTGTTGACGAATACGTCTACATGGGTCAAAAGATCCAATTATGTAGGTAGATCCAACTTTGACAAAGAGGTCCAGCGAAGGATCCAACTCGAATGAGCAGCGTTCGGGAAACTTCGGCACATTTTTGAGTCCAAAATACCCCAATGCCTAAAGACGAAAATCTTTAACCAGTACGTGTTGCCAGCGATGGCTTATGGAACTGAGACGTGGTCCTTAACTGTGTTCCTCATAACAAAGCTCAAAGTCACACAGCGAGCTATGGAGAGAGCTATGCTCGGAGTCTCTTTGCGCGACAGAATCCGTAATGAGGATATTCGCAAGAGAACGAAAGTGGCCGACATAGCTCAAAGAGTAAGCAGGCTGGCAGGAAGTGGCAATGGGGAGGCCACATTAATTTTCATTTCATCGCTCGCAGAACTGACAACCGATGGGGAAGAAAGGTTCTCGAGTGGCGACCACGAACCGGAAGACTCAGTGTTGGACGGCCTCCCACTAGATGGACAGATGACCTCAGAAAGGTCGCTGGAACCGCTGATTGCAGGTTGCGCAGGACCGTTCGTTGTGGAAATCTAGGAGGGAGGCCTGTGTTCAGCAGTGGACGTCTTGCGGGTGATGATGAATAACTATATAATGATTTCTGATAAATGAATATTTCTTTGTAAATAAATTGAAATTTCTGTGAATAAAAGGAAAATGTCAGCTGTCTAGCTATCACCGTTCTTGAGATACAGCCTGGTGACAGACGGACGGACGGACAGCCAAGTCTCAGTAATAGGGTTCCGTTTTTACCCTTTGGGTGTGGAACCCTAAAAAAGATATATGCTCACAATTTTCTTTGCCTGATATGCTCATTTCATCACTATCCGTATATTTAAAAAAAACTGTTAAATTTTCTTGCTTCAAATTTTATTATTTTTTATTCTTTTTTAGGGTTTCGTACCCAAAGGTTAAAAATGGGATCCTATTACTGAAAGTTTGCTGTATGTCCGTACGTCCATCTGTCACCAGGCTGCATCTCAAGAATGGTGATAGCTAGACAGTTGAAATTTTCGGAAATGATTTACATAATTATATTTCTATTGCTGCTATAACAACAAATACTAAAAATAAAATAAATATCTAAGGGGGCTCCCATACGACAAACTTGATATTTTTCCTCTTTCTTGCTAAACTAAAGATTAGGTTACAGATAATAGTACGGTACCCTTTGTACATGAGTCCCACTTGCACTTGCCTGGTTATTTATAGGTACTTATATTTAATAGGTACTTGTCTGAAAAATTATAAATTGAACTGTGATAGGTAGTCAGAATTTGTGTCCAATAATTAGTTCTTGTATGCAATTACAGAGATGAGATTATAGACATACACTATTCACATTTGCCAGGAAGAGATTGCTTTAAGCAATACGGCTGCCTATTAAAATGTCTAGCTTAAAATAGTTCTAAGGTTTCTTTTGAAGACTTTCTCCTTTCATGTGGTTTGTAACAATGAGTTTTCTAATCTTATATTGAAAACAAATCAAAAAGGATTTAACTAATGATATGCAAGCAAGCAACATTAGCTGATATCCCTGTTTCATGTAGTATCTAAAATTAAAAGTGATTAGCTTTTAACTCAATGTTTTATTATGTAATGTTTTTACAGAGATGAATAATAATGACAGTTTGTGTGACCTTATCGCTAATAACCTCTGTATGTGTTCCAGGCAGTCCTTGAAATGAAAATTAGAGGCAAAGTAAGAACATGGCGAGCAACCAAGAATAAATAAATAAAAAACAACTTCTGAAAGTTATCACAGTTACAAATATCAACATCTTTTATCAACTAACTAGGATGCATGAAGAAAGCTTCAAAAGGTTATATAATATACTAGCGGCCCATTCCGGCTGCGCTGAGATATAGACTATTAATCGAAATAAAAACTATCCTATCTCTCAAGTTGGACCAAACTGCTCACGGTGTGCCAATTTAAAATCGGTTAAGTAGTTTAGGAATCAATCGCAGACAAACATCGTGACAGGAGATTTATATATAATATATTAAGATATGTACAGTATTACCAAACAAAATAAGACAAATGTACAATTAATTTATATTGGGAGATTGATAATGATAGCAGTTATAGTGGGAATAGTTAAGTAATCAATACAACAAATAACATGGAGAATTTGTTTTCTTCTTTTTTTGAAAAAATTTTTACGCTACAGGAAATTGAAACTACTTAAGAATTTTGTACACATTTTACTGTACATTGTCACAATTATACAAGTACTGTACATAAGTAGCCTTTTGGTGATTTAAATTTGAATTAAAATTTAATTTGGTTGAATGATAGACATTGTTCTTTATGTATGGACACAGTTATGTTAGAATTTATTTACTTTACATGCAATACGAAAATTTTATACAGGTACTGGCCAAGTTATTTATTTTCTTATTTTTTATGCTGCTCATTATCACCAAGATCATGACTCTGCAGCCTTCACCAGAAGTAGCTTGGACCCTGACCCTGTTTTTTTGTAAAAAAAAATTAACTTAACAAGTCATTAGAAATAAGTAATAAGATAATAAGCTACTGGTGCTACAAAAAATACCTCCAAATAATAATAAAAAGAAGGGAAAAACCTTTAGTGACTGGCTGAGACTGATGATGATGACTGCCTGTTATAACATCTCTGAACACTCTTGCAAGACCATGGACATGACCACAATATTTTATTGTACAATTTTATAAGTTGCCTGTTATGTACAAGTAGATGTGCAACTTTGTAGTAACTAACACAAATGAATAATTTATGCTATTGGTTTAATGTGCACAAAGAAATATGCACATGCAAGCAAATGCACAATTATGAACAACCTCCACGAGATAAACCAATTATAAAAGGTTAGACTGGTATGATAACCTTTTGTGTTCAAATTATTTTGTAAGGTTTTTCGTTTTTTTTTATCATTGTTAGATTTGATCACCACTGCCCCGATATTTAGCGACTATGCAGTCTATGATGAAGAATTTGCTTTGTTAGGAGGAACAGATTACCACACGGGTCACGGACCCTCAAGTCTGCAGAGTTGCTAAATTTAATATAAAAATCTGTTTATTAGTCTTTGTAAAATCAATCACGAAAGTAAGTCGTTTAAATTGATATTTTTTGTATGTTTGAAATAATAGACTCGCTGTTCGACAGAGATAGGATTTAAGAACACTTTTATTTATCATAGGAACCTTACTTTACTTTGTTTGTTTTACATAAAAAAACTCATGCTATTCATGTAAAAAGTTCAATTGAATATTGAACAATAAACTTTATTCATCACAATAAATATTACAATTATTTGTTAAAATGCCATTTTTTTTAAATTGCCTATTTAGGATTGACTAACGAGATAAACATTAGTCAAATAAATAGGTAGTAGCCCATATACCTATTAGATGAGATAATAATTACATTGCTAAGTAGTATTATTAACACATGGTGGCGTTTCCAAGTTGTACAGTAAGCCCCTTCTAATCGCGAAGGTATTATTTATAAGGTTTATATTTACGTTTTATTCTAAAATAAATAAATAAATACATTTTGGTATTTACACCAGTCTCACTATCAATTGAAACTTTGGATATTATAGGTATATATCGGTGAAATACAGCCGTATATGGGTGATTTTTTTTGTTTCCATTTCGGTCTGTAGGTATCTCAAACAAAGCAGTCAGGTTACATTCTAATTTATCGACCCATGTGCACCGCGTTGTTCCGAAAAAAACGATGCCAGCAGATCGATATTTATATATCTTTGGGGGTCGTGGTATCTGTCCGATGAAAACTTTGGGGTGCTCATAGTAAACGATCGATTTTACATTTTTGGGCAGCTGGGGCGACGCTACAAACAATGAAAACATTTTTTTACCTTCTTTTACGTGACTCCACGGTGCCGCTTTAGTTTGCCGATGCTGACTATACTTATTCACAGCACTTATCATCACAATTCTCTAAATAGTTTATTACTAATTCTACCATCAAAACATTAATTAAAAGTGGAAAAGTTGAAATAAACAAAATTCACAGCGACTAAATTTTAGACAAGCTGGGGTTCGGGGGAGACATGACACAAATCACAAAACAAACCAATAGAAAAAGAGAACAAATAAAAATGTGTTGTACGCATGCGTAGCGCTTGACTTTGTCGGTAAAACAGTATAAAATGATATTATTGACATCGCTAGGAATGCGAATTTGAATTTACGAGCCCTATTTTTGTCGTCTCAAGACAGCACGAAAAGCAAGATTTTCTGCAATTTACTCAAATTCGAGTTGGCCTAAAGGAATATACTGAAAACTCGTGAAACGAATTTTCAGTAAAAATACCATGTCCTTTAAGCTTCGAAATAACTGCATATTGACTCTGATTGTATTTTGAAAATGCAGTACGGCTAGCTGCAGTAACGTACGATATTTTTAAGACCATCACACATTAACATCTCAACAGCGCTTTGCAACCCTGACCCACATGTCACCGCTCTTGCCATCCCACCTCACGAGCTGTGCCCACACCCCTGCATTTTGGATTTTGGATCCAGTAACGCGCCGGAAACCAGCGGTGCTTTACTTCCTCGAGAAAGCCTATCCCTGTCACTTATATTTCCGGGATAAAAAGTAGCTTATGTATTATTCCAGACTTCTATTATTTATCTATGTATCATTTCATCCAAATCCTTTCAGTAGTTTTTACGTTTATTAGTTTGGTGTAGTAGGATGATTATCATAATAACTGATATTGGATATTCATCTATATATATAAAAGCGAAAGGTCACTCATCAACGAATCTCAGAAACTACAAATGCGAGGAGTCTCAAATTTTGCATGGAGATGCCTTTTAGCACGGAGGCGCTTGCTAAGACGGGGTTTTGCGAAATTCAACTCCTAAGTGGGTGAAATAAAGGAAGGTGAGATTTATTTCGCGCGGACGAAGTCGCGGGTAAAAGCTAGTATAATATAAATAAGACTACATCGTAACTACTTTTAACCATCGATATAAATCAAAAGATGTGCCCTGAGCACCTTGAAATTGCTAACAAATTGGGTCTCTCTTTGTAGCGTGAGTGGTTTACAACTACTAATCTACTTGACCCCCTAGAATCACTGGCAGCGAGGTATGTTGCGGTTCTATTTATTTTGGTTGTTGATAACGAATAGTGATAGGCATAGATCGTAGAACCCAAGATGGGCCCTCCCAAACTTCAGGGCGCACGGAATCATTTCAACGTTGGGAAGAGTGAGCTCACTCTTTTCGTTTGCAGGACGCGGTGGACGCTGGACGTTTTTACCTATCATTATTCGTTGTCAACAACCAAAATAAGTAGAACCACAGCAAATCTCGCCGCTAGCGATTATAGGGGTCAAGTAGATTGGTTGTTTGTAAACCACTTACGATACACACAGAGACGCAGTTTATTACCAATTTCAAGGTGCTTAGGGCACATCTTTTGATTTATATCGATGGTGATAGGCTGATAGGTATAAACGTCCGGCGTTCACCGCCTCCTACAACCAACTAGAACGGAAAGAGTAAGCTCACTCTTGCCAACTATAACATAATTCCGTGCACCCGAAGTTTGGGAGGGCACATCCTTTGATTTATATCGATGCTTTCAACACCTTAGACATTACCTTATAATTACAGGACTACGACCACGTTACCTTTTACTTCTATGATGCTCAAAACTCAAAATGTAGTCTTTATTTTGTACAACAGTAGTCGATAAAGCAGTTCACCTCTTATAAATTACCGTGAAACGCCATCTAGTTCGAGTGTATACACTACAAATACATTTTACTTTGTCAAGTAGTCACCATTAGGTTACATACGTACTCTAGATGTCGCTTCACAATAACTATCATGTCCAAAAAGTTTGCTTTAATACAAACAGTTTTCACTAGATGACGCTGTTCAAAGTGATAATGATTTGTTTTTATGGCTGTGAAAAAAAAAAGGTTTGAAATGTAATAAATTAAATACAGATGTCAGTTTGTAAAAAAAAGTATAAAATAGACTAAAAACCTGTGAATTCTCCGTGATTTGAATGACTGTTTCCAGTGCCTTTACAGAGACGACGCGACGTAACGTTAGCTATTTCTAACCGACTTCAAAAAAGGAGGATGTTCTCAATTCGGTTGTATTTGGTTCTATTGTTATTTGTTATCATGCTTCAAAGGTGGTCCCATATAAATTTTATAGAAATCGGTATAGCGGTGCAACTGATTTGCATGATCTAATACCACGTTGACCTTTTTTTTTTTCTATTGGAATGCTCGTAGCTCGAAAAAGCGACATCGTTTCATGGTCGATGTTTCAAAGACACGAACGAAAAGATTTGACTCTACTTTTGTGATAAGAACGTCTAGGCTGTGGAATACGTTGCCTGGGTTTTTCCCGATGGTTACGATCTTTGTGTCTTCACGAGAGTGAATCGGTTTTTTCTAGGTAAACACGCACCATCGTAGACCGCATTGTCGTTTCACATCAGGTGAGATGGCGGTCAAGTGTAAACATATTATAAAAGATAAAACAAAAAAAAAAAAATCCTACCTCGCTGTCTCATTGCAACTGTGTGTTTAGTTGATTTAGACATAAATAAGCTATTTTTTACTGTGCAAATGACAACTACGTAAGGTATAGGTATGATAATGTTAGAAGAAAGGGACAAAAAATCTTTGTCAAGTAAAAAAAAAAAATTACGCCACTTTAAAATTAAAGTCGTTTTTTTGTTGATAAAAAAATGTTTACGACACGGAGTCAAAAAGTTCACCATATTTCTTAAATGTACCGTCTACTTTTCTCAATATGTGCCTTTAAGCATTATACTAAGTTATCGTTATGCTATAGGTAGGTAGGTATATGGTTTTATTTTTAAACATTATGGTAAGTTATCTTTAAGCTATAAATATGGTTATGTTACCTAGTTAAAATGATGCGAAAACAGTTATACGTTTAGTTGTTACGGTAAATTATTATTACTCCTATACCTAAACGTTATAGCTACATAAATTAGTACAAAAATTGTTATGCTACCACATATAAACCCCGAAATAACGGTTGGCATCGCTGGTGGACGTTAATTTGAGGGGCTTTACTAAAAAACAAGGTTTCGACTTCAGAGTAATTTGAGCTCTTAAAGAGCATCGACGCTCTACAGGCGAAATAACAGAGAAGCGTAGGGTCTTTTAAAATCTTATATATAAAATTCTCGTGTCACAGTGTTTGTTTCCTTACTCCTCCGAAACGGCTTTACTGATTTTAACCAAATTTTATATGCATATTCTGTAGGTATGAGAATCGGCTACTAGCTATTTTTCATACCCCTAAGTGACAAGGGTTGTTCACTAAGGCAAAACAACGTTTGCGGGGTCAGCTAGTAACAAAATAAAAAAATGTGTTGCCTGTGCCTGAGTGTGGTTTTCTCGATGGCTACAATCATAGTGTCTTCAAATCGAGATTAAATCGATTTTCTCTAGGTAAGCACGAAGCACGTTCCTTCGTAGACCGCATCGTTGCATATGGCGATTAAGTGTATCTAAATCTAAATAAGTAGGTAGGTAAAAAAAGGTTGTGCTGTATTTTTGTTCTTTGTTGCGTGATAGGTACAGAGTTGTTAAAATTGTAAAACTGTACCAAACATTCCAAAGAAAGCCTACGCAAGACAACAAAAATGTAATACTCAATTTTTCGATGTTTGTGACTTCCATCGAACTAAAATAAACAAAATTTAGCCTAAAAACATTTTTGTAATACGGAGGTGTAGCGTATTGTATATTATATTAGCGGTACGCGTCATTATATTTCGCCCGTGGTACCTACGTATAAAATATAACCTAAATCACTGAGATCATATAGGTACATATATATCCAACAGTGAAGTTTTTTATTAATGGGTCCAGTAGTTCCTGAGATTAACACGTTCAAACAAATAAGCTCTTCAGCTTTATAATTTGGTACCTAGTAATCTATTTTATCATAGAGCTGTCTAATCGACGAACATTTCCCTCAAAACACAAGCACTCAAGAAGCCATAACTACCAGCCCTCAGAAACATCAAAACCCAACAAGATTAGGTAAATACGAAAATCATTTCTCCAAATTGTTCCCCGCCCGCATTTCACCTGCCTTTGATGTCTCAAAGAAATCCGACCCAATGCATATCTGAAAGACATGTCAGGGCTGGGCGGCTGACAAAGGGACCCTGGACCTAATAGGACTACTTCAGGCAGTGCCGGCCTTCTCATGCCCTTTTGGCTGCCCTTTGAGGTAATGGGGGCAATTTTCCTCGGTTGCCAGTAAGTACCTAATGTCAGATGAGAATTGTAAATAAGAATATGACCAGATTGAGCTTTAACTAGCATATTACAAAATCTTAAACATAGGATGATCAAACGAGCTTCTAAGCGAAGTTCGATCGTTAATAAATGAGTAATTGAGCATCGGTTTCACTCGAACAGTATCCGATCCCGTATTTTTTCCACATTAAAAAGTAGTCTATGCGTTATTCCAGACGGATTCCTTAGTCTTACTTTTTTAGACAGTAATAGGTTTTGCTTGAAATACAAACATCGTTATAAATTTAAAAGTTTGTTACATACTTACATACACACTTTCTCATTCATAATATTAGTAGGATTAGATCAGTGTTCAAAACACTAGCGCCGTACTGTGCCCGGGTAAGGAGCACCCGGGTAAGGTACATTAGGTAAGTATAAGAAATCTTTCCCTGTAACTTATCTGGGTATTCTGGATACAATGCCCTTATAACCGAGACACACTACTTGAAGTTATTTTAAATCTGTTATGATTTATGGAACTATTCCTAAACGTTAACCTTGGGTTGACGCTTCCTTCGTTAATAAAGCATAAAATTGTGTTCCTCCCTACAGACTAGTGATTCGCGCCGCTCGTTAACCGCATTCGAAACAGATGCTGGGAACAAATCGGAACATCTTGTCTGTGATGCTGCGACATAACGCTGCTGCTCTGACGGCTGTCCTCGTGGCGTAGTTGGTAGTAAGTATGACTGCGAAGCCGTGGGTTCGATTCCCGCACAGGTTACTTAAATGTTTGTGTAATGCATAGAAACATTTGCTCCGTGTCTAGGTGTTTATAATTTTGTATATTAAGTATATATTTACAACTATATTTATTAGTATTTTATCAGCTATCTCCCATAATACAAGCTTTGCATAGTTTGGGGTTAGACAGTGCTGTGTGTGAAATTTCCATCAAGTGATAGTGAAATCGAAAATGTGTCTGAAAGTCGTGATGGACCAGTGACGTAAAGTTGTAGGTTCAAAAACTGACTATACTTTTTAAATGTTTTTCCAAGTAAAAAGTTACTTCGTTCGCGTAGGCAGATCTTGCAGGTGAATTTAGATCCATCAGGAAATACCCACTCAATATATGCATTCCAAAGTTTAGATATTTTACGATAGTGGAGTCAGAGTCAAATCTCTTCGTTCGAGCCTGAAACATCAACGATGTCAATAATTATTGGAATGATGGTCCAAAATATACCACTCTAATTACATGCTTAATCCGTCAGGTACGTTATGGAAAAATATGGGACGAAACGAAACGAAACAAATAACGAAAACATTTACGTTTCTTTTTTGTGAAACAAAAGGAAAAATACGCGTAGGTAGGTACAATATTTATTATCTAACTAGTGACCCGCCCCGGCTTCGCACGGATGCAATACTGATACTAAATAAACTAAAATAACTGCTAACTAAAATAACTACCAAATCATACCAGAGCGTGACGCTAGAATTCAATTCACAAGCCACGAACATCTGTCTAGGTGCGCCAAAAGAAGTTTTTACTCCAAAACGTATATACTCTTTGATTAAAACTATAAAGGTAATAAATGAAATTGTTGATTTTACTATCTTCTTCGCAAGTTTTCAATATTTTCTCACCGTTTAAACGGTTTAAACCTTCCGTTAGCTACGACATACATTTCAAAACCAAAATCTCAAGTTGTCGAGTTTTAGGAGACCCACGAACAGCAATTCATTTTTATATATTATATAGAATTATAGATAATCTGTCTGACAGACTAATTGTTTTTTTCAGTCATAATGTCTATCCCAAAATTAGGAGGAATTGTTCGGATTATGGTGTATGGTCATAAAGTAGTTTCTATTTCTTCGAACTTTTTTCGCCATTTCCATCGTAATCAACTTACGCAATCTATTTTTTTACTATTATTTACTCTTGACCGCCATCTCGCTCGATGTTAAGCAACGATGAGGTCTACGATGGAGAGTGCTTACCTAGAAGAAACCGATACTCTCGGTCTGAAGACACCAAGATTGCGGACCCTTCTCCTTCTTTTGCCAATGTTAGCTTTTGTTATAAAGGGTCCTATGTCCTATGGCAGTTTGTTAGCCTCAGATGGGCTTTACTGACTACCGCACTTCAGCAAATTATCGTAAACATTTTGAGTAAAGTATTTATGCAAAAACATTCGATGTACCCGTACGCCACTCCTAAGACAAAATTGAAGTTAGAAGCCAAAATTTAAAAGTTATGTCAAACCGCACGAGACCTAAAGCCAAAAACCTGTCAAATTGGTAATTACATTTAAGATTTTTGCGACTTCAAACAAACTCATGCAGACGATATTGAGTTACGTTCTGAATGCGGTATTAATTATTTTTCCATAACCATAACTGCTCGTCAGTGTCAAAGGTTTACTCTTTAAAACACTCTGTACCTACAAATTAAATGTATCTTAACAGTAAAAATAACAAATCTCATCTTGATAAATGAAAAGAGAAACCTAATTATATCTAAACGCAAACATCGCTTTCAGATGCCTTCGGATGACCTGGATACGGAGGCTGAAGCACGGGGAGGGAGAGGAGCAATCGATGCGTTGCCATGGCGACCGAAACGTCTGCTGAGGAGCTCTACTGTCCCTTTCTGTCTCGCCTTGATATCATATCACATGGTACACAACTGCAAAACGACGTACATACCTTTCAGCCCAACAGGAATGTGAACTCTGTGATATTAAGTATAAGGCTGCGATTAATTTACAAAATACTTTGCGGAAGTCGTTTCAGATCGGAATCACATTCTTGATGCGATATAAGGAAGAAACAGCGTCTCAGAGTTGTAAAGTCAAAAACACCAAATGGGATTTTCTGAAAACGATTTTCAGGGCAAAGGATCTGGGTCGCTTGTGGAAGGTACAGGCTTCGCATGTGTGCGTTTGTTTGTGTGTGTGGAGACAGTGTGGGTGGCTTTACAAGATATTTGGGGTTTGTTAGGAGTCTGTTAACATCTGGCCCCTCTAATTTATGGGAAGGGTAAAGTCTGCTTTCCGTTTAAGGTGTAGTAATTAATAATTTATTTTTGCTCGCGGTCGGGTAAGCCGCCCGGATTGGGGTTGTATTGTGTCGGCTTGGTACAGATGCAATTATCTCGGCTTTTGAGATGGGAATTGATAATTTGCTGCGGTTTACTGAGATTGTCAGTTGTTTTATTTTGTTCTTTGAAAAAGAATGGGAATCCGTAAAAGTTATTTAGATTTGTTTGATGAATGTTTTTGTACAACATTCAGGTTTTTGTGATTATAAATGTTTACGTTACCTACTCGCTTTATCCTACAAATATTTTGAATGTGAACGTTTGCGTTTTAGCAAAATATATTTAAATCGGTGTAGAAATTTACCTTTTTTTTAACTTTCATAGGTTTACACTTGACCGCCATCTCGCCTGATGTTAAGCGACGATGTGGTCTACGATGGAGCGTGTTTACCTACAAAAAACCGATTCACTCTCGATTTGAAGACACAAAGATTGTAACCATCGGGGAAAACCCACTCAGGCAACGTATTCTAGACTATCCTAGACCTTAGCCTTAGCCTGTGTTCTTATCACAAAAGTAGAGTCAAATCTCTTCGTTCGTGTCTTTGGAACATCAACCATGAAACGATGTCGCTTTTTTGAGCTACGAGCATTCCGATAGAAAAAAGGAGAAGGTGGTATCAGATCATGCAAATCAGTAGCACACTTTCCGAAGTGTATCCGACAAAAAACCGTAGCAAATAGGCTAGCAATTTTCCGGCGAAGTTCAAGACTGTGAAGTCTTTTTCGCACAAGAGTGTCGTTGCCTATGAGCCTTTTGGCACGTCCCTCGATCGATTCCAGAGCCTCCAGCTGATACTTTGTGGATCCATCCCAAAGGTGTGAACAGTACTCCATACAGGAGTGAATCTGTGCTTGATATAATGTAAGCAACTGTTCAGACTTGAAGTACCTTCACACCTTTGAGAGGACACCTAGTTTTTTAGCAGCTAGTTTAGCTTTGGACTCGATGTACGAGCCAAAGTTGAGCGTAGAGGTCAAAGTAACGCCCAAAAGCTCAAGACGGTCAGAAACCGGCACGGATACACCTCTAAAAGTTGGAGTCAGTTGGAAAGGACTCCTTTTAGCGGAGAACAGACACGCCTGCGTCTTACTCTCGTTGAACTTGACTAGATTGGCTTTGCCCCATTTAGACACCGCCTCAAGGGTCAAGCTCAAACGTTCGACCAGACTCTCTCTCAGTACCTGAGTTTGCTGCCCATTGGCTCTCGCGCAAGATATATAACTCTCTACAACGGTGCTATCATCTGCGTACCCAGAGATACCGGGCTTCAATAGATCGTTGATATGTAGCAGGAAGAGCGTCGCAGAGAGTACTGACCCTTGAGGGACTCCGGCATTTATAGCCATTTGATCCGACGAGCAGCCATCAATGACGACTCGTATGGATCGATCCCTCAAAAAGTCCGATATCCACGCAATAAACCCAGCAGGCAAACCATAACTAGAAAACTTGTTTATAAGGCCATCATGCCAAACCCTGTCGAAAGCCTTCGAGATATCCGGGGAGACTGCAAGTGCTTCCCCGTGTTTCTCATTAGCTTCACACCAGATGTGAGTGACGTACGCTAGAATATCCCCGGGGGACCGGTTTCGGCGAAACCCATATTGCTGGTCACTGAGGAGGTCGTTCGATTCTAGGTACGTCAAGAGCCTGTGGTTTAAGACACGTTCTATAGTCTTGCAGAGTATGGACGTGACAGAGATGGGCCTGTAGTTGGCAGAGTCAGCACGACTACCTTTTTTGGGCACTGGTTGCACATTGGCAAGCTTCCAAGACTTCGGTACTAGCCCAGTTTCGAGAGAGAGTCTAAATAGGCGCGTCAGTATCGGTGACAACTCAGGCGCACAAGCCAAAGTCAAAGTCAAAGTACTTTATTCATGAATGTACAATTTACACGTCAATAAATACAAAATAAAAACAAAAGAAAGAGCATACAAATATTAGTCACTCAATCAAATCAAGTCAGTCAATGTATACACATTTTCAAAGTTTGAAATGACTACTTTACTGTATTATAATAATTATTGTACAGAAAACTGTCAAGCATTATATGAGTACGTATAATATGTTTTTATAACAATTGTACTGACCCACGTCAAATTTTTGTATACATTTTTATAGGATTTTGCCATCACTCTCTAAAAATTCGGTGTAACTATAAAAAGTTAGATCGATAAGCCAGCACTTTAATCTGTTTTTGAAGCTGCCGAAACTTGGGGCAGATATAACTATTTTGGGAAGTGTATTATAAACTTCAGGTCCCATAATGTGAGTTAGCTTCCATGACCTTGTGAGAGAGTGTAATATAACATCCAGGTTGTCCGCGTTACGTATGTTGCGAGAATGTCTCTCTCCTCGCGTATTGTATGATTCTAGATTATTTCTGACATACACAGCCACCTGGTAGATCAATATAGCAGGTAACGTAAGCATGCCAAGCTCTTTGAAATATGGTCTGACGGATGTGCATTGCGATACGCCTACGGCACGTTTTTGGGCCCGGAACACACGCTCCCAGTCGGCAGCGCGCGCGTATAGCTCAAGGCCGTATTGTAACCGAGAATGCACTGTGGCGAAGTAACACGCACGAGACACTTCCGCAGATACCACTCGGGATACTCATCTTAGCGCAAAGCACGCACTGCTGACTTTAGCACACATCTTGTCGATGTGGTGTTCCCACGTCATGCTGCGATCAATCTCGAATCCCAAAAATGTGGTGTTATGTACTTGCTCAATCCTTACACCATTTAGCGAAACTTTAAGCGGTTTTGTATGATGGCCCGACAGACAAAAGTGAACGAAGTGAGTTTTTTTTGAATACTAGAGCCTTCAATACTAGAGCAGGAATACCATCTGGGCCGCTGGCTTTATTCACGTCTAGATTGCGTAACACTTTGCGAACCTCCTTTTGGCGAATGCGTATCTCTGACATAAAAGTCGAACAGCCAGGTGGAGTAGGAGGTGTCGCGCTACCAGCATCTAGACGCGAAGATTTCGCAAACTGAGTTGCAAACAAGTTTGCTTTCTCCGTTGCAGTGTGAGCCAGTGTCCCATCAGGTTTCAGCACTGGAGGTAGTGAGGGGCGGGAGAAGTTCGATTCGATCGATTTAGCTAGGGAAACGCTTTGCCGCCCACAGGGTACGAAGCTAGTTTGTTCCCTATTCGACAAATGTGGTCAAAACGAGCCCTCTGAAGAACCTTTTTGCATGCCTTAGCAGCCTTGTTGAACGCTTTCTTCTTCTGGTGTATGTCCCTTGCCTTACGCTGTCGAGCATCAACCCAGGCTAGGTAGGTCTCATGTTTAAATGCTTCAGCACTTCTACATTGAGAACCGAGCCAAGGGCGAGGTTTGCTGTATAATGTTATGTCGGAGTATGGAATTAAATATTCCATAGCCATTCGTATTACATTAGTCATAGCATCCGCGCAGACAGAGGGATCACCAGAACCGAAGCACAATGACTGACATGGGTAAGACGCAAAGAAAGAGCGCATCTCGTCCCAATCTGCTGACTTGTATCGCCACAATCGCCGGTTGCCTCTAAGGCTGGAATCAGGCGGATGGTAGACAGATACAGATCTCACTAGACAGTGGTCGGAGCTGCCTAACGGCGAAGATACCGCCACCGAATAACGGTCTGGATCAGTTGTCAGCTGAAGCTCTAAGCAATAAGGTGTATGCGACTCAACGTCTTTACTTTGGTACCTCTATAATGTTAGCGAATTTTGGATCTCTTAAGTATAATATTATAGAAGTTGTTTAAAAGTTAATATCGCATATAAATTTCGATATTTATGCCGCAAAAAGATTTTTAAGGAGAAAGTAGGTACGATTTCTGCTACGAAAAAGTTTTGGAGTAATAAAGTTTTTTTTTTAAAACAGACACGCTTTATTATGCATAATATAGCATAAGCAGCCCAGTTTATGTTCCCATTGCTGGGAATTGTGGCCTTCTCTCACAAGGAGAGGATCAAGGATGGCTAAGTGCAGGCACCAAGGCAGGAATGACCTCGAAAGATCCTTTTTGAAATTTCTTTCGCTTTCCTCATGATGTTTGTGGTGTGTCAAACTTATAGGAGATTCGAACCAACGACTTCTAGATTGCTAAACGGACGATTTAGCCAATCGGACTTTGCACACCAGAAAATAATATCATAATTATAGGTAATAAGGATTTATACTTAGCAAAAAAGAAATATATCAGCCTTAGTAAGATAATTATGTTGATTTATAAAATGATGCATGCCTAATAATTAATTAATTATTAATTAAGGATTGGATTAAGGCTCAGATACAAAACGCAGTTGTTCTGGACACGGCACGCATAGTCAGAAGATTCCTCAGTTTGTAGCCTTAACCACCGGTAGCTTGGGCTCTGCCCCGCTGCATGCGGCATTCTAGTTTTTAAGTTTTTTATGATTTTTGTTTCTTGTGATGTTTATTGTAAAAAACTTAAAAAATAAGAAAATTGAATAAATATGTGAATACCTAATATTAACGTAATGTATTAAAAGTTGGATATTTGATATTCGATCACGACATAAAAACAAAACGTATCAGGTTGAAATTTAAAACTCAGGTAGATTAAAGTCTAAAGGTACAAGTTCGCGCGGAGACCGCGACAGGAGACCGAGACCGTAGACCGCGACAGGCACTTGACACTATGGAATTGTATGGACGCCAGTTCGCGCTGAGACCGCGACAGGAGACCGAGACAGGTCGCGGTCGCGGTCGCGGCGCGAACTGGCGCCCATACAATTCCATAGTGTCAAGTGCCTGTCTTGGTCTCCGGTAGCGGTCTCGCGTCGCGGTCGCGGCGCGAACTTGTACCTTTAAATAGCACAAAGGCTATTTTAATCCCGAAAAAAATAAGAGTTCCCTGAAGGGAATAGTTATTTTATAAATACTAGGTACACAGACATACACACAAGAAATTATAGTTTACAATATTTCAAATAGTCATATCCGACTTTTACTTAAAAAGGTAGGTATTTGTTTTTTTACATAAACTTAAACTTAGTATTGTTGTAGCTTATCTAATGATTGAATTTAGTGATTGCAATTTTTGCATACCTCATACTAAGTTGACATTTAATTGATTGCAACAGCAAAAAATTGGACAAATGGTATTTTTAAGTATTGTACAATAGATAAAATAGGTATACCTAGATAATTCAAATCAATAATTTAATGAGACTTGTTAATTTGTATATCGGCGAGAGCACAAAGTAGCTACAGCGGCATATTTAGCAGTCGTAATAGCAGTGCACCCTCACTCGCTCAAGGTCGCGAGGTTTTAGCCTACCGCTAGACCGTTCCTTCCAGGAAACAAGTGACAGTCGGTTGTCGGACGCACGGCTGAGCGCTCGCGCAAAACGTTTCCCGCTCATATTGTTATTAAATATGTCGTAAACCCTCCGCACTAGACAGGGACAGAGTTACGCGTTAGAAAGAGCGCAAATGTTTATTTGCAAATCGCGACAGGTATTGCGAGCTGAATTGAACTTTGTTGTGTCCCAGCAAGAGTCGCTATTTATATAATTGTTTTAGGTAAGTGTGGCTTCTGTACTAATATTTATTCTGTGGTAATAGTCTCAAGGAAAAGGTTACTTACCTATGGTGAGAAACAGGAATACTAGCGCACGTGTCAGTGGTCAACAAACCCAGGCACTAACGCCCGAGCTATACGAGGCTAGTTTTTCAAGCTAGGATAGAAAGTTAGTGTTAGTAAACTAGCAAGTTAGTAATTCTAGCTTCTTTTCTAGTTGTCTACACCTACCTACTGGCTTGCTATCTTAGCTTGAAAAACTTAACGCGTGTAGCTAGTATGATCAAGCTTCTGAACTTGGCCCGTAAAGCAGTTTCTGTATAGGGCAATGGCCCGATGCTGTGATTAGGCCAATCAGGCCATGTTTAACCAGGAAAGGAAAAACGGACACGCCTGCGTGTCCGTTTTCCACAAAAGGAATCAATTTAAATTTGTCGAAATTTTTATACTTAAGCTTTTATTCTACTTACCCTGTTAGTATAGGACAAATCTTGCAAGTTCAATTAGAACCATTTCCTGTCGTTGGATTAGGTTGAAATTTAGTATGCTGACGTAACTTTCGTGACAAGGTTATACCTAATATGGTACTTTTCTTCGTTTTAGAGCTTTTAAATAATGGTTTATTTTACAAATATTTTTTTTATTAATATTGTATGTTCCGATTATGGACAGTCTCGAGGTTTTATACGTTAACTTACCATTTACATACCTACGTTCAACTTTGGCTCTTCTATTGAACCTACGGCTTAACAAATTGCAAAATTTAATGCCCTCTCAAAGGTTCGAAGGTATTTCAAGTCCAAAAAGTTGCTGAGAGTTGTACCAAAAAGCTCATTAGCCAACGATACTCTTGTTCGAAAAAAAACTTCAAGGTCCTTAACATCGCCTAAGATCGCCAGCTTATTGAGTTTTTATTGGATGCATTTCGGAAACAGTATAGCTGATCTACATGATCTATTATCACTTGGCTTTTGTTTTTATAGGACTGCTCTTATCTCAAAAAAGCGTCATCAATAGGGTACCGGACTGGGTCAAAAATACACCATTCTAATTAGTCCGTCAGCTAGATCATGGAAAAATATTGGACACGTATTTTTTGTTTTTTCATAATATTAAAAATCGTCAAAGATATAGACCATCAAACTTCGAGAGTGGGGGGTCGCGACGTCACTCGTGAGTAAAAATCGTACTCACAAGTGACGTCACACGAAACTTCGAAGCGCTGTATCTTCGTCATTCTTTGTTTGTGAAACAAAAGAAAAAATACGTGTACAATATTTTTTGGCAATCTAACTAACGGGCTACTTAGTTTTTTGAGGATTGTACCCTATTCATGGTGGAAATTTTAAAGACACGAACGAAAAAGTTTGACTCCACTTACGTAATAAAACCGTCTAGTCTGTGGAAAGAGTAGCCTGAGTGGGGTTTTCTCGATAGTTCCAATCTTGGTGTTTTCGTGTCGAGAGTGAATCGTTTTCGGTTGCATCAGTAAACACTCTCCAACAATCAACAGATTTAGTATGCTTATAAATTCAATATCAAATTAAAATGGATGCTAATTAAAGAAACTTATTTTTAATCGCATTATTCGCTTAAGAAAATATAAATTTCCTTCTAAATTACTAAGTCGGCCACAACCAACGCACGTCAGTATCTCAGCCACTACTTTTCTTCTATGTAAGCCTCTGTAAATATAACTCAGCGTGGTGGTTATTGTTTAGCCTCTAAATTTGTGGCATGCATTCAAATACCAAACTTTTAAATATTCTATTTAAAAAAAACTTAACCTAACCTAACTTCCGTGGAAGTTAGTAAATCAGTTTGCAATGTATAATTCAGAAGGACAAGTAAAAAATCTCACCACAGTGGCAGAAGAAATACGAGCCAGTTCACAAAACTATGGGAAACGGCTATTGTCGCACCCAAACCCACTTGCGACTGCCTTGCTGACGTTACCATACACTAAGCGACTTAAAAGAAATGACATGTTGCCAATGGCTTGATGGCAACAATCCAAGAGCTATAAATATAGGTAGAGTAGTGGTCCTAATGGGGACCACACTAAATCCGCCTTCAACACTCAACTCGTCTGCTTATAGCACTGCTGATTGCAGATAAACCCGAAAAAAAAAGGATTTATTATTTTCCAATTAAAATCACGCTAGTCTTCAACTTACAATACTTCAGACGGTCATAGGCTGTATTAGTCGAAGTCGAGGCCAGTCGCAAGTAGTTAATAAAAGCTGTCTAAACTAACTAAACAAACCACTTATCGCTACAAAATCGACAACCACATCGAGGTATATTTTCTTGAATATGCATAGTCCCCTCCCTGTGGCAGACCTACCATTAATCACTCATAAAAAAGACAAAGTGAGCCGACCGGCCTGTATCTACCATCGGCCTTACGCTTTCATTAAAAGTAAGGCTTCTAATGACTTTGAGGTCGTGTGTCACGGAACACGCTAATATTTATGTAAATTGCAGAGAATATGATTAGTCGCCGTCGCCTCCCCTCCTGATAATCATATTTACGGCTTCTGCCCCCACTTTTCACCCACAAGGGGGGACAAAATCGGGGGAAAGCCACTGACGGTCTATGAAACAAGCTGGCTAACTACCAATGCTACCGTCTCCATTGACTTACCTACATATACCACACGAACAATATACAGCCCACTGTTCCCACTGCTGGGATTTGGTGCGTTCTTTCACAACCTAGTAGGTGGTTTCACAAACTGGTAGGACTCTTTGCAGAGTCCGTCTGGGGAAGTACCACACCTTTGCCAGTTATTCTACCGCCAAGCAGTAATGTGCAAACATTACTGTGTTCTCTGTATGTTGTGTATGAAAGGCAATGTTTCCAGTGAAATTACAGGCCATAGAGATAAAACATCCAATATCTCTGGGTGACGAGCGCAGTGCAGTGCTGCAGGTAATTATTTGGACTCTTCTTGTTCCAATAGCTGTTTGTCACTGTGCTGTTATGTGGCAGGCATGTTGCTTACCATCAGGAACATGTCCTGCTCGTCTTGTCACTCTATACAATAAAAAAAATCTCCTTGTGTGAGGATGTCTAGGCCATAGTCTACCAGTATGGCCAAGTGCAGACAATGACCGATGCCATATATTTTCGAAACTTCGAAAGACCTATTTTTTGGAACAAGCCGCTTTCCTCACGATTTTGTCCTTTACCGTTGTTGCCAGTGGTAATAACAAATTGGTACATGCACAACTTTGAAACATAGGCTGAAGTGCAGGTGGGGTTTGAACGTACACCCTCACGATTCTAGAATTGGCGCGAACGGATGCCACCACGGCTTCCAACTAAGCCACCACCATGGCTTCCGAAGGTAACCATCCTACTCCTACTATTTCAAGTAAAAATTATTGAAGCGATAACTTATTAATTTAAGAATCCAGAAATTTTCGCGGGATAAAAATTTGATAGATAGATAGATAAACTCTTTATTGCACTTAAATAATAAGACAAAATACAGAAACACCTTACAACAAAGTGACAATAGGCGACCTTATCCCTAAGAGAGATTTCTTCCAGGCAATCGTAATTTATATAATTATTAATAACCGTAATTAGCTTATGTGTATAGGATAGATAGATCTTACATGTACTCTACATTAAATGTACACTAAATAACTTCAAAATCGGCTTAACAAAAACCTAAAAATTTGCTAACAATTGGCGACCTTATACCTAGCTAGAAGCTATCTATCTCTTCCAGGCAACCGTGAACAAAATTTACGTAGTAAATGAACCACCAGGAGATCTATGTAGGATGATAGAAGGGTAAAAAGTAATAAGATTCAGCACTATGCCGTCACTTGTAAGCTGTCCAACTGAGTACAGTCAAAGAGGAAAGGTTGCAACCCTCGATCATTTCTCCTTGTTGCATGATTTTTGTACGGCATTGCGAAATAATGGATTAGGATATTGGAGGAGAATGGAGGAGAAAGGAGAAATAAAAAGGAGGAGAGGGAAATATTATAATGGAGGTATTGAAACTGTATGGAACCAATGCCGTACATAATCAAATGGCCAAATTTAATCTGTAAATCGTCTGAAAATCACGAACTTTTCTGACAAACTATTAAAAACATACAATTTATCATTTTTATAGTTTCAATACTTCTTCTAATCTATTATTCTGCATCTCCGTACAAAAAACATGAGACAAGGAGAAATGATCGAGGGTTGCAACCCCACCTCTTCGACTGTACTCAGTTGGACAGCTTACAAGTGACGGCATAGTGGTGAATCTTATTACTTTATACCCTTCTATCATCCTACATAGGTCTCCTGGTAGTTCATTGACTACGTAAATTTTGTTCACTGTAGTCTATAAATTTACTCTACGTATATTTCTGTAACTACACATAGAGTATACCTGAAGGTCTTGTCTACAAATAACCGTAGACAACAGTTACGTAATATTGGGAAGCCTCACAAATGCCGAGTCCGAACTAAATAATTGAATTTATTCCACTAAGATTGGACTACAAAGTTACGCAACCGCTATAGAATGTAGCCGCCGTTAGAAGATTGCTTTTGCCAATACTTTGGCACGATTGATGTCGAAACACTTACATGATAACATTTCATGTTGTTATTTATAGCACCTTTTTTGTTACATGGTTTGTTTACCTGCAAAATGTATATTACCTTGTAGTATTCTGTGACATACCATAGGTACATGTGTATTATGTATATAACATCTCACATCACTGTGTTCCCATTTTTCCCCAACATTTTTTAGGTTAAGAAGAAATAATTTGCGGTTTGAAGAGCAATGTTTCCACAGCAATTACAGGGTATATAGATAAATCATCCTAAATTCTCAGACTGACGAGATATTTTTTTTTTAATTTAGGGACTTTACAGACTCCGGTTCTTTCCTTTCGGGGTTCCAGGCCTTCATCATTTGTGTTATTTTTCAAGTATATCTTGAATTAGGCGAAGAAAAGGAAATAAGAGGGAGTAGGGAAATTTTTCTGCATAATTCTAGCGGTCTTTAGTCCAATTTTTGTTTTTTCTAAGGTGCCTCCTTCCTCCCTCCTCAGAGCCTCCACGATGACTGCATTTCTGTCCCTGATGGCCATCTGTTAGTTGAACTGCAGTGATGTGCTGATAATGATATAACTCTTCATATTCCAATGGCTGCGTGACACTGTGCTCTTATGGGCAGGCACGTTGCTTAACATCAGGCGCATGACTTACTTTCTTGAGATTTCTTTTTTATGGCTTTGCCCATTGTATTAAATTGAGCAGCAATAGGCACGAAATGTTTCAATTATATCAGCCCTCAAAAATGTCTGTTCGTAGTGGTAAGTTTATTATTATTAATAATAGTGATGCTTAAACAAATAAATACTAGAAATTCAATAGATATTAGAAAAATCTTTTTCATATCAATGTCAATTAGGTATATATACTCGTATTACTCGTACAATATTATAAATATTATTTTCATTAATTAATTAGTAGTATTTATAGTAGTTATAGTATATATAGTAGGTAATAATATTTATAACATATTTGCTCGTAAAGGGTCTCTTATTGGACCAATTTCTGTATCGTAATGTATCTTATTACCCACTAGTACTGTAATGTGTAATGTAAAACGCACGGTTTCAAAATGCTCCGTCCACAGACTAGGTAGAGAGATATGCTCCTTCTAAAACGAACGGTACCTTTTTAAATCTTAGTAAAAAGTTTTTATGTCAGAAAAGTGTGGTCAACATTTTATGATTAAAATTAACTTTGAGAGGTAAAATAAAATAAAGAATTATTAAATTCGTTAATTTAGACCATAAATTACTTTAATTTTTCTGTAACAAAACACAAAAATATTAATTTACTTTATTATTAATGGCATAGCGGCTGGTTCTGTGCCGTTGCTAAAAAAAAAGGCGCCGATGCGCGCGCATTGCTAATCTGTTATCCATAGTGATTACTTACTCTGTGCTGTCTGTGATCTGTGATCAAGTAAATATTATTCCGCGCGTTTTTTTTCGCTGTATTGTTTTTATTTGAAAATGTCGTTTGTCGACGACGTTGTATGTCGAAAGAGTTTTGTTTATTTCCTCGCAAATATGTTATGAAACGTCGTATGACATACGTGCGCTTTGATAATTACAGCCTCTGCTAATTATAGCTCTCGCCTTCGGCTCGAGCTAGCAATAAAGCCTCGGCTGTAATTATCAACTTACCGCACTTATATCATAATGTACTATTAATTAGTAGAGTTCTGATGAATGAAAAATGTCATCTCCCCTCGCCTCACCTTGTATTTTTTTTATTATATGGTGTAGGCAAATTTCTGTTAATACTGGTTGCCTGAAAAATATTGTTCTCAACAATAATGTTCCGACGTCTGGTGCAATTCATAAGTGTCTTGCTGTATTAGTACATACAGTAGCACGAAGCTATTTGAGCACAAATAACCTAAATCACTACCTTGTACTCCATAGCGCAAGTTACGCACATATGACAATATTACTTATCACTATAATTTTAATTTAAAATGAAAACTACACTACGTCTTTTAATAGTATAAAGTGACGAGACGAGCAGGACATGTGCCTGATGGTAAGCAACATGCCTGCCACATAACAGCACAGTGACACGCAACTATTGGAACATGTAGAGTCCAAATCATTAGCTAGCACTGCTCTACGCTCGTCACCCAGATATATAAGATATTATATCTCTAAACCCTGTAACATACCCAACTAACTAAATCACCCAAATATATTTTTTATACTAGCAGAGCCTTAATTAACAGAACTAAACTACAATGAAAATTACACCACACTACACACCTAACTACTTGCACTAAGCAAATCCCAATCAAGGTCTAAAGATCTGAAGAAAGTTGATCAAGTTTAGTCTGAAGCGTGTCGAGCATGCTGACGCCATTACCACGCTGAATAGCACGCCACGCCATTACCACATTAGAATGCTCATTTTGTTTATGTATGTTACCTACTATTTTGGCTTTAAAATCGTTGCGAATATCGCATAAAATACTTCTTCCTAAAAGTATTTTCGCGCGTGACGAAATAAAGTGCCACTAGGTACTTTAGGCATTAAGTGGGTAAATGTGTAGAGTTCTTTAACTTGAGATTACATGGCTGTGGCTCGAACAAAAGTAATCATCTGATTACGTTAACTTCTTTCAACTTTTCCATCAATTTGCTGTCATTAATGTTTAATCGTCCGTTAAATTGTTCCCTCGTTTGTTCTCCAGTAGACGCAAAAGGTTTTATAGAATTTCGAACAAATTTCCTATAAAGAAAACATCAAACTTTTCAGCTAATATGCAATCAGTATTAACATCTTATGATAATGTCGTTTTATTTTGAACAAGCAACTACCTCGGTTTTACCTGATGTTTCATCTTACTAGAGATGATTACTAGATATATTTTTTTAAGTCATAGAACTCGTTTAGAGTCTAGAATAAGAATAGATACTTAATTTCTTTTCCGCACATAACACAGCTTAAAGTAACACTTTTCACAGTTACAGTACAATGTAAACATACGTTACATAGATAGATACATAATAAGCGAGCCCCAAACTAAGTGTGAGACTTGAAGCTAGAGTGCAAATATTGCGCTGTTTAGTAAAAATGACTAAAACTGAGTTAAATTAATTAAAAAAGCCAGCTTGGGGCAGTGGGACACCTTTGGCAACTATTAGGTATCTCACCGTGCAGTTATGTATGCAGCAACGCCTAATTGCTGTGTTCTAAAGTATGCAATGCAGCCACGCATCATGATTATGTTTCGGTTGAAAAAAATATTTCCAAATAAATTATAGGGCAAAAAGATAAATCCACCTACATTTCTGAATGTCGAGTGCAGTGCAGTGCTAGGAAATGTTCTGGACTTTCAATATTAAAGTCGCTGTGTAGCACTGTGCCATCATGGACAGGCGTGTTGCTTACCATCTTGCCCCTACACTTTATAAAAAAAGGTTAAGGTTTCTATATTTTTATATTCGTTGCTCAATGACGTCGTAATATCTCAATGGATCAGGCTTTAGTTCAAAATTCAGATGGATTATAATCTGGAATATGACGCAAGCTGCCCTTTAAAAAAACAAGTATTTTTCTCTTAACCAACTAATTACCAATTAAAAATTTAATTTTTCAAAAAACAAGTTTACACCACTGTCTAATTTAGAACCTTCCAAGCTGTTTAGTAGGTAAACCCGTAAATCCCACATTGAGCGAGCAGTACTGCAATGGGTGATCAGCACTAGTGATTATGGAATCGAATTTCTGTGAATAGAAACTGGAAAAGAGCTGTCTATTTAAAATTGGTTTAAAATAAAATTACAGTGTCTTGTTATAACAGCATACTTACTGAGACTATGAGCAAAAAGTAACTTCTTTACACGTAGGTTCCACCAATAACAATTAAAACAATTAATTCCCCGACACACGGTAGCTATGAAAACTAACTGCCATTGTCCAAACCAAGGATGTTACGGAGCTTCGACTCCGACTCCGATAAGTCGGAACTTCCGATTCTTTTATTACAGCTTCGGTTCCGAAACTTTTAAACCGGAGGTTTTAATCGGTGTATAAATATTTGAAATAATCACTTATTGTGGTGGAAAATAAATGGAAATACAAAATCCCAACCCCTTAAATCAATTGCTCGTCAATTTTTATCATGTTCACGTGTTTGGCAAAAAAAAAGAATTTATCCCTAGTGAAAATGTCTCTCCTGCCACCACTTCTGATCCTGCCTATGCCTCCGACTTCGGTTCCGACTCCGATAAATTAAATTTAAAAACTCCGACTCCGCCTTCGGTTCCGATAAAATGACCTCCGTTACATCCCTGGTCCAAACATTTGCTTAAGATTAATTTTTTTTAGTAAATCGGTGTAGAAATTATTGACTTTTGTGACGTCAAACGAATTGAAAGTGGTAGAATGGAGTTTGAATATAGTTTTGTGAGAGACGTCGTTGCTTGCAACTATGATGTTATTGGATCTTTGTATTGTTTAGACGATACAAAAGTCAATAATTTCCACACCGATTTACTCGTAACTTTATTAAAAAATGAAGATTAAAAGTCTAGTCCAGATTCAAACTGTGGTGTTCTAAACAGTGATGGTCAGTAGGTATAGGTTATATCCAATCATGGGGGAAGCAGGTTCAGATCCCGACTACAAAGCCACTTCTGAGTACCTATTTCTAACGCAGCAGCGCAGTCATCTTCTGGCTTTAACGGTGAAAGACAACAGTCAACATAGTGAGGAAACCGGCGTGTTCCGAGAAAGACATCTTTTGATGAACTGTGTCATCTGATCTGCACTTGGCCAGCTTGGAAGATCATAGTCTTGATTCTCTACTTGTGAGAGAAAGCCCAGATGTAGAAACATAAAGTAGACGTATGATGCTGAAAAAGTCCATATAGGCCTAAACTGGCAAACCTGGATATTCAGACGACTCACGATCAGAGTGACCTTCTAAGTCTGTTTGCTTAGTCTCCGATCACATCATCGCTTACTAATAGGTGAGTTGGTGATTAAACTCAATATTAAAAAAAAATACTCAAGGATTGTTTAAATTGATGTAAGAGAGGGTTAAATACGGGATAGGAAATGCATTTTTTCTTAACTAGGTTTATATTCGACCGTCATTTCGCTTACCTAAATGAACATTACGTACCTACCTATGTTTGCGCTCTACTTTAAGAGAGCGCTGGAATAAAAGATAGGAAGCCGCATCAGCCAGCACCCACCTGAAGATGTTACGTCAAATGATTTCGTTCAACTCTTTGAAACATAAAACGTAAGTAAAATACCAGCAAATTTCATAAAATTCCATATTCGGCTTGTACCTAAGAAGTCGGTTTGGCTCGCTAGTACAGTGACGAAAGTGTGTAATTCTCCAAGTCATTCGTGTTTCAGGTTAGCGTTGATGTGTAAAAGCAATAAAGGGGGTGGTCAGGCCACGGCGGCGGCCGGCCGGCGAGGAAGGCCGCGGCGGGCGCGAGTGACAGTCGGCGGTCGCGGCCCGAGCCGAGGCACCGCGGTCACTATCGCGTTTCCCGCCTGAAAACCGCTTTCCCCGCGGAGCCAGCACGTGAGCGCAGTGTCCCACCGACCGCTCGCGTGACACCCCGCTTCATACCCCTTTCCGCGGGGCGCACGTTCGCTCCCGACGCCCGCCCAACCACCACTGACCGAACACAGCTACACTCCTACACTCCACGCGCCTAAACAAATCCTTTTTCAAAAACTTTTCCGAGTGATCGATCGCGGTAAATTATTGAGGAGACTGTCCTGTTTACCACCGTGGAGGCGATGCGGCTGAAGGCGGTCGCGAGGCGGCTACACGGGCAAGGTGAGTACGATGTACTTTAACATGTCACACTGGCCACTAACCGCCCTATTCCAAATTCAAACAATTCCAGTTTATGGAGTAAATTGGAGTTGTGGTCTACGTAAACCTGTCTTGTGAAACTTTGTAATTGTTAACCTGACAAATAGTTTTTCAATAGGTACCTACCTGGAAAATTAGTGACGTTTGCAACATTAATCGAACAATCGAACAAACACAAAATTTAACTTAACCCAAGTTTTATTATGTATTAACCCAATACGGCGGCGGTAGATACCTACTTATTAGTGAAAAAGAGAAATGACAAAAAATCTCAGTTAACTATACGTACCTTTTTGAAAAAAAAAAAAAAATTAAACAGTTCGTTGGTTAGGAATATTATATTTATGCAGTTTAGATATGGCACTGACCACTAACAAAAGCAAACAAAAAAGTTTCTAAATATTTATAAGTAATATGACACTGACCACAAATAAAAACTAAATAAAAAGCATTCTAAATTTTTATTAAGTAGATGTATTTGAAATGATACTAGCCACTAAGAAATATGATTTTGTTTCAATATAGCACTGGCCACAAACAAAGCAGATTATGTATTGTTGTAGGTACATTTTTATACACCACAGACATTGGCTACGGAAAAAAAACTTTATATTTCGTACTTATTAATTATGAAACTGACGATAGAAACAAAAAGATACCCAATTATTTCAAAAATAGAAGCGCTCTTGAAAATTCGCCCGTTTGAAAGCTGAGGATGCGCAGTAGGTAGATACGGACAGTGCGATGCGCCGCTGCCGCGCTACGATTGGTCGATTCTCTCCCCGCCTGACAAGATAGTGAGGGACATCCTCTGCACACTGATTTACTAAACTCTATCTTACGCTCCGTGAATACGGTGTGTTTTTCCTTCTTCTAATTGTCGGAGGGATGTTCCCTCCGTTGTCATTTGTCATTGGATGAGCATGGAGGTTTTATATTACGCTATGTAATAAATAAAAGAGGATTCCATCATCTACTGGAATGGTAAAGCCCCGAAATACCCTGAAGAATAAATGTTTGTTTTACAGGATTTTATGGATGTATATTGTAATCATGTTTATATTTATGTAGTGTTACACTGTAGGTACATATATTACTGCGTAGGTACATTTTTTTTTTACGGGCAAAGCCTTTATTAACAAAACTAAAATACAATGAGGACTACACTACGCTACATACCTAACTACTTACACTAAGCACACCTGAATTATCCATAGACCAATGAAGGTCAACAGATAATCAAGATATTCAAGCCCACTACCCATCGGAAGCGTACCCAGCATGCTGGCAGCATTACCACGCTTAATATTTAAAAGGTAAAGGTACGCTGTGTAAAATTCCTAAGTTAAATAAAATTAATTAGTGTTAGGTAAATAAAAATTGGCATAGCGCATAGGGACAGCCGATAGAAGTGAACCCTTGTAGCTTGGAATTTAAGTATTTAATAGCACCACTTTGGTATGTAATGTTACAATACTTACCTACATAACTACAGATATATTATTAGATGTCTAGGCATATCCGTAACGCAAACTTACAGTATTCCATTCGTCCAAAACGCAGCTTAAACTCACGTCCCGCGTCTACCGCCTAACTAAATCGGCTAAGGCTTTGCAATTGAGAATATAAATAGTTAGACAGCAATAGTAAGATATTACTAAAATATAATTTATGATACCAATTTAGATACATTTATGTTGAAATTTAAAAATAGAAAAAAAAACAAAATCACTTATGAAGTAGGTACCTAGATACTTACCTAAATGAGAAGAGAAGAGAGAAAAAATTATAAACCAATGATTTTAACTTTTATTCCGTAATTTATAAAAACTAATTTTTTACCGTGATATCGGTAAAAAAATAGTTATTCAACATTGGTATAACTTTATGAAAAATCGACAAATCTATTTTTTTTCTTTTACCGAGGTTTGGTACGTTTAAGTATTTAGATTACCTACACTATATTTTTTTCTAAATTTTAAATTGTTTTTCATACTGTAAAAGAAATATTTTAGAAGGCGCGTCTATGCTATTTAATTTCAGCATTAAATAAAGTGTAGGTATGGGTAGGTACTACTTAAATAATAAAGAGTTCTGGAAGTTACGACTTTATAAGTAGGTATTCGAAATTTCCTCCTCTTTCAGGGTCTTCTTTCAACAGTCCTTAAATTTAATTAGTTAAGAAATTATTAAGGAATAACTAAATAACTTATTTTTGTTGTCTAACAAAATAGTTAAAAATTATCGCAATTTTATGTGCTAATAGACCCTTAAAAAACATTTTTCTAGACGTCATTCCGAATCGAATGAGCTTTGGACATGTTTCTAGTAGGTATCTTCATTTCTATTTAGCACGTTTTTGAACTTGTTGAGTAAGTAGGTAATCTTTACTAATATTGTGAAACTGAAGCGGTTTTTTTATTTTAACGCGCTAATCTCATGAACTACTGGACCGATTTAAAACATCCTTTCAGCGTTGGATATATAACAGTTACCTATATTATGTATAACAGGCGAAGCCGGGACGGACCGCTAGTACCTTATAATATTTAAAACATACTTAGGTATCTAGCATAATGATGACATTGAAAAACAAACTACCTACAAATACCTATTAATATGATTCTGTTAGAGGTAGGTACGAAATGCTCTCATCACAGCAACAAAATGAGATTGTAAAAAGCAATGTAAGAAAATCATATCATTTCCAGAAAATAGAATACGAGTAAGTATAACTCGCAAGTGATCAGATCGTATAACTTTCTTTTTAACATTTTTTTTAAATGTAGACTGACAGATTGCTTGTCTTTCGCCTGATACTGTAAGCAACACGTCTGCCCGTAACATCACAGTGCCATACAGCTATTTCAATTTTATGGAGTTCAAATACTGCCTAGCCCTGCACTGCGCTTGTCACTTTGAGATTTCAGCTGATTTATAAAAGCGTCATCGTTTCATGGTTGACATTCTAAAGCCTTGAACGAAAAGGTTTGACTCTACTTTTGTGATAGCGTCTAGGCTGTGGAATACGTTACCTGCTGGATTTGCCCAATGATAGCAATCTTGATGTCTTCAAATCAAAAGTTAATCAGTTTCTTCTACGTAGCACGTTCAGCACGTTCTATCGTAGACCGCATCGTCGCTTAACATCAGGCGAGATGACGTCAAGTGTAAACCTACTTATGTATATAAATAGGAGCGCCCCGTGTTTTTACCCGTGTAGTTCCCGTTCCTGTTATTTTCCTGGTATAAAAAGTAGCTAATGTCTTCTTCTAGACTATAATTTACCTGTGTTCTAAATTTCAGCCCGATCCGTTTAAACGTTACGACGTGATTGAGCAACAAACATTGACATTTATAATATTTATTATTAATTAATAGAATTATTCAAAAATCATAACCTCTTAATTTATCTACTAACATTAAGAAGTAAAAGTAGTGTAAAAAATATTGGCAAATATATTGATTTATTTCAATTGAAAGTCGGCTGTACCTATTGTACGACGTAGAAATAAATGTAAACTTTATAAACCTTATACGGAATAAGAAGTACATAAATCCGCGATGGCGGACGCCATGACGAATGGTAACTATTCATATATACCATTTTAATGTCACGATAAAACTACCAGATATGAACGCTACATCAATATAATCTTTATGTCCAGTTCAATATAAATCTTTATCTACGTATTTTTCTCTTGTTGTTATTATTATTAGCGTCATGTGGTTTTACCCGTGTTTTCCCATTCCCTTATTTTATCCAGGATGTAAAGCTAATATGTACCTATGCTATTAAAAAGATAAATACCTATCGATTAACGTACCTACACAACAAAAACCTCTAATAACGCAGGAACGCACAAAAGGTGAATTTTTCAAAATTCAACCCCCAAAAGGGCGAAATCCCCCAATATGAAAGTTTGTATAACACTCTTTATGCCTTGGACATATTTGCAAGAAATTTCATTTGAATTGTGTAAGCCGAAAATAATGAGTAAAATAACCTAACGTTTAGTAGCGTTTTCCAAAATTCAACACCAAAGAGGGTAGAATAGATGATGAAAGTTTTAAAAAAACCATTTGGGCTATTAAGGACGATAATTGTTATTCGACGTACATTAGAAACTTGTTAAAAAAAATTGTTGGTGGAAATTATTGCATAAAATAAACACAGCCCACTGTATGAGTGCCCAAAAAGGTATTTGTGATGACTACAGGCCCATCTCGGTCATTCCTTACTCTGCCATACCTACTATGGAACTAATTTGGTTCGTCTCGTCACTAGTTATTTTCCCGTGATAAAAGGTAGCCTACTTCCAGATAATAAATTAGGTGCCTACTTATGTTCCAAATTGCAATCCGATCCGTTCAAAAGTTCCGACGTGATTGAGCAACAAACATCCAAACTTTGACATACATAATATTAGGAGCGCCCCGTGGTTTTACCCACGTAGTCCTAGTTCCCGTAATTTTTTCGTGATAAAAATTTATTTTGCGTTATTCCAGACCATTTTCTAAGTACCTACCAAATTTCATCCAAATTCCTTCAGTCGTTTTTGCGTGACAGAGAAACAAACACACATCCGTACATTCTTACAAACTTATAACTATAACGTTAGTAGGATTACCGAGTAGGATAGGATTTATAAAATTAAGTAGAAATTCACTTCCCTCATTTGCCAGTTCAATATCCAAGTTCATAAGGCCAAAGCCTGCCTCTTGGACCTACCCATAATCCTTGCAGTATAATTGCATTGTCCATGGAGTTGAGTAAGGCTGGTTTAATATCTGCCCTCATATTTACGAGGGCCGTAAAACTAGCCTGTGCAGGTACGAGGCTCCTATGCCTGTTTATATTGCTGGAAGCCTGAACGTTGCCCTTTGGGGACTCAATTCCTGAGTTATGAGCAATTCTAGAGCTCAGTTTGCAAAAGCCATCACGGTTAATTACTACGATGGGATTAGATAGGTAGACAAAGAACTTTTAAAGAATCGTAAGTACTAATATTAAGGATGTTAGGAAATTCGAATGTTTGTTGCTCAATCGTTAAAATATAAATTGTATTAGTATAGGCGTAAGCAGCTCACTAAATGTTCACACTGCTGGGACTCAGGGCCTTCTCTCGCAAGGATAGAGTCTAGACCATAAACCAACAAGTCAAGACCATAATAAACCAAGCTGGCCTAGTGCGGGCTGGTGAATGGCACATGGTCTAGAAATATTACAGATAAGATAGATAACCTTTGGGTTCCTGACGAAGTTTTCCTTCACCGTTTGTAAGTTAGCGGCATCAAGGACATGACTTCGAAGGGAGAGAGTGGTACGCGTGGGATTTGAACCCGGGGCTCCGGATCGGCAGTGGTAGTTCTCCCGACTGGACCAACAAAAAAAAAAGTATAGATTAGTATAATTGTAGAAGTATTAAAGAATTATATTATCACTCATCACACCCCGCGGTCTTACGCCGCAGTTCCCGTTCTCATTATTTTTCCGTGATAAAAAATATGTGCTTATGTGCAATTCAAGATGATTATCTAAAATCTAACTGTTTTTCGAATTACAAACGAATCCGTTCAGCAGTTCCGACGCAATTGAGCAACAAACATCTAAATTTTCATCTTCGAAGAATCATTACATTAGGAGCATTATTGTAACTCTGACTAGTCCCGCTGATGGGATAAAGTTCTTTCTTCCAACTTCTTTCTTCTTCATAGTCCAACTGCTTTGGTGAAATTGAATTCAATAGATCTTGAAAATATTTTTGTGCAAGTATTTATGAAAAACAAAGCCATTTTTTAGAATATAGTAACGAGCAACGAGCTCGCATTAAATGCGCCTAATGATAAGAAACATGTGTCTACCAAAGCAGTACCACAAAGAGTCCAACCCAAAGCCTAACACAGAACTCGGCATCCGGAGATTTCAAGTGATTTATTTCTGTGTGTGTGTAGTGATTAATTACTCTAGAAACATTGCCCTTGAAACCGGAACATAGTTATGTTTGCTTACTTTCTAAAGAGTCAGTCCTACCGCTATAGAATTCTATTATTATAATAAATAAAACGTGGCATACGTAAAGTAAATCACGCTGAGTTCCGGAATTAATAACACCTAACCAATTCAGTTAGGATGTTCCTTTGTCTTCGCAATTCAGCATGGAAAAGTAAACATTGTTTATTCATATGGGAAAACTTTCACATTGACCAAAACTACATAAAATTTGAAATGGTGACGTTAAATTTGAAAGCCTCAGTACAATTCAGCCCTAAGCGAGCGTAATGAGTCTGAAAACCAACACCGCTGGCTGGCGAGTCTCAAGTTGCCCCGGACAATGGCGATGTCTTCCATAAATAACCTGAACAATATTCAATAAGCCAAGTTTATTCCTCCGGGAATAGCGATCGTAAAACCACCAGACATACCTACCGACGGATCCTCGAATCACAATAACGCTTGAGCTCAGCGGAATCCATAATCTTATTTTTGTACCGCACCGCGAAGCGTGAATTTCGCAATTACGCCGCTTGAGACCATCGCAACCAAACCTCACCTCAATCTCCTGCATGATAAAGGTGAAAATCAAACGCGAACTACTTTCTCAAAATAAACATTTCTTGTCTGTTCACGTGCGATTGTGGACTCTATTTCGAAGACGGAGAGTGTGGTAGGAGACAGGGCCAGGTGTCGCGTGAAAGCGGACTCTTTGCGATGGAGGGACGGCAGATTATGCGTCGCAGATGTTGTCCGGCGTCGTCCATTGTTCCCTCCTATAATTTTATCGAATGTGATTTACGATCGATTGTTCGGGCGGTGGACAGTAGACGAGGCGTGGTGTGGGTGCGCGTGCGCATGTGTGCGGCGTGCGTGCTCGGCCAAGCTTTACTTACCTGCAGCCGGTCGATTCTGCACAAGTCAGAGCGAAAACTTGAAACCAGGCACTCTTATGTAAATTGACCCCAGGTTTCAACAAAGCTCTTCACATTTATAGGTCCATTAATATTGGTAAACATTTCAAACTGTCCAAAATAAATTGCTCAATCTGAGACCTAATCAAAACGGTGCTTATGCAATGTCGTATGTTCTAATCCCGCCAGTTCCTCTGGGTACTTTTCCAAGAAGGCGTCCAAAATTGTCATTATTGGCTTTAACAATGAATGGCTTTAACAATGAAGGAAAACATAGCGAAGTAACCTGTGCCATCCAAGAAAAACGTATCTTGTAGATATGCAGCATCCGCCAACCTGGGTTTCACTAACGTGTTGGATTTTGGCTTTGGTTTTCTCTTTCTGACAGAAGGTTCCAAGTCAAATGTCAGTGGGAACAAAAAAGGGGACTGCTTGATGGATAATTGCATGGCTCTCGGTGGTTCCAGTTTGTATGGGTCAACTTTTAAAATGTTTTGTAACATCTTATCTTACCTGCAAACAGTAATAAAGATTTTGTATTTGTTTAATGAGTCTTCGATCAAATGATAATAGCTACGGGCTGGTCATTGAGCTTAGTGTCGAGTTTGTTTTTACAGAATACATGGGCAGATACGACGAGGCGAGGTGAGCCTCAGAGCCACGACACCCTCATAAATTAAGAAAAGACGTCGGGTCGCGTTCTTTTGTTTTATGCATCGCACGGAAATTATGACTACTCCTGGCGCATTCGTCATCTGTATTCCATAATACCGACGTTTTCAGCCTCGGCACTAGTTGAATGAACAAAGGAAACAAAACAAAAGATTTTTTAGTTATGTGATTTGATGAAAACCTAGTAATTTGTATTCTTTTTAATTTTACTTGAATAGAAAGCATTGTGTACTATATTAAAAATATTCTCACTTCATACTGAGCATACATTTTCATACAAAAAAAAACAAAATATGCACCATTCGTTCAGATCTAAGGGATCTTTGAAGACTCATAAGCAAAACCATTGTTTGAAAAACTTCAGTCTTGAACATCATTGCAAAGTAACCTGTTAATTAGTTTTTTATTGAATACATTTTAGAAAATGTGTATTTAACTTGCATGATTTAATACGAGTACCATCATTGCCATTTTTTCTATGGGACTACTCGTGGCTCGAAAATACAACATCGTTTAACGGTTGACGTTGCAAAGACTCGGGCGAAAAGTGTTGACTCCATTGTCTTAGTAAGAAGTTAGAACATAATATATAAACTGCGGAAATTTAGTAGTGGTAGGACTCTTAGCAGAGTCCGCCTGGGGAAGTACCACACCTTTGCCAAATATTCTACCGCCAAGCAGTAATGTGCAAACATTACTGTGTTCCGGTTTGAAGGGCAATGATTCCAGAGAAATTACAGGGCTTAGAGACATAATATCTTAGGTCTCTGGGTGACGAGCGCAGTGCAGTGCTAGGTAATTATTTGGACTATCATGTTTCAATAGCTGCGTGTTACTGTGCTGTTATGTGGCAGGCATGTTGCTTACCATCAGGCACATGACCTGCTCGTCTCGTCACTCTATGCTATAAAAAAAAAAAAGGAAAGCCTTGCCTGATGATTCCGTGACGGATTTAATCATAGTTTTAATAAATCAGAAATGGATCGGTTTGTTCTAGAAAATCGTGCTGTATCATAGACCATATCATCATGTACCATGAGGCAAGATGGTGTTGAAACAAAAATATCAGGTGTGACGAGTGAGTGACCTTCCTAATGTCGTCGACCCATCGTGCTGCCAGTCGTCTAACGCTTCTTATTCCTTTATGTTTACGATATATGAGCACAAAAATCAATCAGCATTCAGAAAAAAGTCAAGCGTATGCAAAGCCCGAGTGGAATCAGCAGAGCAGACGAAGATAATTGAGTAATCCCAAGATCTTTGGATGAAAATTCGTCGACTAAATATTTTTTTCTAATAAATAGATCTGAAGAATGTAAGATCTACTTACATCTTTTTTAAACGTGTACCTATGCGATTACGACGCTTAACAACATTTTTGTGTGCTAGTTTCTCTATATTAAAATAATTTCAGATAAATTTCAGGGCGTGGAGATAAATCTCCAGATGACAAACGCAGTGCTAGGCAGTAATTTGGATTGTACATTATCAAATAGCCGTATAAAACTGTGTTGTAATGGCCTGACGAGCTGCTTACCATCAGGCGCAACCAAACAAAAAGGCGGCGTTTCACCAAAGTTTCCAAAGTAAGCTTTGAAATTCTGAGTTATAAGTTTTCCCTTCTATCGGCAGTTCCTATGACCGCCAATTTTGTACAGTATAGAGTGACGAGTCGTGGAGGACATGTACCCGTTGCTGTTATTTGGCATATGGTAACATGCCAAATAACAACCAGATATGACCAGTCCAATCCGAATTAAATTTAAATGGACGAGTAGTGGTCACGCGCGTGTAAAAGCTCTCCTTGTAAAAGGCAGCCTAGGCTTGACTAGGCTGAAACTGAAGTTGGACTGGAACGGCCATACCACACGTGAGTTACCCGTGAATTGATTAAAAAAGGTAGGATAATCTTTAAAGGATACATTAAATATAGTAGTATGTATATGTATACATAGGACACAGTAAAAGTTAGGAAATACTACTAAGTACTATAAAACAGTATCGATTGGCAGATGTTTATACAAACCTTACCCGCTCATGATAAAACACTCAATAAACCAGTTATTAGCTCTACCATACGTAAATTGTTTTCCGGGACAATTAAGATTGAGTTTCAATGCTCTATAAACGGCGTGTGGCGTAAAACAAGAAAATTATTGGAAGAACGTGTACACACCGAGCTATTAAAGAAAGGTTTGAAAGATCATGTCCTCTCGCTCGAATATATTGCTTTAAAAGCAAAGCGTTGTAAAAGCGTAGCGTTGGTTTCTCATTTTTTTTCTAATCTGTACGTACACATTTATTTACGAAACAAGCGCATTTTTTTTTCAAACAATACCATCTTTCCCCGAACTGGGTAAAGGGGTACGGGAACTCAACTCTTTTTCTCAACTCTTTTTCTTTGGTAGATGCGACGCATGATCAAAAAGCTGGTACCTATTTACATATTTTTAATTACTTTTAAAGTTTTTACTTAATTACCTTTATTTGGCCCAACCTATAAGAATTGCCATTTAGCGTGGTAATGCCGCCAGCCTGCTGGGCATTATGTAAAATGTCTTGGTTATGATATCGACCTAAAAACCCAGTTTTCGGTTATCCATACTCCAGTCCATAATGCGAGTGGATAATTGAGATTCTAATGGAGAGATTTTTTTTGTGAGTAAAAAGAACTAATAAATTCGTCTGTTAGATTATTAAAATATATTGTACACGAATTTTTTCTTTGTCTCACTAGCGAAAAATGACGAAGATGTAAGGCTTACAAGTTTCGAGTGACGTCACGTCTATATACGACCTTTATGTAGACGTGACGTCATAACCCCACTCCAAAAGTTTGATGACCTATATCTTTGTCAATTACTAATAATTCAATAAAACAAAAGCTACGTGTCCCATATTTTCCATAACCTACCTGAAAGACTAATTAAAACGGTATGTATACTTTTGATCCAACCGTCATCCCAATTCCACATACTCTATATCTTCGTGAACTACAAACATATTGCAGTTACAGTTATTTCCAGGTTTCCCGCGTGAAAGTAATTGAAAGGTTCCGCGCTGAAGCCGGCACCGACCTCGTTTCCTCCTCGCTTAATTATAATTCTCCTACTTTGTACCTCTATGTTAATAGCTTTTATAGATAACATGCTGAAAACGTAAAACGTGTTTTACATTTATCATCGTACCGGAATTCTAGAAAGCACTTAGTTATACGACCTTTTGATCCTAAGTTTTTTTCAGTAATAGGTCTGCGCTTGACCGCCTCATATTTTTTTCAAATTAGGCGAGAGCCTAACGCTACTTTAGTAGCATTTTAGAACAATCTACCTGAAAGTATGTATTTTAAATCTGAGTAATTATTTGCAAGAAAAGATTAGATCTTGTTTGGAGTATTAGTACCTTTGGGATAGATCGGCTTAGTACCAGCTGGAAGCTTTAGTATTGATCGAGAGACGTGCTAAAAGGCTAGGATACCCTTGTTAAAAAATACTTCTTAAAAAGTCTTAAATATCACCACAAAATTGCTACCTTACTGGGATCAGATATACTTCGGAGAGTTTGTCGGATCTATCGCATCTCTCGTAGCTCGAAAAAGGACTTCGTTGACGTTCCAAACTCTCGAATAAGAAGTTTGAATCTAGTTTTGTGATAAGAACATCTAGGCTGTGGAATGCGTTGCCGGAGTGGGTTTTTTTCCGATGATTATTCCGATGATGGTGTCTTCAAATCGAGAGTGAATCGGTTTCTTCTAGGTAAGTACGCTTCACAGTAGACCGCAGCGTCGCTTAACATCATGCAAGATTTTTTTTATGAATTTTTGAAGATTTTTTTTTATCTTTAAGGATCTCTCCAGGTGGCAAAGCTTCGTCAACGGCTTTGATATTCCAGATTTCTAAAAGTGGCGGCTATCGTTTACCACCAGGTAGATGGCTTGTTTGTCACTCTTTCTAAATGCAAAAGTGATTTCGCAAGACATACTTCTACTAGGAAAAGCAATAAATTTCTCAGAGTGATCTCAGCGAGATATCGTTATCTCGTCTGACTCACCTCATGCTTCATGCTTTTAATATGCGATTGTGATGTTTCTGCTCGCTTAATACAAGAAAGATTATTTTTTTTATTCACTACACTGAATTAAAAATTGTCACATTGTAAGGAAATAAAAAGTTGGGAACATTGTTGATACACATTGAACATTGTTGCTCCCAATGTTCTATGCTCAAGCATAGAAGGGTTCTATCACTAACGAAATTCCTTATTTTAGATTTCCTTATGTTACTTATAGTCCTTAATTTTTCCTGCTATTGTTCACTTTAATTTCACTCGAAATTAAAGAGAGCAATAATAGCATACAAATACACACACACAGAGAAAGATATCTAAAGCAAACAAAGAAATAAGTGGTAGGTAAGTACATCACCGTCGCAGTTTGAAACAATTTTAAGCATTTTTTGTTGTTATTAGTACCTTTAGATTTTATTGTTATTGTTTTTAAAACCACTTCACTGATTTCGATTAAATTTATATGGGACCTCTGAGGTGATGATCTACCGAACAAAAAATAATATCAGAATCGATTCACAATTGGCGGCGCTATCACGTAACATACATATAAAATAAAAGCAGCCAAGTGCGAGTCGGACTCGCCCATGAAGGGTTCCGTAGCATCAAGTAACATAATAAATAAGTTCTTGTAGTTCGGTGTAACTTTCATCGATGTTTTAATAATAGCGTATTTATGACGTACTAAAAAAACTACTCATCAGATAGAGTTCAAACCAATTTTCGTTGGAAGTTTGCATGGTAATGTACATCATATAAACTATTCAGTGTAGGCAAACATTATATTTGTTACCTCAACATCATTTTAAAAGACCTATCGATAGACACCCCACACATATAGGCATGATGAAAAAAACTTTTTGAGTTTCAGTTCTAAGTATAAAAATTTAGGGATGCCCATCCCTAAATTTTTTATTTTTTTGTTTTACGGAACCCTAAAAACATACAACCGACTTGAAAATCTCCTTCTTTTTTAAGTCCGTTAAAATCCATATTTTTAACCTACTTTCGACCGATGTTTGTTCTATGTATAGAGAATATAAACTATCTATCAATCAGAAGTACATATTAATCATAAATAAAAACATAAGTATTATAAAAGTGATTTGGCTCTCACAGGTACAAGTTTTGTTTACTACAGGGGAAGTTAGTGTTTTGTGTAAAACTTCAACCAATACTTTGCTCAATATTTTGCTCAATGCTAAAAAGTTCTAAAAGTAATGCATAACAAGCCCAGTTGTATTGTTATATTGTTGGGAATCAGGGCTTTTCACAGAAAGAGAGTCAAGGCCATAAACCTCCTTGTGTGTCCGATGACGTCACAAACTCAATCCAAAGAGCAAGACTGAAGAATTAAGCGATAGAGCTACTTACTATATGGTAAATTACACATATCCTCGAAATATGCTTTTCTTGCAACTGGTATAAATAAAGTGGTACGGTGGTGGGCAGACGAGTTGCTTATCATCAGGCACATGTTCTGCTCACCCTGACACTACAACTATAAAAAACTTGATAAAAACATGACTCTAAACGATATTTTTGCTTCGCTATTAAATTTAGTTGTGATGAGAAACTTATATCTGAACTTGGGAAAAAATCTCGGAGGCAGAATTTCAGTTTACGACCCTCGTGAAAACGGATGTTCTCGAGACAAAACCATTTTAACATTTTAAAATTTTTGAGTAATGTCAAATTATCCACGTTTGTGATGTCAAACGAAATCAAAAAGACGAAACTAAGATTTTTTTACCGTCTTCAAAAAAGAGTTAGGGTCGGTCCTACGTTTTTGTAATAAAGATTGACATTAACATGCCGCTGATGGTATATAACACGCTTGTCAGTATTAGCACAGCGCCAATACTCTATTTGAACACTATGAGTCCATTTGGATTCTTCACTGAACTGCGCTCGTCACTCAGAGGTATAAGACGTGTTTTCTCTTTGCCTTGTAAATTAGAGGCCAACATTGCGCTCCTAAGCAGAATATAATGAAGTTTTCACATTAGGTACTGCTTGGCGGTAAAATAACTAGCAAAGGTGTAGCTTTCAGGACTCTGCTAATAGTCATGTCACTACAAGAACTTAACTCAGATTTCGTAAAACTACCGTTAATGTTTACTTACATAGTTATTTTATTTTCTCTACGATTTTACCCGCGCAGTTCCCGTTAGTTTTCCAGTGATAAAAGAGCACTATTCTAGACTACAATTTAATTGTCTTTTAAATTTCAGCCCGATCTGTTCAGTTGTTTCGACGTGATAGAGCTACAAACATTCAAACTTTTGCATTAATAATATTAAGTAGAAGGTTTTCTGCGGTATTCTTTGCGATAAGAAAAGTTCAAAGACTTGACCTTGCTTGGTTATAGTTATAAACGGCCGAGAACCGATAGAATGCGATGGTATATCGACATTACTTCCTCACCATTCCGATCCTTTATTGAGGGTGAACACACAACAGTACGCCTACGCTCAATATCGAGTATTCTACTTATTAGAAGGTCAAGGAATATGTCAGATGTCGTTGGAAGTAATCGACGTTGAATGGGTATTGAATCGGATTAGGAACTGCAATAGGAAATACATTAAGGAATATTAACACTTCGAATTGTTCGATTGTTTCTGCCACGTACTTGTAGCAATTTTAGATCGAGTAGTAAGTGCCTAATAAGTTTCTTAATTGATTTTTTATAATACCTACAAAGTGACGGACCAAGCAGTACATACGGCAGATGGCAAGCAACACGCATGCCTATAACAGTATTCGTTCTGGATTTGACGTTAGAGAAGGTAAAGTAGGGAGACTTATTTTATGTAACTTGTTATTTGCATTACAATTTCAATCCGCGTAAAATAGGTAGTTGCGGCGCTTCTGTCCGATTTGGGACCGCGGACTAACATTTAAATACTCCTGGTGAATTTGATCACCGAAGGAAGTGTCTTGAATCGTTTTTCATAGACGCATAAAGCCATGTAAGTTTGCTGTATGATTTGGCGCCAACATCAAACACCACAAAAACCTAGTCATATCAGGTCACTTTTATGCTAATCATTATAAATATAGCTAAGGTTATTGTCCAGTGCGCGCGATGCGATGCTATCTCGCTTCCGAGCGTCGCGCCGACGCTATTATCGTAATGGCCTTGAGACACGAACCTTATTATGAGAGGGTGCGATCAATCAGTTTTTACTTCGACATGTCTTTTGGGTAACCTTTGGTAAAGTACCTTCTAGGTTATATACACAAGTAGATATTAAATACTTTTCAAATAACTATATGACTTGGTAGTGCCGTTAAATTACGTGTTAATGATATCTTTTTTTTATAACTTCTATAGATTTACACTTGACCGCCATCTCGCCTGTTGTTAAACGACGATGCGGTCTAGGGTGGAGCGTGTTTACCTAGAAAAACCCGATTCACTCGCGATTTGAAGTCACAGAGATTGTAACCATCAGGGAAAACCCACTCAGGCAACGTATTCCACAGCCTAGACGTTCTTATCACAAAAGTAGAGTCAAACCTCTTCGTTCGTGTCTTTGGAACATCAACCATGAAACGATGTCGTTTTTTCGAGCTACGAGCATTCCGATAGAAAAAAGGGCAAGGTGGTATTAGATCATGTAAATCAGTCGCACACTCTCCGAAGTGTATTCGATTCTTGCCTAGATGTCGTTGTCATAGTATTTTCAGTTGGAAAAAAAAACTTTGCTGCATTCCTCGAATAGTGTTTAGTGTAATATAAGTATGTAGCTCAATTAGTATCACTGCCTGCTAATACTCTAGTCCTTCTCTGATAAAGACGGAAAGAGACAACCCAATAATCCACTACGATAATCAAGTTCGAGTTGGCGAATAGCGCATGTCCCCGGAAATTGTTTTTTTCGGGTGTTGGCTTCCTCAAGATGTTTTCCTTCGCCGGTACTACTATTGGCAATGACAAACTTGTACATCTGCACTTGAAAAATATTCAGAGATGCAGGCGGAATTCGTATCCGCGATCTTAGGATTTTTATTTTCATTTGTATTAATCACCGGTTCTACATTTTTAAACGAGCTTATAGCTCGTAAAACAATGCTAATGAGTACTAAGCTACTACTAGGATTTAACTTACACTGATGTTTTAATAAATATCTTTGATATTGAAATTGATCTTACGAATATGCGGATCATCGGACGTTTTTGTCATTAAACCATGACATCTTCTCTGGAAGGAGTAGGCAGAAGTTTTAAAATAGAACTTATACCTTTCATTTAGAAAGCAAACTTAAAGTACGTTTAATAACTGCTTGATATTTCAGTTCAATCAATTCCAAAATTAAGTTCTAAACAGACATTTCGATCTCCACTTGCAATCAAGATGTAAAACCCCATCCATCCTCAGACTCCGGCGACAACGAGGCGACATGTCTCGATCCATCCGTCTCCACACAAAGGGACGTCAGGATCCGGGAATCGAACCGGCTCCATCTATCAATGATAACGTTCGTTATTGATAGTGCAATGCAGGACATGGTTGATTTGATAGTTCGAGAGATTAAATATTTTGCATCTAAAAAGGTTTTAGTGGAACACGGAACTGTTACATTTTTATATTTAAGTGAGAGACAAACAGACGATCCTTTATAAATGGATTTAAAAGAAAAAAAATACAATAAAAATATATCCATAACCATCACTTTTTGATTTGTTTTTAACCGAGTTAAACCAGCACGAGGAACTTTACTGTTTTCGTTTGGACAGTAGATATCCGAATCCGAATAATTTAACTGTCGCTTATAGATGTGGAGCCATTGAATATGAAGTGTCGCATCACTTGGACATTTGGTTGAAACTTTAAATGGGAGAACAACTTTTGAGCGATCAGCTGGTGTCACTATATTTTCATCAAGACTCAGGCATTTAAGTAGGTACTTGGTGAGGGTAAAGTTACGGCTGATATAGACAGAAGAACGGCAACTGCCGAACCGGAGCCCGTTTCGAATCTCACGCTTCCCACATCTTTTCGAAGTCATGTGCGTAATCCTGCTAACTTTAAAACGGCGACGGAAAACATTGTGAGGACACCAATATGTATCTAGAGTCGAAGTAATGCATAATCCACTAGCCCGCACTGGGCTAGGCATGATGAATTACGGCCTTGAGTATCTCCTTGCGAGAGAAGGCCCTGAGTCCCAGTAGTGCGAACATTTATTGGGCATGCATGAGGGTAAAGTTATAAAAGACAGTTTAATCCCATTTCGTACCACAGAACTAACATTGTTTCGAAATCCAGTAGCCATAATAACTTCAGGATTTGACACTGAGACAAAACATCTCTCGTGTTTATGCGTTGGGCACGCTCCATCTACGGGGGCATTGTTTTAAATAATTTATTACCCGGGGATAGCATTTCTGATATTTGAGATCGCGTACAGATAAATGTGGAAGGTTCTTGGTAAGTTATAAGTTAAACAAACGGTCCTTGTTACATTATAATAAGAGTAATGTGTTGTTAGAAGTGGCGCTCATAAGTTTCAACGTCACAAACGATTTTCAGACCTTATAAAATTGTATGTTGTTGTTGGTATAATGTTTTTTTTAGAATGTATCTTTGATTGTAAAAACAAATTACAGAGAAAAATACAGTACATTGTATGTTGTTTGTCTACGTAAGTTTATCTAAATCCGTAGTTCATAAACGTTCTAGGTGTCTCGCTGAATTATTTTTTTAATATTGTTGTAACGATGTATTCTTTTGTGTGTTTTTGACGTGATAACGTCTTATAAATCGATTAACGCAGGCTGTACTAACGAAAAGATTACCTACATGTTATTACGACGATTTCCCACTGACAATCCAATATTTTTTAGAATTTTGATTATGTACGCGACACGTGGGTTACGGTCTTTGGAAATATTTTAATAAATGTGATGAGCTCCCATTGAAAAATATAATTGTTTGGCGATACACAAGTAGTGATGATATAACTAATATCAAAATCTTTATCGCTTTGTCCCCTCAGAGAGAGATTTTTAAAATTAGTTCATTGCTATTTAAATATATCACTGCTAATTAGCTTCAGACGCAAAAAGAGCTTGATTCTACTAACTTAACTCACAAATAAATCGTAGTTGACCTCGTAAACTTAGGCACATGAAGCATGCTTTAATGCTTCTAAGGTAAATTTTGACAGTACGTTAAAAACTATTTTGATCAAGAAAATAAAAATGTATCCCACTACAACCCTATCCTGTATTTTCCTTTTCTTCTCCTAATTTTGAAGACATGTAAAATCAGAACCCAAATGACAAGGTCACGGACCCCGGAGTCCGTGGAGTGCGTGGAGTCATTCAAATAAAAAAGGGAATTCTAAACTTCCGATGTAGGTACCTATAGTTTTGAAAACAAAAAAACGATCGACTGTTTTCATTGGTAACCAAATTTTATTTATTTACTTCCTGCTTTAAATAATCCTAAAAATAATTACAGGCCAACACTATAATCTCGGGGGTATGCTCCATTTTGTTTACACTAAAAGTCGCGATGATTTTTCAACCGCTCATTTGTGGGATCAGATTAAGGTAATTAGGTTAAAATTTATAATTGCTCACGCACAGCCAACACTCGCATTCGGCGACACAGCCATGAAACGTTAACGAGAGAAGTGATATTAACGAGGCCGGGAATATTTTAATATTTTTATGCTGAGTCAAACATTACAAGTCGGATTAAGGCCTTATAACTAGCTTGTAGCGCCAGCTGCGCCTTGCGGTTCCGTAAGCTTTTAAAATTCTATAAGGAGGTACACAAATATTTGTTCAAAGTTTACGAGAGCTAAAATGCTGTCTAAAATTTTGGGAAAAGTCCAATGAAGGGTTATCATAAATATAAAAAAAGACTTTAAAGTCTTGACCATCGCCGCAAAATTGCTAGCTTATTGGTTTTTATCGGATACACTTAGAAAAGTGTGTAACTGATCTGCATGATGTAGATTTGTAGATGATGTGATGTATGCACTTTACACTTTTTTATCGGACTGATCGTACGCTGAAAAAGCGAAATTGTTTCATAGTAGACGTTCCAAAACTCGAACGAAGAGATTTTACTCTACCTTTGTGATAAAAAAGCATACGCTGTGGAATGCGTTGTCAAAGTGAGGTTTTCCCGATGTGATAGTTACAATCTTAGTGTCATTAAATCGAGGGTGAAATGTTTTTTTTAGGTGAGAACGCTTCATTGTGGACCGCATCGTCGCCTAACATCATGCGAGATGGGGTCAAGTGTACACCTATAAAAGTTAAAAAACCTAAGATGATGCACGCAACAAAACAGTTTTAATAATATCTTTACAATATAGTAAGTGTGGTATGAAAATGGCTTATATATTCCCAGGAATTAGGGCAAATCGAGTAACGTGGTGTTTTGAACACAGAGAGTTGTGGTAAAGGAAAAGTTACAAAGGTTGTGAAGTATTTTGTGCACTAGTACGGAAACCTCGATATAGTAACTATGAATACATAGCACGAAAAAATAATGAAAAAAATTAACGAGTTTCAAACAACTCAAAAAAATGATTATGCAATAGAAATCGAAGTTTTTATAGAATATTTCAGGAAAATTCGGTACCGTATCGAATACCTAACCTAAGTAAGAAAAATTGGTTTAGGAATTTGTTGGTAAACGAAACAAACCAAATCCCACTAGCTTAATAAGTCGTTCATTTAACATCCTAGCCTGTTTACTAAACAGCGCCTTTTAACTAGCGGCCTAAATGGATGGAAGAGTATAAAAACGCATAAGTACTTGTAGTTTATATAGAAGAGAGCAGAATGTAATGTTTTTTTAAATATGCCTAAGATACATTAAGTCCATTAAAAAAAACATTAGACATACTACCTTAGAAGAAAAAAGACACATACTACCATATAGGTACTATTTGACACGCATGCATAAATACGTTTTTTTTTATTGTTAAAGTCAGAATAGATTAATAATGCTAAATGGCCTCGTAATGCTGAATAGTACAAGATAAATATTTATACCAAAAAGGTCGTAAGCACAGAAATCTAAATAACTTATTATTAAGATTTCTGTGGTCGTAAGGCTGCAGATTTTTCTATCATTTAAAACATAGCCAACAGCAAAACACCTCTCATAAGACGGCGATGCCTCGTAAAGATTTAATTGGTGATAAAACCGCGTAATTGGCCTCCAGTTATCGGTTTGCTTCAACTAATGAAAGAGTATTACACTGTTACGGTGGCACCTAACGATCTATACGATATCGAATCCTATAAGTTACAATAAACCTAGAAAGAACAAAGGCTTAGATTACGAACGAGGACAGTGAAGAGAGTACAATCTCGTTGGTAGCTAGCTGTTCGTACTCGATGTCGCTAAATCTAAAGGTCTGCGCCCACCTAAACTACTCCGCTTTTTAGGGTTCCGTAAAACGTAAAAACGGAACCCTTATAGATTCGTCATGTCTGTCTGTCTGTCTGTCCGTCCGTATGTCACAGCCACTTTTTGCCGAAACTATGAGAACTACACTGTTGAAACTTGGTAAATAGATGTATTCTGTAAACCGCATTAAGATTTGAACAAAAAAACTAAAAAAAAAGAAAAATTAGGGTTGCCCCCCATACTGAGAACTGAAACTCAAAAACTTTTTTTTCATCAAACCTACACGTGTGGGGTGTCTATCGATAGGTCTTCAAAAATGATGTTGAGGTTTCTAATATAATTTTAGTCTACACTGAATAATTTGCGCGAGAGACACTTCCAAAGTGGTAAAATGTGTGTCCCCCCCTCTCTAACTTCTAAAGTAAGAGAATGAAAAATCTAAAAAAAACATATGATGTACATTATCATGTAAACTACCAACGAAAATTAGTTTGAACTCGATCTGATGAGTAGTTTTTTTTTAGTACGTCATAAATACACTATTATTGAAACTTCGATCAAAGTTACAACGAACTACAAGAACTATGTGTACTATGTATATTATGTTACTTGCTGCAACGGAACCCTTCATGGGCGAGTCCAACTCGCACTTGGCCACTTTATTTTTTTAAATAGCCACTCCACAGACTCCGAGGTCCGTGACGGTCTGCGCTCATTTATACGATTCCGCTCCCATCCGACAAATAAAATACACTTAAATATGGGCTTTATGTCATGGCAGTTAAGATAAATAAATAAATAAATAAATATTGGTGGACAATTCACACACAACACCATCTGACCCCAAACTAAGCAAAGCTTGTGTGATGGCGGCCAGATAGCTGATATAATACTTATCTAGTTTTAAATACATACTTATTATACATAGAAACACCCAGACACAGTGCAAACATTTGAATTCATCACACAAATATTTGCACTGGGTGGGGATCGAACCCACGACCCTCGGCTTCGCAGGCAGATCTACTACCCACTAAGCCACAAGGGCAAGATATAGATTACATTGGCAACATCAATTACCAGAGCGAGCCTTCTGCTAATTTGTATTGCCAAGCTAATCTATATCTTAACGGCATGGTATAAAACCAAAATTTGAGAGTATTTTATTTGTCGGGTGGTAGTCGTATAAATGCGTCCACGTTAGAAGCAGCCAAGTTAGACGCGAAGAAATATTTACAGATATAATTATTTTACTTTACTCAGTATAGCTCTAGTGGAATAGAATTAAGGGCTGTTTGCATTTTGATTAGTGCGAGTGCGAGTGAGTGAGTGCGAGACTTCACTACGCAAGTACTACACACTCGCACTAATCAATCGCTGTCCACACGTGTAATTTTCTACTAACCACTAAACACCGGCACTAAATCACTTGCAATCGCACAATTCAAAACGAAAACCGGCATTTATAACCGTATTTAAATATAAAAACTTTCATGACATAAGCGGGAATCCATATGATTATTCCCTACCAAATACAACCAACACGGCTAAATAAGTTTCCCGTTTAAAAAGTATTTCAAACATTTAGTTACTCCTGAGTACTCTTACGTAAACAGAAAAGTTTATAGGTCAACTCGGTGAAGACCGTCTTATCGGGTAAAATCGTCTAGAACGAATTACAACAAAACCGGCAGAGCTACGAGGATGGCAATATAATCAATATAAATAGGACAGTAAAACTTTTACTGTCCGACTGTCTGTGTACTTCGCCTAGTTGACTTATAGTATTGTTTTCGACTTTTGTGACTTCAAACATAGTTAAAGAGATTAAATTGAGGTTAGGCCGCCGTTTTTGGTACCTAGTGTGGTGGTTATCAAAACCAAGCATTTTTCATACCAAAAAAATAAGTATATGAGCGAGAAATGTATGTACACTGTCACTTTTACATCTGCAATGTTTGTTACACAAGCATTGTTAAATACTTATGTATACTATCGGAGAAATGTGATTTCAGGTGGACAGTAAAATGTTTCGTAAGGTTGAATTTGGCGCATTGCTTTCAAATCAGTGGAATTTTTCTCCCTAACCTGTAAATTGTGTAGGTAGTTCCATAAATCCAAAGAAATTTTCTTAAAACAGTCAATTGTAAGACTTCTTACTTGTTGTTTATTTCTTCGTCGAAGTTTCCTTTAAGTCTGTGTTTCAGCAACCCAATTACATTTACCCCATAAGTTCTGGAATGTGCTCGATTTGACCGTGACGTCAATAAATACCAACTGTCCGTTACTGCCTACACACACGAACTCTACAAGACTCACGAACACACAGGATTAATAACTTCAAGTTCTGCATGCAGTACTTGAAGGCTTTGAGGCTTAAAAACCCAATACAAATTAGTAGTGATAGGACTCTTTGCAGTGTCCATCTGGCAGATAATCACACCTCTGACAACTTATTCTACCGCCAAGCAGTAACGCGGAAACATTATTTTGTTTCGGTTTGAAGAGCAATGTATAAAGTACATTGCAGGGCATAGAGGTCAATCATCTTATATCTCTGGACAACGAACGCAATGCAGTGCTAGGTAATAATTTGGACTATTCAGATTCCAATAGCTGCATGATACTGTGTTGTTATTTTCATGAGACCAGGCGTGTTGCTTATTATCAGGCACATGTCGTAATCATCATGTTTGGAATGAACCGGTTTCCATACGACATTTTTCTTCACCATAAAAGCCAGTGGTAATGATGGACTTGAATGTCTGCTCTTGGAAAAATACTCAAATCAGAATGAATTTTTGATGAAGAGATTTTAACCTAAGACTTTACGATTGTGAACGTCACCACGGCTTCATTACGGATTTGATATATTTGATTGAGGGTTGAAAGGAGACATTGTTTCATGGTTAGTATTCTAATGACTCGAACGAGCAGGTTTGGCTCTAATTTTGTTCTTAACGCGTCTAGGCTGCGAAGTATGTGCCTGAGCAAGGTTTGTTCCGGTTAGTTACAATCTTATTGTCGTCACAAAAATGTCGTTGTAATTTGTGTTCACAATTTTTTTTACTGATTTTAGGTATTTCTTGAACCAAAAAATAAATAATTATGTATTTGTGGCTATTTTTTTTACTCATACACTTACACTGAGCAGGTCCCACATCTGTAAAACTTAGGATTTCTTTGATTTTCAATAAGTGGCCGATGAGAATATCAACCGAGAAGCCTTCTCAAGTCTTCCAGTCCTGCTACCCTGAACTTCTAGATGCACAGCTCAAAGAGCGAGGAGTGCGAATAGATGTTCCCTCCCCTGCCGGGATTAGCCATCACACAATAAGATGCCACCGAGGCAAGTTGTTGTGAGATGCCCAGGGTGCACCACGTGGAGGTTCCCGAGCCTCTCATCCCATTTGTCATACAACACACTATTTAGTCTTAATCTAACCAAAGTAGGGCGATATGGTCGCTCTGCGAAAAAACCCTTTATATAAAAAAATATAACACACTAAGCAAAGTTTGTTTTATCAGAACCACTTTACTAAATTGATACTCATATCATCGCCAAATATATACAAAGTTGTAAATACATACATGTGATACACTAGCAGCGCCTCGCAGTTTTACCCGCGGAGTTCCCATTCCATTAATTTCTCGTAGTAGTATAATTTTATACATGTCAATTACAATAGATATATGTATAGTGGGTATGTGATATGTAGTCAAACTTTAACCCGATCCGTTCAGACGTTCCGACGTGATTGAGCAACAAACATCAAAACTTTCGCATTTATAATATTAGTGGGATAAAACAGTAAATAAGTACTTAGAATACGGTTTTTTTTTCGAAAGCCAGACACTACTAAGCGCTCGACCGCTTCTAATCTAATACGTCACATTTTGTACATCGCTATATTCGCCTCAATCCTCAAATAGGTTAAGTATTCAGATATTCTTGATAACGGGAGGTTATTACTATATCGTCACAAAAATGCTTATTAAGGCTCCACAGGGCGTAGTCACGTCAATTAGTCGTAATAATCTAGCTTCGTGACTTTTGACTTATGGCCGGCCGATCTTCCCGCACGGTTTTTGGGGTTACGTGGAAAGAAAATAAATCGTTGTTTTTGTTATATTAAAATACTCTTTTTTATCGGTACAGCTAGAGTTTAAAATATAGCACGCTTGCTTAGAAAATGCCTATTGGTTTTTCATTTAAATTCGTTTAATACCCAGGTTATTAGTGGATTGAAAACATATTATGTACTTATTTATGTAAATCCGATTACCTAAAGATGGCTCATTTAGTTAGACAATTAAATTTTGCATGAGTCACAAAAAAAAAAGAGTTAAATAGGTTAATTCATTCCATTGTTAGATTTACAGTCTTCAATTTATTTTCAAACTTGCTGCACCTTGCGGTGTGAAATGTTATCTAGTAAGAGTACTAACTTTAGAATTAATTTGGAATTACATCGTTTCAGAACATGAAAATATGATGGTTACTAACGAGTACATTCACAACATTAAAATAGACTTAATTACGATCTACAATCTACATATTATATATTCCTTTGTTTAATTTTAATTACATCCCTTTATTTTTACCAATATGGATTCAAATTGTGATAATTAAAGCCATTAAATATATGAAGGGTACTTCCAAGGTATCCGCATACTGTAATCTACAACGGAACCCAGTTCACATGAATAAAACACGCAGTTGCCAGTTTATTTTTATACAATACCGATTATATCTAAGGAATCAGGTCGAGTGGGACATAAATAAGGCGTGTGTTTTTTAAGGCTTTATGGGAGAGATTTGTCACTGCGGGAGCCGACCTTGTAGGTGTTAATGTGTAGGCATTTCGGCTAATTAGCAAAGGTTATAATGCTGTGATTATTTTGTATAAGAGTAGGTAATAAAGTTTTGTTGACGTCGGCTAAAGAAAACGTACAATGAACTGAAATGAAATTATTATATTGTCAATTTAGTCACTACAATTATTTATTGGTCATAATTATCATGTGTTTCTGTACACTGACTTGGTTATTCTATCTTACATAAGATCAAGTTTACTATAAAGTAGATCTACTAAGAAAAAAAATCACACTAGATCCATGATGGATCTGGAGAATGGATCTACTGAGATTGAAGGTAAAATCCCTTCAATCTCAGTAGATCCATTCTCCAGATCCATCATGGATCTAGTGTGATTTTTTTTTCTTAGTAGATCTACTTTATAGTAAACTTGATCTAATGATAATTTTTTTTTCTTAGTAGATCTATTCTCGTGACACGTTGTTTGTTGCGTATAGGATAGACCGATTTTTATGAAATTTCTAAGTGTGTGTGGTTTGAGAATACATCATAAACTTATTTTTACCTTCCTGCTTCCACCTCTCATTTCTTTGTTTGCAATTTTATTAATTTTGATTATTAACCAATTATTATTTTAGTGTGATAAGACCTTGCGTACAATTGAATGTTGTTGATGTTCAAGTTACACCATACATTTATTTCACCACACCGTAATAAAATACAAAGGAAAATAAAAATAAAACAAAGTACTTAAAACAAACAAAACGTGAACAAACACAAGTTTTGAGTTCTTACACAATAACAAAACTTTTCTCAATTAAAAAAAAAACGTTTTAAAGGAGGCTTGCAATAATGTAGGTAGGTACTTAAGGTGAAATAAATTTGTACATTTTCTTAAAGTATTCACAATTGGTCTAGTATTTCCTACCAATAAGAATTCTTTCTCGTCGAATCGTAAACTCTGCGTGATTAAGTATAAAGTAAGTAGTTACCAAGACTTTATGCAAGTAACTTTTAATTCAACACATGAGGTGAGAAACGTACATATAAAAGCAGTAAGTAACTAACAGTAACTCGCTTTGTTTCTCCAAATGCTTTATTAACTCGTCATGACAACAAAAATGTTGTTGGTAATATTTGAAGTGATTTTTGAAAGTAGATGAGACGTGCGTATGCGACTAATGAGAATTGCACCTACTTAATGGAAATACATGGATATTTTATTGTAACTAAGAAAAAAATTGAAAACAGAAAGTTCCATAACTGCCGATCTGATTGTTAAAAAGGATAGAGATATCCCTAGGGCATACTTCCCGAATGATCCCATATAAGTTTTATCGAAATCGGCTGGGTGGTTTTTGAAATATTAATGAACAAAAAACTAAAATTTCCCTACAATTTCGTCTGGATGACATAGCCTCACATGGTCATGGTCCTTTGTCTTTTGAACGATTTGGAAACGGAACATTTACGTTGAAAAAATTACAGTTCTAAATAATTACATCTACTGAGACAGTTACAGGATTTGAAATAGCGTAAAATATAATTAATAGAAGTGATTATGAATTCTATGGTTTTTATGGCTTTTATGGGTTTTATGGCTTATGGTTCTATGGAAATTATGGTTTTGAATGCGAAGCTTTGGATGTTTACTATCACATAAATAAGCAGTGCCCCGAAAATATTACCCACGCAGTTCTTGTTCCCCTTTTTCCTGGGATAAAAAGTAGCATACGTGTTATGCTAGACGATGATCTATTTTATGTTCCAACAACCCGATCCGTTCATACGTTATGATGTGATTGAGCAACAAACATACATACATTGATATTTATAATATTAGTAGGATAAATGTTCTAAATTTCAACCCAATCCATTTGGCCGTACCAATTTGATTGAGGAACAAATATCGAAAGTTTCGCATTTATAATAGGTATTACTGGGATTCAGGATTCAGAAGGTTAATTTTCTAACTGCATTTTGCGTTAGTCGCGTTCTTTGGAAATCACATAGCAACTATTTGTGGACAGTACGAACCAAGCACTTCTTTATCAGACCTCGCTATTCAGGTTTCGTGCGAGAATCCGACCGACCTGCCTCTAATACCGACCCGCTGTAATGACGGCTTGTTTATTGGAAAAGCGGTTTTTGCTGGACTGCAATGTCATTTCCAACACTGAAGTAAGGAGGCAATCTGTTTTAAAGTAGACTTGGATATTCACACTTATTTGTAAAACCAAAACTATGTTTCCCTACTACCTACTAATATATTAAATGCAAAAGTTTTGGGTGTTTAAATATTTGGGTGTTTGCAGCACCATCGTTTTGGAATGGCTGAACGGATTTGGTAATTTGGGTGTCGTATCGTATGAAAATCACCTTGAAGAGACAATTATTGTCAGTCGACTTCATGATGTAATTTTTTGAATGTCCGTGTACGCGTGCATCGTTAAAAATTTACTCTCATACATTTTTCGAAACGCTACGAGTACTTACCTATAATTTGAAAACAATATTCAATAAATTGTTTTGATCGGCTGTTTCGAAAACTTTCATCAGTAATGCTTTCCCGACAACAAAAACTTAATTAAAAACTGCACAATAACTGATGGGCGTGGCGTCCCACAAAGCCTATATACCGTATAATCTTTACCTATAAACCTGATAGCTGCGATAGTGGAGCAATTTCTGAACGACGCAGTAATGACACCTATTACGGACCGACGTCCTGTCGCATAATGGCGATCACGGCATCGTGGGCCGGACAACCTACTTTTGATACATTGCCGTCGCTTGAAAAATGGCGTTCTTGTCCTACAAGCGACGAGCCGATTTATGAGTTTGCTTTAATTATTATACTTGTCCTTTACTTGTGATGGAGATGTAAAAAAATCGATCTTGACGCTATAAGCATTGTACTGCAGGACAACCTACTTTTGATACATAGCCGTCGGCGTCGCTTGAAAACTGGCGATATTGTCCTACAAGCGATGAGCGTGTTTATCGACTTATGGGTTTACTCGTACTTTAATGTTCGTCCTTTACTTGTGAGAGATATCAAAAATCGTTATTGAGGCTTTAAGTAATTTACTTAAGAATAACCTGTTTTTGATACATGCTGCCATCGCTTGAAAAATGACGTTCTTGTCCTATAACAGACGAGCCTTTACTGAATCACTTTAAATGATGCTCGTCGTTTAAGAGTGCGCCTAAAGCCAGGAAAAAATCAGATTTCCCCCGCGCGACGCGTTTCTTAATGTGATGTACATAAAGTCGAGAATAGCATGACACAGTTTGGAGGAAAAATCAATATTTAATCAGGCGTACATTTTTGACCAAGTTTTATTTAATTACTCAATAACTAAACATAAATTTAAAAAAGTGTTCGGTTACTTTACTAGAACGTACAAATAGGAATTTTATTACCAAAAAATAATGTGGGGTCATCGCTGATAATTTCGAGTACTCGAATTAAAACGGGTTTTTTCGGTGTCATTTTTATTTTTTTATTGTAAAAAACTTTGATCTATTTTTAAAATTCTATTCGGTTATTGTGCTTTTTCTTGATTGTACCCACACGTCAATATTTTTTTTGTCATAGTTTTTAGTTTCTTAACTTCAGTGAGCGGCGTCGAAAATGTCCTTTTTTCGTTTTCTGGCTTTAGGCGCCCCCTTAATTATGAGAGGAGGACAACATCTTTGCCATTTATATTTTTTTTGGGAATCAGTTATTCTATAGGCGATCAGTAATGTGGAATACGGTGTTTCAGTTTGAAGTGAAATATTTTCAGATAAATTACATAAAAAAATCATCATTACTCCGGGCGAAGTAGGTACTGGGCAGTGATTTGGACTGTGCACGTTCAAATAGTACCTACATGGCACTGTTCTGTTATGAGCAGGTTTGTTGACTACAATCAGGCGCAAACCTTGTACCGTTACTTTATGTATAAAAAAAAACTCGAGAAGTTATTTTGTATACATTGACATAAGGATTTATCTACCTTTTAGAATTTATCCAATTATTTTTACCATGAAACAATAGTCTATTACATAGAGGGCACCATGATATAATGAGCTAGATAACTCGCTTTCGCGTGGAATGAATGCTTTTTCATCCAACAAACGACGAACGGATTTTATTTGTTTTTCTTAGAATTACTTGGAGAAAACATGAAGGTAATTAATCTATGTAAAAGATTATACATTAGTTAGTCAAGCAATTTGAAATTGATCCAGATTATTCCGTTTATATCGAAACGACTAATGATAATTATAATAGGCCTGTCACTAGGGCATGGCGGTATTGGACTTCTTACAAAACCGGTATTTTTTCGGTATTCAAAATTTTAAAACCGGGATCCCGGTTTTTCGGTATTTTTTCGGTATTGTACTTCAGCTGTTCGGTATAGTAAATCTGGTACCTACTTACTTAATTTAGCATTTCAAACTCTAAAGTTAAACAAATATCAATACATACGCATACATTTTAAACTAGTTTACGCTCGTTAGTTTTAAAGGAAAAATTAAACCAACTTCAAAACCACAAAATACCTTTTGAGTGCTCAAAAGCGAAAAATAAATTAATGTAACCATTATAAGTCCAACTCACTCATCTATTTGATGTCGTAGCCAGTCAAGTGAAAAAGCTAGTAGGTAGATGTTATGTACCTAGTAAGTAGTGCAATTACTACTTGTATGTAGATAGTATTTATGGATTGGTATGGCTGGTACCGACCTCAAACAAATGAGTGAGTAGCGCTTAAAATAGTTATAATAATTTATTTTTTGCTTTTGAGTGCCTATTTGTGGTTTTGAAGTTGGTTTAATTTTTTGTATAAAAATAGTTGATGTTGATATGCATCACAAGATCAAAATAAAAAAAAATATTTACCCCCGACTACCTCGAATTTGTAATCTGTACGACATTCTACTAGTCAAGTCCTTTCTTTTGATACCCATATTGAGGTAGTAGTAATAATGTAATTCGCCATTTGTTGTGGCGGCCATCTTGGATCGGCCAAAACTTGTCAGTGTATAGTATTTTAATAGTCAAGCCCTATCATTTGATTACCCATATTGAGGGAGGTTATGAAGAAATTTAGTATATTTTTTAATAAATTTAGATACTTTGTGGAGGCGGCCATCTTGAATCGATATTAACTAAGAACCACCGCACGGGAATTAACCTTTAAACAAAAAAACAGCATAATCGGCCCATCCGTTTGAGCTCTACGGTGCCACAGACAGACACACACAGAGATAGACAGACATACTGACAGACAGACATCGACGTCAAACTTATAACACCCCTTTTTTGTCGGGGGTTAAAAATACTTTATGTTGCTCTTTTTAGTTCAAAACAAGTTTTTATTAATACATTTACACTATTTCGTGTAAACCATGAAACAAAATGACGTAAGACTGCCGCTTATCAAGTTTACAATCATAAAATGAATTGCAATTGATTATTGATTGTTATTTTCGTAGTCTAGAGCTGCCTTATGGGTTTTATTTATGAATTTAATTTCTTTATTCAAAATACCGAAAAACCGGTATTTGAAATTTCAATACCGGTATTCAGAATTGCCTAAAATTGTCCGGTATTACCGGTTTTTCGGTAATACCGAATACCGGTATCTATGCTCTACCTGTCACATAATGGCGCTCATGGAATCATGAATTAGACAGCATACTTTTGTTACGATGTTATTGTCTGAAATATGTCTTTCTGGAACGAAACGAAGTTCCTTACGGCAGGGTTGGACGCATATTTCCAATTACCAGTGTTGCCAACTTTATTTTTAAGATAATCGTATTAAAAAAAAAGAAATTAAGCAAAATGTTTTTGAAAAATTGTGTTTCTTCTATATAATCCGAAGGCACTTCGTTCCTACCTGATGTCCCGTCACCACGTTTTTTTTTTGTCCTTAAAACAATTAACGGGATTGAAACCACAAAATTCAACGACATAAAGTAAAAATGTAATTAATTATGACTTCTAAATTTATTAGCTACGCGACTTTACACGCGTAGATCCCGTTCCTGTATTTTTTCCGGGATAAAAACTAGCCTATGTGTCCTTTCTGACTATAATCTGGCAGTGTTCCAAATTCCAGCCCGATCTGTTCATATGTTACAACGTGATTGAGGAACAAACATCAAAATTTCCAAACATTGACTAATTTTTGAAATTGACTCATTACATTGAAACATTTATAATATTAGTAGAATAACGCCCGCAGAATTAACAATAATTGATAAAGTAACTGGCACGGTGTTGTCTACCGTGTCTACCCAAAGTGAAAATATCATTTTCGACTAGCTTATTCCACGAACTTCATTATTAATTCTTGAATCTTTTTTGCACCCAGCCTTTGGCTTGGTTGTACTCAAAGTATCCAGGACTAGGAGTAACGTTTTCCGTGATTCAGTTATCACGTCAAAGTATTTTATCACAATTACAAATCATAAAACTTTGAACTTATCGTGAAGGTGTTGTAATAAGCAGTTACTATCAAGCACATTTTTACTCATCCCGTTCCCGTCATATTGTACAAAAAAAAAATATCCGGACTCTCACTATTAAAATCACTCAAAATTATGCAAATAAGTCCGTACCCAGAACGCTATGTTTTAAAGCTGAAACTTGATATTTGCGTTTCGCGTGTCACGAAACCAGACATAGCCCCGTAATCGTCTTATAAAAAGGTCCGGTCTTATCTAAGCACGAACCATAATTTCCAAACGCCATCGCTGGCTTGTCGCCTTCCACATGGCCGCGTAAACTATCAAAATATTTTAATCATCTACTTTACGACACATAATCAGAATTAATCATTCACGAAAGAACGCCCATCGGGTCTCGACGAGCAATCTCAGGTGAGATCTATACCGAAAAATGAAATTAAAAGGGGATAATAAAAGTGAATACGTGGACCGAGAGGAGTTGAAACATAACGTGACTTGGATTTAGTAGCTCTTAAATTATAATATTTCGGTGTTGATATAAGTATGCAGGGTTCGTATGAGTTTTTAGTAGGTATTTAAAGATGTTGGAAAATGGGCATTTAAAAAAAGATATCTAAATTATCACCCTAAGTTAAACTATTATCAAAATTTTGCGCTAAACTTGAAAAATAATGGTCACCGTACCTACATGAAATTGGTCAGTAATGCGCGGGAGCACTCCAAATTACAAACCGATTTTTTTTAATGTGGGGGGACGTACTTTTAAGTGTGCCCACCATGCAGGGACATGGTGGGTTATGTTGGGCTCGACACCATGGGATACGACCCTCATCTGGAAGACTTAGGAATTATACTTGGCCGATATGTCAGGCGAGTAACCTTCCCAAGTCTTCCAGTCCCTCTCCCCAACCTCTACACGCACTGCTCAAGGAGGGGTGAGAGGCGCGCGTAGAAGTTCCTAGCCCCGGCCAGGATTCGCCATCACACAACAAAATGCCACTGAGGCAAGTTGTTGTGTGATGCCCAGGGTGCACCACGTGGAGGTTCCCGAGCCACGCACCCCAAATTACAACCCGATCCGCTAAGACGTTCCGACGTCATTGAGCTACAAACATCGACACCTTCAAAAGAGACGGCCCATTTTCCATGGACATTTGCCCCACAGCAAAAGTGCAGGAGACTCGACCAAAATTAGATCATTAAATAGGATTTTTAATATATATTGAGGAGCCGTTAATGTTTTTATTCTGCATAGCAGGCTTTAAGAGATATCAACTACTTCTTTTTTTTTTCAACGTTGAAAAAAAATAACGAAATTCCTTGTGTTGTGTGAGTTTCGAACAAATTGAGCATATTTTAAGTTCTTTTTGGAATCGAGTTTCGACCGAATCCGAGGATGTGTCAATTTTATTAACTTTTTATTTATTTTGGCGTCGCACTTATTTTTTGTTTTCCCATATTACGTATTTAAATATTTTCAAGTTTTATTACTAAAAATCGTCAAAGAAGCACGTTCATGAACATCAAATAATTTATAATAATCCACCATTTATATTACATATTGCCACTCGAAAATATACAAGTTAAAGAAAATAAACAATGAGGCGACATGTTTGTCAAAATGACACAAGCACGTGAAAAACAGTACTTTAAGTACAGTCATTAAAGTATTTTTTATTCACACCAATTTGCAATCCCCGCTTGGCACTTTAGTATTGAATGTACAGTTTGCATTATTTAATTCTATTTTATTTCAAATAAATAACTTTTGTAGGTCTCCGGGGCTAATTAAGTACATAAACTTGAAACGACTTGGGGCAGAAATGAGCCGTCTCCTTTCCTCATTAATAAGTAGTTATCATTATTAATCATTAACAATTTCTCATTAACAAGAAAGTAGGATTTTATTTGGAGTTTCTTTCTTTTTATTATTTTTTAATCTATCTTATTAAAGTAAGTACACTTACCTACAAGTTACGCATATTAATATCACCCCCAAAATAATACATTCAAATTACTTACCTACTGTTTGTTCTACACATAATAAAAATTCGCCTAAAAATAATTTGGAAAAAATCAATTAATAAAATTGTACATTATCATTTGGACAAACGAAATATATCCAGATTACAAAATTCGTGTAAACTTCCATATTGATTTTGTTGATTAAAAAGTTGTTTTTGAAATTCGAATGAACAAAATCGAAACACATAGAGTAAGATCCCAGAGCTGCCAGACGTCACCTATTTTCTGATGAATGAAATGTGGACGATTGAGTAGACTTAGTAAGTACTAAGAACACATGCTTACTCGCTAACTTGCTTAGACGGCCAATTTTGAGATATGGGGTAATGAAGGTACATACAAACATTACTTACTTCACGTATTTTCTAATAAGTGATTTTCACGTATGTTGTATCACGTATGTACGTAGGGAGTATTGGGACCTTGTTTTTAAGGATATTGCCTACAACATACGTGAAAATCACTTATTATAAAATACGTGAAGTAAGTAATGTTTGTATGTACCTTCATTACCCCATATCTCAAAATTGGCCGTCTAAGCAAGTTAGCGAGTAAGCATGTGTTCTTAGTACTTACTAACTCTACTCAATCGTCCACATTTCATTCATCAGAAAATAGGTGACGTCTGGCAGCTCTGGGATCTTGCACAAACAGGTGATATTTTCATTTTAGAATTTATGTTTGTGAACCATATTAGAAAACGTAGTAGGTACCTATATACATATACTAGACAAGTATTATTTGATTCAGATTTTTAAGACGCTGAGTAATGACATGAACTCGCCATTAACCTGATGATAAGTATATGTAACTAATAATGTCTTCAGCGCGGGTTCTGACAAAAAGCACGGACTAAACTAAAACAAAGAAAGTGTAGTTATACTGGTTGAACAGCATATATGTGACCGTTGTCATTATATCCAATGTCCATAACAACATACATAGAGCCGCCGTGAGGCAGAAAAGTCGCGTGCCGCTCGTGTCGTGTCACTTCGCTTTACGACAATAAAATTATAAGTCCACCGCAGTGACAATCCAGTGATTTACGCCCGCACACACGAATGTTCTAGAAAGAAGTAGAAAGAAGGCGGCGTCACGTGGACAGGTTAATGAAGAAAATGTGTGCAGATAGCACGCGTGCTACTGAATTAATGGACTTTGCTTTTTGTTCGATGGCTAGTGGAGGTTGCGCAAGCTTTTATAATTTTCATATTGCTTATTACAGTAACAAAATGTTTTATTTCATACAAGAGGGTGGCATAAACAACGGTGCGTCTTATGTCAAGATGTTATCACCGCTTTATACTGTGTTTAATTGTACTTGCTGCAAATTACATACTATCAAATGAATTGTGAAGATAAAATAAAATAATTAGTCAAGTACCTACCGTGGTGCAAACTTTAGATTTCCCCTGCGTTAGGAAGCCGTGATGGTCCCAGAGTGAGTAAGTATGTTAGATTTCTTCAGCATGGAAACCGTGATGGAACCCGGCGAGAAGGTACGATGTCCACGCCGAAGGCAATATGTTCGAATCCTGCTTGCAAAATTTATTTGTGTATCGTTTTTATGAAGTTGCATACTAATTTTATTATTTAAAAAAAATCTTTGGCATCGTGTGCCTATGTGGATACCTGCTCAATACAAATGCAGTTGCCCAGATTGGATTACGAATTTGAATCTCTCCTTGTAAACAAAACTTGGGCCTAAGAGCAACCAACAAAAGCAGGACGTCTACTCTAATTCAACGAAAACGTAATTTCGAAATAAACTCGCGATTTTACGTCCAGACCTTGCAGTTCATCGTTTACAAATATTTATGTCTTAGACAATGTATTCATTTATAACTATAAATATATATATATAAAGATAACGATATACAAGGTGTTGCAGAAAGGTGCAACAATATTCATTGTAGTTCATCTACATAACGTTTTGAATCATGTATGTGAAAATTAGACATGAAAGCTCAAATTTTTTTTTCCATAAAAAAAAGATTTGTTTTGTTTGTTGATCTCGACACGGATTTTTGTACGACGTCGTGGCGTCGGCGGTAAGGTCGTTTGTCAGCTGTACATGCGTTAAAGTTGAAGCTGGTGATTTGGTAGGAATTTTACGTCAAACTTTGACTCGAATTATCTCGTGATCTACTGTGCTGAGGGGAAAGAGACCTTCGGTGCCGAAGTCTACATCAGTGTTAGAATGGACTGCCAAAATATTGTTGGGGGTAAATCCACCACGTTGTATATAAAGATAACTGGAAGAGATACTTAGTCGCGAGTCCTAGCAACGGAAACACTTAAATAAAATATAAATAAGTATTGTAACAGATCAAATTATTTCAGGAGAGATTTTTTAATAAACATACAAAAACCATTGCTATAATAATTAGCTTTAACAAATTTCACAAAATGTTTACTACAGGAACTTTTGAAAACTATTTAAAAATTCAAAAAATTGACTTTTTCATTTATGTCGAAAATGTTTTTTTAAAGAACACAACCACCCAGAAATTAATGTTAAGTTTTTACAGCATTTCTATATGCTTGATCTGTTGATTTTTTTTGATATTGCTGGAAAAAGAATCCTTTAGTTATTGGGTAGATTTACATGAGTGTAATAAGTATGTTTAAGATAACAAAAGAAACAAGTAAAATTGTTACGAAATCAAAGTTAGTAGTCCAACTTTGACTCATGCTTACAACGTTTACACGTCAAATGTAGGTAAAGTTGCATATATGTTATTGTCTTGGTTCGCTGTCTAGTTTCAATGAGACCTAATAAATTAGAATCCAAGGAAGCGTGCACAGACAAGCGGCGCTCGTAAAGTGTCGGATAATGCATGCCACTTGTTATTCCTTGATAATGAGTGCCATGATGAATAATGCTAGCGAGGGCTGCTTTCCACTGAAACGGTATAAAAAGAAGCCTTGGTTGACCACGATAAACGAGGAAATTTACGTGAAAGGCATTGCGTAAATAACTACTATACCCTTACCGCCGTATAATCTATTTATTATAACGTGAAGTGAACTTTGTTCTCCTTTTTTAACCGACTTTAAAAAAAAAGTAGGTTTCTCAATTCGACCGTATATTTTTTTTTTTTTTTATGTTGCTAGTATGAAATGTTTCACACTTATAATAATTTATGCTGAGAATCAGTGCAGAATGATTTTGTTTTAAATTATGCTTAAACATTATGTAGATTAAATCAACAACAAAAAACATTACACACACAGGCATAAATACCAACTCTTTTGTTTATTTTTATAGTCTGTGGTGAAATTGAGAATAGACAAATATTGCTTCATGGTCGAATTTCGACCACTTTGCGATATCGTTTCATGGTTGATGTTCCAAAGACACGAACGAAGAGATTTGACTCTACTTTTGTGACAAGAACGTCTAGGCTGAGGAATGCGTTGCCTGAGCGGGTTTTCCTCGGTGGTTACAATCTTTGTGTCTTTAAATCGAGAGTGAATCGGGTTTTTTCTAGGTAAACACGCACCATCGTCGACCGCATCGTCGCTTAACATCAGGCGAGATGGCGGTCAAGTGTAAACCTATAAAAGTAGATAATAACGCACCCAAATTTGAATTTGGGTCCTTTATTTAGTGTTTTGAACTAAAAATATTTCGCTCATATGATTGATACATGCCTACATAAGGTGCGTTCTTCTAATGGTCATATACATATACATACATATCTACATACACTGGAAAACATTACCCTACTCTGGTGTAATAAGGTAAAAATGTGTACTTTTTTTCTATTTACTCCATATCCTGACCGGGATGGAAGTGCACTATCTTCAACCCGCTTGCCGATACCCATGAATAGATATTGGCTAACTTTGTATATAGAGCATCTTCCTAATGGTTTATTTAACTACGTAACCCTGTGTAGATAGTCTAATGTATAGGCTGCGGTCTTTAAACTACCTCGCATGACGGTATGTAAGATATTCGGTATCTTGCGTGCGCAGGGCAATTGACAAATTCTCATATTATGCTGTCCTGCATGGGCCGGTCAATTGTCAGAATTGTTTTAGGGTATTTTCAAAGAATTTTCTTTCATTAGTAGAATATTTAGTGTTGTTTTTGTATCTATTTACGATTATATGTATTTATGAACGTTAACATTTAAATGGTAGTGGGGTAATCTCCTATTGAAGTTATTTTACACTTTATTGTAGGTACACATCACAACAAGGACAAAATTATTTTTTTTAACAAACTATTAACGACCCGTCGTTTTTGTAATTTGTTTCGGGGCAATGTATGTACATATGTGTATATAAAACAGAATTTTATGTCGATAATAGGGTTTCACTTGAGTGCCACCGTGCCACCTCAGGCAAAGAGAACAGGAAAAATACTAGTAGGTAGGTACCTAATCATGTTTTATCGTTGAAAGTGATCTCTTCTAGACAACCTTACGATGGAGATGTTTTTAGTATCAGATTTAACAGTATTAATGGTAAACGTTTTTAGTAACAGGTCCTTATAACATTTTTCCTTCTATTTATTGCTAACTAATGCTGGATTCAGAACATTTACTTAAGCCTTACGCGAACAAAAGTGTACAACTTTTGAATTTTTTGAAGAAAGTCAAACGCAATAAAACAGATTAAAAAATAAAATCAGTAAAACCAAATTTTATGTCATTACTTTCATAATTACGATGACTATTATATCTACTCCAACAACATTTTTTCCAACATAAACTTTCTTGTACTCTCACGAGATTTTGCGTAAAATTTCAAAATCTTAAGAGATTTGCGAATTTCATTTTAAAGTGATGTCTCATTTCACAGGTAGGTCATTTAGATCCATAGATCCCTGCAGAGCCTTACCTTAATCTACATAACAAATTAGCTAACGAACATTCATATTGCTTTCTTATAAGTAAAATCGTCAATTCATTTGGATTCGTTCAAGTCACGCCAAGTGGTTATGATTTCGGGGACAATAGCTATGGGGGCAAGAGGGTAAGTTGTAGGAAGGGGGCAGAAGAAGGGGGCACTTTAGGACAGATACCATAACTCTACTGACCGTGACTCAGCTAATCAACTTTCATATTTTCCATAAAAAAATTGGGTCAATGACCGCCGTTTCTTTATGTTTAGTGATAAGGGTTATAATTATTGAGCATTTCGTTTTTATTTGAGCTCATTATAATCTTTTCGTGGAGATTGTTGTTTGAATGAGGTCCTTATCGTAACCTAGTTTCTGTTGTAAACATGAAGATTGTAACAAAATGACTCCGTTAGATTGAATTGAGGGAGTCTAGGAATGATACGAATAACGAATTTAATAAATCCTTAAGCTTTAACTGGTATTAACATAGAATACCTATCCCCTTAGGATAGTTACTCTATGGATATTAATGGTTACCTTTTATTATTTGTTGTGGTGGGGCTTTTGCAGAGTCCACCTGGGGAAGTACCTTTGCCAGTTATTCTGCCGCCAAGCAGTACCGTGCAAACATTACTGTGTTCCGGTTTGAAGGGTAATGTTTCCAGAGAAATTAATGGGCTAAGGAGATAAAAACACCTTATATCTCCAGGTGACGAGCGCAGTGCAGTGCTAAATAATGATACTCTTAATGTTCCAATAGCTGCGTGTCACTGTGCTGTTATGGACAGGCATGTTGCCTGTTTTTTTTCACTTTAGGGAAAAATGTTGACAGTATTTTTTACGATGCGTGTCTACACCGTCACGAAAAACCGACACCCAGAAGTTGTTTAGTCAACGTTTTGGTAAACATTGGATATAACTACATACGAGTACTCGTATTCATACTTCTTGCTTTGAAGATATTATCTATTCTGTGGTTGAAGTTAGACTTCTAGCACGAGGAATAATGATATTAACTTCTTATTATGTAAATTCTTGTGTGCGTACATAACACACATTTTTATTTTACTATCCAATTATCTTGTTGCAATTTTGAGCAAAATACTATAATGTTTTCTCCTTCCAGTTCTTTCCTTCAACACTATTGAGAATCAATTCGTATTGTGAGTGGTTCGTCATTCTGTTTGCTTAGCAGATATTATCGCACTAGGTAATAAAGCCGATTATGTAGATGAAATATTTGTACTAGTAAAATTTTCTTACGTGATAATGCTTTTGTCTTGTGGATTTTCTCATCTTTCCATCTTTTTGTGATTGGCCTGATGGTCATTTACTCCGATACTCAGACCCTGGTGAATTTTGCTATATTGGGTGGGCCACCATTATTACCGTTATTTATTTATCACACAATACAAGCCACAAACATAAACTCAATATAAAACTTAGGCATAACTTAAGACTAGGATGCAGCTCAAAAATAAGTGTGTACATAAATACCGAAAAATATCGAAAAGAATAGACATATAAAAAGGACTAAAGTTACTAAAGTTACAAAATTGGACTAATACAATAAAGACATAAATAAAATAATTAAGACATAATTACGGATATAAGGCATAAGTAATACAGAAATATAGAGTGCACGCCCATACAGCGACTACGCTAGGGGTGCGCACACTATCTTCAGCTTTCTTTATCCCACTGCTGGGTATAGGCTTCTCTCAAACTTTAGCATCAGCTTTGGTCCTGTAGGTACCTATCAATCAACTTCACCTTCAACCTGCGACTGGATGGCTGTATTATATCAATGTCACTAAATTAATCTATCTCAGTACTATATTACAAAACCTACAAACTATTTACAATGAGTCCATAAAGTTTTTTTTATAAATTAGTCACAGTTTGAGTAACTATTTTGTTTTTAAAATGTATATATATTCATCTTTGAATCTGAATACGTCGTTAAAATCCATGTTATGTCTATATTTGTCATTAAAATAAAATAAGCTTTATTTGAATGCCCATTAGCCACTTACTGCGAGTCATTAACTGTGTATTGTGATGCAACAGCATAAAAATGTCAAAGATATAAAAAATCAAGAAGAGATTCAGTATTTCAATTTTACTCGTACCATTACTTGTTTCTATGATTTTATAACTATCATAATAATAATAATTCCGTGTGTACGTACATACATCCTTATAACATTTAGAAAATAAAGAAATTTAAATATTATTATATTTTACAAGTGTGTATTGAAAATTAGATTGTGTTTTGTCAGTTATGGGATTTCTAAAGTGCAAGCTTTGCACTTTGGGGCTTTATAGTTTGTGAAGATATACAATACGTATTTATGGTATAGAGTAACAATAGAGAGAGAGAGAGAGAGAGAGAGAGAGAGGTGAGCAGGACGCAACAAGGATGGTTAGCAACACGCCTTCCCATAACAACACAGGGACACGCAGCTATTGGAACATGAAGAGTCCAAATTATTACCTAGCACTGCACTGCGCTCGTCACCGCGAGTTATAAGATGCTCCATCTCTATGCCCTGTAATTTAACTGTAAACATTGCCCTTCAAATCGGAATACAATGATATTTGCACATTACTGCTGGCGGTATAATTTTTGGCAGAGGTGTGGTACTTCCTCAGGCACCTGCACCCTGCACCCTGGTCCGACCTTGTATCACGTAGGTACGCATGTCCTGTTTGGAGTAGTAGGTACTTGCAAATCAAATTTCAAAAAAATACAAGTTGTTCAAAACAAAGCTGTAAAATATGCTTATAACACAGCATATTGCACCAATCTTCATCAATTTCACCGCAACATAGGTCTTCCAAAAATCGATGCCTATGTGTACAACTTATCTGAAAAGTTTTACTTACGTAAAATCCGTGAAAGCAAGAACCCACTTATTTATAATTTATGCCGAACCCGTAACAAAGATCTCACATTTATCGATAGATACTATCGATACAAGTTACCTCACCATCTATTCCTAGCATGCAACGACTAGACAGCGTACCATACATCGGCCCAGCCGGGGCGTCCGGTTGCAAATACACCCTTATTACTAGTACTAAAAGGACGAAAGCAGCTAGCAGCCGCGACGACCGCGTAAGTAACTGGCTCACTAGCTCCTGTCGGCTAACCGCTTGCTGACGCCAAACATTGTTCCAATATTACCCTCAGTAAATTTATTACAAACTAATTACCCACATTACTAAAAATACGCAACCTACTTGGGTTCGTTATTATTTTTAGCTATAATTTAACCACATAATGAACTAAATGTAATGCTTAATACACTAAAGCTTACATAAACTTTTCTAAACAACCGTAACTTTTTACAAACTATCACACATACATTTACCTATTAATTTGATGAATCTCCAGCTGAAAGTTTTATATGGACCTGCGTGTCTACTAAACAAAATACTTCGTTGCATTGTACTACTAGGATTAGACACTGGCAATTTGTACTATTGTAAATATTTATGAATATTAACAAAGACTTTAAAAAAAAAAAAAAAAAAACTTCCTCAGGCATACTCCACCAAAAGATTAATATTACTTTTATAGGAAAAAAAAACTCTTACCACAACTTGGCACTAGATATTAGTAAGTAAATGAACGGAATACGACAGTGTATTTTGTGGAACACACTTATTTACGAGCAAATTTGTAGACGTGTGACATTTAAGAATTTTCTGCGAATGCAATGCCATTTCTAGATAATATATGGCGATGTACACAAACTTCGTTAAACGTAGATGATGTTTCGAGATAGAACGGTCAAGTGTCCCCCCGGGGGGTGAAAATAACCATAAAGGGGGGCAATTCTGGCCGCAGTCAGATTGAATACGCGATAACACGGCGGAAAATAAGACAGGACTATGTGAAATTCTGAACTCCTTAATTGACTCGCAGATAGTTATCACGCAATGGAAATATTAAATATTAGATTTTAATTATTTTTGGGGGAGATAGTGAGTGTGATTGTGTTGGTAATGGAAAGGATTTTAGGTGTTTGTTTATAAATTTAGATTTGTTACTTGTGAATACGGTTTATAAAGGTACAAGTTCGCGCCGCGACCGCGACGCGAGACCGCGACCGGAGACCGCGACCGGAGACCAAGACAGGCACTTGACACTATGGAATTGTATGGGCGCCAGTTCGCGCCGCGACCGCGACCGCGACCTGTCTCGGTCTCCTGTCGCGGTCTCAGCGCGAACTGGCGTCCATAGGGGAGACCGAGGAGTGTTGTGACAATTTTTACTTAGAGCAACATATCTCAATAAAGAAACATACCACAATTATAAACGTTATGCCAAAATGTATCCCAATTATTACTCTTTTAAAAATAGTAATCAAAAGCAATTAAAATTACATGGTGACTGAGAAAATACACAAAAACTGAAAATACTCCTATTGTCACAACTCTCCTAACACCGAGGTAAGTTGTAACAGGTACCAAGGTTAGTTGTGACAACTGTGTACCTAGACTACATTTGACCGATAAATATATATTTTTAAATAACAAAACACGTTTTTTGCATAAAAGAACTTTAATTTTCAAAATAATAGTAAGAAACAATAACATGAAGTATTAAACATCAAAATAACAAGTATTAATTATTTTATCAGTAGGTATTTAGTAGTGGTAGGACTCTTGGTAGAGTCCGCCTGGGGAAGTACCACACCTTTGCCAGTTATTCTACCGCCAAACAATAATAGATAGATAATAATGTGCAAACATTGCTGTGTTACGGTTTGAAAGGCAATGTTTCCAGAGAAATTACAGGGCTTAGAGATATAATATCTTAGACCTCTGGGTGACGAGAGCAGTGCAGTGCAGTTGGATGAAGAGTCCAATTCATTACCTATAATGATTTGGACTCTTCATCCAGCTGCTTGTCAATGTGATGTTATGTGGCAAGCATCTTGCTTATTATCAGGTAGATGTTCTGCTCGTCTCCTCACTCTATACTATAAAAAAATAGTTACTTAATCACTTGAGCCCCAAGAGGCCAAATTTGGGCAAAACCGGTTTTGTGTTGGGAATTGGCAAATAATAAAGAAGATTGATTCGATAACGTTGGATTTATTTAGTTTGGTTTCACACAGCACATGACAACAGTTGACATTTTGAAGAAGAGAGTATAATCCGACAGAATAACAATGACTATATCAACGCATAGACAGTAGCGCCACACAGTATGCTACAAGATGCAGGAATGGATCAAAGATTCTGGGCTGAGGCTTTGAATACTGCAATCTTCATCAAAAACAAATCACCAAGCAAAGCGGTAAGAGGAACCACACCAGAAGAAAAATGGTCTGGTTGTAAAGTTGATTTGTCAATTTTAAGAATATTTGGCTGTGTTGCTTATGCAAAGATCCCTGATGAGAGGCGTAAGAAATTAGATGCAAAGAGTAAACAATATATATTTGTAGGATATTGTAATGAGTCAAAAGGATATAGATTGATTGATCCTCAAAATCCTTTCAAATGTATTAAATCTAGAGATGTGTGCTTCTTAGAAGGAATGATGTATAAAGACTTAAAAAAAAAAAACAGGAAAACACTACTACTGATTGTCAAATAATTCTTAATAATGAATTAAAAAATGTTGTGAGCACAAATGATGATAATAATGTTAATCCCTTGCCTACTATGGAGTTATCTGACTCGATCCCACCTAATTCAACTTTTAGTGACTCTAGCTCTGTGGACGACCCCAATGATGTCACATGGAATCCAAACATGACTCAAGATCAAGAATCTAGTTATTATGAAGAAATTGATGAAAGCGTGAATGCTGTAATTGCAATGACTGCAACAAGTCATGATGGAGAACCACAGACAATTGAGGAAGCACTATCAGGAGCTGAAAAGGAACACTGGAGGGAAGCTATTAAGGATGAATATAAATCATTTGAAAAGAATAAGGCTTGGAGTTTGACATTACTGCCTGAAGGGAAGAAAGCTGTGCGCTGTAAGTGGGTATTCAAGAAGAAGCTTGGATCAGAAGGCCAGTTACTTCGGTATAAAGCACGTCTTGTAGCAAAGGGCTATGTAGGCAAAAATAAAATGTGTACATGTAATACATACATCCAATCAGAAACATGAAATCCAACTAGAACCTATAAAACTCTTTATGTATTAAAACTATGAAATCCAACACAATACAAAACCACAAAATTAATGACAAAACGTTGCAAAGATTTTAAATTCGCCTGTCTTAAAGACTAGATAGATATTTTACTTATGTCGTGTATAATTCACGCAAACGACTTATTTCATTACGTGCCCTACGGTAACTTTACCAGGGTAAAAAGTAGCCTAAGTGTTAATGTACTTACAACGTATTTATTACACACAAGAACAAACATCATATAATACATCCTAATATACTCACAAACATTCATCATCAACAGCCCACTAAATGTTCCCACTGCTGGGACTCGGGCCTTCTCTCGCAAGAAGAGAGTTAAGGCCATAATCCACCACGCTGGCCCAGTGCGGGTTGGTGGATGACACATTACTTCCAAATATTCTAGGTACCTACATGTCGGTTTCTTCACGATGTTTTCCTTCACCGTTTTAAGTTAGCGGCATTACGCACATGGCTGCGAAAAGACAGTGGTGCGTGTGGGGTTTGAATCCGGGGTCTCCGGATCGGCAGGCGCCGTTCTCCCGACTAGACCAGCCGTAACTTACTAGACCAGCCGTAACTTCAAACGTTCGCCTCTATGATATTAATGTGATAATCCTTAAAACCTTAACCTCTTTAAAGATACCTACTAAAAATATCTCTAAATATACGTAAATCCAAGCAAATACATATTGGAATCATCACCATTGCAGCTCTTGTGATAAGTCGCCCCTTACAAGAAACTATCGAGTCAAACAACTATTGGCCGACAAGAGGGTGTTTTTATAACTCTCACCAGATGGCGCACGTCATTTACTGCACCCTCTCAAACCACCAACTTAATCTGGCCTTTCATATCTCTTACCAAACTACTCTTATTTGATCATTGTCGGTATAGTATAAGAGTAGGGAAGGTCAAGTTAAAGTGGTGTCGTCCACGAAGGTTAGGAGTCAAAAAGATCCGTTCCGCTATAACATCAATAATGTTGAACCGAATAATTGATAGCTAGGATAACAATATCATAATTCAATTTTCTGTATGTGATAAGAATAACATTTCTAGACTTGATTAAAACTGACCGATGGAATTATTGAGAGCTAGCAGCGCCCCGTGGGTTTACCTGTGTAGTTTCTGTTTGAGTGCGTTTCCCGCAATAAAAAAAGCCTATGTGTGCTAGTCTAGATTGTTTTATATCTATGTATCAAGTTTTATCCAGTTCGCTTTATTCGTTTTTGTATGAAATAGCCACGAAAATCTATCCATATTACAAACTTTTGCAAATCTTATAAGAATACTAGCTGACCCCGCAAACGTTGTTTTGCCTTAGTGAACAACCCTTGTCACTTAGGGGTATGAAAAATAGCTAGTAGCCGATTCTCATACCTACAGAATCTGCATATAAAATTTGGTTAAAATCAGTAAAGCCGTTTCGGAGGAGTAAGGAAACAAACACTGTGACACGAGAATTTTATATATAAGATATATCTACAACAATTTAAGTAAATCATCAATTTTAAATAATTAAACAAGTAAATTTTGGTTGCGGCGGTTTAATCCTAAAATCTCACTAGGTATGTCCATCTCGTACATAGTTTGGATCATTTTTTTATTTCAAAAAATGGCGCATTGGTCATAACAAAAAAAACCTGTGCTCAGGTTTTGTAAAATTTTATGAAATGTTTGCGCGCAACGATTTTACTTTAAGTGAAAAACTTTTGAAACAAACATCGGTGATGGTTCCGTGAATTAGTGGGAAACAACCCAATTTTCCGACATTCACTTCAAGCGTGATTGCAGCCGACTCACGCTATACCGAATTTGGCATAATGACACTCAAACGATACCTATCTATTCCTATTCCAATTTCGTTGTTTCCTCAAATACCCGGTTAAGAAAGTAAGTGGTGTACGGTTAGGGCTGCCATCGTCAAAATTTTCCCGGGTTTGTGCTAGTTTCGAAAGCAGCCTTTGTACCTCGAGATGGGCATTTCAAATGTCAGGGATGTCAGCTCAAATGCGGTCCTGTAAAACTTATTTACCTACTAGCAGCGCCCCATTTCAACCGTGTAGTTATCGTTATTTTCCCGGGATAAAAAGGTAGCTTATGTGCTACTCAAGACTATCATCTAACTGTTTTACAAATTTCAACCTGATCCGTTCAAAACTTCCGACGTGACTAAGTAACAAACAGTTAATCATACAGACTTTGACATTAATAATATTAGTAGGATAATGTCTAATTATAGATGAACTAGCAGCGCCCCGAGGCTTCACTCGCGTCGTTCCCGTTCCCGTTGTTTTCCGGGTATAAACATTAGCTTCTTATAAATTAACTGTTCAGTCAAGCAAACTCTGATTTGATGTAGAAAATCTTCACTAATCTCAGAAAAATTAAAAAATATGTAGTGCCTCACATTTGACAGTTATTCTACCGTCAAGCAACATTATAAAAAAATACTGTGTCTGTTGAATGGAAATGTTTCCAGACAAACTACAGGGCAAAGAAGGACATCATCGTATAACTTCGGGAGACGAGTACTCGGCATTGGTTTGAACTATTCACATTAAAATAGTTGTGTAGCTCTGTGTTGTCATGAGCATGCGTGTTGTTTACCATCAAGGGTATGTCTCGCTCATCCTACACTAAAATCTTACACATTTTTTTTTCAAACATTTGTACTTTATGGCAACCCTAATACCGTGTGCAATCCAACTCGAATAAGGCTGTTACACAGTAACACTCACGCTATCTTCTACCTAATGATAATGAGGTTCTATTGTGAAAGCATATTTTCAAATTAAAAAAAGAATATGTTTATGTTTTTTATCCCCACGTGAAGGAAAACATCGTGAAGAAACATCGACAAGTTCCAAGAAAGACGTTTTTTGAGGACATGTGTCAACCGTCAATTCGGGCTTGACCAGAGTAGTGGATTATGAGCTTGATTCTCTTGATTCTCTTTGTTGATTCTCTTGATTCTCCTTGTGAGAGAATGTCTCAAGTCCCAGCAATAGGAGAATTTGTAGCTATCGAGTCCAGATTCGATCCAGATAATTACAACATTTTTAAATAATCTAATATACATACATATCTGTGAATTCTATAGCTCGCAAATACAAAGGCTGATTGTGATACCATCGTTAAGATTCTCAGCCACGTTCAGTCCACATTTTTCCTAACTTCTCCAATTTCGTTTGGAGATTACATAAACAATAACCGGGGGCGTATAATGGTATAACTGCTGGACTGGGGGTTAATTAAACGATAAATACGTCCTGCGTAACGATTATAGTATACAAAAGCGCTGGCTTTGAATTCGCATCACTCTCTGGTAATGTGTCAAGTCCGAGGTGGCCGAGTATTCTGGAAAGAAACGAAATGAAAGAAATTTGAAATATTTCAACTTCAAAAAGCATAATCCCAGTTGAAGAAACCTCTTTTAAAATTGAATAGGTATTGTTGATTACCTACAATCAATTTAGATGGATTAGAAAATAAATAGTTACATCAATTTTGGTGGAAAATTTTCACAAAATAATATTTAGCCCCAGACCCAGACTAAGCAAACCTTATACTTATATATTTGTTCTTGTAAACTAAGTCGAAAGTCATTATGGTGACGATTACCTACAATAAGTGAATTATGGAGAACATGAGATGTGACATTGTCGGAAATGTTTAAAAACTTATTTTGACATTATGACCTAGCTGTTATAGGTACCTTAATTAACCTTAATACCGTATATTTTTAACACACGTAAATAATAAATACCTATTTAATAACCTGATCGACTGGAAGGAAGCGGTAGTGTGACTGAAATTAAAGTTAAGTTAATCTGATGCATAGAAAAAAATATAACATATTCGGTATTAAAAGAAAATAACACACACCCGAATTTAGAAAAAAAAACTTAAAAGTTTGTTACATTAATTTAACTTGATAAAATCATAAAAAATCGAACAAATTAGCGTTAAAATTCACAATATTGTTTTGTTTCAAAATTTTACCTCAATCTTTACGAGGTTCCAGAGCTGGAAGAAAATATACGCGTACCTACCTATATTGTATTCATAACAAATACACGAAATAACATAAGCATTAATCGGTCATAAAAACGCAGTAATTTTGAGCACTTTTAACAATTTTTCTCAGTACAAAAACCAGTAAGACACAGTAATATCAGTCATCAACAATCAGTTTTCACGAACCACCTCTAGCAAAATGAGCTTTATCAACCGCCCGCGTCGGCCTCAGAACTTTCGTTGACTTTCAAGCCCGTGTTCACAAGCCGCGAATGTTGCATAATATAATATTATTCGTCACGTAACGTAGTTACAAAGATAAAAGTTATCCGACCAGTTCCCGGCTTGTTTGTTCTCTTCAATAGACGAGAATACTTCTAAGTGTTGTATGCGGCTATTCGAATGTAGCTAGCTGATTATGTCATAATGGAAATGTTGGGTCATAGAAAGTGGAAGCGTTGAAGGATCTTGTTTATAAATGGCTTATAAACATAACACGGGTTGTGATTTCAAGGCAATCGATTGTTTGGTATGTTACGGCTACTTAGATTGGATATCTGTGTGATGTATTTTTGTTTTGGAGGTCTTGCGCAAAAATTTCACAAAGCTCACGAACACATAAGATCAAGCTGTTTAAAAAAAAATCTTGATTCAAAACCACACAAAAACAAGTTATACAATAAGACACTATCGGGTGAGGCTCTCGATTGGCGACCTTATTGCAAAGCAATCTCTTCCAGGCAACCTTTACGGAAAACGTTTATATAAATAGACAATAAGACCAAAACCGAAATAATGATATGATAAGTTAACAATGCAGTTGTTATGGCTTAGAAGGTTGTCCGATCAAAAATGATTGGCCTGTCATATCATTCATAATTTAGTAAAACATTTCCATCTATGCCCTGGATTGTACAGAATAATATCTTACATTATAAAAAAGATAAGCGGCTGGAATACCTCAATTTATTTTCATTCCTCTACATTCTCTCATATCATTTAGATAAATAAAAAATAAAATCAAGCAAGATTTTTTTGCAATAGTTTGGAAGGCATTATAAATATTCCGACAACTTCTATATTACTACCTATACTTATATAAGAACTACACTACGCTACATACCTAACATCTACTTACACTAAGCACACCTGAATTATCCATAGACCAATGAAGGTCTACAGATAATCAAGATGTTCAAGCCCACTACCAATCGGAAGCGTACCCAGCATGCTGGCGGCATTACCACGCTGAATGGCAATGCTTATGCGTTGGGCCAAATAAACGCCAGCCAAATTTTATTTTTGTAGATAATAATACATTATTATGTCTGGGTTCTTTAATTTGAAAGCAAAACTCTGTCTACAAAAATAAAATTTTGCCTAATTTATCCAACATTGTTTTATAGTATCTTTTAGAATTTGTAACGCAAAGTTTGTAACTGAAATCGAATAGAAGAATTTCAGAATAGCAACCTCGCAGTCATTACCGCTTGCTCGTTAACGGTCTCTAATTGCATCGGGTTAATATAGACTTTGTTAAATAAAATCTCTCATCATGCCTCCCTCCCAAATGACGGCTTTAGGGTTCAGTTGATAGGTATATGTTTTGAAAACCTTTAAAATTAATGAAATAAAATAAACTTTTTAGATTGTTCTTGTTGAAAAATTTAAACAAAAAAAAAACAGCAAACACATATAATTAAATTTAATATAAAAAATCTAGACTGTTTTTACTGGACTTTAGAATTCAAATCAGACCAGACAGATAGTTAAAGTAGAAACTACTATTAGGCTCATACGATATGTTTTATAGTCATGGAACTACGGGCCTTCTCTTGCAGCCCACTGTATGTTCAACCCGTGGAACATGGACCCTTCTCTTACAACGAGAGAGCAAGCACGTCCTCCCAACAAACTTCTTGGAACATGCCAATTTCTTCATGAAAATAAAGGAATGGCGAAGAAAGACGCCTTCACCGTTAAAGACATTGGTGACGACAAACTTGTATACGTGCACTTGGAAAAATACTCAGTGGCACATTCTAACCTATGACCTCATGACCTTATGACTGCGAAATCGGATGTTTTAGCCCCTGGGCTATCACGGTTTATTCAATGACGTTTTTATAAAGCATAGCTGACCGTTTATTTTGAATCGCGCCACATATTTTAAATCATTATGTCTAAGCAACACCTTGAAATAAAATTGAGTTTAGATGTCTTTACAATCCTCAAACCGCAAGCTGTAATTTTGGTTGCTATCAAGAACGCTATACTATACGCGCATATGTATATAAATCACGTAAAAACTTTATGTTCAATATGATAAAAGTTACATTGCAGTGAGATGTAGACCTTGGGATCTTTCGCCGTTTCATTTTTAATTGCTGTTTCGAATCGTCCGCATAAATTCCGTAGTGGCCTAGTGTGTGTACCACTGGCAATTAATGGCATACGTCAGTTTCCTTGCGATGTTTTCCTTCACTGTTCCAGTGGTGATGACAAAATCAAAGATTTGCGCTTGGAAAATATTCAGAGAAGAAGTTGGGAATCGAACATCCGAACACAAAATCTCACGATTGTGAAATGGACGATCTAGATACTAGGCCACCACTTCTTTTTATTACATACTGAACCCAGTTCTAATAATAAATTTCTCCCGCCTTTTTTCTGTTATTTACCGCGCTGCAGATGCCCTTAATGACGCGTCCTGAAACTTACGATGACACTTGGCTTCGCTCCTAGTCCGGACTGCAGATGTTAATTGCGAAAGGAATTAAAGAATTTCCGTTCTTCTGGTAAATTAATGGGACGGCCTATGTGCGTGGGGGAATGGAAATGTTGTGATTTAGCGCGTTTAGCTTTATAACGGCGACGCAGGCGACATAACCGTTTCGAAACACTTCGAAAGAGAGATTTTGAGATTAGAAAAAATTGGCCGCGTTGTAATACGAAAAAAAATTAATTAAATATGAAAAAGTAATGTTTGATGTTTAAAAAAAATATTAAGTCAAATTAAGAAATCTAAATAGTTTTGTAACGGGCCTGTTTTGGATAAAGTGGTGTTAGACATTACACCATACTTGGTCAGAAATAAAGCTAAGAAGTGATATTAAAATATCACTATATTCTGATATGAATAAAATTATAAAATATAAATCTTCTTTTACAAAAGCAAGCTACGTTTTAAACAGCCTAGTCGATTTATCGTTACGTCCATCTTCGATTATAACATGTTTAAAGAAATGTCATTCGAAAAGACTCGTACAAAACCATAAGTACCTACTAGGAATAACAGCTCTATTTTTTTCAATGCGTAAAATTAATAATGTCTGAGCAGTGGTGGACGTGCCACAAAGTAGATTTTTGGTAGTTCCACCATAGAGTAAGTTCCAGTTCCAAGTTAGTAGCTAAACTTAGACTAATCTTAATATATATAAATCTCCTGTCACGATGTTTGTCCGCGATGGATTCCTAAACTACTTAACCGATTTTAAATCAAATTGGCACACCGTGAGCAGTCTAGTCCAACTTGAGAGCTAGGATAGTTTTTATTTCGATTAATAGTCCAACAAAATCCGAGCGAAGCCGGAACGGGCCGCTAGTTCTGTATAGAATTAAGCAACAGTGCTATTAGGTATCCATATCGGTGACGTTAACCCATTCACTGGTTGACCATTTTTAGTAAGAGTTAGACTCTTGTTTTTAACAAGAAACCCCAAATAAATCGAAATTTGTTATTATGACGTCGGTTAGATACCGGCTATATATCTTTGAAACGACCGGATCTAATTAAGTAAATATGTACTCTAATACTGATATGGAGACATGATTTCGCAATATCATGTTTTGACGTTACTCAGATTAAATTTTTTATCATAGTGGACGATTTGGTGCAAATTTGTGTCTTTGTTTATTTCGAAACAATGATTATGGTTACAACTGCTTTGGTAAAATTTGTGCACGTAAATTTTTTATATAACTAGAAGTGCCTGGGTGACCGAGATTTGGTCAGTTTAAATACTGAATATACTACAGATAAATTGCTCCAAGTAATAGATTTTATTTAAAAAAAAAAGATAACTTGAAAAAAAAGAGAAGCTGGAGCCTGGATTGGAACCGAGCTACTAATTCGGGCGGCCATGGTCGTTTTTCGTCAAGTTTTCTTTTTTTTTATAAAATTTATTACTTGAAGCATTTTATCTATGGTATATTCAGTATTTAAACTGTCCAAATCTCAGTCACCCAGGTACTTATAGTTATTTAAAAAAATTACGTGCACAAATTTTACCAAAGACTTCCCGCCTGAGCTTTTATACTGTCGCGCCACGCGACGAAATTTACCTTCGCATTCTTAAGTCTAATGTGACAGTTTTTCATTGTCTAAAAACGCACATAATATGCGTTTTTTTAAATGAAACCTAGAAGAAAAAAAGTAAAACCTAGTAGAAAGTAGATGGATTTATCGTGCCCGAAACCCCTGCATACATAATTTCATAAAAATCGTTAGAGCCGCTTCAGAGATTCAGATTTTATATAACTATAAATGTACTCGTTTAAAGGTATAAGATCTTAATGCCGTCATTAATGTTAACACTGTCTAATAACGGTATCTTTAGTTATATTTATAACCGACTTCAAAAAAAGGAGTAAGTTCTCAATTCGGAGAGGTTTTAAATTAATATAGGTCAAAATAAAGATTGTGATAAATAGGCTGATAGCAAAGTCTCAGTTCCACTTTACCTTTGAACATTAGACTGTTATAAAAACCACGTTAAAGAGTTTAGTGATTGCATTGCATTGCGCGTTTAACCTCTTTATCCTAATGTAGTACACACTATCTCTCTCTTTCTCTTATAAGTAAAAAAGGAAAGAGTGATATCAATAGAATGAATTGTGAACCAAAATCAAAACACTGAATTCAAGAACAATGATTCACAAATTCTACAATATTCTGCTACAACTTTGTAAATTGTAATTTACGCACAAGTCGTATCGTCGTAGCACGTGCTACGAATCTCCAACCCAGTTTTGAACAATATACTGATGAACTTCTGAGGAGATTTCTCGAGATATTGCTCGAGTCGTTAAGAGTGTAGGTAGTTGAGTGAGTTAGCAGAGCGCCACGTGGTAAAGGCATTACGCTTCGCAATTCGCGCCCGATTAAAATTATCCTGAGCCATTATCGTAGAGGGAGTGACGAATGTAGAGCTAAGAACTCGAAGAATTTCTTTTGAACGAAAATAATTTAGAACAATATTTAATTTTAGTAAAATGTGTGCTTTATACCGCACGGCAGAAGTGAAAACTAAAATAACAAATATTCTAGCTATTGGATAATTTTAATAATCTTATATATAAAATTCTCGTGTCACAGTGTTTGTTTCCTTACTCCTCCGAAACGGCTTTACTGATTTTAACCAAATTTTATATGCATATTCTGTAGGTATGAGAATCGGCTACTAGCTATTTTTCATACCCCTAAGTGACAAGGGTTGTTCACTAAGGCAAAACAACGTTTGCGGGGTCAGTTAGTTAAAAATAAAAACAATTACATATAAATTGAATATAATAAACACAGCGATACGACAGTGACATATGCGGCTGAAGGACTAGTATCCATGGCCAAGAATAAATAAAAAAAATAAAGACAGTGATAGCAGACCCAGAATAACAGCTGTCTCTCTTTCTCCATGTGACACTCTCGGCGGCTCCCATAATTGAACTCGCAACACTGTTCTGTTACCGACACCTCTGTATATTGATAAGATTGTACATAAATATACACATACACAACATATTTTATCGCGTATGTGCGTAATTATTTTTCAAGTTTTCACTTCACATTTGACTGTTCTATATTTTTTCAACTCTATAAGCAAGATGTTAAGAAAGACGTTCGGCAAGACGGAGTCAGACGATCGGGTCCTTAATTAATCCAACTGTATTCGGGAGCCCTCCTAATTAATAACAATAATTCTGAGTCGGCGCGATTCGCCAGATGTCGGACATTATGACGAAATTGATTTGGAATCAAAATTGTTTGCGAAAAGTCTAAAATGTATTACAACAAAGTGATGCAACATTTTAATTTACCGAACAAGCGTAAAAAACGACGTTTTAAACGTTTTGTATCAGTTAAAACAGAAACGTGTTTAACATTTTTTTTATTTTTAACGCAACTTATCTTAACTTAAAAACTGGTAAGGTTTGTATGTAGGAACTGGCGTACAAATTTTATTACTTTTACTACTGTGGTTTATTTTACAAAATATAACTATCTTTGTTGAGACTTTGCAAAATACGGTAGAATCAATGTTTTTTTTTAAACAGACTGATGTCAAAAAGAATGCTCAATTATAATAAATAGAAATACCACTAATATTGTTATGAACGTGAAGGTTTGAACGTTTAGATGTATGGTTTTTCACGTCGCGTCGTAAGTCTAGAAGGGATCAAGCTGATATTAAGAATTCAAATAGATAAAATAGCATATGGGCTACTTTTTATTCCGGAAATAGTTACTACGTTCCTTAGTGTATAGTATTTATGCCAGAAATACCGACCTGGGGCCCATAGCAAGTCTCAAAAACAAATTATTTACGTAGCTATACCGATTTTAATATTTACCCCCTAATTGCAAACAAAGTATCGAAAGGAAATCACTTACGTAGGGTTCCCGGCGTCGTCCAAAGCCCAGTTTGGTCAAGAGGAATAAGGAACGGGAGCAAAGGGGAATTTGGAATACCAAACCAGACAAATTCCGTAGACTTTCTTCCGCCCCAGAACGATCCTGCGTTCTAGAAGCGGCCAATCCAGTAGCCACCTCACAATCAATAGTCCAGCACTAATCCAGTAGTCACACTTAATGTTAATAACGTGTTCCCGCACAATACTAAAGTTTTTATCCCGAAAAACTCGTCGTTCCCGCGAACTATAACACTTTTATCCAGAAAAGCACCAGTTATAAAAACTAACCAAAAAAAGCAGTCATTGTCGTTCCCGCGACCAGAGACAACGTCACTTGAATGCCGGCTGTCAAAACATAGATCCGCTATATTTCGATGGCCGATATAATGTTGCCCGATTATACGGAACACTTAGGGAATAGCTATTTCCTAAATTCTTCTCGGACAAAGTGAACAGATACTAGGAAAAAAATACAAGATAACAATGGTCACGTTTAATATTTGAAACTTTGACAAAGCTCCGTATTCCAAAATATTATTTATCCTCAGTCTTCATTACTTTAGTTCTTCTTCTTCTTTTTTCCTCATGGCTTCCATTCGGTAATATTACCGCAATTTCGCCAGCGTCCAACGTTTGAACATTGAGAGTGTCTTTGTTCTACATAATTATTTTAGCTAACGCTATAAAAGTAAAAAATATTGACATTGGTTAGACTGTACTCAACTACCTACCTACCTTTTGGTTCACTTATTAAGCCTTGCATATATTTTTCGAAAGCCAAAGTTACAAAATTTCTTCCGAGTCAGCATGCATCACACAGTTACAGAATTGTCCAAAAATCCGTCAACTAATCACCAATCGTATCGATCGTTGCATCAAATATGGTATCGGATTTCGGACTACAAAACGGTAAACAGTTCAACAAAAAAATCCTACCAAAAAAATCGACAAAAGAAAAAAAAACAACTAACTCCACTCCTCCGACCAACGTCATTAAAACTAATGTTCAGAGGCCATTGAGGGCAATTCCATATCTATATTTGTGCAGTGGACATGTGTAAATGGATAATGCTCGGGGATTTAGCACAATTGTGTGAATTATTAGTTATTGTCTGTGGCAGCCGCGCCCTTGTGCCAACTAATATTTGGGGTTAGCCGACTACGCAGAAATGAGAGTTCCTAAACATTATCTGAGTACAATTTCTATTGTATTTTTGTATCTAATTTTAACAGTAGGTAGCTATAGTTGTTTATGCAACTAAAATATACGGCCGCTAGAAAAATAAATTATGTAAGTATACTTAAATTTCTCCGAAATAAAAAAAATCGATTTTAAGTAAAAATTAAATTCAGACACTCCACCAAATTTCATAAGAAGCCATAACCTTTTTTTAACCGACTTTAAAAAAAAGTAGGTTTCTCAATTCGACCGTATATTTTTTTTTTTTTTTTTATGTTTGTTCGCGGATAACTTCGTTGTTTATGAACCGATTTGGATGATTCTTTTTTTGTTGGATAGGAGACATTTCAAGGGTGGTACCATGATAAGGAAACCAGGATCTGATGATGGAACCCTGCAGAAATTGAAGAGAACTTGCAAAAATTGTAGGCGCGACAAGCGCGATTGTAAATTTTTCCAATAAGTATTTACAAGCACTACAATTTATTTTGGTTTGGCACTACGAAGATTTGGAAGCGATCTGATGATAGAGCCAAAATACTGTCGAGGGAACTCCTCAAAGATTTACAGCAGTTATCTTGTGTTTGGGCTTGATTAATTTGTATTGATGAGGACTTTACGTCTAGATGTCTTGGGACTGTCTTTCATCATCATCATAAACGTTTATGTTTGGATGTTTGTTGCTCAATCGCGTTGTAACTAATTAATTAAACATTAGACCTTTAAAACTGCAAGGGTAGACTAGTGCGTTTGAAAATGTTTTAATTAAGTATTTTAAAGCACTACAATTGAATGAAGGTCTGGAGTCGATCCGATGAAGGAGCCGAAAGACAGTCGAGGCTACTCCTCAACGATCTACAGCAGTCACCTTGTGTATAGGCTTGATAAAGCTGTATCGATGAGCACTTTACACATACCTAGGTGGGAAGTGACTGTTATTAGGGGTCTGACGATGAAGACAAAGGACAGTTATGTGAACTGTTTAACGGTTTACAGTAACTACTGTTTGTGCTTGATTCATGTACTCTTAAATATTGATGAGAACTTGGCACCCACATGGGTACTGAGGACCATTTTACAGGTCTGAGTACACCGACCATCCTGGATTTGAACACTTTATCATAGTGAATATTATTCTACTAGTCAAGATTGCAAGAAAAATAATGCTTTATCTTCTCACCTAATTCAAGAATTATTCATCTAACCATCACTTAAAATCGTAAAATAAAATAATTTTTACAAAAAAAAAGAACCGACTTCAAACAGTAAAGTAAAAAATAAATCTCTTTACCACAAAGTAGAACGTACTTTGATTAATTTGAACAGACATGATTAAATAAGTATTTAACAATTCTGAAGTCGGTGCCAAATTAATCAAAGTACGTTCGGTACGGTGGTCAAATTAATCAAAGTACGTTCTACTTTGTGGTAAAGAGATTTATTTTTTACTTTACTGTTTGAAGTCGGTTCTTTTTTTTGTTAAAATTATTCTAGCTGATTATAGTTTTTCGTTAATATTTAAAATCATAAGTCGAAATCGGTAATTTCGATACAATTTATACCTACTACATAGGTGTAACTATATATATTAAATTTATACTTCTGAACTTTGGTAGATCAAAATCTACGAAACAAAAAAAGAACGTTCAAAATTGATTCAACATTGGCGGAACTATCGCGTAATACACGTTAAATACATATTATACACATACAAAAAAAACGCAACTTTTTGGCCCGCGTAAGTTTTGGTTTAGAAAATGGTAGTCTGATTTTGAATTATTTTTTCATGAGATTCTATCAGATTCAATTTGAGCGGCTAATATGTATGTAATCATGGTGTGGTCACATTCACCTGCATGCCGTTTTCAAACAAGATACAAAAAATGTAATAGAATATCAATTATTGCATCATTTTAATTACACGTCACGTAGTTTGTCCGCAATATACTCCATAACTAATTTTACTAAACCAATTTTAATAAAATTTGCACAACGGCGTGTACAGTTTGATCTAACTTTTCATGAAACTTTTAATTTCGATTAATAATAGACTTTATAAGACAACTAGCTGTACCTACCCTGTGCGCGTTGCTACGCCACCTGTCGAAAATTCAAGCAACTCGGAACCTTCTTTGGTTCATGCACAACAAAATTGCCAAAGAAAATATACGCATTGTTTACGATTCCATAAAGATCAAACATTCATCTTTCTATAAATGTCAATGTTTGTTACTCAATCACGTCGTAACGTATGAACGTATCGTATGAACGTATCGTATGAACGTATCGTATGAACGTATCGTATGAACGTATCGTATGAACGTATCGTATGAACGTATCGTATGAACGTATCGTATGAATAACGTATGAATTTGGAACATGAGTAGATTATAGTCTGGAAGAAACGTATACTTTTTATCTTGGCAAAATAACGGGAACGGGAACTACGCGGGTAACACAGCGAGGTGCTGCTAGTCTGTATATATATATAAATCGTGAAGGACTTCTTGCGTCTTTACAAACTAACACCCTGCGGCGTCCTATATATATATATAGATATGCGAGCGAAACCGGAACTGGCCACTAGTAAATTTTAAAATATTACACCAAATAGCGCTTACCTGACACGATTTAAACTTAATATTAGGTACAGATTATATTACATTATATGCACAAATCATGTTGCGTGTGAGGTAGGTATGTGCCATGTCATTTGTGTTAAATTAAGTACCTACTTTGTAAATTAAAATGAAATTAAACTGACATTTTCAGTGTGACTATCTGTTTTCGTTATGGCGTGATTATTGTTGTTTTTAAATTTTCATTCCTATACTAATCACATACAATATTATTAACACGATGTAGACACGGAACAATCTATGGTTCTTTTGAAATATGTGTGTGCTTAAATCAAATTAAATAATCAAATAACTAGTTGCTATTTGTAATTCAGTCCTAAAAAACTCATTTCCGTAATTTTGCACGCAAGTAGTTTGAAATTGCTTTTAATTCTTCTAAAACGACTCTTTTCAAAGAAATCACTACATAAACAGGCCATTAAATGTTCCCACTGCTGGGACTAAAACCTTCTCTCACAAGGAGAGAGTTAAAACCACACACAATCCCGGTCAAGTGCGGGTTGGTGGATGACGCATGACCTCGAAAGATACTACGAATAAATCGGTTTCCTCGCGATGTTCTTCTTCACTGTTTTCAAATCAGCGACATAACATTGAAAATACAGTACATGAACTTGGTATTCAAAACAGTGGGTTTCGGATCGGCAGTTGCCGTTCTGCCGTCTAGACCATCCGTAACTTATTCAAATACTTATGTAAAATTCTCGTATAGGTGGTCCACTTGACTAGAACATCTTGAAGGGAACTAGACAAGCCCCACTTTCCTCTTTTTGTGGTCATTAAGTGGATAGACACACGATAAATCGTCAAGCTCAAACTTCAGCTTTCGTCTCGCCTATCAGGTAGCTCATAAACTGAACGCTTTACGACATTGCCGGACGATTTTGAAGAGTTTTTGTTTTAGCTTTATTTGTAGATATGAAGTGTCGGTTAGGTAGTTATTTTTGACGACACGTGAAAATGAACTTGCGTTGTACGTGTAAATCTTACTGGAGTTTTACGACCGTATTTCAATACGGTAAACGTAGTTAAACTTGACTTACTCCCAATTTTGTATCTTTTAATCCAATAGATGTCAAACAAATCGAAGATCTTGATCTTATGATCTTGATACCGATTTGAATATTTGCCAGATTTTTGGCTCGCGTAAGCCGTAAGTAAATAAATGAAATACGACAGTTAATCTATTTTGATACTTTTTGTTTTGCATCTGGAGCGGATAATCTGCCTCCACCGGTTTCTGTCCCTCGCGTCTCTTACGAACGAGTAAAATTTCGAAGAAAACGAGTGTTTCAGTTGATCGGTCCATCTGGTCGGTGAGCGACCACGTGATCGTTTTCCCTCGGTATTAATCTACAATCGTATAAATGTTAAATTAAGTGACAATCAGCAACGTCGTTTTTTTTTTATAGCATAGAGTGACGAGACGAGCAGGTCATGTGCCTGATGGTAAGCAACATGCCTGCCACATAACAGCACAGTAACACGCAGCTATTGGAACATGATAGTCCAAATCATTACCTAGCACTGCACTGCGCTTGTCACCCAGAGATCTAAGATATTATGTCTCTAAGCTCTGCAATTTCTCTGGAATCATTGCCGTTCAAACCGGAACACAGTAATGTTTGCACATTACTGCTTGGCGGTAGAATATTTGGCACAGGTGTGGTACTTCCCCAGGCGGACTCTGCTAAGAGTCCTACCACTACAAAACAACGTTATTAGCAGTAGTAGTGTTGAATATGGATCTTTGTTACGTCGATGTATCAATATTTTTGTTCATTAGTGACTGAGTGATTCCTGGTTAAAATACTCCGACGGTTCGTTTTTTTGTCAAAATTAATATTTTTTTACACTAAATCTAAAATGAGAGTACCGTGTTTTTCTTCTAGTGGGCTATTTTGTCTGTTATTATCTATATCTGACAAGAATATTTGATTTAATGGATGAATAAATTATTGTTCACACCATTTAAAAGATAGATACAATACAGGAAAACGGTAAGATTAGTCAAACAACTTAAACTGAGTTCAAGCTCAAAATAGTTCTTCCAGACAACCTTGGGATGGACAAGAATAATGGAAAAATCCATAAGGTTGAAATAGAAATAGAAGAAATAGAAATAGAAATAAATTTTATTGCTTAAAACCGTGTAGATTGATAGTGTTATAAAAGTTTGGTATCAACAGTTTGTCCTAGCGGACGTGCAACATATGGTAGTTTTTTATCTTATAATTAAGTAGGTAATAGATTAGTAGACAATAGTTAAGTGAGTACATAGGTACTTTCCTTATTATCTGTTTAACACATAACTACACGAAACAAATGATTAAATTCAGGCTAAGTTACGTTATACAAAATAGGTATGACAATCGATTACAGTTATATTAGTCTTCTAAATACTTCTTTTTAATATGATTAGCGGCAGTAGATGCATAATATTCTTCCAAGTCGTAAAAAGTTTTATCATTAAGCCAAGTTTTCAGTGTGAATTTGAAAATATTGTTTGAGGTTATGGATTTAATATGTATTGGTAGGCTATTAAAGATTTTCATAGCTGTGTTAAAAGTGCTTCTGTGAAACATGGCATTATTGGATTGTGTTACACGAATGTTATATTTATCTTTTGAGCGTAATATGTCTGAGCGAGAGGACTTTTTTCCAAAAAAATATTCCGGATTTTTTTTTACGAACAGACACAGCTCTAGGATATAAATACTAGACAGTGTTGACAAGACAAAGACTGACCTCGTGGCTTTGTGGGCAGTAGCTCTGCCTGCGAAGCCGAGGGTCGTGGGTTCGATCCCCACCCAGTGCAATTATTTGTGTGATGAATTCAAATGTTTGCACTGTGTCTGGGTGTTTTTATGTATAATAAGTATGTATTTAAAACTATATAAGTATTATATCAGCTATCTGGCCTCCATCATACAAGCTTTGCTTAGTTTGGGGTCAGACGGTGTTGTGTGAGAATTGTCCACCAATATAAAAAAAAAAAAATCACAATGTGCAAAGATGCATATGGTCAAGATTGTAAAGCCATATTTCAAGAGAAATTACATCGCAAATAGATAAAACTTCTTTGGGTGATGAGCGTTTCTATCGTAGTTAGTCTGTTGAATAGTAGAACTGTTCAACGGATTTCATGGTGCTTTGCTGTTAAATTACCTTGCCCGTTTATGTTCATTATTATGTCAGAATCTTTAAAGAAACTGTTTTTGGATTGATTTTTTTATTTCGAGTGTCAAATTGAAACTTCTAAAGATCTCATATTTTGTCTTGTGCTTGTCTGTAGTTAGAACAAACCCCTTTCTTTTTCAGGAAGGCACAAAATACATGAAATACATTGACATTACAGGGCTTAAAGATATAACATCTTAGATCTCTGGGTGACGAGCGCACTGCAGTGCTAGGTAATGATTTGGTTTCTTCATGTTCCAATAGCTGCGTGTCACTCTGCTGCTATGTGGCAGGCATGTTGCTTACCATCAGGCAAATATCCTGCTCGTTTCGTCACTCTTTACTTAAAAAAAAAAAAAACATTTACTGTCCAAAAGCAATGTCCTCGTTTGGCGGTCTATCTTTCAACATGACATTGGCGTAATTATGAAGCTAAACAACAATAAAAGCCATAAAGCAAAAGTTGAAGATCTCTTACCAAATAATTTCCTTACCTTACACGTAATCAAGGTTTTATTACATCACATCCCTCAACAGGGGAAATTTACCTGCTTCTTTGTCTCCTCTGTTGGCAGGGTTACGTAATCAAAACAACTGGGACAGAATCCGTTCAAATACGATTCCATCCGACGTAACCACATCAATTACTCGCCACAATAACTTGTCTCAAGTAAATTGTTTACACTGATGCCATACAATGTCGAGGGCCCGGGATCAAAGGTAAGGAAGGTTGCGGCGGCACCGCTTTTGTTTTATCTGTGCCTTGGACTGGGGTCTCATTTTTGAATACTCACCGATCTGTCATTTCGTTCGACACGACTACCCACCTTGTTTCAAACTTTTAGAATAGAATAATAATTTTATTTTCTCCAAAGAAATAAACACCCCCTTCAATTTAAAATTAAAATATCACGACTAATACACATTTTGTGACACAAACTAAGGACACTTCAGCGAGCCTTAAATGCTACTTCAGACTATAATCTGAGTTTAAATTTCAACATGATCCGTTAAATGAGGGTTGCCTCCTGTCTGGGTTTCTCCGGATTTGTCCTAGTTTGATTTGTAGTCCGGGCTTGACATATTTGAAAACTAAAATAGGCGAGATTGGGTATATTAAGCCAAGATTATTATGTGTAAAAAACCTGTTAACTTTTCCGGGTTTTGGGCTCTAAAATCGGGGGTTTTCACGAGTTCCCGGTTGCCGAACATTAAAGATGGCAACCCTACGTTAAATGAACAACAAACCGGCTGAAGGACTAGTATCCACGGCCAAGAATAAATAAAAAAAATGCGCAACAAACATCAAACGTCTAGACATCAATCTTTTACATTGGTAACATTTTTTTAAACTGATAAATACAAAGATTATTCTCAATAAATATAATTTTTGTTAATAATAATGAAAATATCACAGATTAGGTAGAGAGAGTTGGAAAATACGGTTGCCGAGTTTACAGACGTGTAATTTTAAAAATGTAGCTCTCTTTTTATTAGGCCTTTGTGCTGTAAAATGAGTTCGGTTTTTGTAGAAGTTTTCTTTCGAAGTTTTGTTTCGGTTTCTTGGGACAAGGCGGTACAAACGCAAACCAAAAATGTGTAGGTAAGTACTTGTTGAAGTGAAAGTTTGTTTAGCCACTTTTTGCACTTTTTGGTAGGGGACGCTATTACGGGTTCGCGTCACCGACATGGTATTGTCGCTTAACATCAGGCGAGATGGCGAAGAGGCGGAGATGGAAGTGTAAACCTATAAAAGTTAAAAAAAAATTGCGTCGTAGCGTCGTCGGTTTGGCGGTGGAGCGGTGGAGCGTGACGTGTAGAGCGTGACGTGTATAGCGCACAATTTTCTGATAGGTCCATAGGTGAAATGTTATAAGTTCACGTGACTGACATGCATAATAGCAGTATATTTGTAGCTATACAAATAATGTAATGCGTAACATTACTAAAATTCTAAGTTATTAGTTTTCTGTCGGCAGCCTATATTACTACCGATATTTTTTTATTTTTTTTATCATTTATAGGTTTACATTTGACCACCATCTTGCCTGATGTTAAGCGACGATGCGGTCTAAGATGGAGCGTGCTTACCTAGAAGAAACCGATTCACTCTTTTCTCGAACTTTCTCTTCACTTCGTTTCGTGTGAAAAGCTCCATTATTAGAAATAGCTCATCTAAACGATAGGGATTTAGTCTAAGATTACATGACGCGTGCTATATGTATGTATATTTACTGTGCTCATGAAAAAGTAAAGAGCTTATAAAAAGAATAGACCAATGATAGAAAATTTTGAAATAGCGTTATTTTATGAAGAGTGAAAGAAACATACGGAAGTTTCTGGCCAGCTCTGCTGTGGGATGGATAAAGCTGATAACGACGCCAAGGAAAACAACGTCCGTAATACTTGTAATCAAATATTATGTAAGTACTTATTTTAATCATTTGATAATCGGTTCAAAGTTTGATATTGTGGATAAATCTTTATTAATATACATTTTATTGTCATGATATAAAATTGTGATCGAATTTAGTTTCTAACAGTTATTTATATTGAAACTATAAATAGTAGTGAAAATAAATAAATAGTCTAATTAAAAAAAAAAAAATAAGGTTTTCGTGGTCGTAATTCTTCGACACCATACCCACGTCGATATCCATTTTTTTATTACCAAAAGAAAAAACAAAGTTACACGAAATTTTATGTTGAACTTGTTATGACTTCACGTCCAACTAAGTAGGGAGATACAGCAATAAAGGAGAAAGAGGGCGAAAAAGAGTGCCATGAAGATTGGGAGCAAGAGAGTAAAATAACTTACATTTAAAAAACCTGACTGCTAAAAATTTACAAAAAAAAAATTAATACAAAATGCTATTTAAGAACACTTGGGTGATTGACACTAATCTAACGATATCTTAATTGTCAAAATCCATCCAGCCGTTTGGAAGATATGTGGGATTAAAGAAATTTACACATATACAAGATCTGCGCGAAAAACATAACCCTTCTTTCAGTCGGGTAAATATTGATCTACCAAATATGTTTATTTGATAATTTAATCTTTACATTTTAAACTAAGATAAAGGGTCTGTAAAGTGTTCTACCACTATCTGCCTCCGTGAACGCCAAATCTGGTCAATTTCTGTACTTTGTTGCGGGTTTGTATAGATAGATAGATAGATAACTCTTTATTGTGACACAAAAACAGAAATATTACAGTAAAACACTTACGAACTAGCACCACAAATGGCGGCCTTATTGCTTAGAGCAATCTCTTCCAGGCAACCAGCAACAGGCAACGTATATTATCTATAACGACATCCAAAAAATAAAATTAGATTATGTTCTGGTCATTTCTGCGTAGCTTCAATCTGCGGCTTGTAACTAGGTAGGACTGACATTGCGCTATTTACGCTATTTACAATGTAGGAAAATGACTCGGAAAATCGTTTTTTATTTAGAAACCTAGCACTACTATCTGGAAGTAACTACAACTCAATTTGTAATATATCTATAGTAGCTATCGTTTATTCCATGTCAGGGGTAAGACCCATGACCGATAGCAGATGGAAATGTATGACATCTTTATAAATGGTAAGTAATTGTAGTGGATAGAGGCGGTTGCATTTTTCGTTGATAATTCGAGGGGTCGATGGAAAGCCGCATTAATACAAAAGAGTGTGTCAAATATGGAAAACATAATTAATTAAAAAAGATTTCACGCAAATGATAGCATAAGCAGTCCAGTTTGGACAAGGAATGAGTAATTCACCACGCTGCGCTGGCCTAGAGTGAGTAAGGGGAAGTTGCATGTCCTCAAAAGATATAATTGCCATATATTTATTATGGAACGAGCCGGTTTCCGCATGATGTTTTCCTTCCCCGTAAAATCCATTTTATAACGTCACACGCACACATTTAATCGACCAAATCAGCTTTTTTTCGATCGCATTTGGACACAAGTGATTAATCTGTTTGTTGACTAAAAAAGTGTAGCAACCAATTCCTTATCATAGTTTTAATGAAAACTACAAAATACTATTTTAGATCAAGTTCTCCTAATATTGGGTTTGGTTTTGTGTGTCCCATAATTTTGTACACCCTTTCTATTAAATAGAAGAACATTAAGAAAAGCGTATCCTTCCGAAAATTACATCAGCATCATTACTTCCAGCGTCTGTCTAAATCGACAATATCTGTTGCAGCGCGTGCTGGATTATCCTTGTCGCGCACTAGAACCTACGTAGAAGAATTTTCTTCTATTTCTAGAAGGAAGTCTGTGACATGTATTCCACAGTCAATACAACGAGGACCCATTTTAATTAGAATATTATAAAATAAAAACCTTAATAGATGGCTTTGTTGTAAATATGATGTTTGGATGTTTGTTGCTCAATCATGTCAAAACGGCCTAACGGATCGGGTTGAAATTTGGAACATAGTTAGGTTATAGTCTGGAAAAGAATAGAGAATACTTTTTGTTGTGTGAAATTAACGAGAACAGGAACTAAGTGAATAAAACCGCGAGGCGCTGCTAGTTTTGCGTTTGCATATCAGTACTTCATAAGTTACGCCGCTCCGACGTACTTGAGGCATAAACATCCTATTTCAGATTTATAATATTAGAAGAATTCAAAATATAGAGGTGTATATTAGTGATCTCACGTATAAAAAAATGTATTGTTACTATGAAATAGAAAAGTATTAGCGAATACGTAAGTATTAAGTAGTAGTGTACCTCTACAGTACCTAATTTAGTGTCCAAAACTGTTTTGATTTCCAACGTAGCTTAAAATATAAAACGAATTCATTTTGTAGGTTAATGTAGTGCTGTTGCATGGGTTGAAGTCTGCGCCAAGTTTAATCCCTTAACCCTCCGCCGCCGCGCTCGCGTGAGAAGTGAATTAAATCGCCACAGGGTCCGATAGACCACTTAACTGAGTGTGTTCGTGTCTTGCCACTGATAGAGGGAGGGTTAGCTGCAGGGTTGGCATGTTGTTGTAATAAAAAAATAGCAAGACAAAAACGTGTGATCTTTTAAAATTTAACTAAGTTAATCTATGTTATATTGTTACGCGTTCTTATTTTGTCCCAATTAGCTGGTAGGACTACTAATAGTTAAGCTATTTATTGCTACATTCTGTGATTACCGCGACTGATCCAGCATCCCGCAAGCAGTACCCAATCACGAGTCTCAAGTATGCAGCAAACATTGTTTTCTTCAACAATTTATTAGAAAAAAAGAGTCAATCTACCAGAGAGAGAGGCGATTACTTCATAACGTCACCTAACGTCCAATTACACGACCGTGAGATCTGAGATCGTACATATATTTCAATCCCGTCTGCCCCTCTGAGTATTGAAGTGAAGATATACAAGTTTTTCATCATCACTAATTTTTATAGTAGAGCACACCACTCGGAAACTGACATATTCTGTGAAAGATAATGTTAATAGCTTTAAGCTGCACGCTGCAAGGGTTGTTTGAGATTGCGTACCTTAAGTGTATTTTTTTTACATCAATTACCTCTGATTATTTTTCAATTTAAAACATTTAAATTATCTAAACGCACAACAATTGGAACACATACCCAACAGTACTAAATGACATAAATTGATTATATGATTAAGAATATTTTTGCCATTTTTAAAGTTTATCATATTAACATTGTCTTGTTTTAGTAACACAAACCGTGTTTAAATTTATTTTCTTGAAATTACGATTTTTTTCATTGATAGTTTAACTTCTAATCTAGCTACTAATGGTATTACCACAATACCTATTTGTATATCGTAGTATTGAGACAGTTAACAATTATTTATTGCCTAGTAGCAAATTTTCATTTGAATGATTTAGTGCTGTGATGGCAGCCCTAATACTGTTGAAAGTTAATTCGTGTTTGATGTCACTGCAGACGCTTTATTACGTGTTAGGAAGTGCAGTTTTCTTAGGGGTGCTGCGATTGATCGGGGGAACTATCGGATGTAACGTTCAAAACTTACATTTATTATTTCCTTGCTAATCTCACTCATGAAAAGTTAAAAATAAAAAATGTTTAGATTTTTTTAAAGTTCATTGAGTATTTATTACTAATAAAATGAAACGAAACGATTTTGCTTGCTGTGTGTATCACTTACTAAATTATACTTATTTGATCTTGTAAAATAAATTGAGCTACTATTTGTGATGTCTAAATAATTTAAAGTTTATATGATACCTACATCCGTTTTCTATCTGAAAGTTAGAAAGTGAAAATAATCTGTATTGTAGGAATTAATTGATCACACGAGCAACTACTTACACGAGCAGGTACTTTTTAGGATATTTAATATTCATAAAAAACTTTAACTGAACCTTACTTTTTTTAAAGATCTCAAACTATGCAAAGCTTGTACTACGGAAGCCAGGTAGCTGATATAACACTCATATAATTGTAAATACTCACTTTTTATACATATAATACACCCAGACACATAGGCTACTTTACTTATTATCCTGAGAAAAGAATGGGAACGGGAACCACGCGAGTAAAACCGTAAAACTACTAGTTAAAGATATTATAAATTTAGTATATAATGTAATGGAAGCTGGACCACCAAACCCGTAAATCGGGCTAACCCGTAAAGGAGGTAAGAGAGGTCTTTGCCCAGCAGTGGGACAATTTAGACTAGTAATAAATAAATTATTATAATAAATATTATGCAATAGTAGACAAGCCTATCGTTAGAAGACCGACAAGCTTTTCTAATGATTGAGAAACATCAAGAACATGCCACAAATAAGTAAAATAACTGCCCCGAAACAGACTTATTAACATTTTTCTCATCTTCGGTCTAGATCCAAAGTTAACCATTTAACTCAGCATAAATAGTGATATTACCTATGTTGATAGGCACAGTTTAACCGTCAATTTGGCGTCGTTGTCATAACTTTATTAATCTTTATTAGTACATCGGGCGTGAACAAAAGTGATGAATGTTCGGAAGTCATTGTTCTAAATAATCCTTTGAGTTTACAAAGACGACCCTCTGTCAAAGGAAAATGCACAATGTACAAGTCACACAGAGATCAAACTTAGAAATTGATGAAATGATTTCATATTAGGATACGACATTCTTACTTGTTTTTTGATTATCTATTATAATAATATACGTAGTTTCAGATCCAACATTTGATCGTATGTTGAGTTATTTGTTTAAATTATAGATATATATTATGCAGCTTATTAAAAAAAGGAGTAAAGTCTTTATGAACGTTACACAGAGTCTTTTCACTTGAATTAGCTTATTTATTTTGTTTATTCTTATCCAAGTGGTTGCCGAGGGCAATTTCTTAAATTTCTAGCCCTAAATCTCTCTAGAAGGTTGTGAGACTTGAGGCTTTACCATAATTTACCAGTTTTAATACTTGTTGTCAGTTTTAAATGCCTGTTACGCTGACTTAACTGAAGTAAGTTCAAAGTTAAAACATTAAAATTAAAAAAAACACACAGGTAAAACATTATTTCAATTAATTATTTGAATTACTTTATAGTTTAACGTTTAATTGCATTTTTGAAAATTTAGTTAGTAAGTATATAATAATAGTGATATAATAATGAATTGTTATATTAAATTATTATGGCTGTTCATACCACAAAATAATTATAGAAGAGTAGAAACAAACTAAAACGAGTTAAAGTAGGTACAGGTACCTTTATCGCTAACAGCGATCTCTTCTGAGACACTAAGATATAACTAGATACTTTCTTTAAAAAACAATATTCATCTGCCACTTACAGATGAACTTCAGAGTTATAAGACTTTTTAAGTAGCGGTGGATAAAAAGATGGGTCACTGTATTCTGGTTCACTGATACTTTAACCCTTAACTGGCATGGCAGGGGTCTCGTAGACCGACACGCGGACTGTCAATTTCACAATATCGCTTTATACTTTATGTTTCACTACATATTGCTCTTCACCCCTCGGATATGAACATGTTGTACACTTTTAATAACAATTTTCTTCGATTTCCGTTCTAATAAATTTATAATTTTCAGTAAAGAATATAATTATTATTAAGTGTTAAAAATGTATCTTAAATGGCAGTAGTTATGTATACTGTACCTTTCGTGCCTGGCTCTTATGATAATTTAAATATAATTAAGACCGTTGATTTGAAGTTTTTTTTTTAAAACTGTGTAGTGTGTACCTATAGTTGGTATTTTTATGGGGTTCAAAAATGTACCTATGTCATTATTTTTTATTGCTACATCTGTATTACCTAAAGTATTTCCGATTTTTATGTTTCAATGGTATGTTAATCCTAAAATATTCAACAATATCAGGCCCTAAATTTATTTCTTTATTGTAATAGTACACTTTTCAATCAGCTTGCAGAAGTACAACGCCTTCTCCAGTTTATCTACCGCCAGTCAGTAGGTAGTGTCCAAAAATTACTGAGTTTTGGTTTGAAACAAAAATGCAAGGCAAAGAGATAAATAATCCTATTTCGAAAGCAATGCAAAACTATGTAGTGATACGAACTCTTTCTGTTGAATTGGTTTCATGGCACGTATTTTTCAGACGTACATCCTTTCGGTCTGTTATAAAAAGGAAAACCTTTGAAAATGAGTTTAGAAAACTACAGCGTTAAAAAAACATATTTAACGCCGTGATTTCTACCTAACTCATAATTATTTACGTAAAAAAACAATAAGCAATTGCGTTACTAATCGCAGTACTCGTATTTAAATAACAGCAGATTTTGCTCATATTTGTCAAAAGTACAATTTTGTCTCTTTGAGGATGTTTCAAGGTTTTGTGACGTCGAAATTTTTCTATTCCGATTTGGCTTTGATAAAAAATTCGACAGATTTTGGCTCACATAAGTCTAAAGTAAATGTTTGAAACGTGGCGGTAAAATCTAAATAGAGCCGTGTACAGTGTACACCCGACTCCGGGACACATTACGAAATCCCGAGCTCTAGACAATAAATCATGTAATTTGGCGACGAACGCGAATTCCATCCGCAGTCATACATGTGTATCCATGGGTTTACGCACACGCGCAGTGTGACCATGCGTTATTATATTCACAATGAGACTTTTTCGGAACATTTTTTAAAACACAGCGTATTAAAACATAATTATAAACAAGAGAATGAAAAGTTTGCTTTTGTATTGAAGTGAAAACTTCTTTAGGCGCGCCTAACGAAGTTTTGTCGTGGCAGATTTTTCGTGGGTTATGAATTGAATTCTAGCGTCACGCTCTGATATGATAAGAAATCTTCGGGTAAACTCGGGACCATGATTATTGGCCATCTAGAAATGCATCAGCCAATGGAAAATGCTGACGCATTTCTAGGTGGCCATGCCATGATGCCTGGCCATCACACCCTCCGGTTACACCCGTGTAGTTTCAAAGGTAAGCTATCAAATTCTGAGTTATTAGTTTTCACTTCTATCAGCAGCTCCTATGACTGCCAATTTTTTATTTTATTAAGAGTAACAGGACGAACAAAATGTGTACATAATGATAAGTAACACGTCTTCTATTTGAACATGATGAGTCCAAATCACTGCTTAACACTGTATTGCGCTTGTACCCCAGAGGCGATTTATTCCTTTGCCTTGTAATTTGTTAAAATGTACGTCAATCAGTCCATAAGACATTGACAGAGCCTTTAGACGAGTTTTAAAGTGAAACTTTTATAAAAAAAATGCATTTTTTTAGTTAAATGTCTACAATGCGAGAAACATTTTACTTTTACCGTGGTTTCATAAAACCACACAATGTTTTTTTTTAGATCATGATATGTTAGAGAAAACCATGTATAAAAATCAAATAAATTTTTATATCGTTTGAAAGCTCCTCATTTTACGATGGAGTAGTGTATTGTAGATAATGGCTTTAAGTAGCGTAACGGAGCTTGGAATATTAGAAATGCCTTTATTCTGTGTATTTATTTTATTAAAAAACACAAAATTAACTAAAAATAAAAATGGCAGGAAGCCAATGACTTAAAAATTTTCATTCACTGTCAATAGAACTTAACTTGAAGTAGAAAAAATAATATAAGAGAAACAAGTCAGATTTTTTAATGTCTGTAAGCAATACTTTCAGCAAAGATTTTGGTATTGAAAAGATAATTAGCTTGTGAATGTAACGTGTTAGTGTAAAAGTGAAGTAGGTATAGATGTGAGGATAAGTATGAAAGAGTAAGCTGAATAAAATAATGTATGAAAAGGATGGGATAAGACATTGTGTGAAAGAATAAATAAAAATATTAAAATGGAACGTCTTAAATTCAATATAGTAAAGACAGCAACGCAGTAGTAAAAAGCAGCAGCTAACTGTTTCTTTCTCGCTCTGGCACACTCGGCGAGCCCGAGTTCTCTCAAACATTTTTCTCATTTCCGAGCGCGACGATGAGCTTCATTCACAGCCCACGAATAATAATAATCTGTGTGTGGTGCGTCTAAATAAGTTTTAGAACACAAAAAACATTGTCAATAAAATAATAAAATATTGATTTAAATTTAATTCTGGAGCGTTGGTTTCAAATTTAACAAAAATAATGGTCACACTACATATGGGTGGATTTATCCAGTTCATCTGACAGCGACACGCGGTTATTACTGGAATCAGAAGAATATGACAATTTATATTTCGAAGCATATTACGTTTGGGGAGTTTAGCGATGATAAACTGCAAATTTTGGTATAAAGGGGAACGGAACTCGCAAATCAGAAATGTGTTTATGACTTCATGTTGATGTTTCAACGTATATAATAGTTTGTACAAAGCAATAATGATAAAATAGTACGTCCGCATTTATGTTCTGACATAAAAAAATGACGTTTTTGTATGTATGACGAGTTTTTACGAAATTAAAACAAATTATATTGCGCAAAAAGAATGGAAGTAACATTCTGTTACATTTTGAAAAGTTACCAACTTAAGTTACTAACGGAAGGACTCGCTTACTGCGGTTTCACTGGCGTAGTTTCTGATCCCTTTGTATTCTCAGGCTAAAAAAGTAGATCATGTGTTATTTCAGGCTACTATAAATGTACCTACCTACCAAATTTCATGCAGGCCCATTCAGTAGTTTTCTTGGAAGACGAACAAAACAAACAAACAAAGTTCCATTCATACAAATTTTCACATTTATAATATTAGTTAGATTAGCGTTTAGTGTGTTTATGTTTGATTAAACAATGTCACACGTTTTTTTTAAATTGCTCGAAATAGTAATGTTGGTTGGTTCAATGGCTTGTAATTGCTTACCGAACATCGTTGGGCTAGCGTAGAGGCAGAAAAAAACAGCTGAGTTAAACTCAGAATTATGCTTAGGTACGTACATAACATTTCCATAAGAATATACAAAGCATGCTCGACCATAAGCAGTCCGGATTTTTTTTTAATATGAGCGAATCGATTCTGTGATCATATGGTGTATTTTTAGGGTTCCGTACTCAAAGGGTAAAAACGGAACCCTATTACTGAGACTTGGTTGTCCGTCCGTCTGTTACCAGGCTGTATCTCAAGAATGGTGATATGGTGAATGTTCAACTGTCTAGCAGTTGAATATTTCACAGATGATGTATTTCTATTGCCGCTATAACAACAAATACTAAAAATAATAGTTAAGGGCTCCCATACAACAAGCTTGATTTTTACCGTTTCTTGCTCGATTAGTCCGTCCTAAGCAAACTAGATGGCGCCACTAGTAAAAATAAAACGCGATATCGAATTCATCGTCTGAATCATGAGCCCAAAATCAAATTTCATAACAACTTTTTGGATGAAAGCCTGTCTGCAGAAATTGAGATGTATACGGAATTCCGAATAAAGCCAAAGAGGTTTTCGCCGTTTATTTGCTAATGAACGTAGATACGGAACCCGTGCGAGAGTCTCACTCGCACTTGGCCGGTTTTATTTTGTGGGTTCGAGTGACACAAGCAGGACACATGCCTAATGGTAAACAACACGCTTGCCAATAACAGCACATTGTCACGCAGCTATTGGAACATGGCGACCCCATAACGTTGCCTAGCACTACCGCGTTCTTCACCCAGATATAAATAATACTCATCCACTGTATTGTCTATAAATATACCATATTTTATTTTCAACTAGCTGAACCCGCTACTTTCTTCTATACTCTGTGATGCCCGAAACATTTCCCTTCAAGCCGGAATACAATGATGAACCTCACACTTCTGCTCGGCAGTATAATAACTGGCAAGAGTGTGGTACTTCCCTAGGCGGACTTTGCTGAGAGTTCTACCGCTATAGTTACATCACGAGTAAAATTGTTTCCGAGTTATAATTAAATAAGAATACAAAAGCCTTTTCACACTCACACGTGTGTCACCAAAGTATATATTACGTAGTTTACCTACGAATAAAATTCCATTTAAGTTCAGCATTGTCGTTTAAATTTGTTTGACCTCAAATTAGTCTGAACATTCTACAACGATGAGACATTGCTTGACTAGCCTCGTGGCTTAGTGGGTAGTAACTGTGCCTGCGAAGCCGAAGGGCGTGGGTTCGATTCCCACCCAGTGCAAATATTTGTGTGATGAATTCAAATGTTTGCACTGTGTCTGGGTGTTTCTATGTATAATATATATCAGTATTTACAACTATATAAGTATTACATCAGCTATTTGGCCGCCATATTACAAGCTTTGCTTAGTTTAGTAGTGGTAGGACTCTTGGCAGAGTCAGCCTGGGGGAATACCACACCTTTGCCAGTTATTCTACCGCCAAGCAGTAATTAAGTGTTACTATGTTCCGGTTTGAAGGGCAATGTTTCCAGAGAAATTACTGGGCTTAGAGATATAATATCTTAGATCTCTGGGTGATGAGCGCAGTGGAGTGCTAGGTAATGATTTAGACTCTTCGTGTTCCAATAGCTGTGTGTCACTGTGCTCTTTTGTGGCAGGCATGTTGTTTACCATCAGGCACATGCCCAGCTCGTCTCGTCAATCTTTAATTAAAAAAAAAAGTTTGGGGTCACATGGTGTTGTGTGTGAATAGGGTACCGGACTGGGTCAAAAATACACCATCCTAATTAGTCCGTCAGCTAGATCATGGAAAAATATTGGACACGTATTTTTTGTTTTTTCATAATATTAAAAATCGTCTAAGATATAGACCATCAAACTTCGAGAGTGGGGGGTCGCAACGTCACTCGTGAGTAAAAATCGTACTCACAAGTGACGTCACACGAAACTTCGAAGCGCTGTATCTTCGTCATTTTTTGTTTGTGAAACAAAAGAAAAAATACGTGTACAATATTTTTTGGCAATCTAACTAACGGGCTACTTAGTTTTTTTGAGGATTGTACCCTATTGTCCACCAATATCCACCAATTGCTCACCTCGCTCGTGTATGAAACGTGTCAATAGTGTTCGGTCAGTTACGCCAAGACTTCCTATAGTACTTTCTCGAACAATATTCGCACGTTATTACAATGTACATGTAAGTCGATCGATGTAGCTCGCTTGTACACAGCTAGGTGTATATAAAGCAGAACAATGGGCCGAGTCGTCGACACAATGGACAATGCCCGTACCTCTGATACCTCATCTGAAGTTTGTCTGTGTGCGTTTAGTGCTTTCATGTTATTACATAAGTGTTACGAGTAAACATGAAGTCTTACTTTCACATATACACAGTTTTCGAAGTTCTGTGTAATCTAACATTAGTTCTCGTTATACAAACGTCTTGGACTTTAATACCTAGGACTTCTTGGTTGTTTAAGGTTCAGTTCCCAGTACCTAAGTTTTTGTACAAATCATTGTTGGTGATTTCATTGTAATAGCCTATAAATAACGCTAGACAAAAGTTGTTTTGTAGCCCTGAATTTACCTAATTTTGATTTCCGATTTCGGTTGTATATGTAGGTACAATTCTAACAATCAAATATAACGTTTATAAAAACCGTTAAAAAAATTTGAAATACTGTAGAATAATAACGCCTAAAGGTCCGTTGGCTCAGTCCGTTGGCTCAGTCCGTTCGAAACTATATGATATAAGAATAAGAATATAAGAAAACAATTAGTATACAAGGTACAGCGCTAGTGTATGCGTCTCCTACGTAAGTATAATGGTGGTAGTTCTTGGTTGTTTTTGGACTCTGATCATTATGAAACAACTACATTTTCCATTACACAACATTGCTCAATGAATGACAATTTTTTTTTAAAAGAAGATATCAAATTCCAGCAGATTATCGAAAAAATCTGCTTATAATGTTTACTTATCGCATCAATGATGATATTTAAAATTGTCCCGATTTCACATTGTCTTATCATGTGCCCCTCATATTAATTTGTTGTTATTACTCAGTCATATTTTCCAGTTACAATATTAGCTCACAGATGTCCGTGACGGCAAAGCTGATATTATTGAAGGCGTGGTTCTGGTAGATAAGTAGATTTGTGACAGTAAGGTAACGACTCACATAAATTCGTATGGATAAACAATGCTACATCGGCTTAGGCTGAGCAAACAAGGGCGACGGACCAAATGACACTGCGACCGGCGGAGGGTTAAAACTGTTTATTAGCTAACAATATTAATGCAGACATCAAATAAAAAAATACAAGGGATGTAATTGCGGTGTATTATCAACTGGCCCTGCGGAATATCCCATAAGTAAAACAGTGAGAATAAACAGCTCACTTTGGGCTTTGGGTTCCTGCTGTTGGACCGTCTCTCAAAAGGAGACATTCAAGGCCATGAATACCTAGCTTATCAGTTATTTATCAGATATGTTTCGAAGGGTACAACTGATCTGCATTTTTATTAACACGCTTTTCTATCGGACTACTCGTAGCTCGAAAAAGGGATTTTCATGGTATACATTGCTAGATTCGATTGAGAAGATTTGATTGCATTTTTGTTATAAGATCGTCTAGGCTGTGGAATGCGTTGACTGAGTGAGTTTTCCCGATGGTTATAATCTTGGAAAAATAAGCTCTGTAATTTTAAGACTAGTGACAAACAAGCAAATAGCCAGTGTACCGGTAACTGCTGTAAACTTTCAAGAAATCATTGCAATTTTATTAAATTAAAATATTTGAATCTTACAAGCGTGCATATTTTTATTAGACAATATTTGAACTTCCGGTATAGCGGCAGTATTAATTATATCACCCCAAAATATTTAAAAAAAACCGTCTTGAATATTCAAAGGTAAGACACGTGGCGTATCAATCACATCACTCATAATATATAAACTTGAGGAATAGTTGAGGTCAATTATGTATGGGAGCAGGAAATCAACAGAGGTAGAGTTTCTGTGTCAAATATTGTTTGGATGTTTGGGACGTTAAAGCGAAGTGATCTCTTATTAAAAAAATCACAAACATTTTCATTCATTTTTTCTTCATTTATCACAACAAAAGTGAAAGCGACATGTTCCAACAATGTCAGTTACTAAAATTGACATTTAAATAAGGTAACAAAGAGAAACTTATGTGAGTGTTTTCTACATTGATTTCGTATTCTAAAATAATAATAAATGAATATTGTAGACTACTGGCCCGTGAACAAAATTTACGTAGTAAATGAACCACCAGGAGACCTATATAGGATGATAGAAGGGTATAAAGTAATAAGATTCAGCACTATGCCGTCACTTGTAAGCTGTCCCAACTGGGTACAGTCGAAGAGGGGGGTTGCAACTCTCGATCATTTCTCCTTGTCGCATGATTTTTGTACGGCGTTGCAGAATAATAAATTAGAAGAGGTATTGAAACTATAAAAATTAGAAATTTTGAGTTTTTAATCAATAGTTTGTTGGAAAAAATCGGGATTTTCCGACGATTGGCAGATTAAATTTGGGCATTAGATTATGTACGGCATTGGTTCCATACAGTTTTAATACCTCTCTTAATCCATTATTTTGCAATGCCGTACAAAAATCATGCGACAACGAGAAATGATCGAGGGTTGCAACTTGCAACCCCCCCTCTTCGATTGTACTCGGTTGGACAGCTTACAAGTGACGGCATAGTGCTGAATCTTATTACTTTATACCCTTCTATCGTCCTACATAGGTCTCCTGGTGGTTCATTTACTACGTAAATTTTGTTCACGGTCCTGTAGTCTATTGGTAAAAAAACATAAACTATATTTTAATGATAATATTACTTACTTAACGTAAATGCATGCCTCTTTAGGTTCGTTTGATGTCAATTTTTGACTTACAAACAAAACTCATAATTGGATCGCCTAAGCATTGTTTTTTTTTTAAATTAAGAATGACGAGACGAGCAGGATATGTGCCTGATGGTAAGCAACATGCCTGCCACATAACAGCACAGTGGCACGCAGCTATTGGAACATGAATAGTCCAAATCATTACCTAGCACTGCACTGCGCTCGTCACCCAGAGATCTAAGTTGTTATATCTCTCAGCCCTGTAATTTTTTGGAATACGGTTTTTAGAAGTTGACATTCTGCTAGGATTATTTTCGTTGCTGTGCTATTGCATTCATTAGAAACCAGTTTCAAGATGGTAGCGCCATCTGCCGGGGGCGGCATCTTCCGTTGCATTGTGCCGCCACCGGCGCACGCGCCGCTTGCATTGCGCATTGTGCCACTGTCTTAAGGTAATGTCTGGTCGGGCACAAAACGCAGGGGTAGAAATAGTGTTGCGTATATTTAGTTATTTGCGTGGCAACAACGGGATTTAGCTTCAAATTGGTCTAAAATGGTAATTGGCCTTTTAGAACGAAGTTAGCATTTTTTTTTGTAAATTACTAGCAAGATTTGTTCCAAAACTCATCTAGGCAAGAAAAAAGAGTTATGACCGAGTGTTCCGAGATTCGAATTCCGAGACTCACTGTATTCGAATAAAATGAAAATCATTTACGAATTTTCATCGATATAAACCAAAAGATGTGCCATCAGCACCTTGAAATTGGTAATAAACGGCGTCTCTATGTGTATCGTAACTAGTTTACACACAACCAATCTACTTGACCCTTAGAATCGCTAGCGGCGCGATATACTGTGGCTCTACTTATTTTAGTTGTTGACAATGAATAGTGGTAGGTAAAAACGTTTGGCGTTCACTGCTTCCTACAACCGACTAGAACGGATAGAGTGAGCTCACTTTTCCCAACGATGACATGATTCCGTACGCCCTGTTGTTTGGGAGAGCACATGTGTGTATTGAGATCGTTGCGAATTTAAGCTAAGATATTTCTCCATTAACGCAGTTTACAAAGACATGTTAATTTCGGTCAAATCGCTCTGTTACACGGCCAGACACGATGAACTTAACACCCCTTTCCTTTTACAATTGGGAATATAACAATAATAAAACGACATTTTCTAGTAGGTAGGTAGCAGTCGTTCATAGATAAATAAATTTAATAGCTACCTACCATAGCAGCCAGATAATAATTATACTTGCTTATTATTCTTATTATGCTCCAGCGTTTATTGCTGAAAAAGTGTGTAATAGCTTGAAATTGCGTCTGTGTGCGACGTCGCTAACGTTATCAATCATCTAGATCACGCGTCACACTCACACACACAACCGGTTTCCTACAAGATAAGAACACGCGCCAAATCGAGTGCCATACCGGGCCCTAAAATATACCGTCATACAATACCAACATCTTGTATTACACAGTTTTGTATGCGGAGGAAGTAGGAGGCAGCTGGCTAGCGTACTTTGAATTAAAAAATATTTCTTTCTCCTCGTAATGATGGTTTGTAGTGCAACGTTTTTGTTCCGGTGTCCTGTCGCGTGCCACCGCTATTATTTTCGGTAAGTAGGTGGAAAGGTGTGCGTAACTGTTCTTGGGTGAGGCTGTCAAGATGCGATAAAGTCGCCCCGTCTGCGCTTGGTTCCATACATATGCGCCTAATTAAGATCTAACGCGTGTGTGTTTATATTTCATAGGGTTATTTTTAATCCCCGACGCAAAAAGAGGGGTGTTATAAGTTTAACGTTGTCTGTGGCTTTTTGAGTTTTTTTTATTTGAATTCCAGTCTTCTTGCGGTGATTAGCTATGTTTGGTTAATATCACATAAGTCGCAGTTTGACTAAATATTTTTTTTAAATAAAGAGTGACGAGACGAGCAGAACACGTACCCAATGGTAAGCAACATGCCTGCCACATAGCAGCACAGTGACACGCAGCTATTGGAACATGAAGAGTCCGTCGATTATTGAAGTCGCAAAGTTTGTCGATTCACGTATAGTCATTGGAATTTGACTTATGAGTTGGTACAGTTGTTTGAAAGAATGCATGCGTGTTTTTTGAGTGTCCTGTAATTATTGCTCCATTACTGTAGGGGTTTCCATGAGTGAGCTATTTAACATTGTATTATAATAGATTTAACTTCTTTTTTTCACTTCGACTTTATTTTACTTCACAAAAATTGAACATCACCAACATCATTGACTGGCCTCGTGGCTTAGTTGGTAGTAGCTCTGCCTGCGAAGCCGAGGGTCGTGGGTTCGATTCCCACCCAGTGCAAATATTTGTGTGATGAATTCAAATGTTTGCACTGTGTCTGGGTGTTTCTATGTATAATAAGTATGTATTTAAAACTATATAAGTATTATATCAGCTATCTGGCTGCCATCATACAAGCTTTGCTTAGTTTGGGGTCAGATGGTGTTGTGTGTGAATTGTCCAGCAATATTTATTATAATTAAAATTATTTAAAAAAGGATTCCTTTGTAATGATTTTATTCAAACAATTCCTTATTTCAAATTGTTGGGAACTGTCTGATTTCAGACTTGTTCTGAGTTCAGATTATATACTACTTTTTTTTTTGCGTATGATGTGTTTAACAAAAAACAAAGTTTGTAAGGTTCTGTACAAAACACCTGGGTGATAAATTCCAGTGTAATCTGCTATGATTTAAAAGATTACGTGGATATCAAAATAATTGATTATTTATATCTGGTTGAGACTTGATGGAGTGACGCTATACGTAATGCAACTCGCAGTGGGTAGAAACGTAAAAATAATCAGGATGGAGATGGAGCGAGCAACGGAGATGGTCAGGGCCCAAGTCCATTACAGTTCCCAAATAAGGGTTGGGAAATGATAGGTAGTGACTTTTTGGGTTTCAATTGAAATAATAGCGAAAAATAGAAAATCTTAAATGTAAAGTAGCGACTAGCTATCTTATCGCTAAGAACGATATTATTATTACAGGCAAGCGTAATATGGCAAAAGAGAAACTAAAATAGAAAGATGAAGAACTCCAAATAAACATGAAAAGAGAAAAGAAGATAAATTCCAAAAAATTTGATAGTTATACTAGCTGACTCTACAGACGATGTTGTGTCATATAAATTAATGAAATGTCAAAGTGACGCCACAGTTCGTGCAAAATACTTCTCATCAATGACGTTTGAATTTGGATATGGCAATAATAGTGGACATAGGAAGGGAAGTTGAAAATTAATAAAAAAATAATTTTGATACGTACTAAATAAACTAAAAACAAAACAAACTTATTGTAATGCTGGTGAAAGGCCATGAAAGCTAGCTTATTATTTAATTACGAATTATTGACGTGATAACGTCTTATAATTCGATGAAGCCGGCTGCACGCCCACAAAACATGACGTCATGTACCGTTACCGTCGGTCGTTACCGTCGGTCGTTACCTCGCCGCATGTTTGTTACAGTTGTATTAATTATTTCGACCAGTAGTTCAAGCGGGGATGTAGCTCAGTGGTAGAGCGTTCGCTTTGCATGTGAAATGCCCCGGGTTCGATCCCCGGCATCTAAAAGCTTTTTTGCATTGTTTTGATTGAAAATGACTAAATGCTACTGATTACTTTTACATACAAATCTATTAAACAAATGAAATTAAAATTTTCTTTTGAAAAATGCTACCATTCCATCAGTATTTTCTTAAGACGTTGTCACGTTCTATCGTCAGTAAACCGACTTTACAGACAAACATTTTTTTTTATCAATAATTGGTTTGCACTTGATCGGTATGTTGCCTGATGTTAAACGACAATGGGATCCATGATAGAACGCACTAACCTAAAAGAGACCGACTCAGTTTAGAATTTAAGAGACTCTAATTATACCCACTAGTAAAAATTCACTCAGGCAACGCATTCCAAAGTTTTGATTTGTTTTCTCTTTCATTACGAAAGTGGAGTCAAACCTCTTTATTCAAGACTTTGGAACATCAACCATGAGATGATATAGCTTGCTCTAGCTACGAGCAGTCCGACAGAAAAAAGGATAGGTCATGACGAATTCATCAGCAGAATCACGAAGATCAGCTTTGCGAAATTCTCCGAAATGTTTCCGACAAAAGACTTGCAACCTTGCAACATTTAGACAAACCTTCGCATTTTTAATACTATTCAGACAATTCATCCAAATATTGGCCCGAATATTTAGGTTTCTTCGTAAGTACCTAATTACTACCACTTATCGAATAATAATTATAAATCAATAACTCGTAATCCGATGTTATCAATCCCCTTTCAACATGAGGCGTCTATTAGCGTCACATGAGATATTTCATTATAGCTGTGATAAACTATAAGAATGGAGAATTTGATTCGATAAGTTCGTGCCACACTGTTTTCCTTATTACTTTAGATCAAAGATAACAGAATAGTGACCGAGACAAGTAATAATACTCATTTTGTAAATTGTCCTCTGTGATTTAATACGTGGGTTCAACCCGCAGCTTATTTTTCTACACACTTTAGTCAAAGTAACTTCGATTTTAGAGTGTGCTTTCTGAATGGAGCCTCCACTTATCCTGCAAATGTTATTAATGCGAAATTTTGGTTGTTAGAATGAACTGATGTTTGTTGCTCAATCACGTTGGAACAACTGAACGGATCAGGTTGAAATTTAGAGCACAGTTAGATTATTGTGTGGAATAGCACATAGGATATCTTTTATTGCGGGAAAATTACGGAAACAGGAACTACGTGGGTAAAACAGAAACTGGTTATTATTACGAGTAGAGTGCCTATCTTGTCCCAATCTTGAGCAAAGGCCTTTCAACCCTCCCAATTCCAATGATCTGCTTTGATTTTTTTTGTCAAGACAATCAGTGTTGTGGACTTTAAGATTGTAAACGTCAATTTTGTGAAAAATACCCTGAGTACGCGAGTACGGAAAAGAAAAAAAGCCAGAAAAGATAACTACTTTATCTCACGGACCCACCAGAAAGATAGTCAGTAAGTACCTAACTCAAAACTAACTGAACTCTTATACTCAAGAGTAAACAGTGTTTTAAACGCGCTCCGTCGTGACCGCACATCAGGACGTCTACTCTACATATTTCTACGAAAACGTAATTTCGAAAAAAAATACTCGCAACTTTCCTATTCTCATTCTACTTCGTTTCGTCCGATACAACATTGTTTGATGTTTAAATGTTCTAAGCAAACTCTAATTAGAGTAAGCTTGGAACATTTAAACGGACAAAACGACGGATCGAAGCAGAATCAGAGTTGGAAAGTCGCGAAAGTCGAAGTTCATTTCGAAATTACGTTTACGTAGAAAGAGAGTACACGTCCAGGGAAAATTGAAGTTAAGCACACGCACAAAAAAAGACTGCAAATCTAACTAAAGTGAAAATCTTCGCGGCCTAAAACGGCGATCCAAATTTCGCAGAAAGTTCCGAGCTTCGGTACCTCGTTTATGCGTAGTATTTTTTTTTTAACTTGAATAGGTTTACACTTGACCGCCATCTCGCCTGATGTTAAGCGACGATGCGGCCTGCGATGAAGCGTGCTTACCTAGAAGGAACCGATTCGCTCTCGACTTGAAGATACCAAGAATATAACTATCGGGGAAAATCCACTCTGGTAGCTCATTCCACAGTCTAGATGTTCTTATCACAAATGTAGAGTCAAACCTCTTTATTCGTGTCTTAGGAACATCAACCATGAAACGATGTCGCTTTCTCGAGCTACGAGCAGTCCGATACTGCCGTCCGCAAACTACAATGCCGTTAAGTACCAAAATGTAGTTCCGAGATATCGCGGGAAAACAGTTTCTAAATTTTAAAATTATGCCATTTGATAAGTGAAATACGTATTTCCATAATTTTGATACCTTTATATAGAGCTGCAAAAACACTTTAAAATGATAGTACTTTCAAGATATTAAGGTGTGCAAAATAAGAGTTATAAGCGTTTTTGCATTCTAGTCTTGTAATTTTGTCTTAAAATCTTTTCAAAATCACCACTAAAATGCCGTTATGTATAGTTTAACGGCATTTTAGCTTGATATTTTCTTTAATTTCATGGGACGGTACTTGACTACAGAATTTGAAATCATTCCAAAACTAAAATGCCGTTATATGATGAAACATCCAAGATTACAATGCGGTTAAAGTCATTTAACCGCATTTAAAACTAGCAAACTTCATAAATTTGTTTTAATCGGTTATTTCAGAGCATTTTACAACACTAAAATGCGATTAAATGCAAAACCTTTACCTTTAACTGCAATTAAGCTAAGCATGACTCACAAGATATTTAAGAAAATACAATAAAAATGATGATTTATGTGAAATAAGTAAACAAAAAATGACTTTTAAAACTAGATTTTTACTGGCATTAAGAAACAACAAACAGCACTTTTTGTTAATCTTTTTCGAATACAAGCCTAAGTATCTAAAAATACAATTTCTCAGGAGTTAAAATTTAAAATAACAAGGCAAAATTACAAAATTTTACATTTAAAATTAAAAGACTACTTTTATTCCCCTTACTTACAACAGATTTTCAAAAATCTACAATAGAGATCAATTGTTTTTGTTTTATTTTTGTCACAATCACTTAAACTTTTGGATAAATATTCCTACAAAATAATTAATAATACCTAAGACTCAAATATTTTTCTTGAGTCTAAATATTGCTTTACTAGCATTATCATTCTTTGTCGTCGGTCGACAAGTTCTTCCAAAACAATAGCTTATGTGTTGGCGCTATGTTGCTCTATGAATTGAACTAAATTAATCTTCCGTTTAGTATTTCTGCATTTTGCTTTTGATTTGAAACGAAGTTTTATAATTTCTGGTATTTTAAGTATTTGCCATTGAAGAAAGCAAAATAATATAAATAATCTTTCTGGCAATAATTTTTGTACCTACAAGCTATCACAATAAAACTTAAAATCAGAATAAATCCACATGTGCGACATATTTTTGAGATTAACTCAGGGGCTTAATTTGAATTCTTCTTTCTGAAGCGTTATTTGGCATAATGACGAAATTGTTTGGTGCTCTAAACTTCATATTTATTTACTTTTGAGTTGCTAACTCATACTGTCTCATCAAAATGGTCAAAATCATATAACTTAGGTACCTTTATTGCATTTCTTACTTTATTACTTTATGATCATTGTTCGCAACTCATGAAACTGTGTTCAGATTTGAAATAATAAAGCGTAATTTGTTATATGCAGATGATTTTGCTTAAGTAAATAAATGCATTTAATAAATAAATGACACTGAGAAGAAGTGAACATAATAGTCAATTTTATTTTGTGCACTGCAACTGCATTGCACTGTTAACAACCCAATTGTATACATCCGATCTTTTTCTTCGATTCAGTCATAATTTTTATTTTCGAAACTGTCAACTGCTTTGTGGTCGTTGCATAAACATTAAAGTAGATAGGTTCTGATATTCACCAATTTCTATCATGTGTCTCCGCGTTTGACAGAGAGATGGAAAAACTGACAGTTTTTTGAGGTTCATTAATTGAGCTTCTACGCTTTTCCAACCAGCCTTCGGTTAGTTTTTCTGTATTCTGTATAACGGCATTGACAATGTTTTAATACAACGTTAAATGGTACCGTTTTCAAGCTAGTTTTCTGTAGGTATTTATTAATGATGTTGTGGTTCTTAAAGTCAGACTTATGGTTATGTTTAAACTTATGCTTAATGGATTTCTTGAAAATAGTTACTAAAATTTTCACTTGAATCAGCTACCTATCTTAAAATCATTATAACGTGCAGGTCATCTGAATTAAAATCACACTGTAAACTTGATTGTGGAGTTTAAAACTTCAACAGATATGGTATGGTGCTATCATCATCTGGCTGTAATATTTTATGTTAACTCTTCAAACTGAATGTTTGTTTTGATGATTTTGTAGAGAATTACTCTACTTTCCTTGTAAGTCTATTAAAACCGGATAAAGTTTCATTAGATAGATTTGTGATTTCATTAAAATCTAAAGAAAGACGAGTACTGTAACATAGTTTATACGTCCCAAAATGTATCAATGACACTGGAAGAGTCGGAACAAGATGTAACATAAGGATCATTTCCGATTTTTTCTATACAAGATCTAGTTTGACTCATCTAAATGTGTTTTAAGCCATCGTAACAAGTTGGAGGGAACGAAAGCATCTTATTCATCTGCACTTGATTGCCTTCACATACTATCGTACTGCATACGCAAGAACTTGTAACGGCATTTTAGTTAAGTAATGTGGCATAGCCGCATTTTAGTCTAGTATTGTAAAAAATAAATAATTTATATCACATAGTTAAGGTAGCTTTGTGATATTTTCTGTTTTAAGTTTACAAAGTTGCATACGTATTTACTAGTCTAAAAAGCCGTTAAGTATGTTTAACTGCATTTTTGTGTTGTATTCAAGCATAACGGCTTTATAGCGTTGGACAAATACAATATAAATTATAAATGAAACTTTGTTTAAAAACATTTAAGTGCTTTAACGGCAATATAGCGTACAAAAGTCAGTTAACGGCAATTAAGTAATGGAAAATCAAAGAAAATTTCAGCCAAAGGTAACGTTAAAATACCTTAGCGGCTTTTTAGGTTAGTATTGTTATTTAACTGCGTTTTAGCGTTGGAACCATACAAAATAAAATAACTTAACGGCATTTTTAGTTTTGGTATCTTAAAAACTAACATACCTAGAGAAACACGGGTTACACAGATCGATAGATATTTTTTTTCTGATTGTAGTGCCATTTAAAAGTCCAAATCGACCCGATGTTAGATAACGGCATTTAAGCTTGCGGACGGCAGGATAGAAAAAAGGGCAAGGTGGTATTAGGTTATGCAGATCAGTCGAGCACTCTCCGAAATGTATCCGATAATAAACCGATAGGCTAGCAATTTTGCAGCGATGTTCAAGACTTTGAAGTCTTTTTCGGACAAGAGTATCATTGCCTATGAGCCTTTTGGCACGTAAATAGATATAAAATTTTTATTAATTAAGAAAAGTTTTAACAAAGACGTATTAATATTTAATTTTTGTTTGTGTTTGAAAGTCATAGTAATCTTACTAGTAGCGCCCCGCGATTATTTCCACGTAGTTTCCGTTGCCGTGATTTTCCCCTTATAAAAACTAATCTATGTGATACTTAAACTTTACCTCTAATTTAGCTGTGTTCCACATTTCCGATTTACGAATCATATATCATCGAACCGATGTGATAGAGCAACTATCTTGTATCTAACATCCAAACGTTCAGATATTCGTTTAGTACCTAGTGTTGTGTTAATAGTATTTTTTCAAGAAAATGTTTTTTTTTTAAATAAAAAGTGACGAGACAAGCAGGACATGTGCCTGATAGTAAGCAACATGCCTGCTACATAACAGCACAGAGGCACGTAGCCATTGGAACATAAAGAATCCAAATCATTACCTAGCACTGCACTGTCTGTGGATGATAAAGTCACATGTTTTAACAACTTGCTGCTACAGCTATATGACGCCCATGCTCCTTTACATGCAGTAAAAATAAAACATCTCCCGGCTCCTTGGCTAACTGATGAGATAAAGAAGCTGATACATCTGAAAGCATTGGCCAAATCTAAATTTCAAATCAACCCTTGTGACCATAACAAAGAAAAATTTCATCAACTCCGGAATCGCTGCAATAGAGTGTGCAGGGACGCGCAACGCCAACATATTCATAAATCTGTCGAGAACGGTGATCCAGCCAAAGTCTGGAAATTCCTCCGTACATTGGGTGTTGGTAAGTCACAGCAAAACCTTAATCCTCGAAATATTGATGTTAACGCCCTAAATCAACACTTCTCTTCGTCGTCGCATATTGATGCAAATGACAAAAGTGCTACCATCAACCACCTCTCGTCTCTTCCAACACCTAATTACTCTCCTTTTGTTATTAATCAATTTGCCGTTTGTGATGTTAAAAAAACGATCCTATCCATTTCCTCTAATGCGGTCGGCAGTGATAGCATTAGCCGTAACATGATCCTTCCAATCCTCGATGAAATCCTACCCATTTTGTGTCATCTCTTTAATGCCTCTGTATCACTGACATCTGTACCGTCTTTCTGGAAAGAAGCTCAAATTGTACCTATTCCCAAAAAAACTAATCCCATCTCTCCATCGGAATTTCGTCCAATTTCTATTCTCCCTTTCCTCTCTAAAGTCCTCGAACGTCTGATCCACTCCCAACTCAGTTTTTTTCTAAACTGTAATAACCTCCTGAATCCCTTGCAATCTGGTTTCCGTCCCGGTCATAGTACTACTACTGCTCTTGTCAAGATATCTGACGATATTAGGCTGGGAATGGATAACAGAAAGCTTACTGTCCTCACCCTGCTCGATTTCAGCAATGCTTTTAACACTGTTGATTTCGATATCCTCCTGGCATTGCTCCGTTCGATTAACATATCTCCAACGGCAATTGATTGGTTTCGTAGTTACCTGCAGGGTCGCCGGCAGCGTGTACATATAGAAGATACCTTCTCTTCTTGGTGTGAAGTGCGTGCGGGTGTCCCTCAGGGTGGCGTTCTTTCTCCTATACTTTTTGCTTTATTCATAAATTCAGTCACATCTCTCATTTCTTCTTCCTACCACCTCTATGCTGACGATCTCCAGGTTTATGCTCAAGCCTCACTTGATAACCTAGATGATGCTATTAAGTTGGTCAACGATGATTTGCGCCGCATTGAAAAATGGAGTAGGTCTTTCGGTCTTACTGTCAATCCCACGAAAACTCAGGCCATAATTATTGGAAGCTCGCGGCTTGTATCGAGAATCGACTATGGCACTACTACTAAAGTTGTATTCGGTGGCGTGACGGTACCATTTAGTGCAGAAGTAAAAAATCTTGGCATTATTTTTGATCGTTGTTTTACTTGGGATCCACAAATTCGATCTACAAAACGTAAAATATTTGCCTCAGCAGCATCACTTCGAAGAATTCGAAACTTCTTGCCTACGGCCACCAAAGTTGCGCTAGTACAATCCCTCCTTCTTCCCATCCTCGACTACGCTGACGTCTGCTATCTTGACCTTAGACGGGACCAATTCGAAATGCTCGAGCGTCTTCAAAACTTTTGTATTAGGTTTATTTTCGGTCTCCGAAAATATGACCATGTTTCTCTTTTCCGATCTAAACTCGAGTGGCTCCCTATCCGTTTACGTCGGGATACTCACATCCTATCACTTTTATACACCACACTTTTCACTCCTTCTTCCCCTCCGTATTTAAGCTCCCGTTTCACGTTTCTTTGCGACACTCATTCGGTCAATCTTAGGTCGTCTACAAATCTCCTATTGTCTACTCCAGCTCATTTAAGCTCCTTTTACGGTTCGTCGTTCTGCGTGCAGGCTGTTGCCTTATGGAATGCTCTTCCTGCGGCTATTAGACGTGCGCAGAGCGTCGTTTCGTTCAGGACTCAGATTCGACAGCATTTTCTGACAAACGTTCATTGATTTATCTTCTCAGCATTTTGTGTTTCGTATTATATTTATATGAATGTCATTATGTATATATTATACATATAAATGTATACTTATTTATTTTTATATTCATTATATGTAGTCTAAATCATTTATATATCATAAAATTAGTATGTGTCTATATTATCTATTCTATGTATGTGTATGTATTTTAATTATTTCGTTAGTTGCACCACTGCCCAAAATATTACAAATTTAGTTTCCTCATAAATCAAAAGGTTATCTGGAAGAGATCGCTTTTAGCGATAAGATCGCCTTTTGTGCCCATTTTGTTTTGTTATATGTGTTACTTGTTGTCAACTTTGTTTATGGTGCCAATAAAGTGTTTTGTATTGTATTGTATTGTATTGCACTGCGCTCGTCACCCAGAGATCCAAGATGTTATATCTCCAAGCCCTGCGATTTCTCCGGAATCATTGCCCTTCAAACCGGAACACAGTAACGTTGCATATTACTGCTTGGCGGTAGAATATCTGGGATAGGTGTGGTAGGTACTTCCCCAGGCGGACTCTGCCAAGAGTCCTACCACTACAAAATATATCAATTATTAATTAATTACAGTGAGCATAGCATACACCTTTCTGCTTAGTACACTCATTGCGTAAATTTGTATAGACACCACTTATTTTCATCAATACCCTTCCCCTAGTATCATGCGGTGTTGTCTTCGATGTGTCAGGTAATTTTGTTCAATTAGTTAACGCAATATCCTGTAACAACCCTTTCTAGTACTTGTCCGTGCCAGCGTAATAAACACTATTGTGTAATACATGTACCTCAATCGATCGCGTTTGTAATCTAACTGACTATCTACCTGACGGTAACTTCTTCCTTAACAGGAATGAGAGACCTCAAAATTTACATTAGATAAAGCTCAAGGAGTGCAACCCTGCGAGTGTGAACTTTGTACGAGATTTTTTATCACCTATGGTTTATACTCAATACTGTTAACAATAAAAGTCGTAGCTTGCAAGAAGTACGCCGTTCGCGCTCAACTAAAAATGAACATTCACATATCAACTTAATTTCTTACTCTCTTGCAATTTACAGTTACGGCATAATAGCAAATATCGCGCAGCCAGTCAACTCGCCGTTATTCGCTATAGCTGTAAAATGTATCTAAGGTGTATATTAATTCTACGCATTTCTTAAGCGAATACGAGCCGTCTGATAAGATTTCATTCATTTTCTTGTACAAAATGTTGCACAATATTTTGTAATTCTATCTAAAAGTATGTGGAAGCGAATATCAGCCTGATTTGATGAATTAACTTAATCAAATCACTATCGTGAGTTGTTTTATTTGTGATACTCATCTGTTACTCAACAGTTTTTTGGGGGTTTTAGTACCTAATCGTCAGACATATGTATAACTTTGATATTGCTAGTTTTGTCTGTATGCTTGAACGTGGTAGTTTCAGAAACTATTGGAAACTATATACATCCGTGTATCTAATACATATCTTAATACGTACAAATCCAGTGTCATGATAGTTGTTCCCGATATTCACGAAAGTTTACATTTATTTGTAACTAGCACCTCCCCGCGGTGTTACCCGCGTAGTTCCCTAAAGATATGAAACCTAAACTGTATCCTATGTGTTCTTCCAGACTATAATCTACGAGTATTCCAAATTTCAACCCGATCCGTTCATACGTTACGACGTGATGGAGCAGCAAACATCCAAACATTGATATTTATAATCATACTAGCAGTGCCCCGCGGTTTTACCCGCGTAGTTACCGTTTCCGTCGTTCCCGTTATTTTCCCAGGATAAAAAGTAGCCTATGTATTCTTCCAGACTATAATCTATCTGTATTCCAAACTTCAGTCTGATCCGTTGATACGTTACGGCGTGATTGAGCAACAAACATCCAAACATTCATACTTTGACATTTCTAATATTAGAGGGATTACTAGCAGCGCCCCGCGGTGTTACGCGCCTAGCTCCCGTTCTCTTTATTTTGCCAGGATAAAAAGTAGTACATTTATTAGCGAACTCGAGCTCAATGTCTCGTATTGAACACGTATTTTTGATCAAAGAAGTGAAAGAAGAACACAAACTCCTCAAACACCCATCTTTTTACGCTCGGAGTTATCGAATTCTTTGGCTATACCTATTTAAAGTAATACCTATTATAAAGCTGAAGAGGTTTTTTGTTTGAACGCGCTAATCTCGGGAATTACTGGACCGATTTGAAATATTTTTCACCGTTGGATATGAACGTGATCCCTGAGCGCTAAAGGCTATATACACAACTTCTATATATTATGTACCGCGTAGGTACGAAACCGGGACGGACCGTTAGTTAAGTGTATTAATATGGATAGATATGTAAAATTATCCAAATGTATACCTACACACCCTAGTTTTAATGAATTTTTTTTTGGATAAAAAGTAGCATATGTGTTCTTCCAGACTATAATCTATCTATGTTCCAAATTTTAGCCCGGTCCGTTCATAAGTTATAACATCCTACTAATATTATAAATGTGAATGTATGGATGTTTGGATGTTTGTTGCTCAATCACGTCCTAACGTATGAACGGATCGGGCTGAAATTTGGAACACATATAGATTATAGTCTGGAAGAACACATAGGCTACTTTTTATCCCGGAAAAACAACGGGAACGGGAACTTCGCGGGTAACACCGCGGGGCGCTTCTAGTAAGTTATAAGTTTGAAAGAGTAACAATCATCCATCCATACTTACAAACTTCCGGGTTTAGGGTATTAGTAGGAGAATAATTAAACGTCTAATTAGAACAATTTATTTATTTCAGGTCCTGATGAGAACGGAGATGGAGAAGCTAATCACGGTGAAATTATACGTACGTACTTACAATATTATCCTGTCTTACAAATCCTACAAGTCACACAAATCGAAAAACACGTTTATCATTTCAAGCAAAACAAAAATTAGGCAGAGTCGTAGATATAAGTGCCTTTATCATGTTCTTCTTCTTGATCGTATCCTCATTACTGAGGCTCGTGACTACCATCGACGTCCTTAACCACCTTCCTCCAGACACTCCTGTCTTGGGCCATCCGTAAGCAAGTTTGGATGTTTGTCCTTGCTGAGGTCTTGATGGTGTCTATCCACCGGGATGGCGCTTTGCCTCTACCTCTCTTCCCTTCAACGCGACCGACCATTATTAATTTTTCTAAGCTTTCTTGTCGTCTAGCCACATGTCCGAAAAATGTAAGTGTCCGCTGAGTGCAGATGGTGGAGAGCCTTGTACTTATCTTCAGCTGGTTCAGGATTGATGCATTTGTGCGGCGAGCTGTCCACTTGATGCCAAGCATTTTCCGCTAGCACCACTTTTCAAACGCATCAATCTTCCCCTTTATCCTTGTCTTTAGAGTCCAAGATTCCGAAGCATATGAAAAGATTGAGAATATCAAAGTCCGCATCAAGTTAACTTTGGTTTTTAAGCGTATCCCGCGGTTTCTCCAGATCTTCTCCAGTCTTTTTACTGCTGACTTTGTCATTTGTCCTCTTCGCACCACTTCCCTCTCGCAGTCGCCATCAGAACGCACTAAAGAGCCCAGATAGACGAATTCCTCGAGAACATGCAGGTCTTGGAGCTCGTGCGTGCGAGGAGTTACGTTGTACCTGTCTACGAACATCAGTTTAGTCTTGCCTCTATTGATCTTCAGACCGTATTCTAAACTGACTGTTTCCAACCTCCCCAGAATTTCCGTTAACTCCTCCTCGTTGGACGTTATCAGAGTTGTGTCGTCAGCAAAGCGTAGGTCACTTATGCCTCCTATCTTTACGCCGCCATTTCAATTCTCCAGAACACTCCGCATAATGTGTTCTCCGATGAGATTTAACAGGGCCGGGGAGAGTATATAACCCTGACGAACTCCACGTTCTGGCTTAAATGGGCCTGAAGTGGTGTTGTCCAACCTTACTTTGGACTGCCCATTGAGGTATAAGTTTTGAATAAGGAAGCTCAAATGATCGGGAACTCCCATCTCCATCATGACACGCAGCATGCTGTCCCAATTGATCCAGTCGAATGCTTTGGCGTAGTCGATAAAACATAGCGCCAACGGTACATTAAATTCTCTGCTTTTTCAATCAACTGTCGCAAGTTGAAGATCTGTTCACGCGTACCCTTGTTTCTAACAAATCCTGCTTGCTCTTTGGCTATTTGTCTGTCGATGTAACAGGATAGTCTCTCTTTGATGATAGTAAGGAGAACTTTGCTCGCATGCGATATCATCGAGTCCTGTAGTTCTCGCATTTACGTGTTGATCCTTTTTTATGTAATGCCACTACAATCGACTCCATCCAGTCGTCCGGCCATTGACCAGTCCGTCAGATCTTAAGATATATGTTGTGGATCAGATAAGTACCGGTTGCTCCTACTTGCTTCAATATTTGAGCTGTTACTCCGTCACCGCCTCAGGCCTTGTGTTTTAATTTTTCGATAGCACGTTCTACCTCACGAAGAAGAATGTCCGATTCTGTAATTTTGTAGTCCATTCTCTCTTTGCCTTCTTCGGAATCGTTACTACTATATTATAGCCCTTGACAGTATGATCTCCAACACTCCAACACTAGATGTTTGTCTATGATAGGAACGCCTTTTTCGTCTTCTACTGTCCAACTTTTCAGTTTACATTCTTTAGCAAGGATGTTAACTTTTTGAAACATATCCCGAGTGTGTGACTTTTGAGCACTCCTCCCAATTTTTAGGCATACTGCATCCAAGTGAGCGCTTCTATCCCTCCTACACAGGTTCTGCACCTTGTTTTGCAACTGTGAGTATCGCTTTCGATCATCCTCTGTGGTTAAACCACTCTCTTTCAGAGATCTTCGCTGCAGTACAGCCGACCAAGCCTCTTCGCTCATCCATTCTGGTCGGGAAAGATTCTTACGTTGGTTACGCCGTACTTCCTGCACTGTTGTTGAAGAAGAATTAATGAAGTAGTTGAGTATGTACATTACATTCTCGAACTAAAAAATCCATGAAAATTGAATAAAATATGTAAGTATACTCTACGAACTGCAATGCAACAACAAAACATTGATAACAAGGAGATTTAAACATAACGTAATATCGCATTAGCAATTCATTGATAAACAATATGCATTTCTATTACGTTATACAGAATGAATTTATTTACATATAATACTACTTACTTCAGTAATGTATATTTTCAGCTAAAAGTATTTGTTGTTTGTGCGATTTTATTGTTATTGTCAACCCGTACCGATACTTCAATGGGTATAGGCCAACCTTCTTATGTCAATTTCTTGTACAAAATCCGCAATGGATTTGATGGTGGACAATGTAAAACCAAATGATATAGCTATTATAGCATCTAACGTTAAAATTTAGCTATTATAACTCTATATACATACATAAGTTAACGTTTCAAAGTAAATGAGTTAAGATGAAACATCTCTAAGGAAGCGATAGTCGCTTGATTGTCAGAGAATGTTGGCTTCTGATAAACGAAAAACACATTCATCGTAACGAATCTATCAAGTATCAAGATAAGAAATATCTTTCGAAGATTTGTGACGTTTACCATCTCGAACTTGACTAGAACGGTAGATTATAACTCACTATATTGCCAGCATCATTCTCAGTCAGTTGTTATTACACAAAAGAGTGATCTTTGTGTATCTACACCAAATGCCTAGCTACATCCTACGTTTATCCAGATATCTTCGTCCCTTAGAAACTCATCTAATAACGCTAGCAATAGTTCAACCTATCAGTAACAACAGTTTACTTTATGTATATACCAAGTTCTGGGGCTCTGGGGCTCTGGGTATTTTCGAACTGGGAGAGAAGACTGACCATGGTGATGGCAATGATAACCTTCACTCCAAACTCCGGAATTATGAAATTTACCATGAATTGGCTAAGCAAACCACACCGCGAGGTAGTTTCGAGCATTTTAAGTTGTAAATGGCAGATAGTTCTAGAAGTCTGTTCGTACAGGCAGGTCATAGCTATTGAAGACAGAGAGAGAACAGTTGCCTGGTACTGATAGTGACTGTCTAACCCAACCGAAATTTGTTATGAATATTACGTCGAACCTGTAATGTGGCAAACCAGCTTATCATTGGTATTCTTGCTTTGTCATATTTGAATGATAAGTCGTTCAAAAGCCGTAACAAATAGTCATACCATCGATTACGATTAAGACTGTGTCGATTATGTTTATCATAAACGATTGTTTGTCTAATCTATTCTTATCTGTCAGAAACGTATTCGCAGCAAGGTTTTCGGTACAGTTATGAGTAGAGGATCGCGGCCCGAAAGTCGTCCGTACCGGTCGTACGCTGTTGGGAAAGCGTTTTCCAAAATTATCAGTGTCTCGGAATTTTTTATTTCGATTCGAAAAGGACGATATCCGTTGCACGGTGATCTCAAGATTCTCCATCATTTGATGGTGAGTTTAGATAAATAGTTTTCTTTGGTTTCGTGTTTGTGTGTGGTATATTTATTAGTCACGTGTTTTGAGATTGGTATCATTCATTTGGTAAGTCTAGTTGTTAAATCAAACCTTCGAAGTTTTTTATTCAAATCTTTTATAGATCTTTCGTCAGTTCTGCAAAAAATATCATCTCATAAATATAAAGTTTTATAGAATACTATATCATAGAGTAAAATAACCAAGTGCACAAAGCGGATAAGATAGGGCGGGGCAATTACGTGGCACGCCAAAAATAGATATAGGTACTTCCACGTAAAACTTGCCATTTTCTAATATATGGGTAAGGCTTACGCAAGCCATAAATATCTAGGATAAGCTTTTCAGTTTGCGAATTTGTGACGATTGATCGCATAGGAACGCAAAGAAAGTTTGATGTGCCCCGTGACTCAGTCGGTAATGAGTTTGGTCACTGAGGTCGTGGGTTCGATGTCGGCCCCGGACAAACTGTGAAGAATCAGTGTTTGGGTGTTCCGATATATCTAAAATACGTATAAAATTACATGTGTATTCGTATTACGTTAGCTTTAAGGTGTAGTATAAGTGTTTAGTTTAAGGTCAGATGGTGTCGTGTGAAAAAATGGCAGTCAATTTTATTATTTAAAGTCTGTTTTTCATAACTTGACTTGAAAATGTAACATACACAATATTTTAATCTTTACTATGCAAATTGCTACAATGTCTCGCTGAAATAACTGCTAATGTTTAAACATTAAATCAGCTATTAGAGATAATTTACATTTACATTTCTAGACTCTTCAATTTATCTTCCTCAAATAGCGGTCTTTGGTAATGGTAATAGTCCCTACTATTCATCCATTAGGATTAAGGATTAGGTTAGTTTCTTGAGTTTGAAATTTACTTTTGGTTAGTTACCCGTCGCGGTTTATTCATAAAGTATAGCCAATGACCATCAAAAATCTAACTTTCAGAAGGTAACACGTTTATTGTTTTTGGTGTGTTAGTTCTGTTCTAAAGATACATCCGTATAAACAGTAATGGCAAAACACATCTTATCCTTATAATATTAGTGTGGATTAGATGCGTTTAAGTTTAAAAAAATTTTAATTATTGCGTCTCTAAATTAAGTCACAAAAGTACGATAAGTAGCACCACGAACGTATTTTAGCGTTCGAACATCGCGATAATTATAGATGTTTTGGATTATTATCTACATTGGTGTATTAAATCGTTCATCCACAACAAAAACATCGTTACTTACATCAGATAATACCCATCAATGAAGATAGTGGGCCATCCTATCTTTTCATTGTCATTTACCATCGACATTTTTGTTTTTCCAGACAGTTATCATATCTCTGTTATTGCTCATCCTTTGTTATGATTGAAATATTGCTTATTGAAAACAAAACAAATGGGTTTTCCATATTTTCCTTTGATTCATATCAGATAAAATGGAAATATAGTTATTTGCATTTTATAGTTACTAGTCGGGAGAACGGCGACTACCAATCCGGAGCCCCTGGTTCGAATCTCACGCGCACTACTGTATTTTCGAAGTCATGTGTCGATAACTTAGAAACATGAAGGAAAACATGGTGAGGAAACCAGCGTGTTTCAAGATTTTTTCGAAGTCTTGCATCATCCACCAACCCGCACTGGGCCAGTATGGTCGATTATGGCCTTGACTCTCTCTTCTTGAGAGAAGGTTCCGAGTCCCAGCAGGGGAACGTTTAGTGGACTGTTCGTGCTTAAGGATTTTATAGTGAGCCTTGGTTGCTTTGATAATAATTTAGTTGATAATAACATCGTGGAGAAACGGAATGTTTCAAGAACCTTTCAAAGCTAAGATTAAGAAACCGATTTTGTGGTTTCTTCAGAAAACTTTTAACTTCATTTCGTCACGTTTCCAATAAAATAATCAGATATTATCGCATAAAATTTGGGGCTCCATACAGGTTTACATTTATATAATACATAAGTATACAGCTAAGTTTTCCAAGCAAAGATAAATTAATCACGTACACGTTATATCTTCTGCTATCTGAATATTTGCACTGTGCCACGATAACGGCAGGCTTATTCGTTGATAAAAATGTGTCGTTACCACGGATATCGGTTTCGTTACCAACTTATTTCTAAGAATTGACACAAAATTGATGGGTTCCAGAAATAGATTTGCGAAGGTATCTAAGTTGATGTCACTTTGCGATCGACAGACTGATGTATTGTACTATTTCAACCGATTTCAAAAAAGGGGGAGGTTCTTAATTCGGTTGTATCTACAAATGTTATTTTGTACAGGGCTATTGGTAATGATAATAAGAAAGATACAGGTAATGGAATAAAGGATACAGTAGTATCCTTTTAAGAGGATGTTAAGTACATTAAACACGTTAACTTTTGTTCTACATTTTATAAAAAATCGTATATTTTATTCCCCTACAAAATAAAAAACTGTAATTGCGCGCGCGATCTTTAAAGCTCTATAAATAATGTGTCGATGTGAATATACACTAAACAGCCGCTAAAAAGAAAGGACAACAAACACAATTTTTCTGGGACATGCACCTATTGAGATTTAACAAAAGTTGTGGAACAAAAGTGGTTTGTTTAAATATACAAAACATACCCGGATGCAGGCTACTTACCAGTAACCCTGTATCGGTATGTTACGCGATAACTCCTTCAATAATAGTGTATCGATTTTGATGGTTCTAGTTTGTTTGGTACATTATAATTCAGAGGTGGTCCCATAGGATTTTTATTGAAATCAGGCAATATCAAGGGCGTTGAAGATGTTTTGCTAGTTGGAAGATGTGTGTATTGTTATTGTTGTTATATCCCCTTTAGTAGTGAAACTCTTTGTGGTGTCCGCCTGGGGAAGTGCCATACCTCAGCCACTTTTAGTGGCCATGTGAAATGACCTTGTTCCGGCTTGATAGGTAATGTTTCAAAGAAATTACTGGTCAAAGTGAAGCATGATAATATAGCAGAGCTTCATATTCAGGTTGCAAAGCTGCGTGACACTATTATAGGTGTGTCTATATTGCTTACAGTCAATTACAGATAGTGCAAATCCACGAAAACGCGCCCCACTATTCCTCCTAACCGTTTATAGTATATGTGTGCAAGCTTCCGTCAATGTTTGAGTGTTATCGGTACACACTAATTACCTATGAATGCACACGCACACTACAATTACTGGTGAATGGTTCGCGACTGACGCTGGGAGCAAACGCGATTGGTGTAGATAAAAATTGGTGGGGCGCGTCTTCGTGGATTGCATTATCTATATTCTTCTTGCTCGACCCGTCACTAACTTAGAAGAAAAACAATATAAGAAACAATAAAAGTACTCTTACCGCTGTAATACAAAACCTCAGTGCTCAGGCGCATGCGTAATCTCTACAGAAAATTAATTCAAATTTCAGTGTTCTGCCTTGTAAGATATTTGCAACTACAAACGTTTAAATTTGCTAAAATACCGATTAAATTTGCTCAAAAAATCACAGGTTTTCGGCTTGCGTATGTATGAAGTAAATGTTTATGGTATCCTGAGTAAAAAATATCGAGATACATTTGTTTTACCATACTTAATCAAATACCGGCTTTACAATTTTGAATCCTGTTTTCGTTCATAATTACGTTTCATATCGAAGTAACGAGTTACAATGACGCGTTTTTCGTCGTTACGTGCCGTTACATGTAGACACATGATATCGTAACTTTTAATTATTTATACCGTTATCACAGCTTACGATGCTTATCGTTTATGTACTCAGATAGTGCCAAGTACCGGTTATCATATAGTTAAGGGTTATCATGGGCAAATCTTAACATTTCTATGTAAGGTATACATAATATGACGAACTTTGATATATGTACATTTGTACATACAGTTCAACGAAACATATCCTTTAATTTTATGACTAGCATTTTCGCACATATTTACGCGTAACTTTGTTCATGTAAAATTTAGAAATGGGCTACATCCATTTGACGTCACAAACGTAAAAAAAATCGAAAATTGTGTGAATTATATTAAAATTTTAAAAGTTGTATGTAACTCGATTAAATATCGGAAATGCGGATAGGGTTGCACTGAGACCTAATAGACTACGGGCCCGTGAACAAAATTTACGGGTCAAATGAACCACCAGGAGACCTATGTAGGATGATAGAAGGGTATAAAGTAATAAGATTCAGCACTATGCCGTCACTTGTAAGCTGCCCAACTGAGTACAGTTGAAGAGGGGGGATTCCAATCCTCGATCATTTCTCCTTCTCGCATGATTTTTGTACGGCGTTGCGAAATAATGGATTAGAAGAGGTATTGCAACTGTATGGAACCAATGCCGTACATAATCAAATGACCAAATTTACTCTGTAAATCGTCGGCACATCATAATTTATTCCGACAAACTAATAATTTAAAATCTAAAATTTATAATTTTTAATAGTTCCATACCTCTTCTAATCCATTATTCCGCAACGCCGTACAAAAATCATGCGACAAGGAGAAATTATCCAGGATTGGAACCCCCCCTCTTCAACTATACTCAGCTGGACAGCTTACAAGTGACGGCATAGTGCCCAATCTTATTACTTTATACCCTTTTATCATCCTACATAGGTCTCCTGGTGGTTCCTTTACTACGTAAATTTTGTTCACGGGCCTGTAGTCTATAACACAAGCAGCAATACAATTTTGCTGTTTATGTAGGTAAATTTGCAATATTGTGTGGTGATGTGATTTTCGCTGATTAAAAATTAAGTTAAAACCGCAGTTTTGTATGCGTGCTGTGATATTTCGTGGTTTGTTGCTATTTTTTCTGTGTTTTGTTAATGTGTCATAAGATCTTCTTGTTTTCATCATAAGATCTTTTAATTGTATATGTTTGAAAACAATCGATTGTTTGTGCAATTCTGGGGTTCATAAATCTGTCGGTTTTCAAATCGCGTCATTATGCTTATAAGCTGAAAAACATGGTAGATACCCGAATCCAGTAGTTTGACTGTTGGAAGGCTGCGAATGATGATGAACGGTAATAGAAACTGTCGGTGCAACAGTAAATATTCTCGACCACAATCTCGATAATAAAATGGGTCGTGAATCGATTCTCTTCCCGATCGTAACCGTATGTCATTAAATGCGACTCGTAAAGTCGCGGTCTCGCAATCGGAATGCGATACGAGGCACGCCCGGGGGCGATAAACCGACTTCTGTCCACTAATAAGCGCCTCCGCTTGCTCTTTTCGCTCATTTCACTCGTTTCGCTCATTACGCTCTCTTTACGATCTCGACGCTAGCGAATATTGAGACGGCATTCGTTGCGGTCACTAATTAAAATATGGATGTTGTCTCAACTCTAATGGTCACGGAACCTATGTGTATGATTTTGTAAATGAAGTACATTTGTGTTTGATTTAACGTTATTTACCTGATACCGCATAAACATGACCTAGGTTGAGGCATACTTGCCTAAAACACCTCGATATAATAATATCAGCATACTATTAACATTGTTCTGTCTTTCATTTATTTCTAAAATACAGTGAGACATAGCAATGACAAGTTATATAAGTTGGATTATAGTTAGCGGATACTTTATGTAGTTTTAAGGACTGAGTTTCTTTTGAAAGTAAAGTGTTACTACGAGAGTTGCACATAATAAGATCAGATCCGATGGAATATTGTTTTGACGCTATGTTAGGGTATCGAATGCGTATGGAGTCGAAGTGTCTTGGAATATACAAAAAAAATATTATAACCGCAAGTATAAGGACGGGTCGTCGGAGTCACTCTGGAACTCTTACAAATCCTGCCAATATTGGCTGGACATCTGACGAAATCAACCATACATTGTGTCATACAATAAAAAAAAGTCAGAGAAAATTACCGAAGAGGTTAAAATACAATTATCATTTATTCTTCAATGATTCTTAAAGCGATCCCAGTACTTACATATTTGAATATACATAGGGGTGGCACGTGTAACAGTTTTACATGAGAACCAGCACCAATTAGGAGCTATACCAAAAGCAGCGGCTGAAGTGGCATCATTATCTCAATGACTGCAAGGGAAGCCAACTCCTCTCCCCTGGTATTTAGGCGTAAAATCCTATAAAATATTCATGGGTTTTTGGAGACGAGTAGAGTGAGCAATCCTGGAACATGGGGTTGGGACATAGTTAAAGCGTTTAGGTTGAGAGCCGTTGAGTGGTGTGCGTCTTTTGTGGTTTTTCATATCGTTTTGGCGGGTGCGTCGGGCTATTTTGTCAATTGTGGGGGAGAACTATCGTTTTGACTACCCTAGTCGGTGATACGCGGAAAATTGAGAGTATTTGTAAACATTTCTATGACATAAAAGTATGTGCGATTAATTATGTACAGTGGTATACCAGCTATATGACTCCCATTCTGCAAGATATGTGTAGTAAGTTAGGAGCCAGGAAATTTAAATTACCTCAATGTTTAATAATAATTATGACTAACAGTTTACAGGTTTAATTTTGTTAACAAGTTTTCTATACCACTGTATACGTGCAAACATTAGTTGTAGATCTAAAACCTTTCCAAGCTTCATTATTGCAAGGCGTGACCAAAAGTTTCGTGTGCAACGTATATCATTATCATTCAGCGTGATAGCACCACCATCGTACTGGTTACGCTTCCAATTGAGTAGAAGTAATTAGTTTTGTGTGTAGCTCTGTAAAGTGAAATTTTGATTGAGTTGTAAATTTAAAAGTACGTTGAGTGTTTTGACATGTCTAGGTATATGTCTGTATAGACACACACATATGACACATGGCTGTAGACAGATAGTTAATACCTATCTGTCTACGGAATCTAAACAAACGGGCTGATATATTTCTGTTTCCAAGTCGACGTGATTTTAATGATCATACTTACATACATTCTAGATCTGTAGGTACTCAATTATAATTTTATAATACGTATAAATTACATTTTTGTTGGTGTATATTTCCTAGAAACATATCTTATCTTTATTTGATTACTCGATACGGTAATGAAATTGAATGGAGATTAATATCGTTATTTTTATTTATTGTATTGTTTAAGTAACAAAAGATATTAATTACAGAGTCAAGGATTAATATTAATACAGTTGTGGCTACTTTTACTTACTTCTGGTAAATCCTTTGATTAACTTGAGACAGAGTTTAAAATAAATTCCAATATCCTTGGTTAGTTACGTTACTTTACTTTATATGGCTTTTGTTCATCTATTCATAAATAAAATAACTGTAACAATATATACAGACTACTTTTCTATTACTTGACGTCTGTGATACCTAACAGTTTTGATATTGTAAAATAAATAATCAATTTCAGAAATGCATAGCTCCCGTGTATAACATTTCTTGTTCGAATGTTAAAATAACATTTTTACCCTGGTTTAGGATACATTTTTGATTCAATTACGTGATGTATATATTTCATTATTTTTGTTTAAGACATATACACGTATCTAAAGATCAGGGATTTACATGGTTTATTAATATACAATACCTCTAGAATGCCACGATTTGAACATTTCAGTTCAGTTGATGTAACTGCTTAACTTCCCTGTTACATTATTTATTAATACTTAGCAAAACGTTTCTATTATATCTCCAAAATTTTTATTTTTTTAAGAAAATGAGTCTGTTTGTATTCTTTTGACATCACTAATGTCAAAACTAAATAACTTTTCTCAGTTTATGGTTTATAATTATAATATCTGTTGGTAATATCTGTCCTTCATGAAAATATATAATGCAATATTTTTAGAACATAAACTAAGGGTTATTGCCATTTAAGAAAAACTCAATTTGTATCGAATTATTTTTTTAAAGAATATACTGTGTATTAATATATTTCTCTAGAAACAGCAACATATATTCTAAAAACGACGTTGTAATGCAAACGTTTTGTAAAAATTACATTTGATTTTAGTTCAATTACCATCCCCGTTCTTCCCATACAGAGTATAATGGGCGCGAAATTCGCGTGGAGCTGTGACTATTGTTCTACGTTTTTTGTCCTTTTTGTTTTAGCCCCTTTTGTTCGAGAACGGTATCGGAGGGAAACTGATATTATTCTCGTTTAAGTAAATTGTACATCTGCCCTCATGTAACGTAGTAAAAGTGACGTAGTAAAAGTGCCTATACATGTGATAAAATGTGTTAGTTCAAATGAAGTAAAAAGCTTGTTACCATTATTTTAACACACAGATAGTTCTCTGACATCGGTAATATGTAATTTTACACTTGTACAGTAAAATGATTATTAATTGTACAATTTACTTTTTTTACTGATTATGTACGTAACCGTTTCACTGATAAATAATTTATTTATTTGTACTAATCACAAAACCACGCCGTTTTTTAAACAGATTTTCATAGAAACGAAGAATTCGACCGAAATATATGCTTTGCAGCCACGATTGTAAACACGTTCATACACTTTATCTAAAAAGATCGTTTGGAAATCACTTCACCTACGAGTAGATAGAATGGTGGATAAAATTAATGAAATAATAACTGAAAGTTTCAGAGCATTTCTCTTTCTGGTGTGTTACGTAGTATAAGAGATATATATTTTGTAGACACAACAATTAGAAAGGACTATACAGAGACATATAATAATAAAGATGAAAGTAACATATTTTTACTAATCATAACCAGAATTTTACCGCTGTGATATGACCCAATATTTACTGCAATACTATGCAATTAGAGGTCAAGTTACACCACGTATGTTTTCGTTTTACGTATTAGCCATTGGAAGTACCTATACGTCCGAAATTAACTCGAGTTTTCCGTTAAGTAAATTATCCCAAAATTAAAAATTATTAATACCAAATCTATGATGTAACCCCCCAGCTACAGTATCTCAAACAATTTTCCGCCGTAGTGTGATAATTAACTTATTCAATCTCCATTCGCCCGCGAGCGTTTGCTCTGCCACCGCTTCTGATATTAGACACGTGTCCTTGAACACGGAACCCTAGTGGATATTCTTTTTATCATCATCATTTTGTTTTTATAATCATCATTTGTCCACATTAGACAAAATAACCTATGTAATTGTCCGATACCTACTAAGCATATGTCATCATCATCATCAACAGCCCACTAAATGTTCCCACTGCTTGGACTCGGGGCCTTCTCTCGCAAGGAGAGAGTTAAAGCCATAATCCACCACGCTGACCCAGTGCGAGTTGGTGGATGACACATGACTTCGAAAGATTCTAGGTACATGTCGGTTTCCTCACGATGTTTTCCTTCACCGTTTTAAGTTAGCCGCATTATGCACATGACTTCGAAAAGACAGCGGTGCGTGTGGGGTTTGAACCCGGGGGGTCACAGAATAAATATTAGTACAAGTACAGAAGCCTCACTTACCGAAAACAGTTATATGAATAGCGACTCTTGCTGGGACACAACAAAGTTCAATTCAGCTCGCAGTACCTGTCGCGATTTTCAAATAAACATTTGCGCTCTTTCTAACGCGTAACTCTGTCCCTGTCTAGCGCGGAGGGTTGTCGATATATCTAATAACAATATGCGCGGGAAACGTGTTGCGTGAGCGCTCAGCCGTGCGTCCGACAACCGACGGGCACTTGTTCCCTGGGAGGAACGGTCTAGCTGTAGGCTAAAACCGCGCGACCTTGAGCGAGTGATGATGCACTGCCGGGGTCTCCGGATCGGCAGGCGCCGTTCTCCCGACTAGACCAGCCGTAACTTTATACATATCAAACAAATTTTGATTTTGATATGTATAATATCTATTCTCTTTTAAAAAGTCATGTTGACAGTGCGAAAACAGAAAAATAACGAGACACAACGAAGAACTTGCATGTTAATGCATAATTTTGTGTAATAGTGAGGATACTGTAAATTATTAACAACATATACTCCGCCAAATAAATATAAAAGTAATCACTACCGAAAGAGTCTTTTTCGGAGAGATAATATGTGGAACTTTAAAGTTTCACAGTTTGAACTCATTTTAAAAACGTTAAACAGGACTTAATCGCTATCTAAGGTTATTTTTAGTGGTATTTACGTACTTTATTATTTATAGTGATCACGAAAAGACGTAAAAAATAATTAAAAATGATTACATAGAATTATTGTTCTGTGGTATCTTTATTCGTCGGACTAACCTCAATATTATTACCAAGAGCAGGTAGGGAAATCACAGCGATGCGGACTGTACCCTCCCGCACACAGCCCGAAGCTATTCGAAATTAATTTCAAGTACCCGTACAACAGAATTTGTGTACATTGCCTGCTAGCGCTTTATCTGCAGAAAGACGTAACTGCGTTACTGAATCACAATTTAACTTTTTCATAAAGTTTTGAATGACTGTGTTACCGAGAAATGGGAACGGTTTAAATGCTGGAGATGAAAAACATGAAATAAAGTATGGTGAATTTTAAACAAAAAACTATTTGTCTTTTTAGTAAAGAAATGAATGTCAACAAAAGTAGTATACCCAAATAATAAATGTATATCGGTACGGTACAGCGGTGTTGGAGACGGTTTTAGTATCTTGAGTTCAATAGTTTATTGCTATCAAATAATCTCTTAAATGTGCTCAACACACTTACAGAAGTTTTCGTTTCATAAGTTTTAAACTGTTCCCAATAGAAATGTACCAAATACGCTAGTTGTATCGCAGCTTTGAAAGGCGACATATACCTACAATTAGTACAAAACTTGAACAGCTATAAAAACTTTGATTAAATCAAATCAACATAAAACAATGTTGACAAAATAAGTACTTATTAGGTTAGACGAACTCAAACAGACAATATTAAGTTTAAGTAAACTTTTGTGATACGGTGGCAAGACATAATTTATATGTACTTATTTCGCAAATGGTATTACCCACCGAGAATATTTTGGTGTAAGAAATTCATTGGCAGTCATAGGAACTGCTGATACAAGTGAAAACTTATAACTCAGAATTTGATAGCTTACTTTGGGTATCATGGCATGGCCATCTAGAAATGCGTCAGCATTTCCTATTGGCTGATGCATTTCTAGATGGCCATGGCATGATGCCGAGGCCACGCCCTTTCAACATTTGCCATTGGCTGACGCATTTCTAAATGGCCAATAGCCATGGTCCCGAGTTTACCCGAAGATTTCTTATCATACCCGAGCGTGATGCTAGAATCCAATTCACAGCCCACGAAATATCTGTCTAGGCGCGCCTAAAGAAGTTTTCACTTCAAAAGTAAAATTAGTAAATATTGTAATGAGCACATACTGCATTGCCCACGGCAACTGTGCCGGTAAACAGTGGAGTATGTTTGCCCGCCGCGAGTACAGTCCGTTATCCGCAGATACGCCAGTGTATCTACTCTGTTGACTCTTGCGGTATTGGGGGCAGATTTTGATTAACTTTCAATAATTGCTTTCGAATTTTCGTAGTAATTCAAAATAATTATGATTTTAGGGACGTGAGAAAACGTAGTTGATTTTGCGTTTTTTTTTCAAACATATCCTTTTCTAATATACTCGAAAAATGTAAAATAAGAGGGAGCGATTTACTTATTAAAATATACTTTGATTTAGATTGAGACTAAAGGAAGATCTAGAACAAAAACGAAAATACTTGATTGTGTTTAGCAGTGTTTTTCGTATCACACAAATCTGCTCTAAATAGTGATTCTATAAAGTTTTTTGGGAAAAGAATTCAGAGTAGTTAACTAAGTACTACTAATAGTACCTATAGTTATTTTTTTGTTTTTAGTTTTATAACCGTTACATTAAATATACTTCTCAAACTTAATTGCCTTTTTGATGGCATACTTACACATCGTTTTATTTTCGGAGCGATTTGCCTATATTCATATAGTTGATAGGTTTTAGTTCACGTAAGCCACGAGCAAATGTTTGGAATGCGGCGATAAATCTCTTCGTTTATAACACTTCTATAATAATATTATTCTACGTATATGTGAACTCGTAGAAATCCAATTTCATATATTTCTACATAAAACTAAGCCAATAAAAATGTAACGAAAACCAGATACATCGGTCACGCCCGCTACGCCGTAGTCGTCGTAGACACAGATCGATTTGCGGCTACAATTGACAAAGTTTTTCAAGATGGCGCACAGGGGGACGTATAAGGGGGGATGCTCATATTTTTTACTGTCGGGGTGAGCAACGAAGCCGATCGCGACACCGCTCTCCACTCTCTCGGCCTCTTAAAAGCCTCTCTTCCTACGCTTCTCAGAACATGTGACGTGCGGAGTACAAACGTAAGTGTCTATGTGGCTTTATGACGAGGGATCTGTAAATGGCAATCTCGTGGAAGGTTCGTCTGTGTGCGTCTATGATGGCGTACCGCAGTTTGTTGTTTGATGTGGTTATGTAATGTTGCTAGGCGAGTAGGTAATATGGACTTTGTAGGTAACACATAGGTACTTACACACGTTATTAGACGTAAACCGTATTTGATTTATAGGTGTCTGTCCATGACTTCGTCTTGTAATGTTTAGAAAAAAGTGTTCTCTAGAAAATCTTGCCTGTATTTATCAAAATAAACTGTGTGCTATTTTCGACTAAAATTTCAGCCTGATTCTTTAGTAGAAAAAACATTTTTTTTTTCGTTACAAAATTATAAGTATTTGTTTAAGCTTATTTTCAGTAGTAAAATATTTTTTATGAAACGGGCGAATGGTAGTTTACCTCAGATGGCCTCTGTTGATTACCGAGTGTTATTAAAATAATAAAAAATGTCAATGATTGTACCAACTAAAATATGCGTGTCTATTAATTCTACATGACCTATTAGCTCCAATTATAACTCGCCAAGATGCTGTTCAAACATTATTATATTCTGAGCTTTGTTCTGTCCCCTCTAAACATGACTTTTGTCATTGAAATGATAATCACTAAAAAAGATTTGTGTGGATTTATTCACGTGATTTTCTTGACTACAGATACGCCCTGTGGCTGCAAATTCGATTGACGAAACGAAACTGAACTTTAACATAATCACGATAGGATACATTTTTGTTTACTCTTAAAGACAGAAAATTTGAATGAAATATGGACACCTATGGGTCTCAGCATGTGTCCATATATTGTCCCTTGAAATATTCTCATTTGATAGAAAAGGGTTCTAAAAGCAGTTACTTACTGCCGTATGATCAAACTTGACTTAAACTCAATCTTGTCTATAAGAATCCGTTTGACCTCAAAAATGTAAAAAAAATCTACATCCACTCAAAACTACTACTCAAAAATTTAACGTTGCTTTGGCTCACTTAAATTAAGGTGTGCTGTGTGAATAAGGGCGGTGTGTTTTGGCTGTTCGATTTAACAAATTCATTATGCTATTGATAGTTCTATATTTAAATTAAAAAAATACGAAAAGTTTGGGGAAATTGCTGCAAATAGTAAGTTATACTATAAATCTTACTAATATTCTGAAAATAAACGATTACATGTAGTGCTTATCAATGTCTTAATCACTAAATTCAATCGAAATAGAGAAGCATTGTCACCCAAGGTAGAAGTTAAGCTGTGTGATGGCGAAACGACACCCTCCGCCAGAAGAGTAATGTAGTATATTACAGTAGTAAGTAAATATTTAGGAGATATTTGTAACTATTTTTTCCAAAAAACTGATTAAACTTAAATGGCATCACTAATAACGTAGCCTAAGTAAGGCTCCTTTTTCAAACGCAAAATTTACCTAATACTACGTTACAGCGCCAGCGGGTGAAATCGTAAGGCACAGCTAGTTGCTAGTACAGACACAGCAACCATTAACAATACGCCACTAATTACAAAATTTAAAAAAAAAACGACAGAATTCTTCCGCAATTTCACACATTCTCCAAAAAAGTAACCCTAAATCTCTATGTCAAAAGGTCAAGGAAAAGATCAACCCTTTTTGACATCTCTATAACAGACAGGTACCGAGATAACCCTTCGGAGATAGAAGCGACAAAGTCATTGTGACATCAAAGGGTAGAGAAAACCAAAATTAGCGCTACATTCAAATGTGAACCAAAAAAACTGACACCCGGATCGTCTAAACGAACCGTGCGAAATTTCACACAAAAGATGAAAAAGTTGGATATTTTTTGTTAAAAATATTTAAAAAAAAAGTGAAGCGAAAGGGTAATGGTATGGCGTGACCCCCACCGTGACATATTTTGATCGTGAAATAGCGTTTTTGTGATACCGCGAGGGGATAATTTCCTTTGGTTTTTGCAAAGTTAACGATTCTTAACTTTGATAGGTACCTATGAAGTAATCGGTGCAAACGAATAAACTTTTACAGTAACGGATTAATGAGGTAAAAGTGTCAGAAGGAACTATCACGTAATTCATCAAATGTTAAGTTTTACACGTTTAATTTTTACAGAAATTGAATAATATTATGTACTGGATCAGGATATGTTCAGCTAAATTTATTGTACATTGGATGTTGAGCGTATAGTATAGGTAGAATCGGGTGTGCGTATCTTAAATCTATTTATGAATATGTACAAAATGATCTCAGTGACCTAGAAATATTACGGTAAATTTACATATCAAAATACCGTCATAGCCCATTGATTGAATGGTAAAGAATCAGCTCTAAATATATCCAGGAGTTTTTCTACAGACAATGAATCCACTGATAGGTATTACAAACGACGAATTTCTTCATTCCACGGGAGAGTTATAAGTAATATAGTATTAAATAGTAGATGAATACGTAGGGCACACTTTGTTATACATTGTGTATCTGCATAGATACACAGTAATTATTCACTATAATAAAAGTATTTTATAAGCTTGCTGGATTTCAAAGTATAATATAATATGTAAGTATAAGAAAGCTAAGCAGCTTAATTTGGGGCTAGATGGTGTTGTACGAAAAATGTTGACCAATACGAGACGAGCAGGTCATGCGCCTGATGGTAAGCAACAGGCCTGCCACATAACAGCACAGTGACACGCAGCTATTGGAACATGACGAGTCCAAATCATTACCTAGCACTGCACTGCGCTCGCCACCCAGAGATCTAAGTTGTTATATCTCTAAGCCCTGTAATTTCTCTGGAAACATTGCCCTTCAAACCGGAACACAGTAATGCTTGCACATTACTGCTTGGCGGTAGAATAACTTGCAAAGGTGTGGTCCTTCCCCAGGCGGACTCTGCCAAGAGTCCTACCACTACTATGTGATACGAATGCGAATAAAATGTTTTTTACAAAATTAATCTAGAAAAACAAAAGTATTTTATCAGTCCATCTCCTGTTAACTTCTATAATAAACAGTCTAAAGCTTTACCATAACAAGATTTTATGATATTGTTACGAGAATCAAGGTAAAGTATGATAATATTTAGTACGAAATAGTTCTAAACGTAATTTTCATTGTGTTGGCTCCTGTGTGGGTATATTATTAGGGGTCGAAAACAATGGTACAGTGATTTTGCCATAGCGAGTAGTTATTTCTTGTCAGGATTCCTTTCTTGCTTCAAGGACTCTATCAATTGATTTGTTTCTCAGAGTTTTTCAACATATAGGCTGTTTCTAACTTCTTAGATTTTAATATGAAAACTGATCTGGTAGTTTTGTTTTACTGATTTTAATAATGCAATTCTCATGCGCGCTCATCTTCTGAAAAAGGCCGCCGATTGCCAAATTTCAATCGGTCATTTTTTTTGTACATTATAAATTTTTATTCTTAATTTTGTTTTAATGTTTAATTAAACACGTATAAATACATATATATTTAATTTTTTTAAATTATTTTGGGACTAGAATATAATTTTAACGGGAATGACAAGAAATAAACTGGTCACATTTTCATACTAAATGATCTGTACATTTACCTCCAACTAATAAAACATCACAGAGTTTCTCTGCATTCAGACAGCTGTATATAGATAGGACGTACAGACAGACACAGAAGTTTTAACATAGACACTAATATTGTCCCATATGACATATTCCTGATGATGGTTGCCTGGAAGAGATTGCTCTTAGCAATAAGGCCGCCACTTGTGGTACTAGTTCATAAGTATTTCACTGTAATTTTATTAATTTGTCTGTATCACAATAAAGAGTTTCTATCTATCTATCTATCTACAAAGGAAAACTTTTGTATATGTAAACCCAGACACCGGTGTGAAGTTGGCAGCCAAAAGTTTCTGCCGTATTATCCGACCAAATTAAAATGGTATTTTTTGTAAAATTTGCTTAAATCAATGAATCTTATGCTCCTGCTTTAGAGCATTATATAAAAATGGTGAAACTCAATACTTATAATTTGATAAAGCTCAGAAACAAACCAAAAAACTAAAAAAACCCAGGCACACTTTTTTCGCCAAGTCCACATTTCCTTCAATACTGCGACCTGACGGCCCCTGAAATTCTGAAATATTATGAAACAGTATTGTAGCGTGTTTTATGCGCTATCAAAAAAACGTAGTTAAAATGTGGCTAAATGGTTTCTACTCAGATAAATGTTCATCTGAAATCGCTCGGGTACCGAAATCTTTGGAGGAAAAGTTGACTGCTGGCTTATTGTGAACTCCCACAGCAGAAATTAGTTCAAAATCTTTACATTTAATCTAGGTCTATACATATTCTATCAAAGTCAGTCATTTAAGATCAGGTTTCATGCCGTTTTAACCCTAAACTTTCCACACAAACAAAACTAGTGAAAGTGTTCAACCTTAAAACACACCATGCTCGATTACGACCTGTAGGCCCCTGAAATACTGAAGTTTTTAGATTTTATTCTGTAGAATGATACCGAGTCTATCTAAAAACTATAGTGAGAATGTGGCTTAACGATTGCTTAACCCTCAATGGAGTTCATGAAAAATTTACAAAAAAATTTTTTGCTAAGTTCATTTTTCCTTCAATACTGCGACCTGACGGCCCCTGAAATTCTGAAATATTATGTAACAGTATTGTAGCGTGTTTCATGCGCTATCAAAAAAACATAGTTAAAATGTGGCTAAATGGTCTCTACTTAGAGAAATTTTCATCTGAAATCGCTCGGGTACCGAAATCTTAGGAGGAAAAGTTGGCTGCTGGCTAATTGTGAACTCCCACAGCTGAAACTAGCCAAAACTCTTATCAGTTAATCTAGGTCTATACATATTCTATCAAAGTTAGTCATTTAAGATAAGGCTTCGCGCCGTTTTAACCTTAAACTTTCCACACAAACAAAACTAGTGAAAGTGCTCAACCTTAAAACACACCATGCTCGATTACGACCTGTAGGCCCCTGAAATACTGAAGCTTTTAGATTTTATTCTGTAGAATGATACCTAGTCTATCTAAAAAATATAGTGAGAATGTGGCTAAACGATTGCTTAACCCTCAATTGAGTTCATGAAAAATGTACAAAAAAAATTTTTGCCAAGTTCATTTTTCCTTCAATACTGCGACCTGACGGCCCCTGAAATTCTGAAATATTATGTAACAGTATTGTAGCGTGTTTCATGCGCTATCAAAAAAACATAGTTAAAATGTGGCTAAATGGTCTCTACTTAGAGAAATTTTCATCTGAAATCGCTCGGGTACCGAAATCTTAGGAGGAAAAGTTGTCTGCTGGCTAATTGTGAACTCCCACAGCTGAAATTAGCCAAAACTCTTATCAGTTAATCTAGGTCTATACATATACTATCAAAGTTAGTCATTTAAGATAAGGCTTCACGCCGTTTTAACCTTAAACTTTCCACACAAACAAAACTAGTGAAAGTGCTCAACCTTAAAACACACCATGCTCGATTACGACCTGTAGGCCCCTGAAATACTGAAGTTTTTAGGTTTTATTCTGTAGAATGATACCTAGTCTATTTAAAAAATATAGTGAGAATGTGGCTAAACGATTGCTTAACCCTCAATTGAGTTCATGAAAAATGTACAAAAAAAATTTTTGCCAAGTTCATTTTTCCTTCAATACTGCGACCTGACGGCCCCTGAAATTCTGAAATATTATGTAACAGTATTGTAGCGTGTTTCATGCGCTATCAAAAAAACATAGTTAAAATGTGGCTAAATGGTCTCTACTTAGAGAAATTTTCATCTGAAATTGCTCGGGTACCGAAATCTTAGGAGGAAAAGTTGGCTGCTGGCTAATTGTGAACTCCCACAGCTGAAATTAGCCAAAAATCTAAACATTTAGTCTAGGTCTATACATATTCTATCAAAGTTAGTCATTTAAGATAAGGCTTCATGCCGTTTTAACCCTAAACTCTCCACACAAACAAAACTAGTGAAAGTGCTCAACCTTAAAACACACCATGCTCGATTACGACCTGTAGGCCCCTGAAATACTGAAGCTTTTAGATTTTATTCTGTAGAATGATACCTAGTCTATCTAAAAAATATAGTGAGAATGTGGCTAAACGATTGCTTAACCCTCAATTGAGTTCATGAAAAATGTACAAAAAAAATTTTTGCCAAGTTCATTTTTCCTTCAATACTGCGACCTGACGGCCCCTGAAATTCTAAAATATTATGTAACAGTATTGTAGCGTGTTTCATGCGCTATCAAAAAAACATAGTTAAAATGTGGCTAAATGGTCTCTACTTAGAGAAATTTTCATCTGAAATCGCTCGGGTACCGAAATCTTAGGAGGAAAAGTTGGCTGCTGGCTATTGTGAACTCCCACAGCTGAAATTAGCCAAAACTCTTATCAGTTAATCTAGGTCTGTACATATTCTATCAAAGTTAGTCATTTAAGATAAGGCTTCATGCCGTTTTAACCCTAAACTCTCCACACAAACAAAACTAGTGAAAGTGCTCAACCTTAAAACACACTATGCTCGATTACGACCTGTAGGCCCCTGAAATACTGAAGTTTTTAGGTTTTATTCTGTAGAATGATACCTAGTCTATCTAAAAAATATAGTGAGAATGTGGCTAAACGATTGCTTAACCCTCAATTGAGTTCATGAAAAATGTACAAAAAAAATTTTTGCCAAGTTCATGTTTCCTTCAATACTGCGACCTGACGGCCCCTGAAATTCTGAAATATTATGTAGTAGTATTGTAGCGTGTTTTATGCGCTATCAAAAAAACATAGTTAAAATATGGCTAAATGGTCTCTACTTAGAGAAATTTTCATCTGAAATTGCTCGGGTACCGAAATCTTAGGAGGAAAAGTTGGCTGCTGGCTAATTGTGAACTCCCACAGCTGAAATTAGCCAAAAATCTAAACATTTAGTCTAGGTCTATACATATTCTATCAAAGTTAGTCATTTAAGATAAGGCTTCATGCCGTTTTAACCCTAAACTCTCCACACAAACAAAACTAGTGAAAGTGCTCAACCTTAAAACACACCATGCTCGATTACGACCTGTAGGCCCCTGAAATACTAAAGTTTTTAGGTTTTATTCTGTAGAATGATACCTAGTCTATCTAAAAAATATAGTGAGAATGTGGCTAAACGATTTCTTAACCCTCAATTGAGTTCATGAAAAATGTACAAAAAAAATTTTTGCCAAGTTCATGTTTCCTTCAATACTGCGACCTGACGGCCCCTGAAATTCTGAAATATTATGTAACAGTATTGTAGCGTGTTTCATGCGCTATCAAAAAAACATAAATAAAATGTGGCTAAATGGTCTCTACTTAGAGAAATTTTCATCTGAAATCGCTCGGGTACCGAAATCTTAGGAGGAAAAGTTGGCTGCTGGCTAATTGTGAACTCCCACAGCTGAAATTAGCCAAAACTCTTATCAGTTAATCTAGGTCTATACATATTCTATCAAATTTAGTCATTTAAGATAAGGCTTCATGCCGTTTTAACCCTAAACTTTCCACACAAACAAAACTAGTGAAAGTGTTCAACCTTAAAACACACCATGCTCGATTACGACCTGTAGGCCCCTGAAATACTGAAGTTTTTAAGTTTTATTCTGTAGAATGATACCTAGTCTATCTAAAAAATATAGTGAGAATGTGGCTAAACGATTGCTTAACCCTCAATTGAGTTCATGAAAAATGTACAAAAAAAATTTTTGCCAAGTTCATGTTTCCTTCAATACTGCGACCTGACGGCCCCTGAAATTCTGAAATATTATGTAACAGTATTGTAGCGTGTTTCATGCGCTATCAAAAAAACATAGTTAAAGTGTGGCTAAATGGTCTCTACTTAGAGAAATTTTCATCTGAAATTGCTCGGGTACCGAAATCTTAGGAGGAAAAGTTGGCTGCTGGCTAATTGTGAACTCCCACAGCTGAAATTAGCCAAAAATCTAAACATTTAGTCTAGGTCTATACATATTCTATCAAAGTTAGTCATTTAAGATAAGGCTTCATGCCGTTTTAACCCTAAACTCTCCACACAAACAAAACTAGTGAAAGTGCTCAACCTTAAAACACACCATGCTCGATTACGACCTGTAGGCCCCTGAAATACTGAAGTTTTTAGGTTTTATTCTGTAGAATGATACCTAGTCTATCCAAAAAATATAGTGAGAATGTGGCTAAACGATTTCTTAACCCTCAATTGAGTTCATGAAAAATGTACAAAAAAAATTTTTGCCAAGTTCATTTTTCCTTCAATACTGCGACCTGACGGCCCCTGAAATTCTGAAATATTATGTAACAGTATTGTAGCGTGTTTCATGCGCTATCAAAAAAACATAGTTAAAATGTGGCTAAATGGTCTCTACTTAGAGAAATTTTCATCTGAAATCGCTCGGGTACCGAAATCTTAGGAGGAAAAGTTGGCTGCTGGCTAATTGTGAACTCCCACAGCTGAAATTAGCCAAAACTCTTATCAGTTAATCTAGGTCTATACATATTCTATCAAAGTTAGTCATTTAAGATAAGGCTTCACGCCGTTTTAACCTTAAACTTTCCACACAAACAAAACTAGTGAAAGTGCTCAACCTTAAAACACACCATGCTCGATTACGACCTGTAGGCCCCTGAAATACTGAAGCTTTTAGATTTTATTCTGTAGAATGATACCGAGTCAATCTAAAAACTATAGTGAGAATGTGGCTTAACGATTGCTTAACCCTCAATGGAGTTCATGAAAAATTTACAAAAAATTTTTTTGCTAAGTTCATGTTTCCTTCAATACTGCGACCTGACGGCCCCTGAAATTCTGAAATATTATGTAACAGTATTGTAGCGTGTTTCATGCGCTATCAAAAAAACATAAATAAAATGTGGCTAAATGGTCTCTACTTAGAGAAATTTTCATCTGAAATCGCTCGGGTACCGAAATCTTAGGAGGAAAAGTTGGCTGCTGGCTAATTGTGAACTCCCACAGCTGAAATTAGCCAAAACTCTTATCAGTTAATCTAGGTCTATACATATTCTATCAAATTTAGTCATTTAAGATAAGGCTTCATGCCGTTTTAACCCTAAACTTTCCACACAAACAAAACTAGTGAAAGTGTTCAACCTTAAAACACACCATGCTCGATTACGACCTGTAGGCCCCTGAAATACTGAAGTTTTTAGGTTTTATTCTGTAGAATGATACCTAGTCTATCTAAAAAATATAGTGAGAATGTGGCTAAACGATTTCTTAACCTTCAATTGAGTTCATGAAAAATGTACAAAAAAAATTTTTGCCAAGTTCATTTTTCCTTCAATACTGCGACCTGACGGCCCCTGAAATTCTGAAATATTATGTAACAGTATTGTAGCGTGTTTCATGCGCTATCAAAAAAACATAGTTAAAATGTGGCTAAATGGTCTCTACTTAGAGAAATTTTCATCTGAAATCGCTCGGGTACCGAAATCTTAGGAGGAAAAGTTGGCTGCTGGCTAATTGTGAACTCCCACAGCTGAAATTAGCCAAAACTCTTATCAGTTAATCTAGGTCTATACATATTCTATCAAAGTTAGTCATTTAAGATAAGGCTTCGCGCCGTTTTAACCTTAAACTTTCCACACAAACAAAACTAGTGAAAGTGCTCAACCTTAAAACACACCATGCTCGATTACGACCTGTAGGCCCCTGAAATACTGAAGCTTTTAGATTTTATTCTGTAGAATGATACCGAGTCTATCTAAAAACTATAGTGAGAATGTGGCTTAACGATTGCTTAACCCTCAATGGAGTTCATGAAAAATTTACAAAAAAATTTTTTGCTAAGTTCATTTTTCCTTCAATACTGCGACCTGACGGCCCCTGAAATTCTGAAATATTATGTAACAGTATTGTAGCGTGTTTCATGCGCTTTAAAAAAAACATAGTTAAAGTGTGGCTAAATGGTCTCTACTTAGAGAAATTTTCATCTGAAATTGCTCGGGTACCGAAATCTTAGGAGGAAAAGTTGGCTGCTGGCTAATTGTGAACTCCCACAGCTGAAATTAGCCAAAAATCTAAACATGTAGTCTAGGTCTATACATATTCTATCAAAGTTAGTCATTTAAGATAAGGCTTCATGCCGTTTTAACCCTAAACTCTCCACACAAACAAAACTAGTGAAAGTGCTCAACCTTAAAACACACCATGTTCGATTTCGACCTGTAGGCCCCTGAAATACTGAAGTTTTTAGGTTTTATTCTGTAGAATGATACCTATTCTATCTAAAAAATATAGTGAGAATGTGGCTAAACGATTGCTTAACCCTCAATTGAGTTCATGAAAAATTTACAAAAAAAATTTTTGCCAAGTTCATGTTTCCTTCAATACTGCGACCTGACTAATAGGTGTGATTTAGTTGAATATTTAAATTGGTGCCACGCAATGAATAACAATAAGATTAATGATGAGTCAAAAACGATGACACCCATTTTTCTTTGTTGTGCACATTTTATCAAAATGATGACCAACGATGTAAATAAAATCTGTTCAACGAATAAAAACGAGTTAAAAGATATTTTAGCTCAATTCACGTTATGTGAAAACATCACAGAGTTTGACAATTTTGTCAAAAACTTGTTCATTTTGACAAATTCTCAAATAATGTCTGACGAAACTTATAATGCCCTAGAAAATTTGAGGCCATCTGATAAAGATTTTCACATAGATTTAACTGCTTTGCAAGAATTCATAAATTTGGAAACAAATGAGACCGAAACTGTAGCTCAGTATCAAAGTAGCCCTTTTTATGTTAGATCGAAAGAAAACTCTAAATCTGTCCAAATAGACTATGACTGTGATGGGGAAAAAAATGAATTTTATAATCCTGAATTATGGAATGTCATTCTGAAAAAATATCTATGGCTGGCACCTCTTTGGACAAATTTGATAAAGAAAAAAAGAACAAGTAATGCACTAGTTGAAAACTACTTTGGACAACTCAAAACATTAACTCTTCATGGACAAAAGAATCTAAAATGCACACAGTTCATGAGAAAAGTAAGGTCTGAAATATTAGCTGTTTCCAAAGAAAGTTTAAATAAAATTCCAAAAAATAGACTCACAAAACCATTAAAATTAGAAAATGAGGAAGACCAGTGGAACAAAAAAACAAAAAAAGAGTTTAGCCATTTTGACGGTAGATATTTAAAAAGAAAAAAAATTTGTTATGACAAGGAGGCTAACGAAAATTTATGGCAATGTGCATACTGCGGGCATGGATCATCACAAATTGACGTTCTAACTGATTGGATCCAGTGTGATGGGTGCGATAGATGGATTCATCGTTCTTGTTCTTCGGAAGATGATGATGTGCATACGATTGAATCGTTTGAATGTCGCGTTTGTAAGCTATTGTCTAATAATGATGATGCTCCGGTTATTATCAACTCTATTAAAAAACAAATTAATGAACCCAGAGTAGAATTATTGCCCAACGGATTAGTTTCTGATATTAATTATTATAAAAAATACAAAGATGAACGCGGGTATGTGGTATGTGTTACAAACGTACCACATACTATCCAAGAACTATTGATAGATGATTTTGCGACGTTAGAAAAGGGCGTTTACATATCAAGTTTTGTTATTGACCACTGCTTACACTTGCTAAATGATGGAGGCAAGTTTCAAATATTTAATGTAGAACTTGCATCAATTATATTTGGAAACAGATGCCTTGAAAATTATAGTAACGTACAATTAGATATCAGCAAAAAAATTGTATTCCCGATATGTTTAAACCTGCACTACACCATGGCTATAGTTTGCTTAAAAAATAAAACTTTAACAATAATAGACCCAATTGGCAATGCCGTTCTCAGAAAACAGCTATATTTCACAAAAATAATGCTTTTATTGCGCCAAAAAAAGATGGACGATACGATTTTTAACATACTAACACCAGACCATGTTTACCAAAAAGACGACTATAATTGCGGAGCTGTCATTGTACGCATTTTCGAAGCTATGGCTCGAAATGAAGATATGTGTTTGGATATTGATTTTGACTCCTACAGGTTAAAAATGAAGACCATGTTAGTCAGAAATAGCGAAAATATGACTAATTTATGTTTATCCTGCGGAACTTGTATTCAAGAAGAAACAGCCTATCAATGCCAGACGTGTTTAAGATTAACGCACAAACGTTGCATGTTTAGTCGTAAACAAATACAACGTCAAAAACTTACAATTTCATCGACATGCCAACATGTATGTTATCTATGCAGGCACTATAAACGTTTACATGCATCCAAAAGGCGCTCTACTCGTAATTAGTTATTAAAAATAAAATAAACCATTAAGTCTTATAAATGTTAGAATACATTTCATTTAAACGAATACTCTTCTAAATCCTAGCATATAATTTAAGTTAATACATTTAATATCGTATAAAAATGTGTATTTTATTTGTATAAATATGTGCCGAAGAGTTTTTTGCACAAATATCCCAAACAACAAAATACTCTCATTTGTTTTCTATAATGTTTTGATTCTATTTAATTACTGAAAATACAAAAACGTTAGAAAAGTATTGTTAGTTATATTGTTAAATTAATATTTAAAATTGTAAATGTGAAGTTGGTACAACAACAATAAATGTATTTAATTACATTACATAATACATTCCTATATTTATATTATATTTACACATGACATAAATTATGAACAAATAAATAGATGTAACAAATTAGCTCATCCAGTGTATTACATTTACTTATTTAAAATAATCTCATTAGTCCTTTGGTTACATTAAAAAAATTATATTTACTCGTATTCTCAGACAACAAAATACTGTCATTTGTTTTTATATTTAAGTTTTTTTCTACTTAAGTGCTTAAAATACATACATACATGTACACCAAATATTGTAACTGTTACTTTGTTATATTTCAATTTGATATCGTAAATGTGTTTTTTTTTTTGAGAAAATAGTTATTTAAATACCTACTCGGAAAATTGTATTTAAACTTTCGTATCATGCGTTAAAAACTAGTTTTAAGTAAATATAACTAAATCAAAGCAAATAAGCATTTTCATTATTTGTCTATGTGGCGATCTTATAGTTAATATAGCATAACTTGCCTCGTGGCTTAGTGGGTAGCAGCTCTGCCTGCGAAGCCGAGGGTCGTGGGTTCGATTCCCACCCAGTGCAAATATTTGTGTAATGAATTCAAATGTTTGCACTGTGTCTGGATGTTTCTATGTACAATAAGTATGTATTTAAAACTATATAAGTATTATATAAGTATATATAAGTATCAGCTATCTGGCCGCCATCGTACAACCTTTGCTTAGTTTCGTGTCAGATGGTGTTGTGTGATTGGTGGACGTGGACAATCCACGTCCACCAATATTTATAATTATTATTTATCCCAAATTACTACTTACATAAAATATGTATGGGACTATACCAAGATTGTTGGCTAGTTTTAGCTGTGGGAGGTCACAATAAGCAAGCACCCAACTTTTCCGCCTAAGATTTCGGTACCCGAGAAATTTCAGATGAAAATTTCTCCAACTAAAAACCATTTAGGCGCATTTCAGCTATGTTTATTTGATAGTGCACTCAACACGCTCCAATATTGTGAAATAATATTTCAGAATTTCAGGGGCCGTCAGGTCGCAGTATTGAAGGAAACATGAACTTGGCAAAAATTTTTTTTTTACATTTTTCATGAACTCAATTGAGGGTTAAGCAATCGTTTAGCCACATTCTCACTATATTTTTTAGATAGACTAGGTATCATTCTACAGAATTAAAACCTAAAAGCTTCAGTATTTCAGGGGCCTACAGGTCGTAATCGAGCATGCTGTGTTTTAAGGTTGAACACTTTCACTAGTTTTGTTTGTGTGGAGAGTTTAGGGTTAAAACGGCATGAAGCCTTATCTTACATGACTAATTTTGATAGAATATGTATAGACCTAGACTAAATGTTTAGATTTTTGGCTAATTTCAGCTGTGGGAGTTTACAATTAGCCAGCAGCCAACTTTTCCTCTTAAGATTTCGGTACCCGAGCGATTTCAGATGAAAATTTCTCTAAGTAGAGACCATTTAGCCACATTTTAACTATGTTTTTTTGATAGCGCATGAAACACGCTACAATACTGTGACATAATATTTCAGAATTTCAGGGGCCGTCAGGTCGCAGTATGGAAGGAAACATGAAATTGGCAAAAAAATTTTTTGTAAATTTTTCATGAACTCAATTAAGGGTTAAGAAATCGTTTAGCCACATTCTCACTATAGGTTTTAGATAGACTAAGTATCATTCTACAGAATAAAACCTAAAAACTTCAGTATTTCAGGGGCCTACAGGTCGTAATCGAGCATGGTGTGTTTTAAGGTTGAGCACTTTCACTAGTTTTGTTTGTGTGGAAAGTTTAGGGTTAAAACGGCATGAAGCCTGATCTTAAATGACTGACTTTGATAGAATATGTATAGACCTAGATTAAATGTTAAGATTTTGAACTAATTTCTGCTGTGGGAGTTCACAATAAGCCAGCAGTCAACTTTTCCTCCAAAGATTTCGGTACCCGAGCGATTTCAGATGAACATTTATCTGAGTAGAAACCATTTAGCCACATTTTAACTACGTTTTTTTGATAGCGCATAAAACGCGCTACAATACTGTTTCATAATATTTCAGTATTTCAGGGGCCTACAGGTCGTAATCGAGCATGGTGTGTTTTAAGGTTGAGCACTTTCACTAGTTTTGTTTGTGTGGAAAGTTTAGGGTTAAAACGGCATGAAGCCTGATCTTAAATGACTAACTTTGATAGAATATGTATAGACCTAGACTAAATGTATAGATTTTTGTCTAATTTCAGCTGTGGGAGTTCACAATTAGCCAGCAGCCAACTTTTCCTCCTAAGATTTCGGTACCCGAGCAATTTCAGATGAAAATTTCTCTAAGTAGAGACCATTAAGCCACATTTTAACTATGTTTTTTTGATAGCGCATGAAACACGCTACAATACTGTTACATAATATTTCAGAATTTCAGGGGCCGTCAGGTCGCAGTATTGAAGGAAACATGAACTTAGCAAAAAATTGTTTTGTAAATTTTTCATGAACTCCATTGAGGGTTAAGCAATCGTTAAGCCACATTCTTACTATAGTTTTTAGATAGACTAGGTATCATTCTACAGAATAAAATCTAAAAACTTCAGTATTTCAGGGGCCTACAGGTCGTAATCGAGCATGGTGTGTTTTAAGGTTGAGCACTTTCACTAGTTTTGTTTGTGTGGAGAGTTTAGGGTTAAAACGGCATGAAACCTTATCTTAAATGACTAACTTTGATAGAATATGTATAGACCTAGACTAAATGTATAGATTTTTGTCTAATTTCAGCTGTGGGAGTTCACAATTAGCCAGCAGCCAACTTTTCCTCTTAAGATTTCGGTACCCGAGCGATTTCAGATGAAAATTTCTCTAAGTAGAGACCATTTAGCCACATTTTAACTATGTTTTTTTGATAGCGCATGAAACACGCTACAATACTGTTACATAATATTTCAGAATTTCAGGGGCCGTCAGGTCGCAGTATTGAAGGAAAAATGAACTTGGCAAAAATTTTTTTTGTACATTTTTCATGAACTCAATTGAGGGTTAAGAAATCGTTTAGCCACATTCTCACTATATTTTTTAGATAGACTAGGTATCATTCTACAGAATAAAACCTAAAAACTTCAGTATTTCAGGGGCCTACAGGTCGTAATCGAGCATGGTGTGTTTTAAGGTTGAGCACTTTCACTAGTTTTGTTTGTGTGGAGAGTTTAGGGTTAAAACGGCATGAAGCCTTATCTTAAATGACTAACTTTGATAGAATATGTGTAGACCTAGATTAACTGATAAGAGTTTTGGCTAATTTCAGCTGTGGGAGTTCACAATTAGCCAGCAGCCAACTTTTCCTCCTAAGATTTCGGTACCCGAGCGATTTCAGATGAAAATTTCTCTAAGTAGAGACCATTTAGCCACATTTTAACTATGTTTTTTTGATAGCGCATGAAACACGCTACAATACTGTTACATAATATTTCAGAATTTCAGGGGCCGTCAGGTCGCAGTATGGAAGGAAACATGAACTTGGCAAAAAAATTTTTTGTCAATTTTTCATGAACTCAATTGAGGGTTAAGAAATCGTTTAGCCACATTCTCACTATAGTTTTTAGATAGACTAAGTATCATTCTACAGAATAAAACTTAAAAACTTCAGTATTTCAGGGGCCTACAGGTCGTAATCGAGCTTGGTGTGTTTTAAGGTTGAGCACTTTCACTAGTTTTGTTTGTGTGGAGAGTTTAGGGTTAAAACGGCATGAAGCCTTATCTTAAATGACTAACTTTGATAGAATATGTATAGACCTAGACTAAATGTTTAGATTTTTGGCTAATTTCAGCTGTGGGAGTTTACAATTAGCCAGCAGCCAACTTTTCCTCTTAAGATTTCGGTACCCGAGCGATTTCAGATGAAAATTTCTCTTAGTAGAGACCATTTAGCCACATTTTAACTATGTTTTTGATAGCGCATGAAACACGCTACAATACTGTTACATAATGTTTCAGAATTTCAGGGGCCGTCAGGTCGCATTATTGAAGGAAAAATGAACTTGGCAAAAATTTTTTTTGTACATTTTTCATGAACTCAATTGAGGGTTAAGAAATCGTTTAGCCACATTCTCACTATATTTTTTAGATAGACTAGGTATCATTCTACAGAATCAAACCTAAAAACTTTAGTATTTCAGGGGCCTACAGGTCGTAATCGAGCATGGTGTGTTTTAAGGTTGAGCACTTTCACTAGTTTTGTTTGTGTGGAGAGTTTAGGGTTAAAACGGCATGAAGCCTTATCTTAAATGACTAACTTTGATAGAATATGTGTAGACCTAGATTAACTGATAAGAGTTTTGGCTAATTTCAGCTGTGGGAGTTCACAATTAGCCAGCAGCCAACTTTTCCTCCTAAGATTTCGGTACCCGAGCGATTTCAGATGAAAATTTCTCTAAGTAGAGACCATTTAGCCACATTTTAACTATGTTTTTTTGATAGCGCATGAAACACGCTACAATACTGTTACATAATATTTCAGAATTTCAGGGGCCGTCAGGTCGCAGTATTGAAGGAAACATGAACTTGGCAAAAATTTTTTTTTTACATTTTTCATGAACTCAATTGAGGGTTAAGCAATCGTTTAGCCACATTCTCACTATATTTTTTAGATAGACTAGGTATCATTCTACAGAATTAAAACCTAAAAGCTTCAGTATTTCAGGGGCCTACAGGTCGTAATCGAGCATGCTGTGTTTTAAGGTTGAACACTTTCACTAGTTTTGTTTGTGTGGAGAGTTTAGGGTTAAAACGGCATGAAGCCTTATCTTACATGACTAATTTTGATAGAATATGTATAGACCTAGACTAAATGTTTAGATTTTTGGCTAATTTCAGCTGTGGGAGTTTACAATTAGCCAGCAGCCAACTTTTCCTCTTAAGATTTCGGTACCCGAGCGATTTCAGATGAAAATTTCTCTAAGTAGAGACCATTTAGCCACATTTTAACTATGTTTTTTTGATAGCGCATGAAACACGCTACAATACTGTGACATAATATTTCAGAATTTCAGGGGCCGTCAGGTCGCAGTATGGAAGGAAACATGAAATTGGCAAAAAAAATTTTTGTAAATTTTTCATGAACTCAATTGAGGGTTAAGAAATCGTTTAGCCACATTCTCACTATAGGTTTCAGATAGACTAAGTATCATTCTACAGAATAAAACCTAAAAACTTCAGTATTTCAGGGGCCTACAGGTCGTAATCGAGCATGGTGTGTTTTAAGGTTGAGCACTTTCACTAGTTTTGTTTGTGTGGAAAGTTTAGGGTTAAAACGGCATGAAGCCTGATCTTAAATGACTGACTTTGATAGAATATGTATAGACCTAGATTAAATGTTAAGATTTTGAACTAATTTCTGCTGTGGGAGTTCACAATAAGCCAGCAGTCAACTTTTCCTCCAAAGATTTCGGTACCCGAGCGATTTCAGATGAACATTTATCTGAGTAGAAACCATTTAGCCACATTTTAACTACGTTTTTTTGATAGCGCATAAAACGCGCTACAATACTGTTTCATAATATTTCAGTATTTCAGGGGCCTACAGGTCGTAATCGAGCATGGTGTGTTTTAAGGTTGAGCACTTTCACTAGTTTTGTTTGTGTGGAAAGTTTAGGGTTAAAACGGCATGAAGCCTGATCTTAAATGACTAACTTTGATAGAATATGTATAGACCTAGACTAAATGTATAGATTTTTGTCTAATTTCAGCTGTGGGATTTCACAATTAGCCAGCAGCCAACTTTTCCTCCTAAGATTTCGGTACCCGAGCAATTTCAGATGAAAATTTCTCTAAGTAGAGACCATTTAGCCACATTTTAACTATGTTTTTTTGATAGCGCATGAAACACGCTACAATACTGTTACATAATATTTCAGAATTTCAGGGGCCGTCAGGTCGCAGTATTGAAGGAAACATGAACTTAGCAAAAAATTGTTTTGTAAATTTTTCATGAACTCCATTGAGGGTTAAGCAATCGTTAAGCCACATTCTCACTATAGTTTTTAGATAGACTAGGTATCATTCTACAGAATAAAATCTAAAAACTTCAGTATTTCAGGGGCCTACAGGTCGTAATCGAGCATGGTGTGTTTTAAGGTTGAGCACTTTCACTAGTTTTGTTTGTGTGGAGAGTTTAGGGTTAAAACGGCATGAAGCCTTATCTTAAATGACTAACTTTGATAGAATATGTATAGACCTAGACTAAATGTATAGATTTTTGTCTAATTTCAGCTGTGGGAGTTCACAATTAGCCAGCAGCCAACTTTTCCTCTTAAGATTTCGGTACCCGAGCGATTTCAGATGAAAATTTCTCTAAGTAGAGACCATTTAGCCACATTTTAACTATGTTTTTTTGATAGCGCATGAAACACGCTACAATACTGTTACATAATATTTCAGAATTTCAGGGGCCGTCAGGTCGCAGTATGGAAGGAAACATGAACTTGGCAAAAAAATTTTTTGTCATATTTCATGAACTCAATTGAGGGTTAAGAAATCGTTTAGCCACATTCTCACTATAGTTTTTAGATAGACTAAGTATCATTCTACAGAATAAAACTTAAAAACTTCAGTATTTCAGGGGCCTACAGGTCGTAATCGAGCTTGGTGTGTTTTAAGGTTGAGCACTTTCACTAGTTTTGTTTGTGTGGAGAGTTTAGGGCTAAAACAGCATGAAGCCTTATCTTAAATGACTAACTTTGATAGAATATGTATAGACCTAGACTAAATGTTTAGATGTTTGGCTAATTTCAGCTGTGGGAGTTTACAATTAGCCAGCAGCCAACTTTTCCTCTTAAGATTTCGGTACCCGAGCGATTTCAGATGAAAATTTCTCTAAGTAGAGACCATTTAGCCACATTTTAACTATGTTTTTTTGATAGCGCATGAAACACGCTACAATACTGTTACATAATATTTCAGAATTTCAGGGGCCGTCAGGTCGCAGTATTGAAGGAAAAATGAACTTGGCAAAAATTTTTTTTGGACATTTTTCATGAACTCAATTGAGGGTTAAGCAATCGTTTAGCCACATTCTCACTATATTTTTTAGATAGACTAGGTATCATCCTACAGAATAAAACCTAAAAACTTCAGTATTTCAGGGGCCTACAGGTCGTAATCGAGCATGGTGTGTTTTAAGGTTGAGCACTTTCACTAGTTTTGTTTGTGTGGAAAGTTTAGGGTTAAAACGGCATGAAGCCTGATCTTAAACGACTAACTTTGATAGAATATGTATAGACCTAGACTAAATGTTTAGATTTTTGGCTAATTTCAGCTGTGGGAGTTCACAATTAGCCAGCAGCCAACTTTTCCTCCTAAGATTTCGGTACCCGAGCAATTTCAGATGAAAATTTCTCTAAGTAGAGACCATTTAGCCACATTTTAACTATGTTTTTTTGATAGCGCATGAAACACGCTACAATACTGTTACATAATATTTCAGAATTTCAGGGGCCGTCAGGTCGCAGTATTGAAGGAAAAATGAACTTGGCAAAAAATTTTTTTGTACATTTTTCATGAACTCAATTGAGGGTTAAGCAATCGTTTAGCCACATTCTCACTATATTTTTTAGATAGACTAGATATCATTCTACAGAATAAAACCTAAAAACTTCAGTATTTCAGGGGCCTACAGGTCGTAATCGAGCATGGTGTGTTTTAAGGTTGAGCACTTTCACTAGTTTTGTTTGTGTGGAAAGTTTAGGGTTAAAACGGCATGAAGCCTGATCTTAAATGACTGACTTTGATAGAATATGTATAGACCTAGATTAAATGTTAAGATTTTGAACTAATTTTTGCTGTGGGAGTTCACAATAAGCCAGCAGTCAACTTTTCCTCCAAAGATTTCGGTACCCGAGCGATTTCAGATGAACATTTATCTGAGTAGAAACCATTTAGCCACATTTTAACTACGTTTTTTTGATAGCGCATAAAACGCGCTATAATACTGTTTCATAATATTTCAGAATTTCAGGGGCCGTCAGGTCGCAGTATTGAAGGAAATGTGGACTTGGCGAAAAAAGTGTGCCTGGGTTTTTTTAGTTTTTTGGTTTGTTTCTGAGCTTTATCAAATTATAAGTATTGAGTTTCACCATTTTTATTTAATGCTCTAAAGCAGAAGCATAAGATTCATTGATTTAAGCAAATTTTACAAAAAATACCATTTTAATTTGGTCGGATAATACGGCAGAAACTTTTGGCTGCCAACTTCACACCGGTAACCCAGACACATAGAATGTTTGTATTCAGCAAACAAATTTTTGGCCGTGGGTGAAAATCGAACCCATGACCTCCGGCTCCACGGGCAAATCTACTACCAACTAAACTATAATGCCAATCAGATTAAGTCAAGATAACCGAGGTTTCTAGTATAATTGTTTTTGGCGCACGAAATATCATAGGTATCATACTGTATTACTCACAAAGTAAAGAAGTAATGCGTTGTAGTAAGTTAACTTTTGTTTATTGACGATTTCTTAACAAGACACTCGACTTTTACAACGATATTCCAGTATTCGCTCTTAACTGAAACAACACAAGGTTTATTTTTGTCGATCAGTTGGTGATTACCTTGGGGGTACGAAAGAATAGATATGGGGTCCGATTCTGGCGATAGAATTCCTTTGATTCGAAGCCCATAACGGACCCCAACGTATATTTGGACAGCAACCTGAGAGGTCTGAAGTGGGCCCGTGGTTTATAATTACTATAATTTGACGGCAGATGAAGAAATCTCAATCTTATATGGTTCGTTAACAAATGCTGTAAAGAACACCTTTAAATTTTTCTGTGTCTGGGTGTTTCTATGCATCATAAGTATGTATTTACGATTATATAAGTATTATATCATCTGTCGGGCTCCCATAATATGTTTCAGTGTCAAGTTTTCCTTAGTTTGGGGCCAGTTAGTGTTGTGTGAGGTATGTCCAATAATATATATTATTATTTGTTATATCAAGTTTATGTATTATTGGAATTAGCTAGCAATATTGTTATTAAATGATTAGGTAAACATGATAATTCCCTAAGAACCAACCTCTGCATTTACTCATGTGTGCTTATTCAAGGCTATATAATCTATCCAAATTCAAAATTTTATCTCATTCCGTTCAGTTCTTACGACATGCTTGAGTAACTGCCATCCAAACATATTTTTAAATGCACGTCCAGTGCGGATGTGTCCCGCGTTTTGCGTTTTATTAAAAACACGATGAGCAGTGTATGATGTATGGTAGGAGTCGTTAAATAAATCGAAATATGAATTTAGGACTAGGGGATTTAAAACACACACTATACACTGAAGTGCGGTTCTATGAGTACAAGTTTAAATAAAATTATTCTAAAGCTTATTAACACAATTATCATCGCGTTGGGAACTCTCATTTATCGAAATCTGTAAAAAATACCACTGACCACTGTAATTAAGAATCCTGACTAAATCCTGTGATTTGACTTCCATAGTTTGGCTTTACTGGGTTTGTGGCTAGACAGTGTTGAATAAAAAAGTGTCGACCAATACTTATTTATTTATAATCCTACTGGAATAGGACACTGCTAACTACGCTAACTACTAATAGAGTAGGTAGTGATATCCTATTTATCGTTAATTGTAAAATGTACAGATATTATAGTCTTTTTTATATTGACATGTATTTGACACAGCGATTTTATATAATTTTCAGGACCCAAGATCATGTTCAGGGGATATGTGTAGCTGTGTGACTGATGTGGTACTTGCAACGCCAATCACGTTTCTACCGAATTAAATTAATTAAGTAAACTATAGGTCGTCCTGTGGTCGAAATTCAACCATAATTTAAATAAACAAAAGAATATGCGTGTGTGTGTCAAATGCATGGTACTGTGTGTAATGCATTTTTATTATTTTATATATGCGCTGTGCCTGGGTGTTTCTATATGGAACAAGTTTTCATTTACAACTATATCACTATCATATCAGCTATCTGGCCGCCATAGTACAGGCTTTGCTTAGTTTGGGGTCAGATGGTGATGTGTCTCATGTGTCTGAATTGTCCGGCAATTTTTAGGGTTCCGTAAAACGTAAAAACGGAACCCTTATAGATTCGTCATGTCTGTCTGTCTGTCTGTCTGTCTGTCTGTCTGTCTGTCTGTCTGTCCGTCCGTATGTCTAGGTCATAGGTCTTAAAAAATGATGTTGAGGTTTCTAATATAGTTTTTGTCTACACTGAATAACTTACGCGAGAGACGCTTCCAAAGTGGTAAAATGTGTGTCCCCCCCCCTCTAACTTCTAAAGTAAGAGAATGAAAAAACTAAAAAAAGTATATGATGTACATTACCATGAAAACTACCAACGAAAATTAGTTTGAACTCGATCTGATGAGTAGTTTTTTTTTAGTACGTCATAAATACACTATTATTAAAACTTCGATCAAAGTTACAACGAACTACAAGAACTATGTATACTATGTATATTATGTTACTTGCTGGAACGGAACCCTTCATAGGCGAGTCCAACTCGCACTTGGCTACTTTATTATTTCATTGATTTACTAAATGCATTTTTATGCATAATAAAAAAAACTTTTAGCAGTCCCATCATTATAACATGTAATCAAGGACAGGAAAGTAATATAAATATTTTGTTTTATCAAATACCTAGTAATCACGTTAACAGTTGTATTATATTGGATAATAATAATTGTTTGAGACCGAAATGCCGGTTACTAAGAAGTCTTGATTATATCGATTGCTTACTTAATGTGTAATCCGGATTATATTGAAATGCTTACAATACACATATTTAAGTAAGCGAGTTTTATAGAATTAGTTAATATTATTCAACGAATGATTTGGATTTTTAACGGATTTTTAATCGGCAACTGTTAATCTGTTTTTTTTTTAACGGAATTTAAACGATACTTTAGACTACTTATTATACTTTTTTACAAGATAGTTAAAATGAAACAAAATTTTTTTTTAAATAAATGTTAAAGCACACTTCAACTTGAAATAAAAATCTTCGAAATTGTTTGACTTTCTATTTGTTTTTTTTTTAATTACCGCTACTAATGTAAAATATCTTAAACAAATTATTAGGTATAATTTTGTGTCAGCGAATTACGTATTTACTAACTTGTTTGTAACATTTTTGAACGAAATAAAAACGTTTAATTTCAAACAGAGCGTTTTGCGAAAATGTGCGTAATGCCTGAGTACATCCCTGTACACGGTGATGGAAAAATAGCGTTTTAAAGAGGTAATTTTTCACGGATCACGCGCGCAAGGCGAGGTCCGATGATTTACCGGCAGCGAGTGCGCACGATATCTGTTTGATATATTGCTTTATTAACCTATCCCAATTTGGTGTTCAATGTAAAGCTGGGGTTTTTAAAGTAAAGATTAGAAAGTCTGTAAAGATTATTTTTGTAATGACAAAGGTCACGGACCCCGGAGTCTGTGGAGTGTTTAAATTAAATAAAAAAAAAATAAAAAAAAAAGCTGGGGTACTGGGTCTCGAATACTTGCTCAAATCACGAAAAAAATCTTAAACAAAAAAAAAAGGTAAGTAGTAGATAGAATTAATGAATGAAAACTCTTTATTGTTCAGACCTTAAAATAGTACATAAAACATAGATAGATACTATGCCTACTTAATTTATTTTTCAAGTATTTAATTTATTTTTCTCTTTTGAGTGCATATTTCTGGTTTTGAAGTCTGTTTAATTTTTTTGTCTAAAACAGCATATTACTGACCTATATGTCAATTTTTTGTAAAGTAAATTTGGAAATGTTTACAACTTGTAGTCCTATTCGTAATTCAAAGTTAGGATTTTTGGCCAATTTTGTTGCTCAATCACGTCAGATCAGTTGAATTTCAAGGGATCCTGTTGAAATTTGGTACACACATATTATGAACAAAAAACCTAAAATTTGCATTTGTTTTAGTAGTACGAGTAGTAAGGACATAATTATCTCCTATTAAAACGACTACGTTTAATTTTTTTTTAAAAGTCGTTGAAATTTTATTTCACATAATTCATATTCTCCGAAAAAACAAAAACAGACTTCAATTATAAATTAAATTCAGACACACGACCAAATTTCATAAGAATATCAATAACACTAAATCGTCTACATGAAAGCAAATGTTAGTTTTTTGTTGATATTTCGAAAATTAAAAGGGGCCACCTCGGAACTTTGATTTACCAAAAAAAAAACGTTTGTCTGTAAAGTCGGTTTACTGACGATAGAACGTGACAACGTCTTAAGAAAATACTGATGGAATGGTAGCATTTTTCAAAAGAAATTTTTAATTTCTTTTGTTTAATAGGTTTGTATGTAAAAAGTAATCATAGTAATAAAAAGTAGAATTTAGTCATTTTCAATCAAAACAATGCAAAAAAGCTTTTAGATGCCGGGGATCGAACCCGGGGCATTTCACATGCAAAGCGAACGCTCTACCACTGAACTACATCCCCGCTTGAACTACTGGTCGAAATAATTAATATAACTGTAACAAACATGCGGCGAGGTAACGACCGACGGTAACGGTACATGACGTCATGTTTTGTGGGCGTGCAGCCGGCTTCATCGAATTATAAGACGTTATCACGGCAAAAAGAACCATAAAATATAGCCTACAAAGTAAAATAGGCTGAATCCAAATTAACTATCCCTGATCGGCGGCATTTATTTCAAATGTATCACCACGTGACTTACCACGTTGATTTTACAAATGATAAACAAAGGTTAAATTAACTTATCGAATTTTCCTGTAGACCGCAGGAAGTGGTCGTGTGCTATCAAAATGTCTTAATTAAAGTTGACCGGTACAATCGTATTAAGCAGTAATTACACCGACGCGACGGAAAAAAACAAAGTAATGACGGGACAACGTGAAATACTGATAAAAGAAAGTAAAACCCATTGTAATAACCTCTATAAATAACTAATATGATATATCAACTGCTGCCGTAAGATCGGAAATAGAATACCAAAGGAATTTTTGTATACTTACCTAAGTTATTTTAGTTTTTGACAAAATAATTCTTGTTTCAGAGACGAGAGGACTAAACGAATTTACATAATAGTATCAGTTTGTTTAAAGAAAAAACAAATATATGAGCTTCTTAGCCATGTAATTATTATAAAAAAAGTCTGAAAATGAAATCTAGTTTGATCTATTTTAGTATGTGAACCGATATCAAAATTTTCAATGATTTCGATTAATACATATAATAAATGTTAAAGTTTAGATGTTTTTTGCTCAATCGCGTCGAAAAGGCTAAACGCATCATGTTGGCATTTAGAACACAAACAAATAGTTCATGGCATAGCACATAAGTAGGCAATTTTTTACCACGGGAAAATGACGGGAACGGACTACCGCCTAGCTAATACTGTCTTAGCTTTGATATTGTTATCTCTTTTCTTTTCGCTTGAAATGATAGAGACAGCAATACCAAAGCAATAGCCGATTCAGTTAGGTGGTAGAAGGGCTGGAGCTAAGCGGTTAAAACCGCGGGCGTTCTGGGCCTAGTACTGCCACAGTATAAAGAAAACTACCAGTAGTTCATCGCCTTTGATCTTGGGAGAGACGCCGATAATGTCTAGACAAGGGTAGGGTTGTCGCAAACAAAAAAATAACGTGGCACCAAAACAAAATTAAAAAATATGGAAGACGTCAGCCCTGAGCCGCGCTCCTGCAATTCTCACATTGTAATGTAAGCAATGCAGGAGTGCGCTTCCCGCGTCTCACCCCGCACGCCCCGCAGCTGCGAGTAATGCTGCGAGCTGCCAAACTAAGCATATCTTGTTTTATAGTAGTATTAATATACAACTTATATAGTCAGGTTTATGATACGTAGCAACACCTAATCACTGAATTTGAAAAAAAACATTGTTTTTAACGAATAGATTCAGTATCGCCATTGGGAGCGATTATTAGGAAATGTATTATAAGGAATTTTAAGAAATTAAAATCCTAGTACAGAAATTATCTTAGATTAGGCTCCTGGCTCAGTTTATATCTTAGAATCTATATGGTAGATTGAAATTTTATTTTGAAAATAAAATTTTATCTTTAACTCAGCATATCGATTGTATTGTGCGGGATTATGATATGTGGTAGACAAGAGTTCTTTTGCACTTAAATATCACGACATTACCTCCAGACGTGCTATCTATAAGGTAAAGTAAATATATTGTTGGGAGATTATGTTACTTACTAGCAACTACTTAATGTGATAATCGCGGAATTTGTACTCACAATTACTTTAATGACTCAGTTTTTACAGTAGTAATAACTAAAATGGTTATCAAATTTTAAAATTGTCAAAGGTTTTTTGCCAGTTTTGTTTTACAAACTAGACTGTGGACTGTATCTTGCCGGAATCTATTTTTGCCGGCTGATACTATATTAATGTCTTAAAAATGGTTTGGTCTAGGTAAACGCTCGCCATCATAGATCATAACGAAGCTTTATACTAGGCTTGATGGCGATTAAACAACAGTAAATCAAAATTTTAAAAAATGTGACCGTTGGTTTAAATTTGAAGAGCTCTATCTCTATCTGACTGTGACATAGATCTGGATAAATAGAATAATCAGAACTTACAGTGTCAACAACAAAATTTCGTAACCATTTTTGTTATATTTTTTGCTACAATGAGTTTGAGGAAAAGACGCTTTAAACCCGCTACAATTATTTATTTGTACAAAAACCTGAGAAAAATAATAGCCAAGATTATTTGTACCTACTTGTTGTATTTTAGTAGCAACTTCACCGTAGCCTTCATTGAAAACTTTACGTCTTATCGACAGGTCGTTGACCTAGGGTTTATTGTTTGATAGTTTGTTCTTTGGCTCCATAGGTACTAACTAAACGTTTAAAATTAGTATTTGGAAAGGCGGTATTGGTACATGAATAATATCCTGTAAATGGGGAAACTGTTTGACTTTATTTTAGACGTATTATTTGTTTAGATATATATACAGCTTTGGGCAGTAGTTTTTCTTTGTGGAAATTCTTGTGTACCACAAATCAAAAGTGAATTGGTTTATAGATAAAAGCACTTAATAGTAGATCGCACCATTGTCGCTAAAAATCCAATGAGTTGATGTTTACGTATATTACGATATGATGTACTTTGTGGTCCATCGTAATGTCAATAAATATAAACAAAAGAGAACTAGCAAAAAGATCGAATTAACAAATTTGCACCTAATGTAGCGAATGTGCAAAATTATATTAAAAAAAAGTTGTTTCAAATCAGAATACAAGCACAATGAGACGTGTTATTGAAAAGTGGCAACCACTGAGGGGATAACACTCTCTGCCGTCAGAAAGAAAATTAGGATGTGACCCGTCAAAACTTCAAATCCAGCCATCAAAGCAACGTTTTAGACAAGGTTTCTGGAGGGACCGAACCTTGCAGAGACTTAACGGTACAGCAAATTTAACTTGAAAATATATTTAGTTATTAAAGGAGTATATAGCTATGAATGTAATTGTCGTCTTTTCAGAAAATGCATAAAGCTAACTTTAATTAAATTACAATGACGTTTGAAACCTCCAGTTTATAGAGACTGGTAATTGTATAAATGTAAAAATTCAAGCATTTTTTGATTTTATCAAAATATCACATGATGTTGCAGTGAAATGTAGTCTACTACCCTACTTCCCCTCATATTATAAATGCGAAAGTTTAGCTGTTTGTTGCTTAAACATGTCGAATCGTCAGAATGGTTAAGATTTAGCACACGAAGTTTGGTATATATAGCACGTGTGATAATTTTTATTGCGGAAAATTTACGGAAAAGTGCACTACGCGAGTAAAATCGCATGGCCCAACTAGTAATTAATTCTGATAAAGTTTTTTATACAAAACATGGCAGTATCTCCGATGGCTGACCAAATTTTGTGCCAACGTAGAAAGCGGAAACTTTGTACTACTATGATTTGATAAAATCTGCGTTATGAATGCCATAGAACATTAAAATATCTGGGGGCACGGTAGTGCCCCCGCCAAGTCGAGCGCGAAGCAAACACTGCCGTACCATCCTTTACTGGAACCATTTCGTCGCATTTTCAGTTAAATTTACTTTGTAAGATTGGCATACTAGTGCTGAGAAAAACAAACGGAATATGATAATTATAATAAAATCGGGATACCTATACCGCATTTTTAATTTCAGTCTTCAATTTTAGAGGGATGCCGCCCCCGTCACACCTCTCTCTTATTATTTATCACATTGTCGCCAAAATTAATGGCGTACCCTCGTCAAAACATTTTTATTTTATAGAACGTCTCTGGCAGCTTAATCACATCTTTATGTTTCGAGGGAGCTAGCGCGTGTCGACTTCCATTGCAATCATAATTATTGCCACTTTTTCGCAAAATTTAATTTTTGTAACAATAATTAGGAAAATATAATAAAAACTATAATAAATACAAAAATTTGTTCTCACGGTTGTTCCATTTGACTAGTTTCTATGTCAATTTGACTGACTTTGATCAATGACTAAAAAAACAGTTTAATGGCTTGTGTAAGGCTTAAAATACGGTGGTCTGATACAAAAACAGTGCCTGCACAATACAACATAAGATAATTAATTAACAAAATAGGTCATCCTAGACACTTTTAACTAGGGAAAAGATAGTATTAATTAGTGATGTGGGTGAATATTAATTAAAGACTGTTATGTAACAAACGACCGAATAGGTATAATAATTAATAATTGTGCCTTTGCACAACATTTTAATTAATAGGATGATTCGTTATCTAATGTCAGAGGTCAGCAGGGAGGAAACAAAGAACTGATAGGACTGGTATTGTTGAAAATGGTAAAGACGAAAACTTAGAGACGATTACAACATGTTAATAAATTTTTCTGAAGGATATTGTACAAATATTATACAAATGTTTCAAATTAGTCGGATAAATGTGTGTTGTATTTTGGAAATTGTTTTCGACAGATATTTTTAAAGTAAACTAATAATTAATAAAATTAATTAATATTTAAAATTACTCACACCATTTGTATCATGGTATAGTAATTAGTTTTTTACTTTAAATTGTGTGATTTAAAAATGTTTACATAGTGTGAGCTTTTTATTAGAAGAAATTTGGTAGTATAACTTTAGAACTTTCGGGATTTCAACTCATTTTGATTCATACAACTCACTTGGTAAAATACTCAGATGAGCAAATGAGATTCGAACCCCTTTTTCAATCATTTGTGAAATGGGACCGTCTGGTTACTATGCCTTCTAGGTTTTTTCTAAACCAAAGTTTTTTAAATGATTCAAAATTGTTTTTTTAATAAAGCAACTTGTTCAAAAATTGTGAAAAATTATTTTCATTAAAATATTTTTTTAGATACCTAGATAGTGTTAAATATTTGATTTATCGTATTTTGATGTAATAAGTACAATAACAAGTGAAGGGAGAAAAAGAGAGGGACAACAGCAATGTTATAAGCTACTCGTATGTTGTTTAAGGGTCATGATATGGGTCGCGACTATAGACGAGTACATAGACGAAAGTTTTCTTACACTATCTTGTTAATTTTTGGTATACTATCTAGTTACGGGAAATTATTGGCAATTACCGCTGGATCACTAATTTAAGCTCAATTTTATCTGTTTGAGAATTATTCAAGCCACAAACATTGTCACTACTAAATACCTACATAGATTTGACGTTGCTAGAAAAAAATTGACGTAAGCATTTTAGCATTGTATAAAGCCACAAAAATGTTGGAAATCCGGCAGTTAACATTATGAGCTGAGAATCATATTACAGGGCCAGAGGCAAAATATCCTATATGTATCTCTGGGAGAGAACCGCAGGGCAGTGGCTACTCTGATTCTAGATGCATGTCTGTTTCCTCACGATGTTTTCATCGTTTTAAGTTAGCGACATTATGCACATGACTTCGAAAATACAATGGTGCGCGTGAGATTTGCACCCGGGGCTTCCGGATCGGCAGTCGCCGTTTTTTCGACTAGACCAGCCGTAATGTCTGCACTGTTATGAACAAGCATACCCATATCTCCTACTTACACAATTGAATTACATAAAAAATGATTGTAATCAATTATTCGACTTTAGCTCCACATCCTTAGAAAAGCGGTTGGTTAAAATAAATTTAAATATTCTTATGAAACCTAAAGTAACCAAGTATACACCGCCGTAGTATGAAGTTTATCACTTTGGCTGGAATAAACAGTTTTAATGACGGGAAATAGTGACAGACATTAAAAACACAATCTCATTTTAAATTAACACCATAGAATTTATCATTGTATTTTCAGTTTTAATGACCAAATGATAACCGCTGTAGCTAATTTTATTCGATTATTAACGACGTAGTACGAGTATTAACGAATATTGATAAGTTTTTCAATCGACAAAAATTTACTTAAACATTTATCCTGAGAATCATGAATGGAGTGTTTTACTAAAACGTTAAAATTTGCTGAAAAGTTACTACCATTGTACAGTTGTACTTGATGTTTGGTGGCGATGTATTCGTAGTCTACGATGGAGCACAGTTTTCTAGAAGAGACTGATTCAGTATAGATTTGAAGTACGCCTATTCTTATAATGTAGAGTAACGGGACGAATAAGACATGCGCCTGATGGTAAGCCACACAGTGCCTAGGAGCTATTTGATGTCATGAGATGAAGCATGAGATCACTGTGTAACACCAAATTGCGCTCATCACCCAGAGATTTAATATAATATGTCTCTTTCTTTTAGCTGTTAGAAGATAAATGTATTTCTTTCGTTTCTTATCTTCGATCTTTATTTTAATTTAGACGTTTTTCATTTTATAATATAAAAATGATTTTTCAATATTTTTATTGAGACTTTCGACAATCTAATTAAATATTCTTACATACAGCTACCATTTTCATGTCAATAAACCTATTCTGTCGAAATCATCATTGACTTTTAGAATTATTTTGTCTGTACCTATAACATCGATTTTTTTAACCTTGAATTCTACTGCTGGAATAGAATCTAAGAGAAAAGGTACTGTACGCCCTTCACACAGAGTCTGATTTTGATAAAATAACCGAGTGAGGATGTAAAATTTATAATTGAGAGTCGTAAATTAAGGTGACATCGACAGTTGTGACCCTTTTGAGAAGGGAGGGAATGCCAATATTTTATCGAATAGGTAATTATTTAGGTATTTGATCGGTGACGTTCCGTTGGGGAAGGAAGTGTAACTTCGTAATCTATTTCTTATATTCTCTGGGCAGGTGATTGATGGTAATTTGGAAACCACGTTTCTGGTTTCGGTATCGTTCGTAGATTAAAAAGATCTTTACAATGATTTTCTTTTTCGCGTTCATGTTGTTTTTTTTTTGTTTTTTGGGTTATTTAATTGTTAGAATTATAAAATACTAGTAATAGTAAATTAATAGTTGTAAGAAGTCAGTAAACACATATTTTTATATTTATGGTAAATATTCTAGTTATATGAGTGTCCAGATGATCAATACCACTGCACAAAAAGTTATTGTCATTTGAGTAAGTAATTTAATTTTTGAAATTATTAATCATTTTCAGTTGATTTACAACTACGCACATTTTTACAAAACTTCAACGATCAAATTTGCATGTTGTGGTTTGGGAGACAACTCAAGATACCTATCCGCCAGAACGCCAGATACATTTTGCAAAATATTGGCCCAGACGTACAGATAGACTGGCCTATTTTAGGCTATAAATGTACCAAAACTTTAGTCATAGGAGCCTGAATTTTGAACTTTAAAAATAGCTTGTACCCATTCTCAAAACACGTTTCATGATAATGGGAACGTCAGCCAGGCGCGAGGCGCCCGACTGCGATCTGTCATCGGTGAATGCGTCAAAGGGTTTGTATCGCGCGAATTAAATCAGTCAGCGGGAGCCGATTGATCGGATACCGGATTTTGCGCCGCTAGGACTCGTTTTACAACTACGTATGTATGTTACCCTGGTATCTATGTAATACTAGATGAGAGAGAACGCCTGAGTTTACTCTATTTTTCAAGTTTAACTCAGAAAATCCTACTTCCTACTATTATTATAAATGCGAAACTTTAAGATGTTTCTTGCTCAAACACGTTGGAACGCTTGAACGGATAGGGTTGACGTTTGGAACACTGAGTACCCGCAGTCTGGAATAACACATAGGCTTTTTATCGCGTGAAAATAACGGGAACAGGAATTACGAAAAACCACGGGGCTATGCTAGTTATACCTATATGCGAAAGTTTGTATGTTTGGTGCTCAATCAAGTTGAAGCGGCTGAACGGATCGCGTTGACATTTGAAACACAGATGGTTTATAAGCTGAAATTACATTACAATACGGGTACCTTGTGCTACTACCACGGGGTACTACTAGCTAGTAGTTTTATAATTTCCAAAGTTTGTGGATTTGTGTAAATGTGCATGTTTATTCCCACTTATCTTTGTAACGGCTGGAACGATTGCAATGAAATGAAATTATTGGTAAATAACCTGAATTCATACCTAGGCTATTTTTATTCTGTTAAAGTTAGGATAGTTGTTAAGCCGGATACACTAAGGGCGAAGCTAATAAACCAAAAATATGTGTGAATCGAAACACATACAACTATAGTTTACCGTTTTTTTACCAGTTTTTTTGTCATAGTGAAGGTACTCTATCTGTATGTGATGAAAAAGGAAATAAGTTGACATATCCTACCTGCATACTTTATGGTGACTTATTAATTTATACCTACAGCCAATAGGAAATTGTATTTAGGTATGCGCTTATTAAAACGTCACTAACAATATTATATAATTTCAATGTGGTTAATTGTTTGGGGAAAATTCGTTTTATGTATTAGGTAGGTACCTACTGAAGTTACATTTGTGAGTTTGAAATATTTGAATTGAAATATGGAACAAATGGTTTTACTATAATAATTGGCGGAAATCGAACGATTCGTTCAGTTTAAATAAAATGTAAAATTTATGAGAAATGAAAATCGATGATTTTCCAAATTTGTGATGTCAAATAAATGTTTCTTTATTTTTGAGTTTTTTTTTTGATACTGCGTGAAAAACTACTTTACGGTCTTTCTTTATAAACACAGTATGACAATAAATGAATTTTATACTTATTTTATTCAAAGAGACAAACATTTTAATATGTGACATATTGTAATACGTCATCAAGTATTAATTAATCTAGCAGTGCAACACAGGGTTAAAAAGCTTGTAACGGAAGTCTAAATATATCTAAATGATAACATTTGACACAAGCACAGGGTTAATCCCAATGTCAGTTTAGGCATATTTTAAGGAAATATCATTCCGTATAACAAATAAGTAGAATTCCAAGTAGTACCTACTACGTAAACTAAGTAACTTGCAACTTTATTTAATTTTCATATTTATGTAAAAATGTGATTGCAAAAAAATATGAACATCTAAACTTAGCCATCTTTGCCTAGTATTCTTTTTAAAATCATTAATTGGTTTATACTTGACTGTCAACTTGGCTAATAATAAGCAAACATGCGATATACAATGGAGTGCGTTTACCTAAAAAACTGAGGCTGGCAATGTGTTCCTAGCTGTTCTAACTAAAGTGGCGTCAAATTGCTTCGTTCGGCTTTTAGGAATATCAATTAGCTTCAAGCATCTCGATAGAAATGAATTGTAGGTGAAATTAAATCATGTAGATCAATAGTCGACTCGCCGAAATGTATCCTATTTCACTACAAACATTTACTGTTTCTATTTAGTTCCTTCCATCCTTCTTTTCTAATCTTCTGTGATTAGATTGTGTCGAAAAATAGTGTCCTAATAATTGAAGGTCAGATAAAAAGTAACCTATGCACTAAATTTGTAACGGAATTGTATTATTGATTCCGTAATTTAATCAAAATTCTACAGAACGCGTATCTTCTGAATATTAGTTCCATATTCTCTGAATTAACTCGGAAGCGAGGTATGGAGGTCAGTCGACACTAGCTCACTAGAACATGAAAGAAGCCGTTATCACTTCTTAAAGTTACAATTTACTATATAAGGTCAAAAGTCATCACCTTGTATTTTAGATTAAGCATGCAAATGCATTAAAATGCACCATTATATAATATTTATTTTTTCGGAAAAAATAAAGACCGACTTCAATTTAAAATTAAATAAATACAGACACTCGACCGAATTTCGTAAGAATCAATCACTAAGTCGCCTCGTTAAATTAAAGCAAATTTTGGGTTTTTTTGTTCATAAATCAAAAACCTTAAGCCTAATAAGCTTAAGCTCATTCGCTTAAAGTCTTTGGACTGATTGCAGATTTATAAAAAGAAAAAAATAATCAAAAACCGCTTCACGGAATTCGATAAACGCCTCATCGATTTCGATAAAATGTACCTATATGGGACAACTTCTGAACTATGATCTCTCATACAAAAAAATAACCATCAAACACGACACCTAACGCGACCTATCGCGTAGCATTCATACCAAATAACACACCGAATTACAGCCGAATTGAAAACCTCCTGTGTTGAAGTCGGTTCAAAATAGTTTTATTTCGTTTATTATTTGTATCCTGTCTTTTGTGACAATTTAATTTGACACATTAATTGTTGGTAGAACTAACGAATTTTCCATTTTGTTCAAAACTTTAACGGCGTTCATATGTAGCGTCAAATAAAAGCCAGTATTTTGGTCATGCGTCGCGTCAACGCTGGTTTATGATGTGGAAGGTTCTTATCAGACAGATAGTGTGACATCCTGACACCGTTTAGTGACGTTTTATTGTCTATGTTATTAATTTGTATCATGGACATTTACGATGAGATAAGAGGAGATTTCTCAGTATCTATTGAAGCAACGCATTCTTAAAACATTGTAATGGGTTGCATGATAAAAAATGTTGTTGTTAATTTAGATATGTAAAAAGTTTAATATAGATAATATTACTTCACGATGTATTATGCCATGTTTGAAGTCAATCCGGTTATTTGGAGAGACGTAATATTAATTATACTCTCTTACTAGCTGACCCCGCAAACGTTGTTTTGCCTTAGTGAACAACCCTTGTCACTTTGGGGTATGAAAAATAGCTAGTAGCCGATTCTCATACCTACAGAATATGCATATAAAATTTGGTTAAAATCAGTAAAGCCGTTTCGGAGGAGTAAGGAAACAAACACTGTGACACGAGAATTTTATATATAAGATTTCTGGGGGCACGGCAGTGCCCCCGCCAAGTCGAGCACGAAGCAAACACTGCCGTACCATCCTTTACTGGAACCATTTCGCCGCATTTTCAGGCCCCTGTTTGAGAACCTATGGATAAGACCAGAAAGCTGAAATTTTCGTCATCTAGTAAGCTATAACCACGTACTTAAAATCCAAAATTTTAAGTCTGTACGTCAATTAGTTCCGAAGTTAAGCGAAAGCAAAGTTTCGCATTTACGACACTCATTCACTCACTCATGATCATCAAAATAGAACTAGTACTTCCCATAAACTCAGAGAGCTGAAATTTGGTACAGACTTAGGGTTTAACGGCCACATAAAGGGAAAACTATAAAAACTAGAAATATCGAAAATCTGGGGTACTTGATGGTATACCTGGTTATTTGAAAACACGCCTTTACAAAAAATATTCAACTTTGTTTGCCTCTTCATTTGATGTCAAAAATCGAAGGTCTGAAGTATCTAATGAAGAACCCTCAGCTTGTCCCAGCTGTATAAGAGATATAGTAATGCCCCATTCTACTATTGGTACACTAAAAAATCGACTGTCATTGCAAAAATCCAGCATAGTGGGACACATTTTCTAATTTAATCTAGCCTATTACTTCCCACTACTGGGCGAATGTTGCTACTGTACAAGAATCAGAACCGGAAAAAAAGAATATGTGTCAAATAATACATCTAATATAATAAATCAATAAGTCTACGTTTCTACAAAAAGAAGTGAAATCCCACCAAAAACATTCTGTAAAAAACTAGCCAAGTCTCGATGAAGCTGCATATTTATCTCTAAAAAGTAATGAAATCTAGACAAAGCCGTGCCAAGTCTAAGGTTCCTTACTGCGATTTCTTTATGATTGTAGTTAATGTTGTGTGACTTGGCCGTTGAACATTCTTTATACGTTAGTTTGTTAGTGGATACAAGTCAATTTTGTTTACACGTTATGTTGTATCGACACAAATTTGTATATATACAAATCGACCACCTATCTAACATAAAATAGACGTACAGACGGATTTCTATCAATGAATAGAAGTCCGTCTGGACTGGAAATATTTTTTTTAAACTCAATGTCAAAGTCAATGGTAGCGGTTCTGGCGACAGATTGGTGCAATGGTGTCATGGAGCACCTGGTTTTGTACCCTTGTGTACCCTTCAACGGCCAATTCACACAACATTAACTATAATAATAAAGAAATCGCAGTAAGGAACCTTAGACTTGGCACGGATTTGTCTAGATTTCATTACTTTTTAGAGATAAATATGCAGCTTCATCGAGACTTGGCTAGTTTTTTACAGAATGTTTTTGGTGGGATCATTATTTTCATAATCCCACTAAATAATATCATAAATGTCAAAGTATGGATGTTTGGATATTTGGATGTTCGGATGTTTGTTGCTCAATCACGCCGTAACTTATGAACGGATCAGGCTGAAATTTGGAATACAGTTAGACTATAGTCTGGAAAAACACATAGGCTACTTTTTATCCCGAAAAAATAACGGGAACAACGGGAATTGCCCGGGTAAAATCGCGGGGCACTGCTAGTAATATATACGTGTGTGAAATTTTTTCACAAGTCACTATGTTGTCCCACACTAAGCTAAGCGTAGTATTAGTTAGTTTATTATCAGTTTTAGTGTTTATTTATAGTGGTACACTCTTTGGCGTGTTTGCCTAGGGAAGTAAAAAAATTGTAGATACATAAATATATCATATGTTTTTTTTTAATTTAACAAAAGTGTTCACTGAACTCAATATGTTATTTTAATTTATTTTAAAGCGTGTTCTAAGGAAAATTGATTTTGCTTCAAAAGTTTTGTAGTACAAAATTGAGTTATATTAAATCCAAATACGAGTACATTGCGAAAATTTTGCGACGCCAATTATTTAGTTCTCACAAAAGCTCGCTCGTAGCGCTAGATATCGAATTACAACAAAAAGTTGATCATTGTCATACAAATCTATCTGTTGTCGTTTTCGCGTAATTGCCGCCCTATGGAGGCCTACCGTATAATTTGCCGAGAGCCCCTTGTGCCGACTCAATGCGAGAGCGCTGTTATCAAATCGAATACACTTAGTAGCGACCCTTGAGTTTTGTACGTTAGATTCTTTTATATGGTTTGAGCTTTGAACTTCCATTTCTATGTTTTGGTTAAAGTCAAAGACGTCAAATGTAAAAGACACACAAAGGCTGCTCGGAGACCTGATAAAAATCATATTTACATGTGTTGGTGACTAGTGTAATGATTCGGATTATAATATCGTCTTGTATCACATTCACGCACAGAACATGCCATAATATAAATAATTTAATAAAATCGTCTGCAATCCAAGGATTAATTAAAAAATACACGATTTTCACCGCGACGAAATCAGACTGTTACGTTCGGGTATACTAAAATATTGTAATGACGTTACTTCATTCACTTTCTCTTCTTCTCTCGAGCGATTTCCACTTGAAAATGATTTCTAGCTCACTCGCTTTGTTGATCTTTTTGCGTAGCAATAAAAGTTCTTCATCTATGGTTAAAATCAAATTCTTCTGTATCACTCAGAATAATGTTAAATTAAATGTAATTATAGCAAAACGTTTGGCAAAGTTTGTTGTGTAGCTGATAATAAATGCAACATTAAAAATCTTGAAAAAACCCCCGACGTAAAAAAATAATTGATAAAGGATAATCTAAAAAAACGCCAATTAAACTACCACCTATAAACTTTATTAAAAACCCAATAATATCCGTCCTGGGCCGTACCGTCTCCGTTCCGTTGTTGATAAAAATACCAATGGCTTATTAAAAAAAAGAAATTCCGTTATTCTGTACAATTCCATGTATTTGCGTGAAGCCGTGGTGAACTACTAGCACAAATTAATAAGCTCATAATCGTGAAATTATAGGTTCGATTCCCGACTGCAGTTTGGAGTATTTTTCAAATGTGTACCTACAAGTTTATTATCACCACTGACTTTAACGGTGAAAGAAAACATTGCGAGGAAACCAGTTTGTTCTAAGAAAGACGTCATTTGTGATTGACCATTATCCACCAATCCGGACATCAGGGGTGAGAACAAAGTTGTTTATAAATTATTTACAAGTAAACAATTAAGCAGGTATCAAAGATTTCCATTAACACTACTCCCTCTTCAAGTTGAGGGCTATCTTAGCGTAACCACAAGTTGCATTAGTGAGATCCCGAGTTACGACTACTAAAACTAAAGTGAGGATAGTGGCCTTATTGTGAGGGTACAAGTGATAAGCGACTGATCATTGTAGTAATTCATAAATAAATTACAATACATACCTACTGTTGACATATTGATAAACTCTTTATTACACATGAATTACACAAAATAACAGAAATACATAACATAATCAAAATCATATTTTAATTTAAAAAATAGTAGAGCAGCGGGCCATGATAACATAACAACTAACATTATCAAATCATGTTCTGATTCACTGGCGGGGCCTATCGCGTATTTATGTAACCTCAGTTTTTGTAAAGGTATTTTTCCTGAAGCTTTTAAACAAGCTATTGTATCTCCCATATATAAAGCTGGTAACAAACTTGAACCCTCAAATTATAGACCAATCTCGCTTTTATCTGTGTTATCTAAAGTTTTAGAAAAAATTGCTAACAAACGTCTTATATCTTACTTGGAAAAAAATAATTTATTGGCTAGTAATCAATTTGGCTTTCGTGCAAAAAAATCTACTGATGACGCAGTTCTCAAACTATCTACGATTCTTACTTCTCACTTAGATCGGAATAAGAAGTGTATTGCGGTGTTTTTAGACCTCCAAAAGGCATTCGATACCGTGGACATACCAATTCTTCTTGCTCGTCTAAACAACATCGGTGTGAGAGGAATTACACACGAGTGGTTTGCAGACTACCTTTCAAATCGTAGCCAGAAAGTTAAGTTAGACGGATATATAAGTACTAGTGAAGTGTGTAACTACGGCGTACCACAAGGATCAACATTAGGCCCCACATTATTTCTCATATATATTAACGAGTTATGTAAACTAAACTCTACCAAAGCGGAGATGTTGATGTTTGCAGATGACACAGTCTTGGTTTTCCATAGTGATACTTGGGCGGAGGTCTATATGGAGGCCGAGTTAGGGCTATCTTGCGTAATTTCATGGCTTGAAAATAATTTGTTATCCCTTAATACATCTAAGACAAAATACATGTCATTTAGTAAAACGAATGCAAATAGACCGCCTGATAATTTGCAGGTGAAAGCACACGTTTATCCTTGTGATATTTCAAGTGAACACAATAACTGTAACTGTAATATTTTGGATAATACACGAACCATTCGATATTTAGGTGTTACGATTGATGAAAAACTAAATTGGGGAGCGCATATTAAGTCTGTTGCAAAACGTGTTAGAAAATTAATATACGTTTTCAAAATACTAAAATTTGTAGCAGACGAAATACTACTGATTCGTACGTACAGGTCTCTGGCTGAGTGTGTTATTGGATATTGCATAAGTTCCTGGGGAGGTGCAGGACAAACACTAATGATTACAGCGGAAAGAGCCCAAAGAGCCTTATTAAAAGTAGCAATGAACTTAAGTTTTAGATATCCTACAACAGCATTATTTGAGAAATGTAAAGTATTATCAGTGAGGAAGCTATTCATCTACCATTGCATTCGTAGGTATCATAGAGATACAGTTCCAAACACTCATGATATTGAAATAAGGATTACTAGGTTTCATGTACCGGTTTACAACAGTGAAGTTGCTTGGAGACATTATCTACATATGGCACCAATATTTTACAATAAAATTATTAGTTTGCAAGATATACGTAAAGTGGGGTCATATAAATTAAAGAACATTACTTACAATTGGTTATCCGGTTTAAATTATGGTGATACTGAGAAACTATTGAAAAAGATTTTGTAAGATAAATATTGTAATTAAATATTTTTTGTTTTCTACATGGTCATTTTCATTTATTTGAGATTCTCTTGTTGTTTACTTGTTTTGTTTTGCAATTGCTTTAAGTTGGTCATTAGGTTTGATTTTGTTATTTAATTTTGGCTTTTAACAGTATTATTTATTTGTTACTAAATTATAATAAGTTTGTTTTTTTTCTCTAATTTTTCTATTATAAACGTAAAGTTAACAGGTTGTTGAACATTGTATATAGTTAAGCGAAATTATGGAAGACGCTGCCTTTTGCACCACAGTGTTTACACTAATGCAGAAGGCAGAGCCGCAAAATTTTTTGTATCTCAATATCTGTTCAATAAATTATCTTTAATCCCCACTGGATGTTTAATGACTTATCTTATTACAAGCATCTGAATAGTGCCCACGAATTAGCTCTGAATTTAACCACTACGTAAAATTAAAGATTATCAGCAACGGTAAATGGAACGCAGCATTTAAATTAAGTTTTCGACTTTAACGCATTGTTCCGCGACTATAGTTACTTATCTTATAAAATATCATCGTAAAAATGCAAACACTGTCAATTTACAAAATAACGCGTGAGATTATAAATCGACGGTAGGTTAGTTTACAATCTGACGAAATTAAAAATTTTACAGCGACATGATTAGGCATATACCATTAGTACCATAGTTTTGTCTGTTATAGTATCAAGTGCCAAACAGTAATGCGTAAAAATTATTAGGTAGGTTCCGGTTTGAACGGCACTATTTCCAGAAAAACTGCAGGACAAAAAGATATATTTATCTTATATCTCAAGACAGTAATTTGGACTCTTCGTATTCCAATTGCTGCGTAGCACTGTGATAGGAAGGTGTGTTGACGCGAGAGGTTTCCTTCCGTGGCTCTTGCTGATTCACTAGAGACTAGACAATCACGATTCAAATTCGGAATGACAATCCTTGTCTCTGTCATTAACGGATGAGACAAAGACCGAGAGGTTCCGAGTTGAGCTCAACCTGACTGAAGAGTCAAATAGTAGTGAATCAATGTACAGGTCGTTTTGCTTAACATAGTTTCCGCTATCGCTTGTGTCTCACGGCAGCAACAACGGGGCGCCTCGCAGGGGCGGGTTGATTGATGAGCCGCCGCCCTTGTTTTCTGATCGCTGATACAATTACACTGCGATTACTTAATTTGACATGATACCCTCAACCCTGACGCTCCCCATTGCCCTAGTGTTTCACAACTTTGAGAATCCATCGCTTTGTGTGCAGAGAATTAGAGTGTGATTTTCTTTCAATCCGATTAGAAAATATGAAAAAAATTGAATAGGTAAGTAGTTGATCTTAAGAAAAAAAATAGTTTGTTGATGTTCTTTTCTTGACGTACATATTTATATAAATTTCGCTAATGTACAATTTTGCCTAGAAGAAACCGATTCACACTCAAAGATACCAAATGGTAAAGCGTCGGAAAATCCCATTGTGGGAAAGCGTTCTACAACCTAGCATTCCTATTACGAAAATAGAGTCAAACCATTTTCATTCCATTTCCTTTCTATCTTAACGATAACCATCAGACAGATTCCATCAATACTTTAAGAAAGCGCTTTAAAAACGTCCAGCTTAAATTGTTAAAGGGGCGATTCAATTTTGAGTGGTGAGAGTCCCAAATCGAAAACGCGATAGCCACTCCGGTCGCGCCTCCTGGGGCGATTCTGTACAATTTATGGACGCAATAAAATAGCAGAAAGTAATACTAGCTGTTAACGTACGTTAGATATGAACTGCCTTTCGTGGTAATACAGTTACTAGTGATGTTTTGAAGAGTTACCTCACCGAGTTACAAAACTGGATTTACGTATAATGTTACCAGTCTAAAGTTTAATGATTTCGCATCAACTTTGTTGAACGGGTATTATAACAGCGAGAAAATTAAAAAATAAAACATACACTACACAAAAGTATGAAAGGATATTTTGACCGAAACATCATTTGAGTAACTTTTGCAAAGATGCGTCGTTTTCATTGGAATATTGCATCTAATTGGCGTACTCAAATTATTCGGATTTAGAAAATTCTCTACCATTAGTTAAGTGTAAGAGATTAATTAATAAACCGATATTTATTCAATTTAAACAAACTGTAAATCAACTCACAGTTTCTCAAATTATCTACATATCAAATATTAGTGTAAATAATAAAAAAAATACTAACTAAGTACTAAATTAACTAACTTACTATTATTAAACTCAACATTTTGAATTGAGGTTTGTTATTTGGAGACTGACTATGTTTCTTGGAAATATTTTCAGTTAAGATAAAGCAATTACCACTTAAAAGCAATGAGTCTCATTCTCAACTAAGCTGGCCTGTTGAGTGACGGCTTGGAACAGCTAAACCGGACGCGGAGTAACTTAACAACGACTGGAAGCATGATGGAATTGTTTCTCGCATGATGCTGCCACGAGCCAACATAAAGAATGTTTGTGTTTTGTTAACGTAGACTTTCAAATTATGACTTGATACCAACAGCGTTTAGAAATAAATTTGATCAAATTTTTGTAGTGGAAACTTTTTCGACGCGTTGCGCTCTTTTGGGCGAATTACAATCATGTAATTCGCGTCATGGTCATTGATCGCTTCCACGACCTATAAGTATGTACCTATAGGTACTTACTGTGGTTTTGTATGTATATTTTTACCTACTTTTAATTCTTAAAAAAGCGTGAAACTTACGTCATCGTAGCCCTTACGCTTAACGCTTTCCATGAGCCACATATTTGAAGGTACCGTAGGTACCTCTATTTATATATTTTATATAACCTCTGTGCGATATCAAGGATTAAAGTTGAATTTGGTCATCAACACTTCTTTAGAAAACCAAAATAATGTCTAATCTAATAGCTCGACGATACAATTCGTAACGGCAAAGTTCCACGCATAAACACAAAGAGCCTAAATTACTGTAATACATGTAGGTACTAATTACACGGCGGTCGTCACCTAGAGATATAGGGAGATTTTATATCTTTTAGTTTCTCCGAAAACTTAGTCTTTTAAACCAGAGCACAGTAATGTGCATTTTTAATCACAGCAGAAAATCTACTTGTGATCTAATGTTACCAATGTTATTGTGTGAAATAAGGAATGATACATTATTTATAATTGATTCTAACTTAAAGCCGGGTCACACAGAGGCGATCCGATAGCGATCCGGATCGTATCCGAGTATGGGATCGCGCCCGCTTGCTGTGTGTCAGGTTGCACACAAATTCGAACATTACAAAAAATCCCGTCTCGGATCGCTATCGCTATCGCTGTCGGATCGCCTCTGTGTGACCCGGCTTTTATTGATGGGAAAACAGCTTTTTATAGTGTAGATTGATAGGGTGATACCTATACCTGATCGTAAGCTACATTCCTGCCTATAACAGCACATTGTCACGTAACCGTTTGATTGATATTACAGTTATAGAACTCATAGAAGTCATCATTGTTTATACTCTTTCTGGTGTATTCTATTCTATTATTAACAGACTTCTTAAATATAAATTACACTATTAAAGAAATAGAGTAAATATAAACTTTAAAGTCCCTCTAACCCGATTCTAAAGGCAGGCCATCGGCATTGTGATCGCACCATTTTGAAAAGCGACCAACTTACTTACAAACTTAGCTAAACGGTGGAACTGAAAACGTTTATAGAACACTTAATGATTTGTTCGCAACTACTATTGTGGCTCCGCAGTGTTGCTGTGACGTAAATTGGTCGTACTTTATCGCGTTGATAAAACGCCTCCACTGTCCATTGCCTTTCAAAGAACCGATGGAAAGTTTAAAATGTCCCTCTGAAGTGCTTTCTTTTGTCAGTTGGTGAAAGACATTATGGGAGAGATGTGATCTGTTTTCGATACGTTTTCAATCTAGAGTTGGTTTAAATGTACTTATATTGTTCAGTGGAAAGTGTTACTATGAATATTGAAGACTTTCAATTGTTAGCTTTTAAATGTTTACAAGCAACGTCGATAGCAAAGGATCACTGGTGCTGAACTATATAGAATGTTTTATTTATTCGTAAATTTTCATCTTCTTCATACATAAATTAATGTAATGCGCATTGGACTATAAGTTATTGTTTTTATACTAGAAAGTAGCTGACGTTATTCTAATTATGAAGAATCCAAATAACTGCCTGGCAATGCACAGCGCTCGTTGCCCAGATACATAATTTATTATACTAATAACACAAATGTGCAAGTGTGGATGTTTATTGTTGAATCACGTCGAAACCGCTTAACAAATCTTAAAAACAAACCTATCTATGTTATTACACATATTATTATTATATACACATATTATTATTATATACACATATTGTTATTAAATAGGCAACTCTTTTTTTTTAAATAAAGAGTGACGAGACGATCAGGACATTTGCCTGATGGTAAACAACATGCCTGCTACATAACAGCACTGTGACATGCAGCTATTGGAACATGAAGAGTCCAAATCATTACCTAGCACTGCACTGCGCTCGTCACCCAGAGATCTAAAATGTTATATCTCTATGTTACTCTTTATCGTAGGTAAACTACGGGAACTGAAATTACACGGGTAAAACCGCGGGGTTCTGCTAGTCATTTCAATATATTCTTTGACATTCATTGTCACAGTTTCAGAAGTTTTTTTGTGCACTTCTTTCTATGTCACTTTGTAATTGTTTTTACGTGACGTAATTTCTTGTGAATCAGCTTCAAAAGAAACAACAACGGAGTCTTGATTCTTTTTCGCCAACAATAAATAACCGCAGTGGGAGAAACTTTGGTCAAGTTTTCCCTCTTTCTCGAGGGAGTGTCCTCCCTGCAAAGGGAGGCGAAGGGCCAGTTTGCGAATAAAACTGTCGCCCTGTCACCCAGCCACCACAGGAGTTTCTTTGCGACAGTATATAAATTCAGACATGTTTTTGTCTTTAATTGTACTTATATTCCAAATAAAATCTAATTGTGCAGAAATGTGAATTGAGATTTGAGTTTGAATCCTCCTAATACGAGTATGATAAATGCAAAAGTTTGTATGTTTGTTGCACAGTTACGCCGCAACTGCTGAACAAATCGGGTTATAATTTGGAACAGAGATAGTTAATGATCTGGAATAGCAAATAAGTTTTATTGCGGAAAAAATTCGGGAACGGAAACTACACGGGGTAGGCGTCAGGCGTTGCTAGTATTCCTAAAACTTTTGACCACAAAGTCAAGGTATTAGACTGCTAGTTTCGATCGTATTTCACGGTCTCTTATGGGTACCTACAATGCATGATTCATCAACAGCCCACTAAATGTTCCCACTGCTGAGACTCGGGGCCTTGTCTCGCAAGGAGAGAGTTAAGATCATAATCCATCACCCTGGCCCAGTGCAGGTTGGTGGATGACACATGACTTCGAAATATTCTATGTACATGTCGGTTTCCTCACGATGTTTTCTTTCACCGTTTTAAGCTAGCGGCATTACGCACATGACTTCGACACGACATTGGTGCGCGTGGTTTTGAACCCGGGGTATCCGGATCGGCAGTCGCCGTTCTAGACCAGCCGTAAATTAACTTACTAACTATATTTTCGCACAAATGTAGGAAGCTTAAGCACTGTGTTGTAGAGAACGTTACCGCAGAAGCTTCGTCACGTGAATGTAGCAGTCACGTAGGAAAGTCATTCTGAATTCAGTACGAGATTTCTTTTACGTCCGGGAGTTTGTTTCTGTAGTAAATTTCTATGGTGCTTCGTGTTTGCAATAGGTACTCCTATTGTGAACGCTTTTATGTAACTTACTTTTATGTGCTCACAATCTGTATAAATAAAAATCGATTGCCTCGTATATGCAAGATCTTCACACGAAAATTTTATGGACAATATAGTGGATGGTTTTAGATGGACGGATGCACCGGATGCAGCGGATGCACCGTTTGTAATATTATGAACACAGATTGAATGAAACAAAATTTTGGGATGAAAAGTCCGTCTAAAAACAGAGATTTATTAGAATCTTTAGTAGACAAATACCCTAAACAGCAAAATCAGATTTATTACCATGGTTTATTGGATTTAGGAATGATGGGTATGCAGATAGTATGTAGTATGCAGACTAAGTACAATAAATATATCTTTCGAATTGATTATTGTATGCGCCCAGCGTAAAGAAAATAAAATTGTCTTAAATATGTTTTTTGGAAATTATTAATGTCTATTGTCTTCTTTTTTATTTTAATAGGCCTTTTCCAAAACTTTTACTCATTGCTCACGAGAACCAAATACCTGACAAAATTTTGAGTAAAGTCAAATCGATATGGTCGTTGTTAATGTTTGTATTCGAACTTAATGATACAAAATTGAGCTAATTCAGGTTTTGTGTAATACTAATTAATTTACAAAGTAATGTTTTCATTGTATCATTTAATATTCGCGAGGTATTTGGAACTCCAGCATAAAACTTATATAAAACACTAGCTGACCCCGCAAACGTTGTTTTGCCTTAGTGAACAACCCTTGTCACTTAGGGGTATGAAAAATAGCTAGTAGCCTATTCTCATACCTACAGAATATGCATATAAAATTTGGTTAAAATCAGTAAAGCCGTTTCGGAGGAGTAAGGAAACAAACACTGTGACACGAGAATTTTATATATAAGATTGTAGATTCTGGCTTCTTTATATTATAATCTCGCTGAAAAACACTCTTAACTACAAACAAAACGAAGCAATAAAATACAAGAGAATACTTTCCTTTCTGAAGTTATTACAAAAGTGTTTGAAATGAACTTGCTCATAAGTAAGTTAAAACGACGTTATTCATTTAGATCTGTACAATCGTAAACACTTATTTTCAACATTTGTATTAAAAAGGGTTTTAGTAAAATATGTCGCCGCGTTCCTTGTAAATTCATAGCCGCAATATTAAATGACATAAATTCTCATGCATGGACTGAATTTAAATTTGCGGGACAAAATGCATCTTTCTAAGCAACTTTTTTGCCCAACTAAAACTGAATACAGGCATAGTAAAAATGTAATATAAAATTGTTTATTTTAGCCAATTTAAAAAGTGGAAATTTTCTATTCGGTTGGATGTTTTTAAGCCTCAGCACAATGTTTATGTCATTGTGTAAGTTGTTGCATAATTTTAGGTTTCAGATTTGATAAGTGTTGAATAACTACGATCAACTACCTATACCTAAGTAATTGTGAGCAAACAATACGAGCCAAAAGCGAGATTTTTATTCAATTTTTGATTACTCTCATAGTTCATAGTTCATAGTTTTTTATTAATACCAAAACATAGATACAAGTAAACAGTATACATAAAATGAATAATTAAAATAATGAAAGTAATTAAAATTAAATCATTGCAAATGTCAAATTAATTAATAATATTGATAAATAGAAAATAAAATTGATGAGAATAAGTATTATAATATTATGTACCATTTTTATTTTTATTTCATACATCGTTAGGTATAGATTGTTTAACGTTTGTAACGTAATAGTTTAACTGAAAAAAAAATCGTGTCTCTGTAATGTTTTAAGTTATGTTAATATTTTTTTAAAGACTGAGGTTAGTTTTCAGGCATCTGTGCTTAGTTCAATCGAAATGGTAAACGAACACGGGTGCGCGTATGTTCAGTAAATTTGAAAATGTTCAAGTAATCAGGTCGACGATAATTTTCTCACTTCTTAGCGGCAAGTTTCAATCTAACGAACACACTTTCATGAAATCGATTAGAAGTGCGATGCATAATTCGATTATCAGACGTGTCTGTCGATAATCGATTCCAGTTGTCACCTTCATAGTGAAGTCTAATCGATTTCGTTATCTGGAAATGTTACGACGCTCGCTTGCTCTATCTACGTCTTTTGTTAAGGAATAGTTAATAAATAGTCCACTTATTAATAGTTTGTGGACACTTCTCACTTGAAAATCTTGCACTTAACTACTTTGACAACCAGATTGTTTTTTATTTAACCAAATATTTTTACAATTATTAGATATTTAACTCATATTTGTGGCCATTCCCACATCGCTCTAGCCCCAATCTAAGAAAACTTGCGTTATGGGAACCAGACACCCGATAAAAGCTTACCTATAGGTATTCATTAAAGTACCTACCTATTTGTACAATTATTTATATATTGTGATATGTAGAAACATCTAATATACCTAGACTAGAACATCATCCATCAAATCAACATGCTTAGGTAGTAATAGGTACCTACCTAAAGTATGGTTACATAAAATCTCCAAAATATCTAATTTCTAACTTTCCAACGGGTTATCAAATAGGAAAAAATCCAATAAAGAACACTCTAAATTAGATTTGACGGATTTTATATTGAAAATGTATTTAATTATTTTTGAAGTAAGAATAGCTAAAACATAATAAGTATTTTAAGAAATATTACGTGACATCAAAGTGACTTATTAGTTAGGTAGGTACTAACGAGCCACCATGTTTTAAGACTAACATATCTTTGAGTTTGTTTCTTAAAAAATTAATGGCAAAATATTGCGCAAACAGTTAATTTCAAATTTTAGTGAAATGCAATTCAGTTGATTAGAACTGTATTTAAAAACCTCAAAAACTAATCTCAAGTTTTATCACGATCTAATTTTACTCAATCATTTTACAGCTTTGACTCGTGTATGATTTGAGCACATGTGTACAATAAGTTGCCTTATTTTATGCAAACATTGCTAAACAATATCTTTGTGAACATATAGGTACATTAGGTATACATTCGAGTTAAAGTAAATCGAAGTAGTCTGTAATACCTATATGTAAATCCAATTATCGCTTCAATTCGATAAACCAATTGGTTCAAACTTGGGCATTCCATGATTGCGTTTCTGCGTCGACTAGTGACGTAGCACAGGGTGCTACGAAACTCCCTTCCAGCTGTAGCCGCCCGTAAACCTGCACAACTACAGAATCCGACAGACAAAGACGAAGATAATTAAGGAGCATCCCATTGGTGCATCCGTCGCGAGGCCACGCCCCCTCCCGCCGCGGCCAATGGCACCCCCGAGTACAGATCTCAAGCGTTATCTAGATTATCTGCCGTCTCACTTGGCTCTCTACACTAGCTATTTTCAGATCGTTTGAAATTCGAACGCTTTTCACGAGTTTTCTTTTTATCTGCCTACGTAGTATTAAAAACTGCTTGGACATAGGTAATGACTATGTTATTTTAAAGTCTGCAAAGCGTATGACAATGGATTGTTACGTAGAACAGATATTTGATATTAAGTATAATATTGAGTATTCAATATTATTTTTATCACGTTTCAATGTTTTTTTTATTATGCATAGTAAGAATGACATATCAAATTATCGTAATTTGTATTTGTGGACTATGAATTATGACACAATAAACATTAACTTTGAATCCATTTCGGAAAATGACTTTAACACCGTATTGCAAATATTTGCTCACGTGATTTTTCAAATGTTATACTTTGTGACAGTTTAGAATTTTTTTACGTCGAATTTACTCAAAAAGACGAAATTCGGATTTAAATAAGTTTTATGTTAATGGTCAATGGGTCATAGAATGGTGCCTTAAAAGTACCTACCTATTAATTTGATGGCGCTACTACTATCATACCTACTATGTAAGTTTGTATTTGTTGACTATAAACATTATCTAAATCTGCATAATTTTCGAACTTTGAAAAATTACCAGCTAAATAGACACGTATAATTTTATACACTTCTTCATAGCATTGTGTGATGATTTATCGGGTCGGTATGGCGCGTGTTTTAACACAAATAAATCGTTGTATCGTGAATTTCAAATAAATTAAAGTTTGTTTTGAAATGTCCGATTGGAGCTACCGTAATTTTGAATCCGATGCGATAAGGCTGGCTATTCAATCTCGTTGTTTTCTCAATCGGAGCTGGCGTCGCGTAACCAGACCAGGCGATCTTGACACCTCGGCTTGATACTTTTAGAGGTAAATTTAGAATGGGTTCAAAGCACGGGTAAATGAATAACAATAAGGTGATAAAACCAAAATAACATTTCCTTCAGATCTGGTAAAGAATCAGAATTGAAATCGACCTCCGTATTTCAAATATTTACTCAAGCTATTTACAAAGGTTTCTATGAGGCGGTGACGGAGGCTGGGGGGAAGCTGTTTTAAAAATAAACTATAAATCGTTTTATAGATAGTTTTCAAGATGTGGCTAATGTAAAAATATAGTTTTTCTGAATATTGAATAAAAAAAATTAAATACAAAGGAATTAGGGGTGATCTTTGCCCAGCAGTACCCGGGCAACTAGTTGAAAAAAAAAAATAGAAAATAAATTACATCTTTTCGAGTACAAAAAAGCATTCCCGGTTATAAAAATTTACTTTTAACAATATCTATTTAATTTTATTTATGTATCAATCAGTAATTCACTAGCTAATTTTTTTTGGTAATTTTTAATTGGTGCGCTATTGCAAAACCTAGTTAAAGTTCCGTTTCTTTTCTTTGATACCTTCTTGTGTTAGAACTTGTGTTAGAACTCTTAGCAGAGTCCGTCTGGGGAAGTACCACACTTTTGCCAGTTATTCTACCGCCAAACAGTAATGTGCAAAGATTACTGTGTTCCGATTTGAAGGGCAATGTTTCAAGATGAATTACAGGGCTTACAGATATAATATCTTAGATCTCTGTGTGACGAACACAGTGCAGTGGTAGGTAAAGATTTGCATTCTTCATGTTCCAATAGCTCAGGCAGGCACATGTCCTGACCGTCTTGTCACTCTGTAGGTACTATTAAAAAAACCTTTGATGTTACTCACTTCAATGATTTCTTTGATCTTCCGCGATAATTTGTCATGTTTTTTCCTCACGTAAGCTTTGAGTAAACGTTTCTAAATTTGAGTAAATATTCAGAATACCGCGGTTGGTTCTCCGGTGAAAAGTCAGAGGTCTCAGTTACTTGGCCGCCGCGGACAAGTGATTTGTTATAAACGTTGACGACTACTATAGCGCCATTGTTCTAAAGGTCTCGAATTATCGATGTATTTCATTATAACACTGTTGTTGTTATTTGTACGATTAAATTATTGTACCGGTGGCATTCGGACTAGTGATTTGAATTTCATTGTTTCGTAATCGCCGTAAAACAACACGTAACTCAAGCTCAATTTCTTGTACTTTTTTTTTATCACAAATTTGGCAGGTTTTGGCTTAGACTTCAGAAAATTCAGTGACAAAGTCATAATATGGTAGTGGATTATAAACTTAGCTCTCCCTTTGAGAGAAAGCCCTGAGTTCAATAGGTATATTGTAAAAAAGTGCCCTTTAAGATATAATATCTAACTATTATGGCTTAGGGTTTGTTTTCGTTATATTTTTTCGGACTCCTCGTTACTCGAAAAAATAACTCAGCTGAGACTCGAATAAAGAGGTTTGACTCTACATTTGTGATAATAATACTAATACTATTGTGGAATATGTGGCCTGAGTGGTGTTTTCCGAAGGTTACAATATTGGTGCCTTCAAATCGAGAGTGAATCGGTTTCTTCTTGGTAAGCACGCTCAATCATAGACCGCATTTTCGCCTAACATCAGGCGAGATGGCGGTCAAGTGGAAACCTGTAATCTTATATATAAAATTCTCGTGTCACAGTGTTTGTTTCCTTACTCCTCCGAAACGGCTTTACTGATTTTAACCAAATTTTATATGCATATTCTGTAGGTATGAGAATCGGCTACTAGCTATTTTTCATACCCCTAAGTGACAAGGGTTGTTCACTAAGGCAAAACAACGTTTGCGGGGTCAGCTAGTATTGATATAAAAATATTACGAATATCCATCACTCATACGCATGTCAATAAAACTACTAAAACCGTATTTTGATCCAGAATAGTACAAAATTATGTCAATGTGATCCGAGAAAACATATTCCAGATTCATCGCATTTAGATAATAATGGTACCTATACCTACAATTTTACTGAACAAAATCTTTGAAAACTGTGAGCGTCTTACCGGAACACAATAATGCTCCGATATTACTTCACAGCGGTTATATAACTGGCAAAGATGTAATACTTTGCCAGGTGGACTAACAATGAGAACCCCTACCACGACAAACTTTTCAGCTCACAAGATTTCTGAGAATTCAAACGTTTCTTGTGAAGTTAAAGAACTGAGAACAAAAACTTTTAGTTTTTCAGCATCTGAACTGTCAAATAAAAAATTACCTAACGTTTAGGTAATTTTTGTAGATGTGAAAATCGTGCCTTTGAATATAAAACGCCCTGAATAACCTTATATACACTTTGAGATATGAAAAGACATAAAATATAATACCGAAGCCTATCCAAATCCCAAACGAATAAAATACATTTAATATTTCGAGTTTTTACCAAATATTTGTAGTATTTTTCCATTGAAACCGTTCAGCCGAGTTTCAGACTGTAACCTTGTTTGAGCGACCCCGAAACGTTAGTGTGAGAGAGAGGGGTGTAACACAAAGACACAGGCGGGGCGAGAGGGGTGCGGGACGAAGCGAGGGGTGGGTAGGGTACATGATTCGGGATTCTAGGGATGAGCTTGCTCTCGCTTCCTCTCGTTACTCCGGGACCGTTCGTCGCGGCTTGCGCACATATCAGCCGCTGTAATATCACGCGATTGCACGCGTATATTCCATTCGGACGCGACGCGTATTGGACAACCCTAGATCTATCCGCATTTAGTGATTCAAAATTCGAACATCATTAAGAATTAGATAGTGAAGTGTTAATTAGTGTTTTAATTTTAATCTATGTCCTAAATAAATTGCTAACTAACTATAAATTAATTGTTTTAACGAGTAAAAATAAATGACTATATTTTAGGGAACAAATGAGTGTCATATTCAGTTTGGACTTTAGAAAGCGAACGACGGCATTTGTACTGACACTGAATTTATTACAATATTATTATGTTGAACATTGATATTGGTTTGAAGATGAAAATGTCTGGTAAGTTGTTGTTAAATGCTTGTACCGAATTAGAATTTTATGCTTATGGCGGGGGATACTAGCTAATTAACTAAGCCAATTAAAAAGACAAAACCTAGTCTTTATTATGATACTCAAACTGAAAAAGAATCAAAAATACATTTACAATTGGAACAGTAATATCAAATGGTTTTTTTAAATTGTGAGTCGGTATTCAAATTCAACGATACATCTTTTGGTTCTGAACCAAATCGATAATAAAATTTGTTTAATAGGAAGTACTCTGTTTTAGTTTCATGTGTTTAATACATTTTATGGATTTTTTATAGGTAGGTATAGTTACTGTATGAAATTGGTTGGGATATATTATGGAAAAATAAATCATGTAGATAGATACTTTTAGTAATTGATTGTTTAGTAGTAATTAATTATTATTATGTTAGTGAGAATACTGAGAGTGTGAAACATTCGCGTTAGAGCTACATAAATGAGAAAAAGTATGGAGGTCGGTGGGGCAACTCGGGCAAACATACCTAATATTAATGATAATAATTTTCGTAAATTTGAAAATTATTTCGATGTTGCGATTGCTACTACTAAGTACTCTTACGTTACTAGTAGTGTGTTAATACTACTATGAGTGTCAATCTCTAAAATATAGCGCCGTGTTCCAACGTCGTTTTAAAAATATGCCAGCCAACAATCTATCAAATCTTTGAGTACAGTCAAATCGGCACTGACATTTTCGAAATTTGTGACGTAAAACGGACTTAAAGAGACAGGTAGGTACCTACATTGAGTTTAAATTAAGTTTTGTAGTGATAGGACTCTTAAGTTAGTGGTAGGATAAGTACCACACCTTAGCCAGTTATCCTACCGCCAAGCAGTAATGTGCAAACATTACTGTGTTCCGGTTTGAAGGGTAATGTTTCCAGAGAAATTACAGGGCTTAGAGATATCATCTTAGATATCTGGGTGACGAGCGCAGTGCAGTGCTAGGTGATGATATGAATTCTTCATGTTCCTATAGCTGCGTGCCACTGTGCTGTCATGTGGCAGGTATGTTGCTTACCATCAGGCACATGTCCTGCTCGTCTTGTCACTCTTTATTAAAAAAAAAAAAGTTTTGTAAAGTGGCAATTAGTGTTTTTCGAGTATTTAGTACTGGCTGTGCCCAATAGCTTTTACTCACCATTTTTTAAACAGATTTCTTTAGGGAGTCCGCTTGGGGAAGTGCCATACTATAAATATAATATCCTTACATAGTTATGTACGTTATTCTAACACTAAGAAGGAAAGTACAAACATTACCGTGTTCTCGTTTAAAGGGAAATGTTAACAGGGGAAAGATATCACTCATCTCACATCTCAACGTTACCAGCGCAATGCAGTGCTAGGAGGCGATTTGAATCTTTATAGTGTTCGAATAAATTATTTTGGTATCGAAATGAATTTATTTTATTCCTATTTATTTCGTTTAAATGCCTATTTGGAACTGTGTTGTAAAGGGTGTTGCTTGCTATAAGCAGTACGACTTTCTCCTCCTTCTGCTTTCTGGTCTATATAAAGCAGAGTTTGAGGATGTAGATAACTTTATCTGCCAAATATAGCTTTCAATTACACTAAAAGCCGGGTCACACAGAGGCGATCCGATAGCGATAGCGATCCGGATCGTATCCGAGTATGGGATCGCGCCCGCTTGCTGTGTGTCAGGTTGCATACAAATTCGAACATTACAAAAAATCCCGTCTCGGATCGCTATCGCTATCGCTATCGGATCGCCTCTGTGTGACCCGGCTTTTAAGGTGGCGTCAATTTTTCTCTAAAGAAATAAAACACTAGCGCCAAAATTGAGATTAACCTTTGACATATTTTACATACTGAAAAAAACTCACTAAAATCGGTATTGAAATATCAGTTGTGTTACGACGTCAAACGAACATTAAGAAAATTGTCTTTAATTAATGTTTTGGAAAACGGAGCTAAATGGCGAAATGTCCGTTTTTACCCGTTTTTTTTGTACAAAGACAGGCTTTCACTACACCGCCATCTTGCCACATGTAAAACAGTGATGTAATGTACGATCAGCCGAGCTTACATAGAAGAAACCAATTTATTCTCGAATTACAGACACCAAGGCAAAACTACTGGTAAAAACCACTCAGGCGACGTATTCCAAATCGTAGATGTTCTTATTACGAAAATACGATGAAATAAAATAAAAATATTTGTTTAAAGTTATTTGAATATGAGATAACCTCATTTGAATATGGAATAACCACCTCATATTATTATCAAATATTAACGAGAGTATAGCGCGATCGAATAGGTATTTAATTGTGTAATTTTAAATTAACGGTAGGATAACTAACACTTTATCGGTAGGTTATTTAACATCCCACTATTTTTATAAATGACAAAGTATGGATGTTTGTTGCTCAATCACGCCGTAACGTATGAATGGATCAGGCTGAAATTTGGAATACAGTTAAATTTTAGTTTGGAAGAACACATAGGCTACATTTATATCCCGGGATAATAAAACGGGAACGACAACTACGCGAGTAAAACCACGGGGCACTGTTAGTTTATAATAATTTTATCTAACCCTTTTAGTTATGAAACAAAAATATTGGTAGGTATCTTATATCTTATACTTACCTTTAAACGAGCAATTCTTGTATATAGGTACCTATATATATAGAATCTGAATATCGGATACGGCTTGAACGATTTTGATGAAATTATGTATGTAGGGGGTTTCGGAGACGATCGATCTAACTAGGTTTAATTTTTTTTAAACGCATATTATGCGCGTTTTTAGACAATGAAGAACTGTCACATTAGACATTAGAATGCGAAGGTAAATTTCGCCGCGTGGTGCGACAGCATAATAGCTCAGACGGAAGTCGGGGGTTTTTTTTTAAGAAGTTCTATTACTTGGAGCCTTTTATATGTAGGTATCTAAGGATTTAAAACGAGCAAAGCTCGGTCACCCAGGTACTAAATTGTATACCACCTAATTTCTCGCAAGCTCCTAATCTACCAGTCGCCCAGTCGCCCTTACGTTTATGAGATGTGGTTATCTGTGATAGGTATACACAATTGAATTAAATAATTGGGATTTTCCAAATAAACATGTTTAGTTATTTTTTGAAAAACAATGTTTAGGTGGTTAGGTACGCTAGCACCGTGATTGTAGACCAAGGAATTTCAGGTCTGTTGCTACCTATTTATTTATCACAGTAGTGTTTATTAACTTATTTGATATATATATAAATATTAAATTTGGCGCGTGTGTTTGTAATTAAACACTTCGCAAATGGCTGGCCGATTTCGGTTTTATTTCGTTTTGGATTAAATTAGCAATTAGAACTGTCTTTGTCTTATTTTGTCCGGTAGATATATATACGTATATACCATAACCAAACATTTAGTTCACAATACAGGAAATGCTCGGATTTAGCGCCGAAATCGTATGAGCATGAGTAATTTCAGGTCCAAATAGATTCCCTATTCGAAACTCACAAATTGGGACGATGACTGAGTCAAAAATATAGCATTCTAGTCCGCCATTATGAAAAAATATGGGACCAATATTTTTAGTTATGTCAAATTATTAAAAATCACACACAGACAGAGATATAGATCATTAAACTTCCGGAGTGGGGAGTTGTAACGTCAAGCTTACATAAAAATCGTATGTAGACGTGACGTCACTTGAAACTCCTAAGCACTATGTATATCTTCGTAATTTTTTGGTTGTGAAAAAAAAATAATTACGTGTACAATATTTTTTTATAATCTAACTGACAGACTAAGTGTTCTTTTGAGTCACCATGCTGACAATGCCTAATAGATTAGCATTCTCAAAAATTAAAAATACAATGAGGACTTTATAAAAAAGATATAAGATAGTTTTTGTAGTAATCGATAGATGGCGCTACAAAATGATGACAGTTAAATCAAGTCAAGTTCATTTAAAAAGTATGGATTTTGCATTAAACACAGCGTTTTTTAACGCTTTTTAAATTTTACATGAGTAAATAAATTCAACGTATGTTGCTTATAAACATTCGAAAAAATGAAAGCCGTCTTAAGCTTGAGTGGTCGAATAAAAAGAAAAAACATATTACCGCCAAAAAGCAAAGCATTTTTTTTTGTTTGATCTTCAAGTGTTATCTGTGGTTCTGTCAAGGGTGTGCGAAAGTGTCCCAACCACAGATTAGCAACTAGTAGAAACGCAATCAAAACAGCCGTAGATTAACTATTCATCCACAGAGAACGAAACCATTTTTTTCTTTTTTTATAGGCGCGAACTATTGACTAATGCCGTCGGGTTTGTTGGCAGTTTATTTTAATAAGCTTACTATTTGTTTAGTTTAAAGATGTTCGTGAGGATCTTGTTTACAACAAGCGGGTGTTAAAATGACTGCATTGCGGTTTCCTTTATGTTTTTTTACCGATTTTGAATTGAGAATTCCTAAATCAGTTTTAATTCCATTCTGTATTTCAAAACTTTGTTCATGCAACATTTTTGTTGGCTTTAATGTTTCTTTCCAAGGCGAATTTATCTACCAATATCGATTTGACTTTACCAAAAAAAAGTTACAGGTTTTTGGCCTTACGGTGTAAGTTTGGGATACTACGATTAGGACATGATTCCTAGTACCTACCTAAGCTAGTTGAAGGTCTTCGGTTCGATATTTGGAAATAAATGTGTCCCTTTTCTTTACACTAATTAGAAATGTCAATCATAGAATAGGAACTTAGCATTATGTCTCTCTCTCTATTCATGCGTGACATACAAGGGTCTCGATTTTTTAAACAAATTTGAAGATTTTACAATTATAAAGTACACCATTTTATTTAATTTACTTAACGGAGATTTGTTAATTAATTTTTTACGTTAATTTAAACACTGTAGAATATACATCTGATATCTGATATCTTTAGATCCTTTGCATTTAATCGTACAAATGACTAAAGCTAATTTTAAAGCAATAAGTATGAAGGTAATAGTTAGAAAGTCCAGGTTTTCGTCGAATGTAGTATTGTCTCGTACAAAATGAATTCTCACTGGAGACGACGCGACTTAACGCCTAGTTAACAACCACTGTAACTCATTTACAGTCTTAAGTCATTTAAAATAAGGTTGAATATCGAGTGATCTGAATATTGCTAAGAGTTTTATGATTCAAACTGAGCTGTGTCGTGAAGTCTCAGTGACAGGACGTAAAACGCTTATTGTCAGTGGTCGTGGTTAACTCGTGAAATCGGCTAGCAGTGCGGTCTCGGAACACAGACTAATATCTATTCGAATGTACTAACACAATATGCATCTGTGTTTTGAGTTATGGAGCTTTTTAGATGCATTGAGTTCTCATGAACTGTTCCTTTGGAACTGTTACCGCGTCATAGCTCAGCTAATGAGCTGACTATGAATGAATATGGAAATGTGGAATTGACATAAGTTGACTGGAAGAAATTGATAGTTGCTCTTTATATTACATCTTAATACAATACTCTACAGTACAAAATGTTCACTAATGACTCCATAGCTAGGCACAAGTCAAATCATAATTGTAAAAATTTGTGCCAATAGTTATTTAATTGATTACATTTCAATTGAAAAATATACATTGTCGTGCGATAGAATTATTCCAATCAAAGTCACAAACAAATTTGTGTTGCTTTAAAATGTCAGTAGTTAAGATACCTTTACGACAAGTAAAGTTCAGTTTAAATCACTGTAACTAGAGTTTAATTTCGTGTACACATACGTGTATTTTTTGAAGTTGTAGTAAAGAAGTTTATTATTATTATTAAATAGACGCAATGCGGTTAAAAGCTACAACACAGGGTTCTTACTTACTTTGATAATGGAATGAGAAAAACATCCAAATAGGAACGTAGGAACTCCAATTCGACCAGTTTAAGGATTAGTTTCAAATTTGACTCAGGCTCTGTTAGGGTTCGGCACTAAAACTTTTGAAAGTTGTGACTGTCCTAAAAACTTACGGAAATTGCAATGGATAAAACTCTATGTAGTTTTGCAATTAATATTGCAATGGATGCAATCTCTATAACCTCCTTTTTATAAAAGACCTTGGCTTGTCCAGAAGTGCAGTAAGTTCTATACTAGAATAAGTATCTAAAGCTGCACTAGTAGGATCATATCCGATTTGGCTGGGCAGGGAGAGAAATACGAGTAGTGAAGGTGAGTGTTGACGTACGTCAAAAAGGGGCCCCTTAAACCTACAATCACAATGAGTCACAAGTCTTGGGGTCTACTCGGGATTTCTCTCTCTGCCACACGATGGACCTGGCACCCGCACGGTGAATCCATGGAGTGCTAAGAAGTTCGTCTCAAACAGAGCATTAATATCATTGTTAGTTTGCTATCTCTATAGTGTAGGCACTGTCTTTTTGTTTAAGGTTTAAACACAATTTAACTGAAACAATAAGCATCTTGTTACTTTATAATATTTGAAAACGTATTTTATGAAATTTGTTTTCTTTTTTTACAGTGTCAAGTATCATGAACACAGTTTTTCTTCCTTTTTGTTCTATTTTTAACCACAGTTTTATTCAATTTGATGTTAATCAAAAGTTTAAGCCTAACGTACCTATAAAATATATACCATCTGAAATAGATGAATTACATATAATTTATATTATTTATCTGTTTCAGGTACCTATATTTAACTAATAAAATAAATTATCAAATCGTAAATCAATAAATGTACCCATAGGTTGGTGAAGCAAAACATTTTTAAATTAAACCTAATACTTTTCTACAACAAGCCAGCTCTATACAGTTCTTATGCATTGCAAGTTCTTATTTTAAATCTGGCGCGAATTTCTGCGGAAACCGGAGATTTAACGACGGCTCGTCCGCATTGTCCACGCACGCAGCCTCGTCCAAATGCGTCCCACGGCCCTTGAGATGGTTCATTTGAATTTCGAATTATCATTTTTCACGCATCGTAGTACGACGCCAATATTTATGTTGTCCTTTGCTCCTTTGGCATTGTCAATTTTATTTTGCTGTTTACATTCTATGGCATTGTAGTTCCGCGAAATTACGATTAAAAATGTATTAATTTAGTTTAATTGGAATGTAAAACCAATACACTACCGATATTCGTAAATATTCCGAGTATAATATTTATGTGGAATGCTTATAAGTATGCTCTACGTATAATATTGTGAACTCCACGGACTCCTGGGTCCACGCTTTTCGTTGCCATTCGAAATGCAGAAATATTTTAGTCCAAATATTAAATTTGTTCTAAATATGATTATTAGTTCTAATCTATTCTAAGTATAATAAAATTATTATTAATAAAAATATGTTAATTTAGCTCTTGGTCCTTGCAGCACTAGCCCAAAATTTTGGTAGACGCTATGCCAAAAAAAAAACTAACACTAAAGACTGTTAAACACATTACCACTCCTTTGCGTCGCGCAGTCGGGTAAAAAACACACGCACACTGTAGATTTATTACAGTACAAACGAACTGCAATTACCTACTATTTAAATTTACAGGAATCATTTTGATTTGATTTCACAATGACCTTACTTTACAGACTGGCTGGTAAAACTATCACAGGGGATTCACATACACGCGATAAAAAAAAAGTAAAACTTCTTTCAAAGTGTTGTCAATAACCATAGACAAGCCTCCGTACATCCTCGCCATTGTGAATGGAACTAAACTTTTGTTATGTTAACTAGTTATCATTCCTTTTACAAACCGCTTTATCAAAAGTCTAATTTTACGTTTTTTGTGTGCCACGCGCTAAAGAAGAGTAATAGATAGATAGGGGTTGTTTTAACAACTATATTAGTAGTAATAGGGTGGTATGATTTATTGAGTGTCTCTTTCAGCTGTATTTGCCTGGGGTAGTTATTGATGACACGCGTCTGCGTTTGCTAAACGAATTTGTTTCCTTCGCCAGTTTTATTGGTATTTTGTATTTTTGAACCGGATAATTTTGTATGAGTCATAGAGTTAATCATAAATTTATTTGAACTATAATATTATGATTGGAAAATTAGTGTATGACTCATGGATGACTTCAAAATAAATAAGCAGATAATTAGATAACAAAAATCACCTAATTGGTAGATTGTACATTTTCTGCTATCATTTTTTTGTCGTTAATATTGAATTTTCTTGGACGTAACGTATGGAGTAGTTTTTCAATACATAAACTAAATCTTCACTGTATTTTATACAAACTATTTATATCGCTATATGGATCGAGTTTTTTTAGTGGTAGAGCTCTTTGTAGAGCCTACCTGGGGAAGTACTATATCTTTGCCGTTTTTTTTTACCTCCCAGCAGTAATGTGCAAACACTGCTTTTTTTAAAACTATTATAGGTTTACAATTGACCGCTATCTCGCTTGATTTTAAGCGTCGGTGCACTCTACGATAGAGCTTACCTTGCTTGCTTCCGGTTCAAAGGGCAATGTTTTCAGATAAATTACGCCAGATTATCATTTAAGCTAATAGCCAAGCGAGATTTAACCAGTGGACTCTAAAACCAGTTATAGTTCTCTATTTTGGGCTATATTTATAAAGTACAACGGTGAGAGCTCAAGACGCTCAATGGATTTGCATTCGACAGAGATGCGAAGACACAAGAGACAAACGGAAGTTCTTTGTGCTCTCCGGAAACGGCAATAATGCCTCCTCTTCATTTGATGCCGCTTTATTTGCGGTAAAAAATCAGCCAGACAGATCAGGTGTTTCAATAGTTTGGATTGCAATCTTGGTTTGAATCATTGGTTTCAAATAATACTTACCTATAATATTTCCATTAATTGTACAACCTTTATTTAATATTTGGAATACGGCGGCTAGGAAAAAAAAAGGTACGACTTAATCAAGAACTCATCTTTGGCGATGAAATTTGCTAATAAAAAAAGGATTTCTTCATGTCAACGCATCAGATTAAAATAGTAAAAAGAAATACTTTTATATTTCGAATGGGTGATACGTTTATACTTGACCGCCATCTTGCTGATGTTAAGCGACGATGCGTTCTGTAATGTACCGAACTTACCTACTGAGAATATACCTACCGATTTACTTTAGAAACTGATTACTAAATCTTTCAGGGAATTCCATCTCAGGCAACGTATTCCACAGTTCAGTTATTTTTATTGCGAAAGTAGAGTCAAAGATCTTCGTAAAGAATCGAAAGAGTCTTTGGAAAATGAACAATGAAAAATTGGGAAACGTTAGCGATTGTAATAAACATACTCTTAGAAATAATCGTATGAGATTCCAATTAACACACTGTTTTTACATTTTTAATTATTACACTATATTGTGTAAAGATTTAACGATATACATAATTTGTTCTGTTTTTATACATAGGTATGTATAATTATTATGTGCGTGTGTATGTCACTGAACTCTTCCAAAACGTCTGGACCGATTTGAATGATTTTTTTTGTGTATGTTAACCCCTGCAGATGGCGCTGCAGTCAGTATCTAGGTTGTTATCCGAGCGAAGCCGGAACGGGCCGCTAGTATTTAGTATATATATTCTTACAATTCTGACATGTTGGCTTTATGAAATAAAAGATTATGGTTATAAGAAGAAGGTGACTGTTGGAAACGTACAGCTGAAACGTGAACTGAGTGGCGTGTGTCCAGCAGTGGACTAACATAGGCTGGTGACGTGATTAGCAACAAAAATATATATACCTAATAGATGAGGTATCAGACATAACTATAGTTTCAATTATCTATTTAGGAACCGTATGAAGTTTTTCAAAGAATGAAAACATTAAACAGATAAATTTGTTATTTTGAAATTGTAATCCTTATCCAATGATTTATCAATAAGACAAATACGACGACACTTAAAATTATCATGTTTGTTCTTCATTTTAATAATCGTTTCCGCACCAGACAATTCTAAACAACAGCTTACCATGATAAGTCTGTTACTAAAAAAAAATATTTTGTATCTATTATGGCAGTGTTTTAGGAGTTGAAGAGGGCGCCATCTATGTAGTTCCAAAAGAAGTTAGGAATAGCTCTTCCGGCGGGAATTCAAGGGATCGTATTTTTTTTGTTGAGATTTAATTAGGTAATTACGTAATTAATATTTTAATTGGCGGAACTATAGCGTAATATATACACATATTCTGTATAAAATGTTGATTAACAAAATTATGTTTTAATGTCATAACTTACAGATTCAAATGTTGCTAGAACAGATAAAAAAAATGATAAATCAAACTTATTTATAGACTTCAAGGTGAAACGTCACTATCGTATATAAAATGTATCAGTGATATTGAATTCGAAGCCATAGTCTATACAATATCCTGTCATACGTAATTTTTAGTTCTATCATTCAACCAACTTGATAGATAAGTTAATCGTAAATAGATTAAGGATACGCTATGAAAATATATTTGTTCATTAATTGCATGTTTGTTGTCAACAGCAGGCGACAGCCAAGAGTCTGGCAGCCCACCGCCGAGTCCCACAGACTCCGCTGCATCAGAACCTGCGCCCACCCTAGTTCACATAAAACAGGAGACCATGCCTCCTGGAACCGATGTCAAGGAATACTACGGGAACGTAGACTTTGGTCTACCGGACACATACCTGCATTCCAACTTCCCCGACTATGGACGGTACTTACCCAGACCTCTGGATCTACCGAACCAAGGATTTGATAAGAGCGAAAATGATAAAGACGACACGAAAGAAGATGAAGAACAAGATTTGATGCTGCCGATCGAACTGACCTTTAAAAATGGAGGGATATTTGCGAGAGTTAACATCGCTAGTGGAAAGAAGTATGGACCATTTATTGGAAAGGGAGTGAAGCGGCCTTTGGACGAGAGATATGCTTGGGAGGTGAGTGCTGGCTTTATTTGATTTCCAATATTTTTAGACCAGAATGTTTTATACCATTCCAGTTGTGTCTCACCAGATAGTGCAGTTTGGGTTCTTTTAAACGTCGTATCAACAACAATTTGATCAAAAAATAATAAAATCAAAGGATTCAATTCATTTTTCAAAAAAATTACACAATATTTTCAAGCCGCTTGCGTTAAAATTACCTCATTTCAGAGCGCGATAAAAACATGTTGTTTCAAGTGTCTTAACTAGATGTGTATCTACAGAATGATCTTCTTTTATCCATCTCATATCAGTTTTTACACATAACTCAATCTCTAAACTGGTGTCGACAAGGTCTCGTTTGATCACGTTGGGGTTAAACATCGTGTTATGAATGAACCATTTGTATGTGTGGTTCAAGTTAAGTGCAGCGTGTGACAAAAAAACTACATAAATTTCTCTAAAATTTGAGAAGTGTCAAACTCGGATGCAATAAACTGTCAAGTTTATTGACGAAGTTGTTCTCTTATGTTATCCACTACTTTAAAATAAATGACAGCTGAAGCACTTCATTGTTGACACGTTTTTTTGAAACGTACCTAAATTCATTGAAAAATGTTGAGTTCGTTTACGGTTAAGAGCTTTATTAGTTGGGATCAGTTGTCCTCTGAAATAATATCAGTTTGTTAAACCGATATTATGTTCATGCTTTACCGAGTTTTACTGAAATACGTTGTACAGTTTCAGTGAGAAGGGATAACAAACATAAGTGTATGTAAAACAAGTACAAATTTAATGTTTCATTTAACATTAGTTTGTTATTGTCATTTAGATATTTTTGAATTTTACATTCATTCAAATCAGATCATTTTTATAAACCATTTTCAGTCGACATATTTGAATCTTAAATTTGGCCGAATTTATCGATAAAACGAATGGTTTTGAAACTCCCAGTGACAAGATGTCAATCAACAAAGATCACACGTAGATTGATGCCAGATATCTCTATAAATACGATTTCAATAGAACTGCATCTGTGGGGAGGGGCAGCTATCTGCGAGGAAGCGGAAATTAATTGTTGTATGTAGATATTGGATTTCTTGCAAATTCTTCGTAATGTAAGCCTTGAATGAACCGCTTCTGAGCTCACGTTCACGGTGTAGTTCAATTAAATTGATAGTGGATTTAAATGGTACTTTTTGTAGTGAGCCAATAACTGACTAAATTTTGTGTCAGAAATCTTAGCAAAGTCCGCATGGGGAAGTACCAGAGCTTTATCAGTTATTCTACCGTCTACCGTAGTAGAAATGCGAAAATATTGTGTTTTGATTTAGACGAGACGGCGTGTCACTGTGCTGTTATGGACAATAATGTTGCTTAACTCCTCATAATCAATAAACATCCAAGTACGAAACCAATTGATCACATTTTGTTCAAACAGCAACTATTTTTAATTCTGTTAAGAGTAAAACAATATTTCTTAATAAGAATCTGGCATCTGCTCGTGTCTTCTTGTTTGAGTAGTGTTTTTTTTTTCGGAAGAAAAGGTAGCGTACGTGTTGTTCAAGACTATATAGTATTTAAATATTTAGTATTTGAGTTCCCAATTTCAGCCTGATCCCTTCTTAGGGTGTGATTGAGTTACAAATACACATAATATAATGATTAACACATTCAGATGATTCTATATTATAGTATCTAGTACTATAATATAGAATCATCTAATATAGTAGTACTATACTACTATAGTTTATTAGGCGTCATCCTAGCAAGCAGGTCTAAACTAAGTGGAACCAAGATTATATCATTTTATTTTATTTTAAATAAAGAGTGACGAGACGAGCAGGACATGTGCCTGATGGTAAGCAACATGCCTGCCACATAACAACACAGTGACACGCAGCTAATGGAACATGAATAGTCTATATCATTACCTAACACTGCACTGCGCTCGTCACCCAGAGATCTAAGTTGTTAAATCTCCCTGTAATTTCTCTGAAAACATTGCCCTTAAAAACCGGAACACAGTTATGTTTGCACATTACTGCTTGGCGGTAGAATAACTGGCAAAGGTGTGGTACTTCCCCAGGTGGACTCTGCCAAGATTCCTACCACTACAAAAAGTAATAGTTGATTGAAAAAACATTTTGCGTAGTAGAATTACTTATGCACGTATCACCAGGTATAGATTACGCGGTCGTATCTAAAAGAAACTTCGTTTATCATCGAAAGGAATGATAAAAAATAAACATTAAAACAAGTTACGATGATACGAACAAATATAGGTTACACGTCATTTTTCGTAGTACGAAAATCGATCAATCAAAATTAGGTACGTATGAAATTTAAAGCCTAAAACCCATACTTATCAGAAACGGATTCCATGGAATTCATGTTATCCATAAAAGTCTATAAATTAAGGAATTTTGTTAGTTACATTTACTAAACTGAAAAATTTATTTTATCGAGTGCCCGAGAGCATTCTTTGGGATTCCACCGTTCTGACGTAAGTGAGCAACAAACATTAAAACTGTCGCGTTTATAAATAATAAATAAAATTACTCATGTCGCTATTTTTTATCCCAATGAAATTGTCATTCTGACTGAGCTGATAAATGTAAAGATTCATCTATCAAATGCTTATTTGGTAAACAGACTAAAATTTTGTACGAAAAAAAAACCGGAAACAATTCGGACATAACAATTGTGTTGGCCGAAAAGATATAAAGGTCTTGGGTGCGTACGCATCAAATATCAAGTACAGATAGCGATTACGGCGAATGGCGGGTGTTGTGTTGCAGTCAAACCGTTTCTTTGTGCAAAATGCGGACATTTAGTTCCGGCACTGAATAGCCTGATTTAGATGTAATGACAGTAACATTCGCTTCACATTGTAGTGTTATCTATGCAGTAAGCGTCACATATACAATTAAAAACAAACTGGCAGTCATAGGAACGGCCGATAGAAGTGAAAACGTATAACTCAGAATTTGATAGCTCACTTTGGGAACTACACGGGTGAAACCGGAGGGCGTGGCCATAACCATAGCCATCTAGAAATGCTGACGCATTTCATAGCTCACAAAAAATCTGATTGTGGAGACACCAAAAAAAAAAAAATATATACGGTCGAATTGAGAAACCTGCTATTTTTTTTAAAGTCGGTTAAAAAAGTTTTCAATTCAATGATGTTTTTTTTATTCAACGCTACGCTACACTAATTTGCATGATCAACTACCACCTTACCGGTTTTCTATTACACTGCTCGTAATTCGAAAAAAAACAGTATAATTTTCGACGTTCCAAGAACTCGGACGAAGAGGTTTGACTCAACTTTAACATTTAAACCATCTAAACACCATAAGGAAATGGAGGAATCAAAATAGGTACCTATCATACACATGCAAATATAATATTTATAGATTTTATCCAGGTAGGTAACACGCATTGACCTATATAAGTAGTATACCTATAGATACAGAAGCTTTATTAAAATATTTAAGACGTCATCTAGGTTTATCCAGCGAACCACTTAGGGTTTCACGTTTCCTGTTTCAAACACAGTTTCAGATAAACCCGATGCATGACAAAATATTCTATTTCTGTGTCAATTTATTTTAGTTAACAATGTGCAGTCTTCAAAACAAAAAGGCTTGTTTTAACATTTGAGAAATACTTGCAAAATATTCAATTATATTATTTAACACGCCAATAATATTTGCATTTTTTAAGCACTTTATATACCTACTTATTAATTATCATTCGGAAGGGACACAAGGTATTTTATTACGCTATGACAAGGTTCTTTCGCTCGCCAATCAATATGCGCGGATTTTGAACGGACGCTGGAAATGAGCATCAGTAAAGTGCATAACATGTCTCATTGTATTCCCAAAAATACACCGATACACCCATACTAAGAACACAAGTACATTAATAGTAATACGGTAAATACGTTTAATTACGTTAAAATTTTATTGTTTCATTCAGTTCCGTTCCAAGTACCATTCTAGAGTCTTTCTCAAATATGAAAACCGGCCTTTTTATTATTTGAGAACTATAGTTGATCTTTTAGCTGTACGTGACAGCAGGGTAAAAGTGCCAATTGTGGGCACGTCATTATAAGGAACGCTGACCGACCGACTTCCGACTCACTGACCACAGAGATCCTTTGATGCTGCCCAAGCTAAAACCTTTAACAATGTGGTTCTGTCATAACACCCTCTTGTATCATGAATCGAAAAATTGTGCTTAGATTTATATAATAGTCTTCGGTTATACTTTCGGGATTCGAACTCATAATTAAAATATTACGCGATTTAACAGTTACTCAGTGTATTCTATGAATGGCTCTGTGCCTTTTGTTTTGGTAATTAAATATTTGTATCATTAATGCTTCAATTATTCTACTAATTAAATAAATGCGAAAGTTTGGATGTTTGTTGCACAATGATGTCGGAATGTCTGTACGGATAGGGTTGATATTTTTAGAACATAGATTATGATATCATGGTGTTCTAAAAACTTCCACCAAAATACACATCTACTTATTTATAGGTCTAGAAGTAACGAATTCAGGAAATAGTTTCCTTAACTCACTATACTCAAAAGACCAAAGTAGACACAAATAATAAATATTCTTATCGTTAGGGGGATAAGGATAGCATTTAAAAAGTTCACATGTCTACGTAAACGTAACGGGTAAATCCATTGTTAAATTAGATCTGGTAACATTATAAAACCACCGTTGTCAAATGTCGATATATCTCAATAAAAATCTTCAGCAAAAAAGATCCGGGTAATCAAAGATTTCTTTATAATCATCCCGTGTCAAAGAGCAAAGAAAGGTTTTGCACGAAGACCCTAATTTTGGTTTAGGCGTGACCCCAGTCACCATGTTTTTTAAGAGAAATTTACACTTTTTTAAGTAAAAATACGGGGGCAACGGTAAACTCGACAATGTGAGATGTCACCGCATTCATACTTTAAAATGAAAACTTGATTGGCGAGATTCGATTGAAAAATCTCCAAATGCACCTCTTCCCTTTCAAGAATAAAACTTTATATTATTCGATTGGCACTCGAAAAGATGTGCAAACAATTTTTCTCACAGATCTTAAAAAAACGGTTGACAGAGCGAATTTTAATCAGTGACCTTTTGAAGTTTCTATCTTTGACTATATTACTTCAGTGTACATAATGATTCTAAAAATATATGCAATATCTTAAAACACGTTCTGATGGTGTGTTTGTTCAGAGATCCCTATTTTTTTTAAGTATCTTTGGTATGAATTTTTAATGAAACAAACTAGTTCATCAAAATATCATCTGAACGTCAAACGTCAATCAAAATTGAATTTATAGATTTTCATTTACATTATTACAAGGGGTGCCACAAAAATTGGCACGCCAGTAATGGTAGGAGCTAATTAAGGTTGGAATATGCATTGTATCTGAATTAAAAATGATATTGTTAATATTTGACGGATATCCAATGAGTATTGCTCTATGAATCATTTATGATGATTGATTTATTCGTTCGGGAGCGTCGGTGCATGGATAATATGCAAATTATTTGTTTATTTTAAATATTTAATTCGTATGCGCGTTCAGTTGTAATATTACTGTTTTGATATTACAGATAGGTATACATTTCCTGTTTTTGAATGCGATTTTCTACTATTACCGTTTATTAGTTTCATTTTCGTGGGAAATCTAGTTTTATTTGTAACGAGACTTGCTTAAACCTGGTTATTATCGGATCTTAGAAATATTTTGAAAAGGATTTTTTTACTACAAGTAGATAATGGACATTAACAAAATCCGATGGGAAAAAATAATTGTAAGTAGTAAATTAACTTTAAAAGATCAACTTAGTTATGAGCATATTGATAAAAATTGTGTCTTATTTGATCTTTAAAATACTAGATATTATGAATTTTGCCGATTAAAAATTTGAGCTTCATTAAATTGAAAAAAAAAAGTTAATCATTAAAACCCTCGACGAAATAAAACCTATTCATGAATCTAACTCGAGTAAAGCGTTACCACTGTTTTTTTTTCAAATTGAGTCGAGGGGGCGTCAAACATTTATAATTCTTAACACATTCTAAAATTAAAAACACTAATTTAACCATTCATCACAACTCTGAGTCCGTTGCATTACTGTCAAAATATCTGTCATATTCGTGTGACATCTTTTCAGCTCTGGTCACCCCCTTTGGAAAGGATTACTGATGTGCGGCCCCATTACATCTTCATTACAGTAGGCGGCTGTCATTCCCCACATGCTACGTTACAATAGTTATAGTAAAAAAATATTATTGTTATTGTATTTGTAGCCACCGTTGATAATATTTATACGATACGCGTATGATCTCTGCTTACAATACGTGCAGATGTCCTTGGAATCGTGGTGTACATTATACAATGGTAGACAAAAATTGTATCAATTTATAAATTTTTATAACTATAGTCTCAAAGTGTTAAATTCGGTAATAGTGTATCTAGTACTGCGTACGCAATTGGTTCTTTAATACATAATATTGTCTTGAAACTAATTCGTTATTATCTTAACTCAATCGATCGTATTGATATAATAAGGCAGCATAATTTTAACGTTTAAAATATTTTTAGATAGGCGCTGAAAGTAGAGTAAAAAAAATCTAACTTTACCAATATCGATTAAAGTGTAAATTTACATAAATATGCAATCACCAATATTTCGAAATAATTACATCAGAAAAAATAAATTTCTGTAGTTTTCTTGGCCTCGACTGTATCATGTCAAGACCAATGTCAATGCCGTATCAGACAGTAGCTGTCAACTGGATACCTGGTCCATCTGACACCGGCTTATCTTATTTATCATTTCACGCTCAAGATATCGAATAATAATAACTTTGTTCGATTCACTTGTTTCTCAATGCTTTTGCTATGTTTATGCTATCGTCTACTGACTTACTGACGTCATATACTTATGCAGGCAATTCGGTACGTGATGAAAAACGCTAATTGAGAATGATTAATTAATGATTACTATTAATCTATTTTTTTATTTTGGATTTTCAACTAGTTTTATACATAAACAGACACACAGTCAAGTGCTAACAACGCCGCATCACCATTTTGTTAAAAATAAGGCGTCATCGGCAAAAAAAAAGTTAGTCTCTAAAATGATATTTAAATAATACATTTGGAACACAGCAGTAATAATGTGCGAGTGCGACGACTGCAATACTAAATAGATACAATCAGGAGAAAGTAGAATCTCCTACTTTTCGTCTTTTTCAAAATCGGTAAAAAACCGTGAAACGAGCAATTGGTTTGCCTAAAAAATGCTCTATCCCAAATAGACCCCAAGAACAGGGAACGCAAACATTTTTCGTTATTATTATCGAGTAGACACTTATCAGTTAATCTTACACCGTAGTACAATAGGTGCTAATCCCGGCGTGATAGAAATTTATCTCCACGATATTCTCATTGTCACCCCTCCCCTCGATGTTTGAAGGATAGCAATAATATTTAGGGTGCATGCCGTGAATTTATCTTAGTTAATTTTAGAAATTTGATAGATGTTTTTTATCGGGATCAATCCATAGCCACAATATTGGAAACTTAGCACAAATAATAACTTATATACTTTCAATATATCTCTTCAATTTTACTAAAAATAACCAAGCCTTAATTTTTTTCGATATATTTCGAACATTTCTGTTGACGTCTATTTAAATAAGCAGAAATGTTATTTGTTTTTAATGCACTTTTCTGTGTATTTTCCACAAAATACTTACAAAAGAGAAATCGCAATAATCTAATTGAAAGTTTAGTCACGGATCGTCTTTGCAATTTCTTGTTTGCTCAAATATTTTTCCGGACAAATTCGCAAAACAGCGCAAGCGTGCACAGTGGGGCAATATTTCATCTGAGCTGGCCAGAACAATAATAGCCGGTGGAGTCGAAGCCACGGCACGTTCGAACCACAATGTTGGCAAGTACCAGAATACCTAGATCCACCACACACCCCGCTTCACACATAAAGATATCGCGATGAGAAACGCCGGTGAGATGTCGAGGTTCAGGTTAAAATGGTCGCTTGTACCATCGCCAGCATCCGTGTAGACAAAATAACGAAATACCCCGAAAGCAATGCGATATAGCACCGGTTATTGGGTTAGGTTAAGTGCTGTTTACACCTACGTACGAGTTGGTGCGTCAGATGCCAAGATCGACGCCTCACTAGAGCTATTTTCAAAGAGGACCTTGTTTTTCGGACAATATTTCACAAACAGTCAACACTGATGTTTGCTTCTTGAATGTGAGTGACGTCAAACGGAATTCTAGACATTCTGGATTATTACGACTAATTAAAACCATAGTACCAAACTCTGTACCTACCGATCATATTAACATGAATTATTATGGATGAATATATAATACAAATTAAAAAAAGAATAAATTTGGGAATTGCTGGTAAAACGATTAAAAAAAATTAAATCGTCGGATACGGCTAACGTAACAAAATTGGTATAAAACTCATCAACTAATCGCAAGTAAAGCAAATTTTTATGTAGTGCAAATAGAGTCTTTAACACTGCACTACGGTCGCCACATAGAAATTTATTTACTTATTGCAGAGTATTGAAACATTCACCTCCAAACCGGAACATAGTTGCTCTAGGTAGTAATTAAGACGTGTTGCTTACTATCAGGCAAATTTCTTGCTCGCCCTGTTAGTCTACTTTATAAAAATAAGCGAATGAAATCTGATACAAAAAATGTAACATTACATAGGTACACATCCCTTTTATAGTAGCCACAAAACACATCTACATAACTAATATATACTATATATTACATACATATATAGTATTAATACAGGAAGCAAAAACTTTGTTGCCCTTTTTACGAAATTTGCGTGGATCGAGCATTATAAAATTTCCCACACTTATAATTTTTATAGAGAAGGAGTAAAGAATGCTAATATTTATCAGAACCATGCTATTTTAATAGCTTAAATTCACAAAAACACATTATATACATACAAGCTACAATAGGTATATTTGACACACACATGCATTCATACTTTCTTTATTTATTTAATTTATGGATGAATTTTGACCACAAGGGTCCACTAGTAGTAATTGAAATAGAACACAAAACTGAAGATTAAACTGACGGCATTATACCCCGTTTACATTATTCCAGTCCAGCGACCGAATCAAGCGCTGGGTTGCTTACTGGAATAATGGAAACCGGCACTGGAAAGCATCGATCCAGTGCCAATGCATTCCAGTGCCGGTTTACATTATTCCAGTAAACAATCCAGCGCTGGATTTGGTCGCTGGACTGGAATAATGTAAACGGGGTATTAGAACAAACTCTACCAGGCCGAAACCCTAACAAAAATATGTTTGCTTTAAAACAGTCCAAAGCAGTAAAAAGGTCCCATTAAAACGGTAGCAAACACACAAAAAATAATTCTGAAATAACCAAATAATCCGGAATCCAACCAATTGTCACCGTGTCGAAGTAGCGGTGTCTTTGTCATAGAATAAAACTTTTTTCTGGGTGTAATCTTCTAGTTAATCCGTTTGAACTGTACAGATGTGAGCCACTCTTCCGATTCGCGATGGTCCCTAGAGATATTACCTACGTGTATTGCTTTTTATTTACAAGACTCTGTTATATGATGAGAAAGACGTGAAGGTGATAGTAAGCGACCAGGCATAATTAAATGTAATAATCTATGATTAATGTAGGATAGTCGTTATACTCTACTTGTTTTATAAAGTTCGCTGAGTAGTAGACACCATCTCAGGGCAACTAACATACATAGGTCCCGTGTATACAAATCTGCCAATTTTAATACGTTAAAAATGACTAATGACTAGCAAATAGTACGAATTCGGACACGTTTGAAGTAGTAATACCTTTTTCACACAAAATGGTCCATTCATTGTTACAACAACAAACCAAAACACACAATTGGAAGCTGTGGCGATTGTTCACCGATCATTTAACAAGCGATAGTCCGTTCATTGTGTCAATCAATGGGGTGCCTTTGATACTGTGTCAATGAGACATCCACCTACGTAGATAACATAGATCACCACTCTTACAGCTTCCTTGATAAGGTTGCTTTTCGGATGGCGGTTCGTAAAGGTTGCAAGTTTTTTTTTTGCGCAATGATAGCGGCAGATCGTGAATATTTCGACGTATCAGGAATTAGATCGTTTTGTCTCCGGTTAATGGTCAAAACGTGACCGTGTAAGGTGTTCCTAATTTCGTCAATAACTTAGGGATAATGTGACAAAGATGAACGGTGCATTCTGGTCACGGTTAATTTATGGCAACATATTCAGAACGGTGCCGCAAAAGACTGGGAACGCGTGAGGGATAATCTTTGACAAATTATTTCTACGACAAAATTTAACATTTGAAAGTTGTTTTTTGTGTAAATTTGGATGTCCCACTGCTGGACAAAGGTTTCTTGTAATACCTGACACTTATTTCGGTTCAAAACTAGGCATTCTAGTGATTTTTTTACTTTTAATTTGGCTATCGCAGTAAAATCTGTTTCTTGTTTTTAACACCTTCATACGAATTATTTGCACGAGTATGAGTAATTGCAATTGCAATGCACTTCTTACGTCATCAGTCATTAAAATTACTTTTAGATATCTAGACTCCACTCAAGCTAATTTACTGGTCTTAACAATCCTACTATTTAAATGGCTTTTACTACTTACTCCTAACTACAAGTATCCAAAAAGTAGCTACACAAAAAAATTACGTACAAAAAAAAAACACAGCGAACGGATAAACCGACGCTGACGGGAAACATCGGAAATATCCTTAGCAAAAACGACACTATCTAATCGCATCGGAAAAACAAAGGAAGCCCGAAAGAAAAACGTTGGAAGTTCTAAAGAAAAATACATGTGTGGTTTCACGAACGGCTAACTTGCAGATAGGTGCCGGAAGCAATACTTTTCCGTACACTGATATAGCAGACAAGCTAAGGAAACGTTTGTAGTCAGCCACGGACATGGTAGATTTATGGGAAAATGTTTTCGAAAAAACTTTTTTCATTTAATACATTTCCGTTAAATTGGTCATCGTAATAGTTAGTGATGTCATCAAGAGTAAACAGTAATGAAAACTTTTAGAATATTTTAAATGGTGATTTTTTTTTTATCGATACTGAAAAAAAATTGTTTTAAGAACAGATTAATAAATAAATAAATATAAATATATTGGTGGACAATTCACACACAACACCATCTGACCCCAAACTAAGCAAAGCTTGTATGATGGCGGCCAGATAGCTGATATAATACTTATATAGTTTTAAATACATACTTAGCATACATATAAACACCCAGACACAGTGCAAACATTTGAATTCATCACACAAATATTTGCACTGGGTGGGGATCGAACCCACGACCCTCGGCTTCGCAGGCAGAGTTACTACCAACTAAGCCACGAGGGCAGTCATTAAATTTAAATTAAGATTAGATTTAGGGCAGATTAAAATTTTATTTCAATTAATTATTTGGCGTGTTTGATTGAGCGATAAAATCACCTGGTGTGGTCAAAATTGGGAGTTTAATAATTATGCTGTGTTTTTTTTGTGCTGGTATATAATGATTTTGAATTGGAATTGGGATTGAAAAATGTGTTGAAAATCGAGACCACTAAAAAAATTTGCATTTTGATTGAAAAATTGATGCTTCAATTTCAATAGTTTCATGAAAATTGTATGATTATTATGAACAATAGTCACAATACACAGATAATATTCGTTATAACATGGTACGCTCGTTAGTAATGTATATAAATTATAATAGGATTTTAGGGTTATTTTTCCTTTTAATAAATTATTCAATGTTGAGTTTAGAATGAACTACAAATGCCTAGCTAGCTAGGGATAACTTACATGTTAAATTCTCTTTCTCCTGGCGTCTTGTTCTCCTCACTTAGTATATCATCATTAGTCTGAACAAACATTTATCAAGATATAGAAAAAATTGGATCACTACGCACATAGACGGAGTAATTCATAAACAGTATTATAATTTTATTGCGATCGACATTTATTTCACGATATTTCAGCACTACTTTTAAGTATTTTAAATCACATTCTATTAAGTTAAATCATACAAGAAAATAGGGTTGTTAAAAGTGATTCCCAAACGCCTTTAACCTAGTGACACACGAAACACAAAAACATTAAAGTCTGTTCCACTTTTTAAGTTAGTAAATCGATTTTAATCCGAGTACTATAGAGGTATAGCAAATAGCGCAGCCCAATTTGGCGCAGGCGTGTGGTTTGGTAAATAACTGCTCACAAATTGTTGTCTTGTGAAACGAGTCGTATGATTCGCCCAACGATGCGTGATCACAGCTACGAACGCTCTTCAGTAAGAGATGAGATCACCTCATACTTACCTATCGATAAACACTGGAAGCCATTGTCTAGTTTATGGTATGGCCTAAAAACGAAAAAAAAAACGAACTTTAGGCATAGACGAATGATGTCACATCTCGTGTCTGGCTTATTTTGAGGTAAAAAGCATAGTAGTTTTATTGGTAGTTTTGCCCGGGTTAAACAATTATCTTATGTACAATTTTGACATATTTTGTCTTGCTTACATTTCTTACATTATCGCCACTCTAACTTGAGCCTTTTAAGTTTTAGAAAAGATTTCTAATTTTGTCTGATTATGAATATAGCCTTGTTACTTACACTAAAAAAACGTTATTTTGGGAAAATAAGTTTTGATATCGGTCTTCTAAATTTTAAGTTTAACTTTATTCGTTACAAACGTACAAAAATATTTTTTTTCTTCGCTCTAACATTAATATGCAGATTTAGATTTTACATTTTTAGATATGATATTTTTAACAACAAACAAAAACTAAAGTTTCGTTATCGATTATAGAAAGCTCTCAAAAAAGAATATGCAAATCAAAATGATCACGTACAATTTTATTCCAAAGTGTTATTATAACAAGTTTATGAATTTAGAAATTATAATTACACCAGCATTTACTCTCAAGTTTGTTCAAGTAGACTTTTTCGGGTACAAGCTATTAGGTACCTATCTGAATTCCAAATCTCAATCGGTTTAGTTTTTACAATGTGGTGATGCAAAAAACAATAAAAACATTTATAATATTAAGCATTCAAACATCCCAACAATATACTAAAATAAAAATATCGGCAATGCCCTCATCCCTATTTGTGAAATGTAATTTTCCGACGGCGACTACATTTGTAGCTTTCCCGAGTGCGCGGGAAATTGCAATCTCTGCCGCGAAACTCAAATCTACAAACCGCTTAAATTACTAACAACATTTTTACAATGTTTTCGCAAAACCATGTCTTGAGAACCTTTGTACTGTGAGTTGCATATAGAAAAATTATAGTGCAAAGAGGTAAGTATAAGAAGAAATCATTTTGTAGATATCTCCGGGTGACAGCTCCTCTTACTATCACTTGTTTTAATTTTGTAGTTGGTTAAATCAAAGTGTTTCCTCAACGTGTCGTTTTCAAATAAAAATGACCACATAACGAAGTTCTGGGTTATTTGAAAGATAACACCTAGCCGTCAATGTCATATGCAATATTTTAAAAATAGAATTTGTTTGTAATATTCCACGTTTTGTATTCTATCACGTTTAATTGGCTATAGTAATTAAATGTTATCGTTCTATAACATTTAATCGTAACATCGTACGGCCATAGTGTTAAGGGAACTACGTAATTTGGAAATGCCCAGTAGCCCAGTTATGGTCTTTTTAAAATAAAGTTTATAGTAAATAAAGTTTTCCTGTACGAATTATACCTAATATATAATAATTTAGTATAAAACAACAAGGTCTTAACATATCTAATATAGACGTTTAGATAGACTGACGAACGACCTCTGAATTAAATTATTTTTTTCCGTATTTGTTGAAGGAGTAACTTATAAACGGACTTTATTCAATTAATTAATACTGCAAATACAATTTAGATTGTAGACACCAAATGTTATAAATCTTTCTAATTAATTTAAAAAAAATACACGTACAAAAAGTATATTGTTTTAAGTTATAGTTTTTGATTCGCCGCAGTCAAATGGTGGTAAGTTAAAAATCCCTTTGTAAAACCTTTTTTATCGTGACCAAACTTCTGTAAGTACTAAGTAAAAATTATTATTCTCGTGATGAAATTACGAGTACATCACGGGAATATGATTTGTTTTTAAAACTACGAAAAAAAAATGAGTAGTATTTTTTTGGTTTCTATCATGATTTGAAGTATGGGACCTGACTTCTTTTTTAGTTAAAATTGTTTATACCAATGATACCCAGTTACGAAATTTAAATAAGTGTAAGATCAAATCTACTTTGCCGGTTTTCCAGTACCATTTTGTAATATTATTAGAAAGCGTCCCGTTTCAATTGAATTCTGGGGTCTATTATACCAAACTAAAATTTTCTTGGATTTTTTCAAAATCAATTTAATTTATTTATTCGGACCATAAATTCATAAGAACAGTTTAAATAAACTGTTCTTATGATAACACTTTGATTTTGCTCTATCTCTCTTCTTTTAGTTAAGTTATAGAAATGGCAAGATCTTTTTAGTTACGTGGTCGAAAAGATGAGTTGACTCGTCATAATTTTGTACAAATTGTATTCATACTAATTAAATGCAGTCTATGACTTTCTGAAGAACTGTATCTTAAGTGATGGAATATATAATACCTAATCTGCACGAATATCATGCAATATTCCATCACGTAGAAACTAACACCACTGCAACAATCGGCGTTCTCTCTTTATCTTCCTACTAATATCTCGTCGAAATGTAAAACAGCATTATTTACATGTTATACAATATAATTATATATATTATTAAATATTAGATTTAAAAAAAATGGCAGAATGGAACGGGATGAAACTTGGAACAGAGCTACAGCATGTTTTTTTGAGTTTTTTTAGAGTAGAATAAATGCTAATTGAATTACACTTCGTAGTTACATTACACATTTCGAAATAAATTTAGACGATTTTTTTAGTTCTTTACAGTTTTATAACAAAGAAAGAAAAAATATTCCTGCAGTTCACGAACCTATAACATTTTAAACTTAAAACAAAACGTGTATACAAAGACTATAAAACAGAAAGAGGGTAGATCCACTCCAACCTACAATTTAGTACAGACACTTCACCTCCCTTCACAACGATAGAGCCATAATGCCCCGTAATAGCTAACATTTACAAAGATGTGTGCTTTTCCGATGGAGGGTTACTTATTTGCCTACTGCCGATAAATTGGTCTTTAGATGTGATCTATTGCTTCTTTAAAATAGATTACCAGTGGGGTAAATGCTGCGTAAATAACGGTATATTAAAAAAACTTTGCATTTATTTTTATCTAGGTATACATAGGTAATATGCTTAATCCTGAAAACTTAATTCTGAATATTATTTATTTATTAAGGCAGAATCAAGAAAAATCGATATCTACAAATATCATGGCTGTAAGGCAGTACCTAGACCTCACCTGGAATTGACCACATTTTAATATACATCCAACCCTAAAATCAAAAAAATATCTCTCTGTAATTTCGTTAACCCCTAAGTTCCGTTCCCGTAATTAACGCGTAAGTCACTTCTGGTTCTTTCAATTCCGTATTCTTAACCCTCACATTTACACTAACTTATAAATTGATACAAAATGTTCTATCTAATGTCATCAGTAAGCGTCATCAGCACGCTCCTGCGATATTTCAGCTAGGGTTTCCAGTGCCACTGTAACAAGTGTCCATTTCGCATCCTTGACCGCACGTTCATCGATGACTGATGGGCAACATGTGCCGCGAACAGGGCGCAACTCATCGCCCGTGAGACTGTGGCTAGGGCTGCCACGACCGTATTTAGACGAATTAAACGAATCAGTTTTACTCAATTTTCGTAATTTGTCAACTATACTGTTGTTGAAAAACTAAAAATAATGTTTTAAAATCAATGTCTTGAAATTATGTACATACTACACTGTTGTTAACAATTAAAAATACTGTTTTAAAATCAATGTCTTGAAATTATGTACTTCGATTGCGGGAGATTTAAAAAGGAATGCCAACAAAATTGTGGGACACAGTTAGGTGTAGGTAGCTGTCTTCTCCATTCAAAATAAAATAAAATTAATGGTAGCACTGGATGCAGCAAGCAGCACACCATTTTATGTTGAAGATTTTTTTTAAATAGCCTTAAAAATATTGATTTTTTTCACCCTCATCCGCTGGTTGCCTTGTAGGAAACTCTTTTAGGTAGTTGTTTTTATTTTTCATGTATCAATTTTTTTTTTTGAGTACTTACCCATGTGCATTTCTTGAATAAAAAAATATTATTTTATTTTTCTGTAATTGACGTGACAACCCTGGCTAAGACGAGGGTTGCCGCTCTAAGATAATTATCTTTTTTACGTAACGCACCCGCCCAAGTTTTAATAACGGGACAAATGCTGCGGAAAGGCTTGTCGCTGACGCGTAAAGGAGGGTTTCCTCGCCATTTGATTAATACCTTACTTGTTACGTCATTTTTATTGAACACCAGATGCTTTTTATACTTTTCGCGTATTTTTTTTTTTGAGATAAACCGACGGGGATCTTGTTTTAATTTTACGCTGAATTACGCACCTTGTTTCTTGGACTGTTTTGTTTATTTTTTGATTCATTGCTATCAGTTATTAAGCTATTAAAGTGGAATGTTTGCATATATAGCAGCTGAATATCTGTGATTTTGAAGTGAGTTTTTTTAATGGGACGTTTAAAAAAAATCAGATAATTTGAATAAAACCTGTCGTGTTTTATATAGGTGGTATAATTATATTATAGTGGCGTTAAAATTTCATACAATAATTTGATAAGTGTACGTCAATGTTATTACTGTGAGATATTTCTCACTCATCTAACACTCATGGCATATCATTCGGAAAATAAATACCTCATTGACTTTTTGTTCTGAAATGAACAGAAAAGATTTGATTTTAAAGGCGTGAATTGAATAAATATTTTTATGTGAGGATGAGATGTGTGTAGGAACTCTATCTTAAATTTGCACTGAGGGTCTATAAATGACACTTTAAACCACTGTTAATTAAGTCAGTATCTCATCAGAAACGCTAGGCTCATTCATAGCTAGAGGTACAGGCGTAGTCTGGAATTAATTTTAGATGTAGGTACCTACCTAGAGCAGTTAAAATTGTTATCCAGTATGAAATAATATAAGACAAAAACTATACAATCTAATTTACACTTTTAAAAATGGCACATATATTATGTCGTCACAGTGGGCTAAACATAATTACATACTGAAAAAAGTAGTAAAAAACCCTAAGTTTAAACCTACTCTTTAAAAAATCACTGCTCACATATATCTTGTTTTTTGCTATTTAGCAGAAAACAAAACTTACAAAAGATAGCTACATCTTCTGCTCATGAATATATTACATGATTATTATGTATATTATTAACTATCTCCATGATCATAAAGAAATATGAAGATATATTACTGTGAATCGGGGTGATTTGATATAAATTATTTTACAAGCTGGAACGCGGTCCTATCCTGACATATACTAATAGCGCCATCTATCGTGAAGCCACAGTGTCCGGGTGTGTCTGATACCTGTTCGAGCTACCTGCTAGTTCTGCAAGAATCCGGTAGATGGCAGTAGAAGGTTATGTTTAGCTGCCTAACGGGTTTTTTTTCTAAACGAAGAGTCATGTCAAGATATATGTCATAAATAATAACTATTATAGTAGGTATTACAAAAGTCATTACCATCATGGCTTATATTTTATTGGAAAAAATAAATACGTGATACGCTGATTCGGATGCGATGTGCAAAATTCATGCGCCGTGCATTTAGAAAGTCACCTGCACGGAATCAAAGTCTTGTGAGAGTTCCTATTAATTTGGATAGATGGCGTTCAAATAAATGAAGTGCTTTACATTTTATTCCATTTTTTGCTGAGTACAATTAAATTATTCCAAACTTTTTACATTGAATGGGTAAAGAGCTTTCTGAAATTGTACTTTGTGACGACAAGAGCTGATTAAATGTATGTTTTTGATCAGTCCTACTCAATTAATAAATATAATGAATTCGACAAGAGGGTCTCGGACAATTACTTATTTATATTTAAATGTTATCCACGAAATTAAACATGAACAACAAAAATACTCCTGTAATAATTACATTACAACGTAATAATTTTAAATAAAAGGTTAATAAATCAAATGAATAAGTGCATAGTAAAATTTCTACAAAAATTTCTTGATATTGTGAAAATATTACTTTTTTATACAAATTAGAGTGACAAGACGAGCCGCACGACTTGTGCCTTATGGTAAGCAATGTGCCTGCTCATAACACATAACGGCACAGAGTAACGCAGCTATTGGGATGCGGAAGAGTCCAAATCATTACCTAGAACTGGACTAGGTAGGTACGCTCGGCACCAAGAGATTTCAAATGATAGATTTCTCTGTAATTTCTGTTGGAAACATTGCCCTTCCGTTCAGAACACATCAATGTTTGCCAATTAATACTTGGCGGTAGATTAGCTCTGCTGACAAAGGTATTACTTCTCCTGATAAGATTCTGCAGAGTCCTAACCACTACGTACTTATTTGTTAAGTAGGTTAAAAAAACTTTGTAATTGACATCTATAATATTTTCTAGGTCTTGGGAAAGTACGGCGACCGAGGATGGCTCGACGGTACAGAAGAGAAGTCCAACTGGCTGAAACTGGTCCGTTCGACGCACTACCATCAGGATGTCAACGTTCAGCACATGCTGCTTGCTGGCGATGTAAGTTCCTTGTTACCGGATGCAAATTCAAATTAATTTATAAAACAACTTATGTATATGAACTGCTCAGAAATGGTGAGAATGTAGGTAGGTACCTATTTAGTATTGGGATTTCCAGAAAAAACACGAAAATCTCTGAAAACGAAGGTCTCTGAAATCAGTACAATCAATTTACTGTTTTTGATTGGTGTGTTCCTGCTAAGACCGTAGAGTCACTCTCCTTCAAGTGACGTAGGTATGGTTAAAAACAAAAGCTAAGTAAAGCTAGTAGGTATTGTATCAGAAAATAAATCATCGTGCTTAATATTTGTTCAATTTCTTTACTTAGTTAATAATATTACTGTTGTGGAATTGTTCAATTCGCTGAATGAATATTCTTCCTTCTGATAAATATCCGTAAAGACATTTCTGCGCAAGCCTATTGAAATATAAAAAAATATTTTGAGTTATTCTAATAATTAATAATTTAAAATTATTCTAAATTCATTCAATCTGTACAATAATAATTATTCTAAATCAGACGATTCTAAAAACAAAAAATACGCCATTACTTTCTTAGTTATTATTTCCAACATTACTTTTTTTTTGCAAAATAACATAGGTACGTAAAAATCACAAAATCATTATCATCGCAACCCTCATACTCGTTCTCTACCCCAATAAAATTTGAATGTAGAACGTTGGGTACTTCCGGTGGCAGAAAATCGGTGTTCCAAACAACTGTGACCCACTTCCGGTCAATGCAATGAGGGGAGCAAACAGATGCAACGATTAGATTCACAGTTGTAACCCCCCGTTAACTGCTATTTGATTTTTGCCCTTTTGAGGTTAATAAAACAATGATTTTTAATAAAAAGAAAGTCGTATAGGTCCACGGTTTTAATTTGTTTGTTTTTTTATCTGCCAAAAATCTTTTATAGGGTGATCAAGTAACACATTCTAAATTTGTTTATAAAGAATCTATACTATAATATTATTCAGCAGAAGAACTTGTTTGAACACGCTAATCTAAGGAACTAATAAACCGATTTCAAAAATTATGTCACGATTATATATATTAACGTGATCCCTGAGTGCTGTCAGCTATGTATGTATGTATTATGCAATACGATTGAAGCAGTGACAGGTTAAACAATGTTTTATGTACTCGTAGATAGATGCTTGAACTATTAGTATGGTTATTTAAATGTAGCTAAGAAATCGTCAACCAAAAAAATTATATGTATCGAATTCTCGAATTCTAACGTATTCAGTAGGTAAAGGTCATATGAAAACAACTGCTATAACTAAAAAATTAATATAAATAATAAATATTGGTGGACAATTCACACACACCATCTGACCCCAAACTAAGCAAAACTTGTAATATGGGGGTCCGAATAGCTGGTATAATACTTATATAGTTGTAAATACATACTTATTATACGAGTAAATGTTGGCATTTATACTTACGTACCGTTTTATCAGCGATTCAATAAGCCGCTAGCCGCTATACGAGACAAAAATGCTTAAAAAGTATGATTGAACATATTTGCAATCGTGTTAATAGACATATACTTTGACAAATAACATTATTAACAAATACTTTCGGTGTTACGTAGCTAGAGTTGTTTTGATTCTCCGTTTACTTTATCTATTATCACACTTAAACATGATAAAGTTATGCAACAATCTGTTGTTCGCATGAAATTTATATGTTTTTTTATATAAAATAATATATTTGAAATTGTATGATTGCTGTAATTTAGTACTATTATTATAATTTTAACTCGATTATTATAATACTATCCTGTCTTTGAAATACATCCAGCGCTTTTTTCCTTTTTTTGAACAAAGGAATTTCTGGCGGTTGGTTTCAGACGGCTTCTGCTGTCGATCAAACTTAGATATACTTCAGAAAGCGCAGGGCTACCTTACCAATTAACAGTACACGAACATACCTGAAAACATTTTATTTATTTACTATTCTCACTTAATTATGCAAATAAATATATAATACTAGCGGCCCGTTCCAGCTTCGCTCGGATTTCGTAATATAAGGACTATTAATCGAAAAAAAAAACTATCCTATCTCTCAAGTTGGACCAGACTGCTCACGGTGTGCCAATTTAATTTAAAACCCGTTAAGTAGTTTAGGAATCCATCGCGGACAAACATCGTGACAGGATATTTATATATATTAAGATTTACATCAAGCTTCTGAGTCTCGAACAAAGACGCTAAAGTTTACTCTTATAGTAGCTTTGTTACTTAGAAAAACGCCGTTGGACTGAACAAGATACATGAAATTGTATTTTACGTTCAGGATAACGCTTGGTACTTTCCGTTTTAACGAAAAAAACTCGTTAACCTTCGAATATCTCACACTCCCTATAAAAGCTTCGTACATTTCACTTACTCGTCACTTCCTCAACCTTGCACTTGCTGTGATAAAGGGAAATCCCTTGATGCCTTGTATTTTATTTAGGTAAGATTTTCAAAGAATATCTAAACGAAAAAAAAATGTTATTGGTAATGTATATTTCGATAAAGGTTACTTTGTGTTTAAAAATATTATAATCTAGTTATTTTTACTAAAATACAAAGACATAACTTACAGTACAGATATTGTTCCATTTTCTGAGTAGCAGTTGAATCGGTTGTGAAAACGTTGAGAAATTTATCCCTATCATCATATAGATAACTTAAATTAATATTTTTTTCCTCTCTTAGGAAAGGAAAGGGAAAAAACGGTTGATTTATTTTAACACAGTTATATTGAATACTTTTCTATTTCCGAAGGTGTTAAAAATTAGGAAGGTACAATAGAATAAAGTATAGTTATCTTAATTCAGCAATGCTATTAAGTTATATTTATTGTTTTGATGAAAGTAGGTATATGTAGTTTTGAAATTAATTAAACCATATTATTATATTCTGTAAAAATGCTTGATATAAATTCATGACATATACTCGTAGGTACGAGAGAAATTATTATCAATACGATGATTACAATGAACCTTTTCTATTATGTACTAAAATATAAATCAATATATCTTATTAAGTTTTTGGGATGGAAAAATAAGAATAGAACAGCAATATCTATGTACCTATGTAATGTAGGTACCTATCACAACCTGTGTGTGTTTAATGAATTAGTTAAAATGTAGTAAAATAGTGACGACATAACTAACAGAGCTGTTTTGATAAAATAATGCTAATTTAAATGTTAACCGAGGCTCTAGATTCGAATTTACAAAAGCAATGGATAAACAAGTCATCGTATTTAAAAAATACTCTATGTTTAGACAAGAAAAAAAAACTAGAAAAAAATTAAGCACGTCTACATGATATCGAGATTTTTGTATGTATAAATGTGGCTCAAGAGTTCTTAGACAAAAAAATGTCCCTGAAGCACATTTTTTTTAAAAGTTTGTTTTAAAGTTTTGGAGTGGAGTTTTAATGTGCAAATAAATTGTTAATTGGAAATAATGTACTAAAGTGTTGTATTAAAATTTTCAGGTGTATTACAAAGTGATCCGTGAGATACCATCAGGACAGGAGCTTCTGCTAGGACCCAGGACTCCTCTGGAGCTGCAGGAATTCTCAGCTCTATCTCGTAAGTTTCTAGTCGATATATTTTTTTAATTAATATAGAACCATGTGTTCTACAACAATATTTACAGCCGCATGTAATAAGTGATAGGAGCCATTATTGAATTCAATAATTGTAAAAATAAAAATGTTGTGGCAGAAAGACCTTTGTGGAGTTTCCAAAGAAGCCATACCAGTTGTTTTGTGGTGACGAACACAGTGTGCCCTAGTTGTTGATTTAGACTCTCTATCTTGCATGTTACTGTGCTGCTACGGTCAGGAGTGTTATTTACTATCAGGTGAATGCCTTGCTTGTCCCTCAACTATATACAGAATTCATATCAATTCTATTGGTATTCGTTAGGATGCTTAATATTTCCCTTCAAAATCCTCGGATTTTTTCTAAAGATCCTGAACTTCTTAGGTAAAATCCACCCTCTTCTTTACATAGCCAGCCATATATATGGCTCACACCCTGTGCCATGTAGTTGTAACTTGTAACTTGAATCACGGTGTCGCGGTCACGCTCCCGGGCAGGGTAATTGGAGTCACCTGCCCTCTGCCCTCTGGATAGTGCGAGGGTCGCCTATACGCACTTATCATACTTATTGTACAGGTTGATTTTACAGTTCGTCATTTTTGTCGCAAAACTACGGAACTAATTTCATCTGTCGAGTTTTAAGCGTATAAATTGTTTGAACTTGTGGATTATTTCTATTTCTGCTCGTCTCTTCACTCTATATACTATAAAAAAATTGGTATGTTGAATAAAATGTGGCTAACGATTTAAAAAGTGGACATTCTTAACTAGCAGAGAACTATACAAAGTAACTGAGGGGTAAATTTTAGGAGCTGGTTAGGTACATTCTGGGTAAATGTTTTTTTTATAAAATCATTAGCAGCCCTACCCGCATAGTTCCCGTTCCCGTATCTTTCCCGCATCAAAAAGTAACCTATTTGTTATTCTAGACGATATCTATGTATGTTCTTCCGAACATACTTAGAGAATATATCGAACGATCGAACGAATATATCGAATATATCATACGAACGAATCGGGTTGAGATGAATCTCAACCCGATTCGTTCAAACGTTCCAACGTGATTGAGTCATATGTCCAACCATCTAAACGTCTAAAACCTAAACGTCCAAACTTTCGCTTTTATAATAAAAATAGGATTCAGGCTCAAAATCTCATCACAAATAAATAGGCTATTTTAGTTCCTTATTTCATATTTTTAAAAGTACTGAAAATGACAAGTGGTACTAAGTCAAAGTCTACTACAGATTATGTCAATGGTTGAAGAAGAAAATGTAAACCGGAGAACTAAAATTTTAAGCTAGTTATGAAGCATACAATTTTGTTCGGTAGCACACTGTATAAGCCGGTAATCAATGGCGTGGACACACGGGCGGCACACGTCCTGTGATATTTAATTTAGATAAATCGCGACGTATGCGCCGTGTGGACTGAAAAATCACGCATATGCTACGAGGGACAGAGGGTTTGACAATCCCTGGCCGTGTACTGGAAGTGACAACCACCTTATAGTTTGATATGCAATTCTTTGAAGCTTTGTTTTCCCCAAGTACTGTTTGTATTCTTCTTGTTTGAAGCTTCGTTTTCATGTATGATGAAACGAAGACGTGAATCTGCTCTGCTACCTTGTTTTTAAAAGTATTTTTTACCAGATTTTTTTACTTAAAACACATTTGACTAATGCACAGAGTTATTCTTTATTGTGAAACTGAAAATATTTGAAGCAGGTTGAGTATCAACAAGATACAAAGCAGTATCGGTTCCATGGAAGGATATATCTTTCCATTGTGTAATAACGGTAATGTTTTGAATACTGCATAGGCAGCCTATTTTATGTTTCACAGCTGAGAATCGGGGCCTGCTCTCAAAAGAGCTACATCTGAAACTTGGAAACTAGTTCTCAGAAGAGAGACGCAGGCCCATAATTCACCAGTATGTACTCCTTGATACATGTCAGTTTCCTCATGATATTTTCCTTCATCGTAACAAGAGTTCGGACGTTGTAGTTACAAGTATACCACAGCGTTAATCACAGAACAACAGCTCATTATAAACAATAAAAGAGGTGAAGAGAACAAGTTTTGAAATTAAATTCCTTTTATATCTCTTCTAGTCTCATTAAATTACGATTTAAGGGTCTTCAGCACTTCCTGCACTTTCCTGCCGAGTTTCCGGCGTCGGCGGCGTCGCAGCCGGCACTCTTGATTTATGCGATTCGAATTGCACTTAATTGGGCTATCTAATAATATAACACGACTGTTTTGGGCATTAGAATATGAAAGAAAGTTGTTTTATCGATTTTGCGCTACTGCATTTTTTAGAGCACAATAACATGTAAACGATTTTTGAACTGACCCTTTTTTAATCGCGTGCAGCTCTTTTTTTATTACAAAAGAATCATGAAACTTGGTTCATCGTCACCGACCGCTTCCCGTGAGCAATATGTGTATTGTGAGATAATAATGATATCCTAATAGCTCGATGATACAATCCTCGAGTTACTTAATTTTCTCTGCCATCGGCAGTCCTCAAAGACTGCCCCGCAATTTGTTTTTCCGAACGAGACGTAAATAAGCTGAAACGAATTGTAGACTAACTGACTTTACAAACTAGAGTAGCACTTTAATATCTGTCTGTCACTGATCTTGAATTGTTTCTGCTATGTACTCTCGAACCCACATCTTCGTAAATTACTTATACTCAGTCACACATAATGCAGCATGACACTTCAATATTGCCTCCACAATGACTCTTAAATATCCCTAATTAGAATCGATTTGCGGACCCATCGAAACTCGCCCCATTCGATTATTCGTCCGAGTACCACATTGCACAAGAATCGAGATGATTGATGGATCTTATCGTATGCCACCTATGAATTCGATAATAATATTTTTCCAAAAGGATTAATTTCATTCGAGATACAATGATTCCGATTATTCGATTCCAAAATGACGGTTTTGATCGATCACGCTCCAGACGTTAATTTATGAGGCATTTTGCGTACGCTTTTTCTTAATGCTTTTAAGCATATAAAGGCTAGATAAGCGAGATAACGGTTCTAAAACGACACAGATTTATTAAACTCCTTCTGGTCTTGATTACACAATGTAATATATTATAAAATAACTGGGTCTCAAGTAGCAGCCTACGTTTTAGTTTGTGACAACTAGAAATCAACAGACAAACATCACATACCTCCTGATTCACCATTTAAGTACCTATTTCTAGTAGTTAGTATTTTTCTTGTAAGGAGAAAAATAAGATAATTATGTATTTTTTTAAATATGTGCAATTGAAAATACACAGAGACAGGAAACTATGTACGACCTCGCATAATGCTTACTATACACATGTGTTATTGACCTGTTGCTTACCATCAGGCACCCAAAGTGCTTGCTTCACGATATATAATAAAAAAAATCATAATCCATCTCGCCATACGCACTAATAATAAGTTAACCCTTTATTAGCCGAGCGTCATTGTCGCGTGCGCTCGCGCCGTAATGAATGACCCGGTTGACATTTGTCATCGCGCAATTGTCAAGTTCAGATTAAAATTGATGACGTTGCTTTGTCCGAAGCGCGCGCGCTATTGTGTAGATGTGTGCACTGCCTTATCTTACAGTGGAGATTATATTTTTGAATTTTGATCAGGGGTGATTGTGAGGTATTTTCAGTTCATGGTATTTACGTTACTTTTTATTTAAAACTTAGAAGAAATAAATTTAAAGCTAATCAATCCTAAAAATATTTTTTCTCACGTGTCACGTGACGTTATGTAAATTATTTTAATTGAATGACTTCGGGTACGTTATGCGTAGGGATGAAAATTATATAACTCATAGAGTTATCCTATATTATTCATATAAAGTCATGAAACAATTGTTAATCCAGTTCTGACGAATGTAAGTGATGCTTGGTGGAAGCAAATGTGTTGTTACCTAACCCACATAAAGTGATACAAGGGTAGGTGGATGATGATGACTATAATTTAATATTATAAAAAAAAAAATAAAAAAAAAAATTATTATCTATTCGATATAAAACATCAAAAATTAAACAGCTCTCCCACAGATTTCTCAAATATTTCGTGCCATTAAAATAAGCCATCACCACATTGTCGCCACCACGCACCATTACACAATACAGACGCGAACGCGAAAATAGAAATGTCACAGAATCGCCACGGATCCCCAGCGCGAGATGATTAATCAAAAAATTAACCAACAACAATGCCGTCACCCTATTATACCATTTACAATGCCAGCGTCCCACATCGCGTATTTATTTAACAATCAAATAAATATTACCGACAATAAAATGGAAATATTTCAATTTAATATCCCCCGCCCCCGGTGAAGGGTTGAATCTGGTTCACATTTGTCTGATTTTTTATGTCAGATTAGATCGGTCTGCTATCTTGATGTTACGCGAAATTGAATAATTTCAAAGCCACAATAGATCGCCGTATCGTGACTTTACATTATGATTGAGGATTATTCTTAACTGAATATTTTTTGGCTAATGAATTAATCTGATATTCATCAGTAATCCTAATTCTTTGCCATAATATTTGGCACGGAAAAGTGAACCAAATTGCTTGGTGATTATTTACTTTAATAGTTAATAACTGAACCAGGCAACATTTAAAATACATGTATATTCTAAAATTAGAAATTACTCGCTTGAGATGATTTTGTTGCAAACCGTCGCATTTCAAACATTTAAGTACTGAAGTCTATGTTAAATGGTACAAAATAACGTCATACTATCAACATTCAAATATAGTTTTCAAATTTCGCTCAGAAAATGTTATTATTCCTTAAATCGTCCTATCTTTATAACGGTATTTGTTATAATGTCAAGTAATACATCAATATTGGTCAACATTTTATCCCTCAACACCTAACCCTAAACTTGTGCTATACTCGTAGAAGCTAGATAGCCGATATTAATACACATATAAATGTAAGGACGCACTCATGCCTATAAATAAACATCGAGACTTAGAACTAGCATCCATATTCATAAGTAATTGATAATATATTTTTTAACCTCGTCTATCAACATTCAAGACAAAGATTCCGTACCAACGGACGGTACCGGTCGTGTTCCCGCAGGGGGTAACGGTGACCTGTGCAGACGCACCTGATGCGTTGGCTGCGGGCGCGGATACCGCAGGATGCGAGACCAGATACCGAGGGCAGGTCACATCCTCAGGTTAAGCTTAACGGGTTAAGATTGTCTACGTTGAATAGACAAGCTTTGCGTGATTGCGTGCAAACTATCCTTGAATCTGTAGCCTTTATGCAATAGAAACAGAACAGAATATTATGCTATTTATACCCTCTCAACTGACCATTTTTTTTGTGAGATCAATTAAAAGTTTGTGCTTGACATATTTTGATGGCCTCATAGCGTAGGATGCTCTGAAACACTGTGGAATTTTAGTAAAATTTCCTTACTTGATTTTAGCAGGCTCAGTAGCAGTGCACAAAAATAGGTCTGTTAAAATATATCAGATAAACTTGATAGAGCTATAATACATAGACACTACTATAAGAATGTTACGAGTATAAGATATTTTTGCAAATCAGAATTACCATAATTATCGCAATCCAAGTGTTGAATTTAATAGCAAATATTATTGTAGCTGTATTGTACAAAACAATTTGTGTATAATTTACACAAAATTTTCCAGACATTAATTGGGTTTTACCACTTTGATAGTAGCAATATGGGTATGTGACGTCAATGATGATTGAGTAAAATTGTGTGAAAATGGAAAAAAGCGTAGTGCAAACATTGCTGTGCTCCGATTGTAGGGCAATGATTTTTGAGAAATTACAGGGAAAAGAGACTAATCATTATATACATATTTCGGGATGACGAGAATAATTTTATTAATGTAGGCAAGTTGGCCTGTCCAACTCCCAGAAAGTACAGGGCTTAGAGATATAACATCTTAGATGTAAGGGTGACGAGCGCAGTGCAGTGCAGTGCTAGGTAATGGTTTGGACTCTTCATGTTCCAATAGCTGCGTGTCACTGTGCTGTTATGTGACAGGAATGTTGCTTACCATCAGGCACATGTCCTGTTCGTCTCGCCACTCTTTATGTATAAAAAAACACAATTTGCGGGGCTACCACGTAACCATACAATCCAAAAATAGTCAATCAGCCGAATTGCGAACTTCCTCATTATTTTAAATCGATTAAAAACATAAACTTTTTAAATAAATGTGAGAATGTAACAGGTGTCGCGTGTTACAACGAATAAAGATCGGTAAGTCACCGTTGGTCACGGGGTATGCGCGGGCGCGCGCCATTTGGTGACTCCGTGGGAAAACTTAACGCTCGCGCGGGTAGTTTCTAATTGTTTGGGAATTGTAAGACATATGTTTATCGGTTTTAAGTGTATTGTTTGAATACTAGTAGTGTCTCACAGTTTGACTGGGGTAGTTCACAATCTCGTTATTTTCCCAAGACAAAAAGAGAACTACTTCCATATTATGTGTTTTTAAGACTATTTATTATCTCGCTATGTACCAAATTTTATTATTTTTACAAACGTATATTTATACATACGTGGTATCATACTTTTGAAGTGAAAACTTCTTTTGGCGCGCCTAGACATATTTTTCGTGGGGTGTGAATTGAATTCTAGCGTCACGCTCGGATATGATAAGAAATCTTCGGGTAAACTCGGGACCATGATTGACGTGACATTGGCCATCTAGAAATGCGTCAGCCAATGGGAAATGCTGACGCATTTCTAGATGGCCATGCCATGATGGTTAGGCGACGCCCTCCAGTTGGTGTAACAGTTTCCAAAGTAAGATAGCAAATTCTGAGTTATAAGTTTTCACTTCTATCGGCAGTTCCCATGACTTTAATTATTTTCTCCAATTTTTTTAATTTTTATTTGAAACAGTAGAATATAATGAAACGTCCACGTATTATTAAATGTTACGTAACTAAATTACCGTGCATTTAAAATAAGTAAAAATACAAAGTTTCCTTTGTTGGCTGTGATCAACGTATCCTCGGAAAGCCATTTCCATAAAATTATTCCTTTCCGAATTTTGAATGTATTATTCTGTTTTAGAATAAACTTTAGTAGATAGCTTATCATTTTATTCTGTTTCGTGAAAAATCTCAGTTCCTTAACTTTGTCTTTCAATCAAAGCACCTATGAAGTGGTCGCTTTACAGTTAATCACGCAGGTTAACACCCAATCCTAAAACCGCAAATACTCCGTCACGCACAGATGGGCATACAATGTACAGCATGCAAATGTAGGGTCAAGTGGTACACCCTCAGGTGGGGTGGGGTGTAATTGTACCACCTATGGCATACGACACGGGACAGTCGAACTACGACCTCCCTGGTGGCATCTCTGTGGATCCTGGACATCAATTGTTTTTTTATTGTGGTCGCGAGTTTTGAGGTAGGTCAATATTGTAGTGCAGTTTTCGTCCAGATGTTGCCAAATTTATAATTTTTGAGTATTATTTAAATGTAGTTGCGTTTTAAGTTTTGATTTCTTTTCATATGCTTTTTTTTTCAAAGTTTTAATATTACTTATGAGTATTTGAATACTTTTTCAAATCAATATAGGTACGATAAAAAACTTTGCAAGTTTTCTGGTAATATTCCCTTTTTTTTTAATAAGACGTAGATACCTTTTCACATTTTTAATATCCTAATATTTTTTCTCAATTGATTTATTAACCAGCCGAAAAGTGACAGGTAGTTTTGTCTCTATACATTTTTTTTCTAGAAATCCCATTTTTAGAGACATTTCCTGGATGATATGACGTTATCTCAGCCTTGCCTTATCACGGATACCAGACAATGCCCCAGGCGTGGCCGCCTTCTCGTGACTAGAATTAATTCTGCATGCGTTATATGTAAAGCACACCGGCGCTTTTTAATCGCACGTCTTATAAAATGGTTTTTAAACGTTCTCGTTGTGTGAGTCCCTAATTTTATTCATAGTTACAGTAAGATCTATAATAGAGGTACAAAAAAAAAATATAGTCCCTAATTAAATGTTGATTGTGCTCTATTTATATGACTAACAACATAATGTCAATACGTAAATTTACATTGGTTTGAATTTTAAAGTCATTGATGGTCTTCAATATTTATGATAAAAATAAAAAGAATCTTCATTGATTTTATTTAAATCAATATCCATTTTTAAAAGTATACCAAATGACTAGCTCATTTTAATTTTTTTTGTAATACATACCGTCAATTTACGAAAGCTGAAACATTCCGCTGATCATCTTCCTAAGTTTGAGCAACGTACGTACATCTTTTTTTTTGAGTTGTAACGTGATATAAGTAGGTAAGAAAAATAACGATATTTATGATGTCTAACGAAATCAAAAACACAAAAGTCAGCTTATATCAAGTTATGAAAACCGACGACGAGTTTTCTATTTTTCTGATTATAAAACCAACATTTTGTTGACTTTAGAATTTTTGTTATTTGTGAGTTTAAAATCGCAAGTCTACAAGATCTGTCAATGAAATAATTCTGTACTTCCGACGCCTCGCTCGTGATCTGTGTGGTTTGAACGATAGCTTTACCACATGTTTGTCTATTACATACGCGGGTCGTTCAGGCTTTCCTAGACATGCTAATTGTATACCACTCAAAATAATTATCGTTATAATATGGTCAATTTATTTAATTGAACCTAGAAGTAACAACTTCAATAATAGAAGTAACTTTATACCAAGGCGTTAACTGATATAAAAATCATTATCCATTTAATCGCCCTATGAAATGAATGACTAATTGTCGTATTCCGGACTCTTTATCTATTCAAGATTTAACTGAGCCACAAAGCTGTCTAATCAAAATAAATGCAGACGAAATTGTACCAAAGCATTATTTTGAAAAACTATAAATGAAATATTTCGTTTTAAAATGTTCACTCAACATCATCTAGCCTCAAACTAAGCAAAGGTAGCCAGGTACTATGGAATCCAGATAATTGAAATTATCAAATATTTCACAGAGACAAAATAGGGCATTAAGAATGTTTTGAGATATGATTTGTAAATATACCCAGTCCTGCGAAATAAATATGAATAGTTAGTGTTCTATAGGATGTGACCACATGTAACATAACCTTGTTAGCATATTCTGCATATTGAGTCATGTAAATCAATAGAAAGCCGGCGAAGACTTTCGCAACAGGACGCATAAGTCTACTCGATACAATAATGGTGTGGTGACAGGGATAAATATACACTTCTTGTAGATCTATTTCTATTGAGAAAAACGGTTTCCGATCTGTTCCAAGTTTCCTCTTCTCACACACAGATAGATTTCTCTTGAATACTTGGTACATTGACTGATGCATTTATAGCATTACCTTCGTCCTAAGACCAATCCACTTTACAAGATTAAATCTATGCCCAGCATTCAATGTTTTTCCACATTACATTTAAGTTTTTGTGTGATTAGGTAACATAAATGTTTATACCTTCGCATTTTGAAGCATAACATAAAGATAGGTTTACTCTTTATTGTTTATACCAAGATAAAAATAGAGGTCTGAAAAAGAAAATCAGTAAAAAATACTGGTGCCTTTATCGCTGAAAGAGATCTCTTTCAGCCAACTTGTCGGATTTTGGATGGAGAAACATGCAGGATTGACAAATTAAGGAAATGTGTATACCTTTTATCAATTTATCAGCAAAATATAACGTCAATTTATAAACAATGTAAAACATAATATCGGTTTTATTGTAGTTCATACTTACATCGAAAATAACAATATATTTATTCTTTACAGTTCCTAAACGGCACTCAGCTCTAAACGTCAGCAACCCAGCCTTCAACGAGGCGCCATCTATTATTGAAAACGAAGAACACGAGGACACACAACCGAGGTGCTCCTACTGTGACGCTTCTTTCCCTAATATTGATGTGTAAGTACCTTTTTACTCACATTTTGAGCGTAGGTTGAATCTTTTTCATTTTTCCGTTTTACGTTCGTTTGACAACGTTGAATTTTTTTAAAAACCGATTATTCTTTGCTCAAATATTTGACAAGTTTTTGCATAAGCCTTGAATAGATATTTGGCATACACCGGTAATTCACATATCTGTATAATCAAATCTGGGTATTTCATTTTTAATACTACTCATAACTTTATCAACCAACATACTAGACAATATATCTAAACCATCAGCTGATGTAGGTAACTACTAATCTTTCTCATGCATGCAGCTTCAATCTTATTACGCTTAAATCATATTCAAATCAATTGGGCTGAGCTATATCGACGCGCCATTCAAGATGGCAGGCAGACGCGAGATGCAGAAGTCGATCAATTTCAAACGTCTTCGAAACCATTAGCTTCCCGCCATTAATATTATTTGGTCGGGGAGCGGTCCAGTAAAGATTTATTTGGCGCTAGTGATGTGCCTGATCGATAAGCCGCATGTCGATGATTAGTTGTAACCCGGCCCGAGGCACGCGACGCTCTTCGACGTCTGAAAAATGATGGCGAAGCGTCAATAACCTCTTAACTATGAACCTTAACAAAAAATGTTGATATAAATCAACTAGATATCTCAGTTTGTATCTAAAAACAAAAACGGTCTCATCACGAATGAAAATATATCATGAATTTATTATCTTTGTGACAAGCAACAGAAGGTCGTAATGGCGTGTGTCATCATATTCTATTGAAGCGGGGCGTCGTGCTCCTCAATAATGCAGGGATCGAGATTATCGACATGCACCGTTTTGAACGAGTATCCTCGTGGCCATTATCGCACCATCACTATTGTTTTAAATGTTCAACCTTTCTAGGGCATCAAAAGATCGATTAGTAATTACATGGGCTGTGGTTGTTTGTTATTTATAATGGCTACAATTCATTCCTCATTATTTGTTTGCTTTGACTATTATCGCTGATTTTTTGCGTATTTAGTATTAGAATAGGTACATTAATTAATTTACACGTAAAAGTATAATAAGTACTAAGATTTTTATTCTGTATGAAATAGTTTATTTTACGTATTTGTGACTTCTGTTAGTTGTGGTAAGGGCTCCCACGCAAAACTGCGATGCGATGCGATGTGACGCCGCATCGGAGCAATTCGCCATCGCAAGTTCCTCCGATGCGGCGTCGCATCGCATCGCAGTATTGTGTGGGAGCCCTTAAAGTCATTATAGGGCGTTCCTTTTTGTTTTGGCAGTGATTGTCTTAGGAGTCGGTATTATCTCTTTCGATTGTTTGATAATTATGATTTATTGAACTATACCTTTCAATAAGCAGCTCCTTATCTCTTCTCATGAGCAATCACGTCGCATATTCATTACTATTGATCTCCCAAATTATATTGTCACGCGTGTTCTTAATACATCGTGCGTATGATGAATCATGTAGGTACATTACGAAACCTATTGTAATCTGCCTTATCGCATCTTTCCTCCACTTTTACTTTCGTCAGAGCGCTGTCACAATCGGAATGAATCGAATCAGAATCGAATAATCATCTGTCACACTTTGAATCACTATCAGATTGATCGGTAGCAATTGCGAAGTCGAAAAAACTCTGGAAGTACTATATCGGACTTTAAATGTCAGTTTTGGCTTTTATACGCTCCATTAAATACAAACCTGATGTGATTGTCTGAAATTGTCAGACAGTTAACACTCTAGAACCTGTAATTTTACACACTGCTCTGCTTATTAAGATACCAGACACCTAATTTGTTGCCAAATTAATCGGACATAAAAAATAGTAGATTGAGACTTGAAGAATTTTGAAGTTATTATTAGTAAATACTGGTAGCTTAATTTGAGTTACTGAGCAATTTTGATTATTATCTTCGTAGATTCGTGAGCAAAAATAATAGTAAAAACTAGAATCTATTTTAAACGCTGGCAATATAAATTTAAAGAGCATTTAAACAAAAAATCACCTTATCGTTGATAGAAAACGAAATTAATTTGCTTGCAAATGTTTGAATTACAAGTTGAACGTAGATGAGCACATAAATGATTAATTACTGTTGTAGCCTTTTTAATTGAGTAAAAAAAGATGAGAATAGTTTTCTCAAAACTGAGACATATGTAAACAGATATTGTTAGTTATTTACACAAAACTACGAATAAATAGCCCAGAAGTAAGTAAAGCTTGTATAATGGAAGCTAGACGGTTGGTATACCTAATGCTTGAATTATTGTAAATACGGAGTACTTATGATAGATAGAAACATCCAGACACAGAACAATACGTGCTGTACATAACATACATACTCGAACTAGGTGAAAATCAATCCCACAACTTACAACACAATACCTAAAAACAAAGTTTAAAGATATAAAGGCAGCCTAATGAGCCAAAAAGCCATCAAAACTAGATTGATAAACTACGTTTCATTGCTTTTCCGAATACTCTTCAAGACTCTTCGAGACAAATCCGATTGAATGATTCTAAATCAAAAAGAAAATACATTTTCGCTATCGTTCCATCAGAATTTATAATTACAACACAAAAAAGCAATTCTCTGACTGCAAAAAAAGGACGTGATCTAATTGAGTCCATTTCAAATCAACGCACCGGCGTCATCAGTACGAGCCGAACTCACTTTCAATTGTTACCACCTTACGTAAGACTTTATTAAACGGTACACAGTACAATTGCACGTTTACTTGGGTGTTGTAGGTACCAGTTGTAATAGTAAAAATGTCTACCGAAGATCTGATGTCTAGATAGAATGTTGCAAATAGGCCCTGGGGCTATGCGTAGTGCGAATCGCAACCTAGAGTACGAACGGATCAAAAATTAGCTATTGAGAAATTGTAACTGTTAGATATAAATTATTTCATGCGTTGAATTCCAAGAGATGTCGGACAAGTTTAATGTTCAAAGATCTTAGATAAAACGCACCTGAAAGCTTCAGGTTATATTATTGTGTGTACCTACTCGTATGAATTAATTAAAAAGTTTGGTGTTTTACCATCGTAGTTCCTGTTATTTTCTCAGTATAAAAAGCCTCTACTAAACAATGTGTTAGCACATAAAGCGCAGAATAACAAGCAAAAGCAGTATTTATGTTCTCACTGCTGGGATTCAAGTTAAAGCTTCATTCAAGGTCCGTAATCCAATCAAACTGGCCAAGTAACTGACGATAAATGTCTTCCAAAGAAGTATTTCTTGGAAAACGTCGATTTCCTCATGATGTTTGCTTTCACCATTACATCCAGTGTTGAGGACAAACTCAAACATCTGCACTGGGAAAATATTCACAGGTGCTAGCAGGAATCAAACCTATGACTTTTGAGAATTCAGGTCACTTAGCCACTACGGTATTTTCAAGGCGCAAAACTCTACTGACCCAACTTAACCTATTTTTCATTAGTATAGTGCACGTCAACCCCTGCGCGTGCGCCGATTACGCACCAATAAGTAGCGGCAAACGTTTCTTGGTCGTCAACCGTAATAAAATATTACAAAATTAACAAACGATTGAGCTAATTAAAAACCTTGCACAATTAATTTGTAAATCACGGTTTATGCCGATTCGTTACGTTGATTTATTTGCGACGGTGTCGTTGTAAATTGATTGCTTAAAGATATCAATTGCAATTATTATGACTAACTTTAATTAGATTAAGTTTAGTGCAAACCAGTTTGTATTATGTATTTTGATAAATTGAATGGTTTGAGTAAACTTGAGCTGCACCTATACCAACGTATTTTAATAACAATACCAAACCCTTCTGCATGCATGGGCATGGCAGGGTATGGAATTGGTACAAAATGTCAATTTGGCTGCACCGTACAACACACCTAAGTATAATATACCTACCACATACTATTATGAATGTCTGTGATATGTAGGCACCTGTAGGTAACACAGCGTATTATTTATTTAGTATTTATTTATTCCTATGAAGTTCTTAGATATCTCGGTTCTACTTATGTCGGTAAAATATAACGTCACGACATAACGTATCGACAAACGTATACGACAGAACCATTACAGACGATAGATTTTATACCTCAGATTAATTAAAAGATATGGCAACGGGACCGCTGTCCGTAAGAGTGAAAACACATAACCTTATCATACACAATTCACCGACACTTTCGATTGATGCAACATATATTGACGCATCAATATCTAACTACAATTTCGTTGACCGTTATTCGAACGGTAATGTATCGGAAACGGCATTTATAGATCTAATAACAAGAAATAGCAGGTGCAAAGTTAGAAAACTGCCTCAGGCAGAAAGGGTTGCGTGTGGTGGACCAGTTATGCCAAGGAGAGTCGCCGAGACCGTTTTTGCAAATGATATACGTTTTCCATCAAATGCCGGCATAAGTTACCGACCGTGCTAACATGATTTGCTACCTTCAACAAGAGTCATATTCTGACGAACGATATTGATAATATTGACACGAGAAACCGCGCCAAATGGAAGAGATAAATGGAAAAGTGGTTGACACTAGTTAGAATTTCCATTAACGATCTCAACTTATGGTTGTTTATAATGATTGTGAATAATGTTTTTGCTCGTAAAATCGAATGCATATACAATTTATAGCAAAAATGGAACTCAAACATTCATGAGATGCTTTAGCATTTAAAACACACATGCATAAATTGTCTGTGCAGGCGATTATCTGCAGAAAACTATCATAATATATTTTTATTACTGTTGTATAACTTTGCCCATAACAGCATGTCATCGCAGCTATTTGAACTTAAAACACAAATCACTGGATTTATTCTGTAGTTGCTTTGGAAATGTTTCCCTTTTGTAATTGACCGCCATTACGGCTGATGTCAAACGACGATGCGGTCTACGACAAAGCGCGCTAACTTAGAAGAAACCAATTAATTCTAGACTTATGATACCGAGATTATATTAATCTGGAAATACTTAGGACTGCATCGTTGTTGAAAATCAGTCTACATACATATATGGCGGTTAAGTGCAAACCTACCTATCAAAGAATAAACCCACTCAGACAACGCATTCGTTTGTTTTTGACAAATCTACTATTTATTCAAGTTTGTTAGTGCTATCTTCACACTCTCCAATAAAGCTGCAGAGGAGATAAAATACAATTAGAATATTAAACGAAGTGCGAAATTTATAGTCGCTATAAAAATGCCACTAGTATCCTCCACTTTACTTAGTTAAGCCATTTCGTTATACATATTAGCGGACAGTTGGAGTATCTTTGTAGGTTTAATGTAATAAAATGTTAAGTAAACGACCTTTAGATCCAATAATGATATTGTGATATGGTATAAGGAGTGTTAAGATGACTACTAGTGGGAAGCTGTCACATAGATAGAGATACGAAAATCACTGTTTTAGTCTCGTATCGAGTTGTTATTTTCTTATAGTAACGTATCTGGGATATACCTACCTTTTAATTTTTAAATCATCTTATTTGATTTCGATTTTTTTTAGCCTTCGATTGTTTTGACTTTATTTTCAAAAATCAAGTTGGATGGATCTTAATGAATATTTTTATGGATGTATTTTTATGATCATACAAATTCTAAGAATCGTTGGAACTTAAACATTTGGCATTTTGGTAATTTTGTAAAAAAAACAACGAATAGATAGTTTCCGCATTCCAAACATTTGCTTCCAGGCCTAAAGGTGTCAAAAATCTGGCAAAGATATGAGTAAAGTCAATTCATTATTTATAGGTAGTATTTTCGAGGTGTGTGACATCTATCGAACTCAATAGAACAATTGAAACTTATGTAACATGGTTTATGATTTATGGATTTTATACATTGGGTTACTTTAGAAAAGCAATTCTGCTCTTGATCAGTTGTGTTGTGAATATAAATATATAATATTTATGTTCACAAACACTATATTGCGACTTTGTCCAGGTTGATCTTTATCTACTTTGTATTTTATACTATTGAACTATATATAGTCTACCTGTGCCTATTCAGAGAACTGTACTTTTGAAATGGTGTAAGTTGTTTTGATATTAGTTGAGTGGTTCGAATATTCGTCAGACTCTTTGCCTGAGGAAGCACTACTTACAGCTTAGCCAATTTTTCTACCAGCAAAGTAATAATATGTAAATTTTACTGTGTTTCGGATTGAAGTAGGTACAATGTTTCATCGGCGTTCTCTCTTTATAATATTACTAGACGCCCGTTCTTTATTAATCGAAATAAAACTAGCCTATCCGTCAAGCTGGACCAAATGATGTAGGTATATGTTCCCGTAAAATTGCAATCACCGTCAGTTTACAATATAACGCGTGAGATTATAAACTCACCGTGTTAGTGTTATGCTATGTTAGTTCATCCTACTATTATAAATGTCATTGTATGGATGTTTGGATGTTTGGATATTTGGATGTTTGGATGTTTGTTGCTCAATCACGTCCTAACGTATGAACGGATCGGGCTGAAATTTGGAACACAGATAGATTATAGTCTAGAAGAACACATAGGCTACTTTTAATCCCGGAAAAACAACGGGAACAACGGGAACGGGAACTTTGCGGGTAACACCGCGGGGCGCTGCTAGTATTATATAATGTCGTTAGAGTATAATCTGATGGTGAACATTAGTGAATATCGGTCGACTTGGAGAAGAGTTCCATTGGAACAACCATCATGACACTAGATTTTGACATATTAAGACTGTAGGCTTACCAAAGAATTTTTGTTACGTTTCAGGTTAGACAGCCATCTCGTTCAGGCGCACGGTCAACCCGCTGCCGTGAATCATTGCGAGCTGTGCAACCGCTCCTACTCCAACCGCCATCTACTCCTGCGCCACCGTGCTCTCGCGCATACTGACATCAGGAAATACCCCTGCGAGAACTGTCCTAAGGTAAGTTACTGAGAGTAATCCACTGTCTATCTTTTTCTTTCAAATCTGTTCCAAGGGTTTCCAAAAACTTTAACTTTTCTTAAGAGTAGATCTACTATTTTTTAAGAGTAGCACTGTGAAGAGAAACTCCTTTTAAAACTGGTTTTGGAATTGATTTACATTTTCATTTAAGTTGCTTACCGCCGTATAACAAAACTTGACTCGAGCATACAATTATGTAGACTGTATTTTTGTTTTTGTTTGACATCACAACCATCGAAAATTTTGCCACTTGATACGCCGCTCCGAAAGCGCGGTAAAAATGTGTAAAGGGACTAGTTAGAATTCAAGCGATTAATTCTGATTTGACTAACCTAGTCAGTCAAATTAAGGTACAAGTTCGCGCGGAGACCGCGACACGAGACCGCGACAGGAGACCGAGACCGGAGACCGCGACAGGCACTTGACACTATGGAATTGTATGGGCGCCAGTTCGCGCCGCGACCGCGACCGCGACCTGTCTCGGTCTCCTGTCGCGGTCTCAGCGCGAACTGGCGTCCATACAATTCCATAGTGTCAAGTGCCTGTCGCGGTCTCGTGTCGCGGTCTCGCGTCGCAGTCTCAGCGCCAACTTGTACCTTTAGACAGTGTTACGATTCGCGTAAGATCTGGGTAAATGTTTGTAGTATACGGCGGTTTGACTATTGTTATTTTATGTGAGCTAAAGACGTAGATTGTATGTTTCTGTTAGGAAATTACAAATATATTTTCAAATTTTGATACCACCACCACCACATTAAGCAATCAAGAATTTCAAATTTCTTGCTTAGTTTCTTCAAAGACTAAGGTGATCTAGCCTTGTATAAACAATTCTAAACATCCAAACTTACAGTATTGCAGTATTTTTTTCCAAACTAAATCTTTCTACCAACACTAAAGTGTTTAGAAGATTTTTGATCAGATACGATCAGATACGAAAAACATTGTCCCTATGTGAGGCTGATCTCTCTGCAAGTCTTTGAGGAAACCATTTCAACGGTCTCGAAACCTGACGTGGTTGCAGGTATTTACCGATCCTTCCAACCTGCAGCGCCACATCCGCGCGCAGCACGCGGGCGCCCGCAGCCACGCCTGCCCCGAGTGCGGGAAGACCTTCAGCACTTCTTCGGGCCTGAAGCAGCACACCCACATCCACTCCAGCGTCAAGCCGTTCCAGTGCAAAGTCTGCTTCAAGGTAAGAATACATTATTCCAACTAGGAACTAATTTACATGTGTAGCAGAACAGTATACTACTAGGGTATGCAAAATCTAAATGAAATATACTCGTCACTATGCCCCGTATGTGCACAATATGAGTCAACAAAAATATTTGTTTTTTTTTCACATATTTTGAATCATTGAATAACAGATGTATAATGTATATTAATGGTAATGTCATTTCTTTAATTTTGTTTTTTGATCTTTTCAGGCATACACCCAGTTCTCCAACTTGTGCCGTCACAAACGCATGCACGTTGCATGCCGAGCATTGGTTGACTGCGGCAAATGCGGCACATCTTTCAATACCTACGCTTCTCTGACTAAGCATAAGCGATTCTGCGACAACGCGTCTGCTGCCAGCACTTTAAGGAGCCAGATGCCACAAGGCGTTCCACAGATCCCTCTGCCGAACGTCGGAATGTCGACTCCTAATAATTCCAACATCTTTTCGATGTATAGGAACTCTGGGCTGCCTCTGCCTTATAACATTCCTCCCTACCCACCTTTCCTCCCAGAATTTATGAACCCCTTGCTATTCAATGTTCATGGAGTTCGATTGGCTTTCGAACATGATTTTGCTCAAGCAAGTAATCAATTAGCCAAGCAATCAGAAGGCCGCACGTCGGTTAAAAGCATAGATAGCACTAATTCTCTTGAAGATCAGAAAAAATCGAAGGAATCTGAGTTTGATTCCAATAAGAGTGATACAACAGACAGAGCTACACCTAAAAGTCACTTTGCTAAATTCTCACCTCCATCGGTTGAAGAAACTACTTCTCAACATAGGCCATCGCCAAAAGCACAAACCGTGCCATTTAACTTTTCTGGAGATGCATTGAAGAGCAAGTCACCTTTTGATTACTCTTTAAAATTGAGCCAAACCGAAGCGCATGCGCCAAAATCTGTATCTCCGGCGCCACAGAAGAAGCTTATGAATGCTAATGAGGAAGACAAACATTCTGAATATTCAGACGTAGACGACGATTCCAAGAAAGGTCAAGATGATCAGCCACTGGACCTTTCTGTTTCGCGTAAGCAAAGTGACAAGGAATCCGAAGTCGATGCCGATGATCGCTTTTTCCAGAATTCAGTTAAATCTTATTCACCTCCTGAGAGCCCAGTAGAAAGAAGCAAGACTCCTGAAAATGATACAACCGATGTTGACGTAGAAAACGTAGAACCAAAACGCGAAGATTCGCCTCCGCAGCTCGTGGCGCCGTCACTGCCTTTCCCGATGTCGGTTCAACATAATTCCATAATGGACATGTATGGACCTCGATTTCCGTCTTTCCACTCAACAGATTCTATTTTGAACGCTTCTCGCAACCCATACGTTCCGAGCCCGTTTAATTTTTTATCCCCTCTGCTCGGTACTGATGGCCCGGACAGGCAACCGAGCGCATACGCTAAATTTGCCGGGACTGGAAAGCTGCGTGACCGCTACGCTTGCAAGTTCTGCGGAAAGGTATTTCCACGAAGCGCTAATTTGACTCGTCACCTCCGGACTCACACTGGGGAGCAACCTTACAAATGTAAGTACTGCGAGCGTTCGTTTTCGATCTCATCGAACTTGCAGAGGCACGTGAGGAATATTCACAACAAGGAGAGACCGTTCAGGTGTTCGTTGTGCGACAGGTGTTTCGGGCAGCAGACCAACCTCGATCGTCATCTGAAGAAGCACGAGGCAGAGGGAGGAGATTCCCCGAGTTCTGTGGATACTGAGCGAGACGACTCGTATTTTGATGACATCAGGTCGTTCATGGGCAAGGTGACGTGTTCGCCGGGGGCGCGCTCCCCGCCCGCGAGCTCGCCGCACGCCCCGCACCCGCCACACCGCCCCTCACTCGCCATCTCCACATAGCCGTCGGCGGTCCTGCTGCCGCCGCCGCCGCCGCTCTGGACACAACCGTTCGATTAGAATAAGGTCGTATAGGGGCTCACTCTCATCGCACTGACCGACCGTTAAATATCGTAAGCTTTTACGATTTTTTAACTTTAAAAAGAAATTAAGTGAACGAGGATAAGATTCCAAAATGCAGCTCGATTGAGGTTAATGTATGAGCTCTAGGTCTACCTAATCCAGGCTGCTTTTTCTTATCTCTGCCACCGTTTGGTAACTAGGTACTGATGAGTGCCGTTTGCAGCTTGTGCTATCTCCATCTTCAGCATTAAGCATTAAGTGTAAATAATAGGGTTGAAATCGGCTGTGGGGACAGCACATAGCAATAATAGCAAGTATCTTTATCTAGCTAAGTAATGGTTAATTTTCTAGCGTTTACATTGAGAGCAATATTTAAAACGATATATGTATTAATAAGTCTTATCCAAAAGTCATTATTGTACATTCACTGAATTTCTAATGCGCAATATCACTTTTTCGTCATACTTTGTTCAACTTTGAGGTAATTTCAAGGTAAACTAAGAAAAATAGGCTTAAGTGTTTTATAAGAGGCTGCACTTCAGACATTTTGCCTTTTGTGTCATTTGTATATAGAAATACTCTAGGAAGTATATCTATTTTATTAAAGTGCGTCCGATGTATAATGTGAGCCATCCTTATAAATATATAAATACGGTATATATACTACTTAATTACATTTCTTGGATTATCTATATTATGAATTTCAATAGCTAGACAATATTGTAAAAATATATTTAAAAAAAAAAACAAATAGCACAAAACATGGAAAGTACAGTGTTTAAGATTACTTAACAATATTTAGTTCCGTGGTAAACTTAACTCTTCTACTTAGATAATTAAATTATTGTAAAAAATTGTACATTTAAGTATATTTTGGTATGGTTGAAATCCGTTAAAAAGTATTTTTATTATTTTGAGCTACATACATTTTATTTTGAACCAATTTTATAAAACTGTAATTTGTTGTTCAATAACACTCTGAATTTATTTTAAAATATTTGTTTTAGTCAAATAATAACCAAAGTTGTAAGGTAAAATTAAATTATATTGGAGTTTGTTAAATTTAGGCAATATATTATTTTGTATGCCACGGTAAAAAAACTATGATAAATATAAACATATAGATATAAAATCTATATGTTTATAGATTTAGGCAGTCGCAAAATTAAATCTTGAAAAAGACGTGAGGGGTCTATGGAGTCCATTTGAAACGAAGTTCGTACACAGTAACTGTATCAACAAGTCTTGAAAAAAAGTCTACACTTTTTTCAGCGTAGTTTTCATTCGCTAAGAGCGTTAAACGCCTAATAACGCCGATTCTACCAATTTCATAAAGATCTAATAGATTTATTTTCAACCTTTGGTTTAATTCTGCGTCCGTCTACGAAACTTGTAAAAAAGTAGTTTTGTTAAAATTTGTTATCAATATACGTTGTTGTAAATAAGAATTGAGTGGAAACGGAAGGCATATCATTGTGTTTTATACTAAAACAAAGCTCAAAACATTTAGTTGTTGACTAATGAGAATCATACAGACATAAATTTAGGTTAAGTAACGTACATTATTGTAAATTTTAAGTCATTAAATAAATTTCCAATTTCTATAAATTTTCCTAGTGTATTCACAACTGTTAAACCTACATAATTGTTAAGTATTCGTAGTTAATTATTATTGTAGTAACATAATTGTATTATAAAATCAGCGCTTAATTGTATCAATTCTTTCACTAAATAATTATGTCGTAAGAAATTTTACAGAGAAGCAACTCGTGTACTTCAAAAGTCAACTTTCTACTAATCATATCACATCGGCACCTAAGTTGTTAGCTTCACAAAATACAAATAAATATGCCTAACGTAAGGACACAATTTATTTAAATAAAGTTTAAACATTGTAACACATTCAGAAATAAAATCAGTACAACTTAATAATGTGGTTTCTCTCAAACATTTTCCTATTTCATTTAGTATTTTTTTAAATAAAATAGAGGCGAGCACAAAATGTGGCTGATGGTAAGCAACACGCAAACAGCACAGTGCTTGTTAAACAGGGTTACTGGTAATCAGCCTGTATCCGTTTAACGGCATGTTCTGTACATCTACGCAAACAACTTTTGTTCTATGACTTTTCGTAAAACTCAATACATATCCCAAAACAAAAATAGTGTCTGTTGTCATTTCTAACACTGTTTAGCGGCTGTTTAATGTTTATTCACTTCAGCACGTAATTAAGCGAGCGTTAAACAGCGCGAGCGCTCTTGTTACACATTGTTACGAAGAATTCGATGCCTTTAGACCAGGCAAATACATTTTTTTTTATTTTGTATGGGAAAAAAATATACGAATTATTAAAAACTGTATAACAAAGGTTGTCGTATTTAATGTCCCTAACATCCTCTTAGAAGGATGCAGGCTGATTACCAATAACCCTGTATAAAAGAATCCAAATATTTCAAAAACCTGAGTAAATGATAGAATTCTAAACTGGTTGATATTCATTTGAATCATGTCAAAATTATGATTTCCAAGTAGAATTTAATAATGGTAACCACATACATCGTCATCCGTATAAAACTGAGTGTCTACTCGGCGTATGCCAGACAAATTAACTGACGTGTGGAAACTTCCCACAATAATGAAACTTTATTCGTATGAAACTTTATGCTTTCTTATTCCTCCTTATATTTCGATATTTTCATCATACACTGTTTGCTTTGCTCATTTACGAAACGTTAGATATTCAGGTTTACTTCCCTGATATATCCCTAAGTAGAAATAGCTCACTCCAGTGAGTTCTAGAACATCGAATTCAATAAACTTCAAAACTAAAATTCAAAATTCATTAAATAATACTAAAATTCAATAAATAATAAAAAATAGTACGTAAATATAATATATAATAATGAACACTTAATATTAGATACTATACTTTTCGCAACACCCTAACTACAGGGTATACCTAATGTGGAAACATTGATAACTAAGTATAGGAAGATGAGGTACGCGCTAATATAAAGACAGCATAATGTGGCGAAAATTTCACACAAGCACACGCAATGTGCACACAGCTTCTCTTCAATCGTGAGATACGTTTGAATGAATGACAAAGACATAACGACAAGTAGGCAGTAGATCCAAATGAGATAGCTATACATCACATTTGCTTAGATATTTTTTTCGACAAGAATAGAAAGACATAGGTACGAATGTACTGGCGTGAAGGAGACAAAATAGCCGGAACTAACATATCGCAGGTCGTGTTGCACTCTTAGGCTGTAAGTATGTCTGTCCCTTTTACAAAAGGCAAATTGTTTACAACAGATAACATAAAAAATATTGATATAGATGAAATAATCATTGAACTGTTTTGGAAATAATTTAAGATTTTGTGTACTTACGCAAGAAAAGTGATACCATGGAACTTGTTCTTGGTCTTTGAACTATTTGTGCACCTTTTAAAAGAACAATAAGGAATTATTACGGCTTATATCGGATTTTTTTAAATTATTACCGAACGTCCAATCAACTTGAGGCTCCTGTTGCGACTGAGACTCAATCAGGAGACGTCACCTGATTTTGCATTGCCATCAGAGGAGAGCGCGTGCCGCTTCTTAGTGTTTTAAGAGTTCAATGTGTGTAACATTATTTGTAGTGCATTTTTACTAAATGTGTCTTACTTTTAAACATATAATGTAGCGATGTATCCCTCAAATAAATAAATACATATTAATGTATGTTTTTCACACAATCTTAACTCAAACTAAGTAAAACTTACATTATAGAAACTATATAGCGCATATGAAATGTAAATAAATATAAATGCAACTTACAATACCTACATAGAAACAGCAGAACTTTGATGGGATTCGGGGTAGTAACTATTTTCTCATCTGTGTCGGGGCCTTGCGAGAGCGCAAGGAAAAAATCAAGCCTGTAATCCACCACGCCGGTCTACTGCGGGTTAGCGAATGACACGTGCCCTCAAAACACTCTTTTGCCTGAGCTACACGAGGCTAGTTTTTAGCCATAGCAAGGTAAGATAGCAAGCCAGTCTAGTCTTCTAACTTCATGCAGACAACGCTACGCAACGCTAGTTTTGTCTACACGAAGCTAGAAGTACTAGCTTGCTAGCTTATTTACACTAGCTTGCTCGGGTATTAATGGTTAGTTTCCTTACGATATTTTATTTCACCATTAAAAGCCGCTGGTGATGGCAAACGGGTACAAATGCCCGTGGAAAAATATTACTAGATAGATGCAGAAGGTATTCGCACTACGTACGACCTTACGTTGTGAATCACTCACTCACCCAGATGACACTCTCATGCGTAAAAGACTTCAAAGTATTGATCATCGCCGCACAATTACTAGCTTATCGGTTTTTATCGGCTACACTTCGGAGAGTGTGTGTAACTGATCTGCATGATCTAATACCACCTTGCCCTTTTTTCTATCGGACTTCTCGTATCTCAAAAAAGTGACATCGTTTCATGGTTGATGTTCCAAAAACACGAACGAAGAGATTTGACTCCACGTTTGTGGCAAGAACGTCTAGGCTGTGGAATGCGTTGCCTGAGTGGGTTTTTCCCGATAGTTACAGTCTTGGTGTCTTCAAATCGAGAGTGAATCGGTTTCTTCTAAGCACGCTCCATCGTAGATCGCATCGTCGCTTAACATCAGGCGTGATGGTGGTCAAGTGCGAACCTGTTATAGTGGAACTGTTATATGGAACATCAAACTTGTCTAGACAAACAAAGACACAAAACGTACATATCGTATTCATAACAACATAGAATCAAACTCAGTCACGCGCCAAACTTGATAATAAAGAAGAAATTTAGATAAGAATTAATTTAATTCAAGACAATTTTGAGAGTAATCTTACCATTTAAGGCCGTTACATTTGCATAAGCATGTTTACATACCGGAATACAAAATGCCAATAATCAAAGCGCAGTGAAATGGTAACCTTTAATCAGAAATCAGAAATGCCAAAAATCAGATCATGGGTGGGTCAAAAACAAGTGCCCTTTTAATTTGAATGAGATTCAACGAAAGTTCTGTATTGACTTAATAACCTAGCAACCTACATTACATTACATGCTAATTAGTGCTTTAAACATGAAGTGTAACCGGTAACCGCCTTATCACAAACGTTTAAATACTGTTGGAATATAAATTACTAGCAGCGCCCTGCGGTGTCACCCGCGTAGTTCCCGTTCCCAATATTTTCCCGAGGAACAAATAGCATATCTGTTCTTCCAGACTATAATCTAATTATGTTTCAAATTTCAGCTCGGTCCGTTCATACGTTAGGACGTCATTGAGCAACAAACATCAAAATATTCAAATATCCAAACGTTTATTTGGCCCAACGCATAAGTATTGCCATTCAGCGTGGTAATGCCGCCAGCATGCTGGGTATGCTTCCGATTGATAGTGGGCTTGAACATCTTGATTATCTGTAGACCTTCATTGGTCTATGGATAATTCAGGTGTGCTTAGTGTAAGTAGTTAGTTAGGTATGTAGCGTAGTGTAGTAAACATATATACATTGATATTTATAATATTAGTAGGATTGTTGGGCATTCCTTCCACAACACTAACATTACTCATACTGAGCAATGCTTGTGTTATAGGAGCAGATAGCGGATATAATATTTATATGAAATAGATACTAGATTACTATTTTTATTCTATATATTTATAGATTATTTACAGAAATACCCAGACCCGGATGAATTATATTCATCACGTTAATATTTGTTCTGGGTGGAAATCAAACTCACGACTTCCGAGCTTTCCGGACAGACTTACCACCAACTAAGCCAGGAAGCCAGTCTGTTTTGAATAAGGGTTCCTCATCACCATCAATCATCATCTAACTATTATCGTCCACTGCTGAGCATAGATAGATAACTCTTTATTGAGTCACAAAAAATAGAAATATTATAGTAGAACACTTATGAACTACCACCACAAATGGGATATCTTCATAACACCACTAGTCGAGTACAGTTTCCATCCTGTGCCAGTGTCTTGTTTCAATGTAGGTATCTTTTCCAGTATCATACGTCTAGGCTGTGGAATGCGTTGCCTGAGAGGATTTTTCCGGTATTTACAGTCTTGGTTTCTTCAAACCGAGAGTGAATCGGTTTTTTTGTAGGTCAGCACGCTCTATCATAGGCCGCATCGTCGTTTAACATCAGGCGAGATAGCGGTCAAGTGTGAACCTATAATAGTTAAAATAAACAACCAGCCATTTAGGCGGCGGTTTCTTGCCCCCTTGCCAATTATAAGTTATCAATCTGTGAGTGCTTATATCTATTTGTCATCATTTCGTCTGGCTACTTGTCTAGCCCGATTCCTTGTGAAGGATTGTTTACCATACACTCTGTTGGTATGTGACCCACACCCTCAAAACTTAAGTCACTGGTTTCCACTGGAAACCTGGTAATTTTGAGCGTTGTGAAATTTGGTATCGCTTTATAAGATTTCTTTTATTAAATAGAACGACGAGCAAGATTTGCATGCGATGGTAAGCGACGTTGTTGCAGATGACACCATAGTGCGGCGCTGTTTGAACGTGATGGTCTCAAATCACTGCCTGGCGCAGTATTCTTACGTGCTCTACATCGAATTATCTCTTGTTGTAATGTATACACAAATAATTTACTAAAAATGTATAGATAATAAAATAGCTAACCTATCAGCTGTTTTAGCGTTAGATGTGTGGCAGGAAACAGTATCTTCTCAAAAATGTGGCATTAATTGAAGTATTTAGGTAAATTAATTTTATTACTAAATATCTGGAAACGTTGTCATTCTAAACGGAACCCTGTATAGTTTGAACATTACTGATTGGCGGTTGAATATATTTATATCAGCGCTATGAAACTTTCTTGGGTGTACTCTGCAATGAGTTCTACCCAAAGAGTTTACATATAGCTTACTAAACCTCTGCCGTCTACAAGCTAAAGTGTCTCTAACTACCAAAACAAGGAGTATGTAAAAAGAGGCTACTATTTGAGAACCAAAGAACTTATGAAAAATTTTAAAATATTGAAATATAGAGCTAAATCAGTACTTAATAATAACTACTTATAGTCACAGATTTTTTTGAGTTATTCATTTGGTAATGGTAGTTAAAACGTTTATGTGTTGCAGTTGTGTTCATGGGTAGTTACTTAACGACGTTTCTCATAATATGCATTTCTAAATCAAAAACTACAGCTGCTAGGAAGATACTGATTAGATGGATCGACAGAGAATTTTTGTCTTAGTATAATGGCATTTAAAATCCAATTTAAGTGAAATGTCACTCAAAGACGTTATACGGACGGCAGATCCATGGTCTATCATAACAAAGCAAGTTCTAGTTGATTAAAGTCTATAATCAATTTTCCTCTCAACAATTTTGCAATTCTGGATTTAATTGAATAGACATCTATCAAATGTATCTTGGTTAATAATCAAGCTGTTATATAACATAATTGGAGCGGCGTTATCAGTGAAAGCAAGGACGCGACAAGGACGCTATGCAATCATGGATATTATCGAAGGGCTAGCGTAGCGGCCCTTCTGTGCTCGATAATATAAGGCTAGAGCCAACAATTATAAAAATTATGTGACGAAACACTTGAACTATGCTATTCTAACACTGCAGCTTTAAAATGTATACAAGAAGCGATAGTAGCGCTGCTTGTTACGAGTTAGTTGTAAGTGGTCGTAGACTCAGGTGCACGTGGTCCTTATACGCCTTTGAATGATAAAAGTGCGCTATGTTTAATCCCTATAAAATTTTATATCGTTAAAAGCAACTAATTTTAAATTGATGGTCTTTGGTACCAGTGCTTTGAACATTAATACCCGACACATGTGTTTGGCTAAGCAATTTCATAAATTATGCAAAAATATCCAAACAAAGAATAGCACTTCTAACGTTTTTCCTGTAGTAGGTATAAAGTAACGAGACAAGCAGGGCATGTGCCTGATGGTAAGCAACACACTGGCCCATAATAGCACAGTGGCACGCTGCTATTGGAACACGAACTTTCCAAATAATTACGCACTACACTGCGTTCTTCACCCAGAGATATAAGATGCTTTTCTATGACCTGTAATTTCTTTGGCAACTTGCCCTTCAAACCCGAAACACAATTTTGCTAGCATCGGAGCGCATAGACACGTAAGATTTGAATAACATAAAATTCTTAAATACGAGTATTTCAAAGACAATAAGATCAGGAAGAGCAAAAGCTGCCAAGGAATATGGTGACCACACACCATTTGCGCGCGGACAGTCTGAATAAGGCGTTGTCCTGGCAGCGGGCGACACTATCGCGACACGCGGTCACCTATCGGCCGCGGCCTGTAAGAATGGTCACCATACTGCCCACGCTTGTTCTTAGGACGCGTTCACATCGGACACGTTTTTTTTAAGTGAAAACTTCTTGCTTTAAGCATATTTTTGGTGGAGGAAAATGGTATGGACATGCTAATGTAGCGGCGGAGCGTAGGAGCGGCGGTGGAGTAGGTACGTGTAAGACAGTTTTTGGACAAACGAAATCTAGTGAGTTCGCGTCAATGACGTATATAATAAGTGTAACCTTACTGCTGTGTTATTATACTAAAACTCTTAAGTTATAAGTTTTCATTTTTAACGGCATTATTCCAATTAACCTTTGGTATTGATCACTAAAATCAAAACTCCTACCTACCAAAACTGCTAAATAATTATAAGATGATTTCTTTGCTTCGTGATTTTTTTATAAAAATTGCATTTCAAACTCTAACATAGTATCTAATGCTAGCACATTATTGCTTGGCTGTAGAATAACTAGACATGTTGTGGCCTCTACAAAAAAAAGTTCTTTCTCGACTTTCCGGATTGAAAAAATAAATACTTACATTTATCTTTGATTTATATTATAGATTTGATGTATATATTTCGTCTACATCCATTGCGTCTTGTTGGTAGTGAGATGAGTGCGTTGAGGACCGAGGTGCGATAATGTGGCGATAATCAATTCGAGATGCTTGTTTTTAAATGTTGTTTAACTTTGAGCATCTCTACTTTTAGACGTATGACTCGGGCAAGAAAACGTTAAAAAAGAGTGTTTCAGGGTGTGTGAACAGGGTTTTAGCCAAGGTTTACCTTAAGCCATTGTACGTCCTTCCAACGGCGCCAGCGGCCGTCGCAGCGCACGAGAAATGTGTCTTATTAGCCGCTCCTTGCAAGTGCTCATGGCACCGCACACCGGGTTTAATCCCACAAATTGGATGAAGAGACAAAGCCTGAGTCTCTACTGGAATATGGAACAGTTACCATTAAAAACAGCGCTGTATTTTTAAACACTTACAGCAACAGAAGCCATCTCTTTCGCTCTACTGGAATCGGCGTTTACACATAGTTACAACCCAAAATCCGTGGTCTCAACGTAGCATAACAAAAGTAGCAAGTAAGTTTTACATTAGCTATAAAAAAAATACTTATGATACACCGGCCAGCCCCGCGACATTACCCGAGCAGTTCCCGCTTTTTTCTCGTTTTAAAAGCAACCCTAAATAGTCTATATGCTTTTCTAGACTATGATATAACTGTGTTTCAAACATCAACCTGATCATTTTCAACGTCCTGACGTGATTGAGTACCAAACCTTCAAAACTGTTATGTTATGTACCATTTACAATATTAGGAGAATATAATCACACTGGCACATTACAATCATTATCAACTCACAAATATTTTCCCTGGATTGGGAATCGAACCCACGACCTTTGGCTTTGCAAGCAGTCTCACAAAGCTACGAAGCGAGTCTAATTAACTTTGAGTTTTCTATGAATCATAATTAAACAGACTCACAATAAAATACCCTGGAATTCAATTTTTTTAAATTCTATAATGCTACTAATTTAACACATACAACAACCATACAGTTTATGTAGGAAGTTTTCTTTCTTTCGTCGGTAAAATGATGTCATGTGAAACAAACCTAATTAATCAATCAATTAACGGATCGCCACAATACAAAGCATGGAAAAACATTTTAATTGTACCCATATCAATGTATGAATCCGTATCAGAAACGCATGGAACTCGCCCAATGCTATCATTATGGGAGAATGAATTTTATACCCTTTTTTATTTGACCATGTCATTACGAAGATACAGAGCAGAGTTACAAATTTAACTGGCCCGTTGGCTAAAAATATAACTTACAATGCCAATATGAAAAATCAATAGGTTGCGATACTGTCGACGTTTTTCAGCGGGCCAAGTAAGTTTGTACTACAGTAATAAATCTCCTGACTGTCTGTCCATCTACGTTAAGAACTTCATTATGTTACCGATGACACGAGTTTTTCAATTCATATCCTGGGAACGAGAACTTGGAATATTTTAAGAACGCTCTACCGCATTATACACTTTACTACTATTTTATAATTTAATACATATCTTAGTTTAATAGTACAGTATACTGTTAGTACCTAATAGAACATTATACACGTAGGCACACGGACACAGTTTTGTTATACAATGCATTTACGAGACGAGCAAGACATGATAATAGTGGATGGTAAACATCACGCCTGCCTATTGGAGCTCAGTACCTACGATAGAAACCAGATAGTTAATAAAATACTGATTTACATATATATGTCAATGCATACTTATCATACATTAAAAACGCCCAGACACTATATTTTTGTCCTGGGTATAAATGGACGGGGGAGACAAACAAAAAAGACAAAAGGCCAGTGCATTTATGCGTTGCGACAATGCATTTAGAACATGTAGGTATAACTTTTTTGACGTGATAGCGTCTTATAATTCGATGAAGCCGACTGCATGCCCACAAAACATGACGTCATGTACCGTTACCGCGTTACCGTCAGTCGTTACCTCGCCGCATGTTTGTTACAGTTGTATTAATTATTTCGACCAGTAGTTCAAGCGGGGATGTAGCTCAGTAGTAGAGCGTTCGCTTTGCATGTGAAATGCCCCGGGTTCGATCCCCGGCATCTAAAAGCTTTTTTGCATTGTTTTGATTGAAAATTACTAAATTCTACTGATTACTTTTCACATGCAAATCTATTAAACAAATTAATTTAAAATTTTCTTTTGAAAAATGCTACCATTCCATCAGTATTTTCTTAAGACGTTGTCACGTTCTATCGTCAGTAAACCGACTTTACAGACAAACATTTTTTTTAGTATCGTAAGAGAGCGAATAACATTATTGTCCTCTTGACACAAGCGTTGTGACAAAATGAAGTAGCATTGATTCAGTGCTATTGTGAGATCATTAGCCAAAAAATAAAGTAACAAAACTTCCCAGCACAAAATAAACTATAATGCTATTGAAATAAAGCTGCGTTTCTTTTGTTTTCGTTTTTGTAATAAGAACATGTTCGGTAGCTTTTGTTTGACAGGTCAATTAAGTAACGTAACCTTTCATTTATTTATGGGTCCATTTTTCTCAGTGTAAAGGCTTGCTAATAATAGCAGATACAATTTGTCACGAAATTTTAAAATAAAATCATTGAGAATTTAGTAATTGTTCATATATTTATTTAGAAAGTATAATATTTCAATTTTGATTCAATAGGCCAATAAGATAAGATCGATTTTGAAGTACCAGTTTTGTAAAGCATCATATTTATATGTTTGCCCTGTGGCTAGGTGTTTTTACTGATATTAATACAAGTATATATACACAATTTGATTTGTATTACATTGGCAGTTTGGCAATCCAAGCGGGTAAGAAATATGGAATAATATAAAATCGTTATTATTTTGTGTATATGTAGTATTACATTTTATATTATCATCCCTGATGGAATTGGAAAAGATAACAGCAGGTTGTAATTTTGCACAAGTTTGTCACAAGTACAAGGTACAAGTTTGTCTTTAGCACTGGCTTTTATGGTTAAGATATAGACGATAATTTTATTCACAACTAAAAATAATTAATTTGTTGAAAAATTACTAGGACACAAATGTAGTGGTGGAACCTTTGCAGGGTACCTACGCCTGCAGAAATGTAGCATTTTTGTAAGTTATTCTACAAATAAATTGTCAAATATTACTTACTGTGTTCCGATTTGAATTGAAATGTGTCCAGGGAAATAACAGGGTATAGAAATAAATCTTAACCCGTAAACCAACAAGGGGCCCCGGAGGCCGCACTGGACTGCACCAAGCGGCGCCCAAGCGTTGCAGTGTTCCGTTTGATTTTACACCTTATCTTCAGATACCTACAAACTACTTTAGTATGAAGAGCCGAATGGAACAACGCGGCGCCCGGACGCCGCTTGGTGTGTTACGGTCTCCTTGTATGAAAAAACATCGACTGCCAAAACTAAGAATTAAAAAAAGGGCTGTTTATATTAATAGAATACCTAATATTTAAATGAAAAAATATTTTTGAAATCTGTTCAGGAATTTTCGAATCAACTTACCAACGAATTGAATCTTCATTTTTTAAAGTGAGTAGTACAAACAAGAACAACAACACAAGTAGTATGTTATTATTATAGTAGAAACAAATAGTATTTAAAAACCTGATTTTGACTGCGTTGTTTAATAATAGATTATGCTATACTTGTAAGTGTGTAATGTTCGTGATTACCGCTGAGGCGCCATTAAGGCCTGAGCCGCAAGACGAAGGCCTTAGGAGAGGCGAAGACGGTCGTATGATACACACGTGTATCATACGACGTTTTTCACCACACTTGTGAATAAAATAATTATTTCAACAGTGAAAAAGAGCTATGAGTAAAAGTAAGTATGAAAAAATAATGAGTTGTCATTTATCATCCGCGCGCAACTATCCCACGGGCTAAAAAAATATGTTTTCTTTGTTTTTCGTTTCCTTGGATAGCGTTTTTTTAGCTAATTACAAAATGTGGAATTCATTTTTATCTTTATTAAGTACGTAAAAACAAAAGTTATATTTGAGTGAATGTTCTATTTTACTACACATACATATTCAAATTATTTAATTAAATTCGAAGTTGCATGAAATGAGCAAGCAATAGTTACAGAAATTCATTTGTTCTATTGAACACAATCTTATTTGTATCGAAACTTTTTTAAGAACATAGCAATTCAACCAATAAAATAACTCTTTAACTCACTTGTGAATAATGACAATGAAAATGTCACAAGTTTGATTATAGGTATCACTAGCGGCCCGCTCCGGCTTCGCTCGAATAATAACCTAGATATCAATTTAGTAAGGATCCCTAATTTAAAAAAAAATATTATATAGCCTATGTTATTCGGGAATAATGTAGCTTTCCAAAGGTGAAAGAATTTTTGAAATCGGTCCAGTAGTTTCGGAGCCTATTCATTACAAACAAACAAATCTTTCCTCTTTATAATATTAGTATAGATTACATTGCAGTGAAATTAAAGCCACTTTTTATACAAGTGTGTTGAAAAGACATACTTATCTATGTACCAAATTTCATCCAGATCCCTTCAACCGTTTTTGCGTGAAAGAGAACCTAACAAACATACATTCCTAGATTCTTACAAACTTTCACGTTTATAATATCGGTAGGATGGAAAAAAAAAATTCAAATTATTATTTTTTAGTTTTAAAATTACTTTCCCATGACTTATCTTTGTTTCGATTATAAACATTCTAAACTAGCTAATTTACTTTTGAAAATAAGGAGCTAAGCTTAGATCTAAATAACAAAACTAATCAAGAACAAATCGCCGTTTAATATCCACTAAATTAGTTCTTAATAGTCGATGATAGTATATTGTTTCCTTTTGTTTCAACCAGCTTCATTACGACTCCACCCACCGACGGTTAGATAAATCAGAATTGATAATTTTGTGAACTACATCCGTTTTAATTAATATCGGGCCAATCATTTTGTTATGACGTTTGATTTGTTCTATGACATTGCGGATACGAGCTGGGATATCCAATGGCGTGATGGAAAAACGGGAGCGTCAATGTTATAGTAAAAATGAATCAGGCTTACTTATATTAATTTCTATTAATTATGAGACTAAATAATTCATGGAGTTTGTACTGAAGTAGCTAACTGAATCTGCTATTTCATTAACGTAGGGATTTGTTCAAACCGTATATCAAGTACCTGTAGTAATTTCATATGACGCTTGTTTTGCATTAGTAGAGCATTGGAAATTTAAACAGTAGTTGATAAATTAAAATATTCTGGAGTGCAAACAAAAATCTTGATACCTAAGATTGTATAGCTCTGATTGTTTGACTCTGAATCACTTAATTATCATCGATATACATCAATAGATGTGCCCTGAGAACCTTGAAATCCTACTATCCCACTAATTCCCACTAATATTATAAATGTGAAAGTATGGATGTTTGGATATTTGGATGTTTGGATGTTTGTTGCTCAATCACGCCGTAACGTATGAACGGATAGGGCAGCAATTTGGAATACAGTTAGGTTATAGTCTGGAAGAACACATAGGCTACTTTTTATACCCGGAAAACAACGGGAACAACGGGAACGGGAACTGCGCGGGTAACACCGCGGGGCGCTGCTAGTTGGTAATAAACTCCTCTTCTATGTGTATCGTAAGTGGTTTACACACAGCTAATCTACTTGACCCCTAGAATCGCTAGCGGCGAGATATTCTATGGTTCTACTTATTTTAGTTGTTGACAACGAATAGTGATAGGTAAAAACGTCCGGCGTGCACCGCTTCCTGCAACCGTCTAGAACGGAAAGAGTAAGCTTACTGATGACTCACTGACACAACGATGACATAACTCCGTGCGCCTGAAGCTTGGGGGCACATCTGATGGATAATATCTTATACCTTTAAACGAGCAATTCTTGTACCTATATAAATACTAGCGGCCCGTTCCGGCTTCGCTCGGACATAACCTAGACACTGTCTGCAGCGCCATCTGCCGGGCTTATTTGTGAATTTAAACCATTGTGAAAAACATCCAAATCGGTCCCGTCCTCCCGTCGTTTAGGAGTTCACTGTCAAATGATTAAATTACTAAAATGGCTATAAAAAAACAGGGGTTGGTGATAAAAGGGTAAAAATTTAGGGTTGTATGTATTTTTTAACGCCACATTAGAAAAAAATAAAAACAAGAAAAATTGACCAAAAATTAAAAAAAATATGTTTGGGGTGAACAACCCCTAACACTTAGGGGTATGAAAAATAGCTAGTAGCCGATTCTCGAATTCGAATTCGAATTCCGATTCGAATATGCATATAAAATTTGGTAAAAATCAGTAAAGCCGTTTCGGAGGAGTAAGGAAACGAACACTGTGACACGAGAATTTTATATATAAGATGTATATATATACGTAGAATCTGAATCTCGGAAACGGCTCGACGGATTTTCATGAAATTATGTATGCAGGGGATTTCGGGGACGATATAATAAGACCTAGTTAGATCGATTCTAACTAGGTCTTATTAAAAAAAACGCATATTATGCGCGTTTTTAGACAATGAAAAACTGTCACATTAGACATTAGAATGTGAAGGTAAATTTCGCCGCGTGACGCGACAGCATAATTAGCTCAGACGGGAAGTCGGGCGCTCATAGCGGTCACGAATTAGTACCTCCGGGTTCTAATCCAGACGGGTTCTCTTTTTTTTCAAATCTTTTTTTAAGAAAATCTATTTCTTGGAGTCTTTTATCTGTAGGTATCTAAGTATATTTAGTATTTAAGCCGAGCAAAGCTCGGTCACCCAGGTACTATACATTAAAATGAGGACCACGTCCGCTGTAAGTATGCAGTGTCTGCTCTTGTTGTCAAAAATAAGTCGCACGAATGGGTAGGTATATAAGTATACACAAGGGCAGGATTGCAAAATTTTGTTAATAATATGAACGATCACAGCTACAGCTATGTATTTCTGCACATTTTAATACAGGAAAAGTTTAAATCTTTAGCTGCTTTATTTTTGTTTTCATAAATCGAATCAATATTTATTGACCGGGATAACTGTAAGCTATGAGAAATAAAGTAAAAATTGCTGTTGGTCTTACACTTATTTATACCATTTAAATAAATTCAACAAATAATACCAAGATTTGTATGAATTGTAACAGTAGTTTCGATTTTATCATACTCGTAAATGTTATATCATAATTACAAATCAGCTAAAGAAATTATTTATAGGTTTCAATTTTATAGCTTGAAATTTTAAAAAAAGATTACGTGGATCATGGCTCACAGCAATATATTGGAAATTTTGACATAGATTAAGTTGTGAGCGATAGTTTACGTTTTTAAGCATCCCGTTGGAAAAATTTGAGCAGAGTAGGATAAAACAAATTGGCAGTCATAGGAACTGCCGACAGAAGTGAAATCTTATAACTCAGAATTTTATAGCTCATTTTGGACGGACACGGACACGGGTGTAACCGGAGGGCGTGCCCTGGCCATCATGGCAAGGCCATCTAGATGATCCAGAAATCACTCAGTCATCATTTACCATTGGCTCACGCATCTCTAGATGGCCATGCCATCATGGCCAAGCCACGTCCCTTTAGCATGTTCCATTGGCTGATGCATTTTTAGATGGCTTATGGCCATGATCCCGAGTTTACCCGAAGATTTCTTATCATACCCGAGCGTGACGCTAGAATTCAAATCACAACCCACGAAAAATCTACCTAGGCGCACCAAAAGAAGTTTTCACTTCAAAAAGGGTAACTTGTCGAAACAGCAAACCAATTCCAAGTTACCAAGTTTTTCTTGTAAAATAATGGTTCGAAGAAATAAATTGAAATTGAAATTCACACCAGAAAGAGTTATCGTGGGTGATGTAGATAAAAAGAGTGAGACCTCACTCGTAATGTTAAAAACTAAATTACGTAACAACAGATTTAGCGTTTTGGTTGAATCGTGTTGACTAGACATTCCATTTGTTACAACATACGCTACCACCTACGACCGACCAAGCCAAAAGTGAGCTTCCCGAGTTCCGCTGCGCACTTACACCAGCGCCATCCGCAGGCAAAGTCTGAAGGTCTGTCTAACCGATCGCAAAACAATAGAAGTTACTAGTGTTACACCAGAGACTGCACCACTTCCTTTCCTGTCTCCAAAAGATCAAATAGGTGGCGCCTAGCTAAATTAAAACTACATTCCAGCACAGTCATACTTAAATATTGTTTATCAATATATGTACAACTAGCTGAAAGCGCGCGCGTTGCTACGCTATCTATCGAAAATTGGTCGTACCAATTCAAATTTTGAACAAATTCGGTTATTTTAGGTTCTAATGACGCAACGTTTAACATATGATAAATGCTGTCACGCAACGAAAGCTCTCTAAAAGCATTTTGTTTTCCCGTTTTTGTTACATTTTTCATTCATGCTCGGCTCTTGATGATAGTAGCGTAATGTTAATTAGCCTATAACCTTCCTCGATAAATGGACTATCCTAAAAAGAAAGAATCTTTTAATTCGGACCAGTAGTTCCAGAGATCCTTGCGTTCAAACAAACATACAAACAAACTCTTCAGGTTTATAATATTAGTATATAGTATATATTACATAGATAGACATAGGTAGTACATTCTCGCATCACTACACGCAGTCCGAAGCGTAGACGCAAGTCTAACATGTACCTACTGTCTAACGGCGGAGTTAACGAGGGTAAGATAATTTCTTATTCATATTCTACCTGTATAAAACGAACACTAAAACGAACCTAGTATTGCACCGTGCCGTAGCCTGAGACAGATACATAGAAATTAACACAAAAGCTAATTACAAAACCACTTATTCATAACTAATAAAGCTAGTAAAAAAGTGTACCTACATAAGAAGTTTTCTCTCTATTCCTAGTAATTTTATCCTCCTACTTCGTTGGGGTACTTGACTTCGAACCGACATTTAGTTAATTTTAAGTAAATTTTAGCCCATTGAGTACTACAGAGGTATAGTAGCAGTTGGGCAAAATCTTGATATTACCACTAGGTAATCTAAAATCGTAATTAAATTGGTGATTTAATTTAGACCGACATACTGTTTATTTGGGATAATTAATGTTTTAAACTAAATTCAAGCCGGTAAATCAGTTATTTCGCTTTCGTTATTTCGCGTAAGATTTGTGAATTTTAAATAAGGGGTTTGGAATAGGCATAATAATCAATTAAATATTTTAAGGTTTTTATAATTACTTTAATTTTATAACCGGATGTGATTTTGTTAATTAAAATTCGTTCTCACGCATTAAGGTTAAGTAAAACATTGTACATACTCGATAGGCCGTATTAAATCATAAGTGCCTTTGACAGGTCGGTGATGGATTGTGCCCTAGTGATGATCGTATCTACAATATCGACATTGATTTACGAAAACTATATGGCGTACCTACACGATATTTATAATGTCGAATCACTTTTTTGGCGAAAGCAAAAATCTTACCAATATTATAAATGCGAAAATCTGCTTATTTAGATCTATAGATGTGAAGATATTGTTTTGGTCAATCACGTCGGAATTCCTGAACGGATAGGGTTAAAATTTGCAACACATATAGATATAGCCTGTTATAACAAATAAGCTACTTTTCATTGCGGAAAAATGGGAACGATAATTACGTGATTCAAACGATTATGTTTAACGGCGTATTCAAATCTTAAATATTTCCAAACCCAATCTATACAATTACAAATACGTGAAAATATAAAAATATGTAATTGAAATCACGGATGCTCTCTGATAAATTATAGTATACCTATACTTAACCTATTTGGCCAACTTGGGTCTATGGGCTACGTAAAAACTTTTTTCTAATTTGTGGTATGGGTTGATTTTAATTTCTGTGCCAAACGTAAAATATAATTCGCCACCACACTTTCGTTCACAGGACACACACCCCTTGGATAAAAATAAATTGGTTTGAGTGGCTGGCTGACAATATGATCAATTTATTTTTAGATTATATTTTTGGCAAGACTTAACTCCAAAAAAGTAGATAACTAGTCAAATAGACTAATGACATTGTCACGCATTTCTAGGTAATGGCAGCATGGCTGATGCTTGCAGATGGCAAGCGCAAGCAAGAGCGTTGACTAAATATTAGTATATTTAATCAACGCTGAACATTTTTTGGCTACAAACTAGATACAAAACTATCTTGAAGTTAATTACACTGTATTGTTTTCAACATGTTTCATTGAAATCTAGGTCATTATGATTATTATTCACATCCTCTTTATTTCGTTGCTGGATATAAGCATCTCTTTTATCATGCCATCTGGTTCTGAACCCATCGAGTTTCGATTAGAACCTGCTAATAAGACGACATCATTCTTCCATTTTGCAGATGCATGTTTCATCATACTACGCTTACTTTGTGTCGGCTACCATTCGGTCATCCATCGATCATAAAATATAGGTACTGTTACCTAAAACAGTTTATTTTACCAGTTCAACTAGAGCACGCATACCAATAAATACCCATTTTTGTATAATACGATTAAAAGTCTGATCTATCTATATCGTCTATTGTGACGAATGCATAGGTACTCAATACTTTATTTTGAAGTTATTTTAATTTAATTTTGAACCGCTCAACAGCGGTTTTTCTTTACAAGCAATTCAACACACCGAACGTTTGATCACGAAGTAATTGAATCAAGGAAACACAGCTAAACTGTGCCATTACAAATCAACATTGTCGCGGAAGTGTATCGTAGTCGTAACCGATAGTGTATCGAAGTTGTATCGATATAGTTCGATAGCACGCACATCACTGGGTGGGCGCGGCGGTGTCGCAAGAACGGCACGCGAGCGGGTGTGGTACAAAGGAGAAACTTCGAGTGTTACATATTTTTCAAACCCATGGAAAAGAAGTAGAAGTGGTGTTGTGTGTGAATTGTCCACCAATGATTTTCAATTAAATGATTAATGATTTTGTTTAATGATTTCCATTAAATGTTTAATGATTCTCCATTAAACCGAAAAAATACTTAAAGTGATATAATACTTACTGTCACTCTGAATTGTGTCTGCTCAAGACTCATTATTTCTCAAACTCTTTTCCTTTACAGTTTTCTAACATCGAATTCTAAAAAGTTACTCCAGGTAGAGATGGGCGTTTTCGTTAAATTTTGTCATCGATGCGCATCGTTAATAATTAAGCCGCATCCGTTGCCAGCATCGTTTTTTCGGCATCGATGCCGGTCAGCTGTCGATGCCTGTAACGGTGCCATTATGATAACTTTAGTTGGCTATTCGTAATTAGATACGTTTAACGTTCCGACGACGCATCGTTGCTCAAAAACGTTTTTTTTTATTTGTCAAATAGGTACAACCATCACTTCGTACTTTCTTGTGGTTGTGAAGGTTGTGGTAGCGGTTGTTGTGATAGCGGTGGTGGTGGCATTATCGTAGTATCATTTAAGTTTAACAGAATATGTGGGTGCTTTTTTAAGTGAGACCTTAAGTTTCCTGCCGTCGATTTGTAGCTGATACACTGACTACAGTATTTACAAATCCCGATAGTGTCATCTTTTTTTATCGAAGTGGTCCCAATAAGGATTTGCTGGTCTTTCCCGTCGTGGCATGATCACAGACGTAGGGTCGGTATGTACGTAACACAGAGAAGCACAGAACTGTCAACTTGCACAACCAAGCATAGGTACTTAAAATTTCAAACCTAATGAAAAAATCAAAACATAAACAAACTTAACCTTGTCAAGTAGTGGCGCTATTCTCACCAATAGGGGCGACATCGACATCTGGACCACCATAGATGTCGCGCTCACAAAAAAGAGACATGAGCGCACTTAAAAAAATAAGTACCTAGGTATTTATTTTATTTAATAATATATTCATCTACCTTGTAACGCAGATTGGGGCTTGAGAATATAGAAAAAGCCGTGTCGTGTGAAAAATATTTTATGTAGTTCCTATCCCGTCGATCTTTGTGAGAAATATTCAAATATTAAATTGTGCTACTGAACAAAAGGAAGTACTCATATCTACATATTATACAGATACACTGAAAAATGGTGTACATTACATGATATAAAACTTTTATATAAAAGGCAAAAAAACAAATTAATTGAAATTCGTAGTAGGTAGATACTGTTGTAGTCTTGTAGTGTTACTCTTACGCCTACCTCGATGTCGCTTCTAGTAATGATGAGGCTTCTTTCATTTTCTGATATCTTCCATTTGGTAATATGACCACAATTTTGGCTTGGCAAGGCTCGTAAATCAAAAACCTGTCCTGTGACAGGATACATTATCACCTCATGAACCTCATGTGGTCGTCCCATATATGCCAATTTTGCTTATTAGCAAAACCATTCGTCCAAAAATGCACCTCGTCGCTAAAGAAAATTTTCGGTCGAAATCGGGGTCCTCTTCCAAATGTTCTGTAGCCCAGTCAGCGAACAGACGGTGTTGTCTATGGTCATTCACTTTGAGCTCCTGGGTCAGTTGAATTTTGCACGGGTGTATATGCCCAAGTCTCGCCTCATAATTCGCCAAGTTTAAGTCAGCGAAAGGCCGAGTTTTTGTGCACGGCGAGAAATATCGGAGTGCATCGGATACCCTGGAGTCTCTTGCACACTCTCACGGACAGCAGCGGTTTTAAACGTTTGGATTGTAATTTGGAATAATAGATTTACATGCTTCTTTTGATGCCGAGAAAATTACAGAATCGGAATCTATGCGGGTAAATACACGGGGCGCGGTAAGTATTAATGTATAAAATATGATCACTAAAATATTCAAAAATGGTTTAATAATGATTTGCTCAGACACAATAAATCAGTTACTTTTTTAAATACAGCGGTGGACAGTTCACATACAACACCAATACATATATACGAGTACATAAGTATATGTACAATGTACATTTATAACAGTAGGTACCTATGTTATTTATTTTGCAGTCGTAATTTATTTCAGAAGTTTACTCAAAATAATTGCACAACTCACTGTCTGCACAATTGCATAAATCCAAGATGTCCTAAACCCTTCTTCAATGGCCATTCAGCGTGGTGCATGAAAGCGCAAGTCTAACGAGCTGACCCAATGCAATTCACGACGTGTTCGCTCGCTGGTTTATTTGTAACAAGGCAGTACGCCAACATAGGATAATTGAAACTGATGCGTAAATATTTAAAATAGAGTAGAAATCAAATTAAAAGTATACTATTAAATTTAAATTGTTTCAGTGTCAAATTTCAAATAATAGGAATACAAACAAACATTAGTCTGGAGGTTTCCGTGGCGGTCAAATCCGCGACCGAAGTGTCTCTTGATTTGCGGCATTCCACGCCAGGGAAAATTTTGGGCCAGATAGCGATCTGAGCGAAATCAAGTTATTTTCTAAATACTATAGAAACTAGTTTTTAACACATCAATTATTTTCACTAAGCTAATTTAAACATTTTGTAGGGGTAGGTTTTGTTTTGTTTTGTAGTGGCAAAGCAGAGTCGTCCTGGGGAAGCCACTGACCGCACCTTTTCCAGTTATCCTACAGCCAATTAATATTCAAACATGCAACAGAGTGCTGTTGCAGCATAAAGGGCAATATTTACAGAGAAATTACAGAGCGGATAAATAAATCATCTTAGATCGGGTGCCGAGTACTGCCCAATGTCAAGGTACTTGACTCTTCATGTTTCAATAGCTGCATGACACTGTACCTACTACGAACAGGTTTGTTGTTTACCGTCGGTCACAAATTCTGGTCATCTCTCCATTATAAAAAGTATAGTACATATTTAATGTTGATTTATGTTAATAAGTTTCTGTCTTCAGTATGAACAAATTCTAACCTGAAAGTCAAATACGAAACTTATAAGACTTGAAATGGAAGCATCCCTTAATGAAGCACTAGCATTTCTTGTTCATTACAATAAAAATCAAATAGCTAGGCTTATTGTGCACCTGATGAACAATGTAAAACATCACCTATCTACAAACACCAAAATCGTTATCTACTTAATAATGAGCTCACCAATACCAATACCCAATTGTCCACCAATATATTTAGCTCAAACGGGTACAAGTAAGGTGGAACTTCATATGCTGAAGCGTAAACAACGCACTTGCCTAACCTGAGACCCGTTTTCCCACCAAATTTGTAAACGTAAATAGGCGCCAAAGTAGCGTGCGGTTAAGGAAAATGTTATTGTTGTTGTGAGTGATAACCTTGGATCTCAGCAGTGGCAACAAAAAGTAGGCTGCCTATGCTTTCTGCTGGACCATGACAAGAGACAAACAGATTTTAAAAATAATAATGAATAATGAAGAAGAACATCGCTTTAGTAATAACAGTAAGTAATTCAAACTAGTGGTCGTCAAATGGTCAAAATTCAATCACAAAGCAACATTAATCTCTTCTCAATTTGACCACAGATTTTAACGATAACCAGGAGAGCATACATACATACATATTATAACATATGCGTGTGTGTCAAATAGATATAGGTAATATGTGAAATGTTTTTATTGTTTGAATGTTTATTAAATGCATAATTCAAAAAATATTTAAACTTTCTACACTCTTTCTCTAAATAAACTTTAAATTTGCACAATTTCATACTCCTCCATCCGCGTTATTTTCGTAAAAAGGGGTACAAAGTTTTTACTTCACGTATTATTATTGTATATATCTGTCAGAGTCACCTGTTCTTTGTGTTGAATTGTATTTGTGATTTTGGTATTAGATAAGTGAATAGGCGTGGAGTTTGTTGACACAGCTTAAAATTAATAGTCAGTTCACTTTCGTGAATTGAAACTTTGTGTTTAGCTGAAGTAAACGAATTGTATTGTTTTTCGTTCTTACAAGTTCTAGAAGGAGATATTGGTCGACATTTTTCACATTTTTGAAGTGAAAACTTCTTTAGGCGCGCCTAGACAGATTTTTCGTGGGGTGTACATTGAATTCTAGCGTCACGCTCGGGTATGATAAGAAATCTTCAGGTAAACTCGGGTCCTTGGCGATTGGGCATCTAGAAATGCGTCAGCCAATGGGAAATGCTGAAAGGGCGTGGCCTCGACATCACGGCATGGCCATCTAGAAATGCGTGAGTCAATGGGAAATGCTGACCCATTTATAGATGGCCATGCCATAATGGCGAGGCCACGCCCTCCGGTTCCACCCGTGTAGTTTCCTAGGTAAGCTATCAAATTCTGAGTTATAAGTTTTCACTTATATCGGCAGTTCCTATGACTGCCAATTTTTTTTTATAGCATAGAGTGACGAGACGAACAGAACATGTGCCTGATGGTAAGCGACACGCAGCTATTGGAAAAGTCCAAATCATTAGTCCCAGCAGCCTAGCATTGCACTGTCCTCGCCACCACGCGCGGTCGCTACGCGCCTCTGCCTCTGCCTGCGCTCGCCACGATCTAAGATATTATATCTCTAAGCCCAGTAATTTCTCTGGAAACATTGCCCTTCAAACCGGAACATAGTAATATTTGCACATTACAGCTTGGCGGTAGAATAACTGGCAAAGGTGTGGTACTTCCCCAGGCGGACTCTGCCAAGAGTCCTACCACTACAAAAACACCATACAAACTACATAGCACTAGGCCCAAACCAAGTAAAGCTTTTATTAAAAGAAAAAGAAAACTATTAAAAGATGTTCTAAGTGTACATCTAAATTAGCAATTGATTGATCAATATCTAGAGAAAATCAAAATGGTGAAGAACACTATCAGTCGGCAGAGGTCAGAACCCTCCCGTGCTGGTTTACCATTACCACATGCCGAATTACAATGCATAGGTACCTATATGTTGATTCAAGATTTATATAATAATAAATACATGCTGAACAGTTGAGACAGAATTGCAAGATACTGGATGATAAAAATGAAAAAAAGCGGATATTGTAGAGCTGAGAAATATATTATTTTAAACCTCTGGATGACGAGCGGAGTGTAGTACAGTAGTGTGTGTGTAGGTAATTATTAAGACTCTTCATGTTCCAAAAACTGCGAGACACTATGTTGTTATTATGTAGGTGGGCGTGCGTATATCAGGCACATGTCCTATTTATCCCATCGGTCTGCAATATATAAAAAAAAAATTGAACCAAATAGAGTTGTCCTCGTGCAAACCACTTACCATGGAACTGGTCGAACCCAAAAAATAATGATTTTTAAATAACGCTTAAACATTGTTATGAACAAGACATGAAAAGGATGACGAAAAATAGAAGGTAAATTTCTACACCACTGTATCTAATAGTTGAATACTACCCTCGCTTTCTTGTAAAGAAAATACCCGACGATCTTAACTGCTATATTGTATACAAGCCCCAGAATTCTTCCCCTTCAACAATGCCATATATTTATACACTAGAATGTATTTAACTACTAAGTTCTTGCATTGTCTTAGTTTCATGTGTTCCAGATTCTCTAAATATCTAGTAAAAAAACACAATTTTAAACAAAAGACTACAAACCGGTAACGTTAACTGCATTCTATTCTCGAAACATCATCAACGGTTGAAACTTTGTATGCTTAATTATAATTTAGTCAGTAAATTTCGACTGTCCTGAAGTTTCTCTTTATCAGCAGTTAGATTTTAATTTAAGTTTGTAATAATTTAAGTGGAGTTAATTTTCTAAAATATCTATAAATTTTTGAACGTCGTCTACTGGGTTTACTGTAAATGGAGTTCGGTAACTGGTGGTAAACTGTGAGCAACATTGTTGCACAAAGGAGGTTAGGTCCGTCGGTAAGTTGATAGGCGAGACCGAAGGTCAAACTGGATCAGTATAAATCTATCAAAATGTATTACCGGATGGAATCAGAGCTAGGTATATTAAATTTGGTCATTGTTACGTTATTTTTTTTTATTAAATATGTTAGATTAACAGACAAAAATTGATTTTGTGTCAAAATGTCAGTGAAAACATTACAGGTAATTTCGTAAACTGGACACCTAAGTGTGATAGAGTCCATGAAATCTACCTTCAGATTGTACCACTTACGGCGGCTTTTTCATGAAAAGTGCGCACAACTGAAAGGTCTACCACTGGCTAATGGTCTATTTTATTTTTGATCGACAACAAAGACCGCGTGTAGTAAAACCAATTAACCATGTTAGTTAAACCGTAGACGTTCCGAGAATGGATGTAAGTAGTAAACGGAATATACTTGTAAAGCTATCATATTCCTAACGAAACGGGACATTCCTAAAAAAATGGTTATTTCACCGTAAAATTGCAATCCCTACCAAATTTAGCAAAACTTATACCAAAAGTACTAGATATTTAATTTAATAAATACTTGTATACATTTTTATGATACATAGAATACCAGAATTTGCACTCACATCGTTATTATCACTCATACATTTTTTTTACATTTAAATTAGCCACTCCACAGACACCGGGGTCCGTGATCTTTGTCATTTCAATTCTTTTTTTTACATGTGTCTTGGATTAGGAGAAGAAGAGGAAAATAGGGGGGAGTTGGGAACATTTTAAACCTAATTTAGAGCTCGTCTGTTGAGCCGATCACTACCGGTTGGGATTCCACTAGTAATCGACTCGACATCGATTCTTTGCCTAATTGTCATTTGCCTAAGCCGCCTCCTCCCGGCCTAGAGCCTCCACAACGGCCGCATTTCTGTCCCTGATGGCCATCTGCAGGTTAAAGTCTCGGATGGTCTTCGGTGATGCTTGATGACCGGTGATGATCACTCATACATTTACGTATGCAGTGTATGAATAGATGACAAAATTACCAATTTTAGGCCTTATGGGCAGACTCACCATCTACTGAACCATAAGTCCATTCCAACGATAAAGGAAACACTAAGTTTAAAATTTTAGTTAAAAGCAAATTTCTAACGTGCTTAGTGCTTACCAAATCAAGCAATGGTACTAAAAATATTTTACTTATAAAATAATATGTCGATTCATATTTTTACTTTTTCACTGGAGTTTATTTTATTAAAGTTTTTTAAAACTACATACTTCTTTATGTCACTAAGCTATTGGCCTCAAACATAACGGCCTCGTAACAATATAAAATCGAATTTCATTCTCAATTATATCAGTGATCCAAAAGCGAAAGTGACTTTTTCGAAATATCTTCACGTAATGTCATAAAAAGTGTGTTGTCAAAAAAGACAGTTGCAACCTCCACCTGACACTCCGTCTATCAAGATAACGTCAATCTCATTATGTCACTGTATTGTAAAACTATTATTATTTTGTTGCAATTTCCTTTTCGATGCTGAGTCATTGTAATTATTTTTCAATGCATTTTTGGGCAAAAAATAACAATAACAGATCTTAATCAAGCTAGCGAAATTAATACGTTCCTGCGTTGTAAAACTGCCCTATTTCCTTTAGATGCTGAATCATGTTTATTAATACTATAATATTAGTGTTATGGTTCTTAATAACTATAACTTTACTACCTATATGTTTGCAAGTAACGCTGGACCACCACCTCTCTTGATGTTTAGCGATGATGCGGTCTATTTTGATCGTGATTAATACTGGCACAATTTTTACACTAAAATTGTAAAGTTTTACTTTTATTGGCAGTTCATATCACTGCCATTTCCAGTTTTCTCACTATTTCAACTATTTTCAAGGTTTCAGTTGTTGACAATTATAAGTGGAGCGTAGGTAGCTCTTTTGGGTTATCTATGTAGTTAGGTAGTGACAGGACTCTTAGCAGAGTCCGCCTGGGGAAGTACCACACTTTTGCCAGTTATTCTACCGCCAAACAGTAATGTGCAAACATTACTGTGTTCTGGTTTGTAGGGCAATGTGTCCAGAGAAATTACAGGGCTTAAAGATTACATCTTAAATCTCTGGGTGACGAGCGCAGTGCAGTGCTAGGTAATGATTTGGACTATTCATGTTCACATTGTTATGTGGCAGGCATGTTGCTTACCATCAGGCACATGTCCTGTTTGTCTCGTCATTCTTTATTTAAAAAAAAGGTCTAAATCAAGATATTTCACATACCAATGTTATTTGATATAAGGCAAAAGGATTTATTACAAAATTACCACGCCACCTGATGGGTTACTTTAATTAATGTATATTTAATATACAAAAAACAAATTCTTAGTAATATGTAACGGAAACAAGTCGACACTACCTTAGGATTCCGTTTTTGTCTTGAAAACACTTGGACAGAAAATATCTTATCCACAAAAAGTGATTATCGAGATATGCAGTTAGATGGATGATTATTAAATAAAGTTGGGACACTCGGGATCTGTTGTTTTCACTTTATCATACGTATATTGCAAATGTATATTCAGAGAGATTTAGATAAATTGTGGCTATAGGCCGTTTTAGAGAAATGGGGTTGTTTATTGAGGAAGTCTTACTTTGAATTTCTCACAGATAATCTTCGTTAAGAAAATTATTTCTTCGATTGAAAAGGTTTTTACCAGCAACGGAACGGAGAAGGTACATGCGTTTGGGGCAAGAGGATTTTTGTGCAAACACATATTGCCATTTTTCTCCAAAACGGCTTGTCCAAGTTACGGCTGGTCTAGAAGTTACATCTGGTCTAGTAAGCTACGGCTGGTCTAGAAGTTACAGCTGGTCTAGTAAGCTACGGCTGGTCTAGAAGTTACGGCTGGTCTAGTAAGCTACGGCTGGTCTAGAAGTTACGGCTGGTCTAGAAGTTACAGCTGGTCTAGTAAGCTACGGCTGGTCTAGAAGTTACGGCTGGTCTAGTAAGCTACGGCTGGTCTAGAAGTTACGGCTGGTCTAGAAGTTACAGCTGGTCTAGTAAGCTACGGCTGGTCTAGAAGTTACGGCTGGTCTAGTAAGTTACGGCTAGTCTAGAAGTTACGGCTGGTCTAGTAAGCTACGGCTGGTCTAGAAGTTACGGCTAATCTAGAAGTTACGGCTGGTCTAGAAGTTACAGCTGGTCTAGTAAGCTACGGCTGGTCTAGAAGTTACGGCTGGTCTAGTAAGCTACGGCTGGTCTAGAAGTTACGGCTAATCTAGAAGTTATGGCTGGTCTAGAAGTTACAGCTGGTCTAGTAAGCTACGGCTGGTCTAGAAGTTACGGCTGGTCTAGTAAGCTACGGCTGGTCTAGAAGTTACGGCTAATCTAGAAGTTACGGCTGGTCTAGAAGTTACATCTGGTCTAGTAAGCTACGGCTGGTCTAGAAGTTACGGCTGGTCTAGAACTTACAGCTGGTCTAGTAAGTTACGGCTGGTCTATAAGTTACGGCTGGTCTAGTAAATTACGGATGGTCTAGTCAGGAGAACGGTGACTGCCAATCGGGAGCCCCCTGGTTCAAATCCCATCCCAATCCTGCTGTCATTTCGAACTCACATGCTTAACGCTGGTAGCTAAAATGGTGAAAGAAAATAATTCATGTGGTTTGATTTGTTTTTAGCGAAGTTAAAAATAAGCTTGTTTCCGATAAAATAGAAAATTAATTAAACAGAAACGGCGCATATGGGCTTCTTCTTTGTAATTTATAAAAAAACTACTGCACCTATGGACTCAATTTGTCAAAGATGATTATTATACGGGATCAAGGAGCAAATTTAAGCAGTTGTCATATTTTTAAAACCTCGCATTAAGTGAACTTTTGCGTAACATGGCCCAGTTACGTTCTATTGGTGCTGTCAAAAAGAAAATAATAAGCTGTATTGGAGTACGAGTTTTTGAGAATTTTCTGTTTTAAAAATGTCTGGCGAAAGAAAAGGTGTTCATCGTGTTATTTCTCAAAAACGATTTAGTCAATTTAGTAGCCTAGATCGTTAGAGCCATTTATAAAATCATACCTGCCATACTGTGGGTTTGTACCTAATATAATAAAAACAACTCTTCTCCTTATCCGATCCGGGATCATTTTAGATGTGTTATAGAACCAGCTTTTGGGACCTCATCGGTATGGTTAACTATTTTGACCAAAGTGTCGATTAAATCGTTTCTGCGCATCCACGTATATTTCTAAGTTAGTGTGATTGAAATGCACGAATAAAAATTACCTTCATTGATATGATTAATAATTTTCAAACTGTAATAAAACAGAATTGTTTTGGTCATGACACACAGTTAACGAATCATTAGCGATGGTAAAATAAAATTAAATCCTGTAAACAATTAATCATGAAATACCTATAACCTACTACTAAGGCTGCAAAATTTAAACAAAATATAATATATTATATTCGCCAATTACACCTACTTTGAATAAATTAATTTATGATATAAATATCCGACGGAACCACCATCGTTCAACTCTGAGTAAATCTTATCACATTTTTTCTTCCATATCATTGGTACGCAAAAAATTAGACCAAGCCTAGAACTGCTCCGCTGGGACGTTATCACATCAAATTAATGCCGTAGATGTTCAACTACTTATCAATTAGAGTTCATTTTCCTTTGGCTAATCAGCGGAGAATCTCGATATGGCAGAGGCGCGTCGCAATTACACATCCAAATGAAAAACTTACCCTATAAAATGTTCGGTACACATTTTTTACGACTAGATTCTCTATCCCGTGGCATGCATTCTCTGAAGTCTGTTTCATCATACGGCGTGTTTGTCATCAAACTGGACGAATAAGGCAACATATCGTCATAAGCCAATGTTGAAGTATAGATTTAAGAATTCGCCTTCACTTTTAAACGGATATGCCGATCGTTGGAAAAAAACAGCAAGATTGCATTTCAAAGAAACTCGTCTTTATTTAATTAATACTAGCTATGCCCCGCGGCGTATCCCGCGAGTTATCATCAATGTTTTATCACAAAATTTTATCCTTAAAGGGGTATCACCTTATCAGGGATATACATATTTATATGCGTTTAATCAATACTTACAATAAATAAATTTTGAGCACAGTTCACCACTGAACTGTCACCCAGAGATAAGATAATATCTCTTAACCCTGTAATTTCCCTATAAGCATTGATCTTCAAACCGGAAGACATAAATATTAACACATTACTGCTTGGTGGAAGAATAACAGGCAAATTAGTATAATAGACAAAGTGTCCAGTTAGACTCTGCAGAGACTCCGGTCATTACCATCCCTGATAAGGTAATAAGGCTCCTTAAGGGTTAAATTTTGTTAACATTGATTGTCCTATAAATAAGTTTTGAGTTTCTAGCTAAAAAAAAACTAAATTTTGATACAATCTTTTATTCCCTTGTTCGGACGAACATTACTTACCCTTTTTTCGTATTAAAAAGTACTTTATGTTCTTCTTCAGCCTACAAACTATCTCTGTACCAAGTTTCATTGAAATCGATTGTGTATTTTGGCGTGACAGCGTAACAACCAGACAGACAGAGTTATTTTCGCATTTATATTATTAGTAGGGATAACAACTATTTAAAAAGGATGTAGCGTTGACACGAGAATAGAGTATCGTTTCATTGATACGCAAAGGTATTTTACGATTCTGCAAACTGTGTTAGCTATTTACATATAAATCGTATACATAGCAAGCGGCATACTTCACTTTAATCACATGGCCCGATGCTGCATAACTTAAGCTCTAACAATATTTTCATTCGAAGTAATGCGTATAATGTGGAAGATGTCCCAACGCGTGCTCCAACTATGCATGCGGTTGCCATCGGAGAGCGATGTAGTCGATTCTAATTGGGTAAATCGATTACATGCTACTCGTTAGATATTTACGAGTTCTTGTTAAACTCAACGTACATTGATTGACAGATTGAGCGAACAGGTCGTTGAATTTAGGAATATGGGCCTTAAATTAATCGAGTCCTCAATACGTGGGTATCTAATAAGTACCAGATATACCATTTCGGGCTAGCGATCGCTGATAGATATAGAATGTCTAGTTTTGAAAGTGTAAGTAGATTGGTGTGTGCTTGTATGGAGTGTCCATCGCGGTTAGATGACTATTATTGCTCTGGTAAATTATATTTATAATTTATAATATAATGTAATTATAATAATTACATTTATTATAATTACAATGCACAATAATAGAAAGTGATATTTTAGAATATGTATTGAAATATCGATATGTAATAAAAAAAATATTGCTGTTCTAGTAAATCATTGTATAATAGAAAGTGATATTTTAGAATGATATAAATTATCGATATTGGATCAAAAAATGGAACCTACCAAAATGGTATGCGTTTTATTGTAACCCAAATATTGGCATATTTCATCGTCATACTCGATACATTCAAGTACCTACTTCAATAAAAAAACCTACTTTAAAAATATCGCTTAAAAAAAGTTTTTCGACAATAGAACGACATTAAATTACAAACTACTATACATACTATGTATATGGTCGCAAATAATATAAAAACAATGTAGTTTAAAGTGCAGACAATGTGTGATTGTGAATGATGACGACGTGATGTGTAAGCGATGTACGACAGATAATCAGTATTTAGACACAACAAAGTTAACAATATATTTGCAAATCTATCCAACATAAACGCCTTAAGAGTTGTATTTATCAATATTAATGGACATGAACAAGTACACTATACGGGCAGACGAAAGAGAGAACCTGCGCTAAACCAACAAAAACTGATCGCAAACGCCACAAAAAATTGCGTTTTATTCTAAATCTTCGCCAAAAATAAAACGATGCTTGCCATGGGTTCTGTTCAAAACTTCTGTAGTCTGCGGTGAAATCTGAAAAATAAAACCTACTAGGGAAAAGTTGAAAGTTTCGAAATCATAGGTTCTTGAAGTGCTTGTAAAAAATGCTGAGATTGAATTTTTAATGATGCACGCGCATACCTGATAACTAAAAAACGAACAATGAAACTGATATCTGTCTCTTCAGAATTATTATTTACGATACGCGCACCCACCGCCACCCAAATTCGTCAAACTGGAGTTAGTTGTGCGTTCTTTTAAAGGGACTTATGACAGTTAACCTCACATGGCTTCTACTGCCTATCCAGATCTAACTCCAAATCACTGTCTATCGTCATCATCGCGTTCGTTATTGGAAATCTAAAGTAATTTATCTCTTTTCCTTATAATTTCTCTTGCATCATTGCCCAATAAACCGGAATAGAAACTAACAGACTCTGCAAAAGGACGAATCAAAAGAATATGTTTGTAAATGTTAGGCCTACTGTCCACGCACGCGTCTTTTGTCGAATGCATGCATCCTACGAACAAACGCAAGACGTGCGGCTGTCGTGTCGTTGTCGTTTCGTGGACACAGACTTCATTATTTGTACGCAAGATGCAAGCATTCGTCTTGCATCCGACAATTGTCGAAATCGTGCGGATGTCGTGCACCTACGTGGACAATTGGCCTTATTCATGAATGGCTTTATAGTTTTAGTTTAGAATTGATAGTAGAAGGTATGAACAGACAACGGATTAATCAATGCAACGTTTATTCTTAAAACAGTATCTTTTAAGGCACGTACTGCTTAATTGACTTTTAACTAACGCAAAAGAAAGGGCATGTTTCTTTCTCCGGAAACATTGAATGCTGTGAATACATGATAAATCGTAGAATAAACTATACAACTGAAAATTAAAGTTCTACAGTAGTTTTTTTATCATTTCACGGATCTCTAAATATTGTGTGGTACAGTTGTGGGTCATAATCGAGAATGGTAAGAGCCGGATCGACAACCGTACATAGTAACATTAATATAACATCAATACTTAGAAAAAACACGCTTACGGTTCCCACCATAAATCTCTTATGACGAAAATGTAGAACTACATATTTCTAGCGACAATTTTTCAACTTACCGCTTATTTACGTAGTAGTGGTGCCCCTAGTCAACGATTATACATGTTGGTCGCAACGCATATAGTCCACTCTATGCGTTGCGATGTGTCAAATTGAAATATACAAGAAAATGTTAGTTGTGACATTCACAATAAAAGGTACAATTATTGACAGCTAGAACCATTGTGTCGAAGCAGTATTGCTATATTAAGAGATGATCTATGGCTTTGTTAAACGCATTGTACAGGTATTGTGATTCACTTAAATGAAATTACAATGACTCTATTTAATGTTTCTAGCAATGCGCTTGGTTTTACCAGAGTAGTTCCTGTTCTGTTTTTTTTCTGCAATAAAAATTTGCCTATGCAATATTTCAGTATAATCTCAATGTGCTCCGAATTCCATTCCAATCCGTTCAGCCGTTCCAACGTGAGTAACAAACATGCAAACTGTCACGTTTTTAACATTATTAGAATTATCTATAGTACAGTGTACTAGAAGCTACAAGTCTATAACAACGATTTTTAACCAAAAGAGTTTCAAAACAACTTTTGCCGTGGGATAAAACTAAAATATCGCATATTTAAAAAAAAATTAGGTTCTTTTTCACTCTCAGATTTTCACTTTCCTTTGAAATCGCTAAAATGTTTAGATATTATTGTTTTTGTACTTAATTTTTTTTAAATATATTTTTTTTAAATATATCAATAATAAGTTGGACCTTGTTTTCACCTGGTATTAAGCAACGATGCGGTCTACGATGGAACGTGCTTACCGATAAGAAATTGATTCATTCTACACTTGAAGACACCAATCTGATAACCGTAATATGCGGCTTTTAAAATAAAACTGGAGACGAACTTTTTCATTCTAGTCTTTGGAACGTCAACCAGGAGACATAAGGTTTTCAACCGATTACTAAGCAGGCAATCTGTTTAAACTAGCATACTTAACCTTTTTTTTTCTTTGTGATCTCAGATAATTAAGATGTCATTCCACCAGAACTGTTTGTGTCACCGATCAAGTTGTTATGTTTGATAAATGTCAAGCTGCAGTGTGATTGGTCGGTTACCATAACTTTATTTCTCATACTTGGTAGTGGAATTCCATCTTAAATTTTGTGTGTTCAATATCTCAAAGCGCCATATCCAAAATAAATAGTCAAGGTGATCTTCTTCTTCGTCGGTATCACTCTTGACAGAGTGGTCGTGGACATCACTTGTAGCAGGTGTTAGTGGCAAGCTTCAACGTCGCGTTAGTGACAACACGTCGCCACTCCTCTCTGATGGCCGCCTTTTTTGTGCATTCATGTACTGATGATGAACCATTTACTACCGCTTTTATCTGGTCAGTCCTCCTACCTTATAGGCGATCTACCTCGTGGTCTGGTACCCTCAAACTTTCCCTGGACCACAAGTCGCTCAATAGTCACCTCTCCTCGGCCTCGGAGAATACGAGATTGCACCAAAGATGACAAACGCTGCTTGATGCCGAGTTCTCGAAGTACAGACTCATTGGTACGGAATTCAGTCCACGAGACTCCGAGCATTTTCCTCCAGCACCACATCTCTAGGGCGTCTATCGTCTTCTTCTCCGTTTCCCGCAAGGTCCAGGTTTCCGCGGCAAACAAAATTTGGGGAATACAAGTGCTCGAACTAGCCGGATTTTTGTGGCTCTATATTTGTTGCGATTCCTTCATATTTTCCCCAACCTGTCCATCGCAGACCTAGAAATTGCCATACGCCTCTTGACCTCGTCGACACATCCACCGTTGCCAGTTATCAAGGCCCCCAGATAAATGTATGACTGTACAACATCACAATTAGCAATTTGTGTAGTTTCTGGAGCGTTGTTATTTATGCGGTCGATAATCATCACTTTTGTTTTATTTTGATTTATCCTAAGTCCAAAATCCAAGCTAACGCGTTCCATCCTGCCGAGCAATTCTTCCATGTACTGTGTACTGGTAGAGAACAAAGGTCATCTTACCTTAAAATAAATAAATAGTGGCCCTCATCTTCTCCGCCAACCTGTTCTACGCGCTATCTGTCTTAACCGTAACTTTTTTTTAGGATCGCTTCTTTCTCTTTGTTATGATATACATTTGGAAATATCACTGCAATTTCGCCAGCGTCCAGCGTTGAAGCATTGTGAGTGTCGTTTATGTTCTTTATTGGAGTATAGCTTTTCAGGATATCTTCAATAATCAGAAATCGACTCGTTATAGTTTGATTAAAAATATTGCCAAAGACATTTGTATTGTGAAAATACATCCTGTTGGTTGCTAAATGTGAGCTAATCTGAAGAAAGGGGGAAATTCAGTCCTCATTTAGAATGGACGCTGCCGTCAGACGTACTGTTACAAAGCTGGTCTAAAAAGGAAGTGTAAGGGTTTATTGTGAAAGCAAAGCATCGGCCCGTTAGAGCAAAATACAAGTGGTTACTTTGCTTGATGTCGTCAGATTCATTACATTGTGTGGTGGTCTACAAACACGTAACTGCAAAACACGAATCAATCACGTGTGATACAGTCGATCAAGATTGACGAACGTTTCAGTTGCATTTTTAGATGTAAGTAATCCATTTATATCATTTTTGTTCATAACGCAACGAGATGAACCAGACGTCACTGTTCCGCACAGCTATTTAAAAAAAAATAAGCCAAATTATTTTCGCAATAATTTCTTGCGTTCGTCACTTTTATACATAAATATGTATGCAATGATTGATATTCAAACAGGAAGTCAATAATTTTAGGACATACCTGCTTAAATACATAGCTGACAAAGAGAAGTATGGAACATCCCTAGGCGGACTCCGCAAAGAGTCCTACATCATCATCATCATCAACAGCCCACTAAACGTTCCCTAACTAACTGATGGGAGTCGGGGCCTTCTCTCGCAAGGAGAGAGTTAAGGCCATAATCCACCACGCTGGCCCAGTGCGGGTTGGTGGATGACACATGACTTCGAAAGATTCTATTATAAAGTGAACACCATAGAATTTTTGTCCGAGACCTTTCCTGTAAGAATGTATTGGTATTTCTCCATTTTTTTTAAAGAATGTATATTTTATTAACGATTCTGGATATTTTGCTTTGAATTCTGCGATTGCGGAATCGTAAGGAAGAATATTACATTATTTCTTTATTTTGTTGTTAGTAGACACAGGTTTGCTATCTTACACAGTTTAGTTGTATACATTTTATGGATGTGTAGCTTTATGTGAAGTCCAATTGTTGAGATTGTTACTTGAAAATAACGGGAAAGGGAACTACGTGAATAAAATCGTGGGTGCTGGTAGTATTTAAGAAAACTATAATACTAAAATAATCTAAGTACTTTATTTTCATTATATACTTAACTAGCCTTCCGTCCCGGCTTCGCCCGTGGTACTTTTGTAGCCTATAGCACTCGAAGATCACGTACATAACCAACGGTGAAATAATTGTTGAAATCGGGCCAGTAGTTCCTAAGATTGGGGAGTTCAAAAAAATATGTTAAGCTTTATAATCTTATATATAAAATTCTCGTGTCACAGTGTTTGTTTCCTTACTCCTCCGAAACGGCTTTACTGATTTTAACCAAAATTTATATGCATATTCAGTAGGTCTGAGAATCGGCTACTAGCTATTTTTCATACCTTTATTTATATGGCAAAACAACGTTTGCGGGGTCAGCTAGTATTAATATAGATGTATAAATAAAATGGAATATAACACGTAACACAACATGATATATAAATTACGAGATGTTATTAAGATTGACAAAAGCTTTTAAAAGGGCTTGTCGCCACATTATTTTTGATAAAATTGAGACTGCAGGGCCGTATCCAACAGCCTACTTATTCATAACAGTACACTTACATCTTCATTTGTGAATCACTATAATTTCAAATTCAAATATAGTTCGCTGTATTTAAATGAGCATGATTGCGTCGAGCCAACTTATTAGTATAAGTACTTCTCGTGTAGCCTATGTTATTAGCGACGAATGCACGTGTAGGACGAATTTGCTTTCACTGCCGGCAGATAGTTACTATGTAGCTTATCTATATTACTTAATTACGGCCCTGCTCTAGAAAGACGACGTGTTGATTAGTAAGAAACCAGACGGCGTCCTGTGAATCTTGAATTTATGTACTTTTGTAAAATCAATACTGATTTGTGGCATACGTTTCAGTGGTTTACATATACAGTAAACCACTTATGAACTAGCGTATTTCTTTAAGTACGTGTATATTTCTGCTTTTTGTGTCACAATAAAGAGCTATCGAAATATCTATCTAATTTTGTAGAGTGAACGCTGATTGCGCTAGTGATCATCGTTAGAATTTTGAAACCCTGCATCAATAGCAACAGATTTCAACCTTTACAATATTTTTTTCTCTAGAAAATTAAGCAATTGCACTTCATGATCACGCAGGAAGGTTGCATTATGCCTAAAAGGTAATTTTTTGAAGTGAAAACTTTTTTTGGCGTCTCTCTTTATTCTAGTATCACGTTCGGGAATGATAAGACATTTTCAGGTTAAGGTGCTGACAACAGCTAACTGAAATTCACGAATTCGAAATTAAGCCACGCCTATTTACTACTTCGATAAGACAGCGCCACCAAACGAAACCGCGTCCAGCCGGCGACAATATTAGTATTGAACAAAACGTGGAAACAAAAAGTTACCGCTCCAAGCTCATAGATGGCGCTTTTAATATATTTTTGTAATTAATTTAACATAACTTTTTGTTTCCTTCGATATCTTTTTGCACTTTTGCAGATTGTGAAGAACATTATCGAAATTCTATTAGTAAAGCCTATAAATAATAATGTACGGTCTACAATTACAATAGACTCTTTTTATACAGAAAATTAAACCAACTTCAAAATCACAAATAGGTACTCGAAAGCGAAAAAAAGTTCATTTAATTATTGTAAGCGCTACTCACTCATCTATTTGAAGTCAAATAGATTCATTCGACATAAACATTAATTGCATTAAAGTAGCTACAGCAAAAAGCCAACATTACGTGGTGTTCCCAGGCGGTCACCCATCCAAGTACTGACCACGCCTGGTGTTGCTTAACTTCGGTGATCGGACGAGAACTAGTGTTTTCAAGCGCTATGCAAGTCGTCAATTATATTAAATACGTGTATTAATACAAACATAATAGTTATCATCATCATCATCAATAGACGAGCTCGCAAGTTAATAATCCACAACTATTGCTCATTACAACACGAAAAACAAGTTTTTGAAACAACCCCATTTCGCTGCTTTGTAACGAAAGGTCCACAAACAAAATTTTACAAAAATATTTTAAATTCATAAGATTTTTTTTATATTTAAACCATGCGGAACGTTTATAAAATGAAACATTTATAAATTGCAATGGAAAAAGTTTTGGAATTTATATCATGCAAAAAGTTGGTTTTAAAATGTCAAATGTTGAAATGGATAAAGTTTTTTTTTGGGTTTTTATATGGACTAGTGGCGCCATATTCTATAGCGGACAAATGATTTGAAAATATAAATTTCACCTATACTTACTAGTGTTGAGTACCTATGCAATAAAATATAAAAAATACAAAAATGAAACAACCACTCAGAAATAAACAGATAATTCTTGAGATTGAGAGAATAAAGCTGCAGCTCACTATATCGCAGAAAAAAAGAGAAGTTCGTATCATATACCGGTCAGCAAAACGAAACACGACAAAAAACAGTTTCTACAAGTACAAAAAATAACACAAACTGGATATGAGTCACAAATGTCTAAGTTAATATTTTTTAATATTAACTTTGTTTGAAAACGCATAATTTTTTTCCGTAATTTACTTTGTCATAATGAATGTAGCATAATATATAGTGCCATAATGTCAATTTTGCATAATAGTTTATATAAATATTAATGCAGTTGAAAAAGATAGCTAATCCTTGAAACTATCCAAATTAATCAATATCCAGAAACGCAGGCTACAACCATAATCTACATAAAAAATAATAAATACACTGTTTAGCAACATTTTAAAGTTGATTTTGTGCGAGTTACGATGGTTATAAAAAATGACACGCTTCCCGTGTCATACGCCTTAAAATAAAAGCTTGAATGACACGGATGCCGTGTTTTCCGCAACGAATCGGTTAAGTCGGTTTACAGATAATAGTAAAATATGACACCGTCATAACAAATCATAGATTAAATAATTGCATACAATGTAACTAAATGTCATCTAAAATTCACTTTACTGAGAAAGGACATTGTTCATTTATAAGGGACTTGGGGCTAAACGTGGACGTTGACTGTCACTGATATCATAAATTAAACATGATGGCTTCTAGCACTTGATATCAGAATATTATCTTTTGGTAGTAGCAAAAAGACTATTTACTCGTAATGCGAACGTTGACGTGGTTACTTTTAAACAAAACTACATTTTGTAAATTTTTTAATATCGATCTAAAGATCGATAGTGACCGTCTGGATAAAATCGATGCTATTCTATTATGTTTAAAATAATAACTAAATTATTCACAAGTTAGTGGTTAGATGATTATCAATGTGTGCGAGTGAGACGAGCGATTACTCGCATCACTCGCTCGCGGCGTAAAAAAACCTGTACTTTCAGATCCGCACTGTAGAGAAATGAACCGCTGGTTGCTCTCTTGGATTGTTCTAATCGCTTAGCGAGTATCGCTGAGCGAGTATTATCTTTCATAGCTCTTGTCGCTCAGCGACAAACTAGTGAAGCGAGTACTCACCGGGAGTATGAACAGTCAGCGATCAACTACTGTCTGTATCTGAGTATATGCATCTCTTTTATTTAGGTACACGGAATGTATAATATCTATTGTACGTTTCTTGAGCGAGAAAATAGTCGATAGTTACTCGTTTTCTCGCCGGCAGTGGGACAACTTTACTGCCCAAGTAGATGATTTTGTTTTTCGTGGCATTGTGAAGTGAAAGCGGGTGCGATGAAAAACCATTACACAAATAAAGTGGCCAAGTGCAAGTTGGACTCACCCATGAAGGGTTCCGTTGCAGCAAGTAATATAATAGACATAGTATACATAGTTTTTGTAGTTCGTTGTAACTTTGATCGAAGTTTTAATAATAGTGTATTAATATTATAATATATAATATAAATTTCTGTATCGTAATGTGGATTATTACGTACTTGTGCGGTAATGTAACGTAAAACGCACGTTTTCAAAATGCTCCGTCTAAAACGAACGGTACCTACCTTTTTAAATCTTAGTAAAGAGTTTTTATGTCAGAAAAGTTGTAAACATTTTATGAATAAAATTAACTATGAAAGATAAAATACAATGAATACAATCCGATCATTCGGAGTTTGTTTTCGTAGTAGACCTGCTGTAGCTAGCTTTTTTGTGTGATGGTTTTTCATCGCACCCGCTTTCACTTCACAACGCCGCGAAAAACAAAATCATTTACTTTGGGCAGTTGTTCCACTGCCAGCGAGAAAACGACTATTACGTAACGACTATTTTCTCGCTCAAGAAACGTAAACAATAGATATAATATATTCCGTGTACCTACATAAAAGAGATGCATACACAAACAGTAGTTGATCCCTAACTGTTCACACTCCCGGCGAGTACTCGCTTCACTAGTTTGTCGCTGAGCGACAAGAGCTATGAAAGATAATACTCGCTAAGCGATTAGAACACGCCAACCAGCAACCAGCGGTTAATTTCTCTACAGTGCGGATCTGAACGTACACGTTTTTTACGCCGCATCGCCTCGCCTAACAATGTTCTAGGCGATTTTCCTTTACGATGGTTGCCTGGAAGAGATTGCTCTCAGCAATAAGGCCGCCATTTGTGGCGCTAGTTTATATTGTGTTTTTCTGTAATTGTTTCCTTTCTTTGTGTCACAATAAAGAGTTATCTATCTATCTATCTATCCATGTCAGCGACCAGTAAAGAGAAAGCACATGATTTTTCAACTCAAAACTCCAAATTAAATGTTGTAAACAAACATCATGAATTGTTATCAACTATGGCCGATAATGTTGCTAGTTCCGGATTTAATTTATTACTAATGCTTAAAAGAATATTACTTTTGTATGTTGATAAATAGTGATTTATTTATTCGCATTATAGTAAGGATCGCATAAAACTTTAAATATTGTGAATTTGCGCCGAATAAACAAAAATTGGTTTCAATTTTAAATTAAATTCAGAAACTTACTTAACCAAATTTCAACGACGATCATAAAAAACTTGAACAAAAATAAACGAAAGTAATTTTTAGTTTTGTTTTCATATTTCAAAACTATGATCTACCAAAAAAAAAAAGAAACATCATAGAAGACATGGCCCAAATCGTACCCTGACCTCGGCACAAAATAATTGTATCTAATCTCAAAAAAATGTAACAATTGTATGCAAATATATTTTAGGAAAAAAAATTACACCACTCCCATAACCCAAATTAGTGGCTAACATGTTTTTTTATCAGTGTAGTTTTGTAGGCGTTTTTTTTAAAAGTTCACCAATACTGTTTGCAATCCGATGTAATCATCATCATCATAACATCTTAGCATATACCTCTCTTCAAGTACGCCTCATATCCCAGGCCTATGCTAGTGCTGTGCTTGTGCTAGTACTTGTCCAGATTTGACCCGCGATGTAAGCATACTGATAATTGAATACAAAGTCCAAAGTACATTACCAAAAATAAGCGTATTATCATGAATTATTTTACTTACACTCGTTAAATTTGAATTCCAAGGCCACCCATCGCGAAAAGAACCTAAGCATATTCGTGCATTGTTTGATATATATCTTTATGACTCAGCAGGTACGAGTATATATTATTTTTATATCATTAACACCAAATTATACAATATATTTTGTTCCATAAAACGAGCTTTTGACACGAACTTCTACAGGCAAAAAAACGCAGGTTAGCCACTCAAACGGATGATGATGATAGTTTAGAATATTATTACTAATAACTTAAAATCCGAGGTACATCAAAAAACCCAGGTGTGGCACCTGGGTTTTTTCAATGTGATTTGGGCTTATGTCCTTTGTTTCACAATAAATGGAGCTATCACGTAACAAACATATAAACGAATTGAGATCCGTCTCCTTTTTTGAAGTTGGTTAAAAATGAAACAAAATCGTAGTAGTACCGGTAGTACTAGAACCGGTAAAGTTTATAAGTCAATGTCAAAGCCGTTAATAATTACTGAATAAGTTTTAGTTTAAAAATATCGTGAATTTTTTTTTGGAACTATCCATTCCAATAGTCAATGTACTCGTATCCTCTTACTGCTTTTATTTATTTATTTATTTATTAAATTTCAGTTGTCTTCTGTGCTTACAGTATACACCAAAGCGCACAAAAGACCAGAAAAAAAACTACAAAACCACTTAAGAATAAATTAAAAAAATAAACATCATAGCTATAATACGAAATATAAAAGAAATAAATTATTTAGAATAATCGTTAACATTCACAAATTATAATAATTGATAAATTACGATCAATATTTCAAAATTATGCAGTAATTACAATATGAACCATAAACTCAAAATCAAATTATACATAATATTATTCAAACACATATATGAAATATTTATTATTAACGCGAAATTACGCCGTATTATCACAAAGAAATTTGATAGCAACTCCAAAAAAGACGTTGAAGTTGTCAACAAATAAATCCAAATTTGGTGTATGAGCGAGTAGGTTGTTGAGCAGATTAAGGGCTTGTGAGGTGGGAGCGAACAGAGCCGTGTCGGTGCGCGCGCGCGGCGCCTGAAACAGATTCCGCACGGCGCAGGCGCGAGACTGGCGCACACGGCCTGGGACTGACAGAGAACAGTGTGCCAATGTTTCCGGATCATCAATCCACCCGTTCAAGAGCCGGTAATAGTGAATCACTATTGCACACTTACGTCTCACCTCCAGCGTGTTAAAACCAACCATGCCGATGACAAACAGAGATGGGTAGAGAAACGGGTAATATCCGTATAGTTTCTTATATAGATAGCGGGCAAATTTTCGTTGAACTTTTTCCAACATAAGCTTATACTTACTTTCGTGCGGATCCCAAACGACAGAGTTGTATTCTAGCTTACTACGAACAAAAGAATAGTATAAAACCAGAATAGCGTTCCTGTCACTAAACCTAGTCGTCTGCCGCATCACGAAACCGAGGGATTTAAAAGCTTTTTTACAGAGGAGTTCTACATGTGCGTTGAATTTAAGCTCTACGTCCAAAGTGACTCCCAAGTCCACGATCTCAGTGACGCGCTCCAACAAGACATCTGCCACTCGATAGTCATAACGGATGGGATTCCGGGAACGAGTGAATGAGATCGTTTTACATTTGGAAAGGTTCAGATCCAAGTCATTATTCGCTCCCCAAAGAACCACACTATCGATATCATCCTGAAGCAACCCACAGTCATCCGTGTCGCCGATAGACAAATACAACTTTAGGTCATCGGCAAACATTTGACATCTTGCGGTCTTGACAACTGTTGGAAGGTCATTGATCATTATTGCGAACTGGGTCGGACCTAGGGTACTACCCTGACTTACACCGGAACAGGTCAAATAATGGTCGGACTGGAAACCATTTTTTAATGAACGGTTGTTGCGAAATCTTAAATAAGCATACTACTAGATGAAATCCTATATTCATTGTTCACTACTAACCGACATAATATATACATTATACATGGACGCACATAAAAGTACAGATAGTCTAATATAGAACCTCTTTCTTTTATTTGAGTCGGTTGAATGCTAAGAAATAATCACTTACCAATAAACCTGAATAGTAGCAATCTTAGTAAAAAAATCCACTAAATTGGCAACACTAGTGACTAGTGACTTCGTAAATTCCGCGCCATCACTCGTTACCATACGTTATTGGCGCCACTGACGTATTTCACAACGATTAACGAAAGCCGCTGTTTAAAAACAACGAGTTTAATAATTTCGTCACAGGACTTCAGTGTTGGCGCGTACTTCTAACCAGAATAGCTTAACACAGTTTATAAAAATGATTCAATCTTTGTAATAATTCTTATGAAATGAAAAATCTCTTATTCTTGTTTCGTATAATAGACGAAAAATGTGGTACCATTTTGTTAAATAGTACAGCATCATGGTCGTATTCTCATAGAAAATTATCTTTCGATGTAACCCTTCGTCATAGAATAGATAATACAGATAGAACGGACACTCCCCACCCCCCGCCAATTTCAAGCTGCCTCCCCCTCGCGGAAATATAACTGAAATAAAATAACTGAATTTTGAGTTGTGGCCCTTTAGTCTCAAAGCAGCGATTTATTTTCAATTCATCGCCAAATCTAAAAATGTAGTATAAATAAATGACGTCTCTTGTAAAATTTAACTACGTAGGGCCATCTTCCAGCTTAATCATCAGACCCGGTTACAATCTGCGTAGGCAACCCACTATACGTTCTCATTGCTGGGACTCGAGGCATTCATTCGCAATGAGAGATCTAGGCTGGGGCTAGGTTATAATCCACCACGCTGGCTAAGTGGGGATTGGTAAATGTCACATGAGGTGAAAACACTAGGTACATGTACTAGGTACTTACATGTCTGTTTCCTCACTATGTTTTCCTTCATCGTTTATAAGTTAGCGGCATTACACGCTGACATCGAGTAGTGCGCGTGGGGCTCCGAATCGGCAGTCACCGTTCTCCCGAATAGATGAGCCATAACGTAGACTTTAACAGCGACTTGGACTTTAACACCAATGTACTCGTTTAATTACTGGCATCCCTTAACCATATTCCAGCACCTTCATCAGACCCTTGTTACCATTTAGCACCAAAGTACTCATCAAGACAAATCAAATGAGCCCAAACTCGATGGGGTTATGTCATTTAATTGTTGAGTTCCTATGACCACCTTCCGGCTCCATCATCAGACCCTGGTAACAATCTAGGACCAAAGTACTCGTCAAGACAAAGAAAACGAGTGCAAACTTGGTGGTGCTATGTCGTTTAATTACTGAGTTTCTATGACCACCTTCCGACTCCATCATCAGACCCTGGCTACCGTCCAGCCTCAAAGTACTCCTCAAGACAAATCAAAAGAGCCCAAACTCGCTGGGGCTATGTCATTTAATTGTTTAGTTCCTATGACCACCTTCCAGCTCCATCATCAGACCTTGGTTACCATCTAGCACTAAAGTACTCGTCAAGACAAAGAAAACGAGTCCAAACTCGGTGGAGCTATGTCGTTTAATTACTGAGTTCCTATGACCACCTTCCGGCTCCATCATCAGATACCCTGGTTACCATTTAGCACCAAAGTACTCATCAAGACAAATCAAATGAGCCCAAACTCGATGGGGTTATGTCATTTAATTGTTGAGTTCCAATGACCACCTTCCGGCTCCATCATCAGACCCTGGTAACAATCTAGCACCAAAGTACTCGTCAAGACAAAGAAAACGAGTCCAAACTCGGTGGGGCTATGTCGTTTAATTACTGAATTCCTATTGCAACTTTCCGGCTCCATCATCAGATCAGCATCATATAATTTTCATAACATTGTCTTGCAATAAAATTTACACACGTACCTCTAATGCGAAATTTCTACTGGTATCTGTAACTTCAATCGGTAACTGGAAAGTAGATTTAATTTGCAAGATTTCATAACAAGTATCGAGTTTCGTAGAAACTATTTTCTAATCTGTGCCTCGAGACAAGTGGAACTAAATAAAAGCTTGAAAAACAACTTAAAATATACACCAAGAAATTAAAAAAAAAACAGTCAAAAATGACACTCAGGTATGAGGTTTGAACCCGGCGCTGAATCTGCCTAAAACCGACCACTGGGACCACTCAGCCAAACCTACTAGTTGCAATAGCGTCAAAATTGTAAATCATCTGAACTTTATTGACGTTTCTGCATCGCACTTGTGAGTTTTTTCCTCAAAAAAACTAAGTAGCCCGTTAGTTAGATGCTGAAAAATATTGTACACGTATTTTTTTTTGTTTCACAAACAATAAATGATGAAGATACAGCACTTCGAAGTTTCGTGTGACGTCACTTGTGAGTACGATTTTTACTCACGAGTGACGTCGCGACCCCCCACTCTTGAAGTTTGATGGTATATGCTATATCTTTGACGATTTTTAATATTATGAAAAAACAAAAAATACGTGCCCAATATTTTTCCACGATCTAGCTGACGGACTAATTAGGATGGTGTATTTTTGACCCAGTCCGGTACCTATTGATTTTTGTAAATAGTGAGCGGCGCGGCGGCAAAGCGACGTAGCGTCCTTCCTGCACGGCGCATCAGCGCTTTCTGCCGGACTTCATAGTAGTGAGCGAGAAGCAAGACTGAGGCCGGTTCGGTCGAGTTAGCGTATTAAAAAACAATTAATTAATGCAAATTAAACAACTTAATCTAAAATATAAAACATCCTTGCCCTTTATTAAGAAATAATACGTTAATCTTTAAAATTTGAATAATGTATGTTTATTAATAACACAGATATTTACGTTTAAAACTCATTTTAGAGGTTAGTTTACGATTTTTTCTTGTCAAGATATCTTTTCCAAATCGTGTTTTGAAAGCAATGGTTCCCTTATAAATATGTTCAAGAATAACATATATTTTATTCAACATCTCAAACCCTATACATTTTGCTAAAAATGTGTTTAAAAAGTGGCATTTGGCTCTATTCAGCGCCTTAACTGAACTCGGGACCATGACTGACTGCTGACGCACTTCTAGATGGACATGGCCCCGTCCTCCAGTTTCACCCGCGTAGTTTCCAAAGTGAGCAAATTCTGAGTTATAAGTTTTCACTTCTATCGGCAATTCCTATGACTGCTAATTTTTTTTTAAATCCTTGATAAGCTTACACTTGACCACCGTTTCACATGTTGCAAAATGTGTTAGCTATAACATCTAAAACTATAACAGTTCACAGTTATACGAGTACTACAGTTAATCTATGAGATATTTTTGGTTTTAAGATTACGTATATGTGACGTCATGATAATGTATGTTCCAATATAGATTTTATTAGGAAATGCGTTTTTCCCCAACCCAACCTGACCAGCGTGGTGGATTGTGGCCTAGACTTCCTTCTGGCGAGAGAAGATGTCGAGTCCCAGTAGTAGCAGCATAATTTATTTTCTCCGAAGAAAAACTTCAATTTAAAATGTAATTCAGACAGTTGACCAAATTTCATAAGAAAATATCACTAAGGTATCGCTTTAAATTAAACTAAATATTTTTATAAGTTTTTTGTCGATATTTCAAAAAACACCCCACTGATCTTGGTAAAATTTAAATGGAACCCAAATTATAATCGACAAAATAAGAAAATATTCATCAAAATCGATTAGCGGAGCTATCTCGTAACATTCATTAAAGAACATACTACCAAATTGAGAAACTCCTCCTTTTTTGAAGTGGGTAATAAAATGGGTTACTTTTGTGTATTTGATGTATCTTACTGACCTGTGTTTATCTGGAAACATTATTCTTCAAACCGGAATACAGTAATGTTTAACCTAATATAAACTAATCAGTTAGCAGTAAAATTCACAATGCTAGCCCACATTAATCTATAAACGGAGCCCTAAGCAGCCCTTTTGTTCCACAATCACGATCACAATTACGCACACTAGGTAATGCCACCTATTATGTAACCAGCGCTTCTAATTACTACAACTTATCGGTGATCAGATACAGTCGCAGCTATTTTGCAATGAAAATTTGTAATTAATCGAGTTGGGACCTACCGCAGTGATGTGCAAATATTGCTACGAGTATGTTTCAGATGATTTGGCAGTTTCAATTAAAACTATCGGGTGAATTAACCTGAATAATGAAACCTCTGATATTTCCGTACATAGCGTGAATTTATTATGTACCTAATGGGTCTTTGAGTTAGCGCAGAGAGCGAAATATTTTTTTCGTAAATATACTTAGCGACTACTTGTTTTATAAGTTGGCAGAGAATAAACTTCACAATTGGGACGATGACTGGGTTAAAATTTACCAATATAAAAAATAGTCCGCCAGGTAGATTGTGGAAAAATATTGTACACATATTTTTTGTTATGTCAAATTAGTAAAAATCGATAGAAATTTAGATCACCAAGTTTCCGGAGTGGGGGTGTTGAACTGAAACGAACGTGTTGAACGTCTGCACTTAAAATCGTACATAAATGTGACGTCATTCGAAATTCCTAAGTAGGTACAATACCTTCGTGATTTTTGTTTGTGAAACAAATTAAATAACTTTAATTTAAAAAATCCGACTGCAAAAATCAAGGGATAAAAAAAAATTACGTAATGCAATGTACTATCTAAGGGCACTTGGGTGATATATACGAATGTAATAATATCTTAATTGTCAAAATCCATCCAGCCGTTTAGAAGACACGTGGGAATAAAGAAATGTACAAACATGCAAGATACGCGCGAAAACCATAATATCCCTTCTTTCAGTCGGGTAAAAATACGTGTAAGTACAATATTTTTAAAAGATGTACCTGATGAACTAATGAGTTTTTTGTAGTCACGATGCCTATAGATGCTATGCACATTTATACACTGCAGATCTATTAGAAGGTACGTATTATCAGTACTGTAAGTAAACAGCTACTTGCAGTCCACACGATCGCCAGCTGCGGCTATCGAGCGGTAATATTTCACGGGCTAGCGGCTATCACCTGTCAAATCGAACAAGTGTTCCGCCCGCTCCTACCCTATTTAAATATCAACCGTTTAGACGCAAATACGCCTCGTTCTTTATCTGCCAACCTGATTTAGGGTACGGTTTATACTGATTATAGACATTAAAGTGTATTTCGAGTCGTAATTACGCGAAATAAAATTATTGGTCGTTCGAACTGATAATGGGTGACGTTTAGTGGACCTATTTCATCTTCTATTGGGTTGTCTAATATAACGATTTCTCTTCTAGACACAGTATATATATTTAAGGAGGTGTTTATTTACTTCTATAAGTACCACGTTTTGTACTCGTAGGGCCTTTGAAGAGTCCGACTGGGAAAGTACGATACGTTTACAAGTTGGTCCTACCGTCTTTCAGTAATATCATTGTGTTCCAGCTTCAAAAGCAATGTTTCCAGAAAAAATACAGAGCGAAGAAAAAACCGCGGCGACACCGGCCTACTAGTCTAGTCAACAAGTTCAAAAACGTGCAAAATAGACATAAAGCTCCTAGAAACATGTGTAGATACCTCATTCGATTCGGAATGACGTCTAGAAAAAATGTTTTTAAGGGTTTTTAGGACATAAAATAATACGTTAATACGATAGTTATTAACAAAATAAGATTACAAAATGAAGGTATTCAATTATTTCTTAATAATTTCGTAACTAATGATACCTAAGATATTTTGAAAAAAGATCCTGAAAGAGGAGGAAATTTTCAACATAAAAGTTTAACTTCTAAAATCGTATCTTTATTATTTATACACTTTTCCAAACGCTTTTTTATACCTTAAAATTTAATAATCACTTGCATTTCTTCAGTTACTTGTCGATCCCAATCAAGGCTAGTCGATGATACCTAATTCGTGTGCGGTAAAAATACTAGTGAAAAGTTACAGATGTAGTGATTTTTTTTTCGGGAGTAAAATAAAACGCCGTGTTTATTTTGCTGAATCGATCACTGCACAAGTTTTAAAACAAAGAAGTGATGTGCCACAGTGTGTGCAGTGTGAGAGGTGTGTGTGTGTAATAGTGGGGGAACAATCTCTAAAACAAATACCTGTAAGTACAAACTGTTTAGTAAAATAGTGATCATTGTAAATGGCCCATTCCAACTTTATGAATATGCAAAAAAAACTGTTTTAATAATATTTAGCGTATAAACATTGAAACAATTAAATTGGTTGCAATTTTTCTGGTCCTAAACCCAAGAAAGTATGAAGGAAAAGTTAGCAATAAATAAGAAATGAAACGGAGAAGGTTGGCATTTTTATCTACTTAGTTTGTTAAATATGGTAAAATTTTATAATATAACATTCGAATTACAAAAAGTAGGTAGTTTTGCAAGGCAGGTGCGTCCGGCCACGGTAACCACCACCAATTTTTAGGATACTTACTTATACGCCCATACTTTTAGGTAGGATTTTCGAAAATTTCATCTGGTTACAGATTCTATAATATTCAGTTTAAGGGTAAACTTATTGCACAGTTTTAATGTGCTATGCCGTCTACATGATACAAACTTAGATAGTGAAAAAAAAAAAAATAACGGGTAGAATAGAAATATAGATAACATCGTGACGAAATCGGGATATTCCATGATAAACATCTGTAAGTGCGTGTCATTCACTACCCGCACTTGGCACGTTGGTGTATATTGACTTAAACACTCCTTGTGAGAGAAAGCTGCGAGTCAGCAGTGGGAACATTAAGTGGGCTCTTTATACCGTGTATCGGTATTTTTAATCACTATTACTCTGGATTTTACGACATTTTTGTCTCATCTCTGTAAGTGGGCAGATGCACTAAAGAACTGAATTTACAAAATAGATTATCACCTAGATGCTAAACAAAACAAGCTGCAAGTACCCATCTTTTCTAGAACAATATGGTAGTGAAAATAGTAATCAAACAAAAAAGTTTACGCTTTAGGACATAAAAATCAACAGTTTTATGAGCTTTATATATAGATTTTATCTTAAAATTTTAATTTACTCCACTTTTTACTTGTTCCAGGTTAAAACAATTTTATTTCTGTTTCTTTGTCAAGTTTGCGGCCGCAATTTAATGCAAAATACCTCACGTATAAACATAACAAAACGGTTTAAACTAAAACGTCCTTTTCTAAGGAGTATCACTAAAATTTGTTTTGACGAACCATCTTCAAAAGAAACAAAAGTTTGACTAAAAATAATCATCATCATAACATCATCATAACATCTTGATAATCTGTAGACCTTCATAACATTGGTCTATGGATAATTCAGGTGTGCTTAGTGTAAGTAGTTAGTTAGGTATGTAGCGTAGTGTAGTTCTCATTGTATTTTAGTTTTGTTAATAAACGCTTTACAAAAAGAACGTTATCTAAACTGATATTTATTTTCAAACATTTTCTAATAATATTGATAGATTTTTGGCTCGTGTGACCTTGAAATAATCTTTGATTTCAAATTAGACTGTTTGTTTAAAACGTATTGGCTCAACAGTAAAAAATACTATTTATTGAATAATTCATTTCTTTTCCTCACAAAGAATCACATTTTGTAACGAGATGCTCATTTTACATACATTTACATTCAGTTTGATGGATAATACAAAGTTGGATGTATCGACGCGTGTCATCCGCTCGAGCCTTCAAAACGCCGTGTTTGAGAAGACTTGGCCGTAGGAAATATTTATAATGGCTTTGTATGCAAAATAAGCTAATGCATTTCAGTCATACTAGATAATGTCACTTTACTGTCTGTTGAGCACAATGCGATTGTCGACCTTACTGTAATGCCGAGTCGTCGTTCTTTTGTTATGTCCCGTCTAGATTTCAAAGGTGAATTTCGAGTGCGAAAATAGTCACGTGGGCACGACAATCACACTCAAATTTAAATAAAATCTGCATACGGCCCTTGTAGTGTTTGATTGATGATATTATGTTGTGATGAAACGCAAGGATGCGACTTGTTTACGATGCCAAAGGTGACTGTATGTAGATTAGATCAAGCGTTCAGTTAGACACGCGATTCATTCTGACATCTCATTGTTTATACATCGTTTGAAACCTTTGACATTTACACTCACTACAAGAGCACGCGTGAATGACCTTAAATAATCTAGTGCTAATATAGCAATTAACAGCTTTATGACTTAACAACAAAGGTGTGAACACTTTTAGTCGTAAATCAGTGGATAGATGACAACAACACGGTGTAGAAACTGGTAATAAATTCATCTGGTAGGATATCATTAATAAAATGTGAGAAATAGTTGACATATCGTAGTGGCGAGTCTAGTTGGAGCAGAGGCTGAATGCGTGTAGTAAGTTGAATTAATAGGATTTTCTATGCGGTTGTCGTATTTGGCCTGCGTTTGCGCATGTGTAGTCACAGATTAAAGAAGTTTAAAGGAACAACTTCTACAATGAATTACATCTACTTCCTCTCAACTCACAACAAGACAAAGTATAATTTATTTGACTTGTTGTGAGCTAACAAGTCTAAAGTTATTACTTTGATTTTGACATTACCTTGTTTTAATTTTGATTATCTAGGTAAATAAACAAATTCATAATACACTCATGATTCATTGCGATATAAAGATTTTGTTGTAGTTAACATACTGCAAAATCGATAGTTAAGGTCCTTGTAAGACTTGAATGAAATTTAGATTAGTAAAAAAGCATAAGAGAAACTCCACACTAAATTATACTTTGGGGTGCCTAAAATACCGGAGCAGCCAAGTTTGGAACCTATCGCTTACACCACCAAGCTTCCAGGAATGTTTTTCTATGGCTTAGACTATAGAGTGACGAGACAAACAGGTCATGTGCCTGATGGTAAGCAACATGCCTGCCCATAACAGCACAGTGACACCCAGCTATTGGAACATATCCAAATCATTTCCTGGCACTGCACTGCGCTCGTCACTCGGAGATGTGAGTTGTTTTATATCTATGCCCTGTAATTTCACTGGAAACATTACCCTTCAAAGCTATAACGTCTACTAGTATTATTGTCCTGCAACTTTATTCGCGTAGATTCCTAAATGCACCCTAACATATTTTTCAAGTGCGGGTGTACGAGTTTATTGCCATCTTTAACGATGAATAAAAATATTGCGAAGAAACCGGTATGTTCGAAGAGATACAGATAACCAGAGTCAAAGTTCTGTATTCATATTTGTACAATTTACATGTCAATTTCAAAAAACAAAAAGGAGCATTCAAATAATACAATATAAACATACTTAATTTGAGGACATATTGTGTAATCCAAGTCTCCAATCCACGCTTCACTAGCTTGGCAGGTTCAGCCTGAACTCTTTTCTTGCGAGAAAAAGGCCCGGATCCCAGTAGTGGAAACATACAGTGGACTATTTATGCATAAATACGGTGGTTAGCCTTCTTGTCATTGTTTTGTTCTGTGTCTTTCCTAGTTCGTGGTGTCTTTGAGAACATTGAGAACATTCTATTGAAATTGCTGGGCTGTTTAGCGGTTGGCGCGGCCGTAGACTGTACGCATGTCAACCCTAACCGCGTAACATCTCAATGGCGAATGGCTGGGAAGGACCATATTCTCAACAAGAATGCTCTGTTCAGCGGATGCGTCTGCGAGCTTCCTTAGAGGCACGCCTTGAATTTATGGCGGTGTTATGCGATTCATTGATTTACATAATGAGCGTTTATATCAGATTTCGGATGGAGAATCGCCGAGTTGGTGGTCAAATGAGGATCAATATGCGATGCAAGACGAAAATTTAATGTTTGATAAATCATAACCATTTAAAATATACTAGTACCTCAATTGTCTTCTTACTTCATTTTTTTTTTTTTAATGGGGCGCCTAAAGCCAGAAAACGAAAAAAAGGACATTTTCGACGCCGCTCACTGAAGTTAAGAAACTAAAAACTATGACAAAAAAAATATTAACGTGTGGGTACAATCAAGAAGAAGCACAATAACTGAATAGAATTTTAAAAATAGATCAGAGTTTTTTACAATAAAAAAATAAAAATGACACCGAAAAAACCCGTTTTAATTCGAGTACTCGAAATTATCAGCGATGACCCCACATTATTTTTTGGTAATAAAATTCCTATTTGTACGTTCTAGTAAAGTAACCGAACACTTTTTTAAATTTATGTTTAGTTATTGAGTAATTAAATAAAACTTGGTCAAAAATGGACTCCTGATTAAATATTGATTTTTCCTCCAAACTGTGTCATGCTATTCTCGACTTTATGTACATCACATTAAGAAACGCGTCGCGCGGGTGAAAACTGGTTTTTCCTGGCTTTAGGCGCACTCTTAATATATTGGTTGACAATTCACACACAACACCATCTGACCCCAAACTAAGCAAAGCTTGTGTGATGGCGGCCAGATAGCATTAATTTAGAACTTTTTTCTGTTTTTTTTGGTTGATCTTATATTGAGGTCGTTTGTGGAGCAATTTCAAATTAAACAGGGAAAAGTTATATTTTATATCCTACTAATCCTACTATACAACTAATATTTTAAATGTCAATACATATATGTATGGATGTTTGCTTGCTTGGATGTTTGTTGCTAAATCACGTCGTAACGTATGAACAGATCGGGCTGCAATATGGAACACAGGTAGATTAAAGTCAGGAAGAAAACATACACTTCTTTTTATCCCGCGAAAATAACGGGAACGGGAACAGCGCGGGTAAAACCCGGAGTCCTACTAGTAAAACATACACTTTAGTTTTTTTACTCTTATAGGCTTACACTTGACCGCCATCTCGCCTGATGTGAAGCGACAATTGCGTGTTTACCGTGTTTAACTAGGAGATAAACCGATCTACTTTTGATATGAAGAGACCAAGATTGTGACTGGGAAAACCCCACTCAGGCAACGCATTCCACAGCCTAGACAATCTAGTCACAAAAGTAGAGTCCATTTTTTTTTATTAAATTTTGTTCAAAAAGCCTTCACTAATTTATAGTAGTATAATTTTCTTTATAAAATTGTTTCACTGATAAAGCCTTCCAGAAATCAACAACCTGACGTTTGCGAAACCGATCGTTCTCGCCACTGGTCCACCACGCCTCATAACAGTGTAGTAATACTGTGTAATACCAACAACTGTGAAGCATAGAATTCGAACGACTATTATGCATCGGGTAGGACAAAAGGCGGAGCGCATTGTAATTGCTTATACAAGAGGTTATCAGTCGCGGGTAGTCGCTGGGGTCATAAGTTATAACAAGAATGCAAGCACTGATAGCCGAGTTAGGTTGCTGTTCTTGCACTCTATTTCGAATACGGAAACACGCCGCGATTTCTTCCGTCCAATGTTCCTTTTGATTTTAAAAGACGTCTATATATTAATAATAATACAATTACGTTCTATGGGTTCTATGTTGATATCTATAGAACGTAAATTTTTAAAAACGTTTGTTGTTTTATGTAATTTATAAAAAAAAACTAGTGCACTTATGGACTCAATTTGTCAAAGATGATTATTAATACGGGATCAAGGAGAAAATTTAAGCAGTTGTCATATTTTTAAAACCTCGAATTTAAGGCGCTGAATAGAGCCAAATGGCACTTTTTAAACACATTTTTAGCAAAATGTATAGGGTTTGAGATGTTGAATAAAATATATGTTATTCTTGAACATATTTATAAGGGAACCATTGCTTTCAAAACACGATTTGGAAAAGATATCTTGACAAGAAAAAATCGTAAACTAACCTCTAAAATGAGTTTTAAACGTAAATATCTGTGTTATTAATGAACATACATTATTCAAATTTTAAAGATTAACGTATTATTTCTTAATAAAGGGCAAGGATGTTTTATATTTTAGATTAAGTTGTTTAATTCGCATTAATTAATTGTTTTTTAATACGCTAACTCGACCGAACCGGCCTGAGTCTTGCTTCTCGCTCACTACTATGAAGTCCGGCAGAAAGCGCTGATGCGCCGTGCAGGAAGGACGCTACGTCGCGTCGCTTCGCTGCGCGGCACTCGCTATTCAAAAAAATAAAAATTCTCACAAATGGAATGCAGAAACGTCAAGAGAGGTCATATGATTTGAAAATTTGACGCGTTGGTTATTAGTAGGTTTAGCTCGATGGTTTAGCATGACCGTGGTGGACGTTTATGACCCTGTGTCCAAATCTTTGAACCGTGATTTTCTTTTTGCATATTTTTTTTCATTTTGTTGTTGTATGTTTTCTCTGTAGTTTTCAAGCTTTTATTTTTTAGTTTCACCTGCCCTGAGGCACAGATGAGAATATAGTTATTATGAAACCCATGAATATCCGTGATGTAACCCGAGGCTTATCATGAAATCTTGCAAATTAAATCTACTTCCCGATTTACAGATTGCGTGAAAATTTGCATAATACTTGTGTAAATTGCAAGACAATAAATAAATTGCAATATGATAATTATGATGCTGATCTGATGATGGAGCTGGAAGGTTGCCATGCCATATCATTGATGTTTAATTCAGATCAATCAATTGTTTTTAAAAAGCTAACTCGACTGAACGGCCCTTCTACCAGCTAACTAAATCGGCAAAAAAATAAAAATGATAAAGTCTCACAAACGAAATGCGGAAACGTCAAGAGAGGTCGTATGATTTGAAAATTTGACACGTTGGATATTAGTCGGGTTGGCTCGATGGTTTAGCATGACCGTGGTACGCGTTCATGGCCCTGTGTTCAAATCTCAGAACCGCGAACTTCTTTTTGCATGTTTTTTTTCATATTATTGTATGTTTTCTCTGTAGTTTTTCAAGCTTTTATTTTTTAGTTTTACCTGCCCTGAGGCATAGGTGAGAATATAGTTACTATGGAACAAGACATTAAAACAAGACTAAACTGCAAGACAATTATATGATAATTAATTAATTATGATGCTGATCTGATGATGGAGCTGGAAGGTTGCTATGCCATGCAAAATGTTTAATTCACATCAATCAATTGTTTTTAAAAAGCTAACTCGACTGAACGGCCCTTCTACCAGCTAACTAAATCGGCAAAAAAATAAAAATGATAAATTCTCACAAACGAAATGCGGAACGTCAAGAGAGGTCATATGATTTGAAAATTTGACACGTTGGACATTAGTCGGGTTGGCTCGATGGTTTACCATGACCGTGGTACGCGTTCATGACCCTGTGTTCAAATCTCAGAACCGTGAACTTCTTTTTGCATGTTTTTTTTCATATTGAGCCGGAAGGTGGTCATAGAAACTCGGTAATTAAACGACATAGCACAACCGAGCTTGGACTCGTTTTCTTTGTCTTAACGAGTACTTTGGTGCTAGATTATTACCAGGGTCTGATGATGGAGCCGGAAGGGGGTCATAGGAACTCAACAATTAAATGACATAACTCCATCGAGTTTGGGCTCATTTCATTTGTCTTAATGAGTACTTTGGTGCTAAATGGTAACAAGGGTCTGATGAAGGTGCTGGAAGATGGTTAAGAGTTGCCAGTAATTAAACGAGTACATTGGTGTTAAAGTCCAAGTCGCTGTTAAAGTCTACGTTATGGCTCATCTATTCGGGAGAACGGTGACTGCCGATTCGGAGCCCCACGCGCACCACTCGATGTTAGCATGTAATGCCGCTAACTTAAAAACGATGATGGAAAACATCGTGAGGAAACCGAAATGTACCTAGTAAGTACATGTAGGTACCTAGTGTTTTCACCTCATGTGACATTTACCAACCCACACTTGGCCAGCGTGGTGGATTATAACCTAGTCCCAGCCTAGATCTCTCCTTGCGAATGAATGCCTCGAGTCCCAGCAATGAGAACATATTATATTAATGTATTATAGTGGGTTGTTTACGCAGATTGTAACCGGTTCTGATGATTAAGCTGGAAGATGGCCCTACGTAGTTTAATTTCACAAGATACGTTATTTCTTTAATACTACATTTTTAGATTTGGCGATGAATTGAAAATAAATCGCTGCTTTGAGACTAAAAAGCCACAACTCAAAATTCAGTTATTTTACTTTTCTACTTCTGACGATTTTCTATCATTCTCTATGTATTTTAATGGGATATTACTTTATTATTTCTACGTTGTGTTAAAATTAATAATCATAAGAATAAAATTAATATAAATATGTGGAAGTAGGGTTCCTATAAAATAGACCTGATTTTTTGCCGTTTTCATAGATATTGGTACGGAATCCTTCATTCGTTCATTCGACTTGCACTTGTCTTATTTTAAACACATTTGATATTATCTAATGTTTTATGTAAAAATGCCGTATTAGTCTCTTACCCCTCGAAAGCCCATTAACTACATTAACTACTAAGCTTCGTCGAATCGACGATGCGAATGTGAAAAAAATGATGTAATTTTTAAGTGCGCTGTTGCACCCATTGCTGCTTCTGATTATATGGATTAGTGGCACCATTTCCTATTTTTTATATATTAAAATTTACCAATCCACATACTCCGGGGTCCGTAGCTTTCATAATTTCAAATCTAATTTATTTTTACAGATTTCTTGTATAATCTGAAGAGAAAAATATGGGGGGAGCTGGGAACATTTTGAACCTAATACTAGTGCTCGTCTGTTGTGCCGATCACTATTGGTTGGGATTCCGCAAGTAATCGGCTCGACATCGATTTTTTGTCTTATTACCATTTGCCTAAGCCGCCTCCTCCCGGCCCAGAGCCTCCACTACGGCTGCATTTCTGTCCCTGATGGCCATCTGTAGGTTGAACTCTCGGATGGTCTTCGGTGATGCAGCCAACGCTCGCCGCACGAACCGACCAATGGTGTCATCGGTGTCGTTAGCGTAGTACGTGAAGGTCCCCGTGTGCCGTGAGATTGCAACAACCGCATAGGGCACGCTCTCGTGCAGCTTCATGTTTGCCTTGGTTTTTATTGCGATTACCGACTCATATGTCAGTCCCTGAGCTTCATGAATGGTAAGGATACGTGACTCTGTGCCTGACCCATAACCCTGGTTTGTCAGGGCCTCCTTCTCCTCTTGAGTGTGAACTAAAAAGAGGGTGTTTGGTAGGGTGTTGGGTATTTGCGCTCCCTTGTACCTTTTCTGTTCTAGGGACTTTATACGGGGTGCTGAGGAGTACATACCTGAGTATATTTCCCTCAACGCATATGCTACATCCATCGGATTGCGATGTGTGCAACTCCTGGCTGATTTTTGTTACCAGGTTCGGGCGGTGATACCTCATTTCGAAGAGATTTTCCCTGGCGGAGTTAAGACCAATCAAAGTTATATATTATTTTGGATTTTTGTACGGGCTTAGTGACATCGTGTTTTTTTAGCGGCTAAAGATTTATTATCGCTTTTTCGAAATATTACTTAACTTCTAGGGTAATTGTGCTATCAGATTTGCTGTAAGCTGTAAGTCATATCGAAGCTGAGTTATGGCTTTACAAAGTTTTTTTTTTTGGTATTTTTGTATGGATTAGTGGCGTCATTTCCTTTAGCAGCCAAAGATCTGCTGTCACTTTTTGAAAGGGTATTTGTGTAATCAGACACACACGAAAAAGACATGTAAAAAAACACGATGTCACTAAGCCCGTACAAAAATCCAAAAAATAAATAACTTTGATTGGTCATAACTCCGCTCCGATATTACTTGGAGCAAATATTCATTGATACAAGAAAGTGATAACAGATTTTTGGTCGCTAAAAAATACGACGCCACTAGTCCATACAAAAGTACCCAAACGCTTTTGTTGTTGTCCAATTTCACTGATTATATTTTAATTTGAAAAAAAAAATATGAAAGGGCATTGTTCAAAATAGGCTATCCGTGGCCAAAATGTTCTTGATAATTAGATTTTGTAAAAAAATATGTATAATTAGGGCATTATTTTAGTACCCAGATAAATAAACTAAAAGTTCATTATTACATTATGATATAAGTGCGCTAAGTTGATAATTACAGCCGAAGCAATATTGCTACATATAATTAGCAGAGGCTGTAATTATCAAAGCGCACGTATGTCATACGACGTTTTAAAACATATTTGCGAGGAAATTAATCAAAATTCAGATGACATTTTCAAATAAAAAAATTGGGAGTCATAGGAACTGCCGATAGAAGGGAAAACTTATTACTCGGAATTTGATCCATCATGGCATGGCCATCTAGAAATGCGTCAGCATTTCCCGTTGGCTCACGCATTTCTAGATGGCTATGCCATGATATTCAGGCTACGCCCTTTCGGCATTTCCCATTGGCTGACGTATTTCACAGATTAACAATGCACGCGCATCAGCGCTTTTTTTTAAAGCAAGGGCACAAATCCAGCCAGTATGACATTACGACATTAGTAATAAAGTAAATGAATGTTTTTGTGTTATTAAGTTTTGGTCAAAATTAATTAAATTAACAAATTAAATAACTTTCACTGTATTTTATCTTTCATAGTTAATTTTATTCATAAAATGTTTACAACTTTTCTGACATAAAAACTCTTTACTAAGATTTAGTAGTGGTAGGACTCTTAGCAGAGTCCGCCTGGGGAAGTACCACACCTTTGCCAAATATTCTACCGCCAAGCAGTAATGTGCAAACTTTACTGTGTTCCGGTTTGAAGGGCAATGATTCCAGAGAAATTACAGGGCTTAGAGACATAATATCTTAGATCTCTGGGTGACGAGCGCAGTGCAGTGCTAGGTAATGATTTGGACTATCATGTTTCAATAGCTGCGTGTTACTGTGCTGTTATGTGGCAGGCATGTTGCTTACCATCAGGCACATGACCTGCTCGTCTCGTCACTCTATGCTATAAAAAAAAATAAAAATAAAATAAAAAGTAGGTACCGTTCGTTTTAGACGGAGCATTTTGAAACCGTGCGTTTGACGTTACATTACCGCACAAGTACGTAATAAGCCACATTACGATACAGAAATTTATATTATATATTATAATATTAATACACAATTAAAACTTCGATCAAAGTTACAACGAACTACAAAAACTATGTATACTATGTCTATTATATTACTTGCTGCAACGGAACCCTTCATGGGCGAGTCCAACTTGCACTTGGCCACTTTATTTGTGTAATGGTTTTTCATCGCACCCGCTTTCACTTCACAACGCCACGAAAAACAAAATCATCTACTTGGGCAGTAAAGTTGTCCCACTGCCGGCGAGAAAACGAGTAACTATCACTATTTTCTCAAGATTTGCTCAAGAAACGTACAATAGATATTATACATTCCGTGTACCTAAATAAAAGAGATGCATATATTCAGATACAGACAGTAGTTGATCGCTGACTGTTCATACTCCCGGTGAGTACTTGCTTCACTAGTTTGTCGCTGAGCGACAAGAGCTATGAAAGATAATATTCGCTCAGCGATACTCGCTAAGCGATTAGAACAATCCAAGAGAGCAACCAGCGGTTCATTTCTCTACAGTGCGGATCTGAAAGTACAGGTTTTTTTACGCCGCGAGCGAGTGATGCGAGTATTTATTTTAAACATAATAGAATAGCTTCGATTTTATCCAGACGGTCACTATCGATCTTTAGATCGATATTAAAAAAATTACAAAATGTTGTAGTTTTGTTTAAAAGTAACCACGTCAACGTTCGCATTACGAGTAAATAGTCTTTTTGCTACTACCAAAAGATAATATTCTGATATCAAGTGCTAGAAGCCATCATGTTTAATTTATGATATCAGTGACAGTCAACGTCCACGTTTAGCCCCATGTCCCTTATAAATGAACAATGTCCTTTCTCAGTAAAGTGACTTTTAGATGACATTTGGTTACATTGTATGCAATCATTTCATCTATGATTTGTTATGATGGTGTCATATTTAACTATTATCTGTAAACCGACTTAACACAAAATCAACTTTAAAATGTTGCTAAACAGTGTATTTATTATTTTTATGTAGATTATGGTTGTAGCCTTCGTTTCTGGATATTGATTAATTTGGATAGTTTCAAGGATTAGCTATCTTTTTCAACTGCATTAATATTTATATAAACGATTATGCAAAATTGACATTATGGCACTATATATTATGCTACATTCATAATGACAAAGTAAATTACAGAAAAAAATTATGCGTTTTCAAACAAAGTTAATATTAAAATAAAAAATATTAACTTAGGCATTTGTGACTCATATTCAGTTTGTGTTATTTTTTGTACTTGTAGAAACTGTTTTTTGTCGTGTTTCGTTTTGCTGACCGGTATATGATACGAACTTCTCTTTTTTTCTGCGATATAGTGAGCTGCAGCTTTATTCTCTCAATCTCAAGAATTATCTGTTTATTTCTGAGTGGTTGTTTCATTTTTGTATTTTATTGCATAGGTACTCAACACTAGTAAGTATAGGTGAAATTTATATTTTCAAATCATATGTCCGCTATGTCTCATATAATATGGCGCCACTAGTCCATATAAAAACCCAAAAAAAAAACTTTATCATTTGACATTTTAAAACCAACTTTTTGCATGATATAAATTCCAAAACTTTTTCCATTGCAATTTATAAATGTTTCATTTTATAAACGTTCCGCATGGTTTAAATAAAAAAAAATTCTTTTCAATTTAAAATATTTTTGTAAAATTTTGTTTGTGGACCTTTCGTTACAAAGCAGTGAAATGGGGTTGTTTCAAAAACTTGTTTTTCGTGTTGTAATGAGCAATAGTTGTGGATTATTAACTTGCGAGCTCGTCTATTGATGATGATGATGATAACTATTATGTTTGTATTAATACACGTATTTAATATAATTGACGACGTGCATAGCGCGTGAAAACACTAGTTCTCGTCCGATCACCGAAGTTAAGCAACACCAGGCGTGGTCAGTACTTGGATGGGTGACCGCCTGGGAACACCACGTAATGTTGGCTTTTTGCTGTAGCTACTTTAATGCAATTAATGTTTATGTCGAATGAATCTATTTGACTTCAAATAGATGAGTGAGTAGCGCTTACAATAATTAAATGAACTTTTTTTCGCTTTCGAGTGCCTATTTGTGATTTTGAAGTTGGTTTAATTTTCTGTATAAAAAGAGTTTATTGTAATTGTAGACCGTACATTATTATTTATAAGCTTTACTAATAGAATTTCGATAATGTTCTTCACAATCTGCAAAAGTGCAAAAAGATATCGAAGGAAACAAAAAGTTATGTTAAATTAATTACAAAATATTTTAAAAGCGCCATCTATGAGCTTGGAGCGGTAACTTTTTGTTTCCACGTTTTGTTCAATACTAATAATGTCGCAGGCTGGACGCGGTTTAGTTTGGTGGCGCTGTCTTATCGAAGTAGTAAATAGGCGTGGCTTAATTTCGAATTCGTGAATTTCAGTTAGCTGTTGTCAGCACCTACTTTTGCGTAACATGGCGCAGTTACGTTTTATTGGTGCTGTCAAAAAGAAAATAAACGATTGGATCTACTATAAGTATCTATATTATTTTATAAAACCCGTTTAAATCCACTAAAAACATTAACTTTGTTTCAAATTTTAGCCCGATCCGTTGAGCCGTTTCAATTTCATTAAGCAATTTCAATGTAGTGTTAGGACTCTTGACAGAGTCCACCTGGGGAAATACCGCACCTTTGCCAGTTATTCTGCCACCAAGCAGTAATGTGCAAACATTACTGTGTTCCGGTTTGAAGGGCAATGTTTCCAGATAAATTACAGGGCTTAGAGATAATATCTCTAAGCCCTGTAAGTGTAAGTGCAAGTAAGTGTAGTGCTAGGTTATGGTTTGAACATGTTGTTACCTATTGTTACTTTGTTATAAGTAGTTTCTGTATTTTGTCTTAGTATTTAAGTGCAATAAAGAGTTTATCTATCTATCTATCTATTTATCTATGTTCCAATAATAGCTGTGTGTCACTGTGCTGTTATGTGGCAGGCATAACTTTAATTAAAAAAACCCGACTGTAAAGAACATTATTTGACACACTATTCTACCTAAAACACTTAGGTGATTGAGACGAATCTAACGATATCTTAATATTGTCAAAATCCATCCAGCCATTTGCAAGATACGTGGTAATAAAGAAATTTACAACATACAAGATACGTGCGAAAATCATAACCCTTCTTTCAGTCGGGTCAAAAAGCCAACAAAATAGACATACATATTGCACATCAGTCTAAAGTAAACCATATATTCGGGCGGAACGTGGCACTTTTTCATCTCTGATCGATTCATAAGTCGTTATCACGTCAAAAAAATGTTTGTCTGTAAAGTCGGGTTACTGACGATAGAACGTGACAACGTCTTAAGAAAATACTGATGGAATGGTAGCATTTTTCAAAAGAAAATTTTAATTTCATTTGTTTAATAGATTTGTATGTAAAAAGTAATCAGTACAATTTAGTCATTTTCAATCAAAACAATGCAAAAAAGCTTTTAGATGCCGGGGATCGAACCCGGGGCATTTCACATGCAAAGCGAACGCTCTACCACTGAGCTACATCCCCGCTTGAACTACTGGTCGAAATAATTAATACAACTGTAACAAACATGCGGCGAGGTAACGACTGACGGTAACGACCGACGGTAACGGTACATGACGTCATGTTTTGTGGGCGTGCAGCCGACTTCATCGATTTATAAGACGTTATCACGTCAAAAACACACAACTACTGATGGTTTCATACACAGAAAACTTGATATATGTTCTGTGGTTTCATACATTATTTCTGTATGAAGGGAGGGTAAACAATATTTTTTTAATCTATTGGTTGAGAAGATGTTCATAACTAACGAAATTATTCTTAACTGTGCCTAGTAAATGAACAGTGAAGCCATACAGTACACGCATTTTGTAACAAATTACCAACTAAACATGTGGCACAATTGCGAGTACCAACTTCATAGTTGTACCAAATCGGCGGAAAAGTACTTATTTTCTATATCAGCAATATCAAAACGTTAAAGCACAAGATGATGCTCATTACTCTCATACATAACTGGGATGTTACAACATAATCGTGGAAGGTCGCTAACGATATCTCAACGGCGTTATATTAACGATACCCGGGAAGAGCACAATACGTTTATGTCGGCACCGACACGGGGCGCTCTGAGGGATTTATCAGGCCGGGAGCGGTTTCCTGGCTTGCTGTATGCTTAAGGTGAGACTAGGATAAACGAAGAAAACTGATGTGGCAAAACTGCAGGTGTCTTCTGAGTGAATGGCTCATTTCCATGTATCTAAGTACATGGAAATGAGCGATTTACTCAGAAGACACGCGTGCTTAGCACGCTCTTTCACGTATCATTGTAAAATTGGTTCAGATAGCGGATAGCTAGCGTTGTTAACAACAAGTAAATTTTTCCGAATTAAAAAACTTATTGATTGGTATAATGTAATCGTAAATATTTTTTTCTCATCAGGATCTCAATTTCTTAAAATAGCACCAATTTGGAATGCGAAAACAAAAAAAAACAACCAATAAATAAAGTCCTAATTGGCGGCGAATTGAATTTTGACACCTGTTAAATACTATGTAATTTTTACGATAAAACATACTATGTTAAGCCAAATGATCTAAATAAGAAATATATTTTTTTAAGGAGTATATCAATGACTAACACCAGATTACAATTGAAAATTCAATATATAAAAAATACTACCTAAAATATTAAGCTCATTAGAATTATTCCTAGACTTTTATTTCTAGTCCTTCATAAGGTCCAGTGGTAATTGATATGTTATAAACCCCACACGCACCACTGTCTTTTCGAAGTCATGTGTCATCCGTCAACCCGCACTGGGCCAGCGTGGTGGATTATGGCCTCAACTCTCTCCTTGCGAGAGAAGGCCCCGAGTCCCAGCAGTGGGAACGTTTAGTGGGCTGTTGATGTTGTTGATGAATTATTATTTTGATAATACTTAGTACATATACGCGTTTGATCGTTAACTCGCATAATGTTATGCGACAATGCTGTCTACGCTTACCTAAAAGAAATCATAAAACAATTATGATTAGCAAGTAAAAACTAAGATCAGGTAAAAAATGCAAACCATCTTTTCTCTTCCACGTAGAAATAAAGATAAAAAAGGAAAATCTACATCTACAACAATCTTAATGATTGTTGATCGCAGTGGCACATCCACCTTTTTGTGACTCCGAGTAAAAACAGATGTGCACCACGGGACGTCGGGTCCAAATGCCCACGCGACGATTGTGCGGTGGCTCGCCTCTTGATTTAATAACCAACTTTAACTTTTGTAAAGGGATTGTTAGGAATGTACACTAATAGATTTATGTGTCCTAAGATCCTGAGTTACAGCGCTGCTTCGCATTGTAGAGTATGGCCAATGAGATCGAGTGTTACTGCCTTACTGCGATATTGTAAACTACAAAGTTCTAATACTTAGGAATATCCATGTTTCAAAGCATTATGTACTTAAACACATAATTTGTATCTTTTATTTCATTGATTTAACTGTATTAGTGTAGTACCTACTAAATATACTTATGTACATTGTTATAATTTTTACTAAATATTGGTGGACAATATTGGTGGACAATTCACACACAACACCATCTGACCCCAAACTAAGCAAAGCTTGTATACTTATATACTAATACATACATATACTTATGTATGTACTTATTGACTTTTTAATATTTCTATTGACGCCACAAGCAATCGGAAAACCACTTCTATTGTTGGTTTAAATAAAAGGAGCATTGAAACTTCCCTGAAAAGTAAACACTTTACTAGTGTTTTCTTAAAAAAAAACAACACAGTAAATTAAATCTCTGTAATGCACATTGAAAAATTATACGGTTACACTCATATGTCGAATCTAGAACAGAACAGCTCAGTGAAAGATGGAAGAAGCCATTTTTCATATTCCCAACTAAGAGCTTAAAGCACCAAACAAAAATACATCAGAACAAATAATCAATTCCTTTTTCGAAGTTGATAAATGAGTATAGAGTTATAATTAACTATATTTATCATTTATGTGGAAAATTGTTCACAGTTAAATTAACCTAAAGTTAAATTAACTTAAAACCTAAAATAGAATCTGTTATCACAGAACAATGGCACAATATTTAACTTACCCTTCATCACTTCGAACATTGTTCGCTAAAATAAGCGCTATACATATCTAAAACATTTGACTTTAATAATATTATTGTTTCCATACCATCCGTGCCCAATACAGCTTCTGATTTTAAATCAGAAAATTTGTTCATATCCATCCATCTTAATCCTTTTTCGCATTAAAAATGACAAGGTTTACATACAATATACAAGAGATTTTACGCTTAAAATATTGATACAAAGTCCTAAAGTATCAATATATTTGTTTAGTAGATTCTAGACCAGTGGCATCCGATATGGTTCGGTCCATCAGATAGCCTCGGCGATCTGCGCAGGCCCCATTACAATACTAACTTCACCATTATCTAAATCTAACTGCTTCTTTATTGTATAAAATCATCATATAAATAGGTATTTTATTCGGGGGATAACGGTGTCAAGTTGCGGGACCATCGGCTTGCAAAATGATATATTTAGCTGAGAATAAATATAACCTATCCTAACACGCATATAAAAATAAAAATACAGGAAGAAATACGGTTTACCAAAAGTACAAAAGTATAGATAGCGGTTTACGTACTTTTTGGAAATTCTGGTACTATTATTTTTTGGAATGATTATTATTATATTTATCATCGATGGCGGCTTATCTAAACTGTACCTACATGAAAACAATGTTTCACAACGCGATATGGAAATTAAATAATAAATTCGTTTGCTAATGTTATCTGGATTCAACTAAATAAAACTTGATTTTTCGGGGTTGAATTTGTTTGTAATGTTGCGTAATTTTGTGTGTGTTTTAGGTGGATATGTTTTAGAGAGAATAAATAATTGAAAATATGTTGTTTTAAACGTGAAAAAAAAATATTTAAAGCTATTTCTCCTGAATGTCATCGTATATTAGAAGTTACACTTTTTTGGTTTGTTTCGATAGTTGACAATATTTTAACAAATAAAAAAATATAAGTATACTTAATTCTTTTAATTGTCATTTAACGGTCTTTATTACCACCTAAAAATTAAATTTTAGACCTATTGATGTCAGAAACACTCGAAATGTCTTATATTTATTGTATGTCTGGATTTACCATATTTATGGCACCCTAAAATTGCAATCACCATCAGTTTACAATACAACACGTGAGATTATAATCTCAGTGTAGGTTAGGTTAGTTAGTAGTCTGACGTCGTTAGATTATATCTGATAATCTGACGGTTTTTACAAATTTACGGTGACATTATGAATTTAAAAATTTACTCAATCTACAATTATCACATAAACACTATGGGCCGGCCATATTAGCAAAAGAACCGATAACCGTTGAAGTTGACTGGTCTTTGAGTGGAGATCGCGCCTAGGCATGTGCAGTGGGACACCCTGCTGTCAGGTGGAAGGTGGAACGACTATAAATATCAATTATTTGGCGGGAAAACAGTGTAAGACAGGATCCGAGATCAATGGTGTAAATAGGAAGAGGCCTATGATTAGCTATCAAAAATTGATAGCTAGTTCACATTTTTCACAAGCTTTGCTTAGAGCTAGATTCTCTTGTGTGTGAAATGTCCTCCAATAAACATTAATTAATTGTATTTGTTACATATGAAATTAACTGTTGTTCGACTTGTTAAAGTAATTTAAATCTAACAAGTTTTTTTTATTTACTTTCGTAACAATAATAACATAGGACATGCATTCCGAAGTCGAGTTTCATTCATCATGCGTCGTTGTAATTAAGTATGCAAACGTAATGTCGGCTCTTTTATGAAATAGTTGCGTACCGCTGTTTCACTCGTTATATACACAATTTTAAGTTGAACTATATCTATATCTATACTATCTATACTATTATTATAAAGAGGAAATATTTGTTTGTTTGTTTGTTTGTAATGAATAGGCTCCGAAACTACTGGACCGATTTCAAAAAATCTTTCACCTTTGGAAAGCTACATTATTCCCGAGTAACATAGGCTACGGCAGATGGCGCTGCAGTTGATATCTAGGTTATTATTCGAGCGAAGCCGGAGTGGGCCGCTAGTTAAAAAATAAACTATAAAATGTTCTACAATTCAGTAAAATGATGTTATTAAAAATATCAAATAGATGTTGACGCCAAAACCATTATTTCCGTTGTGTTTCTTTATTTTATTTTGGACTAAAATAGGTGCTATGATTGATCGCCAATAGATTTAACCAAATAATGAGAGCTCTCTACAAATTATTTTTCTTCTAATAAAATATATACCCTTGAATTTTCAACATATTCGTATTTTTATACATACAATTATTGTGCAATGTATTTATGTATACAAACTGAGTGTGTCACCATTGGGTAAGTTTTGACCCCCTGATTTTTTATGTTATGTTCATCACCTATATTATATTGATGATATATCTCTTATGCCCACATGTACCTAATAGCGAATACATTATCTGAATTTAATGAACCAATGACTCGACGAAGAAGAAGCATCGATCAGAAATAGAAAGTAATGAAAACAGTTACAAACATTATAATCGTTAGAAATTTATAAATATTTTAACATTGTCCACCAATATTTAATTCAGTTTAATAATAATTAGTAATTTATAAATATTATACTGACATTATACTGACCAGCTCCAATTGAAATACTGATAGAAAGCAGGACGCTAAGTCGAGCTTGACTATTAATATGTGTAGGCTAATTGTCGTGGCCGGTCGTCTCTACTATACGGCAATTTCGAAGAAATTCCCTGTCTAGATGTGCTTTTAATATAATCGTGATATACTAGCTGCGCCTTGCGGTTTTAGCCGCGTAGTTTCCGATCGCGTTATTTACCCGGGATAACATGCGGCCCATGCTTTATTCCAGACCACTATCTATAATTTTATCGAAATCTCCTCACTATTTTTTGCGTGAAAAAGTAACACCTATAGTATAACAACAGTACATTCTGACAAAATTTCGCGTTTATTATATTAGAAGGATAATAAATAATAATAATATGATGTATAGTTTTTGTTCATATGAATAAAATATTAATTGCATTTAATTCAGCGGTGCCCCGTGATTTTACCCACGGAGCCCCCATTCCCGTTCTTTTCCCGCGATAGAAAAGTAGCAAGCATATGTTTCTTCAGATTACAATCTAACTGATTTCTAAAGGACAATGTCCATTTTTTACTCTGCAAAATATTTGTCTTATAGACATATGAATTATACATAAAAAAATCGGTGTTTTTTTGTTGAACTCGTGTGCGAAGCTTTCTAACATTGCAAAATAAAATGATTTGCATTTGTTTAAATTAAACCTACAATTTTCCAACAAAGCTGACTTGGAAAATATTGCAATAACGAAACGGTACTTGCGTTTCGTTTTATTGAACCGCGTTAGATTGAGATTGAATATAGATGTTATGTATGTCAATTTCTTTCATAATGTCGTTTATTTACTACTTTTACATATTTAAATAACGATATATGTAATTACGGCGACAAAGAAATTATAATTGCATTTTATAGCAATGTAAACGAGGAAGAAGTTGCAATCGTGAAACGAAACGTTTTCACCAAATCCAAATTGGTCAAACAAAGAGGTAAAACAATCTTTGTGGTCAAAGATTAATGTCAAATTGACAAATTGTCAAATCAAAAAAAGTAAAGAAGCAAAATGAATTGTTTTCTTCCTATATTTAGTTTTCTTCTTGTTTTCTAAGTGGTGTAATATTTATGCATTATTCACCACAACAAACTCCGATTACCAGTTCCAATGTTTCAATGTCGGATTTCAGGCACAGTAAAATTATTCCGATTGTTCAAAAGAGATTGCTCCAGGAAGAAAACATTTTTTGAGATTCTTTGCGGTGCGTAGAGACATATTAGGAATAAGAAGAATATTATTAATTCCTAATCGGACATCAACGACAACTCATCCAGTTTTTGTGACGGAATTTATATTGGTTTTAACAAAACTGGGAATTATGTGATTCAGTGCTCCTTATTACTTAGGTACATAGTTTTGTGGTAATAATCACATAAAACCATATATGCTTGTGTTGTCTGATGGAAACCTCTAACTCGAATATCAAAATAATGAGATATTTCTATCACAATTAAGATATTCTGTGACAATATTTCTATGCGAATGAAGTGTTCATACGTATGGTAATCAGTTGGTAGTGAGCAGTACTATTATTCCTATTTATTCTGATAAGAAATATGTTTTGAAAGATAATACCATAGTTCTTTCTTTTCTTTTCTGTTCTAATCCGAAAGATAACATAATTCTAAGGTTTTTTGACAGTAAACATAACCTTACTTTTGGTTTAACTGTAACTCATTTTTGGTATTTGGGAAATAAAAAACACCAACATCAGACGTTTTAAGAAGCATGAACAATTCTAATTAGACACCATTCATCTCTACGCACTTTCAGTATCAAAAAAAGTTTGACAGGTTTTTCAATGTATGGGACGTGGGCATTGTACTTTCAACCAGATCCGTTCAGACGTTATGACGTGATTGAACAACAAACATTCAAACATCAAAATTTCCAAACATCCGAACATTGACATTTATAATGTTAGTAGGATTTTAATTTATAATATTGGTAGGATTATACAGGCTGACTGTTTGAACAGTGTAGGTATTCAAGGATATGATGAATCATAGTCACATGAAGGGCTTAAAAATATATAATTATAAAAATACAAATAAATTACAAAGAAAACCTTCATTACATTAATGTGCGAAGACACGGAAATTGTGGACAACTTAGTGCCTAGCGGTCGCCAGGTCAGCTGTACTATTACTATGCAGTATTCTGTGTAACATGAGTGAATATCTTATCATATTTCTGCTTGAAATGTGATCAAAAAAATTGACAGAAAACAAAAAAATTTCAAGACAGATCTTTGAAAAACTTGTTACATCCACACTAACCCGTAGTTGACCAGCATGGCGGCATAACAACTCACTTGGAGAGAAATCACCTTGTGAGAGGTGACCTGAGTCTAAAACATAAAGGGGTTTGTGTATGCAATACTTGAATTTTCGACATTACACAATTTGTTAATTTTTAATGGAATACACGGGTAAGTCACGTATGATATAGTCAGTCCAGCCCAACTTAAGTTTAGGCCGGGTCCGGCGACCTTTTTCAAGGAGAGTACACGCGCGTGACCCCTGCTCGTTTCGCACTCAATAACTTAAGTCAACTTTACTTCAGTAATGTTTGCTTAAGTTGGGCTGGACTGACTATATCATACGTGAGTAGAGAGACGAACTTCTTAGCATTCCATGGATTCACCGTGCGTGTGCCGGGTCCATCGTGTGGCAGTGAGAGAAATCTCGAATAGACCCCAAGACTTGTGACTCGGGCGTAGGTTTAAAAGGGGCCCCTTTTGGTGACGTACGTCAACACTCACCTTCACTACTCGTAAAATCAAATAAAATGGGTAATAACCATAAGTTCTCATACTAAAATTTGTACCATGGTACTCGTTGTTATAGTAAAGGCATTAAAAAGAGTCCTATATTTTGATGTTACAAAGTCAGCAAATGATGTCATACGAGTACACTATTGTCGTCGCCAAATTCGGTATTCGCTTTCTTTTGTTTATGCAGGAGCCAAATCAGAAGTGTTCATATCTAGTTATCTTAATCCTACTACTAAGCCCACACATTCCGTTGATAAATCTCTACGTAGATTCGCTTAGAGGTAATAAATTTCACAAGATCACCGATGGCATGATTAATAAAAGCGCAAAGCGCCGGACAAAAATGAAGAGCCGATCTCTCAACGTGGGTGTTTAATTTGTGTACCAACTCATTTGTCTTCATTTGTTTGGTATACTTAGTATCGGTGGAAGTAAGCTTTATGGTCAAAGTATAAGAAATACTTCAGCAGCGCATTTGTAAGTCTACAGAATAAAAATCTGAAATTAGTACAATCAGTAATATTGTACAAATAAAGCAAAGTTAAATTTAAAAACGAATATTTTATTTATAAAAATCTCAGAATTTGAATGAATTTTTCTGTATGCGTTTGGGCAGGGCCCCTTGATGGTTTGGATTCACAAATCAGCCCGGCAGATGGCGCTGCAGTTGGTATCTAGGTTATTATCCGAGCAAAGCCGGAACGGGCCGCTCGTATTTTATAAGAGTAGAACTAACGAAACTTTGTAAGCTAAGTACGAAATTTGGTAAATTGGAAATTTGGCGATTCTTGATAGGTGGTTCGCAGAATTTTTATTTATTATATGTTTTGTATAGCATTTAAAATATCATCGTAACAAAAAATGTAATGACATATAATAGGTACGCAACATTCATTTGAATGGGACACATTAGGAAAAGTATAATCTTTCTCATCTTACTTAGAGATTGGGCTTAGAGATACCTATAACATCTCAGACCTCTAGGTGACGAGCGCAGTGCAGTGCTAGGTAATGATTTGGACACTTCATGTTCCAATAGCTGCGTGTCACTGTGCTGTTATGTGGCAGGCATGTTGCTTACCATCACGCACATGTCCGGCTCGTCTTGTCACTCTTTTTTAAAAACAGAATAGAATTGGTCTTAATTGTTCATTTTTTTTGTAATTGTTTATAAAAAGCGCGGAGAGCGCAGGCTCACATAAATAAAAATATCACTCACAAAATATCACTGTCTCACATAAATAAAAATACTACTTCATTCTGCCATTCCAACTTGATTGAACAAAAATCATCCGATCTTTCACTTTTACTCGCATAATATTAGTAGGCTTTCATTAATGAGTATATGGGTTAACTATGTATGAGTATACCAGTTTCTTGAAAGTACAAACACAAACATGCACACAAAATTAAACTAGAACTAGACGCTACATTGTATGTTTTTTGTACTTCAAACCGAGTTTAGGCAATATTTTTGATCATATCACAATGATAACAGTCTACCTCGACGTCTAGGCAATCTGGTTTTTGTAAGAAGAGATGTCAATTAATATCAGAATACCTGTTACCGCGTATTCGAAACGTGTCCTGTTAAATATTAATATGAAATCGTTAGCGGCACTCAATGCAATTGGTAAAGTAACGACCTACCTGAAATCGAAGTTAAGAAGTTGATACCTTATCACAACAAAAAACAAGACACCCAAAGTTGTCATTACAGAAACATGCTTTCTTAAGAACTGACTTTTGAAACGTTGATGTACTGAAAAACATCTTTTTAGCGTAGTTTTCTTAAAATAATAATTAAAGACCTGCGTCTTTAATTATTATTTTAAAGGTTACAGTGCTTGATTTTTGGGTTAGATTCAAGTTAGTTAGGGTAAGCTGAAACTTCGGGTAGCTACGAGTACTTCACTGTCAGCACAATTAGAGCATTTATTCGTTTTCTGCAGTCTTAATTTTCTATATTGTGCTCTCAATAATTAAGTACACAGTAAGAAATTTGATTAGTAAATACATAAAAAAGTGAAGTAGGCATGAAGTTTTTTGTACATATTAGACTACGTATTGTCGAAATGCTTAATGCGTAAAATTAGCGACTACTACTGATGTATCACAAAACCTGATTCAAGCTCAAATTTATTTTTTTGAGCTTTTTTGACATTGCTAACGTCGAAAATGTCTAAATAATTCTGCTTTGATTTTACTGACAATTTTAAAAAGTTTATGTTTGCGGTGCTTTTAGCGCTCAATGACAATGCTAAAGCCTATGTACCTACAATACCTTAAAGACCAATTAGACTTTGGTTTGATATTATCTCTGGACCTTCATCAGTCTACAGACAATTATTTTAATTTTTGTGCCTGAATAGTGCGTTGAACTTCCGTTATGTTATGCGCAGTTTTATATTGTTTTTTTTCTTCAATAAACATTAAATTTTAAGTGCTTAATGTAAGCAGATTTTATTGTGAAAAGGTTCATAAGTTTATACGTGATTTATATTCAAGTTACATGAGTGTACTGATTGAACTCTGATAGATTCAAACTATTCATAAATTAAAAGTTTTTTGACAGTGCTCGGTGCCGATACAATTTATGCAAATGTATATAGGCTATAAAATATAAATGTCACTATAAAATTGATATATAGATGAATATTGCGTTTATGAGTGATAAGTTTTGAGTGATAACATGACAGTCACCTAAATCACTCAGTCGTGATTGTTTTCAAACGAAGACAGGTGAACGGGTGAACTGACCTCAATTCTTATCTAGTGGTTAATTATTGAGAATCTCAAATAATCTCAGTTTTAATTGCAACGATAAAGTGACCTTTAATTGCCAGGAAATAAAGAAAAGTTATTTGTACAGATACATCTTAACGAAGCTTATTTGGGTCACAGTGCTACATTGAGAGAGAAAGGAAATGCAAGTGGAATATTTACGACAATACTTTTAGTAAAATGGCTTGATTAAAATCATGATTTTATTGTTAGGATAGGCATAATCTCTCGGTATTTATGTTTACACTATTGTGATTCGGGGTCTTCTCTCACAAGGAGAGAATCAAGGCCGTAATCCAACATACTGGCTGAGTTTTGGTTTGTGGGTGAAAATTACTGTGTATCTGAACTTCAAACCCCGCCATTTTGAAATCGGCTTCGGCTTTGAACAAATAGATGTTTTTTATTTAAATCTAATTATTGTAAACTCAGGAGAATGTGATATCAGCGCTAGCTCAATGTTTGGAAACGAGCAGAGGCCTACAGTAAAAAAACAGTGTTAAAAATACTCTCTTACAGTGTAGGAAGTAAAAGTATGTGTATTTATTTAATATGATGGTAACAGAAATTGGGATAGTCACGAATGTAGACAAAAAAGAGAGTAAGGTATTACAAAACCTAGTTTAAACTTACGTTTGTTCCTAATTTGAATTAATTATAAGTGAAAAACGCGGATTTTTTCTATTCTCATTTGTTATGAGTCAAACATTATGATAGGCTTTTGACACAAAAGCTTTGACTAAATGTTTGAAATACGTCGTAAAATATACAAATAAACACTCTTCAGTAATTCCATGCAGTGTGATAAAGCTTCCAGCAAGCTGATGATCTATCGCAACTATTTTTCTTAACGAAAGGCTTAGCAGCTTATCAACTACAAGGAACAAAAATACCATTCGCTTCTTTAAAACTTCTGAAGATGCTTGTTTTTGAATCAGCATAGTTGCATACACTTAGATTACTTATCAGCGGATTGTGGCACGCGCGACCATCTGGTGCTCCAATTTCGAAAGCTCGTCGCTTCACGGCGCACTATATCACGAAGGATATTTACGAACCGGCCACCGCCCTCAGTGACAACGATACCTTATCACTGTAGTTAGGTATGTCGGTCGAATCGATAGTGCGGCCTTCGGAGTCCGACCGATCCTTTCGATAGCGATATGAAGGGTCGTGACACTAGACTGCTTTATGATTCAAGAAATTGCGCTTGATTTGCGTTATCAGTTTCTTTAGTTACTAATAACTGATATTTGAGTGACATTTCGTTTATTTATTTTTATCTTAGCTTAACAAAATGCATTAATGTATAAAACTATTAGACATACGTAATTCTAACAAAAATGCTAATGTAATTGACTTGGCCGTTTATTTGACTAATAGAACAGGGCACGCACTTCTCACGCACGGGTATAGGTATCACTGGTACTTTCTTCTCGGGGCAGTTTCTTTAATGTACCCAAGTCTTTCAGTTGAGCAGTGTGATTGTCATGTGGTCAAACATCCTCAAACAGTGGATCACCTCTTATGCCCACTGATACCTAACATCTGTAAACTGTTTAAACAAGCGTTCAAAATGAGTTGAAAATCAAGTAGGGATAGTATAGGCCTTCCCGTGAAAGTGACGCGCCGCTGATTTTCGGCGCATCACTTTATAAAAGTGTAGTCTTATTTAAAGCTAGAAGCTTGAAACATGACCTTGACAGTTTGTAATAATATTACCCTTTTTATAAAACGCGAAAGTTTGTAATAACGGATGAATGTTAGTTACTCTTTCACGCAAAAACGACAAAAGGGACTTGGATGAAATTTGGTACAAATGTAGATAAATAATGGTCTGGAACAGGATTGGAAAATACGGCAGACACTGCGGGTTGCTGCTAGTAACTAATAAACGTACAAACATCGTTTAAGTTATCATATCCTACTAATATTATAAATGTGAATGTATGGATGTTTGTTGCTCAATCACGTCCTAACGTATGAACGGATCGGGCTGAAATTTGGAACACAGATAGATTATAGTCTGGAAGAACACATAGGCTACTTTTTATCCCGGAAAAACAACGGGAACAACGGGAATGGGAACTTCACGGGTAACACCGCGGGGCGCTGCTAGTCTCAAATATTTCACAAAACACAAGGACGTTTAAAAAAAGTTTTTTTAAACGTCCTTGACAAAACAATTGAGAATTCTGTTATATGGCTGTCACTGATGTCGTACAAAAATTTGAGTTTACCCGGTATTCTGTTGCAATCTCTGTAAAAGGGGTTTAATTATACCGGATAAACTGTTGCAATCAATAACCGACACGGTTATTCAGTTTCAATCTAACTTCAGTATAGACATGCGTCTAATTATAAGATTACGGTTCGACAATCACAATTTCAATTACGAATTGATAATTACATTATGAGAACAACTATGAAAGCCTGAAGGAGAACATAATTAGATATTGTCTAGATTGCAATGACAAACAAACAAAAGACAGTAATGTATTCTACACTTGGATATCAATGTGAATGATTCGTGATTGTATGAAATGACTATTACATTAAAAAAATACATCGTCTTTATTTTTTATTCATACAATATGCTACAATGCTATTGTAGCACAACCTCTCATAATGCGCTTGTATCACTATCTAGATAAATACTGAGTCTAAATGAATTTGTAGCAAAATGCCTTCAAGTAAAATTATCTATCTATCTATACAAAAGTCAAATAAATTATAGAGACAAAGTCCCAAAAGATGACTTGAAACTTGAAAGTTTGAGTGGCAAAGATCATTTTAAAGAAGCACAATGATTGTTTGTTAATGGCTCTTAATGAGTTACTATTAGAAGTAATCGTTTGAACTATGAATGCGGCACTGTTGTGCTAGTGAAAGGGATACTGGTCATATATTTTAGACGAGGTAAGGCTGTGTTTACTGATAACAGTGTACGGATTGCTGCTGAATACGTATTGATAACCGTAGCGGGTCAAATGTGACAGCTACAAATAAACAGGTACAAAAATCTTGATTACTGTTTGCAGGTAAGATATGTACATGATGCTATAAAACATTTTGAAAGTTGAAATCAATTTTTACATGTGAAACACAAGTAAAGAATGAACAAAATATACCCCATATGGTAATCAACATTATTTGCCTATAATAAGTGTACCTATATTGTATACAGTATCACTCAGCTTTTTGAGCAGGAAGAGCCTAAATGTGTGTAGCTAGCTGCGTAAGACTATCTAGCACTGCAATGCGTTAATCACTTAGAGATAGAGAGACGAACTTCTTAGCATTCCATGGATTCACCGTGCGGGTGCCGGGTTCATCGTGTGGCAGAGAGAGAAATCTCGAGTATACTCCAAGACTCGGGCGTAGGTTTATGGGGGCCCTTTGTGACGTACGTCAACACTCACCTTCACTACTCGTATTTCTCTCCCTGCCCAGCCAAATCCGATATGATTCTACTAGTGCAGCTTTAGATACTCGTTCTAGTATAGAACTTACTGCATTTCTGGATAAGGCAAGGTCTTTCAGCAGGTTATAGAGAGATTTTGCTGGTATACCTCTCGCTCCTACTTCTACAGCGTATAAATTAAGATGACTAGCAGCAACTCGCGATTTCCTGTTAATGTAATTTGTATGAGATTAAAGTAGCCTATGTGCTATTCCAGACTATAATCTCAACGAAATTTGTTTGTGCAACAAACGATTAAAGATAAAATCTTTCACATTGACAATGTCAGTATGATAGGATATATTTCTTTACCCTGTAATTTCTGTGGATGTCTTGCCTTGCCCTTCCATTCATTAACTTTTAAGATTATTTTTGCATTTGGAAGCTATCGCTTATCATGTTTTAGTCTAGAATTATTGAAAATTTACAAGTAGCTTTAAGTTTCACACTCGAGTAAGTATTGTTCTTTACCGATTTATTTGAGATATTTTGCTAGTAAAGGATTTATAGTCCCTTCTTGCCCTACAGTAGATACGCAACGAAGAGAGGAGGGCCCAACACGATGTAGCCATTTGTTTAGATGACAATCACGCGAGATTATTCAAATGCGATTTATTTTGTTATTATGAGATCCACAGATTTGTATTATTCGAACGTCGTGTAATCTGTTCATCGAAATGTTAGTGCGAGTCACCGAAGATGACGTTTAGTTTCATACTAAATGCTAAATATTCTTTATTGTAACGTAGAATGAAATGAATATATTTATTTTTTAACTCCTAAAAAAATAAAAACTGACTTTACTTAACTTAAAATTCAATTCAGAGACTCGACCAAATTTCAAAAGAAGCTATCACTCAATTGCCTAGAGAAATGAATTTAAATTTTAGTTTTTTGTTCATATTTCAAAATCGATTCATAATAAACTTGGCGGAAGCTATCGCGTAAGGTACAAAAAAAAAACAAACAACTGAAGTGAGAACCTGTTCATTGAAGTCAGTTAATAATATTGTATGATTACAGGTAAGATATATTTTAAATTCAACAGAAAAGGGCTTTAATGTCTTGTAGCAAAATGCGACTCATATAACACCTACATTTTGGTTAACACTGTTGTTAATGCTTGACACAAAAAAGTACACTTTACATTCCCGTTTTAAAGGGATGAAGCCTTATCTCACTAGGAGAGCGAATTACGAAAGCTGCAGACGAAGGGTTCGGAAAGGAAACTAGAATTGCTTACAACAAACTTAACTGTACTTAAATTCACATTGTAATAGCTTACTAACCTAGACGCGAATGCGTTCGATATGACAGCGACATTCACATCATAGGATCTAAGCCTATTTAACTCAGGTGCGAATGCCTTCGACGATCGAGCGACACTGCCTCCTTTATTGAAACTAGCTTTGATGAAGGGTTATCTGGGTCACAATTTGATGAGGTTAGCATCAGAGAATTGTAGTTGGCACGAGGCAGGTCACTGCTACTGCCGAGTTCTGTTGAATTTGCTGACTTGAAGCTCATGATGAAGGCAGCTCACGTTGTGCGGACATAAATATGTAGGTACTGGTACGTAACAAGCGTCAATACCATTGTATAGAGTTCAATTATTATGTATTAGTAGTGATGACGAGCTATTATCATACATCAGCTGCTCTTGAAAATACAATCTCAGGTGCCGGTGAAATTCAAACCTACGTCTTCACGATTGTGATATCGGAAATTGTCTAGGCTACCACAACTTTACTTTTCTCTTAAAATTTGTGTGTTGTTGGTATTTTTTTGTTTTTTTTTTTTTAATTAAATAATGCAGCAACATAATAAATAAATAAACATTAGCATAACAAAAATCAAATTAGCGTAGAAATTCACACGATTCGATGTGTAATTTTTTAATAGTAGGTACTGAGTGACAGGACAAGCGGGACATGTGCCTAATGATAAGCAACATATATAATGATATGATATGATAATGATAGCAACATATACATGATAACGATATAATATACTCGTACCAGCTGAACCGTGCGCGCGTTGCTACACTACACATCTATAAAAAATTGGTCGTGCCAATTAAAATTTTGAACAAATTCGGTTAGCTTAGGTTCTGATGACGCATCCTTCAAAAGATAGACACATGCTATCACGCAACGAAAGCTCTCAAAAAGCAATACTTTTTTCCCGTTTTTGTTACATTTTTCATTCATGCTTCGCTACTGTTGATAGTAGCGTAATGTTAAATAGCCTATAGCCTTCCTCGATAAATGGACTATCCAACAGAGTAAGAATCTTTTAACTTGAACCAGTAGTTCCTGAGATCCTTGCGTTCAAACAAACAACCAAACACACTCTTCAGCTTTATAATATTTATTAGTATATATTCGCCAGCGTAAATGTGACAGCTTTGTGTCATAGAGCTAATAGGAGATGAAGAGTCCAAATCATTATTTATTTATTTTATTTAATTTTATTTTCTTCAACTTCGGTTCTCGCACTTTTTAGGGTTCCGTACCCAAAGGGTAAAAACGGAACCCTATTACTGAGACTTGGCTGTCCATCCGTCCGTCCGTCCGTCCGTCTGTCACCAGACTGTATCTCAAGAACGGTGATAGCTAGACAGTTGAAATTTTCACAGATGATGTATTTCTATTGCCGCTGTAACAACAAATACTAAAAATAAAATAAGTAAAAAATGTGCGAGAACCAAAGTTGAAGAAAATAAAATTGCACCCATTACGATTTTTTTGGTAAACTTGATAGTATAACTCTGCAAATATTGATCCTAGCGTAAAACTATATGAAGCAAACTTGTGAGAAATTAAATTTCCAACAACTTTGGTCACCATCATTTTTGCTCTAAAGTTGAAAATGAACGAGTTATTTCACAAAAACTTTAAAACAAGATGGTGGCGAACCCTCTACCGGGATAAGTTAGAAAATCAAGATTTATACTTCCAACAACCCTCCCCGACGTTTCATAAAAAAAAATCGCTCCCCGGAATTTTTTCTATTTCAGGCAAGTTTTATGGCTACCTCGACTGTACTAATTCGTGAACGGCCGGCGTACCCCTCGGGAACCCTTATGCGCACGAACATTACTCGCAAAACCAAGTTTTGTTTTAAATATAATAACCATACTAAATACTAGAACGCTGCACAGTTTTATTAAGGACTTTGTGTACCTAAGCCTATAATAGGCCTAGCCATAGCCTGGGTGTGTCCAAAGCAATTGATAGTGTTCGTTGGTGTACATGATGTCCGCTCAGAAAGGCTTGTTGCGCCCGCAGGGTATAAGTATAACAGGAGTCGGTGGCTTAAAGCTTAAAGGGTACGCGGAAGCTAAGCGTGTCTTAGCAGGATTAATTTATTATTTGCACGATTTTGTAATGGAATGCTCGAGGGTATTCAAAATGAAGCGGTAAAAAATAATAAAGTCGCTAAAAATACCAAATACGTTTGTTGCTAAAAAAAGTGTTGAAAAAAAACTGCACTTGGTTATTAAAAAAAAATGTGGTAGGAACTTTGTTCCTATTTCAAAATAAACTGATAAAACATGATTAGTGTATTTTATGACTCATACGAGTACTAATTTCGTTTTTTTTTTCTTTTCTAATAAATAATAATAAAGCTGAAGAGTCTGTTTGTTTGACCGCTAGGATCTCGGGAACTACTGGTCCGAATTGAAAGATTATTTTATTATAAGATCATTTTATTGTTGGATAGTCTATTTATCGAGGAAAGCTACAGGCTATATAAGATTACGCTACTATAAATAGGAGCGGAGCATGAATGAAGAGTGTAACAGAAACGGGAAAATATATTCTTTTTGAGAGCTTTCGTTACGGGCGCTGACAGACAGTTAGAAAGAAAGACTTCAAAGTCTCAGTAACTAGACCGCAAAGTTGCTAAAAGTAAAGAGTACCAGGGATGAGTTTTTTAGTATGTTAAGTAAGATTTCTAAGCCCTGGTACTATACTACCTTCGTTGTCTAGAAGGTTTATGTAAATGAAGAGTAAGATATCACAAGATTGATCAAGTACGTGTACATTCGCTACAACGCTGTAAATCTCTAAATATTCTGAAGTCAAATATCGGCTACATTGGTCATCCAACTGGAATTAAGTATCGTAATCGCCTTCCTATTGTTCGTTCCTTATAAGTCCAATACCTATGAGTAATGCCCATCTCTTCAGATGACTCCAATCCAAACGAACAAATCTAGCGCGCAGCTGCGTTTTCATAACCACAATCAGACAGACTATCCAATTCCATTTAAGCGATTAGAACAATACAAATATTGACTCTACATAATTACGGGAGTGCTCGCTCGTTCGTAATGTTGAAACATCGCATAATTATCGCGTCAACATCACAATGTCAGAAGTGCATAAATCCGGCACAACCCTGAGCCCCAAGGTTGTCCCTAATTACACCTTTCGAATGAGACGTCATTTCCCTGCGCTTACGAAACATTAAAATGTAAAAAGAGGTTTTTTCGCGTTTCAAAGGTGTGAATTTAAATAATTGCAATAATCTCGGCGATGGACAGACATGCAAACTTAATGAATGGTGTCGGGTGAAGAAGACAGCCGAATCGCCGGCACTTGAAGCTGCACAAAGAGCGTGATATTGCCTGTCTGTACGACACCTCACACTGGACCCGTTGCCATAGAAGTACATGTTCTACAGAAGAGGCAAGGCTACTTTGTAACTGGGACTTTGGAAAATTAAATTCGACGTGAAATTCAATGAGGCAAGGCGGTGGAACTGATGTCTGAGCTAGGCACAGCATGAGGCAGGAAAGGGAAAACTTCACATAATATTAAATACCTACATTACTAGTGCTACTACGAGATGATTAGTGCTCCCCGGAGAACACAGGTTTGCTTCTTGACTATAATACTTACTAAAAGTAAATAATTATCAAAGACAATCAAAAACATGTTTAAAAAACTATTTATAGTCTGTCATCGTACAAAATATTTGTACGATTATTAAAATAATTTAGGGAGTTGGGTATGCTTTGATACGCTATTATATTCTATTGGAGAGTGTTGTTTATTTGTAAAGAACACGACATCATATTTTTTTGTTTAATTTAATAAAACACAAGTACATTGTATGAAAGTTTTAATATAGAAAAAAAAAAATGTTTATTGTTAAATTCTACATCTCGCATTTGTTACGTGTAATGTTTTTTTTTTTATAAATATGATATTTTTTTAACTGTGCGAGACATCTCAGCTAAAATAAAATGTACTAACTGTAAAAGTTTGGATTTCTATCTACCTCATTCTATTGGATAATGCCATCTCCGCACACAACTTGGCTACCTCATCAAGTTTGAGTGGACTTTAGCTTCAGAAGTTTCTGGTACCGCCTCTACATATTTCAACTCTATAACCGAACGCACTTTACGGTAATTATTGTCGGGATTAATTATGAAAGAGGTTGCGTGCCATTTTGATGAATTACCGTTGCAGATGCATCTCGATGTTCCGTTTCGACTTAAAAAACTTATTCGAAATTTTAAAGTTATTTAAAATACACTCAGATTTAAATTTCGATTGTTTACAGGTAGCTTCATATTTTTTCAGGACGTTCGTACATCCTGTCCGTTACCTGTATATTTATACTAAACTAGCTGACCCCGCAAACGTTGTTTTGCCTTAGTGAACAATCCTGGTCACTTAGGGGTATGAAAAATAGCTAGTAGCCGATTCTCATACCTACAGAATATGCATATAAAATTTGGTTAAAATCAGTAAAGCCGTTTCGGAGGAGTAAGGAAACAAACACTGTGACACGAGAATTTTATATATAAGATATATCATAACTGTATATTTAAACTATGTGTTGTAAAGCAATTTATCTTCTACCATTATCTACTGGCAGCTAAATCTGCATAAATCTGAATGTTCCTCAGAAAAAGCCAAATATTTACAAAAAATACAAAAACGGCATGTATCTATAGGTAGGCATGTAACATACGACAAATTGATAGCTCTTTTTTAATCATACAGTCAAAGCAAAAAAAGAAAACAAGTTTTGAAAATAATGTTGAATCCTAAAGTTTTACTTTATTTTTACACACGTAAACGTAACGCAAGATATTGTACACGTGCTCATAAAAAACTAGTAAGATCTAATATTTTAAAATTACATTTTTGTTAATTGTTTATTTTACTTAGACATGAACTAGCTAAATTACTGATATATACATTACTATATAGTTGTAATGTATATTTGAACTAGTTTAGCAAAACTATAATTAATCCCAATAACAACCTATCACAAAGCTACCTTTTACCAACAATTAAGCACTAAATTATACAACGAAAGAAATTACAAAAGTTCTTGCCTTGGGCAGTAAGAATTGATAAAGCAATCAAGATTGGATCTCCGCCGGTTTTGGGGTTACAATTGTAAAATTTTATTACCCAGAATTTGCGACAATTGTTATTAAGGTTTCTTTCACATTGCTTTAAGTAATGCATCCACGGTACGAATTGAAATAATTTCGACGTTTACTTATTTTCATTTTGTGGAATAGGCCAATGTTTGACGACGAATCTCTTGATATCACTTTGGAGTTAATCAGATATGTTTCAGTGGTCGTTGTACTGTTTGTGTGTGTGTTTTAATTATTTTATTTGTTTAATATACATTGGTATATCAGTTTTTAAACGAATAGCCGTATGTTATAATCAAAGTATGTTTTTATAAAAGTTCAAATCAACTTTGATTATGTATCAACGCTAACTTTTTTTTTTCTCCGTTGATCGTAATTCTACTTTATCGACTAAATGTTAGTAAGTTTGTTTTAATGTGAACGGGTAGTAAACTTATAAGCGTGAATTTTCTGAAGGACTTCTTCCCTTTCAGCTATGACCTTTTGAATCTCTCAATTTGGCAACTTTTCATGTAATTTTCTCTTTGTTATTACTTGTAATGAGAGATTTAATGCACTTAATTCGAGTTTAAAGTACAATTAAGAATCGATGAAGATATTTTATTATTCAGACCATTATTGGTGATGAATGTGCAGATTACGAAATTTACAATTACAAATCAAAATATGGAACGAAATTTATACAGGGTTACGCAGCAGATTCAAATTATGAACTATTATTCAATTTATTAATTAATTAATTTGGTATTTAATCACTTTTGTTATTCGCACTATTTTTAATAATATTGTAATTTCTTGTTGATAGACAAAATTTGCATTTATGTATTTTAAAATTTCACTAGCAGCACCCTGCGGTTTCACCCTCGTAGTTTCCGATCTCGTTGCTTTCCCGGGATTAAAATAGTCTATGTGTTATTCCAGACTAGTTATTCCAGTCCAAGTAGTTAAAGTAAGCAGCATTTTGGTATTTGGTACGTAGGTAGGTATGTAACACATTTCTTTGGTATTCCTTCAGTAGTTTATGCGTAAAAGAGTAACAGACATACATCCAAAGCTTCTCATAAACTTTCACGTTTATAATATTAGAAGTCTGCGCGTAATATTTGTTTGAATCAAAGAAATAAATTCTTATTTTGTAAATTCGTACGTTTTTTTTACGGCTTTATTTTTGTATACACATAATGGGTCAAATTGTTCTATATAATTAAGCAAAAGATATTTGTACACAGTTAATACAATAAAAAAAAACGATTTCTGACATGAAACCAACTCTGAAAATCCAAAATAGAATGATGTTTATTTTTAGACATTTTCATAGTTTACATTTAAAGTGAAAATGTACGGAAATAATGTTTAAGTGTACGATGTTGGGGTTGATCTAATCACAATAAAAGTTATTTATTCATGCATACAAAAAAACAAACTTGCGAATGGCTTCAATCAAAGTTTTTTATTGACAGTTCAGAGACGAAATTGTATGGATAAAAGCGATGTCGTCTGTCAAAATACTTAATTTACCGAAACGAGAATGTCATAGTATTGATTATTTTGTTGAAAAAAAATACTAGACGAAGCGATGATTCACAATATGCATATCTCATCATTTCTCATGAACGATCGAAAACCAACGTAACAGACAATCGACGATCGATAAGGTTGCAAATTTGCATACATCAGTCACTACCAAGTTGCAGTTGCGCGTACTTGTCTACAAACGGACCTAGAATGATGAATATCCCGACTTAACCTACATGACAACTCATTTTCTTGTAACATACTCCATTACCAAACGCTCAAATAACGCGGCAGCGTTCACCTTCGAAATAACAGACGATAATGGTAGCCTTATTCATACAGCCATCATTATTTTCTGTCTCGCAACAAGGCAAAAACAATCAATAAAAATAAATCATTTAAATAACCATAAACACGTATTACAATGCGCCGACATTACATCTCCTAATGATTTTGCTAACGAATCATTGAAAGTGGTCAGATCGCGTGCGCGCGCGCCGGTCTCGATCTAATCGTGTCGCGCGTGTGCGCGTGAGTTTTGCGTGTGTGTGCAATGCGCAATCACAAGCGGATATTTGCAGTACCCTAGCTCTTGTGGCCCGGGTTACGAAACTGAAAAATTAGATCACTATCATTATTATACTACGGAATTTATCTTACAAAATTAAATTTTTTGAAATAAATTAACTTGCCTTTTTAGTTAAATAAGCAAAACTCATTTTGTCAAAATATATCGCCGTTTCATAAAACTTGGTGTAAACTCAATCTTGTCTGTTTTAGTTCATGTAATAACATAAACTTCAATTTGAATATTTCCTTAACCATCTGTTTGATTTTTTTCAAAAATTTGACTTGATTTTGGCTCACATAAGGCTTGACTAAATCTCTGGAAGACGGTTGGTAAATTGTCTCATTACTGGTGAAAATATTTAGCATTCAAAAAACGTCATTATGCAACTTTAAAGGCTGATAATACAACAGATGCATTGTGGAATACATTACCTGGATGGTTTCTATACATACGATTGATAGAAAAAACAGATAATTTCTAAAATAGCTACAATTGTTCTAGATAGTCTTCATAGAGCATTTGTTTCAGCTGTAATAAAGTACAAACATTAGAGACTCGGGGCCTTCTCTCGAGAGGAGTCAAGGCCATAATCTATGACGTTGGCCAAGTGCGGTATGTGGACGATGTATACCTTCAAAACATGACTTTCTTGGATCGTGCTGGTTTCCTCGCACTATTTTTCTTCACCAAAACCAGTTAAAACCAGTGGTGACGACAAACTTGTTCCTAAATCTGCACTAGGAAAAAATTACAGAGGTGCAGATGGAATTCGTACCTAGGTAATGCGAAATCGCACAAAGCACTAGGCCACCACAATTGTGAAGTATGAACGCTAAACGCAAATTGTAATAATTTCGAATATAACTGGTAATAATTTCAAATTTAGAGCTAAACGCTTCTACAGACCTCTCGCACTGCCCCCGTACCGTGATAATATGAAAGTGTTGTCCGAGCCCCGCCCTAGCCTCGAGCAAGCTCGGTGTTCCATTTACATCTCTGGTACTTTATTAAGCATTCTATCGGGTAACACGGAAATGCTATAAATAGCAAGATGAAAAGAACACGTTCTATTCCACATTTTGAAAAGTTAATGTGACAACAAGGCAAACAGATTTAGTAACACAATTCGATTTTTATAAGTAAAATCCAATTTTGAGCTTTGACAAAAAATTCAGGTATGCTCCATGTGTGCCCGTAGTAGGGCTCTCCGCTTTCTAGGCTATTCCAAAGTGTTGTAGGTAGGTAGTAGTGGAAACTTGAGATAAACTAGAACCGTTCATAAAAATATCCTTTGATGATTTGTGTTTGAGAGACACGTGACATAATATTTTATGTATCTAATTGAAACTTACAAAGAGTAAGCAAGCTGAAGTGGCAATGGGCAGGCCACATCGCTCGCAGAACTGACAACCGATAGGGAAGAAAGGTTCTCGAGTGGTCACCATGAACCGGCAGACGCAGTGTTGGACGGCCTCCCACTAGATGGACAGATGACCTCACAAAGACCGCTGGTTGCAGGTTGCGCAAATCTAGGGGGAGGCCTATGTTCAGCAGTGGACGTCTTGCAGCTGATGATGATGATGATGATGATGAATTGAAACTTCGTGTTCTAGAATCACCGTTAACAATATCTGCCTGTGCTGTCACCACATGTTATGTCGCATCGGGAGTGACAGTTTTAAAATTATTTATTTGTGATATTATTATTAGCCCAATGCATTTAAGCAAAATAATGGCATAAAAAAACATTAAATTATGTAGTTTGAGGACTATAAAAGATCGATAGAAGGGTGCATTCTGAGCATATATTCCATTTTGAGGGATTCTGGCATGGTCAACTCAAGGTCATTTCAATGAAAACGCGTTTAATTCGATATCTCGAGAACTGTTAGTGTTAGGCAAAAAATTGCAGAGACCTTTTCTCTTCTAAATTATATTTACTAACTTATACATTAAGAACTTTTCTTTTTTCATCAATATTTTTCAAGTTATTGCTTCCGAAAGGCAAAAATTTAACTTTTTTTTCTCCCTTTGGCCATTTTCTCCCCAACCGTTCAATTTTATGAAACTTACCGATAATCAAAAGTGTAGATCTTTTAATAATGAACAACTTTTTCCTTGATTTTTTTTCTGTAATGACAACCCCAGCCACAACAGAAACCCACCAACACAATCAAACAATGAATTTTGGGTTCAGCCCTAAGTCCGGAGGTGTCGCGGATTTATCGCAGTGTCGCGGAGGTGTCGCAGTGGCGCGGATTTCGCTCGGTAAAGTAACATAACTCTGAAGGTATTGTCATTACAGAAAAAAGTTCAAGGAAAAAGTTGTTTATTTTTAAAAGATCTACACTTTTAATTATCGTTTATATTAAAGTTTCATAAAATTGAACGCTTGGGGAGAAAATGGCGAAAGGGAGGAAAAAAAGTTAAATTTTTGCTTTCGGAAGCAATAACTTGAAAAATATTAATGAAAAAAAGAAAAGTTGTTGATGTAAAAGTTAGTAAATTTAATTTAGAAGAGAAAAGGTCTCTGCAATTTTTTGCCTAACTTTTTGTAGCTTAAGCGACTGATAGCATCACTATAAGTACTTTTGCTTCAAGAATAAGTCAAACCGGTTCTCTCTCATCTCTTCAGATATTTTAACAACCTAATCTTATAAATAAAATAATTGGAAAAAATATCATTAAAACAGATATTAAATAGACAGATATAAATTAATATAAAATTAAATTATATTTGAATTATTATTAGTTTAATTGGGGGATTTTATATTAGTTTAAAATGTTTTTGTCAAGTAGTTATTAAATCATCAATTGCCTATTCATCTGTTGCTCATATTAGATTTGTGATTTGCGGTATTATAATTATAAATTATTGAGGGTTTTTAGGGTCTTATTTATTAATAATTGGTCATGGATTATGTTCTTCAGAAATATTTTGTTTAGCTAATATTAATTATGAACGTATTATTTTCCCTGGAGTAAACAGTTTTAATATTAATTCAAATGTGATCGCATTTTTTAAATTTCACCCTAAAAACTCAAATATGGATGGTTTTATAGGTTTTTATAGTTTCCTATAAACATTTTGCTGGCCAGGTTTTGCGCTAGGAGAATTCAAGTTGCACCTGCAACCTTTATTTATCCTGCGTCGTGTCTCTGGGCCTTGTTTTATGTCTGTATTGACATGGCTAGTGCACTTGCAATTGAGTTTATAGAACATCATTGTCAACACTGTCGTCCCAACTTATCTTCTATTTAGTACTGCCAAAACGTCGAGGTATTTAAATGATAATTTAGATCTCGTCAAGTCATATGCGATGATTTCAATATGAACTCCAATCTGAAAGTTTAAAAACTATAACAACTGATTTTCTGTCTAATGAAACTCATTATTTTTCGATCGAGACATCGTTTTAGAAAACTTCACTACGTCTCTATATTATCTTGTTAGAGTTTGTTTGGTGACATAAACATCTAAATACCCTATAACTTTGCTCAAAAAATCACAATATAATGTGTAGCGTAAGTTTTGATTTAAGATCTGAAATTCAATAAGTGTTAGGTCGAGCTATGACCGTTCTATTACTCAATACAAACTAATACTCTTTCTGTGTTACCTTATATAGAGTACCGTGAACGGGTTATTCTAGAACCACGTTGATAACGATGACGCTAGTTGTTCCCTTATCGGTCTACTCTAGAATTTCCTGCATCTCGGAGAGTCGTTAATCTAAAAGCTGATTTTAGACTTAATTATTCCTTTATTCATTCATGTCTGGGATAAATCGAAATATTGGCGTTTACTTGTACCGAGTTTCGTCCCAAAAGTCGTAGTAACATAATACCACATTATTTCATTACATAAGTACCTATGCGCTACAGAATTACCATTCCAATCGTACAAATCTCGATAAAAAAATTAATCGATTTACATATTTGGGAAAGAGGAACAACAATTCTTTCAAATTACATTTATGGCACCATAAATTAATAATTCTTGATGCCGTTTTTATATCAATATCCTATGTGCTATTCCAGATTTCTCAGACCATAATATAACGGCCTACAAAATTTTCAACCGATCGAATGGATCGGGTTAGAATTAGCTTCGGTTGAAATCTATACATCTGTACAAATAAATAAAATAGAGGTGTTTGTTTGTAATATTAAAATAACCACTTTTTACTTCACGCATATTAATGTATAGACATTACTTTGGTATACCATAACGTATTTTTTTCCCAAAAAAACGAAAACCGATTTTGATTTAAAATCAAATTCGAACATGTGACCAAATTTTATAAGAGTCTATCAGTATATCGTCTAAATATATGAAAGCAAATTTTAGTTTTTTTTCTTAATTCAAAAACTACAACACTGATTTTGATAAAATTTGTATGTCTACCTCTGTACTATGATCTACCAAACAAAAAAAAACATCAAAATTAATTCATAATTGGAGGCGAAATCCACGAAGACGCGCCCCACTATTCCTCCTAACCGTTTATAGTACGCTCGGCGCAAACACGATCCCCTAAACCAAAAATTGGTGGGGCGCGTAGAATAACATACATAAAAAAACAAAACATAAATATGTGAGTAAACCTCTTCCTTTTTTGAAGTCGAAAAACAAAATTTTTTTTGTCTGTCCTGCCGTCTGTATGTTCCAGCTTATAGTCGAAACTGCTGAACCAATTGTGACAGGGTTTTTACTACAAGATACTTGATAATCTAATGGTTAACGCATGCTACTCTTACTTGAGGAAAATAAACAGGGTTCCGCGAAATAAGCAAAAAACCCTTGAAACGAGCGTGAAACCGCGGGCACAACTAGTTTGGTATACAATGAGATTATAGGCTGGACTAACACGTGGGCTCCATTTTATCCCAAAAAAGAATGAAACCGGGAATCACTGCAAGTAAGGAATAAGTTACAGTTACAATAAATTCTTTATAATCATAGTATGTACATGTTTTACAGGGCAGTTTTTGTTACTTATGCACAATAAATACTTATTTTTCCGTTTTTATCGTTGGCGGAATTATGACATAGATCATCATTAGTTCTCAGTACACTTCATATGGCGCATAATGTCGTCATCCTCATAAAAAAAAATATTTATAATGAATTGTGCGTCATTTCCACTCATGTTTCTTTAATTTTTGTGCGGAATGTTTATTATTGAACGGTAATACTATGGGCAGTCATCGATATTGCCATAAATACAGTCAACATCTTAATAAAATTGTACTGATTTAATTTACGTAATCGGTAGAGCCTAGTTGGAATGCCAAGTATTCTGCAGAGCGCACTAGCCGGCAGACATTGTCTAATAAGAGTAATAAGCTTGCTTAGAGTACAAGTACGTACACAATGTTTGACTGTATTTTTTTTGTAAAAACCAGTGACGACTCTACCAATTTAATCGACATCCGCATGATTTGGCCCAGAAACAAAAGCAATTCCAAACAATGATATACGGGAAAAAGAAGAAAAACTACGGGACCAACATGTGTAGTGGTAGGACTCTTAGCAGAGTCCTCCTGGGGTAGTACCACACCTTTGCCAGTTATTCTACCGCCAAGCAGTAATGTTCAAACATGACTGTGTTCCGGTTTGAAGGGCAATGTTTCCAGAGAAATTACAGGGCTTAGAGATATAACATCTTAGATATCTGGGTGACGAGCGCAGTGCAGTGCTAGGTTATGATTTGGACTCTTCATGTTCCTATAGTTGCGTGTCACTGTGCTGTCATGTGGCAGGCATGTTGCTTACCATCAGGCACATGTTCTGCTCGTCTCGTCATTCTTTATTTAAAAAAAAAGTGTTAAATAGTATGCAACACGTACGTACGGACTTTATCATAATTTCTTTTGGCGTAAAAGAGGTAGTTTTTCTATTGGATTTTACTTTCCATCGAAAATAGTGGAAAGTTCGTAAAGTTTTTTCTCTTTAATGAGTTAACCAAAAAACTTCAGAACTTAATTTTATATTATCTAAAACACTCAAGTTTTTGTCGTGCGTGTACCGATGCTACGCAAGAAATACTTCAGCTATTCGTCTTTGGACGAGACAAGAAGTCAAAGGTCCCTAGTGCGTGGTCTAACTTAACTATGTACCTGATTTAAACAAATCTATTTGTTTTAACCTCAACTCAGGTTGTTTGTTTGGTAAAGATAATCGTATTTTATTACATGTGTGTAAGGCTACTAATTTTATTTGTATAATTGCCGTTTGATCGTTCCTACGGTATTATTATTATTATCCACCTATTGTATTTTGTCCCAAATCCATTTTCATGTGTTGTTATTTTATGAATATTTCGTTTCATTTTAATTTATTATCATATTTATTGTTTTATTCAACATCAAGAAATGGTGATGTAATCATTAATGGTTTAAACTAATAAAACATTTTTACGTTGAGTCATATTCTGCGATCACGTCTTCGTTATTTCAGCATGCCAAAAATTATGCGTAGCCTTACCTAACCAGCGGAATAAATAGAGCAAAGACGCCGTTTTGCGAAGTCTAATGCGCGTAAAGTTTGCCAAATTACGCAACCTTGAAATTATTTGGTCGATTGTTGAATAATATCACAAGACCTGCAGTTATATTTGTTTCACAACATAACAGTCAGCGATTTCAGTATATTTTTTAAGGGCATTATTTTTAATTCAAGCACGAAAATAGATTTAAAAAAAAACTAAATTTTAATGAAAACTTTACTACCCTGCATACAAAAACACATCTAAAATGATTGATAAATGTATGAAAGTCTATGTTTATTTCTGTAATCTGTGGACATTAGGTTTTTATTTTTAAATTAGTACATTTAAATATTCCTATCAAATTGATAAAAACGATGGGACTGTCACCGTACTAATATTATTAGTGCGAGTTTGGATGTTTGTTGCTCAATCACGACACAGTGATATCTGCATATTACTGATTAATTATTAATCGGTATTTAATAACTAGTAAAGGTTTGATATTTCCTCAGCTGGACTCAGCAAAGAGTCCTACCACTACAAAATCAAGACCGTGAGATGCCTAACAGCGGTAGAACCGATTCATATTTGGGGGGTTGTGCATGAATTGTCCAACCGATATTTATTTGTTTATTTATTACTAGCGACCCGCTTCAGCTTCGCACGGGTGCAATGCTGATACCTACTTAATTTACTAATAAGATTAGTGTTATTGTAGGTGATCTCTAATTTTGATCCATCTTGTAGGGTTCAGCCAGCGTTTGCAATTTAAGCGCAAAAAATGTGTTTATTTATGACATCACATTAGAAATCTTAAAATTGTGTTATGCATAAACCTGCATCTTGCATTGCTCGATCTATTGAAAACCCTCGCATCAAAATCTATTTCGTAGTTTTTAGATCTAAGTATACATAGGGCCATACAGGCGCGGGAAGTCACTTATTTTTATACTATGTAGTGATACTATATGGTACTTTACAGTCTCCAGTTCACCCGACTTTTCTCGCTGCTTCAATAAATAAATACAATCTCCTTTAGCCAGGCATAATAACATAATAACTCAGCAGATGGTATCACAACAGATAGAGTATAAAGGCAACATTGTTATTACTAATTGCTGCACCCGACTGTTCCCGCCCAGCCCCGAAGCGATCATTGTAAGTTATGATGTTTCCCAATGGTTTATTGTTGTGGGAAACTTGATGGAATCATGCTTAAAGCTTATTTAAATTTGAGTTAGATCGCTAGCAATTTTCTTTGAGTCAAAGGAGCTCCGAACATATTAAAACTTATTGCAGTTCCGATTCGTTATAAATTATTTTTTTAAACATATCGCATAATAGTGACCTTCATATTGTAAAGTTTGACGTAAACTAACTTTTTCTCTTGCTGTTCCTTTGCCGTCATAGCATAGCATAAGCACATAAGCAGCCAACTAAATGTTCCCACTGCTGGGGCTCAGAGCCTTCTCTCGCAAGAAAAGAGTCAAGGCTATCATCCACCACGCTGGCCAAGTGCGGGTTGGTGGATGACACATGACTTCAAAAGATTCTAGGTACATGTCGGTTTCCTCACGATGTTTTCCTTCGCCGTTTTAAGTTAGCGGCATAACGCAGATGACTTCGAAAAGACGTCTTTTGCCTTTGCCGTCATAAAAGTTGTCAATTTTTGTATTGATCAGATTTTGCTAAAACAGATTTTTGGCTTGTGTATGCCTTCAGTAAAGTTTTAACCCAGAACCAGAACCCAGCGGTGAGTCTTTCATTAATAGGCTTTTAATTGCTTTTGGTTTTCAGCTATATCAAATTCTTATAGACACATACGACGTTTTCAACGACAACAAAATAGAACTTGAATGAGGTTTACTAATACAGCGCAAATAATCTTTGATTATAACCAACTTTTGAATAGATAAGGTAAACTTTACTCGTCATCATTTCTTTTATAACACCGTAATGCTATTTTTCTACAAATAAAGCAATTTGAAACAAAGCTTTCACATCATAGATTGGTGTAACCTATTTGTATGGCATTGCAAATATCAGGTCGATTGTACGTTTTTCATTTGGTTTCAATTACATTATTACCGTCAGCTGCGGCGGTGACCACCGACGAACGTGCATGCCAATCTTCGGTAACAATCGTACCAAATTATTTCATCATCACGGACCTAGAATATTGCTTAAAACTTATTTTAGCACCTAGATTATTTTATGATGGACTAGTTTCGAACTTCCAGTTGTACACGCGTAAATCGAAATGTTTTATCAAATGCAAGTTTCTAACATACATTAGTAATTTTAATTTAATATATCTCAACGCATTAAAAAATTTAAGTGTCATATCTGTCGCAAAATCGAAAACGGAAAAACGTATTCTTGAGTCCCCCATGCACGGTCCGAAAGGGGGGGTCACAGGAGTCATGCCCGCCCTCCAAAATCGTATACGTTACCTTAAAATTGGGCACTACTAGTAGTCTTTTTTTTTCAATTTATTGTAGTTTTACTCGTGACCCCCCCCCCCCCCCAAATCTGAGGCTCTGTACTGGTGACCTCCTCCAAAATTCGACGCTGGGACCGCGCCTGGAGTCCCCACTTAAGGTGCGTCCCCCAGCAAAACGAGTTTTTTGTCCAGTTTTAAGAGCTATCTACTCATTAGCCAAAACAAATATCAACTGGTAAAAAATACATTAAATTTCTACAACTTCTTGGCTTCAAAATGGTAGTTTTATTTTTTGTTAATGAACTTATTGTTTAAATAATCGCCTCACAACGAAACCATGAAAAAATTAAATAATTGTAGTTATCATGCATCTCCTCGAAAATCGTCAATTATTTTGATTTCGTACTTACACCAACGGATAGACAATTCCATTACGAACATTTTGGTAGTTTTATTTTTTGCAAAAGACCAAAATCTTATTTTATAAACAGTTTATTCTAAAATTTTAGCGTAAAACAGCGACAAATCCTACTGTTTCTCTCTTGCTCTTTCTTGCGGTGTGCGATAAGGTAAGAAATACTCAAGGTCATTTGCTCGGGGTACGCCCTTAAGAATAAGTGATTCGACAAACGTAGGATATGACACCCTGTGACTAGATATGTACGGAAGACAACAGGCAGTGCATTGCAGCTTAAAACTGTGATTAGGGCTGACTGGCAAGTCATGGGAGAGACATATGTATATCTACCAGTGAACTAAAATAGGCTGATTATAGTGTGATAATAAGTGAAGTTACCACAGAAATCTAAACAATAAGGTAGTATAGATTTCTGTGAGTGTTACCAAAAAATCGGTAATCAAATAAGAAAAAGACGAGAAGACAGGACAAGTCATGCCATGGCGTTCCTGATGCGAGCAAAGCGTCGCCGTCGAGAGGAAATTAAAAATTTAATTTAAGCGTGTTAAACGTTTTTTATACGAGTTGAAATGGTAAAAGCTTACAAATAAAATTGTAACCCTGTTTTCAATTTTAAAAAATTTTTTGGATCCAAAATGTCATGCTAGTCGTTCTAACTCCATTTCAGTCAAACTGTTCTACGAAAATTATGAAATTCTGCTTTATAATGCTGCACAATAATAAATTAACCCTACAATGCTAACAGGTGTGTTTGGTTACTGATATAAGTCACACTGATAAGATCTAACACACTGAAGGTTTTACATGCGTAGCTTAATTATTTTTATGTATCTATGACACCTTGTAGGCGCATTAATGATTAAACAGGAAATTTTCGATCAATTAAGTATTAGTAGATTATATTAATGAATTATGACAATTTTATGACAGGTTATTTATAAAATGTTATGAGAACTACTGACAAATTAGCTTCAACTTACAGAAGTATATCGGGAAGCTTTGATTGATTAGTGTTCTGTTACTTTATTGATTACTAGCGGTCGCTTTGTGGTCGAAATTCTAAATTTGAATATACAAAAGAGTAAATAATGCCTGCGTGTGTCAGATATGGTATAATAGGTTATTTTATAGATTTAATGTGTCTGTAAACACAATAAATAAAGAATGACTTTGATTTAATTGACTGTGCTATAAGTGTGGGAAATGTTATCCTTCTCCGCGCGCGCCATTTTAGGGTTAAAAAGGGTACAAAGTTATTGCTTCATTAATATAATATGTATAGATAGGTACTTATGTTTCTAAATATCCTGACATACATTGTCCTGTAGGTACACATGTTGTATTTAAGACGTACCAAAATACAAAATAATCTAACTGTTCAACGCTACCTATCGAGCAGAAAGAACATCTAAGGCAGGATTTAAGGGGGCGCCTAAAGCCAGAAAACGAAAAAAGGACATTTTCGACGCCGCTCACTGAAGTTAAGAAACTAAAAACTATGACAAAAAAAATATTGACGTGTGGGTACAATCAAGAAGAAGCACAATAACCGAATAGAATTTTAAAAATAGATCAGAGTTTTTTACAATAAAAAAATAAAAATGACACCGAAAAAACCCGTTTTAATTCGAGTACTCGAAATTATCAGCGATGACCCCACATTATTTTTTGGTAATAAAATTCCTATTTGTACGTTCTAGTAAAGTAACCGAACACTTTTTTAAATTTATGTTTAGTTATTGAGTAATCAAATAAAACTGGGTCAAAAATGGACTCCTGATTAAATATTGATTTTTCCTCCAAATTGTGTCATGCTATTCTCGACTTTGTGTACATCACATTAAGAAACGCGTCGCGCGGGTGAAATCTGATTTTTTCTTGGCTTTAGGCGCACTCTTAATAAAAACTAATTAGGCCGTCAGAGTTAAAAAAAAATTTGAAAACGTCTTTTGTCTTTTGTTTCACATCAAAAATTGACCAAGATACAGTGCTTGGAATTTTCGAGTGACGTCGATTTCGTAATAGGGTGACAATGTTTATAGTTTTATTGTGCCATATTATATAGTGTCATCAAGTTTTTCTATCCGATAATTGCTTAAAAAGCATTGCCTTGCAAATTGAAATAACGCAGTAGTTGGGTATACATCAAAAACTTAATCGGTTAAGTGAAAATTTGTGTCAAATTAGCTGCGATTTATACTATAAAATATATCTAATTCACTAGTCTAGTCTTCCCTGCGGATTGGATTATCAAACAAAAAAATAAGATGATAAACCAATTTATAGTTTCCAAAACTCAAAACAGCATTCTAGTCGACAAACATACAAAGTTCTCTGCAACTTAAGTATATTTTAAAATACATACGATAAAGTGTGTTTTACTTTCAACTAGTTGGTTTTTCGAATTTTTACTTACACACTGAATTAGCTCATTAGTTGGCGAATAATGTACGCATCTTTATCAGAAAAGGTGGCAAAAGTTGCCGCGAATCCATATAAGATTATGTAAATTGCAGCTATAAAAACAAGAAATGACTAATTCTTGAACTAATAATATTTTTATATTCCACAAACTTAATAAGACACTAAAAACGTATACTTTTAATTAAACAGGCCGCTAATATCTTCACCTCGTAATAATGTTAAAAATATTTTTATTTCTTTATTAAACTTAAAATAGTCATTACTTTAACGGTTATTTCAGTGTTTCGTAAACTGTTTAACGAAATGTTTTATACTCACACGGTACAAATATAAGTGAAAGGGTTCATGTTATAAAGAATGTTGCAAACGGAATTACTTAGCGTTAATTAAGCGTTATTTTCGTACTGAAAATGTTATTAACTACTTATTTCCTAGAAAGGGATTTCCTATAACGAATCCGGTAAAAACATCCTGCTGTTTACTTAATGGGGTTTTACCAACGTACTTGGAACTTTCACCTGTTTTTGGAGGACGTCTGGTCAATTACGAGAGAAAAATAACTTGGTTATAACGAACCGTTCGTATCCTGTTCGCGTCGTTACTGCGTGCCTGTGCGGCGTTAATCGTTATTCGTAAAGATAGCGATGATGACGCATGTTGCTTTGTTTCGTTGCTCGGAAATTTCCTTGATGTGGTTCCTTTATGCGTAAAAGGTACTTTTCTGCGAAGACTGTTTTGTACTTTTTAATAATTGGTACGGATAGAGAAATTCGGTATTTCCGGAGCGAAATAAAATCACCTGGCTCAAGGGCGTTCCATTTTATTTATGTTTGTGAGATATTTCTGTCGAAGTTACATTAAAAAAGTGGTCAAAGTAATTATTAACTTCATGATTCAGCGAGTGGGTATTTTTTATATAAAACTGCTTTCTATAATATAAAAAAAAAAATCTTCGAAAATATTAAATACAAAATACTTTTTATCAATTTGAAAGTTTCTAGTTAATAAACTTAAAATGAATTAAGATATATCAATAAGGGTGAAAATGATGTCGAATTATTGACATTGAAAGTTTTTTGAATAGCAGATATTAATGGGTGGAAATTTGTCATATTGGCATAAAGGCTAAGCAAATTTCGATAAAATAAAACATAGCGCTACCTTTAGCGAAAATGATAACTATTTTTGACAGGTATTTTTCAATTCTGAAAACGCCGCATTACAACATAATTTTTTTTGGTTGGGGTTGCAAATCTTGACAAATATAGAGAAGGAAGTAAACAGTTTTACGTTGTACGTCGGACTCATGATTAATAGATGGTAGTAGACAAGGACGCACCCACGACAAGCCTCCGCAGTTTGGCGAAAGATACAGATCAATCATAATAATTTGCATGCATCCAGTTAGTCACGACTAGGGTATAAAATCTTAGATCTAACCAGTATATTTAGAGCTAAGTCACCCTTAAGCAAAACTTATAAAAATCACATTATGAAAACGAAGTGATCGTAAGATTACGATGACTTTATTTCGAAAATCTATATCAATTTCCAGTTTTTGAATTGTGAATAAACGTTACGGATGTGTCTTAGACCTTCGCTACTACCTAAATATGCTTTAAGACTGCATGGACACTAGAGGTATAATGGCGAATTAGCAAACAATAAAAAGGCAATCTTTTAAAATTTAAATTCAATGAAAATCAATCAAAAAGTAATATTAGGAAAAAATTAAAAGGAATATTAATTGTCATTTCTGTCATAAATCAAATCTCGACTGCAACACGCTATTCTGAAAAAAAAAACAAAAGGTTCAGGGCGGTAAATGGTCCCACATGGGAGGAATACACTCTCCAGTTACCATATCACTGTTTTTATAAATCAGTCGGGTAAAAAGCAAGATGTGCAACATCAACATCAGCAACAACTACACGTAGTTATTTTTTTGAAAACGAAAAATAATGCAAGTTCAAAGCACTGCACTGTACTTGTCAGCCACAAAGATAAGATAATTTATAATTAATATCTTTATCTCTACGCCTTGTAATTTCTCAGTGTGTAATAGTAAATGAGTACTCTCTGATATTCTGTAGATCTTTGTGATTCAACCATCCGCGTTTGTTCGTTAGAAACTTTAATAAAATCAAAATACTCACAGCTCGGTTCATATTTAATTGGTTTGTTGTTATCTATGCATACCAAAGCAAATGGTCAGAGCAAAATATTGGCTATTAACGTCGGCGGTAGCGCAATAAATATTCTAAATTAACGTTTGGACAATAAAGATAGTCTTGTATATCATTCGCTACACCTTGTGTTAGACGTTGTGCGTGTAGGTTGAGAACTATTTTCTATTTGTTTCCTACCCCTACACTGTAATTGCGATTTATAGATCAAGAAATTGCATAAGAATATACGTCAAAATACAATAATTTATGAAAATTTATTGAATGCAAACACTTATTAAGGATCTCGAGTTTCATCTAAGGGGCCAGTATTTTGGGTATGATCCACACTGATAACGCTGTAGGTACATTAAGTTTATTTAAGATGTCATTATCAGAAGGAGCTTTTTGAAGTGAAAACTTCTTTCGGGGTGCCTAGACAGATTTTTCGTGGGGTGTGAATTGAATTCTAGCGTCACGCTCGGGTATGATAAGAAATCTTCGGGTAAACTCGGGACCATTAATAAATTTTTTGGCAATTTTTTTAAAAAAAATTTAAAAAAAATTGCCAATTTTTTTTAGTATTTATCTCAGTTAAATTATTTTTATACCTAGGTACTTACAAGCAGCTCCCCGCGGTTTTACCCGCGTAGTTCCCGTTGCTGTAATTTTTCCGGGACAAAAAGCCTATGTGTACTTCCAGACTGTAATATACATATGCTCCAAATTTCAGCCCGATCCGTTCATACGTTACAACGTGATTGAGCAACAAACATCCATACATCGACATTTATAATATTAGTAGGATAGGATAGTAGGATGTACAATCCTGCTAATAATATTAATGCGAGAGTTTGTATGTTTAGAAGTTCGGATGTTTGTTGCTCAATTACGTCGGACCGTTTGAACGGATCGGCTTGTTTAGGACAGATTTAGCTTGTAGTCTAGAATAACACAGGCTACTTTTATCGTGGGAAAATAATAGAAACGGAAACTAGGCGGGTAATACCGCGGGAAGTTGCTAGTAGGTATTTTACAACTCTAGTTTTAGTGAATTTACAAAATGACTGAATAAGTGAAGTTTTGCACATAAATACCTAAATATAAGACATGCTAGAGGCTAACTAGAAATATCTAAAAATATAAATAAAAGATAAAACACGATCCATTCATCCATACAAATAAATACAATTTGAGTGTTTATATGTTATATCAAATTGATAGCTTTTGATTAAGTTCCGGCTAATCTCCGAAACAGGTAGACCGATTATGACGCGACTTTTACTACCAGATAGTTGATTTTCTAAGCCATAATATAGGCCAGGAACGTAGATAATAATTGTTTCGCGAAAAAAACAGAATCACCTTAAAACGCTAGTGGAACCGAGGGCACAGCTAGTATCATAATATATGTGTACTTCAACCTCGACCCTATTATCCAAGTTTGCTAAACATTTCAAGCTTTCTATAATGTTTCCTATGCTAAAATTTGATTCGCATAGTAACAGAGTTAAAAGCGGAAGAAAACGTGAAAATGTGTCATGCTAGTTCAATACTTTAAATCAAAACACGCATTAACTAAAAAATAAGATCTACCCACAATGCCCTACTTATTTGCATATCTCTCCAAAACAATCCTTGTTGGACCAATAAAGCAAACAAATTGACATTAATACGATACGATTGACAGATCCACGTATTAACAACGTACAATTAATTATCATTAATAGACGTGAAGAAAAAATCCGAATCTTCGTGCTTCAGACGGCATTGAGATGACAACGGATAGGATTATGTTATAACCATATTAGTGAGATCTACATCTCCCCTCTCCAGTTTGTGGAATAGCTGTTTTAGGAAGGGTGGAGTTTAGTTTTCGAGAGGTCAGTGTTGGCTGGTAGGTGAGGTTTTTAAGTCACGCTTGTCGTGTCGGGCCACGAATGGCGCCCTATCTTGGCATTCCACATGTCAAACTTAGCATCGGACTGATGCTGCACGAGGGAGAACTGTGCTTCAAGGACAGCTTCCGATTCTCGGAAAACAAAAACTACTTCGAAGTGAACGGTCCAGAAAATTGAATAATAATAATATGTACTTTTAAGTAAGCTTTGAAGGTTTGAAGCTTTTATAGTTAGATTTCCATAATAAAAATAACCTTATTTCTTAGACTGCGTCTGTTTTTTAATCCGATTTAAAATTGCGTTTTTTTAATCGTACGATTATGAGATAAAAACTTACATATTTCACTATAATAATGTATGGTTATATCTGATCGGTCAACAAATAGTAAAAACATAAATAGCATAAAAGTACGAGCACAAATGGGTTGTAGATACTTATATACGTAACTAGCTGGTACCCGCGACTTCGTCCGCGTATAATAAATACTAAGGTAACTCAGGCAGTATTTTTATACCCAGACACATTTACGGTTACTAAAAACAGCTTATAATAAAACAATTTCATACAATTTTATCAAAATCGGTTCAGTTGTTTAGGTATGAAAGCGTAAGAGACATTCGTCTCCCATTTCAACTCCAATTTCATCCCCGTACAGTTCAAAATTACAAAATTGTTAGAACAAACATTTATTTGCTTCGTGTCAAGTACCTATATACAGAGTTTCAAGCTTTTGTCTTCAACGATTGGAAGTTTTCATGTATACTTTCATTCCTCATTTCAATCCCAATTTCATCCCTATACAGTTCGAAATTACAAAATTGCTAGAACAAATATTCGTTTGCTTCGTGTCAAGTGTCTATATTAAAAGTTTCATGGTTTTATCTTCAACGGTTGGGATCTTCCATGTTGACATTCATCCCCCATTTTAACCTCAATTTCTGCCTCGTACAGTTCGAAATTACAAAATTGCTAGAACAAACATTTGTTTGCTTCGTGTCAAGTGTCTATACACAGAGTTTCATGGTTTTATCTTCAACGGTTGGGAACTTTCGTATTGACATTCATCCCCCATTTCTACCCCAATTTCACCCCCGTACATTTCGAAATTACGAAATTGATAGAACAAACATTCGTTTGCTTCGTGTCAAGTGTCTATATTCAGAGTTTCATGGTTTCATCTTCAACGGTTGGGATCTTCCATGTTGACATTCATCCCCCATTTCAACCCCAATTTCACCCCCGTACAGTTCGAAATTACAAAATTTCTAGAACCAACATTCGTTTGCTACGTGTCAAGTGTCTATATATAGAGTTTCATGGTTTTATGTTCAACGGTTGGGAACTTTCATATTTACATACATCCCCCTTTTCCACCCCAATTTTACCCCCGTACAGTCCAAAATTACGAAATTGATAGAACAAACGTTCGTTCGCTTCGTGTCAAGTATCTATATACAGAGTTTCATGGTTTTATCTTCAACGGTTGGGAACTTCCATATTGACATTCATCCCCCATTTCAACCCCAATTTTACCCCCTTACAGTTCGAAATTACAAAATTGATAGAACAAACATTTAATTGCTTCGTGTCAAGTGTCTAGATTCAAAATTTGATAACTTTGAAAATCATGAATTTTCATACAACCGTTCATCCCTTGTTTCACCCTCTTAGGGGTTGAATTTCGCAAAACCCCGTCTTAGCGAGCGCCTACGTACTAAAAGGGACCTCCATGCAAAATTTCAGATTCCTAGCATTTGTAGTTTCTGAGATTCCTTGATGAGTGACCTTTCGCTTTTATATATATAGATACCTACTGGACATTTTTGGCAAGTTTTTCTATTAGCTCTGTAGGAAAAGTTCAAATTTCTTAATATGTTGAGAACCGTCAACATATTTGGGAATTTGAAACAGTAATTAAAATAAATTAACGGTTTTATTATGATTGAGAACATCAACTAAATAAGGTAAACGAAAAACTTTTAGTGAGTGTCAATGTTGGCCAATGTTTGCAATAGTTCCAGAGAAAGTATACAACAAAGAAGTAAATCATCTAATACTTTTAAGTGACGAGCGCAGTGCAGTGATGTAGCAGTGTGCAGTTATGAACACGTGTGTTTCTAACCACCAAGAACATTTTTTAGTCATCTTAAAAAAAAATCATAACTAGAACGTATTATGAGACAAGTTTTAGTGAAATAAGTACTTTTGAAGTATTTCAGATGGGCCTTGAAATGATATTGGTATTGAAATAATTATGATCACCCAATTATCACACTTTTATTGCTACTGTTTTCATTTAAATTTTGATCATTCTCAGTAACTTATAAGTGTTTTTTTAACTTGACGACGGATAAATCATGAACATGTTTATAGGCGTTGAGTTCCGTACAAAATTGTAATGAAACATGTTCCGTACATGTTTGACTTATTGAGAATAAAAAAAACGTGGTACCTATATATTCCTCATCATCATCAACAGCGCACTAAACGTTCCCACTGCTGGGACTCGGGGCCTTCTCTCGCAAGGAGAGAGTTAAGGCCATAATCCACCACGCTGGGCCAGTGCGGGTTGGTGGATGACACATGACTTCGAAATATTCTAGGTACATGTCGGTTTCCTCACGATGTTTTCCTTCACCGTTTTAAGTTAGCGGCATTACGCACATGACTTCGAAAAGACAGTGGTGCGTGTGGGGTTTGAACCCGGGGTCTCCGGATCGGCAGTCGCCGTTCTCCCGACTAGACCAGCCGTAACTCTAACCGCAACCTATATATTATGTAGTATTAATCACTAAATTAAGATCATACTTCTTAAAATGAAAAGTGTATATCCATTATCCATGGTTCGCATCGTTTCGTATCGTATCGTTTGTCACTTTTTCCAGCAAAAATACTTGGCAGTGTAGACGGGATTCAAAACAACTATACTTTTGACATCACACGTTCTAGCCACTACTCTACCGCGAGGTATCTGTACACGCAATCAAAAAATACTAATAGACTGGCTTTAGATATTATAGAAAACATTTCCTACCGTAAACCTAAAAAAGCTTTCCTGACGCAAACCTAAAAAGCTTGAGTTTATCCAGAACGTTATTTTGAAAATGTATGTTTTGCTAGCGTTTTTTTTTTCTAAAGGGGAACCATAAAATTGTGATCTCGGGTCATTAAAATTGGAACACGAGTGAAAACTTACAAAAAAAACCGAAATGCCAACCAGTAGCCTCGCTCCAGACTTGTCTACTTAATTATCAGCATTTAGCGTGGCCAAGAGTACTTTCGTTTTTTTTCCACATTCTTGGTATCACGCATCCTTGTCGGTGACATTGTTGACAAACAGGTGTTATTACATCAAAGGATATAAAAAAAAATTGTCTTCGTAAGTTGGCAAATTTTTGGTCCATGTGTTCTCTTTCAGCTTTCTCGGAAATTTAGGCCGGTTTCTTTATACCAGAAGCTAATATCCCATGGGATTCGTTGCCTGACGTCTCGCTGTCTCGCGGCCGTCATTCATGGACACCACGGACACTAAGATTTTTTTTTAGTTTTACTTATAAGGTCAACGCATTATGTTGTCTAATCTGGTGTCGCTAGAATCAATGATAAAGACCACAGAATGTTCTTAGATACGGTTTTGTAAGAAACAAAAAAGTCTATAAATTCATGGGGGTGAATGCCGCAAAAACTTGGAAATTCCGTTTTCAGTTCCAAGTGCGGGTCAGCCAATACCAAGTAGCAGTTCTGTAAGCGCTGTTACTCCTTCTCAAACATTTTGGGAAGTGTTGAGCTCATTAACAAAATACATTCCGATCCTTAAGCGCATCCCGCATGGATTTGGTAGTTCAAATCTTATCTTTCATTACAAAACCTGTTCTCTCTCAAAATACAATATTTGCCTGAGCACATTTGCTTCTTTTCCCATACAGTATGTTTCATACCAGCGGAATAACCACAATTCTAAAAACAGTGATGATTCGGTGAAAATTGAGATGGCTGACTTGTCACCGTCTAAAAATTAAGCTAGCTTAGATATACCAGAAAGTCAATAAAGTTGACCTCGTCACTCAGTTGAGCCTCAGTTGTCAACCGTTCGATCCTCTAAGATAATAATTAAAAGACCGCCAGCGAGGTCGCCAAATTATCTGATATTGAGAGCAAGGCTGCACTTACTCAAGCTGAGTTAATACGGGTGCGTGGCCGAAGACATGTCATTATATACGCGTTACGTTAATGTATGCATTATGATATTGTGATATGGACTAGGTGATAATCTTTTGTCTTTACTGGCATTCCGATCGAATTGCCGAAATTGGAACCAATTATTGTTTGTTATTATTTTTTTATTGTATATAATAGTCATTTTTAATAGTCGTTCCATTACTACATTTGTTATGTTATGAGTTAAGTGCGCTAGAATGATACACGATTGGATGTAGATGTCAGTGTTCAATATCGATTCAGCTTGAGCTTTTGTGTTTGAGAAAAGCTACTACGAGTATTCCAAAGAAATTTCTACTAAGGAAGGGTATGATGATACTTCCTGCACTTGGCAATCATGGATAATTAAAATTGGTTTTCTTTCGTAAATTGAATTAAATTTAATTTTCAAGGAGAGAGTCATTACTGAGTTAGGTACGTTTTACTACAATGTAATGCGTAATTTATTTCTATTTACGTTGCAAAAAAATGCCACCAAAATAAATATTGCAATTACTGAAAAAAAGTTCATGGTGTAACCACCAAATTTCACAAAGTTCAAATAAAAAAAACATCAATCTATTGTTTAGAACTGCAGAGTGTCTTAATTTACGGACGTACATTAAATGTGTCGTCTAGATTATTATTATACACAAATAATATGACGCGTTCGTTGATTTAATGCAATATGGTAATCATTCACATATCAAATATCAAGGATAGATCGATAACCAAGTTACGAAATTTGTAAAAAAGTAAAAAGAAAAAGTAATGCATATTATATTAATAATTTATTTCAGAGAAGATAATAATGTGATTTAAGCCAGCGAATTATAAATATTGTGGCAAAGCTTACACATGAGCCAAAAACCTGTCTAAGTTTTGAAGTCGTATTAAATTTTTATGTCGTTAAAATTCCTCATTGTGTTTAAAAGAAATTAATCCGTCTAAAATAAACTAAAAGTTGTAACAATATTTTACTAAAAAAACATTAACTAATCTGTCCCTAATACTTTTTATTGATTTTCGGACTGACTTTGATAACATTCATGTAAAACTGAGAAATGGGGCATCAATATATCATCACTATGTATCAGCTATCTGGCCGCCATAGTACAAGATTTGCTTAGTTTGGGGTCAGATGGTGTTGTGTTTGAATTGTCCACCAATATTTATTTATTATAGATCTGCATTACTTGGATACAGACTATTGAACCAAAATAATAGTCTCATGAGATCGATAAAAAGATACGAATTATTTGATTATGAGATTTACAAAAACCAATAAACAATTGCTGATAATGATGAATGATAACCAAACAATAATTTAGACTGTACTTTTCAAGTAAAGTTCTCACGAGGGTTTTACAGTAAAACTTTCGATTTTCACTTCCTGTGCAAGATACAATACTTCGATAGGCACTAAAAGCTTTGTACTGTTACTTTTACAAAAATGGTTTCACATAAATATATTTTATTGTATCAACCAAAAAGTTCTCACATAACTCACCGATTTTTTATTAATAAAATGACTTTTATTAATAATGTTGATATTTGATTACTTTTAATTGTATAATTGTTATGTTCCATGCAAGGTGACACGATTCTGCCTTGAGCTAAATAATATTAATTTATCGAATTTTGGACAAAAATTAAGATTTTAACTAGAATTTTAACTAAGACAAATTTATGGAAACGAAAAGTAGCATTGCTATGGATAACTAATATTTTATACACTAAAACATTAATAGTTCAGTGTTACCTACCTATCTATGTTACCTACATATATGTATGTTGGTTATATAACTTGGTTGACCTTTTTTTGGGTACAATAATTACAATAATTCCTGTTATTCAAAAGTAGGTTTAAATTATTAGAAATGAGCCGAATGACGTTTAAAATGACAATTCCATATGCCATATTCCTAATACGAGTAATTACTCATCGCTTTATAAATATGTCTGTAATTAGTTTTAACTTTTTGCGACCTAGTAAAACGTAAAATACGTGATAAATCCCCTGTTCTGTATAATACTCCTATTACTGGCCCCTATCTCTTTGTGTGACGGCCTATCATGTAACGTGACATTGGCGGAATTGTGAGACTAATCCACATAGTGCCATTCATTAAAAAAATAGTAAACTTTTTAAACCAAAGTCAAATCAGTGTAATAATACCTTCCGACGTTACTCGAAGAGAAGGAAGGAGGGGGGGGGGGGGGGCTTCTCAATTTTGCTAGAATGTTTTTATTGTACTCGTATGTACATATATGTTACGCAGTTGCTCCACTAATTATGAAACGATTTAGGTGATTCGTTTTTTGTTTGGTAGAAAATACTTTAGAGGTCCCATACAAATTCTATCGTAATGGGTGTGGCGGTTTTTAAAATATCAATAAAAACCTAGAATTGGCTTAGATTTATCAAAACGACGAAGTCATAGCTTCTGTAATGCCTGTTTCTGTGAAAGTTTAAAATTTTAAATTGAAGTCTATTTTTTTTCAGAGAAATTTATGTAATGCGGCAATAAGGTCTAAATTTATCGAATTAAACAAGACCTGTGGCATAAGAAATCTCCGTTTTGCACTTGCTTAGAAAAATTAAAACTGCATTAAAAGTACCTATATATTTTTAGAATACAAAATTGCTTTTAATTATTATTTGGTGTTTTGCTTGAAGTCTCAAATGATGGAGCCATAGTTTGATTCAAATATACCTACATTTTTATAATTCTGCAATCGTTTCAGTAATCCTAGTTTCAAATCTGTCGACCACTCATCAAACAACTTCCGTAAGACGCCGAGCTGTTGCGTGTCGATGCATGTAGAACACGCTATCAGTATGGTTATTAACAGAAGGTAATACTATTTAAGATAACCAATCTACAGTATTAATAAATAGACTAATGAGTGTCAATATCAGAAAGAGCAATCGAATTGTGGGGTTGGTATTGGTATAGAGATGTTAATACCCTACGAGTTAATAGTTGCGGAGGTGGGAGAAATGCAAATGTGTTAGTTATCATCAAAAATTAGGATTATTATCAAGTATTCCAGTCTACTTAATAATAAAGATGTATATTTGAAACAGAATAAGCAGAATTTAAAATAAAAAATTATGTCTTGATGTTGTCTTAAAAGTTATAATTATAATCAACCAAAATATTCACACTATATACAGTTTCTAAGGAGCTTGCGTCGTGAGGTACTTTTAAGTACCTCAGATATATATTGCTTTTAACCCCTGGTGGGAAAAAAATCTGTTATAAATAGGTCAAATGTAATGTGTATACATTGTATGTACTTGTGTACACAAATGTATTTGTTTGTATATGTGTGTGTGGTACCATAAATAAGTATTTCATAGATTCTTAAGAAATAGTATCTACTTATTTAATACGGTTTCTAATTTGACAGTTGAGATGGTCGAGATGGTTCTTTCATCCATAATCCAAAACATTATCTAACTTTATTGAGTTTGTTTGATACTAAAACAAAATAATTTTGTAGAATTTCTTTGATTTTCGTAAAATATGGAAATTGCACAAAGTTTTAGCTTCAGTAAACGTTTCTTTGTGCGTGTGTAAGTATAAATTGCTATTATTGTGTCTGTAATGTAGTATTAAATACTCGTAGTACAATTTTAAATCCGTACCAATTTCATGTGGTAAATTAAATCATTTGGTTGTATCAGCGCCATATAATTACAGAGCAGTGGTCAAAAAAATCGTGCAGTCGCGTCGCCGAAGGTCGCGTACTGTGAGGCCGATCAGTAACAACAATGGCCAGCTGTTGTAAGCTGTTGTAATTGCTATTACTGTGCGTTGTGCAATCGATGCTTGATAGCACGCGCGATCGTTCGCGTAACGCCCCTTGCATGTGTGACTGATGGCTGTGAATGTGGCCAAAGCCAACGATTTAGACCCATGGATGTGCTCTTAGAATCCTTAAAGAAATAACAAACTGCATCTGTCTCTGTAGCGGAGTAATTTACACACCACCAATCTACTTGACCCCTGGAATCGCTAGCGGCGAGGTATGCTGTGGTCCTACTTATGTTGGTTGTTGACAACGAATAGTGATGGGTAAAAACGTCCGGCGTTCACCGCTTCCTGCAACCGACTAGAACGGAAATAGTGTGCTCACTCTTCCCAACGATGATATAATTCCGTGCGCATTGAACTTTGAGAGGGCACATCTGTAGTCTAAATCTATGGCCAAAGCCAGAAGCGTCACTTATTAACTTACGTGTCTATGATCGCTTCTGTTACAAGGCACTGTTTTCATTGTACTGAGATATATTCTACACTAGCAGAGCCACGCGGTTTTACCAGCGAAAATTACTGTTTCTGTTATGTTCTCGGGATAAAAAGTAGCCTATGTGATATTATAGAAAATATTATAACAGTTTTCCAAATTTCCACCCAGCTGTTCTGACGTGATATTTACATATTTTTTTTAATAAATAGTGACGAGACGGGCAGGACATGTGCCTGATGGTAAGCAACATGCCTGCCACATAACAGCAAAGTGACACGAAGCTATTGGAATATGAAGAGTCCAAATCATCACCTACCACTGCACTGCGCTCGTCACCCAGAGATCTAAGCTGTTATATCTTTAAGCCCTGTAATATCTCTGGAAACAGTGCCCTTCAAACCGGAACACAGTAATGTTTGCATATTACTGCTTGGCGGTAGAACAACTGGCAAAAGTACCTTCCCCAGGCGGACTCTGCCAAGAGTTCTATCACTACAAAATATTAATGATATTTACAATACTATGATATTTATAATATTACTTCAGCGCTTCGCAGTATAACCCGCGTAGTTTCCGTTTATGTTATTTTGCCAGTAGTTTATTGAGTTTCAATAAAACACATTAAACAACAACAACACAAAGAAATGTGTTTAGTCGAATCAAAATCCTAAAATATTTACGCTGGCATACAAATTAAAGAATCGTTGGTCCAATGAGCTTCATTAGTTTATGTAACAATTAACAGGTAGCGCTATATTCATTGAGATTTCCAATTGTTAGTCTGAAATTCAGACTAACGATTCAAATTCAGCTAGTATTGTAAGATTCACCCCTCCAAACAAACTTTCCACTTTCTGTTATAAATTTCAACATCACATTTGCGCCTGAAACCAGAAAAAAATAAAACATAAAGGCTCGAGCGGAACCAAACCAACTACAACATAATAAAAAATCACAATAAAGCCATCAAATTGCGTGCCACAAAAAAAGATTGACCGAGATCTACATATTTCGCTATCGAACCGATTTTCGATTCGATATCGATTACATTGTTCGCGTCGCACACGGAAGGTGCACGATAATTACTATTTTGTACGTAACGATGTTGCGTAATCGATTAAAAAATCGTTTTTGTGCCTATCGGAGTGATGTTTTTTTGGAGACAGCGATCGTAGAATGTCCATCATGAAACTAATATGTTTGTCAATTTAAAAAAAAAAACTTTTTTTCTATCAGATGGCGACCGCAGATATGAGTTGAAATTACTGACTTTGAATATAAATTGTTTTTTCGCATGTAAAATAAAAGCAGTCAAGTGCGAGTCGGACTCGCCCATGAAGGGTTCCGTAGCAGCAGGTAACATAATAAATGAGCTCTTGTAGTTCGGTGTAACTTTGTTCGATATTTTAATGATAGTGTATTTTCCTATGACGTACTAAAAAAAGCTACTCATCAGATCGAGTTCAAACCAATTTTCATTGGAAGTTTGCATGGTAATGTACATCATATATTTTTTTTAGTTTTATCATTCTCTTATTTTAGAAGTTAGAAGGGGGGGCACACATTTAACGACTTTGAAAGTGTCTCTTGCGCAAACTATTCAGTGTAGGCAAAAATTATATTAGAAACGCAAGTATAGGATAAATGAAAAAAATATTGAGTTTCAGTTCCAAGTATGCCCAATTATTTTTTTTAGTAAAAATCCTAACGCGGTTCACAGAATACATCTACTAACCAAGTTTAAACAGTAGTTCTCATAGTTTCGGCAAAAAGTGGCTGTGACATACGGACGGACAGACAGACAGACATGACGAATCTATAACGTTTTTACGTTTTACGGAACCCTAAAAAATGTTGTAATGCATGTTTATTTATGTACACAATATAATAATGTACATTCTTATACAGAGTTATTGGTAATCAGCCTGCATCCTTTAAAGGGGATTTCAAGGACATTCAATACGTCTAATTTTGTTCTACAGTTTTTAACAATTCGTATATTTTTTCCCCATACAAAATTAAAAAAACAAAATTGGCAGTCATAGGAACTGCCGACAGAAGTGAAAAAGTTATATCTCAGAATTTGATAGCTTACTTTGGAAACTACACGGGTGTAACCGGAGGGCGTGGCCTGGCCGTCATGACATTGCCATTTAGAAATGCGTCAGCATTTCCCATTGGCTCACGCAGTTCTAGATGGCCATGCCATGATGGGCAGAACACACCCTTTCAGCATTTCCCATTGGCTGACGCCTTTCTAGATGGCCAATGGCTATGGTCCCGAGTTTACCCAAACATTTCTTATCATACCCGAGCGTGACGCTAGAATTCAGTTCACAGCCCACGAAATTCTGTCTAGGCGCGCCAAAAGAAGTTTTCACTTCAAAAATTGTATTTGCCCGGTCTAAAAGCATCGAACTCTTCGCACTAACTCGTAACAAGAGCGCGCGTGATCGATAAATATGAATAAACGTGAATAAACACTAAGCAGCAGTTAAACAGTATTAGAAATTTAATGATAACAAACACTTTTTTTTAAATATGTAGTGAGTTTTAACAAAAGTTGTAGAATAAAAGTTGTTTGTTCATATTTATATTATACAGAAACGAAAGCTCTTAAACGGATGCAGGCTGAATACCAGTAACCCTGTATACAGAGGTGTCGGTAACAGTAAAGTTATAGTGTCTCGAGATATTTTTTTTAAATGAAAGAAGTTTTCAACTCAAAACACCACTCAAAAAGTAGTGGTAGAACTCTTGGCAGAGTCCGCCTGGGGAAGTACCACACCTTTGCCAGTTATTCTACCGCCAAGCAGTAATGTGCAAGCATTACTGTATTCCAGTTTGAAGGGCAATGTTTCCAGTGAAATTACAGGGCTTAGAGATATAACATCTTAGATCTCTGGGTGACGAGCGCAGTGCAGTGCTAGGTAATGATTTGGACTCTTCATGTTCCAATAGCTGCGTGTCACTGTATTATTATGTGGCAAGCATGTTGCTTACCATCAGGCACATGTCCTGCTCGTCTCGTCACTCTTTATTTAAAAAAAAAACCTCACCAAAATTAATAGTTGAAAAAATGAAGCTTCGGCTGACGTGATTCGAATAAGATCCGAACAAAGTCTATCGACAGTTAATTGGTCTGTCAAAGGCGCCTTAATTACTTCCTAATATTGACAAAGCAAATTTTTTGCAGGGTCCTGGACTATTATGTTAGTGACGGCTGAAAAAATATCGAATAGTTTCCAGTAACTCTTTGTAGATGTATCAAAACATTAAAAAAACTACTACTAACAAATGTAATCAACAAGTTTAAATAGTACTCCGTGACGCGGATTTACTCTGTGATTTGATTTCTTAAATTAACTTTAAATTTAATTGTAAGTAATAAGATTTCTGAAATTGACTTTAAATTTAATTGGAATAATAAAATTGTGGTTTGTGGGTATAGCTTTTTTCAAGTGAAGAAAAATGCTTTTGTTCTCTGTAAAAAAATGCATCTTTCTTTTCTTACCTACGTTAAGGCCTGTTTGCATTTTGATTAGTGCGAGTGCGAATGCAGGTGTTTAGGGATTAGTTGCAAACACGTGTGGACAGCGATTGATTAGTGCGAGTGTGTAGTAACTTGCGTAGTGAAGTCTCGCACTCATTCACTCGCAATCACACTAATCAAAATGCAAACAGACCTTCACGGTAATCTACAGTGGATACTGGACAGTCACATGTTTTTTTTTTATTCCTCTAAAATACGGCATGAGCGCGTCAAAGGGTGTTTCTGCAGGTTCTTCCCATGAAGATAAAGGCTAATGTCAACGATAGTGCCGATAGTAATAAATAGAGTTCGTAGGTTTTAAAGCTGCCTAATAAATGTTCTCACTCCTGGGAATAAGACATCACACTGCTCCAGTGCAAGTTGGCAGATAGCTTTGGATGATTCTGTGTTACCGGTTTCCTCACGATGATTTCATCAATGTTAAATCCAGTAGCGGTATCTAACTGGTACGTATGCTCTTGGAAAAATATTCACGTATAATCTCACGATTGTACATTCTGGCCACAAATCCACCACGGGGTGGGCCCCGTAAAAGAAAGTAAACTGGGGTATACTTTCTTTTAAATGAACTGGGAACTAAATAAATTGCTATTCATTTCAACGCAGAGAAGCATTTAAAGTTCATACTTAGTAATACTCTTTGTCTATGGTATTCAATATTAACGAAGAGTTATAGAATTGCAAATCCAAGGCGTTGATTGGTTGAATTATTGGTATTTGTGTTACACGAAGTTTAGTTACAATTTAGATGACCAATAAAACTTAGTTTGAATTGAATCATTCCTTAGAATTCAATGCAAGTGAAATCGTGTTCTTCTATCTAAGAATTATAATATTCTAATCAGAGATAACGTTTGATTGGATCTTATGCGTTATAAACGTAAGGTTCAAATTCATGTGCAACCTTCGGTTATTGAAAATTATTTAGATTGTGTATAATTCGAGTAGAACACAGTGTTTAAATATTAAATTAGACATTTGAAGTGACATTAATAACTAATTGTTAAATATCAAAAATATAATAATGACCAAAATATATGATAAGTAAGCAAGATTACTATACGTTTGTATATATGTACACGGTCTGAAATAATAGTATTATGTTAGCTGTCTGGCTCCCATAGTATACGTTTTACTTAGTTAGGGGCCGATGGTGTTGTGTGTGAAATATCGACCAATAATTGTATATTATATATAAATAAATAAATAATAGATATTTATTTATTAATAAACTTAACAGTCTATAGTTAGAAGCAATAAAATTATCTAACACGAAGAGTGCTGAATTGAACACAACTAGATTTAAGAAACCGATTAAGATTATTAAAATCTTGATTATCTGTAGACCTTCATTGGTCTATAGATAATTCAGGTGTGCTTAGTGTAAGTAGTTGTTAGGTATGGAGCGTAGTGTAGTTTTCATTGTATTTTAGTTTTGTTAATAAAGGCTCTGCCCACAAAAAAAAAGAAACTGATGACGTAGTCTAACATGGAGCACATACGTGGAGGTCCCAGAAATACCAACCAAGGTATACTGAGAATTCCACTTAATACGTTAGAAATAATTAGGAAACTGTTTAGTGAGGATCTAATGAAAGTTACAGATTTACCATATGATTTCTGCTGCGATAATATTAACATTTGTATTATCTATTTTCATTTGCCTTAGTTAGTTGAAATAAAAACTCAAACATGGTTTATTCACTCAATATTTTATAAACTTCCACGTACCTACACATAAGTAAACTGTATGTTTTAGTAGTGGTAGGACTCTTAGCAGAGTCCGCCTGGGGAAGTACCACACCTTTGTCAGTTATTCTACCGCCAAGCAGTAATGTGCAAACATTACTGTGTTCCGGTTTGAAGGGCAATGTTTCCAGAGAAATTACAGGGCTTAGAGATTTAACAAGTTAGATCTCTGGGTGACGAGCGCAGTGCGGTGCTAGGTAATGATTTGGGCTCTTCATGTTCCAATAGCTGCGTGTCACTGTGCTGTTATGTGGCAGGCATGTTGCTTACCATCAGGCACATGTCCAGCTCGCCTCGTCACTCCTTATTTAAAAAAAAAATTAACACGTTGTCACAGCAGTTGACCTCAGGTAGCCTCTACTGCCTACCTGATTTTGGGCTAGGCAAATGGCACAGGACTTCACTGACTAACCATTTTAACTAATTATACATATGTAAATCATACCTGAAAGTATTCCGTATACTTAACATACTTACCTATCGGTTTCAATGAGTACTAAATCTCGTTTGACTGGCGCAAAACCACTTCAGACGATACGATCTAAGCTTGTGCTGCTGTTAGTCGGGACACATACTTTTATATCTTCTTCATTCTGTCAATGGTTTATGTATGCTTCATGATCTGTTCCTAATCTCATTACAGCAACCCTCAAATTCATCGAAAAGTTCATATTCAATTATTTTTTTAATACGCAAGTATTGTTTCAAATTGTAACTCACTTGTATGTTTGCAAGTAAAGCAAATACCCACTAAGCGTGGAAAATCCCAATCGAACATCACAAAAAAGCTGAAATATTTTGAAACGGTTTCGTTGAAATACGCCTTAATAATTCAATTTTTAAACAAAAAAAAAACAAATTTTGTTTATCCACTCGGGAGTTACAGTGCCACACATACAAATACACCTACGCACACGCACACACCCTCAAACACAGAGAGAGAGAGAGAGAGAGACCTCAAAAAGTGTTTTTAACTGGGCCTAAAAAGTGACAATAACGTTTATTTAACGTAAGTAAAAATAATAGTTACCTAATGTAACGAAACATAGCAAAAGTGCTCTTACTGTTAGTCTGACGAGCGTCGCCAGCGAATGGTAAGTATCTGCCTGCGCCCGCGCACGAGCCAGGCCACAAATTGCCAAGATCCGCGTCCGACGCTGCGATAGTGGACACACGGCACGATACGCGTGCGAATACCACATCGCACGCCATAACCACCTATTACGTTTTGTGCAATTATGTAAAATTATTCGCTACATTTCAGTCATATATTATTTCGACTGTACGTAACGCTTTTATCGCAAGACCGTGCGATAACTTCAGCTAGCTCAGTAATTAAAAAATAACAACAATTGGACGAACTTGAGAACCCGGGTTCAAACCCCACACGCACCACTGTCTTTTCGAAGTCATGTGCGGAATACCGCTAACTTAAAACGGTGATGGAAAACATCGTGAGGAAACCGACATGTACCTAGAATCTTTTCGAAGTCATGTGTCATCCCCCAACCCGGCCACAGGGCCAGCGTGGTGCGTTATGGCCTTAACTCTCTCCTTGGATAGAAGGCCCTGAGTCCCAGCAGTGGGAACATTTAGTGGGCTGTTGGTGATGATGATGATGGACGAACTTAAACTTACATTATTGTACTGTGAATAGTATCCTATCCGTGCACGGTTGCCTAGAAGCGATCACACGAACGATAAGGTTCACTATAATTTAAAATGTCTAGCTTATAATGCTCTCGTAATTTATTTTGCTTTTTTTATGAAAATTGTATTATATTTTTTCCTTTTCTGAGGTTTTTAATAAAGGATTTTATACCACTGAAATACTTTCACTACAATAGTATTAAATTATTTCTGTAATCTAAAGCCACTGTTTTAAACTTTTGCGTACAATTCTATGTGATTCAATTATGTCAAGTATCAAAACAGCCGTTGTAGCACTGCAATTGACTCGCATAATTACGATGGCAGATTTATTTTTTTCTCTTAACAATAACGGCACCTTACACCTTTCAAATTTATTCATCTTATGCACGAAAAAATTGCGGCTAGATTAAATTTCTATTGTGCGATGCTGCGCTTCATTGACAAACCAAATAAACTTTTTGTTTTTAAACTTCTGATTTTTATACAAAACTGCTTTTTGCTGTTTTTGCGAGAGTAAATTGAATGTTATTGAAATAGGGGTTCCAAATACATTTTTTGCACGTTTGTCAACCTCATGGCCTGTTCACACCGGAGCGGTATTCGCTGCCGCCTGTATTTTGATGAAACTGAATAAATATTCTGATAACTTCAAAATTTGGATACGTAACACTATACGGAATGCTTTTAAGAATGCTTCAAATATGCATTTAGGTACGCTCTACTTATGTGTGTAAATTTAGGTTTGTAAGGCGTCATTTCAGATTTTCGTAAGTACTTTAAGTAAGAGTTTTGTACTTGACGCCATTTGCAACTGAATGCCACGTCTTTATAATAATAATAAAAAACTATTTTCGCTTAGCTCAAGCTGACAATTTCCGAAGTTCTTTGTAAGCTAATCTTTTAATGTTGTGGTAATAATACCACAATATTAACCATGGATTTTTTATTGGCAATAAGTTTGCACTTGGTGACTGACCATCTTGCCTGATGTTAAACATGTTAAACAACGACGCGATTCATGGTGGAGTGCACTAAAAGGACCGATTTACTCGAGACTTGAAGATACCAGGATTATACAATGATTATTATTACTCAGGCAAAGAATTTCACGCAAAAAACTCATCGTTCGAGTTTCGAAACGATACCGAATTACCGATAAATATATACCGATATTTTCGAAGCTACGAGCACTCCGACAGAAAATAAAGCATGGTCGTATTAGATAATGCAGATCAACAGCATATGCTTTGAAGTATTTTAAAAAAATGGCAGTCATAGGAACTGCCGATAGAAGTGAAATCGAATAACTCAGAATTTGATAGCTCACTTTGCAAACTACGCGGATGATCACGGGCATGGCCATGATCATTGCCATCTAGATCATACGAGTTTATCCGAAGATTTCTTTAATTTACAAACGTGACGCTTCTGTTTAATTTCCCACGGAAAATCTGTATGTGATGCGCCAAACTTGTATGTGTTCACTACAATAATATACCGGTATACTTAGAATTTTGCAGCGATGTTCAAGACTTTAAAGTCTTCCTTTGATATTTATGATTAATTTAATTACGCCACGATTACAAATGGCAGCATTTAATAATCTTAGTAGTTAGTTGTGATGTTTGCAGCGCTCACTTACTGTCACAGACCAGCCCATCCCAGACAATATAGCCTATCTGAAACCTTATAACTGGATCCTAATATCGAAACAATACAACTTTATTCTAATTCAATCCAGTTCTTTATTTTCTCGTTATTGTGTAACACAGACATACAAAATTTCACTTACTCGTACTTATAGCTAAACACCACCTGATACCACCTGATGACCACGAATGCCAATTAAATATCGGTGGACAATGCACACACAACACTATCTGACCCCAAACTAAGCAAAGCTTGTATGATGGCGGCCAGATAGCAGATATACTTCTTATATGGTTTTAAATACATACTTATTATACATAGAAACACCCAGACCCAAACCCCACATTTGAATTCAGCACACAAATATTTGCACTGAGTGGGAATGGAACCCACGACCCCTATAATACCAGACTAGACACATGTCAGAATTTACATTATTAAGTTATATTTGGTAAAGTTAGTCTTTGATCAGAAAGCACAGATCAAAATAATGAATGACGCTATCCTGTTACTGACTGAAATATTGTTTAACGTTATGTGTTCTCTACAAGCTACAAGGCATCCACCAAGCCATCGAGCCCGCCCGACACAACTTTTCCTCATTTCAAATGACACCACATTTTTTTGTCAGGAAGTTTTGGTCGGACGCCCAGTTCAAATGCTAAACGTAATAAGGCTTTATAAGTAGATACTAAAACACTTTTAATTTCGATGTGACCTTCGGATGTCGGCCGCTCGCCAGTGAAAACGAGAGGGAGATAAACAATCGCGATCGTGGTCTATTGTACCTACGGGTTAAAGAGTTTGATGTACACTGGACGAGACAACGTTTCAGGAAAGGTAATTTAAAATTAAATTTTAACTCACTTCCAAAAAAAGAGGTTATCAATTCGATGCACAATGCACCTATGTTACGCGATAGTGCTGCCAATTTTGAATCGATCTTAATGGTTATTTTTTTTGTTTGGTAGATCATAGTTGAGATGTAGTCCCATATAAATTTGATCAAAATCGGTGTAGCAGTTTTGGAAACATAAACAAAAATAACTAAAGAGTTATTTTCGTAACGTTGATGATTTAGTGATTGCTTCCTATTGAATTTGGCGGTATACCTGAATTTAATTTTAAATTGAAGTCGTATTTTGTTTTCTTCAGAGAAAATACATTATTTTCTGATAATTTTAAAACTCTATTGTTTTCAGCGTTCGATGCAGGACTCTAGTTAATAAGACATGTTATATTACGTCGTATTGCGTGGCGTTATGTTATATTACGTTTCGTTAATGCTCTCGCTAGTTTTTTACAGCTGTCTTTGCCAGTTTACGATTCTGAAACTCGTAGTATTATTGCTGGTAATTAGCATACTACAAATAAATCATTAAACTTCGACCGCCTGTGTTAAAATTTGTGACAAAACCACAAAGAGAATGGGTGACCTCAAATTGGGCGTAGGTAATCTTTCACCAGTTGAGAGACATTTTTACGACCTCGCCAACCAGTGAGCTTTGCAAATTGTATAATTAACATTAATAATAAAACTGTTATATTGTTTTCCACGTTAACTAAATCATATTATAGTCCAGTAACTTTATACATTACAGTATGCGTTAAATCCGGTAGATCTGATTTTTTGCAGACTTGTTTATGATGTTGGCCTAATGATTAATCCAAGTTTGTGACCTCGAGCGGCGAACGCAAGTTTGTCAAAAATCGAAAAAACTGCGAAAAAATTGTTTATTTTTCAAATTTTGGCGATTATAACCCTAAACGACTAGTTTTTGAAAAACTTTCTTATAGCGTTTATAAAGTAGACTAAATGCTAAAGTAGCTACAATATGATACTAGAATTATTGTCTCTGTACACCCAATAGTTTCTGAGAATAAGTCTTTCAAAGTTTATAATTTTTTTCTAACTTCGAAATTTTTTGCAATATTTTAACTCCTACTTGACCAATTTATGGCACAGTTACTGCGGTTTTTAACCCCCGACCAAAAATCGGTGTTATAAGTTTGACGTCGAAGTCTGTCTGTCTATCAGACAGACACACATACAAGTATGTCTTTCTGTGTATCTGACTGTGTGTGTATCTGTCTATGGCACCGTAGAGCTCAAGCGGATGAGCCGATTTCGATGCGGTTTTTTTTATTTGAAGATTAATTTTTGTGTTTATGTTTTGAGCTATTTTTGGTTAATATTGATTCAAGATGGCCGCATCCACCAAATGGCAGACCACAATCTACCTCAATATGGGTATCAAATGAATTTCTGATGAATGATCAGAAATGCATGTCACAAAGAAATTAAAATCTAAACGTTTTTTTTTTCTATGGGATTTCTAGATGAAAACACCGATATCATGATAGTGAATTGTAAAATTTGGTTAATGTCAATATACACAACGCTTAGATTCAGTAATCAGTCAGATGACGCTAGATATATAAAATACGAGTGTGTTTTCTTATTAAGTTCGTAGAAATAAAACAACAAAAATAGTACATTACCCCTACGTACCGGCTACAAGTTTGCAAGTGCCAAATCTTCTTGCTAGGGAGCACTGTAGAAGAAAAATGACTAAAAATATTTGAATACAAAAAATGTTGTTGGGCTTATCCTTGATTTTTTCTACCAGTGACAGCTCAAACCGGGACCGTACAGCGCTTCTACTGCCTAACTAAATCGGCTATCGCTTTGCTAATGCTGTCTCTATCATTTCAAGCGAAAAGAAAAGAGAAAGAAACATCAAAGCGATGACATTTTTTGTTCGGCGGTAGACCCCCAGCTTAGGGTACCTTTCCGCTAGCTGTAGCTGCAGCTTCGAGATGCGGTAGTATTCATTGACTTCCTTGTCTTTTTTGCTATCGGAATGCTCGTAGCTCGAAAAAGCAACATTGTTTCATGGTTGATGCTCCAAAGACACGAACGAAGAGATTTGACTATACTTTTGTGATAAGAACGTCTAGGCTGCGGAATACGTTGCCTGAGTGGGTTTTCCCCGATGGTTACTATCTGTGTGTCTTCAAATCGAGAGTGAATCGGTTTTTTCTAGGTAAACTAAATAGGTAATTTTAATCATATATATTTAAAGCGTCTACTTGTAACCGTTATTAGTACCGAGCAAGAAACGGTAATAAAATCAAGTTTGTTGTATCGGAGGCCCCCCTTAAATACTTATTTCATTTTTGTTATAAATTGTGATAGCGACAATATAAATACATCATCTATGAAAATTTCAACCGTCTAGCTATCACCGTTCTTGAGACGTCAGTAATAGGGTCCCGTTTTTACTCTTTGGGTACGGAACCCTAAAAATATATAAATCATTTCTTTCCCAGTGCAATTTGTCCATTCTGCATTATTGTTTTGTGAGTCACTATAAATAAAAAAATAAAAAAAAAATGCAACCCGCGTTTTAGCCACATTGATTCACACGCATACATTACTAAATATATTCTATGTAAGTGATTATTTTTTTCTAAAGGCTTTTAAACAACACCGTTGCAAATAATAAGCCAAATACTGTGTCAAATTAATTTATCAAATGACATCTGGTGAATTTGGACACAAGCTTTTAATTATTTAGGCAGTCACGAATGTCCTCGGTTTAAAAAGTTTCCCGAATGGTTATTATTTATTTAGTCATTATTTAAATTGCAGTAAAAGGACGGAAATGAGTTATATTTCTGAGAAAAAATGCCCTATGTGCTTACTTAGTAATTTCATTTAGCGGTAGGTGTTGATATAAGAAAAGGCTTCAACATATTTGATTTATTACGAAAAGTCAGTTAATGCATTAAATAATACTACATTTTAGTTCAATATTTTATCAACTTCATTAATGTTGTTGAGTTTTGATTTTCTACCGCCAAAACGTAATAGTATTAAAAAATATTAATAAAAAAAAAAAATCACATCAATAGTTTTATGCTGTGATATTTTTCCGAATTTTGTCCAATTTCATGACTTTTTTATGTAGTCTTACCAAATTTAGTTAAATAGTTTAACAATGTCATTCACGTAACTTTTCTCATAATGTAACCATGAAAAATACTGCTTATTTCCCTTCTTCACAGCTTAGCTTGAGAACAACTTTAACAAATTACATCTGTTTCGTAAGTTTTTTTACTCAATTACATAAAACAAGGTTTATATCTGTTATAAAAACGTTGCTTCGTTTCAAAGTATAATGATAGCAAAATCATGAAACGAATTTATAACAAACTTCATAACAGCTGAATCACGTCAATCGGCATCTCTACATATTAAACATTTCAATATTCTAGACACTAGAATGTGCAAGAGCTTTGCTAAACTAAGAGTACTGATTGTATCAATTTTATTACAACTAGATAATCAAAGCAAAATAGGTAATATGGAAAAGTAAATTATTACAGTTTTCATAAAAAGTTCTGAAAAAAAATGAAATAAATTAAGGCTACTCTTGCAATGTCTACTAAAGCAAACTCCGCATAGCAGCTGACGTCAGTTTATCGCGATCTAACCCGGAGCGAGTAGCATAATAAAAAGAGGCAGAGATTAATACAACAATAAGCGAGAGGCGTGGCCCGGGGAACATGATGCGGAGATACCGACCTCCGCTCTCCGACCTCGCTCCCGAGTGAATCAGCCCAACTGCGAACTAATTAGATCATGAATGTCGGTTGTCGGTGGACACGGTTAGGAAATTGGATGATGCCTACATCAGATTCTGTCAATGAATCTGCTACTGACCTAAAAGTGTTGAAGCTGACAGGTCACCTCTTTTATTTTATCTACTATTTTTATAACCTACCACAGTACGATTTGTGTGAAGGTGTCACAAAAAATCTACTTAATGCAATTTTTAAAACATTTCTGGAATGGAACAGGGAACATGGATCGACTTCCGCTCTCCAACCTCGCTCCCGAGTGAATCAGCCCAACTGCGAACTAATTAGATGATCATGAATGTCGGTTGTCGGTGGACATGGTTAGGAAATTGGATGATGCCTAGATCAGATTCTGTAAATGAATCTGCTACTGACCTAAAAGTGTTGAAGCTGACTTATTCGTGACGTGCCAAAAGCAAATTTAAAATAATTTATAGAGTTTTTGTGATGCCGTACCTGTATAGAAAGAGAATCTGTTAGTTTGGAACATACTCGTAGTTCTGTTTTCATATAGTTCGTAAGTGACGAATGCTGGAAGTTTACGGATACTTTTTCCAATATTTGAGTGATGTTAATAACAATTTATGATGAGTATAACAAGTATATGTGTAGAGTAGATCTCCTTCGTTTATTTTTAAATTTACAGATATAGTTGATTGAAACACAAAAAAGCATTACCTACCAATGTTTCTTGTAAATTTTTTATTGCGGGCCAAATTTTGAGGGTAGAGGAATTAGGGATGCCCGTTACGATACGATATATCGGAATATCGATACAGCACTATACGATATAGCGATATTTGATGCGATATTTTGACCATACGATACGCTTCGATATATCGCATTCTTATAAAAATATCGCATTACCGTATCGTATCAAACTATGTCGGTGATTAATTTGTATATCAGTTATATATATCAGTTGTCGCAACTTCAGTTCCTTCTGAACGCCTGTTTTCTTTAGCTGGACACACACTTTCCGAAAGCCGTAATAGGTTAAATCCAAAGCGCTTATCAAAATTATTATTTTTGCGTTGTTTAAGTGCTGATCAATGACAATTGTGTTTTTTTTTGTTGAATAAAACTATTTTACATACATATAATTATTTGTTTCTTTTTAAAAAGTAAAACTATATAGTAAAACTACTAAAAAGATAACCCTTTGAACGATATATACTCATTATATCGCATATTAATTAAAAGGCATGCGATACGGTTACGATACGATATATCGATACAAAGGAAATCGATAATATCGCGTATCGATACAACCAAGTTCGATACAGTTACGATGCGATATATCGATACAATACACTTTTTTGGGCATCCCTAAGAAGAATTAATCAGCCTGCCTCAACGAAACAACGGTAACTAAATTGTGCGTTTGAAAAAATCTATAAAGGTGAGTTGTACTACTATCGACGGCGCCCAAAGACGAGCCGTCTGAGGTGCCTTTACACTAGTCGTTGTACGAGATTTTGACTGTTAGGTATGGTTATAATAAAGGAATGCTTTTAGGTTTAATTCGAGTATGCTTCAAATAAACATGCTCTACGTATATGTGTAAGTATAGTTAAATAGTAAATTCAAGAATAGCCATTTTCCTTATGCTCTAACCCAAAGTTCGGTAGGTAATAAAAGCCATCTGCCATAGATTCCATTAAAACAATAGGTAAGTACTCTTATTAAGTAGCTTTGACGGTAAACAATACAAAATTTAACTAAACTTAATTCATGTATTTCTCTACGAGTAGGTACTGCAAGTACTGCTGCTTTTCAGAGTAGCATTGAGTATCGTTATTGTATTCAATCTAAAGCTGTTGAAACTTCAACTAAGTGTACAGGACAGTCAAAGGCCACGTTGACAAAGCAAAATTATTCATACCACGCGATTAATCTGCTGAATATTTCGGTGAACAAATCAAATTGAATTTGAATTTAGTTCGTATTCTTAGTATACTTAGTACACGACAAACGAAACTAGATAATGTAAAGTGGTTAATTACAACAACACAGCAGGGAGCGGCGTACCGCAAGGGCTGGTCACGCGAAACAACGGTATCGCCCATCGAAATGCATACAAAAACTGCAGCTAGTCATACAAGTATGACGAGGCTAAATTTAGTCAGTGGCGCCACTGCTATATTTACTAAATTTTCATAGATTATAGTCTGCATGGACATAAAGCCACTACTCATAACTGTTACGAAGTTTTTCAGCATTTACAACATGAACTTAACTACTTACTATCAGAAGGTTAAGAAGAATAAGGAACTGTTAATTAAAACTTACCTACCTATAAAATACTCGGTAAGTACAACTACATGCCTACTATGAGTCGCCAATCCAGGAACCTACTTCGAATAATTCATCCCAAAACGGCCAAACAGTAACTAACAACGCATCCCTTGTGCGTTCTACTGCCGAGTTCGAATCTCGTTTAAGATCTCTATACTTCATTCTTATAGGACGCTAGGTTCTAAACTATATGAGTCAATGAAGCCTAGAATAAAATAGTCCTAATTTTTCGCCGTTGTGCCCAAGTAGTGAGAACACCACATATTTATTGACCGATTTACTTGTTCCGTTAGTGCATGTTGCACCCAGGAACTGCAATGACCGAGCACATTTTATTGTTAAACTAGACTAAATTTAATCAGTAACTAATTATAGCATAATTAAAATCACGAACAATATGCTACACAGCGTGTAATTACAATGCCACAAAAACAGATAAACAAAACGTCAATCAGATAATTTTATCTAAAACAATATTAACCAAAAAGATACGGCAAACGTTTTACTATTTTATGTTCCAATCGTGGCAGTATTTTGTTGTAATAAGGTCGTATCGTCTGTTGCTATTGCTATGTATCTCATGAACTAAACTCTCACTCTAGAGTCAAATATTTTAATATTACATAATCGTGAGTTTGTATTTTTGTGTCAATGTGTGTGGGGGCGTGTGTGAGTGTATCCGTATGTACCTCTACATGTGTATGAGAGTAAGATGTATTCTTCACGATGCATTCCTTCAGCCTTATTGAGATCCTTCAGATGTTAAGCTCGTACATCTACACTTGGAAATTTTTCAGAAGTCGGGAATCGGGATTCAAACCTATTTACTGCAATTCAAATGATTGTAAAAATCTAAAGCTTTAAGAAACTACGGCATTTACTATGAAAGAGGCTTAAAGTAGAAATAAGTATTTATGTCGAATAGCTACATTGATTTTGATATGTCCAAGCCTTCAGTAAACTCATTACACAATAATAATAGCACTTATCTTCAGAAAATCGCAAAACAAGTTGAGACAAAGAACCGGACTTGATAAGTCCGAGACATAAACAATGTGTTTAACTCTTTGATAGTAGTCTTACAGAAATACCAGCTCATGTTCGCGACTTCGCCCGTATAATCGTGTAGAAAAGATAATATCTAAATTAATATTTAATGATTTTTGGCACACAGCTCCCAACTAAGTATGTACTTTGTCTAACTGGGTGCAAGACTCAGACCATTACGAGTCATCAGTCGTCAGTGGGAGGCCGTCCAACACTGCGTCTTCCGGTTCGTGGTCGCCACTTGAGAACCTTTCTTCCCCATGGATTGTCAGTTCTGCGAGCGATGTGGCCTGCCCATTGCCACTTCAAATTGCTTACTCTTTGAGCTATGTTGGCCACTTTCGTTCTTTTGCGAATATCCTCATTACGGATTCTGCCGCGAAAAGAGAATCCGAGCATAGCTCTCTCCATAGCTCGCTGTGTGACTTTGAGCTTTGTTATGAGGCCCACAGTTAAGGACCTTTATGAGTATACTCACTGAATAACGGGTTTGAATCCCACCTAGGATAACTATTTGTGTGATTAAGTCTAGTCTCAAAAATTAATATTTTTAGTCCTCTTTTTTCAATGGGTAATTCTAAAAGCTTATGCTATAGTCTTGTAAAAATGATTTTAATACCATTGCTAAGTTTTACGTGTACCTTTTAAATAATTCCAACGTCTTTAAATAATGTAGATGATTTACTTTTATCTATGAAACGAAGTTGCAAAATAATCAATTAATTTCTCATGATTTACACAAATTACTTCGCATCGTCCCACTTCACTGTCGACAGGTTGCGTAACCGAAAATTAAATTAAAACCACATGTAAATTAATTGTTCGTAATGAACACTTCAATTAAAATCTAATTTAAAAGCGTGCCGTGTAAACGCCTGATATAAACTACCAGTTAGGCTAAACACAATAAAAAGCCTGCATTTTAATTGACCCCAGCGTGAGGTCCAGTAATTTTATACTCGTTTGTAAAGTAACAAGTAATAACAGAGTTGCAACGTACTTCTCCGCAACCGTGTCAAAGTAAATTAAAGTTAAATTTGTTTGACAATTTCAAGGACGAATTTTTGTGCCGTGTGGTAATGTACGGGTTAATTTATTTTTATCTTATCTTTTATAGACCCACCCTACCAAAATGATTGTGAGATGTTAAATTGGTCCATCGTAAAGAAAGTTTTTTTCAATAAGAAAAAAAGTATTTTATTGCTCTAATTTGAAGATTCAATATTAAGATTCAGAACTCTTAATATTGAATTACCCCACCAAATAGTCCGTCACATGGAACAATTTTTGAAGTGAAAACTTCTTTTGGCGCGCCTAGACAGATTTTTTGTGGGCTGTGAAATGAATTCTAGCGTCACGCTCGGATATGATACGAAATCTTCGGGTAAACTCGGGACCATAGCCATTGGCTATCTAGAAATTGCGTTATCCAATGGGAAATGCTAAAAGGGCGTGGCCTGCCTATCTTGGCATGGCCATCTAGAAATGTGTCAGCCAATGGGAAATGCTGGTGCATTTCTAGATGGTCATGCCATGATGACTAGGCCACGCCCTCCGGTTACACCCGTGTAGTTTCCAAAGTAAGCTATCGAATTCTGAGATATAAGTTTTTACTTCTATCGGCAGTTCCTATTACTGCCATTTTTTATGTATTTTAAAATCTCGAGAAAGATTCAAACATGCGATTGTGACCAGTATAATAAATGTGGTTTTGTAGTTCCATTGCCTGCTGGCGAAAGCGCCCAATCATATTTTTTTATTTTAATTTTGGGACCACACAGACTATGGTCCCTTGCTTTTTTCACGTTAAGTTTATTTTGTTACTGTCACAACTAACTGTACTGTTATTACTGGTGTTTGTTTGTATTTCACACAAAAACTTATTAAAAAAAAATGGCAGTCATAGGAACTGCCGATAGAAGTGAAAACTTATAACTCAGAATTTGATAGCTTACTTTGGAAATTACACGGGTGTAACCAGAGGGTGTGGCCAGGTGCGGTCCCAGCGTCGAATTTTGGAGGGGGCGCCAGTACAGAGCTTCAGATTTTGGGGGGGTCACGAGTAGAAATACAATAAATCGAGTAAAAAAGACTACTAGTAGCGCCCAATTTTACTATAACGTATACGATTTGGGGGGAGGGGTCATGCCCCCTGTGACCCCCCTCCCCTTCGGACCACTCATGGGTGTGGCCTGGTCATCATGGCATGACCATCTAGAAATGCACCAGCATTTCTCATTGGCTGACGCATTTCTAGATGGCCATGCCATGATGGGCAGGCCACGCCCTTTTAGTATTTCCCATTGGCTAACGCATTTCTAGATAGCCAATGGCTATGGTCCCGAGTTTACCCGAAGATTTCTTATCATACCCGAGCGTGACGCTAGAATTCATTTCACAGCCCACGAAAAATCTGTCTAGGCGCGCCAAAAGAAGTTTTCACTTCAAAAAAACTTTATTACGTTACGGGTGTATACCGTGAGCGTTCTGCAAGTAGCGCCAAGTCAGCACAGTGATGCATGAAGAGTTCAAATCATTACCTAGCATGCACTGCACTGGGCACCCGAAGATATCAGATCTCTGTAATTTCTCTGAAAAAATTGCCCTTCAAACCGCATAATTGTCAAAACCGTTAAACTACAATCTAACGTCGTTGGATTATAAAACTAACCTTTTTAATCTGGGGTAAATACTTTCCGCATAGCCGTCATGCGGCCGCCGGCATAGCGGGGTATGTCGGAATTTACACCATGGTTGAACACGGAGCCGACTAAAATCTCCACTGATTTCTCCAGACGTGGCTTTGCGGCAAAGTTGCGGAACTGCTCTCGCACTCGACGACCCTATCATTGCCACAACTCTTAAGAACTCGTCAGCTCTCCCGCATTTGGCTCCAATGACGAGCTAGAAATTGGGGGGCATTACCTTCTAGGGAATGTCTATTCCCAGGTGGAGTGCTGGACGGCCCTAAGCGTCAGACGCCCCAAGCACCTTACAGTGGAGATGGGATGCAACCCTGAGTACCTCTCCAGGCTTGCACCCGTGTCCACTTCTACCTCACACGACTCGACACTGTCGAGTATCTTGGCTAAGAGGTCCATTTTTACATCTATCCCTAGCCGCAGTTCGGCATCTGTTGTCATATCGCAGCCCTTGTCTTTCACTGGCTTGTTGCCCTATCCACTGAGCACTGTATTAATCAGAGTGATCGCAGAGAACCGTCATCTGAGAGACTTAGGAATTTTACTTGGTGAAGTATCAGCCGAGTAACCTTCCTAAGTCTTTCAGTTCCTTTCTACAACTTCTACACACACTGCTACTCCAGGGCTCGCCTTTGAGGAGCGCAAGTAGAAGGTTTCTCGCTGGCCGGGGTTCGCCATTACACAACAAGATTCCACCAAGGCAAGTTATTGTGTGATGCCAAGGGTACACAGGGCTCATACTCCTTATAAACTAACCTATTGCTACGATACGATCTGTTACTGTATTGGATTATGGCTTTGAATTACTTTTTGCAAAAGCAGGCCCTTATTTCCAGCAATGGGCACATAAAGTGGACTCCCGATACTTAAGTCAATATTGTAGTTAATTGTGGCAATAAATAATTCGGCATTAAGTTTACAAAGCTTCCATTACAAGGTCTGGCTTGCCCACGATCTTGACAATAAAAGCAGATCAAATACTAGTCCATCAAATTACATTTAAACTTGTCACAACACAATTGCTAATTTTACGGAGCCTTGACATTCATCGCAAAGGTCTAAGCAATTAACGATTTATGACCGAGTAATCAAAATCAATTGCCAAACTGATGTGTAAGATGGACTGGTCAGTTATTATCGATTTTATTTGTTTAAATTGAGTTTTAATTTAATTTTAACCAAACTTATTAGGAGATTGACGCAAGGAGTAGACATGTAAAGCGTATAAACTAGCATTTAAAAGACAAGTTCAATGTTATAAAATACTTAATCATTCGTTAGAACATACATAATCAAAATTATTTCGGATATATCAGCTGACGTTTTATTTGAATATTGTTTGGGGCCGTGAGATAATTTCATTTTCAAAAATATCCAACGCGTGACCAACATGTTGGAGCTTATTTGGCTCAACAGATAATTGACTAATATTATAATGCGTATGAGTAATAAACGGGTGAAAAAAAGCCTATGTACGTTTTTTCATTTTGACATAATATGCTTACCAAAATGTCTCTCACAAATTGTAGCATCGGCGCCACCTTTAGCGAAATTGACAACTGTTTTGACAGGTATGTCTGAATTCCGGAGAAGCCTGAGATTATAACAAGCCATTTTTGAGCTGCTAAAAATGATTCAAACGAGTACCACGAAGAAACAAACACACATAGACTGCCAAACACTTTTTTGGCAAGCCTTTGTAATGTAGTCTCTCTCAAAAACACTTTCACAACAGTTTCAAAATTCTTTAACAATAACAAGGACATAAAGTTATTCATAACCATAACTCATTACAACACAACCCATAATTGCTTAGGACTTACGTTCCCAACAAATAAATAAAAATAACAACGTTTATAAATCAACAGAAACAAACATGCGAATAAATAAACACACACTCAATAAATAACTTGTATTTACACAATCCAGTGACTTTTAATGTCTTGTAAGCAAATTCACAAAGACAACGGCAATGAATAATATATACCGGAATTAGCGTTCCTAAAATGGTAAGCGCATAGTTTACGCTAGACTCCGCGCAGGCGCGGTGTGCGCGTAAATCAGATTGCATGGACACTGCGCAGTTTGGTACTGTTCCTATTGGGGAATACTTGTAAACGTTAGGTGCATTGGACACACTATTTGAATGATACTTAATCTTGAAGCCAATATTAAGTGGTGTATGCTATTTATAGATACATAGGCAATATTTACTCTTTATTGATACACCAAAAAAATGTATCAGTTATTAATTTCTACTATTACTAAATGTATTATTTTCCATTGTATCTATTGTATTATCAAAAATGTACAATAGATACATTGGGAAGTAGTGCGATAGTGGGCGACGTTATCGCTGAAACTGATGTCGTCCCAGCGATCTTATGATGAAAAACAATATGTGGACAAGTCAGAACATAGAGACCGCAAATAGGAAGTAAAAAAAAGACTAAATATCGCAAAGAAGAACACAATTATTTATTATAAATAGAAAAACAGAATAAACTAATACAAAAATATGATGTATATGATTATAAATAAATATGTATACAAAAATATGATAACAGGTACTGATACAAATAAAGTAGCCAAGTGCGAGTTGGACTCGCCCATGAAGGGTTCCGTTGCAGCAAGTAACATAATATACATAGTACACATAGTTCTTGTAGTTCGTTGTTACTTTGATCGAAGTTTTAATAATAGTGTATACTATATGACGTACTAAAAAAAACTACTCATCAGATCGAGTTCAAACCAATTTTCGTTGGTAGTTTGCATGGTAATGTACATCATATATATTTTTTTAGTTTTTCATTATCTTTAGAAGTTAGAGGAGGGGGACACATTTTACCACTTTGGAAGTGTCTCTCGCGCAGATTATTCAGTGTAGACAAAAATTATATTAGAAACCTCAATATCATTTTTAAGACCTATCGATAGATACCCCACACGTGTAGGTTTGAAGAAAAAAAATTTTTTGAGTTTCAGTTCTCAGTATGGGGGGCAACTCTAATTTTTTTTTTTTTTTCTTTTTTTGTAAAAATCTTAATGTGGTTTACAGAATACATCTACTTACCAAGTTTCAATAGTGTAGTTCTCATAGTTTCGGCAAAAAATTGCTGTGACATACGGACGGACAGACAGACAGACATGACGAATCTATAAGGGTTCCGTTTTTACGTTTTACGGAACCCTAAAAACAGCTGTAATTGAAATATTATAGTGTTATAAGTATTTATTGTTGACGGATGACCAAATGTCGTTTACTTAGATATCAAATTTTCCATTCCAGTTATACGTTTAATAGTGTTCATAAATTATAATTAGTAGTTCAGCGTAGCTTTCATTTAAATTAGTTTTTAGGGTACTCCTTGTTAAAAATGAAATATATATTCCATCCAATTCAGTGTGTCAATAATGCAATCCCGTTTTTTTATTAATTTAATATCGGGTTTCCTCTTGACCACCACTTCACACATAATGTTAAGCGGTCTCATCATCAAAGTTAGCCTTTTATTTAAAAAAAACAGTATTTATCCATTTTTAGGGTTCCGAACCCTTATAAATTCGTCATGTCTGTCTGTCTGTCTGTCTGTCCGTCCGTATGTCACAGCCACTTTTTGCCGAAACTATGAGAACTACACTGTTGAAACTTGGTAAGTAGATGTATTCTGTGAACCGCATTAAGATTTGAACAAAAAAAAAAGAAAAATTAGGGTTGCCCTCCATACTGAGAACTGAAACTCAAAAATTTTTTTTTCAACAATCCTACACGTGTGGGGTGTCTATCGATAGGTCTTCAAAAATGATGTTGAGGTTTCCAATATAATTTTTGTCTACACTGAATAATTTGCGCGAGAGACACTTCCAAAGTGGTAAAATGTGTGCCCCCCCCCCTCTAACTTCTAAAGTAAGAGAATGAAAAAACTAAAAAAAATATATGATGTACATTACCATAAAAACTACCAACGAAAATTGGTTTGAACTCTATTATCTTGAAATACACTATTATTAAAACTTCGATCAAAGTTACAACGAACTACAAGAACTATGTGTACCTACTATGTATATTATGTTACTTGCTGCAACGGAACCCTTCATGGGCGAGTCAAACTCGCACTTGGCTACTTTATTTTGTTTGTTTTTGACCGTCTCGCCTCGCCTGATAAATAATTAATGTAGTATCTCAGACCATTTAGACACTGGATCTATTTTGGACACTTCATCCAATCTGAAGGTCGCTAAGTTGCAACAAATATGCAACACCAAACCTATCATTGGAGACTTTTAAAAAACAAACTATCAAATTACCTTAAATTGGTTTAGCCTTTTACACACCCACTTAATAGCACCTGGTAGCTGTTTGTAAAATTAAATCGTAATACAAAATCAAAGCTATTTGCATGATAATGCTTCTTCCGGATATTAAAAAATAACTTCCTGAATTCCATGAAATAAAAATTCACGATGAAAACAATAGGTTACCGGACTGGGTCAAAAATACACCATCCTAATTAGTCCGTCAGCTAGATCATGAAAAAATATTGGACACGTGTTTTTTGTTTTTTTATAATACTAAAAATCGTCAAAGATATAGACCATCAAACTTCGAGAGTGGGGGGTCGCGACGTCACTCGTGAGGTCGTGAGTAAAATCGTACTCACAAGTGACGTCACACGAAACTTCGAAGTGCTGTATCTTCGTCAGTTTTTGTTTGAGAAACAAAACAAAAAATACGTGTACCTACAATATTTTTTGGCAATCTAACTAACGTGTTACTTCGTTTTTTTGAGGATTGTACCCTATTGAGATGTATAACTAAACAGTCTGCAATAATTATTATCTTAAAATAAGGGTTTGTCGTGCTAAAAATGAAATCGATAGGGACCGATTCCAAAAATTCTTGCAGCGTTAGGTTTGTTCGCAATTTCTGAGTAATATACTGCTATAGGCTATACATTATGTACCAAGGACGAAGCCGGGGCGGACCGCTAGTGTATAATAAAAGTTTTAATAACTAGCAACGCCCTGCGGTTGTAACCGTTGTTCCCTTTATTGTATCGGGATAAAAAGAAGCCTATGTGTTCTTCCAGACTATAATCTAAGTGTGTTCCAAATTACAGCCCATACTGTTCATACGTTAGGACGTGATTGAGCAACAAACATCCAAATATTGACATTTATAATATTAAGTAGGATTAGTAGGATATGCCTGTAAACATTGCGTCATCACACTGCCCCTACACCACAAAGTGGTATAATAAGTATATTTAGCAATTAAAAAATGTCACAAACGCAATATCTGTAACGCGAATACCGGCAAACAACAAACCATAGCACCCCGGAGCGAAGCTAGCCGACATCACAGGAGCCACAGTGACCTTTGACATTTCCACATAGGGCGAGATGGTCCGACTTTCACCTTAAACGTCCAATTTACGGATGCCTGTCTACCGGCCAGTGCCTTGAACTAAACTGTCTCAATTAGTGCCCGGATAGATGACCCCGTAATTTCGTCAGGTTATGCCGAGATTGCTGGCGTATTGGGTGCAGAGCTCGTGCTGTTATACGCCAACGGTGATTAAGTGACCCTTTAGGTTGCACTTATGAGCTCTTGTAATGTAAAACGTTATCTAGGTAAAGGGTTTCTTAATAATTTTATATTTTCTATCGATAGTAGCTATACGGGCTGAGGTTAACTGGGTAATGCGCACTTTGTTAGATAGAAAGCACAGAATTATATGTCATAGCTTTTCAGCGTTTGTTTTGTATGCTTCAAAATAAATGCACAAAAATACAAAAATATAGGGACATAGACAGAGAAAAACACTTCTTCACTACTTCCTGTTTTACTGACTAATATCATGTTTGTTTATCAGTGTACTTTCGTTTAAATTTGAGAACAACACTCAAAACACAGGAAAATTGCCATACATTCAGCTCTGAGACCCGATCAATTCGTTGTCATAAGACTATTATGTCTAAAGTGATTCGGAACGAAACATATTTATGTATTTTTAAGTTGGCACCACCGCGCACCGCCGCGCCGTGCCGTCACAGTTACTATTCTGTCAATGTTAGCGAATTTCGTCTTGTCTATGGTCCTGCAATTAGGTTGGCACTATCGCATTTGTGTCAAAATTTTGTATCTGTATCTGTCAAATGCTGTCTTCTAAAGTTCTGTATGTTCAGCATAAAATTGGATGTGGGTAGGTATTTTTGATAACAATTTTGCCTAAGTACTCGTAATATCTCTATCAAATGTAAGGCAGGATTTATAATCTCTCCGTTAACAGTATATAATAATAAGTGTGTGATAATGCGGATAATGCGGCTTACCGGTGTTTGTCAGTGCAGGCAAAGTGATGATGAGTTTTGTTCACGCACTTCTCATACAATATTTGTGAAATTAAGTGTGTGTTTGTATTTTACATTGAAATTTGCTATGGACCGTAAGTAAACAGTTGGTACTTGGACCGGGGTTGCCAGCCCAAAAAACAAAGGATAATCTCGTAAATAGACACACCACTTTTCGTTTGTTTTAAGCAACCTCGTTTAAATGTAGGATAGATAAATAATTCTCGATCATGAGACTTAGTATCGTAACTCACAAACTATCTTCGATCTAAAAAGCTATTATAAAATCCCTAATAGAGAACAAAGAGAGAAACGTCCTTCGCAGAACGTTTTAATTGTACTACAGGCATTCGATATCTGATACAGATCTGCGGTAAGAGGTCACAACTGAGCTTACTGTACTTCATCTGGATTGCATAACTGTGGCCTTATCTATAGTTATTTCTATTTAAAAATGTTTGAACAGCACTATACATTGAAAAGGTTTTTTTTATATAGGTACATACTTATTTGTGAACATTTTTAGGCAACACGATATATCTCAAAATCTTTGTATCAGGCACGAGAACAGTTAAAAAAATAGAACGACTTACTTTTATATCACACTACTACATAATAATATGTATACTTATATTTGAACTGTTGTGTTACATGTATGCCTTGGACGTCGTTCGATCCTTAAGTGTTTAATCAATGCCACTTCAATGTTAGGTACTTCTTTTTTTAAATATCTGATTTGAAAAATATGATAGAAATCAACTGATAAGACTAACCGCCATATATTACAAATCTAAACTTTAGCTCATTCAATTATGTTTACAGAGTTTCATTAAAGTCAGTAACATCAAAGTGAATGTGAATTTTCTCTTCCGATTCCGTACTTAAAACTGTTATATTTGGCTCTAATAAGCCCTGAACAAATCGCTGGAATACGGTGGTAAAGCTACATCTATGAATACGGCCATTCACGTCATCACAGTTCGATGAGTTAATAATATTACGGAATTATCTTCGAGCGAACGTAATAAATAACGTGCTAGTTAATTTTTGTGCGTTGCCTCCGTGCAGAGGTCAAGTAGCGTTTTAAATAATTGCTCTAGTGCCAGTAATTGATTGGCATTGTTTGCTTGCATGATTAAGTGAGGCGAGGTTTGACAAGAACTTAAACTTTGAACTAGAATTATTGTTTAGGTAATGCGGTTGTCCTTCAGATTTCTATACTTTGTGTTACTACTTAAACTTTTTGTAATTTTAATTCATATTGAAAACATTTTACAGCACTTCTCATAACATACAAACAAACTGACAGATTTTTGAGTTATGGTCTTATAGTACATTATATAGGCAAAGAAATAAGCAAAAAAGGCATACATTTTTCTTGTATCCAATTTCTTATTGGTGTAGACCTCTACTGCATCGAAAAATAAAAAGTTCTAGCTCGGTAGTAAAAAACATAAATTAACTTCAATTATGCTTGAGTTTGTTTGACGGCACAGACGTCAGAAAATTCTATCTCGATTTAATTAAACTCAAAAGTTTGATGGCTTTTTAGTTTCCATTAATCGTGAGTAAATACATATTTTATGTAGCATTTATTTGAATAATTTACCTACTTCGATTTTTAAAATTTAAATATATAGTAGTCGTTTTTCAATAAAATAGTCTCATTTTGAATTCTTTTTATTTTCAGGACACTTTCCAGTTTCACTCTTTCTGCCTTCCTATACTTTTTGGTATTTTGATTTGCATCCATTCCAAATTTCCATCCTCAGTGTTAGGTGCGTGTTTTTGAAATTGAACTCCTGCAAAAAAACATGATAGTAACTGACGATAGAACCAGATTTGAAGCTTATTTTTATATGTTTAATGTTTATTTCCAAATGGAAATGTACAAATTCGGCATCACCAGTTGCCTATGGAAAAAAATCGAGAGTTAACCAGCATGAAAATTTAGGTCGTAAATAAGTCCAGGACGTCTACTCTGTTTCTACGAAAACGAAATTTCGAAAAAAAACTCACCACTTTCCTACTCTCGTTCTACTTCGTTTCGTCCGATACAACATTGTTTGACGTTTAAATGTTCTAAGCATACTCTAATTAGTGTAAGCTTAGAACATTTAAACGGACAAAACGACGGATCGAAGTAGAATCGGAATTTGAAAATCGCGAGATTATTTCGAAATTACGTTTTCGTTGAATTAGAGTAGACGTCCTGTGCTATGTTTACAAAAAAATTCTGCAAAGTTCAAGAAATACATTTATCGAGGACACCTGTCAACCACCGAACCGTGCTTCTTGACCAGTGTGACGGACAACTCACTCTTTTATTGTAAGATAAATCCTCGACCCTCACCGGCGGGAATATATAATAGACTTTTTATACTGAAAGATTATATGGCTAACTCTTTCAGAATATTGAAAGACGAAGATGTAGATAAAGAAGGCCAACAATATCTTCGTTAAAATCAAATAAAAGAAACCAGCCATCAACTCACCCGGCGCCAAGGTTTCCAAAATACTGTATATTGTATAGGTATAGTCAACCTTTGCACTGGTTCAGATTCAGAGAGGGAGTTATCTAACTTACCTTTTTTGATGAGTTCGATTATCCGATTTACGCTCAAACTAGATCCACTCACTGGACCAAGATTCGACACCATCATCTTAGCGTCATGATTTATAGACTCCTCTGGAAAAAAAGAAAATTATAAAACATCGTCGAGAGCTACGGTAGTCGTACTGTGTTTATAAAATTGTGCTATCAAACTGAAAAAGTATAAATGTTCAAAAATAATGTTCAAAAATTACATTAAAAGTATGAGTTGATAACATGCAAAAAGTCGCGGTTCACGCATGGAAGTGACTGGCACTTCATCAAGACAAGTGAAGTACGTGGTGGAAAGCTATGCGGTGGGTGACAATAATAAAGTGGCCAAGTGCGAGTTGGACTCGCCCATGAAGGGTTCCGTTGCAGCAAGTAACATAATATACATAGTACACATAGTTCTTGTAGTTCGTTGTAACTTTGATCGAAGTTTCAATAATAGTGTATTTATGACGTACTAAAAAAAAACTACTCATCAGATCAAGTTCAAACTAATTTTCGTTGGTAGTTTACATGGTAATGTAGGTACATCATATATATTTTTTAGATTTTTCATTCTCTTACTTCAGAAGTTAGAGGGGGGGGACACACATTGTACCACTTTGGAAGTGTCTCTCGCGCAAATTATTTAGTGTAGACGAAAATGATTTTAGAAACCTCAACAACATTTTTGAAGACCTATCGATAAACACCCCACACGTGTAGGTTTGATGAAAAAAAAATTTTTGAGTTTCAGTTCTCAGTACCTATGGGGGGCAACCCTAATTTTTCTTTTTTTTAATTTTTTTTATTCAAATCTTAATGCGGTTCACAGAATACATCTACTTGCCAAGTTTCAACAGTATAGTTCTCTTAGTTTCGGCAAAAAGTGGCTGTGACATACGGACGGACAGACAGACAGACATGACGAATCTATAAGGGTTCCGTTTTTACGTTTTACGGAACCCTAAAAATGGATTGAAAATGACGATATAAAAGTGGATGTAATTTTAAAAAGTACTAACGGATTCACCCGCGTAGTTCCCAGTCCCGTAATTTTTCCGGGATAAACATTAGCCTATGTGATATATCAGACGATTATGTACCAAATTTCATTCAAATCCCTTCAATATTTTCCACTGACCACTTGAGGCCCACAACTGCCACAGGTACCATATAAATAAAAGTGACCAAGTGTAACTGGGATTCCCGCACGAAGGCTTCCGTACCATTAGCAAATAAACGGCAAAAACCTCTTTGGCTTTATTCCGAACTCCGTATACATAGACTTTCGCAGTTACCGCAGAAAGGATTTCAACCGAAAAACTATTTTAAAATTTTTATTTTACCCCATGGTTCTAACAACGAATTCGATAGCGCGTTTTAGTCTTCTAGTGGCGCCATCTAGTTTGCTTGGGACGGACTAATCGAGCAAGAAACGGTAAAAATCAAGTTTGTTGTATTTGAGCCCCCCTTAAATATTTATTTTATGATATTATTAGAATTTGTTGTTATAGCGGTAATAGAAACAAATCATCTGTGATTTCAACTGTCTATTCTGTCCGTTCTTGAGATACAGCCTGGTGACAGATGGACGGACGGATATCCAAATGTCAGTAATAGGGTTCCGTTTTTACCCTTTGGGTACGGAACCATAAAACGCGCAACTAACATCAGTCTGTCAATTTTGGGTATTTGCGCGGAGAGCTAGCAAAGTTACGGCAGATCTAGTCGGGAGTACCGCGATAGCCGATCCGGAGACCGCAGGTTCAAATCCCACGCACACCACTGTCTTTTCGAAGTCATGTGCGTAATGCCGCTAACTTAAAACGGTGAAGCAAAACATCGTGAGGAAACCGACAAGTACCTTGAATATGTTAAGGTCATACTGGGCCAGCGTGGTGAATTATGGCCTTGATTCTCCTTGCGAGAGATGACCCTGAGTCCCAGCAGTGGGAACATTTAGTGGCCTGTTTATGCTTATTATGCTTATGCGCGTACAGCGCATCGTAAAAACTCACTCTGAATACCAAGTTACACACATTTTATGATATAAGAAACCTTAGCATCATTTGTGAAGAACTATCCATAAACTAACCTCACGTATGGCTTTGATAAAAAAAAATTGTTTGAGATTCAGACTAAGTATCGAGCACCCCCAAAAGTTATTGTTTTTTAATATTTTATTGTAAAAATCTTAAAGCGGTTCACAGAATATGTACTGTATCTATTAACCAAGTTTCAACAGTATAATTATTGTAGTTTCGTAGAAAAGTGGCTGTGAAATACGGACCAACAGACAGACATGACGAATCTATAAGGGTTTGTTTTTACGTTTTAAGGAACCCTAAAAACGCATGTTAATTGTATTAATTTAAAATATAAACTTTCTTTAGTGTCTTTCTAATACATTTAAACGAGAAGTTTTAGTAATTATGCATGGGTTTATATTTGGGAAACGTAGTTTTTTTTCGTGTTTAAGCCAAGCCAAGCCAGGCTTCCAGGTACAACTATGCATATATACATATTTTCAGAGAAATTAAAGAGCTAAGCAGCTAAGAGATAAATCATCTTATATCATCGGGTGACGAGCGCAGTGCAGTGCTAGACAGTGATTTAGAATTTTCAAGTCCACAATTCACATAGCTGCACACATACACTGATCGTTTATGGTGAGGTGTGTTCCTTACTATCAGATGCGTGTCTTTCTCGTCCCGCCACTGTTCATATATTATAAAATATTTAGTGTTGATTAATGGTCAGTGGTAATGTATAACTAATTGAAGCATGTTATTTTTTTAGCACGCATTCAAGTCCCACAAAAGCCGCCAAAAGCAGTTTAAATAAATTTGTGTATTTAGATGAACGTTTTTGAAAACAAACATTGTTTATATCAAAATAAAGATCAGTTCAAGTAGACGTCATTAAACACAAATTTATCGGTATATCTTCCCAAATAAAAACACGATTTTTTTTTCCCCCGCCAAAAACCCGACCGCAAAGTTAATGTTGTATTTTTTCGTCATTCGGTGTAATATAGTTACCAAAGTGTGTCAAGCGGATAATAACTCCCGATTTTATCAATTCAGTAGCTTTAAAAACCAAAAGCGTTTTCAAGTGTAGATTGAAAGTGTGATTGAAAGATTGAAATTGGAAAAGTGGAGATTTAAATGATAATTATTATTACCAGCTTAGACTATTTCACTGTTGGAAAAAGATTTCTGTCCCCTTCTTCCAAATATTAGATACCAAACTACGCTTTTGATGGGTTAGTTTTTATGTTTAGATTGTAATTTTCGTTACGGCACATTATCGAAAAATTCTAAATCAATTTGACCATACTCAAAAATTGTATAGCTGTTTGGCTCGCCAAAGCCATCAAATACGGAAAATAGACTTACTAAGTAAATTCTTTCCAATTTTTCGCTCCAACTCATCTAGTGCTCTTTGTAATTCATCTTTATAGACAGGTTCTCTAGCGTCCGCTTTCGTTGTTTCTGAAATATGAATTAGCGAAGAAATTGTTTTCTTGGACTTCACTTTTATTTACCAGTTATCCTACAGCCAAACAACATTATGCAAAAAATACATCCCATATTTCCCTCCAGCTGAAGAGTACAGTAGTTCACTGGCAGACAATGAATTGGACTCTTTATGTTCAAATAGCTATTTGGTGCAGTGTTGGCCAAATTATTTTTTTTGCTAATCCCATCTATCCATATTACAAAAATAATAAAAATAAATTATGTAAAATCCACCCCGGAAAATGCCGCTAGATATAAACCAGACCATTTCATTTCTTCGAAAGACAAATGTAAAGTAAATGAAATTGATTTAAAACACTTTACGTCCAAAATATTGTCATATTTGTTTTGAGCCATTGACAATGCACTAGAGGCAAAACTAACCACACTTTGAGAACTCTTGTCTTGCTCATATAATTGTGATAAGACTAAAGTTGTTAATTATATTGTACTTACAGTGATACCAAACCGCTTTACTTGAGCCATTCTTCAGCACAAAAATCTTGTAAACGACAGTTTTCAAGCAAAAGAAACCTCGTAATAATCAATCTATTTCTTTAGAAGCTACGACACAAAGTCTCGTAAATATATAGATACTTCAAATTAATAGGAAACTTGTTTAAACTTTGGAGGTTAGAACTGTTTACGCAGTTACAGAATATTAAAAAATTATAATTATCTTCTTACTTTTCCCCACATTCACTTCTGTCTCAGGTGTAGGCGGTGGATTTGTGGCCAATGCGTAAGTTGACGGGTCTATTGGAACTGCGACTGCATCACCATCTAACTCGGTAACTTTACCTGAATTAGAAAATAACAGCTATGTAAAGACTAATTATCTATTCGAGTAGATTATATTCCCATCATTTTCCTGCGATTATAAGTAGTTATTTGAGACGTAATCTATTTCTGCGGATAAACCATCTATCTTTATTTAGAATTTGGTTAAATTGGATACAGAAACAATTGGATAAAACTACATAGAATACTTATAATTTTTTCATTTATATTATATTAGGAAGCTCAATAATTTAGTAATATTGATAAAGTATTTATAAGATAGATAATTATTTTGTTTTAGATTACGGAAAAATATGTTTAATGAAAAACATGAATCATTGCAACTTGTACTTAGAAACAAATTTAAAAACACAATTTTGACCCAAACTTTGCTTTAACAAAAATTATATTCATATTTCACGCGCATATTTAACAACTTCAATAGGCGAGACGACTAAAAACTAATTAGTCCGCCAGTTAGATTATTAAAAAATATTGTATATTTGTACCTACACGTATTTTTCCTACGTTTCACAAAGAAAAAATGACGAAGATACAGTGCTTAGAAGTTTCTTGGAACATCACGTTATGATACGATTTACGTACGATTTTTACTATATAGTGACGTCACAACCCCCCACCTCGGAAGTTTGATGATCTATACCTATGTCTGTAATTTTTTGATAATTTGGCAAAACAAAAAATACGTGTCCCTTATTTTTCCATAATCTGCCTGACGAACTAATTAGCATGGTATATTTTTTATTTCTACTCTGTCGTCATACCAATTATGTATATTGGACTTTTTGATTTAGCCTGAGGACTTTCTGTTCCCATGACTGAAACTTGAAATCTCCTTTCACATGGCCTTCCATGACACCGTGACTCCCTAGTCTAGGAAAGAGACGGAGAGGCAATTAGCCTAAATATTTAAGTGTAGAGTCTCGTATTACCCACCGCTTGAATCTACTTTTCCTTCCCTTTGCCGTCGAAGCCACAGCCACTGGCGATGACATACTAATACATCAGCACTTGGGAAAATATTGAGAAGTCCGGGATTTTAACTTGCCACTACACCATCACACCTTTTTTTGTGGGGAAATTGCCTTTACGCACCGTGAAGGAACACGGCATGTGTCAGGCACGACATTATGACGACGACATACATAATGCTCCTGCCCACTATAACCCCCACAGATTTCTCCTGCATGGACAGGGGTCAGGGTCGCAGAGTCACTTTTCGCATTCCCGTCAACGACTGGCAACTCGCACTGATTAAAAACTTTCGTCTTTAGGCACTAAGATATTTTGGACTCAAAAATTTGCCGAAGTTTCTCGAACGCTGCCCATCCGAGTTGGATTCTCTGGCCACTTAATTCAAGTTAAAATAAGAGAGGGATAAAATAGGATAGGGAGAGAGACTGAAAGCCTTGGGAAGGTTACTCGGCTGATATATCGGTCAAGTAAAAGTCTTCCAGACGAGGGTGCTCTACGAGCACTTTGAGTAGCAGAATGCTCAGTGGAAGGATAAGGGCTGCGATGCGGCCAAAGCGCCGGAATCGTGGTTATCCCTAGCCACGGTGCTGAGAGCAGACCTCTTGCAGCCGACCATTTTCGCCGTGATGCTTGACAGTGAGAGGTTGTGTCAGTTAGCGGAGCGAGAGTTGGAAGTCTCTCGCTCCTTCACTGAAGCGGAAGAAGACTCGAGGGCGAGCCTGAATGCCACTCAGGCACGCACTCCATTCTACTGGAGGGCCTGGGACGTCGGATGTTAAGGGCCGTCCGACACCCCACTTAGGGATAGGCCGCCGATAACTGACACAACCTCTCACTGTCAAGCATCACGGCGAAAATGGTCGGCTGCAAGAGGTCTGCCCTCAGCACCGTGGCTAGGGATAACCACGATTCCGCCGCTTTGGCCGCATCGCAGCCCTTATCCTTCCACTGAGCATTCTGCTACTCAAAGTGCTCGTAGAGCACCCTCGTCTGGAAGACTTTTACTTGACCGATATATCAGCCGAGTAACCTTCCCAAGGCTTTCAGTCTCTCTCCCTATCCTATTTTATCCCTCTCTTATTTTAACTTGAATTAAGTGGCCAGAGAATCCAACTCGGATGGGCAGCGTTCGAGAAACTTCGGCAAATCTTTGAGTCCAAAATATCTTAGTGCCTAAAGACGAAAGTTTTTCATCAGTGCGAGTTGCCAGTAATGGCTTCTGGAACTGAGACGTGGTCTTCAACTGTGGGCCTCATAACTCATAACGAATCTCAAAGTCGCACAGCGAGCTATGCTCGGAGTCTCTTTGCATGACAGAATTCTGCTTTATTGCTGAATTGCTCAAAGAGTTAGCAAGCTGAAATGGCAATGGGCAGGCCACATCGCTCGCAGAACTGACAACCCATGGGGAAGAAAGGTTCTCGAGTGGCGACCACGAACTGGAAGACGCAGTGTTGGACGGCCTCCCACTAGATGAACAGATGACCTCACAGAGGTCGCTGGAAACCGCCGGTTGCAGGTTGCGCAGAACCGTTCGTTGTGGAAATCTAGGGGGGAGCCCTATGTTCAGCAGTGGACGTCTTGCGGCTGATGATGAAGTAGCAAGAAACCAAAAATATAAAAAATCTAAATGTGTATGTCTGTATGTAGGTACCTTGTACAAATATCTATTAAAGTTTGTTACGAAAGTATGTGAGATATGTTTGTTTTATTTAATGTAATAAAGTGTTTATATAATATCTACTCGTATTAATTTATCATTGTGCTGTTTTATTTGCAGGAGATTACAAGTACCGTAAAAAAATGGGTTTGTGACTAAATAAACTGCCACACATAGGGATCCCGATTACGGATTACTTTACTTTATTATTTATTGAATTTAATGACGGAACGAGCCAGATGCCAAGCAGCACTCTTGCCCATCAGAGCACAATGCTATGCAGTTTTTTGCACATAAAAAATCCAAATCACTGCCTAGCACTCCCCTGTGCTTGCCACCTAGAGATATATTGTTTTTTATCTCATTGCCCACTGATTTAGGTGGAAAAATTGCCGTATAACTCTCAACACAATCTTTGCACATTATTGCTTGGTGGTAGAATAACTGGCAAAGGTGTGGTATTTCCCCATGTGGACTCTGCTAGGAGTCCTACCTCTACAAAATATTACAATTAATTATTAAATTAAAAGGTAAAATCAAGATATTTTATAAGAAAAATAAAATAGTCCGTAGAGAAAGTTGTTTAGATCAAATTAAAGTTTAGCCATTACAGTCATTGCAATTCGCAACGGCTATGGTGCGCTGCACTAAAAATATAAGGCTAAAGTTTTGTTTAGTGATATTGTGTACACTTGACACTATAGTGTAAAGATACGTGCCAATATAATCGAGAGACTGATTTTTTTTTTCACTCACTTTCATCTCTGATACGAACTGAAACAACAAAAGTTAATAGTTATTTATAGTTTTAAGTTCTTTATGCTGTAATCTGAAAAATAATATAAAATTGTTTTTAACATTGCATAGCATAAGCTGATTTTATGTTCCACTGCTGCGAATGAAGACCAGTATTACTAGAAAAAAGTTTAGGCTATAATCCATCATCATACCGCCCTGCGGGTTGGCTGATTTCCCTTTTGTCCAATATTGTTTAAGAATGTACTTTTGTTACAAGTTTTATCCTCATCGTAAGCTCAAACTGGTATCATACTAACCTATAGTTCATATGTGGATAAAAAAATACGTGTTAAAAAAACACAAGTTTAAACTTACTGTATTGAGATAAACGTTACATTGCTTTTAAATTTTTGCGTTCAAATATCATATTGAAAAGATTACATACGACTCAAGTGCGGTTCAAATTATTATTAACTCTCGATGTTTCTTTACAACAGCCACATGAGAAGACTGAAGAAAATACGAGTGGTCTCATTGGTAAATGAGGAAACATTCCTTTCCATTTCAGGTCCCATAATACAAGTAGCGTAGCCCTAATTTAGAATTTAGTTCACGCCGACCAAATCCTGATCCAACCAAATGTTTCTACTCAAGCAGTACTTGGGGGTACTTGAATACAGCAATGACTACTACTCGGGACTGGTCTTGGAATTGGCGCTAGCAAGTGCTAATTTCTGAATCCTTTCATAATAATTGAAATAAGTTCTAAGGCAAATCAATGGAAATGGAGTGGCTGAATCTGAGTATCATTTATGAACGACGGATGTCTTGCTAGAAAATATAAAAAGATTATTTTTATATGATAAAAATTGTACAAAAATTATGAATTACATACATACCCACGTTGCTTTTGTGAGGCTTGCGTAGATGAATCTTTCGTCGAGAAACTCTTCGTGAAATGTGACGTACGGGCGGTCCTTGCATGTCCACTTGTATTTCAAGTTCATGATTTGGAAATTTTTCTACAAAAACAAAATCTTAGTAAGTAAATAAAATTAGGCTTTAATAAATTATGAGTTATCAGTAAATCAGCTATACCCAAAGCAAATTTGTGAATTTTGTTAGAATTTATCTAAATCCCAATAAAAAAAATCAACTAGTCGAAATTAGTTGTTGTAGTAGGTACTTAAAACATTATTTTGGATTTAACTGTTTTCTGTCTGCAATAGACCTTCTGATAAATCGAAAATTAAAAATTACTTATCTTGAAAATATTATGATCTTACTAATATTTTAACAGCTTCAAATGTCAAAGTATTGACATTGGCATAGTTAGATTATAGGCTGTTTTAGTACAAGGGTAACTTTTGCGGAAAATTTTAAGGGAACAGGAACCACTTGGGTAAACCCGCTAAACCCTGTTTTACTCACGTTAAATGATATATAATTTTGATAATAAGGTTGGATGTAGCGTGGACGACAATAATTATTCTAGTCATTTTGATAAGATATAAGCTTTTGAAATTTATATTTGGTGTCAACTACTTTGACTGTTAAACATGCTTAAGCGCCTATTAGACTACGCGTTATTCAGCAATCGTTATTCAGACTGTCTTAGAGTCTAACTGGTCAGTTTGCTGTTACACCTGTCTGAAAAACGCGCGCTCTAGGACTTTCAATAGTACTTCATTTTCTTGATTGCAGGCCAATATGGTATTTATTAATTTAAATAAAGAATATATATTTTAAGTTTTTAAGATAAGTATAATAACAGCGAGATCAAAATTAAAATTGTGGCGGTAATTTCTGTTTTTGTGTTTTGGGTTTTCAGAGAAATTACCGCGAATACCAATGAACCAATCACGAACCAATGATATTTTAATTTTAAGACTATAGGTCAATATAAGTTTCATGTATGTCTCGGTCTAACTGTCTTTGTATTATTACACTACTCATTATTCAGACTGTAAGCCAGTAAGACTCGCCGAACCCGATCTTGCTGTCTGAATTCAGAGTCTAACAGTCTGACGCTTATTACACCACGCTACTTAGACTAAGACTGTCTGAATAACGAGTGGTGTAATAACGCCTTAAACAAGTTTACAAAATTTAAAGAAACGAAACAATATAATACCTATTTACCTGATAAAGGTTCAATGTAACTTTTGATTAGTTTGGCCACATCTCTGTTCATAACAACATCTTGGACTGCAGCTGTTAAACAATTTGATTAAAATTAAAAAGAGTGTAACTGTACGATGACGTTAAATGTTTTTTTTTTTAATTCACCTCTACGACTATAGCAACCACAAAAGAAAGGAACAAACATAAAAAATATTCTAACAAAAAACATTGCATTAATATTCGTATTCTTGTCGAAAATACAAAAACATATTTTATATGTTTACCGGTAATAAAATTGAAACAGTTGAAGTTTTAGTACGTAGTAGTTAAATACAAAGGTTGTTACTTTCGTGTGAGATTATAAAACAACATTGAAGCATGTAAAAACTCTGGATTTAACTAAAACAAATAATGTTAAACTTATGAGAGTGTCGATCTATTTTATACAAAACATCCAAATCAACAGGTTGAAATTATGACCTAAATTTCCCACGTCCACAGATTCCAAGTTGCACAGCGGGCTATGGAGAGGGCTATGCTCGAAGTATCTCAGAAGGACAGAATCCTCAACGAGCAAATTCGGCGGAGAACTAAGGTAACCGACATAGCCTTGAGGACAAGCAAGCTGAAGTGGCAGTGGGCGGGTCACATATGTCGCAGAACCGATGGACGTTGGGGAAGACGGGTTCTGGAGTGAAGACCACACTCGAGACTTCACGTGGGGCAGCCTCCCGCTCGGTGGACCGACGACCTGAAGAGAGTGGCAGGAAGCGGATGGATGTAGAGAACCGAGGACTGGATTTGGTGGCACAACGATGGACGACGGTGGACGACAACGGGCTGGCGATGATGATGATGAACTCTTTGAGTACAATACGATGCGAATATGATAATGATATTTCGCAATGCTATTTAGGGAAAAAAATGCCAACCGTAAAACTAACGATCATTAGTATAATTATTATCAAAAGAAGGAGATTTCTAGGCAAATTCAGCATGAATGGGCAACTTTAAAAAATCAGACGAAACCCTTAAGTCACGCTCTATTCCACAATGTTTGAAAACTCGACTTTCAACCAATTTGTCTTCCCCACTCTTACATATGGTGCTGAGAGCTGAGACATGGACGCTTACACAGGAGGCTATACACAACATCAGATTGGCACAGAGAGCACGGAAGGATCTATGTATGCTTGACGTCAAACTCCAAGATCATATCCGAAATACCGAGATCCGACGAAGAACGAAAGTTCGGGACGTCGGTCGGAACTAAAGTGTAGTTGGCCAGGATGCATTGCTCAACGCGCTGCTGACCTGTGGAGTAAAGTTGTTACCGAGTGGTGACCAAGGCGAGATAGGCGAAACGTCAGACGTCCAGTTGCAAGATAGGTTGAACCCGCGATAAAGATGATAGCGTCCCCCTGGACTCGATTGGCACAGGACCGAGGAAGATGGCATGAAAAAAGAGAGGCCTATACCCAGCAGTGCGATGAAAAAGGATGTGGATGATGATGATGGTGAATATAATTATTGCAATTAGTAGGTACCTACATAATATTGAATTTAAGTTACTAATGACGAAAATGTATGTTATGAGAAATGTATTCCCTAAAATCAATTAGCAAGGAAATTAATAGAACATTGCAGTAGATTCCGTTAGCGTAGACTACTAAATAACATAAATTAGATCTCATTCAAATTCAGTCAAAATAAATGATTTTGTCCATTGAACAACAGACATGGGAATCACACGTCAAAGCTTAAATACCCAAACTACTGTGAAGGTTGATCCTTATCTCGAAACTTGGATAACAATGCGGTAGTAGGTATATTATTATATCATTTTATTTCACTAAACGTTTTGGCAGTCACTTATTATGTTTTAGTAGCTGCAATGAAACATTTTATGGAAGCAATTAGTCGCAATTGACAAAACAAAAGCATTAACGAAAACTGTTTCTCAATATCTTACGTCAGCGACCAAATTCAATGACATCCGTAAAATTAACGACCAATTAACATGAATATTGCAATTAGAATTGAACATTATTTACCAATTAATTTAAGCATTGGATTTACTTTTACAAATAATTTAAGGCGATGGATGGTCACTGTATTCTGATTCAGTTGATACGTACGTAATTCTACAGTTTAGATGTTTTGAGATGAAATATCTTAAATTGTTCTCGGGATTGCGATGTATTTATATTGTATATTTGGTTTTTTTTTTCGATATTGTTTACCTACTACGTTCGTCGGTCCATAGTTTCGAAATTTCATTCGAAAACGACCATACTTTACTCGCCACTACAGTTTTTGTAGTGGTAGAACGTAGAACTGTTTGCAAAGTCCGCCTGGGGAAGTATCGTACCTTTTTCAGTTATTCTACCATTGTCAATTAGGAGTAATGTAAAATTATCACTATGTTCCAGTTTGAATGACAGTTTTTTCAGATAAATTGCAGGGTATACGGATAAACTTTCTTATATCTCTGGGTGATGAGCACACGACAGTGTTAGGTAATGATTTGGACTACTCACGTTCCAGTAGTTGCGTCTCACTGTATTGTTATGGGCAGACGTGTTGCTTACTATCAGACACAAATATTCTGCTTGTCTTGTCATTCTTTAATACAAAAATATTATATTGAAAAACAAATTTTGATTTGGGATTTCCAACCTGTAGTGAAAAGTAACCTAGATAGATAAAGGCTTTATTGGATTTAACAAAAACAAATTTTAGAATATTGTAGTTAATGGCGACCTTATCGCTAAAAACGATCTCTTCCAGGCAACCGTGGATTGGAAAAGAATAAAAAGACCAGAGTAATCAAACAAAGAGTAAATAGATGTCTTAAAAATACATAGGTAAATAGGATCCTAACTATTATTGACTCAAATAAAATAAACATACATTCTAATAGGATGTTTCTATATAGGTAATAAGTATGTATTTAAACTGTATAAGTATTAATATCAGCTATTATTATAGCTTTGCTTAGTTTGTAGTCAGATGGTGTTGTGTGTGAATTGTCTACCAATATAAAAAAAACAATACATTCTAGTACATAAATAACCTTCCTACAGTGGCAGGGCGATATGGTCGCTCAACAACAAATCCCTTTAAATATTTTTTTAAAAAACCTCACTACCTTACGCTACGATCCTTCGACGATGGTTAAGGTTTAGTTACCTTAGATTTCATTACATAGTTAGTTAAATACAGGTCAGTAAAAAAATAAAAAATTCGTCAGTTTTTTTCGAGATAAATTTGGGCTATGGTTAATTGTTACAAAAAAATCAATATTGACGGAAATTTCTCACACGTCATCTAGCCCTAACGCAAGTAAAGTTTGTATTTATACAGGCCCCTGTGACCCCCCCTACCCCCTCTTCGGACCCCGCGCATGACCATCTGTCTACCTTGATATACCATACCTACTTACGTTAAATAACGTGGAAAAACGCAAATGAGATATTGAGCTGGGGTTTTGCTTGGGACGAGATCATCTCTGGACTTTCATCAGTTTATGGATAATTCAGAAGAGGTTATTGTAGGTAAGTAGTAAGTTTGAATGTAGTGCAATTTGCATTTCGGTATACAGTAGAGGCCACCTCACACAAAATGCCATAGGTCCCATTACAAAAAAGTCTACTTTTATTGTAATTAAGATTTAGTGATAACAGCTTTGCTCAACAATAAAGAGACAGCAAGTTAACCACAGTCAATGCGGATTAAATTTAATATTAATAAAATGCCTAATACATGTTTAGTGTTTTGAATACTTAAACATTATCTTCAAATCGTTATCTTCGATCAGGAGTCATTCTTAAATTAATGAGTTCATTTATTTTTGTATGGTTAATAAATGTTTCTTCCGCAGTTGAGTCGAAGGCAAAGTTCAGGGCTGGTCTAAAAAAATGCATCTATTGTATTAAAATGCAATGACAGACAAAATTACCTACTGAGAAAAAATAGAGATGTATTAAGATATTATTAATTATGTTCATGTTTTGCCACTGAAAGGAGCAGAATAATACACGTTAGTATATTTTTAACCGACTCCAAAAAAGGAGAAGGTTCTCAATTCGGTTGTATGTTATGTTTTTTTTTGTATGTATGTTACGCGATGACTCCGCCAATTGTGTATTGATTTTAATGTATATTTTTTTGTTTTGTAGATCATACTTGAGAGATGGTTTCTTATAAATTTTATCTCAATCGGTGTGGACAAAAACTAAAATTTACATTCATTTAATCTGGACGACTTAGGTTGTTTGCATCCTCCTGTCCCATTCTTTTATCTTTTAACTGAATTTTTTATTTTTGTTTGAACAATATCCAATTAATTTAAGTTCAATTAGTTTGTTAAGGGGCGATCATTAACGTAAAGTCATAAACATAAAGTATCGTGCTGCTTTGACGTTTCATTTCGTTGGTTAAATACGTTAAATACTTATTTGACACAACAAAGTTTGGTTGGTCAGCTTTCATTGTTGATATCTCCAAAATTCATACGAAGCGATTGAGAAAGATTGAGTCTTTCTATCTTATTTGTACAATCTCTCTACCTAGTCTGTGTTTGTACAATGTACAGCCAAAGTGTTGAGAAACTAGTAAACTGCCAGTTTCATTATTTTCTTAGCGATACAAATATTCTGAAACTTTCCAAGGTCAGAGTGAAAAAGTATCTTCTACTCGTGAATAACTCGTTTGCTAAGACATCAAGTTTTCACAGTTTGATGAAAGTCAAACTACGAGTATATCGATTAACCTTTTGACCGCCAGAAATTGCATTTGCGTGCCCTGTACGCCAACGCGTACATCATAGCACAAAATTTAAAAAATCACAGACCCTATGGTTTTCAGCGACTAGTTTCGTACATTTACACATTGTTTTGCTGGGATTTTCTATATAAGGACAATTTAAGTAAAAAAAAATATCAGTACTTATAATTTTTTTATTAATCTTTTGGTAGGTATAGTGCGTTTTTTAATTTTAGTGAACTATAGACGTCGTTGGCGCTCAGTGCTCACTAGCGCTTGTCGAGTATACATATGTAGGTGACTCTGGCGGTCAAAAGGTTAATGCAATATTTGTTAAGGTAGCACTTCACAGTTTAACTGTACGCATAACAAAAGTACTTACTAGCAAACCACTACTACAGCCCCTTTCTACGAGTATATATCCATATTTTTTCTGAATGTTTTACCATCAAAAAGGACAGCGTACCAATTTCATTATAAATACAATTTAATCTTCTACTTCGTGTACGTTCGGAAAATAGAATTTAATGAGAAATCGATAACGTTTATTATTGGAGAAATTATTGTTCTCGTGGATCTCGATAGATGTCGTTATTTCAAAATATAACTCGCATTGCTGTTATCAAATGAGCACTGCGACAATCGTGAGATTTTCTCGAATGCGATAACTAATACGTACCTATATTTTTGTGACTTATGACATTACATTAAATGTATTATATAGTTTAAAGTCAAAAATGTTTGTTTGTACGATAATTATTTTTTACTCTTTCATAGAGGTACCTATAGGTAAATTTAATACTAGTTGTACCTGTTCCTATTCTTATTTTTACTCGATCTAAATACCAATTCCACCTAATGTTAGGTACATAGTACTATTAGTTTTTAATAGTAACTGGTTTGATTAGACCGACCGACCGACTACCGATAATCTATTTAGTGTGTGCTTTTCGGTGTTCGCATGTTTACATAATTGGCGGGAAAACGGCTAACTGGCTACTTTTTTTTAACAATTTGTTTACACTTGACCAATCTCTATCTCTATGACTATCTCGCTCAAGATTAAGTGACAATGCGATCTACGATGGAGCGTGCTTACCGCGTGATTTGAAGGCACCAAAATTATAACCATCGGGTAAAACCTACTCGGCAAAGCATTCCACAACATAGAGTTTTTTTTTCAAAACTACAGAATCAAACCTCTTTTTTCGAGTCTTTGGAAAGTCAACCATGAAACGATGTCGCTTTTTTAAGCTACGAGTAAGTGTGTTGTTTACGCTACGGCTTATAAAATGTGACCTTACTTGAAGTCTTATGAACCCATCACGCTCAAGGGTGTATCAATAATATTCTAACTATATCGTTTGTTTGTAAATATCGTATTTCAAATGTAAACTCATAATTTAGACTCTTCAACATTCAGCATAAGTGTTACTGTTACACTATGTTTTAAATTAATCATATCCAGTATAACGAAAACTGCAACTGCAAATTGCATTCGGTGGTTAGACACCGTTACTTTTTTCATGACAAAAATTTAACGGCATTGTCTACTGCTGCTACTAAACACAAAAACTGAAATACTGATGAAAAAAAAATTACACGGAAATTATGCAATTGTGCATGCGTATCAGTGCTATTTATGTACATGTTATTCAATGTCTAGACGAGATGTCACGATCGCTCAACCGTGACTCCCGTCCACCCTCAAATTACTTAAAAAATAAATGTAATAATCACTTGCATCCATAGTTACATCTAGATCGCAGTCAAGGTCAGTTGACGATAGTGCGTGCGGTAAAAATACTAGTGAAACATTACAGGTGTAGTGATCTTTTTTTTGAGAGCGAAATAAAATGTATTGGAGAATCGGATTCTGCACAAGTTTTGCGAAACGAAGTGAGATGCCAGAGGAGCAGTGTGCTGCACTTAAGTGAAAAGGGCGTGTGTGTGTATCGAACATTAATTAAAACAAGTATCTGTAAGTACAAACTGTTTAGTAAATTAGTGATCGTTGTAAATAGCAGATTTCAACTTCTTGAATATGCAAAAGTACGTTTTTTTTAACTAACGTATTAAGATTAAAACAATTAAATTGGATGTAATTTTTCCTGTCCTTAGCCCAAGAAAGTATGATTAAAAAGTTAGGAATAATAACTTAAAAATTAAACGGGGTAGGTAGGTATTTCTATTTAGCTTGATAAATATGGACGAATTTTGTAGTACATAATTCGAATTTTAAAGAGTAAATGGTTTTGCAAGTTTTTGTGCGCCCGTCCCCGGCCGTCGTAGGTAAGTACCTTACATGTTCATTATTAATGACGTCGTCGTGTTTATGTTTACAAACATGACCAATTGACCATACTTTTAGGCAGGATTTTTAGACAGATTCTGTAATATTGAGTTTAAGGATAAACTTATTGCACAGTTGTAATGTGCTATGATATCTAGATAGCGTATTGAAATTTTGTCAATGTAAAAAAAAAGGTATATTGCGAGGTCTATTGCTGTAATGGGCTGGTATGTTGGATATTATCCACAGAAATCTAAATATTAAGGTAATAGAAATGGCATAACTCTCAAATGACTTGCAAAACGCTTGTCGCCACATTTCCCCTACCCCCGCGATCACTACTACATGCGCGTAGTATTCAAATAGAGCTCCACTCACACACCAATAGCTGCACATAATCAACCTGGGTCTGTGATTGCACCACACACATCCATAAACGCTTATCAGTGAACCTACTAATACATTGAAATATTAACAATTTTTCACATATACGCTAGTGCTTGACAAAAATTAAAACATCGATATTTCAAAGTACGGTCCAATTTTAACATTCGATAAAGGTTATTATTGATTTCAATAATTAGGTGTATTACACTACAACAAAGTCAATATGCCTAATGCCTACCTATAAAATAAGTGAGTCACATGGGGTATACTATTGTTTCGAAAACTGAACTATGTAATTCTGACACCACATGGGCTTAGGTATAGTTGAAGAACAAAGGTTGTTGTATATTTTGTACATCGAGCAACTCGATCTTCCGCGCAAGCACGGAAGGGAAGTAGCCTTTGCTAAAAATTATTGTTCAAATCTTTCGGTCATTTCTTGATTTCGGGAGGGGAAAGTTGCACACTAGCGTAAAGCCGCACTATTTCATACAAAACATACCTGTACCGATCCATTGCCGACCATACTCACACAGCCAAATCACTAACACATAAAAAATAAAGCACCATTCACAAATCTAGCCCCGCCCTCAGTGTATTCCACGCCACAGTATATTATCAAACTCCATGGTCCACGCGGACTTGTACTTTGACAGACGGGAAACGCTGTGTATGCCTACTCCCTTCCGTGTTGCTCGCTGATTTTGTATGAAAACTAATAAAGTCTTAAAAATAAAAGCTTACAATAGATAAATACTGCCTCAGTTAATATTTATTTTGCACGGACGAACAATCGCGCGTTATAGCCAGTATGTATATACTTTTGTTAATAATTAATGAATTATGAAGTAATGTTTACCGCGAATTAAAAGATTGTACGTACGGGTGTAATGTTAATTGCGTACAATTTTTTTTATCGATTCATTATGTTACTTTATCGATAAAACTATGTAAAATTTAAAATAAAATTTTCATCGTTTATTTTTGGGAAAGTAAAATTGGACCGTCACAGCACTAACTCACAATCGCTACCTGCGGTTGTACCATGGAAGATTAGAGGTTATGACGATATCTTTAATTTTACATTACATTGCTGTTTATGCTTGTACCACTTTAGATGTTAATTAATGTATGCAGCAATGGTATGCAAAATGACGATCACACCAAAAATGTATAACAATCATAGTGAATCATTGGGCTCCGTTTATTTTATTAAAAAATACAATTATAATAAAATAAAATACCTATCGGTGAAATGTAATCTCATTATTGGTATAATTGCAAGTTGTGGAAGAACTTCCACAGTTGTTTATGCTGCATAACACAAGATGATTCACGGCAGCCGGTTCGAACAAGACTAAACTACAATTCGAGCACTGGTGGCCTACAAGTCACCTGTGCGGCGACAATGTCACGCGGTCATGCGACTTCTAGTACCTTATTATTTAGATTTCTGTGATATTATCGGACGTTGATCTTGATGGTCCCGTCACTTAATAAAATAAAACTGGCTATAAGCCTATTCAACAAGCAAGTTGTTTATAAAATCATGTCCTGGGTGCTCTAAGCATGTACATAATATTAGATATATGTATCACATTTTGACCATTATAACAAAGGTTCATATAACCCGCTGCTATCTTCTCTCCTGGCCTCGCCATTACCATAGCGCTGTAAAAGGAGAGATTTTAAAACGGGTGCAATATCTGACTAGATTAGAACGTTATTTACATTATCAGTGACAGTTTATGGGCATAAGGTGCATCCAAAATGGTTCGCGGTGGTCAGCATCGTGACCGAACGCGACCCGTTAGGCTGAACATTAGAGATACAATCACTAGGCAAAGAGGCGAATGAATACAGTATTACTGGTTGTTCATGTTGCGAGCCAAATTGAGTTGAACTAGATTTTGTTGATGTATTCAATGTAAAACAAAAGAATACAGTGGTCGGTTGGGACTAAGAAATTACTTGTAGTGACATATCATGGACGCGTCACTTCCATCTTGAAAATTGTAATAACCGACGAAAAACTACCCTAGTTACTCAAGCCGACGTGTATATTTATTATGTGTGACCACACAATTAATTATTTTTTTTAATTGACTGGACAGGGTGGGCGCCTATACCACCAAATTGGCCCGATAGTATTTATTTAGCTTTGTCTGGACGTTTACGTAGATTTCACAAAAGTTATAAAGTTTACTTAAACGTGTGAGTTTAATTTTTATGACGATTCGATAGATAGGTACACTCTTTATTGCACTTTCAAAACTTAAGATAACTTCGAAAAGTATAGTAGAAAACAGCAACCGTTGAATAAAAAGGAGTTTCACTGTAGGAAGAAAAAAAACAAGGAACAAAGTGTAAATAAATATCCTTTATTAAATGACTTGAATTACAATGTACCTACAGTATTTTTTGTATTGACAAAACGAACACGCCGTTGAGATCACCGCAGCACAGAAGATTCCCAAGACGCCTACCTAGCCTAGCACCATTGCTCCTTTGGATCAGCATAAGCAGCCCACTAAATGTTCCTACTGCTGGGACTCGGGGCCTTCTCTCGCAAGGAGAGAGTCAGGGCCATAGTCCACTACGCTGGCCCAGTGCGGGTTGGTGGATGTCACATTACTTCAAAAGATTCTAGGTACCTACATGTCGGTTTCCTCGCGATGTTTTTCTTCACCGTTTTAAGTTAGCGGCATTACGCATATGACTTCAAAAATACAGTGGTGCGCGTGGGGTTTGATCCCGGGGTCTCCGGATCGACAGTCGCCGTTCGCTCGACTAGCCCAGCCGTAACTTATTCGCCCTTTGGATCGCCAGACTAAAATTTTGGGCAAAGTAGTTTCTAGCTCTGGAATCCCTCGAAGCGAGGACCAGAGGGTTCTTAAAGAGCCTTATTTTTTTGTTTTCTATCCAGTTTCATACAAGTAATTGTACAATAAACCCAGAAATCTTTAATGGACCTTTTTACGAACATCTATTATTTATATTATAAACTAATACATATTATAATAATGACGATACAATATTGTTTTTGTAAGACCGTACATCCATATGTGATCTGCATGTATTTAATCTTTGGTGATGAGCCATTTTGCATCATCGCCAAATTTCAGAACGGCGAAGTGTTATGAATTTCATGTAGATATCTACGTAATAATACGCTTTTAACAAAAAATAGTGGGCTTATTAACAGATTTTTGAATCCTGAAACTTTGAGTATGCTCAGATGAGATAATGAGATTAGAGAGGAAGTATAATTAATTGTACATGTTTGGTATACATTAAGAATACAGAAAAACATCTTGAGAGAACAAAAATCTTCCATGATCTACTACGCGATCTTGTACTTTATGAGGTAACACCAGAGCCCTGGCCTGGCTGTTTTGTTGAAGCTACGTAACTTCAAACTTGTATGTCCTCCATTAAAATGTTACAAACACGACAAAGGGTTATTTAACGGAACCCGGTCACCCAATTTTATTTATGTACTACTTAATCTGATCCTGTTGGATCGTTTGTACCTCTAGTACTATGTTCGTAGACAGAATTTGTTCTTTCGATACCCTCCCAGTTTTTTCTATAAATTTTATACATTAATTTAAGTGGAAGCATATCATGAGCTACCCATTTAAGTGTTTCTGAAACAAAAAAAATTGTGTAAAAAACAGGAAAGCATTATTTAGTAAATCACCCCTCATGTTTAGATAGTCTGCATGAACATCCGACTACTTATCGCAGAGTATTTTATATATTGCAAAATTGTGAGATTATTTTAAATCATGCTAATTTATACAAATATGTATAATACGTACCCACTGAGCCCAGTGGTGGGCGGTTACGGGACAGCTGGAAGTTATTCTGGCTAGCTGTAATGCGGTGTACTGGAGCAGAATCAATAGGGTAAAGTTGGAATTCTGTGGGACAGAAAATATAAAGAATCTTAATATGAGCCAGGGGCCTATTTTGGTCTAATCGGGAGAACGATGACTGCCGATCCGGAGCCCGGGTTCACATCTCATGCGCATCATAGTGTTTTTGGAGTCATGTGCGTAACGCCGCTGACTTAAAACGGTGAAGAAAAACATCGCGAGGAAGCCAACATGTTCCTAGAATTTTTCGAGGTTATATTTATGTCATCCACCAACCTGCACTGGACCAGCGTGGTAGATTATTTATGGCTTAGACTCTCTCCTTGCGAGAGACTGCTCCGAGTCCCAGCAGTGGGCAACATTTAGTGAGCTGTCTATGCTTATTTTGGGCTTTACTGCTGTCCTAAGAGTTAACAACACAAGAATTATCGGTACCCTTAACATGATCATTCATCATAAAAAAATTGCAATGATTTTTTTCGAAAAATTAAAAAAAAGGACGGTCCTAAAGTCTTTCAATGATAAAAAACAAGTAATAGAAAATTGGCTGGCCTCGTTGCTTAGTTGGTAGTAAGTTTGCTGGCAAAGCCGAGGGTCGTGGGTTCTATTCACACCCAGTCCAAATATTTGTTTGCTCCATCCAAATATTTGATCTATGTCTGGGTGTATATATGAATAATAAGTATGTATTTAAAACATAAGTATTATGTCAGCTGGCAGCCATAGGTTTGGGGTCAGATGGTTTTGTGTGTAGGTACACTAAAATGTACCATTATTATTTGTCATTTACGATTTTTTTAACGTCAAGACCTACTCACTCTTACCTTATAGAATATTTAACATACCTTTAGGATTTTCTGGAATTGTGAAACTGGATTGGTGAAGTGGCTGAAAATCGTTCCGGCTCGTTTTCGAATATAGCCTCCACATAACAAAGGTTGGATGATCTTGGAAGCCTGTGAACAGAATTAAAGAGTAGTGGAATATACTAGGGTTGTATATTATCTTCAATATAACGGTAGTAGTATAGTAGGTCTTATGTGAAGTCCGCTTATGATATTGCTGGTTCAGTTGATACCTAGTGAGATAATTGACCTCTTTTCAAGCAAATGGCAATAAGAAAGATTAGTTATAAAATACATTATAATTAGTCTGTCAGTTACATTAGATAGATAGATAGATAGATTAACTCTTTATTGCACTAAATTTAAAATAAAAGACATAAAAACTTAAAGACTAAAATTAAAGTAGCAATGGGCGACCTTATCGCTAAAAGCGATCTCTTCCAGGCAACCGTAGGATGGCAAAACAGATACGAAAATAGGAAAACGGGAAGTACAAATAAAAAGAGGTGGATACTTCTATAACATTACTAAAAATAATCAACAAAAAAAAAAAAATACCAGTAACATGAATAATATATACTGATAAACCTACATAGAAATAATTGTACATCCTAATACATATAATAATTTGTATTAAAAAAAAAAATATACTAATACATACATTAAAAGTTTAAGTATGGATACACAATTAAGAGTGATTATTTCAACTAGATGACGACTGCGAAAAGTAAATTTGTTTCACATGGTCTTTAAAAATAGCAAGCGATTGAGCTTGCCTAGTAGATACAGGCAAAGCATTCCATAGCTGAACAGCCTGAAAAGCAAACGACTTGCCGTAGAATTGACTGTGTGCTGAGGGCGATTGAAGCGACAAGTTATGTTTCGATCTGAGAGGCAGAGAGTGCGCGATGCTCCAGAATGTAAACAGGTTTTTCAAATAGCGTGGGTACGAGGGGTTAAACAGTACATTATAGACAAGAGATAAAATATGAGCATTCCGACGAAAGCAAATGGGAAGCCACTTGAGCTGCATACGAAACTGAGACACATGATCATATTTGCGTAATCCAAATATAAATCGTATACAATAATTTTGAAGACGCTCAAGTTTATTTAGCTGATCTTCATTGAGATCCAGATAGCAGGCATCTGCATAGTCCAGAATGGGAAGCGGAAGAGACTGTGCAAGCGCAATTTTGGTAGCAGTTGGTAAAAAATTACGGAGGCGTCTCAACGATCCACCAGATGCAAAGAGTTTACTGCTAATACATTTTAAGTGAGGCTCCCAACTCAAAGTGCGATCAAAAATAACGCCGAGGTTTTTGACAGTTTCACTATACGGAATTACAATCCCATTAAATGTAACTTGTGGGATAGTAGCCCAGTCGACCCTGGCAATCATGTAAGGACTGCCAATTATGATTACCTGAGTTTTGGTAGGGTTAACGTTTAAGCCAAACGAGTTGCTCCAATGTATAATTTTTCGTAGATCGGCGTTAACCGTGTCAATAGCAACGTTTAGGTCAGAGAGTCGGGCTTGAGAATAAATTTGTAGATCGTTTGCATAAAGGTGGTAGGAAGAAATTAATTGTTGAGAAATAGAGTTAATGAAAATAGCGAAGAGAAGTGGTGATAGCACGCCGCCTTGAGGAACACCAGCATGTGTACTACACCAAGACGATAAAACATCGTCGAGGCGAATACGTTGCCGGCGTCCAAACAAGTAACTATGAAACCAACTAATTACTGACGGCGATATGTTAATGGAGCGTATTAGTAGCATTATTAGTTGTACATTTTTTTTTTTCGTTGTACAAACAAAAAATGAAACATATTTATTATTTACAGTGCTTAGAAGTTTCGAATGACGTCACTTCATGGTACAATTTCTACGAAACAGTGACGTTACAACCTTCACTGCAGTAGTTTGATGACCAATAACATTTATCGATTATCAATAATTTATTAAAACAAAAACACGTGTCCCACAATTTTCCTTAATCTAGCTGACGGACTTATTAAAACGGTATTTATTATTACGGAAAATTAACTATTTTAAATTATCGTGATACAAAAATCAACACTGTTGAAAGGCAATGAAACTTTTTTTTTTAAACAAACATTTTAGTTTATGTGTTTTCCAGACTATAATATGCTTGTGCTTCCAATTTCAATCCGATCCGTTCCAACGTTATTGAGCAACGTACATTCAAACGTCTTAACATTCGCATTAATAAAATGAGATGGATGTGTATTTTTAACCGACTTTAAAAAAAGTAGGTTTCTCAATTCGACCGTATATATATATTTTTTTTGTTGATAAATAGACAATCTCCTCATTAGGTAATGAAGGCTAAAATTATATACATTTCTACATTTTGTGAGATACGACACAGATATAAAAGCAGACACAGGGTTAAATTCATAAACAATTCATTGAAAAATTAAAACTTTTACCTGGATAAGATTTTCTTTTTAAAACGCACAACAATGGCGAGTTTGGACAATGTATGAACACAGTACTTGATACAAAAGTCAACACTGTTAAGAAAGCAAGGAAACATTTTTTTACGGGAACAAACATATTTGAGGTAGTCAATCAATTAAAATTTATCTCAATTGTAAATATGCATTTGTAACTTAATGACAACCCCAATCCCGTAAAGATACAAAGGTACGATTCTCAGTTTTTTTTTCGCTAAATAATTTATTGCTATTTCACAGATTTTAATGGGAGTAAATAACACACAAAACATAAACAACCGCGAACTACAGTGCTACTAACGATCTGACATTGCATTCGATTATTATTATTCATTAGAATGAGAATAGGAGGTATTGGTATTCTTTGGGATATTTTCTGAGTCAATAAGGTAAATATCGTGAATATGATTTGTAATCAAGCAATAATAAATAACTTAAATTAATTAAACAGGATTAGACAGAACAAATATTTATATTAAGCCGTTAGTATCTTTTAAAGTTACGTCTGGTCTAGTCGGGAGAACGGTGACTGCGAACCGGAGCCCCCGGGTTCAAATCCCATCCGCATCACTGTCGAAGTCATATGCGTAACGCCACTAACTTAAGACGGCGAAGTAAAAAATCGCGAGGAGGTTTCCTGACGACATCTACCTAGAATCTTTCGAGATCATAAATCATCCACCAACCTGGGCCGGCGTGGTGGATTATGGCTCTCTCCTTGCGAGAGAAGGCTTTTAGTCCCAGCAGAGGGTTAGTGGCTTGCTTATGCTATGAAAGGCCTTTAAGTACTCATTATTTTCGATAAATTCCACTTCTTTCTTTTTATAATTAAGTATGTACTTACAACTAAAACGCGACGCTTTCGGCTTAGGACACGTGTTCTCCGTAACCCCTTATTCGAGCTCTTCTTACCTACATGACATAAAGTTGCGCAAATGGAAAAACTTATCAAGTAGTGCTTACCATATAATAACTCATCATTATGATTTGTTTTTTTATATGAGTCCAACCAAGTCTAATTTTCACTAAAACAAAATAAATCAGTTTCAGACAATAAAGCTGGTAGAATGGTATTTTTAAACCGTGTTTGTTTATATTATGATCATCTAAAAGTAATTAATTTGTTTCAGGCTGTCCACAGGGTACTACAATTTTCGAAGGGAGCTATGAGAGCTTGACACAAAGCTCCAAAACCGCGTAAGGAACATTTAAATCCAACGTTGCAGGTTGCAACGTTGTTTCCAACGTCCTTCAAATTGAATTGGGTCGATTTTGCTTTTATGCGGAGTTTTTTTAAATTATCAGTCACGAGACGACGACCAGGACATTAATATATATGCCTGATGTTGAGCAACTCGCATACCTATAACACCATAGTGTAACGCAGCTATTGGAACATGCAGAATCTGAATCATTACCTAGCACAATCTCTGTGCACTGTAATTTCTCAGGAAATATTGTCTTTCGAACCAAAACACAGTGATGTTTGTCCATCACTGCTTGGCGGTAGAATAACGGGCAAAGGTATGGAATTTCCCATCCCTACCATTCCCATCGCTACCACTCCCAATACCTATGATGGCACATAAACCAAAACGTGGACAGATTATAGGCCATAACAGGAAAAACGAGCGTTCGAATGTCCGCCGTCAGGACGTCTCGACGACTTGTGGAAGATCTCGGGTCACACCGAAATGAGATTAACGCAGGATTGGGACGAGTGGCTTATATGAAGAAAGTCTCAAACATACCAATTAAAGATATCGGGATGACAATAATTATTATTACAGAGCAATGAACTCATTGGACACGAGTTCGGTGTTGTCCTGGTTTATCTGGAGACCAATAATTATTCAATAATTATTACCAATTTATTTATCGTAGCGGTAGGACTCTTGGCAGAGTCCGCCTGGGGAAGTACCACACCTTTGCCAAATATTCTACCGCCAAGCAGTAATATGCAAACATTACTGTGTTCCGGTTTGAAGGGCAATGATTCCAGAGAAATTACAGGGCTTAGAGACATAATATCTTAGATCTCTGGGTGACGAGCGCAGTGTAGTTCTAGGTAATGATTTGGACTATCATGTTCCAATAGCTGCGTGTTACTGTGCTGTTATGTAGCAGGCATGTTGCTTACCATCAGGCACATGACCTGCTCGTCTCGTCACTCTATGCTATAAAAAAAAAAACTTAGAAGCTAGGCATCCAGCATCCATAACAAGCTCTCCAGAGATTCAACAATTATGACGAAGTCGTTCGAATTCGAAGTTTCTGTAGTGGTAGGACTCTTGGTAGCGTCACAGATATCTACCTATAATATCTTAGATCTCTAGGTTACGAGCGCAGTGCAATTTTTAATAGATAATTCATGACGATTTGGACTCTTCATGTTCCAATAGCTGTGTGTCACTGTGCTGTAATGTGGCAGGCATGTTGCTTATCATTAGGCACATGTCCTGCTATCTATAAAAAAACATTATCACGACGTTGTAGTTGAGAGATAAACTCACCACCGATGTTAACTCCATCGTCCAACCAGACCCAGGGTTTTAAACATATTCTCTAGTTCGTTTGAAAACCACTTTCAGGGAAAGCCCCTATATCCTCTTGTCTCACGCCTCGATACAGATAAGCATGAAGTCAGGCAGTGTCAACCCACAATAGAGAGGAAAGGAGATATTTAATCATAAAATGATCTCAGAGCGAGATTATCGATGACTTTTCTCTGCTGTTATGGACAGTTTTTAGTAATTCAGATGAAATGGCTTTTGTTTCGAATATATTTTATAGTAATAGGTTATTATTTGTCTAAGCTGTAGTCATAATCATAGTATTTTCTTTTTTTTTATTGGATAAAACTATATCTACTATATATGGGTTTATATGCATTTTACTCATATATCTGAGTTTCTTTTAATCTGATAATACGGTCTGTTGTATTTTCTGAATATTTATGTACTTACGGGTATATATATATTCTAAATTTATTAGTATATTTTACAAATATTGTATGTAATAGTATGTAATCCCCATTAGTATGTATGTTTATTTATTTACTTTTTACTATATGTCACTACATTTAATCGTCTTATTATTCTATTTAGCACACCCCGCTTTTTATTACTCCTACAAACATTTCCATCCTAAGGTTGCCTGGAAGAGATCGCTCTTAGCGATAAGACCGCCGATTGTAACACTAGTTTTTGATTGTTTTTCTTTTGTTGTACTGTTTTGTTTTAGTGTGTACAATAAAGATTATCATTCTATCTATCTATATTTTCACCATTCAGTAGATGTTAACTGAAGGTAAACCTAATTTACCTTCAGTCGCTGTCGCAGTCGCTGGAGGATCTCGGTGCTATGTTCAGGGACCTCAGTAGAGTATCCCAACAGGTAGGTTTGAGGATGAATATGGACAAGACGAAGGTCATGTCAAATGTTCATGTCTCACCTGTACCGGTTATTGTTGAGAATACCACACTCGAAGTTGTTGACTAATACGTCTACCTGGGTCAAAAGATCCAAATAAGTAGATCCAACTTCGACAAAGAGGTCCAGCGAAGGATCCAACTCGGATGGCCAGCGTTCGGGAAACTACGCACATCTTGGAGTCCAAAATGCTTGAAGACGAAAGTCTTCCATCAGTGCGTGTTGCCAGTGATGACTTATGGAACTGAGACGTGGTCCTTAACTGTGGGCCTCATAACAAAACTCAAAATCACACAGCGAGCTATGGAGAGAGCTATGCTCGGAGTCTCTTTGCGCGACAGAATCCGTAATGAGGATATTCGCAAAAGAACGAAGGTAGCCGACATAGCTCGAAGAGTAGCTAAGCTGAAGTGGCAATAGGCAGGCCACATCGCTCGCAGAACTGACAACCGATGGGGAAGAAAGGTTCTCGAGTGGCGACCACGAACCGGAAGACGCAGTGTTGGACGGCCTCCCACTAGATGGACAGATGACCTCACAAAGGTCGCTGGAAACCGCTGGTTGCAGGTTGCGCAGGACTGTTCGTTGTGGCAATCTAGGGGGGAGGCCTATGTCCAACAGTAGATGTATTGCGGCTTATGATGATGATGAAACCTAATTTTAACTTTACTAGCATAAAATATCATACATCCGAACATATAACTTCCTCCTATTTGGAAATGAGTAAACAGTGAAAAACAACGACATGGGGAATATAGTTTTCAAAGAAAGTGTGTGGTACTCTGATAGTAAAACTGTCGTTCCCTGAATGGTGCGTGGAAATGCAAAAAATGTTCAATTACGCATTCAGAAACAAGAACTACCTATCTAGTATCAAACAATAATAAGACAGTAACGCCACCCGATAACGTTAAATAGTGATTGGGAGGACTATAGTATCATTCAGAGCCGTGTAAGGTCACATCACGCGTCCCAAATAGTGGTTTTCACGTGCTTACTTGTGATTTTGCTCTCTTGCTCTCTAGTAGTTCAACCAATATTTCAGTTTTGAAACATAGTTTTAGTGGTGAAAAAGTAGTTGATAGCAAACTTGATAGTTTCTGAGGAGCAAAGGCAAAAGCGAAGGCAAAGGTATATTATTTTTAAAACATAGCCACGACACATTGGCTTGGTACGGCAACGGCATCGCGATGTCGTTACAATAGCATTAAATACATAATAAATATCGTTAAAAAGTATCAAATCACTTTGGCCGGCATGTTCGAAGCTGCGGTACGCTACAGATAAGGTAAATGGCTCATACAATTGTTAGAATGGGAGGCACCGAGCCTCTTATGTTGAGGAAGTGATACCTAATGGGCCCGGGCAGCCACCGGCTAGACCAACATGGTGTCAATAGCACCGTTTGCCCAAAACGGAACACAGAGAGCTCCAAATAGCCAATTCTCTTCGCTAGAACTCTAATTTGTAAACTACAAGGGGCCAAACAGTAACTCAGTGGAGGTATTTAACCGCCTTCGGAAAAGGAGGAGGTTCTCCATTCTGTTGTATGTGTTTTTTATTGATGTTAAGCGAAAGCTCCGCCAATTGTGAATAGTTCTTTTTTGTTTGGTAGATCATAGTCTAGAGGTTGTCATATTTACATTTTATCGAAATCGGTGTGGTGGTTTTTGAAATATCTAGATAACTTATTATAGTGATAGCTTCTCATGAAATTTTATCGAGTTTCTGATTTAACTTTGAAATTGAAGTTAGTTCTTCTATTTTCGGCGAAAAAAAATAATACTTCAAAAAAAAGAAAAATGTTTTATAATTATGTTTGCCAGGAAGAGATCGCTTTTAGTAATAAGGTCGCCAATTGCTACTTTATTTTGTTTTGTTATAAGTGACTTTTGTTTATTTATTTTTTTAGTTAAGTGCAATAAAGAGTTAATCTATCTATCTATCTATGTTTAGAATGTTTGAAATTTAAAATATTACAAAGATTTCCACACAATACTACAGAACACTAACTAAAATCAAAAGTCAGCACATCATACATATACTTTGTTTTTATTATCATGTACATGAGTACAAATTATCTCTTTCTTATCGGTTTTTTTCTGGAGAAAGTGACGTTATCAAGATATCTTGCTCATTTCTTTCTAGTTCATTATACTCTCCCGAACATTTTTTGCAAAACTTACACACTCAGATTCGCGCTTACATGCTTATAGTGAATTTACTTTTTGTTATATACTTCGAACATAATTATACAAATACATACTCGGTATTTCCACATGGGCAGCGATGTGCGAATGTGGAGAACTGTTTGGTGACTATGTATATTGCATATTGCCATGTTAGAGTTTCTTGGTTAGACAAACATCTGCATAAAATAAATAATGTCCTTAATTCTAACATCAAACAAGAACATTTTTGCAACAGGCCTGATATCCTTATAACTTTTTAACTATGGTTAAAAATCAAAACAACATCGTAGATGACCTGGACGGTACCGGGACTATTCCGTGTAGGTTTACAAGCGATCCATCAATATGTTCTAGCTTACTACAATACGATTGCAGTTACCTCAGTAAAAAGCTAACAATTTTGTCGATAAACATACGCAGTATTCAGCAAAACTTTGATAAATTACTTGTTTTCTTGAGTAATTTTGATATTCAAATTGACATAATTGTTTTGACAGAATGTTGGACCAAGAATTATGCACCACCCCCCTTGGAAAATTATATGATGTATTATACAAAAGAAAACTACAATCAGAATGATGGGGTAGTGGTATATGTTAGAGATCACTTTATGATTAATGCATATGAACCGGCTATGATTGAAGGCAATTGTATGGTACTCGAACTAAATAATCTCTATTCAATAATCTGTACTTACCGTCCTTGTTGCTTTAAAAATTCTCATAAATACTTAGAGTCATTGGACAGTATCATATTTAATTTGAAAGTAAGAACTAATATAGTACTGGCTGGTGACATAAATATAAATATTTTACCGGAAGCAGAAAACTCAAAAAGCACATCCGAGTATTTGAACTTAATGGCTTCACACGACCTGCTGCAAGCTGTTAACTTACCAACCAGGCAAAAGACGTGCTTGGATCACTTCATGGTAAAATCACAAAATAAATGGCAGTCACTCGTTTTCGATGAGTTTACTGACCACTCTCCGATATTATTGTCTATAGATACATCACAACTTAAAAGAAATATACCAATAAAATTTAAAAACACTATTAATCAACATGGTGTAAAAGAAACACTGGCTAAACTACGCTGGGATGAATATTATACTATTAACGATACTAATATTGCTGCCTCTTACTTGGTGAGTACAATCCAATCAATTATCCAAAAGAACAGTAGTGTGACGAAAATTCCGTCAAAATTTAAAACCTTAAAGCCTTGGATAAATACTGGCATAATCAAATGTATAAGAAAACGTAATTATATGCAGAAACAATCTAAACTCTATCCAAATAACGACGAACTTGCCTCCAAATACAAAAAATATAGAAATATGTGCAACTTACTCATAAAAACACAAAAACAAAACTACTATAAACAACAACTAGAAATCTCAAAGGGCAATATGAGAAATACATGGAAGATTATTAAAGACCTCTCAAACTACACAACAGAAAACGTTTCATCGAATCCTCTATTAAGTTTAAAAAGTAACCCAAAACAGTCTCTAAATCAGGTTAACAAATATTTCACTACGATAGGTTCTAGTTTGGCTCTTAACACTTTAAATAAATTAAATAAAACAGATACAGAGTTGGCAGCAAATGTATCAAAATTACAGGATACGCCGTTAAATTCATTGTCTCTATTTTTAACCGATGCAAAGGAAGTGAAAAATATTATATCAAACTTAAAAAGTAATAGTTCTCCTGGACACGATCAAATCCCGACATCTGTAATAAAAAATTGCTCTACATATATTTCCCAACCACTGGCTTACTTATGCAATCTTAGTTTCACTTCTGGAATCTTCCCTAATGTACTTAAACAGGCCATTGTATCCCCAATTTTCAAAGCAGGCGACAAACTATTACCTTCAAACTACAGACCGATTTCTTTATTATCAGTAATATCTAAGATTCTGGAAAAAATTGCCAATAAACGACTTGTGTCATTCCTAGAGAAAAATAGTTTGTTGGCAGAAAACCAGTATGGCTTCCGTAACAAAAAATCGACTGAAGATGCTGTATTAAAATTGTCGTCTTTGATATCATCATACTTAGATCAGGGACAGAAATGTATTGGTGTGTTCCTAGACTTACAGAAAGCGTTTGATACAGTATCAATTCCTATTCTTTTGGCTCGTTTAAATGGCGTTGGTGTGAGGGGTACTGTTCATGACTGGTTTACCGATTATCTTACTAACCGTTTGCAGCAAGTGAGAGTAGAAAAACAACTAAGTGACAACGAAAAATGTAACTACGGAATTCCTCAAGGTTCAACGCTAGGACCGACCCTGTTTTTGATTTATATCAATGAGTTATGCAAAATTAATCTGAAACACGCTGATATCCTGATGTTTGCCGACGATACGGTATTGTTGTTTCATGACAGTACGTGGGAAAAGATTTATAAAAAAGCTGAGACGGGACTGTCTCAGATCATTGCGTGGTTGGAAGATAATCTACTCTCTCTAAATACAACCAAAACAAAGTATCTTTCATTCCGGAAAACTGATGCATCCAAACCATCATTTCATACTAATAATAGCATCAAGGCTCATACATTCCCATGCAATCGGTCTACCAATCGAGCCAGTTGCAACTGTAACACTTTGAGTAATCCAGAAACGATTCGGTATCTGGGAGTGATATTTGATAGTAAACTGACCTGGCCAAACCACATCACGACCGTATCAACTCGTACAAGAAAACTTATACATGTGTTCAAATCATTAAAACATGTTGTCAACCAGCCCCTACTTTTGCAAATATACAAATCATTGGCAGAATGTGCGATAGGCTACTGTATAACCTCTTGGGGTGGTGCAGGTAAAACTAATATGTTAATGGTAGAGCGTTCACAGAGAGCCCTACTCAAAGTCATACTGAACCTTCCATACAGATTTCCAACTGACGAATTGTACAGATGTAGTGAAATGTTAACTGTAAGAAAACTCTATGTTTATCACAGCATCCGCAGATATCACAGAGAGGTTGTTCCTCTTCTTCCGAAAACCACCAAAAGAAGAGACACGTGTCCTGTCCCACCTTACAATAGTGAAGTTGGCTGGAGAGATTTCTATCATTTGGCACCGATTTGGTACAACTTGCTCAATGCCAAGGTAAAGATTAAAAGGTTACTGCAATTTAAACTAAAAGTAGCGACAAAAGAATGGTTGCTGAACCAAACATACTATGAAATAGAAAACGTCTTAAAAAAGTTCCAATAACCGTATTAACTGTGTTATCTGAAATCATCATAAATCAGAAAGTACATCCGAAACAAGCATACATGATCACAAACACACACCCTCTCTCACGCACCCTCACACGCACACAAACACCCTCTCACTCAAAATCAAGGTTATAATATGTATATAAAATGTTAATTATGTTTTATTTGTGTAAAAATGTTTAGATACGTTACATGTTTTTTTTTACCGTAGTAACTAACGGAAGGCACTGCCTTTTGCAACACAGTATTATGTACTAAAGCAAAAGGTAGGGTTCCTTGAAATTGTAACAGCTAAGTTGGTTATGAAATAAATTATGTTTTTTTTTTTTATGTTTTAGAATGAGATACTTGTGTTCCACAATTTATTGAAAAAAAAGGTTGACGAATGTAAAATTTAAGTTTTAATGAAGTCAATCTCGTTAAAATATTTTTTTCTCAATCATTGGTTGTAATTGCTAATCTTATGTCAATTATTTTATTTAAGCTCAACTCTTGATTATTATGTCATTAAATTTGCTGTAATTTAATGACAGGAAATAATTCATCGTATTACTGTATTCTCGCTGTAATTTAATCAAAATGCGGTATCGTTCATATGTGCAGTAATTTATGATATAGTTTCTTGTACAACTACACTAATTATAATTATTTATAGATCGTATTATGCAAACATATTTCTAATTGCATAAAACAAGCAGATTACTAATTGTAACTAAATCAAAGAAATCAATTATGTGGAACAGTGCCAATTAGCCATTACTAGAATTTATATCGAGGAGTTGCTACGTAGATATAACTCCATACTAGTTTTTTTTTAATTGCACACACACAACAAATAATTGGAATACTTGTACATACCCTGCATTAAGGGTGTAGCAAACAGTGGTTTTTGCTTTTTTTTTTAATAAAGAGTGACGAGACGAACAGGACATGAGCCTGATGGTAAGCAACATGCCTGCCACATAACGGAACAGTAACACCCAGCTATTAGAACATGAAGAGTCTAAATCATTACCTAGCACTGCACTGCGCTCGTCACCCAGAGATATAAGATGTTTTATCTCTAAGCCCTGTAATTTCTCTGGAAACATTGCTCTTCAAACCGGAACACAGTAATGTTTGCACATTACTGCTTGGCGGTAGAATAACTGGTAAAGGTGTGGTATTTCCCCAGGCGGACTATGCTAAGAGTCCTACCACTACAAAATCTAATCTAATCTCAATTATGGTATATCTAAAAACGTATCAATCAATTTAGTTTTAATATTTAGCTAGTATTAAGTACATTGCATGTATTTATTTTTCGTAATTGTTATATTGTACACAAACAGTTATCTAATAAGTGTTTAAATATGTATGATTGTAGTGTTAATTAGATTGTAGAACGATTATTGGTAATCATTATAATTTACATTAGATTAAATGATACTATAACAATAAGTTATCTCTGAACATCAATCGTGCTGGTGGTCGAACATACACAAAAAATACGTGCGTCAAAAAAATAACAGACATTGACAGCAACCTCCGAAATCTAAAGGTGCGCTTACACGAGGGCAATAATTGCTCGGCGACACGAATGGACCGATCTGGAGCAATTAAACGCAATTTCGGCAATTATTTCGGCAATATTGCTTCTAATTGCTCCAGATATTTCATATTGCTCAATGTCGCCGATACGAATTGACGAATATCCAATGGGCTTGGAAATTCCTAGCAATTTTTGTATATATCTCATTCGCACTTGTTTGTTATGCGGCTTACCGTCTTGCTTCCGCGGGGCGAGCGAGAGGTCGGGTGGCGCTACAAGCCGCCGCAGCAAGAACAATGTCGTCCATAGCGAGCGAATACTGAAATGCTCGTGTAGGACAGTATTGCCTAGTTGATGAAGTTGCGCAATATCGCACAATATTGTATTGCGCAGTATTAATACTTGTTACCGTTGCCATAAATTGCTTGATGTAGTCGTGACGTCATAGTTGACGAGTATTGACTGGAATTGAGCAATTTTAGTCGCCCGTATAAGCGCACCTTAAGAGAGATAAATTGAACTAAAAGTTGAATATAAACACTGGAGCTGCGTAATTTAGGAGTAAAATTCAGGAGTAATCTATCGCGTTAGGTGGCAATCAAAAATAAGTTTCACTATTAGTACATGATTATTAACTATAGGCTTTATTGTAACCTTTCAATCAACCAATCCATCATTTTTATTTCTGAATATTCATATTTCTACATTATTTCACTATGAGTAATTGAGTATAAACGATAAATTTTGACGCCTAATTTTTAAAATTAAAATACTATAACTTTGAGTTTTCTCATGACCACAGCGGCCGTCGTAACGCTGTCAAAACGTACTGAAATAGTAATTGAGATCGCAGTAAAGTCCTCTGTAGTATTTTCAAGTAAAGTCTAGTGTTTGTTTCTTCGCAGACAAATAATTCTTTGCTAAAGCGTCGAGAGATTGCATGGAAGATGGACCACGTGCCAACGCTTCATTAGTCGGGTCAGGCGAAGCGACACCTTGCGCGCTAATGCTGATGTGTTCAAACGATTACTGGACCGCTCTGTCTTGTACAGGGTGGCTTCTTCCTATTCAAGTCAACGTTCTATTTGATTGAACCAAAAAAAGTGTGGCTGCATTGTGTGAAAGAGGACATAGATAGGAAAGGAATAAACTCAGATTTGACGAATGATAGCGGTCCAGTAGGACCGCTCTGTCTTGTACAGGGTGGCTTCTTCCTATTCAAGTCAACGTTCTATTTGATTGAACCAAAAAAAGTGTGGCTGCATTGTGTGAAAGAGGACATAGATAGGAAAGGAATAAACTCAGATTTGACGAATGATAGCGGTCCAGTAGGACCGCTCTGTCTTGTACAGGGTGGCTTCTTCCTATTCAAGTCAACGTTCTATTTGATTGAACCAAAAAAAGTGTGGCTGCATTGTGTGAAAGAGGACATAGATAGGAAAGGAATAAACTCAGATTTGACGAATGATAGCGGTCCAGTAGGACCGCTCTGTCTTGTACAGGGTGGCTTCTACCTATTCAAGTCAACGTTCTATTTGATTGAACCAAAAAAAGTGTGGCTGCATTGTGTGAAAGAGGACATAGATAGGAAAGGAATAAACTCAGATTTGACAAATGATAGTGACAAATGGAGGAAACGTACATGTTGTAGCGACCCCACATAAAGTGGGATAAGGGTAGGCGAATGATGATGATGTTCCATTTGATTTTACTCTCCTAGACTTGTCACAGTGAATCCCCAAGGTTTGTCTGAATGTATCGTTACTATATCGGGTGGCTAAACCAATATGACAACTGTAAATTATTGAGTGTATTTCTCGTATGTTTTATAAATGATCTACTTACTCGTCATGTTCATGTTTTAATAACTACGTGGCACTATATTGTTATGTTTTGGCGTTTTCCTTACCATCAGGTGCATAAAATATTATTTTTTATTATTACTAAGAGCCCATTGTGTCCCAGTGTTGAGCAAAGGCCTCCCTACCCTTCTTCCATTTTTGTCTGTCTTGAGTCAAAGTAGTATTTTTTTCAAATTATAAATACATACCTTATATATACTTAATTGTTTACGAGAGCTACATTTACAACGAGATCAAAAACTTCTCCCAATTGCCCCAAGTTTTTACGTTATAAGAGAAGTGTCTCGTGATCTGAATACCACTTTTCAATTTACGAAAAAGTCCAGCGAATTGAGTTATAATTTACGCATTCCAGTTCTTTTCTTACATAAATCACACACCCTGTAATAACGTGTCGTTAATGTAAACACCTTGGGTCCATCGACGGAAAACAAGCGTCCTTTTTAATATGTGACATTAACTGCGGAGATTCTCTTCGATTTTCGCCATCGGTAATTATGAATTTACGATAAATGGTGCGGTGCGTTTTCTGTTCACTTGACCAAACCAAAACATCTTTAACGCAAAATCAGTTCCAAATTGATACTTAAGATTAAGGTGCTTGAGTCGCTTTTGCTTGTGCATTGTGTTGGTGTATAGGTCGTTTTAAGTTATAATGCTCTCATTTCCAGATTGTTCCAAAAGATAGGTAGAAGCCGCATGCAAAATACTTCCCCGTTGAGATATGAGGAGCGTCCAGAGACGTATATTATTCAAAGTATCTGTGAATGCCACACACGTTGCTTCCATACGAGACTAACGGCCTAACTAGCCTCAGATGCTTAGTTCTAGTAACTTCTTAAGATAGATTTAGCTTTGTGTTCTCCCGTACTTAGAAATCTTAGTTTTGGAATGATAAGACTCTTTGGAGTCCTGGCGAGGATATGCCACACCTTTCCTGTTTATTCTATCGCTAAGCAAATAATGTGAAAAACATCCTGTCTTCCGGTTTCAAAGACAACATTTTCAGAAAAACTGCAGGGGAAATGTTTTTTTGAAGTGAAAACTTCTTTAGGCGCGCCTAGACACATTTTTCATGGGCTGTGAATTGAACTCATTCGTCACGCTCGGGTATGATAAGAAAGCTTCGGGTAAACTCGGGACCATGGCTATTGGCCATCTAGAAATACGTCAGCCAATGGGAAATGCTGAAAGGGCGTGGACAGGCCATCATGGCATGGCCATCTAGAAACGCATCAGCCAATGGGAAATGCTGACGCATTTCTTGATGGCCATGCCAAGAAGCTACGCCCTCCGGTTATACCCGTGTAGTTTCCAAGGTAAGCTATCAAATTCTGAGTCATAAGTTTTCACTTCTATCGGCAGTTCCTATGACTGACAATTTTTTTTTTATATGTGAAATACAAAGCCAAATATCTTCGTTTCGATATAGTTTAGAGAAATGTGTTAATACTACTAGTATTATTTCTCACTTTATCCTGTTCTTTCAAAATATGCAAGTTTCATTACTGGCCGCTCAAATTTCTAAACGACGACTTTAGCCAAACCACTTTCAACCCGATCCGTTCCCAGAAGTTCCGACGTGATTGAGCAACAAACATCCTAACATCAAAACATCAGAACATTCGCATTTATAACATTAGTAGGATTACCATTAAAAGCCCACTTTTCATTGACAAACTTTCCTAAACACCACCTTATCGCTCAATCGTTCATCTCATTAAGCGCCCAAAAGACCACCATGTCGGAAGCGGAACCACCCACATGCCTCACGAACGGTCTATCTCTAACAATCTTAATTATAAGCGTGTCGATGATGATCTAAAATTTTCTGCCGTAAAAGGTCTATAAAGAGTCGCTAAGTGTACGCAGAGAGGAGATTGCTGGGAGGTTGTCACGACTGGCTACGGGCATCAGACACTTCTGTGGAACACGTGCCGTTCTGTCGTAATAGAGATGATGAATGGGTCAAAAATATACCATTCTAATTACCGTCAGGTTGATTTTGAAAAAAAAATGGAACACGTATTTTTGTTTTATCAAACTATTAAAAATCGACAAAGATATAGACCATCAAACTTCCAGAGTCTGGTTGTGACGTCATGTCTACATAAAAATTGTATATAGATGTGACGTCAGTCGAAACTTCTAAGCACTATATCTTCGTAATTTTTTGTTTTCGAAACAAAAGAAAAAATACGTGGACAATATTTTTAATAACCGAAATGGCGGACTAATTAGCTTTTTTTATAGTCACCATGCCTATATAGTTAGGGTTTTAGGTTCGACGTTCATGATGACCTAGTAGCAAAAATATGTACCTTGACCATCGTGACATCATAGGTTTGACTCGCGCCTATATTTTTGACTAGCTAAACCGTGCGCGCGTTCCTACGCCATCTATAAAAAATTGGTCCTACCAATTCGAATTTTGAACAAATTCGGTTACCTTAGGTTCTAATGACGCAACCTTCAAAAGATAAACACATGCTGTCACGACAAAAGCTCTCAAAAAGCAATATTTTTTTCCCGTTTTTGTTACATTTATCATTCATGCTTCGCTCCTGTTGATAGTAGCGTAATGTTAAATAGCCTATAATAGCCTTCCTCGATAAATGGATTAACCAACAAAGAAAGAATCTATCAATTCCGACCAGCAGTTCCCGAGATCCTTCAAACAAACAAACAAACTCTTCAGCTTTATAACATTAGTAGGTATAGATTATTTTTCCAACAGCAGGTGTATACATTTATAATCACTAAACAGTACTTTTGTGATAAGAAAGATAAGCTGTGGAATGCATTGCCTGAGTAGGTTTTTCCCGATGGTTATAATTTTGATGTTTTCAAATCGAGAGTGAATTTGTTTCTACGCTTCATTGTAGACCGCTTTGCCGCTTAACATCAGACGAGATGACAATCAAGTGTAAACTTATGTTAAAAAAAAAGAAACTAGTGTATTCCGAAATAAACATGAATTTTGAGAACTATTCTTATCCGCCAACCCGCATTTGACTCTTTAGATAATAGTGTAAGAAAGGTAACCAGGGCAAGAGTTTCAACAGCAAGAGTGCAAAATGGATTTTGTGCTTATGTGAAGTTTTAACAAACTTGGCAACATTTTAAATAACAGCGTAGTGTAATCCACGTAGTTGAAAAAGCTGTCTGTAAAAAGCAAACACGCCCTACTGGACTGTTATTGATGAAAAATGGGCAATACTCTAAACGGAGCATGAACACGAAACAGGAAAACCATAAGTATTACAAGTGCTGAATGTTGTCATGTGTGAATAAAATACTTAATGACTCACCAAACAACAAACTCACTAATAGTTGAGTTTTACCTCAACAAACAAAATCTACTAACATATACTAACATACAATGGCCCTATCCTTACACTGTAAAAAATTACCAACTAATCAAATTGACTTCGAAAATTAGCATTAAATGACTTAATTTAATAAATGACTTACTTTGTTTGAAGTAACTGCAAATTCATCATTAGACGATAGTCATTCGTTAACAAGAGAACTGCAAGAAACCATAAGCGAATTACAACGTAAATTACAATCTGCAAATCTTGAAATAGAGAATTTACGTATACAAAATGGCACTTTAAATGAAAACCTTGAACAATGTAATAAAGTAATTGATCTTTACAAAATGATTGGGTCATCAAGTAGGACGCCACCTCTACTTAGACAACAGAAGCCTAAATTAATACGCACAACAAGCGAGATTAATGGTACATTGAATGCCTCCCGTAACTACACAGGATCTCTCTCCAACAATCTAAGCGAACCAATTGAACTGCTGGATAATGGCCCTAAAACCTTACCATATGAAGTGCCAATTTCGTTGTGTTCTCCTAATAATTCTAGTAATGTTAATTCAAAAAAGAGAATTATTATACTTGCTGATCAACAAGGCCACAAGCTAAGGACAATTCTGGGAAATTTGGTTGGTCCAGAATACATTGTAAGTAGCACCTGGAAGCCTGGAGCATCGTTTCGCTACATTTTAGAAAGCCAGCAAAGTGATTTGCGTTCATTAAACAAAAACGACTACGTAATTGTTCTAGGTGGAACAAACGAGAAGAATCCCTACGAAGTTCACCATTACTTAACCCGTTTTTTAAATGTTAATGAGACTCCTAATGTAATTGTTGGTGAGGTACCATATAATCAAACGCTTCAAGTAAAAACACTTAACAATAACCTGAAATCCATATGTGATAAGTATGAAAATGCGCATTTCATAGATATGGAGTTTAGCAGATACTTACCGAAAAATAATTATTTTCCAATTTTTGTCTCTAGGCATATTTTAAGGGATGTTATTCGATTAAACTATAAATATAAACTGCTCAAAATGCAGCTGAGGTCGATAAGTCAAACTAAAGCACTGGTTAAGTGTAAATGTAATAAGAGTACGAAAACTTTAGAATTTAACCCTAACTCAGATGTTGAGCCGACGGTGGATGACGAGTATAGTAATGGCAACAAAAAAGAACGGTTTTTTCGAGTATAGCTTTGTACATATAATGCACCAGAATATAAATGGCTTAATTTCTAAAATGGATGATTTGACAAATTGTATCGACGAATTGCGAAATAATATTACTTTCATAGATTTAATATGTGTGACCGAACATAACATGCTACAAGATGATTCTTTTTTGCTAAACATACCAAACTATACGCTAGCTGCAAGGTTTTGCCGGCACAAAAGAGCGGGAGGGTCATGTATATTGGTGTATAACCAGCATAAATACAGGGTTTTGACCGAAATTAATTCTCTAAGAGTAGTCAATATACTTGAATGTTGTGCGATTGAACTGGTTGAACATAAAATTATTGTGGTTTGCGTATATAGATCCCCAATAACAAGGAAGTCCATACTGGATAAGTTTTTTAAAAGCTTGTCGATTCTTTTGGACCGTATTTGTTTCCGCAATAGGAAAGTTGTTATTTGTGGTGATTTTAATATAAATTTGTTGCATAAGGGGCCGTCTGTTAGACAATTTGAGGAATTGATATCATGTTTTAACCTTAAATTCAGTGTAAGTGAGGCCACTAGACTGGCTAGCAAAACTTGCCTTGATAATATAGCACACAATATTAAAGGTGGTTCTGCAAAAGTGTCAGAATTTGCTCTGTCAGATCATACAGCCCAAATTTTGAGTTGCCCGGTTAAAAAAAGTTACTTTATAACACATGTCTATAGGCGTATTCGAGATTATAGTAGTTGTAATGTTAATAAGTTTATTGAATGCCTAGGCAGTCTCTCATTCAATAATGTATATACTGCTGTAAATGCAGATCTATAATTTTTAATTGTAAGCATACAATTAATTTATCGATTTTTATCAATTGTTTTATAACCTATGTTTCCCTATTGTAAAAGTTAGAGTATCTGTTAATAAACGTCCGAGATGGCTAAGTAAAGGTATAAAAGTCTGTGCTAAACGTAAACGCCTCCTACTCTGGAAATATAGACGTTCTTTAGCAAATCATGACAGAATACTCTTTAAAGAATATGCAGCTAGACTTAAACGTGTCATAAAACAAACACAAAGGGCTCAACATAATCATTGTGTGCAAGAGTCAGACAATAAATGCAAGGCTATTAATTTGGGACATAATAAATAGAAACAAAAAATCTAACGTGAAAGAAAATATTGGTCATATAAAAGTAAATGGAACAAAAGTTTGTGATCCAGGAAAGATTGCTGAAAGTTTTAATGACTTTTTTGTGGAAGACATATCTAAAAAATCGGCGACTAATACTAGTGTTTCTCAAACTTTGAAGCATTCTCATTTAAGTTCTTGTTTTATGAAACCCATAAATGAATTGGAAGTTGAGATTATTATCAGCTCTCTGAAAAATACAGAGAGTTCCGGGTATGATGGTATTGTTACTAAAATTGTAAAACGAACGGCTAAGATCATATCGCCGATTTTAAGTAATTTAATTAACAGAAGTATTGAGGAAGGTTTGTTTCCTAGTAAATTGAAGACATCTGTGGTCAAACCCCTATTTAAAAAGTCTGACAGGGAAGAAATGAGTAATTATAGACCAATTGCTTTGATACCTGTATTTTCAAAAATTTATGAAAAGGCAATCCATATCCGCCTCAGTAATTATTTTGAAGATAATAAGATCTTACGACCTGAACAGGTAGGTTTTAGGAAGAATAAATCAATTAATATTGCTCTTTTAAATTTTCTTGAAAGAATTTATCTTGGTCTAGAAAACAAAAAAAGAGTCACTGCCCTCTACACGGATATGACTAAAGCATTTGATTACGTAGATCACAAAATACTAGTTAAAAAACTAGAACTCTATGGCATAAGAGGTAATGTTTTGAGTCTAATGACTTCGTATCTTGCAGATAGACAACAATTTACTGAAATAACCAAATTAGACATAAACACTATGTTTGAGACTAAATATAGGTCGAATTGCAGAACTGTTACATATGGAGTACCGCAAGGCAGTATATTGGGGCCCTTACTATTCATTATCTACATAAATGATCTTCCTCCGGCTATAAATCACCCAATGGTTTTATATGCCGATGACAGTACAGCAATTTTCACAGACAATAAAAATGGTCAACATGAAACTGATATTAATTCATCATTGACATCTACTAAACGTAAAATATAGTTTTGTTGTCGAGTAATCACTTTTTTAAAATGACGTCGCGACGCCCTCGCGGCGCTTGGCCGGCCAGAGGTTAAATGGTTGCATAGCAACAACTTCGTAATAAATTTGAATAAAACCCAAATTATGACATTCAAAAATTATAATTCCAGATTTGACATTTTAAACATCAATTACAATGGTAAAAAAATTGAAGAAACTTTTAAGACAAAGTTTCTTGGTATATACATTGACTCTGACTTATCCTGGAAATCGCACGTTGGTCATGTATGTACAAAGCTAAACCAATTTTCATATGCACTATACATGTTACGAAGAGTTGCAAATGACGCAGCACTTTTAAATGCATATCATGCTTTTGTCGGTTCCACACTCAGATATGGTATTCTTGTTTGGGGTAATTCACCCGATAAAGAATCAGCATTTAGAGCCCAAAAAAAATGCCTTAGGTCAATATGTGGATTGAAGTCTAGAGATTCTTGTAGATCGTATTTTCAAACCTTACATCTGTTAACTCTTCCATCTATTTACATTTTTGAGGCTGCTTTGTATGTTAGAAATAATTTAGGCAATTACAATACACTGAAGGGTGCACGGCATAAACATATTTTATGTGTGCCTAAACACACTAAAGCGTTGTTTAGTAAAAGCGTATTTGTAATCGGTGTGGATATTTACAACATCAACAGCCCACTAAATGTTCCCACAGCTGGGACTCGAGGCCTTCTCTCGCAAGGAGAGAGTTAAGGCCATAATCCACCACGCTGGCCCAGTGCGGGTTGGTGGATGACACATGACTTCGAAAGATTCTAGGTACATGTCGGTCTCCTCACGATGTTTTCCTTCACCGTTTTAAGTCAGCGGAATTACGCACATGACTTAGAAAAGACAGTGGTGCGTGTGGGGTTTGAACCCGGGGTCTCCGGATCGGCGGGCGCCGTTCTCCCGACTAGACCAGCCGTAACTTATACCGATATTTACAACAAAATACCTCAATCTATTAAGAAAGCTGATAACAATAATATTTTTAAATTAAAACTAAAGAATTTTTTAATTGACAAAGCATATTATACTATTGTTGATTATTTGAATGATAAACTTGACGATTAAATTGACATTATAAACATTGACATTATATAGAAATTAATGAAGTTATTATTGTAAAATTGAGAATAAGTAATTGAAGTTTTGTAATTGAAACAATTTGTATTTAATAATGTGTGATGTTGCACGCCCTATGGGTGCGAATATAGTGATACCTTGCTTAAATGTATTATATTAGATCTGTTTACTAATACCTATATTCCAGCAATAAAGAATTTGATTTGATTTGATTTGATTTATATTTCAATCCCTGTTAATTCTGGTAAGGTTATTATTTATGTGCTAGTGTTTGCCATCACGTACACTCTTTTTTTTAAACTAAAACCAAGGATTTATCAAATTGGACATGCAACAGAAATAAAACTCAAAACTAATGAAGCTTAAGGTCTTAACCGTTAGTTCTCTCCTCAGCGCTCCAAATAGAATCTCAGTGTGCACCTGTAACCCTACCTCCGACCCACGACCGTTCCCGCTAATTTACATTTCGCCGAGGCGCCACTTCGAGTAATTTTTGCACGCCTCGGCCTGACCCGCGCACGCGCGCCCTCGCCGCTAAGCTCTAGTACTTTATTCTGTCAATGCTAACTTTATAACAATTATTATACCATTTACATTGTAAAAAAAAACATTTTTTTGTAACAACTATACCTCTGATCTTTTTACAACTCAGCGTAATTGGAGATTAATGTAAATTGAAAAGCACGTTATTTATTATTGTCAACATTTTTGTAACGAATAAAATTGTGACTTTTGGGTTCCTATTCGTTAAATCGACGCCTAAGCTATCTAGGATAAAAGGCCGGCTGCTGTAACATAACGGTAAACCGCTTAATAGTATTAAGTGAAAATTGTATATGAACTGGTTCATTGGTTTGGTAGCAAGTCTGCATGCCAAGCCGTAAGTTGTGGATTTGATTCCCATCCAGAGCATATATTTGTATAATGAATACTAATATTTGTTGTGTGTCTAAAGTTTTTTTGTTTAGTAAATATGTTATGTTGTTGTACAACAGTACTTATAATTAAGACACCTATCAGCTATCTGGCTTTCATAGGCTACATGTTGTTGTGTGAAAAAAAAACTACTTGACACTGCAAACGTAGTTCTGCCTGCATATAGCTTGAATTATCCTATCTCTCAAGTTGGATCAAACAACGTGTTAAATTATTTTAAAAAAGGCTCAATAATTTAGGCGGACAAACAACGTGACAGTTACGTCTGTTTAAAATTCACATCACAATAAGAAGACGAAGAATAAGATAATAAGAGATGCGACCTCTTATGTTTCTCGGTTTCAAATTTTAAGTCTTTAAAATAGATACTTCCGTCTTCAAACCTATCATTCATTTTGATTTTACAGAATAACCACCTCAAAATGAACGCTCTGTTTTCTGTTTAGATGGTATGATTGTAGAGTTCAGGTTACATGCTTATTTGTGAAATATTCTTGCTTTTACTTTGAACATTGTTAGTTTGTATAACAAAGGTAGACAAACATAGGTCTAAAATCCAATCATGCTCTCGTTGGAACTGATTACTATAACAACCATGTCCACGTTCCGTACCTTTGTTCTTTTCATACGTAGCCATTACCAAATGTGTAAAAATAACAAATTTTCAATCTGACTTTCTACATTACACATTTTGCCAATTTTACAAGTTGAAACGAGTAGTTTTATATTTGAACATATGTTCAGTACCTAAGTTATAAAAGTTGACGAATATGAAGCCTCGTGCTGGAGTGTGCCTGTACGCCCGTGACGATAAATATCTGCTTTCGGCGTCTCCGTAATCTTGAGGACACCAGATTCTCTGTTCTTTGGGCGCTAGTGGACACAGGCACGGACAAAATTGTCAATGTCTGTGTCAATTTTTTCCGCACTTTGTTTGCACTGTGCTTGAGGCTTTGGAATCGATTGAGAGGCGTGCCAAAGACTTCAAAGTCTTGAACATCGCCGCAAAATTGCTAGCTTATCGGGTGTTTATCGGATACACTTCGGAGAGTGTGCAACTGATCTGCATGATCTAATACCACCTTGCCCTTTTTTCTATCGGACTTCTCGTAACTCGAACAAGTGGCACCGTTTCATGGTTGATGTTCCAAAGACACGGACGAAGAGGTTTGACTCTACTTTTGTGATAAGAACGTCTAGGCTATGGAATGAGTTGGCTGAGTGGGTGTTCCCTGATAGCTATAATCTTGGTGTCTTCAAATCGAGAGTGAATCGGTTTCTTCTAGGTAAACACGCTCCATCGTAGACCGCATCGTCGCTTAACATCAGGTGAGATGGCGGTCAAGTGTAAACCTATAAAGTTAAAAAAATGAAGATTTATTAATTATTTATTTGCCTATGTTTATGTCCTTTTTTTATTTGTCGTACATGCATAAGTTACGGTGGTCTAGTCGGGAGAACGGCGGCTGCCGATCCGGAGACCCCGGGTTCAAACCTCACACGCACCACTGTCTTTTCGAAGTCATGTGCGTAATGCCGCTAACTTAAAACGGTGAAGGAAAACATCGTGAGGAAACCGACATGTACCTAGAATCTTTCGAAGTCATGTGTCATCCGCCAACCCGCACTGGGCCAGCGTGGTGGATTATGGCCTGAACTTCTCCTTACGAGAAAAGGCCCCGAGTCCCAGCAGTGGGAACGTTTAGTGGGCTGTTGATGATGATGATGACATGCATTTTCGCTGCGTCATCAGTATAATTGTGTTTGACACCACTTAGGATGGTGAACTTATCGATGGTGATGGTACCACCCATAACTTCTTTGAGTTTCTTTGACTGTCTTGGCAACGGAATTGAAGGACTGCTCTCGCACGCAATTTGGTTCCGATGCTGATGACGATGGTGTCTATATGGGGTGGCATAAAAATTGTTGTCCTATTTTAGGTAGGCATAACGTTTTTAGGACTAATGATAATTTACCATAACAATTAAACGCATAACTGTCTTCGCATAATGTTAACTAGCATAACCATATATGACATAACGATAACTTAGCAAAATGTTTAAACGCATAGCCATATATAGCATACAGATAACTTAAAACGAATTTCGACGCATAACTATAAATAGCATAATGTTTAAAGTCACATATTGAGAAAAGCATAACAATACTTAGACGTAATGATCAAAGGCATACACTTTAAATGCCTAACTAAAAAACAAGTGCAAAGAGCGTACTGTAAAAATACGTGGGTGTGTGAAATGCGGGTGACACTTTGACAACAATATTTATTATTCGTAATGTAGGTATCTACTAATTTAATGAAATATCTATGCAGGACCATGAAGTAGTATAACAATTTTTGTACTAATTTATGTAGACATAACGTTTTTAGGACTTAAAAACCTACATACACCTAAGACATATGGTGCACTTTTTGACTCCGGGTGGGCTCCCGCCAGAAGCTCTGCGGTCAACCCTGAGTGTCACTTCTCCACTCAGGACCTTCCTTGAGCTTCTGGGTCCCGCATTTTTTAAATACACTCTAGAGTTAGTAGCGACAAGACTAGGTGGAGTTGGGGTGCTCCGAGTCGAATCTGGACCCCATATAACCTGGTTATATATTACGTAGCACAACATATAATTAAAAAATGCCTAAATGCGTCTGAGCAACAGTCGAATTGAATGTAGTAAAATAGATTTTTATGATTAAAACACATTACGCCAAAAACGATTATGCAAAAGTTACATTATGACACTATATGTTATGCTACATTCATTATGACAAAGTAAATTAGGGAAAAAAATGCGATTTAAACGGCACCTTAAAAAAAATAGAACAAATAAAAGAATGCCTAAAAACTATTATGCGTCTCATCAATAGTCGAATTAAATGTAGTACAATAGATTGTTATGCTTAAAACACATGACGCCAAAAAATGATTATGCGAAAGTTGCATTATGACACTATACATTATGCTACATTCATTATGACAAAGTAAATTAGGAACAAAAAGTTATGCGTTTTAATAAGCTCCCGATGATAGACACATACGTAGATAGATAAATACACTGTCACACCAAACGAAAAAAATACACACATAAAATAAACGATAAAAATATAAAACTAGTGCAAAAATAAAAATAAATGTAAGGATTTATGAAATGAACATTTATTTTCGTTTACAAACGATGTTTATTAATTTGGTCAATGTCTTAATCTGTATTGTCACCTACCCTAAATTCTCGAACAGTATTAATTGTTAATTCATAATTATAAATTAGACTTTCCCACAATATTACAATATATTACGAACAAAACATTAAGAATAGGTACATACAATCCTTTGTCCATTTGTAGAATTGAATTACATCTTCGATTATTCGCGCTACGAGAACATTTAGTCAGTTTTTTTATTTTAGGAACGAGGAAAGGTCAGGCGCGAAAGTAAGTCAGAATACACGGAATGTGCGTGTTTGACTGCTTTAGGATAACATTACCATTTCCTTGTCAATGGTTCGATGAAATTAAATTAATTCCATCCTGTAACGAGCGTGTTACAACTTTATAAAATTAAATGTATTTATTAAGCTATTAAGCAGTATTTAAAAGACAGGAAGTTATGTGCTCAATTGTTTTTATTATTATTGCAACATTATAGAGGGCATTAGTATGCGCGGGCACATGTCTTTGTGTATCAAAAATTTACTGCTTTTTAATAAAGGGACCTAATAATGACAGTTCTCAAGTGGCTTCTATTGCCTACAGAACTAGCCTATCTAGTGACCTCTTTATCCCAGAGAGTGATGTGACTTCTACTACCTACCAAAAACGTACGTACGTACCGTACTATATGTAGAGGTATATAAATACTATTCATGGTATGCGTCAGCTATATGTAGCACTGTTTGTACAGTTATGCGATACAAAAATAAATGCTTGCGTACCTATACCACAGATCAGAAAATTTCGCCTATACAACCGCGTGGGTTCGCTCGCTTTTTAGTTCGACTTTAATCTACATCAAATCCGACCATGCATAAATGTTTCATACAAAGAACTGCACTTCTACATTACAGTGTTTTTTTAGTAAAAATAAGGACCACGAATTACTTATGATAAAAAATTTGAGACAGTCCTAAGTTGGTATGAAAAGATGTGGTACTGTGGCGATGTCATTTGCCAGCAATATAAAATAAAAATCTAAATGTGGTTCACAGAATACATCTACTTACCAAGTTTCAACAGTATAGTTCTCATAGTTTCGGCAAAAAGTGGCTGTGACACACGGACGGACAGACAGATATGACGAATCTATAAGGGTTAAATTTTTTACGTTTTACGGAACCCTAAAAACAGGACTGGCGAGTTGACAAGTTTTGCAGAGTGGCGTATTACAAACTTTGCAAGTGGTTATTTATTTAATCCGTATAGAGTTAGAATATTGTTGTGAAGCTTACATAAATACAAAAAAAAATGTTGTAAATTTGGAATTACAAAATTACAACTCACTAAAATTTTACTTAACTAATATTTGAAATATGTTTTTTTTTTAATAATGAGTGGCGAGACGAGCAGGACATCTGCCTGATGGTAAGCAACATGCCTGCCACATAACAGCACAGTGACACGCAGCTATTGAAACATGAAGAGCCCAAATCATTACCTAGCACCGCATTGCACTCGTCACCCAGAGATCTAAGTTGTTATATCTCTAAGCCCTGTTATTACTCTGGAAACATTGCCCTTCAAACCGGAACACAGTAATGTTTGCACATTACTGCTTGGCGGTAGAATAACTGGCAAAGCTGTGGTACTTCCCCAGGCGGACTCTGCTAAGAGTCCTACCATTACTAAACTTACTTTGGTACTTACCGTTACCGTTACTTAGGTATGTACCGTAGTGTAGTTCTTATTGTATTTTAGTTTTATAAATAAAGGCTCTGCCCGTTTAAAAAGAAAAATAAAGTGGCCAAGTGCGAGTTGGACTCGCCCATGAAGGGTTCCGTTGCAGCAAGTAACATAATATACATAGTACACATAGTTCTTGTAGTTCGTTGTAACTTTGATCGAAGTTTCAATAATAGTGTATTTATGACGTACTAAAAAAACTACTCATCAGATCGAGTTCAAACCAATTTTCGTTGGTAGTTTACATGGTAATGTACATCATATATTTTTTTTAGATTTTTCATTCTCTTACTTTAGAAGTTAGAGGGGGGGGGGGACACACATTTTACCACTTTGGAAGTGTCTCTCGCGCAAATTATTCAGTGTAGACGAAAATACACCCCACACGAGTAGGTTTGATGAAAAAAAATTTTTTGAGTTTCAGTTCTCAGTATGGGGGGCAACTCTAATTTTTCCTTTTTTTTAATTTTTCTGTTCAAATCTTAATGCGGTTCACAGAATACATCTACTTACCAAGTTTCAACAGTGTAGTTCTCATAGTTTCGGTAAAAAGTGGCTGTGACATACGGACGGACAGACAGACAGACATGACGAATCTATAAGGGTTCCGTTTTTACGTTTTACGGAACCCTAACAAGTTCATAATACTACGATCTTAGAGATCGAAATAGATTAGAGATAAAAAATCTAATCGCCACTTAAGACGCGTACACTGATTACGAATTAACCGTGTCCAACGACATAATAATTCTAGATGGCGCAGCGGCGCAGATAATATCTCACTTTCACTGGCCAGTGGCGGAGACGTCCGATTGACGGGCCCATTTTAATTTGTGTCCACTTCCCGCCATTAAATATGTCGGTGGAACTTAATACAGTTGAGTACATAATTACTTACCTGTTTATTTTTTAATTTCATTAAAATGATTTAAAAATTGAATAAGTAGAAGTAATAAAATGTAATATTGTTGGACTTTCCTCAGACAACACTAACTAGGCCCAAACTATGCAAAGATTGTATTATGGAAGTCAGATAGCTGAAATTATAGTAAATTCATACCTACATAATATGACACAAAGAAACACTCAGACAATTTACATAACAAATTATTGCATTCAGTACATAAATATTAATGTGATGGCACCACCCACACATCACGCACATGGTGGGAATGGAACCCATGACCTCAAACTTCGCGGGCAAACTTACATCCAACTAACCCACAAGGCCAATCAATATATTCCGATTTAATTATTTTTTTCAGAATATTCTAGTTGTGAATGCGTAATACTCTGTGTAATAAGTGGTAGAACTCTTTTGCAAAGATCGTCTAGGAAAGTAGGTACCTACTATACTGTTCACCAATGATGCACAAATGTGTGTGTTCCTGATTGAATGCGCATATGTTTAGTAAAAACTAAAAAGAGAAGAATAAGTGTAATAGTTATGAATGCAAAACACTTTAAAAAAGTCCCGCTCAAAGCCTTCCACAAACACTATTGATGGTGGTTTGCAATAGAGTAATGTACAATTTTAGACGTTATTTGGTTTTGCGGGCCTTATATTGATACACACTTTAAATTAGTTAGGTTTGCCGTTTGTTGACTGATACATCAACGAAGATTATATGTATAATTATATCTGTGAACTCTTTAAAATCCATTAATCATTATCATCCAGTATAAGTGATGGCAGAAGAAGCAGATCTATGGTGATCGGTCATCGTGTGGAGTAAAACGCAACCTTTAAAGCTTAGTATCAGTGTTTCAATAGACGGCTCAATAGACAGATTTCTACTTGTGTGCGACGCGACATACGCTGCTACAATACTACGAGTATTGAAGAAGCGATTAAGCGGAACCAAGGCTCGAAAGTGTTCGCAAGAAATCTGTCTCTTGGGCAAAGTCAATTGACCAAATTGAAAACCGATGATGGCAACGTCACCTCGTCGAAGCACGAGATTTTGGAGGAGATTGAGAGGTTCTGTGAACAGTTGTACACATCTGCGCAAGCACAACCTGTCATTAACATGGCTAAAGACCCCAGAGCCAAGCTGACCCGACACTTTACCGAAGATATCCCGGAAGTCAGCCTGTACGAGATTAGAATGGCCCTCAAGCAACTTAAAAACTACAAGGCACCTGGCGACGATGGAATTACGACTGAGCTTCTGAGAGCGGGTGGAAAACCGGTACTTAAAGTCCTCCAGAAGCTGTTTGACTCCGTCATACTTGACGGTAATACGCCAGAAGCGTGGAGCAGAAGTGTGGTGGTGCTCTTCTTCAAAAAAGGTGACAACACCTTGTTGAAGAATTACAGACCCATCTCACTTCTGAGAGGGTAATCACGAATCGTCTCGCACGCAGGTTTGACGACTTCCAACCACCCGAACAAGCCGTTTTCCGAAAAGGCTATAGTACCATAGACCACATCCATACGCTTCGGCAGATTATACAGAAAACCGAGGAGTATAATCGGCCACTATGTATAGCGTATGTGGACTATGAGAAAGCCTTCGATTCCATCGAGACCTGGGCAGTGCTTCAGTCTCTCCAGCGATGCCGCATGGACTATCGCTATATCGAAGTGTTGAGGTGTATTTACAGCAAAGCCACAATGTCTGTCCGATTACAGGACCGGTGCTCAAAACATATCCGGCTACAGAAAGGCGTGAGACAGGGAGATGTTATATCTCCGAAACTGTTCACTGCCGCGCTGGAAGATGTTTTCAAGCTACTGGACTGGAACGGACATGGCATCAATATCAACGGCGAATACATCACTCACCTTCGGTTTGCCGACGATATAGTCATTGTGGCGGAGTCGAGGGAGGACCTCGGTACTATGCTCAGGGACCTCAGTAGAGTATCCCAATAGGTAGGGTTGAGGATGAATATGGACAAGACGAAGGTCATGTCAAATGTTCATGTCTCACCTGTACCGGTTATTGTTGGGAATACCACACTCGAAGTTGTTGACGAATACGTCTACCTGGGCCAAAAGATCCAATTGGGTAGATCCAACATCGACAAAGAGGTCCAGCGAAGGATCCAACTCGGATGGGCAGCTTTCGGGAAACTACGGCACATCTTGGAGTCCAAAATACCCCAATGCTTGAAGACGAAAGTTTTCAATCAGTGCGTGTTGCCAGTGATGACTTATGGAACTGAGACGTGGTCCTTAACTGTAGGCCTCATAACAAAGCTCAAAGTCACACAGCGAGCTATGGAGCGAGCTATGCTCGGAGTCTCTTTGCGCGACAGAATCCGTAATGAGGATATTCGCAAAAGAACGAAAGTAGCCGACATAGCTCGAAGAGTAGCTAAGCTGAAGTGGCAATGGGCAGGCCACATCGCTCGCAGAACTGACAACCGATGGGGAACAAAGGTTCTCGAGTGGCGACCACGACGAACCGGAAGACGCAGTGTTGGACGGCCTCCCACTGGATGGACAGATGACCTCATAAAGGTCGCTGGAAACCGCTGGTTGCAGGTTGCGCAGGACCGTTCGTTGTGGAAATCTAGGGGGGAGGCCTATGTTCAACAGTGGACGTCTTGCGGCTGATGATGATCAGTGTTTCACATAAAAGTGATCTAAAAAGGCTTACTTAACTACTAAAAAATACTAGAAATTTCTAGGTACGAGAATCTAACTTGTACAATATTTTTTTATAGGTCTGTTTAAGTCATATGGCAGAATTCCTTTTCTGGAGTTTAGACTTGAAAGCACTTTTGTGCTCGCAAGTAGTTGCTTGCAAATCTGCGTGCTCCCGTTAGCGCGTTGTCAGCGGTCTCCGAAGCAACTTCCTGCCGTCTAATATATTCTACGGAGGAACTGCTAACGAGAACAGTTTGCTATTTACATGCGTTTTGTTTTAAGGAAACATAGTCCAGTTAATTTTTATCTCTAGCATAATATTTGTACTACATTCAAGACTAGTTTTTTTGTAAGCCATGATGGCCTAGTCGCTAGAACTTGCGATTTCACAACTATAAGACAGATGTACAAGTTTCTTATCATCATTGGCTTTGTTGGCGATGAAGCTTTTCACGATCTTGCAGAAAATTTCATATTCTAAGAATTATGTATTTCAAAGGCCTCACACTTCAAATTCAAAAATCTACGGCCACATATTTCACCAGCGTAATGGATTATGGTCTTGACTCTGTCTTTGTCTTTGCGAGAGAAAATAGAAACGTAAATTGGAATGCTTATGTCTGTGTTTTGTCTTAGACCATGTACTGGACAGATGACCTCACAAAGGTCGCTGGAAACCGCTGGTTGCAGGTTGCGCAGGACCGTTCATTGTGGAAATCTAGGGGGGAGGCCTATGTTCAGAAGTGGACGTCTTGCGGCTGATGATGATGATGTACTGATACTTGAGAAGACCACACGTTAGTCCATACAGTGAGAAAATTGAAAAGGTATTACTAGTCTTTAGAACGTTTAGCATGGTAAAAAATATTTAAAGTATTTGCCTTGCAATTTACCGGTGAACCTTGTGGTTCAAACAAAAGCACATAAATGTATCTTACTGTTTGGGGTGTGGTACATTCTCAGGTGGACTCGGAAAAAGATTACTTCTTGCTACTCATGATACCACCACTGTGTTAAAATGGACAATGTTTTCCTAACATTGTAATATTAGGAATTCCTTGTATTCTCAACTGTCGATTTAGTCGAACTGCAAGCTTTAACGTGAAAGCAAAATCTAAGATTCAGCTTACATTGGAAATCTAGTGAAGCACGCACATCGATATTTAAACTAGGCTATGCAGAACAACTCCTCTAAGTTAGACGTACTATTCCGACTATTTCGTCCCAACGAAATGACATGCTCTCCAAAACGTATGTAGATTAATTACTACAAACTAATAAATAAATAAATAAATCAATGATCATTTATTTTCCAAAACACAACGTATTACATTATTAGTTATAAACAAAGTACATTACTAATTTAATCCTGTAGATCAGCAAATTTGTCCGGTGGGTCCCAAACTAGCTACTATAAGTGTCAACTACATAAGTAGTAGTGGTAGGACTCTTGGCTCGAGTCCGCCTGGGGAAGGACCACACCTTTGCCAGTTATCCTACCGCCAAGCAGTAATGTGGAAACATTACTGTGTTCCGGTTTAAAGGGAAATGTTTCCAGAGAAATTACAGGGCTTAGAGATATAACAACTTAGATCTCTGGGTGACGAGCGCAGTGCAGTGGTAGATAATGATTTGGACTCTTCATGTTCCAATAGCTGCGTGTCACTGTGCTGTTATGTGGCAGGCATGTTGCTTACCATCAGGCACCTGACATGCTCGTCTCGTCACTCTTTATTTAAAAAAAATATGTGTCAAATACATATGTATATGTAGGCATACAAGTATATATTTTGTACTTGCCGGCGACTTTGCTCGCGAGTAATATAAATGTACATAAGGTATATTTTGAAGGGGCTTATACATAGTCGTAGGCGATAAAGTTGCCTTTCGTGTACCGAATATCAACCCGATCTGTTAAGATATTTTTATGTTATTAAACGACAAGCATCAACATTTCCACATTTATAATATTAGTAGGATTATTTATGCAAAAAGTACATAGCAGACGTAGTGTAAGGCAACCAGGGACTCGATAGAGTGACGATATAATGCAAGACAGTATGTAATATGGATAACGTCAGGCTGAGTATCGGGCTAAGTGGCGAGTTACGGACGAGGCTTTTATCCTGTAGTGGAATAGAGTAGGTTGATGATGACGCAGAAGGTAACAACTAGCTATGACAATCCGATATATTTATTGTTTTATCGACGAAATAGGAATCTTATTGCTAGGTGTGTTTCGTTCTTTATCGCTATCGTACAAGAAATTTAAGACCAGATGATGATTATCTAGACATAGCTAGCTATGATTATTGTCCTACACACTCTATAGCAGTTGCGTTCTTTTTCGGAACTTTGTATTGCTATCGTACTAGAACTCTTCGACCAGATGATGTATCATATGTAAACGTGTTGCGAAGTATACTTAAAGAGAGCTCAAATACAAAGTTATTTTCTCTGCCAGAGATACCAAAGGGCCAACAATGCCCACACAAATCAAACAGGATTCCAAACACACTATCGGCCAAGTTGTAGCCTACGAACATTTGCATGGCCCGAGATACTTGCGTGTTGCCGCCCACTCTCTGTGCAATACCGTGCAATCGGTCTTCGTATCAGCATCACATTAAATGCTGTAAACCCGACACAATGTGGATTTCTCCACAGTTTATAAAAAACGTATGGTTTTGTATAGTGCGCGGTGACATGCGAAGACAGTTGCGTCAGTTTTCCGTTACAATCGTCAGTTTCCGAAGGCTCGCGTTTGGTAATCGCATTCCTCTAATCTAGGTTAGTGCAAAGTTATGGATCTTTTTATATGGAACTGTTCTGTGAGTAAGTTATGGGTATATCCATGAAGACCGTTATCTTACCAAGTTATCAGAATTACATCATGTAAACAACATGATTTTAGTCCCAGTCCTGAATCCGATCCTTGATTGGAACAAAAGTGTATCATGTTCAAAACACTCTACTTTTAAGCTCAAATGTATCTGAGTACGTTCCCTCGTGATGTTATCAATTACTTTCAAAGCTGAACATGCCACTTTATTCGTGATAAACTTTTTATACATCTGCATTTGAATAAACAAAGATACAGGCCTCGGATCAGGATCCTCTCACCTTTTTTTTATGTGAGGGAAATACTTTTACGTATGCCCACCATGCAGGGACATGGTGGGGTATGTCGGGCTCGACACCATGGGATACATGGGCGACATGGTGCCCCTTCCGACTAAAACCCCCACAGATTTCTCCTGCATGACCAGGGGTCAGGGTCATGGGGTCACTTTTCGCACTCCTACGACGGCCCTGACCCACCTGCCACTGTCATTATGAACCCGCCTCGCGGGGGGCGTTAGTACCCCCACATTTGGCTCTAGTGACGCACCGGAAATCAGCGGAGCGTCACCTCCTTGAAGGCCTATTCTTATAGTCTTCAACTTCACGATGCATTGTTTAATGGTTTTAACGTACATACTTATGCCATTTTCTAGTTTGCATTTCTGTTTTAATTTGTAAGTGTGCTTTTTATAGTGTAGTGTAGTGACGGGACGAACAGGTGAGCAACTCACCCGCCTATAACAACACAGTATCACGCAGTTAATGAAACATTAAGAAATCATTAAAAACTTGATTGCACTCGCCACCCCGGGATATAAGATGATTTATCTCTTTGCCCTATTTTTTACTATTTTTATTTGCACTTTATTACTCTGAAAACACTGGCCTAGAAACTGTAATAGAATATTTTCACATTACAGCTTGGCGGTAGAATAACTGCTAAAGGTGTGGTATTTCTTCAGGTGGATTCTGCCAAGAGTTCCACTACAACTTATCATTTTCACGCCATTTTTGGCGTAAAAATTAGTCTTACGATAGGGAATATACTCACAGATCAGTTACGCGAGCGAATTCAATAAGTGGATGGGTAAGTCGATCGGGCGACATCGAACACCGACGATACGACTCCTGGCCTTGGGCTTACGGAATACGCGACTCATGCGTGTCGACTAGCCGTTTGGAAATATGAGAGAGCACTATACCAGAGAGTTAAAACCTAAGTAAATTTAGAAAATAAGTGTGGAGAGCGGATAACAATTTACCTGCCAAAAAACGTTACACGTGAAACTTAGCTGTTCAGAAGAAGTTGCAGACGATGCTGAACACTGCCTTAAAATCAAAAAAATAAATAATGTGTGCGTTAAGACCGCACGGCAGAAGTGATAACTAAAATAAGAAATACGGACTTAACTATTTAAAGACTACTAAATTATTTTAATAATTAAAAATATGATTGCCTAGTAACACAGCAACACTAAGATAAATTATAATAGTCCGAGATCCCAAAGCTCCCAGACGTCACCTATTTTCTGATGAATGAAATGTGGACGATTGAGTAGAGTTAGTAAGCACTAAGAACACATGCTTACTCGCTAACTTGCTTAGACGGCCAATTTTGAGATATTTTTTTTAAGTTTTGTCAATTTTGACATACAAACATTACTTACTTCACGTATTTTCTAATAAGTGATTTTCACGTATGTTGGAGGTAATTTCCTTAAAAACAAGGTCCCAATACTCCCAGACACTTTCCGTCAGCCGTTTTGCTTAACAACTCCATAATAATAATTTAACTTCACTTAAATTCCCATGTTCCATTTGTAGATATGTTCGTTAGACAACTATTTTATTGCTTTTTCCAATAAGATATACCAATCTAAATCATCCCCTAAACTCAATTATGTCCTATGGGTAAGAGCGGGAGACTGAGTGAGACATTTATTAGGAAATATTGATTTAAAATTGAGTTTAGGGGATGATTGGACCCTTAGGATGGTCTGTCTAATTGGAAAAAGCTAAAAAATAGTATTGCCTACAACATAAGTGAAAATCACATATTAGAAAATACGTGAAGTAATGTTTGTATGTACCTTCATTACCCCATTTCTCAAAATTGGCCATCTAAGCAAGTTAGCGAGTAAGCATGTGTTCTTAGTACTTACTAACTCTACTCAATCGTCCACATTTCATTCATCGGAAAATAGGTGACGTCTGGGAGCTCTGGGATCTTACTCTATAAGTATCCTCTTTGCAGCAACACGATAATAACATGCGGCTGAATGACTAGTATCCATGGCCAAGAATAAATTATAAACAAATTTTGACGTGGTCGGAAATAGCGTTTGACTCACAAATTTTTTAGTATGTACTATTTATTTATTTTATAGGTATTTCGCTGAAAATGCATAAATATGTTGTGTTATAGCGTATGTGTAAGTACTGTTATGAAAATGGGTATCATTTTGTGTGTTTACGTAATGTAAGTGCTGTGATAAAATAGTAATATATTACAACCAAAACTTTTTTGCAATGGATTTGAAAGCCAAATTTAATATTTCGCGACAGCTCCAATTAACATGGTAAGTACCTAGAAGTTAATGTCGCGATGAAAAAACACGAGTATACCTACTAAACACAGGGGCAAAACAGCGAAGAGCAGGTTGACTATATTATTTTTCTCACTCTGGCGCACTTGCTCACTATAGTATATAGTTGTTTGTTTTATTAAGTGCAATAAAGAGTTTATCTATCTATCTATCTATCTATAATTATATTTTTTCTCGCTCTGGCATCCCGAGTTCGCCCGAAAATGCCTTATCATACCCGAGCGTGACGCTAGAATACAATTCCTGTGAATCCCACGAAAAATCTGTCTAGGCGCGCCAATAAAAGTTTTTATTGCAAAAATGAGAGGTGACTTTTATATAGAAGCAATTAGGTACCTACATTTCGCAAAAGAATCTGATAACTCATTTTTAAGTGTAACAAAATACACCACAAAGATGTGTGAGTGAAATAAACGATATTTTATAAAAATAACATCTGTTTAAGAAAAAGAAAAAAAAAAAAAAAAAAAAAAAAGAACTTGTCAACGCAAGTTGGCAAATTTTCGGCAAATATTTTTTTCAGCTATTCTTCGTTTTTGAGCTGGTTTCTTTGTACCAGCCCCAAGTATACTTAGGGATTTTTGCAAGGTATTGTTTGTAGAGCTGGGGATAGACCAGATATTAGTTTTTCATAGCGCTTATAATTTCCATATATTTTGACAGATTACCGCTTAGTTGTGTTTTTCTATTTCCATGACGACGCCATCCGGCGAGCCTGCGCGCTCAGGCAACGTCATCGCCTGACGTCTCGCTGTCTTGCGGCCGTCTTAGAGATACTAAGATAATTTTATTTATTTTTAGTTTTAGCTATAGTATGGCATCTTGCACCCCGGTTGGACGCAATGCGTTGACTAATCTGGTGTCTCTGGAATCCAAGGTACAGTGTGAGCTATGTTCCCGTTATTTTAGAGGCCAAAAAGGGGTCAAAATTCACCGGGCTAAATCCCACAACAAATTACAAATTCCGCTTTCAGCTCCGATTACGGGTCAGCCGACCACAAGTGGCAGTTCCGTGAGCGCTGCTACGCCTTCCCAACCTTTTTGGGAAGTGTTGAGCTCACTCAAAAATTCATTTCCGGTCCTTAAGCGCATCCCGCGTGGTGCTCGTGTTTTGGTGGCTCAAAGTTTATCATTAGTTATCAAAAGTGTTCTTTCGCAAAATTCGAAAGATGCCTGGGAACATTTACTGAGTTTCCCATACAGTGTGCTTTATGTACCTTTAGAACCGTCGAACAAAAAGTCCCTTACCACTAGGGTAAAGGAGAACTGCGTAAAGTACACTGCTTCCGTGGAAAACCCTTTAGATTTGAGTAGTTTTATTCCGCCTAAGCAGCGGAATAACCAAAATTCTAAAAGTAGTGATGATTCGGCTATAATTAAGATTGTAGAGAACAAAATTAGCGATGGCGACATCAAAGGCGCTGCACGTATTTTGTTTTCCAGTGACACCATTGCGCCGAACACACCACACACCATTCAGTCACTTCGTGACAAACATCCACCCGCAACAGCTAATCTCCACCTCCCTGTTCCACCACAATCAGATAACGTCACTATTGAGGCCACATCGCAAGAGGTTTCGGCTGCGATTACATCTTTCTTGAGTGGCTCAGCTGGAGGCCTAGATGGCCTGACACCTCAACATCTAAAAGATCTTCTATCTTTTAGCTTCTGGTGAGGTAGCAGAGTCCCTCTTGAGAGATCTAACCTCTTTAGTTAACCTCATGTTATCTGGTCGAGTCAGTAGTGACATTGTCGAAGTTTGGTACGGCGCCAATTTGTGCGCACTTTCCAAAAAAGATAGTGGGATCAGACCAATTGCTGTCGGCACCACATATCGTCGCCTTGCTGCCAAGGTGGGTTGTAGGAAAAAGGTTGCTCTTTTGAGCTCCATTTTCCAACCAATACAACTCGGTTTTGGTTCGCGGGGTGGATGTGAGGCTGCCGTTCATTCTGTCCGGACCTTCCTTTACCAAAATTGGGGAGAGGTGCTGTTAAAGGTGGACGTCAAAAACGCCTTTAATTCGGTTGATCGAGGAGCCTTGTTGGCCCAAGTGAAGGATAAAATTCCTGACCTGTACAATTTTCTTTGGCAATGTTATGGCGAGCCCACAAAATTGACTTATCAAAACAATCATATGTTATCCTCCGTCGGCTGTCAACAAGGTGATCCCTTCGGCCCTGCGACCTTCGCCTTGGCCATTCACCCTATCATTCAACGTCTCCAGTCCAAACTAAACGTTTGGTACTTGAACGACGGAACTTTGGGGGGCGATGTGAATACTGTTCTAACTGATTTACAAAAACTCATAGACGGTTTTCGTCTGATTGGTTTAGAACTAAATTTTTCAAAATGCGAACTTTTCGTTTGCGACACATGTCCAGATAATGATTCGATAATACAGAAATTTTATGATCTGGCCCCCAACATCAAATCAGTTGACAAATGTTCCCTGCACCTCCTGGGTTCACCGATTTTAGAAGAGTCGTTACCATCTTTTGTCGAAGAAAAAATTCAAAATTTCACGAGAGCCTCCGATAGGCTACTCAAAGTAAACGCCCATATGGCGTTTACAATTATTCGGCAATGTTTATTTGTTCCGAAATTTATGTACGCTTTACGGTGTAGTCCACTGTGGAAACATGGTGAGCTCCTTGGGAGCTTAGACAATGTCGTAAAGGAATCTCTAATATCGGTGTTGAATGTGGATCTGAGTGGGAGGGCCTGGTCACAAGCCTCACTACCCATAGGGTTGGGAGGCCTAGGGGTCCGCCAAATTTCAAGTGTAGCTTTACCGGCATTCTTGTCCTCAGTTCATAGTACTCAATATCTAATAGACAAAATTCTCGCACCCTCTTTAGGCCATTCGGAATATTCTGATGTAGTAGTAGCTAATTTGTGCGAGGCTAAGAATGCTTGGAGGCTGGCTTGTCCAAACAACGATTTCCCCAGATGTCTGTCATCTCAGAGACAGTGGGATCGACCGATCTGCGATCTAGCACGGAACTCTCTTCTCGATACGTATCCTAGTATCGCGGATCATGCTCGTATCCTTGCTGTGTCTGTGTGGGAATCGGGTCTTTGGTTACAAGCTTTGCCATCTTTCAATACCGGTAGCCTATTAGATCCAACTGCATTTCGTCTAGCTGTTAGCTTGCGCTTGGGTGCGAGGTGCTATGAAGCCCATCGCTGCCATTGTGGTACTGCCGTCGACCAACTCGGTCACCACGGTCTCTCTTGCTCGAAAAGCGCAGGTCGTATTGGCCGCCACGCCAGCCTGAACGACATCATACGCCGGGCTTTTTCCACCGCCAATGTCCCAGCCATACTCGAACCGAGTGGGCTTGCGCGTGACGATGGCAAAAGACCTGACGGCATGACTGTTGTGCCTTGGAAGTTGGGTCGGCCCCTAGTGTGGGACGCAACTTGCGTCGATACTCTGGCACCATCACATCTTCCAGAGACGCATTGTAAGGCTGGTGCAGCGGCTAATTCAGCTGAGCGACTCAAACGGCGCAAATATGCAACCCTCGGAAGAGGTTACATATTTGAGCCCTTTGGGGTTGAGACATTGGGTCCGTGGGGGCCGGGAGCTCACCTCATCTTCAAAAACCTTTCCGAACGCTTGGTCGATGCGACGCGTGACCAAAATGCTGGCGTTTATTTGGCCCAACGCATAAGCATTGCCATTCAGCGTGGTAATGCCGCCAGCATGCTGGGTACGCTTCCGATTGGTAGTGGGCTTGAACATCTTGATTATCTGTAGACCTTCATTGGTCTATGGATAATTCAGGTGAGCTTAGTGTAAGTAGTTGTTAGGTATGTAGCGTAGTGTAGTTCTCATTGTATTTTAGTTTTGTTAATAAAGGCTCTGCCCTATTAAAAAAAGATAAATTAATGTATACATTTTTTATTTTTTTTTGCGGATGTTTTTCCCACAACACCATCTAGACCGTTAAGCAACGCTTGAACTATGGCAGACAGGTAGCTGAGATAATACTTTTATAGTTTGAATACATAATTATTATCTTACATACACTGTCAACATCAATCATATACCCAGACAGATAAAAAATATTTGTATTCATCACACAAATATTTGCGTTGGTTAAAAATCGAATCCTTAACCTACGGCTTCATAAGAAGACGTACATAAGCCATTAGGCCACCCAATTTTGATGGTTTAGACTATTGCCTTTGAGTTATGCCCTTGACTCTCTTATCAGTTTCTTTGTTTATGTCTATAATACGTTAACATTCAGCAAAGTGAGTTTACGACAATGTAGTCATCCTTAAGGCCGGTTTGCATTTTGATTAGTGTGAGTGCGAGTGTAATTGCGATTGCGAGCGTACTCGCTCGCATTCGCGACTGATTACTATGCATTCACAATAATCAATCGGTGTCCACACGTGTTTGCTACTATTCACTCAACACCTGCACTAATCACTCGCACTCGCACTAATCTAAATGAAAACAGGCCTTATAGACATCTATTCGATTCGATCCAAAGGATCGAACAAAGAGGAGTGAAGAATAAGAAAAATAAGAAATAACTCAGGTTTCGTTATAAGAATAGCTAAGGTAGGAAACGTTTGAATGGATATTTTCTTATAGATAATATATGGGTGTCAAGCATACATCTTTTTTGAAGTGAAAACGTCTTTTCACGCACCACACACCGATTTTTCGTAGGCTCTGAATTGAGCTCAGGCGTCACGCTCGTAAATGAAAGTGATCTTCGGGTGAACCCTGGACCATGGCCATCTAGTCTACATGACCATGCTTAGAAGACTTATTTCCACGACAATGCTTTGAAGATTTATTCCAAACTAGCAGCACCCTCCGATTTGACGCGCGTTGTTTCCAACTAGTTACATCGCGAGCCCCTATGACTGCCAATTTTTTTTAGCGCGCTCTACATCGTCCGCATTTTTACTTATCATCAGGCAAAATGGCTGTAAATTGAAACACTACTACTATCGATAAAAAAAGGTAGCTGAGTATATTAACCTATTTTATAAACATTTACAACAATTTGCGTGTAAATTTAATTTAACTGAATACTATTTACACTTAGCTGTCTCATATTTCTGATATTAAAATATACTAACCCTTATAATCAAGAACATAAATTAGTTGACAGCCATCCAAAGTAGTTGTAAACACTGGTAAGTAAGTAGGTAGCTCTAAGATGATAATATGATGAGTTTTACATAACTTACTATGCATAGTTGTGATTTACTTTAAAATGTTAATTTATGTAGACAGATAATCTACCTATTCGAGATAATGGGTATTTTACGGTAAACTAATACAAAAAGCGATGAATCTTGTTAGTTAGTAAGTTAGGCTAGTAGGACTGCGTCTACTTCGGTAGACAAAGTTCAGTAAGGATTAAGGATAACTGCAGCCAACTTCTTTCGTTTCCTTTTTAAAAAAATCACGAAAAAGCATGTTTGTTACTTTTTACTAGTAATTTTAATGCACTACATTAAAAGTACTAATAACTTTTTTCTTATAAAAATTAACGACAACAGCCTACTATTGTATGGTAGGTATGTGTTTGGGTTTTAGAGTGTAGGAAGGTACCTACCAATGTATTTTATTTTGATTTACGTTATTTCTTCTACGTTCTACGCTTTTTTAAACCGACTTTGAAGGAGGAGGAGGAAGAAGGAGGTTATCAAACCGACAACGATATTATTATTTTTTTATGATCCCCGATTTTTAACCGATTTTGGGAATTGTTTTTTAGTTTAAAGTCCGAGATATACGTCCCAAATGGTTCCATATACATTTTATATAAGTTTATGAAGCGGTTTTTGTACTATCAAAAAAACATTATAGATCGGCAACATACTTACTATTAAAACAAGTAAAGTAAAAAAATGGAGTCGTTTGTATCGTGTTCCAGAATAAAAAAAAACAATTACATTCTTAATATATAAATACTTACCCATTTATTAAGAAAGTTCTAGTTAACATAACTGAAACATAATAAACATAATTACAATAATTTAGATTGCACCCATTCATCAAAAGGTAATCTTCATTTATCTCCATGGTATCCCCAGCAAAACCAACAACTCTACACGGAGCTATTAAATTGTCACCAGAAGGTATCCATTATAATAAAAATATTAGCATTATCTGCCTTCGGTGCGTTTGCATATAAAGTTTCCTGATTAGCCAATCTAGATCTCAGTGTCTTCCTTAGTAATTACAACTCGACGTACTGCTAGTAACGATATGGATGCATATTATTTGCTTCTTGAATTGCTAAAGGCGTTAGCATGATGATAAGTTAGAGCTGTAGGAATGTTTTGATTTTCTGTTTTATTTCATTCTACGATGTTAAATCCCGCTTCTAAAAAAACATAGTAATGATTGCGTCGAGTACTTAAATAATGTCAGGTTTTTAAACATTTACAAATTTGTGTATTGTGTTAAAACATGTCATCAAAATTAAACAAATACAAATTTCTTCAAACTGGTTATAAAAATTATTTAGTTAATGGGTTACTTTTAAAAAATGGTGTTTTATATGCTGACATGTTATCAGAATTTACCCAACCATGAATATTTTACTAAAATTTTAATTCATATAAACATTACAATGACACTTTTCTGCCTAATTTTAATCGATCTTATTTTTTTATATTTCGCACATTGCTACAAAACTAATGTTTGTAGAGATTAGATAGCATGTCTTCTTTTGGAATTTTAACGGTGAGAATCGTGTCATGAGAATTAGAAAATTTGATCTGTAAATTATTTCGGTCCTTATCGTTTCGATCTTGTGTCCAAGGACATAACAGTGACATGTTATGGAAACGCCTTAACGCGGAAGCATCATACCATATAACTATGATGTATGATGTATAAAAATATGATGTATCACATGTATTATATCAACCTGTATAAGGTAACAAATAGCTTGTAGCTCTGACTAACGTTGTTTCTGGAAATACGTATCGCTTGTTACCCGTCATGGTTGACAATTATTTATCGCTTGCAAAATTTGTAATATTTCAATGAAATGAAAAGCCCTTATAGAGTTATTGGCTAGTGACTAGTGTCATATCCTTAGAATAGGTATCGTTAGAACTAATTCATGTCTTTGTCAGGAATACGGCTCCAAATATTGGACGTGAAACGTGAAATATTGGCTGTAATTTTATTTTGAAAGCTTTTATGGAGTAGCATACTACGTTTGTCTTGTTAACAACTAAGGAGTGGAACCAAAGATACGCTGGACCATAAGTATTATTCACCATTAGTCATGTCTTAACAGCACAGTTTTAAAATGTTGTTGAAATAAGTAAAAAATGTACACTGTTTTTTTTTTAAATCGATGGTTACTTTAGTTTCGCTATAGTTTAATCTAGATCAAATATATAAGCAGCCTATTTTTATGCTCGCACTGCTGAGGCTTGGAACCTTCTTTCACAAGGAGAGAGTCAAGGTCATAATCCACCACGCCGATGAAGTGCATACAAAATATATTTTCCAAAGATGTCTTTCTTATAACATAATGTGCATATTTTTAACAATGTTTTCATGTAGCGTTCAAGCCAATGGTAATGATCAAACTCTTGGAATAACACTCAAAAGTGCAGGTGGGAATCAAACCCATGGCCACACTATTGTGAAATTAGACCTTCTAACTACAAGGTCACCACGACTTTTTGCAATAATGTCCTACAATATTCCACATACATACAACATACATTTAAATAGTAATGTTAAACCCACATATCGTAGACACTGCAGGCTTGAACATCCGTCTATGGGACGCCCACGGTTCGCATAAAATATTCAATTTTATTGATAAAAGCTACCCAGTTTCGATATAACCTGAAAGACGATATACTAACTCGTAACTTGTGGTTCGCACATAACTTGCGGGTTTTGTCAAATCCTCGGTTACATGTAAACAAGTTTAATGTCAAACTTTGCTTAGGTAAATATGTATTTTTGTAAAGCTTCAGCTGTTAAAATGTTACTTAGTAATTTACAAACTTTTCGTCATAAGTACATAGTTTTGAGCTATCATAATTGTTCACTACGTTAATTATATGTATTAAATTTATTATTAACAAGCAGCGTTCTGCGGTTTTACCCGTGTAGTTTCCGTTCCTGCAAATTTTTCGCAATAAAAATGAGTAAATAAAAAGCTTAAACGCTTTTCAGGACTGTAATCTGTATTCCAAATGTCAAAACGATTCGTTCAGTTTTACCTACGTAATTGAGCAACAAACATTCAATCATCCACATTTTCACGTTATACTATTAGTAAAATAGTAGAACATTTGTCTTAACTCTCTGCCTTTGTAAATTAATGTATGAAGCTGCATCGAATTACTCGCGCTAGCATACTCCGACGATTAATATCCCTTTCGGCGTATCCTACAGAGCTTAAATTGTTGATCCAGTTCAGAAATAATGACCAAAAAGCAGACAGTCCACCTGATGGTAAGTGTGTTTATCAAACAGTAATGAACGTCAAAAACGTTAGGGGAGCTTTACCAATCCTGAAAGGTGCATAATAGCTATACCTATCTTTTTTAAAACGTTCCTTACTGTACGATGGCGATGGTGGAAAGACTTTAAAGACTTAGGCAGGGAAATTATTCCACATCCTGCAAGTAGGTGGCACGAAAGAACAAAAGAGCCGGACTTTATATGTTTTTCAATTTGGTGAGATGTCGGAGTGAGTCCTTTGATGGTGTCATACTATAAGGTAGGGGATTTCCGCCGCTGAGATAAGATTTCAAAGCTTTTCTGAGTGTTCCCCAAAAAGCAGTTAGATAGAAGACGTAATGAGCGCATACGTCTTTTAAGAGACAGAAAAGTTAAAATTTAATTATCTCCTAAAAAGTAAATAGACGTTACTTTCATTTCAAGCATGGCGACAGTATTCCAATTGGGATACTCAATAATTCCATGACTGAATTTTTAATGGCGATACACAGCATACGAGTAATTCTATTCCCAGGGATGCAAATCTCCATAGCTTCGTAGTGGTAGGACTCTTTGCAGAGTCCATCTTGGGAAGTACCACACCTTTGCCAGTTATTCTACTGCCAAGCAGTAACGTGCAAACATTATTGTGTTTCGGTTTGAAGGGCAATGTTTCCATAGAAATTACAGGCCTTAGAGATATAACATCTTTGACCTCTGGGTGACGAGCGCAGTGCAGTGCTACGTAATGATTTGGACTCTTCATGCTCCAATAGCTGCGTGCCACTGTGCTGTTATGTGGCAGGCTTACCATCAGGCATATGTCCTGCTCGTCTAGTCACTTTTTTTTTATGTTGCAATAGGTGCGTGTCACTGTACTGTGTTGTGGCAGGCATGTTGCTTACCATCAGGCACATGTCCTGGTCGTCTCGTCACTCTATATATGTTTGTATATAAAAAAAATAAAAAAAATGATAACTACGTCTAGAATCTGTCTACTACTTCGTTCGCGTATATTTTAGAATGAGTGTGTTACAGAAACTCAGTAATTTTCATTAAAAAAAACTATATCTACTAGTATTATGAAGCTGAAGAGTTTATTTGTTTGAACGCGCTAAACGCAGGAACTACGGGGCCGATTTCGAAAATTCTTTCGCTATTGGATATCTACGTGATCTCTGAGTGCTGTTCACCTATTATGTAAGACGGGCGTAGCCGGGACGGAGTGCTAGTAATATATAAATGAATATTGGTGGACATTTCACACATAACACCATCTAGCCCCAAACTAAGCAAAGCTTGTTCTATGGGATGGCTCCCATAGCTTATACAAGCTTTGCTTAGTTAGCTATCTGGCAATAGCTGATACACTACTTATATATTTTTTAATACTTCTACATACTTATTATACACAGAAATCAACCAGGCACAGTACAAAAAGAAAAAGTTGGTATCATAAATGTTATCCCAAGCAGGAATTTAACTGGTTTACGAATTTCGGCCGCATGCATACAGTTCTTACGGCATCTAAATTCTCGCGTAATAAATAGCACAAAAAATCATCACAATATTAATTTTAATATTAATAAAACCGGTCAAGTGCGAGTGGGACTCCCGCACGAAGGGTTCCGTACCATTAGCAAATAAACAGCGAAAACCCCATTGGCTTTGTTCTGAACTCCGTATACCTGGACTTTCCTCAGCGGAGGGCACAGTTTCCTCAGTGAGGTTTTCATCCGAAACACACAAGTTTTATTAAAATTTTGATTTTACCTTATGATTGTAACGACGACGTCGATAGCGCGTTTTATTTTTACTAGAGGCGCCATCTAGTTTGCTTGGAACGGACTAATCGAGCAAGAAACGGCATAAAATCAAGTTTGTTGTATATGAGCCCCCCCTTAAATATTTATTTTATTTTTAGTATTTGTTGTTATAGCGGCAATAGAAATACAACATCTGTGAAAATTTAAACTGTCTAGCTATCACCGTTCTTGAGATATAGCCTGGTGACATACGGACGGACGAACGCTTGGCTCAGATACGGTATTACTCTTTGGGGCAATAGTGTGGATGCAGCCAGCCTATTTGTCGCCCAAAAAAAATGTATCCGTATCCTGGCTAATATAAAAACCGCGACAAAGAAATAGATAACTTTCACAAACTATATTTTATCAAATTCAAAATACTCTCTCTTACTTCACTATATGTTTTAGAATGATGTAAATTTGTTAGAAAATATAAAGAATTCTTCGATAAATTTGCGGATCAACCTCGGAAGACTCCGCGAAACATTAGATCTCAATATAGGCACAAACTTGTTGAACCTACATCCCGGTTAGACATGCATAGCGCTGGCCCTCACTCGATGGCTGCTAAAATATACAATAAGCTGCCAAATGTCCTAAAAGACTTGGAAAAAAATGACAAATTTATTGAATGTCTAAAGAATATATTAGAGAATAAATGCTATTACAAACTACAAGATTTTTTTCAAGACAAGTTTGTTGACCTAGAAATGAGACGTTCCGTTGCCACTTTTGCCATGCCCTTATAGGGCCATATGTAATGACTATAATAACTAATAACTTCACCTGAGTGCACTGTACCTACAAATGACGCAATAAAGATTTGAGTATTGAGTATTGACGGACGGACAGCTAAGTCCCAGTAACAGGGTCCCGTTTTTAGCCTTTGTGTACGGAACCCTAAAAATCAGCACCTCAAAGCAAATATTTTACATATCAAATACAAGCGTTTTCGCTGGCTAACATTAAAATATCATAATGAAACCACAAATAGAGGTTTACATGAATATACTCCGCAATTTTATTGATAGTTCCATATATTTAAATTGCAGCTTTATGCTTGTAATCTGACAAATACGGCAATAATAAAATTAACGAATAGATATCTCGAAGAATAGATGGTCTTAAGGTAGTTAAGTAAATATTATAAATTGAGCCAAGTCGTTGCTGTTCGATATTTAATGCTTTTGGATTGCTATTTGCGTAATAATTATTATTTATAATATGGAGATAAATTCACACAATTTTATGTTTGTATATATTTCTTACTAGCTGAACGCGCGCGCGTTGCTACGCTATCTATCGAAAATCGATTACCATCATACAATCGAGTACCAATTCAAAATTTGAACAAATCCGGGCACTTTAAGTTCTAATGATGCAACCTTTAAAATATGACATATACTGTCACGCAACGAAAGTTCTCACAAAGCAATATTTTTTCCCGTTTTTGTTACATTTTTCATTCTTGCTCGGCTCCTGTTGATAGTAGCGTAATGTTAAATAGCCTATAGCCTTCCTCGATAAATGGACTATCCTACAAAGAAAGAATCGTTCAATTCGGACCAGTAGTTCCAGAGATCCTTGCGTTCAAACAAACAAACAAACTCTTCAACTTTATAATATTAGTATAGATTTATTTAATCATCTAAGGAACGAATTTACTCTCTTATGTGAAATTACTGCAATACTTTTTCTCCAATCTGTGTTACTGAACGGCCAGTTTAAAATCTATTCATTTAACCTCTGTCTTATCCATAATTTGATGTGACAATAAAATATCATCACCATCATCATCAAATCGGAAAACGTAGCCCTGACTAGATGGAGTGACGATATACGAAAAGCATCTGGTGGCTGTTGGAGACGTAATACCGAGGATCGGGCTGATTGGTGTATTATGGGAGAAGCCTATGTCCAGCAGTGGAGGAATACAGGCTGATGATGATGACCATCATCATCAACAGGCTTTTCTGTCTCACTGGAGAGTACCTATGGGCTTCTCTCTTACTTTACGCCCTGTTTCGGTCTTATGCTATTCGTGCCAAGGTTCGGAGACGGTGACCAAAAATGCTTAGCTACGTAGCTTTTCGAGGGATATAATAATAATTCAAAGGTTGTGGAGTGGCGCTCCAATAAATATTTATTTCTGAGAGTACTGATTTGATAAATAGCTTATAGATACATAATTATTATTTAATCTCATTTATTTGTTCAACATTTTTTTAATCATATTGATTAAGTAAACGGGTAACTCACGTGTAATGAGGTCGGTCAATCCGACTCGAGTTTCGGCCGCGTCCGGCGGCCTTTTTCAAGGAGAGTGTACGCGCCCGATGGCGTCCCGTTTGGCACCCGGTTTGGTTTTGGTGAGTTACCCGTTTACCTAATCAATATGTGTAACAACCACGTTTATTTTAATACTTACTAAATTTTTTTTAATCATTATTTATTAATGGTTTTATCTAATTAGACAATGTCACCTTCGAGAAGTGGCTCAGTAAATTTGTTTAACTGTTATGTAAACAGAGATGCTAAAAACGTCGAAAAACAAATTAAAGAATTGAGTGGTGATCGCTCTAAAATAATTATCATGTTACCTTCATAAGTTATGTCTCTAAGCTTATGTGTTTCCTAAGTAAATATATGTTTAACAATATACGACCGCAAATTGTAAAATGAGTTTTGACTTATTAGTCTTTCAAAAATTATTTCTCAAACAGTATTTATTCCCCCCTTTTGGTTTGATGAAGATCAGATTGTCAATCCATACCTCTGTTCTGAAATAAATTATTTGGATTTCATTCATTTAAGCTCCACTTAATCCAAAGTTAGATTGCCTGCACAAAAAATCCAGTAAATTCACTTTATACATTACTTCGCTGCCCAGATTTATTGTTGATGGATAGATTTATGACGTATAAGTACAAACTACAAAAAGCAGTTATAGGTTACCGCCTCACAGAAGCTCAGTTATAATTGGAAATATTTGTGATAAACTACTAGCCTTTACTGTCGATAATAATACATTATACACCAGGATTCGTAATGACCAACAATTGAAACCATCTATGTACTGTTATGTACAACAGTGTTTGATTATTAAATAATGATGCTAATTTTACTGTGATACCTACTGTTTACGAGTATTTACTCGCAACAGTAATAGTAGTTTATTTATTTATTTATTTATAAGCGCCTATTTAGCCGCTTATAAACCAACACAAGTACATTAATAGTACTAGTGTAGGTTTAAAAGAGGATATTTTACGGGGTATGTTAAATAGTGAGTTTACCCCCAAATATGGTGCACGAAACTGCATCGCAATATCGGGAATTGTCTCACTATTTAAGCATGGTAAAATTCCCGTAATTAATAATACTAGCGTAGTGAACAAACTTGACAGCTAGGCTACCGAGATTCGTCACGGACCGCATCGTTGCTTAACATCAGGCGTGCTGGCAGTCAAATGCAAGTGCATAATAAAAAAAGTTATTATTTTGTAAAGAAAATAATTATTTATTTTTGCTCGAAGTAGTTATCTTGTTCAAAGTTGTTCAATGTCCATAGGTATATTATTTTTCATCCTAAGGTTGCCTGGAAGATTTCACTTTTAGTGTTAAACCTGTCAAATGTCACACTAGTTAACAATGTGTTGTTATTGTTTTCAGTATAATTTTTAACCTCATTAAAAAAAGGAGGAGGTTCTCAATTCGGTTTTATTGTATGTATGTAGTGCAATAGCGCCGCCAATTGTGAATCGATTTTAAGGGTTATGTTTTATTTGGTAGATCATAGGTAAGACGTGACGTACAATATGTTTCTCAATTCATCAATATTTTGAGACAAAAACAGTCCGCAAACCCATGGGTATTATATTTTTTTTTTAATAAAGAGTGACGAGACGAGCAGGACATGTGCCTGATGGTAAGCAACATGCCTGCCACATAACAGCACAGTAACACGCAGCTATTGGAACATGAAGAGTCCAAATCATTACCTAGCACTGCGCTGCGCTCGTCATCCAGAGATCTAAGTTGTTATATCTCTAAGCCCTGTAATTTCTCTGGAAACATTGCCCTTCAAACCGGAGCAGTAATGTTTGCACATTACTGCTTAGCGGTAGAATAACTGGCAAAGGTGTGGTCCTTCCCCCAGGCGGACTCTGCCAAGAGTCCTACCTGGTTCTAAATAAATACGCTCCTAACGTCAGGCTAACGCCTGATGGCGAGACGGCGGTAAAGTGTACGTAGTTAAAATTCCGCTTTCAAATTTATACGACACATTAGTAATTTTACCTTTTCAAAGTTACATTTATTCTATACCTTTAGACATAAATTGACAAAAATCATAAGCATCATCATTTTCAGTATGCATTACCTCTATAGTTCAGCTTCAGTCTATATATCAATGCTGGGTATTGCGCTCCTTTTATCTTGTACCATTGTTATCCACCCTAAGCTGAGTTCATCCACGTATCACAATACTCGAGGTGGATCTGATGTCATCGGCCCATATGGCTGATATTCTGCCAAATTAACATTAATCGGAAAACGTTAGACACTTTGTCAAAGATGAACTCTATCTGCCGTCACCATACTACAATTTTTCTCGAGTTTTGAAAATACTTTATCATTATTACTTGTAGAAATTAATTCTAATCTAATACAGTAGGCACAATGTATTAACCTTACTTTGTTCCAAATAGAGCTTTTAAACTTTTGTGTCTCACTGTACTAATATAGTACGAAGCGCGTTTCTGGCGGGGGTGAGGTGCGGGGTGCAAGGGCGTGGTCGCCGTGGCCGCTCTCCTTGACTTCAGCATCGCATGATCTCTATACAACGCTTTGATAGTTTTGGTACTTGCTCTGGAACTTTGTTTATACAAAACTTTAGTTTATTTTAACAAAAAATCAATAAAAAAATGTCGATTAGGGCGATACTGAATATAAATGAAGCCAAGGTGGCTTAGGAAACAGTGGTGGTCTAGTATGTAGTTAGAACATCCGATTCACAATCGTCCTAGGTTTGAGTCTCGCCTACATCTCGGATTACTTTCCAAATTAAGACGTATAAGTTGTCATTGGATTATCTCGTCGTATACGCGTCGAAATCTATGGAATCAATTATCCTGTATGGCGTACCAAAGTCATACCCAAACTTCTTTAATGCTTAATATGTACCTAAATGAGAAAGTGATGTATAGTCAAATAACACGAAAACTAATTAAACTGACACATTTAGCCGTGATCTAAATTTAATTTATTTTAAAAACCGAATCTTTTATAGTTTTAAAAATGTCTCCTGAGTTCGCTTTTGAGAGTTTCACTTTAAATTATTTCAAACATATACATTGCAATATTAATTACTTAAGAGTGCGCCTAAAGCCAGGAAAAAATCAGATTTCACCCGCGCGACGCGTTTCTTAATGTGATGTACATAAAGTCGAGAATAGCATGACACAGTTTGGAGGAAAAATCAATATTTAATCAGGCGTCCATTTTTGACCAAGTTTTATTTAATTACTCAATAACTAAACATAAATTTAAAAAAGTGTTCAGTTACTTTACTAGAACGTACAAATAGGAGTTTTATTACCAAAAAATTATGTGGGGTCATCGCTGATAATTTCGAGTACTCGAATTAAAACGGGTTTTTTCGGTGTCATTTTTATTTTTTTATTGTAAAAAACTCTGATCTATTTTTAAAATTCTATTCGGTTATTGTGCTTCTTCTTCATTGTACCCACACGTCAATATTTTTTTTGTCATAGTTTTTAGTTTCTTAACTTCAGTGAGCGGCGTCGAAAATGTCCTGTTTTCGTTTTCTGGCTTTAGGCGCCCCCTTAAACGATTTTACACATGTCAAAGTTTATGGGTTCAATTTGCTTGTAACCCTACAAGCGCCAAAGTTTTGATGTTAAATATGTAAATTTATTGGTCAAATAAAACATATAACATATTACAATATAAGTAAATAGTTATATAAATAGTATGAACTGTACAAATTAAAATTATAATATTAGTTAGTTCTTGTTCAATTTGGTCAGAAAATCGGAATTGAAAGGGCTAAAATTTGGAACGTAGTCAAATTTGAACTTGGAAAAACACATACATTTTTATTTCAATTAAATGCATAAATACATATATACGAACTTTTGTAATATCCGGATGGATATAATATGTATAAGCTCCACGACGTCATAGTAGACGTTGATAGTCCGTTTTAACCGTCTTTCTAAAAAGTGAAGGTTTTCTTAACATAGCATAGGACTTATTAACTATCTTAATTATTATTTGATTATCTCAACGTTTTGGTAGCGTTCCAACCGCCGTGGTGGTTGTAGCGTTTCTGCAGGGTGCACCATGGTAACGAGAACGTGACCACGAGGTCTTAACGTGAACTAACACGTGGAGTCTTTTTGTGACCGAGGCTGTTGTGACGTTGCCGAAACGACGAGGTAATTAAATCAAAAAGGCACGAGATTAAGACCGCACGGCAGAAGTGATAACTAAAACTAAAAAAAAATTTATTAGATATAATAAAAATAAAATTCAAAGTTTTATAATTAAATTATTAAATATAAATTGAATATATACAGAATTGTTTTTTTCTAATTTATCAAGTACGCCCATACTGATTTTTATTCTTATTTGTTCAAAAGAGTATACCTACTTCCTGAATAATCCCTTACAAGTTTTATCGAAATCTGTGAAGCGGTATTTAAACTGTAGTCAGTCGTTTCGTTTTTTCAGTGAAAAACAAGTATATTGTAAAGTTTCAAGTGAGTTCAGTCGCAGTAGCGGAGCGGTGAATGTGGCGACTGCGCACCCGGGCGCGGTGATAACGCGGTGCCGTTATCACTGCCCCAGCTAATACTGCTCGCATGGAAATACTGTTCACGCCATTACTTTTACTTTTAACCCCTTAATTAGTCTTGCGATGACACCGTCTTTTGATAAAGCTTTTACGATGAGGTCGTTAGCTGTCGCACTAGTTTTTAAATAAGTTATTACTTTTTTCTGTATGATTTTACCAAAAAAAAATTTATTGTTGTGCTAATGAAACACATATCTGTAGGCTCAATTCGGCTAGGTTAAACACCTCTTTCGAATGACAGTAGACGTATTGGCAAAAAGTTATGGTAAACCTCTGACAATCGTCAGAGGTTTATTACTATCTATGTCATTTTCACTGGTAGCTGTCATTTAACTTGAAGGTATTTCAAGGAAGGAAATGTTGATCTTACAGCCAAACCACACTAGCTACTTTTAGCAGCGGCGACAGGCGACAGACGCTGCGTCACGCTTCAAAAAGTAGCGGCGCTTGACGTCTAGTCGCTGCATCCCGCTTCAAAAAGTAGCTAGTGTGGTCAGGGCCTTAAAGGTTACGGCTGCAAGCTAGCTAAGAAAGTATAGAATTATTTACTAAACGCATATAACATACTATATTTTATCAACAGAAAAGACTGGCTGGATAAAAAGAAGGCTTGAAATTGTGACATCTTTGGCTAAAAAAATATATTTACTAAAGTTGTATTTCTCAGCAGTTCAAGCCAAATAACAAGTATTTATAAAAAACTGCATACCTAATTAAATTTCAATTCTTATACTTATTTTAACTCATCACGGCAATATTCATCAATTCTCATGTAAACCGAACAATTAGAGAACGTTTTACAGAAATCCTATCCTCTTGCTCACACAACATAGTAAGAGTAAGAGAGAAGAAACAATGTTCCATTCCTTTTATTAAATGGTACGGGTTATACTTACTTTTGGAGTTCACGATAAAAGCACTTAAAGCACTTTAATTTCTTCTCATATCCCTCTTGGAAGCAATTACGGCTTCGACAGATGGACAGACGTATAAGGGCAAAAATTATGTTAATCATTTTTACTTTGTAATTCTTTGTAGTTCTCAGTCTTTTCCAGTTCTAAAGTTTATGTATAAGTTCTGTAGTTTATTTAGGTACCTGTATGCTATATTTTCATAGTAAATATGATCAAAAATTCTATTAAAGTCTTAATAATATTAAATGATTGAGTGATTAGATGTTTGTTGTTTGATCGTAATTATCGTCACCCGTTTTTTTCCTATAGCGTGGTAGTTAAAAGAGTGCATAGTGAATGGTAGAATCTCTAATCTGATGAGGTAAAAATATCCGTGATACTCTACATATTCACCACGGTCGAGGGGTGAGCCTTCTTACCTTTACTTGCTCACTTTGTCTATCTACGACATCACCATTAGACAGGTAATAAATACTACTTCAGGCTTCTTTGTACTATTTCTTATTCACCACTGTTGTTTTTCAACCTCAGGTGATCCAGTATTGGACAAATTTGAGGTCAAAGAAATGAAAATAATTAGAATTGGACTACATGAACGTATAAAAAAGTTGGACGTAGTCTCGCTAAAACAAAAACTGTGTCACTAGAGTCGGCCACATTTGCACGTGTGCGTTGTCAGGTTGTCACTGATAGGCTGACACGCACGCATATACACAAGTTCCGCATGTAATGACCCACTAATGTGTGCGTGTCAGCCTGTTTGTGACAGCGCTCACGTGCATATTATATGGCCGACTCGATGGACACAGTTTTTGTATTAGCGAAACTACGTCCGATTTTTTTTATATGTCCATGAACAACTATAAGACTAGTTAAATTTAATTTGAAAATAATAGTCTATCCGTGTTATATCCATATCTAAATCCAGTGTTCTCGATAACCGCCCACTCATGTTTTTGACCAGTCAACCGTACCGATAACCCATTAGCATATGCTCGATCAAGAAGCAGTGATATAATTAATTAACGTTATTGTGTCCGCCTGGTTTTGCCGGAATATACCTAAACCTCGGATTAGATCCGTTATGTTCAGGAATTGTTCTGATTTAATAATTAATGTATAAAGTACGGCGAAACGATAAAGGATGTAATATCATTTTCCTACTCATAAAATGACGGAAAATATAGGGAATTTTTAACATGCGATTGAGCAAGCCCAATCCGAAGGCTAATGGTTTAAATAATATATATAGTTAAATACATAAGTCATGAAAAGGAGCAACACCAGTTATGTACAAAATCGGAGATAGTGAAAAGTTGTGTCATATGGTGAAGGACTAGGCTAGTCTAGTGGCCAGTGGGGAATTAACTCAATGGTTAGTAGAGCCTGTTGACACAGCCGAAGGTTGTGGGTTTAAATTCAAGATAAAACTTTGTAGTGCATGCGGATGTTTGTCTCTAGGTAAGTTATTTAGCTATCGACATATAGGCACACATGTACCAAAAAGGATTTCATAAGAACAATCTACAAAAATAGCAATACATAGTTGAAAAAAGACTGAAGAAATATTCTGCAGTATTTTCTTCACGGTGACAAAGTAGTTTTCTTTTCTGTCATGTCACGCCATATTTTATAATCACTTCTGTCTCACATATTCAAGCTTTAACTTCTCTGTGAGATCAAATGTAGGTATTCTTATTCAGACAATTTACTCTACATTACATTCGGCAGTAGTAATGTAGTAGATATATTATATAAATAGATTCTTATACTTTTACAATACTTTAACTGATACTTTTTTACTTTTACTGTGCTGTCATGTGGCAGGCATGTTGCTTACCATGTCCTGCTATTCTCGTCACTCTTTATTTTAAAAAACCATACAATCACTAAAAGAAAAAAAATGTTTTTAGTTTTAAACTTTGTTAAATGAAAAATAAATACGACCAAAGCCGCAGTCTGAAATATATTCAGTTCTAAGCGGCGTCCTTCATTAGTAGTTGTATCGTTTGTACAATCATTAGTCAGCTAATTGATAAGCTCCATAAATTTATTTTCTTGTTATTGATACCCGGATAATGATATTAAATGCAGCTGTCGTGTTTGTCATGTTCAATACCAAAGGTCTTTGATTTGTGTCTGTCAAATTATAATGCATTTGACACTATGAATAAAAAAATATTAATTAATTCTTATAATTGTTTGCTATGATAACTATAGGAAAAAGACATACCGGAAAAGTAATTTCAGATGCTTTGGATTTAATCCGAATTCAGATAGATTAAAGTCTGGTAAATAACAGCACGTAATATGTTGTATGTCTCGAAAAAAAAATTTTTTTTTGTAGCAACAATATTTTTCTAAATTCACGAAAGTACATGCACATGCAGTAAATGCACCAGTAAAGTTACAATTAAAACTAATACTATGAAAACATGAAAACTGTATTATCTGAACTTTTAGATTAAAATGCATTAACCTAAAATAAGCACGTACGAGTATGTAGCGTACATTTTTAGTGCACCTAAGTTATTGAAACTTGTTGAATCGTAAATTTTAATTTAAATCTAGACATTGAGATACAGGAAACGAAAGGATGCTCTTAAAAGTCCATTAAGTTAATAAGAGTGATGAGAATTGCTCTTAATGTCAGATTCTTGAATAATTCGAGTAACTTTATACTCACGGCCGCAAGTACTTTACATCCAAACTACCGCTTGCCGTCGTGCCCATTATTTCACAAAAGCTGCTAAATTGTGACAATAAGCAACATAATGATTTTTAATTAAAACATTAAATGTTATGTTATGTAAATGGTATGTTTTTTACCGTTAATTAAAATAATGAGATAAGTCAATAATGAGTGCCAAAATTTTAATTTATTTTTCTGTAATTTGTAATTCTTTCAATGTTTACTATTGAAAATTGAATACGCTGTTCATAGTATTATAATTTCGTACGTCACTAAGGGGCCCCTTTTAAATCTACGCCCGTGTCACAAGTCTCGGGGTCTACTCGGGATTTCTCTCTCTGCCACACGATGGACCCGGCACCCGCACGGTGAACCCATGGAATGCTAAGAAGTTCGTCTCTTACACACTAGTAGCACTACGCGGTTTTACCCGCGCAGTTCCCGTTACCTTTATTTTCCCGCGATAAAAATTAGTAGGTATATGCTATTCCATACCGCAATCTTACTGTGTTCCAAACTACAAAATACGTTCAGATGTACCGACGTGATTGAGCAACAAACATCAAACATCCAAATATTGAAAATGTATAGGTACAATTTGAATACTCCTTTTTTTGTTTTTATTTTTTATTAATTGACGTGCTAGGTAATTGTACATTTATGAATAAAGTACTTTGATATTTATGATATTTGTGGGGTTTATAATACAATGTGTTAATTGAAAACAAAGCTTCCCTACGAAACAAACACGCCGTTAAGAATGTTGGCACGCAGCAGTATTTTATAATGTACACATAATTTACTCGTATTTGATTTGAAATTACAGCTGTAGAATTAACACAATGATGATTTTTACATTTTCAAATATTATGTATGTACTAAAAGCTGTTAAAAGTAGTGAAATTATCACTAAATTTAATTTTGATTAAACAAAGTAGGGACATGTAAAAAAAAACTATTTTGTTCAAATATTTATTTAATATTATAATCCGAGATCCCAGACGTCACCTATTTTCTGATGAATGAAATGTGGACGATTGAGTAGAGTTAGTAAGTAGTAAGAACACATGCTTACTCGCTAACTTGCTTAAACAGTCAATGTACCTTCATTACCCCTTATCTCAAAATTGGCCGTCTAAGCAAGTTAGCGAGTAAGCATGTATTCTTAGTACTTACTAACTCTATTCAATCATCTACATTTCATTCATCAGAAAATAGGTGACGTCTGGGAGCTCTGGGATCTTACTCTATTAGTATAATAGTTCGTAAATCAGTCAAAAGTCAAACTCTACTAAAAATAGATTTCAAACATTTCTCGCATCTTATGCCACGTTCACGGTTCATCGAAGCTTAATTATTTCCAAAGTAGATTATATTTAATTTTGTCCAAAATGCTGCCGAATGCCAAACAGGGTTCGAGTCCCGCGGCATCGCTTCGTCGAACAAAATTAAGCTATAAAACTTAACGAGGCCATCTTTGCAGCCTTTTGCAGTACATAAATTATCATATTATTCGAAAGAAAGCCCATCGAGAGGACCTGAGATTCGACGTTCGAGCTGTCAAAATACCAAACCTGTTGCCAACTGTGCATTAATTTTTGTAGCCAAATCAGACAAAGTTTTTAGGTAGGTTGTTTCTATATTTTAGATCCTCTTTTACCAAAAGCTACAAGACTTCAAATATAGTGAGGCTATTTTGATTTTTGAAAAAAAATACCATAAAATAATATATTTTTAATTTTTGCCCAAACCATGTTGACGAGAGCTTAGCAGAGTTTTTAAGTCTGCTGGTCAAATTACTCTCTTTCATAAAAAGACAATTTCACTGTAATCAGGATTGATTTTACTTAAAATAATTTGCTAGTTTTTTTTGTAACGCTGCTTTTATTTTCTAAAAACAAAGTAATAACACACAAAACAATCAAAGTTAAACATAACAGAAATTGCGAATAGTACCTATTGTTTATAATTTATTGTTATATTTTCGTGCAAAAATAACTAGATATGGCTATAAATCCGCTAAATTGGTCTCACTGCTTGTTGCACTCTTTAATAATGATTATAATTTTCAAGTTTAATATCGGCACAGCGGTAGTATGACCTTTTCACTCAAATGTTTTTTCTCTTATTTTAGATGCGGTTATCATCAACCGTTGATCTGGATCGGTGGCGAGCGAGGCTGCCACATCCGTTTTGTAAGGTCCCTCGACCACGCCTAGCTCAAATGCCTACTATTGCCTAGTTGACTATTACGCACTGGCACTGGTCTGGCTTTGAGTGCTCATAATAATTAGATACTTGAACTACATATTAAGCGACGTGTGTAGGTTACATTATATCTTACGTAACGATTGTGTTTTTTGGTTTTAGCGTCGGGATGGGTTGAACTGTTAGTACATTTTTGCGCAGTTGTTAGATAGATAGATAAACTATTTATTGCACTTAATTAGAAGACAAAAACAAAGTTGTAGTTAAACAGTTGTTAACTGTTCCAAATTTTTCTTTAGTCATAACTTATTGTTTTACTGTTTTTTTTTCAATATCTGTATCTCTGTCACAAATGTGTGTGTAGTTTTCTATCTAAATTAATATTTTACATGAAAATACGGACAACAAATTTAATAGTGTTTAACATAAATAAGAAGTAATGTAAATCTATGATTTCAACAGCACCTAAAATACAATTTTGTAAAACTTTTAGAGTCGTAGTATTTTTAGAGTATCAGGCACATCTTTGAAAGTGCTATTTCAGTATTTGTGTTATCCTTATCATTTTCATTAAAGTCATAGTTTTTCAAGACATTCGGAGGCGTCTGTAGTCTGATGCAAGGTTACAGTTTGTTATGTTTGGATCCATTTTATAATTTTTATGGTACACAAAAACTTGTCAAAACAAAAACTTGTCAAAACTACAACAATGAATGAGAATATTTAAAGTTTAACTCAAAACAGAATTGATATTTCTATTTATTTTAATTTTACTAACGCTAATCTTAACATCACACATCAAAACGTTCACCATTTCTGCAGTAGCAACATTTGATTGACGCCTTGTAATAATTTTAAATTCAATAGAGGAATAAAATGTTTACGAATCACGAAGTATAAGGATATGAGAAATAATATTTCTTTGGATTTTTTTTACTTTTCATGGAGATAAACTTTCTTAGATGTCGCCTACTTTTTAATTATGAATGATGAGGTTACCAAGGCACAAACATAACGAGTGAGGACAAGATGGTAAAAACACACATGCTGATAACGTGCTGTTATGAAAATGAGTGTTTTTACCATCTATACGATTATTTGAACATAAAGAATCCAGATGTTTATTTTTCCATTATTCTGCTACTGTCACTCAGAGAGATCTAACTAAAGACATAAATAAGTCTTTAGATTTTTCTAAAATCAATAGTGACGAGACGAGCTGGACATGTACCTGATGGTAAGAAACACGCCTGGCACATAACAGCACAGTGACACGCAGCTATTGGAACATGAAGAGTCCTAGCACTGCACTGCGCTCCTCACCCAGAGTTCTAAGTTGTTATATCTCTAAGTCCTGTTATTTCTCTGGAAACATTGCCCTTCAAACCGGAACACAGTAATGTTTGCACATTACTGCTTGGCGGCAGAATAACTGGCGAAGGTGCGGTCCTTCCCCAGGCGGACTCTCCCAACAGTCCTACCACTACAATTTATTTATTATTTAAACTCTAAGATATAATAACTAGTATAGTAAGTGTTTTAACTTAACTCATGGATTATATAAAAAATAAAGCATAAAAAATGTTTCATAAAAACAATACATTTATCTCATCATATTATGTATACTGAAGAGTCTATTAGAGACGGAAATTTTATTATCAAAAAGTTGATATAGCTTATGTTTTCGCCTTCGCTTGTACACAGTTTGCTGTTGAGCTAAAAATAACTTCAAAAAGTCACAACGCTTAAAGGTACAGTTTCAATTTGTATAGTGCATCTTCCTACACTAATTAACTTTACTTAGAGACGAACTTCTTAGCATTCCATAGATTCACCGTGCGAGTGCCGGGCCCATCGTGTGGCAGAGAGAGAGATCTCAAGTAGATCCCAAGACTTGTGACTCGGGCGTAGGTTTAATAGGGGGCCCTTAGTGACGTACGTCAACACTCACCTTCACTACTCGTATTTATTTCCCTGCCCAGCCAAATCCGATATGATCCTACTAGTGCAGCTTTAGATACTCGTTCTAGTATAGAACTTACTGCACTTCTGGACAAGCCAAGGTCTTTCAGCAGGTTGTAGAGAGATTTTGCTGGTATACCTCTCGCTCCTACTTCTACAACGTATAAATTAACTACATAGCCATTTTTTGTTAATTCGTTTTGAAGGTCGTAATACTTATTTTGTTTCATCGTGTGGTCTTTAGGTATATTAGTATCCCATGGTAATCCCCGTAATCGGTAATTTCCCATTTCAATTATCATTTTCCGAATGTCATCATCGATAATATATTTATCTCGATTTTGTTGATTTTTTTCTAGAAACATCAGTTTCACATTCCTATTTGAAAACTCTTCGTTCAGCAGTTGTGACTTTGCGTCGCTGGTCAGATAATTGCTCACCACATAGCATATAGGACGGTATTATTGTATTTATTTTTTAAAGAACTGCCTGGGAACAACGCAATTTAACCTGAATCAATAATCAAAAATGTAAGTTACGCAAACGGAGAACAAGATAAGAGCCCAATATAATTGAAACCGAAAGTAAAATGCATTACAATATCGAGCAGCAAAGTGCAACATGATTTATTGTGTCAACACGCAAACTTGCCAGTTATATTGCCATAATTTTGCACGCAATTTCTTTCAATTATATTTGACATTTCTCTGGTGATCCGACTGCCTTAATTAGTTGCAAATAATTGCAATTTTAATAAATGATAATTAATGACACCGCTTTTTAAATATGATGTTATTTTAACGACTACATCTTAGTAAAAGATATGGTTAATTGTTAGGGCATTACTGTTAAAATGGTAATCAAAAATAAAGTTATTAATCCTACTAATACGTAAATTTTGGATACTTGGATGTTTGTTGCTCAATCACGTGGGAACGTCTGAACGGATCGGGCTTTGGATCGGAAATTGGATTTCAGATAGACTATAATATTGTCTGGATTAACACATACGCTACTTTTCATCGCGAGAAAATAACGGAACCATGAACTACGCGAGTAACCGTGGAGCGTTTCTAGTATTCATATTTACATAATAAACTAATTGCACCATAGCTTATCCCTCACCCTCACACGGTGGAATTGATGAATTTTTCAAGTTTGTACGATATGAGGTGAAGCCAAAACTGACACACACGCATATATACTGTTTTGTTTAATCTTAAAGTGGTCAAATTAAGAATAGATAAATATTGCTTTGTAATCAAATTTAGACCACTTGACGACCATTAGTATGTATATTCCTAGCTGCTCGTTCCGGTTTTGCTCGGGTAATGTCATGCAATCTACAAATAATTAACAACAAAAAATATTCCGACCAAAAATTGAGCTACATCCTATCCATCAAACTGCACACAGTGTGCATGTAATCTGTGGTAGTTTAGGAGTTTATCGCGGACAAACAACATGACTTTTATACATATGTGTCACCAAAAACTTAAAAAAAAACCGCGAGCGTACAAACTGACTAATCTAACCTACCGTGAGATTATAATCTCAGGCGTTATATCGTAAACTGACGGTGATTGTAATTTTACTGTGACATAATGTATAAAAGATATACACATAAATAATGTATATGTATAGTGGCCACCAAGTGTTGCTGTTGATGATGATGAAGTGGTAATTATTCATATAAAAGGTACTTACCAGTACTCATATACCAAGTTCATCCATTGGCCCTCACATCGATTACCGTGTTTCCTCGCCAATATTATCAACCGACTTTTGTACCCCACAACAAAATAAAATAAATATCCAATTACAGTGCAATGTAAAACGCGTCAGTGTTGACATATAGTCTTTATTTAATTACCTTAATTGAGGTCTCTTGGCTCGTAATACGCACGAAGAATAAATAACACTTAAAATACAATACCGTGAATCTTCTGCTACCTTGACTTGATCCACACTAAAGAGGCTTCACACGATACTCCAACGGACATGAGAAACAGTTTATTGTATTAAATACTATCTTAGTCTCATAGTACAACCGTATTTGCGAGAATATAACAGAAAATATAATTAAGCTTATAATTAAAGTAATTAGCTTCGTAAAAGGAATTATTTATTTATCAACTTGTTGAATTACTTTTAGAGAATTTGAGCCTAAACACACATACAGTCAAATATTTTAGTTATATCAATATAGGAGATACAAATACGAGTAAATTAACGTAATTTAAATTATCAAAGACGGATTTTATGAGGATTGTTGCTATTAAAAACCACACTCATTGACTGTTCATTACTGGATGAATCATGACGACAATTACTATTTTTCTGACGTACATAGACCTACGAAGAAACGCACGTCATAACGAAATGCCACTGAACATAATTGAAGGAAATTATAAAAGCATTCCGTCTCATTATCGGAAAGATTGCACCGCGATCGAGTAAAAGTCGGAAACTGGAACAATAAGAGTATTCGAGCGCGTATTATAATGTTCGAGTATACAATTACAGCTTCCCAGAAAATCGTTCAAAGTGCATGATGAAATTCGCACCTTGCCATATTCGTATCGAGTCCCGGTTACCACAGGTTTTCGATTCAACTCGCGATTCGCGTTGACCAGCTAAACATTGGCGTCTGGTAAAAGTAGATCCCCAGACTCACTACAGCTTTGCTCTTTTCGTAAGTCAAGCTACGCTGGGTAGTTGTATTTTGCTTATTGCTTATGGTGAATACGGAGTCTGGTAATAAGCAGTTGCTAGTCACTCGATCTGAACTCGAAAGATTAAAACTATATAAATTGTCGCGGAGAATGTTTTCGGCAATTTATCCCGAGGCCGAGCCTGTAATGAAGAGTTACTGCAGTGTTGATTTTAACATAATGAGCTCAGTAATTTTGGAAGTGTTTTTTAACAGTGGTACGACACACGGCCTCAAAGAATTGCAAACCGATGAGCGGAGCTTTAAGGCAACAATCTGATAGAAACTTAACCTTTTGCTTTTTTGCTGATTAAAGCAATAAAGTAAAGCTGTTAAATATAGATGCTCCTATTATCATTATAATTGTGAAAGTTACAGAATTCCGTAAAAGTTAAAGGGATCAAGCCAAAATTTAGAAAACCAAACAGAATATACGCATAGGGTACTTTTCATCCCAACTAAAGTTTGATTTCTAGAGATTAGCAATTTTTTCATTGTCTAAATTCTACGCGGATGTATTTGCAGGCAGATACTTGCTCTCGTGTAATTTTAAATTTGCCTTTAAAATAATCTGACCCATAAATTATGAATGTACCTATGTTCCATAGAAACATCTATGAATTGAACAAATATAAGCTCAAGATTACAAATATTTGTTCTAAATAAAAATCGAACCCATGACCTATAGCTCGGTGGTCTAATTAAGTACCAACTGAGTGGCGAGTCCATTCGATACCAATCAACTATTTTCATGCATTTTGATTCAATATCCAGTGGGTTAACTTTACCATTATCACCGGAACGGATCTGTGATATGAAATGAAATAACATATTTGAAAATTTATTATTTAGCTGAATAAAATATTTTTCTCGTTATTAATACAATTTTTACTATGACAAAGTCGCCAAGTTTGAAAACAACAAAACCAAAAAACAAAACCGAATATTCTCAACATGTCTTACATTAATTATGTAAATATAGGTTTAGATATAAGTAGTTAATTAAATAACCAACACATTAGGTATTTGAGAATTATTTAACACTTTTAAATGTACTCTACATTTGATGGTAATTCTAATAAAGATAATAAGTGGAGTGAAAATTAACACAAAACGGCTTCTCTTTACTTTTGCATGTATTTTAAATTCCTCAGCAATATGTAGTGAATGATAACTCTCAGATTTTTTACCAGATTCTCGCGAAAAACGATTAAATGTCGTGACTTTTATTGCATTTTAATAAGGAGCTCCGATACTGCACTGACGCCTCAGGGCTTCAAAATGTTTACTCACAAACTCACAAAATTAAAATACATTTTTATTTATTATTTTCAAGATAAGTAATATCTGCATAAATAATGATCGAGATAGTCATAACAGATGTGAACAAATTTAACTGAATTCGGATATGTAAAATTGAATTGAATGTAATAAAAGTATCAGAAAAGTAAAATAACCCTTAAGATGTTGCACCAATATTCATGAGTTCAAAAGATATCAACGCGCTATGATCTACACACGAAAATATATTGTTGGTAATTTCAATCAAAAAAATGTAAGCTAACTTAAAACAAAGCTTTTAAGATTTATAAGGCGCAAATTTTAAACCCAAATCTTTCGAAGAAATTATGTATATTTCATGTAATGATTAACAAATTTAATATATTTAACAAAAAAAAAACGTTTCGAAAATAAAGCGCCGTTTGCGCATCGAAAGTTAATATTTTTTGGATAAAATGCGTTTCGAAAATAGAGTTCTGTTTGCGTAAATCGAAAAAAATACACTCTACGCAAAGTCTAAAGCTGTAACGGGCGCGTAGGGCGGTGTCGCTAGCGCGACTGCCGCTATCATTGCGGGTCCCGTTAGACAAGGAGAGCGTGAGTGCGAGCAGTGCGGCCAATGCGCTCGCGACCCATCCGGAAGCCTCACTGAAACTGGACCGTTTTCTTTTCTTGTTATTATTGAGATCGACTCTCAAGTTCTGTTGTTGTCGCGCGGTGCGCCACTCGCGCTGATAAGACGATGCCATGGTGAACTGCGCACGCGTTCCACGACGCTCCGTAGCTTAAAGCTCGCGCGGACATTTAAAAACAAAAAAAACAGCAATTCAACCCCCCGAGTGATGGAATGGATATTTTATCGAGTTTGTCAAGTGCTTAGTGAGAATAACTGAACGCGTTTAACTTTTTATAGTGCATTTTTTATGAACGTAGTAACAAGTGTGTTGAAAGTGAAACCGATTTTGTGTAATAGTTGTAAAGAGGATTTTTTTTGAAGAAACTTTTTTTTGTGATTGGTTGGGAACTGAAAGCCGATATTTGCGACGGAACAAGAATATTACTTAAATTTTCACGAGTAATCAGGTAAGTGCTGAAGTTTTTTTAACTTAGGAGACAAGTATAAGTTTTTATTTATTTACAAAAAATACATAATCCATATTTTTTAATGTACAAAATAAAAGCTTTTTTAGAATAAACTATTTTAAAGAAATATTATTATTTATTTATTATTAAATAAAATGGTATTTTCCAGAAACATCAAACACCACAAAATACCATGTTAAGTTAACATATTTTTGATTAAATTATAAAATAATAAATAAGAAAGTGTTTTTTTCTTAAATATGGAACTAATATATCACAAAATTAACGTCGCAACATTAATTTTGTACTAAACCATAATATTGACAGCATGAACAATATATCGCTAATTCGTTGACACATCTGAATTAAAAATCTATAAAAACTGTTAACAATTCATTCACAAAAGCCGATCTTTACAATTCTGGCGATTATAATCCTAATTTATAGACAAATTTACATGTGATTATCAGTTTTTAAACGGTTGTTTAACATAAATTTGAATACATTTGGATTTTCTCAGACATCTCCACTAAAAATCTTTTATGCATCATAAATCACAAGACGATACGACTTGTGATTCATAAAATGACATTAATATCTTAACAAAAAACCTTCAAAACTCCAATTTATTTAGCGATACTTGAGTGGTAACACATTAATACTGTGTGACAAATTTTACAGCATCCATTTAAAAAAAAATCTATTGATAAATTTCTTTAATGAATGAATTCCTACTGGTCTTATTGTAGTAAATGTTATTCAAAAGTATGGTCAAAATATCTTGGTAATTTCCAAAAACAAATAATTTTGTATAAATTATGAACAGTTGTGTTAAATAAAATTTTATTTATGAATGAAGTTAGTAAAACAAATTGAAATTTTTGTCTGATTAAAAAAAGTTTATTGAATTAAGTTTTTTTTTATTTAATACCTTGTATCTCATTAAATTAATAAATTGCAAAGTCTAAATCGCTTGTAGTATTTTATATAGGTGCAAAGTACATCTTAACTCCTCTATTGATCAGTTTTGAGTCAGAAGAATTTGAAATTTAATTTTGAATAATTTACAACTTCTATTGGTAAGGAGCGCGATGCGTCTTTAAATAATACTTTTATTTGAAACATAACAAACAATACTGTTGATCATTGCAAATAAACCTTACTAGTATTATAAATAAAAGTAAAAACATGATTGACAATTACCGATGTTTTAAGCGTCGTTATTTTTTCCCAGCCCTACGAAAAAAAAGTGAAGGTCCGTTTTCACTGGCATTTTCACTCATTGTTGTATCGAAATAAATAAAAAACTAACAAGATTATTCGACCCAGTAAACCAGAAAGGCTGTACTTGCCCGTCGCTCGCCGCCGCCGGTAAAGTTTTTGCTCAAATTTGCCTATTGTGCTTCGGTAGGCTCGGAGTAATGCAATCTTTCTTTTTAAGATTAATTCAGAACGCTTTGTGCATAATTTTCTACGCAATTTATTTAGATATTGTGAATACTGATTGAAATATTCAGATGATTTCATCTCTAAAGAAAATAAAATATCTAAAAATACTCATTAGTAAACTTAGGAATAGTTTTAGTTAATCCGAATGTTGTAGTGTTAAAATGAATATTAGTGGAGGAAGGTTTTTGTTGCGAAAATTAAAAAAGAAAGCCTGTCAGATAAAACATTGTTACTGTATTTTTATACAACCATTATATAATATGTATTACTAGAATTTCAGTATGATTTTAGGCATGTAAACTTTAACATACATTAACTAATTTAAACATTTCTTATTAGTCTTTAACATGTATAGCATCTACGTTTACAATTTTCAAAAAAATTCAAAAAAAATAGGAATATTAACAGTTAAGACGAATAGTTATTCCAAAAAATCTTTAAATATAATATAGTACGAGTAATAATACCATTTCATAAAAATCTACTATATCTAAATTAGTGACAAAACGCTGTAAATTCTATGGACACATATTTGCAAAAAAAAATTTAAAATCAAAGATATAAATAAACATAAGATTAAATCTTAAATTCACAACAACTCTTAAACATTTACGAAACCTAATCCCTATGTATGGTAGCTATAAATGTCTTCATTTCGAAAAACAATTACTCCAATTAGTTATTTGACCATCCCTAATAAGGCTCGTATTGATTGCTCTACAAACTACTGGTATCTAAAGCAGTTGGCAGCTTGTAAAAACTATAAGTTATACATTACTAATGTTTAAAAGTAGATCTGTGTTGATTTTTAAACGTGTAACATATCGTAAAATATGTTTCTCAGGCCCTTAAAAGACATTCTCCGTCGGGCTACCACAAAAAGAAATAAACGCTGGTAACTGAGTTCGCAAAATTGTCTTATCATGGCTTACATCACTCGAAGAGGGTGGAATAAAAATGAATGTTTATATTCAAAGGATTTGGAGGATTGGAGAATGGTACACTCTTTGGAAATTATGTAAGGTTTTTAAACTCTTCAAAAAGACACACTTCGCTCGATTGTACCTTTTTGTTATAATTGCCACAAAAAGGACTTCCTTTGTGTTAAGATTTCATGTATCGTCCCTTAATTCTATTATAATTTGTTGTTATTAAATTCGGTAAATCTTCATTTTCCTAAAGTATGATATATTTATATTTTATTACTAAAGTTGGTTTAGATAAAATATTATTAAATATCATAACACATCTTGGTATTAGCAAAAGCGCCACACTTTATCATTCCACTGTTGAGACTCCGAACTTTTTATTACTGGGTAAAGATAGTCATGGCCATAATCCACCGTCCTGGCCAAGTGCTGGTTTGCACGTATCCTCGGAAGAAGCATTTCTTAGAACGTGCTGGTTTCTTCACCATCTTTTCCATCACCGCGTTAAGCAGTGGAGATGTTTAACTTGTTTATTTGCACCCGGGAAAATTCTCAGAGGCGTAGGCGGGAATCTAGCCCACGACCTCGTGATTTTAAACAGAGCGTTCTGACCACTAAACCAATACGGCTTACATTACAAAACGAAAATTGGTTTTAAAATTACTATAAGACTCGTAATTTAAATATTAATAATACCGGTAATTGCACATCACAGGAATCTGTTGGGGATTTAATCACGTTGGTACAAGTATATCATGTAGGTACTTCCAGACCCTACGATACTTTAACATATAGAGAAATTCTTCTACAACATTCATTAATTTATTTTAAGCATACATATTAAGTTTCATTTCATTTTATCTTCATTGAATTAAAAGTTATCGAGTAAAGAAAATAATTCTTTCGAATACATTTCAATCTTCCGCATAGAACCTAATCAAACCTTCATTCGAAAATCCAATCACATTCGCTTTACTTGTTATTCAACATCAACTTCTATCTGCAGATTGCATTTTAAAATCGAACCGCTGTGTCATCTCTGTTATAAAAAAAGTAATTAAAAGTTTCGCTTTCACTGCTACAGATGGTAGGCAGTATTCGGTAACAGAGAGACCTGTCCGATTTAATATCGATCAGTCGCGACAAGACTAAGTATCCGGTTTTTATCTACATCTACATTGCCTTTAATTTCTACGTAGGCAGCCTCTGCACATAACATCCTTACTCACATGAATATATTCAAGTAGAAAATTTGTTTGAGTGCGTGTCCGTTTGTTACACTTTCATATTACCAGCGCAGTGTTATGGAATCGAACATGGGGTCGAAAATTTTCTAGTAGAACAGATTTTTGTGATAGATCTTATTAAGGGAAAAATGCCGTTTCTGGTTATAACGGCAAGCGAATACATGAAATTGTAGTTGAGAAAATTGTTTGTTTTTCTACTCTTTGCAACTAAATTTTATATCAGTAATTTATAGCCCGCCTGTAGTTTTTTTCAAATATACTTATGTCAATAATTATACCTAAAATGAACTGGTTTTTTATGGGATAGTTAGCTAACTACATCTCATAATGCATGGCTGTTTCTACGCCATTGGAGAATGGTACACTTTTGTTTTGCAAAACGGTCAAAAGAAAATACCGGAAATCAGAGATTGCAGATAACCTAGAGAGTAGTTACCTTGTAAATATATAAATTGTGTGTAGGAATTAGCAAGTTTGAAATTAAAACCATTTAGTTAATTATTTTGAACACTAAACAGAGTCACCGGTAGAAGCTAGTTCTGAATAAATAAGTTAGTTTTTGCACTGTTTAATGCGATACTCTTCGGAGAATCGTTGGCAAAGCGGTTTTTTTCGTTTATGCATGGTATTAGACTATTTGAAGCTTGTTTTTCACTAGGTTAGTGAGTAATGTTACAATGTTGCATTCTACGAGACATGGTCTAGTTTCAATAGTGTTACAGTATTATACTGAAAGTGAAAACGGTTGATTTAGAATTGAACGACTGCGTACAAAATGTGAACCGTGTTTTTGGATTAACGTATTTTTTTATTTTTCAGTTAGCTTAATATTATATTTTGTTTAGTTATAAACTTTTATAAATATTTATATCATGATCAAGAAAATTTTGATGTTTTTAGATCGTTTTCTGTTTAGTAAAATTTCTGACTTCTTATCATATTTCTCTTGTCGCAAAAACTGTGGTATCTCAAAATAACCATTGACGATGAGATTTGAGAGGTGTAAGTGAATTAATTTTAAAACTTATTGGAAAACACCCTGTTGTCTCATTTACTCCCATTATTGTGTTATGTGGTGTAGACCATATATATATATATATATATAGTACTCATAGACATATATACTACCTATATTACGTTTATGTCTATTACTAAAACTATTTTGTTTCAGAAATCACTTTCGCTTGTAAACTTTAACCAAATAATGAGAATTAAGTATGTTTAAGTTGTTCCATCTAAAACACTGCTTTTAATTTTTATTACTTTGAACTTAAACCGAAGCTTTTAGCTCAAACAATTTGTGATATCCAATAAACGTGGTTACCTATTCAAATAAGGACTATTGGGTACTAGGAAACATTGAATGAATATTTGCATTAACAGATTGGCGCGTGCCATTTCAACATGCCCTATCTCTCTGAGTGGGATCTCTCACCGCCTAACGGGCGGGTAGGTGTGACATCAAAATGCGAGGTTTCAAAACGAGCCCAGACTGTCGCCAGCATTTGCATATAATTGCCAGCTAGTTTCTAATTATTGGCACTGAGAGTGGGCATTGTTGGAGATGGGAGGATATTATGTCGATCATTTGCAATATATCGAAGACATCTTATAACTCACAATATCCTAGTATTTTGTTTTGAACAATACAATACTCAATCCCAGATTTAGAAAAGTTTGTAAACAAAAATATACAATAACCTGAAAGTTTGTAATACTCAACTGATTAATGAAAACGTTTAAGATGTGGTGGCAAAATTTCTTCCTTAAAATATTGGATTTAGTTGAAGGTTGATGAAATCAATAGATACCATCTTAATATATTTTGTTTTCATAGTACTCATTTGTTTGACTAACCTTTACGGAATTTGTGAATTGTTAGTAACTGTTATGAGTTTCCTAAAATATTTTAAGTAGGTATACCCATCGTGCCGCCGTGATTCCAACTCACGCTACCACGATTCTTATATGACTTAGAATTTGTTGGATGTAAGCATTTGAATTAATAACTGTACCTCTCACACTATATATAGCAGTTACGCACACACTTATCATTTTATCTGGTAACAAGTTTAGTTAACTGGTTTTTTCTACTTAAAATTAAAACAGGCAAGTCAACATTAAGGTTGCAGTTTCGACATGAAAAACGAGCGTTCAACTTAAAAAATATATCGCAGCTAAAGTACAATTGTATTCGTCTACTGCTGCAGACACATGAATCACTGCATGCAGAGTGCAGACAGCTAATATATTCTATTTTGGGGGGTGAACTAACAAGCTATTTTCAACCTTAGCACGTAAAAAATTCGACACAGTCGCAGTAGGAATTGAATGCACCAAGAAATATTTTTGCAGGACGTAGACACAAAAGGTTGATCTAAATTCAAGGAAATTCGATATATTTTGCATTCAAGTACATCACTTTAGATGAAATTCAGATAGTAAAAAATGCATAGACGGCGGTATAGAGCGAGATGCATAATTTTTAGATTCATTTTCATAATGTGCAGTCTAGTAGCTGAGGTCATTCTCGGTTCTTTGCAGTTTTCGTAGCAGTTACACTCATAATTTGTTTTAGCCTATTTTAAGCGTCGCTCGGATGACTATCGAAGTAAATAGGGTCATTTTCAAAATAAAATACAAAGATTTACAAAATAGATAATAGTCACTATTTCTATGGGGTTAGTAAACGATCCTGTTTCCGGATTATTCGAGTAACATGTATGAGTTACAACAGTATAATTAAATAGGTTAGATAAAATGTTGACAGCTGCTATTTGAGAGTATGAGAGCCTAAATAAGTTATTTTTATAAAAATAGTTGCTAAAATGATCACTTGATGTACGCGATAATAGTCACTATCTTACAGTAGCACATCAGTAAAGTCAACGGTGCTGTACATTCCTTACTAACCTAGACAACTGCTTGAAAGTTATTTGCTGCGGTTGCATTTACTATAGTAGTTTTTCTCAATCTGTGGGTCAATATGACTCTCCATAAAAAGATTCGATTTCAGTTCGATGTGATATTACTACAAAAAAGTTTTACAAAAGGTTTTAAATTCTAAAAACGAATTTGATCTCATCTTGCAACAAAATTTTTACAAATTGTCCGATCTCTAAAATTCATCAAATACTAATCTAGTCTAGACAGCTCCCTATTTCAGTTACAAGTTTTCACTTCCATAAATAAATATTAACTGAAAAAAAACCACAACACGTACCACTTGTTCAATAAAACAATTAAGAGCGCCTTTCTCTGAGAGCGGATGTCCGTCTAACATCGTCGAAGGTAGTTAAGGATGCCTTAAGGCTTATAAGATTAATGCATGCCGTTATTAGAGATGTTCCAAAATAAACACAAACGAATTAATGATGAATAATGAGATGGAATGTAAATGGATTCTGATTTAATAATACTCGTTTGCGAGCTGCTCTACGATTAAAATGACTCCAGGAGCTATTTCTCTGCAATAGTCACGTTTTTGGTTACTATAAAGTTTCAACCACTTACTTCAGAAGTAGGCAGTACGAATGGACATATTGACAGCGTCTCTAATTGGTAAATTTCAATAGTAGTTATTGACTGAATTGAAATACTTTAGGGCTCCTACACAAAACTGCGATGCGATGCGATGCGACGCCGCATCGGAGCAATTTGCATCGCATCGCAGTTTTGTGTGGAAGCCTTTCCTCCGATGCGGCGTCGCATCGCCTCGCATCGCAGTTTTGTGTGGGAGCCCTCAGTCTTAAATCTTCTATCTAATCTATTCATCATCATCATCAACAGCCCACTAAACGTTCCCACTACTGGGACTCGGGGCCTTCTCTCGCAAGGAGAGAGTTAAGGCCATAATCCACCGTTAATATATCCGTCTGACCATGAGAATATCTACTGATAATAAACCTATCAGATCAACTTCTTATAGGGAAAAATAGACGAAAACTTGAGACAGTAAATTCCTAGAGAAATACACAGCATACAATAAAAAAACATTGATTTTAAACATCGTATTTGCATTTCGAAGCCGATTTAGGTAATAAATCTAATTGGATAATTACGTTAAATTTTGAACCACAAATTGTCCATAAGCAAGTTTCTATAACTGGGCTTTCCGACAAAAGTCTGTAGAGCTTTACCTTGCTCATCCTATTATGTTCATGATATTTATGGGAGTGGTTTTATAATTGTTTTGTTGCAACAGTGTAAATAAATAATTTATCTATCACCATATTTAACTTAAGGCCAGTGTTGTAAGACTTCAGAATTTACATTGAAAACTTTATAATTATACCCTAATTATTTTATAGTGTTAGACAATTTGTAGTCTGCCAGGGCAAGAGCAAAACATTTGACTTATAGGGCAAAAAGGATACTCATTTTATATTTCTGGGTGACAAGTGTAGTGATAGTGATGACTCTTCATGTGCCAATAAGTGTGTGACACTATAATGTTATGGGCATGGGTGTTTCTCACCATCAGGCGCATGTCTTTTTCGTACCAATACTCTACATAAAAAAACTCTGTCATCTTTGTAAAACATTTAGCATTTTATAAATCAAAACTAGAATTTTATAAAAGATAGTAACCACCATATTCCAAACGTTTACATCCACCAAAAAAAATCTACGAAAGTTTAAAGTTACAACTCGGCAAAAATGCAGTTCCTTTGGGGTTAGACCTTTTCTATATTGTAAGCAGACGAAGTCACGGGAAAAGCTATAATTATATAGCTTTTCTGAAATTTTTATAAGTATCTTCTCAACTCTAATTTTAGTTGTATTTTACGTGAAACTTGTGTTTTCAATACTAATGATGTATAGTTGAGGTGGAGTTTCGAGTTGAATGCGACGGCATTTTGAGGCCCAGCCTATTGGGCGTCGTAGGTCCAGTAGGTACCCTAAATGCCAACCGTCGCTTGTAAAGCCCATTTAGCGTGCTTGCCCTTATCTAAATTTAAGTCTCGCAGAATTCATGTTGTTGAACCGACTCATTTAGTAATTGCAGACGTTCTAAAGAAGGTACAATAATATTTAAGCGGTAACTCTACAAATAAAATAAAACTATATTAACCATGGAAACATGGCACAATATCGAATACCCAAAACAACCAACTACAACGTACAATTTTTCAATCAGTTGATCAGACACAAGTATTATTGAACTTATTGAGATAATATTCAATAGGCTTACTCGAATTCCATGGAATTACAAGATAATTGATCGTTAAGGGTATGTATATTTCACTTTACTTTCTAGTCATTCATTTGTCTTTTTGATAAATTCAATAACACGAACTATCTTTATTTTACAAAGAGACCTATGGGATAATAATACTAATATAAAATACCTATGGAGTTGCCCTCAGGTGACGTCTAATGCCTACCGATCTTTGGGCTAGCGTAGAAGATTCAAGGCCCTACTAACCCGAAGCTAACAACTAACTATAGTTAGACACAAACATGAAGCATACCTTAAAACATTGCAAATACTCACCGAATACAAATAGTGCATCTCTTTCCACAGCAAGGGCACCTCAGATGGTAATAACATAAACTCTCATCACAAAGTATTTACTCAAATTTAGGAAGCAAAATCTTAAATGAGAATTAAATTGTCAATTTTCATAGTAATAAAATCACAAAAGGCTTAACGCCGGCCACATCCAAAACTAGTTCAACTTTACCTCAGTTATCCTCATCAACACGTAGGTTTCGCAACTGCCCTTCTCGTCGGCACCGTAACGCCCACATAGGTCGAGCAAACTGGTCTAGATAAATCTAAATCTGCAACGTGTGCCGGTGAGATCATCTCGCTTTTCCCTTGACACGTTCGTGGTGAGACAGATGTGCTTTATTAAACAAAAGTGAACATATTCAACGCAATTCTCAATAATTCTTCAAAACAGTTCTTCACTCTCTCAGTCGATATCATCATACGGACTTCGGGTTTGTTAGTTATTGACGTGATAACGTCTTATAATTCGATGAAGCCGGCTGCGCGCCCACAAAACATGACGTCATGTACCGTTACCGCGTTACCGTCGGTCGTTACCTCGCCGCATGTTTGTTACAGTTGTATTAATTATTTCTTAGTAGTTCAAGCGGGGATGTAGCTCAGTGGTAGAGCGTTCGCTTTGCATGTGAAATGCCCCGGGTTCGATCCCCGGCATCTAAAAGCTTTTTTGCATTATTTTGATTGAAAATTACTAAATTCTACTGATTACTTTTTACATACAAATCTATTAAACAAATGAAATTAAAATTTTCTTTTGAAAAATGCTACCATTCCATCAGTATTTTCTTAAGACGTTGTCACGTTCTATCGTCAGTAAACCGACTTTACAGACAAACATTTTTTTTTGTCTCTAATTCGTTTGGCTAATACTTATCTGTAACCTTAGAAATCTTAGAAAACTAGAGTATTACTAGCTGAAAACTAAAGTTTCTATCAAATTGAGTATTTATTTAGTTACTTAGAAGCAGTGCTGATATGTACATTTCGTAGCATCAACCTTTAGTTTTGTTCGTAGGACAAAAAAAACATTGTGAATTTCGTTGGTATGACGTTAAGCACAAAATATGGGGCGGACCTTGTATTTTCAGTACTAAACCAAAATCCCTTATTTATAAGAAGCTATTTTAGACCAATTGTTTAGGGTTTCTTTATAAAAAAAACACAAACTCATACCTAACATAAATGCATACCAGACCATAGTCTATTTCTGTATTTATAATAAATAGTCAAATTAATATTGACCATGAAAGATGCAGTCATGTTGGACTTAAAACATATCCATACACGTACAGCCGCACCCTAAAACATTCAATAACCGTGTCAATCAGTTAATGCCACTATTCAAGAGTAAAACAATGACGCTCCGTCTATTCACTTTCCCAATTAACTCGATTAGCTCATCATTAACAAGTAACTTCGTTCACCGAGAGACCTCCTTCTGCGCCCATACGGTTCGCTCACACGATAACAAAAAGATCGCTTTCGTTATCTCATGACATGCGTCCGTTGCGTAACTCAAGTTTACTATGCCCATGTACTTACACAGTCAGTACGTTAAATTTAAACTTATGTGGTAGGTCAATCGTTTTAATATCAAAGCTTGACATACATTTAAAAAAAATATACCAGTCTCAAAGCTTCTCAGGCTAAGAATTTCTGAACTATCTTCATATGAAATAAATGCTACAACAATTCAGAATTCTGAAACAAACATTTATAGTGGATATATTCACCGTTAAACTTCGCATCACATTATCAATTTGTTTTTAGATATGGCGGACCAATTTTTATTTTTTTCCTTAAAATTAAAAATAATTTTCCAAATCAATTGAAAAAGCTGGTTAGTTCGACGACTATGATACCTAATTACTCGTATCTGTTCATGAGCCCAAAAAGATCATATTGCCATTTAAAAATAAAATGTTGGAACAAACAAGTGAACGTTACTTTCTTTAAAGTAATTAGGTAGGAAGTAGGAATAATCAGTTCGAGTTAGCCAAAAATGTAAGAACAAACTCGCATATTGCAGTTTGAGTGCACTGAAAACATCATATTTGTGTTAAGTTCAATCACTGCCAACGACTGTCACTAAGTATATTTTACTCACTCTGGGAATCCTATTGTTTTACCGAGCGCGTTCGCACATGAATGCCAGGTGCCACGAGTATTGAGGTGCAGATAGATAACTACACGAAAAATATGAAAATACATGTACTAAAATACCTATTGAAAACGCTGCTAGTAAACTAGAAACACTTTTGACCAGAAGTTCCTTTAAGTAACTAGATATTTTATTGTAATTGTAATAATGTTACTTTCCTTTGAAAATTAATACAACCACATTTTGTAAAAGTAAACATTTCGCATGTTTCATTTCAATATTTCGTTAAAACTGACCGCAGACGAACAAAAATAATAAAGTAATACACAATTTATGTTTAAAAAAAAAATATAAATAGGAAGTTCAGGTCAAGAATCAAGAAATCCAAACTAGACCATTTATTATCTCTGAAATCAAATAGTTAAAAATCAATTTAATTTAATTTTATGCTTTATTTTTCGGTTGATCGGCGGCGTTCGGCGTTCGGATATCTCTAACTTGAATTATTAATGCGTCTTACCAGCAAACTTTATGTTACGACTAATCCATCTGTAATATTCCATGTTCAATTAGGGCTTTTTGTTAGATACAGCCTATGATTGGCTAATTTGACGTTACAATGTTTCGAGTTCACGCGTTTTATGGCCAAGTTACTGTTATTACTTGTTTGTTTCTGGGGATGATTTCAATCTAGATAAACTAATTGTTTTTCGTAAGGATGATCTTAAAGGTCGTTAGTATTGAGTTTTTTTGCAACACTTTTGATAAAACATTTTGCCCACTAAAGTTTAAGAGGTTTTTTTTATAAATTAATGATGACTAGACTACATACGATCAACATGTTTATGACAGAGAATTTAAACAGTATTACGAAGATTGCAATCGCTTTTGTTTTTTTTTTAATTATCCGTTATCACTTTGTCTTTGACCACCACATTGTCTTTCTTGACGTTAAGCGACTATGTAATCGAGAAATATTAGACTAACCTACTGCATGTATAAGCTACGTATACCTACGAGTATATAAGATAATATAGTTAAACCATTCCTTACAGATTGTAGTGGACTATCGCATATCTATATGACTCGCTTTTGTGTTTTCTTTAAATACTAGCTATTGAAGTGAGAGCAACAGGTTAGAAAGAATTTCGTTAATAGGTAGAACATGTTTTATAAGTAAACACACAAGATGTGATTTCAAACGTAATTATTATATAATTAGTTGGTATCGATGGTGATAGCCACAGAATCAGCTAAAGAAGTACTTTGCTCTCACTTTTACCGCTGTACCCGGAACGATTAGTGCGACGTTTACACGATTTTTGTACAAAAACCTCCCAAAATCGCCTTGTAACTAAAAATAAAAACGAAAGGTGCAAAGAAACGTTGATTGAGACATTACTTGCGATTTCATTAACGGGTACAGGCAATAACACAAGCTCGATCGAATGATTACATATTCTTAATAATACTATTTCAGTTATTAATATAAAAAATGTTTACGACTGTGCATAAATTTCGACAATATTTTTACGGTTTTTTTTTTCAATCAATTAAGTAGGTTCGGCATTTAGGTAGGTAGGTTACCTACGCTAACTGATTATCAGGAAGGAAACTTGGTGGTCAAGAATGAGCCTCTTAATGATTTAAAAAATGTTTATAATCTATGTCTACTACCCATTTAGGTATCAAAGATCAGTTTGAACAATTCTTTGATCGAGTAACAAATTAGTAGAATGTGAGATTTCATGCAACTTAGGAATAAATACCTAATAGAACATGACAATTTTCTCTAGCTAGCAATTTCTCTAGAACAATTTAGACTAAATAAATTTTAATGACGATAACGGTTGTAACTCAAAACACGGACTAATTTTTATAATTGTAAGTATTATTAAACGTACTATACAATTCACTTCATATTTAAATATTTGCCTTTATAGACTTTTTAATCTGGTTTACCTTAAATTTAGGCATACAAAAACAATCGGAATAAAATTCGTAAAATTCAATTTTTAATAAAAAAAATGGCAAATAAAAAGTTAAAGTCTGGCTGTGGATTAATTGCTTGAAAAAGTTTTTAAATAAATGATTTTACCCCAGAACTATACAAGGCCACTCAAAATCGTGATCCGTAACAATAAGACCAGTTCTCCCATCACCGTACAAAATCGACGGAATTGGCGGTTGCGTCACAAAGACGGAATCCGTATAATTGCCGAAGCCGATTATTACAAAGCTAATAGTTTACAGGGGATTTAGAAATAGTCATAACCTGCATTGAAGGATTTACATCAAGCGCCCGCAAAAAAAAAGTTAATCAAATAGTTCTCTTCTACGCCAGAACATGTATTAATAACATTAATTTGAAACAAACAAAAACATTAATAGCTTCTAAGTTCTAATAGTTTATCAGGGTCTACAACTCTTTAAACGAAGAAGTGCAAATTATCTTGAAAGAATTATCGGAAAAATGTCGAAAGGTCTTTCAAAAATCAATACATGATGACTCAATTAATAAATCGTTTGTAAATCAAATTCTTTTAACGAACTAATTTATATGTACAAGTTAAATCAATCATAGAACAGTCAACGTATAATTTTGTAATCAGCACAACATTTGTCTAATTCCTAGCATTACGTATAACAAACAATTTAAATAAACACACCTTGTCAATTTGTATCTATTAAATAATTCTCAAAATCCAATATTTTCCTAACTATTTATTCCAATTTTCAATTACAATAAACCCCCATAATCACGTGGAATAGCTAAACATAAATCAACGTCAGGTTTTAGCATTTTAATTACCATAGATTGTCATTAGAATTGTTATTTCAGGAGCAGAAATTTTAAAAGAATCCAAAAGATTTTTCGAAGTAAAAAGTTTAAGCTCATTTTGAATTCTCAGAGCTTGTAAAATAATATCGAATAAAGCGGCAGAAAGCAGATAGTATATAGTAGCGGCCTATTAGTAAGAACATCCAGTCTCACAAACGTGAAGTCGTAAATATTAATAGCAGCTGGAATATTTATCCAAGAGTAGATAAAAAAATGTCATCAATACGGGCATCAATGGCGTAAACATCGTGAGAAAACTGCCGGGTTCCAAGAAAAATATTTTTCGGAGGACATGGGCATCCGCTAACCCTTTCTTGGCCAACTAATGGAGTATTTAAAGCCTTGACTCTCTCCTTATTACAGAAGGCTACGAGCCCCAGTAGTAGTAGTAGAAACATAAGTTGGCTGCTTACGTTTATAGATTTTAAATACAAAAAAAAATGTGTTTTAAAACCATATTTCGTAAAATTCGTTGCTAAATATCCATAATGTTAATTTTTGAAACGTTGCATTAGATTCAATAAACTTACGAAAATCATTTATGTTTTAGTAAACCAGAGTTGAGTACAACTTCTATATTAACACGTTTCTTAATATTGTCGAATCGGATGTGGCATAAGCGTGTACACCGGGCATTTCGTATGCAAACTGCGGATGTCATATCATCGACGATTTACAAGTAATTATTTAATACAACAAGTCTATTAACTTTATTTATTATCAAACATCTAATCTTAGATGCAGTTTGATAAATATCACAAATTCATACATATTTGATGTTAATTACAAGAAAATTAAATTAGAACTTCATGGATATATACATAATTATTGGTTGTCAAGATACAGTTTCGATATTTAATATCCACCCATCGATAACTCAAAGCTTATAGAAATTCATTTATGCATAGTGTTCTAATTACAAACATAGTATTTTAGGAACTTATTGCACTGGCTATGGCAATATTGGGTCCCCTTTTATTTGGTGAGTCCTGAAAGATCTTTGAGTTCCGTTCCTATAAAAACTCTACAAAAACATTTTAGTAAGAATATTTTATTACAGACTGAAATAAAATACTCTTATTACATTTAATGTAATTTGAAGTAATGTGTGTGTGTGTTACGTCTTATAGCCCATGTTTTCAAAGAAGTACAGAGGCAAACCATCTCCAAAAAACAACTGCACTACAGTACCAGGCAGTGATTTGAACTCTTCTGTTTAAAATTTCTGCGTAGCAATGCTGTTAAAGGCAGGCGTATTGCTTACCATTAACAAATTTAGCTCGTCTCATTACTCTATATAAAAAAAATTAAAACATTTATTTTTAAGTGGAAAAATGGTCATGCATTCTGAGACTTGTGCCTTTTCAAAATGTACTAAGGAAAACTAGCGTACTATTATAAAGCTTGCACGTGTAGCAACTGCGCAGACGTCCGCCAAAATTACCATACAGCCTTCAAGCAAAACTGGAGCAGTTCATACTATATACCTACATGAAGTAAGTTAATGTGGCATACCTTAAAAACAATAGCAGGACGCGTTTTGCAGACATTATCTATTTCACACGATTTAAACACTTATTAGCAGCGTTCCGCCGTTTCATTCGGTTCAGAAGTAATTTTTATGATAGTATAATATATTTTTTTTACAACTGTTATGACAATAAATATCATTTATTATAGCTTAAGTTTGGAGCGAAAAGATTGAGAAAGCTCATTCACAGACTAACAAATTTTCATCGTTTTTAATTTACGTGTGAACTTCAAATGCTTTATCTTCTAATTCTTTTAGTACTTTTCTCTGACCAGAATTAACATTTTTGTTTTTTTTTTACTTTTTTTTAGCTTAGCAAGATTTTCTATACAATAAAACGTTTTATCTGTCCTAACCTTATGAATAAATTAAAAAATATAGGGGGACAATTCACACACAACACCATCTGACCCCAAACTAAGCTAAACTTGTACTATGGCGGCCAGATCGTTGATATAATACTTTTATAGTTTTTTGTAGTGGTAGGACTCTTAGCAGAGTCCGCCTGGGGAAGTACCACACCTTTGTCAATTATTCTACCGCCAAGCAGCAATGTGCAAACATTACTGTGTTCCGGTTTGAAGGGCAATGTTTCCAGAGAAATTACAGGGCTTAGAGATATAACAACTTAGATCTCTGGGTGACGAGCGCAGTGCGGTGCTAGGTAATGATTTTGGCTCTTCATGTTCCAATAGCTGCGTGCCACTGTGCTGTTATGTGGCAGGCATGTTGCTTACCATCTGGCACATGTCCTGCTCGTCTCGTCACTCTTTATTTAAAAAAAAAATACACTGTGGACACGGTGTACTTATTTTACATAGAAACACCCAGACTCATTACAAATATTTGAATTCTGATGAATTAATCAATTATGATGATGAATTAATGAATTAATAAATTGATGAATTTGTGTGATCACAAATATTCTGCATAAAGCTGTAGACTGTTTTTTAACGCGCTAATCTCAAGACCTTCTGGACCGACTTCAAAAGCTCTTGGAAAGCACCATGGAATTTAATATGTACATGTAATGTATGTACCTGATTTCTGAGTGGTTTCTGCTCTTTGTTTAATTTAGCCTTTATTGACATCTGCATTCATTAAATTTCCTTATTTTCAATAAAAAAAAAAACTTTTTATGAGAATTTCATAGGAAGAAAAATAAGCGTTTTATAAACTGCAACCTGCCTAACATACACTGCTACCATTATAGCTACGTACGCCACAGAATCGAACGATATTCCAACCGACCGAGTCCTTTGGAATGCACCAATCAAAACCATAACAATGGCAATACAAAAAATATCCCACGGCACATAATAATGAATAGTTAACGACGAAAACTAGGTGAATCTTTGTGCAATCGCGTAGTGTCTTTTAAAAGAAATATGATCATTTTCAATTTCATAACGTTTCCCACACACGATTCTATGAATGGACCAGTACTTGACTGACAAATAAGTGTAATCCAAAAGAGATTTTATGTCGCTAACACAATTTGTGGAACCGTGTCTTGGCGTGTGTTTGTCAAATTATATGATGATGAATAATCTTATTGACACTGAGGTTCGTAACAAAATTATGGTCAAATTGTTGGCACGCTTTCCAATAAGCCTTATTATGGTATCATAAAAGTTTCTCTGACGAAAAACTCTGCCCATTATAAGTATGGTGCGAGAGATTTGTCATCCGAAAGCAAAAAGTTTTAATATTTTGTCCATTTTTTGTCATTAATATTACAGAATCAAACATGTATTTCTTTTTGTTATCTTAACGTTTCATCGGAATTGAATAATGTACGATTAGAAACAATCTCATTTCCGATATAGGTTGTCAAATATAAGTTATTTTAACTCAAAACATGACTCACAAGCATGCGATCCAACTGAAGGTAATCAATAACCGGCACATATGAATACTTGTATTTTTTTTTAATATGGTTTTGAAGTGTCCTTCATTAAATACTAGAGGATAATTTAAATCCTCTTTTTCAATTTTTTTTTGACACCATAAAAATAAAATTACCAAATAGTCTGGACCTTATTGATGCATGCATAGCTCAAAATAATTTTGCTAAATAATTCCATAAGGCCGCATCTAGTAACATAATTGTATATTTGTCACCATGGATTGTAAAAACCATCAGACTATATCACACACTAACCAGCCTTAAGATTATAATCTCACGCGTTAGATTATCTGACGGTGTTGACAATTTTTAGGTTACAAATCCGTGACGTACCTTAAAAAATTTCCAACTTATACACAGGACTGTACAATGGAGAGAATGGCCTGAAACCTACAACTTCAAGAACAAGTATACGAGTACAATACAAATGTCAGATACCACTATAATAGTTACACAACCATGCATCTTGACATTCCGTTTTGTTCATCACACAATCGACTCGTGTGAGTTCCCACGTGCTGATGTAGATAGCCACCGAGCCGGTTAAACAGTGGTTTAAGATAACAGACGATTAGACAATACACCAGTTTTGTGTCTGCAGTAGAATGTTCAGGTCTCTCAGAGCTATTTTATAGACGTTATAGCGTTATCACAAAGCAATTATTTAGGGATAAGAAAAACAAGTTACTGAGGTCCTCAGATTAACGGGATATAAATCTGAGTATTACCGTACCTAAACTTATATTCCTGAAATGCATTTACATTTCAGGAATATAAGTTAAGCCGGCTCTTAAGGCCGGGTCACACAGAGGCGATCCGGTAGCGATAGCGAGAGCGATCCGATACCGAGTATGGGATCGCGCCCGCTTGCTGTGTGTCAGGTTGCATACAAATTCGAACATTACAAAAAATATCGTCTCGCTATCGGATCGCTATCGCTTTTGGATCGCCTCTGTGTGACCCGGCTATTAACAGGTATTTTTTTTTAACTATCATAGATTTACACTTTACCGCTATCTCGCCTTATGTTGAGCGACGATGCAGTCTACAATGGAGCGTTCTTCTATAGAAGAAACCAATTTACTCATAATTTTATTTTGATGCAGATATGTTACACACTCCCAATGTATCTTATAAGCTGGCAACTTTGCGGCGATGTTCAAGACTTTGCAATCTTTTTCGAATAAAGATCTGAAGCAAGCACCCTTGCTTCAGGTCTTTTGGCACGTCTCGGTAGATTCCAAAACCTCTTAGCTGGTACATAGGCGATACGTGTTCACAATAGCAACCAGGTTTTCCATTGACGTCAAGGACGACAACGAACAAAAAATGTAATATAGCTTAAAACAATTAACTTCAAAACCAGTTCATAGTTTGCCCTAATAAAGCAAATACTTGTTTTTATTTAAAATTATATTATCCCTGAAATCAAAACTATGCTTATGTGTACAAAGTCATGCGTGTATGACTTGTACACATAAGCATGTGTATATTTACTCGCAAGTACATTGTTCTTGTGAGTAAATATACACATCTGCCTGACAATCATATAGCAATAAAATTCGGCCTCGTATCTCAATCGACTGCACTTTATTCACACGAATAAAATCAATACAAGTGAGTCAGTTTCCGTTTTAAATCCGAAATCACTTTGTCCTCGCATGTTCCTACGTGAAGCAATAGAGGATACTGTTACGTAGTCAAAATAATGTTAGTCAAGTGCGAGTTGGAGTCGAAAACCGTGAATTCTGTACCAAAAAATATTGGTATTCATCTCATTCAATTGTACTCTTCTAAAAATACTTTTTTTTAATTATTAGATTTGCGTCGTTACTTTATTAACATTTTTATTTCTACAATTCTGTACAAATACGAACTCGATTATTTTGGTTTGTTATGGTTTACTTACGTATAACTTGGTCAGTCCATCTTGATGATTTGGTTTAAACCAACCTCATCGTCATCGAATCGTCATTTACATGAGATATGACCTCATGTAAATGACGATTCTACAAATATTATAAATGCCAAAATTATTAATTTATTTTCGTTGTATTGCGAGAACAACGCGATAAAACCGCGGAGAGCCTACTAGCACAGTAAAGAATGTATTTACTGTGCTACTAGTATGTCTTATTAGTTTAGGTAGATATTAATTACATTTTTATGAAACTGTTTTTTTTTTTTAATTGTAATTTTACCTTACATTACATGTGTTTACATACAGATGCACATAAAATGAATTTCGATTTAGCAATAATGTGGCTCAACGTGCAAACATAACCCTTTAGAGTAGTAATTAGTGTTCAAGTTTGATCATCTTTATTATCTTTAGATCGATGTTCCAACTATTATTCTATGGATACGATTAATTAAAATGTGCTTAGTGTAATTCAGTTGTGTTAATAACGGTTAAAAAGATATAGGACTCTTGGCATAGTCCTTGGTTCCTGAGTTCCTGGGGAAGTACCACACCTTTGCTAGTTATTCTACCCCAAAGCAGTAATATGTATGTATTCCGGTGTTCCAGTTTGAAGGGCCATGTTTCCAGAGAAATTACTGGGTTTAGAGATATCAAATCTTAGATCTATGGGTGACGAGCGCAGTGCAGTGCTAGGTAATGATTTGGACTCTTCATGTTCCAATAGCTATGTGTCACTGTGCTGTTATGTGGCAGGCATGTTACTTACCGTCAGGCACATGTCCTGCTCGTCTCGTCACTCTTTAATACAAAAACAGAATTAAGTTTGTCTGGGATCTAGAACTAGCGCAGCCGCTAGATGCCTCGGTTTTCTAAAATAAGTACGGGTTCCTAACAAAAACCAAGCAGTAACTACGTTTCGACGCATCCTATAATCAAAGTTTAAAGTCAAGTGGCATTTAGAGCACTCGTTAAAGATCGAAATATTGAAGTTTTATTACCGACGGTTGGCCGCGAATAGGTAATAATGATCTAATAAAAAGCAACTAAACCTCTAATTACGCTGCTATTAATTTGGGCATCATCTACTGACAATGCAATGTAATTTCGTTGCCAGTTCATTTGAATATTGGAAAAACTTGTTATCCAATAGGCGTACTAAGTTTTGCCTGAGGCAGCGCACATTCCGTAGTATGTTATTCAATAACACTAAATAAAAAGTAACATATGTTCAGGGTTCAATGTAGTTTTACTGTTAAAATACTATAAATAGGGAAAATTGTGTGCTCGTAACGTTTCATGTACTTTGTGAGTAGTCACGTAAATTCTTGTAGATAGCTTGTTAATTAAAAGGTAGTTACTAAACGACACCGCGTTTGTTTAGTTAAAAACATAAACATAAGCAGCCCACTAAATGCTCCCACAGCTGGGACTCAGGGCCTTCTCCCACAAAGAGAGAATCAAGACCCATAACCCAACACGTTGACCTAGTGCGGGTTGGCAGATGATCCACAATCTTGAAAGCTTCTTCACACATGCCGATTTCCTCACGATATTTTCCTGCTCCATTAAAATCAGTGGTGCCAACAAACAATATATCAAATGAAGTATGAGTAGAGCAGATCTTTAATTATAGTTACTATATCTATACGTCTTCAAATCGTAGAAAACAAGTAACTATAGCTTCTAAAACTACATCTTGTTAACCACCATTTACATCACTTACAAGGCAACTACGCCCATCAACGCATATTTCTAATGAGAAACATATGTTCAGGGTTCAATGTAGATTTATGGCCAGTTACGAAAACCAATCAGAATGGGCGTGACCGAGAGTAATTATTTCTTAACACCACAATATCGGAAGCCGCTACTGAACTAAGGTGATCTTCAAAGTAATATTCACTTCCTTTTCTTTAGAAACGAATACACGAGCCACATTAATGTATAGATTGAAAAACTTTTGAATTACACTATTTAATAAGATATAGATTAATATTGCTACACACTTCTCTTCTTCTTCTGTGAGAATCAGTTAGATGATATAATACTTATATTATCGTAAATACTTACCTATAATACTTAAAAACACCGAGACATAGAACAAACATCTTAATACTTCACACTAATATTTGTTCCTGTTGGGAATCGAAGCCAAACTACAGCTCTATTATTATAATTGCTTAAATCACATAATACTTGAACAAATGGAAGATAAATTTTGCCATTTCTATGAAAATTAAAGTTTATTTGTTGAGTTCATTCAATTATGTTGACAGAATTTGAACTCCCAAAAAGTAAAAATAATAGAATATATCACGAGGCAACAATGTCACTAGACGGTAAAGTTTTAGAGCGCGCTAGAACAAGAACGAAGACCAAGTAGTTGAATATTTATAAATGTTCAATATTTTTGGTCAATAATTTGTCTAAGCCACAAAAGTTGCTCGTCTGTAACCAAACTAATAGTTCTGATTGAGATGCGGCCAATACTCAAGGGTTAATTAGACTTGAATTAACGTAACGGATATCGGCTCTGCTATTTATCGGCGAACGGTATTTGTTGCTCAATGGTGAATACAAATAGTTGGACGCTGTTGATGCATCGTTTGCAACGTTTGTTTGTCTTCTTGAAGATTACGTTTTGAAGCAACTTGAAAACAATACTTGGTGGTTTTTATGGCAAATCAGGTAAAAATGTTGCCAATGTAGAATTACATCAATGTCGATGTCTAAGAATGCTAAGAATGCTTCTACAAAAGATTCTACAAAAGATGATAACTTTTAAAACAGTAACTTTTCGTTTAGTAAAGTAGTAGGGTAAACACGTTCTGGAGACCGCAAACCGATAAATGAAGTAAAGAAGAGCTTGCGACTATAATGAAATGAAAGTAATTTATTCCATATGGAGTGACGATTTCCGAAAGCTAGTGGCGGTTGGAAACGTAAATCTAAGGCTAAGGCCGAATAACGTTTTAAAGAAGAGGCCTATCTATCTCCAGCAGTGAACCAGGACAGACTGATTGTGATGATGACTTTAATAATCAACTTTTGAACTAAATAGGAGATAGTACCAACTTGGGCAAAATTAAAAAAAAAATACACTTCAACTTGAACTAAATTAATTAACATGATTGTCGTTTTTTTTAATTTCAGTTAATATCTAACTAAACCCTGATACTCGACTAATTATACGAGTGCAATGACAGGAATAAATAACGAAGCATTAGAATCTAATTAATGCTTTATTTAAATTAACCCAACTTTTAATTACACTCGTTTCATACGCCGTGAAACAAATCACTTAGGCGTATCTACTTACGTCGATATGGATGGTATTACGTCAAAAACTGAGTGATTATTTCCTTCCTTTCGAAAGTATTATTAAATTGATATGAGGAGAGGATGAACGAAGTAGGTCATCTGTTCATTTTGATACTAAGATTAAACCAGATAGAATGATATGTTTACCTTATTTCTAATGGAAAGAAACATTAGATTTTTTAGATGAACCTCACTGCCGTAACTTTACTCAAAGCTTTTGCGATCTAAAATAAATTAAACAGCTATTAATTATTCAAAATCATTATTAACTGTGTTATATAGATGTATATAGGTGTGTTATATAATGTTAGGTCATTAGACCTAAAATTAACTCCTTAACGCTCATATCAAGTTTTGTAATTTGGCGGACAGTATTAAAACTACTGAAAATTCAAAATAGATTTTTCAATATCTAGGTATATAAAAAATATTTAAATAATCTAAACCAATTAAAACAAGCAAACTAACAATATGTTGAAAGTTTAATCCCTATTTTATACTACAAACGACGCCGAAAAGATGGCCGATTTAAAATGTAGGTACACACACCTAAAATTGAGTCATGATTGTAACTGGTACGCAAGCATTATCGTAAGCACATCTAAAATAGGCGTCAGCGCGTCTTCGGCTTAGATGCCGTTGACATCTTTCACTGTCTTTGTCATATCGTCAACGGTTTGACAGCAAGTTTGACAGCTGGCTTGACATCATGTGATCTAGAGATATAGAATAATGTTAGTTCAGTCAGTTGTCGCGGCCTCTCTACTAGTCCAAATTTATAAAGCCAGTAGAGAGCATCCGATGCCAACCATCATAAGTCATTAAGTTACTAGAGTATCAGTTAAAATAGTCGTTTGTTAGTACCTCTAGCATAGTAATACTTTTTGTTTTTGATAAAAAACAAAATCTGTGACATTTAGAATGACTATAACCTCAATTTTGTCTCTTCAACCTATTTTTACGTTACTAACATAAATAATTCCATATCAATTTGATCCTGACCTAAAATTTGATAGGTTTTTGGGTCGCGTTTAAAAATGGCGAAATTAAAAAACAAAAGAAAACAGACATCATGAACCATTCAACCTACAAGTCTTACTTACTCGGAACAAATGACGATCCATGACACTGCGACAATTCATATTATCATGACATTAAAAGCATTAATGGAAGTGCCGTATTAGGGAAAACGAAATCGTGCCAGCACTTAGAAAATTAAGGGACAATATCTGAACGAATGTGTACGTTTCTAAATCGAAATTGCTTGTCATTAGCAAGGCTGAAATGTCATAGAACAATGCTGGTACCATTCGATCCGTTGTCACAGCGGTCGAAGGCCGTACGTGATCGCATTTCCTACGTTATTGCGGTACATATATCTGGGCGGAACAATACAGTACATAAAGTTCATTGCTCGAAATCACTAGACGCTCAGTTGAGTTGTTGCTGTTGGTTTTTGAGTTAAATTAAGACTAAGTTTATTCAAAACAACTGCTGTTTATATGCGTATATACGTGTCAGTATATGGATCTTACATCACAAAAATCAAATATGATGATAATCCAATTTTCATGAATCCTGTGGTTTCGGCCTCAGATATCCTCATCTCATTATTTTCTCGGCATAAAAATAAGCAAGCTATCAACACAACAAAACAAAATACAACCAAATTTTATTCAGATCCCTTCGATAGTTTTTGCTTGAAGGACGAATTAACAGCCATACATGCATACAAACATTCACAATTATAATGTAAATAGGATATCAATGACAACTTAACCAAATCATTTTGATTTATGTTTTTTTTTATTGAATGATTGAACTTAACTGATTTGCCAGTCTGTGTTTTTATTATCTGATCATATTTAGTTTTAACTACTGATAAAACAATACAATTAGATTAACCGCCGTAATGTAAAGGATAAAACATTCTAAAATGTATTTTAATTTGAGTAACTTTAATCAATAAAGTGGAAAGTAACTCAAAACGAATATCTCAGTAATTTACCGTTTCTAAAGCTTATGTTCTGTCGTGCACTGTTACACTGAAAACAGTCACGCAACAGCAAACATAATGCACTCATAAATGTCTCGATATTATTAAAATGTTTTGGCAACGAACAATTCGATTTGATTTCAATTGTTCGAGTAAATCGAATCGAATTGGTCAAAATCAATGTGACCTACATAATACAGCTTTAGGCGTTTTATTTCAACTCGTAATCAAATTAATTCGGATACAAAAGAGATCGTTTATCTCTCCATACGAAATAAAAGATGACAATGAAGACAACACTACATGATATTGAATGAGCTTTTGTCGAAAGATGCGTTTGGCATTGAACTTTGTGTAGGTCAAAGGTGTGTTTTTCGTCGACAAGTTGAATACGGTTTACTTTTATGGATATATCAGATATCAGAAGTTTTATTTTCACATTCAACACCTCCATTTTAAGTGATTAATTAAATAGGTTGACTCAAAGTTCACATGTCTTTTATAGTAATTTAATACATACTATGAAGTAAGTAAACATTACAGGTCGGATCTGAACTCAATGGGCGTTGGATGGAAGCAGATGGCAACATAAGAGATAAGCCTATACCCAGCAGTAGAATAGAGAAAGTCAATGATGATGATGTTGAAGGTATTTTTATTCTTGTCAGAAGCCATCCTTTAAAATGCTTTCTCATTTGGTAAACAAAGGTTTGAGAATTTAATCAAATCATATCTAGGTACTTTAGCCAATGTACGGGTGTTCTATAGACCAATCAGAATGCGGGAAGTACATACTTACGTGTCGATTCCGTGCGGGTCAAAAGGTTTAAACGTCTATGCGCGTGCGCGAAATGTACTTACTCTCGTTTATAACTTCTTCATATTTATGTACATGTAAAGGTTACTTAATGTTTTAAATTTAACTGAAGCTTGTAGTATGCTTCAGTGACTTCAGTGGTTACTTGATGGTGTACTACAGCCAAATCAACAAATATTGTTTGTCACGATTTTGCAATAATTACTACATTTGTGTATGTCTAAGTTACTAATGTCATTCGTTTTTATTTTCAGGTAAGGTTTTGTCACCAGAAAAATGTGACGAAAATGGGATGAAAATAGTTTTGACTTTCAATTAAATACATGTAAGTAAAAAATTATATTGAAAGAAAACAAAGGCATAGTTTAGTAGCCAATGATCTGATTTAATACGAATAGCTCTATTATTTTCGACCACAACTTTATTTTATTTCAAACCAATGTAACAACTAATTGTTAATGTAAGCATATATATATAACAACTAAGTATAAGTAATTCCAATGTCTTTATGCTCAAATAGTCACATTATACATATATTTACGTCTGTAAAAGCCGTTAACATAGTTGCTGGCAACACAGCCATGCGTCACCCGAGAAGCCCCGTCAACAGTACGTGTTCCATGATAGCAACACCGCTATCTCCTTGGCAAGCTTGAATTTAGTGTTCTAAGTTCTGTTGTGAGGCTTTAACTCAATCACAGAACAGATAGGCTTGTCACTAAGCAAACAGCGTAGAAGAAACTATTCATAAACCTAGTTTTAAGTCGATTGCGCATCTTAATTACACTAATAAAGAGTAAATCTGTTTAGTAAATGAAGAATTTTCATTCTGGACTAGGAGGAAAAATGTTTGAGCTTAAGATTAGAATGTTGTTTTTTAATATGCATTTTACAGTTTTTTTGCCGGGGTTTGGATAGCTGTGTAGGTATGATGGGTTAACAATTTTCTTTTACTTGTTATGACAGGCTGTGAATCAACTCACTCGATCTGAAGATTCTAAACATTTGTGTAGGTATGTGCCAAATATATAGCGCTCCATTTTTTACTAACTCTACGTCACAAAATTATTGTGAAGGCGAAAGTTTGACATATTATGTTACATACATTGTTATCGTTTTTGCTCTACAAGATAGATTATCTAGTTTTATTTATTTAATTACCTAGAGCAACTAAATCTAGTTGTATTTTAAAAATATAGCCTTAACCAGGCAATATTTATAATAAGAAGAGTTAAATTTACTACCACATTATGCTATTATTATACGCACTCGCGTATTTTTTTTTTCAAATAACCGTTAAATCTGATACACTTTAAAATTTCCAATTCGATTACATTTCGAATCCAATTCGATCGACTGTGGAATATTAGCATTTATGTAGGTATTATGAAGACAAAGTAATCTATGTTAACTCTAAGAACACAGCATAAACAGTCCACTGAAATTAAAGATTTTAGGAACATGATGGTTTCTTCACGATGTTTTTTTTTCACTGTTTTTTAAGTGAACGCATTACGCATATGAATTTAAAAAACACTGATGCGCGTGAGATCTTTCGTATCATGGGTACCAGATCGGTTGTTCCTGTTCTCCAAACTAGACCAGGCGTAACTTAACTGTAAGAACATAACATGAGTATATTTGCGCGTAGTGTCACTATAAGGGCGCGTCCACCAATAAATCGGCGCGCGCGACTTGAGAGATGAAGTGCCCGTTTAACATACAATGAGACCGTGCGCTGTCGCAATGGGCTAGGATTAGGTTCGCGTTGGAGTCTGCGACACGAGCGCTTGCCCTATGCCGAGTACTGGCGCCAGTAACTAACAGCATTTGAAACTAAAAATCGGACTAATATTATAAATGTAAAAGTGTAGCTGTTTAGATGTTTGAATATTTGTTGCTCAACCACATCGGAACGACTAAACAGATCGAGTTAAACTTTGGAAAAAGGTACCAAAATATACACACCAAAATTATAAAAATGAAAATTTTGTTCCCGCTGTTAAACGACTGAACGGATTTTAATTAAATTAAATAAGTATTAAGTATTATTAGACATACTCATAGACTACTTTTAAATCCATTAAAGGTAATTATAACAAAATGATTCAGTTGCATGAATATTATGTGGTGAAAGTAAATCGTCTTCAGAAAAGGTAAAACGGTCACCCCGCGGGGCGCATGTAGTACCTATATTATAAATTAAAAATCAAATTGCAATGTGAACTTTCTTTGGAATGATTATTACGAACCTGGAATTTGTGGTTGAAAATTTTGCAAAAGCTATTAGCTGAAGATATCGTCTGTTTATTTGTTTGAAAGCTAGGATCTCGGGAACTACTGGTCCGAATTGAATGGTCTCTGTTGAATAGTCCATTTATTGAGCAAGGCTATATCAATACGCTACTATCAATAGGAGCGAAGCATAAAATGAAGATGCAACAGAAACCGGAAAAAACATTTCTTTTTGAGAGCTTTCGTTGTGTGCGTTGACGTGCGCTGAAGTCCGTGACAGCATGTGTCTATCTTTTAAGGTTGCGTCACTATCATCGTTAACCTTATATGCTATTTAAATTACGGATAAACAACGAGTTGTATAATTCATATTATACATTAATAAATCCGAGCGAAGTCGGAACGGGCCGCTAGTATTTTTAATAATACTACAAAACTAAGGTAACACAATATTAGTTATTCCTTTAAAATATTCTTTGTCATACACGTAGCTCATGTTAATAGCAGAAATGTCTGATGAACTCATGTGTAGACAGATTTATGCTTGCAATATTTCCTTATAAAGCTTTATTGCTAACCTTAAAAGCTATTTTTATAATTACAACGTAACTTCGAACACCATATTTAAATTTTTTGCCTAAGGTCATCATAACTAAAATCATAAACAAAACTTATCATGACTACGATCTCATCCGAAACTAGTGTACAGCGTTTATCTATGAAATTATTTATGGTTCCGTAGAATAAAAATAAAATTAGTGCAGGCCTAACAATTTTTAAGATACACAGGACTTAACCGTTATCAATAGTTTTTTAGTTACAAAGTTACATATTTCTACAGTTTTGGACGATCAAGGGGTCACTTGTGCAAGTTTTTTCCCGATGGATGATATCGTCGTATTTTCAAATCAAGAATGAAGTTTCTTTTCGACAAACTAATTGCATCAATTGTTGCTTAGTATTAGGCGAAATGGCTGCTTAGCATTTACTTGTTATTGATTTACAAAAACCCATGGTTAATAGTTTCAGTTAACTTCGAAATTACTAAATATGTACATATTTGGTAATTTTTATAAAAAAAGTGTATACAGTAAGCAGTTTGAACATAATTCTGTTAACCCATATTTCAAAGTTAAGAGTTTTTTTTTAATACAGCCGAGCACACAATGTGCTCATTTTTCATATGCAAATATAAAGCTATACAGAGGATTTCAAATCGTAGTCAAGTATTCTTTAGACTCTAAACGGAGCATGAGGTTGGCCGATAACTAGTCTGGGTGTGTCCTTTGCACCAAATAATGCTTGTAATAATTGTGGGTGCAGTTAAGTACTATCAAAGCATAAATATATGCCTACGTCCTACATTATGACTTTTGACTGACCAAAATTAAAAAATATCAGTGACTATTTTTTTGTAATATAAACAAGTGACCACGGCTATGACTGTAATATACACATCTTACAGTTAAAGCCATAAATTAAAAAAAAAATGCGTCGTAAATTTTATATTTGATATTATGTGAATGTATAATTTTCTATGATATTTTTTTTTTCAATGTATAGTTGTGACTGTCATATGTGTACCTACTTATATTACAAAAAAATACTTCACTGATTTTTAGGGTTCCGTAAAACGTAAAAACGGAACCCTTATAGATTCGTCATGTCTGTCTGTCTGTCTGTCCGTCCGTATATCACAGCCACTTTTTGCCGAAACTATGAGAACTACACTGTTGAAACTTGGTAAGTAGATGTCTTCTGTGAACCGCATTAAGATTTTTACAAAAGTTTAAAAAAAAAAAAAAAATTAGGGGTGTACTGAAAACTGAAGCTCAAAAATTTTTTTTCATCAAACCTACACGTGTGGGATGTCTATCGATAGGTCTTAAAAAATGATGTTGAGGTTTCTAATATAATTTTTGTCTACACTGAATAACTTGCGCGAGAGACGCTTCCAAAGTGTTAAAATGTGTGTGTCTCCCCCTCTAACTTCTAAAGTAAGAGAATGAAAAAACTAAAAAAAATGTATGATGTACATTACCATGAAAACTATCAACGAAAATTAGTTTGAACTCGATCTGATGAGTAGTTTTTTTTTAGTACGTCATAAATAAATACACTATTATTAAAACTTCGATCAAAGTTACAACGAACTACAAGAACTATGTGTACTATGTATATTATGTTACTTGCTGGAGCGGAACCCTTCATGGGCGAGTCCAACTCGCACTTGGCTACTTTATTTTTTTTAATTTTGGTCAGTTCCTGTCTTTTTTTTATTATCGACTGTTTTTTTATATTATCTGCATTATGAGCTAATCGCGAGTAGGTAATATGGAATTATTGATCGATAGTTATAAATGGTTTATTTGTTAAAATATTTAACTTTATACAACAGAATTAAAATTAGTATTCTTCAAACTAACTAAGCAGAACTAAAACAATAATTATCTGCAAATATACCACACGGAACCAAGCAGAATAACCCTAAAGAAATTAATAAAGATCAATGCAACGCAAGATTAACGAGTGGTAGTCTCAAACCAATTACACTGTCAAAACATCACCTTGGAGTCGAAATAAAGAAAACATCAGCGATCGACGGTTCAACATAACAATAATTGTTCCATTGTTGCATAAAACGGTCCAGATGGTCGAGATAAAAGTGGTATGTGAAAAATGAAAATATAGCCTTTGTATTAATTATTATAGAGGTTATAGTTGCGTAAATGTTTTTGTCCTCCGTATGTCTGTCTGTCGAAATGTCTCTACTTCGATGGATGGTGATTTGTTATACATAGTTAAGTTATACAGAATGTAACTTTAAAGTGCTACGAAGATTTCAAATTAAATAAATTTCATACATAAATTTGTGGTGTGTTGAGCTAAATAGGTTCATATGAATTTTACTACCATGTTGAGCAAAGAATATATACATGTATTAGTAGGTAATCGCTTTTCTATTACATAAACTTTACTCGTATTCCATTTTATAGATTAATTATTTAATTTAGGTAAATGGTCATTAAGCATCCATAGAATTCTTAGTCATTTTTGATTCAACAACGGTATTGAAACACGTGACATTTAAATTATTTTTCCATTATTTGAACTTCACCCATAAAGGAAATCAATCAAATTGAATTATGGCCAGGATATTAAGCGTAATAAATCTTACTACTCCAAACATATTCATAAACCTGAGCAATTTACCAACAAGAGATTAAAATAATATTATTAAGAAATCAGTCTAGTTCAATTGAAATATAATTATACTAATCATAAAAATATTTCGATGTTATAAACATAATTATTTTAATGACAAATTTATTCTACATGCTAAACTATAATGCGATTGGAGATTCAAGAATACTTCTCAATTAAGGTTGAAATGGATCCAAATGGTCGAGGTCAAATAACCCACATTAAAGTAAATTTACAACCAGAATATTTACGATAAGGTTATGTTATTTGACGATATAAATATCTGTCAAGTATCAGTCAATAGTCAAAAGTGAAGCAAATAAGACCCTTTTAGTACTCATAATTTAGTTATAATAGAGCGGTCTTAACAACTGATTGTTGTTTTGATGATTTACGGCAATAATAACTTATACTTATTTAAAGAGACATAATTTGAATCTTAAGGTTCGAATATCTGAAAGTTATAGTCATTTGTATATAATATATATATAGCTCAATTGTAATACCACAGAAAACAGTGAGTTATTAAAACTATTATGAAAGAAATTCACATTCTTTCGTACATAACTGAGACTAAAATAATTCAATAGCGTTAATTAAAAACATATATCGCATGATTTGACAAGTTTGAAAAGTTTTTTAAAATTTTATTTTGTAAAAATACTTAAATATTATCTAGAGCATGACAGTATTACAACTATGACATGCGTGTATTCAATTATGTCAAGGCGTCTATTTGCCTGGTATAAAGTGTATGAAAGCGCAAAAGAAGCACGTTACCCATTTGTTATGAATTGTAGCCCGTAAAAGTGCTCATACCAATCGCATCTGACCATATAAATGTCAAATCATAGTCACGACCGAGCCAGACAAAACGAATTAATCTAGCATTCCTCCGAACACTTTCAGAATATCCAATCGATAGCAACATCAAAAATAAAATATTGTTGAGATTACAATTATAATTTGAATACCGAGTAGCCAAAATAATAAGTGTGGTTCGGCGATGGCATCTGATAGGTAAGTGGTTTTCGTAACGCCCCCTCGAGCGGTGAGATGGTATCTCGGTGCGCGTGCGCAGACCAGCCGCTACAATCATGCGTTGTTCTCCGACGAACAAACACACGTAACAGAACATCTGTGCGATCGATCCCAAGATAAAAAAGCCAGTTTCTCATCTTTCTTAGAAGGATTATTTGGAGTCCTAATGGATCGATAAAATCGACGCACACGCACGTCACGAGGACAGCTATTAACCTTAATCCCTTTAGGGTATCGACCTTGAATTGTATCAAGCTGTTCATTCATAACTTATGATTTGATGGGATTGTCAGGTTTTGGACGCGCTGTAGGCGTTTGATTGGTTTATAGCTCTAATTATTTTGCAACACAACAAATAGAAACATATCGTCATTTTGCGGAACCGTGATAGGCTATTTCGAGTTCCCTTTCAGAATGCAAGGTAGCGTAATGACATGAGTCATAAGAAGAAATCGGATTGAACGTTTCATCGCAATTTCAATCATGTTCAATGGCATCGATTCAGTCCTGGCTTTATCTTGATCAGCGTCGAAAGCAAGGTTGCTGGGAGTGGTCAAGGGATAGAACCTTCACCTCGGGTCTCGAGCCTTGATGAGTCATTATTCTGCTCTGATATCGATCCTAACGACATGATGTTTCAACATCACACACTAATTATAACTTTATACCATTGCTTGCTTAATAATGTAGTAGCGAGTGCGAGTTTTTGCAGCGTCGTATGTCAGGAGCATGATCTAGTTTCTACTGTAACTAGTAGTTTCGTAACCATTCTAGTGGGTGTGTCGGTGGCTTTTGTCGGCGATGTAGTTGAAACGATCACTCCGTTCTTAGTCAATACATTACCGCAGAATATATTTTACTGTGTGCATTTTGCAATACAAAGCATCGAGACTCTGTAGGTTGAAAAACTGTCAAAGGTAAAACAAATTACTGAGTCTACTACAGAATTATACTTACCAGTTAGAATTATAAAGTATAATTATTAGCCACAAATTAACCTTAGCATATTATCTGATAAGATGTTAGATTTAATGCCAAAAAAGGACTAATAATAGATTTTTATTATTTAGAGAATCACTTACTTTTTGGACAGTATGTAGCTGGCAGGTATTACACTGAAGTATCTGCAGATATCACCTTACCGGACTAATCGTAGCTTAAAAATGGCATCGTTTCAGTATTAATGTTCCGAAGACTCAATTTTTGTGATAAAACATCGAAACTGTGGAAATACCTTACATGCTTGCTGTATGTATTCGGATATTATATCCATCAAGATTTAATATGGGTCTAGTCTAGTTTGGTCTGGGTTTCTTTTGAGTAAGTACTTTCCATTGTATACTACGGTCGCGCAAGCGTAAACTGATAATAAAAAAATAGTAATTTATCCTTGTAGATCAGACTATAATTTATTAACAAAATGTTGATAATTTCACTAGCTGTTCTATTCGACCGATAAATCTAAGTATTTCGATCGTCAATTCCCATTCTTTTAAAGGATAAAAACATTTTGCAGTAACATTATCAGAGATACTCGCATATAAATCTCATAAGAAGAGAACTTTATTTTGGAAACTGTTTATGTGCGGGTTAAATTAAAAGTGACCCTCAACACAATACAACCAAAAATGCATAATTTTTTTTCCATTTGTTCAGAAACTGCTTAGATAATATATCATAATACGTGTCTGTCTATAGTCACATCAAACTTATTACCTCTTGTTGCGTCAGGGGTAAAAATTAGTAAAATGTTTAAAAACTATAAGGGCTTCCACACAAAACTGCGATGCGACACCGGATTGGAAGAAAGGCTTCCACACAAAACTGGGATGCGATGCAAATTGCTCCGACGCGGCGTCGCATCGCATCGCAGTTTTATGTAGCCCTAACTATCACAACGGGTTAGTTGATTTTGTCATGTGTTTCTTTGTTTTCGTGTGTGGGGGAGTGTGGTGTTATGGAAGTTATTTTTATCATGTAAACTACAGCAACATGTTGAATGGTAAATAAAATTCTTTACACCTAACCAACTAACTATAATATAGGTGAAGTCTACCTACACGCACTGCTCAGTAACTATAGTTACTACGTCCTGCATCTGATATCGCATTACTAGTGCTGCATCAAAGACTCCGTCTCTCGTTCAACCGTTACGCGTTATCTGATCTCAGTTTCGTAATTTAGAATTTGGCTCACGCATTTTGGTCGAGCGAAAATTCTTCATGCCGCCGGCCTTGGCAGCTATCTATGATTTGTGGCTTTGGAACACCTGATAACGAGACTGGCCTATTGTTATCTTTGAATCGCTGGCCGTTCTCACTCTTACTTTCGCTTGACTGGCAATAGAATCTAGACCTGCTTCGTTTTGTTTTATTTTAACCATTTCAATGAGGATAAATTTAAAATTACAAACCTATGTGTCGTTGTTCATTTATAAATTGAAAATTGTAATTTTTTTTCTACTGAAATAATTTTTATTTTGATATTCATTTTTCTTATATTTAGTACAGAGTGACGGGGTATGACTTGCGCCTGATAGTTTGCAATACTGGGTGTGTTGCATACCATCAGCTGGTATGCAACTCACCCAGGAGATTCTTCATTCCCGTAGATTTTATCAAGCTCTAATAAATAAATATAACTGCCTTTTTTCAGATTTGTATTTTATTTTCAATTAATAGTTAGCATTTTCAAATAAAATTACCTATGATTTTTGTTTAACAATCAGGATGGAAAAGAGTACAGGAAGCTACAATACCAACTCCTTTTCCTATCTTTCTATCACAAAGAATGTAACGATTTCCTGGCGATGTGGAAATGCTTATGGATTTCATAGAACTTTATAAGGTATGCCAGTGAAAAGTTGACGAGTTAGTACACCTTTTTTTATTTTATCAATATTGTAGAAAGCATCCATACTTGGATGATGTTGGGTGAGCTTTCTTGAAACAAATTAAGGTTGTGGTCATACCGTGGATTTCGTAGTCTCATATCAGCAGATATCCACATACATTTATTGATACTTGACTTGTCCATAGTTGTAGTATACGAACTTTTATAGAATACTGCTATTACATGTTTGTTAAATTGTCTCTTTTATCGTCCTTTTATCTTTTATCTCCTTCGATTTTGTGTCTCAATTGTTTATTTATGTAGGTACCATATTTTATCTACTTTCCTCCAATTGTTTTTGTCTGAACTATTAGCAAACACTCATATATACACACAAACATTCGCGTTTATATTGTCAGTAAAGGACAGTAAGGATTCAACTTGCATTAAAAGATTTCTACGTAACGATTTCGCAGCTCCATTTGTATGACAGCTGCATGTTACCCAATTTGAAATTCCCTTGCATTGCAACTTTTCATGTGTCCATAAAAAAACATTTGGGTAAATATACCGCTATTTCTGCCCACTTTGAGTACTAAAATTTGCTAAACAGGCACTATACATTCAGAGCAATTTTTATCATCCTATATCCAATCTTGCATCAGTTCTGTCGCTCTTTGGATGGAGTATGATGCGTGTCTTGCACATGACAAAATTTTTGATGTTACAATCCTTTTACTCATATTCTATACGTGGCGTGACATTTGAATACATAAAATATCACTGCCGACAGAAAAACACTCATAGATTTCAGAAAAAAAATTGTAAGTAACTAAACTAGTACGCGTTTCAACTGTCCGAACTTTGTACTGTCATCTTAATATATTCGTAAAAACAGCCGTTTAAAAAATTATTTAACGACTTATTTCTATGGTATTTTGATCAATTATAAAGCAGAAGATTATGCAATTAAACAGATTCACAACTTTTTAATTGACTTAAGTAGCGTTAAGAAGGATATGGGAAATAGAGACGTATATTTAACGAAACTAAAACTAGCTATAATAACTTTTATGGGCCGTATAACACATCGTAAAGTAATATGCATAGTGTTAATAGGAATTTTAATTGCTATGTTGGTATTCGTTTGCTTTCGTCGATGAAATGATTGTCGCTCCATTTGCTTGATGGGATTTTTATAGTAATACTAGCTGACCCCGCAAACGTTGTTTTGCCTTAGTTTACCCTTGTCACTTAGGGGTATGAAAAATAGCTAGTAGCCGATTCTCATACCTGTAGGTATGAGAATCGGCTACTAGAATTCTGTAGAATATGCATATAAAATTTGGTTAAAATCAGTAAAGCCGTTTCGGAGGAGTAAGGAAACAAACACTGTGACACGAGAATTTTATATATAAGATTATGCTCGATTCCAGTAAATGAATGTGTGCAACTTTTAGACTTTGAACTCATTGTCAATATTAATCAGTACTAAATTGCAACCCAAATCATCACGAGAAGACACGTCGACACGATGAGAGAACGTCCGAATTTTTAAATAATGATTTGAATCGCGATTTATTTTAGTGAAAAGTTTTCAAAATGAAAGAACATTTTAAATCGAAGCCACGTCTTTACTTGATCCTGTCATTTCAGTATACGTACGTAATATCCTATCCTACTAACACTATAGAAGCGAAAGTTTGGATGTTTGTTGCTGAATCACGTCGGAAGGAGTGACTAAATATGGTTGAAATTTGAAACACAGATTATGATCTGGAATAGCACATTGGCTGCATTATATTGCTGCTTTTCAATTCTGACTTCAAAACTTTCGATCGAGGTGGTGTGTGATGTCCACATTGTAAATGCCATTTGAAGTTTACATAATAAAAGGATGTAAAGTTGTATGACATTATTAACCTCAGTTTGGTTTTCAACAGTCAGTTATGTGTCTGTCCACGTTACAATGTATATTCGTATTCAGTGAGGATGTTAATCACTGGAAGATCGAATATACGAACATGGGCGACCACCCGCGGTCGGATTTCGTGGCGTCAACTGTATCAGGTTGCGTTGGGGCTTCCTAGAGGTTTTCGGCATGAGTATCTACTAAAGGCGAAGCTATGGATATATTTTATAAATTATTGTAATACAAGTTAAAGACAGTAACCATTCATTATTTTACGTACTGTTGCAATAAAATAAATGACAAAAGTACAATGTACCTACGTTCGTTGCTAGTGTAAATATAAGTAAATAACGTTTGCTTTATAAATAATAATAAGTAACGTTAATAAATAACGACGGTTTAGAAGTTATTTGCTAACTAGATAAGTTTTAACCTACTTTAAATAAAAGTAGATACCTAGTTTATATCTTGTGAAACAGGAAGATATTTTAAGTGTGAATTATTCTGTTTGTATATATAGGTATGTATTATCTGAAGGAACTTCACATATTTTTTTGATTTCAAACCATTATTTAACACAATGTATACAGCACATCAATATTCTGAAATCTGTCATTTACTATTGAACACAAAAACACAAATAAATTGATAAGAACTGCTGGGCAATTCACACACAACACCATCTGACCCCAAACATAGCTGATACAATACTCATATAGTTGTAAATACGTACTTATTATACATAGCAACACCCAGACACCATATGTCGCATCTAGTTTCCCATTTTAACTTAGCACATCTCTCAGTAGAGCGCGGAGCTATAGACCTGCCTATATACGGCCCGTGTAACTGTGACACAGGCCGTTGTGTATATTTTTTGATTTTTTCCATGCACTTGCGTGAGAACCCGGACTGGTTTGTCTGGTACGTCGAGCGGGAATCAGATGTGAAATGTGTAGCAGTTTTATCTGATTGATTTTATCCTTTGATGATTAGCCACTAGCAAATGAGGAGAATAATTTATAGTGTCGTTGATATGTACGACGTAACTGTAACTGAGAAGTAAAACGAGATTGTTTAATGGCAAATTTATATTTTTTCCGCAATATTATAGAAGTGTGTGTGTAAGATGAGATGAGCAAAAGAGTTCAATGTATTGCCTGTAATGTTACCAGTAATAATAATAATAAAGATTGTTTTTTTAAACTTGATCGCTATCTTGCCAGTTGTGAAGCGATGATTCGGTTCAAAATGGAGCGGACTAACCTAGAAGTAATTTATTTTTTTAAATTAATTTTAGAGTTAAAGACACACAAATTACATCCATCAGGAAATACCCACTCAGGCAACGTATTCCAAAGTTAAAATGTTCTAAGTATGAAAGTAGAGTTATAGTCGAATGAAAAATCGTTCGAGTTTTTGAAAGATCAACTATGAAACGATGTCGTTTTATGTAGCTACGAGCAGTCCAACAAAAAAGGCAAGTTTAATTACATATTTATCTACGCTACATTGAATCGGACAGAGTAAAAACTGATTGATGTCTCTCATTTTTTAAAGGAATTATTTAAACAAATTATTTTATTTGAAGAACTTTTTTAAGTTTTTTGAGAATGCAAAAAAGGAGCATAAAAACTCAAGCTGTAAAATTAACTGTTTGATAATAATGTATTGTATCTTTTATTTACAATAGATCATCAGAACGCTGTAATGCTGTACTAAATTTATGTGATACAATAAAAACATTTTTCCATCAACAATGAACAGGTAATTTATAATAACGACAGTAGTACATTCTTTTGAACATCATTTCTATTTTTGTGAATTGTTTATGAGAAGAAAACTAGATCATTTTTCTTGTCGGAAATAGTTTCTATTAAGCCTTTTTAAAACAACTATCTACGTAAGGATACATAAATAAACAGCTAAATTAGATTAAAAGTGAGTCAGTTTTGTTGACTTTTTCCCACAAAGATGTCACAGATTAGTGTTACGTGAAGGTCATTACTCTACAAAATTAATTCTCACGCTTACGCATTAAGACGCTCTGATCTGTTAGAGATGAGACACGTATCTTTACCATGATATAATTATAACGACATTTCCAAATTGTGTACTCTACGGATATGCAAATAAAGGTGATAACAGATTTCCTGAAGAGCAACGTTGCGGTTGTTCTCGTCAAGTATCGCGATCAAATCGAATCCGAATCAGTTGCCTCTTCACACGGGTCTTTGCTTCGCGAAATGACGTCGCTTGTCCGATTATAAAATATTGTTTTGGTGTCTCATACACCGATTTTCGTTAGTGCGCTAGGATTTTAGATACGTTACATTGATATCTAGCTTACGAGTACAATCTCTCTTTTGCATGCCAATTTCGTACAATTTTGCAATTTTGAACACTTTATTTTCCGAAGCACTAAAATAAGTAAACAAAAAGAGACGCTTGTAAATTGAGTAAAGAAAAGGCGAATTTATCGCTAAAAGCAATCTCTTCCAGGCAACAGGCAAAAGATCGTCAAATACCAAAACTCATTTAGTTAACTAGTATTTAATTTACCACTTTTGACTTTTGGCCGACTAATATCAGTGGAATAATGCATTTTTATTAATAATAAAAAAACAAGCAACAAACAACAAAACAAAGTGAGCAAATAAGAAAACTAATCTTGAAAATGTGAAACAGTTGCTTGAAACATTTTTCTGAAAGCACTTACTTAGCACCGACGTGTCTTCAGTAAACTCCTAAAAGACAGCATTTATTTCTCGAACTGTCTTAAAAACCTCCCACGATGGTTTTAATGCATTCTCGAGACCACAACGTCCCAAGGAACCATTCTCGGGGCTTATTTAAGGCATCTTATAGTCAAATTAATGAAATTCTCAAATCCAGATGAGTTTTTTCGTGTAGGAGCTTAAAGATTATGCAAATCGTATGCATGGGCGAATAGCGAGTGAAACGATGCATCGGAGTATGTAACAAGCAATAAGCTATCAAAATTATACTATTAAGTGGGTTAACTTAACCAACAATTGAAGAAACATCCGGGTAAAGATACTTTTGATTTTTTGATGAGCAAATTTAGTAAAATATTTGACGTAAGCAGCACATATTTTTTGTAAATTTCCAAGGTGTTCCAAATGCGCCACAATTTCTTAGCTTTGAATACAAAACAATAAAACAGGTACATTTTCCTTTTTTGTTGGCATTAAAATAGTAAATTGTGGCAGTCTTGAATAAAACGAAGCTAAATGTGCGTTGTTTTTCTTTTGTAAATCGTAGAAGGAAAATTATCAACCTACTCAAGTTTTTTATTCGATTATAATTAATGCAATGCAAAATTTGACGTTATAAATAATGATTTACTAAGTTTAGTACTAAAATAACAATTAATTAATCATTTAATAATTTAGTTATAATAATTTAATTAATAATTTAGTAGTAATGAAATAACATCGATCATTCACATTTTCTACATTTACATATATATTTATATATATACATATAAAGTCAAGAATAAGATTTTTTTATCTAACTATTTTTTTTTTTAATATTTTTAGTAACACTTATACTAACTACGTAACACTATTAAAATATGATTTATTTGACTTAATTATTTACAGATATAATGCTATTTATTTGTAAATCGTTTGTAAGTCGTGTCATTGAACTCCAAATGTGAAATACTTTGATGAGCTTAAACACAATGTCAAGCCTCTGTCTTATGTGTTATACTTTTCACGCTTAATTGGCTGTCAAACGAGAAAAGTAAGATAATGTTAATTGTGCGGCTCCTTCAAAGGAGTGTTTTAATTGGTATTGTTCTTTAAATACAGAGGCCAAAACACACAAAGTACAATTTTGGATCAATTTCATCTACTTTTGACGGTATGATTGAAGTAATTGCAGTCATACTAAATTAAAATTAGAAAACAGGAACGATGCAGAATTTCTTTGATAAAAACAAAAGCATTCACGGTAAAATGGGTTACCACCATTTTTAACCTCATTTTACAATTTTAATTTAGTTATGCGCTGAATAGCACTGTATAGTTTAATATTAGATATTGCTAAACATTTTTTCGGGTATATTTAGTTCATGCTTATAAAAAACAACTTAATCACGACTACAATGAGATATTGTATTTAACGTGTGTCAATTATGTGCCATATCTCATTGTGTACATATTATAAGAAGCAATATAAAAACAAGATTTTACTCGGAATAAATTTACAGTGATGATTCAGAAATACACGGATACTTACAACAGTTTTCGGTCCAGTGCGTCGACGCATCGCAAACGAAAACCATTTCACCGCAAGAAGTGCAACGAAGCCTCAACATTATCCAGATTAGAGTTGACGTTCACAGCCGATAATTTTAATGGCTCGTTTGACGTTACCCCAAGTAAAAACCTGCCAACATACATGTTAGCAATCATGAGGCACCACTATCGCAACTACGCACAAAACAGTTCAACGTTTTAGTTCACTCCAAATCTGATGTTTCAGTTAAAATTGCGCGTTCTGTAAATTCAAGCGACCAGCTGTACAGTTAATGCGGTTTCATATAACACTGCTTTCACTGTTCGGATTACTGAAATTTTCGCCAAAAGGTCAACTTATTTAAATTATCAGCTCCTTTAAAATAATTAAGTGATATATAGAAAGTATCGAGTCGGTGTTCTTGTACTTGCTACCGATTTAAAATGCATTTCGTACTTAAAGTTTTTTTGATCTGGTGCATTTTAAATTACGCTGGTTTATGGCGAAATTTCCAGAACCTTTCAATTAAGTGGAGTCGTTTAGAGCTACTTGAATAAGTTTCGTACGGGGTCTACATTCAGGTTTACTATCGTTGTCGTTGCTCACGCCCTTAAAATTTAAATGATTTCACTAACAGTTTGTGTTTCCGCAATGCTATCAGTCGCGCTATAGCAGATTACCTGTTAACGTTGCAAAATAAAGAATACCTTAGTTACTAGTTGTTAACAATTTATAAAACAATGTAATACGCTGTTAAAAGTTGAAAATATTTTGTGCTCAAATATATCGCCATATATATAATACGCAAAACTACTTTTAACCATCTAACGGAACACCTTCAACCAAAGGCCAATTAAGTGTCTGCTTCTTTACTAATCAGACAATCTGGTTAAGCCATAGTAATTCTCAGAAAGAATTTGAAATTTGAAGTGGTTGTTCTCAAGTTAGCATCCCAGACAAAATAAATACAGACAGACAGATTCACTCTTTATACGAGTAATAAGGTATGAAACTTATTACGAAAATTATTATCGAAATCTATATTCTTACAAAATACCTACTTTACATTACCTCCCTACCTACAGTACGAATGGTTTGATACGTCGTATCCTATTTTTGTTGGATGACCTCAATATTTTAACTAAATACGTTTTAAACCCTAATTTCACATGTGTTCTAAGAATACAATGTCAATGCAATCAAGCGTTCCAACTAACATCATAATAGCGAATCCAAATATGCAACGCAAGGTCTGAGAGCATCCATTGTTTTAGCGACGTATACTTCACAGCAGATTCAAATGTAACCCGTGAAGCGTTCTTTAACGACTTTTATAAGTCCTTGTGATAATAAAAAATATCAATTATAGCGCTAAAAACTATTGGTTATAAAAGATACATTACCAGAAAAATGTTTGTTTTTTTTTTTTTTTTTTTTTAAATTACCAATAATTAGATAATTATTATATATGTATTGCAGGACTTTCGCAGTAGATGACATTTGGAACAAAAGTAAAGAATAACCCACAGTTTTGAAGACTAACTTCATACTAAAACGGCCCATTTTATGGTCTGTGAATTAACTGTTCTTTTTTTATTCAAACTCGATTCAATTAATAATTATATCTAGTTTAGTATTAATGCGTACCAGCATACCGCGTTTCATCACCGGCTTGCGCCACTAATATCTCATTCACGCGTGCGTCACTCGTTACAATCTTTAATATCAGTTTTCGATCACGCTTGATCTCTGACCCTTGATTTTGGCTACCGTAGGCACGATTCTTTCAATCGTCAATCATTTCAATATACCCTTTAACTGAATAGATTTAAGATATAAATTAGTTTGAGGACTCATAAAACGCGGAGCGTTTGAAGCATCTCATGTTAACAATCAAAGATTAGCATGTTAAATACGTTTAACTGGTATTTCAGATCGGAAACGTGAATGATTTGCTGTCGATTAACAGCCGAATCTCTATTTATTCAAACTGGTTCGCTGCCTGCCACTGCCTGCCAAATAACAAAAAGAAAGGATGTCCGACGCAAAAAGTCGAAAACGAACTAGTAACTTATCATTAAAAGTCATCAAATAGCTGCCAATTCGAGATGTTTCATTAAAAATCGATTCGCAACGATCGATCGTCTTTTTTTTCTGTAGAGTATTCTGATCGTTTCGCAATAAAAATCATCGCAAGCTCAAAGCCATTAAGTTAATGAATGGCGAATATGGAGCAACATCCTGCGGCCATAGGAAGCCAGACCAGTTTCTGACTAATAACGGAGATGAGTCCGATTTAATGCCCACAGTTACTTGCGCTTTGGTTTTTAATCCATCCTAATAAAGACCAAATGCATAGGAATGATAATATTCTATCGCAACTTATAAATTGCCTACTAGAGGAGGCTTGAGCACCGGAAAAACGCTTTCGTAAATTTTGACAGGAAGGCTGGTGGTCTTAATTATCGTGCAATTAAAGCAATTACAATCTTATTAAGTGAAACTATTAATTTTATGCCATGAAATTTCTTCACAGTAGCTCGATTTGGTCATACAAAACGTTGTGAATGTTTTACTCAACAAAAGATCTCAACGCGTCATCGCTCGTCAAGTTTCCGCGATCATGTTGCATGTTCGCTATATTTCCGTTGTTCGTGCTCCCTGCAATGAAATCATGCCTTAAACATAAAGATGGTAACTCGTAAAGTGCGAGGACGACAGTAATGGACCGCGGCACTTAGTGGGCCGCTAAGGTCAGACCATAATGACAATATTTAAATAGTAATTTTTATTTGACGGTTTAAAAACAATCCCCGTATACTTACATAGAAAGGTACCGCAGGTATTTGCGTCAGAGTTTCGCGTTAAAAAAAGAGAAAACTTTATTTATAGAGTGATGGAAATAAGGGACAAAAAATGTATAAATGCATTAGCTCGGCGACTCCCGTTGATGTCTTTATTACCGTGCAAGTTTTTGTGAGCATCGGAATAAAATCCCTTTCATGGAAAGCAATTGATGTTAATGAATGAATGAATGATGTGCCTGTTTTCCAGTTTTTGTTGAATTAATACAGGTGTAATTGTTTTGGGAGGTGATTTATTTCTTACTCTAGTATCATATGTCTCTTTAAAAAAGATACAAGTAAATAAGATTATTTACTTAATGTAATCAATATAATGAGTGTTACTATTGGGCTAGTGGTGTAGTTGTAGTAAGTTTGCCTGCAAAGCAGTGAGTCGTGGCTTCAATTCCCACCCGGGGCAAATATTTTTGTAACCAATACAAATTACTTGTTTTGTGTATGGATGTTTCTATGTCGACGGCCCCTACGTACATAACGACATAATACAATATCTAAAACCGAGGTTTACAGGAGAGCATATTTTATGTTCAAGCCGCTCTAGAAATAATAATTTTACGAATAATGGTAATTTTTTTATTTCAATAATATGTTTTATATTTACGCTCTTTGTAGTCGAACTCTAGTCGAACGCTATTTATACATATCAATATTTGTTATAATTTCATGGAAAAACTGATAGATGTCTGTTTTTACGCTAATTTTAAAGTAAAAACATGTCACTCATGTCTATGATACTTTTTTATACGCAGGAAAGAAGAAAACAGTGTCTGAAATAAAATGGTTCATGAATGTGTAGGGTAATGTTATTGTTTTCCAACCGATACGTTAAACATCCTCATCCAAATCGTCACCCATACATTATGTGTTTAAGTAAGACTTCACAAATTATATACAGTGCAATATATGCTTAGTTTGGAACTAGTTTGCGTTGTATGAGAAATTTCCACTAACATTTAATTATTTAATTTATCAGTCTCAATTAATATATCTAGTCAATTACAGAACATAAGTACCATTTTACAATTAAAATCGTTTCATTTGTCTATCTTATATAATCTATCTACATATACGTAAGTCCGGGATTCAACTGCCACCTAGGACAGTTTTGTGACTGTATGTATCATAACTAAATATTTTGCATTGAGTAAGTATTATGTCAGTTATCTGGCTCCCATAATACAATATATTCTTACTTTGGGGCTAGATGGAGCTATTTGAAGAGTGCCAATATTTAAAACGTGTATTTATTCGCTAAAAATATGGGTGTATCAATTTATTTGACACTAGCTGAGCCGTGCGCATGTTGCTACGCCATCTATCACAAATTGATCGCACCAATTAAAATTTTGAATAAATTTGGTTACCTTAGGTTCTAATGACGCAACTTGTAAAAGATAGACACATGCTGTCACGCAATGAAAGCTCTCAAAAAGCAATATTTTCCCCCGTTGTAGTTACGTTTTTCATTCATGCTCCGCTCCTATTGACAGTAGCGTAATGTTAAATAGCCTTTAGCCTTCCTCGATAGATGGACTATCCAATAAAGATATAGTCTTTAAATTCGGAACAGTAGTTCCCGAGATCCTTGGGTTCAAACAAACAAACTTTTCAGCTTTATAATATTAGTATAGATTAAGGTGGTATTTTAGCTTCCTATGAATTTCTAATAAATGCCATTATAGCAGTGCTTCGTGGTTGTACCTTCATTAATCCCGTTAAAATTGCGGGAATTACATGAACTACAGGAATTATGCGCGCAAAATAACCTCTAAATTAATGAAGTCAAAGTTTAAAATAACGAAAATAAAATGTTTGTTGCCTTTATCCCTTTATCGCCACTTTTTACCACCTTAGTAGTGTTGTAATATGACCTAAAGTGTATTTCGCATGCTTGGTAGAAAACATTTAATTTGTTTTTTATATCCAGAATGCAAACAGCAATCCAATGCTGGGGAGACTAAAGCAAACTTTACTTGTCTCTATTTTTAATACGCTCTTGAGTTGCGCTGATTTTCTTTCACCTTCTCTCCTAACAAAGTAAAGGAACATTGTAGAGATGTTCGCTTAGATTGTAGTCTTTATTATAGTAGATTCCATCGGGTGCTTTATCATAATATAAATCATTAATGTTAACAAATTATTCATGCGCATAATAAGAAGCAGGGAATCGTGATCGGAATCTTAGCATTTCTTCATCTGATTTTACGAGATATGATAAAATATTTAATGTTATTGTTAAATCTTAGAGCTGGCTTCTTAGGATACATGCGCATAGTTTGCGATTTCTATAAGAGTGATAAAAGGAAAGTGGTCCGTACTACTTATGGCAGCTATGGCAGCAATGATAAAAGCAATGTCGCCGCGTTATCAAAGTCATGAGAGTAACTTATTTTATTGAACTATTGTATTTACTTCTATATTACTGCTGAAGGTATAACATGGCATTTTAAAGATCAGTATTATTCTAAGTTTGTGAGAAAGTTATTTGACATTTATGTTATCATATTTGCTTAAGTTTTGACACGTCTATAAGTAAATTACAAATGGAGACTGTGAATCTATGATTTTAGTCAAATATTCTTATTTTAGCCAAAATAAGAAGTTCAGTTCGGTGTCGTAAGTATTGAACAAATGATGTAAGAAAGTATGTAGGTACAATTCAGTAAATATTCAAAATTATCTGTATTAAAAATATTTCATTCATACTGTTTTCGATTCATCACTCACTATAAATAACCCCCATATTTTATCAGACAAATCTGTAACATTTTTGAACAACTTAGGTATTTTCGATTTTAATCGCAGTATAACTCTCAAATTACAACAGCACTTATCAGCATCATCAAAGTAATTTCGTGATAAGATCAGTTTATTTTCAGTTCACACATATTACTTTCCGATATATCAATTTACATTATACACCTGTGTATTCTGCCTTTTTCTTCTTTTTTTTAATTCTGCTGGCTAATCCAACATCAGTTTTTTTTATCATAATTGCGTAGAACATCTACCTATGTATATCTATTAAAGCGAAAAGAGAAAAAAAAAATAACAAAACTAATTTTGTTCATTTTTTGTGTAGTTAGATCGGTACCAACATTTTCTAGGTTTGTGACGTAGAACGAACTCAGAAACATGAAATCGCTAAAGGCCGATTTACATCAGACGAGCGAATGCTCATTCTATCCCCACTGTATCAAATTCATTTGGTGTAAACAAACGTAGAGCATTCTTTCGTTGTTTTATTTGCGTTCACAAAGATTCTATGGAATTTATAATATGGAAATCGCTAAGAACGATCTTTCGTTCGATCGAGAAAGAATGCTCTTGTTCCAGCTCTAGCTCTATGTTCGTTCAGTTTAAATCGGCCTTAAGACGTATAGCTAAGTCAAGTTTTGTTGGATCTCTATTGATAACTCTTGTTAGTAAAAATCTTTATGTGATATTACATGAAAACTACGTACTATATTTTTGAAAGTAACATTAATGATGTATACTTTACTATTTTCCTCCTTGATATGAGTGAATATTTATGACAGATGGTCACAAAACAAATAAAACTTTTGAACGACGTGATTCTTCTCTTATTTTAAAAGAAACCTGTCCTAAAGACGCGTAGTAAGGTAACAGTTAAATTATTCTTCAAGTTTTTTTCTGAGACGGCTAAGTAGCTAATGGCGTGGTTTATTTGCTTTTTGCGGAAATAAAAAGAGGCATTTTTTATTCGGTCACCGCAATAAAAGAAAAACTGGTGGCTGTTCTTGGCAAAAAAAATGTCGCATAATGCTACCGTGTTATAACTGAGTATTTTATCACCTGGCAAAGTATACGTCCAAATGTTGAACAAGTACGGACAGAAAAATAAGCAGATTTTTTTAAAGTGTAATCACAGGCTGCAACAGGTGAAATCTTATTGCAATCAATCATTTTGTATTCAGACTACCAGGTATTGATGGATAATTCTCAGGTACCTTCGTTATATCAGAAGTTATGTATTTAGTATACCTAGAGTAGATTTTTGCTGTAATTTGTTTGTATAAAGGCTTTTATTAGAACAAAAGGAACGTTTTAACGGAAAAAGCATTTAAAAAGATAGTTATATTGCCTGGCGTGGTCGGTTGCTGAAAGTAGAAAAACCAAATTTAATCATTGATATTAATTTGTAACAATTTCACTAATATCACTTTGTCGCTTACCTAAAACTGGTCTGAATAGTAGGGTTTTAAATTCCTCCGCTAATTTCTTATAAACTTTATATGGTAAGAGTACCAGCAGTTCACTTGACGGTCCCTCTGCTAGGACATAGATCATGACAACGCGTGCGGAGAAGCTTCAAAATTTATTAGTGTTCGCGTTAAATTGGCTCTACGCTACGCTACGTACTATTGGCAAAAAAATATAAACTAACTTAGAAAAGTCTCGGTGACTAGGACATTAGATCACGTTTTAGGGTAGTATACCACCATCACATCTGAATGTTTTTTCAAATCCAGATCCAGAAACCGTTTTAACGGAGTTAGAAAATATCCTGCGAAAACCGGCATGTTCCAAGAATGATAACATCTATTAACCCGCATTGGCCAGCGTTATAGACCATGATCTTGACTTTCTCTCTTTATGTTGAAAAGTACCTTTCAACATAAAGAGAGAAAGTCAAGATCATGGTCTATAACGCTGGCCAATGCGGGTTAATAGATGTTATCATTCTTGGAACATGCCGGTTTTCGCAGGATATTTTCTAACTCCGTTAAAACGGTTTCTGGATCTGGATTTGAAAAAACATTCAGATGTGATGGTGGTATACTACCCTAAAACGTGATCTAATGTCCTAGTCACCGAGACTTTTCTAAGTTAGTTTATATTTTTTTGCCAATAGTACGTAGCGTAGCGTAGAGCCAATTTAACGCGAACACTAATAAATTTTGAAGCTTCTCCGCACGCGTTGTCATGATCTATGTCTCGAATGCACTTCCTTATAACCCACATTCGTATACGGAAAAATAAGTCCAATTATAAATGACTAACATTTCCATGAAAACTTGGCGTGTGTTTTACTTAAACGTTACAAAAACGGCAACCTCGTTTGTGGTTTTGAAGGATTTTTTGCTAATTTATTTTTCTTGCATCCGCTTAATTGCGCCTGAGTCGCAAGTAACATGTGGCGCGGAAATTGTAATAATATTCCCGCTGTGTCCGAGTCCCAATCAACATTCCCTGCGAGTATGTAATCCTGGCCAAATGCTATCTCAGTTTATTTAAAATAAGACATAAAATGGAACATTTATGGCTAACTCGACCAGTATTTCGGTCAGAGCAGAAATTAAGCGACAATCCATATAAAGAGCATAAATCTGGCCATTAAAATCTTCCTCGTAAAGGAGACGATACGTTGTGTAATAACTGAAGAAATCACTTTCGAAAGTTGTAAAAAACCGAAGGTATACCAAGGACCCTTCTCTTTAATCGTGGCTCGTAAATGAGTTGCAATAATACCGAAAGCAATTCATAATATTCACAGCATTGCTGGACGATTGCATGTATCTTTATTTCGTTTCTCGGTAACTATTATCGTGGTTCTCGGATGAGGTGCAAACCTCAACCTTTGTGATTTCGAGAATCCGAAGTGGCGGATGGCAGCGGGTAACGCGTCTTGTAATATTTGAAGATACAGTTAGCTTGAAGCTTGGAATCATGTCTTGTTTGACACCTGACATGCTCAAACTGACTCATAAAACAAGGTGGATTAACTTACTTAAAGTTTTCAGTTTTTATATCATGATTTTATAGTAGATTCTGGTTTACAATGCTAACGTAATTGCATCTTTTTTTAATTAATTTTGGACCATAAAATATGTTTGATATATCAGGAGATATGCATTTCGGCGAATTGATCTGCATGACATAATATCTTACCCTTTTTTTCTACATTTGTACTTTCGAAATAATAACTAGTGTGCTGTGAAATAAGTTAAACCTGAATGATATTTTCCTAATGGATACAATCTTGATGTATTCAAGTCGAAAGTGAATCGGTTTCTTTTAGGTAAGCATGCCCCATTGCAAACCGCATCATCGCTAAATATCTGGTGAGATGGCAGTCAAACTCAAACATTTAAAAAAAGTATGTTTGATCATTGCGTTATCTTTTCAGAAAAAATTTATTAAAATATACCTACTCAAAGAATGCAGTCAAAACAAAAGATGTCTATGTAAATAAATAAACACAAAGAAACACACATGAGAGCAATTGCTCTAAATTGTAGCTACATATCTATAAAGACTGAATTGCCTCGGTGGAGTCGGGCAACATCTTAATTATTGTTATTTCGACCCAACCACTGTTGAGTCTGCGCCATTACTCATCTCTAACAACACATGGCATCACAATCGCATATTCTTTGCTGTTCAATAGAATTAACGTAGTTTAATTTTTGTGTCAGAGGTCTTGAGTAGTGGTACAAACTCTACGTACGGGCGTAATTGCGTGCTGTATCATCAGTAATCTATGTGGAAGCCATAATATTTGGTTTAAACCAGCCACTCAATTTTTTTGATGGCCTTGCGTACATCTGGCTCTTAAAGGGATATTGCGTAAGGTCATGATTGGTGTTTTTTATATTAAAACTACTCGTAGGTGTGCTTAGCGATTTTATCTGCTTTTATGCTCTCACTGTTAAATTTATGCGATAAAAAATTGCCATATCAAGTTTCATCCAAACTTGCTGAGCCGTTATATTGTGGCGAATATAAAAATGTATGTGATAATGTGTTTGTATTAATGATGATGATTTGAATCTGTCATTTTAATTTAAGTATTTTACATGCCCATTACATGGACTATATATTTGTAGTAATTTTTGTCCTAGGTATAGGAAAAATCGAAGTCTCGCTATCGATTTTTGTATCTACTAAAAGTGCGATAGAAAAAACTCTCGGTAGTAGATTATGTAGATCGGATTCACACTTTGTAACATACTCGTATAAACAAAGGAACAAGATTCGTAGAAAAATCGTCTATTCAGGAAATGATGTAGGTATTTGAACTTGAAAGAATCGTGTAGCTATCATTATTGCCCGCTCCAGAACAAGGCTTATCTTCTAGTACTCTGCTCATTTATCTGGATTCTGTACTAGTCCCATCTGTAGGTACATGACACAAGAATTTTCGAATACCAACAACCCTAAATTTCAAATCTAAGGTGACTATAATATAAATATTAGTATTTTTTGAAATCTTTGAATGCTTAAAATCTTACATATCAAGATATTTGTAGTGGCACCCCTCAGAATGGACGGAACACATTTAAATGGTTTTTTTTAACAAACGCTAATTTTCATATTTACTCAATGTAAATATGAAAATTAGACTTTTTTTCTACTCTGCAGCCCCAGCTTTTATTTTTTATCGTGATCTACATATATAGGCGGGACAGCGTTTACTAGTTTAGATAGAATTATAAAATATTTAACTTTTTTAACAGCGATATATTTGCACTTGACCGCTATCTCGTCTGAGAGACGATGAGATCCAAATCGGCTCTTGCTTACCTAGAAAAAACATATTTACTCTGGACTTTGATACAACAAGATTATCCACCGAGAAGAGTCTACTCGGGTAACACATTCTACAGCATAGATGTTCGTATTACGAAAGTGGGGTCAAACCTCTTGGAGTCTTTGAAATGCCAACCATTAATTGATATCACTTTTTTGAGTACGAGGAGACCAATACAAAAATGGTTTAGGAAGATCTTAGATACCTGTATATCATACATTTGCCTGGAAGAAATTGCTTTTAGCGATAAGGCCGCCCGTTGTATCACTAGTCTTACTGTTTTTCAAAATTGTATGTGTCCTATTTGGTGTGAACAATAAAGAATTTTCATTCATTCATTTGTTGGTTTGTTAATGGTGCGGACTCATATGCGTCCTACGGCGAATATTCGTGTTGGCGCGATTAGTGTGGCCGGGTACATCGTGTTATCGCAATGAATGCGCAACAAGACGATGAAGCATCGGAGAGCTCTTGGTAAATTGGCGCGAATCATAGGGATTTGTCGCGGCAATATTCGCTTGACTTACGTCAATTCAAAATCAAAATTCATTTATTTCAGGTAAGGTTCCCCATAAATTATACAATTCATTCAATCAATTTCAAACGTCACAAATGGAATGTTAAAAACTTAAGTATTGGATAGCTTTACTAGCTTTTCTGAATTTCGTATCTTTTACGCTTTTGTTAGCTTCACTTTTAGGTAACTAGGTACGAGTATGTATTTAAGAAAATCTTGGAATCTTAATTTGACCCACTTCTCGGTCTTTGATTAGTATTAAATTTTACACACGCTCTGAATTCTGATGACAATACATTACTAGTAAAGGAAACGTCATTACAAATCCAATATGGCACCCTCCCCAAGATGGCGGACTGGCTATTTGAAATCCACCCCCATAATATGGGTATGAAATGAAAGGGTTTGCTGTCAGAAATACGAAAAAAATTGTCACGTGACTTAAATTCAATATGGCGGACGTCCAAGATGGTGGACAGGCTATTTGAAATGCTTTTGTAATTTTGAGTGCGTGCTAAAAGCGTGTTTTTTCGTTTTTTAAACTATTATTGGTAATTAATGGTGCGACCTTTTGTAGTAGTATTTCAAAGCCAGATGTTGATATACGTAAAAATCCAGGAAATTCCATGCCAATCTCTGCGGTTAAGTCAGATAACATACTTTCCATTCCTGTGCTGTACACGAGAAAAATAAAGTGAAATTATAATTATTGGGGAGCGGTTGAGTGTAACTAGCTGGTGAATATAGGAAATGAGAAAGGCGCACAATGATAGTAAAAATATGAAAATTGTTTAAAACATTTACAAAATTAAACCAAAACGTTCCTTAACCAAGGTAGCTAAAGCAAAAACTTAAGTCACAGGAAATATAGAAAATAAAATACAATTAAAAATAGAAAAAGAAAATGTTCCAGCCAATCGCCAACAATTATTATACACTCACGGCTATCTTCTTGCGCCTGCGGTAAGAAGAGATTACTTTCCAGAATACTTACATCGTTCGGTTTCTATGAATAGTAGTCATCCACCATCTCCTCATTCTTCTCTTTGTCATATTATTTCGTAAATGATACTCGTACAATTTTAATAAATCATAGTTTACTGACATGTGATGCAAAGCCACTATTTCCTTCATTTTTAAATTACTGCCTACGTCTCGATGCACAACAATCTGAACAACCCTATCCGGCACAATGCCTTTGATTATTGACTTGTCTAGATGACGCGTTACGCTGTAATTGCAACAAAAGTAATTCCTCCCCGAGTATTTCCTGTTAAAGTGGGTAAAAATATATTTCGATTTAGAGAGACCCATAATTCGTTTTGATTTAATTCATGGCCAATAGCCATGGTCCCGAGTTTACCCGAAGATTTCTTATCATATCCGAGCGTGACGCTAGAATCCAATTCACAGCCCACGAAATATCTGTCTAGGCGCGCCTAAAGAAGTTTTCACTTCAACAAGACGTTAGAGACTGATGAACCCTGCGCAACACCCATTGTACCACTCAGGCAACGTATTCCACAGTGTAGACGTTCTTGTCACAAAAGCAGAGTCAAATGTCTTCGTTCGTGTCTTTGGAACATCAACTATGAAACGATGTCGCTTTATTGAGCTACGAGCATTCCGATGAAAAAAAGGACAATGTGGGATAAGATCATGCAAATCAGTCGCACTTTGGACAAGTTGCAGAAGATGACGGCGACCTGCTCCCGACGCTCGAGCGCATTCAGGATCTCGCGGTGTAGCTCTCTCGTTCTCGTTAAAAATTAACAGTACACTAACGGAAAATTTAATTCAAGATTAGGCAACCCTGTTAATTTGGCGGCAAACGACGCCGTCTTGAGACAAAGTTATATGTATTAAAAATCTATCGTTTACGTTTACTTCTTTAACTAAATGGTAATGTAAAGGTTACTTACCGATATCAGCTAATATTTTTAGTTGTTTTCAATCGTCCTTTGTAATTTGTAATTTGTAAATGTAATTTATGCAGACTTTTATACCGCAAAAATTCAAATGTCAAAGTTGCGACAATTAAACCGACAGGACGAACTTATCTTAACTTAACTTATATTTCTGATGTTTTTACGCGGAGCGGTCTATCTAGACAAGTAAATAATCAAAGCACAATACATCGCACCAATTTGACATGAATCTTCGCCTGCTAATGTAGACACGAACATCGTCTTCGTCCGAATACAATGTTTTTGTTGCGCCAACACGTTACGAATATTCGCCTCATAGGTGGGGCCGCAGCATTAGATAGCGCTACTCAAAGTCCTCATACAGGTATTGGCTAAGTTTGCCATTATGCTCTTCTCATTGTCTTAGGCCATATTGAATTCGATCAGCTCCTTAGTTCACAACCCTGGCCTAGTTCTCGTTGCTCCACTATGTCGCATCAATCTTCAGGATTGCTAATGAAGACTCCCATCGCTTTGTGTATCGACTGTGTGCCATTGTACCAGTTATGTGTTGTGTGATACATACTGATCGCGAGTTTGGCAGGCGTTCAATCGAACTCTGAAATATTATTAAGGGTGTTTATATTACATTATTCAGTAGAATTCTAAGTTTTTCAATTGTATTATTTATTAATTACTACCGGACACGGCGAACTTCATACCGCCATACTTTTTTTGCCATTATTATTTAAATTTCCTTGTGTGCAAACCTTGTTCTGGTAATAACAAAAACATAAAATGAAGAATCGTTCAATATGCTACAGGCATTCAAAAGTTATGAGCGTACGTACATTGCGAAGATCCATTTTTATATTTACAAATTTAACGTCGCATAAAGTAAGCTATTACTACAATATTGTATACAGAGGGAAAAACATATTCAGACAATGCATTCCATAGCCTAGGTGATGAAATGGAATTAAACCGTTCCGTTCGAGCTTTTGGAATATCCATCATGAAATGATACCACTTTGTCGAGTTACAACCAATCCGATAAAAAGACAAAGTATATATTTTTGTACCAGTTTCATATTTATTCAATCAAACAATTAGGCTGTGTGTATCATATAGGCGCGGCAGTATTCAATAGTCCAAGCTCTAATGGCGCTCACAAATTGTTTATTCCTTTGTTTCACTACACGACACAAAAATTCATTCATACACAGTATCCATCTTGTTAAGCAACCATATCATCATTTGTTATGAAACTCTCTCATCATATTCGAATGATTTGTTTGCTTGCTCATAGAAGATACTGTGGCATTATGCAAGCGAACAGACCATGTTATGCGGCAATTTTAATTTTAAATACAGTTTGAATAGACCTACCGCGGTTTGATACGTCGTAAATTGAACATTATATTATTCTTTGATGCTTTGAATTGTATATTGATTGACTGCGAAAAGATCGGATGAACTCATCGGCTTTGAAAAATGGTCTATAGAATAATGTGTTCGAACTGACTTGCATTATTTCTGAGTGCTGACAAATCTAATATCAAAGAATTACATTTTTCTGCCTTTATAGTGAATTTATGTTAGTAGTACTATGTATGTTATTTTCGAAACGATAGCTATTGGGATAGAATGATTATGGATTCATCCTATACAAGATTATTACTTCCGGGATCCTTACCTGCGCAATTAAAATTTCATACATACCACCCATACTTAAGTCAAACTTATCAATTTAATTTTTTGATATACATTTGATCTTTATTGTCCATAAACCAAAACGTAACTGGAATCACGTCTTTTATATAGTAAAATCTACGTATTACTAGTAAAAAATTAAATGTCTTGATTTGTTACCTCCTTATTGGTTTGGGGTTCGATACACTTACATCATTAATTCAATCTCATTAATTTAGATTGCTTGTAAAGGAAAGTAATTTTAGTGAAAATTATGCGAAGTCGCAATATTAACACCGGCAAAGCAATAAAGTTGGAATTGCTTTGGAGTGTATAAGAGCAGTAGGCTGACTTTGTGTCCAACTTTATTGTTAAATTTTCACTCTCCTGGATTATTGTTTTATCTCTACTGTCAAGGAATGCTTTCTACCGATAAAAATATCTTTCGGGTACGTAGTGAGAATGACAGGGAGTGAAGCTGCCATCACCGGCCGGCGGGACATTCAAAAATTTCGAAATTAATGAAAAGAGAAAACAAAACGAGACATGAGATATATGTGGTCTTCAAGCCTCTGGTAGGAAAAAGCTCAAGGCAGTGAAGTGGCGTTTTTAAGCGACAGTGCCCGGGAGCAACTTTGGATCGTCGAGTCAAATTTGTGTAGTTTGTGCAATGTCCTTGAATGATCTCTTTATTTGCCACTGTAAGTCAAAGTTTCAATAAACGGATAAACTAGGTGTATGAGTGTTACTATAGAAGTACGTTAAGACGCCTGGGATTTCTTACTATTATAACTTATACGTAGTGCATAAATAATTTCACAGTTCACACTTTTCAAACCGAGTACGTCTCGTCCATTGCTCGTCGCTGTATGACCGATATCGTCAAGCCGGTCCTTTTCGTATTTCTTGACGCCAATTCTGAGGACACTATTTACTTAGATACTACTTTGATCTACCAAGACTTGGACGAGACAAGACTTTTATTTATTATATCGACTTACACATAGGTTCCATTATTAAAAATATAATTGATTTAAAGTTGCCCATACTCGTAGTTTTCATTTTTTGGGATCTCAAATGTTTCAGTCACCTCAAAACCAACTGAGTTCTATTACTGTGTTCCTTAATATTCTACGGTAAAACTGCACCAGTCGGCGCACGCGCATAGTAAACAGCGTTAATCGATTCCACGGCTGTAAAGAAATTATTTTCCGCCTCTGTATCCATTATAAATTCTGCAAGCTGTAATTTTATCAAGTAAAGCTTGATTTTATGGGTTTTTGACACTTCTAAAGTAAACACCTGTTGCTCTTTTCTGTTTGGTTGACTACCTGTTTGGGTCGATGATATCGTACTATGTTTTAAGAGCATTGCAGTGTAGAACACATTTCTCTGAAATATAACTTATCATCAGTCATGAAACTCAGGTTTTGGTGCCTATCATTTATCTTTTTTTTTAATCCAACGAGGTTTTATTATTTCACTCTTAGTAATTCGTTCACTCGTGGTGATAAACTAATATCCCAAAAGTGGCGGCATTTTGTATTTTTACAGAATTAAAAAAAAACCTGCCACTCTCGTTTTAGCCTATACATATACATTATACAGTCACCAAAAGAAGTGTTCTTATAGCTCCCGCTGATACTACTTGAACTGTCTGACATAGATGTCTAAGATGCTAGTTGGTGGTGGTTACTTTTATTTAGGAAAATTGATAAACATTAGGCAATTTCACACTTACAAGAACAGATAAAAAACACGTATAAATATTCTCTTCAACCAGGATCAGTTTTATGAAACAGGCCGATTACACAATATTTTATTAAGGAGATAAATATTTGAGGGCATTAAAATCAATCGTTAAAGTCCAAAACGTCCGCCCCCATTACGATGCTAAAGAGTAACAATAACGCAATCATAAACCCCATTTTATTTGTTCAGGACTTTGCGAAATATGGATTAAACCAACAAGGGATATAAATTGTAGTAATTACAGACTCATGAATTAAATACTTTACTACATACGTTTATTTCAGTTACGCATGTACATTCTCTTTTGACTTCAGTTATATGCTATGCTGTCGTTATGACCATATGTAGGTAATAGGGCCAGTTTTTTCTAGTAATAGAGTAATAAGCCAGACAAGTATAGTGTCATCAGTTACTTTACTATTCTGGTATACCTACACTACGTCTGCCTATAAGATCATACATTATACTAAACAGTAAGAGTTTAGCTCTTCAAGTTTTTGTAGGATTGACATATTATTGTTATCTCAACATCACGAAGGACATCCGAAAAACATGCACAACTGATTACTAATTGTATAAAATTGGCATTGTCCTTACTATTATTTGCTCTGTATTCATACGTTGTAAATTAACTTTATCTGGTCATGAATCATGAATTAAGTATCCCAAAACAATATGGTTCAACAATCCATAGTTCAGAGATCACGTAATTAATTCGCGATCGAGGATATCAAGAAATCCCGGTCCTCACGACGATTCTAATTCGATGATGTTGCAACAACAAATAATTGCGAGTATTTGTCGCAACGATACTAGAAACTTTTGGGGACGTCTGGAGCAACAATGTTACGCAACTACGAATCGGATGGCGATGAAATTAACTTCTCGCAACTTGCCTTATTATTTGTTAACAACCGTTATTACTGTTTCGTCAATCACTGTCATTATGAGTCCAAACAAGCTATTTTATTTGTCATCAATGAGGGCTAATTTTTGATTTCTGTTTATGCGGTTCATAATGCCAATTATAACGTATGAGGGTATTGATGGAAGATGAAGTTGGAAACTGTAATCGAATCAGAGATCCCTATAAATTTACAAGTTATAGATAATTATGATTTAAAATTTTGGTATTTATATATTTATAGCAATTAACCTGACCAACGTTGTCCAAATAAAATATCAAAGAAACTGAAACTATGCAATCCTTGGAAGTGTTTATATATTTCAACCGTTCGGTATTGAGACATTAGACCCTTGGAGCCGGGAGCTTATCCTACAAATGGTTTGGAGTGTTTGGTCGACACAACGCATGATCAAAATTCTGGCGTTGATTTGGCTTTACGTAAAATCATCATGTAGTGTGATAACGCATCATCTTACACACTAAACAAGAACACTTACAACTTTGAACTGGGCTTGATTATTTGTAGACCTTCATCGGTCTATGGGTTATTCAGATGTGCTTAGAGGAACTAGAGGAAATCAATAACTACTTGCAATAATTTACTGGAAGAATCTAAAGGAATTATGAGTAAAAGAAAATCTTGATTCTAAACTGTCACAGTTTTTCTTATGCGTGTATTTTGCAAAACTATTTCGGAATTGATAAGCAACGACATACTTATTAAAACAGTTTATTTACACCCTGTGAATTAGTGTTCATTGATAACGATGATGTATTGCATTATATGGTGATGTATTTATCAAAATATTTCCTTTATTTCAGTGTAGAACAACCGCCGCCAAGCTGACTACCGCCAATGAGATTATACACAGTTTCCACGTGCAAGCGCTAATAGGTAAGTTTAAATACGATGATATTGAGAAATTGCTGTCCGTGAAAATGAATTGTATATTATTCTATACCTAACAGGTACAAGATCATTCACATACTCAGCCACGTGTTCTGAAAGTTTTAACAAATCTTTATTTTTGTAACCGCTGATCAAGTAAATTCACTTGATCAGAGGTCATGTACTAATCATTGAAATCAACAGAATAATTCAACTTTAATCAATAAAAAAAAATTATTGCTTAGAGTATAAACCACCACGATACTATAATCAATGACTATATTGCATGTAATACATTAAAGAAGCGTATAAATATCATTTACTTTTTAAACTACAAATCCATTCATCAGATTAAATCCAGGTTTTTATGGAATTGCAAATCATGTACACGAAAATAATACATGAAAATTATTTCATAGTAACAAAATTCTATTTGGAGATATATTACAGAAAAAGTAAATTTAATTATCTATCAAATAAGAATTTCTAAGTCATATGCGGTTGAATAAATTTATCGTTAAAATTATTACTGTACTATCTAGAAAAGGGACGATGGGCAAACTTTATAATGGCTACCAGGTCTTACTTATTATAATAAACGTGGTGGGCTGTCGGGCTCCTACACGGTTTGACCCCGGGGCTGCGATTAGTCGGCTACTACAGGCAAAGGTACCTACGTTGTAATACCTCTTAACATGGTGTTCGGTCGAGGAATACTGGAAGAGATAGGGAATACTTTCTTATTCGAAAACGTATTCAGGGACTTGTTATGGAAGTACAATATTTTTCGTACTAAAATGTTAAAAGTACAATATTATACTACAATATTGTAAATTATAATCATTTATGTCCTTTGTCTACACTGTTACTATGAAACATTTTTTTTCCTTGTTTGATTTTTTTTTTTCACAGAACGTCATACGTGCTAAGCATAAGTCAGATAACTGATAAAATACTAAAATATGTATTAAATTAAATATCTACGTATTTGTAATAAGAAGAAACACCCATACATAAAACAAACGCCTGTAGGCATTAAAATATTTTTTGTGGAGTTAGAAAGAACGCCATTTGGTAACAAAAGTTTATTTTCGGGAAGGTGTACGATGTTATGTTAGTTGCTAAAATGAATACGAATGAAAATATTAATAGGTATGTTCTGATATTAAATGATAGAACGACAATCAATACCCAGTCAAAGAAATCATAGCAAAAAGTTGCTCCAATAACCGGACGAGACCAACTTACGATTTCTTTCTAACAATGTTCATCATTCTGCGAGATCTATTTCTTATGATAAATTTTACATTCTTACAGGTTCACTCGCAGTCAGGTCGTCTCTTAGGATATAATCCGATTTATGACATGTTTGGTCTAAAAAATCTGATCTGAGCTCATGCAAAAAACTTGTAGTTCCAGTCACCATCGTCAAAATTGATTCTACTATCAAGCTGTAAGGTGCTATCATTGTGTCCAGATAAATTTACAGGACAAAGTTATAAAAATCATCTTATACATGTACATATATCAGGGTGACCAAGAGTTTTAGCAAAGATTTGGGGATTTTACGTTCAAATAGCTGCGTGACGCTGGGTTGTTATGGACTGGATTGTTGTTGTAAGAATCCTAATGTCTTACTCATTCTGTCACTCTATGTACATAAAAAAATGAAAATGTTAGACAATATTTCGCTAACATCTAAGCACCGTTTACTCGTAGGTATAACTAATGAAGAAAAAGGATATATGTATTTATAAAACATAAGCTACAGGGGAAACTATGAGTAAAGAAACAAAATAACCTTCTAACATTTGCAAATGCTATATCTCCATGTTCCCCTCTATCGTCCTGACTGTACATGGAACTGCATACGCATTACATGCTCCGATATAATCGTACGGCAAATGACTGCCTTGGAGAAATTTTCTGCGGAATTCCATACATTTCCCAAGTTAGAATGCTTTAAATCAGTGTACATTTTCTGTATTTGGAGAGAAATAAGGGCCAGCAGTTCACTAAAAAAGTAGTTCGTAACGAATGGCTTAGGCCAGTTGTTGAAGATATTGTTGGCCCCTTGGAACTCATAGACGACGACTCAGACCGACAATTTAATATTTATGTTGTCTTAATTCGATATTACTTGGTTAGAAATAACAAAAAAAAATGTTTCTAGAATTAATAAAACCTTAGTTTAAGCATCGCCAGCAACTTTAATTATTTTCCAAGTGCAGGTGTACAAGTTTTTTATCACCACTGACTTTAACGGTGAATGAAACATCGTGGAAGAAAACAGAATGTTCTGACAAAGACATCTTCTGAAGACATGCGTCATCACCCCTCCAGACGAGAAAAATATAAAAGCCAAGGGTTTCTACGTTTTTCTCGTGAGAGAAAAACGTGAAAAGTGAGATAATAGTGAGAATATAATATATTACGGAATAATAATTACGGAATATTTACCGTATTTAAAAAAATCGCTGTCAACACGAAAGCTCGTTTTTTCCGTGAATTATTTTATATTTGTCTTCTACACATTTTTATTACAAAATTATACAGAAACAAACAAGGAATATACAAAACTGAAGGATTAGATTTTATTCTGGTGTAAAAATACCTTAAAATATGAAAAATTACTTTATTAACAAACATGAAGTGCATCAAAGAAGTGCATGACAGATGTCTGTCAGATAAAACTATTGGAAATATGATTCCTCGGACAAACAACAAACAATTCAGGTAAATTAAATGATCACACGATCGAAGAAACGAGTTACAGCGTCACAATACGCACGCCCACCACCTTCCGCCCGTTCTTCGTCGTCTCCGAGTATCTCGTCGGATGAGTTCCACACCACCCGCGAGACCAGCGACTCGTCGAGCGACGCGAGCGAGCCCGGGACGACACCGCCTACAAGACCAGGGCGACGTGGCCGTCCCCCGCTGCCGGCATGCTTGGGGCCTGTGAGGCAATCTGTCTCGCGCCCGGCCCCCGCTACCGGTGGTGTAGTGCGTCGCATGCGATGGACTCACCAAATGAATGAGAACTGCATGCGCGCCTATTACAGGGCTACAGAGGGAGGAACCTACCTGACCGCGTACTGTGCCAGGATGCTGCTTCTGTTTCAGGCCCTCGAACCGACCGTCGCTGTTTCCGCTCAACGACTATCTGATCAAGTGAGAGCTATCCGCCGGTGCAAACTGCTGGATGACTCGGCACTTGATCGGCTACGCCTGGAGGAAGAACGTACTCGCCCAGCTTCTGCCTCGACCCGGGATTTGCCCGCCGCGCTGTCGACCCTGACACTGGCTTCAGTACCAATGTCAGTAGCGACACTTGCGACGCCGGTCGATCCCGATATCGAGGAGGGAGATTCGACGAGTACGGGTTTATCCGTCCAGGTAAGAGAGCAACTGAGGAGCACTCTGGAAGACGCGATCTTGCAATATAGATTCACACCCAATTCTAGGCCGCGCTTACCGCGTTTGCCCACACATAAACAAAATTTGGCTTTGATGGGAGCCCTGAATTCTTTGCTAGTTCCCTATCTGGAAACTAGCAAAGATTTAACTGATACCCATTCTATTCTATACTGCGGTGCTATCACGGCGTGTCGCGTTGCACGTGTCAAGTTTCCAGACACTGGCCGTACAACGCGAACCGCCGGAAGTGTACCAGTTTGGCAAATAAGAATAGAACGGCGTATCAGTACATTCAGGACTCTTATTGCAAAGCTAATCTGCTTCAGTCAGGGGAACAGTCGTCCCCGAGTCATGCGTTTCGTAACACAGGCTTTTGCTGGGACTGGTATCAGTCCCCAGCACTATCTAGCCAATGTTACGGAACGTATTGACTATCTGAAGCAGAAAGTTTATGCGTGGGCAAACCGTATTCGCCGCTACAGAGAGCGTGTGAATCGATATCGGCAAAATCGCGACTTCCAGAGTGATCAAAGGAAGGTGTACCGAAACTGGGAAGGAACTAGTCGACGTGTGAACGATGGGCAGCTACCGGATGCCAGCGCTATGAAAAACTTCTGGCGCAGCATCTGGTCGGTGCCTGTCGAGCACACGGAGGGAGCTTGGATGCATGTTGTCGAACGTGCGTGTGAGTCTATCGAAACCATGGAGTCTATTACGATAGACTTCGAAGACATTAGTTGTGCTATCCGGACGGCTCAGAACTGGAAAAGTCCTGGGCCAGACGGACTGCACAACTTCTGGATAAAGTGGTTTCGATGCTCACATGAACGTTTGGCAACGCAATTTCAAGAAGCCCTCGAGACTGGTTCTCTTCCCAGTTTCATGACCACCGGAGTCACCTTCCTGCTCCATAAGTCTGGTAGTACCACGGAACCAAAAAACTACAGACCCATTACGTGCTTGCCTACTATCTATAAGCTGCTTACATCCATTCTGAGAGCAAAAATTAACGCGCACATTGTCGCGAATAACGTTTTGGCCTCCTCTCAGAATGGATGTAAGATTGGGTCCCGTGGTACTAAGGAGCTGCTCCTCATTGACACGACCATTTGCCAACAAGTCAAACGAAACAAGGGAGCCCTTTCCGCTGCTTGGATTGACTATAAGAAGGCCTATGACGCGGTGCCCCATTCGTGGCTAGAAAGAGTTTTAGAGTTGTACAAAATAAATCCAACTCTAAAAGTTTTTCTAAGCAAATTAATGGGACAGTGGGTCACAGTCCTTCGTCAACCAGGTAGCGTAGACAGCTCGTTTGTTTCGGAGGACTTGATAAAGATTGAAAGGGGAATATTTCAGGGAGACAGTCTGAGTTCCCTATGGTGGTGCCTAAGTCTGAATCCTCTCAGCACTCTGCTGAAAGATTCAGAGTTAGGCTATCGTCTTCGTAGAGGAGGTGAGGTTATATCTCATTTGCTGTACATGGACGACCTCAAACTTTTTGCACCGAAACGCCAAGACTTGTTGGAGCTATTAAAAACCACAGAGGTTTTTAGTAACGCCATCAAGATGGAGTTCGGTGTCGACAAGTGTGCGGTCATGCATGTACAGCGAGGGAAAGTAGTAAATTCAGAGAATTTACAACTTTCTGAGACTATAACTCTCAGATCCCTCTCCGAAGACGAGACCTACAAATATCTCGGTATGTCACAGTCGTTGGGTATATCAGCAGATGACATTAAGAAATCGGTGAAGGAGCGCTTTTTAAGCCGGCTGACAAAAGTACTTAAGTCTTTTGTCAGGCGGTAACAAGGCGCGAGCCTTCAACGGTTGGGTAATGCCTCTGCTGATATACTCCTTTGGCATACTGAGATGGACTCAGACTGAGCTCGACGCCCTGGATAGAAAGGTCCGTCAACTGCTCACAACACACCGCATGCTTCACCCGCGCTCGTCTGTTATGAGACTGTATATCCCGCGGAAATGGGGGGGTCGAGGCTTTTTAAATGCCAAGAACCTTCACAACCGCGAGATATGCAGTCTCAGAGATTATTTCCGCAACAGCGAGTCCAGGATGCATCGCGATGTTGTGGCAGTTGACAGGACCTTCACGCCTCTTTCATTGGCAAACGAGAACTGGCGCAAACCATCGGTGCTCAGCACTGATGATCGCAAGGAAGTTTGGAAGAGCAAGGAGCTGCACGGGCGATTCTATCGGGCCCTGACGGGACCCGATGTGAATCTGCTCGCTTCGGTGAACTGGCTGCGCTTCGGGGACCTCTTCGGAGAAACCGAGGGTTTTGCTTGTGCAATTGCGGACGAAGTTATCAAGACGAACAATTACCGGAAATACATAATGAAGGACGGTACGGTCGACATTTGTCGGGCATGCCGCCGTCCAGGCGAATCTCTTCGTCATGTTATTTCCGGTTGTTCGCATCTTGCTAACGGCGAGTACTTGCACAGACATAACCTAGTAGCCAGGATCATCCACCAGCAACTTGCTCTTCGATACTGCCTTGTCGAGTCCGAGGTGCCGAACTATAAGTATGCACCTCTGCCAGTTCTCGAGAATGGTCGTGCGTTGCTCTACTGGGACCGCTCTATCATCACGGACAGGACTATTGTCGCCAATAAGCCTGATATCGTGCTGGTAGACCGGTCTCAACGCCGGGCTGTGATCGTCGATATCACCGTACCACATGACGAGAACCTCGTGAAGGACAAGCTGAGCAAGTACCTTGACTTGGCTCATGAGGTTACCGCCATGTGGGATGTTGACTCGACGATCATAGTCCCAATAGTCGTGTCGGCAAACGGCCTTGTAGCGAAGAGTCTCGACCAACATCTAAAGAGACTTTCGCTAGACGGTTGGGTCAAGGGCCAGATGCAGAAGGCAGTCATCCTTGACACAGCGCGCATCGTCAGGAGGTTCCTCACTCTGCAGCCCTAACCACCGGTAGCTTGGGCCCTGCCCCGCTGCTGGCGGCACCCTAGTTTTTAAGTTTTTTATAATGTTTATTTTATATATCTATTGTAAAAAACTTAGAGATTAAGAAGAAAAATAAATAACTGAATATTAAAAATACTAATATAAATAGATAGTATATGTTTGAAATTAAAATGCATATTTCTTACTTAATATTAATTCACGTTTAACTACAGGCCAGACCAAGTACCTACCACTTTATTTAATCAAAAACGAACTTTTTACTCTTATGTCCACATGACCTAGTTTCCATCATCATTTGACTTCATTAAACGTTTTAAAATCATTTTGTAATTACATTTTAAATTGTATCGATCATAAATTTTCCATAATTATTCTTAAAAACGGATTCTTGCGACGCAAGGCCGTCGAAAAGTATACCTTACTTAACCACTATGGCCTATAATCACATAGTTGGATCAATATTTACATATCAACCACTCAATTATACAAAAAATGAACATTCACCTTTAAAGACACGTTTTCTTAGAAAATGTGCTCTAGTTGATGTAATCATTTTAAATTTGCCACACCCAACGACATCAAACCAGATAGTGAACCTCTCATAAATGTAGAATTAATGGATGTATTCTATAAAGCTACTTGATTGAGATCGATTGACCGTCAATACAACAAAAGTATGATTTTCGATTGGATTTTAGTTTAAAGTGTTGGTTTTAGAGCTGCTTGAAAACATAACTTCTTAACGATTCTCTTAGTTTTGTTTCAAACTATAATGCAAAGCAGTAGTACATACATTTGTAAATAGAGCAATGTGCAAACGTTCGAACAAGGTGCGAGATACAAGCAAATCTTTCTATTTTGATTTCCACAAAATAACCTAGAAATACATAGAGTGGCTCGCACGCGACTCAGGTTATCAAACAACGCTGTGAATCACTAGCCCACTTTCCAAGAGCTGTCGATACATCGAAAGCAACGGATCTGCGCTATTTTGCGGTTTCCTACAATTGAATATTACGCGGTTTGCATCAGTGGGTATCGTGTCGAATAAACTGGTCGACTTGCCAGTTTCGTCTGCACTGTATTTGAAAAATTGGTTTTTATTTATATTCTTCGCAAATGGTTTTTGTTTTAGCAATTGGGGTTTACAAAATTAAAAAAAAAATGATCTCAATATATCGCAATGATCAAATTCAAGACAAATCAAAGCAAATCAAATAAAACATAAATCATTTAAAGTTTTTATGTCGATGAATTAGTTGCATTATGGCATTTTTTCCAGAAAAGACGTTGATAATGATGAGGTCTTCCTAGCCGATTTCGAATACGGCGACTGCTTTTTTGCTTTTTGGTTTTGAACGACTGATGATTGACCAAGAAGTTAAACTAGACTTGATAGGCACAGAATCAAACAGAGAGACATAGAACCACTGAAATAATGAATGATGAAACATAGATTTGGATGAATAAACTCAATTGTCTCGCTGTTAGAAAATGCTCATCGCAATGGACGTTAAGACTTTGTAATTAAAATGACCTTGCTGTGCTTTCGCAATTTAACCTCCAGCGCGAAATTATTTTTTTATGAAAATTGACCTCTAAGAAAGTCAAATTAGTTTTTGAATTTGTCGTAATGTCAACATGTTTACGCGAACATAACCTTGAGTATCAACAAACATATGGTAAATAGATGTTTATAGTCACTTTTTCGAGTCAAATGATAGCAGTATTATAATATTAACAACTGCTGTATCAGTAGTATCAACATAATAATGTTCAATTTTGTTCCTACTACTGGGACTCGGGAGCTTTCTGTCACAATGAAAGAGGCTTGGTCATAATATACGATGATCGCCAAATGCAACTTAGCGGATAACACAATACATGTCCTCGAAAAATAACTTCCATGGTTCATACCTTGCCCCTGGAAAAATATTTTTAGGTCCAAGCGGAGTTCGAGCCTACTGCCTCATCATCATCATCAGCCGCAAGACGTCCACTGCTGAACGTAGGCCTCCCCCCTAGATTTTCACAACGAACGCTCCAGCGCTACCTGCACCCAGCGGTTTCCAGCGACCTTTGTGAGGTCTTCTGTCCATCTATTGGAAGGCGGTCCAACACAGCGTCTTCCGGTTCCTGGTCGCCACTCGAGAACCTTTCTTCTACTGCCTCACACCGGTGCAATCAAACGATCTCACCACTGGTAGCCTACAGTTTTGTAAAAGAACTTGCACAGTGACTTTAGTTAGTATGGTGTGATGTAAAAATAAATATCCGTGCAGATATTTTTAAACTCCCTTCGATTACATAAAACAAAACGGCATAAGTAAAATCTGATCCAGTCTCATTGCAACTCGTCTCAAACGATCTTAAAATAAAACGCCACGCTTTAGATTCCAGATAAAGTCATTGGAAGCGTCAACAGGCGAATCGCAGCACTAAAGTATGTTACTATGGAAATGAGATAGATAAAAGAAGGTTGTAACATAGTTAATTTAACGATGCAGCGCGCGACTTGCGCAGGCGCAGTGCGAATTTATCGACGAGTTTCTTTAATAACGCAGCAACGATTAGCACATGTACCTACTCCATACTTTAATTTAGTGATCTGACTGTCTTATTCTTTGAAAATTCAAGTAATATTGTAACAATTTACTCGTAATATAACACCAATTACATTCAGGTTTTGGGTGTATACTATTGTTAATAAGTCCATCGATATAAACCAATATGTATTGAGATCGTTGAATAAGTCTATATTAAATATTTACAATGAACAAATATAGAGTTTCTTTACAGTTTTCAACAATGACATGTATGATTTTCACCAGTATCTGTTTGCTTATTTTCACAAACAACATGCCTTGGAATGATTTAAATCAAAAAAGTTATTTCTCGAGTCAAAACTCAAGTAATTAAAATATTTCGCTACAGTTTTATCACGTCGCGTCGTGTCTAAGCCATTATAAATAAAGATGGAAACCATAAAAGTAAGAACTTGAAAGTCTTAACGTAACACTACTTAACTTAGAAAAAAAATTGGTCAGTTATCGAAATGTCACACAAGTCTAAAAGCTTTTTATTGCTTTATTTTTGATGTAACTAAATTGATTATCGAATGCATTAGTTCAAAATTGAAACGATCTGTCGATAATCGAGGCTCAGTTTTGGTAATTTGCTAAATCTAATTAGTATATTCGTTATTTTCTTTATTTATAATAATGTGTTTATTGTTCTATGTTTGTTCGAATTAATTCTCGATTCTTTTCTGAAAAAAGTCGATTTGAAAAGTGTACATTTTATGCATTTACTTATGTCTGAAATCATATAATTTAAGTACAGGCAGTACTTAAGTTCAATTCGCGAGGAATCATTTAGAGTTATCATATAGTGACGCAGAAAAAAATAGAGGGCCCAGCAGCTGATTAATACAGACTGATGTATAAGATCGATGTATTATTTATTCCCCGACACAGACTTTCGTGTGATTGATATAGATGTTTGTACTATGTATTCGTCTTTCTATAAATCATAAATACTCATTTAAAATTATTCATACTTTATTTATACTATATATATATATATATCATATCTACTAAATGGTATTACATAAGACTAGATTTGTTTAGTTTGAGGCTAGATGGTGTTGTGTGTGGTTTAGTGGCTACATTTTTTTTTTATTCTGTTATTTATTTCAAACAAGAAAACAGAGTAATGTTGATGATAAATGAAACAAAATCGATTGTTTCGAGAAACAATCGAACGTTATTCGAATCGTACGTTCAGAAACTGTATTTTGAAATCTCAAAACCGCGAGTGGCGATGACTTTGTACATACGTAATGTATTTTATAGTAGCGCTAGTGCTGGACTAGTAGAGATATCTCGTATGAAACGACCACACTTACGCTGCACCAATTATCCTATCGCATCAGTAAAAGTAGATATAGCGATTCGATTAAACTACTCTGTGGTTACAACTCTATGGAGGCCGGTTTTACCATCAAGTAAACGATCAATTAAAACAGGTGTAAATACCTTATTGGAAATTATGCTTCTTGAAATCAAAGAGCAGTAGCTCATTACTTTTAGGATTAGCGTATATATTTTATGTTCCAGCATAGACTTACTTGTGAAGAAACTAGTTTGCTTAATTACAAGGCAAATTACAGGTATTATCTTTTATTGTTATATAATGGTTAATTGCTTCAGTAATTTTCATCAATATCGATCATTTAAAAAAAATTGTTACAAACGACTATTATGTAGTCATTTTTTTAAGTGGTTTTCATTTCTTATATTATATGGTATCATTAGAAAAATTAGTTTTGCGCTAATTGTTGGAAATGAAATAACACTAAATGAGTAAAAATATAATTGTGCATGTTAAAAACTAAATATAAGTTAGTGTGATGCAAAATAACATTAAGTAGTAACATTTGCGATACAATGTGAACTTTATGTGAGAAATATCACCATGATTCTATGCTATGTGAGATAGTTTACTTTACTAGAATCATTATGAATAAATAGTTTCAAAACGTTTAATCGTATAATACAAGTTATCCTATTATTAAGCTAGAAAAAAGTTTAATTTGTAATTTATTGTAATAAACCAATTTAAAAAATAATGTAACTGTTCATTTCGAATCGCTAGTTAAGTGTTTGCTTAATGATCTGTTAAATATTAGCTTTACCGACTTTGGCTCATCTCACCTATTGATATACATTTCGTGATGTTACCATTCTAATTACGTAGGCGTTATCGCTATTTAGCATCTATTAAAGCTTTAAAACTTTATCAGCTTCTATTTCTCGCAATACCTTACAATTTTCACTTTCTTATTTACGCTTTAATTATTTGCTTATTTTTATACATGATAAAGCTGAATGTAAAGTTAGAGATTATAAAATTGGAAAATTAAAGTAAAGAAAAATTAGATACTAAAATTCTCACTCCTTGTTATTTGGTTAAATTGTTATATTTTTCTTCTTCGGATTAACAAAATAATGGTCACCATGCATGCATCTGGTAATGTACAAGAGCACCATTATATTGCTAATAAAACACGTGAATTAAATTAAATAGTGGATTTTTCTACGAAATTCTGAGGTACAGTTTTTGTTAGCTGAATCACTCACTAAATACTCAAAGTATTTTCAAAATGAGCTATTTACGCACATAAATATGTAAAACTAAATCTAACATAGGTAGCACTGTACATCAATGAAATGTAACTGTATTCATTACTTTTGGTAAGATAAATTGTAATTATAGATCCCTTAAGCACTCCAATAATCCAACTCATCTCAAACTTCCACGAACATTAATCAAGAACGGATGCGCTTACAATAATTGGACGGAAATTACTTATATAGATACTAATTTCAAGAGTTTTTCCCTCAAATGTACCACGAATGTGACTCTGATTGAGCTCGTGCCAACTGTGGCTGCAATTTACTAAATAACTTACACTTTCAATAACTTAATGTAAGTACACAGTTAGAGTGCTTGTTTCGAGTAATTTACTTAAGCGACAAAGCTTTCATGGGCGACAATTTAAGGTAGACACCATTTTATTGTCAAAAACATAAGGTAAAACTACTTGGTACGAATCTTGTGGTGTTACGTGAACGGTAACGGACCTATTCGGTTATCGGTACTTACAAATAAAACCGTTCCAGAAATCGAGATGTCTTAAATCACGAAGCACTCACGCGTTAAGTGATTGCTAAAAAAAAATGTTATCAATTTTCGTTTTTATCGATTTGCTTTAGTACGATTTACCGAAATATCTCGATACTTTTACCTCCATTCGCACGAAAGCCAACGTAAACAGTTACGATGGACGGTGTGTCTCACTGACGGTTTAAAATATTTTTTTTTAACTTGTTTGGTGCCCCCAAATAAATGCTTCTTAGTTTTCAACTTATTTCAACTATTGTATGTCTTCAAATGCTTATGTAACTTTGTTTCCTTTTCATATTTATCTGCAATCCTAGAGTTATCAAAATGTATAAATATATAATTAAATTTTAACAACTTCATCAGTCATTAGGTTCTATTGGTCATAAATTAACGTTTCGAATATCATAAAGTTTCGGAATAAATGACCAAGTTTAAGAAATCGTCTCTTAGATGTCATGTAATCATGTATTTTTTTTATATTTTACCTGCAAGTTTTACGGCAATATGTATTTTACTGTGAATCAGGTTAAAAAAGTATAACGAGAAGTCTTTAGTACATAATTATTAACCCCGTGATCTCTGTTATTGGAACTTTGAAAATGTTAACTGCTTTGAATCTGGTTATAAACACAAACATACACAAAACATTCATATTTAGCCAGAATGGTCGAGTTTGACAATGAAATTAAAAAAAGAAATATTAGAGCAAAATAAAGTAGTAGATACAATAGCAATGTGGTTTGGACAATCTATTGTATTGGAATTATTTGTATGTTATTGTTACAATATGATTTCAGATATAATTAAAATAATAAAGTAGCCTAGTAAAAGATGTTCGACAGTTATCCTCATTGACTAGACGCTGGTGGCGTGCGCTCATCATCTCATTCACGGCGTCAGATCACTTATAACGGGTGCGCAGGCGCGGCGTGCGCGCGCGCACCCGGCGAAGGCACGCGCGCGCCGAGCATCAATTACTCGCTCGTGAGCGCTCCCGCACTACAACCAATATAAATAAAACTGGCCACCACACTCCAACTCGCCGCAATTTCACAGTGGCGCAATCGTAAAATGCTAGATCGAAAGGTCTCCGGTTCAAACGGCTTATCTTTATGTCAGAAATACTCCACATAGAGAACGTTTAACTCCCTGCGCGTGCCGCTTGAACTTTAGATCCGCCAAGGCCCCCGAAACTAATTTAACCGAGAGCGTTTCTTTGTTTACTGACTCGAGATTAGCCGTGACCGTTTTGAAAGAATTTCAATTTATCGATGCTCCCAGATTTACGATTCGATGACCATATTAATCCGAGTCGTGACTGCGAGTGACGTCCGAAGTAGCACGCGACTGGCGATGCGTCACGGAGCGGTTGCGAGTTACAAAAACGATCAGCGGAGCGCGCTGCCGGCTCATTCTTCTATTTTTCGTGGCGCCTCCGTCCTATTTTCCCTTTCCTAACAGCGGCCTCGGTCACGCACAGTATTGATAAAGGCGATTGATTCGCTTTCGCTTCCTCGATGTCGAATCCATCGGTGACGACACGGCCGGCCCTTGCGGTTTGACAGACGACAGCGAGCCTTCGTTGCAACACAGGTGGCGGTATCACAATGGGCATAAAGTCAGCTTAAACTTAAAACACCTAATACAGAGCTGTTATCTAATGCAGATCTCGTGAAAATACCAAGTCTAGGCTACTGCTGCCATTTGAAACTGACGGATTTGTGCAAAAGAGATTTACAGATATAACAGTAGAATGTAATACTAAGTTTTATTAATCAAGATAATAATAAAGTAACGTAGAGATCTGTAAGACACATTTTTATCTCTCACGTTCCAATAATTATATGATCATTTTTCAACTTGGATACATTGCGAGTTTGTGCTATACTACATTTTAACACAAATTGTCCATTTACTCCACTTTTATCATTTTGCACCGGAACTAAAGGAGCGTTATGCCAAAATATCGTTCAATCTTTGATTTGGAATTAAAGCATTATTTTATAGGCCTGCAATCATTAAACCTTCCTCAATTTCATTACGCAAAGGAAACATTAACATTGATACAGATTCGAAAACTCGATCGAAATGCAAAATACTTTTTAAACGGTTATTGCGAAAATCGGAAACGTCCATCAATGTTGTCATTCAAAACAACATGGCGATGATTATAAAAGCAGCAGAGCGGTAAATCCAGAATGTGTTTGAGGTACTTAAGTGTTAATATCGTGAGAAAAAAGCAAATTAAAGCGTCTTCCGGTATTAATATTACATTTGAGTATATCAGTGTTTTTGGAACGCACTTTATTCCATTAGCGGGCGATGCTGATAAGCCGCTTACTTCACGTTTTAAAAGGATAAAGCACAAAAGAGGCCTAATCAATAATAGAAACCCATCTATGTAACCTTCGATAGCGATTTCTCGGTGTAATCGATCAGCGACCGCCGCGGGCGATGTCTTGCGTTATCGTAACCAAGACTCGGAACAAACAAATTCAATTAGGATTAAGAAATTAAAGTTCGTCTTCAAAGAACCCGCCGAATGCTTCCAATGACGAACTGGGTCGTCGACATTCGTTATCGAATTTCGCGTAAATACCGATGGAGCCACTGGTCTTACCACTTGTACAATTTACATTTTTGCGTTATCGTCATAGACGGAGCATTAAACCTCGAACGCTTTCTATAAGATAATATTAACAAAATTGATTGCCTGACTTTGATCTCAAACAGTGTGTTTGTGTGCCTTAAACTTCTTGACACTATTAAAACCTAAGTCTTGTATTGACAAAACTTTTATTTATTTTGTAATCATTGCTGTTTTATAGGGAAAATATAAAAAATCTACCTATCTTATTAGATAGGTAGATTTTTTGATAAAATGACATGCATTTTAAGGACAGGTGTCCACTCTGAATGCAAAGCAACAAAAGGTGCTTGAATAAAATGTCCACCAATAATAAAACTATTCTTCTCATCGTCTCTCGCTATTAACGGATAAACCCATACGCAACGCTTAGCTGATTCTCACTTCTCAGCTGGACAGTCAGAACAAGTAAAGTCTTAGCCTGTATCTCAAATTTCAAATAAGCTTCACTTCTATGAACCTTGCCATTTTCACAACATCAAAAAGTATCTAACAGAAAAGTTTCACGTATGAACGAAGACTTTTGACATTGAAGACATCAAATTCGTGTGAATTCTTAAATCTTTTGACACTTTGACCGGCGAGTTGTAGACACAGAAGTAATTAAGTGACTGATCCACGTAACCAAAAGTCATGCTTCGTGCCATTTGACATTTTTGATGTGTCCACTCGGCATTCACACCGTTTAAAACTGTATTTTTATGGTTCGTCTGGTGTTGTCTCATGGTTATTGCCGTGACTCATCTCAAAATGGCTGGTTTCTGACCATCAATCATTGTAATTATTTTTGTAGGTTTAGTGTTACTCGCTTCATCAAGTTTTAAGACATCATTATGTACCACGTAACTTTGGTTACACTTTTTAGAATTGCCCAACAACATTAGACACCAAGAGACAATGAACACTAAATTTGCATAACAGCGTCGTAGTGGGTTTCTTTTTTAGTCGTTTTAATTTGTATGCTTTGAAATGACTTATAGAAAATTAAATCTATAATATTGGTCTAGTTAGTTGATCTTATCGCTACCATTTATGGACAAAAGAATGAACGGGAAGGACAAGAAAACAAGATGAAAGTCATTGCCTCCGAAGACTCTCACTTACGGTGAGCCAATTACGGCTTCTATGTTGATTACTTCGACAGCTTGAATAGTAACACGCCGGTGGTATTTACGAGTCATCATCTAAAAGGACGGTTAAACGACTTTTCCCGATCGATCGAGTTTTCTCTGCAACCGGTCGCATCGGATACTGTCGTTTTCGAGCCCGAGATGATTCGCCTTATCAAATTGCCGGTTGCGTGAAGATTTTCCCACATTTTCTCGTAGTCGAATGCCGTGTAGATGATATAAATCAGAGTGAAATTGTTGGTTGCAGCGATCGACGCTCGAGGCGGTTAATGGGTGGTTATTTGTGAGTTTTCACTTGACGGACGTTACGCGCCGTCGAATCATTTGTCCGCTTCAGCTGTGGTTTGGGGCTGTTTTTTATGTGTTTGACTCACTTTCGATTGTCTTAAAAAGTTAATGAGGACCTCGTTAGCAGCTAGACGAAGCAATCAAAAGCCAAAGTAATCAGTACTTTCAAATTATTGAGCAAAGGTAGTCTATTTTACTCTAACTTGTCTGTAGTTAGGTGTCATAAAGACAAACGTGGCAACATTTATCACTTTTTATCTCAATACTCCGTGGTTGAAAGTCAGCGTTGTCCTCTTCAATACAATTGAGTTTTTAATGTTTTGAAAAATATGCTTATAATGCTTGACAGACGCAACAGTTCTGACTTCACGTTTTATTTAAAACCCAAACGCCTGTGTTCCAAACATTTATTAACTGATGAGCAAAGCCTATAAACTACTAAAATCTTCAAAACGATAAACAAATCTAACTTTATAATTTTAAACCAACTTTGGGTAATCCATCCAGCCTAAAAAGAAAATGTATCATTTTTGTTCCATTCCGTTCCTATTTAATTTCCAGTTCCTTTTCCCAGATTATTTCGGAAATATCAACAATTTAATTACTCGAAATGATTCCACAATTTCATCTTGTAACCGAGTTAGCTTGTAACATAACCTTTTAATTATATATTACACAACAATTACTCTTGGTTCTCACCTACCGCCCACCGCAGCGTGACAAATGATGGCAAATTAATTAATATACTTAAATTAATGATTATGGGATAATTAATGTCGAGGCACAATATTCAATCAACAATATAGCTTATGACAAAGCTAATGATGTGTGTTGGAGTGTAGGTAAACTTATTTATTAGCTGCTAAATTCGATTTAAGGGAGCAAATAACCTATGAGTATGAGATTTTGATACCTGTAGGCTGTAGGTAATACCGGTATACCTTATACTTTACTTTTAATAACATCATACAGAATAATGGTCGATAAACTAAATGATAAGACTGACAAAATGGTAAGGCGACCGCATAGTGTAAAGAGTAACTATCTTCAACCTGGGCAGCGACAGACGTCTGATATCAAAATTCTTTGAAATTCGCAATTATCTGAATGATAATACAAATTTGGTGTATAATACATTGATGCATATTATCAAGTAATATTTATATTTAAAATTGTAAGGTGAAATTGTTCGTGTCAGTAAAAATACTGTTCATTACTATTTTTTCTTTTTTACAAAATTAGAATCGCATATTTGACTAAAACAAAAAGCTAAGCTATCGCAAGTAAACTCGAAGCTCGGACTCTGAATCTCATAACATTTTATACGCTATAAAGCGGGCGAGTACGCCTGCCCCCAATCGATTTTATTAGAGTTCTCGATGTAAATGACGGCGCGGAACGGGACCGGTGAACCTATTACACGAGGGCACGACCGCCCCCGGCGACGGCGCGCGGCCGACTGAGGAAGTGACGAGGATCAGCGCACGCGCAACCGCAGGGGTGCAGCTTCCGATAAGCTTTTCAGATAATTTGACTAGTCAAATCCCGTTATTAATGGTTATTTATGTATAAGAAAACTATGATCCCAGTGATTTTGAAACTGTGGTCCCATATACATTTTCTCGAAATCCGTGTGTCGGTTTTTGAAAAAATCATAATAAACTAAAATTTTCTTTGATTTGTCTGGGTGACGTAGTGATAGCTTCTTATGAAATTTGGTCAAATATCTGAATTTAAATTTAAATTAGTTTTGGTTTATTTCGGAAATATTTTTTTTTCAGCAATGATATTTAAAAATGTTGTTTTATAATGTTTGAATGGCAGCATCCCTATAGTTCTTAAGTTACGCATAGCCACAGGGCCGCAGATTATTTGAACAAAGCAGGCCGCACCGCCCTCAGCTGTCCGTGTCATACCGCGGTTTGCCATTAGTTCTGCAATGACAACGTATGTATTGTCTGACTAAATATAGAATTTGAATTATAGCGGAGGTGAGAAAAGGTGAAAATGGTACTATAGTACTAACGTCTTAATCTACGTGCTTTGTTTTGTATAGAAGTAATTTGCATTGCATTTAAATGCGCGTTTTAAACAGCGTTATCTACAGCCCCCGGTATATTAAAAATATTTTCCTGTCAACGATTGCAATTTCTATTGAGAAGTATTCTCTGTGTGGGTTTGTTCTAATCACCAAATATAAATTCAATCTTATTTGTTTCCTTGTTACAAATCACTTTGTATTCCAAGCATTTTTTCACGACTTACAAAAGCCAAAAACTTGTAAATATTTTGAGTGAAGCTAAATCTGTGTAGAATCTTTCGATGATCATAACGTAAAAGTCATCCAAATTTAAGCTTAAATCAAATGTTGAAACACGGTGGTTACTAGCCGAATCTAGTGTGTAGTTTTAGTTTATAAATAAAAGTAAATACTCCCTTAAACCCGTTTACTCTCTACGTTTAAACTAGAGCGTAAAAAAAGATAATGTCGTGTATTACTGTTAAATTTCATTTACAACTATTTTGTTGTTGTTTTGTGCGTCAAAAATCACAATATTTTCAAATTTTAAAAATTTAATTTCACTTGTTTTACTTTACTTTCAAAATAACTTTAAAAATAATAATCGATCTTCCAACTCTAAAATCAGTAGGTCCTACGATAGACAGCACCAACTAGCAGAATATCTAAAGCATTCCACGTCTTATCTGTTCTTATTTATAGTCTACCCATTTACAAATATTTGTATGCATATTTTGCAACGTCGCGTCGACGGAAACATAGTTGTTAGATGACCGCTGCTCCGCTCGATAAACTAAGACATTCCCGGCTCTCAAATTGCTTCCAAATAGTTAACGATCTAGAGTCCAAGATAAAATCTGAATACAGGAATATCTCGGCTTTAGATCTGTATTCAATTATGCCTACGAACACTTGTTTACGAATATTTCATTCAAATATCGAAAGTGATACATAAAGATTTTGTTAAGCCGAAAAGGATGTGATGTCAAAGCTGTTCTTGCGTCTAGTACGAAAGAATAGCTTAGCAAGAATTTTTGTCCACAACTTCAACAACGTATCGATTAAATTAAGTAATTCATCATCATCATCAACAGCCCACTAAATGTTCCCACTGCAGGGACTCGGGCCCTTCTCTCGCAAGGAGAGTTAAGGCCATAATCCACCACGCTGGCCCAGAGCGGGTTTGTGGATGACACATGACTTCGAAAGGTACTTGTCGGTTTCCTCACGATTTTTTTCTTCACCGTTTTAAGTTAGCGGCATTACGCACATGACTTCGAAAAGACAGTGGTGCGTGCGGGGTTTGAACCCGGGGTCTCCGGATCGGCAGGCGCCGTTCGCCCGGCTAGACCAGCCGTAACTTCATTAAGTAATTAAGTCATTGGCTATTGTAATTCAATAAGTATTTTTTCAAATCAAAGTTAGTCTCAATCTCAAGCATTCATTCACTGTCTCAAAATAGAACCTTAAACATCAATGTATCTATCTAATTAAGAATTCGCGAGTTTTCAAAATGAAATTCAAAGTTCTACATCAAGATCATACAGCTCATCAGATGGAATAAATATAGAAATAGATGATAGCGTCGTGGTGTTCAAGCTATTCCCATAAAGAACAATATTACGAACAATTCACTATATTTGCCATTTAATTCAAGCTAAATTAGTTTATGTGAAATATTGGCTATAAATTCGCTGATTTAGGTAAATTGCGGCTGCACTGCGTCATAATTGTTTTCTCTAGGAATGGCGACTAGTTTTCTCTTACGCTGGCATCATAAAGTGCACGTATTTGCCGGAATCGGTGATGCAACTTGAATTTCTGTTTGTGTTTCCTTTGGAAGGAAGAAGTATTTTTATTTTTTGAATATTTCAATCCCTGTAAATGTAGGAAAGTGGTTAGATGGCACAGACTTTGCATTTATTTATAGTCACATCATCATGATAATACTAATGAGTTTAGAAAAATCTCTGTATTTATAATAGAATGATGAGACAAGCAAGACATGCGCCTGATAGTAAACAACAAACGGCATAGTCCCACGCAGTTACTTGACTGCACTACACTGCACTCGTCACCCAAACATGAATAAGATGATTTATCTATTTACCAAGTAATTTCTCCAGAAACATTATCCTTCTAACTGAAACACGGTAATATTTGCATAACTGCAATCTTAAATTTAAAACGTCGTAGCTTTCTAATTCTGCTGATGGAAGAAAAATACCTAAATAATTCACAAATTTAAGACATACCTATTTTATGCCAGAAGAAGTGGTAATACCTAATGTTTGACGTTTTGAATATGTTATTTATTTATTTAACAGTTTGTATATTTTGTAGACCCTAAACAAACAGAACGCTATTTCGTTTCAAAAAGGGGTGTAGTCGAATTTTTGAAAGTGAATATTTGGGTGAGACCTATTTAAAGTTTAAATTTTTCTCGCGAAACCTCACGCTCCAACGCTAGTCACCTGTTGCCCCAACTCCTTACAAAACGTAACGTCGCTTCGTCAAACATTACCGGTATGTAAATCAGTGTAAGTAAATATGAAGTAACGTGTTCTAAGACAGTTTTCGTAATATCACATCCGCTAGAATCGCGGTATAATACATTTAGCTCAGCATTAGCGGCGCGTGGGCAGTCCCGTCCACATTTATATGATGTATCGCGCTTACCCGACTTGTGTTACAAAATTCACTACAATTTGCATAGATACTATCCCGTCATGGTGTAGAGCAGGGCTTGAACTCTGCACAAATATTAGTGTATAATATAAAATTACAGCGTGCTGGCTTAGTACTGAAGACGTTTGACTACCCAGCGTAGAGCCGTAGGATCCAACCACGCCTGCTTTACCCAATTTTTTTCTAAGTACAAGTGTACTGGTTGGTTATTAGCATAGGTTTCATCGCTAGCAAACTTTGGTAGGAATCCGACATGCTCCAAAAAGACAGTATTCGGGCACTTTGATATCCGTGAACTTACCAACGTCAACTGGGCAACGTAGTTTATGGCGTTGGCTTTCTGATCGGTAGAAAAAACCTTTAGTCCTAGCAGTGGAAACGTAGGGTTGTTTATGCGCAATGCTACACATTCCTTTACAACTCACGTTTAATTTGAAAGATAGCTCTTTAAAGTATTCCAAAGCATTACTACTACCAAACATTAGCACCTTCCATGTTCAACCGCGTATCCATGCGCACAAAAACCTGTAAATTATTCTCTTCATTCAGTGCCAGCCCTATCATTCCTCAACAATAACATAACTCGAGTAGTCTATCCTTCCAAAAATCTCAGTCCAACCCACAGTCCGGAATAATGCGATCCAGTGACATACCCTTACCAATAGTTCACGGCTAACGTGACAAAATTATTCATAACTCTGTTTTGAGGAGCCACCGTCGCATTTTTTCAACTCTACCAGCCTTTGTAAAAGTTAATATTTCTTGTCAATTTTGCAGATAGGTTGGTCGGTTTCTACAAGGATTATTTATTGACCGCAGATAGTCAGTGGTTAAATGGCGGACAATAAACTCACCAATTGACGCCTACTTAAAGCGAACAGCTCGGTTACTTAGTTGTTAAAGCGATTGATGTTCGATTGGGCATGCAAATTATTGGGCTGGTAATAATAGCGTTTTAGAACGAATAATAAAGTATAAACTTTGACTGGTAAATAACTTACTGCTTGGCATAGAAATTTGAAATAATTCTTGTTGACATTTCAGTTCATAGAAGTAAAAAAATCGTCTAAATCAGCTAAAGTGTTTTTTATCATACAATACTGGCCACTTATCTCTGGAAGTGGTAAGTCAGCAGGTCTACTACGAAGTCCGATAAACGATATATCGGCCGAACTTATGGAAGTTTCCAACCTCGATAGACAATCGGTCGGTTGATCGAATCGGCCGTTTCGTACGATCCGACCCTCATCCGACCTAAGTCTATAACTTCCGACCGAGATGTATCGATCCGAATGTTTTTCGTGGTAGGCTACCTGCTCACAGAGACGTAGGTCGTAGGTTCGAATCCTGCCTAGGCTAAAAACGGTTTAATTATATGCCTGGATGTTTGTATGTATTCTAATCATATTTTAAGGTGCATAATATGTTAGTAGATGCTGGTTGGTGCACTTTATGTTGCTTATTCAGTGTAAGTAAGTGTATAAGTTACGGCTGGTCTAGTCGGGAGAACGGCGACTGCCGATCCGGAGACCCCGGGTTCAAACCACACACGCACCACTGTCTTTTCGACGTCATGTGCGTAATGCCACTAACTTAAAACGGTGAAGGAAAACATCGTGAGGAAACCGACATGTACCCAGAATCCTTCGAAATCATGTGTCATCCACCAACCCGCACTGGGCCAGCGTGGTGGATTATGGCCTTAACTCTCTCCTTGCGAGAGAAGGCCCCGAATCCCAGCAGTGGGAACGTTTAGTGGACTGTTGATGATGATGATGATGATGTTAGTAGATAATAGGTAACTGGTCCCGAAACCAAGCAAAGCTTGTAAAGCTTAGCTTAGTTGGAGTTTTGGTAGTGTTATATGAGAAACATCAAAAATAATGTTATTTATTCCTATCTAATCCATAAATAAATCATGTTATGACACAATGTTATAGTAACAAACATATTAAGCGTAAATTATCATATTGAGATTGCCACGGACGGACATATCACGCACATAAAACATTTGCTCGACTGTACTTTAGCCCTAATGAAACTACTAAATTAGCTATCATGTCTAAACCAACCTTCATATTCCAAAACATTAAGTTACAATTACAACATTGTAAACTTGAGAAAAATTGTTGTGGGTCGAAAGTTTGTAAATTAATTTGACTGTCCAAATTCGAAAACTTTTTAAGCTTGGGTAAGCCTTGCAAAAATATTCCGAGTTCCAATTGTGTGGCCATATTTATTGTACCTAGAATGTTGTAATTGACAATGGAGTCAATTTTAGTAGTTAAGAAAGAGAGAGCATCAAGAGAGCTAACTTGGCCAAATATTTCGAAATGGAACAAAAAACAAAAGATACATCGCACTATTGTCTATGCCCAGAAACAGGCTGCAAAATATTTTAGATGAGACCGCTGTCATAAATCAGCCTTTAAAACGGTATACAGAACAAAGAAATCGACATCCATGACTAAATAATCATGAGTGGCACCGCGAAAAAGAAATGACCGACAATAAATAATGAAGTGCTTAAAAATATTATTAGTACTTGAAGAGAGTAAGCTTAACATGACTTGCTTTTTTTTGCACTGGCGACTATAAAACAACAGCTTAATCAAATATGCAGTTTGAAAAAAGAATGCGAACAAAGGACAGTCAAAACAATGCTCTCCGGTCAAATGTTGGCCTGTTACGACACGAAGGCATTAGAACGTCATGTGGTAATGGAGTGGCGCGCGCGCAAGATTGATGGCCCGCGTGGGCGGGAGGTGCTATGAAAATACCCGCGAAATTACACGCCAATATTGAGGTTAGGGCTGGAGGTAACAACAGATACGCTAGACACACGTAGATGGTATATGCACCTGTTTATTTTAATAGTGACTCAATAGACTTACGTAGTAGAGATATCACTGGTATAATCAATTGTTGTATTCATCTGCTAGTGTTATTTTCATCAAACGGCATGTTTACCTTTTGTTGCCCATTTACCTACTTGGCTAACTCGAGGCGGTTAATTTTAACCAAAATCTTTATAAAAAGAACCAACACCAAGGTACCCGTGAAGGTTTAATAAACGATAGTGTATGTGTTTTTTTAGAATATTTACGTTTAGTCCACGTTTAGCCACTAACACTCCTAGTAGAAAACGATTTTATGGCCGAAAATGGATCACGTATTGTTAAGTAATATACTCTCGACTTGAAAACAAAAATAAAATTAGTAAAAATTACGACGGTAACGAAAATGCTAGCTTCCTAGCAACAGTTTTGCTCCGTAAAACAAAACTAGCAAATAGTTTGTCACGATGTGGAAGCTTGTGTTTCGATTTTTATTTTACTAACTCGAAAACAAGATGATAACAAATCCCACAAAAGCAGTAGAAACTCTCTACTAGAACAAAGCTCGTTAAATTCTCGACTTAGTCTGAAGATATTGAGATAAACGCTAAACAAATACGCTCATTATGAGTCGTAGATAGCGTAATTGCGATTTAACACATCCTACAATGTTAGTATTGGCAGTCGCCAACATTGTAGGACCGGAAAATAATGTCTTGTATTAGTTCAGTAAGAATAGGGTTTTCACTCAAATGTAAAAAAATACAGTGGTAAGGGCTTCTTCATTTTTTATGGTATTACTCTCATTACGGATACCTACATCATAAAGTGTGAGAGCAAATGTATTTTTTTCATAACACGCCAATCAACAATCACCCTTACTTTTGGTACGCTACTCAACCGGGTAGGGTTGAGAAGCAAATATATTCATACAGTAGCCACTCTGCCTTAGCGTGTAACCGCTACCTCTGCTAATTCTACTATCTCTTAATATTTGTGCAATCATAAAAATGCATAATATAAAACACTGAATTTATCAGATATAGTGTGATCATTGCGAATGTTAAGGTTAAGTTAAAAGTTAAGGTTAAGTTAAGTTAACGTGTTAAGTTAAAATAAAAAGTAGATCTAAAATAGCAGATATATATTATGTAAGAAATCGTGACTTTACTCATCATTTCGCTAGCCCTAGGCAAGTTATCAGATATAATATTAACCAGTATAGTTAGTAATGTATACTGTTTCGAATTTAATGGCGCATCGAGAGACGCACGCGCACCGCACGCGCCGTTAATGATCTAGCGGTCGATTCTGATCCTCGCTCAACTTTATTTAACCTCACGATTTTGTCACATTTTCACTGAATGCACTTGTGGAAAATATAGCTTTTACAATTTATTATCGACTCTACAAAAACAGGATAAAGTTGTTTCGACGTTAAGATGTTTGAGTTTGAAACCATATTTCAAGAATATAATACACAGCATTTTACACTTATCCTAATCACATAGCATTGAGAAAGGCAGGAGAGGCCATTTTTGGTCAACTGCTATAGCGCTTATCAAATAATTTCAAAATGAATGTGTGTAGTTACAACACTTAATTATATTAATTACATATTCTATTAATACCACTAATATGAATTAATGTACCATTAATATGAACCAAATAACGTATACCATATATAACCAAATAATGTGTTTTAATACATAAATAGTTAAGACTATCTAACTACAAGATATTTGAATTATATATGAAGATTTTATCACTTAAGTCTTATCTAAGCAATAACTTACCCTGCATAGAAGTCCCAGAACCAAGAACATGCATAATAAGTATGCTTAATGAGTGGTAAAAGATAAGTATTGACGTATTTTTACAAGTTATGAGTTATCAGTTAAGACTTGGGAAACGTTAATTTATTTTTAATATATATTGAGGATGCGGTAATATTATATGTATTCACTTCGATTTATAGTATTACAATCTGTACACAAAGACGCTTTTTTTACTTCTTGGTCGTGGATTTAACAGGTATCATCATTACTAAAGAAAGGGGAATCATTTACCTATAGGTAACTTATAAATAACCGTAGTCCATAAGTATTTCTAATATTATTTTATTACTCAACCGTTTCAGAATAAACCACCCGACTCTAACGACCTTCCAATGTGGCACGAGTACCATCGATCTCTATAATCTTTTTAAGTTCATTCAATCATTCATTCATTCTCTCATTGAGAACGACTCATGCGTGAACGAAGACCTAATATTCTGAATACGAAGGTAAATAAGCAAAACAAATAATGTTTAAATTTTTACGAAATGTTTTACGATTGCAACACGTCTGATAGGTTTTGTAATTGAGTTTATATCAATCTATCTGTCGTCGTGCTTATTATTTCATTGTGAAAGGGGCCAAGCAAACCTTTTCATTTCTATTCAGGCTTGGCATAGCTACTGGTGAATGTTGAAACAATGTTGTTATTCACGAGTTTTCAGCGTATTTTTTTAAATAAAGAGTGACGAGACGAGCAAGACATCTGCCTGATGGTAAGCAACATGCCTGCCACATAATAGCACAGTGACATGAAGCTATTGGAACATGAAGAGTCCAAATCATTACCTAGCACTGGACTGCGCTCGTCACCCAGAGATTAGTTGTTATATCTCTAAGCCCTGTAATTTCTCTGGAAACATTGCCCTTCAAACCGGAACACAGTAATGTTTGCACATTACTGCTTGGCGGTAGAATAACTGGCAAAGGTGTGGTACTTCCCCAGGTGGACTCTGCTAAGAGTCCTACCACTACAAAAAATGCGTATGCTAGTGTTTAGCTTTTTGTTTCTGTTACTATACCGTAATGTACCTACATTTGACCCTTAAACAAATGTTTGTTAATTACCTACTTGATAGATATAAATTGACTTAACCGAAATTTTGTCATCTTCTTCGGGGTCACTTGAACTCAATAATTTAATTTGATTAAGTCACTTTAGTGAAAGCCAAAACAGCAGTATGTTGAGAAAAATAAAATCACCATTATTCATAAATTCAATATTAATAAGTATATATTAATTAATCTGTGAATAGTAACAAAGTATGATTAAATAGATCCCATTATCAGATGTCATCAGAGACTTAAATAGTAGCATAACTTAAACAGTTTTTATACAAAGGTAAACGAGTCCTTATTAGAAAGAAGTTTCCAGATATATATCTATATTAATTTATTCGTCAGGATGTGAATAACTTATGCAAAGAATACTGAAGAAGCTTAGTGATTTAGAACTTGAGAACTGCGCCTGGGGCTTGAAAGCTACCTCAGTATAAGTATTATTTATAAACCCTGAGGAGAGAAGTTATTTATTTGTCATTGGAATAATAATTACGAGCGCTTAATAAGAAGGCGAATGGATTTGTTTATTAATGGTGATTGCAGTAGTAATACTAACTTTGTTATGCTTTATCACAAGCTGTGATAGACAAACATAGACAAGCGTAATGTCGTCAAGAATCACATTGTTCCGTAATTTTCAAACTCTCGCTTATAAGTGACCATCTTTGCGACGTTCTCTGTCTTTCTCAGAAGGTTGTATTTCTAGGGAGATGTTTAAGACCAAAAAATTGCTAGAATGAAGATCACACACTCTTATCCTCCCTCTCAATATAGCTCAAGTTTTTTTAAATTTTAATCACATTTTCAACTATTTATTGACGTGACAACGTCTTATAATTCGATGAAGCCGGCTGCACGCCCGCAAAACATGACGTCATGTGCCGTTAACGCCGTTACCTCGACGCCGGCGTTACCTCGCTCTAAGGCGTAGTTGAAGTTGTCACGTTCAACTAACGTCAGTAACCCGACTTTACAGACAACCATTTTTTTTAATCTATCTAGAATTCAAAATTACAGACCTATTTAAAATAACATTACCTACCTACCTATAATTTATCCACCTTTTACAGTTCAACAGATGCAGATCGCAATAGATTGGATAGACAGACAGACAATGAACTACTAATAGGGTCTCGTTTTAAGTGCGGAACCTTCTGTACGGTACTTTGGTATGGTATGTCTAAAATATAGTCAACAAGAAGTGACAAAATGTAGTTATTTTCGTCCTAGAAAAAAAAAGTTTGGTGTTTAACTGAAAGCGTTATGGCTATTGTTTTCTCTTTAATTTTGAACAAAAATCAAGAGAGGGTGATAGCAAGGACTTAAGACGTTTAGTAACGCGGTAAAACCCGTGGCCGGTATAACGGCGCAGTCTCGCAATAAAGCCAGCGCTACACCGGACAGTAAGACGGTTACCGCATTGATCTAGTGCCGCATCAGTTTCAGCTTAGACCGCAGTCTAGATTTACTGTTCCGTAATTCATGTGGACACAATAACCTCCTTTTCGGGTGACACGTCATAAACTTATAGCGGAATAATGTGGGATTCCGAAGTTAATTGTATACACTCTGGCTAAAAGTTGAAAACGCCATTAAAACATGTTTCTAGAGGCCTCTTTAACGATTATATTTTTTCCGTGATGGTTAATTAAAAAAATCTAGAGAAAGTGACATTATAAATAAGTTTCATTAAAAATACATTCAAGAGAATTTGTAAACCTGAGCCTTAATTCAACGCTTCTAACAACTTACTAACAACGTAACAATCACTTTAAACAACAGCAATAGGATTATTTTTTATGTATAATTTATTCGAGTCGATATAGTTTACATAATTATTTACTTTTTGAGCTCATGACTTGGACCAAATACAGAATGCTCCATGTAAATAGTGCTTAAGTGAGTATTAGGCTGATTATAAACTATGAGGATTCAAAAGGCACGGTTACAACAAATTGATTATACCTATAATTTTCAATATTGGTAATCCTTTTCCCTATTTTACTTATAGTTCGTTTGTTAAGTGCACACGCTGCCATGATTTAGCTATTATATTAAAATGCGCTCAATCATTCACAGGTCACGTAGTGTTTATTGCCACAGCTAAAGCGAACGTATTGAAGCTGTCATTTACAAAATCATTAGCCAACGATCATTATATCCATTTCATTCCTGCCACCGACATAAATAGGTATTCTATTACTATAGTGAATTAGCATGTTTAAAATAATATAGAATTTACTGACCTAGTGGCTTAGTTGGTCGTAAGCCTACCTGCGGACGCGTAGGCTGTGGATTAGATTCTTAGTCTGGATAAATATTTGTGTGACGAGTACAAATTTTCGTTCTGTGTCTTGGTGATTTTAGTATCACAAGTATGTATTTTTTACAACTATATAAGTTTTGAATCAGTTATCTGAATCACAGAGTACAAGCTTTGCTTTTGTGGGCTAGATGGTGTTGTGTTCATCATTATTTATTATTTTATTTATATGTATTTGACGTATTGTATTCATATTCCCACATTTTATTAAATGCGCTATTTGGTAATGCCTTAAAAACTTGACAGGTTTTTGACCTGCGTACGTATTTTAATGTTGTGGTTGTGATTATAATAATTGTATTTCTACAAATATAAACTTGTTTTTACGACAAGATGATAATATTGTTTGGGCTAATCACTACCGCGCACACTGTAAAGTACGTTTAAGGTAAATTAGGTACCCTTTATTTTATAGGTAGATCAAAGATATGAGCAAGTAGTCTCTCAACCCTATAATTCACCCTATAATTTTGATTGTTATGCCCTATTAAAAATGACGAAAGAACAGTAACCAAGAAAGGATCCAGTCAAACTAGTTCACTATGCAGAAAGGTAAACGTCCTCGAGTAGGAAGAGTTAAACATAATCGAGTAAAAAGACGATAACATCGATTTTCAATCGATACCGATCTGTCCAGTGAGCCGACAATAAGTGTAGAGTTACAAAGCGCAAACGGGAATAGCCGGTCGTGGCAATAAGACTTTATGAGGTAAAGATGACAAGTTATGAGGCCCGTGTCACCTCGTTAAATAATGTGACTTACTGGGGTTAAGACGGAACTACTATTTGAATTAAATGGTTTATTAAACATTAGCATAGCAGATATCCTGGTTCTGATCTAAACTGACATAATGAGCTATATTTAAATGCCTGTTTTCAATCCCTTTCAGTCGTACATTCTAAAATTTTGTGGCTATAAAGTGACTGAACAGAAGGCCGTAAATTAGTTCTTGTTAGACACTAGGGAATATAATTGTGTAAATGTTAACTATAATTTAATTTCCATGTGATAAACAGATACATCAATAAATATAACATTTCTTCATTGTGACACAAATAAATAGAAATCCTACAGCACCTAAAACACTTATAAACTTCACACATGGCGGCGTTACTGCTGAGAGTATTTTCTTCCAGAGGCAACGAGAATAAAAGAAAACTGCTCATACACAGGCATAAGTGGGAGAAGTGACGTTTATTTATCATCCTATACATAGATACATTTTTTTCAAACTAATATTAGTTTTATCAAAATTTTGGCTCAACATTCTGTTTCAATTGTGTTAAAGTGACAATTTTTTACCCGATTGAAAGAAGGGTTATGTTTTTCGAGCGTATCTTGTATATTCGTAAAGTTCTTTATTCCCACGTATCTTCCAAACGGCTGGATGGATTTTAATAATTAAGATATCGTTAGATTCGTTTTAATCACCCAAATGTCCTTAGATAGTAAATAATGTTTTTTACCTGTTGGCTTTGTGCAGTCGGGTTTTTTAAATTATACGTATTAATTTTATATTGGACTTTGCACCGTGAAAGATAAACAAAAATTGGAAATTCCCTTTTTGTTTGAGACATTCTTCCTCACAACGATTCTGTGAAGTACCAAGGGCGCTCGTTAAGGTATATCGCACAATTTCATCGATCCATTGAGATGGTCAGCATTCTATTTATACACAGAAATACCAATGACCTAGGAAGTTACGACTACAAGTGAGACAATTACTGTGAACATTTCTGAGTCAAGTGGTGACTCAGACACGGTTTTCCATTAGTATCTTCCTACCTTGACATTTTGAAAACATATTTCAATGATGTCAAATTCCGAAACGCTTCTTTACTAAACCACATATAAGAAAATTATACTAAACATTGTACAGCTTTATATAGCATTGTATAGCTATATTTATTGATTTATACTTACTACCTTCAGTCTCAAATCAATATTTCTGTTTTTTGGTCAAGGCAAAAATTAGAATCAAAGCAGATAATATTAACATCGCGAGGACCGATGAAGGAAAAAAAACAGATTCTATGTTTAATCTAAAACAAAACTTCCAATATCCATACTTACCGATAATATTGACGCAAATATGTTAACAAATTGTGGCTATAAACAAATGTTTAAGGCTGTTATTGTAGTCATCTACTAAGATAGGATATCTACTAAGGTAAGGTAAGTGCGTTTAATAAAAGATTTTCCAAAAACGTACTCTTACGGACCCAAACAAAAACAATAAAAGTTTTTCTGCAGTAACAAGAAAACAAAACGACGAATACATTCAAGTTCGTACAATATATTTTAGTAAGAAATACTTCGAAAAGCAACTTTACCAAATGGTCGTATCCCAACTACGATTACCAGAGCTTCTGTCTTATTTGGGCCGCTTTTACAATACAATATTATGCGTTCCTTACACCTACAGCCAATGATCCCGCGTGTAATTGTGGTAGCTACATCGATGGAACAAATCTGCGTGGGCGCACCCGATGTGGTGATGAACTGGTTCATTTGTTTCATTCATTTATGAACCTGTACTTATTTAAAGACATATGATAATGCGTACAAACTAGTTTTAGATTAATCGCTAACATTTACGCAGCATCTAGTCTTGGGTGTATTTCACATTTATTCAAGCCTGCCTCTTAAAAACTTGTCAAATTGGTACAGAAATATTTATGAACATCAAACGTAGACAAAGAGACGAAATTGAGCAAAAGTTAGGTTGTTCAACACAGTGGTTTATGGTTTAACTATTTGTTTTGAAGTAACATTAAAAAAATGATTATTTTAATAGTACGTTACTACGTACTAGGTTTGACTACTTTCGCAATAAGAACGTCCAGGCTGTGAAATGCGTTGCTTGAAATGGTTGTGCGGTAGCAGGCTAGCTCTGGGAAGTGTATTTATTCTGTGCGTACCGTTGTGTGCTTTATTAAAAAAAAATAGGTTCTTTCGCAAGTAAATCGTTTTTTTTTTTATAGAAAGCTCCATCGTTACTCACACTATCGTGTAACATTAAGGGAAAAGGGAATACAGCGTAAACCTTACAATGATTACAAAATTGAAACGTGTGAATAGAGCGATTAATTTTCAATATTTAGCTTCCACAACGCATTTCTTTCTCATTTTACTGACCGAACCGACTATTCCCGTGATTTACGTACGTATTCAATACGACGTCTTCATTTACTACCTTAAGGCGAGTCGTGAGAAGGTGTGCCACTTGTGACCCTAAAAATTCCCGATGAAGTAATAAATCAAATTCTCTGTTTCATAAAGTCTTAATACTCTTTTGTACGCGTGTCGGCATATTTATCATCGCGATCAACACACCTTGTATGATGTACAGTCAGCTGTAACTTTAACCGCGATATCCCAAACTTACTTATTACTCAAAGCTACTATCCCTGTAATGTTTATGCAAAGTGGAATGAGAAAAACAGTTTCAGTGTAGTGTTTCAGTCGTAAAATTTTGCTACTTTTGACGTCATATACCTATGTCTGAAACTTTCAGACATAGGTATATGACGTCAAAAGTAGTAAAATTTTACGGCTTGCTAGTAAGTGAACAAAACGTTTACAGAACACTACCCTAAAATTGAAGTAATTACCTTATGTACTTTTTGTTTTATGATTCAAATTTAACAATGTAACATCCTTGCAAATTCAAGTGTAGTGTAAGCCATACTATGTTAAACAGGCAAGTGCTTTTATCGCTAAACAGTAAAGTGCAAGCATTACTGTGTTCCGGTATTGAGAGCAAAGTTTCCAAAAAAAAAACAGTATGTACAAGAAATAGAACATCTCATATATCTGGATGAAGGGTGTAGTGAAGCACCAGTTAGTGATGACTAGCTCGTTTCGTGACTCTGCATTATAAAAAGAGATAACATAAGAATACGTTTTAGTATGGTAGCAAAATCTTTGTTTCTTTTTGATGCTGTCTGTACAGCGTGTACAACAATGGTGAAGAATTTCGATGGTCGTAAGTCTGCGCCAAAAAAGGCTCCGAACCCGCAAAGAATGTAATTCGACAATGTAATTTCGCACCTTTGAACCGACTTCGAGGCTTCTTGTGAATTATGAATCGATTTTTACGATAAATTCAGACTGAATACCATATTAACTAGATGCTGGTGCACTTTATGTTGCTTCAGTGTAACGAAAGCTTTGGAAAAACAATTTATTTATTTAGGTATACAAAACAGCACACAGTTAATAATAAACTTAAATAACATCTATCAATTTACAGTTTTGACCTAAACTATGTACCTAACTATGTATACACCACATGAGTAATTAAAAGACATCAGGAAGGAGACTAAATAATATTAAAATTAAGTAAAAATCAACATAATATATCTAAATATTCAAATTATCAAGTTTGATTTGAGTTTTCATAATTTGTGAACACAATATTTTTGACATCATTTTTAAATTTATACAGTTCAATTGAAAACCAATTGAAAACCATAGTCGCAAAAACGTCTGACCTCACATCATGGTTCTGTAGGTTCAATGCGATTGTAAACCTCCATCGCTAACACATGCACCTGTCTGGACTCCTTCGCTAAGGAGAAAACTGTACGACTGTATAGCTTACAATTTAGTGGAACATTTTTTCGCAAAGAAAAAAACCGTTACCTGCTTTAAAATGTTATATATTGACCATTTCCTGTACATTCAGCAGATTTCGTCCTTACAGCGTACTTTACGGCGCCGCACTAAGTATTTCGCTTCATTAGCACGCAAGCTCGTTCATTCAAACATACTTGGTTGTAAACATCGCAAAGGGTAAGGAATCGAATCCTATCGAATTTCAACTAATGCTCATGACTGAGGAAATGTTAACTAACGCTTTATTTATGTGTACGATACTATTGGTAGCTTGGTAACAGATCATGTACCAGTTTACTGAAAATCTAATGTGATAAAACTTTTGTAAGAGATAGTAAAGCTTATCTATATATGAATATGTGAAGCAAAAACTTTGCAGGTACTTACCCCTTTTTACTAAAATTGCGTGGACGAAGAAGTGTGAGTTTTCGCAAACTAATGAATATGTGCAGAAGAAATGCACGATACTAATATTTTATTAAAATTATGCATACAAATATATTTGGCACAGACGCGTAAATACCCATTTATTTTTTCTTAAAGTCTGTGGTCAAATTGAAATTAATATTGCTTTATATTCGAATTTCGACCACTTGGCGACTATTTAGTAAAAAAAAACATGTTGGTCGAATTGATAACCTTCTCCTTTATGGAAATCGGTTAAAAACAAGGCCACTGTTTGTTGTGATATCAATTTATAATTTGGATTAAATTAGGTAATCCCATTTCATAACACCTCTAGGACATGATTTCTGAACGTTTGTTTCATTATCTTCACTTATTCTATCAATGTTCTATCAATTCAGTTATTCATACGGCGTAGGCAATGTACTGCAAATTGCAGCGATATTTCGTAAGAATAACATCGCACTACAATGGCTGGACAAGGAAGTCCCGCTATCAGGTTATCGATAGTAAATGTCGTATGGTTATTTAGTTCAGGCCCTCTACCAGTTTACTGTAACAACATAAATAAGTACTTATTTTACTTATACTGGTGGAACTTTTAGTTCACTTTTGGACAGATTTTCTTAGTAGTAGCCATATTATCGAAACCTACCTCTGTCTATTTCCAAAACTTTACAAATTAAATTTAATTTATTAAATTAAATGGGAATATTAATAATAATATTAATTTAATATTATATGCTCATCGGTTTGCATGGGTCTAATGCGAACCGGCTTCTCATTTCGAGACTTTCAGACCAGCATACACATTTAATTACAATGGGTAAAGTCAAAGTTATTTATTCATAAATGTACAATTTACACGTCAGTTAATGAAAAAGAAAAGGTATAACTTACAAATACGAAACATTTTGAAAGTTTTATGAACATTTGAATGTCAAAATTCATTTCACTGTACGATAATTTGGCTGTGCTTTGTGCTTGACACTTTATTCATTTTAATTTAGAAGTTCGTACTGTGCTTACTCGCACTTGATGCGCTTTTAGTATTTTTATTACACATTAATATAAGCTTGATAATGTTATCAAATTACGACAGTGAATTTTTTAAAGTGGTAAGAAAAACTTGGCGTACCTATACGTGGCGTGCATGTAGGGATTATAGGGAGTGATCATTTCACCGCCTTCCCATGCCACATTCGCTAACATTACTTTAGTTGATCAGAGTGTTTCCTTAGAACTTTCATAATAAACATTTCATGAGTTTTTATTCACATGATTGCAGATTAATTGATCTGAATAACTTTGAACCCACGTCAGGACCTCAGATACCAAGTGTCGGGCTCGTTACGTTGAAACGATTAGCCGTGGTCCTGGCACGCGAGTATTGTCTCGATCTAATTCCGTCGACTGACCCCGTACTAAGCTCCAATCCCGATTTTGCAAAGCAATCGACGCTCAACGTTTCGTACACCGCGACTTCGGATCTCAACGTCAGGTGATAGGGTTTACAATTGCGGTGAATAAAATGTTGCTAAATCGAATTGAACACTCATGGTACTATGAGCTCATGGTAGAGACTCTGGACAGAGGGCAGCATCGCAGCACCGTTGCGGCCCTAATTGCATACTTTCACCGCTTCCAGATGCCTACTCCAAGCTAGCTAATCGTATGTAGCGTGAACAATAGAGTCGATCAACGTTAACGAATTGTTGCAAAAAGACGCGTCAGAAATGTGTATGTGGAAGTAACAATAACTTAATTTCTTCGAAATTAGTAGTTCGATAATGAGTAGCATAAGAATTAAAAAATAACAAGTTAACGGTTGAAATTTTTAAATTGTTGTACTGAAATGTTTATATTGGTTTATGTCATATTAAATAGTTTTATATTTATCTACCTAAAGTTCTACTATGATTATGTAGTTCAAGAATTTTGTTTTTGAGCTTCGATTATCTTATCCACACTTGATACAAACGCAGATGTATAAATTAACTCAGAATGGTTGTCCATTCGTTATGCACTTGCTGTACATTACTTACAAGCTAGTTCACCGGAAACGTAACAAATACACGTGTATCGTTGTCTTATTCTGAACTAACAAACTCGATACAAAGTATATTTCTTCATAACTTAGTTAAGACATGTACACAGTAGACTAAAAAGTACTTCAAAGAATAACCATAAAAAGTATTTCCATCTGTATCCAAACACTAGCTGAATCATGCGCGCTTTGCTACGCCATCAATCAAAAATTGGTCGTACCAATTCAAATTTTGAACAAATTCAGTTACCTTAGGTTCTAATGCCGCAACCTTTGAAAGGTAGGCACATGCTGTCACGCAACGAAAGCTCTCAAAAAGCAATTTTTCAAAGCAATTCCTCCTTTTTGATACATTTTTCATTCATGCTCCGCTCCTGTTGATAGTATCGTAATGTTAAATAGCCTATATATAGCCTTCCTCGATAAATGGACTAGACTTTAGAGATATTGGTATATACAATAAGTGGATAAATATGATTATTTTACGGAAGGTTCATATGCTGGTGTGCTTCATACATGCTTTCAGATATGTTCTACACAACTGAGTAGGTATATATAGTCAGTAAATTTAGCTTACTAGGATGCCGTGCCTTCTACGATTGTTCAAAGACGGTAGACAGTAGATGCTATACAAGCCATCTGTCATAAGCCGCTTTTTAAAATAAAAACAAAGTTAATAGTAAAGTTAAGTTAAAAGTAAAGTTATCTTCAAATAATTATCTGGCTAATCGAGCTGCGAACATGGGCGCGCACTAGATTTGAAGAAGATCGCCGGACGCGATCGAAACTCGAGTCGGACTGTTCTGACTATATTATACGTGAGTTACCCGTGTATTTGTTCTAAAATTATCTGGCTGGGCACAATACATTGAACAGCTATTATTATAATACAAGTGTTCATAAGCGACTGTGCTGATTAGAAGAACCATCTGAATTTTCCATTTTGTTTCACAGAAAAATAAACATTTGAACGTTACTTATTATTGTTTTTTTTTTATATAGACAAGAAACAAATTCAGCATTTAATGCCAGCATTACGTTTTATTTCGTCCTCACAAAAGATTTTATTACTATGTGGGCGAATTAATTCATTGTCTTAAAGTACGGAAAGAGAAACCTTTATGGGCAACATAAATCAATGCAAAATGTAACACTCGCGTTTAGGAGGTGAAAGTGAGTATTCCGCTACCTTTTTATGGCTAAAATTTAATTAAGTATAGATATTAATTAGCGCAGTGCGAATTTAAGTGACGAATTTACGAATGTCGTACAATATTTTACGTTCATTAAAGAGAATGTGTGGTAAAACGAGGTGAGATGTAATCAGTCAGGTCGTAGTCTCATCTTACGCAAGACTGCGACGGTTTCGACACGGCTGTAAAGTACCAAAATAATTCGTCGGTCGGCCTGTAAACAGTACAATTTATGTGCGATTCTTTACAAAAGTCACTTTCCTTCGGACTGTTGAAAGTTAATGGTTTACTCGATGTATTCGGCTTCTGAAGTTGCTGCGTCTCGCTGCGAGTCAGACAACTTGACCTTAGTTATTTTTGGGTGGGTTTTTATTTGGTTTGTTTTGATAAATAAATTTTACATTAATATTACTCCACCAATTTTTTCAATTTACTCAACATATTCCTATAGCTGGAACTTTAAGTTTTTTTTTCACAAATATGTAGAGTCAAGGCCCAGGTAATCTGCTACCACTATTCATGAGATTTGACACAATTTTTTTACCAATGACTTTAACCTCATCACTATAGGCCACTTCCATAAAACGCTACTCAGTCCTATTCTCGGTCTTACTCTTACGTTTTCAACCGGCACCAGCCATTTTTCGTATATCGTCACTCTATCTAATCTCGTGGCAATTGCCGATTCGCGGTCTACACTCCAGAATTCGTCTACTTACCCTAATGGTTATAAAGTCCGCGACAGATATTACTAAACCACTGCCACTACAGTTTGCTAAATTACGTTTTCAATAATTCTAATTTCTTGACATTTCTTTTAAACGTATTATTTTAAGTGTATCTTTTTCGCACATTTAAAATTGATTTTATTCAATTAATTCTGTTGGTTTTATTAAATTTATTGCTTTACTTTCTTATCGAAGACCTTTCAACTACACATTAACATTTTTCTTCCAATAAAAAAAGTATAAATGGAATAAGTAAGTATATCGTTTTAAAATGCAGAACTCAAAGATGGTAGCCGAATAATTTCCGATTGCTATCAACTTGAAATATTATTACAATATTTTGACTGAACATAATTATAATGAAGAAAAGTATGTTCCTTTGCTGTATAAAAATATGCCTTCACTTATAATTAAAGATTTATTTACTCTTTGAATCATGCTAAATTTTATTATATTTTGTAAAAAAAACGGAGTAATGACCATTTGGAATAAAGGCAAAATGTCATAGAATTTGAGTAGAATACCCCGTTTACATGATTCCAGTCCAGCGACCGAATCCAGCGCTGGATTGCTTACTGGAATAATGGAAACCGGCACTGGAATGCATCCAGTCCCATTGCATGGATTCGGTCGCTGGACTGGAATCATGTAAACGGGGTAGAATGTTAATTATAGTTAATTGTTTTCAAACACGTCGGTAGCTTCCGTAACGTCTTTGCATAAATAGGCAGTACTAAAGGAGTATCATATTTATCTGTATCGACCCCCTACTGGCAAAATGCAACTTCTCTTCTTCTTGTCATCACTGATCTCTATTGTTATCGGATTTCATTCGGCATGTCCCGTGATGGGTCTAAAAACGAAGTAATCTGGCTGTTGGTCTTAGAAATCTGTGAAAAAATCATCACTTTGTTTTTTCAGTGTGCTATCTCGCAGCTTCCAAAATTAATAAGTTACCTCAAAGTCTCCGCCTTGCCCCAAATTGTAGTCTGGTTAATTGCTGGCATCACTCAATGCTAAGATCTTCATACGATACAGAGATCTCTTCATATTACAGTAAATTACTCATCGCACGCATGCGTATTAAGTGAATATTGTAATTAAGGCTTTCTGGTAAAATAATCGAATGATTCATTAGTTCAGCCCGATTGATCGAAGCGGCCTCAGTTTTGCTTTGGGGCCTCATTTTTTAAATGACTCGTTGATAACTTCAGATGGAAAGACAGAGATAGACTGATGCAGACCGAGGGAGATTCTGAACAGAACTAACAAATTAGAAAAAGCCCATAGAAGTATGATTAGATTGACAACTTTTTTTTTTATTTAAAAATTTCACCACCACGGACTCCTAGGTCCATGCCTTTTCTTAACGTTTTAAAGATTGACAACTTTATGTTACGTAGGTTAACTAGTAATTAAATGGGTGTGTGCGTAATACCTTAAATAGTTTAATTTCAGGATACACAAATAACTTTCCAACCTAAAAAATAAACCACAACGTTAAAGTACCATAAAATTTGATATCTCACGTTTGTTGATTTTTAATGTTAGTTGTATTTCAATTATTTGAATATTCTATTAGGTGCTTTGTACTTAAGTGGTTGCTTTGATTTTACTCAAATAATTGTTTTAATTCCTTTTACCTTCCTATTGAAGATGTTGCAGGTTTGTGAACCAATAGTAAGAAAATTAAGTCTAAATGACGTGTCTTATAATTCTGCTAAATGTATTAATAATTTTGTCTAGGTATTTCAGTCGTAGAGAAACACAAAATTTCTTAATACTTCAAATTTAACCATGTTAAATAGCTTTGCGGTATCGTAAATAAAGAATTTCCAAGAAGTGGAGCACTTTTATCAAATATTTATAGCATGCCAATCATACGCGTTTACGGTTTTATACGTTGATTTATTTATTGAGTCGAATTTAGAAAACTTGTTATAGGATCCGAAGAATTCAACATAGGGGTTACTATTGGAAAATTATTGCCAAAATGTTCCAAAAATACCTAAACAACAACCAATGGTCTGAAGTTATCCCACTGCTGGGCTGCAGTCGCCTGTCCAGCGCTATTCAACCTCGTAGAGGTTTGTTTTAGCGCTAACATTCTCGAAAGCAAATAAGAAATACAATTTTGTTCTACATCAATAAACAAATCTTGGTCTTGCGCGTGACGATAGCAAAAGACCTAACGGGATGACTATTGAGCCTTGGCAGTTGGGTCGGCCCCTAGTGTGGGACGCAACTTGCGTCGAAACTGGCACCATCACATCTTCCAGAGGCACATAGTAGGACTGGTGCAGTGGTTAATTCTGCTGAGCAACTCAAACAGCGGGTAAATGCAACCCTCGGATGTGATTACATATTTGAGCCCTTTAGGGCTGAGACATTGGGCCCGTGGGGGCCGGGAGCTGACCTCATCTTCAAAAGCCTTTCCGAGCGCTTGGACGACATGGTAATGCCGCCAGCATGCTGGGTACGCTTCCGACTGATAGTGTGCTTGAACATCTTGATTATCTGTAGACCTTCATTGGTCTAGTTAGTTAGTTAGTTATGTAGTGTAGTGTATCTATATATGTATAGGGCTCTGCCCATTAAAATATACAAAGAAAACGGACCGCATACTAACTTAAATCATATAAAATTATCAAGTAAACCAGAGCTAGCGTTCGAAAATACTGTCTCGAACCAGTAGTACCACTCACTTCAAATATTTTATTAAGTCCTATTCCAGTTTTTACGACCATTGGCCATAAACAATCGATGTTTATTGAGTATCATCTAAGTAGCCGACTGGTAATAAAGTCCTCAGTCACTAAGAATCACTAAATTCGATTAAGTCTAAGTTACACGATCTCTATTTACCATTAAATCCTTACTTTTAGACTAATATTACACTGAAATAAAGTTGAATTTCGTTTGTTTAGTGTAAAATGAAGATTTGTTATTTCTAGTTTAGTCTTCCTTCTTCTTGGGTTAATAAATCCACTTCATTATTTATTTAATTGCTGAATAAGTATGTCCTTAGTTTATATTATTGTTTTATGTTTTAATCAAACAAGATAATTATGGGTAACACCCACCGATCAACTTCCATTATGCTCTCAGGGACTAGTGAACAAAAAAATGTTATATTAGAAAAAAAATGCAATCAATTTAACGGAGATACCTAACAATATAACTTTTTATTTTTTATGCATTGTAGTATTAGGGACTTAGGTGAATTTCTCGCTTATCTCGTAAATCTATACTGTATTGTAAAATAAAATTAGTAAGTAGAGTTTGTTAATTATTCAATGAACAAGTTTGCTTTGTGACATTTTCCTCTTGTATTAATTTGTACCTTAATCCTTACATCAGTTAATTTAAACGCGAACGTACCAATAATTATACCTCAATGGTATCTCGTCCTATTAAATTCAATCACTCCGTTATCATATTTTTAAGCCCAGCCAAGTGCGTTACTGAATTTCACGAGCATGCCATAATTGCGCAAGCCTTTGTCGCCGATGCCGCGAGTAGATTGCAGTCAGTTTTAATTGAATTATGTGTCGCGAACAGTTGAATGTCGCTAAATACTGCACCTGGCTTTATACAATCAACCTTAAAAACAACTTTTTAACGGATTTAAAGGATGGAAGTTTTAAATTCGCATCAAATTACTGCCTCAGGGATTTATCATACTTTTACTAGGCAGTTAACATTTTTGCATCAGTTTTAATTGTATCAATCAAATTCATCAAACAAATAAAAACGGTTATTTTGATTGACATCAACAAACGGTTAGTTTTACGAGTCCATTATCGAGCCGTAGAGAATCAAAGAAATATTGCTATTATGTTTGTGCTTCGCTTTTATGATACATAAATATTTTAATAATCAAAATCACTATTCTACTATTTACGACCGTTTTTATTTCGATACTTTAATTGAACCAGTTTAGACAGGCAGTGAAAGAAGCTAATTGGTTATATTTCAAACAAGAAAATGCAACAAAACGTTAAACTTACTGCCATTGATTTATTGACGAATTTTTATTGTTTTCATCGGTAATAGCACGTCATAAAATATACACATAAAAATATATTCGTTATGAACCATCAAAAGTGAGGACCAATCAAACCGAAGAAGGTGACAAAATGGCCAATCACTGCTTCTTATGCTGAGAGAATAAATTTGTGATAGGACGGTTCCTCGAATCATCATTGTCATTTGGTTTTAAAAATAGTTTTGTTTCAAAAAACGTTAGAATCAAATTGGTAGTAAATTAGTTATAAATGTATTTGCTATATTTTAGAAAAAAAAAACATTATCGTTTAAAAAACAATAAAACATTTCTAACAGGATTTTTATGGAAAAAAGTTTGTGCTTGACCACCACCTCGTTTAATGTTAAGCGACGATCAGGTCTATTTTATTTATCACGGTCTTCTAAAAGAAATCCATTCACTCTCGACTTGAAAACATCTATATACCACCTATACCTATATTATACCTATGTTCTATATTCATCATTACCTTGAGGCTTTAAGGCGGCGTATTCCTAATTTCAGAAGCTCTTTCTATGTGGCTGAGGCTCACTCTTCTACGAAAACGTTAAACTTCTAGAATTAAATTTTACGATAAAGACACAACCACGTGTAATGCGAGTTTTAACTGCCATATTAATTTCTTCGCAAATACCTTAAGATTGTGTACAAGCATCAAATATCACATTATTGAAGCTTTTTTCCTATCTGTGGCATGATACTAAATGGTGGTTTTCGCTAGACATGACATGACAAGTTACATGGGAAAAAGATTCGTCGCACGTTATAATTCACTTGACACATTATAACCGCTTGCACTACATCGTTTTCATTAGTCAAGGAGCGAGGCGAGACATGTCTTGCGCAAATTTGTACGGTTCCAATAATCTAGAATCTGTGGAGACGCCGACAGAAACCACTTTTTGCAGCATAAAATGATAAGTGAAAATTATACACAGGACAAGTGCAATGTATGACGAAACCTTACAGATAATAAAAAGTATGCCTATTAACAACTTTCTGATGACAAGTAATAATCTTCAAGTCTTAGTTAGACATTAATTACTTCAATATGCTTTTTTACCAGGAATGTGTAATTTTTTTAGTATGCATTGACTGATGAAGATCTAGAGATAATCAAGACGGCCAAGCTCATTGGCAGCTGGAAGCGTGCGTTCAAATAAACTCCAGTGTTTTGGTCACGCGTTGCGATGACCGCTCGGAAAGATTTTTTGACGTGATAACGTCTTATAATTCGATGAAGCCGGCTGCACGCCCACAAAACATGACGTCATGTACCGTTACCGTCGTTCGTTACCGTCGGTCGTTACCTCGCCGCATGTTTGTTACAGTTGTATTAATTATTTCGACCAGTAGTTCAAACGGGGATGTAGCTCAGTGATAGAGCGTTCGCTTTGCATGTGAAATGCCCCGGGTTCGATCCCCGGCATCTAAAAGCTTTTTTGCATTGTTTTGATTGAAAATGACTAAATTCTACTGATTACTTTTTACATACAAATCTATTAAACAAATGAAATTAAAATTTTCTTTTGAAAAATGCTACCATTCCATCAGTATTTTCTTAAGACGTTGTCACGTTCTATCGTCAGTAAACCGACTTTACAGACAAACATTTTTGTAAATGAAATTATCTCTTGACATTCAAGAGCATCAAAGCTCAACACCAAACGGCCTTAAACATAACCACTTCTAAGGTTTACATATTTTCGCCGCTTGAAGCGCTCGGTACAATTAGCCACTCTATCACCTCTTCTACTATTTGTCTCAGAATGGCGCCATAGTGTCAACGCATGTTGCGTCCCATACTAGGGGCCGGCCGAACATCACAAGACCCATGCCGTTAGCTTGTTAACTACATACCTAACTAATCTAAATTAACTTTATTACCTAACTTCACCTGAATTATCCATAGACGTATGATCTAAAGGATTCAGAAACTTCAAATTTCTACAAACCCAACATACTCGTATATCTTAATAAATCTTGATGATTAAATTGGTAAACATTAATTGAGTAGGTAGATTGAGTCCGCAAACACACTTCCATAGAAGCCTTTGTTAAATTTTGTATTTCTAACCTACAGCCTACTGTTAAAACAGATCTAACATGATTGTGGCATCATTAGCTAAAGATAAGTGAAGTTACGTCGACTTTCGTACATTTATGACTTGCGTATTTATCTGTTTGTTATTTTGCAATCAAATTCCAGATTTGTGTTTTTTTTTCGAAACAACAGCAAAGTCAATACCAGATGGGTTTGTTTTAATTGGTTAGATTAAAGCGCGTGACGTGTATTCCTTATTTTGTTTCCAAAATCCTATTGCACGACTCCCTAAGCAAAAATTAATCCAAAAACAACAGTCATCTAGCTTATAAGGTGATCGGTTGAGAAGCCACTTCTGTGTGAATTATATTCCTTAGCAGTCCTCGGTTTATTGGCCACATGAAATATTATTAGTTTAGAATCGCGTCCGCTTGTCCGCCTGTCCACTCGGTTGTCACCGGATGCGAGTCTAACTAAATTGATGGGACCAGTCTACGTATTGCCGAAGCCAATTTCACCCGACCTGTTTTAATTGCACTATATACTTCATAAGGTCGGCAGGAGGCGGTAAACTACACTAAACCTTGTCTAATGACGATCTATAAATATAAATAAAGAAGAGATAACTTATTAGTAATTAATTTGTACTTAGATTGGCTGTGGCGTGGATGGGACAGAAACGCATACAAATAGAGATAAAATGAATGCAATGATGCTAAACAGGCGTTTATTACCTGAAAGATTTTATATTGTCTAATTTTACTGTCTTCCTGCCTGACTCTAAAATCTTATTTTATCCATAATAGCGATTGAAATGAATACTCGAAAACTGTTTTTTTTTCATTCATTCAAGTTCGTATGTGAAACCATGATAGCCCGATAGCGACAACGTCGGATATCATTGGTAGTGACGGTTCATACAAAGATATATTCCTTTTGATTTTCGAATTCTTTGAATTTTTGATTATTGGACTTGCGTTACCCCCAAAATACCCTGGACCAGCGTGGTGGATTATGGCTTTGACTCGCCTTAAGATAAGGCCTCGAGTCCCCGTAATAGGCACACGGCGTGGGCTGCGTTTGCTGACCAAACTCGTACAAAAACAAAACGATATATTTATGCTACCAGATCAAATTTAAATTACTCACAACATTTCTCAAAAAAACATTTTTAATGTAGTTAAAAAACGCCGCAGTAATTTCCTCTCACTTCCATTTAGGAGTTGTCGTTACAGAAACCATCACTCAGAGACCATTGAAATTTATACACCCAATTAAATTAGAGGCAAAAACAACACACGTAATGAGGCAATCAATAAGACGGTTTACAGTCTCGTGTGCCCGAATACTTGAACAATGATCGAATTTTCTCGGTGTTTTAAAGTTTCGTTAAAATGCCACTGCATATTTTCTTGGCGACAAAGAATTTAATGACGAACATTAATTTTGAAGCGAGCTTGTTTTTATCGAATAATCGCTGGTTAACAAGACAACTGAATCAAAGACAATGGGTGGGCACTGACAGATAATTGATTTGTACTACAAGTTTTCAGACCTGTAGTAGACCCGTGTATTGAACTTATGAGACGTATCGTATAAAATGACATTAAATAACACTGATTGACTTATACATATTTACACTTAATTTGGAATTAAATTTAACGTATGTCTCTTTTATACATATAGTCAGAATAAGATCTGTGATGTTAATAGGTATATTTTAAACTGTAAGCCATTAATCAAATAAAAGATTTAAGGGAAATTGGGATCAGAAATTTAGGTACGTGTTGAAACTATTGCACGACATTAAAAACAGATTTAAAAAATTCTATTTACAATCCAACAGCGATTAATTTAAGAAAGTATGACGTATTTAACTACATGCTATATAAGGAGCTAAAAATCTATCATATTAAATAAACTAAACTACCAGCGGTGTTAATAATAATAACATTCAAAAAGCGCATGAAAATCCATAACATTAATTTTTTGCCATATATCTGCGAGTTTGCTACGTAAACTACGGATGTAGCGAGTTAGGAACAACCTGACGATGGATGTAAAATCTAATCATTTTCCTAATTTAATATGATGTTCATAAAGTTTAATATTATATAGGTAGCCGTAAAAGTGGATAGGTGTCTAATGATGATTTAACAGGCACCATGAAAACTGTTAAATTGTAGGTTTACTGACATCAGCTTAGTTCATGAGACATTCATTACTGGAAACCTGTTAGATGCGCCTGTGACGTCATTAGTGCAGTACTTACTTATAAGATGAGACAAATTGCAAAGCCTTCATCCTTTCGCTTTGATTATTTTGTTTCATTTGGTTCTGAGAGGGTGTTTAGTTGATCCTGAACCTATTGAACAAAATCAGCATTTCAGAATATGATAGAAAAATGTGCAATGTTGCTACATTTGGAAGTTTGGTAGGAAGAAACAAAATACAGTCCCTCTCAGTTGTTTACCCATTATAAACACGATAGTACTGTCGCACACTAGCAATTGAGTGTCCATTTTAAAAAAACCGGAGAAAATGTTTGAAAACCGAATAGATATTTGTATTTGAATGCGATTTTATTTAATTACTTTTATAAAATTTGCTTAAATATTTGACTAGAACTATTTTACACCCCTTATAGTCAGTCACGTAAGAAGGGTCCTTAAACTTCCCTCAGATTCTGCATAAATCGTCTCACATAGTAATGTATTTTTTAATTAATTCACGTCTAACTCACGTGTGGTATGTTCGATCCAGTCCAACTTAAGTGGAGCGATCGTATCACCCATAAGTTCTCGATGAATGAAATAAAAATGTTTAACAGCCACATTAGTTTTCATACTAAAATGTAAGGCAATATATATGCATAATAGTTTCTTTTATAATATACGGCACGATGCTCATTCCTATAGAGATATGCTATTTATAGAGTAATTTATAATAACTGTTTCTATAAATTGTAGCGTTTAGCACATAACTCTCTAACAAGTCTTCGCAACCCAAAGCTTTCGATTTATATCCAGTTTTCCACTGACGACCGACCACGTCCACCTGATTTCAAATGATTTGAATAAAGCGTCTCATGTAATTAGTCTTACATAAGCAGATACATTGTATGCGCTAGAGTCAGACCCGTGATATGACACTGAAGAAAAAATGTCAGAAAATTGATTTGCATAGCGAATTATGTTTTGATATATAAAATAAAAGAAAAGAAATAGACTAAAAATTTGATTTTTTCAATGTAATTCAGTCATTTAGGTTATCAACTAGAGTTAGGAAATTTTACTGCGGGTAAGGATCGTCATCAAATTTTCCTAAGATTTATATTTACAAAATCGGTTAAGAATAAAAATATAAACATGCTTAATACGTTTTACAAACTGTGACACCATCATGTGTGTGTAAACCATCTAAGTGTAGTCAAAAGCAAATCATTGATAAAAAATTAAACCAGTATTACCAGGAAATTATGTGGAAAAAATAAAACATTAAGAATTCTCAAGTAATACTTCTTAATTCATCTATAAACATCTATTTTATCTTTTAGTTGGCAAAGCATCGTTAACAGGTAGGAAATTGTAGTTATTTAGGAATTATTGCCGTTTACTATTATTACTCGTCAATTTTCTTCTACTGTTTTGGTATTATTATTAGTTTTAGTCTTAATGGCAATCCCTATAAGAACGCCAATGGCACAAGAGTGGCCTCTACAGGAAATTGGACACTGCGGGATACAGTCCGAAAATTATGTTGAAAAAAGCTTAGGTACTGAATGTTAGTATACTGTGGTGGTGAGGAGAAAACGCGATCATATGCCGCATGCGCCGCAGATGTCCCTGTAACAAGAGCGGAGTATCTAAATTCCGCGCGACGAGCGAACGTGCGCGCGCGCCGCCTCGGTGAAATCATTAGGGGTGGCCAACATTTACTTACTGTTCAGTATTCACTATGAGTATAGAGAAGTACCGTTTTACACTCACAGAGTTCTATTAGGGTGTTTCTAAGAAGCGACTTAATTCGTATAATATTATAAGTACGCGTGATAAGCGCGTACGATAAGTAAGTTAACAAGAATGTATGTAAGTGTAATGTGTGTAGCTGTGTAGTATTTTATAACTAATTAAATATGCAATATTTATCTAATTATATTTTTGTTTTGTTACAGGTAATGCAAAAACCCATCTATCACAAAATTGTAGAGCAGGAGTCTCGTTGTGGCTCAAAATACACGTTAGTTTATACTCGTATGGTGAGATTATTCTGAAACCCATTCTTTTTCATATCATTACATATTTTTATCATCACAATTAGGTTCAATAAAATTTTATAGAAAAAAAACACTTTATCTACTGTAATCTTAATTATTTAAAAAAAAAACAATCTTATTTATAGCCCTCAATCTGTCTAATCCTATAATCATAAGGCTATGCAGAACATCTATACTAGTAGACAGGGACGTGTTCTGTTAATAAAAATACATTATTGACGGCTTTTACTATCACAGATTTTTTTCTGTTTGTGCGAACAGCATCATTATTCGACGCCATACAGTCAAATTACTCATCAAATTTTACAGCAGTAAATAAGAAAACCGATTATAAAGCTGCAAAAAGCGTATCCGCACGCCCATTCATAAATTAACAGGCAAATAATTGTAGCGTTAATCATAAATTAAGGATATCGATTAGCATGAATTAATGAATGAGAATTTATACGCGTTTTTAACGGTCAATTTATAATGGATTGTTCGCCGCCCCGGATGGTTGCGTACCTCTGGCTGGTTTCTCTTGAACCAGTCCGACTGGGCTTGCAGCGATATAATATTATGTATCGGTAAAATATCGGCTAGGTAATCGTAATTAACGATGGTATCCTGTGAAATGAAATTATGTCGACAAGTCGATCAAATAAAAACTCAAATTAATAAATAACGTTTTTTTCTACTTAAATGTGACAAATTCTAAACAGTATCAACTTAAATACTAATTTTAATTGTAGATGCGCCTTCTCTCTATTTTATAAAAGTACTATAAACATTTGTTTCAATATTCGGTTAGTCTGTAGAAGCGATTTGTTTGATAGAAGCTTCCACTATCGTTTTTCACTTGCTTCTGCCACTTGCTTTACGTGGTCAGTCGGTAACAAGATATTTCCATATTTTCCTCCTACCATATTTTCGATTGATATGAAGAGGGTTTGCTACACTGGTTGTGAAAAAAATAACACTGTCGTTTTAAAATATAAATCATAAGTATACCAACGGTAAATATTTTTTACTTATACTTTTTTATATTATTTTAACACCTACAAAATAAAACTCACCGGTAGGTCTCAAGTTCTTCAAAATAAATTAAGGGAAAGTTACTCCATAATATTGACGGGGCACACTTTTTGCGCAAATTGGAGTATCGTGCCCACCCCTTGAAATAACATCACGACCAATTTATCCTGACCCTCGACGCATTCACATGAACAATTTACAAAATTATACAAATTTTTCGACAGAGCTGAGTTCTGGATAAACTGGGCGGGGGTAATGATCTTCTTGCGTGTGGTCCGAAAAACTTCCGAGTAAGAATATCGAATCCGATTTTATGAATACAATTACACCACGGTCGATAACGGCGAATTAACATGCTAATGATCTAACTTCAATCAGCAATTAACTAAGCAAAAAACTTTAACAAATTACGTGCCAATTAGAGGCGAATTCAAATTAGGTATGTTGATCATTTAATTGCGCATTTCTATGTCGATGAAATGGTTGTTATTTTGTGTAAAAGTCGGCATCTTGAGTTATATTGTTGAAATGTTACTTTTTTTAAACATTTATTTTTAGTTGCGCAATCTCACTTTGCATTCCCATTTAAGTTCAAATTATTGTTGTAAATGCAAATTCCATTAAGGTATATTGATCAAGACCGTAACTGTTTTTTTTATATTGATACTAACGGTCGAGGTAAATAATATATAGCCAATAGCACTCAGGGATCAAGTACATATCAAACGGTGAAAGTCTTTTGAAGTCGATCCACTAGTGCTTGAGATTAGCGCGTTCAAAAAAACCGCTTCAACTTTATAAAATTAGTATAGCTATCGATGCTGAAGTAAATACTGTTATTCGGTGCAAAAATTGCCATCCTCGCTTGTGTTGAAATGTAAAAATATCCATCGTACTCGGTTGATAATATTATGTTTTCGCCAATTTGATTCACTCAAAGGAATTATAATATTATCAAGTATCGATAAAATGGTTGTTATTTTATGTAAACAACATTTCGCGTTATATACGAATGTGCTCAATGTAGATAGATGTAACCTCGCATTGTAGAAGCGTACAAGTTCACTTGTTTGTGACTAAATAAAGAGTGGATTCACCGTTAATGGTCACTGATGTCTTCGGTGCATATCGTATTAGATAGCGCATACTAGTTTTACGGGCTATGGACAGTCTTTATTTTTATCGATATGACACTAGGTACACGTAATTTAATACCTTAATTTTATTAAAGAATATAATTTACAAATAATAGATTTTAGATAGATAGAAACAGTTTATTGTGACACAAAAGAAATTAAAATATTACATATAATTACTTATTAACTAGTGCCACAAGTTACTTTACTTACTCTATATTTATTTAAATTTGTAACGATTTTTTATATTTAATTTGTATGTATAACGTATAACTAGCGCTCCGCCCCGGCTTCGCCCGTGGTACAAAAGATCACGTACATATTATCCAACGGTGAACGATTATTTTAAATCATTCCAGTAATTCCTGAGATTAGCGCCTTCAAACAAAAAACCTCTTTACCTTATTAGTAGGTATAGAATATACAGGATACAGAACGTACATATACATACCACGCTATAAGAAATAGATATGTTTTACTAAATGATCATATAGAAATCACCAATATTTTTTATAGCTTTGTTTACTTGTTAAGTTCAATAAAGAGTTAATCTATGTAACTATATATACAAATAACTATGTATGTGTAGGTTATGTGTAAGTTATGAGATTGCATCCGTACCATTGCTACTACAATGTCATTGAACGAATCTGGGCTCATGTCAAAGCCTATGCCGCCGAACATAACACATCTCCACCATTTACGGCTAAAAAAATACTTATGAAAAGGTTTCGTATTATATCGATAATAATTATAGATACAACAGTCCCATCCCTCGGAATTAGTGCACAGTTGCAGAAGCCGGTCGTATGTGCAAAACAGGTGTGAGGTCGCGGCCAGTAAGGTATTAACGACGTCTGCCAGGTTCAATACTATCAGAGAAAGTCCTAGAACAAACAAGATATTAAACGTAAGTTTACAATGTTAGTAGTTTATAGAACTAGATATATGACCCTGAAATATTTTAATGTAATTAATACAACATAAATTGTATTCTATCTTTATTTGGTAAAAAGTACTTACTTTAACTAGTGCTACTAAACACATTAAAATCGATTATTAATTAACCGTAATCGAATTCACTCCTAACCACTCTACATTTCTATCGAGTTCACTCAATTATTTCTTCTTTTATCTGGAGGTATCTCAATAAAAACATCCTACACAATAAATCGTCGATGCTCTACATCGCATCCGGTGCGCGTAACGAGGAGCATTAAACGATTATTTCGTAACAACTTGACGGCTACTTGAAATTTTTAGTGATTCGTATTGGATTATTAAATAATAGAACCTTTCTTCAAATAACTACGACTCCAAGAGAAAACCTGACTGACTCATTTGTTTCTCTTCTTTTAACTGACGTCACATTTTTGTGCTACAAAATTGATATCGCTTTGGTCAAGCCTAAACTTCAAGTGGATCTTTGGAAATATAATAAACGTCGCTTTTTAATAGAGTGATTAACTAGCAATTGGGATGCTTACTAATAAACAAAGGTACTAAGCCTTTGTTTTTTTTTCATTTGTCACTTTTTTTTCCAAAACACTGACGGTAAATTTTACAGTTTAGTTTTGAGTACAATGTTTTCATAATCTAATTTACAAATGGAACTTGAAAGACAAAAGCTAAGAGATATGTTTTAAGCTATCAAGGTTAGTCACCTCACTAGTATTATCAATAAAAGGATATTTAGAGTGGCTAAATCGTTGGACGACTCCACGATGTTTTGATTTATGCATCATATTTACAGATTTTACCTGTAAATAATTATAATCATATTTTATTACTAACACTTGTTCCACGTCATTAATTTGTATGTTAAAACATATTCATTTTAATAACATACTAATACATAATAATTATCATACATTGTATGGTGGTATAAATAAAAATCTATAAAAAATATCACAATCACATATCTAAAATAACTCGTAATTAGGGATCTAAATCATCTCAGAATCATCATATCCAGAGTTTCGAGCAAAACGTCAATAGGCTTGTTTCCACTAAGAACGAATCGGATGGATTAGAGGTTCTTACTATTGATTAAGATATATAGATTAACAAAAATAAAACAGTTTATCAAAATAAGTAAAGATGATTAATATTTTTAGAAAAGAAAATCTTTAAAAATAGGCACTGAGTCACGTGACAGTGAACGCCAATCAGAGAATGTGACGTCACGCCGTGCTATACATCACTTGACATTACTAATGTTGTTGACATTTTCATAGAACTAATATTATTATTTTTTATTTTTATTTATTCTTCGCCATGGATACTAGTTCTTCAGCCGCTTTACTGAACTAGTTTGTTATTGTTTTAACAATATTCTTGAGGAAAATTTTCAGTTTTTTTTTACATTTACATTACTAAGATTATACTGTGTCAAATACTTTCATCAAAATGATCTTCACAAAAGTACATTCTTGATTTAATGGCCATCATTCCTCCTCGCAAGAGTTTGCCACTTTTTTCGTATTTGTGGATCGTTTGGAACATAGATGATTAATTTGTGTGGCGTATTTATACTTGTGCTTGTACACTAGGGCACTATGCAGTTCTTGTAATGCGAGGGATTCGTTTTAAATTAAAAACATTGACAACGTCCATACACAAACACATATGTTTGCCACGGCGTGACGTCATTCAAGACGCCATGACAGTCTGGAGCGTTTTTGTGCAGAAATTTGTTTGATTTTTTGAAATGCAAAATACATATTGTAAATGTAAGTATTTTTCAAAAATATAGATGTTTCGGAATAATATAAACGTCAAACTATATTATAAACCAATTTTTTAAATTGAGTACACAAGCCTATTCTAACCACATAACTATTTGAACTTTTATACGGAACACCATAACCCATTATTACCTCTCGCTTGACCGATACATTTTTAATTTACTCAAACAGGAAGACGGCCGGTTCGAAATATTAATTAGCTACATTACAGAACCATCAGAGCCCGAATCAGCGGTCTATTTGATACTCTCATTATATAGCCTACATGACTCTTGATAAACTGATCATTTAATAGATTACTGTTTTGATAAGGGATACCAGTAGCCGGATATTTTAGTGATGGCTATAAAATAAAGTAGATTTATTGATGGCAGGCACCCGCTGTCAATTTTAGATTTAAAGGTAATTAGTCAGAATAACAAAGATAACTTAATCTATGTACGAGTATTCCAAGCCTGAGAATAATCTGTAAGTAACTCCAGGAAACAACGTACTTATTCGTGTTTGGTTCATTCTGATTTGTTGCGAGTTGTCTTTGCATAACTGTAAATTCCTTTAATAGGATTGATTTTTTTCACGATATTCTATTGTTTCGTTCATTATTTGCAGCCTACCTGGTTCAACTGAGGGCATAGATGATATGGGGCATGTTTTTGTGTGACTAGTATTAAAATTACTCAGAGCAATCTCCACGCTATGTAAAACTAATGTGATGTACTACTACTGTGATGACAAGATGATTGTTTTGTTAAACAATCAAGTATTGTACCAATTCCGGAATCCTTGAAGTGAAGTAAATATGGATTCCATGTCTTCCATGAAATCCATATTTACTTGTCTCCATGTCTTTTTGATATTTAGATTTTCTTAGCCTTTTTCTGGATTCGGTTATTGTTAAACTTGTAAGCAAAAATAGGTATACATATACACACAAAATGTATGTATACATATACACACAAGTATCTGTGTATTTTCGTTGCAACACAAAAAATAGAATCAAAACAGAAGATAACTGTTAGAGTGCCAATTTTTTTCATGAATTTCATGAATAAATCTCGTAGAATTCAGAAAGTGAATGCATCTTAAGATATTAAGAAAAGATTCAACATTAAGGATCTACCTACATACACATCTGTATGTACACCAAACAACTGAATACACATTATCACTAATAGTGGGATCTTGTAGTGAATAACCGTGATAGCCTAAACAGTGTTTGTATAAATATTTACGCTTCTAGCGAGTAGCCGGCCGAATCAATAGCGTCGGCGCACGCGCATCGGAAGCAACCGCCCGCCCCCACGCTATTGTGTTCTCACTATACTTACTAATCTGTCGGTGTACAAGACGGACTTACTAAGGATTTCCGATTTAGATTTGAAACTAATTCATATGAAATACATAATAAAGAAACCAAATATTTGAATATCAAAAAAAAAAAATGTATAGAATTTTGTACAATGAGTTTAACTGAGAATAAAATGATTATTAAATATTATATGACTAACTCACAAGCTTGCTGTTGAGACTAAAACTAAACGTATGCTCGGATCTTTAAACATAAAAATAAATGACTAGATGACATGATAATCAACTTTAGTTATTTTATTAGTTAAGCCAGTTGAACTCTTTGGCATATTTTTTCACGCTACCTATAATATAGGAAAATATTTTTACAATTGACTAAGCTCATGAATGTTTTGTAACTCATTGAAATGAATAAGCAATAATTTTACTTTCGATTGATTGATTTTAGAGAAATGGACAAAATGTACCAACGTAACTATTATCAAGAATCTAGAAGCTCTAATCTAATTAAATGCGCCTTTGCGTTCTGTGAAAACTGATATTAAAGACGGACAAACGGTAAGGTCCGGGAAAGTCCATTATTGCCGCGATGATTTCTAATAGATATCCATTCTCTTAAGAAATGCTACTTGGGAACTGTTTATTCGATCTCAAGGCTTTAATTGTTCACAGTTGGTTCATTCAAAGCTGTTTAATGTTTATCTTCAATTGACTTTACGGCAGTTCTCAGTTAACTTTGGAAACCACGAGTTTAGAGTCTACAAATACGTAGATTTAAACTATTTTAGCATATTTTAAGGCTACAAAATTGTTTACTGTTAAGACAACATAACTAGATTTAACATTTCGTTGATATATAACTGTTATTTTTCGGTCTTAAAGAAGTTTTAGCGTATTCAATGTAAATACTTCTGTACTCAGCTTCATACTAAACGCAAACTACAGATGATAATAATACATAACTGTTGTTTCTGATCACCAGTGCTTCACGTTTTTACTCGCATAGTTTCTGGTCCCCAAATTTTATCGCGATAAAAAGTAGCCCTACAGTAATATTGGATGGACATTAAACACTGAGAATTAGGTTAAGTGGCGCTACAAGAAGACGTGGTTGACAAGCGCAGTAGTAATTTCAGGTCTTCGTATTGAAATAGCTGTGCAGTAGCGTGCAATTATGGCCAGACGTGCTATTTTTTATTTTTTATGTTTAATGAATAGTGACGAGACGAGTACGACATGTGCCTGATGGTAAGCAACATGCCTGCCACATAACAGTACAATGACACGCAGCTACATGAAGAGTCCAAATCATTAGCACTGCACTGACCTATTTAACATCAAGCGCGTGAATTACTGTCCCGTTACTATATATCATTAAAATAACAATATTTAGCTCATCTTGAATCACCACACTCACCAGTCTTATACCCCGAAACCCCAAATCATACAATCATAAGTATTATTACCGCACTTGACCACATGTATTACAAAAATGTAAGTCATTCTCGGCCAATTAAGCCGACATTGAGTGACTCGTTGCACAATACCGAAGGCGATTCAGGATTATCGAAGGCTCCGAAGGTTTCGAAAGTAATCATCCGTGTAGGTAAAATTCGAAGGGATTGTTACGAGGTTCTGGGTGGGTTTGTGTATTAAACTGGGTTGAAATACGCCGAAATTATGCTTTGTTTGATTTTAGAAAAGCCATTATTACTTATAGTAAGTATATCTTTCTTATTTTTTAAACGTCATATGGCTCATCGTTTTGATTGTTTTTTTTTCTTAAAGGATTTGGTAGTTGGAAACTTGTTGGTAGGAGTTAGTTGGCCAGTTTTAGTATCATAGTTACGTCTATTTTCTAATTTGTTTTTATATTTGTGTCTCTGTGTTATAATTATCTGAAATAATGTAGGTGTATTACTTTTATTATTTATTCCAATTTAAAGCGGGTCTTTCCTATTCGGACTCTAGAGCTAAACTAGGACCATTTAACTTAATTGTGCTTATAATAAAGTAGCCAAGTGCGAGTTGGGCTCGCTCATGAAGGGTTCCGTTGCAGCATGTAACATAATATACATAGTACACATAGTTCTTGTAGTTCGTTGTAACTTTGATCGAAGTTTCAATAATAGTGTATTTATGACGTACTAAAAAAAAACTACACATCAGATCGAGTTCAAACTCATATATTGTTCATATATTTTTTTTAGATTTTTCAATTTCTTACTTTAGAAGTTAGAGGGGGGGACACACATTTTACCACTTTGGAAGTGTCTCTCGCGCAAATTATTCAGTGTAGACGAAAATTATTTTAGAAACTTCAACATCATTTTTAAAGACCTATCGATAGACACCCCACACGTGTAGGTTTGATGAATTTTTTTTTTATGATTTTCAGTTCTCAGTATGGGGGGCAACCCTAATTTATCTTTTTTTTAAATTTTTTTGTTCAAATCTTAATGCGGTTCACAGAATACATCTACTTACCAAGTTTCAACAGTGTAGTTTTCATAGTTTCGGCAAAAAGTGGCTGTGACATACGGACGGACAGACAGACAGATAGACAGACAGACAGACAGACATGACGAATCTATAAGGGTTCCGTTTTTACGTTTTACGGAACCCTAAAAAAATATGATTAAGATATTAATATCAGTTGTTTCTTGTTGCAAGCTTCACATTACATAATAATGAGTACATACTAGAATATAAAAAATGCCTTTAAAATAATGATTTTAGAGCTTCTTTAAGAGCTTGATAACCTCTTCCCGGAATCTCCATTACTCACTAGAGCACCGTTTAAAAGTACAGAGCTCGTGACTGATAAACAAGTTACGTATTACGTTGATTAATTAAAAAGCTATTTAAACGCCGAGGCGACTTCAATACCGTTTTTTGTACCTGCGTAATGAGGCCCATAGCCGGCATGTTCGCTCCGGAATCGCATTGATTTTGCGATCGCAAGTGCGAACGGTCACTTCTTCAGTTACACCAATTTGGGACATAAAATGTCTTCACACTTTACAAAATGTTACTTTGCTAAAATTAAAATAATAAAAACTTTTTTGCTCCAAACTTTGTTGTTTTACTGTTCCAGTAAGAAGCTTAATGATAATTAACTGACCACTTTTAAAATTGACACATCAAAACCAAATCTGAAACAGACGAGAACCTTTAGAGAGCAAAGTGATAGTAGATATAGATACAAATGATTCTGGTTATACTTATATTAGATTCTGATTGTAGTTGTCGAACTCTCTGCACAAATACCACACCTTCGTCAGTTAATCTACCGCCTAGCAGTAATGAGTAAACATTGCTGTATTCCGGGGAAAGCTTTTCAAACTAAATCATTTTATACCTCTGGTTAAGCATTGCGGTACAATGCTAGACAATAATTAGAATTTTTCAAGTTCAAATAGCTGCGTCGTATTTTGCCATAAATGTATTGCTTACCATCAAGCGTACGGTTTGCTCGTCCCGCTACTCTATAGTAGAAACTAGTGTAAGTACAAGGTAACTAAATGGTACAGTAACAGCTCCAGCCACCACTTACTTCATTTCAACAAATAGTGCAAATTTAAGCACCTTCGTTTTCATTAGATTTAGTCTTACACATAGTGATTAAATTTTAAAGTTTAATATGATATCTTTCATCTTTCGCAAAACTTAAATACCCTTTTTTTATACATACTACTTTTTAAGAAAGTTTTTTTTTAATAAAGAGTGACGAGGCTAGCAGGACATGTGCCGGATGGTAAGCAACACGCCTGCCACATAACAGCACAGTGACACCCAGCTATTGGAACATACAGAGTCCAAATCATTACCAAGCACTGCACTGTGCTCGTCACCCAGATAAGATGTTATATCTCTAGGCCCTGTAATTTCACTGAAAACATTGCCCTTCAAACCGGAACACAGTATTGTTTGCACATTACTGCTTGGCAGTAGAATAACTGGCAAAGGTGTGGTACTTCCCCAGGCGGACTCTGACAAGAGTCTTACCACTACAGAACTAAAAAAGAAAGAAAAGAAAAGTAAAAAGAAATCAAAAGTTAATGTCTTCTGTAAATAAACTTGATATAGATTTTTAGAAAAATAATTGAAATTTACACTTATTTATAAAGCACAGTATCTAAACGTTTTACTTCGATTCAACAGCACCGCGATGAATTGATACTACATTCATTGGCCGGATTCTCTATCGCGGTAAATCTGATCGGAGAGTAAGATTAAATTTGGCCCGATTTGTATAAGTTCGCTATTTTGTCCTTCTATGGGCGAAATGGTGATTACTTTGGGTTAGCATTCGTATAATCAACTGAGCTTAATGCTCGAATGACATGTGATAGAGATCGCAAACTGCAAATAAATGCACTGGGCAAAGCTGATCTATACCAATTGGTTTAGATTTATTCCTATCTGAGCAATAAAAACTACTTTGTATAATTGAGATCTTCTGGTTTTTCCACATTCATTTTGAAAAAAAAGCATATTTCGTGCATTGACAAATAAATACTTGATAGAAATAAGGTTGTGGTCTACGATTTTGTGACGAGTTAGAAAATACCTATCATTAGTATTTACTTCACTACCAGTAAAAACACTACTAGGTACTATGTAAAATGTGTGGAATCTAATGATGATAACTTCTAATTTACGTTAAGTAGAAAAGTGAATCAGTGACAGAAGAGCCTTTAATAAAGGTTAGTGATTTATAAGTTCACAGTTTGAATAATTCTTCTAAATAATGCTAAAATGTACATTTTCTGCTCAGTCTATTTAATTTAATACAAAAATGTTTTGTCACAGTCTTCGCATAAAAAAAGCAAAATGTTATATCGATAAGACAGTGTTACGAAACTTCTGCCACTTTGTCACATCACTGTCATTTCGCTTGACAGGTCGATCGTGGAACTAATGTCATGTGTATTGAATGTTCAATGCTCATCGATATCAAATGTCTAAAGTACCACGAAAATATATATACCAATGCAGAATACGTCAGAAGTATAACTTTGAATCAGCAAAACGGGCTTATAGAATGGGATTAAATTATACAATATTAAAATATTGGTGGACAAAAATATATATATAAATTTAATTTAATTAAGTATACATTTTAAGTCAGTTATGATGATTAAGTCTTCTCTAACAAATAGATAGTCTTTAACAATAACAATTTTTAATGCTATTACAAAACAATTTATCCGAATAAATATAAAGCCATCGCAACAAAATGTTCAGTGGTTCGAAACTGATATGTTATAAATCTAAAATAAAACTGTTCGTCATGAAGAATACAAAGCCTCCTTTGCAGATTTAGGAAAAAAAACCGTATGTTCAGGCAATTAAAGCATTGGTCTTGAATATTACCGAGTTTTAAAAAAACGGGTACATATTTATGTAATCCATACCTTTAGATAGTTAACAGTTTCAGAGTGCTTATTCTGTTTATTTTTTCTCTCGTTCGCCTGTCAATATCATCTTCGAGATCTGCGAGACATTTCACAGAATGCCAAGGTCCGTATCGTGGGCAGTCCATTGTAGACTCTCATTGTTAAAATTCGATATATCACACCTATCATTGTGCCACTGTTATAAATGCTGTCTGCATATGAAAGGTGCTTCTGATGCAAAACTAGTTCTAGAACCTAAGTGTTTTTATGTGTAACGAATTAGTCATAGTACACTAGATTGTCTAGACTGCTTAGCGGAAGTCTTATTATGGCCTGACAGAGTCATTAATTTTGCAAGAAAACAATATATTTAGGAGTTTGGTGCAGAAGTGGCGTTGTTTTAATTTATTGTGACATTTCTAATTGGTTATCAAGATTTTAAAGATTCTAATATTCAGACACGTGACATTTAGCTTTTGTTAATGTTAAGCTCTAAAACGATTAATTGAGACAGAAGATTAATTAAATACTTATGTAGCAAGATGAACGTGATACATTTAATTTATTAAATCTAAAATGCAAACAGCTAATGTCACTGCAAACTTCAAACGCCCAGTGTTTGTAAAAAAAATACTCACCAGAGATTTACACACACACTTTTCTCTAACATAAACAAAATGTTAAAATTCTCCATTTGTGTCAGTGGAAAATTAATCATAGGCATTGCTACCGACAAAACCAGAACAAAAGTATTTTCCAGAGCAAGTAATGTTCCGCACTACGCCACCTGTCATTACCGTATCGACGCATAGAGATCTTGACCTCTAATGCAGCTGGTAAACAGACATTACGACCTGCACATTGAATGGGCTTGAATAGGACCTGAATTGTGCTAGATCGATCCTAATGACAGTCCACTGGTCTAGCGCTATGGTAGAAGGTCGATTACTAGCAGTTTTGTAGAATGGAACTGAATGGCGTGGCAGTAATTAGACATACCGTGTGGCAAATACGAGTCCCTCGATTTATAAATAATTATCGTACCAGTACGAGTGTCATTCATATTTTAAACTTTAATAAGATTAACGTAAATAAATAATTTTCTCATGTACACCATCATCCCACGTGAACGCCGGTAACGGGATAAAAGTCTACCTGTTTAATCCAGGTTGTGTATTTACTACGGAGTCGACTTCATTCAAATCCAATTAACTCATACAAAGATACGCGACAGCAAACAAACACACCCAAAATTATATTATTAGATGTTATACATTGGTGTGATTTACATGATGTATAGCCATAATTCTAAGTATGTTGCGTATATTATTTGAAGCCTGTTGGCGGCTTAACTCCAAAACAAATAAAAATTTTGATATAAAATGTTTCCTACGTAATTAAATAAATCAGTATCTACTAGACATTTTACGTGAACCGCAACTCTTTTCCTCATTTCAAAACCACACAATTTAATTGGTCACAAATGTAAGGGACCTTGGAACTTGCTAATTTCTTTAATGTTTATACTTTTTACATACCTATAAATTATAATTTGGCGGAAACGATTTTTAAGATTATTACAAATAACAGTCTTGTAGCTCGTTCTAGTGAGCTTTAAAAAAATATTAAATTACTTTAGCCTCAACATAGCGACTGTTTGTCTTAGGACATTGCTACAGATTACTACAGATGCAATAATAGGTCGTAATTACGCTAATGGCCGATACAAGCGTATTGAGCCATTTACATACATGTCCCATATTCCGACCACGACTGAGGTCTCGTATGCTAATGGACTAGTTTTATGCTAGACGCAGGAAAGTTGTGGTAAGTAGATTAAAGTTGATATTATATATTATTGGACGCGATCAGATACGTCGCTTCACTGTTTTAGCATCGACTTCAATATTTGTGTTGGCCGATAGAATCGATGGAACTTCTAAAGGCCGATTTAAACCGAACATAGAGCTAGAGCTGGAACAAGAGCATTCTTTCTCGATCTTTTAGTGTAAACGAAAGATCGTTCTTAGCGTTTTTCATATTATAAATTCCATAGAATCTCTGCGAACGCAAACAAAACAACGAAAGAATGCTCGACGTTTACACCAAATGAATTTGATACAGTGGGCATAGAATGAGCATTCGCTCGTCTGATGTAAATCGGCCTCAAGTCAAACGTCAGAATCGAGCGTTACGTACGTAGAACTAGAGTTAAGCCTTAGGACAAGGGAGTCAGAACGTACATTTTAACATTTAAAAACGATACAATTGAAAAACTAGCAACCGACTTCAAATTGAAATTAAAATTCACGTACTCGACAAATTTTAGTATTAGTAATTTGTGAAACTAAAATTTTGTGGCAGGACAACTAAAAGCTCTGATCCAATGAAAAAATAACGAGGTTTTAGGGTACTTATACAAAAATATAGTTAGTGTTTACAATTTTTGTTTATTTTCCCAAAACTACTCTATCGATTGCGATAAAATATAAATTTCTATTCACAATAAATTGGTGGATAAAAACTTCCCCGAAGAATTTATGCAAATTTATATATAAAAACTAGCTGACCCCGCAAACGTTGTTGTGCCATATAAATAAAGGTATGAAAAATAGCTAGTAGCCGATTCTCAGACCTACTGAATATGCATATAAATTTTGGTTAAAATCAGTAAAGCCGTTTCGGAGGAGTAAGGAAACAAACACTGTGACACGAGAATTTTATATATAAGAAGATATAAAATTGCGACTCATCCTTATTTGTTCGGTTCGGTTCGTAATCGAGACAGTTTAGCTTTACATCCAGTGGCTTCTATATTTACCATACGTACCTTTACTATTTGTATTCTCTGGTTCGTGTTTCAACTCATTGAACACAAAGTGAAAGGATGATAAATTATTGACATTTTCACGACCAGATTGGTACAGAACAAGTTCATAAAAATTAAGTTATGTACCACAACATGTATTTTCTTGTGAGCTCAAGATAATTTAATCAAGGGAATTATTTCATAAAAATTATCGCTTAAAAATGAGCCGATAAACAAGATCATCAACGGAAAGGTCAACTGTACTTGTTTGCGATTACCGTTATTGAAGATGACATCATAACTCATGAGGAGACTAAAATTGATAATTTAGCTCCATACTTAAAAAGTTAAAAGCTTCTTGAATACTTAAAATCTGTTTTGATATATTACAAAATGATGTATTAATTTTCATTCATAGGTGGACTGTAACCTGATATTTCACAGAAAGAATGCGCGCTCGCAATCTTCTCCCGATAAATAGCTGTTTGAGTCGCACATTTGTATTTGCTAGTTAAATTACCGTCTTTTATAACTAATCAATACTAATGAATTGTTTGATGGTTTAAGAGTTTTTTTTTAATTACTAGCCTTGTTTCTTTCCCAGCTATATTTTAAAGATCAGTTTAGATTTATGAGTTGCTGTTATGTATTATCTTGTTGAAAGTGCCATATTTTTGTCTTATATGTTTGATAAACTCTCCTCATTATTTTCTTTTAGCACCCAAACTTACTATTTTCGATAACTAGAACATACATAATTATAATTCTAAGTTTGACTTTGTTTTCTCGAAATCAATCTTTGTATATGGGCGTACCAAATGCGACCTTCAAACAAAAAATCTACTTGAGATATCTCGTCAGATAATCTGATAAAAGACTACACAAAAATTTGTTACACGTAACGCATCTAAGTATCTTTATATCTTACCTTGGGGAGATCTTGGCCACTTTGATACGAAGCCAAACGATACAAATGACTGTAATCATCGTCGCATGCGCAGCTCTAGCATTTCATAGCTGCACGGGTGTCATTACGTACATGTTATCCATATAACTGGTGTTTAGTGTTTGGAACAGGTGTTCATGTTTTTATTGCTTACGTAAACTAGAATTATCATTTTCTTCAGCCTACATCATAAAGCTAACTGAGGACACTAGTTGCTTTGATTCTAAGTTTTTATTTTAACAGTAATACGTTTACACTCGATTGCCATCTCGCTTGATTTTAAGCAACGATGCGGTCTACAACGGAGCGTGCTTACTTTGTACAAACCGATTCACTATTGACTTGAAGATACTAAGATGTTGTATCCATCTGGAAAAACTCACTCGTGCAACGCATTTTACAGTCCAAACGTTCTTATCAGAAAAGTAGAGTCAAATCAATAAAACATCGTAAAGTCGCACTCAACTGTAATGATACACATTAAATATAATAACACATAGTGATATGAGCTGTTATGAACTTGCATCAAAGGAGGGGTCAACCTTGCTCGAGATCTTGTCACGATTAACATCGTTGCTATGGATTTACGATACGTGGTGTCGAAGCTTTGATATTATACATTTATTATTTATCTGTCAATACAATAAGAACACATTATTTCACAATAACAAATTAGCAGCATCGTATTAGCTGTTTTTTAGGTTACTTAATCAACATACTGTAATAAACGTCTAATTAACAATCAATTTAAAAAAAACTTTACCTAATGAAACTAAATACATAACATGACAAATAAAAAAATTGCCTGATTGACATTTGATCCTGGAGATGACGATCGCGGTGTTATTATCTGTTTGTGTAATTTATATACATATATTTAAATTATATTTTACATGTGTTTAAACGAGTATTTATACGACTAGCAGCTCCCACTTACCGTTCACGGCATATAGTTTCCATTCTCATACATTTCCTGTGAAAAAAATGTCGTATGTGTCATTGCACACTATTTAATCTTATATCTTTTCTCATCTCATCGAAATATCAGGGACGGGCTACACCATGGAACTGCTAAAAGTTCCGCAATTAATATATATAGGTGCAAGGAACAACTGCGATGGTTAAAAATATGTCAAGCAAATAATATTTGCCTAAAATGGCCTAATTAAGTGTTTTTGAAAAAGGACAAAAGCAGATATAGTTCAATACATCAAGTATTACATCATAGGAATAATTAGACAAGACACATGAGTAGGTACAATGTACCTTAATAACCGGTATATGGATCGTTAGTGCCTTAATAGGGTCAGATCGGCGCTGAATCCTCCACAACAATGTTAACTGCTTGATTACCATAACGTAGACATTATAATGTATGTTATAACTGGAACATGTGGAAGGTCGAGCTATTTCTAGGACCTCCATCATTTCATGGAATCCGACGCAAGTATGATTTTGATTTAGTAATAAAAATGTTTTTCAGGGAGTAATATACGAAGACAAGAAAGAGATCCGGACAGGAATAAATATTACTGACATCACCTCGACGTCACTGATGATAGGAAGTGTTCCAATTTTTTTTCAAAATTTTGTAATATAAATTCACTCTTCTAAATATAGTAGTTTATCTTTATTTTTCTCTTCAAAGCAGACAAAAATGTAACATATTTTTAATAGGTCAGTTTCTTGAAGATTATTTTTTTCTGTTTTTAATATGGCTTAGCAGTGGTAACAATAAGTGCACTATATGTGTGGAATACACACTGTTGATATCAAATCAATGTACCAAATCAAATATAAAGCTGTTTTCCAATTCAAACCCAGCACCTTAAAAATGTGGTCACTTTAGCGTATGACTATCATTTCTCCAGCTCTATGCTTTGAAGAGACGCAGAAGAATGCACTTGCGATGGATCAGAACCTGATTTAAGATATTATTTTAGCGCCATAAAACAGACGTACGTCGGCCTTACAAGGCGTCGTAGTGATTGCTGTTGCGATCGACGCATCTTTTGAGATCAGATAAAAAGCTGCAATTGAATGAATTATGCGGAATAGTAAGTGTGAGGAACTGTGGATGACTTGCTGTATAATCAGACTACAATGTATCGATATAATGTTTGGACTATTTTATTACATTTACAATTCACAAAATTATGGTTACAAGTTAAAATAAGTCATTAATACATTTTACGGCATACTTATGCAAGCATGTAAGTAACATGTAGGTACATAAGTATAAATAGTTAGTAAGTTTAAATTAGTAAGTAGACACTGCACCTTCTGCGCTGGACTAAAAAGTCCAACAGGCGGTATGAGTAGTAAGAGCCAATTGAGATCAACTACAATTTTTTTAAAAATCTTTGTTTCTGAAATGGAACAATAAATACCTTCCTAAAATAAAAAGTAAAGTAATGCTTTCTCTTAATTCTAGCTCCCCGAGATATTATATTTGTCGTGGTAGTTTTTATGCAGGCAATATCATACATTTTTCTTTCATCTTTGAAGTTGGTTGATAGTAAGAAAACAGCACCAAACTATGATGAGTCAACGTGCCGAAGAAATATTCGCTACCCCTTCACTTTCTTCAAAATAAATAATAATCTCTTTAGCAGATTATTATGACCGGTATAACACGGAATAATATTTTAGGTACCTACCATAACAAATAATAATCAATACTGGTCATCAATGTTAAAGTCGATGGAATCTTAGTGTGGTAAATAGATAAATTCCTGATAAAATAAACACAAGAGCTACCACACTTTCTCTTGTCAAATATAACTACAAATTATAGTAGGCGTTTGATCTTGTAATAACATAGTAGTCCATATCAATACTTACATGACTGTCAACGCTTAGCGCCACTACCTTGTTACTCTATGAATAATCGAAACTATGGTATAAAAAATAGTATACAGAATTCATCAACCTTAAGCGGTGATCACTACGTATCGACTATCAGAGGGTCTACTAACCAAAACTGTCATAGCTTTGACATTGCTATCTCTTTTCTTTTCGCTTGAAATGATAGAGACAGCATTAGCAAAGCGATAGCCGATTCAGTTAGGCGGTAGAAGCGCGGATGTGAAGTTGTGGGGTACACTTGTCGCATCCGGTTCTATAATCGCAAGGTAATATCGATCGATTTCTCGATATAGATTAATCGATGGACATATTTGGCTAATCGAGAAAACGTCCTGCATTACAACACATTGTATCGAGAGAATGTCGGATATTGATTGGAATTCTTTTAAAAAATTAACAATAAAAATATTGTTTCCAATTGAAATGATATCTGTGCAATCTTGATAATAAAATTAATATCAAATTAATATGTTGCCAATAAATAAATGTTTTTAGATACGAAATTAGGAGCAATATTTAGTTCTTCGTTTTAACTAACTTAGACCATAGGATAACATGACATACATTTTGCTGAGTATTATTTTGATGTTTTGCATAGATGTAATTATTATTTTTACCTTTCGTGGAATATATTTTGATAAATTGGAGGAATTGCATTGACGCTTCTGCCTAAAGGGGACGGTCAAGCTATATTGGACTGAACACCATGAGTGCTACTTACCGATTAAAACCTCCACGGGGTTCTACCATTGCCTCACACGACAGAAACGCAGGGGTAGTACTCTCGCATTCTTCCGCGAAACTGTCGTGGAATTCCAATCCAATCAATATCAACTTAAATGCTCACAAGGATGAGTATAGTCGTATACTTCGCTTTTGTGTGAAAGTAGGTATTATTAAATATAAATTAGCAGCATTTTATTTATATTGATTAATATCATAAAAACGTGTTTTTCTTTTTTGTTAATCAGCTTTATATATATATCAGAACTGCAGTGCTACTCAATAAACTCATTGAACCGCACACATGTTTACAATCCAAATTAATCGAAAGCAGACTGACTCTTCATCGCCCATCAAGGCAATTTAAAATTGCGTCTGTATTAATATTTATTCTTTGTATCCATCATTACTTGCGTAATCAAATTTTAATGGACCTGTAAAGATCTAGCGTAGACCAGTTTATAGAAATTATTTCTCTGTGTGGCATGCGCTAATCATATTATATTGGTTCAGAGCAAACAAGCAACAATTTTATTTTGCATCATAGCCTGCCTACGTCCATCAAACAAGTTTTTAATGGTGACTTTGATTGCAGAGTTGAAGATTTAAGTCAAGTCAAACTGTTCTATACAAAACAGAATAGCTTTCTCAAAAATCTTTTTGGTTCAAGAATGTTGTTTGATTTGAAGAACATAAAACTCGATGCAGCGGCGAAAAAATAGATTTAAAATAAGATTAAAGATATTTGTTAAAAATAGCTAAGCAACCGTGAACTACAAGAATCAGAATCAGAATAATTTATTGTTGAACTGTGTACAAACTAGTTGGTACTAGGTATAACAAGTCTAGGCTTAAACTGTGTAAAGTATTTAAGAAAAGTAGAATTCTATGATAATTTGTGGGTTTTATGGGATTATTGACTGATGTTGGATGGACTCTTTCGAGCCATATCACTGAGACAAACCAATCTCCGAGGGTTTAGCGCAGTATTTAATAGTGATTTCAACGCATTATCAAAATTACTAAGCCAAGAACAGGGGGTCTACCGCCGAACGAAAAATGTCATCGCTTTGATGTTTCTCTCTCTTTTCTTTTCGCTTGAATTGATAGAGACAGGATTAGCAAAGCGATAGCCGATTTAGTTAGGCGGTAGAAGCGCCGGACTAAGCACTATAAGAGTAAGTATATGCGACGGTACATTTTTGTGTATTTAACAACACGACACCGTAAAGTATTTTGGTTATGAGTTGAAATCATTAGTCACTCAAATTCTTTCTTTAATTCAAAAGTCAAGTTCAATAATATTTTTCTTTGTGAAAAGATATTATTACACGAACCCATAGATAAAGTATCTGTTTCTCGGCTGTCTAACATCATTCCGTAAATCCCTTTTAAGATCATGTTATCCGCTATTGCAGTATTTATTAAGGGGAAGTCCAATAAAATCCAATGGAGCGGGCAGTGGTATTGTAGCATTGATAAAAGCGTGACCACCTACGAGCATCATGGTTCTGCGTTGGCGACGCGTGACCTTATCTACGAAACTGAAAACAATATAGACGCGTAAATGTTAGGATGTAGAAATTTCGATTCTGATTGAATTTGCAACTTAAATTAATTTAGTGTAGGTAGTATGGAATAGCTCATTAAAGACTTCTTATTGGCGGCTTATACCGGAAAAGTTCCATGGGGGTGTCTCTTTCTAATTCTGCTCAGACGAAATCGCATGTTAATAGGTATTTAATTATATTTTTTTACTAGCTTTTGCCCGCGGCTTCGCTCGCATTCTGTAAGTCGTTGGCGTAAGGTCTATGGCCTAAGGCGTTTATATGAAATTTTCATCTTCTGTATGCACTTACGTTTTCTTGGAACTTGTATCCCCTAAAATGTCATCCCCTATTTCACCCCCTTAGGGGTAGAATTTCGCAAAACCGCGTCTTAGCGAGCGCTTACGTGCTAAAACGCATCTCCATGCAAAATTTGAGACTCCTAGGACTGAGGTCGTTTCTGAGATTCGGTGATGAGTGACCTTTCGCTTTTATATATATAGATTTATTTACAAAGTAGGTGCGGCTGTCGGTAGCTCAACGTACCTAAGTGTAAGGAAATTCCATTCTAGAATCCCGGAACAGGTTGCGCTTCCCCTCGCAATCAAACAACGATACATCATTTTAATACTGGACGTGTCACCGCAAATCCGAATCTCCAATGCAAATGCTATGCAGTGAATTTAAACTACTCTCTAATGGTGGCCCATAAATTACGGGACAGCCTGTTTTGTTATCTACCCGCGTCTGTATAGGATTTCGTTGAGATTATACCAAGAATACGTAATGAAAATGCATTATTCTGTTGAAACTGTGGTCGCTGGGTTGGGCTAGCGTCGTGCTTTTCGGAAATATCGATACTCAAAATCGTAATTTTACATAAAACACAGACTCTAAAGTGAAATTGTCGATGTGTGAGTACTCACATAAATTACCACACTTACTGCACCCGCAAATTGTGTAGGTTTTTATCTCCATAGAATGTCACCCCACTCATACTAAATATTTATTACAGTAGCTGTCCATGATTAGATAAATATTCAGTAAGGGCTACCTACCGCTTGTACTATTAGATGAACAGTACGCTTAGCTGCTTTTTTATTTTAAAAGGTTTGATTACAAGAAGGTATGTATGTAATAGGTATGTAATTTTAATTGACGTGGATATTTACTAGAGTATCAATAAATTAACACATAACAGTAAAGTTCTGAATCCTGAGGAAATAGCAAGCAACAAAATAAGTTTTTACGATGTATTAAAAATATCGAATAGTTTTCATGAGTAGACATTATTCCCTAGCAATTTTCTGACCACGTCAAAATAAAATTATGATCAATAAAATTACAGTTTTCATAAATATTCAAATAAATAAATAATAATAAATAACTAAATAAACAAATATTGGTGGACAATTAATTAATATTAGCATCAGTTTTAAAACGTATTAAAATGGTGCTAGCTGTAGCTGAATATAAATTAGAAGTAAAAACCTTTTTAAGAACGAGCCTTTGGACGATCATTGAAGACTGTGGCCGGAAATTTGTGATACGAAGCGTGTAAAGAAGCAACTGACAACAAACAAACGATACATCACAATCGAATGCGTGCACAAGACTTCGTGTAAAATCTGACTTTTTTTAAAGTCTATGTTAAGGCGTTGTAGTTTGAAACCAATTACGGATATAATACAGATAATACGCAGTGGTATGCGTTACCTGAGTGGGTTTTTCTAATTATTACAATCTTGCTGTCTGTAACTCGATATTGATTCGTTTTTTTTTCTAGATATAAGCATGCTTGATTGTAGACTGCATCACAGCTTAACATAAGGCGAGATGGTGGTCTAGTACAAATATATTATTTAAAACAAGCTAAAAAATGTTTGTCTGTAAAGTCGGTTTACTGACGATAGAACGTGACAACGTCTTAAGAAAATACTGATGGAATGGTAGCATTTTTCAAAAGAAAATTTAATTTTCATTTGTTTAATAGATTTGTATGTAAAAAGTAATCAGTAGAATTTAGTAATTTTCAATCAAAACAATCCAAAAAAGCTTTTAGATGCCGGGGATCGAACCCGGGGCATTTCACATGCAAAGCGAACGCTCTACCACTGAGCAACATCCCCGCTTGAACTACTGGTCGAAATAATTAATACAACTGTAACAAACATGCGGCGAGGTAACGACCGACGGTAACGCGGTAACGGTACATGACGTCATGTTTTGTGGGCGTGCAGCCGGCTTCATCGAATTATAAGACGTTATCACGTCAAAAAAAGAAATGAATTGAGACATTCATATGTTATGAAATGCTTTGCTTAGTCACACATGACAAATCTGTAAGGTACACGGTTCCAATTGAACTTGCAATATTTTACCAAAATAATTTGGGAGTCAAAACTGTTTGTTTAAAAAACACTGTATTGCTACTGATTTCATGCAATCTGTTGTAGTTAAAAACAATACAAAATGATGTACTCGTAACTATATAATTATTTGCACTAAAGTAAACATGCGATATAATGATTTCAACACTGCTGTTTACAAGGACAAAGTTATGAGCATTATTGAAGTAAAACTGCAGCAAATCGCTGTCAACCGATGTTGCGTATCACAAATAAAACAAATGAGCCATTTAAAAATTAACCATTGTTGTATCGATGTCTTTATCTCAATTCACTTTCCTAGTAATCATGTCAAATCATCAATAAATGTTATTGCGATTGCACTAATATGTAGCTGTCAAGAGCAGGAGCAATTGCTACAAGGTATGGATGGAAAAAAAGTCCTGATTTCATGCGGTTCTCACGACGCGCCCTCGTTCCCACATGCTATCGTACATTTTAAAAACAACTTTATCGTCACAAGACTGCACATGCGAACTAAATCCAACCACGCATAAATATTCGCACCAAAATACGTCGCATTCCCTTCTGATTGGTCTATGAGAGCGGGCGCGATAATTGATTAGATAAATAATTATAGCGTTTCGAACATCGGTACATGTTTTGAATTTGTAAAGCGTTTAAGATTTTGTGAAATTACTTATATACAGGGTTACTGGTAATCAGCCTGCATCCTTTTAAGGAGATGTTAGGTACATTCAATACGTTAACTTTTGTTCTACAGTTTAAAAAAAAAAGTGTTTTTTTTCTTTTATATAATAAAATAAAATAAAAAAATAAAGCTTCGAACTCTTCGTAACAATTCGTAACAAGAGCGCGTACGCTATTTAACGCGCAAAAAATGATGTGCCGAAGTGAATAAACACTAAAAAGTCGCTAAACAGTACAAAAAACGGCAACAAACACAATTTTTTTTTGGGTTATCTACTGAGTTTTAACGAAAGTTGTAGAACAAAAGTTGTTTGTTTAAATGTACAGAACGGATGCAGGCCTTAAACGGATGCAGGCTGATTACCAATAACCCTGTATAGTGAATTCTGCTACAGAAATCACTAATTTTGGCTTACTAATAAACCACTCCTTTTGTTGAGAGAATTTTACAATTTCATAATAGTCGAAAATGTAATGATAATAACTGAACTCAAATCTCTTGTCACCATTAATTATAAAGGTGCCTAAACATTTTGTAGGTATAAATGGAAAAAAATAGAAATCACACTTTCTGCATTAAGTAACAACTATATATAAGCATTTCCTTACTGGATATAATATAAAAATAACATGCCCAAACAATCGACAGACTCATCAATGATTGCACTACATCTAGTTCTGATATATATGTTATCCTAGCGTTTGGAACGGCCGGTTTCGTTGGTTTATTGGCCGACCATGCCATCTGCATAATGATATCGTAATTTACAATCACAACCTGCAAAGTGGGTCCGTGTACATTAATTTCGCTCAAACGCTTCAATTGCGACATCGTCAAACTGGACATAAATAAAAATTCGAAGCGTTTTTTCCTAATCATTTTCTAAATTATGTCGGCTACTACCATATTGGAAGGCATAAATATGAAATAAAAATCTCATAAATACTCGTACAGAAAGATAATATTCAATGAAGAAGCTTTAAATAACATGACCAGATATAGGTGTAAGTAATGTGCGCTTAACAGGGGGTTTTATAGACGGTTCTGCAACGATACGCCGCATTATGCGACTCATGATACGTCCATGGACATAATCGATCCATCTAACATCAGAAACTATTTACTCGTACTTCTCGTTTTGAGTTCATCGCCGAGTAATTTCATATCTGACCATATCGCGAGTGGCGCGGCGACATGTTTCCTAAAATAGAGATGTGAAATAAATCAATGATCGCGGTCGTCGATGTGATCGTCAAAAAAAATGGACTTCGCGTGTGAATCTGCTTCAAATGCGGTCCTATGAGAAATAACACGAGAAGTGCTGAAATTAATATTTATAGCATGATGCCAATTACATGAGCGATGGACAACTCTTTTCGCTATTCATTCATTTAATTGGCAAACAATTTCTTCAATTTTGAAAATTATTTAGTTTTAGACAAAATTGAGTATAAAATGAACCTGGTTTGTTTCATGTTTTTAATTAATTATTAATTCTCATCTGACATTGTAGTTACGGCCACGGGACACGATCCTCCTTGAAAAAAGAGGCTGTCATTATGCGGTAGAAATTTCATTCCGGACTGGACCTTAATATTCACACTTTAGTGGCGTGAAAATAGTTATATCTAGTCCCTAGTATGAAAATATTGCTAAAATATTAAATCACAACCTGTAAAAACCACAGCCGTTACATTTTTTATCAATTTAGTTTGCGTCACTTTCACAGACCAATAATCTTGTGGTCTTTTTTTAAGACGGACTGTGATAATCTTATGACATTTCATAGTTGCATTGCGTTCGTGACTACGCAGTGTTGCGAACGTAAACGGCGAAACAAGTTCAGTTTTTTTTTTGTAGATCGATACGCATTGGCAACATCGATGATGGAGCAATTCACCTCTCTAGATTCTCTAGACCTATTGTAGTTTCGGTTCACGCTTTTTTATATTCTGGAAATCTTTGAGATATTGTTATGAAATGAAGACATTGTTGCTGATTGTCTGTGATTTGCCGGTATTTGTTGCGTTAATTGTTTAAGTGGGAGGCGAATTGGTAAATTATAGAGTAATCGGAGTCACGCAAGCGTTGCTAATCTACGCATTCTCTACGGGTCGTTAGCCAAGCGTAACACCTTTCATTGGTAGTTGGGGCATATATCACCAGCATTAGGTACATCAAATACCAATGTTTCCTGTAAAAATAGTAAAGAAATAGTTTAATAGCTTCCTGTATTCTGTTAAATCAATTGCAGTTGATAAACTTGACACTTTTGAGTCGGGTTTCTTGTGTCTTTAGCGCCTTACTCTGAACATTTCCTCAAGCCTGGCTCGAGCCAAAAAGCTGTAAAAAATTTAAGCAAAATTATATAATTTTTTTCGAGGCATGAAAATAAAATATGGCTTGATTACTTAAGATCATTAGTTTTAGATTTAAGTCACTAAAATGTGAAGAAATACTTTTCCTAAATATAAATTGTAAATCATTTTAAACTAGGTTTGCACACAGCCTTATAATTATTATTAATCTTACCTATTTCTCAGTTATCCAAAATGTATTTTTCATATTTATATTACGTGTGTACCCTTAAGCTAATAAAACTGTAAATGAAGAAATAAAAGTGTAAATGTACAGTAAGATAGTGTTTTAGTAAATAGCATTAGAGAATCATCAGTTTAGATAGAAGTGTATTTACTATCACAAAAGGAATATTCCAATGACCAATTAATTAATTGTATTTTATTTTAATGTCATTCAACTTATTTTTGTTTCTTTTTACCTGCTCTCAAACTTGTACACATTAATCAACCAGTTTTTAATGCGTTGATTGCAATGAATAATTAAGTTTTTAAATCTAATTTATTTGAATAAGAAGAATAAATTTGTTTTGAATGCATCTTTACCAAGCTGTGGAATAGTTGAAGTTTGGAAAAGAAATCATTTATTAATTTAGGCTTCTCTGTTGAATATAATATCATTTAGTTTTAAATAAAAGCTGCTAAGTAAATTCTATCAAATGATAGAATTTACTTAGCAGAGTATGAAACCAAAGGATGTTTTATTTGAACTCATAAATTTACTAAATAAATAAATAAATATCAATTTAAAGTAAACGAGCTGGTACAAGAAATGAAGAACTTATCGCTAAAAAGGAAATATTATGTTGATGGTGTTTATTTACTTTAAAACTCCTTACCACATTATCATTAAATTAATTAAATTTAAAAAGCATTTTTGGTACATTTGCAAACAAGTGTGAGCCTTCAATTTAATAAACAAAATAAATAGCATTCGTATCGTTAAAAGTACTTAGTTGTTGATGAGCCCTAAATCAAGTAGATAAAAATTTAATAATTTATAGAAAAATAATGAAAAGCTAGGAAAAATGTTATGTGGAACTTTAGGCTTTAGGTATAATCCATAAGGAGAGTTGTTTTCTATAAACAACGAATAATGGTGAGTTCACTACTTACTTTAAAGACTTTAGTTTCTTTCACCTGAAAAAAGAACTTTTTTACAAAAAACAACTCTTTTCATGGATTAGGTTATACCTCAAGTTCCAAATAACATAGCCCCTAGCTTTTCATTATTTCTGTGTAAACGAAAACAAAGCAAGTACATACATACACATACACTGGATATGTAAACGCATGGTCAACCTATTCTGACTCCTAGTCGGCACGCGCTCTCAAACGTTCGCGTGAGGTCGAATTAGAATGTTTATTTAAACATCAAACTATCTTACACAACGTCCATAATTTACTATCGATATTATGTTTACATAACTCGGTGGGGCGGCGAGGCGCGGCGTCGTTGCTATTCGGAATGCGTGAAATCCTACAAAAGTGGCTGAGTACGTTTGGTGTGGCTTCACTCGAACGAATAAGCGATTCAAATGCTAATATATCACAAGGCGGTGCGGCGTGACGGCGCTCATTGGCCACGGTGTTTATATTAACATACATAACGTTGTTCGCTCCGCCTACTTCGCTCGTCACGCGCTTCCTAACATCGTTAATTACGGGTAATTAGTGGGTCGTGAGTGCGGGATGCGCGACCTAATGATCGGCTGGCGTTTGCCGTGTTCGCGCTTTAAACTGCAACTTTTATTTAGCGCGAGCACGAACTAACTCTGTTACAATTTGCGTCTTTTTGCTGCTGCTTTTCTCTTAAATACGAGTATATTGCTCAAGTTTAGGAAGAGACTGCCTGCAGCAACACAGCTAACGCTAAAGCTGCAGGCAGGGGTTACTAATGTATTTATTCTAAGTTATTATTCAATAAAGATATTTGTATTTGTATATTTGTATTCTATTTATTGTGATTTTATAACTTTAGAGCATTGAATCTAATTTAAATGCGGGAAATTTACTGAGGTTCTACGGCAAATATGTGATTTAACTAATGCATTGATCAATCGTAATAACATTTTTAAAATTATCAACTTAATTTAAAATTCGTTCTACTTTAACGTAGTTCTCAATATCTTAAAAAGATAAAATAAAAACTGAACTAACAATTTAAAACGATAAACTAAAATATAATTACTTCGATGGTCGAGTATAACCATAAAACACTAAAATAAATGTATGTACCTAAAGTCACAGTAGCATTGGCTTCAATTTAGAAGTATCTATCGTCTTATTTCAAATGCTACTGTTATAAAGTGAAAACGTTGTCCATTCTCCAGCAAAGTTCCTAAAATCCCCAACCATTTTGTTTTTTCTCACATAAATGTCGAGAAGAAACTTTAACATTGCAGAATTTATTGTAACAAATTATTTGTAACATCTCAAAAGGAACTATTCCATCCCACGACAAGAAGAACCTATACATCTTAGTTCGTAACCTTCCGACCCTGTCACCTCTCGACGCTATCTAATTTAAACACAAAGCGTCCGCCCGTGGCCCGAAACGTCCACAAATCATACTCTGGCCGGGAACAGTCCGGCACACGATCTGCCCAAATACGGACCGGACGTCGATAGCGAGCCCTGTTCAATGGATTTATGCACGCTGTTTTTGGCGCAAATTAGCGCGTGCGCTGTAGGCGTGAGCGAACAAATTTGTAAAAGCACTCAGATGTGTGCCTCTAATCCGCTTTTAATCCGTTTCGTTGGCCGCTACTACCGAAGCTCTATATATGCTACTATGTATAGCTCGTAAAATTTATCTTGAAAAACTGTTAAAGTTATTATTTGGTTGGCAAAATATTGTTACCAATAATGATATTAGTATTGGGAGTTCCGGCTTATGTTAGACACATCTTCAAACTTGTGAAATCAGTTTAGGTTTTTTTTAACTTTGTTACGACCACGTTACGACAAACAAACTCTTATAGAGACACATTTTTGTTTTAAACTTTAAAAAGGTGGTAACGATTTTATGGATCATTTACACGATAGACTATTTAAGTAACGTTATTAATGATCAAGAAAAATTAAACTCTTGAGTATTGAGCTCGCAGATCATAAAAGTGTCAATTTTTTTTACACTTCCTACAAGAGACTTAACACATAAAAATACGACTCACATTTGTATTGAATACTAATTTACACAAACTACAAAACCCTAGCAAGAAAATTAGCAAACTATATCAAGATCTCATAAGACCTTTTAGTTGAAACTTCCTGCAACTTAAATCCTACTGACATTAATCTTCTTATCGCCTACGTCTTGAGATAAATTCTAAGACAAAGGCATGTCGGTAAGGCTGCACTATAAAAACGTAGACGATTTATCACCCTAAATAAGCTGTAATGATAATGTAATATGTTGGAGTACAATTGGTGACGAAAGTTACCGAGGTTTTTTTACTTGGAGTAGGTAGATGGTTAACCACGAAGTGGAAGAAATGTAGGTTGTTTCTCAGTACGCAAGCTTTAAAATATCAGTGTTTGTTTAAAATATCAGCGTATAAATTTTAAAACTCCCAAATTTAATCAGCGCACACACATTTAAGCTAGTAAGAAATTAGTGAAACTCGTCGCAAATGGAGGTACGACTAAAAAGTAATGAAAAAAAAATTCAGTAAATAATTTATTTTCTGGTGTCCATCCGAGGATTTAGGTATTAAACACTTTTACATTTCACAATTCGGTAAATAAATAACTATGACGTCTTTTAATGGGTTGGCCAAAAATGTGTCCACAGTATTTATTATTTTGTTTTAGACAATGTATGAAATATGCACATGATACCAATATAAGGTGTTTTATGAGTCTACACTCTACAGCCGGAATTATATTTTTAATTGTCTATACTATTTATGTACAATATAAGAAAACAGTAATACTAGTAACATTATGAAGTAGTAAGGCTAGTTATTGTGTGTATTGCCGACATAATAAAGACAAGAATAGAATAGGCGAGGGATCCGAAACGTAAGCTAATGTACTGAATTTGTAGGTATATTTTGTCGAAATAGATTGGCGCTTGGCTTCAGTAGCATGACTCGTGAGGTAACGTGGGTGATGCGCGTCGCCGATCGATCATCAGAATGAAGTCGTCCAATTTATCGGTCGAGATTATCGAATATAATTTTTGTAATAACGCCTATCTGTTCCAACGTTACGTGGGCGTCATTGTGCAGCGAAAGGGAATCTGTAATAGTAATTGTACCTACAGGTGTTTGTTTGTGTATTATAATAGAATTTACTAATGATGCTATTTAACTTTATTATAGAATATTTTAAGTAGTTTTAGGCAGTCTTTCGTCTCTTTAATTGTGTCAATTAATGCGTACAACCGGCTTGTTTAAAAGACTTCAACGCGCAACCAAAGTTTCTTTCATACCGTCAGATTACAAAAGCTTTCCGATCTCGTTACGACTTCCACAAAAGCTCACGGCAAGTTCGGATGCAATACTTCTTTGGTCAAATAAGGTTCGTTAATAATTTGCTAAAAAACACGTCGGTTTCGGTAGCGAGTGCTCCAGTTTCGATGTCGCAAGCCGTGGGCGTGCGTAGGAGCCGATCGATCAGGTCGCCCCCTCCCCCCCTCCTTCTCCCTTGCGCTTACGACACAACACAGGTTTAGCATACTGGTGCACTGATGGGGGCAAAGATCAATACTCTGTTGCGGCTAAATGTCTACGGTTAAACGCAATGAGTAATTGTAACGGGTATGCAGGCTTTTTGGGGAAATAATGTATAATAGCAGTGTAAGCCATTGTTATAACTCACTTGGATGAATTATATGGTATACCTATTTTCTTTGCATACTCATTTTTATTTTTCCGACATGTATTTTGCTAAACACTCCATCCATCATGAATGTTATGGTACATAGGCTTATCAAGTAACAAGTGTAGACAAGGTCTCAGTCGTAATACGTTTGCCCAGACCTAAACCTTTTACCTTATTGCCATTTTTTTACATGTGTATTAAAGTAAAATTTGTTTTGTTCCAGATCGGTGGCGCACGAGCCCGATGAGCGCGTGCGCGGCGATCGCCATGCGCGAAAAGCACGCGGCGCCGCGCCGCCTCGCCTCCCCTCCCACCTCGCCCATCGAGCACCACAGCCCCCTCGGCTCCCCCCGTGCTGACGAACCTCTCGACCTGCGAGTCACCCACAAGCGCCCACAACGCATTGAGGATGAGAACTGCAATCTCATCGTTCCTTCCCCTCCGCCTCACCCGACACACCACACGCATCCAGCGCATCCCGCGCATCCGGCACTCCTCCAGTTCTGCCGGAGGCTGCCTCTGGCTCTACCCGCCTCGTTCGGCCGCTACCCGTTCCTCCCCGCAGCGGCGGCCACGTTACTCGCCCCTGGCGCACCCCGCGCCCCACCCGTACCTCAAAACCCAGGGGCGCCGCGACCCCGGGACCGCTACACTTGCTCCTACTGCGGCAAGGCGTTCCCCCGCAGTGCGAACCTTACAAGACATTTACGGACTCACACGGGAGAACAGCCCTACCGTTGCAAATACTGTGAACGCTCGTTTTCTATATCGTCGAACTTGCAACGGCACGTGAGAAACATTCACAACAAGGAGCGGCCGTTCCGGTGTCGCTACTGCGACCGCTGCTTCGGTCAGCAGACGAATCTGGACCGGCACCTGAAGAAGCACGAGGCGGAGAATGGGGACGACGGACGTAGAAGGTCTCCGGACGAGACTTACTTTGAAGAAATCAGATCGTTTATGGGGCGGGTCGCGCCGGCGCGCCGCGCGGCCGCCGCCGCCGCCGCCAGCCCCGCCGATCACACCTGATGCCGTCGCCCGCGAGACCACATTCCCCTTTACAACGATCTGGTCGAAGCATCCAAATGACTATTTACTGGACGTATCAGTGATTTACTTGTGTCGTGTTAAACAACGTATACGTTACGGTGAGCTTGAAATTTTCTGCAGCCTAATGGTACAAATCTTTTACTGAATGTGTTTGCTGTTTTCTTTTTTGAATGTTTTAATTTGCTATTGTATGATTGTGAGTCCTTGAATTTCTTACTGCAAAGTTCTGAATCTAATTGAATTATTTCGATTCCCAACATCTTTTAGAATCAAGTAGATGATCACTTAAAAATAATTAGACATAAGAGAAAAATAAGATGATATGTCACACGTAATCGATATAACACAATTAGGTTCAGAAAAGAAAATTGTCATTAAATTTGAAAATAATCTCTTGTTACCGTACAATAAATGTTCGTGGTACGATTGAAATGAACAGCTTACTATTTTTACAATTGCCACCAAGTCGGCTATTAGAATTATATTATTGTATAAATAAAGTGATATCACAATTATGTGTACTTAATGTAAATATTATTACTATGTATAACTAGATAGTACCGAATTTTACTACCGATAAAGACAATATAGATTTTATTCTAATAAATATATTCCTTGTAAAGATTTAAGAGTTACAATAAGTGTTCAGAGTGTTCGAAGCTTAGGATATAATTCTACGTTAGTTAATAATATTGCATGAATGTAAGTAGTTTCTTGTAATAGTTTGTATGTACATTTTTGCTTTATTCGATTTAATATAATTACTTAGTATTATTAGTCTGAGAGGAAACGCCGGTTACCAATAAAAATATAACTTGTTGCTTATTGAAGATTATTTTAATATTGTCTTTTAATGAAATGTTAGAAAATTTGTTTAAAAATTATATAACGAAGCGGAATTTCTATGTATCTGTTTGCGTTAACTTTAATATCTAATATCGGGCTTGTGTCTGTCATTTGTATCATAAAAGTAACAAGCCTGTTGTTAAGTTTCGAAATATTACGCAAAATAAATGTTATTTTGAGATTTTAGGTTTTAGAGATTAACAACGTTTGTAAAACAATTTTCCAAAAGATTTTAAATTAAGAAAATTTAAATCTGTGATTTAATTTATTTGCTGGCCTGCAATCGGATGTATTTTCAATATAGTCTAAGAGCCCGTGGCTGCCAGAACTTCACTACTTTATAAAAACTGAAAGTTTCTCAGCGCATGCGCCTAACATGGGTAGAGACAGCCTACTATGAAATTTTGATTATAGTACGGGTTCTTGTTCTATTATTATTATTGCATATATAATTGTCTCTCAAAGAAAATAGTTAAACGTTCCTGTAAGAATAGATAGATCTCTATCGTTGTTAGTAGTATAAAGTTGATTTTACCTTATATTAACTCTTTCAAAGTTTATCAGATGAATCTAAGCAAGACTCTCTCATAAGAAATGTATTTTGACTGTTGTTTCTAACTTATTAAGTTGCTTTAAACATTCCTCGTCGTAATATATTTGATTTTATCCCGTCATTATTGTGTAATTTTATTTCTCCAATGTTACCTATACTATTTAGTTTTTAATAACCAAAGTTTCTCAATACGGCGCTACCATTTTTTTTCGTCACTGATTATTCGTATATTCAGAGAAAAATAACGATACTTATGGCATACTACTTGTTATTTTGATTAATGTGTTTTTTATATAGCACATTTTATTCAGTCAATATTTTCTTGTAATTTGAACCATAAACAAAATTAATCTGAGTGTAGCTTTGAGAAACTGTGGTGTAGATCAAGAGTTGGTTGTGTCGTGTATTAAATTGCCATACGATTACATTCATGTGCAATGTAACAAATATTATACCATCTAGTTTCTCTAAATTTAGACCTGAATTGAGTTTTATTGTATTTAATGCACCCTCCCGTTATATAGCAGTTAAACATAATACACCCATTTTAAAGGCTCAAATTGTAGTCAAAGCATAATTACTAGCAAAGTAATTAATGTTGCGTAAAGGAGATCAATACGAATTTAGCCGATGTTAAAATACATAACTAACGCCTTTACTTTCCATTGTTCAGTATAAGCAGTTTATTTTATTTTATTTAATAACAATCACATATCTCGTTTGTTTGTTTTTCATTTCGACGATATACGTATTTACACAACCACCTCCTGAACTATTTTGCCATGCCTAACATCAAATAGTACCAAAATCTTGCTTTAGAGATGCTATACCTAACTTATCATCGGTATTGATAAGAATAGAGATTGTAATAATGTAATATTTTATACTTTTGATACCTTTTAGTCGTTCAAAGGTCACCGATTACCTTGTCATCGTGAAATAAATAATAATAAACTTTAAAACCTCTTTTACTTCACTCCTTACCTAAATGATTTCCCTATAACAGGACGCTTGCAGAAAACTGGTATTTTAAACCATGTTTAAATACTCCTGCCGTTGCGAAAAATCATAAAGACAGACGTACTTCTTAGCATTCCATGGATTCACCGTGCGGGTGCCGGTTTTTTTTTTAATTAATTAATTAATTCGAATATTTTAATCGAACTCATTCTTCTATATTCCTCAGAGACTGTTACGAGATAAACTTAACTGTAAAGTATTTTAATCTCACACAAATACATATTTTAATTACCCATTATACAGTTATACTTACTAACCGCGTCGTCAGCGTTTTGGATAATGGCCTTGAGTCTCTTCTCGTGATAGAAATTCCCTAGTCTCAGCAGTGAGAATATTGAATGCTATGTTTAGACCAAGATATTATGTTCAAGAAAATACATATATAAAGGTAAAACGGGCCAGCTTTGAATGATTATAATACTTCATACTATCTAGATCGTACTAAGTCAGCTGTTCCAGCAACTCAGCTTAAGTGTTAGAGAGATACATAGAAATCTAAATAATAAGGTAATTATTATTTAGATTTCTGTGGAGAGATATAACTTTGGACGCCCAAAGTTATTTTGGTCACAAAATGCTTGCAAGCATTTTGAGACCCATATAATATTGGATCTTAAGAACACTTAATTAAAAATTCTATTTTTTTAAATCTCAATGTTATTAGATTTGAGGCTAATAAAGTTAGAACGTTATAAAATTAAACTACGTTCTTGAAGCTTTTTGTATGTTTTTGGAAATGTAAGTATATTGTTTACTATATGCTGTTTTCCCGTATTTAGTTCCCGTTCCCGTAAATTATCCGGGATGACAATAGCCTATGTAAGTATATAATAATTTTATTGTATAACAAATTTCAACCCGGACCGTTCAGGCATTCCGATTGAGCAACAAACATCCAAACGTTCATATTTTATAATATTAGTACGAGGAAGTAGGATAAGATAATTTCTGACAGTAAGCAGTACTTCTCCGGATAAGTTTTCAAAGTTTCCGAAGTTACACACTAATCTCTAAACCCGGGTGGTTACCCAGAAGTATAATATGATTTATCTTCCTGTAGGTAATAGTAATTGTGCATTTAGGAGAATAACAATGGAAAAAAAACATTTCGTGTAAAAATTGTAACAGGAGAGACGGCGGTCAAGAGCAAACTTTATTTAGAAGAAAAAAAAATGTTTGTACTGATTAGGATTTGAACCCACGACAAGCTGGGTAGCTACCAACTAAACGACGAGGCCGGAAACATCAAATTTTGTTGACACTATGTACATCATAGCTGTGATTGTAGAAGAGCATATCACCCCTAAAGATAAATTTAAAATTCTTTGTTTATATAATGTACTGGTAAGTATATAAAGCAAGCCAAAATATAGTAAATGACAGTGCTTATTAACTAAACAGTTCATAAGTCGTAGTCTAGTTTAAACCGATAGTAATACAAAGTGTTGTAGGAGCGGTCTCTCAACGGAACGCCATCTTGTGATCGCAGCACCCGCGGCTGCGCCTGCGTCACGAACTGCGATATGATTGTGCTTTATTACCATTCATTTGCGACAAGCGAAACCGCCCCGAACTAGACTGTTACACTCCGTGCCAATACAGAAGGCACACACTACACACACTCTTTATACTAACATTTGTGACTTTGGGCTGGCCTGGTGACTTAGTTAGTAGGTAAGTCTGCCTGCGAAGCCGTGGGTCGTGGGTTCGAACCCCAGTGCAAATTTTTGTGTGATAATTACAAATATTTGAACTGTACCTGGGTGTTTTCTATGAATAATAAGTATCTATGTATTTAAAAATACATAAATATATGTATATATATATATGTAATAAGTATTATATCAGCTATCTGGCTTCCACAAGCTATGCTTAGTTTGGGGCCAGATGGTGTTGTTGATTTTGGGAGAAAACTATTGAGAAGTTGAATCTGACATAGTCGAGAAAAGTAAGAAAATGTAAATTTAGATGCAGCGTTTACACTAAAACTACTCAGTAATACAGTACAGTTAGTGATACAGTAGTTACAGCTAAATGTAACCCATATTATTATTTCTTAATTTTGACCGCAACGCCACACTTGCATGGTACCTATATTTCATGGCGTGCACTATAGCTCCCCGCCATTTTGGACGCTGTTTTGTGCTAATGGGCGAATATCAGCTATTTCTGGACTCGATAAACAGAGATAACGTTCGCATAATCGAATAGTTCATTTATAGACATAACATGTTTTGCATGTAAGCCTTCTTTAACCCCGGACCCCGGAGTCTGTGGAGTGTTTAAATTAAATATTTAAAAAAAAGAGCCTTCTTTGACCAATTTCAGAAATGGAAGAGGTTCTAAATTCGATTGTATGTCAAGTCGAGTTCAGTCTCGATTCGACTCGAGTCGATTTTTGGTTTTCAGCGAGTTAAATTGTTACCACTAAAATATTTTGTAATTTAAACTTAAAACTACTTGTAAATACGAATAATTCTCAATTTCTAAAAAGTTGATAGTCTCGTAAACTAAAAATATCATAAATCTGGCTGCCTCAGAAGTCCGAATCCCTTCTTACAATAAAAAACACATGGGAAAGATAGAATTTCAGGGTCGGAGTTCTCTGAAATAATCGGACAATGTGTTTGAACAGCTGGATACAGAGATTACTGACGCAGTCATCTACGCTAGTGGAACCTCTTCTGGACGCTCTGTCATTAGTGAACTGACGTCTGAAGGAAGAATTACAATCAAATCAAATAAAATTAAATGTTTTTTCCTCGATAAAGTTTAATTCCGGAAAGGACAATCCGTGACAAATAAATAACGACCTCACGAACAAGATAGTTTCAAAAGTTTGTTTATGAGAATCGATAGCTATTTATGTACTCATCGTAAAATTGTATGCTGAACCTTTAGATTCATACTTTGCGTTTCTGAAAATATCTTTGACTATAAATCTCTGACATTTTCTGTAAAATATATTAAATGCTTATAAAATACTATACCGACACGTCTACTCAACGAAAGATTTAGGTACAGGTTTTTGAAAGATAGACGATGCGCTAACAATCCCTATGATTAATAGTTGGTGACCAGTAACCACTTAACGTTAGGAAATTCGAAAAGTTCATCTATACTATTTCACATGGAAACTACTTAAATAAGATTACTTATTTTATTGGTATTATTAAATTAATAGTAATTCTACGTAGTTTCTGTTATCACCTCTATTTTGATTACCGTGTATTTCACTATATTATTATATTTAATACTGGGATTTGAGTCTAAATATGTGTAATTTAGTGTAGAGGGCGCCGGTGGGATACCATTCACTTCTACCCGCCATCTCAAAAGGTTTTTAGAGGGGTTGGCGCTATAAGTAGATGGAGCTAAGCCGTTGAAGAGCATTCTTTTGGGAAATTTTGTATGGGAAAGATCGAACAGTTGTCAATTTAAATTCTTACATTTATTCAATTGGTTTACTTTTACTCAATTGATAATATCAGAAGTGCTATGAACACCATGCCTGGAAATCACAACGGTGATGAGAAATAATCGGAAAAGCAAGCGTCGCCCGCAGTTAGTTAAAAATGTTATTCTTGGATCAGTGGTTTCAGTAAGTGCGTTATGTACACGTGAGTAAGCAACAGTTTTATATAACGATTTACTTTGAAGAAACGATTTTAAAAATTGTTTTAACCTTGTTTTTGCATTTCAAATGAAATTTTTGCATATCACGGACAAGTTAAAACTATTAATTATTATCTCGTTAGGGGGTACTGTAAAAAAAACCTTCAATTCCGGGAACTGCAATCAGACCATTTCGTAGAATGAAACACCTTCGGTTTTTTTTAAAAGTTTGTGGATACTGTTTTATGAAACTTTATGAGAAGTAGCTTATTTTGTGGAAGAGTTGTTGCGAGGCACAGCAACCATAGATAAAAAGTGTAAATCAGTTTGATATTGGTTTAAATATCTTTCAGGGAAACTGTTTGAAAAAGGTCATGCATTTTAAAACATAATACAGTAATAGAAAGTGTTACATCTTTGATTTGAATTTGGTTACCGTAGTTGGGTTACAAAGTGGTTATATTCAGTGCAGTTATAAGATACCCTTATGGTTGAAATTAGAAAGATTTTAGTCAGATGATGCCGAGCTATGTACGTTACCAATGAATTGTTTTGGTATTGTTTAAAAAAATAAGACCGTTTAGTTCGCTATAAATATCACTTTGGAGCGTTTAAAAAAACTACATAGAAGGCCATAAATATGTGAGAAAAATATGAAACCTTGAATAGGTACGATTAGTAGACTTGGAGATATATGTAATTGAAAGTCAAACCCAATCGAGCAGTGCAATGGCTTTAGGATGTTGTCAGGTATTATGATTGATTGCTGATGAGTTAACGTTTGAATAACGTAGTGAAGTGCGGCTTCGATCCATTGACAAAGTAAGCGTTAGTGTGAAACCGTAATATCTTGGACATAAACTGAGGTACCTAGTATCTGCCTAAGAGTGTAACTGCTAGAGAAAGCATTAAGAGTGAACATAATGAACTTTGACTTTGACTTTGACTATGACTTTAATGCCGCGTATCTAGAGTTACCAGGCAGCAGCTAGGGAAAGGTGTATGTTTGAGATTTATGGAGAATGTGGGTAATGTAGTGACGTACCTTGAGTTGTGACAATGAGACAGCGCAACTGCTTGGGAAAGCTATTCATTACTCATCTTAAGTGGATTTATGGAGAATGTGGTAATGTAATGACGTACCTTGAGTTGCGACAATGTGACAGCGCAACTGCTTGGGAAAGTTACTCATCTTAAGTGGATAATACAGGAACAGTAAAATTAACTTTGATAAAATGAATATATTGTGTATTTTGTTCGCAGCAACTACACCAGACTGTGACACTGCCAAGGTTGGCAGCGTGCGCAGGAGGGCCGTGTTATCACCTCTATTTTGATTACCGTGTATTTCACTATATTATTATATTTAATACTGGGATTTGAGTCTAAATATGTGTAATTTAGTGTAGAGGGCGCCGGTGGGATACCATTCACTTCTACCCGCCATCTCAAAAGGTTTTTAGAGGGGTTGGCGCTATAAGTAGATGGAGCTAAGCCGTTGAAGAGCATTCTTTTGTGAAATTTTGTATGGGAAAGATCGAACAGTTGTCAATTTAAATTCTTACATTTATTCAATTGGTTTACTTTTACTCAATTGATAATATTTCTCAGTAGGGGGTAGGACTCTTGACAGCATGTCTCTGTAGTAAGCCTGGGGTAGAGATCTTTTACCAGTTATTCTACCCAGCAGTCATAAGTGTTCAAAGATAAATTTGGCAAGTAAAAGGACAAATCATTGAAATCTCCGGGTGATTAGCGTAGTGCTGTGCCAGACGTGAGTCATTTTTTTTATTTGCAAATAGCTGCGTGGCACAATACTGTTTTAGGCAAGCGTGTTGTTTACCACCAGGCTAGCGTCTTGCTCACTCTCTCACGAAAACGCTTCACACTCTCACTTTATTCTGAAACATACAAGGATACAGGATAATTTTACAAAATATTGGCTAGGTACTTATCGCCTGTAGCCAAGTTGAAATAAACAGGAAAAAATGGAGGTCTTTGTAAAAGGACTTTGTTGAATGTCAAACTGGAATCGAAAAACCGTGTGATGAAACAATCACACTAATAATATTATAAAAAGGCGAAATAAATTTGTGTGTTTATAAGTATTTTTGTTCGTTCCCACTTATCTCTGTAACGGCTGAACATATTTGAATCAAATTGAATACCTACGTAGTGATTATATTATCTGGAACAACACATAGGCTACTTTTAATCTCGTTAAAGTGTGTATTTGTTAAGCCGCGTGTCACACGGCGGGGCACAGCTAGATGGTATGTAAGCCTGTACTATACCCAGTAATAAAAAATTGGCAGTCATAGGAACTGCCGATAGAAGTGAAAACTTTTGTATCTCAGAATTTGATAGCTTACATTGCAAACTACATGGGTGTAACCGAAGGGCGTGGCCTGGCCATCATGGCATGACCATCTAGAAATGCGTCAGCATTTCCCATTGGCTCACGCATTTCTAGATGGCCATGCCATGATGGCCGGGACACGCCCTTTCAGCATTTCCCATTGGCTGACGCAGTGACGCATTTCTAGCGAAGGTCCCGAGTTTACCCGAAGATTTCTTATCATACCCGAGCGTGACGCTAGAATTCAATTCACACCCCACGAAAAATCTGTCTAGGCGCGCCTAAAGAAGTTTTCACTTCAAAAATCCTTTATTTTATACTAGCCGCATACCTAGCTTATACAATCTGCCTCGCTACCGGGCAGATCTTATCTTACGAAGGCCTACACAACAATTCAACTGACCTTTGGCCATCAATAAAATAAATTAGGTTATACTCAACCCGCCCAAATCGAAATAATTATCAAACTTAATGAATAAGACGTTATCTCAACATAGAATCTTGTTTTTGATATTGTAACACCGAGAATTAGAAAGGTAGTATACATTGAAGGACACATTATTGTGATCTGTTTTTTTAATGACAATAGGCAAGTGGAATAGTTTTTGTGAGATGGGTGTACGTAATAGTGGAGTGAATGCGGAAAGTGTATAGTTTAGCGTTGAATAGTGCAGTAGGTTTCTATTGTGGATACTAAAGTTGGACAAGAACGGTATCACTAAGGAGTTGGTGTAAGTTAAAGGATCCGCATGTGATGTGCTTACAACTTTTTTTTTTTGAGGGGAAGATTTCTTCTTTAATGCGAATATAGCGCTGTAGTGGCGAAGCGTCGGAGCGGCAGCGGAGCAGAACGTGCGCTTTAGATTTAGACGCTATTTGAATAGACGCAATCTTGTGAGCTTGTGTCACCAATACGCATAATTGCAGTACATCTATAGCTATACAGGTAATGTACCACATTGGTGCTGTTTAACACAAAAAAATAAATAAGAAGTGTTCACTTCTGTTACTGTCCACCATTCCCCTTGATGTTAAACGACATTGCAGTCTTGCAATTTATAATGGAGATGTTTAAAACCCAATATTACCGAAATGGCTTAACCTATACGTAGGTTCATCTAATCCAAGCAAGTTTTTGGTCAAAACATCAGCATATTGCGAAGTTATTGAATATCACTGATTTACAATTACTAGTTTTCTGATGTATTTGATGCAAATGCAATGCACACATTCATTACGTGTGTGATCATTTTGACGTGACAACGTCTTATAATTCGATGAAGCCGGCTGCACGCCCGCAAAACATGACTTCATGAAACGTTACCGCCGTTACCTCGCCGCCGGCGTTACCTCGCACTAAGGCGTAGTTGAAGTTGTCACGTTCAACTAACGTCAGTAACCCGACTTTACAGACAACCATTTTTTTTTTGTGTTATTTTTTGTACCTATTTATTTTTATCCTTTTTATTTCGCTAATAACCGTAACCGTAAAAGGTATTTGAATGCATTATTTCAGACATTGGACAAAGAAAGCATAGGTATGTCTTTCCACTTAGATTATTATTTATCTCTGTCAGTATTAGAAGCCAATCATCAAGAAAAAATAGTACGCCAAATCTAAATTTGTGTAAAATATTGTACAATATATTTTTTTTTTTTTTGAAAAAATATTGGCACATATTTTTTCTTTTGTTTCGCAAGCTGAATATACGAAGATATAAGAATGAATATAAGAAGATAAGTGCCTAGAAGTTTAGAGTGGCGTGATTTTTACGAAGACGTGACGTTACATCCGGAAGTTTGATGAGCTATATCTTCGTCGATTATTAATAATTTGAAACTAAAAATACGTGTCCCCATATATTGTTACGTCTAGATCGATAATTTTCAAACAAACGCTTCATCTTAAGTGAGACAAAATGCAGATTGATTTCGGCGTAAGCAGTACCTAGGTACCTTTGTACTGAAGTTCGCACAAACAAAACTTTAAAGTCGTGGAGTATGTAGAGGTATAGTGAAGGACCACACAAACCAACCACAATGTTTTTAATAGGGTACCGCACTGGGTCAAAAATACACTATTCTAATTAGTCCGTCAGCTAGATCATGGAAAAATATGGGACACGTATTTTACAAAATATTAAAAATCGACCAAGATATAGAACATCAAACTTCGAGAGTGGGGGGTCGCGAGGTCACTCGTGAGTAAAAATCGTAGGCACGAGTGACGTCACGCGAAACTTCTAAGCGCTGTATCTTCGTATTTTTTTGTTTGTGAAACAAAATAACGTGTACAATATTTTTTAGCAATCTAACTGACGGACTAATTAGTTTTTGTGAGGATTGTACCCTATTGTCGGCGACGCATGCACTAGCGCTTGGCCTTGACAACTGATGGTGGTTTCGAACGGACTGACCCAATATGGCTCATTATGATTTGCTTCACTTTTCTTGCTTCTTTTTTTTCTATGCGTGTCCCATATTTTTCCATAACTATTTCGGATTATTTAGAATGGTATATTTTTGATCCAATCATCAATAGTTCTCATGACTTGGAGCATCGGCTAGAGCCAGAAGTGCCGCACCAGGGTGGGGCAGTTGCGCAACGATGGCACGGCGCAGGCGCGGGCGCGGGCTTGTTACCGGCGGCGCGTGCGCCTGCCACCGTTGCAACGCAATATTTATTGCTTATTGAAAAACAACCTTTGCTTGCCGATTCTGGGCTTGCGGTCGCTTTCGTTACACGGTTTTTGTGATGGTTTTGTGTAGATAATTGGAATGGTGATTGCGTGTGACGTAAAACCGACCGGCTATTATCGTTGCACATTTTTTTCTGTTTTCATATGACTTCATAAAATTGATCGATGTTTTTGTAATTTACATAAGAACTAGTCGCGAAAATTGTATATTATTTAACGTCAAACGATTAAATATCATTGAAAGACAAATCTTTGAACGTCTTCTTTTGTTTTATGTAGTGTGACGGAACGAACAAGACATGGACCTGAAGCAAAACACACGCCTGCCCACAACAACACCATACTATCTAAGCAGCTATTGGAACATGAAGAGTCCAAATTCGTAACTTAGTGGGAAAAGCGTGGTTCCACCCCAGGTGAAATCTGCAAAGAGTACCACGACAAAGTGAGACAATTTAGATAATTTTCGAGTTATATTTTGTAATCTCGTATTTCAATACATATTACTAACTGAATACTCAGTAAATAACTTTCATTGTTATTAAACACAACTGTTTATGAAAGCTGTTGGATGTTTGTACAATATATATTAGTATTTAATTTTAGGTTACACAGAAAAGGTGTTCACAGCAAAAATGCGTTCCAAATGCCATCATGAAGATTATTAGATGCAATTATCGTCACATTTGACGTAATATTTCTTTTGGTGCGCCTGGTGATGATAGCGATTTTTCACGATGTGCATACCGATATTCAAATTCAATATACTTAAGTAAATAGCCTATTTTTAGGGTACTTGTACCTATGGTAACTGGCCTCTACTGTCTAGCCAAATTTGGGCTAGCGACTAATATGTTTTTTTTTAGGTTTTAATAAGGCTTTCGTAATAAGAACATATTCATTTTGAAATATTTTGGATTTTCCTGATAGGTAGGTACATATTTATTATTATAATTTGTGAATCATTAAGTCTACAGTAAACTGTTTTTTTTAGGTTAATGCGCTTTATCATGGACCGCATAGTCGCTTAACGTCAGGTGTGACGGCGTAAATATACAATCTAATAAAAAACTAGGATGTTTCGTCAATTTGGTTTAACTCAAAAAAATTATAGCTGATTTCTAGCTCGCTTAAATGTCCAGCAAATGTTTTGATTCCGACGGCAAGTCCTTTTCATCTTTTACAGCCATTCCGAGTAATCCCATATATTTATAGTTGCGATAGGACATTGCGAAATCTAGGCCTAGCGTGCTTTGATAACGCCCTGCCTTCTCTGGTACCTGTAGCGCTATCATAAACTTTAATTTATACCGCATTGTACCTACATTACCGCTAGTACTACAGATGGTGTCACAACAATCATACAAAATGTATAAAGCCTGTTAGGATGTATGTTTGACTTTCTATCACACTATACTTGCTGAACGGATCAGGTAAATACAAGAGTCAACTTACTAATATTTTAAAAGCGAAAATTGATAAGTACGGTCAGTTGCTACTTTTTCAAAAGAAAATACTGAAGGAATGTAGACAAAATTAGGCAAGAAGATAGATCATAGTCTGAAATAATAAGTACTAAGGTTACATTTTAGCTAGGGAAAATACCGATATCGTAAACTACGCGAGTGAAACTGCGGGACGCCACTAGTAATTAATCCATTGAAATAATAGATAGTCCACTTTTTATCCCGAATATCATCATTCACCTACCCTTACATACAAAAGACCTACGGCGTACATGACTTTAAAAAGTATCAGAATTCACCATAGAAAGGCCTTAGATTACATTTAAAAGTAACAGGATATCAAATTGTTTTAGCATATTTATTGCAATGGAATAACCCTTTGCGCAGTTCCCCTAGGGAGGTAACACAACTTTACCAGTTACTGCACCATCGAGCGGTAACGTTTGAACTGTACTGTGTTCCTAAAACGGCTAAGTTTACAGATAAATTAAGGGGCAAAGTAATTAATCACCTTGGACTCTTCTTGTTCAAATAGCTGCTTGGTCTGTGGCTCTTATTGACAGACGTGGTGACGTGTGTCTCTCTTGCTTGTCCCATCACTGTATATTGTAAAAAATCTTCTGTATCTGAAAAATTTTAATATAATAATTTGAAACAGTAAAATATAGGTAAATCGTTAATCGTTATCGTATAAGTCAACAATTAAAATTTTCCATAAATCCGATCAAGGATTCGCCAAGATGTGTTTTTCCAATGTATCTTTCTGGAAATCCCATCCAAATCAAAAATACTCACTGTACTAATTAAAATCAAAGTGACCTCGAAGCGGACACAGTCACGGATCTAGTTGTCAAAGTTGAATTACCAAAATAAAATCGGACAGAGCACTATGTTGTAACATCACTTCACTTTCTTGGTACAATTGATGTGACCACTGATCGAACGACCTGAGGCCATTTTTTACTGATCGGGGACTTTAAATAACAAGAAATTAATTACAACGCGCTCTATCATAGACTGTATCGTCGTTTAACATAAGCCGAGATGGCGGTCAAGTGCATACCTATTATTTTCGAGTAATTTGAAAAATTAAAAAAAACATACATTAGCATTTTGCACTTCTTGTCTATTAACACTATATTCGTAAGTATGGGAAATTTCATAATTCTCTGTCCGCGCAAATTTTATTTTGAAGGGGTACAAAGTTTTACTTTCACGCATTAATATACGTATGTATATTCGTAGACATTGCAGTGCTTAAAAAATATTAATTTCTTTTGAAAAGTTTGTATTTATTGTGTGTATCTATGGATATGAAGTTATAGTAGATGCAAAGTGTTGGAGCGTTATCGCCCCATTGGGGAGAAATAAGTTACGGTGGTCTAGTCGGGAGAACGGCGGCTGCCGATCCGGAGACCCCGGGTTCAAACCCCACACGCACCACTGTATTTTCGAAGTCATGTGCGTAATGCCGCTAACTTAAAACGGTGTAGGAAAACATCGTGAGGAAACCGACATGTGCCTAGAATCTTTCGAAGTCATGTGTCATCCGCCAACCCGCACTGGGCCAGCATGGTGGATTATGGCCTTAACTCTCTCCTTGCGAGAGAAGGCCCCGAGTCCCAGCAGTGGGAACGTTTAGTGGGCTGTTGATGATTGATGATGATGGGGAGAAATTGGGATACGAAAATTTGTGTAGTGGTTGAAATTCAAAAGTGACCCCAATACGTTTTTTCGAATTTAGTATCACAATACACAACAAGCTTAACCTTGTGGTTCTTTTGTGTGCTTGTGGCTGCGCCTGATGCTCCTATTTAGATGGTTTTCTAGCACAATCCATGTATTGTTCTTTCACGCGAAAACGAATTATTAATTTTTATATCGACCAGTTAGGTTTTTATCGAAGCAAGAACGTTTTTTTGATCCGAATGAATCTTTGAACCCTGGTGACGTCGTTCTTAACAGCGCTTGTGAATGGCAGATTCCGAAGACAAACGCATTGGCGGCAAATTAAAATTGGAATATGTACGATACAGTATCTAAATTAGTACCTACCTAACCTACCTAACCATTTTAGATTCGGTTGTACCTATGTCGTATTTACGTTTTAGGTACTGCTAGGTTTGAGACTCTTCTGAATATAAATTAAGTTTAATTAGTCCCCCAAGTCACAAATTTGCAATCAATAAGGAACACGTTGACTTCTTCGCTTGCCTTGAAAGTTCCTCATTTGCTGACAAGCGAGAAAAATGTCGAATGAAAACATTGTAAGACAGTGTAGTGAACAAACGTCATATTCAACCTTCAAAGTTGAAACTGTTCCCTAATTTTTTTCCTTTTTCCGATTCTAAAAACAAATGTCATAGCTTAAAGCAATGTTTTCGGGTATTAGTTAGTGTAATCTGAGGTACGTCCACCAATATCTAATCCTACTAATATTATAAATCTGAATGTTTGGACGTTTCTATGTTAAGACATTTGAATTTTTGTCACTCCATCACGTCATAACGTTTGAATGGATCGGGTTCAAATTTGGAACATAGATAGATTATAGTCTGGAAGAAAATATGTATATATGGGCTTTAACCCGGAAAAAAAAGGGAACTGGAACTACGCGGGTATAACCGCGGGCTGCTGCTAGTGCTATAAATTCCAAGTAAGTATTTACTTAACGCTCACGCCCGCCAGCCAAAACCCTGTAAGCTATTCGTTAAAATATCGTCAAAGGAACTGAATGATACAAGATTGTGCTAAAACCGAACTTTTTAAAATTTCGATTTCACGGTTTTAGTACCGTCCCAGTTGAAATAAAAATCTATTGAAATTATAACGCTATTTTATCATTTCCAAGCGATCTGTTGGAAGAATTTCGGCCTGTCTGCGGTTACCGGTGTGATTCTGACAGTACCCGGTGACACGTACCAGAGACATAAAGAAGACGTGTATGGAAACGGCAATAAATCTACGCAAATGGCGATAACAAAATCAAAAGTTGTGTCAACGAGGTCATTAATGAAGTCAAATTAAGAGATACTACATTTTATTGGTAATTATAAAAAGCCTGGGGCTTAAACGTGACGTAATAAAAAAAATATTAGTATTTTATGTTAATTTGTGTTGTGTTGTACGAACTGGTAATAGATCCTGATAAAATCATACTACTATAGTTAGATATTTTGATCACTTAATCGAAATCAATAAGTTTAATAAATGTATCGCAGTTTTAATTTTTTCACGTTTCATTTTTAACTGACAGTAGATGCCTACTGTCATTATTACTACTGTTTATTTATAATACTACTATGTAGCTGTACCCTGCGTGCGTTGCTACGCCACCTGTTGAAAATTGGTCTTACCAACTCAAAGACCTTCTTTGGCTCATGCACAACAACTTTGGTAAAGATCATCACATTATGCATGAAATGCATAGTTTACGATTCTATAAAGGACATATAAAGATAAAGACAATTTTATTGGTCAGGCATTATATTACAAAAATATTGTGCGGCTCTGCCTTTGGCATTAGTGTAAATATTGTGGCGTAAAAGGCAGCGCCTCCCATTATTTCACTTAACTTTGATGTTCAACAAACTGTTAACTTTACCTACTTTATAATAGTTGAGGCCGACGGTCATCACGCGTTGAGTTTTCGTCGCTGCCTAGGTAGGTTTCCGCGTCACCATGCCCTCAATGTTATATAGTTCGCAGAGCGTTTATTTTGGCAAACGTTCCTTGTGTCCTTGACTGTGCCAACGGGTCTTAATAGATCTGATGGCAAGCGTCCAGACGGTATGACCTTGGTGCCCTGGAAGCATGGCAAGTGCTTAGTATGAATCGCTACGTGTGTCAGTACTGTCGCGGCTACGCACCTGGGTCGCACCGTCCATACTCTGGCAGCAGCGGCGGAGGAGGCCGCTAGTAAAAAGCGGAAGAAATACGCGGCAATGGAGCCGCAATACTTCTTTGTTCCAGTGGCCGTGGAGACCATGGGGAGTTGGGGAGCCGAGGCCAAAGATTTAGTCCGCGAGATTGGGCGTCGTTTACGCAACCAAGGTGGTGACTCTCGCTCTGGCTCGTTCTTGAGGCAAAGGATAGCCATCGCCATCCAGCGAGGCAACGCAGCCAGTGTCTTGGGCACATTTGCACCAGGAACGATTCAAGGCGGGCTATTTTAGGGTATGACTCTGTGCGTGACGTGTATCTTTAAATGATTAAATTTTCTAGTTGACTTCTTTATAATTATAAAATTTGGAAAAAAAGCAAAACTCATAATTCATTAACAATGTTTAAATACAGACAAACATTCATTTATATAATATACGTCGGAGATTAAAGCCGGTAACTTACTTATTTACTTACCATCTAACGAGACAGATTAGAAACTAACCTAACTTACCGTAAGATTACAATCTCACACGCTAGATTATAATCTGACGCTGTTGACAATTTTACGATGATACATTTATGTATACATAGATAAAGCAAATATAACTACTGATGGTCATCACTGCCTACCTACCTATTTAAACAAAAAAAAACATAGTTAACTAACCTTAGTTATCAAGCAATTGTTTCGATAGGAGTAATGACAGTGATAGGATGCTACATAAATTACCTACTATTTATACAGACTTCTCAAAAAGGAGGTTCTCAATTCGGTTTTATGTTTTTTTGTATGTATGTATTTTATATTATTTTTTTTAAATAATGAGTGACGAGACGAGCAGGACATGTGCCTGATGGTAAGCAACATGCCTGCAACATAACAGCACAGTGACACGCAGCTATTGGAACATGAAGAGTCCAAATCATTACCTACCACTGCACTGCGCTCGTCACCCAGAGATCTAAGTTGTTATATCTCTAAGCCGTGTAATTTCTCTGGAAGCATTGCTCAAACCGGAACACAGTAAGGGCTTCTGTCCACGCACGCCACTTTTGTCGAATGCATGCATCCTACGAACAAACGCAAGACGTGCGGCTGTCGTGTCGTTGTCGTTTCGTGGACACAGACTTCATTATTTGTACGCAAGATGCAAGCATTCGTCTTGCATCCGAAAATTGTCGAAATCGTGCGGATGTCGTGCAGCTACGTGGACAATTGGCCTAATGTCTGCACATTACAGCTTGGCGGTAGAATAACTGGCAAAGATGTGTTCCTTCCCCAGGCGGACTCTGCCAAGAGTCCTACCACTACATGTGTATGTACACTACATTATGTTACACGATAGCTCTGCCAATTGTGTATTGTTGTTGTTGTTTAAGTGGGTCTTTGTATTTTTCAGAGAAAATAAATGATTAATACAAAAACATTTCTGTTTACCGTTAATAAAATTACAATTGATAGCTTTAGTAAATTAATAGTTGTTTACCAATAAGCAACAGTGTAGTTTTAGTTTCTTTAGACTAAATTGTCTATTTCAGACAGATACTTACTTTGGCTTCGACTGTCACTTCCATCCATCAGACGTCCGAGTCGGAGCAGGTGACCGATCCATCACTCGCGCCCAGCGAGGTGGCTAATTAACGGAAAGCAAGGTCGGTGAAGAAACAGGCCTAGAGCACCCACATGTCAAAAACTGGTGACGCAACGCGTTTCACCGCCTCTTTCAGTGTCCTCTCACTGTTCCGACATTTTTTTAAACAAGTGACACATTGGAGTGTTGCTATGCGTATTTTTTTAACTATAGATGATTACATTGTAACTAGAAATCTAAAGGTATTTTGTTGGATGGCTTGAGATAAGGGTTTGGTGTTGATGGCCATATTAACATGCGTAGTTTTGGTTGGAGTACGCTTGCTTAAAAACTGGTATACATCCAATGTGATGACACCGAGATGACATTAGGTGTTAGACAAACGTTTACCTAAATATTCTTTAAGCGCTTGCATATTGCTGTTTTTCTCGTCATAATATTCTATAATCTATATATTTCTGTATCAAAAATGTGAGTAGTAAAAATCCTGATAAATCTCAAGTTTTGAGGAGCTATCAGAGATGTGTTCTGGTAAAGCTTTGGCATTCATTGAAGATATAAATGACAAACGTGAGTTCGTATTCTAAAGGCCGACAAAAGTCTTTACTTATTTTTGGCAATGAATTTTCACTTCATACTATGACGAGATTTTTTTATTGTAAAATTTTTGCGACTTCAGTAGTCTCAAAAATTGGTCGCTCGCTGAGGGACCGTGTTTTTCACAAAATTTACATATTTAATATGAGTGACATTTGTCACTTTGGAGGTAATTGTTGACCTATGTAAGTTTCCATTTCTGTGTAATATATGTATCATGAGCAGATCAAAAAAAAGCTTCTGAAAGCAGCGCCCGTTCACGAGTTTGATCCATGTGCCAGCCAGCTAGCTCTCTGTTCCACCATATTTGAGGAATAAGAGCAAACCCACCGCAAGAACAAATTTTTAAGCATCCATGAGTGCTCGAGGCCTACAGTCTCTAACTATTTACATTGAACAACACATTTATGCTGATTGATTCTCCACTATTCATTTCAATTTCAATGAGAATTGAAACTATTTAAAACATCAATAAAATGTTCATTAAATCCCGAAAGGCTCTGTAATGGCAGTTGTAAAATTTAATTTTATAAATTATTTCAATTAGCATATAGTACTTTTGGCTGCGAAAGTTTAACGTAATTTAACCGTTGCGTAGTTAAAAACGAGTATTTTCCACAATTAGTGTCCGAAAGTGTTAACGTCAAGAGCTATAAGCTGTACCTGGTATTTTCACTGACACCTCCGCTGACACGCGATCTGTTTATGTAACCAGCAAAAAATGACTACGTGAGTAATGTAGTAACATTTGGATGACACTTTTACAAAATAATGCAGAACAAATTTAAACAACCTTATATTTATCTCCGAGTGTGCAGTGCTAGGCTTTAGACTTTTGATTTGGATTGTTCGTTTACCAGTCCGGGACAAGAAGCTTTTTCCCTACAGTGGGACAATTTAGACTAACAATAATAATGTTAAGTGGCACTTGGCTAGTATGGGCACGCGTGCTACTCACCTTCAGACGCAAATATTTTTCGTCTAGTCACTAAATGTTACGAAAAAACTAAGTTTGCGGCTAAAACAACACTGTTAAAAAACTGTTTCACGACCGATCACAGACCGCGAAATTGTTTAACATACAGAAAATATATATTAATATTCATAAAAATAGCTTATCATCGTAATGCATAGCCTGAGAGACACGCTCAATTTTGTCTCTTTGGGTTCGTTTGACGTCATAAAACATGGCACAAACATCGGACACTTTCATACCGGTTTGTCTTATCTGAAAATGATGACAGATTTTTTTCTTACAAATCTTGTAAATGTTTCAAATACGGTGGGTAAATTAGTTATATTCAAAGTTCAATTAATTTTAATTACACAAATCTTAATGTATGTTTCTCAATCATTAATTTGGAAGTGAAGCACGGTACCCTGAGGTTAACAAGTGCAAATTCTAATTTTGAGACGGACCACCCAAGACCCGCTTATGAGCAACCCATCACAATTCATCACGAACTAAGCTCAAGATATTCCTTCCCGTCTCATAACAGTGAAGTGACCAGCCATATCGATTCCAATTACGGATGTGCCCGCTTTGGCGAGACCTCGTGCCTCGGGAGATATTTTGATGAGCAGATAAATTAATTATAGAGCCGTATGAGCACTAATAAACCGGCAAACTAGCTTATCGCTCCACTCTACGTATGGAGTAACGAACGATGTGGGATCAAGGAACTTTACACTAGGAAATATATACATCATTATTTTCTCAGTCTAGTCAAAAAAGTAAAAATGTTTAATTGCGAATTGGTTTCACACGGAATTCCGTATCTCAACTCAGTGTTTTTGTGAGGAATTGTATTTTTAATGTTTTATTTTTAGTGTCTCTATAAGACGTTTGAGAAATTCGTTCGATAAACTTGATTATGTTAAATATTTCAATATTTTTTTAGCATGCATTAGCAGCCCACTTTATGTTCCTATAACTAGGACTAGAAATTGGAAAAGTTAAACACTTGACATTCACTATGATATTTAAATTAGTTGGTATGTTTTATTTGCGTTGTAAAGAGTGACCTATAAATATGTAGAGAGCCTAAGAGCACGTACTTATGTGGTAAGATTTAGTATATTAGCGGATGACAGCGGTCGAGCGATTAGTCTCTCGCCCCCGCGTCACTTGTATAGTTAAGAGCAATATTCATATTCATATTCATTTATTTAGTAAAGCCAATTTACACGTCACATATAATTAATAATTCATAATAATTCTATTAAATTAAATTAAATCCGAAAAAGAATAATAATAATTCAATTACAATTGTAAAAATTCATTTATGTCATAAAACGAGTGCTCGACAAGCCAGCGCTGAAGCCGGTGTTTGAAACTGTTATGGCTGGGAGCCATCCTGATTGACTCTGGCAGCTTGCTATATACTACTGTACCCAAGACATGCGTGAGTTTGCTCGACTTCACATGAGTGGTTTTTCGTTCGTCCGTTAAATCTGTTGACAGGTGTATTCGCGCGTACATTGCCACCTGCAAAATTATTATTGATGGCAAAGTTAAAATACCTAGGCTTTGGAAATACGGTCGCGCGGAAGTGTCCTGCGTTACTCGCACAATCGCTCGTATGGCACGCTTCTGTAGGCGGAACACTCTTTTCCACTCGGAGCATAGACCCCAGATTTCGGCACCATACTGCAGTAAGGAGTGAATTGTTGCGAAGTAACAAGTGCGGGCTATCTCTGCCGATGCCAAGCGTGAGACTCTCTGTAGGGCAAAGCACGCGCTACTGATTTTTCCGCCAATCTTATCTGCATGTTTATTCCATGTAAGAGCGGAGTCCAACTCGAAGCCCAGGAAAGTCGTACTTTTTACTTGCTGAATGGCTTTCCCCTCAATTTGCACTAACATAGTTCTGCGACTTCGACCCGACAGATCGAAGTCTAGAAAGTGTGTCTCCTTGAGGTTTAAGGACAAGCCATTCATGGAGAACCAATAAGACAGCCGGTGTGCCACTTTATTCAGTTTTCGTTCAAGGGAGTCCAGAGACGCTGCGGTCACTATCGCAGCAATGTCATCGGCATACATGAGTATTTCCGCATCTGCTATAGCGTCCGGCAAGTCGTTCAACAACAAAGAGAAAAGGAGGTTTGACACCGATGACCCCTGCGCTATTCCCATCGTAGATCCCTGAGGATCAGATCTTACCGACCCTCCGTTCCCAACCACTATTTGTGATCGGTCTTGAAGTAGGCTATTGAGTAGGCTGTGCGCGGGACCAGCTATTCCATAATGTTTCATCTTCTCCGCGAGCACAGTGTGGTCAGCTACATCAAAAGCCTTGGAAAGGTCGCAGCACAGGACGGCAACTTGTTTCCTTCCCTCGCGAGCGGACACTATACGCCGAATCAGTTCTCGTGCAATCATTATAACTATATTTGACGTTTATGATGTCAAAGGAATTGAACGAGACAAAATTGAGGGATAATTTTTTGTATCACTAAAATAAAATTTAATTTTGAAAGATAGTTAAAATTGATGGATTACACACCTAATTAACATGATTTATTGTCATTTGACAGCACAATTAAGATACAGAACCTAGATAAGGAGCGGCAGCTCCAAATATAATCCATATCACTCCATAATAAATTTAAATGATGTGATAACTCGATCTTTAGCTTATTAAAAGATTTTACGTTCATAAATCGTAATAAACAAATTAGGCGCCCGACGCCCGAGGCGGCGGTCTCTATAATTATCGAAATTATTCGGAATAAACATGAACGAATTTTTAATGGATCTTCCACTCAGATGGCACACCTACATAGATGTTCCTTTAGAACATACTACTTTTATCCCTTTTAAACTAATGATTTAATTTTAATACCTATGTTTTTTATTTCAATTTAAAAAAATATCAAAACATGATTTATGTAAATGCTAACGTTAAACAATGTAGAATGACTTATATTTCATACAAATCATACCTAAATATACAAATAAGGATTACTGTTTTATGAAAGAATTTGTTTAAGTAATACGCCCCTGCCAGTTATGGGCCTCATATATCAATAGTATCTAAGTGCCCGGTGTGTTTTCTTTTTCAAATAAAATCTCATAAGATCTTTAAAATAATCATTAATTACTATTCAGTGTAACTTTTGAAATGTATTCATAATTCTAATGATGCATCAACTGATCACTATAATATTCTCTTCGACGATGTTATGTGTTAAAATTTTACTTCTGTCAGTTTCGAACTCTTAACAAATTGTAAATACTTTGGTTGTAATAATAACACAATAAACTTGCATAAGAGTTGGTTTAAAATCACTTTACTATGAGCCCAGAATTTAGGTACCTATAGACATAATCATTGACAAACGTAAGTTTTAATTAAGTTGTAAGTACTTTCAGAATAAGGAATTATAAGTACTGTTTTATTTTCAGCGCACTAGCAAAGTTGACACAGGGCATTTGACATTATCAAAAATGTTTTAATTCTTGAACAACGTTGGGAAGACAGAGAGGATGGTCAGCTTTAAATGCCTTTTGTCTCAAAGTAATCACTTACCATTGGAAATCAGACAAAACTGTTAGCTGGTTCTAGCTATAATAGAAAAAATATAGTTCTACTTCTATAGTAGCTACCTACAAGACTCATTACAAAAACTGAAAATGAACATGACACAATCTTGAATTCTGAAAAGACACAGATGAAATTATAGCGACCGGAAAACTCACGCAAGTAGGTGCTACTTGTCACTACTGAATTATAAAATCGGTGAATTTAATGCGATGGACAGCGCCATTATCAGCCCATTAATGGTCGTTATTACACATTATTTTTCCAAAATATGAAACACTTCAGAGATAATAATATTGTACCTGTCACTTTCACCCGAATAATATTTCGCACAAGATAGAAAGAGATCAAGACATTATCGAAGGACAGAATAGGTTCATTGGTATTTATTACATGGGACGATACCTGTAATAAGTACGCAAGCATCGATAATTGCACGGTAGCTTTGATGATAAGAGTTGCCACTATTGTGCATAACATCAACCAATATTACAAAATTATACATTACCGACGCAGACTCGTCAACCGGTTTTCACAAATAGGGTTCCTCAACTGTTCAGCTTGTTGACTTCCTATTTTGTTAAGGCTGACTAAAATTTTATATCAAATTACAAGACAGTCGTTATTGTGACAAATTTAATAATACATTCATATTGCAATTAGATTGGAAATTAAACTTTCAATAAGAAAGCCGCCAAAATTAAGAGTTTATTTATTATAATATGCCCTCGACAAAGATTAATTGAGAGTAGTATCAACAGTGTGTAAATTAATATAAAAGGAAATTATTTATTATAGAAAACTAGTGAACATTTTGCATTTTGTGGGTTACAGCAGGTTTAGTTTTTACCGTCGATATGTACTTTACCAAAACTAAAAAGGTCAATATAAATCCATATAAAACCTAATTGGATTGGATTTTGGAGGTCACATTAACAGTAGGTAAACTTAATGACTTGTGCTGAGTACCAGACTCTTAATATTTTAACAATTACACCAGGTCAGTTCCAGGTCAAACACCGGAAAGCCGAAAAAAATAAAGACAAAGCTAAAAAGTTTAATTAATCATGCAATATTTAGAGTAGTAAAAAGTAAATGGCGAGTGGTGGTTGTAATGAACAACCGTGATAGCATAATGCAGCGTAAAACTAAGTACAAAGACCTCAGAAATACAGCCGATTTTTGTCATCATATCCGTATTCTTTCTGTGCCCTAACAAAGCATAATACATTTCAACAGCAGACAATGTACGGATATAATCTGATGAACGCAGCATGCATTAGTCTGAACGTACAGAACCCCGGTACCGCAATCTAGATGTCCCGACAGGTCGAGCCGTCACTCGTCGCATTATAAATTCAACGCGGGCGCAGCCAGTTTTTCCGTTTCGGACCATTATATTATTAACTTCAATTTTTAATATATCTAAAACTGATCTCCAATCAAAGCTTATTAGCAAATAAGTTTCACGTTTAAATTAAGTATTTCATTCGATGCTGTTGTTTTGTTGAAATCCATTTTAATTTTTATTACATTAGTTAGTATTCAAGAATTAGATCACATCTTGCATATCATTTTATATAAACTGCTATTTTGTAATAAATAATTCAAAGTGAATAAAATGCCTTATAAACATACACATGTAAAGATTCCCATACGAGTATATAATTTTATAAACAAACTAGTCCGTCCCGGCGTCGCCCGTGGTACATATATCCTATATAATTTATAGCACTCAAAGATCCCGTACATATTCAACGGCGAAATAATTTTTGAAATAGGTTGAGTAATTCCTGAGAACATTAAAAAACATCTTAACTACGCCACCTGTCGAAAATTGGTCGCACCAACGTTTGGTTAGCAAAGTTAATTTTAATACTAAAATTGATTAGCAAAGGTTTAGAATGACGCAATCGTAGACACCTGCGATCTCGTCAACGCACGGCACGAAAGCTCTCAAAAAAGTTTTTTTTTCCCGGTTTTGCTTCATTCATACTTCATACTTCATCATGCTTCGCTCCTATTGGTAGTAGCGTAATGTTATATAGCCTATAGCCTTCGTCGATAAATGGACTATTCAATAGAAAAAAACTTTCAATTCGGACCAGTAGTTCCCGAGATCCTAGCGTGCAAACAAACAAACTCTTCAACTTTATAATATTAGTAAGTAAGTATAGATTCAAACAAAACTTTTAGAACGGACCGAATTTCCGACATACATTTTAAAAGATTTTCGGGCTAAGCACTTGCTGTTCAGTGTTCAATCAAGTTTCGTATTAATTGGAAAATAATATAATTTACATTATTTTCAAAGATTTTACACAATCATAATTTCTTTAGACCAATATTTTAATCAATTTTTTTTTAGAATACACCTGTTAATACAATTTGTTGTGCTAACAATGTCCACCAATTTTTATTCACGTAAGTTGCCATGAGATTATTATACTACCTCCTTATCGTTTCCTCACTTCGCCTTCCATTATTCCGTTTCTCCACGCAGTCCAGTCGTGTTCCAGTTGTGTAACGGGACCCCAAACTGGTAGGATGGACGAGTTGCGAAACAAGAGCAGATTCCACCGTAATGAGGCTCGGGAGACGCGCGTGCGCCGCGTTTCTTGGATGTCCGTATAAGTAGCCACTGGGGATCTAATTATCCGAAAGTTATTTCGGTGTGGCGATCTTTAGTAGATAATTAAGGGAATATTTAAAAAAAGTACGTTGAAAATACTCAAGTTGTGCTAAAATCATCTATTGTAAAATTTGTATTGATCGATAAATTTTACAGATATTAAACCGATCTTTTATAGGTAATTATTTCACTTTTGCAACGCTATGAGTTTGTTAAGCATAGTATACGGAATGGTTTCAGTGTCGTCGAAGTGTTTGGAATTTGGTGTACACGGCAAAAGTAAAAAAACAGTAGAAGTTTTTCATTTAGTTTTAATTTGCTAGGTTATTACAAAGTTTTCGTCAGGATTGTTTTAGAAGTTTGTATTGTTTTAGAAGTTTGTATTTTTTTGACGTGACAACGTCTTATAATTCGATGAAGCCGGCTGCACGTCCGCAAAACATGACGTCATGTGCCGTTAACGCCGTTACCTCGCCGCCGGCGTTACCTCGCTCTAAGGCGTAGTTGAAGTTGTCACGTTCAACTAACGTCAGTAACCCGACTTTACAGACAACCATTTTTTTATTCGTTACTTTCAGTCTCTATGAGTTAGCATGGGTACTTATATTGCTCGCTAACTTCATGAACCTACGTGACCATAAGGTAAGACAAACGTACTTACCATGAACAACATAGCTTGAAATACCTTGATAATAGGGAGCAATAGTAGAGCAATTATAGAATTAACTTCCCTGTCAATTTGCAAATATATATTGGTTCTCGTATCGTAACAATCTGTAGTTCCTTCGGCATTCCATGATTTATCAGTAAACATAACGTTGGATTCCAATGTAAACAAAATTACTTTAACTTCGTTCGCCGCCTGAATAACACCCTTAGAGCGCTCGAGGCTTGGCTCACGTATCGGAATAATAGACATATTGATAGACCGTGATAAACATAAATACCGGCCAATTTAACCGGACCTCCCTGTCCAGATTCTCTACCTAAATTACAGTAATGTGGTAGAGGTCTAAGCTATGTGGACGATCCAGTTGCCCACGGCTCGTTTTCACTCTCTATAACATCCCGCTATTTTCTACGGTGATACAGTTTTTCATTTGGTCATCGCTACGTGCCTGGTTTCACTGTCTGTCGTCAACGAGACACTAAAATGGTATGATATCTACACCTACATACCGAGCGAACATAAACAAGTTAATTTGCCAGAAAAAAATAATTGGATCTGTTCCTTTTTGCGGCTTGACACTGTAATAAATTGTAGCATAGCATTTTTGCCATAGACTTAATATTGTTTTAATGTACAGCGAATTGTTAAATTTATAAGAACTAACTCTTTATAATTCAGCCAAAAAGTGTATGACTTGTGAAACTTGCGAGCCTCAGAAATCTACTTTCTCGTCTTGTCGTGATGAGTGCGTAAATTTTTCTCGCAACAAAAAGCTTGTTAGAACAGAAAATAAAACAAAATCAAACTGTGAATGCCTTCTCAATCTACAGAATACTGGCCACTATATTCTTTATTTAAAAGGTAGCATTCTTTCATTGAAATGTGTTTTTAGATTTACTTTATTTTTAATAGTTGTATACAGCCAGCAACATTATAGTATTAGAAATCAATGGAGACCTTTTTATGACCGATCAATATTCATAAATAAGCAATTATATGTCGTTACAATGTTAAAAGCTCTATGGTACTACAATTGCACATGTCTTTCATACCACGCGGATCATAAAACCACTGCGTGTTTTAGAAAAAAAATCTCCGCATGTAGGTACAACTTAGCTGCGTGATCTGGATTGCGCATTCCTTCATTCTGCCATTAATTCTTGAATCAAAACTGGTCATAAATAATTATAGCTTTAAGTTTGCCCACGAAACTCCCCGCTGTGTGAATTCTTGAAACTATACTTCCTTCAATTTAAGGACTAGTCTTAAACATCGTCCTTACCATTACATTATGATACATTTAAAAAAATTACTGTTTAAAAACTCCATCATTTGGTTCAACAAACACATATAGACATAAAATGTTACTTATTCTCTATACGCACTAAAATAAGTAAAACAAATTAGACATTGATGTAAGTACCTACTTCTGAATGCTCGTATATTTGTTTATTGGTTTCAAACTATTCATAATATATGTAGTAGTATAGGTATTTTTCAAACCTTTGGCAACATAAGACGCTTTATTTTATTGATTTCACACGAAATGGGATTGAATCGAGAGAAGTGTATACATGAGTAAACAGAATTAAATAAATAGGTATGTGGACATTACAGCTTTACAACGCGCAATGAGTAAGTAATAAGTATATCCATCTTATAGTTTTAGTCAAATGTAATTTAGATGCACCACTCATAGATTTGGAAAACAATGTTTTTCTTGAGTCCACCTCTAAAGAAATCAAACAGTTTGATCAAAATGAACATACGTGATTTACGTAGTGATAAGACTCTTAGCAGAGTCCGCCTGGGGAAGACCCACACCTTTGTCAATTATTCTACCGCCAAGCAGTAATGTGCAAACATTACTGTGTCCGGAACACAAGAAAGGCAATGAATTCATCAATTCTTTGAAGGGCAATGTTTCCAGAGAAATAACAGGGCTTAGAGATATAACAACTTAGATCTCTGGGTGACGAGCGCAGTGCGGTGCTAGGTAATGATTTTGGCTCTTCATGTTCCAATAGCTGCGTGTCACTGTGCTGTTATGTGGCAGGCATATTGCTTACCATCAGGCACATGTCCTGCTCGTCTCGTCACTCTTTATTTAAAAAAAAAGAACATACTGAAATGGTCCCGGTCGCAGATGACAATATTATTATAGTCTAGTAAAGTACAATTTTAAGTCTCAACATGTACTTCTTCTTCGTGTCGATGATGTTTCTTCGTATTACTATTTCTTGTTTCCTTAATACCTATTTTGTAACTATATATACCTATCTAAAATATCTAAAAAAAAATTTACTTGACTTTTTAATTGTACTGAATACTTCATACTAATGTATATTGTACCTAAAATGGGATAAGGGTAGGCGAATGATGATGACTTCATACTAGTTTTCTAGTTTGTGAAGATGGTAGTGATAGATTTAGTAATGATAAGACTCTTGACAGAGTTCGCCTGGGGAAGTACCACACCTTTGCCAGTTATTCTGCCGCCAAGCAGTAAAGTGCAAACATTACTGTATTCCGGTTTAAAGGGCAATGTTTTCAGAGAAATTACAGGGCTTAGAGATATAATATCTTAAATCTCTGGGTGACAAGCGCAGTGCAGTGTTAGGTAATTATTTAAACTCTTCATGTTTCAATAGCTGCGTGTCACTGTGCTGTTATGTGGCAGGCATGTTGATTACCATCAGGCACATGTCCTGCTCATCTCGTCACTCTATAGCTCTATACCATAAAAAAGGCAGTCATAGGAACTGCCGATAGAAGTGAAAACGTATAACTCAGAATCTGATAGCTTAGGTACTTTGGAAACTACACGGGTGCAACAGGAGGGTGTGGCCTGGTCATCACGGCATGACCATCTAGAAATGCGTCAGCATTTCCCATTGGCTGACGCATTTCTAGATGACCAATTTCTATGGTCCCGAATTTACCCGAAGATGTCTTATCATACCCGAGCGTGACGCTAGAATTCAATTCACAGCTCACGAGAAATCTGTCTAGGTGCGCCAAAAGAAGTTTTCACTTCAAAAAGATGAATGGATGGAGGGATATATGTTTGTAACTCTTTCACGCAAAAACTGCTGAAGGTATCTGGATGAAATTTGGCACAAATATAGACAACACTCTGAAAATAATACATGAACTATATTTTATTCCGGTAAAATAATGGGAACGGGAACTAAACGGATGAAACCGCAGGGCGTTGCTAGTGATTTTAAATATCAGTGTTGTGTAGTCCCAGCGTTTGACGATCGAGTGTCGAATTCCGATGTTAATTCCGTCGACAGCCGCGATACGAGTACTGGCGAGTTAGTACCAGACGGAAGAAACGTGGACGGACAGGCACGGAGTAATTAATGTTTCATAGATAGCCTTTACAGGTGATGTGGAAAACGTAGCTTTAAACTTCTACAACGCATATAGGATAGTGAAACTGTTTATGTTCTTGTAAAACAGATTAATAGAAAAAAAAACGTGTGTTTTCATGTACGCACGCAATTAATTATATTTCTTAAATTTTTTCAAGTATTACTAACGCTAATGCGCAACCAAGGCCACTTAAGGCCAAGTCCTTTTGAAAATAAAAACGCGCAAGTAACTTCATCGTGTCATTAATTAGCTGTCAGTGCGCGCGCATCGTTATAAATTCACTCTCATATTTTATTCAAGCCCGCCCTTCACATTTTTTCACAAAAAAGTATAGCTTCAAAAATGTATCATTATATTCGTAGTTTACATTTACATTAAATTCACAGATAATTAAATAAATATTGGTGGACAATTCACAAACAACACCACTAATTCAATCTAAATTTAAACTGGCTGCCCTAACGACGGCAAGAAACGCCATGAGGAATAGAAAGAATCCCACAATCGCAAAACGACAGCCGCTAAGCAGAGTTCACCTGATGGGTATTGAACAAATATGGTAAGAAACCAGATTCAAATGAAAAGAAAAACAAATAATATTATAAATTATGAAAGTTTGGAGTTTCGTTGCTCTTTCACGTCGGAGTGGCTGAACAGATCGGATTGAAATTTGGAACACAGTTAGATTTAGTTTGGAATAGCATTGGCCTTTTATCGCAAGAAAAATTTGAATGAAAACTGCGCGGGTAAACTGTGGGACACTTCTGATAACTAAAATTGCGGCTAAGTCACGTAATTTAACTTATTTATTCGTATGTATTATGACTTTTTATTAATCGTTTTTTATAGATGACTTTTCCAAATGGTCATAGCTTATTTTATTTTTTATTTTTCTCAACTAACTGAATCTGCTACTTCATTTGCGCGTTTTGCGATTAAATTTTCAAACAATCCCATTTCAATTAGTAGCTCTTCTATTAACCCGGCTTTGAAAAAGGAGGAGATCGGGGATGAGAAGTCTAAAGTTTTCGAGGTTTCCAGTTCGGCTTTGTATTATTTTGGTGAAATGTGAACCAATTGTGATTGTTCTTATTCGAACAGGTTTATACCAACTCTAAGTAAACTTCATCATAATTTGAACTCTACAAAAACGTTTAAGCTGTGTGATACGTTTCTTAAGTAGGTTTTTCCTAATGGTTACAATCTTGGAGTCTTTAAATCGAGAGTAAATTGGTTTCGTCTAGGTAAGCACAATCCATTGCAAACGGCATTGTCGCTTAATATCAGGTGGGATGACGGTCAAGTGTAAGCCTTTAAAAGTTAACAAAAAGTAAAATATTTAACTGGTTGGCATTCTGTTTGTTCCCTACCCAGTGGTTATCGCCATCGAAATTTACTTTGAAATTATTAAAGTATAAGCATGCTTACTAAATGTTCCCAGTTCCCACTGCTGGGACTCAGGGTCATCTGTCTTTTTAAATGAATGTGCATGATCTTGATCTTGTGTCACTTCAGAATGATAAAGGAAAACATCGTGAGGAAACCGACATGTTCCTAGAATTTTTCAAATTTGTGTGCCATCCGCCAACCCACACATAGCTTATGTTGGATGACCTAACCTCTCTCCTTACAAGAGAAGGCCCCGTGTCCCATCTATGGGAGGGAATATTCAGAAGGTTGATTATGCGAATTCATGAGGCCAATCGACGGTGTTTTCGGAATACGGAGATGAGTGTCGTCAAAGTACCTGAATCTGAACCGGTACACTGATACCTATTCTCCTGATTCTAAATTCACAGTCGCATCGCTGGTCTATTGTGTGCGAAGTATTCCATTCGGCGCTGAGAAAGCAATTTGCCACCGAAGCCAGTTGCCGAACTGCGTATAATGCATTACAATTGATTCATTTTGTAACAAACACTTATGTAAGATTAATTGGATACGATCTGGCAAAAATCGATTATAAAGCAATGTATTTCATAGTTACGGTAACGTGAAATTGTTTCTTTTTTTGCAGAATGAGGTTGCAACATTGTCAGCCTATGTAGGTGAGAAACCACATCAAATACACGCCGTTTCTAATTTCTACGTAAAAATTGTCTACGAGCCTCTACCGCTGAATGTTAAAAACTTTTTATGTGTGAATTAAAATTAAAATGTACTATAAATATGTGTCATAAATATAAGTGAACGAAGATTGATACAATTAAACAAAACGAATAATAAATAGTAATAAATCTATACTACTACGAATGCGAATTCAGTTTTTCACAAAATTTTAATAGTTGTAATCCTACGAGTATTTAATCAATATAATTTTTATGGTTGATCTGTCATCGTTCTTGTTTTAAATGAACTTATTTAATTATTCAAATTGGAATTTACACATGTACGAGTATAGACCGCGTAATTGTTGGTGACGTGATCTAGTGATGATTCTTGGCGTAGCTATCTGGATTAACGTGAAAAATTTGGTATTACTGCTGATTTATTTTTGAAGTTCCCTAAAAACATGGTAGATGTTAGAATATGCGTACAAAAACATGTATACCGTATCCGTATCCTTATACCGTAGTATAAAAAAATACTCTGCATCCATTAAAACATCAACGGATTCGTCAATGGACTTTTCATTCTTCGTCCGTCCATGGCGCTGTTCTATCGAATATAACCAAATGAATCCGTAACAGGGGCAAACTTAAACTACTACAGTAGTACAAACATCGTACCTGTAGATTTACTGCTTTGCTTTTTGTATGTACAACTGTACAAACTGTAGAAATGTCAACATTTTTGGATATTTACCTATATTTGAAAATATTATCCATATCAGATTTCCATCAAACCGCACTTCACACCATTCTGGCATCCATTGCGGTCGATGGGCATTCGAACTAATCTAAAACAATAGTTCGACTCCGCAAATCAAACTATCACATGAAACCGTACTAGGCCGTAACGGTACTGTATTCTATAAGTGCAAACTCAAAAAGCAGAACATGTTTCAGTACAGTTTGACCCCGTTGTTTTATGTAAATCCTAGGCTAAGAATACTGGATCGTTCCGGTATAAATGGAACCCAGGATCTATTAATTGTTTATTGTAATCGGAGGTAAATAAATTTTGAGATGTTTTTACTTTAATAGAATGAGAGGACACTAATTTACTTATTATAGTTTAATATCTCGGGATAAAATGTTTTGAAGTGAAAACTTTTTTTGGCGCACCACACACAGGTTTTGTCGTGGGCTTTGAATTGATCTCAAGAGTCACGTTCGTCAATGAAATAAAACTTCGGGTAAACTCGGGACCACGGCCATCTAGAAATGCGTCAACCTTTCTAGTTGGTCATGGCCACGCCCTCCGGTTTCACCCGCGTAGTTTCCAAAGAAAGCAAATTCTGAATTATACGTTTTCACTTCCATCAGCAGCAGTCCCTATGACTGCCAATTCGTTGTTGCTTGTGAAGAACTATAACAAGCGCCGGGATTATTATAACATCCGCTGAAAGCGAGGTCTGGAGTTTAGAGTTTGCTATTACAGAATACGTGGCCAAATCCACCACGGAAACCAAGTCTATTGTACAACCGCACGATAGCATGTAAAATGCTATTGAATAAAACATTGTAACACTCGGGAATGAATTTCCTAAAGAGCTTACCGTAATCCAGGCTTCCTCAAAGTTATAGACACGACACCCTGAAAACGAATGCAGACTTCGGAAAATATTCCATATATTTTCTTGGTAAGAAGGTGAGCAATGAAAGAAATTAACAATGATGTTTGTGTTGAGATATCAAAAAACAAATACCTATACAAAACAGTGGTTTCAAAATTGAACCATTTGTTGTTACGTCATTGAGCCCGTAGGGATCGGGAACTCATAACATTTTCAAAAACCTTTCGAAGCGCTTGGTCAACTAAATGCGTAACCAAAACGCTCCGTTTATTTGACTCAATGTACATGGACTTCTGGAATGGATTTATGGAATATTAATATTAAATAGTGTTCACATGAAAATTCTACACCAAATGGAAAACATAATAATATGTATGTTTTAAAACACCAATTAATAAATAGTACAGTCAGTTGATTAATTGCTAATGTTTGTTGTGCTCGTGACAGTCAAAATTTACGTCAGAAAAGTTAGAAAAAATAATAAGTTGAATACTTTATGCATGTTTGATTTTTTTTCTGTTCAGTTTTCAGGTCTTGACATTGAACACAAGCCATCAATTCCTTTCTATAATTATTGAAAAAAGGGGGTTTTAATTATTATTATTTAAATTGAGACAGTCAGAGCTAAATAATGAGTTAGTGTGAATTTAGATACCTAATCGATATTTCCTTATTTTTAGTTTGAGAACCTCTACTATGACCGAACTCGATGCATAGCTAATACTCCCGCTACGAAGACACGAACATACGTCATATTTATCATATATTTTATCATATTTATGTTTTATTCATGTGACGAGTTGCGATTTTGATGTTGTAACGAAACACCGACCGTGTTTTTGCTAGCTCCACAGATTTATATCCATGTAATAAATGTATCATAAACGGGGATTGGTTTGGTGTGTGAGAAAAGGTGTTTAGTATTGTGGTTGCTTCTTGTGGATTCACGTTGTAGAATTCAATTTTGTGTAAAATTTCTCGATGACGTTACAAAACTAAATTACAGGTATTGTATAGAACGAATTAAAATTGAGGTAGTATCACATATTTAAAGAGTTTTATTGTGTTTTTTTTAAAAGACGAAGTGATATAACGTACAAGAAGTAAGCCTTATACGCCTGGCCATAACATCACGAAGTCACGCAGTTATTCAACCATAAAGAGTTCCGTTGTCCGTATTCACTCTATACGAGTATACCGCTGCTTAGCAATGAATTGAGCTCAATACCTATTATGAGATCGGCTTTAACAATTCTCATTAAAACATAAAATAATCAAGTACTGATGAAGGTTTTCATGTCCTAGAGTGAGCCACTGAGTTGGTTCAAAAATGTATTTAATTTAACCTGTCTTCATCTCCTAAAATTGTCAGATTTTATTACTCATTCTAATCAACATCAGTGTAGGCTAATCTACTGTTATGGCTTTCCCGTGATAGCATGATTATTGCTTTGACGCGTCTAAATACTGTCACACTGACAGTACTTATTAAGTAGGTAACTCGTTATTTCATTTCTATAGATAGATAGAAAACTCTTTATTGTGATACAGACAAATTAATACTACAGTTATTTTTTAGTGTGAATTGTATTGAAAACCAAATTCCTTCTGAATCTCTTTGCAAATTCAGCCAAGTCATTATTTCGCCAAGTATTGCGTCGTCTGTATGTATTTTGCAGATTAATTATATGACATAAATATTAATGTAAAGTAGGTATGTAGCAAAATGGTGGTGGGCTAGAAGCTAGAACATGCGAATCACAACAGCGATGTCGTAGGTTTATCATCACCACTGGCTTTGAAGAAAGAAAACATCGTGAGGAAATGATCAAGCTCCACGAAACTTTCGTGGGCATGCGTCATAAGCCAACCCGCATTTGTTCATTGTAAAAGAGTGTGCCCTTCACTCTCTCCTTCCAAAGGAAGGCTCCGAGTCGCAGCAGTGGGAACATTTAGTGGACTGCTTATGATATGTAGTGTTACGCATCTGTGTCTCGATATCCATCAAGAGACATTTCTCCCTGTCAGGCGCCCCCATCTCTATATTACTGCACTAATAGTCTGATTGCATAACCGGCGCTCCCAACCGTCGTGCCATCAAGATGGCCGGCTGACAGCCACAGAAGCCTCAGGAAACCAAGCACGCGGCCCGTGTCACGCCACCACACACATCTCTTAATTTTAACCTTATCTAACACGACTATCGCGTGTAATTGTCTGAACTAATCCCCTTTCGTTCTGTTGCTGTTTGGAATAAGTACCTCTAATTGTTTTTATTTGACTAACTGTGGCTTGTATCGTAGTTTCATCAGCTATGCAGTAAAAAGAAAAGAAGTCCATCTTACACTTAACTATCAATTAATTATAGAAATCTACATTTCCAAATATTTGCCAATTCGTTGACGTTGGTGATTAGTTATAATTAAATCTATCATCCAATCATCGATCACTCATAAGAATTAGCTAAAAAATAAAAAAAGCCTTTAACTCCAAGTTCAGGTAACTTGGAGTTAAAGGCTTTTGATGATGAAAGCAAGCTCATAATATGGAAGCTTGATAGCTTAACACTTGCATATACCTATACTTAATTGTAAATGGTAAACTGGGTGTTGTATGTGTAACAAGTATTTATTTAACTTTATTATACATAAAAACACTCAGTTCAGAACAAATATTTGTATTCACCACATAAATATTTGATCTATGTGGGATTCGAACCTATAACCTTAGTAAGACTCCATAAACAGACTACCAACTAAGCCACTAGACCAGTCCAGGGTAAATTAATTTCTTCTGAGTAAGCACCCTCCATCGTAAATCACATTATTGCTTAGGTAATATCAGACGAGATAACGGTCCAATGCAAACTCACTATCAATAAAAAATGAAAACGGCGGAACATTTTAATAGTCACAATTTTAATCAAATTTATCTCAGTTAAACTCCAGATTTAATCTCTAATGTGATGAGATATACAATTCAGCAGTAGTACTAATTATGGGTTTCCTATACGGGTAATGTTTACCACTAAAAATGTTTTGAAGCAAGAAGAATTATTCCCTCAATGACAATAAAACTCAATAGGCCCAATAGTTCGTTATAGAAGCGGGTTTACGATCGTAATCCAAAACCGACATGAAATTAGCTTAGCCTAAATTACTTGATTATTATTCGTTTATACGATTGTCATGGGTTTTAATGGAGCTCTCGATTGCTTGATAATCAACCTACATAGACTGGTCGTTTGACAAAAAAACTTGAGTCGCCGTGTCGATGTCGGCGCCATGATGACTTACCTACAAGACAAGTCATCTGGTGCTTGATAATATCAATATTTTTGTTTGTCGTAGCTTTTTCACTTTTTATACTCTTTTTTTAACCGACTTAGTAGGAGTAGTAGCAGGAGGTTCAATTCGACAACCATATTTTTTATTGTATGTTTCCCGATTACTCGAACGACTCGATTTGATAGTTCTTTGATTGTTCCGAAGGATGGGCTGTCAAATGGTATGGGTTTTATCGAAATCGGTGAAGCAGTTTTTATAAAATCAACAAAATGTGTTTTATATCGATACTTTTTTTGAGCACAAACAATATATGGTAAGTAAATGCAATAGTAGGTAATATTGTGTAAGAAACCCTGGATCTCACACTAGGTGAAGTCCTGTGTCGTGAAAATCCAGAGCCTTTTATTGGTGGTAACTACACATGTTCACCGATAAATTTAAGATATATCTGTTTATTAGTAAGTACTTCTATTAAAATTTGTTGTTTATTAAAATTAAAAAAATTTAAGACAGTTTTTTTTATTTTTCAGCGAAAAATTCATACTTTAATCTATACTAATATTATAAAGCTGAAGAGTTTGTTTGTTTGTATGTTTGTTTGAACGCAAGGATCTCTGGAACTAATGGTCCGAATTGAAAGATTATTTCTTTGTAAGATAGTCCATTTATCGAGGAAGGCTATAGGGTATTTAACATTACGCTACTATCAACAGGAGCCAAGCATGAATGAAAAATGTAACAAAAACGGGAAAAAAATATTGCTTTTAGAAAGCTTTCGTTGCGTGACAGCATTTGTCATATGTTAAAGGTTGCGTCATTAGAACATAAAGTAACCGAATTTGTTCAAAATTTGAATTGGTACGACCAATTTTCGATAGATGGCGTAGCAACGCGTGCGCGTTCATCTAGTACTATATAATACTAATTTGTATTTGATTTGTATTTGTACATCACTTACTCATGATACAAATCGGTTTCAAAAAATCTTATATATGAAATTCTCGTGTCACAATGTTAGTTACCTTATTCCTCCGAAACGGCTTTACTGATTTTTATCAAATTTTATATGCATGTTCAGTAAGTCTGAGAATCGGCTACTATCTATTTTTCATACCCCTAAGTGAAAAGGGTTGTTCACCCCTAATTTTTTTTTTTTACTTTTTGGACATTTTTTAATTATTTTTATAACGTGGCATTAAAAAATACATACAACCCAAATTTTTTACCCTATTATCACCAACTTCTATTTTTTAATAGCCATTTTAATAATTTATTCATTTTTCATTCCGCTCGATAACTGATCAATTATCGTCTTTTTTGTAAATGTTTTTACTCTATTTCGATTAAAATTTCCCGGAGCTTATGGCAAATCTAGGTTATTATTCGAGCGAAGCCGGAACGGGCCGCTAGTATATATATATGTGTCGTTTTAATTCGTGTCAAAAATTATCTAATATAAACTTATTAAGTGTTTTGCCATATAAATGTATATTGTGTACCTATTAATGTAGTATAATAAATTAAATTGTTTTTTTTAGAAACTACATAGTAGTTATGTCGATGTCGTCGCTATGATGGGTTAGACGACATGTCACGTGGTCGTTGATTACACGCACGTCGGGTACGCCTGACCGAGCTCTGGAAGGCGCATATTTATGCATCCAAACACAGCATCAATCATTCTAATGAGCCAACGGCCGGCCGGTAGGCCGACACAGCCGTAGCCGCCGGCGCACCGTAGCGCGGGCCACTCAATAGTGATGCCCCGCTTCAACGAATGATTTATCGACCGAAACGCTACGCTCTATCGATACCTCATAAATCTTTATCACATCTATAGAAAGCGATTTTACATCCTATTCTATGAATCGAAAATTTAATCAGACCTTAATTACCGACAATAGAAACTAGACCTACGAATGCAGCATTAGACTCGTATGTCACCGCGATCCGACTTTCTAATCGAATCATGTAAACATATAAGATTTGTGACGCAGATTCCGAGATGCGGGCCTTGTTAAACCACTGTCTTGCAGACTATTTGCATAATTGGTGTAATGTATTTAATAGTTGAAACTATTAGAATTTAAATAAGCATCGTTACAGAAACTTTATTAAATGCAAGCAAAGGGAGTGGCTCGAGGCGACCGCTTATCGATGTTAAATGAAATATCGATATTATTGGTAGTGGTGAAGAAATGAGCTCTATAAAACACAGCAGCGGTATTCCGCTAACAAGTTTAGCAATGGAGGAAAGAAAGCTGCCCGGAGCGTCCGACGCTACTCACAAATTGGCACGAGCTAGGCACGCGTTGCTGCTGTACTACAAAACGGACATATCTCACTCAACATCACAGACGATAATCGACTCAAACACAATCACCTAACGAATAGAACAGATGAGCCAGAGATATGGAAATAAAACACACATGCAAAGCAGATGAGCTACAAAGATTGAATGGTATAGTGCAATGATATCGATGAACCATTAGTAAGAACAAAGACAATCGAATTCCATTGCATGAAGCCATTAGATTTCTTTATTTGTTTCATGAAAGTCAATGGCAGATTATATGCATAATAATCAATAAAGCACCAAAGCTCCAGTACTAAGCGGATATTTTTTTTGAATTGTACAATTTACGCTCCAACCAATTTCTTACGACACACAGTTGTTACCATTTCAAATTAATTATAAACATTATTCTTACTAGCCTACCTCTAAATTCTAGAGATAATACCTGGAACGAGCCATTCAAGATAGAGAGAGATTCTCATTTTTCTGTCGTAATTAAATCGAGCGAAGTAATTAAATGCGTCAGATAAATAAGCAACTAATTAGATATCATCGTGGGTTGTAAAACTGGTGCAGAAGTTATCAAGCAGTAAGAGAGGTCCATAAAAAGTCAATAGATTATACCTATTGCATGGAGTGCCTTGAAATCTAAAGTAAACAGGTTCTAAATAAGCGTGCTACATCCTAAGCTGACAACACTTGAAATTTATCACAGATCATTTTATGATATGATAATTTGCAAAGTTTGCCAAGGAAATACGGAAGTATTACTATTTATCGGTTCACTAATGTTTCACAAACATTGTTTGACAAAACATCACTTTAAAACCAACTAATCGTATAATGTTCATTGCAAAAACTTTACAATACAAAAATGTTTCATTTTACAAACAACGTTTCGGATGATATTTATTTCAAAAATACCTTACATCAACAAATGTTTTATTTTACAAATTACATTTTAAAACCAATTGCATGGCAAACGTTTCACTTAGACAATGTATCGAATGACATTTTGTTTTTTTGTCCATTTTTCATTTCATAAATTATTATTTTTACAAATTTAACACTTACCAAAATAGAATTTAAAACAAATATTTTAAAAGTATCCGATACATTGTCTATTCTGATTTGGTTCTGTCATTTACTTATGACTACCGCTCCGATTAGGGTCTACCACTGAGATTTGACTCCGGGTGGGCTCCCGCCAGAAGCTCTGCGGTCAGCCCTGAGTGTCGCTTCTCCATACTCGGCCTGCGCTCCACTACGGAGGTCGCCGGCTCGCTTCGCTCGCCATCTCCCCCCTTCGCTGCGCTTGGCCTCGCATGGCTCGCTCCACTCAGGACCTCCCTTAAGCTTCTGGCTCCCGCATTTTTATATACACTCTAGGGGTAGTAGCGACAAGACTAGGTGGAGTCGGGGTGCTCCGAGTCGGATTTGGGTCCTAAGTAACCTAATCGTACCGGTGTGGTTACTTAGATATTCAAAAATTACAATCAAGTTTTTATGGAATTTAATAAATGTTTGTATTATAAATTGAGTTGTTTGCCAAACAACACATTATAAAGTAAAAATTTGTCAAGCGTTGCTTTGTTTTTAAGCATTTGGTATTTAACAAAAATATTAAAAGAATCATTTGTCATATATTACGTTATAGAATGAATGTTTGTCAAATAATTAGTTTGAGATATAACCAATTTGTTTAATATTTTTTTGTATAATAATCATTTCACTACCCGTGAGTTTGTCTAACATTGGTTATCACATGTCGGTTTGTGAAAATTTTTTTATTAAAAGAACGGATACCCTATTTATCCTTATGAGTCAGTAAAGTTATTCTAACGGGTAATAGGTAGGTAATGTATAGTTTTAAACTTTCGCGAAATTAACTCGTATTGTAAAGTTTTCTCATGATGCCTGATGGACATGCATCAGGCGTATGTTTTGCTTATTTCATAGTTTTATAGTAAAATACTACAAACACGACACTATTAAGTTCATCTAGTTTCATTGACACTAGTCCCTTGCGTAAGATCCTAGTAAATCTTCTTAATTTTAGAACTTCAAACATTCATGATCTTCGGTACTGCCGTTCAAAATACTTCAGTAAGTCGGTAAATAAAGCTAAATACATACTCTTATATGAGTGAGCTAGCTAAGTGTTTTATAACTACTGTTGGCGGACGGTATTTATAGTGTACTCATCGCGCGTTTCATAATATTTTAGACACGTGCCTCTGTAGGCCATCAATCAATGTACTATAAAATTTCACTTCGTGTGCCTTAATGACGTTAGGGTTATCACGTCTTGAGATAATGAAAATCAAATTGTATCGATATTATATAGCAAATAAGTATTGTAACAAAAAGTATCGATAACCCAGCGAAAGCAACGCCTAATTTCCTAGTGTGAAGTTTTTGAAGTTATGCTTCTTTGCACTTTTGGAAGAAACTTTGAGGATTTAATTGGGCTGAAGGAAGAAATTATGAGAGTGAATTTTTAAAGACGGCGCGGCGCGCACATATTAACAGCCAAGATAAGACATGATGAAGTTTGCCGACGCCCATCTTTTCAGGGTACATTTTTACAATGCGCGTGCGTGCTGACACCCAAATTTTAAAGAGACCTATCGCAGTTTGCCTAAAGGCGCATCTACTGTTTAGTAAATTTTGGGCTAGCGCAGATGAAGCGTTGTCATTAGTAGTACGTAATAATACTTCTCAAACATTTAAGAATTATAACTTCTTGCGAATTCGCATGAGAGCACAAACTAATATTTTGTTTTTGTTGTATGCATGTTACGCAATAGTTCCGTCACTAGTATTAGATGTTTTTTCTTTGGTTGATCATAGCTCAGATCAGGTCCCACGTTCATTTTATCAAAATCAATATGGCGATTTTTGAAATAAGAACAAAAACTGAAATTTATTTTCATTTAAAGCCGGGTCACACAGAGGCGATCCGATAGCGATCCGATAGCGAGACGATATTTTTTGTAATGTTCGAATTTGTATGCAACCTGACACACATCAAGCGGGCGCGATCCCATACTCGGTATCGGATCGCTATCGCTATCGGATCGCTATCGCTACCGGATCGCCTCTGTGTGACCCAGCCTTTATCTAGAAGACTTGGTAATAGCTTCTTATGAAATTTGGTCGAATGTCTAAATGTAACTTGTAATTGAAGTCTGTTTTTGTTTTTAGGGTAAAATAAATTATTATACTCAAATGTAGTAAAAATTAGATTTTGTAATTTCTGGGCATATTCTTAGAAAAGAGTCCCATAGAAAAAAGAAAGGCAAACTTCCAGGTTTTTGTAACATTATAGAGACGAGACAAGCAAGACAAGTGCCTGACGGTAAGTAACAAACCTACCCACAACAGTCAGGTGTCACGGTGCTATTGGAACATGAGGTCAACACGTCGGCGTAATAGATTTTTCATTTCTGAAGTCCGATTAAATTCTGAATTTTTTTTCAAAAATAGGAGTTTGTATTATCGCTTTGTTTGTCCATTGTGACGACATGTGACTAGAACAATGTTGTTCTAGTTGTTTTTGATGAGAATGGCAAATTACCCCCCAATCCGTACTTACTTTGCCAGCGTGATGAATTAAGACGATCATGCCTATGTTCTTGCGAGAGATATTTTAGCGTTTGGAACATTTAGGTAGTGGGGTGTTTATGGTGTCGGGATCAGAGACAAGCAAAACTTTCAATTAAAGTTACAAAAGCATCGGATATTTTTATGATCGGTGATAAAACTCCGCTTTTGACGCCTGATTGTTGATATTATTTAATTGTTATTTTTCAGTGTTAAAAAAGGTCTTGACTAGCTGCTGAACTTTGGGCTAAAGCTGAATGCGCAAAGCCCTAATAACCTACACTTACTAAGTAACTATAACTATACTTACGCAAATACGTACAGCACACCTGAAAGCACCCCATTGTATACCTACTGTGATTAGGTGTGTGTGTGAGTTTGTAATGTGGCCCTCGTGTGTGTGCTCTCGTATATTCATTACGGATCTAGTTATCGCACATATCAAACGCTTAATCGCTTACTGTATTCGAAAAGTACTGAGTAGGTACGTTTTACAAAAAAGTTTTCTATCTATATTTGCAACTATTCTATGCTATACTTTTCTATACTATAACTATTGTATCTTTATCAATTGTAAAGTTTCTAAGGATTTGTGATTACTACATTGTATGCAAGTTTGTAGGTACTCTATAGTGCTTTGTAGTAAAATTTAAATTTGTCGCTTGGTGACGAGACCTTTTACATATGCGTAGTGATTCTGAACCCAATCGGATTGATTTCGACACGGAACCAAACCTCTTGATCTTTGTCATAACCGTTTACAATAACAGAGACGAGGCGTTCAGAATCAACACCCAGATGTGCCAGCAAAAACTAGCAACGAAACTACAAAATATAACTAACAACGACAAATTTAAACAGTTCCTTAAATAATTTCAATGTGTAATTGCGGACGTTGCTCAGAGGCGATTTCAAGCACTAGAACATAATTTTCCTGTCACTTTACTAATAGGGATGTGATGTAGCCTCTGAGCCATTTAAAATAATTTCGATAATATCCTCCATTTTCATCGACACTTTAATTTGGACGTGCGCTACATATTTTAGCGATGATTAAGCGTATCTTAATAACCGTGTTTGTGGATATTTATGGTCGTAAATTATGACAGTAACTTCAAGGCACGTACTGAGTTCAATCTAACTGTTTAACATACATTACCTCCAAGACTGAACACTATCCGACATTACCGATATATATAAATATGCAATGGTAATTTTATAGTGTGAAATTAGCTGGTAGGGAATTTGTATTGTGCATTTGCAAAAATAAGACAAGGGTAAGAGGATAGATACCTCGTGGGTGAGTGCGCTTTTTCAGTTGCAGAGTCCGTCCGGGGAGGTACTTTTGCCAGTTATACTACCGCCAAGCAGTAAAATGTAAACATGGCAGTGTTTCGCTTCGAAATGTGTCTATTTTATTCACATCACAGTATTAGTATTCTCAAAGTTACCAATGTTACACTGGTCTGTTTAATAACAAATGTTTTTTTTAACTACAATAGGTTAGCACTTGACCACCAACTCGCCTGATGTTAAGCGACGATGCGATCTACGATGGAACGTGCTTACCTAGAAGAAGACGATTCACTCTCGATTTGAAGACACCAAGATTGTAACTATCGGGGAAAACCCACTCAGGCAAAGCATTCCACAACTTAGACGTTCTTATCATAAACGTGGAGTCAAATCTCTTCGTTCGTGTTTTTGGAACATCAACCATGAAACGATGTCGCTTTTTTGAGATACGATAATTCCGATAGAAGAAAGGATATTAAATGTAATTTATACCATATTACCTTTAACCGTACTTATAATATACCAAACAAATATAATTAATCATACATTAGATTTTAGATATTAAATAAGTTACAAGTAAAATTCATTTATTTTACGTAATTTTATACTTAATTGGGATTTATTTATCAGGAAAAAACCATCCCGAAGCATTGTCTGAATAAAACACACATAAATCAACATCATGCAAAACAAATGCCGGTTTGCTCTGCATTTTAACATCATTAAAATTTCACCAATATCCCCAAATTCTTATTATCTCTACATTGTAGCACAATTTCGCCTGAATGCAGTTTTCACACGCAACCCACGTCCGCGTAACGAGAAAGGTTCTCTTCATTAAACAATAAACAAACTCGCTTGTAATTCCTGCGACATATCCACTGAGGTTACCGGGACCGGCTGTACCCTTAATGATGTCAAAAGGCAACATAATGTGATCGCCTTAAACGGAACACCAGTTCGTTACTGTCGCACTGTGTAGTGACGTCTCACTGCTCACAAGACAAGAACATGCTGACATATATAATGTTACAGTAAGGACAGTTGACAATAAGAACACAAACATACGTAAAACTAGACTAAAAGCCTGTTTGCATTTTGATTAGTGCGAGTACGACTGATTAGTGCAGGTGTTTAGTGATTAGTAGCAAACACACACATGTTTGCTACACGGGTTTGGACACCGATTGATTATTGCGAGTGTGTAGTACCTATAGTAGTAGTGAAGTGTAGTAGTAGCTAGTAGTGGTAGGACTCTTGGCAGAGTCCGTCTGGGGACGGACCACACCTTTGCAAGTTATTCTACCGCCAAGCAGTAATGGGCAAACATTACTGTGTTCCGGATTGAAGGGCAATGTTTCCAGAGAAATTACAGGGCTTAGAGATATAACAACTTCTCTGGGTGACGAACGCAGTGCAGTGCTAGATAACGATTTGGACTCTTCGTGTTCCAATAGCTGCGTGTCACTGCGCTGTTATGTGGCAGGCATGTTGCTTAGCAACAGGCACATGTCCTGCTCGTCTCGTCACACTTTATTAAAAAAAAAAGAAACTGTAGTAGCGATTACTCACTCGCACTCGCACTAATCAGAGTGCAACCCGCACTGAGCTTTGGTATCAAGTTGTACCTGCAAATAGACATAGACATAAAAATGCTACGAGTATCATTAGTGAACAGCAACGCTTATAAAGCTTCTGGCAGTCAATGCTATTTTATTTTATTAAAGCTGAAAAGTTGTAAAGCAAAAAGGAAAGATGAACTATGAAGCTTGAGTCATTATGGCTTTAACAAGTTCTAGCCACAAATTTATGTTTTTCGGCATCTACATTAAAGGAACAACCTTAATTAATTAATATTTTCAAGTTACCGTTTAAAGATGTTGTATCTGTTGTAGAATGCCATGCAGCTATTTCATTACATGCGATGATTTTTGTACAGCATCCACAAATTATATTTATAATATTAAATTTTGTGTTATCCACAAAGGCATCATATACATATTTCTTTCTTAGATCACGCGGGTTTGTTTGCAATGTTTTTCTTCACAGTTTAAGTCAACGTGTGGAGAGCAAGCTTAATGTTTTTAGGGTTCCGTAAAACGTAAAAACTGAACCCTTATAGATTCGTCATGTCTGTCTGTCTGTCTGTCCGTCCGTATTTTTCCGTCCGTATATTTTTCAGCCACATTTTGCCGAAACTATGAGAACTACACGGTTGAAACTTGGTAAGTAGATTTATTCTGTGAACCGCATTAAGATTTTTACAACAAAAAAAGAAAAAAAGAAAAATGAGGGTTGCCCCCATACTTAGAACTGAAACTCAAAAAAATTTTTTTTCATCAAACCTACACGTGTGGGATATCTACCGATAGGTCTTCAAAAATGACGTTGAGGTTTGTAGTATAGTTTTTGTCTGCACTGAATAATTTGCGCGAGAGACACTTCCAAAGTGGTAAAATGTGTCCTCCCCCCCCCTAACCCCCTCTAACTTCTAAAATAAGGGAATGAAAAAACTAAAAAAAAAATATGATTTACATTACCATGCAAACTACCAACTAAAACTGGTTTGAACTCGATCTGATGAGTAGTATTTTTTTAGTACGTCATAGATACATTATTATGAAAACTTCGATCAAAGTTACGCCGAACTAAATAAACGATGTGCACTATGTATATTATGTTACTTACTGCAACGGACCCTTCATGGGTTAGTCCAACTCGCACTTGGCCACTTTATTTTCGTCAGAAATATTCACCCTTACTGTTTAAACAACGTGATGGACGCGTTCAACTTCAACCGCGTTATGTAAAACAAGAGCAACGTCAAATATACAATCGTTAACGAAATAAATATATGTAAATTGTAAACGTTTGTTTTTGTAGTAACTGTAAATTACATTGGCATTATAAAAAGATGACGCCACGTCATAAAAGTTCAATAAAAGAAGCTGTGTCCATAATTCACGAGACCTTAACAAATGCTGCAATAAAGATTTTATTGCAGAGGATCTGAGCATCGACCTCGTATGGACGACTGACCGAATTATTTTGCCCTTATTTAGAAGCTGACATTGTATTTTTCCTTAAGTTATTTATAAATTGCATACTTGATGTATATCGAGCACTTTTTCTTTGTTAACTGCATCTGTAGCATTAAATGGAGTAAGGTTACCTACCCAGAGTGGATAGGATAAATCTTTGCAGATTCGTGTTCGTTACAAGTGCTTAGCGTGGCCTCGTGGCTTAGTGGGGACTCTGCCTGCGAAGCCGAGGGTCGTGGGTTCGAATCCCACCTAGTGTAAATATTTGTGTGATAGATTCAAATATTTGTACAGTGTCTGGATGTTTCTGTGTATAATAATGAATTAATTAATGAAAATTCTTCATTGTTCGCACCATGAGGCAGTTGTCTCACCGGCAACGATGTACGAGTAACGAGTAGAGTTAGAATTAGAAACGAGTTGTTGGCGAGCCTAGGGGACTGAGTGCGTAGTTCCGATAGTTATGTAGCTCGGCTATAAGCAAGTGTGCGAGTGAGGCGAGCGATTACTCGCATCACTCGCTTGTAGCGTACAAAACGTGTACTTTCAGATCCGCACTGTAGAGAAATGACCGCTGGTTGCTCTCTCGGCATGTTCTAATCGCTTAGCGTGTCGCTGAGCGAGTGTTATCTTTCATAGCTCTTGTCGCTCAGCGATGTACATATATCTATTGTACGGTTTCTTGAGCGAGAAAATAGTCGATAGTTACTCGTTTTCACGTCGGCGGTGGGACAACAACCTAAAGGATACATACAATTTAGTAATATACTCGTACATACAATTTAATAAGTATGTACTTATAATTATATAAGTATTATATCAGCTATCTGGCCGCCGTATTACAAACTTTGCTTAATTTGATGATGGTGTTGTGTGTGAATTGTCCACCAATATTTAAAGTTAATTAAATCAAATAAATCCCATTAAATTATGGTTTGTTTAGGAAATACTTATTCACTTCCGTTACAAACTACCATCTTCTTAGACGACACGGCCCAATACACTTCAACATAGCCCAAAAAAAATATTTCTATAAAATATTTTCTCGACAAATAATGACAGATTGTGTTATTGCCACTCCGCCCAACACGCAATCACAATGACGCTATTAATTGACATCTCTTTTTGTTGTCAACCTTTGAGAGAAACGCAGATTTAAGTGCATCAACATTGGCTATATTGTCTTACAAACCCCTAAGTTTTTGGTAAGGATTATGATCAGGATTAAGAATGTTAGCTGGAAATAAAAATATCCAACCCATTTCCTGTAAATTACCAAATCTCTTATTATACGTGAACCATGTTTTACTATCCATAATTCGTAATTTACAGTTCATTATTTGTTTCTTCACTTATTTAGCAGAACGTTTAATTTTGTTTCAAATGCAATCACCGACCGACCTCGATTGATTTAATCTCCGCAAGTCGAAAATCATATGAATAATTTGTCTTCCTTTTAAGAGCTCGTTGCCAGCATCCTGTCGATTTGAATTATAACAGCTAATCGGTTGAATTATCTACCTTATAATAAGATACGTAATGATACATTTCTAACATCCTTACAGAGTTGTTACTAGACATAGCCATATATGGTTTAGATGACAGGGGGGTATGTTATGCTAATAGTTAATGACAACACCAACTAAAATAAAAATAAAATTTGTTCCAGTCTTGATTATTACAGATGTAATTAATTTGTTTGTTGCAAGACATTTGCTACATAAATTATTGTCTACGTAATTATTTATAAAGTAATTTAGGAAGTTGATGTGTTAATTAACACTCTTTTTTTATCTATCCTCTATCCTAGGAACCATGCTTTGAATTTAGAATGCAACTTTAGATAGAAACTAGATAAAATGCATATAGATGAAACTATACAAATGTTTTGTTTTATAAAATTAGGTAAGTAATTATTTCTAAATTTTTGAGTGAAATTTATAGTTGATACCAACAAAAGTGTAATATTTTACGCTTATTTAAAAAATAAAATTAAGAATCCCACTTGTTCATGTTCTCATTATATGTAAATGTGTTCATACATTCTGTAGAATTGATTATAGAGGAAATTTTAGAAAAGCGCGTATAAATCAAACTCACATTTTTTATTTTTTATTAAATCTCTCTCTCTCTCTCTCTTCCTGGTTATATATTGGGATATATAACCATATGGTGGTGGGGTAAGCCTTCCTGCTATTTCTTCTCCACTTCGCTCTATCTAAGATTCTAAGACATCGTCATCAGACAACTATCCATAATTAATAAAAAATTACGAATTTTTAAAAACTGTAGAACAAAAGTTGACGTACCAATAACCCTGTAATAACATATATTTCACAAGAGTGCATTTTAATTGCAATTGGTTATTTTTTACGAATATTTTTTTCTATTGTTCTTTCTTAGTAGACGGCGGCTGTGTAAAAGATTGGACCACCAGTAAAATTCTTTGATTTCCGATCCTACCAATAGGATTATAAAGTTACATAAATTAAGAGATTTTGTAATAATTTACCATAGAACATACTAAAGTTACTTTTCTATTAACAATAAATGTTTATAGAACCATTGGTACTACGGAACTGATAGTTTTGCAATAAAGCCTATTGATCGCTGCTGTAATTAGATCTTCGTACGGACGGTTTCACGTCCTGATTATTAACACATGCACTTTATATCAATAAATGACGTATATCAGAAAACAAACATAAAACATTAAACTCTAATGGTATTAAAATAAAGTATTTAATTGTTTAACGAGAACAGAGCAGATATTCAAGAAATTACAGAGACTGTCCACATTTAATCTTAACAATTAAGAGTTAAGTTCCTCTTTCAGTCCAAAGCAAAACACGTTTTAAACACTGAATGAAAAGACTTAAATTTAATAATCAGAAATTCTCGATAGTATTTTAGGTAACTAGATGATTAGCTAGTTTTGCAAGAAGCGCTTCGGCATCGCTTCGTATCCATATCGCCTAATTATAAGGTACAGTAGCTAGGAGGCATCCATTGAACTGACGCGCCCTAGAAAGTTTAGTGCGGATAGGAATTCTGCCCACCCAGTTTCTGTTTACTTTGGTTACATGCAAGGTTTTTGATTGATAATAGGTTTGTGCTTGACCGCCATCTTGCATGATGTAAAGCGACAATGCGGTCTACAATGGAGCGCGTTTACTTAGAAAGAAAACGAATCATTCTACACTTGAAGACATCCAGACTAGATCTATTTAGCCACGGCTTGTAACTTAAGTATTTATGAATCACGGCTGTTCACTATTCTAGTATGTAGTTATAAAATTAATTGTGGAATATTTAACATGCCTAGTAGCTAGTAGAGTACTAGGTAACATAGTGACCAAGGATGTAAACTGAAACGTTTACCCGTGATCATAGTGAATTAAATTGTATCGAAATGATGGGAACTCTGTCCACCATATTTCAACATCATCAACATCAACAGCCCACTAAACGTTCCCACTGCTGGGACTCGGGACCTTCTCTCACAAGGAGAGAGTTAAGGCCATAATCCAACACGCTGGCCCAGTGCGGGTTGGTGGATGACACATGACTTCGAAAGATTCTAGGTAAGTACATGTCGGTTTCCTCACGATGTTTTCCTTCAAAGTTTTAAGTAAGCGGCATTACGCACATGACTTCGAAAAGACAGTGGTGCGTGTGGGGTTTGAACCCGGGGGTTTATTAGGTAGTAGTGTACTAAACAACCGTTGTATATAAAATTAGTGTTACCATCAATGGACTTGTGGAGTGGAATGTGTTAGGTTGTTAGGTAACCTTAAGACGGGATTAGTTTTTAGGAATTGTTTTTTCCCCTGTAGGTACATGTGTTTTTTTTTGTGGTGTGTACAATTAAGGGTATCCATCTATGTGGAACCCCAAAGATGTTTCATACATGCTGACAAACAATACGATCTTATCAGACGCTCTCGACAATTTCTAATTATTCTCTGCATTCCCCATTAATAGTTATTATGAAATTTTAATTACAACGCATGCTTAGTAATGATAAATTTCATCAGACTACGTTACATGAATTTTAATTAATTCACGCTATAAATTCCTAACCATATTAATTAGGTTAAACTTGTAGTCGTATATTACGAACAAATTAAATAGGTGAGACTAGATTAACTACTCAAGTTATTTACAATGATTAATTAAAAAAAAACCAAAGCTAATTATCAACTACGCCTATAATTCATTACGTTGTGTTTACTGTATTTTTATTTTTAGCAGCTGAATGCAGTTATATTAATCTTCATAGCGAAATATTAATGAATTCAATTTGAATATATGTTTAAATTATTTCGCATATTTGTTTTTAGATTTTAATAATCTCATGTTACATATTTATGACACTAATAACACTAAAATAAAAGTTTGTGGTTTTGTATGTTTATGACCACGTATCCCTGTAACTGTTGGACGGATTTAAATACAATTAAATATGTAAAAAGTATTTTTAGCATTAATTGAAAAGCATGTTTATGTCCATAAAGTTAGTAATTCCCGTAAAGTACCTATTTCATAATGAAATGATTTATTTGTATTATTTGGACCTATTCGACGAAATTAAATTATTGTACCTAAAGAATTATTCGGCTGTAAGTTACACTGCTGGGTGCAGTTAGTCCTACTAGCTAGTTTATAACTAGCGATCCGCTCCGGCTTTGCCCGTAGTACATTTATACATTACATTTGCATACTTATAGCCTAAATCACTCAGGGATCACGTATACCTACTTAATACAATTAGCATAAATGTCAAAGTTTTGATGTTGTTGCTCTATCACGCTATAATATATAAATAATTAATAATAATAATATTAATACTATAATAAATAATTTGAAGTTAGAATACAGGCTGTCACATACGCAACTTTTTATTGCAGGAAAATAACTGGAACGAGAATTGTGCATGTAAAACTGCGGGGCACTGCTAGTATTTCATAATACGCAAGCTAGGATAACTGGTTGATACAAATATTAAAAGTTACTCGCATGGCATTGCAATGTGAACTAATAAATTGCAAGCCTACACTCGGGCAGTCTGATCTAATAATGACAGGAAACACTGTACTTCACACAAAATTGGCATTAGGTAAAGACTAGTCCACATTAATTCTATACGCCGATTTATAAAACTTGACTTTAGTCCAGGCGCGGTCCCAGCCTCAAATTTTGGGGGGGGGTCACCAGTACACGGCCTCAGATTTTGGGGGGGTCACGAGTAGAATTACAATAAATCGAGTAAAAAATACTACTAGTAGCGCCCCATTTTAATGTAACGTATACGATTTTGGGGGGGTCATGTCCCCTGTGACCCCCCCCCCCCCTTCGGACCGCGCATGCTTTAGTCTTCAACAGATAGCATAGTATGTAGGTACATGAAACAAAAAACAAAAAAACGGTAGTTGAATTGATAACCTCAAAATTTTTGGAAGTCAGCTAAAAAAAAGTCCAATTTCGGCATTTGAGACATAGGTATTCGTAATATAGAATATAAAATATTTAACGTTCCAAAAAAATGTAATTGAAAAAGTAAAATTGAAAAGGGCATATTTTATGACATTGATGTGGTATGACTAAATATAAAGCTTTTTTTGCTTTACAGTTTTTCCCCAATTTCGTTCCAAATCTAAGGGACTTTTTTATTTTTTGAGAACAACAGCGCTCAATTTCATTTCTATTTATCGTATGTCATATATTTGCTCAAGGCTTACGCGTGCCAAAAAACTGTCAATTTTCTAAATAGCGCATATTCAAATCGGTATCCCAGTATTCATTTTTGACGTTTGTAATCTCAATCAATTTTGTTTAATACTAGCTGACCTCGTAAACGTTGCTTTGCCGTATATTATTAGTAACCGGATGAGATTTTTAACTGACGCGACACTTCATAGAAATAACTTCACGTCAATGAACGTTTAAATTATTTGCATATTGTTGAAAAAGTAAGAAGGTTACGACCTATTCTTATACGTACTAATGTTAAAAATGTTGATCAATCAATTTTTATTTTACATGTCCATTGGACAGATAAATGTACATATGCAAATAAATTAATTACATAGGTACATTCGAACTTTTAAACGAATAAGAAACGAATAAGAACGAATAAGTTACGGTGGTCTAGTCGGGAGAACGGCGGTTGCCGATCCGGAGAAGGCCCCGAGTCCCAGCAGTGGGAACGTTTAGTGGGCTGTTGATGATGTTGATGATTCGAACTTTTATTGAAAACAATGCACAGAAGAAACGCAATCTGAATTTTATACTAAATACCTCAGTATTTCGGCAGCGTACAACGGCCGTGGTCAAAAAAAATTAAAAAATTGAAATCCTCATCGGAAAATAAAGATCTCCATCTACCCACATTTGGTCGTCAAAAGTCGTAGGGATGTCACCTCGGCACACAACACTAACCGTATCAACAGCCTTCTTGAAACTCATTCCGCGAAGCATATATTTATTTACGATGCCGATAATTAAATGAGGGTAGATGGAGATCTCCTCATTTATAATATAACGCTGCCGAAACATCGAAGTAATTAAATTACATTGTTTAAACAACCCGCCCTGACCTGTTCCCGACACAAAAGTTCCCAATTGCCCCGATGAATGGCGATGGTTATCATCTGCAATTGAAACGAGCCAGAACTAGGGTCAAGACTTGGTTACGGAAAGGGCTCAACAATTTTACTTTGACTTAAACTAGAAACTTAATTATCAATATTTACTGAAGGCAGCTTCGAATCAGAATTCGAATCTTCGAAAATTCGAATTGAATCGCAGCAGAATCGAATCTCAGCTACTAGTCCGAATTGAAAGATTATTATAAATATTAGTAAATAAATATTGGTGGACAATTCACACACAACACACCATCTGACCCCAAACTAAGCAAAGTTTGTATGATGGCAGCCAGATAGCTGATATAATACTTGTATAGTTTTAAATACATACTTATGATACATAGAAACACCCAGACACAGTGCAAACATTTGAATTCATCACACAAATATTTGCACTGGGTGGGAATCGAACCCACGACCCTCGGCTTCGCAGGCAGAGCTACTACCAACTAAGCCACGAGGGCAGTCAATTTATATAGTCCATTTATCACAATAAAACACAATGTTAGATAGTCCATTTAACGACTAAGGCTATCTAATAGGCTATATAACATTACGCTACTATCAATACTCAATAGGAGCGGAGCATGAATGAAGAATGTTGCAAAAACGGGAAAAAATATTTCTATTGAGAGCTTTCGTTCCGTGCGTTGACGTGACAGCATGTATCTAAGATTACGTTATTATAAACTTTTGCTAATCAAATCTATTCTAAACTCAGACCAACTATATAAATCCTCAAAGGTTCTCAATCTGAGTTGGTACGACCAATTTCCCACAGGTGGCGTAGCAGGTAGCTGAAGAAGTGTTTTGTTTGAACGCAATATTCTCAGGAATTACCAAATCGATTTCAAAAATCCTTTTACCATTGGATATCTACGGGATCCCTGATTGCTATGGGCTATATATATGTACCTACCACGGTCGAAACCGGGCCGGACATCTAGTTTATTTATAAAGCTAAAGAAGTGGCCAAGAAACTTTAAATCTCACATTAGTTCATAATATCCATGTCCCAATATGTTGGATCGATTGGCATTACAATGGCAAAAAACATTATGGCAAGGTAAGATTGAGTCCCATCAAGACAAACATTTCTGTGGATGAACATGGTGATGAATTTATCCCGGCATAGACTTTTGTTTTCTACTAATTAATTTGTAGAAAATCAAACGTTTCAACGGTAAGGTAAAACAAGCCTTATCAAAGTCTGCGAGTCAACTACCGACTTCCTCACCTCAGTTAATAAGCGGGCAGTTCGGTTCTCATGCCCTATAAAGGCAGAACCACTCCAAAACAGACTTCGCGTTGTACATCCATGTCCTGTCTGCGATGTAATATGAATGTCTATGAGAGCTCTCCTCCCGCGTACTCTTAATCTAAATATATACCTAAATTAACCTTTTTTACAATGATTAGTTTGCACTTCCGTCATCTCGCCTGATAATGAGTGACGGTATACGGCTTGCAATGAATGGTGGAGAGTGAATCGGTTTCTTCTAGCTATACTTACCTAAAAGAAACCGATTAATTCTCGACTTGAAGACACCAGGATTGTAAGATTGTAACCATCGGGAGAAACCCACACTGGTAAAACGTTTCACGGTCTAGACGAAAATGGAAGTAAACCTCCTTGTTCGAGTCTCTGGAACGTCAACCATGAAACATTTGTCGCAGAGAATTGTGAAAACGGCAGTTGATTCCACTCGTTAACTGTACGAATAAGGAAGGAAAGCTCAAAACGCTTTGTAGTCTTTTCTTATTTATATCAATGTACAACGGAGTAGTAGTGCGCTGACTAACGACTAATCCTGTAGTGAAGAAGACAGAAATCGTGATTTATATACTTTTTATATTCTATCCCGATGCTTAGATCGCGTTACTTACTACAGCAAAAAACCGCAATTTTGCCCTCAGAAGACTTTTTACTATAAGAGTAAAATTTGCGCATTTAAAAGTTATATAATAAATTTAGATTATTGCTATTTAAATTAACGATTTTAATCAGAAAAGTACTTCAATTAATTTAACATTTAAAACCTTGAGTTTTAGTAATATAATTTCATACAAACCAAATATGTATCACGTTTTTGATAGCATGAGTTTTAAGTAATGCAAATCCTAAGCTCAAGCAGGACATGTATTAAGTCCTTATTTAAACCGTAACTAATTCATAAATCAGAAGTCTATAGACCAGTAAGTTATAAATTTAAATGATTATAATTAATACAATTCAAAGTGACACATACCTAGTAGTCGAATAAACTGGATGAGTTATTTGTTTAAAGTTAAGTCAAAGTTCTTTATTAATAAATGTACAACTTACACGTCACTTAATAAAAAATTAAAACAAAAAAAAGGGCGTACAAATTGTATACATTTTCAAAGTTTGAAATTATCACTTCACTGTATTATAATAAAAATTATTAATTATCGTACAGAAAACTGTCAAGCTTTATACGAGTATAATATATGTTTTAAATACAATTGTACTGATATATCTCAAATTTTTAACTTTTTTGTAGGAACTTTGCCATCACTCTCTAAAAATTCGCTATAACTATAAAAAGTTTAAGGAATATCCGACTAATTTCGGACCACATAGTCTTGATATTTGGTTGTCATAGCAACTATTAGACAATAAGTAGTAGCAGACACAAGAAATTAGAAATGTAGTAAGTAAGTACTTCTACGCAAAAATTCAAATTCAAAGCACAGATTCGCTCCTGTATGGAGTACTGTTCTCACCTTTGGGCTGGATCGGCCACGTATCAGCTGGAGGCTCTGGAACCGATCGAGAGACGTGCCAAAAGGCTCATAGGCAACGACACTCTTGTGCGAAAAAGACTGCAAAGTCTTGAACATCGCCGAAAAATTGCTAGCCTATCGGTTTTTATCGGATACACTTCGGAGAGTGTGCGACTGATTTGCATGATCTAATACCACCCTGTCCTTTTTTCCCGGAATCTCGGATTCCATCGGAATGCTCGTAGCTCGAAAAAGCGACATCGTTTCATGTTTTTTTTGTTTTTAATTTGTCACTCCACAGACTCCGGGGTCCGTGACTTTTGTCATTTCAAATATTATTTAGCATATTATTTAGCATATTTATTACATATTTCAAGGATTAGCAGAAGAAGAAGAAAAAAGGGGAGAGTTGGGAACATTTTAAACCTAATACTAGTGCTCGTCTGTTGAGCCGATCACTACCGGTTGGGATTCCGCTAGTAATCGACTCCACATCGATTCTTTGCCTAATTGCCATCTGCCTAAGCCGCCGCCCACAGCCTCCACTACGGCTGCATTTCTGTCCCTGATGGCCATCTGTAGGTTGAACTCTCGGATGGTCTTCGGTGATGCAGCCAACGCTCGCCGTACGAACCGACCGATGGCGTCGTCGGTGTCGTCAGCGTAGTATATGCAGCATATATAGTAGTATGCAGCGTAGTATATGGAGCAATGTTCATCCTCGTCCTTTAAGATCAAAGTTTAATTTATCGTTGAATACTCCATCAGCACGTACCGAAACATTTTACGGCAAATCTTTTGCTTTCCAGGGAGTCCTACTTTGGAATGCCTTGCCCGTGACTATCAGACAAGCACAATCACTGCCTGTTTTAAAAAATCAAGTTAAGGCTTTATACTTGTCACAGCTGTCACCACACTGATTTTATTCTTTTTCAAATTGTCTTGCATAATGATAATATATAATGTATGTATTAGTCTATTAGTATATTATACTTACCTACAAAATATAATATAAGTATTTTAAGTATTAGGATGTATGATTGTTAATTTACTGTATGTATGTGTATTTGATACTTTACGGCACATAGTTACCCCGTATTTTGCTATCTAAAATTTTCTTTCCATCCTCTGGTTGCCTGGAAGAGATCGCTCTTAGCGATAAGCTCGCCGTTTGTTCCACTAGAGTTAAGAATTTATCTTTGTTTATTTCTTTTTCTTTTTGTGTTGTGAACAATAAAGTGTTTCTATCTATCTATCTATATGAAGGTCCCCGTGTGCCGCGAGATTGCAACAACCGCATGGGGCACGCTCTCGTGCAGCTTCATGTTTGCCTTAGTTTTGATTGCAATTACCGACTCATATGTCAGTCCCTGAGCTTCATGAATGGTAAGGATATGTGACCCTGTGCCTGACCCATAACCCTGGTTTGTCAGGGTCTCCTTCTTCTCTTGAGTGTGAACTAAAAAGAGGGTGTTTAGTAGGGTGCTGGGTATTTGCGCTTCCTTGTACCTTTTCTGCTCTAGGGACTTTATACGGGGTGCTGAAGAGTACATACCTGAGTATATTTCCCTCAGCGCATATGCGACATCCATCGGATTACGATGTGTGCAGAGCAACTCCTGACTGATCTTTGTTACCAGGTTCGTTTCATGGTTAAAATTCCTAAGACATGAACGAAGAGATTTGACTCTACTTTTGTGATGAGAACGTCTAGGCTGTGGAATACGTTGCCTGAGTGGGTTTTCCCCGATGGTTACAATATTTGTGTCTTCAAATCGAGAGTGAATCGGTTTTTTTTTTCTAGGTAATCAAGCTCCATCGTAGACCGCATCGTCGCTTAACATCAGGCGAGACGTAAACGTAAACCTGATCATTCTGATGATTTTCGTCCGTTATCGCCCACTGCTGAGCAAATGCTTCTTTTCTTGTACGCCGCTTGAGTCGATCCTGAACACAATTCATGTTGTCAAGTTGATTAGTTTTTTCTTCGTTTAATAAGCTCTTCCAAGATTTAAGTTGATTTTCGCTTCACATAAAACTCTCTTCTTAACTTTAGTGTACTTTTTTTAGTGTAACTTTGTTTAGAGTATAGATAGGGTCAAATCAATTTAATATATACATATTGCAGATTAATTATCGCATAGTTTTGTAAATAATTATTATTTGTGGGAATCATTTTTACTAGTATTGACCAATTTTAATTATTATTATTAGTGTTGTCCAATTTGATTCAACTATCGTATTTTTAGCAACAAAGAATTACGGTATCTGTTTTTTGAGGTCAATCGTTTAAATCTTGCCTATTTTTACAAAAAAGTAATCCTAATAATATTGAAAATTACTACTGCTGTCTACATCATGATCTCCTGGTAACAAACAGTAGAACGATGTTTTTATCTTCTTACAGATGATTCTTAAATATCTGCACTCCCTTGTTTTAAGCATTCCTTATATTGATTTAAATAAGTGCAATGGCCGATTTTAATGAAAACCTTTCTCCATTGCTTTAAATGTGGTAATTAACAGAATTATTTATTAAACAAAATAAAATAATTAATGGTTTTCTTAATTGCATAGCTATTTTTGCGTTTAATAAGTGCTTAACCTGGAATTTTGTTATGTCACTTGGCTATAATTTCGGACTTTGGCGTAATTTAATAATAATTTTCTGGGTGTACTGGAGTGTTTCACGACAAAAACTAATTTCCATATTCTAGTCGATTTGTTACCGCCCGTTATAGATTGTCTGAAGTTATCAATCTTTGTCGGATTTTAAGGTAACAAGCACCTGTTATCTCTTTTTTTAGGGTTCCGTAAAACGTAAAAACGGAACCCTTATAGATTCGTCATGTCTGTCTGTCTGTCTGTCTGTCTGTCCGTCCGTATGTCACAGCCACTTTTTGCCGAAACTATGAAAACTACACTGTTGAAACTTGGTAAGTAGATGTATTCTGTGAACCGCATTAAGATTTTTACAAAAGTTTTAAAAAAAAAAAATTAGGGGTGCCCCCCATACTGAGAACTGAAACTCAAAATTTTTTTTTTCATGAAACCTACACGTGTGGGGTGTTTATCGATAGGTCTTCAAAAATGATGTTGAGGTTTCTAATATAATTTTTGTCTACACTGAATAATTTGCGCGAGAGACGCTTCCAAAGTGGTAAAATGTGTCCCCCCCCCCCCCCCTCTAACTTCTAAAGTAAGAGAATGAAAAAACTAAAAAAAATATATGATGTACATAACCATAAAAACTACCAACGAAAATTAGTTTGAACTCGATCTGATGAGTAGTTTTTTTTTAGTACGTCATAAATACACTATTATTAAAACTTCGATCAAAGTTACAACGAACTACAAGAACTATGTGTACTATGTATATTATGTTACTTGCTGCAACGGAACCCTTCATGAGCGAGTCCAACTCGCAATTGGCTACTCTATTTATAAGATTGGGTGACGAGAAGAGCAATTCAGATGCCTGTTAGTAAGTAATACGCCGATATCAGCGCAGTGCTACCATGCGCGGATCCAGGGGGGTCATGGGGGTCATGACCCCCTCCCCTGGGGTGGGTCAAGTACCACTGATTAAAAAGCGTTTAAAAGCTTTGTGACTTGACTATACGACTATGTGACCCCCTGGAGCAATGTGAAATGGAGTCAAATTTGGATCCGCCCTTGAGTGCCACGCAGTAGCTATTCTAAGTATGAAGAGTTTTTCACTGTCTGTATTCTACTATGTTCACCACAAGCAGATGGTGTAAGGTCACTCAGAAAGTTTTGCGAAAAAAAAATTTTTGTATAAGACACTTTGTAATTATTTTGAAAACTTCGATTACAAGTAAAAATACCTCTGTTCGATTTTCAAAGTTCCCTCCGTATTTTTTTTTGAGGCTATTAAAATTTAGCCTATGAACATTTTCGTGCTATGATTTTTTACGATTTCAAATGTGGCTTAAAACCTGATGAGTCATTTGATCGACTTTGAATTGCTTTTATGGATAAAAGACCTTCAAAAACAACCATCTCCCGCTCCACCGCGGAGCGCGAGTTCAAACGCGGTCGTTTTACTTTGGGGGATGAACAAAGGGTTTGTCGTCCTACGACGGCTGTCACCGAAGAAAGTGCGTTGGCAGTAAAAAAAAATTCAAGAAAACAGATGCATTACGTAATGTACGTATGAAAAGATTCAGCATACTCTGCAGATTGGATCAGGAAGTGTTTACAAGATTTTGCACAAGCACCTTCGCGTAAGGAGGATAGTTTCCCGCTGGGTGCCACACAACCTCACCGAAGCTCAGAAGTAGGCCCGTATGGATTGGTGCCGTGATATGAAACAAAAATTTGATGCAGGCTCGTCACGGCGCCTACGAAAGTGAAGCGACCGAGAAGCGCAGGGAAAATTTTGATCGCTAGTTTCTTCACTCAGACGGGGTACCTAATTTCAATTCTACTTCGAGACCAAAGAAGCATCAACGCCGAATGGTATAGCATAAAATGCCTGCCAGAAGTTTTTTCTGCAATGAGCAACAAGCGACCGAACACCGGGCTTCGCGGGGTCCTTCTTCTCCACGACAACGCGCCCGCGCACTCTGCGATCAAAACGAGGGACTTCCTGGACTCCACACCGGTCAGAGTCTTGGAACACCCTCCTTACAGTCCTGGTTTGGCTCCGTGTGACTTTTTTTTATTCCCTAACATAAAAAGTCAGCTCAAAGGAATACAGTTTTCATCGCCGGAAGACGCGCTAGCAGCTTTTCAGAAGGCCGTGAAAGAAGTGCCTGCGGAGAACTGGAAAAAATGTTTTGAAAATTGGTTCAGACGCATGAAACTTTGTATAGAGGCTGGTGGAGAGTTATTTGAAAAGATTTAGTAAAATTATTTTATTCATAGAAGTTAGTTTTTTAATTTCTTCTCAAAACTTTCTGAGTGTCCCACGTATATCTTAGGCTTGTAATTACATGTTTATCGCTAATAAGTTTCCCAGGCGGACTCTGCTAAGAGTCCTACCACTACAAAACTCACAGGAGCTTACTCACAGGTGATGATTTGGACTCTTCATGTTCCAATAGCTGCGTATCACTGTGCTGTTATGTGGTAGGCAGGTTGCTTACCATCAGGTACACGTCCTGCTCGTCGCGTCAGTCTTTACTATAAAAAACTTACTTGATGACAGACATTTTCAAACTTAGGTATTATCTAGCGAGACGACAATCTCCCCTGATGTTAGGCGACGATGCGATCTCCTCTGGTGCACTCTTAGTCATTTCCAAATACTAAAACGGAAGACTTTTTTACGCAGTATGAGAAGTACTTTAGACGATCGATGAATCCGAATTCACACCAACCAATAATGAGGCAAAATTAAAGTTGCGTGTTTAAAGAAAATTACCGCCTTTAGGTGCAAAATATTGAACCTTGTTCCCATTTTGCATTTTAACTACATTTTATTTAAGAGATAATGTGGTTGTTAAAACCTTTTACGAGTTTTCGAGTGTGAGCTATGGTCCGATGTGTGAGAAAGCACAGCTACCGGTGTCAGTACTGTTAGCATCGAGCCGTTCCTTTCTATGTGTGTTTATATCTTATGGCTTACATGGATACGACAACATTTACCAGCGTCACATCCTTTTAAATACAATGAAGAATAGAAAACGCTCCATAGTAGATCGCCGTATTTGCTTGGGTGGTAAACAATTATTATACTTGTAGTATAGTGTAGAAGGAACACAAATTTGTCCGTTATTCTACTGCCAATGATGTCCAAACTTTACTATGTTTCGGTTTGAGGGGCAATATTAAAACAAAAGCAGCCAAATGTGAATCGAAATCGCCCATGCAGGGTTCTGTAGCAGCAAGTAGGTAACATAATAGGTACATAAGTTATTGTAGTTAGTTGTAACTTTGACCGCTGTTTTAATAGTGTATTCATGACGTACTAAAAAAACTACTTACTAGATCGAGTTCATACCAATTTTCGGTGGAAGTTTGCAAGGTTAGTGTACATCATATATTATTTTTAGTTTTATCATTCTCTTATTTTAGAAGTTACAGGGACTTTGGAAGTGTCTCTCGCGTAAATTATTCAGTACAGAAAAAAAAATTATTAAAAACCTCAACATCATTTTTAAAGACCTATCTATAGATATGTATATACACGGTTTGATGAAAAATATTTTTTTGAGTTTCAGTTCTAAGTATGGGGCACCTCCAAAATGTATAGTATTTTTTATATTTTTGTGACAAAATCTTAATGCAATTCCCAACATACCTCTGCTTACCAAGTTTCAACAGTATAGTTCTTATAGTTTCGGAAAAAAGTGGATGTGACATACGGACGGAGAGACAGACAGACTGACATGTCGAATCTGTAAGGGTCCCGTTTTTACGTTTCACGGAACCCTAAAAATATCGAGACATATATCGTCGTATGTTTAAAGGGGTGACGAAGGCATTGTTATGCCAGGCAGTCATTTGGATTCTTCACTTTCAAATAGCAGCATTGTAAGGTAAGTATTGAGCAGGCGTAGTCGAGGCATTACCCCAGAACTAATAGAACTAATTTGAAAACGTAAATCTAATTTCCTACAAATAATAAATTATGAAAGTTTGAAAGTAAGTTTTACAGATATTTAGCTATCTTAGTGATTCTGACTCCTGTTAAATCTTCAGAATACAGGCAAACAGATCCATGCTAAGATTTTATGTTCCATGTCCATATCATAGACTTGACTGACGTTACTTTGGTCTTATCAAGTCAATTCCCAGTCGACAGCTTTCGTGTCATCTGTCTTAGTTATCTATTGTACTTAAAACTAAGGAATACCTAGTTAAATAAAGGTAATTGAGCAAACTACAGACTGTTTTGTGATGTGAAATACAACGGAAAATGACTTTTTGTCTAGATGTTTTAGCAAATCAAAGTTATTATTTCGTTATAGCAAACTGAAGTCGAACCTTTGAATGTTATAAATAGTCATTTACTTTGCAATTATTCCATAAAAACCAAAACCAGCCAGATACAAATAGTATACATTTGTATCTGGCTGGTTTTGGTATCATCAAAAGTTTAAATTTTAAAGAACATAATTAAAAATCAAATTAGGAAAATGTGTGATTTTTATTTGTTTTTTGTACTGTCAAGATGAGTGAATCTAATGTAGAAATTCGATACCTTTTTATAAATTTTAATACAAAAAAGGTAAAAAAGCAACGCAAACCGCGAAATAATTTGCGATGTTTACAGACCTAGTGCAGTGTCTCTGGGAGTAGCACAAATTTGGTTTAAGCATTTTCAATCCGGAAATTTCGATGTCAAGGATGCACGTCGCGTCGTCTGGTCATCATCGTATCACGGATAAAATGGATGCTATTTTTTTAAAAGTGGAGCAAGACAATCAATCAACAAATCAATCCAAAGCAATCGGCAAATCAGTAGTTACGACGTAGCTGAAGAACTGGGAATTATAAATAAATAAATAAATATTGGTGAACAATTCACACACAACACCATGTGACCCCAAACTAAGCAAAGCTTGTAAAAAAACCACTTGTCGCGGTATTTTGATCAGAAGCCCCAAAATTTTTATAGCAATGGGATCATGTCCGTCCCCCCATCTACAAGATAGCAAATAGTTATCTAACAAAATGGTATCTACATACTTTAGTTAAATATATATCATCATCAACAGCCCACTAAACGTTCCCACTGCTGGGACTCGGGGCCTTCTCTCGCAAGGAGAGAGTTAAATATATGTATATAAACTATATTAAAAATGTTTTGAATTTTCCCCAACCTATTATATTGAAACTAAACAGGATTAAATACTGATTTAATTATGTGTGCTTTAATTAATTACTTGTGCAAATGTTTTGAATTTTATTTGTCATTCATCAAAAAAGGATTTAAAAATTAAGTTATTATAACTATTATAAATTATGTTAGGGGATTCAAGTTTTTTTTAAAACACTTTTCTTTCGTTCTGAAATAAAATGATCCTGCCTATCTCTTTTTAGCCATTTCAATGCAAGGTACATTTACTGAAGTATTTGCACTGTAGCTAATACTCTCGTCCTTTTTTGGTTTTTCTGGTTAATTATGCCACATCCTGATGAGCTCAGTATTCTTCTTTTTCCTTGTCTACTTTGCTTTACGACATTAAATAAATATAAATAAATATTGGTAGACAATTCACACACAGAACCATCTGAGTCCAAACTAAGCAAAGCTTGTACTATAGCGGCCAGATAGCTGATATAATACTTATATAGTTGTAATTACATACTTATTATACATAGAAACACCCATTGTTATCGATTAACTCATTGTATCACATTTTATACCTAAAGAAAATATTTAATGCCATTTTGAGTTTCGTATAATTTTAATTGACCGTGTAATTAACAGAAGAAATACTATAATCCATGTTAAATATTTCCAATATTTTTCTAGTCGTAAAGGCATAAGTTGACTAGTCACATATTTTTTATTGCGCAATAAACGCATTCAGACGCTCTAAATCGCCCCAGGCTCAGCCATCGTAAGTATTCAAGAAACCAGTAAACCTGCATGATAAGCAAGTATGTATCGTGTCATTTTTTATACATCAATATTTACCACATTGAACATGTAGCACCTCCCTAGACAGGCGTCAACAACTATAAGGATCAGTGCACAATGAACCATTACTTCTACTGTTTTTCGTCGTAAACTGTGTAGCTAACAACGTAGTATACCTACGTTGGTTAATTTCGAAAATAATTTTATTTTGTAGCCTTCTCGTTAATTATTTATTTATCATTTTACTAGACACGACGGATGATCGAGTTGAATAGAGAAAATCGATCTGTTGTAGAATAGGCACAACGGTAGGTGAGTGATGATGATATCTCATTTTATACACAGTAGCCACAAGCCATGCATAAGGATGATGCCACAAGCATGGTATGCCATAAGCAGCATACTCATTCACTTTATATTCTCACTAATGAGACTCAGGGCCTTCTCTCACTAGGAGAGCCTCAAGGTCATTATCCACAGTGCTGGCCGCTAGGGGTTAGGTGACAATATGTGTCCTTTAAAGGTGCTTTTCTTGGAATAGGTAGGTTTTTTCACGATATTCTCCTTGTCCAATGTAGTGATGGTATTTTCAAATAATAAAATACCTTAACTTAACTTTAATGTTTAGTGGAAAAATAATAACAATAAGTTTATTGGTACCAATAATTTTAAACTATTTAATAACATTAACATAAATAGGTATGCTATCTCTCTTCACAAATCAGATTTGGAAGTGTACAAAGTTTTAGCTGGAATCTTTGTTATGTTAATTACTATTATTCATTCATTGTCATTATTTTAAAAAATCAACGAAACTAAACTTTGAGGATATCTGTATAGGAGATTCAACTCATCAAACACAAATCTAAATTGTGTGGCTCGATCAAAATGTTGGTCTGTGTAGTTTAAATCTTTTTGAGCAAACCTGAACCCAGTAGTAGGCCGTAATTAAATTGAACTGCATCGTAATTGTCGAATTTTAATTACGAAGCTTGTTTACAATTTCAATTTCAAGTGAATTTATGGAATTGGTGTAATAAATAGGATCTTATAAATAATACTTGAACTAATTCGATGCAACGTATGATTCCAAACATTCATAATTTTCGTACACTTGTAACAGGTAGTCGAGGTAGTAGGTTTATGATTACTGGTACATATTTGTGTATATGGTTTTAATCCACTGTTAAATACTGGGATTTAAAAACGTAAATTTATTTACATTTTTATTTTGTTTGTAAGAGGTACAAACATGCACATATCATACAAACTTTGTTTTTTATAATAAGTAATAGTTGATTAATAGTTTCTTAATGATCGTTACCTGGAATAGATTAGCTGTTGGCAATAAGGCCGCAATTTGTAGTGCTAGTTCATGAGTGATTTATTGTTTTTGTTTGTTTATATCCCGATAAAAGATTTGTCTACCTATTAACGCAAAATAGTGTTGACCATTTAGCTGAGGGCTGTTTTACTGATTCGGCTCAAAATGATTATATTTTTAATCGACAGTTAGTCTGTTTTACTAATTATAATCAGCGTGCAAGTGCGATGTGCTGTCCGATTTATTTGTACGAGTAACACCCTATCACCTTATAAATATAAGACTTTGTGTTTGAATGGATAATTATCTATTCAAAATAAAACCAATATGCACAAAGTCTTATATTTATAAGGCGTATTACAAACAAGTCGGACAGCACATCGCCCTTGAGAATGCTCACAAGCAATAAATGACACCTTACGACATCGCAGCGGCTTACACCCACAAATATCTTCTGTCACATCTCTAACAACCTTTAATAATCATGTTACTGAATAAATTATGAGTGGGGTCGAGGCGAGTGAATTACAAGTGAATGATCCATATTACATAATGTTATACGCCAAGTTCTAGAATAAATCCTAATTCTATAAATGTGAAAGCTTGTTTATGACTCAAACACGTTGGAACGACTAAATAGATTCAGGTGAAATTAGCAATGCAGATAGTCTAGATGTAATATGGAAAAAAAGAAAAAATCTCTGGAATATATTTGTATTACATTCTGGGGATGAATTCTAGTACTATTACTATACAGGGTTATTGGTAATCAGCCTGCATCCGTTTAAGGGCATGTTCTGTATATTTAAACAAACAACTTTTGTTCTACAACTTTCGTTAAAACTCTATAGATAACCCAAAAAAAATTAGTGTTTGTTGGCCTTTTTTGTACTGTTTAGCGACTTTTTAGTGTTTATTCACTTCGGCACATCATTTTTGCGCGTTATATAGCGTACGCGCTGTTGTTACGAATTGTTACGAAGAGTTCGATGCTTTTAGACCGTGCAAATTTTTTTTTTATTTTTTTTGTAAAATAAAAAAACTCTTTTTTTTTTAAACTGTTGAACAAAAGTTGACGTATTGAATGTACCTAACATCCCCTTAAAAGGATGCAGGCTGATTACCAGTAACCCTGTAGAAAACTAGTATGAAATAAATATTCGAGAAGTTTAGCATAAGCAGCCCACTAAATGTTCCCACTTCTCGTACTCTGGGCTTTCTCTCAGTCTCTCCGGGACTCCCTTCTTGACAAGTTTTTTGTTATTTGTTGACACATGGTGATGCAGGTCAGCCTTTTTACTTATCACTAGATATTAAATCATTTCAAATACAGTGCACTTACACTTCAATTCCACATAAAAAAATATTGATTAGGGAATAAAAAATATTGCATTAAGTGTACAACGTCCTAGTAGAGCAATACCTTACGTAGATAAGTTACATTTTACAAGTAGTTTAGATCTTACATGATAGATATGATGGCCTCGTGGCTTAGTTGGTAGTAGCTCTGCCTGCGAAGCCGAAGGTCGTGGGTTCGATCCCCACCCAGTGCAAATATTAGTGTGATGAATTCAAATGTTTGCACTGTGTCTGGGTGTTTCTATGTATAATAAGTATGTATTTAAAATTATATAAGTATTATATCAGCTATCTGGCCGCCATCACACAAGCTTTGCTTAGTTTGGGGTCAGATGGTGTTGTGTGTGAATTGTCCACCATATTAAATATTTCCTTTGTGACAATTAAAAAGGATTAGCCATTCATCTACGAACTTGCAAAACTGAATTTTTAACTAGAGTGCACTATTGATACTCGGAATTACTGACTCGAAAATAAGGTTGACTAATGCACCATGGATATCGAATCAAGAAAGTTCGCTTTTAAAATTATAGGTTATGGATCCATTGCCAACAAAAACAATAATAAATAAATTATAGGAATATTGCATGTAAAGTTATTATATTTAGTTTAGACGACCTCAATGACAGATCCGTCTGCTTGACTTAGACTTAGAGACTACAAATTTGTAGGTAGGCCAGTAAAAATAGACGTTTTTTTGGTCAACTTTGCAATAAATGTCCGATCCAAATTTCCTTTTTTATTAGGTTTAGAATCACTTACTGAGCATAAAAATCACAAAATGCTCACAAATTAAAGTTCAATCGCTATCTTGAAAAAACGTTTTTGGTCGATATCTCGGAAACTATGCACTTGAAGGCAAAAAATATTGTAGAAAAAAAAATGTTGCATCTTTTGTTTCTATTAAACTTTTCTGTAAAAGGCACCGTTTACGTTTTATGACTCATTTAATGAACCGGTTTTTCTTTCGTGGCCCATAACTCTTGAAATATTAGATTAATCAATAAAACGCATCTATCCTTTTTTAAAGATCAGTTAATTTTCTACAACTTTTACCTCAAACTTTTTTTTTCTAATACGTTTTGTGTTATAAGACATTTAAATTCTGTTATTCCGCCAAAAATATTACAAATTAATGAATATTGTTTTAAAATTACCAATTGTTTTATTTGTGGTGGGTTTTTAGACGATGAAAACTCTCGCCTCGTCTAATGCTGGCTTTCATTAGACTCAGTATCCGTTTCTTTCTTACAAAAACAGAGTTTTCATCGTCTAATAACCCACCATAAATAAAACAATTGTTATTTTTAATACAATTCATTAATTTATAACAATTTTGGCAGGGTAACAGAATTTAAACGTGTTATAACTCAAAACGTATGGACATTAGAAAAAGTTGTAGAAAATTAACAGATCTTCACAAAAGTACGGATGCGTTTTATTGATTAATCTAATATTTCAAGAGTTATTGGCAGCGATAGAAAACCCTGTATAAAACGTAAACGGTGCATTTTACAGAAAAGTTTTTTGGGAACAAAAGAAGCAAAATTTTATTTTCTACAATAACAATTCCAATAGTTTTTGCCTTAAAGTGTATAGTTTCTGAGATATAATACAAAAACGTTTTTTCAAGATGGCGCTTGAAGCCCAACCTGTATCTGTCAGCATTTTGTGATTTCATACTCAGTAAGTGATCCTTAACCACATAAAAAAGGAAATTTGGATCGGAAATTTATTGCAAAGTTAACTTCTATGTTTACTGGCCTAAGGTTATTTATATTTATATATATATTTTCTTGGAAAACATACTTTCTACATTTTTGATTCTAAGATCAATTTTTAAATATAATATCAACTTTTCATTGACAAATTGAGTTAATACCAGCAATGTACCAGAGTTCAATGTTCATTCAAGCGCGGCTATATCATAATGCTCTTATGTCAATATGTATAAAATGTATTTAAGTTAAAAACATTTTTAATGTAAGAGTTAGTAGCAACTGGAAGCGAATCGCAACTGTAAAAATACAAAATTAATGATCTATAAAAAAGGAAGATCTTCACTTGCATTAAAATAATTCCGAGTACCAAACATATCTCGCGGCGCGTCAAATGTGGCCGGAGCCACCCAGAACCGCATAGCTGGGAATCTTCGAGTCTTTCGGAGCCCGAACCGCCGTGGGAGTCTTGCGACGGGTTCGTTTGCTCGTGTTTATTACTGGGAGGCCTCCATTAATTATTTTTGGGGTAGTAGAACCATGATGTATGAACTTAATCATTCAAAAGATATACCTTGATTTACTTTGACAAGAGGTGCCCACGCTTCTTTAACGTTTTCTCGGCTACGATACTATAACGTTACACGCATCATCTCGTTCGTAAATCCGCCAATAAAAGCAATAAAATGCACTGAAGCTACTTATTAGAGTATTATTTTAACATCGCCCAGCTGCTTTTCAAGATTCTTGTGCATTTGCAACTTTAGTCTTTTGTCTGTTGTCCAAAATACACCTTTCGCTTAGTATGGGCCTCGGTAGTGTAGTCTTTTAAACATTTTTCTTGTATTATAACTTTACTTCTTCTTCTTATTCTTAAAACTTAAATTTTAAAACTTCTTATATTATTTGGATTAAAACTTTATAATTTTTTTTCGATAGTTGCAATACTGATAACCGAAAATAATAAATAATATAAGTAACAGATAATCTTTGTTGCGCTAAATGTATGACTTATCTGTACTGATAGAAATTAACAAGTCTACACAATTAACAAACGCATGGTAATCCTACAGTGCTGACATTAACCGCACTGGATTTTTTTTACTTTTACCCGAAATAATGAAACCCCGCTGCGGACCGCAATTCGCGAGATAAATTGGAGCAGAGTCCGTACTATGGACACTTACTGCAATAATTTTGTAATTCAACCCGTACTCAGCAAATGCAATTTTTGTAAACGTGAGGTGTAAAGATCTACAATAGTATGAATTAAAAAAAAATATAATCTTCAAAGTACGTAGTACTATTTTGAGTTGAAATAGTCAAAGTTCAGTTCCAAACTTTTTTTAAACTCCGACGCAAAAACGACAGAGTGACATAAGTTCGACATGTCGCTGTTTATGTGTGTGTCTGTCTGTAGCGCCGTAGCTCTCGAATTTGGTTTTGTTTAAAGAGGTGTATTAGTCGAAAGAGGAACGTAAAATAGTAGTGAAAGCTATTTGTCATCAAAACCGATTTTTTATGGAAGGAAGATGAGCTTATTTCAGTCTTCACTTTTATTTTGAATAGTTTATGAAGTGTATTCTGTTAAAATCTGAACCACAATAAATAGCTGATCTGTGTGTTTGCTAATGAGCCGCCACAATACAAAACACCGGAGACCGCATCATCGCTTATGTCGGGCGAGATGGTGGTCAAGTCCAAATAATATATTTGGAATAAAAATCAATAACATATTATCATAGTATGGGCTCAGAGCAATACTCCAACGGGCCTTGGTTCGGGTACGTTTCATCCGCGTCGCGACGGAGAATTATTTCACCATTATGTAAGATCTGGTTCAATCGCGATACGGCGACTCAGTACATTAGGTTTTTAAGATACAAATAAGAATACAAATCGAAGCATAAAAGCTCCTCAAAAACGGACGTTACAAATCCTCTCGTTTTTCTTGGTGTTTTTAAACAACGATAATTACACTCGAGCGCTGTCTCGTCTGCTGTTTAGCGACAATGCGGTCTACGACAGAGCGTTAGTAGGTACCAAGAAGAAACCTATTTTTTTTCTACTGTACAAAAGTAATGTGCATATATTACTGGTATTATTCCGATTTGAAGGGAAATGTTACGAGAGAAATTACAAACAAAGAAAAATATTTCTGGGGGATGAGCTTTGTGCACTGCTGGGCCGTGACTTGGCCTCTTCGTATTCAAATAGCTGCGTGGCCCTATATTGTTATGAGCAAGCTTGGTTATCATTAGGTAGGTATATAGGTATATTGCTTGTCTACCTTCACTCTGTTGCAATAAAAAAAAATTAATCGTTTTATGTCGTTATGAATAAAAATAACTCCTAAATTTAGCTGGACATTATGTACTGGGTCAAATATCTCTACTCCGGTTACAACGCAATTATTAGAGTCGCACTTGTCTCGTTCTCCTCACGAGAGCAAAATCGACCTGTCGTCGTCATAAATTCCGGATTTTTTCGCAACACTATTGTTTGCGCAATTTATTACATGCCGATTTTTCACGTGACATGTATTATTATGAAATTGGGGAAGATAAATACAGTAGAACTCCAATTATCCGAATTAATGGGGACCGGGACCCATTCGGATAATCAAATATTCGGATAATCGGATTTTTTTTTTAAATTGCCATTGGAGAGAATAAAAGCTACGTTTTGATATTGCACTATTTTTTTATTGAATTAAATGAAAGAAACATGAAATTTTCACATGTTTTAAATATAAATAAAATGTACTTATGTACAAGTTTAGAAATAAAAATCATTGTTTTTAAACATCTCCATCAATGTAAGCTGTTGTTTAGACTTGTTTGTGATTCGGATAATCGGCGATTCGGATAGTCGGAGTTCGGATAATTGGAGTTCTACTGTAGCACCAATCTGTGTGAGAAATAAAACAAATAAAATTATGTAATATTGTTTAAAATGTGATTTAATTCCGTGATCAGGAGAACGGCTGCCGATACAGAGCCCTTGGTTCTAATCCCACGCACACCACTGACTTTTCGAAGTCGTGTAAATAATACCGCTAACTTACAAACGGTAAAGGAGAACATCGTGTGGAAACCGACATGTCCCTAGAATATTTTTATTTGAGGTAATGCGTCATCCACCAACCCGTACTGCGCCACCGCGATGGATTATATTATGACTTTGAGTCTCTCCTTCCGAGAGAAGACTTCGAGTCCCAGAAGTGAGAACATGTAGTGGGCTGCTTAATATTTGGTATCTGAGACTCGCTTCACGATTCAATCACGGTAAATCCTACTAATGTTAAAATGTCAATGTTTGGATGTTTGTTGCCCAATCACGTCCTAACGTATGAACGGATTAGGCTGTTATTTGGAACACAGTTAGATTATAGTCTGGAAAAACACATAGGCTACTTTTTGTCCCGATCAAATAAAGTGAACGGGAACTACGCGGGTAAAACCCCGAGGCGCGTCTAGTATACCATAAATTAATAAAACGAATGTAATAGTGTATTGTAAAACTAGTGTGTAGTGTAGTTGTAATCAACAACCAGTATAACTAAAACAAAGCAAACATATATTTGTGAACTATTTTCACAACATGATTTATTTATTTAGTTGAAGTCCATTTTGACGAATGAAGTAATTTTTTTCTATGATGTCACGATCTTATATCTCGTATTTAATGAATCAGAACGGCTTAACGCCAATTATACTAACGATAGATCATACATTCATTTTACAACAAAATATTGTTAACCCAATGAAATTAGGCAAAAAAATGGAATAAAAAAACATTAAATTATGTAGTTTGGGGACTATAAAGGATCGATAGAGGGGTGCATTCTGAGCTTATATTCCAATTTGAGGGATTCTGGCATGGTCAGCTCAAGGTCATTTTGATGAAAACGCGTTTAATTCGATATCTCGAGAACTGTTAGTGTTAGGCAAAAAATTGTTGAGACCTTTTCTCTTTTAAATTAAATTTACTAACTTTTATAGTAACCACTTTTCTTTCTTTCATCAATATTTTTAAAGTTATTGCTTCCGAAAGGCAAAAAATTTACTTTTTTTCCTCCCTTTCGCCATTTTCTCCCCAACCGTTCAATTTTATGAAACTTTATCGACAATCAAAAGTGTAGATCTTTTAATAATGAACAACTTTTTCCTTGAACTTTTTTCAGTAATGACAATACCTTCAGAGTTATGTTACTTTACCGAGCGAAATCCACGCCACTGCGACACCTCCGCGACACTGCGACAAATCCGCGACACCTCCGGACTTTAGGGCTGAACCCAAAATTCATTGTTGGATTGTGTCGGTGGGGTTCTTCTACACTGGGTTATATGGGACAACAACGTTACCTACTCCGATATATGCCAGAAATACGAAACATACATAAAAAACACTACGGTACAGACGTGGTAATCGTAGAGGATGCGGATGGTCTGATTATCAGTACGGCTAAGAGAATTTTGCCGGACTCTACGACTTGCTCCACCTCTATGTCTGATTTGACGGGAAAATAGTCCATTGCAATTATGAAGAAACATGGAAAAAAGAACATTAAATTATGTTGATTGGAGATTATGAAGAATCGATAGGGATATATAGGATATTTCTGGGTATTCTGAGCATATATTCCAATTTGAGGGATTCTGGCAAGGTCAGCTCAAGGTCATTTCGATAATTCTATCAAAATTACCTTAGAATCGGTTTAATTCGATATCTCGAGAACGGTTAGTGTTAGGCAAAAAAACTGCTTTGTTATTTTCTCTTCTAAATTAAATTTACTAACTTTTTTATCTAAAACTTTTTTTTTCATCAATGTTTTTCAATTTATTGCTTCCGAAAGGCAAAAAATTTACTTTTTTCCTCCCTTTTTTTCTTTATCGCCATTTTCTCCCCAACCGTTCAATTTTATTAAACTTTACCGAGAATCTACAGTGTAGATCTTTTAATTATGAACAACTGTTTGCTTAATCTTTTTTCTGTAATGCCAACCTTTAGAGTTATATATTACTTTACCGAGCGGAATATGCGCCGCAATATCAGTGACATCAGTGGGTATTTAGCTATTTAGTACTTGAAAAAAATATTAAAGTATTCCATGATCATTTATTAAAAGGGAGGAAAAGAAGTAAATTTTTTGCCTTTCGGAAGCAATACATTGAAAAACATTGATGAAAAAAAAGTTTTAGATAAAAAAGTTAGTAAATTTAATTTAGAAGAGAAAATAACAAAGCAGTTTTTTTGCCTAACACTAACCGTTCTCGAGATATCGAATTAAACCAATTCTAAGGTAATTTTTATAGAATTATCGAAATGACCTTGAGATGACCTTGCCAGAATCCCTCAAATTGGAATATATGCTCAGAATACCCAGAAATAGAATAGAATAAAATAGAATAGGTACTCAGAAAATCCCCCTATCGATTCTTCATAATCTCCAATCAACATAATGTAATGTTCTTTTTTCCATGTTTCTTCATAATTGCACTGGACTATTTTCTCGTCAAATCAGACATAGAGGTGGAGCAAGTCGTAGAGTCCGGCAAAATTCTCTTAGCCGTACTGATAATCAGACCATCCGCATTCTCTACGATTACCACGTCTGTACCGTAGTGTTTTTTATGTATGTTACGTATTTCTGGCATATATCGGAGTAGGTAACGTTGTTGTCCCACATAACCCTGTGTAGAAGAAACCCACTGACACAATCCAACAATGAATTTTGGGTTCAGCCCTAAAGTCCGGAGGTGTCGCGGATTTGTCGCAGTGTCGCGGAGGTGTCACAGTGGCGCGGATTTCGCTCGGTAAAGTAACATAACTCTGAAGGTATTATCATTACTGAAAAAAGTTCAAGCAAAAAGTTGTTCATTATTAAAAGATCTACACTTTTGATTATTGATAAAGTTTCATAAAATTGAACGGTTGGGGAGAAAATGGCGAAAGGGAGGAAAAAAAGTAAAATTTTTGCCTTTCGGAAGCAATAACTTGAAAAATATTGATGAAAGAAAGAAAAGTGGTTACCATAAAAGTTAGTAAATTTAATTTAGAAGAGAAAAGGTCTCAACATTTTTTTGCCTAACACTAACAGTTCTCGAGATATCGAATTAAACGCGTTTTCATCAAAATGACCTTGAGCTGACCATGCCAGAATCCCTCAAATTGGAATATACGCTCAGAATGCACCCCTCTATCGATCCTTTATAGTCCCCAAACTACATAATTTAATGTTTATTTATTTCCATAATTGCACTGGGTTATGTGAATTAAAGTGAAATCAGTTTATGTCGTGATAAAATATGATATGTCATGATTACACATATTAAAACATTAGTCAATTAGAAACAATTCAAAAATTATTTAGATTAAATTACATAAATTGATAAAAATGCAATAATGACGTCTTTTAAATTAAATGATAAACAAAAACAAAAATTAAACAGAAACAACAAATACAAAAGCAATGCATGAATAAAGAAAACACGAAAGTCAATTTGTTTATTATAGGAGGGAATGAGTAGTTATTAATCATTGAATTCTCATCCCAATTTCTCAAAGAAGTATAAGCACTCGGACATCAATTCCCTGATGTAGACACAAACAAAGCTTACTGTGAGTAACACATAGCCGATATAATCTTTCATCATCATCATCAACAGCCCACTAAATGTTTCCACTGCTGGGACTCGGGGCCTTCTCTCGCAAGGAGAGAGTTAAGGCCATAACCCACCACGCTGGCCCAGTGCGGGTTGGCGGATGACACATGACTTCGAAAGATTCTAGGTACATGTCGGTTTCCTCACGTTGTTTTCCTTCACCGTTTTAAGTTAGCGGCATTACGCACATAACTTCGAAAAGACAGTGGTGCGTGTGGGGTTTGAACCCGGGGTCTCCGGATCGGCAGGTGCCGTTCTCCTGACTGTACAGCCGTACTTCACTAGACCAGCCGTAACTTCGATATAATCTTTACTATTATCATAAACGCGAAAGTTTGGGAGTAATTGATGTTTCTTACTTTTTCAGGCAAAAACTACGAAAGAAATCTAGATGAAATTTGGTAAAAAATATTTATATTGCGAGTAAGCCCTGCATAAATGTTTGTGACCTGAGTTCAAATCGCAAAACTTGAAAAGTTAAACTATTTGGAAAGTTGTGATAAATTCGTTTGCAGATTTTAATCTGTACTTAAAATCAAGTCTTGTTACAGGGTTATTAAGTGAAGTAACAGCCAGAAGTAAAAGTAACTTTCGGCAGAACCTCACTGGCCTCCGCCCTCTCCCGCGGCACCGGTCACTCATAAACTTAAAGGGCGCATTTTATTGTGCAACACCATCTTAAATCCTTCCAAAAGAGGGCAATTCTTTAATCACGCGAATGAACATTTTAAAGCGTATTTCTCGCGTATTCGATCTGAACATTTGGTAAGGATAACATGATGGGAAAAATTTACGAAAATTATTTGTATGACAAGTATAGAATTTGCATACGGTCAAACGAAACGAAATAGACTTTGGCGAGGTATCTCTGTTAGATAAAAATAATGGCAGAAAATTCAGTATTATGTGTCAAAATTACCCTACCGTTAGTTATACTTACATGGTTTATTTTCATTTCATTTACTGGCAGTGCCCAGCGATTATAATCACGTAGTTAACGTTCCCGTCAAAGTATATGACCATTCAAGACCATAATCTAAAATTGTGTTCCAAATGTCAATCCAATCCGTCCAGAAATTCCGACGTAATTGAGTACATACATCGAAACATATAAAACTCAAAATTTTCGTATGATGTATACATATATATCAGTAGCATTATGATCAATATTTCAAATTCAATCTTTCAGAGCATATTGTGAATGATATTGAGCTTAAATAATTATTTTCGCAGTTTAATTGTTTCCATCTAGTTCGTGATAAACCGAGCAAACGTTTTATGGTACACAAATTTCGCACAACTCAAAGAGTTGAGTATACGCTCGAAGACTTAAAAAATTGAGCCCCAGTAATACTTTTAGGTGCCGACGTCCTTAATTAAGGCAAAAGTGAGTTACAGTTGACCGCGTGCGGATTAAAATATTCGATTTGATTTTGATTGATATTCTGACGCTCCGATTCAGCGCACTTGCCGTCCGCTCTTACTTTAAAGCTGTGATATACCAAGAAAACCAAATATTAGTTTTTCAAATTATATCAACGAAATGATTGTATTTCTCTATTATTTCACTGTTTGTGCATTTCAGTTATGGAATGATAAATTGCAACTTTTTTACATTTACTCATTTACATAATTATTGCGTTAAATAATTTTGTTTCAAGGTCAAAATGTTGTGCAATTATGACGCTTTCAATAAAATGATTGTGACCCTACACTTTTTACCCGTGTATCTTTTCTTGCTTTGTATACTTTTGTACACACTATTTAAAAAATAAATCAAAATATAACAAAATAAAATTGTTGCGCTAAATAAAAAAACATTTAGGTACGCAAGTATTACTCACGGGATATTTACCGTAATTAAATGGTTTCGATATTTCGATGCAAGTTTCATGCACCATATTCACGAGTAAACGGTTTAGGTTATAGTTTTAACTCAGATAAGCTTAAATTTATCTTGAAAAAATATAGAGTAACTTGAGGAATACTCCGTTTCTATTTTCTACGCGAAAGAAGTGGTGAGTAGTAAACTAGTCTGCAATATTAGCAAAACAATGGCGTGCCTACTTGATGTGTCAACACCTTTAAATCTTTAATCTTCGTCGAGTTCAGAAGATCTGACACGAAAAAGGATTAAAATCGACAACCGTTAACGTTTCCAAAAATACAGGGATACGCAGGAAACTTGTATTGAGCTGAAAGAGTTTTAAAACTTTTTTGACTTTTTTTATGACAGCACTAGATGGTAAGCGCATGTTCGCTGAATACAGCATAGTGTCACTCAGCTACTTGAAAGAGTAGTCTCCAAAGCTTTACCTAAGACTAAGTATACTTGGAATTTCTCTGGAAACATTAGCCTTCAAACTGGAAAACAGTAATGGTTGTACATTACCTATTGGCGGTAGAATAGCTGGAATTTGTGTGGTAATTGCTCAGGCAGACTCCGCAAAGACTCATACCACTACAAGAAACTGAAGTGGAAACCAATCTTTTCCATAGGTTCCTGTCAAATTACAGGGCATAGAGATAAAAGATCTTATATATCTGGTTGACAAGCGCAGTAATTTGCTAGGTAATGATTTGGACTGTTCTTGTTCCAATAGCTGCGTGTCGTTGTGCTATTATGTGACAAGCGTGTTGCTTACCATTAGGCGCATGTCATACTCGTCTCGTCACTCTAAACTATTAAAAAAATGCTTGAAGAAATGCTTTCAAAATGTTGGGTAGTATGCGACTCTTTCGGCTTAGTGAGGGTAAAGTAGGAGTTCTGGGTAGCCCAACACAACACGATGAAATCCCGATAACGGGTGATTCGATAAGTTATTTTGATTAACAGCATGTTAACGAAAATCGTGTTTGAAATGAGAATTTTTATATCATGCGACATCTTGTGACGAAACGGCTACAGCTACATGTGATTAACTACTGAAGTTGATGGTATGAAGATCGGGAGATAAGTTTAATTGAGCTGAATTTAAATAAGCTTGAGTGAAACCGCCGTTTATGTTTTTTTCGACACTTAATTTGGTAGACAGTATATCCTACTAATATTTTAAATATCTAAATTTGGATCGCAGTTTTGAATGTTTGTTGCTCAATCACACCGGTATAGATCAGATTGAAATTTGATACATAGTTAAAATATATTCCTAAATACAACATAGGATATTTTTTTTATCGCCAAAATCTGATTGGAACGGGAAATACGCAAATAAAACCTATGGTTATTCTTAAATTAACGAAAGGTTACTGCAATCTTAGGAAGCGAATCCAACCAGCCTATTATCTAAATGCTCCTCTCATCTACCTCCAGAAATGATTTAGGCGTTTCATAACGGCCGATCGAGGCGGTGTTCCTGCCACATTAGCGAGAGTAAGGATCGAGGAATGCAATTCATCTTGATTTGTCTGACTGCCCACGAGCTGTCGTGACTACACCGCGTGTGCTCCGGAGTTTCAGATTTGTAGATTTTACCTGAAGTTTTTTACTATTGTTAAGCCTCATAAAGACTGATAAAATTTGGCATCGTACTGGCACCGCTATAATTGGGATGGTGACTAACTAGATCAAAAATATGTGATTCCAATTTTTTTTTCTATACTATAGAGTCACGAGACGACCAGGACATGTGCCTGGTGGTAAGCACCATGCATGCCACGTAACAGCACAGTGACACGTAGCTATTGGAACAAGAACAGTCCAAATCAATACCTAGCAAATTACTGCGCTTGTCAACCAGATATATAAGATGTTTTATCAGATGGATCATGTAGATTCCAAATCATTACCTAGCACTGCACTGCGCTCGTCACTCAGAGATCTAAGATATTATATCTCTAACCCCTGTAATTTCACTGGAAACATTGCTCTTCAAACCGGAACACAGTAATGTTTGCACTTTACTGCTTGGCGGTAGAATAACTGGCAAAGTTGTGGTACATCTCCAGGCGGACTCTGCTAAGAGTCCTACTACTACTATTAATTAGCCTGTCAGCTAGATTATGGAAAAATATGGGACACGAATTTTTGGTTATATTAGATACAATCGACAAAGAAATATTTAGATCATGAAACTTCCGGAATTGGGGTCGTGACGTCACGTTTTCGTACAATGAAGTGACGTCATACCTATTGCGAACTAAGTTAGTGGAATCGAAATCCACCTGCAAAATACATTTAGGTTGGCGACGCGAAGCGAATGTATATTCCTCTTTGTGTTGACGAAAAAAACCCTAAAACATATTTTAAATTTGTTTTAATATAGAAAATAACATAAATGTCTATTTATTATAAAGAATAGCAGAAGAAGTTCTAGAAAGATATCGGAAATCTACAGGTAAAAAAACCGTGATGAGTTTCCACTAATCTATAAAACTCATAGATTTGTAAACTCTTTGATAAAACTACTAATCCATTGTCATATACACAACACAGAGTGAGTAAGTACTTATAGAATTGACACATTTATAATATTTTCGTAAAACATAAATAGAATTATCATCAGTTATCTTCATCATCAAGTCAGAAATCATCTTATTCAGAGTAGTTTACGGAATTTTCTTATTGTTTTTGATGTATCCATCATTATACTGAGACGACCCTCTCATAAAACTACCGTCGTTTAAAAACCATTTCCAAAAAGCTCCAAGTCTCGGCCACTAATATTACAAAAGAAACTCTACTGTTCAGTAGTTAAGTCGTCAATCGTTTAACAGAAAGTTACAAAGAAAATAATCCTATGATTTAAGGGTCCATATCTGTCAAGTACCGTCGATTATGTGAATGTGTTCGTGGACAAATAGGTTTATTGGCTACTGTCGTCATAAAGCAACATGATTTATCAAACGTGAATTATCTATACTATCCTGCACTCCTACAGGATCTGATGTCACTGATCTCTTAAGAAGAGTATCGAATTTCGGTGACATTGTTGGCACAGATTAGAACACAACCTATTAACTACCCACCTTTGAAAATACCGTTTACAAAGTATCTACAAATTTGTTCTTCTGGCGCAACAACCTCAATTATATTGAAAATGTTGTAATCAAAATATGTTCGGTCTAACCTTGCAATTTTTACGTGCTGTCACTGCAGTTCCTGCAAAAAATAGTTTGGGTCTATTAGGTCAAAATATTGCATCTACGAATTAAATGTTACCCCACATAATGATGGCATAGCCTATAACTACGTTGAGTCAGTCAACACCGCAATTTCATTGACGTTTTCCAAATAGGAACCATTCCATACTCAACGTCATGCTAAAAAAAACTTTAACGGCCCGAAAGTTCAATTTACACTACGAGATGAATTCATAAAATACGGAAATTTTGCCCGATTGAGCCGTATATTAAGGCCATTTGTACATTGAAGGTTTTTATTATAAATCGTTAAGTCAATAAAAAAGTTGTAAAGTCATCATAATGGACATGACAAGACCGGTATCAAAAATAGCGGCGCGGAGTTGTGCAAGTCACATCTTGGCGTAAAGGATCAGCCCTCAAGGTCTGGTAGCTCGTGCATGACGGTACGTGAATCAACTCAAATTATAATTAAATCAGTCGCTATTGATCGGAGACCGATCGATAATGCATCCGCAATAACAATTGACGTAGGAGGGATACCAAGATTGACACTTGCAATGTTTTATTAGCTGTCTTGCAACTTCGAGTATAATGTAGCACAATTGAAAAGAGTCGTATGAAGTCATAGTTTTTATTGTACCGCAAAGATTTGTCATCCTAAAGAAAGAAAGAATTTAGATCGGTATTTCACACATCTTTAATACCGTTTTTCTCCTAAAGCCAGGATGACCCAAACTTCATAATGGTCCATGGATCTTACAAGTGTTGGGAGCAAACGCTGACAAGCTTTGTTCAAATAACGAAGGTCTAGGTTCACAGGCACTTAGTCCATATTATTCTCGATAAAAAAAATGGCAGTCATAAGAACAGCCGATAAAAGTGTAAACTTATAACATTGACTTTGATTTCTCACTTAACGAAGTTCTTTGCTAGAACTGCCGATGGCGCTGTTATATGAGAAAAAAAAAGTTTTCGGAAAGCGTTAGACGACGACGACGGCACCTAAAGGTACTTTTACTTCAAAAATGCGTATGTTGGGTGGATTTATGGTGTTGCTATTTTTTATCAGTTTATTTAGTTATATTGTACTCAATAGTAGAGCGTAATTTTTATTTTAATAAAGTTCTGCTAATAAAGGTCTTGGTGAAAACCAAAACAAGAAACAATAAAATGAATAACAGAACCTTTCATAAAGTAGCTATTTTTTATCAGTTTATTAAGCTATATTGAGTAGTAGAGCGTAATTTTTATTTCAATAAAGTTCTGCTAATAAAGGTCTTGATGAAAACCAAAACAAGAAGCATTAAAATGAATAGCAGAACCTTCCAAAAGTTTGCCAATAAATTATCGATAGAAATACATAGTTAAATCCATGATAATTACTTTGTAACAGTAGGCGCAAAGAATAAATCTTGATTTAAGCTTACTGCAGAATTCAAACATGTGCTCAAGGTCAGCTAAAAATCAGTCCAAGTTCTGATTGAAGTTAATTCCGTAAAAAATTGACTGCTTAAAATTTTTTTGATCTTAGTTCTTGATAGACAAAATTAAGCTAAATACAAAACGTATTTTTTCATTTAAAAAATAGATTTTGTAATACGGTGTCGAAGGTTTGATTTCATTAGTCGTAACTAATGTTGAGAAATCCTATACCGAATTAACTGTACTCAAAAGTTTACAGGTTCGCGTAACCAAGCTAGTAAATCTAAGTAAATGTTTAGAATACCTCGATTAATTTTATTAGGTAGCAATTAAGCAGTGCAATAAATAAATTATTGTTTAAAAGATTTGCAACGCTATTAAGAACCGTAAAATTAAATTTTAGTCTTGCATTTTAACATAGCACTACAGTTAGACGTAATATTTAAAAATAAACCATAAATATTAATGACAGTAGCAATTAACCGCTTGTTTAATAACAGCCTTAAAAGTAGAGAAGATTATTGCAAATATATGAAATATTTCAATCAAGCACGTGCCTACTGTGTTTTAGTTCACCTTCATTAAAATGTTCCTGATACAATCTAAGACATATTAATCTAATACATAAATTAAACTAATATGCATGTAGGAGTTTCGAATATTCACCCATTATAATTAACAAGCCATTTGGACTACTATAAAAATTTATAAACGGTTGAAAATGACTTATGTTTACGGTAGAACATTTGGAGCTGTAGGTATTTATTTAAGTTCTGTTAGGGGCGGTTTTATGATTTTTATTTATTTAATTATCGATTAAACTTAGTTTTTCGTAATAAAAATGTCTTGAGCGTAGACTACGTTACTTAAATGAGTTATTCCGATGGATGCAATCTTGGTGTTTTCAAGTTGAAAGTGAATCAGATTCTTCTAGAATCCAGATAATCTCCCTCCATCGCATCGTCGCTTATCGAGGTGAAGTGTAAGCCTTAAATAGTTTAAAAAAATTGTTGTACTCTATTTAAGTTTTTTTTTAAATAATGATATCGTATCTCTCACATTTAAAATTTCGGCAAACAAATGTTACAACAAGAACAATTAGGTATAAAAGAGGCTGGGCTTGGCTCACTCTCAAAAAACTTTTCTAGTTATTCGACAACAAGATGTGACATAAAATGCAGAGTATATTTAGCTCATCGTATTAGCGTTACCATTTAGTAGGGTTATTTTTTTTTTATTTTTTTTTTTTATTTAAATTTGTCACTCCACAGACTCCGGGGTCCGTGACTTTTGTCATTTCAAATTTTATATAATTTTTACATATTTCAAGGATTAGGTCAAATAAGGGGGGAGTTGGGAACATTTTAAACCTAATACTAGTGCTCGTCTGTTGAGCCGATCACTACCGGTTGGGATTCCGCTAGTAATCGACTCCACATCGATTCTTTGCCTAATTGCCATTTGCCTAAGCCGCCTCCTCCCGGCCCAGAGACTCCACTACGGCTGCATTTCTGTCCCTGATGGCCATCTGTAGGTTGAACTCTCGGATGGCATTTAGTAGGGTAGTAATGCCGTCAGCGTACTAATCACGGTTCCGACTGATAGCAGGCTTCAGCAGCTTGACTATTTTTACACCTTCATCGATCTCTGGATTTTTTTAAATAAAAGAATGACGAGACGATCATGACATGTCCTCGATGGTAAGCAACATGCCTACCACAAAACAGCACAGTGACACGCAGCTAATGGAACATGAAGAGTCCAAATCATTACCTAATCAATTCAAAAGAGCGTAGTGTAACCAATCAGTTGTGTGGCCTTAATGTCGCTCGGATGTGATTTTAGTTCTACTAATAAAGACTGGCCACAAAAAAATTTAGGTCATACATAAAAGTTATATAATTACTAGATCCTTAATAAAGTGAGCAACTTCGACAACTTGGACTTGTAGAGACGCCCAAGATGACTATAAAAACATCGGTCAACTCTATTACGTTAGCTTATTTGTTACAGTATACTTATTAGTATACAAAAATCGGTAATTTATTTTTTACGAACTCATGTCAAATCAAAAGAGTGCATTGTTTCGAAGGCCAAAAGGTGGGTGCGGACCAGTTTTTGCTCATTCAAGATTGCATTGCGATAAATCTTGCAATAAACAATCAATTACTAGTTTATTTGATGTCGTTTGTTCGAGTTTTTTTATTAGTCTTAAAGCACTTTCCGTTTTAAGATCAGATTTAAAGTTAAAAGAATCAATTTGAACTCTTTGTGATAGCTATTTCATGTATCTTTGACTAGTTTGATTATGTAGTTAACAAAAATATATTCGCGTCTTCCGCATACCGTTCAATAAATTGCTTTAGTTCGTTGTTGATGCTTTCCATTTTTATACTTGACTGCCTAGATAAAAGTAGTCTATGTGCTATTCCAGACTATAATCTATGTACTTAGGTACATATAGGATGTTCTAAATTTCAACCGGATATGTTCAAATGTTCCCACAGCTGGGACTCGAGGCCTTCCTTCGCAAGAAGAGAGTCAAGACCACAATCCATCACACAGGCACAGTGCGGGTTGGTGGATGACACATGACATCCAAAGATTATAGGTACATATCGATTTCCTCACGATGTTCTCCTTCACCGTTTTAAGTTAACGATTTTGATTGTAGGTACAGTGATTGAATATAAGTAGGATAGTAGTCGAAGATGCTGAAAAAATGTTGCAGTAGATACCTAAAGTCATTGTTTCTAGGAACAAGAAAACTTTAACTAGTGTTTAACATTGACCTGATACATTATGTTAAACTGTATAATGTTTGTTTTTTGAACGTGTTACTCTTGAAATGGACAGATTGATGTAAGGTGAAAATGATTTTTGCGTCCGGCAGCCCGAATTTAGTGAAAAACCAGCGCAGTCACATAAAAATGTAGCAACGACTGTTTCATATGAATGAAATATCAAACTGTAATGAAGTTGTTACTTCACAATGAAAGGTTATTTAAAGATTTATTGAAAAGAGAATTAACAATTACATTCATTATAACATCAAGAATTTGTAAAGCAAACTTTATTTTCTGGAACTTCCATTTCGATTTAGAATGGTTTTGAATCGAATTCTTACTCCTGCGCGATACGCTAAGCTAATAATTACAGTAATTGCGTCTTGCCTAAATTAGAGCTTCAGGAAATATGCTGTAGGTACCTAAATTGTACTTTTTATGAGTTGCGAAACATGACGAATCGATTAAAAAAGTGTCATTGCTGGTTTACTTTCGTAGGACTTGGCCTTGCCTCGTCTTTGTGCCGGCACCCGTCACTACAGAATACCTACCTACTGTGGTTGGAGTGACCCTAAGGTCTCTGATTCGAGCAAGGTAACCAATTACACGGCTATCTTTTGAGTAAACGACTTGACTGACTACTTCTTGATAATCCGAGAAGAGTATTGATTTCAAATCATTTGATTGTGACTGTATGTCACAGATTTAGTAGTTGTGTTTAGTAGTTGGTGTTTTCAGTTTTTACAGTAATAACAACGTACTAGGTATGTTTCTAAAGACCGTAATACGTCAAATGAAGACGAAATAGTACCTACAGCATCGGGGCATGGAAATCAAGCCTGGTTTGCATGCTGCTGGAAGCATGCTGGTATTACCAGCGTGCCAGTTTGCAAATACATATGTGTTTAATTTGTTTAAATAACAATTCCGATTTATGTTCAGTTAATATGTAAAAAACTAATATCTGCCATAGAAATTGAATGCAATTGTGAATAACTCCGCTGACGGAAACGACGAAAGCTTAGATATTCTTATCATGCGAAGTTACTTTAATAGTATCTTTCGGCAACCATATCTGGATAGAAGGTTTTGTGAACATTTATCGAAATCAAAAATTGTTTAAAGAATTTGTTTTTAACTAAACCCGTCTAACTAATCATCATACTTAAAGCATATACCATTAATATATGTGTAACCTAATTCACGAAAAGATATTGTTAAAAAAAATTACAAAGATCTAAGTACTGATAAAAGGCTTAGTACGGCACTTCATCATTTAATCCATTTTGAAATTCTGTAACATACAATATGGTTTACAAATTTACAATCTATCACTCGTGTCGAAACGCGACAGAAAATACCTCGGTACTTATTCATTAACAAAGAGGGAAGTCCCAGCTTTTTCAACTATTGTGACCAAATAGGTACTCCGTTGAGATGCAATTATTTATCTATTTCAGCGAATAGTTTTTGTGATATTGTAATCTCAAAACCTTGTTTGGCTTCTTGTTAACTCGTCACCTTCGATAATTACGACCTTGTAGTCGAAGGTCGAAAAGCTTGAAAGACGAACTCGTTCACATTTTTTTACGATTTATAATTACAATAGGTACAAGACTCGTTAACAACAGGGACGTATTAAAATTGTGAATCTAATAAGAGTGGGTTTTGAAATGCGAAAAATAAAATATTTTTGTAATGCTCATAGCACAACCATAACATTAATAAATTAATCTAATAGGTTAAAATGTTTATATTGTACGGGGTTTAATCACGACATAAATCATTGTTTAATTACCTCGACGTTTTGGCAGCATTACAACCGCCGGCGCCGTGGTCACGAGATGACTGAAGAAATTGCGGGTCGACTCATTGTGAAATGAAGTGATCTCGATCTACCCTCATTTGGTGTTCAAAAATCGCAGGGTTACCAATACGACACACAACACTAACCGTAACCGTATCACTAGTCACCAGGCTTCTCTGAACTCACTCCTAGCTTAATTCAAATAAACTCTAATTTATTACTGATTACAGAGTGAAAACAAACGTAAGTACCTACCAACACGCTTCCACGATAAAAATAAAATATAAATAAAATATAAATATTGGTGGACAATTCACACACAACACCATCTGACCCCAAACTAAGCAAAGCTTGTGTGCACAAATATTTGCACTGGGTGGGGATCGAACCCACGACCCTCGGCTTCGCAGGCAGAGCTACTACCCACTAAGCCACAAGGCCAGTCGACGCGGCACGATGGAGCGATTTTCACCCCTGTAAGGACCCGCAGCTTCTGTAGAATGCAGATAAGTATGAACGCTGTATGTAATTGAATACGTAGTACCTGGATTTACGAGTATAGTACAGAATTTACTTTTATCCCGTTTTAAATTGTTATTTCCATGAGATTCTTAATGAAATAATTCGTTTACCTATTAGGCGATAACCCGGGGGCGCTGTAGTGTTAGATAATGCTAGACAGTAGATGTGAACTACCATGGGTCCATTTATATAAAAAGAATTGGCAGTCATAGAAACTGCCGATAGAAATGAAAACGTCAAAGTCATCATGCCATGACCATCTAGAAATGCGCCAGCATTTCCCATACGCTGACGCATTTCTAGACGGCCAATGGCTATGGTCCCGAGTTTACCCGAAGACTTCTTATCATACCCGAGCGTGACGATAATATTCAATTCACACCCCACGAAAAGTCTGTCTAGGCGCGCCTAAAGAAGATTTCACTTCAAAAACTTTGACACCTTGCTTATACAAATCTATGTACTTGATCAGTTTTGTTATTGTATGAACATAAATTAGGATCATTATAAGTTGCACATCTAAAAATCATACTTGGGACCAAATTTTAAAACGAAAAAAAGAAAAAAAAATAGCCTGTGACCTAGAGCTGTCATCTTCAGTAGAGTAACATCCAGTACCAGTCAGTAACAGTTCCTATTCGGAACATGCTGGTACTAGAAAAAAATACGCGCATCGAAAAAAAAAACCGTGCCAATTTCACGCAAGATAAACTTCGTGAAGATTTTTTGCCTGTTATGATGACAAACTATTTCCTAGTTCTCCGTTAATTGTCGTCTTTGTGGGAGGTGAACCTATCAGTTTTTGTGGATCGATACGCGTCCCGATCACCTTGTACTTTCATTTCAACCATATTTAGTGGTAGTAGTCTTCGCAGAGTCGGCCTGTGAAAATAGCTCACCTTTTCTAGTTATTTGTGCCACCAAACAGTAATGTGCTAATATTGCTATGTTACGGCTTAGAAGGCAACATTTCCATAGATGTTACAGGGCTAAAATATCAATCATCTTATATCTCTGGGCGACGAGGACAGTGCAGTGCTAAGTAGGGATTTAGTCCTTAATTGAGTGACTCTTCGAGATCAAATAACTACGTGGTACTGAGCTGTTATGGGCAGACTTGTTGCTTACCATCAGAGGCAGATATTGCTCGTCCCATCACTCTATATTATAAAAAACTGAGACATAATTCTGCTCACCCTCAAGTAATAGTTAGTACTTCGGAAGTAAAATTGTCTGAAATAATCCTAAGTAAAGCAATCAAATTATTTGTTTAATACCTACCCTTTGTTCACATTGAAGGTGAAACGAATCGTTCTGCCTGATTTCAATTCCTCGAATACAAAATGGATGTCGTGACGGAAACCGTCCCTTTCAATTTTACCCGTTTCGCATACTTTTAATTGCTCACAATTTATTGCATGTAGATAGCCGCCTAAAATACGATTCCGGCGGTGACCTTTTGCTGTCCTTAAATGTCTCAAAACTGGTGAGAAGGAAAGCGAGATTGCAGTCAATTAAAACAACTAAGTGACCCTACACACAGAGGCATTACGATGCGACAAAGTTACACACACCTATGTAACAAGTGCGCACGCGCATTCTGAGAATATTTTATCGAACATATTTTATGTTTATTTGTTTACCTACACATTTACTTAGTCATCCAAAAATGTAACTTTTATTATGTAAAGACCTTCAGATAACTTTAACCGCAAAAAGGGAGTTTACAGTATTTTTTGCGTTGACTGCCGTGTTAATAATCCTGACTTAAGATCAATTGTATATTTTTTTTGAGTTCCTGTGACGTCGAAACGTCAAAAATGTCTATACTGATAATATAAATGTGTACTTCGCGGTATACTTGTTTCTTTGTTTCTCTACTCGCGACCCTCGCATACAAATGAAGGTACTAAAACTCTAAAAATTTTAGCACAAAGGTACCAGATTAAGGTTCAGAGAATCTTTCGCGGTACGTACGTAAGCTGTACTCTCCCAACCTTGGGCGAGCACGAAATTCTCGAAACTCTACACCGTAATTTTTCCACATAACCGCGAAATTGCTATCATTTTAAGGAACGCACTGTCCTTGGACGAAGCCATACTTGTCTCCAAGGTGGTCCGGTGGATTAATTACTTTCGAAGACCTTGCGTTACGAGTTTTTAAGGCATCTAATATTGATTATGAATTAAATCGAGGAATACATTAATGGATCTCGGACCGGCAGGTGGTTGTGTAACGGATGCTTGACGTATGAAATAGAAAGTTAGATAAGACCGCCTTGATTGGTTTCAGCCTTGTCTAGTCGCATGCAAATACAGACTTACGCAGAAAAAGTGTTCTAAGCGAAAGAGGAGCTTTATACTCGTTAATTTCATTGGTAATTTACACTCCGGATTTCCCATCTGGACTATTTGTACTGTTTCCCATTTTCAAGTACTTTAGTCAGACTATCAATCAGGTTTACGTCTATTTTGTGGTGGTAGGTCTCTTTTCAGAGTCCACTTTGGGAAGTGCGATACCACACGTTTCCCAGTTATTCTATCGCTAAGTAGCAAACAGCACTGTATTCTGATTTGAAAGACAACATTTCCAAATAAACTATACTGCAATGAAAGAACTCATCTTATCATCTACTCATCTACTCTGTAACAAACTTCTTACTGTGTGAATAAATGAATTATTATTTATTATTATTAAAAAAATATCTTATACATACACCCAGGAGATGAGCGCAGTAGTAGTGCAGTGCTAGACAGTGATATTATTTTTTTATGTATTGATATTGCTCGTCTTGCCACTCAAACTAATAAGAAAACACCGCTTGCTAAGCCTAACCTAAGATACGCGCGTTTGGCTAGAATGGCACGTGCTTATAATACTGTGAGTCGGACAAGTACCGTGACGTCTTTGGCAGCAACTTGAATACCTTTAAAGGGATCCCTCAGACCTGTGAAGTTCAATCATGTTGAAGAATCGTGGGTGAGTTTGGTCACTGAGCCGTATGTAATGGGGGTAGTAGTCTATTCCCACCCAGGACAAACATTTATTTTATGAAAATGATTGTATTTCTATGTATCATAAGCATACCTATATACAAAATTGCGACCAGGTGAAGCAACGCTTTGCGTAAAATGACAGGAATACAATTAATGAAAAAGCGACATCGTTTCATGGTTGATGTTCCAAATACACGAACGAAGAGATTTGACTCTACTTTTATGATAAGAACGTCTAAGCTGTGGAATACGTTGCCTGAGTGGGTTTTCCCTGTTGGGTCTTTGTGCCTTGCAAATCGAGAGTGAATCGGTTTCTTCTAGGTAAACATGCTCCATCTTAGACCGCATCGTCGCTTAACATCAGGCGAGATGGCAGTCAAGTGTAAACCTACAAATGTTAAAAAAAAGAAAAAGAAATAATGATGTTAAAAAAAAGAAAGAATGAGAGGACCTACTAATCGAGCTCTGTAGCGCAAATTGGAAGAGGCCTATGTTGAACAGTGGATGATTAAGAGCTGATTATAATGATGTATACAATGGCCAAGTAACAGGTGCCTTACAACTTATTGCATTATTTGTACGTAACCCACTACCTACCTCCTATTACATCATGCAAACAGTAAATTAAAGATCTGTATCCGTAGTGGCATTCTTTTATGCGCCCGAGTTGATAGTTTTATATTATTAAAGTATTCTAATAATAAATTGAGTTTATAACTGGATAATTTATGTTGGTCGGTAAATTTTATGATAATAAGTGTGTAGAGGAAGTCCGTTTAAGATCACAATGCTCTGCTTTACTATTGTGGCTGCTTCCTGGAACTGTAATGATTCTTGTAATTGTTGCGTTTGTTTATTAGTTTACAGGGGTACGCGGAAAGAGATTAGAAAATGATGTGGTTACTAACACGAGCCGTTTTTACTAGATAAGATAGTAATGGCAAAAACAGCTGTGGGATTAGTATGAATATCGTCTCTATTTCACGTCTTCTTATACGCTAGCAAATGTAGTATTTCAATTCTATCAGATTATCACTGCTAAAAATGTATACCTAATACTTTTATGTAAAGTTATTGACATTGGATAAGTCCATTATGGAATTAATTCATCCGCTCCGCATGACACGTTATTGCCATACCCAATCAGGATAACTATGGAAACTGTTGAATGTACCATATAATTGGCAACACAGTTATTAAATATTTTATTTAACACAAATAAAAATGGTACTTTTAAATACTTTTTATACTTATTATTAATATAGATGGTTTTGCTACACTGATGAATTGGGATCAAATACAGAAGACGGTAATCGTAGACACAGCGCGCTTCCTTGACTACCGGTAGCTTGGGCCCTGCTAGCGCCTTGGTTTAGATTTCAGAATGTTTTTGGTAAAAAGATAAACGAACGCATTTTACATAGCATTACAATGATCCAGTCTCCCAAACTACACTAACCTTGTGGGTTAGGTGCCAATGGCGTCTCAACTTCGCAAAACAATAGATAATAATTTTGTGGACATTTATATACTGTTACAAACACATTTAAACATTTGAAAGTACTATTATTATTTTTGGTAAATAATAAAATAATATTAGGTAAAACGAACAGTTTAAATAGCTACATAGACGTAAACCACAAGAAGTAAAATTAATATTAGTAAATTTAGATTATTTATCTCAGTAAGTTATGTTAACGGTTACGCTCCTAAATCAGTCAACTTCTTCGGAAATTAGCATGGCCAAGCTTTCCCACCTTCGAATTAGCTGCGGTACAATAGATGAATAAGCACAGTCAGTGTCGGACATTAATAAATTTGTCCGCGCGTCGGATAGGGCCGGACAATGAGCCGGCGCTGAATTATGGCGGCGATAGTCCATTAGTCTCTAGACGCTGAGGAATAACGGCGCGAGGATATAGGGCTTCAGAATGCGGTTAGCTTCCAGATTGTCGTACAATATGCAGTGGTAGGACTCGTTGCAAAATTCGATTAGGGAAGTACCACACCTTTGCCAGTTATTCTAACGCCAAGCAGTAATGTCCAAACATTACTATGTTCCGGTTTGAACGACAATGTTTCCAGTGAAATTACAGGGGTAAATATCGGGGATTCGTCGGAGCATAGAATCACGGTGAATAATTATTCTGTAATTAATGATACTAGTGCAGAGGGTTTAAAAATTACGTTAATTTACATGGTTAAAGGTTTTACCTTTAACTCTCAGATTATTCTTAAGGCGCCCTATTCTGAAAACTCGTGTTTTTCAGAAATCTAATATAATGAGTTAAGTTCAGCTCAAAGAGAGACGTGACGTACGTTCTTAGCATTCCATGGATTCACCGTGCGGGTGCCGGGTCCATCGTGTGGCAGAGAGAGAAATCTCGAATAGACCCCAAGACTTGTGACTCGGGCGTAGGTTTAAAAGTGACGTACATCTATCTGACGTCGAGCCATGTATATGCAAATTTTCATTTTATTTATCAATAGGTTTGCAAAACCTATAAATATTTTGCGACTTCGGTCAACTTTGTAGAATTTAACTAGAAAGAAATCGGTTCAGTTGGTGTTGATTTGTAATCACTCAAATTATATGCGCCAGGGGAAAGCCTCTCAAGCAACACATAGGTACCTACTACAATTTAGAAGTAAGTTTAATTGTGAAATCATACCTTTCCGTTTGAGGGTATGAAGTAAGCATCTTCGATACCATATTTATAACATTTGTAGTATAACTTTATTGTTACATTTGAGGTAGTATAGAAGTCTTTAGTCGTTTCTAGAAATTCTAGTGTAAGGTATCCCAACAAATAATGGTCTACGACAACAGTAACTCACTAAGCGATGGTATCGGATCCCGATACGCCTATTTTTATGACCGTTGCGAAGATAGAGAAAGAGATAGAAAATCAGAGAATCTACTACCATAGATGTTTATAGCCTAGGATGTTTGTCACTGAACTATCTGATCAACCTCGTTTAGAAGACGCTTTGAAATTGAGTGAAAACTAGTGGCGGATATACAACCTACCTTTAATAGATAGATAGATATACTCTTTATTGACACACCAAAGAAAAATAAATACAGAAAATAAAGAACAATACATTTTAAAGTAGTGCGACAATGGGCGGCCTTATCGCTGAAAGCGATCTCTTCCAGGCAACCTTAGGATGGATAATAATATTAGGACAAGTATACGGGGTGTGCAAATAAGAATTAAACTTATCAAAATTATATACATACATAGGTACAAATATTTTGGAATGAAAATAACAATTATGAAAAAATAATAATAATAAATAAAAATAAATAATTAATAGGAGCTTTCTTCAAAAAAAATTTTAATTTCTTCCGTTATTTTTACCCGAAAAATAGCATAATATATGCTGTTGCAAACTCCAACAGTGTTCTAATTGCCAATCTGGACGTCTACTCTAATTCAACGAAAAACGTAATTTCAAAATAAACTCGCGACTCTCCTACTCCGGTACCACTTCGTTTCGTCCGATAGAACATTGTTTGACGTTTATAATATGTTCTAAGCATACTCATAATTAAAGTAAGCGTTTAAATGTAAACGGACGAAACGACGGATCGAAATAAAATCGGAATAGGAAAGTCGCGAGCTTATTCCCAAATTACGTTTTCGTTGAATTAGAGTAGACGTCCTGATACGTTCAACTATTGCGACGTGATTGAGCAACAAAACTTCAATCAAAATTTTGACATTTATAATATTAGTATGATAGTGTCCTTTATAAAGTCTTGTAAAAGGGAATAATACCATCGTCTGTATTTGTTTATTTTATTGGTGTATGCCAAAAAGAGCATTTAATGATACAGTTTGTACCTACACCTAAGTTTCGTTGTGAATATACAATTAGCAGTATATTATTGTATCAAATAATAGCAGATCTAACAGATCCAGAGGATTTGAATCGTCAATTTACGATCATACTTATCGGTTATTTAATCAAACTACTTGAGTTAATGAACAAACATTACTAGAATCCACAATCACTTTCATGGATACTATTTTAACTTAATATTATACTTAAATTAACTAAATAAACAAACAAATACTCATAGCTTTTCAACATTCAAATAAAATGTTAGTTAAAAATAAAGTGTTTGAAACCAATTTCTCAATCAATTCAACATTGAGTGGTGTCCAGAAATGTTGAATTTAGCCTATTGTCATCATCAATCTCATGTTCAGCACAATCCTAGGAAATGTTCTCACCGTTTGGGATCCGAGGCCTTATCTCACAAGAGAGTTAAGTTAAGAGAGATAAGTATATAACCTTGCACGCTGGCCTGGCGCAGATTGTCGGATGACGCTTGAGTTTCTTGAAACATTTCGATGTTTCCTCACGTTGATTTCCTTCAGCCAATGTTGACGACAAATTGCATTTGCACTCGAAAAATGTTCAGACGGGCAGGCGGGTGTCAAACCTATGACATAACTAAAGAGTAATAAAAACTAAAGCTCATATACTCAAGTCCTACCAAACTGAAAATGTCCAACTCAACATGTCTTATCTTCAAAAGCGAAGGCTACCACTTACCGTAAGCTTAGGCCACTTGACTTACTAAAAAAAAATCTCATTGTATTGTATTCTATCTCTTATTTCTTATCAATAGGTCCCAATCACAACATTGTACAATATTATCAGGATCAGTAACGCACGATCTAACTGCGCTTAGCAACGAATTAATTCCAAATTCTACAGTGAACTAAATACCTTTAACCTTTAGCTCTAGACACTGCCTACAAGCGCGTAATACAAAGGCGACAATGTTCTTAATCTGGACTTTCTGGTACCATACATAGCGTAAAGCGATCTTATTTCATTGATGATGTTCTAAAAACTGGAACGAAGAGGTTTGACTCTACTTTCGTAGTTAGAACAACTAAACTATGGAACGCGTTGTCGGAGTGGGACCTTTGATGATGTAATTTGTCAAATCGTGTAACATCAGATGAAATTGCAGTAAATCTTAACTTCAGTAGCGGAAGGACTCTTTGCAGAATCCGCGTGGGGAAGTACCACACCTTTGCCTATACCTTTGCCACACCTTTCTTATATTTCTGGGTGACGAGCTCAGTGCAGTACTAGGTAATGATTTGGGCTTTTCATGTTCCAATAGCTGCGAGTCACTGTGGTGTTATGAGCACGCATGATGCGTACCACCATGAAGTTTAGGTCATGCTCGTCTTGTGACTCTGTAAAAAAAATTATCACCATGACCTATCACTTTAAATATTCGTGTGAGTATGAGTATAGTGGTCACAAACATTTTGACCCTCGGAACCAGGGCCTGATTAACCCTTAGGCTAATTAGGCTGCAGCCTAGGGCGCGAGGATCGTGGGGGGCGCGCCGAAATCCTGTCTCCTCATGCACTATTAATCTAACAACATTAACTGGCCTCGTGGCTTAGTGGGTAGTAACTCTGCCTGCGAAGCCGAGAGTCGTGGGTTTGATTCCCACCCAGTGCAAATATTTGTACTGTGTCTGGGTGTTTCTGTGTACATTAAGTATGTATTTAAAACAATATAAGTATTATATCAGCTATCTGCCCGCCATAGGTAGTACAAGCTTTGCTTAGTCTGGGCTCAGGTGGTGTTGTATGTGAATATTTATTTATATATCTACCCTACATTTACAACGAAATTCAAGACCGAGATCTAAATGCGCAGTGAACTGAAAAAGTTTCGAAATCCCTGATGAACTGATGAGCTTTCGACGGAAACTCCGCAACTTATGAAGGAATGACGCAATCCTATTAACTTCGGCAGAACAAGGGGCTCTAAATAAGAAAATTACCAAACTTTTGACCTCCGATTAGCTAACACGCATTTGATTGAAAAATCTATTAAGTAAAATCGGGGGTCAAAAGTGTTCATCAAGACACAAAGTAGAAAACAACTGACGAAATTAACCCATTGAAGTGGCCAATTTCTGGTGGTCGTTGCATCGCAAAATGTCTCTCGGGAGCGGAACACTTTTACGGCTAGCTGTACGTATCGTATGCTCCTCATCTCCCACAAAACAAGACCAAAAGAGCTACTCTGACACGTCACTTAACAGAAGACCTGCCTCTGATAAGTCTAGACGAAATTGTGATGGCCCATGGGCAACTCAAAAATGGAAAAGCCGCGGGCGAGGACGGGACTACAACAGAGCTCTTAAAGGCTGGTGGAGCTGCACTTATAAAAGAGCTGTTCAGCCAAGAACTGTTTAATGCCGTCCTCTTCACCGGGAGAATCCCACGGGCATGGCACAGAAATGTGGTCATCCTATTCTTTCAAAAGGGAGACAAGACTTTTTAAAGAAATCCATACCAATATAGTTTCTGAGCCACATCTATAAGTTGTTGTTCTCAAGAGTTTTCACAAACCGTCTAGACATCATCATGGACCCCATTCATACGGTGCAGCAGATAGTACAGAAGAAAAAGGAGTACGCGAGAGGGGCATCGGTCCCTTTGTTTAGCGTTTGTGGACTATGAAAATGCTTTGGCTGTTCAATGCGTCCTTACAGCAATGTCAAGTCGATTGGTCAAGTCGAGGTGATCAGGTGTTTGTACGACGCTGCTGCGATGGTGGTCCAAAATCAAGACCAGCAGATGAAACACAATCCTCTGCTTTGAGGCGTGAGACAAAGGGATGTAATTTCCCCTAAATTGTTTTCAAATGCACAAGAGGATATGTTTAAGTCGCTGGATTGGGGTCGCACCTACAAACTTTTGTCTCGAGACAAAAATGTACAATCAGTGCGTCCTACCCGTTATGACCTTACCGTGCTGAAACGTGGACACTGACAGTGAAAATGGTCCGTAAGCTCATAGTTACTTACCGATAGCTAAGGAAAGGGTTATGCCAAGCATAGCCCTTTCCTTAGCTCTCGCTTCTCTGAGGGATTGCATCCGCAATGAAGTAATTCGTCTGAGAACTAAAGTCGCCAACATAGCTCAGCGTATTAGCAAACTGATGTGGCAGTGGGCCGGTCACACCTGTCGCAGACCCGATAACAGTTGGGGTAGACGGGTTCTGGAGTGGAGAATGCGAATCGGTAAACTTTATGTAGGACACCCTGAGACTAGATGGAGTGACAATATAGGAAAAGTGCCTGGTGGCGTTTGGAGACTTAAGACCGAGGATCGGGCTGAGTGGCGTATTGTGGGAGAGGCCTATGTCCAGCAGTGGACGAATACAGGCTGATGTAGATGATGATGATGGGGGCGCATCCTCACAATTAGCCTAGGGCGGTCAAATCTCTTGATCAGCCGCTGCTCGGAACTCAGGCACAAGAACAAAATTGCACTCCAATGAGCAACCGGTCCAACAGGACCCACACATAACCACGACCACTCTGTCAAGAGTGCCCGACTGAGAAGAAGAAGAGCAATGCGGTCCTTCATGCGCTTCGTATCCGTATAAGAAAATAACATTCTAAATATTTTAAAATCTATCTAATAATATTCTAAAAGAGATCATCAATTGCCAAAAAATTGCAGCCAATAAAGAATAATGTATTCCCAAGAAATGTGTCCTTACATTTAAAACCAGATCAATCATATTAGAAAGTAGCTACACCCCGCGGTGTAACCTGTGCCTTATTTGAACTATTGAATGTCTTCACTTTTATTTAAATGTATAATGTTAACTAATATTAGTTAAATAAACAAATAATTGTAAATGTATTTGTTTTGTTATTGTTTCGTTATTTGTTCTAACTACTAGAGTTTAATATAACCGCCGAAACTTTAACGAGGATTACTTATACATACTCGTATCTATTTGTAGACCTAAGCAGCCTAACCTGAAACCGCAAGTCAAAACTATAATCAACTTTATTATTATCAAAGTCGATATTTATGTTCTTGTTATCTTACTCGGGTAAATCAATGAACTTTGCGAAATAGTTTCTTCTATTGGGTCAGACCTTTACCTATAGACTAGTGCAATAAGTAAAACAAGGGCTTAATTAAGACGGGCTCTCTCGCCTACGCATGCCCGAGCATTCTTGATGAAGTCGTCGATAACAGCGTGTGCGGTGTCAAAGTTTAATGATAGGCTCTTGTCTTGACGAAGATATTTGCTAAGAAAATGTAGCGCAGTATTATTTGGTTAGAACCAAATAATACAGCATGAGAATTGAAGCAAGCATGACTTTGAAATAATAGCTCCATTTTATTTTGTTGATCTTATCTTTGTTAGTGTGACAATCGCACCCTATCTGGATGGTCATGCGAAGAATCGGCACTCAATCACGTGATCACAATTTAGTGGAGATTGGTCAACACTTCAGACTAGAACTTTTATCCTATTATGGAATCCTAAGTAATTTTAACAATTCAACAAAGTTTTTATTTTGTTAAACGTCCCAGAAATAAAAATCAAATCACAACACTTCCAACCAAATAATCCAAACCAATATTACATTTTTTCAGGTGTTTCGTAGCTTCGTAGAAAAAGTAGTAATATAATTTCCTCCATCCTGCCCTCATTACTAATTTTTTTATTGCAATTTTTATATGAACAATATTTAAATAATTTAATTGTCCTCGATTCCATGGACGTGAAGTTATTGAAGGGTTGCGTCAATATTTCATTTGATTGATATTTTACATGGTAAAACCTTTACGAGGTCAGCTAGGAATCTAATAACAATTGAATCTAATAGACAATTTTATAATTCAAAATGTATGCAGGACTAGTTACGCCCTGTGGATACTAAATGTACATGTGATGAGTGAGTGTGTAGGTATGTGACACAATTTGACTATATATTCAAACAATGTACGTACTACGTACCTATTTCATTACATTTCAATATTTAACTAATTCACGGGTAAGTTACATAGTAGGGTAGCCATAGTACAAGGTTTAGGTATTTAGTTAGGGGTCAGATAGTGTTGTGTGAATTGTCCACCAAGATAAAAAACTCTCACGTGATATGATCGGTCTAGTCAGACTTAAGTTTCAGCCGCATCCGGTGACCTACCTTTACCTGTTACCGGTACCTTTTCGAGGAGAGTGCAAACGGAGGGTCTACCGCCTAACGAAAACGCTTTGACATTGCTGTCTCTTTTCTTCTCGCTTGAAATGAAAGAGACGGCAATGTCAAAGCGTTTTTCGTTAGGCGGTAGAGGGGCCCGTGACCAGCGTGAGCGCTTCTCGTTTGGCAATGATGCGGGCGCTGGATGCAGCTGAAACTTAAGTAAGGGTTGGACCGACTATATCACACGTGAATTACAAAAAATCTAAATCAAAATATGTATTTCTTCTTAAAACTACTCTTATGAAACAAGTATAAACAAGTTAACACTAATCACAAATTAATGTTTATTGTTAATTTAATGATAGATTGATAGATTGATGTAATCCTACTAATATTATAAATGTGAATGTATGGATGTTTTTGCTCAATCACGTCCTACTACGTCACTTTTTATCCCGGAAAAACAACGGGAACAACGGGAAGGGGAACTTCGCGGGTAACACCGCGGGGCGCTGCTAGTGATAGAATATAGAAAACATTGTGAGGAAACCGACATGTATCATCCACACATGACTTCGAAAGATTCTAGGTACACCAACCCGCACTGGGCTGCGTGGTGGATTATAGCCTTAACTCTTTCCTTGCGAGAGAAGGCCCCGAGTCCCAGCAGTGGGAACGTTTAGTGGGCTGTTGATGATGATGTTGATGACGGGAACGGGAACTAGGCGGGTAAAACCGCTGGTCACTGCTAGTAATTTAATATCACATACTTGGTAAATTTATTTTAAATTACTTTTAATGCTGTATTTTTAATCTGATGTCACGAGATTGCAAACACCAATATGGACTATTACGTCACTACCCGCAAAACAAGCTGTTAATTATTGACTAAACTGTTTTTTTGTGTTAACTGTACTTCCCTGCATTTGTATTATAGTTTGCGATCTTAGCGACAATGATTTTAATTGTTTGTATTCAAGTAAAAATAAGAAAACACATACAGTCATGAACCACGAACAATATTTTGCGGTTAGTTATGTCATGTCAGTCGTTAGCAAAGAGTTTACATATTTTACTTATTCTTTATCTAAGGGCGTTAGTGTTTATTGGGAAAATTCAAAATTACTTTAGTATTGTAAATCACAGATTACTCCAATAATTTCAGTTATCTGTGCTGTGTTGTATATTTACTCATCGAAAATACATTTTTTTTATAAATAAAACATTATTTTATGGTTAACAAGCGTCAATCTTCAAAATGAAAGCAATTTCGCAACTTCCCTATTGAATTAATTTAAAACGTGCAACAATCACGTTATCATGCTTAAATAATTTTCAATTGTCAACCGCTACGAATATACGTGGCAACAAACTTATACTTCCTACCCACAAACTTAGTTATAATCCCACAAACTATAGCCATTATAAATAGTGTGATTAAAGAAACAAGCTCAAAAGCTCCGCCACATCACGGCTCAAATCTCTTGCGTGTATTTCGGTTGCGCAGCTCGCCGCCTGCGCCAGCGCCGCCGCGCCGCCGCGCCGCCGGGGGCGCGCGTGGTCGCCGATGATTTATCAATAGCGGCGGATGGCGGCACGACGGGCCACGGCTCTCTTCCTGCTGCCCACAGCACAAGCGACAGCGGTACTGATACTGGTGGTATGTCATAAAAAAGTATTTACACAGTGCGGTGCTAGGTATTGATTTTGGCTCTTCATGTTCCAATAGCTGCGTGTCACTGTGCTGTTATGTGGCAGGCATGTTGCTTACCATCAGGCACATATCCTGCTCGTCTCGTCACTCTTTATTTTAAAAAAAAATACATTTGCCATACTCCACCCTACTTTCGTTTTCCCGAGCGACAGCGTTACTGAACACACTACAACTACACTGGGAATAAGTATGTGACTTTTGGTAGCCAAATAAAACAAAACATGTTCTGTACTCCTCTCTATTTTCCTTTTCTTCTAGATCAAGATAAATGAAAAAAAAATGGTTGTCTGTAAAGTCAGTTTACTGACGATAGTTAAACGTGGCAACGTCTTAAGAAATCAGTATTCAGTACGCTGATAGCGCGAGTAGTGATACCGCTCGACTCGGTGGGTGGCGCCCTCAGCGCTCAGCTTCGTCCGCATGGCACTGACGACGAACTAACGGTAACGTTACATGATGTCATGTTTTGCGGGCGTGCAGCCGGCTTTACCGAATTATAAGACGTTATCACGTCAAAAAATAATTGTTAAAATCTGGTTACTCTGTAAAAAGTTATGCGTGGTCTATACTAATAGTATAAAGACGAAAGATTTGTTTGTTTGTTTGTAATGAATAGGCTCCGAAACTACTGGACCGATTTCAAAAATTCTTTCACCTTTGGAAAGCTACATTATTCCCGAGTAACATAGGCTACGGCAGATGGCGCTGCAGTTGATATCTAGGTTATTATTCGAGCGAAGCCGGAGCGGGCCGCTAGTCATACATAAAAAAATAACACGGCGACTTGAGAACCTTCTCTTTTTCGTCGGTTAAAAAAAGAAACCAAAATTACAAAATACACGGACCCTGGACTCCGTGGAGTGGACTCCTGGAATTCAAATAAAAATACATTTTTTTATAAATAAAATAAAGTGACGAGTCGAGCAGGTCATGTACCTAATGGTAAGTAACATGCCTGCATATAACAGCACCGTAACACGTAGCTCTATTGGAACATGAAAAATCCGAATCATTACCTAGCACTGCAATGTACACTGTTAACATATTTTTTTTTTTTTTATAGCATAGAGTGACGAGACGAGCAGGTCATGTGCCTGATGGTAAGCAACATGCCTACCACATAACAGCACAGTAACGTGCAGCTATTGGAACATGATAGTCCAAATCATTACCTAGCACTGCACTGCGCTCGTCACCCAGAGATCTAAGATATTATTATGTCTCTAAGCCCTGTAATTTCTCTGGAATCATTGCCCTTCAAACCGGAACACAGTATTGTTTGCACATTACTGCTTGGCGGTAGAATATTTGGCAAAGGTGTGGTACTTCCCCAGGCGGACTCTGCTAAGAGTCCTACCACTACAAAAATATCGAATAAGACTACGCTCGTATACCAACGGATATAAACTTAAGTCGGATTTGACTGACTATAGCACACGTGAGTTACCCCTGCATCATGAATTCTCATACTATGATTTGAAGAACAATTAACATTCGTTATTTCCTACTTAAATACTTCTATGTAAGCTTATGCCTTGCACTGCCCCCCATCTAGCACTGTCCCTTCAACCGTCCCCCCTCCCCCACCGAGCTAGTTGCGCACGCGCCACGCCCTGCCCCTACCGCACGCTAAATATATCACAGGTCATCTACTCAGATAGTAACAGGACTTGCTAACGTGTTAGGAACTCTCTATTATTACAGCTTGACGCTACTGCACTGGATTCCGGAATACAGATGGAATTTATAGCGGAAAAGAGCGAGAACACGTGAATGAATAAAATGTTTGATCATATTTCCTGATGACTACAATGTTGGTAAATTGGTATCTGCAAGGCGAGTGTTTTTAAGGAAGCCGCGCTTTCACAGATTGAGTCATCGCTTAACATCAGGCTAGATGGTGGTCAAGTGTAAACCTGTTGCAATACTAAAACAGTATTCCAAACCTCAGCTTATGAGAGCCTAGTGGAGAGGAAGGTGTCGGGTCTGATCCGAGTAGATGTTTAATTATCAATTTAGATGTTTGTTCTAGATATAGTTGACGTGCTACTATTTGAACAAGAACAGTTCAAACGATAGTGGTAGAGGTACCAGAGGTATCATCAGGTTTCCCCAGACCCAGCTGCCTACACACCGTTTTTTGTTTCATTAGCCAATTTTTAACAGATCCGTGATAATTAATCTTTGTTAGCCGTTAATTTCTACGGAAACGCGTAGAAATCCCTTCCAACCGGAACTCAGTAACTTTTGGTTAAATTTGGGTGATAGAATAACTAAATAGAAACTGACAAAGGTATGGTATGATGTGGTATATTCATATGTACTTAACATTTTTCAAGTATTTGTTTTATTTCGAAAAATCGAGAACGCGAAGGTTGTGATTGTGACCACCACGCTCAAACGTTTATGTTCATTTAAGTTTCATTCGTTTACATTTCGTGGTAATTCGCAGTCTAATGACTGCAACATGACTCAGAATTACTATGAAATTCAATGGAATGATGCCCAGCCACACCACAAACACAATCAAGAAGGAGACATGGTTTTTCACTACACAAATATTACAAATTTAGAGATACTTAGAGATATTTACCATGGTGGATCTTTGTTAAAATTTATAAAACACGCGTCCAAATTGTGTTACTGTTATCAATTGAGTAAAAGTAAACCAATTGAATAAATGTAAGAATTTATATTGACAACTGTTCGATCTTTCCCGTATAAAATTTCACAAAGGAATGCCCTTCAACGGCTTAGCTCCATCTACTTATAGCACCAACCCCTCTATGACTCTTTTGAGATGGCGGGTAGAAGCGAATGGTATCCCACCGGCGCCCTCTACACTAAATGACACATATTTAGACTCAAATCCCAGTATTAAAAATAATACTATAGTGAAACACACGGCAAACAAAATACAGGTGATAACACGGCCCTCCTGCGCACGCTGCCAACCTTGGCAGTGTCACAGTCTGGTGTAGTTGCTGCGAACAAAATGCACAAGTTATTAATTTTATCAAAGTTCATTTTACTCTTCCAGTAATATCCACTTAAGATGAGTAACTTTCCCAAGCAGTTGCGCTGTCACATTGTCGCAACTCAAGGTACGTCATTACATTACCACATTCTCCATAAATCCACTTAAGATGAGTAATGAATAGCTTTCCCAAGCAGTTGCGCTCTCACATTGTCACAACTCGAGGTACGTCACTACATTACCCACATTCTCCATAAATCTCAAACATACACCTTTCCTTAGCTGCCGCCTGGTAACTCTAGATACGCGGCATTAAAGTCATAGTCAAAGTCAAAGTTCATTATGTTCACTCTTAATGCTTTCTCTAGCAGTTACCACTCTTAGGCCGACACTAAGTACGTCAGTTTATGTCCAAGGTATTACGGTTTCACACTAACGCTTACTTTGTCAATGGATCCAAAGCCATTGCACTTCACTACGTTATTCAAACGTTAACTCATCAGCAATCAATCATAATACCTGACAACATCCTAGAGCCATTGCACTGCTCGATTGGGTTTGACTTTCAATTACAGTATATCTCTCGAAGTCTACTAAACGTACCTATTCAAGGTTTCATATTTTTCTCACATATGGCCTTCTATTTACATAGTTTTTATAAACGCTCCCAAATGATATTTATAGCGAATTAAAGGGTCACATTTTTTTAAACAATACCAAAACAATTCATTGGTAACGTACATAGCTCGGCATCATCTGACTAAAATCTCTCTAATTTCAACCATAAGGGTATCTTATAACTGCACTGAATATAACCACTTTGTAACCCAACTACGGTAACCAAATTCAAATCAAAGATGTAACACTTTCTATTACTGTATTATGTTTTAAAATGCATGACCTTTCTCAAACAGTTTCCCTGAAAGATATTTATACCAATATCCAACTGATTTACACTTTTTATCTATGGTTGCTGTGCCTCGCAACAACTCGTCTACAAAATAAGCTACCCTCTCATAAAGTTTCGTAAAACAGTATCCACAAACTTTAAAAAAACCGAAGATGTTTCATTCTACGAAATGTTCTGATTGCAGTTCCCGGAATTGAAGGTTATTTTACAGTACCCTCTTTACGAGAATAATTAATAGATATAACTTGTCGGTGATTCGCAAAAGTTTCATTTGAAATGCAATCTTAGATAACAAGGTTAAAACAATTTTATACATCGTTTCTTCAAAGTAAATCGTAATATTAAACTGTTGCTTACTCACGTGTACATTACGCGTGTTACGCACTACTGAAACCACTGATCAAAAAATAACATTTTGACTTACTGCGGGCGACGCACGTCCAGTGCGTTTTAGACTTTCCTCGGTCTGGCCGAGTTGGTGCCCGAGCTGATGATTTCTAGGCGTGGTGTTCATAGCACTTCTGATGTTATCAATTGAGTAAAAGTAAACCAATTGAATAAATGTAAGAATTTATATTGACAACTGTTCGATCTTTCCCGTATAAAATTTCACAAAGGAATGCCCTTCAACGGCTTAGCTCCATCTACTTATAGCGCCAACCCCTCTATGACTCTTTTGAGATGGCGGGTAGAAGCGAATGGTATCCCACCGGCGCCCTCTACACTAAATGACACATATTTAGACTCAAATCCCAGTATTAAAAATAATACTATAGTGAAACACACGGCAAACAAAATACAGGTGATAACATTACAAATAACAAAAACTGTGATACAGCGAGGGTGTTTTATCGGGACTTAGGTTTGAGTTCGGCTAACAGTGCTAATCATCCCAAAACACTGAGAAAGAGGGTAGTCCAAAAATGTTTCCCGTGATTAGATACATTTGTGTCAAGGCCTTCAAGTAATCACTTTACCCGAAAACAAGGTTCATGAAACTACGTAGAAGTATCGGGTATTCGCTCCACATTGTTCCCTCTTCTGGGACTCAAGGCATTCTCTCGCAAGGAGAGAGTCAAAGCCGTAATCTACCACACTGCCCTAGTGCGGGTTGATGATGACACGCGACCTCGGAAGATTCTAGGAACGTGTTGGTTTTTACCTTTGACTTCAATGGTTTTTACAGCTGTTTTAAGTTAGCGGCTGTACGCACATATGAATTTGAAAAGACGAAGAGCGCGTGAGATTCGGGCTAGGGACTCCAGATCCACAGTTGCTGTTCTCCATACTAGACAGCCGTAACTAACATGGCAAAAATCTCGTACTTAATAATATTAGTACAGTGGACAACCGTGATATCTTAAAACATTGCAACTGTTCTTCAATTCTGTTGAATAGTTTAAAAAATGCTGTTAATTTATAATAGCAATAGGTTAATGTGGTTGTCGTGGTGTTTTGCTAAGTGCACGCTCTGTGCTGAAATTTAACGATTTAGTATTTTGATATTGGTCAAATGGTCGTGCAATTTACTTGACTAAATTATTTCAAGGCTCCACAATTTATAGGGATTGTGAAATCTTTGTGTAGGTACTGTTAAATATTCTGCAAAGACGAGCTCGGGGCGTTTAAAAAGATTTGGGCGACGGAAGCTCAGGGCAGGATTAAGTGGAGGGAATTGGGGGAGACCTTTGCGCAGTCAGTTTGCCCTTTGACAGTGTGACAAAACTAAAAAAAAAATATTTTTCAACATTTTCTTGTTAATAAAATTTGAGACCATATGTATGAGAATTCATAGGTAGGTAACCTACCTAAATTTCGTATTTTTCTACTTAGGTGAATACGAAAGCTTAGAAGTTTAGATGGTTGAATGTTTGTTGGTCAACCTCGTCAAATCAGCTGAAGGGATCGAGTTGAAATTGGATTTTTTTCATGGATTATATCCTGGAACAACACAAACACACAACACGCTTTTTATTGCGGGAAATTCATGGGAACGGCAATAAAGCGGGTAAAACCGCGGGGCACTGCTAGTAATGCAGTATTATAATTTTAATTCTAGATATAAATAAATAAATATTGGTGGACTCACACACAACACCATCTGACCCATACACCATATGAAAATCGAGTATGGAATGATAGGAAACTAGGCTTCGAATACTATCACCTATTATAAAATGTATATATTACCTACTGGAGCGCGCTGTGGTTTTACCTGCATAGTTCCCGTTCAGGACGTCTACTCTGTTTCTACGAAAACGAAATTTCGAAAAAAAACTCGCGACTTTCCTACTCTCGTTCTACTTCGTTTCTTCCGATACAACATTGTTTGACGTTTAAATGTTCTAAGCATACTCTAATTAGAGTAGGCTTAGAACATTTAAACGGACAAAACGGCGGATCGAAGTAGAATCGGAGTTAGAAAATCGCGAGTTTATTTCGAAATTACGTTTTCGTTGAATTAGAGTAGACGTCCTGTTCCCGTAAATATATCCCTATAAAAAGTCTACCTATGTGTTATTCCCGACTTTTTTTTATTTTAAATATGGAGTTACGAGACGAGCAGGTCATGTGCCTGATGGTAAGCAACATGCCTGCCACATAACAACACAGTGACACGCAGCTATTGGAACATGAAGATTCCAAATCATTACCTAGCACTGCACTGCGCTCGTCACCCAGAGATCAAAGTGTTATATCTCTAAGCCCTGTAATTTCTCTGGAAACATTGCCCTTCAGACCGGAACACAGTAATGTTTGCATATTACTGCTTGGCGGTAGAATATTTGGCAAAGGTGTGGTCCTTCCCCAGGCGGACTCTGCCAAGAGTCCTACCACTACTATCTGTGTTTTAAATTTTAACCCGACCCGTCCAACTATTTCGACGTGATTGAGCAACAAACATCCAAACTTGCGTATTTATAACATTCGTGGGACTAATGGGATGTGGCCACACATATTGGTCACAACCTTACAACAAGTTTAAAGGGTGCACTATAACCACCCACTTATCTACTTATCATACAAAAATCATCCAAGGCTAATTTACCGCCGTATCTAATTGATTATAATATGTACTTAGGAGGGTACTGAAATTAACACTTCGTAATAAGTATTCGATTCTCAGTCGATTTCATGATGATAATGGTAATTTCCAAAAATCTGGCTAATATAAAAACAACCAATTGGTATAGAAATATTTCGACGTAGGTATTTGAAGTCAAAAGCACTCAAACAGAGAATATTGTGAAACTATATTGAACTATTAGCACCTTGTGGCTTTACCCACTTAGTTCATCATCATCATCATCAACAGCCTACTAAACGTTCCCACTGCTGGGACTCAGGGCCTTCTCTCGCAAGGAGAGAGTTAAGGCCATAATCCACCACGCTGGCCCAGTGCGGGTTGGTGGATGACAAATGACTTCGAAAGATTCTAGGTATATGTCGGTTTTGTCACGATGTTTTCCTTCACCGTTTTAAGTTAGTGGCACTGTCTTTTCGAAGTAATATGCGTAAGCACATGACTTCGAAAAGACAGTAGTGTGTGTGGGGTTTGAACCCGGGGTCTCCGGATCGGCAGTCGCCGTTCTCCCGACTAAACCAGCCGTAACTTTCCCACTTAGTTAGGCAGGCCTATTGCTTACCATAGAAGTTACGGCTGGTCTAGTCGGGAGAACAGCGGCTGCCGATCCGGAGACCCCGGGTTCAAAACCACGCAGACCACTGTCTTTTCGAAGTCATGTGCGTAATGCCGCTAACTTAAAGCGGTGAAGGAAAACATCGTGAAGAAACCGAAATGTACCTAGAATCTTTCGAAGTCACGTGTCATCTATGTATAATAAGTATGTATTTAAATCTATATAAGTATTATATCAGCTATCTGGCCGCCATCACACAAGCCTTGCTTAGTTTGGGGTCAGATGGTGTTGTGTGTAAATTGTCCACCAATATTTATTTATATTTATTTATTTATATTATCTACCAACCCGCACTGGGCCAGCGTGGTGGATTATGGCTTTTGATTCTCTCCTTGCGAGAGAAGGCCCCGAATCCCAGCAGTAGGAATATTTAGAGGGCTGTTTATGCTTATACTATTGCTTACCATCGAGCACATGTCGTGCTCGTTCCGTCAAAAATGTAAGATGATATGTCATCTTTGTTATGACAAAGACCTCAATTATCAGCTGTATCGCAATGTATTTGCTTGCTTCCAATATTCCTGGAGGCAAAGCGACAGAGCATCGTATCGGAGCCGGCGCACGAATGACCCGTAATCGATGACAGCCGACATCATTACGTGGGCCAATAGCTCCGTGAACAATCCATGTGGTTTGACCGGCCCACCAACACGGTGGATACCTGGGGCATCTCTGACTTAACCCGTTCTGTCCTTTGATGACCGACTTTGTCTCGGCTTGTTGTTCACATCTTGTTTTTGTATATTTCTAGAGTTACATACATTTTGTTATAGATACCAAAATGTCAGTGTCCCTCTAGTGACTTCTACAATCTACCAAACTTTGGGCTAGCCCAGAAAGCGCAGGACCCTAGTCTTACTTTTAATCTTTTTAATCTGTTAATCTTTTTTTTTACTTTTATAGTTTTACACTTGACCGCCATCTCGCCTTATGTTAAGCGACGATGCGGTCTACGATGGAACGTGTTTACCTAGAAGAAACCGATTTGCTCTCAATTTGAAGACATAAAGATTGTAACCATCGAAAAAAATCCACTCAGGCAACGGATTCCACAGCATAGACGTTATTATCACAAAATCTACTAACTTAATCTTACCGTACTCAATGAGTAGGTACTACAACGGATACGACGAGTAGCGCTCTTCACTGACATACCACTAGGGCACTTCAGACCTCAGAACTATTCTAAGGGGATGAGATTTTGGTGTGTAGCATTTGTCTTAGTACAAACAGAGGTTTGATGCTATTGTGTGAGTTCAAGTTTACAAATGTGTGGAATATAAGTTCCCCCCGCGCCCCGCAAAAAAGCGTCAAAAAGTTTGTTAGCAAGCCAAATGTATTGCGTCCTCCTATGGTAAATATTTAAAGTTTCAGACTGTAGGTACACTGTACAGCCTCGGCTTGGACTGACGCTGGTAGTGAAGATCAAGAAGTAACAATCTGGCGTCCCAAAAGGGGATTAACACACACCATTTACAGTTAAAATATAGAGTTGCATGTAGAATGCCTGTAGGTTGTAGGTACATAGTTGAAAAGGTCACGTTCCACGCTGATCATCACGAGCAACTTGTAGTTGTAGTGGTGGAACTATTTACAGAGTATGCCCAGAGAAATATCACACCTTTGCCATTTATTCTACCATCAAGCAGTAATGCACAAACATAGCGTGTTTCGGCTTGGAGAACAATATTTTTAAATAAATGACAGTGCAAATATATGCGTTTTCTAATATCTCTGGGTGGCAAATGCTTGGCTGTGTCATGATTTGGGATCTTCGACGTGAAATAACTGCGTGGCACTGAGGTGCTATGGGCAGGCGTGTCGCTTACCATCAGACTTGCTATAATTAATGGTATTACGCATGACTTCCTATGAAAACAACTGTAATGTTGTTTAAAATATCATTATTACGATAATCTTACCTGGTGTATTCACCGATTTCTTCAAACAAAACTGATTACTTTTTAAACTTTTGCGATTTGAACTCATTTTAAAAAGATTACACAGGACAAAATTATTTTCGTTGCCTTTCGACGTGTTAGTTGCATTACAACGAACATCGTTACTAGAACACTCTGATGACTTAAATAAGTTTTAACTTAAACATTAAAATAATAAATATTATTGTAAGTACTAAGTAACAAATTAACAGCGAAAATCATCAATTTACAAAAGCACCAGAACAAGTGAACTCTGACTTTACAATCCTTTTACACAAATTGCTTTATCTGTCCATAATTGTATATTAAAAGTCGAGATACACACGAAACCCTAAAATTGAAGTCATCAATCAATCCTTGCAAAATATAAAATGGTAAATGCTTTTACAGTAATGAATCATATTGACACTGATGTCTTCATTCTTCACAAGTCGATGCTACAAGCAAGTTCCTTGTTTACGACCCACCACAATCAAGATCCCAACTGATACACCAGATATCAGTCTGATAGCATCTGATATGTCTTAACTCAAGTCAATACTCTACAATATCGAAACTTTATAGGATAATAATTCTTATGTCTCACAAAACATAATAAATTCAGAAAACAACATCTGTGGAATATTACTTCAAATTACGAATTATTTATTCGCAAATTGCAATGAAATTACAATGAAAATAATTCTGTGGAAATTAGTTTTGCAATGAAAGGATGTTACTTTATATGATAAAGCAATTATGGAATTGTGTTTTTGATAAATCAGATGCGCCCATATAATAATACAGATTTGCAATAATACAGTTACTGAGACGTACCTACCTAGTTATTCGAATAACCATTTTTGAACAGGTGGGACGACCTTTCATTATGATGATTATACCTACATTGATAGCAAATAAGTATCTCTCATATATAAGGTTGCGTTGAAGTTTTTTGTGTTGTAAAAACGAAAATAACTACCAACTTTGAATGGACAGTGGTGTTTGGAGTTGATGTCAGTCACAGAAATCACCAAAGCATCCTTAACATTCAATTACATAATACTTTACTTTCTTCTTGGTACACATAGGTACGTGAAATTTATAATTTTATATCTTACTTTACTACTTTAGAAGATTTTAACTAATTAATCTCTTGTGGGCTTGAACATCTTCATTATCTGTGGACCTTCATTGGTCTATGGATAATTCCGGTGTACTTAGTGTAAGTAGTTAGTTAGGTATGTAGCGTAGTGTAGTTCTCATTGTATTTTAGTTTTGTTATTAAAGGCTCTGCCCATTTAAAAAAAACAATCTCTGGGGTCATATTTCTTTATCAAACATTCTTTATCATCTTTTACAATTCTGTTACCTATTACTAAAGTATCTATCGTTTTTGGCTCAGTTAATTTTATTACTCCGTTTTATAGTTTTTCAACAAATGTAGATACTCTAAAACGTTTTGTTCCTAGCTGCGAGTTTTTTAATCATTGTATCAAATGAAAATAAATACTTCGTTTCTTGCTAACGGTAGGTACAGTTTAATTAAAAAAGTAGGAGATTATACGTCCTAATTAAAAAAGTAGGAAATTTTCGTGATATGTAAATGTGAAACTTTTAATGATACGTTCAAATATTGGTATCAAAAAAAAATTGTAAGTAGTAGGAAATTACTGCATATTCACGAGAGCAAAACGAATTTAATGTGTTCATACGTAATTGTAATTATTTTTCTTTTTCTCCTTCATTCTGGGCTTCTGGATTTTTAGACTTACCAAACAAATATATTTCACAACTCAAAAATAAAAACGTCTAACTGTAAAATTTTCAAAAAAATTATAGCTTGTTTAAAAGAAACGGCAAGTGAAACAGGGAATACATATAAATTAAAGTAGGCTGCATGTGCCTGCGTAAAATTCAAAGTAACTTCGCACAAATTCATTACGTTTTCAACAATTTAAGTGAAACTTTCATACCGCAGAAAGAAACGCGTCGTCACGCTCACACGGCCAAGTAGGCGCCGAGTTATTGCGATTGATTCTCCCTCTACAAAACCGAGTAAAAATAACTGAGTACAAATGTAGTGTGAAATTAAAGAATCGAAACAGCACTACACCCGGATCGGCTCGATTGTTTAACCACAAAACTCATTTGGGAACCGTACGAGTAGACTAGGAGTTTGCCGAAACGATATTTAATATAGCTCGTGAGCGAAAAAGCTGAGGTAAAATTTTATGTAAGTAGTTTAGATCTAATTTATTTTTATTTTATTTTGTGAGATTTATATCGTTACTTCTTTTTCTGTAGAACTGCATAAGATCTATTCTTTGGATTTTTTTTAACGTATATTAATAAATAATAAATAAATAAATATTGGTGGACAATTCACACACAACACCATCTGACCCCAAACTAAGCAAACCTTGTATGATGGCGGCCAGATAGCTGATATATAATACGTATATAGTTTTAAATACATACTTATTATACATAGAAACACCCAGACACAGTGCAAACATTTGAATTCGTCACACAAATATTTTCACTGGGTGGGAATCGAACCCACGACCCTCGGCTTCGCAAGCAGAGCTGCTACCAACTAAGCCACGAGGCCAGTCATATTGCGCAATTACTTTGTATGGAAAATAAAACTACTTACTTTTATAAACGCTGAATCCAAAAGTTATCCCACCAATGTTATAAAAGTCAATGTTTGGATGTTTATTGCCCAATCACGTCGTAACGAACGGATCGGGCTGAAATTTAGAACGTAGATAGATAATAGTCTGGTAGAACATACTTTTTATCCCGATAAAATAACGGCAACCAGAACTACGCGGGTAAAACCGGGGGGCGCTGCTAGTATACAATACAACTATACTTTTCTATTTTAATATATACAAAAGAGTGACAAGATGAGCAAGCCATGTACCTGGTGGCAAGCAACATGCCTGGCCATAACAGCACAGTGACACACAGCTATTGTAATATGAAGCGTCCAAATCATTACCTAGCACCCGTGCGCTCGTCACCAGGAGATATAAGATGTTTTATCTTTTAGCCCAGTAATTTCTCTGGAAACATTGCACTTCAAACCGGAACACCGTTATGTTTACACACTACTGCTTGTTGGCAGAATAACTGGCAAAGGTGTGGTACTATTCTCAGGCAGACTCTGCAAAGAGCCCTACCACTACTACTGCTTAAAGCTATTATAGGTACTTTAAACTCCGTATGTTAAATAAAAAGTAATGTAGGTACGTACGTACGTAGTTTTGAATACAACCTTTTGCAGTTACGTAAATTAATAGTAAATGGAGTATAAAAATAGGAAATCATCACACTTGATCGTGAAGCGGAATTGACGAACCAGTAAATTTTAGTTTTTTGTATACATTTCGAAAACCGCATGCCTGATTTCGAACTTATACGGAACCACCTCTGAACAGTAAGTAACCCCACCAAATGAAAAAAGTGTAATTTAAATAGATTCACAATTAAAAACATTCAACCAAATTGAGGAGCTCGTACTTTTTTGAAGTCGGTTTAAAATGGAGATCGTTTTATTCACGTCATTTTATCGACTGAGTAACCAAACAAAAAAATCAACAAAATTCATAAATTTTGTGGATCACTAGCTCTCAGACTAATGGTTATGATTGCGAAGAACCCAGAACAAAGTAAGCCATCGTAACGTAATTTTTAACAGTACGCTAGAGTGGTATCTATCACGAATTATCTACGTCACTGCAGAGATTTCACTTTTTTACGATTGTTGTAAATTGATAAAATATTTCGCGATCGTATCCAGTGAGCTAGACACAAAAATGTGTCTTTTGATGCGGCTGGTGAATTCGTTTCACGTTTTGGTACTACAACCTAGTTATGTTAAATGCACCTCACTTTCTCGATTCTTACAAATGTAGACTGATAGGCCCTTTATGTTGTGGTGTCAAAAAAACCTTTTTCTGTTACGATTGCAGGTGATCTCTACTACCTATTAGTAAGATGCTGATCTGAATCACCAGATCAGCCAACAGAGCTATATGAGGACTTACAAATTGAATGCACAGAAAGACGAAGATTATAATTATAGAACAGAATATTTTTTAATATGAGGCAGTATAGCAGGATACAAGATAAGCCTAGTTTGGGGCTCAATGTAAACTGTGAAGTAATTGCCAAAGATTTATTTTAAATTTTATATGTTTAATCTTGACCGCCATCTTGCCTGATGTTAAGCAACGATGCAGTCTACGATGAAACGTGGTTCCCCAGAAAAAACCTATTCACTATCAATTTGAAGAAGATTGTAACCACCGAGGTAAACCCATTCCAACGCAGGCAAGGCAACGCATTCCACGGCCTAGACGTTGTAGTGGTAGGACCCTTTGCCATTTATTATGTACCATTCCTTTGCCAGTTATTTTACCGCCACGTCGAGCAGAAATGCGCAAACATTACTGTGTTCCGGTTTGAAGGCAATGTTTCCATTGAAATAACAGAGCATAGAGATAAAACATCTTAAATCTCTGGGTGACGAGCTCAATGTAGTGCTAGGTAATGATTTGGACTCGACTTTGACACGTTTCTCGCTCGACGATTTCAGAGCCTCCAGCTCGTAGTTAGCCGACCTCCGTGTGCTGAATGAAGTATCATTAGCGTGTTTTTAAAAATATACATTTGAATTCCATCAGCTATCTGGCTGCCATAGTACAAGCTTTACTTCACGTAGTGTTGTGTAAAATATATCGATCAGCCAAACTCTCTACTGGGAAAAGTATACCAACCATTGGCAAAATTCTTCAAGGGGCTTCTGAATAAGCCTCAGCTACATGATTGAAACAATTGTTCAAGCCATGCCCTTTCCAACTTAAGTACATATGCCTATGGACCTTAGACTAAGCGCAGGCCTCACAGTTATCGCAAAAGAAAAAGTCATTATACAAACTATACATCTACTTACAGTAAACACCCAATCACTTAAAAGCGCAGTAATCGAGCCATTAGGTTCGTGCAATTTGTATAAACTAAGCTAGATACAACGTTACTTGTAACTAAAGATGTCAATTAAGCGATTAGACCAATGAATCTCGCCTGGAATTCGACAGGAGTCAGTAAAGCTGTAGTTAAACAGGCTAGACGAAACATAGTCGTCAAAGTAGCGAAAGTAACTGATATGTCTGTTTCAAAAGCATCGTTTTTTTTACAGTGTAGAGTGATGGGACTAGCAGGACATAAGCTTGATGTAAAGCAAAAGGCCTGCCCATAACAGCAGTGGCACGCAGCTATTGGAACACGAAGACTCCAAATCATAACTTAGCTACTGCGCTCGACACCCAGAATAAGTTAACGTTGCCACTACTGGGACCATGACCTCTTCTCACAAGGAGAGATTCAAGGCCATAATCATAAGGCCAAGTGCAGGTTGACGTATGACACATGTATTCGAAAGATGTCAATTTTAGAACATGCTGGTTGCCACACGATGTTTTACTGTTCTAATTGAGCCAATGGTGATGAGAAACTGGTACATCTTATTACGATTAAACGCCCAATATGTCCCAATATTGGACAAAGTTTTATTTACATTATTTCTTTTTGTATTTATACTATTTATCTAGTGCGTGCATGTAATCATCACTGGACAAGGATAGATTGATTACAAAACGATGAAACCATATCACAAATAATGTAATCTAACTAAATAAGTGACTTTTGAACCTTGTAGTCCCTCAATTTGCGCTAGGCGTCGCGTCAGTTTGGCCGAAACCTAAGGTTGTATCGTCAGGTGTGGCCGCGTGACTCAGCGCTCGCTGAATTCCATAGATAAACTCCTTTATTCTCGAATATCGAGCAACGAGATGCCCTTTCCATTGCGAATTTGAATATTGGCTAATGGTCATTGTTTGGCCAGGTTATACGCTAATGAAAGCATTTATTTGCTAACTTGTAGATAATGTAGATTAGTTACCTGTATAATGTGGCGCCCTGGGTCTTCGACCGGTGACCCGATTCTTTGGCGATAGACGATTAGTTCGCGGTTTCTTTATGAAATGCTTGCAACGCCCGCAGTTTTACCCGCTTAGTTTCCGTATCCGTTATTGACGTGACAACGTCTTATAATTCGATGAAGCCGGCTGCACGCACGAAAAACATGACGTCATGTACCGTTACCGCGTTACAGTCGGTCGTTACCGTCGGTCGTTACCTCGCCGCATGTTTGTTACAGTTGTATTAATTATTTCGACCAGTAGTTCAAGCGGGGATGTAGCTCAGTGGTAGAGCGTTCGCTTTGCATGTGAAATGCCCCGGGTTCGATCCCCGGCATCTAAAAGCTTTTTTGCATTGTTTTTTGCATTGTTTTGATTGAAAATGACTAAATTCTACTGATTACTTTTGGAACGAAGTTCCTTATCGCGCGTTATGAAAGGGAGCTAGACGGAAAAAATTCTCACGAAAAAAGTGTAACGTTTTGTGCCTTGTGGCGTGATAGAATTAGAATACGATAACTAATTTCACCAATGTGAACAACGACCGATTGGCGCAAATAGTTAGCAAGGGGTCACCTATGAAGTTAGGTACCCCGGTTCGTATCCCGGTAGTTACCGCTATTCTCTTTTTGTTTCTTTTTTCTCTCAACACTCTTTTTGGTTTTTTTTCCTGAGAATAATAGTTTTTATAAAGGATCCCTCTTATCAACGCATTTAATTTAAATCTAAGTATTTTCTAACAAACAATAACGAAAAACAAATTCTATTGGCGATTTATCTGCACAAACTGACTGTAACTGTTGTGCTTATCAAAAGATGGCGTTGCACAACTAAGCCTATGAGTATTTGGTTAGAGGCTAGACCAACACTAATTTACGACCACTGCCCGAATCGATTTGCACATCAAAGTTCCTATAATTACCAATAGGTGGCGCAGAACTCAAAATTAAACTCAGCTGTGGATTGTATCCTACTCTAGTGTCATAGAAAATCTGGAGAGGTCACTACCTTTTTTTTTCCTGAGAATTTATGTCAAGTAATCATTCAGAACCGCAAAATAAAACCGAAATACAGTTATTTGACGATTTTCTTTCACTTGTTGTCACGTTGTTGTCACGTTATATACTATCGTATATTATATATCGTAATGTTCATGTAATATCGATTGGTGTGATTGACGCATATTTCGACAAATTTTATTCGTAAAACTAATATTTGTAGGTTGTAGGTAACATTGGAAATAATAAATATGAGTACTGTTTCTAAATGCAATCCGAATGGCTAACATTCGGAATGATAATAATGAATCATTGTTATAATGTTTATATAATACGTCAATGCTACTCCTTAAGTTTATGTTAAGTAAAATTAATTAAATTAAAATTAAAAAATTAATAAAATTTGTTAATAAGTAATAAAAAAATATTATTATAACTTAAAATTTTTATTACAATTCCTTCACTAATTAATCGACAAGAACTTCGTTCCATCCGGGTGTCCCTTGACACCTCTCAACTTTTTTACATACAAATCTATTAAACAAATGAAATTAAAATTTTCTTTTGAAAAATGCTACTATTCCATCAGTATTTTCTTAAGACGTTGTCACGTTCAACTATCGTCAGTAAACCGACTTTACAGACAACAATTTTTTTATTGGGGTAAAGAGTAGCCTATGTGCTATTCCAGGCAATATTTTAGCTGGGTCCTAAATTTCAAACTGATCCGTTCAACAGTTCCGACTTTATCAAGCAACAAAAACTTACATTTAGGTGTGCAAAATTCCCCTGGGGAAGTACAACAACTTTGCTAGTTATTCTACCGCCAAGCAGTAATGTGCAAACATTAACACGTTCTGGTTTAAAGGGCAATATCTCCAGAGAAAAACTAGGTGTCCTCTCAAAGGTGCGAAGGTACTTCAAGTCTGAACAGTTGCTTACATTATATCAAGCACAGATTCGCTCCTGTATGGAGTACTGTTCGCACCTTTGGGATGGATCGGCTAAGTATCAGCTGGAGGCTCTGGAATCGATCGAGAGACGTGCCAAAAGGCTCATAGGCTATGAGCCTTTTGGCACGTCTCTCGATCGATTCCAGAGCCTCCACTCATAGGTAACGACACTCTTGTGCGAAAAAGACTTCAAAGTCTTGAACATCGCCGAAAAATTGCTAGCCTATCGGTTTTTTATCGGATACACTTCGGAGAGTGTGCAACTGATTTGCATGATCTGATACCACCTTGTCCTTTTTTCTATCGGAATGCTCGTAGCTCGAAAAAGCGACATCGTTTCATGGTTGATGTTCCAAAGACACGAACGAAGAGATTTGACTCTACTTTTGTGATAAGAACGTCTAGGCTGTGGAATACGTTGCCTGAGTGGGTTTTCCCCGATGGTTACAATCTTTGTGTCTTCAAATCGAGAGTGAATCGGTTATTTCTAGGTAAACACGTTCCATCGTAGACCGCATCGTCGCTTAACATCAGGCGAGATGGCGGTCAAGTGTAAACCTATAGAAGTTAAAAAAAAAAAAAAAAAAAATTATAGGGTATAGAGATTAATGATCTTATATCTCTGGGTAACAAGCGCAGTGCAGTGCTAGGTGATGATTCTTATTCGTGTTCCAATAGTTGACACTACTTTTATGTGCAGGCGTTGCTTACCATCAGTTGAATGGTTTACTTCTCACTCTGTGCTATATAGCCAACCGGAATAATAATGTAAGTATGTGATCCGTTGCAAATTCTTAGATGATTACATACAACAGTAGTACTAAGTCGAAGAGGGCATTGTTAACTCATTATTATGTAGAACTTTTACTATCTGGACCAACACTGTAGGTTCCAAGAAATCTGATGTTTTTAAGTCAGATTATTAATTAATTCATGGGTAAGTACCTCGCGCTTGACATGGTCGGCCCAGTCCAATTAAAGTTACAAAAACAATAAAGTAAGCTTAATATTAAAAGGCATGGACTCCGGTTTCCGTGGTTATGAAATTAAAGGAGAAAAAAACACATTCTCACTATGAATTCTCAGTCGACCACATGACTAATGCACTAATTTAAAGTACGACATAAGGCAAAAAGATTTGATTGTGACCAGAATAATTCCTCCAAACCTGTTCAAATCCGACCAATTACGCCATAAATTCAGGTTATTTATCACTCTTGATTACGATAGCAGTCGGCGCAACAAAGATGGCCCATGGTCGAGAGCTATATTATTGTTTTCTCCGTTAAATGATCGATGGTAGGCGTCGGAACGCTTTAACCGTGATTAATAGCGACTAAATGCACGGGATTGACCCGATAAGAGGGTAATTTGACAACGATAATTTGACAACCCTAAATAACAACTTGAACGAGGCTCCTATCACACCGCTTTGTACCATTACACCGAATTAAAACACAAAATCTGTAAAAGACCACTTAGTAATTTTGTAGACGAGACAAAAAAGTATGCTAAAGGGCGTTTTGCTTACACCTAAAATGACTTAACCATATTTTATCAAAATCTAACATTTTCCCAATATCTGATTGACGTTCCTAAAACTGGCTGAAGTTTGTTTTAGTGTGGTGTAGGCCTTATTGAATAATGACCATAATGAAAGAATGGTATACATATAGCATTAAAAAGCTAAAAACTCACTACCGCCACCAAGTGTGTTTTACTTTTCTTTCTCTAACGGTGCCTTGCATTTTTTATACTACAGCCATGGTCTAAGATCCCGCTATACAACGACCTTCACCGAGATGTTTATTTGATGAAACGTATTTTATATGTAATTTAATATGTCAATAAATATATTGTATATGGGTTGCCTAACAAATTTTAGTTAATTTTTTTTTTTTATTAAATCTTAAACGGTACATGTCACAGAAAAGTGTTCATACCTCAAAAGATACAAAATTGTATTTTCTACAATAACGACCTCAATAATGTTTGCCCTAAAGTTTATACATAGTTTAGAGATATTGGCAAAGGTTGCAGCAATATTTAACTTTTAAAATTAGGCAACCGGACTTCCGGACTGATTTTGCGAAGGCAACCCTATACCACCGTGTCATGATAAAATAATATTTCATTTTATTTTATTTTCAATTCAATAATCACACCGTTACAAAATGCAGTATCGATGCAATTTTTTTTCATTTATTAATTAATCATACTCTGGACTAAAATTTGTTAGGCAACCCATATGCAATATATTTATTGACCTATTAAATTACATATAAAATACGTTTCATCAAATAAACATCTCGGTGAAGGTCGTTGTATAGCGGGATCCCCTACTACCATGAAATAGAAAAATCTCTGAATTCAACTGTAAATGTTTGACATCCACGTGGCAATTGTTTGTTAACACAAATCAAATGTTACATTGCTAGTAACAGTTTATATTGGAAATTTAAATTTTCGTTTTTAGTACTTTCTAGTATCGTTTTTAGTATAGGTATGTACTTATTATATGTGTCTCGCCGTTCAAATCTTTCCTGAACTTCCACAAATGTATCAAAATCGTCATTAGCCAAATCGGTCTAGCCATTCTCTAATTTTTGCGAGACAAACGAACAGCAATTTATTTTTACAAAAACATACAGATATAGATACTTGCACGTATCAATAAATCGGTGTAACATACGGTTCTGTTAATTGGTGAATGCACAGAGGTTTACATGTTAATCGACATTGCTGGGGGCATCACCGCATGTAGAAAAATATTACCACAATAACATCTTTTAATCATAATATTATGCAAATTCGAGGCTTCAGACTTGTAACCTGAGGAGCTAAGGTCATCGACGGTCGGATTAAACAGAATAAAATACAGATTTGTTGACCAAAACTTTCTTTTGGCAGTATTTTTGGTAATTACAGACCTGGTTAAAATGTAAGCTTGGTCTAATAAAAAGTTAATTATGGCATGGTCGACTGGAGTCACATTTTTGATTTCACTCGTGCGTGTTCGCGTGTGATTCGATATCGCACTGGTAGTACTTACGACGCGACGACGCAAGCAATGATTTATCCTAGTTGCATCGGGGGGTCTACCGCCTAACGAAAAACGCTTTGACGCTTTGACGCTTTGGCATTGCCGTCTCTTTCATTTCAAGCGAGAAGAAAAGAGACAGCAATATCAAAGCATCAAAGCGTCAAAGCGTTTTTCGTTAGGCGGTAGAAGCGCCGTTAGCCGTTAGTGCTAACTATTCATTTAACATTCGCGAAGCATATGGATTCTTGTGTAGGTATCATTCTAAAACACTGCAATGCATTATGTGAAATAATGAATTTATTTGTTCCATTCAATTTCATACAAAAATATGTCTAAAAAAAGAAATGAAAAAAACAGTATCTTATAAATTAAAAACATACTGAAATTATCTAATATAAAAATATTTCGAACACAAAAGGCGCTTTTAGCGCTATAGCAACCTGTTCTAGATAACTTAACATTACATGATAATATTTAGCTTATAATTTTTATTCAATTGCAAACCTATGGTTTGTAGTGAATTTATTTAAAGTTGTATTATAACATATATTTATAACATATTTGCTCGTAAAGGGTCTCTTATTGGACCAATTTCTGTATCGTAATGTATCTTATTACGCACTAGTGCTGTAATGTGTAATGTAAAACGCACGGTTTCAAAATGCTCCGTTCACAGACTAGGTAGAGAGATATGCTTCGTCTAAAACCAACGGTACCTTTTTAAATCTTAGTAAAGAGTTTTTATGTCAGAAAAGTGTGGTCAACATTTTATGAATAAAATTAACTTTGAGAGGTAAAATATAATAAAGAATTATTAAATTCGTTAATTTAATTAATTTAGACCATAAATTACTTTAATTTTTCTGTAACAAAACACAAAAATATTAATTTACTTTATTATTAATGGCATAGAGGCTGGTTCTGTGACGTTGCTTAAAAAAAAAAGGCGCCGATGCGCGCGCATTGCTAATCTGTGATCCATACTCCATAGTGATTACTTACTCTGTGCTGTGATCAAGTAAATATTATTCCGCGCGTTTTTTTTCGCTGTATTGTTTTTATTTGAAAATGTCGTCAGAGTTTTGTTTATTTCCTCGCAAACATGTTATAAAACGTCGTATGACATACGTGCGCTTTGATAATTACAGCCTCTGCTAATTATAGCTCTCGCCTTCGGCTCGAGCTAGCAATAAAGCCTCGGCTGTAATTATCAACTTACCGCACTTATATCATAATGTACTATTATTTCAATAAAAACTGTAAACTACTTGTAACATGTAAATTCTTAAACTAAAAACTATTCCCCAAATAATCCACCCCGAACCGTTCCCGGCGCAAAGATGCCCATGATGCTGGCTGCATTCCCGCGTTGGATGGCAATGGCCAACCTTTGCTCCAGGAACAAGCCGGAGCGGGAGTCACCCGTATTCTCCCTGAGCCTGCGCCCCAACTCTGAAATGAACGCTTTAGCTTCTGCTCCCCAACAACCCAAAGTCTCCACGGCGACGGGCACAAATTCGTACAGAGACATTAATGCGCTGTACTTATTCTTTTTCTTATCAGCAGCATCCTCTGCCGCGGCTGACGATGAGTGCTTAGTACGACTCAGGTGACTGGCGGCGATAGTGCTGACGCAAGTGGCGTCCCAAATTAGACACTTCCCGTTCTTCCAGGGCACCAGAGTCAATCCATCCGGTCTCTTGCCGTCCGATCTGCATAAGCCCGGGGGTTCAAGCATACAGGGAATGCCCGCCGAAACCAAAGCACGCCGAACGACGTCGTTGAGTGACAGTTGACATGGTGACGCGAAAACCTTCCTGCGCACCGTCTACAACTCAAAGCGTGATGACCATTGGCCTCCACCATGGAGCCGCAGGTGCATATGTGAGGTTCACACACCTTGCAGCCCAGGCGGAGAGCCACCGCCACGCGCAGTGAGCTGTCTTCTAGTAAGGTGCCAAGGTGAGGAGAAGGTAGCGCATGCAACCAAGCCCCAGATTCAGACTGCGTGACGGCCCGGAGTCTAGCCATATCCACCCCCGAGGCACATGCAAATAGTTGAGCTTGAATCCGTTTAGCCCCAACGATATCCCACGCCCGTTGACTATGAGACTCCACAGGCGACGCCTCACCAGGGTTGAGGGCACTCCAGGCTACCAAAGCATCGGACGCATAAGGCAAACTTTCCTCACCGCCATTTAAATTTAGTATATTAGCGGCAAGGTTAGCAGCTCCATGCACCGACGCAAGGAAAGCCGGTAGCCCAACGTCCCTCGCACAACGCACCCCAAGACCTCCAAACCGAATCGGAAGAGGTGCCTGCAACCATTGATGACCATCAAGGGCAACGTTGAGGACAGACTCAACCGCCGATTTCAGAGCGACATCAAATGCAGGTACTTCTGCCGGAAATTTCCAGGTGGGGGCAGTTCGCAAAAAGTAATTTATTTTTGGGACAGCAAAGCACATTCGTAATAAAACAAGTGCCACGTGTGCGGGAAGATTTTTAATACGTTCGTGAGTGGAAAGAAGAAGCTCAGTACGAGAGTGAATGGCCTCCGGGACCCCATCAGAAAAAATTGGTGACCCCAAAAGAAAGAGGTCTGAAGCCGACACCTCTTTAAGGCCTGGTAACAAGGAACTAAAGAGGGTGAAGTGTGTGCGAGCTTCCACACTACAGGGGAAAAACTCACATTTGGAAGGGTTCACCACAAGCCCTAGGTCCCTGAGGCGTGGAATAAGTACCCGAAGGTCCTGAGCTACCTGTTCTGGTTTACCTCCAATAGTGCCATCATCTAAGTACCAGATGTTTAATGGGGATTCCAGATCAACGATTATACGATATACGAGGGTCAAACTGAAAGTTCTTAGAAAATCAAAAACTGATTACATTAGCCAGTTATTAGTTTTATTATATCTTTTCAAAATATTGTCCATTCACGTCAATACACCGCTGCATGCGATGGAACCACTGGGAAAAGCACTTTGCCCACTCGTCCTTAGGGGTCTCTTCAATGGCATCGCGATACGCAGCCACCGCTTCTTCAGCATTCATAAACCGCTTTCCTTTAAGTTTTTCTTTAATTTTTGAAAATAAATAAAAATCACAAGGCGCGAGGTCGGGGCTATACGGCGGGTGACCCAGTAATTCGACGTTTGATGTCGCCAAATAGTCGATCGTTCGCTTGGCGGTGTGCGATGAGGCGTTGTCGTGGTGAAGGAGGATCCTACTGCGAGGTCGTTTCTCTCGAACTTTTTCCAAGACAAGTGGCAAACAATTGGTAGTGTACCATTCTGCAGAAACTGTTTTTTGATCCTCTAACACAATTGTTGCGAAATGACCTATCCTTCCAAAGAACGAGGCCACCATTTTTTTCCCCGCACTTCGATCTCTCTTCACTTTAGTTGGCAACTCCTCGAAAGGAAACACCCACTGAGCAGATTGTCTTTTGGTTTCAGGATCATTACAGTAAATCCAGCTTTCGTCACCTGTTAGTATGTCGAACACAGCATTTGAGTCACCTTCGTTAAATCTTTCAATCATTTTACGGCACCAATCCACACGATGGAGTTTTTGAGCCTCAGTCAAATTATGAGGTATCCACCGGGCGCAAAGCTTCCTGACCGCTAAATGTTCGTGTAGGATTTTGTGCACTTGACTCATACCGATGCCTAAGCTTGTCCGAATCTGCTGATAGGTCACTCTTTTGTCAGTCTCTATCATACGCCGCACAACACAGATGTTATCTTCAGTCGTCGCCGTAGAAGGCCGTCCCTCACGTAAATCATCAGTGAGATTAGTGCGACCATGTTTAAACTCATTAAACCAGTTGTAAACAGTCGCACGAGATGGGGCTTCATCGTGAAAGGCCAATCGTAGTCTATCATAACTTTCTTGTTGACTTAAATGACATCGAAAGTCATAAAAAATCATTGCACGAAAATTTTCTCGTGTTAAATTCATGTTGACGTGACACAGACAATTTTCAATTTGCCGCCAAATCGTAAAACAAATGACAAATGAATGAAGTATATACTCAGTAATATTGGCAAAGAGTTCTATTTTCAAATTATAGAATTATTTTTTTATTATATTGTTTATAAGTGGCCAGTTCTAAGAACTTTCAGTTTGACCCTCGTATTAGTAGGATAATGTATTATAATACATTATCCTACTAATATTATAAATGTGAATGTATGGATGTTTGTTGCTCAATCACGTCCTAACGTATGAACGAATCGGGCTGAAATTTGGAACACAGATAGATTATAGTCTGGAAGAACACATAGGCTACTTTTTATCCCGGAAAAACAACGGGAACAACGGGAACGGGAACTTCGCAGGTAACACCGCGGGGCGCTGCTAGTATTGCATAACCCTTCTTGCAGTGGGGTAAAAAATGTATACTGCAGGGACGTTTTTCGTTGATCAATGCCCGAGTCGTATGTTTTTGCGACAGTAGAAACATAATTGGTAAGGTTTCAAAAATAAGGTCCCTGGATATGTCAGTTATCTCGGATGCTTTTCAAAAGCATTCGACCAAATTATTTTGTTCGTAAATAGGTACGTGATGTGGTATGTTTTGACATGACTTGATCACCAACCCGATTGACCACTAAAATGGGGTAGCTTATTATCATAAGTACTACAAGATATAGGTTTGATGCTTTTTATTGCGATTTCTGAAAAAACGAAGACAATTAATTTATTTTTAAATAACAATCTTACTTAAAATTGGCAATGGCATTCAATATGTCCCTAGTTAGACTAACGTTATGAAACGGTTGGTAGTAAGTCTGCCTGCAGAGCTATAGGTCGTGGATTCGATTCCCATCTAGGAAAAATATTTGTGTGATGAATTTGTTTTATGACCGGGTGTTTTTTTATGTAGTATAGAGTGACGAGACGAGCAGGACATGTGCCTGACGGTAAGTAACATGCCTGCCACATAACAGCACAGTAACACGAAGCTATTTGAACATGAAGAGTCCAAATGTTTCTATGTATCCTAAGTATGTACTAGTAACGTTACTAGTATTAGTAACGACCCGCAGTTTTACTCGCGTAGTTATTCTAGCTTGTAAGCTATCAGTGTTCCAAATTGTATTCGTAAAACGTATTTTCCCAACCCTATGAGATGCCCAGTAAAACCACAGAACGCAACTAGTACCTATGTAATACCAATAATTAATTATCTCCAAAAAAAAATGTAATGCAATTTAAAATTTGATTCGGACCAAATTTCATAGGCTACGTCTAGTCGTCTAAATACACGAAAGCAAAATTATGAACTACTAGCTTTTGCCCGCGGCTTTGCTCGTATTTTTTAAGTCATTGGCGTAAGGCCTAACCGTAATATAACTTTTATCACTTTATATAAAACTACTAAACTACTAACTATACTATAATATAAAACTTTCATCACCAATATGTACAACGACTAAAAAGTTTTACACAAACTTTTGTCCCCTATTCCACACCCTTGGGGGTAGAATTTTGATAAATCCTTCCTTAGTAGATCCCTAGATCATAGAAGGAATACGTGTGCAAAATTTTAAGTTTCTTGCCAACCCCTATTTTACCCTTTTTGGGGTTGAATTTCGAAAACCCCCGTCTTGGCGAGCGCCTAGGCGCCTACGTGCCAAAAGGCACCTCTATGCAAAATTTCAGATTCCTAGCATTTGTAGTTTCTGATTTTGATCAAAATTGGTCGTACCAATTCAAATTTTGAACAAATTCGGTTACCTTAAGTTTTGATGACGCAACCATTAAAAGATAGACACATGCTGTCACGCAACGAAAGCTCTAACTCAAAAAAAAACCGTTTTCGTTACATTTTGCGTTTATGTTAGTACAGTAGCGTAATGTTAAATACCCTATAGCCTTCCTCGATAAATGAACTATCCAACGGAGAAATAATCTTTCATTTCGGACCCGTAGTTCTCGAGATCCTTGCGTTCAAACAAACAAACAAACTCTTCAGCTTTATAATTTTAAGTATAGATATGATGATGAAACTATGATCTCTAAACTATGATCTACCAAAAAAAAAATCGCTATCGTATCGCATAACATGCAAACAAAAAACACTATACATAGTTACAACCGAATTGAGAACCTTTTCCTTTTTTTTAAGTCGGTTAAAAATAGTTCTACATATTGTAGTGTACCGCTGAAAACGATTATTAACAAACACCGTGAGATGAACATAAAAAAATCAGTTCGACGATAAGCACCGTTTATGGAAGTCGATTAAAGAAGAAATTAATTTCGCGTGAATTTGCATAGTGACTGCAACCGACTAATTTATTGCCACATTCTACTGGTTCATAAAATTATAATCTTATCATTCAAGTTTTGTGCTCTGAAGGCTGAAACAGATTAATTCGCTATTGGCAAGCAATGATTCAACGAATAGTGATTCATAACTTAATTTAAACTACCTATTTATGTCATGAAAATGAATAATGCTCAAAAATTGCTCGTCAAAGTCATACCGTTTCTTTATAATTAAGTTTTACCGAAGCACATGAAACTGATTTCAAATCTTAACATTAAACTTTTTCAAACAAAAATGAGCACCTTCTGCATCTTGAAAATTCAACAGACATTTTTTGCTTCATTTTGATTAATTTTAATTTTACGTTTTGAAAAATTGTTTTTTTAAATATTGTCAGAGCTGCAAGTCATCGAAATGCAATTTAAATTAGTTTTGTCTGGATTTACCTTGCAATATTAACAAAGCTTTAGAGACGAACTTCTTAGCATTCCATGGATTCACCGTGCGGGTGCCGGCGCTTCTACCGCCTAACTAAATCGGCTATCGCTTTGCTAATGATGTCTCTTTCATTTCAAGCGAAAAGAAAAGAGAGAGAAACATCAAAGCGATGACATTTTTCGTTCGGCGGTAGACCCCCCGGTCCATTGTGTGGCAGGGAGAGAAATCCCGAGTGGATACCGTTGTAGACTTGTGACACGGTTGTAGGCTTAAGGGACCCCTTTCCGACGTACTTACATCAACACTCACCTTCACTACTCGTGTTTTTTCCCTGCCCAGCCAAATCTAACTAAAGATTGCAATTTTGTATTGAGGGAAGAAAAAAACAGTAGCATCATATACAGTGTCCTGGAATATATTGCTGAGATGCAAGTAATAAGGACGCCAATTAAAATGTCTAGGTTATAATAATAGTTCTCAAGTTTCATTCGTACGCTTGTAAGAATCAGTTTCCTATCGTATCTTCTAATAGATACCTCTAAGAATAAGTGTATAAAAGTGCTCAGATAAAATATTTTGAACGGCATTAAGAAGGTGTCTTGCCACTAATAAAATATGAAGAACTGGTAATAACCTAGCCACAAATTGCTTTTAAACTTTAGGTTTTTGTTAAAATGTCAAAAGACACTTTTGTACTACTGTAGTAATTAATCCACGTGCTAAGGTATTAGTGTCAAATGAAATCTAATAAAAAGCGCAATAACGAATATTAATGTCGCTAAATTTCAAACAAAACCGCCAAAAATAAGTAAGTACTAAATATTTTAATGATAATTTTATTTAAATGTTTGCATGGGCGATGCATTTGATCCAGTATGCAAATGTATATTGCACTTATGAGACATGTTTTAGTTTTGGAATATGTAATGAGCAGGAAATATTTAGAAGCTCTATACTTAGCATTATGACATAGTTCCACTATTATTATTAATTACAGGATATTTACCGTGGTTTTATTTGGCAAGTTGAGCAAGTTTCCGATATTTCAACGTAGTGTAATGTACCATCACGGGTAAACTCTAGGTACCTACTTACGAACTTTACGGGCTAACTCATGAACATTGTTGCATGAAAGGACATTGCAATTTTGACGAGTAAATAGTGGAGCGAGTCCCCTATTAGCGCAATATCATAAGCAACCTACTCAATGTTCCAACTGCTGAAGCTTGCTCTGGGAGGAAGAAAGTTAAGGTCATGAGCCTCTCTAATAATCTCCTTCACCTCAGCATAATCCAATAAAGGCAGTTAAATCATGTCTTTCCACGCTTTATTCGTGTTTTACTGTAATGTTTCTGTTTTTTTGTGTCACAATACATAATTTTCTATCTGTTTTTCATTTTAAGCTGTGGTGGTCTAATTGCTAGAATGGCTTGAAATTAAGAAGTCGTATGTTTAAATCCCGCTAACACCTCTGAGTATGTTTCCTACATAAATCGTATAGAAACAGGCGTATTCTAAGAAAAATATATTTCGAGGACATGTGTCGTTTACCGCTCTGGGCAGCGTCGTGGATCGTCGTGGATGGTCTTTATTCTCTCTTTGTAAGACACTGCCAAATCAATGAGAATAAAAAGTAGACGCCGCGTAATCTAGAATCATCTAATAAGATCAGACCAGACAGATTGTATCTATCATTAAGTTTATTCTTAACATAGATCAATCGCAGACAAATTGCTATCGAAAACTAGTAGCAGCTGAAAGTGAAATAAACCAATCAGTTTCAACATCCTTGACACTGCTGCGGCCGCAACACGTCCCACCACGGATGATTGCCGCCATTTTGGGCAGCACCAATCTTTTCTACCGTCTATATTGCATTCTACAATAAACATGTACGTGATCCAGCCGCCGTCACACTCTGACCTAGTACCCTGACATTTTGTTTAATTTCGACGATTTTAAGCAAGGACTCAAAAGTAGGGTAATGTTGACAGTGCGTTATTGACACATCAATGTTTAAGAGTTCGTGTTTGACATGGTATTACAGAGTGCCTTTCTCCTGAAATGGAGAAGGGATTGATGGTGATCCCACACTTAGTTCAGACTGGTATTTTGAAGTGAAAACTTCTTTAGCCGAGTTGAGCAGTTTGTGGTAGGGGGAAAATTTGATGGGTTCACGACACCAATAGCGAAGTCGAAGCGGAGCATTGTGGCGACACATGCCTATTAGACGCTCTTTGGGTGGATGAAATCTGGTAAGTTTGTGTCACCTAACCTGCATAACAGCAGTAGGTATAAATGCAGATAAACAGGTGCAACATTCATTATCATTTCACTCTCCTTGATAAAGGCTGTCGGATGCGCCCGAAACTTGAGTCGGACTAGACTGACTGTACATCACATGAGTTACCCCTACATTCATTTAAAGTGTGTAATAGTTTGTTTTCATACCAAAATTCATCATCATCATCCACAGCCTTCTTAATCCCACTGCTTGGTATATGCTGGTACTGCTGGGCTGGCCTTTCTTTTATCATACCATCTTCCTTTGTCCTGTGCCAATCGAGTCCAAGCTCAACCCCGCGATAAAAAAAATAACATTGTGCAATATTAGTGAAGTTTAATGCTAACATTCTAAGTTATAAGGTTTCCGTTCTATTGGCCATTCCTGGTACTGCCAATTGTTTTTTTTTGTCTACTATAGCCATCATAGCTTAGAACAATTTTTATTTCTTTTGAAAACTATTAACTTGCCATTGCTACAAGAAGTCGTCATTTTGGTTGGCAGCCATTGGCAGCTAAAATAATCCTACAAATTGTCACTTGTCTCTTCCAATATGTATCTATTGTATCTATATATAAAGTAATCAAGTTATTTTTAGTTACGGGGGATAAAACGCTAGATCGTTAGGTACAACTTCAAAAATCTAAATGTACCTACTCGAAACATTACAGAGTAACAGACAGCAACAACTGGCATCAAACAGGTGCATGATCAAAAAAGTTCGATTTTATAGACAGTACTTATATTAATCAAGTCAACATTAAGAGTAAGAAATTTATGAGGTAGCCGAGTGACTTTTCTATAATTAAACTATAAATAAGTCGTAAAATGGAACCTCCACTATCTTAAATATCTAAGCACGATGCTGTAAAACGGCACTCTGAAACAATTTACTGTGCTGCCACGGCTGCCTAGGATCTAGGCGTTTAATGTAAAACACGAGAGAAATGAGGTATTAATTTTACTAGACAAGGCCGAACCACATCCATAGCTTCCACTGCTTTCAAATTAAGTGTTCAGCTTAGTACCTAAGGAAATGACAGTACTGTTTGCGAACAAAGCATCATTTACTATTAGACGTTTACTACCGTATTATAAAGCTCATATTCCTCTAGCACTAAATTTTGGGTGAGTGGTTAACGCAAGCTGAAAACTTGTCACATATCTATTCTATTATAGGTACTCCAAAATAAAGCTGCAGACCTGTCTGCTGTCGGCTGGTGATTAGTGGGGTAAAACGAATCCCTGAAAAATCCGGATCATAATGGAATTTAGATCAGGCGGCAGGTAGCAGGTAGTCAAATATCCAAACCTACCCAAAAATTGGTATCAGCTCTCGGAATATCAATTTTGAACCCTTGATTTCGTGAGACGGCATAAATATGAAATTTTTTTTTTTTTTTTTTATCATTTATAGGTTTACACTTGACCACCATCTCGCCTGATGTTAAGCGACGATGCGGTCTAAGATGGAGCGTGCTTACCTAGAAGAAACCGATTCACTCTCGATTTGAAGACACCAAGATTATAACCATCGGGAAAAACCCACTCAGGCAACTCATTCCACAGTCGAGACGTTCTTATCACAAAAGTAGAGTCAAACCTCTTTGTTCGTGTCTTTGGAACATCAACCATGAAACGATGCCGCTTCTTCGAGTTACGAGAAGTCCGATAGAAAAAAGGGCTAGGGCACACGGCACGGAATTTTTAATAAACTGTTTTTTTAAACTGTAGGTTTCCACTTGACTGCCATATCGACTGATGTTGATGCGATGATGTGGTCTACGACTGATGAGGAAGAAACCGATTCACTATCGACATGAAGACACTAAGATTCTAACCATTAGGAATTCCACCGCCTAGACGTTGTTATCACAAAATCGGAGTTAAATATCTTCGTTCCAGTCTTTGAAACGCCAACCACGACACGATGCCTTTTTTTGCCACGATCAGTCCGATGGAAAACATGGCAAGGTAACATTAGATCATGCATATCAGTTGCACTCTTTCCGAAGTGTATCCGATGAAAACCCGATACGCTTTGACTTTGTTAAGGATTTTACGGATTATTGGCTCACGTAAAGCTTGAGTTAATGCGTGTAATATTATAAATATGGAGGTACTTAAGTACCTACTTAATTTTCTTTATAGGAAATTTATTTTTGTATCATTGAAAAAAAATATCTCGCGACTGTTTAAGCGTTTAATTACAAGTTAAACCAGAATTATGTATTTATCTCTTTATTCATAAAATATTATACGAATAAATACTGTGCGCAGTGTACCTAATATCAAAAATCAATAATTATAAACATGATTTATCAACCGTGATTAGAACCGTAAAAACGTCAGTTTGATCTAACTTGAAAGATTAGGATTATTTTTATTAATTTTATTGTGGTTACTGGTCTTTATACGACAACATCCGAACGAGGCCGGAGCAGGCCGCTAGTGTAGATATACACAATAATAATTCTGGAAATGTTAGTTTATTCCACATTTACCTCTATAATACAAGCAATTACGTTACGATAAGAAAATCGTAAGTAGGTGAGGTAAATTGAAAGGCAAAATCGCTCGCGGCGTTAACCATCCCCAATGATTCCCAATACGGCTTTGTAATGAACTAAATCAACGATCCGAATCGATGTTGCCAGTCACAGAATGTACCGATCAGGAAGGTGAAACTCCAACATATAGAGGAAATTAAATATTCTTAGACATTCCTTTTTTGAAGTGAAGACTACTTTAGCCGTGTTCAACACTTTTTTGGCAGAGGAAAATCCTACGGCTTCGCGTCATGCTAATGTAGTGGCGTAGCGTCAGAGAAGCCGCGGAGCGGAGCGCGTTATACGCCTTTGAAATGGCTGAAATCATGTGGCTCGGTATCATCGATTTGCGTAATAGAAGTATGTCTGTTGCTATACGGGTGACGTATTGAGCAACATTAGAACTGTGTAAGACTAAAATTCTAAGCCGTAAGTTTTTACTTCCACCTTCATCCATCCATTCCAGCCAGCCAGCCATTCCATCTCTATGACTGTCATTTTTGTTTTGTGGGGTAAATGCATTTATGCATCGTCTGTCGATCAGGGACACAACAAGTATACCGAGACTTTCCATCTCCCTCTCGGGCTCCTCAGTCTCCCTCCGCGAGATCATGGTCTTGCAGAAGGAGCTCACCACCTCCCACTAGGTAGTGATTAACTAACTGTCAAGCATCTTGATTAAAATCAAGTGAGAGGTCCGCCCTCACAACCACAACCAAGGACAGCCGCGGTTCTTCCTCTACCAGAGATGCCTCTAGTACGTGTCGCGCTGTGTCATTCGCGTTACCGCATCGGTGGCACGCCGGGATCACCTCACTTCCGGCCGCTCTACACAGGTATCTCCTGAAACAACCCTTTCCCAAGAACACCTGCTTAGCCTGGAAGATGAGGACTCTATGTCATCATCACCTCGAGGAATCGTCTGACGTCGGCTTCCTTCTGAGTGGATTCCGAGATCACCAACTCCTTCCACCTCTCCAGAGCCCTGGCCTAGGCATCCCTCCCTGCGCCACCGCACCACCTCCTCCTGTAGGGTAGGATGCAAGTCCTGCTTTCGCCCACAGGTTCTGTGCCAGTAGACCGAGGACAGAACATCGACCTGCATGCACCAGGGTAGGGACCCGGCGAGACTAAAAGTCACCTCGTGTGAGAGTGTGCGATAACCCCAACGTACTCTCATGGCCTCTCACCATCACTCTCTACGCTTTGTGCAGGAGGAACACCTCGACATTGTCCAATTGACCAGCCAAAATGGAGACAGTGTCCTCCCATGTTGGGCAGGAGTCGGTCCAGATATCATGTATGTTAAAAATAAATGGAGGAAGCGCATATGTTGAATTAACCTCACATAAAGTGGGATAAAGGTAGACAAATAATGATGAGACCAAAATTATGCAAAACTCATGGTTGTTATTGCATATCTAAGCTATAAGAGGCTCCAGGTTGTAGGTATATGTAATTTATAAATAGATTGTGTAGGTACTGTTCCAACCGTAAAACTCTGCGGGAAAAAAAGTTATTGGTAAGTACCTATGATTTTTTACGCATTTAACTAACATCTAGCAGTAAGTACCATACATTTGTTCATCAATGGTCATGTGTTTTCTGCGATAGCTTAGAAGTGATCAGAGGCCAACAAGCATAACATAATCCCTTATAAAAGTAAGCAAATTAAAACTTTTGGCTTTACTCTAAATAACTGCCTGGCACTGTGTTGAAACGGGCTGGTAAATTGCTTACCATCAGGTGCATGTCTTGCTCCTGCCGTCACTTGCTATTACTCACCTATATTAAAAAATATTTCGAAACGCATTCAGATATTTTTCGACCGTATAATAGCAACACCTTGTGTAAAATCAAGCCAGCTTTCAGCAGCTCGTAAACCACAGCTGATCGGTCCTCCGATGCGATTACAATATTTTCATTCTGGACAAGCCTTAACGATACTTTAAACGGTGCTTGGGCCAATTTTCGCGCCTTTAGTTATCTTTTTTACTTGTTTCTTCTTTCTTATTTGCCAGCTCCTCGAATTCAATTCAGCTCTCATCGGTTTTTGTGTAACGTTTAAAATTTTAAATTATGATAATAACTCGCCATAGGCGGCGGGTTGTAAATTCTCAAAACAATGTAAAATGATCGGTGTGGTGTGAACATTTAATTGATGTTGTAAATATAAAGGCGTTGAAAGCTTTTGGTAAATGTGGATAAACAAAAAACATTACATTTGTTTTTAATAAAAATTCATATTCCCTGTTTAAAGTAAAAGAAAGTTGTTTATAAATAAGTTTAATAAATATGTCATTAAATGATAGAGTCTAAGCAACTAAATAAATCAATATAGATATCAATAAAATAATCTAAAACAATACACTTAGGCAATATAATATCAGAAAAGTTTGAGCTATATAGGTTTGATAAAATACAAATGAAATTGTCTACTTTTAATAGAAGTTGTCTTTTATTTTCTACATATATACAAGGTGTTGCAGAAAGGTGCAACAATATTTATGGTAGTTCATCTACATTAAGTTTAGAATCATGTATGTGAAAATTACGCATGAAAGCTCAAAAAAATTTTTCCATAAAAAAAATATTATTTTTGAATGTTATTTCATTTGACATACCCCTAATGGCCAGATCTCCGCACGGATTTTTGTGCGGCGTCGGGGCGTCGGCGGCAAGGTCGTTTGTCTGCTTTACATGCTTTAGGGTTGAAACTGGTGATTTGGTGGAAATTTTACGTCAAACTTTGACTCCAATTATCTCGTGATATACCGTGCTGAGGGGAAAGAGAGCTTGGGTGATGAAGTCTACATCAGTGTTAGAATGGACTGTTAAAATATTGTTGGGGGTAAATCCACCACGTTGTATATATATTGATAACCAGTGATCCGCCCCGGCTTCGCCCGTGCTACACTGTACTCGGGCATCACTCGTACATATCCAACGGCGAAAGAGTTTTTGAAATCAATCAAGTAGTTCCTGAGATTAGCGCATACAAACAAAAAGCCTCTTCAGCTTTATAATATTAGTATGGAAAAGGCAAAGGTGAGTGACTGATGGATCAACGCACAGCCCAAACTGTTAGGGCTAAAAACGTAAAATTACGTACACGTAGGTATTCTTCTGGACATAGGCATCTATTATAGTAGATCCAACCGTTTATTTTCTTTTTGACAGCACCAATAGAACGTAACTGCGTCATGTTACGCAAAAGTTCACTTTTAAATGCGAGGTTTTAAAAATATGACAACTGCTTAAATTTGCTCCTTGATCCCATATAATAATCATCTTTGACAAATTGAGTCCATAAGTGCAGTAGTTTTTTTATAAATTACATAAAATAGCAAACGTTTTTAAAAATTTACGTTCTATGGGTGATGTTGATAGCCATAGAACGTATTTTTTTTAAAACGTTTGTTGTTTTATGTAATTTATAAAAAAACTACTGCACCTATGGACTCAATTTGTCAAAGATGATTATTATATAATAAATAATAATAATAATAAATAATAAATATTGGTGGACAATTCACACACAACACCATCTGACCCCAAACTAAGCAAAGCTTGTGTGATGGCGGCCAGATAGCTGATATAATACTTATATAGTTTTAAATACATACTTATTATACATAGAAACACCCAGACACAGTGCAAACATTTGAATTCATCACACAAATATTTGCACTGGGTGGGGATCGAACCCACGACCCTCGGCTTCGCAGGTAGTGCTACTACCAACTAAGCCACGAGGTCAGTCGAGCCACGAGGTATGGGATCAAGGATGAGTATACGTACGGTATAGGTAGTTATACTCTATCATGAGTATAACTACCTATACCGGTTTAAAAGGCAGTTTCTTTTTCAAAGAAAAAAGATGAGCACAGTGTAGTGTGCATAATTTGGTCTCTTCATTTTCAAATAGCTGTGTGGCATTGTACAGCATGATGTATACCATCAGGCGTATATATCTTCTCTAAGATATAAGAAATGCTAACTTAGGTAATATTATGACCTAACCACTACAATAAATAATTTGAATAGTTGTTGGTCATCATTACACAACTTCGTGTACGAAATCCCATTGACAAGTCAGTGTCCAAAGTCACGCAGAGTTCGACGATTCAGTGGATAACTTTGCATTTTTGTAATGTTTTTATTTCACGGTAATTTCGGCCAATTGGCTTCAGACACGAAAATCGAAGACTTATTTTGTAATATTATGCCATTTATTCAGCTGGAAAAGTATTATACTTAAATTGGTCATCGATGACACGCACATAAAATTTTACTACAAAATTCGGTCGTCTGTATGTAATTTTGACCATTGCAATACAGTCATCTGTAGAGTTTTACTGTGCAATCATAATTTTGCGTACGTGGCGTGATCGTCAAAAGCCATCTTAAAAGAAGTAGATTCATAAATTATATTTTCAAAATATAGTTTGCAAGTAGGTAAGTATACTAAAACTTTATAAACACCTAATTGAGAGAAGTAGGTACCTGATGAAGTTGTAATATTGGCTATAAATTTTCCATACAAAAGTTTCAATGTATGAAACAGCTGATTCTTTTATTTTAGTTCGATTTCAAAGTAGGGTTTTAATTCCGTTACCTCATTCCAATTTATAATCCCGCCAACATATCTGAGCATTTTCTGTAGTCCAGTAGGACTTTGGTATCATAGGCTTAACGATAAAGGAAAACATCGTGAGGATAACGACGCGTTCCTAGAAATATATTTTTCTAAAACATGCGTCAAGGTCGATGGATATCTAATAACTTCGAGTAGGAGAGAGCCCCGAATCCCTGCAGTGGAAACATAATATAGATTGCGTTTGGCTTTTGTTTTAGAATACGCGCATTATTTTTTTTATGATTAACATATGATTATGTATAGAACATGCCCCTTTCAGCTTAGCAGTAACTGTGCTAAGCTGCTGTTGTTTTGCATATTCTGTACACTGAATTCGAATAAAAATGATGTAAATGATTATTCTGACAATGACGTATAGGGAACGAAAACAGTACGAAAGAATAAGATAAATTAAAATAACGGTACTCGTGAGGGCAGAGTTTGGACGTGTGCCGCATATCTCACGCGATCGCGTCCGCGCCGCGTCGCGTCCCGTCGCACCGCCGCGGCGTGGCGGCGGCCGCGTCCTTCGATGCTATCGGCTACGGGTCACTGTGTCGCCTCTCCGACGAACCACGTCCTTCTAATCTCGTTATTGTAGCCGATAAACACAGCTCACTTTCTAGCCTCAACCCTCGGATTTTCTCGCCAAAGATACAACGGCGTTGTACCTGTCACGTCCGAACTAATCTCCACTAACTCGCTGTGTAAATAACGACCGGCCGAGAACTATTAATTCCGCCAGTAACTCAGCATTCTGGGCGATTTACGACCTCTAAATTAATACGTCTAATTAAGAAGAATACACCATAAAGTAATCTCGATATAAACGAGCCGCGCTGGACGTTATCTTTCTTAAAACAAAATTAAGTTCGCGACGCGTCATCAATAGAGCCGCTAATCCGAAGACGGTAGCTCAATCAAATGAGCATAATAAATCTTCGAAAACCAGAAGATTCAATTTAGTCGGCTACCGGAAGCCTCGGTGAGTGGCATTAACAAATTGTCCAAGATAAATAAAACCTTTTTAATATGCGGATGGGGCCGGCCGTCCTTATCGACGGTCGCGCGGCGTTTTTCGAGAAATTTATCGAACACTTAATGTATCGACGAAAAATTAATTGGTTCCCTTCAGTGAAAGTACGCCGACTTCAAATTATTTGCACTCGAAAAGTACAAAAACGGCAGAGCGGAGATGAAACAGATAAGATAAGAGTTGTGCGAAGCTTTGCTGCATCGCGATTGCTGATGCGATCTCAGAAGATGTGTTAAATTGACAATTATCTGAGAAAATATTGAGTTTCACATATAACGGTGCGCTTTGAGGATTTCAAGGACTTCAGCGATGAGAGAGAGAGAGAAAAAGAAAAACCCTTAAAACCTAATGTGAAACCTGAAACAATTTTTATGATAAAGATTTTCGGTGGATATAGTAAGCCAACATCTCAATACCAACCACTGAGTTTTCGCCGGCAAAGCATACTTTAAACTCCTATCAGCCTTAGGATCTAGCTTATCTATCGAAGACATCAATACTACTGCATGCCAACACGATGTCGCGTCGCGGCATGTGACCATACAGCCCTGGTTCTTTGCATCTCAAACTTCAACTACAAAACATTCTATGAACTCTATCTTCATGACTCGAAGGTAGATTTTGCAAGTTTTTCAAAGGTGTCTAAAGTTGGTACATCGCCACGGTCAGCCCTATTTGGCCTCAGATCTGAGTTAGGATGTGACATGACACCTCTCTCGATCGATGAAGCGTGCCGCCATTTCTCTTGTAATCTTTTGAATACTGTGCTATTTATGTAAATAATGCCCTCGTGTTTCATTTTATCTCCGTCTATGCCAAATATGTATGTGTTTAGAAAACATAATTTCACTTTATAACATTTTCACCAACACACTACACATCGTACATCTTGTATGTACGATCTAGAATATTAAATCGTTTGTTTCTCCTTTCCATCCCCGTAATAATTCAATATGGGTCAGGTGGTTTTCACTACAAAATAAAAAATAAAGTGGCCAAGTGCGAGTTGGACTCGCCCATGAAGGGTTCCGTTGCAGCAAGTAACATTATATACATAGTACACATAGTTCTTGTAGTTCGTTGTACCTTTGATCGAAGTTTCAATAATAGTGTATTTATGACGTACGAAAAAAAAACTACTCATCAGATCGAGTTCAAACTAATTTTCGTTGGTAGTTTACATAGTAATGTACATCATACATTTTTTTTAGATTTTTCATTCTCTTACTTTAGAAGTTAGAGGGGGGGGGACACACATTTTACCACTTTGGAAGTGTCTCTCGCGCAAATTATTCAGTGTAGACGAAAATGATTTTAGAAACCTCAACATCATTTTTGAAGACCTATCGATAGACACCCCACACGTGTAGGCTTACTGAAAAAAAAATTTTTGAGTTTCAGTTCTCAGTATGGGGGGCAACCCTAATTTTTCTTTTTTTAAAATTTTTCTGTTTAAATCTTAATGCGGTTCACAGAATACATCTATTTACCAAGTTTCAACAGTGTAGTTCTCATAGTTTCGGCAAAAAGTGGCTGTGACATACGGACGGACAGACAGACAGACAGACAGACAGACAGACAGACAGACAGACAGACAGACAGACATGACGAATCTATAAGGGTTCCGTTTTTACGTTTTACGGAACCCTAAAAAATAGATGTTTCAATTTTTGTTCTTTTACTAGACAGCCACAAAAACAAAACCCAAGCGCTACCGTTTCATGTTGGAAGTTATATAGCACGGTCGGGGCAGACATTGAAATAGAAAAAATTCCGGGGAGCGATTTTTTTTTATGAAACGTCGGGGAGGGAAGTATAAATCTCGATTTTCGAACTAATCCCGGTAGAGGGTTCGCCGCCATCTTGTTTTAAAGTTTTTGTGAAATAACTCGTTCATTTTCAACTTTAGAGCAAAAATGATTGTCACCAAAATTGTTGGAAATTTAATTTCTTACAAGTTTGCTACATATAAGTTTTACGCTAGGATCAATATTTGCAGAGTTATACTATCAAGTTTATCAAAAAAATCGTAATGGGTGGAATATTATTTTCTTCAATTTCGGTTCTCGCACTTTTTAAGTAAGGAACCCTTCCTTACCCAAAGGGTAAACACGGAACCCTATTACTGAGACTTGGCTGTCCATCCGTCCGTCCGTCCGTCCGTCTGTCACCAGACTGTATCTCAAGAACGGTGATAGCTAGACAGTTGAAATTTTCACAGATTATGTATTTCTATTGCCGCTGTAACAACAAATACTAAAAATAAAATAAGTAAAAAATGTGCGAGAACCAAAGTTGAAGAAAATAAAATTGCACCCATTACGATTTTTTTGGTAAACTTGATAGTATAACTCTGCAAATATTGATCCTAGCGTAAAACTATTTGAAGCAAACTTGTGAGAAATTAAATTTCCAACAACTTTGGTCACCATCATTATTGCTCTGAAGTTGAAAATGAAAGAGTTATTTCACAAAAACTTAAAAACAAGATGGTGGCGAACCCTCTACCGGGATAAGTTAGAAAATCGAGATTTATACTTCAAACAACCCTCCCCGACGTTTCATAAAAAAAAATCGCTCCCCGGATTTTTTTCTATTTCAGGCTAGTTTTATGGCTACCTCGACTGTACTAATAATAACTCAAACAATGTGCTTTGAATCCATCTTCGTCATTCGTACTGCGAAACATTGTTAATATGTCTTTAAATTTAGAGTAAATAGTTATGCCTGTTCTAGTTAAATGTGCTATATCACTCTCAGCGATAAGACCGCTTGTTGTATCACTAGTCTTACTGTTTTTCTAAATTGTGTGTATCATTTTTGGTGTGAACAATTAAGAATTTTCATTCGTTCAAATCCTAAGTCGAGGTATCGCTCAATAGGACGTAATTCTCGGTCAAACGCTAGCCTTTATTTAATAAAAATACACTTAGTAGATTACAGACGTCACACGGAAAAACAGGCACACAAAACCTAATCATTTCACAAGCTAAGTATATAAAATAAGGTTACACATAAATGGTGTACTAAACCAAAAGCGACGTTACTATACTCTACACTTTGAACTACTACCTACTTCACGTTTACTACGGAATCAAGTTATAATATTGTGACTAGTGCAGTGCAGTGCTAGGCAGTGAACTGGAGTCTTGGACTGTTCATGTTCAATTTCGTGGCACGTGGCTTTCTTCCACGACTTCATAAGCACTACCTACTTGAAAAGATAGTGAAAATTGAGCATATTGATGACTCTTTACAACGCGTTGCTATCTATATTATTATCTATTTATATTAGTTTAGAACCCTCTTTCGACGTAGCTCTGTATTTGAATCGAATACATTTATATATGTATTTGGTAAAGAACTAACTCATAAAACGCTATTATCATAATCATTAGGCTTGTGTATGGCCAGTACGTGATATGTGTTCAAATCAACAACCAAACACGTGCAGTCAAATCACACTCGCTAACTCGCTATGGTAGGTATCTTAGTACCGGCGTGTAGCTAGGCAAGTAACCGTGTTGTTGATGGAACTCGAACAGGATATCGTCAAGATAAATATTAGCACACGCCAAATTATAAGTAATTTACAAAAAAAATATCTTAATTGGTTAACCAAATACACTCCAGTAACTACAAAGTAGATTGGCAGAGGTTACACACAGTATCGATGGTGTTATTTTTAACGGATTTTATGTAAATTTAAATTTCGTTTGTGATCTAAGATCAGTTCTACCGTTTCATTTGTGGAACAGTTATAATGTTTGCTCGATCTTTATTTAATCTGGGTGAGGCCAGTGCCAAGAATTAGGTGGATACTAGTACATCCCGTAACACCGTAAATCCAAACGAGCTGGCCGCATGCCTACTATATTTTCAGCAGTCTAACCACCTTTAGGAAAGTTAGTTAGTTACCTTTGTTTTCCACAAGAAACGTCAAAATAATTTAGTGCCCATTGATAAGGGACCAGTGAACAGATAAAGCGATCCTACTTGAAGATTAGTGCGATAAAAAACTGCGTTGACAACACACGTTCCGCGGCAACGTTAAAATTAGAAAAAAAAACAGAATGTTGGTGTTTATTTTGGGATTTATTGGACTGCTGCCGTTCGGTAAGTCATTTGTATAACTAGAACGTAACGAAATTTAGTTGCATCATAAAGCTTTAGTATTCGATTTGTTATGAATGACTGGCTACCGCCCGCGCGCCTACTCCTCGCTGTACACACAATAGAATAACGACTCATCTCTTTGGATAAATATTTATTTATTCTGTTGACAATCGTATTTACATTGTCAGCCGGTCGTCTAGTTATGTCGCCACGAGCGAAGCGGCAGAAAACGCGTGGGAAGACAGGATTGTGTTCATCATCACTTGTCATGAATTTAGGTCAGTGTTTCGTTGTGATAAGGTGTAGTAGCAACAGTGATAGGTACAGTGCGTAAGTTTCCGATAATTGCAATGTAAACTTGCAGTTTAACTGTGCAAATATTTGCATAAATACCTACCCTGTAATGTACCTACTGAAAATCAGCACCTTACGAATAACTCGAACAAGTTACAACCTAATCAAACAGATATTTAAAATTACGAATTATTTTGGAAAAGATTTCCAAAATAGTATCATTGTGCAGTCAGGACCGGTCTGCTTACTCGATGGGTAGGTATATTGGGCAAAAGGAGGAACTCTTTAGGACTTATTTCAGTAAGGAACATAAGGTAGTAAAAAGCTCAGAAATCCTAGAAGCAGAATCCTAGATACCTTCTGTCTAGGGAGATAGCGTGTTCAAAAACACTGAAAAACACTGGTGATTTTATCATAAACAACATAGTTGATAGTTGATTCTATATTTTATAAGTATAAAATATAGAATCAACTAATTTATATTTGACAAACAATTTACATGATCGTGCGCATCCACAATAAGTTTGTAATGAGGTTAATATCGATAAAATACTTTTATTGCATTATCTATATTATTATCTAGGTATAACCATTCGACCTTGTTGTTTTAATCAATCTGGTCGAATATGCAATATACCCACAATAATAATGCAATATGTCTTATATATGTCAACATTTTTTTCTGTCCGTTGCTAAGGTTTGGTATGTAATACTTTTTTGGTAATAGCAAATCTATTTAAAATCAAAAAATAAATACAGAAACGACTTTGACTGATGTCGACTCCTAACCTCCCGAGAGACGTGCGGGCGCCGCAATGTAGAGTCTAAAATTGTAGACTTGAAGACACCCAAAATTTATCCAGCTGGAAATACTCAAGCTGGCAACACAATCCAATTTTTAGATAAATATAATAAATAAAATTTTATTTCAATAAAATAGATCTTAACTGTATAATATTTTCTTACTTCTATGAACAGGTAGATTATTTTGTTAGCCTGAACTAGGTAGAACCTGTGTTTCAGGCGGGAGAAATGCTTATTTACCTAAGATATTCTTATAACGAAACAGCAGGTCTACTACAAAAACAAACTCCGAATGATCGGATCCGACCGACAGCTGAATCGGATTGTAGCCTACCACGAAAAACAGTCGGATCGATACATCTCGGTCGGAAGTTATAGACATAGGTCGGATGAGGGTCGGATCGAACGAAACGGCCGATTCTATCAACCGACAGATTGTCTTTCGAGCTAGGAAAAGTCCATAAGTTCGACCGATATATCGTATATCGGACTTCGTAGTAGGCCTGCTGGTCCGAGATCCCAGAGCTCCCTGACGTCACCTATTTTCTGATGAATGAAATGTGGACGATTGAATAGAGTTAGTAAGTACTAAGAACATATGCTTACTCGCTAAATTTTAATTAAATTTGAAAGCTATTCTGTATTTAGAGTTATCCTTCTGTTAATCCACTCTAAACTGATGGTTAGATTGACGGGCCCGCCGGGTCCGACGTGTAATGGTAAATGGCCACTGGTGGCTGCAGTTTACGTTTGTTTTAAACGCCGCAATCATACATCATTTTCCCCGGTTTCGCGCCATTTTGTCGACCATCACGCGCTCGGATTCTAAATGGTTTAACGCGAGCACGAAGTAATTACCTGCACATAAGGAATCCCACTTTCTAAAGACATTTTAGACAAATAGTTACTTAAAACCTTTCCCTTCATAGGAATGTTCCCAAATATAAAACGGAAACATGAAAGATATACCTATGTAAGTACCTACCTACATCTAAGTGTGAATCTGTTCAGTGTTCACCTACACGTGGCAGAAACATCAACATACATAATGTAGGTATTCAAAAACATAATGATGAATCATAGTTTTTTACGTAAATATTTGCCTGCCTACTTATGACGTTAAACTACGTAATTTGGAGATATTAGAACTTTTTATCTTTATTTGAGAGAAAGAGCCTGGAGGCTGATGCTTTGCAGTACTAATAGAGGCTGTGGTTTATACTTAATAATGAGAAAGATGATGATGCCAGACGATGACGAGTCATCGTCAGATCGTCACCTGACATGATTATGTCCACCTACCACCTATTAGGAAGAATATATTGTACGAACAATAATATATTATTATCTGCACAAACATAGAACAGCCAATTTCAAATTAATTTTAGAATTCAATAAGCAACGCATTAGACTGACAAAGGTATGCGATATGACATCTAGACTCCGGATGTGCGCTTGCTTTTTGGCGTATAGGATTACCTACGATATAGGCCCGCGTTAGCACACAAGATGAGCAATTATGCCAGGCGCCTGTCAAGCACTTTCTCGGCCGCCCGCTCTGTGTCATCGGCCGATTTCCTTACGCGTGGTTTGACGTCAACGACCATACTATTTCTTCATCGACTTGAACGTGTTAGAAACGCAAACAGACTAGAGACACTGCAATAACTAATTGTTTAATAGGCCCCTACTAGGCTTAATTTATGATCTCATTAAACAACTTATTATCAGAAGCTTTTACTTAGTAGGTACCAAGTTTTATTACTGGCAGTGCCCCGTGGTTTTACTCGCATAGTTCACGTTTCCGAAATTGTCTTGCAATAAAAAGTTGCCTTTGTAGGTACTAATGAAGCTATAATAATCTGTGTTTCATTTCCATCAGAGCCGTTCAACCGGTCCGGTGACTGAGCAACAAACATCCAAACATCCTAACTTTGACTTCCTACTAAAATAATAATTTTCTAATGTTTTAATGTTTGTTGCTCAATCACGTCGAAACGTTTTTAAACGGATAGGGTTGAAATTAATTGTTAATTAAATAAAAAATATAAATTAAAATAATTAAGTTGAAATTATACAGACGTAAAAATAGGAATACTTTTTGACGGGAACAGGTATTGCGAGAGTTAAACATCGGGGCACTGCTAGTTTATAATAATAGTAAGATGTACTTATGTTGGTCCAAATAGGTAGCTACAAATTTTCAGCTTTAGATAGACCATTTTTGATATTTATTTGATTCACACGGACAACCCTTTCCATTAACAACGCCAATATGATTGCAGCGGTACCAGAGAGCTGTTTCTACCAAAGATGCCTCGGCTGCCATCCTCAGGAGACGTGGGTGAACCCAGGCCGGCGAGTGGAGTGCCACCCTAGCAACTGGGTGTCTGCGCAGTGGGTCCACAACTACGGACACCCGCCACCCTCGACCGACTCTAAGGTGCCCATAGAGTACCGGTGTTTGAAGATGGTGGCTACACCAGACGACAAATCTTGTGAGTACCTACTCTAATTTATATTATTAGCTTATAGAGACAGACAGACAGAAACACTTTATTATGCCCGGAAGAAAATATACAATAAATCAATACATACAATGACTCAAATATACCAGACCTTCATTTCTTCCAGGCAACCTTTCATAGCAGAAAACGTGCGAAAGTAATGACTCGAATGCAAGAAGGGAAAATAATGTGTCGTCACTAGCCAAAAATAGATACAAATACAAATACAAATATCTTTATTGCTGTTTGTAGGTAAGATAAGATAATACAAAACATTTTAAAAGTTGCCCCATACAAACTGGCCTCTGCGAGAGGCATGCAATATGTCTGGCAAGACAATTTGTTAGTCTTAATTTTTAAATAAAAACAAAAAAATATTTTTTTAAATAATAGTCAGCTGATTAAAGTCTTCTTCTTCCTCATCTTCTATTAATTTCTGGTTTTTATTTATGTCATCTGATTCTTCATCTTCATAGAGTACGTACTTACTTAACATTAACCTACTAGCGGCCCGTTCCGGCTTTGCTCGGATATTTTAAAATCTTAATATTTATATGTAGATAACTCACGCGACACGCTGTTTATCCGCGATTTGAATAGCATAAAAAAGGTTATTATGACGCAAACTTAAAAGATAGACACGGGCTTCAGCGCACGTCAACGTAACGAAAGCTCTCAAAAAGGATTTATTTTTATTTTTGGCCGTTTTTGTTACATTCTTCATTCATACTCCGCTCCTATTGATAGTAGCGTAATGTTATATATCATTATAGCCTTCCTCGATAAATGGACTATCTAACAGAAAAATAATGTTTCAATTCGGCCCAGTACCTATGTAGTTCCCGACATCCTAGCGTTCAAACAAACAAACTCGTCAGCTTTATGGCTCTATGGTATTGGTATAGATAGTAAGTACATATAGATACAAAACTATGATAGGTACTTATCTAAAATACAAGTAATAAATAAAGTGCAAAGCTATTAAAGGTAGTTAAGAAAAATTGGCAGTCATAGGAGCTGGCGATAGAAGTGAAAACTTAAGGTAACTCAGAAATTGACAGCTCACTTTGGAAAATACGCGGGTGAAACCGGACGGCGTGGTCATGACCAAGGCCATTTAGAAATACGTTAGCATTCCAATAGCCAATGGGAAATGCTAACGCATTTCTAGATGGCCAATGCCCATGGTCCCGAGTTTGCCCGAACATGTTTTATCATGACTGACTGGCATGACTGACTGACAGGCATTGACTGGCCTTGTGGCTAAGTGGTTAGTAGCTCTGCCTGCGAAGCCGAGGGTCGTGGGTTCGATCCCCACCCAGTGCAAATATTTGTGTGATGAATTCAAATGTTTGCACTGTGTCTGGGTGTTTCTATGTATAATAAGTATGTATTTAAAACTATATAAGTATTATATCAGCTATCTGGCCGCCATCACACAAGCTTTGCTTAGTTTGGGGTCAGACAGTGTTGTGTGTGAATTGTCCACCAATATTATTATTTATTATTATTCCCGAGCGTGACGCTAGAATTCAATGAGCCGTTTTCCGACGAGACAAAAAGATATGGTTTAATAAAACGATAATAGGAGGCGCTTGTAGGTATTTTGGTTTGTTGTCAAAAGCGGTAGGCATAATGGGACTCAATTCATTCAATTTGCGAAAGCACGACTTCTAGTAATAAATAATAAACTACTTTATCCATGTACGCATTTTATTCGAATGAAAACTATATCAAAACATCAAAATTTCAAAACAAATTCGTAAACCTGATGAAAGACAAAATATATTTTTTTTTAATTTATTCTTGGCTATGGATACTAATCCTTCAGCCGAGAGAGTATCTCTCTACTTAGTCTGTGGATAAAATATTGTCGTATCAGTGTTGCTATTTATATCTTTGAATTTTCCTTCTACTTTGGCTTAGTTGGTGTCTATTGCCTCGGGAGTTCTAAAGATTTTTACTGAAAAGGGATTGTGATCAGTAACGGTTTTTTAGTACATTATCAACCTAATTAGCTATTTTTATTCCCAATATTTTAAAATTAAAAATACACTTTTTACACTATACTTTTTCCCTGAAAACGGGTAGGGTCTCTAAAGGGATTACACTGTTGAGAGTATATGGTAGAGACAGCTCTATCTGCATCTCGAACAATCGCCATCTAGTACGTCCGTTGGAACTATTTTTGTCTCGTCGGAAACTCCCTGATTCACAGCCACGAAAAATGTGTTTGTGGCGCGCCAAAATAAGTTTAGTCAAAAAAAAATATATAAAAAAATAGACAGTGAACTTACAGGACCCAATTAGAAAAAACACTGAAGAAAGCAATAAATAAATTCTGGCAAACGTATAGAAAGTAGGTTTGGCGTCGGCTGTTCTATTTTCACTTTTGAGTGTGAGTAGTATGAATAATTTATTTGAGATTTTCCACACATTTGTTACCGTTTACGTGACGTTTATGGTAACAAAAACAAGAGAACTAGCTTCCACAGACACTTGTAGTTCTAGTGTTGGAGCTAGGGAAGCAAATTACATCTCAAGTGCTATTTAACTATTTATGTAAGTTAATTAACGAAATAACGCTTGTTATTTGTAGGGCTCTACAAATACTTAGCTTTACTTCTACGAAAACTTCACTTTTATTTTATTCTAACGGATATGATTTATGATAATACCCCGTTTACATTATTCCAGTCCAGCGACCGAATCCAGCGCTGAATTGCTTACTGGAATAATGGAAACCACTGGAATGCATCAATCCAGTGCCAATGCATTCCAGTGCCGGTTTACATTATTCCAGTAAGCAATCCAGCGCTGGATTCGGTCGCTGGACCGGAATAATGTAAACGGGGTATAATACTCGTAGATAGGTAATAATGTTAAACTTACACTAACATTTCCTAAATTTATTTACAGTTGGCAACACCGTCGACGTTATCAAAGGCTGCATACCCCGATTACAAGTTGACTCGGTCTGTCTCGGTCTAGTCGCAGTAGAGAGAGCGAGAGGACACAGCGACGCTAGATGTTTCATTTGCCGTGGAAACGACTGCAACTCGGCTATAAGAAATAAAATTCCTATCTATAGTCTATTGTCATCAGTGTTATTATATTTTGTATTAAGGTGAAGGCTTTACGAAAAAAAAATAGGAGTACTTTTGAGAGATGCGCGAGGAGTTGTTAGAAGTGATACATTTTTTTTTTTTTAGTTTTGTACATAATTTTGTTGTTAAAACATGAGAACACAATAAAAGGTTACCAGTTTTAAAAGCAGTTTTTTCTTATTTATTTTGTCGTTTGTGTATATTTTCGTACTAATGAGGCGTTTGCATAGTGCAAATACTCAAATACATCTGTCAAAGCTAGCGCGGATCGCGGAAGCTCTGTGACTGGGGGGCCCCCTGGAGCCATGTGACCGCCCCTGGACGTCTACTCTATTTCTACGAAAACGTAATTTCAAAATAAACTCGCGATTTTCCTACTCCGGTTCTACTTCGATCCGTCGTTTCGTCGGTTTAAATGTTCTAAGCCTACTCTAATTAGACTAGGTTTAGAACATTTAAACGTCAAACAATGTTCAATCGGACGGAACAAAGTAGAACCGGAGAAGGAAATTCGCGAGTTCATTTCGAAATTACGTTTTTCGTAAAAAAGAGAGTAGACGTCCTGGTGACAGACGGACGGACAGCGAAATCTCAGTAATAGGGTCCGGTTTTTACCGTTTGGGTACGGAACCCTAAAAAGGACGTTCCGAACTGAGTGAACTAAACGTGTGCGAGTCCAATCTAGACTCCGTTTTCAGGCTTCTACTCTTAACTCTAGAGAAGCAGAAATGATTTTAGAACTGGAGATAATATTTCCTTTGGGCTTAAAATAATTTCTACTCGACTATTAACTTACATATCCTCATAGAAATCTTCTTAAACAAGACTGGTAGTATGAAACCTCTAAAAAAATATAGAATAAAAAAGTAAAAACTAGAAATATGTATTATTTTGAGAAAATAATCATTTATTTAAGGTCATAAGCACTCACAATTTACAAATAATAAAATAATAATTTCAGGACATATTTCATTTTACAAAATGTATATAAGATAAAAGAAACACCTGATAATAATACATTTTAATAACAAGCTTATCAAGATACCTTGTGTTTCCCGTGTATAACATGCATATGACAATAGTGGAAGCAAAAATGTGAATGTATCTAGAAATTGCTATTCTCATTTCTAGATGGCCATGGTCATGGCCACGCCCTGCGCTTTCACCCGCGTAGTTTTCAAGGTGAGCTATCAAATTCTGAGTTATAAGTTTTTACTTCTATCGGCAGCTCCTGACTGCCTGCCCATTATTTTTTTTAACTAACGGTACATACACACAGACATGTTACAACAGATGAAGCTGCTGATTCAGAGGCAACACAGTGAACCAACGAATTCTTTAACCTACAATCTTGATCAACATAACTAAATGTATTGTAAGTTACACCTAAATTATTATCAATGTCAATATAAATGCATACAAAATCTTAATTTTAGTGGAATGTAGAGTATTTTATAACTTAGTCGATTTGGTTAATACTAACGTTTAGTTAACAGAATTCCTCTCTTCTGTATTCTGCGATACAGAATACAGAATTTACATAACTTAAACAAAACTTACATAACGACTTGACAGGACTAAAATTAATTCTCTCATTTCTTATAAAATGTGGGAATACATATAAAAATTTGTCATATTTTAGTTGTGGGGAAATCAATGACACCAAATAGGTACTAGCTGTCCCTCGTCGTTTCTCCCGAATCGACGAAAAAATAAACAATTTATCGATTATTTATGTATTCGTTTACATTGAATAGGCTCCGAAACTACAGGACCGATTTGAAGAATTCTTTCAGAATTAGATTCTACATTATCCTTGATGAACATATGCTATGGAAAATGTTCTAAGAAGTTAGGGATCCATATGAAAATTTTGATAATGTAACCCAACTTGTGGAAACAATATGAATCAAAAATAACTATATCACAAACGCTTTGGTAACTATTGATATTAGAGAAAGTAATGTATTACAGTTTTAATAGAAGACATCAAAGTCTACAACAATGTCCTAGGATACGATGTCGCACTATTACATGCTAATTAATCTTATATCTTATATATAAAATTCTCGTGTCACAGTGTTTGTTTCCTTACTCCTCCGAAACGGCTTTACTGATTTTTACCAAATTTTATATTCATATTCAGTAGGTCTGAGAATCGGCTACTAGCTATTTTTTATACCTTTATTTATAAATTTATATGGCAAAACAACGTTTGCGGGGTCAGCTAGTATAATTATGTATTAGTAACGCCGGCACAAACTAAGCCACATTAATCGTATCTTGGTATTAATCTTTATCCAAAGAAGTCACTTCGTATTCAAAGCTATTTCAGTACATGTAAAATACTTTTTTGAATTATTCAAATCGGCACTCAAGAGTTACCATGAAGCCATGAGTTTAATAATAATGATTATTATCAACAACAAACGTCAATTGTTTAATCCATAACAGATAATAGACACGTACAATTTGGCTAATGGTTCCTGTATGTGGTCAAGTTTATATGCTACTAGCTGACCCCGCAAACGTTGTTTTGCCTTAGTGAACAACCCTTGTCACTTAGGGGTATGAAAAATAGCTAGTAGCCGATTCTCATACCTACAGAATATGCATATAAAATTTGGTTAAAATCAGTAAAGCCGTCGGAGGAGTAAGGAAACAAACACTGTGACACGAGAATTTTATATATAAGATTTAATATCACGCTACGAACCACGGGAGCGAAGCAGTAAACATCAAAATATAAGACTGGTTCGCACAGGACAGCTAGTATAACAGCTAGTACAAAATTCAACACAAAAACTGTGCCCCTCGAGTCGGCCACATAATATGCACGTGTGCGCTGTCGCATACAGGGCGACACGCACACATCAGTGGGTCATTACACGCGCTACTTGTGTATATGTGTGCGTGTCAGCCTATCAGTGACAACCTGATAACGCACACGTGCAAATAATGTGGCCGACTCTAGTGACACAGTTTTTGTTTTAGCGAGACTACGTCCGACTTTTTTATACGTTCATGGGCTATCAGGCTAAAAAAATAAATCATTTCTGACTAGCAGTCCGAGATTAGCGCGTTCAAACACACAAACTCCTCATCTATGTTAGTATAGCAAAATTATAATGTTAACAGCTACCAATAAACTTAAAGAACTGCAATTTTAATATAAAACACCACATTAGATATTTGCTGCGTCTAGTGCAAAATTATAAGTAAACAGAACTAACTTGGATAGCGCAAACTACAACCAAACTGAGTAACTCGAGTAAAATAACCTAAAAACTGACATCAGATCAATATTTGTGGTTTCTTATGGCTATAAAATATGTACTAATTCAACAATTACATGACATAATATCAAATCAAATCACAGTTCTAAAATATGACTAAGCCATACAAAATATTTTTATCGGTGTAAAAATTATTGCATTTACCTTAAACCTTTTAGATTTACCTAACTATAGTTTTAAACTAGAGAGTTAATAAGTACAAAACAACAATACATTAAAAAAAGGTTTTCTGGAAGACTAATACAGAATTGTTTTAAGCTATCATGGCTACTACACAAGTATAATTAATGATACAAATGTGGTTAAATGTCGGAGAGTCCCCGATATTTCGAAGCACCTTCCTGTATTGAATAATAGTTGATACAAAAGTTCTTAATCACGTGGAGACATATCAAACTAACCTTGTCATAATTTTGGGACGCTTATTACTGTTAGTTAAACTCCATCTATTTGTTAGAACCTACAGATATACGCAAACATGGTACACAAAACTGCATCGAAATGGAGAGGAGTCTCTCTACCACATATCCCGTATTTAATCATGCTAGTACAATATGTGTGTTTCAGATTTGCCGACATCATTATCAAAAAAACTAAAAATGGCAGCACAAAAAATACTGTATAATCAAAACAGCTAAAATAAATAGCTTATTTCCTGAAATAACAACCGTTTTACGAATACATCACTGTGTTGTTCGCTAATAACTAAAATTGCAAAACCGCTCTATCTATAAACATGTATAAAACAACCTTACATTTGTACTTGTACTACAATATCACAGGGTTATCTCCAAGGCACGCGTTCGAAATGCCAAATCTGTCCATCGGTATTGATACACTTTTTAGCTGTAAGCGCATCGTCTACACCGTCCTTATTTTTATCACCGGCCACTAAAGTGAGGCAGAGGTTATCGTTTTTTAATCTCGGCCCTTTCTGTGCCCATAGCTGCTTTTTGCTGTCGCTACAGCTCTTCCATACGGCGCGGCCGTTGCCTTGTTCAAGGCACAAACCTTCATCTGCCATGATCCTACCCTCAGGAGTATAAATAAGCAGCCGCTGTAAGTCAAGGTCGTAACCACAGTTTATGCCCGACGCGGGCCCGCCCAATCCTGGCGTCGCCGCCACAATCCCTAAACATGCTCCTCTCTCACTCTTGATCCTACCAAACCATCTTGCATTCGTCGGAAAGAAATGCTGGGGCCAGACGTTTTCTAAATACCATTGAAAGCTTTTACAGTTCAAACTATTTCGCAACTCAACCCTATCACTAACAAGCTGCTGGTCTCTCAGTGCTGCGACAGTTGGATTGAATTTGAAGAAGAAGTCTGCCCATTCGTCCATCCACACAGTCGCCGCTCGAGCCAAATTCGAGTTTAAGACTTTGGCCACGCCTCCAGGGTACTTATAAGGGCTGTGTCGGCGAAATATGTGGCCGACTCTTGAGCACGGGGTGATTTCGACTCTCGCGCCGCATTGCCACGCTCTCCATGAGAGCTCCAAGTTTTCGGCTCCCCATATAAGCATGCCCTCGTCATAGCCGCCAAGTCGCCAGAACAAACTTTTTCTCACTGCGAACAGTCCACCGGCCATAGCTGGTGTTGGATACGGTTTGGATGGGTTTTCTGCTTTACTCTTCATGATATCTCTGCTTGGCATGAGCCAGCGGAAGTGTAGCTGCCAGCTGAACGCTCCCCAGTGTGCGTCAATGCTCTTTGTGTATGCCAATGTCTCTCCTGATAGGAGGTCTATGTGAGGGCATATGAATACGTCATCACTGCCTGCCCGGTCTAGCAGTGGTTCTAACCATCCTTGCGTCACCTGAAAATGTTAAAATATGAACTGTATTGGCATATTAGCAATATTCAGAAATCCCTTGAGTGATTGCTATCACTTTGACCTAATTTAAATTAATTGGATCTTTCATCAGTTATCTTCGAAATGTCATAATCTCGCTAGTTTCACAAGCTAGTTTCACTTTATGTTCCCGCAGCTGGGGCTAGCGGCCTTCTCTCACAAGGAGAGTCAAAGCCATGTTCTGCCATATTCCACCAACCCTCTCTGACCCAATGCGGAGTAACAGATGACATATGTTCTGGAAAAACATCAACACTGCTGTTTCCTCACGATGTTTCACCGTTAAAGCCAGTGGTGCCGATAAACTAGTACATACATCTCATTTGCACTTCGAAAAATAGGTACTCAAGAGACGCAGGCGGGATTCGAACTTCGACCTATGACCTCATGATTGTAAATCAGACATTCGGTACTAGGGCACCACTTATTCAATGTGTCCAATTTTCCAAAGTTCCAAAGACTCAAACAAAGAGGTTTACCTCTACTTTTGTGATAAGAACATCAACGCTGTGGAATGTGTTGCCGGAGTGGGTTTTTCTCGATGGTTACAATCTTGGTGTCTTCAAATAGAGAGTTAATGTTTTTTTTATAGGTAAGCACGCTCCATCTTCGACCGCATCGTCGCCTAACATCAGGCGAGATGGCGGTCAAATTTAACCCTATTAGTTAAAAAAATTACAATTCCTACTCCACAAGTATGCACTCCACTGCAGAAGTATAATAAGCATGACTGTAAAATGACAAAATTTTGTTTAATTTTGTCCACATTATACTCTACTACAATACATTTATTGTGTTATATCTCTGATTGACAGATACTGAGCCTGATTTACATTTCAATGGACTACTTACAGGTATTGTAGGAGCAACCTTGAATTGTAACATATTTCTAACTAATTTAAATGACTGCTTAAATGGTATTAAAAGGGTCAACCAATGTTGATGTCTATAGTGTTTAGGGCTAGGTCTGAGTCATATCTAGAAGTACCAGAATATGCAACTGGCCATCAACTGGCACCTTTTAAAAAAAAGAAGCATGAAACAGAAATGATCTTTCGTTTTATGAGCCTAATAAAGATAAAGATAGCCTTTATTTCCAGTATTGTATTGTATTGATTACATTTTTACAAGTATATATTTAATCTAATTTTTATAATTTACATCCCAGTTTGTCTTTCGACATGAGCCTAATATTGAACAACAAACATCCAGACTCCCAGGGCTTTTAGATGTTTAATGTATATAGGCAAAGGCTGGTATTTGGCAGGCTAAAACACTTTTGTATTCAAATTTTACAGTACAAATATATCCAAAATAAATACATAGTCAGTTGTACTAACCTCACAGTGAGCGTCCAGAAATACAAGCACATCTCCTGTTGCAGATCTAGCACCGATGAGCCTGGCCCCAACGAGGCCCTTCCGAGACTTACTTCTTAGTATTTGAACTCCATCTAGGTTGGACACAGCATCATCCAACTCTTTGCCGAGGTAGCGGCGATCACTGGCGTCATCGACCAGAATAATCTGAAAATGTTGTTTCATGTCACTATAGTTTTATTTGTTTTTAGTAAATACATGAAAATGTCGTGAATTTAGGTATTGATATTATACTTCAAATAGTAGGTATAAGATCTTTATAATTATCTACGGATGACTCGTCATCCAGTGCTGTTACACGCAATTACAAAAATATTGGCGAATTGGCGAAAATATATTAACGTGAAATTTATATTTAGGGAAAAACTGTTTAGCAGGTGGGCCCAGCTAGTAATGATATATGTATCTCACAAATTCGCTTGAATTTCGAATGATACGCAAGATGCGAGAATTTGATGCCTGTTAAGTTTCACAGTTTAAGTTTCACGATTCAACTCTTAACTAACTAAAGTTGCTTTTACAAAATTTTACCTGCTTCAACAAGGTTTTTGGAGACCTCAGTATGACAGACATGACAGTTCTCATTAAAGTAGACCACGCTTCATTGTGGAACACTATTATCACAGTTGCCGTTGGGAGATTCTCTAAATCAAATTCTACACTCCTACAGCTGAAATTGAAGTATACATTAAATTAAAAATTTAAAATCCTCAACACCATTGTTTCATATTTTAGGTCATTCATATCTTTGCAAGTAAAGGAATTACCGATTAGGTATGCATTTAAGATTCCTACCGCAGATAACAAAGGAGTTGATAGATTTGCAACGGCAAAACTGTTCTTGATGAAAACATAGCTAAGAACACTTCCGACTAATTAATCTTTCCAATAAAAATAAACAAAATCGAAATCTTCATCATAGCATCGGTTGACTGATGACGCATGACCTGGAAGAATTGTTGGAATGTGCCCGTTTCTTCACTTTGTTTTCCTTCACCGTTAAAGCCACTGGCAAATCTATACATTGGCACATGGAAAAATATTCCGAGGTGGAGGTGAGATTTAAATCTATGACATCACCATTGCTAATCACATATTCTAGACACTAGGCAACCATTGCATCTGGTGTTGCTAAATAAAAAATTGCAAATTTGCATTTTGCAGTAGAATTAATTTAATAAAGTAATAATGTTAATAATGCAGCATTCAAATCTAGTAGAAAAATATATTGATTAATATCCATACCTGTCGCTCCTCATGTCAGGCAGACTCCTGTTGATTGATATTCTATCACTAACAAGTATATTATATGAATGTAAAGAGTACAGCTCTTTAGCAGTAATGAGTTCCCTCTGAGATAATTGAATGGGCCGCCCATTTTCACCAGCACCCGCCACTGGAGAGTAGTTGTTTGTATTTACCACTTCTGAAAATAGAACAAAATACTAATAGACTACAGGCCAGTGAACAAAATTTATGGGTCAATTGAAACAATGAATGAATGAAAAATGTAATAAGATTTAGCACTATGCCGTCACTTGTAAGCTGTCCAACTGAGTGCAGTTGAAGAGGGGGGGGGTTGCAACCCTCGATCATTTCTCCTTGTCGCATGATTTTTGTACGGCATTGCAAAATATTGGATTAGAGGTATTGAAACTGTATGGAACCAATGTCATACATAATCAAATGACCAAATTTACTTTGTAAATCATTGGAAAATCATGAATTTTCCAACAAACTAATAATTAAAAAATTAAAAATTTATAATTTTTATGGCTCTAATATCTCTTCTAATCTATTATATGTATAGCAATGTGTCTTTACAGACACTATAAATATTACTATAAAGCAATTTATCTTATATATAAAATTCTCGTGTCACAGTGTTTGTTTCCTTACTCCTCCGAAACGGCTTTACTGATTTTAACCAAATTTTATATGCATATTCTGTAGGTATGAGAATCGGCTACTAGCTATTTTTCATACCCCTAAGTGACAAGGGTTGTTCACTAAGGCAAAACAACGTTTGCGGGGTCAGCTAGTATTAATATAAAGCAATATCTTTCAAGAGAACAAAAATAAAATAAATACAATAGTGTCTTACCTTGAGATAGATTTCCTCCTGTGTTACCACCTACATAATGACCAACGACTACTCTCATGCCAGTATTATCCACATAAGAATTCTTGTCATAATGAATGCTGAAAACAATAATATTATTTGAAAACAATATAATATGTAAATCTACTCCATAAAAGAACCAAAGCTGTCAGATAAAAGGGTTTTATTGTTGTTAATTGTCATATGACTTCATAAAATGAATCTGGTTTTGTAATCTACATGCAAACTCATGGCTCAGAAAATGGTGTATCATAGGTACATAATTTAACAATTCAATTTCATTGAACGTCAGGTTTTTGAACCACCCTGATGTTTAATATTATTTTAAATTATATGGTAGCTGGATGAGCGAGAGATTTGCCAAACGGTAAACAACACATAACAATACAATGTCAAACAGCTATTTGAACAAGAAGAGTCCTAATCCCTATCTAACCCTGCACAATGCTCATAGTTAGTCTAGGTGATAAGATTAATGTTTTATCTTTGCCCTGTTATTTCATTGCAAACAACATTAATTTGATCCAGTGATAGATTAAAATTATAGTTTGGTATTCCAGACCAGACTATAATTTTAGACTAGTTTATAGTTTGAGAAAATCAGAAACCACCACTCCTTGATGTTTCCTATTTAGTTCCAGTTCATTTTTAATAAATCAAACTGGTACTTGCTAATAACATGACCTTCCAATAATAATAAGATCATTATTATTATGTCCAAACATTAAAAATGTAACAGTTGTATTCTAATAAATGTGTAAAAGAAAGCCAAGTTTTACGATACATACTCGATACCTACTTAAACACAACTTACATATATCACAAGCATTGTAGTCATAAAAAGAACTTCATTTATAAAAGTATAATTGGCAGTGTTTGGGATTGCAAAAAACTTTAATAAATGTTTGGAATAAGATTGTACAACTCACTTGCTATACCATGGATCTTTGTGCTTTTTCTTCAAATTATACAGTTCCATACTCACATAGAGCATGGCATTTAGAAGGATAATAAAAATGACTACAAGGGATACAACTTTTTTCTTGCGCCCCCGACATAGCAGCGACCAATACTCCTGTAAGTAGAATTTTCACAACATTACCACATCACATCATCATCAATTTAAATTTTCCATGAACATGACCATATGTTATTCTTATGACTACATTTCGACTTCAGAGCTATCCAGTGATTTTAGAACGAATTTATTTATTATGTTGTTTCCATATACAAATTACTTGACCTCCATCAATCTATGGATAATTCAGAAGTTCTTTGTGTAAGGAGTTAGGTAGGTAAGAGTGTAGTTTTATAATTTAGTAAACAAGTTAATGAAAGAACACGAAACATTAGGTATGTTTGTTATAGTATCACATTACAGACTGTACAATCACATCCTCATATTACTAGACCTAGCAGACACTGTTCTGATTATTTTATTGAAATACAAATAACTCTAAATATGTTAATTTAACAATTATTGAGGCGAATTACAGCCGCTTACACTTTTGAATAGCATTTCTCCTAACAATTCTGCTCACTTGTGTGCGGTTTCTTTTCAGTCAATGAGGACTGATCGAAACCCAAGAAATATCACTTTACTTTCATCATGGATTCAGATAACAGTAATTTCAGTCAACAATAAGGAAAGGCAAGACAATTATTTATTCGCCATAGTTTAGTAAAATAAAGTAAAAATCTCTTGCATTGCATCGTCAATTTTGATTAAAGTGTGACCAGATTTGGCAAAGGCAAAGAGAATGTAACGAACTAACGAATGTAATGAGATTTGGTTTGGCAAATCTACTCAGCTACTCACGGAACGGCCGAAATCTACTGAATTCTACTAGCCAATTTGCAGAAATCTACTAAAATGTCTACCATATCCAAACGTATGTGGAGGGTCATTCCATCGTTTCGGGTGTTACATTCGTACAACAAAAGTATATTTTTTTTGTACTTAGCAATAATATTTTAACAAAAAAAGTGTTTTAATCTATGCGTTTTTAGTTGTTTTATCTAAATTGTAAAATGATTATAGTTTAGCACATCGAAACATGGCTTTTTAAGTCGAAAAGTGTGCGTTTCGGGTGTTACACAATTGTTCTCTATGTTCTGAGTATTTTTACATTTGTTAAAAAATCTGCGAATTTTCTTAGGGAACTATTCCTAAAACTTTCAGGCCTGCAAAGGTATAATATTTACTAACCATATATGACATAATAATCATTTTCACAAACAACGTTTTACTATTATTTTTTTATATTATTATTTGTTTCGGGTGTTACCGCGTTTCGTTTCGGGTGTTACGAGTACGAAAGTTAATATTTTATGGGGTGTTTTTTAAGCTTCTAGGTACTACAAATTTAAAAAAAATACAATTAGAGATAATTACAATGAATTCTTAGTTATCAAAACTTAAAAAGTTTCTTAAAAAGAGACGAGGGACAAATAAACGTAACTACTAAAAGTCTTCTGTAATATAACTGCTAAATCACAAACTTCTTTAAAAAAATGTAGTAATAATCCAAAAAAACAAAATAAAATCTTTTCATACATTTCTACTCATACATATAATATACTCTGTTTCAGTACGTTATAATTTGGAATGTTTTCTTTCAAATTTCATCAAATTTAATGTAAAAAGAAGATATTCATTTTTTCACCTTGAGTAGCGTTTCTCATGGAATGACCCTGGACATGCTTAAATATGAAATAAAAATGTTTGTCTGTAAAGTCGGTTTACTGACGATAGAACGTGACAACGTCTTAAGAAAATACTGATGGAATGGTAGCATTTTTCAAAAGATAATTTTAATTTAATTTGTTTAACAGATTTGTATGTAAAAAGTAATCAGTAGAATTTAGTCATTTTCAATCAAAACAATGCAAAAAAGCTTTTAGATGCCGGGGATCGAACCCGGGGCATTTCACATGCAAAGCGAACGCTCTACCACTGAGCTACATCCTCGCTTGAACTACTGGTCGAAATAATTAATACAACTGTAACAAGGTAACGACCGACGGTCGTTACCTTCCAAGGTAACGCTACATGACGTCATGTTTTGCGGGCGTGCAGCCGGCTTCATCGAATTATAAGACGTTATCACGTCAAAAACGTATTTTAAAACTGAACTGTGTTTCGGTTTGAAGGGCAATGGTATCCAGAGAAATCACATGGCTTAGAGACATAACATCTTAGATCTCTGGGTGACGAGCGCAGTGCAGAGCTAGGTAATGATTTGGACTCCTCATGTTCCAATAACTGCGTGTCACTGTGCTGTTATGTGGCAGGCATGTTGCTTACCATCAGGCAAATGTACTACTCGTCTCGTCACTCGTTATTTAAAAAAATACTCTTATAGTGTAATATTTTACAATCTATACTACGATAATTATAATATATTATATTTAAACCTGCACAGCGCGCAACTCTCAGGAGCTACTAGACCAATTTAAAAATTCTTTCACCACTGGATTTCTACGAGATGATGATTATATCGGCTGTATTATACTTATATACCACGGGCAAGTTCGGGGCGGAACGCAAGTAGAAGTAAAAAGTTGGTTCCTGAAAATCCTTTTATGTTCTTGTAATGCTTTGAAGAGGTCATTCTATATTTATGTCCTTTTAAAGAGGCAACTCTGCTCAATATTTCATCATTGCAAGCTTTGCAACGAGCACTTGATTCATTTGTTTTGGACTTTGCAATCTAATTTTTGAACAAGGGGGCTTGTTCCTATTCTACCCGAAATTCTTATGTAAACCTTCGTTTAATTTTATTCATTGTTATACAAATAGTAATTCGTGCAATACGTTAGACGACAAACGAATTAATCAGATAAACAAAAGTAACAACGAGTGGAGCAAGGGCGTGGTTTCAAGTCATCATCATCATCTGCAAGACGTCCACTGCTAAACATAGGCCTCCCCCCTAGATTTCCAAAACGAACGGTCCTGCACAACCTGCCACCAGTGGTTTCCAGCGAGCTTTGTGAGGTCATCTTCTGTCCATCTAGTGGGAGCCCGTCCAACAATGCGTCTTGGAATGGTCTTGCGTGAATGGTCGCCACTCGAGAACCTTTCTTCCCCATCGGTTGTCAGTTCTGCGAGCGATGTGGCCTGCCCATTGCCACTTCAGCTTGCTTACTCTTTGAGCTATGTCGGCCACTTTCGTTTCGTTTGCGAATATCCTCATTACGGATTCTTTTGCGCAAAGAGACTCCGAGCATAGCTTTCTCCATAGCTCGCTGTGTGACTTTGAGCTTTGTTTTGAGGCCCACAGTTAAGGACCACGTCTCAGTTCCATAAGCCATCACTGGCAACACGCACTGGTTAAAGACTTTTGTCTTTAGGCATTGGGGTATTTTGGACTCAAAGATGTGCCGAAGTTTCCCGAACGCGGGCAGCGTCGGTTCGGTTCATCCGAGTTGGATCCTTCGCTGGACCTCTTTATCGAAGTTGGATCTACCTAATTGGATCTTTTGACCCAGGTAGACGTATTCGTCAACAACTTCGAGTGTGGTATTCCCAACATTAACCGGTACAGGTGAGACATGAACATTTGACATGACCTTCGTCTTGTCCATATTCGTCCTCAAACCTACCTGTTGGGATACTCTACTGCGGTCCCTGAGCATAGCACCGAGGTCCTCCAGCAACTCCGCCACAATGACTATGTCGTCGGCAAACCGAAGGCGAGTGATGCATTTGCCGTTGATATTGATGCCGTATCCGTTCCAGTCCAGTAGCTTGAAAACATCTTCCAGCGCGGCAGTGAACAGTTTCGGAGATATAACATCTCCCTGTCTCACGCCTTTCTGTAGCTGGATATGTTTTGTGCACTGATCCTGTAATCGGACAGACATTGTTGCTTTGCTGTAGATACACTTCAACACTTCGATATAGTGATAGTCGATGCGGCATCGCTGAAGAGACTGAAGCACTGCCCAGGTCTCGATGGAATCGAAGGCTTTCTCATAGTCCACATACGCTATACATATACTCCTTATTATACTCCTCGGTTTTCTGTATAATCTACCGAAGCGTATGGATGTGGTCTACGGTACTATAGCCTTTTCGGCTGTTCGGTTCTGTAAACTGGCTTGTTCGGGTGGCTGGAAGTTGTCAAACCTGCGTGCGAGACCATTCGTGATTACACTCGAAAACAACTTATAAACGTGGCTCAGAAGTGAGATGTAGTTCTTCAACAAGGTGTTGTCACCTTTTTTGAAGAAGAGCACCACCACACTTCTGCTCCTCGCTTCTGGCGTATTACCGTCAAGTATGACGGAGTCGAATAATAGCTTCTGCAACGGTTCCAACTCATCTCTACCTTTTTTAAGGATAGTAACACACACCAGTATAATTTTAGGATTAGATTTGGCTTTTTGGATGACGTTATCAGGGGAACGTGGGTGTTGAGCAGGGTTTCTGGACAACAAAATCTCCTTTGGTTTGGGGGAGTTTAAATAAACTTTATCTCAACAAAAATATTTGGAACTACTATAATTGCATGAAAATAAATTAATGCTAAAAAAAAACAATTCTTCAAATCTTTTTACTATAATTATTTTCTCCGTGAATTTAGTTGTGAGGTTGAAAATAATAAAAGTCTTCATCATCTTCACATAGAGATTCATCCTCGTCGCTGGTTTCTTCTCTCCCGGAGCAAAATTGAATTATAAAAGGTTCACCCAAATAGTATTCCACTTTTTTGGGCTTCATTCACAGCTCACAAAATCTGTGTGTGGTGAGCCACGCTCGCGAATGATAAGAGACCTTCGGGAAAATCGGGACCATGGCCATTGGCCTAGAAGAGCCTTCTGGTTTCACCCGCGTAGTTTCCAAAGTAAGCCATCAAATTCTGAGTTATACATATACACTTCTGTCGGCAATGCCGTTGACTGCCCGAACTTTTTTCTCGAAATCTCGTCTTTGAGGTTTAAGGAATTGGAATACATTTTGGAGAGAAATTGACATGATCGCAAGCGTAAATTATTTTGTAAGTAAACAATAATTTAGTTTTTTGGGGAGATTTCGAAAACATTTTGGAGAAAAATGAACATGGTCCTCAAAGTAAACTTTTGTCTTGTAAGTAAATAAACATTTAATTAATATTGTTTTTGTTTTCTTAAACCCGGTTTTTTTGGGGTGATTTCAAGAACATTTTGGGTAGAAATTGGGATAGTACTCTGGCAGCACAGTCTGTAAGTTTTCCGACTGTGGCTGAAAGAGTAGCATCCAAAGACGAAAATAAATTTAAAAAAAGTTTTTCTTTCTTCCGACTGTCTATGGTTTTTGGACAGGGCTGCCAGCCGTACGAAGTTATTCGTACAAATACGAGATTTGAACTCTTACATACGAGTTGCGCGGATGGTACATATATTATGTCTCTAGTTAGTGATAGTAGTCTACTTGTAGATAGTACGAACCTCGTAGAAATACGAACGAGATTGTAATAATATGACCATATGATAATTTTCGTTACTATCCTTTTAAATAAACGTCAATTCTTGTATTATTGCTCTATCACGTCGTAATGTTCTCTGAATGGAACAGGTTGAAATTTGAAAAACAGTTATATTTATAATAGTCTGAAAAAACACAAATTATGTCACACAACTGACGTATGAATTGTTTGAATGAACCTAGTGCACAGGGTGATGTTCATTATTTCCAATTGAAATGAAATTCATGTTAATTATTAATAATTACTATATTTATTTGTATTTGACATGATATACCATGGAAATTACTTACTATTTTTATATTTATTATGACTTAATATGATTTATAATTGATAGTACTTACTTATTATTATTTTATATTCTTAGTAATATTTCTTATTGAAATTTGTACTGATTATACTGTGTGAGTGATAGATGTAAAGTATATTTTATAATTATTTTGACGTGTACAGAAACTATGAATAATAGAGTAAAGAGTCAGTTAGAATTGAATATTGTATTGATATACCTAGTTATCGATTAGTAGATCATGTTGGCAAGGACATACTTACCAATTGGTACCTACGGAAAGGTTTGCTCGTTAGGATTTAGCTAAAAACATTTATTAACATCAGTGAGCGGCGTCGAAAATTGGCGCCCTCTTGTAGATTAAATCGGTACCAAAAAGGTATTCGCTCGCTACCGAGCCTGGTGGACACGATAACATTGGCGGAAATTTAATATAAGGTGCTGGAATTTTGCGTTTTTCTATGTTGTGCTCATTTAGTATACTTTTCATTACACTCGTGGGCGGGAGATTCCCTGCGGGACATGTTCCTGCGAAACTGTTCGTTACTGTCGGCGCAGGGCGCCGCCGCTAAGTTATGCTTCGACATCCGATTAACCTCCGATTCAAAAGTTTCGGAACCGGAGGTGTAAAACTAATCGGAACTTCCGACATAACGGAGTCGGAGTCGAAGCTCCGTAACATCCCTGATACATAGTACATATAGTTCTTGTAGTTCGTTGTAACTTTGATCGAAGTTTCAATAATAGCGTATTTATGACGTACTAAAAAAAAACTACTCATCAGATCGAGTTCAACTAATTTTCGTTGGTAGTTTATATGGTAATGTACATCATATATTTTTTTTAGATTTTTCATGCTCTTACTTTAGAAGTTAGAGGGGGGGGGGACACATTTCACCACTTTGGAAGTGTCTCTCGCGCAAATTATTCAGTGTAGACGAAAATGATTTTAGAAACCTCAACATCATTTTTAAAGACCTATCGATAGACACCCTACACGTGTAGGTTTGATGAAAAAAATATTTTTGAGTTTCAGTTCTCAGTATGGGGGGCAACCCTAATTCTTCTTTTTTTTAATTTTTCTGTTGAAATCTTAATGCGGTTCACAAAATACATCTACTTACCAAGTTTCAACAGTGTAGTTCTCATAGTTTTGGCAAAAAGTGGCTGTGACATACGGACGGACAGACAGACAGACAGACAGACATGACGAATCTATAAGGATTCCGTTTTTACGTTTTACGGAACCCTAAAAATGTATAACTAAGCGAGTGCAAAAGTTTACTTTAGAAACGACGATTCCACTTTTGTACGCAACGTTCTCCAGACACTAAATTATATCATGGCGATTTAAGAAGGCTAGCATAAAGTATCGTGCGGCCGCTTTTTAATGTTCACTCGTATTTGATCGGTTACTGTGCCGTACATACTTCGAATGGTTTTTGAAGTGAAAACTTCTTTAGGCGCGCCTAGACAGATATTTCGTGGGCTGTGAATTGGATTCTACCGTCACGCTCGGGTATGATAAGAAATCTTCGGGTTAACTCGGGACCATGGCTATTGGCCAATTAGAAATGCGTCAGCCAATGGCAAATGCTGAAAGGGCGTGGCCTCGGCATCATGCCATGGCCATCTAGAAATGCATCAGCCAATAGGAAATGCTGACGCATTTCTAGAAGGCCATGCCATGATGCCCAGACCACGCCCTCCGGTTACAAACGTGTAGTTTCCAAAGTACCTAAGCTATCACATTCTGAGTTATAAGTTTTTACTTCTATCGGCAGTTCCTATGACTGCCAATTTTTTTATCATTATTGTCTAAACTAACGGGTATACAGGCTGACTGGTTTAACACTTTAGATATTGTGATATAGCGTGTTCAGTACTCGATTCTCTTTTTATTTACGTAAAAAAATAGGAGCTTAATAGGTGAATTTAGAAATGCAAAGTGAGTGGTTAACCATAGGTGAGTTTTTTATCCTATTAGCTCTGAAGTGGCGCACCTTGCTAAATGATTGGTCTCCTGCCTTATTAAAATTTTATCTAAATGCTTTCTAAGTGACCCTCCCTGACCAGAGTAAGTTGGTAAGGTAGGGAAAAGCCTCTGAAAAATATTGCTGTACTTGTGGTGAGGCGATATATACAGCAAGGCACATATTGGTGGGATGCAAGGTGCTCCTTAATAGGGTTCATTACTCACAGCGCCATGACAGAGTACTTGAAATCATACGTGAAGCCATAAGCCTCTCGGTAGCTAGAGGCCAAAAGGTATTGACGACAAACAAAAGACAAATTAACTTTGTAAAAGAGGGCTAGACTTCAAACTCCAAGAAGCCTTACTCAATCCTGGGTTCAGCACCTGATTGGACTATTTTAATGGACACGTATGAAAAGCACTATAAAATCCCAGAGGATGTGGGTGTTTCGTCATCCAGATCGGACATTTTCCTTTTGACGTGATAACGTCTTATAATTCGATGAAGCCGGCTGCACGCCCACAAAACATGACGTCATGTACCGTTATCGCGTTACCGTCGGTCGTTACCGTCGGTCGTTACCTCGCCGCATGTTTGTTACAGTTGTATTAATTATTTCGACCAGTAGTTCAAGCGGGGATGTAGCTCAGTGGTAGAGCGTTCGCTTTGCATGTGAAATGCCCCGGGTTCGATCCCCGGCATCTAAAAGCTTTTTTGCATTGTTTTAATTGAAAATGACTAAATTCTACTGATTACTTTTTACATACAAATCTATTAAACTAATGAAATTAAAATTTTCTTTTGAAAAATGCTACCATTCCATCAGTATTTTCTTAAGACGTTGTCACGTTCTATCGTCAGTAAACCGACTTTACAGACAAAGATTTTTATTTTTTTTCTAGAGCTACGAAACGCGTAGTCCTTGTGGAACTTACCGTACCGTGATGAAACAAAATAAGTATTACGACCTTTAAAACGAATTATCAAAAAATGGGTATGTAGTTAATTTATACGCTGTAGAAGTAGGAGCGAGAGGTATACCAGCAACATCTCTCTATAACCTGCTTAAAGACCTTGGCTTGTCCAGAAGTGTAGTAAGTTCTATACTAGAACGAGTATCTAAAGCTGCACTAGTAGGATCATATCGGATTTGGCTGGGCAGGGAGAGAAATACGAGTAGTGAAGGTGAGTGTTGACGTACGTCACTAAGCGGCCCCTTTTAAACCTACGCCCGAGTCACAAGTCTTGTGGTCTACTCGAAATTTCTCTCTCTGTCACACGATAGACACGACACCCGACATCCGCACGGTGAATCCATGAAATGCTAAGAAGTTTGTCTCTCGACTAATTTAACTTTAATTATCAGTCAATAAAAATAAGTATGGTCACTAGCGCAACGTACGTATTAATACCTCTAAAATTAAACTGCTGCGCCAAAAGTACCTTCTTGTCTTGCCGTAACTACGGTCGTTATCCCCGTTCGCTGATACTAGCTATTATTTTATTCTGTGCTAGAGCCACAGATCATAAAAATATTTACTAGAGCGCTCGGCCAGCTCGCTCGTGTTACAGAATACTGTATAGTAATTGACAGCTGAGCTGGCGAGCGATAGGCACTGTGTTGTCCATAATTTCCGAGTCTTCGCACATTAATGTAATGGAGGTTTTATTTGTATTTATATAATTATATATTTTTAAGCCCTTCATGTGACTATGATTCATCATATCCTTAAATATCTAAAGTGTTCAAACAGTCAGCCTGTATATAACTGTTTTTTTGCACAAGTATTCTTAAAATAGCACTCCAATTATTGTTGAAGCTTGTAATAAGCCAGCTCACATGAAAGTAGTGTTTTCGTTTGCTAAGTACTTTCATTCAAGATAACCTCAAAAAACAGACAAAATCGTTAATAACTCGCCAATGATATGTAGTAGATCGGCAAAACTTTACAGGATCGTGTATATATATGATAGGTACTAGTTGCCACTAACGCAAAGTCGTTAGTCTTGTTAGTTCGAGAGCCAGAGCCTATTTCAATGTTTCAGGAAAAAAGAAAAAACTTCTGAACTATGCTAGTAATGTTAATAAAAATTCCGGCACAAATATGCACAAATTTAATGTATCTGTTTAAAAAAAGTGCGTCCGACCGTTTCCGACATATAGCAATCTCCAAAACGTTCGCACAGCAAAAAACGAAATATCTCTGAAACCTTAAGAGGTACAAATTTGAGTTTCAGGGCACATTAATACTCGTATATAAGCTATCTTTTTGCATATTTCATACCCAGCTAAACACACCTTTTAAAAAAAAATTGCTGGACCAACGTTCGTGCAGCAGAATCTCATTTTCTTAAATAAATCTGTTCATCAAATCAAATTTAAAAATTCGGGCACATTTACATGAGATTGGACACTAATTATCTGCATCATTCAATTCTTGAAACGCGGCACTTTTTTGCTGGGCGAACGCACACAATATTTATTTATATTTCGCATCTTTTGTATGATTACTGGTCAGTAACCCTACCCGTGTGTTCATTTAATGTCGGCACCAAAGCGCCACGCTGTATTTTCTACTTTTATCCTGGAAAAAATACGGGAACGGGACCTACGAGGGCAAAACCACGGGAAACTGCCTGTCTGTATGTCTGTCTTTAATAGTAAAATAATAGTAGTTTGATTTAGTAAAAAAAACTATTGAGTAAAAACTCCTAATTCTTATAATGTTATTTAATATGCCCTTATTTTGATATTAGTAAGTTTTATTCGCTTAGTAAATACGAGGAATGAAAGCCAAATTACGAGATTTTTAGCTTCATTTGCACGAGCGAATTGTTTCTACGGTTTGCAACTTTCAACTGGCAGCCCTTTTATGGTTGTGGGTTGTGGTTTGTTTTTGGTAGTATTTACCTATTTACATTCTCTATTCTCTCTCTGTGGTATTTTGTTTTGGTAGGTAGGTACTTGGTAGGTACCGTCATAAAACATTTTCAGTAGCGGTGGGCGATTATGAATGATCGGCATAATCGATTTATTTTGTATTACTAATGTTGATAATCGATTATCGAATTAGTAACTAATATGTTTTCATAATCGAATGATATTAGTAATTAGTACTACTAATCATATTTTATGAAGTCGACAACGGTTCTTCCGTGACTTTAGTAGTATCGACATAGGTTTATTTGGTTTCTTTTGTTTGTATTACGGTGCCGGTGGTGTGAAACGTGACACTTTTTGACGTGATAACGTCTTATAATTCGATGAAGCCGGCTGCACGCCCGCAAAACATGACGTCATGACACGTTCCGCCGTTACCGTTAGTTCGTCGTCTTTGTCATGCGGACGAAGCTGAGCGCCGAGGGCGCCACCCGCCGAGTCGAGCGGTATCACTACTCGCGCTATCAGCGTACTGATTTCTTAAGACGTTGTCACGTTCAACTATCGTTAGTAAACCGACTTTACAGACAACCATTTTTTTACTTATAAATATGTGGATTTAATTAACGGTAAGTTTACCGATTTTTGTATCGATACTTTGTAAGTTTTAGGTAGCTTTTTCGATTGCTGCCCTTCTTTTATAGCGGGCCGCTGAGAGACCGCATCGTGTTGTCCCTTTCTCACCCCACGCGGCTGTGCTGTGAGTAAATCGAGTCGCGCGCGACTAGCGACCGTGCGTGCGTGACTGGCTACTAATTAGTAACTACAAACTGTCATAATCGTGCTATCTCGAGACATTCTCATTACCGAATGATTTCATTAGTATATCTCATAATCGCTCACCTCTACTAGCGACCGTGCGTGCGTGACTGACTACTACTAATTAGTAACTACAAACTGTCATAATCGAGATATCTCGAGACATTCTCATAATCGAATGGTTTCATTAGTATATCTCATAATCGCCCACCTCTAATTTTCAGCTTCAGCCTTCAGCCCCGGGCCCCGGCTACAAACACAAACAAGTAAAGTATAGTGCCCTTAGAATAAAGAATATAATAGTGCCTCTATCAAAGAACAATTTGTAATCGTTTACTGCTATTAAAATTTGTGTTTAGGGTAAAAATTGCTCATTCAAATTTATATGTTGCTGTAAAAATGTGCTTATTTCTAAAATTATTTCTATAAGTTTAATCGTCCAAGTCCTTCAGGTCAACAGAAATACTTACCAACTTACCATAATATTATAAATTATTATAGGTATTATACCATCTTACTTTGAACCCATCACACTCTGACATATCTTCATGAATTTTGTTTCAGTTTTTGCTCTAAATTTGGTGCTAAAAAAAACAAAAATGCCGAGACGAAGAAAAGAAAAGAAACAAAGGCCTTTTATTAGGAACTCACATTCACAAGGCAGGCCTCCAGGCTTGAGGGGACGAGAAATTGGCCTGTACTATAGAAATCTGGGTATGCAACGTAAAAAAGAAAATAAAACAACAGAACGATTGGTAAGTGTAAAATTATACTGTAAACTGAAATTTTAAATTCACATTGTGTAAATTTATTAGTTCTAAATCTATCAAAACTAAAATATTAAGAGACTAGGTATGCCATGGGTGTGGGTATGTATGGGTACATTGTAATGTGATAGATAGGCTTCTATGGTATGCCTTTGGAGTTCTACCAGTAAAAATTACAGCATCAAACAGGCCTTGGAGCTCTTTTGCTATGGTGTTCCCCTGGGCAAATGGTGATCTAAAACAAATTTTTAATTGACAATAAATGAAACAAGTATGTAATCTAAAAAGCTAGTAAGTATGCCACAAGGACTTAACACAATTATAGTAAATTTCTAAATACTTTTCAGATTCATTTAAGGATTCCTCAAACAGTTATAATTGAGATTTACCAATGCCTGGAAAAAATACAGTCTATTGCTGAAGAAAAAAACATATACATACCACCGATAAGGAGGTTTGATTTTCTAGCTCCACCAAAAACCTCTGAATTTATTCCATTGCATGTAAATGATTCAGATACTCTAGCAATTGGTATAAATAACATACATAAACTAGATGATGATGTTATGTTAGTAAAAAAAGAAAAAATGGAAGTTATTGAAATCATGGATGATTCTGATGAAAGCGTAGTAGTAAAGACGGAAACAAAAGAGCCTGAACTTTTTGTGTCTAATAACTATACAAATGCACCAAGCACTTCCGGTACAAGTCAATCACAATCACTAAATGAATTCAAATATGACTATAATGACATTATAACTGGGACTTTTCAAGAAAAACTAGATGAATGCCTTGACCGAGGTATAGAAATTGCAATGACAAATGAAGAAAATGATAGATTAAGTCTAAAGTTGAAAGAAAGCTACCAGCAGATGTTGGCTTCAAATAACCAATACAAAAAGATGATGGAATTTCGGAGTACTTTACCTACATTCAAAAAAGCAGCAGACCTTCTTGATGTTGTTAATAAAAATCAAGTGATTGTCGTCAGTGGGGAGACAGGATGTGGAAAATCCACACAGGTATAGTAGCACTATTCACATTACTTTTATTTATGTTTTATTACAAAATTTTCATTTATATTATTATTCAGTCATTTATTTGATTTCTTAGATTTAAGTTTTTACAATATCAATATAAAGCTTAAAAAACAACATAAAAACATTATAAAAACTTAAACCTAGATAGCCGCTAGCAGCGGGGCAGGGCCCAAGCTACCAGTAGTTAGGGCTGCAGAGAGAGGAACTTGACATTGTGCGCTGTGTTGAGGATGACCGCCTTCTGTATCTGACCTTTAATCCAACCATCTAGCAAAACTCTCTTAAGATGTTGGTCGAGACTTTTTGCTATAAGGCTGTTTGCCGACACAACTATTGGGACAATGATCGTCGAATCAACATCCTACATGGCGGTAACCTCATGAGCCAAGTCAAGGTACTTGCTAAGCTTGTCCTTCTCGGCTTTCACGAGGTTCTCGTCAAAGTCAAAATACTTTATTCATAAACTAGCTTTTGCCCGCGGCTTCGCTCGCGTTATTATATATTATATATATTAACTAAGTTGAGTTTCAAGTTTTCAAGATGTAAATTTCATGCAAATATCTCAAAGGAATAAAAAGTTTCATACAATCGTTCATCCCCTATTTAACCCCCTTGGGGGTTGTATTTATCTAAATCCTTTCTTAGCGGGTGCCTACGTCATAACATCTACCTGCATGCCAAATTTCAGCTCGATCCCTCTAGTGGTTTGAGCTGTGCGTTGATAGATCACTAAGTCAGTCACCTTTGAGTTTTATATATATAGATAGAAGATAGAAGATGTAAAACCGATCGTAGTTTTTGAGTTTTTAAGTTCCTGAATGTGACCGGCGGGGTAATTTAACGGTAAAGTAAAGAGATATAAAAAATTTCACACAAACTTTCATCCCTTATTTCACCCCCTTGGAGACTGAAATTTGAAAAACGTTTTCATACGTGCTTCATGATTTTACTTGAACTTATTGTGTACGAAATTTCATGCAAATATCTCAAAGGAATAAAAAGTTTCATACAATCGTTCATCCCCTATTTAACCCCCTTGAGGGTCGAATTTATCAAAATTCTTTCTTAGCGGGTGCCTACGTAACATCTACCTGCATGCCAAATTTCAGCTCGATCCCTCTAGTGGTTTGAGCTGTGCGTTGATAGATCACTAAGTCAGTCGTCACCTTTGAGTTTTATATATATGTATAGATAGATGTACAATTTACACATCAATAAATAAAAAATAAAAACAAAAGAAAGAGCATTCAAATTGTATACATTTTCAAAGTTTGAAATGACTACTTTACTGTATTATAATAATTATTGTACAGAAAACTGTCAAGCATTATATGAGTATAATATGTTTTTATAACAATAGGGTACCGGACTGGGTCAAAAATAGACCATCCTAATTAGTCCGTCAGCTAGATCATGGAAAAATATAGGACACGTATTTTTTGTTTTTTCTTAATATTAAAAATCGTCAAAGATATAGACCATCAAACTTCGAGAGTGGGGGGCCGCGACGTCACTCGTGAGTAAAAATCGTACTCGCAAGTGACGTCACACGAAACTTCGAAGCGCTGTATCTTCGTCATTTTTGAAGAGAAAACTTCTTTAGGCGCGCTATAGACAGAATTTTCGGGGGCTGTGAAATGGATTCATCAATCGTCACGCTTGGATATCATAATGGATCGGATCGGATATGAAATCTTCGGGTAAACTCGGTAAAAACGGCCAGGTAGGTAACAGGGCAACAGAAACAGTAAAGACTTTCGATTACCTACCTCCAACAGCCCAGCGTTTATCTCCAGATACCAGGACAACAGAAATATAAAAGAGTTGCGTTTGCCCCTAGGTACCAGTACCAGGGCAACAGCAAGTTTTCACTTCTATCGGCAGTTCCTATGACTGCCAATTTTTTAGGGTTCCGTAAAACGTAAAAACGGAACCCTTATAGATTCGTCATGTCTGTCTGTCTGTCTGTCTGTCTGTCTGTCTGTCCGTCTGTCCGTCCGTATGTCACAGCCACTTTTTGCCGAAACTATGAGAACTACACTGTTGAAACTTGGTAAGTAGATGTATTCTGTGAACCGCATTAAGATTTTTACAAAAGTTTTTAAAAAAAACAAAAATTAGGGGTGCCTCCCACACTGAGAACTGAAGCTCAAAATTTTTTTTTTCGTCAAACCTACACGTGTGGGGTGTCTATCGATAGGTCTTAAAAAATGATGTTGAGGTTTCTAATATAATTTTTGTCTACACTGAATAACTTGCGCGAGAGACGCTTCCAAAGTGGTAAAATGTGTGTCCCCCCCCCTCTAACTTCTAAAGTAAGAGAATGAAAAAACTAAAAAAAATATATGATGTACATTACCATGAAAACTACCAACGAAAATTAGTTTGAACTCGATCTGATGAGTAGTTTTTTTTTAGTACGTCATAAATACACTATTATTAAAACTTCGATCAAAGTTACAACGAACTACAAGAACTATGTGTACTATGTATATTATGTTACTTGCTGGAACGGAACTCTTCATGGGCGAGTCCAACTCGCACTTGGCTACTTTATTTTGTTTGTGAAACAAAAGAAAAAATACGTGTACAATATTTTTTGGCAATCTAACTAACGGGCTGCTTAGTTTTTTTGAGGATTGTACCCTATTGTACTGACCCATTTCAAATTTTTGTATACATTTTTATAGGACATTGCCATCACTCTCTAAAACCTTGTAACTATAAAAAGTTTGATCGATAAGCCAGGGCTTTAATTTGTTTTTGAAGCTGCCGAAACTTGGGGCAGATATAACTATTTTGGGAAGAGTGTTATAAACTTCAGGTCTAGGGTTTCCGATTTCTCGAGGTTTTTTAGTTCTCGGGTGTCGAGACTTCTCGAGCCTGATTTCTCGGGTCTTCTCGGGTTGTCGAGAAAAAATAAAATACGTCTAAATTTTTGTTTAATTAATAAAAAGAGTCTTTAATTTAACTGTGTTTATTTTACATGAAAAAAATCAACATAATTTTTAACAAAAAAAACAAGTTCTCAATAAAAAATCAGCTCAAAACAAAATTGCTAACTAAAAACAATCATACTTCTTCTCCTTATCATACCTAATCTCATCTCACTAATCTGTAATAAAAAACAAAATCTCTGTTAACAATCAGCTTAAAACAAACATCTTAACTAAAAACAATCATACTTCTTCTTATTATAACTAATCTCACTAATCTTTAATAAAAAACAAAATCTCTGTTAACAATCAGCTTAAAACAAACATCTTAACTAAAAACAATCATATTTTTTCTCATCATAACTAAAGATCACTAATCTATCACTAATCACTAATCTCACTATGTGGGTGGTATGGTATCACAATTTTTGGCAGTTTTAATGTAATTAAATAAGAGATATCTATCTACTATTAATACGAAAAATATGACTGTCTTTAAGCCTGCTTATTAATTCTTATGAAATATGCCTTAAGATAAACCAAAGCATTAATAGATTTATCAGACAGCCGGCTCCTAATCTTACTGACCACATTTCCCGATATGGAAAATACCCTTTCATTTTCTGTTGAAGTCGGCTTGACTGAAATTAATGCTTTATAATATAGTGTTTCCAGATTAGGGGTCCTCTTGCCTGTTTTTTCAAATAGCAAAAACTCTTTTTTTATAATTGATTTGGAAAGCACCACAGCATTAGTTGATTCACCATTTCTCGAAACACCTTTTATTGCTCTCTCTAATTGAGCTGCAAAGCTGTCTTGTTCAGTTTCTGATTCGCTTACGCCTGCTTCGACAACTTCTGAATTATTTCCTGTCGAAGGTTCTGTAGTAGTGGGAACAGTGGGGTATAGACGATTGTATAAGTCTTCAGCGTATCCAATTAAAAATGTCTTGCTATTATCGGTAAAATAAGCAAAAATAAAAAATAAGCAAGCTTTTTTTGAGAATAAAATTATCGGGGCTGTTTAGGTAGCGTAGCAGCGATATTAGAGGTGTATTCCTCGCATTTACAAAGAAAGCTAAGCGTAAAAATGTTTATTTAAACTTCTCGATGTCTCGACTTTTCTCGAGCTGAATTTCCCGGGTACGAGACCGACCGATTTCCCGGGAATTCCCGGGACGAGAATTCCCGGGAACAAACTATTCAGGTCCCATAATGTGAGTTAGCTTCGGTGACCTTTTGAGAGAGTGTGATATGACATCCAGCTTGTCCGCGTTATGTATGTTTCGAGAATGTCTCTCTCCTCGCGTATTGTATGATTCTAGATTATTTCTGACATATACAGCCACCTGGTAGATCAATATAGCGGCTCGGCGCCGTATTGTAACCGAGAATGCACTGTGGCGAAGTAAAACGCACGTGACACTCCCGTAGACACTACTCGGGATACTCGTCTTAGCGCTAAGCACGCACTGCTGACTTTAGCAAACATCTTGTCGATGTGGTTTTCCCACGTCATGTTGCGATTAATCTCGAATCCCAAAAATGTGGTGTTCTGTACTTGCTCAATCCTTACACCGTTTAGCGAAACTTTAAGCGATTTTGTATGATGGCCCGACAGAGAAAAGTGAACGAAGTGAGTCTTTTTTTAATTTAACATAAAACCATTAGCTCTAAACCATGAATTTAAGCCGTTAATTACAATATTTAATTTCTCTGCTAAATCCTCTATTGAAAAAGCCGTTAATACGGCAGCCACATCATCTGCATACATGAATATGCCTGCACCCTTTACGGCATCAGGGAGATCGTTTAGTAGGAGAGAGAACATTATATTTGAAATCGACGAACCCTGCGGTACTCCCATAGACGAAGGCAGCGGATCTGATTTATTATCGCCATCGCCAGCATCCACTACCTGAGAGCGGCATCGTAACATGTCAGTCAACACCTCGTATGATTTCCCAGCTATGCCATAGTGTTTCAGCTTTAAAGCTAAGGTCTCGTGGTCTGCGACATCGAAGGCCTTCGATAAGTCACAGCACAAGACAGCTACTTGCTCTTTACGTTCACGAGCAGCCAACACACAACGTATCACTTCACGCGTTAGAGAAATCGTAGACCTCCCTTCGCGGTATGCGTATTGTTGTTCACACAGCGCCTCGGTTTCCGATAGGTAGGCCACTAATCGCGAACTCAAGCCGTTTTCGAACACTTTGGCTGTTGCTGGTATAATCGATACTGGTCTATATCCATCAACATCGTCCCTTTTGCCCTTGCCTTTAAATATCGGGGACACTTTAGATATTTTCAGCGACGACGGGTATGAGCCTTCTCTAAGACACTTATTAAACAGTGCGGCGAGAACCGGAGCTAGAGGCTAAATTGCTAGTTTAATGAGCTCCATCGACACACCGTATATGTCTTTCGACTTTTTTGGGGGTATTTTGGAGGATACTAGGCGGAATACCTCATCAGCCGAGAAACTTGTTAGTCTGAGGGAACGATCAGATGCTTGCCGTGCTGATACTCAAATTTTACATACCGTAGCAGTATCAGCTTTAGGTGCCCCACAGGCAGCAGCTGCATTTAAAAACCGAACATTCATAGCATTTACGGCATCTTTTGGCGACCTAAACTTACTGCCGTTACAATATTTTACGATCTCTGAGCAGTTCAACCTAGGGGTATTGTTTTTCCTCCTCTCCACGTTCACGATTCCCCACATAGCTTTAGATGGATTCGTACTTCCGTCTATTATACTATAATGATTTGTCTTAGACATATTCAAAGTCGAAATGTATTTCCTGTTGAGATCGTCAAATATAGCTATTAAGTTCTCTTCCTCAGGAAATTTGTCAACGAATTTCGCAATATCAAACAACAATGATTTTAGATTAAGTATGTCAGGCGTAACCCACGACGCGTCACGTTTTTTAGTTGGAGTTCGTTTTATAGGAAAACAAGTATCATACTTATTTGCTAAAATATTGATCAGTGCCAGCGCAAATGTTTGAGTGGTTTTGTTTCTCTCGCTTACCTCGCACCAATCTATACTGTCAATAGACATAACGAAATTTGCCCGGTTATTCTGCGAGAAATCACGCGTGCGGCGAGTTAGCTGTGCTGGCGTTGAGTGTGCAAATTTCACCTCTCCACGTACAACTAAGTGATCCGACAGAAACTTATTTATTGAGTTAGCGGAAGTAAGTTGTCGCGCTACATTTGTAAAAATAAGGTCAATCGCTGTTTGTGAGTTTTCTGTTATACGAGTAGAGAAGTCTACAATCGAACTCACATCATGGGAGTGGAGTAAGTCGGACAGATTTCTAAAGTCAGCGCTAGTGTTGTCTAAAATATTTATGTTTATGTCACCGAGAATCATGAATGTTTTATCGGTTTCACTGAGCTTATCGAGCAAACGTTCCAGGCCACTTAAGAAACCTCTAACATGAGCTAGGCCTGTGCGATAAATGCAAATGATAGTAATGTTAAAGTCCATAACGTCAATCGCGGAGATTGGTACAGTGATATCGACGATCACAGCCCGGCGCTGAGACCAGTCTACCAGCACGATATCAGGCTTATTGGCGACAATAGTCCTTTCCGTGATGATAGAGCGGTCCCAGTAGAGCAACGCACTACCATTCTCGAGAACTGGCAGAGGTGCGTACTTATAGTACGGCACCTCGGTCTCGACAGGGCAGTATCGAAGAGCAAGTTGCTGGTGGATAATCGTGGCTACTAGGTTATGTCTGTGCCAGTACTCGCCGTTAGCAAGATGCGAACAACCGGAAATAACATGACGAAGTGATTCGCCTGGACGGCGGCATGCCTGAAAAATGTCGACCGTACTTATGTATTTCCGGTAATTGTTCGTCTTGATAACTTCGTCCGCAATTGCACAGGCAAAACCCTCGGTTTCTCCGAAGAGGTCCCCGAAGCGTAGCCAGTTCACCGACGCGAGCAGATTCACATCGGATCCCGTCAGGGCCCGATAGAATCGCCCGTGCAGCTCCTTGCTGTTCCATATTTCCTTTATTATTTATCATATATATTATTTATCATCAGTGCTGAGCACCGAAGGTTTGTGCCAGTTCTCGTTTTCCAATGAAAGAGGCGTGAAGCTCCTCAACTGCCACAACATCGCGATGCATCCCGGAATCGCTGTTGCGGAAATAATCCCTGAGACTGCATACCTCGCGGTTGTGAATGTTCTTGGCATTTAAAAAGCCTCGACCCCCCATTTCCGCGGGATATACAGTCTCGGGATGTACAGCGGGGTATGTTGTGAGCAGTTGGCGGACCTTTCTGTCCAGGGCGTCGAGCTCAGTCTGACTTTCAGTATGCCAAAGGAGTATATCAGTAGAGGCATTACCCAACCGTTGAAGGATCGCGCCTTATTACCGCGCGACAGAAGACTTTTAAGTACTTTTGTCAGCCGGCAAAAGAAGCGCTCCTTTACCGATTTGATAATGTCATCAGCTTATAGTACCTGGGTGACCGAGCTTTGCTCGGTTTAAATACTAAATATACTTAGATAAAAGACTCCAAGAAATAGATTTTCTTAAAAAAATCGAATTGAAAAAAAAAAGAGAACACGTCTGGATTCGAACCCGGACCTACTAATTCGTGGCCGCTATGAGCGCCCGACTTCCCGTCTGAGCTAATTATGCTGTCGCGTCACGCGGCGAAATTTACCTTCACACTCTAATGTCTAATGTGACAGTTTTTCATTGTCTAAAAACGCGCATAATATGCGTTTTTTTTAAATAAGACCTAGTTAGATCGATTTATCGTCCCCGAAATCCCCTGCATACATAATTTCATGAAAATCCGTCGAGTCGTTTCCGAGATTCAGATTCTATATATATATATATATATTTATATAGGTACAATAATTGCTCGTTTAAAGGTATAAGATACCCAATGACTGTGACATACCGAGATATTTGTAGGTCTCGTCTTCGGAGAGGGATCTGAGAGTTATAATCTCGGAAAGTTGTAAATTCTCTGAATTTACTACTTTCCCTCGGCTGTACATGCATAACCGCACACTTGTCGACACCGAACTCCATCTTGATGGCGTTACTAAAAACCTCTGTGGTTTTTAATAGCCCCAACAAGTGTTGGCCTTTCGGTGCAAACAGTTTGAGGTCGTCCATGTACAGCAAATGAGATTTTCTACGTCACCTCCCCTACGAAGACGATAGCCTAAATCTGAATCCTTCAACAGCCAGTGCTGAGAAGATTCAGACTTAAGTACCACCATAGCGAACTCAGACTGTCACCCTGAAATATGCCTCTTTCAATCCTTATCAAGTCCTCCGAATCAAACGAGCTGTCTACGCTACCTGGTTGACGAAGGACTGTGACCCACTGTCCCATGCATTTGCTTAGAATTTTTTTAGAGTTGGGTTTATTTTGTACAACTCTAAAACTCTTTCCAGCCACGAATGGGGCACCGCATCATAGGCCTTCTTATAGTCAATCCAAGCAGCAGAAAGGGCTCCTTTGTCATTTTATTATTATTATTTTTAAATAAAGAGTGACGAGACAAGCAGGACATGTGCGTGATGGTAAGCAATATGCCTGGCACATAACAGCACAATGACACACAGCTATGAACATAGTCTATCTTCATTGGACACATGAAGAGTCCAAATCATAACCTAGCACTGCACTGCGCTCGTCACCCAGAGATCTAAGATATTATATCTCTAACCCCTGTAATTTCTCTGGAAACATTCCCCTTCAAACCGGAACAGTAATATTTGCACATTACTGCTTGGCGGTAGAATAACTGGCAAAGGTGTGGTCCTTCCCCAGGCGGACTCTGCCAAGAGTCCTACCACTACAGAAATGACCACAAACATGCATGCATGCATTCTTGCTTTGCCAGAATTTATCTTACTTAAATAGGAAAACTAACAACTAGGCATTTTGTGCTATGAGTAGTCCAACTCCTGTAATATTCGACAGCTGTTACCTAGCACTGCATTGCAATCAGAGAGAGATATAAGATATTTTATCTCTGTGCCCTGTAATGTCACTGGAAGCATTGCCCTTCAAACCGGAACATGCTTGGAGGATAACTGACAAATGTGTGGTACTGCCCCAGGCAGACTCTGCAAAGAGTCCTATTACTGAGAGTAAAAAATTGTGTGAATGTGAGAAAAAGATGACCCTCCATTTGAAACCTCCGCAAGAAGAAGCTTTTAAACCAGCAAGTCCGAGCTGAAATGCTTTTCCCCACAAACAAGGCACCTGTCGAAGCCAGACCCTTCCCAGGATGACCCGACAATAATCAGTCAGCCTACAGACCACATAATACAATAATCAGTCTGATGACAGCAGATCATTGATAATAATAATCAGTTGGACAGCGGATCTCCCTTGATAATAATCAGTCAGATGACAACAGCTCATTTCTTTAAGATCAGTCAGCTGACTTAAGTGTATGGTTAAAACTTTATATTAGGCAGCCGATATAGAAATATCGCGTTTTTTGTACCGACTCCGTCTACCCGTCTCGGCGGCTGTCACGCTTTCTCTCCATTAGGCACGAAATGCCGAACTTGTATCTCCCGGCGGCGCCCCCACCCGGGACCTTGTCGTCGAGGGGCACTCGCACTTGCCGTCGCAACGCGAGTACGCTCCGAATGCTCCGATAGCACTTGACACCTTGACAGAGTGCTTGCAGTCGGTACGTGTGAGCCAGATAGTTTGATCTTAGCTAGAGCTTAGCATGAATTCTTTTTCAGGTATCATTTGTACCTATACTAATTAGCGAAAGTATGTTACTCTGTAGGTAAGTGAGGTTTTGAATTTCGGTTCCTCGCTCCGCGCTAACACAAAGTTACGTACGTACGTTAGGTAGTAGGGGCACCCACCGCCAGCTACTATAGTTCAGTTAGAAAAAAGAAAAAAATGTTTTAAGCTTTCGTCACACAGAGGCGGGAAAGCGATCGCGATGAAAAAATTGCCGTCCCGGATTTTTTTGTAATAAGTATTCGAATTTATATGCAACCTGACACACCGGCGCCGGCGCGGCCGGATCGCGCCCGCTTGTTATGTGTCAGGTTGTTTCGGTCTAAAGCAGGACCAATTCGCTAGCACTAGACAGCCTACAAGCCTTGATTATCGTGTTCACTCTCCAATCCTGGGCTACTCCAATTGTAGCGCCGATAATAGTGACACCTCAAAGCAATTCACCCACATAAATACCCAAAGTCTTTCGTGATTATGTTTTCTATGACCAGGATTGTGTTATGTATCATTATCTTAGTTAACTGATGTGCAATATCGATGCGGCCATTTGATGTTGTCCATTAACTCGCGTTTTCTAGCCCATTCCTTCTTGGTGTCTAAAATAAGTCCCTCGTGTTACTTAAATTTCAGGTGCCGCAACTGATCCTAGACGAAGCTATTGCCAACGGTAGAGGAGCCAATGTGAAGGTTTTGGTCACTGAACCAAGGCGCATTGCCGCGTCGTCACTAGCTGCCAGAGTTGCCGATGAAAGAGGAGAGAAATTAGGCGATTCCGTCGGATACTTCGTGAGACTTGAAGGGTCAGTAGACTTTAATCCTAAAACTTTTTTTAAAGTTTTACCTCCTTTGGCGCCTTAGGGAAAAATGATGAGACTACATTTTTACGATGCGCTCGTACACCGTCTAGACTAGAACATCCGACACCCTGAACCCTGAGGTTAGCTAGTCAACATTGTAGTTATAGATATAAATATGTAGTAGTATTATTAAATGAATGTCGCTTCCCCCGCCTACGAGTATATGTAGGCTGTTTCCTTTGTGCTGGTTGCCTGGAAGAGATTGCTCTCAGCAATAAGGCCGCCACTTGTGGCACTAGTTAATAAGTTATTTCTGTGTAATATTTTAATTTCTTTGTGTTGCAATAAAGTGTTTCTATCTATCTATCTATCTATCTATTGTAGTACACATTGTAACTTTGTAACTATTCTAAATTATCTATTCTAAGAGTGAAGACTGTTATTAGCACATGGAATAAAGAGAAGAAGTATGATGTATAACTTCTTGCATGCATCCACAAGTACACACAAAGTTTTTGAAGTGAAAACTTCTTTAGGCGCGCCTAGACAGATATTTCGTGGGTTGTGAGTTGGATTCTAGCGTCACGCTCGGGTATGATAAGAAATATTCGGGTAAACTCGGGACCATGGCTATTGGCCATTTAGAAATGCGTCAGCCAATGGCAAATGCTGTAAGGGCGTGGCCTCGGCATCATCCCATGGCCATCTAGAAATGCATCAGCCAATAGGAAATGCTGACGCATTTCTAGATGGCCATGCCATGATGCCGAGGCCACGCCCTCCGGTTACACACGTGTAGTTTCCAAAGTAAGCTATCAAATTCTGAGTTATAAGTTTTCACTTCTATCGGCAGTTCCTATGACTGCCAATTTTTTTAAGAACTATTCATACTCCCATATGATTTGTTGATTTGCGCGCGAAGCTGTTTCCCTCTTACTTTTAAGTGAACAGAAGTATGAGACAATCTATCCGCGCGCGCAAGTGGATGGGATATACATATTACATTACCCTTATGTGTTAGTTGTAAGTAATTTCCGTAACAATAAACAGATGGACCTGATAGGTATAATATATTTTTTCCGTCATCAATCTCAGCCTTCCTGTACCCATTGTTGGGTACTGCGTACGGCTCTCTTATATCTCCATCCATTGTCAATCGAGTAGAGTATTTCCGACGCGCTTTTAAAACCAAATAATTAAATTAGGTTCACAAGTTTACATGTACATATTACATTACCTTTATGTTATGAGGATACCCTTAGTTTTAAGTAATTTTTGTAAGAATAAACAGATGGGCCTGATAGGTATATTATATTTTTTTCCTTCATCATTATCAACCTTCCTGTACCCATTGTTGGGTACGGCGTACGGTTATATCTCCATCCAGTGTCAATCGAGTATTTTCGACTCGCTTTTAAAACCAAATAGGTAATTAAATTAGGTTCACAAGTTTACATACTAACAAATTTTTTTTCTGTTTTTAAATCTGCAATCAGTCCAAAGACTAAGCGGATGAGCTGTGGGTGCCTAACTTTAATTTAGATATAGGTGGCCGGCAAACAAGTTGACCCAAAATTGACGTGAAAGGGGAAAGTTCGCACACGTACACTTCCACCAAAGAGACCTTGAACACGTTTCTGCGTAGCCATGCGCAGCTAACTCCACTGGGTCAACTTGTTTGCCGGCACCTATACTACAATATAAATATTTAAGTTTGCTCTTAATCACATAGTTAAGATGAACTTTTGAATTTACAGAGTACAATGCAGAAACCGAGGTAGCATAATGTTCTGTACTACGGGAGTACTCCTGGTTGAGCTTGAACAGAACCAAGCTCTAAGTGGCTACAGCCACATTATTCTGGACGAAGTGCACGAACGAGACTGCCAGATCGACATGGCTATGGGTATGCTGAAACAGGTATATCTTAGTAACCTTACTTGATACTTATTGCAGGTACAGTGAGACGTTTTAGAGTAGAAATATAAAAAATAAAATCGGTTGTCTGTAAAGTTACTGACGATAGTTGAACGTGACAACTTCAACTCCAAGCCTTAAATGGAACGCCTCAGAGCGAGGTAACGCCGCATGACGTCATGTTTTTTCGTGCGTGCAGCCGACTTCATCGAATTATAAGACGTTGTCACGTCAAAATAGGAGGAGCTTATTGATTGTCCTCTTTTGTTCTGCGAAGAATGGGCAGGAGTAGTACAGATTAAAAAAATAATAGAAGTAAAAGTATAAATAGTAACAAACATGCATTTTTGTTTCAGATTCTTGTGAAACGCAAAGATCTGAAGTTAATCCTGATGAGCGCTACCATAGATGCTGAAACTCTCAGCAAGTACTATGACCATTGTCCAATGCTTCACATTGAAGGCTTAGCGTACCCAGTAAAAGATGTGTATTTGGAGGAGATTCTAGGAATGACCAAATTTAAACTGCAGTCAAGGCCCAATTTTGTACAGCAACCGAAACAATGGCACAAGTACGCCAATAAGAATAAATCTGCAGTCACTGAATCATCGAAAGATATACAGTACAAAGCTAGTATAGGTAAACATTTTCTTTATATTTAAATTGTAATATCGTGTCAGGTAGGTGCAAGGGCAGATCGTGGGGGATTTGGTCATGACCTAGTTGGACCAACGCACGCACGTGTGCCATGGTCTTGATATTTGAATACGACCCAGGGGAGGGTCTCTGGGGCCAAATCTGGATCCGCCCTTTAGCCAGTTGTCCCACCGCCGGCGAGAAAACGAGTAACTATCGACTTTTTTTTCGCTCAAGAAACGTCCGTCTAAACTCTAAATAAATGAGATGCATACAAAATGAAAGTTACGGCTGGTCTAGTCGGGAGAACGGCGCCTACCGATCCGGAGACCCCGGGTTCAAACCCCACACGCTCCACTGCCTTTTCGAAGTCATGTGCGTAATGCCGTTTACTCGAAACGGTGAAAGAAAACATCGTGAGGAAACCGACATGTACTTACCTTTCGAGGTCATGTGTCGTCCACCATCCCGCACTGGGCCAGCGTGGTGGATTATGGCCTTAATGCCCGGTTTACATTATTCCAGTCCAGCGATTGAATCCAGTGCTGGATTGCTTACTGGAAAAATGAAAACCGGCACTGAAAGCATAAATCCAGTGGCAATGCTTTTTAGTGCCGGTTCACAATTTTCCAGTAAGCAATCCAGCGCTGGATTCGATCGCTGGACTGGAATTATGTAAACCGGGTATAACTCTCTTCTTAGAGAGAAGGCCCCGAGTCCCAGCAGTGGGAACATTTAGTGGGTGTTGATGTTGTTACAAATAGTTCATCGCTGACTGTTCACACTGCTGGCGAGCACTTGCTTTACTAGTTCGTCGCTAAGCGACAAGAGCTATGTAAGAACACTCCCTCAGCGATACTCGCTAAGCGATTATAACTTCCGAAATTTCGAAATTAGGTCATTTCTCTACAGTGCGGATCTGAAAGATGCGAGTGATGCGAGTAACGCTCGCCTCACTCGCACACTGCCGGCGAGCACTCGCTTCACTAGACAAGAGCTATCAAAGATAACACTCGCTCAGGGATACTCGCTACTCGTTACTCGTTCATCTGCCTTAGTCAGGTGTACATTTAGGTGGGATATAATGAGTAATAGGAGAGGTACGAGGCAAGTCTTCAGCTTGCCTCAAATACCTACCCAAATTTTTGCAACAATTCTCGGAATAAGATGTTTGAGTGATGGATTTCAATTATTTGTTTAATATCGGATAGTACATGCATTGTTTTAGTGTAAAGGTAGCGGTTCGCGCAGCGACAGTGACTCGAGACCGAGACCGGAGACCGCGAGAGGCACTTGACACTATCTATACTAATATTATAAAGCTGAAGAGGTTTTTTGTTTGAACGCCGCTCAAACTCTGTTTGAGAGTGGCTATCGCGGTCTCCTGTCGCGGTGTCAGCGTGAACCTGAAGTTGTATACATTGACAATGCAACAATTCGACTCAAGAAGTCGTTGTAAAGTAGCTAGCACGCTAGCAGTGTGAAACAAGTTTAAGATTTTGTTTTATTTTTGGTAGTTGTAGTAGGTACTCTTTACAGAGTCCGACTTGGGAATTTCCCAGTAATAGTTACGTCGCATTGTTTTAGTATGGGCAAACATCTTGCTTAGGTACCATCAAAAGCAGATATTGCTCGTCCCATCACCTTAAATAATAATATAAAATAAAATGATAATAAGATAATCCATCAATTATTGATATTTCAGCATCATGGCTAGACCCTCTAAAACGTACTTTAGATCAAGACGTTGTCAATCAATTGTCGGACTGGAGAATCGAAGAACTAAACCTTGAACTAATTATGGAGCTTCTCAAGTACATTTGCGAAGGAGACCCTGGAGCTATATTAGTCTTTCTACCTGGAATCAACGATATAACCAAACTGATGAAAGAAATGACAAAGAGCAATAATTTCCCTCAGTCTTCTCATGACATCTACGCTTTACATTCGAAACTTCCCACTATTGACCAGAGGAGAATCTTCCAGAAACCTCCAAACAACGTACGGAAAATCATCTTAGCTACAAACATAGCGGAGACTTCGATAACTATTGACGATGTAGTTTATGTCGTTGACTGTGGTAAAATGAAATATAAAGGTTTAGATGTCGAGAAAAACTTTACTACTTTGCAAGCTGAGTGGATTTCGAAAGCAAACTTGAGACAAAGGTAAGACTTGAAATTCACTTGTGTAAAATGACAATATGCTAAAACATGATGTAATGCCATCATTACGCTAAATTATTTACAAAAACTACTAACCATATACATACTAAATGAATCGCGGATTTTAATGTTACTTTCTGAATTTAGGAACAAAGTTATGGTAAAATTAGGAAATAGCATGAATAAATCCTAAAATTAAACTCGTGGAAGATCTAAATTCAGATTTTGCTGTACCATTCCTGTGTTAAGTGACAACTATTATCTTTCAGACGTGGTCGCGCCGGCCGCTGTCAACCGGGCATATGTTACCATCTCATCACAACCTACCGAGCTGAAAACATACAAGACCGCTTATCGCCAGAAATTCAGAGAACCAACCTTTTGGAAGAGGTGCTAACTATCAAACGGCTCAGGCTGGGCAAAGCGGAGGATGCATTGAAAATGATGCCTGCCGTACCTTCCGAGAAAACGATCCAAACGGCTATCACCCACTTACAACAGTAAGTAAATTTGTGTCACGTGTTTTTCATGTTATTCATGGACTCTACTTTTGTGATAAGAACGTCTAGGCTGTGGACGTTGCCTGAGTGGGTTTTCTCCGATAATTACAATCTTTGCGTCTTCAAATCGAGAGTGAATCGGTTTCTTCTAGGTAAACACGCTCCATCGTAGACCGCATCGTCGCTTAACATCAGGCGAGATTGCGGTCAAGTGTAAAACTATAAAAGTAAAAAAAAAATATTGAAAACTTATTCAATCAGTGAAATTCTATCCGAAATGAATCCATCATTTTGTGGTTTAGCCATTATGTTAGGGATACATTTTTATCTTTTACTCGCCTTGCGGTAGTCAAACAAGATGTAGTTCATGTAACAAGTAATCGTTGAGAACGGTAAGTATGAGACTATGTTGAGTTGAAGTATCGTCTACAATCTACAGAACTATATGCGTAATTACACTTAGTAGAAAGATTAGGTTAGTAGGGCCTGAAGCCTTGTGCGCCAGCCCAAAATTTGGCACGTAGATACCAAGTGCCATAGGTCTCTTTATGTAAAAAATATCCTTTAAGTCCGAGCTACACGAAACACGAAGCTAGTTTTTTTAAGCTAGAAAAGCAAGCTAGAACTCCTAGCTTCGTGTAGACAACGCTTCGCAACGCTAGTTTTGTCTACACGAAGATAGAAGTACTGGCTTGCTAGCTTACTAACACTAGCATGCTATCCTGGCTTGAAAAACTAGTCTCGTATAGCTCGGGCATTACTCATGCGCTTGATGTCGACGTATAGTAAGGTTGTCGTAAAATCAATATTTCAGAATCGGTGCCCTAGACGAGAAGGAGACGCTGACGCCTCTGGGCTGGCATTTAGCGCGCCTACCGGTGCACCCGGCTGCCGGGAAACTACTAGTACTGGGGGCTTTGTTCGGGTGCCTCAACCGCGCCGCCAGCGTGGCCGCTGTCTGGGGCTTTAAGGACCCGTATCAAATGGTTATGCGTAAGTTATTATTTATTGATGTTCAAGGCTAGGCAAGGAACTTAGCCATGAAGCTAAATAAATCGATCATAATTTGAGTGCGGAACAGTGCAACCCGTCATACGACACAGTTTAGTTTGACCTATAAGACTTTTACACTGTTTAAATGATGTCATTTTTCTAACATCAACCATTGCGTCGTCATTTTAGAACTACTGTAGTTCACGGAAGGACCGTGATTGCCGATTAGTATTATATCTAAAACGCAAATACAACTTAAGCGATGATGCCTGAGTGGGTTTTTCCCGATGGTTACAATTTCGGTGTCTTCATATCGAGAGTGAATCGGTTTCTTCAAGGTGTTTACCTTGAAGTATAAAACGCTCCATCGTAGACCGCATCATCGCTTAACATCAGGTGAGATGGTGGTCAAGTGTAAATCTAAACAAGTAAAAAAAAGATAGCGCAGAATCGCAACGAGTCTTGAAATAGGTAAATGTTTTTTAGGAAAATATATTATACCTACACAATTTGGATATTACCATTATTACCCATCGGGAATATGCTACATGATTTGCATTTTGCTTGCTACCATGATACGCAACACAGTCTGGTTTTTCGACTCCTCTATATACTGCCCGACAGTTATCAGTGCTGCGAAAGATTTGGTTCGCCATAACGTAATTAAATACAAGCGATTCGCCCCGGCTTCGACCGTGGTACGTAAAATATAGCCTATAGCACTCAAGGATCACGTACATATCCAACGGTAAAAAAAATTAAAATCGATCCAGTAGTTCCTGAGATTACCACGTTCAGGCAAAAAAAATGGTTGTCTGTAAAGTCGGGTTACTGACGTTAGTTGAACGTGACAACTTCAACTACGCCTTAGAGCGAGGTAACGCCGGCGGCGAGGTAACGGCGTTAACGGCACATGACGTCATGTTTTGCGAGCGTGCAGCCGGCTTAATCGAATTATAGATAGATAAACTCTTTATTGCACTTAATAAAACAAACAACTTAAAAAAACAATCTTAAAATATAGTAGCAAATGGCGACCTTATCGCTAAAAGCGATCTCTTCCAGGCAACCGTGGGATGGAAAAAAAAAAATTTAAAGACGGGAGTAATCAAATAAAGAGTAATTTGATACCTTACTACATAATTAAAATAGGATACTAATTATTGATTAAAATAAAATAAGACGTTATAAGACGTTGTCACGTCAAAAACCTCTTTAGCTTTATTAATATTAGTATGGATACTGAAGTTTTCAGTACTTAGGTATACATATTTTAGTTATATCTAATTAGTTTAGCGTTTTCTTGGCTGATAGTAAGAATGTAATCCGCACTACCATCGCATCGGACGTACATTAATTAGTATCTAACGTAAACAAATTGTTTTAACGCGAATAAACTGCGTTTGATCACTTGCTTGATAGTTTTCCTTAATTTCGATTAACGATGTGGTCGAAAATTAAACTCTGAGTCTCAGAAAATTCACTCTGACCCCCTGACCGTACTTACCTCTGAGCAAAAGTGTTTATCAGTAAATTTTCCACAGACAAAGAGGCTCAAGTGGACAATTCAAGGCGCGAATTCGCATTGGGTGAGCCTAGTGACCACGTCGGTATGTCCGAGGCAATCATTCAGTGGGAGCGCAGTGGCGAAAACCGCTCATTCGCTTACCACAACTTCCTATCGAACAATACGTGTGAAATGCTGTCGGCCATGAAGAAACAGTTTGCCAGTAACCTGAAACAGATGGGTTTCTTGGCTCAAGCCGATATAGAATCTCGTTGGGAGAACAGGAACAATAATAACTTGAGCTTGTTTAAAGCTGTCATTGCGGCCGCTTTGTATCCTAACATAGCTACCGTGAGGTGAGGTACTTTTTAAAAATATTTTTCATTTTGTGTATAAAATGTGGTTAGGTTAGGGCATTATCTGTTGGGAAATTCGGTGATTTGTCGTACCCATGCTAGAGTCTCTCGAAATGGACGTTCGAAGTTCATCATTCGCCTACCCTTATCCCACTTTAGGCAGTGCATCCTCACTCGCTCAAGGTCGCGCGGTTTTAGCCTACCGCTAGACCGTTCCTTCCAGGAAACAAGTGATAGTCGGTTGTCGGACGCACGGCTGAGCGCTCGCGCAAAACGTTTCCCGCGCATATTGTTATTAGATATGTCGTAAACCCTCCGCGCTAGACAGGGACAGAGCTATGCGTTAGCAGAGAGAGTTGAAAATCGCGACAGATATTGAGCGCTAATGCGAGCTGAATTGAACTTTGTTGTGTCCCAGCAAGAGTCGCTATTTATATAATTGTTTTAGGTAAGTGAGGCTTCTGTACTAATATTTATTCTGTGCTTTAGGTGGGATCGGTACAACATGTACGTTTCTTCCATTCATCTCTGTCATTCGTCAGATCTAAGCTCACTCCTTTCCTAATCATATCGTCTTTCACACAATCCATCCACGCTTTTTTTGGTCGACCTCTCCCATGGCATCCATCTACATTCATATTCAAAACTCTTCGAAGCTAAAACCATAAAAAGACTTAAGACTTAAACAACATCTAGGTTGGTTCCGTTTTCCGTTTAACTGTGGTATCATTGACAAATAGCAGCTTCCTCTCACAGATCCAGAGGCTCATTATTTTATAGTCTGATCAGAAAAGTAAGATAGAAGAAAGACTTGCAAAATATTTTTAGAATAAATAAAAGCTTAATAAAATTAGATAGAAACGCAGAATTGTGTTAGGCTGAGCAGCGATTTGTTTCCCTAGTGATAAATATAAATATTGGTGGACAATTTGTAGTTTACTCTGTGCTGTAGCAAGTTAAAGAGATGAAAGGCGAGTCATAACTGTCGCAGAAAAGCTAACTGTTGATGGCAGTGATTTTCTAAGAGTTGAGGTTAGGGACGATTGCCAAAACTTTTGTCTGTGACTTCTTAGAGCTACGATATACACAATTATTTATATGTTAGGCAGCTGGTGGGGACTCCGAAAAATTTGCTGTTGTTCGACATTAGACACTCTGTGTTTCGCGACTAATTAGGAAAAACTTTCATAAGGTGTACAGCATTTAGGTTGTATTTCTATTATTCATTCATTTGCAGATGGATACACCCACGCAACATAAACAAGCCAATGCGGATCAAGGCTTTTACTCCCGAAGACGGGAAGGTTTCTATACATCCCAGCAGTGTAATGGCGACGAAGATGGGCCGACCCAATGCACCCCAAACCACGCCTATCTGCAAGAACCACGGTGCCAATTGGCTTGTCTACTGGTTAAAGCAGAAATCCTCGGAACTATTCCTGCTGGACGTTACTTGCGTCTACACTTTGCCGCTCTTGTTCTTTGGAGATCTGAAATTTAGTCGAGGTTAGTTGCCAAAGTACCCTCTAAAAAATGTTTCTGGAATTCTCTTTGTAGAGGAGTTTGTCCTGGGAGAGTGCTACATCTATACCTCATTCCAAATCTCTGTGAATAAAAGGTAAACAAATCGATGTCACTCAAAATATGACAGACCAGCATTTCTCAACCATTGTTTTACAAGATAGTTTGTAGTACCTTTCATTGCTTGCCCTTTTAAATTTTCGCCGCATAAAAAGGCTAAATATATATGTATGCATATCATAAACACCCAAATAAATGTTCCCACTGCTGCTGGGACTTGGAACAATCAACACATTGCCGCTGTAAAAAATCGTCAGGCACAAGAATCTGCAATTGCTGAACATTTGATTGATGCTAAAACTGGTCATTGGATCGAGATCCACGACCCGAAGGTTCTATCTACCGAATGTCATTACTACGCAAGAATGGTTCGGGAAGCATTGGAAAATAAAAAACATAGGTAGATATATATTTCAACTACGACGCGATGACCACGATGTCAATAACCGAAAACTAACCAGTTTACGGTTATCGGCGTCGCGAAATCCTCTAATAAATAAATGTGTGCATAGCGCACTTAGTTTGGAGAAACCTGGTGATATGGTTAGTCTTGTGTGTAGTGTTAGTCACCGTGCAATTTTTGAAGCCCAAATGAGGGTAGATGGAGATTTCCTCTCATTTCATAATGAGAATATGGCGGGCATACGTACATTTATTTCCCCCACGTAAAAAAAGGAAAGGCAAAGCATTTGAGTTCGGAGAAGAATGTAACACTAGAAGAAAAGTAATTTAGATGTTTCCTTATGTGAAAACGTTCCTTTTATTTTTAACAATAATTAAATAAGACTGGCCTCGTGGCTTAGTTGGTAGTAGCTCTACCTGCGAAGCCGAGGGTCGTGGGTTCGATTCCCACCCAGTGCAAATATTTGTGTGATGAATTCAAATGTTTGCACTGTGTCTGGGTGTTTCTATGTATAATAAAAATTTATTTCAAACTATATAAGTATTATATCAGCTATCTGGCCGCCATCACACAAGCTTTGCTTAGTTTGGGGTCAGATGGTATTGTGTGTAAATTGTCCACCAGTATTTATTTATAAAAAAAATATCTCGTTCGAATTGTCCTCGTACTACCCAAAACTGATCATTACACTATGACGTAATATTCTGTAAACACATACAAAAGTTTCGATCAAAATAACACAAAATGTATGTCATTTTAGAGTGAAAACTATACATGCTTTTGATAGTAAACAGCGTAATGTGGAACACGTATTTAGAGGTTTGCGATTTTCTCTCAACTCGTTACGACACAAGAAACCTTTTTCTCGGAGTTCTTTAGTCATACTCTTACTCTTTTATTGATAACGAGTAGTTGCATGTCATATTCAAGGTATTCAAATATTACCAATACAAGTCAATAATTTAAAAAAAAGTAGACGTCAATTTAAAATCCCATTACAATAAAAATCAAATTACATTATAATTAAAAATTCTAAATTAATGACAAAAATAAATAGAGTAAAATTAATCCATACTGGAATATAATGGAAATGGGCATTTTCACAATATGGGCATGATGGGCAATATGAGACGTACTTCTTAGCATTCCATGGATTCACCGTGCGGGTGCCGGGTCCATCGTGTGGCAGAGAGAGAAATCTCGAATAGACCCCAAGACTTGTGACTCGGGCTGTAGGTTTAAAAGGGGCCCCTTACATTGACGTACGTCAACACTCACCTTCACTACTCGTATTTCTCTCCCTGCCCAGCCAAATCCGATATGATCCTACTAGTGCAGCTTTAGATACTCGTTCTAGTATAGAACTTACTGCACTTCTGGACAATCCAAGGTCTTTAAGCAGGTTATAGAGAGATTTTGCTGGTATACCTCTCGCTCCTACTTCTACAGCGTATAAATTAACTACATAGCCATTTTTTGTTAATTCATTTTGTAGGTCGTAATACTTATTTTGTTTCATCACGTGGTCTTTAGGTATATTAGTTTCCCACGGTATGGTAAGTTCTACCAGGACTATGCGTTTCGTAGCCCTAGAAAAAAGGAAAATGTCCGGTCTGGATGACGAAACACCCACATCCTCTGGGATTTTGTAGTGCTTTTCATACGTATGTTAGAAAAATAGGCGCGTACTTAATAAGAATAATTTGATGAAAAGAAGTATAAATGTCTTGAATGCAACATTGAGAGTTTGAGAAACACAGATCAAATTGCTAGTACTTAAAATCATATTTCTATCATCCTACCATTACTTTATATAACTTTTAAAATAAGATAGTATAGAATTATTTGATCAATACAAATCTAAGTATATGGTATTTAAGATCGCAATAAAGTCGAATTCTATTTGTGAAAAATATTTTAAGGCTATTTCATAAAAATACTAAGATTAAACGATGTTTATGTTATGGTATCACCTTTGTTTTGGTTTGTTTTGGTTTTCTACACAGCTTATTGGAATGCACTATATGTCATGTTCAAAATAAAATATAGTGCTGAGCAGGCTCTTTTTATTTCTCGTCTCATCATTATATCTTAGTAAAAATATCTCAAAAGTTACTGCAAAACTAGAACATCCACAACAAGAAACTTAAATTTAATATTTAGTAATAATTCAGTTGAGTTACTACAGCTAAGTATTATTACATTTACGGCAACTAATCTTTTTTTTTGCAGCGGAAAGACCAGATGATTGTTTGATTTCAATATCATCGCTAAAGGTGTGTTGCAAGAAAGAAACGGCACAACTTTTATATCATCTGAGATCTTTGTTGGACCAAGTGCTAACGTCCAAAATATCTTATTTGGAACGTCATCAGTCATTGAAGAACTTTGAGTTTGATCAAGAAGTTTTGAGGTTAGTATTTGTAGTCTTAATGATGAGTTAAAAGATGCCTAGATTGCCTAGTGATATTAGTTAGCGAGAACAGTGCCTATGCCATTTACAGAGCTGTGCTCAAGAGACTAAAAATTTTTGCCATGGTAAGACTCTAAGACTCTTTGCTGAGTGCGCCTGGGGGAAGTACCACACCTTTGTCAGTTATTCTACCTCCAAAGAGCAATGTGCAAACATCACTATGTTCCGGTTTTGAAGGGCAATGTTTCCAGAGAAATTACAGAAAACATCTTAGTTTATCTCAGCGACGAGCGCAATCCAGTGCGGTAGATAGTGATTTGGAGTCTTCATGTTCAGCTGTATGAACACGCGGGAGTGACTGACACAGGTGTGTAATGTTGCTCTATGCAAAAAAAAATATTTTCGGGCGGTGTGTCGCTGTTTAGAGAACCAATTTCAGTTAGTTCATCCTATAAAAGTCATAATGTAACAGATGGTGGCTTTGAAAAAATCGACCATCCTGAAATAATGTTATTTACCCCGTGGTGGCACAGTGACTAGAAGGTCTACCGCGTAACTGTCTTAGCTTTGATATTGCTCTCTCTTTTATTTTCACTTGAAATTGTAGAGACAGTACTCGTAATAGCAAAGCCAAAGCCGATTTAGTTTGGAGGCAGAAGGGCAGAACGTATTTTTATAATCGTGAGTTCTGGTGGAGGCGGCCATCTTGAATCGATATTAACCAAACGTAGCTAAAAAACACTACAAGAAAACTTTTAATTTTAACTGAAACTTTTAATTGAAAAAAAATCTACCAAAAAACACCCTTTTTTACGTCGGGGTTAAAAATGAGAAAGTTTTGCTTATCTGATGTCGTTAGATTATAATCTGACAGTGTTGACAATTTTACAGTTACATAGACATTAATTAGAAAAGAACTTTGAAGTGGACTTAAGCCTAAACAAAGAATATTTTACAGCGCTGTTATCGACCTGATTACTGCGGAGGACGAAGGAACGCAATATCTAGGCGATGATGATGATGAAGACTATGAAACAATCCCTCGAGAAGAAGACGCGGGCAGTCATCAGCAATAATCGTGTTATAGAGTTGTTGTAATGCCAGTTAGGCTAATTTTCAGAAGATCTGTCCAAAGAATAAGAACATTCTCAATTCAACTTCACTTTTTTTTAAGTTACCTGTGCGAGTTGTCCTCAGATGACCTCCCAAATATTGGGCTAACACAGAACGTGCAGGTCCTACTAATATTCCTAACTAAACTTATGCACTTAAAAACATTCAATTTCACCATGTTAATTGTCTCTATCAGGAGCTAGAACAGTAGGAATATGTGGAATTGCGTGAGTGAAGTACGAATACTTCACTCACGAATACTTGTGTTATCGTCACGTAATGGTAGCAGATGTTCGGGAAAAATGGCTTCCTTTCACGTTTGCTAAAGATACTTTATTAATAGTATTAGAGCGATTATAATGTAGACGTTACGTAGGCGTACTTTGCTCACAATCTAAAATTGAAACGTTTGAAACGAGATTGCTCTAAGAAATTTTACTGTGCCTAGTGGTTACTCTAGTTCCTAAATGAGAGCGAAAGAGAGTTCCAAGCGAGACAAAAATCTACTTGACCTCTAAAATCGCTAGCGGCGTGATATGCTGTGGTTCTACTTATTTTGGTTGTTCACAACAAATAGTAATAGGTAAAAACGTCGGCGTTCACCGCTATGTGCAACCGACTATAACGGAAAGAGTGAGCTCACTCTTCTCAATGAAGATATAATTCCGTGCGCCTGAAGATTGGTTTATATCGATGGGAATGGTGTCAATGCCGGTTGGGCTGATTATCGTTTAGTTACCTACATTCGTAAAACTTACATTTCTTTTTTGGTGTGGCTAGGTACTCGTACTTACATTTTATAATTCCCCATTTACTGTTACGCATCATTAGGTACTTCGTCAAAATAAGTTAACAAAAATATGTATCAGTAATAATGGTTTTATATATTCTTAAAAAATATAAAATTCGAAAAAAAGGCGAATACCCAATTAACGTTGACAGAACTTTGCACTTGGATAAAATGAGCCGTTTTTAGAATGGTAGGTAACAGAAGGGTGAAAAATATGTAAAAATATTAACATTGTTGTATTTTGACAAGCCTACTAAAAATGAAGCATTAACGCCACCAGTGGCGCAATCTGACTGTTTTTGGCAACTTCTTGCATATATATGCGTTCTGAAAAAGCGCCTTACGCGGCTTACGCCTATCTATATATATAAAAGCGAAAGGTCACTCATCAAGGAATCTCAGAAACTACAAATGCTAGGAATCTGAAATTTTGCATGCAAATCCCTTTTAGCACGTATGCGCCCGCTAAGACGGGGTTTTACGAAATTCAACCCCTAAGAGGGTGAAACAAGGGATGAACGGTTGTATGAAACTTCGTAATTTTTAAAGTTATCAAATTTTGTATCTAGACACTTGACACGAGGCAAACGAATTTTTGTTCTATCAATTTTATAATTTCAAACTGTACGGGGGTGAAATTGGGGATGAATATCAACATGGAAGTTCCCAACCGTTGAAAATAAAACAATGAAACTCTGTATATTATGTACTTAACATGATGAAATTGGAGTTGAAATGTGGGTCGAATGTCTCTTACGCTTTCAGATCTAACCAACTAAACCGATTTTGATGAAATTGTCTACAATTGTTTTATTATAAGCTATTTTTAGTAACCGTAAATGTGTCTGGGTATAAAAATAGTTACTGCCTGAGTTACCTTAGTATTTATTTCGCGCGAACAAAGTCGCGGGTAACAGCTAGTACCATCTAATTCAGGGGCCACGCGCGGCCCGCGAGAGGGTTAAATAAGATTTTTTTAAATAATTTGTTCCCGGCTTACATGATATATATTCTATAAATTAAAATTTTACAAATTGCACAAATTAATTTATACAGCTACCTATACAAATAAATACTTAAATTAATTCGCTACTTATGTTATCGCAAACGCATTTTTTTTGCAGGGGGTGTTTACCTGTTTACAAAATTTCCAAAGTGTGGCTCGCTTTTATCTACTTTACTAGCTGTTACCCGCGACTTCGTCCGCGCGAAATAAATACTGAGGTAACTCAGGCAATAACTAATTTTACACCCAGACACATTTACTAAAATCAGCTCATAATAAAACAATTTCATCAAAATCGGTTTACTTGTTTAGGTGTGAAAGCGAAAGAGACATTCGTCCCCCATTTCAACTTCAATTTCATCCCCATACAGTTCGAAATTACAAAATTGCTAGAACAAACATTTATTGGCTTCGTGCCAAGTGCCTCTGCCTATATAAAGAGTTTCATAGTTTTATCTTCAACAAATGGAAGCTTCCATGTATACTTTCATCCCCCATTTCAATCCCAATATCATCCCTATATAGTTCGAAATCACAAAATTTCTAGAAAAAAATATTCGTTTGCTTTGTGTCAAGTGTCTATTATATTCAGAGTTTCATGGTTTTATCTTCAACAGTTGGGATCTTCCATGTTGACATTCAACCCCCATTTCAACCCCAATTTCACCCCCGTACGTTTCGAAATTATAAAATTGCTAGAACTAACATTCGTTTGCTTCGTGTCAAGTGTCTATTTACAGAGTATCATGGTTTTATCTTCAACGGTTGGGAATGTTCATATTGACATTCATCCCTCATTTCAACCCCAATTTTACCCCCGTACAGTTCGAAATTATGAAATTGATGGAACAAACATTCGTTTGCTTCGTGTCAAGTGTCTATATACAGAGTTTCATGGTTTTATATCTAACAGTTCGGAACTTCCATATTGACATTCATCCCCCATTTCAACCTCAACTTCATCCCCGTACAGTTAAAAATTGATGGAACAAACATTCTTTTGCTTCGTGTCAAGTGTCTATTTACAGAGTTTCATGGTTTTATCTTCAACGGTTGGGAATTTCCATATTGACATTCATCCCTCATTTCAACCCCAATTTTACCCCCGTACAGTTCGAAATTATGAAATTGATGGAACAAACATTCGTTTGCTTCGTGTCAAGTGTCTATATACAGAGTTTCATGGTTTTATATTTAACAGTTGGGAACTTCCATATTGACATTCATCCCCCATTTCAACCTCAATTTCATCCCCGTACAGTTAAAAATTGATGGAACAAACATTCTTTTGCTTCGTGTCAAGTGTCTATATACAGAGTTTCATGGTTTTATCTTCAACGGTTGGGAATTTCCATATTGACATTCATCCCTCATTTCAACCCCAATTTCATCCCCGTACAGTTCAAAATTACAAAATTGATGGAACAAACATTTGTTTGCTTCGTGTCAAGTGTCTATATACAGAGTTTTATGGTTTTATATTCAACGGTTGGGAACTTCCATGTTGACATTCATCCCTCATTTCAACCCCGATTTCACCCCCGTACAGTTCGAAATTACGAAATTGATGGAACAAACATTCGTTTGCTTCGTGTCAAGTGTATATACAGAGTTTCATGGTTTTATCTTCAACGGTTGGGAATTTCCATATTGACATTCATCCCTCATTTCAACCCCAATTTTACCCCCGTACAGTTCGAAATTACGAAATAGATGGAACAAACATTCGTTTGCTTCGTGTCAAGTGTCTATATACAGAGTTTCATGGTTTTATCTCCAACAGTTGGGAATTTCCATATTGACATTTATCCCTCATTTCAACCCCAATTTCACCCCCGTACAGTTCGAAATTACAAAATTGATAGAACATGCATTTAATTGCTTCGTGTCAAGTGTCTAGATACAAAATTTGATAACTTTGAAAATCACGTTTCATACAAAATTTTCATACAACCGTTCATCCCTTGTTCACCCTCTTAGGGGTTGAATTTCGCAAAACCCTGTCTTAGCGAGCGCCTACGTGCTAAAAGGGACCTCCATGCAAAATTTCAGATTCCTAGCATTTGTAGTTTCTGAGATTCCTTGATGAGTGACCTTTCGCTTTTATATATATAGATTCACCATGTGGCCTATGGCTCCCGAAACGTTGACGACCCCTGCTCTCAGGGCCGGATTTAGGGGAGGACAAACGGGGCGTCCGCCCCGGGGCCTCCACAACACACTTCGGGAAAAAAATCAAATTTCAACAGTAAACACCTTTTATGTTAACCATTTGTAGTCCAGGTTTTTACTTGAGAAAACTTAACCTAGGGGGGGGGGGTTGTATTACAACGTTCCCAACGAAGCTCTGCCCCGGGGCCTCCACACCTAAATCCGGCCATGCCTGCTCTAAATGGTTTCGTTAAAATGGTCGATAAATGTAATATCTCCAAGATAATTGTAATTGTAAGTGATCTCTAATTGTCTTGTAATTGTGTATTCATAATTCATAGGTGTATAATTTATGATTATCAATGAAGATGTATTTAAAAATAGATACATACCTGGGTAGCGATTCTAAATGCGATTCCGAATGGTTCCGAATCGGAATCACGATCCCTGTCTCTGTCTTGCTAAACAGTTAAGACTAAGACCGAGAGATGAGATTCCGGGTCGGATGCAACCGAATGGATTAAAAATCGCTACCCTGGTTATTTTTTAATTTCCTTATTTTTTTATCTGTTAAAAAATGTATAATTTATTATTACCAAAGGGATTTTTTTGCTATTCAATGGCAACATTTTTCTGTTTTTGTTGGAGTTGTTGACTTTTTGTTGTGAAAATTGCTTTTATTTGTATTCATAATTATTTGATTCTGAAATATCTCAAGTTCTAGATTGAAAAGTTTATACGTACCTATATTTGTAGCTACAATGTTAAGTTCAACAGTAAGTAAAATGAGGTTATGTTTACTAAAAAAAGTTTTAAGTTTTATTCGCGTAGCACACAGTAAATTAGTAAGTTCTAATTAAAAAACTGTAATACTTATAGTAAAGTTAAGATAAGTTACAAGTAAAGATTTTTTTACAGAAAAACTTATCAAGGCCTTTTTATGTTATAACCCGAGCAATGCACAGTCAGTACCTGATTACAAATGAAAGAAATGGCACCAGAGATATTATTTTGAATCATGAAAAAACTAAGTGAGTATGCAAGACTTCTCGTTAGTGTTCAGACACTAGACTGAGCCCTAAATAAAATAGGACATTGTACAGTAGAAAAATTGTAGAAAAGTTCCTCCCACTAGATGGACAGATGACCTCACAAAGGTCGCTGGAAACCACTGATAGCAGGTTGCAGAAATCTAGGGGGGAGGCCAATGTTCAGCAGTGGACGTCTTGCGGCTGATGATGAGAGAAAAATTCTGTATAATGTACTTAATTGCTTGAAAAAAGCTTGTTCTACTTTTATCTCCTTATTTAGAGCAAGTAGTGCTTTAGTGGACCTATAAGGTAAACAATGTTTTTAAGTTATCATCATTGTTCACTACCGTAGTATGATTAATTATGGGATATTTACTGTGGTCATATTGTGGTGTGAGTTCCTGACATTTCAATACATCTTCACATGTGATAAACTAAACACAGTGCATGAAAATACATTGAAATTCTGGTGACACACTTCACACTATAATCACAGCAAATACTCTGCAAGCAACAATATGTACCTTTAGTACTAATATTGTAACATAAACGAATAGGAACTAGGTACCTAATATAATTGTGCTGATTTCATAGGATGTTGTCAAAGAATTATGTAAATCATAATGCTTTATGGAACATTCATTTTGTATATACTTTCTTCTATAAAACTCTTAATCTTTACTATATTTTACTTTTTGAGATTTAGACAAAAAAAGTCAAAAACAAGGTAATATTGCACCATCAAACATAAGTGAACAACTACTGTCCACACTTATGGAGAATTTGACACATATTTTGTACTGTTGTTACCATCAAAACATATTAATTTACTACATTAGTGAGTAAATTCTAAATACACTTTAACATCAGTTTTGCACTGAATAAAGTCTAGTTTTGATCTGTTCATTGCTGTTCCTCACTGTAATGAAACAAGATAAACACTTTTTATAGAAATTCTCTATCCTTGGACATGATGAGCCATCTGATAGAAGCAATAAATTCCAACAAAGATGATGTCTCTTTGAGAGCCATAGTTCTATCAGCCAATGGAAATGTGTTTTCTGCTGGACATAATTTGAAGGAATTGGTAAGTAATTATATAAGCAGATCAACAATTTGAGTATTAAACTAAAAATATGACTTCGTACTAAGTTTAAAGAAAGGATGTGTATATAGATGTCGGCATTTTCCTGGTAAACAAGATTATGATATTATATTGCCATTATTATTATGATATTGCCATCTTATATAGAAAAAGCTCTCTTGGATGAAGTATGCTTACCTCTTTCGTTAAAGTTACAACAGTATGGGTCTTCTGAGGGGCCATCCATGAATTAGGTTTTTTTCTATAGTATAGAGTGACGAGACAAGCAAGACATGCCTGCCCATAACAGCACAGTGACACGCAGCTATTGGAGCATGAAGAGTCCAAATCGTAACCTAGCACTGCACTGCGCTCGTCACCCAGTGATAAAAGATATTTTATCTCTATGACCTGTAATTTCACTGGAAACATTGCCCTTCAAACTGGAACACAATGGCGTTTTCACATACTGTTTGGTGGTATAATAATTGTAGAATTACCCTTCCCCCGCCCCTTGTCACACTCCATCGACCCGTCGACATCGACCTGTGACGTAATTTATGGATGACCCTACTTGTATTTGAGAAACACTGACTTGATGACCACAACATGTCCTACAGCAAAACTTTAAACAATAAACAATTAAATAAGTGAAATTAGGGTTTTTACTGTTTTTTTTCTCGTAACAATGAAGGACTCCAGAACAAAGCTAGAGTCTTCTATGGAAACTCAGGACTGTTCCATATGTTTTCAAAACTCTCCGGACAATTTTTCTCGGGACTCTTTATTTCGAACCAAATTACTATAGATACCCCCGAATCATGCTCCACCGGTGCCAAATTGACCATCGCATCGGTACGTCGAAGTGTTAAGGTGTTTGTATGAAAACGCCACCATGTCAGTCCGTCTCCAAGACCAGAACTCGAAACCGATCCTACTGCAGCGAAGTGTGAGACAGGGGGATGTAATATCCCCGAAACTGTTCACCGCTGCACTGGAAGACGTCTTCAAACTTATGGACTGGAACGGACACGGCATCAATCAATGGCGAGTACATCACCAACCTCCGATTTGCCGATGACATTGTAATCATGGCTGAAACCCTGGACGACTTAAGCAGGATGCTGAATGATCTCAGTAGAGCCTCCGAAAAAGTGGGTCTAAAAATGAACATGGACAAGACGAAAATCATGTTGAACAACCATGTTACACCCACTCCTTTAAAAGTAGGAGACTCTACGCTCGAAGTTGTTGTTGTTCTCTACGGTCCAGTTGGGTTGATCCAACTTTGAGAAAGAGATCGCTCGTTGAATCCAACTTGGATGGGCAACGTTCGGGAAGTTACGTAATATCTTCTCATCCAAACTACCGCAGTGTCTCAAGACGAAAATGTTTGACCAGTGCGTGTTGCTAGTGATGACATATGGAACAGAGACGTGGTCGCTTACTATGTGTCTCGTAAGAAAGGTCAAAGTTACCCAAAGGGCAATGGAAAGAGCTATGCTGAGAGTTTCCCTGCGTGATAGAATCAGAAATGAGGAAATCCGCAGGAGAACCAAAGTAACCGACATAGCTTACCAAGTTGGCAAAGTTAATTGGCAATGGGCGGGGCACATAGCTCGCAGAACTGACGGACGTTGGGGCGGAAAGGATCTTGAGTGGCGACCACGGACCGGAAAACGCAGCGTTGGCAGGCCCTCCCACAAGATGGTCCGACAATCTGGTGAAGATCGCCGGAAATCGTTGGATGCGGGCGGCGCAAAACCGGTCTTTGTGAAGATCTTTGGGGGAGGCCTTCGTCCAGCAGTGGACATCATTCGGCTGATATGATGATGTTGACTAGAAGGGAAAGTTGCTTGCTTACACGTAATTTATCAGAGTTCAATAACATATTTATCAAGTGGTAAGAACTAAAATTTCCTGTGTAAGGTAGTTTATTATCTATTTATTGGTAAAACTGCCAAACGACTACCGTGCACTGTAGGTACTTTGTCATTCACAAAGTGTGTGACAATGATTTATGGATTTCGGCTTTTCGGCGCTATGTGGTTTGTGCAAATAAACGAAATCTTACTATGAAAACCAACGTGGTTGTTACAGATTTTTTTATTCATTCGCGGGTTATTCACGTGTGATATGGTCGGTATAGTTGAAGGCCAATAAATGAGAAACGATTGCGTGCTAACTCCCTTTTGGAAAAGGGCGCCAGATGCGCCTGAAACTTAATTCGGATTCGATAATATTATCTACTCTATAGTCGAACTGGACCGACCATAACACTATTTTAAGAATAATATGAAACCGAATTTTTCAGCAATCAAGCACAGGTGTAGATCAACACAAGTTGATATTCACCAAGGCAACAGAACTAATGAAGTCTATTGTACTCAGTCCAGTACCAGTTATAGCCAAGGTAAAGAAAACCGTGTAAATAACTATTATCACCACTTAGTGAAAAGATAAGAAAAAATGTAAACGTAATAGATAAGTACGTTTTATGCATTGATAGTCTTATGGTTCAAAATACTGTTGGATTATTTAAATTTAGTGTTTCCTTTTGTAAATTTAGTGGACTATTAACATCATCATCTCACTTTTCGGAGATATTACGAGCTTTGGTTTTGGTAGGTAAATACAGTTTTTTTAATTTTCACAATTTGAACTCACACGAAAACATTACCTACACAGGTACCTAAACGACGAAGTAATTGAATAATAATTTAGATCGGGATTAAGTCCTGTGTACTAATGTTTGTAGAGTGAGATTTGTATAACATAAGCAGCCCACTTTGTTGTCGATATTCTTGTGCGAAAAAGGCTTCAAAATCTTGAACATCGCCGCAAAATTGCTAGCCTATCGGTTTATTATCGGATACATTTTGGAGAGTGCGCGACTGATCTACATAACCTAATACCACCTTGCCTCTTTTTCTATCGGACTGCTCGTAGCTCGAGAAAGCAACATCGTTTCATGGTAGATGTTCCTAAGACACGAACAAAGAGGTTTGACTCTACATTTGTGATAAGAACGTCTAGGCTGTGGAATGAGCAACCAGAGTGGATTTTCCCCGATAGCATAGAATAGATAATACAGATAGTTATAATCTTGGTGTCTTCAAGTCGAGAGTGAATCGATTTCTTCTAGGTAAGCACGCTTCATCGTAGGCCGCATCGTCGCTTAACATCAGGCGAGATGGCGGTCAATAAAAAAAACTACGCGGGTAAAATCGTGGGGCACTACTAGTAAAGTCTTTTTTTACTCGATTTATTGTATTTCTACTCGTGACAATGACTCGTAATCCCCCCACCCCATGGGTAGGTAGGTATGTACTGTTAACTCAATAAATACGATTCATTATACCGATACCTAATTGAACGTATGTTTCAGGTAAATGGATTTGCTACAGCCGCAGGATGCCAACTAGTAGCAAGCTGTGATATGATCGTTTGTTCAGAGACCAGCAAATTCTCAACACCTGGGTAAAAACAAAACCTTACCGTAAATCGCAGTTCGTAAGGACTAATTCTTTAACATTTTTTTATTTAACTTTTGACATTTATTGTATTCTAATTTTGTAGGGCTAACTTCGGAATCTTTTGTTCGACGCCAGGCATCGCGGTCGGAAGATGTGTGCCCAAGTCTAGAGCGACTTATATGCTTTTCACAGGTAAACAGTTCTGCTAATCTGATGAGATGCTATCGGTTTAGCACTTTCGAGTAGTCTTGTTTATCTGTCTGAGATCACTATAGATTATTTTACTTTAATTGAACCAATATAGTATGTTATAATAGTCTGTAGAAGTAATAGGTGACTCGGGGAGGCCAACTAAAACGTGTACAAATAATAGTTGGACACGTGGTTTTATCGCCCTAATGAATGCAAATATTCACAAGGTTCAATAAAAATGTTGCCAAGTTGCCATACAGCATTGATCTACTGTGAATAATTCATCAAAAATTCTTTATTCATTTCAGGCGAGCCTTTATCAGCCAAAGAGGCGTACGAAAGTGGTCTGGTAACCAAAGTAGTACCCGCGACTGAATTAGATACAGAAGTAGAGAAAATAATTGAGAAAATTAAATTGAAAAGTCGCAGTGTTATCGCTCTTGGTAAAGAATTTTTCTATAAACAGATTGAGCTGGGCTTATTAGAAGCGTACAAACTGGGTGAAGATGTAATGGTGAATAATATTAATGCTAATGATGGGCAAGAAGGTATCAGGAGTTTTGTGGAAAAGAGGAAAGCGAATTGGAGTCACAAATAATTTAGTAGTACCTAAGTTACAAATAAATATGCAACATGTCGATAGAAAACTCTTTATTGTAACACAGACAAACAAAAATATTACAGTAATCATTAATGAACTGGCGGCCTCATTGCCGTAGAGCAGGAGTCTGCAACGTTTCAGGAGCCATGGGCCACTAAGGGAAAAAAGTAGATAAAAGCGGCCTCACCCAGTGCTTCTGGGAGTGGCTAATAATAATCACAAGTGCGCACTCATGAAACAACACTGCGCACTGAGTTCGCGATAAATAAATATTTGGCATTTGTAATGATCGTCGCGGGCCGCGCGTTGCCAACCCCTGCCGCAATCTCTCCAGGCAACCAACCTAAGAAGATCTCCTACATAAATATGGGTAAGTATATGAAAGGGAAACAATGAATGAAAATCCTTGTCTCTATCAATCACACCAAACAATCCGATTGCACTGTGAATCAGGGTACTGATCTATGAATTTAGAGTAAAAATGCATTTATATTTCGTTTCTAAGAATCAATACAGGGAATATGTAATAAAAGTTCATAGTTTTATTTACACCTATCCTTTATTTGACACTAACAATACACTTTATACCATGAAGCATAATGTTGAAGCGCACATGACACAAGGGCTATTTTAAAATTACTATTTGGCCAATATGAAATCTTACATTATTTACATTTCAATGCAAATGGAATATAATATTTCCAGACAAATGCTGATGATGAAAAAAAAAATTTTTTTCTTTTTCTACTGCATATTGAATTAATATAGGTACCTATGTCTGCAAAGGATATTTCTTTTGTAATAGAATAAATACACTAGAACTCGCGCAATTTGTGTAGTTTTTACTAAAATATCCCTCAGCGTGTTTGTCATAAAACGTTAACAAAAATGGCGGATTGACGACCAATCAGGACTCTTACCAGTCGAGTTATCGTTGTTTATAACGATCATAATCGGTTATGACCGTAATTATTTTTGGTCGCACGCCATATTTGTTTACGCCATCGAAAACAAAAGCAGTATATTCTCAACAGTTCTTGAATCGTAAAACATTAAGTCTTGCCTGTTCAGTATGGCTACTTGACAATACAACCCTGAGTTGATAAATAATTTTTGTATTATAGAAATAACAAACATTATACAGGTTCCAGCGGTATTCACCATAGATGGGACATAACTTTGATTCCCGTTCCATGTTTATTTGAAAACCAAAAACATTATAAGAATTAATTTCTTTTATATTAGCTATGAGTTAAGAATACATGAATACTAATTTGGAATTACATGATATCCACAAATATAAAATGCAGTTATTATTAACTTATCAACTAAATGCAAATATAATAATAACGATAAATACACCTTAGATTTTAAATGAATAATTTATGTTAGTTTCAATGCTCTGCTTCTTCAACCAAAGTGCTTAAATGTGTTATTGTCTCTAATGTTAACATTACAAATGTTACTTTTAAATATAATTATCTATTGTATCACATATAATTAAATAGAACCCCCTCTGTGTAACCAAGATATTTAAAATTGAATTTTTGAATTAATTTTTACAAAGCAATTGGCTTTGCAAATCGTGTAGGCAGAATTTTTTCATAAATGTGAGGCATTACGCATTACTGTTCTGTAAAAAATGTTGATACTTTACCTCTACTTTTACAGGTGTATACTAAATACTTTGTGGTTTTATATAGCAACAAATAACTTTTTTGGTTAAATTACAGAACACCATCTAGTCCTAGTCCCAAACAAAGAAAAGCCTGCTATGGAAGTATGGAACATATATGTATGTATTATTGTTAATACATATAAATATGTGCTACATACAAGCACCCAAACACCTACAAACATCCATGTTCATCACAAAAATATTAGTTCTTTGCAGGATTTAAACAACTTATACAATGTAAATGAAGTAGTGCCTCAAATTCAGTCATAAAAGTAGGAAATATTTTCAAAATGCTACATTTTTCGTACCCGTTACACAACTGAGGTGATAAATAATTACTGTGTATTTCAATTGTTGATTAGTTTACAAAACAACTAATTAATTACTGAATTAACCTATTAAGTAATCATAGGGCTAGTTTTTTCATAGATAAACTCTATTAGTTTTATTTTGAATAAGACTCATAAAAAGAAAGAAAATCAAAGTGTAGTTAGTGTGAAGAAGTGAAATATTACACTATAATAATAGGATTACAGATGGACACATAGTGAAAAATAAAGATTAAAGAATCTGCATAAAACAATTAATTAGAAATATATGCAAACACATATACCAACACAGTTAATAATTCAATTCATAAGGATGGACATTGCCTATTTGTATTTATTGCTTAGTGAATTGCACACTTACCCCACATTCACAATTTTTTATTGGTATATACTAACCTTAATACATTGTATATTTTTCACTGAAACAAAGTGTCAAATCTATAGTTGAAACAATGAAGTTACAAGGGCTAGTTGTGCATCAATTAAGTATAATTTAATATTAACATGTCTGCATTATCACCAATTCCATTTTCTTTACTTGACACTCTTTAAATATAAGAGTGGATTTAAAGACAAAAACCTCTTGCAATTTGTCAAATTACAGATATATATTGCTTAAAATTCAGTTTTTAACACCTGCTATTATACTTACATTAACTTAATAGAATAGCCATAGAACCCTCACATGTTATGGTATAACAAAATACCACAGAGTTTGAAAAAATACTTCCTTAAATCCACTCCAAAAGTCCAATTAATGCTGCCCACTTACTTATTTATTTAAAAGTGAAACAAACCCTATTTGGATTCTCCACAACTGTTAACAACTGAGCTATACTGGCATTAGTGATTCACTTATTGGTCATCATGTATAAGACTACAAAAATGAAGAGCAAGAGATTTTTTGTCTTTTAAAAACCATCTTAATCATTGGGGCTTTTCTCATCAAGCTACACAAACCAGCAACAATCTAAACATTACTAGCTAGGCATCATGAAATAAGCTGCTAATCTAATAAAATAGAAAATATATTAAATTATACATAGTCTTTCATGTTCAATATAATGAACGTTCACAATTTGCGTGTTTCAGTCAACCTGGGAATGTTTTGTCCCTACGACTGCTATTATAATGTTATGTCTCACTTCTTCGCCAGTTCATTGGAGAGCCAGTCCAAACCTTCGTAGAGACCTTGGCCTTGCGTTGCACACGTAGCTTGGATGTACCACTGCAAAATATTGAACCAATCAATTTCTCACCTAGACTATTTCACAACAATATTACACTTTTACAACAAAATGCACATTTTTCCCCTCACTCTCAAGTTTCACATGGTAATTTAAAAATATTGTTTGTAAATATTTTTTGCTAAGTGTGAATTGTGAATTTAAATAGCACTAAACACTATGCATCATGTTTGAACACAGCATTGTTACAGCTTCAAAAATAACTAGATTTACATAGATAATATTGACTTTGGGCAAATCTCTTGTACATACAAATATATAAACATACTAATGGTACATTTATGTACCATATACACAAGACAGAAGAGATATTAATATACTTCAAACAAACATTTCATCTGTGAAGGAATTTAATCTATGATCTATTGTTCGATGAAGAGACTCCCTAACAACTGAGCAACAAAGGAGGTTCACCCAGAACAGTCTCACTTGCGCTTTTAATAAAAATTGGTCAAAAAACTTACACGGCGATTTCTCATGTTATTGAGGTTTAGAGCATTAGTGAGCTCAGATGCAGTCATTGCATTAGGCATGTCCTGTTTGTTAGCAAACACCAGTATAACTGCATCATTCAGTTCATCTTCTTTCAACTGCAAAAATAGAGTTAAAATTTAGCTTATATTTTTTACCTGGAGACAACTACAAGTTCAATTTGATTGTTTATTTTAAAAATGTTTTGTAGAAGAATGTCAACAGATTGCATCATGCACATGAGTTGCAGTCTTATAATTCTTGTGAGCAATCTGATCTAGTCTCAATTATGAGAGTGCATATCAGATGATACAAAAGATATTGAAGAATCAAAATTGTAAAAAATAAACTATGTTGTGAGTTTGAAAACCAGTGGTTGTATAGAACTGGCAGCCAAGTCAGTGGTTGACATCAGACTTATTAGCACTAAAAAGTATGGAGGTTTTAATTATATGTAAAATAAGATATCATGCAAGACTCTATTTGTGATTAATAATTCAGATGAGCCTCAAAGTTTGCATCATTTTATGTACATCATTGCAACATAATAAATTAACTATTAGAAATACTCCTTTGAGCTAGGTGCAGATTATTATTGATTGTTTGAGCTATTAGAAACATACTTGAGTATTCTTAGAGACAGCTAAATCTCAAAACTATGGACAATATCAAAATTATTAGAAACTGAACACATATAAAGTAATGAGGATTGTAAACAATGTACAAAATGTAGCATACCATGTTGGCCAACTCATTTTCAGCTTCTGCTATTCTCTTTGTGTCACTGGAGTCTACCACAAAAATTAGTCCTTGAGTGTTTTGGTAGTAGTGGCGCCAGAGAGGTCTGATCTTATCCTGACCACCGACGTCCCACACTGTGAAGCTAATGTTTTTGTACTCTACGGTCTCCACGTTGAAGCCAATAGTTGGAATCGTTGTGACAATTTCACCTAACTTTAACTTATAAAGTATGGTTGTTTTTCCGGCGGCATCAAGTCCAACTGCAAGCAAAGTAAAATAATGTCTTAATTCGGTTATAAACAACAAAAACAGGGATAGGAAAGCTAAATTCTACGCAATCTTCGAACGATGAGCTGTCATTGTTGCAATACTCACCCATTAGAATCCGCATCTGTTTTTTGCCGAACAGCTTGGTGAAAACACTCGATATTGTTAGACCCATGGTTATTTACTTTCTCGAATAGCTTAATTATATTATTAAAGCACGAACACACTGTTTTATGACCGAACACTTTGTGAAATTGAAGAAATAAAAGTGAAACAAAGTTTTGACTGACGTGACAACTACTCTACCGCACATACGTCACTTGTTCTCATGTCATGTCTGTCAACGCAACACTCAAATCTATTGTCAATGGTATCAACCCTTGCTTATGGTTAAAGCTAACTATGTCGTGTGGAGTTTATCGTTGCAGTGTAAATAATGAATAAATTATCTGTGCAGGAGCACCTACTTACAGGGTTACAAGGTGTCGGAAAAGAAACTACGTAAATCAATCGTTGTTTTAGAATCATGATGAATACCCATGTCACATTTTTTTTTCAAGTAAATCTACTGTTCATTAATTTATTTAAAATAAACCAAAAAAAATTTTTTTTTTAATTGTTTACAAGAACTCAAAAACCTTTTTATTACAAATAAATGTTTTTTTTTTTTTTTTTAACTTCTATAGGTTTACACTTGACCGCTATCTCGCCTGATGTTAAGCGATGATGCGGTCTACGATGGAGCGTATTTACCTAGATAAAACCGATTCACTCTCGATTTGAAGACACAAAGATTGTAACCATCGGGGAAAACCCACTCAGGCAACGTATTCCACAGCTTAGACGTTCTTATCACAAAAGTAGAGTCGAATCTCTTCGTTCGTGTCTTTGGAACATCAACCATGAAACGATGTCGCTTTTTCGAGCTACGAGCATTCCGATAGAAAAAAGGACAAGGTGGTATCAGATCATGCAAATCAGTCGCACACTCTCCGAAGTGTATCCGATAAAAAACCGATAGGCTAGCAATTTTTCGGCGATGTTCAAGACTTTGAAGTCTTTTTCGCACAAGAGTGTCGTTGCCTATGAGCCTTTTGGCACGTCTCTCGATCGATTCCAGAGCCTCCAGCTGATACTTAGCCGATCCATCCCAAAGGTGCGAACAGTACTCCATACAGGAGCGAATCTGTGCTTGATATAGTGTAAGCAACTGTTCAGACTTGAAGTACCTTCGCACCTTTGAGAGGACACCAAGTTTTTTGGCAGCAAGTTTAGCCTTGGACTCGATAAACGAGCCAAAGTTGAGCGTAGAGGTCAAAGTAACGCCCAAAAGTTCAAGACGGTCAGAGACCGGCACGGATACACCTCTAAAAGTTGGAGTCAGTTGGAAAGGACTCCTTTTAGCGGAGAACAGACACGCCTGCGTCTTACTCTCGTTGAACTTGACCAGATTGGCATCGCCCCATTTGGACACCGTATCAAGGGTCAAGCCCAAACGCTCGATCAGACTCTCTCTCAGTACCTGAGTTTGCTGCCCAGTGGCTCTCGCGCTAGATATGTAACTCTCTACAACGGTGCTATCATCTGCGTACCCATAGATACCGGGCTTCAACAGATCGTTGATATGTAGCAGGAAGAGCGTCGCAGAGAGTACCGACCCTTGTGGGACTCCGGCATTGATACCCATTTGATCCGACGAGCAGCCATTTGGTGGACATTTCACATTCACGTACAACACCATCTAACTCCTAACTATGCAAAGCTTTTTCTATGGAGCCAGATAGTTGTTAGTTAGTACAATACTAATATAGTTGTGAATACATGCATATTGTACACAGAAAGACCACAAAACAAATATTTGTATCCATCGCATAAATATTATAGTCAGTACTTTTTATCAAGAAAGCAGAATGAGATGGAGGTCATTTACAAAAAAAACCTACCATAGTTAAAAATTTGATTAATTGTAATAACAGATTTTAATCGGAATGACAATAATAGGCACAAAAAATGTATGTGCCACACGGTAGAAGTGACAACAGAAGTAAGAAATAACTACCTATTACAACCTATTGAACAATTTTAATAATTCAAAATGAAAGATAGAGACAGCAGCAGTTTACCCGAAACAATTCTTTCACTGCGAAACGTGACGATTCACAGCGTACGAGAAAGAAAGAGAAAGAAGTTTTCACTTCAAAACCCATGCCTTAATGCGCATTACTGTTTTTTTTTTTGACGTGATAACGTCTTATAATTCGATGAAGCCGGCTGCACGCCCACAAAACATGACGTCATGTACCGTTACCGCCGGTCGTTACCGTCGGTCGTTACCTCGCCGCATGTTTGTTACAGTTGTATTAATTATTTCGACCAGTTGTTGTTCAAGCGGGGATGTAGCTCAGTGATAGAGCGTTCGCTTTGCATGTGAAATGCCCCGGGTTCGATCCCCGGCATCTAAAAGCTTTTTTGCATTGTTTTGATTGAAAATGACTAAATTCTACTGATTACATTTTACATACAAATCTATTAAACAAATGAAATTAAAATTTTCTTTTGAAAAATGCTACCATTCCATCAGTATTTTCTTAAGACGTTGTCATGTTCTATCGTCAGTAAACCGACTTTACAGACAAACATTTTTTTTGGATAAAATGTAAGAGTAATTGTAAAGCATTTAAAATTGTAAATAAGTTAGTTATTTGTAATGAAAAATACTTTATTTAATTATTGAATGAATTAAATCTGTAAACTCGCGCAAGTGACGGGCGTGGACGTTGGTGTGGCGGCATTGTGCAGGACACCATGCGTCGGCAGTATTTTCAGCTCCTTATCCACTTCCACGCCCAATATAAAACTTAGCAAGTACGTTCTTTACAATATTAGCTATGTTATGAAAAAAATCGAAGTGGTCTATCTTTGGGCAATTCAAAATTAAAATAAAATCGCATTGTGTTACGGAAAAATAATCCGAATTCTCTTCCAAAAATACAATTAAAGAACTCAATAAATAAAGTAAAACATCCAGTGGTTTATTGATTGGAATCTATAAATTATTACTGGTTACAAGAGTAATGAGTTTTCAAATACTGCATGCCTACCGTCTCGTCAATATTCCATAGTCCCTTAAGTTTTTAACCAGTCATTATATTAAGATTATGATTTCATAAGAGTCCAAATCGTTACCTAAATATTCCAATAGCTACGTGCTACTGTGTTGTTATGGATTTATATGTTGCTACCCACCAGGAGTTCTGCTACTGATGTGAGACTAGATGTCACTCTATATTATACAAAAAAAAATGTTTGTCTGTAAAGTCGGTTTACTGACGATAGAACGTGACAATGTCTTAAGAAAATACTGATGGAATGGTAGCATTTTTCAAAAGAAAATTTTAATTTCATTTGTTTAATAGATTTGTATGTAAAAAGTAATCAGTAGAATTTAGTCATTTTCAATCAAAACAATGCAAAAAAGCTTTTAGATGCCGGGGATCTAACCCGGGGCATTTCACATGCAAAGCGAACGCTCTACCACTGAGCTACATCCCCGCCTGAACTACTGGTCGAAATAATTAATACAACTGTAACAAACATGCGGCGAGGTAACGACCGACGGTAACGACCGGCGGTAACGGTACATGTCGTCATGTTTTGTGGGCGTGCAGCCGGCTTCATCGAATTATAAGACGTTATCACGTCAAAAATGGTTGTCTGTAAAGTCGGTTTACTGACGATAGTTGAACGTGACAACGTCTTAAGAAATCAGTACGCTGATAGCGCGAGTAGTGATACCGCTCGACTCGGCGGGTGGCGCCCTCAGCGCTCAGCTTCGTCCGCATGGCACGGACGACGAACTAACGGTAACGGCGGAACGTTACATGACGTCATGTTTTGCGGGCGTGCAGCCGGCTTCATCGAATTATAAGACGTTATCACGTCAAAACATTTGGTACAATTACCAAGCACGTGTATAGTAGAACATAAACTCTATCTTAAAATCTTAAAATTACTAAAATCGCATAAATATCGAATATTGTTCCGTGTCTGCTATGCGTAGAATCACCGTGGGTGTACCAAGAATTGGCAAAACCATTTCACATGGTTACTGGCAACATTATTTTAGACGTAGCTCGTAGCTTATTGACCAATAGGATAGGATAATAGCAATATGAATGGTTTAGGAGTTTTGCTGTCATGCGTCGTCATAGAAACGATTTAATTTGTGATAAAGTTTTATAATTTTTGGCCGGAATCGACATGGAGATTATTGAAGGTATGTAAGCTTTTTAAAATAATATTTATTTTTGTTACTATTGTAAGGATATGAAAAATCGTCTTAGTTATTAGCGCGCGTAAACGAAAAAATTCAAAAACTAAAACAGGTTTTGCCTTGAAGGCTATTGAAGGACTTCTTTCATTCTTTCATCCTGCGTTTGATTGTGGGTTCACTAGGCAACTTTTCAATTATTTTAAAACTTAGAAATCATTATGTCCTCTCGCACTTTGCGTACACTAACATTTACGTTAAATTTTTTACAAATACTTGGGTTATAACAAAGGTTTTTTTTTATGTTTAGGACTTATGTTTTTTGCATCTGAACTAGGTCTTTAAAATCCAAAACAATTATATTATGTAGCCCAATAGTTATATGGTTAAGTGTACTGTAAAAATGTTTAATCCATTTTACAACTAACTGATTTTATGTGCATGTTAACAAAAAATCTATTCAAAATTAAATTAAATATCCTAGGAAAAATGTAAATTTACAGTCAATTATAAACATCTCTAAAGAAATGTGAAGTATAAAATTTCCTCTTGTTAGAGGTAACACAAAATAATTATTTAAGTAAGTAGGTAGGACACTAAGATCACTTAGCAGTGTAAGTCTATTATTCTATTAGGTAGGTTATCTAAAGTTCTGTTAAAATCGATTAAATACCTGTATGAGAAATTTGTCATGACTCCAATGAGGAGAAGCCTAAATGCTTTTTATTTTATAATATAGATGTAAGTATCGTTGGGTGTAGCCTGGATATGTAATGCCTAAGCCAAAGCTCGCAAAGGGCAAACTGTTGTAAGTACTGGAAATATTGTAATCTACCAACTACCTAGCGTGTACACAATTCAACAATAAATTAATCTAATTAGAATCAGATTGGTGGACCCAAATCCAACACAGAAATCTTATAAACATTTTCCAATCATGTAAGCATAAGCATTTGCCCATGCTATTTTAAACTTGCTTTACATATAAATACTACCTACTTGTAAATTTCAGTTTAGTTTTCAACTTTTTTATGAATTTTTCAGATGACTATTGGTGATTAGTTGTAAAGAATAGTGTGGGGTTTTCTTCACTTGTTAGATTGCAAATTTAATTGTATAATGGTGGTAATGGTTACACTTATGTTGTATGTTTTTTTGTAAAATGTTACATAAAAAATATACTTAACATATTATGATTAAAATTTACAACTAGGTACTTGCTAAAATACTTTCAAAATCTATACCTACATCTATACAAATAAATAAAATTGTATGTAATATCAAATTAACAGCTTTTTACTTGGTTCAAATAGTAGGCTGATGATGATGATGTAGTAGTGGTAGGACTCTTAACAGAGTCCGCCTGGGGAAGTACCACACCTTTGCCAAATATTCTACCGCCAAGCAGTAATGTGCAAACATTACTGTGTTCCGGTTTGAAGGGCAATGATTCCAGAGAAATTACAGGGCTTAGAGACATAATATCTTAGATCTCTGGATGACGAGCGCAGTGCAGTGCTAGGTAATGATTTGGACTATCATGTTCCAATAGCTTCGTGTTACTGTGCTGTTATGTGGCAGGCATGTTGCTTACCATCAGGCACATGACCTGCTCATCTCGTCACTCTATGCTATAAAAAAAAAAAAAAAATTAATGTATATACAGTATCTATATCTAAAAACAATTTTAAAATTTTTGGGCTGTCTGTTTGTTCGGAGTCCTGACTGATCATCAAAACGGCTGTACCGATTATGACAGGACTTTCACTGTCAGATAGCTGACCTTCTAAGGCTAAGGCATAACATGCATTAGGTACTCTTAAGCGCCCTACTCACACATCTGCCGCAGGGGCAATCTAGGCTGTAGGAGTGGGGATGACCCTTAATTGCATCCTTAATTATGATGTGTGTATACAGGGCATACAGGGGCAATTCGGAGGATTGGCCCTGCGGCAGGGCGGCAGGGGCGCGAGACCATCCTTGATCCCTAAGTCGTTCCTGACGTCGCTGCGTGTGTAGCGCGATTAGGGCAATTTCTCAGTCAGTTTCTCAGTATCTGTCACACGGAGTGCACGTACAATCTTAGAGTACAATCAAAATGGCGGCCGACAACGAACGCGAAGTTCACCCAGTATCTCCTTTGCCTTTTTTTTTGAGGTAGCACCACAGAAAGCGCCAAGGCTACTCCAATCTTTTGATCGTTCGATAATACGGGTGCCATTCTCAATACGTTTGCTCAGCTCAGCTTAACTTAACTCTGGAACACTGTACGGTAGGCAAGTGTGTAGAGATACTCCCGAAATCGCCACAACCGCCATGCACCTTAGATTGCCCCTGCGGCAGATGTGTGAGTAGGGCGCTTTCCTTGTGAAAAATGATTAGGGTTCTATGAAAAAAAACCCTTAAATGCGGGCACAGCTAGTAAGACGTAAGTAAGTAAGTACATGTCCTGCTCGTCTCGTCATTCGTTATTTAAAAAAAAAAGTTTGAGTACCTATATTGGGAAACAGATTCAGGAGACATGTATCGTATCATATTGCTAGCTCTTACCTACAACCTAGCCTTCATACTCTAAAATGTTTTACCAATGTGAATAAGGCCTTGAACGTATCTTCAAGTTCAATTAAAATTACTACCTTACTTTACCATTTATTGACCATTAATATAGGCAAAATCCGTAATTTATTGATTTGTTTACGCTACCACGATCCTTAACCTTAGACACCACCCCGACCCTACCCTTGGGTCTTCCCCCCTCCCCCCTTTACTAGGGTTCTTCGTGCCGGAATTGTTCCGACTGAGTTGCAAATCAGCAGCGAGAACGCGGTTAAAATATAGGCTGTAATTGCAAACAGGCTACTTTTTATCACGATTGGTACCCGCGGAACCCTGCTATTTAAATAATCAGTCCATTAGCAATCTGGATAGTTAACGAAATTTAGGTTTCTGACCAAAGTATACTTAGTCAACTTCGCGATGTCTTAGACGTTAAGGACACATTATTACCTTAGTAGTTTTCCTCATTTGACTTTACAATACCGTATATATATAGATATACGGTTACGTATTTAAATACATATATAATCTATTGTCAAGGTATACATAAACTGTGATTGTGACATGTTTATGGTTTGCGCTTGACCGCCGTCTCATCTTATGTAATGCAACGTTTAAGACTTAAGGTGCGTTCCCCAGCAAAACGAGTTTTTTGTCCAGTTTTAAGAGCTATCACTCATTAGCCAAAACAAATATCAACTGGTAAAAAGTACATTAAATTTCTACAACTTCTTGGCTTCAAATGGTAGTTTAATTTTTTTGTTAATGAACTTATTGTTTAAATAATCGCCTCACAACGAAACCATGAAAAAATTAAATAATTGTAGTTATCATGCATCTCCTCAAAAATCGTCCATTATTTTGATTTTGTACTTACACCAACGGATAGACAATTCCATTACGAACATTTTGGTAGTTTTATTTTTTTCAGAAGACCAAAATCTGATTTTATAAAGAGTTTATTCTAAAATTTGAGCGACAAATCCTACTGTTTCTCTCTTGCTCTTTCTTGCGGTGTGCGATAAGGTAAGAAATACTCAAGGTCATTTGCTCGGGGTACGCCCTTAACCAGAACCAGTCATCTAATTATCTTCTTCAAAACACGAATTAGCGGTGATGGCTTACCATCAAGCGGTAAGAACGCTTGCACCTACTACATTATGTCTAAGACATTAACATTGTTGTTGTTTAACATAAACAATGAGCTAGTTTGGGTACGTACGTATATATTGCGCAATGAGATACCAGACAACATTCTTCTAGTTTTTAAGTCAGATATGGCAAGTCAACTATAAGGAGTACCTACCTGGTATCTTAGACATGAATCGCGCGATCGCTTGCATGTCTTGCCCGGTAAATAATGCAAACGCGCAGTAGGCCATCTTACGTCATACGAACTAACGCCTTGGACATATGAGAGAAACAAACAAAACACAAAGCCACTGGCTATTTCAGTGTGTTTAGCGATCTAAATGCATTGCGGGAACTTTAATAGCAAGTTCTAAATTAGGCTTAGTCATACTCGGGCCTAAGTAGAGCAGACGTCTGGTAAATGCGCTGCTAATAAGTAATTGGTCAGACTGTGAAGCGATGAGAAGTTCTTGAAAAGATATGATTAGTGAAACATGCTAAAATCACAGCCGCAAATACGACGAGGTTTTGTTAGTTTGTCGTGTCTCTGTGTATTTGTATGTGTGTTTGTCTTTGGTCTCTTAGCTCTCGAATGGATGCACCAATTTTGATTTTTGAAGTGAAAACTTCTTTTGGCGTGCCACATACAGATTTTTCATGGCCTGTGAATTGAATTCTAGCGTCACGCTCGGGAATGATAAGAAATCTTCGGGTAAACTCGGAACCATGTCCATTGGCTATCTAGAAATGCGTCAGCATTGCCATGCTCATGGCCGCGCACTCCACTTTTACCAGCGTAGTTTCCAAAGTAAGCTATCAAATTCTGAGTTATAAATTTCACTTCTATCGGTAGTTCCTACGACTGCCATTTTTTTTTTTAATATAGTCGGGTATGTTGTTAGCCATGTTATTTATAGTACTAGATTTCTTTAAAAATATTTACAAATAGCGGTCCATCCTGGCTTCGCCCGTGAGGTACACAATATTATAGCAATAGCATAATATTTCAGGAATCGCGTATACAACGGTGAAAGAATTTTTGAAATCGGTCCTGTAGTTCCTAAGATTAGCGCATTTAAACAAAACCCCTCTCCAGCTATAATATTACTATAGATCTGTAAGTTACTGTAAGGTAAGGAAAGATTAAATTTTATGGAAACCGCAATAAACGAAAAATGTATTTAATACTTGCTACACCCCGCGGTGAACCACTAACTATAAAGGGGTAAAAATAGCCTAAATGTTAATCCTGGTAATGTAGCTACTTTCTACAGATATTGTACTTTACTTTTCATTCAAATCCCATCAGCTGTTACAGAGATATGGGGGAACAGATATACCTACACACTTACCTACAGACACACAAACTTCCTATATTATAGGTAATAGTAGTGCGACAGCTCTGAGTCGTAAAAACCTAAAAACTCTTAATCTTCATAATATTATAAAAAAAGCATTGCTTGAGTAATATTTTCGTATAGTTATAGCCTAAGTTCGCTTGGAACTATCGATTTTAAATAAAATATCAACTATTTATAGTCCCTAAGCTACCTATAGGATCCTCAACTCTCAAGTTCGACTCTGACGTCTTAGCATAAGCACTAAGAAGCCCATAAAATGTTCCCACTGCTGGGACTCATGGCTATTATATCACACTAATATTATGAATATTAAAGTTTTGATGTTCGTTGCTCAATTTCGTCGTAACGGCTGAACGGATGGGGTTCAAATTTAGAACACATTGTAGATTATTTTCTAAAAGAGCACATAGACTACTTTTTACCGCGGAAAAATTAGGGACGGGGCGCTGCAAGTATAGTGTATAATGTCCATGGGTTATTAATTCAATTCAACAATAGTTATCTGCCTCAGTTGGCGAGAAATATCAATAAACTGACGTCATAGTCATAGCGTCCGACGTCCTTGTACCGATACCTGTTTCGCCGCAAGCATTTTTAATTAGCCAAATGTTTGTCAAAAGCCAGTCTCTCTACTTGTTTACCAAAGTGCCATGAACCACGAGAAATGTATTATTATTTTTACCTATCTTGCTAATCTGTATTCTGATCCCACTTTCTTCCCGATCATCTTCATTAGATTATAATATTATATTCATCTTAGTACACTGCTGGGCAAAGTCTTTATATGTATACCTACCTGTCATGATACGCCACTCAGCCCTATCCTCAACTTTTCTTCTCCAGCCACTGTTTGTTGCGTTATACATGTATATGTGTATATCGTCACTCCATCGAGTTTCAAGGCGTCCTACGCTATGCTTGCGGATTCACGGGCTCCACTGGATCATCGTCTACCCTAACAACTACTTACTTAGTAAAACCTAACGACTTTGTCGGTTCTACCACTAATAGGTATGACCAGCCATTGCCACTTCAGCTTGGTACTTGGTAGTACATTGAGCTATGTTCTTCCCCGCACATAAAATAAATAAATGGCCTTTACGTGACGGGTTGGTGCATGGTAAGTTAAAATAATAGCATAAATATGTAGGACTGTAGATCCTAAAAATATTTTAAGTGTGACGTAGGGTAACATATAACGCCTAGCTGAACTGCTAACGATGTGTTGATGTGTCATTGCAAACATTCTAGTCTTAGAGACTAATAGAGAAACCTAGAATAACCAGAAAACCAAGAATACTCAACAATACGAGTATATGCATTTCGAACAGATGTTTTTTTCTCTTTTCGGCTTGTCCCTATAGTAAAAGTTGTTCTTATTGATGACGATAACGCAATATACCATCAAGTAGCTTGCTTATTGAAAAGTACAAAATGATACATTATTAGTCTGTGCAAGTAAGTTCCAGCTGGAAGCTCTGGAAATTCTGGAATCGATCGAGAGACTTGCCAAAAGGCTATCATACAATATACAACCTTGTTCGAAAACTATTTCAGTCTTGAACATCGCCGCAAAATTGCTAGCTTATCGGATACACTTCGGGGAGTGTGCAACTGATCTGTATGCATACCACCTTGCCCTTTTTACCCGACTGCGCGACGCAAAGGAGTGGTAATGTGTTTAACAGTCTATGTATGTATGTATGTATGTATGTTTGTATGTTCCTTTGAGGCACTATACAGACCAAACGCCTGGGCCGATTTTTATGATTCACACGTCAATCGATTCCTCTTAATCTGGCGAGTGACACTAAAGACATGACATTAGTGTAAGTCCAATATGGCGGCTTCAGGACGCCATATTGTCCAAATAAAAAAAATGAAAATCACCAAAATATGTCAAGAGGGGTATCGTTGAATAGGTATTTCAATATAATGTTTAGCTTTCTCTCAATGTTTTTCGATTTGACTGATCGTTTAGGATGTATATCGATTTAAAGTTGAGTAACAACCATTCTCACATTTATAGGTTTTTAGGTAGCAGAAAACTTCGTATAACTAAGTGTACGTGTGAATGTGGATGGATATTATATACTAATGTATCTAGTAGGCATCGATATAAATCAATAGATGTGCCCTGAGCACCTTGAAATTGGTAATAAATTGCATCTCTGTATGTATCGTAAGTGGTTTACAATCAACCAATCTACTTGACCTCTATAATCGCTAGCGGCGAGATTTGCTGTGGTTCTACTTATTTTGGTTGTTGATACCGAATAATGATAGGTAAAAACGTCCGGCGTCCACCGCGTCCTGCAAACGACTAGAACGGAAAGAGTGAGCTCACTCTTCCCAACGTTAACATGATTGCGTGCGCCGTGAAGTTTGGGATGGGGCCCATCTTGGGTTCTACGATCTATGCTAGTAGGTATATTGGACTACCTTTTTTTCGTACGTGCAGGATATGTATTTACGCATAGGTACCCTACTGCCCCGCCCGGGAGACAGCCGGGTTATGTTGCACTCTATATCATGTATGGATATGGTGCCCCTATCTACTAATAAACCTCCATGGGGTTTCAACTCTGCCGCTGATAGTGGGGAACACGGAACCGCTCTCGGATTGCTCCGCCTCGGTCGCCCATCTCCAACTTCAAACGATTTAGTAGGTACTCAACGTCAATCGAAAACCTATACTAACACAAAACTATAAATATGAATTACATGCAGTAGAAAATCCTACATATTATATTAGAAGAAACGAAGACATTTGGTCAACAACCAAAAGATGCATATTATTATGTTGAGCATATTAACATTCACAACATTGTTCATAACTAAAAAGTATAAAATAAAAATATATAATTTAAAAACTCAAAAACCCGACTGCGTAAAAAGTGAACCAAACTACGTACTCGCATACTAAAAAAACTGAAAAGAATAAAACAAGCATTTAGATTTCTGGTGGTCTAGAATTCTATAATATGTTATTGTATTAATACTATTGAAATATATACAATATTTTGTAATAAAAGAACATTACAACTGAACAGTCGGGATCCATTGAACAATTACATTGTATGTCCAATAATAATATCGAATCCATTGAACAATTAGATTGTATGTCGAATAATAATGGATCCCGACTCTTCAGTTGTAATGTTCTTTTATTACAAAATATTGTATATATTTCAATAGTATTAATACAATAACATATTATAGAATTCTAGACCACCAGAAATCTAAATGCTTGTTTTATTCTTTTCAGTTTTTTTAGTATGCGAGTACGTAGTTTGGTTCACTTTTTACGCAGTCGGGTTTTTGAGTTTTTAAATTATATATTTTTATTTCTATCGGAATGCTCGAGCTCGAAAACGCGACATTGTTTCTTGATTGACGTTTCAAATACTCTAACGAAGAGGTTTGACTCTACATTTGTGATAAGAACGTCTAGTTGTGGAATGCGTTGCCTGAGTGGGTTTTCCCCGATGGTTGCAATCTTGGTGTCTTCAAAGTGAGAGGAATCGGTTTCTTTCTAGATAGACACGCTCGATCCTAGACCCTATCGTCGCATAACATCAATCGAGATGGCGGTCAAATGTAAACCTATAAAAGTAAAAAAAACAAAGCAAACTTACGGGCGAGTAAGTGCCAAAAATGTCTAACTAACTCTACCAGATTTTTCATGGCCTTGAACTTACGCTCCAATCACGCAATGTCATGCAGGCTTCTTGATTTTCCTGGAAACATTACGAGACCTTCGTTTTGCGTGTCCGGATTTTTGTGTGATGTTTTTTTTTCTTTAAAATGTGAGGTTGTAAGTTCGCTGCTCGCTTACACCGTATTGCGTGCCGTACCGCTTCTTTTTCAGTATTTTATCAAGGATACAGATTTATTGTTACCACATACTTTAACTTACACCTTAATCTGGTGTGTAGCATCGTCAGGTGTGTAGCATCGTCAGGATGTCGCTGTTCCGCCAAGTTTCAAACCTAACTGCCATGTTGGTAGCAGCCCCTCTCGTGATACGGTTATAAGATTATAAGACACAGACGAAACTGAAGGGAGGGTTTTGTTTTTTAAATAAAGAGTGACGAGACGAGCAGGACATGTGCCTGCTGGTAAGCAGCATGCCTGCCACATATCAGCACAATGACACGCAGCTATATGAGCATGAAGAATCCAAATCATTACCTAGCACCGCACTGCGCTCGTCACCCAGAGATCTAAATTGTTATATCTCTAAGCCCTGTAATTTCTCTGGAAACATTGCCCTTCAAACCGGAACGCAGTAATGTTTACATATTACTGCTTGGCGGTAGAATAACTGGCAAAGGTGTGGTACTTCCCCAGGCGGACTATGCTAAGAGTCCTACCACTACAAATACTAAGGTACTAGTATTTAAACGTCTGTAAGGCATTTTTTGTGTTGTTCCTTTCTGAATAAACGTACTTATCGTCACTCTGCTGTATTTGTTCCTGGTTAAAACATATGTACTTTACCCAACTGGGTTGCATCCAGTTACAATATTGTGTTTTTGTTTTATAATGTTTTTAAAACACATGAACACAACCACTCACCGACCTCCGAGGTTGTTATTGTTGTAGGGTCTAGAAACGCAGAAATAGAGTCTTTAATTTTTATGTATCCTAATATTCCTAATGCTATTCAATTTTCAAGTTTCAGTTGAAAAGTACACTCGATCATCTGAGTCTAAACAAGTACAAAAAAGTACAAAATTATCTGAATAAGATCAGATCAAGTAGTTATATCTACCCATCATATTTCCCAGTTGCGGCCAATCACTTATAGTTATCCGTTTCAACAATAGAAAGTTCTACTTCTTCAATCAGCTTTATCTTATCTAACTTCACGGTTTACGTAAACCTGTAAAAGTTTAGATGTTTATTGCTCAACGACTGCCAATCAATTTATCCATTCACCGAAGGAAGCTAGTGTAAGTTCTACGAAATCTTACATTTGTTGGATGAATACAATGAGGGCCATTTGAGACTGTTTCCGGAATCGGGAATTTAAAGCCAACAATAAAGTAACAACTAATAATCACATTATTATGGGCTTGTTTCTTCTTTCGAAAACACGTATAATAGTTATTTGATATACAAGAGTGCAAAATTGCTTTTAAACCGCGTGCTCAATTTTGATGACCGAGCAAGCGAAGGATTCTAAAATTGAATCAACGAGCGCAGCGAGTGATACAATCATTTGAATCCAGAGCGTTCGCAAGGCAATCAATAAAGCAGCACAAGGTAAAAAATCTTTCCACTCGAGTGCAACACGTAACTTTTCATCCCACCCCAACGAGGAAATGGACTAAAAGGCTATGCGCAATTATTAACAGTTTCAGTCAATTCTGTTGAGTCAAATAAACTTTTTCGTCGCTAGAATCAGTAATTAAAAAGTAACGTGAAAATATGGACGGTTGAAGTACTTCTATGCTCCATAGCTACGTGAAAAGAAAATTGCGCGCAAAACAAATTAAAACTAAAACCGGCCAAGTGCGAGTGGGACTCTCGCACGAGTACGAGTTCCGTACCATTAGCAAATAAACGGCGAAAACTCTTTGGCTTTATTTGACATTTCTTATACAGGGTTATTGGTAATCAGCCTGCATCCTTTTAAGGGGATGTTAGGTACATTCATTAAGTCAACTTTTGTTCTACAGTTTAAAAAAAAATTTTTTTTTTTCTTTTACAAAATAAATAAAAAGTGCATTTGCACGGTCTAAAAGTATCGAACTCTTCGTAACAATTCGTAACGAGAGCGCGTACGCTCTTTAACGCGCAAAAAATGATGTACCGAAGTGAATAAACACTAAAAAGTCGCTAAACAGTACAAAAAAGGGCAACAAATACAATTTTTTTTTGGGTTATCTATTAAGTTTTAACGAAAGTTGTAGAACAAAAGTTGTTTGTTTAAATATACAGAACATGCCTTTAAACGGATGCAGGCTAATTACCAGTAACCCTGTACAGCGCATTTTCCGCAGACAGGCAAAAAGTTTTATTTAAGTATTGATTTTTGGCTCATGATTCTGACGATGAATTCGAAATCGCGTCCTATTTTTCTAGTGGCGCCATCTAGTTTATTTGGGACGGACTAATCGAGCATAAATCAAGTTTGTTGTATGGGAGCCCCTCTTAAATAATGTTTTTATTTTATTTTTAGTATATGTTGTTATAGCGGAAATAGAAATACATCATCTGTGAAAATTTCAACTGTCTAGCTATCACCGTTCTTGAGATACAGTCTGGTGACAGACGGACGGACGGAAGGACGGACAGCCACGTCTCAGTAATAGGGTTCCGTTTTTACCTTTTGGGTAAGGAACCCTAAAAAGGACACCAAGGACGCCCGAGTCGAGTTTTAAACAAATTAAAAAAGTTGTATGATAAATTCGGCCCCAAGGAGGTAGAAATAAATAGGTTTACCAGTCGTATATCTTATAGGTTTTAATATCCAAGAGCAAAAATAAACTTTAAAAAAAAAAGGTTTTTTTTTTAAATGTAGACCAGCAATTTCAGAGTCTGATTGGGAGAGTACTTTTACAAGGATTATATTTATTGTATGTTGAGTAATCTACGAGCAAGTTTTAAGATCACCTTGTATCCACATCGACGTGACTAACGCTATTTACTGCCAAAGGAGTTTCGAACTCTATCTATTAGACTACAGGCCCGTGAACAAAATTTACGTAGTAAATGAACCACCAGGAAACCTATGTAGGATGACAGAAGGGTATAAAGTAATAAAATTCAGCACTATGCCGTCACTTGTAAGCGGTCCAACTAAGTACAGTCGAAGAGGGGGGGTTGCAACCCTCGATCATTTCTCCTTTTCGCATGATTTTTGTACGGCATTGCGATATAATGGATTAGGAGAGGTATAGAAACTGTATGGAACCAATGCCGTACATAATCAAATGCCCAAATTTAATCTGTCAATCTTCGGAAAGTCACGAATTTTTGCTACAAACTAATAATTAAAAACTTAAAATTTGTAATTTTTATAGTTTCAATAGCTCTTCTAATCTATTATTCTGCAACGCCGTACAAAAATCATGCGACAAGGAGAAATGATCGAGGGTTGGAACCCCCTCTCGTCGACTGTACTCAGTTGGACAGCTTACAAGTGACGGCATAGTGCTGAATCTTATTACTTTATACCCTTCTATCATCCTGCATAGGTATCCAGCTGGTTCATTTACTACGTAAATTTTGTTCACGGGCCTGTAGTCTATATTCTTTTACCTGTCATCTAAGGAAAGAATATGAATTAAGATTTTAGATCACGAGACATCAATTACGGATATGCACCCACACCAGATCAGCCAGTGATTATATGGGACAATCCTACCCAGTACCCACTAAAAACCCTAGGATGTTTCTCTAGCGCAATATCAGTCGAGACTACGTACACAATTCGGCACTCCTCTGCGGCCCCGTTGCAAGTGGCAAGTCGGGATGCAAGTTTTGAACTGCTCCTTTCATAAGACTGACTCACATCGTCACCGAGTTTCATAAAAAAAATCCTGTTAACACAAACCTTCTAAACTCAAATGTTCATATCTTTGAATCTATGAATACTTTTGGTGCATCTTGTAATTCTATTCATTCTTGCACTGTTATTTCATTTATCAGTGTTATGGGTTGCTTTGTTTGTCAGTTTTCTTTTCATTCATTGAGCGTAAATAAGCAACGGTTTTTGACTAGCATAGAGATATTAACGAACTCACCAAAGAGGCTAATGATCATCACAATGTCATATGTTGTGAGAGTTTAGCTAAGTCATCGTGTCTGCATTGTGGGCTTGGTTATGTATTGGATTTCGAAACTTGCTACCTGTTCACTCAATTATTGACATTCGATACAAGCGTTCATTGACCTGTATATTTGGTGTTCTTTGAGCGCCAATCAAGTTAATTATTATGCTTTGAGCAAATATTTATTTACATTAAATTATTTTTATGTTGATAACCGACCACGCATTCTTACTATCAACTGAAAGTTATCAACTGGGTCAACGTGCATCACCTTGGACCACACCGTTGTTACCGAGTTGGTGGTCAAGTGCAGATGCAGACCTATGTGAGATTTTTATATTTATACTAGCGGCCCATTCCAGCTGCGCTCGGATATTGTCATTTAAAGACTATTAATCGAAATAAAAACTATCCTATCTCTCAAGTTGGACCAGACTGCTCACGGTGTGCCAATTTAATTTCAAATCGGTTAAGTAGTTTAGGAATCCATCGCGGACAAACATCGTGACAGGAGATTTATATATATTAAGAAAGATAGCGATTTAAACTTTATGCATTTTGGATCTTTGTAAACGGTTCTAAGCCGTCTGTTACCTAACAATAAACAATGAATTGTACAATACAAAACGTAGTCAATACAAAGCCGACTTCTTATCGTTTATCAATCGCAGCTTCATTCCACTTGTGACTTATCGCTACAACTTTTACTTTTCGCATTTTACAAGGTGTTTAAGGTGTTATTAGATATTAAAAGCATAGATCACTATCGACGGCGATCGGTAAACTTCTGTCAGATTTATTGGCCACAAATCCCCAAGCTATAGTTAAGTCGTAACATTCCTTAGAGATGTAATAAATATCTAGCGATAACACCGAATCATGACTTCGTAATTTTAATTTCATAACGTGAAAGTGATCACGATATCTTTTTAATTCACACAATCTCAAGTATGTTATGAATGTGGAGATGATGTTACAAATTTTTGTCGGTTGTATATTGTGAGACTGGCAATGATCGTCAAATGTTTTGACGAAGTTTTGTGTGGGCATCGCCTACGTGGGTTCGAATACTACGTTATAAGTGTGTATGAATGGTTAGGTATGTGGTCATCTTTTGCTTTTATGATCGTCCTACCCAATATACTTATCGAAGTATGCGCAAAAGCGAAGGTTTCTTTGTTAGGTTACTGTTGTTTAATAAAATCTTTTTGTCATATGTTCACAATCATCTAGCAAGATCAATCTGTAATTTTTGATATTATTTTCTTGGCATATGTGGACACGTTTGCAGGATTATTATATTGTACCAAATACGGGTTCTATGTTTCATCTATATAGACTACAGGCCCGTGAACAAAATTTACGGATCAAATGAACCACACCAGGAGACCTATGTAGGATGATAGAAGGGTATAAAGTAATAAGATCCAGCACTATGCCGTCACTTGTAAGCTGTCCAACTGAGTGCAATTGAAGAGGGGGGGTTGCAATCCTCGATCATTTCTCCTTGTCGCATTATTTTTGTACGGCGTTGCGGAATAATAGATTAAAAGAGGTATTGAAACTATAAAAATTATAAATTTTAACTTTTTAATTGTTAGTTTGCCGGGAAAATTTACAGAGTACGAGTAATTTACAGAGCAAATTTGGTCATTTGATTAAGTACGGCATTGGTTCCATACAGTTTCAATACCTCTTCTAATCCATTATTTCGCAATGCCGTACAAAAATCATGCGACAAGGAGAAATGGTAGAGGGTTGCAACTTGAAACCCCCCCTCTTCAATCACACTTAGTTGGACAGCTTACAAGTGACGGCATAGTGCTGAATCTTAATACTTTACACTCTTCTATCATCCTACATAGGTCTCCTGGTGGTTCATTTGACCCGTAAATTTTGTTCACGGGCCTGTAGTTTAATACTGGTTTTCTCCAGTCTTATTACTCTAAATCATATAAACTGTCTGTAATGTTATTTTATCTTTTTTATTGGTGCATATTGACCAATTTATTGAATCGATTGCGTCCAGCTGTGTGCTATTACTGATTTGCATAAACATCTATTGACTTCTTTATTGTTACATGTACATCTTGTAATTGAACATAATCAATTCGCAAAGCTATTCGTTTTTATGGTTTAATAAAACTATTTATTAACAGCAGGAGAGCTATTCATAAGAGTTTAAAATCGATTATGAAAATTGAGGCCTACATTCTGTGGCCGAACTGGTCACAGTTGATTTTAATTGAAGGTCTTTTGTTTGATCAGTATAATAGGTAATTGGTTAACGACGTACTTAGTGAATATATGATGAAAACAGTTGTGTATTATATGTATTAAGTAAACATGACTTAGTTAAATAATATCTGCACATATTTCTCGTTTCAATAGGTACGAGTAGTTTTTGAGGTGAGATGTATCGTAAGAACATACATACATAGTTGTGAACAATGTAACACAGCTAAAAGTCTCGAGCATACTCTACTCAGGGCCATGACATGATGAATCCTTAAATTAAATGCAAAAACGCTGCATTAGTATAAATAAAACTGCATTTTTTCAGATTCGCCCAGATATACATATATATTCTAAATACATTTTTATCAGGAATATATTTACGTATTTGCTCTTTGTTTGTCTATTCCTCTATCGTGACCCTTTTCCATTCCACTATCTATACCTACTACATATCAGAAATACACGTTAAGGCCATATAATTCTTAATCAACCAAATGCCCTACGTTACTTATTAATGTTAATCTCTTTATGGTATAGATGGACCTATATCCATATGCACATTAGTCACGTTTATTCATAACACTGGGTAACAGTTTTTTACCTTTCGATATAAACATTATTTTAGATATATATATTCACTCATAAACATAGACGTATAAAATAGTCGGACGTAGTCTCGCTTAAACAAACACTGTGTCTATAGAGTCGGCCACATATGCACGTGTGAGTTGTCACTGATTACTGACGTAGTATTTTGTGTTAAACCGAAGTTATGCTATATGAAACACATATTATGATATTGAGAATAGAATATAAAGCAACAATCATGAAATGTAGAGCATTTTCAGTACTTTCCTACGTATATGTGCAAACTGTAAACTTGATAACATGTACATTGACAGTGATATCCATCATAAGCAGCCCACTTTATGTTGACTCATAATCTATAACGCTGTGCATGCAAGTGCAGGTTGGCGGAGAAATCATGTCCTTGAAAGATATTTTCTTGGAACATGTCGGTTCATCATCACGATGTTTTCCTTCGCCGCTTAACCCAGTGATGATGATAAACTCTTACACACATCTACACTTTGAAAAATACGGGAATCGAGCCCACGACCTCACAATAATATTATGAGTCGAAAGTTGTCGCTACTATATACGCCACCACCGCGTCCTAGTACCTCTAATATTCCGGATATATTAATATAAACCGGATATTAATCAAAACAAATATTTTGTAGAGCTGCATAATGACTATACTTACGAAGATCATCTTCGACTCTCTACGCATCAAAGCTGCCAAAACCATCAATTTTCCCAGTTCTTAGTACTCTTAAATCAAACCCATTAGTTCCAATAACTCTTACCGCATAACAATCAATCCCATTAAGTTGCGCAATACGTAAACTGATCCACTACGCAAATAAACCAACGTACGAGTACAGTACTGGACCATTGTAAGCGATCAATAGGAAATTGGCATCATCAATCATGCATTCTTCTACTGACCTGTATTCCTTAGCATGCTTTTACTGTATTTTTAGCTGTATTTTTATAGTAGGGGCGAGATAACGAGAACGTTGTCAGTTGGGGGTGGAAGCCCTTGCGGAATGGAGTGCTCAGTGAATGGGGTAGGGTTGTCAAAATGTAGTTAAAACGTGGTAACATAATACGTATTACGTACCTACATACAACGCTGTGTGGACAAACACTAACCGACATCTATGGCAGCAACTTGAATACCTTTAAAGAATCCCTTAGACAGGCGCTAACTTTCAAATTATATTTTCACTTTACGTATTGTGAAATTTTATTAATATCCTACCAATTATTATTTTATGTAGGTAATTAAATTTCCCAGCTCAAATTTAATGTACATCGGTGTTATTATTGATACACTAGGCCAAATATGTAGAGTGCACAATGTTAGAAGAATTAAAGAAATAAAAAATCGGCAGACACACCTACTTAGGGACTGCCGATAGAATTGAAAACTTATGGCTAAGAATTTTAGTACAAATGTTGCACAAAACAATACCTACAGATATACTGCTATTACGCATGTCGGTGACGCAAAGACACAAGAATTCACCCATTTTTTCATTAGCATCATCTAATATTGGCTTGAGTTTAGTTCCACACAAGCTTCGATTCGTCTTTATCTTCTCGATGTTGCTTGTAGTTTATTAGTTCAAGCCTTCGACCAAATTTGTATTATTATTTAAGGTTCGAGCGTGGGCTTCTATAAGATGATCTGGCAAAAGCTTTTACATGTATTTATGGCAGCATATACAATTTTGACTATCTTTAACAATTTTATTATTCTCTTCGTATTCATTCATATTTATCTGAAATATATTAACGGTTTTAGCCGTACCTACATATTTTTAAATTAATTCTAAAGAACCAGTTTAATATCTATATAGTGAAACAGGGTCGACACCGTCGTATGATCCTAATAAATCCATGATTCGTAAAAGCCATGATTCGTATGTTAAAGTCATGACTTTTGTTGTTCGCCCATTTGCAAAGCCAGTTCATACTGTTGATAACAGTCGTTTAGCAAATTGAAGTCACGTCTTGTGCATTACCTGCACGGATGCAAGTCATCTGTTAAGGAAAGCGCTGTGAATACCTCTTGTTTCTATTTGGCATCGTATCGCAATGTTTGTTTTGTCATTTCGAAGCATTTCACTTGGACACTGTTTCATTTCCTGTGATGGAAGCTTTCTTTGGTAAGTTTGTTTTAATTAACTAGCTCATTGCAGTGACTCTCAACTTACGCCCAATCGTCATACTAATACACACGTTACAATCGACTACAGGGACGGAAAAACAATCGTCGAAATGGTTTTAAAACCCAGTGACAAGGCTTCAGTGGAATAAAAGTAAAAATATTATTTTAAAAACCATCTTCTTAGTATAAAGACTGTTAAAAAAGATCAAACACGTGTCTATTGCAAAGGATCTCTTAGATTGTGAAGGATTAACATTATAACAAGTATCTGCTTTTAGCACATCATTAGTGATAAACTGCTGTTATCACAGAAAAAATGTTACATAAAATGGTGCAAGTACTTTTACATAATTGGAATATATTGTTACAGATTAAAGTACCATCAATGCCAGGCCATTGGTTGTGTCAGCAAAGATATCGTATGATAAACCTTGGTGTCGCCCACCCACACTCTCAATATTGATTTTAAACACCTGTTGCAAAAGTAAACGAAAACGTTGACTCGGTTTACTGCTAAATTACTTGTGCGACCACTGTTACACAATTACTTCATAATGGTCTGTTATTTCAACTTTAAATGATTAATTAATTCCAAAAATGGTATCCGTAATCCGTATAACGATACTATCCAACGCAACGATAGTTTGTTATACATTTGTTACGTAAGGCCCTGACCACACATGCTACTTTTTGCAGCAAAATCGCGTGATTTAGCAGCTAACGCGGAAACGCGCGCTTTAGCAGCTGAAGCGGAAACGCGCGATTTAGCTGCAAAAAGAAGCTGCATCGCGATGCAGCGACTGTTTGCGGCTGTTTGCGTCTGTCGCGGCCGCCGAGCAATTGTTCCGTTCAGTGTTGCTAACTTGGATTTTTAAAAAGTGTAGACAGGTTTAAAAATACGTAGAGTAATATTAAATTATGTAAAGTTTATAGAACTGCGTACTTTTTTTCTGAAGTAGTAAGGTAGTAAATGTAGTGTACCAATGCAGTTAGGTGCAGGGTTTTTAACTTGTCTGTGTAGGATTTACGTCGAAGAGTATATGGCCATATTGTCGCTTTTCTTTGCAGACTTTCAAGTAAATCGATATCTTTTTTGAAGTAGTCTTCACATATGCTTCATAAATTTTAAGAAACATTTCTACAGTTATAGATTGAAAGGATTCAGAAAGACGTAAAGAAAAGAGTTTGCTTTCTGTATAATTGCAGAAATGTGTTCTTCGCATTTTAAATTTAATTTTTTAAAAAGGGTAGAGCCTTTAATATCAAAACTAAAATACAATGAGAACTACACTACGCTGCATATCTAACTAACTACTTATACTAATCACACCTGAATTATCCATAGACCAATGAAGGTCTACAGATAATCAAGATGTTCAAGCCCACTACCAATCGAAAGCGTACCCAGCATGCTGGCGGCATCACCACGCTGAATGGCAATGCTTATGCGTTGGGCCAAATAAACGCCAGCATTTTGGTCACGCGTCGCGTCGACCAAGCGCTCGGAAAGGCTTTTGAAGATGAGGTGAGCTCTCGGCCCCCACGGGCCCAATGTCTCAACCCCAAGGGTTGAGCCCCTTATATGATATGTAACCTCATCCGGGGGTTGCATATTTGCGCCGTTTTGCTCAGCCGCTGCACCAGCCCTACTATGTGTCTCTGGAAGATGTGATAATGCCAGAGGATCGACGCAAGTTGCGTCCCACACTAGGGGCCGACCCAACTTCCAAGGCACAACAGTCATGCCGTCAGGTCTTTTGCCATCGTCACGTGCAAGGCGACTCGGTTCGAGTATGTCTATTATAATTTAATATAATTATAACACCGAGGTCTTTATTATAAATATTTATAACTTTTAAGATTAACATAACTTCTTCATCTTTAGTTCACATAATATATACTTTTTACTACATAAGTAAGTACCTCTTTAGTATTTCAGACAGGTGGCATAGATAGACATTTCAAGAATTTAGACATTAGGCGGGTAAGTTGTAGGACTCTGTTTTAAAACCTAATATTTTGGAAATTAAATTGAATTTTATTTTAAAAGGGGGGTTTTACAACGTTTGCAGCTCTCACCATGAATTTTGACACGGAACAATTTATCGTGGAAATAGAAAAGCGCCCTGCAGTATGGGATTCACGTTCAGTATGCTACAGCAATAAAATAGAAAAAAATAGGGCTTGGGAGAAATTTTATTTGGCTGATCATTAGAAGAACTTCGTCAGGTCTTCTTGTCACCCATACCAAAAAGTCTCAAGACAAAAATGTACAACCAGTGCGTCCTACCCGTTATGACAAAATTATTATAATTATTGAGCAAAAACAAGTATAGTTATTAGCAGGCCTTTCTTTCTTGGGCGCACGCAACAAAAGTTATATGTTTGTAATTTTGGAAAACTTGGTGCAACTTCGGGGGCATTATAAAAAATACCCCTGATATTAGGATGTAAAGAAAAAAAATTTCATCAACATGTCACTAACTACTATGACTCTAGTGTTTATACCAACGTAGAACGAAATCGATACCCGGGAATATAATAAGGAATTGGGTCTCATTTTTTTATTCCGCGAATAGCGGAACAAATAGGGAGTTTTTACTGTAAAGTACTGAACATATTTATAGAAATAGATATTAAAATATGAATTTTTTAGAATCTTACTAACATTTTGCCTCAAAGCAATATAAATAATGGCTGGGTAATAAGTCATGTTATATTGCTAGGTTCGTAGTTCGTAGATTTGCATTAAAGGTCTAAAATACAAAGATCTATGTTAAAATACTTACGTTAGAAAATCATGTTTCGTTTCGTAAATAACGTTGGAAACGCAAGCTTCCATGGTACAAGTTTTACTTAGTTTAGGGTCACATGATATTGTGTGTGAAGTGTCCACCAATATTTATTTATTGTTGGATCGGGTGGGCTGTATTTTCCCGATAAATGATGAACTATCGATTTGCAATAATATTTCAGTACGGTTATCTGTGGTATGACTTTAAATGACAAATTTTGCATGAGTTCTTGCTTTATTTTCTTAAAATTTTAAAACCAACACAGGTTAGTATCATTTGAAAAAAAAACTAAATCATTGAAACTGTAGGGACACAAAGTGTCTGATTACACTGCGTTCAGCTTGCCAATCAGTCAGTCATTGTTATATTCGGATCATGAACGTACGCTGGAAAATAAATACCACTAAAGTGCATAGCAACTTTTAATTTATTCCCCAGAAAATATCCGTGTTAAGAACAGACATTAATAATTGTAGATATACGTTAAAAGCAAAAACACGTTAAGTTGGCCACACTGAATTTAAAGTGTAGTTTTGTCAAACTCTAGAGCAACCACAGTATAACAAAAATACCCGTAGGACGACTAGTTTTTTTCATTTGGGAGAAATGCTAACAATGATATCTACTAGCGATAAGGCCACCGCTTGTAACACTAGTTTTATTGTTATTCTCTCCTGTATACGTGTTTTTTGTTTATGGTGTACAATAAATAGTATCTATCTATCTACTATTCGTAGCTACTTTTGGCTCTACTATATTAAAGTTTTAATTATTATTTAATGATTTATTGAGCAATTTACTGACCCAATAGGGATTTTAACAATTTTTCGGAATTGCTTTTATTTCTTGAAGATGAAAGCTTGTTTACTAAAAAAATAATGTTTAAAAATTTGTGTATTTTTGATGAGTATAAATGCAATAGTAATATAATTCAGATTTTTCCCGCTAAAACACTAACGACTGACATGACGTCACTAACCGCAAAACATTGGAAATGATCTATGATTGCATGTCCAGTTTATCTGTTTTCTTAGGTACTTTTACTTGAATACACACAATCAAAATCTAAGTCAAAAGTAAAGTAAAGTGGTCGCTAAGATTGCAAACTATAATAAAAATGCAGAGAAGTAAAAAACTACTTAAAAAGGGTACTAATTATTGCCTAAAATATAATAGACATACATTGTAACATATGTCCATGACCCTCTTACATTTATCTATCTTACATATACTAATACGAAGGCAATGAATTCAAAATGTTATGTAAAAAAGATGTACGAGCTTCAATCAGATTTTAGCAAGCTTTCGACATAATCTACTGATTTTGGCCTTGAACTTTAAATACGGAAAGTGACGGAGCTTGTCTTATTTTCACGGGCATGGCATTCCACAACTCAACTGCTTGGAATGCAAAAGATTTGCCGTAGAATGTTTTGCAACGTGCAGAGAGCGCTTGCAGGGACAAATTATAGGTTGATATAAGATTACATGAGTGTACGCTACTGTAGAATGTAAAGCAGTCTTTCAGATATCGTGGTGTGGCAGTGTTAAATATAATACTTTAAGCAGTGAACGAAAATGAGCATTCCGAAGAAAGCAAATGGGGAGCCACTTGAACTGTAGGAAAAGAAATTAATAAACAATTGCAAATTAGGTATTTGAAAACTAGCCAAGTCAGATCTTAGTTTTGAACCAATTATCCTGAGAGTACAGTTTCATTTATTATGAAAATATTTCAGGATCGCCCATTAAACTTTTCACTCAAGCACCCATTTAGATCTCACTTCTTTTGTTGTTCTGTAATAAATTCTATAAGTAATATTTAGTTTGATTTTAATTTCATATTTATATTTTTGATGGCATATTGTCGTCCTACTGGGTTTTTCATTATACTGTGACTGAGTCGCCTGCAGCTGCCGCTGCATCACGCTTCCGAAAAACGCGAGTCGCAGCTACTTTTTGAAGCGAGATGCAGCGACTAGACGCCTGTCGCCGCTTCTTTTTGAAGCAGGATGCAGCAGCTAGACGCCTGTCGCAGCTACTGAAAGTAGCTAGTGTGAACAGGCTGTAAGGTTCATCTGATACGAAAGGAAGTTCGTCTCGTCGACTTCAGGTTCGTTGTGAAACAAGAGCCTATTGTCTTGTTCAGCTGGACCAGGGTCTCGTGTGACGTAGTTACGTCAGTTCCTCGCTCTGAAGATTGTAATGGGTAACAAACGGGTTTTAGTAAATCGGACACCACCACCTTTTGTTTCAGATTCTCTTTCGGGTTCATCCATACACCCGGCCATTCTTAATATGGTTGGATCGACCATTGTCTCGGTTTTTTGTGCTGTGACGTCACCTGTGAATGACTTTATTATACACTAGCTGTGCCCCGCGGTGTAAACTATTGAATACCTACCATATTTATTTATTTTGTTTTCGCAGAACTCTATTTTTTTATTTCTATACTAGCAGGCCCCGTGGTTTTACCCGCATAGTTACCGTTCCCGTTATTTACCCGGAATAAAAAGTAGCCTATGTGTCTTCCAGACTATAATCTATCTGTGTTCCAAATTTAAACCTTGATAAAATCAAAAATCTGCTCGTTTATCGTCTATGAGGCGAACAAAGTTTGGCGGGTCAGCTAGTTTATATGACCTACCTATAATAATAGTACGATATAGGTATGTATCGATTATATTAGTTGCGCCCTACATTTTCCAATATCTTACAAGAACGGCGACATTTTTCAGGATTAAAATTAGTTTTGTATCGCAATGGTGTGTCGTTGCTATACATATTCCTGATTTCAGTCAAACCTGTTACACTTAATTTAAACCGTTAAAAAATTATGAAAATGTACATTGAGACATATCTACAAATTTTCGCATTTCTAACGCACTCGTGCGATTTGACTTGATTAGTTGTTTCTGTTTTGATGGATCATTATACAAATATAGCAGCTTTTTCTGTGAGTTCGCGCTTTGCAGTCTCGGAGAAAACGACTTGACCGCTTGCGCATGCATATTTTGCATCAAGAGAATGTCTATTGTAACCTATTCCTATCTTGTCTTGCGTACCGCTATGTCCCCAAACGATCGATTGATCTCAGCTGGGTCATGTTGCGAGCTGGATATCAAATTCGTCTTTACCCTCAAATGTGTCTGCGGTGTTATATTATACATTCAGAGTATTGTATTCGCGGAAGTCAATTAACTATTTCGACTACGTTTGTTTTACTTTAGTCTCTGCGACTTATAACCATTAGGTACATATTTATATGTAAGTACGTCTTATTTTAGTAATGTAGATTCTGGTTTCTAACACTTATGACCTAGGGTTGAAAATGCTTAATACTACAATTTCGAGTGACCCGAATAGAAGTTTATTCAAAATTTGCTTTTTTACTTGATAACGTCTTATAAATCGAAGAACGTCGGTTGCACGCAAAAAAGTGTCATGTTCCGCCTGAGCCGAGCGTGCAAGCGAGTGCGCGGAACAAGCTATAGAGAGGCACAATCGTTCTAAGTGTTCATTCATTCATTCATTCATTCATTTCATTTATTGCATAATAATACAAAGCTGACAAAATAAGCTGAGCATTGACCCTGTTAGGGCATAACAATATTAAAATTGTACAGTTACAATCTTAGCATAAGTAGATGTAATATTACTTATGGCTGTGACGCATCTATCGTTTATAATGTTTGATGTTTGTTGCTCAATCAAGTCGTAACGTTTTAACGGATCGAGCTGAAATTTGGAATGTAGATAGGATTTAGTCTGGAAGAACACATAGGGTACCTACTTTTATCCCGAAAAAATAACGGAAACGAGAACTACGCGAGTACTGCGGGGTGCTGCTAATAATAATATTATAAATGTCAATATTTTGATGTTTGTTACTCAATCACGTCATAACGTATGAATGGATCGGACTGAAATTTGGAAAACAGATTATATTCTGGAAAAACGTATAGGTTATTTTTTATCCCGGGAGATTAGCCGGAACGGGAACTGTGCGGGTAAAACCACACTAGTATATTATAATGAAGTAAAATTATCGTCCATAAACCGACTACAGACAACAATTATTTTTTTGCGAATTATTTTATGGAACCACTGCGTCGCCAATTACAAAAAGATTATCCAAATGTTTTAGTTACCCAATCTCAATCCACATACACAAGACTTTCGTGTTTATGCTATAGGTGATTTCTTTAGAGTTCCTAACAAGTTTAGTGGTGATATCATCTGTTCCGTTAAATGTGCTCGGAGTTGTTTGACAAGTATAACTATCATGCCTTATTACAATTTTACAATAAATAAACGCAGCTTTATCTTGATTATATGCATATGCACTCATATAAAGTCTATTAGAGCTTCGAGCATTTGAGCATTTGGAGCACCAACTTGTATTAGAGTTCAGAATTTATGTGTCTTTGTCAATAAGAGTATGGGAAAGAAGAGCATTGCATTGAAAAATGTCTTGTATCACGAAGTATTTAGGTCGTACGTCTGACTTAAGTCGGCCGTGCTCCTTTACAAAGTTTCTTATGACGAAGACAAATTTTCTACTCCTCATCTGTAATGTTTTCTGGTAGGTATTTAGAAAAATATTTATCACTACATTATTTTGAACTACGCAAATAGTCTATACTAATATTATAAAGAGGAAAGATTTGTATTTTTGTATTTTTGTATGTATGTAATAAACTCAAAAACTACTGAACCGATTTCAAAAATTCTTTTGCCAAGAGAAAGCTACATTATCACTGAGTAACATAGGCTATTTTTATTACAAGAAAAAAATAGTGATCTTTGGAATTTTTTACTAAAACCAACGCAAGGTATAAAAAAAACAGCCATAAAATGGCTTTCATCGCATACGCTGCGGAAAGTACCAATGATAGAACCAAACAATGTTCTACAATATTATAGAACGTATTAAAATCTACAAAAAACCTTGCGAGAGCATATGTCTAACTACAGTAATTACGTCGCTACAACTGCTTTTTTACATTTTAAAAGAAGATAAAAATGCCGATCAACTTAAGACCATGCTATTCATACATTTGTTTTAATTCTTATCAAAATAAATTATTTTTCAATCAAGACTGCTTTATTACCTATCGATTCCTTTTTGAATTATTAAAATCGGACATTCCATTCAAAATATATTACGAAATTAAAAATATCCATCCTAAATATTTGCAACGACGCAACGGCCGGCAGAATTATGAAGAGTAATAATAATAATACAGTACAGCGTTCATCCCAGTCAGAGTGATTTTATCTCAGAATACTTCTTTATCATGTACCACGTAGGTACATCGTTCCAAGACTAGGTACTCAAAATCAAAGAAATCACTTTGAGAGAAGCTTCAAAGGCTCATAGGCAATGACACTCTTGTGCGTAAAAGACTTCAAAGTCTTGATCATCGCCGCAAGATTGCTAGCTTATCGGTTTTTTATCGGGTACACTTCGGAGAGTGTGCAACTGATCTGCATGATTTAATACCACCTTGCCCTTTCTTCTATCGGAATTCTCGTATCTCAAAAAAGCGACATCGTTTCATGGTTGATGTTCCAAAAACACGAACAAAGAGATTTGACTCCACGTTTGTGATAAGAACGTCTAAGTTGTGGAATGCGTTGCCTGAGTGGGTTTTTCCCGATGGTTACAATCTGGGTGTCTTCAAATCGAGAGTGAATCGGTTTCTTCTAGGTAAGCACGTTCCATCGTAGATCGCATCGTCGCTTAACATCAGGCGAGATGGTGGTCAAGTGCGAACCTATTAAAGTTAAAAAAAAAAAAAAAAAAAAAAAAAAAGCTTCAATTTCTCGGTGTCCGTTGAGGCTGAGAGATTTGATTGTGGTAATATTATTATTTTGTTTTCCCTCGGAATTATGGCACATTTTTGAAGACAATTTGTGTCAAGACATCAAACATACAGCCCAACAACGAGATCCGGATTATGATGTACCTATATGTCGCAGCCGGATTGTATAGTTCGCCGTATTACATTACGGCTAGCCGTTTTGAAAAACGGGGCCGTTTTGTAATGCGGCGGTTCAACGATTAGCCGCATTGTCATTGCAATACGTTGTTCAATAAGGCGGTCCACGTTCAGCCGCATTGTATTACTGCTTATGTTGTAGGGAGACCATATTTAAAAAAATAACAACACAAAATCTAAATTAATTTCATTTATCTGAATAAATTGATCGATTATTTCGTACGATATTCCGTACTATTTTTTTTACAACATTTTACCTCTCACATAAAGTTTGAAAGCCCATAACTTGATATCGGTGACGGTACACCTAAGAAACATGGTGAACTTCCATAGACAAGGGTCTATTATCGAAACATGTTCCATCGTAGATAGCATCGTCGCTTAACATCAGGTGAGATGGTGGTCAAGTTACGAACTATTATAGTTTTAAAACTACTTGCATGGCTCGCTCCACTCAGGACCTCCCTTGAGCTTCTGGCTCCCGCATTCTTTTAAATACACTCTAGGGGTAGTAGCGCCAAGACTAGGTGGAGTCGGGGTGCTTCGGGTCGGATCTGGGTCACATGTAACCTACCCGGTCCGATTTAGTCTTAACAAGGTGGACGGTGGAAACGAAATAGTATCCAAGTAACGCCCAGGGTGATAAGTGCCACCCTAATAATGTTGTGTACGATTCCTCCAAACTCCAGAATTCACTGTCACTTTAGCAATTTAGGAACACACAGTATTCAACGCCATGGTTGTTGTTATGTCAGGCAGCACCATGAGTGTTAAGAATCGGAACTAAAAAATATCAAAGAAGCGGCTAATCTCTCGCTTTATTACATTACGGCTAGCCGTGTTGAATAACGTATGGCGTTGAATACATTCCAGTGGTTTTTAAGTCAGCTGTATTCAATCCGGCTTATCGTTAAACCGCCGCTTTACAAAACGGCCTTCAACCAACTAAGCCACCAGGCCAGGCAGTTTAATGTTTTTGAACTTTAAAGTTTTGGTTTTTAATTTTGATCTTTTGGAAAAATTTGGTCATGTACATTTCATTTAGCATACCTACTTAACAAAAAATTTGACCCCGTGCGAAGCCGGGACGGGCCGCTAGTTTACAAATATAAAGATTGGAGATTGGAAAAAGAAATGTACCAAAAATCTCTAATATAACAAATATTTTATCAATATCAAAATATATGATTTATAACTTGGAACGCTCCGTGGTTTCAGCCGCGTAGATCTCGATCCCATTATTTTCCCGGGATAAAAATTGGTCTACGTGTTATTTTAGACCATAATCTATCTAATGTACAAGACAAAAATCTATCAAAATTTCATCCCAGATTAGATTCCTTAAGTAGTTTTACGTGAAAGAGTAACAAACATCTTGTATACTCACAAACTTTGGCGTTTATAATATTATTACCACAGTAATAACACAGTTTCTTTATACTGTGGTAAAAGACTGTGATATTAGTAAAGATTTTATGCGTTTATTTGACTGATAAAACCGAGCCGATCCTAGTCCGATCGAAGCTCATAAATTTTAGCTGGGAACTTTTAACGTTGCGTATTCGGTTCAATTTCAAAGCCTATCGCACAGAATAGGCCGGGCCGTTAAATCACGAGTTAGTTCATTGAAGGGGTATTGACATACACTGCGATGATGCGTGTCATGTGCATTAAGTTTTTCCATAAGTTAGTCTCGGCAAGCTGCGAGCGCGCCGGGACGCGCATCCGAGCGTGCGTCTGGAGAACGGTCTGACGCGCTCCATTGCGTATTGGCCAGGTCCGTAACTAGGGAAGATAACTACTTGCTAGAAACTGATGACTTCAAAGGACTTCGCTTACTTAGCAAAAACTCGTTCACTCCCTCCCGCGCACTGACCGCTGTGAACTGAGTCGCACGTCACATGGCCCTAAAAATGCAATTTTAGGCCCAACACGGTTTTAATATCTGTACCCGATAAAACGTTTATTTATTGCTAGCAGCGCCACGCGGTTTTACTCGTGTATTTCTCGTTCCCGCGTTAAAAAGTAGCCTATCTGCTATTCCAGACTATTTATATGTTAACTGCGTTTCAAATTTCCAACCAATCCGGTCCCACGCTCTGACTTGATTGAGAAACAAACATCCAAAATTTCCCATTTACATCGCAATAATATTAGTAGTATATGATACAAAGTTAATTTAACGAGTACGGAGTACGTATCTAATTCGTGATCAAAGTCTTTGGTTTAACCTAAAGAGGAATTCCTTGATATATAAATAACCTGGATGTGTTTGAGTCATCAATAGTATCTTCTAGATTAGCGCACTCATTTGTAGACCGATATTGTCGATAAAAAACTGCCATTTAAAAAGTCTTAGCCTGATTGAGCTTCTTAGAAATTCTGTCAAAAATACACTTGAGTTAATAAAGCGATTAAACACACTAAAACATATTGACTTTAACAAAAACATACATGGTTATTTAGCGCAGCTAAACGTGCTTGTAATTATGTTTTAATTATGACTGCCATCCGTTAGAAAATCTTTGTATTTTCTTTAGTTTATGAGGTGTACGCGGCACGTTCGTGAAGGTCTTTCATTAGTGTTTACCCAAACGCCTGGGCAAATGTACCTTAAAAAAATGTGACAAATATATATTTCTTTATGATTTGCCACATTCGGGGGAAGGCTGCAGAATTTGACCGCATTTTTGTGAATTTTGAAAATTTGTGTAGAGGTTGTCTATCAGTCAGTACTTAATGCGATGGCCCATACCCTGAATACATACCTGCATCTTACTGCATATCAGCAAATTGCTTGCGAATGAATTTCATGACTCTCTCCTCCCTTTCTCTCTTTAGCGATGCACATTAACTGACCCTTTCTTGCTTGTTCTCGTTGCGCGCAACGTGATACTGCCGTAAGTGATATGAATTCCTTATTGACCTCGGTTAACATTTGATCCATTTGTATATTATTATCGATATTGTATTTGCTTTATAGCGATATCTTCAGCTGAAACTTGTACTGCTATTATTTAGCAATACTTTACGAGTTTGAATTTTGTTCTTGGGATTTTTTATACTTTCATTTATCAACTGCGTAGGAGTGGTCGGTTTTTCGCATACACGAGTTATAATACATATTTGGTTTACCTTATACCAATTATATGTTCAACAGCTAATGTTAATATATCAAATCTTACCAGGTAGTCAGGATTACTATCTCATGAGCTCGTATCAATTAATACGAATATATGCCACAAGCCTATGATAGTGGTAGATAAAGTAGTAAGGTGCTTAGGTATTTTCGAAATGACTGTGGCATTGCCAAAAACAGGATTTCATCAGAGCCATTCCCCAACACTTGCGAACAACTTAGGTACTATGTAGTATGAGGCAAACCAATGTAAACACAGTCTAACACTGTGTCACAAGATACATCGTGTGCTCACCAACTTAAGATAAGTATTTTGCTGTGCCATTAACTTTAAGTTATTAACTATGTGCATAAACATTTCTGTTGACACAATCATTAAAATGGTCTATTTTATGGTGTTTGCGGCACGAATCAACTAAGTAACTTTTAGTCGAAAAGCTTGTACCATCAAAGTGGCGTAGACTTGTTTTTGTTTTTAACCTCGTACGAGAATAAGGAAGTAATTTTCAACAGGACTAAATTAGTCGGCCCGGAGAGGATGCGTTATGTTTCCGTTAACGGCATCGTCTAATAACGGTAATGAACCGGCTACACGAAAAGTGTCTCAATGGAGTTTGAATTGCAAAGGATACACCCATTGTTTCGGCTCAATGCAGTCAAAAGTCTTTATAAGTTATCTTTTTCCACGATGCAGCGTCTCTCAAAAGTTTCACATAACTTCGAAATTCTTTCACAGTTTTTTTTTGCCATTTTTTGTCCCATTCACCCCAATGCGAGTTTATATTTTTATTTCTCTCGCACCCCTCGTGATTTATTCGTGGTCGAAGCCCATTATCCCGATTTGAATCGGCTCGTTTCCCATAAGTGCCATACGTTAAATTCCATTTTTAAAAGGAGCTAGCGGATGCCGTATCTCCGGCAGTGTCACCGGAGCGACATTGGCGCTCTCCTAATTTCGCCTTTACGAGTTCAATACGTTTCCACGGTTGATTGAGTTTAGTCGGAAACTGGATTCTGTTAGCGGAAGAGGGTTCATAAATTGTGTCAATTTTTGTTCCAGTTGAGCGTATACCGGTCAGCTCTCTATTATTCCTGTGAGTTGCGCGCGCGCCGCTGCGGGTTAGTTGTTAGTTGCGTTCACAGCACGGTTAGGAATAGGCGTCGACGCGATGGTTCCCGCCGAAGATAGGCTCGTATTGTTGATCATAAACCGTCGCGGCCAGTTCACAAGTTGTGTAACCGACGCTTGAGCCGTTTTTGAATACATCACACCGTCGTGACATGTTATCTCGTTTACGGACGGAATTATAAATATTAACTTCAGTTTAACTTTAGTATTCTCCACGGCCGACAGCGGTAAACTCGTGCATGTAATTGGTGTTCAATTTGTATTTTTTGACACTTCGTTATCATATTGACGTCGGCTTGCACAATGATAAGGCCAAGCCAGTAGATAGCCAGAGGTGGTAAACGGAGAAGTGCTATTGCCAAACTTGATCGTGTGTGGTGTTAATTTAATGTTGATAAGTGAATATATTTTATACAAAGTGAGAACTGTTAAAGTGAATTATATTTTATAAATAATACCGGTTAGTTAATAATGCGGTTTCGTTTAATTTCGTGTTTATCGTAGTCTACGTATGAGTGATGCGTCTGCGCCGATGCAAGTGTTGCGTTGGGACTATTTTCGTAGCACGGAAATAAGAGCGGCAAAAGGAGCAAAAAGCCGAGAGATCGCCTGAAAAACTTGAGGACGTAGTGTCGAGTGTATTTCTGTCGGTGGTGGACTGATGTCTACAGCACTTGTGCATCAATTTGGGGAACATTAAAAAGTCCACTCAAAAAAATGAAGAAAAGTACGCTTTCCAAACTCAAATCTATATTTGGGTCAAAGAAAGGTAATTTTTTTATCTATTCCCCGTAACGGTAACACAGATTTTTTTAAATTTGTAAATGACGGATTGTCGAAAATTATGATCACGATTCATAAATTATCTTAAAATATTCGCACGTTTTTATAACTCCTAAATTACATGGCGTGATTTGAAGGTACATTTGCTAACTCTAACGCAATTTTATTTCTTTAAAGATTACTATAATTATTGGATAATTCATAGTAATTTATTTTATTACGCCTCAATCGTGAAATATCTGGTCATCTACGAGTAGTTTCTATTCTGTTTTGAAATTGTAATGAATCGACCAATCAGCGCATTCTCTCTTAATTCAGCATCCAACGGCAATTTCAATTGATACGAATCTCTCTCTGTTTTTTTACTTCACGTTTATTAGCTTTATTGCCAATTGTCTTGTAATTACTGCTACCGTAACCGTATGGTGTTGTCAATGGTTTCTCATGGTTACGAATTACAATATCTATCTGATAAAATTCTTTTAAGGACATTTCTCATTGATTTTTTTCCAAGTGCCACAATTTAGCGATAACAAACTTACAAACAAAATACATATTTTCTTTTTAAATTGGTCATCATTCACACGATAATTGAGCTCTTTCTACTGCTGACTTGTAGGATATGGAATAATCTCCTTGTCAAAATCTTTTCACAAACGTACAACTACGAGCGATTAGAAATGTTTCCATAGAAATTACATAAGCATCTTATATCTCTGGGTGACGAGCGCAGTGCAGTGCTATGTAATGATTTGGACTCTTTATGATCCAATAACTGCGTGACACTGTGCTGTTATTGCTTACATTCAGGCACATGTCTTGGTCGTCCCGTCGCTTTATATTTAAATATTTATTATAAGAAATGGGATATCTTTTAGCACCTTACCGGGGTGAAAACCCATCGCCAACGTCTCTGGTGTTGAAGATGTCTTCAACCAGCGGTTACTATATGCTATATTTTATTTATAATCTAGAATAACGGGACGAACAAGAAATGTGCCTGATGGTAAGCAACTCGCTTACCCAGTAACAAAACTGTACCACGCAGTTATTTAAATATGAATAGCCCAAATCACGCCCTTGCGTTAAATGATTCATCTCAATCACATGGGATATCTGCATGTTTCTCACCGTTCCTTTGAAAGAAACCATAGTCTCCTTCAACCCATTACTAGAAATAAGGCATTCGACGAATATGCCCTAATACTCATCGTCTTCAACTTATCCTAGTCCAATGCTGGGCATATATTTCTCCCACCAATCAGCCCCGTTCTTGTTTCATCAGCTACCTGCTGTCATGTATATCGTTGCTCTGCCAAGTTTAGCTTCGTTTATATTAGACGTGCCATATTAATATAGACAAACCTCACTACAATTTAGATTTATAGTTTGAACTAACTTGATAATTTTGATGTTGAAACATGCTGGTACAGCACTGCGTAAAACCAGTTGATGTACTATGAATTTGAAGGACATCTTAGAACTGCTTTGTTGTTTCGTTTCAACAATCCATGCATATGAATACTTTAGCGACTATGATTGTGTCTATGTGAACAAAATACTTTACTTAAGAGTGCACCTAAAGCCAGGAAAAAATCAGATTTCACCCGCGCGACGCGTTTCTTAATGTGATGTACATAAAGTCGAGAATAGCATGACATAGTATAGAATAGTTTGGAGGAAAAATCAATATTTAATCAGGAGTCCATTTTTGACCAAGTTTTATTTAATTACTCAATAACTAAACATAAATTTAAAAAAGTGTTCGGTTACTTTACTAGAACGTACAAATAGGAATTTTATTACCAAAAAATAATGTGGGGTCATCGCTGTTAATTTCGAGTACTCGAATTAAAACGGGTTTTTTCGGTGTCATTTTTATTTTTCTATTGTAAAAAACTGATCTATTTTTTAAATTCTATTCGGTTATTGTGCTTCTTCTTGATTGTACCCACACGTCAATTTTTTTTTTGTCCTAGTTTTTAGTTTCTTAACTTCAGTGAGCGGCGTCGAAAATGTCCTTTTTTCGTTTTCTGGCTTTAGGCGCCCCCTTAACTACTATGAAAAGTTTCACTATTATTGGTTCTGTTTCATTTTTTTTTTTTTAAATTAAGAGTGACGAGACGAGCAGGACATATGCCTGATGGTAAGCAACATGCCTGCCACATAACAGCACAGTGATACGCAGCTATTGGAACATGAAGAGCCCAAATCATTACCTAGCACCGCACTGCGCTCGTCACCCAGAGATCTAAGTTGTTATACCTCTAAGCCCTGTAATTTCATAAAATATTCCGATTGTCATGACATGGACATATTATATAAATTTCTTTTTTTTTGTACTAAAAATTTCAGAAACCGTTAATTTCTCTGAAACAGCTCCATTAAATAAGTCGATGTAGTATAGGTTCAATTGATTATTACGTTTCATTGTCATTTGTTTCGCGTATAATTAAAAATGAATACGTTTACCTGACGATCAAACATCTCTGTAAAAACCCCAGTGCTGCGACATACATTCCGACAAAGGCAACTGGATGTGTAGTTTTTACTCGTACTACAGTTTTTTTTATGACATTCATGCTTCGAGCAGCTGGTAACTGCTGTTAGCTTGAACAACGAACGGGATTTCTTTTAAAAGAATCTGTAAAAGGTGCTTTTATAAAAGGTGCTTCTTCTATTGGGGTGAGGGATGCGCTTTACCTTTTTAATAAGTTCGTAACGGTCGCGTCTTATTTGTTCAATGTAAAGATTTATACATTTTGTGCTATGCGACGATTTTGTTACAGGAATCAACTTAAACAATATTTACACTATGTTTTCTATTTTAATAACATAAGCTACGGTGGTATTTTTATTTACTAGCAATTTACTTTAGAACAATGAGAGAAATTAACTAACAAATACGAATTCGTTAAAATTCAATGCCTTTACCGACCAAGAAAGCACACAATGGCACCGGTGACAAATGGCCTATTATTAAAGAAACATTAATGCCATTGTACGGGCGACAGGACCTTGAGAATATTATCGTTGAAATCATAATCGCTAACACCAAAATGTTCATAAATTATAACGTGGTTAATACTTCAGGTTTCACGGCAAATGTATTTAAATTTAACCTAACCGTCAACTTGGTCACAATTTAATGCATATTAATTCAGTATTAGATTAGGTCCTAGGTCCTAGGTTCTTGAAATGTTGTTACTTACTAACTTTCAGATAGGAATTTCTCTTGCATCAAGTTTACTTAGACCATTACTTTGATCTGAGGAGTATCTTAATGATACCTTATGGACGAAAAACTCGCGTACCTAAAGCATTTTTGAAAATATTTCTTTGGTTGAAATAGTTATTAAATTATGTTGTAAAATATCTGGACCGATTTCAAATTGCATAATATACTATGTCTCGCAGGTGGGCCAAACGTTCATTAATAATTAATAGTCATTCAAATCAAAATACTTTTTAAATATACGAGTAAGTCGGGGGTTGCTACTGAATCCGTAATTTTAACATAGGGTTTCTTTAGAAACTACTTACTGATTGATAGCCACTGTAACTTACATTCATGCATTTCCATAACAGCAAAATAAGTACGACCGATAAGCACGGTTGTACTCAGTGGTATGAAATGTTTAGGTATTCGCAATCAGGACAAAAGTCAGTATTTGTTTTCAGTTCAGTCAGTATACAAGATAGAGCTCAACAAGTTAGTGCTGTTGTGAATTTTAAACTGGTTTTAAATATTCAAATATGGTTAAATTTTGCGGTATAAAAATATGGCGGAAAAAAGGTAATTTCATTAATACATGTTTTTGTACATGCGCTGAACAATTTACAAGCGACGGGTACTTATTTTAGGTTAGCAAATATTATCATTTCCATATTTGTGTGTGAAAAAGTACCTATACTCGTTACTTCGAAGGTCTCTACAATCTCTATGGACAAACTCTACTAATCATTCGTTATCTAAGTCTTGTCGCCATTAACCTTTAGGTTATATACTCTCGATGAATCTTCATGGCGCGTTTCGTTCTTGTCATCCATCACATCTGCCACTTGCCACCATGAACCGGACATCTCTGTTTGCTAAATTTCATAATAACTACGTTCATTACGTTCAGAAAAACAAGTTAATTCGTGGGAACAATCTCTGACGACTGCATTGGTAGATTTAATCGCGGACATGACTTTAAAATTACTGTCTTGTTTCTTTTAGAGTTATTTTGATCGTGTTCCTACCTGTTTTTGATAAGACTAGCAATAAAACTCTAAGATAGTGAAAACTGTAGTTGTCTAGGGGATAGTAAACGGCGAAGAAACCACGACTTTAACCATTGCCGCTTTGTAGTGACTGTAATTGCTGGTTGTCGTCGTAATGACTTTATTGTTTTTATCATTGTGGTTATGAACATGCGGGTTAAATGTCACGAATCAACAACTGACTACATTTGTTTACATTAAAAAAAAAACATCTGCTATACAATGTTGAATTTAGTTAAACCAAAAATAAGTTGGCCTTATGTTGCCTAGATATTTATCCATTGTCTATATGCAACATGCGCAAATTCAAAACACACTATTCTTTACAGAAACTAAAGTCTAATATTATTAGCTATCCTATGAGCTTACTCATTTACTTTTGAAATTCGTCGACAGCTAAGGTAACAAAAACTTCAATAACAGGAACAAGTAACGTATTTACTTGAAATGAACCGATGCGTACGAATAGTTTCTATGAGATATTCGAGATGCCAATACGTATTACGTTTCATCGTCGTCTCGATTGTAATTTTTGTTTGTCTACTAGAGCGAAGCCAGATGAAATATGATCCATTTTACTTTCACCGTTCGCAATTACGTTTTAATTATTTTCTTTGATATTGTCTAATGTTTAATTGACATTTAGAAAATTACCATTTAAAGTATTTACTTAGTAGTTTGAACGAGCACGGTGACGTAATTAGGACTAGGCAAGGGCTAAAATAAAATGCGTTACCAGTAAATTTTATATTCACATCATTTTTTGTAAAAGTTACGTTTTTACATTACTTATGCACTTACCCTAAAATACAGCTTTACGACGAGCTTACAAACCTACATGTTCACGTAAATTCTCAAAAGAATTTAAAACTTTTCGAAGTTATGACTATTTAAACAAAAAAGCGTGAACGATGTAAGTAAACTCCCGAGCTGCAGTGAGTATATCAGTTGTTTACTTATAGAGTTCTCACGGACGCATTACTTCACTTATAACCTTTCGCATGAAAGTGTGAGATATGGTCTTGGTCTGAGCGTAATTTCATTACAGACTTACTGACGCTTTCGTCAATCCTGTCAGACAGCTTCGTGTGCTGAATGAAAGAATGAGATTAATTGACAACACGACGTATGCGCATCTGATATTGTAAAACCGGACAGCTTAACTCTCCCATATCGTCGTACAAAGGTTTCGTAACGAAGATTGGCAGATAGCGACCTACCGTTGTTTTCAGTGCCCCTTTCACATCATTGTCGAGGAGTATCTCTGAAATCAGAAAATGGTAATTTGTCTCACATGACTCTTTTAACGTGCAATTACAGTGTGAGAATGCAATTTGCAAGTGCTCTATCATCGATTATTTGTGCTTGTCAAAGTTCAAGGAAGGTAAATTAGCAAGAAAGTGCCGTGTGTAATCTTCGACGTCTGAATTTCGCTCAAATAGGAAGTAATTTCGTGGTTTATTACCTACATTCTTCACGCGAATTGCGGGTTATAATTAAAGTTCATAATAAAGATACGCTTTCATTTCTAATGAAAATTTTAACATTATCTAATATTTGTGATCGTCATGTCATCGATGTTTAATGAAGGAAGAAAAAGTATAATGCTGTTTTAAAATTAATCATTACATTGTACATTTTCAGTATTTTATAATATTAGTCGTGATAACTTAAGCACTGTTTAGATTTTTTTTTTTTTTGAATTTATTTCGGTAATCAACTTGAGTTTAAAACCGAATATATTTTCCGTGGCCGCTTATCCGGTTTGATAAGCCCATAGAATATTAATAAACTGATCCTAAATTCCTATCCTATCAACACCTTCGCTACATCTTTTTTATAATCCTTTTAATAAGACCACAAGCGCAGTAAAAAGGGTATTACCGTTACGGTTATTATTAACGTCTGCTGTAACAAAACCCTCATGTAACTTGTTAAATGGGTTGCTATTTGTAGCATGTTTGTTTGTAATTACTTTGTCTTCACTTAAATGGGCGTGCTAAATCATCGCATCATCGTAACGCCTTGTTCGTCTCTATTTATATTTAGCTTTACTGTATCTACTTCGTTTATTGGTTATTCTTAGATTTCTTACTAAACTTACAAACTTGTCGCTTCGAAGAATTCTATTATACCTAACAAACGATTTAAATATAAAAATGTTGAATGTCATCATCATCTACAATTTTTCTTAGTTTGTTTATTATCTTATTCCAAAATTCTTATTATCTGTGTGTATCTCTTTGTATCGTACCTATTTTCTACTACTTACATTGTTTCATAGGTATGTTTTGTGACATCAATAGTTTCAAGAATTTTAATCCAAGAACCTCGTTTTCGGTCGATTTCATTTCGATGAAATCTGGAAGTATCCAAAGGATTCCCCCAAAATACCTCAAGAAAGTCTCTTCACGTACCAGGAACGGAATTGCACTACCTAACCCTCACCCTCCAAATGTCACATCATGATTGTTTGCACCCTCCCATAAATGTGTCTTGTAAGCTATAACTGTTGTTTATCGTATGCTGATTTTACTGATAGAACTTTTCACCATGCAATAAAGTTAACTTACAATATACTTTCCGTACAATAGTTAGGCTATTTCATAAAAAAGGGCAGGGTCTCTACCCTGCTGTTTCTAAGAATCACCTCTGTAAAAATAAATAAAAACCACATCGAAAATAATCCCAAACAGGCTTATAAACTACGCTCAGCGTAATTGGTAGTCGGTTCACTTCAAAAGATAAGTACGGTCAAAAGCATACGGCTACTATCTCCCACCCCTCATAAAATCTGTCAAAAAAGAAGTCGGCATTGACTTAACTCTCGCCTGAAGACTTGCAGTGAGTCATTGATAAATCCGTCTGTTATCAAATAAATCGCATTTCCAGTTCAGATATCGAGGCTGGCTCCTTTGAGATCCGTGGTTGGAAGATATTCAGGCCGCCGCGGCTTGCTAGCGGCTCCAATTAAAAATTGTTAACTGTACAAGTCATGAGAGATAGGCGAGTTTTATTGTGATTTTACCGTGGCTTTGGGTGATTTCACGCCTTGTATGGTAGCAAAATGGCGTGTGAATTTCCTTAGTTTTTGATCTTATCGTGGCAACGTGGCAACTGATGTCAGCAGGCCTTCCATCTTGGTCTATTACTGCTTCGTTCATCATCTTGGAACATAATAATCTAAATCTATTTACCTTTTCCGTTATCATTTGGTATTTATATCTGCATCGAAGATTTAACAGAAAACGTGAACTGTAGCCACAGGAATGCATTATACCCATCATTGAGAACTACATTTACCTTGAAATCGAATGTTATTTCATACATTTTGTCAACATCTATCGTGAGTGCAACTATTCAATCCGTGCACCGAGAAAAAATCGGTTGACATGTTTCTGTCTGTCCTAATAACTTTCGATCTTGTCCATTAACTACGTTCCGCTTATTACTTGTGCTGTACTTTTGATGTGTTCCGTCTCCGATGCTATGCCAGCAGACAGCGGCCTGCTTGTTAACACACGCCCATAATTTGAACATCTCGAGTGTTTTTAAAGGTATGAACACTGCGAAGTAGCAATTTGCGTTCGACACACGCGGGTGCTGCACCGTGCCCCGCATGTAGGATTTATACTCTTTAATATTGGTAACGGCGAACATCTTCTTGGAAAGGCCAAAATTGGTAAAATCACCCTATGAGGTGCGCATGCTAAGTGAGAACTGGATTTTAATCAGGTCTTTAGAACAACATCTTGATTTACAAAAATAAAATTGTCTTTAGAAATTCGCAACGTGTCTGACGGACAATTAAGTTGTTAAATGTATTATTGTGCCGTTATTTGGTTATGTATATTTTTGTACAGGAAAATAATAAATTCAATAAGCTTGATTGCGACAGCCTCCGTGTTCTTTGGGATTCATTTTGAGATGAACTAATTATATAAAACCGTTTCACCCCGTTCCGATTTAAAATAATTAGTAGTCGTGTCATGAAGCCAGTCGCTGCCCCCGATCGGGATACGATGCGCCTGCGCATTGCTCTGTTCCGAGTTCAGCGATCCATACCCGCTCGGATTATCGGTTCTGTTATGATTTATTGATCATAAAACTGAAGTTCTGTCCTATCCCAACCGTGAGATCATCAAAGAGTACTCAAGTGTATCTTTCCTTTGTGGATCTAATCTACGTTAACTATTTACTTTTATGTAAAGGCCTTATCAAGGTCACCTGTCTGGTTTTTCGAAGTCGTAATCGGAGATAAATAACATATTACAGATTTTATAAATTTTTTAATTTTTTAATGTAACCGGAATATTAATGGTTTACGAATACGGCTGTGAAGAGGAAACGGCTGTTCAACGTCCATTTAGAATTAATTATCGGGACATAGGTGAACTTGTAACTAGACATATACTTGCTAAGTATCACACACGTGGTTTACTGCGTTGCAGCTTTGAGTGTTTCTAACGCATCACCTTCTGTTATTCTAATTGTAGAGTTTATACCATAAACTTATCACTTTAATAGTCTCATCCTTTTTACAATGCGAGGTCAAAAATCCCCTTTGACTGACTGGCCAATTTACCGCCTACGCAACTTTCAGTTCATCTTTGTCAAATTAAATTATTTCATGGTTACATCATGTCCCTAGTTCATGTGCGAAATAACATGATTCATTCGACCAATGGAAATTCAAAAATTCGACCTGTGAATATTTATGATACTGGATGTCTACTCTCTTTCTACGAAAACGTAATTTCATTAAAAAAACTCGCGACTTTCCTACTCTCGTTCTACTTCGTTTCGTCCGATACAACATTGTTTGACGTTTAAAATGTTCTAAGCATACTCTAATTAGAGTAGGCTTAGAACATTTAACCGGACAAAACGACGGATCGAAATAGAATAGGAGTTGGAAAGTCGCGAGTTTATTTCGAAATTACGTTTTCGTAGAAAGAGAGTAGACGTCCTGGGAGTCCTGGCCCTTTGGAATTGAATAAAAAAATTTTTTTAACCGTTGCGAATAGTGAGAATTTCACTGCGTACGTTACAAATCAACATCGATGTGAAACACAATAGAATATTTCTAAAGCCTTGTTACAATAATTTATTACAACATTTGTATTAAGTATTTAACGTACCATAGATTGATATGCCCTGACATATGCCTTATATGAGGTCATATTACGTTCGCCCTGTGCAGTTTCATTCATAGAATTTATGACACCTACAAATCCCATCGTAGACTATTTTGTACAGAGAATGTTTTAGTCATTTAGTCGCAGATCGCGTGACCTAGCCCGTAATTTAACTAATCAATATGGAGGTTGTGGCCACTGCCTTGCGTCACCATGTTTACACGCCAATCGCCCTTGCATGTGTTCGGTACTCAATGGAACTTGTTATACTTCAGAGTTTTTGAATTCTCACCGGTTATTTTCAAGGAATGGACGACCTTGGCGTTAAGAACCTGAGAAATGCCTGCTATGGTTACCTTGAGCATATTTTATGTAGCTTAAATCTTACCAGTAATCGAAGAAATGCTCAGTTCGTATCGGATCTTCGACCGATACCTATTCTTCAAAATGAACATTACTCCAGAACTTCTAATAGTGAGGCTCTGTTTTGTGTTTGCAGGCAAACGGCAACTCCAACAACAGCAATCTCGAAAGTCTTCCCGTTCACCGACGCCGGAGCCGACTGTGGAGGGTTCTCCGAGCGATGACGACTTCCGGCCATTGACGAGAACTCCACCGCCGACTCGTGTCGGTCCGCCTCCGTCCCCTCCTGTGCCCACACACCCTATAGCGCCCGTAGCTCCAGAACCCTCAGGTCCTTTACCCCTGCTGCCATGCCAAGTCTGCGGGCGAACGTTCGTCGCCCAGTCCCTCGCCAAACATGTCAAGATATGCGAAAAGATGACAGTCAAGAAGAGGAAGACTTTCGACTCGTCGCGACAGAGACGCGAAGGTAATAATTATTTTAATTTAACACTCTTCTCATTTCCGTGAAACTTTCATCGCCCATAAAATTCTTTATTTAGACATTTGACGCTTGTAAACTTGGTTTGGTGGTGGAACCCTAGATAGTTTCCATACTAATCAGACCGTTCTGATTTTATATCGCTTTTTATGACCTTTTCGTAATTACTTATATCGACCACAAAAGTAAATGCATGCCCCCGGATTTGTAATAGGGGCTTTTATGATGTCTTGGAATTTGAGTTACATTTGTTTACTTGTAGTTTGAGTAGTTTGTTCAACTATGTAAAAAACCTTAAAGTGAGGTATTCGGCAACCACATGCAAAATAGATCTTGTTTTTTTATTTTGTTTTATTATTTGACTCAATAATATTTTGCATCGTTTGGTTTCCAATTGACCCCATTTTGGCGTTTCCTAAATAGCATGACGTTAGTTTATTTAAGTACATTGATGATTTATTTGTTGTTTGTGGGTTATAAGGGCTGGTCGCGGCGAACGGTGTTAATTCCGGTGAGTGGGTTGACCGTTTAAATAATTTCACTATCGTCCGTTTAACAATGTTCCTAGTGTTTGTGGACGTTACTAACACAGAGTGTCACATTTGTTTGCTCAACGTCATGTCGTCTAGTTTGTTCAGGACTATGTTTATGTGCCTATCTTATCTAAGTGGATCACGATAGTAGGTATCATTTTATTCATCTACTTCAACCCATCGTAAGTTCTCGTATCTATGATATGAACTAATCATCGTTCACTTGAGAAGGTCAAGAAATATCAATGACGAATTCTTCGTAAAAGCTTACGAAGAAGTACTTTGTAGTAAGTAAGTACTTACGACGCAACAGTGTATTTAAATTTGCATTAATGTAGGACAAAGGTACCTTTAGTTGAGTGTCATTTAGCAACGTACGCCCACGTGTTCTCGACTTAGCATCCACTGCTGCGCTCATTATACAACATTATACTAAACACCATGGTTGTCTCAAATTAACTCCTTTCGAATGCATGGTTTTTGACGTGTCATGTCTTGTTGTTTCATTGACGTCCCTTTATGTTTGTTTCACAGTTGAGTAGACTCGTGCAGTTTGTTAATCTAAATTATGCTAATAGATAATCTTGATGTATAAATAAGGCGTGGGTTTGGTTACTACATGTCCTTACTTCGTCATAAAATACGAATTCCATAGAAAATCAATTGAAAACAGTGAACCGGATTTATATCATTGATCGCTATGCATAGTTAGCTTTATCTATATTGTTTGTCGCGTAGTAAAGAAACGTGTCCTAGATTTGTATGAATTTTCGGTACAAGTCTAGGAATTACTCACCTACTCTATCTATCTAATCTTATCGCAATGGAATACCTAGGTATATTAAAAAAAATGAAACTGGAATGTGCATTTCATCAAGAATCGCCTGGATTTCTGTTATTGCTTGCGTGTGTTTCGTAGGCAGCATTGTGTTGTTTGTGATTGCATAAGCATGTTTAATATAGGTATCAAACGAGATGAGAAGCCTGCCTGGTGAATCTTCTCGATCGTACATTCAAGTGTAATTTTCATAAAATTATCTCACGTTGGTTTTTATCTTTAGTTTCTGAAGATTTTAATATAACTCTGGTATGTATTTGCCAAAGAAACTCAGCATTAAGGCTATCATTCACTAATACTACTTTAACCAAGAATACTATCAAAATAATAGTTCCTATAACATACCATCTAGATTTGTCCCCTAACATCAATCGAGAAATGTTTATTTCTGGCACGTTCCAGGTACAGATTTGGAACAGTATTTGCCGAAGAACTTCGGCTTACCAGAGAATAGTCCATTTTTGGAGAAGAGTCCGCCACCCACGGCCAAACCAGCGCCCAAACCCAAGGTGCAATCCATCAGAAATCCCATCACAAAGGTGAGTATCGGTTTCCGTTCGCCCCTCATAAGGATCAAATCAAATCAAATCAAATCATTTATTTGCTAGAAACAAGGATTTCAATGTCGTTTGTAAATTGGAAAAGGTGTCACTCAACTTACTTTCTACATACCCGCAGGGTTATCTAAGTACTACAGCTATACTATATGCAGTACTAATAGCGAAAGACAAACAGGCCCCGATATAACTTGCAAACAGGCCCCGATATAACTTGACATGTATAAATAATTACTTAAAATCGCAGCGACGCGACGCCAAAAGCCGAATTATGGCGGCAAAGATACATAATTGGCATAAAGGTCAACTTGAATCCGGAAGCAGTACTTTAGAAGCACGAGTAGGTAATATTATGAACAGTCGTTTAATCGTAAATATTTTCTAAAGGATTTTTTTTATTTATTTACAACTAATTTAACGATAAATACAGTTTAGCTACGCTTCCGAAACACTACACAAGATCACAAGGAGCACAAGTCATAATGTGATGGCTCGAAAGTGGAACTAGTGTATCCAAGTAATTTATCACATCATGAAAGCGGAAGACAATCCCAGGGGTTTGTGAGGTTTGTCACTAAATGGTTGAACGTATTCAAGTCACGGTATGACCAGACACATTTATCATATTAGGGTCTACACACACAGAGCATTTTTAAAAATAAATTATGCGTTTGACTAACGTAGGTACTTGAAACGTAAAACATACTTACAAACAAAACTTTTGGTTTCATTGACTGATTTTGTGGCTCAGTTGGTAGTGATTATGCCACAGGGCGTATAGCTCGTGGGTTCGATTCCCACCCATGACAAATATGTGTATGATAAAATTGCGAACATCGAAAAATAAGTTATGTCAATTAGCATCCGCACTAAACGGACCTGGTTGAAATTTGAAACACGTATAGATTTTGGTCTAGTCTGATACATAGAATGCCGAAAAAAACGCAAAGTTTCTTAGGGAAAAAATATTCTACACTTCGCTGACGCATTCGTGATAATAGTCATTTAGATTATAAGCGCGTTTTAAAAACAAAGTGTCTGTCCATGTTTATCTCATTGTTTAAAAATCTTTGCCTAATTATTCTTAACTAAGGTAGTAGGAAGAAATTCTATAGTCATTTTACTCGGTATTCAATGATACAAAATACTAAAGAGACACGTAACTTATGGTTTTGTAATTGTAATGTTAATTCTACCGTGTCATTAACATGCCTTTCCTTATACGAGCTCCATTCTTTATTTATAATTCAAATATGTGTCGTGCGTAGGCAATCTGGCTCCTTTCGTAAGCAAAGTAGCAATATTCATATGGCTGGCTTACATTCTGTCAAGGGCTTTCTTTACTATGGAAACAAATGTGGTTCTTACATTTTCTGGAACCAAGGAAAGAAGAGGAGATTTTGCTGCGCGACCGAACTGAAAAAATGTGAGACTATATCTGTAAGAAAAATATATAGCGGAAGTGACGCGTAAAATCTGCCCGTGATAAGTGTTGCCAAATTTATTTTTCAGGTGATCATACCATAAATAATAAAATTAAGCAATTATTTATTTTAATTGTGTTGCTTAGTGAGAGACGAACAGGATATGTGCCTGATGGTAAGTAACATGCCTACCCATAACAGCGCAGTGACACGCAACTATTAGAACATAAAGAGTAGAAAGCATTACCTAGCACTGCACTGCGCTCGTCACCTAGATATTTAAAATGTTTTAGATGGCCAGTAATTTCACTGGAAAAATTGTTCATCAAACCGTTTAGGTACATTTACCTAGAAGAAACCAATGCACTCTCGATTTTGAGACACCCAGATTGTATCCATTGGGAAAGAACCATTCGGGCAGCATATCCCGATACTTGGCAATGTTTGCTAGTTTGAGTACCTACCATATTAGTAGCCTTCGCTTTTTTTTTCAGGAAATTTAGGAACATTCCTTTATTTTTTTATTTATACAAACGCGTTTTTTAAAAGCCTACTTACTGAGTTGTACTTACGCTGCTCTACCGTTTACCACTGTAGAGCCGCTTTGTTGTGATTTATTAAAATTAAAAGATTGGAATGCGATCTTGTACTGTAGATACATGTGGGGCCTGTTTGTATTTTTAATACTACCTACTAATATTATAAATTCGGAAATGTTTGTTTGTTGCTCACGTCAGCAGGTCTACTACGAAAACATACTCCGAATGATCGGATCCGACCGACAGCTGAATCGGATTGTAGCCTACCACGAAAAACATTCGGATAGATACATCTCGGTCGGAAGTTAATAGACTTAGGTCAGATGAGGGTCGGATCGAATGAAACGGCCGATCTGTTCAACCGACCGATTGTCTTTCGTAGTAGGAAACGTCCATAAGTACGGCCGATATATTGTTTATCGGACTTCGTAGTAGACCTGCTGAACGACTAAACGGATCGGGTTGATATTTTAGAAAAAATATTAAAAATGTGCTCTACTGAAACAAAATTTCACTTGCACTTATATTCTCAGGGAGGCTTTTGCTCTGCAATGAGACAGCGATGCTTGATAATATGATTTTTGTTTAATTCCAGCCAATAGCAGAGCTCCAGAAATGTCCGCACTGCAACCGAGCGTTCGGCGTGCGCGCATTCGAGCGGCACGTGGAGTGGTGCGCAGACAAGGCGAAGATCCTGCCGGCGGCGCCTGCGCAGCCGCCGCCGCACATCGCCGATGCCAAGCAACGGCTCAACGCGCGCACGCAGTACAAGGCGCCGCCGGTCAGAGGACGCAAGTCAGTACTTTACTCTCTATTTACCAAAGACAATGTGTTGTGGACAGAGGCCTTGACTCTCTTGTGAGAAAAAGCCCCGAGTCCCAGCAGTTATAACCCCACTTGACTGATCGTACGACTTCCCCTCCTTCGCCGTTTATTAGCACGATTGCTCAGTTCAGTACAATGGGAATCCGTTGATGTCTTTCTTTGCATCCTGTTCTGGGTAGCGATTCTGAAACCATTCGGTTGCATCCGACACGGAATCTCATCTCTCGGTCTTTGTCTTATCTGTTTAGCATGACAAAGACCGAGAGATGAGATTCCGTATCGGATGCAACCGAATGGTTTCAGAATCGCTACCCTGTCCTTTGAAGTTTGTATAACTCGATCTTGTTTTGTGCGATCATTCGTGGAAAGTAGTGCACGTCACACGGATGTTCGCTAATCATAAGCGCTGTATTGTACCTTGTCCTGCGCCCCCGCTGGTGAGTTGTGATAGTAGGCGGAATTCGTGTCATCGCCGATCAACAGGGTATCTAATCTGTGCTATTTACACATATTTATATTCTAAAATTACTATTGAAACGACCCGCTAACTTTTTTGTATGTGCCCTATCATCTCTGGTAACATTGTCTTTCAAACCGGAACACAGTACCTACCTAATGTTTGTAAACTTTACTGTTTGGCGTTAGAATAGCAGGCAGTCACTGCTGGGACTCGGGGCCTTTTCTTACAAGAGAGTCAAAGCCACCACTCTGGTGGTGGATTGGCGGATGACAAATATCTTGGACAGATGTCTTTGATGGAACTCCACTCTTTCCTCATGATGTTTTTCTTCCTTAACACCGTTATGCCGGTTGTAAAATGAGACGTTCTCGCAGCTAGACCATCACGCCTTATTACAAACATGGCCATTTCGAGGATTTCACCTTTCCTAAAATAAGAAAAAGATCGCAAACTCCTTACAATATTATAATACGCGAAAGTGTTTCCTTGTTGGTTTGTCTATTTGTTCCGCTTTCGCGCTGTAACGTAACAACGGATCGCCTCGAATTTCGGTGTCATCATCCACAGCCATCTTTATCCCACTGCTGGGCTGCAGCTATCCTCGGTCCTGTGCCAATGTCGATATGAATACAAATGTAAATATGTAAATGGATGGCGATCAAGTGCAAGCCTATTATATTACAATTATTATAAACACGAAAGTTTGGACGTTTAGATGTTTGTTGCTCAATGACGTCGTAACACCTGAACGGGTCGAAGGGTCTATCGACTAAGGAAAACGTTCTTTTTTTTTTTTATAGCATAGAGTGACGAGACGAGCAGGTCAGGTGCCTGATGGTAAGCAACATGCCTGCCACATAACAGCACAGTAACATGCAGCTATTGGAACATGATAGTCCAAATCATTACCTAGCACTGCACTGCGCTCGTCACCCAGATATCTAAGATATTATGTCTCTCAGCCCTGTAATTTCTCTGGAAAAAATCTCTTAGATTTGATGTTGCTCGCTCTTTTTTGTCGCATGAAATGATAGAGACAGCAATAATAGCAAAGCTAAAGCCGATTTAATTAGACGGTAGACGGCCGGGGGGTCTACCGCCTAACGAAAAATGCTTTGACGCTTTGGCATTGCCGTCTCTTTCATTTCAAGCGAGAAGAAAAGAGACAGCAACGTCCAAAGCGTCAAAGCGTTTTTCGTTAGGCGGTAGAGGTGCTGGTTGTAATTCGAAACACAGAGTAGGTATAGTTTGGAATAACACATAAATAGCCTATCATTATATCGCGGGAAAATAACGGGGATGGGAACTGCGCGGATAAAACCGCGGGTCGATGCTAGTATAAAACAAAGATAACGGAAATTAGAGTTACTCAGAAAACTATCGATTCAATAAACCTTGTTATTTTGATAACAATAAATTAACGCTAGACGTAAGCGATGATCGTTTACAAACGAGTCGGATAAAGTCATAACAATAACACCATCAACTATTATTAAAATTGACGCATCGAATTGGTCACAATTGTTGGATTTAATATTAACAGCGAATGATCTTATGTAATGGTCCCAGTCTCGGTGTTACCGGCAAATTGATAAGTTTGAAAATAGCGTTGAGTGTAGTGTTACCAATTTATCTGTTCGGTTAAGAGCGTCGCCGGTAGCGAGTTGAAAGTTAACTGAACTGGACGAGACTGAAATATTCGTAGTCTGAAATAGAATATACGTAGATTACTTTTTACCCCGAAAAAAAATGCATCGACGGTAGAGCATATTACAGATGCGTAGGTACTACGAAGTTTAGTACATTATTTTTTCTTTCATCAATAGTTGTAATAAGTAGTATAAACGTAAATGTAAAATATTTTGTTTTACATACCTACTTATATTGTGTTTACATTTTGAGTTAAATTAGTGTAGTTTTCGCAGAACAGTTATTTAACTCTATGAAAAATATAATGTATGTCCCTCAGTGATAATGTACAATTCTATTAGTGGTTGTGTGTGTTTATTGATTGCAAACAGAAATACAAATTTTCACTCTTTAAAATATTGTACTTGCAGATGTAGGAAGCTAGTAGTTGTCATAACCCACATTATGATCCTTATACAATTAAAGCCACCTTATCCTAATAATATTGAAGCTGAATGTTTTTTTGGAACTAAGTTAAACTTGTTATTTTGTACGTATCAAAATGTACGAGTTTAACTTAGTTCTAAATTTGTCCGCCTGTACAGATAAGTTGGTGGGAGTGTAGCCGCAACGAATGTCTTAAAGTAGTAACTGTTACTTACTTATATTGGTGTTTTCGGTTGAAGGTCGTCGCAGACGCGAGACAAATCGTCTAACAGCCGATCGGCCTCGGTGGAGTCGTCTCGCGGAGTTTCGCCGCCGAGAGAGTTCGGAGACTATAGACGTACCAGAGCTTCAGGTGAGACATACTATTCTATTATTTACATACATAGCTATCTGGCCGCCATCACACAAGCTTTGCTTAGTTTGGGGTCAGATGGTGTTGTGTGTGAATTGTCCACCAATATTTATTTATTATTTATTTATTTATTGTATTAATTGACTTTGTATCATTTAGTCATACTCGTATTACATCAGATTACAGTATGGATGATTACTGTACCTACTGTAAGTATGTATTTTACGAAAAATAACGATTTCCCGAAATATCTTGAATATCTCGGACCAAGTCGGATCGTGCTTCGTTGATGTTTTTTTTTAAGTGGAGTGGTTTCATTTCTTATAAGTAAGCGCCCATCAATGTGGACCGCATCGTTGATTAAGAGGTGAGACAGCGGTCAACCGTAAGCCTATTATTACCTACTGATTTAAAAGACAAGAGCCATGACAGACCAAACGCATTGTTCTCAAATTTCCACTGACTACGCTTGGACTCATATACTTTACCTTTTTTGTTGAATTTTTTTTTGTTTATTTGTATATCTACACTTAATATTTTGTGTATTTCTTTCAAAAACATAATAAGTACTTGTAATGTAAAAAATAATTACTCTAAAAATAAGAGATATGAATGTGAATACGCAAGCATTAATTGTTAATTTACATTTCTAGAATCGGCGTCGAGCAACGACTGTCACGAAGAATCTTCCCCTCACGTGCCAGTGATTAGGAACACGAGAAACTCTCAAAACAACTCATCGGGCGACGCCAACGTGAAGGCCAGACAAGCCAGATTGGCTAGAGACATTAGCAGCACCAGGTATGTATCTCTGTTCAGCTTTACCTAGCATAGAACATAAAGTAATATGGTGTTGAACCCTATCATAACTTGTAATTTTAAGTTCCGACGCTCACGTGATTGGTCACCATTCCAGTGTTCCTCTTCATTTAGTATTGATAGTAAAAATTGTTATATATAAGTGTCTTGGTCAGTTAGCAAATAAGGGGAAAGGAAGGATTTTTCGTTATAGTAGTTTATTAAGATCGTCGGCGAACCGGTCGTTCCTATCTCCTTGTTTGTTATCAGCTTCTTGAGAATAAACCTCCCTTCCTTTCCCCTTTTTCCTAGAAATACAAAAGAGCCTCGACCATCCGGTGTTCAGCAGAGCAATACTGACCCTAATATCAAAAAGTCTGAAGTACAAACAAAACAGAAAAATAGAATGGATGTTAAAAAACAACAGCAGTTAAAAAAACTAGAAGAACTAGCTCAAAAATATAGCGAAAAACAAGAAAAAGAGAAACAGGAGCCAAATAAAAGATTTTTGAAGAAGAAAGAAATTAGTAAAATACCGAGATGTAGTGATAAAACCGTCACAGACCGAGATAAAGACAGTTTAGAATATGTTAATGAACCACCAGCTCCTAAAGAAGAAATCAAAGAATATGTGCCAACAAAAAATAAGGTAAAGAATATGAAAGATGATAATTTATCTGAGAGCAAAAACGCAATTGCTAAACCGTCAAAAACACAAATTGGTCAATCAAAATCACGTAACCTGGAAACAAGAAAACTATCTGACACTACTGCGCCTATAAACGAAATTAGAAATGAAACTGTTAAGAAAGAGAAAAAATATAAACCAATGCACAAAGAAACAAAGAAATGCGTAAAAGAAAGCACTATGAGTTTAGACAGTCTTGAAGAATCACCACCAGAAAGCGACAAAAAATGTCACTCTATCGGTATCAATACAGAGCTTCTATGCGTACCATGTGTTATACATGACAATGTCGACCAAAAACATTCTGCAAGGATATCTAAAAAAGTGCATAGAAATGGTCTCGAGTGTGAACCCAAAATAGAATTGCTTTATAAAAACCCTGTAATCGTGAGCTCTTGTGAATCACAATCTAAGGGCAAATATGAATCCGATTCTAAAGAAACTGTATCAGTTTTTGATTCCTCAGCCATCATTGATAGTAGCAGTACGATTGTTACTAACAACTTGAATCCTGTTGGTGATACAACACTGAATATACAAATTATAGAAGATGATCCAAGTCAAATCGAACCAAGTATACCTTCGAAAACTCTTACGAATAAGTTTTCTAATTCCAGCAATGAAACGGATAGAAAATCAAACGAAGGATTTAAAAGCGAAGACGAAATTGATACATCGGCTGAGATATATGATGAAAACGACATGAGCAATGAAGATATCCAAAATTGTTCTGTAGAACATAAGTCCGATGACGATCAAAATCATAATGATATCGGATGCCGTTATGGTAGTGGCGAAACTTACACAAAGTTTACAGAGGATCCTGCTGATCTCGATGAATTTATAAATTTAACCGACAAAATGATGTGTAATCATAATTTTCAGGGAGAACGATTTGATATTGATAAAGATATGAGTGACATGCATACTCCAAAAACAAACTCATTGGAAGCTATCAATAAAGATGAAACCACTAAAATTAAATCACAACAACCAAAATTCAATTTTTCTGATACCTTCACTGAACTAAAAAATAACTTAAAAGAACTTTTAAACACGGCAGGTGATAATATTACAAATACATTGAATGATAAAAATGATGGTGGTGTGAACGATGAGCATTGTGTTAAGGTATGTGATATGGAACATATTACTGTTTATGGTTTAAAATTATATGAAGAAAAGACAAGTACCGCCGAAAGCAAACAATTTTTAAACGTTAATGAAGAAATAGATTCTCCAAAACAATTTAGATTGCCGTCTATTGATGAAAATAACAGGGCCGAAAGAAAATCAGCGTGTAGCAAAAAAAGGATGCAAAGAATTTACAAACCAAACAGAAAATATAAAATGTTAGCAGATCAACAGCGAAGTACCAAAGACAATCAGACTTTTATTATGAATACAGATGAGAACAATGATGTTCGATCAGTGTGCTCAGAATCTCCACCCTTAAAACTTCCCCGTATAGAGAATAAAACAACAAGGTTAGACTTTGTTTTCCGTAGTTAGATTTAGTGTATTATTGTTGACACCAAGTAGTCAATTACTATAATCACTGTGACTCTCCCATCTTTAGCATCTAAATTAAGGTTGACTACAATGTTGTATAATATATGATTTTTAAATGATTTTACAGGCTCGACGACAATTACGACCCATTCGTGTCAGCGGCTAGGCAAATGAAAGAACTCATGTCCTCTGATACCAATATACCTAAAAAACTATCCACTTCTACCAAAGACCTCAACAGAACCCTTCCTGTTCTTCGCCCCACAAAAGAAAAAACCCTTCCCACTTTTAGTAATAACAATACAAAAATGATGAAAGACACATTGAACAAATCATATCAAAAAACGCCGACGTTGCAAAGAATGAAATCTTTCGGTAGCACGAATAATGACAATAGCAATACTTTTGGCGGTAGGTGTAGCTCGTTTAGGGTCAATCGTAATGATAGTAATAAAAAATCTAGTCAGAAATTGAACACAACCTTCACAAAGTCTAGTAAGGAAAATATAAGTACACTAGATAGTAATAAGTCATACTTTAACAGAAACAGCAATCTAAATCGTTCGTTTTCAAGTTATACGGCGTCCAGTTACAGTACGCCGAAACCGAAGGATAAAATCCCTAAAATAGCAACATCTCTATATCATAGTTTCCAAAGAACCACGATAAAGCAACCAGTCAAGTTAGATAAAATAAAACGAGATGATGAAAAGAAAACTTTCGTAAATCTTGATTCTATTTTAACTGACGATAATTCATCGATGACAGACAGTAGTTATATAGACCCAAGGCTCATTAACGAAAACGATAACCTACCCATAAATGTTAATACAATATTAAATAATCCTGACATAATTAGCAGCATGGAATCTCTTCTCACCACTGAAAACTTACCAGCGAAATTCGAATCTTTTAGCTCTAGTAATTTAAATAATAATAATAATAAAAATCGTAACGGTATTACAAATTCAAATAATAAAATAGATAAGTTAGAAAATAATAATAATGTTAACCACATCACTGCCCCAATTATAGACGACCTTAGTAGTCAATATGATAAAATTATGTCATCGCTCGAACAGAGCGTTACTTCAAAAACTTCAGTAAGAGATGATGAATCTCTCGGTGAAGACTTTGATTTAGAAGAGTTCATGACTTCCTTCGATGAAGAAATAATAAAACACAAACTGGAAACCAAACGCACATGTAGTTCTACAACTAGAGTGGTGAAGCAGGCAGAGCTCGCAGATAGTAATAAGAGTTCAGAGTTCAATAGCGTTAGTTCCACACCTAAATTAGCGAACGGTATGATACCAGTTAACAAATCCATGTCTTTCAATTTTAGCAGCAACAATATCAATGAAAACCTTTTCCCTTCCTCCGTGAAACGATCCACTTCCCTCCTCGATTCTATTCAAAAGAAGAGCGTGACGAAGGTGGAGACGACGAGAAGCCGCCACAAAGCTGACCAGCTCGAGCAAGACTTGATGCAGTCTCTGAAGGATTTCGACAAGTTCTACGCTTCCGAAAAGAACGAAACCAATCATTCGAAAGAAACTAGCAAATATAACTCAACTACGCACAATGGGACTGCGAAACGCGAGACCCGTTTGAAACCTGAACGGAAAGCTAAGAAGGATGAAACCGTTTCGAATGGAAATTATACTCCTAATGGGAAAATTAGCAACGACTCCGCTTATAGCAGGTTAGTCAGGTAACTGGAACTGATGAAATGATTATCACACTAATTAGAATGAATTTACTAAGCCGAAATAGAAATAGCCGACTCAACTATTGTCAACGAGTTCTAGATTCTTTCTTACACATTAAATAGAACTCACTGATAAAAGTTTTCGTGAGCTATTTTATAACTTTTTATACATAACTATTTTTAGCGCCTGCACTAAGAGGAGCTATAGAGATATACCTACTACTTAAAAGATCGTGCTATACTCATTCTTTAAAACAGCTTCTCTTATGTCATTGAAGTCGGCAAGACTTTTTAACGAAAAAAAATAATTAAAAATTGTGACAGATAGCCACTAACTGATGCCAAAAATGATTTGAACTTTTATATTTTGATTTTGACCAAATCTAAGGGTCTCACTCAATATCAGTTGAATCATTTGTTGAACGTTGATTTTTAATTTTTGTAAAACTGATATTTTCGTTTTGTCGTGACTAGAAATATGTTTATTTTTATACCTACGCATTATCACATTCAAACACGACAAATCCATAGAAAAATTCTGCAACTGTACAATACATAAAACATTTGTATATACCTCGAAAGATCTCTTTCTTGGAACACACCGGTTTCCTCCCTATGTTACCTTCACCAGTCCTAAAAAGACATCTTCCGAACAGAACAATACTCTGCAGAGCAGGATTTAGGGGAGGGCAGACGGGGGTGTATTTCAACGTCCTCAACGAAGCTCCGCCCCAAGGCCTCCACACCTCTGAATCAGGCCTTGATACTCTGTATTCCCACTGCTGAGCTTCGGGGCATTTTCTCACAAGGAGACAGTCAGGGTCACAATCAACCAACCAAGCTGGCCTAGTGCGGGTTGGCGGATCTCACATGTACCTACATCAATTTACAGAAAGAAAATTGTTTACTATTTTAGTACAATTCAAATATGTTGTATGTTTCAGTCTAAACAGGATATCACCATCGAAGCTCTCGCTGTGCGCGCCCAAAGAATCGAACGGTCTCCCGTCTCTCGAGCAAATCCCGGCCGGTCCGGAGTCGGGCGCCAAGGAGGACCGGTACAGGTCCGGGGACAGCTCCAGCGAGGAGTTCCTGGCGATGGAGCGCTCGGCGGAGATCGACGAACCCCTGCCGAAACCGGACATACACCCGCCGTTCAAGGAACTGGAACATGGGAACCACACAGGTGGGTTTGGTTTAATGGTGGAACCAGGGGGGATATACTTATCGCACGGCCTTGCGACTTGACTACGACTACCACAATGGGAACCCGTTGATATCTTTCTTTACATCCTGCTCTGTCCTTTGAAGTTTGTATTGTCTCTATCTCGTTTTGTACGATCATTCGTGGAAAATAGTGCACGTCTCACGGATATTCGGCTAATGATAAGCGCGGTATTGTATCTCGTCCACTGGTGAGTTGTGATAGTAGGTGAAATTGGTATCATCGCCGATCAACAGGGTATCAGGGTGACCTGTGATATCCAACGTTAATCGCGAGTAAAAAAAAAATTGGCAGTCATAGGAACTGCCGATAGAAGTGAAAACTTATAACTCAGAATTTGATAGCTTACTTTGGAAACTACACGTGTGTAACCGGAGGGCGTGGCCTGGGCATCATGGTATGGCCATCTAGAAATGCGTCAGCATTTCCTATTGGCTGATGCATTTCTAGATGGCCATGGCATGATGCCGAGGCCACGCCCTTACAGCATTTGCCATTGGCTGACGCATTTCTAAATGGCCAATAGCCATGGTCCCGAGTTTACCCGAAGATTTCTTAACATACCGAGCGTGATGCTAGAATCCAATTCACAGCCCACGTAATATCTGTCTCCTAAAGAACTCGCCTAAAGAAGTTTTCACTTCAAAAAGTAATGTTTGTTTTCAGAGAAGCGTGCGAGTTCCCGCGCGTCCTCCCGCCGCAGCCCGGCGCCGGCGCCGGCGTGGCGGCGCGGCGAGCTCAGCTCGAGCGGCTCCGAGGCGTCGCTGCACCGCGCGCGCCGCGACTCCGGCCCCGCGCCCGCGCACGCGGCGCCGCGCCTCTCGCGCTTCTGCCACGAGTGCGGCACCAGGTTCTCCGTCGACGCAGCCAAGTTCTGCATCGAGTGCGGCGTCAAACGGCTACTATTGTAAACTTTTACTGTAAACATGGACATATAAAAAAAAATCGGCTAAAACGAAAACTGTCTTTAGAGTCGGCCACAAGATATGCACGTGTGCGCTGTCACATACATACGTCAGTGGGTCATTACACGTTCAAACTTGTGTATGTGTGCGTGTCAGCCTATCAATCTGACAACGCACACGTGCACATATGGCAGACTCTAGTAACACAGTTTTTGTTTTAGCGAGACTACGTCCGACTTTATTTTATACGTCCATGACTGTAACTATACCTGTCATGTATCTAGTCTGTTACGGAGTGCTACGTAGTCAACATGAGTTTTGGCAATGCGTGTTGTACAAGTATGACGCAAATTAGCCATCCTCTTTTTTCTCATGTCTTGAATCAAATCCGCAGCACGCCTTTGAAGTTGAAAAAGTGTGGGTTTCATTAAATGTAGTCCTTATGTCAACGGATATTAAAATACAGTTAACGTTGGTGCCACAAATAACTTGAACCTGTGTAGCGTCTAAAATTATAGGCGGGATTGTTAACAGGTGAAGGGCATCTGTAGGTAGCACAAAAAAGTGTCAATGCAGGTTGAGCTCAGGGATGTAGGTATTCGCAAACAACATGTTCATGTTACAATTCATTACAAACAAAGATTCATACTTACAGTTTGTGAATTGGAACTTGGGTGGGCTGATGTTTAGTCTCTGCGAAAGACATGGTCAGACAGGAGCTTCCACTTCTATTTTTTTAAAGTGACTATTCCGTCACAATCGGCCCAGCCAAGTTATAATGAGTAAGTGCATAAATCACCATCAGTTTACAAATACAACGCGTGAGATTATAATCTAACGGCAAGTTAGGTTAGATTTGTTTATAATCTAACGGTTTTTACAGTTTTAATTTAAACATACACTTGATATATTCCTGGTACCTATTGCAGCTTATGGACAGCTAAACATCTATTTTGATACAACCTGCTATTTAATAAAGTTGGTTTTCTACACCACTAGTGCTGGTGGAATGATTCCCTGGTAACTTGGTACAGGTAATGTAAATGTAGTCATGATATGAGTTTGAAGTGTGATTTAGAATTTGCTTAACAATTTAAAATAACGGTAAATATTTAAATCATATGCCTTTCAAGGGGATAAAATATCAACAGATGTTTTAATTATTTATCTAACAATGTCTATTATTAATTTATCTGATGTTATAGAAACTGTAATGCCTTATACAGTAGCTCAAAAGTTACTCAGAGTATATTTTTGAGTAAGATGCATTTCTGCACAAACCCTATGGACCATAGCTTAGAAAGATTAAGGTAAGCTCTTATCCAAATAAAATGTTAATATAACATTGCTATAAAATGTTTTGCTAATTAAATTATAGAATACCTCTACAAATGTTACCAAATTACTATTTTACAATGGATTGATTTGTGCCTTCTGAAACTTTTTAGAAAATCAGTTCTTTGAACATCGAGTAGGATTATTTTATTTGTGTAATCTCTTTATTACTACGAAATTGACAAACTGGCCGAAAACCTTGGAAATTCTGAAAATCTGTGATAAAACGAAATGAGCTTTGGTGTGAGATAAATTGTCTTCATAGATTTAAAATGAACATGGGTGCCAATTTTTTCTTGAGTTTTGAATGGAATTTTATGTATATTTTTATTTATGTTTTGCAACACTTGCAACTATAATTTTAATAAGTTTTTATAAATAAATTACCCTTCCAAGGATTTCCATTAACACCTCTTATCATAGTTGGCCATTTTAACAAGACTGATTTTATTTTTCAAGTTCTCGAACTATGAATAATAATCCTTAGTTACTATTGTATATTGTTTTATAAAAAAAATAACAATTTTATCATGTAATAAAATTAACATTTTAATAACAGTATTGTTTTATTTATTATGATCATTTAAAATCAAGCTTTACACTTACACTATAGTTTACAGATAATATATCTAACTTTTTAGAATAGAGATTGCTCACATGTATTATTATAGAAAAATACAAAATGTTAGAATTACAACTACAACAGTCAATTTGTTACCGAAACTAGAAGATAACTAACAAAATACACGCACAAAACCCCACTGCAAACACAAATTCTGAGAAGCCTCTCTGAATGACTTGGTTTCAGAATAGTCACGAAATAACTTAAATAGATAACAATAATTTAAATTACTATTGATAATAGCAGAGTTTGTTTTGCAACTATACTATAATAGTGTTCCTTGAAATGTTTTGCTATGACTATGAATGTATATTGTATACTAATATCTCTATTATTAATTTGTCTTCCATGAGTCAATAAAGTTTTAGTCCTTCCACAGTAGTACTAAGTACTAATACATTTAGGCAGAATTTAGCAAGACTGCAGATGCTGTAGAATGCAAACTTTGCAGTGGGATATACTTAAACACAACTATAGCCTAAACATAGGTCGGTGTGCTTTCCTGGGTGGCAGAGCTCCTCTCACCCTGAGTCTCCTTAAGGCCTCTCTAAGGTGTTTCGGCTGCAATGGACCAGGCTCTCCAGATTTCTCTAATACTTCAAGGGCTGAAAATAGAAAGTAGTAACATGACACCAACACTTTCTTTGCACATCTCAAGTAGAAGGTCAGAATTCTCCTTTATGAAAGACTCAACATACATGATTATACAGTTAAGGGGGCGCCTAAAGCCAGAAAACGAAAAAATGACATTTTCGACGCCGCTCACTGAAGTTAAGAAACTAAAAACTATGACAAAAAAAATATTGACGTGTGGGTACAATCAAGAAGAAGCACAATAACCGAATAGAGTTTTAAAAATAGATCAGAGTTTTTTTACAATAAAAAAATAAAAATGACACCGAAAAAACCCGTTTTAATTCGAGTACTCGAAATTATCAGCGATGACCCCACATTATTTTTTGGTAATAAAGTTCCTATTTGTACGTTCTAGTAAAGTAACCGAACACTTTTTTAAATTTATGTTTAGTTATTGAGTAATTAAATAAAACTTGGTCAAAAATGGACTCCTGATTAAATATTGATTTTTCCTCCAAACTGTGTCATGCTATTCTCGACTTTATGTACATCACATTAAGAAACGCGTCGCGCGGGTGAAATCTGATTTTTTCCTGGCTTTAGGCGCACTCTTAAACAATGTGCTGTATTCATAACAAAACACTTTTAATGCATATTTTATGCTGTAGAAAGTGGAAGTTGTGTTCCTAAAATTTTCATTAGCTTCAAAAAAAACATAGCGACAGCAGCTCATTTTTGTTTAGGTTTCAATGTAAGTAATAAGCATGGTGACTAAAAAAAACGAATTAGTCTGTCAGTTAGATTATCAAAAAATGTAGTCATAGGAACTGCCGATAGAAGTGAAAAAAATAACACACCGACTTTTACCCGAAGATTTCTTATCATTCCCGAGTATGACGCTAGAATTCAATTCACAACCCACGAAAAATCTGTGTGTGGTGTGCCAAAAGAAGTTTTTACTTCAAAAATATTGTACACATATTTTTTTCTTTTGTCTCACAAAGAAAATGATGACAAAATAGTTATAGTAGAAGTTTCGCGTATCGTCACACCTATTTACGATTTTTATGTAGAGGTGACGTCACAACTGCCAACTCTGGAAGTTTGATGATATATCTCCGGAATTGCTTTGTATTATTTAATAATTTGATAAAAGAAGAACTATGTCTATGTCTATCATATTTTTCCATAATATTCCTGATTGATGGAACTATCTATGAACTACTTTTGAGTTAGGCCTACTACTGTCCACGCACGCGTCTTTTGTCGAATGCATGCAAATGACGACAGACGATTTTTACATCTTTGCTCTTTGCTATGTCAACGCTGCTGCATGCAAAGTGATGCAAATAGTCAGTCACTTTCAGTATTGCCGTTTCAGTGACTTTGTCGCTAGATTTAGTGAGTTTTTGATGTCTTTGGTGAGATTTTTTTTATGATTTTGTGTAAAAAAAAATTTGGTGATTTCTAGTCACTTTTTCATTTATTTATTTATTTGAAATCAATTAGCACCGTTATAAATAACGACTTACACTAACGAGACTTAAATTAAAGTTAAACAAAGAACATTATGGATAATTATGTCAAAATAATAGTATTAATCTATCTATTTACATATGTCATTATTATGATACAAAATCAATCGTCAAAAAAATGAAAAATAATGATAATAAAAACAAGAAAATAATAATAAAGAAATAATAAAATTCATGACAAACACAACAGTTATGTAATATCTTACTGAAACATGCAAATCTTATGCTTTTTCTCTTGAATTTTTAGCCAAAACCACAAATGAATACAACCGCAAGTTTCTACTTCTACAGCTATAATAAGATATTATACGTAACTGATGCGTTAGTCATGAAAAAGTCACTAAAATCACCAGATATTTTTTTCACTAAATTACAAATAAAGTGGCCAAGTGCGAGTTGCACTCGCCCCTGAAGGGTTCCATAGCAGCAAGTGAGCAAGTAACATAATATAAACATTATTGTATTTAGTTAGAACTTTGATCAACGTTTTAATAACAGTGTAATAAGTAGATTACAATAAAACTACTAACCAATACTACCAACTTTCGGTAAAAGTTCGCATACATCATAATTTTTTTTAGTTTTGTTATTCTCTCATTTTAAAGATACAGTAAAGATATAGTGGAGGGGGTAGGCACATTTTACCACTTTAGAAGAGTCTCTAGCGCAAACTAAACTATTAAGAAAAAAAAATTTGGAAACCACAATATCATTTTTGAACACCTATCCATAGATAATCGCTGGAACTTCTAAAATAAGAGAATGGCAAAAATATAGAAAATGTATGATGTAAATTTTCAACTAAAATTGGTTTGAATGAGATCTAGTGAGTAGTTTTATTTCATTACGTCATACATTCACTATTATTAAAACACTGATTAAAGTAACAACAACCTACAAGAACTTTTATATTCTGTTACTTGCTGCTACGAAAGCCTTCATGGGCGAGTCCGACTCGCACTTGAAAAAATAGAAGATAAAATAGAAGTGTACACTTCTATTTTTTTCATTTTTTGTGTGAAAATCTTAATGCGGTTCACAAAATACATCCACTTACGAAGTTTCAACAGTTTGGTTCTTATAGTTTTGGAAAAATGTGGCTGTGACATACGGATGGACAGACAGACATGACGAATCTATAAGAGAGAGTTTTGGGTACGCAACCCTAAAAAATGACAAATAAAAAAAATTGGCAGTCATAAGTACTGCCGATAGAAGTGAAAACTTATAACTCAGAATTTGATAGCTTACCTTGGAAACTACACGGGTGTAAACGGAGGGTGTGGCCTGGTCATCATGGCATGGCCGTCTAGAAATGCACCAGCATTTCCCATTGGCTGCCGTGCCATGATGGGCAGGCCACGTCCTTTTAGCATTTCCCATTGGCTGACGCATTTCTAGATGACCAATGGCTATGGTCCCGAGTTTACCCGAAGATTTCTTATCATACCCGAGCGTGACGGTAGAATTCAATTCACAGCCCACGAAAAATTTGTCTAGGCGCGCCAAAAGAAGTTTTCACTTCAAAAACTCACTAGATCTAGCGACAAAGTCACAGCAACTAGTAAAATGTAGTCGTAAAATGGCAACACTGCGTGCGTTTGACGAGTCGATCGAGCAGTGACTTTTTGCAGCACGCACGCGTCCCGCGTGACGAACGCAAGACGTGCGGCTGTCGTGTCGTTGTCGCTTCGTGGACACAGTTTTCATTATTTCTATGCAAGATGCAAGCATTCGTCTTGCATCTGACAATCGTCGAAATCGTGCGGATAACGTGCAGCTACGTGGACAATTGCCCTTAATTAAAAAAAAATGAACTATAGAATATTATGTACAGTAAAAGTGTATAAATATGACCTACCTTCTTCTACTACTTCACCAACAAACACTTTTGCTATCCCAGACATGGCAATGACCACATTCTGTCCCACAGAACATCCTGTAATTGTTTGCATCAGCCTCTTCACAGCAGCCTTGGGAAAAGCTGCTCGTCTGTACATCTCATACCTGTCTAGCTGCTCTTCTGTGAAATTGGATACAAGGACCCTGGAAAACGAAAATCAAAATTTGAAAAGTCTTCTGCAGACACTTCTCAAAGTAAAAGCTTGAGGCTCTGGAATCGATCGAGAAGCGTGCCAAAAGGGTCATAGGCAAAGTCACTCTAGTGCGAAAGACTTCAAAGTCTTGAACATCGCCGCAAAATTGCTCGGTCGGTTTTTTATCGGATACACTTGGGAGAGTGTGCAACTAATCTGCATGATCTAATACCACCTCGCCCTTTTTTCTATCGGACTTCTCGTAACTCGTAACTCTCGTAAAGAAGCGGCACCGTTTCATGGTTGATGTTCCAAAGACACAGACGAAGAGGTTTGACTCTACTTTTGTGATAAGAACGTCTAGGCTGTGGAATGAGCTGCCTGAGTGGGTTTTCCCTGATAGCTATAATCTTGGTGTCTTCAAATCGAGAGTGAATCGGTTTCTTCTAGGTAAACACACTCCATCGTAGACCGCAACGTCGCTTAACATCAGGTGAGATGGCGGTCAAATGTAAACCTATAAAAGTAAAAAAAAACTCCTCAGATAAATAATTGGTGATATAATCATTCTCTAGTGGTAAGGTTTTTGGGGGAAACTGCCCGAAGTACCACACCTTGGAGAGTAATTTACTGCCAAGTAGTAGTTTCAAAACATCACTTTTCCAGTTTTCCAGAAGGGTAATGTTTCCAGAGAAATCACAGGGCAAAGAGACAAATTATATTTCCAGTGACAAGAGCAGTGATTTGAAAGTTACTACTGTTCTGTAATGTTCAAATAACTGAGTGACTGGGCTGTTATGGGCAAGCATGTTGTTTAGTATCAGGCACACATCTTGCGCATCTTGCCAGAACATTTAAAATTAGATCAGAAAATTACAAAGGAAATTAAAGACCAAGTCTGCTCTTATACCCACTGCATCTTTTCTCGTTCCTCTTCCTCTAATTCCTTCTTGCTTTTCTTTTCTTTTTCCCTTTCAATCATCAGCATTTCTTCTGTCATCATAGCTTCATAGTTACTAGACTCTGCTAATGCACTTTGCTCTTCCGATTCTTCTTCATCTTTGACTCTTACTGATTCTGTTATTGTAGTATCAGTAGATGTTAATTCAAATTTATCATCAATATTTATTTCACTTTCTTCTATTACATTAGTTGAGTCAAATGTATATTCTTGTCCATATTCATAATTATCTGCGACATCTGTTAGTATATCTGGTTGTGAACTGGGAAACTCCGAGTTGTCTGTGTATATGTTGCCAAGCTCATCGGCTCTGTGGATAGTTTCAACATTTTGAGAGCTGTCAGAGTAAGCGTCAATGATAACACTATCAAGATTGGTACTTGGTGTAGTTTCTCCATAATTTACCAGTGTTGTATCTGCAATACAATGATGGAAAGTATTACAACACAATCATTCTACTTTCGTTTTTGAGTAATCTTTACTATACTAATATTTTAAAGCTGAAGAGTATATTTGTTTGAATGCACACAAATCTCAGGAACTACAGAACAAATTTTAAAAATTCTTTCACCAATGTGATCTGTGAGTGTTGTAGGCTATGTAAGTACCACAAGCAAAGCCAGGGCAGATCACTAGTGATTATATAAAAAAATGTTTATGAAATGTATATTGATGCTCGAAAGGCAAAAATTACCAAGCAACACATTAGACAATTTTACACCATATTATTTTTAAGTTTTCATTTAGAATAAAAGTACCTGGGTGACTGAGCTTTGCCCGGTTTAAATACTAAATATACTTAGATACCTACAGATAAAAGACTCCAAGAAATAGATTTTCTAGAACGAGTATCTAAAGCTGCACTAGTAGGTTCATATCGGATTTGGCTGGGCAAGGAGAGAAACACAAATAGTGAAGGTGAATGTTGATGTATATCAGAAAGGGGCCCCTTCAGCCTATACCTGTGTCACAAGTCTCGGGATCTTCTGGAATTCTTTATCTGCCATATTATGGACCCGGCACCCGCACAATGAATCCATGGAATCGAAATAAAAATTATCCTATCTTTCAAGATGGATCAAAGTGTACACAGTGTGCAAATTTGATTAAAATCGGTTATGTAGTTTAGGAGTGCATTGCGGACAAACATGATTCGTAATTTAAATATATTAAGGTAATAAACATAAGTAAATCTACAGAACAATACAAAGTAATGAGTAAGTTAAATCCAAAGTAAGTATATGGAATGCTTTAAGATATACTTCGGTGCAAGATGTGAAGTTAGAATTGTTTCATAAATACCTTTATGGACTACATACACAGTATGTAAATACCGTACCACTGTTACGGGTACTAATATTAGTTCTACAAATGTTTAGACTGGACTTCATGCTTCAATCGAATGAAGTACTTACATTCTGGTTCTTCTTTGAGTAATTTTTCTTCAATTTCTAAGGAAATCTCTTGAGAGTCGTCTTCATTCGAATCACTGTGCTCCAACTCTCGAGCTAGCTCTTCTTCTGAAAAAAAAAAGTTTCACTTTAAATTATTCAGGGCCTAAACAATACAAGTCAATAATTTGGAAATAGGTTGTTTTTCAATGAATACCTCTTAACCTGTCTGCCTCGGAGAGGCTATCAATACTTTGATTGTCAGCCATTTCAGGAAACTAAACACAACTCGAAATTGTAAATTATTTATTTATTATACATGTTAAAACAACAAAATCGAAATTTGGGTCAGGTACTCAGGCACAGGCAGTCAGGCACAGGCACACAGGCAGGTCTGCCAGTTGCCAGTTAAGATACGTTTTTTTCCTTTTTTTCAGAGGAAATTTGATTTCAGTATGACCAAGTATCATTGGTACAGGTTAATTACTGTCTGAGTCTCTTACCAGGAGAACTTTATTTTAGTTAATTAAATTATAAAAAATCTGTCATTTTCAACCTACACCAACAACGAAATAATGATAATTTAATTTAAACTTGGAAATCTTTTATTGAGACCATAAATAACACTATTTGAAAATTTGGCGTATGAATGCTCTTTGAAGGATCATCTTATTTTTCAATAGGGTTTAGATCACGATGGATCACAGCGGTAACCGCAAAACTTCTTGTCCATTTCCTTTTAACAGTCATTCTACTTAGTATTATGGGTCTTCTTTGTGCCTCTTTATTAGATACATTGTAGCCTCTTTAGTCTGAGTGCAGTGGTATGATGCGTTGTCCATTACCACATAATTGTACGTTCTGAAACGCCTATAATAAAACATACAGTAATTAATACGGAGTAAATGACTACAGAGCATCCAAGCTAAAAAAATTAAGTGAAAATTATTTTGGCGCACCACCCACATATTTTCGCTTCGGTGGTAAATGAAGCTGACACTGTTAGGTGAAAGGGTCGATCGGGTGAACGTAGGACCGCCGAGTGCACCCTAGCGAGAAAGATACAATCGGCTGATCTTTACTGCTGTGTCACTGTGTTTCCTATTTTGATTTGTATGTTATGAAAAAAATTATTAAATATAACATGTTTCTCACATTCGGTCTTAAGCACTCACATTTTTTCCCACGGTTATTGATTGACATTGGCGATAAAACAATCAAACCTAAAAATAAAGCCTCAGCTTAAAAATGTGCCGATAACAGATAGATAGATACACTTTATTGACACACCAAAACAATAGGATATACAAAAATAATTAAATACACATTTAAAACTAGTGCGACAAGTCGGCGGCCTTATCGCTAAAAGCGATCTCTTCCAGGCAACCTTGGGATGGAAAATAACATGAGGATAAGTGAGAGATAATAGGTGGAGATTTGATTGCTATGGTATCCCTACATATTAGTTGTCAAATAGCTCTGCGTTTGTAAAACTGCACTTTTGGCCTGTTATTGTATCGTTCTTCTTCATAACCACGATTGGTTTTCAAGAACCAGCCACGGGCCACGGCCAGCACTTTAAATCACTTTCGGCATAATAAAAGCTAATAATTACTTTGGAAATTAATAAATACACCAAACGTAAACAAACTTTTGTCAACTGACGTAAACAAGAAGTTGACGGCCTGTCAATTAGTTCCATATTTTGCTACGCGCAGAGTTATATTGCGAGCACTTTACCTTAGATGTTTGGGAAAACATGGAAGTATGACAGTACCAGATTTTTTAAAGTTGACTTTGTCAAAGTCAATTTTAGAGTAAAAGTTGACTTTGACGTTTATCTCTAAATTGGGAAATGTCGGAGAACAATCAACAAGGTGTGAATAAATAATAATGATAAGGTAGTCGTAACCTAAAAAATATTTGGAACAACTGTCAGATTCCATTTGATGTCAGTGTAGTACTTGTCTAATTTATTTCATTTTAGACGGCATCGCGGTGGCCGCGAAACGAATCGAAAAAATCAGAAACCGAAGCAGCTGAGTGCATGTGGATGTGAATTTAAAATCTTGTATTAAATATTGTACTCCGGGTGCGGATAGAGAGTTCCATCATGAGTGCATTAATGAAAGCCGCTGTTTCTCGAAGCCCTGCGTCGTTGGTGAGTTAGAGATTAGTGAATGTTTTCTTAACTTTTTTATTAGTTATGTAATCAAACGAAAATGTTTTGGACATTCCATTACGCGCTACTGATTTAATTTTCGCAAACCTCGTGATGTAGGCTGGCTATGGAGGATCTGTATAAATACGGGACTCCTCTTTGCAGATCGATATTTTAGATAATATCTATGTACGCGGGGAAGCAATTGAAAGATCAGGTTGCGAATTATACCTGTATTATTGTATAACCTGTTTAGCCACCTAAGCAAAGCTATGCAAAAGGTTTTTACAAAAAAATGTTAATTGGGCTCATTTCACGCCGCTCGTTCTCCTTCTGATTATTTTTTCACTTTTGGATGGTTAGTCAATTCCTTACTATCTAGCTAGGTTACTTAGAGCATCTATTTAATGTCATATTTTAGTGAAAAGTGAACAAAATATAAATAAATCATAATAACAATACTATAACTCAATAAACCTATTCATATAAAAAAGTTCATAACACAAATTTAATTAGTCACCTACCTGTGTAGTGTGGTCAAAATATTTTTGTGATTAGATAAAGTTTACCTTAAAACATATTGGCCACTATTTGTGATAGCTCTAAATTTCAAATTTTGTTTTCATATACTTAGATGATGCTTGTTAAAGTAATGGTCTGCTACATACTAGACATTTGACTATGTATTACAACCATGTACCTAGACAAATTTGTAAAAAAAACATGTAGATTGGAGTTTTACCAAATTGCTGTACTATTGCGACCCTTGACTCTATATTTTTTTTTTCTAAACCTTAGTTTGAGGTGATACACTGTGTGTGAAAATAAACATTCAACTAACAATATAAATCAAAATTATAATATATTTTCCATAATCATTAATGATTGCTTTGATTCTCTTGTGTAAATCTTATTTTATGGCACACTATCAGTGTGATAAGGTAGTGAAATATAAACAACTTCCAATTGATACTCTCTTTAGATAGTGAATAAGATTAAAGCTATGTGAGGAGATTATTAGTAATAACCCTTTGATTTTTTAAATCCTAATAACGTAATATACTACAGTAAATCTTAATTGGAGTGTCATTAATAAAACATCACAAGGATAACTACTAGCACTAACTACATCTGAATTATCAAAAAACCAGAACATCTAGAGATAATTAAAATACTCAAGCTCTCCACCAGTTCGAAGAATGGCTTGCTTGCTGGCGACATTACCATACTGAAAGGCAATTCTTTAAAAAACTCATAATAATATGACATGCTTCAGATATAAGTATAAATTGTTTATGCATTCCAATGTCTGTATCTACTGCTACACTCATAGCGAATTGCGAGCACCCATTGCACAGAGTCTATGATGTTTTTTTACAATAACACAGGCTTTTTGTTCTGGTAAAATAGAATGTAGTGGGATAAACTAAGAGATAAACCATAGTGTAAAACTAGTATGATAAAAAGTATAAACCCAACCTAATGGACACTACTAATATTGATTTACTGGTCTTATATGTTATATATGCAGATAAATATGTCTTGCACTGTTTAAAACTTATGAATGAATGAAAATGAGTAACAGGTGATATCCTACCATATACCTATTACATATATTATAATTGTGTAAGTTTGGATGTCAATCACGTTGGAATGTCTGAATCAATTGGGTTGAAATTTGGAACACAATTACACTATGATCTGTAATAGTACATAGGCTGTTACAGATCATAGTGACATATCACGGGAATGTAACGGGAATGGGAACTGCATGGGTAGAATTGAGATCTTAAATGTGTCAAATAATTTAGTCACTTTACACATTCAAATCTTCAAGCAATTATAGGTGTCTAATGCAAACATATTAATTTATTGTGAATGAAAAAAAATCCGCAAATCCGCAATCCGCATACCTTAGTATGGGTAGATATGGCAACCAACAACACAGACCCAAGACTGGCAATAGAATCTTAATCTGTGTATTTTCTGGTATACATCTTAAACTTTCAAAATGGCAACAGCATGAAATAAAATGATTAATGAATTTTCCTTTGTTACAGGCTACACACCTGTACAGGAACCTCCACTTATCTGTTGGAGGCACCTTAGCCAAGGATGGTTCATCTAACAGCAATATGTCAAAGGCTTACCAGGTGATAGACCACAAGCATGATGCTCTGGTGATTGGGGCGGGCGGCGCGGGACTCCGTGCGGCTTTCGGCCTTGTCCAGGAAGGCTTCAAGACTGCCGTAGTCACCAAACTGTTCCCAACGAGGTCTCACACTGTGGCAGCACAGGGCGGCATCAATGCTGCACTAGGTATGTGACATTTAAAGATCTTTAAGATACTTCGAAGACGACAGGGCGGTCATTTTGACCGCGAACCGTAGCGCAAATGGAATCCTTTACTACCAACGCATACGGAGGAAAAAAGACCGCGCCGCCGATGTCCGCTGGGTATCTCCGTGTCTACCCGCCATGGTTCACATCAACCAGTTTGTATCCAGTAACGCAGACGGCGGCGCGGGCCGACTAGCTGAGTCCGCGTAATTTTCACTAGATAGAACGCCGCCGTGAACTAACTGTCTCCGTCTTTCGTGTGCATTGTGTGCGCGGTGAGTGCAGACGCGGTATTTATTGCTAGACCGGCCCGCCCCGTCGCCTGCATAGCGCGTTATTGGGGAGTCTGTGTCTACACATGAAAATGGTGATTAGGGGTTAGTAAACGTCTTTCTCTAAATATACTCCAGTAATTGAACCAATTTGAGGAAAGATGCTTTTGTAGATATAAGATGTGCATTGTGATGCAGCGGCTAGTTCAGCTCTCTCGTCAGTGAAGAAGGCCATTCGTGATCAATCCGTTCTAGAGGTCATTGTGGGGGTTGTGGAACTTTGAAGTTTCATAATATAAATATGCTATTGATGACTTACAGTAAATCAATAATGTTACTCATTATTGTTTTTGTCCATTGTACCATGATCGAAATGGTAAACAAAAAAAATGTTTCAAAATTCATTTTTAAAAGTGTCGTAAAATACAATCTATATTTAGAGTTTGGGAATAGTTTTCATAAAATCGACTCATAGAACCACGGGTTAATGTTAATTTAACATAAGTAAACAATGGTATGAAAAGAAAGCCTTGGTTGTACAAAATTTTAAAAATAAATGTAGATCTTGAAACATTACTGTCGGAAATCTTTCTTTTGTTTTTTGCTTCACTGAGCAAGAAAAATTGACAACAAAATTTTGCATAATATTACCTACTTAACATTCAATATTCAAGACAGTGCAATGACACATTATGATATCTGAAAAATATTGCTAGTATGTAAAACCTATGTAATATACATAGTTTTTAAACTTTCGGGATTTGACCTCATGATTTTGTAAACACTATCTAAAGTGGGCTTAATCACAATCCAAATTATTATTTAATTTCTATGGCTTAGTCATCTCGTGACCACGGCCTATAAAGCGGCCAAAACGTTGAAGTCATTAAATAATAATTTAAGTAGATTGTCATTACATTCTGTGTAATGCTTTCTAAACGTAAAGGGAGTTACACAACAAAAAAAGGACGAAGGGCTCCCACACAAAACTGCGATGCGATGCCGCATCGGAGCAATACGCCATCGCAAGTTCCTCTGATGCGGAGGTGAGATGAGGAGATGAAGTTCATCAGTTTTGTGTGGGAGCCCTAAACCAAAACTGTCACAGTCTAATCATAATTACCTATATTATCTTTTACTAACAATTGCTAGTATAAAGTATAAGCAGCCCACTTTATACTTCCACTGCTGGGATTCGGGCCTTATTTCACAAGGGGAGAGTCAAGGTCATAATCCACCATGCTGGCTAAGTACATGTTGAAGGATTACACATGGCCTCAAAACATGTATTTCTTGGGAAACGCCGGTTTCTTCATGTTCCTTTACAATTAAAGGTAGTGGTGACTATGGTGATGACAAACTTGTGCACCTACACTCAGAGTAACAATGAACCTTCGACTAAAAACAGAGAAAAAACTTACGACTTCTAGATTACGAAATCTCACGTTTTAGCCCTTAGACAGCACGGCTATTTTTACCAATGATAACCTGAAGTAAAGCTGATGTTTGCAGTCTACGATGAAGCGTGCTCAGCGTCGGACTGGCCATATAGTCAGGTGGCATTTGCCAGCCGGGTCCCCCACGGGCCTGGCTTGCGGGTCATGTAAAACAACCGTAGGATAAGGTCTCGGGCCCCGGGCTTGTGACTGCCATGGAGCCACACGGGCCCTTTCGGCCCAGTCCGACCCTGACTGTGCTTACCTAGAAAAAATAAGACAACTGTGAATAGTCACAGTCGTCTTAAAGATGCCTTGATTGTAAGAATCGAGAAACCACTCAGGCAACGCATTCCACAACCTAGACGTTCTTATTGCGAAAGTGAAATGAAACAGCCTCGTTCGAGTAACCAGTCCAAAAAAAAAACGGGTAAAGTGATATTAGATCACGCCGATCAGTTACACGTTTGCCGAAATACATTCGGTAGATATTTTTTTTGTTATAAAATAACAACTTTAGTAAAATTCTTAAATTTAAATTAATATCGTTAAAGTAAACAAAACCTACAATAATTGTTTAGTGAATTAACGGGTTAGTGGCTTTTTTCTATTACTGAGAAAAACTTCCGTGTCTCTAAAACTTCAGATTAGTCAGATGTCTCTATAAACAAAGACAAATACGACGCCCTTTCAGACAGCAATAAAGATTTTTGTACTTGTATTTCAGGTAATATGGAAGAGGACAGTTGGCTTTGGCACATGTACGACACCGTCAAAGGCTCTGATTGGCTCGGAGACCAGGTAACTTTCATAATTGTCTATATTTTCTCTTAATACTAGGCGTTGTGACAGCTATACCCTGCGGTAGAAGACAGATTCAATATCTATAAACTTTATATAATGGAAATAGCATCCACTATATTCTATATTGTCTTCTTATTTTTATAGAAATTGGAGACAAACAAGCGAGCGTCATTACAAATACAAACTATTATTTAAAACTATATAAGTATTATATCAGCTATCTGGCCGCCATCATACAAGCTTTGCTTAGTTTGGGGTCAGATGGTGTTGTGTGTGAATTGTCCACCAATATTTATTATTATTTATTTACACGCACCTTACGCTATCTTTCTTGTATTAATTGGTGAAATCGCTCCATCTTAAATCGCAATTTTAAATCATTTGCATACCTACTCATTTCGCGAGGATGCTGTAAAAGAAATCTGTCAAAGTTGTATAGTCAGATCAATCTATCAATTAATAAAGATCGCGTCTCCAAAATAATACCTATTTTTTTTTTTTTTTTAGTTGAAAATTAGGCAGGTTATTATATCTTATATAATATTACAAGGGCTTAGTGTAGGTACGTAGAATTGAAAAAGGAAGACCTGTGTTTAGTTCTGTAATTTTTCCTAAAGTCGTTTTAGTTTGAACCATAAATAATAACGTAACAAAAACATGCGTTAAAAAAATATCAGTTTTAGTTTTGCTATTTCTCGTACTAATTTGGTATGCTGGTAGTCTGTTAGCAATACGTTTAGCAATACGTATAATAAAAGACAACGTAAACTAGGTACAATTTTTACCAGCACATAACCTTGTATTTTTCTTTGACACACAGTTTGCTGTGCATATTTGCACTACAATTACTATTCACATGAATATTGTACAATAATATTGACAATACGGGTTTATCCTCGATGAATTCACTATCTGTGACTATGAAGTATTTTTTGCTAAAATATTTAAAATTCAACTGAGTAAGTTATAAGGTTCGAAATTCTCTGCACCGCATAACAGAAATGTTTATTTAGAAAACAATCATTTTCTAGCTATGCATATGATAATCTATAAGCAAAGCTCAAAATTTAAACCAATAACGAGGTGCTAAAGGATTAAGTAGTAGGTTTATTTAAGTTTTCTCACGCAGATATTAATCTATATTGAAAAATCGTAAAACAAATCATAATTGGAACGTTTATTTTAAAAGATGGTTTGAATACCTACGAGAATGTGTTATATTCTAATAACGTGGAAGAATTTCTTTGAAACTAGCTTTTCCCATTATGTCATATTCGTAGAGAATTTTCGTAAATTCGTAAAAACCGACACTGGTTGTCTCTCCGAAAACTCCGAACCAAGCGGATCTAATTTCGTTATACATAAAAATGTACATACAGCCAAGCAATAGAATAAATATGTTGCCCGAGTGGGTCTTTCTCCATTGATACAGTCTGAGTGAATTCAAATCTAGTGTAAATCAGTTTCTTCAGGGTAAGCGATCTGCTCCTTAGACCATATCGTCTCTTTACATCAGGGGAGATGGCGGTCAAGTAAACCTATAAAAGTGAAAAAAAACCGATATGGCAGCAAGCGCAAGCCTCAATCTTTGGTTAAGGCCCGCCTGCACCTCTAAGTATTTAGCAAAGTACTGCTGATGCATAAGTCTGTCATCACCACTGAATTTAACAGTGAAGGAATACATCGAGAGGAAACTGGCATATCCCAAGAAGATTGCTATTGCTTTTTCGGTGAAGGAAAACATAGGGTAACTGGCATAAAAAAGAAAGACGGTCAGAGCGATGCTGGACGACTGGACGATCTGTAAAAAAAATATAGAAAACTGTAAGACTCACTGTTTACAACAATTGGAAAATGAGAAAATTCTTAGATGCTGAAATTAGGGTTGCTGTAAATTCAATTATTAAGGTGCAAATCTTTAAACTTATGTATGTTGTAATTGAAACTTACTGGTAGTGGCGTATAAAATTACTAGTAAGTACTTACGTAGAAAGCCGTGTTATTTTCGAAGTGAACTTGTCAAGGCGAAATAGATAAAGCGAGTTGCTATCTATGCCTCTATTTTCATTCGTAGCGCGATAAGAAACTTAGGTAACAACAACGTAGGTAACGTTATTGGGAATATTCCTACTTTTTTTTGGTCAGTAATAAGTATGCACTTGACCGCCATTTCGCCTTATGTTGAACGATAATGCAACTACAATGGAGCGTTCTTATACAGAAAAAATATCAAGTTATACACATTCCATAGATATCAGAGAGCTATATGTGATCAATGCGTATTAGATCGTTTTCTTGTATCGCCACCATAGATATCCAACGTGCCCTTAACATACCCATCAGGGAAACGCAATCAACAGTTTAGATGTTCTAACCACGAAAGGTTTATGGTTCCATTGGCAATCAAGAATCCTTATAATTTCGCATGTCATCCGTTTATCGATCTATCTCGCCGCCCGTAAGACTGTATGACTGTATCATAGACTGTTTGGACTACACGGACTAAATGTCAATGGTTAGTATAGGAGAGACACGAAGTGTTGACTGTGTTGATGATAAAAGCTTGTCGTTTACCCCATCATGTGAGTTCTAGAAAGAATTACGGTAAAACCGGTTACGCGAGCCAAGTTTTATGCAAAAAGAAACCGGTGAAGGAAACGAGTGACTAATAATAGCATACCTACTATATTTATGTAATAAATGCACTTCAATGTTTTTTACGTAACTGCCAATCATTACAATGATTAACAACGAAAATGTTAATTATCATCAATATCCTACATTACATGACTCTACCACCACGATAATATGTTTATACTATACTAGCTGATAGGTACCCGCGGCATCGTCCGCGTAGTATTTCCATACAACCGTTCATCCTTGGTTTCACCCTCTTAGGGGTTGAATTTCGCAAAACCCCGTCTTAGCGAGCGCCTACGTGCTAAAAGGGACCTCCATGCAAAATTTCAGATTGCTAGCATTTGTAGTTTCTGAGATTCCTTGATGAGTGACCTTTCGCTTTTATATATATATATATAGATATATAGATACCTTACTATTGTATTTTTGCAATTCATAGTGAGCTATATTGGCTCAGTCCGTTTGAAACTACCATCAGTTGTCAAGGTCAAGCGCTAGTGCATGCGTATTGTATGATGGTTTGTGTGATCCTTCGCTGTACGCTGTACATACTCCACGACATAAAAGTTTTGTTTAGCGAACTACAGTCCATGCTGCTTATGCCGAAAACAACCTGCTTTTTGCCTCACTTAAAATGAACCTTTGTTTGAAGATTATCGATCTAGGCGTTATTAATCTTAAGTAAGTAATTCGTGACGTTTCGGGCCCATTACAACAGCCGATGTTACGAGATGACTATCTTGACTGAGTGGGAGATGATTAAAAGGACTATTCAGATCGCGATCAAGTCCTTATTGTGTTTTCAATATAGCCTATTATATCTAATAACTGTTGAATTATTCTGCATCAGATATCATAGTCTTGTGTGCCACTGTATAGTGTATATAGCCTGCTAACTAGGTTTTTTTTTATAGCATAGTGTGACGAGACGAGCAGGTCTTGTGCCTGATGGTAAGCAACATGCCTGCCACATAACAGCACAGTAACACGCAGCTATTGGAACATGATAGTCCAAATCATTACCTAGCACTGCACTGCTCTCGTCACCCAGAGATCTAAGATATTATGTCTCTAAGCCCTGTAATTTCTCTGGAATCATTGCCCTTCAAACCGGAACACAGTAATGTTTGCACATTACTGCTTGGCGGTATGATATTTGGTAAAGGTGTGGTACTTCCCCAGGCGGACTCTGCTAAGAGTCCTACCACTACTATAGTAGGATACAATCTGCGTGGAGATATAGTTGACACCAGTTACTTTTCATTCCGGAAAACTAACCACAATTAATGGTTAATTGGCAACAAAAAATAAACAATATTTCCTGATGATTTACCTTATATCTCCTGATTTGTTTCATGCATTAATTTAAGTTTAAAAATTTGTGAAACAGTGTCGTTTTTTACTTTGGAAAGAATATTTTTTTTATTAAAATCTGGAATGAAACTATTTCATAAATGCGCAATTGACTAAGCAAACACACAGGTGTACAATCGTTACTCCATTATTTTCAACTAGCTTCTGTACATTAGTATAGGCATCTTTCTTCTAGTCCACTAAGGTGTCGCTACTTTCGCATCTGGCAATTGAAATCTCATTTTCATATCGTTAGTTTATCTTTTGGCCACCGGATCAGATAAGTTTGTTGCTCGTACAGAGCTCGCTTCTGACCGCGAAATAATGAGAGCTATTGTTCGTCACGCAAATATTCGTTCGTGGACAACCTTGAGGATGCAATGTCATTACAGCTGATATCTATAGAATTATGTGGTTTTATAGTCATATAAATCTGTAAAGTAAAAACTTTGGTTACGCACCGACCCGATGGATTGGCGTTATTACTAATTTGGCGTGTACACTTTCTGTTCCCAGTGCTGGGATTCGGTACCTTCTTTGCCAAGGAAATAGTAATGGCCATACCCTACCACGTTGGCCAAACGGATTTGTGGACGCCACAATCACGTCCACGAAATATATGTTTATTGAAAAACCCCGGTTTGTTCAGGATGTTTTTATTCACCATTAAAGTCAGTGTTATAACGAAATCGTAGGACGGAATCAAACCTACGGCTCACGATTGGGAAATCAGACGCTTTAGCCACTAAAATACCACGGCCCCCAGAGCTAAGGAGCTAACAAAACATTACCATCTCACTCTCTTTAATTTTGACCGAAATCAAAGAGCAACTGTGTAGCTACAAGGAATTTCGATGGAGCTGTTCGATAAAAAGCCTGTTCTTGATGATGATAGCTGCAATAAATTCTGCCTCGAATTTTCATCTCTTATATCACTGGAATACCAGGTTATAGAAATATTAGGACTTACGCATAAATGGTGTCGTCAGCCGAAAGAAAGAGAGACGTGCTTTACTCAACCATACTCAACGTAAAACCGTTATTAACTAATTAACTATGTATAAAAATATATACAGCTCCACTTGACAAATTTCCCCGTTTTTTTTTCATCTGTTTTAAATAGGACTAATATTGAACACATTGTTGTGGTCCTCGAGTACACATCGCTTGACTAACGGCTTGGCCAATGACCATGGTCCCGAGATTACCCGAAAGGAGACGGCCCATTTTCCATGGGCATTTGCCCCACAGCAAAAGTGCAGGAGACTCGACCAAAATCATTGTATAGGATTTTTAATGTATATTGAGAAACTGTTAATTTTTTTATTCTGCATAGCGGGGTTTAAAAGATATCAACTAAAACGTTGAAAAAAAATAACGCGATGTGTGAGTTTCGAACGAATCGAGCATATTTTACATTCTTTTTGGAATCGAGTTTCGAACGAATCAGATGTTGTCAATTTTATTCACTTTTTTTTATTTTGGCGTCGCACGCCTTTTATGTTTTCCCATATTACGTATTTCAATATTTTCAAGTTTTACTAAAAATCGTCAAAGAAGTACGTTCACGAACATCAAATAGTAATTTGTAATAACCCACCATTTATACTGCACATTGCCACTCGAAAATACACAAGTTAAAGAAAATAATACAATGAGGCGACATGTTTTTTTCACGTTGGCGCCAAAACTACAATGTCGCAATCCGGCCAAAATGACACAAGCACGTTCACTTTACGTAAACGTCAACAGAAGAAAAAAAGAGAAAAAACATGGCTGGCTTTAGGTACAGTCATTAAAGTACTTTTAATCACACCAATTTGCAATCCCCGCTTGGCACGTTAGTTTTGAATGTACAGTTTGCATTATTTAATTGAATGTTAATTTACTTAAATACCTTTTTTAGGTCTCCGGGGCTAATTAAGTACCTAAACTTGAAACGACGTGGGGCAGAAATGAGCCGTCTCCTTTCCGAAAATACGAATGTTACTCAAGCTCTTGGCTTCAAACGAACATGCGTCATTGTATGGGACCTTAAGGTCTGCAATTAGTGTTTGTTTAAAATAGTTATTGTTTAATGTAGTTGGTTTAAAATATCGCTTTTGTTTGTCAGGATGCTATCCACTACATGACGAGAGAAGCCCCGCACGCGGTGATCGAGCTGGACAACTACGGCATGCCGTTCTCTCGCACGCCCGAGGGCCGCATCTACCAGCGCGCCTTCGGAGGACAGTCTCTCAAGTTCGGCAAGGGCGGACAGGCGCATCGCTGCTGCGCTGTCGCCGACAGGTTAGATTGTGTACCTATCTTAACGGTATATCTAGGTTGTATATCATAGCGGCCCGTTCCGGCTTTGCTCAAATACTGTCATATAAATGTTGTTAATCGCAATAAAAACTATCTTATCTTTCAATATGTATCAAGCTCCACACGGTGTGCAAATTTGATTAAAATTGGTTAAGTAGTTTAGGTGTTCATCGCGGACAAACAACGTGAAAACGTGATGCGTAATTTATTAAGATTTATAAAATTCCTGTGTCATAGATAGATAGAGAAACTCTTATTGTGCACAATTTAAAACAAAAGTTGGCATTTATGTGTAATTTGGTCCAACTTGAGATGACATGATAGTTGTATATCCCCGCTGTGGATATACCCAAAATCCGTACTAAACGATTTGAATCCACTTTTCTCGTACGTACAGCTTTAGAGTGGAATAAATTGCCGGCCTCCTTGTTCCCTGAGAGATACAATCTAGAAATTTTCAAGGTCAGAGTGATTAGGTACTTACTAGGTCAACGTGTGTCATCTTCGACCACACCGTCGCTTACCACCAGGCGAGTTGGTGGTCAAACGCGGACCTACACCTAGGCGACAAAAAAAAAATCCGATGGTCTCAATAATTTATAACAATAAATTGACTACTTGATGATGTCTTAGATAAAGAAGAAGTAAATAGATCAGGGCGTCTACTCTCTTTCTATGACTTGCGACTTCGTTAACGATCGAACATTTAAACGAAACGATGGCTGCAACCTTACTCTATTTCTCTTGCGGTTCGGCATACGAACTTTCAAGGCCATCCAAACTAATCGTGAACGACGAAATCACAGATAAAACCAAGATAAAACGAATGTCACAGATCACTAACTTATTAGGTTCTTTTCATTGCCATTGCGGTAATTTACGGTTTTTCTTTAACACCATATTTATGATGCGTTATGCCGTATTTTTTAAATTTAAATGTTAGATACGTTATCTTTTATATTTGTTTTAATATTAAAGCAATTGGTTCAATGAAACTAGTGCAAATCATATTATTTCCGTAATTATAATCGATGCATGCAATAAAACCTTTTTATGCGGCTAAATATAGGAGTACTGCAGCATGCATTCGTTTGGGCTACAACTTGTGACAGTCAAAAATATCCGCTTAATACGTGCACATACCATACAATACTTGCCATTCGTCCGATTTAAGTTGTACTTATACGGTATTTTTGGTAGTCAAAATCGTACGCAAAATATACGATCTTTTGAAAGGACTCTTACGAATTAAATAAATAACCACAAATTGCATTTAAAAAAAACAACTAAAAAAGTTGAACGACTTATTTTTTTGTAGTTTGTGTTATGAACTGTGTAGTTCCCACTTTACAGGTACACAGCGTATTTGCACAGTCTAGTTTCTTTGTATAGTTTATACTGTGGTATTAGCCTCTCAATATGACTAATGACCCACTTTACGGAAATCTTTTCGCAAACAATAGTTTTTTATGCCATTATAAGCTAATCGATATAACACTACGGACAAACGGCGCGGAGGCCTTGGTTATGTTTTAAAATTTCTTTCGTGTAGCTTGATAAATAATCGTATTATACACTAGCAGCACCCACATAGTTCTCTTTCGCGTTATATTACCGGACTTTAAAACGATTTTTGGATGTTTCTTAATTCTGCGAAAATAAATCAAAATTCTGATGACATTTTCAAATAAAATAATTGGCAGTCATAGGAACTGCCGATAGAAGGGAAAACTTATTACTCGGAATTTGATCCATCATGACATGGCCATCAAGAAATGCGTCAGCATTTCCCATTGGCTCACGCATTTCTAGATGGCTATGCCATGATGGTTAGGCTACGCCCTTTCAGCATTTCCCATTGGCTGGATTTATTTATTGATTTATATTATATATTGCTGGCATTCTTTCTTGTTCACAGATTAACAATGCGCGCTCATCAGCGCTTTTTTTTTTAAAGCAAGGGCACAGATCCAGCCAGTATGACATTACGACATTAGTAATAAAGCAAATTAATATTTTTGTGTTTTGTTATAGATAAATTGTTGTAAGTTATGGTCAAAATGAATTAAATTAACAAATTGAATAATGGTCATTATATTTTATCTCTCATAGTTAATTTTATTCATAAAATAGTTACAACTTTTCTGACATAAAAACTCTTTACTAAGATTTAAAAAGGTACCAACAACAAACCTTACCTTTAATTTTACAAAGGTAAGGTTTGTTGTTTATACATTTCAGTGTTGTTTATTTATTAGCATTAATGTAATGTACTTTTTCATGTATGGCAAAGTACCTACTATTTCACACTTAGAGTATCATGTTTTTACAGATATAAGATGAGTCATCTTTACGCCCAGCCCAATAATTTACCGGGAAACATTAGTTTTAGAAGTAAGTACATATGAAGTAGTAGGACTCTTTGCAAAGTTCACCTGGGAAAGCACCACTTCTTGAATAATTATTCTACCACCAAGCAGTAATGTGTAAACATCACTGTTTTCTCGTTTGCAGAGCAATTTTTCCAGAGAAATTCCATGGTATATAGATGCAGCATCTTATATCAGGGGGTGACGAGCGCAATGCAGTGCTAGGTAATGATTTGGATTCTTCTTGACGTTTTTTTAGTTTAAATAACAGTGACACGCAGCTGCGTGTCACTGTTATTTAACTTGCTTACTACCTACCTGCCGGTGGCGGCAGGCGCGCTGCTGACTCCTTCGTCGCCCGCGTGCAATGCCGATTACGCCGCCCTACGACTACTTATCCTGAGTATAAAAAATAAAGTGGCCAAGTGCGAGTTGAACTCGCCCATGAAGGGTTCCGTTGCAGCAAGTAACATAACATACATAGTACACATAGTTCTTGTAGTACGTTTTAACTTTGATCGAAGTTTTAATAATAGTGTATTTATGACGTACTTAAAAAAACTAGTTCTCAGATCGAGTTTCTAACCAATTTTCGTTGGTACCTAGTTTGCATGGTAATTGTACATCATATATTTTTATTAGATTAGATTTATTTATTGACCTTATAACATATAGTTACACTGGGCAAGTCACAGGTACATTAGAAATTATTTTATAATCCATGAAAAAAACATCAAACAATCAAGTATTCAATTAAACACGAAATAATGAGTAAATTTTTTTACCGACTAGAACGCCATCTAGCCTGATATTAAGCGACAATACGATTTACTATGGAGGGTGCTTACCTAGAAGAAACTGAGTCATTCTCGATATAAAGACACCAAGATTGTAACCATTGGGAAACTACCTACTCGGGCATTCCACAACCTAGGCGTTCTTGTCACAAAAGTAGATTTTTTTTTAATAAATAATAATAATAATAATAAATATTGGTGGACATCACACACAACACCACCTGACCCCAAACTAAGCAAAGCTTGTACTATGGCGGCCAGATAGCTGATATAATACTTATATAATTTTAAATACATACTTATAATACATAGGAACACCCAGACACAGTGCAAACATTTGAATTCATCACACAAATATTTGCACTGGGTGGGAATCGAACCCACAACCCTCGGCTTCGCAGGCAATGCTTGGAATGTAGTAAAAACAACAATTTCGCTTTTCCTAAAAACTACGCCTACATTTAAAACATTTGATGTTCGTCCCGTAGATTAGGATAAATTTAAAAGTCGCTATTTAACTTTAAATCTATATTAGGTGGAACGGCCGGATCAGCTCTGCTACATCTACAAAAAATTAACTCTTCTTGCCTTTATATTTCCAAAATCTTCTATCAACTTTCTTGTATCCAAATTGTTTAAAATTTCATGTTCAATCGAAACTATAGCTAAATTATTTAGTCTTTGCTGAAGCATTGTTGATCTTAAATAGTTTTTGATTATTTTTAATTTAGAAAAAGATCTTTCACCAGATGCCACTGAAACGGGCAGTGTAAGTAATATTCTTAGGGATTTTGCTGTGTTCGAAAATGTTGAAATTAAATCATTGGTTAAAAGATATTGCAAAAGAGTTTGCGGATCATTACACTAGTTTTCTGAAAAATGCAATTTTAGTGCAATGATTTCATAAATAAATCAATACCGTCAATATCTGATTCACCACTTGAATTATCTTTAAGTTTTAGATTTAAATCTTACAGTATTTCAATAAATCATCATTGGGATAGTTAAATAAATTATTTGTAAAAAAGCCAAATACTTCGGAAAATGTCTTCAACTCGTCGAATCTATTATTTAAAGAAGTTATTGTTTGATCAAGAATTCTAAAATAAAACTCTACTCTATATTTTGTTTTGGGGTCTTCTATAACTTCATCTCTGTGTTCATATAGAAATTGTGTGGTTTTTTTTCTAGGACGTATTCTATTCAATGGCTGGAAATCTGTTTCTACGTTGAGTTTATCTGCCACTTTGGAAGCTTCTGTTAAGACCGTTTGAAAATGTTCATCCGTGCGATATTCTGTAAATTTTGACGTGACAACGTCTTATAATTCGATGAAGCAGGCTGCACGCCCGCAAAACATGACGTCATGTGCCGTTAACGCCGTTACCTCGCCGCCGGCGTTACCTCGCTCTAAGGCGTAGTTGAAGTTGTCACGTTCAACTAACGTCAGTAACCCGACTTTACAGACAACCATTTTTTTGAATCAACTTTTTTAACAAAGTTATTGTGATTTAAGCTGTATTTGTTGAAGCTACTTCAATATCTTCTTGACGATTGTTTTCCTTATTTTCTGGCTTGCTTAAAAATTTCAGTAAAGAACCCGCAATTTTTTCTTTTTGTCTTTTTCTCGTTTTTGTTGTCGAAATTACGCTCCCGAAAGTTTTTTTCTTTTTTGCGGTTCCTAAAATTATTTGTAAAATTAAGATACTTTTTTAATTATGTTTCATTTTAATATGCTTAAAAAGTTTAGACAAATATACTTTTAAATCACGTAACAACTACACGATCTACACCACACTAAGTTAATTTCAATCAGAACAAAATTTACGTAACTCATTCATTCATTTTATTGACGTGATAACGTCCTATAATTCGATGAAGCCGGCTGCACGCCCACAAAACATGACGTCATGTACTGTTACCGCCGGTCGTTACCGTCGGTCGTTACCTCGCCGCTTGTTTGTTACAGTTGTATTAATTATTTCGACCAGTAGTTCAAGCGGGGATGTAGCTCAGTGGTAGAGCGTTCGCTTTGCATGTGAATGGAAATGCATGCCGGGTTCGATCCCCGGCATCTAAAAGCTTTTTTGCATTGTTTTGATTGAAAATGACTAAATTCTACTGATTACTTTTTACATACAAAAAACAAATGAAATTAAAATTTTCTTTTGAAAAATGCTACCATTCCATCAGTATTTTCTTAAGACGTTGTCACGTTCTATCGTCAGTAAACCGACTTTACAGACAAACATTTTTTTTTTAGAAGTAGTATATAAATACTAGCGGCCCGTTCCGGCTTCGCTCGGACATAACCTAGACACTGTCTGCAGCGCCATCTGCCGGGCTTATTTGTGAATTTAAACCATCTTCGAATACACACACAAAAAAAAAACATTCAAATCGGTCCCGTCGTTTAGGAGTTCACTGTCAAATGATTAAATTACTAAAATGGCTATAAAAAACAGGGGTTGGTGATAAAAGGGTAAAAATTTAGGGTTGTATGTATTTTTTAACGCCACATTATAAAAAAATAAAAACAAAAAAAATTAACCAAAAATAAAAATAAAAAATGTTTGGGGTGAACAACCCCTAACTCTTAGGGGTATGAAAAATAGCTAGTAGCCGATTCTCAGACCTACTGAATATGCATATAAAATTTGGTTAAAATCAGTAAAGCCGTTTCGGAGGAGTAAGGAAACAAACACTGTGACACGAGAATTTTATATATAAGAAGATAGTAATATTAAAGACAAACTTCGTACACTACAAGAAATAAAAATAATATAACTGCCTTCGATCTTTGTTTTGAAACTTGTCTTATTGTATATGTGTAGTGTTTACTACTAAACAAGTCCTTTCATTTGAAAGCCATAGGTATTGAGGGAGTTGCGAAAAAAATGCTGATCTCTATTTTGTGGTAATGGCCATCAAATTCATTTGACATGTAACAAACATAGTCTCTGTAGTCAGGCCCTTTCATTTGATACCATGTTGAGGGTGTTGTGAAAAAAAAATGTTTTCAAAAACTGTTAATCTGGGTTCTGGATGTAATTCGCCATTCGTGGAGGTGGCCATGTTGGATCGATTTTTGTTAATTATTATATATTTATCTATAAATATATAATAACCTTACAAATAGATAAATTAATCTTACAAAAAAGCAGTCACCTACTCTGTTCGGGGGCTATGCTGCCACAGCAAGACAGACACACATACATACACATACACTTCAAACTTAAAAAATTCCGTCGTTAGTAAATAATATTTTTTAAGAATTAAAATCCCTTATTTTATTGTTCCTTGAACAGTAATTATTGTGATAAGTCTATAAATAAGCGTAAGTACTTACCATAATTATGATTCCTCTGCACTTCTGTTTTTTTACTGGCGGATGATTGAATTAAGTATAATCACAAAACCAAATTTAAATAATATCATTAACTAATCCGAAGCCAAAAAAAGTCAAAAGAAACATTACCTACTTATCTTAATAATTGCAGCACAAATCATAAGTTCGATTGCGTAACCGTAAAAGACTCTAGGTGTGTACCTAAAACTTTCCAATTGGGAAAGGGGAAAAAATCTCTAAAGGGGATTCCCGCAGATTAGATTATTTCAACTTCCCTAGACCTGGGGGTCTACCGCCTAACATTGCCGTCTTTTTCAGTTCAAGCGAGAAGAAAAGAGACAGCAATGTCAAAGCGTCAAAGCGTTTTCGTTAGGCGGTGGACCCCCTGATTTTCTTACAATAACAGGATACGTTTGGTACTGCATCTTAGTTAACGGACGCCAATAGATGGCGGTATTTGCGTTTTTTTGTCATATTTTCCGTGCTATGATATTTCTTATACATACCTATGGTGGGGTAGGTATTATGAGATTATGACAATGACTTCAAATACTTGATGAGTCGCTCGGTTTGCCGCCCCCCTGGGTGTGCCGCCCGCGTGCGGTGCACGCCTTGCACGCGCCGTTGCGGCGGGCCTGGGTGGCGGCCATAACCCCTACACGTGTTTGTATTTGTTTATTGTATTTGTGTATAATTTATTGGAATTTATTGGGTAAGACGGTAAGTCCCTTATATTTTAGTAGCGAGTAGTAGGCAGGGAAAATGGAGAACGTTTTCCCGTCGCCTGAACCTCCCGACCCTCCCGATCCAACTAATAATATGGAAACGGAAATTTCGACCCCAAATCCTCTGAAAAGACACCTAGCATCTGTGCCAGCCCAATCCGCACCCGTAAAGAAGTCCGGTATGAATTCAGAGACTACGTCCGCGTCTATTCAGCAAGTATACATACACCCTGCTATGTCCATATTAGGTATACAACAATATGAAAGCATTGATTCCGGACCGTACCTAGTTCATGTATCCAGAACAGAGCCCGACCCAACCATAGGCGCAGTTATTAGGCCAATGAAATTCGGCAAATTTCTCCACACCAACAAAATCGATCATGTCTGCCAAGATGGGGTGAAGAAAGTGGGTAGGAATAAAATTTCCATCGAATTTAAGAACGCTGCTGCCGCCAACAATTTCCTAAACAATCCCATCCTTCAAATTGGAAAATACGAAGCAATGATCCCAACCTACAATGTTACTCGAATGGGTTTAGTCAGGGGTGTCCCAGTAGAGTGGTCTATGGAAGACTTTGTAAGCTCAGTCAAAGTACCCGGTAACGGATATGTTCTGAAGGCAAGGCGGTTAAATCGTAAAACCAAAGTGGATAATGTCATCAATTGGATTCCTACCCAAACAGTTGTCCTAACATTTAGAGCACAACAACTGCCATCTAAGATCTTCTCGTTTTACTCATCCCTGAATGTAGAGGCATACCAATACCCTACTATTCAGTGTATGAATTGCCTCCGATTTGGGCATATTAAAAGTCAATGTCGTTCACAGCCTAAATGCTTCCGCTGTACTCAACCCCATAGTGGAGACGATTGTGTGGTGCAAGAGACAGAGGCTACATGCCTATACTGCTCTGAGCACCGTTTCTCCACTAGCAGGGCCTGCCCTGAGCAGAACAGACAACGAGAAATTAAAATCAAAATGTCCAGAGACGGCATCTCTTATCAGGAGGCATCCAATCAAACCCCAAAAGTTAGCAGAAGATTTAACCAAGTTGCTGGAAGCATACCTGTTGCCCATACTCAAGCTTCACCACAGCCGACTCCTCTCCCCCCATTCAATCCATCACAATCCTCCCAGTCCTACAGGAAAACAATCATTCACAATTCCCACCCAAAGCCGCTCCTTGGAAAATCCTATGATAGAATCGCCCACCAATCCATCATAGCTCAGGGTCCATCCACACTTCATAACGGTTATTCTCTCGAGCTGGCCCAGTCCCAGTCCCAACCCCCTACTCTCAACACTCAACAACTCCTCACAATCATCATTAGTATGATATCACAAGACCCCAATCAGTTACCGTCCAACGTTGCCCACATGATTTCCCAACTCACATCACTAACACATCACCATGGATCTATGCACCATAATCCAATGGAACAGCAGGAGCCTCCGCTGGAAGCTTCCTGAACTCACCCACCTCATCAATAAATACAGCCCCGTCCTGATGGCTGTGTCGGAGACGTGGTTTGTCCCTGGAACTCGGTATCGAGTCCCGGGATTTTCATGTCTTCGGAGCGATCGCCAGGACGGAACAGCTGGCTGTGCATTATTCATTAAACAGACTCAGATATTCTCCCAACTTCCCCTTCCCCCTCATAGCCCCGAAATAAATGCCGTCGCCGTACGTGCATTTAATTCCTCCTTTATATCCTTTTACATCCCTCATCCCACACCACAACTCATTCCTGACATCCTATTAATTATATCCTCTGTCCCCCCTCCAGTCGTGGTTATGGGAGACTTCAATGCCCACCACACCTCCTGGGGTTCCTACCACAGTGATTCTTTTGGTAGACTACTGTTTGAAGCACTGGATGAGGTTAATTTATGCATAGGGAATGACGGCACCCCTACTCGAAGAGTACTACCCACGCAAAATCCTAAATCAGCAGTGGATCTAACTCTATGCTCTCCTGGTCTGCTTCCCTCCCTATCTTGGCAGGTCCTCCCTCTTACCAGAGGAAGTGATCATTTCCCCATTTTGGTTTCTTTAGGACTCAGGGTCTCACATCCTCCTCCACCTACCCCCCTCCTTAAATATAGGCTCTCTGGGGCAAAATGGGATATCTACTCCACCCACATGGAGCAAAAAATGGCAAATCTGCCAAACTCTATAGAGGAAAACCCTTTGGTATGTTATGACCAACTTGTTAGCGCTATACTATCTTCTGCAGATGAGTCTATTCCTCTGAAGAAGACTAGAAACAATCTCCTTTCCCCTCCCTGGTGGGATTCTGAATGCACTGAAGCGATTCGTGAACGCAAAAGATCTGAAACCAACTATAACCATCATATGACCACAGAAAATTTTCTCAATTACAAAAAGACAGCTGCAAAATGCAGAAAATGCCTCTCAGCAAAAAAGAAACAGGGCTGGTTAAATTTTTGCAAAGGATTATCACCAACAACACCAACAAATATTGTATGGAAACAAATCCGGAAGTTCAGAGGATCATATAGAGACAACAACCCCTTCTCTAACGATCCATACTCGTGGTTAGAATCATTTGCCGACAAGCTAGCTCCTCCTTATGTGCATCAGAATCCTAACCCTCCCATCTTATCACATCCCCATAACTCTTCACATTTTGACATCCCATTTTCGCTGGAAGAGCTGCACTTGGCTCTAGATGGGTTGACTGACTCCGCCCCTGGAGTAGATGGTATGCCTTATTCTTTTATTACTAAAGCCAATGACAACATGAAACAATACTTCCTAAATCTAATAAACATATTCTTTGATCAAGGCTATATCCCAGACTCTTGGAAAACCCAAACAATACTCCCAATCCCTAAACCGGGAAAGGACCCTTCAGATCCCAATTCCCGACGCCCAATTGCCCTCTCCTGTGTAGCTGCAAAGATAACAGAAATCCTCATCAAGAACAGATTAGAATGGTACATTGAAAAAAATAGACTACTCCCACAAACACAATTTGGCTTCAGGAAAGGCTTGAGTACAATGGATAGTCTCAGTATACTCACCACAGATATCCGCATCGCAATAAAAGAGAAACAGCATCTTGTGGCTGTATTCCTAGACATCGCATCTGCCTACGATCATGTCCAGCTTCCAAAACTCAGAACTAAATTGTTACAGCTGAGTGTTTCTGAGAAGATGGTACGGTTCATTAACTGCTTTTTGATGGAGAGAACCATCCTCATCAAAAACCAAAATGACATACCCATGTCTAGGAAGGTATGGAGGGGCCTCCCCCAAGGTTCAGTCCTAAGTCCCCCTCTGTATGGTCTGTACACAGCCGATTTAGAACTCACCGTAAATCCATTCTGCAATATTTTACAATATGCTGATGATATTGCTCTGTATATCACTGGCAAATCTGTCGAACAAGCTGAAAACTCCCTTAATCAAGCCCTCTTTTACCTAGAAGACCATCTAAATGATATTGGATTAGCCATCTCTCCCACCAAAAGTAAATCCATAATTTTCACCCGTAAAAGAACCATTCCAGATCTAAACCTAAGATGCAACAATGAACAAATCCCACAGAAAAATTGTGTAAAATTTTTAGGCCTTCTGCTAGATACTAAACTAACTGGTGTCCCACATTCAGATTATGTTGCATCCAAATGTGAAAAGAACCTTAATATCCTCCGCTCTCTCTCTGGCGTATGGTGGGGCTCCCATCCCTTTTCTCAGAAACTTCTATACAATTCCATCATTCGTAGCCACTTGGACTATGGAGCATTCCTGCTGGAGCCTGGAAATAAATCTGCCCCCAATAAACTCACATCCATACAAGCCAAATGCCTTCGAATTGTATTAGGGGCAATGAAAACCTCCCCTACGAACGCTATCCAAGTAGAATCAGGTGACCCCCCTTTACACCTGAGAAGACAATTTTTAGCTGACAGGTTCTATAGTAAACTCATTCAATATTCTGACCACCCTTTGCTGTCCAAAATCCAAAAACTCCATAGCTTGACACAACAGCATGATATAAGAATGCAAATTAACCTTTCATGCATTCTCCAGAGCTATATCAAACACTCACTCCTCCCTTTCCCCATAGCAAAATTCCTCACCAATCCCTTATTCACTACCAGTTATGAAGCATTAACATACCAACCATCTATAATCCTAAGTCTGGGCATCAATAAAGACACAGCAAATCCCAGTAAAGAACTTCATGAAATTATCCACAAGAAGTGGAAAGACTGGCTCCCTGTCTTTACTGACGCTTCTAAATTACATCAGGATGGAGATGTAGGTGCTGCTGTGTGGATCCCTAGATATAACATTGTGTTAAGGTACAAGTGTCCTCCATTGGCCTCTGTTTTCACGGGAGAAGCGATCGCGATACTTGAGGCCATATGTTATGTCAAATCTCACTCTATTGGTAGAACCATCATTCTCTCAGACTCAAGGAGCACTTTGCAAGCTATATTAACCAACCAGTTTAAAGCTAAGTCAAAATTCCCCACCATATTAAAAATCAAGGAAGAACTTTACAAGTGCCATAAACTAGGCTTTCAGATAACTTTGGCCTGGATACCAGGGCATGCAGGTATCCCTGGGAATGAAAATGCAGATTTCCATGCCAAGCAAGCTACTGCCCATGGCAACAAAGACCATTTCCACATATTCTCCCATGACCTGTCCTCTGTTTGTCACTCCCAACTCCTTGACTCCTGGAACTCTGAGTGGCAGAGGTCCAAGATGACAAAAGGGAAATTCTACGGTCAAATCCAACATTCCATCCCTCCGAAACCCTGGTTTTTCAAATTCAAGAACTTCAACAAGCAAGTTACATCTACCATCTGCCGCCTACGGTTGGGCTTTGCTTGTACTCCAGTGTTCCTGGCCAAAATAAGAGTTCGTGACCATTCCTTGTGCGAGTGCGGGTTGGCTGAAGGCACAACAGACCATATTTTCTTTGAATGCAAGAAAAGTCGTGGCTCCTTATATGACATGATTCCAAATGACCTTCCTCGTCCCGTCTCCTTTTCCAACCTACTGTCCCTAGTATATTCACCCTTTGTATATACCCTCAATAAATTCATAAAAATTAATAATATTAAGTTGTAAATATTTGTATTATTCTATTCTGCTATTTTGTTATTAATATTTACCTAGTTATCTCTATGTATATTTATATTGTGACGTCATGTGTTTGTCCTTTACAGTAGTTAAATACTAACCACTAACTAAACTACAAGAAGTCAACCGAACAAAGGCCTACCAGCATAGCACTGCAAATACACCGATCAACCCTGAGAACAGTGGCCCACCAACGACACACAAGACACTGGCGAAGTTGTGGTCATGCCGCATACAGAAGCCAAACACAAAAGAAGTTGAACTTGCTTACTATCAAGCATATGTCTTGCTTGTCTTGGTACTCTATACTACGAAAATATAGTTTGCTTGTTAAACCGGAACATGGTGTTAATTGACTATAAATATTTATTGAAAGTTATAAGAATTCAATAATTATAAAAGTCAGTTTTTTATAATTTAAAATTGATTCACGTAATTTTAGTGAAGTTCCATTGTGTACTATGACTTTTGTATTGTCTACGGATATCTGAAAAATAAAGTTGGCAACACTCGTTGATACGAGACTTATCAAAACTCTAAACAAACACTTTGTAATTTGCTGTAATTCGTGCTGTTCTCGTTGTTTTTCTGTATAAAAACTTGGGTTTATGCATAATAATTGCTCTATTCATCTATTTTCATTTCAAAATGGAACCATCTAGTTGGAATTCGGCAACTCCGAGAAGTTTGATTTGATTTGTCCAAATCTATGCGATCAAGTCAGCAAAATGGTCAATAGGCCCTTAAAGGGCGTGATTAAATGATGGACTCACTCTGCAGCAATGGTAAAATGTAAGTCTTAAATTACCTAATTCAATACTCAGCTAATTACTAATAGGTACTATACAGATGTAACCTACTCTGCCTGCCTGTTACTCTTTTCATTGTAAAACCGTCCAGTCCGACCGATCTACTCTCATTATGGGAGTTAAAAGTTGATAATGGGAGCCATCCGTCCCTCAGTAATCACCTATCCATCCAAATCTCGACTACTAAAAGCTAAAAAATAGTGAAACAGTGTATAGACATAGGTAGTTTCAAATTGCATATTAGCTTATTTTCATTACAACATGGAAACCATAGGGCAGAGCCACTATTATTAAGAACCACATTATTTGTAACTATAATAACTACTACTTTCTTCAGTTAATTTTCTAACAAATAAACATTCTTTACTTTCAGATTATCGACCAATTTCCATTGATGATATTCCAACCACACGATGGAGAAGAACCAGCTTCTGAACAACTAAGCCTATTACATGGGCTTTCCTAACAAGTTCTGGAGTTCACTTAGTCTCGCCAAAAGTCTGTGTATGGGCACATAGCACCCGGTGTCTCCAATGCATTCCTCATTTAGGTGTAGTACTTATTATTGTTGCACAATATTATTAATGAAAACAATATTACCGAAAAAATGTAGTTATGTGACTATTAGGCCGGCCATACACTCTATAGCTCTTTTGCAGCTCAATTTTGGATAATAGACTAGAACTAGCTTATAATGATAGTGACAATGTCGATTTGAGTTAGAAATGTTCTTTACTTTTACAGATTCACAATTTACAGAGGATGGTGGCTGCTGGCTGGTGTTGGACATTGGTTCAGACTGAAGAGCAGCGTTTAAAATTATTTGAGAGTTAGAAACACTGAATTTACAGGCAGGATAACTCTCCATGTATGTGGTTCTCAGATAATATCTAAGAATATATACTGCTTAATAAATTTAAATATAATTCCTAGATAAAATGTTATTTTAATCTAGGAACAATTTAGAAACAAAAACCCTCAATGTATAATTTCTTTCCCAATGGCTGGATGGCTTTATATGATATTTGGATGAGATAACTGTAAAATTACTTATTTGTAAAGGTACTATTATTATATGTTTACAGTTAACCACCATTTTGCCTGATATTAACTCTCCTTAGGAGAAAAGGCCCCAAGTCCCAGCAGTGGGAACATTTAGTGGGCTGTTTATGTTTTATGCTAGAAAAACTGAATTACGATTTGTTATTTGACATTATCCATTCATTGTACTTGACACTTAGAGTATGGAATACAATATAGAGTTACAAAGTTCCTGACTACTATAGTGCTTCTCGTTCTCTCAATTACAATTCAATTTCAATTCAATTTTCAATTCAATACTCAAAAAGTATTGCCATAAAGAAAATATTCCACTAGGTAAGGGTAGTGCTGCGATAGTTCGATGAATTCAGCCTGTGTTCTATGCATTCTAAAATTACATTTTAAAAAGGGGTTTAATATAATATAACTAAAATAGGAGGTACTTAAATAAATACCTAATCAAAAACAGGGCAATAAAACATTTATTTCAAATTGTACTTTACATTCAACGTTATAAAAATATAGTTTGCCTGTCATATTTATATCATAGTAGCAGCTCGCCCAGGCTTCGCACGGGGCAACTCGGAACTTAGGTATAAAACATTTCAATGTTAGTAGACCTTGTTGTAGTAGACAGGCTACTATTATTTAGATGTTGTGGTAATTCAGAATGATTGATTTATTTGATAATCTGTACTTCATGAAAAATATTGCTTTATTATTCACACAATATTTTATCCTCTTCTTCGGAACGGCACATCTGCGAAATAATAATTAATTTGAATAAATAAAACAACCCAAATTATTACCAGAAATCTAGTGATACATTTAAGTTGCATAATTATTTCTGTAAAAGTTCAAACAAAAGGGTTAAATCAGAGGTGAAAATGTGTATGAATAATCTTTTATTTTGAAAGCTTAGAGCTTCATATCTACTCACACAATAGATAGGTACCTTGTGTGAGTGGGTATGAAGTAGGTGTAGTGAGTAGGGTTTATACTAAAAGCATGATGTTATCTTGTTAGCGAGATGAGATAGTGTAAGTTAATGGGAGTTTGATGCAATTCCTACTCCAGAAAACAAGAGTTGGAATGGCAGTGGTAGGGTAGAAACAGAAGCGTCATGACCATCTAGACTAGATATGTATAATGGTAACCATGGTAACACGCCATGACCATCTAAAAATGTTTACGCATTTGTGGCCATAGCTCCGAGTTCACCCGAAGATTTATTTCATTCCCAAGCGTGATGTTTGAGTTCAATTCACGGCTCACGAGAAATCTGTATGTAGACACGTAGGTCACGAGAATCTGTTTGACTGGCCTCGTGGCTTAGTGGGTAGTAGCTCTGCCTGCAAAGCCGAGGGTCGTGGGTTCGATTCCCACCCAGTGCAAATATTTGTGTGATGAATTCAAATGTTTGCACTGTGTCTGGGTGTTTCTATGTATTATAAGTATGTATTTAAAATTATTTATGTATTATATCAGCTATCTGGCCGCCATAGTACAAGCTTTGCTTAGTTTGGGGTCAGGTGGTGTTGTGTGTGATGTCCACCAATATTTATTATTTATTATTATTATTTAGTTCGCCAAAGAAAGTTTTCACTTAAAAAACTAACAAATGCGAATCCGCAGGCAAAATCTAGTACGTATTATTAGTAAACGGTCAGTAAATAAACTGTCAATTATGTACCGACTTGTATATTTCATGGGTAATTTTGTAAGAAATAACTGGTCACACTTTTTTGTTTGTTTTGTTATTTAGGTTATGTTTACATTTTACATATTTTGCAAATTTTGGATTAGATACTGCCGTTATTGTATAAATTTAATTCACGTAGATATCTAGAAGGCATTAATATGAATTTCTATCAAGTCGTCATAACAAATATTGTCTACTTACGTGTAAAATGAGATTCCACTGATTTTTCTTTCACAGAGGCTATTGCAGCTTATAACACTACACAACGCACATTGTTTGGCATAAATATCACCAATCTCTTAACAGTCTTTCACAAACAAGCTTTAAATCTTCTTTAAATACACACAATATTTAATAAAACATAAAAAATCCGAGTCTGAGCTTTGAACAGACTTTTGTATGGCAACGCCATGTCAGATTTGTAATTTAGCCAGAGAAAAAGCCGGCCACGGTGATAAGGACGGAAAATCAGTATCTCTTTCTCTTTTTTTCACAAGTGATAGATAATTAGACTATCTCATTTCCGCAAGTCGTGACGTCACTTATTGTGCCCCCCTGACTTGACATGTTCTTAGTTAGTATAATTCTGATTATATTTGTTGAGTATGTAGTTGTAAGTAATGTGTACTGAATTTTATAATAATTACTTAAATATGAATACAATGAGAATAATGTGTATTGTTATTGACCTATGTTTTTGTTACATGCAGAAAGACTTGATATGATATACTTTTGCTACCTAACTATTGTCATCTATTATATTAAGTACCTACATATCGCAATAAAGAGATGATTATGAATTTCCTGGCAGGACATGTGTGGGGATTTCAGAGAATATGAAGATATACTTAATAAATTTTAATACAATACCAAGATAAAATGCTATGTTATTACATAAACAAAAACCCCCAATACATAATTTATAATTTCCAAATGGCTGGGTGAATTTTTAATGATGTTTGGATGTAATAACTCTAAAATTACATTTTTGTATACTATTATAGGTTTACAGTTGACCACCATTTGCCTGATGTTAAACGACAAAGAAGTCTATGGTGGAGCATGCTAACCCAGAAGAAACAGCTTCACTATTGATTTGAAGATATCTTTAATCCCATCAACAAAAGTTTATTTTCAAATAGCTGAACGATTTTAGTAAAATAGTCTCTAGAAAAGCAACAATAAACATTAAACCAAATCATTGTAATATACATAATTGCACACCAATGAGGTACATAACAATTGGCTTACGTTGATAGCTGTACTAAAGAGAGCTTGGCACATACATTATTTCACAACATCCCACTTTTTTTCTGGTAGGTTTATTATAAATTTAAGTTAGAAGCGGGCTCAATCCAGTGATGCTAGCATTTTTCATATCAGGGACAAACAGCCAACTAAACGTTTCCACAGCTGGGACTCGAGGCCTTCTTCAAGCCACTTGCGAGAGAAGACCATAATCCACCATGCTGGCCTAGTGCGGGTTGGTGGATGACATATAACTTCAAATGATTTTAGGTACATGTCGGTTTCTTCACATTGTTTACCTTCACCATTTTGTTAGCGGCATTCAAGGGCGCTGCCAGCTTATAACTAATGAGATGCAATAAATATTATGGAGTCGACTGCATGAAATATTACACTTAGGAATCTTTGCCTCAATGACAATTGTAATTATCAATGTATAAAACTTCACAAATCCTCGACAGCATAATAACTAAATCAAACTTTTAAACACAGTAATAATTATTTATTTTAACAAAAATATTATTTAATTAAAACATAACCTGCAGGGATTTTTGCAAAACTTTCAACCAGTTTATCACTAAAATTATTCAGGTTTTTATTTCTTGTATTCAGGCGATCTTCTGCCATGGTGCTCCTTAGCTAGGTATGTTTTTAGTCTTCTGAGGCTGCTAATGTATCGTTCTACTGTCCAGCTGGTCGTGCATGGTAAAGCGATCAAAATTTTCAATGCTTTTTCCGTTTCGGGAAAGAAGGAATTTGTTTCTCTTAGGACATCAACCGGCATTAAATTCATAACATCGGGAAGACTGTGGTGCGCTTGGTTTTGAACCCGAGGTCTCCGGATTGACAGTCGCAGTTCTCCCGTCTACACCAGCCGTAACTTTCTAGGCACTATAAACTCGTCAAACAATTCCAGGCTAAGCTTATAATTTCCTCCAAATTCTAAGTCGGAAAAATTGGAATTGTGAAAAGTGAAATTGATCACTGCGCAGGCGACACCGGCTCTTTTTACGCTCCAAACGGTCTTTACGTACAGCAACTTCAATTAACATAGTTTTTGCAACCATATTAAGTTACAATTTGCCAAAAAAACAATCATCCGCAAAACAAAAGGTAACACTTTTGATGATGTCGTCGATTTTGAGGTTAAAACTAAGAAAAATGATCTGTCAAATTCAAATTCTCGTTTTAACTTTCGTTAATTAGAGTAAGCTTAGCACACGTTTTCGTTGAAAAAAGTTCGATCGCAATGAACAACGGAACGAAATAGAAACAGAGTAGCAAAGTCGCGAAACTTGTGTCGAAATTACGTTTTCAATAGAAAGAGAGTAGACGCCCAGGTTTTTCCGCATGGTTCCTTTGTACCAATCGTAAGCAGATGAGGTGTATGTTAGCTATGGCGACATAGTGATGTGCTCCGACAAAAGTATGACACTTCCACAAGAGCGATCAGACCCGTGCTTTCGGTGTAATGCGTTTGTTCTACCTCTATACGTAGTATAGCTAAACTCTTTAACTGATGTTGATTGTTTTTATTGACCGTACACTTCATAAGTCTCGGAAGATGGCACCTCAAAAGGTTAAATAGATAGTTACTGTTGTTTAACCCAAACGAAGTTGAGACGGGCCGCTAGTAAGAATATATGAATTTGTATAATTTATTTACTAGCAGCGCCTCGTGGTTTTACCCGCTACTTTCTCGGGAAGAAGAGGTGCCTATGGTACGTGAGGTAGCCTATATTATCTTCCAGACTATATTCAACCCGATTCGTTTATCCGTTGAGACGTGGTGGAGCAACACACATCTATACTTTCGAATTTATAATATTAGTAGGATTAGGCAACCATTTCACCAATGATATGATGTCGCGATGGCGACAGCTAATATTCAGAGAGCTGGCAGCAAGTTTTGGGTCGGTATTTGAGGCAAGCTGAATCAGCCTGATCTGAAATCTGAATCTGAGGCCTTATCACATAGCTGTCCAATACGGAGGAGCAGACAACAGTTCTCGGAATACAACCTTTGTACCAAGTTATAATATTGGTTCACCCGTTCCAGAACGGGTCACTCGCTCCTGCACACGTTGTACGGACAGTCGCTGCGTTTCCACTGCGAGTATTTCATCGAGTAGCCTATGAACTATCTGTGTTCCGAATTTCATCCCGATCCGTTCAATCGTTGCGACGTGATAGAGCAACACATCCAAACTTTCGAATTTATAATATTAGTAGAATTAACCAATAATGTGATTTCGCGTTGGCGACAGGTAATAATAGTTTTTGGTCATCAACAGCCCACTAAACGTTCCCTCTGCTGGGACTCGGGGCCTTCTCTCGCAAGGAGAGAGTTAAGGCCATAATCCACCACGCTGGCCCAGTGTGGATTGGCGGATGACACATGACTTCAAAAGATTCTAGGTACATGTCGGTTTCCTCACGATGTTTTCCTTCACCGTTTTAAGTTAGCGGCTTTAAGCACATGACTTCGAAAAGTCAGTGGTGCGTGTGGGGTTTGAACCCGGGGTCTCCGGATCGGCAGCCGCCGTTCTCCCGACTAGACCAGCCGTAACTTACTAATAATCTTTGTACCTGTTGTATGTAGGTAGGTCTGAGATTATTTGTAATTTAGTATGTAGGTATTTCACAATAAACCAGTTGTCTTATACAGTACACACCGGCTGTTTCATTATCTGTTCTCCTAACTACCACATGGTGTCAGGTGTGATTTGAACCATAATATTGCTTTGAAAGTTATTTACGGAGTGTTAGGATTTTGTGAAACTGCGAAAAATATGTCAGTGAAACCGGAGACAACTCAGACGGCTGCTAGAGAGATGACGTATGCCACGCTGCAACAGCCGGCCGCCATGAGCGAGTCCGGCAATACGGCTACTAATTGGCGAGAATGGAAGTCTGCGTTTGATTATTATTTGATCGCGACCGGCAAGGAGACCGCGGCGTCCAGGGAGAAGTGCGCGCTGTTCCTACACGTCATCGGGAGACACGGCCGAGATATTTTGGAGGAGTTGGACTTAGACGAGAAACAAAAATGTAATTACGAGGAACTAGTGTCAAAGTTCCAGATTCACTGTGATCCTACACGGAATATTAATTACGAGCGGCATGTTTTCTTTGAAACTTATCAACACGATGACTCCTTCGATAAGTTTTTGAGCGCTCTAAGACTGCGAAGCAAATCGTGCGACTTCGGTCAACTACGCAACAGTCTCGTGTTAACGCAGATCATCCGAGGCGTCAAGGATTCTAGCATGCGGGAGCGAATGCTAGCGAAAACCAGGTTGGATCTGAAGGAGGCCGTATCGTGGTGCCGGGCGGTGGAGACGGCGGGCCGGCAGGCCGTCGCGTGTTCTAAGTCTGGGAAGGCAGCCGGTACCGAGGGCGGTGCCGCTGAGTCGACGTCGATCGCATTGGAGGCGGTGCGCGCGGGTGCGCCGCGCGGTCGGGCTCGCTGGGGCGGCCCGCCGCGCCAGCCGCAGCGGCAGCAGCAAGCTCATCGCGCCACCGGTGTGGCCGCCTCGTGCGCCTCCTGTGGGAGGAAGCACGGCGGCAGCGGGCAGTGCGCGGCTCGTTACGTGAAGTGTTTTCGGTGTGAGCGTGTCGGTCATTACGCGAGGCTGTGTCGGGCCAAGTTCCTCGCGGAGGTGCAGGACGAGGACGAACCGGAGGAGTGCGACGAGATCAGTGAGTCGTTGTTGTGTAACCTGTCTGTGGACGAGGTTGGCGGACGTTCGGAGTCCTGGTTCGATGACGTCATGGTGGACGGCGTTATTGTTAATTTTAAACTAGATAGCGGCGCCGATGCGTCTGTCATGTCTTGGCGTGCGTTCAAAGACGCCGGATTTACCGAACGTATCTTAAAGAAGTCTAAATGTATATTAAGAGAAGTAAGTAAAACTAAGCTCCCTGTTATTGGATTCTTTGAACCTATTTTATGTCATAATAAATTAACGAGTCGGCAAAAAATTTACGTTTTAAATTTAAACTGTAATAATTTACTCGGTATTAGAGCATGTCGAGAATTGAAATTATTAATACGTAATGACAAGAAGGTAAGAGAAATATCAGAGCTTAAAATTGATGAATCTGTCTTTGAAGGTATAGGATGTTTACCGAGTATTTATAAAATAAATGTAGATAAAACGGTCCACCCTGTAATAAATGCATCGAGAAAAGTTCCTATGAAAATAAGGCCTAGGTTACAAAACGAACTAAACAAGTTAGAACGTTTAGGTATAATTATGAAGGAAGACGCGCCTACTGACTGGGTGTCTAATATTGTAGTGGTCGAGCGACCAGCATAGCGATTCTGAAACCAGTCGGATGCACCCGCACCAACTTATTCGATAGCGGTCCCGCTACCGAATGGACCGGAATTTGCGATTCACAACGCCAATCGGATTGGCGTAGGAATGTCTTTTGGCCGGACCAAAGACAAAAGTGATCTATCTAGTTTTCGAATACATTTTCAAATTTGGTAGAAAACTAAGCTCATAGTAGAAACGCACGAATCATAAATTATTTGTATTTCTAGTGTATTAAAATGCTAAATCTTTGCACTACATCAAATAATGTATTTTAAACTAATTAATAATGTTTGGAAATTTGTTTAAACTAATAATTCAGTCACAGTTTACGCATACAAAACATTCCCCGCAAATTCAATATTGTTGTTAAACTCTTGTAGTTGTCAATGTCAACGAGCCATTACAACTGTTTACTATTTACTGTTTACTTTACAATTGAAATCACCAGTACTGTTTGTTTTGTTTTTGTTGTGGAAATATTACAACCTCAGAAGCAAAATGAGAAAAGTTTCAATAGAGCAAAGAGAATTAATGCTAGAATACATGGTGAGCCATCAAGATTTGGCTCGTGGTCGAGTAACCGGTGCTGAAGGGAGCCGACAAAAAGTCAGGCTTCTGGCAGAATTACGAGACATTTTGAACGCCGTGGGTTCTGGAACGTCAAAATCTGCAGAAAAGTGGTGGAAAGTGAGTAAATCATAGGTACCATTAACATACTTACGTTTTTATAATAGGTATTTCAATTCTGAAATTATTCTTACCTATCTGTTACAGTGTTGGCAGGACTGGCGTTGTGACGTAAAATCAAAAGCGATAAAAATTAAAAATGCAAGAAATGCTACAGGAGGAGGCCCTGCCCCACCTCCTCTCACAAAATTAGAAGAGTCACTCCTCCAATTTTGTGGCAAAGAGATGGTAGAGGGGGTAAGAGGAGTTCCAGACCCTCTTGAAGTAAGTATTGTTTTTTTTAAAGTTTCTATTTGTAAGTATTACACAAACAATATTTTTGTGATAACATAAAACTGGGTCGCCTATTTAACAATAACTTTAATATAGACAACATTCATATATTATTGGAATTGCTTTGTTAAATGATATTAATTTCATTTTACAGCTTGAACTTGATGCAGCTACAGGAGAGTTCATCTTTCCTGCTAGCAGCTCCACTACCAATGTCCAATGCCCAAATGATAAGGACCCGCCAAGCGACAGTAGAGGCTGCACCAATAGTAATTCCACAGAGGTAGAGGATACTGTTGCTGACCCTTGTGGTACTACTAATAACCAAAGACATTCTAGACGTATGTGTCAATTTAATTTATTTTATTCTATAAGCAAAAAGGACTCCGGTTCAAAACCAAGCAGATCATAACTGAGTATTTTTATATTTGCTTAAAAATGGCTTGATACATTGACTGCTATTCATATGTTATACTCAAAACTTTATATTAAAATGTTTTAAATGCCTCCAAGTTACTGGGTATAATAATTGATATAAAAATAGAGACTATTTATGATAGTGTTATAAAAAAATGTACTAAATTTCTAGTCAATAATTTACAAAATTTCATGTGCCAGGCTCATGAAATTTTATAAATTTGTGTCAGGCTAAGGACTCACAAAAGATTTAGGATAACTGAATTGTATTCTAACTATATTCTAATTTTAAATTATAATTTTAAATTATATTATAATAATTTTTACAGAAGATCCCCTGTTGACGAGCTTGGAACGCCAAGCAAATGCTATAGAAACATTAGCCTCTGTCTTGCAGAATGGTCTTGCAGAAGTTGCCTCTGCATTAAGAGAAATTGCGACTGCAACAAGCAGTTGTGATACTCAAAAACAGTAAGTTATTATACATTATTATATAATTAGTTAGTAAATTAAATTAGTTATTATACATTTGTCCACCAATATTTAATTTATTTAATATATTATTTAAAAAATTTAAATATTGTGTCAAAATCACAGGAAACAACATTAAATATCTGTGTGTCCGGTGAAATGTGATACGCTTCAAAATTACTACTAAGTTTAAGGGTTTCCTAACATTTCACTAGAAAATTACGAAAAAAATTGAGGAAAAACTGTCGACTATATTAATATGCATCAACATTGTCTCTGTAAACTAATGTGCATTAAGTTATATCAACTTACACCACACATGCAGTTTTTGTGAAGACTGATATAGTAAATATGTTTTAGTATGTATACTGATAATAATTGATGAAAGAAAAAAGTTGTTAAACATATCTTATAAAACTTTAAGTTAGAAATCAGTCTAGAACTTCAAAGTTTACCTAATTTAATATTTATTGAGATGTATCACTTCTCACAATTTATATTTTTGTGTACTACCAGTACCAGTATGCTACCAGTAAACATAAATATTCAACATATTTGTATCAAGTGATATTTATAACTAGTTTTTATTTCAAGCTTTAATATTATAATTAAAACGCACATATTTAAGATACAAAATGTAATTATTTGAATGAGTTGAACCAAACAAAAAGTAAAAGAGCTCACATTAAAAAAAACAACTAACATTTTACTTTTCTTAAAAATTAGCATGACTATTAATAAAATGACCTTAAATTGTCAATGATTTTCAAAGTATTACTGAAATCAGTCGCAATCAAAATATTTAGTACAGTAGGGCCATTTTCTTGGATTTATATTTTTAACAATCTTATGTGTTAAATGAGATCATGTTTCATAATCACAATATTTATCAGTCGAAGTAAAAATCAACAAGCAATAAAAAATCTTTCACAAAACTTAACGATTAGACTATTATAACAGTATAGTGTTTCTATCCAATTTATATCATAACAAAATCTATAGTCTGCAAATCAATGCATCCCTAATTTGTTGGCCTCTTTGAAGTAGATATCTGTCTTGCTCAATGGTGTTCTGAGACTCTTGCGTCTCTACTGTCTCAGTTATATCTAATTCATATTCCTGATAGTCACAATGTTTTATGCAAATATTATGCAAAACTGCACAGGCATTAATGATGCATCCTGCCTTAGATGGTGCATACTCTAGCACCCTGTGCTTATGTAAACACCTAAATCGGTTCTTCCATACTCCAAAAAGCCTTTCAATGGAATTTCGTGCCTTTAAAAAAACAAAAGAACATACAAATTGTTTCTAAGTTACACTATAAATTTAAAACAAATTAAGCAAAGGATTTTACCACTACATGCATGTGGGTGTACTTGGCTTGCTGGCTGTTTTCGGGTGCATTTAGCACTGGAGTTAAGAGCCAAGGCTCAAGGGGATATCCGGAATCTCCTGAAATAATAGGTAATATTGGTTGTGATTTATATAAGTGTTATTTTTAATTACAGGTGAATAAACAGATAAGACATTTTCTCACCAAGGAGCCAGCATGACGGGAGAGTTTTCATTTTATCCCTGACTGCACTCGCCTTCCAGATGAAGGCATCATGGGTACTGCCAGGGTACTTAGATAATATATTTAGAATTAGTAAGTCCTTGTCACATACCTAAGGAAGGAAATCGCATGTAAATATATTGTCAAAAGTTTGTAGCAAATATGTATTTAACATAAACATGAGCAGCCCACCATATGTTTAATCTACAGGGATTCAGGGCCTTCTTTAACAAGGATAGAGTCTAGTCATTCTTGAACTTTCTGACCGAGTGTGGGCGCATGTCTTTGAAAAATCTTGTAACCTATTGGTTTCTTCACAATGTATATTTTGATTGCTAAAGCCAGTAATAACAAACGATTTTTTATGTACATAGGTACTTGGAAAAACACTAAAGTACAAATACCATGGCTTAATAATATTTCTCCACAATCAATGTATATTCATTTTAATTATTTTGTGAAACTATCTATCGCTTAAAATCCTAAATAATAAGATAATAGATAATCATAATATAGTGAAAGATTGTGATATTTTAATACAAATGTATATTTGTTTTAGTACAAGTTTTTTTAAACAGAAATGTAAATTAAAATAGGTATTACCACTTGCACATTCAGTGAGTGTTGTCCTTTTCTATTAACAAACAACTCCTCATGTTCGTTATGTTTTGGCTTCTTTATTAATATGTGAGTACCATCTATAAATCCCAGCACTCCGGGCAATTTGAATTTCCTATAGTTCCTAAAAAGATGTGATTAAATTAAAGTGTATCGCTCAAATACTTCGTAGAATTGTAATTTGTATGGTCTCATAACGTTTAAGTAGTTTTTAATAATTTAAGAATACAGTTATATAGAAATTGTTTATCAATTGGACAGGATTTTGTTATGTCACACTGACTCATGAAACAAAAAATCAAACCATCAATCCTGATACCAAAATTGTTGAATCTATAATATTTTATACATTGTTTTATGCTGATTTTGCATATTGAAGTATAACATGTAGGTACTTAATTACTTAATAATAAAAATGTGCTGTGATTATTAAAACACTTGTTGTGATAATTAAGATACTTTCTGTGATTATTAAACATTTTTGAGTAATTTTGTATGTTTTGTATTAATAACCCTTTTACCTTTAATTTACTTACTTATCAACTGTCAGGCTCTTTTCAAGGATGCCAGGAAACCTGATCCACTTTCCCAATACTTGGGAGTGATTTAGGACTGTTGTGGTTTGGGTTATAGCCCTGGACATAGAAGCTTGGCTTAGGCTTATAATTGCATCTCTACCACCCGGCCTTTGATAATTTCCTTGGGCGAAAAAATGCAGGGCTCCTAAAAACTAATAGATAAAAAACATTTTAACAGATAGGAAAAACTTTATAAGTCATGGGACTCTATGATATCTGCACATTATGATTTTGCTATCTTTTAAAATTGTTATAATATTAGCTATTACAGCAAAGGCAACTGAATGACTGAATTGGTGTTTTGGTGTCGAGTCCGGACATTTTCCTATTTTCTAGGGCTACGAAACGCATAGTCCTGGTAGAACTTACTGTACTGTGGGAAACTAATATAAGTACCTAAAGACCACGCCATGTAACAAAATAAGTATTACGACCTTCAAAATGAATTAACAAAAAATGGCTAAGTAGTTAATTTATACGCTGTAGAAGTAGGAGCGAGAGGTATACCAGCAAAATCTCTCTATAGCCTGCTTAAAGACCTTGGATTGTCCAGAAGTGCAGTAAGTTCTATTCTAGAATGAGTATCTAAAGCTGCACTAGTAGGATCATATCAGATTTGGCTGGGCAGGGAGAGAAATACGAGTAGTGAAGGTGAGTGATGATGTACGTCAATAAAAGGGGCCCCTTTTAAACCTACGCCCGAGTCACAAGTCTTGGGGTCTATACGAGATTTCTCTCTCTGCCACAGGATAGACCCAGCACCCGTACGGTGAATCCATGGAATGCTAAGAAGTACGTCTCTCTAATTAGTATGTGTGAGTTCAGTGGTTTTTACCTTTATATGCACCGGTATTGCGGTGTCGTTGTGTGTTTGTGGGTAGAGGTCTTTAATTTCATCTAGTACTTTTATTACTAGATCCGGTTTCAATCTATATAGAACACGGAAATTGGGATCTAAAAATGGATTAGATAAGTCGCGTAAGGCGCGATGTAGGTAGCTGCAATGTTTGTCGCCTTTGCGAACTTTCATTGCGGCGATTAATTCTGCGCGCAACCATTAGATGTTCCATCTAGAAAAAAATGTATTGCACTTAAAACGTTTTGTAATACTTTATTGTCTTCAACAATCACTAGGTATCTGTATCATATTCACTCTTAATGAACTGTACAGTATTTCACATAAGCAAAACTCGAAAAGTAAAACTCGAATACTATCTACGATCCATAAAATAGCAGGGAATATACCAAAACTTTGATTCAAAATACAATAGTCAGAAAATAGGAATAAGATTTCACGACGAAAAACAACCTAGGTGGACTATTATTTAGAACACAAGCACGCACTTGTTGCACAGTCTTCTTACTTGGCCACGACTTGGTCCTTGCTGTTAAATCTTTGGATTCACAAATACAAAGTAAAAGTTATTCACAGACCAATAAGAGAAGTTATTAAACAAAGCTCAACCATACTTGATTGAAAATTTCTTGTTTCATTTCAAAACATTAAGTATGGCAATAATCCAGTTCTAGCAATTTTTTAGGGCACTGCCTTAACTTCTAAAGCCAAAATTCCAAAAACTAAACACCTATCACACACTAAAGTAAACAAAAACTCGCTTACTGTCCATAATCTTACAAAAATATTTAGAAAAACAGAGAAAAATTGAGTAAATACAATAATCTGAAAATCGTATTTAGCTATCCACGACAAAAAAGCTGTCCGAATTCCATCCGATTAGAAAACAGCTGGTAGTCGGTTGCAAACGTCAAAAGTAATCGGAATTGGCGTTGAGAATCGCAAATTGCCCAAACCAGTCGGTAGAGGCCAGTTTCCGTGGATCAGCCCGACCCGAATGGTTTCAGAATCACTACGCTGATAAGCTACGCATATGCTTAGATCCTTATCACTTAAATAAAGCGGTACGCCGTTGTCATTTCCAGTTGCCGACGATCGATGAAATTACGAGTAACCTGTCGGGGGCAAAGGTATTTTCAAAATTGGACGCAAAAAATGGGTTTTGGATGCTGAGGCTAGATGAAGAGAGCTCTAAGCTATGTACTTTCTCCACTCCTTACGGGAGGTTTAGGTGGCTTCGAATGCCATTTGGAATAAACTGCGCACCGGAAATATTTCAAAATGAAATGTTTAAAATATTTTCCATGCCGGGCGTGGAAGTGTTCGCTGACGATCTTTTGGTCTGGGGGTGCGACCGGAAACAACACGACGAGAGACTGGGGGAGGTCATCCGGAGGGCGGTCCAGTACGGCGTGAAATTCAACAAGCAGAAATGTGTGTTTCGAGCGGTTGAAGTAAATTTTTTGGGCCACAAGTTAGACGGCTCGGGCATCAGCCCGCTGGGCAGCCGCGTGAGTGCAATTAAAAATATAACGAGACCGAGCGACAAAAAGCAGCTGGAACGATTTATGGGAATGGTGAATTACTTAGCGAGGTTTATACCGCATTATTCTTCAATGGCGACGCCGTTGCGTACGTTGTTAAAGAAAGATATCGAGTTTGAATGGTTGCACGTGCACGACGAAGCGTTTGAACAATTAAAATCAGCTATAAGTGCAGCCCCCGTGTTGCGGTACTACTCTCCGCAGGAAGCCGTGACCGTGTCCGTGGACGCGGGCCCGGGCGGGCTGGGCGCGTGCCTGCTGCAGGCCGGCCGGCCCGTCGCGTACGCCGCGCGCACGCTCACGCCCGCCGAGACTCGCTGGGCCCAAATAGAAAAAGAAATGTTGGCTATCTACTTCGGGTGCGTTAGATTCCATCAATATATATACGGTCACAGTGAGGTGACAGTGGAGAGTGACCACAAACCGCTCGAGACCATTTTCCGGAAAGCACTGAATGAGACGCCTCCCAGATTACAGCGCATGTTGTTAAAACTGCAAGATTACCGATTGAACGTAGTGTATAAGCCGGGCCGGTTCATGCACATAGCGGACGCGCTGTCGCGGGCGGCCGTCGAGCCGGGCGCGCGCTCGGACGGCTGCGAGAATGACGTCACCGTTCACGTGAATGCCGTGTACGAGAATTTGGACGCAACGAATGAAAAATTAGAACGTATTAAACTGGAGACGCAAAAAGATCCCGTACTGTCGGCGGTTATCAATTATTACCACGAAGGTTGGCCGACGGATAAAAATCGAGTTATTTCTATCGTTCGCCCTTATTGGACTTTTAGACATGAGTTGCATGAAATTAAAGGAATATTGTTTCATAACAACCGGGTAGTGATTCCGAGCGCATTACGCAAAGAAATGCTGACTCGGATACACGAAGGGCACTTGGGAATCGAAAAGTGCCGCGCGCGGGCCCGCGAGGCTGTGTTCTGGCCGGGGATGGGCGCGCAGATCGAGGAGTGTGTGCAGCGCTGCGAGCCGTGCCAGCGGCACCGCGCGGCGCCGCCGCGGGAGCCGCTCGCGCCGCACGCCGCGCCGGACCTGCCCTGGGAACACCTCGCGGCAGACATATTTGAGCTGAATAAACTACAATACCTCCTCGTGGTCGATTACTATTCTAAATTTGTGGAAGTAATTTATTTACCTAATATGAGAAGTGACACGGTGATATCTAAAATGAAAGGAATGTTTTCCCGTTTCGGAATACCGAAAAAACTCGTTACGGATAACGCGAAACAATTTGTCTCGAGCGAATTCGCGGAATTCGCAAAGAAATGGGAGTTTCGTCACGTGACTAGCTCGCCCCTATATCCGCGTTCCAACGGGTTGGCCGAACGGAACGTTCAGACGGTCAAATGTTTACTGAAGAAAGCCTCCGAAGATAAAACCGAGTGGCCGCTGGCCTTGCTCAACTTCAGGAACACTCCCATCACGGGCGAGGAGCACTCGCCGGCGCAGCTGCTGATGGGGCGCGCGCTGAACACCAGACTGCCGGTGGCGGCGCAGGCGCTGCGCCCGAGGGCGGTGGAGCCCCGCCGGGTCCACGACGTGCGACGAGGCAACGTCGCCAAGATGAAGCAGTACTACGATAGAGGTACGAGGGCATTGCCGGCTTTATCCCGAGGCGAAGAAGTCCGAGTCAAAGAGGGGAAAGTATGGAATAAAGCGCGAATCATAAACAAAGCAGGCGGTGATCGTTCGTACTGGATTAGAATGGACAACGGTGGTACTTATCGTCGAAACAGGTCTCACATTATGAAATCTAATGTTAAAAATAAAATGTATACGCGTAGCTTCTCAGGTCGTTATGATTATATGTCGAATGATAACGATAACGTTGAGTCACGAAACTCGGCGGCCCCGGTCACGGCATCGCCGCCGCCGGCCGCCGCGTCGCCGGCAGCGGCTCGGCCGCAGTTGGGAATTGTAATTCCAACTGAAGAGGAACTTGGGCAATCGAGTTCCTCGGAGGCGATTCCATCTGTGACTCCGAGACCTAACAGGACTCGCAGTGGCAGAGAGGTGCGACCTCCAGCAAAGTTCATTTTCGAATGAAGGTCGCTGAACATTATTTCTTGTTATTAATATTGTAATTGATGCTTTGTATACTTTCTTAGTCACATTAGTCACGCTATTTATAAATAGGTTTAATTTCTTTATTAGACTCAGTTTATTATACCTAATCTCAAACAGTTGCGCTAGGGACCTACATTTTATATTTAAATGAGATATTAAATTAGGCATATAAGTTAATTTGAATTTAACAATAAAAAACTGTGTAAAATAAATATATAGGGTAAGATTAGCTATTAGCATGGTACCACCTACCGATTATTACGTAAGATCTTTTATCATAATTAATTTCATAAGTACTTTGTAAGAGGAGGGAGATGTTGTATGTAGGTAGGTCTGAGATTATTTGTAATTTAGTATGTAGGTATTTCACAATAAACCAGTTGTCTTATACAGTACACACCGGCTGTTTCATTATCTGTTCTCCTAACTACCACAGTACCAAGTTGTAATATTTATTTACCCGTTCCAGAACGGGTCACTCGCTCCTGCACACGTTGTACGGCCAGTCGCTGCGGTACGACTGCGAGTATTTCATCGAGTACTTCGCGCTCGACCTCCTCATGGAAGACGGCGTCTGCAAGGGATGCATCGCGCTCAACCTTGAAGATGGAACCCTGCACAGGTATGTGGCACTCGTTTGTGGACTAACTGTTTACTCAACTTAATGTGCATGTTAGTTTCTTAAATAAGAAATAAAATGTGTGTGTGCTTACGACCACACGGCAAAAGTTGAAACTAAAATAAGAAACAACTATTAAAAACCATTGAACAATTAAAAAAAATATATAGTACTAGCGGCCCATTCCGGCTGCGCTCGGATATTGTCATTTAAAGACTATTAATCGAAATAAAAACTATCCTATCTCTCACGTTGGACCAGACTGCTCACGGTGTGCCAATTTAATTTAAAATCGGTTAAGTAATTTAGGAATCCATCGCGGACAAACATCGTGACAGGAGATTTATATATTATATATAGTATATATAAATTGAATACCTATAGTTGACAGAACGAAACGACATGGCGTGAAACTTTAAAAACAAGAAATTTTAAAAAATGGAAGTATTTGGATTGAACGCTCTAATCTAACTACTGGACCGATTTAAAAAAATATTTCATCGTTGTATCCCTACGTGATCCCTGAGTGCTATAGGCTACCACAGGCTCCAAAGGCTTGGCGGTCCTGAGGTAACCCGAACGAATCTTTCACTTACAAACGTAACACATCATCAACATCAACAGCCCACTAAACGTTCCCACTGCTGGGACTCGGGGCCTTATCTCGCAAGGAGAGAGTTAAGGCCATAATCCACCACGCTGGCCCAGTGCGGGTTGGCGGATGACACATGACACTTCGAAAGATTCTAGGTACATGTCGGTTTCCTCACGATGTTTTCCTTCACCGTTTTAAGTTAGCGGCATTACGCACATGACTTCGAAAAGACAGTGGTGCGTGTGGGGTTTGAACCCGGGGTCTCCGGATCGGCAGCCGCCGTTCTCCTGACTAGACCACCGTACAACGTACCGACAAACGTAACGCTCGAATTAAATTCGAAGCCCACGAAAAATTGTGTGGCGCGCCAATAGAAGTGTTCACTTCAATAAATTAGCATAGGGTCACATTGTTTAAATTAAACATAAATTATTATGTTTACGACTTACGAGATGAATACATCTTCTCTACACACCTCTCAACCAAAATTCTTTCATATTTATTTTTTACAAAATAACCATTTACATACGTTTAGGAATCGTAAGAAGAATAGTAACATGATGTAAAATAAAATCGTTCATGATAAATTTACTCATTTGCAAAACGGTGCTAATAAAATGTGTGTACAAAACCAGCGGCAGCGTCGCGTCGGCGCCGTAACTATAGAGATATGGGTGTACAGTCCGCGAGGTATAAGCTGAGCTTTGCATTAGTGTGAGTGATCACATGCATACGCATCTATTACCAAAAGTACAGTCAGACAACAAACTCTTAAACAACAAGCTGACATTAACTATCCAGGATCAATATGGTCATTGCGAAAAGAAGTATCTCTTTTAGGATTCAAATGGTCAAGGACAGAGAATAACAGAAAAATTTTAATGGAAAAGCATGAGATCCGTCACCTACGTATAACTTATTTACTTAAAATTTCCGAATACCGTATTCAGGGCAGGCCTATCGTTTATACCGATGAAACATATATTGACACCACTCACACTTCATCAAAATCATATTCAGATGGCAGCACTTCTGGTTTGAAGAAACACCTTATTAAGAGAACATGGTCACAGCGTCCTGCGTCTGACTGTACTTTTGGTGATCACTCACACTAATGCAAAGCTCAGCTTATACCTCGCGGACTGTACCTTGCGTTATCATCGTTAACTTTGAAAAATACAGGAGATGTGGCACTGTCAAGTTTTTTTTAACTACTTTATTGGTTTTTACTTTATTGTTTTTACTGCAATAACGCCTACCACACATCGTCATCGGAGTTAAATTTTCCAAAATATAATTCAAATTTACGGATCAGAAAATGAATATTATATTGAAACAACTAAAACTGTACTTACTAAAACACTTATCATTTATAAAATAGTATGAGTGGCCTATCTACCGAATTTAGTAAAGAAATCACACAAGAACCAAGTCAGATGTTGTTTACGTTTTTTAGAAAAATAAATTACATAATAGGTATTTGTTTCCGATAGAAAAAAGGAAAAACTGGTACTACATCATGCAGATCAGTTGCACACTATCCAAAATGTATACGATACGTGTTAGATTTTATCTGGCATCTATCGACGATTTGAACTTACAACTGCTTTCTAACCTTACTATCAGTCAAATACTCACGATGAATTGAGATTCATTCATCATTGAGATACTAAATCCAATACCTCGTAAATGTTTTGACACGCATTTCCATACTGAATATTTAATGAAGCATGATGAAAGAGGCGCGTGCGTGACGCAAAGACACGCCTTCCCTTACTACGTACGTAAGACGCTGGTGTTGGTGTGATAGAACCAGTTTCAAGTCGTGCCTGCATTGTTTAGTGAATTGCTATTTGTGACTTGAAGGATTTTAGCGTTAAATGTCTAAGTGATAATGCAAGTAGGTATTGTACTGGTGGTGTCTGTTGAGATAGGTATACTGATGTTTTGGTACTGTAGTTTTCCATGAAGTGAACAGTTCTTTATCCGCGTTGTGTAATTTTTGGTAGGGAAAAATCGTATGAGGTCGCGTTTACCGACATGTTAATGTAGCGTTGGAGCGGCAGCATAGCAGCTGAGCAGGTACAGCTGCCCATATCTATAAACCGTGACGTCATTATCACCAACAAGACCTTTGGAACCACACGTATTTGCTGTTACTTGTGTGAGAAATTTCCACCAATATTTATTTACATTTATTTTTTTATGGTAAAGATTGACGACGGAGACGAGCAGGATGTGCCTGATGAAAAACAACAAACATGTAAATAACAGCATAATGTCACAAAGCTATTCGAACATGAAGAGTCCAAATCATTGCCTAACACTGCGCTGCCCTAGTCACTCAGAGATCAAAGATGATATATGTATCTCCTCTATGCTCTGTTATTCTCTGTACAAGTCTTCCTACAGTACAAGCTTTGCTGGGACCCGCGCTAACCCAAAAGTCCGTTACGTAGGGGCCCTCATTGCCAGCTAGTATAGGTCAGTTAGTAAAAAAAATGGCGGTCATAAGAACTGCCTGTAGAAGTGAAAACTTATAACTGGGAATTTGATAGGTTACTTTGGAAAGTACGCGGGTAAAAGCAGAGACTGTGGCCATGAACATGGCCAACGGCCATGGTCCCGAGATTACCCGAAGATTTCTATTATTCCCGAGCGTGATGCTTGAAGTCGATTCACAGCCCACGAAAAATCTGTCTGTGGAAGGCCAAAAGGGGTTTTCACTTCAAAAAAACAAGCTTTGCTTAGTTTGGTGCAGTATAGTGTTGTGTAAGAAATGTTCACCAACATGTATAAAATATTTTGCAGGTTCCAAGCGAAGAACACGATCCTGGCGACGGGCGGCACGGGTCGCTCGTACTTCAGCTGCACGTCGGCGCACACGTGCACGGGCGACGGCACGGCCATGGCCGCGCGCGCTGGCCTGCAGAACGAGGACATGGAGTTCGTGCAGTTCCACCCCACAGGTACACTAACAACACAACATTGGCAACACGTTCTGCGCGGCAAACAAGAACGATATTCAAAAACTACACACATAATGATACTACCTTGGATTTCGTACAGTATTCTACTTGTCCAGCCTTTTGATTTGATACTATATTTAGGAAATAGTGAAAAAAATGTAATTCGCCATTTTGCGGTGGCAACCATTTTGGATTTGCAATTTGTCATAGTGTATAGTATTTTGCTAGTCAAGCCCTTTCATTTGAGGGAGGTTGTGACAAAATATTTTATCCATGCCCATGCCATCCTACCTCGACGTTTCGGCAGTGTTCCAACCGCCCGTGGTCACGAAAAGACTGATATGAAGGTTTACACTTGACCGCTGTCTCGCCTTATATTATGCGACGATGCGGTCTTCGATGACGATTCACTCTCGCTAATAAGAAAAATTAAAACAAGATCTGTAATTTCATTCTTATCTAAAAGCCATTTCTATTTTTAGGGCTGTTACATACATATCAATACAATAGAAATTACTTACTGTCGATCAAGCGTTTCTCGTAAAGTTTTTCTTATCACAGCCATAAAGTACATCGCTTACACATACTCGTAAATCAATGCATAAAATATGCATTCTAATACGTCGTATAGGAACTGTATAAACACGTTCGAGTTGTTCACTTGGTCATTGACCTCCGACAAGGTCATGTTGTGTCTGTTTACTCAGCAGACGGATATTTTGTCTATTGTGAGATAAATTATGTAAATATTATGTGCCCAATTACCATGGAACTACGTTCTGCTTAATGCCTAGCCTTTGTGTTTGTTATAACACGGCAATTAGTATCGTGTGTTACATTTAAGAAGAAATAAATTATTGTATGACTACTGGTTTTATTATAAAACTAGAAACCCTTAAGGTGCGCTTACACGAAGGCAATAATTGCTCGGCGACACGAATGGACCGATCTGTAGCAATTATTGGAGCAATTTCAACAAATTGCGGCAATTATTTCGGCGATATTGCTTCTAATTCCTCCAGATATGTCATATCGCTCAATGTCGCAGATACGAATTGACGAATATCCAATGGGCTTGGAAATTCCTAGCAATTTTTGTACATATCTCATTCGCACTTGTTTGTTTTGCGGCTTGCCGTCTTGCTTCCGCGGGGAGAGCGAGAGGTCGGGTGGCGCCTAGTTGATGAAGTTGCGCCATATCGCTCAATATTGTATTGCGCAGTATTGATGCTTGTTGCCGTTGCCGTAAATTGCTTGATGTAGTCGTGACGTCATAGTTGACGAGTATTGACTGAAATTGAGCAATTTTAGTTGCCCGTATAAGCGCACCTTTAGAAAGAGATAAATGGAATGAGAGTAGAGAGCTAGAGATTCCTTTACCTGAAGTGGGACAGTAATTTTAAAGAAATAGATAATACTATGAAATTATACATTTACAATTAAAATAGATATACCTTGATTTGGCTCATGATGTTACTGCCATGTGGAATGTTGATTCGACGAGAGTAGTCCCGATAGTCATGTGAGTAAACGGTCTTATAGCGAAAAGTATCGACTAACATCTTAAAAGGCTTTTGCTAAATGATTGGGTCAAGGCTCAGATACAAAAGGCAGTCATTCTGGACACGGCACGCATCGTCAGTAGGTTCCTTAACCACCGGTAGCTTGGGCTCTGCGTCGCTGCAGGCGTTACTCTAGTTTTTAAGTTTTTTATTGTAAATAAAATAAAATTTTCAATATCATTTAAATATATCGTCACATAGTAGTGGTAGGACTCTTGGCAGAGTCCGCCTGGGGAAGGACCACACCTTTGCCAGTTATTCTACCGCCAAGCAGTAATGTGCAAACATTACTGTGTGTCGGTTTAAGGGCAATGTTTCCAGAGAAATTACAGGGCTTAGAGATATAGCAACTTAGATCTCTAGGTGGCGAGCGCTCTGCAGTGCTAGGTAATGATTTGGACTCTTCATGTTCCAATAGCTGCGTGTCACTGTGTTGTTATGTGGCAGGCATGTTGCTTACCACCAGGCACATGACCTGCTCGTCTCGTCACTCGCTAAAAAAAAAATTAAAAAAATAGTTACGTATTGAAAATATTTGGCTATTTGGGCTTTCACAGTAGGTACATGCCTTACTTAATTTGGGGCTAGATGGTGTCTGTGTTAAATTACCGACCAATATTTATACATACTCGTATTTATTATATACTGGCAGTGCCCTGCGGTTTCACCCGCGTAGTTCCCGTTATCTTTAGTTTTTTCTCGATTAAAAGTAGCTTATGTGTTATACAGACTATTATCTATCTGTTTTTCAAATTTTAACCCGATCCCTTCAGGCGTTCCTAATCGATTGAGCTTGAGCAACAATCGTCCGAACTTTCGCATTTATATTTGTCGGGAGTAGAATTAGTGGCTCCAAATTCCCGATGCCAATAATTCATTTACATATGTTTCGGACGCCCCTTCTGATGAAATATGTACCTAAATATAATAGAGCTACAAGAAGCTTCGATTCACGTGACTCTCTCCTACATAAACATATGACGTCACGGCCGAGGAAGCTTCAAAAACAACGGCTACGTCATCACTTGGCCGTGATCCAAATTGAGTTCTGGTTTTATTACGATGTTTATCAACAATCTCAGCTTTTACGCAATTTAGGAAAGAATGAAATGTATTGGCTAGATTTCAAGGAATACATCCATTACTACAGCGGTTTTTACCCGCATAGTTCCCATTACCGTTATTTCCCTGTGTTAAAAAGTAGCCTATGTGGTACCCCAGGCTACATTCTAAAGGTACAAGTTCGCGCCGCGACCGCGACGCGAGACCGCGACCGGAGACCGAGACCGGAGACCGCGACAGGCACTTGACACTATGGAATTGTATGGGCGCCAGTTCGCGCCGCGACCGCGACCGCGACCTGTCTCGGTCTCCTGTCGCGGTCTCGTGTCGCGGTCTCAGCGCGAACTTGTACCTTTACTGTGTTTCAAACATTAACCTGATTCGTTTAGCCGTTCCGACGTGTTAGAGCAATAATCATTCCACCTTTCTCATTTACTTATTACATGTTTGTTATCAAATCTTGCAAATTAAATTTGATCCACTTCCGGGGTAAAATCGCGGAGTGCTGTTAGTTTATCTACATTTTGTTATTAAATATTGGTGGACATTGGTCACACAACACACTAACCAGCTAAAATCTAACCCCAACAAACTAAGCAGCTTCGCTGATGAAGATGGGCTTATGGGAGCTAGATAACTGATATAATACTTACTTATAAAATTCTAAATACATACTTATTATACATAGAATCACACACACACAGAACAAATATTTTGATTCATCACGGAAATATTTGCACTGGTTAGAAATCGTACTCACGATATACGAATTAATACCAACTAAACCACGAGGCCAGTCAAATGGGAAAGTTTGGATGTTTAGATGAATGTATGTTTGTTGGTCAATCATATTAAAACGTCTAAAACGTGTTGCAATTTGAAACAGTTAAATTATAGTCGGGAATAGCACGTACGCCACTTTTCGAAATCGAACCCTCGACCTACGACTTCGCAGGAAGACTTACTACCAACTAAGCCACTGGACCAGTCGTTCCAGTTATTTTACCATCAAGCAGTAATGTGCAAACATTACTGTGTCCCGGTTTGAAGGGCAATGTTTCCAGAGAAATTACAGGGTTTAGGGATATAACATCTGAGATCTCTGGGTGACGAGCGCAGTGCAGTGCTAGGTAATGATTTGGACTTTTCATGTTCCAATAGCTGCGTTTCACTGTGCTGTTATGTGGCAGGCATGTTGCTTATCATCAGGCACATGTCCTGCTCGATTCGTCACTCTTTAAAAAAACTGTCAATTATTTGTTTGAAAGTTGAGAGCGATAGAGAGTAAATGTATTAATGTAGTACGTATGTTTATTTATTTTTATTCTACTGTTAGCGTATATATCTACATAATTTGTATTTACTGATGTAGTCTAGAATGGCACACCCCACTATTAAAAATTTCAAAAACCATTTCCACCCAAAGGTTGCCTGGAAGAAATCGCTTTCAGCGATAAGGCTGCCTGTTGTGGCACTAGCTATTATTGTTTTTTTCTTTGTCTGTATATCTGTTTTCTTTTGGTGTGTACAATAAAGAGTATCTATCTATGTGTCAGGTATCTACGGCGCCGGGTGTCTGATAACGGAGGGCTGTCGCGGCGAGGGCGGGTTCCTCGTGAACGCGAAGGGCGAGCGGTTCATGGAGCGGTACGCGCCGGTGGCCAAGGACCTGGCCAGCCGAGACGTCGTCTCCCGCGCTATGACCGTCGAGATCATGGAAGGTAAACATTCATGTACATTTTGGAACGAAGTTCCTTACAGCAGGCTTTGAGGAGTAAGGATTTTGTTGAGCGAACGAATTGAAAAAAATGTGACACTAAAACACAAACAAAAATATATAACGAAAGTGACGCGTAAAAACTGCCCGAGACCTGAGTTACCAACTTTATTTTTCAGCTGATTGTACCATAAATAATAAAATGAATAAAGCAATATTTAGCATATTTTTTTGCAAATTGGGTTTGCGCCTATATTATCCGAAGGAACTTCGTTCCTATCTGGTGTGCCTTGACACCACATCTTTTTATATACATATACATATTTTAGAATGACGAGACATCAAGACATGCGTCTGATTGTAAGCAACAAGCTTGCGCGTAACAGTCAAGTGTCATTCCATACTTTGGAAATAAAGTCTCTTAATCTTAATTATTTTCTTATATTTTCGCTAATCTCAGAAAATAATAAACTGTTTCATTTTTCATTTGAATGAATAGGCAAAGTGTTAGAAGATAGGTATATGACACTTTGTAATGACAAAAGTCACGGACCCCGGAGTCTGTGGAGTGTTTAAATTAAATAAAAAAAAAAAAAAAAAGGTATATGACACTTCCTTGGATAACGTTTAAAAAGTTCAAATATCAAAACTAAGACAGTTTTAGAGGTCTATTTCGTCCCGCCAATGCTTAGATAGATGTTGAACTAGTTCCATGTTTACCAAGGTCGTGCCTACGGCCCCAATAATGAAGATTTACTTCTGACGTGCGGTTTTAAAGCACACACATTTTTTTAAATTAAATTATTATTATTATTTTGGGCCCAGCACACACTTATTTATCGTGGATGTGAATGAAGCTCAGCGTTATGCTCGGGTGAACTCGGGACCGCCGAGTGTGCCAGACGGAGCGAGAAACATAGTCGGGTTTATTGTGATTGAACTAGTTAGAGCGAGAAAGATAGTCGGATGTTTGGTGATATTGAACTGGTTCCATGTGTGGTCAGGTCGCGGCTGCGGTCCCGAGAAGGACCACGTTCACCTCCAGCTCCACCACCTTCCCCAAGAGCAGCTGAAGCAGCGTCTGCCGGGCATCTCCGAGACCGCCATGATCTTCGCGGGCGTCGACGTCACCAAGGAGCCCATCCCCGTGCTGCCGACCGTGCACTACAACATGGGCGGCACGCCTACCAACTACCGCGGGGAGGTATGTCGCTTACAATACAGAACTACAGTATAGATATATAGATTAACTCCTTATTGCACTTAACAAGTAAACAAAGTTACAAAAAATATACAAAAACTTTAAAGATATAGTAACAATTGGCAAAAATCCATAAATTACGTGATAGAATTTTTCGATACCCTCTCCCCTCTTGGTGAGATTTTGTTCAAATTACTAAATTTCTCCTAATTTTCTAAAAGAATTAACACATTTTCTTGCGCAAAAAAAAAATACGCGAGATTTACCCAGATCACCCCCCCCCCCCCATGCGACAACTCCCATTGGCCGTCTAGAAATGCTACCGCATTTCTAAATGGCCATAGTTCCGAGTTTACCCGAAGATTTCTTATAATTCCCGAGCGTGACGCTAGAATTCAATTCACAGCCCACGAAAAATATGTCTGTGGCGCGCCAAAAAAGTTTTCGCTTCATAAATACATACATTTTTAAATTGAAGTCGGTTGTTTCGTTTTTCTGAGATTTAGAAATAGAAATTTAGTTTTAATTAAACGTTTTTTTTTTTGTGGTTGTAGGTTATCACCCACTACAACGGCGTGGACAAGATCGTCCCGGGCCTGCTGGCCGCGGGCGAGGCGTCGTGCGCGTCGGTGCACGGCGCCAACCGGCTCGGCGCCAACTCGCTGCTCGACATCGTGGTGTTCGGCCGCGCCTGCGCGCTCACCGTCGCCGAGATCAGCAAGCCGGGCGACGCGCAAGCGCCGCTCAAGGACGTACGTAGCTACTACTCGACGACTGATCTACAGTTCTAACCGTTCTGGGTCTATAGTGGATAGTGGGGACCCACCAACGCCCAAGAATCCAAGGGGGTAAACCACTAATTGAAAAGCACATACGCACTTTTCGGTTTTGTGGCTTGACTACATCTATATGAATGGCGCCAAAGCTGAAACCTACAAAAGCAAGCTGGGCGATGCGCCAACGCCGCACAAAGACGTAACTATTATTCGACCAGCGACTGATTAAAGACTCACCGTCGCTGAGATCAGCAAGCCAAATACAAAAAACTTTATTGCCGTTTGCAGGTACGATAAGATGTTACAAAACATTTTAAAAGTTGACCCATACAAACTGGCCTCTTCGAGAGCCATGTATTATGTCTGGCAAAACAATTTGTGTTGGTCTGAATTTATAAAATGATAAAAAAATATATATTCAATCATTTGAACAAAGAGCTAGGCAAATTGGATCGATGACGTTTAATTACGTGTCTAAACGGTTCATTTAGTTCCACTTTCTGTTAAACTACTGAGAGGATGGTTACAATTATTTGATTATAATGATTTGCATGATCTGATACCACCTTGTCCATTTTTCTATCGGAATGCTCGTAGCTCGAAAAAGCGACATCGTTTCATGGTTGATGTTCCAAAGACACGAACGAAGAGATTCGACTCTACTTTTGTGATAAGAACGTCTAAGCTGTGGAATACGTTGCCTGAGTGTGTTTTCCCCGATGGTTACAATCTTTGTGTCTTCAAATCGAGAGTGAATCGGTTTTATCTAGGTAAACACGCTCCATCGTAGACCGCATCATCGCTTAACATCAGGCGAGATGGCGGTCAAGTGTAAACCTATAGAAGTTAAAAAAAAAAAAAAAAAAAAATAAGAAAAAAGCAGAGAAGTTATTATCCACTGTCAAGATCTTCTAGCTATGTTTTCCTTCACGGTATAATATGTATGTTTTGATTTCGTTTCCAGGGCACCGGTGAGGAGAGCGTCGCGAACCTGGACAAGGTGCGTTACGCCGACGGCTCCATCCCCACGGCGGACCTGCGCCTGACCATGCAGAAGTGCATGCAGAAGAACGCGGCCGTCTTCCGGCAGAAGAGCACGCTCGAAGAAGGTACGACAAAATGGCAATCAAACGATTTTTTTAAGGTGAAACTTTTATTACATCGCCTTAAACTTTTTCGTCCATCTATTGCATGTTGCGAGGTCAATATGGCGGCGTAACTCGTTAAGTTACTCCGATTTGAAGGACAATGTTTCCAGCGAAATTACAGAGTATAGAGATAAAGCATCTTTAAGTGTACGAGCGCAGTGCAGTGCTAGGTAATGGTTTGAATTCTTTATGTTCCAATAGCTGCATGGCACTGCTGTTATGGTCGGTATATTAGAATATTGTTGACGTGCATTCAATAGATTTTTGATATCAATAGACCTACTATAATAAGTTAATAATTAGAATAAGTTACGGCTGGTCTAGTCGGGAGAACGGCGGCTGCCGATCCGGAGACCCCGGGTTCAAACCCCACACGCACCACTGTCTTTTCGAAGTCATGTGCGTAATGCCGCTAACTTAAAACGGTGAAGGAAAACATCGTGAGGAAACCGACATTTACCTAGAATCTTTCGAAGTCATGTGTCATCTGCCAACCCGCACTGGGCCAGCGTGGTGGATTATGGCCTTAACTATCTCCTTGTGAGAGAAGGCCCCGAGTCCCAGCATTGAGAACGTTTAATGGGCTGTTGATGTTGATGAGACCTACTAAAAAGTGGTCAAAGCGGGTAAAGAAAGAAGTTATCACCTTTTTTTTTAATAGTATAGAGTGATAAGACGAGCAGGACATATGCCTAATGGTAAGCAACATGCTTGCCCGTAACAGCACAGTGACACACAGTTATTGGAACATGAAGAGTCCAAATAATTACGTAGCACTGCACTGCACTCGTCACCCGGAGATATAAGGTGTATATTTTATCTCTTAGCCCAGCTATTTGTCTGGAAACATTGCCCTTCAAACCGGAACATAGAAATTAACGAAATTATTCTAAAAATGTTTTTACTGGAACAAATGACTCCCTAATCATCTTTTGCTATAGATTTTTTTTATTGATTGAAATAGCTTTGTCGCTAAGCGGCCACATCGCCCTGTAATTCAAAATCATATTTACAACACAAAAACAATGTCATAAAAACAAATGTGACTATTTTTTTAAGCCCAGAATCACTACATTATGCAACATAATCGCTGCGTCGGTATTATACTATAGATATAATCACCCGTTTTGTTCCCAGGCCAGAAACAAATCCACGAGATCTACAAGCAGATAACGGACGTGAAAGTGTCCGACCGCTCGCTGATCTGGAACTCGGACCTCGTGGAGACGCTGGAGCTTCAGAACCTGCTCATCAACTCGGTGCAGATCGTGGAGGGGGCGCTCGCGCGGGAGGAGTCGCGGGGGGCGCACGCGCGCGAGGACTTCAAGACGAGGAGGGACGAGCTGGACTACTCCAAGCCTCTGGACGGACAGGTGAGACCGCGGGGAGACGCTGAAGCTATTATATTATAGTTATATATCTTACTTCGTGAGAGAGTGTGGTATAGCATCCAGCTTGTCGGCGTTGCGTATGGTAGGTAATAATAACTCAGAATTTGATAACTCACGTTGCCAACTACGCGGGTGAAACCGGAAATGGCCGTGCCCATGAACATGGCCGTAAAGATCATCCGAGTTTACCCGAAGATTTCTTTCATTTACGTACGTGACGCTTGAACTCCCATATGAATTCACATACCACGAAAAATCTGTCTGTGGCGCGCCAAAAGTAGTTATCACATTAAAAATTACGAACATACAGTGCTTGGCAGTTTCGAGTGACGTCACTTGTGGGTACGATTTTTACACACAAGCGACATCCGACCCCCCCCCCCCTTCTCTCTAGAAATTTGAAGATCTGTAAATATCTTTCCAGTCCCCACCCTAATGCTGCTTTATTTTTAAGTTTTCACATATTATTGTTATTGTTGCGTTTCCTAAATAAGTGCAATAAAGAGTTTATCTATCTATCATGTCCTCATCATATCCTGTTGTGTGTCTCGCAGACGAAGCTCCCGTTCGAGCAGCACTGGCGCAAGCACACGCTGTCTGAGACGGACGTGGCCACGGGCGCCACGCAGCTGACGTACCGGCCGGTCATCGACAGCACGCTCGACCAACAGGAGTGCAAGACCGTGCCGCCCGTCATCAGGACCTACTAGGATGTACGTGAGAAACTAGCTACATTTTTTTTGTTACTAGCGATCCGCCCCGGCTTCGCACGGGTGGGTGGGTGCAATGCTGATACTAAATAAGCTACTAACTAACCTAACTACTAAAACTAAAATAACCTAACTACTAAACTGAAAGCGTGACGCTAGAATTCAATTCACAACCCACTAAAAATCTGTCTACTTTTCACTTCAAAAACGTATATGTATACTCTTTGAATTATACTCTTTGATTGAAACTATATATTAAACTCTGTGATTAAAACTTTCGAAAAAAAAAATGTTTGTTCGGCAACGTCAAATGTTTGATCGGTAATGTCAAATGTTTGACTGGAAATTATGTAGAATAGTTTAAATGAGAGAATGAAATTGTTGTTTTTTACTATCTTTTTCGCGACTTTTTAATTTTCTCACCGTTTAAACTTTCCCTTAACTACCACAAACATTTTAAAACCAAAATCAGCCGAATCGGCCCAGCCGTTGTTGAGTTTTAGCGGAACAACGAACAGCAATTCATTTTTGATGTGAAAACTTTTTTAGGCGCGCCTAGACAGATTTTTAGTGGGCTGTGAATTGAATTCTAGCGTCACGCCCGGGTATGGATAAGAAATCTTCGGGTAAACTTTTGGACCAGGGCCATTGGTCATCTAGAAATGCGTCAGCCAATCGGAAACGCTGAAAGGGCGTGGCCTGGACATCATGGCATGGCCATCTAGAAATGCATCAGCCAATAGGAAATGCTAACGCATTTCTAGATGGCTATGCCATGACGGCGAGGCCACGCCCTCCGGTTACACCCGTGTTGTGTCCAAGGTAAGCTATCAAATTCTGAGTTATATGTTTTCACTTCTATCGGCAGTTCCTATGACTGCCAATTTTCTTTATATAGATATATAGACTAGATGACCCGGCGAACTTCGTACTATCCAACGATTGTGGTATGTTAATAGATATGTAGAATCACTTGAAACTTTGCTACAGGAAAGCTGCTCTGTAATTCAGATACACTAGTTTTTTTTTAATTAAAAAATACCAAATAGTTGTAATTTTAAAAGCATTCAAATGTCGCAAAAATATCTACCGCTTGTGACGTCATTACACAACGCTCCAGTCCGCTTAGTCGCAGCTGTAGTAGCTAGCAGTAGTTTACTTGCACAGTGTTTTGTTTTGTTTAATCGCTTCCAGTTGTGGACGAAAGTTACGGTGGTCTAGTCGGGAGAACGGTGGCTGCCGATCCGGAGACCCCGGGTTCAAACCCCACACGCACCACTGTCTTTTCGAAGTCATGTGCGTAATGCCGCTAACTTAAAAACGGTGAAGGAAAACATCGTGAGGAAACCGACATGTACCTAGAATCTTTCGAAGTCATGTGTTATCCGCCAACCCGCACTGGGCCAGCGTGGTGGATTATGGCCTTAACTGTCTCCTTGCGAGAGAAGGCCCCGAGTCCCAGCAGTGGGAACGTTTAGTGGGCTGTTGATGTTGAGTTGTGGACGAACTAAGCGAGTGTTGTAGTACACCGTCACGCGCATTGAACGCGGAACGCTCACTTAAAAAATCTATATCTTGGAAACTTGTTGACGTATTGAAATAATTATTTTACAAGTACTTATTATTTTGATCGAAGAATACAGAAAGCTAACATTCAAAATTAGTGAACATTCTCCATTGTCTCGGTCTCCTGTCGCGATCGCGGTGCAAACTAGCGCGCATACAAAGCCCATAAAAAAACATACACACTTTACCCCGGGAATATAATGGTAAAAGGAGCTACGCGGGTAAGATCGCATGGCACTGCTAGTCCGGTTTACATTATTCGAGTCCAGCGTTCGAATCCAGCGCTGGATTGCTTACTGGTAAAATGTAAACCGGCACTGGAAAGCATCAATCCAGTGCCAGTTTACATTTTTGGATTCGATCGCTGGACTGGAATATTGTAAACCGGGCATAATTTTAATCGTGGTTGTATGGAACCTTCGGTGCGCGAGGCCGACTCACAGTTGGTCAGTTTTTTTTTATTTACTCGCCTTTTAAACCTCTGCACTAAGTACTTAAAATAATATGTACTTTAAAACCAAAATTAGCGATACGGTCCAGCCGTTCACGAGTTGTAGCGAGACTCACGAACAGCAGTTGATTTTTAAATATAAAACTAGCAGTGCCCCTCGGTTTCACCCGCGTAGTTCCCATTCCCGTTGTTTTCCCAGGATAAAAAGTAGCCTATGTGTTCTTCCTAGCTATAATCTATCTGTGTTCCAAATTCCAAACTCAACAATACGTACGTTAAAACGTGATTGAGCAACAAACATTCAAATATCCAAACATTGACATTTATAATATTAATTGAAATAATTTGATTGTGTTTGTGTATTTTTATTGTTTTTACTTGATATGAATATAATCATGAATTGACTTAATTTTGACATTGTACAATTTATTTGTCCTTTTTAGGGTTCCGTAAAACGTAAAAACGGAACCCTTATAGATTCGTCATGTCTGTCTGTCTGTCTGTCTGTCTGTCTGTCTGTCCGTCCGTATGTCACAGCCACTTTGTGCCGAAACTATGAATACTACACTGTTGAAACTTGGTAAGTAGATGTATTCTGTGAACCGCATTAAGATTTGAACAAAAAATATTAAAAAAAAGATAAATTAGGGTTGCCCCCCATACTGAGAACTGAAACTCAAAAATTTTTTTTTCATCAAACCTACACGTGTGGGGTGTCTATCGATAGGTCTTCAAAAATGATGTTGAGGTTTCTAAAATCATTTTCGTCTGCACTGAATAAGTTGCGCGAGAGACACTTCCAAAGTGATAAAATGTGTGTCCCCCCCCCCTCTAACTTCTAAAGTAAGAGAATGAAAAATCTAAAAAAAATATATGATGTACATTACCATGTAAACTACCAACGAAAATTAGTTTGAACTCTATCTGATGAGTAGTTTTTTTTTAGTACGTCATAAATACACTATTATTGAAACTTCGATCAAAGTTACAACGAACTACAAGAACTATGTGTACTATGTATATTATGTTACTTGCTGCAACGGAACCCTTCATGGGCGAGTCCAACTCGCACTTGGCCACTTTATTTAATTTTATTACTATACATTTGTATGTAAATAATAAAATTATAAAATTGGAAAAAAAATCTGATTAGAGAAACCCACTATAAGACATGTGAGTTGTTTATTACTTAAAAGTTTCGTCGGGAAACGGGATCGTGTGACCTTTGTCGTTTGGGTTATTTTTTTACGTAATATATTATCGTGGATTTGGAGCAGAAAAGGAAATTAGAAAAATAGGGAATATTTTCAACATAATTCTAGTGTGAAAACTAACGTGGTTATTACACATTTTAAATAATTACACGGGTATCTAACGGTTGATATAGTCAGTCCAGGCCGATTCAAGTTTCGATCGCGCCCGGCGATCATTTATTTTTCTTTTTTTTAATTGGACTGGCTGACTATATGTATAATATATCAAACGTGAGTTACCCGTGTATTTATATAAAATAATTCTAGTGATCCAAATTTAAATTAAATAGGCTTTTTCTTTGCAGGTGATATAATATTCTCATGATGTGTGGTGACTGAGCTGATCAGTATTGCCGCGTTCGCCCAGACCTAGTGTTCATTTGACGCCACTATTTATATCATTTACTTTTATACCACACGTGCTGTCGGGGCGACAAGTGTACGAGTAAACAGTGGAATTTCTATTCAGTGAAATGTTTAGAAACTTTGTGTTGCTTATTTCTCCGACACCACTTTATCGTAGTCTGAAGTAAGCGTAACAATTTTATAGCAAAATACTCTCTAATGTCTTAGTCAGAAACGTTCGGTAAACTTCCGTAACATGGGATCATTGGTAAGTTGGGAAGTAATACTTTTTCTTTTAAACAAACACGATATGGCTGGATTTTAACTAAGTTTATAATGTTAACTATTTCAAAATTGTGACTATCATTTTCGTACACACAGATATAGAAAGCAGGTAATATATGTAGGTACCCTGGCGAGCTATAAATCAACAATGTTCATAGCTTCAGAAAAACTTTAAGACGCTTTTCTATTAATTGAATAATAAATAAAATTTTGTAATATCATTGAAGCATTAATTATGTAATGAAGTATTAAGTACCTATGCCGAATACTGCATAGGTACTTAATACTTCAGTTAATAGGTACTTAGTTCTATTGAACTAACGCGTCCCACTTCATTTGTACCTAAAACCTACAATCTTCTGTGCCCCAATACGTGTTTTGTCTCGTCTGCACACGTGACCCCCGCACGTCATGTGTCGACATGGCTACAGAGCTTATCGGACGTCTCTGATTAAAGAGTTAAATCAAACTAACAATGTATTCTAATCTTATATGTACAAAGGAACGTAGTGCCAGAACTGTTACCGTTTTTAACATTTTAAACGAAAAATACGTAGTGTAATTTATAGTTAATGTCAGCATTTATTATGGTTTTAGACGACGTATGGTCAGCACCAAAGTACTTACGGAATGATCTAATTTTTTTTTTTACGAACGATGTGAAATTTGGAAATTGATCGTTACTATTTTTGATTTGATGGCGTAGAAGTAAGTAGCACTTTGAAATCGGGAGCTTCGTCACAAAGTGTTTTGTTATCTTTTTTTTTAGTACTACCTTTAAAACACCTCATTGTAGTAATCTTTTATAACTCTTATTGTATTTTATACGAAGTAAGTTTATAGAAAGTACTGCCTGTACCTAATTTATCGACATGAACTGTAGTATATTATTTATAAAATTTGTTAATGGTTCTGTTTTGTAAATTTTTGATATCGTTTGCAGTATTAACAGGAAATTATGAAATCATAGATAAATGTACAATATTATGTAGATTTTAAGGATACAGTTAATTTGAAAATATATAAAATGCAAGAACACAATTTGTTTTATTTTTTCTTAATTTTACTTTATTTTAAGCTAAATATAAATTTTTTGAAGAGAGAACGAATCTAACTGCTTACATTCTTTTTTGTATCGCTAATATCTATGATGTTGTTAACGTCACATACTTAGGAAATAAAAGTCATATTCGTTAATGTCAAATTTTGTGTCCATCTGTTTTTGGATCCTATTGATGGATGCAAAGATTTTTAACCTCAAGATTTATAGAGTTCATGACTACTAAGTGCTTCTCCTTCTTTCAATTACAATTCAATTTCAATTCAATACTCAAAAAGTATTGCCATAAAGAAAATATTCCACTAGATATGGGTAGTGCAGCGATAGTCTGATGAATTCACCCCGTGTTCTGTGCATTCTAAAATTACATTTTAAAAAGAGGTTTTATGTAATAACATAACTAAAATAGGAGGTACTTAAATAAATAATCAAAAACAGGGCAATAAAACATTTATTTCAAATGGTACTTTACATTCAACGTTATAAGAATATAGTTTGCCTGTCATATGTATATCATACATAGTAGCAGCTCGCCCAGGCTTCGCACGGGGCAACTCGGAACTTAGGTATAGAACATTTCAATGTTAGTAGAACTTGTTGTAGTAGACTGGCTACTATTTTTTAGATGTTGTAGTAATTCAGAATGATTGATTTATTTGATAATCTGTACTTCATGAAAAATATTGCTTTATTATTCACACAATATTTTATCCTCTTCTTCGGAACGGCACATCTGCGAAATAATAATTAATTTGAATAAATAAAACAAACCAAATTATTACCAGAAATCTAGTGATACATTCAAGTTGCATAATTATTTCTGTAAAATGTGTATGAATAATATTTTATTTTGAAAGCTTAGAGCTTCATGTCTCTTATGTGAGTGGGTATGAAGTAGGTGTAGTGAGTAGGGTTTATACCTACTAAAAGCATCATGTTATCTTGTTAGCGAGATAAGATAGTGTAAGTTAATGGGAGTTTGATGCAATTCCTACTCCAGAAAAGAAGAGTTGGAATGGTAGAAACAGAAATTGAAACGTCATGGCCATCTAGACTAGATATGTATAGGTAATGGTAACCATGGTAACACGCCATGACCATCTCAAAATGTTTACGCATTTGTGGCCATAGCTCCGAGTTCACCCGAAGATTTATTTCATTCCCAAGCATGATGTTTGAGTTCAATTCACGGCTCACGAAAAATCTGTATGTAGTGCGCTAAAGGAAGTTTTCACTAAAAACTAACAAATGCGAATCCGCAGGCAAAATCTAGTACCTATTATTAGTAAACGGTCAGTAAATAAACTGTCAATTATGTACCGACTTGTATATTTCATGGGTAAATTTGTAAGAAATAACTGGTCACACTTTTTTGTTTGTTTTGTTATTTAGGTTATGTTTACATTTTACATATTTTGCAAATTTTGGATTAGATATTGCCGTTACTGTATAAATTGAATTCACGTAGATATCTAGAAGGCATTAATATGAATTTCTATCAAGTCGTCATAACAAATATTATCTACTTACGTGTAAAATGAGAATCCATTGATTTTTCTTTTGCAGAGGCTATTGCAGCTTATAATAACTACACAACGCACATTGTTTAACACAAATATCACCAATCTTTTAACAGTCTTTCACAAACAAGCTTTGAATCTTCTTTAAATACACACAATATTTAATAAAACATAAAAAATCCGAGTCTGAGCTTGGAACAGACTTTTGTTTGGCAACGCCATGTCAGATTTGTAATTAAGCCAGAGAAAAAGCCGGCCACGGTGATAAGGACGGAAAATCAGTATCTCTTTCTCTTTTTTTCACAAGTGATAGATAATTAGACTATCTCATTTCCGCAAGTCGTGACGTCACTTATTGTGCCCCCCTGGATGGATGGATTTTTTTCTAGTTTAAAAATTGTAGTAGTATCTAATCACATCTCGGTTACAACAACTTTAACTTCAACCTTAAGCCTAGGATCAAGGGGGGGGGGGTGCAAGCCGGGGCCCGTGCCCCGGGCGGCAAGTCCAGGGGCCAAAACTCTACTTCAATAGACAAATTTGCAACTCATAACCATTTACTTAAAATTGACCACCAAGCTTTATAGCGGCATCCTTTTACTAGCAGCATTAGGTATACCGCCGGGCCAGGTGAATTCTTCATCTTAGACTCGTCCTAACTCTGATAAATAATTTATGCAGTTGATAATTTAGATATTCGATAATGGTCAATGTAACCTGTATCCACAAGCCAAAATAACAGAAAGGAATGAGCTGGCTGAGTCCGTGCCATGTTTGGCTCATTTCAGTTTAGTAGTGGTCATTTTAGGGCTCTTTGCAGAGTCCGCCTGGGGAAGTACTACACCTTAGCCAGTTATTCTGCTGTCAAGCAGAAGTGTACAAACATTACTGTGTTCAGGTTTAAGGGCAATGTTTCCAGATAAATTACTGACGACGAATAATGACGAGCGCAGTGTAGTGCAAGGTAATAATTTGGACTCTTCGTGTTCCAATAGCAACTGTGTCACTGTGCTGTTCTGGATAGGCATATCAGGTATACTTGTGTCCTGTTCGTCTTGTCACTGTAGGTATACTAAAAAAACCTTAACCAACCGTAGTCAACATCTTGCAGGTGTTTATTCTGCCTCATTATGCTAGAATGCTGCAGATGCCATTAATCCATTTGAACTTATTCAAAAAGGATATTGTTAATCAAATAATTAAAAATTTGTTAATGGCATGGTGGCACCATGTCCGTCCGTGGTATCGAGCCCGACATGTCCCTGCATAGTTGCATTGACGCCTTAAAAAAAGAAAAGAAAGAAAAAGATACAATTGGGGCGGCATTTTTCAGATTTTGCCCCGCCTAAAAAATATTGAAGATCCGGGGCTGGTTAGGACTCACGACCTCCGGCCAAGGGCGAATCCAGCTTTGGTGCCAGGGGGGTCACATAGTGATCATGCCACAAGACCGTGCGATAAATACATGCACGCGTTTTAATTAGTGGTCCACCGAGGTTCTGGATGAGTCCAGATGGGGTGAGGCCTATGGGGGTTATGGGCTCCCACACAAAACTGCAATTGCGATGGCGAATTGCTCCTATGCGGCGTCACATCGCATCGCAGTTTTGTGTGGGAGCCCTATGACCCCCACGACCCCCCATCGGATTCGCCGTTGCCTACGGCTCTGTAGACCAACTGAACTGGACTAGTAGAGGCTAGCCTATTCTATCTATCTAGTATGTGTTATTTTTTAGTGTAAGTACCCTACAAGTTACTTTTAATTGGTCTAGTATCCTGGATAGCACAAGATAAAAATCTTTTAAATCCATTGCTACTGTAAGGTTCTTTGAACTATTGCTTTCACTGATGAAACCGCCCCGCCGGTTATTACACAAGTTTTTATTATCTTTTTCTTTTGAACATGAGGTTTATTATGTTGGTGATTACCTACTTATGAAATTATTAAAGAACATATTATGTAGGTACCCATTTCTAAAAGTAAATATAAGATAAATGCTTTCCAGTGAAAATACATATAATTTCTAATTTCACAGATTTAGTGGCTTTCGTTTTCAGGCGTATTTGCTGAAAATTATCATTCTTTACTAGATTTTTTCGTATGTTGCATCATGCCATTGAATAGATAACACATCAAACAACAGAGTAAGTTGTCAAAGACAAGTATCACAGCTCTATTTGATTGATGCAACGTTTGAAAGCTGATACAGAAGCAAGTTCAACGAAGTTCATTGAAGTCTCTGACTCAAATTAACATATAGGTACTTAGGTTGTGTAAAGCTGGGTATTTACAGTACAACTTATGGCATCAGAATGATGGATATTTCGTAATTTTATGTTTACAGAACCCAAGCAACAGATGTGTACCAAAAACGATAAACCCGTTGAATGTTTTTGTTATTTTTCCTTACGTCAACAGGAATATATCTAACATTATGAGACGTTTTCAGGGGGGGGAAATATGTGTCTCTTTACGTACTCACGCAAGAAGTTAATTATTCTTATCTTTATTCCTCGTGCTTAGTCTTAACTTCAACCATAGAATAGATGTTATCTTCAATTCTTCAACGCAATTTTCTGAAGGTATTATTACCTGTGGGCACACTGGTAATATAATACCTTCAGCGCGTCGTAAAAATTTACTCCCATCCAAAAACGTTTAAATGAAACGACCTTGCTCCCATCATGTTTTTATTATTTTGCCCTAAGGTGCAAAAGAAGTACCTATAACTTCAAAAATAAAAAATATATGTATAGTTGGCCCCTAACATGACTTGTATTTTTTTTGTCCAGATCTATTCTACCAATCTCTACGAGGCGTTTTTAAACTACGAAAATCTACATGCATAGATTTTTCAAAATTTCGCCATTTGTACTGCCGATGTTCCATTTAATTAGATAAATTTTACAAAATAAGACGTTAGTGTCATTTGTCGCGGAATTGAGAACTATATTTGACAAGTCTATTTGCATCTTGAGAACACCTCATTGGGATAACATAAACAATCAACCAAAATGTTCCCACTGCTGGGACTCGGGGCCTTCTCTCGCTAGGAGAACATGTCGGTTTCTTCACGATGTTTTCCTTTACCGTTTTTAAGTTAGCGGCATTAAGCACACGACTTCGAAAAGACAGCGGTGCGCGTGGGATTCGAACTAGGGGCTCCGGTTTGTAGGTTCTCCGTCTCCCGACTAGATCTGCCGTTTGATTCATTGGGATGATTAACCTATATTTTAACAGATTACTTTCCTTAAAGCTAATATGTTTTAATCACTTTTACTCATTCTAACACTTTACTTTTACGCATCATCGTAAATGCGTAAAAATAAAGTATGAGTAAGGTTGATCTCTTCGAAGGGGAGAGGGTCAAATCTCACGTGGGGGAGGGGGTGATCTCAGCAAATGTCATTTTTTTTTTTATTTAAACTGGGAGAAATTTAGTAAAAATTGTGTAAAATTCCCACGTGAGGGGGGACCCCTCCCCTCTTGGTGTAAATTTGTCAATCAAAAAATCAAAAAATCGTCAAAATTACCTCACGTAATTTATGTATTTAGGTACCTATGCTTAATTCACGAAACATTTGTGCATTAAAAAAATAAATGCATATTTGTGATGGATAAGTAGTGCTCTAGGTGTTCTTCTGAGGCTCTAGGTATAAGCGTATCTCCATCTAATACGTAGTTTGTAATAATCGTTTTTTTTTCTTTTGAAAACACGTCATTAGCATTGGTATAGGTACCTATTATTATTATCAGATAGTTAGGTACCTCGTGGAAATTTACGGGTTATCATCCCTAATTAGTGTAAACTAATGACCTTAATAAGTGAACTTTTCACTGAACTATAACGTCTGCTGGATTATCAAATTAATCTTTTGTTTATCTCTTATTAGTTGCGACTTTTGTTTTTGTCCTATATTTCATAAAAACTATTTTTAAAACACAGAATAATACAAATATAGAATATAGAAAACAATAATACTTTTTATGCTTTATCAAAAGTGGATAGATACATATTTCCGTACCAATTTTTTTCTAAATACCTACGTCATACTGGTAGTGTATGAAGGTAACCAATAGATACTTACACACTGCAAACAATTCAAATATTCGAATCAGCTCGTTTTTGTTGCTATGACATTTAACCTCTCAGATGACCGACCGACCGTTGTAAAAGCTCCTATATATTTTAAGCAAGTAGGCTTGGTAGAGTCTACGCCACCATTCAAATCTTATTGTGAAATTGTGATACCTTGTACTTCGCAATTTCCTTAATAATTACTTACAACAAAATCAGTCACAGAGTCATCAACACTAATAAATAAATGTTAAAAGTATATATAATTGTTGACGAGAAACTGCAATGGCAATAAATTAAATACTCACAGATTTATGTACTAATAACGACTTTCCTCAATAGCCCTTTATACAGTGGCACAAGATAAAGTCATCATTTACAACATAAAGGTATATTTTATGTTCTTTATTCTGCGAATATAATTTATATGTCAACAACCAAATTAAGCAATTATCTTCCTCTGTTTTTAATCAGTTACCTACTCTATATCACGTACGATCACCTTTTGGTTTTACTTTGTGACTGTGTAAAGAATATATTTATTCGGGTGCAAGAATTGTATTTATTTAAAGTGTTATTAGTTATTAAATATTTGGAATTTCATAAACTGAGGGTCTAGGTTAGGTTAGTCTTCAATAGATTATCAAAATAATAAATAGTCTTCAAAAAATAAAAGTTACGTTTTGACATTTTATAAATAGTACTCACAATAGGTATATTCTCTTAAATTATTTAACGCTCCAAAAATAATGTGTATTTTTAAGAACACTTTTTGACGTGACAACGTCTAATAAATCGATGAACGCCGGCTGCATGCATGAAAAAGTGTCCCGTTATGTCCCGTTACGCTCATTGTACGCTTGCGCCGCATTTATAAATGTGTGGCTATGACGTTGTCACGTCCGTAAACCAACCGATATTACAGATAACCATTTTTTTTTTGTAATATAAATGTTTCTTCCATGTTACATTGTAGAGTTTTTCTCAAAAATGTAAACTCGGTCCTTTTTATTTTTATAGAGCTATTTATATATTTTTTTAGCGAGATGGCGGTCAAGTGTAAACCTACAAACGTTTAATAAAAACAAGATATTACATTTTTTTATCAAAGACGAACTTGCTTTAAATCTCACTAGATATAATGCTACTTACTATTATACTACTACGATGCCATCTAAGACCAAACCACCTAACATCTAAGAACCACATAAATCTAAATAATAAATTATTTAGATTGATTAATTATCTGTGGATAAAACGCACACGTAGAAGAACAAATTCTAATTTCAAAATGAACCTTTGACCTGATAGCTGATTTATTTTAATAATAGCTTTTTAACTTTGTATAAAAAAAATATTTAAATAATTAATTATCTGTGGATAAAACGCACACGTAGAAGAACAAATTCTAATTTCAAAATGAACCTTTGACCTGATAGTTGATTTATTTTAATAATAGCTTTTTAACTTTGTATAAAAAAAACATGATAGGGGGGCGACAGAGCCATAGTCAAAATAGTCAATCAAACTTGCGCTAGTTTGCAGTCGACTTCGTCCACGTAGAGCTTAGAAAATATCTCTTCTCTAAGACTCTAAACTCTTAGGATTTAATTATCTCAGTATTTTATCGCGATAAAATAGCCTACGTGCTATTCCAAACTCAAATCTACGTTCCACGTTAATTTAGTAAAAAAAATAATCAAAACTCTTACATTTATAATAATACTAGCTTTTACCCGCGACTTCGTCCGCGCATAATAAATATCAAGATAACTGAGGCTGTATTTCAATTCAATTCATTTATTTCAGACCATAGGATATAGTTATCACTTTGTATACAATTCAACTTACTACTTACTTATCACAAAGTATACAATGCAACTTTTCTTTTAGTGATTACAATTAAAAAATAATATTAATTACAACAATTCATTATTTGCGGCTGTAAAGATGCCTTGTCAAGTATTTCAGCTGTATAGGGGCTTCGTCAGGTAATGTCTTAACTTAAATTAAATTACATAAAGTACTCAATACAACAATTAATTATTTAAAATGTCAACCCATTATTTAAATTAATTACATCTCGTTTCCATTGTCTCTCGTCACGTATGAAGTCCTCCGAACAGGAATAAGCTTTACTTAACAGACGACTCTTAATAGCATTTTTAATTTTTTTTTCCTTTGTTTCGGAATAACGTTGTAAAATCGTACATAATTTCCAATAAAGGAAGCATTGGTTTTTTGCAATCTGCATTTAGGAAAAGTTAATTTATGTGTATGGCGAGTATTTGGGTTTAGGTCCGACAATTTCTCATAAGTACTTTCATTTTTCTTGGCAAACATGATACATTCGTAAATATATAAGCAAGGCACAGTTAAAATAATTATATTTTTAAATATCTCTCTTAGTGACTGCCTAGGGGGTAGATTGTATATAGCACGTACTGCCCTTTTTTGTAAAATAAAAACAGAGCCCATATCAGCGCCCGATCCCCACAACAATATACCATACGACATAATACTGTGGAAATATCCGTAGTAGGTACACCAATCTAGCGGTTGCAACATCTGCTATTTTCCTGATTTGACGAACCGCGTGTGCCGCTGAGCTAAGTCTATTAGTTAGATTTTTATATGCAGTTACATTACCCATTGCAGTTTAGAATCAATTGTGATCCCTAAGAAAGTTGTGGTATTAATGGGTACTATAATCTTTCCCTTTATTTCTATTATAATATCCGATATTTGTACGTTAGGTAGAGAAAATTTTATGCATTTTGTTTTTATAGGGTTCAAGACTAAATTGTTCGTATCAAACCATTGGTATATTATATTTAAAATATTATTAATTTCCATAAAGTTTGCGGTACCCCGCTAGGTCTTAAAGAGTAAAGACGTGTCGTCGGCAAACATTTTCGGTGTCAGTTTGTTTTTTTACTAGGTAAGGCAAATCGTTTACGTAAACTAGGAACAAAAATGGTCATAGCCAATTTTAGGTAGGTAATTTGTACACCAATACCTAATTTCTTTTACAAAAAACAGCTCAAATTAAAACATGTTTGTACAATTTCACCAAAATCAGTGATTTAGGCGATAAACCGTAAAAGACAGACATACTTTCACATTCATAATAATTTGTATTAGTATAGAATTCAAGTGTCAAGTTGTAATAGTTAACGGGCTTATCTTCAACATTGACGAACTTCCTTGTACACAATAATTCTTGATTTCCAGCCCTTTAACTTTTTTCTGTGATAAATAGTCGCCCTTTGTCTTTTCTTGAGTCTATCTGTGCACCAAATTCATCAAAATCGGTTTAGTGGTTTGGGCGTTGAAGCGTTACAAACATACAGTCTTAATTTCATATTTATAATATTAGAATGGATATCAAGTGTCTAGTTGCAATATTTCATGGTTCTATCTTCAACAGTGACGAACTTCCATATAAACTTTCATCCCCGTACATTACAAAATTGCTAGAACTAACATTTATTTGCTTCGTATCAAGTGTCTCGATACGAAGTTTCATTGTTGTATCTTCAACAATTACGAACTTTCATACCCCATTTCAACCCCTATTTTATCACCGTACAAGTCGAAATTACAAAATTGTTAGACCAAACATTTATTTGCTTCGCATCAAGTGTCTCGATACGAAGTTTCATTGTTTTATCTTCGACAATGACGAACTTCCACGTAAAACTTTCACCCCCCATTTGAACCCACCCCTGCAACCCTTTTTTCGTAAAAAAGTAGCCTATGCCCTTTCTTGAGATCCAATCTACATATCTGTGTACCAAATTTCATTAAAATCGGTCTAGTAGATTTCATGCGTATAACTTTGAAAATGACGGAAGTTTCGTAAAACTGTTCATCCCATATTTCACCCACTTAGGGGTTGAATTTCGCAAAACCCCGTCTTAGCGAGCGCCTACATGCTAAAAAGCACCTACATTTGTAGTTTGGTGGACACACAGATTACAGAAATAAAATTCCTGTAATCTGTGGGTGGACAATTCACACACACAACACCATCTGACCCCAAACTAAGCAAAGCTTGTATGATGGTTCTATGGTGGATGGTAGATAAGTTTCTGAGATTCGGTGATGAGTGACCTTTCGCTTTTATATAAATATATAGATAGATAACCAATAACATCGAAATATTTTGTAGGTGGCTTCGTCCATAACTGTTTTGTTTCCACGAGCGACAGTCTTTCTATGAAGCCCCTTTCACGCCGAACAATCTGTCTTTCCCGCATCTTGATTCTGATTCTCACCATTGTTAGCCAATCACTTGTACAATGTCGCATCTCTAATGGTGAAAACCTCAGATTACAAAACTCCCGTACAACACGTGATAGCGAGAAAACGAGAACATTGGGTACGAGATATAGGAAAGTTTAATTACGCTTAAAATTCAAATGGTGTTTTGTAAATATGTTACTTACACATATAGGTACTAATTATTTACCTATTACAATATACCGCGTGTTGGTAATAGTTGGTAGTGGGAAAGTCGCGAGTTTATTTTGAAATTACGTTTTTCGTACCTAGAAAGAGAGTAGACGTGCTATACTAAACGTAATAGTACCTACCTACGGCTTCGAATAATAATTATACTTAATGCGATTTTTAGTCATCTGTTCCATACAAAAATGCGAGGTGGTCTCCTCAAAATGTTAAGAGCATCAGATTGTTTTTTCATAGTCGGCAACAATTGTTGAAAATGATGGGAAAGAATCTGATTAGTCCGCGTTTTTTTTATTAAAAGACCTGTCTGTTTTATATGTGTGTTCCGTATGTGTAGCCTCTACTGCTGCCTACTTTGGGCTAGAGCAGGAGGCCCTACTAATCTAAACTTACACATATACGTATATGTAGAGCATACTCGTATCTAAAAGCATACTTAACACTCATTTATTACCGTACTGCGTGTTCTTAGGTTCTTACCAAGTCCTTCAAACGCCATTTTAATCAGTTTGTGGGATGTGGGATGGCTATGTTGCCGTATGCTATTCAAAATAATTGGAACATGCAAATGCTTGCTTGCTAACTTGCTAGATAGGAACGAGGCGGTAGCGAAAGTGCTGACGAGATTACAAGATTGAAATTATCTGAATGGAAAATAAGCTTATTGTACAGATATTGCATCACTCATGCTTACTGTAAGGCTTCTTCGACAGCGGCGACATGTGTCGTGTCATGTGTGTGTATATTCACCAAAATAAATATGGTAGCTGCTCGGTAGCTGCCACTAGTGATTACTTACTCTGTGGCTGCCACATGCATATTATTCGTGAACTGGTGCTACTTGCGGTGCTACCTGAAGAAAAAAATGAAAATAAAAAGCATGGGCTAGCTCCTGTCCGCACCTTACAAATGTTCATGTTGGACAAACATACTACCGAGAGGGGTTTCAGTGAGTAAGATCTCACATAAGAACCCGGCTGCACCCTAATACAGCTGGGTTTCTGGAAAGGATTGCCCCCCTTCAACAAGTAAAAACGTAGAATAAATTGCGAATCTTAATACTGTCCTTATCTAATTATGTAGTTAAGTAGACATCCATATTTTTTATAAATGTTCCTTGTTGTGTCGATGGATTTCTCCCCTTCAACAAGAAAACCCGTAGAATAAATTGCGAATCTTAATACTGTCCTTATCTAATTACGTAGGTATATGTAGTTATGTCCATATCCATATATTAAATAAATTTTCCTTGTTGTGTCGATCTATGCCGATAGACTGATTAACAAGATTTAAAAACATTATTATCGGTCTGTAAGAGGAATTAAAAACGGCCAGGTCACCGATAACACAAGAAAATATGGAAGTTGTGACCTCTTCACAAAATTATGGTAATGAACTAAGAACAATAATACCTATGGTTGATGGGTAATAAATAAATGTGGAATAATAATACCTAATCCCAATAATATTATAAATATCAATGTATGTTAAATTTTTTATGTTTGTTGCTCAATTATGGTGTAACATGAATGGATCGGGCTGAAATTCGGAACACGGTTAGATTAGGTATAGTCTAGAATGTGATGGCGAATCCCGGCCGGGGCTGGGAAATTCTACACGCGCTTCTCAACCCCTTGAGCAGTGCGTGTACAGGTGCGGGTCGTTGATGGGAGTGCGAAAAGTGAACCGGCCCGACAAGCGACCGCGGCCATGCCGGAGAAATCTGTGGGGGCAAAAGTCGGTCGGGGACTCGACACCATGTCGTCTCCCATGGTGTCGAGCCCGACTTACCCCACCATGTCCCTGCGTGGTGGGCATACGTAAAGGTATTTCCCCCACATAAATAATGAAAAAAAAGTATACAGTCTAGAAGAAAAAACAGGCTACATTTTAACCCGGGGAAATAACGGTAAAACCGCGATGCACTGCTTGTAATACATATATATAAAAGTAAGTAAATTGTGAAATGGAACAAAATATTTAAAAGTCGTATAAAGGTCTGTGAACTTTTCTTAGTCTTTTTCAAATGCCCCCACAAGTAGAGTCTACGTAAGCTTAGGTTTAGGTACTAGGCATATACGCTGTAGGACTTTTTTCGATTCAAAAAAAATCTAGCTGACTGCAGCGCCTAGTTGTTTTAACCGACCTCAACTAAAGGTAACTCTGAATTGGGTTTTATGTTTGGTAGCTCTTCATACGTAGTGGCATTCATGGTAGTGGTTCGATACTTCAGAGTTGGTTTCATAGAAATTTTATCGAAATCAGTGGAGCGTTTCGAAAGCGATCGAAATACCTATCAACAAAAATTTGATAATAAATTTCATTTGCTGTTTCCTATATTCAATGAATAGACGTAAACAAAACATTCGGTCATACACGAACTTTTGTTAGATATCACAGGGCTAGAACTATTAAAAACTTTAAAAACCCACAGAAACAAAATTTGAATAAATAAACAGACAGGCGTTTTCTGAAGAAGAAAAAATCGCCACCTATCGTGACCTATCCGATGCTAAACATGACTTAATTAATGGATTGTTTTATCTAAATCTGAGGTTTAGTCGGTGTTAATTGAGCTGATTGTGTATTTTTAAGTATTATTGTAGGTATATTTTAATGAATTATTTGTTTTGGAGTGACTAACAATGTTTTCAATAATAATTCTCCTTTTACTTTTCCCATTGTTTTAAACACCAAAACTATGGATCAAACTGTTTTTCCATGAAATATTTAGGTACCTACCTACATAAAAAGTATAAATGCAATTTTTGATCCTAAGGTTGTCTTTATAATACAATAATGTTTATAATATCTACCTATATCGTGTACTTAATAGACATTTTTGGAAATTATTGTCATTAAGTAAAGGCATTAGTTAGGTACCTACTAAATATCAGTGTCTTTTGCGGGTCAGTCTGGGGAATTAGGTACATTCCCCGGCTAATGAATCAATATCGCCAATCAATAAATATAAATGGTACAAAAGTAGGTAAATGTAAGTAAGCGAATACGGTAAACACACACTGGATAGACCTACATCAGTAGGTAGGTAGGTACCTACTAACCCTTTACAGGCTTCATTTATATATATATATAGGTACTCGCGGCGACGCGGCGTATTGGAGAGGGGAAGGGCGACGCGCGGGTGAAATTTGATTTTTTCCTGGCACTAGGCCCACTCTTAAACCTCTCCGAGCTGGCTAAACATAGTCATTATAACTTTAAAAAAACTTCTAGTATGAACGAATTTTGCCTATGCCCATAAAAGTTAAATCACTAGAACAACAGATTGTATACCACGACATTGGTGGGTTAAAATCTGAAAATCCACAAAAAAAGTAAATGAAGAATTAATATAATAAAAAACATACTTACCGCGTTAAAAAATAATTTTGCGAATGAAATTTGCCAAAATATACCTACGGCCATCAGACCAACTAGCATTGATAATACATTAGATTTGGATAAAATAATGTTCAAGTCATGTTAACCAGCCCAAGGGTGGTCAATTAGTCATCTAGCATAATTATTATAGGAGAGGCGTGCCAAAAGACTCATAGGCAAATATAGGCACTCTAGTGCGAAAAAGACTACAAAGTCTTGAACATTGTTAGCTTATCGGATACACTTCGGAGAGTGTGGTTCTGATTTGCATGGTCTAATACCACCTTGCCCTTTTTTCTATCGGACTTCTCGTAGCTCGAAGAAGCGGCACCGTTTCATGGTTGTTATTCCAAAGACACGGACAAAGAGATTTGACTCTTCTTTTGTGATATGAACGTCTAGGCTGTGGAATGAGTTGCCTGAGTGGGTTTTTCCCGATAGATGTAATCTTGGTGTCTATAATCGAGAGTGAATCGGTTTCTTCTAGGTAAACAGCAGGCCTACTACGAAGTTCGATAAACGATATATCGGCTGAACTTATGGACATTTCCTACCTCGAAAGACAATCTGTCGGTTGATAGGATCGGCCGTTTCGTTCGATCCGACTCTCATCCGACCTAAGTCTATAACTTCCGACCGAGATGTAACGATCCGAATGTTTTTAGCGGTAAGCTACAATCCGATTCAGCTGTCGGTCGGATCCGATCATTCGGAGTTTGTGTCCGCATCGTCGCTTAGCATCAGGCGAGATGGCGGTAAAGTGTAAACCTATAATTACTCAATCAAATTTTTGTTTTGTCTGAAAACGTATCATTACAGTTACTGTTTATCTTTAAGTAGGTATGGTAACGAGCCGTAACTCAGAGATACCTAGAAATCAGAGAAGGCAGCCGAATTTAGGAAACAGAAAGAAGAAAATGAACAGAAATAGCACTACGATATAATAGAAACATATATTATAGATACTAGAAACGGCCAAACATTTCGAAAGCAACCTTTATTGAAGTAGGGATCTTATCGGACGTGTTGACTGTAAAAAAACTTCGTCGCAGCTAAATATAGACCCATTCTGCCGACAGTTAAAAACTTCTTATGCTCCCAATTTCTCGTATCCAGAATTTTATCTTTAAATGTAGTCATTAAGCACACTACGTCCCAAGAGGTCACTGATAACCCACTCGGGTCATGATTGTTTCGCAGCCATCTTATGATTATTAGTGGTCTCTCGGACGGTAACCGTGATACCCGCGTCTCCTCGCCGCTTCCCGACCCTTCTTCGCTCTGCCTACTTTTGATTTGAATTCGGATTTCATGGTGCTGTTGGGCACGACTAATAGGACGAGCGCGCGTAGCGTCTGCAAAGGCCCCGCCAACGGCCTCAAGATTGGATCTGTGAGCAATCTTACGCTCGGAACCATATTCATCAAACTGTGTAAAGGTAAGTGTTCACTTTTATTGTCTAACAAATCACCAAATCAGTCACAGTGAACAAACATGTTCATTGTCTTTCTTGAAACCTTTGTGTGCATACACATGACTAATGCGAGTATATTGATTTTACTATCATCAACATAATGTACCTAACTCTCTACCTATGCCACGGCTGTCTGGAAAATCTTGCTTTTAACGCACAAGTACAAATATTTTATGTAGACTGTAGAGACAGCAAATAATTGTCACACCTTCTACGATGCGCTATTCTTATTTTCCGCATAACTTCTGACGTTCCATGGCGACTAGGTACCTAGGTACTTTCTCTTTCTCTGTTTCATTCTTGGGCACAGACATTCAATACGCATTCACCGATCAATTATATGAGTGGTGAACAAGGGAGGATGACTTGGGGTAACTTTTTATGCTTTGTGTTTCCTAGTACGATCTTTGGTTTAGCACTGTGATTGCTGTAATGTTACCGCAGGCGTATTCGCTGCTAAGGATGGCTAAGGTCCACTTTTATTGCTATAATATTCTCATAGGCGCTTACGCAAGCCAAAACCTATAAAATCTAAATGGTTTTAATAGAAAACCATTGTGAAATTTTTATATTTAGAATATTTTTTTATTGTATTTATTTCCATTTAGATAATATCGTGTGGCTCCCCCCCCCCCCCCCCCAAGGCACACCAAATAGGTGTAATTAGGGTACTTAGCTAGGTACTTAAAAATTATATCTGACTAATGACGCCAACTCCATCCCTAATTTTGCAAACGTCCTCGTCGGTTAGGTACCTACCATTTATCGTTAGAATAGCCGTTTGCTTATTCATCAGTCTCTCTATTTGTATTAATAAATAAAGTGGCCAAGCGCGAGTTGGACTCGCCCATGAAGGGTTCCGTTGCAGCAAGTAACATAATATACATAGTACACATAGTTCTTGTAGTTCGTTGTAACTTTGATCCAAGTTTTAATAATAGTGTATTTATGCCGTACTTACTAAAAAAAAACTACTAATCAGATCGAGTTCAAACCAATTTTCGTTGGTAGTTTGCATGGTAATGTACATCATATATTTTTTTAGTTTTTTCATTCTCTTACTTTAGAAGTTAGAGAGGGGACACACACATTTTACCACTTTGGAAGTGCCTCTCGCGCAACCGCAACATCATTTTTGAAGACCTATCGATAGACACCCCACACGTGTAGGTTTCATGAAAAATAAATTTTTGAGTTTCAGTTCTAAGTATGGGGGCAACCCTAATTTTTCTTTTTGATTTTTTTTTGTACAAATCATAATGCGGTTCACAGAATACATCTACTTACCAAGTTTCAACAGTTCTCATAGTTTCGGCAAAAAGTGGCTGTGACATACGGACGGACAGACAGACAGACATGACGAATCTATAAGGGTTCCGTTTTATACGTTTTACGGAACCCTAAACAGCGCCACATAAGTAGGTACCTATGAGAATTACAAAAAAACAATTGAGATAAAAAAAAATAGCAATTTACAAAGAACTTTGCACGAACAATTTACAATTATGCTATAGACAAAGGTCTATCATATGGGCCAATTTACCTCAAAAACGAACCGTGAAGTTCCAATTATATCTTCGTAGTAGGCACATTGATTAAAACAACAAGTATACTTTACATATTTTGTATCTAAAAACGGTATGTTATCATTGCTTTATCGACATGGCCAGTAACAAGATTTGTAATTAATTGGAACTTGATGAACAGTTACAAAATTATCTTGTGTAAAAGACAAATTGTACATACCTAATTTAATTTTCAGCGTGTCAATTGAAAACAATGGCGTCCATTCCTCCGTCTGCGTTCTCTGCTGGCCGCATCCGCCAGACCCAGCGCGACGACCGCGATATGAAGGTCTCGAAGACGACCAAGGGAAATGTGCCGACGAAGAGCTTCAACACCACGTGTAAGGATTGGGTGACATACCAGTAACACTCTCGGTGACCAATTCAAGGAGTAGGTCGGATTCATGGGCTTTAAATGTGTAGGCATCTCTGTGGGGCATTGGCAGGGCCGGCCTTAGCCATCTAGGCGCCCCGGGCAAGCCATGCATCAAGCGCCCTACAGAACAACACTACAGGACGTTGAAATACACCCCCCCCAAGCCGGCACTGGGCGTTGGCACCATAACTGATCCACAACCGAAGCCGGTTTTTCGTTTGTAGGTACATAGGTAGTTGAGGATTAATAACATATCCCAGAATAACCAAATAGCCTATTACGCTCGCCACCAATCACACCAACAAGTCACATTTAATGACCGAAAACCTGGCAAATTGAATATTCCACCACTGGAGTGATCGGTCATAGACATCCAAGAATAAATGACTGACAAGAACGTTACCGTCACTAACAAATATAATTATGGAAATGTTGTTAACATCCACTCTTCGCATCGACTCCGTATGTAGAGAATCACTTAGTGATCTGTACGTGCACTAGAATAGCTGTTTTTGCTTTTCACATACATAGGTATTTTACACACTTTATGCCACAAAAACACTTATGACTCGTGGTCTCAAGCATGTACCTGTGCTTGAAGCCACGAGTTAAGATTGAGGAGATTGGTTTAGGTTCAATTAAAGTACTTAATACTTTTTGTGCAGTCATGGAGCTATCGCCGCAGAAGTACATCAGTAAAATGATGAACAGCATCTGGGGAAATTACAACCGCTACTCCCCACATAACGTCAAGAAGATTAACGATGCCAACATCCTGGACGGCGTCGCTGCCCCCGATGTCGGCGCCAAGGACCTGCAGCAGTGAGTATATTACCATTATTCCTGGCCAACAAGTCCTGAGTCCACCTCAGGACTAACAGTTTTACGACATAACCCCAAACTATCCTTGGCGCGCAAACGAGCGTAAAGCACTGGTATAAGATAAGTACAAGCACAGCTCGATACCTGGGCCACATGTTTTGTGCGCCTACAATGTGATCACAGTCGTAAGACTTCAATAATGAGACTTCTGATGCAAAATGCAAATGCGCTTAAGATTTTCTTTGCGCCTGTTAGCATTGCGGCAGCAACAGCCAGAACTAATCGTAAGTATCATTATTGACATAGGGCTTTCTTTATAGTCCGGAAAAGTCTTTGTAGTGGTAGGACTCTTGGCAGAGTCCGCCTGAGCAAGTACATCTTTGCCAGTTATTCTACCGCCAAGCAGTAATGTGCAAACATTACTATTTCCGGTTTCCAGATAAATCACGGGGCTTAGAAATATAATATCTTAGATCTTTGGGTGACGAGCGCTGTACAGTGCTAGGTAATGATTTGGACTCTCCATGTTGCAATAGCTGCGTGTCACAAACTCACTGAGCATGTTGAGCTGAGCAGTTATGTGGCATGTTGCTTACCATCAGGCACATGTCCAGCTCGTCTCGTCACTCTATACTATAAGAAAACTTATAGCTGGTAGTGTGGTAGTACAACATATATAGTAGTGATCTGTGACCGCTGGATACGACGATTCCATCGTCATCAAAGGCATACCTTTAAGATTGTTGTACACTTTCGAGTGCGCCTAACCCATGAATTACTCAGACTTCAGCCTGTTTTTAGGTTGCTGTCTGAAATAAGAGATAATAAAAACTAGGTACCTCTATATAGCTCTTGTTTGTCAGTGCATAACACTTAGCTCAACATTTTCAACAATATACTTCGACACATACTTCTACAGTACTACTTTTATTGTTTGTTTCGTTCCAGGAGTATTGTCAGCTCTGCCAAGTCCGAGCCCAAGATAACGCTGCCACCTGCCAAGTTCGACAACGTGTGGACCGCCATGTCCCAGTCTCACTGAATTACAAACCACTTGGGCGATCCACACTCCCGCGACAATCGCGGGCGAGGCCGTTTCCCTCTCGCTCATTGCGGAAAAGTAGCATGAGACAGCACTCGTTGGTACGTGGATTCGAGCGTGCGTGTGGATCGAGCATCGGATGTTTAATGTAATGTTTGCTTTTCAACGACTGTAAAGTTGTTAATGTAGAACGTAATTATACATTTATTCATGACAAATTTCTTATTTAATAAAAAAAAACAGTGATCAGTACCAATCATAAAACCTTTGTTACTCACAATCCCAATTATCCTGAAAGTGTCAGTTACAAAATAGAGCCTATTTGTAACCAATGTTCACATCCGAACCTTTTTGGATATCAGGCGACCCTATTTTCGGCCTAAGGAAAATTCTTTACAAGTAACACCCTCTCATCTTAAACTGGTCTTATAATCTCTCTAGTCTAATGTCAAATCAATATCAATAAATAATCCAATAAAAATTTAAAACAAATAATACAAAAAGTATTCGTCATTAAGCTAAAATAACCCACCCCGAACAGCACCCGGTGCAAAGTGCCCATTATACTGGCGCATTGCCTCGCTGGATTACGAGCCGGCGCGGGGGTCCCCCGATTAGTCGCGTAGCTTACGCCCTAACTCGTTCACCAAACTTTTCGCCTCAGTTCCCCAACTGCCCAAAGTATCCACAGCAAATGGGACAAAATCATATGAAGACGTTAACATTGCGTATTTCAGCCTCTTGTTCCTTGCGGCGTCCTCCGCAGCAGTTGCCGGTGCCAAACTGGATCGACTGAGATGACTGAGCGCCACAGTGCTAACACAAGTAGCATCCCATACCAGACACCTGACATTCTTCCAGGGCACTAACGTCATCCCGTCGGGTCTCTTACCATCAGACCTACTAAGACCCGGTGGCTCAAGCACGCACGGGACTAGTCTTACTGTACACTGTTTAGCTATAACTTTTTTTAAATAGTTTAGTGACAAGACAAGCAGGGTATGTGCCTGATGGTGTGATGGTAAGCAACGTTCCTGCCACATAACAGCACAGTGACACGCAGCTGTTGGAACATGAAGAGTCCAAATCATTTATCTATTTATAGAGTACATTAAATTAATAAAAATTCAACAGTAAGATTCAATACTATTATTATAATTAAATCCTACTTTAGACTTTTTGAAAAGTATTTATTTTGAGATTGTTTTAGATAATTTTTATATCATTTATTGCATAACCATAGCATTGTGAAACTTATCACTGTGTTCACTCTGTTGGGTGCTGTAAGAATAGAAGAGAGAAGAAGCTACAAGTTTAATTATATTTTACCAGGTCTAAGTATGTCACTTTAGTTGTTCAACCTGTAAGAAGTCTGGTTGGGCCTCAAAGAGAGAGACGTACTTCTTAGCATTCCATGGATTCACCGTGCGGGTGCCGGGTCCATCGTGTGGCAGAGAGAGAAATCTCGAATAGACCCCAAGACTTGTGACTCGGGCTGTAGGTTTAAAAGGGGCCCCTTACATTGACGTACGTCAACACTCACCTTCACTACTCGTATTTCTCTCCCTGCCCAGCCAAATCCGATATGATCCTACTAGCGCAGCTTTAGATACTCGTTCTAGTATAGAACTTACTGCACTTCTGGACAATCCAAGGTCTTTAAGCAGGTTATAGAGAGATTTTGCTGGTATACCTCTCGCTCCTACTTCTACAGCGTATAAATTAACTACATAGCCATTTTTTGTTAATTCATTTTGTAGGTCGTAATACTTATTTTGTTTCATCACGTGGTCTTTAGGTATATTAGTTTCCCACGGTACGGTAAGTTCTACCAGGACTATGCGTTTCGTAGCCCTAGAAAAAAGGAAAATGTCCGGTCTGGATGACGAAACACCCACATCCTCTGGGATTTTGTAGTGCTTTTCATACGTGTCCATTAAAATTGTCCAATCAGGTGCTGAACCCAGGATTGAGTAAGGCTTGTTCTTGGAGTTTGAAGTTGAGCCCTCTTTTACAAAGTTAATTTGTCTTTTGTTCATCGTCAATCCCTTTTGGGCTCTAGCTACCGAAAGGCTTACGGCTTCACGTATGATTTCAAGTACTCTGTCATGGCGCTGTGAGTAATGACCCCTATTAAGGAGCACCTTGCATCCCACCAATATGTGCCTTGCTGTACATATCGCCTCACCACAAGTATAGCAACATTTTTCAGAGGCTTTTCCCCACCTTACCAAGTTACTTAATAAAACAAAAACTAACGAACTAGAAATATATTATTTTGTTGTAAATTAATTATCACAGCAATCTAATCTAATCAATCTTTACATAATTCAAATAAAATATTAAGTTACAAAGATGCTAGCTAATCAATTTTTATAGAGAAACTGGCACCACAAGAGCATCCGAGATCAGCATTAGGGTTTTGAGCTACTCTGAAAGCAGATCTGATCAATTCGGAGTGAAAGTCTATGGTTGATCCTTTGATGTACTCCAATGATGTTTCATCTATGACAACTTTCACTCCATCCTTTTCAAAGATTCTGAAACAAATTTGTTTTAATAACAAGACTATGTTTTTTCGTGGATATAATCCTACTAATACTATGCGAAAGTTTGATTGAGCAACAAATATATATGTTGCTCAATCACGTCTTGATCTGTGATAAGGTCCGTGAAGCGAAAGTGTTCTACAATTGAAGAAAAAAGTGCAAAATTATACCTATTAAAAGACGGTGAATTAAATGCAACCCTCGCATAGGAGTTCGGCATATCTCATTCTACAATATCAACAATAAAGTTTTGAGCCGCTATTTAAGGGCAATGTTTTGAAATGCAAACGTGCAAGGGCTTCTACTCATGAGCAAGTGGATAAGGCATTGTTACAGTGATTCAAGCTTCAGCGCGACCGGGGAATACCCATGAATGGACCTCTGTTACAAGAGAAAGCAAACTTTTTTGCGAGGCATGCAAAATTTATATATTACATGCATATTTATTTATGAGTTTAGTACATTTGTACTTAATAAATAATCCTGCCATTTTGTACGTCATCCGGTTAGTACGACGTAGTTTAGCCGGTCCCTTGAAAGTTGTTAAATCCAGATTCTACTGTACTACGCAAATTGTATTATTATTAGTGAGCCCTCCAACACTTCAGGCTGCGAAAAAGACTACATAGTCTTGAATATTGCAGCAGCTTTGCTGCAACTTTATTCCTTTTTATATTGGACACATTTCAAAGTATGTGGCCAGTCGACGTGATCTAATATTGTGTCGCCCTTTTGTCCATACTGCTCATAACTCGAAAAAGCAACATAGCTTCAAGGTTGGCAATCCAAGCAGTATTTTGGTGAATGATTTAGAGTTACATTGGAATAAAATAAAATTTGGATAAAAGCATCAGCAACATTTTTACATTACTGATGTAATGTAGGTATGTTTTCATTTCTCAAAATAACATATGTTTTTATCCACCAAAAAAAGACTAAATACCTGTCGTCATTCGCTACTTTGTCATCCAAATCAAACTTATACTGGAATCCAGAGCAACCGCCACTTTCCACGATAAGTCTGAGGAAGTTTTTGTTCCCATCACATAACTGCTTCAGGCGTTGCACACAGCTGTCACTTATCACTACTCCATCGGGATCTTGTGGGGTTTTTAGCGTTTGTGTAGAATACAAGTGTCTTTTCCAAAAATTATGGAATTTTACAAACTGAATAGATCTGCGCAACATTTTTCACTTGGTTGTAATAATGATAACAGTTTAGGTAATCAAAATATAATTTAGATACCTACATCAAACGGTTATTTGTAAGCAATGATTTTTAACATTAGATTATGCTTTGTCTGATTCAGTGACCGTATTTATCCATAATAATAATTTGATATTCCCGATTCCAGTCAATAATCCAATATTATTTTTCTCTTTCACAATTTTATATTCGGTAATTCGGTATTCAGTAGTTCAGTACATACGTAACTTTTTCAGTGTTACAAGCCTTAATTCCCTAAATAAGTACGTTATATACTTACATACATTTTTTTATTAATCTTTAAATATAAACGCGAAAGGTCACTCATCAAGGAATCTCAGAAACTACAAATACTCGGAATCTGAAATTTTGTATAGAGGTCCCTTTTCCCTTTTAGCGCGTAGGCGCTCGCTAAGACGGGGTTTTGCGAAATTCAACCCCCTTGTGTCAGCCTCAAGGCTGACATAAAAATTAATAATCAGATTAGAATATGAACATTGAACATGTCAGTTAAAAAAGTACTAATAGGTAGTAACAATTTGAGAATCAATTAAGAATAAACTAAACAAAATTACTTAAAATAAAGAGCCTTTTAGTATTTCATCGAACTTATAGAATGCCTGTTGAAAAATGTTGTCTTGTCAAGTGTCTATATACAGAGTTTCATGGTTTTATCTTCAACGGTTGGGAACTTCCATGTTGACATTCATCCCCCATTTCAACCCCAATTTCAACTCCGTACAGTTCGAAATTACAAAATTGATGGAACAAACATTTAATTGCTTCGTGTCTAGACATAGAAATTGATAACATTGAAAATAACGAATTTTCATAAAACTGTTCCTCTCTTAGGGTGGGGTGAACCCTCACCCTCTTAGGGGTTGAATTTCGCAAAACCCCGTCTTAGCGAGCGCCTGCGTGTTAAAAGGGACCTTCATGCAAAATTTCATATTCCTAGCATTTGTAGTTTCTGAGATTTCTTGATGACCTTTCGCTTTTATAAATATAAATATATTAATTTGAATTGTATGTAAATATTGGTGGACAATTCACACACAACACCATCTGACCCTAAACTAAGCAAACTTTGTATGATGGCGGCCAAATAGCTGATATAACACTTAAACTTAATATAATTTGAAATACATACTTATTATACATAGAAACACACCCAGACACAGTGCAAACATTTGAATTCATCACACAAATATTTGCACTGCGTGGGAATCTAATCCTAGCTAGGAGAGCTACTCTACCCACTAAGCCACGAGGCCAGTCAATGACAATGAGTTGGACAAATGAGAAACAAGTCAAAAATCAATGGTATGATGACTGTATCTCTCTCACTCGGCGATCCAGAGTTCACTTCCAAACGTGATGATCAGTTTCATTCACAGCCAACGGAAAAAATGTTGCGCAAAATGAAGTTTTCAGTTTAAAAATATTGCACTAATTTTTGTACACCTTATTGTATAAAATGTGTGTGTATGAAATTCTAATTTCACGCGATAAATTGTAAACTCACATTGATTGCAATTTGACGGTGACATAATAATAATCAGTTGAAGCTATTCAACCAGTAAAACCGTAACATTGGAACATTTAATTTTTCTCATTGGCGTACAATTTTACATTATCTGGCAACCTTGCAATTTGAGAAAGTGACAATGAAATATTTCTAGATGTCAATGCTAACGTTATTTTTTTTTCTTTCAAAGACTTGGCCACAGATCAGAAAATAGTTATGACTAGGCGGTTAATAAGCCACATTTTTTTTACTTAAATAGTTTGACACTTGACCGCCATCTCGCCTGACGTTTTAACACTTTAACTGCCAACGATGACGAAAACTTTTCAAATGTCATTTTCGGGTCAAAACTTCTTAAATAGCATCAAATATTGATTTATACTTATCTCTAATATTGTGGCAAATAAAATAATGTCAGGCATATTTACGTGCCTGATATGGCTTACGCGAAAGAAATAATATAATAGTCACAGGCACGTGCGCAAAACTTGTTGTCGGTCTCACTTTTTTACCACTGAGAATGTCTTGCATTTTTTTACTTCAAGTATGTTAAACCTAAAACTAAACCTACTGCTAAGCTATGAAAGCATCGCCACTCCATTCAAGATTGGTTCTCGGCATTGGTTTGGAGACTCTCCAATATTTAAGAGACGAAGATACGAGTCTGGCCATTAACAACACAAACACAATCGTAAAAAAATGTTTTTTTGAAAACAAAGCTAGCCGACCATAGTTCGCCAAATACCAGATGGGATGATAATGTGCCGAACTGCCCACACAGACGCAACTTGTCTGATGCTCTTTTTGGGGAGATTGTTGTGTTGAAATCTTACAAAAAAAATGTTTGTCTGTAAAGTCGGTTTACTGACGATAGAACGTGACAACGTCTTAAGAAAATACTGATGGAATGGTATCAATTTTCAAAAGAAAATTTTAATTTCATTTGTTTAATAGATTTGTATGTAAAAAGTAATCAGTAGAATTTAGTAATTTTCAATCAAAACAATGCAAAAAAGCTTTTAGATGCCGGGGATCGAACCCGGGGCATTTCACTTGCAATACGAACGCTCTGCCACTGAGCTACATCCCCGCTTGAACTACTGGTCGAAATAATTAATACAACTGTAACAAACATGCGGCGAGGTAACGACCGACGGTAACGACCGACGGTAACGGTACATGACGTCATGGGCGTGCAGCCGGCTCATCGAATTATAAGACGTTATCACGTCAAAAAAACTTAGTTCAGAGCTTTAGAGTGACGAGACGAGCATAACATTTGCGTGACGATAAACAACAAGCCTGCCCATAATGGCAGTGTCACGCAGCTATTAATTAGGCTCTAAGTGACGAGCGCAATAGCACTGCATTGCGCTCGTCACCTACACATGTTAAAAGTTTTATCTTTAATCACTGTAATTTCACTAGAAATATTGCCATGCCTAGTTTCGTTTGACTTGACCCTGTAATTTCGGCGTGATTTGTGCTTGTTGTTTGATTTGTGTGTGATTTGTTTGTATATTCACTAGGTTGGGTCTCCTATGGAGTCATCGACAGAATGCGTAGTCAAGCACACCGCATGCCAGACTAACCACAACTGATCCGTTTCAATGTTAAAATATTGGGTGATCACAACATTTCATATGTACCAGCCGGCTTCTGAAATCATCCTCAGGGTGATACTATGCTTTGCTTAAAGTATATTTTTTGACCGGTCGTACAAGAAGTGTATCCCTCAACCCTCAAGTCTCCGTTGATGTGGGCGCTCATTAGACTTTGTGTTCCCACCCGTTGGCCTGTCCTCGAAGTTACAGTAGTAGTGGTAAAGACGTATTCTATTTAGGCCTGTTCGTAGTGCCAGTCCGACCTTGATGCCGAATATACATATTCGCCAAAAGGAGGTTCGTAAAGTGCTACGTAATCTGGATGTGAACAAAGCCAGTGGTCCGGACGGAATTCCTGCCCTAGTATTGAAGGTTTGTGCACCTGAGTTGTCTCCTGTACTGACTCGCCTGTTTAGGCTCTCTCTCCGTACTGAGTAAGTACCAAAATCATGGAAGCTTGCTAACGTGCAACCTGTGCCCAAAAAAGGTAGTCGTGCTGACCCTGCCAACTACAGGCCCATCTCGGTCACGTCCATACTCTGCAAGAGAGCAAGACTATGGAACGTGTCTTAAACCACAGGCTCCTGACGTACCTAGAATCTAACGACCTCCTCAGTGACCGGCAATACGGGTTTCGCCGAAATCGGTCCACCGGGGATAATCTAGCGTACGTCACTCACATCTGGAGTGAAGCTATCGAGAAACACGGGGAAGCACTTGCAGTCTCCCTGGATATCACGAAGGCTTTCGACAGGGTTTGGCACGATGGCCTTATTAGCAAGCTTTCTAGTTATGGTTTGTCTTCTGGGTTTATTGCATGGATATCGGACTTCTTGAGGGATCGATCTATACGAGTTGTCATTGATGGCTGCTCGTCGGATCAAATGGCAATCAATGCCGGAGTCCCTCAAGGGTCGGTACTCTCTGCGCCGATTTTTCTGCTACATATCAACGATCTGTTGAAGCCCGGTATCTTTGGGTACGCGGATGATAGCACTGTTGTAGAGAGTTACATATCGAGCGCGAGAGCCAGTGGACAGCAAAATAAGGTATTGAGAGAGACTATGATCGAGCGTTTGAACTTGGCCCTTGAGGAAGTCTCTGAATGGGGCGAAACCAATCTGGCCAAGTTTAATGAGGGAAAGACGCAGGCGTGTCTGTTCTCGGCAAAAAGGAGTCCATTTCAACATACTCCTACTTTTCGAGGTGTATCCGTACCGGTTACTGAACATCTTGAGCTTTTGGGCGTTACCTTGACCTCTACGCTCAACTTTGGCACGTACATCGAGTCCAAGGCTAAATTAGCTGCAAAAAAACTAGGTGTCCTCTCAAAGGTGCGAAAGTACTTCAAATCTGAACAATTACTTCTCTTATACAAAGCACAGATTCGGTCTTGTATGGAGTACTGTTCGCATCTTTGGGATGGATCGGCTAAGTATCAGCTTGAGGCTCTGGAATCGATCGAGAGGTGTTCCAAAAGACTCATAGGCAAAGACACTCTAGTGCGAAAAAGACTTCAAAGTCTTCAACATCGCCGCAAGATTGCAAGCTTGTCGGTTTTTTATCGGATACACTTCGGAGAGTGTGCGACTGATCTGCATGATCTAATACCACCTTGCCCTTTTTTCTATCGGACTTCTCGTAACTCGAAGAAGCGGCACCGTTTCATGGTTGATGTTCCAAAGACACGGACGAAGAGGTTTGACTCTACTTTTGTGATAAGAACGTCTAGGCTGTGGAATGAGTTGCCAGAGTGGGTTTTCCCTGATAGTTATAACCTTGGTGTCTTCAAATCGAGAGTGAATCGGTTTCTTCTAGGTAAACACGCTCCATCGTAGACCGCATCGTCGCTTAACATCAGGTGTAATGGCGGTCAAGTGTAAACCTATAAAAGTTAAAAAAAAAAAAGTATGTATGTAGGTACGTGCTTTCATCGCAAAAAGAGCCAGTATCTTTGCCAGGTTTTGGTAGTACTATTAACCTTGCAAGTGTTCCATATTGAGGGAAAATGTCCGATTTGAATGCATTGAATCGCCAGGCCAGACACACCAAGCTTGATATTGGCATCCTATTACTAGTAGCATTAGGTAATAGGTCGTGGCCAGCTGACTTCTTCATGTTTAGACTCTTCCTAACTCTGATGACTTCTATAGGAGCAAATTATTTCCTTTCAATGGTGGTGCCAGAACAGAACCCGAAGGCGGGTCGAATGCGTCTTACAACTACTGAAGTTTTACTACACTCGGGTGACAAAACATGTAGCGGCGGGCCTATTAAGAACATTTATCAACATTTTTTCTTTCATTTGGCAGTTGATAATTTAGATATTGGGTAAATGTCGTGGCAAATCTTATGACAATGAATCCAATATAACCGGCATCCACAATTAAACACTGTGCCGGGCGTGTGGAATTCGGTAGCTCGGTAAAAGAAACGCTGGAGTTTTTGGTTAGAAAGTATTATTGGTCGAATCACACAACTTAGTTTTCACAATCACAAAAGATAAATGTTCGGAGACTCACTGGTAAGGTTACAAATTTAGTTTTGCTGGCGGACGTCTTAAGGTCAGTACTCACATACGGTATTACTCGATCGAGCTAAACTGTCAAGTAAAACCCATGGCATGGGCTTTCGTCCACACATTGAGCATTGATCTATCGAGTGAGGCGCGCCGTTCAGTATTCACCGAACCGTTCGAGCCAAGAGACGGAAGAGAGCCAACTAGGGATGGGGCAGCTTCCCTCGAGACCGGGGGTTGCCACGTTACAACACAAGCCAAAATAACAGAAAGGAATAAGCTGGCCGAGTCCGTGTCATGTTTGGCTCATTTAATTTTTGGGCTCGTTGTAGAGTTCGCCTGGGGAAATATTACACCTTTGCTAGTTATTCTGATATCAAGCAGAAGTGTACAAACATCACTGTGTTCTGGTCTAAGGGCAATGTTTCCAGAGAAATTACTGGGGTAAGAGATAAAACACTCTATGAGCCGGTTTTCACGGCGCGGTTGCCAACCGAGCCCGAGCGCGGGCGCGGTAGATTTGTATCTAAAATTGAATTCAAAACTCACGACGCGGCTTAAGGCCGCGGCGGCTGCGGCAGCCGCGGCGGCTGCGGCAGCCGCGCGACGCCCGCGCGAATATCTCCGAGTGACGAGCGCAGTGTAGTGCTAGGTAATGATTTGGACTCTTCGTGATCCAATAGCTCCTGTGCTGTGCTGTTCTATGCTTACCATCAGGCATACGTATGTATGTCCTGTTCGTCTTGTCACTCTATACTAAAAAAAAAAACCTTAACCAACCGTAGCCAACATCTTGTAGGTGTAAATTCTGCCTCATCATGCCAAGAAGCCATCAACCTATTTAAACTGATTCAAAAAGTATATTGTTTTACCAACAAATTGCCATGGTGGCATCTTGTTGTGTGATAACTCTGGCTGGGAGCGAAGGCTTTTACACGCGCTACCGTCTCTTTTGAGCAGTGTATGTAGTTAGGGGAAATGGGCTAGAAGACTGGGGAAGGTTACTCAGCTGATACTCTAATCCGTCAAGTAAAATTCTTCCAGACAATAGAGGCGGATCCGCGGCTATCATTAGCAGCGTGCCTGAGAGATGTCAGCTGTCAAGTTTCCATAGTCCATAGTACAAGCTTTCAAGATTTGCTTAGTTTGAAGTTAGACGGTGTTGTATGTAAAGTGTCCAGCAACATTGGTTATTACCAGAGCGTTATTAGAACCAAATGCGGGGTTTCGCGGGCCCGCAAGGACGGTACTTGGCAGGGTCGTGGTCAAATCTGCGGGGGTTTGGGGGTTTTAGTCGGTAGGGGCACCATGTTCGTCCGTGGTGTCGAGCCCGACATGTCCCTGCATAATGGTCATGAGTAGATGCATTGAAAAAAATGTTTGTCTGTAAAGTCGGTTTACTGACGATAGAACGTGACAACGTCTTAAGAAAATACTGATGGAATGGTAGCATTTTTCAAAAGAAAATTTTAATTTCATTTGTTTAATAGATTTGTATGTAAAAAGTAATCAGTAGAATTTAGTCATTTTCAATCAAAACAATGCAAAAAAGCTTTTAGATGCCGGGGAACCCGGGGCATTTCACATGCAAAGCGAACGCTCTACTGAGCTACATCCCCTCTTGAACTACTGGTCGAAATAATGAATACAACTGTAACAAACATGCGGCGAGGTAACGACCGACGGTAACGACCGACGGTAACGCGGTAACGGTACATGACGTCATGTTTTGTGGGCGTGCAGCCGGCTTCATCGAATTATAAGACGTTATCCCGTCAAAAAATAAAAGAGAAAGAAAAATAAAAGATATGTGGGTGATCTCTGTACGAATGTAACACCCGAAACGATGGAATGACCCACTGGTAACCGGTAGCGAGCAGCGAGAGAAAGAGAGAGAGTATCTATTGTCCCATGTCCTCCTCTAACAATTATGTTTCTCGGTCTGGCACGTTTGTTGACCACATTATCTTTCTCGCTCTAGCATCCCGAGTTTACCCGAAATTTCTTATCATATCCGAGCGTGATGATCACGTGATCATGAATCGATTTTACAGCCCACGAAAATTCTGTCTATAGCGCGCCTAAAGAAGTTTTCACTTCAAAAAAAACTCACTCAAAATAACCATGCAACACCATGGACGCATCGATATAAATCAATGGATGTGCCCGGAGCACCTTGAAATTGGTAATAAACTGCGTCTCTGTTGTGGGTATCGTAAGTTGTTTACACACAACCAATCTTCTTGACCCTAGAATCGCTAGCGGCGAGATATTATGCTGTGGTTCTACTTATTTTGGTTGATTACAACGAATAGTGATATAAGGTAAAAACGTCCACCGTTCACCGCTTCCTGCAACCGACTAGAACGGAAAGAGTGACCTCACTCTTCCCAATGATAACATGATTCCGTGCGCCCTAAAGTTTGGTAGGGCACACCTTTGTATTGAGATCGTTGGTTTAGTGCCAATCACTCCCATGACTACCTACATGTTTCGGTAGTGAACTACAAGTATAGCTACCTACAAAATGAGTTTTTCTGTTATGCTATGAATGAATGAATTACTTTCTTTATTTAATTTACCGCTATGTACCTGAAAACCTGAATAAATAATCGAACCTGAATAAAGGATCGAAATCAAAACTTTTAGATAAAAAAAATTGGTAGGTACCTAGTTGTAGTGTTTGTTCCATTTTTTTTATTTGCTTGGGCTTTACGCGAGGCCCTTGCAAGGGCAAGACCACGGGCCATTGCCGATTGCCCTGTTCGCCACCCTCTAAGGCCGTCACTATTAAATTTGTTGTTTTAGTTTACCTACGTACCTAGGTATGTAGTTTTTTTTCCCCACGGAACGTAAAAATTACTTACCTGGTTGTAAAAAAATATTACCACGATTTTATTAATATTGAAACAAGTCGCTTCAAACTTCCCTAAAAGGCCGAATAATAGATTCCGTCTATTCAACACGTACAACAATATACCTACCTGCCTGTGACCTACCTACAATCCATTCTTGTATTTTTCTAGACCCTGCAACACTGATGTCAATAAACGCTAGTTAGACAGAAACAGACATATTGCATGCTGAAAGAGAAAGATGATGAGGCGGGTAAGCTGGCCACGAACCGCCGATGTACAAATTTCACCCGTTGCTTAGCTGTGAGACTCAATTACTCAGCACGTCATTTGAACTATGAGATAGCTGTACCATTTGTCTAATGTTCAAATAATACATAAAACTGTAATGTCATATTAACAAACTTTTGTATTTTTCGACTAATTAAGGGAGTTTTAATGTGACCGATTTTGATAACGATGTTAATAATGGTTTGACATCCGTAATTCAATCTACCTAAAGAATTTGTTGTATGAATAGTTAGAATAAAAATCATTATAACTAAAATATCTTGTCGAAAATTTGTATAGAATACTGGGAACCCCATTCCACTTTGCGCGGCAGCGGTCAGAAGGCGGAGCTTATCGGCAAACTCGCGTCGAGGCTGACGCCACTGTCAATTCGAGAGCTGCGAAGAGTACGCTCGCGTCTATTACGTGGTGTGTTTATAGTGAAGTGTGGATTGTGTGACGAGATTATCGAATGTCGTGAAGTGAAAGATAGAGTGCCGTTATCAAATAGTGCAACAGTGATTGAAACAATGTTTGAAGTTAACACAGAGTGATTTAATCAAAATGTGTGAAGCACATTTGAGTGTAAAATTGATTTTTGCCACGTAGTGACGCAAACGGGTAATGAGTCCTAATGTGGAGTTTGAAACAAGATGGTTAGAGAGACTCGGCATCTGTGGGTTGGAAATTTACCCGAGAATATTCGTGAAGATCGAATAAGGGAGCACTTCAAACGGTAACTATGCTTTATCTGCTTACACAATAATTATACCTACTATAGATAACTTAAAAATGCATGTATTTAGGGAGGTATTCCTGTAGCTGGTACCTACCTAAATAGTACAATGGATACCTTACATCATGAATTCTTCAAGAAAATGTAATAAAATCAGGATTGTAAAAACAACAATTCAGTAATACCTACCTAGGTAATTACGATCGATCCCCCAATGAATACCTAGGTACTTACAAAGAATAAAAACGTTAACAATTTTTCTTTCACCTCATGTCTAAACGTTCGCGCCTTCCAGCCCATGCCACCCCGTACCCCGTGACATTTCACATGTCTCTAATTGATTGAATTACGAAGATTTTGAACATTTCATAAGCATGTTCGACTAGTAGCGTGTAGACATTCAAATAGGTAATGTCTGAAAAGGAAAATGATTTCGTATTTATGAGCCTCGAGAGTTTTTTACCTACAAACTTCTGCCCACATCACAGTCTTATTTATAGCCACGTAAATGTTTATACACGGCAAATGTTTACGTATACGTACGTATCCAGGCGCTTCGATGCTGTAGCTCGATTTTTTTTATTGAAGCTGGCCTGGTTTTTATAGCGGGGTAACCTCCTTCCTCCCCTCGTTCACTTCCGTATTCCTTCAATCCTTCATGCGACTAGTGAAGAGGTCAGCAAGCTCTCGTGAAATTTGAACAGCGGATTCCCTGAAATTACTACCTAGCTACCTACCTATACCATGTTCCATCTTTCACAGGATTCTAATCCTAAACCTATTAGTAGTGTGGTGGTAGGTGTGGCTGAAAAAGTAAATTTGTCCACTCTTACCCCTACCCCCTACCTTAGGTACTGATTTCAATTATCGGAAAAGCCAACCGTATCGAGAAACAGTATTTGTATTAGTTCGTACCTAATGGGTTCATGATTTATTATGTACCTACCTACACATTTCTTGTGGCATATAAACAAATTTGTTTAACTAGGTACCTATTTGTATCGAAATTGGACATGCCATTGACGATTTTAAAATTCTTTTTTAGATTGTTTCGTATTTTAACCGCAACTCTTATTGTCATCGATATTGTTAAAATGAGTATCGATAGAATATAGATCTTCTATCAACCACTGGATTGAATGTTAATATTACAAACATGTGATTGGTAGCCTGTCTATTTTCAAGTGAATCATAATTACAGCTAATTTAATGGATGGACCTATCTAAGCAACTAACTAGGTACCTAGGTACACAACATTATTGTAACTTTTGAAGACATTGGTATACCTATACATACCTAATTCATTTTCATGTCTGTTTTGTTACTAATAACAACTATTTTCGATCTATATATTGCAACTAGGATTCCCAAAACATAAAGTACCAGTACCTAAACTAGACATTTTAGAAATCTAGAAACCTTATCTTATTCCTATTCACTAAAATTCTGCAGTTTTCCCCCTGAATTGCGTATGCGTCGTCGTTAAGAGTGCGCCTAAAGCCAGAAAAAAACCAGATTTCACCCACGCGACGCGTTTCTTAATGTGATATACATAAAGTCGAGAATAGCATGACACAGTTTGGAGGAAAAATCAATATTTAATCAGGAGTCCATTTTTGACCAAGTTTTATTTAATTACTCAATAACTAAACATACATTTAAAAAAGTGTTCGGTTACTTTACTAGAACGTACAAATAGGAATTTTATTACCAAAAAATAATGTGGGGTCATCGCTGATAATTTCGAGTACTCGAATTAAAACTGGTTTTTTCGGTGTCATTTTTATTTTTTTATTGTAAAAAACTCTGATATATTTTTAAAATTCTATTCGGTTATTGTGCTTCTTCTTGGTTGTACCCACACGTCAATTTTTTTTTTGTCATAGTTTTTAGTTTCTTAACTTCAGTGAGCGGCGTAGAAAATGTCCTTTTTTCGTTTTCTGGCTTTAGGCGCCCCCTTAAAGGTATTCCACCCCAGACCTTTTGTACATCTGGGTAAATTAGTACGGACAAACTCTAGACATCTCTCAAACTAGGATAATCTCGGCGAAAGCTGAACGAACGTTATACACTTATACATATATATAGCTAGGTACCTATAGCCACCAGTAGCAGTAGGGTTGTTTATAATATTTTTAAAATAGGTACTTTGCGTACGTAGCTCTGTACAGCAGAACGGCAACGTCGCATAACTTCCTCCCCTGTACATGCGAGTCTCTGGCGAGAGACGTGATTCCAAATATCAATGTCAATAATCCAGTATTAATTCCTTCGAATCGGACATTATAAAACGATTCAGACTTTGTATTTTTTCTCTTCCAAAACCATGGCTTTCTGTCGAAATCTTGTCGATATTCAAGCTAACTACCACAACAGTATAAATAAAGAAATACTATCAGTAATTCATCGCCTTTGATCTTGGGAGAAACGCCGATGTGTAGACACGGGTAGGGTTTGTCGCAATTTAAAAAATGTGGCAACAAAATAAAATTTAAACATACGGAAGAAGTCAGCCCTGAGCCGCGCTGCTGCAATACTAACATTGTAATGTAAGCAATGCAGGAGCGCGCTTCCCGCGTCTCACCTCGCACGATTGCCCCGTCTAGACTGCTTCGTCGAACGACTATGATTTAATAGACTGTGCTACTACTTAGTAGGTATAAAATGTCATCACAAAGTTCATTTTTTAATCTGGTACGGATATGGTACAAGCCACTTAGGTTATCTATTGTATCCATACTCCTCAGTTGCTCCTTATTTTTTTTTTTTTAAAAGGCCTGTGTTTTATTTGTCCTCAGATAACCTAAACAGAATTATAGGCTACTATCAGGGGCTCCCAAACTTGTTTAGTCTACTGCCCACTTTGAGAATACATTATTTTTTAGCTCCCAGGCTCCCGTTTTCCACCTAGGTACTAAAACCACTATAATTTCAAACTAAATTAATTAATTATTGTGAGCTAGTGATCCAAAAGTAATGATAATCAATAATAAACACAATGAATAAAATCAAAAACTAAATTTATTTCTCAACATAGTCTCCTAGCAAGTCTATACATTTAGTCCATCTCTTTTCTAAACCTAAAATTCCCTTAGAAAAAAAATCTTTATCTTGACTCTCAAAAAAGTCCTCAACCGCGGCCATCACGTCGCTATCATCGTCAAATTTCTTGCCCCGGAGGTGTTCCTTGAGTCGTGGAAAGAGATAGAAGTCACTGGGGGCTAGATCTGGTGAATAGGGGGGGTGTTCCACCAGCTCAAAGCCCGCTTCCTGAATGGCAGCCATGGCAATTGCAGCTTTGTGAACCGGTGCGTTGTCTTGATGGAACAGCACTCCAGCCCGCAGTTTTCCTCGCCTTTTCTCCTTAATAGCCTCCCGCAATCTTCTTATTTGTTCTGCATAGTAGGAGCCTGTAATAGTGGCCCCCTTTTCCAAGTAGTCCACCATGATTATTCCTTCAGCGTCCCAAAAAACAGACGCCATAACCTTCCCTGCTGAGCTTGACACTTTGAATTTCTTCGGCGTCGGTTCATCGGATCGTTTCCATGTCATCGATTGTTGTTTTGTTTCAGGATCAAAATGGTGGATCCAGGTTTCGTCCATGGTCACAAAACGTGACAAAAAATTATCCTTGTCTGCCTGGAACTTTTCGAGATTTGCTCTTGACATGTCGACTCGTTTCTTCTTTTGCTCGTCGTTTAACATTTTCGGTACCCAACGCGCGGAGACCTTTCTCATATGCAATTCGTTCACAAGGATTCTTTGAATGCTGCCATATGAGATCCCTGTGACCTCAGCTACATGCCTGATAGTCACTCTTCGATCTTCCAATACAACTTCTTCAACTTTTTTCACATTTTCTCCAGTGAGGGACGTCGATGGGCGCCCTTCGCGGTGTTCGTCTTCCGTCGATGTTCTTCCCAGCTTAAACTCCTTAGCCCAGCGTGCAACTGTGGAATATGGAGGAGAACAGTCCCCTAATGTTTCCACCAAGTCGCTGTGTATGTCTTTGGTAGACATTTTTTTCAAGCAGAGGTATTTAATGACAGCTCTGATTTCGTGTTTTTCCATTTTGATGTTCACTCCTTGACAGTCCGTATTCAAATGAATGTAGCTCCCGGGAATCGTGGCCTATTTATATGATTTTTTTTTCCTGAACTAGTGGGTAATTGAGCAAGTGACTGTAATTTTTTTGTATTTTTGTGTGCACTAGAAATAACTGATTATCATTACTTTTGGATCACCCCTCGTATATTAGCGAAGATTAAACATTCATTCTAAACTACATTAATTCTAGACTTTTACTATAACCAGCAATAGTTAACTTGAGACCTGAGGCCAGTAGGTCGTTTACAACTGACTCCAAGCTTCTACACAACGCCCCCATTTTTTTCTGAGTCTCTTACCGCCCCCCTTTAGGCCTGCAGCGTCCACAAGGGGGCGTTATCGCCCACTTTGGGAAACGCTGGGCTAGATCAAGCGCCGCAGGGCCCTACTAACCTAGACTTACTAACTATATTTACGCACCATGTTTATAATTATGTAGGTACATACATCCACACGTAGTCAGGATGTCGGTAATTTGTTAATGTTTTTTTTTTTTTTATAGGGCAGAGCCTTTATTAACAAAACTAAAATACAATGAGAACTACACTACGCTACATACCTAACTAACAACTACTTACACTAAGCACACCTGAATTATCCATAGACCAATGAAGGTCTACAGATAATCAAGATGTTCAAGCCCACTACCAATCGGAAGCGTACCCAGCATGCTGGCGGCATTACCACGCTGAATGGCAATGCTTATGCGTTGGGCCAAATAAACGCCACTTTGGTCACGCGTCGCATCGACCAAGCGTTCGGAAAGGCTTTATAATGTTTATAGTGGGTATATCTATGTAGTTTCTGTCACGTCACAAGGCTAGTTAAAAGTCCCTTATTTGTTTACCTATCTTTATCCATTAAAGGAAAGGTTTTCTAAAATATTTGTAATTCATTAAAATCACAACCATACTTTCGTTTGAATGACTATGACATTGAACATACCTATACGAAAGCGGTAAAGTACCTATACGAAATTATCCTTGTTAGTAACCTAATTTCCTTAAATAAAAAGTATTAAACTAAAAGTGCTACGTTTTCTTAAAAATTTATGTAGAATATATTAACTTGTTATAAACAGAATATCAAATAATTACTAATCAGAACTATTTCTAATAGTAATAACCTATACCTACATAGCTTCTTGATTTTGAAGACTTAATGTCTTTTTCTGTAATAATAGCTCGTATTTTTTTTAATATTATAGTTTTACATTTGACCGCCATCTCGCCTGATTGAAATAGATATTTCTATTTTGTATTTCGAAAGTACATTGAATGGTATCTACGAATGTAATGTATGTCGTTTATTTACTGATTTTCTATGACCACCTTACAACTCCAACATCAGACCCTGGTTACCATTTAGCACCAAACTACTCGACAAGACAATGAAAACGAGTCCAAACTCGGTGAGACCATGTCGTATAGTTACTGAGACCCTACGACCACCTTCCAGCTCTATCATCAGACCCTGGTTACCATCCAGCACCAAAGTATTCGTTAACACGAATCAAACGAGCCGAAACTCGACAGAGCTGTCGTTTAATTACTGATTTCCTATGGTCACCTAAGGTCGTTACTTTCGTACGTAGTTCGTATTTCACTCGTAAGTTAGTTCTATTCACACGACTATCTTAAAACCTACACAATTACCTTGTGTCATCAATTTTGATTGTTATAATATTCGTTTTACAGACACTGTAGGTCCGTTCCTAGGTCCGTAGGTCATTTCCTATTAGCTGATGCATTTCTAGATGGCCATGGCATGATGCCGAGGCCACGCTCTTTCAGCATTTGCCATTGGCTGACGGATTTCTAAATGGCCAATAGCCATGGTCCCGAGTTTACCCGAAGATTTCTTATCATCCCCGAGCGTGACGCTAGAATCCAATTCACAGCCCACGAAATATCTGTCTAGGCGCGCCTAAAGAAGTTTTCAGTTCAAAAAGTAATAAGTACTAATTTCTGATTTATTCCTTTGTATTCACCCAATTACCGATATGGATGCCAAATTTGAATTTTCTAGATCATCTGGAACTGGGTTATATTATATCTTTATGATTTGTGATCTACGGATCAGTCAGTGTTAATAATGACGATTTTAGGATGTGTCTAGATAACAATAACATTGTAGTTATTGATGAATTTCTTGTTTCATTCTCAATTAGAAATCAAACAACTCGAGTCACGATTACCACCATACTCAAGGGAAGATTGCCACCATAGTTTTCTGTATAAACTAAAGATAGCCTTAGCACAAGCCACTGTGCCACTGTTCACAGCTTTTCCCTCTGCGTCGCTAGCGTCAGATCTCTTGTAAGTGTATGGTTACTTTTAAACGCAAGGAGTTTCGTTTATCGATCGATATAAAACTCCGGTTTCGTGTCTCGTCGCTCAATCGTTTAAGCTCTTGGAGCTCTTGGACATCAAGCAAATCGGAATCAAAATCAAATCGAGATGGGGTTATGTTATGATCTCAATCTGCGTTATTGTGTAAGTGTAACAAAATAACGATCGCCAGACCACAAAACAATCAGTGTTCAGAAGTCAATCTTCATGCGTTTGAGCGATGCTCACACAGACATCGTTCACGAACACATCTCAGAAAGGTTTGCTGCCATTCTCGTGAAACATGCGTTTTGTGAGGGTTTTTGTGGAAAGGTAAAGAAAAAAATCAACCCATAGAATCCCCACTGCTTGGGGCATGGGTCTCAAAACCAAGTAGAAAAGTTTTGACAAAAGACTACCACGCTAGCGATTGTCGTAAGGCTGTGTCTTATGAACCGTGATAGTTTTATTAGTTTTGGTAATAAAACCGCAAGTACGAGCGACCAGCAGCGGTGATCATGAATACTACCTAGGCGAATGCCTGCTCACCGGCCGGCGCGCAGCGTTGAGGGCCACTCGTGACGTCACAGCTCATAGCGCGATCAAACGTTGCGCGCGTTTGTAAATAATTTCGAAGAAGATGCGCACTTTCATTGTTATTATCTCGGCTATCTTTACAAATATCAAAAAAAGAAAGATGCAGATGTTCTTGTGTTGTCACCTGTATTCGTTTGTAGTATATTTCACTATAGTATTGTATTTAATACTGAGATTTGAGTCTAAATATGTGTCATATAAAAGAACAAGTATTTGATTATTTAAAGAAATGGGTATGACTGATAAAATTTAGTGTAGAGGGCGCCGGTGGGACACCATTCACTACTACCCGCCATCTCAAAAGAGTTTTAGAGGGGTTGGCGGCGTTGGCGCTATAAGTAGGTAGATGGAGCTAAGCCGTTGAAGATTTCATTCCTTTTTGAAATTTTTTATGAGAAAGATCTAACATTTGTCGATATAAATTCTCACATTTATTTAATTGGTTTTCTTTTACTCAGTTGATAACACGTGTATGTTCTCTTCTAGATTTTACGTTCATGTTCATGGTGTATGTAGAAAAAACATTAGTCAGGTTGTTTGGGTAGATGATTTTTTGTATTTTGGCAATTGGGTCGGCTTATAGAAGATTCAGTTGTCGTTCTGAATATTCATTGTTTTGATGTCTTCACTGGTACGAATATACCTAGGTATCACGTTTTGCTTATTATGGTATAACGTATAACACGTTATTTAGTTTTGATCGTAGATTGAAAATATTGAAATGTATGGCTAAACTACAACTAATGTGGCGAAAACGTTAAGTATTAACCCTTGGTATACGAGGTGACTAAAAAGGCCTTCGCATACGAGGTGGGGTATGACATACCCCACCGAAAGATGTCATAAAACAAGTATGTTTCAATTATTTTAGCGTTTCATTTATGAAATAATATTTATACATTGTAATCAACAGGTTTAAGTAACAAATCGAAGTAATTCTTTATTTTTATAAATTTTATCAATAAAAGAATAGAAACGTAACTATTTCGAGTTTTAAGAATAAAATATATCTGACTTTGTCAGTTGAGACATTGATTCTCTCTATAAATTGATATTTGTATCAATTAATGTTATTATAAAACACTAAAACAAATAATAAAAGACGAAAAATCGTCAACTATGCTATACTATTTTTATAAAAATGCGCCAAACTTTGTGGAGTGGATGACGCACTTAACACGTAAGTTACTAGCACACAACTGTCACCCGACCAAAGTAATGGTGACAATCGACGTGGCCGTATCTCTAACTACTCGGAAAATGTACTCCCGCGCTCTCATAGTTTTCAAATAATTTCGAATTTTTCAGGACTGGGGTATGTCAAACCCCACCTAGTACACTGAGAGGGTTAAATAATATTGACTTCGACCAATTAGAAGTTTGCCAATCTGTTGAAGAAATCGTAATTTGAACTGGGGTTTGGATTTAAGTGATCTGTGCCGTAAAGCTGTCGTTGAACAACCTCGTCCTGGGGCATTCCATAGTGACTGGTGGGACTCCAGAATCCCTAATGTTTAGACCTATAACTTTGTATTTTGACCTAATTTAATGATCAAATAGACATTTTACAATAGATTTTGAACCGACTTATCAAACTTTTACCGAAAAAAGGAACTCATATGCAAATATTTAGTAATATTTAACGGTGTGACTGGTGGGACAGTAAAAAATACCTCACTTCCACCTTCTCAACTGTCAATCGAGATTTTAGCCTAAATACTATACTTAGCCGAATATCTTTTACTATGCTATGAAATTAATAATAAAAAAAAAAACCTTCAATAAAAACTAGCTATAGGTAACTTTAGTTTTTGCAAGAAAATATAAAAAGTACAAATTGTGACTGGTAGGACACAATTTTGTGACTGGCGAGGCGAGACAAGTACGAAATCGGTAAAAAATATACTCGCTTTTATGGTATATTCCAAGTTGTTTATTAATTAATAAACCAATATTATAGCGAATTAACAAATAAATACAATTTTTTAATAGTATAATTTGTTTATATGTCGATATGTTGATTTTCTTAAAGATTTTTCTATAAGAAAATCAACATAGTACGGTCTTATTCTAAATCAACACAATAGTTTTCAATAATGTCTTCTGTCTTCTCAATATGCTGTATTTTTTCTTTTCTCTCTTTGTTATTCTCTTCTCCATAGTCTGTCTGTCTCTCCCCGCTGAGTTCCAGTCAAGTTCTAGCAGTCTCATTAGTTTCACTCAAAGCTTTACCTCTATCTTGTTGTTTTTGATCATATTTTTTGTTTTCTAGTGCAGTCTTCCACTTATTTTCATCATCCTTCAACTTTTCTCCAGATTTCCTTTTTTTGCTCATCTTAAAAGCAAAAAAAGCAATGCCACTCAAAAAAACAGAAACGGCTAAACGCAGCTTAGAAACGTTTAGAACAATCCATATCAAGTTTTACAAAATTGTCCCTCCAGTCACTGTGACTGACTAGTGGGACAAAAATGAAAACCACCTGTTTCCCACCCATCAATCAACACATAGCACTAGAAAATTTTGCTAAACAGTTTAACAATCTATCAATTCTTACTTTCCAAAAAGCTCCCTTTAGTACAATGCATTTTGAGGCTACAAATACAACTTTTATATTATTTTGTGTGGTGGGACATTGCTTTAGAGTAAAATTCTTAGCTTTTCCGCTACATTTTTGGCCCAAATTAAAATGAAAGAGATTCTTATCACTCTCCAATGCCATTTGATTGAAAATGTTATCAAAATAGTCAAAAACAGTGGTTCCAATAGATAGATAGATAGATAGAAAACTCTTTATTGTGATACAAAAAATAAAATAAAAATTACATTGACAAACTTAAGAACTAGCATCACAAGTGGCGGCCTTATTGCTGAGAGCAATCTCTTCCAGGCAACCAACACAAGGAAAATAGCCTACATACAAAATACAGGCAGGGGGAGCGACGTTAATTTATATAATACTACTAAATAAATATTACTAAAATAAAATAATAAATATTAACTTATAAATATGCTACTACAACATTTAATACTAACATAAATACGAATAACAAATAAAAATACCAAGAAAAGTGAGGAATATTAGGAAGAATAGTGATTCAAAAACAGAACACAAAACAATTATTCCAACTAGTTTAAAAACAGCAGTGCTACAACTTACAATTTGCTAGTGTCGACAGTCTTGCATTGTGATAAATAAAAATCTTTTACTTTGCTCTTAAAAACGCTCAAGGACTGCGATTGTCTCACAGTATCGTAGTATCGTAGTAGTCTCCAATATCGTACTAAAATCACATGACTCGTTCACATCACATTTTTTTTTCACTGTGACAAGTATGTCACAGTGAAAAAATTACTGAAATCTTGATATTTTCGAATTGATTTTTACAGATCGTTAAATTTAATTCATTTACATGGCATTTTCACAACTATTAGTAGATTTTGATTTATTTAGGTATGTCCAGCACATTTAATTCTGACATGTTTAAAAAATACCTAATGTTTCGAACGCATTTCTTTATAGATAAATAAATATATACTCACAGACTCACACTATTAACCTATCCTTAATAACCTATATCTTTCATCACTTCGACCTTTCCGAAAAAAATCGGATTCTTAAAAACCGTTTGTTTTCAATATCTTCATTGTTATTGCTTAATGATTCAACGTAGGTACTACCATAAAATTCGCTTTAAAATTAACGATTTCTGCAAACTAGGAGAAATACAGGTTGGGCGGTTAATTGTGCCAGTATGATGGCTGGGAAATCGAGGGTAATAATGATGATCTTTGTATGCGTCACAGATATTGTCAGCAAATTAGGGCTAAAACTTCACAGGATCCGGTATAAAATGGTAAAAGGGGCATTCGCTTAACGGACATTCGACCTACAACGTTGGATCATTTAAAGTTTAAACAATGCCATGTTTTTTCTTGCTGTGCCTTTCACCGCTTCCTGTAGCCTTCTTGGGCCTTCTTTATACTACTGTGTAGTAATGAAGTAAATAGGTTTTTTTTTTGTGCAATCGTGTCGAAGCTAGAATATTTTACACAAATGAAAAAAAAACAATGTTTTAAGATAATTATTCATGTTAAGTCTATTAATTCAGATTTGGCACTATACGTTCTATCAATGGCGGACTATCGACCAATTATACGCAGTGTCATGATTTTCGCCACGACACTTGGAAATCACTCCATACGTCATTATAGTTTAAACATGTTTATTATTAAAGCCTGCAGACGCGATAACGTATAAATCTGTATTGATATCAAAAGCATATCTCTACATTTCACCATAACTAAAATACCTCCGTCGATTGTGACAATATACCATTAATTTATTGACACAGATGATTTCTGAAACACGTAAGGTAAACACGAGCTTTTTTAATTACTGTACATGTTATAATAATTTCACGGTCTTTCGTTGCTCCATCGGTGTTTTGCAATGCCGCGTACACGGCCGCGTTGGTAGTTGGTACCAAAAGAGTGCGGCAGCGCACAGGCGTCTAGTTGCGCGGGAGGGGCACCGCCGCGGTAGGTCGTCGAACCCGTCGCTTACTAAAATAACTAGCATCTAAACTCTCTTGCTTGATCATTTATTTATATGCTTTATTCGGTGCCTATGTTTGGCATGGTTGGACTTTGTGGTATGGGTCTGCAGATTTAACGTAGATTTTAATTTACACTGCCAAGGTATAGTGACCGACTACATGACTATTCCGGTTTAGTGAGGAAAGAGATTAATCATTAAACTATCTGCGTAAAGAGAGCTGTGCAATCATGATGCTACTTTTAGATAGTCCCATTTATTGCCTTACTGCTTGGGTGGGGACGACATGGTTATTGTCAAACATGTTTCTTTGCTTACGATCTAGTGCGTTTGTGGTCTCAATATTAACTGGTCACACTATCTATTACCTAAAATGTATTTAAAAAAATGATGCTAAAGGCTCGTTGGTAATAAATATGTAGACTATCGTCAAGCGTAAAAAACATCGCAACTATAGACTTACTAAACAGGCATCGGTTAATACTGTTGTTCTGGGTTTATCTACATATCAAAGTTTTATCAAAAGATAGAGAAGACTTGTTATCATTTAAAAATATCACTAGATTACATTATCCTTATCTTAAAAATGTCGTGTCAGGATTCCAGGATGTTAAAAAAACAACAAGACATCTACCTAGGTATAGTTACAACTAAATTCAATTGATTTGAAAGGTGTAGCTTTGGGTAAATCATAAACAGCTAATTTAAATTTGTATATTTATTGCTTATATATTAAGTTAATAAAGATCTCTTTTAAACCATGTTACGTATTTTGTTTTGAAAGTACAACTGAAAACTAGTAATCAGGGTTTTTTTTTTTAAATAAAATATCTGCTTTTATTATTTCCCTGCATCATAGTACCTAGTATTTGCACGAAATTAATCGATTTGCCTCAAAATAAAAAATATAAAAACTAAAAAGTTACTTTGCAACTGGCGAAGAATATCGATGAACATTATACAAAATCGACCTGTTTTAAACAGGAATGTAAAGCGTTTTAAAAGTTGACTTGTCTACCTGTCTCCGTGTATATCTCTCTGTATCCATCTGTGTCTGTGGCTATATTATAACGTATACACCTATTTTGATGAGGTTATTTTTTGTTTGACGTGATGGAGATTGTTTTAACGGTAAGCTGTGTCTGGGGTTATTTAATTTATTCGTTGTTGATGTTGGTTTTAAGAAACACATTTTTGATAGTTGCTTAACCTTTTGACTAAATTGCATTTCCGTGCCATGGACGCCAAGCGTAGGAAATAAGTCAAAATTAAAAAAAAAATGTGCTGTCACCATTTGACATCTAACACACAATGTTCTGGTATTGTCCGTTTTTTTGTCACCTATAGACGTCGTTGGCGTACAGGGCTCGCTAGCGCTTGTCAAGTATAGGTGACTCTGGCGTTCAAAATGTTAAAGGCGTGACAAGTTTCCGAACTCTGTCGTAGACTAATTTGGAACTAATCTGAGAGGATTTGTTTTTGGGAAAAAATATGTGCATAGTTTTCGAACTGGCGGTAATTTATGGTAAGTATCTTTACGAGCTCACTTCCCCATACATCATAAGGAGTAGTACGTAGTACCTACCTACCTACCCAGTTCCTGACTTTACTGTATTTGGGCAATGCCAAGTAGGCATCTATCTATTTCTGCACGTTTTTAAAAAGTCTCGCATAAAAACGTTCCTGTTTCAATTCAGCCAGATGTCAAGGTGTACCAGTGTTTCAAAACTATCTAAACTGGTGAATCTTGAAATTTTAAAATGTAGCTAGGTATATCGATGAGACGCCGTTCAATACAAACGTTTACGGGAAGAACTTTTCAAGATCGAAGATTACCTACCTATTCGTATTTCGTAATAAAGTACTTACCGACTATATTTGTTGGTTTGCGGCATTATGCATAGCTCCGAAAGGAATTGATCGAAAAACTGATGCTACAGACTACAGAGTTTTGTTAAATAATAATAAAATACATTATTGCATCATTTTCTATTTTACAGGTCAAATGCATAGAATATGTAGATATTAAACACTGAACCATTACGACTATACTATAAATCACAATTAAGTTCAGTATCCGTAGGTACCTACATACACGACACCTATACCTCATGATCGGTGTCCTGTGGTTTGGAAAATATTTCCTGCTAAGTGCATACTTATAGGTATGAGGGAGTAGTGGTCTATTTACATAGTATGTAATATCTTAAAGTACTGACAATTCAGAATTGAGCCACGAACTGAAAGCGTTGTACTGTACACCACCGCCCGCCACCGGCTCTTTTCACCTTGGATAGTTAGATATAGTTGTAGGTACGTATACAAACGAGTCGTGTCGGTCGAGCAAAGAGCGGGCGAACGACGACAACATGGCGCGGTCGGCTGCGGTACAGTTTACATAGCAGTTCACTGCGGGTCGAGGGGGACGGGCGGCGCGGTGCGGCGGGGCCGGCCGAGAAATCTGGCAACGCCGCATTCGCGCTTTGTACTTGTACGTGAGCTCCGAGTTCCGAGCGAATGCTTCGTATCTTTATTGTGTTGTACTGTGTTACTCGATGTAGATACGTATATTAGATTATCTAAATAATATGTATACCTACTCATACTTGATACATTCTGTTCGTTGGATGATTTTATATGCGAACTAAATGTATAATGTTGTCCTTCAAGAACGGTGGCGTAGTTACCAATTCATGAATGCTACGTTTGTTATCTTGTCATCGTTTATTTTTCCGTTTCTTACATTGAATTTATAGGTTTTGTTTCGTATTCAGTTAATAATAATAACGCCATCTTATACCTACGTAATTACGTGTACCAGACACGATCCAACAGTTTGACTCATTCAACGTTTTGATAATAAGAATTATGTAAGTAGGTACTGTACTGTACCAACCTATCCATTCCTATATAGGTAAATACACTAAATGTTGGTTTCTTTCCACACCGGATGCATGATTTTTTTACGTGTCGATGTCTTATAGAATAATGTAATCAGTATTTAAACACGAGTCGACTTACCTACCTATTCCACAATCTACAAGGTTACGCAAATCTAGTAATATGGGCGTTTTATACTCGTTATGAAAAAATATCACCAATGTTTAAGGCGAGAATAAATCGACGATCAATACTTTTTTACAGAAACATCACACTTGAAAAAATATACAGAACAACATATTTATTTCGCGTCCTTTTTGGCTTAGTAAGTACATACACTCCGTGACCCTGCTTTAATATTATTTATGGACAAATGGCGCAAAGGTAACCCCACGATTTTAGGTATATTTCTAAACTATAAATGACACTCATCGTTGATCGTGTTCGGTCAAAAAAGTGTTATACCTAGTTAGGGTGAAAGCGGGCTATTGTGTCCAACATTGATTTATAAGTAGCTGAAATATAAAACCAGACATAATTCCATTCAATCACGTGACGTGAATAACCATGATGGACTAGTCATTAGAACGTCCGATTTCATAATTGAGAGGTCGATGGTTCGAATCCCGATTGCATTTCTGATTATTTTTACAAGTGCATATAGGTTTTTCATCATCACTTGATCATGAAAGACACCTCTCGAGGGCACGTCATCCGCCAACCCACCCGTAATTTACCAGCGTAGTGGATTATATCCTTGACTCTCCTTGTCCCCGAGACCCAGCAGTTCAACATAAAGTAGGCTGTTTAGATATATAATATGCTACATACGTGACATACTTTAAAATTCTTGCGTTTACTCTTCTCACATGAACTTCTTTCTAAATCTTTAGGTTTCTGAAAATTATCATACCTATATGCAAAAGACTTGAAACATAAATACGGAATACATAAATTAGTTTATACTAACTTGACCATACTATTGTTATGATTTTATACCATACTTTCGAAAATTAGAGTAAAACAAACTACTTTACGTGATATCTAAAACATTCGCAGCTTTCTCTTCAGCAACTCCTAGTATCGGCATGTAAATTGTTATGACCAATTTGTATCGCCTCAACGTCGAAGAGAAAAATTAATTACATATTACATTGTTTTGCTCTTAACATAAAGTAAAAAGTAAATTTATTATTAGGATAATACCCCTACATACTGTGTATTTTACATAATATGTATTTATAATTTTTTAAGGACCTAATTTTGTATTATTTTTTCATTTTCATGTTCAGGATGTACCATGTGGCTGAAGGAAAGATTATTATTTTATTTGTAAACATTGGGTTTTCTATGTTTTTCAGTCCGATCTTAATCTCGTTGTTTCTTATAAGCTCAGTTTTGTTTTTACGTTTTTAGTACACTTTTTACGTCACAAATTTTTGTACCGAATTACTCACAACTTTGTCCGGTTCTTCAGGTAGACTTGAGTAACTTTGGAATATACAGCGAGAATAGCCTGATTATGACTATTTAAGTTTGACTCAACTAAAGTTGAACAGCTCAACTCAAAAATGAGCACAAAAACTTACACGGCGAGTTGTAGGTCTACCGCCTAACTCTCCTGTTTTCTGATGTGCTTTGGTTTGTGATGTCATCGGCCAATTTGATAACGCCGATGAAAGCAGACACTACATCTGCGTTAAGTTCCGCTGCATACGGAAAGCAGATGTACCTAGTTGTCTGCTTTCATCGGCGTTACCAAATTGGCAGATGACGTTACAAATCAAAGCATAGCAGGAGAGTTAGGCGGTAGACCTGCCAGTGACCAAATGCCAAAAGTGAAATTAACAAAAGTATTGGGTCATTCCATGAGAAACGCTACTCAAGGTGAAAAAATTAATTTCTTCTTTTTGCATTAAATTTGATGAAATTTGAAACAAAACATTCCAAATTATAACGTACTGAAACAGAGTTTAATATGTGTATGAGTAGATATGTATAAAAAGTTTTTTTTTTTTTTTTTATTATTACTACATTTTTGTAAAGAAGTTTGTGATTTAGCAGTTATATTACAGAAGACTTTTAGTAGTTACGTTTATTTGTCCCTCGTCTCTTTTTAAGAAACTTTTTAAGTTTTGATAACTCAAAATTCACTGTAATCATCTCTATTTGTATTTTTTTCAATTTGTAGTACCTAGAAGCTTAAAAAACACCCCATAAAATATTAATTTTCGTACTCGTAACACCCGAAACGAAACCGCGGTAACACCCGAAACAAATGATAATATAAAAAAATAATAGTAAAACATTGTTTGTGAAAATGATTATGTCATATATGGTTAGTAAATATTATACTTTAGCAGGCCTGAAAGTTTTAGGAATGGTTCCCTAAGAAAATTCGCAGATTTTTTTAAGAAATGTAAAAATACTCAGAACATAGAGAACAATTGTGTAACACCCGAAACGCACACTTTTCGACTTAAAAAGCCATGTTTCGATTTGCTAAACTATAATCATTTTACAATTTAGATAAAACAACTAAAAACGCATAGATTAAAACACTTTTATTGTTAAAATATTATTGCAAAGTATAAAAAAATATACTTTTGTTGTACGAATGTAACACCCGAAACGATGGAATGACCCTATTATGAAAAAAATAGCAAATTGCGACAGTAAATAACACTTTCAGTGACCAAGTTAAGATTGTGCTATGGAAAAAAAATTGCGTTGCTCGTCTGGGTTAATAAATAACGGTTTTTGGAAAATATTAACCAATATTACGCATTATTATTTGATAAATTTAAGCAGCTCTTTGTTCATAATTACAAACTTAACTGGTCACTTGAAAAACGTCGCTACTGTAGCATCCTGCTATACAACATAAATATGTTAATATGATTAAGTTTACTTTTGATCACCGAGCCATGTAAATTTGTGTTCTGTGTGTGGTAAAGCTACAATGACTAGACTTAAATATTAATTATAGTAGCCTGCTTGTGGTTGGAAGCTGCGAAATCTCTTTTTTTAAATTACTTGTCCAATGTTGATAGTCACCGGCTTTAGCTCTCTAACTCTCTATCAATGTCGTGATATAATTAGACATCTTTTTGTTTTTTGGATTTATCTTCTATGTACTTTGTAATTAGTACAATTATGGCAGGTGCGCGTCAATTTCGCCCTTAGATAGATTACGAAGTAATTCATGACCGAAAATCGTACTCTCGAAGTAGTAGTTAGGATATTCATGTTAGTAGGTATTTTCAAGCTTGTCTGCATATTGCTTTCTTTTTATATTTCATGTATTGTATATTTGTTTTCGCAATAAAGAGTTGATCCATCCTCTCAAACATCCACATTTTACCTACATGACATTCTGTTCATATTTAAACAGAATGTACCACCATACCAATTTAGTACAAGCCACATGATTGTGAACGTACCAAAATATTTTTCGTAGATTTCGAAATCAAAATCGAAATTCTACAATTGCTTGCGATAATTACCTAGGTTTCACAGCCAATTCCGAATAGGGATGGGAGGGGATTATAAATATCATGTATCGAATAAAAAATGAGAGTCGAGCTTTTTAACTGGAATAGTGCGTTGAGGTTAAGGATCTGTATTCTGTTAGCGAATCTGAACCGTATCCCGTCGCCAAAAGGTTCTCCGATATTATTCACAAAACATTGAGCGTCAAATGCCTTGCAAAATCATCGCAATAGTAGGGATTATGGGGCGTGTACTGGACATTATTTTATGTTACTTCTTAATAATATAGATTGTTTTACTCTTTATTATGTCAAAGTTTGAATGATTGTCACATCAGAATGACACTCAAATTATTATCTAAAAAAATTGAGTTGTTCTTAGGGACAAGTTCGAATAGTACTAGCGTAATATATTATGTACGATATTTAACATACTATAAAACATCCCTGTTACATAATATACTATATTATGTAATAACCACGCCATAAGTATAGCTGTAGCTTAGAGAGAAGTACATGGTACGGGCACTGAAGTGTTTGAGTGCGCTCGGTCGCAGCATGAACGCACCAGCAGCGATCGATGATCCCCGACCACCGCTGGTGTGAGGGCGAGGAGTGCGCAGTGAGGCACCGCGCATCCAGCCGCGCCTGCGCCCCAGCCGCCAACTCCCCACGTTATGTTTATTCATTTTATAAGTAAACGACTGGCGACTGCAGCCACCAGCTGTAGCCATCGCCACCACATTTTTTTATCACCTGAAGAATCTTCCACTTTTAGCTGATACTGAAAATGGAAATTGTTCAATGTCAAAGCGTGAAACGTTTTCAGTACTTAATGGATAAGAGGTATATTTTTTATCATTGAATGTTTTTATAAATGTTGTGTTTAATTTCGTACGCATGTAAGTGTATAGAGGTCTATGTTGCCACCACCTGATCAAAGGGATTAAGAGAATAAGCTATCTGGTTTTGATATTTACGACTCTTAAGCAGGTGGTTTATTAACTAATTTTCTTACAAAATGGTGGCACACCTCGCTCGCCTACTGAAGGTTGAATTTTTCCATGACGCTTTTCGTTTGTTAATATTTTTACATTCTGTTATAGTCTTGAAAAAACATAATAATGAGAAACTATATGCTATTTGTCATAACCATTGTAAAATACTATTTTCTTTTCGACTCTCTTCTGTGGTACGCCGCCTTGATGTTGTAATTTTACCTTTATCTCTTTTAAACTCTTAACTGTTTTAAACTTGGTGATATAGTTTCGTAATTTGAATCTCTTACTGTAAATAATATTTCAGTACTGGAAGATGCTCCCTATGCTTACAATATTAATTGCTAAATATATGTTGTATGTATTTTGTATGAAAAAAAAAACGACGAAAAGGAAATTAATAAAATTAAATCGTAAATCAAAACGTTCGTTTCATCTGCGCGATATTTTGTATGTGTTGTATGAACTTAATATAACTAACAATCAAATTTAATTTTTACTCAAGTTTTACCCTTAAAACATTCGAAAATAAAATAATCATAGTTTCTAGTTACTTACTGTTGAATATTCCAAACAATTAAACATTATGATCAATGACTCGTGGTCCCACTAATTTGACCCACTGGTGGGACAGTGTGTCGATTTAATGGGCTCGTGGTTCCACTGTTTGGTGGGACCATCAGTCAACGTAATGCAGTCGCTCGTGGTCCCACTGATTTGGTCATAAGGGCTATAACACAAATATTTTTGTGAAATGAACAGAAAAGTGGAATTTATTATTAAATTATTTTATTTTATTATTAAAGTTTTTCCGCCTAAGGGGGGGATCCAAAACAGGAATAAGCCGAAAATAAAAAGGCCAGCATAAAAACGTGAAGCAAAATATTTTTTTTTTTCTCAACAATGAACTTAATGAACAAAACTTAGAGTTTGTTCTCTTTAAACTTATTTTAATTTTTATCTTAACTTTTCTAAAAAGGCCAGTATCTCAAGGGGCCAGTACCTGAGGAACTCACTTTAATTCAAGTACGTATAATACAAGTCTACGTATAAATTTGATGCAGTGGGGCCACGAACCTACGATTTTAACTATGACTTGTAGTCCCACTAAGCAGTGGGACCACGAACCCATGATTTCAGGGATAGTGGGACCACGAGTAATAGTGGTACAATCCCAGTGGGACCACGAGTCGCAACCCAAACATTATACATCTAGCAAGGTTGACCAAATAGTCTGATCTTCGGCATTTCGCCTTCGAATATTGCTCGTATAATGTGTGAGGAGAGGAGTGGTTAGACTTGTGTTTACTGTCTCAGTGCCACTGGCTACATAATTTCAATGCTACGCCCACAGTTAAGTTTTAAATTTGGCAATGTCTCTAGCAAATAACTCGTCATATGAATAAGCTATATTCGCTCACCCCCTAGATTTTATTAACCTTTGTTTTGCTTCTTCTGTGATTTATTTTTCTTAGTCTTGATAAAAGGATCGATTTTACTAGAGATGTTCCCAATGCCAAAATCAACATAAGATTTTCTTTTAACCAATGTTAATAAAGATACATACAATCTTTAGGTTATTTCCCTAGCTCGAACCTACCAACTGCGCGCTACGACATTTTAACACTATGCTACAAAGTATTTCTATCTATATCTGCCGCGACACGATTCAGCTTCATAAGGTCAAGTAAATTGGTGAAGGGTGCATTGATATTTTGAATTTGTAAATTTGTAGTAAATGACTCATTAGCAAACTCGGTAAAAGTAAATGTTTTTATAGTGGTAGACTATGCAGTTTGCTAGGGGAGCTGCCACAACTTTGATAGTTGCTGTGCCGAACAGGAATGTGTGAATATGATGGGCAATGTTTCCAGAGAAATTACAGGGCAGAGAGACAATTCATGTTATGATGAGTAAAGTAAAAAAAGCAGCACTTACATTTTATGTTGACTAGCATTGCGTGGCACTGTGCTGCTTTGGTCAACCTCAGGCGTGTCCCTTACTATCAGGTTCGTGTCCTGCTCGTCCCGTTACTGTTAATTATAAAAAAACACCAATTCTACATTCGCGTACATATCTATTTGGTTGAACTTTAATACTGATGTACGTAGTCAACTTTTCAAGAACATAGAGGTACAAGTCGTTAGTTAATAGTAAAACATAATGTGTCTATAATTGATTACGGAAGGCATTATTACGATCAAAAGTTTTACTGGATTCGGCTGAATATATTATATTTCTATATGTACCTACTCTGTACGAGCTGAGTCAGCGCACCGCGGAAGATAGACAGGACAGGGTGTTGTAACATTATTATGCAATGCAAAAGTTGGTGGTTGATATTGGGCTTACGTGGGGTGAGGGCGAGGGGTATAAAGCACTCTGCATACTGTATGGCTCCTCCCACAACCTCGTTCTATCGACCTGCGCAACTCCTACGATCCACCCGTCGCCATCGCGGACTTGGGGACTGGTCCGACTCCCGACCAAATTATACCTACCTAAAGAACTTCGTAGTTTCTTCTATGCATGTTACACCAGAAACGAACGTATTTGATATACCCTTCTCTGAAGACCGGGCTTAATATTAGAAATCTTTCTTGAAGCTGTCATTCGAGGGTAGATTTAAAATTTTGACACATACTTTTAGAATATAGCTCTATTACATTTGGCAGTTAAAAAACTTATTATCGACACCGGTTTGTTTTCTTGACTGTTGGCATTATCAGAGCGATATAACGCTCTAATTGTTTCTCTGTTCGTCGTACTTTAACTATTTCTTCCGAATCTTACTAAGAAGGTAGTTTAAATGTTCACAAAATATGTGTTAAGATTATTAATTAACTAAGTACTCGAACTAAAGAAACAACAATAAAGTACATATTTACAAAGAACTCACAACAAATATGTCGATATTTCTTTCTATTAGCTTTATACGACAAAATCTAATCCACATGAGACTAAAACTTGATAGCTCTAATATTACGATTGGTGATCATTTTGTGCATAACAAGTATAAAAAACTAAAAATATCGAGAAGGTGGGGTTACGATTAGAATTTCAAAGCGAATTAAGTTCTGTCGTAATTCTAACCATGGTAGGTAGTACGGAACCATCTGTTTTTATAAATAAGGTTTTTGTGTCGCGTTTGACCGATTTATAATCAATATTTACAACAAGTCTTACTGACCTTTTTCAAAGCGAATAAATATTGATTTGATAAGTTTAGTCACCTAAAGACATTTTTAGATTAATTCGCCTTATCTCATAGATAAGATTAATACGTCGCTGTAATCATACCTATATGAAAAACCTTAACTTACGAGGAAAATAGATAAAGATGTGTTATTTGAATGGAAAACGATGCGCACTAAATACCAAGTGCTTGTCTCATTGAGGGGCGAACGGGCATAACACGAGCGTTGCCCAACGCGCAAAACAACAAATGGCAGCGTTTCTCGGTGAAAGTTGAAATACACGATGCGTTTTTGGAACACCAGGGCACCTACGTAAAATTGATTGCTCAAAAGAAATGACTCGACGACGAACGAGGTAGCTTGAAACTACTCGTTTTCCATTCGCATGTCAATGAACTCGTGACTCGCTATATTTGTATTTTGTTGTTATTTTGATTATTGTCTACAAAAATAACGATCCGTAATAACATTTGAATGTTGCAAGTTGCAATGGTATTAAGCCGCGGGAGCGTAGATTGCATTCAATTTACTGTTTAGTAACGGTAAGTTGGCCCCCTTATTGCAGACTCCATCCAACAGCAACGGTACTGTACTTGGATATAGAATGCTTGCTTTGAAACGTAGCAGGTTATAAATAAAGGGCACGTACACATTGTAATTTTTACTTTATCACAAAGTATCAAAACAACTTTTTTTTTGTAAGACAACACTTTGCTTCCATGCTTTTTATAAACAGATCAAATGTAAAGAAAATATGAAAAAAATAATGTTTATGACTATACGCGAGAAAGATTCTGATTTACCTAAGTTTATAAATGTTACTTTTATACCGCGAGCCGTTCAAGTTAAGCAAGTAGCGCCGTTCACGAGTATGATGGCAATGGCAGCCATTGCTTGCCTCGACGATTTGAAATTCAAAACTACATTTTGACTGAGTTTGAATATTTTTTTTTTAAGTACATAGGTACTACATAATAGTCGGTTCAGCTGATTTTAGTTATTATTGAATTTAAATGTTTATCTGTAAATGAAGTACTCGTTAGTAAATACATACTAGCACCTCAGCTTAATAGTTAGCTTAGTCAAGAGTTAAGTTACTAATCGGGTACTATAAAGTAATCATAGACCTTCAAAACGAATTAACAAAAAATGGCTATGTAGTTAATTTATACGCTGTAGAAGTAGGAGCGAGAGGTATACCAGCAAAATCTCTCTATAACCTGCTTAAAGACCTTGGATTGTCCAGAAGTGCAGTAAGTTCTATACTAGAACGAGTATCTAAAGCTGCACTAGTAGGATCATATCGGATTTGGCTGGGCAGGGAGAGAAATACGAGTAGTGAAGGTGAGTGTTGACGTACGTCAATATAAGGGGCCCCTTTTAAACCTACGCCCGAGTCACAAGTCTTGGGGTCTATTCGAAATTTCTCTCTCTGCCACACGATAGACCCGGCACCCGCACGGTGAATCCATGGAATGCTAAGAAGTTCGTCTCGTCTCTATAGGAGTATAGTAGAAATATAAAACATAAGTGCACATACCTATGTAGCAAATTCAAGAATAAAGAACATCTCGAAATTATTTGAGAAGTTAAGAAATACCGTAACATTTTGTTTTCAATTAAGTATTGGTAGTTCACTAATTATATTTCATTAGTTCATTACTAATGATGTAATTCCACGATCGTTATCTAAAAACCTTTCTTGAATCTTTAACAATTCATTTATTTGGCTATCGAAAACATGTTTTGTATCTAAGCACTATAGTCCGAGATCCCAGACGTCACCAATTTTCTGATGAATGAAATGTGGACGGTTGAGTAGAGTTAGTAAGTACTAAGAACACATGCTTACTCGCTAACTTGCTTAGACGGCCAATTTTGAGAAATGGGGTAATGAAGGTACATACAAACATTACTTATTTCACGTATTTTCTAATAAGTGATTTTCACGTATGTTGTAGGTTGTAGGCAACATCCTTAAAAACAAGGTCTCAATACTCCCAGACACTTTCCGTCAGGCGTTTTGCTTAACAACTCCAAAATAATAATTTAACTTCACTTAAATTCTCATGCTCCATTTGTAAATATGTTCGTCAGACAACTATTTTGTTGCTTTTTACCATAAGATATACCAATCTAAGGAGGCAATCATCCCCTAAACTCAACCATGTCCTATGGGTAAGAGCGGGAGACTGAGTGAGACATTTATTAGGAAATGTTGACTTAAAATTGAGTTTAGGGGAAAGCAAAACGGCCGACGGAAAGTGTCTGGGAGTATTGGGACCTTGTTTTTAACGATATTGCCTATAACATACGTGAAAATCACTTATTAGAAAATACGTGAAGTAAGTACCTAATGTTTGTATGTACCTTCATTACCCCATATCTCAAAATTGGCCGTCTAAGCAAGTTAGCGAGGAAGCATTTGTTCTTAGTACTTACTAACTCTACTCAATCGTCCACATTTCATTCATCAGAAAATAGGTGACGTCTGGGAGCTCTGGGATCTTACTCTACTACCTACCTATTTGTTTGTCGAAAACATCTCGGTATCGAGTCTTGAACTATCTGTATAGTAATGCCGTTAGCCATTTGTGTAAACAAGTTCATCGTTTTAAAGTTTTAATTAGTCTACAGTTATTACATATCTAAGAATAAGTATGTATCTTAGTCGATGACATTATTATATTTTTACTAAATTGGGGTTGGTCATCAATACCTATTTGTTCAGTTTGAATAGAACAAGCAGATCTTGCAGTCTATTGCAATCTTGAATATTAGGTTAAATGATCAATAATCGCAAATATAGTACTTATACCTACTCAGGCCACGATTACGCCTTTTCTGACCATGAACTATGTAAAGATATGTAGGTATGTATAGAAACTTCTTTGTTACGACTTCACGGCTTCATAGAAATAGAATAGGTATCTGTTCAATTCAGGTTTCATCACTACAATGCTATCAATAATATGAATAATTGTTCAGAGAGTGGATGACGTCATACTTCAGTGAGACTACAAAGCCCGTGTTTACCTCGTTCCCTTCGCCTTGCGATAAAATATAATATAACCAACCGCCTGGGTATTCTAGCGAGCAGTCGAACGAGTGCGGCCCAGCCAGTGGCGCCCTAACCCCTCCCGGCCCCCTCGGGTACCCCTCTTGGCCCGGCAGCCTGTCAAGCCACCTCGAACCTCTCGGCTCGAACACACGCGCAGTTTGCTCAGTCGAGTTTCACACGGAAACCGGGTGCGGTGAGCGCGGCCATGTTGTAAGACTAGAGAGAGAGCTGGCAACGCCGCACTCGCTACTCTCGCAACAGACACATCGACCGATTTAATCGGCGCTCGGCGTACCTACCTAACTATTGTGTGCGGTGTGCCGATGCCGTTGAATTTTCTCGTCATTCTCTGATAATAAAAATTGGGTACGAACTGGGTTTTTAATTATAAAAACAAAAACAAAGTAAATGTCTATGAGATACATCAAATAGAAATTTTATACATAGGTGGGTTTTATGGAGAAAATACGTACTGAAAATATTGGTTCTTATATCAGTATACTGGTACTTCTAATTCACACACACCTCGTCATGTTTGTAACTAAAGGTAGGTAAGAGCTGTTTCATTGATTTTATTTGGTAGGTAGAGGTAGTATTTGTAACGACTTGGTTGCTTCCTGTTTCACTTGGGGCTTCGCCCGTTCCGCTCGGCCTCCAGTTACAGAAATCGCATTGCCAAGTGTATGCTGTGACGACGCCGACGTGACGTACTTGTTAAGACCCTTAGTTTATCCCCCCCAAACTTCTCGACCCTTCGTTATTTATGCCTATAGTGAATCTGATAGGAGCATATTATCGTTATGTTGAAAAATCTATGCGTGATCCGTCAAAAATATACCTACTTCAAAGCTAGTTTACAAATAAATGCTTTATCACAACAAGACAGGTACATGCGGAGAAGACATTTAATGCGAAATTTGACGTATGGGCATTGTTAATATTAACCATCTAGGTCACCTTGTATAAAATTAACTGCCTAAATACCTAATATTAGTATTGGGATAAGTTAATGTTAACATGTAATGGACGCTAATATCCATTCCATTACTAACGTTTTTAAACCAATTAATGTAAAAATCTGGTTGTTTTAATTGTACATATTATTTAATATACCTAATTTATAATGCTCACACGCGTCATCGAAGTCGATGTGAACGTAAACAGTATTTTTTTTCTTTATATTTGTAGGAGAGCAAGAATTTCTAGAATCAGTCATAATTTTTAATTAAACAGGCCTTTACTCTCTCCTTGCGAGAGAAGGCCTAGAGTTCCAGCAGTAGGAACATTTAGTGAGTTGTTTATGATGCTGATTTAAACAGGACTACGCAGTTAACCATGAAAGACATTGAGCTAGGTACTCATAAACTTAAGCAACCCTCCAATCCATATACATATTTTTACTATATTTTTGTACCTATATAAAACAACCCTGAAATCACGAAAATAAAACAGTTTCTTCAGAAAAATTACCTACAACGAAAACGACAAAATGTACATTTTCTAAATCTTGTGATATCTTTGTTTTGTTTGTGGTTTTATTGTTTTCAAACAAATACTACTAAGACCTCATATATCCAAGTAGTAAAATATGTATCATTCTGACATAGCCTTTAAGAAGTATAAAAGTTTAGAAATACCAAGAAAACCCTGGATTATCTTTCTTTCTTCTCTATTTCTAAACCTTTTCACGATAGGTATTTACAGAATACAGGTACCTAACATACAGAAGACAGGTAGTGTAGTGGTAGGACTCTTGGCAGAGTCCGCCTGGGGAAGGACCACACCTTTGCCAGTTATTCTACCAAGCAGTAATGTGCAAACATTACTGTGTTCCGGTTTGAAGGGCAATGTTTCCAGAGAAATTACAGGGCTTAGAGATATAACAACTTAGATCTCTGGGTGACGAGCGCAGTGCAGTGCTAGGTAATGATTTGGACTCTTCATGTTCCAATAGCTGCGTGTCATTGTGCTGTTATATGGCAGGTATGTTGCTTACCATCAGGCACATGTCTTGCTCGTCTCGTCACTCTTTATTTAAAAAAAAAGGTATAATATACAGAAAACACGTGGACAGTGGTTCCCTTCAAATAAGACATATTTGGTGTTTACATTTTTTTAAGGTCAGAGTGGCCAGAAGAACTGTTCGCATGGCTGAAGGTAGCAACATGCCTGCCCATAACAGCACAGTGACACGCAGCTATTGGAACATGATAGTCCATCTCATTACCTAGCACTGCACTGTGCTCGTCGTCACCCAGATATATAAGATATTTTGTTTCTATACCCTGTAATTTCACTTAAAACATTGCCCTTCAAAACAGAACACTGATCTTTTCCGAATTTATTGCACTTAAATTTAAAAACAAACAGACACATATATGTACATACACATTGCACATAGCGCAGCTTTATGCTCACAACTGGAAAAGCTCTGCATTAAACGGTGGTGTTATATTATATAAGGGGCTCCCAACCTTTTTACTAGCCTTGTGTGCGTAACTTCGCAACTATGTTTAGAAGACGCATGCATAAAGTAATAAAAATTGATAGCTTACTTTGGAAACTACGTGGGTTAAACTGGAGGACATGGCCATCTAAAAATGCGTTAGCATTTGGGAATTATGGGAATCATTCCCGAGCGTGCCGCAAGAATTCAATTCACAGCCAAAAAAAGATTTCACTTCAAAAATATGTACATGACTGTTTAAGTTTTAATATTACATAACAAAACAAATAGCTCACTTAGTAGCAATATCCCTTATATCGTTACGCAATCAGTTCGCTAGCCGGTTTCTTAAACCTAAATTGTATAATAATTATGTATTTATAGTAAAAGACTTTCATGTTAAGTAACTTTTGAGACCTGAGATTTGTCCTAGTTGAGAAACCCTGTTTTAGAGAAATAATCACTAGGCAGTCCTCATTCGCTATCTCTACTGGAAACATTGACGGTGTTCCCAAATGGAAATAATGCCCTATTAAACCCTAACAATGTCCAGAATAGAATAAACCGTGTGCTTTTTTTGAAATACAAAAGTTTAATATTATTCTTTTGTTATTTTCTCTTCTTTAGACAAGCTCTTTGGTACCTGGTTCGTTTTTTTGTAATCGAAACAGATGAATAGAGGAGTAATAGAAGGGGGTCTTAATGTAAATTATGTGTAGTAAAACGTACAGATGATAGTGTGATATACATACTGTTTTACGACGGACATTACCCAGAACACTAGTAAGGTGTTGTCCCGTCCCCAAAAGAGATATTATGTTATTTTCATTATTCGAAATTAACAATACTTGTTACAATGAAGTTAATTCTGATTGTTAAACACACTTCTTTGAGACCGAAAACCATTTCTGTTTACACACGTTTTGATTTTTTTGATTATTATCAACCCTGAAATTTCATATTAAAAATCGTTCACAATGGCACGACCCTTTTGAATTATAGTTCAGGTTTTCTGAACAACCTAAGCATCGTAACGTACTACGTAACTAAGTAACGTACAGAGTTCGTATCCTGTAATTGTCGGAACAGAAACATGTTCAATTTTGTTGTTTGGGGACGGGATTCAAACTGACCAATGAGTAAAACACGTTTGATACTGGCATAATTTGATTGTTAGATTTAGTATCGAATCGTAAGTCAAGTTATAACAACGACAATTGCTTTTCGTGTTTACTATTTGTCATCCTGTCGGGCTTGATTCTTGATAACCAAAAACCGAAACACAAACGCTCGCCTGACTTGACCAGCGATTGTGTAGAGTCGCAGGTAATCTTGAGATCAAGTTGCACCAGTAAACACGTGGCTTTTTTGCCAACGACTGCTGAGGATTCTTTCTCAGTGTTCGTAATCAGGGGTAATATGTTTATTTTTAAATTGACTAAACCTATCCACAAATGCACAGAATCGTCTAATGCTAGCGCCGCGGTCTCATTCTTGATGACCATTAATAATCAAAAAGCAAACATACCCAATGTATGTTTGCTTTTTGATAGCTTGAAATACGTATACGCAGAATCGCATCCAGTTTCTGGGTATTCGATTTGATATAATACGAGATGTATTTATTCGTTTTGATTATTTATGTATTAACTGTTGGGAATTTAGGCCCTGACCAGCTTCACAAGTGGGGTCATTTTGGAAATGATCCATCGACTTCCAGGCGATTTCGCGATGCTAGGTCCATTATTTAATTCCATTCTTTTGCTAAGTAGATAGTCGCGCTATTTTATCAAAATTATTTTGGCTGCAATAAGATCAAGGTTTTTGTGCTTCAGTGACAGTCGAGCTAGGATAGTTTTATTGAATGAGGTTATATTTTGTGAGCTAGTAATTCATTCTGCACTATTCTTAGTCCTAGTTTTCGTGTCTTTTTAATGTATGTTTAACTAGAACTTTGTTAATTGTTTTAAGTACTTGTTTTGTAGCAATTTTATGACTGCACCAGATCGTTAGATATTCTTCATACCTGTAATACTAGTGCCGTGTATCTTCAGAATGTCTTGTGTTATGACTATGAGCACTGTTAGCTTTCTGTGACAGTAGAATTTTTGACATATTATTATTGTTACATTTTTTACATTCTTACTCGTAGGAACGCATGGTTATTGTTTACTACAAACATACTATCATCTACCGCCATAGACTACGCTATTAGGTTATTGTTAGAATATGTCAAGCTTAATCTCCCAGAATGTAGTTAACTCAATCTGCATGGAAACGCTGCTCATGATATAAATAATCAACAAAAAAATGATCATATTTTGTTTCTATTGCGGATCCAACGTACGTGGCATGATATAGTGTCCATTATGCTGTGCACTCACTGTAAACTTATTAGGCTGGACTAAAAGAATAGCCTTAGTATGAATACGTCTACCAAGACTTAATTTTCTAAACAAATCATTTCTAGCGTTATCCGATGATAACTTTGAAGTATTCATAACTATCCAGTTGTAGTTATGTATTTTGATTTTACGTATCAGTTAGGGTTGTCTTCAAATTAGTTCAGTTTAGTGATTGGTGCTACAGAATCGACACTAGTGACTATTACGTAATCGTTCAATAGTTATATCTAGCAGTTGGGTATGACAGTGGATATCTCCCGCAGCTATGGCCGAGTCCAGAATGTCAAACTACTGGCGCGAGCAGAGAGCGCACCCGTGGGCGCCGCCGGAGCCAGCGGGGTGTGCGCGACGGTGGCCTTCATGGACATCAAGTCGGCGTCGAAGGCCCACAATGCCGAGCATGTGGTGGAGGAACGTACGCTCACCACGGAGTACTACGAGCCGGCGGCCATTCCCGCGACGGCGGGCGCGCCCTCGGCTGGGTCCTCGCCCGCCGGCTCGGGCTACTCCGGGTCCTCGTCCTCCGTGAACTCCGCGCCCGCGCCCTCCACCGCCTCGCGCTACCATCTCTCGTGAGTATTGCCGCGCCTATCTACACTATCATCGTATCATAAGCGCAGTACTGATCTTCTATCTGTGGTTTCTCCATAAATTGTGCTTCTGAGTAAACAGTGAGTTGTGACGTGTCAAACGTTATCGAATATGTTCGTAGATTTTTAAGAACCCATGGTAGATGGCATCTTATGCTTGCCAATCTTTGGAATAGCGCCTAAAGTGCAAAGACCTACTCCTGAACTTACAAACTACCTTACGCACATACGTACAGTAAACTATATTCCCCGGTATAGGTACTGAATGTTCATCAAAGACACTTGCCGGTTTCAGTATGATTTTTATAGTAAAATAAATGTATGGGATTTAACCCGCGAGATCGCATTATTTGTCCTTATACTGCAGCGTACAGTCTGGTTTAGTTAGTATAATCCATATTACACAGAAGCAATAGAGGTGTCTCTTTAATTCCGAAATAAATTACTGTGCCACCAGCAGCACAATTTACGTGTGTATTGTAATTCAAATGACCAGGTTTATCTTTTATTGATCGCGCGAAGCGAATTCTTCATCTTGGTGCGTTCGATTATGCAGGCTATGTCAGGTCAGGTAGACGTTTATGATTGTATGTATTCAGTAGTTCATAAATATTGCAAATGCGTGCCATTTAAATAATACTGTAGGTATTTATTCAGAAGTCATGTCGTCTTTGCCGTTCTGAAGTTTTGATGTCTTTAGCACGGTCTCATAAATTACAGTACATACCTACCTTATTGCTTTTTTGTAGTATTTTTTTGTTTGAAGATACATAGTTTTAAAAGATTATTTTTTACATCTTTCTAATGCTCAATTAGGTATTATGTATCAATTTATATGTACAAGAAAGCTACAAATACTCATGCTAGGTTATAAAAGTGTACCAATAGTCTGTGAATAGTTCAAAACAAAAAAGACTTGCGAGCTCTTGTCAGTCATATATATTTAGTAGGTACTTTGAATGAAGGAAGTTACCTACCTAATTAATTTTCTGCTGCCATGATACGATGATATTTTAACGCTTCTTGGTGTTTAATCCTTTGTGCAAACAAGCATGTCCCGTACACCCCGCGGTGCCGCCGCCGCCTTAGCAGTGACACTTCAACACGTCAGATATTATGGATTGCAGTGATTCCATTGGATTGCAGTGTGGATAATTAATAGTGCCTAGTGTTAGAAAATGTGACAGTGATATAAATTTGTGATGGAATGCAGTGAAACACGAATCAAAATGTGGTGCAAGCTACTACCGTTGGAGAAATCACTGCGGCTGGCGGCGGCCCCACAATTTTTGATCTGCACCTTGTTATTAACTCTTTGTGTGTGTCACTTAAGCACGTTAATTTTAATTGTAGTACCTACTGTGAAATATCACGGGCTTATTTCAAAGATACCTACCTGTGTTAGATGACGACTTACTTTGTTTGTCATATTTCAATGTCATTTTGCGGTGCTGGTTTGTGTCTTAGTGATCGAATAGAACATTATATTTATTCATTCGTAAGCATAGATTAATAATGCCTAGATCGATAATCTTCAAATAAACTCTCCATCTTAAGTGAGGTAAAACGCAGATTGATGTTGCCGTGAAGTAATTAATGTACTGAAAGTTCGCCAAACAAAACTTTAATGGTCGTGGTCACACAAACCGTCATAATGTTTTTAAACGCCGGAGACGCATGCACTAGCGCTTGACCTTGACAACTGATGGTAGTTTCGAACTTACTAAGCCACTGGTTCACTGGTGGTAACTTACTGGTTCACTATGGTTAGTTTGTTTCTCTTTTCTTGCGCGGACCCGGTTTTTAGGCGTTATTATTCTATGTTCGTAAGTAAGTATTTCATATTGAAAATTAACGATACAATCACAGTCTGTATGAGTGTTTAATATTATAATTTCCATTCGTCTAGATGCAACGTACAGGGTAGAACCAAATACTTTTTTACTATGTTTTGTTCAAAAAGAGCGTTTAGGCCATAAATACTAGAGATAAACTAGCGTCAGTTAGGCAATAACCAAACCACGAATAAGTTTTTACATGTTTACTACTTACATATTTACTATCCCAAATTAATATAATAAATAATGATTAGTGGACAATTCACACAACACAATTTCACCCCAAACTAAGCAAAGCTTGTGATTTGGCGGCCAGATAGCTGATATAATACTTATATTATATAGTTGTAAATACAAACTTATAATACATTATGGGCAATTTGCTAATTTCACAGTGGATTCGTAGCCCAGTAATATTAGGTAAAAAAGGGGTCAACCTCGGAATGAAAAATAATAAGCTGTAAATTAGTATTTTAAACCTTTGTCTTGTCGTCCTAAATGTGGTCTCAAAGGTCACAAATGCTATTGTGCCTCCATCTTAAGATATTGAAGGTAATGATTTTTGGTGGTTTATTTATTGAACAGTTTGGGGTAATAGATCTTCACATGAACTAAGTACTAATTCTAGTAGGTATAATTTGATACGTTCCGTGTTCATGTAAACTACGGAACGAATCAAATTATATCTAATATTTGTATGATTTCAATTAAATACCTTCGTAGATTATACGGTTTTTGTTTCTGTCAAATATTGTGTCAATAAATAGTAGGTATTTCGAACTCATTGAATCGTAAAAGTAGTAGAAGAAATATGTCAATTTAAATTTGCAATTGAATAAAAAAATAAAGTGGCCAAGTGCGAGTTGGACTCGCCCATGAAGGGTTCCGTTGCAGCAAGTAACATAATATACATAGTACACATAGTTCGTGTAGTTCGTTGTAACTTTGATCGAAGTTTCAATAATAGTGTATTTATGACGAACTAAAATAAAAGTACTCATCAGATCGAGTTCAAACTAATTTTCGTTGGTAGATTACATGGTAATGTACATCATATATTTTTTTTAGATTTTTCTTTCTCTTACTTTAGAAGTTAGAGGGGGGACGACACACATTTTACCACTTTGGAAGTGTCTCTCGCGCAAATTATTCAGTGTAGACGAAAATGATTTTAGAAACCTCAACATCATTTTTGAAGACCTATCGATAGACACCCCACACGTGTAGGCTTGACGAAAAAAATATTTTTGAGTTTCAGTTCTCAGTATGGGGGGCAACCCTAATTTTTATTTTTTTTTTATTTTTTTTGTTCAAATCTTGATGCGGTTCACAGAATACATCTACTTACCAAGTTTCAACAGTGTAGTTCTCATAGTTTCGGCAAAAAGTGGCTGTGACATACGGACGGACAGACAGACAGACAGACAGACATGACGAATCTATAAGGGTTCCGTTTTTACGTTTTACGGAACCCTAAAAATGTAGATTTAATTATGGACTAATTGAGAAGTTTCTCTTGAGTGAGGAACCCCCTTGGTTTAAAGATAAACAAACTGCTAGCTGTCCGTAAAAATAGGAGGGTGTCTACATAACTAGGAGTTCTGTTTTTTTTTAACTTGTTTACATTTGGCTGTTGAGGTATTGAGGCCTTATATTCGAAGCTGTTCGTATAGGGTCATTCCATCGTTTCTGGTGGTACATTCGTACGACAAGTCTAATTTTTTTGTAGTTTGCAATAATATTTTAACAATGAAAGTGTTCTATTCTCTACGTTTCTAGTTGTTTTATCTGAAATGTTAAATTATTACAGTTAAGCATATCAAAGAGATAACTATTATGAATACTGCGTTATCGTAACTTAAAAGTTTCTTAAACAAGACGAGGGACAAATAAACATTAACTTCAAAAAGTCTTCTGTCATATCCATGCTAAATCGCGAACTTCTTTAAAAAAATGTAGGAATTAAAAAAACAAATCCTTTTTAAACATATCTACTTATCTACTTACTCATAAATATAATGTAGGTACTCTGTTTCGTTCAAACCAAATATTTTTTTACTTATTTTTAACATTTAACAATATTCGATTTTGGCGTTATACTGTCAAAAAACCTTAGAAAATAATAATAATTGCATTCTTCAATCAATAGACATAGTTATATTGACATATAAAAAAAGTTGTGACACCTGAACACGTTTCGGGTGTTACAGTTTTCAATCAAGAAAAAAATATATTATATCAAATTAATTTCATACCCAGATTAGTTTATTAGTTAGTATTTTGAATTATTACAGTCCACGACCTTACTTTTACTAAATATCACTACCTTAATCAATCTGGAAGATATAATAATAAAACTATTACTTGATTTTTCGTTTCGGGTGTTACATTGGCCAAGTAATAAGAAAACATACTTACATCGTGATAAATAGGTTTTTTTTTCGGGACTGTGACGCAATGACTGTCCACCAACACTACGATAAATTACCTGAAATCGCAACGTGGCAAAATAGCTGATAAATCGACAGTTATATTTTAATTCATATCCGCAATAGTTAGAGGCTCAATGCTCATTCAGCCAGTTCACTTAAGTAAGTACAGACTTTAAAGTCTAATTAATTTAAAAATTACGCGTTTCTTCTAGATTTTTTTGCAGCACGTTATAATTTGGAATGTTTTCTTTCAAACTTTATCAAATTTAATGTCAAAAGAAGATATTTATATTTTCACCTTCACAACTCTGAAACCAGTCATTTAATTTCTTAGAAGAACTTATTCGCGGCTTAATAAAGTTATTTCAACATTATATACTTATTTACCTATTAAAAATCGAGTCGCTTACAGGACAGACGAACCGCGAAACAAAATGAATATAAATCAGTCTAACCGGATTTTGACGTCGCACAGAGGGGTATTTGAGACATCTAGCTGGCCAAAATTATTTATCGCTCTTAATCAATTAGAAATGGTTCAGTATCTCATAAAACCTTAAATACAAGTGTATAATTTTCAAATAGATCACTTTTATATTTTGCTGCTACCCATCGATGCTTCATTTCTGATTTCATGCGTGCAAAATTACGACTTATGTGAAATCAAATAATTTTCAACATATTCTAATTGGTCGTTAAAATTGAGATCATTTTGTGATCTCATTAGACCAAATATCTCCTTGCGAGTCATTAAAGTACTTCCAGATGGTCCTGAAATAATAAAAACTAAATTAAATCAAAATTTCATATTTTTTTTTACATTTTTAAGTACGATATCTAAAATCGCTCCAGATGACGGAGTAGGAATTAGTAGGAACCAATTTTTTCTTTTTTTAAAAGTAGAAAGTCTATATATTACGAATATATAAAAATTATAGCCGGGTAATGCCGGGCACTAAAACAAAAAGCCTCGTAAAACTAAATTTTCTTGAAAATATTAGGGAATTAAACAGGTATTTTTTCAAATGACGAAAAATAATATAATCCCGTCACAAAATTAAATATTTTAAATATGTAAAATAAGTCACTTACTAGCAGTTTCAGAATCCATAGCCAATTTTGGATTATTCACAACACAACATAAAATAAAAAATAGTTAAAATTGAGTTTTAAAGCACGAATATTGAAAATAAACAACCGCTTCGAGCAATGTCTCAATTTCAACTGACTATATCTTGTTAAATTTGGGGTGGGTAAAAAAAACAACAATAGGGTTGGGTCGCCCAACTACCTGGCTCTTCTAGGAATGCATTTTTTTTTACCTGAGCGTAATTCTGAGAAATGTAATTTTGGCCGGCTAGATCATGTAAATACTCCTATGTGCGTCGTTCAATGTATGACTAATCCCCTCTCCATTGGACAGCCAACAACTGGTTTTGTTGTCACATGATGTGATTTTCTTAGATATTGTGTTAATTTTTTAATGTTTTTTCATCTAAAAAGAGTTTGTCCTAAATGATTCCCTGACAAACCGGGGTTCTACTGCCGACCCAACATAGTATGTATGGCCTTTGATATTCTTATCTCTCAATTTTCTTTCGAAATTAGAAAGACAAAAATATTACAGCTATATCAATTTCAGTTAAGCGATAGAGAAGTATAACTCAAAAAGTTGGATGTAAAGAATCAATATTTGGAATGTGTTTATTGAGATTTTATTTTGAAGTACATTTTTGAAACCAAGCGTAAATGTAAGAATAACACTGATACTAGACATCCTCCACGTAGCACTAAACAATCTAAATAAATAAAAAAACTTATTAGTCATCATTATCAGCTCAAATTAGTCCACTGGAGCAAAAATGCCTTTATCAAGATACACTGTTCAGCTCGATTCTCCTGCATATGCGGCATTATGTACATTGTCAATCCTACCAGTATCATGGTGTCCTAGGCTACGTTAACCGTTTATACTTTCAACGTAGCCGTATAATTTGTATTTTTTATATTTGTTATACGTTAACTGTTTATAATAATATCACGATCAATATTGGTGGCAGTGGTAAGGAAGAGAAACCATCATGTGAGAGTCTGATATATGGTTCCATGCCCACTAAGCACAAACAATATTGATATTTCAATCCATTCTAATCAACTCACACTAATATTAGTGTCACAAATGTTACCAAGGATATTTGCGAGTAATCCGCCTTTACAATACATGGTTTGAAAATTTCAACCATGTACCTAATTTTACCGCATTTACGATACAATCCAATCTAAAATCGGACGTTGACGTACTCGGAGTCTTAGTAATAAGAAGTCTTAATAATCCTAGTAATATTATAAATGCGAAAGTTTCCATATTTGTTGCTCAATGAAGTCGGAACGTCCGAATGGATCGAATTTAAATTTGGAACACAGATTAATATAGTCTGGATTCAGAAATACGCGTGTAAAAAGCGGGACGGTGCTAGTAAATAATAGTATAATTTGGTACGGGTACCATATGCCGCCTTCCAGGAGAATCTCTTCGGTATGTTATTTGCTCGTCTAATAGTTATGTTCGCATCTTGCCAACGGCGAGTACTTGCACAGGCAGGCTAGTAGTAGTCGGGATCATCCACCAGCAACTTGATCTTCGATAAGGCCTTGTCGAATCCGAGGTGTCGTAGTGCCGTTACTATAAGTACCTTTGTTAGTTCTCGGAAATGGTGGTGCGTTGGTGCGTTGCTCTACTGGGACCGATCTGTCATCACAGACAGGACTACATATTGTCGCCAATATGATGCCCGATATCGTGGTGGTAGACCGGTCTCAGTCCCGCGCCGGGCTGTGATCGTCAATATCACCATACCATGTGGTGAGAACCTCGTGAAAGTCTAGAGGACAAGCTCAGCATACTTGCTTGGCTTGGCTCGTGAGGTTACCGGCATGTGGGATACTGATTCCACAAACATAGTGCAATAGTTTTTGTGTCGGTGAACGGACTTTCAGCGAAAAGTCTGAACCAACATCTTAAAAGACTTACACAAGACGACTGGATCAAAGGTCAAAGGATCAAATATACGTCACTGACGCTGCGTTAGTGTCGCTGTGCTCGAATGGCGTTCCCTAGAATTTCATACATTTGTATGGAACATCTATCTGTTGGGGCGTTACAGTCGCGGCGCTATAGACGCTCGCTTCGAAAGGCTACCTTCTCGATTTCAGGGCTCGTATGTGGAGCCTTTTAGACGGGAGTTGTGTCGCGCTATTGCAGTAGAAATATACTGTATTATGTATTTATGAATTCAAAACTGCTTATTAGACGTTTTATAAATGTACATATTATGTTTATGAATAACATTCATTATCAATCACTCTGGATTTTGCCTAATTGTATCTTTTATTTCCCTTATTAAATATAAAGTAGTTTTTCTAAACAGCTTATTTAAAAGTTAAAGTTTTTTCTGTTTAAAAGTTTATTTTGCGATGTGCATGTTCGACAACAAACTTTGGCAATCAACATTTAGATCACCTGGCAGTCAGATAGTCGGCCTCCAAAATGATCTCTCATTTTTATAATTCCTATTTTCTAGTTAAAAATAACACCCAATTTAAATTTCAAATTGCTTTGTTGCAATTTTTATGTGTTCTAAATCGTCTGGCTTTTTTTTTTAATTCTATAAACATTCAAATACAACATATAAAAATAGAATACCTCAAAAGCCTCAAAATATATTCTATGAATAAAAAAATAAAATAGATAGATAGATAGATAGATAAACTCTTTATTGCACTAAATAAAACAAAACAAAAAAATATTAAGGAACAACAACCTAAAAAGAAAATTTAGTTACAATTAATAAGAATGTATTAATGTATGGATCTACTTTGCCCCGCCTCACCAACCAGGTCTGCACCTCCGTGTTGAGATATATTAGAAGATCTATCTATGTAAGAAGTTTTCAGCTTGCCTCAAATACCTACCCAATATTTGCTAGACTAAAAATTGTCTAGCGCGAGTCGGACAAGCATAATCAGTCTCACACGTGTCGCGTCCTTTTGACTTGATGACTTAGTAGTACATCGTAGGCCTCATCGTGGAGTGGTCCTTGTCTGCTCTATAGAGAGTCATCAAATAGACCAGAGAATTGGCTATAATGCCTCATCGCGTTCTTCCACACGACCGGCGGCAGACACGATGCTGCAACCGTAAGCGAGATTGTGAACCGTTTATCAGTTATTTCAATCTACAAGTTCCGGATCGTGACATCATTTTGTGCATTTCGGTCTGATCTAAAAATCATCCATAAGGCGATATTCTGCATCACTTGATTCTTCTAACAGGCCGAACAGGATGAGGACAAAATCAGTGCGTTAGTAGTAGTAGTTAGTAGTATCCGTCCCATATAATTGGTGAGAAGTAGACATATCACTAGAAGTATAATACATATGTATTTAGGGTCTTGTAGATAGATACCCAGCTTAGTTGGTAGCGTCGATACCAAAGACCGCCTTGGTTCACTTGGTACAACACACCATCGATGTAAATTGTATTACTTGTACAAACAAAAATATGAATAGATAAATATGTACTTACTCGTACTATAGTAAAAATACCGTTCTTTATAAATAAAATAGCATGACTCACTCATGCAAACTCAAGCAACTAAGCAGACTTTGTACTTTTATGCATTTATTACAATGCGTCATATTAGTTAGTGTACATACAAGGTGTGAGGTTTAAAGACATTTATCTCATACTAGCGGCCCGCTCCGGCTTCGCTCGAATAATAACCTAGATATCAACTGCAGTGCCATCTGCCGTAGCCTATGTTACTCGGGAATAATGTAGCTTTCCAAAGGTGAAAGAATTTTTGAAATCGGTCCAGTAGTTTCGGAGCCTATTCATTACAAACAAACAAACAAATATTTCCTCTTTATAATATTAGTATAGATAAGATAATTATCACTTCCATGAGAACACTTATAAATAAAAACAATACGTAGTTCGTCGTTCGCCGCAGAAAACTTAATACCTAATAATACATTTACAAAAACAGTTTTAAATAATTTAAACCTATACAACAATAAACAAATGACACACGTTCAACAAAACAGATTTAGAGTGGTTAGGTGCCTATTTTAGCTACACTTGGATCTTAACTACATGCGCAGTAAGTCTCTTTTTGAATGCGTTAATAATTATAAAAAAAGGCTTCCAATATGAGCAGTAAGGGAAAGGAAACAAATTCATACATCCAATTCAGTATATTTTAGGAGTAAACCCCAGCGTAATTCCCGTTCCCGTTATTTTCTCGGGATGAAAAGCATAATTATGTATTCTTCCAGACTACAATCTAATTGCATTCCAAATTTCAGCCCGATCCGTTCATACGTTACGGCATGATTGAGTAACGAACATCCATACATTTACATTTATTATAGTATTGGTAGATTAGTATGGAGTTTCAAGTGTCTAGTTGGAAAAATTTATGGTTTTATCTTCAACATTGACGAACTTCCATATAAGCTTTCCCGAACCCAATAATAAATATTAGTGGACATTTCACACACAACACCTGACATCTGACCCCAAGCTAAGCAAAGCTTGTACTATTTATAATAATCAACTTCTATTTCATCCCCGTGCAGTTTGAAATTACAAAATTGCTAGAACGAACATTTAATTGCTTAGCATCAAGTGTCTAGATAGTAAGTCTCATGGTTTTATTTTCAACAATTTGGAACTGCCATAAAAACTTGCACCACCCATTTCAATACCAATTTTATCCCCGTACAATTCGAAATTACAAAATTGCTAGAACCAACATTTATTTGCTTCGTGTCTAGTTTACAAATACAAAGTTTTATCTTCAACAATCACGAACATCCAAATAAACTTTCATCCCTCATTTCAACCCTTTTTTCCGTAACAAAACGTGGCCTATGTTCTTTTTTGGGATCTAGTCTATATCTCGAACAAAATTTCATTAATGTCGGTTAAGTGGATTTCATGCATGTAACTTTGGAAATGACAGAATTTTCAAACAACCCTCCATCCTTTGTTTCACCCTCTTAAGGGTTGAATTTCGCAAAACCCTTAGCGAGCGCCTACGTGCTAAAAACACCTCCATGCAAAATTTCAGACTCCTATCATTTATTATAGTTTCTGAGATTGAGTGACCTTTCGCTTTTATCTATATTCTATATTATTATTATTATTATATTATTTAAAAGCGAAAGGTCACTCATCACGAAATTTCAGAAACTACAAATGCTAGAAGGCTGAAATGTTGCATGGAGCTGCCTTTTAGTAAGTAGGCGCTCGCTAAGACGGGGTTTTGCGAAATTCAACCCCTAAGACGATGAAACAAGGGATGAACTGTTGTATGAAAATTCCGTCATTTTCAAAGTTATTAGCATGAAATCCACAGAATCGATTTTAAGGAAACTTAGTACACAGATAGAAAAAAATCCCAAGAAAATACATAGGCCACTTTTTATTACGGTAAAATGCGTAAAGGGGTTGAAATGGGGGATGAAAGTTTATATGGAAGTTCGTTGAAGATAAAACAATAAAACTTCGTAACTTGACGCGAAGCAAATAAATGTTTGTTCTAGCAATGTTGTAATTTCTAACTGTACAGGGATGTAATAGGTGTTGAAATGGGGGATGAAAGTTTATAGGGAAGTTAGTAATTGTTGACGACAAAACCATGGAATTTTTGTAACTATGCACTTGAAATCCATACATTGTAAATGTGAAAGTAACTCTGTTTTTCTGTCTGTTACGGTTTAACGTCTAAACCACTGAACTAATTTTGATAAAATTGTATAAAATGTGTTAATACGAGTATAATATGCTGTTTTTAGTAAACGTAAATTTGCATGTGTATACAAATACTACCTCAGTTACTTTAATATTTATTTCGCGCGGACGAAGTCGCGGGTAAAAGCTAGTAGATAATATTAGTAGGAAACAAAGGGGCTGGTCTGAAATGTTAACTCTTTGGAAGTTTCCCTTATGTGGAAACATACTGAAATTTCAAAAATTCTTGCCTGTCTGTCTGTCCGTCCGTATGTCACAGCCACTGTCTTTTAGTTTGTTGTAACTTTGATCGATGTTTTAATAATAGTGTATTTATGATGTACTAAAATCAAATACTTACTAGATCGAGTTCAAACCAATTTTCGGTGGCAGTTTGCATAGTACATCATTTTTTTTTCTATGCATGTATGCGTCCATGCAAATTTCCACCGAAAATTGGTTTGAACTCGATTTAGTTAAAGTAGTTTTTTTAGTACGTCATTAAATATTCTATTAGTACCTGGGTGACCGAGTTTTGCTCGCTTTAAATACTAAATATACTAAGATACCTACAGATAAAAGAATCCAAGAAATAAATTTTCTTAAAAAAATAAAACGTGAAAAAAAAGAGAAGCCGTCTGGATTCGAACCCGGAGCTACTAATTCGTGACCGCTATGACCATCTGACTTCCCATCTGAGCTATTACGCAGTCGCGTCACGCGGCGAAATTTACCTTCGCCTTCTAATGTCTAATGTGACAGTTTTTCATTGTCTAAAAACGCGCATAATGTGCGTTTTTAAAAAAGTGAAACCTAGTTAGATCAATTTATCGTCCCCGAAACCCCCTGCATACTACATAATTCATCAAAATCGTTCGAGCCGTTTCCAAGATTCAGATTCTATATATAATATACATATTTATATACAATAATTGCTCGTTTTTTTAAAGGTATAAGATTAAGGGGGCGCCTAAAGCCAGAAAACGAAAAAAGGACATTTTCGACGCCGCTCACTGAAGTTAAGAAACTAAAAACTAAGACAAAAAAAAAATTGACGTGTGGGTACAATCAAGAAGAAGCACAATAACCGAATAGAATTTTAAAAATAGATCAGAGTTTTTTACAATAAAAAAATAAAAATGACACCGAAAAAACCCGTTTTAATTCGAGTACTCAAAATTATCAGCGATGACCCCACATTATTTTTTGGTAATAAAATTCCTATTTGTACGTTCTAGTAAAGTAACCGAACACTTTTTTAAATTTATGTTTAGTTATTGAGTAATTAAATAAAACTTGGTCAAAAATGGACTCCTGATTAAATATTGATTTCTCCTCCAAACTGTGTCATGCTATTCTCGTCTTTATGTACATCACATTAAGAAACGCGTCGCGCGGGTGAAATCTGATTTTTTCCTGGCTTTAGGCGCACTCTTAAAACATCGTTCAAAGTTACACCGAACTACAAGAACTTATGTATTTTGTTACTTGCTGCTTCGGAACCCTTCATAGGCGAGTTTGACCCGCACTTGGTCACTTTTATTGTGTAAAAGTCATAATGCGGTTCACAGAATATATCTACATACTTACAAAGTTTAACTGTATATAGGTGCCGGCAAACAAGTTGACCCAATGAAGTTAGCTGCGAATGGCTGCGCAGAAACGTTTTTAAGATCGCTTTGGTGGAAGTGTACATGCGCGAACTTTCCCCTTCCACGTCAATTTTGGGTCAACTTGTTTGCCGGCCACTATAGTTTCGGAAAAAAGTGGCTGTGACATACGGACGGACAGACAGACATGACGAATTCATAAGGGTTCCGTTTTTACATTTCACGAGGAACCCTAAAAACCCTAAAAAGAGGGTTGTGTTTGATGTGATTGTAACATCGTAGCACCAAATCTAATGTGCAGATTTTCATGCAGTATACAAAAAGATGGTTATCTGTTACTTAAATAAGAGCGATAAACACTTCTATTAACATGTTTTCAAGGAGCATCACAATGCGTTCCATCAGAAGATTTAAGAGTTCTGAGACGAGACCAAAAAATTGGTAAATACAATCAGTGAAGTCTGCTGAAAGGATGTGGACTAAAAGAAGGCAGGAGAGCCTGCTGTGCGTTCAGGCTAATATTATAGTTCTCATGGGTTTATAAGATCAATTTTCCAAAACTGAGACGAACGAATGAAGACAACGTATTTATTTCAAAATCGATTTTCCTAACCGCAGTCACTGTGGGTATTATGTTTACCTTAGAGGATCTGCTGGAATTGGGTACAAAAACAAACCTCTAAAACCCCCTATACACACTGGCCCAGTGGAGGCCAACGCGAGTGTCGGCAAAACGGCACGAGACGAAAGATAGCATCCACACACTGGCCCAGCGCAGGCCAACGCGAGCGCCGACAAAACGGCACGAGACAAAACGTAGCATCCACACACTGGCCGAGCGCAGGCAAAAGCGAGGTAGTCCAATAGAAGAATAGGACGCTACTCGCGGAGCGCCTTTGTTATGTGCACAAAAACCGACACCGGTCACGAGAGACGAGTCGAGGCAAAACAGCCCTATACACACTGGCCACTTGCCGTCACTCGGCCAGCTAGGCGAGCGACGCGAGTGATCACAAAACGACCCTCAACCAGGGTTCGAAAAAATCATGATTTAAAAAAAAAACGAATAAAGCACGATTTTTTGAAAAAATCTTAATTAATCACAATTTTTTTGATTTTATTATTTAATTTAACTATACCTATTTCTGCGCAAAACGGAACGCGCCCTCTGACATGTGAATGTCAAGCAAAAGGGAAATCCCCGCGCAGTGTTTTGTACATTTCTCTTGCAAATACGATCTTACTTCATTCCTTCAGCTTAGTTTACTTTTGTTATTGCTGTGCTGTGGTGCGTGCGTAACCAATTTATTATAAATAAAATGCCTCGCCAAAGAGATGGGATTTGGGAACATTATCAGACTTTAAACGACCCTAGTCTTTAGCTTAATTTTAATTTCTAAATCTGTTTTTTTATGTTGATTTCTGTGAAAGAAAGTGAAATTAAACATTTTTGATTAAATCATTGATTTTTATTGAAAAAATCATTTGATTTAAATCGTGATTTAAATCAAAATTATTTAATCGTGCCAACCCTGCCCTCCACACACTGGCGTTGGCCTCCCACTGGACCAGTGTGTATAGGTGACATCACTAATGATGTCGTAGACGTGATTTGACTTTCTTACGGTACACGGACAAGTAACTCGAACGTTCAACTGAATACACTGCAGACGATAACGGCTGTTGTCGGTGGAACTTATGAAGTCTGAACTGTGCAACTACAGAGTACAGACGTGTTTTTAAAAATGGAGGATTTCGAATACCGCAAATAACGAGTTCGGCCGATGACGCTCGAGCATACTTCGGCCGATGACGGATTCGGTGTACGCAAGCCTTTAGGTTGAACCTCTGAAGTGTTTTCTTACACCATCTGACGGGGGCCGCCTTATGATTGTTGGAAAGCAAATGCTGAATCAAACGGGAAACGACCTTTCTTATACCTGGTCTGCTAATAAGCTATTGATTATAAATCAATTCAGCAAAGTCGGGGATAGGGTAGGGGGAGATAGATAGGAGCCATCTGATGAAGGTTAAGTTAATACATTGACGGAAATATTGTACCTTACAAGTTGGAGTTCCTTTCGGAGGTTAAAAGTTTCTACATCCAGTTGTACGCAGCGCACGCTCTTCATCCTCGGGAAAATAGGGACAAAAGGCCCACTCTGGCTCGTCACTGTACATGACTGTACCGAAGACCAGACGTAATTCTGGATGCATATTTCATTACGGGAAAGGAACTACGCGGCCCTTATGAAATCGTTCTAGCCCTTAGACTTACAGTCCCTGGCCAAATTATTAGATGCACTGCAGTTTTTTTAAGAATTCAAACTTTTTAGGACTCTATGTATCGTAATTTTATATTTTAGCTTAGTTTTTATGGATTTTTATTCAGGAGATTGAATATATTTTAGCTTTTTGTAATTATTTTTAACGTACAACGACACAATGCTAGCTATATGATACACAAACGTAAACAAGTACAAATTTAAATTGATTGCGCTCGCGGTTGTTTCAGTTGCGGATGTATTTTTGTGACTTTCTGCAGGATTTTTATTTGTTTTATAGTTTTACGATATGCTATTATTTGTTTATTTATGCCTGCAGCGTTAAAATAGTCAATTGAAAAATTTTAACCATGGGTAAAAAGGTGACTCCTTTCACAACCCATAAAAGCCGAAACGAAAATTAAAAACCTGTTTTAAACCGAAAAATTTCACGAAAATTGGAGATTTCTGAGATAAGTGTACGACGTTTGAAGAAAAAAGTTGATTCTGGGGATGATTTGAGTCCGAATCGAAGGAAAAATGGGACTACAACAGAGCTTTTAAAAGCTGGTGGAACACCACTGATAAAAACGCTGAAGCTCTTTTATGAGTGGTGTTCAATGCTGTTCGCTTAAAGGTAGCCTTTCGAAGCAAGCGTCTATAGCGACACTGGCGTCGCGACAGATTTACAAAAAATAAAGGATTTTTCATTGTATACATTAATTTTGTTTGATGGTGGTTACATTATATTACTTTCAGTTTTCACGCTGATAACTAAATTTTATAATACCTACTAGCTGACCCCGCAAACGTTGTTTTGCCATTTTAAATAAAGGTATGAAAAATAGCTAGTAGCCGATTCTCAGACCTACTGAATATGCATATAAATTTTGGTTAAAATCAGTAAAGCCGTTTCGGAGGAGTAAGGAAACAAACACTGTGACACGAGAATTTTATATATAAGATATAATGTTTTTGACGTTACTGTTTATTTATGATACTGGGGTGATATCAGCTGATCAAAGTGTCTGTTGTGCAGGGTGAAGCTTAAACTATATTTTTACAATAATGTTAAGTCTTGCTACATACCTTCAGCTAACTTAAGTAATGATTTATACCAATGAATAATTTGTAATTTACGTTAGAGAGCGAGAGATAGTTACAGAGCGACAGATAGATGTTCCATACAAATGTATGAAATTCTAGGGAATGCCAATCGAGCACAGCGACACCAACGCAGAATTTCATACATTTGTATGGAACATCTCTCAGTCGCGGCGTCAGTGACTTGTATAGACGCTCGCTTGCAGGCAGGCCAACGCCAGTGTGTGGAGGGTCGTTTTGTGATGACTCGCGTCGCTCGCCTCGCTTTTTCGTTTCGTAAAATCCCGTCTTAGCGAGCGCCTACTTGCTAAAAAGCACCTCCAAGGCACCAAAGGTAGACTATATCCGCGACTTCGTCCGCGTGAAATAAATATTAAGGTACCTAACTCAGGCTGTATTTTTGTACACCCACAAAAATTTACGCTAAGTAAAACTGTCAACAACATTGGTTAATCGGTAACAAAATCGGTTCAGTTGTTTAGGTTTGAAAGTGTAAGAGACAAACAGACAGAGCTTTCATATTAATAGTATTTGTATGGTTTGCCTCATGTCTAGATAATGAAGTTCTATGATTTTATCTTCAACAATGACGAAGTTCCATATGAACTTTCACCCCTCACTTCAACACTTATTTCATCCCCGTACGGTTCCGAATTGCAAAATTGCTATAGCAAACATTTATTTGATTCATGGCAAGTGTCTAGATACAAAGTTTCGTAGTTTTATTTTCAACAATGACGAACTTGCATTTAGACTTTCATCCCTTATTTCAACCCTGATATCATCTCCGTATAGTTCATAATAGCAAAATTGCTAGAAGAACAAACATTTATTGGCTTTGTGTGAAGTAGGTATCTAGTCTAGATACAAAATTTCATGGTTTTGTCTCTAACAATATCAAACTTCGATTTAAAATTCCATCCTCCATTTCATCCCCGTACTTTGACTTTGTAATGTTCAAATTTACAAATATTGCCCGAACAAACACTTATTCCCTTCGTGTCAAGTGTCTAGATACAAAGTATCATGGCTTTATCTGCAATAATAACGACTTTCCATACTAAACTTCAACCCTTATATTTCACCTTCGAGAAGGGTGGTTATCTAAACACCCATTTATACACATGTAATACTCATTTTTACTTCCTATTAATCAAAAACGTGATTATAAAATTTCATGCTTATAACTTTAAAATTACGAATTTTCATACAACCGTTCATCCCTTGTTTCGCCCTCTTAAGGGTTGAATTTTGCAAAATCTCGTCTTAACGAGCGCCTACGTGCTAAAAGGCACCGCCATGCAAAATTGCAGACTTCTGCATGACTGCATTTATAGTTTCTGAGATTTCGTGACTTTTCGCTTTTATACTTGTATAGGTATGTATTATACATATACTTATAGATAATATTAGATATCCTGATGCATAATTATGTCTCACTCAGTGTCGCGCTCCTACCGAAGCATTAAAATTGAGTTTAGGGGATGATTGGCTCCTTGGATCGGTCTGTCTTATTATAAAGGTTTTAAAATAGGTTAAAAAGGTTTTAAAATATTTGTCTAGCAGACAAATGTAAGAATGCAGCATCAGAATTTACGTGAAGTATTTTTTTTATGTAGAGGATCTGCAATGAAACTGACATTTAACTTTGAAGCGTTATTGCATTTTGTAGATAAACACTTAGAAACTTGTTAACTGTCCTTAGGTCATTAATACAAATACAAATACAAGCATTCAGGGGTATTATGCAATTAGTAAAACACTACATATCTTCAGAAAACTTCAATAAAGTAATGGTTTATTTACTCACTATGTCCGTTTCATGACACATGACGTATTGAATATGACAGTCTTGAAACGGACTAGGAACCAATTTAATACTTTGTGCCACAAAAATACGCAAGGTTTGACAAATGCTTTGCTCTTAAGGCCGATTTACATCAGACGAGCGAATGCTCATTCTATCCCCACTGTATCAAATTCATTTGGTGTAAACAAACGTAGAGCATTATTTCGTTGTTTTGTTTGCGTTCGCAAAGATTCTATGGAATATCTAATATGGAAAACGCTAAGAACGATCTTTCGTTTACACTAAAAGATCGAGAAAGAATGCTCTTGTTCCAGCTCTAGATCTATGCTCGTTCAGTATAAATCGGCCTTTACACAATAACTAAGTGTAACTTAAACAACTGAACAACATCTGCCAAATATGATTTCGATATAATATTTTATGTATGTTGATGCAGCTGAGCAAATTGACAGCCCTTTTTTTAATACTCCGTCCACAGCAGACTATTGCAGTTTTCTCAGGACATACTCTCTTTTAGACAGCATCTGACAAATGAAAAAAACTAGGTAAACAGCAGTAATGCATCGGACAGACGCTGATGCATTGAATAGTATGTCCGTTTCAACGCGACTGGTCCGGTTCATTGCAAATGTAACCTTAAAAGATTACGAACCAAAATTTCAAACATAAGTATTGATAAGATTATAACTCACCGTTTCTTGTATTTTGGAGAATATGTCACAACAAATACGACACTCACAAAATTGTATCCTGAGTTATATTCGAAAGATAAATCAGTTCGTAAAGGACATTGTTCAAAATGGGCTATCCGTGGACAAAATGTTCTTGATAATTTGATTTTGTCAAAAAATCGATTTATTTTTGTAATGAATTATGATGTATTATTTTAGTACCCAGATTAATAGACAAAAAGTTCATTATATAAGTAATTTAATCTTTATTTCCGACTTCTCAACCAATTATATTGCCAGTCTATAAGCTTTGAATGATGTCGATTTTTTTCTCGAATAAAATCGATTTCTGTGAATCGATAGAAAAAGTCATCTTAATAATTATGCGTGGAATAAACAATTGATATCGTATTTAAGTTGTTTTCAAGCGACATTGTAGCTAGCTTTTTTGTGCAATGGTTTTTCGTCGCACCCGCTTTTACTATACAAACCACGAAAAACAAAATCATCTACTTAGGCAGTTTTCCCACTGCCGGCGAGAAAACGAGTAACTATCGACTATTTTCTCGCTCAAGAAACGTACAATAGATATACATTCCGTGTACCTAAATAAAAGAGATGCATATACAAACAGTTGATCGCTGACTGTTCACACTCCCGGCGAGCACTCGCTTCACTAGTTAGTCGCTGAGCGACAAGAGCTATGAAGGATAACACTCGCTCAGCGATACTCGCTAAGCGATTAGAATTACTTCTAATCGTTTATTCTTCTTTTGTAGTGGTAGGACTCTTGGCAGAGTCCGCCTGGGGAAGGACCACACCTTTGCCAAATATTCTACCGCCAAGCAGTAATGTGCAAACATTACTTTGTTCCGGTCTGAAGGGCAATGTTTCCAGAGAAATTACAGGGCTTAGAGATATAACAACTTAGATCTCTGGGTGACGAGCGCAGTGCAGTGCTAGGTAATGATTTGGGATCTTCATGTTCCAATAGCTGCGTGTCACTGTATTGTTATGTGCCAGGCATGTTGCTTACCATCAGGCACATGACCTGCTAGTCTCGTCACTCTATTAAAAAAAAAAAAAAATAGTACACGCCGACAGAGCAACCAGCGGTTCATTTCTGTCTATTCAGTGTGGATCTGAACGTACACGTCATTTTACGCCGCGAGCGAGTGATGCGAGTAATCGCACACTCATATAGAGCCGAGGTACACAACTATGGGAACTACGCACTCGCTCCCCGCGGCTCGACAACTCGTTTCTAATTCTAGCTTTACTCGTTCATCGTTGCCGGTGAGACAACTGCCTAGTGCTGAATAAACAGTAAACAAGAATTCCGTAGAGCAGTATTAATAATCATCTACTCATTTTAACCACTAACTTGTGAATATTTTAGTTATTATTTTAATCAGCAGCCACCATAATATGATTACATCGATTTTATCCACACGATCACTATCGATTTTTTTAGATCGATATTAATATATTTTTTACAATGGCAGGACTGAATACGTCGATGCAAAATGCGTAGTTATCAGCTGTTTGTTTATGTTTATTGTGTCATGTGTTTCGTATTTGGAAATTGTGTTATGATATGTTTTTGGTTGATGAAAATGCATTATTTGGACTCTAGCTGACCCTCGGAAATCGATGGCATCGTCCAATAACGACTCTAGCCTTCAGATGGTACAAAATTTTGTAGTTTTGTTTAAAAATAACCTAGTCAACGTTCGCATTACTTATGGGAAATATGCGTAAGTAATTTTTCTGCTACTACCAAAAGATAATATTCTGATATCAACTGCTAGAAGCCATCAAGTTTAATATATGATATCAGTGACAGCCAATGGCCACGTTTAGCCCAAAGTCCCTTATAAATGAACAATGTCCTTTACTGTATTTTTTACAAATATCAAGTGATACTACGAACGTGCGAAAAGGGTTAGAAAGATGTGAGAGTGGTCACCAGAAGCTGACATTATTGTGGGTTTGTCTATGGTCATCAGTGCTGCTAACAATCCCATGACCATGGATACTTTCCTTAAAAAATATTAAGAAATCAATACTGTCCGTTTCAAAACGCGTCTGTTTCATTGCGGATTATCTTACCTGTAATTTATACCTTCATTACCTGATATCTACAAATTGGCCGTCTAAGCAAGCTAGCGGGTAGGCATGCGTTTTCAGTACATACTAACACTACTCAATCGTCCACATTTCGTTCGTCAGAAAATACGTGAGGTCTGGCGACTCTGGGATCTGGGACTAATAGACAGAAGAACAGCGGGAAGCGATTCTGTTTTATACTATGTGGTGAAATAAATCAACCGGAGCATCAGTTAAGGTATTCAGGTTGTATATGTATAAAGAAGATAAGATCCTTCTCCTGGCAAACATAACAAATAAAAGAATTAGCGAAATCGTTCCAGCCGGTTCACGCGTGATGCGATGACCAAGGGAAATATGGGTTCATTTTTATATTTTTTATAAAAATAGAAAGATAGATTTTATATACTATATATAAAGATAAGATAAGCTCTACCCATTAATCTATTTGAAGTCGGTGCCCGTCAAACAGCTAGTAGATAGATAAATATATCTACTATGTACGTAGTAAGTAGGCAAGGCAAATGTAGGTAGGATACCTAGTCTACCTAGTACCTGTTAGATTTGGCTGGCACAGAGTTCAAATAGATATGAGGGTAGCGCTTAAAATAATAATTTGTTACTTTTTATGGTTGTAAAGAAAGCACTAAATGAAAAGGAGATGCTTTACTCACTAATCTATTCTTTTACTTTCCCTGACATTGATCCTTGACGCTGGGAAAAGTTGCAACGGTAGATACCAAAAAATCTTGTACCGTTTCCGGTTTTAGGCGGGCCCCAAAGTTAACTAAACAGAATAATGAGTAGCGTAATTCATAACTGAAATATTATTTTTTTACTAAAACTTATTACCCATTTTGTTACGGAGTTAATAATCAACACAATTGATTGTAAGTTATTATGTACAAAAGTGTAATTTTTTTTTATAATTTTGAATTTACAGAATGTCTGGTAAACTACCCTAAAGGGCGACAAGGTACATACCATTAACCAGTTTGTATACGACGTGCCATGATGGCTGCGGCATTCAAAAATATTTAGAAATATAACCAACCAGACGAACAAAGAGATTCGACTCTACATGTGTGATGAATACGTCTAGGCTGTGGAATGCGTTGCCTGAGTGGGTCTCTGCCCAGCCAGGTCTGCACCTCCGTGTTGGGGTATAACAGGGAGAGCCATGTGACAAGTTTTCTGTTTGCTATTAAATACTTACCCAAACTTTGATGCTAGCTTTCGAAATATATCTTCCTAGATATCAGATTTCAGTACCCTACTATCGAATAATTATTCCACCTAGAACACCAGTCCTTGTCGACTTCGTCCGGGTTCAACAGGGTTAGTTGATTTTTGAAACTGAAAATTAAATTTTTGAAATTATTTCTTTAGTGTTTTTATAGAATGGTGACATACGTCGGATGTCCACGAAAGCGAATAATGCAAATGAAAGACATAATGAAATTCCTCCCATCGTGTGCGCTAACCAAGCTACTGATGCAAGAACAAAACAATGTACGACATTTTTGTAGAATACATTATTATTATCTACAACAAAATGTCGCGACACTGCATGTGTAATAATATTGAAGATAAGGCACAATAACTATATTTATGTTTTAATAAATGAATAAAAGTCCTCATTTAGAATGATAAGATAAGATAGTATTTATGGACTTCTTAAAAACATACGTTAGAATCAGTAATAAATTAGCTGTAACCCGCGACTTTATCCGCGTAGAATTTTAGATTTGGTCTGTGTGGAAATTGACTGCTTCATCAAAATGGTAAAAATGTAGAGTTATTATAATATGACATCAGCAAAGTTCAAGTCCAAAGTCTAAGTGTATACCGATCGGTACCTTTTGTGAATTAGGGTGTTATAACACAGTAAAAGAACCAAATTCAATTCAATTCATTTATTCGCGTATATGGGTATACAAAGATGTTAACAGAAACAAATAAAACATTTTACATAAAGCACTCTATATCCTACCTTTCGGCATGCAAATTACAATATTTTGTTAAAAAAAAATTTTTAACTTTAGACTTGTCAGTTATTAACCAATGCCAACCACAATCAAAACGTAATAGCCAATTAAAGATCAATCACTGATCTTTCTAACAAGTAGGCCACCAATAACAAGCTAGCATGAAATAAAGCAGGCTGTTCATGGTCATACAGTGCTTTAGCTCATTTACTGATTACAATTATATATTTTTTTTAAAGTCTTTTTCTTTGTCTTGAAAAGCATACTTTGCAAATTCACAGTAATTAATGTAGAATAATTGTTTTGATTGTTACATAATAATGTCTTAAGAATATTTTCAAATTTACAAGAGTTATAAATACAAATAATATCACGTACATTTGTCAAACGATAAGAACAATAATTACACCACAGCAATAATTCACATGTCAGAAAGGCTACAACGCCGCGGTATTTGAAAAAGAGAAATATCACCTTAACATCTCACATAAAACATGACAAAAATTCAATTAAAGATTGTAATAGTATTCACATAATATGTAACAATTCGGATCCATTACTTAACTTATTTGTAAAAACAATGTCAACTGGCAGATTAATAAATTTAACAATATGAGTGTGGATCATGTCAACATAAACAATAAAGATGCATGTACACTAGTGTGAGTTTGCAGTTGCGAAAATTTGTCTAGCGAATACTCCTTAATGTTATAATACGCCTTTTCTATCAAAAAACTTTTCAACTTGCGTTTGAAAATGTGAGTTTTTTCTATTTTAACAATTTCCATTGGCAAATGGTTATGATACAGCATTGGTGCCATGCACTATACGCTATTGGCAAACTGAGTTGTTTGTCGCTTTAATTTATGTCTATGTCGGGGACATCTTAAACTTTCAAACAGTTCCATATTATTACGAACAAACATTATACATTCGTATATATATAATAAGCATGGTAGGGTCAGGATGTTCAAACTCACGAAATATGGTTTGCAACTTTGTCTTTGACGTAGCCGACAAATAGCCCTAACACATTTCTTTTGTGCCTTGGACACCCTTTCTTTAGATGTACTATTACCCCAGAACATAACACCAAAGAACGAAATAACCTAAATTATAGTTAATATTTTTTTCTTAGGAACTGTTACTATAGGAATTAGGAACTTTTTGGGATTAAAAGTAGCCATTGTGATAATCCCGACTAAAATATATGTTTCACAATTGTTTGTCGTGTTTCGAAAGTTGGGGTTTTAACATGCAATGGCGCGTGCAAATATATTTTGCAAAAAATAAAAATAAATGGGGTTTGAAGCAATTTGAATTTAAATTAGTTGTTATTTATAACAAAATAATCTAATTTCCTCAAAAAACAAAAAAACGACTTAAATTTAAAGTTACATTCAGACACTCGACCAAATTTCATAAGAATCTATCACTATAATATTATATCGTCTAAATGTGAAAGCAAATTTTAGTTTATTCTTCATATTTCTAAAACCGCTACACCGATTTCGATAAAACCAAACAAACAAAGACCCATCAAAATCGATTCACAATTGGCGACGCTATCGCGTAACATATGTACATCCTACTAATATTATAAATGTCAATGTATGGATGTTTGTTGCTCAATCACGTCCTAACGTATGAACGGATCGGGCTGAAATTTGGAACACATAGATTATAGTCTGGAAGAACACATATGCTACTTTTTATCTCGGAAAAACAACGGGAACTACGCGGGTAACACCGCGGGGCGCTGCTAGTACAAAATAAAACAGACACCCGAATTGATAACCTCCTCCTATTTGGAAGTCGGTTAAAATAGGGATTCTCAAAGTGAGATCATCTTGGGAGGGATATCTACCAGCCAGGTGATCTTAATTGAGGGATTCATTTTTCCCCGCTACTCACCAGCCAGGTCGGCACCTCCGGGTAGGGAAATAATAGAGCTATAAGACAAGTTTTCAGCTTGCCTCAAATACCTACCCAAATTTTGCTATCTGCTCTCGTAATAGTAGTAAATGTAATTATGTACAGATTTATCAAGTCCAGCTTCAATAGTAATCATAATTATAGTTTAAATATTTAATACAAAGTCAAGTCCTCTCAATTAAAATCTGTTTAACTTTTCTTTAAAATATTGATTTGCCAAAAATGGCCTTAATATTTTCCGATAATTTATTGTGCAAAACATTACTAACGTTAATATTTTTTTCAGCCTTATTGTCATTGCAAGGTTTTATGGTATCGGCTGCAACATTATCCGCGTACATCCTGATCTTCCGATCTTTTATTTCATCTAATTAATATTTTTTTCGACTTGTGCGTAGTGTATTTGAGAGCTTCAAATATGCAGGGTGCTACCGATGTTATAATTTTGCGCTTTATCTATAGTGTTCTAATTCTTCTCTGTTATATACCTACTTACTGTCTAAGTACGTATCGACGTGGTTTGTGCTCCGCGTAGGCATAGATAGAATTCAGAATAGGACTATTCCCTTATAAACTCAACGTTTTCGGGGTAAAAGCAGATAAATATTATAATACTGTTCCAGACTATAAATCTATCGGGGGTTCCAAATTTCAGTACGGTCGGGTACAGTTTATTATTTTCGTGGAAAAAAACTCCTTAATTGTTTATTTTCAATTAACAAAGATGACAATAACAATAAAGAAAAACTGTTTGATATTTTTCACACAACACTTTTAGCCCCCCAACTATATTTGAAAACACCATATTCTACGTATTAATTAACTTTAACTTAAAACGATGTTCACTAAATCATCAAAATCAATTGTTTAGGTGTGAAAGCGTAAGAGACATTCGTCCCCCATTTCAACTCCAATTTCATCCCCATACAGTTCGAAATTACATAATTGCTAGAACAAACATTTATTGGCTTCGTGCCAAGTGCCTATATATAAGGAGTTTCATAGTTTTATCTTCAACGATTGGGAACTTCCATATTGACATTCATCCCCCATTTCAACCCCAATTTCATCCCATACAGTTCGAAATTACAAAATTGCTAGAACAAACATTTATTTGCTTCGTGTCAAGTGCCTATATGGCTACATTGGCTACATACATTGTATGATACGCGCGTCGTCTGCGTGTTCTAAAAGTTCGGCCCAAAAGTTGGACCAAATTCAAATTACAAACAAACGTCAACCTATCTTGAGTATCGGTTGACTTGGTGAAATGTTCACTGGGAACGAACATCGTGACACTGGATTTTTACAAAGTTTGAAATATACATATTATTATGTATCATAATAATATAATAGACTATTATATTATGATACATAATATGTACACAAATATTATGTATGAAAACAACCGTTATTGTTGATAATTACCAGTTTAATAGCTTATCCAATAAAGGCTAGACTGAGGATTCTTAAGTACCTAGGTATGGTACTTCTCTGTGTTGAAACCATTAAGTTAATACTTTATTAATTGATAAGATATATAATATATTAGACTGGTAATTATTTATCAACCAAAGTCATTGACCAGGAACACTGTCTCAGATATTTTACGAATTTTTCTTTAATAATTATTATTTTTACTAATTTTATTGTATCTACACTACACAATACACATAATATTATTAGGTCCTTTACATTATAATATATTATATTATATGAAATTGGTGTTTTGTCGTACTAGCCATTTTGATCTCAAATATCTTTGGTTAAGAATTCCAATTCCTAATTCATACAGCTATTTACTCATGCTTTTGTGTTTTGAAACCCGTAGTTTATTTTTCTATTGTTTTTTTTCCTTTCGGTCACTCGGTTTACAAAATGAATATTTTTGAATCAATTTTCGCTTGGGACAGGATTTGGCTGGTTCACCAGGGTTCAGCCATTGTGATGCGCGTTTTCGATTATTGTTGTACAAGACCAACTTTTCATTACAGGTAACGATTCGATTTAAAATCCCTTCATTATTGTGCCTGTTGATTAAAGTAACACTGCTGTGTAGCAGTCTAGCAGTCGATTTGAGTGCGCGTTTGTCGGTTTACTGCATCACCTGCAAGTTTTTTCACCTTCCCAATTTGTCCACGGGGCTTGTTCTGCAGGTCGAAAATGTTGGAACCAAAATAGCACCGTGTTTTCTTTTGCGACATCGACGCTAAATACTCCATTAATCCTTGGAATCGTTTCTGCAGCACACGATGGATCTCGTACTCGTAAATAACGCGATTTTTCAAGTTTTTCATTTTGTGAACTGACTGGCCGAAAAAACAAAAAAGGAAAAAAAACAAACTAATTACGGTTTTTAAAACACAAAAAGCATTAATAAATAACTGTATAAATTTGAAATTCCTTACCAAAGAGGAGATACCTATTTGAGATCAAAGTGGCCAGTACGACAAGACACTAATTTCGTATGTAAGGACCTGATATATAAACATACGAGTACATGACAATAATCAGTATTACTAGGTAACTCATTAACACCTGCTACTAAGTTATCACTTATCAGGTATCTACAATTCTACACATTGACTAAATTTACTTGCAGTTCGGAGCGTTGAATGACAGTCAATATTTTGTACCTATCGCGCAACAATGATAGAAAGATAGAAACTAATGAGGATCCCGTTCCGGCTTCGCTCTGATATTGTCATACAAAGACTATTAATAGAAATAAAAACCATCCTAACTTTAACCTTTTGACCGCCAGAGTCACCTATACTTGACAAGCGCGAGTGAGCCCTGTGCGCCAACGACGTCTATAGTTGACAAAAAAACGGACTATACCAAAACATTGTGTATTAATTATCAAATGGTGACAGCACCATTTTTTTTTTTAAATTTTGACTTATATCGTACGCTTGGCGTCCAGGGCACGGAAATGCAATTTAGTCCTGGCGGTCAAAAGGTTAAAGATGGAAAGATGGAGGAACACGGTGTGCAAATTTCATTAAAATCGGTATAGTAGTTTATTAGTCGATCGCGGACAAACGTGACGCGTAATTTATACAAATATAATTAAACAAGATTAAGTAAGATAAGAAATTAAAGATTATTGACTTCGACTTGTACACGGACATTTTAATTATATTCTTAGTAGAAATGCTATCCCCTATAATCCGGATACCGTCCTGGGCTTTGAGCAATGTGACTGTTTTTAGTAATATCACCGACATTCGTTTGAGAATGAACAACGGGCAAAGTTACTGATCTATGGTGAAAATGTTTCAATTACCTACCTCAAGGCGGTATCTATCACCATATCTTTTTGCATTTTTGACTCTGTATCTCAATATAATTTACTTCTTCCTGTTACTTTTATGCAGACGATCTCCAAATTGGTTCTCAGGCTCCATTCTCCGGATTGTAATCATAATATAAACTAGGCATTTTAGGAGTAATGCTTTCGAACTGAATGCTATTCCCAAAAAACGCTGAACATTATCATATAGGTTCCTATATGTATAATAAAATCTCATAAATAAATCGATCCGATATCTCGGCGTGCTTTTAATCGTAATTTAAGTTCTTTTGAGATCAATCAGTAGCCAGTAAATGTTGCATCTAACGGAGATTTTAAAAAATCTGAACAAAATTGACAGTGGTTTATTTATACCCACTGCCACGGAAGTTTATTTTTCCAGTTTTTTATTATGGAGATGTCTATCTTAATTTAGAGAGATTACATAAACAGCCCACTAAATAATGTTCCCATCCATTGCTGGTACTTGGGGCGTTCTCTGGCAAGGAGAGAGTCAAGGCCATAATCCACCACCCTGGCCCAGTGCGGGTTGGTAGATGACACATGACTTCGAAAGGTTCTAGGTACATAAATATCGTCCGTACCGTCGGTTTCCTCACGATGTTTTCCTTCACCGTTTTAAGTTAGCGGCACATGTCTCCGAAAATACAGTACATGACTCCGAAAAGACAGTGGTGCGCGTGGTTTTGAACCCGGGGTCTCCGGATCGGCAGTCGCCGTTCTCCCGACTCCGACCAGCCGTAACTTAGAGATTTAACTTTTTTAAATTATTTTATGCATGTCATCTCATCATCATCATCTGCAGACGTCCACTGCTGGACATACAGGACCTGGTCATATTATTAGACGCACCGTAATGTTTTCTACAAAATGTTAAGTAATAAAATTATCAGGTAACATTGTACATCTATATTGTTTTTTATTCGATGTAATGTATTTGTTATCATTCTCTACTTCAATATCTATTATTTAACAATGTTTTCTACAAAATGTTAATAAAATTATCAGGTGACATTGTACATCTATATTGTTTTTTATTCGATGTAATGTATTTTTTATCATTCTCTACTTCAATATCTGTTATTTAATACAAATAACACATCATTATTATAAGAAAAAAATAATTATTAACTTTTGAAAAGTAATGGTGATATTACAATTTAACATATTTTTTTAAATATTTTATAAGGTCACGTTAAGCTTTTATGAGATCTTTAATTCTGCGGGGCATGCTGTCAACGCTAGGCTGTACTATCTGTCTCCTACAATGGAGCATGATGATTCCGCATTTGAATGACCTTTTCGAATAACTGTTTTTTTTTGTAGTAGTAACGTCTTTAGCAACGTCTCCAGCTATCAGCTCCCATTATTTTTCAATTGGGTTATGTCGAAGTTTCACTTGCCCAATCCAACAAAGTAATACTTTGGTAATTCAGAAAACTACTACTAGATTTTACTAGATTGTGCTGTGTACCAGAGAGCTCCATCTTGCATAAAAATTAATGGTTCTCCATTGGGAAACCAGTCTCTGATCTGGGGTCTACCAGTTTTTAAGACTTTAGTGCTGTTCTTGTCGCATCATCATTTTACCAAGTACAAACGTCCAGTACCCTTTCCGCTGATGACTCATCATATGATCATTACTGGAGGGTGTTTAACAGTCTGAACGATACAGCCAGAATGCAATTGTTCGCCGCGACGACGACGCACAAACAAAGCCTTATGCTGCAAAATTTCGAATGTGTTTCCATCACTGACGCATACCTGTTAAAAATAGAAGAAATACTTGGAAATTCTATGCTAATTAGCTTAATTTCATTAAAAACAATATCTAACGCCTCGATGGTGATGAATTTGTGGTTTTATACTGATCTCCTGAAGTTTACATCTCTTTCGCGCCAGTGCAAATATTTGTGTGAAGAATTCAAATGTTTGCACTGTGTCTGGGTGTTTCTATGTATAATAAGTATGTATTTAAAACTATATAAGTATTATATCAGCTATCTGGCCGCCATCACACAAGCTTTGCTTAGTTTGAGGTTAGATGGTGTTGTGTGTGAATTGTCCACCAATATTTATTTTATTTATTTAAGTATTTATTTTGTTTGACACAATTCAACTGAATTGTTTTCAATGCTGCTGTTAACTTGGCCTTCTTGGTGGTCTAACAGTATGTTCAGAGCATTGACGTTAGCATCTTTGAGTCGCGATTGTACCAAAATTGTGGTAGCAAAACTGTTTCCGATAGAGATTTTCTTTCAAAATATTTTGAACCTCAGAGTGAAAATCCTTTTTCTGCCCCATTTTTCCGCCGATTCGGACAAATCATCAAAATCAACTTTTTTCTTCATACGTACACTAACCTCAGAAACCTCCAATTTTCGTGATATTTTTCGGTTTGAAACAGACTTTCGGTTCGGCTTTTACGCGTTGTGAAAAGTCACCTTGTTTAGCCATGGTGAAAAAGTTTCAATTGACTATTTTAAAACTGCACGCACAAATAAACAAGTAATAGCGTAGCATAAAACAGATAAAAATAGAGCACATAAATACATCCACAACTGAAACAACCGCGAGCACAATTAAATTAAATTTGTACTTGTTTACGTTTGTGTATCAATTAGTCAGCATTGTGTCTTAGTACGTTAAAAATAAATACAAAAAGCTAGAATATATTAAATCTCCTGGAGAAAAAACCGTAAAAACCAAGTGAAAATATAAAACTACGATACGTAGAGTAGAGTCGTAAAAACTTTGAATTCCTAAAAAAACTGCAGTGCGTCTAATAAATAATTTGGCGTGTTAAAAAAGGTATAAAACATGTATTTTAGGCAATTTGAAATTTTAATTGGGTGTTAAATAACTAAAAATGCTGACACATTTCTAGATGCTCAATGGGAAATGCGAACGCATTTCTAGATGGCCAATGGGAAATGCTAACACATTTCTAGATCGCCAATGACCATGATCCCGAGTTCACCCGAAGATTTCTTATCATTTCCGAGCGTGACGCTACTTTCACCACAGCCCACGAAAAATCTGTCTGTGGTGCGCCTAAAGAAGTTTTCACTTTTCACTTAAAAAATAGGGATTCTGAAAAAACAGATTATTTTGAATGGACTTCCTACCTCCCAGATGATTTAAATTAAGGGATTTATTTTGTCTCGCTACTCACCAGCCAGGTTTACACTTCCGTGTTGGTATAAATTAGGAGAAGTGTGTGACAACGGAGCGACGCATTATCACCGCGCGCAACGCATTTAAAGTACATAGTCATGCAACTGATAAATTATTTGACTAAAAATTGTTTGTCTGTGAAGTCGGTTGGTTTACGGCCGATAGTTTAACGCGACAACATCATAACAAAACATTGATATATCCAGAGCAAGCGTACAAAAGACGTTGTTAGGTCAAAACTGCTACCACCGGATCCGGTAAATTGGTACCGATTCCGATAATAGGTTAAAGATACCGGATCCGGTTTTCCGGATTGTAAGCTCTACCTGCAGTACAGTACCATAACAGCGTCGGTATGTTGTTAGCTCTGAGAGATTTGAGTATATTATATTTTTACGGACTCTTAGCAGAGTCCACTTGGGGAAGTACCACACCTTTGCCAGTTATTCTACTGCCAACGAGTAAAGTGCAAACATTACTGTGTTGCGGTTTGAAGGGCAATGTTTCCAGAGACATTACAGGGCTTACAGATAAAATATCTTAGATCTCTGGGTGACGAGCGCAGTGCAGTGCTAGGTAATGATTTGGACTCTTCATGATTTAGCTGCGTGTCACTGTGCTGTTTTATGTGGCAAGCACAGATTACTGAAACAAAACGCAGATGGAATGCGCGCAACTTAGACCCTGAGGCCGAAAAACCAAATACAAAACGCCAAAGCAGAGATACAAACTCCAGTCAGTACGAAACGGACTTCCGTGTTGTACGGGAGTCCCGTGTGACTTTAAGTTTTGTTTTAAAATAACTTTTTACTAACTGTTAAGTTTTATTAACTGTTAAATAATTTGTGCAAACATTGTTCCCAAAAAAAAGGAAAGAGAAATATCATTTAATAGGAAAGTTCTAATATTTTTACTGCTATTTATTATATTATTTAGGCATTTCATTTTGGTGATAAATGGGAAGTCATATACCTGTAGTTTATTTTTCCCAGTCTCAAGTATTAGCTGTTGATTTCTGAGTGGGTGTTCCAACGTTATATTTTTAAGATTTTATTGCATACTCAACATGGTATAGGTGGATGGAATAGGTCTTATCGTATGTAATAAAACCAAAAAAAACATCAACATCATCAACAGCCCAATAAACATTCCCACTGCTGGGACTCGGGGCCTTCTCTCGCAAGGAGAGAGTTAAGGCCATAATCCACCACGCTGGCCCAGTGCGGGTTGGCGGATGACACATGACTTCGAAAGATTCTAGGTACATGTCGTTGTCGTTCCTCGACAGTGGTGCGTGTGGGGTTTGAACCCGGGGTCTCCGGATCGGCAGCCGGCGTTCTCCCGACTAGACCACCGTAACTTAAAAAAAAACAACACAAATAATAAATTTTATCTTTGCAGATACAAGTAGGTCCAGGGTCTAATGTGCACAATGTTTCATACAGCTTTTCAGTTTTGTGAATTTGGCCTTAGCGATGACCATTTGTGATTATCTTTTCCGCAAAGAATGTTGCACAATGATATAATTATTATCAATTCATAAGGCTCCTATCCCGATTCCCGAAGTACCTGGTATCTGAGCTTCAATTGCTGGAGAGTAATGGTTATTCACCTAAACGCCTTGACTTGGAGATGATAAACCTCATCCTCACTAATTGAGCCACAAGCTGGATCGGATCATATTCGATGTGGCGTATTTCCATTCTGTACAACGCCAGAACGCAGCCATAGGAAACTGCTGGCGTATATATTGCAATGTCGTTTTAAAATCTGTTATTACAAACCATACAAGAGTTTTGCGTACTGATCGTGTATAGTTTGTAACGTGGATGCTCGCGTCGCATCTTTCCATTCTATACAACGCCAGAACGCAGCCATAGGAAACTGTTCGCGTTCGAGTATATTATATTGTAATGTTGTTTTAAATCTGTTATTACAATGCATACAAGATTTTTCCGTACCGATTGTGTATGTTGTCGATCCGATGAGGGGCTATTACTGAGATTTGACTCTGGGTAAGCTCCCGCCAGAAGTTCAAGGGAGGTCCTGAGTGGAGAAGCGACACTCAGGGCTGACCGCAGAGCTTCTGGCTCCCGCATATTTTATATACACTCTAGGGGTAGTAGCGACAAGACTAGGTGGAGTCGGGGTGCTCAGAGTCGGATCTGGGAAACCAACATCTACAATAAATCAAAATGGCGAGCATGCAACTGCTCACGTACAAATTGTAATTTTAGAGTTTTGCGCGCCTATTCCAAAACATACACGATTAGTCCGTATGCGTACTGGCGCTGTATATTTTGGAACAACATAATACTTCTACGTTACTACAAAGTATACGCGAGTATTTGCGTACTGGTCTTGTATGGTTTGGAAGAATTTAGTAAAAAACGTATTTCCAATCTATACGTGATTAGTTTCATACCCTTGCGTTCTGGCCTTGTATAGAATGGAAAGACGCTTCGATGTGAGATGTGTGATTTTCTCACTCTCGGGTTATTTTTTCTCTCAACTTTTGTCTCCTAATAATAACTGAAATATATTTTAAAAATAAATGATATTTTGTAATACTTTTATACCATACAAACTAAAAAACAAACTTAAAATATTAGAAACACAATAGTAAAAAATTGTCGTCAAAACTAATCTTCGTCGAATCGACGAGTCCTAACATGCACGCTGCACTCTCCTTGAAAAAGATCGCTGGACGTGACCGAAACTTGAGTCGGACTGGACTGACTATATCAACCGTGAGTTACCCGTATATTTATTTTAAATGTGTAATAACCACGGTAGTTTTCATATAACAATATACCAAATTATTGATGGACATTGTATTATTAAATTTTAAGCCCTATTTTCGAATTTTGCCTTGGCCATTTTAATGATAGGGTATCATTAAAATTTAACGTCTCCAGTCCAATCTAAACGTTTGGGCCTTGGACGACGGAACTTTGGAAGGCGATGTGAATACTGTTCAACTGATTTACAAAAACCCTTAGACGGTTTTCGTCTCATTAGTTTGTAATATTTTTTTTGAAAAAAAAAATGAATTTTTCGTTTACGACACACGTCCAGACCTCCAGATGATCTGGTCCCCAACATCAAATCAGTTGACATAAAATCCCTGCACCTCCTGTGTTCACCGATATTGACAGAGGGCTGTTACATATTTCCGCATTAATAATAAACAACTTTCCTATGAAAAAAGAAAAAAAAAACGGTCGAATTGAGAAACCTACTTTTTTTGAAGGCGGTTAAAAATGAGCAGTAATAACAAGTTTCTTTAAACATTCACAACAAAAAATAACTTGTAAGTGCTAGAAACAGTTTTTACTCACTCACTGAGATTAACATTGCCATATTATTAAACTATTAACAATTAAATGCTTTATTCCGTATTCATTGAAACTCTTATTAATATAATTATAAGCAAACAGTGTTTTCTCTCAAATATATAACATTTCAACTGAGATCTCCAATCGAATCCTAAGGAATTTTGTAATTCAAATAAGGCACATAATAAAATGTAATTTAAAAAACTACAATACAATGAGAACTACTACACTACGCTACATACCTAAATGTAATATCATTTAAAAAAATTGAACTTAACATTTAAAAAAATAGCACTCGAAAACGTCAACTTGAGTAGGAATATAAATATTTCATTCAGCATAAACAGGCCACTACATGTTCCCACTCCGGGCCTTCTCTCACAAAGAGAGAGTCAAGGCCATAATCCTCCACGATGACCCAGTGCGGGTTGGTGGATAACACATGACTTCGAAATATTCTAGGTATATGTCGGTTGCCATGATGTTTTCCTTCACCGTATTAAGGTGCATCCCCCAGCAAAACGAGTTTTTTCTACAGTTTTCAGAGCTATCTACTCATTAGCCAAAACATATATCAACTGGTAAAAAATACATTACATTTCTACAACTTCGTGGCTTCAAAATGGTAGTTTAATTTTTTTGATAATGGACGTATTGTTTAAATAATCGCCTCACAACGAAACCATGAAAAAATTAAATAATTGTAGTTATCATGCATCTCCTCGGAAAACCTCCATTATTTTTATTTTGTACTTACACCAACGGATAGACAATTCCATTACGAACATTTTGGTAGTTTTATTTTTTTCAAAAGACCAAAATCTGATTTTATAATGAGTGTATTCTAAAAATTGAGCGTAAAACAGCGGCAAATCCTACTGTTTCTCTCTTGCTCTTTCTTGCGGTGTGCGATAAGGTAAGAAATACTCAAGGTCATTTGCTCGGGGTACGCCCTTAAGTTAGCAGCATTACGCGCATTGCTTCGAAAAGATAGTGATGCGCGTGGTTTTGAATCTGAGTTCTCCGGAATGGCAGTCGCCGTTCTCCCGACTAGACCAGCCTTAACTTTAGCCTTTTTAATCAAGTCAGAATTGAAAGTAACACGTAAGTCGTTTTCATCGTCATCAGTACAATTATTTAGGACAGTTTGATTATCATCCAATCTTTGAGGGGACTTGTTTGGTGTAGGTGTCAATTCAGGTTCAGCAGATTCAGGGTCGTCCGGTTAGGACTCTGTTAACCCTTATTCAACTGTCCATCTAGGTTGATACTGCCAATATCGTAATGCTCACAAAAGCCGCTGTTGCAAAAGCAGCTGAGACTTTTCATTGTCAGTGTTTCAAATTTATTTTGGAAAGCCATGGATGGAGCTGAAAAAACTACCTGCGACCTAATGTACATTTAAAGTGCCTTTCAAGCCCTTCTGATCGGCCTATTATCAAATTCAGACAAGTATGACCTGATCTCGCCAAACAATCCACATTTTACTGGTCGCAACATAACTACTGATCTGCTTTTAAAACTGATAACGATATATTTTCTTCAACTTCTCCTTCCTTTTCTCTTATATCTTCTCTCTTCTGAGGGTCATTTTTTCTTTTTTGGTATCGTAATCGCTCTACTTCTCTCTTTTTCAAGACTCGGGGTAACTTTTTCTTTTTAGGAGCCATATCACATGCCCTCGATCAGTCTATGTAAAAAAAAAATAAGTTCATAAAGGAAAATAATTCGAAGCGATCAATGATACTTTGATGATTATTACATTAATAAAGCAGATCAGTGGATAAATGTACACAAACAATACATAATAATAACTAATACGCAAAATACACAGTCCCCTGCTGTGTAAAACAGTCCCCTGTTGCAATTTCCGGCAGAGGACTGTTGCCAGGGTACTGTGTATTTCGGTTAGATTTCACAATATTTCCAAAAGTGATGTAAAATAGGTTTTTGAATATCAACCGATCAATTGAGACATAAATAATATAACAATAAACTTTACATAGCGATTATTAAAGTAATTAACATACATAAAATATTATGACTTACCAGAGGACTGTGTATGGTAGCGGTTCAAGCGCGCGTTCACCTCACAGATCACAGAACAGATATCAAGAAGAAGTAGCAAGTAGGCGGGGCAATCGTAGTACTAAGTAAGCGCAATCTCCGCATACTTTGAGAGTACGCCCACTTCCGAATACTTAGTCGTGCTCTGCCACTACTGCAGTACTCCTGAATCCGCGATTTTGAATAAAAAGTAAGCAGTCATGCCATATTGTGCAGTTATTGAGTGTAAAAACGATAGCCCTGCCAAAACTTTATCCAAAGGAGGCATATCGTACCATCGGTAAGTCCTATTTTATTTAATTTTGATTTTATTGTGAAAATAAATTAATATTAGCTTAAAGAGAGAAATGATTTAAATGAAGTCAACTTTAAAGTCATTGTAATAAGGTCCATTTTCATTCAAACTATATGTGATATTCTCGATCATTCTATGCATGCGAATAGCGCTACTCAGTAGCGCTACTCAGTGAAGGATGGGACGCAAGCTGTTGAAATTGCTAATATCGATATTTCTAACTTGTACAGTTGTGTGAACAAAATATATTATCTTTTATTATTTAGTATTTCAATAATTTAACGTTTTATTTGAAAAAAGTACATTTTATCATTTCAGTTTTCCTAAAAGTCCTGTTGTTAAGGAGAAATGGATAGAAGCTACAGGAAGGCAAAATTGGTTTCCTTCCAAAACAAGCACGATTTGCTCTGAGCACTTTTTAGACAGCGATTTTATAATTAAAAAAAAAAAAAAGGAAATAGGTACATAGACGAAACAGCAATACCGACAAAAATAATTATATGTTTTCGTGTATGCGTGTTTATTTCTTACATTAAACCCCCATTTTGGCTATGGTTCATTTTATAAAAACCTAAAATCCTGTAATCATACCTTTAACCTCATATCATAGTTGTTTCCACATAAAATGTTATGATAATTTCCACATAAATTCAGCGGCTTTTACTCCTCGAAAAAAAGTTTCTATTCATGGTTATAAAAACATCTTGAATTTTTACTGACAACAACTTAAATGACAAGGTCGTCCCTCAAAGAAAATAACTATTTCCTTATATTGTGTAACAGCTATCTGGCCGCCATATTACAAGCTTAGCTTAGTTTAGCGTCAGATGGTGTTGTGTGTAAATGTTTCACCTATATTTATTTATCTTTACCTCACTCAAGAAAAATATCATTCGACTAAAATACAAATTTTAGTGCTACTTGCCAAGACCAATTTCATAATTACTTTATTTACTTAAGATATTTATTTAGTTTCCTCCGAGTATTTTTGTAGTTTCTTCCTAGTAATTACGTTTTTTTACAAAACTCTGTTACGCTACACTCTATAGTTAATAAAATTAAGATGGTACATGAACAAATTTAATCATAATATTATGATTAAATTATACGATAGGTACGTAAACTGAATAACGTAATATCGATAATTTTATGAAAATGTAACAGCAGTGTCTTATCACTATTAGCACAACCGGCCTATATTTACGAATCCTTTATTTTAAAGAAGGTAGCGTTCATAGTTGCATAAATTACATAAAGTGCCATCTAGTATGAAGTAGCAGAACTAGTGAGCACTAGATGTCACTAATCTTACAATTATTGACATCTAGTGCGCACTAGTGAAAACAACTTACATTTTTGAAAGATGATAATAGTTACCACCGTATTGTATTCTACTAAGGTTGAGTTTAGAAAGTTCGTAGCACTGATGTATTCGATACGCCCTAAAAGTCCTGATAATGGTACAAAATAAGCGACTTAGTCACATTCAGGATACGGTACTTTTTTCTGTAATTAGATAAAATTGAGTTATCCAAGAAAGCCGTAACAACATTTTGAATAGTTGACAATAACAGATTTATTGTGTTTAGCAATAGGGTTCATTTTTGAGTACGTAACTAAATGCAATACATCATTTTAGGTTCGTCACTATGGGACTAATCACTTGCATTGTTTCAATGTGTTTAAAATATATCAAAACCACGTTTGTGTGCAAACTTGATACGGTGGTTTTCCTAGTGAGATTCAGCTACGAGCCTTCTACTTGATTTCTGTTCTGTGTCACAGATGACGCTCTGGCACTAAACAAAATAGTGTTTCAACCCCGCATTCCGCAAGGTTACTAACTTCACAGCAATTGCGTTTTGTTTTACTCAAAAAAATGTTCGTAAATATTCAAGTTTTTTATTATTATGGATTTAATTATATTATATTAAAATTTTGGCAGGGGACTGTATAAAAATTCTGGGGACAAAGTTTACAGGAGTTTACTAAATAAATACAATTCGTAATAGGACCTTATTTTACGAAAACAATATAATTCTATTATATTTCTTAACGATGTTAACTGCTACTAAATGTATGTAGTGTCAATAACTTCTTCGTAAATCTCATTTCTAGGTGGGAATGCAGTGTTGGGGACAGCCAGGGGACTGTATTTTTAGCGCTTCTAGCACGCCTAGAAAAAAATATTAAATCGTTATGGTTCTAAAAACAAAGGGCCCGTAAAGTTTCGGGGTTAAAGTTTCATTAGGAGTGTGTTTTTTAAAAATGATTTCAATACTTTTAGAATAAATCGATCGGGACAGCCGATTACGAGTTTACAGAGAAACGCCCATATATCGTTAGTAAATTTTATACTTTTGCAGGCCTGAAACTTTCAGATGGTTCCCTAAGAAAATTCGCAGATATTTCAACAAATGTAAAAATACTCAGAACATTGAGGCAAAATCGTGTAACACCCGAACACTCACTTTTCGACTTATAATGTCGTGTTTAGATATGCTATACTATAACAATTTTATAATTTAGATAAAACAACTGAAAACGTAGAGAATATAACACTTTCATTTTTAAAATATTATTGCAAAATACCAAAAAAAAGATTTTTGTCGTACGAATGTAACACCCGAAACGATGGATTGACCCAAATGTCAAAATTTGGAATTTGATGTTTTTTGCTCAATCATGTCGGAACGTCTGAACGTATCGGGTGGAAATTGGAACACAAATTGTGAATCTCTCCCTTTTTCAAGTAAATGCTACTAATATTATAATTGTCAAAGTTTGGATGTTTCTTGCTCAATCACGTCGAAACGTCTGAATGTATCGGGTGAAAATTGGAACACAAATAGATAGTCTGGAATAACACATGGGCTACAGCATAATAACGGGAATTACACGGGTAAAGCTGGCGATTCGCGCTGCGACCGCGACAAGGGTCCATGTAGGTGTGTGTTTGTACAGTAGTAGAAATCATTTTACGAGTATTATGATAATTATTGAATTTTCTCTGAAAAATAAAAAAACAAAAACCAGACTTCAATTTAAAATTAAATTTAAGACAGTCTGCTCTATCTCATATTTATTGTAAAATCTACGAATACGTCCAGATAAAATAAACAAATTTTGTTTTTTTGTTGACATTTCAACAACCGCCACGTAAAATGTGTGTCCGTCCTCCCCCCCCCCCCCTCTAACTTCTAAAGAAGAGTAGTAAGAGAGTAGAGAAGTAAGAGAATGAAAAACCTAAAAAAAATATATGATGTCACATTAAATAATATTGTTTAATGCAAGATTGAAAAAAATCTTCATCCATAAATGGGCATTTTTCATTTCCAAAATTGGCGAATTTCTTCTGCAGTTTTGGGGCGTTTTTTGTTTTAGCCATCTAAAACGAAAAATATGCGAATAAAGCAAAGCATGCTACCATACCCTAATAACATTACAAACTAAAACCATTATTTACAACTAAATCACTTCTATGGAATATAAGAACCCATCACTGCTTTCATTTTTATACACGGAACCATGGAAGTGACATCCACGGATGGGACATTTTTCCTTTTGAAGCTCAAAAACACAATCTCAAATTCAAGCCTGAACAAGCATTTTTAGCCACATGTATTTAGCATAGCAATGAACCAAAACCATCAACCCAAAGTGCACAGTTGAAAGCAACATACCTTTAATTATATCCACTATTGTGACCGCTTATGCTTGACAACTCATGAGAATAGAAATTCAAAGTGATTTTTTTCGTCGTTGTTGCAACACCGGCGCAAACTATCAACTGAATAATTCAAATATGGCAGATCTGATCTGGCCGCTGCTAAGTTTCATTCGGATCCACACATTATAGTTTATTCCTGACTGTTGTGACATACGTCCATGGAAAGCATCAAAAAAATTGATCACAAGCTTTAAATGAGCACCTAAAATTTGTTAACAGCTTCAGGTTCGTATTTTTTTAGCAGAAATGAAGTAAAGGTATCATAGATTATATTAGTGCTAATTACTACACAATCTCTAGAACATAATATAGATCATAAATATTTTTTTCATCCCACCAGCTCGGAAAGAGTACTTTTGCTCCTCGATATCAGGGCGCAAAAGTCGTTTTTACCCTCTAGAGGTTAAAGTAAATTTGAATTTAGAACATCGTGCGTACTGAGGTTTTGAATTCAAAACATAATTTAACCTAATAATTTCTACCTCAATAAACTCATACTCGGAACCTCCTTGGTATACTTTTTTCTTAAATGCTTTGCGCGCAATTTTCTTTTCACGTATGGAGGATAGAGCTAAAGAATGTTATTTCAAATGGCAGAACATTTTAAAATGCTATGAATGAATCAATTGTAATCGAATTGAAGTATGCCGAGTTAAATAATTAAATATTATTGACTACTAAAATAGTAACTAATAGATAATTTCATCTACTTGTGCCGTACAAAATAATGTAGTAAATATAACATCAAATAAGTAATTACTATTTTGAGAAAACATGTAGGTACAATATATTTTGAAGTCAAAACTTCTTTTGGCCCGCCAAAGACAGATTTTTCGTGGGCTGTCAATTGAATTCTAGCGTCACGCTCGAGAATGATAAGACATTTTGGGGTAAACTCGGGACCATAGCCATTGGCCAACTAGAAATGTCTCAGCCTTTCCCATTGGCCATTTAAAAATGCGTCAGCATTTCTAGATGGCCATGCTCATGACCATGCTCATAGCCACGCCCTCCGGTTTCACACGCGTAGTTTGCAAAGTAAGCAATCAAATTCTGAGTTATCAGTTAGCACTTCTATCGGCAGTGCCTATGACTGCCAATTTTTTTTAATTAATTCTAAATAGTACGATCAATGACTCGTGGTCCCACTAATTTGACCCACTGGTGGGACAGTGTGTCGATTTAATGGGCTCGTGGTCCCACTGTTTGGTGGGACCATCAGTCAACGTAATGCAGTCGCTCGTGGTCCCACTGATTTGGTCATAAGGGCTATAACACAAATATTTTTGTGAAATGAACAGAAAAGTGGAATTTATTATTAAATCATTTTATTTTACTATTAAAGTTTTTCCGCCTAAGGGGAGGATTCGAAACAGGAATAAGACGAAAATAAAAAGGCCAGCATAAAAACGTGAAGCAAAATATTTTTTTTTTCTCAACAATGAACTTAATGAACAAAACTTAGAGTTTGTTCTCTTTAAACTTATTTTAATTTTTATCTTAACTTTTCTAAAAAATAACCAACTGTGATCTCCTTGTTTATCAGCTGCATTTGTGACTGTATTATTAAGTCGTCTTTTAATAGTTGCAAGTTGCAACCGATCTCTTTTCTTTTCGAAAGTATTCTTTGCAGTAAAATCTTCTTTAAGTGTATGCAAACAGTATGCAGCAGTTTCAAAACAGTAACATAATTTTTATTTATACTTTTATTGAGTTTTGAATTCCAACTTTCGCAAACGTTATTAGTGCGATGTCTTTCGCTAGATACACACCATTCCCTTACAAATTTTTCAGATTTGACATAATATTTATCAAAGTATGCCATAAACACGTTCATTTTCTCCATGTTCATACATTCAGTTTTGATGTATTCCAAACCTTCTTGAATGAACTCTTGCGGCAAAAGGGGAAGAGCAGAATATAATCCAACTATTCTTTTATAGATTTTTGCTTTCAGACCTAACGTTTTAGCTTTCTTGTAAAGGCTCCGCACGAAATGGGCGTAGCATCTTTTAATAATTACGGTAGAATCCAAAGCATTGGTAGGAGCAATTTCGAAATCGGCTTGAATTTTTATAGGATTCCATTCTGGAAATCGTGTCTTAATGATGTCAAATAATGCGAAGTATGAGTTTTCTTTTTTGTCACTCATGAGAGCAAAAAATAATGGAGCAACTTTTGTCTTGTCAGTAGTACTCCCCGTGTCTCCATGTATCACCATTAGCTGATAAAAAGGCGTAGGAGTGCTTTTAAAGGTTGCATCAAAAAAATATTCATCGATAATTGGTAATAATTGCTCAGTTCTTTCTGATGCAAATACAATGATTCTAGCATCGCCGCCAATACAAGTATAATCTGCTACAAGAAATGATTTGAAAATTTGAATTTGAATTGTGACTAAAAAGGCCAGTATCTCAAGTAGCCAGTACCTGAGGAACTCACTTTAATTCAAGTACGTATAATACAAGTCTACGTATAAATTTGATGCAGTGGGGCCACGAACCTACGATTTTAACTATGACTTGTAGTCCCACTAAGCAGTGGGACCACGAACCCATGATTTCAGGGATAGTGGGACCACGAGTAATAGTGGTACAATCCCAGTGGGACCACGAGTCGCAACCCAAGATCACGTTTATTTATTTCCTTTAAAATGTACCCTGATGCAAATTTAGCGCTACTATAATTTAATGCATTTGGGCGGGCACTTTTTCATGTACACATATGAAACTCCTTACCTCAATCGGTCAACTCTCCATATTTTCACGTCATATTGTTACCTATTGTTAAAACCATGGCTAAATAAACTTAAAGTATTAAAACTTAGGTTAAAAACAGTAAAATTGAATACAAGTGAAAAACCGAAATAGGGTCAACCAGGGTAATTGTAAACACTATTTTTTTTTTGGTTCCATCATTTAAGTTTTATGTTATATATTTTTTTATTTACAACTAATATAATAATATTATATTTATTACTATAGTTGGGCGTGTAATCTATAATTTAATATATATGTTTATTAAATTGATTAGTAAATATGATCTCTAAATCGTTGTTTACAATTACCCATCAATATTTTTACAAATTATGAATTTTGGGGCAATTGGAAACATGTTATTCAGTATCTGTAAGAGATACAGCTTATATATTCACTTAATTTTGATGGACACTTAATATCAATCTAAATAAAGAGAAATCAATCTCATTCCTTATCAAGGGGGTATTTGTAAACTCTTTGTGCTGCTCCTTCGATATGGCAAAGAAAATATCTGGGTAATTGGAAACAAAGCAGTCACTTAGGGGTAATTGTAAACAAGTTAGACTTATTATATTTAATTATGTATGTGGTAAATGGAAACAATTTAAAATTAATTGCAAAACCTTTATTGTGAGATAAAAAAGACAAATGTTACATATTTCTTAATATTTAAATCAGTGTTTAAGCCCGTTCAAATACGTCAATTGGCTTTTCAAATTTATATAACATTCTTTCTCCTCTTAATATAATGCGAGGTTCACTTACAATCCCTAAAACATCATCATATGGCACATCACTTTTGTCATTCTCATTAAGTGTGTACAATGTTTTGGAACTGTCCATACATTTCAGGGATGTAACTTGTATCTCCATTTCTTCATCATCAACAGAATCCACCATACAAAGATATTTATAAATCGTAGTCATTCGTTTTCCACCTTTAAATGAAACCAGAACAAAATTTCCACATTCTGGATTTTTATCCTTATTTGGTTCTTCAAATTCTGTAGCATTTTCAAATTCATCACATAAATTATAATCGCTGTTATCACTCTCATTGTATTCTACAGCATCACCTACATCCTCTTCTGACGTAGACATATTAACATCCCTTTCTTTCAGTCTTTGTTTTTTTGTTTTTGTTTCTCCTGCATTAACAAACTTTTTTAGTCGCTTTTTACCTTTCTCTTTCACGTCAACTTTTTTCTGAATTTTATTTCCAGTCTTTTTTTTCTGTTTGTCATCTTCAGCCTTTTTAAGTCTTTCTTTTACTTCATTAGTTGTTAGGACTTCACCAAATGCGCATTGTTTGAGTCTAGGTATTACCGGTTTCTTCACTGGCTGAACAATATTAAAAATGTTCTCTAATTGCACTTTACTTGGTGATTTTATTTCTTCGTCTAATGTTACAGAATTGATGAAAGCACTGCTTATTTTTCTTTTAATGTGGTCTGCTGTTGTAGTGTCTAAAGTTATAATTTTAAGTATTTGACTAATTAAAGGAGAACTATCGTTATTATCGTCTTGAATCACCTTATAGCTTTTAGATGTAGAGGGCAAAATAGTATTTGGTTCCATCTGAAGACATTCATCTGTAATGTATGTACGTTGTTTATCAGCCTGTTCAACCTCTATCTGATGTGTGTGACTTTCTGACATATTTGTATTCTCAACTTCTTCTCGAAACAATGTCTCACTTTCTGTTTGCTGTATAATTATTTGTTGATTTTGGGAATTATTGGAATTCGGATTCTCTTCTATTGGATTTGTACTCATTTCTTCTATTTCCATTGTATTAGCTGTTGCTTCGTTTACTCTTTTTGTTTGCTCGGAAAGAATATGCCCTGTCTCTTGTTGAATTTCAGGATAGTTAAATTGTATAATTGGGTTATCCACAGTCTTATCTATAATAATATCTGTGTAAAGTTGTAAGTCCTCAGGTTTAAAAAGGTGTTTAGGAAATTTGGATGGGTCAACTGGATACAAGCCAGTTGTACTAAAACCAGACTTAATATTTTCCGTTTTCATAGCCAATTTATATACTTCCGCCAGTAATTCAGTAAACTGAGATCGCGATAGCCTTCCTGTCCCTAAACCCATTTGTTTGATCCCGTTTTCAACTAATTTTTTATCCCAAGCTTTCTTGACTGGTCCAAATACGCATTTGTCAAGTGGTTGGATCCTGTCTGTTAAATGGCTTGGAAATTTCAGCAAGATAATGTTAGCTTTTTCGGCTTCTTCAATTATTCTCAGACTTATATGACTAGCATGTCCATCATAGATTAACAAAGCTTTTTGATTCGGTTCATTTCGGTCTTTTCGTAATTCATTAACATATGGAATAAAAGACTTTGAGAGCCAATTGAAAAATACTGATTCTTCCATCCAACCATTTTTCGTGGCTGCATATAATGTACCTGGATAGGATTTTTCTGATGTCCAACGAGCTTGAACTGCTGCTCCTTTAAATACAATTAAAGGAGGTAAAATATGACCTTCAGCTGAAACACAAGCAAGAACTGTTGTCGATTCTCGTCCGGAGCCCCCAGACACCCGAGACAGAGGTTTCCCTTTCTCACCTATCCCTCTAACTCTGCTTGGATCGCTCTGGAAACCACTTTCGTCACAGTTATATATTAATCCTGGTTTATCTTCCAATTGGTTTTCAATCACAACTCGCTGAAGAGTGTTGTAAAAGTCATACACAATATATGGTTTCCGAGCATCTTTTCTTGCCTTCTGCAGGTGTTCAGGCTTTTTTAAACTAAGCTCCGGATGTCGTTTCATGAAATTTATGTACCAATCATCCCCTGGCTTGTTATCTTTGAATGGTGTCTTTAATTCTTTGCTTTCAACATACTCTTTTATTAGTAACTTCAGCTCTTCCTTTAAACATGGGTGGCCCATTTGGGCTCTCGTCTTTAGACACGATACAATATATTCTTCCACATTTTCTGGCAACGCTTTTTTAACACCAGCGCCCATTCGCTCTATATTTATTTTTCTTCCCTTTATTCTATCAAATATTACTTTAGTGGGTATGTTGTACGTTTCTGCTGCCTGTCTATACGTTTTTCTCTTTTCTTCAACATCTTTTACGGCATTATAAAGATCCTCTAAAGTGTATTTCGTGTCGCGTTTACGGACATAAACACGTGGCATTTTTATATAACCTGAAATATAAAATGTTTACTTTTACCCACCTTCACCTTCCTTGCATATATATTAACCGTTATCAATTACCCCATCCGTTTACAATTAACCCAGATGATGTTTACAATTGACCCAATATCATTTATTGATGGGTAATTGTAAACATGAATTTATAGCATGGCGGTTGAATTTAAGCGTTTAAAAGCGTAAAAAAAACAAAGATAAACCCATTATTCATTGTTCAATACAACAGCGGTTTACTTACTTTTATTTTTGTTTAACAAAATGGAGTCGTTTTGCTGTTTATCCAATTTAAAAATCACTTTTTAGTCCCGCGTTTTTGCAATCACACACAGTTGCTTTTCTGTTGACGCCATTTTGAATTTTGACAGCTGCGGCCATAGACTATAGAATATACTTGCGTTTCATTACACGCAACTTAATATTTTGCATGAATAAACATGAAATACGACGAGTGTTACCAATCACCCCTGTTTACAATTACCCTGGTTGACCCTACCATAATAATAAGTGATTCTAGGGACCAAGAAGTTTATTTGACGCCAACAGAATCGACTGAAACTGAAAATGCGCAAAGCGTTTAGTAATTTCCTCGCTAGGCGGGGATGAAAAATTACGTGTTACACTCGAGTGCAAAGATTTTTCACCTTGTCCCCTTTTGATTCCCTTGCTACGCTCAGGATTCTAATTTTTTAATCCCTCGCTATGCTCGTGATTCAACTTTAGAATCCTTCGCTTGCTCGGTCATCAAAATTGAGCACGCGGTTAAAAAGCCACTTTGCACTCTTGTACAACAAATTACTATTGTTCTTGCAAAACCGGTGTGATCACACACACACGGAAGGGACATTTTACGTGCTTATTAAAATCATAAAAAAAAACTATGCATAAAATAAAATAAAAATCCCCCTGAATCATTAGTCATTTACTTAGAGTACTTTATTAGTACAATCAAATAATTACGATATATTAATTGCATTTAATAGAAAATTTGCAATCACGTGTTTTTTTTGTCAAAAATGAGAATATTTATAGCAATACATTACGTAATATTATTGCCAATTTTTAACCGACTTCCATAAAAAAGAGGTTATCAATTCGGTTGTATGTTTTATGTATGTTACGCGATAGCGCAACCAATGTGAATCGATTTTGATGGTAAATTTTTGTTTGAGGTTTTGTAATATTAAAATTTGTTTTATGTATTTAGACGGTATAGTGATAAATTCTTATGAAATTTGGTCGAGTGTCGAAACTTAATTTGAGTCTGTTTTTGTTTTCTTGAAGAAAATAGATTATTCGAGGCAAAATCTGAATCAGTAGCTATGCAATTAGATTCGTGTGCTCATGTTAATCACTAATTTACTAAACTGTTTGTACAAACTTAAGGCTTGTTCGCATTAAGCTAGTGTATTAGTCTAGTAGAGAGTAATTTAGTGGCTAAAATACTCGCTACTATTCAAAAGTCGTTCGCACCGTGCTTTAGTACAGTTCACAAGTGAGTAAGTAGCGTTTTGCAACATGAAGCGTCTACAACGCAATAAAATAAATAAGCTGATTACGCTTGTTTTATTTGCTTGTTTTTATAGAGCGGGGACTTAACATTCCACAAACATTCATGTTCCATATATAAAGAAACAAATTTTAATGTAGTATCTTCAACTTCAACTTCTTGATGAATGGCGCGTGTTTGACTTTTATCTGTCACATTTCTGCCAATGTCCGTTTCGTGGCAGCTTCGTAGACGGCAACGGCCAACAAAATAAAATAATTTGATCGGTATTATGACATTATCAGTTTCTTTGAATGATTACCCTAAAACAAGTAGACAACACAAAGCTAAGACAAACACAAACAATTTGTTAGTAATAAATGGGATATTTGGTTAATACATTCAGCATGCATATTATATTAAAAATGTAGTATCTTCACTCCAGCGAAACGACAAAACGACATTTTGGCGGCAACCACAGACTAGTTAGTAAAGAGATGCGGCAACTAATGAACTCGACTAATTTGACAGGTTCGCACTCGTTTAGCCGATGAACCATAGAGCACAGACGCGTGGTGGGGATGCTACTCGCCCGTTGAAAATAGAACAAAATGGATTGACTCGACTAAATCATTCACTAGACTACTCGACTAAATTTTTACTGTTCATACACGTTTAGTTGCTAAATTACTCGATACTAGACTAAATTACTAGCCTAATGCGAACAAGCCTTTACAGTTATTTAGCACTAGCTTTTACCCGCGACTTCGTCCGGGAAATAAACATTAATGAAAATATTATAATATTATTAGTAAACGGACATTTGTATGGGTACAATAACAGCTTATATTGAAACATTTTTAAACAATTTAATCAAAATCGGTTCAGTGGTTTAGGCTTTCAAGCTTAACAGACAGATAGACTTACTTTCACATTTGTAACTACATTTAATAGTATGGATTTCAAGTGTCAAGTTGCAAAATTGGACGGTTTAACGATTGGAGTTTTTTTTTCAATAAAAATATGAGACCTAAACCAATAGACGCAGTATTTTTTTCTAATAAAAACTGTAAAAAAAGTCTTTTCGAGTTTTTGAGGCTTACGCCAAATACGTTTTCTTACGTCGATAAGTACATAAAGTAATGTAAAACAAACTGTGCTACTAACGTAGAAAGTCTGTTACGAATTTGTTTTTGACAAAATTTAAAACACTTTACACAATTACACAATATGTAATCAATATAGGAATGTAAAATATATAGACATGCATTACAGTACTACAACGCTTTATAGGCATGAATTTTGTATACACAGAAAAACGAGACTATTCACAGGAGAATATGAAAAAATTTAAAGATTTTTCAACAAGATGACCCCAATATGGCTTTCAATCAATTTTATGTCATTTTTTATTATTATTTTATTAATTATGTTTTCCGATTTGCAATGTGAAAGTGACATCCAAAAAACGACCTAGGTGGCTAACTACAGGGATCGGGCTCTGCTGCAAGCGTAAGAGATCTGTGCTGTGCGAATATCAAAAAAATCGCAGCCAAGATAAACAAATATAAATTTAAAGAACTTTCTTTGAGACTTAAAAAAGTTATTCAATTAACGCAGAAGTCTCAAAATGAGGATTTCATTAACAAGGCCCCAAACAAGAGTAAGGCAGTATGGCAAATCGTTAATGGTTCAAAAAACACTTTACCAAGGGATGCTGTAGAGTTAAAAGTAAATTACCACACCTTTGCCAAATATTCTACCGCCAAGCAGTAGTGTGCAAACATTACTGTGTTCCGGTTTGAAGGGCAATGATTCCAGAGAAATTACAGGGCTTAGAGACATAATAACTTAGATCTCTGGGTGACGAGCGCAGTGCAGTCCTAGGTAAGGATTTGGACTATCATGTTTCAATAGCTGCGTGTTACTGTGCTGTTATGTGGCAGGCATGTTGCTTACCATCAGGCACAATCGCCTCTTTACAAGAGCAACGTGACATCTCATAAAAACGTTTTTTTTTATTTTTTGATATTCAAAACCGCGATGTCGAATTTTATTTTCTACAAAAACGCGGCATTTTAAACGTGAATAATGGAGGAGCTATGAGTGAAAGAGACGACACGATGGTGGCAAATGGTGTAATCACGTTGTCTCTTTCGTTGTGGCGCTCGACTTCGACAACGCGACATGTTGGTTTGCCCCGCGCGCGCAACGAGTGAAGTGCTCCTGTTTTCGACAAAAAAAATGGCATCACGAGTATATCACGTTTTTAGTGCAAAGGTATGTTTTTTGTTGTTTTTAACTTTAACTTGAATAATGTGATATTAGTTATTCAACTCGTTTTTGTTGTAAAACTCATTAGTATTGAGAATGAGATAACGAATATTGTCACACTATTGATGAAAAAGTTACAAGATTTCTTTAGGATATCTTTGAATGTAACCATGTTGCTGATGAAACTTTTTCAAATACTATGGGTTATTTTATTTTACACCATTATTTTCAAGTTAACGTTTATATTATGCTAAAATGTTACATTATACATGCTAAAATAAAGTAACTTTTACGAATTTGTTTTTCAGATAACAGCACTATCTAGGTCATAATCGGCTATATGTAGGTGTTAAAAATAATTTGTGTTAAAAAAAGTGTATAACTAAGTACCTAATTCAAACTCTCAGATAGAAATTTTAACAGAAGACAAGAAAGAAAATATTAAACGCTCTTCCAATACATTTGTTCACGGGCCTGTATACAAATACATCGCAGTATAGACTACAGGCCCGTGAACAAAATGTACGGGTCAAATGAACAACCAGGAGACCTATGTAGGCTGATAGAAGGGTATAAAGTAATAAGATTCAGCACTATGCCGTCACTTGTAAGCTGTCCAACTGAGTGCAGTCGAAGAAGGGGGGTTGCAACCCTCGATCATTTCTCCTTGTCGCATTATTTTTGTACGGCGTTGCGGAATAATAGATTAAAAGAGGTATTGAAACCACAAAAAATATAAATTTTAACTTTTTAATTATTAGTTTGCCGGAAAAATTTACAGAGTACGAGTAATTTACAGAGCAAATTTGGTCATTTGATTAAGTACGGCATTGGTTCCATACAGTTTCAATACCTATTCTAATCCATTATTTCGCAATGCGGTACAAAAATCATGCCACAAGGAGAAATGGTAGAAGGTTGCAACCCCCCTCTTCAATCACACACAGTTGGACAGATTACAAGTGACAGCATAATTCTGAATCTTAATACTTTACACCCTTCTATCATCCTACATAGGTCTCCTGGTGGTTCATTTGACCCGTAAATTTTGTTATTAGGTCGACCAGGTAATTTTATTTTTAAATGCAGAGGGATCTGTTTAGATGTTAGGATTAAATATTTTATTTCCCACTATTCGCACTAAATTCGAAGCTAATTGATCAAACCAATACAACGTTTCAGACAGCGGCGACTCAGTCAGATCCTGATGGATCCCAACCAACAAACGAGTATTCCTCTATACTGTTGTAGAACAAAATATCACTACCAACCAACCATAATTACGTTTCGGGTGATCAAAATTTGGTAACATCTAATATGATCTTCAAAAAGTGTTCCATGCCCCAATGAAGACGTCTCAGATTTTATCACAAGTCCAAACTAGCATAAACAGCCCGTCAAATGTTCCTAATAATCCCTTCTCTACTAAAGAGTGCGTCAATGCCATAATCTATCACGCTGGCCCAATGCGTGTTGACTTTGTACATGTTTCGAGGTACATGTCAGTTTCCTCACGATGATTTCTTAAACCGTTTCAAGTAAGCGGCATCACGTACATGGCTTCGAAAAGGCAGTGGTGCGCGTGGTATTTGAACTCGTGTCTCCGGATCGGCAGTCGCCGTCCTCTCGACTTGACCAGCCGTAAATTGAAATTTAATATCACTAACAAATCCATTCAGTTAAGAATGATGATAAATGATGATAGGATAAGTCTAATGCCAATAAAGGTCAACGAAATAGCTACCTGTGTTTACAAATACCTGGATAAAATTACTGCAACGCCTGAAGATCTAGATGTTGTTTTTTGATTGATTTTGAATTTCGATGACAGTTTTGATTGGAAAAGTATAATATTCACTCAAATTAAATTTGCAATATCGAAATATGAAGACAATAATACTGGGAAACTGGCTGAACTGAAGATGATAAAAATTCAGAGCTCTGATCCCGGTGCCATATTTTTCTAATAATTATATTCTGACGAATTATTCAAAAAGGTAAAAAAAGAAAGCATCATAGTCAAAACATTAATTAAGATTTGCAAAAAACATATTTATCTTCAAAAGCCTGGACTAACAGACAGAAAAAAAAAACTGATCTCATGGATTTGGTCAATAAAAATATCTTTATTATTATAATTAAAGCAAGTACCTATTAAGTAATATGTGATTGATTGATTTTATTGTTTATTATTGTGCCCTAAAGTGAATTCACGGTGGAAGTAAGCCATTGTTTTCGTTAATTTGTATTTTTTAAATACATGATCTTTACTTTTATAGTGTGTTATATTTTACTTATCACACAGCCTTATACCTAAATTTAACATATTCAATGTGATAACTCAAAATGTTACAAGCGTTTTATGACATATTTTCACTAAAAACGTGACATTTGTGTCTGTGTTTTTTTAAATCAGTTTTTTTACTTGTTTCGTTTTGAACTGAGTTTTATTTTGGTTATTTTCAGAAGGAACATTAATTACCGCAACAATCTAATTGTTCTCCTACAGTAAAATTATCAATATTTTAGAATTTATCAACACTTAAATGTTTAAAATTGCTCTCCTGTAAAGTTGTGGTTTTAGAAATATCACATTGTTCTTGTAAAGAGGCGACATGACCTGCTCGTCTCGTCACTCAATGCTATAAAAAAAAAATAAAAAAAAATGGCGATTTCATTAGAAATCCCCTCAGTGTAGCCCGTACTTTCAATACATTTTTTTCTAACCAGAACAAGCTACAAAACCAAGCATTGTTTAAGTCCAAATGTACTAACTAAATCTGTTTATGGCTCCGACAATAAAACAAGGTATCCATAGAATCATAATGTGTCTTAAAAACACAACAAGCACCGGATATGACGGTGTAACTACGCAAGTCATTATTAAACACATATCAAACGTCATTTCCCACGTGCTTAGTCACATTATCAATGAGTGCATATCAAAAAGAGTTTTCCCGGAACGACTGAAAACATCTATTAATTAAACCACTATTCAAAAAAGACGACAAAAATGATTAAAATTGTTACAGACCAATAGCGTTAATTCCTATTTTCTCAAACATTTTCGAGAAAGTTATGCATGACAGTATATAGACATCGCAACAACTAGGTTATAGAAAGAAAAAGGGTGTCGATTTGGCCATTTACAACTTATTGAAGTCTATTTTTACAAGCTTAGATGCTAAAATGCCAATATGCGCTTGCTATATGGACCTTACTAAAGCATTTGACTTTGTTGACCACGGTATACTAGGTCACATATAGATCAAAGTATGAAAAAGTTAAGTATGGTGTTCCACAGGGTAGCGTGTTGGGTCCACTACTTTTTATCATTTATATAAACGATCTGCCGAAAGTTACCAAACAACCTATAGTATTGTTTGCGGATGATAGTACGGTATTATATATAATATTATATAAATATTTCATGCCTTGAGAATAATATGAATGACGCTCTAGATAGTATAATAAATTGGCTAAATTTGAATAATTTAAAAAATATCTTAATAAGACAAAGATAATGACATCTAGAAATATAATTAATAAATTAAGTTAATAGACATAACATAATTTATTCTGGACATAAAATTGAAATAATAGACGCAACGAAATTCTTAGGTTTGAATTTTGACTCTAATCTAAACTGGAAAATCCATATTGGCAACCTTTGTACAAGGATTAGCCAATATTCATACGCACTTCACATGCTTTCAAAGCGAGCAGGATTACCTACATTATTGTCGGCTTATAATGGCTATGTCTTATCCTTGCTTCGATATGGTGTTATCTCTTGGGGCAATAGCATGGGAAGCATATAGCAGTTTTTAGGACATAGAAGAAATGTATTAGAGCTATCTGCAAGCTCCGTCAAAGACAATCCTGCAGACTACATTTTAGGAAACTAAATATATTAACGTTGCCGTCGTTGTATGTCTTTGAATGTGTAATGTTTGTGCGGAACAACCTGGCGTTATTTGAAAATTTGATGAGTGAGCGCCACAAACATAACGTGAGAATGCCTAGGTGTAGTACAGCACTACTAGCAAACAGTGTGCTTTGCAAAGCTCCCATAATTTATAATCACTAGCCAATCCATTTGTAAAAGGTCAATGAAATGCACATTGTTTTAAATAAATTGACACGTTACCTGACAGACAAGGCATATTATACAATAAATGAGTATCTGACTGATAGTGATAGTTCGAATACTTAGGGATTATTTTTTCTTTTTTATTCTTATTATTATCTTTTTTGTTGTTGAAATCGTTTAGCAGTGACGCATTTTTGCATTTATATTGACATTGTTTGTAAAATGACAATATTTTAAAACTGACATTATTTTGTAAACCTACGTTATTAACTAATAATTCACATAATTTTTTTTTATAAATTACTATCAATTTGACATATTGTATACATGAATAATTTATTGATTTTACATCATGAAATTGCACTTGCTACTGATTGCCTTCCAGTGTATTAATCACAGACTAAGTAGAGAGATACTCTCAGACGGACATGTCGGGAACAAGGAACATTGGTCTATGGTTACTAGACTAAATTCACTTTATCTGTGCTGAAAATGATATGGCGCCATTTTTTTTTTATTAAACAAACTGCATCAACACAAAGATCTAATTTGCCAACTCGTGCATTCGCGCCAGTAGGTAGGTATACATCACACATTATTTAATTTTTTACGCCTAAAAGGAACCAGTTTCTATAAGAAAAATATAGCGCAAATTGGCTTGATACATTTATTTCTTCTTAAACAATTTCTTTTAAAAATGTTTTGAGCCGTAGGTACCAATAAACTTTCTGTTATTTAATTTTAACTACGATAGTGCGAGTCCAATGTTAGAGTCAGAACTCATCTTGATTAAGTTCCGCAACAGGTTTTTAGCAAAAGAATCACCACTTCACAGCACAGAACAGAAATCAAGTAGAAGGCTCGTAGCTGAATCTCACTAGGAAAACCACCGTATCACGTTTGCACACAAACGTTTTTGATATATTTTAAACACATTAAAACAATGCTAGTGATTTGTCCCATAGTGACGAACCTAAAATGATGTATCGCATTTAGTTACGTACCTAAAAATGAACCCTATTGCTAAACACAATAAATCTGTTATTGTCAACTATTCAAAATGTTGTTACGACTTTCTTGGATAACTCAATTTTATCTAATTACAGGAAAAAGTACCGTATCCTGAATGTGACTAAGTCGCTTATTATGTACCATTATCAGGACTTTTAGGGCGTATCGCATACATCAGTGCTACGAACTTTCTAAACTCAACCTTAGTAGAATAGAATAAGGTGGCAACTATTATCATCTTTCAAAAATGTAACTTGTTTTCACTAGTGCGCACTAGATGTCACTAATTGTAAGATTAGTGACATCTAGTGCTCACTAGTTCTGCTACTTCATACTAGATGGCACTTTATGTAATTTATGCAACTATGAACGCTACCTTCTTTAAAATAAGGGATTCGTAAATATAAGCCGGTCGTGCTAATAGTAATAAGACAATGCTTAAGTATTTTCATTAAATTATCGATATTACGTTATTCAGTTTACGTACCTATCGTATAATGTAATCATAATATTACGATTAAATTTGTTCATGTACCATCTTAATTTTATTAACTTTAGAGTGAAGCGTAATAGAGTTTTGTAAAAGAACGTAATTACTAGGAAGAAACTACAAAAATACTCGGAGGAAACTAAATAAATATCTTAAGTAAATAAAGTAATGATGAAATTCTTCTAGTCTTGGCAAGTAGCACTAAAATTTGTATTTTAGTCGAATGATATTTTTCTTGAGTGAGGTAGAGATAAATAAATATACTTAGGTGAAACATTTACACACAACACCATCTGACGCTAAACTAAGCTAAGCTTGTAATATAGCGGCCAGATAGCTGTTATAAATACTTACTTATTACACATAGAAACACTCAGATACAGTCAAAATATTTGAATCCATCACACATATATTTGCACTGGGTGGGAATCGAACTCACAATGTAAGGAAATAGTTATTTTCTTTGAGGGACGACCTTGTCATTTAAGTTGTTGTCAGTAAAAATTCAAGATTTTATATGTTTTTATAACCATGAATAGAAACTTGAGGAGACTAAAATAAACAAAAGGGATATAGAAAAGGAACAGGGTTTCAGTAAAAACAATACTCGAACTAATAAAAGTTTATACATAAAAATCAACAACAAAAACAGGGCAACAGGGAGGTACTGCCCTGTTGCCCTGTTTTTGTTTTTTTTTTTATTATAAAACCGCTGTCTAAAAAGTGCTCAGAGCAAATCGTGCTTGTTTTGGAAGGAAACCAATTTTGCCTTCCTGTAGCTTCTATCCATTTCTCCTTAACAACGGGACTTTTAGGAAAACTGAAATGATAAAATGTAATTAAATTATTCAAATACCATATAACAAAAGATAATATATTTGTTTCACAAAACTGTACAAGTTAGAAATATCGATATTAGCAATTTCAACAGCTTGTGTACCATCTTTAATTGAGTAGCGCTACTGAGTAGCGCTACTCGCATGCATAGAATGATCGAGAATATCATATATAGCTTGAATGAAAATGGACCTTATTACAATGACTTTAAAGTTGACTTCCTTTAAATTATTTCTCTCTTTAAGCTAATATTAATTTATTTTCACAATAAAATCAAAAATAAATAAAATAAGACTTACCGATGGTACGATATGCCTCCTTTGGATAAAGTTTTAGCACGGCTATCGTTTTTACACTCAATAACTGCACAATACGGCATGACTGCTTACTTTTTATTCAAAATCGCGGATTCAGGAGTACTGCAGTAGTGGCAGAGCACGACTAAGTATTCGGAAGTGGGCGTACTCTCTAAGTATGCGGAGATTGCGCTTACTTAGTACTACGGTTGCCCCGCCTACTTGCTACTTCTTCTTGATTTCTGTTCTGTGCTTCACAGGATATAAATCATATTTGGAGTGTTTTTCTTTCCAATGTGTAAACGTATGTAACAGACGTATTTTCCGAAGTAACTGCAGCCTGGTACAATATACTTGTTATAAATCTTAGGTAAGGTGCGAAAAGAACATTTGCACCTGATAAAGAACAAAAATACACGAAAATGTAAACAATAATAATTATTTTGATCAACACACAAACGTCATATTGACCATAGATAAATACTATAATTTTATGAAAAAAGTATACCAATAGTGTCATAGAGATGCCCGATAATGTGATAATTTTATCGTAATATCGAAACTAAGTCAAATATCGATCGATCGATTACAAAATTTGGGCTATGAGATAGGTTCCACATTTTGAATTGTCTCTCTGTGTGTGGGTTATTTATTTATTTTGTATGATGTAAAAATTCTAAATTTGGCTTTTGACCTTTATGTAAATACTGTTTATTACTCAGTGAATGAAATTATTCCATAAAAAACATTGAATCACTTGGCCAATTTTCTTTCATGCAGTCCTTACTTACCTTTGATCTCTGTGATTTTGTTTGAGCATGGTTAAAAAAAAATAGCAGTCATAGGAACTGCCGATAGAAGTGAAAACGTATAACTCAGAATTTGATAGCTTACTTTGTACACTACGCGGGTGAAATCGGAAGGCGTCACTATGATCATGGCCATCTAGAAATCCTGACGCATATCTAGATGGCCAGTGGGAAATGCTAACGCATTTCTAGTAATGGTAGGACTCTTGGTAGAGTCCGCCTGGGGAAGTACCACACCTTTACCAGTTATTCTACCGCCAAGTAGTAATGTGCAAACCTTACTGTGTTCCGGTTTGAAGGGCAATGTTTCCAGGGAAATTACAGGGCTTAGAGATATAACATCTTAAATCTTTAGGTGACGAGCGCAGTGCAGTGCTAAGTAATGATTTGGACTCTTCATGTTCCAATAGCTGCGTGTCACTGTGCTGTTATGTGGCCGGTATGTTCATTGTGTGTACCATCAGGCACATGTCATGCTCGTCTCATCACTCTTTATTTTTAAAAAAAACATGGCTAGTGGTCCCGAGTTTAGCCGAAGATTTTTTATCATTTGCGAGCGTGACGTTAGAATTCAAAAAGAAAGCCCACGAAAAATCTGTCTGTGGTGAGCCAAAAGTTTTCATATCAAAAATGACGACAAAAACACGGTTGAAGACAATGTGACAAATTTTAAATATACATACATGTTTTACAACCATAGAACAGACCGTGTTAAAATAACACGCGATAGTGTTTCAATACTATAAAACGAATACTATGAATTTGATCTAGTGACAATGACTATCGATAAACCGATACAGTCCAATTTATAGGTATCCCTAAGGTGGAATTTTGGATTTTTTAAATTCACAGACTAAGTACCTAGAACTCTTTTAAATTATACAAGAAGTGACGTTGGCATGAAATCAAATTGTGACTAATGAAGTAAAGCGCGGGGAGCAGAAGTGTCAGCTTTGTTAGTCTGGTTGTCAAACTCAAATGACATAGCGAAAAGAAAAAAAAAATGACTTAAGATTTGTATGAGGTCTTAGAATAAGGAATATAATATTTACCCCCCGTGGTATTAATGTAAAGTAGTCAGTCCTTGAAGGATTTAAATCAGTTTTGTTCTACGCTTGTCAATTATTTGTCATAAACAATTTTAAATTTGCATGCTGTAATGTTGATTGTGGAGTTCTATATACAATTATTTAAGACCTTGTTGTACCTACCTATTTTCGCAAAAAGAAATAATTTTATTTGAATTCTACTGTATATATTATATAAAAGTGAAAGGTCACTCATAACGAAATCTCAGAAACTACAAGTGCTAGGAGTCTAAAATTTTGCATGGAGGTGTCTTTTAGCACGTAAACGCTCATTAAAACAGGATTTTGCGAAATTCAACCTCTAAAGGTAGCCTTTCGAAGCGAGCGTCTATAGCGTCACTGGCGCCGCGATTGTGACGCCGCGACAGAGCGACAGATAGATGTTCCATACAAATGTATGAAATTCTAGGGAACGCCATTTGAGCACAGCGACTCTAACGCAGCGTCAGTGACGTCACAGACGCCGTATTGTTTGGACCGTACTATGAGTACGGTCCTATTATTTGGACCGTACTATTGAGTACGGTCCAAATCTACGGTCTAATGAATTGTCATTAGAAATTACATGCAAATATTATTTCCTAAAGCATAATAAGTTTCATTTAAACTTTTCTCCTCTATTTCAACCTTTAGGGATGTAATTTTAGAATTAAAATGTTGTAATACGGAACTCATTATTTTAGCCGTACTCAATTCTTACGAAATTTCATGCAAATATGTTCAAGGAATTAAAAGTTTCATACAATCGTTCATCCTCTATTTCACCCCCTTGGGTTGAATTTAGAAAAATCCTCCCTTACTGGGTGCCTACGTTATAAGAAAAATATGTGTGCGAAATTTTAAGTTTCTAGCTCTTACGGTTTGGGCTGTGCGTTAATCCTCGATTTTCTTCTTTTGACCTCGAATAAAGTACAGTAAACAAGTACACGAACTTTTAGCTTGCTGTTAATTTATGTACCTTCGAATGTCTAAATTGACCGGACTATAATGTACATTTCTTTCAACGTCATTTAAAAGCCATCGTTTAGGCGGCAAGTAATGATGACATAAGAAGCAATACATGATATCCAAAACCCTTTCTTAGCACATCCTCTTTCCATTGCTGCAAATACCTTCTGTGATTTGCAGAAAATATACCTATATTTTCAGCAACAAAATATAAAAATAGGTATAAACAAATAGGTATTTGTTATAAATATGTTATCAAAATTTAAAAAAAAATACTAGATACTTGGATGCATTAACAGGACTGCGACACATTCTAAACACAGTTTAAAAATGACTGCGCCTATCGTTACCAAAGTTGCTATCGACAATGAATTCTATTGATCTCCTAATACCACTATAGAATTATAATAATTATTAATAGTGTTTCGCTTTAATCAATCTATTATCATTAGCTAATCAACAGCATAAATAAATATCTTGTATTAAGGCGCGGCCCCACCGCGGTGCATGCTGTGCACGGGCACGCGGCGCATTTTAGCTGCGTGTATTCATTTGTTTGACAACGTGGGTCTACGTTTCCACTGGAGTACCTACACGAAGACCCACGACTATGTTTAGCGTGGCACGGCGCACGGAGAGGCTACACACATGCCACTGCAATCTACGGACACGGGCTTCACTGCGGGAGGTGGGACGGGCGGGGAAGAGCTGAAAACTGCTCTGCGATAACCGTGCTGTACATAGTCGTGGGTCTTATTCGTGTACTCCAGTGGAAACGTAGACCCACGTTGACAGCGTTCAGCTATGTAACCGCCTATTCGAGCAAGCCACGCGTGTATCAATGACGTCAATTCATGCGTAGCCTCTCCGTGGGTTGCAGTGGACACAACCACATACATTTTCTTACAAAGCGAAGCTTAATACACGTGCGTAGCCTCTCCGTGCACCGCGGTGGGCCCGCGCCTTAAATAACACGTTAAACATAAATAACAAGCCAAGTCGCTGACGAATCACTCGCAGTGAAGATCCCGGACTCGTGCTTCTAGATAATAGTCACAGAAATTATTAAAAAAATAGAAGTTTGCTAAATGAATTTGCGGGAAATTTCGATCTTCTAATTAATTGTAACTTGTAACTTTATATTTTTCAACCAAATAGGTACAACATGTTATTTTATTTTGTGTCGACGGTTCTTCTTAAAATTTATTCGTATAGGTACATACGCACTTTAACTATTAACTTTAATTATACATAACATACGGTAACTGTTTTTTTCGTACTCAGAATTTTTATTTTAGCATAATAAAAATCTGAGTACAAACTAAAGATTTTTGGAAATAATTTGTATTTTTATGTGCATTATCTTTTTTTTTAACCAACTTCAGAAAAGGAGGAGGTTCTGAATTCGGTTGTAAGTTTTTAGGGTTCCGTACCCAAAGGGTAAAAACGGAACGGAACGGAACCCTATTACTGAGACTTGGCTGTTCGTCCGTCCGTCCCTCTGTCACCAGGCTGTATCTCAAGAACGGTGATAGCTAAACAGTTGACATTTTCACAGATGATGTATTTTTATTGCCGCTATAACAACAAATACTAAAAAGAAAATAAAAATAATATTTTAGGGGGGCTCCCATACAACTTGATTTTTAACCGTTTCTTGCTCGATTAGTCCGTCCCAAGTAAACGAGATGGCAACACTAGTAAAACTAAAACGCGATATCGAATTCGTCGTCAGAATCATAAGGCAAAAATCAAAATTCTAAATACACTTTTTGCCTGTCTGCGGAAATTGCGATCTATACGGAATTCCGAATAAAGCCAAAGAGGTTTTCGCCGTTTATTTGCTAAAGGTACGGAACCCTTCGTGCTGGAGTCCCACTCGCACTTGGCCGGTTTATTTTTTTGTACGAGTATATTATGCGATACGCGATAGCCCGCTCCACCAATTGTGAATGCATTTTTATAATTATTTGATGTTTGTTTAGAGATGGTCCCATATAAATTTTATAGAAATCGGTATCGTGGTTTTAAGAAACATGAACAAAAAAATGTTTACCTATATAATATCTGGACGGCGCGGCGTAATGTGGTAGATTGCACAAAAGTTATGAAATTTAGTAGGGTGTCTGAGTTTTATTTTAAAATTGATGTTGGCTTTTGATTTTTCGTAGAAAATAAAACTATTTACAATCTACAACATTTTGAAAAAAAAATGTTGCAAATTATGCGATATGGTTTATTGACCTCCACTTGTGCATTTACTACTAAAGAACCAACAGTAGCTTTGCACACGCATAGCTCGTGTCCAACCTTCAACGCTGCTCATAGAGATAATTGATAAATTCCCTAACTCGTCATCAGAATAACAAACGATATAAAAACAAAAAAAAAACTGAATTACAACTTGATCAAGAATCCTTCAACCAAAACCCTGTGATTATCTCAATAATTGCTTGTAAATGGCACCGCAAAATTGTAATAATCAGTCGGTTTACAATAAAACTCGTGAGATTATAAACCTACTTACGGTAGGTTAGTTTATATTCTAAAGTCTGTAGATTATAAAGTGTGATTTCTTACAATTTACGGTGATATAAAATATACGAGTACATACGCATATAAACAATCTACTCATCTTCCCAGTGCTAGAACTTCTCTCATAAGGAAAGGGAGAATGTCATGAAGATTCCGTTGGTCAAGTGCAGGATGATAGATGTCACAAAGCTTTGTGTTCTTGGAACAGGTTTTTATATTCTCGCCACTGAACTCTATGAATTATTTGAATTTAAACTGAATATAAACAGCGCAAAAAAAAAACAATATTATAGAAGTTATTATTTAAAGTAGGTAACTGTTGTGACAATAACATACTATTTGTTTATTTTCGAAGAAAAATAGACAAATTGAGCATTTCTTGCCTCTTCGCCAGCGGAAAAGATACAGTGTTTATGTTAAATATAATTATGATACCTGTTTTTTTTTTGGAAAACAAAAAAAACTCATAATTATCGTAATTAAATTGGCTATACATTAGTATAAGTACAAAATCTAAATACTTAATTGCGTTTCAGTAATTTTAATTTCTGTGGTTTTCTTGTGAGGAGATTGACTAAACAATAAATATATATACTAAGTAAAAAACTACCATTTTGGAGCCAAGTATATCTGACAAGTATGCTGTGGTATAATATCTGACAGACAAACACTTTTTAATGTACACCAGAAAAGTTAAATAATTTACAACACTAGTAAAATACTTTTAACTGGTGCCATAATGAGGGAGTTTCCGACGAGACAAAAATAGTTCCAACGGACGCACTAGATGGCGATTGTTCGAGATGCAGATAGATCTGTCTCTACCATAGACTTTCAAAAGTGTAATCACAACGAAACCCCTCCCCATTTTCAAGGAAAAAATCGAATCTAAATTATTTGTGATAATTTAAAATTTTAGAGTTTTCGTTAACACATCAATTATTTATATACTTAAATTTAGATACATATCTTCTTAGCTTAGCTGATTAGTTTAGTATGTCTACCTTCTATAAAAACCCTAAATACATTAAGGAATTTCATACTAAAACAATTTTTATATTGTGTTAAACTTTTAAAATATTGGGAATAAAAATAGCTAATTAGGTTGATAACGTAATAAAAAACCGTTACTGATCACAATCCCTTTTCAGTAAAAATCTTTAGAACTCCCGAGGCAATAGACACCAACTAAGCCAAAGTAGAAGGAAAATACAAAGATATAAATAGCAACACTGATACGACAATATTTTATCCACAGACTAAGTAGAGAGATACTCTCTCGGCTGAAGGATTAGTATCCATAGCCAAGAATAAATTTAAAAAATATCTATTTTGTCTTTCATCAGGTTTACGAATTTGTTTTGAAATTTTGATGTTTTGATATAGTTTTCAATGTTTTCATTCGAATAAAATGCGTACATGGATAAAGTAGTTTATTATTTATTACTAGAAGTCGTGCTTTCGCAAATTGAATGAATTGAGTCCCATTATGCCTACCGCTTTTGACAACAAACCAAAAGACCTACAAGCGCCTCCTATTATCGTTTTATTAAACTATATCTTTTTGTCTCGTCGGAAAACGGCTCATTGGCGGCCTTATCGCTAAAAGTGATTTCTTCCAGGCAACAAGTCATTAGTGGCAGGAAACGCTCAAAAAAAGAAGGGTCAATCCATCGTTTCGGGTGTTACATTCGTACCACAATAGTTATTTGTTGTACAAGAGTGCAAAGTGGCTTTTTAACCGCGTGCTCAATTTTGATGACCGAGCAAGCGAAGGATTCTAAAGTTGAATCACGAGCGTAGCGAGGGATTCAAAAATTAGAATCCTGAGCGTAGCAAGGGAATCAAAAGGGCACAAGGTGAAAAATCTTTGCACTCGAGTGCAACACGTAATTTTTCATCCCTTACCTTAGCGAGGAAATTACTAAACGCTTTGCGCATTTTCAGTTTCAGTCAATTCTGTTGGCGTCAAATAAACTTCTTGGTCGCTAGAATCACAAATTGTTATGGTATTTCGTGTTTTCACTTGTATTCAATTGTACTGTTTTTAACCTAAGTTTTAAACTTTTAAGTTTATTTAGACATGGGTTTAACCAAAGACGTCAAATGTAAAAGACACACAAAGGCTGCTCGGAGACCTGATAAAAAATCATATTTACATGTGTTGGTGACTAGTGTAATGATTAGGATTATAATATCGTCTTGTAACACATTCACGCACAGAAAATGCCATAATATAAATAATTTAATAAAATCGTCTGCAATCCAAGGATTAATAAAAAAATACACGATTTTCACCGCAACGAAATCAGACTGTTACGTTCGGATATACTAAAATATTGTAATGACGTTACTTCATTCCCTTTCTCTTCTTCTCTCGAGCGATTTCCACTTGAAAATGATTTCTCGCTCACTCGCTTTGTTGATCTTTTTGCGTAGCAAAAAAATTCTTCATCTATGGGTTTAACAATAACAATATGACGTGAAAATATGGAGAGTTGACCGATTGAGGTAAGGAGTTTTATATGTGTACATGAAAAAGTGTCTGCCCCAATGCATTTAATTATAGTAGCGCTAAATTTGCATCAGGGTACATTTTAAAGGAAATAAATAAACGTACTATTCAGAATTCATGAAAAAAAAAATTGGCAGTCATAGGCACTGCCGATAAAAGTCGTAACTTATAACTCAGAATTTGATTGCTTACTTCACTACGAGTGAAACCGGAGGTTGTGGCTATGAGCATGGCCATCTAGAAATGCTGACGCAGTTTTAAATAGCAAAGGCTGAGGCATTTCTAGATGGCCAAAGGCTATGGTCCCGAGTTTATCCGAAGATTTCTTATCATTCCCGAGCGTGACGCTAGAATTCAATTGACAGCCCACGAAAAATCTGTCTTTGGGGCGCCAAAAGAAGTTTTGATTTCAGAATATATTGTACCTACCTACATGTTTTCTCAAAAGAGTAATTATTTATTTGATGTTATATTTACTACATTATTTTGTACTACACAAAGTAGTGATATATCTATTAGTTACTATTTTAGTAGTCAATAATATACAATTATTTAACTCGGCAACTCGGCATACTTCAATTAAATTACAATTGATTCATTCATAGCAAATGCTAAAATGTTCTGCCATTTGAAATAACATTATTTTCCTCTATCCTCCATACGTAAAAAGAAAATTGCGCGCAAAGCATTTAAAATAAAGTGGCCAAGTGCGAGTTGGACTCGCCCATGAAGGGTTCCGTTGCAGCAAGTAACATAATATACATAGTACACATAGTTCTTGTAGTTCGTTGTAACTTTGATCAAAGTTTTAATAATAGTGTATTTATGACGTACTAAAAAAAAACTACTCATCAGATCGAGTTCAAACTAATTTTCGTTGGTAGTTTTCATGGTAATGTACATCATATATTTTTTTTAGTTTTTCATTCTCTTACTTTAGAAGTTAGAGGGGGGGGGGGACACACATTTTACCACTTTGGAAGCGTCTCTCGCGCAAGTTATTCACTGTAGACAAAAATTATATTAGAAACCTCAACATCATTTTTTAAGACCTATCGATAGACACCCCACACGTGTAGGATTGATGAAAAAAATTTTTTTGAGCTTCAGTTCTCAGTATGGGGGGCACCCCTAATTTTTGTTTTTTTTAAAAACTTTTGTAAAAATCTTAATGCGGTTCACAGAATACATCTACTTACCAAGTTTCAACAGTGTAGTTCTCATAGTTTCGGCAAAAAGTGGCTGTGACATACGGACAGACAGACAGACAGACAGACAGACAGACAGACATGACGAATCTATAAGGGTTCCGTTTTTACGTTTTACGGAACCCTAAAAAGTACACCAAAGAGTATTATCTATTCTATGACCTCAGTACACACTATGTTCTAAATTCAAATTTACTTTACCCTCTAGAGGGTAAAAACGACTTTTGCGCCCTGATATCGAGTGATATCGAGGAGTAAAAGTACTCTTTCCGAGCTGGTGGGATGAAAAAGTTTTTTTTTTGTATATGCAATAACATTTTAACAATAAAAGTGCTCTATTCTCTACGTTTCTAGTTGTTTTATCTGAAATGTAAAAATATTATTACAGCTTAGCATATCGAAACACTGCATTATAAGCCGAAAAGTGTGCGTTTCGGGTTACACGATTTTGCCTCTATGCTTTGAGTATTTCTAAATTTGTTGAAAAATCTGCGAATTTTCTTTGGGAACTATTCCTAAAACTTCCAGGCCGGCAAAATTATAATATTTACCAACCATATATCACATAATCGTTTTCACAAACAACATTTTCCTATTATTATTTTTTAATTTTACTTTGTTTCGGGCGTTACCGCGGTTTCGTTTCGGGTGTTACGAGTACGAAAATGTATACTTATTTTTATTATAATTAATACTATTATTATAATTATGGTGTTTTATTAGTCTCTAGGTACTACAAAACAAAAAAAAAATACTAATACAGATAACTACTATGAATTCTGCGTTAACTTAACAAGTTTCTTAAAAAAAGAAAAGGGACAAATAAACATTAACTACAAAAAGTCTTCTGTAACGTTCATGCTAAATCGCAAACTTCTTTAAAAAATGTAGGTACTAATCAAAAAACATTTACTGGAATCATTTTAAACATGTATATCTACTCATAAATATAATGTACTCTGTTTCATTCAAACAAAATTTTTTTTACTACATTTAACAATTATAAGTAAGTTTGACATTTCAATACTTAAATATCTAGGTATGTAATTATAAAATATAAAAAAAATACTGCTTTTTCGATTTTGGCGTTATAGTGCTGTCGAAAAACCTTAGAAAATAATAATAATTGCATTCTTCAATTAATAAATTATACACATATTTATTATATTGACATATAAAAAAAGTTGTGACACCTGAAACGTTTCGGGTGTTATAGTTTTCAATCAAGAAAAAAATATATCAAATTAATTTCATGCCCAGATATTAGTTAGTATTTTGAATTATTACAGTCACGACCTTACTTTTACTAAATACATATCACTATCCTAATCTGTAAGATATAATAATAAAACGATTACTTGATTTTTCGTTTCGGGTGTTGTAACACCCAAGTGCCCAAGTAATAAGAAAACATACTTATATCGTGAAAAATACTAGATAAATAACCTGAAATCGGAATGTGGCAAAATCGTTGATAGATCGACAGTTATATTTTAATTCGTATTCCCAATAAGTAGTTAGAGGCACAATGCTCATTCAGCTAATTCACTCGAGTACAGACTCTAAAATCTAATAAATTAAAAAATTACGCGTTCCTTCTAGATTTTTTTGCAGCACGTTATAATTTGGAAGCTTTTCTTTCAAACTATCAAATTGAATGCCAAAAGAAGATGTTGATATTTTCACCTTCAGTAGCGTTTTTCATGGAAAGGCCCAGAACAGAGTGAGGATGGGGGTAGGTGCGAAGCAAAAACAAGGTGACAAATGTAATATTAAAGTATCTTCACTTATATGTACTACTTTAAATAAACTATGCGGAACAATAATGTGCTTATTATTATAAATACTTAGATACGTACATATAATACAATAAATACTATTAATAACTATACGAAACAACAATAAACATTGACCAATAATAATGAACAATACACGACAACATATAAAACAAAGAAGTAAAAGAAAAACTAAACATAAAATTAATAGACCAATTCAGAGAGATAGTGTTTCTTAATATGAGCCTTGAAAGATTCTAAGCTCTGCGCCCTCTCTCATGCCCACCGGAAGTGCATTCCAGAGAGTATCAGAGTGGTATCGTGCTGGTTGAAAAAAAAGAGCTACCTACTCATGCGCTTACTGTAAACATAATACAGTTTAGCGCGATCGAAGAATTTATTTGATACAAAGATAAAATTAAGAAAATAAGTAGTCTAAGAACCAGTTCGATCACGTTAGTGCGCACAATGCGCAAAAAACCTTTTTCAAATTCAATTCGTTCTTTAAAGCCGCCTATACACACTGGCCCAGTGGAGGCCAACGCGAGCGTCGACAAAACGGCACGAGACGAAAGGTAGCATCCACACACTGGCCCAGCGCAGGCCAACGCGAGCGTCGCCAAAACGGCACGAGACGAAAGGTAGCATCCACACATTGGCCGAGCGCAGGCAAAAGCGAGGTAGGCCAATAGGAGAACAGGACGCTACTCGCCGAGCGCCTTTGTTTTGTGCACAAAAACCGACACCGGTCACAAGAGACGAGTCGAGGCAAAAGAGCCCTATACACACTGGCCACTTGCCGTCACTCGGCCAGCTAGGCGAGCAACGGCGAGTGATTACAAGTCATGGCAAAACGACCCTCCACACACTGGCGTTGGCTTCCACTGGCCCAGTGTGTATAGGCGGCTTAACCCTTAAATTGGCAAGAAGAACTCAATAAAAGAAAAAAGCAGCGATACTTTTGGTCTGATATGGTTTAAAAATCTCTAAAAATATGATTGAAAAACATTTTTTGCTTTCAGTTTTCGAGAAAATATACGTATGTACTACAAAGCCAACTTACTTGAAAAAATGTTCCCAAAAGCTATGTGCATTACAATGTACTTTGCCAGGAATACCAGGATACAAATAAAATACAATTTGTTGTAATATTATGTATTTATGACTCAAGCTCCGTTCTCTAGAAATTAGCGAGCTCTTTTTACACTCTTTATCATTGTCGCTCGACTCTTTGTTGGTATTTTATTTTTTTGGTTTGGTCTATGTAAGCATTTCTGCTAGGTGAACCAAGTCATTAATGACTTCGCTTTCGTTTTTCTCCATTTCTATGTTATCTTTTCGACGTCTTTAAATGAATGTACTTCCTAGAAATCGGGGCATAATTGTTTGATTTTTTTTTGCTAATTATATGACCCAAACATTTTTTTTTTTCATTTTTATATGCTACAAAAATAAACGATTACTTACATGACGTATAAAATAAACTTTATACGTCCATGATTAGTTACCATTATTTTTGTATGACCCGTTGTAGACAGTATGATATTTATGTACATATAATATATAATATACAGTTAATACAGTCCGCGCAGTTTAGATACATAAAGTTAGTGTTTGTTATCACTTTACTTTTAGTCTACAGCGCGTTATTTTACGGTTTACACTTTACACTAAGATCAAAATAAAAAGAAATGAGTCGGTGAAAAAAAAATTGTGTCTCTGTGGGAGAAGATTATGCGTATTTTTATTTTGCCCGACATAAATGAAAATCCTTGAATTGTATAAAAAAATATTGACCTGCTCATAGTCCCTAAGATCAAGGATGTTATTTCTGAACATCTTAAAATGTCCAATTGCATTGTATATGGAGTAGCAGATGTTTAACACGTGCTGGTGGAATGCGTTCGAAGCGACCGACGCGACGTTCAAAATCTATACGATTTGTGTAATGTTGATTATTTCTGTAAATCCATGATTTGTGTAATGTTGATTATTTCTGTAAATGATGGTTGGGTTAGGTTACTGCAAATAAGGGGGAGCAGAATACCGGTTCAATTTTTTAAAATAATATTTTTAACTAGCGTAACGCCCCGGCTTCGCACGGTTGTAATAATGTAATATGTTCAACAATATTCATTTAAATTACATGCTGTAAAGAGCCATATTGATCTATATTATATTTATCCTGTAATAATATTATAAATGTTAATGTATGGATGTTTGTATGTTTGTTGCTCAATCACGTCCTAACGTATGAACGGATCGGGCTGAAATGTGGAACACAGATAGATTATTGTCTGAAAGAACACATAGACTACCTTTTATCCCGGAAAAACAACGAGAACAACGAGAACGGGAACTTCGCGGGTAACACCGCGGGGCGCTGCTAGTATACAATATATTTAAGGCACTTAATCGGATACGGAATATCGGTTTGTAATACATTTTTCGTAAAGAGTATAGGATAAAAAATGCTTATTGTTGGTTATCCATGTAATCTCGTAAGGATTAGCCAGCGTTAGTAATGTAAGCGCAAAAATGTGTTGATTTAGAACATCACATTGTAAACAGCTTAAACGATCAGTGTGTCTATAATTTATTGGGCATGTATTGTACCTAAACCTTCCTCTCGAAACACTCTATCCATTAAAGTAAAACCGCTGCAAAGTGCGTTGCGTATTTTTAAAATTCTAAGCTTGCATAGGGACATATAGACAGCGGGAAGCGACTTTGTTATATTATACAACTAGCGGCCCATTCCGGCTGCGCTCGGATATTGTCATTTAAAGACTATTAATCGAAATAAAAACTATCCTATCTCTCAAGTTGGACCAGACTGCTCACGGTGTGCCAATTTAATTTAAAATCGGTTAAGTAGTTTAGGAATCCATCGCGGACAAACATCGTGACAGGAGATTTATATATATTAAGAAGATTAAGATGTAGTGATGGTGTGTGTCGGTGCTAATGTGGGTGTCGGTATAAGTTTAAAAACAAATCACAGTAGATGTAATAATTATTGTTCGATACCTCCAAGGAATAACTACGCCAACAAGTCATACATAGGTTTACCTCCTCCTTTAACCCGAATTTTGAGAAACAAAGGGAGATAAACTATTAGTAGCAACTAATAACCTGATCTGTTACTATTACTACATAATATATTTTTATAAATTTAATTTATAAATTGTAGTCATGTTATCTTATCTTGACTTGGGAGTCTAAAAATACCGTATATAGTTGAATATTTGTCCAAATAGTTCACTTTTATTCCTATTGTTATGTTTTTTTTATCAAAGATAGTTTTTGCTTGACTGAGATCTCGTCTTATGTCTAGCAGTTTAAATTGGAGCGCAGACAACTCCAGCTTAAATAAACAAAATATTATAAAGTAATTACTGACGTTACAGTGGTATGTACACTGTACAGTGTACACGTTTAAACGTGATTGTTTATTTTTATCCTTCTATGTCAAGAGACCCTTTAAGAGGTCGTTGTAATTTATTTACCTTATGCGTACTCATGCAGGAGTATCGGTACGATATTATGTATAATATGTACATTTCTTTCGTTCGACTGCCGCCGTTGTTACAGTACTGATATACTACATACATTGATATTTAATATCGTCAAACCCAATTTGATATATTATATCCATTGATATAATCGTATACCCTCGAACCCTGTTCGTAGGGTAGCTTTCGGTGGCTTCCGACTATATTAAAACCCTATTAAATAAAATACATTTTAAAGGAATGGAGGTCGGTCTTACTACAAATGGGTTATCGTCTACTTAGTTTTTCTAGTTGCTTTATATAGGAAATAACGACAACGAAAATAAACACGTATAAACTGAAAGTATCATTTGGCTTATCTTATCCTAATACCAAACGAGTGCGTGTGGTGCGTTTAGAATTTTATTATGAACTGAATGAAGTAAAATTCTATCGATATCTTTTGTGGTGCTAAGGTGCTACACAACGCACAAACATCGGAGTGAAAGTTCGAAGTCTCCTTTGACCAGTACATTTATCTATCATGTCGTTGTCATCACGTGGATAATGCAACGTAGCAATCGGTACTCAAACATAGGGTTAAAATTGATTAGCTTAGAACCGAATAATTATGTGCTTTCCTAGATATGAAGGGGACTAATCGACTCTGAGAGACACTAAAGTAGCGCTGTAGTCACATAAACTACTGGTACTGAACATTCACTACGGGCCTATTTCTCCCTCGGACGGAGATGATACTGTTAGCATTCTGTGCTGTTAGTCTAGTCAACAAGTTCAAAAACGTGCAAAATAGACATCAAGCTCCTAGAAACGTGTGTGGATACCTCATTCGATTCGGAATGACGTCTAGAAAAAATGTTTTTAAGGGTTTTTAGCACAAAAAATTGAGATTACAAAATGAAGGTATTTAGTTATTCCTTAATAATTTCGTATAAGATATTTTGAAAAAATATCCTGAAAGAGGAAGAAATTTTCAACATAAATGCTAACTCCTAGAACTCTTCTTAAGAATCTTTATTATTTAATAAGGAATAACTAAATACCTTCATTTTGTAATCTTATTTTGTTAATAACTATCGCAATTTTTTATGTGTTAATAACCCTTAAAACATTTTTCTAGACGTCATTTCGAATCGAATGAGGTATCACAGATGTTTCTTGGAGCTTTATGTCTATTTTGCACTATTTTGAACTTGTTGACTAGACTATGTTGTGTGGTTAGCATTTCTTATCTATGAAAATAATAAATTAGGTGACATTCAGTAGTGGTCCAGAAAAATTACAGGGCTTAGAGATAATAACAACTTAAATCTCTGTGTGACGAGCGCAGTGCAGTGCTAGGTAATGATTTGGACTCTTCATGTTCCAATAGCTGCGTGTCACTGTTTTGTTATGTGGCAGGCATGTTGCTTACCATCAGGCACATGTCCTGTTCGTCTCGCCACTCTTTATTAAAAAAAAACATTCCTCCAATATTTAGTTTTATTCGTCAGGACGGTTCTATTTTTCAGGAGTAGTTTTAGGACATGCGACTTTGTGTTTCAGCCAGATAGGTATGCCTTCTAAAGGAAACACTCGCGCCTTCTTCTATCTTATAAATCGAGTATCGTCAGAATACCTTTCTTTAGACAAGTGTTTTTATGATAGTTGCAACTTCCAAATATTACGGAAAATTGAACTTCAATCGATTGTTGTATATATTCTTCCAAGGCAATTGTGCTGGATTTACCTAAACTTATTAATTACGTTATCTGCTTTACCGTAAGTAGGATAATGCCAACGGTACCCAGGTACAGGATGGTAGACTCTAGACGGGCGCACAAATGGCACGACCGGTCATTCGTAAAACTCACCGAGCGGCTCACAGGGGCTACTTTCGGTACTTGTTACTTGTAACTTTAAACTAGCGGAGCGCAACTCCCCACTATATCTGCATCGATGCGTGCGAGGTACTTCGGGACTGAAGTAGATGTTTTGTTTTGTGCACAGAGGCGGCGAGGAGAGCTGCGGCACGACAACATGTCCGCTGGCGGCGTCGGCCGCCGCGCCGGCCGCCTGGCGGGGCACCAACGACAGCGCCACCGAGTATTGTCGGCGCGGCAATACGCCAGCTGCGTACGGCAGGTATCAGCGAAATAACTCCACTGCACCCTATTCTACGCCACCTTCTAACATCGAAAGGTAAACATACATCCCACTTGATCTCACAAGATCACTCTTGTATCACACATCATTGGGAACTATAGGTAATAGGCATACCTACACAATAATGCATGTTCTGTGTTTTTCCTCGTTTTGGCAACACTATGTTGATGATTATGTCGACAAAATTTATAGACACCACGGTCTGCAATGAGTGGTGACAATAAAAACTGTGAATCACTTATTTGGATATATAAATTATCTGTAACGCAGAAGTTTTAGTAAATGAATTGGTCCTTAAATCGTAAAAAAGTTCTATGATCTCCTTACTTTATATTGCAGATTTGCAGTACAAATATAGTTTAATTTTACATCATAAAAAAATCTGCAAATGATTCCCACGTGTGAGTCATCAAATTTAATTTAATTATAAATTTTGTATTGGTTTTTAGAGCAATTACAAACTAAGTAACAAACAAACCAAATTTTAAATATATAAATACAAAAATTAAATTAAATTTTTAGTTATGCACAAAAACTACTCTCTCGATGTTTTTGCTTCTCGTGTTTGTATTTGCACTTGACTAACAATGTGTTGTTTAATGCTTCGTATAATTTTTTTATTGTATGTCATATAAAAATGAGTAAAAGTTGCGTATCTCGTCTTCCAAAACAATAATATTATCGCTGTTATTTTGTAACATAACAAAAGCGTTTTTTATTCTAGTTTTTATGTTCGCACGACAAATCAGCGGCTCAAATACGAATACTATTTTAACGTCGATGTGAAAGGTATTTTCACACATTCATTAAAAAGTATTCTTCACACGACGAATACTTTCTTCCTAAGTATTCGTACGTGAACCATATATTGTGTTTTAAATGGTAACTTATCGATGTGGTTATGGTAGCTACTGTAAATAACAATGTATGTGACAGCACAGCGTTTTCCTATCAGTGTTTCCTCTGTCTCAGTTACAATTTCACTGTTCTTCGTAACCCTCTCAATTTTTTTTATGAAGCGCGAATCCACGCGATTAACGCCATCTCCTTGTGTATTACGGCTTAGTACACACCTTTTACTGGAAAAGGGGAATGTTGCGAGGTTGCGACCCTATGTTACATTTGTTTGGCCCACTAAATGCGAAACGCTGTGCTTGAATTTAGCACGTATATTGAGTGCGAGTGAAAAAGTGTTGGGTTTGGTGTTTGCAGGACAACACCGCACCACCGGTGGTACGGGTCGGGGGAGCGCGCGGGCGGCGGGGAGAGCACGCCGAGCACGCCGGGCGGGGGCACGGAGAGCGGGCGCCGGCGCCGGCCCTCGGGCTCCGCGTCATCTCGCTCCGAGTCCAGCTCGCCGGAGCCCAGCGACACGTCGCGCGCCTCCACGCCGCACGCGCACCACCAGCCGCACCACAACAACCATCGCGCCGCCTCCGCCCTATCACACCAGGTACCTGCCTTACCTAATTAATCACACTTTCCTTATTTACAAGATGCCAATCTTTAGGATGTGCCTCAACGTACAATAAAGCATCGTCTGAGGACGCAAGCCTCTACTACTCTGCTGGAACGTTACTCGAATAAGGCTGCTTCTATTCCACAAGATCCATTCTCAGTTCCAAGCCCAGCCAGTCAGGATGCAACTTAATTATAGTCTGCTTGGACATCACTGATATCATTATTTTACTAAAGTATTGCTATGGGTTGGTATAAACTATAAAGTGATGCACGTTAACAGAAACTAATGTCTACACGTAGTCCAAAACGTACCTATTTACTATGTGGCATTGTTATTTACTTTTTTTTTGTTTTTTTTTTTTTACTTTTATAGGTTTACACTTGACCGCCATCTCACCTGATGTTAAGCGACGATGCGGTCTACGATGGAGCGTGTTTACCTAGAAGAAACCGATTCACTCTCGATTTGAAGACACCAAGGTTATAACTATCAGGGAAAACCCACTCTGGCAACTCATTCCACAGCCTAGACGTTCTTATCACAAAAGTAGAGTCAAACCTCTTCGTCCGTGTCTTTGGAACATCAACCATGAAACGGTGCCGCTTCTTCGAGTTACGAGAAGTCCGATAGAAAAAATTTACTATGTATAGTCCAATGTAACAGATGTGGAATAAAAACTAGTTAATGTATGGGGCTTTCCAGGTATTTACACCTTGCTTACTTTTTGACAGTGGCCGTCTACGGCGAACGGACGACCGTTGTCGATCTGCGTCAGAAATCTACCAACAAGATCCACCGACAGCTCTCTCAAGGACGGCCTCTATCACGAATACAAGAAGCACGGGAAAGTGGTGTGGGTGAAGGTCGTCGGCCAGAACGCAGATCGGTACGCGGTAGTTCGTTTCAAGAAACCGTCCGATGTCGAGAAAGCTTTGGAAGTTTCGCAAGACAAGCTTTTTTTCGGATGCAAGATCTCGGTCGCCCCTCACCAGAGTTGCGATGACGATGCTGATTCGACGAAACCATACGAAACCGACATCGACGAATACCATCCGAAGGTACGCGAAGAGAAAACACTGAATGTTATCTCGTCGAGCTTACCTTTACAAATCTTAGAACGATCTCTGTTTTCGCAGGCGACGAGGACGCTGTTTATCGGCAATTTAGAAAAGGATGTCACGCAACAGCAACTGAGGGAAAAATTCAAGCATTTCGGACGAATAATAGAGATCGACATCAAGAAAGGCAGCGGCGGAGGCGCGGGTTACGCTTTCTGTCAATATGCATCGATATCTAGCGTCGTGGAAGCGATTCGGGCCATGGACGGCGAGTACGTGGGCGGCTCGCGGGTCAAGCTGGGCTTCGGCAAGCCCGTGGCCACCGCCTGCGTGTGGGTGGACGGCCTCACCGAACACACGGAGAAACAGGTACTATTCACACTATATCTCACTCACTCACTCACACCATCATTGTAGGTATTATACGCTCGAAACTGTTGCGACTTCGCGGTGTCGACGCACACAGCAGGCGAGTTCGTGGTCAAATGCAAATATATCTGGAGTATACGAATTTCATTTACTTTGTGGTCTTATGTGTGCATGGTAATTTTATGTGAGAATAAATATCAAATTAATAGTTTTCCATGTGATATTGAGAGTGAGGTCAATATTGTTTATGTTTATTGCCTGTTATTCTCAAACGGTACTGGCATACCCGAGTTCTTTTAGGATAGATGTGTCGATAGAGAAGTGTGATTGGAGTTAGTTTAGTCGAGTTCTTTAGTTATTAAAATGGTCACTTGTGTAGCCTCGCCCGTCGCCTTTGCGCAGCTGGTGTTTAAATGGAGGCCATAAAGAAAGAAACAGCGGTAATTGACGTTTATGTGGGGTCTTTAGAGATGCCCGAATTAGTGGTCAAAGTCGGATTTCTCAATTTTAAATACTCCTATTAAATAGCTGCAGAGTTGTTTGATGGCTTACTTCTGAGATCTAAAATCAGTTTTTGAAAAAATCTTAATGCAATCGATAGCCTAAATATGTACTGGTATATTAATGAGAAATTAAATATTTTATTGAGTGGTAAAACTGTGTGGCATAGGTAGTCAGGGTGGGGGTGATTGACCTGCACTGACGTTCCGCTAGGGTGTATCGTGCACATTGTGCGTGGGTGGGTAGTCACAAACATTGGTAATACTGCGGTAGTTGCGTTGTTAGTTAGGGCGGTAGAGCGTGGGAGGGCGCGGGCGCGGGCCTGGGCGGGGGCGGGGGCGGGGGCAGGCACGGGCGCGGCGCGGATGCGGCGGCGGCGCAGACTAGGCTAAGGCTACAGGAGCGGGGTGCGCCGTGTGTGCAGGTGCTGGGCGCGGTGTCGCGGTGCGGCGCCGCCACCTCGGTGTGCGTGGACCGCGCGGCGGGCGCGGCGCTCGTGCACTTCGAGCAGGCGGCCGCGGCCGGCGCCGCCGTGCGCGAGCTGCGCCGCGTGGCCGCCGCCGCCTCGGCCGCCGAGCCCGACCACCCGCGCCTCTGCGTCGACTACGCCTCGCGCGAGTGCCAGGTACGTGCCTGATGCTTGCCACCCACATACCCATCTGACTACCCTCCGCCCCGACCCCATCCGACCCGCGCTCTCACCTGCTATCGCACTAAAACGCTTCTTACCATATAGGGTTCAATATGACATTGCTGCTCTACGCAGCCTGTCCAGGTAGGGTCCACTGGTATGACCACAATTGGTAGGTATAATGATCGAAAATATTATTTGATCGGTGATAAACTCGGTCAGTATTTATAATTAGCATTTGTCAAAATCATGAACAGAGACGTATATTAGGCCTTATCTGAGCACCGTGATGGGTAGAAAAGTTATTATAGATCCAGTACAATGAAGCTAGTATGGCACACAGTAACGGTGCATCGCTTCCTGTAACAGATACATTCTCTAAGGATTTGACGCTAATCGATCCTATCAATGGAGACATTCTGGCCCTGCCGCTTACGCCTAGTCCTCGACGGGATCTCAATGCAACGAGCTGCTCAATCGCGGCGCGTTTCAAGGTAGTTTATCAGAATAAGACAAATGTTGCACAGTTGGGCGTATACTAAAATTACATTTGTGAAATATCTGTGTACTATACCTAGTGAGTTACTAATTTGTTTACATAATTGGTTTGATCTACATTGCTAGACACGGTATGAAATTGTTTTCGATAAAATAGCCGGTATATAAATTCATATCTTCGCGCAAATTCAACAGCTTCATAGAATTTAATAACACTATTCAAATGTTTTATAGGTGTGATTAAACAAGCATCGAAAATTATGAGAAATAAAACGCTTGGTTAATATGGTGTGACTGAAACATAAACAATAAACTTAATGACTAGAACATCTTGAGACGGAAAACAGAAATGATTATTTTAATAGTTATGTTTCCATTTTTAAACCGATGTGTGTGGCTGACCACATTATAGTATACACATACGGTGCTATTACTTGAATAGATAAGTAGTGGTATTATATTGAAAGCTTAGCGAAAATTCGATAGTAAATAAGAGTTGTTTGTTTATCAGGATGCATTCTACGAACAACTGGAGAAGCACGGCGGCTCCGCGGCGCTGGCGGGCTCCGAGAGACTCAGCGGTGACATCACAACGCGATACGTTCCGTCCACAAGACACGATTCTGTAAGGTACGTGTCTGCCGTACGCGGTAAATGGTATAGGGATTTCCCAATAAGTGAATGATGTGAATAAGTGTGCCCTGTGCTGTGCACACTTATTCTTGGTACAGCCAAAATGGCCCAAATGATTTCGAGCGCCTATATTTGGCATTTCACAAAATCAATCACAAAAACCATCAAGGGAGTGGCCCAATCTTTATAATAGCTAAAATATTTCCGTTCCCGTCGTTCTCTTATTTTTCGGGTTCAAAAGTAGCCTATGTGTTTTTACAGACTATAATCTATCCATGTTCCAAATTTCAGCTCGAACCATTCCATTAGATCCATTAGTTTTTACATGAAAGAGTAACAACTAACAAACATCCATCCATCCATACTTACAAACTTTCACATTTATAATATTAGTAGGATTACTTGAGATAGGAATACGCTTGACCGCCTTATACCCTAATGTTAAATGATGGTACGAGTTAAGATGAAGCGCGTTTATCGAGAAATGTAACTTAATAATATGTATCTTTCTAGCTTCACTACTTCTCAGGTTCTAGGTTCATCCGGCCAAATCCCGTGTGAACTGTGAGAGTATCTTGTATTGAGGAAGGTGTTGTGTCGTGTTGCAGGTACGAGGGCAGCGGGTCGCGGTCGCGCGCGTCCAGCTACTCGCGCGCCACGTCGCGCACGCCGCGCTACGCCGCGCTCGACCACTACGACCCGGTCGACTACGCCGCCGACCGCCGGTACAGGTACCTCGCCGAACACAACGCACCACACGCACATACACCGATCGTTCTATGCTTCATAACTTACTAACGCTGCCTTTACGTTGCAGAGTATACGACGAGACGGGAACTAGTCCACCGCTCGAGGACACCCCTTTTGAGGACAGACTCCAGTCGGTCGTGGTCTCACCGCATCGTGCTAGGCGTCATCGTCGAGACTCGAGCCCGGAGGATCGCAAACATTCGAAGGTAACCCGGATCGGTCGATATTGTGATCGTGTCGTGTCTGTTGTCGATCGTTGTCCGGTTGTGCTGATCTTTTGCGTTATGGTCGCAGGAGAGACGCCGTAGCGTCGGCGGCGGGACCCGGCGCTCCAGGTCGGGGTCGGCGACGCGCGAGCGGCACGGGGCGCGGCGCCGGCACCGGCGGCGGCACGACGGGCCCGGCTCGCGCGCCGGCACGCCCCTGCGCGACGAGCCGGACGCGCCGCCGGCCGAGCCGCGCCGCCCGCCGCGCGACCGCCCGCCGCTCCCCATGTGCTTACCGCTGCCCAAGTTTGCGGCGCAGCTGCTTCGAACGACGCCGGCCACGCCGCGGCCCACGCCGCAACCTGCGCCCGCGCCCGACTCCCCGCCGCGCCCGCCCTCCGTCTCCTCCTCGAGTGGCGGCTCCGCGCCACACTCGCCTTCTCTCGAGGAGCGAATCAGAAGCCTCGACGAAAAGTATGAGAAGTGGAGCGGATCGCGGGCGGTCACCGACGCCCCGGACCGCTCTCGCCTTCGCCACCGCCTTCTCGAAGTCGACATCAACGAAGTGAAACCGTCTGAGGTAGTGAGCGCTCTATTGGCGAAGCGCTCCGTGTTCGACGAAGACTCGGAGAGGCTCGAGTGCGTGGTCCGCGCGCCCAGCCCGCCGGAAGGCCGCGGGCGCGCGTCCGCGCCGCGCCTGCCGCGCTACCCGCCGCTCCCGGCCAACCCGCCGCACGCGCCGCATCACGCGACGCCGCACCACCTGCCCCCGGAACTCGACAACTCGGAACGCCCATCCGACCCTCGACTCAATAGGCCCGAGAGGCCATGTCGTCTCGAGAAATTAGGAAAAATCAATGAAAGCGATTACGGCGAATGTCGCCTTCGGCCGCGAACACCTTCGACGGATCGATCCCAGTCGGAACCTTGCGAGCGAAGGTCGCCGTCCGGCCCGGTAGACGGCGATAACGAATCTAGAAGTAGAGATTCCGCCACTGGAACCTGTGACGCCGAAAGTAAATCCTCTTTCGAAATGGACGACAAGGAATCCCTCGAACTCAGAATCAAAAGAGAGCGATCGAATTCGTCGACCTCCGATAGTCTGCTCACTGGCAAGAGTGAATGTATAGTTACGAGTTCTACGATGCAAAATGCTAGTGACCCGATCGAGGAAAACAAAAGGCCCGAAGCTACGCATCTGTTTAGTTCGGAACAAAAGTGTGCTCGTGACATAATGGACATGATGATAAAAAAAATTGAACAAAGTCAAAAATTAGAAGTGGAAAAGTCTTGCAAGGTCACGGATGATAATAATAGATTTGAATTATGTAAAAAAGGCGAATCTAGCCTATTAGATAGCGAATCTAAAATAGCAATATCTGAGAATACTAAAAAGTCTGAAAACATAAGAATTAATAATATGTTTAGCCAAAGTCATACAAATAAAGATTCTGTCGATGAAATGTTGCTTCATAAAAGCTCATCTAATATTTCAAAAAACCTCAAAGAAAAAGAAATTCCAGAATTAAACAAATACAGTGACAAAATTGACAGAGACAGATTGAATCACAATACAACACAGCTATATCACATTGTGAAACTCGAAAAGGAAAACATTCAATTAGAAAAGCATGATAAAGAGAAACAAAGTTCGAGTATTGTTTTACCTGCAGAGAAGAAACTTCTAGAAATTGAAAAGAGCATTGAGGACAGAGTTGCGCGAAATGACAGAGATAAATTAAGGCACAATAAAGATCGCATAGTGAAGGACAAACACGACAGTGACAAAGAAAAATCTAAAAACAATAGAACTGATAAATATGTAGAAAAAAGTGAAAAAGATAAAAAAATAAAAGAAGAAAGTTCTACTGAAAGAAATCACGTGGAAAAAATTGACAAAATTAAAACAGAAAAAGATTCAGAAAAACATTACAAAGACAAGAGTGAAAGTGACAAAATAAAACACTTGGATGAAAAATCTCGCCACGATCACCATAAAAAAGAAAGATCTGAAAAGGATAAGAAAAAAGAAAACGACCTTGATGCACTCCACGCAAAGTCAAAAAAAGATGACAAACACAAAATAGAAAAGCAAAAGAAAGATATTGATATAAGAAGAGAAATTAAAAAGGAATCGGAACCCGTAAAAAGTCGCAAGTCTTCACGGGACGAGTCGTCAAGGGAAATTACTCGAAAAGATTCTACCGATTCATCAACATCAAGAGCTTCTCACGAATCTTTGAAATCAAAGGAATTGGACAACCATGACATAAAAGAAGAAATTAGACCTAAAGTAAAACTCACCGACTTGTTTTTGAAATTAGATGCTCCTAAGGAATCTTCTAATACAAGGGATGTCAAACTAGAATCAGTAAAAATCAAGAGTGAAGTGAAAGATGAAAAGACTACCATGAACACATTGAAGTTACATGAAGCCATGCCTGAGTCAAATTCAAAGCCAAAAGCAGAAATAATCGAAAAACATAGACATCATTCACTGGATTCTCCTAATATTGATTTGAAAAGAAAAGAACGCCTAAACTCTTGTTCAAGCCTCCCATCTAATATTGGACACAAAAGAAGAATATCTTCACATGATAGCTTAGAATCCGTGTACGATGAAGCTAAAAAAAATAAAACCGAGCCGAAAGTACCCGAAAGAAGAGAATCTAAAGATTCACGAAGTGGAGACAAGCATAAAACGACTAAGTTTAGCAAAGGTCATTTTGCTAAAATAATAGAAAGTAAAACCAAAGACGATAAGAAAGGTCAAGTAAAACCTCCGGATGACTCTGATTTGAAAGTGATGAGAAAAACATCAAAAGAAGAAAGCGTCGAAGCTATTGCCAATGAACATGTTGAAGAGGCACATAATAATTTAGATTTCCTTGCTCTATTTGAGCTTAGGTCAAGTGAAGAAGACGAAAGACAGAAAGCTCTGAGAAAAGAAATGAAAGAAAAAAAGCGAATTCAACAATTGCAACAAATTCAAGAACTTCAAATGCAACAAGATGCTATGCAACATGGAGATTTGTTAAATAAAATTAAAGACGAAAGAAAACAAAAATTGGAAGACAAGAAGAAAGAAGCTGCGCGCGAGAAGAGGTTTTCCGTAGACCGTAAAAGTCGTGACGAAAAAAACGATAACAGTAAAAAGAAAACTCGAAAACCAACTCAAAGTAGTGATACATCCGATTCTGATGAACCCAAAAAACACTCCATTTTTGATATTATTGATGATGGTCCAACATACATATCTATGTATGATAAAGTTAAGGCTCGATCATGTAAAAATATGCAAAAACAAGAAGAAGAAAAACGTCAAGAAAAGATTAAAGCTAAATTTAGTCAACTAAAACAAAGTAGAGCCAAGCGTGAAGAGAAAAAGCGATCCAGTTGGGATGAAGATAGTGATTCAGAAAGTGACGTTCGTAGAAAACCTCAAAAGTCATCTCTCGATAATTCATCTGATGAAGAAAGAACCCCTAGTAAAAAACGCGACAAGCTCCATGGAAATATCGAGTTTGATGAAAATAAAACAGAAGATTATTTTAGTGCAACTAACGATGAAGATGTTCGGAATAAATTGGCTCGTAAAAATTCAAGAACTCGAATTATATCCGATTCATCAGACGAGGACACCTCAAAAAGTAAGAGTCCCAATTATCTAAACGAAAGCAAGAAATATAATATCGCAATTGAGTCAATAAACAAACATGATAGTGTTAAAAATTTTGAAGAACAAGTAAAAAAGAACTCTTTGGTAAATTTATTTGGTAAAAGTGATAGTGATGACAGTAAACTAAAATCTAATAATGAAAATGATACCAGTTACAAATTACCGAATTTTAAATCAATTTGTAACGATTTGTCATCCGAATGCGAATCTATCACATCAAATAGAAATTCTGGAGAGTTTCGTAGAAAACACAAAAAGAAACCTAAAAAACATAAGACTACATATTCAGATGATGATCATAAAATGAACCACAGTGATAGTGGTGTCCAAGATGGTGAAAATAGACCAAAAATAAGTGATAAGCAACGTCGTCACAGTAGTAAAAAAGACAAAAGAAAGGAAAAAAGTCGTGATAGTATTGATACAGACGATGGTCGGGACGAAAAAGTAAAAATTAAAAGAGAGAAAAGATCGCCTGATCATTATGAATTTGGAAATGACATTATTTCCAACAATACAAAACGAGATGGGAAAATGGAAGACATATTTGGACCCTTGTCTGATGTATCCGATAATGAAACTGTTAACAAGTTGGATATATCTTGTCCTGATTTTGATACTTTAAAAGATAAAATCCATAGTTCTGATTTGAAATTGAAAGAAAAGGAGGACTTAAGACGCAAAAAAGAAAAAAGGCGCAAAGAAAAGCGTTGGTTTAGAGAAGATGATAATAGCTTGGACATGGATGCTGTCAGTAAAGCTATCGAAGCCAGACTTTGTGCTGAATCATTAATAGATGAGGATAATCGAATTCAGATGGAAATTACAGAGAATTTGAGACAAGAAAATGAGAAATACATAGAAAGTAATTTACTAAATGAATTAGGAAAAATCAATAATAAGCACGATAAATTGAGAAGAGATAGTAGAGAAAAAAAGAAGAAAAAGAAAAGAAACAAAGAAGATAGACAGAATCGTAAAGAACAAACTTCGAGTTACCATCATATGGAATCACTTGAAAAGTCAGATAACGAAATTACAGACAGTCCCATTTTAGAAACAATGACTCCATCTATGCTTTTAGACATCCCACTTCCAAATGATACCCAAATAGTTGATGATAAACCCGATGATTTAAAATCAATTATGGAATCTCCTAGTTTACCAAGACTGACTGAAAGTCCTCCAATTTTAGCTAAATCTATTCAGGGCACAGAAGCTAAAAGTGGTTCATCAAATACTTCAAGTAATGTTTTGGGTGATGATATCTACCTAGATAATAAAGATATTGAAATAGAACAAATACCTATGCCACCACCAATTGAAAATATTGTTCAAGATATTAGTGAAGTTCCGTTGCCTACAGACCCTGAACCTGTTCGCCTAAATGAAACTAAGATTGATAATTTTGTGTCTACATTGAGCAGTGACAGTGACCTCAGTGAAGATGCTGTTCGCAGTATATCTGCTGTGGACGATACAATCGATACAGTTGAAATAGATGGAACATTAGCAGATAAACCAGTAGAAAGGGTTGATTTTTCAGCTTCCAAGATTGAGAAGAAAGTAGAAGAAAAACCAAGAGCTATCATATCTCAGGAAGAGACAGAGGATGCTGTAGCAGCATTATTAGGTGAAAGTTTTGGTGGCAAAATGAACGCATTTTCCAATTATGAAGAATCCGAAAGTAATACAGAGACCTCTAATGAAAATGGCAATACATCTCAAAATACAGAAAATATACCAGAGGAAGATGCGGAAGAAATGAGACAAGCAGTACAGAACTTAAACGCCTGTGAATTAGAAATGAAACCTGATACTCCTGTTTCAGATAATGATCTATTGTTAATTGACACTGATACTGAAGAAGCTGATGAAACAACTCAAGACTCTACTTCTGAAAAGCAATCTGTAAATGTTACTACTAATGTAACATCTTCAAATAATGCAGACCAAACCAAACTTCCAGCTGAAACACCCAACCAACCCACTCAACAATCTGTTTCGAAATCAACCATTGAGCTACCTCCAATCAAAACAACTCTGCCAGATGTGGATAGTAAATCCAAAGATACTGATGTTAAAATACAACTACCCAGAAGAGATAATATTCAGACTATAACATCATCTGCAACTCCAGTTATAACATCATGGACATTGACAAATAATAAAATAATTGAACCTCATGTAATAAATATGCACACAAATGTTTCATCTAATAAAGAAAAAACTGAAAATAAACCAACATCATCATTACCTACAAATATTGTTCAGATTAAAAATACGCAAACGCAGAGTGTATCAATGAATAATATCATTAGACCTGTTTTGACACCTACTAGAGTGAGTGCTCCCTATCAAGTTATAAGTCATATGGTACGCACTCAAACATCAAATATGCAGCCGCCTACCATTAAAATTCCAGAGCAACATATTTTATATCAGAAACCACAGGGAATTGTCATATCGCCTAGAATGACTAGTGATCCAAGAATTCAAAGTCCAAAGCCAAGTACACAAACTGATGTCATCACCTCTCCTCGTTTATCAACAGTTCCAGTTTTGACATCTCCACAAAATTTAAATTCATCTGGCTTGGTGTCACCAAACTCAATTCACCAGAGATCACCAGGTCAAGTAACTGTAGTCAGAGTGCAACAACCACCACATAGTCCAATTCAAACCATGCATCTGCCACCAGGTACAATGGCCATGGTCTCCCCTAATAGACCTAATTCAGTTTTAGTTCAAACTCAAGGTTCACCATTGCACCACAGTCGGCTGCCAGTAACTCCAATTTTAACGTCAATACCTAAGCAGATAAATGTAAGCAGTGTACTTCAGCAAAATAAAGGCGTTAATAATTCACCTATGATAGCGCAACAGAAAATTTTAACCGGAGATACTAGAAAAGCTGATCTGAGACACATAACAGAAAATAAAAATGAAAATACAAAAATAATTTTGTCTCCCACAAACTTGCAGAACATGAACTCTCCAATGATGGCACAAAACCGTTTGATTTCAATGCAGAATGCTGTACATATTGGGAATATAAATTCTCCTTTACATCTCAACAGCAAGTTTGTAATAAATAAAATGAATTCCATAACTGAGAAAAGAGACAATACTCATCCAAAAGTGTCTGAACATGGAGGGCTTTCTTTTGTTTCCACACCTATCATCCGTGTTGGAGGAGTCAATCCTTCAATAATTCAAAGTGGCCCAAAATCTGTTATGTGTAATCTGCAAGATGCCAATAATGTCAATAGAGGACAAGCTTCAAATGTGATACATAGTTTGAATCCACCAAGATTACTTACACCAACATCTCAAAGTAATGTACGGCAATTAGATGTAACGAAAGTGCCGCCGCCTGAATTTTCAATGGCTACTATAAGGCCTTCAACAGTTCTTACTAGATTAGAACCCACTATCACAACAGCTACCACATCCAATGCCACACACGTTACTCCAATACTCATCAAGTCTGGAGCTACTATAGGAACAATAAGGATTAATACAAAACCTGAAATCGAAACCCTCCAAGGTCATGATCCTTTACCACAAAAAGAAATCAAAGTAGACGAAAAAAATTTAAAAGAAACATCTACACCACCAGAACTTGAAACTTCTAAGCAAAATACATGTGTCCTCAAACCTACTCAAAATTCACTAGATGGAAGTAAAACTAAATGTGAAACCGACTTTGAAGAATTGCTGAAGGATAATACAAACAAAATCATAGTGGCTAAAGATTCAGAGAAGAAAATTGAAGTCAACACAGGAAAAACTACTATTTTAACTCCCAATATAAAAACAAATGATAGATCACATACACTAACATCTGAGTCTAGTTTTCCAGTTAAGGATAATAACGCGCCTCTAAACTTATTGGAATCGTCTGCTCTGCCAAAGAGAATGGATGAAAACAATAAAGAAAAGAATGATCTAAATAAAACCACTACACAAATTAATGCACTGCCCGAAGTGATGTCACCTGATGAAATATCCGCCAAAGATAATATTGATGTACCATCTGCAAATGTTAATCATTTTCATAGAGATACCTCCAATTCTGAAATAACACAAAATGATAAGAATATGCCAACTCAAGTTCAAAAAGATTATAAAATCAACAAAAATTACGAGAATGTGTCAATCGATACAGATGAACAGACTCTTGACAGTCTAAAAACAAAGTCTGAAGATATTAAAACTGAAAACCACATTGAAACTATTGAGAATCAGTTAAAAAGCTTAGATGAAAATGATTCTTGGAGTGCAAAGGATCTAAATATTGAATCCGTAATAAAGAAGGTGGAGTCTTTGTGTAACGACTCTGTTGATTCATTTCAAGTCAATCAAGAAAATAATACAACAGAAAATATTGAAAACAGCAAACCTCCTACTGCAGAAATGGTTAGTGTAACAAATCAAAATATTCAAATGGACTACACAGAAATCGAAAACATGAATACATCTGGTGATAATGTTGGTAGTGATGCTAACATAAACAGTTTTGCTAACATTTCTGGTACCAAACGCGGTGGAAGAAGTGTGAGGGGTAAAAGAGCAGACAAAAATCAAGACAGAGTACAAACACGTCAAATCGCAAAAACGCCTAGGGGTGCTGCAGCGAAAAGAGGGAGAGGCAGAGCTAAAGTTGATAAAAAAATAAAAAGTGCTGTCACAAGCAATGTGACCACTATGCCGGGTGATATATACGATTTTCACGAAGATTCAGGCGATGAAGGGTCGGCGAATAAAACTGAGCCACGACCCAGACTTATTTTGACAATAAAGAGTCCTCTATCGGGCCAAGTTGGCGTCACTGCCACGTCGACTTTGAGCATAACTCCAAAAGATCAAAATAAATTCGAAGAGAGGAGGCCCAGCAGAGAAGAGAAACCAGAGGACTTCGTATCGCCCTCTCCGAACACACGGAAATCGAGACGGCTCCAGGAGAAGGACGTCCATCGCAGCGTCGTCTACGACGTCGGTGAAGACGGCGTCCGTACCCCACGTGCCACCAAGCGACGACCCGCCCGGCAGAATGCCCTGGCAAAAGGTGCCAGCACGCCAGAGAAAACACTCGTCTCCGATACCAGAAAATCACCTAGAGGAACAAAAAGAACTCGGGACCGAAGTATATCTGACACATCCGTTGATAGTGCAGATGGAGAGAGTCGGAAAGATGAGATCGGCCGCGAAATAAAGATGCCTCGCCTAGAAGAAGTCGCCTCTCGCCCTAGCGTCGTGGAGACGGCGGCGAGTGTGGTCACCCCCACGCCCGTCTCTGCGCCCGCCCCCGTGCCCGTCGTTGCGACGCTGCCCGCTCCTGTGATCACCGTGTCCTCGAGCTCTACGAACGTGATCACGTCGCACGTGAGCGTGCCGCCGGCCACTCCAGTCCGAGTGTCGGCCGCAGTCGCCGAGCCCGCGCCGCCCGCCGCCCCGCCCGTCAAGCCGGCCGCTCCGGCGCTCGTCGCCCCTTCCATCGTCTGCCATACGGCGCCACCCGCGGCGCCTACGCCTATCACTAAGCCGCCTAAGAAGATGATATCGGAGATCAATGCGAAGCTGGCGGCCGTCCAGCACCGGCCAGAGCAAGAGGCGCGGCGCGACCCGTCGCCCGCGGCTCCGGCCACCGGCGAGGCGCAGGCGCCCGACCTGCGGCGGCCGGGCGAGCCCGCGCCCTGCGCCATGCTGCCCGTGGGCGCCACGGAGCAGGCCGACGCGCGCGTGCACTCGCCCGCGCTGCCGCACCGCCCACCTCTCGCACAGCGACCACCCGCCGACCGTGCCACGCCCATACTTATCAGGTAACATATCTTTTCGCGATTTATACTTCTATCGTGTCGAGCCAAACAGGTCGTCTCGTGCTTCCCCTGAGGGCACCCCAATTATTACAGCACTTTTTTACGTGGAGAAAATGCATTACGCATATTCTACGATCTCAAGCGGATATTATTAAAAAAATAACCTTTCTCAACTAGCCATGAGAAGTCAGCAAAGCCATGATTCCGGGGTGGAAAGCATTACTTGAAATGTACATAGTGTTGTAGTTGTAGGACTCTTAGCAGAGTCTGCCTGGGGAAGTACCACACCTTTGCCAGTTATTCTACCGCCAAGCAGTAATGTGCAAACATTACTGTGTTCCGGTTTGAAGGGCAATGTTTACAGTGAAATTACAGGGCTTAGAGATATAACATCTTAGATCTCTGGGTGACGAGCGCAGAGCAGTGCTAGGTAATGATTTGGACTCTTCATGTTCCAATAGCTGCGTGTTACTGTGCTGTTATGTGGCAGGCATGTTGCTTACCATCAGGCAAATGTCGTGCTCGTCTCGTCACTGTTTATTTAAAAAAAAGTTGACACGCATTTTATATGGATGTTAATTCATTCGTCAGTCACCGAGGCGGGGACGGCGATGCGGGCGCGAGCGGCGCGCGGTTCCGCAGCGTGGTGGCGGGCGGGGGCGGCGCGGCCAGCCTGCCGCGCGGCGCGCACCTGCCGGCCGCCGACCCGCTGCTGCACGCCAAGCCGCTGCCCGTGGCCGTGGTGGGCCCGCACCACCTGCCGCACCACCACCACCACCCAGGCGCGACGCACGCCGAGACCAGGCCGTACCACACGCCGCCGCCACGTAAGCATAACTTACACAATTTACGGGGCATCCCTACAATTACGTGAGGTCATTTTCACAATTTTTCGATCGAAAAGTGTTTCGAAAATTCTCATGAGAGGGGGAGGAAGGGGGTTTCGAACAAAATCTCACCATGATGGGAGGCCCCTTCCAATTTTCTATTTCATCCAGTTTTCTCGCAGAATTAACACATTTTCTTGCATAAAAAATGAAGAGACCACCCCTTCCACCCATGTCCTTCTCACGTAATTAATGGACGCCCCCCCCTATGTAACCCTAACCTGGTAACGAACATCTGCTAGGAGTTGTTGTGCACACACAGATGTGCAATGAATGTGTCGCGTATCCGCTGAGGGAAATATACAGCGGTATATATTCATCAATGCTACGTCGTGGTCGTTGGAGCACAGGCCTTATATGGGAGCCAACATACGACGCACTCTCTCGAACACTTCTTTTAGTTTATACTCAAGAACCGTCACCATCCAGGGTTATGTGGAGGTGCTGGATCTTGAACCCCTAACAATCTCAGGCTCAGGGGGTAAGGTGCGCCAGTAGTTGCCTTAAGACCAAGGCAAAGCTGAAGATACATGAGTGTCCCTAACGCAGTAATAGCGTTGTTTCGGCATACTGGGACTTTTTGTTACATCGAGACAATGCGATATATCGTTTTCTGATGCAAACGTCGGCTGTACTACTGAATGCCATCAGGGATAACGGTCGCAATGCGGCGTGATGGAGGCTCTTAGGAGGGAAAGCCTTAGGAAAAAATTAGACATACTCGTGTACACATAGACATACTTCGATTTGATTCATTAAGGGGAAAAGAACGTACTTTATGTTCCCACTGTTGGGACTCGGGGGTCCTCCTCTAACAGAGAGAGAGTCTTGCAACTGTGGTACAATACAGATGATTCAACATCTGCTGTCTTGCTCATAGTACCCTGCTTACTGCATAAAAACTGATTTAACAGAGGGCTCTCTCCCTGTAGTTACAGGCGCTTAATATTGGGCAGCATTGTACGAGTATAATGTACTTATATACAATAGTATAAAAATTTCAAACATTATCATCATTTACTTTTCAGGCGCTGCCTCGCGGATAACAAGCGTTCCATCTGTCAGCCCGCAAGGGCAGCTGGCTTTGGTGAGTGTCTTTTTTGCTCTTTTTATTTTAGTGTATAAAATTTAGATAAGACGTTAATACTCATTTTTTTGTTTTAAAATTGTAATTTGAGGGTCAGGTAGAAAAAAAAGAAATAGTGGAACTTGAATCTTCCATTATATTTTCTTTGACAAATGAGACTCGCAAATCACAAATAACAAGTAGAATGTCGTTTGTTGAATAAATGACAAATAAAGAAAAATTCATGTAAAAAAAAATGCTATGGTATACATAGTTGTGAATGATGTAACTTTGTTCACGCTGCTTGGATTAGTCTGCCGATTTGGTCAGGAGTCCACCACCTGCACATCAACAGACGTCACCCATAGCATCGGTATATTTAAAATAATGCTTAAGTAGTACTAAAAAATATGGAAATTAATATATTATATTTTAAATGTTTAGCAGTATCTTTGTATCTCAGTAGCAGTACAAATTTATTTTTTGGAAAACGATTTTCTAAAAAGAAGTCTTAAAATAAAATTATTCTCCTTGTTTCACAGGGCGAGGGCATGTACCCTCATCACTTCTCTCCACAGCACTTCCAGATGTACCAACAACATTTCCGTGCAACACAACACGAACAAAGGGCCACACCGTCGCCGTTTACCCGGTAATTTGAGTTATTTATACAATGTTACATTATTAAGTTTCGTTTTCATCGCAATTGATTTTGATAACACAGGTCATTTTATTTCACTCTCCTGATAATATCTGGAATAGTCTTCCCTTAGCGTGTATCTGTCACCATAAAACTGTAAATGCCATCAGATTATAATCTAACGATGTGACGTCACATTATAAATTAACCTAACCTACTGTAGGATTATAATCACGCGTTAGATATCTGGGGTTATATTACTACACGGTATTTGACAATGTTGAAAATATAGCATGAATTATGATCATCCATCATATATACACATTAAAGAAATATATTTCACAATATTTTGAAATATATAGTGAGTATTTTTTGTAATATACGCCAATGAAAATTTTAAAAATAATGACGTAAACGCACTGTTAAAGATGGCAACACTGGTGACGTCACACACCAGTAAATATTCCATCTACAGTAAACGGTTTCCTTATTAAGAACAGTGATTTGTTTACTGGCATGTGACGTCACGCGCGTCACTTGACCAGAAACAGCTTTTTAGTGGACTTATTGAACTTTATATCTTAAACATTTATTTTTAATGGTAAACCAGTGAATCTTGCAGAAATATTAACGTAGTATGTATATTGGATAATCAGAAATCATTTAAACCGTTTTACAAATTTGGTCAAATACCGTATTGTAGGGTGGTATATTGACCGCGAGTACTGATTGGTTTGTCGCACCGGCAGGATGGAGTCGGAGAGCTCGGAGGCGCCGGCGTCGCCGCTGGAGCTGCGGCGGGTGTCGGCGGCGCGCGTGCCGCGGCCCGCGCACTCGCCCTCGCCCGCCGACCGGCACATCAGTGAGTACTCTCTACAATTCATTATCGCCCTAATTGTACAACTATACTATCCAACGACCCAACGACGTTATATTCTGAGAGCTGCCACCAAATTTTGGGTAGGTTATTTGAGGCAAGCTGTAAACTTGTCACATACCTCTCATATTATACCCTAATAGGGAGGTGCTGACCTGGCTGGTGGTTAACGGGGCAAAATGAATCCCTCAATTTACAATGGATGGCAGACAAAAAGTAGCACCAAATGGTATTTTTTTGAGAATCCATATTTTTTAGTCATATTTATTTATTTATTTAATATTTATTGCACGATAACAAAAATAATGTACAAACGGAAAGCTTAATGCTAGGGCGCATTTTCTACCAGCTACCCGCTGAGTAGGAGATAAATGTAATGTAGGCAAATTTAAGCAGTAAAAACTAAAATCATTTTGAAACACAATCATGTCGGAAATGTTTTCAAATAATAATATACACGTTGTTAAATACTTATACACATAAATATTATGAATACGTAATAATACAAAAAAATATTGAAAAAATTATATGGTATAATGTACAACCAAGTCATAAAATAATAACAACCAATTAAAATTTCAATTTGTTTCAAACACATCTTTTTTTTCGCAAATCATTTTTGCACACGTCTGGCGTTGTTAATAAATATGCTCTACTAAATAAACTTCAAAGGATTATACCATTGATCAAACGTTAGAACACTGGCGAAGTTACGGTAGCATTGCCGTTGTTGTTGAAACCGTGACTAAATCGTCTGGCAATTTTTTTTTATTTTATTCTTGATTAAACTACCTAATATACACATAAAAATTGCATATTGCTTCAAACAGATTTATTGAATAAAATAAAGAAAAAAAAATGCATGGATTCATTTTGCCTCGCTACGCACCACCTAGGTCTGTAGCTCCGTGTTGAGGTATAACAAGACAGTTATGTGACCAGTTTTCAGCTTGTCTCAAATACCTACCCAAAATTTGGTGCCAGCTCTCAGAATATTCTATCACATGTCACATGTACACAACGCCCCAAACAAAAGTTACAAAAAAAGTGACCTCATTTCTTCCAAGATACATACTTAGATTCATAATGGGTAATTATTATGATCTGAAAAGTTTAAATACAGTAAAGCATAATAGCAGGAATTTCCTGACAGTAAGTAAAGTTTAATGTGGATTGTCGAGTTTAGATTTTAAAGCAAGCAATGTAACAACAAACTTATTTTAATTTAACAACATTGCACAGTTGCACATTCAGAACACATATCTGTACAGTAGTACAGACTACAGCTAGTAGCTGTTTAGTTTTTTTTAATTAATTGATTTACTGGTATATTCGGAATATCTGAAAATACTCTCTACTCTATACTAAATACCCGACATCTCTTAACATTAAACTGATCACACTATACTGTGCGCTTAACTTTCCTGAATTTAGGATGTGTATATACGAAAACATATTACATGGGTTGTTTGTTCATGAGTTTGATAACTATATAAAAACAAAAATTATGACTGTGAAATAATTTGTAGTAGCAACGAAAAATTTATATAATTCTTGTTTCACAAGCATTAAGTGACGATGATGACACAGGTAATTTATATAAAACAGTATTTCTATGAAAAGCCCCTCCCTATACAGCACTAAAACTAATATTCTAAAATATTTGGAGTGGAGTGTATTAATAATAAGTAATTAATAATGTGATGATCAAGAATTTGTGTACATTTTTAAAAATTAATTATTTCAACTGAAGTATTTTAAGAATATAGTGAAAATTATATAATTATTACTAGCGGTCCGTTCCGGTTTCGCTCGGATACTTTAATAAAAGGACTATTAATCGAAATAAAAACTATCCTATCTTTCAAGTCGGATCAAACTGCATACAATGTACAAATTTGATTTTAATTGGTTAAGTAGTTTAGGAGATCATCGCGGAACAACAACGTGAGTAATTTATACATGTGTAACAAAAATGTGTTATCCTCATTATCCTATGATAGCCGCGTATCCACTAGGCAACGTTTGTCGCGCGATATGTGACGCTCAACATGTAAGGCAACGCTGTACGTTTCTTTTTAAATTTATTCTTGGCCATGGCCACTAGTCCTTCAGCCGCACAACGCTATACAACAGCGCGACGTTGCCAGCTGGCGCGCAATATGTCGTAGTAGGTAGATGCGTAGACAGACAACGTTGTTCAACAAAAAGTTCCGCGCTCTTGGGCAACCTGTTGCGTAGCATGTCGCGCGCCAAATGTTGGCTATTGTATACGCTGCTTATATTATGAGTAAAAGTGTTGTATGCAAGCGCGGATCCAGGAGGGAGGGGGAAAGTCATGGGGGTTCATGACCCCCCCTTGGGCTGGGTTCAGTACCTAGATGGACCACTGATTAAAAAGTGTACATGTAGGTACTTATCGTCATGTCTCATCAGGAGTCATGGGGCCGCCCACCCTGGAGCCGTGTGACCCCGCCCTTGGTTGTATGTTAAACGTATCGTCCTCCCCGCAGTGTACGCGGTGAAGTGCGGCGTGTCGCCGCCGCCGGCGCACGGCGGGTTCGCGCCGCGCGCGGCGGGCGCGCTGCCCCCGGGCGCCGCGGGCGCCGCGCCCGGCGCGCCCGGCCCGCCGCACGCCTCGCAGGTGCCGCACGAGGCCGACAGCCTGCAAATGCTGCTTCGCGTGAGTACTTTTAATATAACCGCTTGATACACTTTAGTATTACACCGAATGACGAAAAAATACTAAATTAACTTTGCAGCCGGTCTTTTGGCGGGATTTTTTTATTTGGGAAGATATATCCATTAATTTGGTTTTGATGGCGTCTGCTTGAACCGGTCTTTATTTTGTGATAAACCACGTTAAACTTAAAGTTCGTTTGTATAGAAAAGTCGTAAAATTAAAAAAAAAAAAAATTGGCGGGAAAATGGTTCTAATTTATATATATCGAGTGCAGTTTTTTTTGTTTTTTCGTGTTTGTTATATCGTATACAATTTTAATTTAAAATATAAAACCACTGTGTTCCGAAGGGTAAACAAACGCACTTAGGTAACCTGACACCCGTTTTCCCGCCAAGATTGTAAAATCGAGTCGCAAAAAGTGAAGCGAGCGGATAATATTATATGCCTCGCACGTTGATATTGCAGTTGACGGCCATCTTAGTGGCGTAGTGACGACATACTACTTACTATTTTAGGATTTTTTTAAAGATTTTATTTTACTATAGTAGGATAATACAAGATCCAGGAAAGTGGGACTACCACTACATAAATGTTTTTTTCTGTCTGTTGTGAGCATTGTTCTCTTCACCAAAGCTATGGATGGACATATCAATAATACCACTTCTGCTTATTTTTACCCGACTGAAAGAACTAAAAGAAGAGTTATGTTTTTCGCGCGTATCTTGTATGTTTGTAAGTTTCGTTATTCCCACGTATCTTCCAAACGGCTGGATGGATTTTGACAAGTAAGATATCGTTAGATTCATCTCAATAAATGCCAAGTATTCTTAGGTACTATATTGTATAACATAATGTTTTTTACAGTCGGGGTTTTTAAATTAAAGTCATTATTTTTGGTTCATCTTTATATTGATTCCATTTCAACTGACTTCAAAAAAGGAGGAGGTTCTCAATTCAATTGTATTTTATTTTTGTTACTCTGTAACTTTTCACTGAACACTTATCGAAATCGATGGTGTGGTCTTTGTTATTAACAACAAAAAAACAATACATACGTCGATGTTATATTAGTTGTCGATGATGGTAAATTGACAAAGTCGATTGTTTGCGTTTTTAAAATCAAAACGGTCTAATAATATTTTTGGAAAAATGTAGTTTGTTCGAGTGTCAAAATGCGGCTCCCACACACATCGAGTGGTAATAATAAAGGTGTGTGTAATATGTTGCAGCGCTACCCGGTGATGTGGCAGGGGCTGCTGGCTCTGAAGAACGACTCGGCCGCGGTGCAGATGCACTTCGTGGGCGGGAACCCGGCCGTGGCCAGCGAGACGCTCGCGCGCCACTCGGACCTCAGCACGCCGCTGCTGCGGATCGCGCAGCGCATGCGGCTCGAGCCCGTGCAGCTGGACCAGGTGCACAGGAAGATGAAGGTACTATACAGCTGTACACCAACCATGTCTCGATGCTCGATGCTCGATGCCACCCACCTAACTTGATGTATCTCTTAACCCTTCACGTGCTTTACGCAACGCATAGTCGCGTAAGGAAAGCTCTCTATTGGAAGACGGATTGTGACATGTATACGTCTTAACACGTTATAATGTTGGTACTAGTCTATTCGGAATTTCAATTCCGTAAAATTTACCGGTAACACAATAGAAATAAAGCTTCATTTGGCCTAAAAAAATAAAAAATACGGATTCTACTCCGCCATTTTTTTGTCGCGATTGTCCGACGCCATTTTGCCCCACGACAAAGATTTTTTTTTTATAAACCAGAAAATGTGAAAACGGTTAGTATTGTATTGTAATCTACTAAAAAAACTATGGCGAACGTGCTAAAGCTAATATTATTTGTGTGTTGTGTTCTTTTATTAGTGAAAAAGCATAATGACATTGAAATGCTGTGAAATCCAAAACTTTTTTACAACGGGCGTAAAATGTAAACTTTACATTTCGTGACAGGATTAATTAATGTTGTAAATAGTTAGAATTTAATATAATAGTAAACTACATTTCAAGGGCTTTCTGGTAATATATAAATGTAGGTATATTATACTGAATATATAATAATAATATGTGATAATGATCTAGCCGGGACGTACGGACCGTTCCGCGAGTTTTCGTCACACGCGTGAAGGGTTAAATCGTAATTTACAGAAGACCGGTCCAAACATAAACGTTGCATTTAAATCGTCCTTGCCCGTATTATTTTTGTAAAATTTTGGTAAAAAAAGATACATTGTACCAAATATCACAAAAATAAATGCAATGTTTTGTCTTTGAAATGTTGTCCTGTAATATCACGAGTTTCGAGATACAACAACGTACGTGGAAGGCATCGCTCTGCTCAACAATAACCTAATAGTTGGCACGAAGTTCCTAACTGTAGGCTTGTGGAGATAGGAATTTGCTGCGCGAACGCACCGATGAAAATGTGAGATTAAAATCGTAAGAAAATGTATAGGTAACGGAATTGATTTCTACTTTCGTGAAAGAAATTGATATACCTACATAACATCCATATTCAATTTCAATCTAACGCGGATCACTAAAACGAAACGCAAGTACCGTTTCGTTATTGCAATATTTTCCAAGTCAGTTTTGTTGGTAAATGGTAGATTTAATTTAAACAAATGCAAATTATTTTATTTTGCAATGTTAGAAAGTTATATAACTTCGCACACGAGTACAATAAAAAATCATCGATTTTTTAATATACAACTCGTATGTCTGCACGACAAGTATTTTGGCGGGTCATAAATGGACATTGTCCTTTCTTATCATACCCGAGCGTGACGCTAAAATTCAATTCACAGCCCACGAAAAATCTGGCTAGGCGCGCCAAAAGAAGTTTTCACTTCAAAAACGTAAATTGACACTACTTGAATACCCAATATTCCATGTCTATGACCAGTCCGTGACTTTTATTAATAAATATAAAAAAAGAATAGTAATGACTATTTATACATGATCAATAGTCTAATTTGTATAATTAATCCTCCTTACATTAATGTCAGTCCAGTATTCACAAGTAGACGGAAGTGAACGGGTGTCCCGACTATAGCCCATGTGTTAGCCGTGATGGCTGGCAAGATCTCCCTCCATGTCATCATACATTTAATCAAATTGTAGATATACTGTTTGTTGCTTACTAATAGAGACCGGTTTACACAGAATACGGATCCACTAAGACATTTATGTTATTATAAGTGAAACTTTTATTACATCGCCTCAAACTTTTTGTCCATCTATTCAATCTATTGCATGTCGCGTGATGGTCGGCCGCCGGCGCTCGACAGAGCAGCTCAGGGCAATATGGCGGTTTTACTCGTTGCTTAACCCTTCATCGAATATTTTTATGACTAACAAAATAAGATAATGGTTAGGTTATGTGAAGATCAATGTGAACTGATTGTGTCAGATGGAGAACGAGCACTGTATCCTGCTGGGGCTGCCGTGCGGGCGCGACCATATGGACGTGCTGCAGCAGTCCACCAACCTGACCGGCGGGTTCATCACCTACCTGCAGAGCAAGCAGGCCGCCGGAATCGTCAACATCGCGCCGCCCGGACACCACCAGGTACGGACACTAACTCTTCACTAACTCCGCCCGAACGAAATCCACACAAATCCTAAACGGCCATATCTGGCCGAGATTTCAGGCTGAGCGTCGCGGCGCTCGCGCAGCGCTCAGGAGGCGCGGGGGTTACCCACTTCGCTTCATATAATATAATCGGTGCGGAACCCATATGAAGGGTACAGGGGAAAAACATGCCATGTCACAAAGACAATGAACTGAGAAAATGGCAAATTAAACTTTGAATCCACGTTGACATTGCTTGTTTTTGCACTGTATCAATATTTTTGAACGAAGATTACGCCGCGACTATTCATGTTACTGCAAAACGTGGTTTGGCGGTTTGTTCTTCACATTTTGAACTACATAATGGCATTGCCAGTTTAAAAAAGATAAAAATGTGACATCGCATGTTTTTCCCCTGTGCCTTTCATATGTGAAAAAATTACAATAAAAAATTAGAATCTAGTGAAAAGAATAGAATTTGTCTCAACATGTGCTTTTGATCACGGGTTAATATTATAAATCCTAATGTTTGTTGCTCAATTACGTTTGAACGTCTGAACGGATCCGGTTTGAAATTTGAAACACAGTTGGATTTTACACGGGAAAATAAAGGAAACGGGTATGCGCGGGTAAAACTGCGGGGTGCTGATAGTTATTAAAATGTCGGTCGTGAGACTGGTTAAACATCCGCTTGTGGTGAAAACAGGCCTTTGGAAAATTTAAGTTTTGTTACTAGAAAGATTAGAGTAGAGAACATCAAGCGAGTCGAGTGATACTAGCTAGCTTCAATACATTGTAGGTAATCGTCCTGTTGAGTTCGCAGCGTGTGATATGATGTGTGGTGTTGTCCGCAGGCGATGTTCACGGTGCACATCTTCCCGTCGTGCGACTTCGCCAACGAGAACCTGAACCGCATCGCGCCCGACCTCATGCACCGCGTCACCAACATCGCGCACCTGCTCATCGTCATCGCCACCGTCTGAACTCAGGACGCGCCTCTGCCGCGCCCGCCGATCGGTATCGACACGACACTATTAACACGTTCGCCTATATGGACACGTTTAATTATTAAGGCGTTGTAAATAAGGCCAGGTTGTGAAACTTTTTTAATATCTTTATTTTGTTATGATCGTATCGATGGCGATCGACCGGGCCGGCGGGGCCGGCGGCCGCCGCGCCACCTCGCGCCGGCGGCCGCCCTGCTACCGAAGGAATTGAGTCGTAATACCTCTGCGAAACTGGAGTCGTGGCAGCGACGCCGCGGCCGAGGCCCGGCGTCGCCGCCGCTAGACTCGCTCACGAGACGCCCTCTCGTTTATTTAAGCGCTAGGTTAAGTGTAAGCTTATTTGTAAATTACTTACTTTTGTTATGGTCGACCTGGTTCGGCGATATTCGGAGTTTAAATTTATAAAAATATAAAAAAAAATAATTAATGGCAAAGTCAGTTGATAAAAATATATTTAATTTTGGGTTCGCGATTAGATGAGAGACGATCTATCGAGCATTTTTTATCGTTAGTGTAAATTGTTATTTTGTTTTAAGCGATTAGATTTAGAGTAAATTAAACTATGTAAATACCGAATCTATCCGTTCTAAAATTCGATTCGCTTAGGTCATTACGGTAGGTAATGGAAAACTCACGAACACTGGGTCGAATGATTACACTCTATTTGTAAAAACTATCATAGTAATTTAAGAATAACTTAAGGAAAAACACGTTAAAAAATAAACTGTGATTCTGACTTATGTAGAGTAGGTAATGTTACGGAGCGAAACGATGCAAGCTCGCGGCGAGCTAGGGCGCCGCGCGTGTGTTTGCGGAATAACTGCCGGGGCCAGCGACCAGCGACTAACGTTCTACTAGCCTCACATTCCTTACGTGCGCCGGGTATCGAACACCGGGCACAGTTCCTCGTGCGATCACTACCAGAACGACATCAATCATGGTTTCTCTTATTTCTCTATGCTGCGAATCCAGAGTTATTCTTCGAACAAAAAAAAAAACTTAAAGACTTAAGTGTGACAACTAATAGTATGTTTGGGATTACGTATACATTGATTTCTTGTTTTAATTTCATGGGTAAATATTTATTATTGTATTTGCTCCCGTTTGTGATGCCATCCTGGCTACCTGCATTTTTCGTATCGAGAGCTGGCTCTGACCCTTGTAACGGTTGTTATCAATGCTCAAAACAGATGAATCATCTTGAATGTCCTCCGGAACGGAAGCTACTATTCCTGCAAATATCATCTCGATCGAAGGTGATGGAAAGGGAAGTGTAGATTCCGAATCCTAAGACTGATGTTGTCCCCATCTCATGTTATCAAAAAACTGTTACAAGGTGCTAAGCAAAGCTCCGGCGTAGTGTGCAATTGTGTAGGAATACATTTTATCCACGGTAAACAATTTTAATTATAAATAAACAATAATTTTAAATGACAAAAAATAGCTTCGATTTTAGTTTGAAGTACAGTACAGTAATTTGTTACATCTCTGATTGCGTCATCTGAGTGTAGTAAGAAATGCACTGGCGGCCATTATCTCGAATCCTCCAAATTACGAATCGTGATTGTTATTTCGCCGCCATATTTGTTTGTATATATTCACGCGTACATAATATACATAAGCGTGAATGAAACTGGGCACAGTCGTTCTCACTGGTATAAAATGCATTCCTCACAATTGAGCCGAGTGCCGCATTCGTTGCCGGTGTGGTGTCCCGCCGCCCGCGTCGACGTATTCGGATCTCAACTACTGATTGTCCTTCTCTTCTCCTCGCACTCGTCATTTTGTCGCTATTAACTGCTTATTTTCATTGTCGGTCATTATTTATCAAACTAAAATAGTCTCATTTGACGCGTTGATCGCGTAGTAGTAACGTTTAATACTTATAATATACCCTTCTATCTATATCTTTGGTCGTAATAACGGCGATAACAGCTTAAACTAACAATATTGTACTTCTCATAAGGTCTGTTACTGACACGACTATGCCTACGGATCGCTTCTCTTCGTATGCCTCGAGCATAACTTGCACATGCATAGTTAGATAATGGTGCGATTGTGCTGTCGTACGTAAAACAAAGTACAAAATATTTTATGTATTGTAATTTTATAATGTACGATATAAAGTAATAGCACAGGTAATATTACGTATATTCTTTTTAAGATATTGAATATTAGAATGTATAAGTACTGTGTATATTATTATAATTTGTCATGTTCCGTCGCAAATAGTTCTCGACTCGGTTAGGAGGAACACTAACGAACTCGTCATTTCGTCCATTACTTTTAAATATATAATTTATTAGTGGACAGATGCCCAACCATGTACTCTATATTTATTCTTATTTGAATTCCTTAAGAAGGAAAACACTGTAAATATAAAGAAATCTACATACAAATAAATAGGAATACGGAAATTAGACTATTCAAGAATATATAAGTGTCAAAAGAGGTAAATAACAGATGTGGTATTTATTTCTGGAAACTTTGCTAATTCGGGTGTAGTTATTTTCTAGGCGCCTTTTTATTTCCTCCGCTCCGTAACGTACATAAAATATTTTTTACATAACACATATGCCTATATTTAAAGTTATTTATTATCTCCATTAATCACCATGCATCAAAATGACTCGTGGGTTTGATTCCTACACAGGACAAATGTTTATGTCATAAATATGGATATCGGTTCTGTGTTGGAGTGTTTCCATGCATCATGAGTATGTATGTATTAAAATTTATATAAATATTATATCAGCTGTCTGGTCCCCACAGTACAAGCTGTCTTTGTTTGGGGCTAGATAGTGTTGTGTGTAAGTTTTCCAACAAGCCATTTATTTCTAAAGCTCCATAGAATAGTTTTATGCGTAGTCAATAATTGCATCCATAAGTTACGCTGTTTAAAATGTCAATTACTAATCATATAAAATTTTAAATATGAATTCCACAACATTACTTAATGATTTCTTTTCTTCGGTGATAATAAGTTAACGCAGACTTAATAGGTTAAAAGTGAACGTGAGAAGTATAATATAGTTTTGTTTATTTGTAAGTTTGTAGTTTCGGCAAACAGCAGAGACTAGGTTCAGTGTGGGAGGGCGGACGCGGCCTGCGCGCGCGGCTGATGCCGGCGTGAGCGATGATAGACTTTAATATTTGTATAAATAACATTTGATCTCAAGTGTGCAGCAAAAGTGAACGAGAGAGTAGTTGTATCGCATCAGCCGCTCGCACACGCTCGCGCCGCGCCGCGCCGGGCCCGGACCGTACCGATAGGAAAATATTGTGATCATAACTAATTATAATAGCTAGTAAGGTAGTATATAGAGATAATTGTATATTTTGTACATATTAAAATAGTAGTAATTTTACTTCCCTTATCCAAACAACCCAGACTCTTGTGTGTTATGTACCTCCTACCTACCAATACTATTAAAAAAATATTACATAATTAATTTGTTTTAATTACTAGACTTCCCTGGCACGGTTAGAGCTATCAATACATTTAGACCATATTTATATTTATTTTTAAATGGCAGAGCCTTTATTAACAAAACTAAAGTACAATGAGAACTACTCACACTATTCTACATACTTAACTACTTCCACTAAGCACATCTGAATTAGGTATCCGCAGACTAATAAAGGTCCACAGATAATCAAGATGTTCAAGTCCACTACCAGTTGGTAGCGTTTCCAGCATGCTGGCGGCATTACACGCGGAATAGCAATACTTATGCGTTGGGCCAAATAAACGCCAGGAAATAAACTATAAATTTATTTTCTAAATAGTTTCATAACTTTTGACGAGATGTTTTTTGACGAAAGTTTCCATAGTGTTTTCGAACGACGCGCAATGCTAGAAAATGTACCTATGTTATTAGCCGTATACGTCCAGCATAGCGTCCGCTACAAGCCGTCTTGGAAGAAAACTCTTTCTTTACATTTATTAGCGTAACGCGACGTATAAATACGGTAGGCGAAGTACACGTAGTCACGCATCCACAATAGGGTAGGGTGAAATGAAACAAACTCTTAAAACATGATTAAAGAAGAGTGTATTCTGTAGAGACACATTACCAAAAAGGATTTAACAATCTAAAATCCGTTCACACAACGAGAACACTTTCGATATTATAATTATGACTATTTGATTGGAAATAACTTGTTATATAATTCTTACAATCAACAAATTTAACGTGTTAAGGAACTTAAACATTATTATTTTATTGCAATTTACAATTAGAGCCAGATCTCATAAAAGTTTCGGTTAGTCGTTCTTCGTTTCTAACAAACGAAACCAATTGTCATTGCACATATAGTAATTTTAAACTACGACTAGGTAGGTAGCGTTCTTTAAGTTTCTAGAAGAAATCTACGTTTTCGTACTGTGGGTACAACACATCCACACCTCTAAGACTACTAAATGATCTAAAATCTAACGCTATGACAAAAACCAATGTAGGTACCTCCTACCCTAACAAACTATTTTAGTAATACTTTTTGTCCTTGTTATTGCTATAATTTTCTAGGTACGGCGATTACATCACATAACATTTAGCATAATTTATTTTCATTCTTGATTATATTTTGCCGTATTTATCAGAATCTTGTTCCTAGTGCATCTACTTATTCGTTTAAACATAAATATGAAAAAAATAATTAAAACACTAAACAAATTGAACTTAAATAAAATAGTGAACATTCAGACGTGAACCTCTGGAGTAGACAAATGAGAACTAGCAGGCACTATGAAATGCACACCACGGAAGTGGTTATCGGCGAATTGTGTCATGGTACTTTATTTATTTATCTAGCAACCTTGCTTCATCATGAGATCAGCGAGCTTGAAGACTCTGAGCCAGCTGAACGCCTCCGTCTGCTGCGGAGGAGCAGCGCCCGCTGACTGCGCAGAGGCCTGGGCCAAGGCTGCTTTGGCCGAGTATGTTGGGGACTTCTTCTCAGTCTGCTTTGGAGACTTGGTGATTGCGGGCGACGTCATTCTGAAAGAAGACAAAATGACATGATTTAAAAATAATACGCATACATTCAGGGGAGCACAATAAGTGACGTCACAACTTGCGGGAACGAGACACTCTAATTACCTATTACTTGTGAAAGAGAGAGAAAGAGATACTGATTTTACGTCCTTGTCACCGTGGCCGGGTTTTTCTCTGGCTAAGCTTTCAAATCTGACATCGGGTTCCCCAACAAAAGTCTGTTCAAAGCTTGGATTCTGTTTTTTATTGATTTAATTCATATATGTTTATTATAATAATATTTGAAACGTGTTTGAGAAAGACTTGTAAGTCATTTATGTTTTAGTATATGAACAATGTGTGTTTGCTGTGTTTTAAGCTAAAATATCCGCAGTGAAATGTGAAAGTGAAGAAAAATCAATGGAATCTCATTTTACTCGTAAGTAGACAATATTTTCAAATGCCCACTTGATAAAAATTGATAATGATGCATTCTAGATATCAACATGATTTAAATTTAAACCATAACGGCTGCATCTAGTCTAAAATTTGCAAAATATGTATAATGTAAACATAACCTATATAACAAAACAAACAAAAAAGTGTGACCAGTTATTTCTTACAAATTTACCCATGAAATATACAAGTCGGTACATAATTGACAGTTTATTTACTGGCCGTTTACTAATGAGCATTTTCACAAAAATGTATACCCCCCTGTTTTAGGCCTGTCCCTCGAATTCAAATGTAATTACATACGAAATAGTTTTCACTATAATATAATTTTTATTCACGAGTACATTAACAGAATATTATGTAATTAGGTCACAACAATTTTTAAGAATAAATACAACACTTGAACCTAAAATAGTAAAAAAACTATTCCGAAATGGTAAATTTTTTGCTGTCCCCAACTGGTTCTTACGCACAATAATCGCTGTCTTTAACTTTTTTTTCAAGGAGGATACTATTTTTGTGGCTTATATAACCCATGTACATGATTTCCGTAGTATTATAATAAACAGATTTACAAATTAAAAATAAATTAGTTGTTAAAACAAAATAAAGTAAAATTCAAAAATATTGATCATTCCGGAACATTCCATTTTGTGACCGGATTTTATATCATATTTGTATTACAGTAACAACATTTTTTTTCGTTGTAGGCAACACATTTGTATATACTTTTGATTGGAACAAAATGTAACCGTCGGTGGTTTTAAAACTGCTCGAGAATGGGACACGTGTCTCACAAGCCGGTGCATGACCATTTTTTCACTCAGGGATGTGACCATAATTTGTCTTGTTCCCATCTATTTTACTGTGTGGTTTTTAGTCATTTCGTTTGAAAATATTATTGTATCTAATTTAATCAAAAGTTCGTATAAATAATCATTGAAGTTATTTTTTAAACGATTTTTATATGTCAGAGGACACCAAAATGTGACTTCCGTTGTGTGACTATTTGAGCGGTCACATATAAGCGGAACAGAAAGTCACTACATTTCTGAACATCTAAAGCCCAGTTTACATTGCAGAATTCTTAAAACTTTTGAGACCCGTTTTTGAAGAATTAGATATTTTTAATAGTAACCGAGAGAAGCAGGACACGTGCATGATGGTAAACAACATGCCACCCCATAACAGCATATAACACCCAGCTGTTGGAAACATAAAGAATCCAAAACTTTACCTAGCACTGCACTACGCTCGTCACCCAAAGATAAAAAATGCCTCATCTTAATGCCCTGTAATATCAAAAAAAATGCCTTTCAAACCGGAACACGTGTTTTCAAAATACTGTTTGGCGGTAGAATAACAGGTAAAGCGGTCCTTCCCCACTTCTCCAGGCGGACTCTGCAAAGAGTCCTACCAGTACTCAAATAATTTTCGATATCGTACTGTTACAAACGTCAAACAGTAAATTAAAAATGCGCAATGAAACACCTGAAAAATATCTTGGCTATTTTAGAACTGAAAAATACATTGTCGGTAAGTTTTATAAGATTCAACATTTGTTTTAGGTATAAATCATCATCATCATCGTATTGTACTGGAATCGAAAAAAATAAGTGTTACTTATAAAAAATAGAACGACCAGAAGAATATAAAGCCCAGTTGAAAAGAAATTTACAAAGGCTAAAAAGCAATAATTAAAAATACGTATAAGAAAATAATTAAAGATCAAGTTTCTTGTGTTAAGTATGTGTAGGTACTACTGTACTATTAACACATCATGTAAATGCACCCTTACCGTTTTCTGGTGTTCAGTTTTGTGACTGTCCCTTAATTTCAAACATCTAAAATATATTTTAAAGAAGTTAATTTTATATTTTAAGTCAGTTTAAGTACTCTCTGGAACGCAAAATGATTTATTTGTATAGTATTTTGTACCTTTTCCTCTAAAATATATCTAGTAAAATGAAAAGTAATGATAATGAAGGGTAAGAAAGTACCAAGAGTCACACAACTGATGAGTTTATTGAATTATTGTTGAAAGTAAATTCAAAATTGCAAATATTGACAGTTTTTTATAATAAATGTGCAATTTATAAGTGGTAGACGCCAAAATTATCCAAAAAATCATAAGGTTTTTAACGTTTTTTAGCCCCAGAATATAGTCACACAACTGATATTAATTTACGTGACTTTCCATTATGTTTTAGTATATCTTACACTATTTACTTCTAATCTCATAACATTCCAGTGCTTCCAAAAATATACACATTTCCCATCATAATGAGACCAAACACAAGCTCAAAAATAATACTTTTAAAAAATACTGTAATTTTTTGTGGGGTATACATTTTTGTGAAAATGCCCTAATAATAGGTACTAGATTTTGCCTGCGGATTCGCATTCGTTAGTTTTTGAAGTGAAAACTTCCTTTGGCTCATTACATACAGATTTTTCGTGGGCCGTGAATTGAGCTCAAACATCATGATTCGGAATGAAATAAATTTTCGGGGGAACTCGGAGCTATGGCCACAAATGGGTAAACATTTTTAGATAGATGTGGCGTGTTACCATGGTTACCATTACACATCTTTAGTCTAGATAGCCAATGGCCATGACGTGTGAGAAGGCTTATTTAGATGACAATGCTTTAAAGATTTATTCCAAACCAGAAACGCCCTCCGGTTTCACCTGCGTAGTTTCCAAAGTGTGCTGTCAAGTACTGAGTTATAAATTTTCAGTTCTATCGTCAGTCTCTATGACTGCCAGTTCTTTTTTCCGTTACCAATCCCTACGCTTCAATTTCTGTTTCTTCTCCATGTCTGTCAAAATCTCAATGTCAGTGGACATTGCAACTCTTGTTTTCTGGAGTGGGAATTGCATCAAACTCCAATTAACTTACACTATCCTATACAGATCCCGTCCCATTCTAATGAGAATGAATGATGCTTTTAGTGAAAAGTAGGTACATTGTGTGAGTAGATTATGAAGTACTAAGCTCTGAAAGTTACGGCTGGTCTATTCGGGAGAACAGCGCCTGCCGATTCGGAAACCCCGGGTTCAAACCCCACACGCACCACTGTATTTTCAAAGTCATGTGCGTAATGCCGCTAACCTAAAACGGTGAAAGAAAACATAGTGAGGAAACCGACATGTACCTAGAATCTTTCGAAGTCGTGTGTCATCCACCAACCCGCACTGGGCCATTGTGGTGGATTATGGCCTTAACTCTATCCTTGCCAGAGAAGGTCCCGAGTCCCAGCAGTGGGAACATTTAGTGGGCTGTTGATGATGAAGCTCTAAAAAAAGATCAATACAATTTTTCACCTCTGATTTAACCCTTTTGCAATTCCAATTATGCAACTTGAATGTATCACTACATTTCTAGTAATAATTTTGATTGTTTTATTCATCCAAATTAATTATCATTTTGCAGATGTGACACTCTGAAGAATAGGATAAAACATTGTGTGAATAATGCAATATTTTTCATGAAGTAATAAATAAATAAATAATAAATCAATTATCCTGAATTACCACAACATCTAATAGTAGTATGTAGTATCTCTACTAAAACAAGGGCTTCGAACATTGAAAAAGTTAAACGTTTGTTCTATACGTAAGTTCCGAGTTACCTGTGTGAAGTCTGGGCTAGCTGCTACTAAATGGTATATCTAAATTTGTTAATCAAGCTATATTATTATAAATATTGAATGTAAAGTACAATTTGAAATAAATGTTTTATTGTTCTGTTTTTTATTATTTTCCCTCCTATTTTATTTATATCCTCCTATTCAAAAAGAGGTTTCATGTAATATATTACATGAAACCTCTTTTTTGAAATGTAATTTTTGAATGGATATAACACGAGCTGAATTCATTCAACTATCGTAGCACTACCCTTATCCAGTGGAATATTTTCTTTATGGCAATACCTTTTGAGTATTGAATTGAAAATTGAATTGAAATTGAAAGAACGAGAAGCACTATAGTAATCAGGAACTTTGTAATTCTATAGGTACTTGTTCTGAGCATACATTGGACTATCGTGGACATTTAGTAGTTAGCAGATCTATTATTGATAGAAAAAATAAACATTTATAGGTAATAGGATGCTTTACGTTAGATGGCGTTTTTAGGGTTCCGTAAAACGTAAAAACGGAACCCTTATAGATTCGTCATGTCTGTCTGTCTGTCTGTCTGTCTGTCTGTCCGTCCGTATGTCACAGCCACTTTTTGCCGAAACTATGAAAACTACACTGCTGAAACTTGGTAAGTAGACGTATTCTGTGAACCGCATTAGGAATTGAACAAAAAAAAATTAAAAAAAGAAAAAATAGGGTTGCCCCCCATACTGAGAACTGAAACACAAAATTTTTTTTTTCATCAAACCTACACGTGTGGGATGTCTATCGATAGGTCTTTAAAAATGGTATTGAGGTTTCTGAAATCATTTTCGTCTACACTGAATAATTTGCGCGAGAGACACTTCCAAAGTGGTAAAATGTGTGTCCCCCCCCCCTCTAACTTCTAAAGTAAGAGAATGAAAAATCGAAAAAAAATATATGATGTACATTACCATGTAAACTACTAACGAAAATTAGTTTGAACTCGATCTTATGAGTAGTTTTTTTTTAGTACGTCATAAATACATTATTATTAAAATTTTGATCAAAGTTACAACGAACTAAAAAAACTATGTGTACTATGTATATTATGTTCCTTGCTACAACGGAACCCTTCATGGGCGAGTCCAACTCGCACTTGGCCACTTTATTTTCTAAAAATATAGCACAAAAGCTAGAAGAGAATTGTGATAAGAAGGAGGACATAAACCATAAACGCTACGGTATTAGGTCGGGTTACTTTCGTAATTAAGTAACTGAAAGTAGTTAGGTATCTACTGCATCCGGGTAATACTAGAACCGAGATTAAATAATAGTGTCAAGCAGAGCGGAATTGTGGAACACTTCCCGGTTCGTCACGCGTCGTTAACCAAACGTAAATGGGACGACCGATGTGACGATATGACATACATTTGCCTAGACCTCAGCCCATTCCATACATTCTTTTAGCGATCCATTCATCCGATTTAATAAACTCAGGGGACCTAATAAAGTCGCTATAAGGGGAATGTGTGTAAATTAACCGTTGGAAATGTTGTCTTAAAAAGGCTACTGAGAAGAGAGGTGAACTTTCTTTGGTACCACAAAAGTGAAGAAATGTACCTACCCAAGTAGTTGCACGTCTGTAATCATCAGAATAAAGGTGAACCTTATTTGGTATCTATACTTATGATAGATGAAAAGGAGATTCGCAATTTGGTTTGTACGTTATTTTTGAGAAATAATAAAACCGGCCACAGAATTTTCTTTGGCCACGTGTTCAGCAGACTTCTCATTTAACTAAGCGTCGAGAAATTTAACGATCGATTAATGTAGGATGACTTACATTTTAAACATACATAGATACTAAATTATACAATTAGAATATAATTAGCTAATATAATTACTATTTTGGTGTCATTTATTAATATTTTAGAAGTTTGGTATTTGATTGCATGCAAATTTGATGCTAAAAATAACCACGATGGTTATTTTTACCTAGCCTAGTTTAGGTCAGCTTAGCCTACAGTGGCTTACATAGAAAAAAACTAGTGGCTGAGATACTATTATTCAGACGCGCGTTGGTTGTGGCCGACTTAGTAATTTAGAATGTAACTTAAGTATATTTTCTTATTAAAACAAAATTAAAAATATGTTTGTTTAATTAGCACCCGTTTCTTTTGTATGTAGGTACCTACGTATGTTACGCGATAGCTCCGCCAATTGTGAATCGTTCTTGAAGGTCCTTTTTTTGTTTGGTAGATCATAGTGGTTATGGTAGAGTTGGTCCCATATAAATTTTATCAAAATCGGTGCGGTGGTTTTTATAATATGAACAAAAAATAAAATTTACTTTCATTTATCTGGACGACGTCACGTGCCGCGACGTAGTGACAGCTTCTTTTGAAATTTGGTCTAGGGTCTGAATTAAGTTTTAAATTGAAGTCAGATTTAGTTTTTTCGGAAAAAATATTTTTTCCAACCTGTTTCTGTTTCAAAAATTTCATGTCATAGAGAAACTATAAGTTATGGCGATAGGTAATCTAGCAAATCACGAGTCCCTTTATCAATGTGTGTAATGTATAACGCTATCAGTGGTACAGGTTCCTTAGTTAATACCTATGTAACAGCGTTGCTATCTTGGCTAAACCGGCTATGCCATCATTGCACATCGCTGGCTAGTAGCACAGTATTGTGCTAGTAGTCTCTTTCACACTTGTAGGTAGACTTGAATCAGAATGAAAGAAATACTAGGTACTACCTATTGTATGTTGCTACTGACTTATTATTCACGAAAATAGTAGGTAAAATTACATAAAACTCTCTTCTGACAATTTGTTTATTTCGATATTTTAAAATAAAGTAGCCAAGTGCGAGTTGGACTCGCCCATGAAGGGTTCCGTTGCAGCAAGTAACATAATATACCTATGTTTACTATACACATAGTTATTGTAGTTCGTTGTAACTTTGATCGAAGTTTTAATAATAGTGTATTTATGACGCACTAAAAAAAACTACTCATCAGATCGAGTTCAAACTAATTTTCGTTGGTAGTTTTCATGGTAATGTACATCATATATTTTTTTTAGATTTTTCATTCTCTTACTTTAGAAGTTAGAGGGGGGGGGGGAACACATTTTACCACTTTGGAAGCGTCTCTCGCGCAAGTTATTCAGTGTAGACAAAAATTATATTAGAAACCTCAACATCATTTTTGAAGACCTATCGATAGACACCCCACACGTGTAGGTTTGATGAAAAAAAAATTTTTGAGCTTCAGTTCTCAGTATGGGGGGCACCCCTAATTTTTGTTTTTTTTACAAAACAATTGTGAAAATCTTAATGCGGTTCACAGAATACATCTACTTACCAAGTTTCAACAGTGTAGTTCTAATAGTTTCGGCAAAAAGTGGCTGTGACATACGGACGGACAGACAGACAGACAGACAGACAGACAGACAGACAGACAGACATGACGAATCTATATGGGTTCCGTTTTTACGTTTTACGGAACCCTAAAAATGAACTGGTACGTATAGATATGATTCTTGATATTAGGTAGGTAGGTAGGTATATTTTTCTGGAAATCAATGCCGTGTATTACGGTCAAACCAAAGCCCATTAAATATTTAAAAAAACCCATCCACCTGGGAACACTAATGAAAAATTCAAGATGTTCTCTAAAAATATCTCATAAAAGCTAATAAAACATCTAAATGAAAAGAAAATCAGATTTTTACAATTGCGCCGTTGAGAAAACTATTTAAATGTTTATAATATTAATAGCACAGTCGGGGCAGACATTGAAATAGAAAAAAATCCGGGGAGCGATTTTTTTTTAAAAACGTCTTTGAGGGTTGTTGGAAGTATAAATCTCGATTTTCTAACTAATCCCGGTACAGGGTTCGCCGCCATCTTGTTTTAAAGTTTTTGTGAAATAATTTGTTAATTTTCAACTTTAGAGCAAAAATGATGGTAACCAAAGTTGTTGGAAATTTAATTTCTCACAAGTTTGGTCGAAATAATTTTTACGCTAGGATCAATATTTGCAGAGTTATACTATCAAGTTTATCAAAAAATCGTTAAGGATGTAATTTTATTTTCTTCAACTTTTGCTCTCGCACTTTTTTTACTTATTTTATTTTTAGTATTTGTTGTTATAGTGGCAACAGAAATACATCATCTGTGAAAATTTCAACTGTCTAGCTATCACCGTTCTTGAGATACAGCCTGGTGACAGACAGACGAACGGACGGACAGACGGACAGCCAAGTCGCAGTAACAGCTGTTACTGTATGTATTTCAGGGTTCCGTTTTTACCCTTTGGGTACGGAACCCTAAGAAGTGCGACAACCAAAGTTGAAGAAAATAAAATTCCACCCATTACGATTTTTTTTATCAACTTGATAGCATAACACTGCAAATATTGATCCTAGCGTAAAAATGACTAACTTGTGAGAAATTAAATTTCCAACAACTTTGAATACGGTCATTTTTGCTCTAAAGTTGAAAATTAACGTGGTATTTCACAAAAACTTTAAAACGAGATGGCGGCGAACCCTCTACCGGGATTAGTTCGAGAATCGAGATTTATACTACCAACCACCCTCTTAGACGTTTAAAAAAAAGAAATCGCTCCCCGGATTTTTTTCTATTTCAGGCTAATTTTATGTCTGTCCCGACTGAACTATAACGAATATAAGTTTTTGTGGTAGTAGAACTCTTTGCAGAGTCCGCCTAGGGAAGTACCATCCTTTGGCAGTTATTCTAACGCCAACTAGTACCTAATATGTAAACATCACTGTCCCGGTTTGAAGGGCAATGTTTCCAGAGAGATCACAGGGCATAGATAGTGATTATGATTGAGATGGATCATATATCTCTGGGTGACGAGCGCAGTACAGTGCTAGGTAATGACTTGGACTGTTCATGTTCCTATAGCTGCGTGTCACTGTGATGTTAATATGTGCTGTTAATATGTGCTGTTAATATGTGTCTATTGCTTACCATCAGGCACATGTCCTGCTCGTCTTGTCACTCTATATTGTAAAATAAAGTAGTAAAGAGTGCATAACCCTCTATTTTTAAAGAAATAATAGAAGTATACCTAGTTCCAGCTAGTTAAACGCGCTTCACAGACCAGCTGACCGTGACATGGTTGCTGTAATACGGCAGAGGTACCTAATCATTTGATAACAGAACACTTGCGTCTGTCGACATCGTTGGTTGACACAGTGCCATCTGTTTTAGGTAGATACATAGTAATTTCGATTACGGGGCATAATTTTAAAATAACGTTAAAATAAGACTTTAAAGTACCTAAGTACCTATTATAAGTAAGTAAGGTGAGTTAGGTATTGTTAAATAATAGTTTTATTCTGTAGAACCTAAATATATACCTAAGAATGAATGAAGTGGATAACTGGATATTTAATAATTTAATTTTCCCCGAAAAAACAAAACCTGCCTTCAATTTAAAATGAAACTCAGATACTCGACAAAATTTAATATTTTTGTGAAATCTACTAAACGTCGTCCAATATATTAATATTGGTGAAATACGGCTGGTCTAGTCGAGACAACGGCAACTGCCGATCCGAAGCCCCGGGTTCAAATCCCACGCGCACCTCTGTCTTTTCGAAGACTTGTGCGTAATACCTTAAAGACGGTAAAGGAAATCATCGTGAGGAAACCGACATGTTCTAATAATCTTTCGAGGTCGTGTGTCGTGCCACTAACCCGAAATTGGCCAGCGTGGTAAAGACAGGATTATGACTGACTGATTTTGTCCATGCGAAAGAAGGCCCCGAGCTTCGAGTCCCAGCAGTGGGAACATTAAATTAAGTGGGCTGCTTATTAGACTACAGGCCCGTGAACAAAATTTACGGGTCAAATGAACCACCAGGAGACCTATGTAGGATGATAGAAGGGTATAAAGTAATAAGATTCAGCACTATGCCGTCACTTTTGTAAGCTGTCCAATTGAGTGCAACCCAGGGGGGGTTGCAATCCTCGATCATTTCTCCTTGTCGCATTATTTTTGTACGGCGTTGCGGAATAATACCTAAATAAGAAGAGGTATTGAAACTATAAAAATTTTAACATTTTAATTATTAGTTTGTCGGAAAAAATTACAGAGTAAGTACGAGTAATTTACAGAGTAAATTTGGTCATTTGATTAAGTACGGCATTGGTTCCATACAGTTTTAATACTTCTTCTAATCCATTATTTCGCAATGCCGTAAGATAAGATAAGAAAACTCTTTATTAAACGCCACAATGCAAAAGAAAAACAACTTAACTAAATATACTAAACATGACATTTAAATTGGCGGCCTTATCGCTCATAGCGATCTCTTCCAGGCAACCGTGCACGGATTAGACAAAAAAGATAGTAACATGGCCCTTAGCATAATATACATTTGATTTAATTTATCAACAACATTACGAATACTAATCAAAACAGAAAATAGATAAATAATAACATACTATTTACAACATAAATATACTTACACATACTTAATAATTATAATACAATAAAAGTACACATGAATCTACTATGTTATATATACTACAAATACATACATAAACTAAATGTAATATATGTACCAAATTAATGCGTACCAGGTGACTAACAGATCACAACTAAGACTCTAGATAAAAGTCTTTAACCCGACATTTAAAAACAGCTAGGGACTGGGCACGCCTTATTTCAACCGTACAAAAATCATGCGACAAGGAGAAATGGTAGAGGGTTGCAACCCCCCCTCTTCAATTACACTCAGTTGGACAGCTTAAAAGTGACGGCATAGTGCTGAATCTTAATACTTTGCACCCTTCTATCATCCTACATAGGTCTCCTGGTGGTTCATTTGACCCGTAAATTTTGTTCACGGGCCTGTAGTCTATATGGTTGACACTTCTTCGTAAGCGACAAATTGTAAATTGTAATTTCTAAAAGTATATTTAAGATAACTATGTCCAACGATTTTAGTAATACCTACATAATTATTTTGTAGAAAACATTTCAGTGAAAACACCATTCATTGAAGGAGACGATGGAATAATTTGCTAATGCAAGTAAACGTTTTGAAAAAATAAATCTTATTTATGTTATTAGGTTTATCCACTTTTGGAAAGCATGTCTACTTACTTCATTGTGGGCGTTCACTTTCACTTTTCAGAATGACTAATTCAAGTACACTTCAAAATGAGATGTAACAAAACTATTCTTCAATGAAAACAGAGTGAAGCTTGCTTTCAATATAGGTACGTGTTCGAAAGACAGGCGCGTCTATCTGCGACTCAAACCGAGTTGTATACTCGTGACTAGGGATGAAACGATACCACCTGGGTATCGATACTTTTACTCGATACCGTATCGGTCATGAGGTATCGATACCTACTCGGTATCGGATGAAAAGTATCGATACCTACTTGTATCGGAGCATATTTTCAGTATTTTCGTCGAAATTATAGAAGAAAATAAGAACAGGACGTCTACTCTCTTTCTACGAAAACGTAATTTCGCAATAAACTCGCGATTTTCGAACTCCGATTCCACTTCGATCCGTCGTTTTGTCCGTTTAAATCTTCTAGAAATCTAGAATATTAGAGTAGGCTTAGAACATTTAAACGTCAAACAATGTTCTGGACGAAACCAAGTAGGATGACAGTAAGAAAGTCGCGAGTTTTTTTTCGAAATTACGTTTTCGTAGAAAGAGACTAGACGTCCAGGAGTATGCGGTATGGTCATGAGTATTTATTTAAAAAAAATACTTTAATTACATTTTGAAACGCACTACGGTATCTGCCCCCGTTATAATAAATACAGTAAGTCAGGTTACTTGTGTTATAACTTTTTTTACAGCGCTGTGATACTTAAATTAAAACCTACTAGGAATATCTTTCTTTTTTTGGATATCTTAATTATTAACAAAGATACCATAAGCTCAATCACAGTAAATGTTATCAAGATTCAACCGTTCCTGAGAATAAAGACGGTAAGTAAACTTACTATTATATATTTTTATTTATTTCATATTTTCTTAATCATATGTACGGTAACTAAGCTTACTGAGATTACCATTATAGTATTTGCTCAACACATAATCACAGTTAGTATAGTTACACTCCTTATAAGTTGTGAGATTCGTAAAAATAATGCCAATCAGTAAGCATAGTTCAAGTAAGTGAGTGAACACATGTACATACTGTAACTATGATAACAAAATCTTCCCCATAGACGAACACACCTTTTAATGCTAAGCAAAGTAAAACTACTTAAGTGTTGTATGTTAAATACATTGTATAAGTAAAAATAAGTTATGTATCTCAATCTAACAGTAAATTCGATGGTTACTGTAATTATGTTTAGATATTTGGATCGTAACACGAAAGTTTATGATTTTGATGATTATGTTGCACGTGTTAAAAGTGTGAATTCCATGAAAACGATTGTTAAAGAAATGATGTTCTCTGATTTTTATGACTACGCAGAAAGCGTCTCGCAACATAAAATACGGAACTCTTCACCGCGTATCTACAAGAGACATCACATACGTTCAAGCTGGAAGGGGACATTTTAGTCTAAGAGTGACGAACTTTTTAGCATTCCATGGATTCACCGTGTGGGTGCCGGATCCATCGTGTGGCAGAGAGAGAAAGAAATCCCGAGTCTCGGGATCTGACTTGTGACACGGGTGTAGGTTTAAGGGGCCCATTTCCGACGTACATCAACACTCACCTTCACTACTCGCGTTTCTCTCCTTGCCCAGCCAAATCTTATATGAACCTACTAGTGCAGCTTTAGATACTCGTTCTAGTATAGAACTTACTGCACTTCTGGACAAGCCAAGATCTTTCAGCAGGTTATAGAGAGATTTTACTGGTATACCTCTCTCGCTCTTATTTGTACAGCGTATAAATTAACTACATGGCCGTTTTTTGTTCACTCGTATAGAAGGTTGTAATACTTATTTTGTTGTTGACTTGTGACACGGGTATAGGTTTAAGAGGCTCTTTCCGACGTACATCAACACTCACCTTCACTACTCGCGTTTCTCTCCCTGCCCATACAAATCTGATATAAACCTATTAGTGCAGCTTTAGATACTCGTTCTAGGATAGAACTTACTGCACTTCTGGACAAGCCAAGGTCTTTCAGCAGGTCGTAATACTTATTTTATTTCATCGCGTGGTCTTTACGTATATTAGTTTCTCACGGTACGGTAAGTTCTACAAGGACTATGCGTTTCGTAGCTCTAGAAAAAAGGAAAATGTCCGTTCTGGATGACGAAACACCCACATCCTCTGGGATTTTATAGTGCTTTTCATACGTGTCCATTAAAATAGTCCAATCAGGTGTTGTACCCAGAACTGAGTAAGTCTTGTTCTTGGAGTTTGAATTTGAGCCTTCTTTTACAATGTTAATTTGTCTTTTGTTTGTCGTCAATCCTTTTTGGACTCTAGCTACTGAAAGGCTTATGGTTTCACGTATGATTTCAAGTACTCTGTCATGGCGCTGTGAGTAATGACCCTTATTAAGGAGCACCTTGCATCCCACCAATATGTGCCTTGCTATACGTATTACCTCTCCACAAGTATAGCAACATTTTTCAGAGGCTTTTCCCACCTTACCAAGTTACTCTGGTCAAGGAGGGTCATTTGGAAAGCATTTAGATAAATTTTAATAAAACAGGAGACCAGTCATAGAGCAAGGTGCGCCTCTTTAGAGCTAATAGAATACAAAACTCTCCTATGGTTAACCACTCACTTTGCATTTCCAAATTCATAGCGTGGACTTTGTAACCATCATTTTCGTCTTGTTGTATAAAGGTTTTCACTATGTCTCGGTCTTCCCTTTTCTTTCTTGCACCCAATCAAGATGTATATACTTGTGCACCTGCCATAAATTTGTTTATTGGAATTGAAGTCTAGATTTAAGGTCTAAAGCACTTTTGCCTTTTGGGAGAGATCGGACGCTTTCTTTAGTTTCAGCTCAGTTTGAAGTTTGATTGGACTACTTAAATAGAGACGTGTGAAAAGCACTAGAGGATGTGGGTGTTTCGTCATCCGGATCGGACATTTTCCTTTTTTCTAGAGCTACGAAACGCATTGTCCTTGTAGAACTTAGCGCACCGTGGGAAACTGATATACCTAAAGACCACGCGATGAAATAAAATAAGTATTACGACCTGCTGAAAGACCTTGGCTTGTCCAGAAGTGCAGTAAGTTCTATCCTAGAACGAGTATCTAAAGCTGCACTAGTAGGTTTATATCAAATTTGTATGGGCAGGGAGAGAAACGCGAGTAGTGAAGGTGAGTGTTGATGTACGTCGGAAAGAGCCTCTTAAACCTATACGTGTGTTACAAGTCTCGGGATCTACTCGGGATTTCTCTCTCTGCTGCACGATGGACCCGGCATCCGCACGGTGAATTCATGGAATGGTAAGAAGTTCGTCTCTTTGTTAATGCCACTAAAATTTTGATAATAATTTTTAGTCTTTAACAATTTAACCATAAATAAAACATATCTGATATTAGGATAATTATGAGTAGTTTTCGACACAGTCATGTTATTAATTAGAAAAGTTAATCAACAAATAAGATTATTTTATCTCTCATATATTTAATTCTAAGGTAAAGACTGAGTTCTTACTAAACATAATAATAATTTTGTTATAACATTAAGTGAAATTTTAATTGTTCAATAAATGTAAAATTCTGTTATAAAATTATTGTTTTTTTAAAAAAGCTGCTACTATATTATATAAATTAGGAAGATTATTTCATAGATGTAAACTGCATGGTAAGTAACAAAATGGTAAGCAAAAGTCAAAGTAAAGTAATGGTAAGTAAAAACTCTCAAAATATGAAAAAATGACGATGTTTTTAAATATGCACTAAATTAAATAACTAATCTGTCTCTCTACTTTATTTTAATTTTACTGATGATATCAATAAAAGATCAAAACACACAATTTTTCACAAAATCACTGGATTCGAACGTTTTATATAGAAGTTATAGTAAACATAGTTACAGTAAGTTAAATAGACCGGACATTTTGTTAAACATATTTACAGTATGTTATCGAGTTACTGTAAAAATGTTTAAGAAACTGTTATTTGAGCTAACAGAAGTAGTAAATAGAGATACATTAATTAAAATTATGTAAAAAGCACTAGCATTAAGTCAATCAAATTTATCAAGAATAAATCTACGTAAATATATATTTTATTTTCTGTTTGAATATCTGAGTTATCTGCTATAGTTATTGAGATACACACATTTTAAAAAGTTTAAGTAAAAGTGCGATTTCCCGCGTGTTACATTTTCTGACTTACTGTAATTACAATAACGGGGGCAGGTATGTATTACGTATGTTAGATATATCAACAAATACACAATTCACAAGGTTTAAAATACTTACTTTGAAATCTTTACATTAGTAGTTGGAATATAGTCAGGGTGGGTCTTCAGGTGTTTGTGCAAATTGGAAGTATTACCACAATATTGTACGTCTTTAAAACACTTTTTACATTGGGCTACTTTCTCATTTCTCTTATTAAAATATCGCCACGCCTCAGACCTTGGTGGTCCCATTATCGCTGAATTTATGTTGTTTTAACTTTTTACAAATTCAATTCAATCAATCGCAACAAAAACAAACAAACAAGCACACGCACGCACAGCACAGATTTATTAGTGAATGACTTGAACGAACACTATGTTCACCAAGGGCCTGCCTGACACGATAATCACGTGATCAAGCCTGAGCGAAACAGTATAATACCGTTAAAAGTAGGAGAGACAGAGACAAACTGTTGAGTGAAGAGTGACCGGTGACCATGATCACCGAGTACCGATACAAGTACTTACTTTACGATACTACTTGGTACTCAGTTCTAAAGTATCGATGCCAAAAGTACTTGGTATCGAAAGAAAAGTATCGAGTAGTTACTTGTATTTACTCGTATCGTTTCATCCCTACTCGTGACGACGGATGAACGTAGAATGGGCGACCGCGAGATAGCATTTAGTAAAGCTTGCTGTTCTGTATTCTTCATACACTTTGTATCATGACATAGATTCTAGATTAGATCTCGTAAATGGATCTATAAATGAGGTATTTAATAAATATGTCTTTTACAAGTCATCCAACGTCGACCTACTAAAGAGGACGCGTAGATACAATGTTGATAATTCTGAGTCAATAAATAGATTGCGAAGTTCCAAAAATACTGTGCTCGTGTGCGTGGCGTCAACTGCTCCAAAACAGAAGTGGGCCAATGACCGCGCTACGCAAAGCCTTATAGTGGTAACTCGCCGCCTAATTTTTACACTTTCTATTACTTTTGCATAACTTTGTACCTATGTATTTACAAATCTAGCCAAACTTAAGAATATTAGCAATATTTTATTGTAAACCTATTTTTGATTTCACTATTTTGTATAAAGGCTGGTCAAAATAGTTTAGCATAGAGAAAGAACTAAGAACTAGTGCCGTTGCTAACCTAACCGATAAAATAGTCTCTTATATACCTACAGTTTCAAATTAAAAAAAAACCTTTGCATTTGAACTAGCTTTAGTAAGGCCATGTAAGGCTAAGGGCTAAAGTACCTAACCTAATAGGAGTGACCAACAAACGAACGGCCTTACTGATGGTAGGCAAGTGGCAACAGCTTAATGACATCTGAAATATCACAGACATCGACGATGCTTTGTCGATATGGATATATGGTTAAATATCCTCTTTTAAAAAACACCTGTTTTGCTCTCTGTATTAGATTACGTAATGTACGATTCTTAAATTCACTTAGTTATCGAAGCTTACTTAAATACCTACATGAGACTAACGTATTATACACAATTTATGCTGTGACATCTTACCCACTTTATCGTAGATGCCTTTGTTTACAGAAATATTGCGTAAGTACTTGGCCTAGTTACAGTATATTTATGTTACAGGACCGATCCATTATCCTATACAAACATCATTCCTTTACATAATTATCGAAAACCTATATAATATAAGTATAAAAAGATAATAAAGACAGCATTATTATGTTTGTTTATAGCAACAACGATATAGGTCTCAGTGATTAGGAGCACAAAAATGAGGTGAAGGTGAAAGATAAGTTCAAATACCTGTTCGATGGAAGAATGTAGAGCGAATATTGAATTAGATTAATATTAGGATTAAAAGGACGTACCTTATTTTTTGTGAAGATGGAAGACTTGGGGGTACTGCAGATAGAGTGATGGTGCGAAAACAAGCGGGCTGTGCGGCGAGCGGGCGCGTAGGGCGGGCGGGGTAGCGGCAGTGGCGGCGCCCTAGCGCGCGCTGCGCCGCCCGTCTGCGCACTACACGTCGATTCATGGATTACAATGCTCGATTCTTCGGATTTTACTATCGAGGATTACATTACAAAGGCGGAAGTACAGATTTGGCTTCCGTTCATTGTAATCAAAATCCTACTAAAATAATTAATGTGAAAGTTTCGATGTTTGTTGCTCAATCACGTCGGAATGACTGAACGGTTGAAATTTAGAACACAATCAAATTATGAACACAAATAGCACATGGGCTACTATTTGTTGCGGAAATATAACGGATATAGGAATTACGCGGGTTAAGCCGCAGCAGGGCGCTGCTAGTAAAACATAAATATATTCTCCCTTCTTTCTCCCAGTCTCTTAATTCTCCCAGTGCTTACGTTATACAAATAAATACATTTATGATATTTATGTACTCGTAACAACTACTTACAACGCACTTTTATGTCGTACTTTATACCCCGTTTACATTATTCCAGTCCAGCGACCGAATCCAGCGCTGGATTGCTTACTGGAATAATAGAAACCGGCACTGGAATGCATCAATCCAGTGCCAATGCATTCCAGTGCCGGTTTACATTATTCCAGTAAGCAATCCAGCGCTGGATTCGGTCGCTGGACTGGAATAATGTAAACGGGGTATTAGGCTGAAATAAAGTTAAACACACACACATAACAAAGCGACCCACGACTTTTCCCTACAGGAGCGGCCGCGGTCTCTTTTGTCACCAATATGTATACCAATAATACAATATGTCGAGCAAAAAAGACTTTACTAGTAGCGCCTCGCAATTTTACCCGCGTAGTTACCGTTCCAGTTGTTTCCCCGCGGTAAAAAACAATATTCGATAGTTTGTAAAATTTTAGCTTCATCAATTTAACGTAGGTATACGATTTTTTGGGGTCACGTCCTATCTCTGTGGACTCTCTGTGGACCGCGCCTGCTTTCCTATATCTTCTATATATATAAAAGCGAAAGGTCACTCATCAAGGAATCTCAGAAACTACAAATGCTAGGAGTCTGAAATTTTGCATGGAGATTCCTTTTAGCACGTAAGCGCTCGCTAAGACGAGGTTTTGCGAAATTCAACCCCTAAGAGGGTAAAACAAGGGATGAATGATTGTATGAAAATTCGTCATTTTCAAAGTTATCAAATTTTGTATCTAGACGCTTGATACGAAGCAATTAAATGTTTGTTCTATCAATTTTGTAATTTTGAACTGTATGGGGTTGAAATCGGGGTTGAAATGGGGGATGAATGTCAATATGGAAGTTCCCAACCGTTGCAGATAAAACCATGAAACTTTGTATAAGTATAGGCACTTGACACGAAGGAAACAAATCTAGCAATTTCGTAATTTCAAACTGTACGGGGGTAAAATTGGGGTTGAAATGGGGGATGAATGTCAATATGGAAGTTCCCAAGCGTTGAAGATAAAACCATGAAACTCGGTATATATGCACTTGACACGAAGCTAACGACTGTTTATTCTAGCAATTTCGTAATTTCAAACTTAACAGGGGTGAAATTGGGGTTGAAATGGAGGATGAATGTCAATATATTATGGAAATTCCCAACCGTTGAAGATAAAACCATGAAACTCTGTATATAGACACTTGATACGAAACAATCGAATGTTTGTTCTATCAATTTCGTAATTTCAAACTGTACGGGGGTGAAATTGGGGTTGAAATGGGGATGAATGTCAATATGGAAGTTCCCAACCGTTGCAGATAAAACCATGAAACTCTGTATATAGGTACTTGACACGAAGCAAAATAATGTTTGTTTTAGTAATTTTGTAATTTCAAACTGTACGGGGGTGAAATTGGGGTTGAAATGAGGGATTAATGTCAATATGGAACATCCCAACCGTTGAAGATAAAACCATGAAACTCTGTATACAGACACTTGACACGAAGCAAACAGATGTTTATTCTAGCAATTTCGTAATTTTAACCTGCACGGGGGTGAAATGGGGGATGAATGTCAGTATGGAAGTTCCCATCCGTTGCAGATAAGACCATGAAACTTTGTATATAGGCACTTGACACGAAGTAAAATAATGTTTGGTTTAGTAATTTTGTAATTTGAAACTGTACGGGGGTGAAATTAAGGTTGAAAAGGGGGATGCATGTCAATATGGAAGTTCCCAACTGTTGCAGATAAAACAATTAAACTCTGTATATAGGCACTTGACACGAAGTAAAATAATGTTTGTTTTAGTAATTTTGTAATTTCAAACTGAACGGGGGTGAAATTGGGGTTGAAATGGGGGATGAATGTCAATATGAAATTTCCCAACCGTTGAAGACAAAATCATGAAACTCTGAATACTTATAGATACTTTTGACACGCAGCGAACGAATGTTTGTTTTTGCAATTTTGTAATTTAGAACTGTACAAGTGAAATTAGAGTTGCAATGGCGGCTGAATGTATGAATCTACGCTTTCAGATCTAAACAACTGAAACGATTTTGTTGAAATAGTATATAGTTGTTTTATTATAAGCTGTTTTTAGTAACCGTAAATGTAAATGTAACGTACTGCCTGAGTTACCTTAGTATTTATTTCGCGCGGACGAAGTCGCGGGTAACAGCTAGTCTCCTATATAATGTCACCACTCCATCGAGTCTCAGAGCGGATGATTTAGAAATAATGAAAAAGTTTGAAAAATCATTCACATTCTTAGCAAAGAAATTCAGTTAAAACCTACTTTCAATGAAAATTCTATAAAATATGAATTCAACAACAGTTCAGTTACTGAATGCACTGTTACTGTTGTGTATCTCTACTATATTCTTTTAGCTATTACAATACCTATAGCTATCTACTCGTAGGTACGTCCCGTGTACGTCCCATTAGACATCGCTTACCAATTGAATATACGGTTCTTTTGATTGGGTTAAATAGATGTTTAACTCATATTTATGCATCGGTTATTCTTGGTACTGACTGTATTTCAACATTTGAATCGCACGTCGACGTCGGTTATTTCAATTTATATAGTGCAACTAGCTGACCCCGCAAACTTTGTTCTATCTTACAAATTATTATTAATCGCATTACTGGTCTAAGATCCCAGTCCCCCCCAGATTTGCGTCATTTTAGGAAAGGTGATTTTTTTAGGATCAGTAGGTAGTATAACCATAGAATAGATTAGTATAACGTAAGCTTAGAAAGGAATAAATACTCACTAAGCTGAAAGTGAAGGGCTATAAAAAAATGGTAACTTGCGATTATGATATGATTTTATGAAAAAATATTATAAACGTGAATCTCCTGGAAATAAAATGTAATTAAACATTACTACAATAATCACTCTACAAGTCTTCTACTAAGTCTATACCTATACCTAGGTACCTGAGATAAATAACTATAACAATTAGGGGTATTATTATTAATTATATATCTTATTAGAAATGGGAGAATCTTCTGACGTAATATATCTAATATTTTCGATACTTAATAGCTCAATGAAAGCTTTAAACTATATAGATTACATCGTATATAGTTATAAACTTAAAATAGGCCCAATCACTGGTTAGCACTGCTCTGCGCTCGTCATCTCAGATGTTACTTTTCTCTGCAAATTTCTCCCTACCCTTCAAACTGCTTTGCAAACAAAAATGTTTGCATATAACCGTTTGGCGGTATAACAGATTTAATTTAATTCTTATCCAGTTCCTATTTTCTGTGGAGTACCGATAGGAATCACTGTTTGATTTAATGTAAAACCGATATGATAGGCTGACTCTTGTGATGAAGCAACGCGGATATAAATGTGTAGCGATAGTGAACGCACGTGCTATGCCATCTGGGTTTTAATGGCATTTGATCGACGGGAAAGACGGGATGTCCGTCTGTTGATCATCGTAACATACAAACTATTTAGGAATTCTTGTAGATATCAATATGCAGGTTTCACACAAATAGTACACTAAAGTTGATAGGTTGCGTAGTGGGTACCTACTCAATACTCATAAATAATAAACTATCCTATTATCGTAGGTAACTACTACATTCTACAAACTAGCAACGCCCCACAGTATTACCCGCGCAGTTCCCGTTCCGTGCCCGTTATTTTCCCGGGATGAAAAGTAACTATGTGTTCTTCCTGACTATAATCTGACTGTATTCCAAATTTTAGTCTGATCCGTTCATACGTGACTAGCTGAACGCGCGCGCCTTGCTACGCCATCTATCGAAAATTGGTCGTACCAATTCAAATTTTGTTCAAATTCGGTTACTTTAGGTTCTAATGCCGTAACATATGACAAATGCTGTCACGCAACCATAGAATAGATAATACAGACGCAACGAAAGCTCTCTCAAAGCAATATTTTTCCCCCGTTTTTGTTACATTTTTCATTCATGCTCGGCTCCTGTTGATAGTAGCGTAATGTTAAACACCCTTATAGCCTTCCTCGATAAATGGACTATCCTACAAAGAAAGAATCTTTCAATTCGGACCAGTAGCTCCAGAGATCCTTGCGTTCAAACAAACAAACATACAAACAAACAAACTCTTCATCTTTACGAGTATAATATTAGTATAGATTGAGGAATAAACATTGAAACATTGAAATTTATAATATGTAGGTTTGTACGTTTAACTGGGATAGGATAGTAAGTGTAAGATGTCTATGTTTGAATGGTTGTTGCTCCATCCAGGCGCGGTCCCAGCTTCGATTTGGGGGGGGGGGGGGGGTCACCAGTAGAAATATAATAAATCGAGTAAAAAAGACTTTACTAGTAGCGCTCCACGATTTTACCCGCGTAGTTGACGTTCCAGTTGTTTTCCCGAGTTTAAAAATAGTCTATGTACTGTAAGACATTTTGTTATTTTTAGATTTTTAATCTAACGTAAGTATTTGATTTTGGGGGGTCATGTCCCCCGTCGTGACCCCCTCCCCTGGAGCCGCGCATGGCTCCACGTCGTACAGTATAAACGGATCGGGCTGAAATTTGAAACAAGATAGATTATTATACAGGGTTATTGGTAATCAGCCTGCATCCTTTGAAGGGGATGTTAGGTACATTCAAAACGTCAACTTTTGTTCTACAGTTTTTAAAAAAAATGTTTTTTATTTCTTTTACAAAAAAAAAAAAAAAAAAATTGCACGGTCTAAAAGCATCGAACTCTTCGTAACAATTCGTAACAAGAGCGCGTACGCTATCGCGCAAAAAATGACGTGCCGAAGTGAATAAACACTAAAAAGTCGCTAAACAATACAAAAAAAAAAACAAACACTATTTTTTTTTGGGTTATCTATTGAGTTTTAACGAAAGTTGTAGAACAAAAGTTGTTTGTTTAAATATACAGAACATGCCCTTAAACGGATGCAGGCTGATTACCAATAACCCTGTAGTCTGGAAGAACACATAGGCCCGATCCCAGTTTTTTCATTAACACGTTTTTGTTTGCACAAATGTAATACAAAAATCGTTATCTAACGTGAATTTACACCTGGCCAACACATTTGACATTTCATTCGGTTGATACATTTAATTGGCAGAACAACGTTTACGAAGTTAGCTAGTTTCAGTATAGATAAATCCTGAACTAATGACTGACGTCAATGAAATGTAACAATTGTTCACAATATCAAGATGTCAGCAGATTGGTGTATCAAAGTTTTTTTCTGTACGTTTAGAACTCCCATAAAAATAATAATAATAAATACTACGTCACTACTGCACGTCTTTTTTCGACCGTATTTAATTTTATTACGTTTCTTCCATTCTCCTTAGTTTTATAGTTCATATTTTTGAAAATCTAATTCGAAAAGCCTCGAAGAAATTACGAAAAACATAAAGAATAGTTTAAACCTATTTTTCTTCAACGAAATAGAAAATGCATTTTGACAATAATCTGTCAATCAAGATCCATCATAAACACTACAATGTAAACAAATATTAAGAAATGGAATGTGAAAATAATGATTACACGGTTAAGAAGACGGAATGAAGCGGAAACACGTAGCGCACAAACAACACCAGACCGTGTCCCGTCACCGCCAAGCCTGTCGTCGGAGGATGAAGCTTTCTTGACTCCCCGCGACACGAGTGCTAGTTCGAGTGACGAGGACGCGGTGCGGACCCCGCCGCCCAGAAGAGCAGGACGTCGTGGCCGTCCGCCGCTGCCGGCATGCTTGGGGCCTGTGAGGCAATCTGCCTCGCGCCCGGCCCCCGCTACCGGTGGTGTAGTGCGTCGCATGCGATGGACTCAACAAATGAATGAGAACTGCATGCGCGCCTACTACAGGGCTACAGAGGGAGGAACCCACCTGACCGCGTACTGTGCCAGGATGCTGCTTCTGTTTCAGGCCCTTGAACCAACCGTCGTCGCCGTGTCTGCTCAACGACTGTCTGATCAAGTGAGAGCAATCCGGCGGTGCAAACTGCTGGATGACTCGGCACTTGATCGGCTACGCCTGGAAGAACAACATACTCGCCCAGCTTCTGCCTCGTCGCGGGATCCGCCCGCCGCGTCGTCGACCCTGACACTGGCCTCAGTGCCACCGTCAGAGGTGACACTTGCGGCACCGGTCGACCCCGACTACGAGGAGGAAGACTCAGCGAGTAGTAATGTATCTGACCAGGTAAGAGGGCAACTGAGGAGTGCTTTGGAAGACGCGATCTTCCAATATCGACTCACACCAAACTCTAGGCCGCGCTTACCACGTTTGCCCACTCATAAACGGAATTTGGCTTTGATGGGAGCCCTGAATACTTTGCTGGTGCCCTATTTGGGTACTAGCAAAGATTTGACTGATACCCATTCTATTCTGTACTGCGGTGCTATCGCGGCGTGTCGCGTTGCACGTGTCAAGTTTCCAGACACTGACCGTACAACGCGAACCGCCAGAGATGCACCCGCATGGCAAATGCGAATAGAACGGCGTATCAGCACATTCAGGACTCTTATAGCAAAGCTAATCTGCTTCAGTCAGGGGAACAGTCGTCCCCGAGTCATGCGTTTCGTGACACAGGCATTCGCTGGGACTGGTATCAGTCCCCAGCACTATCTAGCCAATGTTACGGAACGCATTGACTATCTGAAGCAGAAAGTTTATGCGTGGGCAAACCGTATTCGCCGCTACAGAGAGCGTGTGAATCGATATCGGCAAAATCGCGACTTCCAAAGTGATCAAAGGAAGGTGTACCGAAACTGGGAAGGAACTAGTCGACATGTGAACGATGGGCAGCTACCGGATGCCAACGCTATGAAAAACTTCTGGCGCAGCATCTGGTCGGTGCCTGTCGAGCACACGGAGGGAGCTTGGATGCGTGTTGTTGAACGTGCGTGTGAGTCTATCGAAACCATGGAGTCTATTACAATAGACTTCGAAGACGTTAGTTGTGCTATCCGGACGACTCAGAACTGGAAAAGTCCTGGGCCGGACGGATTGCACAACTTCTGGATTAAGTGGTTTCGATGCTCACATGAGCGCTTGGCAACACAATTCCAAGAAGCCCTCGAGACGGGTTCTCTTCCCAGTTTCATGACCACCGGAGTCACCTTCCTGCTCCATAAGTCTGGTAGTACCACGGAACCAAAGAACTACAGACCCATCACGTGCTTACCTACCATCTATAAGCTGCTTACATCCATTCTGAGAGCAAAAATTAACGCGCATATTGTCGCAAATAACGTTTTGGCCTCCTCTCAGAATGGATGTAAGATTGGGTCCCGTGGTACTAAGGAGTTGCTCCTCATTGACACGACCATTTGCCAACAAGTCAAACGAAACAAAGGAGCCCTCTCCGCTGCTTGGATTGACTATAAGAAGGCCTATGACGCGGTGCCCCATTCGTGGCTAGAAAGAGTTTTAGAGTTGTACAAAATAAATCCAACTCTAAAAATTTTTCTAAGCAAATGCATGGGACAGTGGGTCACAGTCCTTCGTCAACCAGGTAGCGTAGACAGCTCGTTTGTTTCGGAGGACTTGATAAAGATTGAAAGGGGAATATTTCAGGGAGACAGTCTGAGTTCCCTATGGTGGTGCCTAAGTCTGAATCCTCTCAGCACTCTGCTGAAAGATTCAGAGTTAGGCTATCGTCTTCGTAGGGGAGGTGAGGTTATATCTCATTTGCTGTACATGGACGACCTCAAACTCTTTGCACCGAAACGCCAAGACTTGTTGGAGCTATTAAAAACCACAGAGGTTTTTAGTAACGCCATCAAGATGGAGTTCGGTGTCGACAAGTGTGCGGTCATGCATGTACAGCGAGGGAAAGTAGTAAATTCAGAGAATTTACAACTTTCCGAGACTATAACTCTCAGAACCCTCTCCGAAGACGAGACCTACAAATATCTCGGTATGTCACAGTCGTTGGGTATATCAGCAGATGACATTAAGAAATCGGTGAAGGAGCGTTTCTTTTGCCGGCTGACAAAAGTACTTAAAAGTCTTTTGTCAGGCGGTAACAAGGCGCGAGCCTTCAACGGTTGGGTAATGCCTCTGCTGATATACTCCTTTGGCATACTGAGATGGACTCAGACTGAGCTCGATGCCCTGGATAGAAGGGTCCGTCAACTGCTCACAACACACCGCATGCTACACCCGCGCTCGTCTGTTATGAGACTGTACATCCCGCGGAAATGGGGGGGTCGAGGCTTTTTAAATGCCAAGAACCTCCACAACCGCGAGGTATGCAGTCTCAGGGATTACTTCCGAAACAGCGAGTCCGGGATGCATCGCGATGTTGTGGCAGTTGACAGGAGCCTCACGCCTCTTTCAATGGCAAACGAGAACTGGCGCAAACCATCGGTGCTCAGCACTGATGATCGCAAGGAAGTATGGAAGAGCAAGGAGCTGCACGGGCGATTCTATCGGGCCCTGATGGGACCCGATGTGAATCTGCTCGCGTCGGTGAACTGGCTGCGCTTCGGGGACCTCTTCGGAGAAACCGAGGGTTTTGCCTGTGCAATTGCGGACGAAGTTATCAAGACGAACAATTACCGGAAATACATAATGAAGGACGGTACGGTCGACATTTGTCGGGCATGTCGCCGTCCAGGCGAATCGCTTCGTCATGTTATTTCCGGTTGTTCGCATCTTGCTAACGGCGAGTACTTGCACAGACATAACCTAGTAGCCAGGATCATCCACCAGCAACTTGCTCTTCGGTACTGCCTTGTCGAGTCCGAGGTGCCGTACTATAAGTACGCACCTCTGCCAGTTCTCGAAAATGGTCGTGCGTTGCTCTACTGGGACCGCTCTATCATCACGGACAGGACTATTGTCGCCAATAAGCCTGATATCGTGCTGGTAGACCGGTTTCAACGCCGGGCTATGATCATCGATATCACCGTTCCACATGACGAGAACCTCGTGAAAGCCGAGAAGGACAAGCTTAGCAAGTACCTTGACTTGGCTCACGAGGTTACCGCCATGTGGGATGTTGATTCGACGATCATAGTCCCAATAGTCGTGTCAGCAAACGGCCTTGTAGCGAAAAGTCTCGACCAACATCTCAAGAGACTTTCGCTAGACGGTTGGATCAAGGGTCAGATGCAGAAGGCGGTCATCCTCGACACAGCACGCATCGTCAGGAGGTTCCTCAGTCTGCAGCCCTAACCACCGGTAGCTTGGGCCCTGCCCCGCTGCTGGCGGCAAACTAGGTTTAGGTTCTTACAATGTTTTTATGTTGTTTTATATATAAATATTGTAAAAACTTAGGCTTAAGAAAGGAAATAAATACGTACATAATAATAATATAATAATAAAGCTTTATTTAATTCCATGCATAATATACATATTAAACGATAACAATTGGTAACTTATTAACATATCATACAATTACATTTAATACACTTTGAAATTTGATTTATAGTTCTAAATTATATTATGTTAATATATCATGTGTATGTAAGTATATAATTAGTTTAATTAATATTTGTTTTGCTTATCCACTACCACTTTTATACAATTACATTTATTACACTTTGAAATTTTTTTTTTTTTTTTTTTTAACTTTTATAGGTTTACACTTGACCGCCATCTCACCTGATGTTAAGCGACGATGCGGTCTACGATGGAGCGTGTTTACCTAGAAGAAACCGATTCACTCTCGATTTGAAGACACCAAGGTTATAACTATCAGGGAAAACCCACTCTGGCAACTCATTCCACAGCCTAGACGTTCTTATCACAAAAGTAGAGTCAAACCTCTTCGTCCGTGTCTTTGGAACATCAACCATGAAACGGTGCCGCTTCTTCGAGTTACGAGAAGTCCGATAGAAAAAAGGGCAAGGTGGTATTAGATCATGCAGATCAGTCGCACACTCTCCGAAGTGTATCCGATAAAAAACTGACAAGCTTGCAATCTTGCGGCGATGTTCAAGACTTTGAAGTCTTTTTCGCACTAGAGTGTCTTTGCCTATGAGCCTTTTGGCACGCCTCTCGATCGATTCCAGAGCCTCAAGCTGATACTTAGCCGATCCATCCCAAAGATGCGAACAGTACTCCATACAAGACCGAATCTGTGCTTTGTATAAGAGAAGTAATTGTTCAGATTTGAAGTACTTTCGCACCTTTGAGAGGACACCTAGTTTTTTGCCAGCTAATTTTGCCTTAGACTCGATATACGTGCCAAAGTTGAGCGTAGAGGTCAAGGTAACGCCCAAAAGCTCAAGATGATCAGTAACCGGTACGGACACACCTCGCCAAGTAGGAGTATGTTGAAATGGACTCCTTTTTGCCGAGAACAGACACGCCTGCGTCTTTCCCTCGTTAAACTTGGCCAGATTGGTTTCGCCCCATTCAGAGACTTCCTCAAGGGCCAAGTTCAAACGTTCGATCATACTCTCTCTCAAAACCTTAGTTTGCTGTCCACTGGCTCTCGCGCTCGATATGTAACTCTCTACAACAGTGCTATCATCCGCGTACCCAAAGATACCGGGCTTCAACAGATCGTTTATATGTAGCAGAAAAAGCGTCGCAGAGAGTACCGACCCTTGAGGGACTCCGGCATTGATTGCCATTTGATCCGACGAGCAGCCATCAATGACAACTCGTATGGATCGATCCCTCAAGAAGTCCGATATCCATGCAATAAACCCAGAAGACAAACCATAACTAGAAAGCTTGCTAATAAGGCCATCATGCCAAACCCTGTCGAAAGCCTTCGAGATATCCAGGGAGACTGCAAGTGCTTCCCCGTGTTTCTCGATAGCTTCACTCCAAATGTGAGTGACGTACGCTAGAATATCCCCGGTGGACCGATTTCGGCGGAACCCGTATTGCCGGTCACTGAGGAGGTCGTAAGATTCTAGGTACGTCAGGAGCCTGTGGTTTAAGACACGTTCCATAGTCTTGCAGAGTATGGACGTGACCGAGATGGGCCTGTAGTTGGCAGGGTCAGCACGACTACCTTTTTTGGGCACAGGTTGCACGTTAGCAAGCTTCCATGATTTTGGTACTTGCTCAGTACGGAGAGAGAGCCTAAACAGGCGGGTCAGTACAGGAGACAACTCAGGTGCACAAACCTTCAACACTAGGGCAGGAATTCCGTCCGGACCACTGGCTTTGTTCACATCCAGATTGCGTAGCACTTTACGAACCTCCTTTTGGCGAATATGTATTTCCGGCATCAAGGTCGGACTGCCAGGAGGAGTAGGAGGTGTCGCACTACCAGCATCCAGACGTGAAGATTCCGCAAACTGAGATGCAAACAAGTTTGCTTTCTCCATTGCGGTGTGAGCCAGCGCCCCATCAGGTTTTAGCATTGGAGGGAGTGAGGAGCGGCAGAAGTTCGATTCGACCGATTTAGCTAGGGACCAAAACGCTTTGCTGCCCGCAGGGTACGAAGCTAGTTTGTTCCCTATTCGACTAATGTGGTCAAAACGAGCCCTCTGAAAAACCCTCTTGCATGCCTTGGCAGCCCTGTTAAACGCCTTTTTCTTCCGGTGTGTGTCCCTTGCCTTACGCTGTCGAGCATCAACCCAGGCTAGGTAGGCCTCATGTTTAAATGCTTCAGCACTTTTACATTGAGGACCGAACCATGGGCGAGCTTTGCCGGACAATGGAACGTCAGAGTATGGAATGAAATATTCCATAGCCGTACGTATAGCAACTGTCACAGCATCCGCGCAGGCTGACGGATCACCAGAAGAGAAGCACAGTGACTGCCATGGGTAAGATGCAAAGAAAGAGCGCATCTCGTCCCAATCTGCTGACTTGTATCGCCACAGCCGCCGGCTGCCTCTGGGACTGAGATCAGGCGGATGGTAAACGGATACTGATTTCACCAGACAGTGGTCGGAGCTGCCTAACGGCGAAGATACCGCCACGGAGTATCGGTCTGGATCAGTTGTCAGCAGAAGGTCTAAGCAATAGGGAGTATGCGACTCAACGTCTGGTACCCTTGTGGCTTCTTGGACCAGCTGCGTTAGGTCTAACGACAAAGCAAGCTTTCTCATTTCCAACCCAGCGTGGTCAGTGTCCCGGTATGGGTACAGCCAATCCTTATGGTGGCCGTTGAAATCCCCCAGTAACACTAATTGGGCTGATGGGTACTTCTGCTGAGCCGCGTCCGCTGCCTCACTCAAATAATCAGTGAGCCGAGTTGTCTCCTGATCTCCACTGTGCGACCGATAGACACAGGCATAGACAATTTTGTCTGTGCCCGTGTCCAATAGCGCCCAAAGAACAGAGAATCTGGTGTCCTCAAGATTACGGAGACGCCGAAAGCAGATGTCGTCACGGGCGTACAGGCACACTCCAGCACGAGGCCTAAAGTTGTGCTCCAAAGTGTACCCTGGATACGTTAGGTACGCCTCATCCGACGGACATTTTATCTGCGTCTCCGTAAGAAACAAGAGAGACGGCTGCTCAGTCTCTAGATGGTGGTGGACTGCGGTGATATTGGAGTGCAGACCTCGGATATTCGTGAGGTGCACTTTGAGTGACGAGGAGTGCAGCCGCATTTTAACGTTGTTTCTATTATTCTTGTTCTTCATATTGTTTGGGAGTGAGTGTCGGTTGGGAAAACGGAAGTAGAACGAGGCCACACACTGCTGACCAACGGTCACAACACACAACACGAATACATCCGTGGGAAACCAGTCTGGAGACTGCGGGGACGCCCGAGCCCCCCCGGGGATGTCTATCTGGCCTTGTCATCCGGTCGCCAACCGGCAGGATAGCGCATCCCGGGATTTTTCGCAAGATGGCGGGGCAGCCTTTCATGAGTGGCTAGCTCACTACTTGGGCCCCCAACTATCTGCGGTCGGTGCGGCAAACCGTGCCTCGGATCCCGCTACCCTCCATGACTAGTGTCCCGATGTAAAGTTTTGGTGTGTGACTATCCGGTCTTGCAGTTATGCAGCAACTGTTCTGACCCGTTTTCCCTAATGGCGTTACTAGACTACATGCCATTGCAATTTGGTAGTTATAAATTATATTCTGTAATTAGTTTAATTAATATATAATCATTGTTTGCTTATCCACTATCCAATTATTTAATGCAAAGACCCCGTTCGGGTAAAAGCCTCCCCCAAGGAGTGCCATCCCTCTCTGTCATTAGCTCTGTCTATCCAACTTCCACCTGCGCATGCTACAATTTTTTCTGCCCATCATTGTATTTATAATTTTTAGCTTGTACTCTTGCGCGTATTGAATTAGTCTCGTGCTTCGAGCGCTTCTGTATTTTTCGTTTGGATAATTGTTCTTGGGGGGTTATGGTCTCACTCTCCCGCGTTGACCGGCCGTACTGGGAGATTAAGGGTTGGAAGAGGGTCCGATAAAAATAACAGAAGCAAAATTTTAAAATATTGTTAACAAATATTTTAAGGTACTCGATTGATCAGACAAATTTATATCTCAGTACAGTACAGTCAAGTACAGTACAGTCAAGTACAGTACAATACAGTACAGTAGAGATTTAAATTGGTCTGATCAATCGAGTACCTTCAAATATTTGTTAACAATATTTTAAAATTTTGCTTCGGCGGACTTTGCTTAGGTATATATTTACCTAAGCAAAGTCCGCCGCCGCGTTTGTCTGTCTGTCAATCTGTTGTCACCTGTATCTGTTTGTAGTATATATTTCACTATAGTATTATATTTAATACTGGGATTGATATTGATAACACATCTGTTCGTGATAGAATAAAATAATAATAACAATAGAATAAAAGTCTCTACCTATAAGTACATGTATCTTTCAGTAGGTATTTTCAAGGTCATCGTGTGTCGTCTTCGACCACACCACCGCGCCGCGTCGTTTGCTCATCAGGCGAGGTTTTCAAACGGTGAGCTAAGCTATTTTCTTTGCTAATTTTACATTCTCGTGGCTTAGTTGTTAGTAAGTCTGCCTGCGAAGCCGAAGGTTGTGCGTTCCTTTCCCACCCAGTGCAAATATTTGTGTGACGAATACAAATACATATTTGTACTGTGTCTGGATGTTTCCATGTATAATAAGTTATTTTTTATGTTATTTACAACTATTTAAGTATTGTATCAGCTCTCTGGCTTCCATAGTAGGTACTGTCATTGGTGGACATTATTTATTTATTACAACCATATTTTATTAGTAGAATCATTTTATTTACTGCATTGCACCCGTGCGAGGCTAGAGCGGTAGTATTTCATAAAGCATATATACTAATATTATAAAGCTGAAGACTCTATTTGTTTGAACTCGTTAATATTAGGAGCTACTGGACCGATTTCAAAAAATATTTCACCGTTGGGTAAATGTGCGACGCAATCCTCGAGTGCTGTATAGAATAGACTAAGTATATCTTATACTAGCTGAACCCGCTACTTCGTTCGCGTACGTTGATCTTGCGAACTTATTAGTGCATTCCTAGTACTTACGTAAAAATATTTGGATGGGTGGCCATTACACAAACAGAGTGATTTGTTTTTCCACACAAAAATATATTTATTTAAGTTTAGCAACTTCATATTTTATATTTTAAGCAACATCAAACACACTCGTAGTAAGGTTGTGGAGTATCGAACATAGCCGCAGTGTTAAGTTTGTAGGATTTTTAAAGGATACATTACAAAGAGCTGATGTGCGTGATCTGATACTTATCCACTTGTACATTTTTACAGGTTGATATCCTAAGTAGTAAGTAGTAGGTGAAAGACTTATTAGCCGATGTAATATTTAAGACTCTAAACCATGTGTGTTTCAAATGTCAATCTAATTGGTAATGTCATTCTGTCGTTAATATTTGTTTCGTTAGGGCCCATGCTTTTTCCGAGATGATAGGTAGTATATATATATAGTATAAACTATCTTTGTTTCAAATTTCAACCAAATCAAACCTTTACATAATATATACATAAAAATAGGTACTTAGTAAGATAACATTTTATTCAATTTTAGAAAAACAACGTTCTGCTTTGGTTCTGCTTCTGCACCGAAGCTTGTTGAACACTAAGTACAGTATTTGGATTGAAATAATATCCGAAAAAACAAAAAACCGACTTCAATTATTATCATTTCACGTCAACTTACTAATTTCTAGTCAAGTAAAAAGTTCACTTGACTAATTTAAGAAGCTATGACTACGTCGTCCAGATAAATAGATACTGGTGTACAATTCACACACAAAGCTTTGGCTTTTTCCACCGCCAATGTCCCAGCCCTACTCAAACCGGAGTGATCTTACGCGTGACGATGGCAAAAGACCTGACGGCATGAGTTTTTTGCCTTGGAAGTTGAGTCGGACCCTAGTGTGGGACGCAGCTTGTGTCGATACTCTGACACCATCACTTCTTCGAGAGACACATGGTAGGGCCAGTGCGGCGGCTAATTCAGCTGAGCGTCTCAAACGGCGGAAATATGCAACCCTCGGTAGTGGTTTTATATTTAAGCCTTTTGGGGTTGAGAGTTGAGACATCGTGCGTGTGAAGGCCCGGAGCTGACTTCATCTTCAAAAGCCTTTCCGAGAGCTTCGCCGACGCAACGCTTGACCAAAATGCTAGCGTTTATTTGGCCCAACACATATAAATCGCTGAAAAAGACTGGTAGTGGGCTTGATAATCTTGTCATCCAGTTTTTGTTAATATTCAAAAAACCGCCTCCCTGTTTTCCATATAATATAATTATGTACATGGTAAAAACGGGACCCTATTACTGAGACTTCGCTGTTCGTCCGTTCGTCTGTCACCAGACTGTATCTGAAGAACGGTGATAGCTAGAGAGTTGTAATTTTCACAGATGATGTATTCATATTGTCGCTACAACAACAAATACTACATTACACATTTTCTAATAAATATCAGATTGTGTTTCGTACCATGAGCTGCCATTTTGTAAAAAAACATAAGACAGGTACTGTCATATTATATTACCTGACGATAGATGACGGATTTGAGTACTGTGTCACACAGTCTGTGTGTGTACCAGGAAAGAGCTCGAATCCGACTCCGATAAGTCGGAACTTCCGATTACTATTAGACCTTTGGTTCCGAATTCGGCTCCGAATCTTTTAAAACGGAGGTTATAATCGGAGGTAAGGTGTACAAATATTGTAGATAATCCTTTATTGTGGTGAATAGTAAATTAAAATACAAAATCACAACTTCCTAAATCAATCATCAAACTTCCTAAAGTGTCCACGTGGTTGGCAAAAAAAAAATATACCCAATAAAAATGTATCTCCTGCCGCCACTTCTAATCCTGCCTATGCCTCCGACTTCGGTTCCGACTCCGATAAATTAAATTTTAAAACTCCGACTCCGCCTTCGAATCCGATAAAATGACCTCCGTTACATCCCAGCAAGCAGTCTACTACGAAAACAAACTCCGAATGATCGCATCCGACCGACAGCTGAATCGGATTATAGCCTACCACGAAAACCATCGATACATTTCGGGTCGGAAGTTATAGACTTAGGTCGGATCGAACGAAACGGCCTCAATTGTCTTTCGTGGTCGGAAACTTCATAAGTTCGGCCGATATATCGTTTATCGGACTTTGTAGTAGACCTGCTGTTGTTTACATTATCACAGAATACTTAGAATTTAGTATGTGCCGAACTTATTAATTCCGTTATTATTTAATTTCTATGTTATTTCCGAACCACACTACGAATAATGCTAAAATTTTGATGAGACTATATTAGAAATAGTGCTTTCTTACAAAATAAGAATTAACGAAATTGAACAACGCAAACATGAGTTACAACCAAAAACACATTCAGACTTTAACTCCTTTCTGCACGAAAACCGTACGAAATTTGGGGATTAAAAGTAGACAGCTACCATCTACTTGTATGATCTTAAATCATGTCAAGTTTCATTTGAATTGAATCAGTAGTTTCGGCGTGATGTGAGTTCCCTACAGACAGACATGAAAGAAAAAAAAATGCAGTTTCGCCATCAGTATCGACTATGGAGTGCCCCCAAAAAATTTTTTTCAAAATATCATCAATGTACAGAATTCGACCCGCTACAGTTTTATTATAAGTATAGATATAGATGTATCTAGCAGATACATACCACCACAGCGAACCGCTAGTTTTATAAGCCTATGGTCTTCCACTATCCACTACGCTAGCCATGAGTGAGTTGCCGAATTACCCAAATCCTTTATGTTCTTCCGGGAACATCGATTTCGTCTCGATGCTTTCGTCCATCACCATCGTGAAAATTTCTCTGAGGTACAGATGTATTCGAACCTACGATCCCACGCTTGTGATATCGGATATTCACGCCAAAAAGCTACTACAACAACAGCTACAGGACAAATTCGGTTCCATGATTTTTTTCTTTTGGGTCAATTATTATTTGTAACAGTGCCACCTACCAGTAAACGAACCAAACATGGTTTCAGCACCCCTGGGCTTTTGCTACGCTATCCGTTGCAAATCAGCATGTTTTCTTGAAAAATAGCCGAATTGAAGATATACCGTCCGTCTGTTCACAAACAAACATCACGGGCACCAGCTTTCAGGAGTTTTGGGTAGATGTCGCTTTAATAAAAATAGTGTTTTGTTATGTAGAGTCTGCGCCGAATTTTAAGACCCTGTAGCACAATATTTATTCTGTGGTAGCACCATAGAATAGATAAACATAATTATTAACAAACAAATGTCATAATGATTAATGATCACAGAGTCACAGACTACGTAGGAAATTTTATGAAAAAACAATACCAAAAGTGGTCAAAAAAGAGATGGCCGATAATATGATAATTAAATCTTAAATCGAAACTCACTAAACGGAATATTCGATATTGCGATTACAAAATGTAGTCTATGAGATACGTTCCACATTATGAAATGTTTGTGAGCGTTAGGACCGCTGGACCAGGTGTGATAATGTTTGAAAACGATCAAATTTTAGTAACTTTTTGGTACCTTAGTTTAAATAATTAGTATCTCGATGAGCGGTGAAAAAACATGAAAAGAAAGTGGGCAGCCGTTCTGACGTCAGGTTGCCTGGACCACAATCATTTCACATAGTTATAGACCAAAAAACTTAATTATTTCTTTGCAAATATTTAGTACCTTTTAATTTAATTTTTGAAGTGAAAACTTCTTTAGGCGCGCTATTGACAGAATGTTCGTGGTCTGTGAAATGGATTCATCAATCGTCACGCTTGGATATGATAATGGATCGGATCGGATATGAAATATTCGGGTAAACTCGGTAAAAACGGCCAGGTAGGTACCAGGGCAACAGAAACAGTAAAGAGTTTCAATTACCTACCTCCAGATACCAGAACAACAGAAATATAAAAGAGTTGCGTTTGCCCCTAGGTACCAGTAACAGGGCAACAGCAAGTTTTCACTTCTATCGGCAGTTCCTATGACTGCCAAATTTTTATTTTATTTTATAGTGTCGTAGAAAAAAAATGGATGATTTTTGTTTCAGCAATAAACCTATTTCATTTACTGAATAAATATATTTATTTGTACCACACATAATTGTAGGTTTCCCATATCTCATCACATAAAAAAAAAATTGGCAGTCATAGGAACTGCCGCTAGAAGTGAAAACTTATACTTAACTCAGAATTTGATAGCTTACTTTAGAAACTACACGGGTGTACCAGAAGGCGTGGCCTGACCATCATGGCATGGCCATCTAGAAATGCGTTAGCATTTCCCATTGGCTCACGCATTTCTAGATGGTTAGGCGACGCCCTTTCAGCATTTCTCATTGGCTGATGCATTTCTAGATGGCCAATGGCCGTGGCCCTGAGTTTACCTGAAGATTTCTTATCATACCCGAGCGTGACGCTAGAATACAGTTCACACCCCACGAAAAATCTATCTAAAAGCGCGCCTGCGCGCCAAAAGAAGTTTTCACTTCAAAATACTTGGAAGGTGTCAAGGGACACTCTGATGGAACGAAGTTGTACAAAATATTGCAACTCTTTACTGTTGTCCTGCTATCTGGAGATAAACGCTGGGCTGTTGGAGGTAGGTAATCGAAACTCTTTACTGTTTCTGTTGCCCTGGTACCTACCTTTATAGGTAGGTCATAACTTTCAGGGAAAACCCACTCTGGCAACTCATTCCACAGCCTAGACGTTCTTATCACAAAAGTAGAGTCAAACCTCTTAGTCCATGTCTTTGGAACATCAACCATGAAATGGTGCCGCTTCTTTGAGTTACGAGCAGTCCGTTCTTATCATAGCCAAGCGTGACGATTGATGAATCCATTTCACAGCCCACGAAAATTCTGTCCATAGCGCGCCTAAAGAAGTTTTCACTAGTTTTTTTTATATTTGACACGCGTTAGTGTGGTAAACCAAGTTCATTCAAGTAAACTGGCGAACCGCACTATACGTAGGTAATATTACACAAGACCTGTGTTGTGAAATTCAGTAGATTCCACAACTGCTATTGTGAAGGAAGATGCATCCCGGGCTGTTTGAAGCAGCGGGGTTGCAGAAATCACTTACATCTTAAATCATACTTACACTTTAAATAAGGCATACAGAAGTCTGATTAGTTTGTGTGTGACAGGTTGTGTGTATGTGTGAGAGGGTGTGGGTTATTTATATATTTTATATGCTGTAAAAAAACTTTTGTAAAGCGAGCTTTTGCTTATGATACTGATTTGTAAATACTGTTTATTAATTTTAGTACTGTTTATTAATCCTTAAATTAAATTATTCCAAATAAAACATTGATTTAAGTACTTGGTCAATTTTCTTTCATGCAGTCCTTACATTGACCTCTGTGACCTGTGTTTTTTGTTAGTACATGGTACTGAAAAAAAAGACGACGACAAAAAGACGGTTTAAGACAATGCGATAAGTTTTAAACATACATATTTTACAACAATAGGACAGACCTCGTAGTAAATAAATTACACTATTTTAACTCTTTAGATAATAATATACACTAATCATTAAATAGCTATTCAAAATTTTAAAAACATGCGATACTCTTTCAATCTCATGTAACGAATACTTTGAATTCGATCCAGTGACAATCGATGATTTTGGAATTTTTGAATTCACAGACTAAATACACCTAGAGCTCTTTTGAATTTTTATAAGAAGTGACACTGGCATGAAATCAAGTTGTGTCTACTGCAGTGTGGCCAACTTAGTGGATTTATCACTAAAACTGGTGGTTTTAACACCCCATATAGTGGCGAAATATTGGTCTTAGTGGCTAGTGGAATTGTTTAGTGGTTTAGTAAAATTCAATTTCAATTACAAAGATGTTTTGACCCATCTACTTTCCCTACACGTTTCAAGATATGTAGATATTCGTGTTACTTGCGTTTAGTTTTAAGAGTATTTACTTTTATCGAAATGAAGCTATATTACTTTACATGTGAGGATTTCCCAATCCACGTGAAATATTTCTCAATCAACTCGATCGTCGATCGATTGATCGTGGATCGTGGAACTGTCAGTACAGATGGTATGTAACTCTATAACTGTGGTATGATTGCGATTTTATTTAAACATAATAATGCCAAAACTACAATATAAACAACAATTTTGGAATTCTTGGCTTCAAGACCCACAATTAAAAGATTGGCTAGAGGTTATTGAAAGTACAACGGGACAAGTAGCAAAATGTAAATTTTGTGGTATAACATTAAGGAGTCACTACGGAGATTTGAAGTCTCACGGGATGTCAGGTATTCTACCTTTCTATTTTGTAGATGCAAAATAGAAAGGTAAACAACTACTTTTTAAAGTGAAAATGTTTTATGGCGAACCGCACACAGATTCTGTGACTGAGGCTGATCGTCACGTTCAGAAGTGAAAAGCTTGTTTGGATAATCTTGGGACCACCGAGTGTACATGAGCGAGAAAGATACAGTCATAGTAACTTTGGTTTCTGACTTGTTTCTCATTTATGTATCCTACTAACGCGATCCGTAATAATTCTACATAATATCATTTACTATTAGGTACTATATAAATTACGATTGCCGATTAAGTTTTCCATTCTGCAGTGTGTATTAAGGACATACATTTTTTTATTGATACCTCTTTCATTGGTAAGATTTTACCCAACTACGAAAGATGGGTTTTGATTTAATATATGCAGTAAAAAGAAGGTATACTGAAATACGAAACATTATAGCGTTAGGTAAGCCGGAGTCAAACCAAGGACCAAAATAGCCTTCAGTAGTTTTTGCCTCCGATTCCTACTCACTAACTCAACGCTTTCTATGTTTTAAAACTAAGTTTCTTAGGGCGGGCTTGGAGGAGATGATAGGAATTTTGCGGTGCGACCAAACTGAAATAATGTGTGACTAAAACGACTAAAACCGTGAGAAAATTATAAAAAGGAAGTGACGCGTAAAAACTGCCCGTGACCAGTGTTGTCAATTTTATTTTTCAGATGAATAGATGATCGTTCCATAAATAAAAAAATATTTACTTAGATAATAAAATTAAAATTTTTTTTTGCTAATTTTGTTGTTCCTACATTATCTTTGTGAGTGCAGACAAAAATGATTCGTCTGATAACGATGATTATTTTAGAACAGCTGCTGTAATATTTTTTTATGTTTGTAATTTTTTTTATGTATGTTTTAATTAATGGTCATAACTTTTATGTTGATTTACTAGCTAGTCCTTTGTTAACTACCTACAAAAAATGGTATGTTGATTTACTGATTAATGTTTATTTATTACATTTTAATAAAAAAAATGATAAGCTTTTCTTTTTTCCTAAAATAAATTTTTTTAGTGGAAAATTTGGTGGTTATGAGTATCGAACCATTTTTTGTTAGTGGTTTTCTGGTGGTTTTAAGAGTTGTATCTAGTGGATTGCTTGGTTAACCGTTGGCAACACTGGTCTACTGAAGTAAAGCGCGGGGAGCAGAAGTGTCAGGTTTGTTAGTCTGGTTGTCAAACTCAAATGACATAACGAAAAGAAAAAAAAATGACATAAGATTTGTATGAAATTTACGGTTTACCCCCCGTGATCCGTGATCTGCATTGCAATAATATACGTAGCGCAGTGATTCAGTAATGAGTGATTCAAACAGATTTAATAAAAAATCTCGCAACCGGCGTGGTTGTTCTTCCTTTTCAGCATAGTTACACGAATATATCATTAAAAATGGCATCACAAATATCAATGGAGAAGCTGATTGGGAATTGGGAGAGAAAATTACAAAAGTTTGAAATTTGCCGTCAAAAACTATCTGGAACATGAAGAATTGTGGCAAGAGATTGAACCCGACCTGGGATGTGTGAGATGTGTCTGACGGCAGGAAAAATACGAAAGCTAAATCAAAAATAATACTGTTGGTAGACCCAGTTAATTATTTTCATATAAAGGAGGCTTCAACAGCAAAACAAGTTTGGACAAAACTTGAAAAGGTATTTGACGACTCAGGGCTCAGTAGAAAAGTAGGTTTAGAGATCAGATTACCACCAATTTAGAAAATTGCTCGAGTGTCGAGGAATAAAGTAATATCAACTGCTCATAAGTTTCAGAATATCAATTTTGTAGTAGGAGACGAGTGGCTTGGTACGTTGCTGCTCGCTGGCCTCCCTGATTACAACAAATCGATGATAATGGCTTTAGAGAGTTCTGGTATAAATATTACTGCTGATTATGTGAAAACCAAGTTATTACAAGAGGTTAAGGTATCAGATTATGTTGCTTACTATGCCAAGTCATACAATAAAAAAAATATGTCAAAATCAACACAAAAATCCACAGAACCAATCACAAGATAAAAGTCAACCCAGAGACCCACAGTGCTTTGTATGCAATAAATATGGGCACATTAGTAGGGATTGTTATTTTAAAAGAAGACTATGCCATTTAGAAATATAACTCTGTGACCGAGGAAAAATAAACCTACAAATACATATTTTTGTCATGAAGAGAAACTAACTAATTCGGCAGTATTATTAAAGGAACCAGATACCGTGGAAGAAGCTCTTTCAGGCCCACAAGCAAAAGAGTGAAAACATGACATGGATAGTGAATATGGACTCCTTCAGAATAATACCTACATGGACATTGTAGCTCTACCTGAAGACAAAAGGATAATACCTTGCAAATGTATTTATAAAATGAAAACCAATGCAAATGGAAAAGTTGTACATTATAAAGCTAGATTAGTCATAAAAGGAAAAAAACTGAATATAATGAGATTTATGCTCCAGTAGTACGACATATCTCAATGAGATATTTGTTTGCACTGGCTGTAAAAGAAAACTTTATATAGATCAAATGGATGCAGTTACAGCTTTTTTGCAGGGAGATAGAGGTGTAGAAATATATATGAATCAACCACCTTGTTATGAAACCGGACAAGAAGTCTGCAGATTAAATAAGTCAATTTATGGCTTGAAACAAGCAAGTTGTCAGTGGAATTTAAAACTTACCTCTGTGTTGAAAAAGTTTGGATTGAAAAGCACATTGTAGATCCATGTGTGTAGTACAAAAATGATAATGGAAGCATACTTTTTATATTAATATGTATGTTGACGTTTTTTTTTTTATAACAATATAGAGAAAGGAAAAGAATTAAAACAACAACTTCATAGTAAATTTAATATAAAAATGATTGGACCTGTGAATCATTTTATTGGTTGGAGATTAAGTCAATATGTGGCCAGAGACCAAATTCATATTGATCAGACTGCCTGTATAGAAAAAGTTCTACAAAGATATGACAGATTGCAATCCAGTTAATTCGCCTTGTGATTAGCTCCAAATTGATCAGCACAAGAGATCAAAGTAATATCATTAGAAATGTTCCTTATCAAGAAGTTATTGGCAGCCTACTTTATCTATCACAAAGTACAAGGCCAGATAAGTATTTGTTTTATTTTTATTGTAAACTAGCGGCCCGCTCCAGCTTCGCTCGAATAAAAACCTAGATATCAACTGCAGCGCCATCTGCCGGGCTGATTTGTGAATCTAAACCTTCCAGGGCCCTACCCAAACGTATACAAAAAAAATCATTCAAATCGGTCCAGCCGTTTAGAAGAAGTTCAATAACAACGAAAAGTGGCATTGATTTTTATATATATAGATAAAAGATAAATTCAGTAGCTTCAATAACAAACCAGAAATACAACACTGGTTAGCAGTAAAAAGGGTGCTGCGCTTCATAAAGGGAACAAAAGATTATAAATTAATATTCGGTCAAAATAAAGAAGATTGTTTGGCCACTGCGACTCAGATAGGGCTTCAGAGACTAACAGCCGGAGATCATGTTCTGGCTACACTTTTCTGTTTCAGGGTGCTTCAGTCTCATGGTGTTCTAAACGTCAGAACACAGTTGCATTGTCAAGCATGAGGCAGAATATATGGCACTGACTACTGCCACACAAGAAGCTATGTGGCTAAGGCATTTAGAGTCAGCTAGGCTGGAAGGTTTCTGTTGCGCCTACCATAATTTATTGTGATAATCAAATTTGCAGGTACTGACTCTTATTGTACTCACAGCAAACATATTGACATACCACTTTCTTCAAGTTGCCGAAAAGGAAATTGAACCATGCTACATTGGGACTCAAGATATGGTTGCCGATGTACTTACAAAACCAATATCTCAAAAGAAGACTGACGAATGTTCTATTGCTATGAGTTTGCAAATAAGAAGAGGATGTTGATATTATGTAATTGCAACATGGAACTCCATGTCATTATAAAGTGACGTTTTGTCTGTGGTCACTTTCTTCCTTCTATCGCTATTGCTCTGAACGTATTTTCCATAATTCATAAATTAGTTGTTGAATCTCATAAATTCTTTTACTTAATATTACACCTGCTCGTTTTGTTGGGCAACCCGATCTATCATGCATGCTTTGAAAACCATATTATGCATATCATTCATAAGAATATCTCTTGTATTTGGGTTTTTTATTTTTCTTATTTTACTAGCAATCAATTTCCCAAACATTTCATATTCATCGTTTATGCTGCCGTTGACATGCTCAAATGCCTCTTGCATCTGCCTCTTCGGATGTAATATTTCTGAAGGCACATCAGTTATTGCTCGTTTACTTGTAGTTTTTAATTTAGGTGGAGGAGTTGGAGTCAAGTTTTCACTATTTCGAATAACTGCATTTACTTCATCGTCACTCTCAGCATGTTCTTCCTGTAAACTTACTATCTGAAATAAAGCAAAACATTGTTCCAGCTGCCTGCTAATGAACAAGAATGGCTGCAAAAAGAAGCTGACTTTCATGATATCTTGCCACATTGTATTGGATTGATGGCAAACATGTTCTTATTTTATCACCAAATCACAGTGGGATTGAATTTCACAATTACAAGCACACATTCAGCATTGTCCTCATGGCTTTAGTGGATAAGAAGTATCGCTTCATGTATGCAGATGTTGGTTGCCAAGGATGAATTAGTGATGGTGGAGTATTCAGAAACAGCTCATTATTCATCAAAAAACTAGAGAGAGATAGAGACAGATGCTCTTCATATACCAGGTCCTTCTGCACTACCCGGTTCTGATATCATCAGACAGATGCTCTTCATATACCAGGTCCTTCTGCACTACCCGGTTCTGATATCATCGTACCTTATGTATTTGTGGCGGATAACGCGTTTCCATTACATACAAACATAATGAAACCATACCCTGGAGATCATCCAGAAGGAAGTATTAAAAGAAAATGTAACACGCAACTGTCAAAAGCCCGGATAGTAATTTAAAATGTGTTTGGAATTATGTCTGCCGTATTTCAGGTACTCAGAAAGCCGATAGCACTTCAACCAGATTGCACCTCTAATGTTGTAATGTCTTATATATTAATTACTACACAACTTCATAAACAACCCATTATCAAATAATGTATATACACAAACAGGTTGTGCAGACACTATTATAGATGGCAAGTATTTGCAGGTATGTGGAGAAAGGAGCAACAAGAGGATACTGCTTTGTGCTCTCTTCCGGCGGTAGCTAGACAGGGTGTCCTTTTACCAACACAGGTCAAGGATCTGTTTGCCCAACGTTTTTTCAGTCAATAAAAAGTTTTTTTGTTATTACTATACTATAATATTTACGTTTTAATCAATATAAACTACCACTAAGCAAGTTTCAGTCTACATATCAGTTTATAACTGTAATCGAAACTGTAAGCTATGTAATTTATCCCATAGTCTTATTATTTAAATAGTAATTGGTGCACAAAAAGCGTGGTGCTTTAAGTTTTCAAATATTTCTGTCCATCCCAAGGTTGCCTGGAAGAAATCGCTTTTAGCGATAAGGCCGCCCGTTGTATCACTAGTCTTACTGTTTTTCAAAATTGTATGTTGTCTATTTGGTGTGAACAATACAGAATTTTCATTCATTCATTCATTATAAATAAATACAAGATGAAAATCAGTCGGATAATAAATAAGCGTGTTGCATTATTTACCTCAATATCTTGAGTCGGGCGACAGTCGTATATAGGCTGAAGAAAACTGTTCATCGCCGAAAAGGCAAACCAATTTGTCTGGTATACGTCGTTTGCACCAGCTGACTTATTTGATTTCCTAATTTTATTAAGATGGGCTCTGTAGTATGCCATCAATGATTCTTTTTTCTTCTTCATTTGTTCTACTGTGGTCGTCCAACTGAGCTTATTTTTAATTCTAATCCACGCATCATGTACTAAGTCTTTCTTTTTATGGTCGGGGACACTAGGATTCCATATGACACTCTCCGTTTCATAAACCTGAATGAATTCTAACACTTTTTCGTTACTCCAACCCATAATGTACAAAACAAAAAATACAGACACGTCCGTCTGGCTTCCTGGCTTGTGGCTTTATTCTAGACGTGGGCGTTGAATCAACGAACGGTTCATTTCAACTGTTTACTAAGCATGAACGGATAGACTAGTTCACAGTTCTCCGGTAAACTAGTCGACGAATGAACTATACGTCTATACGCGTAATCAAGCAAGGAGACTGTTGTCGACTTGTCGATGCTTGATGAAGGGCGATGCAACGTGTGCGAGAGAGACAAAAAGACTGACGAGAGACGTGAGTCACTATGGCGCACTGGGATGAATTTTGCTGTACATTGCGCGCATAAACATAAAAGAGTAAAATACATTCATACTAAACGTTCGATGAATTGCAAAACTGAATATCATACCGGAACAAGTATAAACTTGTTTATTTTAGCGAGTAAACGCTTTAAAATCAAAATAGTTTCTAATGCCATATAAAAAGGGGCATATTTCTTTGAAACTTCTTGTGGTTTTGAATTGTTTTTATTTTTGTTTACATATTTTTTAGTTTCGAGTGAAATACGTTACGCGTTGAAATTCGTCTAGAAAATTTACGTATCGTACTTGTATAATTGTAATTTGTAAATAAAACCGTAAAATAAGTGTAAATTTGTAAACTGTAAAATAGTGTAAATTTTTTTTTTTTTAAAAAAAAAAAACAAAAAAAATTAGTAAACTGTAAAACAGTGTAAATAATAAATAATTAAGGTTAATATTTTGAACAGTTTGTTTCTTTGTTTATCTCTTGTGTACCTATATAGGCAGCTCGAAGAAAGACTAGTGTTTTTTTTAAATTTAAAATCGGTACGTAAATTTAATCAGTTGATTTTGACCCTAGTCTATTCTAAACGTTTATTACGTTTACCAATAAACATAAACTATTAAACGTACTCATCTATTCCGTTCATAGAGTAAACTAGTCGAACATTAAACGGTTTCTTAGACTAGTTCACTGTCGACGGTAAACGGTCTCGTTTAAGTCGACGCCAAAACCGTCAACGACCCACCTCTACTTTATTCCACAGATCACTATATACTACAGATAGGACAGTTCGGTATTGTGACCCTTAGTTCCGATTCCAACATAAAAGCGCTAGCGTCGCAATCGCAATAGTGACGTCTCACGAAAGGCTGAGAATACAAATTATCGATATCGATTATTAGTGATGTGCTTACGAAAACATCGACAAATAGGTTCTATTATAACATTTTATTATTTTTTAAGAAAAACAAGAAAAAAACAACAATTGCGTTTATATTATTTTATTTCTTTCTCAGTACATAATAAGAAAATAGTATTACTATGAATAGACAAGTCGGGTGACATATTTATCTGTCGCAATATGATGTGTATTTGTAGGTTATAGATCGATAGATAGTTAGCTAACTCGTTAATTCACTAATTGCTCTTTTGTTAGGCCACTGAATTCGACGTTCACGGGAAAGGAGAATCACAATTTCCTCTAGTTGTAGTTTTTTAGAATGTCTTTACGACGATGCGTGCGGCTGGTTAATTCACAGTCCAAACAACACTCGCGATTCCGTGATGAACAGTCATTGCTGATTACGCCATAGTAGGTTTTCTTAACGTTTGTAACTGAATTCAAGCTAACAGAACACGAAATATAACGTAAAACAATATAAATATACAATTTCGAAAGGCAAATAAAACTTTTGATTGTTTTGATTCATTGATTCAAAACCAGTGTTGCCAACATTACTTTTCAGATAATTACGATTATCTGAAAAATAAAGTCGGCCACAAGTGAAAGTATTTTCCAGTATAATAGTGTGCCATGTAATTTCAATTAACTAATGTAAATCGATTAAAATGAACTTGAATTATAATTTTCAACTGTTAAAGAAGTTCAGTTCGATCAACTCTTTTGTTGTGCGACCAACTTGTTTTACTTTTTACACTAAAAAAATGAATTTATGGCGATTGTTCATTTCGTAAGATTCTATTCAAAAGATTGTATATTTTGCGTCCGATTTCGACTTTGCAATCGTCCATCGCACATGAGCCAAAAAGATCTTATAAATACAATTTAAATCGTATTAAATCGTATCGGTTGGCAGCACAGTTCGTAACGGTAATGTTTGTCACTGATACACTGACACTGACATTGAATAATGTCTCGAAAATGACGGCAGCTTCAAGATGGCGTTCAAAATGGCTACGGCAACACTAGCGCCATAATGATGGAATCGGAAACTACTGTCACCCCCCTGCCTTATTCTTCATTCACATGCAGGGCTGCCAGATGCCAGACCTGGTATTCTCGTACAAGGCTGCCTAAAATCTCGTATTTCCGCGTATTTACGGGAAAAATTCTCGTACACGGTGTTTTTTTTAAAACTTAGTTATTCCCTTCCATTCGCGCAGTTTGGACTAGTAGGTACTATTTCTTGAGTTATAGTTAAAATGTACCTACCACATCATTATACATACGGTCCAAAAACTAAACTATTAAGTATTACATCATGGTAGGTATTACCATAGTATAATGAGGAATTTACACGAAAAAATGGACACAAATAAGATAAAATTCGATCTAATTTTGGTATTTGTACACATGCAGGCGGCATTACAGAAATCTTGTACCGAAGCGTACGAGATTATTAATGTTTGCACGTGCCTCGTACGCCGACATACGCAGACCCAAAAATCTCGTACCCGTACGAGATTTCTCGTATGTCTGGCAACGCTGTTCACATGGCTTCATTCTTCATTTTCTTTCTTTCTTTTTCGTCATGGCTTCCATTCGGTAATGCTACCGTAATTTCGCCAGCGTCTAAAGCTGCCTATACACACTGGGCCAGTGGAGGCCAATGCGAGTGTCGACAAAACGGCACTTTTTGTCACATTTGGGGGAACTCCATAGTCGATACTGATGGCGAAACTGCATTTTTTTTCTTTCATGTCTGTCTGTCTGTCTTTCTGTATAGGGAACTCTCATCACGCCTAAACTACTGACACACCCCGGACACTCGGCCTAAACTACATACAAACGATCCAGTCGACTTACCTACTCTCCACACAACAACGCAGATGTTGTTCGCACATATTTACGCGTGTGTGCGTGTCGGCTAGGGTTACTGAATTATTTTATGGAATAGTTAGATGTGACCCGTGAGTTCACCTGCCAGTGTTAAGTGGCCTACAATCTTACCGAGTGTTGGATTTTTAATGCAAATATAACTTTTTAAATCAGGGTAGCGATTCTGAAACCATTCGGTTGCATCCGACACGGAATCTCATCTCTCGGTCTTTGTCTTATCTATTGTGCATGACAAAGACCGAGAGATGAGATTCCGTGTCGGATGCAACCGAATGGTTTCAGAATCGCTACCCAGAAGGGAGAAAATTCAAACCATCAAAGTATTACCTACCTATTGGTTTTTAGTAGGTACACATTTGAGACTTACCCAAGGAAAAAACTTTGTTCTGACCAAATATTAATCACTCCACACACACACATACCTATTTCGTTGTAAATCACAAAACATTGAATTAGATAAAATTACGTGCATACGTTGGTTGCATTTTGTAATCTACGTATAACGCGCATTGTAATACAGTTCACTCAAATCATACACTAAGTTACAATGCACACACGAATTAGGTATTCACATCTAATACGGCAGCGAACAGTACAAGTATTTAATATGGTTTTGCAACTCATATTAAAGTTTGTAAACATGGAACTATATAATGTTATACTTATACGCGCGAAATGCAACAAATCGGCAGAATCAGCTGTTGGCCGATTTGTGTTGCCAGTTCCGGATTAATTTTTTTTCCGAATTGCTTCAAGAATCACTTATTTCATGTCAAATGGCGAATTACATAATATTCACATTTGTTGGAAGGAACGCATACAATTTTAAATGTTGCGAATAGTGTAGTGATAGTGTATCTATATTCAAAGCACACTATAAAATTAAAGTATATCGCCTGACATAAAAAAACTAGAAGTAGAACAAGTGAAGCTGTATAAGTCAAACATTAGAGCCAATGTCAAAGTCAAAGCTTAAAATAACTTAAGAAGTTTTATTTTTAACCGACTTTGAAAAAGGAGGAAGTTCTCAAATACATTTTTATTTTTTTGTATGAATGTTACGGTATAGCTTCGCCAATTGTGAATAGATTTTGCTAGATCTTTTTTATTGTTTGATAAGATTATTGTTCCAAGGTTTCCATTCCAGTTCCATGCGATTTTGGATTAAAATCGGTGTGGCAGTTTTCGCAATCACAACAAAAATAACTTGAATTTTATTTAACTGGACGACGCTATTGTAGATATCACAGAAATTATAAAATGTAGTCTAGTGTCTGTTTAATTTTAAATTGATGTCAGTTTTTGTATTTTCGGTAAAATCTTAATTATTAGCATATAAATAATTGTAGTTATTATTACATAGTACTCAATTTTTCCTGTCACTTGTTTATTGACACGCCTGTTACAAAAACCAGTTAATATACCTATAGTGAGTCTCTATATCAAACCTAAACTACACTAAATTTACTAAGCATAACTGAATTATCCATATCCATATACCGATGAAATATATCGACGATTTACAAATAATCAAATAAGTCTAGCCTGCTATCAAATGGAACTATAGGTTTAGTATTTCTGAACGTACATAAAATTACATACAGTCTTTCCTCTCCTCCTAACTAACCTCTTTCCTTTTTTTGTCGGTTTTTATAACCAACAGCAGTCAATGTATCCTCTTACTTGTTTATTGACACGGCTGTTACGATATCTTAAATAAGTACATGAACTGTACTGAAACCGTATATTCAGTGTTCACTATTGACGGACATATCCATGGACGCACATAAAACTACATATAGTCTAATATAGAACCTTTTTCTTTTTTTGCGTCGTTTGAACGCTAAAAAATAATCACGCACCAAGAAATCTGAATTGCAGCAATCGTAGTAAATAAATCCACTAAATTGGTAACACTAGTGATTTTGTAAATTGTAATCGGCTGAAGGACTAGTATCCATGGCCAAGAATAAATAAAATAAAAAATTAAAAACATGTAAATTGTAAACTTATCAAAATACAGTAGAAAAACGATTCAATCCTAGTATATTATAGAAATTCTTATGAAATTAAAAATCTGCTATTCTTGTTTCGTTTAACAGATGAAAAATTTGGTACCTAAATAACACAGCATCATGGTCGTATTCTCATAGAAAATTGTCGTCCGATATAACCCTTCGTTGAGTGCTTCTCGCGTTCTTGCGGGGTAGGAAGCTTGAAACTGGCGGGGGGTGGGGAGTGTCCGTTCTATCTGTATTATCTATTCTATGCTACTGATTCAATTCAAATGAAACTTGACATGATTAAAGTTCATACTAAGTAAATGGTAGCTGTCTACTTTTAATCCTCAAATTCTGCACGGTTTTCTTGCAGGAAGGGGTGAAAGTCAGAATGTGTATTTGGTTGTAACTCATGTTTGCGTTGTTCAATTTCGTTAATTCTTATTTTGTTAGAAAGAACATATTTTTTATATAGTTCCATCAAAATTATTGGTCAGGGTAGCGATTCTGAAACCATTCGGTTGCATCCGACACGGAATCTCATCTCTTGGTCTTTGTCATGCTAAACAGATAAGAAAAAGACCGAGAGATGAGATTCCGTGTCGGATGCAACCGAATGGTTTCAGAATCGCTACCTAGGTGGATTGGAAATTACATAGAAATTAAATAATAACGGTAATAATAAGTTCGGTACAAACTAACTTCGAAGTAATCTGTGACACTGTAAACAACAGGGATGTAACGGAGGTCATTTTGCCGGAACCGAAGGCGAATTTATTGGAGTCGGATTTGAAGTCGGAGGCATAGGCAGGATTATTAGAAGTGCCAGAACCAATAAAAATGTCATTCCTGCCACGGAATGACATTTTTATTGTTTTTTTTGCCAAACACGTGGACACGATAAACATTGACGAGCAATTGATTTAGGAAGTTGCGATTTTGTATTTCCATTTACTATAGGGGATTATTTGCAATATTCATACAACTTACCTCCGACTGTAACCTCCTTTTTAAAAATTTCGGAGCCGAAATCAGAACCGAAAGTATAGTAATCGGAAGTTCCGACTTATCGGAGTCAGTCTCATCCCTGGCACACACATCGCACTGAAATCCGCCATCCGTCAAGTAATAATATGACAATACCTTTCTAATGTCAAAGTCAAAGTTTTTTTTTTATAGCGAATAAAATCACGTTGGTAAGCAATGATATTTGAAACTATGGATTTTATGTCAGCGTTCAAAACCGACCCCATTCAACAACAGACAAAACGCCTCAAGTCAGCTAATTTTACGCCAGTCGTTGTATGACTCTGCACCTTAGCGGTCGTATTGTGTACTCCTTTATGATGGTGTTTTGCACAGCAACGTCGTGCAAAAGTTATAACAAAAAGGTGAAAAAGAGAGATGGTATACCATATTATCAGTAAATACATCTCATTCTGTCAATTTAGGGTCGTTAATACTCGAAAAAGCAATTTATAAACAATTCTTTAGTATACTTCAATTCAAATACTTCAATACCTACGTAACGTGTCCGATAGGGATTCAACAACATCAACAGCCCACTAAGCGTTCCCACTGCTGGGACTCGGGGCCTTCTCTCGCAAGGAGAGAGTTAAGGCCATAATCCACCACGCTGGCCCAGTGCGGGTTGGCGGATGACACATGACTTCGAAAGATTCTAGGTACATGTCGGTTTCCTCACGATGTTTTCCTTCACCGTTTTAAGTTAGCGGCATTACGCACATGACTTCGAAAAGACAGTGGTGCGTGTGGGGTTTGAACCCGGGGTCTCCGGATCGGCAGCCGCCGTTCTCCCGACTAGACCACCGTAACTTCACTAGACCACCGTAACTTCACTAGACCACCGTAACTTCCTTCGATAGGGATTGCCATCCGGAAAAACGAATTTGATATTCCGGTGGATCCGGCAAAAGGTGTTATCCCGAACGGATGAATCGATTTTATTTTTGAAGTGAACATTTCTTTGGGCTCACCACGCAAAGATTTTTCGTGGGGTGTGTGTGAATAAATCATCGTGACGCCCGTAAATGCAAGAAATGTTCTGATGAACGAGAGAACAATGCAAGAAAGAAACAATCAGCTGCTGTTTTCTGGCTGCTGTCGCCGTGTTTTGACGTGTTTCCGTCTCATAAATCGATGAACGCCGGGTGCATCTGTGAAAAAGTGTCCCGTTACGCTCATTGTAAGCGTATACCGCATCTATTTTAACCCTCAACCAAAATATGGGTGGAGTAAGTTTTACGTCGATGTCTGTCTGTCTATCTGTATGTGTGTCTATCTGTCTGTTGTCTGTCTGTGGCAACGTAAAGCTCAAACGGATGGGCCGATTTCAATGTGATTTTTTATTTGAATGTTTTAATGTTTGTGCGGTGGTTCGTTGCTATGTTTGGTTAATATCAATTCAAGATGGCCGCCTCCACAAAATGGTGGACAAAATATGTCTTTACAACTTACCTCAATATGGGTGCCAGTAAAAGGACTTGATTAGTAAAATACTAAATACTATGACAAATTTCAAATCCAAGATGGCTATCACCACAAAATGGCGAATTACATTACTTTTTCACTACTACCTCAATATGGGTATCAAAAGAAAGGGCTTGACTAGTAGAATACTATGCACTATGACAAATTTCAAATCCAAGATAGCTGCCTCTACAAAATGGAGAAATACGTTATTCATACAGTCTAACCATTTCCTGTACCTTGATTCACAACTCACAACGCAATCGAGTTGATCTTGACACGGAATTAAACTTCTCAATCTTTGTCTTATCCGTTTAGAACGAATTGTCATTCCGAATTTCAATCTTTCGGATTGGGTTGCAATTAGTACGCAGATTTTTTGTCCATAGATTCATGTTCGTGTAATATCGATTGGTGTGATTGACGCATATTTCGACAAATTTCATTCGTAAAACTAATATTTGTAACATTGGAAATAATATGAGTACTGTTTCTAAACGCAATCCGAATGGCTAACATTCGGAATGATAATAATGAACCATTGTTTCTCTCATTCATTCTAAACGGGTATGAGAAAGACCTAGAGGTTTGATTCCGTGTCGAAATTAATCCGACTGGGTTCAGAATCGCTACCCTGGTGTTCACGTATTTTAAATTTAAAAGCAATCTATATTAATTATTCGATCAAAATCAAAATTGATATAGTCGTGACTTTTATTTCTATAACCCACCTTTATTTTGCCTGATATCCTTACTTACACTTAACTAACTTACTAACAGTTCGTTTTGAGCCGAAAAACGAAAATTATCCCGATTTGATAAACCAGCTGATAAGTGATCGACGGGAATTCAGCCGGATCCGGCCGGACTGTAAATTACGCCGGATCGCAATCACTAGTGCGATATTACGAGTCAGTTGTCAAACTCAAATGACTTTGACAACTTTGGCGAGTTGAAGTGGGGGCTGTGTATTGGTGATTTTTGTTTCAGACATTATGTCCATTTCTATGATACGTCAATGTTGGTAAGTAACCTAGGTACGTGACATCAAGGTAGCGATTCTGAAACCATTCGGTTGCATCCGACACGGAATCTCATCTCTCGGTCTTTGTCATGCTAAACAGATAAGAAAAAGACCGAGAGATGAGATTCCGTGTCGGATGCAACCGAATGGTTTCAGAATCGCTACCCAATTCTAAATTAGATATTAAAAAACCGGCCAAGTGCGAGTGGGACTCGGGCACGAAGGGTTCCGTACCATTAGCAAATAAATGGCGAAAACTTCTTTTATTATATGGGAGCCTCCTTAATCATTAATTATTTAAAGATAACATAAAACGAAATATTGTGTGAACAGTTAAAGCGTCTACCTGTCACCATTATTAGTATCGAGCGAGAAACGGTAAAAAATCAAATTTGTTCTATGGGAGCCCAAAAAAAGCTTAAAAATGTATTGTATGTTGTTTTTAGTATTTGTTGTTGTAGCGGCAAAATGAATACATTATTTGTGAAAGTTTACAACTGTCTAGCTATCACTGTTCTTAAGATACATTCTGGTGACAGACGGACGGACGAACGGACTGACAGCGAAGTCCCAGTAATAGGGTCCCGTTTTTATTATATGGAAAAGAGGGAGGCGGTTTTTTTAATATTAACAAAAACTGGATGACAAGATGTTTAAGCCCACTACCAGTTGGACGCGTGCCCAGCATGCTGGTGGAAGTACCACGCTGAAGTGCAATGTTACCAATGTGCACTGGCCCTACTATGAATCTCTAGAAGGTGTGATGGTGCCAGAGTATCGACGCAAGCTGCGTCTCACACTTGGGGCCGACTCAACTTCCAACTTCCAAGGCACAAAAGTCATGCCGTCAGGTTTTTTGCCATCGTCACGCGCCACTCCGGTTTGAGTACCTATGGCTGGGACAATGGCGGTGGAAAAAGCCAAAGTTTTGTGTGTGAATTGTTCACCAGTATCTATTTATCTGGACGAAATAGTTATGGCTTCAAAAATTAGTCTCGAGAACTTTTTACTTGACTATTAGAAGTTAGTTGACGTGAAATGATAATAATAATTGAAGTCAGTTTTTGTTCTTTCGGATATTATTTCAATCCAAATACTGTACTAAATTTAGTGTTTAATAAGCTTCGGTGACCAAAGCAGACCGTTGTTTTTCTAAAATTGAATAAAATGTTATCTTAACTACGAAGTATTATACTTATGTATATTATGTAAAGATATGATTTGGCTGGAATTTGAAACACAGATAGTTGATAGTCTCATATACTACCTATAAGTAATAGTTTATAGTCTCATATTATCTCTGATAAAGCATGGGCCCTAACGAAACACATATATAGGTACGACAGAACGACATTACCAATTAGATTGACATTTGAAACACACATGGCTTAGAGTCTAAAATATCACATCGGCTAATAAGTCTATCACCTACATAGGCTATCATCCTGTAAAAATGTATAAGTAGGCAAGTATCAGATCACGCACATCAGCTACATACTCTTCGTAATATATCCTATAAAAATCCTACAAACTTAACACTGCGGCTATGTTCGATACTCCACAACCTTACTAAGAGTACCTATGTTTGATGTTGCTAAAATATAAAATATGAAGTTGCTAAACTCGAATAAACATACTTTTGTGTAGAAAAACAAATTCACTCGGTTTGTGTAATGGCCACCCATCCAAATATTTTTAGGTAAGTACTACTAATGTACTACTAAGGTCGCAAGATCAACGTACGCGAACGAAGTAGCGGGTTCAGCTAGTACATATATAAAAGCGAAAGGTCACTCATCAAGGAATCTCAGAAACTACAATAGCTGGGAATCTGAAATTTTGCATGGAGGTCTCTTTTAACACGTAGGCACTCGCTAAGACGGGGTTTTGCGAAATTTAACCCCTAAGAGCAGTGCCTGATTAAGAGTTCTGACCGCCCTAGGCTAATTATAAGGACGCGCCCCCACCAGAGGGTCTACCGCCAAACAGAAAGTGCTTAGCTTAGAAGTCTTAGCTTTGGTATTGCTATCTCTTTTCTTTTCGTTTGATATTATAGAGATAGCAATACCCAAAACCGATTTAGTTAAGCAGTAGAAGGGCAGGTATGTTACGGTCGGCCTAAAAAGTACCTAGTATATTAGTTTTGACTTTGTTTCCTAGTGTACAAATTTTAACATGATTTATACCAGGGCTTTTTTGAGGAGGCACGCAAGAGCCTACAGTACCCTCAAAGGATTCGAAAGTATACCCCGGGTTTCTCCGGCAGTGGTTTGGTGACTGATTCGCAAGAGCGCTCTCACACTCGACAGCGACCTTATCGCTGACTCTATCGTAGAGCTGTCACTGACCCTGTCGCGGGGGACAGAACCTTTGCACACCAACCATACAACGGAAACCAGCAGTACTTTAGCGTCACCTTTTCGGAAGGGCCACCACCTCACCTTCTGAAATAGGGTGCTGGACGGTATTGAACGTCCGACACCTAAGTCTCTCTAAGTGGAGATGGTGTAGGTACGAGCCAGAGTGGCTCGCTCTCGTCACCACTTCCTCTTTCGCGGACTAACGAGAGTCCGCCTCCTTCTTGCTCCTCAGCTATCTTCATCTGCGACTTCTGCGAGATAATGATTTCTCAAAAAGAAGACCACCGCCTCCCATAACCTCTCACTGTTGAACATCTTGGCTAAGGTAGTAGGCAGTAAAAAGCCCGCCACTTCTCCCGGGTACATCTTCAATGCGTGTTGATCGGTGTGATCTGCGCAATTGCACCGGTGACACACCAGCCTTTGTACTGCCTAACTAAATCGGCTTTGGTTTTGCTATTACTGTCTCTATAATTTCAAGCTAAAAGAAATAAGGTACCGTCTGATGCACCCGCGCCCTATATATAGTACCTGTGTCGCTCACACTGAATCCACTCAGCGTCGGTCCTAAGACAGTTCGCTCTTAAAGTTGACGCAAATACGCCCCAAACTTCCATCTGATCAGCTGATCTGCTGTCAAATACTTACGAAATGTTACAGTGTCAGCTTGCTAGCGACAGACACGCTACCCACCACAATATTAGAGGCTAGAGCTTGCAGGTGCAGGTGAAGGTGTCCGTCAGAAACCACGGAAACAGATGGCCTCCAACTTGTGAAAAACCACCTCCAGGCCGATGCTCCTAATCCTGGCTACCACTGTCGCCAGCACCGCTACCTCGTGAAACCTCCGCCCCTCTCACAATAACCAGCGTGGCGTTGGCATAATAAGCGACACCGATGCAACGCAGTTCGCAAGTCGTAAGTCGGCCCACTACCACCCTATATAATACAGTGTGGATATTCCCAAAATCCGTACATAACGGTTTGAATCCACTTTTCTCGTACTTACAGCTTAGAGTGGTATAAGTTGCCGGCCTCCTTGTTTCCTGAGAGATACAATCTAGAACTTTTCAAGGTCAGAGTGAATAGGTACTTTCTAGGTCAACGTGCGTCATCTTCGACCACGCCGTCGCTTACCATCAGGCGAGTTGGTGGTCAAACGCGGACCTATACGCGATAGAAAAAAAAAGTTGGCGCTGCTTATTTGTAACCGAACAACCGAAGTGGCACAGGGGTAGCGTGAGGGCAAACTCCTGTCGGACCCCACGTGACATGAGGATAAGCTCCCTCCCTTTCTATTGTTGGGGACACCACCTCTCTGTGAAAGAGGTAGTCTCTCACGATGCGCCATAAATATTGGGGTATCCCAGCACTTCTATTGTGGTTGTGGTGTGGTGGATTAGGATGTAGAACGCGTTTACTATGTTAGGAGACACAAAAAACAATACGCCGCCACTGGAGCACACCTTCCTTCGGACCTTCGGACGAACGGCGTCGGTCGTGGAGAGGTCTTTCTGAAACCCGAACTGTCCCTTCGACAAGTCCAGATGATTTCAGCGCGCCCCTCCAGATCCTCGCGCCCTAGGCTGCAGCCTAATTAGCCTAAGGGCTAATCAGGCCCTGCCTAAGAGGGTGAAACAAGGGATGAACGGTTGTATGAAAATTCGTTACTTTTAAATTTATCAAATGTAGTATCTAAGAGACACTTGACACGAAGCAATTAAATGTGTGTTCTATAAATTTCGTAATTTCGAACTGTACGGGGGTGAAATTGGGGTTGAAATGGGGGATGAAGGTCAATATGGAAGTTCCTAACCGTTGAAGATAAAACCATGTAACTCTGTAAATAGACACTGGACACGAAGCAAACGAATAATTATTCTATCAATTTCGTACCGTGAAACATGCCAACTTTGCCCGCTTTTAAAAAGAAATATTAATTATTTATTGTTTTTTCTATGAGCGCTTGCGTATTTTTTTTGATTTGTTGCATCTCTAACATCACGTAGATGGATTGACTTATTAAGATTTTTTAAAAGTTTAAATTATTTCCAGCTTTTTATTGATTTTTATGGCGGGCAAAGTTATCTAGACTTTTAGCCAACATTGCCCACGTGGTTTTTTGACTCAAATTTAGCCTTTATGCCAATGAGAAAAAAACTAGCTAAAGGTTTAGGACAATGATGACGTTACCTTTAAAAACCTTACCGATGACGATCCAAGTTTCCCATATTAAGTTAGTTGGCAAAATTACCCGGACATTTTTTCCATATATTCCATACTAGACAAAAGTTGCGATGTCAAAATGTTAAAATGGTAAAAGGCTGCCAAAAGCAAATATTTTTAGTAGGTACAAAAAAACAACAAAATTAGTTATTTATATATTATAGGTATATATAGAATATTAATGTTTATATTTTTTTTCAAAAATACAAACATTCATTCGTTTACTTATAACTCTATCAACTCTTTTAAATAAACTTATTATTATAAATACTAATATCAAAACCGAGATCAATCAACGTTCGAAATGAGGTAGATATTCGAAATATAAAAATAGTGATATAAAGTGATAACCAAGTTTTTCCTTTCAGTCAGTGAACCTATTTAAAAAAAAGTTTACTAATTTGTATTTCAGCCTGAGTTAGCTTACTGAAATTATCGCAGAAGTAACTAGACACTTTCTTAACACAACTTACACCTTCTTACTGGCCATAAATAAGAAATAAGTTCAACATTTTTTCAAAAATTTGCCCGCGAAAACACCCACCACACTCAACAAGCCGCAACAGGATAGCAGGATACTAAACGAAGTTGGCTTGATGCACGATTCTCAGAGATGTCATACGTAAAACCTAATTTCTTCCAAAGTTATTAATATTGCCATAATACATAATATTTTTTCTACAGAAACGGTTTTCCATAATTAGTGTATTTTGGGCAAAGATACCTCTGTAGGCAAAGTTGGCATATTTCACGGTAATTTCGAACTGTACGGGGGTGAAATTGGGGTTGAACTGGGGGATGAATGTCAGTATGAAAGTTCCCAACCGTTGAAGATAATCCCATGAAACTGTTTAAAGATACTTGACACGAAGCAAACGAAAGTTAGTTTTAGCAACTTTGTAATTTCGAACTGTACGGGGGTGAAATTGAGGTTGAAATGGGGGATGAATGTCAACATGGAAGATGCCAACCGTTGAAGATAAACCCAAATAGATACTTGACTTACGAAGCAAACGAAAGTTGGTTTTAGCATTTTGTAATTTCGAACTGTACGGGGTTAAAATTGGGGTTGAAATGGGGGAAGAATGTCAATATGGAAGTTCCCAACCGTTGCAGCTAAAACCATGAAATTCTGTACACTTGACACGAAGCAAACGAATGTTTCATCTATCAATTTCGTAATTTCGAACTGTACGGGGGTGAAATTGGGGTTGAAATGGGGGATGAATGTCAGTATGGAAGTTCGTAATCATTGAAGATAAAACCATGAAACTCCGTATAAAGGCACTTGACACAAAGCAAATAGGTAAATGTTTGTTTTAGCAATTTAGTAATTTCGAACTGTACGGGGATGAAATTGTTGTTGAAATGGGGAATGAATGTCAATATGGAAGTCCTCCATCATTGCAGATAAAACCATGAAACTCTGTATATAGGCACTTGACACGAAGCAAATAAATGTTTGTTCTAGCAATTTTGCAATTTCGAACTGTAGGTATGGGAATGAAAGTGGAGTTGAATGGGGGACGAATGTCTCTTACGCTTGCACACCTAAACACAACTGAACCGATTTTGATGATACTGTATAAAATTGTTTTACTATAAGCTGTTTTTAGTAACCGTAAATTTGTCTCTCTGATAACGTGTACTCAGGCAGTACCCATTTGTATACCCAAATGGGTACTGCCTAAGTCGTACCTTAGTATTTATTTCGCGCGGACGAAGTCGCGGGTAACAGCTAGTAACAATATATGTTCTTAATTCAGGTGATCAGTCTTCTATTTTCTTCAAAGCTTCTGAGAATTTTGAGCTTGATTGTCAGAAAACACGTAAAATCGAGGCAGTTCAGTAGGGTTCTTGCTTCAAATATTTCCATGTATGTGAAGTTTAGTGAGTATATGTTAATGTGTAAAAACCAACGGGCATATATTATAATATAAGAATAAGTACCTACACAACATATGAATAGAGAGGTATATTTAATTTGATTATACTAAAGTAAATATATATGTACCAATACATGCAAATTTAAACAAATACTATTACAGTTTAATATCATCATCATCATCAGCCGCAAGACGTCCACTGCTGAACATAGGCCTCCCCCCTAGATTTCCACAACGAACGGTCCTGCGCAACCTGCAACCAGCGGTTTCCAGCGACCTTTGTGAGGTCATCTGTCCATCTAGTGGGAGGCCGTCCAACACTGCGTCTTCCGGTTCGTGGTCGCCACTCGAGAACCTTTCTTCCCCATCGGTTGTCAGTTCTGCGAGCGATGTGGTCTGCCCATTGCCACTTCAGCTTAGCTACTCTTCGAGCTATGTCGGCTACTTTCGTTCTTTTGCGAATATCCTCATTACGGATTCTGTCGCGCAAAGACTCTAAGCATAGCTCGCTCCATAGCTCGCTGTGTGACTTTGGGCTTTGTTATGAGGCCTACAGTTAAGGACCACGTCTCAGTTCCATATGTCATCACTGGCAACACGCACTGATTGAAGACTTTCGTCTTCAAGCATTGGGGTATTTTGGACTCCAAGATGTGCCGTAGTTTCCCGAACGCTGCCCATCCGAGTTGGATCCTTCGTTGGACCTCTTTGTCGAAGTTGGATCTACCCAATTGGATCTTTTGACCCAGGTAGACGTATTCGTCAACAACTTCGAGTGTGGTATTCCCAACAATAACCGGTACAGGTGAGACATGAACATTTGACATGACCTTCGTCTTGTCCATAATTTCATCCTCAAACCTACCTGTTGGGATACTCTACTGAGGTCCCTGAGCATAGCACCGAGGTCCTCCATCGACTCCGCCACAATGACTATATCGTCGGCAAACCGAAGGTGAGTGATGCATTCGCCGTTGATATTCATGCCATGTCCGTTCCAGTCCAGTAGCTTGAAAACATCTTCCAGCGAAGCAGTGAACAGTTTCGGAGATAAAACATCTCCCTGTCTCACGCCTTTCTGTAGCTGGATATGTTTTGTGCACTGGTCCTGTAATCGGACAGACATTGTGGCTTTGCTGTAAATACACCTCAACACTTCGATATAGCGATAGTCTATGCAGCATCGCTGGAGAGGCTGAAGCACTGCCCAGGTCTCGATGAAATCGAAGGCTTTCTCATAGTCCACATACGCTATACATAGTGGCCGATTATACTCCTCGGTTTTCTGTAAAATCTGCCGAAGCGTATGGATTTGGTCTACGGTACTATAGCCTTTTCGGAAACCGGCTTGTTCGGGTGGCTGGAAGTCGTCAAACCTGCGTGCGAGACGATTCGTGATTACCCTCGAAAACAACTTATAAACGTGGCTCAGAAGTGAGATGGGTCTGTAGTTCTTCAACAAGGTATTGTCACCTTTTTTGAAGAAGAGCACCACCACACTTCTGCGCCACGCTTCTGGCGTATTACCGTTAAGTATGACGGAGTCGAACAGCTTCTGGAGGACTTTAAGTACCGGTTTTCCACCCGCTCTCAGAAGCTCAGTCGTAATTCCGTCGTCGCCAGGTGCCTTGTTATTCTTAAGTTGTTTGAGGGCCATCCTAATCTCATACAGGCTGATTTCCGAGATGTCTTCGGTAAAGTGTCGGGTCAGCTTGGCTCTGGGGTCTTTTGCCATGTCTATTGCCATGCTAACGACAGGTTGTGCTTGCGTAGAGGTGTATAACTGTTCATAGAACCTCTCAATCTCCTCCAAAATCTCGGGGTTCGACGAGACGACGTTACCACTGTCGGTCTTCAATTTGGTCAATTGACTTTGCCCAAGAGACAGATTTCTTGCGAACACTTTCGAGCCTTTGTTACGCTTGATCGCTTCTTCAATACAGGAAGTATTACACTTGCAGTGCTGAATAAAATGAAAAAACTTTATGTGGCAATAGTTGACCCCTGAAGGTGAGGACCACCGTTTGGGTAGGTACCCAAATTATACCTTCATCGGTTTTATTTTTGAAGTGAAAAATCATACTCCATCTGAAATGAAAATACCTGTTCAAATATCAAATTATATTATAATAATCACAAAAATACTGTATTGATGGTAAAACGGACCACGTGGTCCGTTTTGCCCGTTCCGTTTTGTCTTTTCGGTAAGCATGTAAACAGTAAATTATTCTGAGGTCAAGATTAATGAGAACCTTGCCCATTTATCGTTAAAACCACAGAACAGAAATCAAGTAGAAGGCTCGTAGCTGAATCTCACTAGGAAAACCACCGTATCACGTTTGCACACAAACGTGGTTTTGATATATTTTAAACACATTGAAACAATGCAAGTGATTTGTCCCATAGTGACGAACCTAAAATGATGTATTGCATATAGTTACGTACTCAAAAATGAACCCTATTGCTAAACACAATAAATCTGTTATTGTCAACTATTCAAAATGTTGTTACGACTTTCTTGGATAACTCAATTTTATCTAATTACAGAAAAAAGTACCGTATCCTGAATGTGACTAAGTCGCTTATTTTGTACCATTATCAGGACTTTTAGGGCGTATCGAATACATCAGTGCTACGAACTTTCTAAACTCAACCTTAGTAGAATACAATAAGGTGGTAACTATTATCATCTTTCAAAAATGTAAGTTGTTTTCACTAGTGCGCACTAGATGTCACTAATTGTAAGATTAGTGACATCTAGTGCTCACTAGTTCTGCTACTTCATACTAGATGGCACTTTATGTAATTTATGCAACTATGAACGCTACCTTCTTTAAAATAAGGGATTCGTAAATATAAGCCGGTTGTGCTAATAGTGATAAGACACTACTGTTACATTTTCATTAAATTATCGATATTACGTTATTCAGTTTACGTACCTATCGTATAATTTAATCATAATATTATGATTAAATTTGTTCATGTACCATATTAATTTTATTAACTATAGAGTGTAGCGTAACAGAGTTTTGTAAAAGAACGTAATTACTATGAAGAAACTACAAAAATACTCGGAGGAAACTAAATAAATATCTTAAGTAAATAAAGTAATTATGAAATTGGTCTTGGCAAGTAGCACTAAAATTTGTATTTTAGTCGAATGATATTTTTCTTGAGTGAGGTAAAGATAAATAAATATAGGTGAAACATTTCCACACAACACCATCTGACGCTAAACTAAGCTAAGCTTGTAATATGGCGGCCAGATAGCTGTTACACAATGTAAGGAAATAGTTATTTTCTTTGAGGGACGACCTTGTCATTTAAGTTGTTGTCAGTAAAAATTCAAGATATTTTTATAACCATGAATAGAAACTTTTTTTCGAGGAGTAGAAGCCGCTGAATTTATGTGGAAATTATCATAACATTTTATGTGGAAACAACTATGATATGAGGTTAAAGGTATGATCACAGGATTTTAGGTTTTTATAAAATGAACCATAGCCAAAATGGGGGTTTAATGTAAGAAATAAACACGCATACACGAAAACATATAATTATTTTTGTCGGTATTGCTGTTTCGTCTATATACCTATTTCCTTTTTTTTATTATAAAATCGCTGTCTAAAAAGTGCTCAGAGCAAATCGTGCTTGTTTTGGAAGGAAACCAATTTTGCCTTCCTGTAGCTTCTATCCATTTCTCCTTAACAACGGGACTTTTAGGAAAACTGAAATGATAAAATGTACTTTTTTCAAATAAAACGTTAAATTATTCAAATACTAAATAATAAAAGATAATATATTTTGTTCACACAACTATACAAGTTAGAAATATCGATATTAGCAATTTCAACAGCTTGCGTCCCCTCCTTCACTGATTAGCGCTACTGAGTAGCGCTACTCGCATGCATAGAATGATCGAGAATATCACATATAGTTTGAATGAAAATGGACCTTATTTCAATGACGTTAAAGTTGACTTCATTTAAATCATTTCTCTCTTTAAGCTAATATTAATTTATTTTCACAATAAAATCAAAATTAAATAAAATAGGACTTACCGATGGTACGATATGCCTCCTTTGGATAAAGTTTTGGCAGGGCTTTCGTTTTTACACTCAATAACTGCACAATATGGCATGACTGCTTACATTTTATTCAAAATCGCGGATTCAGGAGTACTGCAGTAGTGGCAGAGTACGACTAAGTATTCGGAAGTGGGCGTACTCTCAAAGTATGCGGAGATTGCGCTTACTTAGTACTACGATTGCCCCGCCTACTTGCTACTTCTTCTTGATTTCTGTTCTGTGGTTAAAACTAAGTGAAACAAACAATATGTCAAATAATGGCATAAAATCACTGATACCTTTTTTGTAATAAAACTGAAGGCAAATCAAAATTTGCTGTTTTTACATCAAAATACGCAAAAACTAACTTACCTTGATAAAAACATGTGCTGCTGCTTTACCGCTCCTAGGACACTGACCAACTCTGAGCGAGAGGTGACTGTAAAATTGACGCAAGTCGATTATAGATGGTGTTAACAGTTTGAAAGTTATTCGTCCAGTCCGTTTTACCTACAGGGTCCGTTTTACCTTCCGTTCCCCTATGCATAATTGAATTTGCTCAAATTATATATTATGTACTTAGATCGTAGACATAATCATACAGTAATTTTATTAAAATTTGCAGTTGAACAGCATAATTAGATAGATAAATTTGGAGCATAAAACCGTCTGTAGCGGGTGCAGAGGCTGTTATTGCAGTCTGGTGCAAACTTGAACAACTAAATGAGGAGGTAGCGTGCGGGGAAAAATTTGAATATTTTACCACTTACCTGCGCCTATAAATCAAGCGCAAAGTCGCCCTAAGCTCTCCGAGATAGCTCTCTCAAACATTTTAAAATGTAAATTAAGAACAACTTCACACCATCGGTTCGGATGCTAGTTACGTATACATATATAAGTACTAAGGTATTTTCAATCAAACAAGGTAAACTAGTCAACAACGCCTATGTGCTCTTCCAGACTTTAGTCTGTCTTTCAATTTTCAAATCGATCCGTTCATCCGTTCAGACATTATTGAGCAACAAACATCAAAATTGCATTAGTAGGTAATATTAGTTTTTAGTAGGACATAGATTCCCGTTAAATTCATCAAATATTACCTCATTCAATTATTATTTCTTAAGCTCAGAGTAAGGAATGTAATACAGAATTACAAAGTTCCTGACTACTACAGTGCTTCTCGTTCTTTCAATTTAAATTCAGTACTCAAAAGGTAAAAGGTTGCCGTAAAAAAAATATTCCACTGGATAAGGGTAGTGCTACGATAGTTTTATGAATTCAGCCCGTCTTCTATCCATTTTAAAATTACTTTTTTAAATGAGATTTCATGTAATACAATAAGATAAGAGGGAGAATAATCAAAAACAGTACAATAAAACATTTATTTCAAATTGTACTTTACATTCAATATAATAATAATATAGTTTGATTGACAAAGGGGTTTGGGTAAAGTTGGCGTCGTTTTTTTTTTTAGCGGCCAGAGATCTGTTATCACTTTCTTGTAACAATAAAATACCCTGATGCTATCTGTGCAATCGGATTTGCTCTAAGTCATATCGGAGCTGAGTTATAGCCTGTCGAAGTTATTTATTTTTTGGATTTTTTGTATGGGCAAGTGGCGTCGTTTTTTCATTTTAGCGGCCAGAGATCTGTTATCACTTTCTTGTAACAATAAAATACCCTGATGCTATCTGTGCAATCGGATTTGCTCTAAGTCATATCGGAGCTGAGTTATAGCCTGTCGAAGTTATTTATTTTTTGGATTTTTTGTATGGGCAAGTGGCGTCGTTTTTTCATTTTAGCGGCCAGAGATCTGTTATCACTTTCTTGTAACAATAAAATACCCTGATGCTATCTGTGCAATCAGATTTGCTGTAAGTAATATCGGAGCTGAGTTATGGCCCCTCAAAGTTTTTTTTTTTGGTTTTCTTTGTATGTACTAGTGGCGCCATTTCCTATAGCGGCCAAACATCCGTTAGCACTTTTATGTAACATTATTTTTACCTTAAGGTACCTGTGTAATTAGATTTGTTGCAAACTATATCGGAGCTGAGTAATGGCCACTCAAAGTTTTTTTTTTGGTTTTCTTTGTATGTACTAGTGGCGCCATTTCCTATAGCGGCCAAACATCCGTTTGCACTTTTATGAAACATTATGTTTACCTTAAGGTACTTGTGTAATCAGATTTGTTGCAAACTATATCGGAGCTGAGTTATGGCCACTCAAAGTTTTTTTTTTGGTTTTCTTTGTATGTACTAGTGGCGCCATTTCCTACAGCGGCCAAACATCCGTTAGCACTTTTATGTAACATTATTTTTACCTTAAGGTACCTGTGTAATCAGATTTGTTGCAAACTATATCGGAGCTGAGTAATGGCCACTCAAAGTTTTTTTTTTGTTTTCTTTGTATGTACTAGTGGCGCCATTTCCTATAGCGGCCAAACATCCGTTTGCTTTTTTATGAAACATTATTTTTACCTTAAGGTACTTGTGTAATCAGATTTGTTGCAAACTATATCGGAGCTGAGTTATGGCCACTCAAAGTTTTTTTTTTGGTTTTCTTTGTATGTACTAGTGGCGCCATTTCCTACAGCGGCCAAACATTCGTTAGCACTTTTATGAAACATTATTTTTACTTAAAGGTACCTGTATAATCAGATTTGCTGCAAACTATATCGGAGCTGAGTTATGGCCCCTCAAAGTTTTTTTTTTTGGTTTTCTTTGTATGTACTAGTGGCGCCATTTCCTACAGCGGCCAAACATTCGTTAGCACTTTTATGAAACATTATTTTTACTTTAGGGTACCTGTATAATCAGATTTGCTCCAAACTATATCGGAGCTGAGTAATGGCCCCTCAAAGTTGTTTTTTTGGTTTTCTTTGTATGTACTAGTGGCGCCATTTCCTACAGCGGCCAAACATTCGTTAGGACTTTTATGAAACATTATTTTTACTTAAAGATACCTGTATAATCAGATTTGCTGCAAACTATATCGGAGCTGAGTTATGGCCCCTCAAAGTTTTTTTTTTTGGTTTTCTTTGTATGTACTAGTGGCGCCATTTCCTACAGCGGCCAAACATTCGTTAGCACTTTTATGAAACATTATTTTTACTTAAAGGTACCTGTATAATCAGATTTGCTGCAAACTATATCGGAGCTGAGTTATGGCCCCTCAAAGTTTTTTTTTTTGGTTTTCTTTGTATGTACTAGTGGCGCCATTTCCTACAGCGGCCAAACATTCGTTAGCACTTTTATGAAACATTATTTTTACTTTAGGGTACCTGTCTAATCAGATTTGCTCCAAACTATATCGGAGCTGAGTAATGGCCCCTCAAAGTTGTTTTTTTGGTTTTCTTTGTATGTACTAGTGGCGCCATTTCCTACAGCGGCCAAACATTCGTTAGCACTTTTATGAAACATTATTTTTACTTAAAGGTACCTGTATAATCAGATTTGCTGCAAACTATATCGGAGCTGAGTTATGGCCCCTCAAAGTTTTTTTTTTTGGTTTTCTTTGTATGTACTAGTGGCGCCATTTCCTACAGCGGCCAAACATTCGTTAGCACTTTTATGAAACATTATTTTTACTTAAAGGTACCTGTCTAATCAGATTTGCTCCAAACTATATCGGAGCTGAGTAATGGCCCCTCAAAGTTGTTTTTTTGGTTTTCTTTGTATGTACTAGTGGCGCCATTTCCTACAGCGGCCAAACATTCGTTAGCACTTTTATGAAACATTATTTTTACTTAAAGGTACCTGTATAATCAGATTTGCTGCAAACTATATCGGAGCTGAGTTCTGGCCCCTCAAAGTTTTTTTTTTTGGTTTTCTTTGTATGTACTAGTGGCGCCATTTCCTACAGCGGCCAAACATTCGTTAGCACTTTTATGAAACATTATTTTTACCTTAGGGTACCTGTCTAATCAGATTTGCTCCAAACTATATCGGAGCTGCTTTAAGACCAACCACACGTCCTGATCGACCATCTGATCACGTGGGGGGCGGACAACGCAATGAGAAATTACTGGTGCGGCTAACGTGGCTCTGGGACGTAGGAGTAGAAGAGGAGCAGGGTGAGAGGAGAGATAGTGGAGATGAGAGGAGTTGTGGAAGAGGTGAAGGACAGAAGGAGAAAAGTAGTTGTTAGTGCGAGTAGCGCGAGTAGAGGGAAAGAGGAAAAAAGGAGAAGCTACTTTAAGGCTCTTTGAAGTAAATATCTTAATGAGGCTTGGGTAGAACAACTGATGTTAGCGCAGGATATCAGTTAAGGGTGGTAGCGGAAGAGTGTCTATACCAGGGATACCAACGGTGGCACCCACGGACTCAGTTAGGTAGTCTACGGCGCACCTACACATATTGGACAAATGAGTAGGTTTTATGTACGTCCAAAAACTAATGATGAAAATGAAACCGATACCCCATCCCCAAGTGCCCGGGAGCTCTGGAGGGAAGCATGATGATGGTACACTGTTATCCTCTGGGGCTAGGGGAGTTAAGAATCTCCGGGCGGGAATCTCAAACCATCAAACGACCTCGACCAGTCTTACGGAATTTGAACAAGCATATGAAAGGCAACCAAATAAACGATACAGCTTAAGATCAAATACTCGTCCTAAACAAATTAATTTAAGAAGAGACTCAAGAATATCTACGTCTACAGGTGTAACCCTAAGTGACCAACAAATCGAAGATAAAACAGAATTTTGCTCATCACCAACATCTAGTATGAGTCTGTTTGACTCCCCAGAGTCATCACCACACCCATTTGCAACTAGTTTTAGATCTCCATCTGCATCAAGCTTAGCTACGCCCGAGGATGTTGTACAAGAGGCAGTCGCCGACAATAATGTACCCACCTCAGGTTGTATACGCGCGCGAAAGAAATGGACACCTAGCATGAATGAATTTATATGGCGCACTTATCTAACAATAACACAAAACGAAACTAAAACTAGAGCATATTTAGAGCAACTTTACCGACACTTCACAGAAAAATTCCCGGACATGAATGTATCGCGGCAAAGGATAGGTGATCAGCGTAGGGCCATATTGAGGAGCAAACTTTTGTCTGAAAACACATTACAGAACATTAGAAAAGAAGTTGAAGAATTTCTTAGGGAAAATTCCCACGTAACCGATTACAATAACCCAACAACTAATCAACCAATAACAACACAGGCAAGACTTAGATGGACCGACGATATCAATGAAGCCATAATAAAAACATATTATCAAATCACACATTTAGAACAAAATAAAACAGCTTACAGAAAACAATTACACAGCACTATTATAGAACAATTCCCACAAGTAGCACACGTATCAGAACAGCGAATTGCTGATCAAAGAAGAGTCATCGTAAATAATAAATTAATTACAGATCAAAGACTCCAAGCACTGAAAGAGGAAGTCCGTCAAGATCTTATATCTTCTCGGCGCCCTCAAACTTTAATCCACTCATGCGATGAAAACACCACATATGACGACGTACCGTCAACTAGTTTTTGTACTTTTAACACATCAAATCACCCAAACGATACTGATACAAGAATACCACAACAAACGAATATAACACAAAACACACACATACCACAAATAGTTAATACATTGCAACAGTCATACCCTAATAGTATACAACTGAACTCTAAAATCAATGAAACATTCATGAACGATCTTGAAAAATTCATAAATACAGATCCAACAAAACGACCCTTCTTACCACGACAAAATACATCAAGAAAACTGGCATACATTGTGAACTATATAGATACCGACATCCTACCAAAGTATTTATCACAAGACGATAGCTTCACTACCACCCAAACAATTATATATGCAGCTGCCCATACAGCAGTAACATGTAACGGAGCAAAAACAAAAAACTTAACATCACACAATACTAGACCAGACAAAACCAACAGTAGTCATATTTCAACCCCGTCATGGAAAAAAAGATTAGAAACCAAAGTCAGAAACCTTCGTAGAGACATTGCCCGTATGACACAATACATTGCAGGAATAAGAAGTCGTAATCTCATAACACATGTAGACTCTATAAAATTTAAATATTACTCACACTCACGCCACGAAGAACCGAATTTAACAAATGAACAGGTATTAGATAGTTTGAAACAAAAGTTAAGTGCAACCAGCAGCAGACTACGAAGATACAACAACTGTACACTGCGAAAACAACAAAATATCCAATTTCAAAACAACGAAAAATCTTTTTACAGAAATTTAACTTTTAAACGTAACACCACTAACAATACAGCCAATACAGAGCTACCAACTTCGAATGCCATGCACAAGTTCTGGTCTAATATTTGGAGTAATGGAATACATCACAATGATAAAGCCGATTGGATAAATTCAGATCTACAAAATACAGCCTACACAGACATGCAATACGAAATAATTCCAGTGGATGTATTCAAACAAGTTATCGCTAAGACCCATAACTGGAAGGCACCCGGAACAGATAATATACAAAACTACTGGTACAAAAAATTCACCTCAACCCACCCCCTACTACATAACTACATTAATCAATTCATTGAATCACCTGATACCATGCCTTCTTACATCACACAAGGTATTACTTATATGCTCCCAAAAGACCAAAACACATATAACCCCGCAAATTACAGACCAATAACTTGCTTACAAACGATCTACAAAATCATGACTTCTTGCATATCACACCTTGTCAATAAACACATCATAGATAACAATATTTTAGCGGAAGAACAGAAAGGGTGTAGAAAAAACAGTCAAGGTTGCAAAGAACAACTTATTATAGATGCGATATCAATGAAACATACACTCAAACATAAAAAAGACCTAATGACAATGTATATTGACTACCGCAAGGCGTATGATTCCGTTCCTCACAGCTGGCTTCTTTACGTCTTACGTCAATACAAAATTCACCCGCTGTTGATATTATTTCTAGAGAGTGCTATGAAGCACTGGACGACAAAACTCACAATCAAGAACGGTAAAGAAACTATAGTCACAGATGAAATCAAAATCAAAAGAGGAATCTTCCAGGGAGACACTTTCAGTGCAGTATGGTTTTGTCTTGCATTAAACCCATTATCTAAAATGCTCAACACGTCCAACGCTGGCCTAACTATATCCAATAGTAATAATTATCACCAATTAAGTCACCTGATGTACATGGATGATATTAAACTCTATAGCAACACAATAACTGCACTTCACAAGCTAGCAGATATCACACAGACTTTTTCAAATGACATAAAAATGCAATTTGGAATTGAAAAATGTAAAACTTACTCCATAGAACAACAATCAGTTACATCCCAGCCGTATACTCTTAACACAGGAGACAAAATTGACCCAATGGAACCAGAAACTTACTATAAATACCTTGGATTTGAACAAAATCACCAGATTCCCCACAATAAAACTAAATTTGATATCAAAAGTAAATTCCAACAAAGATTGAACACTATTCTTAAATCACAGTTGAATGGGAAAAATCTCATAAAAGCAATTAACACATTTGCAGTCCCGGTTCTTACGTACACCTTTGGTATTATTAACTGGTCCCAAACCGATCTAATGAAACTTCAACGAACCATAAACACTTCTTTAACTACACACCGCAAGCATCACCCAAGATCTTGCGTCCAAAGACTCACACTGCCTAGAGAACACGGAGGACGGGGAATCATAGACATCATTAACCTACACAACAAACAAATCACAACTATGAGAAATTTCTTCACAAAACGCCTACAGCAATCACCATTACACAAAATAATAGCTGAATCCGATAAAAAACTCACTCCCTTAAATTTATCTAATCCTAATTTGCAAAAAAATGAAAGGATAACAAAGCCTGAAGATAAATTCGCCGCATGGGAGCTGAAGTCTCTTCATGGTCGTCACTATCACGATCTGCAACAGTCACATGTCGACAAAGAAGCGTCGAACGCGTGGCTACGCAGTGGTGAGATCTTCCCTGAGACCGAAGCTTTCATGCTGGCAATCCAAGATCAGGTTATAGACACAAGAAACTACCAAAAGTATATAATTAAACGTCCTGATATCAACGACAGCTGTAGAAGATGTAGTAGTAATCCTGAAACCATACAACACATAACGGGAGCATGCAAAGCAATAGTACAAACCGACTATAAACATCGACACGATCAAGTGGCCGCAGGTATTCACCAACTGCTGGCCTACAAATACAAACTCATAACTGACAAAAAACCTTATTACAAATACAAACCGGAATCCGTACTTGAAAATCAGTATGTTAAGTTATACTGGGATAGAACCATAATTACTGACAAAACCATCCATTACAATAGGCCGGATATCACCATTCTTGATAAAGACAAAAAAGAAGTTTTTCTAATAGACATAGCAATCTGCAACACTCATAACTTACAGACAACACATACAGAAAAAATGGCTAAATACACAGACCTAACAATTGAAATAAAAACACAATGGCGCATAAATAACATCCGGACAATACCAATAATTATCTCTACTACAGGTGTCATTCCCAAAACACTCATCACAAGCCTTGAATTACTCGACATCCATAAATCTGCATTCAAACTCTTACAAAAAGCAGTCATTTTAAACACTTGTAGAATTGTTAGAAAATTTCTAAACCTCTAAAAACACTTGGCTTTGGCCCGTGTCTTTGTATAACCTCCGTAATTGGAGAGAACACAAAAGTGTAACTTAAAAATAATAATAATAATAATAATAAACGTTTATTGCAGGCAAATAACCCATATAAAAAACATACAATTTTAAAGAAGAACAAATAGTAACTTAAACACTCTTACATTATTAAATCTAATTATCTAACTATCACTTTAAATACTATTTGCGATTTTTATTCCGGTGGACAGCAATCCAAGATCTATATATAGGACTGTATAAATCCTCGGACATGGTACGTATTATGCTGTTGTTCGATGCGCGTATCCTGTCCCAAAAGGATGCGATCCGCGCCCGAACAACAGCAAAGAAATCAGGAACCCGTGCATCCGCGAACATGGCCGAGGCGCTGCAAAATCTCGGTTTTTTCATAAGGATCCGAAATGCATCATTATATTGGATCCTTATGGTACTATATGCTGCTCTAGTGTACCCCGTCCAAAGCTGACATGTATATAGGCACATACAGTAAGCCCTGAACAGGGTCAGCTTAACTTCATCCGAACATTTTGCAAAACGTCGCCCGAGCATGTTACACCTGATGGACAAGCTCCTTCTCTCCCGCTCCATGTCAAGGTTGTCCGTCATGTCTTCCGTCATCATGTGGCCAAGATATTTGAACTGCCCAACCACCTTCACTGGTAACCCCGTCAGGAAAACATCTGGTACCGTCGCCGGACCTCTTCCATTTCGGAATACTAAAAGTTCTGTTTTAGCTACGTTGTATTTTAGACCGTGTTTAGTAGCATAACGCTCACATACTGCTAACAACTTTCTTAATCCATTAACCGATGGGCTGAGAAGCACCATGTCGTCCGCGTAGCTAATGTTGTTTACACACAGATCGCCAATATGACATCCGACTCTGGTGCTTCTCAACTCCTCGATCAGGTCGTTTATATAAAAATTAAAGAAGTCCGGCGAGGTCAGCCCCCCTTGACGAACTCCGCAGTCCAGTCTATACTCACTGGAAGTCGTGTCGCCCCATCTTACAAGGTTGGTTTGGTTTCCGTACCAGTATTTAAATATGTTTATGACTGATTCCGGAACCGGAGTCGCAGAGAGCTTGCTCCAGAGAAGATTATAATTGACCAGGTCAAAAGCGCGACTCAGGTCCAGGAAACAGGCATAAACTGAAGTTTCACGGGTCAAGTAGTAATTTACAGTTTGTTTTAAGCTGAATATAGCTAAATCTGTTGATAGACCGCGTCGGAAACCAAACTGTGCATCATCAATTTTCAAATTTTTTACCAGTAAAGGCTGCAATAGCCGTTCAAATATCTTACCCATTACAGTACCTAGAGATATAGGCCGGTAGTTAGCAGCACTACTTAGATTACCGGTTTTATTTTTCGCTATTGGCACAACAATAGTTTTCATAAAACTGTCGGGTAAATAATTGAACTTGAGAAACAAATTAAATAATTCACCCATTTTCGTGTACAATAACTCTCCAGCATTAAGAATGTGTTCGAGACTCAAACCATCGTGCCCAGGCGACTTTCCACGCTTCATTTTGCTAGCAGCGGTGGCGACATCCTCGGCGGTGAATTGAACAACATTCACGCCGCAAATATCGGCTCCGGTTGACGTTTCAAACACATTCTCTTCCATCTCTGATTGAACCTTAAAACGCTTGGAAAACATATCAGCAATTTCTCTAGGGCTGTGCAAGCCGTCAACCGCCACTGGCAAGGATTTACTTTGGTTTAGGTTTTTTGTGGAATTCCAAAATTTTACAAAGTTTTTATTATGTCTGTGAGAAGCCAGTACATCCATTTTAATTTGCAGCTCATTGGCTTGACACCATTTTAATTTATTTTTAAACTCTTTACGAGACTTGTACATATTTGTATAAATCTCACCAGTGGACGGCCTCCCCGCGAGAACCCAGCAGTTAAAATAGATCCTTGCATTTTCATGACTAGCTTTCACATGATAGTTCCACCCTATAACTTGCTTTCTTTTGTGCTGTCCACCGGAACAAGAAGCAGTGGTGTTCTTAGCTGACCTCTGCAAAATATTCACTAGCTTCAAATACAAATTATTTATAAAATATCTATGTTCTTCAATTTTAATACAGTTATTATTATTATCACAGTCAAGACAGTTAATATCAGTATTTACATCACTTAACATTCTATTACATTGCTCGGTATATATTTTTATTTGACTAGAATTTCGAGTTCCCCAAATTATTCCCCTCAAAGGGTTAACAACATCTTCACTTAAATGTTTACTTTTACACGCCTCACCGATAGAACATTTTACAACTAACGGAAAGTGATCCGACCACTGGACGTCGTGCATAATGTTTATACAATCAACCGTCTCGAATGCAGCTTGTGTCGCAAGACAATGGTCTAACCAACTGCACGTACCGTGAGCCTCACTAAGATACGTGTAGGTATCACTGTTTTGACCAAGTTTAATCAAGTCAACCCAGGCCCATGTCTGTTCAGCACAGAAATCCTTAAGTTCAATCCCAAAGGTGGATCCCGGCTGAGAATTGAAGTCTCCTACTATATAAGCCACTGGTATTTGACATTCTTCCACTATAGAACAAATACTTGCAAGTATATCTGTAAATTCAGGAATATTTTCGACATGATCTTGTGGCATGTATACACAAAACACCAAAAAAGATTTCATATCAACAGTAACCTGGATAGCTGCAAGTCGATCGCTGATACAATCAATAACTGTTACCTGATCAAACTTCGACCTCCTCCATAAAATCGTCAATCCACCCCAAGGGCGGCCTCGAACCACGCCCCGACTGGTATCAATTGAAGATTTAGAAAAACAATCAAAGCTATTATCGGCAGTGTTAAAAAAATCAGTTTCATGAGGAAATAACCAGGTTTCCTGTAAACAAACAATATCCATACTTTTACATAATGTTTTTACATGTTGTATACTTCTCTTAGCCGACTTACAGTTAAATGATACAATTGAGAAATTTGTGTTGTAACTATCCATACTGGTTTTGTAGGTTACGGTTATTTATCGGGCGCGAATATTCACGGTATCTTCTAAACTTGACTCCAGTCGGCCAAAATGTATCGCTTAGAAAAACTTCTAATTTATTTCGGGGTATTGTAATTTTAAACGAATTAAAATCAGTTTCCTTTTGTTGCTTCAATAGTTGCACATCATTACATTCTTGTCCCATATCTGTCACGTGTCCTTTAATATTCTCGACTGTAGTCGATTTCGTCAACCTTGATATATATATGGGATATAGTTGCTCCACCACCTGTATTTTGCTCGGCCCAGTTGCTGTTCCACACTTATTTAGCTTTGATTTTCGTTTTTTATTCATTACTACCGAAAATTCATTATCGACCTTATTCTTATGTGCTGCAGGGCTCACATCGCGCGATCGATTATTATTAGATGCCATTATGTCCCGATAGGATGGTGTGTAAATAATACCCGGCGACCTTGACCGTGAACGCTCCGAGGCGTTAGGTACGGATGCAACTGGTTTTTTCTTATCAGTGCATACCTTAGACAGCTGTTTTACCGGTGTTGTAACAATTTTATTGGAATCTTTACTGTTTGTTGTTATGATCTGTTGTTGTAGGTTACTTGATCGTGACGAACAATTATCCATCTTAACAATAGAAATTCGCAAACTAGCCAATTCTGAGCTAATTTTTGTCTGGAAGTCAGTCATTTCGGCCTTCGTGGTTGTCATCATTTGTATATTTTGTAGCTCAGCCTTGAGCCCGGCCACATCTTTGAGTAATCGCGAAACGTCAACGTGGTCAAAACCAACAGCGGGTAAACGGTTTAGGTTTCTCGCCACGAAAATCGGTTGTACTGATGGATCACTTTCTTTTAATAGTTTTATGACGTCTTTCACATTCTTCTTGCTTTTATCTTCACCTTTACGGCCTATATTTCTGCTGCTTGTGCCAGGCAACGCCTTCACTAAGACCAATTTTCCCGTTTCTATTTCACTGTCCGAAAAGTTACTAACACATATTTGTGTAATACTTATCTCATCCAATACGTCAATTTTGTTCTGAACAAATGTTAGAAACTCGTCAATTATTATTTCTGGCGGTTTCGCCATTGTTAAAATCTATCACCACATTGAACTAACGAAATTGAAATAAACAGTTGATTTACGACCACATGCGACAAGTGATGCCGAGAGACTGTAATGGCCCCTCAAAGTTGTTTTTTTGGTTTTCTTTGTATGTACTAGTGGCGCCATTTCCTACAGCGGCCAAACATTCGTTAGCACTTTTATGAAACATTATTTTTACTTAAAGGTACCTGTGTAATCAGATTTGCTGCAAACTATATCGGAGCTGAGTTATGGCCCCTCAAAGTTTTTTTTTTGGTTTTCTTTTTATGTACTAGTGGCGCCATTTCCTACAGCGGCCAAACATTCGTTAGCACTTTTATGAAACATTATTTTTACCTTAGGGTACCTGTGTAATCAGATTTGCTCCAAACTATATCGGAGCTGAGTAATGGCCCCTCAAAGTATTTTTTTTGGTTTTCTTTTAGGGCCCATAACTCAGCTCCGATATAGTTTGCAACAAATCTGATTACACTGGTACCTTAAGGTAAAAATAATGTTTCATAAAAGTGCTAACGGATGTTTGGCCGCTGTAGGAAATGGCGCCACTAGTCCATACAAAGAAAACAAAAAAAAAACTTTAAGTGGCCATAACTCAGCTCCGATATAGTTTGCAACAAATCTGATTACACAGGTACCTTAAGGTAAAAATAATGTTACATAAAAGTGCTAACGGATGTTTGGCCGCTATAGGGAATGGCGCCACTAGTACATACAAAGAAAACCAAAAGAAAAACTTTGAGGGGCCATAACTCAGCTCCGATATAGTTTGCAACAAATCTGATTACACAGGTACCTTAAGGTAAAAATAATGTTTCATAAAAGTGCTAACGGATGTTTGGCCGCTGTAGGAAATGGCGCCACTAGTACATACAAAGAAAACCAAAAAAAAAACTTTGAGTGGCCATAACTTAGCTCCGATATAGTTTGCAACAAATCTGATTACACAGGTACCTTAAGGTAAAAATTATGTTTCATAAAAGTGCTAATGGATGTTTGGCCGCTGTAGGAAATGGCGCCACTAGTCCATATAAAGAAAACCAAAAAAAAAACTTTAAGTGGCCATAACTCAGCTCCGATATAGTTTGCAACAAATCTGATTACACAGGTACCTTACGGTAAAAATAATGTTTCACAAAAGTGCTAATGGATGTTTGGCCTCTGTAGGAAATGGCGCCACTAGTCCATACAAAGAAAACCAAAAAAAAAACTTTAAGTGGCCATAACTCAGCTCCGATATAGTTTGCAACAAATCTGATTACACAGGTACCTTAGGGTAAAAATAATGTTTCATAAAAGTGCTAATGGATGTTTGGCCGCTGTAGGAAATGGCGCCACTAGTCCATACAAAGAAAACCAAAAAAAAAACTTTAAGTGGCCATAACTCAGCTCCGATATAGTTTGCAACAAATCTGATTACACAGGTACCTTAGGGTAAAAATAATGTTTCGCAAAAGTGCTAACGGATGTTTGGCCGCTATAGGAAATGGCGCCACTAGTACATACAAAGAAAACCAAAAAAAAAAACTTTGAGGGGCCATAACTCAGCTCCGATATTACTTACAGCAAATCTGATTGCACAGATAGCATCAGGGTATTTTATTGTTACAAGAAAGTGATAACAGATCGATGGCCGCTAAAATAAAAAAACGACGCCACTTGCCCATACAAAAAATCAAAAAAATAAATAACTTTGACAGGCTATAACTCAGCTCCGATATGACTTAGAGCAAATCCGATTGCACAGATAGCATCGGGGTATTTTATTGTTACAAGAAAATGATAACAGATCTCTGGCCGCTAAAAAAAAAAACGACGCCACGGGCCCATACAAAAGTACCCAAACCCCTTTAGGTAGATATCGATCCTGGATCGAATCCTCTATATATGGTATACCTTCCGATTCCGGATTCGGATTCGGGATCCCGGGATCCCGGTTATATTTTAGTCCCGAAAATCTCGGGATTAATTTAAATGAATCCCGGGACTTAAGGGATCGAGATTTTATTTAAAAAAAAAAAATGTGCGTGTAGGAACCAGGGATGTAACGGAGGTCATCTTATCGGAACCGAAGTCGGAGTCGGAGTTTTTAAATTTGATTTATCGGAGTCGGAACCGGAGTCGGAACCGAAGTCGGAGGCATAGGCTGGATCAGAAGTTATATTTTTGCAAGAGAGATATTTTTATTGGGGACAAATAAAACATTATTTTGTCAAACACGTGGAGACGATAAACATTGCCGGGCAAATTTGTTGGGATTTTGTATATCTATTTACTTTCCGCCACAATTATCTTAAATATTTATACACCTTACCTCCGATTAAAACCTCCGATATAAAAGTTTCAGAACCGGAGTCGGAACCGAAGGTGTAATAATAATCGGAAGTTCCGACTTAACGGAGTCGGAGTCGGAGCTCCGTAACATCCCTGGTAGGAACCATCTTATTTACACGGCTCATTTCATTTGTTTTGTCATGGACTGGAAACGGATTATGCGTAAAACTGTGTAAAAAATCTCGCTTCATGCCGTGTAAGTTTTGATTTCTTCTTCACTCATTTTGTGCAACAACCGCCGCCTTTATGAAGATTTGAAACTTAAATACTCGTATTCTATGTTCGAGCAAAAAAAAAAAAATTAATAAAAGATTGATTTCGATATGTTTTACTAAATATATTTTTGGCTGACTTCAAAAAAAGGAGTGTATCGTTATTTTGAAGTGAACACTTCTTTTGGCGCACCGCATATAGGTTTTGTCATGGGCTGTGAATTGAGTTCAAGCGTCACGTTTGTAAATAGAAGAAATTTTTGGGTAAACTCGGATAATCTAGATGGCCATGGTTATGGTCACGCCCTCCGGTTTTACCAGCGTAGTTTGCAAAATGAGCTTTCAAATTCTGAGTTATTAGTTTTCCCTTCTATCGGCAGTTCTTATGACTGCAAATTTTTTTTTGTAGATATGTACGGTACGCGATGGCTCCGCCAATTGTGAATCAATTTTGATGGTTCTTTTTTCTTTGGTAAATCAGTTAAGAGGTGGTCCCATATAAATTTTATAGATATAGGTGTGAGGATTTTTGCAATATGAACCAAAACCTAAAATGGACTTTTATTTATCTACACGATTTAAGTGTAATGGCTTCTTTTGAAATTTGGTCGAGTGTCCGAATTTAATTTCAAATTGAAGTCGGTTTTTGTTCGGAGAAAATATATTACCTATTGTTACCACTTTCCATTAGGTACTAATACAATCCCGGGACTACCCAGGATCCCGGGATTAACTGTAGACAATCCTGATATCCCGGGATCAGAAAAATCGCCCGGGATCGAATCCTCTGACCATTATAGTAGCAGCTAGCCCAGACTTCACACAGGTAACTCGGAACTTAGGAATAGAACAAACATTTAACTTTTTCAATGTTAGAAGCCCTTGTTTTAGTAGAGATAATATACTATTAGATGTTGTGGTAATTCAGGATAATTGATTTATTTTGTACTTCATGAAAAATATTGCTATATTATTCACACAATTTTTTATCCTATTCTTCAGAGTGGCACCTCTGCGAAATCATAATTAATTTGGATGAATAAAACAATCAAAATTATTACACTAGAAATGTAGTGATAAATTCAAGTTGCATAATTGGAATTGCAAAAGGGTTAAATCAGAGGTGAAAATTTGTATGAATAATCTATATTTAGAGCTTAGTACTTCATATCTACACAATGGACCTACTTTTTACTAAAAGCATCATTCAATCTCATTAGAATGGGACGGGATCTGTATAGGATAGTGTAAGTTAATGGGAGTTTGATGCAATTTCCACTCCAGAAAACAAGAGTTGCAATGTCAGTGGGAGAATGAACAGAAATTGAAGCGTAGGGACTGGTAACGGAGAAAAAAATTGGCAGTCATGGAGACTGCCGATAGAACTGAAAATTAAAAACTCAGTACTTGACAGCACACTTTGGAAACTACGCAGGTGAAACCGGAGGGCGCTTTTAGTTTGGAATAAATCTTTAAACAATTGTCCTCTAAATAACCCTTCTCTCAAGTCATGGCCATTGGCTATCTAGACAATGTGCAATGGTAACCATGGTAACACGCCATGGCCAATTAAAAATGTTTACGCATTTCTGGCCATGGTTTCAAGTTCACCGGAAGATTTCTTTAATTCCTAAGCATGATGTTTGACCTCAATTCACGGCCCACGAAAAATCTGTATGTGGTGCGCCAAAGGAAGTTTTAATTTCAAAAACTAAGGAATGCGTATCCGCAGGCAAAATCGTTAAATAGTAGCTATCGTTAGTAAACGGTCAGTAAATAAACTGTCCATTATGTACCTACTTGTACCTATATTTCATGGAAAAAATTGTAACAAATAACTGGTCACACTTTTTTGTTTGTTTTGTTACATAGGTAGGTTATGTTTACATTTTACATATTTTGTACTAGATGCAGCCGTTATTGCATAAATTTAATTCAAGTTAATATCTAGAATGCATCATTATCAATTTTTATCAAGTGGGCATTTGAAAATATTGTCTACTTACGAGTAAAATGAGATTGCATTGATTTTTCTTCAATTTCACATTTCACTGCGGCTATTGTAGCTTAAAACTCTGCACCACACATTGTTGATATACAAAAAGCACACACCTTTTAAAAGACTTGTCTTACACAAACCTTGTCTTAAATCTGCTTATAATAAAGATATATGAATTAAATAATTAAAAACCAGATTCCGAGCTTTGAATAGGTTTTTGTTTGGCTGTCCTGCGTCAAATTTGTACCTTAGCCGGAGAAAAAACCCGGCCACGGTGATAAGGACGCAAAATCAGTATCTCTTTCTCTTTTTGTGTTAGGTGGTGTGATAGGTAGGTAATTAGACTCTCATTTCCGCAAGTTGTGACGTCACTTATTGTGACCCCTGTTCTTAAGTTATGATTCCATTATAATTAAATCGTTTTAAATAAATATTCAAGGGTGAAAAAAATTAAGGGATGACAGCCGCGTGCGGCTGTTTGTTCCCAGTCCGGCGCTTCTACCGCCTAACGAAAAACGCTTTGACGCTTTGATGCTTTGATATTGCTGTCTCTTTTCTTCTCGCTTGAAATGAAAGAGACGGCAATGCCAAAGCGTCAAAGCATCAAAGCGTTTTTCGTTAGGCGGTAGACCCCCCGAGATTATCGGGGTTAAATGACGGCACGTAGGTGTACCTATAATAGTAACATTAAATAGGTACCTAATTTATTTGCAACGTGCAAATTTAGGGTATCTTTAAATCACTATATCCACGTTGGAGCAGATTTGCGTTTTAACCATTTTTGTAGTTATCAAACAAGTGACTAAGAAGTGCGTTTGTTCACGTAAGTAGTACTTTTAATTCTTCATGTAGAGATGTTTTCCTTGCTTCCAAAGTTTTGAGAACATGTAAGTAATTACTAATAGAATAAACAATTAAACATTCCATTAAACGACGTCACCTCACAACGTCACAACCTATTTCAGATAAAATATAATTGTGTTGCAAGTGTTGTGTCCAAGTACGATCATATAAGTACGATAATATCTTGCAGAAGATGCATCAGAGTACGACCAACGACCATATATCTTATCTTAGCTTGTAAACCGAAATTGTGAAGGAAACTTGAACCGTGACAGCGCTAGAGTAAAATAGATTCAGCAGACATAAATCTCCTGAACAAGACCTGGCCTTTAAGATACATTTGTCTATTAATAAACTAGGTATAACACGTGAGTGAGTTAATTGCATTCGACATAATTATAAGACAATGGAAGTAATTTTTCCTTTTGAGATAAAGTAACAGGTTGAGTGAGACGTGCGGTTGATAAGTAACCTGGGTAGCGATTCTGAAACCATTCGGTTGCATCCGACACGGAATCTCATCTCTCGGTCTTTGTCATGCTAAACAGATAAGACAAAGACCGAGAGATGAGATTCCGTGTCGGATGCAACCGAATGGTTTCAGAATCGCTACCCTGGTCTTAACTATCGGTAATAATATGTTTGCACTTGACCGTGATCTCGCGACCATGCGGTCTACGACAGAGAGTGCTTACCGAGAAGAAACCTAGGTACCTATTCAATTTCGACTTGAAGACACCCAGAACATATAGAACAACCTTTGACAGGTTGGGTATTAACCTATTCTAAAGTTGAGATACTTTCATTAGTAAAGTGAATTCAAACGTCTTCGTGCGAGCTTTCGGAAAGTCCATCATGAAACGATGACGCATTTTCAAGCTACGAGAAGAAATAGTATTGGTATGATAATGTCTATAACGGCATAGTTACAAATATTTGAACATGAAGAGTCTAAATTACCGCCTTACACTGCACAGCGCTCGTCATAATCACTACATAGTATAAAACAAAGTCACTTCGCACGTCCGTCTGCCCGTACCTATGTATGCTTAAATCTTTAAAACCACCTGACAGATTTTGATGCGGGTTTTTTTAATACATAGAGTGACTCAAGAGGAAGGTTTATATGTAAACTTAAGACGTGTATAGGTAAAATAGCAGAGAAACACTGATAATAATTTTAAAGGTTTCTAATGTAATGTCACAAATAAACACATTTTTTGCGCTTACAATACAAACGCTGGCTGAAGCCCTATGAGCTAGATCAAAATAACGTAAAGCAGTATTGTACCCCTTTAAAAGGTCTACAAAAAATCTGCAATAGTATATGTCTATCTCTTAGGAATAACCCACAATAACCATTTTTATTAGTATATCTAGTATCAGCATTGCATCCGTGCGAAGCCGGGGCGAATCGCTAGTTAGAGATAAAAAAATGTTTTGCCTATATTTCAATTTTTAATGGAAACATTGCCAAATCAGAAAACAGTATTTTTGACTTTACTTAGGCGTGGTGATTTACTTACTGGCGCAGGTGCGGTAGGTACTGTCCCAGGCAGACTTTGTGATGGAACCTACCACTAAATTTGGAGGAGAGTTCTTGCAATATAGGTACATTTTTTGACCTTACATGAAATGTAGGCATGTAGGTACTTACTGTATTTAATTAAATGGATGAATATACCGAAGAGTGTTAAACACTAATCGCAGTCTTACAAAACCAGACTTAAATTCAAAATTGTAGATTTGACTTCGTTTTATACCATTAATGTATATTACTGGAGTCTATCTAGGCTGGGCATTCTACCAAACTCTGACAAAAGCTTTACAGTAACATAAATACCTATTTAATTCATATATCGCGTAAATCTTTACGCGCTGTTTTTTATTAAATAAATAAAATAGAAAAAAAACAGATTAACGATTAAATTCCTAACAATTTTAATTTTGAGGTATGAAGTAGAACGCGCTATGTTTAAAATACACTAATTACGTGATATTAAATTTTTATCGACGTTACTTTTCTATTTCGAAACTTGTTAGAAAACTGTTACAGTTATAATATTAATTTATTGCTAGATTAAAATATTGACATTGTACAAATACAACACTAGTTTCACAACAAATCCGTGTCTTCTCTAGATATAAAAACTTTATATCTGTGTTGTTTAAGTAGTGCAGCGGGGCTTATTAACTTGTACCCAGATATTGCGTAACAACAGGTGCTTAAGTTTACCAGAACACGGAGCCTCGTCTGCACTTAATTAACTTACTAAAATGTACACATTAAAAAGTAGAGAGTGCAAATTGTTAAACCATTTTAACACACAGAAACTATTCCGATTTTATGATAGTCGAATTGTCTGTCGAATTCACAATGCATTGGAATTTTCACGAATACCGAATCGAAATCACAGAAGACCATAAAAAATTCAGCCGGAAAGGTTCAACGATTCCATGTCTATTATATGAAGCGCTGGTGAATGACCGATCTACATAGCGAGGCTATGATTTAGGACGTCGAATAGTTTCCTCTATGATGGGAGTCTAGATATGTTGAATCCTCATCGAGTTTCAAGGGCCGTTTGCTCGGGCCTCTCCTATCTGTCTTATAGCTCTACAGCTATACACAGTAGTAAAATAAGCAGTTCTTTCGATTCTAGTCGATTTTTGTCGATACTTTTTCCTGGGCAAGTATCGTTCTAAGGAAATCGAATGCGGCTCAAAATTAGGTTTGTTTACTCGGAAAATTGAGGGCACACGCTGAAATAGTTTCGGTAAAAGAGGTTTGTGCAAGTTTACAAAAAGTACAAAGTTTTACGATTTAAAAGTAATGAAATACAATATTTGTAACGCTGTCTAACTATACAAAATTTTACGAAAATAATTTGCTTGCATTATAAATTACTAGCGGCCCGTTCCGGCTTCGCTCGGACCATAATCTAGATTATTGGGGGTGAACAACCCTTATCACTTAGGGGTATGAAAAATAGCTAGTAGCCGATTCTCAGACCTACTGAATATTTGCATATAAAATTTGGTAAAAATCAGTAGAGCCGTTTCGGAGGAGTAAGGAAACAAACACTGTGACACGAGAATTTTATATATAAGATTTAATTTTAAAAACGTTTGTAACATTACTTTTACAAATAAAGTGACGATACAGGACTTATTTTTACACCAAAAATAAGCGGATATAAATGTTATGGAACAATCAATTAACCCGACATAGCATTTTTGGTTTAATTGTACGTCCCACCATCACGTGGTGCCTAACGTAACCATTTCAGACCCACGGTACCCTTGGCCATACCCCCGGTGGTATCGTGGGTTTTTAAAAGTTAAACGGTACCATCAAGTATATGACCCTAGTGATGTGTTGACCTATATATCTCTCGCATAATAACTAATAAATAAATAAATATTGGTGGACAATTCACACACAACACCATCTGACCCCAAACTAAGCAAAGCTTGTATGATGGCGGCCAGATAGCTGATATTAATACTTACATAATTTTAAATATATACTTATTATACATAGAAACACCCAGACACAGTGCAAACATTTGAATTCATCACACAAATATTTGCACTGGGTGGGGATCGAACCCACGACCCTCGGCTTCGCAGGCAGAGCTACTACCAACTAAGCCACGAGGGCAGTCATAATTAATCAACTAGTTAATTAGGTAAACAATAGAAAATGCATATTCCAATAATGAATGCAAGTAAGTACCATAACCCATCGAACAACTATACGACGAGAAAAAGAAAGCATTTAAAAATTCTGGACTGAATTTTGTGAATGGGGAATATCCTCGATATGAAAGCGTAAAGCACTTCCTTCAAGATGCGCGAAACAAGTCAGCACAAGTTTCCAAAACTGTATTTCGGAATTTGAAAGAAATTGAAGTGCCCATTAAATATCATAATTTAATTTTAGCCGATTATTATTGCGATGAAGAAAACAAACAAACCCGGATCATTGCTTTTTGCTCAAAGGAGTCTCGATTAATAATTCCGAATATAAAATAATACTTTTTTGATGGTACTTTTTACTGTTGCCCAAAACCCTTTGCACAATTATATAACATTCACGGTGACATAGGGAGTGGTGTGGAAACAATTAAATTAAGACCCTTAATCTTCGCACTAATGTCGGATCGAACTGAAATAAAGTGGCCAAGTGCGAGTTGGAGTCGCCCATGAAGGGTTCCGTTGCAGCAAGTAACAAAATATACATAGTACACATAGTTCTTGTAGTTCGTTGTAACTTTGATCGAAGTTTCAATAATAGTGTATTTATGACGTACTAAAAAAAAACTACTTTTTTTTTTTTTTTTTTTTTTTTTTTTTAAATTGCTACTCCACAGACTCCGGGGTCCGTGACTTTTGTCATTTAAAATCTTATTTATATTTACATGTTTCTTGGATAATCAGAAGAAGAGGAAAATAAGGGGGGAGTTGGGAACATTTTAAACCTAATACTAGTTAGTGCTCGTCTGTTGAGCCGATCACTACCGGTTGGGATTCCGCTAGTAATCGCAGCCAACGCTCGCCGCACGAACCGACCGATGGCGTCGTCGGTGTCGTCAGCGTAGTACGTGAAGGTCCCCGTGTGCCGTGAGATTGCAACAACCGCATGGGGCACGCTCTCGTGCAGCTTCATGTTTGCCTTTGTTTTTATTGCGATTACCGACTCATATGTCAGTCCCTGAGCTTCATGGATGGTGAGGATACGTGACCCTGTGCCTGACCCATAACCCTGGTTTGTCAGGGTCTCTTTCTCCTCTTGAGTGTGAACTAAGAAGAGGGTGTTTGGTAGGGTGTTGGGTATTTGCGCTCCCTTGTACCTTTTCTGCTCTAGGGACTTTATACGGGATGCTGAGGAGTACATACCTGAGTATATTTCCCTCAGCGCATATGCGACATCCATCGGATTGCGATGTGTGCAGAGCAACTCCTGGCTGATCTTTGTTACCAGGTTTGGGCGGTGATACCTCATTTCGAAGAGATTTTCCCTGTCGATATAAGGCAACTGATTGACGTCTCCGATGAGGACAATTTCACCAACATCAGACAGCCTTGAAGCCATCACAATGGCTCCAAAATGGTTCATGAGAGCTTCGTCCACCATGAGGCGACTGAAACTTTCTCTTCCGAAACCATTTACCAGAGCAGAAGCCATGGTTCGCACTCTGGTTTTGACCAGGTTTCCGATACGGTGCGATAGCTTTTCTCTTAGATCTTTTGCTGCCTCAGTTGTTGTAGTGATGATAGCGTCCTTGTCCACATCAAAGTGTCTAATTACCCATGTTGTCTTTCCACATCCTGGAACTCCGTTGACCCACTGTATTCGCGGTACCTCCCAGTTTTCCCAACCCGCTTTGACGTTTGAGTTCCCTTCGATGGTTTTGGCCATCTCAAGGATCCTATCGTCCAGCATAATCTTGGTGCATCGGGCGGTAACTACAATTGGGTCGTTTGGTGGTGTCGCATAAACTGGCATTCCCGCGCGCTCTGTCTCTTTCTCGTTCAGTGTCACGAAGCCATTTTCTACACTGTAAGCTGCCATATACTTTCCTGTCATGGTTCCCTTGATGACCCGGGAAGTGACATTATTGTAAATGGCTGCTTCGGCCTCCTCGAGTTTCGCCTTTAAGAGGCTTTCACTTCCTAGCCTATAGGACTGCATGATGTTTTCGCAGGTCTTGAGGTTGACTTGTCTTGTCGCTCTCAGTGTGGCTAGGAATTCGATGAAGGCGTTACGTGCATGACTCCGCGGCTCCGAAGCCATGACATAGCGGGGCGGTTCAACCTGTCCCATGTCGGCTCTCGTTCGGCTCGTTTGTTGCTGTGAAGTTACGTTGGGGGTCCTTGACGTCAAAAAAAACTACTCATCAGATCGAGTTCAAACTAATTTTCGTTGGTAGTTTACATGGTATTGTACATCATATATTTTTTTTAGATTTTTCATTCTCTTACTTTAGAAGTTAGAGGGGGGGGGACACACATTTTACCACTTTGAAAGTGTCTCTCGCGCAAATTATTCAGTGTAGACGAAAATTATATTAGAAACCTCAACATCATTTTTGAAGACCTATCGATAGACACCCCACATGTGTAGGATTGATGAAAAAAAAATTTTTGAGTTTCATTTCTCAGTATGGGGGGCAACCCTAATTTTTCTTTTTTTTTAATTTTTTTGTTCAAATCTTAATGCGGTTCACAGAATACATCTACTTACTAAGTTTCAACAGTGTAGTTCTCATAGTTTCGGCAAAAAGTGGCTGTGACATACGGACGGACAGACAGACAGACAGACAGACAGACAGACAGACAGACATGACGAATCTATAAGGGTTCCGTTTTTACGTTTTACGGAACCCTAAAAAGTTATACGATTTTGTTCAATATGATAAAATCGCAACTTCCAGAGTGGAGTCCACATAAAGTTCACACTGACTACGAAAAAGGTGCGATGAATGCAATTTTGAATGTATGTCCAGATATTACATTACGAGGGTGCTATTATCATTGGACTCGCAACATTTGGAAGAAAGGCAAGTCGTTACGATGCACAAAAACGAAATCTGGGCGTAGAATCCTTGCATTGGCCAGTGCCTTGCCGCTTCTTCCTGAAGACAATATGCAACAGGGTATGGACTACTTAAAAGCTGAAGCCGATAACATATCAGAAGCATTTATAAATATCTTGAATCGTTCAAGATCCATAGTCCGAAAATAATTAGTGTGTTTGGTGAACGCCACCGAACAACAAACATTTTAGAAGAGTTAGAAGCCTTCCACTCAAAAATAAACAAACTTATTAATAAAAACACGGTTACGTTGATGCGATTGCTTCACGTACTAGAGCAAGTTCACACTTTGGAGATGATTCCAAAAAAAAGACGCAAAGATCAAATCGTCAACGATGATTACATAATGAGCATACAGCTCCAAATTGTAAATAAAGACATATCTGTAGGCTACGGACTAGAGAAATTGCGTTAATTACGTTGTACCTATACATTTTTTTTGTAGTGTGTGACATGTTGGTTTAGTGAAAAGCTTCAAAAAAGCTATGATTTGTTACACAAAATGTCTTTTTAGTTATTTTAGAATAATAAACATATTATAGTAATTGCCTATTTACTGTTAACACCGTGTTTTATCAGCCATGGTTGTTGCATCACAACACTAGCAGTCGATGGTACCGTTTAACTTTTAAAAACCCACGGTACCACCGGGGGTATGGCCAGGGGTACCGTGGGTCTGAAACGAACGTAACGTAGCGAGGCCCTAAAATGAAAATGTATGACGGGCCAATATACGCGGATCCTTCACATAAATCAACAAAACGATTATAAGGCTTCCGAGGAGATTCGGTTCCGTTGCCTTGCAAAGTGTGAAAGACAAATAAATCTCGCTCATTTACGTTTGAGGCGGTGCCAGCTCAGACTTGCTTTCCAGGTACTTTTTAGCAAACTTTTTGATTGCCGAAACACAAACAAGAAAGATATTCTTGGCTTTGATTAGTTCCTGTAGGTAAAAACGTAAGCCTCTAGTTGATTGCGCTCATGTATTTGGTTCTTTTCTCAGGGGATGCCCTCGAGACATCCGAGCCCGGTGTCTCCGAAAGGCGACTAACATGATTTACAGCTTGAATTTCTTTGTCCGTACTTATTCGTGCCTTTTATTTCTAACGTGGGAAATGCGTTTTTTTTAAGATTAGATATATGTTTAAAATTCTGTATAACAAGTGAATGGTACATTCATGTTACGATTTTGTTTAATAGTCCAGTCATTTAAGCTTAAATTAGGTAAGAATCGCGGAATTCGAGATACCCAGCTGTAAGTCTGTAAATACTTGTATATTGGCACCCTATAAGTTGTCTCAAAACCTACATATGGTAGGGTGGGAGCAACTATTAAATTTCAAGGTCAAAGGTCACAAAAATCGGTTTTGCGCTTTCTTTGGAAATATCTCATTTCCTATGGGTTTTTTGCTATTTGTATTTATCATCAATATTGTAGAATACAAAATTCTCTACAAATTTTGTTTGAAATTTTTTTTTATACGGTGTACCGTTTTCGACATAGAGGGCGGAGAGCGCCCAGTCACCGCATCACTTCAGGTCAACCGGTGCCTCCGGTCGATAACGAGAGATATACAGTTTTCTCAAGTTCTTCCATGATTTCGGGGTAAAAGGTTCCATATTCGTTAATGTCCCTCTGATATGGTAGAGCATTGAAACAATCTTGCCCATTACATTGGCCACAAGCTAAAGAGTATTGCCAGCCCGCATCCGCATCGCGAACCACAACCACTCTTGCAATTGCAGAAAATTTGGATGAACTAGCTGCACTTGGAGGACATTGGAGGAAGAAAATTGTTCGGCCCAGAGATTATTAGAGAGTGGAACTCAAACCTTATTAGCAGTCTATCATGCTCCAAAATCTGTGAAAAGTCTCGATCATCTGCGTTATATGCATTACTTCAAGTCTATAAAACTTAATAAACCTGTGCAGCTGTCAAATATTCCACCAACAGTGCAGCTGCTCATCAACATTTCAAACGTGTACCTATATTATCAAGTGCGTACTGTGACCGCGAGCTCTCCACCCTCTATCTCGAAAACGGTTCACCGTATAAAAAAGTTTATAAAGCAAAATATGTAGGGAATTTTGTATTCTACAATATTGATCATACATACATATAGCAAAAACCCATAGGAAATGAAATATTTACAACAAAAGCGCAAAAAACCGATTTTCCTGAACTTTGACATTGTAATTTAACAGTTGCTCACACGCTACCATATGTAGGTTTTGAGACAACTTTTAGGGTGTCAATATATGTATCAAGTATTTACAGACTTATAGCTGGGTATCTCAAATTCCGAGGTGAACTTACAAAAAGTAGCCAAGTGCGAGTTGGACTCGCCCATGAAGGGTTCCGTTCCAGCAAGTAACATAATATACATAGTACACATAGTTCTTGTACGAGGGTCGTAGTTCGTTGTAACTTTGATCGAAATTTAATAATAGTGTATTTATGCTCATCAGATCGAGTTCAAACTAATTTTCGTTGGTAGTTTTTATGGTAATGTACATCATACATTTTTTTTAGTTTTTTCATTCTCTTACTTTAGAAGTTAGAGGGGGGGGGACACACATTTTACCACTTTGGAAGCGTGTGTCGCGCAAGTTATTCAGTGTAGACAAAAATTATATTAGAAACCTCAACATCATTTTTTAAGACCTATCGATAGACACACCACACGTGTAGGTTTGATGAAAAAAAAATTTTGAGCTTCAGTTCTCAGTATGGGGGGCACCCCTAATTTTTGTTTTTTTAAAAAACTTTTGTAAAAATCTTAATGCGGTTCACAGAATACATATACTTACCAAGTTTCAACATTGTAGTTCTCATAGTTTCGGCAAAAAGTGGCTGTGACATACGGACAGACAGACAGACAGACATGACGAATCTATAAGGGTTCCGTTTTTACGTTTTACGGAACCCTAAAAATGACTGGACTATAAGATATTGATGCAGATAGCGTTATACGTCAGACATAGAAATAAGAGTTCGTGTGCCTCTAGTGCTTTTGTTATTTGTGGTTATGACCTTATAAATCTGATAAATGATAAATGATGTTATGTGGCAGGCATGTTGCTTACCATCAGGCACATGACCTGCTCGTCTCGTCACTCTATGCTATAAAAATAAAATAAAAATAAAATCTGCTTTGAGTATTTTGCACGGATGCAAGCACCGGCAAATAGAATGTCTGCAGCAGAATCACCGTACCTACAAGGCATCTTAGAAGCCTATTGTAGACTCAGACTCTCATTTTACACTTAAATCGTAGTTCAAATTTAAAATGCATTTTTGAAATATTTTCTGAATTATAAATCACCTTTGGTATACTATTTTTCGTAGATTATTTATATGAGTTTCTAATATATTTAGCACGGAGCATAAAGGATCCAGTGATATTAAACAATTTTAATAGAATTTATAAAATGTCACATACAATTTTCAGAGCATAGTGTCATCAAAATGCGCAAAATAAACAGAATAACATATTCAAATAACGAAGCAAAACCTCTATAAAACGTGGACAGGATTTCACCTGCGCATTACAGGGTGGAATTGAGTTTTCGATCGGAATTACATTTACCGCTCAACCTAAAAACATAGAGACCCTCATCTAATCCTAATTTGTAGGCGGACCTCCGGCGGGAGGTGACCGGATCGGCTCGAGAGGTCCTGGACGACACTCTTAACTTGCCCCACGCATAGACATGCAAATAACAGGACTCACTTTCTCAAATTATTCTGCCGGCACCTTGAATAATTACAACATTAGCTACGCTTCACCGCGTTAGCTTACTATGCTATGAGATTGAAGATTTATTTGGAATTAAAGTACCCTGTGACTGTGTGTTATTCTGACGTTTACAAAATGTACCTACGTTATAGTAACAATTTAATGGAATCCATTCAATGATTTTTGTGTATGACAGCGAAACAAACATCTATCCAACTATCCATATTTAGAGGTATAATGAGTATTTTCTTTACAAACTTTCATGTTTCTAGTATTAGGATGATGATCAGTATACCTACTTATTTAGTTCATGTAATACAGAGTCACAGATCCAACAAGACATGCGCCTGATGGCACATTTATTTATCTAAAATTTCATTTAAAAATGTATCAGAAGCTATACTAATGCAAAGTGACTCTGATGGCGATGTTTGTTTTTTTTTCTTAAATCACAATATTTTTATTGTATTTGACTGCGTGTGCATGTATGCTATGTTGAAAAATATAATCATGTGGGGTATCAATTAGGTTTTGTTGTCATGTTTTAGCAAACAAAACTTCCCAAACGTTTTCTCATATATCGCCTAAGTATAATTATAATCTAATTTCACGCAGATAGTAAGCGTTGTGTGATACATGTTCTCATTACTGATAACAAAACATTTTCGCCCGTATTTGTTTACACGTTTTCTAATTTGTTCTGGCTGTATAACTCTCGAACCATTTGTCTTGATATTTAACTTCCTTAATATCGGCGCTTTTCCCGAATTACTCGAGTCATTTATGTTGATCCTCACGGCCATTGTCTCAACTTGGGCCGGGCGGCGCCGCACCGAGCTCACGAGTTTTACAAACTTTTTGCGGGGTTTCGCACTCACCTATACCCGTGAATAATTTGCCAGGTTTTCAGCATTGTAAGATGAAGATTGGGCCTTGCGGGTTGCGTCGTAAACACGCCTCAGGGAAATACCTGACGATTCCTGGCAATTCCACACCGCTAGAAGAGCACTTATTTACTTCGCGCTGAGTAAGCGACTTTCTCATCGGCTCTACAACTCTCTTTCACCTCGAGGCTTAACTTTTTATGCGATTTCTAGGTAGAGTACTCACCCAAAATTTTCTTTAACAGCCAGGGATTCATAATCGTAATTTCACCCAAAGTTTTTTTTGGAAAGTTATAGAGGCTCGTTACTCTTTTCCTCGAAAATTTCTTGAGATTTCCGTTAAAATAGCTGCCTTTCTCGCTCAAGAAAAATTCGTTCCAAAATATTTCTGGGACGAGCACGTAATCACAGCATAATCATAACTGATAGTTATGGCCCTATGAAAAGCGATAAATCAATTCGGATTCATAAAATATCGGTAGGTACGATTTAGTGGATCTCTCGCACGCGGGCCCAACGTGGGAAATATGAAAATTGGAAATACGCGGCGATACGGCGTCAAATAAATTTCGACCCTATTTGTAAGCGACCCCCAATATCCTGGAGAGCTTGTATTCTCCACTTAACCGATTGAAGCCGATGTATGATTGAAACAACAAAAGCGCCGGGAAATAGCTGAACATTTGGTTATTTTATTGCGGGGTCAAGATTTTATCTACATTCTTATTTAGTTAGTTGTGTTATGTTTATTTTTTTTATAGCGTATTGGAACGAGGGTTTTTCTATTCTGAGTTAGAATAAAAGGTCCTTTCGTAAGGGCCCCGTTGCGGCGAGTGACCCAGATCGCTGGGGCCCGCGGCTGACCCGACGTTTTGCTCATCAGACTTTAATGCGTTTCATCCGTCCCGAATTGGTCCCAATGAAACTCAACTAATTACAATCTATTTTCTCGTTTTGTTGAGATCGAGGTTTTTGTTTATACCCCAAATAGAAAACAATGTATTCAGACCAAAAGTTAGTATAAATGCCAGCTATTTGAGACAGGACGTGAATACTTTCAAGTGGAATTGTAGTAGTTTATCTATTTAACCTGAGTATTTACAGTTATGTTCTTAGATCCTTAAATTAAATTTAGGTAATGATTTCAACTGTTCCTTTTCCAATACCTGTGTGATGCCATGCTGTTATGGGCAGGCTTGTGTGTTGCTTACCATCCGGCAGATTTCCTACTTGTCTTGTCACTTTCGACTATAAAAAAGATATTTTTGACAATGTTCCTTGCAAACAGTAAACAAACCAAACGGTATTTACATGGCGGAAATAATATAAGGACGTACCGAACGATTAGTATTCAGGGAGTCGCCAATCCAGTCTCCGGGAGGTTCACACTCGCGTTGGGGCAGGATGTGAGGTGAGTCTGTGAGTTTATTTTTATCACGCTTTGTGGAAGATTCAACACATAAGTTTACTTCTCTCTCTCGAAAATGTAGTTTACACTTCACTATTCATTTACAGTAACATTAAATATAGGATAAGAACTACTTAGATTCTCGTATATTCGGAAAAATATACTACCGCAAAAAATCTGAAGTTTCTTAAACAATGTTGTTGTTGACTTGAAAAGTGAATGACATAATTTCTGTAAGGTTACATTAGAACGTACCTAACCAATAAGGTTTGTACCTATGTTGTAACAAATAATATTTACTAGATGACAGATCATATTTTAATTAGATAATTATAATAGCCTGAGCATTTTAATTGATATATGAACGATAATATTATGTAAGAAGATAGAATCAAATACTTATAACACTCTAATTTCGTTGTATTCGTTTCAAAATTCTTACCGCGCATTCGACTCTTACTTGGGTGAATTTTATTTATTGTTTTAATTAAGCATAACGTCATATATTATGTAGTTTGAAATTATGTACCTCAATGGATAAAATTATAGAAATATCATTCAAAAAGAACTGTTTAGTATACAGATGTTCGATCTTTATAAGGGTAGTTAGAGATTCCCTCCAATATTTGTGGCTGCGACCGTTGACCGGGAGTCATACGTCGACGACTGAAGTAGCAACACCTCTCCAGAAGACCTCGTGAAGCCCTGGGGCTTCTATATACAACTCGGCAAGGAAATCTCCTGAGGTGCCCTAGGCGGGAGGGAGCAGTGAAAAATCTGTCTTCTGTGCTGTTTTGTTAAGGGAAGAATTACTTCTCTCCTCTTTTTTCTTTTGTTAAATATACAGTCCATTAAATTCGAGGGACAGAAACTAACAGTGTGTAACGTACAACGGAGTTCCCTTATCATACATCTATTATACCTATACGAGTTAGGTACTTATATAAAATTATTTTCCTATTTTACGAATGTTCAGTGTTCGTCCTGTTACAGCGTCAAGCGGCGTGCCAATGCTGGGAATAAGAAGCCGAATACAAAGATCGAGATGCCTTGAATGGAAATAGGCGGGTGGCCTTCGGCTACGGCCTGTCTTTACACTGTACGTGACTTACAAATTTTATTACATAAAGATCATGTTGGCTGTGGGAGAAATGATTGTATCAAATAGTTGCTTTTTCTCACACATACAGAGACTTATTATTTTTCAGTGTGATATTTTAACACTATGATTTTTTAACAGTGATAGATTTGCTCTTGATGTTAAGCGACGATGCGGTCTACGATGTAGCGTGGTTACCTAGCAGAAATCAATTCACTCTCAACTTGAAGAAACCAAGATTGTAACCATCAGCATCGGCAGCGTACTTTCCGACATGTATCCGATAAAAAAACCGATTAGCTAGCAAGGGTGTCGTTGCCAGTGAGCCCTTCGGCACGTCAGAGCCTCCAGCTGGTACTTGGTGACCCTGTGCTGGTACTTATCTGACACTGATTATGTGCCTGGTAAAACATGAGTAACAGTTGAGATTTGAAGTACCTTTGCACCTTTGAGCGGACACCTAGTTTGGCAGCTAATTTAGCCTTGGTTTCAATAAAAGAAACACTAAAGCTTAGTGTAGATGTAATACAAATATACTCATAAATAATAATAAAAGTAATACTAAACGGCTCGCTACATAACGAACACTTTATTTTACACTCCTGACCCGGGAAACTTCATGTTATCCTACTAGCAGTGCTCCGTAGTTTTACCCGCGTAGTTCTCGTTCCCGTGATTTTCCCGGGATTAAAAGTAGCCCATGTGTTATTTAAATAAACTGATTGAGCAACAAACATCTAAACTTTGACATTTATAATATTAGTAGGACGTCCCCAAACACTCGACAAACCCAAAATAATTAAAATGCCCTCGTGGCTTAGTTGGTGGCTCTGCTTGCGAAGCCGAGGGTCGTGGGTTCGATCCCTACCCAGTGCAAATATTTGTGTGATGAATTCAAATGTCTGCACTGTGTCTGGGTGTTTATATGTATAATAAGTATGTATTTAAAAACTATATAAGTATTATATCAGCTATCTGGCTGCCATCATACAAGCTTTGCTTAGTTTGGGGTCAGATGGTGTTATGTGAATTGTCCACCAATTGTCCACCACCACCAATTAAAATGGATTCAGCCGTTCTAGAATTATAAATGGTGTAACTACAAGTCTGTTTTTATATATAGGTATATCATATTAATAGATGTAGAATACCTATGTACATAAAGACAGTCATTTTTGTGTGACCAAATTCAATATCCTATTAGTCTCAGCACTTGGATGACCGAACTTTGCTCGGTTTAAACACGGATAAAACGACGACGACTAGGTTTCTCAAAAATTAAACCTAGCTAGATCGGTTTATCACCCCAGAACCCAGAAATCCCATGCATACCTACTACATTTCATGAAAATCGTCAGAGCCCTTTCTGAGATTCGAATTGTATGTAGTACCTATTTACATATTTACAAGAATTGTTCTTTAAAGGTTGAAGGGAAGGAGGAAATTGAATATATAGATGGATAGATCAAGAAATAAATATTCAAATTTTGTAGAAAATCTACGCAGTCACAGTATAACTTTTTCGCTGTAGCTGTTTGTTTTAGTAGTGGTAGGACTCTTAGCAGAGTCCGCCTGGGGAAGTACCACACCTTTGCCAATTATTCTACCGCCAAGCAGTAATGTGCAAACATTACTGTGTTCCGGTTTGAAGGGCAATGTTTCCAGAGAAATTACAGGGCTTAGAGATATGCAACTTAGATCTCTGGGTGACGAGCGTAGTGCAGTGCTAGGTAATGATTTGGGCTCTGCATGTTCCAATAGCTGCGTGTCACTTTGCTGTTATGTGGCAGGCATTTTGCTTACCATCAGGTACATGTCCTGCTCGTCTCGTCACTCTTTATTAAAAAAAAAGCTACATGTGCTACATGAACACTATATCCGTACAAATATCTGAGTCTTTAAAAATTTACGACAAGTTGACTATAGGCTTCTTCTTACGGAATTTTCAGTTGCTTATATCTAAATAATTTTGTAGACATCAGTGGTAGAATTTTGATACGGTACAAGAAAATGTCCACTAGCTGATGTTCTGTCGAGCAATAATGTAGGGAGTTTTATTTTAGGGTCCGCGCACACGTGTTTATGGCTCAGGTGTATGACGTAGTGCCTCCACGTTTCCCTTGAGGATCACTGTAGCCGCGATGTAGTTTTATTTTTATTACTTTTTATATGGCTTTGTTCAATATTGTATAATAAACTAGTTTTTGCTGATGTTGGAGAAAAATGCGTTTAAGCAGAGTTAGTTAGTTTATTAGGGTTCCGTAAAACGTAAAAACGGAACCCTTATAGATTCGTCATGTCTGTCTGTCTGTCTGTCTGTCTGTCCGTCCGTATGTCACAGCCACTTTTTGCCGAAACTATGAGAACTACACTGTTGAAACTTGGTAAGTAGATGTATTCTGTAAACCGCATTAAGATTTGAACAAAAAAAAATAAAAAAAAGAAAAATTAGGGTTGCCCCCCATACTGAGAACTGAAACTCAAAAAAAATTTTTTGATCAAACCTACACGTGTGGGGTATCTATCGATAGGTCTTCAAAAATGATGTTGAGGTTACTAAAATCATTTTCGTCTACACTGAATAATTTGCGCGAGAGACACTTCCAAAGTGGTAAAATGTGCGTCCCCCCCCCCTCTAACTTCTAAAGTAAGAAAATGAAAAATCTAAAAAAAAAATATGATGTACATTACCATGTAAACTACCAACGAAAATTGGTTTGAACTCGATCCGATGAGTAGTTTTTTTTTAGTACGTAATAAATACACCATTATTGAAACTTCGATCAAAGTTACAACGAACTACAAGAACAATGTGTACTATGTATATTATGTTACTTGCTGCAACGGAACCCTTCATGGGCGAGTCCAACTCGCACTTGGCCACTTTATTTATTTGTGGGCCCGCAGATTCTATAAAATGTAAAAATTTAAAGCACAACTCACGACGCGTTTTATGCCTGCGGCGCGCGCAGCTGCCGCGCGGCTCCCGCGCGGTCGCCCGCAGACTCGGCGGGTGGCGCCCACGCGCTCTGCGGTCGGTTGGCGTTGGTTGGCCCTCAAGTAACTATACCTTATGTAAAAATAATACCATTTTCTAGAAATTATTGGAAAACGACTATGTGGAATACACGTACATGTGCGAGGAACAGAAATGGCCCATACTGACAAATTGGTGAGATCTACAAAAATATAATATTTTATACCTTTTATCGTAGAGTGAGATACAAACATGATGATACTCTGAGTATATAAATATGTTCCACCTAGTACGTTTTGTGCTAATCTATGTTAAGGTCTTTCAGGTTATAATTTTACAATCGCACATAACCATACACTTTGATGATATTGGTAGTTTCAGCTTTTTCTTCTATCGACCGGCTTGTGGTGATTTTCGACCACAATACAATACAATACAATATAATATACAATAACAAAACCTGAGGTGGAAAAGGCGACACCGTTTGATGGTTGACATTCCTATGACCCGAACAAATAGGTTTGATGCTATTTGATTTGATTTTGTCATTCGAACAGCTACACACTATAATACATTGCCTGACTAGGGAGGTATTACCGAACAGATATAATCTGGGTGTCTTCAAGTGGAGAGTGCATCGGTTCATTCGGTAAACGCGTTCCACCGTAGGGATACTCATAGTTCCACAGCGAACATCAGGCGAGATGGTAGCTTACCAATATTTTAATGGGTTTGAACTCCACTATTTTTTCACTGTGACAACAACACTAGCACAGGCCCACATGTACTTACATACCTGTGTATATTTGATACAATCATGGGTTAAATATTGTTACCATCAAAGAATATTTACTTCCAAATTCCAAATTTTCCGTTGTCTTGTCGTCCATTGTAAAGCAGCCTCGCCACTCCGGTCGGCCACTGTTTGAGGGAATCAAATAAAGGAGACAGAAATTGTCAGCCAGTTTACTACCAGAATAAGAATGGTTTTTTAGAATCCTCGAATAAAATCACTGGCTTTAGAACACCGACATAGTAAGAAACTGTGGTAGTAAAATATCCATGGGAGGGCAATGTTTCAGTTCTGGAATTGCAAAAACCTATCTAATGTGTGGCAATTTTGATTTTAATTTACATATTTTGATATTAATATAAATATTCACTGTTACAATGTGCATTGTACACACAATATATGTATATCTATGTATACCGAGGCGTGACAAAAGAAGTTTAGGTGCTTATGGTAAAGATAGATAAAAAATTAAACCGACTTCGAAACTACAAATAGGCACTCGAAAGCGAAAAATAAAATAATAATTATAATTGTTATAAGCGCTACCACAGAATAAATATTAGTACAGAAGCCTCACTTACCGAATACAATTACCTATATAAATAGCGACTCTTGCTGGGACACAACAAAGTTCAATTCAGCTCGCAATACTTGTCGCGATTTTCAAATAAACATTTGCGCTCTTTCTAACGCGTAACTCTGTCCCTGTATAGCGCGGAGAGTTGTCGACATATCTAATAACAATATGCGCGGGAAACGTGTTGCGCAACCGCTCAGCCGTGCGTCCGACAACCGACTGGCACTTGTTCCCTGGGAGGAACGGTCTAGCTGTAGGCTAAAACCGCGCGACCTTGAGCTAGTGAGGATGCACTGGCGCTACTCACTCATCTATTCGAAGTCGGTACCAGCAGCAGGTCTACTACGAAGTCCGATAAATCGGCCGAACTTATGGAAGTTTCCTACCTCGATAGACAATCGGTCGGTTGATCGAATCGGCCGTTTCGTACGATCCGTCCCTCTTCCGACCTAAGTCTATAACTTCCGACCGAGATGTATCGATCCGAATGTTTTATTTTTCGCTTTTGAGTGCCTATTTGTGGTTTCGAAGTCGATTTGATTTTTGTATGAAAAATTTTAGAGCAAACCAACATGTTTACATTTTTAACCATTTACACAATTTCGTGTTGACATGATCGAATTTCATAACTTTTGTGAATGTCATCCAGACAAAATTGTAGCCAAATTATAGTTTTTTGTTAATGTTTCAAAAACCACCGGACCGATTTCGGTAAAATTTATATAGGAGGGAAGCACCATCCGAACAAAAAATATATTTTAAAATCGGTGCGGGCGTTCTCGAGAAATCAGGGAACATACATAAAAAAAAATTTGCAGTCAAAGTGAAAACTTATAACTGCCGATAGAAGTGAAAACTTATAACTCAAAATTTGATAGCTTACTTTGGAAACTACACGTGTGTAAACGGAGGGCGTGGCCTGGGCATCATGGCATGGCCATCTAGAAATGCGTCAGCATTTCCTATTGGCTGATACATTTCTAGATAGCCACGGCATGATGCCGAGGCCACGCCCTTTCAGCATTTGCCATTGGCTGACGCATTTTTAAATGGCCAATAGCCATGGTCCCGAGTTTACCAGAAGATTTCTTATCATACCCGATCGTGACGCTAGAATCCAATTCACAGCCCACGAAATATCTGTCTAGGCGCGCCTAAAGAAGTTTTCACTTCAAAAATATTGTGGTCGAATTGATAACCCTTTTGGAAGTCGGTTAATAAATATAAACTATTTGTTGTACCTACTTAACAAAACAAACTAAAAAAACAATATTAAAATATAGTGGAAAATGGCGACCTTATCGCTAAAAACGATCTCTTCCTGGAAACCATGTGAAGGATTTAGTAAGGCAAATAGTATATTGAATAATAGACAATTTTTACTTCTTCTGATAGCACAAAACCCTGATATTTTTGTGAAATGTCTAAAATGTCACAAACAAAAAACACCCTAATATAACGAGCTTAGGTATTCTAAAGAAATATTTAAAGTTTTTGGGTAAATTGGGAATAAAGGTAGTAATGGCTAAATTAAAATTAGTTATTCGCTACAGCGGGCGCACCAAATAAAACAGGTGAAAGCCAGGATCTGTAGAGTATCTCATAACAAAGTTCCTGGAAGGTAATTTGTAGTTTAATGAGAATCTTAGTTATCCTGAAAGTACTCGCGGAGAATAAGTAATTAAGACGGGTGGTGTGGTTACTTACATTCGGCTTTACGAATTATTATGACTTTATTTAGGACGGCGCCGGCGTCCGGGGGAGAAAAGTATTTTTATTAAAGAGTTGTCGTGGCTGCCAAGTGAGCAATGCCGTAATTTGAGATGACATGCATAACGCCTAAGTGATTTCAGTATTCAAATTAACGTGGTTGTTATTGTTACAGATATTTATTGGGTAAACGGGTAACTCTCCTCGCGTACACTCTCCTTGAAAAAGGCCGGACGCGGCCGAAACTCGAGTCGGATTGACCGACCATATTACACGTGAGTTACCCGTTAACCCAATAAATATAAGTCATTATATATATCTATCTATTATACATCTGTTTTTTTAGTGTAGAGTAGAGTTTTATAGAATAGTATAGAGTGAAGATAATACGACCAGGCAAAGGTGTAGTACTTCCCCAGGCGGACTCAGCAAAGAGTCATACCATTGTAAAAATGTATTAAGAAATAGTGTTACGATGTGTGTGTCTGGACTCCTCGTAGCTGGATCGATTTCAATGAAATATTTTATTTATATTTGGTAGGTTAGGTCGTCAAATTATTTTTCTCTATTTTATCTATATCAAAATTTTGCTTATCTAGTTTGAGTTAATGAGTAATATTCAAAGATTGAATTATTCACGTTTTTTAATATTAAGAGGCTGACAAACACCAATTCAGCTTTTTAAATTCCAGGTTTGGGAAATCTGTCTAGCAAATCGCACTGAATAAAATGTATGTCTTTTTTGACTATATTCTAACTTCGTTTGGGATTCTACAGCATCTTAATTATCAATTACGATTACAAATAATATCGTCAACGAACAGTTGTTATAATTTATCACCCGGTTAACTGCTTTTCTATCTGTAAATTTTGCAATTTATTGAAACGATCCCCTAGGCTTATGTAGATAAAATATTAATAATATAGTTATAAATTCGAACGCGCGTCATCTAAACTTGTATTTTTATTACGCAACTAAAAGGTACACAATCCCCATTTATGTGAAAAGTTATGAGATTCGAAGGCCAATGGGAAGTTGCAAAATTGTATCATGGCAACAGAATTTGTCTGTCTTTCCATTTTTGTAGGCATTCTACATACATACGTATTTTGTAGGTATGTAATAATTTATACTTTAAATACGTACAAATTTAACGAATTGTTCCTACTGTAATATTAAGGAATAATACAGAAGTAAATGTTCTGTTACAATATGTACCTTTCGGTGTTGAGTATATTTTTGCGATATTTTATTTTAATTAGGTGTAAAGCTTTCATTTCTTGCTAAATTTCTTACTTTATTTTATTGTCAGAAATAAAAAATAAAAGAACAGCTCGGAGGGTTCTGGCGGTAATAATATTGTAATACTAACATCGCCCCGTGGTATCACCCGCGTCCTTCACTTTGGACGAAAAGTATCGTATGTGTTATTCCAGACTATAATTTTATCTGTTTTCCAAATTTCAACTTGATCCGTTCAGGCGTTCCGACTTGATTGTGCAACAAACATTCAAACATCTAAACTTTCGCGCATTAGTGGGATAATCATCATTATTCGCCTACCCTAATCCCACTTTATGTGGGGTCGGTACAACATGTCCGCTTCTTCCATTCGTCTGTATCATTCGTCAAATTTACCTACTGCTTTCCCATTCATGTTATATAGTAATATGGCATGTGTGAATAAATAGTTAGTTCTAGTGCCAGATAGCCATTAATAATTAATATTGGTTATTATTTTTCATTCCATTAATTGTTTCTATTCCTAATATTGTTCATATAACAAAGTTCTATGAATTAATTTATTATAATCTATCAAAAATGTATCTAACTGATCTGCACTGTGTTTCTTCTGTACTTTTTAAAATTCTTCATTCTAAATTCATGGTTTGTTGCAAGCCGGACCGCAGTCGAGGGCTAGTCTAATTTATAAAGCTTTACCACAGGAATGGTTATTGGGATACTATATTCGGCTTATTGGACATGAGTTTTGACATGTCCCGGCGGAATTATTTTGTTGTTGATAGTTTTAGAATATTTATGATATTTTTAGCCTATTTTACTTGAAAATTTTCATTAATATCAGTATATACTTTTTATTTCAAACAGATTTTGTTGTTTTTTTACAATGGTTTAAGTCACATTATTTTTAACCGAGTTACGTACATCGATTACTCGGAGATTAATTATCCGATTTGGGTGATTCTTTTGTTTGATGCAAAATAGCTGCAATTTGGTCTCATAGACATTTTGTACAGTTTGGCCTTCTAACTTGTTTTCAATTTATGAACATATTTTATGAAAATCCTTATTTGTCCGGACGATATAATTATAATTATTTGTGTACGGTTTTTTAGAAATTTTCATTTAGGCTGATTATATATTATTACTACTAACAATGTCCATGGTTTTATTTGCGCAGTTTCCGTTACGATCTTGTGATAAAAAGTAACCTATATCTTATTCTTATACCTTTAAACGAGCAATTATTGTATATACCTATATATTTATAGAATCTGAATCTTGGAAACGGCTCGAAATTATGTATGCAGGGAGGGGGTTTCGGGGACGACCAATTGATCATGTTTCATTGTTGCAGAACGTATTTTTATGTGCTTTTTCAGACAACGAAAACCTTCTAAATTTATAATACCCAGTCTAATCAATAAATTACCAGTCGAAAAAAAATGAAATAAATATCAAGATCATGTTAAAATCATGCTCCTCCAAATGTAATAACGGTGATGGGTAGACGCTTTAACTATTCACAGAATATTTAGTTTTATGTTCTCTATTAATAGAATTAACTAGCGGCCCGTTCCGGCTTTGCTCGGATAATAACCTAGATACCAACTGCAGCGCTATCTGCCGGGCTGATTTGTGAATCTAAACTATCGAGGGCCCTGCCCAAACGCACACAGAAAAATTCATTCAAATCGGTTCAGGCGTTTAGGAGGAGTTCACTTACAATGAAAAGTGGCATTGATTCTTGTATATACATTATACATATATAGATACAAATAAAATCAATAATTAAGGGAGCTCCCTTATAATAAAAAAGGGTTTGGCCGTTTATTTCCTAATGGTACGGAACCCTTCATGCGAGAGTCCCAAGCGCACTTGGTCGGTTTTTGGTTGTATAGGTATTTAAAATTACAAATATCAAATATGTACGCCAAGCAATTTTCAATATACCTGCGACGCGATAGCGCGCTGTAGCATCACGCTAAAAGTGAACTTTTAGAACAATTAAAATAAACATAACTTATTTAATCATAATCAATTCATTCACTCATTCGAAACCTCTCATTCGGTAGATAATATGGCCAAACTTAGCATGCAAATATTTGCCCAGGCAGTAAAAATACAAAGCTTACTTTTGGCAGCTAGGAAATAAATCATAACACTCAGTACCTACCAACAATCTTACTAATAGTTTTATCACAAATAAGTGATAAACGTTTTTTTTAATTTTTAGGTTTACTCTTGACTGTCATGTCGACTGATGTTAAGCGACGATGCAGTCTACGATGAAGCTATTGAATATCGACCATTGGAAAAAATCAACTCAGGCAACGCATTCCACGGTCTAGATAGACCCGTAGACGTTCTTATCACAAAAGTAGAGTCAAATCTCTTCATTCGAGCATTTGGAACATCAACCATGAAACGATGTCGCTTTTTCAAGCTACGAGCGGTTAAGCGGTAAGATTTTAGTTGCAGGTTTGTTTGAAAATTATCAAACACGGCGTGTCATGAATTTCTATGCATATTACATACACCCAATGGACAGTATGGTAACGAAATACAATATCCCTATGCTAAGTTTTTTAAAGCTTTGCTGATAAATATGAATTGAAAATTTATAAACGAGCATGACTAAAATGTTAATATTTTTCACACACTCTCAACTCATAAAGGGGCTCTAATTTCACCGCAATCAGGCATGTAATGACACCTATAATCAAACTCTGACTTTTTCATTATTATTACTCACCCACAATAAAGATTTTTTTATTGGTTTAGTTGCTTTGCTCTTAAAAAGTTTCGATACAAAAAAGATCACAAATGTACAATAGAACAAATGAATTTATGTAGCTATTATCTCCTTGCTCACTTCATGCAACTTCGTCTTTAAATAAATACTTAATTGGAACTTGTACGTGTCATAAAATAAAACATTCACTCAAATATAACTTTTGGTTTCTTGTAATAAAGATAACAAATAAATTCCACATCTTGTAAGTGTAAAAAAACAAAAAATAAAGCAAAAAAATAAAACTAACGGGTTTAGTCTGTGGCTTAAGGCTTGTTCGCATTAGGCTAGTAATTTAGTCTTGTAGCGAGTAATTTAGCAACTAAAGGTTTGTTCGCATTAGGCTAGTAATTTAGTATAGTAGCGAGTAATTTAGCAACTAAACATGTATGAACAGTAAAAATTTTGTCGAGTATTCTAGTGAATAATTTAGTCGAGTCAATCCATTTTGTTCTATTTTCAACTAGCGAGTAGCATCCCCACCACGCGTCTGTGCTCTCTGGTTCATCGGCTAAACGAGTGCGAACCTGTCAAATTAGTCGAGTTCATTAGTTGCCGCTTCCCTTTACTAACTAGTAACTAGTCTGTGGTTGCCGCCAAAATGTCGTTTCGCTGGAGTTGGAGTGAAGATACTACATTAAATTTGTTTTTTTTATATGTGGAACATGAATGTTTGTGGAATGTTAAGTCCCCGCTCTATAAAAACAAGCAAATAAAACAAGCGTAATCAGCTTATTTATTTTATTGCGTTGTAGACGCTTCATGTTGCAAAACGCTACTCACTTGTGAACTGTACTAAAGCACGGTGCGAACAATTTTTGAATAGTAGCGAGTATTTTAGCCACTAAATTACTCTCTACTAGACTAATACACTAGCTTAATGCGAACAAGCCTTTAGTTGCGCGCGCATAGTATAACTGATTATTTTTTCCCGACATTACAAACAATTTTTCATACCTCTTTTTCATTCTTGAAATTTGAAATTATTTTTTATTGTTATTTTATTCACAAGTGTGTTGAAAAACGTCGTATGATACACGTGTGTATTGATGATTACTGACTTTGACTCTTTTAATGGCGCCTAAGCGGTAATCATCAACTTTACACACTTGTAGCATAATCTACTATTACATATTTTTTATTTCTTAGATTATCAATTAAACAATGCAAAATTAAAATGAATAAAACGAATTATATTTACTCTACACATTTAATTATAACTATATTTTGTGTTTATAACAGTACAACAATACGCTGAGAGTTAAAATGTTTACAGATTGAATAAATTGCGTTTTAGTTTCGGGTTAGATTTGTTTGTAGCACAGAAATGAATCCCGAGCAGGACGTCTACTCTCTTTCTACGAAAACGTAATTTCGAATAAAAACTCGCAAATTTCCTACTCTCGTTCTACTTCGTTTCGTCCGATACAACATTGTTTGACTTTTAAATGTTCTAACCATACTCTAATTAGAGTAAGGCCTACTGTCCACGCACGCGTCTTTTGCCGGCTGTCGTGTCGTTGTCGTTTCGTGGACACAGACTTCATTATTTGTACGCAAGATGCAAGCGTTCGTCTTGCATCCGACAATTGTCGAAATTGTGCGGATGTCGTGCAGCTACGTGGACAATTGGCCTAAGCTTAGAACATTTAAACGGACAAAACGAAGGATCGAACTAAAATCGGAGTTGGAAAGTCGCGAGTTTATTTTGAAATTACGTTTTCGTAGAAAGAGAGTAGACGTCCTGAATTCGCGCTGCGATAGCGTCGCTCGCGCTTCAACTCACTCGTCGACCGTACGTACCGACCGGCCGGGGGGGGCGGGCACACGTCCGACGTTATGAAATGGGAATTAAATTGTCTGTGAAGAATACAACAGGATTAACATTTATTCCAATACACACAATGCGGACGAAATTTATTTCATGTATTACACTGCTCTCACAGTATCTAAACGTTATTCGTCTGCCGTAACTCGAGCGGCGATGTATGTTTGGTGTTTTCACGAAATCGTTCCTAAAGTGAACTTATGCCAGGAAGTAATCCTGTAGCACCGACTGCACTGCAGCCGGCCGGCCGACGAGCAGCCTTGCTAGTGGCCGAGATTTGTGTATCGTAAACAGTCTGTGGATTATGATATATTCTGAAAACGAGCACCCGATAAGCACTTAAGTAGGTAAGACCTATATTTACCATTTATTTTAAGTACAAAACTGTCGTGGATAACTACAAAAAATCATCAAAATAGTCAAAATGATGGACTTCGTGATGAAAATAAGAGGGTTGTACCCTTTTAGGGAAATGTTCATATTGACTCATAGGTGCTGCTGGGAGCGTTGGAAAGGGTTGAGGTCTAAACGGGATGGATGCCTTTGCATATAGATATTGATTATTATTATTCAGACCATCATAGTATTGAACAGCTTTGTGGTTGAGTAACATTGGACTCAGCTGTTGGTAGTAAGTTCTACTGGTTGTAGTTGGCATGACTGGTGGTTGCATATTTCTTGACAGAGATTGTTTTACCATGAACGGCGTAATCGTATAGGAAAATGTTTTTATGTATGGATTTGGTATTTTAAAAACAATCTGTGATATTGTCGCAGAGTCTGCTGTTCGGGTAGGTATTCTTCGTGGTACGTTAATATTAGTGTGATGCAAATTAGCCTTAGAAGTAGTTTTATTTAAAACTTCATCGTATGTCTGTAGTGTAAGTTCGAAATCAGGGAGCGATGGAGTTCTGATTGGAGCAGCCTGTAGTGGCGGGGACACAGCTTGGTTATTGTTGTTACTAATTATAGACATATTTTTGGATTTATAGGGTACAAAATTATGGGCTCTTTTATTAACATGTTTGCTGGCGTGTTGGTCATACTTCGGCAGTAAGTTAACATTGAAGCTATGTTTTGATGAATGTGTGGTGTATAAAGAAGAATTTATTAACTTAGATTTTGTTTTATGCATTTTGTTGATAACGTTCTCTAATTCGTGTAAACTCATTGTTGGAATAGTAGACGCGGCAACGAATACTTTATTTTCAAGACTAAATAAATTTTCATTACTTGACTTTAGGCGTTCTATTGCTTTCTTGTATGATTTCATGTTACGTGTAAATGGTGATCGCACTGATCGCTCCCAGTATGATTTAGATCCACTACGTTCAGGGAACATTTGGTTTTCAGGAATGTCTCCATCAGATTTTATTTCTATGTTGACTTCCTTATCACCATCTATATTTCGTATCATTGACGCTATTTGCCTTCCAAGGTTAATATAATAGAGGTCATTCGAATTTTCGATTTTTTTTCTGTATGGGTTTTTATATGGCTCGTTCAGTGAAACATATGAGGGCTTATCTATAGTATGCAATTGTTTTGGCACATTGTAACTAGGGTTGTTGTATAAATAAAGTTGGTTATGTGCATTATTGTTGACTTGATTCGGTAAGATTCTGTTTAGTTGATTAGGTGTATTGTTTTTCAGTTTGTTAGGTACATTATAATCAGACGGATTTGGCATATTGTAAGAGCGTAAATTAGGTAAATTATAAGCAGTTGGATTTGGTAAATTATAACTTTGAGGATAAGGTACGTTGTTGTTTGGATGAGCAGGAAAATTGGCATTCGGTAGATTAGCAGCACTGTGTGTGGAATAATTAGGTACATTGTAATGAGACGGAGTGAGCATATTATGAGTGGACTGATTTGGTATGTTGAAAGAGTTTGAATTGTAAATGGGGGAATTAGATATTTGATTCAGTGGTTGATTAGCTAGATCATTAAGTACTTGAGTTATTTCGTAAGGTTGATTATTGGAGTTATCTCTACGAGTCGCCAAAGGTACCAATAGCTCATTATGCTTTAATTGTGTTGAAATGGTTGTAGTAGTTGGTGTAGCTGCACTTTGGTTAGTTCTATTTAAATCTGCTCTATGGATAAGTTGTGAAAGGTATTTGAAATCGACGTCTTGTAGACCAGCTAGTTCTTCCTCTACGTTGATTTCAGGTAAAGTTTTGGGACGGAAGTTGGCCAAAAAATTTGGTTTCATGCCAGGCTGGCCCATTGGTGGTTCTTGATATTCATTAGCAAAATAATTTGCTAGTTTATTCTTCTTTTTCAGTTTGTCACGAAGTTTTTGCGCCTGGAACGTAAAAAATATCAGTAACGGAGAATCCATAGTAGTAAGTTCGAATTCGAAGCATGACGATATGAGTTCAAACCATAGACAGGTCTGAATCTCTAACTGTGTTCCAAGCGTAGATGGACATGTTTATCTATACGTTACGTGATGAGCTGTTCTCCCGTGGTACATACTCTATGTATATATAGTCTATAGTACTAGTACTCAGGGATCACATACATATCCAACGGAGAAAGAGTTTTTTAAGTCGGTTCAATAGTTCCTTAGATTACGCGTTGAAACAAACACGCTCTTCAGTTTTATAATATTACGTACAAATTTAGTAATGAAAGTCAACTGAAATATTTCAAGAAAAAATCGATATGTTGGGACACTATTAACTGTTTTTGAGCCTGGTGGATAATGTATAACCTGTGAGTGCCTGTGAGAAAAAGCGTCAATGTCCTTCTGTAGGAACATAAAGTGGGCTGTATAGTGTGGTTTATGCTACGGTATTTTGGTTGTAATTATCGTGTGAAGTCGTGAAAGGTCATTAAATAATAATCTATGTTCGAAACTTACTAGTTTATTTCGATTTCCACGACGTTTTTTAGGCCAACTTCGCAGTAAAGTTCTGTAAAAAATAAAAATATTACAAACATTTTTAAAGAATTAACAAATTATTCACGTTTGATATGATTGGTTACGACTTAAGTTTCAACTGCACTTTGCAGTCTTTTTCCAAGAAGAGAGTGCTCGCACGACCACGAACTTTTTGGAAATGGTCACTCACACTCATTTCCCTTCATGTTAATTAAATTTTGCAATGATTTGTAATAGCCAAGTTAGTATACAAAACATTTTAATAGTATTTTTACTAAACGTTCTGTGTATTTTGTTAATGATTTTCTTTTTATTTATTAGTATATTGTTGTAGTAGTAGTAGTATATTTGTATGCCTGACACACGGTCAATATCAATTAATAATTTTTAAAACAATTTGATTTATAGCTTACTCAGCAGCATCGTTTTCGTTATTGGCTGGATCATTTTCTTCTTGAAGATTATCATCCACTGGAGTCCTTTCTTCTTCATTTGAACTATGATCATTAGTATTGTGTTTCAATTTTCTTTTAGCTTGCTTAATATCCGGCGGAACTGTAGTTTCATCTATGACAGGGGGCAGCGTTGTTGCACCTGTAGTCGTATTATTTGGTGGTGGTGTCGTCGTAATGTCTGTTAACAAAATTAGTAACTTTTAAAAGTTATTTTAACAAACATGAAACTAATATCCAAACATTTATTTAATTTATAGACATCAATAAATCCCACTAATATTATAAATGTGAAAGTATGGATGTTTGGGTATTTGGATGTTTGTTGCTCAATTACGCCATAATGTAGGAACGGATCAGGCTGAAATTTGGAATACAGTTAGTTTATAGTCTGGAAGAACACAAAGGCTACTTTTTATACCGAAAAAATAAAGGAAACTACGGGAACGGGAACTACGCGGGTCAAACCACGGGGCACTGCTAGTATTAAATAAATATTGGTAGACAATTCACACACAACACCATCTGACTCCAAACTAAGCAAAGCTTGTAGGCCTTGTTGCCTAATATGACAGCCAGAGCCAGATAGCTGATATACCTAATAGTTATAGTAATAGTAATAGATATTTGTAAATACATACTTATTATATATAAAATAAATAAAAGTAACTAATACCGGACACACAGCACAAAGAAACCACCAGTACCAGAAAGAACCAGTAGTACGCTTTTGAACTTGCGGTAAAGAAATGTCGACAATGCAGAGGATTGTGACAAATAAAAAATGTTTTTTTATGTATTATTAAACGTTAGCCCCGAACCTTGCTCCCAAGCTGCTAACATTGTCGTGTAAGTTTGGGAGTGTTTGCGTCACGCCCTGCACGATCCGTACGATTGCCCTGTTTAGACGTCTTTTTTTTAACTTTTATAGTTTTCTACTTGACCGCTATCTCGCCTGATGTTATGCGACGATGCGGTCTACGATCGTGCTTACCTAGAAGAAACCGATTCACACTCGATTTGAAGACACCAAGATTATGACCATCTGGAAAAACCCATTTAGGCAACTCATTTTATAAGACACGTCGTCTAGACACGTTCTTATCACAAAAGTAGAGTCAAACCTCTTCGTTCGTGTTTTTGGAATATCAACCATGAACCGATGACATGGGCGATTAGCGCAGGCTGCAGGACCTGATGAAATCTTTCCAGCTCTTCTACAGTGGAGCATGAGTAAAATCAAAACACACCTCACAGCCTTATATAAAAGCTACCTCGCGTGGAAGTATATTCCTAAACCATGGAGGGAAGTAAAAGTAGTTTGCGTAAACCAAGCAAATCAAACTACACAAACCCAAAGTAATTCAGGCCCATTAGCCTTAGCTCCATCTTCCTAAAACCGCTAGAAAGACTATGTGACAAGTATGTACATTCGAATCGGTCTGGTACGGGACAATCAAGTTGCAGCTCAAGTGGCTCCCCATTCGCTTTCGCCGTAATGCTCATATTTTGTCCCTTGCATATAACGTGTTGTTTAACCCATTGTCTCCGCATTATTTAAAAGATCTTTTTACTTTCTGCAGCAATGCCCACGCTCGGCCTCTTCGATCGAAAAACAATTTGTTGCTGCAAATACCATCCGCACGTAGTGAAATGTTCTACGGCAAGTCGTTTGCATTTCAGGCAGCTCAGCTGTGGAACGCTTTGCCTGTGACCACTAGACAAGCTCAATCACACGTTGTCTTTAAGAACCAAGTGAAAGAAATATACTTATCGCAATCATCGCCCAATTGAAGCTGATATTCTAGTTCAAATCACAATATTTAATATTTATTTGTGTGTCCTAACAAATTGTTTTTATGTATTAGTATATTATTATGTTCGTATTTATGTATTAGGATGTATATTTACTGTGTAAGTGTCTATTTATTAAACAGTATTCTAGTTTTTAATTTTTAATTTTCGATTTTAATGTTTAATTGTAGTAGTATTAACCACTCCTTTTGTACTTCCCTCCTCCTTATTCTCAAATCTCTCTTTCCATCCTATGGTTGCCTGGAAGAGATATGGTCGCTTTTAGTGATAAGGTCGCCAATTGCTACTTTATTTGGTTCTATTATAAGTAACATTTGTTTTATTTTTAAATTAAGTGCAATAAAGAGTTAATCTATCTAATCTATCTATCAAGTTCACAAAAACCAGCACGCCTACCAATCGGACAAATCGACCGAAAGCGTTCTAAATCAGGTAGGTCGCAAAGTTGAAAGCGCAATAGAAAGCAAACAGGTGGCAAACAGTCATGCTTGGTAACCTTAATTGATATTGAAGGAGTTTTCGAAACGATTTTCCGAGTCTAGAGGAAGGACTAAGGCGACATAATGTCGACGATAGAGTGAATGGATGGATCGCTAAAATGCTGTCAAGTAGAGAATCCTCGACAGAGTCTCGCAGCGTACTCACGGGAAGAATTATGAGTTGGTTACAGAGGAACATTCCCAAACAGACACTGCTGAGAAAAGCAATAATGCATGCAACATTATCACAGATGGTGCTGAAAATAGCATGGGAATTGGGTGTAGGTATCCCTCATCAGAGTTAGACCAGGTAGAATCGCTAGCCGAAAATAAAACTACAACAGTACTGCAAGCGGAAGCTGTGGGACCTCTTATTAGCAGCTAAATCAGTCCTTAAAAAATAAATACACAGCAAAGCAATGGGAAACTTATTGAGGGACTCCGGCATTGATAGCCATTTGATCCGACGAGCAGCCATCAATGACAACTCGTATGAATCGATCCCTCAAGAAGTCCGATATCCACGCAATAAACCCTGGAGACAAACTATAACTAGAAAGCTTGCTATAAGGCCATCAGCCCAAACCCTGTCGAAAGCCTTCGAGATATATCGACTGGCCTCGTGGCTTAGTTGGTAGTAGCTCTGCCTGCGAAGCCGAGGGTCGTGGGTTCGATTCCCACCCAGTGCAAATATTTGTGTGATGAATTCAAATGTTTGCACTGTGTCTGGGTGTTTCTATGTATAATAAGTATGTATTTAAAACTATATAAGTATTATATCTGCTATCTGGCCGCCATCACACAAGCTTTGCTTAGTTTGGGGTCAGATGGTGCTGTGTGTGAATTGTCCACCAATATCCAGGAAGACTGCAAGTACTTCCCCGTATTTCTCGAAAGCTTCACTCCAGATGTGGGCGACATACGCTAGAATATCCCCCCTGATGGACCAGTTTCGCATATAATTTAGTATGTTAGGTATGTTAAGGTATAATTTGGTATGTTTGGTTATATAGTACGTCAGGAGCCTGAGGTTTAAGACATGTTCCATAGGCTTGTCAATGTTTGGATGTTTGTTGCTCAATCACGTCGTAAGGTATGAACAGATCGGGTTGAAACTTGGAACACAGTTAAATTATAGTCTGGAAGAACACATAGGCTACAGACTTTTTGTCTGACGGGGAATAACGGGAACGCTGCTAGGCTATTTTGCCTGTGAGTATATGTGCAAATATCCATTTTGTCTTTTTTGTATGTGTAACGATAACAAACAAATTTTGAAATAATATGTAAAACTCGTTTTGTAATGGAATATCGCCATTAGGACGTTTTACCTGGAAACGGGAAGGGCCCCATCATCGGTGGTACTGGAACCATAGGGTACATTGGCATCACTGGCGGTGGTAGTCCGATTGGTGGAAAGAATGGTGTATCCATATTTGGTAGAAAAATGAACGATGGCAGTGGTGGTTTAGGTCTCTTATTAAATACAACAAGTTTTTTATGATCGTGCTTGTCCTTAGTCCTAGAATCGTCGCTAGTGTCACTAGAAGAGCTATCACTGTCACTACTATCATCAGATGATGAATCTGAATCAGAATTGAACAGGCTATCGTCTTCTGTAATACGAAGTAACTTGCTTCTAAGTCCCTTTTTCCTCTTTTTCTTTCTTCTTTTGGTTCTCCAACGCTTGTGTGATCGTCTCGTAGGTTTCTTCACGAAAGTCGGAAAATTGTCGCTTCTTCGAGTCAAAACAGAATCGTCTTTAGTTTCGTTAATGACTCGGTTTTCGATAGTCTTGAAAAATTGATTGTAAAGCCAATCACCGAGATCGTCAGCATCTTTTGTTATAATATCAATTTTTTCATCGACTTCGTTTACGACAGTCGTGGCCGGTTCCTCAACCACTGGAGGTGTTGGAGGTATGGATACTCGTGTTGGCTCCAATATTTCGTAATTTCGCCTAAAATTTTGTGTTAGCCTAATACTGAAAAAGAAAAAGATTAGCTGTTTCTTAACAATTATAATTTGTTAGCTAAAACATTACAGTGTCATGTAAAGTAGGGTTTTGTTTATTTATGATTTTGGGTTTTGTTGATTCTGGTTTCAAGATTTTGATTTTATACTGATGATTATTACGTACTTAAAATGATTTTATTAACTAGTGTTTTAAGCACTTACTTAGGTTCACATATTTTACTGTCCGTATCGAAATAGTATCCGGGATGACAATGACACCCTACCACGCACCCTGGAACACCGTCGATGCAATATTCGAATCTTCCATGGGCTCCACATTCTGTATAAACAACACGCAACAATGACAAAAAATACCAACTATTCAGAAATTTATTATGACGTAGTATTTCCAAACTAACCATATTCTGTTTCTCTTATTGGAATCCCCATTGAGTAACAAGGAACAATAAAATACAAAAATATCCAGGGATGCATTTTCAACACAACACAAACACTTCACATTTTATGGGAGCTTAGGTTAGTGTTTTAAGTAAGATAATTTAATGCTAGTTTTGAAAAACACCATTGTTTTAAACGCTTTGAAAAATTTAAAGAATATCTAACTAAAATACCACTGTTTTATGAAAATTTTGTAACGCAAGGATCTGCATATCGACGTAAGACGATGTAGAACTAGCACTTCATAGGAACCACATGGTCAAACAATGGATTGCTATTGGTGACGTTTTGTGCTAAGCCTAAACAAAGGAGGCATTGTGTTAAACATGTACGCGTAATGCCTAATTCATTTGAGTGGATTTTTTTGGTTCTAATTATCTGTGTTTAATAAAAAAAAAAAATAGCACAGGTGCAAAAGCAGGCCTTTTCACGATATTTTAGTTTAACCAATTAGGTTTCACCCATTCTGCTCAAATTGAAACTCAAATTCAAAAAGAAACTTTTACGGTTCAGTAAGAACAAAAAACTATCGGCTAAGTGTTACAAGCCTTGACGCAAAACAAACATTTTGTTTTCTACTCTAGTTGATATTTTCGAGCGCTATTTTTTTTTAATGAGATTAATCTGTATTGTGTGTCTTATTAGAATGACAAAAATCCTTAGGGTTTGATTGGATATTCAGTTGAAATGTCATATATTTGGGAGTAAAGATTGTTTTCTAATAATTTTGTTAATAAATATAAGTGTTTCGATGTATTTCGAATTTAGCATTTAATTATTGATAGTATAATAATATGGCTATGTTGATCCCAGTGAATACAAATGTTTCTAGCACTTAAGGTTATTTTTTGTTATGAATTTTTAAAGAAATTGTTATTTACTTAAGTTCATTTAAAAAAAACATTGATACGGAAATAGGTTACGAAAGTAACAAATAATAATAATTGATCGATTCTCTGCTCTGTGTCACTTAACAGTCGAATATAATAACTCAAAAAAGTTCCACCGTACACACTAGATGGCGATAGTGTAGATTCAGCAAGATCTGTCTCTTCCATAGACTCTCAAAAGTGTAGTCACAATGAAACCCCTCCCAATTTTCAAGGAAAAAGTGTACTAATCTAAATTATTTGTGGTAATTTAAAACTTTAGAGGTTTCGTAAACACGTCAATTATTCATTTTGGATACTAAAATTATAATTTTCTTCTTAGCCCAGCTGATTAGTGTGGAATGTCTACCTTCTATAAACCCTAAATACATGAAGGAATTTTCTACTAAAACAATCTTACCAAACTTACCTTTTGTGTTAAACTCTTAAAATATTGGGAATAAAAAGAGCCAATTAAGTTGATAATATAATAAAAAAACATTACTGTTCACAATATATTTTCAGTAAAAATCTCTAGAACTCCCGATGCAGTAGACACCGACTAAGCCAAAGTAGAAGGAAAATTCAAAGATATAAATAGCAACACTGAAACGACAATATTTTATCCACAGACTAAGTAGAGAAATACTCTCTCGGCTGAAGGACTAGTATCCATACAATAATAAATTTAAAAAAAAATAATTTTCATCCCACCAGCTCGGAAAGAGTACTTTTGCTCCTCAATATCAGGGCGCAAAAGTCGTTTTTACCCTCTAGAGGTTAAAGTAAATTTGAATTTAGAACATCGTGTGTACTGAGGTTTTGAATTCAAAACATAATTTAACCTATTTATTTCTACCTCCTTGGTGCCGAATTCATCATACATTTATTTTTAATTTGTTAAAAACTCATACTCGGAACCTCTTTAGTGTACTTTTTTTTAAATGCTTTGCGCGCAATTTTCTTTTCACGTATGGAGGATAGAGGTAAAGAATGTTATTGCAAATGGCAAAACATTTTGAAATGCTATGAATGAATCAATTGTAATCGAATTGAAGTATGCCGAGTTGCCGAGTTAAATAATTAAATATTATTAACTACTAAAATAGTAACTAATAGATAATTTCAACTACTTATGCAGTACAAAATAATGTAGTAAAAATAACATCCAATAAATAATTACTATTTTGAGAAAACGCTCGGGAATGATAAGAAATCTTCGGGTAAATTCGGGACCATAGCCAATGGCCATCTAGAAATGCCTCAGCCTTTCCCATTGGCCATTTAAAAATGTGTCAGCATTTCTAGATGGCCATGCTCATAGCCACGCCCTCCGGTTTCACACGCGTAGTTTCCAAAATCAAAATCAAATTCTGAGTTAAAAGTTACCACTTCTATCGGCAGTGCCTATGACTGCCAATATATTTCTTTCATGAATAGTACGTTTATTAATTTCCTTTAAAATGTACCCTGATGCAAATTTAGAGCTACTATAATTTAATGCATTTGGGCGGACACTTTTTCATGTACACATGAAACTCCTTACCTCAATCGTCAACTCTCCATATTTTCACGTCATATTGTTATTGTTAAAACCATGACTAAATAAACTTAACTTTAAAACTTATAAAATTGAATACAAGTGAAAAACCGAAATACCATAATAATAAGTGATTCTAGTGACCAAGAAGTTTATTTAACGCCAACAGAATCGACTGAAACTGAAAATGCGCAAAGCGTTTAGTAATTTCCTCGCTAGGGGGGGATGAAAAATTACGTGTTACACTCGAGTGCAAAGATTTTTCACCTTGTGCCCTTTTGATTCCCTTGCTACGCTCAGGATTCTAATTTTTGAATCCCTCGCTACGCTCGTGATTCAACTTTAGAATCCTTCGCTTGCTCGGTCATCAAAATTGAGCACGCGTTTAAAAAGCCACTTTGCACTCTTGTACAACAAATAACTATTGTCTTTCGTCTGGTTTTCGAATTTGTTTTGAAATTTGTATGTTTTGATATAGTTTTCATTCGAATAAAATGCGTACACGGATAAAGTAGTTTCTTATGTATTACAATAAGTCGTGCTTTCGCAAATTGAATGAATTGAGTCCCATTATGCCTAACGCTTCTGACAACTAAGTGAAAGACCTACAAGCGGATCATAGTTTTATTGAACCATATCTTTTACGTAACGCCCCATTAAATGTACTTCTAAATAGACTACGCTATTTTGCAAAATGTTAAAAAAAATGCCAGGACAGCATTTGTATAGGACCTGTACGAACTTAGAGAGAATCGGCCAAATACAAATATCTTTATTGCTGTTTGGAGGTAAGATAAGGTGATACAAAACATTTTAAGTTGACCCATACAAACTGGTCTCTTCTTCTAGAGGCATGTAATATGTCTGAAAGAACAATTTGTTTCAATCTTAATTTTTAGAATGAAAAAAGAGTAAGTGAATACAGTAACGGTCAGCTGATTAAAGTCTTCTTCTTCTTCGTCTTCCTTTGTCCTCTAGCTTTTATTGACCAGCAAACATCCAATTATCCAAACAGCCATACATTGACATTTATAATATTAGTAAGATTTATGCTCATCGCTATTTTAGTTGCGTTTTTCACAATAAAATATTTTTTTTATCAGAAGACATCGAAATAAAAGAAGAAAGTAATTTTGAGAACTTATATTTTAATTGAATTCATATAAATACTTATGATTAAGTGGCGGTTTCTTCTCCCAAATCTGGAATACCTTTGAGTCCCCTGGAATAACAAAAAATGGGAATAAAATTACCTCTTTACTAAAATCATAACATCGAGTCGGGAAGTTGGGCTAGGAGATAATAAAAATGAGTTAAATATATACACACGAAGGGCTTGTGTGAAATTAATCGATACAAATACTCGAATTATAAAGCTGAAGAGTTTGTTTGTTTGTTTGAACGCTAGGATCTCGGGAACTTACTGGTCTGAATTGAAATACTCTTTTTCTATTGGATAGTCCATTTAAGTATCGACGAAAGCTATAGGCTATATAAAACATTACGTTATTATCAATAGGAGCGGAGCATGAATGCAGAATGAAACAAAAACGGGAAAAAATATTGCCTTTTGAGAGCTTTCGTACCGTGCGTTGACGTGACAGCATGTGTCTAAGATTGCGTGATTATATTTATGTAAACCTTTGCTAATCAATAGTTTTCTAAATCTGAGTTGGTACGACCCATTTTGGACAGGTGGCGTAGACGGTAACTTAAGAGGTTTTTTGAACCTTATATTCTCAGGAATTACGGAACCGATTTCAAAAATTCTTTCACCTTTGGATATGTACGGGATCTTTGAGTGGCTACATATGTATCACGGGCGAAGCCGGGGCGGACATCTAGTAGTTAGATAAGTCTAGTAAATGTTTAATTTTAAATATGGATCCATTTCCAACGTAAACCCCAAATAATGCCTGGGTTGGCTTAGTGTTTGGAGTTGCAGATTTTTTAGGGATACGGGATTATTCCCAAAGTAAGTTGATATGATGATGTGTGACAGTGACATTAACCGTTATATTTTAATATACACATACTTAGTGCAGTCTTCGGGTAGGACGCACTTATGCGTACGGTCGTCTCGCACGTAGGGATGTACACAAACGCAGCCAGCCTCGCAGAACGGGTAGCAGGGCTGCATGCGGTCACGCGGGTTGTCGCATGTAACGGACGCGCAGCCCGCGAAGCATGACTCGTACCTGACAACAAGGGACGCACGCTTCAACTGTTTCAACAAAAAACAACTTTACTGTAGACCGATGCTTGTAAGTCATATACCGTCACATTATCATATTATGTCATATTCCGAGAGCTGGTAGCAAAATTTGTGCAGGTATTTGAGGCAAGCTGAAAACTTGTCATATAGTTCTCCTATTTTATCCCTTCACGGAGGTGCCAACCTGGCTGGTGAGCAGCGGGGCGAATCCCTTAATTTAGATCACCTGGCAGGTAGATAGTCCCTCCAAAATGATGTCTCATGTGACAAAATTTAAAGTGAAAATTGTGATGTCTGTATTCAGTCTATCAAATATTTGTCTAAGCAAATAAAATACGTGAACTCAAGTGAAGTGCTATTTTGAGACGTCGATGGAAACCATGTTCGGGGCAAGCCACATACATGGACTCGTAGCAATACTAGCAAATTAAACCTACCTACTACGTAGCTTACCTTTCATGAGGTCTTTGACAATTTAGTTCCAGAGGCATTTTCTTATCCGCGTCTTTATCCCTGTGAATGTATACAATTAATTTGATTAAGGCCTTCACATATTTCACTGCAAACTTGTTTATATTTAAACTTACACTAATGACGAGGCATGCACCTCAGAACTTTTAATACTTGGAGGCATGGGTGCTTTTTCTATACCCTCATCGTATTTACGATGTCTATCCCGGTACCCTGGTAAATTGTCAACGTCTCTTTGCCTCTCTATGGCGTTGTAGTTCTTAGGTTCTGGTTCTTCCCCGTATCTTTGGCTCATCGTGTCGTAGTCATATCTTCTCCGTTCCCAGTCTCTGTCCCGGTCCCTATGGTCTTCAACTTTAGCCATTTCCTTTTTCCTCCAGTTTCGTCTGGCTTCCATTTGCTGCATGTAATGTCTTTTGGAACTATCTATATCATCGTAATCATAATTGTTAGGTCTCGTAGCAACGGCTATTATGTCATCTGAAATTAAATTGTGGAGTGTGATTTTATTTGACGTCATTGGCACACACAGCCATACATAGAAGATCACACTTATTTCCTGGAAGATTAGCTCTATCCAGAGCCGGTACAAAATTTTCGCATCACACTTGGTAGTCAAATTAATATTCTATTGTTTTTTAGCTCTCAAACCGCCATCAATAATATATTTCAACGAATTCCTCTCATTCTTTCAGTAGCTTGTAAACAGTACCTTCCTGGGTATTTTTTTTTAAATTTCTATTTATATGTTACTCTCCGACTAACAAGTGAAACGTTAACAAATAACCTAAATAAACAAGCGAAGTAAAACGTTATTATCGAGTAATGTGAAACACTTACATAGCAAAAATGCGAGCACCAATAGTTTCCTCATTTCCTTCGTTTCGTCAACGCATTGTTTCGTTAGCGAGTTTACAGTTCGCGTCCGAGAGTTTGTGGAACACTAATCAGTCGAATTCAACTTTGTTTCGCAAAAACGAAGCTGTCGACGCCGGATGTGTTTGCTCAGGGATTCTATTGATTCTAGAAAAAGTCGAAGCCTTGTCGAGTGCAATTTTAACGATTGTTTTTGTCATGATTAAAATAAAAGGAACAAAATAGTCTCATTTTCTTGGATAATGTTTTGAAAACTTAATTTGCTCTGTTTGTTAAGATTAGTGTTCAGATCATCGTCTTATTTTCACATAGAATAAACAGACGAGGTATGGACATTGTCATCCGTAGGTATAGGCGTTAGTAAACATCTTCTAATATCTATTCAAAATTTTGACTGGACCGCATACTCAGCGGTCAACTTAGCCTAAGATTAGATATTATGACGTTAAAATTGTTTCGACATAGACAGTAACATTCTTTTTTTTTTAAAGAATAGTAATTTTGCTATGTTTGTTGTCTGAGTTTATTAGGCTGAAAATTGAATAGCTTTTTTCATAATGAACTTGCACGGATATCTGGGGACTTCATGTCGAGAGTGCATTGGTTTCTTCTAGGTAGCGCAGAGATGAAGGTCAAAAGCAAATCGATATTTTAACAAGGCGAAACGATGCCTAAGCTATTTAAATGAAGAGTTGTTTAAGCTTAACATTGGGAGTAGTCGATTATATAATGTGACAAGACAAAAATAAGACAAAACTTAAGTGACAGACATTACTTTACTGTGATTACTGTGAGTACACATGTAAACTTAGTATCATACTGCTTTCGGTAATTGCTAAGTAGGGTGAAAAGTAATGAAAGTGATGTAGTTGTTTAAATATTTATTAAATATATTGCATTATCTTACAATCTTAAATTAATTTAACCTCTTCATCTGAGGGAAGTTATTACCCAACAACTTCCTCGGCTGCAATGCCTTGATGGGTGGAGGAGCGATCACGATGTTGAAGTAATTCCCCATTCTCGAAACGTCTGAGGACGGTTTCGGTGCGGTATCTAGTGGCCTCTTGAAGTCATCTTTGTAATTATTGGGGGGAAGTTGCTGTGGGGGAGGGGGAAGGTCATCTATCAGGTCAGGACGGAAGTCTTGTGGGTCGTCACGTTTCATGTGCATCCGCGGGGCTGCTGGCTCCGGTCTCCTCAGGTACTGTTTGGGCGGAGGAGGCGGCGGCGGCGGCGGCGGGGGTGCTGCTGCTCCTGCAAGCTTGTCTGCCCTTCGATCGCCTTTTGTTGGAACTGGAATGCCCATTTGGGTTCTGCAGAGAAAAATATACATTAGTTTTGTAATTCCGAAAAAAAAATGGCAGGCATAGGACTGCCGATAGAAGTGAAAATTTGGAACTCAGAATTTGATAGCACACTTTAATAACTACGCGAGTAAAACCGGAGGGCGCTGCTAGTCTGAAATAAATCTTCAAAGCATTGTAGTCTACATAAGTATTTTAAGTATGGCCGTCTGGACTAAATCGCCATGGTTAGATTTGTCAATGTGTAATAGGAACCATGGTAAAACAAGCATTTCTAGATGGTCATAGTCCCGAGTTCACCTGAAGATTTCTTTCATTCACGAGCGTGACGCTTGAGCTCAATTCACACCCCCAGGCAAAATTTGTATGTGCGCTATTATTTATTATTTGCGCCTAGTATTATTTTGGTGCGCCATAATAAGTTTTCAGTTCAAAAATGTGAACTCTACCAATAGATTAAACTTTTCCGTTACATACATAAATAGCGAACTCAAGCATACAAACGGCAAATGAATTTTGACTTTCCAAATTGTCATGCCCATTGTCCATGAGTCAATAAATGTGGTATAACATACATGTAATTTTAAATACATGCTACATGACACAGAATAAACATTTTCATCACATTCATCGTACAGATGTTTGACCTATATAAATTGCACCCACGACCTACGGCTATGTCGCAGACTCATTACCGACCTGAGGCCACTCGAACGAGATTGCATTTACGTATAATTTGGGCTTACTGAACAGTTTGTGAATATTATAATTAGTGCTAGTATAACATGAGAGCCCACTAATTGTTCCCACAGTTAGGACTCGTGGTCTTCGCTCGCAAGGAGAGAGTCAAGGCCATAATCTACCACGCTGGCCCAGTGCGAGTTGACTCATGGGTCATCCACCAGCCCTCGAAAGATCCTATTAATATCGGTTTCCTCACGATGTTTTCCTTCACCATATTGAGTTAGCATCATTACGCATATGGCTTCGAAACGACAGTAGTGCGCGTGGGATTCGAACCAGGGGCTGTTCTACCACGACAGCCGTATTTTAATTAGTAGTGGTAGGACTCTTGGCAAAGTCCGCCTGGGGAAGTACCACACCTTTGCCAGTTATTCTACCGCCAAGCTGTAAAGTGCAAACATTACTGTGTTCCGGTTTGAAGGGCAATGTTTCCAGTGAAATTACAGGGCTTAGAGATATAATATCTTAGATCTCGTGAGTGACGAGTGCAGTGCTAGGTAATGATTTGGACTCTACATGATCCAATAGCTGCGTGTCACTGTCCTGTTATGTGGCAGGCATGTTGCTTACCACCAGGCACATGTCCTGCTCGTCTCGTCACTCTATACTAAAAAAAAATTACTAGTGATGTAAAAATATTAAAATGACGTTATTGCAGTGGCGCAATCTTTCCTAATAACAAATCGTTTGCATTGTAATGAGTATCCACAGATTAGATACCCTGTTGATCGGCGATGATACGAATTTCGCCTACTATCACAACTTGCCAGGGGCGCAGGACAAGGTACAATACCGCGCTTGTGATTAACCAAATATCCGCGTGACGTGCACTACTTTCCACGAACGATCGGACAAAACGAGATAGAGTTATACAAACTTCAAAGGACAGAGCAGGATGCAAAGAAAGACATCAACGGGTTCCTATTTCGTTTAAATGTGCAATTCTGTTACTAGAACGCTGAGGAGAGGCAGTGAAATGGGTATCGTCCTTGTGAGTATTCTTACGGCGAGCAGTCCTGCGGTAGCACGCACTGGTGCGTGCGGTCGTCTCGCACGTAGGGCTCCTCGCAGACGCAGCCGGGCTCGCAGTACGGGTAGCAGGGCCGCAGGTGGTTGCGCGGGTTGTCGCACGACACCTCGGCGCAGCCGCCGAAACAGGGCTCGTACAGCTCGTTCGGCCAGTAACATGCTGACGTACAAATAAATAATAAATAATAATAAATAAATAAATATTGGTGGACAATTCACACACAACACCATCTGACCCCAAACTAAGCAAAGCTTGTGTGATGGCGACCAGATAGCTGATATAATACTTGTATAGTTTTAAATACATACTTATTATACATAGAAACACCCAGACACAGTGCAAACATTTGAATTCATCACACAAATATTTGCACTGGGTGGGGATCGAACCCACGACCCTCTGCTTCGCAGGCAGAGCTACTACCAACTAAGCCACGAGGCCAGTCAAAGATCACGTCTTACAATTTTTCCAAATCACATTATTACTAACGACGTATTTAACAACCATAATCCCGTCAAGCGACTCGGAACCCATATTGGTTCAGCGCCGAATATAACTCATCAAGTATTTTTTTTTATTGAATCTACCCTCAAGCATTTTGAAGTTAGTTTTATCAAAAAAATCATATGTGGAGGTTTATCAATTAAACATTTTTCGTGGCAGCAGAATAAAGATACATTAGTAAAATAAATTAATAGAATTTGTCTTAAAATGAGACATGAGTTTAACCTGATTTGTAAATTATTCACAAAAAAAACGATAGTATTGCAATTAGCCAAACTACATTTATATAACCCTACTAATATTATATTTATAAACGCTAAAGTTTGGACGTTTGAATGTTTGCTTACGCAAAAACGTCGAAACAGCTGAATCAGATAGAATTGATATTTAGATAATGGTTAGTTGTAGTCTGGAATAGCACATAGGCTACTTTTGTACCAGAAAAGAAACTAGGGGGCACTACTACCGCTAGTATAATTATATTATCCTTCAACCACTAAAATGTTTAATGAGGGAAAAGGAAATTCTACGAATTTGGCACAAAGGAATTGGGTGACCAAATTACGGACACAGATCAGTAAAAATATTATCTCCAATCACTTTATTTATATAGGTGTGAGATATATACTTGCTCTATTAATAATGAAGACTATTTTGAACTCTCTTTCTCTTCCACTAGACTTAGATTTATTAGATAAGTGTGTTACAGCAAACTATAAATTCTAAACTCCAGCAGACACCTACGAAGTCGATAGATAACTCCTATATTTCACACCTCCAGCTAGTATAACCCCTGTGGGAACATTATTGGGTATCTGAACACTGTAAATCTAGTAGCGGGCACTAGACCCTAGACTTTCATTCGTTTTGCAGTCGTTTCCTCGAGACCATTACGGATCCCCTGGGAGTCTCTTAGTGGTCTACGTACTTAAAGCATTAGAGCACTATTTACCGGACGGTAGACATCGGACTTAAATCTTTAACTTTAGCGTTTTAGACGGAAGCGGATACGTATATTTTTAGTTTTCAAACTTGAGCGCTAAAGCTGGCCATAAACAAGTAAACGATGAAGAAATACAGCAACATGTCATAATACAGCAACATATGAACCAAACTAACATACAAAAGGGAGTAATTAATACATGATGCATTACTAACTGCAAACATAAAAAGACATGTATAGGTAATAACTTTGTTAGCGTTACATTTTCCAATATATATTTGCTAAAGATTTGTTTTATAATGATGGAAAGAGATTGAATGTTACACCACGCACTTGTGCATTTACAGCATTTTCTGTATATTTACTCATAAGAAATATAAATTTATTTTTAAATATAAAGTGACAGGTCGAACAAAATGTACACACGATGTTGAGCAACACACCGGTCTACAGTAGAACAGTGTTAAGCATTAATTTGAAATCCGCGTATACGATAAATCCAAATCGCTACTTACCTGCATACGTTCGTCACCCAGATATATAAGAAGATTTATCTCTTTGCTCTGTAATTTCTCTAGAAAAATCGCATCGGAAAATAGGAATGTTTGCACATTACTGCTTGGTGGTAGAATAAGCTGGCACAGGTAGGCACACACAATTTCCTCAGAACGACTCTGCACTACAAAAAAAAGCTATCTTAAGATCATACAATATCATTTTTAGGGTTCCGTAAAACGTAAAAACGGAACCCTTATAGATTCGTCATGTCTGTCTGTCTGTCTGTCTGTCTGTCTGTCTGTCTGTCTGTCTGTCCGTCCGTCACAGCCACTTTTTGCCGAAACTATGAGAACTACACTGTTGAAACTTGGTAAGTAGATGTATTCTGTGAACCGCATTAAGATTTGAACAAAAAAATAAAAAAAATAAAAAAATTTGGGTTGCCCCCCATACTAAGAACTGAAACTCAAAAATTTTTTTTTCATCAAACCTACACGTGTGGGGTGTCTATCGATAGGTCTTCAAAAATGATGTTAAGGTTTCTAAAATCATTTTCGTATACACTGAATAGTTTGCGCGAGACACACTTCCAAAGTGGTGAAATGTGTGTCCCCCCCCCTCTAATTTCTAAAGTAAGACAATGAAAAATCTAAAAAAAATATATGATGTACATTACCATGTAAACTACCAACGAAAATTAGTTTGAACTCGATCTGATGAGTAGTTTTTTTTAAGTACGTTATAAATACACTATTATTGAAACTTCGATCAAAGTTACAACGAACTACAAGAACTATGTGTACTATGTATATTATGTTACTTGATGCAACGGAACCCTTCATGGGCGAGTCCAACTCGCACTTGGCTACTTTATTTTTTCTTTTTAGCCTAGCAACTACTACGATTCAATACAAACGTCTAAATAAAATTAATTTTTGAACAGTCAATCTCTATAATGTCAGTGCCTACGCAAATCGTTAACGTCGTAGATATGGCGACGTAAGAGACAGCAATAATAATTAATTTAATTAACAACATTGTTTTGACAGTTATTACCTCCAAGAAATTCTAATTTGATTACGCAAGTTTGAGAGAAATGATTTATTTACTTACGCAGAGTGATGTTCTAAGGTACCTTTTAATATCTTCTCCTCATCACGGCATTCTCCGCAGCGGAGCCAAGATATAATTGTAATCAGTACAGAAAGCCGCCCGTTCATAACTATAGGTATAGAAATAAGTCAACGTCCAGTGTTAACGAGTTTTCAGCTTATACTACCGTGTGTTTACTAATTTCTATTTCTTTCTTTGCCTAACTGCCTGATAGCGTCTTTCTGTTCTACAAAATGTTAAATAAATCGTTGTTCGAGCATTAGCATATTCAGCCCGCCTAATGTTCTCACTGCTGGGACTCGGGTCCTGTCTCGCAAAGAGATAGTCAAAACCATAATTCACCATGGTGATAAACTGTGAGTGAATGGATGAATGTTGTTAATAAAACAATATTTACATAGAAGAGTTATTATTTAGTAGGGAAACAAGTTTCTTTAAGGTTCTCAAACGAAGCATTCTTAAGTAATGGTAGCTCTCTAATAATGTAAATCTTCCTTCTTCCTTCTTTCTACCGCATTTCAAATATTACGTATTGACTGGCATGAAATTATCATCATCATCAGCCTGTATTTGTCTACGGCTGATCATAGGCCTTGTCTCCTTGCGAGAGAAGGCCCCGAGTCCCAGCAGTGGGAACGTTTAGTGGGCTGTTGATGATTGATGATGGATCATAGGCCTCTCCCATAATACACCACTCAGCCCGGGGGCTCAGCCTCGGTCTTACGTTTCCAACCGCCACCAACCCAGCGTGGAGACTATGGGCAATAACTTCCCATGCTGGGTCACAATAGTACGAACTAATTTGCTAAAATACAACTTTAGTCATGTTAGAGATAGGGTTTTGAAAAAACCTTCATCACTGAAAACAACACGTTCATCTCTGGTGGCTTAGGCCCTGACCCACTTAGGGCAAACCATTTAATATTTCTCTAGATATCGATAGATCATCATTAATTTTGGCTCTGCCTGCGAAACCGAGGGTCGTGGGTTCGATCCCCACCCAGTGCAAATATTTGTGTGATGAATTCAAATGTTTGCACTGTGTCTGGGTGTTTCTATGTATAATAAGTATGTATTTAAAACTATATGAGTATTATGTCAGCTATCTGGCCGCCATCATACAAGCTTTGCTTAGTTTGGGGCACAGAAATCTAAATAATAAGGTAATAGAAATGGCATAACTCTCAAATTACTTGCAAAACGCTTGTCGCCACATTTCCCCTACCCCCGCGGTCACTACTACATGCGCGTACTATTCCAATACAAATTCACTCACACACGAACAGCTGCACACTAACAAACTAGGTCTGTGATTGCACCACACACATCCATAAACGCTTATCAGTGAACCTACTAATACATTGAAAAATAAACAATTTTTCACATTTACGCTAGTGCTTGACAAAAATTAAAACATATCGATATTTCAAAGTACGGTCCAATTTTAACATTCGATAAAGGTTATTATTGATTTCATTAATTAGGTGTATTACACTACAACAAAGTCAATATGCTTATAAAATAAGTGAGTCACACGGGGTATACTATTGTTTCGAAAACTGAACTATGTAATTCTGACACCAAATGGGCTTAGGTATAGTTGAAGAACAAAGGTTGTTGTATATTTTAAAAAATATTGTGCAAATCTTTGTCATTTCTTGCGGGAGGGGAAAGTTGCACACTAGCGCAAACTCACGCAGCCAAATCACTAACACATAAAAAATAAAGCACCATTCACAAATCTAGCCCCGCCCTCAGATTCCACGCCACGGTATATTATCAAACTCCGCGGACTTGCACTTTGACAGAGGTTGACGCTGTGTATGCCTACTCCCTTCCGTGTTGTTCGCTGATTTTTTTATGAAAACTAATAAAGTCTTAAAAATAAATGCTTACAATAGCTAAATACTGCCTCTGTTAATGTACCTTAATATTTATTTTGCACGGATGAACAATCGCGCGTTATAGCTAGTATGTATATACTTTTGTTAATAATTTATGAATTATGAAGTAATGTTTACCGCAAATTAAAAGCTTTTACGTATGGGTGTTAACTGTGTTTTTTTTATGTTAATTTATAAATTTTATGTTAATTTATCGATAAAAAAGGTAAAATTTAAAATACAATTTTCATCGTTTATTTTTGGCCAAGTAAAATCGAGCCGTCACAGCACTAGCTCACGATCGCTACCTGCGGTTGTACCACGGAAGATTAGAGGTTATGACGATTTCTTTAATTTTACATTGCATTGCTGTTTATGCTTGTACCACTCTAGATGTTAATTAATGTACGCAGCAATGGTATGCAAAACGACGATAACACCAAAAATGAATAACTATCATAGTGAATCATTGGGTTCCGTTTATTTTAGTAAAAAATACAATTAAAATAAAATAAAATACCTATCAGTGAAATATAATCTCATTATTGGTATAATTGCAAGTTGTGGAAGAACTTCCACAGTTGTTTATGCTGCATAACACAAGTTTTAAAGATGATTCACGCCAGCCGGTTCGAAGAAGACTAAACTACAACTCGAGCACTGGTGGCCTACAAGTCACCTGTGCGGCGACAATGTCACGCGGTCATGCGACTTCTAGTACCTTATTATTTAGATTTCTGTGGTTTGGGGTCAGATGGTGTTGTGTGTGAATTGTCCACCAATATTTATTTATTAATTTAATATTTGACATTTTGGGGTAGATCTTAATAAGAGACGATTCACACGGCGCGGCTGCCAACCGCGCCCGCGCGCGGGCGCGGCAGATTTCCATATAAAATTGAATTCAATTCACACGACGCGGCTTACGGCCGCGGCGGCTGCGGCAGCCGCGCGGCGCCCGCGTGGCTGCGCGCGATTCTTGCGCAGTAGCTTTCCAGAGCAGAAACCGCGAAAACCTGCGGTCTCGTGAGTATTGAAACAAAACCGTCGCGCGCGGGCGCGGTTGGCAGCCGCGTCGTGTGAACTGGGCCTAAAATATATTTACTTCTACGTCGTGTATATGCCGCGAGCAGTAGGTATCTGCAGATTTCTAAAATGTTTTTTTTATATGATGACTTTATTTTATGGCAGATTAAAGTAGGAATTTGAAAGTCTACGAAAGATTTACGGTTTTATTTGAAAATATGTGCCATAGATTTCATTGATTCATACAGGTTTCATTGCAGACAATTAAATGGGTCTTATGGATTTTCATACGTGCTGCCTAGATCAATTTAAAATGCCTGTTTAATAGGTTTCTTTAAGGTAAACGTGTTAAGCAAGAAATTTTTTTTATCACACCAGATAAAAAAAATGGAATCGCACTAGAAAAGAACCAAGTCTTGCTATCCAGCAGTTATAACATATTCAGGTATCTTTCGAGTTTGTGCATTACTAAGTTAAGATTAGTGAGTAGAGCCTTGCACCTTCTGTACCCAAGCCAAAGCCTAAGCCTCGGTATACAATGTTTCCAGTGAAATTACAGGGTATAGAGATAAAACAGAGAGAGACGAACTTCTTAGCATTCCATGGATTCACCGTGCGGGTGGCCGGGTCCATCGTGTGGCAGAGAGAGAAATCTCGAATAGACCCCAAGACTTGTGACTCGGGCGTAGGTTTAAAAGAAGTAGGTTTAGGTCCCTTTTGGTGACGTACGTCAACACTCACCTTCACTACTCGTATTTCTCTCCCTACCCAGCCAAATCCGATATGATCCTACTAGTGCAGCTTTAGATACTCGTTCTAGTATGGAACTTACTGCACTTCTGGACAAGTCAAGGTCTTTAAGCAGGTTATAGAGAGATTTTGCTGGTATACCTCTCGCTCCTACATATCCTACATATTATATCTCTGGGTGAGGAGCGCAGCGCAGTGCGAGGTAATGATTTAGATTCTTCATGTTCCAATAGGTGCGTGACACTGCGCTGTTATGGACAGGTATATCATGCATCATGTGCCATCAGGCACATGCCCTGCCCGTCAGTAAAAAAAGACAGTAGATAGTCATAGAAAACCTTATAAAAAACACCTACGCATAATGTTAATTAACTGTAATGTTCTTTGCGGCGGCAGAAACTCTTTGAGGGTTTAAAAAGTTTCTGAAAATCTTCCTTGAAAAATACTCTTGCCTTAGTTGTACTTTTGTATGCACTAAACTTGGTCCTGGTATCTAATAACTTCGGCATCCATCCAGGTTAGCGACATACATTTGGGACAACCTGGACCAACTTGGGCAGCCCTGTTGTACCCTTGGTACTGCCCTATTTACGGTGCTGTGTGCGGTGTAGGGATATGACACCAATCGATACTTATTAATCTCAATGTCCTCGTAAAATTGTTCGTTGGAACGTCGGGGCGCTCTTCCCCGTGTACCGAGTCATCGAGCTCGTATCGGTAAACATAATCGTTAAGCCCTCACTGATTGAATTATTGCTTGTTCTAGAAGGTAGCGCAGAAAGGGTGTGCTAAGTTGAAAAGCCCACGGCGCGGCTGGCGGTCTCGTTTTGATCAACTGTTATTATTCAGCCAATGCAGTACATTAATCGAATTTGTCACAGATTCATCGGATCCGATTTGTGTATTTCTTTGATTATTTACATTTAATTAATGGCGAAACGAAATGTGATTTTAATAATGATAAAATGTGAGTGTAAGTTTGAATTGTAGCCACTGCGTGATAATAGCCGATAAATTATATCCTATCCGTTGGATGGTGGTAGTGCGACCAAATCTAAAAAAAAATACATTTTTAATAGAGTTACTGAAGCGAAGAGCGAAGAACATAATATTTTTATGATTTTTGAAGATGGTGAAATTTATACGAGTATATATACTCGTATTATTGAAATTAGACCTAACAGTCTACGCGTAGTGTCGGGGCTTCGCGTGGGAACTAAGTTGCGAGCCTCATCGCTGCTTGTGCGGGCGAGCCGTGGATCAATTCGGACGTCATGGGCTTTCGTGTGTAAAGAGTGCCGGTCGGCAATTTCGTCATTGGTCAATTAATGACTTAGTCAGACGGGGACTCTCTACAGCACTAATACTTTCGACATTGGAACCGAGCGGAATGTTGACGGATGGTAAGCGACCTGACGGTGCAACCCTAGTACCTTGGTCTCTAGGCAAGGTGTTGGTATGGGACGCTACTTGCGTAGACACCTTAGCACCGTCTCATGTCAGTAATTCCGCTCGTAATGTCGGAGTTACAGCCGAACAGGCACAATTAATTAAATCTAACAAATACTCCCAGCTCAGAACACACTACTTATGTTTTGCGCTAGCTGGGGAGACCATGGGCCCGTGGTCGTCCAATACTAAAAAAATCGTTAAAGATCTTTCGAAGCATTTGGTCCTCGCCTCAGGGGATCCCAGGGCTGGCACTTACTTTGCCCAAATGACTTTAGCTGTCCAAAAAGACAACGCTGCCAGCATTCTGGGTACCCTACCGCGCTGTGGCGATCTCAACGGCGTGTTCGACTTGTAAATTTGTATATATATTTTGTATTCATTTGCTTTTTATATATTTGTAAATACTGTATTACTGTCCATTCATTATTGTAATGCAAAAGTAACTTTGGAATCAGTAAAATTATAAAAAAGTATTTTGTTATATTACATGAGTAGAGCTATTAACAAAAGTAATTTTTCATGAAAATTACACTACATTACCTTTATGTTTGCGCTAAGCCGACCGATGCCTTCATAGGCCTTAGTGCCTTCCACCAGTTGAAAGCGTGTCTAGTACACTGGCGAAATTACCATGTTAAATGGCGTTGAGTCTAACCAAATTAGGATTTTGTTAGTCTCACGAATCGAGAATTATAGGCTCAGTTAAATTAAGCATACTGCGTTCCTTTCGCCTGAGTTGTATTTCTCTTCTAGCCCTATGTAATTCGGGAACGTGCTTACGGCCCGTCGTCGCACCTCGTGATATTGTGAGCGTTGCCTGCACGTACGGGAGATCCGCCGAGCCTCGTGATAAACGGGCTCTTTCCGCGCGCGGCCGGAGCAACGCTGTCGAACAGAGATATGGGTTCGCAGGTGGCTTTATATCTATTCGACCTATGACATTTTCGTTATTAACCTCTTTATGAATTCGGGAAGAAGGCCTGTTGAACAAATTTAGATTCAATCAACAGGAATTTAGATTTAAATTATCAGAAACGCGGCGTTCCACCGGCGGGCACACGCCACGTAAGGGGTTAACACCATTGTAATCACATAAAGGAAATATATATTATCGAAAAAATAAATAAACAGCGAAATTGTAGGCAGGCAGGTACATCTATCCATCAATAAAGCCAGACATGAAAATAATCAAATTCAAAATCACCTCTTTCATTGAAATCATACGAAATTCCAAGTCTCAATAGCTAACCGTGTACAAGGAAGTTCATAAAGACTGTGTCCCCGACTCCTTTGAACAAGTTTTCAGCCCTCCCAACACCTTGATTAAGCACGTTTTAATCTCTACTTCGTTGGTTTAATGAGCTAAGTATTATTGCTTAGCTTAACCTAATGACTTCCAAAGCCGTAATGAATTGTCTACATGTTCTGATGCCCTGTGCGTGCTTGCCACTCGTCTAATACGAAAATGATACCCGAAGTAGGTACGGCTGATATAAATTATTCAGTTATGGTAGCAGAATACGGGTAATTGTATTATCATTAGTAGCGGCTACATTTTCAGGGCGTTTTCTTCGTTCAGAGATATTTATCGAGGCTTGTTTTCCCGGTTCGTGTAACAAGTGTATCGTATCGCGTCTATGTCGCCACCTGACTGTAATACCTACAAATAAGAAATAAAGAAATGTTTTTATGACGTGGGTTTCTTTGGTAGTTTAGCACAGGTGGGAGTAGGCGTCAAGTCTGTGAACTCGCTTTATCTGAATTTAAACTTGGGTGAATTGCGATAGGCACTGATTAGTAAATATGTCTCTAATTAGATACGATACGTATAAGACTGGTTGATAAATAACTTCTACGCAGAATTACCACATATACATTTTTTAAGTGAACACTTCTTTTGGCGCGCGTAGACAGATTTTTCGTGGGCTGTGAAATGATTTCTACCGTCACGCTCGGATATGATAAGAAATCTTCGGGTAAATTCGGGACCATAGCCATTGGCTATCTGGAAATGCGTCATCCAATGGGAAATGCTAAAAGGGCGTGGCCTGCCCATCATGGCATGGCCATGTAGAAATTCGTCAGCCAATGGGAAATGCTGGTGCATTTCTAGATGGTCATGCCATGATGACCAAGCCACACCCTCCGGTTACACCCGTGTAGTTTCCAAAGTAAGCTATCAAATTCTGGGTTATAAGTTTTCACTTCTATCGGCAGTTCCTATGATTGCCAATTTTTTTTTATAATATAGAGTGACGAAACGAGCAGAACATATGCCTGATGGTAAAAAACATGCCTGCCCATTACAGCACAGTGACACGCAGCTATTGGAACATGAAAAGTCCAAATAATGACCTAGGAATACACTGCGCTCATCTCCCAGAGATATGTTTTATATTGCCCTGTAATTTCACTACAAACATTGCCCTTTAAACCGGAACATAGTAATGTTTTCACATTGCTGCTTGGCGGTAGAATACTGGCTAAGGTGTGGTACTTCCCCAGGCGGACACTTCAAAGAGCCCTAACACTACAGCGTCCATAAAATGAACCGACATTTTTTTTAAACTACAGAATGGACTGAAACTTCTGTGGATTTTAGACAGCAAGACTCGATCCATCACGTTGCAAATTTGTTAAAGTTCTGCGCATTGTGGGGGTCAATAGCACAGTTATCTCTATAAGAATTTCGTGTAAAAATATTTGTTTCGCGTGCACGAAACCTCGCATTTGCCACGCAGTGCTTGGTACGTGGCTTGTAGAAGTCAGAAATAATCTCTGTTGCCTACCTTCCTACCTATCCAGCTATTTTATTCGGTTGAAGAGTACGAAGTATGGATAAAGGTCTAGGTTTCACATAAAATCAGTCGAGTATTATAGTAACGAAGTTGTTTTATGTAGTCTCGGAAGTGTAGGCAGTTTCCATAAATGCAGCGGAAGGCGGTATCCGCCTGCGGAAAATAGCTTTGCCGATAAAATATGATTGCGTGAGATCTTTTTTATTGCCGCCCGATTTCGAGGGCGCCACGCTGAAGGTCTGAAGGTCCTTGGTGTGAAGATAGGAACAGAGCAGAGCTGCCATTACTACGCCGACCGCTTGCTAGGTTTATATTTTAGGGGAATTTTGTACAACCATTTCAGTTAATATGTGCGTTAAGCTTCAGTTTTTTATGAATTATCGGATGAATATTTTCGATTTTTAAATGACATCGTAAATTAGTTGCATCGTTTTGCTGGTCCTTACTTATATACGTTACTCATTAATTTAACATCGTATGTGTCGTCATTTCAGAGGCCTCAAAGTGTCAATCGTGAACTCTGAGAGGAGCGTTAGTAATTTATAATAAATTTATATCAATTTAAACACATAATTTACAGAAAAAAAAAAACAAAATATGACATGCTTGAGCTGAGATAGGCTACAACTTCAGTAAATATAATAAGATAGGCTAACATTTTCTATCGAAGAAAATATCCAAGTCTGGCTTTTGAGTGAGTAGGTATACCGTTCAAAAGTTCGATAAATCACAAGTCATTAATGTACTTCACTTAAAATTAAAAGTAGTATTATCGTATAAGTACGAAAGAGGCTCGAAACTTGAGCGGGGAGAAAGATGATGAGATTTTTTTAGCAAGGATTTATAGTCCATAGCATAAATTATTATCAACAGCCCAATTACCAAATGTATGATCCTGCTGGGACTCTTGGCCTCCTCTAACAAATAATTAGTTTTAGGAGTTAAGGAATGTACCAGTGGGTCAGGTGCGAGTTGACGGATGATAGATGTTCTTGAACAGAGACAGATTACTTTTTTAGAATATATTTCTTTCTCACGCTGTTTTCCATCACCGTTAAAGGCAGTTATAATGACAAACTTGTACTACATGTAAAGTTGAAGTCAAAGTCCTTTATTCATAAATGTACATTTACCTACATGTCAATTAGTGAATAAAATGTAAAACAAAACAAAAGTAAGAACATACGACACCATACATTTTAAAAGTTTAAAATGAAAATCTCACTGTAAAATAATAATTATTGTACAGATAAGTGCCAACTATTTAAAATTTGTTACAATTGTAATGAACAAAAATACGCATGATACAAATTGTTTTAATTTTATCCTAGCTTTACCATTACTTCCTAAGAACTCGCCGTGACTATAAAAAGTTTGGTCGATAAGCCAGTACTTTAATCTGTTTTTGAAACTACTGAAACTTGGGGTTAATGTGGAAATATGTTTACAGACAGGTACTGGAGGAGATTGAACTAGCGATACACTCCTGCCACTGTGCCGCTACAGCATATGGATATCTAACTTCTCACGTTATGTTTACGAGCATTGTATGATTTTTGACGAAAATTGTCCAAACCATACATATGGTTGGTTACTATTGGTTATGGTTACAGATACATATCTGTAATAATAATAATAAATATTGGTGGACAATTCACACACAACACCATCTGACCCCAAACTAAGCAAAGCTTGTATGATGGCAACCAGATAGCTGATATAATATATCTTAGAAACGGGTAAAATTTAATGAGCTTAATTTAATAAGCTTTCTCACTAATAACAACGACTTATTTATAGAATAGTGAAGAGACGAACAGATCACGTGCCTGATGGTAAGCAACGTGCCTGCCCATAATATCACAGTGACACGCAGCTGCGCATTAGCTAATGGAACTTAAAGAGTCCAGATCATAACCTAGCACTTCACTGCGCTTGTCACTCATATTTAAGATATTTTATCTCAGTGCCCTGTGATTTCTCTGTATACATTGCCCTTCAGACCGGAAGACGGTGATATTCACACATTACTGTTTGGGGGTAGAATAACTGGCATATGTGTGGCACTCCACTCAGGGTTCTGCAAATAGTCACTACAAAGAGTAGACAATCAATTTCAAAATGGCAAGAGGTTAATTTGGAATAACAAATCGAAAAACTAGGCTAAATAAAACTTGGTAAATCTAGGGGAACTTATCTAAATACGATGCGATTTACTTACTTGATGCAGGCACTGCGATCATAAACCCCGAAACCAATCTTCCCAATGTCATACTTACTCGTATCAGAAAAGGAAAAGTTGATTAAGTCGAACAAATAACTATTTCCCTAACAGCTGTATGGGCATTTAGTTAATCATCCAATAAGGGTGTGTTGATTTTTCCGGTTATGAAGAAATTCCCGGCACGCGCAATACAAATTACAAGCTAAGTGATCCGCTGGCCCCTTAAATAGACGTCTTTCGATTGCTCAGCCCTTTCCTATCAAAATAAATATTAGCAGAGTGAGCGGGACTTTCAACCTTATTTGTCAATGTTTTTGGTCGGTTTTTGTTCATAGGGTGTCACAAAACAAGGAATGATCACCTAGAGTCCGCAGCAGTCGGTCTCTGGGGTCTAGAGTTCCAATATATTTGGGGAGGCTTGCGCTGGCGAGTCTTCAAGATTACTGTCAGCAAATAGGACAGAGCGACGTGCCCTGAAAAGGAGATGTCCAATAATGGGACGTACTGCAGCCTTTCATTCTCCCGTCTCACAAGGGGCATTCTTGAATTGTTGCTATTTGTCGAGGTCAGCAGCTACGAGGCATTCAGCCGGACAAATTGTACAGAAACCCTTCAAAATAGGTCAGTGCAATTTTTCCGACAGAATTTTGTAATAGAAATTGAATGTAACTAAAACTATGATTGGGGTTGTTACTTTTCCTTATAGTACAACAGAACAACAACAACAGAATTAGATATGAACTTGAATGAATATGTGATACTAATTTTCGCTATTTAATTCAAAGCATACCTAGTACTTACTCACTTCATTAAGATGAGACCCAATCCTAAGGCATGAACTTTGAAAGTTCAGCAGTGGGATGCTTTAGTATTAAAACAAAGCTCCAACGTAGAGGCAAGCACTAAAAATGTTAACCGTAAATCTTTCAGACTAATCCGAGTTCTCACTTCTATTATCCTTCGGTTAAAAGAGAACCCGAACAATATCCAGGCTTCATTCCGGTAAGCAAACTACATAAAGTAGAAACAGCACGATCTCACGGTTAATAACGCTATAAACATATAAACATAAACAAAGCCGAACACGTAGAGCCGAGCTAATGCAGTCCCGGCTACCTCGCTCCCCGGTGCTTCGCTGCAGTACAAACTTAACTTACAACTTATCCTCAGGTGCTAATACCAAAGCGTTTATTTATAATGGATTTACACTTGCTACGTGATACTCGTGTAGTTGACATAATTGCCAATAGTATGTACCTTTAATATTTGAAACTACTTTGACTCATGTATGTATGTGTAGATTCTAATACAGACTTTTGATTAAATGTCTTTATTTACGTGAAGAAAAAACTTTGAATGTATTTTTTACGAAAGTTGCGCTGACGGAGTAGAAGAAGATGAAGCACAGTTATAGTGTAAATAGAGAATGAATACAAATAAAAAAAAAATACTCATATCATATAAGCAGGTAACTAAATGCTCCCACGGCTGCGACTTGAGGCCTTCTCTCGCAAGAAGAGAGTCAAGGCCATAATGCACCACGCTGACCTAGTGTGGGTTATAGATAAAGTGAACGTATGTATGCTAAACTGGCAGCACCCCGTGGGTTTTACCCGCGTAGTTCTCGGTCCCGTTATTTTCCCGGGATAAAAATAGGCTATTACAGATCGTTATCTATCTATGTACTTAATGTCATCCAATTGCCTTCAGTAGTTTTTGCGGAAAGTAACAAACATACATTCTTACAAACTTTCGCGTTTATAATATTAGTACAATATTAATGTACGAGCATTAAATATTTTAACAGTACACGTAAATGATATCATATTTTACTAACGGTATTTCAGCTACTGTTAAAAATATAGCTGTTTAGTTTTCTACTACCTGAATTCTCATGGAAATATTTACCGTTTGTCTACGGTAGAGCATTGATAAATTTGTATGAGAAGGTATTGAATTAACAATTCAAAGTAAGCAAATAGCAAACAATAGGCACATTGCAAAGATAGATAATTACAGGAACCATTGACAAAGTTACGAGCATTAAGGAAGAGAGTAAAAGCAATATCTGTTTGAGAGGCGCGGTGTAATTGAAACTCGCGGTTTGGCCCAATAACAACACGAGGAAACGCTCGCCGCCTATAAATTACGGAATTATATTAATCGCAGCAACGTTTACGACTAACGAGGATATTCTACAATACACCCTTTAAAGTTAGGTGAGCCTGCGGCCGCGGCCTAGGTTGAGCTCAGATTAATAATGACGCCTAGAACGAAACCGGGTGTAATTTTACCACTGAGTTATGGCCGACGTGGGTAATCTTGCCACCCGTGTACGTGTACTAATTTAATACGAGAAAACGAGAATACAAAATATTCAACATTTCATCCTCCCGTAACGAGTATTCCCAACGACGGATACGGCTTTTGTCGTACAAAAGCGTTAAAACTAAATAAAAACTTTGGACGCCAACGCGAAAATTTGGAGGGAGAATTTTTAATTTAATTTTCAGTGACGGTACTGCGCCAGAACAATCAATTTGCGGGACGATTATACACGGGAAATTAACGCAAGATAACACGGCATTAGCCTCCACCTGGGGAAGGATTACCGCCGGCAGATAACCGAATGTATTACCGTAATTACGCGCAGAAAGAACAGGTATTCACAAGAAAATACTAGGTAATTGCCGGATTTGTATGCGGTATCTAAACGAGGCCGTCGATGCTCCCAAGAACATCTCCCGTCTTTATCAGCGCTAAGACTCAAATCCTTTGTTTGCTACTTGGTTTGTTACGGCGCGATACACCCCTGACATATTTTAATCTTTCCGTGTCTTTGTTCGGTCGAGTGTCACGGAGAAATTAGCCGTCCTCCGCAAAGTTATCCGAGTTATGAACATAATATTTGTCGTACACAAAACAAAATGCGGGATTAAGTCGGCGTTAATTAAACAAGTTTTCCTTTATTCGGCGTATTTATGCTTTCATTACACGAATAAGTAGTACACGCCTACGCGAGGGAAGTTATTAACTTTATCAAGAGTTAGGTACTCGCGTCACCGAGCATTAAGCCGCAGTCGATAACGTAGCAGCTCCCGGTTATACTGCTCGCCTTGTCACTCGCCAGGAACGTAACTAACTCGGCTACATCTTCGCTTTTAGTAATTTTCTTTAAAGGAGATGTAGCTTCAATTATTGTGAACATTTTGTTAGCGTCTTCTTGGTTCATGCCACTTCTTTTAAAAAGTTCCGTCCTGATTGGACCCGGGTTGACAGCGTTCACTCTTACTCCACTGGGTCCAAATTCTAAAGCAGCACATTTTGTGAACATATCAATCGCCGCCTTAGTCATACAGTAAGGAGTCATAATCGACAACGGTTTGTTGGATAGAACACTCGAAATGTTAATAATGTTTCCTTTCGTTTTCATTAAATGTGGTATGGCTTCATTTGTAACAAGATACGTGCCTCGTAGGTTTGTGGCCATCACTCGGTCAAATGCTGAAGTTTTAGACTGCGATCCAACTATTGCTGACAGTCCAGCGTTGTTAACCAGAATATCGATTCGGCCGAAATGCTTCACCGTCTCAGATATGATTCTCTCAACGTCTTCATTCGAGCTAATATCGGCGGTAATGACGAGAGGTTTCTTTCGATTGATTTCTTCGCAGTGACGCGCAATTTTTTTCAAGTTGTCGGTATTACGGCCGATGAGCGATAGAAGGGCGGATGATTTGGCGAATTGTAGGGCGCAGGCGGCTCCGACCCCCGAGCTGGCGCCGGTGATGAGGACGACTTTGTCTTGGAGCATCGTGCGCGGTCGGCGGCGCGGCGGCGGCAGCGGACTGAGGAGCGGCGGCGGACTGAGGAGCGGCGGCCGTCGGAGCCCGTTATACGCGAGCGTGCACACCACACGACAGCTCGCTTCCGCGTCTCACCGCAACCCACAGGGGTATTATAACTGTATGCAACTTCCGAGAATATATTATTACTGATTATTTAACTATCAACACTAAATGTTCTACTAATATTATAAATGTGAAAGTTTAGTTTTTTATTGTTCGATCACATCAGATTTACTAAACACGTTGGATTGAAAATTATAAACTAAATATTATTATATTTCCGTCTAGAATAGGAGTTAGCCTATGGTACCGAATAACACAGCAATCCTAAGGGAAATATCTATATTCTGCGCGAATATTAAAGCTACGGAAAATGCTTGCTTGTACAGTTGTACACTTAAGGTTTAAATAGGTATCGTTAACGTTCATTGCCAATCGCCCACAATCCGCCCGACCGACGCTGTGCCAAATCAATGTGCGTACGGGAAAAAAAGGTCTTTCTCGCTGGTACGGAATCGGTTTCCTGGGTATTTTTTTCGACTATGACAGTGACAAATACAGTTTTCGATTCGTTACTAACAGTGTAGAAATTTAGTTATTTAAAAATGCGGCAGGCCTGTTTCGACCACCGCCACATGGAATTAAAACATATTGCCTGAGTGCGGGAGCGGGCCTGTTTTAGTGGATGACCGATGGCGACCTGTTGCCGCACTGTGCAGATGCGAACGCGTCGAGCCGCCTGTAGTGTTGTGCTTGAGGACGCGCTAGCGCACGTTAGTTTTGTGCGCGCATGTAAACATTAAAAAAAAATACAATGATAACGAGAAAGAATACAATTCAAAACAAAAACCGACTTTAAATTAAAACTACACGACTAAATTCGATTTTTGACGATATTCAAAACAGCTACGCGGATTTCAATAACATTTATACAACGTGTTGGATTTACCCCCAACAATATTTGAACAGTCCATTCTAACACTTATGTAGACTTCATCACCCAAGGTCTCTTTCCCCTTAGCACAGTAGATCACGAGATAATTCGAGTCAAAGTTTGACGTACAATTGCCACCAAATCACCAGCTTCAACCCTAAAGCTTGTACAGCAGACGTACGACCTTGCCACCGACGCCGCGACGTCGTACAAAAATCCGTGCGGAGATCTGGCCATTACGGGTATGTCAAATGAAATAACAACCAAAAAAAATTATTTTTTTTTGGAAAAAAATTTTGAGCTTTCATGCCTAATTTTCACATACATGATTCAAAACTGAATGTAGATGAACTACCATAAATATTGTTGCACCTTTTTGCAACACCTTGTATAGAACCACCCGTGAACTATGATATCAGAAAATAGGAAAATATCTCTGGGCATATTCTTGAGGGTCACAGGGGCGGACATTACCCTCACAAATTCGTTTTTTTTTATTAACGTACGTTAAATCGAAAAACTTAGAAAATATCGAACTTAAGCTTCTTTTTACCTTCAAAACAACTGTAGCACTGCAAATGTATTTTTATTCGACACATTGAATTTCCTCCATGTTTTACATTTTACATTTTTGACCGCTTCCTCCCCTCTCCAAATCTGAGGTTGTGACCGATACTGCCCAGTAGCGGCCGCCGTATTTTTACTAGCATACGCCCATGTGCTAATCAAAAATACATAAATTTAATAACTCTTCTAAGCTAAGACTCGATATTTTCTTTCCTTTCACTATCCCATCACTACGAAATGTACAATTTAGTGCGGTATCGGGTCTTATCGATCTGACACTTTCGATTGCTAATTTTTCGTTTTCTGTTTGAAGAATCTGGAGGCGAAGCCATTGTACATACAAATGTTTCATGACAATTTTAATGGTACAAAAAATCTTATATAAGGTACCAAATGCATTCACTAAGATAATTGAGGTTTACTTAATAGTTTACTTAATAGTAAACCTCAATTACCGAGTAATCTCGGTGGCGTGGCGCCGAGTAAGCTTTTAAGTTTTTAGTAAAGTTTTTACGCAGTCACCGTGTTAATTAGAATAGTCCCAGTTATTTATTTTCGTTTTCAATAGGGTACAATCCTCAAAAAAACTAAGTAGCCCGTTTGTTGGATTGCCAAAAAATATTGTAGGTACACGTATTTTTTCTTTTGTTTCACAAACAAAAAATGACGAAGATACAGCGCTTCGAAGTTTCGTGTGACGTCACTTGTGAGTACGATTTTTACTTACGAGTGACGTCGCGACCCCCCACTCTCGAAGTTTGATGGTCTATATCTTTGACGATTTTTAATATTATGAAAAAACAAAAACTACGTGTCTAATATTTTTCCATGATCTAGCTGACGGACTAATTAGGATGGTGTATTTTTGACCCAGTCCAGTAACCTATTGTATATAGCTTTATGATCCGTGACGTTTGTAGTAACTAAAATAAAGACACGTTATTTTTAATACGGCTTTAGATTAACAAGAAGTAGTGGCGCAGGCCAGCATAAGTTTTTATCCTCTCCTCCATAGAAATTTAAGTTCTAGAATTAACCACCGTGCTTCAAACATTAACTCAGAATTAACGCTAGGCTGGTCTAGTCGGAAGAACGACGACTGCTGATCCGGAGACCCCTGGTTCAAAATACGAGCGCACCACGTCTTTTCGAAGTCAAGTGCGTTTTTTTTTTTAAATAATGAATGACAAGACGAGCGGGACATGTGCCTGATGGTAAGCAACATATCTGCCACATGACAGCACAGTGACACGCAGCTATAGGAACATGAAGAGTCCAAACCATCACCTAGCACTGCACTGCGCTCGTCACCCAGAGATCTAAGATGTTATATCTCTAAGCCCTGTAATTTCTCTGGAAACATTACACTTCAAACTGGAACACAGTAATGTTTGCATATTACTGCTTGGCGGTAGAATAACTGGCAAAGGTGTAAATAACTTCCCCAGGCGGACTCTGCTAAGAGTCCTACCACTACAAAAAAATGCCACTTACTTAAAACGGTGAAGGAAAACATCGTGAGAAAGCCAACATGTACCTAGAATATTTCACAGCCATGTGTCATCCACTAACCCCCACTGGGCTTGCGTGGTGGATTATGGCCTCGACTCTCTCCTAGGCAATCGAGACTATAGTCCACCCGAGAGAGAAGGCCCCGGGTTCCAGCTGTGGGAATATTAATTTAGTGGGCTGTTATGTAACACTACAACACTAGCTAAAAAGTTTTTTTAATAATAGCCTAATATCACTTTCCTTCCTGTTATTATTACATTTATTCGTCAACAAAAATTCAGAGATAGAAAACTTTATTCGTTAATATGTACCTATTTGTATTCAAAGATGGAGGTGGATAACGCCTAACGTCCGACTCCTCAGTTGTAAGTTCGAAGCCAGCGTCTCTGAGTATTTTACCAAGTACTGATGTCATCAGTTCTAGATTTAGTGAGTAAAAACATCGTGAGGAAACTGGCATGTTTCAAGAAATATATTTTACGAGGACATGCGTCAACTGCCAAGCCGCACTTGGACAGCGTGTTGGATTTTGCTCTTGACTCTCTCCGTGTGAGAGAAGATCTCGAGTCCCAGTAGTGGGACCGTAAGCCCACTTTACGGTGCTTAGATGCATTGTGCTATAATAAAATCAGCTCCGGGGGTCTACCGCCGAACGAAAAATGTCATCGCTTTGATGTTTCTCTCTTTTCTTTTCGCTTGAAATGATAGAGACAGCATTAGCAAAGCGATAGCCGATTTAGTTAGGCGGTAGAAGCGCCGCGCCGGTCTCTTTGCTCCTGAATGAACAAGGTGAAAATGAAAAATAATATTATTGTTTTCATACTATTTATTTGAGTCATCTCGATGTACGAAAGACAACACGTAGAATTTGAAGCAAATATTTACATTAAATTTAATTAATAGGTACTTAAAACTAAAAGCTCCCTAAATTGTCTTTGGCACTTGCATTACGTTTACACTGATTATTAGTACAATATGAAAATAAGTATTAAGTAGATATTGTAGGTTTACCGCAAAGAAAAAGATAAATTTCTACATACGAGCCGTTAAACAAACAGACAACTTTGCGATACTTAAAACTTCTGTGTTACACGTGCGAATTATTAAAGATCAAAACCAAGATTAATATCAAATTGTAGCATGTAAATATTCTTTGTTTATTTTTATTAAAACAACTCAATGAATTTAAAATGGTCTAAATTTGTGGAAAGCCTGCAATCCTTCTACTCGAGCAGTTTATGGGTATCATTTCCACAAAAAGCTTACAGTACTCTGCGTGTTAAAATACAACAACGGCTTTGGGATGTTGTTGAAGACGCCACGTCTCCGCAGCGCTTCAGAAATTTTCGCACAAATCGGAACAGATAGATTTCGTGCATTCATGAGAAACAGAGCATATTCTCTGTTACAGAGACTGCGTGGTAGCGATAATAAAATTATAATAATGACTATAACTAACAAAATTGTCGGTCCTATACTGAAATATTAAGTAGCCCAAATCAATTATTGAGCTAAATTATATCTTATGCATTAACTTGCAGTTTACACACCTGATGTTTTACTATTCTGTTAATTTTTCTTTTTGTGCTTCTTTTGTCTATGGATTGTAATGATTTGAAATAAAGTTAATTACTTTTATTTAAAATTAGATTATATTTGGGAGTAAATCCCAAAATGTATAATATAGGTGATGGTCATATTTGAAATTTAACGACTCATATAATTATACTAATAAAGAAATGTATGAAAGATTTTATCTACACTAAAAAACAATAAATGAATTAGCTGTCTAGATAAGTATACCTACATAATGTATTAGGACACTAGAGTTTCTAGGCTTACTACAGTTGAACTGTTCAATTTTCCTCTGTGAAAGATCCCTGCCTCGAGCATGTTTGCAGAGCTAACTGCAAGGATCCCTGATACCGAGTCTCATGAATGAGTCTCGAGCGTAATAGAAACATGTGATTTTCAATTGATTTCAGCGTTCGGAAAACGTAACTCATTCCTAACAATATACAAAACCAAAGACATAAACACTAAACAGTACTAAAAGAGAGGAATCATTTTCTCAAAGGGGATCAAGATGGGGGTTGTTTGCTTGTCATTAGTTATGAAAGGGTAATATTTAGACAATCAGTATTTCAAAGACAGTTTGTGATCTTTGAAGGTGGACGCCAGCTTTAAGCGGAGAGGGTCGTGATTCCAATACTTGAATAAGACGTCACAGTATACATTCAAAGAGTAACCAAGATCATAACAAAGTAAATATGAAGTAAAACTGTCAAAATTTCGTGTTCGTGCTGTTTAAAAATAAGAGTTGATTTATGTGTCATCCATTCGACAAACGCCGTAAAATAGTATATCTGGCATTGTAGAAAATAGAAAATCAGTCTGGAAACTTTATTTTCTTTTACATTAAAATCATAGTAAAATAACTTCATCAGAATTTAATATATTTTGAAAATGGAGGTTTAGTGTGAGATTCAGTTGAAACATTTGGGCATATGAGTCCAAAAAATAACTGGACGAAGTGAAATCGCTCAGAGGAACTCGTTTTTTGTGGCTTTCATTCTGATATAGATTACTGATTTCTATACATGGCAAAGATTCCCCAGAGGGATATAGAGCATGATTTGCATGTTTATGTATAGCCAGCAACTGCTTACAGTTCTGTGGTCGCATTAGTATGTACGCAGCGAAACAGTTCCACGGACTTGGAATGAAATTAATCCAATGACGGCTGTTTTGATTAGTGGATATCGTGGAAAGCTTCACAATCTGAACCTTGAAGTGACTTACACAGTTTGAGATAAACAATTAGAATGGTGGCTTTGGATTCATTAATATTTCGGTCTTCCTTTACCTCACATAAAATATATGACGTGTGACTAGCAACCTTAATTCATGTAAACAATTGGTATGAAGTAAATAAAAGTTATTTTAGTCAGTTTTAGTACACAATTGGTATAAGGTAAATATGAGCCATTGAGTTAGTTCATTAGTCTTGTCGTTGTATTTTCGCTTTTTTGTCAAATAGATAAGATTTGTTTATGAACTAAGTTGCATTATTCCACTAATGTACATGTACGTCAAGTTTTCTAATTCTACAGTTCAAGCACATTTCAGTTCAAGCACATTTAGATGTCTATTTAGTCTAGGTAAAATATGAGTAAATACGTTCATAGGTACCTACGTAACGTTGTTTTCTCTACAAAACGAAACATAAACATTTTGTTAGTAAACAGCTACGAAATAATTAATTTGAGTAGAGAAACAAGAAAAAGCGAAAAAAGATTCCTATTGGTAAAATGTCATAATACTATCAAAACTGTATACTAGTTAGTAAATATAGCCAAATAGGAGCCATAAAATACACACAATTTTGTACAAAAATGATGTGTATAAACACTGGAGGGAGTGCGATACTGGACGTTTGATTTTCCACAATTTATACATTTAAACTCCTTAATCTTATTTCCTAATAGTTAAGTTTCAATGGATTATTTTTGGATCAAAAAGAGATAGCAAAATAGTAAATTGGTGCCGAGGTACTTTCTCGTTTCACGTAAATGTTATAAAAGACAGTAGGTGGAATCTGCATGTATTATTATTATGTTACGATTCTCATATTGATAGAATAAGTCTCGATTTAACCGAAAAATAACCCATTAGAATCAATCTTAAACCCCTTTTAGTGGATCTACTTTTTGTCAGTGTTCAAATATCAACAAAACTAAGTACCTAACAAATCGAGTTTTGGCTTACATGTTTGCAACTACTGAAGTTAAATTCACGGTACAGATTTAAAAAGGGGTTTAAGTTTGGCTTTGTTTTAAGTTTAATTTTACCATTAAAGAGAGATTAAGGTTAGCAAAATTATATTAATAACAGTACAAACTGCAGAGAAATGTAAAAAGTTAATTCTTAAAATAAATATTTAACAAATTAAGAACACATTATGTACCTAGTTAATTGAAATGGTATTACAAAACGTAAATATTATCAAACAGTTACTTGCTGGATACATTTTATTACCATAAAAACATTTAAGGTCTTTGAAAGACAAAAAAAAGAGGATAACGCAGCTGAAGCCGCTTTCTTTCAAAACAGTTGAACTTCGATACAAAAACAAACAACTTCGCTTGATCGAAAGGGTGCGAGCCAGATTGTAATATCTTTTGGCAAACAATTTCTCCACATAACAGCAAGCGCGGTCACTCGGTCGATATATCCATGTACGTACATGAGGAACGATGCGGTTCAATACATTATTATTTTGTCCATCGAACCGTGAAGAAGCTACGCTGGAAAATTGCTCACAGCCATTTTAAAATGAATTCATCCACTTATCAAATATTTATGATGAGTTGAAATTTTCTATACCGACTACAAATATCATTATTGATATAGCCATAAGCTACATCAAATATGTTTGTCAGGTACGTGTGACTCTTGACAACATGAAGGTTAGTGATGTACCTATCATTACGTTGTATTATTTCTACTCAATAAGTACTACGAAGTCATAGTAGCATCCTCTACATTATACACTAAAGCCACCAAAAAAATTAATAACTGAGTGATATTTTTCCGTGCAATATAAACGCAGAATAATCCCGGATCCACACCGCGTCGCGTGGTGTCAAACCGCAATAATTCTACTTACGCAGTGTGAAATAAGTATGTAGAATAGGTAGCGTGTTTTTTCTCAGTTAGGCGAAGAACAGTTTGTTCACAATACAAGTGAAAATCGTGGTGGGCTCATTTATTATCTTTTAAAATGTAGTGTATCCTTCAGTAGTCATAAAATATCGGTAAATCAGGCGAGATGCCGGTCAAATGTGACCTAACACTGTTAAAAAAAAATTGAATTCTTGAATGAACGACAAAATACATGAGTTCTAAGCTTAAAATGTCTGAATTCGCAAGGGATTGTATTTAAAACAAATTATTTATTCAAAGCAGCAAAAACACTGGGTTGTTTGTTTTCTATAAATTAATATTTTAACAAGCTTAACTAACTCTGATTTCAAATTCTAAACTATACTCACCTAGTTAGAGAAGTAAAGAGAGACAAGAATCTACATCGAGTGGTACTACATTTACACGTAAATATAAAAATAATGTTTCTACATCTAATACTACACATAAGTAGAAAAGCGACTGTACATTAAAATTAACTACACATATTTACATCACATTGTAGGTCAGAGCAAATACACCGAGATTGCAAAAATAATTTCACAATGTCAAATTATCTTCAAATGCCTTAATTTCATCACATTTAATATCGCTTGGCAATATAAACTTCTTAAAAATAATGACTAGCCAACTTACATTGAGATCATTAGTTAAATGTTACCGAACTTACACCATCAATACTAACTTAACATAAAATAAATCTTATGGCAGTTATTGTACAACTGTACTACTATACACATTAGTGAAAAGACGTTGGTTACGGAGACCTCTTTCGTTTTTGAAACGGACTATTGTTTTCTACTCATACAAAATGAGATCCGAGTGGGTAACTGCTATATGTCAAAACTTGACTTAAGCTTAATTTTGTTTCTTTTTGAGCGCGTAAAATATAATAGAATTTTAACTAGCCGAAGCTTAAGTAAATTTTTGGAATAAGGTTGGTTTAATATATTACAAAAAAAAAGATATCCAACAGTTTGGAAATATTCACTATGTTGGATTGAAATCAAAAACATTATTTTTTAAATTTGTTGTTATACCGCTATATCTAAAGCCTGACTTTTGTTTTTTTAAGTCAAAACTATTGAAAAATGATTCATTTATTTACCGGTATGGTTGCTTCGAAACTTTACACATTTTTGGCTCGTGTGTTTTAATACGGCGGTTAACGTACTGTAAATGGAGTTCGCAACACCTGTGGAATTATATTTTTCTTTTTAATATAACTGACACATTCCTAGTGTTGCTTTTAATCAATAAATCAGTATAATTTGTATCCGGAGTCGGTTCATGACAATAGCCATTTGGCGGGTACGGAAATCTACACATATTTGAATCCGTAATAATCAATAAATGTCCTTGTCCATAACTCATAAAATTCACAGTTAAGGACAGACGGTTTACGTTACGGTACGGTCAATAAGGGCGAGCATTGGCACAGAATGTGTGAGAAAACTGCGCAGTGCCCGAGAAAAATGTCAACGAATATTGGTTCAACTTCGGAATCATTATCGCCATCCAAAGAGTTTACATAGGTACCTATATCTACTAAATCTATGACGCCATCTCTACTGGCTGTTTGCGTGGAATCATTGTCGTCGATAGTTGATAGCTCTTTTATGCAAAATTTGCAACGTACGTTTTTTTAGTATACATTTGATTGGTACCACAGACTAGTGATTTATAAGTTCCTAGCCGTATTCTCGTTTCTGGTTGATATTTTCCTCGCCCACTGTGCAACTGCTAATGCGGTTGTTTTGGGGTAAACTTTCTGAAATTGATGAAATGCGGTACATTTATTCCTTACTTAGTTCTAGTTATCTATTGCGAATGCTTGCTGCACAGTTCGAAAAGTTTATCAGAAAACAGCCGTATTTTACACCCCTTGGATGTCGAGTCTAAAATAGGTAGCTATATACAGTTGATTGTTTATTTTGTTTAGGAAGTCTTGAGATGGTGCGTGTCGTGGTCGCAGCGGCGCAGCACGGCGAAGTGGGTGACCTGGAAGGAGTTGGTGGACCGGCAGCCGCGCTCCAGCGTGCCCGTCATCGTGTAGCCCATGTTGAAGTCAGCTTGCGTCACGTTCGATGTCAAGTATAACTGTAGGACAAATAATAACACGCTGTAGATATAACGGTGGCAATGGCGTTTCAGTTTTTTTTAACCTAGGTTCGCACTCGACCATCATCTCCCCTGACGTTAAGCGATGATGCGATCTACGATGGAGCGTGCTTATCTAGAAGAAACCGATTCACTTTCGATTTGAAGACTCTCAGGCAACGCATTCCACAACCTAGACGTTCTTATAACAAACGTAGAGTCAAATCTCTTCGTTCGTGTTTTTGGAACACCAACCATGAAACGATGTCGCCTTTTCGAGATAAGAGACGTCTTATAGAAGAAAGGGCAAGGTGGTATTAGACCATGCAGATCAGTTGCACACTCTCCGAAGTGTATCCGATAAAAAACCGATAAGCTAGCAATTTTGCGGCGTGCGGGTGTTCCAGAAGTAGGTACGATGACTTCTGATAAAATCTTTAAAACACAGCCTATAATAACATTGTGTTATGCCGCTCTTGGAATATGAAAATTCCAAATTACCTAGCATTGCACTGCGCTCGTCACCCATTTATGTAGGATGATTTGTTTCTATGCCCTGTAATTTATATGGAAACTTTACACTTTAAACTGGACCACATTGTGATGTTTGCACATTGTTGCTTGGTGGTAAAATAAGTGGCAAAGGGTACTTCCCCAGGCAGACTCTGCAAACAGTAGCATCTCTACAAAAAGGTTTTACTTACTTTAAAATCGGCGTCAGTGCCGAGGTGTTTGAATGTGCCTACAATGTATACAGCGTTAGCGCCGCTGATCACCATTCGAGCGTGGGTACTGTGTCTGAAACAAACAAAAATAATTATGATATTTACAATTGTTTTTTTTCTTAAAGTACAAAGCAGCCATTAATCTATCCAGCCAAGGCGGGTAATACTCGTATTAAAATGTGAACATTTGAATAGTTGGGATATAAGTTGTTCAATTACTTTAAAGGAATTGAACAAATCAGACTAAAATTTAAAGTGCAGACATATTTTTGTGTGAAATACTCGTACTAAGAGTAAATATGCTTCTTTTGATAAATAAAAATGGTTGTACGTAAAATCAGTTTTCGAACGATAATTTTACGTGATAACGTTACAAGAAAATATTGAAGAAAAATTGCAAAGTTTAATGAATTGATTTGAATTATTATCACTGAATTATCAGTTATGTTAAACCTATACGTTTATAAATCTATGTTGCCCGAAGATCAGTCAACCATTTAGATAGGTATAGATAGGTGTTATCGTTTGTTTACCGACGTCACCAAGCCAGGGTGTCCCACCGGCCGACGGCCGACGGCCGTTTGTCACCACCCGGCCGGTATCAGGGTCTCTCTGGGACGCCCTGTACCTGAGCTTGTAGCAAAGCCTTAGCGACAGCCTCTGATATATTTGCGGCTAGATATCCTACACATGGAGTTATGTTATCCTAGTGATGAAGTATTCTCTGTACGCTACTAAATAAATATCTAATCGTATAATGTACAGTGAAGACTGTTTTTGGATTTTATTAAAAGTATTAACTAAAGTGCTTTTGAATCATAAATATGTACGAATGTACGAATAAAAATTAAAAAGTTGTAGATACGAAAACTGTTTGTTTTCATGTTTTTGATCAGGCATGAAGATTCACATAAAATCCTAATATACATGCTCTCAAAGCTGTAGAGTTCAGTTGTTTGAGTTTGGTAAATAATACATACTTACAATGTCCATTCACCGTTAATACCTACCATTACGTTAACGTTAACATGTCTAAAAATTAAATTAGGAGCCTGATATTTGGCCATCCAAATATAATAATGGTACATAATGTCGCTAAGAGTCTTATCAGAAGTACTTATCTACTGGAAAGAAACAATGAATGGTTTTCCATTTAAAATAAAATCAAAACATACGCCACTGAAATCAACTGAACTTTACACAACTGAAAATTATTACAGAGAAGTTTTTGCTCTTGTTAACACAGATCCCGGAACAACTCATTAGAGCTTAGAAATACCTCGCGTGAAAATTGCACGCGAGCTGTTTATACTTACACCGTCTGAGAACACTCGGTACAAACTACGCTGGAGTAGAACTTTATGCACTACGCTCGTATCTACTTAACTGTGCTTATCTTCCATTAACACGTAGCTACATTAAATCGGAAAATACTCTCCAGAAACAGCTGAGCATGTATTTGGCGAGCGGGCGCTGATCGTGCATTGGGGCGTCGATTCAATTAAGACCTAAATGCGATCAATGATAATTGAGAATAAAAAACGGAGCCGAAATAACGCAGTTTAGCGTGTCGGATGCGTCCGTCGAGAAGCACAGCTCTGTACGCGGGTCACGTATACCAGTTAGTAGGGCGCGAATCCGACACGTCCTCCAGAGCCCTAACGGCGGTGTAATGGCGCCCTGTAATAGCCTGAACATCTCCGCACCCTATGACGACTGGCGAGAACAAATTAAAAACCTCCACTCTCCTCTCCACCGCTTTCTTTTCCCATTTGGCGCAAAACGTGCAATCATCGGGTAAGTAGGAAAGCTCAGCATTTCCAACTGCCTGAAACGCTGGCGAAATTAAATAGACGTCTGCAGAACCGCGGTCGAGTTAACCGGTACCTTTTTGGGAACTTTTAAGTGCACACTTTTGGCGCTCGTTCAAAACAAACTTACACCTTTTAGACAGATTCGAACTTGTTTATTTCGACTGGTCTTTTGTGGATGACCACAGAAATTTACGGTATTGCTAAAAAGTTATAAAATGAAATGGAACTGATAAATTTCTGACTTTGTCTTGAAATACAGGCTGTACTCGAGAGATAAACACTATTTTAATCTTTCATCATCATTCTCAGCCTATTAAATCTGTTCACAAGGTAATATACATGATTTTATTATGATTAGGTTATACGTGTGGTGTGTGTAATTTTTATAGACTTCCAAGCATTGGCTCTTCTTTCTTCAAACTGAAACCTTAAGTCCTTGCAATTCAGTACCAGTAATACGTGTAAAACAATATTTCAGGCAATTTGAAATTTTAATTCTTATCGACCAACCCGCACTGGGCCAGCGTGGTGGATTATGGCTTTGACTCTCTCCTTGTGAGAGAAGGCCCCGAGTCTCAACAGTGGGAACATTTAGTGGGCTGTTGATGATTGATGATGAAACTTTAATTAGGTATGTATGTATTATTTTTGACTAAAAATAGGGATTCTCAAAAAGGCAGATCAATTTGGTGGGATTTACTACCTACCAGGTGATCTAAATTGATGATTGATTGATTGGGCTCATTTTGGCCCGCTACTCATCAGCCAGGTCTGCACCTCCGTGTTGGGGTATAATAAGAGAACTATGCGACAAGTCAGCTTGCCTAAAATACCTACCCAACATTTGCTGCCAGCTCTCGGAATATACCGGCGACAACCCAAGGCGACGTCGTACAGTCTGAGGGGCCCTTGCGGTTGTCTTCGTACGAGATGTAGTACTCCTTGAGTACGGTAAGTGAGTTACAGCATGTGGAAGCCTTCATGCTTCTAGACTACAGGCCCGTGAACAAAATTTACGGGTCAAATGAACCACCAGGATACCTATGTAGGATGATAGAAGGGTGTAAAGTATTAAGATTCAGCACTATGCCGTCACTTGTAAGCTGTCCAACTGAGTGTGATTGAAGAGGGGGGGTTGCAATACTCGATCATTTCACCATGTCGCATTATTTTTGTACGGCGTTGTGGAATAATAGATTAAAAGAGGTATTGAAACTATAAAAAATATTAATTTTAACTTTTTAATTATTAGTTTGCCGGGAAAATTTACAGAGTAGGAGTAATTTACAGAGCAAATTTGGTCATTTGATTAAGTACGGCATTGGTTCCATACAGTTTCAATACCTCTTCTAATCCATTATTTTGCAATGCCGTACAAAAATCATACGACAAGGAGAAATGGTAGAGGGTTGCAACTTGCAACCCCCCCCCCCTCTTCAATCACACTCGGTTGGACAGCTTACAAGTGACGGCATAGTGCTGAATCTTAATACTTTACACCCTTCTATCATCTTACATAGGTCTGCTGGTGGTTCATTTGACCCGTAAATTTTGTTCACGGGCCTGTAGTCTATTCATGTCTGAGTTCAGGTATACTCTACGTACGTAGGTCCGTAAGTAGGTATGTTAAGTTTAAGTTAGCCGGGCCCAGCGCCTTCATGCGAGCTCAAAGTTCGACAGTCAGTAGAAGCTATCTGATAATAACTATCATAGATCTCTTAAATGTAGGTATATTTACTTGATGCATATCTGTTGAATCAAATTTCGTTTTGCAGTTAAATGTCGAGGTGTGCAAATATGAATGGTAAAATAGTTCTTAAAACCTAGAACATTGATGACAAACCACACAAATATAAGGATTCTTACGGCAAAATAGACGTTGTAAAATTATTTTAGAGAGACACTATAAAATGAAATCAATTTGAAACTCGTTTTGGATCATTAACCAAGTCTTCCGTTCAGTCCATCGATTTCGGGCTTTATAAATGCTCGCTAATCCTTTCGATCATGAAATACGAGTCGCCGTAAATAGTGGGGTGGATCGCTATAATCGTTAAGCATCCCTCGTTAGCTCTCATCTCTGACGGTTTCGCGCTAAATTACTTTTTAACAGTTTTACTATGAAGTTAAAGAGAATCCTGAATGTTCATATAATATAGAAGTGTGTAATGTATATAAGTGACCGTGGGCCTATGGAGCAAGATTCCTAATCAAGATCCTGTTTAAGATGTTCGGCTGATTCTTTGTAAAAGAGCGGTATTGTATTCAAATAGTTTTTATTAAGGTTCATAACTAGTAAAATATTTTCATCAAATCTATTTTACTTAAAATGTGATCGAGATTTTTTTCAATGTCTACCCAAAACTACAAGTAAACAATCTAGGTAAGCACGCTCCATCGTTGACAATATCGCAGTTTAACCTCAGGCGAGATGGCGGTCAAGTGTAAGCCTATAAAAGTTTTAAAAAAATCGAACAATGGACAGAAAACACGAAACCCTTACTCTAAGAAACCCCTTGTAGAGGGAAACGTGGTCAGAACGCTATGCCGCGAAGAATTTCCTCGCTGTGCCGCGAAGCTTACTTTGTGTACCTAGGTGCTCTTCAATCGCTATGTGTTGGCAAACAAATTGAGTAACCAACACTTGGTTACTCAATTTGTTTGAAAAGGTCAACTTAGTGGGTAGTCATAACAAAATTTTGAGTCAGTATATTTAAAAGAAGTATGTAGCCAGAAGTCAGTTTCCTAACTGTCTAATCATTTTCAAATATTATCACACAATATGTACAAAATAATCGTCGTAAACAGACCGCGAGTGGTGAACCAAACACGTGAAATATGGATCTTGAGAGTAACATTACGACACAGTAACATCACAAAAAACAGCAATAAATAAAGCACACATGACGTCGTAACACAGGCCACTGTGAGCCCACATAGCTAATAAATAGCGTATCATTCGCACTAAACCCTTCACCGGCCGGCGGCGTGTCCGCCATATTTATTTAGGGCACGTCCGCGCCACTTCTCACGCGGCGGTGTAGCGATCGCACGATAGTGGCGCCCCCGGGCGCTTCCGGCCGTTTGTCAAGCGAGCGCCAGCTTAACGCGCTCACCTGAGACACGGAAAGCTGCCGCGAGCGGGGAATTAGTTTCCTAGAAGCGTAATTAACACTTTACAGGAGCTATGGCGTTGCTGCTTCAACATTGTTTTGGCTCAAGAATGCTTATCACAATGTTTACACGAAAATTGATTGCGTTGCGCTACAAACTAATTATATTACTTATTTACTTAATTTAGTACTTATTTATATTGTTCGAAATCAATTGGATAGAGTACTGTCGCTTATATTAGACTAATGTAATATTACAATATGGGGTTCTGGCATCCAAACGCCTTAAATTTATATAACCAAGAATGAACCTTGTTTCATTCACAAATAAATAAAATTGATAGACATTTCTCACACAACATCACTAATCCCCAAAACTAACTAACGATATAACTGCAATGTTTACCTTTATTTGTGGTAGACGGGTCATCAATTATGATGGATATGTACAAAATTGTTTTAATTTAAATCTCGTCTGTGGCGCACCTCTCACCTCACACTTTGGTTAATTGCGAAAGCAGGGCTAATGTGCACCGGCATGATAAACTGTTTCCCTTCCCGAGCCATTTCATTTAAATACATTTTTCATCTCCACTTTGCATCGTGTTGTAGCTACAATTTCCTTAACGACGTCTATTTGCAGTTTGTTAACATAAATACGACCGATACAATCATAATTTTAGCAAATGTGATGCTTGCCGGAATACTCGAATGGAGTGAGGTTTTGTATTGGCGATATAAAGACGAATTAAAGGGCGGAAAAGGTAACGCCATGAAAAATTCAATACATTGACAGAAGGGGCGAAGCCAAGCCTGTGGACGCGACATACTTGTGAGAGATCTTTGTATAATAATAGTAGATGCTTTGATTTGCTTGAGTGATCTTAATTTTTTACATAACTGCGCCGAAAATAGTTTTGTGTATGCGTATCAATATTTGTTATGTTCTGTATTGCTGGCCAAGTTATTATTCGGCCATTGATTAATACTGTAGAAACTGTAGAAATCACTGAATCTCGACAAAAATCGTAAGATAAATCTGAAGATCAGTAGCGAGATATTATAATCCAAGTATTGTTTTGACTAGTGAATCGAGCAGTAGACTGGCAGGCCAGCCGAGTGGTAACATTGTCTTATTATAATGTTGATACAGAAACATGAGCATTTTTATTAAGAATTTTTCAAACATTTATAGTTTTCAAAAAATTAAAAGCGTGTTTTAAATTTGAGAAAGACCCTGGAAAGTAATTTGGCACCAAAATAAAAAAAATAAACAATAAAATAAAAGCTAATTACAAAACTGTATCTAAAAAAAATATTTAAATAAAGTGGCCAAGTGCGAGTTGGACTCGCCCATGAAGGGTTCCGTTGCAGCAAGTAACATAATATACATAGTACACCTAGTTCTTGTAGTTCGTTGTAACTTTGATCGAAGTTTCAATAATAATGTATTTATGACGTACTAAAAAAAACTACTCATCAGATCGAGTTCAAACTAATTTTAGTTGGTAGTTTACATGGTAATGTACAACATATATTTTTTTTAGATTTTTCATTCTCTTACTTTAGAAGTTAGAGGGGGGGGGGGGGGGACACACATTTTACCACTTTGAAAGTGTCTCTCGCGCAAATTATTCAGTGTAGACGAAAATGATTTTAGAAACCTCAACATTATTTTTGAAGACCTATCGATAGACACCCCACACGTGTAGGTTTAATGAAAAAAAATTTTTTGAGTTTCAGTTCTCAGTATGGGGGGCAACCCTAATTTTTATTTTTTTATATTTTTTTTGTACAAATCTTAATGCGGTTCACAGAATACATCTACTTACCAAGTTTCAACAGTGTAGTTCTCATAGTTTCGGCAAAAAGTGGCTGTGACATACGGACGGACAGACAGACAGACATGACGAATCTATAAGGGTTCCGTTTTTACGTTTTACGGAACCCTAAAAAACCGTTAAAAACTAGCCTTTTGTTTTTTGTAGACAATAAATATTGGTGGACATTTTATACACAACACCATCAGACCCCAAACTAAGCAAAGCTTGTGTGATGGCGGCCAGATAGCTGATATAATACTTATATAGTTTTTTTTTTTTTTGCTGGACTATTCACACACAATACCATCTGACCCCAAACTAAGCAAAGCTTGTATGATGGCGGCCAGATAGCTGATATAATACTTATATAGTTTTAAATACATACTTATTATACATATGGGTGTTTCACCCAGACACAGTGCAAACATTTGAATTCATCACACAAATATTATTGAGGTTGTTATATAACTGTGTTATTATGGGTAGGAGCAAACTGATCCGTGGGCGAGGAATCCACAGGACTTGAGCTAGTCTGCTAAGCTACTTGTAGTCGTGTCGGTTGTAAGAGTGGAAGTAACAATGTAGTTACCTCCTGGTGCCGGCCACCTCGACGACTCTGCAGCGCGAGCGGCGCCACCAGCACGGCTGCAGGGTCCAGTAGGAGGACGAGGCACTGCGGGCCCACCCCTCCTCGGGAAACATCAGCACCTGCAACAACGAGGTGACACCATGTCATCTTACTTACACAATAAACTAGCCTAACCGTGCGCGCGTTGCTACGCCATCAATCGAAAATTGGTCGTACCACTTCAAATTTTGAACAAATTCGGTTACCTTAGGGGCTAATGACGCAACCTTTAAAAGATAGACACATGCTGTCGCGCAACGAAAAAGCTCTCGAAAAGCAATATTTTTTCCCGTTTTTGTTAAATTTTTCATTCATGCTCCGCTTTTGTTAATAGTAGCGTAATGTTAAATAACATATAGACTTCCTCGATAAATGGACTATGCAAGAGAGAAAAAATATTTCAATTCGGACCAGTAGTTCCCGAGATCCTTGCGTTCAAACAAACAAACATCTTCAGCTTTAAAATAATAGTATGGATATCAGTTCGAATATTTGTTGCTCAATCAATTGAAACGCCTGTACGGCAGGTCTACCACCTAACTGCCTAATCTGTTTGGGCTTTTCTATTGCTGTCTCTATAATTTTAAACGAAAAAAAAGAAAGGAATACTAAAGCTAAGGCAATTTTACTTAGGCAGTAGACTCTCGGGTTGAAATTTGGAACATAGATTACAGTCTAGTTTAACATGTAGGCTTGTCATCGCGGGAAAATATCAAGAAAAAAGCTAGTCGTACTAACATTATAAACACAAAAATTTGTCAAAATGTATGTTTGTTACTATTTCACGCATAAACAAACTATTGAGGAGTTTTGGATGAAATTTGATACACAGATAGATAAGGGTCTGGAAACACACACAAGCTATTTTTTTTCTTGAAAAAATTGCGAGACCGGGAACTACGCGGGTAAAACCGCGAAGCGCTGCTAGTTCTATATAAAAATGTACTAACTATAAGCTTACATTCATTTCAGGAGAGTAACGACCACCGGCACCGTATCAGTCCAACGGTGCTCCCAGTGTATGGAAATGCCCAATTTATGGTTTAAAAAGTTTTGAACTTTTAAGCTATACATTATCAATTAATATCGTGATATACCTAGATCTCACGGTATCTATCAATATTTTTGTAGAAAAAAATGAGATGTTGGATTGCACTATTTCACGCGATAACTATCAAAGTTTGTAGTAGTGAATGTAACACTACCAATTACAATTTGTAATTGGATATTTTCTAACTCACAAAATTTCACTAAACCTTTAAACTAATAAAGGTTTAGGCTGCGAGGTGTAACTTTAGTTCTTAATGAAAGCTTTTCAACATTCCGGGATTCGAAAGCTTGGTCTGCATCGATGTTATCTTTCGACTTGGAGAGAATTTCGTCCAGAATTTATATAACGAGAACAGTTATCTTCGATCTAACAAGAACCTGCCGTTCGCGCTCCAGAACGCTAAGTGTGAATTAACTAAATTAGAAAAGTTTACAAGCCTTTCGACGGGGCTTGAAAAATAGCTTTTTGACTAGAACTAATATTGCGGCGCGGAAACAAAACGGGCCGGAGTTGTAACGAAGTTGTTTCAACCGGCGGAGTTTACAACCGCGGGCGACGCAACCCGCTCGGCGCTCGTTTACGTTTACGGGCCTCAATTCTGAAATCCCACGACTCAAACTTTCCCTTTGAATCGATCAAGAATCCCTAAACAACAATATGAAAAAAAAAATACAAGAAAATAGCGATCTTTAAATCAATTATATGATTTTTTTATAAGTAGGTTGAGATTGATATCCTACACGAAACATAATACAGGTAAATCAAGATTAACGATTTAATTAAGAAAAGTAAAAAATATATAATTCCAGATTAATTCTCCTCACTTCCTGTTAGCCGGAAGTGAGTAAATCTTAAATGACTAAATTTGAAGGTCAAGACAAATAAATCCGGGTTATATGTACGTTATATGTGAAGTAATGATGGATGGCGGATCAGCTGCGTTTGAAAAATATTTAGTAAATTTTGTAAGGTTAGGTGACGGAAAGTTTAAAACGTGGTGTAACAAAACGAATATCGGTAGCAAAACAGGCTTAGTAGTTTTTAATCACCTATTATTATTTTCGAATACAAATTGTTGTATGCGAATGATTTCAAAAATGAGACTTTGAAGTTGTACCTCCGCAACCATCGATAACGCAAACGCAACCTTATTGCCAAGACTCGTCCGCTCGATTGGCTCCTGGCATTCCATCCTCATTTTCTTCGCCGCGTCTTGGATATATTTTTTTGGCGCAAAGTGTTTTCCTGCTTTCGACAATATTGCGCCAGTTTCAAAGGGGCGGAGTCGCCGGGGCTGAAATCGCTTTCACATTGAGTGAACACACTAATGATTGAGTTCCGTACAGGACGTCTGGTCCACGGACGCAGCGCCGACCGTCGCGCCTCCTGTCGACCCTTTGCTCGACGTAACCTGCTCTTAATGGATTTAAAAGCGTTTCATTGTTACGTTTAAATTCTGAATGTAAATTTATAACTTTGAGGTTCTTTTTAATTATTCATTGACAGTCCCAGTGAAGGGGACGTGATTTCAATACCCATTTGATTTCTCGAAGACTTTGTTATCTGAATACAGCTGTGCAATTTTTTGGTTTATAAATTTTGTTAAGAGCATTGCTCGAAATGATTTAACGAATTCTTTCGATAAGAATAGATACATATGAAAGTAGCGGCTTGTATCTCAGCAGGGAGGGAACATGTTTATGCAATAAAATCACACAAAAACATTTTGTAAGTCCTATTGAGGGCTTACCAAATGTTAATGTATATTAAAACACTTTACCAAGGAGTTTAAATTGAATTACATGTACGAATATGAGCATAGATACCCCATAAAATTTTAACAACCCAAAATCTATTTCTTAGAAACGAGACCCACCTCAAGTTCGAATTGCTTTTGACTGCGAACTCCGCACAATCTTAGCACACAGTCATACGGGAACGTTCTTCATGAAACGAGCTAAGTAAAGTACCAACGAGTATTATAATTTTCGTGCTTCAAACTCTCCCATTTATTATTCAAGTGAAGTTAAACATTTCATGGAAGTTATACGAGCCGTACTTATGTAGTTCGGTGGTACACAAAGTTGGTCCACTAGGGTATACGAGTGAGGACAGACGCCAAACGTTTTAGAATTAAAAGCGACCTTACTTAATTTCACACAAACGTTTCCATTTACGTCAAGGACATTCAAATAATAATAAAGGAATATATAAGTTCATACGGTTTAATTTTATAGGAATCCATTTTTCATCTCCCACCGTCACTTATGTCCTTCTAATATTAAATAAGCTAATATTATATAGGGGTTGGTACATGGCTCGGGAATCTCCTAATTGTGCACCCTGGGGATGAGTCAGTAATTTCCTTCGGCGAGTTATTGTTGCATAAGCAGCCCACTGCTGGTACTCGGGGCCTTCTCTCGTAAGAAGAGAGATAATGCCATAATGCACAACGCTGGCCAAGTGTAAGTTGGTGGATAACGGAAAGCTTAGAAAGATTCTAGGAATATGATCTTACTCCGTTTCTAAGTTAACGACATTACGCATATGACTTCAAAAAGACAGTGGTGCGCGTGGTATTCCAACCAGGGGCGCCGGGTCTGCATTCGCCGTTCTCCCGGCTAGACTAACCGTAATTTCTGTTGAACAATCGCTAATGTCGGGCGTGGTGTGAACGTCTATGCACGCTCCTTGATCTCGAGCAGGGCATGAAGATATTCTGAAGAGGGAAGGACTGGAAATACGTGGAAATGTTGCTTAGCTAACCCTATACGGTCAAGCAACAGTCCCCCTGAGTCTCTTCAGAAATAGGGATAAAATGTTATTAAGCGTTAGCCCTCGGACCTGAGATCTAGGCCTAGGGCCTAGAGCCTAGGCTTTGCGCCCCCATGCATGCGGCAAACGGCTAGTGGTCAAAAACAGTTCGACGAGAATTCTCCAGAAAAATGCGAAAGTATCACTGCGTTCCTACTATATGTAGGAGCACCACTCGTCATCAACCATTCCCCTTAGTTGGAAGGTAAATGCACTTCTTCACTGTAAAAAAAATGCCAATCAAACTGACAATAGAAGTGAAAATTTATAACTCAGAATTTGTTAGTTACTTACTTCGGTAACTACGCGGGTGAAACCGGAGGGCGTGGCCATGACGATGCCCACAAAAAATCTGTGTGTGGCGCGCCAAAAGAAGTTTTCACTTAAAAAATATAATAAAGAGATAACGCTGATTACGACAGTTGTGATTAAATGTGTGAGGTTAATCTTGGGGCCACTGCAGCTGTTGTAAGTAAATGGCTTATCAACTAGGACGTCTTATCATTTGACTCCATGACACTCCTCGATACATTCCACGGCGTTGCGTTCGCTTCGACAACTCGACGTTTTGACGAAATCGGACCGCTTAATTTTTAGGTACTTCTGAGTAGGTAATTCTGTTATATTGCGAGAAAAAAAAACTTAGTTTTCAGAGTTACAACTTATAACAAACAATAATATTCTGTTCATAATAGTAATATTTGACATGTGACACGTTCATATATAATCCATTCAAAATATTTTAATATATTTATATAAATAAAATAGTGTAATATTTTTAAATTTACTGGTTGATACTCAATTTAGTTGGACGACATTATCAATCTATGGCTATTGTAGCCACAGATAGATAATGTCGTCTATGACGAAAGTTGTGACCAAACTTGTCAACTGAATAAACATGGCTAACTTCTAGAGGAGTTTGGTAGTGGTTCAGTTGAGTCCCTGCGGAGTAATACCAACTTACATTATTGTAGAACCCATCACAAATTCGTCTCTGGAAATAGGTACACTATTATGTTGATTTTGATGGGCAACGCACCAAAGTTAACTTAATTTGACATGACTGCAATTGTCGTTATCTTTCAAAATACATAAATAGTACTCCTCAGAAATAGATGATGCTAGTTAATGCCCCGGTGATTTTTACCGTCGAAGTAAAAAAGTTAAAAGTCTGACGTCGCGTCTTTTTTTTTTAGAAATGTAAAATGACGAGACGAACGTCACATGTGCCTGATGTTAAGCAACATGTATGCTACATAACAGCACAGTGACACGCAGCTATTGGAACTTGAAGAGTCCCAATCATTACCTAGCACTGCACTGCGCTCGTCACCCAGAGATCTAAGATGTTAAATCTCTGAGCACTGTAGTTTCTCTGGAAAGATTGTCCTTCAAACATGAACACAGTAATGTTTGCACATTACTGCTTGACGGTAGGTACGATATGAAGGTATGGTATGGTCCTTAGGCGGACTCTGCTAAGAGTCCTACCTCTACAACCGCGTCTGTCTGTATTTTTGATTTTCTTTGAAACGAAAAGTATTTTGGAAACTTTAATTTCACAAGTAAGATAAATATAAATGTAAGTAAGTTATTAGTATGGACATATCGAAAGCTAACTATTTTTATAATTTGGTCCAATAGCGATCTTTCCGGTGTTGCTCAACACACGTATCAATATACGTGTATATATAGGTGCATTTACAGTTGACCACCATCTTGCCTGATGTTAAACGAGGATGCGGTCTCTGATGAAGCGAGATTTCTGATTTCTGATGAACTGTTTCTTTGAGACTAAAAGAAACCATTTGACCCTCGATTTGACTACTTTAGTTCATAAAACTATTTTATTGTGTTGTGGTTGCTTATTGTAACTTTACTACGGATATTCAAGGTTTTGAAGTCTTCTTAGGAAAAAGAGTCGCTGCTGCCTATGATCATCTTTATATGATTCTCAATTGATTCATTCTATTATTTTAAATAACTACATACATTGTGGTTCGTAATTTAATACTGTCAATACTTATGTTTCAAGCATTGGGAAATTGTCACCAATTTCCGATTATGCAAATAGGAATTGATTTTGCCAAACCAATTTAAAAGTAATTGACTGAATATTTCTCCCATTTAATTTTCCATTTATTCGTGTGAACGCAGTCATTTTGTTGAATTCATGTCACGTGTGCGGCTACAGTGGTGATAATAGACGATAAATAAACTTTTGAAATCAGAATACATTTGTTTGTTTGTTATATTTTGTGCAGAAAATGGTTTACTAATGTTACACAATTTTTTTTGGACAAAACATCACTTTAAAACCATCAAATTGTATAATATTCATTCCAAAAACTTTCCAGTGTAAAAATGTTTCATTTTATAAACAAAGTTTCGTATTATATTATTTCAAAAATATCATCAAAAAATGTTTCATTTTACAAACCATCATTTTATAACAACTCCTGCGCGCGCTGTTACGCCATATATCGAAAATTGGTCGTATCAATTCAAATTTTGAACAAATTCAGTTACATTAGGTCTTAATAAAGCAACGTTTAAAAGATAGACACATGTAGCCACGCAACGAAAGCTCTCAAAAATCATTTTTTTCTCGTTTACAGTAGCGTAATGTTAAATAGCCTATAATAGCCTTCCTCGATAAATGGGACTTTCCAACAGAGATACAAATATTTAAATTCGGACCAGTAGTTCCCGAGATCCTTGCGTTCAAACAAACAAACAAACAAACTTTTCAGCTTTATAATATTTGTATAGATAATATGGCAAACGTTTCACTTAGACAATATATCGAATGACATTTTGATTTTTGTACATTTTTTATTTCATAAATTATTCATTTTACAAATTTAACATTCATAGTTATAACCTTGAACCCTGAACGTTACTAGGCTGATATTTCAATCAGGATAAGGCCGCTCGCTCACACAATCGTCTCTAAACTACATTGGGGACCCCACATAAAATCATTATGGAAAAGATTAAATTCTGCAGTGTATGCCATAAGAGAAGTTAGAAAGGTATCTGATGTCGCTACGGCCAAGCTTGTGTACACATATTTTCACAGCATTATGAGCTATGGCATCCCACTTTGGGGTGCAGCATTGCATATAGAAAAGGTATTTATTTTACAAAAAAGGGCAATCCGTGCTATTTATAATTTAAAGCCCAGAGACTCACTGAGGCACTTATTCAAAAAAATAAATATAATAACTGTGCCATCTTTATATATCTACGAGGTAATAATGAACACAAGAAAAAATATTGTAAATTTTAATAAAGTGTTCATTCTTATAATACCTGCAATAAGGACAAATTGGTACTACCATGCTATAGATTACAAAAAAGTAACAAATCGATTTCCGGGAACAGTGCAAGATTTTATAATTTGAATCCAAAGGATGTGTTGGACTTAAACGAAAATCAGTTCAAAAAATATATTAAGGAAAGACTAACTCAAAATGCATATTATAGGCATTCTGATTATTTGGCCGATCGTAATGCTTGGGCGGACTGATGCTGCACATTCTGTTTCATTTCATGCTTTTAACTGTTGACTCATACATAGGTGACCACATTCTAAATAATAATTTAATATATGAACCTTAGTAGGACTGGACCCTCTTACCTGTAGCTTAAATCTGTTTATTAACGTTAATGGTTTGAATTAAGATTCTTTTGTTATGTACAAATCCGCGTTACAGATATTGTAATTATTGTTTTCTAACTTTTTAATGTTTCAAAAAGTGTACTACTTACTTAAACTAAATTTATATTGACAGGCCAAACTGTTTTGTAAATATCTATGGATTTAAAAATAGCGTACGAATGCATTTGCGCATACATATATGTATCTTTGAGAATCAATATCTATATATATATAATTTTATTTTGACGATGCTATTTAAGTTTTTTTTTTAAATGTTGTTATTATGGTGCTAGAAATTTCATGTTCTTCTATTAATTATTGTTTATTATGAATGTTAAATTACTTACGTATTTTTGTTAATTGAATAAGTATTGAATTGAAATAAGCCCTATAAAAAAGAATTGAATGTACCTAACTTATTGACGATTCAAAGTATATGTAATATGTTTATTGAATAAAGATTGATTGATTGATTGATCGCTACTACTATAAAATGTATTGTTCTTTTTTCTGTGTTTCATTTTATTTGATGTATCAATAAAGAGTATATTTACCTACCTTTGCGCTATATATCAACGACGATGCGGCCCTGTCGCTTACTTTTAGACTAAACTTTCCTTAAGGGCGTACCCCGAGCAAATGACCTTGAGTATTTCTTACCTTATCGCACACCGCAAGAAAGAGCAAGAGAAAAACAGTAGGATTTGTCGCTGTTTTACGCTCAATTTTTAGAATACACTCTTTATAAAATCAGATTTTGGTCTTTTGAAAAAAATAAAACTACCAAAATGTTTGTAATGGAATCGTCTATCCGTTGGTGTAAGTACAAAATCAAAATAATGGCGGTTTTCCGAGGAGATGCATGATAACTACAATTTTTTTTTTCATTGTTTCGTTGTGAGGCGATTATTTAAACAATAAGTCCATTATCAAAAAAATAAAACTACCATTTTAAAGCCAAGAAGTTGTAGAAATTTAATGTATTTTTTACCAGTTGATATATGTTTTGGCTAATGACTAGATAGCTCTGAAAACTGGACAAAAAACTCGTTTTGCTGGGGGACGCACCTTAAGCAAATGGTAGTACGAAAACAGTATATTGACCGTGACGGACCCACCATACCACTAGCCCTACCCCTGGTGGTAGGGTGGGTCCGAAACCATACCACCATAATGATGTGACAAAGTACTCATATTGTGATTTATCTAAGATGGTTATTTTTTCCGCAACTATTATTATCTAATTGTTGCAAAAATGTAAGTCTTATGCAATTATTCAAGTTCAATATTCCTTGCATTATATTTATTATACTGACTTACATTAAATGGGCCGATTTTGGCAATTAACGCAATTTTAAAAGTGTTCCCGAACGCGTGTGACTTTAGAAGCGCAATATTTGGAATAAAGCGCTCAAGTGCGAGTCGGACTCGCACATGAAGGCTTCCATAGCAGCAAGTAACAAAATAGATAAGTTCTTGTAGTTCGTTGTAACTTTGATCGAAGTTTTAATTATAGTGTATTTATGACGTACTAAAAAGAAACTACTTACCGGATCAAGTTTAAACCAATTTTCGGTGGAAGTTTGCATGGTAATGTACTTACATCATATATTTCTTTTAATTTTGTCATTTTAGAAGTTGCACACATTTTACCACTTTGGAAGTATCTCTCGCGCAAAATATTCAGTATAGAAAAAAATAATATTAGAAACCTCAACATCATTTTTGAAGACCTATCCATAAAGAACCACACATACGTATGGATTTGATGAAAAAAAATTGAGTTTCAGTTCTAAATAAGGGGCACCCCCAAAATGTATTGTTTTCTTTTAATATTTTTGTATAAAAAACATCTGAATGCGGTTCACAGAATACATCTACTTCCCAAGTTTCAACAGTATAGTCCTAGTATAGTCCTTATGGTTTTGGAAAAAAGTGGCTGTGACATACGGACGGACAGACGGACAGGCAAACAGACATGACGAATCTTTAAGGGTTCCGTTTTTACGTTTTACGGAACCCTAAAAAGGCGAAGTCCCTGAAGAATACGCAAAATAAACCTGAAAGGAGAATAGTAGCTCTCACTACCGCCTTACCACTACTACCTCTTGATGAGGTGTTACCAGGATTTCATTATATAAAATCGGAATGTCACAGTTTGAAACGAATGGAAAAGTTTATAAACTACATCGAAACTTTTTGGTTGAAAATACATTCCCCCTGTAGTATTTAGCACAAGCAACATATTAGAATCATTTTATTCAAAAATAATTACTGAACAAGAAAACTGCTGAATGTATTACATAAGATTCATGAAACAAAGATACCTAAAAAACGGCGAATAAACCAAATTATTAAAGACGATTTTATAATGGGCGTACAAATGCAGTTAGTCAACAAACAAATTACCATTGGTCATAAATTAGACGAATTGCGTAGGTACATTTTTACAGTTTGTTCTTTTAGTTTATTTGCTGTAAATAATAATAAGTCTAAACAAAACTTTTGTTTTAAAAATGTGTCACAACACTATTACTTGATGGCATGATGGTGGTATGGTTTCGGATCCACCCTACCACCAGGGGTAGGGCTAGTGGTATGGTGGGTCCGTCACGATATTGACCATCTGAAAACGGCGATATAATACTTACACTTACCTACACAAATAAGCACCATAGGTTCTATACAGATATAGAAGGTCTCATTGAATTAAAAAAAATCGTCTGTGACTTGAGTTGTTCTTTCTCTAAGGCATGTCTGATATACGTCAAATTTTATTGAAATGAAAGCTTACCTGGAGACATGACGGTCTAACAATGAGGACATTTGATAGTCTCCTAATTACTAAATGGGTCCATACCTTCACGCCGCCGCCAACCTCTACAAAGTTCGCCATTAATATTCAAAGGCTCTTGGTGCAATCTATCGACACCTTTTAGGTGGTGTTTCAGCAAAAAAATGAGCTTTACGCCATCGACATAGAGGTGTAAAAATAAGCACTTTTTGCGAGTCTGTACGTGACACAATCAATTCGCGTGACGATGCTCGAGCGGCGTCCAATTACGGTGCGATCTCAAAACGGTTTATTAATTACTCCCTCAATTGTACTTCGTTTGACGGCAGGTATTTTGTATAACAGGATAATAAACAAGGTTTTGTTGTGAATGCCACAGGATGTGTTGCTGCTCTTTCGAAATTGTTTGTGCAACAGTTTTACTTATTTGATGAAAAAAATGTGTTAGGCATTTCAGATTTCGAAAAGTGTTTTGCTCTACATCTATTGTTAATATTGCAACAAATCAAATCTAATAAATAACAGTCTATTTTCGTCATACTATTTGATAGATACCATTTGATTAGCTAAATTGAATATAACAATAATTCGTCTTTTTAAATATGAGCGTTACAAATTTAATCTAGTTTTCCAATTAGGACATTTGTTAATGAACCTAGTTAAACCTTGATGCAAGTTTCATTTGGCAGGTTCAAGCAAATTGCGGCTCGTAGCTTCGTAGCAACGTGACTACGGGCTACGGGCACGTCGTAGCACTTGAAACCTCTCGACTGTGTCCATTGGTGTGCATTTAGTGATGCGCATTTAGCGCAACCTTTAAATTTAAATGGCAGAAATATGATTATCCATATATATATCTCTTACCATATCTTAGATTATCAATCCTGCCCTGTAATTTCTCTGTAAACATTGCTCTTCAAACTTACACAATTACATTTGCACAATATTGGTTGGCGGTAGAATAACTGGCAAAGGTGTGGTATTTTTGCATGCGGATTCTGCAAAGAACCTACCACTACACTCCCACACTACCTACCTACTACACTAGCCTACCACTACAAAACTTATTTATTAACTTAAATTAATACATCTATTTATCTATTTACGCCTACAAACTAAACAGTTCAGTTGAGAGAGATACATTTACAAATGTGTTACACAAATATTGAATGTGTTACATGTCACAAGTAAATGATATAGAGCATATATTTCACACGTTTACTGAACCGCCAATTTGAAGCTGTCTACCGTGTAGTGGCTCCACCGATGAGGTTTTTCCGTTTAATTCCATTTGACAGGTGAGCGCAGATTGCACCGCGAGTGACGTCACGTCTCGACCCTCGACGCCTCTCCACTGCTCTCACTCGCTGCTGCATTTAACGACCACTCACTTATATCAACTAGAAAAGACATTCAGTAAGGAATAACAAATTTAAAAAATACATTGTTAAGATCTCCTAAATTAAAATGTACACATACACGTGACATATGTTCGGTCGGGTCCTGGGGTCGTGTTTACCCTTTTTAAAGTTTTTTAAAACGTACGTATTGGTCCCAATTCAATTATAATAATGAAGTGGCGTAGTCTAGTATAAGTAATATTTTACGATCGTAAATATATTCATAATTATCAAAAATAATTCAACGAAAAATGACGCTACAATATAAATGCATTTTATGCTAATTTATTGGACAAGATACACTCAGTTTAGTTGATAGATATTGGCTGAAAGCAATAAAAACAAAGAATTGCTGAAGAATTTACATTGAAATGTTTAATCGACCAAATTATCTATTGTTTTTACCAAATATTTAATTAGAGTTTAAAAACAAACGTAGTGTAGGACGCCCTGAGACTAGATGGAGTGACAAAAATATGAAAGGTGGCAAGGTAGTGGAAGGAACTGTAAAACTGAGGATCAGGTTCAATGGCGAGCCATGGGAGAGACCTATGCCTAGCAGTAGACTAAGATAGGGTGATGATGATTAAACACAAAAACACGAAAAAGTACATCATGCACTGAGAGCGCACCGTTTTGTTTCAGAAGCGTGATAAAGCTGAGAGTGGAGCTTTCATTGCGATGCGATTGTTACAGTATGCAGGACAAGTGAGGCTCATCCCGGCTGACTCGTCGCGGCTCGGAGAAGCACGGGGTGGCACGGAGAGACACGGAAGAGCACGGAGCAGTTCGAGCACGGACCGCTCCCGTAATTGGATTTAGTCTGGACTACGAATACGACGTGAGGATTACCGCTTTAAGGGATTTCACTAATGCTACAATTTGAACCCTCGCAAAAGTTATGAGAGCTAAATTCTTCAATTAATACCCATTATGATACTTGAGCGCGTGACTTAATTTGAATTTATTACGTGGCTTTGGCCTCTGCTGTCTTGAAATTGTGGAGTTTATAATAAACGAGTGGAAGAATAACACTCAAAAATGAAACAAGCTTCCAATTAATCCCAACTTTACGGCCGTGAATTTGTCGTAAACACTTTTTGACGTTTCAATTTTCTCTCACACTTTACCGTGGTATTCCAAACTTACTCAAAACTCACGTTTAAATTACCTGTTGTTTTGGTTGGACTGTTCGCCTTAGAAAGGACCACACTATTGCCAATTATCAAACTGCATACTGCGTATAATATAACTTTGTTCCGGTTTGAAGGGCAATGTTTCCAGGGCTCTAGTTTCACTGGGCATTATTTATATAAATATAAAAATAATTAATATCTTTATAAAAATAATTTATGAGTATATGAGTGAAGAGCGCAGCGCAGTGCTAGGCTCTGCATGCTTATGGCCATAACGTTTCATTCTAACACTAATTTTATTAAAACATTCTCCTTTCGATTCTTAATTTTTGTCGAAAATTTGGAAAATTCTTCTTCGGATGATTTCCATCTATTGACATTCGTTTGTACTTCTTAGCTATTCCTAAGAATTTCAACGTGATCTAGAGAATATAATATTTAAACAAAATAGAGTTTTATAAAATACTAGCGGCCCGCCCCGGCTTCGCACGGGTACATACAACCTTTTTTTTGCATCGGGTTTAAAAAAAAAAGTAAAATTATAAAGGAAGTTTGAATTTTTTTTTATTATTTTTTTCAATAGTTTTCGCAGCGCACGTGACGTAAGGAATTTTTCAGGTCATTTTTTTTACACCTTATGTTACATTATTGGAGTTTTAGTAAGGATCCCTAATTTTTTTTTAAATATAATATAACCTATGTTACTCGGGAATAATGTAGCTTTCCAAAGGTGAAAGAATTTTTGAAATCGGTCCAGTAGTTTCGGAGCCTATTCATTACAAACAAACAAATCTTTCCTCTTTATAATATTAGTATAGATGACCTTAAAATTATATGAGAATATTCATATTTATATGGTTCATATTTGTATTCATCGACTCTTCAACAATATTGACCGGAGATCACTCTAACAGCTCGCCTTGTTTGCTTGCTGTAATGCGTTTGCTTAGGATATGCTAGAACAACGACAAGTAATAAATTGATTTTAGTAGATAGCTTGACATACATTTCAGGAAAAACTCTGTTCATCTTCTTTAAGAGAAATACCAATGAATGGTTAGACCATAAATTACAATCGAAATCTGTAACTATTAAGTAGTTGAAGTATAGGGCAACCAGAGCCTCATGTTCCCACTACTGGGAAAAGACACCCTTCTCTTACAAGGAGATAGTCTACACCATAATCTGCCACACTGGACAAGTGTTGGTTGACAGATGACACATATAGTCGAAAGATCGTGATGACAAAATGTATAACTACATTTGTGCAGCCAGGAGTCTAACCTAAAATCTGTCAATTGCTATCTTCTAAACGTCTACTTACTTCTTTTTTATGCCCTTGTATAGAATTATAAAACAACCGAATAATCAAAATTTCAGAGATGAAGTAAACATAAACTAGAAATAACGAACGATGAAATAAAATTACATGAAAACGTTCATAAGCATAGCAAAAGCATAAGCGGAATATAAATGCTATCGGCTAATGGTTATTGATTACCATTCACAAAACATTCGACTATCAGCATATTTGTAAAGTCATCAAACAAACAAATGACTGTCCCAATAAATAATTCATATCAGCCTGATCATTCTAAACATCGATTCGTAAAACATACTTCCATATAATTGATGGACGCTGCTCGATTGAGTTAAATATTCAGCGTTCGCGTGGACCCGACATTTCATTCGAATATTCTGTAAATACGGTTCGGATCACAGGAAAATGACGGCCGTATATTCGTTTTGCTACGGGAGGTTACTTTTGTGTTAATGTTCCCTAAGGATCACGTGTAGCACATATATTTATACATATATTTGCTACGATAATTGTAGCATTAAATTATTTCACGCTACGTGGTTACATTGCTACATAAGCTCATTTGTGGTCTCGTTCTATACATACTACTAAGTTCTATATAAATAATACTATATATATACAAACCTACTACTTGCAACGTACGGTTTCAGTTATCAATAGCCTTTCCCGTGAATTTTGCCTTGAAGACCCAAAGGTGTATTTTCAAGGTTAACACGATCATGAACCCATAAGCAAATTTTCTAGTTATGTATTTTAGCACGAATATAATTAACCTTCTGAAAAACTAAACAACGCCCATTAAAAAATTAAATTTACACACTCAACTAGTATTTTTTAAATGTATGATACTGCTACAATCAGATAGCAAAATGACGTAATAAATTAAAATGCCATCAATGTATACCTACAGTTTTCATTAAAAGTAACAGACATACAATACCTCTCGACCAATTTCGATAAAGTTTTGAATCGAGCTTAACGTAAACTCATTGAAATAATAATAAAGATCAGTTAAAACTTCTTCTAGAAATTGGTAAACAACCACAAAAAAAAAAAATTGGTTGCCTGTAAAGTCGGTATACGGGCGAAAGTTTTACGTGACAATGACTTTGAGTGGTTAGCCCGCCTAAGAGCGAGAGAGACAGACATAAAAAGTGAAAGGCACGCGTCCCTCTCACTCGCTCTCATTGTGAGCGCATAACGTGAGCGGAGCGTAACGCAGTTTCTTGAAGTGTCACCCGGCAAACCAATTTATAAGACGTTGTCACGTCAAAAATATTTCTAGGACTTGAGATTTGAGATCCTCACAGAAAATATAATGATAATATTTGACGTACCGTACTTTGTAACATCGTTTGATGCTGATGTAATTATAGGCACCGATTCCACCCGTATCTAAATACATGCCAAATCATCCCGTACATCGGACACGAATCCGGCGTCAAAATTTAATTAACCTGCCCGAATGTAAATACAGAATGATGCCCGGTGCAGTGCGAGGCGCCTCGTTTATTCGCCTTCATCAGTGACGGTTGTACACGCTTGTTTACAGCTCGCCTGATTTCACACTGTTGAATTATGACTTGTTCGCTACTACATGGATATTGTACATACAATAGTGAACCAAATCATGCGAAGGCTCCTTAATATATAAAATACCAGCAGCACCCCGCGGTTTTACCCGCGTAATCCCTGTTATCGTATTTTTTATTAAAAAAAAAGACTATGTGCCATTCTAGAGTATAGTCTACCTATGTTTCAAATTATATCCCGATTCGTTCAGCTACTCTGACGTTGTTGAGCAACAAACACGAATTAATTATGTATGGGTTTCCAAATTTTCCCATTCGTGATATTAAAAATAATAAATTAAAAAAATATCGATAAAATCGGTACATTATTCACTTGTATTACTAATTTCCCAAACTAGGTGAGTTCACACCTGTATTTTGGGTAAAAAACCTAAACATTAAAAGGCTCATATGTTTTTTTATGGTTTGAAGTGACGAGACAAGCAGGACATGTGCCTGATGGTAAGCAACAAGCCTGCCCATAATAGCACAGTGACACTCAGCTATTTGAACATAAATAATCCAAACCATTACCTAGCACTACACTGCGCTCGTCACCCAGATATAAGGTGTTTTATCTCTATTCCCTGTAATTTCACTGGAAACATTACCCTTTAAACTGGAACACAGTGATGTTTTCACATTACTGCTTGGCGGTAGAATAACTGGCAAAGGTGTGATTCCCCAGGCGGACCCTGCTACAAGTCCTACCACTACTAGGTAATCATTTATTCTCCTTGTATAATCACGTCAAGATCAACGTCAAGTAAAAATAGGGTAAGCTTCTTTTATTTTAAAATGTTATTTTGTTTAGCAAATATTACATTCTACTTACCAATTGTAGCTAGATTTTTAATTTTTTTTATTAACATAATAATTACTAAGCAGGTTTCAGTAATTTTTTGATGTCTCTAAGATCTCACAAAGCTTTCTTCTCTATCGATAGATAGAGAAATTTATAAATAAGTACCTGGGCGGCCGAGCTTTGCTCGGTTTAACTACTAAATATACTTAGATACCTACAGATAAAAGACTTCAAGAAATAGATTTTATTAAAAAAAAACGAATTGAAAAAAAAAGAGAACCCGTGTGGATTCGAACCCGGAGCTACTAATTCGTGACCGCTATAAGCGCCCGACTTCCCGTCTAAGCTAATTATGCTGTCGCGTCATGCGGCGAAATTTACCTTCGCATTCTAATGTCTAATGTGACAGTTTTTCATTGTCTAAAAACGCGCATAATATGCGTTTTTTTAAATAAAACCTAGTTAGATCGATTTATCGTCCCCGAAAACCCCTGCATACATAATTTCATGCAAATCCGTCGAGCCGTTTCCGAGATTCAGATTCTATATATATATATACATATTTATATAGGTACAAGAATTGCTCGTTTAAAGGTATAAGATAAGATAAAGATATTTATGTATTCGTTTAGATTGAAAAGAGTTCAAAGAAATCCAAAGTATTAGAAAACTTTGATAAAGGGTGGATCAAATCATTCTCAAGGCATGGCGTGACGAAGAAAAAAAAAGATTAACATTGATATTTACTAAAACAAAGAGGACTTAAAAGAGTTGCAAAGTGTACACAAAGTTTATTGGTTCCCCGTTAGAATGTGAACTTTAAGTTTGTCGCTAGTCTGTTTACAAGAACATCATAGGAAATTGGTCGCCGCCGCGCGCCGTCCAGACTAGTTTACCTTCGCGTCGCTCCCCACCTGTATAATCCCGCGCTCATACAAAACAAACAGGATCTAACGAACACAGCACAGCGGCATCTACACCTGTGGTGTAAGTAGCTGATTTTTTATGAGTAAACTTGTTATTCCCGAAGGTTTCATCAATAATGTAGTAAAAATCTAGTGAATCTGTTTATCTTTTGGACTATCATGTTCCAATAGCTGCGTGTTACTGTGCTGTTATGTGGCAGGCGTGTTGCTTACCATCAGGCACATGACCAGCTCGCCTCGTCACTCTATGCTACAAAAAAAAACTTTTTTTTTAACTATTATAGGTTTATTATAGGTTTTGAGGATGTAATGTTGCGATATACTATGGAGCGTGCTTACCTAGAAGAGACCGATTCACCCTAGATACCAGTATTAGACAAGATTAGACAATATTAGACAAGACACCAATATTCTAACCATCGGGAAAACCCACAGCATTATCATGAGCAAGATGGTTTTATTCATACCTGATTCTTGGTTTTTTTAGATTAGTACGTTCATAGAAACACACCAAAGAATCTCTTCTGATAAAGGTATAGTTAGTTAATATTATTTATAGACATGAAGAGTGAGTTTGTAAGCATCAAAATGATTTGTGCTACCTCACCGATCGCCGTGGGGAAGTGCGTTTCCGCTATTTTCGTCTAGATCATCGAAAAGGGTCGTTTCGATAACGGCGTTTAAATTGCAATCATATTAATAAAAACATCACAACTCTATTTATAAATATTAGGTCGACCAGCTAAGTTAGAAAAGCATATTCGACTATATCTGCTCGGGTTTCGTTTGTAGATACAGTAAAATGTTTAGTGAATACATCGAATCTGTCATAATATATTACATTATGAGTAATAGCATAATTTTACTGATTCTATGTAAACACCTCGTACATATTAATGTACGCTGGGAAAATAACTAAAAATACTAATATAGGAAGATTTAAATGCGGAGACAAAATTATGGATAAGTGAAAGATCGATTACTTTGTAATATGATTCAATTACTTGTAGGTCCATTTGTAATGACCTCTATTACTTACAACAACACGGGAACGTATTACACACATGACGCAATAAATATTAGCGTAAGACTTTTGAGTGTTTTCGTTTGTACAGACAAGTTTAAAAATGTAGTAAATAAATTTCCTGGTGGTCTGTCGCAGTCGATTATAATATCAGAAACGCACCTTTACAGCCCGCAGGCTGCCGCGGTCGCGGACACCGCCAATTTGCAGCTAGGTGACGCGACAAAGGGCCGGCTCCGGCATCGACCGGACTCCGGAAGCGATATACCGCTCTAACTCAATTCCAGGGCGGGTGCAATTTGGTCGAGAAGCCTCTCAACTCTCCGCGTGGTTAAAACATTTTCCGATGCTGATACCGGGTGTTATTCAAACAGGAACAGAACAGAACAAAGTACAGAAGTGTGACATAATTGGAAGTAGGTTCAGTTCGATTTGTTCAAGTAAGTTAAAAAATCGAAAAACATCGATAACCAAGAAATGGATAGTAGAAAAAAGTAGTAGTCAGTAGGAAGGGAACGCGCTGCATCGTAGATCTTTTATAGACATTGCGGTTAGGCATTGAAGCATAAACTTAATAGGTACCTATTAGAAAAAGAACGAGTAGAATGTTAATAATAGTTAAAAATTTACAAAGCTAGTACTCGAGTCTTTATTACCCATTCACACCATTTCGGTCTAAGAGATTGGTTTTGAGAGCTGTCGAAGAGATGTTTGCCATCTCAGATTAAAGTTTCATTTTTTGTAATTGATAGGCTAACGCTAGATCGCTGCTTTGTCTTACATTATAAATCAAGAAGGGATCGACAAAACAATGTACTAAGAAAAAAAACGATTCACTCGCGACTTGCGGCAGGCTTTTAAAACTATAATATTTTGTTATTGTAACAAAAAATCCAAAACAGAATTCATAACCCAATAATGATAACTATCGTCCGCAGTCCAATAAATTAAACGTCAAATGGGATATTTAAACAATTCAATGAGTTTCCGATACAACCGCACCAATCATGCAGTAATTCTGGCTGTGATTAACAGCACAAATTAGGAAATAGTTTGATTTAGCGCACGAATCTAATTACCTACTTATGTTTATTATTGTGTTCGTAGTGAATTTACCTATTTATAAATTGTATGCTAGTTACGTTGAGCGAGTCCAGGAGTTGCAAAAAAAAAACCTTTTTGCCATCTTAAAATATTTAATGTATTGTAAACTACATTTTAACTAAAACTAATTAACGCGTGGATATGAGACTACGAAGTGACGGTCAAGGATCACCGATCGGTGTCAGTCTTCCGGGCGGTCCGATGCTTCGCGGAACTGCTTGCAACACGGTGGGAATCCGATCGACCGTCGGTCGACGATTGAGCAACGATAAATATGTACTTGTTGGTCAGCGAAATCATGTTACCGGGCATCGTAATATATGCTCTTAAGCTGCGTGAAATTTAAACAATTTAGATTGGAAATTACGTGCTCAGATATTAGATCCAAATGAGCTGAAGCATCTGTAGGGTTAGCGAAATATGGACACAAACATTTATAATTTTCATTTAGACGTCTATAAACTTATTCAAAATTAAATATTCAATTTAGATTCTGAGAAATACACAGTATGAAACAGCTAAGAATATATACATTATACAGTATGAAATATTAAATGTTACTTGCAAGTTTATACAGAAATTACAGAGCGAAATTGAATAATGAGCAAATCAGAGTGAATATGTAGGTATCTTCCAAGTCTACGTGGTATTCAGTTAATTCGAGTTAAAGATCCTCTTATATCTATGAGTAACGAGAGCAACGGTCTCAATACAAAGATGTGCCACCCCAAACTTCAGGGCACACGGAAACATGTTATCGTTGGGAAGAGTGAGCTCACTCTTTCCGTTCTTGTCGGCTGCAGGAAACGGTGGACGCTGGACGTTTTTACCTATCACTATTCGTTGTCAACAACCAAAATAAATGGCACCACAACAAATGCCTCCAGGCCACGTGGTTCGACAGCGTAGTTCGATCAATCGAACCACGGACACTTTTTTTTCCCGTTGGTTCGATCAATCGGACCACGTGAACTTTCTTTTCCTGTTGGTTCGATCGATCGAACCACGTGAACTTTTTTATCCCGTTGGTTCGATCATCGAACCATGTGTTTTTGAGACTTCTGATAGTTGATTTATCTGAATATTTAGACTTTTTTCAATAGGTTCGGTTAGTCGAACCTTGCAAATCTGCCAAACTTAGATAAAAACAAAAACACGACAAGCATATATTTTAAGCTGTATTTAATGATGTGAAATTTTTTCACTTAATTTGTAACATTTCCAAGGACATTATAGCTTTATTTACAGTAACATTAATAAACTCAAAACATTTTATACAAATAATTAAACAGACTTCAAAACAACATATAGGCACTGAAAAGCGAAAAATAAGTTTATGTAGCGCTAAGCGCTACTCACTCATCTATTTGAAGACGGTGCCAGTCAAGTTGACTTCAAAACAAAATAAAGTTGCCAAGTGCGAGTTGGACTCGCCCATGAAGGGTTCCGTTGCAGCAAGTAACATAATATACATAGTACACATAGTTTTTGTAGTTCGTTGTAACTTTGATCGAAGTTTCAATAATAGTGTATTTATGACGTACTAAAAAAAAACTACTCATCAGATCGAGTTCAAACTAATTTTCGTTGGTAGTTTACATGGTAATGTACATCATATATTTTTTTTAGATTTTTCATTTTCTTACTTTAGAAGTTAGAGGGGGGGAGGGGACACACATTTTACCACTTTGGAAGTGTGTCTCGCGCAAACTATTCAGTGTATACGAAAATGATTTTAGAAACCTCAATATCATTTTTGGAGACCTGTCGATAGAGACCCCACACGTGTAGGTTTGATGAAAAAAAAAATTTTGAGTTTCAGTTCTCAGTATGGGGGGCAACCCTAATTTTTATTTTTTTTTAATTTTTTTTGTTCAAATCTTAATGCGGTTCACAGAATACATCTACTTACCAAGTTTCAACAGTGTAGTTCTCATAGTTTCGGCAAAAAGTGGCTGTGACATACGGACGGACAGACAGACAGACAGACAGACAGACAGACAGACATGACGAATCTATAAGGGTTCCGTTTTTACGTTTTACGGAACCCTAAAAAAAGGCGATTGAATTGATAATCTCCTTTTTGGAAGTCTGTTAAAAAAAAAGTTAAAGTTAAAGTTAGGAGACATTGTATTACAATTATAAAAATCTCTCTACAATTAATATAATTTTGAAATCTTACTTCCTACTATAATCCTACTAATATTATAAATGTCAATTTTTAATGTTTGTTACTCAATCAAAATAAAGTTACGGCTGGTCTAGTCGGGAGAACGGCGGCTGCCGATCCGGAGACCCCGGGCTCAAACCCCACATGCACCACTGTCTTTTCGAAGTCATGTGCGTAATGCCGCTAACTTAAAACGGTGAAGGAAAACATCGTGAGGAAACCGACATGTACCTAGAATCTTTCGAAGTCTTGTGTCATCCGCCAACCCGCACTGCCAGCGTGGTGGATTATGGTCTTAACTCTCTCCTTGCGAGAAAAGGCCCAGAGTCCCAGCAGTGGGAACGTTTAGTGGGCTGTTGATGTTGATGACTCAATCATGTCGTAACGTCTGAACAGATCGGGCTGAAATCTACGCGGTAGAAACCGCGGGGCGCTGCAAGTAATCATATCATATCGAAAAATTGTTGCAATGAAACGCGAATCATTGCGCTATGTTCCGAAGAAGTGATACAATTTATATCCACAGTCAGTTTTCTTTAGAGACTGCACATTTCACAGCTAGGGATCCATCCATAAATATAGGATCATCATCATCATCAACCTTTGTGGAGTAATCTGTCTATCTAGTGGGCGGCCGTCCAACACTGCAAATTCAATTACAAATTCTGTCGCCCAAAGAGACTCCGACCATAGCTCTTTCCATAGCTCGCTGTGTGACTTTGAGCTTTGTTATGAGGCCCACAGTTAAGGACCACGTCTCAGTTCCATAAGCCATCACTGGCAACACGTACTGGTTAAAGAGTTTCGTCTTTAGGCATTGGGTGTTTTGGACTCCAAGATGTGCCGTAGTTTCCCGAACATCATCATCAACTTCATCAACAGCCCACTAAACGTTCCCGCTGCTGGGACTCGGGGCCTTCTCTCGCAAGGAGAGAGTTAAGGCCATAATCCACCACGCTGGCCCAGTGCGGGTTGGCGGATGACACATGACTTCGAAAGATTCTAGGTACATGTTGGTCTCCTCACGATGTTTTCCTTCACCGTTTTAGGTTAGCGGCATTACGCACATGACTTCGAAAAGACAGTGGTGCGTGTGGGGTTTGAGCCCGGGGTCTCCGGATCGGCAGCCACCGTTCTCCCGACTAGACCACCGTGACTTATTATTAGTTTCCCGAACGCTGCCCGTCTAAGTTGGATCCTTTGCTGGACCTCTTTGTCGAAGTTGGATCTGCCTAATTGGATCTTTTGACCCAGGTAGACGTATTCGTCAACAATAACCGGTATAGGTGCGACAAGAATATTTCACACATGATTGTGCCTGTAGGTACGAGGTAAGTGTACTTCGATGAAACGAACCTCCAGGCGAACCAGGTGAACTTGTCACCGTGGTTCGACTATGGAGTCGAACCACGAGGTCCCTAGTATTAGTAGTTCACGTGGTTCGACTTTGGAGTCGAACCACGCGGTCCCAAGTATCAGTAGTTCACGTGGTGCGATTCTAAAGTCGAACCAACGGGAAAAAAAAGTGTCCGTGGTTCGATTGATCGAACTAAATTGTCGAACCACGTGGCCTGGAGGAACAAATGTCGCCGCTAACGATTCTAGGGGTCGAGTATATTGGTTGTTTATAAACCACTAACGATACACAAAGAGACGCAGTTTATTACCAATATCAAGGTGCTCAGGGCACATCTATTGGTTTATATCTATGAACGAGAGCGGTGCGGTTCTAAGCACTTATTTTAACTATTCAAGTTCAAATAGCTGCGTGGCAGTCTACTGTTACATTTTTTTTTAGTCACGCTTTTTGGTACGAAAATCATGTGTCAACACTCAATACAAAGATGTGCCCTCCCAAACTTCAGGACGCACGGAATCGTGTTATCGTTGGGAAGAGTGAGCTCACTCCTTCCGTTGGTTGCAGGAAGCGGTGGATGCCGGACGTTTTTACCTATCACAATTCGTTGACAACAACCAAAATAAGTAGAACCGCAGCATATCTCGCTGCTAGCGATTTTAGGGTTCACGTGTATTGGTTGTTTGTAAACCACCTGAGATACACGCAGAGACGCAGTTTATTACCAATTTCAAGGTGCTCGGGGCACATCTGTTGGTTTATATCGATGGTGTCAACGCAACGACATGGCAATGTATGATGAATGAGGTGGAGCAGCCGAGTAGGAAGTGCGCGTTTGATTTTTGAATGTACAGTATTGTATTATTATACTGTACAAATAAAAACAGTAAATTATGCCATAAGTGTGTGAAGTTGGTAATCATCAATACACACGTGTTTAATACGACGTTTTTCAACGCACTTGCGAATTAAATAATAATAAAAATCACGTCAACAGTGAAAAAGAGCTACGAAATTTTTTTCATTCTGGCGGGAAAAGTTAATCAGTTGTCAAATATGCACGCGCAACTAAGCCACAGACTAAAAAAAAATAGTTTCCTTTTTTTTGCTTTCTGTGGACCACCTGTGGACAGAGATTTTTTAGCCAGTTAAAAAAAAATTTTTTTTTCTTTATTACCAAAAAACAAAAGTTATATTTGAGTGAATGTTTTATTTTATGACACGTAGAAGTTAAAATTATTTATTTAAACACTAACAAGTTCAATTTATCTATTTAAATACGAAGTTGCATGATGTGAGCAAGCAATAGCTACATTAATTCATTTGTTATTTTGAACACAATCTTTTTTGTATCGAAACTTTTCTAGAACAAAGCAACTCAACCAATAAAAAAACTCTTTAACTCACTTGTGAGTAATAGTAATGAAAAATTCACAGTTTGATTATAGGTGTCATTACATGGCTGATTGCGGTGAAATTAGAGTCACTTCTCATGAAGTGACTTTAAAATGCAAGTGTGTTGAAATAGTACATTATGATATAAGTGCGGTAAGTTGATAATTACAGCCGAGGCTTTATTGCTAGCTCGAGCCGAAGGCGAGAGTTATAATTAGCAGAGGCTGTAATTATCAAAGCGCACGTATGTCATACGACGTTTTATAACATATTTGCGAGGAAATAAACAAAACTCTGACGACATTTTCAAATAAAAACAATACAGCGAAAAAAAACGCGCGGAATAATATTTACTTGATCACAGATCACAGCACAGAGTAAGTAATCACTATGGATCACAGATTAGCAATGCGCGCGCATCGGCGCCTTTTTTTTTAAGCAACGGCACAGAACCAGCCTGTATGCCATTAATAATAAAGTAAATTAATATTTTTGTGTTTTGTTACAGAAAAATTAAAGTAATTTATGGTCTAAATTAATTAAATTAACGAATTTAATAATTCTTTATTATATTTTACCTCTCAAAGTTAATTTTATTCATAAAATGTTGACCACACTTTTCTGACATAAAAACTCTTTACTAAGATTTAAAAAGGTACCGTTCGTTTTAGACGGAACATATCTCTCTACCTAGTCTGTGGACGGAGCATTTTGAAACCGTGCGTTTTACATTACACATTACAGCACTAGTGCGTAATAAGATACATTACGATACAGAAATTGGTCCAATAAGAGACCCTTTACGAGCAAATATGTTATAAAATTTATTTTTTATAGGATAGAGTGATCAGACGAGCAGAACATGTGCCTGAGGGTAAGCAACAGAGCAACACGCCTGCCCATAACAGCATCTTGAGTCCAAATCATTACCTGGATCAGCACTACGCTCGTTACACAGAGATATAAAATGATCCGTCTCTATGCCCTATTGTTTCTCTGGAGATATTGCCTCTCAATCCGGAGATATTTAAAATATTTATGTGAATAAAAAATTTGCCCTTCTCGATTTTGATTCGACACTTTCCTTTCTACATTAACTCAGGTCACAGGTCATAAATAATAAAATATGTTTTTTGAAATTATTTTTATTGTTCGAAAAGTACTTTTTCTGTTATTGTTTTTTTTTTCTATATAATTGTGTGACATGTATAGAATCTTAATATTGATGAACATTTCACGCATAACACCAACAAAATTGTAATTATTACTAAATTAAGATTTTGTTTTGTTGACAATATATTTGAATGTTATTTGTACAATATACAATTCTCAAAAACTTCTATATGACTTAGCAAAAGCACAAGAAGTCTACTTTATGTTCCCACTGCTGGTCTTCGTGCACATGAGAAGAAAGAAGTCCATAATTCCCACGCTGGCCAAGTGCTGGCTAGGGAATGACGAACGTCCTCGTAAGAACATGTTGATATCCTCAGAGTATTTTTCTTCGCTGTTAAAGCTTGTGGTAAAGATATAGAAGATAAACACGATTGTGAGTAGGCTTAGGTATGTATGAATAAATGTTGAATATCATTTTTGTAAAAAAAATTAAAAATGCGAAATAAAATATAAGAAACATTATTAAATGAACGTATCCCAGAACAACCCTAGCATCTGAGCGGGATATAGTTTGTTCTAAAGAGATATAAAGAAGGAAATTAAAACTAAAGCCCCAGCTCCCCATTCAGGCCAGACAATTGAGTTATGGTTTCAGATTGGCCACCAAATCAGTTTTAGACAACCAAGAACTTTAACTAGAGGTCGGTCAATGTTGGTAGCAAACAAAGCTATATTTGAGAAGCATACAACTTACGGTTGTCTTATTTTAATAATATTTTTCCTGATCGTATATTTTTGTACTTGTCTTTACAATATCTTAATAAATGTACTTGAAATAGAACATGGATATTCAATGAGAGCAATGTTTACTAATATTATAAACGCAAAAAATTGTGATTCTGTATGAATATTTGGTCTTTCACAAAAAACTACAGGAAGGATCATGATGAAAACTGCCCTCGTGGCTTAGTTGGTAGTAACTCTGCCTGCAAAGCCGAGGGTCGTGGGTTCGATCCCCACCCAGTGCAAATATTTGTGTGATGAATTCAAATGTTTGCCCTATGTCTGGGTGTTTATATGTATAATAAGCATGTATTTAAAACTATATAAGTATTATATCAGCTATCTGGCCGCCATCATACAAGTTTTGCTTAGTTTGGGGTCAGATGGTGTTGTGTGTGAATTGTCCACCACCAATATTTATATTTATAAAAGGGATATTAGTCGGCAATTACATATAGACTATTTTTTATTTCAGTAAAAAAAAGGAATCGGGAACTAGGAGAGTGAAACCACCGGAACATGTAAAGTGTAAATAATAAATTGGTTCACATTATTTCACACAATTCCATCTAGCTCCAAACTAAGCGACCCTAGTAGTAAGATGCGATTGAATACGAAAAAGATTTGATGAATCAATTTCATCATCAATCTATTAAAAAAAAAGTTTTGTGTGAATTTTTTACTCGAAAACTGTATTTTTTTCGTGGAATCAAAATAAATTAAAGCTTTCCTCTACATCACCATTAAAGTTTCAGTAGGTATGTGGTGAGTGGCGACAGAAAGTCGCCCCGAATCGAAGGGTGATGTGGCTTATCAGATAATTGAGTGCAACTACTGGTTGCGGAGGGGATGTAGCGAGTTCCACGTCCAACTATGTATTCAGTCATGCATATAAAGAACGCTCGAAGCCCTCTCATAAGTAAGATATGAAATAAAGTTAAGTAGTAAATACGTAAGCAATGAAAGATGACATTTGTTTGTACACAGGCATAGTTCAAGCATTCCAGACTACTTCTCACTTCTTTTTGTCAGCATAAGCTTAGCTTACTTTGACATTTCTTTCAGTGTACTTAAAAAAAAAGTAGCTATTTGAATATTTATTTCAAATTTAAATACCCAATAAACTTAAGTTTTTTCTGCCTAACTAATTTTGAGTGAAATATTTTCATATATTAACAAAGCAAAACCAACCGACCAATACACACATATACATACATTCTTTGATCAATAATAATGCTTGAAATCAGCAAACTTTTCGTAACATGTTTTTCTAAATTTTGTAGAGTATTTTTTTAATATTTTCTTTGCCATTATTTCAATGATTTAATAATATGGGTAAGTAATGCATACTTATATATGTGTATATAACATTCAGTTCAAAATTTTGTTTGATTGTTTGCTTAATTTTCTCTTCAGAACCAGTTGCAAGAAAGTGTTAAGGAAATAATTCACGGTCTTGGCTCTAGACTCATAAAAATCTTGGCACATGAACCATTTCCGGGCCATCAAACTGTTTGTGTATTCTCCGAGATAATTTCGCGAGGCCTGTTATATTGCCATGACTCCGTAAAAAATATACTCAGTCATAGGCGGAAGTACGCATAAAATATGAGTATAACTTCATATTAAACTGATATCGACCTAGGCTAATTTTTATAAATCTGTGAGGCTTGGCAATAAGCGCCTGGAAAATATTTGCTTCGCTCATACGTATATTTCTACCATGTAGCTGCAGACCTATATGTACCTACTTATGTAAAAGTTTATTAACTTTGACAAGAAGCTTCAATTAAGTACATGGGACCTAAATCACATTCTGTATTTTCTCACAGATTTAAATGATGTAAAAGTCTGTAGAATGTCTTGTCTGAGCAGGCTATTCCCGTTGGATACAATGTAGGGGGAATTGATTGTTTAAAGGCAAACCCTCTCTATTTCTTAACAGACTCATGGATGTTATGGCTGTTCGGCTTATAACACCTCTACTAGCCACCGAACTTTGGACTAGTGCCTAGTGCAGAAGGCGCAATACCCTCTACTAACGAAAATACGTAGAGTTTACCAGAAATCATTTCATATACCCACTTACATACTCACGTACCGTTCTCGTAGTGTACGTCGTTAACTTACTGTATTTGTATTCGAAAACTAAATAGCAAGCCCGTATGATTCCCTAGGAGTTGAATGTGTGAAAACTTTTTACGTGGTTGTCACACAAAACCCCACTCTTCAGATTCCAAATTCTGAGACCAGTAATTTAGACTTTGCTTACATAATAACTTGTTCGTATTGTTAATGTATTTAGATTTGTTTAACTAATAATTTCTAGGCAAGTAAACAAACTGAATGAACAATTCCGTTCTCAAATTACTCAAGTTAGGAGTTGAGCCAGTGGCGGAGGTAGGTATGTCACATTTGGTGATACCTATATTAAAACTTGCGCTCGCATCACCATATCACAGAAAATTATAATCCGAGTACAAAGCTATGTTAAACAAGCGAGTTGTAAACTAATATCAGTTCATCAGCAATGCATGGAGTTCGCGATACATCGTGGGGGCCAAATGTTACCATACATACTGATGAGTGAAATCTGGGGGCGAACGCCTCAAGTCGTCGGCAAACGGTATACAATTGGCTTTATGATTCCGCGCCTCAAATCTTACGAATATGTAATTTTAATCATACATTTACCTAATTGGGACAAGCCAATAACTAGTGCAACATTATCGTTACTTGTATGAATGTACTTAACCCTTAAATGCGTGATTTTTCTAAACCTTTAATCAATTTTGAAAGAAAAAATCATATTTAATGCAAGATCGGTATTAGGTATAATAAAGCAAAAAATAATTTAAAAAATCTATCATCAAAATTTATATTTTAAATGTGTATGTTGTTTATACAGCATTGCGTGACCATTGAAATTACGTAAGTATGGATGAAATGAAAAACAGAAGTTATTTTCTAAATAAATTATTTATGTCTCATTAGGTATGATATGTATAAAAACAATATTTTTTTAGTATCATACAGAGATACCTTACACTTTTGGCACATTTTCAAAGTAAAACCAGAGCATTTTGGAAAATTTTACCCCTAGAAAACCAAAAGAAAAGCCCTTCACCAACCATGCATTTTTTTACCAAGAAGTGCGCAATGTAGTTTTTATACAACATACCGATTTGTGTTATTTTCTACAAAACGTGATATTTATTTCTATGTTTTATACGTTTGCCATGTATTTGAAGATATAATCAACCAAAATCAATAAATTTATAAACTTACGTAATGTTTAGCGAAGTCTAGACTCTAGACACGGCTTCAAAACAGCGTTCGCGCCTAAACCTATGTTTTTGTCAAACTAGCATTTGACATTCAATATTAAAAAAAAAAAAAAAAAAATGACCTATTGCTAAACAAGTATGTCGTGTATCGTTCAGAAACACAAATTATTAGTCAAAATAATTAAAAAATCATACGAAGGTCTTTTTTCTCTATGGTTTTTGGAATGTTGTATCCACAGAAATCTAAATAATAAGGTAATAGAAATGGCATAACTCTCAAATTACTTGCAAAACGCTTGTTGCCACATTTCCCCTACCCCCGCGATCACTACTACATGCGCGTAGTATTCAAATAGAGCTCCACTCACACACCAATAGCTGCACATTATCAACCTGGGTCTGTGATTGCACCACACACATCCATAAACGCTTATCAGTGAACCTACTAATACATTGAAAAATTAACAATTTTTCACATATACGCTAGTGCTTGACAAAAATTAAAACATATCGATATTTCAAAGTACGGTCCAATTTTAACATTCGATAAAGGTTATTATTGATTTCATTAATTAGGTGTATTACACTACAACAAAGTCAATATGCCTACCTATAAATAATAGTCCTCCTTGACGTGTTCGTCAACGGCGAACCCAGCTAAGCACGATTATGCGCGCGAACATGGCTCGCAAAACCAAGTTTTGTTTTAAACGTCCTATCACATGACGCACAATACAATAGACCATTCGAATTGTACGTGTAGGTGTAGGAAGGCTTCGGACGGGTCTTATTTGTGAGACGTTTTGCGTCTAGATCTTGTAAACGCTTCGCTTCGAAATTTTTGACAGCTTGATGAACAGAGCGACGCCATACTGGTCTCTGTTTTGCCAGCTCTTCCCAACCATTGCATGGGATGTTGCATGCATTAAGATGTCGCTTTAAGACATCTTTGTAGCGAAGATATTGACCTCCAGGAGTACGTTTTCCCTCCTTCAGCTGTGAATAAAACACAGCTTTAGGCAATCTGGAGTCATCCATACGTACGACGTGTCCACACCATCTCAATTGGCCCTTTATGAGTAATGCTTCTATGCCATTCAGTCCAGTCCTTTGCAACACTTCAGAGTTTGTAACTCGGTCTTGCCATTTTATACGAAGAATTGATCGTAAACACCTCATGTGAAAAGTGTCAAGGCGCTTTATATCTCCTTTATAGAGACACCAAGTTTCGGTGGCGTAGAGCAATATTGGTATAATTATTGCTTTATACACAGCGATCTTTGTGTGTAACCTTATATCATGCGAGTCCCAGACTCTTTTGCGTAGTAGTCCGAAGGATGTTGCAGCCTTTGCAATTCTGGAAGAAATTTCGGTTTCAAGACGATTGTCACTACGTACAAAGCTCCCAAGATACCGAAATGATTTAACTTCTTCTAAAGCTTTATTACCAAGAGTAATGGGTGTCGGGTCTGGTGTTGTACCACGTGCAGATTGTTTAAGCACTTGTGTTTTAGAAACGCTTATGATCAAACCAAACCGTTCACATGACTCATTCAGGTGATTTAAAAAAGTTTGCAGGCTATGGATACTACTTGCCATTAAACACACATCGTCAGCATAAAGAGCATCCAAGACAGAAAGTTCATGCACTGACTTCTTTGCTCTAAAACGGCTTAGATCGAACACCCCTTTATCAATTCTGATACTCAAGTGAATCTGGCCAGCAGTATCGCAATTTGAGTACGCGTATCTTAGTACAGTAGCAAAGTAAATACCAAAGAGAGAGGGTGCCATAACACATCCTTGCTTAACGCCACTAGTCACTGCAAATTGGTTTGTGTAATCATTTTCATGTTGCACTCTAGCCATCATTCCATCATGAAATTGGCGTATTAGGTTAACAAATCTATCAGGACAGCCAATTTTCGTAAGCACAGCCCAGAGAGCAACTCTAGGCACACGGTCGAAAGCTTTTTCCAAGTCCACAAAGCACATGTTGAGCGGCTGATGGTGCTCCAAAGATTTTTCCTGAATTTGCTTGACAACGAAAATAGCATCGACAGTGCCTCTACCGGGACGAAAACCACATTGGCTCTCAGGCAAAATACGCTCAGCTACCTCTCCCAGCCGATGATTTAAAATATGGGCTAGTACTTTTCCAGCTGCACTGAGCAAAGAGATGCCTCTGTATGAGCCACAATCGGAAGAGTCGCCTTTGCCTTTGTATAATTTACAGATAGTGGCGTCTTTCCAGTCCTGTGGAATTTCCTCACTATCCCAAATTCGCAAAACCAGTTCAAATAGTCTGTTTTGAACGTTGGGTCCACCATATTTATAAAGTTCAGCTGGCAGACTGTCTGATCCTGCGGCTTTACCATTTTTTAATCTTTTCACTGCAGCAAAAAATTCCTCAAAAGATGGAGGCTCACCCAGTTCGGGAGATAGCGGTAATATTGGAAGACTATTGATGTAGGCGAGATCCGCACCATGGCCGGTTGGGCTTAGCACTTCAGTAAAGTGTTCAGCCCATCGGTCTAAAACTTCACGGTGATCAGTTAGACGTCTAGATCTATCACGAGAGAAGATGGGAGCAATTTTCTTATGACGCGGACCAAAGACTGTTTTCAAAGACTGAAAGAAGAGACCTGTTTGCTTAATGTTTGCAAGGTGCTCCAACTCTAACGCCTTCATCGTCCACCAACGGTCTTTTAGTTGTCGTATCTTGACCTTTAGGTGATGTCTAATACATTTTAGCTGAGAATCGGTTTTGGAGACTTTCATTAAACGCCTGGAATCTGCTATGAGTGACATTATCTCAGTGTCGGAGTCGTCAAACCAGTCTTGGTTTTTCTTCTCCGGCTTACCGACTACCCTATGCGCCACATCATGAAGTATTTGTGCAAGAGTACGCCAATGATCATTCACTGAATCCACTGTGTCTGAAGGTCTGGAATTAAGTTCGGCATTAAATTCCAGTTGAGTTTTTGAGGAGTTCACTAGTTTTGCACAGGCCAGGCGAGTTGGGATTTTATGTTTTGCTCGGCGAGGCGGTTTATAGCTGAGGCGGACTTTCGACCTTATTAACCGGTGATCAGTCCAGCCTTCAGCGCCCCGCATAGCTCTGGTAACCATCACATCCTTCAAATCAGCCCTGCGCACTATGACATAATCAATTAAATGCCAGTGTTTAGAGCGTGGGTGCATCCATGATGTCTTATACTTATCAGGCATACGGAAAAAGGTATTAGTAACACATAGGTTAAATTCTGCACACAAAGATAACAGCAATTCACCGTTAGTGTTACAGTTACCAACACCATGCCGTCCAAGGACCTGTTTCCAGATGTGACAGTCCGAACCAACACGAGCATTAAAATCGCCTAATAGGATAATTTTATCGCTGGGAGGTATGTCCCTCAAAATCTTCCTCAAGTCATCATAAAATTGATTTTTTTCTTCGTCACTATATGTCATTGTGGGCGCATAGCTGCTTATTAGGTGAAGAAATTTGTTGCCACTCAGGTGTAAACGTAACGTCATAAGCCTATCATTAATACCTTTTGGACTTTCTACCAATGATCCTCTAATGCTGTTCTTAATAGCAAATCCAACTCCGCTGCTGGCTCGTTCCTGTGAAGGTTTGCCTATCCAGTAGTAAGTATACCCACCTTGGTCTTCACAGAGTTCACCGCTGTCAGACAAGTGGGTTTCACTTAAAGCAGCAATATCTATGTTATACCTTTGTAATTCTCTAGCAATGAGAGCAGTTTTACGTTCGGGACACTGATTTCTTGGATTATCTAAAAGAGTTCGAACATTCCATGTTGCAAAATTAAATGAGTATCGGCTGAATAAATAATTATTTTTAGACTTTCTATGGGTTTTTCGACCGCGATTAATTGGTGCCCGATGACCGCGGTTTGCCATGCGGGTGAAGGGTGGAAGCGGACTATGTTTGGGCCACCTTTTCTAGACCCCTCTCCTGTGCAGGAGTAAGCAGAGCGATCCTAAATAGGGCTGCTTAGTCATCAGATGTGCTGCCGAACCCGTATTCCCGCCCCAGTCGAATCCAGGAGCGACCACTCTCATCTGACCGCCTATGTGCAGGGAAACAGCTAAGAACCAGATACACCGTTATCTGAATTCTCACCACCGTCGCCCCATCGCCATAGGACTTTTGCTCGTAGTCCAAAGTTCTAGCCAGGTTCATCTGCGCGTGAGTTGTTTAAAGTGAGTAAGCGGTTGCGCTGGTGCAAACTCACTCTCTTGTCCCAATTCTACCAAAACCCAATGGACCAGTGACCTGGTACGATTGGTGGTAGAAGGAATGCAGTGAATTGGCCGCCAGCCATACTAGATCCTGGATGGCGCCCTTTAAGGCATATCACATCACCTTGCTACATCGCCACTGTCGCCGGAGTTGTTCGCCTATCGACGGAGTCCGCCTTCAGCACCGATGCAGTCTTTGTGTACATTCGGGGGATCACCCGACTTAGCTGAAGAATAGTTCAGCCCCCTCCATTAGGTTCAGCCCACAGATCGATGTGGTTACCGGGGTGTGGCCGCTGCGTACACTGCAGCTACGAGGAGCCACCAACGGAGAGATTATGAGCGGCTTAAAAGTGCAGTCAGGATATACGTTCTCACTACGTATGTGAAACGACCGACGTTTATCTGACTATAAGGCACTATAGAGCCCCCCACTACACCCCTACCTATACAACCTACCTATATAGCCTACCTATAAAATAAGTGAGTCACATGGGGTATACTATAGTTTCGAAAACTGAACTATGTAATTCTGACACCACATGGGCTTAGGTATAGTTGAAGAACAAAGGTTGTTGTATATTTTGTACATCGAGCAACTCGATCTTCCGCGCAAGCACGGAAGGGAAGTAGCCTTTGCTAAAAATTATTGTTCAAATCTTTCTGTCATTTCTTGCGGGAGGGGAAAGTTGCACACTAGCGTAAAGCCGCACTATTACATACAAAACATACCTGTACCGATCCATTGCCGACCATACTCACACAGCCAAATCACTAACACATAAAAAATAAAGCACCTATTCACAAACCATTCACAAATCTAGCCCCGCCCTCAGTGTATTCCACGCCACAGTATATTATCAAACACCATGGTCCACGCGGACTTGTACTTTGACAGAGGGGAAACGCTGTGTATGCCTACTCCCTTCTGTGTTGCTCGCTGATTTTGTATGAAAACTAATAAAGTCTTAAAAATAAAAGCTTACAATAGATAAATACTGCCTCAGTTATCTTAATATTTATTTTGCACGGACGAACAATCGCGCGTTATAGCCAGTATGTATATACTTTTGTTAATAATTAATGAATTATGAAGTAATGTTTACCGCGAATTAAAAGATTGTACGTACGGGTGTAATGTTAATTGCGTACAATTTTTTTTATCGATTTATTATGTTACTTTATCGATAAAACTATGTAAAATTTAAAATAAAATTTTCATCGTTTATTTTTGGGAAAGTAAAATTGGACCGTCACAGCACTAACTCACAATCGCTACCTGCGGTTGTACCATGGAAGATTAGAGGTTATGACGATATCTTTAATTTTACATTACATTGCTGTTTATGCTTGTACCACTTTAGATGTTAATTAATGTATGCAGCAATGGTATGCAAAATGACGATCACACCAAAAATTTATAACTATCATAGTGAATCATTGGGCTCCGTTTATTTTATTAAAAAATACAATTAAAATAAAATAAAATACCTATCAGTGAAATGTAATCTCATTATTGGTATAATTGCAAGTTGTGGAAGAACTTCCACAGTTGTTTATGCTGCATAACACAAGTTTTTAAAGATGATTCACGCCTGCCAGTTCGAACAAGACTAAACTACAATTCGAGCACTGGTGGCCTACAAGTCACCTGTGCGGCGACAATGTCACGCGGTCATGCGACTTCTAGTACCTTATTATTTAGATTTCTGTGGTTGTATCTGTACAACAGTGCGCATTAAGGGTATTATTATTCAAATACTAGCAGCGCCCCGCGGTGTTACCCGCGAAGTTCCCGTTGTTTTCCGGGATGAAAAGTAGCCTATGTGTTCTTCCAGACTATAATCTATCTAATATATATATTTATATATATATATTATTAGTAGGATAGGATAGTAGGAAGTAGGATTTTTAATACCTTTTTAAATTTTTCGGTAAAACTAAACTTTGGATAAGTACTTTAAAATGGATAAAACTACATCTTATTTTGTACTAATTTGTACATTATAAAAAGCCTAGAGGTTAGAACATCCGATGTCACAATCGTGATTTCGTAGGTTCGAATCTTACCTGCGCCCTTGAGTATTTTTAGAAGCGCAGATGTATGAGTTAGTCATCCCCACTGGCCATGATTCTGAAGGAAAACATCGTGAGAAAATAGATTATACGATTAAATGATAAACATCTTATGATATCTTTCATTTGACATTATTATTGACACATCAGCAGCTAAGGCCAGCGTGGTTTAATATGGCCTTTAATAACTCTTTCTTATTAGAGAAAACCCCGAATATTAGCAGTGGGAACATAACGTGTGCTGCTTATACTACTTTAGCTTAATTATGTACTCGTATATTATCAATCTTTCAATTTACTTATTTTGACAACAAAGTTAATGCTATTTTCTCGACTACATCATAGGAAATACACGATCAACAATAAATAAAAATACCTTGATTCGGAATCTTCGTTTCCTCAGTAAGTTCCTGTCATCTATGACAATAGTATTCGTAGATGCTACCAAATGTTTACGCGGAAATTATGATCATATCGGAACGGATGTGTGCGTTGCTCTACTAATAAACGTAAGGAAACAAAATTAATAACTTTTCCCCTTCAGTAGTGTTGGATAGATAGAAATAGAAAACTCTTTATTGTGGCACAAACAAATATACCTACATATTACAGTATTAGTATTTACTCGCATGTATTATTCGAATCCTTCTAATATTATAAATGTAAATATTTAGACGTTTGTTGCTTTATCAAGACGTAACGTATGAACACATAATGGAACACACAGAGTTGGAACACAGTTAGATTATAATCCGAAAGAACATATAACCCACTATTTATCCCGAAAAAAAAACAGCGGTGTAAAACCGTTGTAATCGTGTCCCATTGTAAAAGCAGCTTCGGAGCGCTGCTAGAAGGACATAAATAGGGTACAATCCTCAAAAAAATTAAGTAGCCCGTTAGTTAGATTGCCAAAAAATATTGTACCATAAGAAAAAAAAAATTTTGTTTCTCAAACAAAAAATGACGAAGATAGAGCGCTTCGAAGTTTCGTGTGACGTCACTTGTGAGTACGATTTTTACTCACGAGTGACGTCGCGACCCCCCACTCTCGAAGTTTGATGGTCTATATCTTTGACGATTTTTAATATTATGAAAAAACAAAAAATATGTGTCCAATATTTTTCCATGATCTAGCTGACGGACTAATTAGGATGGTGTATTTTTGACCCAGTCCGGTACCCTATTAGAATTTCAAAAATGTTGTTAGTTTCCAGTGATTTCATCAAATCCTAGTTGCGTACCGAAAAAAGTTTGCTAACCTCACAGTTCTTTTTATCTAATTTCACTGTTCTTTTTCTGAAATGTAAAACCAGCTGTAAGTAAAACGAGGATTGTAGCGGAGCACAGTAACAAAGCTCTTGGGGATCGCGGATTTGTGTTGTACCTTTGGTTCGTTTTTTTTTCTAGAAAATGCAGTCCAACAATAGCTCGTAAATTCACACAACCAGATGTTATTTTTATTTGTACTTACTCGAATGTACAAACAGATTTTATTACATAATTCTTTTTTTTTTAAATGTTCAGTATGAAAACGTAAGTTTTGCTATACCTATGGGGGCTACCTACGTAGAATCGGTATTTTAAAGCAAAAGGGGTTTTACTAATTCTAACGGCTTACTTTAACTTCAAAGACAACATTAAAATTACGAAAAAAGGTTGTCTAACATTTTTCGTATTTAAAACCATCTTTGTAGGGAACAGCTGAGTTTTTTTTTCTATTTAGGAGTTGATCTGACATTATAAGGCCTTGAAATTATAAGGCCAACTCTTAAGTTGTTCAAAAATGACGAGTCAAATACGCATCAGTTCAGATGATGTGTTTGTTTTCGGAAATACGAGTATATGACAGAAAAATTACACAGGAATGAATCGCATTCTAAAGTATCATTGAATTGCCTCGACGTTTTAATGTCTTCCATTTGAGTTCAAATCTCGAAAGCTTAACTGAACATTTATGATAGCAGTAAACGTAGCTTGAATTTTACTCAAAGGCTGCCAGATTTTTGTATAAAAAACATTAATCAATTCCATAATCGTTTCCAATTAAAGGGTCAAATAAAACGGAACGAGGTGCGGTTCATGACGCAAAAGGAATGTAGTTTCACAGGCCGCCAAACTGGAACAATTGAATTATGTCCAGCTATTAAATCCCCGACCGGGGCCGGGCCGCCGCGTGCTGACCGCTTCACTCCATGTTGATAGTAATCGCCTGCACTTAGACCAATGATTCCCCTATAAACTGAGGCTGTTGATTTGGTTTCGCAATTACCGGATTTATATTATACTAATATTATTAATGCGAAAGTTTGTAAGATTGAATGGATGTATGATTGTTACTCTTTCAAGCAAAAACTACTGAGCAGATTTGGATGCAATTTAGTACACAGGTCACAGATAGATAATGGTCTGGGATAACACGACATAAATGCCATTTTTAGGCAGCTTTCTAAGCAAAACGTTTGCGGAACCCAAATAGCCGATGTAATCCTACTTCCTACTAATATTATAAATGAGGATATTTTGATGTTTGTTGTTCAATCATGTCGGAGCAGTTGAACGGATCGGTTTAAATTTGGAACTCAGTGTATAGTTTGTAATAACACAAAGACTTTACCGCAGGAAAATTGCAGGAACTGGGAACTAGGAAAAGCGGCGAGGCGGTACTAGTGCGTGTATAAATTTAGATATATGTAGGTAGATTCATATGACGCATAGAAGCTCCCACTACATCCTCCGCTTTACCTATAGGCAGTTTATTATCTCCCGAAGAGAAAATACCGCCTGCAAATAGACACAATACAGCTCTATTTACGGGTCTCCCTCGTGTGAAAAATCCCCTCATTGTAACAGTAAAGGCTTGTTCGCATTAGGCTAGTAATTTAGTCTAGTAGCGAGTAATTTAGCAACTAAACGTGTATGAACAGTAAAAATTTAGTCGAGTAGTGTTGTGAATAATTTAGTCGAGTCAATCCATTTTGTTCTATTTTCAACGGGCGAGTAGCATCCCCACCACGCGTCTGTGCTCTCTGGTTCATCGGCTAAACGAGTGCGAACCTGTCAAATTAGTCGAGTTCATTAGTTGCCGCATCTCTTTACTAACTAGTCTGTGGTTGCCGCCAAAATGTCGTTTTGTCGTTTCGCTGGAGTGAAGATACTACATTAAAATTTGTTTCTTTATATTATGTGGAACATGAATGTTTGTGGAATGTTAAGTCCCCGCTCTATAAAAACAAGCAAATAAAACAAGCGTAATCAGCTTATTTATTTTATTGCGTTGTAGACGCTTCATGTTGCAAAACGCTACTCACTTGTGAACTGTACTAAAGCACGGTGCGAACGATTTTTGAATAGTAGCGAGTATTTTAGCCACTAAATTACTCTCTACTAGACTAATACACTAGCTTAATGCGAACAAGCCTTAACAGATCCTTTGTTCCATCGATGAGCCGCGAGCCACTTAACGCCCTTTGTGCATTACGGGAGCGAAGCCCCGGGCGGCGGCGGCGGCGGCGGACTAACTAGCGTTTCATGTTTCAATGATGAACATGGAAGTTACGTTACTGCGCACTATTTTTATGTTTTTGTCCTGGGATATGTGCAGTAGAAAATATTTACACTCATAAATATTTTATTAACTAACGAATATTGAGGGGCTCCCTGTCTTACTTACTACCTAAGCATCAACAGTACCATGTTCTATTATGCAACTTGTCTTGAACCTTTAGCAACTACAACATAAAAAGTGGTATATGTATGTATATGGCATTGATATTTTAGTGGAAGTTTTACCTACTATTCAGTAAAAATTACGCATTTTTAAAATTTCGGATAAAATCAAGAACCTACCTGTACACATATTTATACTTACCGAATTAAAGCAACAGGCGCATTAAATATCATATATGCATGTAGGTGCCTACACTTACTCTGAGATTTGTTAAATAAGCGGGATGTTTGAATGATAATGTTTACTACATTGTAATACTATTTTCTGATCTGTGGTAATGGTCCAAGTGAAAAGTTTAAATACTTGAGTCAAAGTCATTTTATTATGGCTCAAAGTACCTAATACACAAAAAGTTACAGATGAACAAAGCATAAAATAATATACTTATCTAATATCGTTTTCCCTATAAGTACTTCAATCTTTTGCTAATATCAGACTTCCGTATAACCGTATGAGGTATATTTTGATAGCATTGCTCCTCAATAACAGTGTTTTGGTATATGCGGGCCATTATTGGTAATATCTTCGAACGAGTGTTATTTGTTCGGCCCGCGCGGGCCCGGGCGGCCAATATTGTTGACATGGCCCGCCATGCGTGACACCCGTTCGTAACCAATTCTCCTCTGATGACTCCTGTAATGGTATTGTTGCTACGTGTCTGGGACAACGCAGTGTTTTGTTATTTTTTGTAGATATTATCGAATTTTCGAAATCGGGGATGACCTACTGGAGGGACGAAGGATACGCTTTTATTATTTTGCTCACTCTTTCCGTTCTAGTCGGTTGCAGGACGCGGTGTACGCCGAACGTTTTTACCTATCATTATTCGTTGTCGACAACCAAAATAAGTAAAACCACAGCAAATCTCGCCGCTAGCGATTATAGGGGTCAAGTAGATTGGTTGTTTGTAAACCACTAACGATACATACAGAGACGCAGTTTATTACCAATTTCAAGGTGCTCAGGGCACATCTATTGATTTATATCGAAGCCTACTAGATAGATAATACCATCTTTAAAACCATTCAAATAATCTCCAGTATGTTTAAATTTTAAAATATACATGCACTAACTTGCAATAGTTTCTCGTTGCTTGTAGATAAAATAATAGTATGTAAGGAAATCATCGCACTATACCTACTATGCTAAATTGATGCGATGACCGGATAGTGGTTAAAAAGATAAACAAGAGGGGTTCCGATCTGTGGCATCAGCGAACAATCATGTTCGTTAGGTTCACTGTAGGACGCCAATTACAGCTCGCAGCGACTGATTTCACGGAAAATACGATCCGCGTAGGTCTACCGCCTAACGCTCTTGCTTTCGGTCATGCTTTGATTTGTGACGTCATCGGCCAATTTGGTACCGCCGATGAAAGCCGAACACTACAAATGCTTTCCGTATGATGGAAAGCATTAGTCAATCAGAAGAATGAACGAAACTCATACATTTCCACTAAAATAGCGACCGCCTAATGTTTTAGCTGCTTTCAAGCAAAGCATTAGTGGCTTTCAAGTCATGTCATGAAAGCATCGCCAAATTAGGTGTTGTTTTGGAATTCTAGTAAGTAGTGTAATTCTCAAATATTTTCGTTAGATACTGCCTTGTAAAGATCAAAAATAGCACGGTGAACATGTACCTACTATTGCGGGGTCACCAATTACATAACAAGATTCGTCGAAAGAAATAGTGATTTTACTAAAAATAAGTGTGTCACTGAATTTTACAATTTTACTATGGGGAAGACCACTTTCGAGGGCGTAATTCCCTCTTGCATCTTTCCTGAAAGACGAGACATCAAACCTGAGATAAAGGTAACAAGCAACTTATAAATAACTAGAAACCCTTTTTGTCTTGATAGTAAGTAATACTTACCTAGCTTTATTTATTATCATTTGTGATTACTTACATTCACTAATTGTTACAGAAACTGGCTGCATTAAATACCTACCTAGTATTCAAAGAAGTCTAAGAATGATTTTCCTATACTTACCTAGTACCTCATTGAAGTGAGTACAGTGATATTGCAAGGTTGACAGATGCACATATAAAAGAAAAAAATATTCCAGAAACGGAATGTTCCTCTTGTTTGATGGTAAGCAAAAAAAAATCTTTGAACATGTTGTCCCTCATGTTCACCTTAACTGGTAGCTTGGAATGAGTACCAAGGAAAATGTGATGAAATCTTAAAAGAAGGGTAAATTAATAAGTCATTATTTTAAACATTCAGAACTGCTTGAGATCAATATTACTGCGTTATCAACAAACAGCAGTACATTAAGGCACTAATATTATGAAGCTATTGAATATAAAATAGCAGAATGTGGTTTAAAATAGGTAATAACTAGCAACTATTCAATTCCATAAATATATACCTACATAGGTAATTTATGAACCAGTCTCCTAATATTGTAAATGTGAAAGATTGTTTGTTGCTTAATAACTTTGATTTGTCTGAATGGGTCAGATTGAAGTATATATAATATGTACTTTTCATAAAAGCAAAATAATTGGATGGAACTGTGCCATAGCCATGGGGTGCTGCTATTCATGTGATGAAATATTAATATCTTATATCAATATAATTAGATTTTGTTTTTGTTTTAGGAGTCAAGACTGCTGGCTGCTCCCGTAGCTTACAAGAAAACAAGTTGTCTCACAAGCAAGACATTGGGTCATCAAACCCATTCAACTGTTAGCAAATGATTGATAATAAATACACCCTTTATACAATATAATACATTTCTAAGTGTTATGATTCCATAATCTGCCTGAGGAAATAGAAAACCTTTGTCTAAATCATTCTACGACCAAAGATATTGGTGGACAATTCACACACAACTTCACCATCTGACCCCAAACTAAGCAAAGCTATAATTTTAAATACATACTTATTATACATATAAACACCCATACCCAGTGCAAACATTTGAATTCATCACACAAATATTTGCACTGGGTGGGGATCGAACCCACAACCCTCGGCTTCGCAGGCAGAGCTACTACCAACTAAGCCACGAGGGCAGTCAAAAAAAAGAGCAAACATCATATTCGGTTTGAACAGCTAGTAGGATAGTATGGCTGCTGGTGTCTTAGTTGGTAGCACAGACTAAGTAGAGAGGTACGTTGGTAGTAAGTCTGCCATGTGAAGCTGTGGGTTCTAGGTTCTATCCTCACACAGTACAAATATTTGTACTGTGGTTGGGTGTTCTCTATGTATAATAAGTATGCATTTTTTAAATATATACTTATATATTAGTATTATATAATATGATTATGTCAGCTATCTGGCACCCATAATACAAGCTTTGCTAAGTTTGAGGCTAGATGGTGTTGTTTGTGAAATGTTCACCACCAATATTAACAACTAATAGAAAATCTTCCTGTTCAATAGTTGTATGGTTGCTTGCCATCAGGCATTATCTCATCTCTCTTCTACTCCATATATCTACACAGATTAAACTAATCTGTGTATATTAATAAATCATTACATTGGTGTACTACAATAAAATTCTCATTTAGGATACAGAAAATTTAATAAAAATAATATTTGTTATTCTTGTTGGTGCATCTGCTATAAATATTATATCAGCTATCTGGGGCTAGATGGTGTTGTGTGTGAGATGTCCACCACCAATATTAATAACTGTAATAGAAAACCTTGTTACATCTCAATCTCAAGGTGTTGACGGTTAAGTATGGTTAGGACTTTTTGTAGAGACGGCTGGGACAAAACCACTTCTGAGTAAAGTATAGTGCTAGGCAGTTATTTAGACACTTCCTGTTCAATAGTTGTATGGTTGCTTACCACCAGGCATTATCTCACTCTTCTCCATGAATGTACACAGATAAATCAATCTGTGTAGATTCATGGATCATTAAGAAATCATAACATTGGTATTCTACAGTAAAATTCTCATTAAGGATACAAAAAAAATAATTAAAACACAATATTGATTGTTATTGTTGTTGATGCAACAGATAAATTTAATTTTCAGTACTTCACACTTAACATATTTGTTTTAATAAATCAGCGACATCACTTCAGGAAGGACAGTCGAGATGGTTTCAGAGAATATATCGGCCACCACAAACCATAACGCATAACAATAGATATATCTGAAACAAAGAACTTTTATTTTTAACATGTAACTTATTGATCTAGTGGTAACACTTTGCCAAGTCTGTGTCCCGGTTTGAAAGGCAATGTTTTCAGAAAAATTACAGGGCTTAGAGATATAACAACTTAGAAATCTGGGTGATGAGCGCAGTGCTAGGTAATGATTTGGACTCTTCATGTTCCAATAGCTGCGTGTCCCTGTGATTTTATGTGGCAGGCAGGTTGCTTACCATCAAGCACATAAGTCTGCCTGGGGAATCAACACCTTTGCCTGTTATTCTACCACCACGCAGTAATGTGCGAACAGAATCAGGACTACTTCATTACTTACAAGTTTATTATGTATCACTTTGGGAGGGTGAAGTTTGCACAGAAATCACAGGGCCTAGAGATAATCATCTAATAGGTATCTCTGGGTGACAAGTGCAGTGTTAGGTAATGATTTGGACTCTAGTTCCAATAGGTTTGTGACACTGTGCTGTTGTGGGCAGGTGTGTTGCTTACCAAGGGGAACATCTACCTATCACTTCTAAAGACACCAGTTCAGAGCCGCCGCCTCGACAAACATTATGTCTATACTAATATTGGCAGCATAACATGGACAGCTCAATGCATGCTACTGCTGGGACTCTGGAAAAATTATGACAAACTTACGTATAGGTACATCACCACTAAGAATAATACTCAGAGATGTAAGCGGGATTCGAACCCACAACCTCACGAAATGTGAAAACAAGCTTAACAACGATTGACACTATTAAAATTTACCTATTATCATTACATACCTCATGAAATACAGTGTACAAATACTTGTTTTTGTCATCGCCGAAGTCGTTTTTATAGGGAATCGCTAGCTAGATTCCTGAAGCAAGACTTTACGAACTGCATGACTTTAAAAAGTAAATATCACAATAACAATTAATATATTAGATATTTATATTATGTTATAATTGTTTATCATAAATCTAAATTGTAAATGTTTACCTCAGATGGAGGTTATGAAAAGTATACACAAAAACAATGTTGCCAGCCAAATATATCTAAACAATGCTAGGCTTACGTGGGTATTTTTTTTACTACAATTAACTTTGGCGAAGAATAGGTAACTTGTGACACTTTCTTGCGATGAAAACTTCTATTTTTAAATGTTTTCACTGAGTTTGAAAAGAAAAACGACGATTTTCTATTAATTACGGATATTTGAAATTTATGTAGATTTTTAGAAATAACCCCTAGGAAGAAATTTAAAAATACGGTGGGAACACTTAGAGTAATTGACAAATATTGCGTTCCGTTTTTTGTTTTTTTCCTATCTTCGGTTCATCGTAATGCTAATAATGCACTTCTATATTGACCTAAATAAATGGAAATAAAACAGATTTATAGCAAATCTAGTAATTCGAAGTATCAACCGATGCTTTTTGACGTTTTAACTGTTGAATAAACTCATAAAATATTTTCGCATTGTCTAGTTTGACGAAACCGATTACGTGGTCTCGAAACGTAATAACGAATGCCTTACTTCAATTGTTTTTAATCTGCGAAGACACGATAGATTTTTGAAAGCAACATTAGTTAGGCGATCGCTGTTAGATGAAAGCATTACATTACAAATGCAATGAAGACATCTCACGCTTTCCGAAAGCTTTAGAGTTAGGCGGTAGACCTAATGAACACAACATATTCTGTAATAAATCATAGAAACGTTGGAACGCAGCTCAGTCACAAATCGATCAATTAATCTTAATTACACTCGAACATATGTACATACGTGTCATTTCTGTAGCGGAAACATTTTTAATTTCAAAATGAACTACATTCGTAAACTATTGATTAAGATCAATATTCAATGATATTTAAAAAATATATTTACGTTAACATCGCATCAGTTTTCTACTGCTTAACAGCAGAATAACTGGCAAAGGTACTGGTACTTCCCCAGGTGGACTCTGCAAAGAGCCTTACCACTACTAATATATAGTAATGTAGTGTTTTTTATGTAATCCGTGTTATGTGACCTGCTTAATTTCCATACTACACAATATGAAACCATAGAGTTATACCAAAAACACATTAGTACATTGCGTAGAATCATTGAACTGTTTGTAATGTTAACTGAGTAAGCCTCGTTAAAGCAGATGCAAGGTGCGTCTACTCAGCTAGCATTGCATAGCAATGCATTATTACCGGCCGTTGGTCACGTCTACTAAGCGCGCGTTGAGTCGCATCACGTTCGGAACACAGGAACAGAGGTGTCCCGACGGCAGCCGACGACCGACGACCGACGACCGACGACGACACTCGCCGCGCGACGTCGGCCGCCATGCGACCGCACCGAGGTGTAACAGTAATGTCCAATTTACAATTCACGCGTGTCAGTAATGCGATTTATCCAACCCTTTGTGACTCCGACACGACCGTACATTCCCAGTGGATAAATTGCCCCACACAATACATGCAAAATTCACGAAGGACTCCTTTCACGTTCGTATAAATGTCTAACCACGACTTGTCAACGTCTTCTCGCATTTCGAACGCTGCCGCTGAAACTATTTTATTTTGTGAACTTTGTAATCCGACATCAATAAACTCCCATTATGAAAGCTCATCTTATTCTCCAGACGTTCAATGTGCCCAAATTGAGTTGAGAAAATTCTGTTACGCCTCGTTTCTGTAAATAAGCAGAACCGAAGTCGCGAAAAGAAAACAGAACTTGGTGAACGAATTTTTAAGGTAAATATGAATGGCAGAAAATTGTAATACATCGAGGAGATAGATTCCAGATGGCTGTGCAAATTCGCGCAAAAAGAACAAAGTCGTTTCATCTCAGTCAGGAAAGTATTGGATCCATGCTTGAAATTATTATTGGAGAACTTTTTCATCTTTAGCGATCACGAAACTAGATGTTGCTTGTTTCGATAAAACGTTTCGCGCAAAAAGTCTTGTTTTTACCAAGCTTGGTGAAATCAATTTTCACCGAGTGTTGTTCATTGTGAATTCTTTACTTAACATTGGTTTTATAACAACAATATTAAATTTGAAATCTTTCCGTAAACTACTTAATTAATTTAGTAATCTAGAATCTACGTATGTGGTTCCTGTGATATGCCACTACTTGACCTGCTAAGCTAGCAGCACACAATTCGTATAATCTGGAATGCACATATCTAACGGTAGTATATATATATCTATTTTGGGATTTCAGTGTTTCGAATAAATTTAGTAATCTCAAGTTTGAAAGCTAAGTCACGCAGCTCTGTCTAGCCGAAGTTACTTGTGCATTCATTTTTAATCGACTTTCAAAAAGTTATCAATTCATCCATCATATTTTTTTATTTTTTTAGTACGTTATACTACGTAGTTTGTTAGCTGTGTAGGGAAACTAAGAAAATTTGCAACTATACCTCATTCCAAATCTCTGTGAGTAAAAGGTAAACAAACCAATGTCACTCTCAATATGACAGACCAGCATTTCTCAACCTTTGTTTTACAAGATAGTTTGTAGTACCTTTCATTGCTTGCCCTTTTAAATTTTCGTCGCAAAACAAGGCTAAATATATATGTATGGATATCATAAACACCCAAATATATGTTCCCACTGCTGGGACTTGGAACAATCAACACATTGTCGCTGTAAAAATCGTCAGACACAAGAATCTGCAATTGCTGAACATCTGATTGATGCTAAAACTGGTCATTGGATCGAGATCCACGATCCGAAGGTTCTTTTTTTTTTTTTTTTTTTTTTAACATTTATAGGTTTACACTTGACCACCATCTCGCCTGATGTTAAGCGACGATGCGGTCTAAGATGGAGCGTGCTTACCTAGAAGAAACCGATTCACTCTCGATTTGAAGACACCAAGATTATAACCATCGGGAAAAACCCACTCAGGCAACTCATTCCACAGTCGAGACGTTCTTATCACAAAAGTAGAGTCAAACCTCTTTGTTCGTGTCTTTGGAACATCAACCATGAAACGATGCCGCTTCTTCGAGTTACGAGAAGTCCGATAGAAAAAAGGGCTAGGTGGTATTAGATCATGCAGATCAGATGCACACTCTCCGAAGTGTATCCGATAATAAACCGATAAGCTAGCAATTTTCCGGCGATGTTCAAGAGTTTGCAGTCTTTTTCGCACAAGAGAATTATTGCCTATGAGCCTTTTAGCCCGCCTCTCGATCGATTCCAGAGCCTCAAGCTGATACTTAGCCGATCCATCCCAAAGGTGCGAACAGTACTCCATACAAGAGCGAATCTGTGCTTTATATAATAAAAGCAATTGTTCAGACTTGAAGTACTTTCGCACCTTTGAGAGGACACCTAGTTTTTTTGCAGCTAATTTAGCCTTGGACTCGATATATGAGCCAAAGTTGAGTGTAGATGTCAGGGTAACACCCAAAAGCTCAAGATGATCAGTAACCGGCACGGATACACCTCGAAAAGTAGGAGTCTGTAGAAATTGACTCCTTTTTGCGGAGAACAGACACGCCTGCGTCTTTCCTTCATTAAACTTGGCCAGATTGGTTTCGCCCCATTCAGAGACTGCCTCAAGGGCCAAGTTCAAACGCTCGACCATACTCTCTCTCAATACCTTAGTTTGTTGACCGCTGGCTCTCGCGCTAGACATGTAACTCTCCACAACGGTGCTATCATCTGCGTACCCAAAGATACCGGGCTTCAGCAGATCGTTGATATGTAGCAGAAAAAGCGTCGCAGAGAGTACCGACCCTTGAGGGACTCCGGCATTGATACCCATTTGGTCCGACGAGCAGCCATCAATGACAACTCGTATGGACCGATCTCTCAAGAAGTCCGATATCCACGCAATAAAACCTGGAGACAAACCATAACTAGAAAGCTTGCTAATAAGGCCATCATGCCAAACCCTGTCAAAAGCCTTCGAGATATCCAGGGAGACTGCAAGTGCTTCCCCGTGTTTCTCGATAGCTTCACTCCAGATGTGAGTGACATACGCCAGAATATCCCCAGTCGACCGGTTTCGGCGAAACCCGTATTGCCGGTCACTGAGGAGGTCGTTAGATTCTAGGTATGCCAGGAGCCTGCGGTTTAAGACACGTTCCATAGTCTTGCAGAGTATGGGTATGGTTCTATCTACCGAATGTCATTACTACGCAAGAATGGTTCGGGAAGCATTGGAAAATAAAAAACATAGGTATATATTTCAACTACGACGCGATGACCACGCTGCCAATAACCGAAAACTACCCGGTTTACGGTTATCAGGCGTCGCGGAATCCTCTAATAAATAAATGTGTGCATAGCGCACTGAGTTTGGAGAAACCTGATATGGTTAGTGTTGGTCACCCTGCGATTTTTGAAGCCCAAATGAGGGTAGATGGAGATCTCCTTTCATTTCATAATGAGAGTATGGCGGGCATACGTACATTTATTTCCCCCCACGTAAAAAAAGGAAAGGCAAAGCATTTGAGTTCGGAGAAGAATGTAACACTAGAACCAGTGACTTAGAAAAGTAATTTAGATGTTTCCTTATATGAAAACGTTCATTTTATTTTTAACAATAATTAAATCTCGTTCAAATTGTCCTCGTATTACCCAAAACTGATCATAACATAACATTTGATTAAAGGAGCATGAGAGAGACAGTCGGCGTCATAAGTCCCAGTTGTCCCACGCACCATCACTGACAAACACTGCACATCACATCCTCAGCAACAGAGTGGTTTACAACTGGAACAGGTTGCCTGAGGATGTTATTTCTGCAAAGTCATTAAACTCTTTCAAGATCAGATTGGAAAAATGGATAGTTAAAGACAAAATAATTTTAACCTATAATTTGTTACTTCAACACTGAGATATAGGCATATCAGCTAATGCTGCTCGCCTATTATTCAATAAATAAAAATAAATAAATAAATAACACTATGATGTAATATTCTGGAAACACATACAAAAGTTTCGATCAAAATAACACAAAATTTATGGCATTTTAGAGTGAAAATTATACAAGCTTTTGATAGTAAACAGCGTAATTTGGAACACGTATTTAGAGGTTTGCGATTTTCTCTCAACTCGTTACCACACAAGAAACCTTTTTCTCGGAGTTCTTTAGTCATACTCTTACTCTTTTATTGATAACGAGTAGTTACATGTCATAATATTCAAGATATTCAAATATTACCAATACAAGTTAATAATTAAAAAAAAAAAACAGACGTCAATTTAAGATCCCATTATAATAAAAATCAAATAATACATTACATTAAAATCAAATTACATTACAATTAAAAATTCCAAATTAATGACAAAAATAAATAGAGTAAAATTAATCCATACTTGAATATAATGGAAATGGGCATTTTTACAATATGGGCAGGAGAGGGGTATGTTAGAAAAATAGGCGCGTCCTTAATAAGAATAATTTGATGAAAAGAAGTATAAATGTCTTGAATGCAACATTGAGAGTTTGAGAAACACAGATCAAATTGCTAGTACTTAAAATCATATTTCTATCATCCTACCATTACTTTCTATAACTTTTAAAATAAGATAGTATAGAATTATTTGATCAATACAAATCTAAGTATATGGTATTTAAAATCGCAATAAAGTCGAATCCTATATGTGAAAAATATTTTAAGGCAATTTCATAAAAATACTAAGATTAAACGATGTTTATGTTATGGTATCACCTTTTTTTTGGTTTGTTTTGGTTTTCTACACAGCTTACTGGAATGCACTATAGAATACTCAAAGCTGTAAAATCAGCGAATATAGGATACAATTAATTACAAAAGAACATAAAAGTCAAAAAGTCGAAAATATCTAAACCGATTTGACTTTCCTCAAACCTGATGAGGTTTTTTGTTTGAACGCGCTAATCATAGGAACTACTGGACTGATTTCAAAAAAACCTTTCACCGTTGGATATGTTCGTGATCGCTGAGTGCTATATGTAGGCTATGTAGTGTAACATAGGTGAAGCCTGGACGGACCGCTAGTACATAATATTCGAACTGACATGCGATACTGTATCTCGCTACCTAATGACCTCTCCCTTACATAACACAATTTCAAGTTCTGTTAAATACTTAATTAAAAAAAAACAAATACGGGTGAATTTATAACTTAAAGATTCTCTATTATAAAGATATATATAAAAGTCTCTATTGTTGAAGAAATACGATCCCTGTAGCGAGTAGCGAGACGAGTAATATACATATTTATCAACGTTATGGGTCGACGCGGTACTAGGCCAAGGGATGGATAAACCTGAAGCGTGTTTGCTGTTTGCCCTACACGAGGTCACGATGTTTTCACGTCTCTGCCACGTCCTACGTAAAGTTCGTGAGTGATAATAGGTTGTATCTCGCACTTTTGACCTGCTCCGTGATAAAGAAACGATAGGAATTCGATTTGGACCCTTCTCGGCCGACGTCTTTCCTGAATGTAAATCGAGGGTAAATTCTTGTTCCACTAAATTTTACCCAAAAACATTTTTTAAATTATAGAGAAATTGGCGTTCGATTCGACAACCCCTATCACGTAGCGGTTTGGTATAAAACACTGATAACTTTGGTAAAAGGCAAAAGGACAAAATAGTCGCATTCTTAACGTGTACATGTGTGTATGTTAACCACGCAATAATGTAGCTTTTTCGAGTTACGAGCAACCGGATTTAAAAAGCTGTACACTCTCCGAAATGTATCCGATAGGCTTCCAACTTGGCGGCAACGTATAAAACTTTAAACACCTTTTCGTGCAAGGAAGTCGCTGCCCATGAGCTTTTTAGCACGTCTCCCGATCGAATCCTTTTTCATCTCCTATCATTTCTCACTCTGAAGATCTAATACCTACACTTAAAATAAATCATTTTATTCTCTCAAACAGGTATTCGGGGTTTGCACTCAGAAGGAAATAGTTTAGGCCATATTCGTCCACGCCAGCCAAGTAGGTATAGACTTGTAGGCGTAAACGACCTCAAAAGTAGCTTTTTTTTTACTTTTATAGGTTTACACTTGACCGCCATCTCGCCTGATGTTAAGTGACCGTGCGGTCTACGATGAAGCGTGTTTACCTAGAAAAAACCGATTCACTCTCGATTTGAAGACACAAAGATTGTAACCATCGGGGAGAACCCACTCAGGCAACGTATTCCACAGCCTAGGCGTTCTTATCACAAAAGTAGAGTCAAATCTCTTCGTTCGTGTCTTTGGAACATCAACCATGAAACGATGTCGCTTTTTAGAGCTACGAGCATTCCGATAGAAAAAAGGAAAAATTGCCAGTCATAGGAACTGCCGATAGAAGTGAAAACTTATAACTCAGAATTTGATAGCTTACCTTGGAAACTACACGGGTGTTACCGGAGGGCGTGGCCTCGCCATCTTGGCATGGCCATCTAGAAATGCGTCAGCATTTCCCATTGGCTGATGCGTTTCTAGATGGCCATGCCATGATAACCTGTCCACGCCCTTTCAGCATTTCCCACTGGCTGACGTATTACTAGATGGCCAATAGCCAAGGTCCCGAGTTTACCCGAAGCTTTCTTATCATACCCGAGCGTGACGAATTAATTCAATTCACAGCCCACGAAAAATCTGTCTAGGCGCGCCTAAAGAAGTTTTCACTTCAACAAGGTGGTATTAGATTATGTAAATCAGTCGCACACTCTCCGAAGTGTATCCGATAAAAAACCGATAGACTAGCAATTTTACGGCGATGTTCAAGAGTTTGAAGTCTTTTTCGCACAAGCATGTTGTTGCCTATGAGCCTTTAGGCACGTCTCTCGATCGATTCCAGAGCTTCCAGCTGATACTTAGCCGAACCATCCCAAAGCTGCGAACAGTTCTCCATACAGGGGAGCGAATCTGTGCTTGATATAATGTAAGCAACTGTTCAGACTTGAAGTAGGTACCTTCGCACCTTTGACAAACCATAACTAGAAAGCTTGCTTATAAGGCCATCATGCCAAACCCTGTCGAAAGCCTTCGAGATATCCAGGGAGACTGCAACTGCTTCCCCGTGTTTCTCAATAGCTTCACTCCAGATGTGAGTGACGATTTTTATGGAATATGTCGATCACCTCACGATGTTTGCATTTTCATATGGTATTTGTGTCAAGTTATTTTCTATTATTATCTCGAAGCATTGATCCATTGATTAGATGTTGTGATTAAGTTGCAAATCAGCGAAACTGGGTTAAAATCGAAGGCCATAACCCATATAATTTCCAATAATCTGTAATCTTGTCTAATGCCAGAAGTCTGATTGGCAACACGACCCATGCAAATGAATTACAGGCTAGTAATTACACCGCTCCTTGATTATTGGTTACGTGTTATTACTCTAATGAATGGCGCGTCTGCAAACTGTGGTTGCTTCGTGTTCGGCGCTTGATTACATGCCTCATCCACTTGTTAATGCTACCAATAAAGGACAATATCAATCTTACTAATATTATCAATGCGAATGTCTTGGATTTTTGAATCTTTGTTGATCAATCACGTCTGAACAGCTGAATGGATGAAATGTTGAAATATGGAACATAAGATGATTAGTACCTGGGTGACCGAGCTTTGCTCGGTTTAAATACTAAATATACTTAGATACCTACAGATAAAAGACTCCAAGAAATAGATTTTCTTAAAAAAAACGAATTGAAAAAAAAAGAGAACCCGCCTGGATTCGAACCCGGAGCTACTAATTCGTGACCGCTATGAGCGCCCGACTTCCCGTCTGCTGAGCTAATTATGCTGTCGCGTCACGCGGCGAAATTTACCTTCACATTCTAATGTCTAATGTGACAGTTTTTCATTGTCTAAAAACGCGCATAATATGCGTTTTTTTTAAATAAGACCTAGTTAGATCGATTTATCGTCCCCGAAATCCCCTGCATACATAATTTCATGAAAATCCGTCGAGCCGTTTCCGAGATTCAGATTCTATATATATATACATATTTATATAGGTACAAGAATTGCTCGTTTAAAGGTATAAGAAAGATAAGATTATCGTCCCCGAAATCCCCTGCATACATAATTTCATGAAAATCCGTCGAGCCGTTTCCGAGATTCAGATTCTATATATATATATACATATTTATATAGGTACAAGAATTGCTCGTTTAAAGGTATAAGATAGTTTGGAATAATATAGGTACCTAATAATATAGGCTTTTTATCAAAACGAAACCACGGGAACAAGAACTAGGGGGGTAAACTCGCAGGGGCGTTGCTAGTATTACTAAATAAGGGTATTAGACTATGTTCAATTAATTGAAATTACCAAAACGTTATAGTTAGTTATAGACATGTTTAATTATGTTTACTATTTTTCAGTTTATTGTTTATCAGAGCATCAATTTACGAAAGTTTAAATTTATAAATTGAGCTTATTACAATAAGTTCATGTTTCCTTGCGTTCATATTTGTTTATATGTAGATGTAGGTATAACACAACGGAGCTACATAGCCCATTACAGCATACGAGTAGGTATTTCCACGCAGCTTTTGAATACATATTCTAAGCATAAGCGTAAGTAGCCCAGTAAATGTTTCCACTGCTGGGACTCGACGTCTTCTATCGCAAGCAATAGCCAAGGGTTCGCGTCACCACACTGGCTCAGTCCGGGTTGGTGGATAACACATGACACACGATGTTTTCCTTCGCATTGCTTAAGTTAGCGGCGTTACGCATATAACATCGAAAAAACGGTGGTTTGTGTAGGATTTGAACCCGGGGCTCCAGATCGGCAGTCGCCGTTCTTCCGACTAGACCAGCCGCACTTTCTAAGGGCAGCCTTAGAAAGCACACGCGCAATAATATTGACAGCACAAGATTGTCAATAATTTTCATCAATATATGGCCCAAACATTACGTGCTACACACATATTGAACAAAACCGCAATACAGACCATACACACGTAATATTATTGACAATACATATTTTACTGTCCAGTCAAGAATTTAGATAAATTAAGGAGACGGATTAAAAAATTAGAATTATTATTGTAAAATTAGTATTTTAAAATTACTATCTTATTTTTACTTTTTTTTGAAATTATGGACAAATTACAACTAAAGTTTTAGGTAGATGAAAATCTAAAACGAAATGAACTTGTCATCGAATATTCTACGCGGGCTCAAATTGAACCTAAATCATCTACGACTAACTCACACTGTTCGTTAGGTATTAACCTAATAAGAAAGAAAAGAAGGAAGACCCTTCCGGATCAGCCATTGTCCCGGGCACAAGAAAGACAAAAGATACACGGATGATCCACGGCATTTGATCCACAAAGGAATGTTTACGTCGCAAAGACGTGATGGACAATGGACGCGACGTCTATTGACCCGTGACGATGACGTGGGACGTATATTGTTGGGACCATAGAATGTGCTTACAGAGAGCCACAAACTTATCTGACCCGATGACAAAAGTAGAACGAACGGTGCTTATTCGAAATGTCAAAGGAAAAATGCGATAGTGGCGGTGACTTTCAACAGGCCACGTTTGTTTGTAGAAATGAACATGCCATTTACGAAATATTACGTTTAGAAAATGTTGAATATCTATCCACTGGATATTAATTTACGTTTCTTTTTGCGCGTTATATGGTCTGAGCGGGCGAGAGCTAGACAAAAAAAAGAGATAGTAAAGGAGCATTTCTTCTGACACTTCTAGCTAAAGTTACAACGTGGGTAGGTACAACAGTGTCAGAATTTTGTTTCAACCAGGGGTTTATATAATATTTCAGGATTTCAACTTGTTAAGGATAATGAGTTCTGATTGTTTTAGTACCAGAGTTCAGTGTGAACTTTTTATCGAGCTCTAAGACCTAAAAATTGGATAGATATGTAACTACTCTGATATAATACAATGATCACCAAATGTTGTATTAACTCAAATGACAGCATCTCTGTATTTAAAATAAACGGAGCATTAACACATACCTACAATTAAGTAGGCATGTGGCATGTGGCGCAATTTAAATTCAGAAAAGAATCTACGATTATTCTGAATCTAGAATTAGAATATCTGGAATACAAAGTCGAGAATCATTTGTCGAGTTTATTTTAATATGCTGCGGTTGTTATCCTAATTCATTGTTATGCATGGAATCAAAATTAATTCCAAACATTGAGAAACTTTTGTTTTAGTTAATTTAAGTTGAGAATACTCGAGTCGCCATGGCTGTACGTGCGTACAAAAACGACAAACTTCAATACGGTGCCACGGCATTGATAAGGTGTGCTAACGTTTATATTTGACGTAGTTTTTTCACAACACATACGTGCCTTTTCGATCACAGAAACCTTTTTTCTGGCTTAATCGATTTAAAAAAGGAGGATTTTCTGAATTCGGTTGTATGTTTTTTTTTCATTTAGCTTTTTTTAAAAACATGCATATAACATAATGTGCGACTCGCTCCGGTTTTGCCCGTGATACATACTTATATAGCACTCAGGAATCACGTATAAAATACTCGTACATAAATATGAACAGTGAAAGCATTTTTGAAATCGGACCTTTTCTCTTTCAAACAAATTATCGTCTTCAGCTTTATAATATTAGTATAAATTTGCTACTTTGATATCTTTCACTACCATTGTGCTTTGACTGTGTATTTTTGTTCACCTTTGTACTAAGTCTGAAACATTTTCCATTTTCTTTAAAATTTTAAACATGCGTATACGCATTGATACATATAGGTCTATTGATTGAAACTTTTTCGCACAAAACCGTGTAGCCATAAACTAAGAAAAGCTTAATAACGCCCAGACACAGAACTTGAATAAATATATAAAACTTACACGCGAACTCCACCGTTTTCGAACCAACTATTGTGATTGAAATAATTGCGAAAAAAACTGAATTCAAATTGTAAACAGGTAACAAAAAAACGGAAGCAAGTATAAACCTACATTCCCGAGACTAGTACAGAAATATTTTCATTTGTGAATTCACTGCGGCCGCGTAATAGAGTTCTTTGTCGCGGAATTAGCAATCAGCGCCGGAGACTCGGTACGATGAAAAAAAATAACAACTCCGAGGTTTTTCTTAATTACCTCACAGATAAGCCCTACACTGCAGCCCTCACCACACAAATTACTATTATTTGCTTAACGACTTCCCTTCAAATGTTAAATATGCTACCCCTTTTGTCGACTTCACTAACTCAACTGCCTGAAACTCTTGTACCCTGAGGTCGTTTAACATTAGCTTCTTATTACAACCACTTTAAAATGAAAGCCATTGCATCCCTTAAAGGTACCTCGTTATAAAAGACGTAAAACTTTACATTTCTTAGAAAAAAAGGCAGCGGTACGAAGTTTTCCACTTTACCGACGTCAAAATGAACTTCGCCTAAGGACTGAATTGTATTTGGAACTTGTTAATTCCAGTCTCAGGCGCGGTTACTTAAGTAAGTCTTTCATTAGCGGTCTTCACGTGAGATGAATTATAAGCCGAGAAATTAAGCTTTGAGAAAAAAAGGTCTGATGGCAGTCGCCACGTGGAACGGTAGACTTTGCTCTTTAATCAAAAACTTTGAGATGTTTTTTAATCGACTTCAAGAAAAGAAGAGGTTCTCAATTCGGTTGTACGTTTATTTGTATGTATGTTACGCGACAGCTCCACCAATTGTGAATCCATTTTGTTTTTTTCATTGTTTGGTAGATCATAGTTCAGAAGTTTCATATTAATTTTATTGAAATCGTTGTGGCGGTTTTTTGAAAAGTCAACGAAAAATCATTTTGCTTTCATTTATCTGAATTACTATACTATACTGATGATAGTAGCTTCTTAAGAAATTTGGTCGAGTGTCTGAATTTAATTTTAAATTGAAGTCAGTCAGCTTTTGTGTTTCCGGAGAAAATAAATTATGTTAAGATTAATAAAAACAGTTTATTCAATACCACTTATAGACTGTATAGACACTTAGTGAAAAACTAGGCATATAATAGTGATCCAAAGCTAAAATCAGAATCCATAGATAGTCTGATATCTACTAATCCCCAATTGAGGTCTGATGTACTTATTATAGTACTCTATCTATACAGACTTCACAAAAATTTAACACGAGCTCGTGTTCGAAGTTATTTTAGGATTTTTTATTAAAATTAGGCTATTTTCGTAGAAATAGGTATCCTGTGCTTTCATATAGCAATACTCATATCTTAAAATAAATACACGGGTAACTCACGTATAAAATAGTCAGAATCGCGTCCGGCGATCGAAACTCGAGTCGGACTGTTCTGACTTTTTGATACGTGAGTTACCCGTGTATTTGTTTTAAAATACTCATATAATTTATTGATTTATATCTTTACTAACAGTGCTTCGCGGTTTTAACGATTTCAAGGTTAGAATTTTTAAGTCAACTAGCAGTGTCCTGCGGTTGTACTCGAGTAGTTCCCGTGCCCGTCGTTCCCTTCATTTTACCGGGATAAAAAACCTAAAGCTATATTTATGTTCTTCTAGACGATAATCCATCTATGTTCAAAATTTCAGCCCTATCCGTTAATACGTAATGACGTGATTGAGCAAGAATCATCCAGATATCCAAACGTTGACATTTACCTCTATAATATGAATAGGATAGTGTGATGAAAATCATGCCTTTGAAAATTTTGGTGTAGTAATGTCAGGAATTAGATGAACACATTTTTCTATTATAACTTATGTATCATTAAGTAATGCTGAGTAAGCTTTCGGATGACTCTATATTTTGGTTCTTAAAGTTAGATATTTCTCTAAATCTTTACCAACTGTGCCTTTTAAGCATTTATAAAATCACCCTCCTTTCAAGGTTTGATCCAAAGGCAATTAAGTTATCTTTCATTTTGATTTAACTTGGCTTTGTCAGTCAATCAGTCGATTATATTATACTACGAACAAACGTTTTATTTATTACAATCACTCCATAACTTTTATTTATTGAAATTGATAGAACAGAATAGGAATATTAAGAATAAATACTTGAACGAGTTTACGCTCACGATTGAAACCCTTCTGCAAAACTCTCTTTTGAATACAAATGGCGACTCCGATGTCCTTTAACAGTTTTTATTAAGCGACCGATCACATGATCCCGCGGGAGATGGCGGGACTGACTAATATTGCATTATTATAGGATAAGCACCGTTATAAAATCGAACGGCCGTTGTATTTGTTTTTTAAACATAGTATGGCTGCATTGAACATTTTACTTGATATTTTAATCTGTGACATAAAAAACAAATCTATATTATTTCTTTGTCTTTCGACAGTTTTTATTTCTTCAATAATTGTTGATATTACAAACAAAGAGTTTAACCACATTTGTAGCCTTCCTCTGTATTTACATTTTTTTAAATCCTGAAAAGGGTAACACTACACGCAAGGAGACCGCTTCAGTGAGCTTGAACTATGCGGGGTTGCCAGAAAAGACTGCGTCGGCACTTGGCATGAGAACAATGAACAACGCCTTCACACATGCATACGGGTAACTGAGGTACGTGGACTGTTTTATACAGATTCTTTAAGAATCGTGTTACTATATAAATGAATAAAGTCAACAAGGTGTCAAATAACCGGTACCCAAGACGAAATGCAAATACAAAAATCTGTTTGCATGAAAGATAAACATAATACAGAATATTTAGAATGAAAGTTTACACAAAACAAACATGGCTCCAGAAATACCTTGCTATACAACTTTACTGGCAATATTGTTAATTTTTAGTCTAAGTTTTATAACATAAACAATAGGCATAGATGTTTATTTTATTCCATATTGAAACTCTATTCTCTATTGCTGTTACAGAATAACGAAAAAAAATAACTGAAAAAAATTGTAAACATCGATACAAAACAATAACCAAGTATCTGTTTTGCATTTTTATGAATGCTTTTTCGTATTTCTATCAAAGATACATAATTTTAGATTTTTATTAGTATAATGTATAAACCCTATTAAATGTAGATCCAAATATTTTTGTGGTGATAGTTTATTTAAACTCCCCCAAAATTAAAGAGATTTTGTAGTCGAGTACCCCTCAGTCCGCACCCACGCCTCCTGACAATATCTTTAATGTCAATGTCACTAAATTCTTATACGGACTGTCATAATATGTATATAGCGTAATCTAATTCAACATGTCTAAAGTTTTGTCAAAAGCTCGTATAATATTTATGTACTTTTGTAGTTTCTGAATGATAAATAATCTAAATTTGTGTTTGATGTTTTTGGAACGAGGTTCCTTACGGCAGGCTTGGAAGAGATAGGGTTGTTGTTGCGCGATCGAACTGACGCGTGAATGGAAGTGACGCGTAAAAACTGCCCATGACCAGTGTTGCCGACTTTTGTTTTCAGATGATCGTGTCATATATGTATAATAAAATTTTATTAAGCAATTTTTTTGCTAGTTGTGTTGCTTCTATATTATCCGTAGGAACTTCGTTCCTACTGGCAGGTCTACCGCCTACCGCCTTTCGCCGGTGAAAGCAGACAACTACATCTGCTTTCAGTTCCGCTGCATACGGAAAGCAGATCGGCTTTCAAAGCTTTCATCGCTATCAAATTTGCCGACGTCATCACAAATCAAAGCATAGCAGAAAGCAGGAGAGTTAGAGGTGTCTCATGACACCACTACATTTTTATATTTATCTAAGCTTCTAATGTCATTTGTCACTTATTCCTGCTATTTTCATGCTGATTGGAATAAGGCGTTTCCAGATACTAAGTGTGTAATAAGTACGTCCATACTTGTAGGTTGTAGGTGCCTATCTACAACCTGTCACACCTGGCGGTCGTCCAATAGATGAGTAGGTGGCGCTTATAATAATTATATTAATTTTGTTAATTTATTTTTCGCTTTTGAGTGCCCCTTTTTGATTTCGAAGTTGGTTTACATTTTTTTATACTAATTAATTATTTACGTACCAATTCATCTGGCCTCTTAAGCGTAAGAGTGACAAACAAGAAACTGTTTCAATTAAATTAAATTCTTTTAAACTGTTTAGTTATGTTATAAAGTTTTCTGTGTAATAGGAATTTACATCCCACATCTTTCCACGGAAATTGCCATTATAGATACCAGGAAAGGTTTTCCGAATGTCCCGGTTTTATTAAATAAAAAAGTTACGAAACACTTTCAAACGAACACAATAGAAGAGAGGCAACATTATTGAGTGAAACACATCGATGGGGACAAAGCCGAAAACTTTTTACAACCAACTTCTAGGAATTCAAGGAAACGGACGGGGAGTTTCCTTTTAGCCGAGCCGTGTGCTCGTAAACTTGATTTTGTTACTTGTGCTTGTGGTGCTTGAGGTGGATTAGCCCGTTTCACAAAATTTATTAGGCAAGTACTGTTGTTGTAGTTGTAGGATTGTTTACAAACTCCGCGCGGGGAAAAATGTACCACACATTTACCAGTTATCCTACCACCAAACAGTAAATTCGAATAGAAGATAAATATCTTATTTGTATCTCCAGGTCAAGAGGGCAATTCGGATACTTTGTGTTGAAATCGAGGGTAGTGGGTTCGATTCCCACCCAGTGCAAATATTTGTGTAATGAATTCAAATGTTTGCACTGTGTCTGGGTGTTTCTATGTATAATAAGTATGTATTTAAAACTATATAAGTATTATACCAGCTATCTAGCCGCCATCATATAAGCTTTGCTTAGTTTGGGGTCAAATGGTGTTGTGTGTGAATTGTCCACCAATATTTATTTATTTATTTATTTATTTAAATAGCGGCATGGGGTTCTATGATGGGATGTTATGAGCAAGCGTGTTGTTTATCATTAGGCGTGTGTCTTGTTTCTCATGACATTCTTTATTGTAAAAAATAAGATAGAAAATCTTATCAGCTTATATGGAAAAAGTTGAGTAGAGCAACTTGTCAGCCTGGGTGAAAAAGATAAACATATCATAACGAATAAAACTCTCCTTTGTCAAGTCCTAATACTGACGATAATGTGTTCAAAAATAACTTGAATAATACAAGCACATGTTTTGATCACGTCAAACGAAAATGTGCACTCATGTGCGGTGACCTCCCAAAAAACAAACAGATATATCTATTTGTATGTATGTATGTGCATTTGCAAGAACTATACAACTACATATACATATATGGTAAAACATAAGCTGCGCATTTTTCTCGTAATTTATTCCTAAATATTAAACAGAAAGCCTACATATTTTTTATTCCAAGCAAACTAAAACAAATAGAGAAAGGGTATTAAACTCAGGATTAGAAAGACGGTTAAAGCTTGGAGGTTTCGTCCCATCGGCAATTATTCTGATTGAATCGTGGCCACTGGCTTTCAATCCTATTAATTACCCCTTCCTCAAGAATCTATATAAATGGAACTTCTAGCAAAAACCCCAATAAAATTCCTGCTGAGCTCCGAATAAAGCGGTTTCAGAAAAGTGTTCTTTCTAAACAGTATTATGAACAAAATGGCTTTCGGTATAAAACTATTTTTCTCTCTGTTCAATCATAAAAGAATACTTAAACAAGAAAAGTTCGAGCAAAGCCGAGGCAAATTGGTTTTATAATTTTATAAGATGGATAAAACGTTTAACATAATAGCCTGAGATGTTACGGGAACAAGTTCTTTTTCAAAATATTAAGAAACTACCGTCCAACCGCAATTTCTTGTTCGCATGTAAATGAATATACGAGTATATTCATTACTGCACCCTGCGGTTACATCAACTTTAGTACAAGAATGTTGAAATTTTTTAAGTATCTGCAACAATTCTTTTTGAAATTTTATCCTAATCCAACCATTAGCTTTGAGTGAAAGAGTAACAAAAATCCATTACGTCAAAGCTTAAAATGTATAACATTTGTAAGATCGGCCGTGTTAGGCCAATTGTCCACGTAGCTGCACGACATCCGCACGATTTCGACAATTGTCGGATGCAAGACGAATGCTTGCATCTTGCGTACAAATAATGAAGTCTGTGTCCACGAAACGACAACGACATGACAGCCGCACGTCTTGCGTTTGTTCGTAAGATGCATGCATTCGACAAAAGACGCGTGCGCGTAACCTTTTGAACCCTTTTCAGTCAGGCTTTCGTTCGGGGCACAGTACGGTTACTGCACTTGTCAAAATTTCTGATGACATACGTCTTGGTATGGAAAAAGGTCACCTAACCGTATTGGTGCTGCTGGACTTTAGCAATGCTTTTTGCTCCGTAGATTTTGATGTCCTCCTTGCTATACTTCGCTCTTCTAACATATCTCCATCGGTTATTGACTGGTTTCAGAGTTACCTGTATGGGCGCCGCCAGAAAATACGCCTTGATGAGAAGTTCTCTTCTTGGTGCGACACATCGGCTGGTGTAACGCAGGGTGGCGTCTTATCTCCATTACTTTTCGCTATCTTTATAAATGCAATCTCACAAAGTCTTTCTTCGTCCTACCACCTCTATGCAGATGATCTCCAACTTTATTGTCAAGCCCCGTTGGCCTGGCTCTCGGAAGCTGTTGATGCTGTTAATGTTGATCTGCGTCGAATCTTAGATTGGAGCGTCTCATTTGGTCTAAAGGTAAATCCTTCGAAGACGCAAGTCATAATAATAGGTAGTTCACGTACCATTAGCCAAATAGACAAGAGTTCGCTTCCACCAGTGGTTTTCGATGGAGTTAAGATCCCTTTTAGTGACACAGTTAAAAATCTGGGAGTGACCTTTGACCAGAATCTGTCTTGGGGTCCCCAACTTGCAGAAACTAGCCGTAAAATTTTTGCAGCCGCTGGTTCACTACGTAGGTTACGTAATTTTCTGCCGACTGCCACTAAAATTGCGCTAGTGCACTCAATCTTATTTCCTATTTTAGATTATGCTGATGTCTGCTTCCTTGATCTCACAGAAGAGCAGCTTACTAAACTTGAGCGCCTGCAAAATCTTTGTATACGGTTCATATTTGGCTTGCGTAAGTATGACCATGTTTCCGAATTCCGCACTAAGCTCAAGTGGCTGCCGATTCGTCGTCGCCGGGATGCTCACGTACTTTCCCTTCTTTACAATATTCTTTTCTATCCCCCTTCTCCTCGCTATCTTCAGGAGCGATTCCAGTTTCGCCACTCTCTCCTCACTAGGGACCTTAGAGCTTCAGACATACTTACACTTGACATTCCTCAACACAGCTCTAGTTTGTATTCTTCCTCTTTTACTGTGAGGTCTGTGAAGCTGTGGAACGATCTCCCTATGGAAATTAAACGTGCCCAGTCGCTTGAAGTCTTCAAGCTCAGGGTAAGAGACTATTACCTTAACTCATAGCTGTCTCTGTTTGTGCTATTTTTATTCAAAGGTATGTTATTTATAGGTATAAGGATTATTTAGTATTTTTCTTTTGTTATTATAATTTTTTTTTTAATCATTATTTTTTGTTATGTCTACATTGTAATGTACGCATCATAATGTAGATATATTAATTATCTATTTTGTACATTTTCCATAGTATTTTAAGCAAATACGCGTGTGTATATGTACTGATAATATGTTAATGTATAATATTTTCTCTTAATTTTAAGTTTATTTGATGTGTCTTTATTGTTTAGAATAGTTTTTCTTATCTCTCTCTGTTTTTAAATTGTCATTAGGTAGTTAATTTCTGTGTGTAAATTAAGGGCCATTTTTGCAATGTTTTCTCCTCTCCGTGCATGGTTGCCTGGAAGAGATCGCTTTAAGCGATAAGGCCGCCAATTGAATAGCTAATTTTTTATTTTTTGTTTTGTAATTAATTTCTTGTACTCTCTGGCTTTTAATAAAGAGTTTTTGTATTGTATTGTATTGACTTCATTATTTGTACGCAAGATGCAAGCATTCGTCTTGCATCCGACAATTGTCGAAATCATGCGGATGTCGTGCAGCTACGTGGACAATTGGCCTAAGTAAGTACTAAGAACACATGCTTACTTGCTAACTTGCTTAGACGGCCAATTTTGAGATATAGGGTACTGAAGGTACATAACATTACTTACTTCACGTATTTTCTAGTAAGTGATTTTCACGTATGTTGTAGGCAATATCCTTAAAAACAAGGTCCCACTACTCCCAGACACTTTCCGTCGGCCATTTTGCTTAACAACGCCAAAACTTCGTTTTACAATCTGTTCAGTTGTTTTAGCGTGACTTATTTAAAAAAATAAAGTTTGGATATTTAGATGTTTGTTATTTCATCTTAAAGCTAAGGTATACATTTACAATTTATGCAAATATTAGTCGGAAATAGCATATGGTCTTTTTTTAATCCCGAAATTGCAAAATTGTAGGGAAATTCTACACGTAAATAATAACAGGCATCCGATTACGCTAGTAAATCATTTATTTATTCATCCTCACAATCGATACTGATTAATTAAATGTAGGTACATAGGTAATACATAGGTGTTAGTACGGCGACTATTCTGCTGGTCTGCAGATCAATGAAACAAAAGTCTATTCAGAGTTAATGAATACGAGAGACACAAGAGACAATCTACCACAGCTATTTTCCCATTTATGGTTGGTTTCTTTAGATCTTTTTTACTGATTGAAATAATGTTTAGTGCTTTTTGACTTTTGTGTTTCTGTCTACAGAGTATCCCAGTGTAGGTAGTAGTAGTCACTAGCTAGCAAAGCTGGCTAGCCAAGTAGCTGTACATTTTACAACAATTAAAAAAAACTTATTTTATTATTTGACTGGCCTTGTGGCTTAGTTGGTAGTAAGTCTGCCTGCAAAGCCAAAGGTTCGATTCCCACCCAGTGCAAAAAATTATGTGATCAATACAAAATTGTATGTAGGTATAATAATAATAAGTAGATATGTATTTGAAACTATAAAGGCCGGGTCACACAGAGGCGATCCGGTAGCGATAGCGATCCGATAGCGATAGCGATCCGATACCGAGTATGGGATCGCGCCCGCTTGCTGTGTGTCAGGTTGCATACAAATTCGAACATTACAAAAAATCCCGTCTCGCTATCGGATCGCTATTGCTATCGGATCGCCTCTGTGTGACCCGGCTTTAAGTGTTATATCAGCTATTTAGCTTCCTTTTTACAAGCTTTGCTTAGTTTCGGGTCAGATGGTGTTGTGTGCGAAATGTCCACCACCTTGTGCTTATGTGCCTGTTTTACATGTTATTATGATTTATTATTTACTGCTGTCATCTAAATGTGTTCCAAATTTCAACCCGATCCGTTCATGCGTTTCGAAGCGATTGAGCAACAAATATCCAAACATTCGCTTTTATAATATTATTAGAAGTTGGATGTCCACTTTATCGCCAAACTGGGTCTGTTTACTGAGTATTGGAACTAGACCAAAATATAAGCCTTGTTTAATTTGAGCTACAGCCTAAGAGCATCTTACTGTATATTTCTAATTTGTTAAAGAATATTATTGGTTTGTAATATTTTATGTCGAATAATTGTTACTTTACAAACTTTGTCACTAAATGAAATGAAACGAAATGAAATTTATTCCACACAAAATAGAGTACAATTTAAGATGTTATTAAAATTAATTAAGCGATCATTCTATTTTGCCAAGATCTCTGGCATATGGAATTATAATTATTTCTAATACTATATATAATATTATTATTACTAAGTTCAATACGTTCTTATTTCAAAATTGAAACATCGACGTACAAAAACCCGAAACTTCGCACTCTCTTATTTTGTAAGCTTTAATGCAAACACCAAACAAACAACCGCCGCATCCTTAAATAATTTACGGTATAAATACCTCCAAGGTAATACAAAGCTGTTTAAAAATGTCTGAAAAAGTAAGGTCCACTGCATAACTGTGCCAAAACCAGAAAGTTAATGTCTGACACGGACAATAAAGTAAATCTAATATGGCCGCGATACGAAGCTCAATAAAGTATCGACGTAAAATAACTTTTGGGACATTTTCGATCATTACTTTTATTCGGAAAAGATACATAAAAGTGGTACAGCTTTAACGCAGCAATGAAAATATTTTTAACGTTTATTTTATGTTTATAGGGGAAGTTAGGATACTAATTGTTGTTCCGGATCTTCATCTGCTATGTCTCATCTACAGAGCTACGAGGAAAACTTTAACTGAAAGGTTCGCGAGCTGCTTATCATTATATAAATAATAGTAAAACTTTATTGGAGCAATACAGTAAATAGCAATTACCTACAATAATAATTATTATTGTTTATAAGGAACCCTGGATCTCAGACTTGGTGAAATCATGTGCCGTGAAATCCAGTGCATTTATTTAGAATAAATATTGTGAATGACTATTAACTATCCTCGTCCTCCGTGATGTATCCGTCCTTGGAGAACCTGGCTAGTTTCTGATCTAAGAAACTTAGTTCTGTTGTATAATGCACAGTGCAATGGACCCTCGACGTTACGAAATATGTACCTATTTTAAGTCTGTAGCTAAAAAAGCTTATGAAACTATGGTTTTAATACTACTTGATCCATTTTTCTATTGAACTGCTCGTAGACGTTCCAAAGGTTCCAACGAAGGTTTCTGCTAGATAATCACACTCCATCGTAGACTGCAGCATCATTTAACATCAGGCGAAATGGCAGTAATTTGTGAACGTATGATAGATGAACAGAAAAGAAACAAATACATACTTTTAGTATTGGATCGACCATGAAATCGCGAAAAAAGATGGAGAAAATGTAGTTTAGAATTGACTACATGTGTGGAACCTGACTTTTGTTGGAATTTTAGAGTTGGATGAGTAAAAGTTGTTCGTTGTAAAACTGCATAGCCCCAAATATAGTTATGACGTTAAATATAGATACTCTGCTAAAATTCTTTTGAAGCCTTCATTGACGTACGTGACTGAATCCTCATAATCTTTGCATCTAATACCTCTCTGTTTCAGACTACGAGCAATCGTTGCACTAAGTGTGACCTAGCACATCGACGCATTATCTAACTTGTTCAGTATCAAATCTCACGTGTTTTCTTAGTGTAATTTGATGTGTCGTTCAATTTATTATTAGAGACATTGCGAAGCTCAAATCATGGCTTTGCAAGGAACAACCGAGACAAACAAACACCAACTTATTTAAATAAATACAAATGTAAAACAATAAAAAAAACGTATTAAGAAAAACTGGCAATATGAAAGAAGTGTAAAATAATTATTAAGTAATAGTCATAATCGTCAGCCTTACATCGTCTACTGTTAGACATAGGTTTCAATGTACGCCACTGAAGTCGATCGGCAGCTCCTACCTAATTTTTTCCTGATATTTTAAGCTGATCGTGGCACCATCTGGCCACATAGTCTCCACACTGTGTATAGTCACAGATCAGAAAATAGTGTATAGTCTAGGTGTGGTCTCCACACAATAATCTCTTTTTTTTTTTTTTTTTATAGCATAGTAGAGACGAGTAGGTCATGTGCCTGATGGTAAGCAACATGCCTGCCACATAACAGCACAGTAAGACGCAGCTATTGAAACATGATAGTCCAAATCTTTACCTAGCACTGCACTGCGCTCGTCACCCGTTAACCCCGAGGGTTATCGGTTCTTCTGGCAGTGTGGTCAGCTCATTGCTCAGTTTGTTAATTCTTTGGACTATATTGGCAACCTTAGTTATGTATCGGATCACTTCGCTACGAATTTTGTCCGGTAGAGACTTATATAGCTCACCGTGGCTTGCGAGCGACTGTAAATTTATGAACGACTGTATGAGCGACTGTAAAGCTTCACCGTGAGTGTCCCACATCTCGGCACCATCTGTCATTACAAAAATAACATAGGTACTGATTATTTGAATATATTATTCTTTTCGTCTTTTTAAAGACGTATTGAGGCACTGCGTTATGTATGACTCGAAGATCTGATGAATCCCATCCCATCTAAATCCTCCCATTGGTTTCTCGCTCGAAGTTATTGGTAGGGTAAGTTTTTATTTTTCCTTATGTTATTGTTGACTATTTGCAATTATTGTATTAATACGTTTTTTTATTTATGCTGGTTGCCTGAAAGGGATTGATCTTAGCAATAAGGCCACCACTTGTGGCCGTTCTTAGTTCTTAAGTATTTTACTGCAATTTTTAAATTTGATTGTGTCATGATAAAAAGTTATCTGTGTATATTAAGCCAAAAGCGGTGTGCAATAAAAAAAATACGATTGATCGACGAATTTGAACAACTTTAAGAATGAACCAGTTTTTAAAAGAAAAAAAAACATTGTTTCGGTACTTTAATACTGTCGCCATAGAAACACAGAAAGACACAGACGGACAAATCCAATTTTTAGGAATATAAGCCATATTTATTTATTATTTATATTCGTTACGTTGCAGGAAAAAAGTCCGGTCTCTGTATTAGTATCAATACTAATCACTCTGTTATACGGGCTCATAAGCTTCCCATTCACATCCAGGGTTCTAATATAGGTAGGTATGTGATAGGCGCGAGGGTGACAGTAAGTGTTTGCCCGCCATCGACGTCGACCGACGGGATAATGGAGCTCTCGTGACACCGAGGGTAGGTGTCTCTTCGGCTTAATGAATTCTCGAATATCCAATACGATTGTTTTATTGGATTTTGGATATTCGGAATATCTCTTTTGTGAGTGGATAGGACCTAATATTTGCAGTGGCACAGTTGTGATCGATTACGCGCCAGTCATTTCGTTTGTGTTATATTTTATGTGTGAAACATTTGTTACCATATCTTTTGCTTATCAAGTTTATATACAATAAAAAATCTAGTAAATTCTTGAATAAAAACTGTTTTAGTCAAGTGAGAAAGCTCTTGAAAAATGCAAATATTTTAACCGGAGCTCGTATCCATTTCGAACATCGGTAAAGTTTCAGTTAGCTAGTTTATTTCAGCGCCAACGAAACTGCCAGTCATGCAGCCTGCGTCGTGGAAAATTTATGAATTTCCCGATCCAAAAACTCTTTTAATCAAATACAAATACAAAAATATGGCTGTGAAAGCTATTTATTCGTACCGCAACAAAACACCCGGGAATAAATACCAATTTTCACCTCAAAGGAAGGCTATCTGCAGAGAGGGCAGCCAATCGGAAACCTGAGGCAAGGTAAATATTATTTCGAGATTTCCTCGAACACTGGATGGGTTTTAAAGTCACGTACACTGGATTCAGTGATTTCAATTTCGTGAGTCGCTCTTAGTAGTTGGAAATGTCGGAATCTCTCGGGAGGAAAAGTGAAAGGTACGCAGTAGGGATGTCTCACAGATATCGCCCCAAAGAAATTGCTGGAAAAAATTCAATACGTAAACTTTAGCCTTGCCAATTTTTCAGAGAAGTTCCGAAGTTTTCGAAGATGTTTCAAATAAAGCAATTATAACACAGAATTTGTTGGGGAATTAGAATCTGAAGGTTTTTGCGTCAAATGATAAAAGTATAGAAAATAAAAGCAAAATAAACCTTTTTATTTATCTTCTTATATATAAAACTAGCTGTGCCCCGCGGTTTCACCCGCGTCTATTTGAGGAAAATCCATACTAAAATATCCATTGCTGGCCACTTTATTACGTTTTACGGAACCCTAAAAATACGTAAATAAGCAACAATGCATTGTTGTAGAACAAATACTTCAAATGACACAAACTTCAAATGTAGACACGCGCCGTCACAGACTTCAACGACCAAAGAGAATTTAAATTCACGGAACTAAAGCTCTCGAAGAGAAATATTTTTCCCCGTTTTCTTTACATTCTTCACTCATACTCCGTACATATTGATAGTAGCGTAATGTTATATACCCTATAGCCTTCCTCGATAAATGGAGTATCCAACAAAAAAATAATCTTTCCTATCGGTCCAGTAGTTTCCGAGATCCTAGCGTTCAAACAAACAAACAAACAAACTCTTCAGCTTTATAATCTTCTTATATATAAAATTCTCGTGTCACAGTGTTTGTTTCCTTACTCCTCCTAAACGGCTTTACTGATTTTAACCAAATTTTATATGCATATTCTGTAGGTATGAGAATCGGCTACTAGCTATTTTTATACCCCTAAGTGACAAGGTTTGTTCACTAAGGCAAAACAACGTTTGCGGGGTCAGCTAGTATTAGTATAGATTCTCGTGTCACAGTGTTTGTTTCCTTACTCCTCCGAAACGGCTTTACTGATTTTTACCAAATTTTATATGCATATTCATTATGTCTGAGAATCGGCTACTAGCTATTTTTCGTACACCGTAATTGTTAGGGGTTGTTCATACCAAACATTTTTTTTTTAATTTTTGGTAATTTTTTTTTGTTTTTATTTTTTTATAATGTGGCGTTAAAAAATACATACAACCCTAAATTTTTACCCTTTTATCACCAACCCCTGTTTTTTATAGCCATTTTAGTAATTTAATCATTTGACAGTGAACTCCTAAACGACGGGACCGATTTGAATGTTTTTTTTGTGTGTGTATTCGAAGATGGTTTAAATTCACAAATAAGCCTGGCAGATGGCGCTGCAGACAGAGTCTAGGTTATGTCCGAGCGAAGCCGGAACGGGCCGCTAGTATGCTCTAAAAAGAAGAACATTTTTCGGGTTACGCTTAACAAGCCCTTTCATTTGATACCCAAATTGTATGTTATTTATTTATTTTAAATAACGTCACACAGGTAAATAATCGTGTATTGTCATCCAAATTAAACGTGTATACAAAATGTCAGCTCAGTCGGTTGAATGTTGCTTCGAAATTGCGTAGCAAGATTCCACCCGAACAAACATATGTAGGTACATAGGTACAACCTGCAAGTTAAATAAAAGATTTAAAATGTTCTTTAAAAGTAAATAACTGTACTACACAGAAAAACAACAGAGAAGTTCCTAAGATAACATCAAATTAAAGACCAAAATCCTTTGGAACAGGTTTATTTAATTTGGTTTAAGGGAAAACTAAAGTAAATTGAAGACTCCACGATATTAAATCCCAAGACTAACCCGCGTCTTTTGCGCGTGACTTGAAATGGGCGCGCGCTCCTTTATTGCACCGGATCCCGAGACTTGTTAGAAACACTACGTATCTCCTACTTTAGTGCAAGTATGTTCGCTATCTAAGACCTGTGTGCTCAGTAAGTATTTGTAGTCTTATTAAATTCAATGGTATTTATAGTCTAAGAGGCTGTGACTATCAGGCCTTCGTTGTTTTATAAAAGCTTTTGAAGATATTTATGGAATTTATTGTCTAGTTTTAATTTTATAATTTTTTCGTAGTGTAGAATAAAGCCATAAGACGAACAGGACATGTGCCTGATGCTAAGCAACATGCCTGCCCATAACAACACAGTGACGCGCAGCTACTATATCATTACCTAAAACTGCACTGCGCCCGTCGCCCAGAGATATAAGAAGATAAGAGATATAAGATTTATCTCTATGCCCTGTAATTTGACTGGAAACAATGCCCTTCAAACCGGAACAGAATGATGTTTGCTTATTACTGCTTGGCGGTAGAATAACTGGCAAAGGTGTAGTAATTCCCCAGGCGGACTCTGCAAAGAGTCCTACCACTAGAAAGTACAAGAAGCCAGAAGGAGAAGTTTGTTAGCCAAAATCCAAGAAGTATCGATGTGCTGCTATAAAGTTTAACTCGTCGTTTTTTTAAAATTAAATGCGGGTCAACTAATTGCATTACGAGAGTGCCATTTTATCTTCAGTTTAAGTCTGTTTGTAAGACGTAGCGTGAAGAGAGAAAATTCCGTAAGTCTCGGCGTTGATTCCACCATTATCCTCGCAGAGAGCCGATATTGAAGAAGTTTAAAAAGTATTTTTGAAGTTTAGTGCTGTAATTAAAAGTTGCAGGTATCGCGTGTGTCTGAACTTACCAATGAAATTACGGAAAATATTATCTACAATTGTACTCTACAATTTGAAAGTTTTGTTTTGAGTTTGGGTATTTTGCTAAACTTTAGCTTGAGTTTATAAATCGTTAAAATTTGCAGTTGCCGTCCTATTCCCAAGCAATTATTAATCTAAAGAGAAAAGTTAAAAAAACCGCCTGAAAAAGTAAAAAAAACTATGTAGGTACATTTTTCTATACTTCCATAAATACTTAAAAGTCAATAAATATATGATCTCTTAATACCATACTATAAAGTCCAGGTGTTAGTGAAGAGGTTTCGGCAAGGTAAAACAATAATTGAGTGACTTTAGTATTTATTATAAGTCAAACACAAATTGTCTTTCAACGAGCTTTCAACTTTTTTCTTTTTTTATCTTACTAGTCTTGGCGGGCGTCCCGAAAAGCCTGCCGATTGAAGTGAAAACGTATAACTCGGAATTTGATAGTTCACTTTGGAAACTACGTGCGTGAAACCGGAGGGCGTGGCTATGACCATGGCTATGGTCCCGTATTTATCCGAAGATTTCTTTCTTTCTTTACCAACGTGACACTTGACATCAATTCACAGCCCGCGAAAAATATGTATGTTGTGCGCCAAAAGAAATTTTCACTTTAAAAATAAAAAATCGACTGTTAGGCGGTACGAAGTTCGCCGGGTCAGCTAGTTGAGAATAAAAAATCCACATAACTATAGCACATATCCCGTAATCAAGCATTATAGAGTAACTAGCGGCCCGCTCCGGCTTCGCTCGAATAATAACCTAGATATCAACTGCAGCGCCATCTGCCGAGCTGATTTGTGAATCTAAACCTTCCAGGGCCCTACCCAAACGTATACAAAAAAAATCATTCAAATCGGTCCAGCCGTTTAGGAGGAGTTCAATAACAACGAAAAGTGGCATTGATTTTTATATATATAGACTAGCTGACCCCGCAAACGTTGTTTTGCCTTAGTGAACAACCCTTGTCACTTAGGGGTATGAAAAATAGCTAGTAGCCGATTCTCATACCTACAGAATATGCATATAAAATTTGGTTAAAATCAGTAAAGCCGTTTCGGAGGAGTAAGGAAACAAACACTGTGACACGAGAATTTTATATATAAGATAACCAAATATTTATTAAAAAAAAAAAATAACGCGATATCATAAAACAAGTTTAAAAATATGTAAATATTTATTATGGACCCTATGTCAGTTGACCAAGATGAGCTCTATTGCCTGCGAATTGCTGTCTATATTCCCATACTAGGTACACTAAAAATATATATGGCTAGGACGGTCGGTACAAAATACAAATACAAAAATCTTTATTGCTTTTTCCAGGTGATACAAACCATTTTAAGATGATACAAACTCGCCTCTTCGAGAGGCCTGCAATATGTCTGGCGTACGTACGTTCTGATATCTTCTCAACATTAAGCTACAGTGAAACTTGTAAGCAGTTCAGCGATAAATCTCATGGAATTTCTTCCACATCGTCAGCAGATGCCGTGAAACACCCGAACAGCTGCTAGCAAACTGATCCGATCGAAGAAAGAACTCTTCGGAAGTAGTTAGCCAGGCATAAGTTCTGTGTTTGAACTCTACGTGAAGCTTGGAGATGCATTTTAAAATGTCCGAACACTAAATTCAAAATGAAAAGAGCTGACTAACGAATACTAAAAATTAACTAGCCGTAAACATTGAAATCCGGCATTGATTTGTAGTGTTTGAGTGGTGGTACCGCTACCAGACGCATTTATTTAATTGACAACTTTTTTTAAAATTTGCAGCATTGCTACGCTAAAATAATAGCATCATAAAGTCAAATGTCATATAAAATACTTGATAAGTAGTTATTGAATATTATTGACAGTAAAAAACGTGAGTCTTGTATTATTATTTACTGTATAATTTTATTGTACCTATGTAAGTATGTACTTATGTGTAGACTGACCTGGTGGCTTAGTTGGTAGTAAACCTGTCTGCGAAGCCGTGGGTTGTGGGTTCGATCCCCACCCAGTGCAAATATTTGTGTGATGAATACAAATATTTGGACTGCGCGTGGGTGTTTTCTGTGCATAATAAGTATATATTTTAAATATATAAGTATTATAACAGCTTGACTTACATAGCACAAACTTTGCTTAGTTTGGGGTCAGATGGTGTTGTGTGTGAAATGTTCACCAATATTTATTTATTTACTAGCAGCGCCCCGCGGTTTTACCCGTGGTGGTCCCGCGAAGTTCCCTTTCCCGTTGTTTTTCCGGGATAAAAAGTAGCCTATGTGTTCTTCTAGACTATAATCTATCTGTGTTCCAAATTTCAGCCCGATCCGTTCATACGTAAGGACGTGATTGAGCAACAAACATCCAAACATCCAAATATCCAAACATCCATACATTAACATTTATAATATTAGTAGGATATTATACACGCCAACAAAACATACACGGGAAAAGTAAAACAACAAACATGGTAACAATCGATAGCCATATGGAAGAATGTGATCTCGTCCATACTACCTTAGAATGTAGAATATATTTAATATGTTAAGAAACACATTTGTGCAATAGCTGGCTATTAACCAATCTTATACCTGATATGAATCTCAATGTCTAGACCCAGATTACAGGGTATTAACGAACCCATTCTTCAGAGGCAATCGTTAATCTGGGTTGGCGACGAAACAAAGAGAAACTAAGTAGGTATAAAATCTGTTTCGAAGATTAATAGGTTCCTTGTCTAGCGTTCAGTGCACAATTAATTCAAGAGAATTTTAAACCAAATTTTTAAGACGATTCACATTATTTACCAAAAGGTTCTAAAAGTTTTAAAACTTTCCTTGGCAAGGGGAAGGGCCTTCACCGTAGCATTTTTCAGCTTTACAAAAAACTTGTAATTTTTATTTAGTTAAATACATTTTTTTAGTGAAATAATATGTCTTGCTGATAATTTGTATTTCTGCGAATGTATTAGCTTTAATTTCCACGTCTTCTTACAACGAGAAAATGGATTTACGCATTTTTAGGCATTCCAAGTAACCTCACACAACATCAATCAATCTTTTTATACATCCATCACGCGTGCCGTGTAATAACTTCTGTTAACGTTTCTTAATGTATATACGTTCAACTTTTCCCTTACATTTATTTATACTAATATGTACCATATTTTTGTCTACCCACGACTTCTTCCCCGTAGAATTTGATAGACTATTTCCTAATGAGCTTTGCACTTATTGAGGTAGTTTATATAGTAGTATGTTTTGTTAAAATTCTAAGCCAAATGTACTCAGTTTCTTGATCTAAACGAGAAACAAGCCCCAACTTTCACATTTATCATATTAGATAGATAATAGTTATTTGTTAAATACAAGAGGACAGAGTTAATTTTTAACCACGTGCTCAATTTTGATGACCGAGAAAGCGAAGGATTCTAAAATTAGAATCCTGAGCGTTGGCGAGGGAATTAATAGAGCACAAGGAGAAAAATCTTGTAACTTTTCATCCCACCTTAGCGAGGAAATGACGTTGACGTCAAATAAACTTCTTAGAACCTAGAATCGCTCATTTTAGGTTTTCACGTGTTTTAAAGTTTCCTGTTTTATACCTAAGGTTTTACAGTATGACTGTAAACTATCTTCCTTCTACCAAGCGTGTAAAAATAAAATTGCGCGCAAAGCAAATACAATAAAAAAATCTAATTTAAAAACTCAAAAACCCGACTGCGGAAAAAGTGAACCAAACTACGTACTTGTGTGTAACTAAGAAAACTGAAAGGAATAAATCAAGCACTTCTGGTTCACTGAAAAAAAAAAGTGGTTGGTTTAAAAAAGATCATGTTTAACGTTATCACACATCTTGACTCCATATGAGCCTAACAAGATCTTATGCACTGAAGCTAAGAGCACTTTGTTAAATTATCAACTAAGTATTGTGTTGATTGAGTCACAAATGCATGTTTAATTTGGCTCATATCTTGGCCAATCTACGAATGAAAGGTCACCAAATCAACAAGATTGGCATATAGTTTTAACTATGATCTTAGAAAGTTCTACTAACCTTACATTTGATGTAGACATGAGCTGATGTTATATTGAGTAACTGTGTTCGTTTATTCAAATTACTGTCTTTTGTACATTAATAAAGATACTTGATTGCAATAAATATGGTTCTTTGTATATGAACAAAGATACTTGTTTGCAATAAATATGATTTTTTATATATCAACAAAGTAACCTGACTGCAATAATATTGTGCTTTAGCAGAATAACAAAGTTATCTGTTTGTGGTAATTTTGTTTCTCTTGCAAATTAACAAAGTTACTTGATTGCAATAAATCACAGTGCTTTAGCACATCTATGAATTAACTTGATTGTCATGAATAGTGTTCTTTGGAACATCAATGTAGTATCTTTATCGAAGTAATTATTGTGCTTTTGCACCTCAACAACGTAACTTGTTTTCAATAAATATGGTTGTATAACACTTCAACAAAATATCTTGATCGCAATAATTAAAGGAAAAACCACTGACAATTTACTAAAAATCTAGAAATAATTTTGGCATCATTTACTTGCAAGTACTTAGGTAACAGTTTTTGAAGTTGATGTCATACAAGTTAAGGACTACACAAAGAATTATATCGACCTCAAAATCTGTGAATTTGCTAGTGATTGAAGCCAATATTATTTCCAGCTTTGCAGTAAAAAAGTCGGTGGTTTTTCTTTTATTGCGATCAAGATATTTGTTTGAAGTGAAAAACAACTATAATTACTAAATTATTTTTTAATTTTTACTATTTGACATAAGTACATTATACCTAATTCAGAACTAAACATCAACCAACTAAAATAGTTTGAAACAATACAGTTTAAATCTGTATATAAGATCGAATATAGATATCTAACAATAAATTTATCTGCATGCAGATAGTCTAGTCAGGAAATTGTCTCATTGGAATCAAGAGCCTAAATGATAACCCCCAAACCATTATCAGGATAATAATGCACATAAGCAGATACATTTCTGGAATAGCAATAAAACAATTAATTTTTAGTGTATTTAATTTATTTATTAAAATCTAATAAAGCACACCGTAGTTACATATTTGTTTTACAATTATTTTTAGTATTAATTTATTTTATAAAATCTTATATAGTACTCCGTAGATATTTACATATTTTCTTCCATTGCTAAGTATGTTTATATTACATGGTATAGGAGAAACTAAAGAAGTATGCAACTTTACTATAGTTTTCTTTTCTGGTTTTTTAACTTCGTAGGCATAGAAATGTTCATCGAATTCCAATGTTTGCATTAGTAATCCTATAAAGATAAGACTATTAGAATCGTACAAGAAAATATTTTGCACTTCAAAAAAAATAGGCAGCAAATCAATTTGGACAAGTAGTGTAAACTAAGATGGTACCTTTTACATATCGTGTAGAAGATACAGTGGCCCAAGTAACTTGGACAAGTGACTTATTTGGACATACTTAATTGTAAACTAGACCATATGAATTGTTTATCCGCTGATTCAGCAAAATTTATGCGAGAAACAGGCCCCATTCGAAGAGTCTCAGACAATTTGCGTTTCAAAAGCATTTCATTTAATTGTTATTGATGTTTCATAGTTAACTTGTTTAGTTAACTTGACTCAACCCCATATTCCAAATTTAAAGCCCATATAGCCTTATAACAAGTGTCAACAGTTTGCATAATATTGTTCCTCTGATATAAGACTGATTTGTTAACCAGGACTAAACACGTTTTAATATCTTTTAATGACTCACCAACAATAATCATATAAGGCTGTGATGTTGCACCTTTATTTTGTAAGGTTTTTAAACGCAGTTCAATATATTGACCAATTTCAACGTCAGATTTTAAATGTTTGATGAAAGCATCACGAGTTTCTGCCTTCGATAGTTTCCAGCTGCAGCTAGAGTTATTTTTTTGTTATTCTTCTGTTTGATAGTTGTTGTGTTCAAAAGATATGGAATTCATAAAAATGCTGCAAGATTTTTATCCTCTTCTTTAGATGCTGAAATGAAATACACAAACCAACTTATCAATTTGATAGAAAATGTTTCACATTTAAAGAGAAAAATAAATAGTGCTTTAAAATAGCTAATTTTTTATGTCATTACTGAATAATATTCTATCTATAGGTACACGGTTGCATGTGCAACTGTATGTCACCCTGCAAACTCAACGGAGTAAAGAGGTTGCTACTTGCTATAAACGTATAAACGGTAGCGGTTTTAATCAGCAACAATAAGTAAAGATGTAATTTATAATTTGGATTCGCAGAGGTGACATACTAGCATGTACGCCACATACCTAATAATTTTGAAATATCATTTTTTGTTAGGTGTAATAAATGTACGTATATTAATATTATTTTTTTAACAATGTAAACTTTACCAAGCATTTAAAATAACTTCTGGTTCTAAAACAAACCGAATACTACTGAGCAATGGTCAACACTCTTAATTAATAAATTCCCGCAACTACTTACTGATAAAGATATGCTTGAAAACTCAGCATTGCTATGCTCTCCAGCACCTCATGAACAGGACCCTTGGCCCTGTCTGTGGTATTATATCTTTAATGTTGTCAGGGGTCAAGGCAGACAGCGCCTGGATAGTGATTGCCTGTTCTAAATAAAGAGTTTAAATTATTATACAGATGGACAACTATCGCACAACGAAAACAGTGGGAATGTTTATACAGGATACACAAAATATGAAATAGTATTTTTTACCTTTCAAGGTTGTGACCAACTAGTGTTTCAGGTCTCAGGAACTTTACCTACTCTCATACATTATGAAGAAAGGCAGGTAAGAAGAACCGAGACACTTTCATAGACCAGTCTAACAAAATCATTAAACTGTATTTAAAACTTATTACGAGCACATTGGTAACATAATGAACATGTACAACAGTATTTACAAGGAAAGGTATAATTATAATAGTATAGTATAATTACCTACCTTCAAATTTTGGTATGAGATCTGGAAGCTCCCACGTTTTCAATAAATCAGCGCTTCGTTCATCTTTAGGAACAACAAACTTGTATGTAATACTTAACTTTAAGAAAATATTTGCTTCAAGTTCTTTCTAGGCGAACTTGGAACTACTATAGATTGTTTATTTCCTGTTATTATCAGTACATGTTTCGTGTTTTAAATTAATATATGCGAAACAAAAGCGCAGAGCTCAAACATAGCGTACGTACACATTGCACATTGGAATATGGAATGGACAATGGAATACTGTGGACTGTGGTGTCTGTGGTAGTAATCAGTGTTGCCGTAGATGTGACAACTACTCTTGTTTAATTGAAATAAGCATGTTATTAAATCAGCCATGCTACTTGATAAAAACGTTAATTTGAATAATATCAATGCTAATAACTTGCACGTTAAGATGAACAATGTTAGTTGTTTAGTCTAACACATTAAAATAATTAAGTTAAAGAAAGTATGTTTGATGTAACCTAGACTATTGATTGCATTAACAATGCGCACATTGCGGTAATAAACATAATGTATTGTTCCGGCAACGATGCAAACTTGTTTATAATAAGTACGAAAATTATTATTCGTAACAAGGACATTAATAAAAACAAGCAATGTGCATACTGTAGAAATAAACATAATGAATTTGTTCCAGCAACTACGTCTTCTTGTGTGTAGTAAACAGATAAATAGTCATTCCAAACATTTTTATGCCAACTAAGAAAAAATGTATCTTAGTTGGGCTCTATTTTTTTCAGTGTTCGCTTGGCACGCTCAGGATTCTAATTTTTGAATCCCTCGCTACGCTCGTGATTCAACTTTAGAATCCTTCGCTTGCTCGGTCATCAAAATTGAGCACGCGGTTAAAAAGCCACTTTGCACTCTTGTACAACAAATAACTATTTTTTATTTTATACTTTTTAGTTGTGATCAATGTTGTGAATGTTATTATGCTCAACATAATATGCATCTTTTGGTTTTTGACCAAATGCCTTCGTTTCTACTGATTTAATATGTAGGTGTTTCTACTGCATGTAATTGATATAGTTTTATAAGTAAGTAAGTACATATTAAAAAAAAATTGGCAGTCATAGGTACTGCCGATAGAAGTGTAAACTTATAACTCAGAATTTGATAGCTTACTTTGGAAACTACACGGGTGTAATCGGAGGGCGTGGCCTCGCCATCTTGGCATGGTTATCTAGAAATGCGTCATCATTTCCCATTGGCTCACGCATTTCTAGATGGCCATGCCATGATGGCGACGCCACGCCCTTTCAGCATTTCCCATTGGCTGACGCATTTCTAGATGCCCAATCGCCAAGGTCCCGAGTTTACCCGAAGATTTCTTATCATACCCGAGCGTGACGGTAGAATTCAATTTACACCCCAAGAAAAATCTGTCTAGGCGCGCCAAAAGAAGTTTTCACTTCAATTATAGATTTTTGACTGAAGTTGAGTACTAAATCGTTTGAAGTTAGAGATGGGCGACCTTGGCGGAGCAATCCGAGAGCGATTCTGTGTTCCCACGATCAGCGGCAGAGTTGAAACTCCATGGAGGTTTTGGTAGATAGGGGCACCATATATTGCACTCTATACATGGGTTATGTTGCACCGGCCGTGTATCCCGGGCGGGGCGGTCGGGTATGCGTAAATACATTTCCTGCACGTATGAAAAAAAGTAGTCCAATATACCTACTAGATACTTTAGTATATAATGTCCATCTACATTCACACGTACAGTTAGTTATACGAAGTTTTCTGCTACCTAAAAACCTATAAGCGTGAGAATGGTTGTTACGCAACTTTAAATCGATTCACATCCTAAACGGTCAGCCAAATCGAAAAACGTTGAGAGAAAGCTAAAAATTATTTCCTATTTCATAAATCATATCATAAAATTCCTATTCAACGATACCTCTTGACATAGTTTGGTGACTTTTATTTTTTTAATTTGGACAATATGGCGTCCGATAGCCGCCATATTAGATTCACACTAATGTCATGTCTTTAGTGTCACTCGCCAGACTAAGAGGAATCGATTGACGTGTGAATAATAAAAATCGGCCCAGGCGTTTGGTCTGTATAGTGCTTCAAAGAAACATACAAACATACATACATACATACATAGACTGTTAAACACATTACCACTCCTTTGCGTCGCGCAGTCGGGTAAAAAGTAAACCAAAGATGTTCCGAGTCTGAGTTTTTAACAAAGTAAAAACAAAGTATGATAAATTCGGCGTCAAGGAGATAGAAGTAAATATAGGTTTAATGATGTTTTGAATTAACAAACTCAATACACACTATGTTCTACATTCAAATGTACTGTGCTCCCCTAGAGGGTAAAAACGATTTTTGAGTTCAGATATCGAAGAGCAAAAATACTCTTTCCGAGGTGGTGGGACGAAAACTAATTTTTGGACTTAACGAAACTTAAGTTTTCTTATTTTTTTATTCATAAATATCAACAAATGTGAAAAAACAATTAGCACCTTTAGACCTCTCAGAGGTTTGTGTTGGTGCTAAGTAAATTAAGATTAAAAAACCTAAAAATATCCAGCAAGACGTTATTGCTAACAACGATGTCTAACAAATACTAGTCGATAAAAGGAAACTGTGAGTTACAAAAAGAATTAAAATTATTATAGGAAGGCAGAAGTATAAAAACAAAGAGTAAACCAATATCTACTTCATACCTACCTAAATAAATTTAGTGCGAGTTATTGATTAAACTATTAAACATCATTTTACTTATGTATCCTAATACATCAATAACCATATACTATATAATACAGTACGCATATATTAGTTATGGTTAAATACAGAAAGAGATAAAGTTATCTTATTCCTACGTGCAAGATAAAGATAAAGATAAGAGATAAAGATATATTTATTTGCATACAACATGAGTGAGTTTTGTACAAGATGTGCACATAGATGTTACAATAAATAGTGTTGCAATATCATGCTGTGCCGGTTAGGCGTACAAATGTCAGGTAGCACACGTGCTCACACAAAAAAAGAATTTAAATTTAATTAAAATAAACAAGCCACAGTTACATCAAAAAATATTACCCAAAAATATGCTTAAAATAATAGTTAAAATAAGTAAATCAAATGTCACAACAGTTCAATAATAAATAATTAAGAAATTCATAATTTAGTAAGTATAAAATGTCTATAATTTGTCGTTTAAAAAATCGTTAATTGTATAATAACATTTCTGTACCAACAATGCTTTAAGTTTTTTTCTAAATTGGTTTGTATTTAGCTCCCTTATTGGCTTTGGTATCTTATTGTATACAATGGGTCCCATGCATACAATATTATTTTGCATCAGAGTTGTCTTGCCTCGATATAGACTCCTTTTATCTTGGTCACGACGATTTCTTACAATAGAATCAGAGAGTCTAGGAAATCGATCTCTGTTTAACTTTACAAATATCGCTGTTTCTAAAATGTATAGGCACGGAAGTGTAAGAATTTTGTGCTTAGAAAAATACGGCTTACAACTGTCCCTTCTTTTAAGTCTAAACATAGCCCGAATACAGCTTTTTTGTCTTCTAAAGAGAATGACCTTATTTGTTGAGTTTCCCCAAAAGATAATACCATATCTTAAGATAGACTCTACAAGCCCGTAATACGCAGCAAGCAAGGAATCCGTATTTAAAATAGGAGTCAAACGCCTTAGAGCATAAGCTTGGCTGCTAATCCTTTTTGCGAGATTGTCAATTTGTGGTTTCCAATTTAATTTCCTATCTATAGTTATTCCGAGGAATTTGCCAACTTCCACTTCTTTTACCTGCATATTGTCATACTTAACGTTAATATTGGAAGTATTTAGTCCTAGTTGTCTAAAATGCATTATATTAGTTTTCGTCAGATTTATTCTTAGATTGTTGTTGTCAAGATATAAAATAGTTGATGTCAAGGATTTGTTGATGTCTTCTTCGTATGTGTCAAGAGTTTTACAAGCTATTGTAATAGTGCTGTCATCAGCTAATAATGTCATGGGATGAGATACGGCATTAGGAAAATCATTGATGTATCCAATAAATGCTAGTGGACCCAAGGTGCTGCCCTGCGGAACACCATATTTCACAGCGCGTTTACAAGATCGTGATATTTCTTCAATTTTGGTTTTCATATTTACTCTACTAATTTCCGTAACTTGGTCTCTTTCAGCTAGGTATGACTTTAGCAATTCCAAAATGTTACCCCTTATTCCATACGCCTCCAATTTGGCAGTCAATATACCATGATCCACATAATCAAAAGCCTGTGTTAAATCACAGAAAATAGCGCAAACTGGCAACCTTTTGTCGACACACTTTAAAACCGTACTAAGGAAATCATATATAGCTAAATTAATATTTTTATTTTTCCGGAAACCTTTTTGCTCGTCACACAGAATATGGTTTTTTTCTAAATAATTGTTGATTCCATTATAAATGTATTTTTCAAATATTTTAGAAAATATTGGTGTGAGTGCTATTGGCCTGTAGCACTCCATTGCCAGTTTATTATCTTTTTTGAACAACGGTTTGACAATGGTAGTTTTCAATGATTTAGGAAACGTTCCAGTTGAAATACAAAGGTTTAGTATGTAGCTCAAAGGTTCACATACGAACTTACTAACTGATTTTATTATTTTAGTCGAAATTTCGTCAATACCTACACTATTCGTGTTTTTCAGGCCAGTTATAATTTTTTCTATGTCTCGAGGAAGACTTGGAGCCATGAACATAGAATTCGTACTCTTTTTTATATTTAGTGTGATATTATTTCCGGAATTCGGAGTTGGCATTATTTTGTCAACAAAAAAATTATTAAAAGCATTAGCTATATCTGTCGGATCAGTTATATCATTATTATTATGTCTAATTTTGGTGATACTATCTTTAGGCATATTTAATTTATTTGTGTTAATTATTTGCCATGCTGTTTTCGATTTGTTATTTGATGATTTTATTCTGAAGTTATTTTGTGCTCGCTTAGTTAAATCAATAATTTTTCTAAGACGCTTGGAATAGTCAACATAATTAGTTTTATTATCCATTGTCGGATGGAGTCTGAACTTCCATAGTAATTTTCTTTTATTTTTGCTACAAACTTTTATGCCATGAGATAACCATTTAATAGGTCTGTTTGTTTTGATAACTACTTTTTTTAATGGGAAACACAGGTCATAGTACAATTTAAAGTTAGATAAGAAGTAATCGTAAGCTACATTGGCATCAGAGAAATCATACAGCTCCTCAAATGATATACCACTTAAACAATCTTGAAATTTTTTAATATTTTGTATGGAATAATCATGCTGTATTTTACGCCAATATTTAAGTAAAGAATTATGGATTGGAAATTTCATAATAAGAGCACTGTGATCTGATAGATCTAATTCATGCACTTCCGTTTTACATGTCTTTTTGATATTATACGCCATATTATCAATACAAGTTTGACTTATAAATCGAGTTGGTTGTTTAACTGACAGTTTGAAATTGAACATCAATAAAATAGATTCAAAATCAGAACTTAGTTTAGAATCCTTCAGCACATTTATATTAAAATTGCCTGCTATAACAACTTGCTCATATTTTTTTGAATTTGTCAAGATCAACATTTTATTTAATTTATAGAAAAAAGTGTCTATATTCGTTGATTTGGGAACTCTATAAATACATATTATCAATAGCCTAAGTCTAATTAATTCGATTGCACAACATTCAAATACACCAGTCAGTGAAAGCTTTTTAAAGTCCAAAACTTCTCTCCACTGATGTCCGTTCTTCACCAAAATACACGCACCACCCTTATTTATATTATCTCTGCAGTAAGATGCAGCCAGTGAGTAGTTAGGTACATTTACGTGCTGTTCATAGCCTGCCTTTACGTTATGCTCCGTGATACACAATATGTCTGGATCAATGTTACCTGTAATTTGATCTAGTGCAATTACCAATTTATCAGTCTTATTTATAAGTCCCGCTATGTTTTGGTGCAGAATATGCAGATATTCAGATACGAAAAAATTTTTTTTCTCCTTTACTATTATTACCAGGTATCTTAGAAGATTCTAAGTGATTGCACTCGATATTATTGATTATGTGGGCAATGTAGTTTTTGATTCTTTTGAAATTCTGTCGAAGTCCATTGTTATTTATTACACCTGAATTCATATGAAACATGCTGGAGTCACATTTCAGCTTTTTATTTGAGTCGAATATGTATGCATATTCATGTGTTATTGCGTCAGAGTACAATAAATTATTAAAATTTTCGACTCTATGGTTATATAATAAATTGTCAGATCTCGGTCCAGATTTGTACGTCGGAAGACATAATACTATGTTGGTATTATTTATTTTCTGCAAAGTGTTTCGAATAGTCACCACTAGGTCATAATAATTTTTTGTTGTTGAGAAATCGTCTTCGCCGATGAAAATAATGCACACATCGTTAATTGTAAAATTCGTCAATTTTACGTCAATTCCCTCAATAAGTGATTTTACATTTCCATTTGGTTGAAGATAGTGACAGAGGTTTATAGTCCTATCCCACGTATCGCATGCAATTGAGACCATTTTATTTCGTTTATTACAACTCAAAATGCAAATCTTTTCTGGTACGCCCAAAACTTGTCGGGTGGTAATGGCTACACTCCTTTGTTTTGATTTAGGCTCTAAGTTTGATTTCGGTGAACCATGTATCATGTCTCGAACTTCATTAACACATACCTCTTTTGAATGTACACTTGTATCTTTGGGGGATTGTGCAATATTATTTGATACCTCCACATCGACTTGGATCTGTTTTTTGTAAGATTTTTCCTTGCGAGTCGCCTTCACTTGGGCCGAATTGATACTATTTTTTGTTAACTGTTCATTTTGCTTGAATAAGTCTTCATTAATACGTCTAAGATTAGAGTTATCTGCTGATAATTCTTCAATTTCCTTATGCGCACTTTTTAATTGTAATTCAAGTGTTTCGATCATGTCTCTTAACTTAGTTTCTTCTAAACTGTCGTTAGAGGTTTCTGCTAAACTATTTCCAGTCTTGTCCAAAGTCTGGGATAACAATTCGCTATCACTTTCATTTATTGAGCTTGACTTAGTATGTGTACGCCGAAAAGTTATATTCTCCAAGAAATTCATGTTTTGATATTATGTTACACAGGATTCTAACTTTATGAAGAATAATTCGTAATGCGCAAAAATAACTTGCTTTGCTGAGATTCGATCCTTCGCATCACAAATTGCAAAGCGAACACCTTCCAGCGATACCACGGCCGATCTTACGTCAGTGGTCAAAAATAATCATTCCATTCAACAAATTACCTCAGCTGTTGACTCATCAGCTGTCTATGACAACCGTTGGAATTTGGAACTATAATGCACAATATAAACAAACGAGTTTATAGGATATTTTTGTGTTTTGGGGTGTAATTGTCGGCAAAAAGGTCAAGTTTAAAGCAGTAATTGTTTTTACCAGTTTATTAAGTCCCATAAATCACTCATTTTTGTTTATTTGCACAATTTGAAAATAGGTTATCCATATCACTGGTTTTCGATTTTTCACAAAAGTTACTTGGATAATATTGTCACAAACACCACTGGCACAGAATTTTGTTCATAACTATCGATTAAAGACAAAGTCACTGTGAATTTCCGCGTTTAAGTATTTTTTCTCATTAAAACCATACGAATCTGATGTTTACTTGACGGCACCGCCATCTACCCTCCCTAGTATTTATGTTGCTATAGTTGCTCCTAAAAGGCAGTTGTTCTAGTTGTTCATGCCGGCTATTACTTATTAGGCGTATGTAGGTATACCTTAGAATCAGACAATTTATAGTAAAAAACAAAATTATTTTCGAAATTATACATGAACACGTGTACCGGTAAAATACACTCATTTATTTCCTTTCTTAATTTCTAAGTTTTTTACAATACAAATAAAAAAATATAAAAAACTTAAAAACTAGAGTAGAGACCTGACTAGCCTCGTGGCTTAGTTGGTAGTAGCTCTGCCTGCGAAGCCGAGGGTCGTGGGTTCGATTCCCTTCCCACCCAGTGCAAATATTTGTGTGATGAAAGCAGCGGGCCCCGGTAAAATATTGTCTCTTTTAATTTTTTTTGTAGATACTTGAAAATACATGTTCAGTACAAGTGCAGTATCCCAGATATCTATGGCAGATGGTTACCGTAGTGTATAACTATAGCTTAATATATTAATTATCCTTCCCAGACGAGTCAACAAAGCGAGTTTCTAGCATTTAAAAAAGATAAAATGGCATAAGTATTCAATATTTTTACATGAAAATACAAAGAATTGTAGAAGAACGTTCCAAGTTATCGGGAATAAAAAACGTTTCGAGAAGTTGTGACAGCGCACTAAGTGTTCTGTATCTAGGTACTTGAAAGACTGTCTATCTAGAAAAGTAGAATAAAACTTAGCTTTCAGAGCACTTAACAAACGCCGATAACAGCTTTATGTTAAGAATTCCCTAATGAGGCTGTAGTGTGAAAACTTTCAGCAAATGGAAAAGAGATGGGGATTTAATCTTCTAGTTTTTTTTTCTTCGATAAAAACTCTGTAGTTTTTTATCTTGCCCCGGAAAGGGTAGGATTATCACGTGATTATGTTAATGCGAAACTACTTAATACAAATTTGTAGTCCCTTGCCATGGATATTAGAATCTTTTGTAGTTGGCGAATAAAATCAATGAAATAACCAACATATTACTAGAAAACTGCTAAATTACATCAATATACTTACGCTAAGTGATGTTTTATGCTATTACAAACATCCATTCTTTATAAAATATGTTATTATTGCTGGAACTCGGTACTCCCACAATTATTTGCAATTATTGTGAGAGTTTCGACTAGACAACGAGAAAATAACATAATAAAATAGGACTCTGTCTTCTGTCTCAATTATTAGTAGTTATTTCTACAATAGTTTTCGAGATGAAATGTTCTATTTTGTTTAATTTGACACAGAAAATACAAGTAAGACAGCTTATTTCTACATTTAAAGAGGTTTTTGCGAGTGTTCAAGTACTTAAAATCACGGTACGACTTACAAAAGTCACTTTGATCATACGATTTCGCTGGTCACAATACATGACAAATTAATCTTATAAAAAACCTAAAACACAATTTTCAGTTTCGCGAATACAAGTTACTTACAATATTCTGTCGGTTTAATCATAATCATAATCAATCAATCTTTATTCAATAAACATATTACATGTACTTTGAATCGTCAATAAGTTAGGTATAAATTCATTTATATAGATAGGGCTTATTTCAATTCAATACTTATTCAAGTCACAAAAACACGTAAGTAATTTTAAACATTAATAAAAAACAATAATTATAATGTAACATTAAATTTCTAGCACCATAATAATAATATTTAAAAAAAAAAATCTGCAATAGCATCGTCAAAATAAAATTATATTTACACATGTCGATTCTCATAGATATAAATATGTATGCATATGCACTCGTACGCTATTTTTAAATCCTTAGATTAGACATAGAGACAAAAAAGTTTGGCATGTCAACATAAATTTAGTTTAAGTACATTTACAAACATTAAAAAGTAAGAAAACAATATTACAACAATAGTTGAAACGTGGCTTTGTACATGACAAAAGAATCATAATTCAAACCATTAGCATAAATAAACAGATTTCAGCTATAGAAGGTCCAGTCCTACTAAGGTTCATATACCTAATAAATTATAATTCAGAATGTGGTCACCTATGTATGATCAACAGTTAAAAAGCATGAAATGAAACAGAATGTGCAGCATCAGTCCGCCCAAGCATTACGATCGGCCAAATAATCAGAATGCCTATAATATGCATTTTGAGTTAGTCTTTTCTTAATATATTTTTTGAATTGATTTTCGTTTAAGTCCAGCACATCCTTTGGAATCAAATTATAAAATCTTACACTGTTCCCGGGAATCGATTTGTTACTTTTTTGTAATCTATAGCATGGTACTACCAATTTGTCCTTATTACGGGTATTATAAGAATGAACATCACTCACTTTATTATAATTCGCAATATTTTTTCTTGTGTTCATTATTACCTCGTAGATATATAAAGATGGCGCAGTTATAATATTTATTTCTTTAAATAAGTGCCTCAGTGAGTCTCTGGGCTTTAAATTATAAATAGCACGGATTGCTCTTTTTTGTAAAATAAATACCTTTTCTATATCAGCTGCTGCACCCCAAAGTAGGATGCCATAGCTCATAATGCTGTGAAAATATGCATAATACACAAGCTTGGCCGTAGCGACATCAGATACCTTTCTAACTTCTCTAATGGCATACACTGCAGAATTTAATCTTTTACATAATGATTTTATGTGGGGTCCCCAATGTAGTTTAGAGTCTATTGTAATTCCCAAGAATATAGTAGTATTAATTAAATCCAATTCTTGACCCCTGATATGCAATTTTTGTTCGTCTATATTGCTATTATTACACAAAGAAAAATGAACACATTTAGTTTTTGCAGCATTAAGTATTAAATTATTTGCAGAAAACCATTCATATACTATGCTTAAGATTTTATTAATACATTGAATATCAGGATTTCTACGTTTGATTTTAAACAAAAGGGAAGTATCATCTGCATAGAGAACTATCTCGCTACCCGTCTGTTTTTGGACTGTTAAAGGTAAATCGTTGATATACACCAGAAACAAGAATGGTCCCAAAATGGATCCTTGGGGTACCCCCATTTTTATACATGAACCTCGAGAGAGCTTTCCATTTACTTTCACTTTTTGCTCTCTGTTGGATAAGTATGAATGGACGAGTTCGATCGCTTTATCTCTGATTCCGTAATGTTTTAGTTTGTTAATCAATGTCAAATGGTTAACGCAGTCAAAAGCCTTCGAGAGGTCACAAAATATCCCAATTACATTGCATGATTTATCCCAGGCATCTAGAATGTATGAAGTTAATTTAGCACCAGCGTCTATTGTTGACTTCCCTTTAGTGAACCCATATTGGCTACCATGGAGTAAGTTCTTAAGATTAAAATACCCTAGCATTTGGTTGAGCATAATTTTCTCAAAGATCTTGCTCATTGAGGGTAGTACAGAAACCGGTCTGTAATTAGATGGGTCAGTTTTACATCCAGATTTATATAAAGGAACAACCTTACTAAATTTCATTAGATCTGGAAATATTCCTTTGTCAACACAACTGTTAAATAAAGTTGCTAAACATGGAGCTATTATGGGTATCACACTGTCAAGTACTTTTACGGATAAGCCCCACAAGTCCTCCGTTTTTTTTATTTTCAGTGCCTTAAAAGTTTTAATAATTATGTTAGGTGTAACATGGTGAAAGGTAAAGCCTGGGGAAAGTGATTCCATACTATTTGATAAATAAGATTCTGCAGAATTTGGTGATGATTTAAGCGACTTAGTTATTTCAAAAGGAATTTTACTAAAAAAATCATTAAAAGTATTAGCAATATCTAAATTATCTGTAATGATTTTGTCATTTATCTTGAGGGTACTAAGCTTATCAATATTTTTTATCTTCCCGGTTTCTTTCTTTACAATCTTCCAAGTCGTTTTAATCTTGTCATTTGATTTGGTTATCTTGTCTCTTATAAATAGTGATTTTGCTTTTCTACATACTTTTTTGAAGATTTTTGAGTATAATCTAACGTGATCTAAATCCGATTGTGTCACAAACCCATTATTGTGCTTTTTTGCGTATAAATCGTACAACTTTTGGCGACTGCTATATATCCCAGGTGTTGCCCATTCAGCAAAAGTGTATCTTTTTTTAAATACTATTTCTTTTGGAACAAAAATGCGTTGAAATTCATTATTTATCACATTAAATATCCGCTCAAAGCATTTGTCGGGCTCTCGATAGTCCAAGCATAATTCTTCAAATTGTTGACAGATAACATTCCTAAAATCATTTATTCGTCGTTGATTTATAGATCTATGTAAAATTCTATTAATAATGTTTTCGTCTACTTTGGAATAAAATTTTATTACTAGACCTTTATGATCTGATGTTAAATTATGTGTCAGAGCTGCACTTTCATAATCACAATTAAGAAAAATGTTGTCCAAGCAAGTTGCCGATGTAGTAGCAACTCTAGTGGCTACATTGAACACTTGTTTCAATAGGAATGACTCACACAATAAAAGTAGATGTTCTTTTTTTGTTGAATCTACAAATAAGTCAGCGTTGAAATCGCCACATAATATTATTAATTTATTTTGTTTGGATACTCGGTTGAGAGCATCATCTAATATCTCTTGAAAAGACTTGTAGTGTGAGTCAGGTTTAAGCGTTAACGATAGAATTCATTAGAAAAAAATTGTTAAGTCAACAGAAGTTCTCGAACACTTTTTAATTATAAATTAGCAAGTTCAGCGTTTTAGCAAATCAGACTTTTTTTGTTATAATTATGCAAAGCTTAATTAACTGAACGTAAATTCATTAGCGCTAACAGGAAATTAGGGTGACAGTTTACGTTCTACGGGAGCTACCTAGCGGCGTAAATAACGTTTTTTTCTTGTTAATGTCCGTAATTCTATCATCATTAATTCTCTGCCGTTCTTTGATTAAAATATTCAAATAGAACAATGATTTTACCGCGTTTCAAAATAAAAACGACTATTAATTTTGAATCTAATTAGTTTATCTTCTATCAATTAGTTTTCGTGAAACTTGAATTAGTTAAGGTCATTTTTATGTACCTACAAAATATTAATTCTACGATTAAAGTCAAAATTGTTATACTCGTGAGTTTTAATTTTTATAACCCACCTTTATAATTATAATATACTGTGACACTTGACTAACTTACTAACAGTTCATTTTGAACCGAAAAACTACACACGGAAAGCAGATGTACCTAGTTGTCTGCTTTCATCGGCGAAAGCCGAAAGCAGAAAGCAGGGGAGTTAAGGCCTGCTTTCATTTAGAGTAGTGCGAGTGCGAGTGAGTAGTGAATGTGTTTAGTGATTAGTAGCAAACACTTGTGGACACCGATTGATTATTGCGAGTGCATAGCAATCAGTCGCGATTACTCATTCGCACTCGCAATCGCACTCGCACTAATCAAAATCCAAACCGGCCTTTAGGCGGTAGACCTGACTGATGCAATCACTAGTGCGAAATTATGAGTCAGTTGTCAAAACCAAAAGTAAAGTTATTCTATGACTAATAAAATTCTAATTAAAGTCATTATCAGTCAGATTCAATAGAAAGATACATTGCAGAAATACATATATCCAAACTACATAATACGTCATTATCACATCATTAGCATATATCAGTTAACTGCTGGCTGGAGATAATCCTTCCTTATAACTCACCAACGACCCTTACTTACTCTTACCCTGATATTTTTATTTAGTCCCATCGAGTCATACATAATTATCATGAGTTTATATTGTATGCTGCAAACACAAATTATTATTATCTCTAGCGTTTCAGCACAGTTCGATAAATAGCATAGCATTAAAATCTTCTTCACAATATAAACAGATGATTTATTATAATTTTATCATACTATTAATAATAAATAAATAAAAATAAATTTATATATTTGCGAAAATGGGTAATTACAATAAGATCTTATAACTTAATACTAATGCTACTTACTCAGAGGGAGCATGTTACATAAAATATGTTTTTCTTTTGTTTTTAATCATTATTCTGTGATGTTTGTAATGAACTAGGTATATAATAGTACATTATGATATAAGTGCGGTAAGTTGATAATTACAGCCGAGGCTTTATTGCTAGCTCGAGCCGAAGGCGAGAGCTATAATTAGTAGAGGCTGTAATTATCAAAGCGCACGTATGTCATACGACTTTTTAACATATTTGCGAGGAAATAAACAAAACTCTGACGACATTTTCAAATAAAAACAATACAGCGAAAAAAAACGCGCGGAATAATATTTACTTGATCACAGAGTAAGTAATCACTATGGATCACAGATTAGCAATGCGCGCGCATCGGCGCCTTTTTTTTAAAGCAACGGCACAGAACCAGCCGGTATGCCATTAATAATAAAGTAAATTAATATTTTTGTGTTTTGTTACAGAAAAATTAAAGTAATTTATGGTCTAAATTAATTAAATTAACGAATTTAATAATTATTTATTATATTTTACCTCTCAAAGTTAATTTTATTCATAATATGTTGACCACACTTTTCTGACATAAAAACTCTTTTCTAAGATTTTAAAAGGTACCGTTCGTTTTAGACGGAGCTTATCTCTCTACCTAGTCTGTGGACGGAGCATTTTGAAACCGTGCGTTTTACATTACACATTACAGCACTAGTGCGTAATAAGATACATTACGATACAGAAATTGGTCCAATAAGAGACCCTTTACGAGCAAATATGTTATAAATATGTTTACAAGACAGATACAATACCTTATGGGCTGGTTCTGTAGATGACGACCGAACAAACATTTGTGTCGCGACTTTTGAAAATTCGAATAAAAAATATTGATCGAGGGCAAAAAAAAACTTTTTTCTACGATTCATATACCTCAGTCATAGCACACAAGTTGTTAATTTTGTTCTATGAGATACAGCGGATTGTTCGATCCCATCAGTCAGCCTGTATAATATTTACCTAAAAAAACTGAAATTTATGTTAGCAGATATGGGAAATTTACCGCTAGGTTTATGGGGTACAAATAAGTATATATTTACTAAATACATGTAATAGGTATTTATTTATGCTGAAATAAAAATCATCCATATTTTTTTCCAGGGACACTATAAAATTAAATATGAAGTAAAAATAAAAGGTACCAAAAAGGTACTAAAGAATTGCAAAGAAATAATTCCGTAATTTTGTCTCTAACTATGTGAATTAGATGTGGTCCAGCCAACCTGACGTCAGAATGGCTGCCCAATTTATTTTCATGTTTTTTCACTGCTTATCGAGGTACTACACTTATTTGAACTAAGGTACCAAACAGTACCAAAAAGGTACTAAAATTTGATGGTCATCAAACATAAAAAATCAGACTTGGTCCAGCGGTTCTGACGCTCACTACTGTCAAGTGCTACTAACTAATTTAAAAAGTAGTAATTCGAAATCCAAAAATTGCCATGGAAACTTTTTCTCTTTGACATTTAATTGTTATTTAGTTAGAATAGAGTCGTATCTGATTCTAATCTACTTAAATACTCGGGATTACATTCACTTTCCTGTTCTATTCTTATTCTCGATACTAAAATATGCATGTGTCTGTGTCGGCCATGCACCCGACATGTCGAATAGGTACGTAGGTACACGTAGACACATTAGTCAGATTGGAACCTCTTTGCCAAACTTAGAATTGCAAAATAGTGACTGCAGCCACTCTCGGATGTTGTTTGATTCAAAGAAAAACATCTCTTTCGATGTATTTTAGTGAAATATAGCGGGAAACAATAAACGAGAGAAACAAACCTGAAATAGAAATGTTTTGCACTTGGAAAATAAATAAAAAATGGATTTAGAACAGGAAAACAGTTTTCAGTCAGAAACGCTTTATCATGCATACCAGAATAAAAACATAAAATTTAACAATACCAACAATGACTTACATTTCAAATTCAATTAAAATGTTTGCACTGTGTCTGGGTGTTTTATGTATAATAAGTATGTATTTAAAACTATATAAGTATTATATCAGCTATCTGGCCGCCATCATACAAGCTTTGCTTAGTTTGGGGTCAGGTGGTGTTGTGTGTGAATTGTCCACCAATATTTATTTATTTATTATTATTTATTTATCTAGTGGCCTAAATGGCGGCCTAATCGCTATTAGCGATTTCTTCCCAGCAAGCTTTCATATCATATATTTCAAAGTTTTATTTTAAATAAATCAACAATTTTGATTTCAACGTGATTTCATGGGACCTCCCATTTAATAAATCTAAGGTTCAAAATAATTCCTATACCACGCATTTTTGGTTTCTACACCCATTCTACGTAGCACCCGTTCAACGTTCGTATCACTTAAGGGGGCGCCTAAAGCTAGAAAAACGAAAAAAGGACATTTTCGACGCCGCTCACTGAAGTTAAGAAACTAAAAACTATGACAAAAAAAATATTGACGTGTGGGTACAATCAAGAAGAAGCACAATAACCGAATAGAATTTTAAAAATAGATCAGAGTTTTTTTACAATAAAAAAATAAAAATGACACCGAAAAAACCCGTTTTAATTCGAGTACTCGAAATTATCAGCGATGACCCCACATTATTTTTTGGTAATAAAATTCCTATTTGTACGTTCTAGTAAAGTAACCGAACACTTTTTTAAATGTATGTTTAGTTATTGAGTAATTAAATAAAACTTGGTCAAAAATGGACTCCTGATTAAATATTGATTTTTCCTCCAAACTGTGTCATGCTATTCTCGACTTTATGTACATCACATTAAGAAACGCGTCGCGCGGGTGAAATCTGATTTTTTCCTGGCTTTAGGCGCACTCTTAATCAATTTTCAATTCTAACTTTTGATTGAGCAGAACTTTCTAATGAAAGCATACCTTACTTTTTAATACAATTTGAAGTTGTTAGCGGACTGGCGAAGCAATTAAAATAAGTCTAGCACTAAAGTTATCCGTAACATCACGACGCCGTAGGGCTAATCGCAAACTTGTGAATCATACTAGACGTCAGTAAAACTAATTTGATTTTAGACTTTCTTTTGGCAATCTTATTTATCTTACTAGTTCATAAATCGTATAATGACGGAGTTACATTTGTTTTACTATCTCTATTTGAATGTTTGCTTAATTAGGATTGTTATTTGGCGACGGATGTTCATGGTATCTTGTGGCTTACTAAGACATCGTGGCAAAAATAAGTCGATCTTGTGTAGTGGTAGGACTCTAGGCAGAGTCCGCCTGGGGAAGGACCACACCATTGCCAAATATTCTACCGCCAAGCAGTAATGTGCAAACATTACTGTGTTCCGGTCTGAAGGGCAATGTTTCCAGTGAAATTACAGGGCTTAGAGATATAACAACTTAGATCTCTGGGTGACGAGCGCAGTGCAGTGCTAGGTAATGATTTGGAATCTTCATGTTCCAATAGCTACGTGTCACTGTGTTGTTATGTGGCAGTCATGTTGCTTACCATCAGGCACATGGCCTGCTCGTCTCGTCACTCTAAATTAAAAAAAAAAAATCTTAAACCTAAATTGGATATAAAACTTAACGTTTGTAGGCAACGGTTACTATGGCAATTCAGTATTAATATGTGTATGTGATCTATAGTTGAGGATTTTTCAGTATAAATGGTTCGGGGAGGGTAAAAAGTATAACGTAACCCTATCAGTTGACACCTTTTTGGGTAACTTTTTTTTAGTAGTTTACTGAAGTATTAATTGTAGACTGTGGACATATTGTGGACAATTCACACACAACACCATCTGACCCCAAACTAAGCAAAGCTTGTAATATGGCGGCCAAATAGCTGATATAATACTTATGTACTTATTATACATATAAACACTCAAACACAGTGCAAACATTTGAATTCATCACACAAATATTTGCTCTGGGTGGGAGTCATACCCACGACCGTCGGCTTCGCAGGGAGTGTTACTACCCACTAAGCTACGAGGCCAGTCTATTATTGAACGGTATATTTGATTTAATATCTAACAAAAGTTTAAGGTAATATCTGCGTTTCAGGTATGAGATCGAGGTCGCTTATATTCTGTCATTTTGTGTACATGTATTTTATATTATGCTCATACTCTTTACATAAACAAGAGAATGCGTGTATCTCACGCAGTGTAATAAAATGTTCATGATATCATTGTTCCTGATTTCATAGTTCTTTTAGTATATTCCTAAAATATGGCCCCGAGAAGTCACAATTCCTTATTCACATGCCTTCAAAAGAGGTCTTTATGAAGGTTAATGACTCCTACCGCTCAGGATTTATGACCGAGAAGCTTCGAGAGGATACTAAAGGCTTTATATTCACAACGATAAAATATAACAACAGTGGGTATAAACCGATATTTTTCATAGTTGATGGCAGCTAGATGTGAAATGTCCTTGTTTTGTCAATACAGCGCTTATATGACGATATATTTAAATATATGAATTAACCATGTGTTAATATAAGATAAATAATAATTATGTAAATACAAAACTAGACTTCCAGAGTTGATCGGATATAAAATATATAAGTACAAAAATAATTAGAAGAGAGACCTGATTCTAATATAGTTAATATACTATAGCATGAACAATCGATTGAAAACAATACACGTTTATACAACTAAAAACTAAAACTAAATTTTTACAACTAAAGGGACGAGCAAGACATGCAGGCGCATGTCTTGCTCATATGGTATGACGTATGCTAGGATGGTAAACACACGTATCCGTTACATCACAGTATGACAGCTATTTTAACACGAATAAACCAAATTACTAATCCGAAAATTGTTTGGCAGTAGAATAACTGGCAAAGGTATGCTACTTTTTCCCCATGTGAACTCTATATAAACCAAGAAAAATAACTATATAAAAATGTGTTAAGCTGTGTTGTGATTATTTTGATCCTATGTGAAACGAATTTTCAATTAAACGTAATCCACGAAAGACTAACATTTATTATATTGTTTTTATGTCCTGTAACATACTTAATCATTTAATTGTAATGTTTGTAAAACATTCTGTTCCACTATGACTGCTGCAAAATATCCTATTTCGATCGTCTTCTAAGCCAGTCCCGATTTCGCAGGCATCTCGCAAGTGTGACGTAAGTCAACCGCCGTGTCTAAAAGTTTGGTGAAACTTCGATTATATTGGGCTTAAAACCGCTCTACCTTGAAATATGGGCGATACCTTTCCGTCGGGTCGATGTTTCATTTAAATAACAAGATTCAAATACCCTCACAAGTTACTTAACTATTATTAAACTAGACGCGGAATTGTGGTCCTATCGTCTTTAACTAAGTTGTTGGTTATTCAAGGAAATCCTATTAGTTTGAGAATTCTAATACCTACTTTCTTCGTCCATTTTGTGTTAAGATATAAACTTAATTAATCCTCGCTGAATGTAATCCAAATGCTCCATAATGGAAATAGTCTGTAACGTTTTGAATCCTGTCAGTCCTATATTCAATTATAGTAGTTAAACAATGTATAATTCGTATTTAATATTATTCGTATAAATAACTTCGTTATCGAATACGGACATTGTAATTTGTAATCATGTTATGGTGGACTTTTTAACCCTGCTAAATATGACAATGAATAATACTCTTACATGTATTTCACGAATTCATAGACACAAGAAAAGAAACAGTAATGTATGCAGTGCCCTTGCCCCGTAGCAACTAGCAAGCTCTATGATGGATCGTTTCATAAATAAAACATCCACGCTTCTCTGTGGAGCTCGCGGAGCTCACGTGTCGTAATTTATTACTGAAGATAATGTTGTAATTTATGTTGAAGCTCACCTTCTTAGGTTTCCCGTTCTTTCGGAGCAGCTTGGCGCAGCATAGCCCCCTGGTGTCGGGCAGAGGCGCGGGCGGGCGGCGCGGCCAACACAGCCGCTGAGGACTGGCCGCCGCCGCCGCTTCGCTCCTAGTCTCTTCCTTATCTTCACACATTACCCCTACCTACCCTCTACCCTCGCACAACCTTACCGAATTCACAACCAAGATATCGATGTTTTACGACACCCCTTACCATTGTTTTCCCCGATAAAACTACTCTCGCTAAATATCTGGCTAATAAATTTTAGAAAATAGCGACTTTGCTGAATAGCTTTGTAAAAATAAATGCGGTGCTATGTTAAGTTCGATATTTTTGTACTATTCTGAAGTTGAAGCGTAGAAGCCGCTGAAGCTACGTTATTTCTAAGTTGAGCTGTTGCAACGTCCGATTTAGCATCTGAAACAATAAAACAGTTAGATAAAGCTCAGTGCTTTTTAAATTTCGACTGAGAATTCTTTGATGGAACTCTTTTAAAAGTAAACAGTATGTTAGATGGTAAACAACATGCCTGCCCATAAGGTATTGCAACACGAGGAGTCCAAATTATTACCTAACGTTGCACTGCGCTCGTCACTCAGATGACACATGATTTATCTCTATGCCCTGTAATTTCTCTGATAACATTGCCTTTCAAACCGGAACACAGTGATATATGCACAATTTATAGTGATATGTGCCGTACCGCGACGGCCTAGTGGCGAGAGAGTGTGATTCTCAATCTTCAAATCGTTGGTTCGAATCCTGTCCATATGTATGTGTCTGAGTATGTATTTTTACAAATGAAGCTGTACAAAATTGTCATAATAACTGGCTTAAATGGTGCAGGAAAACATCGCCAGGAAACTAGCATGTTCCAAAAATACGTATTTCGATGACATGTTTGTGTCATTCGCAACCCGTACTTCTTGTCTCCTTGAGACAAGTCTCCGAGTCCTTTCACTTGAAACAAATTTGGCTGTTTACCCAAATAATATTATTATATGCACCGAATAGGTATAAAAAGCTCAATTTAAACTCAGCAGGTTTAATCGACATTGAAAAACAAACTGAAATAAAGTTTGTAAACTAAACTAGTTTGTAGTTAGGTACCTACTAGTTTACTAACGAAAGTTTTCAATCGGTGCGTTCTACCGGTCACCTACGGTGTCGAAAGGTCAAAACGTGGACCCTGGCGGTTAAGACTACACACTAGTTTGAAGTGTTATAGCGTGCTATGGAAGGAGCTATCTGTGATCGGAGTTTCTCTGAGGCATCGTATGTAGATGTACGAAACGAAATCATTTGTCAACGGAACAGGTCTATCAACATAGCTTTACGTAATAGTAAATTGAAGTTGCAGTGGGCTCGTCATATCTGTTGTGTAGGACCGATAACAGTGGAATAGACGGACCTAGAGTGGAGAGCGCGAATCGGCAAACGTAGCGTAGGACTCCCTGAAACTCGTTGAATTGACGATATACGGAAAGAAACAGGCAGTTGCGGGAGAAGAAAGGCCGAGGATAGGGCTGAGGAGCAAATCATGGCAGAAATCTATATCCAGCAATGGATTTGGATAAGCTGATTGTTCGTTCTATCATGTAACAGGAAGTTTAAAATAGTCCAACTGGTAAGTAGTTCTCGAAACCACTAAAGTATAAAAACCGTGAATGTTTAAACACAAAACCATTAATGGCTTTATATTTTAGTGAAGATGGAAGACAAAAAAAGTAAAGTAGCCAAGTGCGAGTCGGACTCGCCCATGAAGGGTTCCGTAGCAGCAAGTAACATAATACATAAGTTCTTGTAGTTCGTTGTAACATTAATCGAAGTTTTAATAATAGTGAATTTATGACGTACTTAAAAAAAGTAATAACCAGATCGAGTTCAAACTAATTTTCAGTGGAAGCTTGCATGGTAATGTATATCATATATTTTTTTTAATTTTATCAATCTCTTATCTTAGTTACATACATTTTACCACTTTGGAAGTGTCTCTCGCGCAAATTAAGATTAGAAAAAAAGAATATTAGAAACGAAGAAAAAAAAGATATCATTTTTGAAGTCCTATCTATAAAAATCCCACAAGTTTAAAAAAATTTGAGTTTCAGTTCTAAGGATGGGGCACCCCCAAAATTTCTTGTTTTTTTAATATTTTTGTATAAAAATCTGAATGAAGTTCACAAAATACATCTACTTAACAAGTTTCTACAGTATAGTACTTATAGTTTCGGAAAAAAGTGACTGTGACATACGGACGGACAGACAGACAGACAGACATGACGAATCTATGAGGGTTCCGTTTTTACGTTTTCCGGAACCTTAAAAATGAGTAGAATGTTTTTAAAGCATATCTTCTCCTCCTCTTTTGAACTCGATGAATGATACATTCTATTTAGTAGGTACTGGTATTTATTCGGAAAAAATAACTGTAGGGATCCGTAATGGGTTCTAAGTTATAAAATAATGCATGTTATAATGAAAATATTCATTCGATATCGATGTTACAAGTTACTATCCGTTACAACAGTCTCCGATTTCTCACTATATTGCAAAGCCGTAAAAATATGTATTTAATAACATAATTTAAGTGAATCACTGTCAATTAAAGTCTCACTCTAATTTACTGTACAAATGAACTTAGCAAATTCACAAACAAGCGCGCGTTTATTGCGGCTCTTCCAAAATGAACTTACGCTAATTTCCATGTAATTTGTGTTCGCGCCAGGATTTGCCCTCGTAAAGTAAAAAAGCCGCCACGGAGGTCGGGAAAGTATATTTGCCTGGAAAGTTTCACCATTTTTAAGTTAAAAATAGAATTATACTGGTCAGTAGCTAAAATAGTACTATCACGAAATTATAATGTTTTTACAGGCTTCAAAAAAGAAAGGAGAACGTTCTCAATTCAGTTGTATGTCTTTTATACAGGTTTGCTACGCGATAGCGTCGCCAATCGTGAATATATTTTGATGGTTCGTTTTTTAAGTAGATCATACTTCAGAGATGGTCCCATCTAGACACACGGTAGTGTAGCAAGACAAGTTCAAGTAAACTCATTTCACATTTATGTTTTTGACGGGATATAAGTTTTATCGAAATAAATGTGTGTTTAGGGTTCCGTATCCACATGACAAGAAACGGGACCCTTTTAGATTCGTCATGTCTGTCTGTCCGTATGTCACATCCACTTTTCTCCTAAACTATAAGAACTATACTATTGAAACTTGGTAAGGAGATGTATTCTGTGAACCGCATTAAGATTTTCAAACAAAAAAAAGAAAAAAGACAATAAATTTTCGGGTTGTCCCATAATTAGAACTGAAACTCCAAAAAATGTTTTCCATCAAAACCATACGTGTGGGTGCTATATGTATAGGTCTTCAAAAATTATGTTGAGGTTTCTAACAATTTTTTTTTTCTAAACTGAATAGTTTTCGCAATAGACTCTTCCAAAGTGGTAAAATGTGTACCCGACCCCTCCTGTAACTTCTAAAATGAGATAATGACAAAACTAAAAAAAAATATGATTTAGCCATATTACCATGTAAACTTTCAACGAAAATTGGTTTGAATGAGATCTAGTGAGTAGTTTTATTTGAATACGTTATAAATTCACTCTTGTTAAAACACTGATTAAAGTAACAACGAACTACAAGAAGTTTTATATTTTGTTACTTGCTGCTACAGAAGCCTTCATAGGCGACTCCGACTCGCACTTGACCACGTTTATTTGAAATGAGAACAAAAAACAAAAATTTACATTCATGAATTTAGACGATATCTGAAACTGAATTTCATTTTAATTTGAAGTTGGTTTTAGTTTATTTGGTGAAAATAGATTATAAGTAGGTATACAAACTTATGGCGCAGAGATCAACAAGCATAACAGCTATTGGCATGGGTACACTAAATGATAACAAGGGTATATTACAAAGTAAGCTCAATTGCTGACAGAAAAAAATGAATTTGTATTTACACCTGTTGTTTTTTTAACAAATATTTTTATGGAACTTTTATGACATCATGACACATGGCGGTCTTATCATGTATGTATGTAGATAAGATGTACTAAAAAGGCGTTACATGCTATTTTACAGTATACAGTATTCGAGGATCGTTTGAGGTATACCACGTAACTGACTGGTCTGTGGCTGTCTGACTAAAAAAAAATGCTGATTAGAGTCATTACATAACTAAAACCAGATATCTACCCACACGTTTCTATCGCGTCCCCACGTAAAAGCAACCCGGATAATGAATGCACCAACTTGCTCGACATAATTACGTTGGCTCATTGAATTCTTTGCAACTCTTCAGGCACTTGTTCAAATTCTTCTGCGATGTTTTATTGACTTGAAACAAAATGCAGGGGCCGGAATATCAGGGCGTACCTTTTGCGCTATTTTCTCAAATTAATTGAAACTGTTTTTTGAAATAGCAATACGCATTTCCGGTTCTGTGTTGTCTTAATACCCATTTTTGCATTGAATATTTATGTATTATTTTTAATCGACTTATTTGTTTTTAACGATTTGACTTTGATTGAACAAAGAAGAAACTTCAAAAATGGAATTCTGATAAAAAATAAAGGTTCTCGAATCGACGGAATTTTGTGGTATCTCAGAATTGAATAGGGCACAGATTAAATAGCCTGTGGATCAGCGATGACACGAATTTTGCCTACATTCACGACTCACCAGCGGGGGTGCAGGACGACATAAAATGCCGCGCTGTGATTAGCCGAATTGTTTAATTTTTAAGAGTAGTTTTTTTTAAATTATGAGGAAAACTTCCTAGCAACACTACACTGCATACCTAAGAAACTGCGAATACTATACCTACACATCTTACTCCCAATTAAGAAAAAGATCTAAAATGAATTCCTGTAACAATTTGGTTTCCTATTTGAAATTAAAAAAGTTGGATATTATTATAGTTATTAAACATTTCCGTATAATCGCATTACTGGTTTGATTTTTAAAATAAAGCTGTTTATTTTGGTTTCTCGTTTTTCAGCAACGATTTTTTGTTTAGTGAGGTAATTTCCTTGTAATTTTCTTTCGCCAAGGTTTTCCTTCAAAAAGTAAAAAAGCCATACCCACTGTCGGAAAAAGAAATTTACGTACGTGATACAAGTTATTAGCGTACTTATATATTTTTGGGACACGATATTTCAAGTCTCAATATATTTTATCTTTAGATGAAAATTACCATATTGGCTTGTAGGCGAGCAGCCTACCATAAGGTAAGGTTCCCACAGCTGGGATTCGATGACTGTTCTAAAGATTATAATATATATTTTAATGTTGTGGGAATTAATGAATAACCGATTACATTTTACGCAACATATAATTCCTTTTTTAAAAAATTAGGCCACGAATATAAAGTCAGAAATGTTTTCAGCGTGTTACGGCTACTCAGTACTTAAAGAAACTAGGGCGCATAAAGTTGCCTAATGCTAAAAGTTTACTCAGCTACGTAATAGAAATTTCTTCCTCCACGAGGCTTTGATACCTATTTACAATGTGAAAAAGTGCGAAAACCCGAAACTTTCTTTTGTGAAAAGAACTCACGTTTTAAATATTGAACGTTAAATATCACGTTTCCAAAAAACAAATGAACAGTACAGCTGTAGTGGGAGGACTCTTTGGAGTGTTTCCCTAAAGAATTTTGACAGTTATTTTACTGTCAATTAATAATTTAAATTGGAATTATTTATGTGATCCGTTTTGAAAGGTTATGTTTCTAGATCAAGAAAATAAATTAAAAGCGTTTAATTATTCTACAATAATTAAAGGCTTTTAATTTTTTTTCATAGTGATCAGAGCAGTAGTGATCATACTATCACTATAATAATAATAATAATAATAATAAATTTATTTCATGACCCAATAATGTACATTAATACTTAAATAAACTAAACCATCATCATTTGTATCTTAATTTAAATAACTGATTACAATTCTAATTACAAAATTAATATTAATATTAAGCATGACGGCACTAGCCAAAGCTTGGTTAGTTTACAATAGTAATAATAACTCATAAGTTACCAAATAATGTAAATTATAACATAAGTAATTAAAACGCTAATTACAAAGATAAACATTTCAAATCAAATTAAAATTAAGCATGCATTCAGATTATATAATTTACACAAATTAATAATTCATTTTTGTTTTCCTAAAAATGACAGTATTTATTTGTCTCCAAAGGCACCTGAACTAGCTGGAAGCTGTATTTCAGGTACCAGTGGCCTCCCCAAATTGTACATTTTTTTCTTTGCTTAAAAATTGGAATTAATTAAATCAAATTAAATGAAATGTAAAAAAAAAACATTAAAAATTACAAACAAGAAATAAATAAAAACGTGAATGAAAAAAAAAAATACACAAGCTCAGACAATTTTATGAATGTGTAAGTGTACAAGAGAGGGTGTGTTTGTGTGTGTGAATATAAGTGTGAGGGTGTGAGTCATGATGTGAGGGAGTGTGTGTGTGGGTGTCTGAGAGTGTGTGCGTATGTGCATGAGAGGGTGTGTGAATTTGACTGAGCATTGAGAGTGTGAGGGTGTATGAGAGTGTCTGTGAGGTTGGGTGTGAGGGTGGGTGTGTATGTCTATGTGTTTATATAATATACGTATAAACGTATATGTGCGCAAATGTATCAATGTTGTGAAGATTAATATATAATTTTTATTAACGTGTGGGTGGTTATATCACTAGGACCTATAGTAGGGTTAAGTATGCTGTACCTCATGTTTTGTAAAGGAACCTGAAAAAAAAAAACACCTTTCAATACTTCAACAGTAGAAACTCTCCAACAAGTCTTCAATTTGACCATAGTCAGAGCATTGTAGCCAAGTAAAAACGATACGTTTCAGTTTTCTGTCCGTAAATCTCTCTACCCTGCTATGTCTATTAATTTCCTCATACAATTTAGCAGCAATCACCTTGTATTGCTTCTGGGCAAACCTAGTTGTGACCAATGGGGCAAAGTAAGTGCGTCTTCTTGTGCTAATGTCCAATTTAGCGAGGTCCACATTCTTATGGTACCTACGAATGCTTTCGAAAATGAAAAGTTTTCGCACAGATAGTACGTCAGACCTGTCATAAACGTTCTTAGTGGGGTGCCGGAAAGGCAGATACATCATCACTTTTAGCAGTGAGCGCTGAGCTCGTTCCAATGTTATTAAATGAGTTTTATCGGCGCTACCCCACACGCATATGCAGTATCTGATTATACATTCGCATAAAGCTTTATACGTTTGGACAATCAATTTGACATCTGCAACACTTCGCAGATTTTTAAACACATAAATTAGTTTTCTTACCCTAGAAGCCAGGGAATCAATATGAACGTCCCATGATAGTTTCTGGTCAACTAGAACACCGAGATATTTCATGAATGAAACTCTAGCCAGGATAGAACAACTACACATCCCCAAGATGTTACCAAGTAATCTTCGATTACATGGATAAGTGTGAATTTTGATTTCAAAATTACTTTCCGGTCCGCCTGAAGTTCTCTTACTAAAGCAAATATACTTAGTTTTTGTCGTGTTCAGTGTTAAAAGATTGTCCTCAAGCCACCTGGTCACAAAAGAAAGATACGATTCCGCCAGTTTCCTAACCTCAGACCACGTCTTCCCACTACACAAAAGTACAGTGTCATCCGCGAACATGATCAAATCTAGTCCCGATAATTTCATGCAGCACAGTTTATTTATATAAATGAGAAAAAGCAGCGGTCCTAGCGTGCTTCCCTGTGGCACACCAAAGGTACAACCAGATCTGTCACTCTCATGCTTTTCAACCCTAACCCTTTGAGTTCTGTTTGTGAGATAGTCGGCGAACCACTGTAGCGGAATTCCTCTAATACCCACATTTTCCATTCTAGCCAGAAGTATAGGGATCGAGACCGTGTCAAAAGCCTTTTGCAAATCTAAAAACACTGCAACACACTTCTGTTTCCTATCCATATAGGATGTGACTAGTGATGTTAGTGTCAGTACAGCATCTTCAGTTGATTTGCCTTCTCTAAAGCCATACTGGTTGTCACTGAGAAGATTGTGCTTTTCAAGGTAAGACATGACTCTCTTTTTCACCAACTTTTCCAGAACTTTAGAAAGAGTAGATAAAAGGGAAATAGGTCTATAATTTGACGGACTTGATTTATCACCAGATTTATAGACTGGACAAACCACTGCTTCCTTAAGTGTAGCCGGAAAAGAACCAGTTTCCAGACTAAGGTTACAAATATGTGCGATCGGCACAGCCAGATATGTTATATACCTTTTAAGAATATCAGATGTGATTTTATCACATCCGGGTGCACTATGTGATTTTAGTTCGAAGACAATTCTTTTGACTTCGTAGGGATCAGTAGGAACAAACGACAAAGAGTTGATAGGTGCAGTGGCATCCCTGGCCTGAGCAGCCAATTCATTTTCACTTTTTTTCATTTTGTTCAAGGTATTGTCCGCTAGCATGCCGCCCACAGAAGTGAAGAAGGAATTGACTACGTTTAATGACTCCCTAGGGTTATCAGAACTTTGAAGAAGGTCTTTTGATTGAGATTTAGTTTGTTTTAGTTCACAAACCTCTTTAACTATATTCCAGGTTTCCTTTATATTATTTTTACTGTCATTAAATTTATTTTTATAATATTCACTCTTAAGATATCTAATAATTTTGTTGCAAACATTTCTATATTTTCTATAATTCTCTTTAGTGGTTAAGTTATTAGAATCCATTTTAACTTTTTGATGTAACCTATCCCTTTTTCTGATACACTTCACAACGCTTTTAGTTATCCATGGTTTTAATGGTTTGTTTCTTTTAGGTAATCTTTTAGTTTCAGTATTGCACCTTATAATCTCTGTCAGTTTTGTTACAAACAATTTAGTTGCCAAGTTAGCATTATCAGATTCAAAAACATCCTGCCAAGTCTGACAAGCCAGCGCGTCGTTTAGGCCCTTGTGATTCAATATTGCTCTTTCATGTGTGATGTTATTTTTTTTTAATTTAGCATTGTCAATGTGTAAAAGAATCGTGGAGTGATCTGTAATTGTCTGCTCAAATACAGCCGTTTGCCACAAACCCAAAGATTTCACCATAAAGTGGTCAAGGCAAGACTCGTTGCGGGTGGGACGTGTAACACCTGGTATAAGACCATGGTGAGCCATCATATTCAGGTAAACCTGGACCGATCCAGAAGGGCTGCTTGCCAAAGTGTTGATGTTGACGTCACCCGTTAAAATAACATTCTTCTGTGTTAAACCACTAAGTATCTCATCTAGAGAGTTGAGATATTTAATTTCATTATGAAAACTAGGGGGACGGTACGTACATAAAATGGTGTAGTCTGGTGAAATATTCAAAATAAGACAGTTACCCTCTAAACATGAAGGCTCATACGCCGATACTTCAAGTTCTCGCCTAACATACGCTACTACTCCGTCATTTTGGTTTATAAAGTTTTGAGACCAGAACATATTATAGCCATCTAGGTTTGGCGGAACATTATGTGCACTTGTCCAACATTCCGTCATCACATAAACATCTGCCGCTACATCGCAGCCTGACATGAATGCGACAAAACAGTCAAAGTTGCAGTTAATACTCCTAATGTTAGTTGTAACCACTATAAGGGAAGAATCGTTTGGTGTGTTATATTTTAGAGTACTTAGACAGTCACGTGAGTCATTAATTAAGTGGCACTCCACCTTTGTTGACTTTTCAAGTTCATCACTAATAAAAGCGTTACTATTCATACTTAGATATGATATATGTTACAAGTGCCAAAACAATCACATTTACCCGGGTTTTAAAACGATGTGTGTAAAAAACAACCAAAATACAAACAAAGACAGAAACATTAGGCATATTCGAGAGTACTTTGATATTTAAATAAACCGCAATATAACTATTTAGCTTTAGTAGTTGCACATGCAATTTTTTAATTGCAAGTGATTTCAGTTCATCGTAACGTAATGTAGAAAAATAAAAACAAAAATCCAATGCAGAACAACATTCATAGTGAATAAGGCGCATTGAGTGTGTTAAATAGTTCAATCTGTTAGGCACTTGACGGGCTACACACAGTGAGCAGATTTTGAATACATACAATGCAAACATAGTGCCATAGGACAGTGTGTAATTGGAACAATAGCTGTTCCAAAATGGCAACTGCGTGGTTGGAAGACACCAACAGCTTGTAAAACTCGCACTATTATCTAGTAACGTAGGACAGTTCACTGAAAACCCCAAATATGCACCTCTATATTTCACAGCCACTGAAGGATAGCTTAATAACAAACCAATTACATTCAAACATAAGGGTCCGATATACAGAGCATTTCGATTAGGGAAATACTGAGCAGCGTGTTGTGTGCATAAAATTTCATAGGTAATGAGATGTGAGTAGTATTTCAGCCATACAGGTATAGTATCCAGTATAGGTGTATCGAGCAGTTGATTGATTGATTGATTGATAAACGTGCAGTTAGAGTACGCATGTATCAGTTTATTCCAGGAAAAAGCAATACCGCACAAAAAGTCAACACAATGGCAGACACACAAAAATAACAAATAAAGGTGCCCTGGAAAGTTGTTTATCATATAGCATGTAGATTTCTTCACGACGTTTTCAAACACCGTCAAAGTCAATGGCAATAACCCACTCGAAAAATAACACCCGAAAAAGCACCCCGCACCGCAGGTGGGGTTCGAACCTGCGACCTCTCGCTCTCGCAATAGGACGCTTTCGCCACTGTGCCAACCCAGCGCGCGGTGATTAAATTGCAAATGATAAGCTTGAAATTCGAATATGTAATTCACTGATAAATATCTGTTCATATATTCTATCATCTCACTGTGTAAGCTGCAAGTGGGGTGTGATATCACACAATACGATGTACACCTTTTTATACCCAATTTAATGGATTTGAACTGCAATTGCACGGGTCGATTCATTATACGAGTATATCTCAATAAGATTGCAGAAGAATTATGATTATGTTTCAGACCTTGCCTGTAGGGTGAAACCAATAGACAGAAAAGTCCATGGCGGCCAATGCAGCGCAAGTAAACCATCGAGTACATCATATTATTATGCCCAAGCAGGGCAATCGCATCATTTGTAATCAGATTACAAAGTATGTACAAAACAGAGATGACTGAAGTGTATCTATATCTTTTTGTATTTTTCTGTGAATATGTAGGGGAGAGCGGGGTTCAAAGTGCCGGGGGTAAGTTGTGCCAATGCGAATATCTCGAAAACCAAAAGAGATAGATATACGATTGTATTGTGTCGCGTGATGCCTAACAGTCGGACACACGTGGCTGCTATTTTATTTTCGTTAGCTGCGCGGACCGAGTGTGAGTGCATGTGACGGTCCTCCAGAGCTACGTAAGTAAATATTTTCGCTTCGATACTTTTTGGTCGCAAGCTAGCATTTTTCGCGCTTTTAATATGAAAGTTTTAGTAAAATGTTTGTTATTTATCCTTGTTTGTTATGGCGTATAATTTAAATGCTTTGAGCACAGTGATTTATATTTGTGAGACAAAATTTCACACTTTCATAAACGGGGTAAAATGTGCCGTTCATCTGGGGCTGCTTGTGCCGCGGCACAACCAACCCCTACGCAAATTTAAAAACCCTAAAGGGCTTACATATCTCAGAATCTTTTACCAAGGGCATCCCAGATGTAGTCATCAAGGGTGGACTTAATGACTGGGAGCCACAGTACTAACGCAAGTGGCATCCCACACCAGACATGTGCCATTTTTCCAGGGCACCAAAGTCATCCCGTCCAGTCTCTTACCATCTGACCTCCTTAGACCTGGTGGATCAAACCAAATTACTCCATTCAATGTCATCCAGCGAGACATTCAAAATTGACTCCACCTTTGATCGCAAAACTTCGTCAAATACCTGAAGATACCTCTTCAGGACAAAGCCAGGTTGGGGCAACCCGCAAGAGATATGTCAGCTTGGGGAGGGCAAAACACATGAAAAACACTACGAGCGCAACAGGAGCCGAAAGATCACAGAGATGCTCCCGAGCAGTAAGAAGAAGCCTCTTCTTACTGCTCGCTTCTTCTGAGAGGATATTGCTTCCGGTACTCCATCCAAGAAGATAAGAGAACCCAATAGAGAAAAATACCCATGAGGCCAGGCAATAACGGAGTGAACCGTTGGAAGGGAGCATGAGCTCCGACACTGCAAGGATAAAACTCACACTTAGTAGGATTCAGCTCTAGACTCAGTTAGCTCAGCCGAGGTATAACTGTATTTAGATCCTGGAAGACGTCTTCCACTGAACCTCTAAGAGTACCATCAGCCAAGTACCACAGGTTCAAGGATGATTGGAGTTCTAAAATAAATTTTATTGATGATAAAGGTGATTTGTTTTTTTTTTAATTATAATATACTTAAGTTTAATAACCAACTAAATTTTAAAAACTGTTATTTAATAGTAATATGTATTAAAATAAATATATTATCACAAAATTAATGTTTTTTAAACACTGAATTATTTATCGTTTCTGTAAAACACCTAGCATTATCAACGGCACAACTGACCTCAGCTACGGCACAACTTGCCCCAAAGTGGGGTGGGAAGTGCCTTGCCGCCGTTGTTTAAAAAATCATTTCTTCTTAAAAACTGTTAAAAATATGCAAGATCTGTTGGTAAATTCGAATAATAGACTAAATTTGGCTTAGGATGAACCACTACTTTCAGAAATAATACTTGTTTTATCCGAATGATATAAGGATTTGTCAAAATCGGCACTTTGAACCCCGCTCTCCCCTACGCGAATCATACGTAGATGGAGCAGACACCAATTTAGGATTAATATCGTACCGAATGTACAATTTACGATAAATGTAATATATGTACCCAACCATATGACAAACGTGCACCTCGGGTTTCAAATATATATAACTAAATGTCTGATTGTCAATCATATTTCCGCAGTTTATTCCGGGGGATGTGTATTTTATAGACAAGCACATAAGTGCAGTTAAATTTGTAAACTCGTATCTTACACTAATTAATACTCGTATTTGAGACCATTTAAACAACACTATTTGTTTTCTCCGACCTATGCTTGGTACACTGATATCAATGTTTTTCTCGTAGTTATTTGTGTAGGTATGTCGGTTCCCGCGTATTGTGTCCGAGCGATAGTATTCTTTACATAGATTCTTTACCTGAGGGGCAATAAAAAATAGGCCAACACAATGACGAAATGTGCATCTCGTTAGTTTGCGATAAACCTGATTGGGAACGGACGTGAATATATTCGCGTGTTTTACTTTATAAACTCTCAGTAATTGTGCATTGTCTAAAGTTGTATTGCGTATCAATAACTGACTAGATATGTTCACGCCAAATACTTCAGCCAGACCGCGTATTTCCAATCGCCGGCCAGGTGGATTTACGTATTCATTACCCGTGTTACTTGTAAGTGTATAATATGAGTGTGTATTGGATTTCGTGTTATAGTGGAATAATAGTAGTGATCGTTTGTGTGTATAAGTTATCAAGAGTGGATTGGTCCTGATGGTTTTGGACCGGCTTGTTTCACAGCCCGTAAAAACAGGCAATTTACCTATAATGCGACACAGGTATGTTATGTTTATTTGCTGTGATTTAAAGTTATTCACGTTACAATGTAGAATAATAAAATTAATAGCATAACGTGTGCATGTCAAGTTCACGCTAGCTACTTTGCTCGTGTAAGTTTTTATACGATACAATGTGATAATAACTGTTTGGTCGCTGTCATGCTCCACTTCAGCAATATCTGAACAATCCAATTTATAAAGTGCATAACCCCAAAACAATAGTAGACAATTACAATAAATCATGCACACGCTCCAATCAGCACGATAGGGTGTTTGTAAGCTGACAATAATTATCGATGAGATTGAAATTACAAAAATAGTTCTATAAAAGGTAAACATTAAAGTAGAAGGAGTCAGTCAAGTGGTTTTCTTTAGGTTTTCCAATTGGGCCTCAGTTTTGACAAGAATGTGTGGCATTCCTTCGGACTTCCGCAAGTAGATCAGCCCGTTTGTCGTCCAGCAGTACGCGAATTTTTCATTTTTTGCTAGTTTACGTGCTAAGTAGTATAGGTATCTCGCTTTAGGAGTAAGATATTCAGACAAAAACAGTGTCGACGAGGCTCCATCCAGCCCTATACTTTCTTTCTAATTTTAAGTCAGTTATATTTATTTATATTTAATCTTCATGTTCAAATACTACAGGTTGCTGTAATATTATAGATAAGTATGTTTCTTAAAAGTATCCATCTGCCTCAATTTATCACTCTACCTCAAAAAACCCATTTTAATTTTAAAAAATACTAATAAAATCACAAGTTGGTCAGTGTTCCCAGGTGGTAGCTGTCTCTTAGACTCAGTTTTTTGTATTTATTTATTGAAGTGAAAACTTCTTTTGGCGCACTACAAACGTCACGCTCGGGAATGATAATACATTTTGGGGTGACCTCGGGACGATGGCCATCGGGCATCTAGAAATGCGTCAGCATTTCCCATGGCCATGACCACACTCTCCAGTTTCACTCACGTAGTTTCCGAAGTGAGCTATCAAATTCTAATTTTTTAAAAATGTATTAGAATTTTCTTAGACTACAGGCCCGTGAACAAAAGTTACGGGTCAAATGAACCACCAGGAGACCTATGCAGGATGATAGAAGAGTGTAAAGTTTTAAGATTCAGCACTATGCCGTCACTTGTAAGCTGTCCAACTGAGTGTGATTGAAGAGGGGGGGTTGCAACCCTCTAGCATTTCTCCTTGTCGCATGATTTTTGTACGGCATGGCGAAATAATGGATTAGAAGTGGTATTAAAACTGTATGGAACCAATGCCGTACTTAATCAAATGACCAAATTTACTCTGTAAATTACTCGTACTCTGTAAATTTTTCCGGCAAACTAATAATTAAAAAGTTAAAATTTATAATTTTTATAGTTTCAATACCTCTTTTAAGCTATTAGTACCTGGGTGACCGAGCTTTGCTCGGTTTAAATACTAAATATGCTTAGATACCTACAGATAAAAGACTCCAAGAAAAAGATTTTCTTAAAAAAACTAATTGAAAAATAAAGTAGCCAAGTGCGAGTTGGACTCGCCCATGAAGGGTTCCGTTCCAGCAAGTAACATAATATACATAGTACACATAGTTCTTGTAGTTCGTTGTAACTTTGATCGTAGTTTTAATAATAGTGTATTTATGACGTACTAAAAAAAACTATTCATCAGATCGAGTTCAAACTAATTTTCGTTGGTAGTTTTTATGGTAATGTACATCATATATTTTTTTTAGTTTTTTCATTCTCTTACTTTAGAAGTTAGAGGGGGGGGGACACACATTTTACCACTTTGGAAGCGTCTCTCGCGCAAGTTATTCAGTGTAGACAAAAATTATATTAGAAACCTCAACATCATTTTTTAAGACCTATCGATAGACACCCCACACGTGTAGGTTTGATGAAAAAAAAATTTTTGGGCTTCAGTTCTCAGTATGGGGGGCACCCCTAATTTTTGTTTTTTTAAAAAACTTTTGTAAAAATCTTAATGCGGTTCACAGATTACATCTACTTACCAAGTTTCAACAGTGTAGTTCTCATAGTTTCGGCAAAAAGTGGCTGTGACATACGGACGGACAGACAGACAGACAGACAGACAGACATGACGAATCTATAAGGGTTCCGTTTTTACGTTTTACGGAACCCTAAAAAAAGAGAACCCGTCTGGATTCGAACCCGGAGCTACTAATTCGTGACCGCTATGAGCGCCCGACTTCCCGTCTGAGCTAATTATGCTGTCGCGTCACGCGGCGAAATTTACCTTCGCATTCTAACGTCTCATGTGACAGTTTTTCATTGTCTAAAAACGCGCATAATATGCGGTTTTTTTTAAATAAAACCTAGTTAGATCGATTTATCGTCCCCGAAATCCCCTGCATACATAATTTCATGAAAATCCATCGAGCCGTTTCCGAGATTCTATATATATATACATATTTATATAGGTACAAGAATTGCTCGTTTAAAGGTATAAGATTCCGCAACGCAGTACAAAAATTATGCGACAAGGAGAAATGATCGAGAATTGCAACCCCCCCTCTTCAATTGCACTCAGTTGGACAGCTTACAAGTGACGGCATAGTGCTGAATCTTATTACTTTATACCCTTCTATCATCCTACATAGGTCTCCTGGTGGTTCATTTACTACGTAAATTTTGTTCACGGGCCTGTGGTCTATCTCTGTTTATATAAAATACTAGATTACCAAAGCGTTCGTTAATCAGTGCACCGGAATGTTTAACATCCGTAACAGTAACTGTGGATGTAATGTGTGCCGGTAAGCAAGCACAGTCCACACCGACCGCGATTCACGATTCACTCCGACAGCTAATATCCCATTCTGTTTGTCTTTCGAGGCAATAAAATGACTTTTATGCAAATCATACGAATTCTATACATTTTTGATGAGCCACCCCAAACCGGAGCATTTGCGGTGTTTAATTAATATATTTTTCCATCAAAACTTTGTAATTCAGGAAATCGCGGATTTATTTATCTCGAGAGATTAACGTTTGGTTTTTAAGAGCTTCATTAAAATTCCGCTGGATTAACTCCTATTTTTGTTACTGTAATCTTTTGTAAATGAATAACAAATGTCTTCAAGGTTTTTATTGCCGTCAGGGAAAAACGAACATCTTGCAATGTCTAAACAAATACAAGACTTGTAATAAATTAAAATATTAGAGTTCTTTGCTCAAGTAAGCGCTTATTGTTCAAACAAAACTACCCTTTTATAGAAGCCCTTCCGTCAAAGTTAAGCTGAAGTTTTTTAACGATCACTAAACTCAAGTATTCTACTACAGCTCGATTGAAGTTTGTTGACATGAGACCTAAAGAGATTTTTCTCCATTTTCCTCTATTCACGTTTCACTTTGTCCGTCGCGTATTATGGTTTTATTATAAAAATCAAGCGTTCCCCACAACACCGCAAGTGGGTTTTTTTCATCATAAACGCCAGTTACGCTCCGTTCGCCGCTTTTATAAAAACAAGCGTTTAGCTTCATGCAGCGATAAGTGCATGAAGCTAAAACGTTTTATAAATCAGCTCATGTTTCCCGCAAGTGAACGGTCTCTACTAAAGCGCTTTACATTCTCGACTTCAAGTGCATCTTGTTATGAGACGAGGTACTCGCGGTAAACGCTTTTCATTATAAAAATTAGCGTTTCCCCACAAAATGTTGAGAGTGCTTCAACGTCAGTAAGGCAGGATGAACTTCAAGGATGTTGGTAAGTCATTATAGAAGTTTTCTTACTTGAATATAATGGCCAATTATAATTCAACTTTGATGTTTGTGCGCAAATAGTCTTTTCAATACGTTATATTATGGGCCAACGAACGCAGATAATTGTGTGTATTGATTTTATTTTTATTCAAGAGAAAACATTTTGTTTTCAATAACAAACCAAACTAGAAATGTGCTATGAAATTTGCTATTCAATTCAACAAATACTTGTATTTGACTACATGATCTTGTGTAATAAAAAGTTTATTGGTAAAGTCGCAGTCAAAAACGACAGTTAAACGAAGAACAAAGTCTGCAAAGTAGGCTTACATATTATTTAAGAACGAGGATATTTTACTTCGGAAAGCTTTCATAAAAAATTCTTACCTAAAGCATAAATAAGAAGCGCGGTGCGTTTGTTCACTCACAATGTTTCTCGAAATATTATGGTACCGCAAAAGTTCGTCGAAAGTTTACCGGTAGCGGCGTAGCGCGCCGTAGCCGTTACGTAGCGGCCGCCCTCGCCGCCGTGAGCGCGCGACTGACGCCCGGCGCCTTATATTGAAGGCCTTATATTCTCTCCGCCCACCTTATAGCCAAAGAGCTACCGGCCAAATTTGCTACAACCATTCAATCGATTCATCTCTCACAATACCAGAATCTTTCGACCCGATAATAGATACGCTTATTAAAAATTCGCTCTAGCTCATTTTCGAAAAGGTTCTGTCATGAAGTATTAATAATCACTTAAAACAAGCAAACAGCCGATTTAAAACAAACAAAACGCCCAAAATTATCCTTAGATCCTATTATGATTAAATTTAAGTTTTAATTGCTTTCTAACTTCAAACACAAATAGAAAACGGGTAATATTACCCGTTATAGACGAGGGAGTTAAAGTGCTGTTTACTTATCAAATCAAGGCAAATAAATTAAATTCATATTCGAATTTGCACAAGATTTAATATATTTAAATCGACATATACTCACTTGAGATGTCAGGAACTTTATAAAATTACGTGAATAAAAGTAATACTATAGGTGTCGAGCGCAGTGGAGTGCTGGTGTATTTATGGACTCTTCGTATTCAATCAGCTGCGTAAAACTATGCTGTTATGAGCAATACGATCAGTGTTGCGTAGCACCAGGATTTTTATAACATGCACAAAGTCTCATAAAGAAAATTCAATTCTATAAAGTGACATGAAATCATCCAATAAAACGTGTACCTATCACGTATTCTTATTACTAATTTATTAACGTGTACCATCTCCGTTTAACGGTTATGGATTTGCACTTCTTACCGAGGAGAAATCAATTCAATCTCGACTTGAAAACACCAAGATTGTAATCTGGAGAAAAACCAACTAAGGCAACGCATTCGACATACTATACCATAAAATATACTAGTAGTAGGTATTAGTGTTGTCTTAATCGATAAATCGAACAGTAATTCTACTTTTTTCGTTACTACTCCTTCCCGCCCAGACTAACCTCTACCCCGTCTACGCTACGACGCCGTTTTAATTCAATGGCGGAGTCGTGCAGTTTTTATTTATACGGATGGCTATACTCGTTCCCTTCGGTCGTACTTCCGCATTTTTAGGGAGGACTTGAGAAGATGCCTTTGTTTATATTAACATACTTACGGGTTCACAAATCTCTTCTGTTTGTGTTTTTCAGTGCATGTGTGCTGATGGCGGATCGGGAGCCCGTATCGTTTCGCGAATTATATTGTTCGCGACTGATTTTGTTTGGGTTCCGTTTTAGATAAAGAATGGATTACTTTACTTTATTTTACAGATTGGGTGTGTCTCTTCGATGTTAACTTAGAACTGCAATACTTTATTGTGTGTATGAATTGGAACGAGATTGGATTCTCAATCCAAAAATAAATAAAAACAAGAATCAAACAATTTTTTTTGGTTTGAACCGACATGAACCCTTCATGTGCTTTATGTTAACAATCGTTGCTTAAGCGAAGCTCTCTGTTGTAAGACGGATTGTGACATGTATACGTCTAAACACGTTATAATGTTGATACTAGCCTGTTCGGAATTTAAATTACGCGAAATTTACAATAGAAATGAAGCTTCCAATGAAGCTCAATACCTAAAAAAATTAAAATACGGATGCCACCCCACCATTTTTGTGTCGCGATCGTCCGACGCCATTTTGCCCCACGACAAAGATTTTTTTTTAAGCCAGATGATGTGAAAATGTATTTTATTGTAATTTATTAAAAAAAATATCGTGAATGTGCTAAAAATAATATTATTTAAGAGACGAGACGTACTTCTTAGCATTCCATGGATTCACCGTGCGGGTGCCGGGTCCATCGTGTGGCAGAGAGAGAAATCTCGAATAGACCCCAAGACTTGTGACTCGGGCTGTAGGTTTAAAAGGGGCCCCTTACATTGACGTACGTCAACACTCACCTTCACTACTCGTATTTCTCTCCCTGCCCAGCCAAATCCGATATGATCCTACTAGCTTTAGATACTCGTTCTAGTATAGAACTTACTGCACTTCTGGACAATCCAAGGTCTTTAAGCAGGTTATAGAGAGATTTTGCTGGTATACCTCTCGCTCCTACTTCTACAGCGTATAAATTAACTACATAGCCATTTTTTGTTAATTCATTTTGTAGGTCGTAATACTTATTTTGTTTCATCACGTGGTCTTTAGGTATATTAGTTTCCCACGGTACGGTAAGTTCTACCAGGACTATGCGTTTCGTAGCCCTAGAAAAAAGGAAAATGTCCGGTCTGGATGACGAAACACCCACATCCTCTGGGATTTTGTAGTGCTTTTCATACGTGTCCATTAAAATTGTCCAATCAGGTGCTGAACCCAGGATTGAGTAAGGCTTGTTCTTGGAGTTTGAAGTTGAGCCCTCTTTTACAAAGTTAATTTGTCTTTTGTTCATCGTCAATCCCTTTTGGGCTCTAGCTACCGAAAGGCTTACGGCTTCACGTATGATTTCAAGTACTCTGTCATGGCGCTGTGAGTAATGACCCCTATTAAGGAGCACCTTGCATCCCACCAATATGTGCCTTGCTGTACATATCGCCTCACCACAAGTATAGCAACATTTTTCAGAGGCTTTTCCCCACCTTACCAAGTTACTCTGGTCAGGGAGAGTCATTTGGAAAGCGTTCAGATAAAATTTTAATAAGGCAGGAGACCAGTCATATAGCAAGGTGCGCCACTTTAGAGCTAATGGGATACAAAACTCACCTATGGTTAACCACTCACTTTGCATTTCTAAATTCATAGCGTGCACTTTGTAACTATCATTTTCGTCTTGTTGTAGAAAGGTTTTTACCATGTCTCGGTCTTCCCTTTTCTTTCTCGCACCCAACCCAGCTGTATTTACTTGCGCACCTGCCATAAATTGTTTGTGAAATTGAAGTCTAGATTCAAGGTCCGAAGCGCTTTTGTCTTTTGGGAGAGATGCGATTAATTCGTCTTTCGACTTTCCCAAAACATGCGTTTTTGTAACTCTTAGGTGTTTGTAGAGTTCGGATGGTTTTTTTAGTTTCAGGCCAAAACTATTGTGATCCCTAAATAGAGTAGAGGGATCAGCCGGATGTGCCAATCCAAACCATGACTTCAATATCTTTATGACATTAGCATCTAATTTTGCGAGGAGGGTTTTACCGATGTCATATACTAGGAAAGGCCAAGTGAGACGTGATGTGAGATAGTTGTCATATATCCATGCTTTTTTGATATTGCTGATAGGCTGTTGGTCTACCTTACTGAGGTCATTCATGAAATTTCCAACAACTACCTCTAATGATGGTGTACGTCCTTTGTAGTCTATCTTTCTACCAAGAAATTTGAAAGGCACTGCCTCTGCTATTGTGGCAACTCTTTGGCCACTTATGGAGAGTCCCGGATCGTAAGAAGTATATTTGGTATCTCGTCTACCCAGACATAAACAATGACATTTACTTGGTTTTGCCCTCATTCCCTCCGTCCATGTACAGAACTCATCAACATCATTCAACAATTGTTGACACTGTTTGGGATTTCGTGTAAGTATTGCAAGGTCGTCCGCAAAGGCTAAAATTGACTCGGTGTACTTATTGTTGATTTTAAACCGGTAGCCCCATTTCTTCTCACGGGATATTAATTTATCTACTAGAATATTTATAACTATATTAAATACTATTGGTGATAAGCAGCACCCTTGGAATAGTCCCACATTATATTTAAGTGGTTTTGAGTATTCTTTGTTTACTGCTATAACAAATTTTAAGTGATTATAATATGAATTAATTATGTCAATAATTACAGCAGGAAAGTTATACCATTTTAGGGCAAATAACATAAGTTCATGCTGCACGGAACCAAATGCGTTCTCTAGGTCTATCCAGCAGACTGTTATTTGTCTCTCATGTGTTCTGGCATCTTTCAAACTTTCCGCTAGTAATGTATTGTGTTCCAGGCATCCAGAAATACCAGGCAAGAAGCCTTTCTGGTGGTTGGGCCTGAAATACCTATTGCTAGCCATAAATGTGGTCATTTTTGTTTGCAATATACTGAAAAAAATTTTAGAAATTGTATTGGTTAGGGCTATCGGTCTGGTGTCTTTTGGATGAGTTACTTCTTTCATTTTAGGAATCAGGACAAAAATTGCTCTTCCAAATGATTTTGGGATTTGCTTTCCTGACCAGATCTTACTGAATATATTTAAGATATGTTTACGAACTGATGGACACTTTTTATACACTATGTAAGGAATGCCATCAGGGCCTGGATTATGTTATTTTAATTAAAGCGTAATAACTAATAACATTGAAGTGCTGTGAAATCCAAAACTTTTTTACAAATAGCGTGAAATGTAAATTTTGCATTTCGTGACAGGATTTATTTATGAGGTAAGAATACCTAGTACCTAGAAGTTAAAACAATAGTTAACAAAATTTCAAGGGCTTTCTTGTGATATATAAATGTAGGTATATTATTGTGGATATATACTATGAATATGTGATAATGATCTAGCCAGCACGTACGCAACATTTCGCGAGTTTGCGTAAAACGCGTGAGGGGTTAAGCATATGTTTTTGATTTACGTTGCATAATTTTTAGGCTATTACCTACTTTTTGATACAGTAATGAGTGAAGAGACAATCAAGACATGCGCCAGATGGTAAGCAACATGTCTGCCCATCACAACATAGTGCCTTGCTGTAAATTGAACACTAGAAGTCCAAATCACTACAAAACACTGCACTGCGCTCGTCACCCAAAGATATACGGCGATCTCTCTGTAATTTCACAGTAGTTTTTGTTTTTCATCCCACCAGCTCGGAAAGAGTAGTTTTGCTCTTCGATATCACAGCGCAAAAGTCGTTTTTACCATCTAGAGAGTAAAAAGTAAATTTGAATTTAGAACATCGTCTGCACTAAGTTTTTGAATTCAATACTATTTACTCGTACTTCAACTTCCTTGGTGCCGAATTTATGATATTTTTTTATTTTTCAATTTTATTAATCTCAGACTCGGAACCTCCTTGGTGTACCTTTTTTAATATTATCCTTTTCTATCCTATCCTTTTTTTATATAATTTTCTTTTTACGTATGGAGAATACAGGTAAGGAATGTTATCTCAAATGGTAGAACATTTAAAAATGCTATGAATTATGAATGAATCAATTGTAAACGAATTGAAGTATGCTGAGTTAAACAATTTAATGTTATTGTCGACTAAAATTTACTAATAGGAAATTTCAAATGCTTGAGCAGTACAAAATAATGTAGTAAATTTAACATCAAATAATTATTAATTATTATTTTGAGAAAACATGTATATAGTTAAAATGTTTTTAATTAATGAATTCTGAATAGTACGTTTATTTATTTCGTTTAAAATTTACCCTGATGCTAATGTGGCGCTACTATAATTGAATGCATTTGGGCGGACACTTTTTAATGTACCTACTTGTACACAGATGACACTCCTTAGCTCAACCGGTTAACCCTTCATATTTTCACGTAATGTTGTCATCATTCACGTTATCTTATACCTTTAAACGAGCAATTCTTGTACCTATATAAATATGTATATATATATATATTTATATATCTTATACCTTTAAACGAGCAATTCTTGTACCTATATAAATATGTATATATATATATAGAATCTGAATCTCGGAAACGGCTCGACGGATTTTAATGAAATTATGTATGCAGAGGATTTTGGGGACGATAAATCGATCTAACTAGGTTTCATTAAAAAAAAACGCATATTATGCGCGTTTTTAGACAATGAAAAACTGTCACATTAGACATTAGAATGCGAAGGTAAATTTCGCCGCGTGACGCGGCAGCACAATTAGCTCAGACGCGAAGTCGGGCGCTCATAGCGGTCACGAATTAGTAGCTCCGGGTTCGAATCTAGACGGTTTCTCTTATTTTTTTAATTCTTTTTTTTTAAGAAAATCTATTTCTTGGAATCTTTTATCTGTAGGTATCTAAGTAAATTTCGTATTTAAACCGAGCAAAGCTCGGTCACCCAAGTACTATTATAAAATACATATACTGGTATTAGATTGTAAATATCTGCACTCTTCGAAATAAATTAACTAAAAAAAGGATCACTTTTTTCGAACAAGGGAGTCATTTTTCTTTTCTCATATGACATCCCTTTTCGCATGTCATTCGATTTAAGCCAAAGTTTGGAGATTCGCAAGAGCGAATGCGCGAACGCTCTTGTATGGAGGACTCCATAAGTCCATGGACTACTCCATGGAGAGTCTTACGACTACGCCATACAAGAGCGAATCACAAATTCGCCAAAATAGACCTTCGAGAGGACACCTAGTTTTTTGGCGCCTAATTTAGCCTTGGACGCAAGGAAAGGTCCAAAGTTGAGCTTAGATGTTAAAGTTATATTAGTTTATGTTTACTTGTAAAAGACCGAGGTCCTTGAAATCTAAACAGGATTATTTAGCTCTCAAGAACCTTTTGCTCTAATGGAATCCTCTGGGAACACGAAGAATAAATAAATAAATATTGGTGGACATTTCTATCTTGTCCCAAACTAAGGAAAGCTTTTACTATGGAAGCCGAATAGTTGATATTATACTCACATAATAGTAAATATGTACCTACATACTTATTACTCATAGACTAGACTAGACTCACAACATATATGAATAAATGTGTTATAAGTTTTATTGCCTCGCAAATCAACACATTAGAATGAAATAAACCTGTGTTCCGGATACGTTTGATTACTACCTACCAGATGGGAACGACCTAGTGTATGTCGACTGTTCGTTCGTCCACGATTTATCTTGCTCCAAGCAATCAACCTCTCCTTGTCAGGTCGGCGGACAGCCGCGCGGCACTGGACGTTCTACTGAACAACTAAAATGTTTACAGCTTTGCTGTTTCTCTCTCCTCAATTGCAAGCGAAGAAGAAAAGAAAATGGTTGGTAATGTTGATTGACGGTATATATGCTGACACAAACGGTCAGCATATATACCGTCATTGACATACAAAAAGATATGTACGGAAAAGTCAAACAATAATATTTAAAACTAGTGCGCCAGTTGACGACTTTAATATCGTTGATAGCGATCTCTTCCAGGCAACCTTAGATCAGGAAATATATGGAAATAAGTCAGAATACGGGATGCATACATATTCACATATCCGAGATGGATATCTATATACGAAAAGAATATCTACAATATCTCTTAATGGAAAACTTAAAAAATGCAGGATCGTAATTATGATAATGCCATCTCTTCCAGGCAGCAGGCAGCCGAGTGCGGATATATTACATGTCAATAAATAATTTGTAACTTTTAAATTATTTACAGTTTTTGATTCGTACTTATCTATTTGCTCTTTGTTTGTATTGTCTTCCTCTTAATCTTCAACTGATACGGCCGCTATTTTTTTGATATCTAGTGTTTAATTTGATTAAGAGTAATAAATAGGTATATTAACTGTTCATTTATCTATGACTAGCGGCCCGCTCCGGCTTCGCTCGAATAATAACCTAGATATCAACTGCAGCGCCATCTGCCGTAGCCTATGTTACTCGGGAATAATGTAGCTTTCCAAAGGTGAAAGAATTTTTGAAATCGGTCCAGTAGTATCGGAGCCTATTCATTACAAACAAACAAACAAACAAATCTTTCCTCTTTATAATATTAGTATAGATGTTCTACATTTGATATGAAAGTACAAAGTCAGTCAGTCAGTTATCAGTATTTAACATAAGCCTCCAGGCAAGTAGGCCTCGAGACCTCGAGAATTAATTCTTTTTCAGTAAGTTCTCGAATTAGCGCATTCAAACTCTTCAACTAGCTGGCCTGGTGGATTCGTTGGTAGTAAGTCTGCCCGCGAACCCGTGGGTCCATTCCCCACCTAGTGCAATTTTTTGTGTGATGCATACAAAATAAGTATAATAAGTATGTATTTAAAAATATATAAGTATTATATCAGCTATCTGGCTTCCATAGTACAAGCTTTTCTTAGTTTGGGGTCAGATAGTGTTGACCTATATTTATTTATTTATTTAGCTGTTTAAAGCATGTTTCTACTATATATACTACCATATATATACTACCATAACGCATGTTTCTACTAATCTGAAAAGCACACGCTTTATCCAGGCTCTATTCGTCTTTTTCAACAACTTCTACTATGTAGCCAATATATTTAGTACATATTAGAGAATTGCGAAAACTAGCAGCCATTTCATATATTTTGGCGAGTTCAAAGGACATTCTAATATCAAACAGTTGGTTTTGCGCTATATTTTATTGTGTGCATAATTAGTACCTATATATTTCCAATTGAATATATAAGTTTTAGATAGATCATTAAGTTACGCCTGGTCTAGTCGGGAAAATGGCGACTGCTTGCTCGGCTTCTAGCCTCTCAAGTTAAAGATAACCAATATACTATTCATGTGCAAAAACCCATTAAGGCAAAGCATTCCAGTCTACCTCTTCGTATAACATAAGTAGTAGACATCAAACCTCTTCCATCGCTCTCGATCATGAAACAGTGTCGCATTTTCGTATTCCAGGCATTCCAATACAAAAATATGTAAGTTAGACCTTGTAGAGCAGTAGTGTAGAGCAGTGTAGCATAGGTACCTACTCGCAGAAAAGTATTTTAGGGTTAAAATGATTCGTAATAGTATGTATAGCTTTTTAGTTTAGTTTAATAATACAGATGGTCTGTAGTATCTATAACAAATATTATAAAGTTCAAGAGGTTTTTTGTTTGAACGCGCTAATCACAGGTACTACTGGACCGATTTCAAAAAATCTTTCACCCATGGACAAATTAATTTCCTGAGTGCTATATAGAGTAAGATCCAGAGCTGCCAGACGTTACCTATTTTCTGATGAATGAAATGTGGACGATTGAGTAGAGTTAGTACTAAGAACACATGCTTACTCGCTAACTTGCTTAGACGTCCAATTTTGAGATATGGGGTAATGAAGGTACATACAAACACTACTTACTTCATGTATTTTCTAATAAGTGATTTTCACGTATGTTGTAGGCAATATCCTTAAAAACAAGGTCCCAATACTCCCAGACACTTTCCGTCGGCCGTTTTGCTTAAAAACAACTCCAAAATAATAATTTAACTTCACTTAAATTCTCATGCTCCGTTTGTAAACATGTTTGTCAGACAACTATTTTGAAGCTTTTTCCAATAAGATAGACCAATCTAAGGGGCCAATCATCCCCTAAACTTAACTATGCCTCTATGGGTAAGAGCGCGAGATTCGTATATATAATATGAAGTAGGATTGTAATTTGTGATAAAATGTTAAAGATGAGTTATATTATTCACTATCTTAACTTTTTTACCAAGACTCCTACCACTAAAAAAGTGACACTTAGTAGACTTTCAGAAAGCGCACAGTACCGTCTCACAATTGCCTTGTAGAGATAGATCCAGGCGATGAGGCCGCCAAGCCGCCATGATTTCCAGCGTGTTGTGGTTTTTCATAAAAAGTAGTTGTGTCGTATACCATTGAACGAGATGTAGGTATTACTCGTTGAGTACGATGAGTATGATTAGCAAGTGGGAAGCTTTCAGATGTACTTCATATCTATAGTTTAGTAAGGCCATGCGCCTCCAGAACTAGCTCCTAGGTCTGTAGTCAGTAGAGGCCACCTGAAGCCATCGATATAAATCAACGCACGCGCACGCAATTATGATATCGTTGGGAAGAGTGGGCTCACTCTTTCCGTTTTAGTCGATTGTAGGAACCGGTGAACGCCAGACGTTTATAATACATATCGCTATTCGTTGTCAACAACCAAAATAAGTAGAACTGCAACTTACCTCGACGCGATTCTAGGGGTCTAGTATAAGTAGATTGGCAGTTGTAAACCAGTCACGCTACACACATATACGCAATATGTTAACAATTTCAAGGTGCTCAGGGCATATCTTTTGATGTATATCGATACCTGAGGCCAACAGCCACAAATCTTTTAATAAATGTAGGGGTACCTACTTTTTTTTTTTAATATAGGGCTGCCGTCATTGGTTATATTTTTAGAACCTTGATAAAATCAACGAAGTTAGTAAATCTTAGTGTTCATTTATTTAAAACAAGAGATGAGATATAAATCAAAAACAATACAGAGATATTTAAAGATTAGGTACTGTAGGTACTTATTTACCCTAAAAGCTAGCTGTTCACGTTTATAATAAAAACCTCAGCACGCTAATAAAGCTGTAACCTGTCGATATCGCGGGTACACATCAAGATTCAAATCCCAACAAAAGACAAGCGTAAATATAACTCACCTTAAAGCCTGCTCACTCGCATCAGTACACATAAACATTATGCCTGGGAATCACGACTAGAACGTCTCAGTAGCACAACAAACACTACGCACGGTAAGGAACGGCATCGTTTTCAAATAATATCATACAAAATACAGTTTGTTTACATGAATATTGGCTAAATAAAGCGTTGTTGAAGCATGTTGTTGGCGCGGGCACGCAGCGCCGACTAGCGGAGGGCGGGTGAACCGTCGCTAGGGCGCCGAGCCTTACAGAGGGTTCCTCTCCTCTCTCCTTCGCACACTCTTCACCTTAATTGACACAATACACCCTCGCGTTACGCGAAAACGACGCTTTTATCAATGACATAGGAGATATAATATCGCGTAGTAGTTTTACAGATTACGTTTAAGTTTGTATGTGTAGTACAGAGTTCACCCCCTAAACGCAGTACTTTAATACTCCCAGTACTCTAGGTCCATACTTAGTTATAATAAATGCTTATGCACTCGATTAAGTATTTAGCTTATATACCTCTTTATAATTAATAATTTCATTCCATTCTATAGCAAACAAAAATCTACTTTACTGGTTCATGTACCTATATACAATATATTATGTACCTACAGTGATGAATAGTTCAAAAGTACTGAAGGCTTAAATTGTATTTATTGAGCCCAAGCTACCTTACCTTCATTAATAGCATTACCTATCCTATTACCATTGATTTGTCAGATGATGGTTTGTAACCAAGTAGACAGTGGCGGATTCTCGGCCGTTATGTCTATTTCCGTAGCTACCAGTCGCCCTTCCACGGCTCCCTTCGAACAAATTACGTGAATTTTTTTTATCTTTCTACCATTTGCCGCCAATAATTAATTTAATTAGACGAAATGGTCAAGATTTTTTGAACTCTCGATGATGTTCATTATAAATTAATTAGACAAATAAAATAAATAAGTTTTGATGTACCTACCTACCTTTCTTAAACAACACTTTCTAGCCTGAAACTAAGCAAGCTTGTAGTGTGAAAACCAGTTATCTGACATAAGTAATACTTACCTACATAATCGTAAATACATACATATCTACTTATCATGCATAGAGACACCCAAACAGAAAATTTATCTACATTCATCACACAAATATCAATTTGGTCCTAGGTTGAGATCGAACCCACAAACTACGGCTTTGCAAGCTGTGACTTACTACCAACTGAGCCACAAGACCAGTCATATCATCAACTGAGAACTAAGTAGGTGGCACGATTTAACGCAAATTTATATTTATGTTAGTTAGACGTCATTTATTATTTATGTCAACCATAGGTCAATTTACCAACCATAGCTTACGCACAGGTGAAATACGCTTTTAAACGTACCGATCAAGTCACTGTGTCATGTGCGTCGGAGGCAGCGAGGCAGCGTGTGGCCTTGAGCCGGCCCTGATGTTTTCATCCCGCGTGCCTATTAAACCGTTTAGAGGGGGACAAGTGACTTTAGCCGAGGATTTATAGCGGAATCTCTAGAATTAATTCGAAGCGATTGTGCCACTCGCCCCGGGAATACGACTCACTTTAGAATCATCGTGAAATAAATCTCATGTTATAGGTAAACGATTTGTCAGCCAGTAATGTGTTAGCAAGTTAGCATATCATATAGTCAATATTCGTGACATGTGACATTTTAAGGTCACCAGAGCTAACAGAGTATAAATTAACCCTAAAGTTCTGATATCCCGTTGCTCAATACTTTTTTACGTAGGTAGGTATCTCATGTGTACCAGTACCAGTGGTGCAGTAATTCAATTCAATAAAACATTTCGAAGATCCATGTTTATTAACATAGATAGAAGATTTAATTGTACTAATATTATGAATACAAAAGTTTGGATGTTTCTTGCTCAACCACGCCAACCACTGCAACAACCGCTTGAACGGACTCGGTTGAAATTTGGAACACAGATAAATATGGAATAACAGATAAGCTACTTTTCATGCCGGTGAAATAAAATGCGAATACTTCACATATTATACAATCTGGCATGGAATTAAAAAAAACGTACTTTTATGCTAAGGAATTCACATCGCCTGATGGTGCGGTGCACAAATGGAATACACAATTATCCCCAATACGCATTAGCCCCAATTTATTATTAGGGCTTCACAGACTAGTCAGAATTGTATTTATAAAGGACTTTCAAACTCGTCGGTTGGCTCCCCTACTGTGTCCTTCTACTACAGTGTTATGCTATTCCTAGTAGGAATATCTTTCTAGGTTACATATTATAAGCTCTATTGTACATGTTATGTACTTACGCAACACCTTAAATCAATTGTGATTGGTTCCTAGTTATTTATACCTTACTAGCTTTTACTCACGACTTCGTCCGCACAAAATATAAATTAAGGTAACTGAGGCAGTACACCCATACGAATTTACGTTTACTAAAAACAGATGATATTAAAACATTTTTATACACTAAAAAGTCAGTCAGTTCAGTGGTTTAGGCGTTAAAGCGTAACAAACAAACAGACAGAGTTACTTTCATATGTATATTTCATATGTATATATTATCAAGTGTCTATTTGCAAAATTTTATGGTTTTATCTTCAACAATGACGAACTTCCATACCTATAAACTTGAATTCCCCATTTCATCCCCGTACAGATCGAAATTAGAAAATTGCTAGAACAAACATTTATTTGCTTCGCGTCAAGTAGGTACCTATCTAATCTACGTTTCAGTTTTATCTTCAAGAATAACGAACTTCCATTTAAACTTCCATCCCTATTTCAGCCCCTTCAACCCTTTTTCCTTTATAAAGAGTAACCTACTTATGTCCTTTTTTGGGAGCTAGTCTATCTGTGTACCAAACTTAATTAAAATCGGTTTTGTGGAATTCATGTTTAGGTATAACTTTGAAAATTACGGAATCTTCATACAACCGTCCATCCCTCGTTTTACCCACTTAGGGGTTGAATTTCGCAAAACCCCGTCTTAGCGAGTACCTACGTGCTAAAAGACATGCAAAATTTAAGACTCCTAGCATTTGTAGTTTCTGAGACTTCATGATGAGTTTTCGATGATGAGAGACCTTTCGCTTTTATATAAATAAAATATAGATTGGTTTGAGGTAAGTACTTCTCGTATTCGTATACCTACTACCTACCCCAGATTAAAAACTTAAAGTAGGTAGATTAGGTTAGTTTATAAATCTAACGTCGTCGTTAGATTATAATAAAATAAAAAATAAAAAAAAATATTGGTGGACAATTCACACACAACACCATCTGACCCCAAACTAAGCAAGGCTTGTGTGATGGCGGCCAGATAGCTGATATAATACTTATATAGTTTTAAATACATACTTATTATACATAGAAACACCCAGACACAGTGCAAACATTTGAATTCATCACACAAATATTTGCACTGGGTAATTAAATATTAAATATTATAATCTGACGGTATTTACAATTTTACCAGAAAATTAAAGACTACATAAATATATATGGCAAATAAAGGATGCTATCCTTATCCATGGCTACTTGTTGAACGTCATACGACAAACATATACTTACACACCTTTTTTTGTGGGGGGAAATACATTTATCCACACTACGCTATGTCGGGCTCGACACCATGGTGGCAGATATGGTGCAGATGGTGCCCCTACCGACTAAAACCCCCACAGATTTCTCCTGCATGGCTAGGGGTCAGGGTCGCAGAGTCACTTTTCGCACTCCCGTCAACGACCCCGACCCACTCGCCACAGCGCTTGCGCGGGGCCTTTCTTAAATAAATCGGAAACTTTTGGAGATTTTAATTTTAACAAATTTAAAATTTCGATCACATTTACACGAGATAGGGCACTAATTACCTGCATCATTAAATTCTTGAAAGGCAGTACTTTTTTGCTGGGCCAACGCACACATAAAAGTAGCTTATGTGATGTTTATGACTATAGCATACCTGTTTCAAATTTCAACCTGATCCATTCAGCCATTCCAACTTGATTATGCAGCAAACATTCAAACTTTGACATTTATGAATTAGTAGGATGAAAAGTGAAACAAAAATGATCCCTTAAACCCAGTACTGCTGTACTGGAAAACCCTGTCCATGTAGAAAATATATGGATAGTAATACCCCGTTTACATTATTCCAGTCCGCGACCGAATCCAGCGCTGGATTGCTTACTGGAATAATGGAAACCGACACTGGAAAGCATCAATCCAGTTCCAATGAATTCCAGTGCCGGTTTACATTATTTCAGTAAGCAATCCAGCTCTGGATTCGGTCACTGGACTGGAATAATGTAAACGGGGTATAACAGAAAAACAGAACAAATATAGAAAATTGGACACTTAATTTATTTGTGTACACAAAGCCAACAACAACAGAATTTATAAGTCTTAAATTTTATCTCACATATTCTTATTAATAATATTGCAATGCATGACTGAGCTATTTTGATATCTTATTACTTACGAAAGCCAGTAACATAGTTAACTAAACTATTACTAGCCAAAATGAATGTCTATAATAATAATTTGTGTTTATTTTAAGTACCTAGCATAGTGCATAAATTAAAACCTCGTATTTAACAAATTGCTTGTACTGTTTAAAAAAATAAATCATTTCTATAAATTAATAGTATAAATATCAAATTACGTAAAAGAGAAGATTTGTAACCCACTCTGCCAATTTTTTTTTATTATTTTTACTTTAGCCAATGAGCATAGGTTCCAGTTTCCCATTGTCCAACAGGGCTTTAACGTCAGACCCTCCTCCCACACAGTTTCCATTGATGAATACTTGAGGGACCTGCAATCAATCAAACAAACCATTTGAAGTTTTCTTAGTTGATGCATCACAATATAGAACTAAACTAGATTTTCTCTAATACAGGTTTTCTTAATGCATACAGCCAAGGAACAAGGAAAGTGCTTTATTGTTTACCTTTATTAGTCCACCAGCAGCACCCTGCGGTTTTACAAACATAGTTCCTGGTCCCGTTATTTTCCCAGGTAAAAAAGTTGCGTATTATAATTATGTTCTTCCAGACTAACTAAACTGTGTTTCAAATTGATCCATTCATACAATGTGATGTGATTGAGCAACAAACATCCAAACATTGACATTTATAATATTAGTAGGATTAAATCCCAATAAAGCAATGGTTTGACATCACTTGTCCATTGGACTGTAATCTGCAGTTTTTAGGGTACAGCTTGATACTTTGTTGGTAAAATAAAATCTAACCTAAAATACTTTAGTATCATTCAAATTTGGCCACATCCATATCATCAGTGAGTTGGTGCATTAACATGTAACAGTAGTAATTTTATTTTCAATCTCAAATTAATATCCATTTATGTACAATTTCTATGAGATTAATAAAGAGTTTTATATATGAGGCAGTCAAAAGAAATTTCTATTAACTTTGAACCTATGAAAAGATTTGAGAGATATACATACAATAAGGACAAACATTTAAAGTAAATCATTATCAGATACCAGTAAAAATATGACTAACAGGTAAAAATATGACTATTGAACCACAAGGATTTATATTTAAGGAAAATCATGGACATAACATTGTTTTACTCCAACATTGTGTGCGTCAATATAACAAATTTAAAAGTTTCAATTAAGTATATTTGTTACACATTGAACCTGCTGATTAGACCATGGTAATATTTGGAACACAGCTAGATTTTCTCCTGGAATAGCACATTAAAACATTACAGGAACTATACTGGTAAAACTACAGGATAATGCTAGTTATTAACCTTTTGAACGCCAGAGTCACCTATATGTGACAAGTGCTAGCAAGCCATGTACGCCAACAACGTCTATAGGTGACAAAAAAACGGACTATACCAAAACATTGTGTGTTAGATATCAAATGGTGACAGCAAAAATTTTTTTTTTATTTTGACTTATTTTGTACGCTTGGCTTGCTTGTTTTAAGTAAGTTAATTAACCGAAATTCTAATAGAATAGCCTTTACTTATTTAACCTTTTGCAAGTTAGTTTAAGTTCAAGTTAATTAACAGGTTAATAGACTCGAAGACTCAAATTACTTCACAAAATTTTAGAGATCAAAAATAGATGGTGGAAGAGCACATAGATAGTGCACCGATTTATGACTTTCCTGCAGATGAGAGCAGTGTAGTTTCTGATAATAGAGTATTCAAATCAACGTCTTGACCTAAAGGTCACTTCACACATTAGTACACACAGATAAGTGACTTAAAAAGCTAAATAAGGACATCTTTACAATCTACATTCTAAGCCCATCATCGCACATTACTGACCATAAGTATTTCTTTGAGGCTCTCAGCATGAACACATCTACTTATTCTCTCTATTATGGTCCAATTCTATCAAAATTATCATACAAAAGGCTATCCAGTCAAATTTTATAACAGTCCCCCAATAACAAATACAATTAAAAATAACTACCTACTCATTCAATACAAACAATGAAGTCACCACTGTGATTCACAATCACTAAAATAGTTTGTTGATATCATTCCAAAGCATTGTGAAATAAAATGAGATTTATGAATTTTGATTGTACAAAAATAGTTTGGGGGTCTCATATTTACTTGTGTTTTAACTTACCGTTCTAAAACCTGTAATGTGGGACAAATTGTCCTGGATTACATTTCCATCATCGCGTTGATCCAGTTCGATCACCTTAATTGGCTGCTTCACCTTAGAAAATACCTGTAACATGATAGAGTATTGTTAATTGTTGGCAATTGTTAGAGAAGCCATCTCTCCAAGCGCTTCTAATGATTTGAGGGTAGCTTGCATGTAAGCATTAACTTGTAATTTTAACTTTTATACGATACTTGTATTTTGTTATTTATGATAACATCTTATATGAGATGATTGATATGACTCATTTGTTTTAAAGTAAATTAATCATTTTCTCAAAGGGTAATAATGCAAACAAGAAAAAAATGGGAAATGTTAGAGGTTATGTACTTACATCTTTAGCGAGAGAGCAGTAGGGGCAATAGCTTTTCGAGAAAACCACTACTTTATCCTGAGCAATGGCTTCTTTAATGTATTGTTGAATTTCCGGAGCGCTCGCCATTGTAGAAGTACGGAAAATTTTGCTTGCAAAAGCGCCCATCAAACAAATATATATAACTCAAAGTGACACTATAAGTTGGTGCTGCCAGAGAACCATCTCAATTTTACCCCAACACTCCAAATGTTCTCGAAATACTACCACAATATAAGTTTTCCAGAGCGAAAATAACTTGATTCAATATTCAGGTATTTCACGCAGGGACCATCTTAACGCCTAATGCTCTCGAAACTCCCTCAAAAAACAGATTTAAAAAAACCTAATATAAATTAAAAACTTTATTCACTTAAAAACACAATTTCACGCTATTTAAAAAAGACGCATCAACATCTTCAACTAGAAACCTCAGGGCGTGGGAATAAGCATGACCATCTAGAAATAATGACGCATTTCTTGGTAGCCAGTAGCCAATGGCCATGGTCCCGGGTTCAGCCAAAATATTTTATTATTCCCGAGCGTGACGCTAAAACTGGAATTCAATTCACAGCCCTCGAAAAATCTGTCTGTGGTGCGTCAAAAGAAGTTTTCACTTCAAAATGGTTTTATTGTATGAACGGGTTTATGAGTCAAAATTAATATTTCGCTCCTATAAAAATATTTGGACCAATTATGGTAGATTTTGGCACCCTTTGTTTGCTCAGACGCGACGGTAAGTGGTAAATTAGCGCTGGGTGCAATTAATTTACCGTAATTACGATGTCCTAATTGCACTGAGTATCAAGTAACCAAGATTTATCCCACCATAAAGACATTCAAAATGTAGGTCCTCAAAAAACGTCCCACATAACTATTAGCAACCCCCATTTTTGGGAAGATTCCCCCAATCTGGCATCAGTACTGCTAGTCGAGACTGCTGTTGTCAGTGACAACTTGTCACTTCTGTCAATGTAACTTTAATAAGTATGGAGGTAAGAGGCAAGGATTATCATGTCATACGGTAGAAAATGCAAAACAAGTGTCCCGCAGAATGCCATAACATAAATAACAATTCAATAATAGCCCAGTCATATTAGGGCTTTCACCTCGGAATGAAAGATAATAAGCTGCAAATTGGTATGAACCTTTGTTTTGTCATTCTAAATGTTGTCTCAAAAGTCACAATCGTTATCGTGTCCGCGTCTCAAGATATTCAAGGTCAAAGGTCACAAAAATCGGTTTCTCGCGAATATCTGGCTTCCTATCGGTTAAATGAGATTTGCATTTATTATAAAAGTTGTAGGCTATAAAATTCCCTACAACTTTTGTCTAAACTTTTTTTTCATACGACCAACCGTTTTGAAGGTAGAGCGCGAAGAGTGCACATCGTACAGTCATATACGGCCTAATGCAAGGTCAAGCGTGAGTTATGGTTATCAGTACGTTATAAAGTCAATTATTTACTTGGAAATTATAATTATTAAACAATGCCTATTATTTATGTACTAACTATTAATTATTTATATTTAATTAAAGTAAGTAACTTGATTATTTATATATAATTATTCATATTTAACTATTTAAGTATAAAATATTATTAATTCTGGATTATATATTTTAGTTTTATTTTAAGTTAAAATGATAGTAAGAGTATATATTTTACACATATTTTTATTTATTATTAAATACGGCATAATATACATTTATCAAAATGTGAGTTCAAATATCAAAAGTATCTTTGTTGATTTTAATTGTAATGAAATTGGAAATGGAAGCTAATTATCTTCTTCTTCTTCGTCGTCTTCTTCTTCTTGTCGCTCAAAAATGTTCGATTCATTGTCATCATCCTCATTATCTGTCATGTTCATCTCCAAACCTTCCAGAATATCGGGATCATATGTATTTTCTTCATCGGGATTACTTGGATACAGTGAAGGGTTGAGGCAAGCTTGTCCGTTGCACTGGCCGCAAGCTAAAGAACATTGTAGCCCTGATTTTCTGCATCCACAGCGGGAACCACAACCATTTTTGCAATTGCAAAATATTACGTTTAGATTTATGGGGTGTCGGGTTACATTACAAGTGTTTTTATGGGGCAAAGTTAGTCATATCTTATGGTTTTTTATCACATTGAGATAAGAGAGGTCCTTATTCTTTGGGTTCTATTTGAGTACTCCTTTATTTTTTTGTGTATCGACCCACAAAATGGTTTTCAAAGTTTGAACACATGAAACAAATAAAAATACTCAATGATAAGTTTATTTTGATGCCTTAGAGATAGGAGATTATATCCATTAGTACATTGTCGTTTACAGACACATAAAATATGGTTTCATTGTTGAGTAATGATTTTTTTTGTGTGACGTCGCGACGCCGATGACGTCACTCGGGCCTGTAAGGTTAAATATGAATAATTATATATAAATAATCAAGTTACTTACTTTAATTAAATATAAATAATTAATAGTTAGTACATAAATAATAGGCATTGTTTAATAATTATAATTTCCAAGTAAATAATTGACTTTATAACGTACTGATAACCATAACTCACGCTTGACCTTGCATTAGGCCGTATATGACTGTACGATGTGCACTCTTCGCGCTCTACCTTCAAAACGGTTGGTCGTATGAAAAAAAAGTTTAGACAAAAGTTGTAGGGAATTTTATAGCCTACAACTTTTATAATAAATGCAAATCTCATTTAACCGATAGGAAGCCAGATATTCGCGAGAAACCGATTTTTGTGACCTTTGACCTTGAATATCTTGAGACGCGGACACGATAACGATTGTGACTTTTGAGACAACATTTAGAATGACAAAACAAAGGTTCATACCAATTTGCAGCTTATTATCTTTCATTCCGAGGTTGACCCCTTTTTTTACCTAATATGACTGGGCTATAAATAATATTCCACAATAGCGTTGGTGTAGACATAGACAAATGGTATGATTGAAGTATACAGAGTAAAAAAAATCGAATAATATTTTTGATCATTAATGTTTTGTTTTGTTAAGTACTAGGTATCACTTTAATAAATTGTTTTTCATAAAAAGCGGGACACAATTTTAAAAAAGAAATTTCAAAGAAGGGTTAAATAGTTATATTAACAAAATACTTGCGTAGTACAAAATAATGTAGTATACTAGTAAATAACCTTAAATCATAATTATGAGAAAACGTGCAGCTAGAGTGATTTTATGTCGTGAACTGTGTATAGTAACGCTTCTTGATTTTTTTCAAAATTTACCCTGATTACAATGAATGGTGGTGCCACGAGCCACCCTAACTTAATGCATTGCAATAAGACGTTTTCCAGATGGATATTGACATGTCAACAATAGTCATACATTATTGCCAAGTGTGGCACCACTGTTTGTTTTTTGTGAAATTTCTCTAACAAAATAAAACATTGGCGCCACCTTTTGTGAAATTGGGAACTGTCTTTGACAGGTCTTTTTGGATCTTGCAAACGCCCATTAGGGACGGACCTTTTTTCAGATGCAACGCAATAAAAAAAGTCTAATTCTGAAATACTGATTCTGCAAATACTCCTTTCTCTGACCTCCATTGATGTGGTGTTGGACCATACGCGCCACTGCACGTACCAAAATAAAATAAACAAGCCCAAGTCATAAATGAAAAGTGAGCGCCATCTATAGTAATGAGCCGTTACCAGACGACTCTAAAATTAGTTCAAACATATTTTAATAGATGGCGTCTACTTAACAACTAACAGAATAGAACATTTTCTGGTTGACACCACCTAACAACAATGATACTAATATTTATTTATTCCTATCTACCTACGTCGATGGCTAACATGATTTTATTGGGCTAAATTGGGCTAATTAACGTTAGTCCATCGTTACAATTTTAGGGCCTAATATTGCATTGTATAGAGGACGCAATTTTATCTTTGGGACATGTGGGAGGGGGGGGGGGGGGGGAGTTCAATAGAAGCATAAAGCGTCTATTATACCACGCGTTATTCAGCACTCGTTATTCAGTAAGTACTTACTTCTTTTTCTTTACTGCACGCTATTATTATTATGGTATTTAATAATTTAAATAAAATAAAAAATTAAGCATTTATGATACCTAGGTAGGTATAATAACAGGGAGATCAAAATGAAAATTTTGGCATTCGAACTCCGAAAACCCAAAACGCAAAAATAGACATTGACCAATTGACCCAATGAAATGATATTTTAAGATTATATGTCATAATGTCAGTGTCATGTATTTGTCGGTCTAACAGTCTTTGTCTTATTACACTACTCGTTATTAATAAGACTTATAAGACTCGCCGAACCCGATCTTCCTGTCTCAATTCAGAGTCTAACAGTCTGACGCTTAATATTAGGTACTAGCGGCCAGCTCCGGCTTCGCTCGAATAATAACCTAGATATCAACTGCAGCGCCATCTGCCGTAGCCTATGTTACTCGGGAATAATGAAGCTTTCCAAAGGTGAAAGAATTTTTGAAATCGGTCCAGTAGTTTCGGAGCCTATTCATTACAAACAAACAAACAAACAAATCTTTCCTCTTTATAATATTAGTATAGACACCACGCTACTTAGACTAACACTGTCTGAATAACGAGTAGTGTAATAACGCCTTAATTCCTATGTGGCTGCCATCCTTGTCCCTCGGGCATCATCTTGCAAAACACCTTTATCGATATATCTTTCTACTACAACTAGTGACACATGTTCCAAAATTAAAACTGCATTTCTAAACATCGATATAAATCAATGGATGTGCCCTGAGCACCTTGAAATTGTTTACAAATTGCGTCTCTGTATGTAGCTTGACAGCGTGAGTGATGTACAACTTTCAATCTACTTGACCCCTAGAACACAAAGAACCTATTCCTAAGTACAAGAAGGGTCATTCATAATGCAATTTCACCATATTATGTAGTGCCCATGTAGCGCCAATGTTTAATTTTGTTACAGAATTCCGCAACATGAAATTGGTGACACACTTGGCGAAAACTATCTTTACCTGTTAAAGATAGTTTAATTCTCAATTTCGTCACGTCAATTTGTATCTTGAAATCGTCTTATTATAATAATCAAAATACATTGTTTACGGCAGGTGCGGTCCGCAAGGGGGGGGGGGCGTGACCTCCCACAGGAGGCATGACTGGTGACTACTGGTGACCCCCTCCTAAATTGGAGGCTGGGACCGCGCCTGCTCTGCGAGGATGCCTGACTGCCAACTAGAAATAAAACGGGAGAATACTGATAGGATAACAGCAATTTAATTACAAGTGGGGAGTTGAGTAGCTAAGTATGGAGAGGTAGGATGGTTACTAGACCCTCTCCGCTATTGAGATGTCCTTATGGAATGCCAAGCAAGATCCATCCCTTACCGGTGCTAATACTAATACTAGCTGCGGGCAGAGATAGCCCAGGGTAGCGATTCTGAAACCATTCGGTTGCATCCGACACGGAATCTCATCTCTCGGTCTTTGTCATGCTAAACAGATAAGACAAAGACCGAGAGATGAGATTCCGTGTCGGATGCAACCGAATGGTTTCAGAATCGCTACCCTGGGCTATCTCTGCCCGCAGCTAGTATTAGTATTAGCACCGGTAAGGGATGGATCTTGCTTGGCATTCCATAAGGACATCTCAATAGCGGAGAGGGTCTAGTAACCATCCTACCTCTCCATACTTAGCTACTCAACTCCCCACTTGTAATTAAATTGCTGTTATCCTATCAGTATTCTCCCGTTTTATTTCTAGTTGTTATTCGTTTACACAATCAACACGTGCTTCATGTTCTTGAGATTATCTCGGTTGGTTTAGGTAGGTACGGAATTATCATGGGCGTTATCTGTAGAAAGTACTTGCTTACGTATTTTAACCTAAGTACATAAAGAGATACCTCTAATTTTACTTTGGTTTGTCTACCTACATTCTTAGATATTCAATTGTTTTCTATAAACTATGCGACATTTCTAGAAAAATACAAAGAAAGCTCAGTTATTGTTTGGAAAATCGCGTTTTTTTAGGAATAGCACAGTTTCTGTTTGATAGATATGGGCGATATGGGTACTCGTATTCGAACATTATGTCAAATTAGAGGTATTATGTAAACCCGAATTATGTTAACGAAAGTTCTTTATCGAAATAAAACCACAATCATCTGTGGAGCGAAATAGTGACATGGAACAAGTTTTAAACGTTCTGAAAACTCATCATTTGGAAGACACGTCATGAATTCCGGCTTAAAAAACAAATTCTTAAATTTCCAAAATATTGTACAGATAAACTTTGTGTAAGTAATTAAATTTCCTACAAGTTGTTAGATACCTAGGGTTTCAAGTTGGAAAATTTAATTTACTTAGTATTTACTTAGTTACGCTCTCACCATTAAAACTCACCCCAATGATTCCATGCTACCACAACTATAATATGGAAATATACCTATTTTACATTAATATTTAAATGATAAGTGTATAAAAATGTTTTACTGATTTTGTATAAGTGTAATTATACTTAGAAACATTTATTTAAAAATATTTAGTTGCGTTTTTTGTAAAATTGATAGAATTAATTTCATTCAGTTCAGAATTGGTAAAGCATGGCGGAATCATGGGTTGTTCCATAGAGCGCTTTATTAACTATTTTAATCAATTTTATCCATAGCAATTTTTGACGTGATAACGTCTTATAATTAATTCGATGAAGCCGGCTGCACGCCCGCAAAACATGACGTCATGTAACGTTACCGCCATAGATTAGATAATATTTACCGCCGTTACCTCGCCTTATTACTTTTCGCACCATCTAGTGAGTGAAATGTGTATTACGTTCAAGGAGTCTGTCTATGTTTTAGAAAAGCGACGATATGAAGTTAAGAGTGCGCCTAAAGCCAGGAAAAAATCAGAATTCATCCGCGCGACGCGTTTCTTAATGTGATGTACATAAAGTCGAGAATAGCATGACACAGTTTGGAGGAAAAATCAATATTTAATCAGGAGTCCATTTTTGACCAAGTTTTATTTAATTATTCAATAACTAAACATAAATTTAAAAAAGTGTTCGTTTACTTTACTAGAACGTACAAATAGGAATTTTATTACCAAAAAATAATGTGGGGTCATCGATAATTTCGAGTACTCGAATTAAAACGGGTTTTTTCGGTGTCATTTTTATTTTTTTACTTTAAAAAACTCTGATCTATTTTTAAAATTCTATTCGGTTATTGTGCTTCTTCTTGATTGTACCCACACGTCAATATTTTTTTTGTCATAGTTTTTAGTTTCTTAACTTCAGTGAGCGACGTCGAAAATGTCCTTTTTTCGTTTTCTGGCTTTAGGCGCCCCCTTAAGAACTTGTGCTAGTACAATGATGTACCCAGAGATGGCGCTTTGAACAGCTTTTCAAAAAGCTTCAGAATGTTTTACCTAGATGGCGCTTAACACAAATACTAGACGTTGTCACGTTCAACTAGCGTCAGTAAACCGACTTTACAGACAACCATTTTTTTTTATTCATCTTTTAAATTTCATTTTCAGTCGTAGCCAGTAATCGCCCACTGCTGAGTATAGACATCTCCTCGTGTACGGCACTAGCACAACTTTTAGGTAAGATAGTATTTTATTTTATGAACAAAATTTTTTGTTTTTTGTTTTTGTTGTGTTTTGTTTTTGTTTAATTATTCTACATTTATTTGTGTTTTGCTTATTCCACCCTGACAACACATTTCTTTTGAAAATCTCCACTAAGTATTTACCTACCTGTTACGTACAACTCAAAAGATACAATCGGCAATAGTTTAAAAATAGAGACGCAAGTCTTAAAAATAAGAGTTATATTTATTACATAGGTGTTATTTGTAACCTGGACCATCCCCTGCATTCAAATCGTAAGAAAATCCTACTTACAAGCATTCTTAGGATTAGGGGCCTATCGCAAAATAAGCTTACAAAATTGCTTATTTTGTTGCTTTCTGCTTAATTTCGCTGGTAAATTGGAGAAGGAGAGACGGATGTTCTTCTAAAGTATTTGTTCTGTGTCTGGGTGTTTCTCTGCATGTATTTAAACTATATAAGTATTATATAAGCTATCTGGTTTTCCGGCTTCCATAGTACCTACAAGATTTGCTTAGTTTGGGGTCAGATGATGCTGTGTAGAATCCACCAATATTTATTTATTTATTAAAGGAAGGAGGACGGATTAATTTTCAGTGCCAAACGAGCTGCGATCACTCTCCTTGAAAAAGGTTGCTGGACGCGGCCGAAACTTAAGTCGCACTGGACTGACTATATCAATCGTGAGTTACCCTTGTTTTTTTTTTTAATAAATAGTGACGAGACGAGCAGGATATTTGCCTGATGGTAAGCAACATGCCTGCCACATAACAGAACAGTGACACTCAGCTATTGGAACACGAAGAGTCCAAATCATTACCTAGCACTGCACTGCGCTCGTCACCCACAGATCGAAGATGTAATGTCTTTAAGCCCTGTAATTTCTCTGGAAACATTGCCCTTCAAACCGGAAACAGTAATGTTTGCTAAATTACTGCTTGGCGGTAGAATAACTGGCAAAGGTGTGGTACTTCGCCAGGCGGACTCTGCCAAGAGTCCTATCATTACATAATTTTAACTACATAATTTAAAAAAGTTACTACAACATACAAGAGTTTATGGAAGATAGATGGTAAAATGTATATTTATGTGATGTATAAATAGTACATTTTTATTCTAGACCTTTTCTAGAACATTTTTCTTGTATAACCTCATGTAAATGTTAATACATTTTATAACACACACCCCTTGGGATGAAACTGTGTTGTCGTCCTGTTTTGCAACACCTTAACAGGGTCTTTGTACATATAGTTATAGATTTTAGCTATAAGATCTATCTCATAATAATGTATGTACACTGTGTATGTACACAAATAAATAAATAAAATTATTAAAGGAGTTTGTAGGTAGGTAGGTAGATAATCGGATAATGTTTTTTTTTTTTCTGAAAGTAAAACCATAAAGTGGTATTTTGCAGCTGCGTATAAATCTATCAGACAGTAGGTTAAGCCTGAGGTTTTGCACACTCGATCTGTGACTCTTCGGATTCAGCAGGCCTACTACGAAGTCCGATAAACGATATATCGGCCGAACTTATGGACGTTTCCTACCTCGAAAGACAATCTGTCGGTTGATAGGATCGGCCGTTTCGTTCGATCCGACCCTCATCCGACGTACCTAAGTCTATAACTTCCGACCGAGATGTATCGATCCGAATGTTTTTCGTGGCAGGCTACAATCCAATTCAGCTGTCGGTCGGATCCGATCATTCGGAGTTTGTTTTCATAGTAGACCTGCAGACCCAACTGCCAAATATAGGTGCTATGTTACCAGACTTGCCTGACCAGTCCTCCCCTGGTGACTCAAGCCTACTGTATATTAGTGTCTTGTAAAAAACGAGGTTAAAAAGTGGTTTCGTTTTTATCCTCTCTGTGAGTCGCGTTTTTTCCTTTGTGCTCTGGTTTGCTGTTTGATATAATTTACATTCGGATTTGGAGTGATATCACCCGATCCATACAATAAATACCTACTTACCTACTACCTTTTTTTAGTTCCATTTTATTATGTCACTGTTTCTATTATACAAGCAAGGAATTACTAACTATGAATAATATGTTTTTGCCTTTGTATTACCTGACGCCTGCGTTGGGCAATCACGAAACCAGTGTTCTTTAAGTTTAAAGTGTTGAAACGAGCAAGACGTGTACCTAATGGTCAGCAACACGAATGCCCATAACTAGGTTTAGAATATGACGCAGCTATTGAACATGAAGAGAAATCACTGCCTAGTACTGCAATCATCACCTGGAGCAAAAATTATTCTTTGTCTTTGGAAATATGAACTTTCAAACCAGAATTAGCAAATAATATTTCCACATTAAGTATTGCGTGGTGGAGAAAACCTGCCAAAGGTGTGTTACTCCTACAGACGGACTCTGCAAAGAGCCCTAACACTGTTACACTGCATAATTATGCCATTGGTATTACTGGCCTTCTCATTTGACTAGAAATTAAAATTAACTCGGTGAAAGAAAGCAACATAACATTATTTCGTACTAGCAGCGCCTCGCAGTGTTATACACGTAGTTCCCGTTCCCTTAATTTTGCTGGGATATAAAGTAGTTGTTCCAGTCTATAATCTACTTGTATTCAAAATTTCAGCCGGATCCGTTCATACGTTACGATGTGATTGAGCAAAAAACATCCAAACGTCTATACTCTATACATTGACATTTATAATATTAGTAGGAAGTAGGATTTAATTAGCTAATATGTAGAGACGTTGTGTACCGAAAAGATAGAGTAGCTGAACTATATAGAATACTAGCTTTTACCCGCGGCTTCGCTCGCGTTAAGAGTAATTATTAATTTGGTTGAGTTTTTAAGTTACCGAATGTGATCGGCGGGGTAACTAAACGGTTTTACTAAATTTTTACAAAGTTTCATGCAAATATGTCCACGGGATATAAAATTTCATACAAACTTTCATCCCTTCTTTCACCCAGTTGGAGACTGAAATTTGAAAAACGTTTTCATACGTGCTTCATGATTTTAGTTGAACTTATTGTGCACGAAATTACATGCAAATATCTCAAAGGAATACAAAGTTTCATACAATCATTCATCCCCTATTTAACCCCCTTGAGGGTAGAATTTATCAAAATCCTTTCTTAGCGGGTGCCTACGTCATAACATCTACCTGCATGCCAAATTTCAGCTCGATCCCTCCAGTGGTTTGGGCTGTGCGTTGATAGATCACTAAGTCAGTCACCTTTGAGTGTTATATCTTCTCCTATATATAAAATTCTCGTGTCACAGTGTTTGTTTCCTTACTCCTCCGAAACGGCTTTACTGATTTTAACCAAATTTTATACGCATATTCTGTAGGTATGAGAATCGGCTACTAGCTATTTTTCATACCCCTAAGTGACAAGGGTTGTTCACTAAGGCAAAACAACGTTTGCGGGGTCAGCTAGTAATATATAGAAGATAATTTTAGTTTTTCTGCAATGCTTACATTTTTTTTAACTATGTAAACACAAAAAATTAATGTTGTTTTGACATTCTCACCAAACGCGGCGAATTTGAATATTGAAGTGCAAAAACCTGAACTTTCCTCGTTCAATTATATTATCAGCGTATTCTCTTAGTGGGTAAAATAAAACCATTAATAACTGCCACTTACCGTATTATATTCTAAATTCACCTATACTGTCAGCCCCCTTAGCACGAGTCTTTATTCAAAAACTCACTATTTGTGAGTGATTCAAAAGTTACGGCTTGTTCTAGTCGGGAGAATGGCGACTGCCGATCTGGAGCCCCCGGGTTGAAAACCCACGCGCACCACTGTCTTTTAGAAGTCATGTAGGTACGTAAAGCTGCTAATTAAAAACGGCGAAGGAAAACATGGTGAGGAAACCGACATGTACCTAGAATCTTTCGAGGTCAGGTATCGTTCACCAACTCGCACTCGGCCAGCGTGGTATATAATGCCCTCGCGAGAGAAGGCTCTAAATCCCAACAGTGGGCCTTTTCTCCCCAGGAGAAAGTGAAGGTCAGAATCTACCACGGTAGCCAAGATCGATTTGGCAGATGACTGATTAACTTGACTCATCGACCCAAAGTGGGCCCTGATCCTGGTCCTGGTCCTGGTCCTGGTCGCTGACACCAAAAGACGCTACTCTTCTTTTTCTTGGGTCTTTTCCATTCCATTTCCATGAGATTGAGGCTTGAAGCACATAATATGTCGCGTTCCACTTGGTCTATCCGTCGGAATCACGAACTCCCCATCGGCCGTCGACCATTTGACACAACTAAATAAGTGCGATCAGCGATTAGCTAATTGACCATCTCCCATTATCTCATTGGCGGCTGACGCATGTCCTCAAAAAAAGGCTTTCTTGGAGCATGCCGGTTTTCTAACGACATTTTCCTTCACCGTTAAAAACAGTGACAATGACCTACATGTACAACTGCCCTTGGAAAAATACTCTCAGGTTCAAGCGGAATTCGAACCTACGACACCACAGTTATGAAATTGGATATTTTTGCCATTAAGCCACCACTATACCACCACCACCACCCACCACGGCTATTACGGGTACTAGCCTACTTTAGATTATTTACGTCATAGAGTAAACAATAATGCCTACTTATCAAAGATATCATACTCTACATTACCTGTTTTCTATTGTTTAATTTAGGTTTAGCCTAAAAGAAAATGCGATGCCACCCATAAGATACCTAGTACCATCGATATAAACCATTAGATATGCGATGTGCCCTCGCAACCTTAAAATTGGTCATAAACTACGTCTGTATGTGTAGCGTAAGTGGTTTAGACACCACCAATCTATTTGACTGCTAGAATCGTTAGGGACGAGGTATGCTGTAGTTCTTCTTATTTTGGTTGTTGACAACGAATTGTGTAGAATAGGTATAAACGTCCGGCGTTCAACGCTTCTTGTAACCAAGAACGGAAAGTTCTTCTTCACATAATGTTGACATAATTTCGTGTGCCTGAAGTTTGGGAGGGCACATTATATGATTTATATCGATGGCTAGCACTGCTTGTAATATATTCGTCCATACATGGGTAGCTAGCGAGTAGTTTACCTACTTACATAGATGCTAGCAGATGCGCTCTGCTGGTATTATAATGTGGGTCGACCGGCGACCGGTCACTTGAAGTAGCTCCCACTAGGTACGTATCTACATTGTGTAGAATCGAGAGAGAAAGGTCATTAGGTTACTATAAAAGTAATGTCCAAGAACGCTATAAAAATATTATGCGCATTGTGAATTGTTCCATTGATTACAGTTGGAACTGTTGATGTAAAGCGAGTCACTTAAGGAAAGTATGGATGTGATGGAACCAGTGACGCAAATATTATGAGGACAATTTAATAATCATGTAATTTATATAATTACAGAAAAAGCTTCAGCTGTACTTTTGCAGTTTAAATTTAGCTCATTATTTGCGATTTTTGTACATTACAAACACTTTATTGGTACCACAAACAAACATGTCAATAAAGTAACGCAACAACATATCATTATTATGGGTACAAAAGGTTATGTTATTGCTAAAAGCGATCTGTTCCATTTAGCCTTTAGATTCTTAACAGAGCCCCGGGTTCAAATCCCACGTGCACCACTGTCTTTTCGAGGTCGTGTGTCATCCACCAACCCGCACTTGGCCAGCGTGATGAATTATGGCCTTAAATCTCTCCTTGCGAGAGAAGGCTCCGAGTCCCAGCAATGGGAACATTTAGTGGGCTGCTTATACTGCAGTCATTTGAACTTTTTTGTCTGATGTCATATTACTCTCACTCTTGCTCTCCTTTTTCAAAATACTGTGCTGTAATAACAGTGTTACTTACATTTCTATCAAATATACAACTTACTAGTAGGTATGTTTAGTAAAATAGGTATAATATGCACATAGCAAATGATGCGAGGATTCGCACTATGTATATAGTAATACAAAATATATCACTAAATGAGACTGTAACTCCATCGGTACAAACAAAACTTTACTGTTATTAGGTACAAATTAAACTGTTTATACGAGTATATGAGAATATTTTCGACCTTAAATATTAGATATTATCTAATCCAGTCCGATGATTTCAAACAAATCTACTTAGAGATGTATTTTCACAATCTTCGCGCGATACACGTCCATACTATTTCACACTTGACTAAGTTAATAGGAATTCGATATCTTGCTGCATCTTGCACATTGCACATGCATCGCCGGGAGTTGCGGATTTGCGGCGACCAAGTGATACCCGTATTAAACCGCATAGCGCAGCATTGGCCCACCGTGCAACGAACGGGACCGCCAACTACACCGTTAAATAATTACACAAGTTGATGACTTATTGCGGCGAGCATTAGCCACGGTGCTCGCATTTCTGTAGCTTCATAGTTTAGGTAATCTACGGTTTCAGGGCTAAATGAATGGTATACCTATGTAGCGTGAAACCTGAAACGTGAGATGCTAATTTCTGCTGAAACACCCGCAAGCCACGTGATCCCTTGGTTTTTACGTGAGACGAATCCATAGCTTCGTATTTATAAACTTAATAGGTGAACGTAGCATGAGTTGCAATGCAACGGAAAATATATAAATGAAAAGTTATGAAATAGGTACTTTTAAAGATGTGTTGAAATGTACGTTCTCTCACGGAAATGCTTTTGTACACGAAATTTGTAATTTTTCCCCAAATGCTTACACGAATAGGTGAGATGGTTTCTTGACACGTGAGCAAGCTACATACAGTTGTCAATGTGCAAATAGTTTTATTAAAAACAAAAGTAAACATTTTTCCTGCTAATATTGATGTTTCTTGTGCGGATGTTTCTTACTCCATCACGTGAAACAGGTGGATGGATCGGGTTGAGATTAGGAACACAGTTAGATTATAGTCTGGAATAGCATATGGGCTACTTTTTTGGGCGCGGCTAGTATTCAATTACACAAAAGTAGTAATCAATCCTACTTTAAAATTTTGTCGACGCGGGACGCGGGTGTGCTAAGGACACGCGATCGAAGTTTCATCGCCATCTGAGCAGTATAGGAATGCATAGAGGACAGACACACAAACGTTTATTTTTATTGATGTTAGTATACAATATCAATACAAGAGCGTTATGTAAATTTAACATACAACTTATCTTCCATACCGTGACATTCTTGTTAATAAGACATTCAATATGATCTACGTTTACTTCGTCAATATCAAAATAGCATAATAAGTAATTTACATTACAAAAACTATTCACTCGAGAATGACAAAAACTTTGATTTAACATCTTCACTTCCAAATTATATTCCTATAACATACACACATATTTTATATACTCACACAGGCTCGCACACACAGGTATAAATGCAGGTTTTTATTGATTTTGCATAGCTAGGATGAAATATATTAGATTGCGACACAGGCACTGCCTAGTGTAAAATCTTGGGGACGCCTAAGTACATATCATAATGGTAGGTTAGTCGCGGGCCCTGCGCCTTCTGTAGCCCGAAGTTCGGCAAGTGGCAGAAGCCACTTGAGACCAAAAATAAAATGCCATCGATCTCTTAAAAACAAGTCTAGGGTACTCTACAAACTTATTTTCCTAAAAGTATTTGTATCATAATATAATATCTAGGAGATATACATAATATGTAAGGTTCAATAAAATTAAGAAGTTATCCAAGTAGGTTGTTAGGTTTAATGTACAAAATACCATGGCCGAAATGGAAAAGGTCGGATGGTTTGTATCGATATTAATTATTATTATTATAGATATATGGATATTGTAAATTAATTAATAGAATTGTAAATTAATAGACATCTGGTTATGTAATTAGTTTAAGTACCCATGTTATTAATACAGAACGGTTTAAGCTTACATATATGTATATTACCAAGTTATTTTAACCTGATGAATAAATAAAAAGTACTTACATACATAGTGCACGGTAAACGGTAAGTACGCAAGCAGTATATAATGCCTTGTGGGCTTGTTAAGCAGTGATTAGTTATAGGATGTTATAGGTTCGCAAACAAACCCTATTATTAAGTTGACACGCTACGAACTCAGTACATATTTTTCTTAATAACATAACTTACGTCATGTCAACGTTTCACATACAGAGCCAAGGTCGCAAACCTTGTCACAATTTACTGTTTTGTGTAAAAAGTAGTTCTAGACAGCGTTCAATTTACACAAATAATACGTTACTCGCGTTCTAAAGGTCAGTAATTGAGAAAATTCCAGTCCAAGGTCTGAGATGACTCAGAAAAACTGGTGCTTATAACCGACAGATTACGATTCGTGGCTTTACGCAGATAGATAAGATTTTGTCGGATTTTGATCCAGTCCAACCGGTCTGATTTATTCAAATGTGGGGACGTTTTATTAACTTCAATACTCGTATTATACTGATGACATAATATCTCAGTCATCTAGTTCTGGATTCTAAGTTTGACCAGTGACTTGTGTTGGCTGCAATCCTTATTCGTTTTTTTTTTAAATTAGTGACTCGCCCCTTTTTCTGATACATTGGGAATCTAAAAGGACTAAAAAAGGCATACAAATCTGGAATAATGTATAATTAATTACCTAGGTATATAAAATTGTAACACATTTTTCTTGTTACAGCGAATATTTTAAACATTTTAACTTATCTTTGTATAGGCAAAATCAGTTCTCTATACTCTATATACTTTTAGTTCATATTTGTTGTTGTCAATGACTGAATAGCACGCGTAGTTTGAAACATATCACAAAGTTTACTTTATCCGCAATGTCTACGTATATCACGATAGCTAATTGCGAGATCGCGTCACATACTTTTACTTAGAATTGTCGAACAAGATTGAGTCAAGAGAAACAAACAAATGTCATGAAATAATTTCAAAATTGTGCGCTTTACGAATATTGGAGGCGAGTTCTAGAAACCAGAATTTCTTGTGAAATATCAGTAGGGCCAAGCAAGGTTCTTCCGGGTAAGCGCACGTAAGTAAGTACCTACGCCTGTTGTTTTGAAACTCGACTCTTGTCTCAGTGCTACCAGCTGTGGCCAGCCGTGGGCATGCAATTATAAACTTTGTACCTTCTAGCAAATATTAATCAAGTTTCATCACCTGTCTAGTTTTATCGCCTCTGTCACTAGAAGTGACACATTGAAGCTTTATTTACGGGAGTAGGTAAGTCATCATCGTGATTTTGCACTTCACATAATCTCAATGATAAATATAAAAATATTTAGTTTTAGTCTTCTAAGTTTATCAAATACATACATAAATGATTCATATTCTTGGCGGGTGTGTCATTTTATTGCGTCTAATATTTAAACAGGAATATGAAGTCTGAAAACCACAATTGTAAATTGTAAGCCTACTGTTGCGCCTAGCAAAATTGCTTATTTCTTTGCTATAGTTCTCTCGTTAACTTCGAGTCAAAATAAAAGAGACAGCAATATCGTTGACATAAACAATTGAACTAAACTATTTATAACTGCGAAATAGATAGGTATACGAGGAAAATTATTTCTTGAATAATAGTTCGTAACATCGTCTCGGTCTCCACATATTTTAAACATGAATTCATGTTACACAAATATTACAAAATTTACAGAACAGTAATTTGCGTGTCTATGCGCCGGTTTTTATATATTCACGTTCGACGGGTTTCACCTCTTTTAAGGGTTCCGTACCCAAAGAGTAAAAACGGAACCCTATTACTGAGACTTGGCTGTCCGTCCGTCCATCCGTCCATTCGTCCATCCGTCCGTCCGTCTGTTACCAGGCTGTATCTCAAGAACGGTGATAGCTAGTTGAAATTTTCACAGATGATGTATTTCTATTGCCGCTATAACAACAAATACTAAAAATAAATATTTAACGGGGGCTCCCATACAACAAACTTGATTTTTTACCGTTTCTTGCTCGATTAGTCCGTTTCAAGCAAATTAGATGGCGCCACTAGTACACTAAAACACGCACTCGACCTTGTCGTTACAATCGTAAGGTAAAATCAAAATTTTAGTAGCACCTAGTTAGTTAGTAGAAGAAAGCCTGTCTGTGGAAACTGCCCTGGTTTATGTATACGGAATTCAAATAAATCCAGATGTTTTCGCTGTGTTTTTCTAACGGTACTGAACCCTTCGCGCGGGAATCCCACTCGCACTTGGCCGGTTTTATTTTTTAAGTTATGGCAACTGACGCCATATTATTACTTATATATCAGTTTATGTAGGTATATGAATAAGTTTTACTGCAAACCGAACTTTTAGCTAGCGCAGAACGTGCAGGCTCTTAACCTTACGAATTGGATACCGAGCGGCCATGTTCTTGATGCAAGGTACTTTTTATCCTGGAATATTTGATCTTTTTGCGACTCGTAGCTCGAAAAAACGACATCGTTTCATGGTTGACGTTCTAAAGACTCGAACGTAGTGATTTGACTCTACTTCTGTGATAAGATCCTCTAGGCTGTGGAATGCATTCTTTGAGTGTTTTTTTCGCAATAGTGACAATCTTGGTGTCTTCAAATTGAGAAGTAAGAATCGGTGAGTACGTTCCATCGTAGACCGCATTGCATTGCTTGACATCAGGCAAGATGGCAGTCAAGTGTAAACCTATAAATGTTAAAAAAAAGATAGCGTTGGGTACTTGCTGTACACAAAATTAGGTTAAACCCAACTGATTAACACATCCATAAGATTACGGACAAACTTGTAAGGAACTTGTAGGAAAATTCATAAATTAGATATCGGGCCAGGTCATTTATCTCAAGGAAAATATTTGATCGTGATAACAAATATCTACATCTCTAAAAACTCAGTCTACGTTAACAAAGATTAAAGAGATAATTATCGTAAACACAACGCTCGACGCAAATGAGACAAAGAAAATATAATCCAAGAATACACTGCAATCTGATATAGGTAGAGCTTATCACATAAACGCTAATTAGTAATTAAAATGAGATTATGCATATTTCGTGTACCTTTAAGCGTTAATTCTATAATTATGATTTAGCACAGTTTAGGGAAAATATTATCAGAAAATTAGTCATCATCATCATCAGCGCGTGTTCGTCCACTGCTGCCTCTCCTATAATACGCCAGTCAGCCCGATCCTCGGTCTTACGTTTCCAACCGCCACCAGCCGTCTTTCGTATATCGTTACTCCATATAGTCTCAGGGCGTCCTACACTACGTTTACCGATTCGGGGTTTCCATTCCAGAACCCGTCTACACCAAGGGCTATGCTACAGGGGCGGTTCTCCCGCCGCGGGAATCCGCTTCTGAACCGCACTAGATTCAATTCTTATGGACATTGTATGCTACAAACTACAAGGCGCAGTTTCCTGCCGCGGTTTGCAGGCGGGAGAAATTCGACCGCCGCATGCAGCGTCAAACCGCCGCTGTTTACCGCCGTTCTAGACTACACGGGCGGTTATCCGCTATTGCGTCATTGTGCGCGGGACCTTCTCGCTCGAAATGAACACAAAACACAGCGGTAAACCGCGTCCTGTGTAGGTTGCTGGTTTGCGGGAGCTTTGTCGAGCGGATTCCCGCGGCGGGAGAACCGCCCGTGTAGCATAGCCCCAACGGTTATCGGGTCTGCGACAAAAATATAGTACCTAATCCTATACTAATATTATAAATGTCAATGTATGGGTGTTTGGATGTTTGGATATTTGGATGTTTGTTGCGTCAATCACGTCCTAACGTATGAACGGATCGGGCTGAAATTTGGAACACAGATAGATTATAGTCTGCAAGAACACATAGGCTACTTTTTATCCTGAAAAAAAAACAACGGAACGGGAACTTCGCGGGTAACACCGCGGGGCGCTGCTAGTAAATAATAATTTATTGATGCACAATAAGTAAGTAGGTAATAATGTAATTCCCTCGTGTAAGTAAATCCCATAACGTTTCAGAGTATCTTTTCCTTGAGCTAAACTCAGGTATGTAGCTTGACTACGTATATATATACGTTACTACCAACCTCCGAGTATTAGCGTTGATTGAATCAGCTCTATTCTCGTTCGTCTTTTGTTTTCCGTGAAAGAGCACGCTTTGTTTCGGTTGATGAAACTGGGAACAATGCTTTATTTATTTGTTTATGGTTCAGAGCACATGCAATATGGAACTGGGTGGGGTATGGATTAATTAGGTACCTGAGAATGTATATATAAATCCCACTAATATTATAAATGTCAAAGTATGGATGTTTGGACATTTGGATGTTTTGATGTTTGTTGCTCAATCACGCCGTAACGTATGAACGGATCAGGCTGAAATTTGAAATACAGTTAGATTATAGTCTGGAAGAACACATAGGCTACTTTTTATCCTGGGAAAATAACGGGAACGACGGGAACGGGAAGTACGCGGGTAAAACCGCTGGGCACTGCTAGTGTCAAATAAACAGAAGTGGTAGGATCAGTCACACGTCGGGGCTGACGTGTGACCACGATCCCAAACTGCTAATAATTTCGTATTTGCAGTTTGGGAGCACGCTTCCTGATAATCTTACTAATATTGTAAATGCCAATGTTTGGATGTTTGTTGCTCAATCACGTCGTAACGTATGAACGGATCGGGCTGAAATTTGGAACACAGAATATAGTCTGAAAAAAAAACATACACTTTATATCCCGGTAAAATAACAGGAACGGGAACTAGATAGATAGAATAACTCTTTATTGCACTAAATTTAAAAAATAGACAAATACTTATAACGAAACAGAATAAAGTAGAAAGTGACGGCCTTGTCGCTAAAAGCGATATCTTCCAGCAACCGTTGGAATGAGAGATTTAAGATAAGGAGAACTAGAACTAGAAGATAAGAGAAGGACTGCGCGGCTAACCGCGGGCGTGGGCGATGCTAGTTATTTTAGGTTTGTGTAAAAAAAAATTACAGATACGCACATAAAAGATTTACCGTAAAGAACACTTTTATTTACCGTAATAGAATATTAGCCAAAAGTAAGGTTTCTAATAAAATAGTTCGTAAAGATAAATATCGTCAATAAACACCATTTTTGAATTTTCAATTTTTATAAATTGGTAAGTTAATTTTGCTTAACATTTGTACCTATAGGTAGGTACTTACTGATTTTGTTAGTTGGGAATTCAAATAAGCAAGCTAGGGCAAAATTGCCAACATTAACATTTCAATATAACAAAATGTATTATTCTTTATCGATTTTACTAATTAGTTGTACTAATTTCAGTATCGGTTTCGCAGTGAAAATTTCATCACAGTTTATTTCATTCTATTTTAAATACATTTTAGTAAAGATGGGTATTTTCTACTCTTTAACGTATAAAATACTGAACCGATTGGGATGAAGATTCATAATTGAGTCCAATACACATGGCATTTAATCTATAAAAAGATTTCCAGTACTAAGTAATTTATTTATTTGCACAGAGTACATACATATATTATGAGATAGATCTTATAGCTAAAATCTATCACTATATGTACAAAGACCCTGTTAGGGTGTTGCAAAACAGGACGTCTACTCTATTTCTGCGAAAACGAAATTTGGAAAAAAAACGCGCGACTTTCCTGCTCTCGTTCTACTTCGTTTCGTCCGATACAACATTGTTTGATGTTTAAATGTTCTAAGCATACTCTAACTAGAGTAGGCTTACAACATTAAAACGGACAAAACGACGGAAAAAAGTAGAGTCGGAGTTGGAAAGTCGCGAGTTTATTTCGAAATTACGTTTTCGTAGAAAGAGAGTAGACGTCCTGACACAGTTTCGTCCCAAGAGGTGTAATTAGAAAATGTATTAACAGTTATATGAACAAAGAAAATATACAAAGAAAATGTTACAGGAAGGTCTAGATTAAAAATATACTATTTATACATAATATACATAATTATACATTTTACCATCTATCTTCCTTAAACTCTTGTATGTTGCAGTAATCTTTTTCAATAAGTTTAGCTGGTGAAAGCATGAGGCGCAACTAATAGGTATAATACCTCTAGTAGTTTATTATATTGGTGAATATGCAGTAAATTTTCACAAATAATCTGTGGTCTATTCAGCTCAGCTCAGTATTCAAAAGCAGCCCATTACATGTGTCTAAATGTAAAACTACAATGTAATAAGAGAAACGCGACATCTTTGCTATTTCAATTTTAACGTGGACTGTGTATGTTATGAGTTAGAAGAAACCTGTAATTGACAACCTTGGCCTTTGTTTCAGACGAGATGGTAATACCTATCTCTAAACTTGTTTACAAAGCTTGCAATAAGCCTGAGAACCACCTGAGTATTTCTAAACTATGATTTAACTATCTACCCGCCCCGCGTTCACACGGGTGCAATGCTGATACTAAATTTCCTAATAAAAATATTTAAATAAATGGTTATTGTGGGTTTTTTCTAGATAGATATCCTATTGCAGACTTGTTTTGTAGACCTTTTGAAGGTTCAGTACTGTACTTTATTTTGATCTAGCTCATAGGGTTCAGCCAGCGTTTGCAATGTAAACGCAAAAATGTGTTTATTTATGGCATTATATTAGAAACCTTTTAAACTATCAATTTACCATTTTGTGCACGTACCTATTATACATTTAAATCTTTCTCTTGAATCATTCTAGGTATCTACTAAAATAATCCGCATTAAAATCTGTTTGGTGGTTTCAAAGATCTAAGCATATATAGGGAAGCATATAGGTATAGGCATATATACGTGAAAATCAGTTGGGAAAATTTACGTAAAGTGAGTAATTTTTGTATGTACCTTTATTACCTGATATCTCAAAATTGGCCGTCTATGCAAGGTAGCGAGAATGCATGCATTCTTAGTATATACTTACACGACACAATCGTCTACATTTTTTTTTAATAAATAAAGAGTGACAAGACGAGCAGGACATGTGCCTGATGGTAAGCAACATACCTGGCACATGACAGGACAGTGACACGCAGCTATAGGAACATGAAGAGTCCAAATCATCACCTAGCACTGCGCTCGTCACCCAGAGATCTAAGATGTTAGATCTCTAAGCCCTGTAGTTTCTCTGGAAACATTACCCTTCAAACCGGAACACAGTAATGTTTGCACATTACTGCTTGGCGGTAGAATAACTGGCAAAGGTGTGGTACTTCCCCAGGCGGACTCTGCTAAGAGTCCTACCACTACATTTCGTTCATCAGGAAATACGCGACGTCTGGCGGCCCTGGAATTTTACTTTAAAACACAAACCGTGTTACCAAAAGTGTTTTTTAATTTTTAATTATTATTTATTTAATATTCCTATCTGTGTAAAAATATGCAAATACATACTAATATTATGTACATGAGTTGAACGCCGAATAAAATAATTAATATAGCAAAATGTAAATTTTACACACATACAACAATAGTATGGCTTAAAAGACTTGACTCCAAGTCATATCAAATTGAAGTTGAAAATTGAAACAACAACAACCTGTGGATTTGCCGGTGTTTACGTATTTTTCTTGGATTTTTGTTATCTATAATCTATAATCACAAGGTCAACTGTATGTTGCCTATTCCCGTGTTGAACCATCAGATTTGTATGTCTATCCACCAGCTAATCAAACAAAAATACGAGTCGGACTCGCCCATGAAGGATTCCGTAGCAGCAAGTGACTTAATTCAGAAAAGTTCTTGTAGTTCGTTGTAACTTTGATCGAAGTTTTAATAATAAGTGTATAATGTATTCCTGACGTACTAAAAAAAAACTACTAACCAGATCGAGTCGAGTTCAAACCAATTTTCGCGGAAAGTTTGCATGGTAATATTATGGTAATGTACATCGAATATTTTTGTTAGTTTTATCATTCTCTTACTTTAGAAGTTACAGGGGGAGGGGGGGGGGGGCACGTTTTACCACTTTGAAAGTGTCTCTCGCACAAATTATTAAGTAGGTATAGACATAAATTACTTATATTAGAAATCTCAACATCATTTTTGAAGAACTATCCATAGACACCCCCCCCCCCCACACGTATGGGTTTGATGAATAAAAATGTTAGAGTTTCAGTTCTAAGTATGGGGAAATCCCAAAATGTATAGTATTTTTGTACAAAAATCAGAATGCGGTTCACAGAATACTATACATCTACTTACCAAGTTTCAACAGTATATATGTTTCGGTAAAAATTGGCTGTGACATAAGGACGGACAGACAGACAGACATGACGAATCTATAAGGGTTCCATTTTTACGTTTTAACCCTAAAAACAATTCCACTTTTCGTTGTAAGTGAACTCCTGCTAAACGGCTGCAATGTTTTTTTTTGTCAACGTTTGGGTTGGGCCCTGGATTGTTTACATAGATTCACAAATCAGCCCGGCAGATGACGCTGCAGTTGATATCTAAGTTATTATCCGAGCAAAGCCGGAACGGGCCGCTAGTACGCTATAGAATGAACGTTTGTCAAATAATTACTATATTTCGCGATTTCAAACTAGTGAAATTAATTTATTACTAGGTGACTCTACAATTGTTGTTCAATTGACTAGCGGTCCGCCCTGGCTTCGCGCATGCGTATCTGTATCTGTATTATAGAATATAGATACTAGCGGCCCGTTCCGGCTTCGCTCGGACACGGCCTAGACACTGTCTGCAACACCATCTGCCGGGCTTGTTTGTGAATCTAAATCATCCTCGAATCCACACACAAAATGTACACACACAAAAAAAACATACAAATCGGTCCCGCCGTTTAGGAGGAATTCACTGTCAACTGATTAAATTACTAAAATGGCTATTGAAAAATAGGGGTTGGTGTTAGAAGAGTAAAAAATTAGGGTTGTATGTATTTTAATGCCACATTATAAAAAAATAAATACAAAAATTTTGTCCAAAAATTAAAAAAAACATATTTAGGGTTGAACAACCCTTATCACTTAAGGGTATGAAAAATAGATAGTAGCCAATTCTCAGACCTACTGAATATGCGTATAAAATTTGGTAAAAATCAGTAAAGCCGTTTCGGAGGAGTCAGATAACTAACATTGTGACTCGAGAATTTTATATAGAAGCAGATAGATCAAACTAATGAAATGTGAAAATTTCGCGACACTTCACGTAAATGACTTCACATCAATTAACGACGATTACCTAAATTATGTATTTGGGATAATGTTCACACAAAAACAATAAAATCGCGCTTAAAAATTAAAGAGTAGGAGTTTCCGACCTATTTCTACACCTACCTAATAAATATATTTACATAGAAATTGATCGGGTCTTTTCAGAGGGGTACGTACACAAATATAGGTATCAATATTTTCGAATCAATCAATGATTGTAAATTTTCTTGTGGCAAATTCGTGTTGATTCCTTTTTGTGTAACCTTGTATTAGATAACTTCCTCTGCCGTATCCTCATACGATTGTGGGTATAAGCCATAATAAAGATTAAATGAAGTTACACAATACTCTGAAACTCATGACTTGCAACTACTCGTATATAGTGACGCGAAATTATCAGCTATCGATAAGTTGAAAAATGTTAACATCATGATTTATTAGGTATTCGACGTGGTGAATAAATTGCGGCTTTGTCACCTTGTGTTTATTATAAAAAGTAAAGTCATTATCAGTAGGTACTCAATGTCATCCACAAATATAATGTCGTAATTACGATTATACCTACCAAGTGAAGCCTGTTTCAGATTTATTGGGTGGGAATGGGATCCCCTTTAGTCTGAATCATTGCGTTATAATTTACTTTATTTTAGTACTTATATCCTATATACTAATATTTTAGGTGTCAATGTTTGGATGTTTGTAGCTCAATCACGTCAGAACGTATCAATGGATCGGGTTGAAGTTTGTAACACAGATTATGGTCATATATTTGGACACAGGATAATAACGAGAAAGGGATCTACGCCAGTAAAACCGCTGCACGCTGCTAGTAATCTAGGCATAGTTGTGTCTTGTTATTATTGTTTTAAGGGCTATTATAAAATTTATGACTTCTATCAAAACAAATAAACCATCATAAATTTCTGGTGTATTACCAGGTACTTAATTGTTTCCAATAGCTGAGTGTCACTATGCTGTTACGGGTAGGCGTGTTGCAAACAATCATGTTGGAGAGAAGCTCTATTGTATCTATTATAAACTCTTTAACTCTTAGGACTCTTTGCTTAGGTAGGATTCAAAAGGCTAGAACTTAGGTAGGACTCTTAGCAGAGTCCGTCTGTGGCAGTACCACACCTTTGCCTGTTATTCTGTCGCCAAGCAGTAATGTGAAAACATTACTGTGTTCCGGTTTGAAGATCAATGTTGCCAGTGAAATTACAGGGCATCGAGACAAAACATCTTATATATCTGTGTGACGAGCGCAGTGCAGTACTACGTAAGGATTTGAACTCTTCATATTCCAATAGCTGCGTGTCGCTGTGCTGTTATGTGGCAGGCATGTTGCTTACCATTAGGTCCTGCCCGTCTCGTCACTAAACTATCACTAACTTCATAAACCATCAAATTGTTAAAAAAATCTACATGCACCTAACGTACCTAACACCAAGGTATTGGTTTCATATAGTGTCCCCTAATTTCACCTCTAACCTTTGTTTCCTGACTTTCCCCGCGAGTGCAAGACCAAAACAAAGGCCCAGTGCGACCGCTCGGCCACTACGGCCCTTCCGCTGCGGCCTCCAGCGGAAACGACACGTGACTCACATGCGCAGTGCGTGCGCAGACGTCATCGGTTCACTGCCCATTGTCTACCATTCCACAACGATATATTACGCTGTAGATATCCTAAAGTAATTTCTAATGCAAGATCTGAACTTACTTAGGTATGACAAGTACATAAAAGCAAGTAAAGGAAACGGTGGGGTACAAGTATAAAATCTATCCAATATATCAGTGACTATTGTACTAGTAATTAAGCCTTTACCAATTTAAAAAAACAATATTCGATATTTATCCTGATATGACCCACACATCGAATTTTTTGACAAATTTTTTATTGTATTTAACAAAATTAATTTAAATGATATAGATAGATAGAAACTCTTTATTGTCCACACTATAAAACTTAAAAAACAAAGAGGCTTGGCCTAGAACAAGTGAACCAAGTGGCGACCTTATCGCTAATAGATTTTTCCTGGGTGACCGAGCTTTGCTCGGTTTATACACCAAATATACTTAGATACCTACTGATAAAAGGTTCCAAGTAATAGATTTTCTCAAAAATATATTTAAAAATGAGAAGCCGTCTGGATCCGAACCCGGATCTACCGATTCGTGACCGCCCAATTTTCCGACTTAGCTATGATACTATCGCGCAACGTGGCGAATTTTACCTTCCCGTTCTAATATTAAATGTGATACATTTTCAGTATCCAAAAATGCGCAATAAATTACGTTTTTAAAAAATAAAACCTAGCTAGATCGATTTATCGTCCCCGAAACCTCCTGCATACATAATTTCATGAATATCGTTCCAGCCGTTTCCGAGATACAGATTCTATATATATGTACAAGAATTACTCGTTTAAAGGTATACGATTTTATCACGACAAGTCTTATTTTATGAGAAGAGTTTTAGAGAAGCACGTTAAAAACGTTATAGACTACAGGCCCGTGAACAAAATTGACGGGTCAAATGAACCACCAGGAGATCTATGTAGGATGATAGAAGGGTATAAAGTAATAAGATTCAGCACTATGCCGTCACTTGTAAGCTGTCCAACTGAGCGCAGTTGAAGAGGGGGGTCCAAACCCTCGATAGTTTCTCTTTGCCGTATGATTTTTGTACGGCGTTGCGGAATAATAGATTAGAAGACGCATTGAAACTATAAAAAATATAAATTTTATTTATTAGTTTGTCGGAAAAGTTTATGATTTTCCGACGATTTACAGAGTAAATTCGGGCATTTGATTATGTACGGCATTGGTTCCATAGAGTTTCAATACCTCTTCTAATCCATTATTTCGCAATGCCGTACAAAAATCATGCGACAAGGAGAAATGATCGAGGGTTGCAACCCCCCCCCCTCTTCGACGTGCTGAATCTTATTACTTTATACCCTTCCATCATCCTACATAGGTCTCCTGGTGGTTCATTTACTACGTAAATTTTGTTCACGGGCCTGTAGTCTTGTAGTCTATTAGCAGTCCTGTTTTTATTCTCAGACCTAATGCTTGACGCGGTTTCTCACAGGGAGTCAACACATCCGAGGGGTTCCCTCTACTGGTTGGTCTCTGAGGTGGTCTCGGGTTCAAGTTTCTCTGGCACATTTTTCTGCGCTACCGCCGCGGCACCGCACCGCACCGGCGCAGAAAAATGCGAGAGCGTCCCGGCGTTCGGGCCGTAAGCGCTAAAGGTGAAAACGTGTAGAAGTTTTAGTCGGTAGGGACACCATGTCTGTCTGTGATGTCGAGTCCAATCTAACCCGACTGTCTCCCCCAGGCAGAAAAGTCATCATCATCATCAACAGCCCACTAAACGTTCCCACTGCTGGGACTCGGGGCCTTCTCTCGCAAGGAGAGAGTTAAGGCCATAATCCACCACGCTGGCCCAGTGCGAGTTGGTGGATGACACATGATTTCGAAAGATTCTAGGTACATATTGGTTTCCTCACGATGTTTTCCTTCACCGTTTTAAGTTAGCGGCATTACGCACATGACTTCGAAAAGACCAGCCGTAACTTCTGCTTCTGCTTCTGCAGGCAGAAAGGTATATGCACCTAAATACATTCCCTCCATGAAGGGACGGAGTTAAGGCCTGTCTATCAATTAGCCAAGTGTGGGTCGGTACAGTCGTTTCAACATGACGTTTTCCTTCAATACTAAAGCCTGTGGTGATGCCGAACTCAAACATCCGTACTCGATCAATATTTTGATGGACAGATTTTTATTTTTTAGATATAATGATGCGTAGATAGGTCGATATAGAGTAAGTATCTCTCTACTTAGTCTGTGGTAGATACAGCTTACTTCATGTGAAATTTAATGCGAGAAAAGAATGATCACATCACATAAATCTTAAACTACAAATCATAATGCGATTGCTGGTAAGACTGTTCTAGCCTAAAAGAAAATAAATATTGTTATCACAGATTACTGAAACAATACGTTTCAGTTGGTAATCTGTGATTGTTATGATATAGTATAAGTGATGGTAAAAAGTAAAAATACACGGAAAACATGATGCGATATTCGAATGTTGTTCATGTCAAGTTGGCAAGATGAGTGACAGGATTCTGACGTCAATACTGTATATTTTTAGTAAAAAATGCGTAAATGCCTGAGGTTAGGTTAAGTGTGGTTGTTTGCGCAAATAATAGAAAATAATCGTTTTACTTTCAGTTTTTAGCAATATGTGATAAACTAGGAAATAAATATATTTCCGTCCAATTGTTACCTTTAGGCGATACTTCGTTGAAAACACGTGATCAAAAGATTGCTAAATAAATGCAACTTTGACTGTCTAAAAATAGAATGGTTTATTTTTTTTAGCGTTGTATAACACTTATTAAATCTTGACCTGATATCAATCTTATATCGTAAATAGGTATTTTTTTACCATACATGGTAATCATCAGATCAACAAGTTCCCTAATTTTACAATTAGTATATTTTATGGCAATTTTTAGCTCAAATTACATATGTTAGTACACTTATAACTAGCAGACCCCACGACCCACGACCCGCGTAGTTGCCATTGACGTATTTTTTCAGTGATGACGAGTAGCATACGGTCTATTCCAGACTATACGTTATAATCTTTTTGTGTTCTAAATTTCGATGTGATTGACCAACAATTATATCCAAACTTTAGTTTATTTTTTAAATATTTTGTTAGTAGTACGGCCGCATGACTAGAAAACTGAAATTATTCAGTTAAACTGATAGTGTTAAGGATTAAATGAATAAAAATGTACCTACTATTACTATTTGTTCTGGGGATATATTATAGGTACATACTCGTATTTATTAAAACAGCTTACAGTTTCTTAATACAGGTAGGTAGGTACAGAGGAGATTACCTATTCTAGAGGTATATTACATAATGTTAAATTCGAAGTACTGTGTATTTTGTTGAATTTTAATGTATGGTTTTCCAAGAATGAGTAGGAAATGTACGGTTTCGTGTTTGTTTACTAAGTAAACAGAAAGAATGAGTAAGTAGATAAGGGGCATACTTATCGACACTTTCATACGGTGAAGTACCTGCGTTTATTCATGTGGTTATTTAACAATAGCTACGAGTTTGTTGTTAAAATTTTAAGTGTACTTGTAAATAAAAACTATAATGGATTGATACAAAGAAAGTAAATTTTTTTTTTTTTTTTTTTTTATAGCACAGAGTGACGAGACGAGCAGGTCATGTGCCTGATGCTAAGCAACATGCCTGCCACATAACAGCACAGTAACACGCAGCTATTGGAACATGATAGTCCAAATCATTACCTAGCACTGCACTGCGCTCGTCACCCAGAGATCTAAGATATTATGTCTCTAAGCCCTGTAATTTCTCTGGAATCATTGCCCTTCAAACCGGAACACAGTAATGTTTGCACATTACTGCTTGGCGGTAGAATATTTGGCAAAGGTGTGGTACTTCCCCAGGCGGACTCTGCTAAGAGTCCTACCACTACTTAAGTTTCTAACTAACTAACTAAAATTTCAAACATTACTCTTTTAGTACTCTAGGCACGATTTTGTGATATTATTTGTGGAACATTGTCTGGCCTCAAACTAGGTAAACCTTGTGCTTTGAAAGACAGACAACTGAAACTCACAATTTTATAAATATAGTCATACAGAATAAATGTTCATCCACAATGATCCAAATGAGACTGATTGGAAATCGAACACTACCGTCCTGTCTGTAGACTTAATATCAAATAAGTTACGAGACTAGTCAGAACAAAATATGTCAGACAGGATAATATTGACTTTTAAATAATTACGATAAATATATTAATCCTATCCTATTAATAATATAAATGTATGAATGTTTGGATATTTGCATGTTTGTTGCTCAATCACGTCTATAGATTATGGTCTGGAAGAACATAATGGCTACTTTTTATCCCGGAAAAGTAACGGAAACGGGAAATACGCGGGTAAAACTGCGGGGCGTTATTAGTAATTTTATAATTGTAAAGTTAGGAAGTTCGTAAGGTACTCATTAATGTCGCAAATTAAGGTGGAATTTTGAACTTTGGGATATATTAGTTTGGGCTAGCAAATACTTAAGCTTTTTTACTTATGCTTTATCTAAGCTTTCTACCCTTATCTATTTATAAAAATAAATAAATAAATAAATATTGGTGGACAATTCACACACAACACCATCTGACCCCAAACTAAGCAAAGCTTGTGTGATGGCGGCCAGATAGCTAATATAATACTTATATAGTTTTAAATACATACTTATTATACATAGAAACACCCAGACACAGTGCAAACATTTGAATTCATCACACAAATATTTGCACTGGGTGGGGATCGAACCCACGGCCCTCGGCTTCGCAGGCAGAGCTACTAACCACTTAGCCACAAGGCCAGTCAAATTAATCAAAAAAAATTTAGCTTAATACCGAGAAAATCCCAATCACTTAGGTTTGGATTCCTCAGTATTTTTCTAATTTTATCAAATCAAACAGAATTGTGCTTAAATTGTAGTCAAATTTATCATCGTCATTTATAGGAAGTATTTTATTTAAATCATTAATTTAAACTCCCAATCGTCCTATTACGTATATATGTAAAAAACATTCTAATAAGTAGTGCAGTAACTTTATACGTAAGTATGCGTTAAATCCGGTAGATCTGATTTTTTGCAGACTTGTTTATGATGTTGGCCTAATGATTGTCCCAAGTTTGTGACCTCGAGCGACGAACGCAACTTTGTCAAAAATCGAAAAAACCGCGAAAAAATCGTTTATTTTTCAAATTTTGGCGATTAAAACGACTAATTTCTGTAAACACTTTCTTATGGCGTTTATAAAGTAGACTAAATTTGCTACAATATGATACTAAAATTGTCTCTGTACACCTAATAGTTTCTGAGAATAAGTAGGTATTCCAATAAGTTTATAATTTTTTTCGTACTTCGCAATTTTTAGCAATATTTTAACTCCTACTTGACCACTTTATGGCACAGTTACTGCGGTTTTTTACCTCCGACCAAAAAAAGAGGTGTTATAAATTTGACGTCGAAGTTTGTCTGTCTATCAGACAGACACACATACAGGTCTGTTCTCTATGTGTATCTGTCTGTGTGTGTATCTGTCTATGGCACCGTAGAGCTGAAACGGATAGGCCGATTTCAATGCGGTTTTTTTTATTTGAAGATAAATTTTTGTGTTAATGGTTTGAGCTATTTTTGGTTAATATCGATTCAAGATGGCCGCGTCCACCAAATGGCAGACCAAATATTTCATCACAATCTACCTCAATATGGGTATAAAATGAAAGGGCTTGACTAGTAGATTACTATACAGAATAACAAATTTCAAATCACAAAATGGCGAACTACATAATTTTTTTTTCACTAATGCCTTAATATGGGTGTCAAATTAAAGAGCTTGACTAGTAGACTACTATACACTATACACTTTTTTTTTTTTTCCAATATTAGTCGTTTAGGGTTATACCTAATCGCCAAAATTTGAAAAATAAACGATTTTTTGGCGGTTTTTTCGATTTTTGACAAAGTTGCGTTCGTCGCTCGAGGTCACAAACTTGGGATAATCATTAGGCCAACATCATAAACAAGTCTACAAACATCAGATCTACCGGATTTAACGTATCCTACTCCATACTTTCAGGCGACAAAGTTACTGCACTAAAGTGGGTAAAGCAAATGTCAAATACATAATCTTATCTAATCTGTGGATATGCGTTTTCCTGCGATTTCCAAGTTGTATCGTTTTGTACGAAATGTATTGTACAAATATCACACCTTCTTATTCGATTAGTATGTATACCTACTAAAAATGTGTTAATAAATGACCTACTAAGGGGCGAACTCCGTCTAAAACAAAAACATGCGCTCGTTTCATTATCATGATATTTATTGTCAATTTTGCTGTTCAGTCATAACATTACCTATACTTACAATTTATTTCGTGGAAAATATCACTGGAAGATTTTCCAATTTTAATGTTATGTACTTTGAATTCAAGCGAGATACAATACTATAATAATTTCTACCAGGATTGGGATACAAGCTGCCAAAGCCAAAATGGTAAATAAATTCACTAGGATATTGTAATCTAATTAATATCATAGTAAAGGCACGTTAACAGTTATTTTTTATCGATTGTAAAATTTGTTTTCCAAAATGATCATAAGTTTGTAAATTATTCACGATTGAAGAGAGCTAGAAGTACATAAATTCCAAGTCAAGAATTTTAAAACATCCACCAAAGGCACGGTCATACACACACGCACAATAATTTAATACTGTCTTATTAAGTATTCACATTCAAAACATTAAGAAAACGATTGTGCACTTATGGGAAACAATAGTTACTTATTATTTAAATACATACGTCTCGGTATCGCATATTTTTTAAACATAGATTTATGGAGTAAATGCGCGGTAAGCCTCAATGATCAAAGCGTAACTACAACTTAGAAGCTAAAGTGATATCGGAGATACTGAGAAGTTACGAGTACATGTGTTCTTACAGGTACTGGTTAGTTGTTGTACAATATGTGACTGTGATATACTTAGTGAGATACACTGGGTGAGTTAGCAGCGCTCGCGATCGTTCGTGGCGGGCGGATGCGTCGAAACGAGAGCTCGGCACCGTTAGCTGCGCCCGCCGCGCCATGCCGAGAGATGCATTCGTCTCAATACAACACTGACTCATCCTCTAAGTGCCCGCTATAGCCACCACTACTTAACTCATTATGTTGCCGCTCTAATCTGAGGCCATATAAATGCACTTCGACCTCGACCAAGCACAAACGCTCAATCGTATAACGCTTTTCATTAGTAGAAGCAGTCTCTAAATTAAAATTAATTTACAATACACTCGATATCACAAAATGCATATCGCAACACATCAATGTGTCGATATTCCGGTGGCGTGCTCGCCTAGAAGCAGTCCACAATAACCACGTTTCGATCGACGCGATCGATAAGGTCAGTCTTTATCACGCAGCAACTCCGATTTAGCACTCTTTTCGTTACCGTGAAACGAGAAATTAACACTGTCCTTTTGTTTGTACGCTTTGTCCAGTTTCGCAGAAGGGAGGTCGTTATCCACGGGCGCAGCTGCCGCGGGCGGAGTCGCAGCGACCGCCGGCTTTATGTTCTCCCCTTTACAAAATTCCTGCAGCCAACGCTCGGTGTTGTACGACGGGCCCTCTCCCCCCAACTCCGCCGGGAGAATGTCGAGGGGGAGCGAATCGTGCAAGGTCGATAGATTGTTGCCGTGGAGAACGATCCGTTCCCGCGTCTTCGCTTTCAGGTACGGTTTGACGACCGCCAGCGCCGTCTCCACGTACCACGGCTGCCCGATGAAATGTATGCTCTTAAACCTGACCGGCATACAGTCTTGTAAGCAGTCGATCATCATCTTGAGAACTTTGGCTTGTAAACTGCAGGACTGTTTAAAAGTAAACTCTGTCCAGTCGACGATGATCACGTATCCGCTGGCCTGGTTCTGGACGTCTTCGAGAGTCTTTTCGAGTGTTAGGATGAGAGCCCTGTAGACGGAGAGAAGAGGGCAGGCGTGTGGAACCCAGTTGGAAGCGAACATGAGGAGCACACAGCGGCCGCGGCGGTCGCGTTCGGCGAGCACGCCGGGTATCCCGTCGGCCAGGGCGCGAAGCACGCCGCCGTCCGCCACCGCCCACAGCTCTGGGTGCTCGCGCCGGTGCTGGTGGTACCGGATCAACAGCTCGAAACTCTGCTGCACGTCGTGCTTTCGCGCGTACAGGAATCGTCGCAGGAAGTTGTCATCCTGGCATCTGCTCTTGTCTCGGAGGGCGAGGTTGAGGCTGGAATCCACCGTTTCCTTGAGTGCGTCGAGGGCGCGCTGCCTGTCAGCGTCGGTGAGGCGTTTTCTGGAGACCTCACAGAGTCGTTCATTCTGCATCTGGTGCAGCCTCCAGTCGTACTCCGCGTACTCGTTCATGGCTGGTTAGTGGGTGAGTCACGCGCGGAGCGTGGGAGCATGCGGGTGCGCGCGCGCCGCCTGCGTCTCGGGGCCGACTGCGCGCGGTGTTCACGCGCCGCGCCACCGCCATCGCTGTCCGTTCATTAAACCGTATAACGCTTCTTTGCTACTGGCCAGTTACTGGCTTCAGTATATTATAACTTATAATGCTTAATTCAAATTCGCCATACTCTATGTAGAGCACTACAAAATTAAAACGTTATCTTTAAAATACTTTTTTCTTAAGTAATCAATTGACTGACAAATTGACTAACCAAACAAAAAAGGTAGTACTCTCTGCAGAGCCCGCCTTTGGACGTTTTTGGAGGTTTTTCCTGTCAGATAAAGAAAATAATTTTATTTGCACTATAGATTATTTAATTTTGTAGGTATAGAGATCTTTAATCATTTTTATTATTGCATAATTCGATACATTTTAAGAACTTTTCTTTGCTAAACTGGTGGAAATAAATTATTTAATATCTCTTCAGTATGTCCAACCCATGTTGTGTTCCCACTGTTGGATCTCGAAAGATTATCTTACTTAAAATGATTCAAGGTCAAAACCCACAAAGTTTGCCCAGTATAGAGAGGCAGGTGAGACATATTCTTGAAAACTATGACTAAAAACATCACGATGTCTTTCATCGCTAAATTTTGCATCATTAATTATCTGCACTCTACACAAAGTAATCAGAAGAGCACGCGGGATCCGAATGTGCGACCTAATGATTGTGAAATCTGACGTTCTATCAAACGAATCGACGACCACCGAACCATTTCGACATTTTCTAACTTTCTCGTAACTCTACATCAAAGAGTTTATTTTAAATCCTTTATTTATTAAAAACAAACTTTTAAAACTTTTAAATTAATTATAGCCATAACTATTTGAATAGACTTCAAACTAAGTTAGTTTACAAATGTTTAATGTAGCATTTCGATATTTGACTAACGTTGTAGGATAGTCAAGTTTCAAGTGACTGTTCTAGTCAAGTGATTCGAACGGAGCATAACTGCCATGGCAGAGCGAGTTATAAATAAAAGAAAAAACTGAAGGTTGGCAGTATACCGGTCAATTGGCTGGCTGGTTTCTGCGGTGACGTAGCCTCCGGAACCGTGACAACGCTATACATCAGAGCGAGATAACAAGATACTTTGTAACCATTATTCTATGAAGCCTTATACGTAACGTATAAACGGATGGCCGAAAATCGTATAACGTCCGCACTTTGTTCGCTTTTAGTACAAATCGTAACCGTAAATGGTAGCAATAGTTTGCGCTGCATCAATAAATAATTATGTCTTTAAAAAGAAACAATAGTAGATAGTAGTTTGTAGACGTACCAATGATGTCATTAACGAAATAAAAGTAACAATTTAAAATTTTAAAAATCAAATTACAAAACAAAACGAAAGTCTCATTGAATTAAGGAAACTCACATTTGCGAATGATATTTCATCAACGAACGATTGTACGTTTTTTCGTACTTAAATAGATAGGTAGCTGCATTATCATCATTATAGTGAGATTTACACTATAAAGAGAAAGTTGATTGTGACTGAGATGCAAAAAGATCCTTGGAACTGAAGACATCAACGCGTCTCTATACAAATTCCCAGGCGTTTTATAAAACGACATTCTTTAGTTTCACTTTCTTTATTTTAGGCGATAACAAAAGACGTAAACTTTTACAAAGCAAAGAATCTAAGGGTGAGTCATACAAGTTTATGTTACCCATAAAATGTACGTAAACTCGCCAACGATGGACATCAACGCGCTGTTCAAGAAATTTAGTAATTGAAATTAAACCAATTCCAATTAAAGAGTGGACGGAGGCGTTGACTTGTTGAAATAAACTTGTCGAAACGCGGTTAAGTCTTCGTTATCTAGGGTTTCGTTACAGTTATGAAGATTTTCAAATTTTTTTAAATTTGTCTCAACTTTTCCGTGAACATAAATAATACTTTACCCCTTTCTTCCAAAATAATTGTTCGTATAATTTCGACTTCACCTAAAATTTTGTTTCCAATTCAACTTTGACATATCTTAAAAATTTTAGCTTGTCATAGTCTTGATCGTAATACTATAGAGAGTTCGATGATTATAGTACGTTGTCTCATTTACTTATTTTTTAAGCTATGAAGATTTAAACATATTTTTTTGGTTTCTTGTCTACAAACAATCGGTGGCTAATTCGAATCAACACGTCCCCGTTACTTCAAACCAATTATACAAATTAAACTACTCTAAATGTGACTTTAACATCTATTATTTAAGTACGGAACCCTAATAAGGCAGTGTCGGTGCTCAGCGCGGTCACTGACCCCTTGCAGTGACTAGACTCTACCTGACTGAGTAAAAATAGACTCTCCAGCTCCCGAGATGGCGCGATATCAACGACGCCGACGTTTGTATTTTCCAAAGGACGTGAAGACCCTGAAATGAACATTTATAAAATCTTAATTCTGAATTAGCATGAAATTATGCAGCAGATGCTTAACCAGATTATTTTATACGCCAAATATTATACCAGTGCATAACAAAATTTTAAGGCACTTAGTAAGTTCACCTGCTCTTTAATGCGTGTCAGATTTTAAACATTGGTAGGTATACTCTTAACTGCCGTGGATCAGGTGACACGTTAAATTGTCGATCTTGATTGTTTGTTGTAATGACTGGATAGGTACATTGGAAGAATAATCTGACCACAGACAAAGTAAAGTCTGACTATATGATTCGATACTGTTCCGTACCAATCGTACCAGCCCCTATAAGTCCTTCCGCTTGCAGAGGATTATTGTAAAAATCAGATATCAAATATAAAACCAAATTAAAACTTTCAAAGATAGTGCAGCACATCTGAATAACCTAACGAACCTTGCCATTTCTTCTATCGTACTAAACGTAGTTCGAAAAATCAACGTACTTTCATCGTTGATGTTCCTATAACTTGAATTGAGAGATTTGATTCTACTGTCCTAAAAAGAATATCTAAGCCGCTCACTGTAACTACATACCAAAATAACTTTTATATTTGTAACTAGCCGTGCCCCGTGGTATTACCCGTGTAGTTCCCATTCCCCTTGTTCCCGTTGTTTTTCCGGGATAAAAAGTGTATGTGTTCTTCCAGACTATAATCTATCTGTGTTCCAAATTTCAGCCCGATCCGTTCATACGTTAGAACGTGACTGAGCAACAAACATCCAAATATCCATACATTGATATTTATAATATTAGTAGGATAATATGACTACATATTGTACCAAAATTGTGATCAGAAAATAAAAAGCTATGATATTTCATTTCATGACAGGCACTAAAATATACTTATTCACGACTTTTGACGATTATGATCCAGGATGACAATAATCATTGCTACAGTGTTGATAGTTATGAAGCAATTTAGTTGAAATCCACAAGGCATGACGACACATAAAAGACAGATATCTGACATAATCAAAAAGGAATAAGATAACGATGAGATTTAAAAAAAATAACGTTTGAGATTGTGTTTTGTTTCGAACGACTTCTCTTTTCGGAAAATTTTGTATATTTAAAGTGCTTATTGTAAGTGCACGCTATGAACTTAGAAATGCAAAGTGAGTGGTTAACCATAGGTGAGTTTTGTATCCCATTAGCTCTAAAGTGGCGCACCTTGCTATATGACTGGTCTCCTGCCTTATTAAAATTTTATCTAAATGCTTTTCAAATGACCCTTCCTGACCAGAGTAACTTGGTAAGGTGGGGAAAAGCCTCTGAAAAATGTTGCTATACTTGTGGTGAGGCGATATGTACAGCAAGGCACATATTGGTGGGCTGCAAGGTGCTCCTTAATAGGGGTCATTACTCACAGCGCCATGACAGAGTACTTGAAATCATACGTGAAGCCGTAAGCCTTTCGGTAGCTAGAGCCCAAAAGGGATTGACGACAAACCAAAGACAAATTAACTTTGTAAAAGAGGGTTCAACTTCAAACTCCAAGAGCAAGCCTTACTCAATCCTGGGTTTAGCACCTGATTGGTCTATTTTAATGGACACGTATGAAAAGCACTATAAAATCCCAGAGGATGTGGGTGTTTCGTCATCCAGACCGGACATATTTCTTTTTTCTAGGGCTACGAAACGCATAGTCATGGTAAAACTTACCGTACCGTGGGAAACTAATATACCTAAAGACCACGCGATGAAACAAAATAAGTATTACGACCTTCAAAACGAATTAACAAAAAATGGCTATGTAGTTAATTTATACGCTGTAGAAGTAGGAGCGAGAGGTATACCAGCAAAATCTCTCTATAACCTGCTTAAAGACCTTGGATTGTCCAGAAGTGCAGTACCTAAGTTCTATACTAGAACGAGTATCTAAAGCTGCACTAGTAGGATCATATCGGATTTGGCTGGGCAGGGAGAGAAATACGAGTAGTGAAGGTGAGTGTTGACGTACGTCAATATAAGGGGCCCCTTTTAAACCTACGCCCGAGTCACAAGTCTTGGGGTCTATTCGAGATTTCTCTCTCTGCCACACGATGGACCCGGCACCCGCACGGTGAATCCATGGAATGCTAAGAAGTTCGTCTCTCTAATCTAACAAAATGTCTAAGAGAGATAATACCACCAGTTTCTTGCTTAATTTTATGTTATTTTGTGAATTATTTTTATTTCGTGTGAACTATAAAATGTTTTTATTTTATTAAAATTGGTGAAAGGACACACAATGAGCTATAATTCCCAATGAACTCGTAAAATAATTAAAAGAAAAGCATTATTTTATTGTTTCCATGGTAAAAGCTATGTTTTGTTTGGAGCTTGATGGTGTAGTGTGAAAAATGTGTCGACAAATTTAATATTCTCACGACACCAAATTAGAGTAGGTTAGTTGTCTGCTCGTTCAATCTGGATAGATAAACTGCTCATATTTTGCGATAAGATAAACAGAACAGTATCTTTAATAGATCGATACATGATATGTACCTACGTATAAATTGATAACGGTTGATTACAAACGTACTGTCAACAAGTTGTTTTTTTTAAATGTTTTAAGCATAGAACCATTTGACCTTAGCAAAAGCCCCATTTGGGGCTTTATTAGAAGGCTTTTATCTGCCTGCCTTGCTTATATAGGCTGCTGTAGCTCTAGACATTTTCTTACAAGGAGAAAGGCAGTACAATGATCCACCACGCTGATCCAGTGAAACTTGTTGGATGAAAAACTGTTAAGAAAACGTAAATTTACCGTAACAAATTAATGTCATGTGTTTATTACATTTATTTTCATTATTTGTATTCCATAATTCTATTTTAACAAAAAGTTGTATAAATATTTGCACACGCTGAGAATTCTACATTTAAAACAAACTTTTCAGGACTCCTGATCCCTGGCTTTATACCATTTCAGGTTAAATTGTAACTCATTTACACTCATTAACTCATCAAACTAAGCGTTCTACTTATATTATAGGTAAATGCGAAAATTTCGATGTATCACGTTGCAACGGCTAAACAAATCAATTCGTTTGAATCGTACCTAGATAGCTTATAATTTGGAATAGCAATTAGGCTACTTTTCGTTATGAGAATATTGCGGGTACAGGAACTACGTGGGTGAGCCCGTGGGGCGCTTCTAGTACGTATTTCCTGAAATATCATAGTTTTTGAAGAGAGATGCTAACAAAACAGGGATATACCTTAGGTTCAAAATTATGATACCATAATCATAGAGACTCATCATCATCACTTGACCGCCACCTCACCCGTTTTTAATCGACGATACAGTCTACGATCTACTGCTGAAACATTTCAGGACTATCTGCAATATACAAACATACCTACATTTACTTGTGCACACTAAATTAATTAAACAAATGCCATATTTGAATAATTATAATGTTTAAGTACCTATTAGCATAAATCAACTTTATAATGGGAAATTAAAATATTGACACAAACACACAAAGTAGGAAAATGTTTACTGGTTAAACAAAGTTAATGACCGATAAGGTTACTTTTTATGATTCTTGCAACACTCGTTGGTTACCAACAAAGAAAATATACATTGACAGTAATGACAGAAAACAGTAAACATTATGACAAAAATGATGCTGTGTTGTAAGTCAAGTGGCGAAATAGATTGTTTTTCAAACGCGAGGTTGTAGGTTGGAACCTTGGAACGCTGCCTGTATTTTTTTTATGGAGACAATATTAATGAATTCATCATTATCTCATTAATGGTGAAGAAACACAACGCAAGGAAACGCACATCCAAAACAGATAGCTTTTAAGAATGCATGATATGTAGCAACCCGGATTCCTTCAGCGTAATAATGGCCTAGATTCTTTCCATATGGACAAAATCTCCAATTCCCAGTAGTAGGAATTAAGTAGCTGTCATATTTGTCGATAAGTATGTCGATAGGCAAATACACCTACCGCATAAGTGGCCTTTTTTATGTTCCAACTGCTGGGACTCAAAGCCTGTTACAAGTAGAGAGTCAAGGCCATAATCTATCACGGCCAAGTGCGGGTTTGCAGATGACACATCATGTCCTCGAAAGATGCCGTCACACGTCGGCTTCCTTACAATGTTCTGCTTCACCGCTACAGCAAGTAGTGATGACGAACTCTTACATTGACTGCATGCTTATCTTACATGCACTCAGAATAATATATTTTTTCCGAAAAAACAAAACGCGACTTCAATTTTTTTTACATAAACTTAGACACTTGACTACCTACCTATATTTCATTAGAAGCTGCGACTAAGTCGTCCAGATAAGAAAGCAAATTTTAGTTTTCTGGTTTAGGTTTCAAATGTTTTCTAACAAACAAAAAAAAACATCAAAATCTATCACAATTAGCATATACTTAGCTGTATTCATTTTACAAAAAAAAAACGTATAACCGAATTGAGAACATCTTTCATTTATCAAGGCAGTTAAAAATACTCAAAGGCGCCGGCGAGTTTTGAATCGACCTCGGCCACGGATATTATACTAAATAGGTCTGTATTTGCGTTAAAGAGTGAATTCAGACCGTAGTCTCCTAGTAAAACCGACTCCATTTACGTGTGTATTGATAGGAATCCACGATATGCAAAACAGATAGATAATGAACAGTGTGAACTAGTGCATAACCAAACAGTCGGCACCGACAGCATGCGAATAGCACTCGAATTAACGACCCGTGAAATATTACCCGCGCAGAAACAGGATTTCATATTTTTGCAGGGGAATGACTGCATTACGGAGCATTCAGTTTTTAATCAGCACACGTATGAATATAGTGGAACAAACAATCCCAATTTTCACTTTGTTTTCGTTTGAACAGGACTGTGCTTTATCGCTGTTTCACAACTCGGACGTAGATTTTCTTTTGCATATTTGATGTGGCGGCTAGAATGTATGCTATGAAATAAGTATTACAAAATCTTATATACAAAATAATTATTTTTTCTTACGATTTCTGCAATTTGAAATTTTGTAAAGTATCTGCTTAATTCTAAAAGTACAATTTAAATTTTTTCTCATATCTATTTATACAATCGCTTCATTTTTATTTTATTGTATGCTGCTCCGATTATTTAATTTAAAAGTCTTGCTTATATATTATTATGTTCTGGCTTTGTTCGAATTTTGTCATATAACGACTATTAATATTTGCATAAAAAAAATATCTTATCTTTCAAGTTGGATCCAACTGCACACGATCGGATCGGTTCAGTAGTTTAGGAATCGGACAAACAACGTGACATGTAAATTATGTATATATTGTGATTACGAAATTTGATCCGGATTTTAACCCGTCAGCTCTGTTACAAGTGCATTCTAAAGAGTACAAAATTACTTAGGCATTCTTATTCGAGTCATGTCCGCTGAATCAAGCACAGGGTACATATTTCAAAGAAAAACTTTCTAAAGGGCTATAGAAAACTCGGTGAAAATTCTAGGTTGTCGCGTGGTTACCGTGGTTAGGTTTTCTCTATCATTTTCACTATAGAGTCTAGTTTTTCCATAAACTGTATGAAATAGTAATATGCTTTACGTACTTTTGGCACTGAGAATAATTTGAACAAAAATTGTATTTATACATTTTACAGCTATTCCTGATATAATTTATCCTTAAGACATAAAAGTACAAGTAATGCTTGAAATTGTACATCTGTTTTAATGTATGTCAATGATGTTGACATACGTATTTGAACTTCGAAATCGGTATCTCTTGAATAGTACCTTTTATTACAGGCATTATTACGTATTGTTGTAGCATAGTAAGAATGTGGATGTATCAACATAATATGATTAATATGCATAACTTATTTAGTTCAGGTTGGGATGGTAATGTTTCAGATAAATCGCCCAGTAAATAGATAATTAATCATTTTATATCTCCCGGTGTCGAGTGCAGTGCTAACGGCACAGCAGTGATTTGAACTTTTAATGTTCAAATAGCCGTGGGGCACTGTGCTGTTATAACTGTACTAATTGAAGATTAAGTATTTATTATACGAATATGTATGTATTTGGAAGCCAGGCAAGCCTAGTGGCGAGAACGTTGGGGTCCACAATCTTGAGGCAGTAGGTCCGAATCTCGTCTGCACCTTTTAATATTTTTCAAAGTGCCGGTGTACACATTTTTCATCATCAGCTTGAACAGTGAAGGAAAACATCGCGAGAAAACCGGAATATTCCAAGAAAGATATCTTTTGATGCCCATGCGTCAACCGCCAACCTGCACTGGGCTAGCGTGGTGGATTATTCCTTTGACTCTCTCCTTATAAGAGAAGGTCGCGAGTCCTAGCAGTGGGGATATATCTCTAGAATGGCCTGCTTATGTTGAGATAAATACCGTAGTACCACATTATGCAGCAAGTCATTTCATAAATGAACCCAAAAAAGTATGTGTTTAATAATCCCTCAATCAATCTTCGTCACTTAAAGTTACAATTAACGTGATAGGAATGTAACATTAATTATTATCTGATTGAATTAATTATAATCTGTTTACAATGCATGCAAATAGCCCATACCTCCCGTGAAACGGAGAGAGCGTGCCCACTCGAGCGAGTAGGTATTGATGCACTTCAATACCATCGATTAGACAACACATCAGTGTAACCGCGTGCATAATGCACTTTTCGTTTTTAAAGGTTTATTGAAGAACAAGTGTAAGGCATAAAGTTAGACATCTTTATTAAGCAGAGTGTGGGGCAGCTCCAATGGTTTCAGTTGATTCTGACGTCTGACAGAGCTAGCTGAAAATCTTGATTTCGATTCCCATCCAGAGGACATGTTTCTTTTCGTATAAATGTTTCTTCTGACATTTGTGGTTGTTTTTTACTTAAGTGCAGGTAAAAATGAATTTACCGTATATAAACGTATTCCTTTTAACCTAAAAAAGACGGATGTGCTTTAATCGTAGACCATGAGTGGTGGAACTTCCAGGGAATTTCACTTTTGCTGCATAGGGCAGAAGCGTCGGGACGCTCTCGCATTCTTCCGCGAAGTCATCGTGGTCTGCCGCTTCTGAACCCACCTCAGGAAAGACTCATAACGCATATTTCTGGAATGATGTAGAACTGTGGTCAGATAGGGTTATCAGGTAAGTCACGTTCCCAGGTCTATCTAGTCCTTTCGCATCCATTACATGCACACACACCGTTGGAATACCGAGGAGCACGCATGGTTCCCATCGCGGCTGCAATTAGTGATCAGTCAATTCCCTCGGTGATTCGGTGGGATCTCAGTCAACAAGATCCCACCGAATCACCGAGGGAAGTCTCACTGAACACTGAACTAGGCTTACAGTAGCAAGTTTACCGATCATAGTTTCTTCTACTTTTTATAATTTTTACGAATAATAAGAAATTCATGCAGACCAAAATGTTGGATTATGAAAATAACCTGCTGCTTACTTTAGTTAAAACGTACCAATTTCTAAACCGTTACGTGCCTAAACATTTTGGTAAAACCATAACATATAATATAGTTAATCCTCAGATCATCCTCTACTTTCTACAGATATTATTCTTAGAGATACGTATTATACCTAGTATCTAGAATGGCACTATAGCGGTTAAAATATATATGTACCTATATGTGTAAGTTTTTAAATTAGCTATTATCCATCATTAAAAATATCGTACAATAAAGTGAACTACTACATGAGAGCTATAACAGAGCCAGTTAAGGTGGTCGAAGGGCTAATTTGAAATCTAATCTTCCGCCTAACAAAATTGCTAATGGTGGCGTTGCTAAGTTGCTATTGATATCACATCTCACATTTTCATTCTGCCGAAAATAAAATCAATAGCAAAAACCCAAACCATTTGTGTTAGATAGTATTACTGCTCCCCCTGTTTTTATTTTCTTCCCCTAATCTAAGAATTCTAAGATACATCCTTAAAAAATACCCAATTGACAAAATCACGGCGACCGGAGTCTGTCTGTGGAGTGACTAATTTAAAAAAAACAAGTATTAGTATAGCCAGTACTTTACAACGGAACCGTAAGTTTATTCGTGACATCGAGAATGTAGGGAGTTGCCAAACGCTTAAATAATAAATGAAGAAATGAACTAACATATTTTATCAAAATGTAATGACAATACCTCTATATAGATGTGTACCTATGTCCGATAACTTTAATTTTTACTCAATACTTAAATCCTTAAACCTGTAAAATGTTTCTTTAAAATCTGATCTGAAAATAAATTTTGATCTATTGTGACATGTGTTCAAACGAACTCAAAGCGTCAAAACTGAGTTAACATGTAACAAAATTGCCCATAGGTACTTACAGGCCATTTGCTTGCTTATTTTTGCAACATCACCTAACGCGATCACGTTCCATATTATAAATTCTCGTGAGATATATAATTATGTCGGTCGTTTTAGCTGGGTACAAAAAGTGGCCTCACCGGGCAAGGCTGCCGGGCCGGTTCTGGATGCGATAAATGTAACTACACTGTACGAGCTTTCCACTATATATGATTTTATATATTAACTAGCAGTGTCCCGCGGTGTTACCCGCGAAGTTTCCGTTCCCGTTGTTCCCGTTTTTTTTTCCGGGATAAAAAGTAGCCTATGTGTTCTTCCAGACTATAATCTATCTGTGTTCCAAATTTCAGCCCGATCCGTTCATACGTTAGGACGTGATTGAGCAACAAACATCCCAACATCCAAATATCCAAACATCCAAACATCCATACATTGACATTTATAATATTAGTAGGATTAGTATTAAGTATTATTAGTAGGAAGTAGGATGAACATCTAACAGATCCATCTGCTGACTTTGGCTACCATCTAGCAACAAGATGATGGTCAAGACAAATTAAACTAACCCAAACCCGATGGGGTGTGAGGAACCTACGCGTGATGCACCCTGGGCATCACACAACAACTTGCCTAGGCGGTATATTGTTGTGTGATGGCTAATACCGGACGAGAGATAGATACACTCTTTATTGCACTTAATTAGAACACAAATTACGAAAAATGAGTCATGGGGAGAGAGCCTCTATTCGCACTCTTTTCCCTTATGAGCAGTGCGTATCGACGCTGGGGAAAGGGACTGGAAGACTTGGGAAGGTTACTAGACTGATATATCGGCCCAGTAAAATTTCTAAGTCTTTCAGATGAGGGTCCTCCACGAGCATTCTGATTACCAGATGTGGAGGAGAAGCAGCTCCATTATCATCATCACACCATGTCATCATAATATTGCATTATCACACGATTTACACAAACATGTAAGTACGCGAAATGTCAGCTTCAGTAGCCAGCATTTCAATCAATTTAATTTTCAAGATTTGATAATAAATATCGGGATAGGTGAAACTAAATAAAACCTAAAAAAATGTTTTTTTTTCATAATGTAAAGTTTATAATTTATATGTGTTGATCTATGACCTAAATAACGCCTAAGGATTTCAACTTCAATGTGCATTTGCGGTTTTGTAATACGATTCTAAACCACTACGTCCTTTCATAAAATAACGACCTACTTTTAAATAAATTCTAATTCAAACAAAATCATAAATGCGATCATAAGATAGCCTAGTTAGTTTAGAACAAAAATTAAGTTACCACTACTTGTTATGAAGCGAGCATTGTATGTACAGAGTGGTCCAAAAATATGCAGACAGAATTGAAACTCAGAAATTCAAAATTCTGAAACGATGCTTTTTGTATTTGAATTCATTTTGCAGGACCAAAGGAAGGATTGCAATCCAAATGATTTAAAATAATAAAAAAAAACTTACCTACTCGAATCGTGAAAGTTTTAATGATATATTTTTATTTTATATCCTAATAAGTATTCACATTTTTCCCATTATTTAAATGTACCTATTAACTTTACTAACTATACTTTTAATTTTTAAGCTGCTTTGTAAAAATACCCTGATGCTAAAATTTCTTTTCATAATGCTGGAAAAGGTCTGGGAGACCATTAAAGATCGCGGTATCAGTCTCCAATTGCTTTCTATGTCCATAAATTGATTTATTTTGGCGTATTATGGGAGAGGCCTATCTCCATGAGTAGACGAACACAGGCTGATGATGATGATAATATTGATTTATTGAGCGAAACTACCTATTAGTAAAAAAATACCGTTTTGAAGGATAGGAAGATGTTATCTGCACAGCAATTCTGAACCCAATCGGATTGATCCGACACGGAATCTGACCTCTCGGTCCTTGTCTTATCTATTTAAAATGATAGAGACAAGGAATGCCATTCTGAATTTGAGCCATTCAGATTGCGTTTAGAATCACTACCCGAGATAAGAAGGGAAAATTTCCAAGGTTCGAAATATCGGTTAGTGGCGGATAACTTGGAATCTATTGTTTAATCTACTAAAAATATCACAACGTGTCAAAATACACAGATTTACAATCGTACATGAATCAACAATTATTTCTGACAAAAATAAATAAAACAATAACCTTTAATTAACAGCGCGCAAGTTCCGAAAAGCGCATTTATTTCAGGCCAAAGTTTTAAAAAAAGTCGCCAACAAAGCTAGTGAGCCAGCACACTGTTACTGCAAAATTACGTTTTGTGTTTTTTACTGAAGAAACAAATAGAGCAAAACTATTAGCTGCGAAAAAGTAGCATTTACTATTATTTTTCACCGAAAAAGGCTAAAATCTAACTAACTAACGGCTTAGGGTATAATTTGTTCAGAAGACAAAACTCTGAAAATTAATAATTTTCACTGAAAAAATTAATGGAACCATGTATTTTATAGATTTTTTTGAACCTGTAATCCTTTCTGAGAGTCAACAGTATGACAAGGAACCGTTGATATTTCTGCAAGATTTTTTTTACAAAGTCGTGAATTCCCTAAAATTATTTACAAAGGTAATTTTACAGGTTTTATCAGGTCATCAGCGTAAATATTGTCTAGTAGATTCATCAGTATATGATTATTTTAGAAATCAGAAGTAATTCCTCTGAACAGAAAAGGAGAAGGACACAAAAAAAATCAGAACTTCATCAAACTATAGTATAAAAACAATTTGATGAAGCTGCGTGGCATATGCCACGTTTTTTTGATAATATCTACAATACTGTAGACATTTTCAAAAAAACTTTTATTACTTTCCATCGAAGGTAGTTAATAGGAAACAGGTAGTAGAAAGAGATAGTTTGAAAACACATAGTATTTATTGTTAGTAAATAATGATAGTTTACGAGCTTATATAGTTTAACGTGACACATGCTATTTAAAAAGATATATAAAATATGGACGTATTTTTGGAGCAACCTGTATTACCAGTGGACCAGTAGTCTGATTACCATCGTCAAGGTAAGTAGAGTTTTTTTGCTGACCACAGACTTGACCCGTTGCGTTGGGGCAAAGGTCCAGACCCAGGGGCGTCTGTCACCTAGTTACTGATTGGTCCCCGAGGTGGTCACAACGTAGGGCTCGGAGACAGACGAGCCGCGTTGAACGCCGCACAGGACGTCTACTCTATTTCTACGAAAACGTAATTTCGAAAAAAACTCGCGACTTTCCTTCTCTCGTTCTACTTCGTTTCGTCCGATACAGCATTGTTTGACGTTTAAATATTCTAAGCATACTCTAATTATTAGAGTTAGCTTAGAACATTTTTTTTTTTTTTTTTTTATTCAAAATTTGCTACTCCACAGACTCCGGGGTCCGTGACTTTTGTTATTTCAAATCTTATTTATTTTTACATATTTCTTGGATAATTAGAAGAAGAGGAAAATAAGGGGGGAGTTGGGAACATTTTAAACCTAATACTAGTTAGTGCTCGTCTGTTGAGCCGATCACTACCGGTTGGGATTCCGCTAGTAATCGACTCAACATCGATTTTTTGCCTTTTTGCCATTTGCCTAAGCCGCCTCCTCCCGGCCGAGAGCCTCCACTACGGCTGCATTTCTGTCCCTCATGGCCATCTGTAGGTTGAACTCTCGGATGGTCTTCGGTGATGCAGCCAACGCTCGCCGCACGAACCGACCGATGGCGTCGTCGGTGTCGTCAGCGTAGTACGTGAAGGTCCCCGTGTGCCGTGAGATTGCAACAACCGCATGGGGCACGCTCTCGTGCAGCTTCATGTTTGCCTTGGTTTTTATTGCGATTACCGACTCATATGTCAGTCCCTGAGCTTCATGGATGGTGAGGATACGTGACCCTGTGCCTGACCCATAACCCTGGTTTGTCAGGGTCTCCTTCTCCTCTTGAGTGTGAACTAAGAAGAGGGTGTTTGGTAGGGTGTTGGGTATTTGCGCTCCCTTGTACCTTTTCTGCTCTAGGGACTTTATACGGGGTGCTGAGGAGTACATACCTGAGTATATTTCCCTCAGCGCATATGCGACATCCATCGGATTACGATGTGTGCAGAGCAACTCCTGGCTGATCTTTGTTACCAGGTTTGGGCGGTGATACCTCATTTCGAAGAGATTTTCCCTGTCGATATAAGGCAACTGATTGACATCTCCGATGAGGACAATTTCACCAACACTTAGCATTTAACTTAGAACATTTAAACGGACAAAACGACGGATCGAGGTAGAATCGGAGTTGAAAAGTCGCAAGTTTATTGCGAAATTACGTTTTCGTAGAAAGAGAGTAGACGTCCTGTTCTCTCAATTATCCGCGAACCGGAAGAATGAGAGAGCGGTCCGGCATTCCCATCGTCAGCATCAAAGAACCTTGTGGAGGTTTTGGTTGCTACCGTGGGGCACCGTGTCCGTGTCCTTGTCCTACCTACATATACTCTGATTTATGTAGCTACCTAAATAAAAACAGCGATAATCACAAGAACTTTTTTTATCATCATTTTCGTAATTAACTTTTTAAAATTCGCCAAAACGTTACTTTTATGCTACTAGAAGCAGTAAAAAAAATAAACCTCGTTTTTAGAGGCTTCAGATTTATTTTCTGAGTTCTGAGAGATAAGTACGCCGTCGTGTCGTGACGAGAGCCCGTCCATTAAGCGTCAATATCCAGTCAAACCTCTCGCTTTAGTGTTTTTGTTGTATTCTGTTCATATCATTGACCTTCAGGCCTTCTGACTCACGAAGTGAATGCTTAGGCTCCAAAAGATGTGATTTTTATAAATATGCAGTTACGTTTTTTAGCGCGAATCGTTAACAATCTGATCAGCAAATCGCTTGTCGGCGTAAGGACGATGTTGTCGTAGAGAAATAATGTCGATCTAGAACGTTTATGGGATGGATGGCATGGTAGGTGTGTTTTTGACAATGTCTACATACTCCTACTTAGGTAGAGAGACGTACTTCTTAGCATTCCATGGATTCACCGTGCGGGTGCCGGGTCCATCGTGTGGCAGAGAGAGAAATCTCGAATAGACCCCAAGACTTGTGACTCGGGCTGTAGGTTTAAAAGGGGCCCCTTACATTGACGTACGTCAACACTCACCTTCACTACTCGTATTTCTCTCCCTGCCCAGCCAAATCCGATATGATCCTACTAGTGCAGCTTTAGATACTCGTTCTAGTATAGAACTTACTGCACTTCTGGACAATCCAAGGTCTTTAAGCAGGTTATAGAGAGATTTTGCTGGTATACCTCTCGCTCCTACTTCTACAGCGTATAAATTAACTACATAGCCATTTTTTGTTAATTCATTTTGTAGGTCGTAATACATAACTCTGTATTTTAAAACGTAAAAAAACTCTGTATAGATTTAGACACACGGCAGTGTGGCCAGCCAAGTTAATTCAAGTAAACTGGCGAGCCGCACCATGTGTAACATCAGACGAACCATTTGGAGCCACTTTTATCCTCCGTAGACTCTATTACTTAGACTCCGAGACTTTATAGTTCAGTAACTTTATACATTACCGTAGGCGTTAAATCCGGTAGATCTGATTTTTTGCAGACTTGTTTATGATGTTGGGCTAATGATTGTCCCAAGTTTGTGACCTTGAGCGACGAACGCAACTTTGTCAAAAATCGAAAAAACCGCGAAACAATCGTTTATTTTTCAAATTTTGGCGATTATAACCCTAAACGACTAGTTTTTGTAAAAACTTTCTTATGGCGTCTATAAAGTAGACTAAATTTGCTACAATATGGTACTAGAACTGTCTCTGTACACCCAATAGTTTCTGAGAATAAGTCTTTCAAAGAAAAAAACACACATACAGGTCTGTCTCTATGTGTATCTGCCTGTGTGTGTATCTGTCTATGGCACCGTAGAGCTGAAACGGATGGGCCGATTACGGTGCAGTTTTTTTTATTTGAAGATACATTTTTGTGTTGGTGTTTTGAGCAATTTTTGGTTAATATTGATTCAAGATAGCCGCCTCCACCAAATGGAAGACCAAATATTTCATCACAATCTACCTCAATATGGGCATCAAATAAAAGGGCTTGACTAGTAGAGTACTATACAGTATAACAAATTGCAAATCACAAAATGGCGAATTACAAAATTTTTTTTTCACTAATTGCATAATATGGGTATCAAATGAAAGAGCTTGACTAGTAGACTACTATACACTATGAAAAATTTATATTTTCACCATATTTATACGATATCGAGGTATTTGTAAAAAAAGAAACGTATTTCGTCATTTTGTGGTTGCGGCCATCATGGATTTGAAAGGAGACGGCTCATTTCTGCCCCAAGTCGTTCCAAGTTTAGGTACTTAATTAGCCCCGGAGACCTAAACAAGTTATTTAATTAAAATAACATATAATTAAATAATTCAAACTGTACATTCAATACTAACCTGCCAAGCGGGGATTGCAAATTGGTGATAAAAAAGTACCTTAATGACTATGTATAAGTAATTTTGTATTAAGGTACTGTAGTTCCATAAAACCAAACTAGATGGCGTTGTACGGCGTTAAAACACGCTAGCGTAGTTTTGATGAATTTTTTTGAATTTTTCACATGAATTTAAATAAGCCTGTTAAGGTTTAGTTTGTTGTTTATCTTCGGGTCAGTACCCAATTATTAAGTACTACGGTGAACTCTCCTTTCATTTGTACCTATAGTCAAAGTCAGCCATGTTGTTCTTATTTTAGTTCAGTTGAAGTTTACGTACAGTAAAAATTCGTTCGAAACCCACACAACACATGGAATTTCTTTATTTTTCCAAAGGTTATGTAATTTTTATGTGGTTTGGCCGAATCTCCGGTCCTTCTCTGTGTTGAGTCGACATTAGTCGCAAAGTAATGAATTTACTACCTTCTTTTAGTAGTAAGTACATAATCACGTTCTTGATTACCTACTTGCGGCGTTATTTTTTTTCAATGTTTTAGTTGATATCTTTTAAACCCCGCTATGCAGGATAAAACATAAACGGTTCCTCAATATATATTAAAAATCCTATACAATGATCCAATTTTGGTCAAGTCTCTTGCACTTTTTCTGTGGGGCAAATGCCCATGGAAAATGGGCCGTCTCCTTTGTCATAATGCATAGTAGTCTACCTAAAACAAGCCCTTTCATTTGATACCCATATTAAGGCATTAGTGAAAAAAAATTGATGGAGTTCGCCATTTTGTGATTTGAAATTTGTTATACTGTATAGTACTCTACTAGTCAAGCCCTTTCATTTGATACCCATATTGAGGTAGATTGTGATGAAATATTTGGTCTGTCATTTGGTGGAGGCGACCATCTTGAATCGATATTAACCAAAAATAGCTTCAAACATTAACACAAAAATATATCTTCAAATAAAAAAAACCGCACTGAAATCGGCCCATCCGTTTCAGCTCTACGGTGCCATAGACAGATACACACACAGACAGATACACATAGAGACAGACCTGTATGTGTGTCTGTCTAATAGACAGACAGACTTCGACGTCAAATTTATAACACCTCTTTTTTTGGTCGGAGGTTAAAAACCGCCCTAACTGTGCCACAAAGTGGTCAAGTACTCGTAGGAGTTAAAATATTGCTAAAAATTGCGAAGTACGAAAAAAATTATAAACTTTGAAAGACTTATTCTCAGAAACTATTGGGTGTACAGAGACAATTCTAGTACCATATTGTAGCAAATTTAGTATACTTTATAGACGCTATAAGAAAGTTTTTACAAAAACTAGTCGTTTAGGGTTATAATCGCCAAAACTTGAAAAATAAACGATTTTTTCGGGGTTTTTTCGATTTTTGACAAAGTTGCGTTCGTCGCTCGAGGTCACAAACTTGGGACAATCATTAGGCCAACATCATAAACAAGTCTGCAAAAAATCAGATCTACCGGATTTAACGCATCCTACTCCATACATTCAGGCGACAAAGTTACTGGACTATTATTATTTTGGATTACTTTTGTCCTCCGTAGACTTTACTGAAAAATGTATAACCTTTTTGTGCCGAGTAAATGTCAGTAAGTAATGGGATTACAACAAAAAAAACAAACAACAATCAATTATATTATGATCAAAATCAAAGATAGTTTTACCCAAAGATAGTTTTAGTTTTACCTCATCAAAATGCTCAATGCCTTGTGTTGTTGTCACAAGGAACTTTCAAGCAAAATGTTCCAATTTCGATGGCATTGTTCTATTCGATGGAATAACTTCTCATTTATAACCAAATACATCTTTTTATATGTTACGAGTACATTGGTTTCTCTTCGCGCATAAAGGCTAGGTATTTAAACAATTTTCCTTTCTAGTACCTACTGCTCAAAAATTGCTGTCTAACTTGCATATTACCCAGCGATGCTGGGTAGAGCTTCTGAACGAAAAAAAATCTAATAAATTATTCAACTAAGGTCAAATATTGATACTATTATTTAAAAAATCGTGAAATTACTTAACCTTTCGATATCTTAAAATGAAATCATGATATCAAAGTCTTTTAGTGATTTCAAATGATCAAGCATAAAAAATGGCAAGTAATGCTTCGTCACGCCCAATCAATTTAGCAATATAACTTGAACCAATAGCATCGGTCTACGAATAACTAGTAGTGGGGTAACTATGAGTTTTTTAATTCGTAACTTTAATTAATTATAGCATAAACATCTTACTAGTATTGTGTAGGGCATAACAGAAATGGTACATTTACAAGTAGGTAGGTGTAGGTACCTACACCTACATCCTACATACGAGATATTTTGTTTAAATGGGCAGAACCTTTATTAATAAAACTAAAATACAATGAGAACTACACTACCCCACATACCTAGGTAACTACTTACACTAAGCACACCTGAATTATCCATAGACGAATGAAGGTCTACACATAATCAAAATGTTCAAGCCCACTACCAATCGGAAGCGTACCCAGCATGCTGGCGGCATTACCACGCTGAATGGCAATGCTTATGCTTTGGGTCAAATAAACGCCAGCATTTTGGTAAGGTCGCTCGGAAAGGCTTTTGAAGATGAGGTGAGCTTCCGACCCCCACGGACCCATTGTATCAACCCCAAAGGGCTCAAATATGTAACCTCTTCCGAGGGTTGCATATTTGCGCCGTTTGAGTCGCTCAGCTGAATTAGCCGCTGCACCAGCCTTACTATGTGTCTCTAGAAGATGTGATGGTGCCAGAGTATCGACGCAAGTTGCATCCCACACTAGGGACCCAAGGCCCACCCAACTTCCAAGATATTATTAAAATGGGATACGTAAAAAAATCTATATTTTATGTCGCGGAGTCGCATTACTCGTGTCTGTGCCTCAGCAAACTACAGGCTGAGATCAAAAACTAGACAACTAGGTTCGAGTTTTTTCAAAGGGATCTATTTTTTTCAATCTATTGCAATTGGCCCCACGGAGCTTCTACTTCTAACGGAACTTTGGGAAAGCGGAGATAGCTCAGGGCTCTACTAACTTATTTTCACCGAACTCAATGAGTACATTTTGTTCCACGACTCTCGCAAGGCCACCTCATAAGGTTTGACCTCAGCTTGTACTACCAGCGCTAGGGAAGATCAAGGTACGAGCTGACACCCCAGAAGGGATGTTCTGCGGCCATAGCGGGAAAAAATTATATCCTGCCTGCCGTATGTAGAGCTAATATACAATTTTTTATTATTATCTATTGTCGTCTGACTTAGTATTTGGGAGATTGCGTTGCAAAAGACGTATCTGAGAACAATTTCCACTACTCTTCGTCTTCTGAAAGTGGGATATCAATATGAAAACTTATTAGAAGACACAAATAATATTCAAAATATCATCACAGACGTAAAAGCGTTCGAGAACGTATCCGAACTACGTGTTCCGCTGTTCTGTGTTGGGAGGAGGGTTTTCAAAAACGATGATTGTTCACATAACGATGAGGGTTTGGCTAAATGATTTGAAACCCTTTTTACAAATTAAAAATTACGTGAAAGCTAAAGATTTTGGTCGCCTGCCTAATTTGACAGCTTATCTTAAAACTATTATATCTGCCGGATTTGCAAAATTGCATAACTTTTAAGTAAATTTCGAATGTATTTTATAATTTTCGAATTATCGCCTATTTCGAAAAAAGGTAATTACACTATAATCACTATAGAACCTCCGTATACAACTAGTTTAAACATAAAAAGCTAAATGTACGTTACGTTGCTTTTCACGAGGATCATAAACCTGTGACCGTGACGCGTTTCACAGGAAGCAGATAATTACTAATTAATATCGAAACGCGTAACATATAAATTGCATTGAACGCACTAGTTTCTGCGGTGAATGGCCCAAGGAGAAGTACTATGACGTAAACTTTGAAAAGTGCATCTTTGCTCTACGCTCTAGGTTGTGAAGGTTAACTAAATTATTTTATAATTATTTACATGTATTATAATTAAGGGAGGGTAGAGAGGGCTATCTCTTGTACCGCTATGGGTCGTAATATTAATATTACTAATTTAGTTCAACTGAAAGGGTTCAAATTTAAGCCAATTGAATATTTCGTTAAGCTAAATCATATGATAATGATTCAGTAACGTAGAATTTGATCTAAAATCGTTTAAGCCGAGTGTCCGGGGTGTGCTAAAATGTAACCTCACAGTACCTATTACCGAATTCCGCAATGAACACATATCCAACTTAACCAATCAAGAATTCACAGAAAACGTATTAAAATTAGTTCAATAGTTTTTCTTTGCTGTTTTCCGATATTTCCACGCAACAAAACGATGTCGATTGCTTATCGAAGCGGCTGCACGAACACAGCCAGTTTCAAATAACTAAAGGAAAAATAGAAAACTCGTTAATTTAAAAATGTCGAACATATTTTCATAGTTATCAGAGTATGTCGTAATAATTGTGTTAGCACAAAAACTGCGCTACGCTTTGCGCCGCTCGCGCCGCCACCGCCGCTTCCCTTTTCCATCCGCATCGCTTCACTATCGTTAAATCGTTAAATTCAGCGAGTTATCGACTTTCCTCACACAAAACAATTCGAAACCATTTCGGTGTTGCGAATGAGTCACTATTTTACAAATGCATGATATGCATTATGTTTGTAGGAAAGTGATGTTTGTTGTGCAACGCACTCTCGATGTTGATTCGAAAAATTGAACTGGGATTACATTACGCAACTCAGCAGCATCCATCATCGTAACAATGGATATGCAAGCGAAGCACCAGATGGCGCCTTCCGTTTACCAGTTTAGAAAAACTCAGCAGTGACGTCGATTGGTTCCTGCTTGAAGTTTGATTCTTTTTGAGGATGTCGTAAGGTATTGTGTCGCAAGCCGGTTTGGAGAACGTCGGCCGGTGTTGCGCGGAGCCGCCACGGTGAGGCAGAGGGCGCTACCGGCGGAGCGTTCAACACACCGTGAACATTGACCAAGCACGCACTCGGCATTGCGCTCCGACAACTTGCCGCAACATTCTTAGCGTAAAAGTTAACGTGGATGGTTTACTCTATGTAATTTGCGATGTTTAAGTTGATTCTCAGTTTTCCCTTCGATAGACATTGTGCGAACGACTTTTTATTGAACTCGAACTACGACTGTGCTGTTTACAATGTGTTTTGCTGACATTTCGATAATGGCGCTAAACGAGTCTGTGTTTGAGAAAACTATACAATACACAATTAGTGAGTATATTTATTTACATGTATGGCACTGAAGCTTAATGTAACTCGCACACAATAAAAGTTATATATTTAGTATCTTACTAACTTTACATTGACTACATACTAACTAAAGATTTGTACTCAAACATTTAGAGCTATTTTCACCCATCATAAATAACTAATAGAAAACAAATTTATCTCTAGACAAGCTCTAGGTTGCTAAAAACGGTAAAATACAGAGCAATAAAACATCCTGTGAAAAAACTATGAACTATTTTCTTTTTATTTAACATTATTTTTGTTTACAAAAATCGCGCTTCTCTAACGTAACTCTACGATCGACACTATGAAAATATTTTATACTAAACAATTAGTCTTTGCCAAATGTAAATTTTAATATATGCCAAAAGTTATGCGTTATTAAGTACCCACCCACTTAAGTATTATAAATATACAAACTACTGATAACACTCGTATTAGTTCTATCAGTCTACGCCAACGCAAATTGTCATAGAGTCAAAACTAATATTAGACATTTTCGTAGTAAGCATATATTATAATCTGTGAAAAATCACGTAATATAATGTCTAGCTTCACATACAGTCATACACGTAGACGAGTACAGTGAGCATGTGTTTAATTACTTAGAGAGGTACTAGGCTTACGGATTTCAGTGAGGCTCAGCCGTGAGACCTTGAATAACGTCGAATACGTTTCAAATCTGCTTACAAAAACCATATAACTTCAATTCAAAACAAACCTGGCCACGTAGAGCGGCAAATCTTGTGGTAAGTTTTTTAACTCAGTACTTGCTAGAATACTTATTGGTTAATGGTTTTCGTGGCGTTTATTTTCCCGTACAATGCTTCATTGGCAACAATAGCTGCATTGTAACTGTTTAGTCGTTTCTAGAAAATCTCATTTGACAAGGATTGACTGAGGAATTTTCAATTATTTTTTGTGGGTCGTTTTCCATTTTCTAGATAATAAAGATTTGCATCATGAACATGTAACAAATACACATTATGTATGTTTACTGAAAATTACTTACCTTTTGATTTTTTTTTAGTCTTCTTTTATATTTTGTAATAGCCTAATTTGAGCGTTAAAAAGGCATGTAGGTAGGTAAGTCAGTTTAAAAAAAAAAAAAACTTAAAAAATAAGTCATCATCATCATCATCAACAGCCCACTAAACGTTCCCACTGCTGGGACTCGGGGCCTTCTCTAGCAAGGAGAGAGTGAAGGCCATAATCCACCACGCTGGCCCAGTGCGGGTTGGTGGATGACACATGACTTCGAAAGACTCTAGGTACATGTCGGTTTCCTCACGATGTTTTCCTTCACCGTTTTAAGTTAGCGGCATTACGCACATGACTTCGAAAAGACAGTGGTGCATGTGGGGTTTGAACCCGGGGTCTCCGGATCGGCAGCCGCCGTTCTCCCGACAAGACCAGCCGTAACTTAAAAAATAAGTACGTATTCGTAAATCTGTTTCGAATAAAATCATAAGTTAGACGTACAAACTATTTCAAAATAATGATCTTACAAATTATATAATAAAAATTACCTACCTACGTCATTGAAATCGTAAGTCACTGCAATGTTCGCATTTACAAATTTAATGACGGTTTGGCACATTTAGCTAATGATCCACAAAACAAATGACTGTAGGTACCTATAGGACATTTTTTGCTATTAGTTACTAAACTTTTGACTACAACTGTGCTAGTAACAAAATACCAAAATACATAGTTCTTGTCGCGGTTGGGTAACCTTTCCCGCAGTTCAGTTTTGATATCGATTTAACTTCAGTGATATCTCTCAGCATTACATTACAAGTGAGAACTTACAAAACAACTTAGAATCTAACAAAATTTATTCAATTGTGTCGCATAATCGTACTACCTATGTCGCCAATACGCACAATTCAATCAATTCTTTTGTTACCCACAGATAGTTATTGTTGTATGGCTAAATATAACAATGCTTTTTAATTAAATCCAAATTTTCATAACGTAATTTCATTTGCTATTGTAAATCTTTGAAATAAATTTGAATCAGTTTCAATTTTGGACATGTAGGTATTAACGTATTCTGACTTCTGACCTCTCGAATAGAGGCTGAAAAAGAAGGACTTTGTCCTCAAAATGTAGTATAGAGTCTGGAAAAACCGCATACCGCAACCTGCCAATAATAAGACGTAATTTTCCCACAATAATAAGTAGACTATGTACTTTTACAGATCATAATCTGAGAACTAAAATTTAGCCCGATCTGTTTGGCGTTCCGACGTGATTGAGCAACAAACATCGAAACTTCTGCATTTATAATATTAGTCGGATAGTAACGGGACAACAAGACAAACGCCTGATGGTAAGTAGCGCGTCTGGTCATAACAGCAGCGCCACTCAGCTATTTAAACATGTAGGCTCCGTAACACTACCTAGTCTCGTTGACCTACAGTTTCTCTGGAAACATTGATTTTCATTAAGAACACAGTAATATTTTCACACTACCGTAGGTGGTACACACTTGGTAGGTGGTAGGATAACTGGCAAAAGTGTGCTACTTCCTTAGGCATTTGTAAAAAGTTCTACCATTACAAATTTCTTACCTGTCCAGCCTTCGTCCTTGTTTAATGTCTTTTTAACATGGGCTAATTTGTAAATGTATAACATGCTTTTTACTCTTTTTTTATAAATGCTTTTGACCCCTGGAGTAATGTAATTTTCAAACAGTTTGTAATGTGATATTGATATTGGTGCAGTAGTTCCGAAGGTTACTTCGCACAAACACATTTCCACACCGATTTCGGTAAAATTTATAAATAAGGGATCACCTCTGAAGTATTTCCTACCAAACAAAACTAAAGAATCATCAAAATCGACACAATTAGCGGAGCTATCTCATAACGTACATGCAAAAAAAATACAACCGAATCGAGACCTTCCTCTTTTTTTAAAGTCAGTTAAAAACTCACTAAAATTAGGTATTTTCAGAATAAATACATGAGTGAAACTAGGCGAAAACATAAAATATGTCAAATCCTACTAATATTATAAATGTCCATGTATGGATGTTTGGAAATTTGGATGTTTGTTGCTCAATCACGTCCTAACGTATGAACGGATCAGGCTGAAATTTGGAACACAGATAGATTATAGTCTAGAAGAAATAAAATAAAAAATTAGCCTATGTGGCTACTTTTTATCCCGAAAAAACAACGGGAACATCGGGAACGGGAACTTCGCGGGTATCACCGCGGGGCGCTGCTAGTTATTAATATAGGCCCATGTATGTAGGCCCCTTATTAATAATAAAGTACCTAACGCTTTTCAAATTTCTTTAAAAAAATTAAACATTGGCGCCACCTTTACCGAAATTGAGAACTATTTTGACAAGTATTTTTGAATTTTGAAAAGTCCTCATTACGTCGGTTTACGTTATTTAAGACTGAAAATGTATATTTTTGAACAATGTTTATTCTTTTAAAATGTGTATTTCTGGAACTACGTTTGAACTGGATACATTAGCCTTTTTCAGGCGAAAGGCTTTAAAGCTCGACTCAAATCGATTCCTAAAGCCGCGGAGCACAGCTGCTACGACGTAAATATTTAAGTACCTACACAATAGCCTTTATCATTTACTAATATTATAAACTAGTAGCGCCCCGCGGTGTTACCCGCGAAGTTCCCGTTCCCGTTGTTCCCGTTGTTTTTCGGGATAAAAATAGCGTATATGTTCTTCCAGACTATAATCTATCTGTGTTCCAAATTTCAGCCCGATCCGTTCATACGTTAGGACGTGATTGAGCAACAAACATCCAAATATCCAAACATCTAAACAACCATACATTGACAGTAGTATTAGTAGGATAGGAAGTAGGATGTCAATGTTTGGATGTTAGGATATTTGTTGCTCAATCACGTCCTAACGTATGAACGGATCGGGCTGAAATTAGGAACACAGTTAGATTAAAGTCAGTAAGAGCACATAGGCTAGAGCACACTTTTTATCCCGATAAAACAACGGGAATAACGGGAACGGGAACTACGCGGGTAAAACTGCGAGGCACTGCTAGTTAAGTATATGTATAATGGGTTATGTTCTCTGTTCATTTTAGCTCGGCAATAGGAGCAGAGCAGTTAAAACTGCGTTCTTAGGTACTTAGTTACACACTTTAGTAAAGAGGTACGGTTGCGAAAAGTTGAACGACATTTCGAAATCACGGCTGTTCGCATTAAATTGGATACGCTGACACCTGACTCGAGTACGTAACTTTATTTTTGACTAGCGAAACGCCTTGGCTTGAACCAGGATAAACCATTAACATACACATAAGCAGCCCACTGAATGTTCCCACAGCTGGGATTCGGATAGCTGCGTATCACTGTGCTACCAGTGCTACGCAGCTATCCTGCTCGCTATGCAGAGCTATGCAGCTCGCTGTGCTGTGGTAGGCATGTTGCTTAGCATCAGGCACATGCCCTACTCGTCTCGTCCGTCTATGCTCTACGCCATAAAAAAAAACAAGTTTTTGGTTTATGTAGAGTCTCCAGGGTAGCGATTCTGAAACCATTCGGTTGCATCCGACACGGAATCTCATCTCTCGGTCTTTGTTTTATCTGTTTAGCATGACAAAGACCGAGAGATGAAATTCCGCGTCGGATGCAACCGAATGGTTTCAGAATCGCTACCCAGATCTCCACAAAAAAATACAGCTTTTTGTTACTGCATGTCTAAAAAGGACTTATCGATTCCATGAAATATTCTGTTATATATTATGCCTTTGAAATATCGCTAGTCTTAACCTAAACAGAAGGTATAGTATAAGTTAACAGGACGAGACGAGCAAGACGGGTGTCTGATGGTAAGCAACATTACACGCCTACGCATTAAAAGCTAATTGAGTACGAACTACCGTATCCCAAACATTCATTCTGAGCTTACGTGAGCTACAAACCCGTCATAATTTGAGCAGTCAAGTCAATATTCAGTACATAAATGTTTTGATCATGGTCACGTCGAACGTACTCTGAGAGACAAAACTAAGGCTTTGTAGTACGCTTGTAAAGCTGCCTATGCACACTGGGCCAGTGGAGGCCAACGCGAGTGTCGACAAAACGGCACGAGACAAAACGTAGCATCCACACACTGGCCCAGCGCTGGCAAAAGCGCGGTAGGCCCATAGGAGAACACGGTCTACCGCCTAACGAAAAACGCTTTGATGCTTTGACGCTTTGACATTGCCGTCTCTTTCATTTCAAGCGAGAAGAAAATAGATAGCAATGTCAAAGCATCAAAGCGTCAAAGCGTTTTTCGTTAGGCGGTAGAAGCGCACATGACGCTACTCGCCGTGCGCCTTTGTTTTGTGCACAAAAACCGACACCAGTCACGAGAGACGAGTCGAGACAAAACAGCCTTATACACACTGGCCACTTGCCGTCACTCGGCCAGCGAGGCGAGCGACGCGAGTCATCACAAAACGACCCTCCACACACTGGCGTTGGCCTGCACTGCCCCGGGTTTATAGGCAATCACTCCACTGCTCTACCTTTGTCATAAAATGACTAAACTCTTTGCATTGTGATTTTTCTGGTAACATTACGACATAACATAACATAGCTTATACCTTATTCCAAGAATAATACAATTTTCAAACAGAGAAAAGTATTTTTATGTGGGCGCAGTGATTCTGCAAATCGTCTCAAACATAGGTAAACAAATAAAATGGGATTTCTCTTTTGTTAGTGTAGACAAGTACTAGTACTTACGAATTTTATAAAACTCTGCTGTAAAAAAACATAACCCTTCTTTCAGTCGGGTAAAAAGAGGTGTTACAAGTTTGACGAGGTAGGTACATTATATCTGTAAAACTGTAGGTGTTTATGTAGGTGGCTCGTTAGATTTCAGACAAAAATCTTTAATGTGTTTTTGGTTGAAATCGAATGTTTATATTTTTTTTTATTTTATTGTAACGAGTTAATTGATGTGATTTGGAAAGCTGCATATTTTTTCGCAATTTGAGGTCCTATTGATTCGGTTAAGTAGTATCTAGGTACGCAGTATTTCACAAAATATTGCATACCTATGCCTATGTTATAGAAAAAAATCCGCTCCGCTTTGAAGGTACCACCACATTACTATTTTAGTATACCTACTCATAATCTGAGGTTTCGTACCAATCGCGGTTTTACAGCGGAGAAACGTTTTATGTTGACCTAATCACAATCGGTTTCCATAACCTTGGACTGAATATCAATTCGTTACGGTTAAATTGAAATCGTTAGTTAATCGGAATGGTAAAAGTTATGCTTGTGCTACTAATATAATAATTTAGAATACTGCATACCTACACGTCACTAGCTTAGTAGGTGTAGGTACTTTTAGGGTATAAGGGCTTCATATTATAATCTACCTGCAAAATGTACCTACACGCAAGGCAATCAATTATTATTAAACTAGTACTAACCGTGGTTTTACCCGTGTGGTTCCCGTTCCCTAAAAAGTAACCTAGATGTTATTTGAAACTAAAATCTCTGAACCAAATTACACCTAAATCCGTTTAGTTTTTGCAAGAGCAACTAACATCCACACAGCCATAGATATTTCATACATACCTACAAACTTTCGCGTTCATTAAATTAGTAGTATAGAATAATACATTACTGTGTTCCGGTTTGAAGGGCAATGTTTCCAGGGAAGTTATACAGGGCATAGAGATAAAACATTATATATCTCTGGGGGACGAGCGCAGTGCAGGGCTAGGTAATGATTTCGAACCTTCGTGTTCCAATAGCTGCGTGTCACTGTACTGTTATGTGGCAGGCATGTTGCTTACCATCAGGCACATGTCCTACTAGTCTCGTCCCTCTATTCCAATAAAAAAAATATTTTTAATCTAAATAAAAAAAAACTTTATTATGAAACCTATTTTTTATCAATCGACCAGGATTTTATTATGGATAATGTTCAGAAATGTGTCGAGCTCATCATAGATTTATACCTACTGTAATTGAAAGAATTACAAGTAAAAAATATATAAATTGAATTACTAATTATTTATTCTTCATAAAGTGTTTCTAGAAAGAACAAAATAGAGCTTGTAAAAGTATTTCATTTGACGAGAAAATATTAATTATTTATGTAATAACAAAATAATTTTTTTTTTTTAAACTTTTATTAGAGCCTTTAGTACTATTTAAAGAAGTTTTTTTTTAAATTTATAGTTTATTAGTAAGTATTACTGTTCGATAAGTTTACCGCAAGGGGTGCAGATGCGTAGGTAATGATGGAAATCTGTCTCGCGGAGAGAGTTTAGCTCAGTCAGGCGCTCTCTCCTAAATGGGTTGAATGTGGCTACAAACCCGTTACAAGTCACAAGACAGTGGCGGGAAATAGCTACATAGCTAGCGAGTTTCCATGAGGTGAACCGTTTGAGAGAGGTTTTTCTATTTATTAGTACTTACTACTTCCATCAGATGAAATAAAACCTGGACGATGTACCAGCTTATAATATACGTACCTACTCTTTCATTTTCTAAAAGTGAAGTAAAGATTTACTTGCGTAGCATCAACACGTAATAGATGAAATAGAAATGCTTCCGAAAAGTAGTTCGTCATACACAGCCTTTCGGCATGCAAAACACACAGTATATATAATTATAACAACTGAATCTACATTAGGTACATCAACAAAATAATTAACATGATACAATAAAACAATATCTGAGTCGATAAAATAAAAGTAAGTGCTGAAAATAAATTAGTTTTCATATGAAAGCTGAGGTGACCAAATGGCGAAAATGACCGGTACCTACGTAAGGTCGTAAGCTCGAATGCCGGCTGCAGCTTTGGGTAGTTTCCTAAATGCAGATCTACTAGCTAAACACCTTTTACGTTAACTTTAAACCATTTGTAGTCCGGGTTTTTGCTTGAGAAATCTTAACCTAGGACATCCTAGGATGTATTTCAACGTCCCCAACGAAGCTACGCCCCGGAGCATCCACGCCTCTAAATCCGGCCCTGATACTATTACCTACTAGATACTTATAATGTTTCTAACGAGTATCCCGGAAATAGCATTTTGTTACAAAGTTTATCGTATTTTAAAGTTAATGTTAAGAAACAACGGCAAGCACGCCATAACGAAAATGTTTGTTTAATGAACATAATTTGGCATAATAATAGATAAACCCAAGGACATTGATATAATAACCTTAGAATCCTTAAATTTGGACAAAATAAATAATGTTAAGTTTCAGGTAGGCGCCATCTATTATAATATTTTTGAAAATCTTATTGTCTCGTATGAAAAAGACTCATTGCGTGCAGAATATAACTATTTATCTACATGCTATTGAAAGGTACAACAATGCTTACAATATTAAACTTGATAACAATATAGGTAATATAGGTAATTCTATAGTTACTTTTCTGGCATTGTTCATGCATTTTAGAAAGGCGTGTTTGGCTTGAAGGTTAAAATCTGAAAAAGAATGTAATATGAGTAGATTTCTCACATGTTTTGGATTGTTTCACGGTCACTGAAGTTCATAATTAAATTGTAAATTACCAAACACCTGCCCAAGCACGTGCTGCGAATTATCATTTTGGAAAAAAACAGTAGAACAATCAGTTTGAAGAAGGTAACTTCAGTAGACATTTATGCGTAGGTAGTGGGTACCTAGGTATAAATGTCTACTGTAGACCCCTTCTCGGCCTTCTTTCTGTAAATAATAAATATTGGTAGACATTTCATACACAACACCATCTGACCACAAACTAAGCAAAGCTTGTATTATGGAAGCCAGATAGCTGATATAATACTAACATTTGTTTGAAACACACACTTAATTAAACATAGAAAACACCCAGGCACAGTAAAATGTTTGAATTCATCACGCAAATATTTGAACTGGGTGGGGATCGAACCCACGACCCACAGCTTTGCAGGCAGAGTTACTACCAACTAAGCCACCGGACCAGACAAAATCCTATTATCCTATCCTACTTCCTACTTTGGATCTTTGTTGCTCAATCACGTCCTAACGTATGAACGGATCGGGCTGAAATTTGGAACACATATAGATTATAGCCTGGCTACACATACCTAGACTACTTTTTATCCCGAAAAAAAAAACAACGGGAACAACGTGAACGGGAACTACGCGGGTAACACCGCGGGGCGCTGCTAGTATAATATAATACAATACAATTTTTATAATACATATGATAATACAATCTAGTTGTGTAGAATGTGAGTTTTTTTGTGATTTAGACTGACGACTGCCAATACCAACAAGACAGTCGCAAAATTAAAATAATTCCCATAGCAGAAACAGAAGGAATCATGGTTATAGCTCTGTACCAGGGATGGAACGGAGGTCATTTTATCGGAACCGAAGGCGAAGCCGGAGTTTTTAAATTTGATTTACCGGAGTCGGAGGCATAGGCAGGATCAGCTGATCATCGTGATTATAGTAACTGCATTTTAGAGTCGGCAACGCTTACAAAAAAAAAATGTGTGCGCTTAAAACCGCACGGCAGAAGTGAAAACTAAAATAAGAAATACTTAACTATATAATGACTACTAAATAATTTTAATTTAAAACTTTTACGGCTGAATGATTAGTATCCATGGCCAAGAATAAATTTAAAAAAAAAATACGCGGGTCGAAAATGCCGTTTAAAACTCGCAAGGTTTTAGTGTTTGCTATTTAGTTATGTCATATTTATGTATTTCGCTAAAAATGCATAAATATGTTGTGTTATAGTGTATTTGTGTAAGCACCTTCTTATGAAAATGGGTATCATTTTGTGTGTTTACGTAGTGTAAGTGCTGTGATAAAATATTACAACCATAACTTTTTTGCAATGGACGTGAAATGCAAATTTAACATTTCGTAACAGGTTCAATTGATGTGGTAAGTACCTAGAAGTTAATGTCGTGATAAAAAAGTTTAAAAATTCGCCAGTTTCAGCGAGAAAGTCGCTAAAGTGTCAACTCTGGTAGTGAGCAGCGAGAGAGAGTAAGAGTATGTATTGTCCCATGTCCTCCTCTAACAATTATCTTTCTCGGTCTGGCACGTTTGTTGACCACATTATCTTTCTCGCTCTAGCATCCCGAGTTTACCCGAAATTTCTTATCATATCCGAGCGTGATGATCACGTGATCATGAGTCCATTTCACAGCCCACGAAAATTCTGTCTATAGCGCGCCTAAAGAAGTTTTCACTTCAAAAATATTATATATAGTATGCAATAAGTACCTACATAAGCATCTCCTTTCCATTTAAGTATAACTGTTCACTTGATTGTATGTTCTCGCAACCAGCTTATTTTTGCAGTGTTGTGCAATCGACCGAGCTAGTGTTGCAACAAAACTTCTAAGCATGCCGCATTATTACTTGACTCAATTTTTTAAGCGGGCTCGTATCTATGTGTGGTACAATAGACTTTAGCATTTTCCCACGTCACACATTTGTTATAATAAACTTTCTGTTCATGTTCAAACGTTAAGAACAAGCAAAAGTGAATAAATTGGTGTTGCTATAAAGCGTGAAATGAACACAAAGGAACTACCTAATAAAAGAATAATAGGGATATAGGAACCTTAGGAACGGATATGAAGTTACGGCTGGTCTAGTCGGGAGAACGGCGACTGCCGATCCGGAGACCCCGGGTTCAAACCCACACGCACCACTGTCTTTTCGAAGTCATGTGCGTAATGCCGCTAACTTAAAACGGTGAAGGAAAACATCGTGAGGAAACCGACATGTACCTAGAATCTTTCGAAGTCATGTGTCATCCACCAACCCGCACTGGGCCAGCGTGGTGGATTATGGCCTTAACTCTCTCCTTGCGAGAGAAGGCCCCGAGTCCCAGCAGTGGGAACGTTTAGTGGGCTGTTGATGATGATGATGAGGGATATAGGTATGATTGTGGATCTAACTAGGTATTATAACATAAATGTCACGTAACTAACCAGCATAATATTATCATACCACATTCTTGGATAGAACCAGAGTGGTCAATAAATTGATCAATTCGAATTTCAAGAAACAATTTTAAATTTTCGCGGAAAAATGATGTTCCAAAATGACTAATACAAGTATACTAGGTACTTTGCATGAACATTTTGCTTTGAAAACTTTTTTTGATAAATGATGCCATTACTATAAACGGAAACGAAATAAACAAAAACACTTGTATACACATCAGAGTTTCAGAAATGGAGATAAGTTTCGAACATTACGTTAGGACATTAGTTAATTTCTTTTATATTTTCGTTTAGATGTATACACATCTGTTGGCAACATGGCAACACAGGTTTTGTTTTTAGTTTACGTTGAAAAACTAACCAAACGTGAGGCGGCTAAACGGGCTAAAACAGCTGTGTATTTATTTTAGAACGCTGCGCTGATGCGAATAATTGAAGAAAATGAGCAGGAACTATATCAGAAGAATTCCGGAATACCACGATGAACACTGCTGCGCGGCTAATGTCAATGGGAACTTCCGGCGCAGCTCCTCACTGCGGCTGCGCGGGGAGAAGATGGTGCAGCGCTCGCCACTCTCCACCAGAAAACTAATCCCAGTAATCACGGAAAATACGTACCAGAAGCAGCGCAGCGATGCGCCGCGCCTGCTCGAGCCCGGCCATCGCCCGCGGAGTCATGTGAGTACTCCGCTCACAGCACCAGCTCATCATTTATTCGCACGATTGCCATGGCTACTCCAGCCAATACACAAGACGTCATGTCCTAGATTCGACAATACCTTACATACTGACGTAGGTAGTAACTCACTGCTTGAGCCTCTGAAGCTATTTTAATCAAGTTACGTGTCTAATCAAATTAAGATTCTCTTTTGTTTTGGTTTAGTTTCTCAGGAAGGCGGGTAGGAATTTCTCTCGTATTTAAATTGTTTTTTTTTGTTACAGTCGTTTAATTCTAATAATGCACCGCAAAAGCCAAAAAAGTCGTGTTCCAAAGCCCAAGATGGGTTGGGAGACAGGAAATTAAGCATGACAGACTCCGCTAACACACCTCCAGGCTCCCCAGAGGACTTGCCCGATGATGAATCTTTACACAGCTACGGAAGTGCAGCTACGGCCGCCTCGGTTGATGTTGGCTATGCTCCATTCAATGGGACCACCTTTAGTGGCAAATCCATGCGCTATGTGCTACATTGTTCATCACACGCAGGCCTCGCTGGTGAGGAATATCTTACCCCCACACAGAGGGCTCAAAAGCAGATTAGACGGCTCAAAAACTTGCTCAGCCACGCCAAAAAAGACTTGGACAAGAAAGATAGTGAAATATTCCATCTCACAAAAGAAGTTGTCGAACTAAGACTGTACAAAGCATCAATATGTTCACCAGATGAGAAATCTAATTCTAGCGAAGTAGTAACCATCAAAGAGAATGCTGAAGAATCTCCGAGTCAGGAGAGTCCTAAGCCCGAACAAGCATGTAGAAGTTATGATGTAACGGACAGTCCTTTATTCAAAGACCAAACCCCTACAAGGTGTCGCAATGATATGCAAGGTTCCTTCACTGATTCTGGACACTTTGATGATCTCACTAATTCCTCTCTACATTCCAAAGAGTCAGTGCATATGCTGACGCATGAAGCTAGTTGTATGACTGAGTTGGGAGACTTTGACGAAGAGCGTCGGAGTTTGATAGCATATTATGAGAAGAAGATTGAGGATGTGATACGGTCTCATGTAGGAGAGACTCAAGAGATGAAGAAGGCTCATAATGATAAGGTAGAGGCTTTGCTGCAGAAGCTGGCTGATGTAAACACTCGGTACTGTGAGCTCCTGCCCAACCACGAGCAGGCCAAGGAGCGGATACACTCGTTGGAGAGGCAGCTGGAAGAAGCCAGCAAGCAGCTGAATGATGAGGACAACAGGCACAAATCTATATACTTACAAATGTACAATAAGGGGATTGAAGCGGCCAAGTTTGAGGTGGACAAGGTAACAATTATATTAAATTGCTTATACTTAGATGGGTTTGCAAATCTGTTTCTTATTGTATTGTATAAGATTTTCTCGGGGCACATGATTGACTTTTAAAAATAGAAAATTATGTTTTGCAAATTTAATCTATGTATAAATTAAAATTAAGACAGGAATAACAACATTATTCAAACATTCATATATAAATATATGTCTGTGCTTATCATACTTTATATTTACAATTTGAGAATTGTAGATTTAAGTATGCTATAATGCAAAATATTATGTTTAAGCACCGTATAAAAAGGTTAATGGCTTAGTATCCAGCTACAATGTTGAGAATAATTCAGACAAAAACATCCAACTGTATAAAACACATTCAAACATAAGTAAAACAGTTCTCGTTTTTAGGTTCAATATCATGCCACCTCAGTGGATTTGCTTGACCTAAAACCGAGATTAGCTTTCTGATACCATATCTTTGTGTACACATACTAAAAATGAGTTATTCTATAAAGTATTGCAACATAAAAAACCTTTACTTTTCTGTGTGCTGTGCAGAATAGAAACTATTTGTGGTGTTGTGAAAACATTCTTTGTTTCAGCATTGTTTGCGCAAGCAATGTAGATCATTTGTATCTTGACCTCTACAATCATACTAGTTACTGACAAAATGTCCAACTATCCTTGATAAGAATCTACCTACCTAACTTATCAACTCATTAAAATTTAATTGGCACAGTATTAATTTGTCTGCAAAAGAAAAACACTCCAAGTATGATAGTTATTTAGCTAATATGATTTTATTTTGGGTAGGAAATTCAGATGTTTGTTTTATGATGAATTTGTTGGTTTGGATCAGTAAGTTAAATACACCTAACTGCTCTTCTTGAATATAAAAAATGGTTGAGCTGCATCCTTAATGTGTATGTGTAGGCTTTGTTAACAATAGCCATTATTTTTCATTGTGATTGTGTCTTATGAGGACACAGACTGCTTTGCTTGTGAAGTAGTACACTCAGTGCTCACTGTATGTAAATGAGTAAATTTTGATAGACATTTCTCAAATAGAATCTTCCTATGAAACTAGATACAAATTAAATAAATATCATCATCATCAGACTATCTTAATCTACATCTGGCTTCTCCCATGGCTCTCCACTCAGTCCCTCAGTTTTACGTTCACTGCCTTCTGTCTACAATATTTCTTCACTCCCATCTAGTCTCAGGGTGTCCTTTACTGCGCTTACCTGTTCACAGCCTCTACTCTAGAAAACGTTAACTCCAACAGTTATCTGTTCTACGACAGATATGACCAGCCCATTGCCATTTCAGTTTGCACCATAATCCCCCTTGCATTCTATTTTAATCCCTCTTGCATTCAACTTTTAAGGGCTCCATAAAGTTTTGCATCGAAACTAGTAAATTGATCTGTTGCAATAAATTTCCAGGATGAGGCGAGCACGTCCAAGGGCACAGCCAGCCGCGTGTCTGTGGAAGAACTACTGGAGCAACTGCAGATTACTCAGACGGAGCTCGAGAAAGTCCGAGTACGTCCCAAACACCACTTCACTCACACAAACTCAAATAATCCACAAATCACCTTGAAATTTATCCGAATCATCACATTTGTAACATCGCTCTTGAGAAACAATCGACATAATACATTACGAAGAAAGCGTAGTTGCATGATGCAACTGGCTGACTGGATGTCTTTCAAAGTGGTTAATTTCGTAACGTTCATTGTGATTTCGAACATTCTTGACTGATCTAACAATTTTCTTTTTCTAGTTTCATGTTATGCTGAAAAAACGTTAACACACTAAAGGTAGAAAACTGCAATTAGACAGACACGCCATTTGACTTGTCGTTAGTACTATTTCTTTCCTTTCCACACTGATCCATACATTTCTGAACTGAATATCCTGAAAATCATCATACCTCACTAAATGCCGCAAGCCCTTTTTGGAGCTAGCCAAAAGTAAGTATATTTGTTATTTATAAGACTATATGAGTATGAATGGCACTTCATTCTGTATTATAGTCTATTTATGAGTACCTACAGTATAACCAGGCAATATTGTCTTCCCATAAACAGTATAAACTTTTATTTTTGCTAAAAGTTTAATACTGAAAAGATGAAATAAATCAACTGTCTCATATAAAAAATATCAATCAAATTCGACTAAGCATATTAACGACAGCTGATTTTTTTGATGATGTCTGGTTTTATTATCCTGTCCTTTAATCCAACAGTTATCTCACTAGGTGATAATATCCTGGTATGCTATAAATCATGCCACATAAGTAAATCTGATCTTATAAAAGTTGTGACTATTTTAGTGCCATTAAATATTACTTCTGGATTTTATAATACTCAATTATTAATTTACCATATTTGTATACAATGAAAATAACATGAAATTGTATACAAATATGGTAAATATTTGAAATTTCGTGTACTATGTACACGGATACTTCTTCATTACAATAGAAATGCTCAATGAAGAACCCTACCGCTGACTGGCCTACAGGTCGAAATTTATTTTTTGCAAGGTTTTAATAGAGCTATGATTACGTAGGTGATCCATCTGATCTATGGTGGTTACAGTTTTCTATAGACCTTTTTAAAATTAAGTATTTTCGATAATTTGATAACTCCGCGAGATGCTTGAAAATAGTTAAGCCACAATCCCTCAATTCCACATCCTTGAAATAGTACTAGTATCGACAGTCATGGCTCGTCGCCCTGTGCCCTGATTTCTCAATTAACCCATGCATTGTACGCGCCTATAGTGTGCATTTAGTGGCGATTAACATTGCTCGCTTTAACGTCTAGTGCATTACAGGACACGACATTCACAGAGGACCGATCGGCAAAGTCACAAGTACTGCTAAGCGCAAAGGAGGCTGTTTCTTTATGGGTCCTAGGAGCTCGAAAGGTTGGATTTTTATACCGGAAACAGCTGCGCTCACTTTTTATTCACATATTTTTTTGTTTATAATTTAGTCACCGCTACAGTGGAACAAACGGGGCATTCAAATAATGTAGGACATGAGTACTAATCTAAATGTTGTTGTGAATTAAACAGTATTAGGCATTGCCCATACAAAGTGGTATACAGCTGATATAATACTTAACTTTGACCAAGGCTAATATTGTATCAATGTTTTTATTTATTTATTTTATTGCTTTATTATCCATAGTTTAAATCTCTAACATCGACTGCACATTGTGTAAAAAAGCATTGACCAAAGTTGAATGAAAATTAGGTAACAAGTTACACAGACTCTGCTTTTCGCTCTACTAATTACGTATCTACAAAAAAGTATAGGTTCACTTTATTTATATTTTACTATGCTGGGGTAGAACGTAAGCTCATTCCAAAAATAACTACTTCGATTTTTGACAATCCTAGTCCTCGAAGGCCTAAAGAAAGCCTACCGTTTGTTCCCTGAGGCTGCTTCCACACAGGCTCAAATCTGGTCAACTTCTGTGATTAAAATGAACTGTTTTTAATGTAAAAAAAAAGATTTTAATTTATTTAAGTTGGGTTGGTAATAAAATGCTTTATTCGGGGTATAGTGTATGAACCTACATATTTGTCACGGTCTAAATATTAGCGGTATAATTCGCTTGCATTATTCGGTAAACTTTGGTAATACGGATTCAACTAACCCGCTTTTATAACGCGTAGACGGCTCGGGATGTTTTATATTTTAATAGTTTTAAAGCTTTGCATGAATTATTTTGAAACAGCCTCTTTTGGTTCTGGGTTCTACCTGAATTTGTAACTATAAGTTTTTTTACTATGTACATTTACCTAGTTAGTTTAACACGCTACCAGCTGTAGTAGATATTAATAAGTAGAATTTAGTAATAAGCATGTTAATTTTATACATTTATATTTTTATACATTTTTTACACATGTTGTTTCAAACGCAATGTGTACACTATTGTGATCGAGATCTAATCTTAATAAATACTCACAAATTCCTGGTTTTTATCATTTTTAACTTAGTACCTAATACACCTACAGTATTAAGAAGTAGTGATTGAATCAGAATGACAAAATACGCAAATAGTTCTTCTAAAGTTTAAAGGCAAATTCCAAGTTGTAAATTGACTTTCTAAATGATTGCATGCAGTAGATAATTAAACTAAACAGGAGAGTGGAGATAGTCACGGAAACATACATTTAACAATTAACTATCCACCGTCAAGTGCAAGTTCACAGGTATTTAGAGATTATTTAGTCAGCATGTTGGCGATACAAATATTGCTTGTTATAAACAAACACATTTTTATTCCAGGCAATGTACCGTCGCATTGTCGAGTCACAAAAGGGTAGCAAGTCCAATATAGACCCCGAGGTGACGCTGCAGTTCCTCAAATCGGCCATCTACTACTTCCTGACTGACCCGGAGAACCACCAGGGACATCTCAACGCCATCGAAAATATTCTCGGCTTCACTGAGGCAGAAAAGAAAAACATACGCAAAGCCAGGCCGTAATAGAAAGACTGCTGTGAACGTGTGATATGCTCTTTTTGTAGATTATGTATCGGTTACTAGGTAGATAAAATTTTTGCGTCCATCGTTCCATTGACGATGTTAGATAAGCTAATTATAAAACGTGCACTGTATTTATAAGCCAATAAGACGCAACCTAGCATAATAATGCACATAATACCTTTTTTGTTTTTACATTGTTTTTTGGTGATTGCTTTTTTTATGCTAAGTTTTATCGAATTTATTTACTAAGTACTGAATTGTGATTTTAATTTGTTTTTAAGAGCCAAAGAATCGAGTTTCCTTTTATATTGTGCAATTCTTAGTATAGACATCAAGCTAAAAATAGAGCAAACTATTTTAATTTGTAATTAAGTTTATATTGTTCTCTTTTTCTACTTTATTATGTAATTTTGGTGTTGTTTTCCTATTCTTTACATTTTTGTTGTTTTGCATGCTGGTCAGCATTTTAGATATTGTTTATAATTTAATTTTAGTTACGTATAGCGAGGGCTAATAGATTACAGTCATAATATTTTAACGTGTCATAAAGATTTAATTAAAATTACGTTTAAATTATTATGAAGATAAAATTATAATCAGGACATAGATAATTCAAACTGCGCTAAATCAGCCTTTCTTACACCTAAATACTTTATGTTTTATCTGCAGAATAATTTAATTGGTAGGATGCAGGACCCTTTGAATCTTTGAATTCCATACATGACACATCTTGCCACTTTGATGTTGCATCTGTGATTGATAGTACCTTAAATGATGACATTTCATAGGATTTAAACCACTTTTCGGTATTACGCTACTTGTAATATAGTAAATTAAGCTATCTGGGAGATTCTAATCATTTTAACATCTTTCAACGACTTTTTGTTTGAACTTATCAAAACATGGACAGTCTCTAATTTCTAGTATAATATCTACACAATAACCTCCATGTTTATTAAATTCGAATAAAAAGGTTTTTACTTCAGTATGTTAATCTTCCGGAATATCAACTCAATTTGCGTATTATTTTCTTTATAGTAAGCATTATTTTAGGAGCGATTAAATGCAATTTGTTAATTTTGCATCTAATCTTGCATCTAAGAAGGGTGGTTATTGCAATATACATTTCACAATTTCATCAAGTGAAAAAACTTCATTTGATGATACTGCCTAACACTTGTATAATGTAATAACCACTTTGAGAATTAAGAAATGTTGCGATAGCTTTAAGGCAGCTATTTAAATAGCATTGACTGTAACGTCCAATAAATTTAAACAGCTCTATATACCTAGCAGTTTAGTGTATACGCAGTAGGTATTCTAGATTTGTATCTATAATATTTATTTTACTGTATGTTTATCGGTAACGTTGACATCACGAAGGATAGACGATACAGACTTATGACATCATTTGCTTGCCCTTTGTTTTCATTATACAGTTTATTGTCTGAAGGTGTTTTATTGCTAACCACATCTCCACGTAGGTACCTCTGACGGCTATGAACAAATTTGAAAGAAGTTTAAATACGTATGAAGTACATGGCCTGGATTAACACGGTACTTTTTATAACCGGCGGTTTACCAGTTTGTTCGCGATAATTTATTCTCGCCAAATACGTTCAATGGTAATGGACTAAGAGCCCATGGCCCAAGAATCCCAGACCTTCGTTATTTTAACATAACTAAAAGTTTGTCAGCGCATCCCCCCAACACTGATGGTACAATAATGTGAAGTTTGGGTCAACCTGGCTTTGGCAGATAAACGGTACTAAAGGTGTAACTATGAAATACCAATCTAAATTTGACAAATTAGAAAGTCTGATTTTGGTATTACCTTCAGAATATTATAAAAATCACATCAATAATTGCCAGACATAACTTCGTGGTAAATTGCCAGGCACCCATGTTCGGATGATGTTAATGCAATTATAATTGTCGAGACGATCTTAGCATTCCATGGATTCATTGTGCGGGTGCCGGGTGGGTCCCTCGTGTGGCAGAGAGAGAAATCCCTTGTGACACGGGCGTAGGTTAAGGGGCCCCTTTCCAACGTAGGTACGTCAACACTCACCTTCACTACTCGCGTTTCTCTCCCTGCCCAACCAAATCTGATGTGAACCTATCGTGCAGCTTTAGATACTCGTTCTTGTATAGAACTTACTGCACTTCTGGACAAGCCAAGGTCTTTCAGCAGGTTATAGAGAGATTGTGCTGGTATACCTCTCGCTCCTACTTCTACTGCGTATAAATTAACTACATAGCCGTTTTTTGTTAATTCGTTTCATCATCATCATCATCAACAGCCCACTAAACGTTCCCACTGCTGGGACTCGGGGCCTTCTCTCGCAAGGAGAGAGTTTAGGCCATAATCCACCACGCTGGCCCAGTGCGGGTTGGCGGATGACACATGACTTGGAAAGATTCTAGGTACATGTCGGTTTCCTCACGATGTTTTCCTTGACCGTTTTAAGTTAGCGGCATTACGCACATGACTTCGAAAAGACTGGTGCATGTGGGGTTTGAACCAGGGGTCTCCGGATCGGCAGCCGCCGTTCTCCCGACTAGACCAGCCGTAACTTTTCGTTACATTAATTCGTTTAGAAGATCGTAATACTTATTTTGTTTCAACGACGAAAAACTTTAAAATTTATATTTTTTATAGTTTCAATACCTCTTCTAATCTATTATTCCGCAACGCCGTACAAAAATCATGCGACAAGGAGAAATGATCGAAGGTTCCAACTTCCTCTCTGCCTCTGCCCTCTTCAACTGCACTCAGTTGGACAGCTTACAAGTGACGACCCGTAAATTTTGTTCACGGGCCTGTAGTCTAAATTTTTATCGAGAGTGCAGACTAGAAGGCCCGATTCACACGGCGCGGCTGCCAACCGCGCCCGCGCGACGTTTTTGTTTCAATACTCACGAGACCGCAGGTTTTCGCGGTTTCTGTTCCGGAAAGCTACTGCGCAAGAATCGCGCGCAGCCACGCGGGCGCCGCGCGGCTGCCGCAGCCGCCGCGACCGTAAACCGCGTCGTGTGTATTGAATTCAATTTTATATGGAAATCACGAAATCAGCCGCGCCCGCGCGCGGGCGCGGTTGGCAGCCGCGCCGTGTGAACCCGCGCACGGGCGCGGCGCCGTGCCGCGCCATGGTTTTGTTTCAATAGGTACTCACGAGACCGCAGGTTTTCGCGGTTTCTGCTCCGGAAAGCTACTGCGTAAGAATCTCGGGCAGCCATGCGGGCGCCGCGCGGCTGTCGCAGCCGTAAACCGCGTCGTGTGTATTGAATTCAATTTTATATGGAAATCTGCCGCGCCCGCGGTTGGTAGCCGCGCCGTGTGAACCCTCTCTAATAATTTACGATGCAGTCTATAATCGAATCACGGTCGTATATAGTTCTAGATGCTAAATAAATTAATTAGCATTGTTAGTGATGTATGTAGCAGTGTTTTTTAATTCGTGACACGAGTAAAAAAGAACACTGCAACTGCTAGGAACCAGCGAAAGAAAAAGTTTTACATGACCTCATTAAAATGCCAGATGGTTGGTCAGGGTTTCAGTTCGGTTTTCAGACATTTTAAAATGTAAGTATCTAAATTCATAAATGAAAGTTGGCGTTTGATATCTAAATATTTTTTACTTATCTCACAACACAGTTGTCCTGCATTTTTTACATGCCTAAAGCACAATTTTCATGCCTTAGTGACACACACAGGTTTTTCGTGGGCTGTGAAAAGAGCTCAAGCGTCACGCTCGTAAATTAAAGAAATCTTCGGAAGAACTCGGGACTATGCCCATGCTTAGAAGACTTATTTAGACGACGATGCGTTGAAGATTTAATACAGACTAGCTGCGCAATGCCGTTTCACCCGCATAGTTTCCCAAAGTGAGCTATCAAATTCTGAGTTATAAGTCTTCACTTCTATTGGTAGTCCCTATAACTGCATTTTTTTTACCGAGGACTCCCTATGGTGGAAAGGACTTACCAAATGGGTCAAAATCAAACAATGCATTTTGATAACACCTTGTTTATTTTTTTTAAAAAAGGTAAGTAACTTAATTCATAAAGATATCAAAAATTAAAGCTACGAGAGATTTAAATACACATACTTAATTTAAACTATCAAACGCAATTAACGATACTCGAGTACCATTAGTTTGTGACAAACTGGAGAAAAAGTAAAATTTGTGATAAATTAATACTCATTAAAAGAATTGTGAGAATGTATGTTTCATAACAATTCGGAAGCACTTAATAATATAGGTAAGAGTCCATTCACTGGATTTATGTACACCATCACAACCATTTCTTGTATGCTTACAACCTAATAAATCACTAGAAAAATTACTTCATCTTGAAAATGCATTTTAACATGGAAAATACGTGTATATATTTCCATAATTTCAGTACACCAAATATAAAATATCCTTAAAAACCTGTATAAAATAAGTCAGGTATTGATATCAGTCACTTCAGATCTAAACTTTCTACAGTAATGTACACCGTGTGTCATACGGTTATGGCACAACAGCACTGAGATTCATCTGAACAAATCGCATCAGATTGTCATGGATTGCTAGATTTCAATCAGTCTTGCTTTACTCTCGTATAGACCGCCGTCGAAATCGGCGATCACGTTCGTTTTGGTTTCTCGCAATACTTACAATATGAACATTTGTACTTAGGGACTAATTTGAGATGTGTCGAGTTCGATATGTCTCGTTGAATCAGTCGAAGCTGAATTTGATTTCCTCGCGTGAGGGTTCGTTGTTGGCGGCGACGGCTTGTAGCCAGTATCTGCTGATTTGGCTTTCGATGGAGGGTGTGCTTTCTTTTCGTGCGGTGGCTCGTGCTTTTCGTTTGGCTTTGGAGTGTTTGGTGCGTCGTCGGCCGACTTTTGTTTTCATTTCGGCGATCTTGACGGAGAGCTGGCTGTCGAGGGAGTTGCGGCGGGACTCGACGGAGACGTGGCGCAGGCTGATGCTGATCTGCGAGTCCTGCGAGTTGCGGCGGTCGGGCGTGGAGCTGAGCGAGTGCGGCGCGTGCGCGGGCAGTACTAGGGCGTCGCGGCGCCGCACGAACCGCGGCAGCGTCGCCGCCCACGACGACGATAGCTCGCCGCTAGAAAACAAACGTCATCTTCAATATTGGTGGTAATTGTTCACACAACACCATCAAGCAAAATTTGTACTATGGGAGCCAGGTAGTAGTTATAATTTTGTAAATACATATTATACTCACTCATTATACATAGAAACTTAGAAACACCCAGATTGATCAAATATTTGTATTCATATAAAGGTTTCGGTTTGAATGGAAATGTTTCCAGTGCAATTGCAAATGCCCTGTGCATTTAGATAAAACATAGAATCCGCCTGTGGAAGTACGACACCTTTGCCTGCTATTCTGCGGCCAAGCAGTAGGTCGCAAACATTACTGTGTCCCGTTTTGAAGGGCAATATTTCCAGAACTATTACTGGGCTAAGAGATGAAACACCGGGAGCGCAGTGTAGTGCTAAGTAATGATTTGGACTTTTTATGATCCAATAGCTGTGGTGTTAGGAGATACATATATTGCTTACCACCAGGCACATATTTATCCTGTTCGTCACGTCACTCTATCTATACGAATATTATAAAGCTGAAGAGTTTTTATGTTTGAATGCTCTAATATACATATAAAAAAAAATTGGCAGTCATAGTAACTGCCGATAGAAGTGAAAACTTATAACTCAGAATTTGATAGCTTACTTTGGAAACTACACGGGTGTAACCGGAGGGCTTGTCCTCGCTATCATGGCATGGCCATCTAGAAATCACGCCCTTTCTGCATTTCGAGTTTACCCGAAGATTTCTTATCATAGCCGAGCGTGACGCTAGAACTGAATTTACTCCCCACGAAAAATCTGTCTAGGCGCGGCTAAAGAAGTATTCACTTCAAAAAAGTAAAGCAGCCATAAAGGGACTTGTCTTTTTTTATTTATTCTTGGCAGTAGATACTAGTAGGCTACGTTTAGATGGTGTTACCCACCTCTCGTGTTTCCCGTTGTCCGGGTAGTCGATGGGCGAGGTGTGGTCGAGGCACAGGCCGACGGGGTCGGGCCGCGAGCCGCCCAGCGAGATGGACAGGCGGCCGCGCGCCGCGAACTCGCCGCGCCGCCGGTACGCGCGCGCGATCAGCTCGTGCTTGCGCGCGCGCCGCGACACCTCCGCCTCCACCGAGCACCCGCACTTCCTGGATATTAATAAAAAAACAAGCCTTTATTTCTTGCTTAACAGATACTATAGAGAATGCGACAGTTTAAAACATTGTGAATGCTGAATTAATTAGATTACTACTTTGAAGCCATGGGATTGGGACGAGAACGTCTGACTACACAAGATTACTACTTGATACTTCCTGGGTATACCACAATACTAAGTGTTACCAGCCACCAACCCGCACTGGGCCAGGTCGTGGATTATGGCATTAACTCTCTCCTTGCGAGAGAAGGCCCCGAGTCCCAGCAGTGGAAACATTTAGTGGGCTGTTGATGATGAACTGTTAACAGACCGGCAGTCTACACGAAGCTAGAAGTACTAGCTTGCTATCCTAGCTTGAAAAACTGGCCCTGTGTTGTAGCTCGGGCATTAGAGCATTTTCACTAAAAACCCGCGCACGACAAGCTAGCGCAGTGCAGGGCCTCCAGTATAGGTAGCGTGTGTCTCACCCGTGGCCGGATTTAGAGGTGTGGAGGCCCTGGGGCCGAGGATTCCTTGGAGACGTTGAAATACACCCCCACACTCGGACTTCAAATGGTTTCAAGTTAACGTAAAAGATGTTTACTAGTCGGAATTTGATTTGTTTTCTGGAAGTCTCTGTTGTGGAGGGCCCGGGCCATACGGCCCTGTTGTTGTCCTCCCATAAATCCGGCCATGGCTGTCACCTCCCGTCGAGTGGCGCCCCCAGTATTGCTCGTGTCTCACCTGGCGTCGCGTGGCCCTCCAGTATAGCGTGCGTCACCTGGCGTCGCGTGGCGCCCCCAGTACAGCTCGTGTCTCACCTGGCGCCGCGTGGCGCCCCCAGTACAGCTCGTGTCTCACCTGGCGCCGCGTGGCGCCCCCAGTACAACTCGTGTCTCACCTGGCCAGGTAGCGGCGCCAGGCGGCGGCGGCGGCCGGCGTCCACGTCCAGGACGCCATGAGCGCGCCGGCCGCGAAGCAGCACAGCAGCCGCAGCTGCAGCACCGACACCGACGGCCGCGCGCCGCCCGCGCACGACACGCTGCCGTCGCGCAGCGCCTCCAACCGGCAACTGAAACAACGCACCACATCACATCAACACACACGAACACTGAAGAGATTGACACAAGAAGACAAACACAAGTTGATGTTGAAAAGGGAACAGAAGACAATTGCAAGTTGATGTTGAAAAGAGTACAGAAGACAAACACAAGACATAAAAAAATATTCGCAGTTTATGAAATAAATATATATGGAATATTTGTGAGCCAGGAATAAATTATTTAATTTCGATTTATAGATGGAATGGAATGATGAATTTTAAAAATACCGTCGCAGACAGGACTTAGGTTGGTTGCGGGCAGCGCGTTGCCGACCCCTGGTCTAAAGGAATTTACCGTTTGCTCGTCTAACGGATGTTGCGAAAGGCTCGTGAGAAGGATGGATCTAGTTGTAAACTCACATGATGTTCGTTTTGAAGGCCTCCTTCCAGAGGTCAGCGTTCCGGAACTCGTAGATATGGCACGCGAAGGTGACAGAGATGAAGACGGCAACCAACTAAGTGGTAACGAGTAACCATATGATCGTCTGAAGGATTTTACCGTTTAATCGTCTAACGGATGTTGCGAAAGGCCCGTGTGAGAGATCTAATTGCAAACTCACATGATGTTCGTCTTGAAGGCCTCCTTCCAGAGGTCAGCGTTCCGGAACTCGTAGATATGGCACGCGAAGGTGACGCAGATGAAGACGGCGACCAGCGCGGCCGTCACCGAGCACCGCGTGATCGTCTGCCGGATCTTCTTGGCCGCGCGCGGCGATATCACGTCTTTGCTCGACACGCGGACCGCAATCAAGGAGAATACGCCTGGGAAAAAAATTACATTAATGAATTATTAAAAATTAATTACCTACATAAAAAAATACAATTATATTAATTAATAATTGTTTCAATGAACCACCAGGTGAGCTATGTAGGATGATAAAAGGGTATAAAATAATAACATTCAGCACAATGCCGGTATTTGTAAGCTTTTTTTTTAATAAAGAATGAAAGAGACGAGCAGGTCATGTGCCTGATGGTAAGCAACATGCCTGCCACATAACAGCACAGTGACATGCAGCTATTGAAGAGTCTAAATCATTACCTAGCACTGCACTGCGCTCGTCACCCAGAGATCTAAGATGTTGTATCTCTAAGCCTTGTAATTTCTCTGGAAACATTGCCCTTCAAACCGGAACACAGTAATGTTTGCACATTACTGCTTGGCGGTAGAATAACTGGCATAAGCGTGGTACTTCCCCAGGCGGACTCTGCTAAGAGTCCTACCACTACAAAAACCTACAAAAAAGTTGTCCAACTGAGGGCAAATTGAAGAGGGGGGTTGCAATGCTCGATTTTTTCTCCTAGTCGCATAATTTTTGTACGGCATTGCGAAAGAGGTATTGAAACTGTAACAGTAGTCTAAGAGGCTTATTCTCAGCAGTAGGCGATAACGATAATTAAGAGTATCTGTGTTTTGCCTGTGTAATGTGTGGTATGTTCGAGTTTGTCGTATACAACGTACCCCTGAGCAGTAAGTACGTTGTATAAACCTCATCATATCGATGTATCGCTAATCGACTTGGCATTGGTGTAGGGATGCCTTCTCATAGTCCACAAAAGTTAAGCAAAGCAGCTGGTTGTACTCCTTTGTCTTCTGTACAATCTGCCGTACCGTGTGAATGTGGTCTATGGTGCTGTACCAATTTCGAAACCCTAGTCAGGAGGCTGAAACTCGTCGAGTCTTCGGGCAACACGATTCGTGATAACTCTCGCAAACAACTTGTAGACATGGCTCAGAAGCGATATTGGACGATAATCCTTTAAAACAAGAATTATGATGAAGAATGTCTGTGTAGTGTGTGTGGTATTGTTGCATGCAACGTACCTCTGAGCAGGAAGTACCCGGCTAGCAGTTGCACGACGGCTAGCGGCGCCAGTAGCAGCGCGGCGCGCATCGGGTGGTTGATGTACCCCACGAAGCAGATCCCGGTCACGGAACTCCCGTCTACCTCGCCCGCAGCCATCGTGGCGATGGTCAGCACCAGCGGCAACGACCAAGCCGCCAGGTGGAAGTACGCCGCCTTCTTGTCGATGCGGTCTTGGATCTTACCTAAGGTGAAACCTGGAACAAAAAAAGAGTTAAGAACCTGTAGCATTTTTCCTGTCACATTTGGCGCTTATACTCGTAAACTACCCTACTCTAACAACTAAGTACATAATTAATCATACCTACGCCGCCCCTTGACACAACCCATCATAGCATAAGCAGCTAATGTAATGTAATGTTTCCACAGTTGGGACTCGGTCTTCTCTCACAAGGAGAGTCATAGCCATAATGCACCACGCTGGTCCCGTCCGGATTGGTGCGTGACGCATGATCTCGAACAGTTCTTGAAATATGCCAGTTTCCTCACGATGTCTTCCTTCACCGTTTTTAAGTTAGCGGCATTACGCACATGACCTTCGAAAAGACAGTGGTGCACGTGGGATTCGAGCCAGGGGCTCCGCATCGGCTGGCGCCGCACGGTGTAACCCGATTTATTTATTGAAGTGAAAACTTCTATAGGCGCGCCTAGACAGATATTTCGTGGGCTGTGAATAGGATTCTATCTAGCGTCACGTTCGGATATGATAAGAAATCTTCGGTTAAACTCGGGACCATGGCTATTGGCCGTCTAGAAACACGTCAGCCAATGGGAAATGCTGAAAGGGCGTGTACAGGCCATCATGGCATGGCCATCTAGAAACGCATAAGCCAATGGGAAATGCTGACGCATTTCGAGATGGCCATGCCATGATGCCCAGGCCACGCCCTCCGGTTACACTCGTGTAGTTTCCAAAGTAAGCTATCAAATTCTGAGTTATAACTTTTCACTTCTATCGGCAGTTCCTATGCCTGACAATTTTTTTTTTACGATTGCAAATACCAAATTCGTTTCGCGCAAATGAACCATTTCGATTTTAGGAGAATGTAGCTGCTGCATTCACTTAGTGCACTGCAAATGTGTAAGTACAATGTTCGACATAATTCACCCTTTCTAAGTTTATAAATGTTTTTTTCTTAAACAGCTCTGATTTACAATTCAAATTTAAAGGCACTTTACAAATAATTATGATAATAAAGTTGGAAGAAACTTGAGATGTATTGTGAATCAACTTACCTAATGCCCGAAAGCTCATGTGCCACGCGTAAGTGAATATCACGAACCAAACACACGCTGCCATCAGGAAATAATACACCTGAAATAAAAAACGAGTGTCGTGAGAAAACTAGAATACGTACGACGGAAAATAACTAGAAAGGTGTAAATGGTGAAATGTTTTTTTTTTTACTTTTATAGGTTTACACTTGACCGCCATCTCGCCTGATGGTAAGCAACGATGCGGATGCGGAAGGATGGAGCGTGTTTACCTAGAAGAAACCGATTCACTCTCGATTTGAAGACACAAAGATTATACATATGTATATAACCAACGGGGAAACCCACTGAGTTCAGACTCGGGCAACGTATTCAGCCTAGACATTCTTATCACAAAAGTAGAGTCAAATGTTTTTGTCTTTGGTACATCGACCAATTTTGATTTTTGGTTGTCCATTTTTCGAAATATGGTCATATGCTGAAACCTAAAGTGTAGCATTTAACTAGTCAAGACTTTTCATTTGATACCGATACTGAGGGAGTTGTTTATAAATATGTTCTTAATCATGTTCATCCATTTGAGTCTCTAAGCATTGTCCATCTAATGTTACTATTGCTTACATTGGTTCCTAGCAAGCAATAGTAACAACCGATGTAAGCAGCAGTAATAATAGTTACAGTTTAGAATATTATGAGATTAAAACTGTTTGCTTATTGTTGTGAAAATTGTCAGCGAACCCCATCCACTGTACTCCAAAACTCTTGGAATTCTTTATTGGCCAGTAATTTTACATTACGCTTGGTAAGTATAACGCTAACCGTTGTAACAGAGTAAGGAGCAGTGGGGGCGACATCACAATTTGACTTCTGGAATTAGTTCCCCAAGACTTACCAATACGAAGACTACGACGCAAGACAGGTTTTCTTCCGCTGAGGGCTCTCCCTGGCGCCTGGTCCCGTCTTTTGAACACACTATGTCTTCCCGCGACCCGATACCGAACTGTACCAGCCATCTGTGCGACATACGGGAAATTAATTGTCTAAAATGTAGGTGAATTCCCTATAAGCTGGTTGCTTGGAAGAGATTGCTCTCAGCAATAAAGCCGCCATTTGCAGTGCTAGTTTCTAAGTGGTTTAACTGTAACATTTCTGTTTTTTGTGTCACAATAAAGAGCTTTGTATCTATCTATACAGCTATAGGGTATAGCTGTTATTTTGGGGTTTTCATTGATCTAGGTTTTAGTAATCATTATGTCTCTAAAGAGACTTAAGCATTAGTAGCCTACTCAATGTTCCCACTGCTGGTACTCGGGGTTTTCTCTCACAAGGAGATGATCAAGGCCATGATCCATCACACTAGTCCTGTGCGTGCTGATGGATGACACATGACTGTGAAACATTCTAGGTATGTGTCGATGTTTTCCTTAACATAAAGATAAATACATACAATATGTAGAAATCCAATGATTATGGTAATGATTTGAATTCTTCATGCTTCAATAGCCGTGTGACACTATGCTGTTATGGGTAGGCTGGCGTGCATGTACCGTCACTCTAGAGAAGAATAAGCAGATAAAACAAGGAACGATCTAAGAACCGATAGGATAACATATCTGTTTTATACATTTATTGTGATCCTTACTCAGCTAGGCTTGTTTTGATACACTAAACATAATTTTTACATTGTATTGCGTGCTAAACAATTCTAGACACTAAAATTGTATCACGCATGTTCTAATTTAGCTGAATTTAAGTATCCAATTCGTATAATTACATGAGTCACAATTTCGCAATCGTGCATCGCGAATGAGATCTTATATTTTCGTAAGCTTGTGGGCGCGTCATATGCATAGTATACGACACACAGCTAACACGGCGTTGGCAGACGGGACCGGGGGTGTGATTCGGGACTCGGGCGCAATACTCTCTTAATTTAATAGCGTCCAAAAATAGCGCTGTAGTGGTAGGAATTTTCGCAGAGTCCGCCTGGGAAAATACCAGACCTTTGCCAGTTACCCTACCGCCAAGCAGTAAAGTGCAAACATCACTGTGTTCGGTTTGAAGGGCAATGTTTCCAGTGAAATTACAGTGCAGAAAGATAAATCATATTATATCTTTGTGTGACAAGCACAGTGTAGTGCTAAGTACTGATGATTTGGATTCTTCATGTTCCAATAGCTGCGCGACACTATCCTGTTAGGGGTAGGTGTGTTGCTTTCCGTTCATACGTTACATCTAAATTTAAATATCCAAACATTGACATTTAAAATATTATTAGGATTAGGACTAGCAGCGTCCCGCAGTTTTACCCGCGTAGTACCCGATCCCGTAATTTCCCAGAGATAAAAAAATGCTATGGTGTCTTTTGTTTTGACTTTGGACTTTTATTTTATTTATTTCCATAATCTAATTGTGTTCCAAATTTCAGCCCTCTCCGTTCATACAAACCCCAAATATCGAGATTTATAATATTAGTAGGAATAGGATGAATGACTTTTTATCTCACCCCATGGAGGCGACGGCGAAGCACACGTTGATATAGAATATGACGAGCGCGGGGTACTTGTTGGCGGAGCGCCAGTCGACGAGGAAGGTGGCCACGGTGAGCAGGTTGAGCGCCAGACAGACGCCGGCGCCCCACGCGACCAGCCGCCGGATCTGACCGTGCTCGTCTTCCGTGTACAGGGGATCGCGGCACGGTACGCCGCAACCCTTGATACCTGGAATGGACGTCACACCTCAAACTATTGCTTCAACTATGAACTAGCTATGCCGTCTGTCGCGCTATATTTTTTGAAGTGAAAACTTTTCTTGGCGCGCCTAGACAGATCGTGGGGGTGTGAATTGAATTCTAGCGACACACTCGGGTATAAGAAATCTTCGGGTAAACTCGGGATTATGGCCATAGGCCATCTAGAAATGCGTTAGCCAATGGGAAATGCTGAAACGGCGTGGCCTGGCCATCTAGAAATGCGTGAGCCAATGGGAAATGCTGACGCATTTCTAGATGGCTATGCCATGATGGCCAGGCCACGCCCTCCGGTTACATCCGTGTAGTTTGCAAAGTGAGCTTTCAAATTCTGAGTTATAAGTTTTCACTTCTATCGCCAGTTCCTATGACTGACAATTTTTTTTTTAAGTATGGTCTTCTTGTGACGCACCATAGCCCACTAAAAATCTATGTGTGGTGACAAAATGAAACTCAGCGTCACGCTTGGAAATAAAAGAAATGTTCGGGTGAACTCAGGACCGCCGAGTGTAATAGAGCGAGAAAGAAACAGTCAGCTTCTGCTATCTGCCGTCTTTTTTTTATAATTTATACTAGTCCTTCAGCCGCATCTGTCTCTGTCGTGTTGCTGTGTTTACTATATTCAATTTGTTAAGCAATTACTTTTATTTTTAGTTTTCACTTCTGCTGTGCACAGCAGAAGTGAAAACTAAAAATAAGTCTTAAGCACAGATATTTTCTTTTTCTATGTACTTATTCTTTTTTTGTGTGTCAATAAAGAGTATCCTATCTATCTGTGCCCCAATGTTTTCAGCTTACCATTATTAGGTTATTGCGGGTTGGGCTATCTGCTAATAAGTTACGGCCGGTTTAGTCGGGAGAACGGCGACTGCCGATCCGGAGAAATTTGATCCCGGGGTCAAATCCCACACGCACCACTGTATTTTCGAAGTCAAGTGCGGTAATGCCGTTAACTTAAAAAACGGTGAAGGAAAACATCGTGAGGAAACCGACATGTATGTACTTAGAATCTTGTGTCATCCATCAACCCACACTGGTCCAGCGTGGTGGATTATGGCATTGACTCTCTACTTGCGAGAGAAAGCCCTGAGTTCCAGCGGTGAGAACATTTAGAGTGCTGCTCATGCTATCGGCTAATGCAGGGGTACGAAAATTGGGAACCTCCACGTAGTGCAACCTGGGCATCAAATAACTTACCTCGGTATGGTATTTCGTTGTCTGATGGCTAATTCTAGCAGGGGAGGACAAACTACAAGATACGCGCATTAGAGTTTAACAGGAGTCGTGGGAACGTTTTCGCGTTTGCAGCGCAATTCCCAACTCCCAACCTTCAACAATCGAACTTTACTAATAAGCTTTAAAAAGCTTCACTACGTGGCATAACCCACGGCTTAACGATCACTAACTTTAACGGGATACAAAGTAGCCTGTGTTAAACTAAGTAATGTATCGACTATGTCTTTCATTCAAATCCGTTCAGCCGTTACTGAGTTTGAAAACAAACATGCACACATTTTTAGAGATAAAACATCTCATATCTCTGGACGACGAGCGCAGTGCAATACTAGGTAATGATTTGGACTCTTATGTACCATTAGCTGCGTGACACTGCTTTTATAGGCAGGCACGTTGCTTACCATCAGGTACATGTCTTACTCGTCTATCACTCTACACTAAAAAAACTTACAAACATACAAACTTTCGCCTTCATCACAAATGTGATTATACAACATATAGTGTGATATTAGTAAAATTACCTTCGTAATGATGCTGAACTTTATCTGTATGTATGAGCGGCGGTAAACATTTGCCAGATGTGTTGAACTTCATCTCCCGCACGTTGTTTTCGCACTTCGACGGGAATAATGTAGAATTGCATTTCAAAAAGGACGGAAAATATGAGGTATTGTAGAGGATGGCACACGGTTCCATCGTGATCTTGCACATTTCGAAGGAAGGCAGATACACCATGTCTTGTCCGAGAATCTTCTCGCATTTCGGCATAAAAGTGGCACAGAGTAGGGGCTGTATAACGGCCCAGCATGTTGGCACGTTTATCAGTTGTCTGTATGCTTCTAACTGAGCTTGTATCTTATTCTGGTTGTTATCTTTGAAGGTGAGATGAACGCTTGTTTTGTCGTACGGCAGTTTGGCCCCGAGACACGTGGATACGTTGAGAGGTTCGCAGCGCGCTCGTCGCACGCAGCTGTCTAGTTTGATCTCGCGTTCGGGGAACCACTGAGAGCTCTTGTCCGGTTTAATGAGCCTAAAGTTGGGGGTCCCGTTGATAGGTTCGAGGCGTTCGGTGGCATTGTCGTTCAAATCTGTTATAGAGTTCTTGTCACCGCCCCCGCCCGACTCGAATTGACTGGCGCCGCATATCGAAAGTGTAAACACCCACCACGCCCATCTCGATGACATCTGAAACAACGGAAACGCACGTTCACTAATGCTACCCAGTTAAACAAACAGGGGCAAAAAGTAAAAAAAAATTAAAACTACACTTTGTTTCTCAAAGTATTCTTTATTGAAGGTCGAGGGCGATATCAAATGAAACCCTTTGAAATTCGAAAAGTTTATTAATTCACAAGCTTTGTCTTATGATTAAAGTGTAGAATCGTAGTAAGGAGAAAGTCCAAGGGCTAGGAGCAAGGTTAGTGCAAGGTAAGCTGGCCAGAATATAAGTATTACTTTCAATCTTTTTCAACTAATTCAATGATTCAACTAATCTTGCATTTTACTTTTTGGCAAATTCAAAATTGTTGATAGTGCTAGAAATATACGTTCAAACAATAATTGCTTCAGAAAAATCCTACATTTTCAAGTTTATTACCAACTGCAACGAATCTTATACAATGGCAGCACGTCTACAGTAATGAAGTTCTAAAATTAGTTAAATGTAAACATGCTACGCGTAGTAAAAGGGTTAGAGGTATTTGTATAACCATTCATGGCTTTAGTAAATATTCCATAAGTATTAATCACTTCACAATCAACTACATGTACCTAAGGAAACGCCTGAAATCCACCATGTAACAATTGGCAGATGACCATAATAATTTGCATATTAAGTCTGACGAAGTTGTAAATCTATGCCATCCCAAAATACTCTCTATTTCTCTAGGTTCTTAGAGCTTATTGGCACTTTTGAAGAAACAATATGAATATTGTTATGATACGATAATATGAATGTTGTTACGTTGTTTTTGATACGACTCTAAACTTGTAGTTTGTTTCTTTACCTATTATGCCATATTAAATATGTATGGATGTATAGATTATACATGTGATATTAAAATAAGTACTATTCCCAAATATGAACCCTGTTATTATACATGGTAAAATAGAGTATTATAAATAAATAAAAACAAATATTGGACAGTAATATAACAATAGAAAACATCCCTTTCATGTGATTCCTCCTGCCAGTTTTTGAAACAAACTGATGCTCATTTTTGCACTCTCAATGGTGTTCAACAAAAGTTTTAGTTGAAGCCAATAATCATCATAATTAGAATCAGTCTATACTTAACAGTTTAACAATTGTTTGTTAAAAACTTAAATTTGAACTTTAATTATGGAAAACCTAGTGATATTACAAAGGTGAAAGTGAAGTTTGTATGTGTATTCCTCAATCACGTTGGAACTTCTTAATGGATCGGGCTGAAATTTGGAACTCAGATTATAGACTGGAATAGCACATTACGCTTATTATTATAACGGGAAAATTATGCGGGTAAATCAGCAGGGTGCTGCTAGAAAAGAATCGCTGTTCATATAGTTCCATTTTTAAGACTGCTTTTTAAATGGTGAACAAAAAAAAAATAGACATTTACAGTTTAATTACAAGCTAATTTTCTTCTCCTTCAATAAATTAAAATAAATACTGCAGAACAAAACTATATAGATACACAGCAAAACTATACAGATACAGCAAACTGATCTGGGCCTCTCAGATGCAGTTATGATAATTAACAAGCAATTTTGGTCATACAATTTCAAACAGTTGAAAATAAAGCAATCAGGTAACGCATATATATCTTGATTGAAAATTTAAGTAATTGCAGTTTTTAAGTATGCATTATAATTTTTCTCAATCCTAAGTCCTACATGTAAAGCAAATCACATTCTAAATTACTCTGACCAGCATATAAAGGAGAGGACACCCTTGGACTTCACCACTCTTTATTATTTATTTCAGTATAAAATTGTTCATTTTCTTTATTTATAAAACCTTTATTATAACAAACGGTTCGATATCGTGTAGACCTTTATTATCATCTTTATTATTGACAAAACAAAAAGTACCAATTTCTTACTATTAGGGGGAAGGATCTTCTGATGATGATTCACGAACGATGATATGGAGACACGATCACGCCCGCAGCTGTATCTAGTGCTCGATGATGGTTGCCAATGCTTGTGTCCCAATCCAATGACTATTCTTCAATCTTCTGCAACTTATTACCTGGTATCACAAGAAATAAATATAAGCAGGTATACAACCTTCAAATTAATAAATCCCACAACAAATCAACTCACCATGTTCCATGTTTTTGCTGGGATTTAAAAACCTGTACAGAAATTAACGAGTAATCTTTTGTGACATAATATAAATTTATTATGTGTTCAACTTATTGAAACAACAGAGCATACATGCCGTAAAGAAAATTATATACAACCTCTTGCAACTTCATTACATTTACACATTCTTCACATTATCGCTTTAAAAATAAACTTGAATATTACAGTCAGTGCAGATTCAAGGTGAGTGTCCTTACGCTAGTTGGAGACGACGCCGCCTCGACGGAAGCCGCGGCTGGAACCGCGGCCGCGGCCGCGAGGCGAGCCGCGCGGGCCTCCGCGCCGAGGGCCCCGCCCCGTGCCGTGCCCGTTCATTCCACGCCCTCTACCACCTCTATTTTGATTCTGGCCTCGACCTCTGTAGCCACCCTCCCATCTATTTCGGCCGTCTCCATTATTACCCTCGTCATTGAAGTTATTGTCATTATTGTAATTATTCTCCTCATCATTGTATCCCTGATCGTAATTATCGTTAAACTCTTCATTATTATATTCATCCTCATTTTGTTGGTATTGGTTGTCGAAACTTCCATCGAAGTGAGGTTTATTGAAACCATTGTCTGAATATGGTGGCCGAGGGCCCATATTACCCATAGGAGGCATGTTGCCCATAGGTGGACCCATGTTTCCCATTGGACCTGGTGGCCTATTTCCCATAGCACCAGGAGGCATATTCCCCATGGGAGGTCCCATATTACCCATAGGACCTGGAGGCAAATTTCCCATAGGTGGTGGACCCATTGGTGGCATATTGCCCATAGGTCTAGGAGGCATATTGCCCATAGAGGGACCCATATTACCCATTGGTCCTGGTGGCATATTTCCCATAGGTGGTGGACCCATGTTACCCATAGGTCCCATTTGTCTCATAGGAGGAGGTCCCATTTGATGCATTGGGGGACCCATGTTGTGCATCGGAGGAGGACCCCCAGGACCTCCCATATGTGGTCTCATAGGAGGACCGATATTGCCCATTGGTGGTCTCATAATATTCCCCATTGGTGGACCCATATTTCCCACAGGAGGGGGAGGGATATTATTCATATCTGGAGGACCATTGTTGAACTCATTGGGACCTGGACCTTGATTATTTGGTTCTGCAGTATCCATTTCACTATCATAATAATCATCATAATGGCTATAATCATCTTCATCTTTGACTGGCTCTTCTTCCACATTATTGTTGGGATACTCAAATGGTTGAAAACTATCTTCATCAGCATCATCTTCCAAATGTGGCATGACATCGCTCAACTCTTCTAGTTCTCCTGATGCAATATACTTCTTAAGTGCTACCGATCCCTCTGATATTACTTTTTCCAACTTTGAACCTGGTTCTACAGTGATCAGTTTGCCATAAATAAAAAGAGCTGAAGCTGTTAGTTGACTAAGGGGCACTGCTCCTGGTGTAGATTCACCAAGACCTTGAGTGAACGCTTCAATACTATCATCTATTACTGCACCATGATTCCATTGGGCTTGGAAGTTTCTTGGTATAGGTTTACTATAAGGTACTTTCTTTACCTTCTTTTCAAAGTCCATTGGAATCGAGGTAGTATCCAAGTCTAAACCAGGAATAACTTTATCAGTGTCTGAAGAGAATATTTCTACTTTGTCTTCAGGACCCATACCAGGTATCACTGCTGGTTCTTCCATATCATGATCATCTTGTACTCCTGGTGGCAAAGTGTTGAGATTGTACTTGTCTCTCATAAGATCTCCAGGACGATTTCTTGTCCAAAACTTGGATGTGTGATCATTGGACCCTGAGCAAAGAATATGACCAAGAGGATGCCAGGCCATAGTCCAAACAATAGATTCATGAGCTCCTTCTATACACCCAACTTCTTTGTCTGTCCCTACATTCCAAAACAATATAGCTCCATCTGAGCCACCTGAGCAAAACAATCCTTCGTGAGTAGGGTGCCAAACTACACTGGAAGCCTCTTTTTTGTGTCCTCTGAATATTTGCAACTCTGTACCAAGTTTACGGATATCAAACAATTTGAGTAAATGATCTCTGGAAGCAGTAATTAGCCAATTTCCATTATCATTCCATTTCAAATCCATGACTGTGGATTTATGGGCATGTAATGTAGCTAAAGCGGTACCAGACTTAGGGTCCCACAATTTGATGGGTTGCTGGTTATCTTTACTCCCTGAAACAATTAGAGCTTTTGTTGGGTGCCACTGAACACATTTTACATCTGCACCATGTCCTCTCAAAATTCTTTCTTCTTGGCATCTATAGAAATCAAATATTCTCAAGGTTCCATCATCTGAACAAGTCACAATTTTTGAGTCACTAGGACTAAAACTGATACCTCTTACTGCTTCTTTGTGAGCTTGGTACATTTTAACATTGTTCATATTGCTTTGCCAATACTTAATGAATCCTGAATGATCTCCAGTAACCATCCAACCTTCACCATGTGACCACACCATAGATCTCACAGGGGAATCATGCGCTTGAAGAATTGTTTCAAAATTAAATGTCAGTCCATTCCATAAAGTAAATTCACCAGACGAAGCTCCTGTTATCAGCCTACGACCTTCAGGAGTCCAAGCGACGGCGAAGATAGGGCATCTCATTTTGTTGGTTGCTGTTTTTACAAAACGAGTTGTGACTGCATTTATAGGATTATCCTGATATGACGGTGGAGGTAACAAGTCAGGGGTATACATAGCGTCGGGCTGTAAAGCGTGCCTGTCTCGCCAATCCCTCTGCCATACACGACATTCCAAAGCTTTTATTATTGCTGCATTGTAATCTACTGTCTTACGCATAACTGATTTACGCAAACGTTTACCATCAAAATCATCCTGTGTCATATTCAGCGGCCCCTGAGGAGGAAACCGCATCTGGTAGCTATTGAAAGGCCTAAAATTATGGCGTATGTTGTTACGGTTAGGCGGCGGGCCCATGGGTGGTCCCATGGCCATGCCCGGCGGTGGGCCCATGTTGCCCATATTCGGCGGCGGGTTACCAAAGTCCATGGTAACTACTTCGATACCTAATTACAGAAACAGAGTCATTACAATACAAATCACGCGTACATAAAGCATAATAAAACGATAGTATGTGGCTAATTTCATACATTCGCATACGCAGAATCTCTTACCTTTTAACACAGAATAAACTATAACATGATATATGTCGACTTGGCCACTTCACAACACACAACTAAGTAATGACGAAACGAAAAACACATAAACTTTTTACAAGCAAAATTTTGTAACCTAATTCAGTCAGTTTATTAACCAAGCGAAGCCGCCATGTTGCTTACACTAGTGATGTCCTGCCTGTATTTCGTTTTTTCTTAGAATGTCTGAAAATTTGACTCGTTGAATCGAATAAGAAACGACTAAAACTTATGAGGAAAGCTTTTGCTATTCGTTGATAGGTGGCGCTATTTTTCGTGATTAGTCCGTTATTCGTTTAGGTCATAAATGACGTTATTATTCTATGGTTTAGGTTTAAGATCTTTGAAACCGAAACCAAAAGATTCTTCACGAGTCGACTGAGTGGATGAAGGGGTTAAGTATGTAACATTTTTTGTTACATACTTAACACATTACACATATACTTAACACATTATCGGTTCTACTAGTATCTTTATAAGATTCCTGAATATATTTTCTATCGATCGGTATATAATTATAATGCCTAAATACCTAAATCGTACCACACGAAATTTTAAAAAAACCGGTTGTAATCGGCATGCAATTTCTGTGCTGTTGTGTATTTTTCCGAGTCGAAAATATAAAAATATTAGTATGAAAGCATATACTTTTTAGTTTCGATTTATAAGGGGTAGATATTGCTGTTTATAAAAATCATAACAACCTATACATAAAACAATATACTTTCTTCACAAACACCCACTTTTTCAAAAGTATAACTTTTTTCGACTTCGGGTAAAAAGAAAAATGCGTGTAAAGTTCAATATAAATAAAATATAGAACAATTATACATCGTTTTGTAGCTTATTTCAATAGCTTTATGATATAGTAACTCAATGATGTCTAGATCGAACTAATCGATCCCTAGGTATAAAATAGTGCGCAGCGGCACAAAACCGGGCGCTCGCGTCTAGTCTCTCCGATCCGAGGGTACTTTTGAATTTCGACCTACCTCCGATGTTTTAAACCATAAAATCATGAAGTTTAAGCTTATTTTCAGAAATAGCAAGTTGTGAAGGAGTTATGTACAACATCTATCTTATATATAAAATTCTCGTGTCACAGTGTTTGTTTCCTTACTCCTCCGAAACGGCTTTACTGATTTTAACCAAATTTTATATGCATATTCTGTAGGTATGAGAATCGGCTACTAGCTATTTTTCATACCCCTAAGTGACAAGGGTTGTTCACTAAGGCAAAACAACGTTTGCGGGGTCAGCTAGTATATCTATATAATATATAAAAATCAATGCCACTTTTCGTTGTTATTGAACTCCCCCTAAACGGCTGGACCGATTTGAATGATTTTTTTGTATACGTTTGGGTAAGGCCCTGGAAGGTTTAGATTCACAAATCAGCCCGGCAGATGGCGCTGCAGTTGATATCTAGGTTATTATTCCAGCGAAGCCGGAGCGGGCCACTAGTATTGCATAAAATTCAGTGAATGAACGTGATTTGTGCTCTTAACATTTTCATTCATTTGAAAGGATATCTTTTAATGGATGAAGGAGATACGAGATAACTCCAGGGAAACGCAGCTTTCGCTATGGAAGAAAGGGTTATGTCGTATAGGTACTTACCTCCTTCATTCATGACGACTTTCTGTAAATACTAAATACATTAGTAAACATGAAGAAATTCTGGCTAAACATATTTTTTTACCAATTACCCTATACTTGGCAAAGTGCATTCTTATGCACATTGAACTTTTGAAAATTATTGAGACTATGTTTAGTAGTTTTGAATATTACTCTTTTTACTAAATAGAAGTTAGTATGATAAACAATCAATAAAAAAATATGGTCTAGTTGTTGCCAATACTAAAATGACAGTAGCACTCCAGATAGCGAACTGTGCGCAGGCGTCTTCTTTCCGTCTGGTAATAAAATATTTTTTTGATTAGAATTTTAATACAATTAGCAGAAAAAATTTGCTCAAACAATTGATCATGAATGTTACTTTACGTGTTTGTTATTTTTTTAGACCAATTCATATTTTTTTTGCCTATAATTTACACATTTTTGTGACTGTATCTACAAATGCACACTGCCCGCTACGCTACATATTCTGTAATTTTTGTTTAGTATCTTTGTAGATACACTGCCAAATAAATAGCAAATAGTGGTTCATCTATATATATAAAAGCGAAAGGTCACTCATCAAGGAATCTCAGAAACTACAAATGCTAGGAATCTGAAATTTTGCATGGAGGTCCCTTTTAGCACGTAGGCGCTCGCTAAGACGGGGTTTTGCGAAATTCAACCCCTAAGAGGGTGAAACAAGGGATGAACGGTTGTATGAAAACTCGTCATTTTCAAAGTTATCAAATTTTGTATCTACACACTTGACACAAAGCAAACGAATGTTTGTTCTATCAATTTCGTAACTTCGAACTGTACGGGGGTGAAATTGGGGTTGAAATGGGGGATGAATGTCCATATGAAAGTTCCCAACCGTTGAAGATAAAACCATGAAACTTTGTATATAGACACTTGACATGAAGCAAACGAATGTCTGTTCTGGCAATTTTGTAATTTCGAACTGTATAGGGATGAAATTTGAATTAAAATGGGGGATGAAAGTATATATAGAAGCTCCCAGTGGTTGAAGATAAAACCATGAAACTCTGTGTATAGACACTTGACACGAAGCAAACGAATTATTGTTCTAGCAATTTTGTAATTTAAAACTGTACGGGGGTGAAATTAGGGTTGAAATGGGGTTGAATGTCAATATGGATGTTCCCAACCGTTGAAGATAAAATCATGAAACTCTGTATACATAATATAGGCACTGGCATCTGTATAGGCACTTGACAAAAGCAAACGAATGTTTGTTCGAGCAATTTTGTAATTTTAAAAACTGTACGGGGTGAAATTGAGGTTGAAATGGGGGATGAATGCCAATATGGAAGTTCCCAACCGTTGAAGATAAAACCATGAAGCTCTGTATGACAAACTCTGTATGATACATTGTAACACTTGACACGGAGCAAACGAATGGTTGCTCTATCAATTTCGTAATTTCGAGATGTACGGGGGTGAAATTTGGGTTGAAATGGGGGATGAATGTCAATATGGAAGTTCCCAACCGTTGAAGATAAAACTATGAAACTCTGTACTTATATAGGCACTTGACACGAAGCAAACGAATGTTTATTGTTGCAATTTTGTAATTTCGAACTGTATGGGGATGAAATTGGAGTTGAATTGGGTTCAAATGTCTCTTATTCTTTCAGATCTAAACAACTGAACCAATTTTGATGGATTTGTTTACAATTGTTTTATTAAAAGCTGTTTTTAGTAACCGTAAATGTGTCTGGGTATACAAATTAATAGGTACTGCCTGAGTCACCTTAGTATTTATTTCGCGCGGACAAAGTCGCGGGTAACAGCTAGTAAAAATATATGTATATGTGAGTGTAGCATAATTCAATTTATTTTTTAGTTAATATAAAACTGTGTTTTACTTAGGCAGGTACCACATTTGCAAACGCAACAGCATAATAAAGCTCGTCAAATAGTTGTTTTGTATGGACAAATAAGTATAAACAGCCCCTAAATGTTTTCACTGCTGGGACTGCTGGGCCTTCTCTCGCTAGAAGGGAGTGAATGCGATAATCCACCACGCTGGCCCAGTGCGAGTTGGTGGATGACACATAACTTGGAAAGATCTAGGTACATGTCGGTATATTCACGATGTTTTCATTCACTGATGTAAGTTAGCGGCATTACGCACATGATTTCGAAGAGACAGTGGTGCGTTTGATTTTGAACCTAAAGGTACCTTAGGTACCCTTAGGTACAACAAAGAAGAGAAATGAAAAGTACCTGTACCCTGTCCTAACTAGATAAAGGATTGTCTTAGGATCCTAACTAGATAAAATACCAATATGGGAGGTAGCAGATATGCTTATACTACTCTCATAGATATGCTCTACATCACCCACCATTCAGAGGCCATCGCTGGCACCTACCTCTCTTCTCCCAAATAACAGACATCTTCATAAACGACTCATGGCTATTGTACAGACGTGATTTTGATAAGGCACTTCGATGCAATATTATATGCAAACATTTGCCACGAGATCAATAAATCGAAAAGAATTAGACTCAAGCAGTTTTTTGAAACTCAAAGCCAAAGCCTGCTGGAAGTTAAAAGAGCTTCTCCAGTAAGAAAATTAATCACAAACGTAGTTGTTAAAGAATCCGACAGTTAAAAGGCATCACATAATCCAAAGGAAAATGAAAAAACTGCGTAAAAGGACCGACTAAGATCTTTTGCCAAATATGTGATGTGAGGCTGTTTAGTGCCAGAACGTAACTGCCATCAAAATTATCACACTGAATGATAAAGATGCCTCATATTGTCTTATGGTAACTAGTTACTAAATAAGGTAACTCTTAAGTTATCCCATCCCTATGCTTACTATATTTCCTTTCTAAGTAATTATTTCTTGTTTGTTGTTGCTTGGTAAGCAAGTTTAAAGTATTGTAAAAAAGTATCACAATAAGTTTAAGTTAAATAAAACTGTTGATTTATAAGAAAGTTAAGAACAAATGTTGTGCATACAGTGCGTGTTGCCAGTGCGTGTTGCCAGTGATGGCTTATGGAACTGAGACGTGGTCCTTAACTGTGGGCCTCATAACAAAGCTCAAAGTCACACAGCGAGCTATGGAGAGAGCTATGCTCGGAGTCTCTTTGCGCGACAGAATCCGTAATGAAGATATTCGCAAAAGAACTAAAGTGGCCGACATAGCTCAACGAGTAAGCAAGCTGAAGTGGCAATGGGCAGGCCACATCGCTCGAAGAACTGACAACCGATGGGGAAGAAAGGTTCTCGAGTGGCGACCACGAACCGGAAGACGCAGTGTTGGACGGCCTCCCACTAGATGGACAGATGACCTCACAAAGGTCGCTGGAAACCGCTGGTTGCAGGTTGCGCGGGACCGTTCGTTGTGGAAATCTAGGGGGGAGGCCTTTGTTCAGCAGTGGACGTCTTGCGGCTGATGATGATGATGATGATGATGAAGAACAAATTGTTATCTGTTTTATTCAGATTTGTGATTTCGCTTATTTTATGAGAAATACTTATTGATACGTTATGTCGGCATATCAGGCAACGTATCTTTTAGGATACTACTGTTTTTGAAACGTTTTCTCTACACACTTGGCAGTGTGCATTTCAGGATACATCCTGTAAACTAAAAACTAACAAACATATATTTTGTTATTTATTTTTGTACCATATGTTACATGGCTAGAATCCCAGTTTACAAAAAAAAATACAAAATATCAAGAATAAAAAATCTTGCCAAGTATAGGGTTAAATCTTAACGATAAGGTAGGTACTTTCATCTTTTTGAAGTGAAAACTTCTTTAGGCGCGCCTAGACAGATTTTTCGTAGGCTGTGAATTTAATTCATTCGTCACGCTCGGGTATGATAAGAAAGCTTCGGGTAAACTCGGGACCATGGCTATTGGCCGTGTAGAAATACGTCAGCCAGTGGGAAATGCTGAAAGGGCGTGGACAGGCCATCATGGCATGGCCATCTAGAAACGCATAAGCCAATGGGAAATGCTGACGCATTTCTAGATGGCCATGCCAAGATGGCGAGGCCACGCCCTCCGGTTACACCCGTGTAGTTTCCAAGGTAAGCTATCAAATTCTGAGTTTTAAGTTTTCACTTCTATCGGCAGTTCCTACGACTGCCAATTTTTTCATTCATTCATTCTTTTTCATACTGTAGTCAAATAAATGACAAATTCAAATGGTCATTTAAATTGGTCAAAAATAATGTTTAGCCAGAATTTATTCATGTTTATTATTGTATTTAGTATTTACAGAAAGCCGTCATGAATGAAGGAGGTAAGTAGGTACTTATAAATATAAACGTGCTGAAAAAATGCTTGCCTAAATAAAATAAGTAGAATTGAATGCCAATTAATCTATTACTAGGACCAACATTTCGATCCATATATAGATTCCTCACTGCATCCAATGCTGAAACCTGAACGGACGCTGGTTCGCACCGCAATAGAGAGAGCAAACTTGTCTGCATCTCAGTTTGCTGAATCTTCACGTCTAGATGCTGGTAGCTCGGTACCTCCTACTCCACCTGACAGGGTGTCTCTAATGTCAGAAATCATATCAGGTAGTTCGTAAACTACTACGCAATCTGGATGTGAGTAAAGCCAGTGGCTCGGACGGCATTCTTGGCGTAGGTAGTATTGAAGGCTTCTACGCCTGAATTGTCTCCTGTACTGATGCACCTATTTATACTCTCGCTATCTCTCTTTAGACGATCGTGGATAATCGTGGAAGCTTCTTATCGTGCAACCTGTGCCCAAAAAAGGTAGTCGTGCTGACCCTGCCAATTATAGGCCCATCTCGATCACGTCCATACTCTGAAAGACTATAGAACGTGTCTTCAACCACAAACTCCTGACGTACCAAGAATCTAACGGCCTCCTCAGTTTCACTGAAATCGGTCCGACGGGGATATTCTAGGGTATGTCACTCCCATCTGGAGTAAAGCTATTGAGAAACATAGGGAAGCACTTGCAATCTCCTTGGTTATGTCGAAGGCTTTCGACAGAGTTTTGCATAATGGCTTTATAAGCAGGCTTTCTTGTTATGATCTGTCTTCTGGGTATATTGCGTGGGTTTGGGACTTTGCCAAGGATCGATCCGTACGAGTTGTCATTGATGGCTGTTTGTCGGATCAAATGGATGTCAATGGCGGAGTCCCTCAAGGGTCGACACTCACTGCGATGCTCTTTCTACTTCATATCAATGATCTGTTGAAACTTGGTATCGTTGGGTTATCTACCGAGAAAATCTGTGGGCAGTAAACTCAAATGAAAGTAAAAAAACCGTTGATCGAATTGCCAAAACGACTAAATTTAGTAAATAGGAAAAAAGACGAAAACACAAAAAGTCAACTTCAGATATGTCATAAAATGGATAAGAGTAGAATAATTCGGTTCATATTTGTATAATTCGGTACATGCTATGACAAAATTATGCCAGTTAGGAAGGTGGGTACATTAAAAAAGAGGCAAAGCGGAAGATTTTGGGATTGAACGAATTGAAAGAAAGTGTGGTATTATATCGGAAGAAAAAAAGCGAACATTAAAGAATAGATTCAATTTATAAAACCTGAATATCAGTACATACTATTATCGTAACATTGTTACCCTAGATTTTATTACGATATCACGTATATTTGGAAATTAAATGATACACAACCCATTCTGCAATGTCAAATAAGCCATATGGTCAATTGGTCATCCATTGCTAATTTGACATTGCGATGAGAGATTTGATTAGATTAGATTGTGGAGATATGTAGGTACACATTTTTCGTAATAAATCAATTTTAACACATTTAATTTTATTTTTGTGTGTCTTTTACGATAGATATGAACAATAAGAATAATTTGACAGCATAATATTATAATAACAATTAGAAAACGTGATATATCCAAATGAAATATGAAAACTTTGAAGCCATTTATCTCAATATTTTGAAATTGTAACATGGCCTTCATTCACTCACGTCTTCAATAGAGAAATCTCCTCCTTTTTTTGAAGTCGGTTATGAAAAAATCCACTGTATCGGATCTAATGATCTAAATCACTCGTATCTATTCCGAGCTCGTATCCAATGTAGTAACGATAGTGCAATAATTACTAGCGCTAGGGTAGAGTGGGTACGATTGAAACAGTACCTACCTATATCAGCAACGGGAGTGAAGGGCTCAAGAGGCAGAGGAACGAAATTGTGTCCGAACACAAATATCAGCATCACGCATGACGTCTACTCTTTTTCTACGATAAACGTACTTTCGAAATAAACTCGCGACTTTCCTGCGACTTTTACTTGCGAGTAGGGAGTAGGCTCAGAACATTTATACGGACGAAACGACGTATCAAAGTAGAACCGGAGTAAGAAAGTCGCGAAATTATTTCGAAAGTACGTTTATCGTAGAAAAAGAGAAGACGTCCTAGACGTCTACTCCTCTACTTAGTCTGTGGTCTACTCTAATTCAACGTAAACCGTAATTTCGAAATAAAATCGCACCTACTCCGGTTCGACTTCGTTATGTTCGATCGAACATTGTTTCACGTTAGAGTAGAGGCCTTATTATAATTAGAGTATGTTCTAAGTATACTCTAATTATAATAAGCTTAGAACATTTAAACGGACGAAATCGACGGATCGAAGTAAAATCGAAGTAGGAAAATCGCGAGCTTATTTCGAAATTACGTTTTCCTTGAATTAGAGTACCTGGTCTCCGAGTGCGAGTGCTAGTGTAGTAGTTAAGCCTATGTATTGTGTTTTGGTGTGTACCTAAGAGTAAGTATTTTTCTTCTTTTATTTTTGCTAATAGGCAAAAGCCTATTGCGTGCCTATTGTGTGTTCTATCCAAGTCAAGATTTTGGGTATTAGTTTGTTTTATTTTAATGAAGCTTTTAGAATACAGATGTTTATCTGTGTACTAGTTTTTAATGTGCTGCTATTACTATATACTATCACTCCAATAAATTGTTCTTCATAAAAAGCGGGGATGGGAACGTTTGAGACATTTTTGTGGGTACCTACTGTTGAATTAGTAAATATATTGTTTTTATGTAGGTAGTAATATATTATTATTTTTAATTTCTTGTTTTCTAGATGCCGAGAATTTGCGTAAGAATGACTTCCAGAAGCCTAATAGACTACTACCGACTTACTTCATCGTCCCTGTTACAGGCGCGGTCCCAGCCACGAATTTTGGGGGGGTCACCAGTACGCAGCCTCAGATTTTGGGGGGGGTCACGAGTAGAAATACAATAAATTGAGTAAAAAAGACTTTACAAGTAGCGCCCCACGTATGATTTTGGGGGGGGTCATGTCCCCCGTGACCCCCCCCCCTGGAGCCGCGCATGCCCTGTTAGATGTATATCACTTCTGTAGGTATATATCTCAGATGGTGTTGTGTGTGAATTGTCCACCAATATATATTATTACTAGCTGACCCCGCAAACGTTGTTTTGCCTTAGTGAACAACCTTGTCACTTAGGGGTATGAAAAATAGCTAGTAGCCGATTCTCATACCTACAGAATATGCATATAAAATTTGGTTAAAATCAGTAAAGCCGTTTCGGAGGAGTAAGGAAACAAACACTGTGACACGAGAATTTTATATATAAGATTACTAGCGGCCCATTCCGGCTGCGCTCGGATATTGTCATTTAAAGACTATTCATCGAAATAAAAACTATCCTATCTCTCAAGTTGGACCAGACTGCTCACGGTATGCCAATTTAATTTAAAATCGGTTAAGTAGTGTAGGAATCCATCGCGGACAAATATCGTGACAGGAGATTTATATATATTAGGATAAGATTATATCTCAAAAGATAAATGTGGTTTATACCATGCATGTTTGCCGAATCTCCAGCTTCGAAAGGCTACCTTTAACCTTTTCAAATGCATATTTAGGTAAACCTCGATGGGGGGTATATTATAGATTATAGCACATAACAGACTTTTTTATGAAAAGCAAGTAAATTTGAATTTAGAACATCGTGTGCACGAAGATTTGAAATTCAAAACATAACCTATTTATTTCTACCTACTTCCTTGGTGCCGAATTCATCTTTTTTTTTCAATTTGTTATAATCTCCTCGGACTCGGAACCTCCTCAGTGTAGTTTTTGTTTTAAATCATTTGCGCGCCATTTTCTTTTCACGTCTGGAGGATAGAGGTAAGGAACGTTATCTCAAAAAATGAATGCTCAGTCATCAAAATTGAACACGCGGTTAAAAAGCAACTTTGCACTCTTCTACAACAAATAACTATTGACTGTCTAAAAAGAGGTAGGTAAGGAAATTGGCATACGAACTTAAAATTAATTTAATATTTTTTTTTATTAAGTAGGTGGTAGTTACCTACAATAAGTAATTGTAATTAGAATTAATAGTAAAGAAAACTTGTAACAAGATCATTTTTTAAATTATACTTATTCAAGATTGAAAAAATCTTTCAATTGACCACCATCACTGTTTCAACCGCCCCTGGTATGGGGACGGTTGAACCAAATTTACTTTTTTTGTGTAATACTCGTTTACTTCTAAAACCGTGTCCCAAAATCTAAAATGATATAGGCTTTTTGTAGAGAGAAATACGTTCTTTAATTTTTTGTGTCTTCAAATCGAGAGTGATTCGGTTTTTTCTAGGTAAACACGCTCCATCGTAGACCGCATCGTCGCTTAACATCAGGCGAGATGGCAGTCAAGTGTAAACCTATAAAAGTTAAAAAAAAGGCAGAGGTATCACCATTGTCGCTAGGTTAAAAAAAAATTAACGATGGAAGTGAAATTGTTTCAACCGTACCCAATCTAACTAAAATATGTTTACCATCACGCCAAGGCACTTTTCCAATTTGTTCCAATCCTACTTCCTACTAATATTATTAATAAATGTCAATGTATGGGATGTTTGTTTTTCAATCACGTCGAAACGTTTGAACGGATCGGGCTGTTTGGAATACAGGTAAGTAGATCAAAGTCTGGAAGAACACATAGGCATTAATCCCGACAAAATAAAGGGAACGGGAATTACGCGGGTACTTACCTAACACCGCGGGGCGCTGCTAGTACCTAATAATTTATCTTCTATATACTAATATTAAAAAGAAGTAAAGTTTGTGTGTTTGTTAAATTGTAAGGGGTAATCTCGGGATCTACTGAACCGTTTTAAAAAATTCTTTCACCAATAGAAAGCCACATTATTGCTGAGTGTCATAGGCTCCGAGCAAAGCCGGAACGGGCCGCTAGTTCTATTATAAACGAAAAGTTTGTAAGAATATATGGATGTATGTTTTTTACTCTTTCACGCAAAAACGACTGAAAGGATTTAGATGAAATCGGGTACATAGATAGACAGTGCCCTGATAAAACACATAGGCTATTTTTTATCCCGGGGAAATTAATATGATCGGGAACTACGCAGGTGAAACCGAGAATGCTGATAATTTTCCATAAATTTAAAAGCGTTACGTGACGTTAAGATTAGCGCTTCTTTTTGAAGTGAAAACTTCTTTTGGCGCCCCACACACCTCGTAGCCTCGGTTGATTTAGATGGCCATGGTGACGGCCACGCCCTCCGGTTTCACCCGCATTTTCAAAGTGAGCTTTCAAATTCTGAGCTATTAGTTTTCAGTTCTATCGGCAGCCCCTATGACTGCCAATTTTTTTTTGTTAAATAATGACTTAGGTAAAGGTAAAGGTAGGTCAGATTAAGGTTGAAACTACGTAAGTATTCCTACTTGGCCTAATGTGTGTACCAAGTGTAAGGAACTGTGCATTTTGGGCAAACAAAAAACACATACTTACCTACCTATATGTCTTCAAATGAAACAGAATATCAGTCTTAAAAATATTTTAATTAAAAATTAAGCTAAAACTTCCAGTACCTAATCATATCTTAATTATAATAGTCTATTCATCTTCTTCGTTTTGTGATAGAAATGAGGTGTCCAGTGACTGGGATGAGTAATATTTCAATCTTCAAGCGATCGAAAGGCTTCGCCGAGACTTCGTAGCTTCGGAGCACAGTCGCAAGGACGCTTTTCATAGCTAGCATGCCGAAGTGACGACCTGGAAAATATATACAAATTATGAGCCGAAAAGGTAAATAATTAACTGTAGCATTAGCTTTAAGTTAACCAAGTAACTTTTGAGTTATTAGTAATTGTTGTTTTCAATAAGGTCATATATCTAGATAGAAAATACTTTATTGTGCCTCACGAAAATTAATTACGGAATTCAAAATATATAAGTGACACAATTGATGGCCTTATCGCTAAAAGTTATATCTTCTAAGCCACTGACAGATGAGATAACAGTAGATATGTAATCATAGGTAAATATGTAGTAAGTACCTACCTAATAGTAATTAAGTAGGTACTTTTATTCAGAATGTTTTTCAAGAAATATCTGCTAAAATTAATCCATTTATAATATCCATTTATAATAATAACTATAGATACATTTACACACATAGCAATATTAAACATTATACGTATAAAACAAACTGCAGTGAAGTGAACCCCTACTTATTAAATTATTCATCGATAGCAAGACAATCAATAGGGTGAAAAATAAAGACTCTCAGTCTTTCCACTAAAGACCCTTCTTTAAAACCATCCGTTCGTAGATAGCATTTTTGCTGCTTTAGGTAGACTTATTTGTAAAACCTGTTCGGTTTGGTTTTCCTGAAAATTATAATTGATAGACCACGAAAGATAATTTAGCAAAAATTGGAAAAACAGGCGAATCAAACTCATAGGTACTAGGGCTAGAAAACATAGTAGAGTTTATAGCATAAACAGCCAGTTTTATGTTGCTGCTGCTAGGACTCGGAAATTCTCTAACAAGGAGAAAGACAAGGCCATGAAAGATGTATCCTTACAGGTACATGTCACTTTTCTTACGATATTTTCCTTCACCAGCGTCCCTATTACACTAGTCTTAATGACAAACTAGTACCTACATCTAGGTACACTAGGAAAAATACTCAGGAGGTTCATCAGGATTCGAAGATTCGATACGACCTCCCGATTATGATATGGGCGGGCTCGTTTTCACCACTTAGCCACCAAGCCTTCTACACCAGAGAATATAGACGGTTTTGTAAACTTTACCTATACAATTCCGGATTCCGTGACTGAAAGGCAAGTAGGCGCATGGATGCCTGTTGGCGCAGTTTTCTGGCAAAAATCGGTCAGGCTTGAAGTCGTCAGCGTCGTCACCCCACACCTTCTTGGAGCGGTGCAGCATAAACGGTGCGACGCAGCATCCTACGCCCGCGGGGATTGTGCATGTAGCTGCAAAAAAATAATTATTTCAAGCTTCCGACACGACTTCCATCCGAATTCGCGACTGGAATTGTAAAGCCGAGGATCGACCTGAGATGCGTATTATGGGAGAGGCCTATGTCTAGCAGTAAACGATTTTTTTACTCAAAATGTTAAAAATAAGGTCACTGTTATGACAACCTTCTTTGAGAAAAGTCAGCTTTGCTGTGCACGACAACACGGCAGCAAACACGCAGCAAAGTTGTATAAAAATAAAGACATGCATAAATTGAACTTACGAAACAATGAAAAGCTGTGGAATCCGAGAACTAGACTAACTAAAGTTGAAAGACAAGGTCGTCTTATAAAAATCCAGATGTTCAATAAATTACCATATAGCATAACAAAACTGGATACTAACGAATTTAGAAATAAGATACCTAAAGCACTTCTTTGTGAGCAATCCATTTTACAAGCTTAGGGAATTTATGTCAATGAATTTATCTGAATCTTCATTTTTGTAAAGGACAAACGGAAAAATATTGTTAAATTTATAATGACGAATTAATTAGTTTATTATTTTTAGTTAATGTTAACATAATTATGATGACTTGCCTGTAATGTATAGTTACTTATGGCCAATAAACGATTTATGATTTATTTATGATGTATTTAAAATGTAATTATCCTCTACAAGTTAGAGTGTCTAACTCCCTATTGATATCTCTCTATTGGATTGGATGTCTTCCTACTCAGTTTGTGGTCTAGTTGTAGACGGCAGCCTTTGAACATAATCTATATTTATAAAAATCAATCCCACTTTTCGTTGTTAGTGAACTCCTCCTAAACGGCTAAACCGATTTGAATGATTTTTTCTGTATGCGTTTGGGTAGGTTTGGTTCTCGATGGTTTAGATTTACAAATCAGCCCGCCAGATGGCGCTGCAGTTGGTATCTAGGTTATTATCCGAGCGAAGCTGGAACGGGCCGCTAGTTTTTTATGAAAAGAAGTTTTGTGTCAAAAACTTTCATATTAAAAATGTCTTAGACATATTTGGCTGTAAATTGCCTCATTACAAAACATTATTTCCTGCGGCTTTATCCAATGTCAACCATATCTTTTATTTTGTATATTTGAGACTGTTCCAGATTTTTTTTTGTTTAAATAAATAATACTCCTCACAAAGCTTGAGTTCCTTCTGAGTCTCTCTGGCAATGATCGGCACAACTGTGTACAGTCTCATAGTTTCTTTTATGACTCTTTCCATGTATTCCAATTTATTTAAGTCTTCTTTTGTTGGTGATCTCATAGAGTCACCAAACACGGAATTGATTCTGAAACATAAATTTGATTGATATTCAACATTTGGCCCTATTTCATCTTCAACAGATGTTATACACTACCACTGATAGGTGAAGAGACCAATACGAGATCTGGGTAGTGATTCTAAACGCAATCCGAACGTCTCAAAATCGGAATGCAATCCTTGTCTCTGTCATTCTAAACGGATAAGACAAAAGCCGAGTGGTTTGATTTTGATTCTGTGTCGAGATCAATCTTATTGCGTTGTGAATCCCCTGATTCACAACGCAATTGGATTGATTGGACTAAAACAACGTTACCCGCAAGCACTCACTCGCCTTTTCATCTCTTCCCTGACTTTCGACAATACCTATGCAGTACGTAAAGATGGAAGACATAAAGATAAAGGTAATAAATATAAATATGGGAGAAAAGGAGTTAAACTCCAAGTTTTCTTATTTATCTAACACCGCCATGGATGTAAAGTTAAGTACAAGTTAACATAATCATTAGACTTACTCTTGATACACCTTTTCCTGCTCATGCGTGTGAATCCCAAGCATCATAAGCGTATACGCGATGACGAGTGCAGTGGTGTCATTGCCGGCAATCGTGATGGAATCAATATGCTCGCGTAATTGCTTGTTGGAAAAGTTCAAGTTCTTAGCTAACAGCAACTCCAAAATATCTTTCCGGCCTGTAAAGTAGAAAGATAATTAGAAAAGGACAAAGCGCTACGATTCATTCATGAGAGTAAACATATACTGTCTAAGCTAGCATAATATGCCGTGTTATGCTTGGCGTCAGGCAATTCGAGACTTAAGTGCAACACTTTATCTGTTTCAATTTTGTACTTTCTATGCTTAAACTAGGGCTTATGCTTAACTGCTTTTTGTAGGGCTGGTGCGAGGTGTGTGTAGCTAGTCTGTTTTTTTTTATTTCATTACCATGTATAACCCTGTATAACCCAACATTCTACCCAAAACTCTAGCTATTTCTGCGAAAAGAAATCCCGGGTCTGAAACCTATACCTAGGTACATGGACATCGCTGATACCACCCACTATGCAGCACAGCTTAAATTTAATGGGCTTACCTTTTAAGTTTTCTTCATTTGTATTTTCTATAGTTAATCTCTTTTTTGCAACTACCTGAAAATATCAATAACTCATTACAATAACATAACCATGTTGTTACATTTTTAGTTAGCAAACTTTAATGAAAGAGGTAAGGACGCAAGTCAACTTATTTTTTCCGTATATCCTACCTAAAGTTTTAATTCATTTTGGAGGTTTCATTTTAGAAATGGAATAGGACTGGCACTGATAGCCTATTCATAAAATTTTGAACTTGGAGTTTTGAATTTGAAAGCGCACAAAACCAAATAGATTTTTGCCTCATCTGTGAAATGATGCGTGAGATCAATGCTCTTCTTCTGCGTGACGCTGTGCGAGGTGAGATTGAACAAGGGATCAGGCTGCATCCACGGCTTGAACATTCGCATGCTGATGATCGACATGACCGTTTTGCGTGCGTGTAGGTACGGCGTGTCGGGGTTATGCTGTACGTCCATTTTCTCTCCCATCGCCGTCTCTACGGGGTAAAAAGCAAATACTAGCACTCGCTTATTTTATTAAAATTAAATTTAGTAACATTTCTTCAAATTATAGCATTATAGCATACGTATATAGCAATGCATAGTTAGGCAAACATTTCTGTTATGCTGCTATGCTATGGTCTGCTTTCATCATTATGCTGAAAATGAAGCGTTTTGTTAGTCACATTATTAACTAATGAGACCATCCTGCTACACGGAAAGAAACAACTATTCTATACAATAATGCACTTTGGTCTCGCCATGTATGGAACAGCTGATTTTTTGGATGATTTACGGTTGACAATAGCAACAGCTGTTCATAATGATGATAAATAAATAAATATTGGTGGACAATTCACACACAACACCATCTGACCCCAAACTAAGCAAAGCTTGTGTGATGGCGGCCAGATAGCTGATATAATACTTATATAGTTTTAAATACATACTTTTTATACATAGAAACACCCAGACACAGTGCAAACATTTGAATTCATCACACAAATATTTGCACTGGGTGGGGATCGAACCCACGACCCTCGGCTTCGCAGGCAGAGCTACTAACCACTTAGCCACAAGGCCAGTCAAAAGATAATAAAATATGGAGTAGGTAGTAGGCACTCCTTGAATTAAATTTTGGCAAGAAGGTATCTTTAGTGGGAAACGATAGCCCTACACAGTTAGACACAATTACCGCACTTGCGCATTTGAATTTTTTGTTTGATATGACGTTATCTCACCAAAGACAATATCCAGCATACAAGAGGTAACGAGCTCATAGACGTCGAACTCTTGTTTCCCAGCATGCTGCTCCAAACGTTCGACGAGCACCGAGCCTTGTTCTCCAAAGACTTCTATGAAGTCTTCTATTAGCCGATTGTGGAACACTGGCAGTAGCAGGCGTCGGTGCGCTTTCCACGTGTCCACTGCAATTAACGCAATATACTTACACTAGCTGAAGAGTGCGCCTAATGCCAGGGAAAAATCAGTTTTCACCCGCGCGACGCGTTTCTTAATGCGATACATATAAAGTCGAGAATAGCATGACGAAGTTTGGAGGAAAAATCAATATTAAATCAGGAGTCCATTTTTGACCAAGTTTTATCAAATTACTCAATAATTAAATATAAATTTAAAAAAGTGTTCGGTTACTTTACTAGAACGTACAATTAGGAATTTTATTACCAAAAAATAATGTGGGGTCATCGCTGATAATTTCGAGTACTCGAATAAAAAAGGGGTTTTTCGGTGTCATTTTTATTTTTTTATTGTAAAAAACTCTGATCTATTTTTAAAATTCTATTCGGTTATTGTGCTTTTTCTTGATTGTACCCACACGTTAACATTTTTTTTGTTATACTTTTTAGTTTCTTTACTTCAGTGAGCGGCGTCGAAAATGTCCTTTTTTCGTTTTCTGGCACTAGGCGCCCTCTGAACGCGCGCGCGTTGCTACGCCATCTATCGAAAATTGGTCGTACCAGTTCAAATTTTGAACAAATTCGGTTACTTTAGGTACTAATGACGCAACCTTCACAATATGACATATATGCTGTCACGCAACGAAAGCTCTCAAAAAGCAATATTTTTCCCGTTTTTGTTACATTTTTCATTCATGCTCGGCTCCTGTTGATAGTAGCCTAACGTTAAATAGCCTATAGCCTTCCTCGATAAATGGACTATCCTACAAAGAAATAATCTTTCAATTCGGACCAGTAGTTCCAGAGATCCTTGCGTTCAAACAAACAAACAAACAAACGAACAAACGAACAAACATACAAACAAACTCTTCAGCTTTATAATATTAGTATAGATTGTAAAATATAAGACTGACTCTTTTGAACTACCTCAGGAGAAACGACACCCAGATCAACCAAAGTATGAGCCCTCATCAATCTGGTTTCCAGGGATTACTATCTACTTCGGGAATAGTTTTGAGGTTTTTTTTAATGCAGATGATAAATACCGGTGAAAGAAAATATAGAGCCAACCCTTTTGCTGATAGAAGAGATTGAACTCTGTGATTCCACGAGAATTCAAGAGTATCTGTCGATGGATAGTGACGTCGACCTGGGTAATACCAACATTAGAGAGTTGAGGAATTTCATTTGATAATAAAATAGAAGCAGAATCCTCATCTGCTTGGGGTCTAAAACTTGTTACTTTATCGGTTATTACCATCAGGTGGGTGATTTTACTTGTTAATCATTGCCACAATAAGATTGTGAGATGGCCTCTGTCTCATAGTATTGCAATCTATACCTACCTACTTTGGAAGTGCAATGTTTCAATAATCTCTAAGCCCTGAGAGATATAATATCTTAGATAATTGGGTGACGAGCGCAGTGCAGTGCTAGGTAATGATTTGGATAGCTGCGTGTCACTGTGCTGTTTTGTGGCAGGCATGTTGCTTACCATCAGGCACATGTCCTGCTCGTCTCGTCACTATACAATAAAAAAAAAACTTTTGAAAACTAGATTCATTTTGCGGATCATATTATTAATTGATGGGTTAATATATTACTTAAAGCTAGGCATGAGAAGTATTACTAACCTGGTGCAACAAAAAGTCCATTTCCCAACCATGTTCTGAGGAATTTATAAGAATAATCTTTTTGAAGACAATTTTCCAAGATTTTCTGCACGTCATCCAAACCATTGGACACTAAAATCAAATAATTCGGTAGTTTATTGTGATGTAAATAAGTACTACTTTATTCTTCAAATTACAAAAAAAATGTTAGAATAAGTATTAGTTAAAAGTTTATTAAAAATGTAGTTACCAATGTAGAGTTTGGGGCCGATCCAGACTTTAGTCAAATCTGCAGTTTCTTCTAACTTTGTACATAGGGCTCGGATATTTTTGTACAATGCTGAAAAAAACAATTCATCATCATCATCATCATCTGCAACCTCTAGACGGCCACTGCTGGACATATTAATGGTGGAAAAAATAATTAATGGTTGATAATGTCTTTCTTCATTCTCATGGATGTTCATCTTACGAACTTCAAAAAAGAGGTTCTGCATTCTTCTAGATTCTTTTTAGGGTTTCGTAAAACGTAAATACAGTATATCCCTTATGAATTCGTCATATCTGTCTGTCTATCTGTCGGTCCGTATGTCACAGTCACTTTTTTCCGAAACTAAGAACTATACGGTTGAAATTTGGTAAGTAGATGTATTTTGTGAACAGCATTAAGATTTTTACACAAAAATAAAAAAACAACAAATTTTGGGGGTACCCCATACTTAGAACTGAAATTCATAACTTTTTTTTCATCAATACCATACGTGTGGGTTGTTTATAAATAGGTCGTCAAAAATAATATTGAGGTTTCTAATGTAATTTTTTTCTATACTGAATAATTTAAGCGAGAGACACTTCCAAAGTGGTAAAATGTATGTGTATTTGGAATGTATTATGTATTATAGTGTATTGTATGTGTATATCCCATTTGGAAGTGTCTCTCGCGTAAATTACAGTTACAGCGAAGTTACAGGTGGGCGGGGCCCCCCCAGTAACTGCTAAAATAAGAGAATGACAAAAGTAAAAACTTCTACCGAAAATTGGTTATAACTCGATCTAGTAAGTAATATTTATTTGTTCGAGTACGTCATAAATAAATACACTACTATTAAAACATCGATCAAGGTTACAACGAACTACTCGTACACAATAACTTGTGTATTATGCTACTTGCTGCTATGGAACCCTTTATAGACGAGTCCGACTCGCACTGGGCCGCTTTAATTTTTTGGTAAGTTCCCGATTATTTATTGAATGACGCTTGAACTGATTTGGAACTTTTTATTTTTCTTCCCTAATTTTACCAGCATAAATTTTATCGAAATTGCTCCGACGGTTTTTCAAAGGAAAAGCAAAAATCTAACAATTGTCTTGACAATTATTCAATGATATTTTCGTCCATTCCGAAATCTCGCTGTCTCATTAGAGCAATGCATTTATTTAATTGCCATATTTAAGTACAGTCGTTTCTTTTGTTTTTAGGTTTCCATACATCGAAAGGAAATAAAAAGTGGCCAAGTGCGAGTTGGACTCGCCCATGAAGGGTTCCGTTACAGCAAGTAACATAATATACATAGTACACATAGTTTTTGTAGTTCGTTGTGACTTTGGTCGAAGTTTCAATAATAGTGTATTTATGACGTACTAAAAAAAAACTACTCATCAGATCGAGTTCAAACTAATTTTCGTTGGTAGTTTACATGGTAATGTACCTCATAAATTTTTTTTAGATTTTTCATTTTCTTACTTTAGAAGTTAGAGGGGGGGGGGGACACATTTTCCCACTTTGGAAGTGTCTCTCGCGCAAATTATTCAGTGTAGACGAAAATGATTTCAGAAACCTCAACATAATTTTTGAAGACCTCTCGATAGACACCCCACACGTGTAGGTTTGATGAAAAAAAATATTTTAAGTTTCAGTTCTCAGTATGGGGGGCAACCCTAATTTTTCTTTTTTTTAATTTTCTTTGTTCAAATCTTAATGCGGTTCACAGAATACATCTACTTACCAAGTTTCAACAGTGTAGTTCTCATAGTTTCGGCAAAAAGTGGCTGTGACATACGGACGGACAGACAGACAGACAGACATGACGAATCTATAAGGGTTCCGTTTTTACGTTTTACGGAACCCTAAAAACGGAAGTCTTATAAGATTTGTTGTCTGTATGTCTGTCAAAATCCTTTTTCTCAGGAACTCGTAGAGTTATCAAGCTGAAATTTATATCGAAAACTCAAATCAATTGTACCTTGAAACTGTGAAAAAATTAAACTTCTAAGTCAACGCAATCAAAAGATACAGCCGTTTATGCCGCAAATTTCCGCAAATATTCGACACTCGTAAGGGAATCAAAACCTACTTACAGGGTGAACCTACTTTCCGTAAACTCATAGTCTTGAAATTTGGTACGATGCAAAATTTTATAACTAGAGGAATAATTGCGAAAACCGTAAATTTTTAGTTTTATCACTTTTTTTTAATAAACTTAATTTTAAAAATACCATAATATTTATTTATATCCCTAAAGGTTTGTACGGAACTCTCGGTGCCCGAGTCCGACTCGCACTTGGCCGTGTTTTTATTATTATTCATTTATTACACTATAATGGTGCATGAAACTGCATGCATCACAGCATCAGGGTCTCACCATGCTTATAACCACCATAAATACGAAATCTATAAATTTAAAAGCGAAAGGTCACTTATCAACGAATCTCAGAAACTACAAATGCTCAAATTTTGCATTTCGCTCCTAGTGTAAAAAGGTTTTATTACTACGCATTCATTAGCATAATTTCGATTTTGATTGTATTAATTGAGAAGAGCAAAGATTTCCTAAATTAAAAATTTATACTTTTTGATTAACACTGTTATTCTAATTATATCTACCTAAATAGGTATATTGCATTCAAACCGAGTCATCGGGCCGAGTACGAGTATCAAAAAACTCGCGTTACAAAGAGTTACGTGTACGCCCATCTCTATAACAATAGATCGAAATCAGTCGAGCGAATTTTGAAAATTCTAAAAATTTACTCCAAAACCTCGCTGTCTCATTGCATACCCATATAATCGGTTTTCATACATTTTATATAAAACATTTTTTCATAGATTAATAATTATTAGAACAATATTTTCAATATGGTCTGCCTCGGTTTGGTAGCGCCCCTGAAATATTTGTGGAAACGCGAACGGACGGCTTCCACGCAGTCGTTCGAAAGAAAATTTCGTCGTTAATGGGGCTAGTGCGAGGCGGTCACAACAACATCATGAAAATCAACGATTTAGAGCTTGGTCTAAATCTATACTGAAAATAGTGAACGAAGACATAAAAGGTTTCCCTTCCTGAGGCATGTCGTGCGGATGGTGCTGGTGATAACTTATTTTTCGCTTTTGAGTGGCTATTCGTGGTTTTGAAGTCGGTTGAATGTTTTGTAGAAAAATAGTTTTGTTTTACCCAAAGCATTTAGGTACACAATTTCGTTTTGATAGGATCGAATTTCATAACTTTTGTGAAATCTACAAACATGTCGTCCAGACAAAATTGTAGGTAAATTTTAGTTTTTTATTCATATTTCAAAAACCACCCGACCGATTTCTATAAAATGTATATGGGACTTTTGGGAAAGCATACCTACCTATCCGAACAAAAAAAGAAACATTGAAATCATGAAACGTTCGCGAGAAATCAGGTACCATACATACATAATAAAAAAAGTTTGATAATCGAATTGATAACCTCCTCCTTGTTGAAAGTCGCTTAAAAAGAAGAAAAAAAACGAAATTTATCTTTGAACTCGATAAAATATATAGGTAAAACATCTGAAGTGTATGCTAATTCAGTATTTTAAACAGTTTAGCTTTACACACTGAGAAATACAACACGACACTTTGGGGCTTACAACAGGGGTTCTTATAAACCCTAAAGTAACCCTAATATTTTTATCGGGTTTATGCAGAACCCCGTAAAATAATAAGGGGTTTTTTCGGACCGTTACAATCCATAAATAATATTTAGGCCATATTTAGGCTTTTTCTCCCAAAAAATCAAAATAATTAAAAAGTACTCATGTACTACACACTCACTTTCTGGTCCTCCGATAAACCAATGTGACTGCCCAATGATCGGCAGTCCTCCTGCATCCGGCAATGTATTTGACAGTTCATATAACACATTCCTTGACCTCCTGTACTTTACGTAATATACCAACGATACCAGGAATAATAGAATCAACACATACATAATTGTAACAGTTCTATTCTTTATCAATAAACTAATTACATATCACTTGTAACGAACCGGCCGCGACTTAAGCATTTGTTTTGTAAAGAGTTACGTGTAAGGTCAGACAACGGTAGAAGTTACTTATGTGAGCTTCAGACACATACTGGGAAACGTAAATAGCTCACGCAACGTAGTTATATTCGACAACCTGTGTACTTCGATGGCTCTATCTACGTGAAAACGTTCTGCGTACTCATTCATTTACTCTGTGGCAAAAATATCTGTTGCCTGAACTAATTATCACAAATTTGTGACGTCAACTCTTTGTTCCTATTATTCCGGCCTACGCGCCCTTCAGTTCCGATATATTGTAGTGGTAGGACTCTTAGCAGAGTCCGCCTGGGGAAGTACCACACCTTTGTCAATTATTCTACCGCCAAGCAGTAATGTGCAAACATTACTGTGTTCCGGTTTGAAGGGCAATGTTTCCAGAGAAATTACAGGGCTTAGAGATATAACAACTTAGATCTCTGGGTGACGAGCGCAGTGCGGTGCTAGGTAATGATTTTGGATCTTCATGTTCCAATAGCTGCGTGTCACTGTGCTGTTATGTGGCAGGCATGTTGCTTACCATTAGGCCCATGTCCTGCTCGTCTCGTCACTCTTTATTTAAAAAAAAAAACACTACTCTTCATACGTTTCAAAATCATTGTTTTCATTGGACTGAATAAATGAAGTACCTGGATGACCAGGTCTTGGTCGATTTTTTTTGTAACTAAGTACTTATATCGTGTTTTTTGGAAAATTATATTATCCTACTTCCTACTAATATTATAAATGTCAATGTATGGATGTTTGTTGCTCAATCACGTCCTAACGTATGAACGAATCGGGCTGAAATTTGGAACACAGATAGATTATAGTCTGGAAGAACACATAGGTTTTACTAGTTTTTTAACACTAGTTTTTTTTTCAGAAAAAACAACTGGAACAACGGGAACGGGAACTACGCGGGTAACACCGCGGGGCGCTGCTAGTTTCTCATAAAAGAAGAAAGGAAATCTTGATCTCACTCAATCTTGAAAAAAAGGGGGAAATAATCATGAGCTAAAGATATATCTATAACAATCATGGTGGCGCCACACAACACAACACACCAAAATACTATGTAACTACTCCGATCGTCTATTTATTATTACACTACACTCACAACAAAACCAACTCGCATATTAACAACACACACTACCGCATACATATTCACCTCTCCCTCGCACACTTATTGTCTCTCACTCATTACAAATCACTAATACCCCTGTATAATGAAATATGATAACTCTTAGCAAATACCCTTTATTAGTTATTTTTTTTCATTAGCTGGGATGCATTGTTATTATGGCCATAGGTATATTATGTCCTTTTATTAAAAACTTTGTTTGTTTTTTAAATACCCTTGCATAAGAAGGAGCCTGGATACCCACGTCACAGGTCACCCTAGTGTGGGATCCAGTGTTCACCGACTTATTATTTACTTTATTTATTTTATTGTTATTTACCCTACAAGTTAGTATTTAAGTTGGTGATTGTAAGTAACTTAAGTTTTTATGTACTAATAAACATTTTCATTTTAAAGATTTTCATGTAGGCAGTGCCGAAATAACCTTCGTATTCTAATTATATTAAGTAAAGCTGTTTTCCATTACCTGAAAACATGGATATTAGATTAAATCGAGCTAACTCGATTTATCGCCCCGATGCCCCCTATGTACTCGTACTAAATTTCATGAAAATCGTTGGAGCAATTTCCAAGCCCTCAACTACTTTTATCCCTGTATTAAGGAGTACTTTATTGAACTTCATCACGATCGGAGACGGTCCGTAATCCGTAACACACACATTTAAACTCTCCTCTCTTTTTGGTACTGACTAGAGATCGCCAAAGACGTCGTCTCTAGCTCGTGTGGCGCCCATGTGCAACAATTTACACTTTGTAAGGGCATTTTGTCACAATGAAGTAGGTAATTTATGAATTAATATCTAGATAAATAAATCTTATGACAATGTTTAAAAATGGAAATAATAAAAAAACCTTTCATACTAACTCTATTTTTTGAAAATTTCATGTTGAAACAACATTTACTATTCCATGAGCTGCTACATAACGCCCCTTGCTTTGTCAAACGAAATCATGCGACAAGGAGAAAAAATCGAAGTTTGTAACCCCCCTCTTCAACAGCACTCAGTTGGACAGCTTACAAGTGACGGCATAGTGCTGAATCTTATTACTTTATACCCTTCTATCATCCTACATAGGTCTCCTGGTGGTCCATTTGACCCGTAAATTTTGTTCACGGGCCTGTAGTCTATAACCGATGCAAGAAGAGTTCCGAATGCCATAGGTAAAACCTCCTCTGCGGATCACCGTTCTTATCAACTTCATGACTTTTCATGTTGCAATAGCAGTGTGAAACTATGCTATTATGGACAGTCGTGTTGCTTACCTATCATCAGTTACAAGGAACAAGTAATACTCGTACCATCGTACTATTCTAAAAAAAACTTCATGAAGACGTCATGTGCGCTAATTGAAGTTTTCGCTGGTATGCGAGTGACCACGACTTCATGGGCGGTAAATGGAAGCAGTCGCAGAGAACAGTTGACGCATGTATCCGCCGCTGTCGCATCTCACATCGAGACTTAAACTGAGTTCACACAAAATGTCTATACATCTTGTCCTAATCATTACCACTGGCTTCAAAGTTGAAAATAATATATCTAAGAAGATGATCTTTCGAGGGCCCGGGTCATCCCGTATTTGACCTGCATAGTAAATGATAACTCTGATACAAAAAAAAGCCTTGAGGCCCAACAATGAGATGATAAATTGGGCTGTTAATACAAACCTTAGCAATTGTATAGTAAATACAATTAGTTCCCTTTATGTTGGGCGCTGTATTAATTATCTATAAACATTTAAAAGCGTATATCCGACATATGTACTTCGGGAGTGACGCTGGTTTCCTACTTATTCAGACATCAATCTCGGAACTTGATCAATGCCTGTTAAATATTGACTCGTTTATTTCACTGGCAGCAAACGGTGTGCCCACAGCAAGGACTCGTGTTGGCTTGGAGCTTCAATCACAATTAGTGTGTTCTCTGCCTTCTATGGCATAACGCGTCTTCATCACGTACTAATCAGTTGGTGACGTTATTATCGAAGTAGAGGAAATTTATTATCCTTCAAGTACCTATAGTGTTATCACTGTACAAGTACTACCTACTGCGTTTTAGGAAGTAAGTATGAATCGAGCTTTTCGACAATTTATGATTTTTATTTGAATTGTTACTTTAGGGCGTTAATAAACTATAATTCACTTTTATTTACTTATTATTTTTCATTATGTCGCACAGACATGGTAAACAGGCCATTTGTAAGAAAACTAACATAATTTCGATAAACATTGAAGATAAAACGTTAAATCAGTAAAATACTGAATGATGTGCTAAGGATACATAAACGGACCATATTTTATTAAGTTATGGAATTTCAAAAATATCTTAATATTGCTGATTTATTTTCAATAAGTGCGAAAATACTAAATAATATCGGAATGTGTCTAACCGAACATGTATGAGACCTTATTTCTTTTGCCGTTTATTCATGTACTAATAACTTATTGAAAATAAAATTGTATTTTTTTGGTGAAATATAACTCTTTACTGATATTATAAAGGGAGAACGTGTATTTTGCCAGTTACATGTATGTATATACGGTGAAGTAATCTGCTATTTACCTATCAATATCAAATATCAATATCTTCTATCAATATCAAATATCAATATCTATCCAATAAATCTTAGACATTTTGAAAGGTATTTATTTGCTCCTCGTCCCGTCACACTATAGTAAGTAAAACCGGCCTAGTACGAGCCGGACTAGCCCATGAAGGGTTCCGTAGCAGCAAGTAACATAATACATGAGTTCTTGTAGTTCTGTGTAATAATAGTGTATTTATGACGTACTAAAAAAACTACTCACTAGATCGAGTTCAAACCAATTTTCGTTGTGTAAAAACCCCTTTGGGTATTCTTAATTATTTTAATTTTTTTAATATCAATACTTCTAAACATCCTGGTTGCGGCATTACCAAATTGTAAAAAACCGGATTGATATTTTTCTTTATTTTATATTATACTGGTTGAAGGTCATCTAATCGTAAAAACCCGCCTTTGCTAACTTTTAATTTACATCACTATTTGGTTTTATTAACATTTTATTTATTACTAGCTGAAACCGCTACTTCGTTCGCGTACGTTGATTTTGCGACCTTATTAGTGCATGCGTAGTACTTACGTAAAAATGTTTGGATGGGTGGCCATTACACAAACAGAGTGATTTGTTTTTCCACACAAAAATATATTTATTCAAGTTTAGCAACTTCATATTTTATATTTTAATCAACATCAAACACACTCGTAGTAAGGTTGTGGAGTATCGAGCATAGCCGCAATGTTAAGTTTGTAGGATTTTTATAGGATACATTACGAAGAGTCTATAGCTGATGAGCGTGATCTGATACTTACCCACTTGTACATTTTTACAGGATGATATCCTAAGTAGTAGGTGATAGACTTATTAGCCGATGTAATATTTAAGACTCTAAACCATGTGTGTTTCAAATGTCAATCTAATTGGTAATGTCATTCTGTCGTTAATATTTGTTTCGTTAGGGCCCATGCTTTTTCCGAGATGATAGGTAGTATATGAGACTATATAAACTATCTGTGTTTCAACAACCAAATCAAACCTTTACATAATATATACATAATAATACTTAGTAAAATAACATTTCATTCAATTTTAGAAAAACAACGTTCTGCTTTGGTTCTGCTTCTGCACTGAAGCTTGTTGAACACTAAATTTAGTACAGTATTTGGATTTAAATAATATCCGAAAAAACAAAAACCGACTTCAATTATTATCATTTCACGTCAACTTACTAATTTCTAGGCAAGTAAAAAGTTCACTCGACTAATTTAAGAAGCTATGACTACGTCGTCCAGATAAATAGATACTGGTGAACAATTCACACACAAAACTTTGGCTTTTTCCACCGCCAATGTCCCAGCCCTACTCAAACCGGAGTGGTCTTACGCGTGACGATGGCAAAAGACCTGACTAATATTGTCGCTACAACAACAAATACTACATTACACATTTTCTAATAAATATCAGATTGTGTTTCGTACCATGAGCTGCCATTTTGTGGAAAAAAATAAGACAGGTACTGTCATATTATAACCTGACGACGGATGACGGATTTGAGTACTGTGTGCCTACCAGGGAAGAGCTGCTTCGAATCCGACTCCGATAAGTCGGAACCTCCGATTACTATTAGACCTTCGTTTCCGACTTCGGCTCCGAAACTTTTAAAACGGATGTTATAATCGGAGGTAAGGTGTATAAATATTGCAGATAATCCTTTATTGTGGTGGATAGTAAATTAAAATACAAAATCCCAACTTCCTAAATCAATTGCTCGTCAATGTTTATCGTGTCCACGTGTTTGGCAAAAAAAAAAATACCCAATAAAAATGTATCTCCTGCCACCACTAATCTAATCCTGCCTATGCCTCCGACTTCGGTTCCGACTCCGATAAATCAAATTTTAAAACTCCGACTCCGCCTTCGAATCCGATAAAATGACCTCCGTTACATCCCAGCAGGTCTACTACGAAAACAAACTCCGAATGATCGCATCCGACCGACAGCTGAATCGGATTGTAGCCTACCACGAAAAACATTCAGATCGATACATTTCGGGTCGGAAGTTATAGACTTAGGTCGGATGAAGATCGGATCGAACGAAACGGCCGATCTGATCAACCGACCGATTGTCTTTCGTGGTCGGAAACTTCATAAGTTCGGCCGATATATCGTTTATCGGACTTCGTAGTAGACCTGCTGTTGTTTACATTGTCACAGAATACTTAGAAGTTAGTATGTACCGAACTTATTAATTCCGTTATTATTTAATTTCTATGTTATTGCCGAACCACACGACCAATAACGCTAAAATTTTAATGAGACTATATTAAAAATGTGTTCTTTCTAACAAAATAAGAATTAACGAAATTGAACAACGCAAACATGAGTTACAACCAAAAACACATTCTGACTTTAACCCCTTTCTGCAAGAAAACCGTGCAGAGTTTGGAGAATAAAAGTAGACAGCTACCATCTACTTAGTATGATCTTAAAGTTTCATTTGAATTGAATCAGTAGTTTCGGCGTGATGTGAGTTCCCTATATACACAGACAGACAGATAGACAGACATGAAAGAAAAAAAATGCAGTTTCGCCATCAGTATCGACTATGGAGTGCCCCCAAAATTTTTGTACAGAATTCGACCCGCTACAGTTTTATTATAAGTATAGATAGATAGATAGATAAGTATTTAGACTTAGGTCGGATGAGGGTCGGATCCAACAAAACGGCCGATCTGATCAACCGACCGATTGTCTTTCGTGGTCGAAAACTTCATAAGTTCGGCCGATATATCGTTTATCGGACTTCGTAGTAGACCGGCTGTTGTTTACATTGTCACAGAATACTTAGAAGTTAGTATGTACCGAGCTTATTAATTCCGTAATTATTTAATTTCTATGTGATTTCCGAACCACACGACCCATAATGCTAAAACTTTGATGAGACTATATTAGAAATGTGTTCTTTCTAACAAAATAATAATTAACGAAATTGAACAACGCAAACATGAGTTACAACCAAAAACACATTCTGACTTTAACCCCTTTCTGCACGAAAACCGTGCAGAATTTGGGGATTAAAAGTAGACAGCTACCATCTACTTAGTATGATCTTAAATCATGTCAAGTTTCATTTGAATTGAATCAGTAGTTTCGGCGTGATGTGAGTTCCCTATACACACAGACAGACAGACAGACATGAAAGAAAAAAAATGCAGTTTCGCCATCAGTATCGACTATGGAGTGCCCCCAAAATTTTTTTTTCACAATATCTTCAATGTACAGAATTCGACCCGCTACAGTTTTATTATAAGTATAGATTATTCTTGGTCTACATAAAGGTTGATAAACCTCTTCTATTAAATACAATTGACGTTATTTATTTAGTTATATTATAATTGATCTTGTATATTTAAAGTAAAGTTAAATGTATAAAATGTTTAGTATGTAAGTAAGTCAGTATGTATGTATGTACGTATGATTGTTTATTGATTCTTTCAACGAGCTAGTTTCCTAAATATATAGATATTTTTCCTATCATATTATCTTATTACTTATATATTAGTTTGTTCGAATGGCCTTGTGATCGTCTAGTAGTAGAACTTTCCGTATGTGGACCGTAAGTTGTAACCCAGACAGATTTGAGATGAACCCTAGATCTAATACAAGTATATGATTTTAGCTTAATGAACGTAGGAACTTTAGTTTGACAAATATTTGAACAATTGACTTTAATTGATACAACAATGATTCCTAGAGATGATTTAAGTAGATTCATATGAAGGTTCTCGCCTGTATTATTACATTATAGTTTAATTAGCTTGTGACTTAATTTTTTTGTATTTAGTTTTCTGAAATAGTAAGAAGAATGAGCTAGTCAATGAGATTATGGAATAATAACGTATTACCAAAATGTATCTAACCAGTTTGAGTATATGGTATGTACATTGTACAAGGTGTCAGATTAAGATTAGCAATAGTGTTCAAAAATAGTAGGTATAGAAATTAGGAAATCTGTATAAACTGATCGGATCAGTGATTACTTGATTAAAATGTTTCTTTGGCGTGGCTATGGGAAGAGGCTCCTGACCCTAAGCCGCCCCTCCCAGTCGTTGACGTCCAAAAAAATGGCTTAAAAGGGAATTCAACGCCCTCCACAAGAGTGCATACACACGGGAATGCATGAGTTTAAACCCTAATAGATATCTGTATGTTAGAAACACTAACTAAGCTATCCAAGGGAAGTGGGGGGATTTCATCTAGTTAGGGATGGATGAGTTTACAATTTCTATTGTATGTCTATGTCAGTCAGTCCTTTGAAATCCCATAGAACTTTACTGTACCGACCGACAGCAAAGGAATGTGATTTCGGGAATAGAAGTTAACTAGTCATTCAATATCTAGTCAATTTGTTAGACAAGCCTCAAAGGTTAAGTTTCCAATGCAACTTAGAAAGTTTTAGCTTCAACCGAGCTGTTATATTTCAATGTAGATATGTCAGAACCCTCCGTACAGGTGGAGAATCTAACCAGGGCACAACCGACCCAATCTGATGATTTAAGGATATAGTTAATGTCTTTCATTCCCATTTCCGTTAGAACGAATCGACTGGCACGGCATCTGCATGGCCACAACTAATATCCAGAAATAAGCAGACTTCTGCATAAATTTCTTTAATGTAAAATTAAGTCGTAATTAACTTTTCAAGGCACACAGGAATCCCTGAGGACCATCGAACAAAATTATGTATCAAACTGTTTGATTGTGTTTATAATTCATTTGTTAATCTGTAGATAAGGTGTAATACATAGTTGTGATATAAATAAAATAAAACTAGGTCTATTAATGACCCAGTATTTTTGATCATTAGATAGTCTTTAGATTGCCAAGATTATTTTGTAATCTTTTTAGAGAATAATATTCAAGGAACTCTGTTAAGCTCCTGTACTCTTCTATATATACGTCCAAATTCTCTCAACTTAAGCAGAGAAATTTGACGATTACCTACAGCTTCCGAGTGGATTATCAAACTAGTCCAGTTTCTTACACAGATTTAGGACTTTACTTTTATAAGTTCATAGATAATTGTTAAATGAAATTGTTATCAGACTCAAATGATAAAGACTATCGAACAATCAGTTTGTTTTGCTGTAACTTCTCGTTCGTTCACCTGAAACCAAGAATAATTAACTCCCTATGTTCCGTTGATCTGATATGTCGCATCCTTTAGACATATTAAGGCCAACGCAACGTACCTCAACCTATCCTACTCATGGCCTAAACAGCTAACTATGCCAAATTTGCAAGAGATTCGCGGATCTCATTTAAATTGACCCAACAGCTAAAAGGGTATATTTTATCCGGACAGTCGGAATAAAGTGCAGTACCCTTTTCTAACATTGAATACTAAATTTACCTACCAGCTGATCAGACTGACAAACCTAACTAACTAACTAACCTTTAACACAAAGTTAATCTTTTCTTTGGAGGCGAATGACACGTTTCCAAACCTATCCTGAGACAGTTCGAGTTGGTATCTTCAACCAGTCTCTCAGCGGAGCACTACCGACCAGCCAGGAATATTCACGACCTGCGTGTTGTATATTCAAGGCCGTCTGAGGCTCCGAAGAAAATACCAAACGAACCAGTGACTTAATCGATCCCCATTTAAGAGGCAAAATCGACCTTGGGACGTCACAAAACCCAAGTAGTGTTGACTCTAGGAGAGGAAACACGAGACGCGTGCTTCAAAACCGTAACCATGTACGGTATATTTAGTTACGTTGTCCATTTCCCCACAATGTAAAACCTCCCAATTTAAATTTAATGCTCAAATAAGTTGGATATGCAAAACCTTCCTACGAACACAACCGATTACTTTCAAAACCGTCTTGTGCGTCGCAAGAACGTCTTTCATACCCAAAATGAGACGCCAATTTATTCCTTTGCATTGGCGAAAATAGCAATTTTCCCCACTGCTAAAGTAACGAATAAATTAGTCCTAGAGAAATTCAATTTACTAGAATTTATATGGATACAACGTAACTAACTAACACAAAACGCGACAATCCTTACGTCCGTACTCGACGAGGGATAATCAATAATTGGTCCCGTTCTACGCCGCTGAGCGACTCCGCGTCCAACCAAAACCGGCGGTTAATCCTGACACACGGAAATACGAGAGCTTCCCGAACTACCAACATACAGTTGAATCCCGATGACGGCGCCACTATCTAGGTTAATATGAATAATTATTAATCCGGAAGGTATATTTTAGTTCTCAATTTTAACCACATACAATTTTAAGTTTGTAGTCACAAATTAACACGTTTGCTGCATTATGAGGTCGAAAACGCCACATGCGTAGCTTCTCGCAGGTGCGGTAGTCAAAATCGTGTTCTTTCATTCTGTGCGAGGGGGGGGGGGCGACTATATTAACATTTTTATGAGTATAACAGAGACAAATATATGAAATTACTTCTTTTGTAAAGCCTAGCCTAATAGTGAAGTTAGAACTAAATGGGGTTTAAAAGGCCTCAAACGCACTAAGTATTAATTAGTTTCGTACAGTGCGAAGTGAGATATATTCTGCCTCAAAATTGTAGGCCTCACAGCCGCACGGAGTAAGGTGCGGCCGGCGAAGCACCCGCGCATCCTAGCTTAGTGACGTGATAAAAAGTATCGATACAAAAGCATGCTGCAAGTTGATGCACTCGCATTGCTACATGTTAACGACTATTGGTCTAACAAGTCAATATTGTATAGAAATTAGTACATGTGCTCAGCAACTTCCAGGGACAGATTATTTATTATATTTATTAATTTGGCGTTTCTGCGACTTATTAATTGATACTGAGGATAAGTTATATAAAATTGGCCAAATATATGTTGAACCCTCGATTTTAACAAGTGTTTCGTGCTAGAAAAATTATAATCATTGATAAATCTATGAAATCGTGACGTGACGCGGACGACTTAAATTGCGCCAATACATAAAAATAAATTACATACATAATATGGAGTCAACCTATATAAATTGTATACTCTTCAAGGACACTCGTATAATACACTTATTTATAGAGACAAAGAAAGCTATCATCTCGAGCAAGATCATAGCAACAAGACAATTTTGAGACTAATTAAAGGGTCGTATTGTTCTTCCTCACAAGTTCAACGAATTTGATGAAATGGTCAACGAAAGAGCCGCGTACGATACGATAAATTAAGACTTGTGTAAAAAGTAGCTGAGTAGCAAAAAAACACAAAACCAAATATTGTTGGTGTATTTCGTGTCCAATTCGTAAAAAATCTTTCTACTTGACCGGTTTTAATGAAAACATATTAATCAATCTTATTACATACATTATTTTAATATCGCAACTGCGACTCTCTCTATTCACAACACTATTCGATGCACTAATAGAACTTTATTTCAATGCGATGTGAGTCAGAACAGATGTCATATATAATTTTTATTTACTCAATAACTAAATGTTACAACTGTGGGCGAAGCTGGATTCAACTTTAACAAGTCTTTAAATTAATATTGGTAAATTTTCAAGCAATTCCTATTACAAATGAATATAATATTTAAGGTATTCTTAGAAATAATTTTGTGAGGCACAATACGCACTGCAAGGTAGGTCAATTTAGCCTCGAAAAGACCTCATACGCACTAGTCGAAAGTCTACGAAAAATGGCCCCGCAGCAAACGTGTTAAGACGTCATCGCCAAATGTCGGTCAATCCTTGATATTCCAAGCGTAAACAACACACAGCAAATCCGTCTCATATTATTATTTTAAATCAGTGCAAACAAACATCTCTTTGTTCCCTTTATTCATCAGTATCCGTTTTAACAATCCAATCACGTGAATGTGAAACATAAAATGTACAGTTATGTAAAATAAGTTGTATTATGTACAAGGTGCGTTATGTATGTATGACAAGTATGTATTCACAACCATACAAGCGCTATTATCAGTCATCTGGCTGCCATAGTAAAAGCCTTGCTTAATCAAATGGCTCTGTGTGCGTTGGTGAGTTATTTAGTAATAATATTTAATATTTAAATATTTAATATAGTTGAAATATTTGAAGATTTTTGACGGGCTACGTCCCGTTACAGTTGGAAGTTTACATGGTAATGTACATCTTATTTTTTTTTTAGTCGTCTATGATTTTTTCATTCACTTATTTTAGAAGTTACATGGACAGGGACATTTTACCACTTTGGAAGTGTCTCTCGCGCAAATTATTCAGTGTAGAAAAAAACAATTTTAAATACCTCAACATCATTTTGATGACCTATCCATAGACAACCCATACGTATAGCTTTGATGAAAAAAAAATCTGTTCAGTTCTAAGTATGGAGTACCCCCAAAAATTGTATTTTTTTTATAAAAATCTTAACGCGGCTTACAGAATACATCTGCTTACCAAGTTTCAACAGTGTAGTTCTCATAGTGTTGGCAAAAAATTGCTGTCACATACGAACGGACAGACAGACAGACATGACGTATCTATAAGGGTTCCGTTTTTACGTTTTACGGAACCCTAAAATAAAAATAAAATGGATGCGTGTACACTGACACATGTGTCACACACATACATACACATGATACGAGTAGATACCAGACCATATTTTACTTATTTATTGTTGCTGAGATTTGGTAATGTGGCGGATTTATACATTTCAAAATAGACACTGTGTCTTTTAGCGAATAGATAGCAGAAACTCGTACCGACCTAAAGGAAGCACTTTGCTGACCGTCATGTCTTATACCTACGTCTACTTATTTTGCAGTACAAATTTTTCATCTTTGTACCTACTATAAAAAATATGTATACGTGGTCTACGCGCTACGCCACATCGTAGCACAATTACTGATATTCCGAGAACAGGCAGCAAAATTTGGGTAGGAATTTGAGGCAAGCTGAAAACTTATCACAATTCTCCTATTATGAAATGAAATGAAATGAAATGAAAGTAATTTATTCCAGATAAAAAATCCATATAGGTAACATTAAATTAAATGAAACAGTGATGAAAAATGAAAAATTAAAATATGAATTTAAATTTAAATTGAATTGAAAAAATAGTGAATAAAAATATAAATTAAATAATTAAAATTATATCCCTACACGGAGGTGCAGACCTGGCTGGCGAGTAGCGGGGCAAAATGAATCCCTCAGTTTAGATCACCTGGCAGGTAGATAGTCCACCCAAATAATCGCTCATTTTGAGAATCCATATTTTTTAGTTATAAATAACACCCAATTTAAATTTGATTTATTGCCATTTTTTCTACTTTTGCAAAATATATTTTCACGCGCCTGCCAATATTAAAATCCTCTGGCTTATTTTTAAATTCTTTAAACATTAAACTACATCTATATTATAAATATACTAGCGGCCCGTTCCGGCTTCGCTCGGACATAACCTAGACACTGTCTGCAGCGCCATCTGCCGGGCTTATTTGTGAATTTAAACCATCTTCGAATACACACACAAAAAAAAACATTCAAATCGGTCCCGTCGTTTAGGAGTTCACTGTCAAATGATTAAATTACTAAAATGGCTATAAAAAACAGGGGTTGGCGATAAAAGGGTAAAAATTTAGGGTTGTATGTATTTCTTAACGCCACATTATAAAAAAATAAAAACAAAAAAATTTGACCAAAAATTTAAATAAAAAATGTTTGGGGTGAACAACCCCTAACACTTAGGGGTATGTAAAATAGCTAGTAGCCGATTCTCAGACCTACTGAATATGCATATAAAATTTGGTAAAAATCAGTAAAGCCGTTTCGGAGGAGTAAGGAAACAAACACTGTGACACGAGAATTTTATATATATACTAGCTGACCCCGCAAACGTTGTTTTGCCATATAAATAAAGGTATGAAAAATAGCTAGTAGCCGATTCTCAGACCTACTGAATATGCATATAAATTTTGGTTATAATCAGTAAAGCCGTTTCGGAGGAGTAAGGAAACAAACACTGTGACACGAGAATTTTATATATATATATAAATATATTTATAAAAATGAATTGCTGTTCGTGGGTCCGCTAAAACTCGACAACGGCTGGGCCGATTTGGCTGATTTTGGTTTTGAAATGTTTGTGGTAGTTAACGGAGGGTTTAAACGGTGAGAAAATGTTGAAAAGTCGCGAAAAAGATAGTAAAAAACCACAATTTCGTTTTCTCATATAAACTGTTCTACACAATTTCCAGTCAAACATTTGACATTACCGATCAAATATTTGACGTTGCCAATCAAACATTTTTCGAGAGTTTTAATCAAAGAGTTTAATATAAATATAGTTTTAATCAAATAGTATAATACAAAGAGTATATTATATACGTTTTTGAAGTGAAACCTTCTTTTGGCGCGTCTAGACAGATTTTTTGTGGGCTATGAATTGAATTCTAGCGTCACGCTCGGGTATGATAAGAAATTTTCGGGTGAACTCGGGATGCTAGAGCGAGAAAGATAATACCTATAAGTGCGCCAGAGCAAGAAAGATAGTATAGTCAACTGCTCTTCGCTGTTGTGTTCCTGTGTTTAGTATATTTAATTGTGTTTTTTTATCGCGACATTAACTTTTAGGTACTTACCACATTAATTGAACCTGTTACGCAATATTAAATTTGCATTTCACAGCCATTGCAAAGAGTTTTGGTTATAAATACCTATTAAATAAATATATACTTACGCAAATTTAAACACGATTTGTGTAAAAATCCTCCATTTTGTAGAAGCCGCCAGGTTGGACCAAATTTCATTAAACCTAGCTAAGAACTCTACCATAGATTTCGAATTTTTTCATTCGATATCTTTGCTCCCAACTAATTCTCCTTTCAAATAACAAACGTCGGTTTATCCGTTTCGAATCTACGATGCCACAGCAAACACACGTACACACACACCGGCACATACTCCTAACACCTCGTCGTTGTTGCGTCGGGGTCTATAAATAAATAAACGTGCACTCTCTTGCGTAATGGTGTTCTGCAGGAAAAACATCGTAACAATTTAAGCTTATTGTTTCAGGTTTCATAAACATTTAAAATGATTATCCTCGTGGCTCTAACAGTGATAGGATTTCTGTATTATGTGTACTGGTGCCTAAAGGCTCGGCACATGGACAAGATGACCGCTTCACTGCCGGGACCTCCTGTGATTCCGCTACTTGGGAATGCTACACTTTTCATCGGCGATACTCAAAGTAAACTAACCCTTTTGTTTTATTTTTTGTAAAATACTTTCATTCCAGTCTTTACATTAGGTACTTGCATTTCTTATGTAAAACAGTGATCACTATTAACCTTTTTTCAAAGGATGTGTCTGCACTAGAAAATTTTAAGATGAAACGAATTACTGTTGAGAGGGTACGGAATGAATCCATCCTACAGTCTCAATGGTTTTGATCCCACTCAAATTCATTTGTATTATACTCGTAATGCCTTCACCGTTTATGCTTATAACTTATAAACAATGGGCATTAAATATTTTTTCTTTTTTAATCATATTTCGAGGCGCCGAAAAATGTGCGATTAGGTATATCGAAGCACACCAAAAAATCTGAATACCAACTTTACTCAGGATAAATTAAAATCAGAGGATCGGGCTGAGTGGCATATTATTATTAGAGGAGCCTAATGACCAGTAGTGGACGAGTATGGGGCTGACAGTGACGATGATATTTCAAAAGGGATAGTAGGGTAGGATCAGACACTTTCAAAGCATGAAACGTCACCTTCGTAACAAATTTTATATGTTTTCAGAAATTTTAAGAAACATAGAAAATATTGCAGAGATTGCACTAAAAAATAAAGGCTGTGCCAAAATTTGGCTGGGTCCTAAACTGTATGTTGGTGAGTACGAATCAGGTTCAATAACACTAAACAATAAATAAATATATGAGCACTTCGCTGAAATCAGTTTTAATTAGCTGATCTTAATTCACAAAATCTGATTTTTAGAATGCCAAATTTAATTTATTTTAAAATTAATACACGGGTAACTCACGTTTGATTTAGTCAGTTCAGTCCGACTCAAGTTTCGATCGCGTTCAGCGATGTTTTTCAAGGCGAGTGCACGCGCGTGTTCGCAGCTCGCTTATTAATTTTTAAAATGTGTATAACCACGTTAGTTTTCATATTGAATTTATTTCTTTTTTTATTTAAGTCCTAAAAAAAACTTTATTAACACAAAACAGTTTTAATTTGCATTTTAAGAATATTATACAATTTGTGACAAGCTCTGAGCAATATGCAGATCCTACATAACATTATCAACAAGTAATAGAAATTCAGATTTCTACAAATTTCGGTTAGCATGATACCTACACCATATCAACCTACTAGTAACTACGGAAGCTATTTTAAACTCAAAGTGTATCCATAAGTAGCCCACTAAATGTTCCCACTGCTGGGACTCCGGGGCTTCTCTTGCAAGTAGAATCTAGTCAAGACTAGTTTTATCCACAACGAAGTTATAGGGGGGCGAAAATGTCCTGAATTGCTTCGAGAAGAGGACGGTACAGCCGTGCCGCTTTTTTTCCTCGACTTGGCGGGTGCAATGCCGTGCTCCCAGATAATCTACTACGCTGATCCAGTGCGGGTTGGTGGTTGACACATGACCTCGAAAGATGTGTGGATTTGAAACCGGGGGCTCCGGATCGGCAGTAGCCGTTCTCCCGACGTGGCCAGCCGTAACTTTCAAGTGTAAAAAACTCCAAATTGAATGAATATTATATCATTTAAATAAGATTTTGGACTGCGTCTGAATTTGCTCTTTTTTCAGCAATTGGCGACCCAGAAGATGCCCAGGTAGTTTTAGAAAACTGCTTGGATAAAGATGTCGTGTACCGATTCCTAAGACCATGGTTGGGTCATGGACTTTTTGTTGCGCCCGGTAAGTCACTAAATATGCTCTTTATTGACTGATTCCTTTTTTTTTGCTTTCGATATAAAATAATTAGTGTTATAGGTTTGGCGTCATAATTCCTACGCGGGTGGAATTATTTGGTTCATATTTTTTTCTGTGAAATCCGAGGCAAGCTACTAACTAACCACTATCTAAATAATGTCGATGACCTCCGGTGCTACGTAATATTATGCAACTTCTTACTCTAGGTTTGTTTTTAAAACAATAAAAACTAAAGCTAAAGACAGACTTACTAAGTAGAGTCAGTCAAATTATAGTAGGAGAAGGAATAGACATAAATGACTATCAAAGCCGCTTAAACTGAGGATATAAAAAAAAAAAAAACGTAATAGACACCTTACTATTTTTCTTCGAAAGATAACAGAGCTTATATATTAAAATGTATCTACTTATCACTTCGTGTTACGTAATATATAGCCGATGCCTATAGCACTCACGGATCACGCACTTATCTAACGGTGAAAGAATTTTTGTAATCGGTCTAGTAGTCTTGAGATCAGAGCCTTCAAACAAAAAGTATCTTCCTTTAAAGAATCCAAATTACTACTAGTACGTCACTGCGTTCGTCGTCCAGAGATATAATATGATTTATTGCTTTGCCCTCTAAATTCTCCAGAAACATTGCCCTTGAAACTGGTTTTTGAACTTATGTTTGAATGTCACTACATTCTAAATCATAATACAAATCTAAATTACAATGACAACTACACAACACTTGTATAGATCTACACAATCCACAATCCTTTCCCTCCATAATATTTTTTTAAAAAGAAGCACCTACTGATATTAGTTTTAAAAATAAAGTCAAATGAATTTCGTAAATATTGTTAGAACAACTAAACACTTCAACGCTAACACTAGGTTTTGCAACAAACGAAAATATCATCGAAGTATCTATACAAATCTAGATTTGTATAGTTACTTTGAAATTACAGAGTTAACCCGTTGAGTTCAGAATGTTAACTCTGTAATTCTCCAAAAAAATATTTCGATTAAGTGTGTTTGGAACCACCTCTAAAGTATAGGTAGATATAACAATACCAACCGTACATTATGTGCGTATAGCCGTTTACTCCAAACAAAAAAATAATAATCATAAAATCGATTGATCATTGGTAGAGCTATCGCGTAACATACCCACATACGAAAAACATACGGCCGAATTGAGAATCTCCTTCTTTTTTTAAGTCCATATTTTTTTTCCGACATCCGCTTGACATCATCATCTCACGCCACCATCATGATACGACAAAGTTATTTTCAATCCCATTTTGGTTTCCGTAAGTTAAACTAATTACGTAGCGAATATAAATAACGTACTTCGCAACTCGTGAAAAGCCACCTTGCGTGTGCCGAAGACAAACAATAACACTCAAGTTTTCCGGAATCGTTGGATCATGATACAAACATTAAACAACATGATCACAGAGTTATACGCTAACTTTTTTATTTACTCTTTCAATAAAAGACGACTTGATGTGACGTTGATGCATCTGAAGTTTAAATATTTGATCATATCGACTCGAGTGTCCGTAAATTTGCACTGAACATGATTGACACGAATCATCAAATAAGTACCAGAAAGTTTGCTTAAAAAATTAAGAACCTAGGTCGTTCGAGGTTATACTAGTATTTACAATATGGTCAATATTAGCTTTGTGCCTTTCTTTAATTTTATTACATTGTTTAGCTCATCTATACTAATATTATAAAGAAGTAAAGTTTGTGTGTTTGTTAAATTGTAAGGGGTAATCTCGGGATCTACTGAACCGATTTTAAAAATTCTTTCACCAATAGAAAGCCACATTATTATTGAGTGTCATAGGCTCCGAGCAAAGCCAGAACGGGCCGCTAGTCATAAAATAAACTGCATTTGATGGTAACATTTTAACACCTTGTCGTTTTTAATGTTAACCGTCCTAAACGTTTACAGATACGGTTAGCCCTAATTATATAAATACACGTAACTAAATTTTAATTACAAATAATCTATTTCAGAACTAGTCCATTGTTTGCCTTTATAAAGCACTGGCAGTGCCCTGCGGTTTTATCCGCGTAGCTACAGTTCCCTTTGTTTTCCTGCGATACATAAATATGCTACTATTAATTAATGTGCTATTTCAAATACTAAACTCTGCGTTCCAAATTTCATTCCCCTAACATCTAACCGTTGATATTAATGATACTTATTAGTAGGATGTAATAATACATTGATCAAAATGATCACATTTTTTTTTGTAATTGAAATTGATATGGATTTTATTGGTTGACGGCCATGTTCTCAACATCTAGAGGTACCTATAATATATTTAATATATACATTAATAACTATATTTTTTTAATATACTTACCACGATATATTTTCAAATATATTTTTAAATATATCCGAGAGTATACCTAATAAAATTAATGCACTTTCTTTTCAGTCGGTCTCTGGAAGGCTCACAGGAAAGTCTTACTGCCTGTATTCAACAACAAAATTGTAGAACAATATTTGGGAGTAATCGCAGAGCAGTCAGACGTACTGCTAGATCGATTGAATGAACAGGCGGGTAAAGGCGATTTCGATGTTCTCAAGTACATTACAGCATGTACCTTGGACATTGTTTTTGGTAAGTTAATAAATACTAAAAATGTAATGTAAACACTGTCTCGATAGATCGATCTATTATCGTGTTAGTATTGTAATAGAAAAGGAATTTTATAAAAGGATCAATGTCAAATTTACGAAAATCGTTATTAATTGTTTTTCTAAACCATTGATAGGCTTATGCTAGACCGCTGTCTCTACTGATGTTAAGCAACCATGTGGTCCACAGCTTGTTTAACTAGAAGAAACCGATTCGTACTCTACTTGAAGACACCAAGATTATATAATAGATGTTCATATAACGAAAGTGGCATCAAACCTCTTCGTTCACGTCTTAGGAATGTCAACCGTGAAACGTCTGGTCTCCTCCAGCTCCGAGAAGTCTGATAAAAAACAAAGAGACTTATGAGTCTTGGCTACTCATTGAGCATGTTAGCGAAAAAGTGGCATATTAATTTTAGCAACTTTGCCTGAAATTGCAAAAATGGCAGGGGGTATAGGGATTGCAAAACGCCAATGTATTTTGTACAGAGACAGCGATGGGTGAGCGCATGGACGTCCAGCGTTCCCCAGAGACCCCGTACCTTCGAGCACGGCACACCGTCATGGAGATCCTCAACATGCGCCTCTTCAAAGTGTGGCTGCAGCCCGACTGTCTCTTCAACCTCACGCCATATGCGAAGCAGCAGAAGGACAATATCGACCTCACTCACAAATTCACGAATGAGGTTTGTTCCTTCTTTCCTTTACTATAGCTCGTTCGCCCGTTATCTGCTATACGTCAAAATTCGCTAACTTATAAGAACACATCGGGTAGTAAAGGACAAGTAGCTAATGCCTCAGATAAATAATTAGTAAACAGATCAGGGTTTTCCGCACGGTTCCTTTGTACCAACCGTAAGCAGATGAGGTGTATGTTAGCTATGGCGACATAGTGATGTGCCGCGACAAAAGTATGACACTTCCACAAGAGCGACAAGACAAGAGCGATCAGATCCGTGCTTTCGTTGTAAAGCGTTTGTTCTATACGTAGTATATGTAAACTCTTTGGCTAACGCCATAACATATGAGCAGCAGCATTGCATCTGATGAATTCAACCCCAACCATTACATTGAACTAAATAAGATCTTGTCCTTCAATCTTTACATACCGAGGCTGGTGATTCAGCCATCAAAATTTCGAAGTTCTCGTAGCTGAATTTTGATTGGGATGACGGTTACACACTCTCAAGTCTGTGGATAACGTGGAATGCAGTGTTAGAATATTTTAAAAATAAAAACAGACGACAGAAAAAAATATTCAATAATATCGAACATAATTGGAAAAATTATGTTCGACCAATAAAATCGTTTATTGGTTCTGCCGGTGAGTAGAAACTTGTATGCCAACTCCTTTCATACGTCAGCTTACCCGTGAATTTGATACATGAAACTGCATCGAAATATCGGGGACTCGTTCTCTATATAACCACGGTAGATTCATAGATCCCATTCGTAAAGCTAGTTTGAGTTTTTTTTTAACTTTTATAGGTTTACACTTGACTGCCATCTCGCTTGATATTAAGCTACGCTGAGGTCACGATAGAGCGTGTTTACCTAGAAGAAACAGATTCACTCTCGATTTGAAGACACAAAGATTGTAACCAACAAGGAAAACCCACTCAGGCAACGTATTCCACAGCCAAGACGTTCTTATCACAAAAGTAGAGTCAAATCTCTTCGTTCGTGTCTTTGGAACATCAACCATGAAACGATGTCGCTTTTTCGAGGTACGAGCATTCCGATAGAAAAAGGGCAAGGTGGTATGAGATCATGTAAATCAATTGCACACTCTCCGAAGTGTATCCGATTAAAAACCTTTGTGCCTGCAAGTGACTCTTGTACATTGTGTAAACACCTAATACACGTAGCACGTAGGCTATAATATAGTACTTGGTCTCGAGCATTCAATATACACATACTCGTATTAAGTTGACTCTTAGAATATAGGTATGAGACCGGCCAACGTAAATATTGCAGCAAAGCAAATCCCATCATAATATTTGACCAGTGGCCCTTGAACACGAATGGTGTTTTATAGCTTTGTGCAATACGTTATGACTATAAGCATGATGTTTGTTCTCATGAGACAATACATAAAAAACGTTTTATGGGTGGCCCTTGTAATGCCAACATTGTGACGTACTTGTCAGAAGTGTACTTAAAATTGAACACAGGAGACCTACATACATTCAAAAGTCAATATTATATTGTATTTTATTGATGAACAAGATTTGTAATAGCATTTGTGGATGTTGAGTAAAGCATGCGCTTAAATATGAGTGAGATTCGATCCTGGGGATCCGGATCGCCACTTGCCGTTCTCCAGACTAGACCACCCTTAACTGAACCGTTAACCTAAAAACGGTGTAGGAAAACATCGTGAGGAAACCGAGATGTAGGCACCTAGAATATTTCGAGGTCATGCGTTATTCACCAACCTGCACTGAGCCATCGTGGTGCTTTATGGCCTTGACTCTCTCCTTGCGAGAGCCCCTGAGTGTCAGCTATGGGAACATTTAATAGCGGGCTGCTTGTGTTATCCGCTTAAATAAATATTTCTGGACATTTCTCAAGTAGCACCAAGCTGAATAAACCTTAGAAAAAAGAAAAACAACATTTGTCAGGACATAATATATTGTCACAAAAACATTTTTATAAATTAAATGTGGTATCAAATATATTTTACTCTCAGCCCCGTTCACCTCGACCTTTAGGTAGACGATCTTCCTCAGGATTTATCTGCAGATCTACTCTCTTTTCGCCAATAATACTCGTAACTTAGCCGACGCCAGCACTTCGATGAATAAGTGCTGGACCTCAGTTCTGTCCGGAGAGTCACCTAGATGAGGCATATGCGGACCTCATCTTTAAACCCCTCAACAAAAATAAGTCAGACGACACCAGTTTTACTTCCAATAATGACTGACTGCAGTCGACACAAGATTCGTCCTAATAATAAGTCAGTCGACATCAGTACAAAATAAATATTCAATTAGCTGACTCACATACATTTTTTGCTACGCAATACCCCAAACAATAAATCAGGCGACATCAGATAAGTAGGTGATAATCAAAATTAGTATATTAGCTCTACACACCGGCTACCACTCGGCTAGATCCTCTAGGGCCGATCCCTAAGTAAATCTTGTTTGTATTGATGAGTTATCGATTTTTATATTATCTGAAAGAGATCGCTTTTAGCGACAAGATCACTCTTTTTATTATGGGCACAAAGAGTGATCTTGTCGCTAAAAGCGATTTCTTCCAGATCTTTTGATCTTTTGATTAATCTTCTGAGTTTTTCAGTGTTGTTTTTTTCATCAATCTCGGTTTTGTGATGCCAATAAAATATTTTTAGTGTCTAAATAGCGTTATAAAATATTTGTAGTGTCTAAATAGATAGGTACTAGCGGCCCGTTCCGGCTTCGCTCGGACATAACCTAGACACTGTCTGCAGCGCCATCTGCCGGGCTTATTTGTGAATTTAAACCATCTTCGAATACACACACAAAAAAAAACATTCAAAGTCCCGTCGTTTAGGAGTTCACTGTCAAATGAATAAATTACTAAAATGGCTATAAAACAGGGGTTGGTGATAAAAGGGTAAAAAGGACAATGCCCACGTCCCATACATTGGAAAACCTGTCAAACTTTTTTTGATACTGAAAGTGCATAGAGATGAATAGTGTCTAATTAGGATTGTTCATGCTTCTAAAAACGTCTGCTGTTGGTGTTCTTTATTTCCCAAATACCAAAATTGAGTTACAGTTAAACCAAAAGTAAGGTTATGTTTACTGTCAAAATATATTAGAATAATGTTTTCTTTCGGATTAGAACTGAAAAGAAAAGAAAGAACTATGGTATTATCTTTCAAAACATATTTCTTATCAGAATAAATAGGAATAATAGTACTGCTCACTACCAACTGATTACCATACGTATGAACACTTCATTTGCATATAAATATTGTCACAGAAGGGAGTATCTTAATTGTGATTTATATATATCATTATTTTGATATTCGAGACAGTGGCCTTAGAAGGTCCAGAACAATCGAAGGTTTCCATCAGACAACACAAGCATTTATGGTTTTATGTAATTATTACCACAATTATGTAGGTACCTAAGTAATAAGGAGCACTGAATCACATGATTCCCAGTTTTGTTAAAACCAATACCTATAAATTCCGTCACAAAAACTTGAGTTGTTGTTGATGTCCGATTAGGAATTAATAATATTCTTCTTCTTCCTAATATTTCTCTACGCACCGCAAATAAGTTCAAAAAATGTTATCTTCCTGCAGCAATCTCTTTTGAACAATCGGATATTTACTGTTAATTTTACTGTGTTTTAACTGAAATCCGACATTGAAACATTGGTAATCAGAGTTTGTTGTGGTGAATAATGCATAAATATTACACCGCTTAGAAAACAAGAAGAAAACTATAATATAGGAAGAAAACTATTCATTTTGCTTGTTTACTTTTTTTGATTTGACAATTTGTAAATTTGACATTAATCTTTGACCACAAAGATTGTTTTACCTCTTTGTTTGACCAAAGACTTGTTTAAAGAGTTTGTTTGACTTTCTTTTTGTTTGTGAAAACGTTTCGTTTCACAATTGCGTGCCAACTTCTTTCTCGTTTATACTGCTAAAAAAAGCAATTATAGTTTCTTTGTCGCCGTAATTACATATATCGTTATTTAAAAATGTAAAAGTAGTAAATAAACGACATTGTGAAAGAAATTGACATACATAACATTCATATTCAATCTCAATCTAACGCGGATCAATAAAACGAAACGCAAGTACCGTTTCGTTATTGCAAGTCAGCTTTTGTTGGAAAATGGTGGGTCTAATTTAAAGAAATGAAAATTATTTTATTTTGCAATGTCAGCAAGTTTATAACTTCGCACACGAGTACAACTAAAAATCACCGATTTTTTAATATATAACTCATATGTCTACACGACAAATATTTTGGCCGGTCAAAAATGGACATTGTCCTTTAGGGTTGTATGTATTTTTTGACGCCACATTATAAAAAAATAAGAACAAAAGAATTTGACCAAAAATTAAAAAAAAAATGTTTGGTGGGAACAACCCCTAACACTTAGGGGTATGAAAAATAGCTAGTAGCCGATTCTCAGACCTACTGAATATGCATATAAAATTTGGTCAAAATCAGTAAAGCCGTTTCGGCGGAGTAAGGAAACAAACACTGTGACACGAGAATTTTATATATAAGACGAGACTTTTATATGTAAGATAATGACGAGAAGAATGCAACTCTTTTGGCATAAAACAATCAGTGTACTAACAGAAATCAATACACACAAAACGTGCCCAAACGTTCTCTACACCAATTATTGATTTACGCGGGCGCGCTGTAATTTTTTGTCTCATTATTCTCTTTTTGATCTTGTAGGTAGTCAAAAAGAGACGGGAAGAATATGAAAAGAAGAAAATCTCGCGCAGTTCAGAAGAAAATCCTGGTGAGTGTTAAAATAGTGATCATCGCACAATACCTAATCAGACACCATCGTCCTAAATATACATTATATAGCTACAGTACTCTGCAAACCACCTAACCTAACTGACTGCTTAGTAGACTGCCTTCTACGATAGCTCAAAGTTCGGTAGGTAGTGAAGAGAATCTGAGTTCAATAAATGATCCATAGACCGATAAAGATTTAGAAATCATTGAGACGCTCTAACCCACTAGCAGTTAGACAAGCTTAAAAACAAAAAGCCAAAACTTAGCCAACGTGGTGGATTAAGGCCTTCATTCTGTCCTTGTGATATATTAGATAGCCCCAATCCCAACAAGGGAAAATTAAAAAGGGCTTTTGAAGGGAACACTTCTTTTGGCTCACCACGCACAGATTACTGCAATTACTAATTTAATACAATTTCATGTTTTCAAAAAGCTCCATAAATAGGTAGGTAAATAGATTTATCCACGGTAAGTAATTCGGTTTGCATAAATCACAGCTTGTTAGTGTTTGGGTAAATATCTAGGTAAATAAATCAATCGACAAACTTATAAAACGATACACGTTTCAAATTAACACTTATTATGTATGTGATGAAGAACTTGTAAGAAGACATATCAAATAAAATGTAAAAAATATGTAGGTAGTTGTAATAAAATTATATGCAAATTTAGTTTCAACATCATCAAAATCAACAGCCCACTAAACGTTCCGACTGCTGGGACACGGGGCCTTCTCTTAGAGAATTAAGGCCATAATCCACCACGCTGGCCCAGTGCGGGTTGGTGGATAATATAATTAGTTTAATGTTCGCAAATTAATAAATAAATATGAACTGATGTGATCAGAAGTCCGCTAGTTTGCACATTCATTGCACACATGATAATGATTACAATTTTCGATAGATGGCGTAGCAACGCGCGCGCGTTCAGCTAGTGATTATAATAAAATTGCACTAATGCAAACATACAATGCTGTGCAGATGGAGTATAATAAGCCAAAAATTTTACCAGGAAGAAAACGATCAATACTCATAAAAAGTAACTTAAGCTGAATAAGTAACTTAAGCTTGACCACTAAATGCTCACAACTAGGACTCGGGGCCTTCTCTCGCAAGGAGAGAGTCAAGGACATAATGCACCACGTTGGCCCATGACAGGTTGATGGATGACGTATGACCTCGAAAGATTCTAGAAATGTCAGTTTCGTCACGAAGTTTTCAGTTGCCGTTTTTTGTAATTAGCAGCATAACTTCGTAAAGGCTGAAGTATCCTTCCAAAGGATTCGAACCAGGGACTCCGGATCGGCAGTTGTCGTTCTCCCGACTAGACGAGCCGTAACTTAATAAACCCGCCGTAACTTTTAGACTAGCTGTAACTTCTAGACCAGACCTAACTTACTGTACCAGCTTGCTAGCCTGAGCGTCTACTCTCTTTCCACGAAAACGTAACTTCGAAATAAACTCACGATTTTCCAACTCCGATTCTACTTCGATCCGTCGTTTAAATCTGCTAAGCCTACTTTAATTAAAGTATGCTTAGAATAATTAAACGTCAAGCAATGTTGTATTGGACGAAACGAAGTAGAACGAGAGCAGGAAAGTCTCGAGTTTTTTTTCGAAATTACGTTTTTGTAGACATAGAGTACACGTCCTGATCTTGATCAGGCCGTGCCTTTATTAACAAAACTAAAATACAACGACAACTACACTATACTAGGTATAATATACGTAACGAACTACTTACAATAAGTACATCTGAATTATCCATAGACCAATGAAGATCTAAAGATAATCCAGACGATCAAGCTCACTTGGTCCACCTCCGCCAGTTTGAAGCGTGCTCAGCATACTGGCGGCATTACCACACTGAGTGAAAATTCTTATCAGTTGGGCCAAATAAACGCGAATAATAACAAAATACATTGAACATCCGTTTTTTTTCTTGATTTTATTATCAAAGTTGTTCAATTGTTCATTTTGAAAAGTGCGACTTGGTGGTTACTAGTATAATACCCGTTCTGTGCAACCGTGTTTGTTTAAACAATAATCACCTTTTTGGTAAAACTACTAACACGCCTTTTTTGATACCTATGGCAGTTGGTTTTAAAAGTCCTCTTTGCCTACTGGCCAATAGCACGACTTAGCAAAGTAGTATATAGTCATACGGAATTTACAAATTAGTTAACTGATCAAATAAATACATACAATACACGACTGGCCTCGTGGCTTAGTAGGCAGTAGCTCTGCCTGCGAAGCTGAGGGTCGTGGGTTCGATTCCCACCCAGTGCAAATATTTGTGTGATGAACTCAAATGTTTGCACTGTGTCTGGGTGTTTCTATGTATAATTAGTATGTATTTAAAACTATATAAGTATTATATCAGCTATTTGGCCGCCATCACACAAGCTTTGCTTAGTTTGGGGTCTGATGGTGATGTGTGTGAATTGTACACCAATATTTATTATTTATTTATTTATTATTTAATAAATGTTAACTGATCTATTCGATCACTTTGTACAAAGTAAAGTTAGTAGCTGGTAGGTAGTAAAAACTCATTGAAGTCAACTCTTCTAGGTTCCTCAAAAGGCTTCTACTGCCTACTAGCCACTAACTAGCATAATAGTAGTCTAACACGTATTTAACTGACCTATTTAATTCCTTTAGATTAATCAAACCTTTTCAAATGTTACGGGGCCAATGGGAGTCGGGCTTAGAAAATCTTTAATGGCTACTTAGGGGGCGTCCATAAATTACGTGAGGTGTTTAAGGGGGGGAGGGGGTAGAGTCAAATCTCATCTTATCTTACGTTGGAGGGAGGGGGAGTCTCGGCAAATATCACGCAATTTATTTTCCTTGAAACCAAAAAAATAATACTATTTTGGTCCATTTAATCCAGATTGTGCGACGTCGCGACGTCACACAAAAAAAAATTAACTACTCAACAACGAAACCATATTTTATGTAAACGACAATGTACTAATTGATATCTCTCCTATCTCTCAGGCATCAAAATAAACTAATTATTGAGTATTTTTATTTGTTTCATATGTTCAGACTCAGACTTTGAAAACCATTTTGTGGGTCGAGAAACAAAAAAATAAATGAATACCTACTCAAATAGAACACAAAGAATAAAATAATCTAACGTGTTTAAAGAAACCCACATCTTCAAAAATCTCACGTGAGTTTGGGGGATGGGGGAGGGGGTTGAATAAAATCTCACGACATCTCACCAGAGGGGGAGGGAGGGACAGAAAATTAAAAAAAGACCTCACGTAATTTATGGACGCCCCCTTAGTAATATTGTACTTCAGCAGAGTAGTCCAACACATAATTTTAACTAACCTACTCTCTATTCGGTTACTTTGACTTTGACTACTTTACTTTGTATTAAGCAAACTTTTTTGAATGTTATGAGAGTCGGCCTCGGAAAGTCTCTACGGCCGACCGGCCACTAACACATTTTAGCAAAGTACCTAGTCTATCTCGTAATTAAAATAACTATCGAAATTTTAACTGACCTATTAGATTCCTTTGTGTTAAGCAAACATTTTCAAGTTCATTAAAAATCACGTTTCTGAATGATAAAACAGAGGTCCGTGACCACCGTGTGTTATGTCATGCCCGTTCACATTACCCGTCTGGCGTAAACCTGTAACCACAGAAATTTAAATAATAAACTTATTTTAGTATTAAAATTAACGTGGTTGTTACACATATTGATTGGGTAAACGGGTAACTCATCCTTTTTCTGAAAAAGGCCGCCGGACGCGGCCGAAACTCGAGTCGGATTGACCGACCTCATTACACGTTTACCCAATCAAAAATAAACTTATTGTTTAGATTTCTGTACCAGTAACAAAATCAGTCTTATTTTTATATTAAACAAGCAGCACCACGGTTTCGCCCACATAGATCCGTATCCGTCGATGTTCCGGTGAAAAATAGATCATAGTCCGGAATAGCTTATGTGCTATTCTAGACTATAATTTAACTTTTAAGTTTCAGCCCTATCCGTTCCGAAGACGTTCTGACGTGATTGAGCAAAAAATATCGAAACTAATCCATCACATACATGCGAAAATTAGTAGGATTTCCAAGTATGACCCAAAGAGTGACGTCAATAGCATGTGAACAAGAATGGTCAGACTCCAGAACCTTCTTACCTTTAGAATGAATGTGGAGCTGTTGAATTATTAACTAAGAATAATTTCGTCATTTTCACCTTCGTTTCCGTCACGTTTGGTAATGTGAACGTTCGCCAAATAGGTAATCCAGTTTGTCTCAAATGTTTGTTTACGTGTTACGTAGAGTAAAGTTCCTTGACGACATACGACACGGCGGGCGTGCCGCATGTCGAACTAATTTATGCGAGCAAATATGTACTACATCTTAATGTTGTGTGTTTATTCTAAACACTAGATGATCTTTTTTTCAACATTCCACGATTTCTACTTTAAAAACCTATTTAAGGATGTTCTTGAAAAGTTTGCGTTAGCAATCAAGCTTCGGTGATTTTTTTTTCAGATACTTATTGAAATTGTTTTTTTTTTCTAAAGATACTAAGTACAGTCACTGCATACTCTGTAAATATTGGCATGATTCTAAACTCTTATCTGTATTTTACTACACTGCCTCATCTAAACAACTAGCTAAGGTGTGGTGCTTCACCAGGCGCACTTTGCAAGGAGTCGTACCATTGCAAAACTGATTTTATTTTATGTTTAGTCCGCTTGAACGCAAAATAATTACAACACAACACAAAATATTGCCTGTTCATCAAAGGGTTTTGATGAACAGGCAATATTTTTGTACAGGCAACATACCCATGTGTATCTCTCGCACATTATGTGTGATGTGTTAAGTTACGGCTGGTCTAGTCAGAACGGCGCCTGGCGATCCGGAGACCCCAGGTTCAAACCCCACATGCACCACTGTCTTTTCGAAGTCATGTGGGTAATGCCGCTAACTTAAAACGGTGAAGGAAAACATTGTGAGGAAACCGACATGTACCTAGACTCTTTCGAAGTAATTTGTCATCCACCAACCCGCACTGGGCCAGCGTGGTGGATTATGGCCTTAATTCTCTCCTTGCGAGAAAAGGCCCCGAATCCCAGAAGTGGGAACATTTAGTGGGCTGTTGATGTTGGTGATGTTATGTGTGGGTATGTGTGTTGCTAAGCACTGGCTTGCTACAATCACGTTAGTTTTCCAACAATCATTTTGTCTGTAAAGGTAAACTGCGAGCAGTTCTGGACCTACTGTTCGGGCGCGAGATCGAATTCACGGACGAGCAGTTACGAGAGCACATTGACTCCATCACGATCGCCGGTAACGACACCACTGCGCTCGTCATCGCTTATACACTGGTGCTGCTGGGAAACCATCCAGATGCGCAGGAGAGGGCGTTCCAAGAGTTAGTATTGTCAATTTGACGGATTATTTATGTAGGACCTACAGTCATCAAGAAATAATATTATTCGCATTCAAAAGTTAAAAATGCCCTGTTAATTCTACCCTCATACTAAACTTAACCAATTGTCAAAGTTCAAACGAACTGACGGTCTCCCTTTTAGTTTTCTAACAGTAATTAATGTGGTACATTAATAAGTTTTATCATTTTAGGCAGAGCACAATATTCGGTAACTCGAAACGAGGTGCCACGAAAGAAGATTTACTGCAGATGCATTTTCTAGAAAGAGTCATCAAGGAGAGTATGAGGCTCTATACCGTTGTTCCCATTATCGCGCGAAATATCGAAAGAGACACGTATCTACGTAAGTTATATTTCTATGTATTTCTTCTCCAACTCCGATATTCTATTTTTTGTAGGGGAAATGCATTTAAGCATTGTTCGTCGTGCAATAAAACGGAGGGGTATGTAAGGGTCGACACCACTTAAGAATGATGTCTCTACCGACTACAACCCCTACAAGTCACTTCAGCCGTGGCTTGGCAAGTTCCGGAACAGCTCTGGCATTCAATCGCGACCCAGCCACTGCCACCATCGGGCTCGCCTCGCGGGTTGATGATCTAAAATCTAACACCACCCTCTTCTTTACCAAAATAATAAATAAAATTCGGAATCGTTCCCCTTCAGACACTAAAATTTGTAAGAATAGTTTTTCTAACATTATTTTGAACGATGGCTTAATTTGTAGAGTGACCTTTCTCTCAAATGTGTCACCAGCGAAATGCGGAGTGACTCTACCAGCCGGCTCGGGAGCAGTGGTCGGCGCCTTTGCGGTGCACCGGTCTAAAGCAGTCTGGGGCCCCGATGTGGACGAGTTCGATCCTGACCGATTTTTGCCTGAAAGATCCGTCAACAGACATCCGGCGGCTTTCTTACCATTCAGTTATGGCTCTAGAAATTGCATAGGTAAGATTACATAATCAAACTACTGTGCTTACTACTAGGAGATCGCGTCAACTCTCAGATTTCATCCAATCCCTGATGATTGATCATCAGTTTGATTCACAGAAATCTAAATAATAAGGTAAATTATTTTGATTTCTGTGGTTTGATTAGTTTGAACTAACTCCAATTGATTTGAATAGTAAAGTACGATATCACAGCTATATTTATGTACGCTATTGCCAATACTCTGATACGGAATTCGAGAGCTAATATTTTACTTTATTATGACGCATATAACGCACTCGTACTGTTAATGTAAAAGAATACCTACTTTTAAAAGAATACAATTTTTCACGGAAACATTAGAACTCTCAGGTCATAATTTTTTTTCTTTGTCGCGTATTGGTCTGATGGTAAGCGACGGTGTGGTCAAAGATGATGCACGTTGACCTAGAAAGTACCTATTCACTCTGTATATAATATTTTAGGAGACTCATCACGATTTAAAAAATGATTAAATTGTACTTTTCAGGTCGCAACTTTGGTATGTTGATAATGAAGAGCATTCTATCGTCTGTTGTGAGAGGATACAAAATAGAAGCAGATAACATCGGCCCTCTAAAGATAGAAATGTTACTGTTCCCTATCAGAGGTCACCAAATAAGAGTGCGCAGGAGACAAGAAGTTTGAACAACGATATAGAACTAATGTGTGCCATAGATCGTGGTTCTGTTCAGCTTACGAAAGAAAAAGAAAGCCCTTAAATAGCGGGTGAAACCGCGGGCACAGCTAGTTAAAAAAAAAAAAAAATGTCTCTTCGCTATCTCTATACATTTTATGTCATATAGTCGTCACATTTCAGACATGGCCATCTCCATACAACTTAAGTATATTTTAGGATTTGTTATCAAATTATTGATTGTAATCAAATAAGTACCTAGACTAGAATTGAATAATTTATGTAACTATTACTGGTAAAAATATTACTGATTGGATTACTTTAGTACCTAATAAATATAAAACACTACAGAATGCATACAATTTAATCATCAATAGTAATTTGTATGCGTTTCTGTGTTTTAAATTATCATGGAGTTGCCTAAGTTAAAACTTAAGCTCAATGTTATATCTTTGAGTTTCTATACCGATTTGACTTTGCTAATATCTTGATAACGGCGGTAATTCTCTTAAATTAATATGTTGTTACCATTTATGATCTGATTGATATGATGATATGATGAAATATTATTTATGAGATGTTAGTAAAGTTTAAAATTAGTTGGATCATAAATCATATCTAGTATTGATAAATGTATCGATACTGCTAATGAGTCGCAATGTCAGTCATCGTATATGTAGTATTGTTTTCGAATTCTATTCGAGCTGTGAGTTTTTTTAATGTTCTGATATTGTATAGCATAGTAAGTATTTGTATTTGTGTTATATATAATATATTCAATTACGTGATTCTTATAAATAGTACCTAGTATGAGCATGTATGTAGCTTTAGCAAATTAAGCAAGGTGGGTGGACCATGGTACCCCACGGGCACCGTAATGAATAAACAGTTTTTATTCGTAAATTTACCTGATAAATGAAAGAAACAAATTATAAAGTAAAACCGTGTTTTATTGTGTAGCGCATAATATACTTTTTTTATTCTAGATGTAATTACTATTTAAAAATCATAAGTTTCCATTTGGCCTTACAAGGAACAGGACTCCAAACAAGACCAATATTGTAAATCAGTCGTTGAATTTCAAACTTTAGTTTTTACACTCTAAATGTTGGCTTTTTTATTATCTAGAACTAGGTTAAGAGCTCTTTCATTTAAACGAAGCATTGAATGCTTGATATATTATTAGGCATAATCATCTTTAAAAAACTTCATCATCGTCTAAAGGCCGATTTACATCAGACAAGCGAATGCTCATTCTATCCCCACTGTATCAAATTCATTTGGTGTAAACAAACGAAGAGCATTCATTCGTTATTTTGTTTGCGTTCGCAAAGATTCTATGGAATATATAATATGGAAAACGCTAAGAACGATCTTTCGTTTACACTAAAAGATCGAGAAAGAATACTCTTGTTCCAGCTCTAGCTCTATGTTCGTTCAGTTTAAATCGGCCTTAAGACTACAGGTATTCACTGGAATTATTCAAAAATTTAATCAATAGGGTTTGTATTGATGTTAGATAAGCTGTCAATGCGTTTTAATGCAATTATAAAAAAAAATACATACACGGCCTGCTTATGGGTCCGTTCTTTGTAAGGCCAAAATGTTCCTAAGAATGCAAAGAATGAATTAGCAATTATCACTTTTCACAATATAATCAAACACCAGATTATGAACAATAGTAATTTGTTGTACAATAGTACAAAGTTTCTTTTTAACCTCTTGTTGCTCAATTTTGATGACCGAGCAAGCGAAGGATTATATCCAGCAAGGGAATCAAAAGAGCATAGGTAAGGTGAAAAATCTTTGTACTAGAGTGCAACACGCAACTGTTCATCCCACCTTAGCGAGGAAATGACTAAATGGTGCTCATTACGAACAGTTTCAGTCAATTATGTTGGAGTCAAATAAACTTCTTCGTCGCCTTAATCATTTATTAGGCCCAATTTTCACGGCGCAGTTGCCAAATTTTGCAAAAAGTTGCCAAAAATTCAAAACTCACGACGCGGTTTACGTCCGCGGCGGCTGCGCGCGGTTCTTGCGCAGTAGAAACATGCGGTCTCGTGATTATTGAAACAAAACCGTCGCCCGCCGCGGTGCCGCGCCCGTGAGCGGGCGCGGTTGGAATCCGCTCCGTGAAAATTGGGCCTAATTTTCGGGTTTTCACTTGTTTTAAATTTTCCTGTTTTTACCTAAAGGTACAAGTTCGCGCTGAGACCGCGACGCGAGACCGCGACCGGAGACCGCGACAGGCACTTGACACTATAGAATTGTATGGACGCCAGTTCGCGCCGAGACCGCGACAGGAGACCGAGACTGGTCGCGGTCGCGGCGCGAACTGGCGCCCATACAATTCCATAGTGTCAAGTGCCTCTCTTGGTCTCCGGTCGCGGTCTCGCGTCGCGGTCGCGGCGCGAACTTGTACCTTAAGGTTTTAACTTTGGGTTTATTTAGCCATGGTTTTAACAATAACCACAAGACGTGAAAATATGGAGAGTTGACCGGTTGTAAAGAGTGTCATCTTTAGTGTTACGAGGGTCAAACTGAAAGTTCTTAGAAAATCAAAAACTGATTACATTAGCCAGTTATTAGTTTTATTATATCTTTTCAAAATATTGTCCATTCACGTCAATACACCGCTGCATGCGATGGAACCACTGGGAAAAGCACTTTGCCCACTCGTCCTTAGGGGTCTCTTCAATGGCATCGCGATACGCAGCCACCGCTTCTTCAGCATTCATAAACCGCTTTCCTTTAAGTTTTTCTTTAATTTTTGAAAATAAATAAAAATCACAAGGCGCGAGGTCGGAGCTATACGGCGGGTGACCCAGTAATTCAACGTTTGATGTCGCCAAATAGTCGATCGTTCGCTTGGCGGTGTGCGATGAGGCGTTGTCGTGGTGAAGGAGGATCCTACTGCGAGGTCGTTTCTCTCGAACTTTTTCCAAGACAAGTGGCAAACAATTGGTAGTGTACCATTCTGCAGAAACTGTTTTTTGATCCTCTAACACAATTGTTGCGAAATGACCTATCCTTCCAAAGAACGAGGCCACCATTTTTTTCCCCGCTCTTCGATCTCTCTTCACTTTAGTTGGCAACTCCTCGAAAGGAAACACCCACTGAGCAGATTGTGTTTTGGTTTCAGGATCATAACAGTAAATCCAGCTTTCGTCACCTGTTAGTATGTCGAACACAGCATTTGAGTCACCTCCGTTAAATCTTTCAATCATTTTACGGCACCAATCCACACGATGGAGTTTTTGAGCCTCAGTCAAATTATGAGGTATCCACCGGGCGCAAAGCTTCCTGACCGCTAAATGTTCGTGTAGGATTTTGTGCACTTGACTCATACCGATGCCTAAGCTTGTCCGAATCTGCTGATAGGTCACTCTTTTGTCAGTCTCTATCATACGCCGCACAACACAGATGTTATCTTCAGTCGTCGCCGTAGAAGGCCGTCCCTCACGTAAATCATCAGTGAGATTAGTGCGACCACGTTTAAACTCATTAAACCAGTTGTCAACAGTCGCACGAGATGGGGCTTCATCGTGAAAGGCTAATCGTAGTCTATCATAACTTTCTTGTTGACTTAAATGACATCGAAACTCATAAAAAATCATTGCACGAAAATTTTCTCGTGTTAAATTCATGTTGACGTGACACAGACAATTTTCAATTTGCCGCCAAATCGTAAAACAAATGACAAATGAATGAAGTATATACTCAGTAATATTGGCAAAGAGTTCTATTTTCAAATTATAGAATTATTTTTTTATTATATTGTTTATAAGTGGCCAGTTCTAAGAACTTTCAGTTTGACCCTCGTATTTGGTAGTGGTAGGACTCTTGGCAGAGTCCGCCTGAGGAAGGACTACACCTTTGCCAGTTATTCTACCGCCAAGCAGGAATGTGCAAACATTACTGTGTTCCGGTTTGAAGGGCAATGTTTCCAGAGAAATTACAGGGCTTATAGATATAACTACTTAGATGTCTGGGTGACGAGCGCAGTGCAGTGCTAGGTAATGATTTGGACTCTTCATGTTCCAATAGCTGCGTGTCACTGTGATATTATGTGGCACGCATGTTGCTTACTATCAGGCACATGTCCTGCTCGTGTCGCCACTCTTTATTAAAAAAAAAAGACTGACGGACAGTTAAGTCATAGTTAATTATTTTTTTAAATTATGAAACATTGCGAGATATTTACGACTAGTACACATCTAACGTTGCATTGACAATCCCATGCTCAAAAAGTTCGCCCTATATACAATGCCGCATGGTAAAACAACAAGAATGAATAAATACACATTGGTGGACATTTCACACACACCACCATCTAGGCCCAAACTAAGGTAAGCCTTGTACTATGGAAGCCAGATAGCAGCTGATATAATGCTTAAATATTTTTAATACAATACTTATTATACATAGCAAACACCCAGGCACAGTACAAATATTTGCATTCATCACACAAATGTTTGTACTGGGTGGGGATCGAACCCGCGTCCCACGGCTTTGCAGGCAGACTTACTACCAGGCCAGCCAAAGAAGAAAGTAATTATTATTTATTTTTGGTGTGTGAAATAACTTTGTAAATATCCCGTAATATATGAGCGTAACATAATGTTAAGCTCAAGTTTGTTCGTCTTATTTGTTTGAATCTTGAGGAGTGTCAGTCGGATTGGAAATAACATTTAAAACCGACGCGTGAAGTACAGTGAATTAGTAAAAGTTATATCGTAGTAAAAAGCAACAAGTGACAAATTAAAATAATTTTTGATTAAGTAGATTGAAGTTTTTTTTATACACCGTCATTTTTTTTACTAGCAAAACTTTAACAGCCTTATCTACTGCCGTTACTGAATACAACAAGCTGAAAAACAACTGAAAGTCTGATGTAAAAAGATGAATCTCCCAACTGTGACTCCCGCCTACCCTCAAGATACTTAAAAACACAAATGTATTTCTTGCACACACACTTGAATTTCTTTGGTTACATTTATCTATTCTATGATTAGGTACGTCTAGATCGCAGTTAAGGTTAGTTGACGTTGGTGTGCGCGGTAAAAATACTGATGAAACGTTACAGGTGTAGTGATCTTTTTATTGTGAGTGAAATAAAACGCCAAACCCGGGACATTTGATTCATAAGGAAAAGATAATAACAGCTAGAATGTGCTGGTGAACACGGTAGTGTCGGCGGTGGCGAGCGACAACGTGGTCCGTGGCGTGGCGTGGAAATTGATGTCTAGATCAGCCCTGGATCTTCCATATTTTTTAGGCGGGACAAAAACTGAAAAATGCCGCACCCATCACCCACTCATCTTTTATTTTTACCTAAATCATCTTTATAATTTCAGCTATTAAATATTATAATTATTTATTCAATTTTGATTTTAATAATTATATGTGTAATATTATAGTTGTGTTTAATAATTCTGTAAAAAGTCTTTAATTTCTTTAGTACAAAAGATTGACATTTCGACATAAGCGTTCTGGAAATAATCCCTAGCATTGCTGGATTTTTCTTTGAGAGGGGGAATTAATTTACGCATGAAGACCATGCAGGGAGATACCGGGGTATGACGCACTCGACACCACGGACGGACATAGTGCCCCTTCTGACTGAAACTCCCACAGGTTTCTGTAGCTGTGGGTTAGCAGCAGAGACGCGGGAACGCTCTCACATTCAACTGCGACCCTGCCAGTCACTGCCTCACGGGGAGCGTCCGTACACATGCATTTAGCTCCAACAACGCTCCGGAATTAATAAATATTGGTGGACAGTTTACACACAATACTATCTGACCCCAAACTAAAGCAAAGCTTGGGCTATGGGAGACAGATAGCTGATATCTCTCTCACGCACGCTGCTAGTGATTGCCGCGGTTCCACCTCTGTGGTTACATCGCTGCCCTTGTCCTTCCACTGAGCACTCTGCTAATCTGAGTGCTAGTGGAGGACCCTCATCTAGAAGACTTATGACTTCTACTTGGCCGATTAGAGTATCAGCTAAGTAACCTACCTACCCAAGTCTTAAATCTTAAAGCCCTTTTCCCCTGCCTCTACACACACTGCTCAAAAGGGAGTAGAGCGCGAGTAGAAGCTCTCTTCCCCCGGCCGGGATTATCACGCTACAAGAGGCCACCGAGGCAAATTGTTGTAAAACAATATACTTTTTCAATCAGTTCAAACAGGTTAATAGCTTCTTGGCATGATGAGGCATAATGAACACCTACAAGATTTAAGGAGCCAAGCATGGCACGAACTCAGGCTGCTCATTCCTTTCTGTATTCTTTTGTGGATGCCGGTTATATTGGACCCATTACCATAAGATTGGCCATGACATAATCCAATATCTAAATTATCAATTCTTAAAAATTTGTTGACAAATGTTCTATACAGACCCACAGCTACCTGTTTCGTTGCAAGCGTGCAATACCGATTGTGCCGCCCTACGACTTCAATTGCCGTAAGACGTATTCAACCTTCGGGGTTCGGCACCACCGTTGAAAGGAGATAATTTTATCGCCCCCATAGAAGTCATCAGAGTTTTAAGGAGTCTTAAGGTGAAAAAGACACTTTCTTTCCTTCTTTCCTAAGTACATTTTCCGAACCGGAAATTTTTCCTCAATATGGAACACTTGCAAGGTAAATAGCACTACCAGAACCTATCAAAGATAGACGACAGTCGGCCAGTTACCACCGCATCACACTCCTGCGTAACCTGGCTAAGCAGGTTGAGTGGCGGCTGCTGCTAAGAAGTAGTAGCTAAGAGTAGGACAGCACTCCACAACTCCCTAGTTAGCGAGAGTAATACTACCACTAGAATAATGGAACCAATTCGGAGAAATATATTTTGAAGTATGTATGCCCCGCGTAGGCATACATACTTTAAAATACGCTCCAGCTCGCCTGCTGCAATCGTACATCGCAGCAGCAAACTTGCTAGAAAGACGGTACAGAACTAGAGCCGCCGTAAACGGGCGTGCAAAGAGTACACATCACACGGGCGGCACGCTCCAGGGGGTGCCAAATTGAGTGCCTCACTGTGTAAATCAAGTCATTGTCATAATATCCGATATGTATTCATGCAGCACGTCTCACTCCATGCCCGGTCACGTGGTTTGTGTGCTATACCCCTGGATATCGGTCGAGTTAATATGGTCACGGACAATGACAGTGAAATTTCTATATTTGTACCATAATAATTTATTATGTGGTCAAAGTTAAGTCAAGGTTTCTGAGATGCCCATTTGTCTATAAAGTGTGAATGTTGGCGCCCTCTGGCAAATTTGGGCTCAGGCCCCGGCTTGCAACCTAGTTCCCAGGCTGTTCTAGATGCTCGTCGTGATAATCGCTGACGTCACGTGAATCGTCCACTCCACACGTCAGGAACTTGTTGTAGAGATTGAGATCCACGAAGCCGACGCCGCAAGGCCGGTCCACCAGCCGCGATACCATCATGCCACGCGCGTAGCCCTCGCATTCGATCACAGAGCCCACATCGTCCTGCACATACCATATACCAGCCTTGTAGAAGTAAACTAAACTTTAAGTGATTTTTGATGGGTTTCAAATCTACCCCACGTTTATTCGCAGTACATATTACACATTTTAAAATAGTAAACAGGTTGCTCACGCTTCATATTTATGATAAACAGTTCTCCTTCTTTATTGTGTTACAATGAAACGGAGTTATTACGGCAATATAGGTATATAATATTTATATTGCCGTAATAACTCCGTATATATCGATATGATCGATGTGGTTGAAGTTCCAACCGCATTTAGCAGCTTTTTTCAATGAGACTGCGCGCTCATGACTGTCTTGCTTTTGGCACAGCTAGAGTTAAATCAGTATCAGCGACTACAATGCACACGAGTACCCCGTTGACTAATAAAAAAGATTTTTGATCACTTAACGCTACTTCGAGGTTACTCAAATGACAAATAATTTTTAGTTATTTCGCAAATATTGTGGTCGAAATTCGTTTTTTTTTTTTCAATTACTTAATATTTTTAAAACGTGTAGTAGTATCAAGAAGCATAAACCATCGTCTTTGTGACGACTAAATTTAAACAAACTTTCGCCAATCAATGTCACAGGGGCGGTATAGGGCTGGCATGGGGATTTAAAAAACAACTGATATAGTTCTCCGTATTCTGTCTTTATCACACTAGGATGATTTGAAAATTCTAGTGATTCTCCTATAAATGGTTGTGTCTAAATAGGACCATGCCTACCATAGCCTATCTTATCAGATTTCTGTCGTAGAACGGAGGTCTCAACGTAGCTCAACAAATTACTAAACTGAAGTGGTAGTAGACCGTTCAAAAACGAGTTATAAGATGGATACTGAATTAAGCTAATGTAGGGCATTTTACCTAGGTGGAGGGACGACCTGCTAAATATTTCCAGGAAAAACAGAATCTATGATGACTGCCTGAGCTTATAGCTTATTGATTAGCAGTGAATATACTGGCTCTATGTTCAGCATAGGTACTTACTTCCCGATCATCAAAATTCTAAGGCACTTCCAGCAGACATATGTAGACGCTTCAAATTTAGAATATAAGTAGTGTTTAGTGTATGAATCAAGGAGAAACTGAAATATTTTTCAATTTAGGTCCCATTTTCTAGATACAGTAACTGCATAAATAACTTTGTAATCCCATATAAATATGTAATATTACAAAGTTATTATATTATTACATTTAGAGTTGTATTTAATATAATGGAATAATATGTGAGTAATAAGGATAAGTAGGACTATGTACACAAAGAGATGAGATCCCATAAAAAACAACAATCCTTGTCTAAAAAACCAAGTATCGCCAGTTGTTCTACCGTAAAAACTAGCGAGATCCAGGTCAAGTTGGCTATTAATTTATTCAGTCCCTACTAAAAGGACCATCTGTCTTAAGTTGTTACGCAAGCCAAGTTCAAGTAAATAAACTGGCCAGCCGCAACATTCTCATCCGCGGGTTTCAATTGATTACCTACTAAAACAGTAATTAAAAAACCCTGTGTTCGATGGCTAGTTTCTACATAACCATAATGTATAGCCTATAGATAACGTAGCATAGTGTTTAAACACATAACCATATATAGCATAAAGATAACTTAGCATAATGTTTAAAGGTACACGTTGAGAAAAGCAGACGGTGCACCTAAGAAATATGGAGCACTTTTTTGACTCCGGGTGGGGTCCCGCCAGAAACTCTGCGGTCAGCTCTGTGTGTCGCTTCTCCATACTCGGCCTGCTCGCTCCACTCAGGACCTTCTCTGAGCTTCTGGCATTTTTTATATTCACTCTAAGGGTAGTAGCGACGAGACTAGGTGGAGTGTGGTGAGACTAGAGGAGAGTGGTGAAGTGGTAAAAATGCCTAAGGACGTCTCATCAATAGTGAAATTGAATCTAGTACAATAGATTGTTATGCTTAAAACACATTACGCCATAAAACGATTTGCAAAAGTTACATTATGACACTATATTTATGCTACAATCATTATGACAAAGTAAAAGAAAATAAGTTATCAATTTTAAATGGCTCCCGTTTTTTAGTTGTTTGAGGGCCATCCTAATCTCATACAGGGTTACTTTCGGGATATTTTATGTAATGCGCAATTACCGTTTTTATGTTACGTTACGAACTAAATGCGATTTATGAACCTTTTCAATATTAGAACTTGATTGACGAAGCTAAGAGTTTTGTGGCTAATTTAGTAAAAATTATTGTAAATGATAAACATACCAACCGTAGGCCGAAATAGTTTGTGGGATAATGTAGTAGGGTACTACTATACAATTCAATTTAATATAAAAGCATTTATTGCCACCAACCACAATATACAGTTAAAAAATAACACATAAAACGTCAACAAATCAAGAGAACAAAAGGCTATATACAGCTAAGAGTGATCTCTTCTATATATTGATTGCTTGAAAATTCTCTATTGTTCATGTCGTTTAATGATAGCCAGATAGCCTTTTGATTCTTAAGGAAAAGATAATAATAGCTAGAATGCGTTGGTGGACGCGGTAGTGTCGGCTGTAGCGAACGACAGCGTGGTCCGTGGCGAGAAATTAATCTCTAGATGCTCGTCGAAATCGATGACGTCACGTGAATCGTCCACGCCGCACGTCAGGAACTTGTTGTACTGATTGAGATCCACGAAGCCGACGCCGCAAGGCCGGTCCACCAGCCGCGAGACCATCATGCCACGCGCGTAGCCCTCGCATTCGATCACAGAGCCCACGTCGTCCTGCGCATATCATATACCAGCCTTTTAGCAGTTAGAAGTAACCTAAACTTAATTAAACTTTAAGTGATTTTTGATGGCTTTTAAATTTAAGTACCTGGGTGACCTAGATTTGCTCGGTTTAAACACTAAATATACTTAGATACTAACAGATAAAAGGCTCCAAGTAATAGGTTTTCTCAAAAAAAATAAGGAACATGAAAATAAGAGAAGCCGCCTGGTTTCGAATCCGGATCTACCAATCCGTGTCCCCCGTCTTACCGCCTGAGCTATTATACTGTCGCGCCACGTCGCGTCACGACAGTTTACAATGTGTAAAAATTAATGCTTATTTCGATTAAAAATTTCCGGAGCTTATGGCAAATCTAAAATTGTTTATAAAAATAAACATTTATTTTTATTATTCAAGTTTAAGGGGTTGCCATGGATGGTTTGGATTCACAGCCCGGCAGATGGCGCTGCAGTTGGTATCTAGGTTATTATCCGAGCGAAGCTGGAACGGGCCGCTAGTAGCTAGCTATATATACAAGAATTGCTCGTTTAAAGGTAGGTATACGATAAAGGTATAAGATAGTAGTTTAGTATACACATTTTTAAATAGATAGTAAACGGGTTGCTCACGCTTCATATTTATTTGTGTTACAATGAAACGGAGTTATTACAGCAACCGACATGATCGATGTGTCTGGAGTTCCAACCGCATTTATTAGCTTTTTTCAACGGGACTACGCACGCATGACTAAAATATGACCGAGATCCCGGGATCCCGAGATCCGGGATCCTCTCGAATCCTCTAACCCCCACACATGTTCCAAAGGTAAAATTGCGTTCTCAAACAAACGCTATATTAGGTCCTAAAATTGTAACATTTCAATGGACTTGTAGTTGAATGAGGTAAGTTTATGAAAGTTCAACTAACTAGAATTTATGTTTTAAATATTTAATTTTTATTCTTTACACAGACTATATGTAGAACCTGTTGAGACCACTAACTTACACAGTCACATCTCCTGCGGCGTGGGCGGACTCATATGCCACTCGCTCGTGTTCCTCCGAGACAAGAAGACCGACTGCTAGGCCATGCATTATACTTTTGAAGGAGTACCGACTTCGGTTGCAACATTGTATGGGTCATTTTGAAATTGGAACTAAGTTCTAAGATTTGCACCAATATCTTTAAAAAATGTATTGTATCCGCTTGATACACTTTGGGAACTATGTATTACACCGAATGACGAAAATCCACAAAATTAACTTTGCGGTCGGGTTTTTGGCATGTTTTTTTTTTTGTTATTTTTATTTAGGAAGGTATATCCATTAATTTGGTTTTGATGGTGTCTGCTTGAACCAGTCTTTATTTTGAGATAAACCACGCTAAAATTAAAGTTCGTTTATTTATTAAGAAAAATCGAAAAAGAAAAATACAAATGTTTGGCAGGAAAATGATACCGAAGTATTGAAAATTAAAAAAAAAACAATTGTTGCTATCCAGTGCAGTTTTTTTGGATTTTTTCGTGTTTGTTATATCGTACTCAATTAATTTAAAATATTATCCAATTACTAAGTGTTCCTTATAATTTAAATTAAATTTTATAGCTCTAGAACACTTGAGAACTCGAAAACATCCGACACAAGTGTCAAAATTGTTAGTTTACATTTCAAGCAAATTATTTTAAACAAACGATACTGCCAAAAGCATCTTGAGAATAATGGGGTTAAACAGGTACAAGCAACGTTGCACTTCATAGGCCGAAGTGCAAACAAACGCACTTAGGTGAACACACCTGACACCCGTTTTCCCGCCAAAATTGTAAAAATGAGTCGCCGAAAGTGAAGCAAGCGGGTATCAACAAGCACAGACCATCGTCGTTGTGAAGATTAAATTTAAACAAACATTCGCCCATCAATGCCAGCAAATACCAGCCCTATACAGCCCCTAGGGTATGGAGATTTTTTCAAAATTCTGAAATACCTCTTCGTCCTCGTGTCTTTATCACCCTGGGATGATTTGAAACTTCTAGTGTATCCTATAAATGTTTGTATCCAAATAGGTTCCTGCCTACCAATAGCCTATCAATAGCCTGCCTACCATTTCTGACGTAGAACGGAGGTCTCAACGTAACTCAAAAAAATACTAAACTGAAGTGGTAGAAGACCGTTCAAATTGGCGAAGAATATAATTTTAGACGCTGGGGTAAACGAGTTATAAAGTGGATACTGCATTTAAGCTAATGTAGGGCATTTTTAGCTAGGCGAAGGGATGACCTGCAAAATATTTCCAGGAGAAACTGAATCGATGAACGATTGAGCTTAGCAGTGAATACTACTTGGTCTATGTAGTCAGCAGTAGACGATAGCACGATGAAGATTGCAAAAAAATGTTTCTAAGTTAGCTGGTTACGTTTTTTGCTGGTTGGTTTTATTTACTATGATGGGGGTTCAAACTTGATCGCCATCTCGCTTGATGTTAATTAACGATATGGTCTACGATGGAGCGAGCACATCCAGAAGAAACAGATTCACTCACAATTTGAAGGCACCAAGATTGTAACCATCGAGTAAACGTATCAGGCAACATATTCCACAGCCTAGACGGTCTTATCACAAAAATGGAGTCAAATCGCCTAGTTTGAGTTTTTGGAACGTCATCCATGAAACGATGTCGCTATTTCGAGTAACGAGCATTCCGAGATTTTTCAGCACCTTTTTCCGGGTACATCTGATATAGGTAAATATATTTTTCGTCGTGATCATGGTCCAACTATTGGACGTCTGTTTGCTTTACACATCATTATTTTATTAGCGTTTAGGCTAGGGTTATACAAAACTTTTGTACTCAGCCTACATTACAAGTTCCATACATTTCGCCGATACATCTTCCAGAGACACATAGTATTCGCAAAACCTCAACTACGTCTAGTAAATATAAATACAATAAAGTGGCCAAGTGCGAGTTGGACTCGCCCATGAAGGGTTCCGTTGCAGCATGTAACATAATATACATAGTACACATAGTTCTTGTAGTTCGTTGTAACTTTGATCGAAGTTTCAATAATAGTGTATTTATGACGTACTAAAACAAAACTACTCATCAGATCGAGTTCAAACTAATTTTCGTTGGTAGTTTACATGGTAATGTACATCATATATTTTTTTAGATTTTTCATTATCTTACTTTAGAAGTTAGAGGGGGGGGGGGACACACATTTTACCACTTTGGAAGTGTCTCTCGCGCAAATTATTCAGTGTAGACGAAAATGATTTTAACAACGTCTACATCATTTTTGAAGATCTATCGATAGACACGTGTAGGTTAGATGAAAATATTTTTTTTTGAGTTTCAGTTCTCAGTATGGGGGGCAACCCTAATTTATCTTTTTTTTAATTTTTTTTGTTCAAATCTTAATGCGGTTCACAGAATACATCTACTTACCAAGTTTCAACAGTGTAGTTCTCATAGTTTCGGCAAAAAGTGGCTGTGACATACGGACGGACAGACAAACAGACAGACATGACGAATCTATAAGGGTTCCGTTTTTACGTTTCACGGAACCCTAAAAATGATTATTTCTTTCAAACAGTAAACTTACGAAACAATAATATCGGGTTCTCCTTTTAAGCATAAGATATATCTGTAATAGTAGTAGGGGAGCCAAAGAGGGGATTTCGGGATATATTGTTAGACAGTTGGAAACCTTGTACTAGGTTATGTACCTCAACCAAATAAACCTAAACCCCAAAAATAAAACCAATTAAGAAAAAAAAATTTGGTCGTCAGAAATTTTCGAGCACGTCAGACTAAGGTTGGGCGAGTTAATTGAGTGAGTATATTCCACTAACATGACAATTCAAGAGTTCTACATTTTCGAGCGTGGCTATTTTATTTTAAAGGAAATAATTCAAGGATAACGAAATATATAATATCTAAGGATCTAAGGACAAGTCGAAGTAACAAAATTCATCCCTAATTAGCTCATAGAGCTGATTTTTCATATTTGAAATTCTAGGTATAGTCGGGCCCCCGCAGATGAAAAGGTAACATTATTGAATTTTTTTTTCTTATTACCTTTGTTTTGCAATCCAATAGGTCTCTATGACGCTCGAGTAACTCCTCGTTTAGCATCGTGGGCTCCCCTACCAGAATAGGAGACTCCGCCTCTCTATAACCACGACAATTATTTTTGTTTACATTAATTAAAATTAATGCATGTGTTTGTGGGTGTGTGTGCGTGCGTGTGTGTAGGAGGAGGGTGAGTTTGTGTATATGGATGTGTGTGCGTGCGTACAGCGTGCATACTGGTTTGTTCATGATGTCGTATTCATACTGTTTGAAACGATTAGCAAAATTAGCCGCTGCAACAGCCCTACTATGTGTCTCTGGAAGAAAGAAGATGTATTCTTTGGAATCAGCAAAATGTGTAGAACTTGTGACATTCTTTGAGTTTAATACATATTTATAATTATATACTATATACGACATATACGTACATAAATACATATTGACATTGTTTGACGTAGCTTACACGGCTGAACTGCAAGATCTACTACTGCAAGACCTTGGATTTAAACTACATAATTTTTAAACTCCAAAACAACATCCTGCTGAAACACAAGACGTTGGCGTAATTGTGCTCAACAAACATATCTTACACATAGCACAACCAAATAGAAGCATGAAAAAAATAGAAGATGAAGAATCAGATGACATAAATAACACAACCGAATAAAAGGCAGGAATGAAAAGAAGAAGAAGAAGACACATCAGCTGACTATTATTTTATTTACTTAGTCTTTTTTCATTGTATGAATTGAGACTAAAACAAATTGTTTTGCCAGACATATTGCATGCCTCTAGAACAGCCATTCCCAAAGTGGGCGCTGCAGACCTGAAGGGGGGCGGTAAGAGACCCAGAAAATAAAATGGGGGATTTTTGACCTACTGGGCTCAGGTCTCAAGTTAACTCTCGTTTAAAAAAAATTTAATGAAGTTGAATGAATGTATAATCTCTGCGAATATAGCTCACAACAATTAATTAATGAAATTTGAAGATGTAGCTTATTTTAAGTAGGTGAAAAAATGGCGCTACAAAATAATTTCTTCTCAAAGTGGGCAGTAGACAAAATAAGTTTGGGTACAGTCCGCGAGGTATAAGCTGAGCTTTGCATTAGTGTGAGTGATCACCAAAAGTACAGTCAGACGCAGGACGCTGTGACCATGTTCTCTTAATAAGGTGTTTCTTCAAACCAGAAGTGCTGCCATCTGAATATGATTTTGATGAAGTGTGAGTGGTGTCAATATATGTTTCATCGGTATAAACGATAGGCCTGCCCTGAATACGGTATTCGGAAATTTTAAGTAAATAAGTTATACGTAGGTGACGGATCTCATGCTTTTCCATTAAAAATTTTCTGTTATTCTCTGTCCTTGACCATTTGAACCCTAAAAGAGATACTTCTTTACGCAATGACCATATTGATCCTGGATAGTTAATGTCAGCTTGTTGTTTAAGAGTTTGTTGTCTGACTGTACTTTTGGTAATAGATGCACTCACACTAATGCAAAGCTCAGCTTATACCTCGCGGACTGTACCCCTGCTCTAGAAGAGGCCAGTTTGTATGGGTAATTTTTTCATTGTTTTGCCAATGATTTATATCATCTTATCTTACCTGCAAGAAGCAATAAAAAAATTGTAGGTATTTGGTTTTGTGTAACCCTAAATGGATACGTGACGCCTATCACATCGGGTTAAAAAGGTTTTTCCAAGAAGCCATAACGAATAGAGAGTGTTAACTACTAACTTTCCGCACTTGTTGGCCTGCAAGTGCGTCATTCGAATTCTGTGTCCGTATAAATTAGCTTACTCGCGAAATACAAACATTTTGGATTATGCAAACACAAAGTTGCCTTATTTATGAGTAAACATTCCATTACGTGAATGCTAGCTAGCCATAATAGGCAGTGAGGGACAATGCCCGATTTGCCAATTGTTATTTAACTAACGTTAAGGTTCATATTAGTACCTATGGTAGACTGGGTACAATTGTGCCAGGGTACGGTAGTGACAGCCGTCGTATTGGCGAAACTATAAGGAATACGGGGGTAGGTGCAAGGGAAGAGAGCAGCGGCGCCCCTATCCGAACGTGTTTCACAGTATTGCGTCAGCAGCCGCACGACGTAGCAGTTAGCAGAGTACTACATTACTATTTTTCGACAAAAAGTAAGTTTTTTTGTTTGACTTCTTTGTGTGATTGTTGTTTGATGTACACAGATAGAGTGAAAAGTATTTTTTCTCGTTAAAACTTAAAGATTTGTGATTAAATAGCAGTAATTACTTTGAGCCTACGTTATCCGGTATAGTCATGGCAATAGTTTTTTTGCGAACGAATGCAATGGGTACGGTTGTGACATTTTTTCTGGGTACAGTTGTGACATAAGTAAACAATTTTTATTATGCTTTTAGATGCCCCGACAACGCGTTAAGAAGACGGAAAGAGGTGAATGTCACCTGCAACACACTGGTATGTATCCATTTAAACGTAATCTGTTCCAAGAAATTGACTTTGCACCGTCTTTTGTTACGGACAGACCAAACCCTGAAACTGAAGAAGAGAATACTGCAGTATCATCATTTGTGATGGATACATAGACACTAGCGAGACTAATTCTGCAGAACAATTTGAAAGAATAACAATTGACACTGCAATGACTTATCCAGCAGGACCATCTGCCAGAACTACCCTTGCAGTGACCAAATCTGCTGAAATAGACAGAACTACCCTTGGAGTGACGAATTCTGCTGAAACAGGCAGAACTACCTGTGGAGTGACTAATCCTGAAGAATTATCAGTTTTTCCGGACGGGCTAAACTTTGAAACTGGAAAAAACTATCTTGGACCGAATGATGAAACACTGCCGCTCTCACCTTCCTTATTGGGTGAAAGTTCAATCAACACTTCAAGCAATTTTCAGCCAACTGCGTTAACCTCAGCAACGCCATTTGTTTTTTCGAAGATTGTTAATAGTTAAAGATGATACAAATCTTTATTAGTTAAGTGATTAAATGTTTCTTTGGTAACGGTGATTTCACTTGATTAAAGACTTATGTGTATTTTTGGACCTGGCACTTTCGACCCCAGGCACTGTCACAACCGTCCTTGGGGTGGGGACGATTGTGACATTTTTTTCTTTGTTTTCAAATGGCTCCTATTACCTAACCCTTGCACATAAAGACATATTTGTAGTATTTATATGTAGACAAATGCCCATGTCACTATAAAACATACCTTGCATTTACCTTGCTTTTTGCCGAAACTATGAGAACTACACTGTTGAAACTAAGTAAGTAGATGTATTCTGTGAACCGCATTAAGATTTCAACAGAAAAATTAAAAAAAAAGACAAATTAGGGTTGCCCCCCATACTGAGAACTGAAACTCAAAATATTTTTTTTCATCAAACCTACACGTGTGGGGTGTCTATCGATAGGTTTTCAAAAATGATGTTGAGGTTTCTATAATCATTTTCGTCTACACTGAATAATTTGCGCGAGAGACACTTCCAAAGTGGTAAAATGTGTGTCCCCCCCCCCCCCCTCTAACTTCTAAAGTAAGAGAATGAAAAATCTAAAAAAAATATATGATGTACATTACCATGTAAACTACCAACGAAAATTAGTTTGAACTCGATCTGATGAGTAGTTTTTTTTAGTACGTCATAAATACACTATTATTGAAACTTCGATCAAAGTTACAACGAACTACAAGAACTATGTGTACTATGTATATAATGTTACTTGCTGCAACGGAACCCTTCATGGGCGAGTCCAACTCGCACTTGGCCACTTTATTTATAGTTTAGAATGATGGAGCGAGCAAGACATGTGCCTGATGGTAAGCAACACGGCTGCCCATAACAGAACAATGTCACGTAGCTATTTGACCATGACGAGCACTGCGCTTGTCACCCATAGATATAATATATCTATGCTCTGTAATTGGATTTCAATATTAAATACGAAATAAGTAGGTACTTACATGCCTGGACGTCTACTCTATTTCTACGAAAACGTAATTTCGAAAAAAAACTTGCGACTTTCCTTCTCTCGTTATACTTCGTTTCGTCCGATACAACATTGATTGACGTTTAAATGTTCTAACCATACTCTAATTAGAGTAGGATTAGAACATATAAACGGACAAAACGACGGATCGAAGTAGAATCGGAGTTGGAAAGTCGCGAGTTTATTTCGAAATTACGTTTCCGTAGAAAGAGAGTAGACGTCCTGTACATAAACATGGTATCGTTTTTTTTATTTTTTTTTTATAGCATAGAGTGACGAGACGAGCAGGTCATGTGCCTGGTGGTAAGCAACATGCCTGCCACATAACAGCACAGTAACACGCAGCTATTGAAACCTGATAGTCCAAATCATTACCTAGCACTGCACTGCGCTCGTCACCTAGAGATCTAAGATATTATGTCTCTAAGCCCTGTAATTTCTCTGGAATCATTGCCCTTCAAACCGGAACACAGTAATGTTTGCACATTACTGCTTGGCGGTAGAATATTAAATTAAACTATTAAACTGAAAACTATTAGGCCGCGGGCCGTAACAACGTGAGGCGGAGAAGGTGTTAATTAGTAGCTGATTTTACCTATCATCTCTTTATTAAGAAAACTTACATAACAGGAATAAATAAATAAAAATAAATATTTGTGAATTTTGATCACACAATACGTACAACCCCAAACTATGCAAAGTGTGTACACTCGTATTAAGGAAGCCAAACAGCTGATAAAATCATATATTATAAATTTAGCTGTGATACATAATACCTAATTATACTCAAACCTATAACAAACCTAGTTATTCTCATACTATTATTTGTGCTGGTTGTGGATTCAGTGGGCGGACTTACTAACAATTATGCAACTTGGCCAGTGAACAGCGAAATTAAACTAAATTATATATATCCTTATCTCAATTTACTATAAACTGCACTAAGCCACATTTGAAAACTCTAGAGATAACTTAGATGCCTTAGATGCTCAACCCACTACTAGTTCCACTCTGAATGATAATACAAAATTGATTGTCATAAGTGCTATATGGATAGTAATTATAATAATATTAGTACTTAAATAAATAAAAACAAAAAGTTTGTATAAAAGAAAAATAAAATTTGAAATCCTCAATCAACCGATTATATGTACTAGAGTTCGTCTTTTTATTAAAGATAATAATTTGAATATGATCGTTGGATGTAACATGTAACCTCATAGTGCAATGTAGGTACCTACTTTACATCCTATGGTTGCCTGGAAGAGATCGCCTTTAGTGAGAAGGTCGTTATTTGCTACTTTTTGTAGTTTTAAGTGTTTTTTATTTATTTTTAAATGAAGTACATAAATTAAGTGATGAATTCAAATGTTTGCACTGTGTCTGGGTGTTTCTATGTATAATAAGTATGTATTTAAAACTATATAAGTATTATATCAGCTATTTGGCCGCCATCACACAAGCTTTGCTTAGTTTGGGGTCAGATGATGTTGTGTGTGAATTGTCCACCAATATTAAAAAATAAATAAAAAAAAAAAGTTTTAATCTAGTACTAACTAGTTAAGTAACGCATCGCATTGTTTTTTTGGTTCCCGCCCGAACGGAACAGGACGAGTTCGAGTTAAAATGATTTTTTGGAAGTTGTTTTTTTGTTGAAAATGGGTATTTTCTATTTTTTTATTTGTAATGAAGGTAAAATGAAACAAGTCTGAAAACTACAACGTAAAATACGATACATCACGACACGACTAAATAAGTACCTACTTAAGTTGTAACTGGTTTTCTAGAGTGCCCAATAATAAAAATACACGATCGAGTAAAATAGAGATAGACGTCAATTATATGACCATTGCTTACACAGGTTGTAAAACACTCGACAATAAGCTATTTGCTTACGGAATAATGCAAAGAACCATTGAGGTCCGCAAACTAAGTGCCACTTACCGGACATAGCGCTCCGTACTTGTCGGACTGCAAACAATAAATGCAAGCTATAATTTAAAGAAGAAACATATGAAATTCTGCAACTTAGTTTATTGGATGTAGTTAACTTTTAGTGCTGTTGAAGGCTGATAGGTGTAAACTACTTGTAGGCAAACGCAAAAAAAATAGTATGAGTGACATTTTCTGTATGGCTCTTCTTCTGTATAATAAGTTGTCAAATGTAGGTAATTAAAAATCCTAACATACCTAACCATGCTCAAAAGTAGGCTGAAAAAATATTGATACATAAACTTTACTGTTAATAGCTTTTAAACTTATAGGGAAATTAATTGGAATATTGACATTTTATTATGTAAGTACAAATTGTTTAAAAGCCCATATTATAATGATTATATTACTAACATTTTGACATTCTTTAACTTTCATCTATGATCATTGTGTATGTAATCTATGCTTTTCGAAGAGGCCAGTTTGTATGGGTCAACTGTTTTAAAAAGGTCTGCGTCGTGTTATTTTACCAACAAACAGCAATAAAGATTTTTGGATTAGTAAAGTATTTGCAGAGTTATTTGTAAACCCTCTCAAGTATATGAATTGGTAAGTTACAGTTGTTTGTTTGTTCAACATACAGGACGCCGATAGGTGTGCGAAGTGGAAGCAAATGAAATTGGAAAAGCGGAAGTGAAGTGGGAAATGGGATCTTGCCACAAGGCGAAACACTCGGTAGACAATATGGCTCGGCATGATCATAATCAACCCACTTTATTTTCCCACTTCTGGGAGTCGGCGCCTTCTGTCTCATAAGAAAAGAGTGAAGGTCAATCTAACACGCTGGCCAAGTAAAACAAACACTGGGAGAACTAAGGGGAGAAATTAAGTAATTTACCCCATATTTGTTTTTTGTCTTAAAATTGCTGTACAGTATGTATTCTGCGATTATTCTATTTAAACAGCAGATTTTATGAACAATAGCAGTAAATATCCAATTTATATTACGAAAGCACGTGCAACCAAAATATTACCACGAAATTCGTACCTTGCATTGCGGCTGACGAATGCAGAGATATGATCCCTTATTGTTGAACATATCGAGACATTTATCTGACGGCATGATGGTAACTTCCATTTTCCGGAGATTGATCAGCAGCGGGACCAAATAACCCTGGGAAACATTTTAAAATTCGATTAGGTTTTATTTTAATTATTTAGGTTTAATTACCCATTCTATTTTAAGTTTCCTGCAATATTTAAGGTGACAATGGGGCGTTTTCAAGATGCAAAACGACCAGTCAAAGACCAATTTCACAATAGGTGGCCATTTTATTTTGTTAGAGAAATATCTCAAAAACATACAGTGGTGGGACCACTTAGCAAACTTTATAACTATCTTTGACAAGTCAATTTGCATCTGGGAAACGCCTCATTCAAAGTGTGATGAAATAATAAGTAAAAAAAATTGGCAGTCATAGGAACTGCCGATAGAAGTGAAAACTTGCTGTTGCCCTGGTACTTGTACCTAGGCGCAAACGCAACTCTTTTATATTTCTGTTGTCCTGGTATCTGGAGATAAACGCTGGGCTGTTGGAGGTAGGTAATCGAAACTCTTTATTGTTTCTGTTGCCCTGGTACCTACCTGGCCGTTTTTACCGAGTTTACCCGAAGATTTCTTATCATATCCGAGCGTGACGATTGATGAATCCATTTCACAGCCCACGAAAATTATGTCTATAGCGCGCCTAAAGAAGTATTCACTTCAATAAAAATTGATGGGCATTACTCACAAAACACCTACCCCCAAACTAAGCAAAGCTTGTATTATGGTGTAAATACATACCTACTTAATAAACACAGAAACATCAAGACACAGAACATATTTTACTAATTTGTCATCATCACACAAATTTTTGCACTGGGTAGGTATCGAACCCACGACCTACGGCTTCGCAAGCGTACTTACTACCAACTAAAATTAATTAATTGTGTTATTTTTTTAACAGAAAACTTATTTATCTAGGTGTCCGCTCGAAGGTTTGGACCTTTGAGATAGATTGGCGAAGTACCAGCTGGAAGGACAGGAACCGATCGAAAGACGTTTGGCACGTCAACGACATGCCATGGATATATCAACAATATATTTTATTATGTGCCATGGCTCATTGACAAAGACAAACTATTTCTAAAAATATTTCAGTCTTGAACATCACTGCAAAATTGCTAGCTTATCGGTTTTTTATCGCATACACTTCGGTGAGTATGCGACTGATCTCCATAATCCTCCTTGCCCTATTTTCTATCGTACTGCTCGTAGCTCGAAAAAGCGACAACGTTTCATGGTTGATGTTCCAAAGACACGAACGAAGAGATTTGACTCTACTTTTGTGATAAGAACGTCTAGGCTGTGGAAAGCGTTGCCTGAGTGGGTTTTTCTCGATGATTATAATATTGATGTCTTCAAATCGAGAGTGAATCGGTATTTTTTCTAGGTACAGACGCTCCACCGTAGTCCGCATCGTCGCTTAACATTAGTCGAGATGTTCTAGTGTATTTAAAAAAAAATTAAAGTCTCTTCTTCTTCTTCGTGTCTATAACGTTATTTTGTTATTAAACCTAACTTACTAATCAATGTTTCCTACAATGTAAAGAATTATAATATTTCAAAATTATTATTATATATTTTTATTTGCTTTTAATATGATGTTGTGTTTTTTTTATTATTTGTTTTTTTTTCTTAGTGGTTTAATAATTCAAATACAAGATAATAAATATATAAAAAATGGTTGTCTGTAAAGTCGGTTTACTGACGATAGAACGTGACAACGTCTTAAGAAATCAGTACGCTGATAGCGCGAGTAGTGATACCGCTCGACTCGGCGGGTGGCGCCCTCAGCGCTCAGCTTCGTCCGCATGGCACGGAAGACGAACTAACGGTAACGGCGGAACGTTACAGTTTTGCGGGCGTGCAGCCGGCTTCATCGAATTATAAGACGTTATCACGTCAAAAAGGGTTTTCAATTTAGATGAATGATGTTTTATAGAGTAGAGAAACGAGACGAGCAAGACATGTGCCAGATGGTAAGACGCGTATCCATAACAGCACTGTGTAAACCAGCTATCGGAATATAAAGACTCCAAATCATTACCTAGTACTACACTGCGCTTGTTACCCATATAATATGTAAGATGTTTTATCTCTATGCCCCGTAATTTCTCTACAAACCATGCCATTCAACCCAGGACACAGTGATGCTTGGCGGTAGAAAAACTGGCATACTACTTCCCCATGTGGAGTCTGTAAAGAGTCCTACCACTACATAAACATATATGTAGTCCTGTATTATTTACACAACGAAAGCCTGTTTGGAAAGTAATCCCTCTTCAACATCAACATCAACAGCCCACTAAACGTTCCCACTGCTGGGACTCGGAGCCTTCTCTCGCAAGGAGAGAGTTAAGGCCATAATCCACCACGCTGGCCCAGTGCGGGTTGGCGGATGACACATGACTTCGAAAGGTTCTAGGTACATGTCGGTTTCCTCACGATGTTTTCCTTCACCGTTTTAAGTTAGCGGCATTACGCACATGACTTCGAAAAGACAGTGGTGCGTGTGGGGTTTGAACCCGGGGTCTCCGGATCGGCAGCCGCCGTTCTCCCGACTAGACCACCGTAACTTAAATCCCTCTTAAATTTGAAGATAGCTCAATAAATGCCTGCTAAAAAGTGCTAAAAATACTTACTTAAGTTTTAATTATTATAAAAGTTGTATATTTTCATAGCCATAGTTTTTATTTTTGAAGGTACGACACGACGTTTTTACCATTTACTATTCCGGCATATAGCAATAGCAATAATCTACAAACATTAGGTACTATGTTCCGGTTTGAAGAGCAATATTTCCAGAGAAAATACTGAGCAAAGAGATAGAATATGTAGATCGTCTTATTTCTCCAGGTGACAGGCGCACGATCTTCATGTTCAAATCGCTGCGCACTGTGCCAATTGTGGGCAGTGCTCCTTATCATGGCGCGCATATATTTTCGCTCTGGGCGACGAGCGCAGTGCAATGCTTTGGACTTTTCATGTTCCCAATAGCTGCGTGACACTGTACTGTTATGGGCAGGCGTGTTGCTTACCATCAGGCACATGTCCTGCAATCCCGTCACTCTATCCTTCAAGAAAAACTTAGCTTACTAAATATCAGTGGAATACTTTTTGAAGTGAAAACTTCTTTTGGCGTACCATAGATCAATTTTTCGTGGGCTGTGAATTGAGCTCAAGCATCACGCTCGGGAATGAAAGAAATCCTCGGGTAAACACGGGACCATTGCCAATGGCCATCTAGAAATGGGTCAACATTTCCCATTGGCCATGGTCATTGCCACGCCTTCCGGTTTCACCCGCGTAGCTTCCAAAGTGAGCTATCAGATTCTGAGTTATAAGTTTTCACTTCTATCGGCAGTTCCTATGACTGCCAATTCTTTTTTTTTTTTTAATCCTACTATATAATATATAATCCTATCCTACTTCCTACTATCCTACTAATCCTACTAATATTATAAATGTAAATGTATGGATGTTTGGATGTTTGTTGCTCAATCACGTCCTAACGTATGAACGGATCGGGCTGAAATTTGAAACACAGATAGATTATAGTCTGCAAGAACACATAGGTTATCCCGGAAAAACAACGGGAACGGGAACTTCGCGGGTATCACCGCAGGGCGCTGCTAGTATTGTATAGATGTAAGACTCACATTTCTCCTACTGCCCCATCCGAAGTATTTGCACGTGATATCCTTCCTCCGAGACTCAGCGGCCGCCGGGTAACCGTATCGGAGACGGTTCATCACAAACTCGGCCCCAGGCTCCTTGCCGTGGAACGAGAACTGCTTATCCAATACCAGGATGGCCATGTTGTCTGGCGAACAGAGCCCTCGCAATCGCTTCGTGTGGTTATATCCTGTACATTAAGTTGAATTAGCTATTGTCATTTGGGTTCTTTCCTTTATCTATACTAATATTATAAAGCTGAAGAGTTTGTTTGTTTGAACGCAAGGATCTCTGAAACTACTGGTCCGAATTGAACGATTCTTTCTTTGTAGGATAGTCCATTTATCGAGGAAGGCTATAGACTATTTAACATTACGCTACTATCAACAGGAGCGGAGCATGAATGAAAAATGTAACAAAAACGGGAAAAAATATTGCTTTTTGAGAGCTTTCGTTGCGTGACAACATATGTCATATTTTAAAGGTTGCGTCATTAGAACCTAAATAACCGAATTTGTTCAAAATTTGAATTGGTACGACCGAATTTCGATGGCGTAGCAACGCGCGCGCGTTCAGCTAGTCTAAAGGTAGCGGTTCGCGCCGCGACCGCGACGCGAGACCGAGACCGGAGACCGAGACCGGAGACCGCGACACATGTCTCGGTCTCTGAGGTGTCGGTTCGCGCCGCGACCGCGACACGAGACCGAGACCGGAGACCGCGACCGGAGACCAAGACAGGCACTTGACATTATGAAATTGTATGGGCGCCAATTCGCGCCGCGACCGCGACACGAGACCGAGACCGGAGACCGCGACAAGTGTCACAGCTGCTTCAGTATGGAGAGTCTGTCGATAGAGTCAGTTGTGTTTTGTGGATCACAATGGAAAACCAAGTTATAGAACTTCTATAGGAGGAGGAAGAAGACGATGATTTGCTATTATATTGTTATTACAAAAATAAAACTAAAAGAAGATTACATATTAGGGAATTACATATAAGTAGAGGCTAAGAAGGATCATTTTCGCTATTAGTCAAGAAACACCTAATGTTTGATGACAATAATTATATTCAGGAAGTATTTTCGGCTGAATAAAACACAGTTTGATTATATATTAAATTTATTGAAAAAAAACAATGCATGAAAAAGGAAAAATATTGATGAAAGAAAAATTAGCACTAACTCTCACAAAAATTAAAACTAAATTTCTTACGACATTCGGAATCTGTAATGTATAATAATAAAGGTAATTGTTTGTAGTACTTTTAATATTTTAAGGGTTCAGTATCTCGAAAGGAAAAAACGGAACCCTTACAGGATCACTTTGTTGTCCGTCCGTTCGTCTGCCTGTCAAGATTTTTTTTCTCAGGAACACGTAAACGTAACAAGTTGCAATTTATATCATGCACTCAAATTTTTTGTCCCTTGAAGCCGTGACAAAATCAAACTTTTAAGACAATGCAATCAAAAGATACAGCGGTCTATGCCGCAAATTTCGACACTTTTTTTATGTGAAAACATTTTTAGTACAATTTACACACACTGAATTTTCGTGAATGAAGATCATCGTCACGCTCGGAAGTGAAAGAAATGTTCGGGTGAACTCGAGACCGCCGAATGGGGAGCCTATTAAAACGCATAATTTTTTTTTCCTAATTTACTTTGTCATAATGAATGTAGCATAATGTATAGTGTCATAATGCAACTTTCGCATAATCATTTTTTGGCGTCATGTGTTTTAAGCATAACAATCTATTGTACTACATTTAATTCGACTATTGATGAGATGCATAATAGTATTTAGGCATTTTTTTGTTTGTTAAATTTTTTTTTAAGGTGCCGTTTAAATCGCAAATTTTTTTTCCCTAATTTACTTTGTCATAATGAATGTAGCATAACATAAATATAGTGTCATAATGTAACTTTTGCATAATTGTTTTTTGGCGTAATTTGTTTTAATCATAAAAATGTATTGTACTACATTCAATTCGACTGTTGCTCAGACGCATTTAGGCATTTTTTAATTATTTGTTGTGCTACGTAATATATAACCAGGTTATATAGGGTCCAGATCTGACTCGGAGCACCCCGACTCCACCTAGTCTCGTCGCTACTAGAGTGTATTTAAAAATGCGGGAGCCAGAAGCTCAGGGCTGACTGCAGAGCTTCTGACGGGAGCCCACCCGGAGTCAAAAAGTGCACCATATGTCTTAGGTGTATGTAGGTTTTTAAGTCTTAAAAACGTTATGTCTACATAAATTAGTACAAAAATTGTTATACTACTGCATAGTCCTGCATAGACATTCCATTAAATTAGTAGATACCTACATTACGAATAATAAATATTGTTGTCAAAGTACCCACCCGCATTTCACACACTCACGTATTTTATTTAAATAATGTTGCTACAGTCCGCTCTTTGCACTTGTTTTTTAGTTAGGTGTTTAAAGTTTATGCCTTTGATCATTATGTTTAAGTATTGTTATGTTTTTCTCAATGTGTGCCTTTAAATATTATGTTATTTATAGTTATGCGTCGAAACATTATACTAAGTTATCTGTATGCTATATATGGCTATGCGTTTAAACATTATGCTAAGTTATCGTTATGTCATATATGGTTATGCTAGTTAACATTATGCGAAGACAGTTATGCGTTTAGTTGTTATGGTAAATTATCATTAGTCCTAAAAACGTTATGCCTACCTAAAATAGGACAAAAAATGTTATGCCACCCCATATAGACCCACCGAATGTACTAGAGCGAGAGAGAAACAGCTGCTGCTGCTGTCTGGCTGCTGTCACTATCTTTTTTTTAATTTATTCTTGGCCGTGGATATTAGTCCTTCTGCCGCATCTGTCACTGTCGTGTCGCTATGTTCACTACGTAATGTTTCAGTACCTGGTTGACCGAGCTTTGCTCGGTTTTTTGAAATTATATTTAGGCAGATACAATTTAAGAAATGCATTAAAATTCGTTACGTAGTTTGAAAGATCTAAGAATACATAGGTACATAAAAAAAAAACGAAAAAAAATAACGTGGCCAAATGCAAGTTGGACTCGCCCATGAAGGGTTCCCTTGCAGCAAGTAACATAATATACATAGTAGGTACACATAGTTCTTGTAGTTCGTTATAGCTTTGATCGAAGTTTCAATAATAGTGTATTTATGACGGATTTAAAAAAAAACTACTTATCAGATCGAGTTCAAACTAATTTTCGTTGGTAGTTTACATGGTAATGTACATCACATATTTTTTTTAGATTTTTCATTATCTTACTTTAGAAGTTAGAGGGGCGGGGACACACATTTTACCACTTTGGAAGTGTGTCTCGGGCAAACTATTCAGTGTATACGAAAATGATTTTAGAAACCTCAATATCATTTTTGAAGACCTATCGATGGACGCCCCACACGTGTAGGTGCGATGAAAAAAAATTTTGAGTTCTCGGTATGGGGGACAACCCTAGTTTTTCTTTTTTTTTTCTTTTTTTTGTTCAAATCTTAATGCGGTTTACAGAATACATCTACTTACCAAGTTGCAACAGTGTAGTTCTCATAGTTTCGGCAAAAAGTGGCTGTGACATACGGACGGACAGACAGACAGACAGACAGACATGACGAATCTATAAGGGTTCCGTTTTCACGTTTTACGGAACCCTAAAAATGAGAAGTAATCATCAGGATTCGAACCGCGGTCCCTTGATACCGAGGGCGGAGTTTTACCGCTTGAGCCATTAAGCCATTTAACCTTTGAACATAGTGGCGAAATTTGTTATCGTATTCTAATGATATTCTAAGAGTCTTTAATTGTTTGAAAAAGCATATAAAATGTCATTTTTTAACAATGCAATCTAGCTAGATCGATTTACCGTCCCCGAAACCTCACATAGTTTCATGAAAATCGTTCGAGCCGTTTCCGAGATTCAGATTCTATATAAATATAAACATACAAGAATTGCTCGTTTAGAGATTGTTTAATTTATAGGCAGGCGTGGAATAGACTTGAGTATGCGTAATATGAGGACCGCATTCGGTGTACGCTTTTGAACTCTGAAACTCTCTCTCAAATTATGATTCTGGATGTTGCCAGGAGGTGTATTGGTCCATTTTTTACAGGGGGTGCCCCAAACATGAAGTGAAGACATGCTTTGGTATCATTATAAAAAATTGGCAGTCACAGGAACTGCCGATAGAAGTGAAAACTAATAACTCGGAATTTGATAGCTTACTTTGGAAACTACACGGGTGTAACCGGAGGGCGTGGCCTGGCCATCATGACATGGCCATCTATTGGCTGACGCATTTCTAAATGGCCAATAGCCATGGTCCCGAGTTTACCCGAAGATTTCTTATCAGACCCGAGCATGATGCTAGAATCCAATTCACAACCCACGAAATATCTGTCTAGGAGCGCCTAAAGAAGTTTTCACTTCAATAACTGTTTTAGACACAATATCAAATGATTATTATGATTAACTAGCGACCCGCGCCGGCTTCGCACGGGTGAAAAAAAATCTAAAATCATTATCTGCATGCTTTTCTGAGTCCAAAACCGTACACCGAGTTTGGTCCTCATACTGGTTGCATACTCAACTCCACTCCGCCCCCACCCTATTATAATATGCATTCATTTTTATTTGTTAAATAATTCAAAAGTATCTAATAGTTATTTCTTATTTTAGTTTTCACTTCTGCTGTTATGCACACACTTTTTTCCGGTTATTGGCAAATGGAGAAACATATGCGTCGCTATCATTCGCATTTCGTATATCAATCACCTTGTTACATTTCTCAAATAGTCAAAGAGGTGTTGAAACATTTGAAGATTGAAGATTGTTTTAGTGCCAATTTTAGTGCCTATGCCAAAAGAAAGTGACTTTAGGTTGATATCTAAAGGCTTTTGGGATAAATGGCAATTCCACAATAGGGACTGGGTAAAAATACACCATCCTAATTAGTCCGTCTGCTTGATCATGGAAAAATATTGGACACGTATTTTTTGTTTTTTCATAATATTAAAAATCGTCAAAGATATAGACCATCAAACTTCGCGAGTGGGGGGTCGCGAGTCGCGACGTCACTCGTGAGTAAAAATCGTACTCACAAGTGACGTCACACGAAACTTCGAAGCGCTGTATCTTCGTAATTTTTTGTTTGTGAAACAAAAAAAAATACGTGTACAATATTTTTTGGCAATCTAACTAACGGGCTACTTAGTTCTCTACTCAAAAAAAATGTTTGAGGATTGTACCCTATTGCACAGGCGCTATTGACGGAAAACACGTCAGAATAAGGGCCCCTGAAAACAGTGGATCGTTATATTTTAATTATAAGGAATTTTACTCGATTGTTCTCCTGGCTATTGTAGACCATCATTACAAGTTCAGTAGACGACGTAGACGTTGGCTCTTACGGCAAAGAAGGAGATAGTGGAATATTTCAAAAGTCGGAAATGGGAAAAAAATCATGAAAAAATAATTTAATTTTCCAGAATCAAAAAATCTACCGAATTCGAACTTAATATTACCACATTTTTTAGTTGGAGATGAAGCATTTAGTTACGCTAGACAAGTCGCCAAAACGATATTTATACGCAAAGAAATATTTAACTATCGCCTTTGTCGTGCTAGACGAGTATCGGAAAACGTGTTCGGTTTGCTGTCTCAGGCGTTTAGAATATTTTACACCGTATCGGCATAGCACAAGAAACATGCACAGATATGATCTTAGTTGCCTGTTGTTTGCATAACCTATTAAGAGACGGATTTTTGGAATACACTCAAATGCCCGTACATCGATGGAATCAAGAAGAAAATTTACCTTCAAATTTAGTTTCATTACGTGGAACCGGAGGGTTTTCGAATAGCAACGGACTAGACATTAGAGCAAAATTAACCGATTTCTTTAAGCCACAGCAAGGAGCCGTAGAATCGCAAATACAACGTGTCTGTCACACGGCTTGCCTAAGTTGATTCCATCTATGTTAAGTAGTATGTGCGTATGTCTATGCAGAATAAATAATTAAAAAAAAAACACACCTATTTTATTTAAGGTTTCACCCACAGAAATCTAAATAATAAGTATTTAGATTTCTGTGGTTTCACATATACTCCTCCAAATGTTGTTCTTCAGATTTTCGTCCCTGTGGGAGTCTAGTTGTGAATCGTATATCAAGGGGTGCTGTCTGATTAGCTCAATCAGCGCTTTACAATTTTCGTTAGAAAAACTAGTCATTTTTAGTAACTGCTCGATAAGTCTAAGCTTGAAGCTCACTGATCCTTTGGACTTTGACTCAAGCACATAATTTGAAAACCACCAAACTTATTTATGCGGTTTGGCGGGAAGCTAAGTTTTGGCGGGAAACGTAGGTACTTTCAAAAGCCAGAGGTTTTCGCCGTTTATTTGAATTCCGTATACATAAATCATCACAGTTACTACAGACAGGCTTTCATGCAAAAGTTTTTCTAAAATTTTGATTTTAGCTTACGATTTTAACGACGAGGTCGAATGCGTGTTTTGGTGTACTAGTGGCGCCATCTAGTTTATTTTGGAACGGACTAATCGAGCAAGAAACTAAAAAAAAAAACAAATTAATTGTTGTATGGGAGCCCCCGTTAAATATTTATTTTTAGTATTTATTGTTATAGCGGCAATAGAAATACATCATCTGTGAAAATTTCAACTGTCTAGCTATCACCGTTCTTGAGATACAAACAGACAGTCTTGGTGACAGACGGACGGACAGACGGACGGACAGCCAAGTCTCAGTAATAGGGTTCCGTTTTTACTCTTTGGGTACGGAACCCTAAAAACGGTGGTCGAATGTATAACCTCCTCCATTTAGGAAGTCGGTTAAAAATATGCCTCTGACGATGCGACGTTGACAAAAAGTATTTTTATTTTTAATAAGCTTTTGTCCTAGCGTAATCAGCGGTGTATCGACTGGATATAACACGCATGCGTTTCCAGCGCGACACGAGACACTACTTGACCGGGGCGGCGACCGTCTCGATGTCTCCGGTCTCGCGTCTCGGTCTCCGGTCTCGGTCGCGCGTGCGAACTGGCGCCCATACAATTCCATAATGTCAAGTGCCTGTTGTGGTCTCCGGTCGCGGTCTCCGGTCTCGGTCTCGTGTCGCGGTCTCGGGTCGCGGTCGCGGTGCGAACTGGCACCCATACAAAGCTATAATGTCAAGTGCTGTCGTGGTCTCCGGTCTCGGTCTCGTGTCGCGGTCGCGGCGCGAACTGGCGCCCATACATTTCCATAATGTCAAGTGCCTGTCGCGGTCTCGCGTCTCGGTCTCCGGTCTCGGTCTCGTGTCGCGGTCGCGCGCGCGAACTGGGGTCCATACAATTCCATAATGTCAAGTGCCTGTCGCGGTCTCGCGTCTCGGTCTCGCGTCGCGGTCTCGTGTCGCGGTCGCGGCGCGAACTGGCGCCCATACAATTCCATAGTGTCAAGTGCCTGTCTTGGTCTCGGGTCGCGGTCTCCGGTCGCGGTCTCGCGTCGCGGTCGCGGCGCGAACCGCTACCTTAAGATAAATGTAATGTAAATCTTATCATTTAAGTTCTTTCCTTTACATTTATCTTGGATAAATGTAATGTAAATCGTAATTTTCTCCGAATCAACAAAAGTCTTCAATTTAAAGTTAATAAATAAAAATTAGGAAGTTAACAGTTCCGTCCCATGTTATGGTATGGTTTAATTAAATTGTTTTTCAGGTGAGGTCATCAGTTGTTGCTGTCAATTGTCTATTTTGTATCATGCTATCATGATGAGGTTGTACTTAACCTATCTAATCATTACAGTAAAGCCTACAGGCAAACATGAACTCTATTGATTTATAAAATTATCGTTGAGCTGTTGATAGCGCAATTGCTCACGGCCATTGATTAGCTACCAAGACTAGTATCCGGTACGCAATCCTAATATTCTATTTAAATTAAATACCGTAAAAATGATTATTAAATTTAATTTACGTAAGTACCTATGTACGTAGGGCACTCAGAAAGTTTTGAGAAACTAAAAAACTAACTTGTTTGAAAAAAATTTTTTTAATAAATCTTTTCAAAGAACTCTCCACCAGCCTCTATACAAAGTTTCATGCGTCTGAACCAATTTTCAAAACATTTTTTCCAGTCCTCCGCAGACACCTCTTCCACGGCCTTCTCAAACGCTGTGACCGCGTCTTCCGGCGATGAAACCTGTATCCCTTTGAGCTGATTTTTAATTTTAGGGAATAAAAAGAATTCACACGGACCCAAATCAGGACTGTTAGGAGAGTGCCCCAAGACTATGACCGGTGTGGAGTCCAAGAAGTCCCTCGTCTTGCTCGCAGAGTGCGCGGGCGCGTTGTCGTGGTGAAGAAGGACCCCGCGGAGCCCGGTGTTCGGTCGCTTGTTTCTCATTGCAGAAAAAACTTCTGGCAAGCATTTTATGCTGTACCATTCGGCGTTGATACTGCTTTGGTCTCGAAGTGGAATTGAAATTAGGTACATCGTCAAAGTGAAGAAACTGGCGATCGAAATTGATAAATCCAGGGTTTGTCACCAGTCACAATGTCGTAAACGTGCCATGACGAGCCTGCATCAAATTTTTGTATCATATCACGGCACCAATCCACACGGGCCTGCTTCTGAGCTTCGGTGAGGTTGTGCGGCACCCAGCGGGAAACTATCCTCCTTACGCGAAGATGCTCGTGCAAAATCTTGTAAACGCTTCCTGAACCAATCTGTAGAGTATGCCAAATCTCTTCGTACGTAATGCCTCTGTTTTCTTGAATATTTTTTTTTACTGCCAGCATACTTTTTGTCGGTGACAGTCGTAGGACGACCACTCCTTTGTTCATCCCCCAAAGTAAAACGACCTCGTTTGAACTCGCTATACCAGCGGTAGTTGCTTTTGAAGGTCCTTCATCCGTAAAACCAATTCCAAGTCGATCAAATGACTCGTCAGGTTTTAAGCCACATTTGAAATCGTACAAATCATAGCACCAAAATGTTCTCGATGCAGATCCATTTTTACTGAATCAAAAAATTTTTAATTGGCTCTCAAAAAAATGCGGAAGGAAATTTGAAATTGATGGCCATGCCATGATGGCGAGGCCAAGCCCTTTCAGCATTTCCTATTGGCTGAGGCATTTCTAGATCCCCAATCGCCAAGGTCCCGACTTTACCCGAAGATTTCTTATCATACCCGAGCGTGACGGTAGAATCCATTTTACAGCCCACGAAAAATCTGTCTAGGCGCGCCTAAAGAAGTTTTCACTTCAAAAATATGGGTATACCTACCTTCCCAAATAAAAATACGAATTTTTTTTGGTGCCAAAAACCCAACCGCAAAAGATAAGCTTGTTTGGTTTGCATTAGTGGTCCCCAAAGGGAGTTTTGAGCGGTTATACATAAAAACTTTTTTTCGCAAAACTTTCTGAGTTACCTGGTATGTGTAGATAAAATAGGTCTCGTAACAAACGTATTGATTTCTAACATGTGTACATATTTCAGAAAGACTGTACCATACATACAAATGTATAAGTGCTAGTAGCATCCCGCGGTTACCCTAGCGTAGTTCCTGGTCATATTATTTCCCCGGGATTCCCCGGGTAGCTTATTTGTTATTTCAGTCTACATATGTAACGAATTTCATTCCGATCGCTACAATAGTTTTTGCGTGAAAAAGTAACAAACCTAATTATTTATAAATTTTCGCATTTGTAATACATTTTAGCAGGATTTACTGCGCCCGTGGTGTACTGTAAACCGCCGCTAAGCATGTAATTAAAAAAGTAACACCAAACAAATATCATAATTAACATATACATATTTTTAATCAAGTGTAATGATGTTTGTTCATAGCGAATTCTTCCCCAAGTCAACCGTTGTTCACGAAAGTTGGCGTTTATATGTAATTTTGTCTAACTTGAGAGATGGATTTTATTCCGATTAATGGTTTTAACATGACAACATCCGAGCGAAGCCAGAACGGGTTGCTAGTAGGTATTTTTAGCATGTTACTTCAAGAACCCTTACCCTTGTGTAGACATAGATGGTTGACCTGCCTGGTCACGCCTGCATTCTCGATGAACCTGTGAGTCCCGCCGAAGACTTCGAACTTGTAGCGTTCGCCGAACACGCAGATTGCAGGCGTCAGCACCACATGCGCCTCGATCAGTGCGCCGGCGCAGAACAACAGCGCGTGCGACAAATACGACACCTTCAGAACAAGAGGACAGTATGCAAAATACCAACACCATCGTCTCCTGCTCGTTAAATTCACGAAAACATTTGTATATTTATAGGAAATATAGACCGACTCATAAATTAATACAGGGCTAAGAGATAGGTAATTTTAAGGATTTTAGGTCAAATTTCCACCCGATCCGTTCAATCCGATGTGATTGAGCAACAAACATCCAAACACATTTATAAATATTAGTAGAATTATATCAGCTGTTTGGCCTGCGTAGTAGGTTCAAGATTTTCTTAGTTTGGGGTACGTTTGAGGCTGCATGGTGTTGTGTGGAAATACCAATTGTTTTTTATTTGTTAAATATGTAGGTACTTGCTGCGCCCTACAATGTAACTCGCGGCTTACCATTAAATATCATATAGGTACCATTGATTTAGTTTTCATGTATTTTTTTTTCTAAAATAAATGTAAGCTATGTTACTTCTTGTTACTTAAGAGAAACTCCTGTTAAAATCGATTCAATTATTTCAGCGATTAGCCGGAACAAACAGACACACAATAGTTGGATTTTTGTGTAATTACCGTAACTTTGGTGAGAAGTTGTTTATTTGGAATTCCAATAAACATTTGAGTTTTTTATATATCTATAAATAATCTTTATATATAATTTAATAATTTTTATATAATTTAATGTTTATTGACCATAATTTACATCATGTTTTTAACTGTAAGGAAAATACATTTATTTTTGAAGCTTTAAAAATAAATGTGCGAGTATGTATGTTTAAAAAGTATGTACTTAAATATGCATACATATATTTAGTCCACAACATAGCAATAATTGCCGACTTACGATATACTGCCCTTCTGTTACTTGAGCTGGCTCTCCGAGAAAATGGGCTGGGTTGTCAAAATCTATGTCGACTGAAAAAACAAAAGACATGATAATAATTATGAATAGAAGCATAATAGGCTCTTATCCTACTGCTTTACCTTAGATTTGCACTGAAAATATTAAAGAAACTTACAATTTGGTGAAATCACAGTGGGTGAAGTTAACTTCACGTTAATTAAAGTAATAAATTAATGGCATCCTGAAATTTAATAATTTTATACCAATAACATTTATCCTTAAATTGATGACTCCATACAAAATGTATTTCTGATCTTAATACAATCCATTAATGCATGATTGGTTGTGCAGCTTTCCTGTTTTAGAGTTGGTAGATCACTTTTTTGTACGTAGGTAATGGTGTAACAGTTGAAACCAATGTAAAAAATGCATTAATTGACAAATACTCTACCACCAATTAGACAATTAAGTAGGTATGTACTCTATGCACACACGCTTCGAAATCTGAAAGCTTTAAACTACCTTTACGTTAGAATATACTTAATCTATGTATATAACCTATATTGGACTATTGGATAGTGTTATAGCATTTTACCTACTCATTACAAATGCGACTATAGGTATACTGAAAATAAATAAAATAAAGAACATAAATATTTCGTCCGTATCCCAAAACAATACCTACTTCTACCAGGCGCGGTCCCAGCGTCGAATTTTGGGGGGGGTCACCAGTACACAGCCTCAGATTTTAGGGGGGGGTCACGAGTAGAAATGCAATAAATCGAGTAAAAAAGACTACTCGTAGCGCCCCATTTTAATGTAACGTATACGATTTGGGGGGGGGGGGTCATGTTCCCTGTGACCCCACCCTATCGTGTGTGCTCTATCGTGTCGCAACGACTGAACGGATCGGATTAAAATTTGGAACACAGTTAGAATGTAGTCTCAAATATTGTATAGACTACTTTTTATCGCGGGCAAATCACGGGAACTAAGTGCTAGTATGATTATAAGTCTTGGACTTACGTAGCGTGGCTATTCCTCCTATTTGACCCGCACCCATCGTGGGATGAAAATCCTGGAATTTTATACTGTGATATTAGAGCCTAGTGAATAGCACGTAACTGGACTAAAAACACTATGCGTAGGTACCTATTGCACAAATTTAATTTCTTTGTTTATAAAATGGTTCGTTGAAGAACGCAGAACGGAAAATTAAGATTGATTACAATGGTTCTACAAGGATAACTAGAACGGCCTCGCGGACCCCGGTGTCTGTGAAGTGGTTAAATAAAAAAATTGGCAGTCATAGAAACTGCCGATAGAAGTGAAAACTTAGAACTCAGAATTTGATAGCTCACTTTGGAAACAACACGTGTGTAACCAGAGGGTGTGGCCTGGGCATCATGGCATGGCCATCTAGAAATGCGTCAGCATTTTCTATTGGCTGATGCATTTCTAGATGGCCATGGCATGATGCTGAGGCCACGCCCTTTCAGCATTTCCCATTGGCTGACGCATTTCTAAATGACCAATAGCCGCCAAAGATTTCTTATCATAACCGAGCGTGACTCTAGAATCCAATTCACAGCCCACGAAATATCTGTCTAGGCGCGCCTAAAGAAGTTTTCACTCCAAAAAAATCAGTTATAGGGACTGCCGATAGAAGTGAAAACTTTAAACTCGGAATTTGATAGTTCACTTTGGAAACTACGCCGGTGAAACCGGAGGATGTAGCCATGAGAACGGCCATCTAGAAATGCGTCAGCATTGATAGCCAGTCGTGATGCCAGTCATTTGGCAGGTCAAATCACAGACCACGAAAAATCTGTCTGTGGTGCGCCAAAAGAAGTTTTCGCTAACTAGGTAACTAGAACGGGGGGTCTACCGCCTAACGAAAAACGCTTTGACGCTTTGACAGTGCTGTCTCTTTTCTTCTCGCTTGAAATGAAAGAGACGGCAATGTAAAAGTGTCAATGCGTCGAAGCGTTTTTCGTTAGGCGGTAGACCCCCGGGTTTACCTAGACCGATAGGATCGTGCTATAGTCACTACTGTTAAGTACGTAATTTATTCTGAATAGAAGACAATTAGTCCATAAATAAAACAGCTATGATCAGTCTACAGCATTATATTTCGGAATCAATCCTTCGTCATACCAACTTATTCACAGCTGCCTTGTGCAGCTGAAGTAGTACATTTTATAATATGTTACTTAATTAAAGAAAACGCTTTACAGTACCTTAAATTCAGTAACAGATGTACAATTATCACTTTATTTAGTTATTTATCGGTTTACTAGTACTTTTAATTTAAACCTTTCGCTTAGACTTGCTGCCGCATATTATGATTTTTCTTATTAACATGTTTTACGAGTCAAAAACAAGAGCTAGATTGTTTCCCGCCAAAACGACCAAACCACAGACTACATACCAATCAAACCCGGAATTGTAGGGTTGCCATAGAGTGCATTTCAGTATTCTCACTATTCTTTCAATAAGAACTTGTATAAATTACTAATATTGCTAACAGCTCGGCCATCCTGCAGAAGCGAGTCCTCGCGCTTTAATAATATATTGTTAAGTATACATGTTGAAGGATTTTAAGTTTATTTCACATATCTTGACCAAATTATACGAGTAATTCTGTTCTATTTCTATAGTAATAGTAATAATAGGCTCTATTCATATAATGCTTACAATTTTTCAATGTTATTACAATTTAAAGTTCTTAAATTTAGATTGCCATCGCACTGTCTGTTTACTTATTGGCAAAGGCCTCCTCCAACTGCCTTCAAACTTCTTCCAACTTTTTCCCAAACGTAAGCTTTTCTGGTCCATGTAGTCGCTGACCTGCTGTCGCTTCTATGTCATCGACCCATCTTCTGAGTGGTCTGCCACGATTTATTTTCCTCTAATTATTATGTATCCTGTTCATTTACACTTAAGCTTTCTAACAGTTATTGTAACATCTTTTATTTTTGATTTTGCTCTTAAAGTTGTTGTTCTTATTTTATCAGGTAGCCTTTTTCCCATCATACACTTTTCCATGGCGTTTTGAGATATTTTTAATTTTCTTATGTGGGTATTGTTGGTCGCTCAGGTTTGACAGCCATAATGTAATAAGTACGAAGTACGTTATAGCCCGTATCCATTATCATTTAGTTTCTATCTAAGATATTTTAAATAATATGTATGTTACAAGTAGTTGCAATTTGTGTTTTAAATTAAGGAATATAATTTATTAGTAATGTTCGAAAGAAAACAAATAAAATTGAGCACATGGCATCATCAGTTACTATAAGTTTCTTTAAATTGTCAATTGTTTTAAATGTGTCACTATACTTAACACGGAAAATATTTTCATAGTTACATTATCAAATCAAATCATGCTTTATTGACACAGACAGTTTAACAATGTTTATTATATTTGTATTTACAATTCACAATAATAAGATTGTACGACAAGAACTTAGTAGGTATTCTTGTTGCATTATAAATTAAGCTTCTGTCAATAAATCTCAAACTAGGCCAAAGCCTGTATCTAGTCACCTGTTTACTAATGTTGTTGTCCATATTGTTCTTTTGTGAAATAATTGTACTACAAAAATATGGGCTAGCTTTATATAATAATAGTATTCAATTCAAAATACCGAATCAGCGAATCAACGGTAATAACAATCAAGTAAACCTTGATATATTGTTATGTTTTAATTTCTGACGATTATCACATTAAAATTATAATTAGAAATATACATATCTCTAATTTCAGTCATATACGATAACATATCTACTTTATCCATAATTTGCAGTCAAAAGATAACCTGCATTTCATAAGAAACAAAACAATCATAACCGAATTATTCATATTGTATACCTAATATATAATATTGTTACGACAGGTTTAACCCTAGCTTGGGTAACAATGCTTCTCAATCTGAATTACCAATCAAGGATAGATAATCTGTACTAATTTGTGAACTTCAAATGTTTGTTAATGCCTAATAAATTTCATTTCATTTCAATAATTAAGTAATGTAACAATTGTTTACAACAGTTTTTGATCTTAGTTGTAATAACTTTACTTAAAGTTTTGTTCGTTGAACATAGTCCAAAGTAATAATTTACTCACAAATTAATGATGATGAATCACATCAATGGTTTCTCTACTAGGGAATGTAATTATTTTAGCATATCTAATCATTTAGCATTAGGTATAACCTGCTTCAAATAGCCGATTAAATAATTTTTACTTATAGGTACTTATACGGAATCCTTGATTGTTTCGTGATCGACAATCTGATAATCTCTATTGGAACTTGATTTGAATATAACGTATTACATGAACATAACATGCACATGAACGTATTACATGGATATATCGTAGTAACACCTATTAAACATCCTTGACTTGAGTTTATCTGCGGCTACCACGTCTTCATATCGACCGCGGCTATTAAAGGCATATCATTGATCAGATTTTTAATATTTGTCAAAATTTCTAATACAAAACAATACAGGCCTTGAAATTTAATAGCTAATTTTATCATTACTTCCGTTATTAAGACGTTCCGCGCCTTACATTCTCACTAAATCCTCGTCGTTGAACCTTTTTGGTGAAGTATGCACGTATGTTTCGGATCTGATCATTGTCGTTGAATAGATAATATCTCAATTTCGATGATATTTATTTCTTATAATATATTTATTATTTATACAACATTCAATGTAAACATGTGCGTATTGTCCTACACGCGTAGGTATCACTCGATTAAATAAAGTACTGTTCTAAACCGAATCTTCGCTTCAGCGAGATTTCGGATAACATTTCCCTGACAATCATCAAGTGTGAATTAGGAAGGCATCAATGCAGTAATATAATTATATAGATACTAGCGGCCCGCTTCAACTTCGCTCGGAAACCTCCATACAAAGACTATCCCATCTTTCATTTCATCATCATTTAAGTTGGATCAAGCGTTACACGGTACGCAAACCAGGTTACAATCGCAGAGTCTGTCCCTGACAAACAACGTAACACATAATTTGTGAATGTTAAGATTTATTTTATTATTTATGAATTGAACGGTGTGTTTAGATTGCCTCTTTATACTTGTGATTTTATTGGAACAGTATGTGATTGTATTGATCGCCCCGGACCAATACCAACTTCATTGTTCAACTTAAGAAAAACTCTTGTTTCAGACCTATTTTCGAAAAGAGGTCATCTGGCGTATTTGTTATTTCCATATTAAATTCTTAATACAACTAGTACATGCCAATTTTATACCATCATTCGATAATACCAGAGTATTATATTATAAGCTATTTTGTAAAATACAAAGTTAACATTAACATTATTAGAAATAGCGATTTCTAGTTTTTTTTTTTTCAGTTAAACCGTGATCAACTGATCCTTTCAAAACTGATACTCGACAATATACATGTCGACATTTTCTGATACACCCTGAGTTTTTATGTTTACGTTCACTTTGAGCAATGGGTCTAATGGTTTGCAATTCGATGCTCTTAATCGATGGTCAATTCCGAGTAATTAACAGTCTACTACCTTCCGTATCTCTCTCTACATCTGCGATATTCTTCTTGTGTATGCTTTTAAGTAACAATATTGTCTCTATGAGACCATGTCGTGCAAGTTTGGCAAGCTTTGTTATCCATTAGGCCCAGCTATTAGAGTAACGTTTCTGAGATTTTGCAATGCCTGTTATTGTGTAAAGCAAAGTTGACTATTTTCTTTTCATCCCATTCGTAAATTATGACACATTACTTTGTAACTCAAATCATTGTAGTCTGACCTTTAACATTGGATCAAACTCGAGTTTTACGTTGGTAAAAGAAAGCTCAGCAGTCGAATGTCCATAACCATAGCCTTCAACACATTAAATAAATCTATGAAGAATATCATAAAATATCATGAAGTTCAGGTTCAAAATGCGATGAACAGAAGTGATATTTCAAAGAGTTAAACAAACTTATTTTTAAAATAACTTAAATGCGTCGCTATAATTGCAGCGCCTCTCTCGCGTTTTTTTTTTTTTTTTTGCTTTAACCTTGAGAAAAGTCGCTTTTACTGTAACGCTCCACAACTTCTCCTCTTTCCAAGAGCAACCGATCTTTCCCTAGACTGTGAATCTTCGTGAAAACCTATGACATTTTATGTCTATCATTATCGTTTGTCTTACTTTCTCCATATTATGGCCTTCTGTTGCCTCAACAACTCTTCGTTAAACCACGTCAAATTTACTTTATAAATCGAATCTATATATTTATGTGAGGCTGTGGACTTGCCTGTTAAAATCCAGACTACCTTCCACATCCTCGCCCTGGTTCTAAACCGTGTCAATTTACACCATTACTTAAACAATTTCAAATTAGAGCGCTTGTGGACTTGCCTGTTATCCAGACTCCCTTCCACTTCCTGGCTGCGGTTCTCAGTCTATCAATTTACAGCATTACTGACCAGATTTAAATTAGACGCTTGTGGATTTGCCTGACTCCCTTCCACTCCCTCGTTAACGCTTGTGGATTTGCCTGACTCCCTTCCACTCCCTCGTTCCGGTCCTTGTCAATCGGTGGAATACTCGTTATCTGAGCGCGCCCTTTGCAGCGCTCGATCTCAGGTTTAACCTCCATGCCGCAACTTTCAAGGCTATCTTTGCGTCCTTGGTGCGGCTTATCCATAATCTGGAACTTTCAATAAAGGCATTAATAATTGCTCAACCTACCTTTAAATCCATCTTTCTCATATATGAGCAAGTACTTTCATCAGGTTACTTTAGTTTAGAACACTGCTAAACTATAATCTATAATGAGAAGCTCTGGTACCTCCTTTCTACCTTGATAATACTAGGCACGTGTGACTCTAGTTTCAATCCGTTTAAATGTACAATCTATAATAGGGCTAATAAAGGCTGAACAATTAGCCACCTCAGTCGCGGTTCACAGCTCAACTCCATTCTCAAATAATGGCACATGCTGTGACTTAAGATCATATCACTGGCAATGTCAATTTAGTTCATAGCTATTGGTAGAAAAGTGGAGTTTAATTTAATACACACATAATAGTCACATGCCCATGGTTATCTGACTCAGCAGTTAAATACAGTTTCTTTAAAATATTCTACGTGCAAAAGATTATCTCTCAAATTGAATTAATCGCTAAAACGACTAGACAAAGACAATCTTTACTCTGTCCGGATCTCCATGTAAGTTATAAACATAGTATCAAGAAGGCAAAAGCGAGTGGATAGACAATGAGCGAGTTGACGTCAAACCATTTGAACTGGTTTATAACTGAACGCATTACCGCTTCGCTTCGTCATGGTACTCTACATTTAATAGTTCGGTTCGTTGTAGTACTCTACATTTAAGAGTTTCATAGTAGTCTGAGGACATTTTATAATTATGATATGTGATGCGGTTCGTACATACAGCTTCAACGTCTGACCCATGATCTGACATGCATGTCTGTTGAGTCACCATTTTTATTCCCACAACTGGGACTAAAAGGGACTCTTAAAGAGACAAACGCCATTATCCATCAAAGTGCCGTTGGACAAATAACGTATCCCTGAAAGTTATTGTTCTAGGTCCATACCGGTCCCCTTGTGACTTACAGGACATGTGTATTGAACATGTGATTCGAACCTCATGTAAATCGAACGTTCTCATAACTAGGCGACCAAAATTTAAAAAATAACACTTTAGTAAGCCTCAAAGTAACGTTAATGGTTTGTCCAGAATTACTGACATTGCAGTTATTGGTGCCACATATTTATCGAAGCATGATTTTCGAAAACTATATGAGAGAGTATCTTTGTAAAATGGTATACCCTTTTTAAATTGCATAGAAAATATGAATAGCCGTCATTTACACATTAATTATTATGTGTAATATTGTGTGCACAATTAGGATATATTTGGTTTTTATACAAAAATAATAACAAAATCAGAACTGGCTTGGCTCTTTGCATAATTATAGCCAGACTATGTTTTTAATTTGATCATCTCGAAAATGCGGTATAGGATGCAGTCTACTAGACTTATTCCAGTAATAGATGTAGTGAGGACCGCATTGCGTGAAAAATTCAAAAATGGTAAGTACCTATACACGGAATAAAAATCCACTTACGTGATATTGTTCACTCCAATGATCTCAATACACAGATGTGCCCTCCCAAACTTCAGGGCGCACGGAATCATGTCATCGTTGGGAAGAGTGAGCTCACTCTTTCCATTCTAGTCGTTTACAGAAACGGTGAACGCCGGACGTTTTTACTAATCGTGGTCAACAACCAAAATAAGTAAAACCACAGCATATCGCGCCGCTAACGATTCTAGGGTCAAGTAGATTGGTTGTGTGAAACCACTTACGATACACTTTTAGAGACGCCGTTTATTATCAATTTCAAGGTGCTCAGGGTACATCTGTTGGTTTATATCGATGGTTCACTCTGCAACTCATTAAACCGTCAATTCAATTCAATTCATTTATTCCTTGCGAGAATAGGTAAAACAATTTGACATATAATTGAATACCATACATTTTATCACATATTAAATACTGATCATAGAGTTTTCGTATTGAGTGACATTAACAAGCAAATAATAAGCGTTGAGAAAAAAAAAATTTGAAAAGAATAAAACTGTATATCACATGGGCGGGATCAACGGACAATTATATAATTTTCTATTATTAATTATAGTCTTCTTGTCCGCCGATCCCACTTCTGAATTGTTAAGTACGTAATTTATTCTGAATAGAAGACAATTAGTCCATAAATAAAACAGCTATGATCAGTCTACAGCATTATATTTCGGAATCAATCCTTCGTCATACCAACTTATTCACAGCTGCCTTGTGCAGCTGAAGTAGTACATTTTATAATATGTTACTTAATTAAAGAAAACGCTTTACAGTACCTTAAATTCAGTAACAGATGTACAATTATCACTTTATTTAGTTATTTATCGGTTTACTAGTACTTTTAATTTAAACCTTTCGCTTAGACTTGCTGCCGCATATTATGATTTTTCTTATTAACATGTTTTACGAGTCAAAAACAAGAGCTAGATTGTTTCCCGCCAAAACGACCAAACCACAGACTACATACCAATCAAACCCGGAATTGTAGGGTTGCCATAGAGTGCATTTCAGTATTCTCACTATTCTTTCAATAAGAACTTGTATAAATTACTAATATTGCTAACACTACATACTACATCACCCTTGTTTACGTGGGGAAAAGGTATTTACATACACCCGCTCACAGATCACTATATACCACCCGCTGCCGGTATGGACGGACGGTCGACTATGTCGGATGCAAGTGATGCAACACAAAAAGTATCCCATAGCCATAGTATTTATTCATAACTATTTATGTTTATACAATAAAGCATATTCTATTCTATGTTACATGTAAAAAAAACATTAGGTAGGTTTTATAACCTACCTAATGTTTTCGTACTTATGTACGAAATGTATCTCGATATAGGCGAGGATTAATTAATTATTCCATTAATTACAAAAAACTATTACGACCATTTAACATAATCTATCTATATACTTACTTACTAATATAATAATGAATTGCTGTTCTTGGGTCCGCTAAAACTGGACAACGGCTGAGCCGATTTAGCTGATATTGGTTTTGAAATGTTTGTGGTAGTTAAGGGAAGGTTTAAACGGTGACAAAATGTTAAAAAGTCGCGAAAAAGATAGTAAAAAACAACTATTTCATTTTCTCATATAAACTATTCTAGGTTTTACACAGAGTAAGTAATCACTAAGTCAAACATTTGACATTACCGATCAATATTGCCAATCAAACATTATTTTTTTCAAGAGTTGTAATCAAAGAGTATAATACAAAGAGTACTTAGATACGTTTTTGAAGTGAAAACTTCTTTTGTCGCGCCTAGACAGATTTTTCGTGGGCTGCGAATTGAATTCTAGCGTCACGCTCGGGTATGATTTGGTAGTTAGTAGTTAGTTTATTTAGTATCAGTATTGCACTCGTGCGAAGCCGGGGTGGGTCGCTAGTATGTACATATATATGTCAGATAATAACACAGGCCTACATTTTTTGGTTCATGAAAAAGTATTTCAATTTTAATAGGTGCCCTTTAGTAAATGAAGTGTGCTAATCACGAATCTGTGCTTGATTTTTTGAAGTGAAAACTTCTTTAGGCGCGTCTAGAAAGATTTTTCGTGGGCTGTGAATTGAATTCATTCGTCACGCTCGGGTATGATAAGAAAGCTTCGGGTAAACTCGGGACCATGGCTATTGGCCATCTAGAAATACGTCAGCCAATGGGAAATGCTGAAAGGGCGTGGACAGGCCATCATGGCATGGCCATCTAGAAACGCATCAGCCAATGGGAAATGCATTTCTAGATGGCCATGCCAAGATGGCGAGGCCACGCCCTCCGGTTACCGTGTAGTTTCCAAGGTAAGCTATCAAATTCTGAGTTTTAAGTTTTCACTTCTATCGGCAGTTCCTATGACTGCCAATTTTTTTTCCAGCACGTCAGGTTTCCAGGAAAAGTGTGTTTGAAAAATTTCATAGAAACGACAAAAATACTTACTAAGAAAATATTTTTTGCAACTATATTTAACAGAAATTACACTGCAAAATTAACTAGATCACAAAATAATCAATGCAGTTTGATCTACAGTAGACTATTGTTCTTTATTTGGATTTTTTACTGTATTTTAAATCGTTGGCTTTTTCCTAGAAAACTGTTTTTTTGTGAGCGAGTCTCTTTTTCAAGGTAATCGGGCATCATTATAGTTTCCCATATTCTTCGGTAACGTTATTCCAAATCCTTGATGTCTTGCTGGAAACTCTCTCCCTGTTCTTTGCTAGCCAAGGTTACCCAAGGTTTTCGGTAAAAGAGTCAAATCCAGAAAATAAAGTTTGACGCTCATATTGCATACCAAGCTTTTATCATTTTGAACCATGTTGGCTAAAATTATTTCGTATATTGGAGACGTGTTGTTTCCAAGGAAACTTTTTATGACTTCTATTAAAGAAGTCCATGCTTCAGATTCATCCTGGGTAATTTTATTCTCAAAAGTAATGAAAGTTCTGAAAAAGAATCTGTCGGATTTTAAGCTTCGAATTTGAGAGCCTATAAAAAATATTTTTAAGTGTAGCTTCAAAAAGTACAGGAAATTTGTTGCATAGATATTTAAAGCAGTCACTTTGTTTATTAAAACAAACTTCTTCATCATTCCTAACTTTATGTGAAGGAGAGGCAAAAGAAGAAATTTTGAGTCAACCAGTGCGCACCACACTGCACATTTTTTTGTTCCGGTAGGCACAAGTCTTTCTCTGAGTGGCCATTCTTTTTTAACGTAATGTAAATTTCGGGCTTGACTGTCTTGACAAAACCACTTGCACAAAAAACATCGATGCTCTATGAATCCAGACTGCGGATCCAAAAGCTTGGATAATATTTATTACATTGAGGTCTCTCCAGTGAACTCGTTTGAAAGAAATATTCTGCGAATTTCATGCCGTTGAAATTAAATAAACCTAATACTATAGTATATATAGTACCTACCTATGTATAGTATATAGTATATAGCCGGGCCTATGCAGATCGGACGACAAGAGACCGGATGGATTGACTCTGGTGCCCTGGAAGAACGGAAAGTGCTTAATTTGGGACGCCACTTGTGTCAGCACTGTCGCCGCCACCCACCTAGGTCCCACTATCCACTCACCATCAGCCGCGGCAGAGGATGCCGCTGATAAGAAGAAGCGAAAGTATGGTATGTTGGTGTCGCAGTACGAATTTGTACCTGTTGCCGTGGATACCTTAGGTTGTTGGGGGGCAGAGGCTAAAGGGTTCCTCTCAGTATTGGGGCGCAGGCTCAGGGAGAATACGGGTGACTCCCGCTCTGGCGCGTTCCTGGAGCAAAGGTTGGCCATTGCCATTCAACGTGGGAACGCGGCGAGCATCAGGGGCACTTTTGCGCCGGGAACAGTAAGGGGTGGGTTATTCGGAGATTAGTTTTTTAATTAATGAAATATTTGTAGGGTGCATTTATTTCTGTCATTCAAAATTTAGATGTGTGTTATACGTACTAATGAACAAATCAATTGAACATTTAAAAAAAAAACAATTTAGATAGGTACGTAGGTACCTACTTACTATAGTCAAATATTTTCTTTCGATGTAGGTATAAAGTACTTTAAGAAAATAATTTTAATAGGTAATGCATTTCTAGAAATATCAAAAAGGTACTTTTTTGCTCTACTACAAAATGAAAATATCTCACAAGTTTTTTTTTTATTTTGTGAAAAATCTTGACGTGCTGGGTTCAAGCCAAGCTCATATTCGGAATCAGCGTACCCGAATTAGCAAAGAATACTTGTCTAATTTAAAACACCAAAAATCATGTCGGTCTGTGTAATAAGTATATAAAATGTCACAGTAAAATAAATTAATAATATCAAACAAATAATAATATAACATGTCACATAAAATAAATTAATAATAATAAACATTAATTTTCAATTTTCATTTACAAACCAACCAATCTGCTAGTGAGTAGCACTGTGATGCCTGATCAAACGTATTTACATCAAAGTAGCGCCATCTACCAGTAAGTAGCATTTCAGTTAATTTTGTGAAAAAATCGAACAATTATTCTTAGTCGATTTTTTAATCGACCTCACAGCGCAGAGCTACCAACCCAATGAACAACATGATACGTTGTACAAGCTGTCATATCTTAAAATTCTGTCAATGTCTTCATCGATTTGTAAAAATCACAAAATCTGTGTTGTGTTTAGTGTTTTAACACAAATTTTACAACTATTCACAAGATAACAATATTATTGAAAATAAATGCACAAAAAGCGGTTCATCTGTTCGCCCACGCGTTCTACTTCAAACCATATCTAATAATTATAAAACTTCCTGTCGGGCAGATAGAGCCAGGATTCATGATCCGTTAACAAACAAACGTATCTCGTTTTATAATTTTAATTCCCAAACTAATTATGGACAGTTGGAAAAGCATTTGGATATACTTATTTATACTATTTTCAGTGAATGTAAAAATTTCTTTGTCTCAATACAATAAAGCTTGGAGTGAAAAATATGGAGAGAACAAGTGCCCGAAGTTATATCCTAAAAATTTCGTTAATTATGCACCAGTCGGTAAGCTCTTACTCGTAATATGGTAAAAAATAAATATTTTTCCATGGTTCCGCATTTTGTCTCAGTAAAACCTCTTCTGATATTTTATACATGTTAGTGTCAACACACAGCTGTGTCTACAAATCATGTAATTCATTTTAAATCTTCAGGGAACCTCACAGCAGGGAATTTCTCAGAAAAACAGGGTGTCAAAGGCCTGAGGCAGTGTGTGATGTCGTGCTGTATATCTGCAACTTGCAATATTGTGTTCATTGTTGACACAAGATGCTATCATGTGGAATGTGCTAGTGATGAGCTCTGCCTGCCGCTGTTCCGTCGCGCCACCCGCAAGTGGGATTCTAATGTGTCTATGATACTTGTGAAACCAGTGTTACCTAATGGTGAGAACCATGATCAAAATAATTATGTTCAATTTAGTTAATCGCTACAAATCAATAATATATGTATATTTACTAGAACATTAATGCCTACTCGAAAAGTTAAGTGGTGAATAATAAAACACAAACAGTCTAACTGAAATGACCAGTGAAGGCAGGTGCTGCAGTTTGAAGAATGTTACTTTTCCAAAGATTTTGGTACCTGTATGATAGCAAAACACATGAACTTGGTATACACATTTATGTCTGAATAACTTATTGAATACTTATTATTTCTAATTTACTGTTTCCAGAAAACTGGTCTGACATCTTAGATCAATCAAGTGCAAGAGAATCAAGTATTTTTTCACCAGAAGAAGTAGCTGTCTATTCTCCATACACCAGTCACAGTAATGATATTGACGATGAAGACTCTAACTTTCTTTCGCACTTTATCAACAATTTACCAGTTGAGGATGATGAGTCAAGGTCTTTATATCGGGATAATGGAGACAGTGACATGATAATGGACTCCACAAACTTTTTAGACAAGATTACATGTGAAGTAGGTGTAGGTGACTGTCCTTTCAACTCGGAATGTATACCCTTAGGGATCAAACTACGCAATGGAATTTGTAAATGCATACCTGGCACAATAGAAAATGCACAAGGAGCATGTATACAAAGTATCAGACCATTTTCTAAAGGCCCGACTATACCAATAGATGCAATCAAAAAAGATGATTCAGAAGTTAAAAGTGATGATCTAAAAATAGAAACATCATCTGCAAAAACTGTTCAAACATTGACTGTGTCCATCTTATCGAAACAGGTAATTATTTTCACACTAACATTCACTTTAGAACTACTTCAAAACACAGAAAAAAAAATTGGCAGTCATAGGAACTGCCGATAGAAGTGAAAACTTGCTGTTGCCCTGGTACTGGTACCTAGGGGCAACTCTTTTATATTTCTGTTGTCCTGGTATCTGGAGATAAACGCTGGGCTGTTGGAGGTAGGTAATCGAAACTCTTTACTGTTTCTGTTGACCTGGCCGTTTTTACCGAGTTTACCCGAAGATTTCATATCCGATCTGATCCATTATCATATCCAAGCGTGACGATTGATGAATCCATTTCACAGCCCACGAAAATTCTGTCTATAATACGCCTAAAGAAGTTTTCACTTCAAAAATTGTAGAAGAGGGGTCAGGACTCACACACTCCCTTCAAAGAAAGGGTTTGCCTGGGTATGTGCTTGCTTATAGGAATATGTTCTAGCTTTTTAGATATATATGTAAAAATATTGTGTCTCAATGTTATTGCATTGTACTCATCAGGAATTGTGTGACATTTTTATTTTATTTTGGTAGGTATGAGAATAGGTTGAAAAGTATATTTATGCCCCCTCCTACTGCCACGCTCAATTTTTAATAGGTGTTTTTAGTTTTTTCATATGCAAAGATATTTGTATAAACTATGTACAAATTTGAACAATTATTAATCTAAACATGGAATGTCACATCACTTTGGCATTGTGTATTCCTATTTGATTTCTTTGATAAATAATTTATACAGTAGAGAAGAATGTTGAAAGAATGTTAGCTGGTAACTTCATTGAATGTTAATTAATTCTATTAACTTTTATGATATCTTTATATTACTTTGTTATCAAGGTTCAACTACCCGACAATGAGGTGACCTTGGCGGCATATACCATTCCCGATGAGAAGGCCTCTATGAGTCATTACAATTATGTGTGGACACTTGTTGATCAACCGAAAGAAGGATTTACAGGTAAATTTAACAAATTATGTAATAAAAATATTATTCAAAGAGCACTTTAATAATAGAAAAGCTGTATCAACATGTCTGTTACTTTTTTCATATGGAACAGAAATGACAATAGAAGTTGGTTGAAAATAATAGTAATAATAAAAATAGTAGTAATAAAATAAGAATAGGTTTATTTAACTTCCAATGTATGTAAAACATTAACATTTTAGATGTAATCTAGTAAAAAAACTTAACATTTTTAATTGTAGGCAATATGAATCAGAACGGAGCAACAGTAACGCTCACCGATCTAACGGAAGGGCAATACCGATTTAAACTGACAGTCAATGGTACAAACTCATACGGTGAGGGATATGCAAATGTGACAGTTCTGCCACCGCAGAGGATCAACACTCCCCCAATGGTTGTGATCACCCCACAGACACAGACAGTGAAACTGCCTAACTCCATGGCTGTGTTGGATGGTAGTGCTAGTAAGGTAAGGTATTAAATACACATAGCATATATGCTAATAACAGGATTATTTCCTAAAGGCGGCGGTTCGCCACTCGAGACCGAGACCGGAGACCGCGACAGGCACTTGACATTATAGAATTGTATGGGCACCAGTTCGCGCCGAGACCGCGACAGGCAACGCGAACTGGCGTCCATACCATTCTATAATGTCTGTATAGTGCCTGTCACGGTCTCTGCGCAAACCGGCACTTTAAAGGTACCAGTTCGCGCGGAGACCGCGACACGAGACCGCGACAGGAGACCGAGACCGGAGACCGCGTCAAGCACTTGACACTATGGAATTGTATGGGCACCAGTTCGCGCCGAGACCGCGACAGGAGACCGAGACAGGTCGCGGTCGCGGTCTCAGCGCGAACTGACGCCCATACAATTCCATAGTGTCAAGTGCCTGTCGCGGTCTCCGGTCTCGGTCTCCTGTCGCGGTCTCGCGTCGCGGTCTCAGCGCGAACTTGTACCTTTAGACGTGTACCTTAAAATTGTAAATAACGTCAGTTACCTAACTAACCTACTGTGAGGCTTATAATCTCACTTCCTTTACATACCAATGGTGCTTATTATAAACTGATTGTGTTTGAAATTTTACTTTCTTAAAAAATGTACACCACAGATACTTTAAAAAACTAGTATAGGCATGTAAATTAATTTAAATATGATTTAGGGATTTTTTTTAAACAGTAATCATAAGGATTTTTTTTTGGGGTTACAAAGTCCTATGTGTTACTACAAAACATATATCTATCTGTATACCAAATTTCAACTTGATCTGATTAGTTGTCAATGTTGTTATGACTTCAACAAACATCCAAACACCCAAAATAAAATAGTACATAAATATGATACAACAACTAATTTTCAAAAATGTTTTTGCTGTGCTCTGTCTAACCTTTGATTGATAGACTGTTTGCTATAAAAAATCAAGACAGCTTTTATGCAATAAAGTAGAAAAAATAAAAATCTATTATAATAATTATTATTAATTTTCAGGATGATGATGCTATAATATCTTGGCACTGGGACCTAACATCCGGCCCTATTGGCTACCAGCCGCCTCTTCAGGACGGCCCGACCCTGGTCCTCAAGGATCTGAAGCAACCTGGCAACTACACATTCAAACTCACGGTGGAAGACTCAGACCATGTGAAGAACTCTACCACGGCTAATATCACTGTGCTCAACCATACTGACTACCCGCCCGAAGCTAATGCAGGCAAGTTAACATTTTATTGCAGCTGGCAGTTGTGATATTATTGTATCTGATGATGCAAAATGGTCCATGGTTTACTGTATGCTGAACATTTGCTCAAGGATTTGTCAAGCCAAAAAAACTGACTTTTTTTAAGTAAAATGAAATCCAGCTAATATTAAAAATGTCAATGTATGGATGTTTGGATATTTGGATGTTTGTTGCTCAATCACGTCCTAACGTATGAACGGATCAGGCTGAAATTTGGAACACAGATAGATTAGAATAGAATAGAAAACTCTTTATTAAAAAGCCACACACATACATACAGAAAACCAAATCACAAAAGAAACTTAAAGATAACTTATGCTAGACATTTTAATTGGCGGCCTTATCACTTAGAGCGATCTCTTCCAGGCAACCAAATCACAAAAGAAACTTAAAGATAACTTATGCTAGACATTTTAATTGGCGGCCTTATCACTTAGAGCGATCTCTTCCAGGCAACCGTGCACGGATAGGATATTATACAGTAATGCGGCCTTAATATATTAAATAGATTAGATTATAGTCTGGAAGAACACATAGGCTACTTTTTATCCCGGAAAAACAACGGGAACGGGAACTACGCGGGTAACACCGCGGGGCGCTGCTAGTCTGTAATAAAATGTTTATTGTTTCTTAACAAAATGTAACAATATAGGTTAGAAAAATATTTTTTAAGCCTACTAATATTATAAATGTCAAAGGCTTAGATGTTTGTTGCTCAGTCAAGTCTGGTTGAAATTTGGATCACAGTTAGATTAGGTATAGTCGAAAATAGCTAATAGCCTACTTTTTTCGCTGGAAAATAACGGGAACGGGAACTAAGCGGCGAAAACCGCGAGGCGTTCCTAGTATTTTAATAATAAAAAAGTTAGGTTCAGTTTAGTATTTTTAAATTAATTAAAGAATTAACTGAAGTATTGGTTGATAAAAAAGTTTGCACTGGTGCATCCATTCCTAATATGCCATCAAAATTATTTATTTTCGTAATGTTCCTTTCAAATATTTTCAATCGTATTGAAGGAACGAATGAAGCAGATTTGATCTCCGGAAATGTAGATAGGTTGAAACCGATGCGAAAAATTCTCGTAAAGTTTTTTTTCAGGTTGTATCTCAGTTGTAGCAATACATATTCTATTAAAGATTCATAGTGAGATAGTTACAATTCTTATAATAGGTATCTTATAATAATTAACAGGACAGGACGTGATCATCTACCTCCCTAACAACAAGCTGACGCTGAACGGCAGTCTCTCGACCGACGACCACGAGATCACCTCCTGGGAATGGACCAAGTCGGCTGAGGACGAGAACAAGGCCGTCGACATGCAGAATACGCACTCGCCGTACTTGCAGGTAAATGTCGCTCAAACTAACACTAACGCTCAGGTACCTACATAAGTGTCGCTCAAACTAACACTAACGCTCAGGTACCTACATAAGTGTCGCTCAAACTAACGCTAGTACAAATATGTACAAATATGAATGCCTGGCAAGAACGGCATTGTCATCACCCGATTCGTTTCGAACTTTTCAAATCTACTTCGCAAATTGTTGTTCTGTAACCTTTTTTACGGATTTTCTCTACATCCACGAGATTTTTCTTGCAGTTGGCAGTTGACATCAGATAGCTTCAACTATCCACTGACCTTTTAGCTAGCCCAGAATGCCTAAAGTTCCACGAACCTAAACGTTCTATTTAACTATACGTAGAGCACAGCTATGTAAACCTACGTGTATACTTTTAGGTATGCTCAAAGCATCCCGTGCATGTTATTCCATCCAATATAAAATATTTAATACTTATGTTGACTTATGGTACTCGAATACTTTCGTACTAAGACTAGTGCAAGGGCACCTCAGACGGTAGACGAGTTCGGCTTTCCTACTCGGGTTCTACTTCGTTTCGTCCTATCGAACATTGTTTGACGTTTAAATGTTCTAAGCCTACGCTAATTCGGCTTAGAACATTTAAACGGATGAACGAACGGACGTAACGGATTTATTTCGAAATTACGTTTTTTGTAGAAAGAGAGTAGACGTCCAGAGATCAACTTGGTATACCTGATGGAACTAATTGAAGTCGGCTGATTGATGATTATTATTATTGGTATTGCCAACTGTAGTCTATAAACATTTTATTTTCTACGAAATATAAGATAGAGGCGTGTCCACAGATAGCCCGAAGTGTTGATAATATCAGCCTAAAAACTACTACAAAATGGGTCTATTAATAAATAATAAATAAATAATAAATATTGGTGGACAATTCACACACAACACCATCTGACCCCAAACTAAGCAAAGCTTGTATGATGGCGGCCAGATAGCTGATATAATACTTATATATTTTTAAATACATACTTATTATACATAGAAACACCCAGACACAGTGCAAACATTTGAATTCATCACACAAATATTTGCACTGGGTGGGGATCGAACCCACGACCCTCGGCTTCGCAGGCAGAGCTACTACCCACTAAGCCACAAGGCCAGTCATTTTGGTCATTCATTTTGGTGCTACAGTAAATATTCAAACAAACACTCATAATAAAACCTCTCCTTTAACATCGGGAATTAAAAATAATCGAAGCTACAAATATCCCTTCAGAATGAACTATTTACTGCATTATTTAGCACAATCAATGCGATAAGAATCGCTCTAATTTAACGTGAGTTATCGCGACTAATAACCATAAATAATATAGGCTCTGTGTTGATAAGGATAATACGAGCAGATTCGCAGGAAATTATAAAATATGGCGACGTCGTTATCAGGCTTTATCGAGCAAATGCATAGGATGGGTTTCCGTTATTGCAACTGAACTTTGTGACCTCACAAAATTATAACAACGTCAAAACGCTAAGTACCTATAGACGTGTCATCGTGTACGCCGTTTGTCCCGGTGCTATTTCTATTATGTTTATCATCTGCCTCGTTCTGTTATACGAAGTACGAAAGCTATTCTTTCACAATCGCGTACGTGTGTATATTGGAAAGTTAGAATTACTCCTCCAGCGTACACAAAGGAAACTGCATTGTCAATACTTTTGCTGGCGTATAGGTACACTACGTTACGCCTGTAACTATACCTCGTCTACTGATCGTCTGCGGCCTTTCGAATGTTGTCGACCATCTAATCCAGCCGGCAGGAGTCGGGTATATATATTATTTGTATAGTCTTTCCTTCTTATCATCATCAATTGGGAGGATGGCTGGGTCAAACATATACCTTTCGAATTGGTCCGTCAGGTAGATTATGGGAAAATAAAGGACACGTATTTTTTGTTTATCAAATTACTAGCAGCGCCCCGTGGTGTTACCCGCGAAGTTCCCGTTCCCGTTGTTTTGCCGGGATAAAAAAGTAGCGTATGTGTTCTTCTAGACTATAATCTATATGTGTTCCAAATTTCAGCCCGATCCGTTCATACGTTAGGACGTGATTGAGCAACAAACATACAAACATCCATACATTGACATTTATAATATTTGTAGGATTAATAGTAATCGACTACGATATACCTACTCGTATCCAACTTCCGAAGTGGAATGTTGTGACGTCACGTCTTCGTAAAAATCATACCTACAACGAAACGACGTCGCTCGAAACTTCTAAGCACTGTATCTTCGTAATGTGAATATTTGTGTGATGAATTCAAATGTTTGCACTGTGTCTGGGTGTTTCTATGTATAATAAGTATGTATTTAAAATTATATAAGTATTATATCAGCTATCTGGCCGCCATAGTACAAGCTTTGCTTAGTTTGGGGTCTGATGGTGTTGTGTGTGATGTCCACCAATATTTATTTATTTAATGTTTTGTATGTGAAACAAAAGAAAAAAATACGGTTAATATGTTTTAATACTCATAACCGACGGGCTAATTAGTTTTTTAGTAAGCTTGCCTATTCTCTCTTTTCTATCCATCAACAGACCTGGTAATAAATGATTATATCGTATACTTGCAGTTGTCGAACCTGTCGGAAGGTGTGTACACATTCGTACTGAAGGTCACGGACTCCTCGGGCCAGTCCTCTACGGCGGAAGTGCACGTCTTCGTCAAACCTCCTACTAACACCCCGCCCGAAGCCAACGCCGGACCCGATGCGGTAAGGATCTCTATCTTTAACATCGCCGAAAAAATGCTAGCCTATCGGTTTTTATCGGATACACTTCAGAGAGTGTGCGACTGATTTGCATGATCTGATACCACCTTGTCCTTTTTTCTATCGGAATACTCGTAGCTCGAAAAAGCGACATCGTTTCTTGGTTGATGTTCCAAAGACACGAACGAAGAGATTTGACTCGTCTACTTTTGTGATAAGAACGTCTAGGCTGTGGAATACGTTGCCTGAGTGGGTTTTCCCCGATGGTTACAATCTTTGTGTCTTCAAATCGAGAGTGAATCGGTTTTTTCTAGGTAAACACGCTCCATCGTAGACCGCATCGTCGCTTACCATCAGGCGAGATGGCGGTCAACTGTAAACCTATAGAAGTTAAAAAAATATAAATATATATACTTACTCAGAGAAAAAGACTTATTTTCAACCGACTTCAAGAAAGGATTAGGTTCTGAATTCGAGTGTTTTTTTATCTCCTAACGTTATTTACCTCATGATTTTCCACTGGGTGAACCCATTTTGAAAATAGTGTTTTGTTCGAAGTTTGAACGAATACTTCTCGAATGGTGGAATGGTTCCATGCTCCATACAATTGATATCGAAATCGGTTGAGTGGTTTTTGTAACATCAACAAAAGTAAAAAAAAAAAACACTTCTTTAATAGATTAGATTATGAATTCTGTTAAAATCTGTGAACTGTGTGAGTTTAATTTGTAAATTGAAGTCGGTTGTTTAGTTTTTCAGAAAAAACAATATTTCATATATAAATACGATGTATCATCACTTCACGGTCGTATTCAAATAGTAGCTTGTTCTTAGTGTAGCGCGGAGTCACCAAACCGCTAGTGATCCTGAGGCCAATATCGAACCAGACGCAGTAAGCATCATAATATAGGTACATTTGACACTCTAACACCAAGACTCAAGTTTCTGTTATACAGCAAGATATTATCACTGCGCGTTATCATCGATTTAATGTAGAAATTAAAAGGTATCTTTGCCTTGATAATCTTTCTGATCTGATCTTTTCATAGAAATCTTACACAAATCAAAAACTAGTAAATTGCATGATTTGGTTCAGGTTTCGATGGCGGACTGTAATGTAGATATTGTAAAAAATATTAAAACTTAAATTGAGAAAGGTTTGTTTGTACATGTGTAAAAATAAAAATATGTGAAACATTAACAAAGCATGAAGTTATATCACCATTGGTTGTAAATATTGTGTATTATTTTAACTACCTAACTAACATTACTTAGAAATATCCATACATCTCATGGGAATACTACAGGGTTACTGGTAATCAGCCTGCATCCGTTTAAGGGCATGTTCTGTATATATAAACAAACAACTTTTGTTCTACAACTTTCGTTAAAACTTAATAGATAACCCAAAAAAAATGTATTTGTTGCCTTTTTTTGTACTGTTTAGCGACTTTTTAGTGTTTATTCAATCGGTACATCAATTTTTGCGCGTCAAGGAGCGTACGCGCTCTCGTTACGAATTGTTATGAAGAGTTTGATACTTTTAGACCGTGCAAATGCACTTTTTATTTATTTTGTAAAAGAAAAAAAAGCATTTTTTTTTTAAACTGTAGAACAAAAGTTGACGTATTGAATGTAGGTACCTAACATCCCCTTAAAAGGATGCAGGCTGATTACCAATAACCCTGTATATTGTCATAATAATATGTAATACATATTATAGCAATTATACATAATGTTACAACTTACAACAACTCCTCATAACCACTTAAATCACAACACATGTCATGCCATTTTTTTAAGTATGACATACCTACACATAAAATTGATCAATAACACTCGCAATTTTTCTACAAATAGTGCCAAGGGATGAGGGATGTTAATCTGGGGGCACGGCAGTGCCCCCGCCAAGTCGAGCGCGAAGCAAACACTGCCGTACCATCCTTTACTGGAACCATTTCGTCGCATTTTCAGGCCTCTATTTGAGAACCTCTGGATAAGACCAGAAAGCTGAAATTTTCGTCATCTAGTAAACTGTAATCACGTACTTAAAATCCAAAATTTCAAGTCTGTACGTCATTTAGTTCCGAAGTTAAGCGAAAGCAAAGTTTCGCATTTACGACACTCATTCACTCACTCATGATCATCAAAATAGAACTAGTACTTCCCATAAACTCAGAGAGCTGAAATTTGGCACAGACTTAGGGTTTAATGGCCACATAAAGGAAAAACTATAAAAACTAGGAATATCGAAAATCTGGGGTACCTTGTGGTATACCTGGTTATTTGAAAATACGCCTTTACAAAAAATAATCAACTTTGTTTGCCTCTTCATTTGATGTCAAAAATCGAAGGTCTGAAGTATCTGATGAAGAACCCTCAGCTTGTGTCAGCTATTTAAGAGAAATAGTAATGCCCCATTCTACTATTGGTACACAAAAAAATTGACTGTCATTGCAAAAATCCAGCATAGTGGGACACATCTTCTAATTTAATCTAGCCTATTGCTTCCCACTATTGGGCGAATGTTGCTACTGTACAAGAATCAGAACCGGAAAAAAAGAATGTGTCAAATAATACATCTAATATAATAAATTAATAAACCACGTTTCTACAAAAAGAAGTGAAATCCCACCAAAAACATTCTGTAAAAAACTAGCCAAGTCTCGATGAAGCTGCATATTTATCTCTAAAAAGTAATGAAATCTAGACAAAGCCGTGCCAAGTCTAAGGTTCCTTACTGCGATTTCTTTAATATTATAGTTAATATTGTGTGACTTGGCCGTTGAACATTCTTTATACGTTAGTCCGTTAGTGGATACAAGTCAATTTTGTTTACACGTTATGTTGTATCTGTTGTAACTACTTATGTTTGTTAAGCGAGATAATACCCTATACTGGTATTGGTAATTGGACGCTAGTGTCTCATATTAGGCTGTTATTAATCAACAACAACACATGCATGCATTCAACAGCAACACCTGCGTTCAGCATCGAATGCTGACTTCTGTTCTATATTTTTTTTGGAGCGTCAAATCGACCACCTTTTTAAACATAAAAAGACTGGAAATATTTTTTTTAAACTGTTTGTTTCCGGCTCGCCTGCACATAAGTATTATTGAAATTCTTTATTGTTCACACCATATAGGATACATACAATTTAGGGAAAATAGTAATACAAAAACAATTGACTGGTTATTGAACCAACGTTTTCCAAGTGGCCATTTTCCAGCGTCAATGGTAGCGGTTCTGGCGACAGATTGGTGCAATGGTGTCATGGAGCACGTGGTTTTGTACCCTTGTGTACCCTTCAACGGCCTATTCACACAACATTAACTATAATAATAAAGAAATCGCAGTAAGGAACCTTAGACTTGGCACGGCTTTGTCTAGATTTCATTACTTTTTAGAGATAAATATGCAGCTTCATCGAGACTTGGCTAGTTTTTTACAGAATGTTTTTGGTGGGATTTTGTGTACATAATGTTATTGTTTAAAAAGTATTACTGGACCTATTATTCTTTGGTCTGGTTTTAAACTCAATTTTATTTAAATTCTAATATTAGTTATGATTTTGACAATGGAACGTTGATTTGAACCAGCTTTTAGTTGTGAATGCAATGTTGCGAATATTCGCATTCGCCTGCATTCGTTCAAATTTTGAACTGTTTACACACGGACTTTTCGTGCAAAAATCGTTTAGTCATTCAAATGCGCGCGCGCGAACGTAATCGCGTCATTTAAAAGCAGGCCAAAGTCGTGGAAATCGGCCAGGAGGTTTATATTGTAAATTGTATGGCATGAGGTAACGCATGCTTCGTATCGTGCCCGTTGCAGTTCATCTCGCTGCCACAAACGTGGGCGGTGCTAAACGGTTCGGCGTCGTTTGACGACCACCGCATCGTGGCGTACACCTGGCGTTGTCTGGACGGGCCTTCCAACGCCACCATCGTCGGCTACAATGAGTCTGTTGCCAACGCCACCGCACTCACCAAGGGTCAATACGTATTTTCTCTTACCGTGCTCGATGACAATGGAAACTCTGCCACCGATAACGTCACACTCACTATCACACAAAGTAAGTACTATAACTATTTGTTTACCCATCCCGACCGGTTTCGTAAGGAACGTTTATTAAGACAAATGTGTTACGAAAATAAATGAACAATTGAAATACTATTTATTTGTAAGTTTATTTGGCTTTTGTTTGGTTTATTGTTTAGTAGGTTTATTTGGCGGCATTTATATTAGAAATAGTTTTTGTGTGATATTACATTACTATTATGTAGTTTTCTGATATTTATTGTAGATAATTATGTCTGTGATCTATTTAAGCTTTGCATTATTCGAGTTTGTTTTCTAGTTCACAACATATTCTTTGTTACTCCATAATAATACGGTATACAGTATTTATTAGTGAAAGAATTATTCAAATCGGTCAAGTAGTTAACGTGTTTATTACTTACTAATTTTCTCAAAAAAAATCTCTCATTGTAATATTTGAAGATAATAAATTAAACCATATTCTATTGCTGTCATGCGCTCACAAAAATCCGATACGCAAATGCAAACATTACAAGATGTCATAATTTTATTCATAATACATTATAATAATAATAACAAACACTTTTATCGTTACAAAAATCAATACAGACTTTAAACACATACAATATTCAGTGATATTTACAATTACAATATAAATTAGTAAAAGTTCGACCAATACATCGTTACCGCGTAAGCATTTGCGATCATTCTTAGGTGGAAATAAAAAAAGTATCTACTGAAAATTCTCATTCCTGTGTTACACTTGGTAGGAAAAAAACAGTGCTACTCCGGGATTACCAATAGAAATGAAAACACAATATTATGATGTACATACTGATTACATATAAAGAGGTCTTGGTGACGGTAACGGTGTCGCAGGTTTTTCTTTTTATTATTTTTCTTCCATTTCTGAACAAGATTTTGCTTAAAAAATCTGTGTTAATATTTGTTTAAATGCATGAAATTTTAGTTCTTGTAACAACTACATTAATCGTATGTTTATATTCTAATTATCATCTAAATTCGTGTTAACAAAAATAACAAAGCATGATAAGTAAATAAATGTACAGTGCATTACTATATAGCAAAGAAGTTTACATAACTTTATGATTTATTATTGATATGAATACGGTAAAAAACAAATTAGAAAAGTTAAAATATGTATGTTAAAAAAACGCATTGTATTCTTTCAGTCGATTCGCACGCGACTTGAAGACGCCAAGTTTGTAACCACAATATAAGATTGTAGCCATATTGAGATAGTGTCTTCAAGCAGTTTCATAAGTATTGTAGAGTTATAAAATATTATTTTTATAGTTCCAGTAAAGAGTTTATAGATAGCTACTGCAACACACCACTAACGGGATCAGGACTAGTAGATCCTTTTTAGTGTTGTTTATCAATTGTGTCCCATATCAAAAAAATCGTATTTATATCGTCAGACAAGAACAGCCTCCCGAAAGCGGACGCGGGTGGAGATAAGCTGAATCTGCCGCTACATGTTTTCTTTTGATCAAAATTGGTTAAGTAGTTTAGGATAAACAATGTGACGCGTAATTAAGATTTATAGTACTAGTAGGTACCAGGAAAGAGTCAATTGATGCGACTGGCTACTGAAACATACTCTTAACTGGTTCTGGGCTAGTAGATCCTTTTTAGTGCTACTTATCAAATTTGACCCAAATAACAAAATTCCTTTTCGTATGTTCGGACAAGAGTAGTCCCCCGAAAGCGGACGCGGGTGGCGATAAGGTCCTAAATCTGCCGCTATCCGTTCTCATTTGATCACAATTGGTGAAGTAGTTTATTACAAACAATGTGACGCGTAATTAAGATTTATAGTACTAGTAACCCGTAAAGAGTCTATATATGTCACAGGCTTCTGAAACATATTCTTAACTGGTTCTGGGCTAGTAAATCCTTTTTAGTGCAGTTAATCAATTTTGTCCCTTAAAACAGAATTCGTATTTGTATGTTCAGACAAGAACAGTCCCCCGAAGGCGGACGCGGGTGGCGATAAGGTCCTGAATCTGCCGCTGCCCGTTCTAATACTGAACGGAACCAAGTCGTCGGATGACTTCCGCATCGTGTCGTGGAAGTGGACGCGCGTCGGGTCGGGGCTCGCCGCCGGGACCGTCATCCTCGACTCCGATACTCAGCCGGTGCTTATGGTGAGACTTTTTGATGTTAAAACTTCTTTTGGCGCACCATAGACAGATTTTTCGTGGGAATTGAATTCTAGCGTCACGCTCGGGAATGAAAATAAATTTTCGGGTCAACTCGGGACAATGGCCATAGCCAACTAGAAATTCGTCAGCATTTCCCATTGGCTATCTAGAAAGGCTGACGCATTTCTAGATGACTATGGTCATGGCCACGCCCTCCAGCTTCACCCGCGTAGTTTCCAAAGTGAGCTATCAAATTCTGAGTTATAAGTTTTCACTTCTGTCGGCAGTTCCTATGACTGCCATTTTTTTCATACAACGTTGAATGACGAGACGATCAGGACTGGAATATATACTGTAATATTACCAAAGCAATTACAAAGAGAAGGAGGGCAAAGATACAAATCATCTCACAACTCTGGGTGATGAGCACAGTGCAGTGCTAGATAATGATTTAGACTCTTCACGTTCCAATAGCCACCTGACATTATGCTGTTATGTGCAGACGTGTTGCTTACCATCAGGACATATCCTGTTCGTCTCATCACAATATAGATACTAAAAAAATCTCATTCTAGTTCGAAGATATTCTCACTATCAAGGGTCGAACCTAAACTCATTTCCCACAGGACCGAGGTAAGTAGATGGCACAATAAAAACAAATTATCACTCCCGTCACTATGTTATAAAAAAGTTTCAATTATCTAAATCTAACTGTTACAAACAACCAATTTCGTGTCTTTTACAGCTGGTAAACATAGAACCGGGAAGATATGTCTTCGAGCTGACAGTAACCGATGACCAAGGCGAATCTGACAGGGACACCGTAAGCGTGCAAGTCAAACCCGACCCTATAGAGAACAGCCTAATGGAGATGACCCTCAACGTCCCCATATCCTCCTTCACGCAAGGTCAACTCGACACGCTTATACAGAAGATGACTCTGCTTCTGAAAGGAGATATAAAAGTCAATGTCACTGAGGTGCGAGGTCAGATCGACTCTGGGAATACACAGTTGATTTTCTTTTTGTCTGAAAATGTAAGTATTCGTTTGAAAGCTATTTTAACTGTAATCATGTAAATAATTATATAAATCATAATACGTTTTTCATATAATGGATCAAAGGATGCCAACGCCCTCTATCTATGCTAATAAAATAAACCTGAAGAGTTTGTTTCTTTGAACGCTGGGATCTCGGAAACTACTAGTCCGAATTGAAAGATTATTTTTCTGTTATGTGTTGGATAGTTAATTTATCGAGGAAGGTTCGAAGGTTATAGGTTATATAACATGACACAACTATCAATAGGAACGGAGGATGAATGAAGAATGCAGGAAAAATAATTCTCTTCGAACACTTTAGTTGCGTGCGCTGAGGTCCGTGACAGCACGTGTCTATATTTGAAGGTTGCGTCATTCAAGGTAATCAAATTTGTTCATTGCATTGCATTGTTTGCGGAGGTATTTTTGTAAACACGATGTTAATAGGTATATTAGGAATTTCGTTCTTACCAGGTGTCCCATGACAACACATTTTTTTAGTCGTCATTACCTATTGTGACGTATGATTGCAGAGTGCAGTGATGGAAGGCCGGCGAGCGTTACCGCTGGCGCTAGGCGCGGCGCGCGTGGAGTCGTCGGCGCGCGTGCGCTCGGTGCGCTGCCTGAGCGCGTGCAGCGGGCGCGGCGCGTGCGACCAGGCCACGCGCACGTGCCGCTGCGACGCGTTCTGGATGCAGAGCCTGTGGCCGCAGCGCGACCCGGCCGCGCCGCCCGACTGCGGTCAGTATACTACACCACAGTGTCACGTATCGCTAATTGGTTAATTCAGAAACTATCCATGTCTCAAATTTCAACCAAATCTAGGTAGCCGTTTCGACGTTATAGTTAATATTTGTTCCTTAAGGAACCATGCATTTTTCAGGATAATAAGTAGCAAAATCCCAGACTGTAAACAGAGTGTTCCAAATTTTAACTCGATCCGTTCTGAAGTGATTGAGAAATAAATATTCCAAACTTTCGCATTTATAATATTAGTAGGATGAACGCGGGATTTGCCAGACTTATTCTTTTGCTTCTTGATTGTAGTCTCATAACTGAGGGTTGTGACTACCATCGCCGTCCTTGATCACCTTCCTCCAGGCACTCCTGCCTTGGGGTATCCGTAAGCAAGTTTGATAAAGAGTGTAAAGATTTATTACACTAGGCCAAATTTAGTGACTGAATTTAGTATGCTGAACTGAATGTTATTACACTTCATTGAATTCAGTAAGGACTAACTGTAGTCGACTAAATGTATCCAAGTGTAATAAGGTTTTTGGTTAGTTTTATTAATGAAATGGTGTTTTGGATACAGACTGGTCGGTGGTGTACGCGTCGCTGGGCGGCGTGGCGGCGCTGTGCGCGGCGTGCGGGCTGGCGGCGGGCGCGGCGCGGCTCGGCGCACGCGCGTGCCGGCCGCGCAAGCCGCGCGCGCGCGCCTACCGCCTGCTGCCGCTCGCCGACGCGGACGACAAGCCCTGTCAGTACAGAGACAACCTCTATCGACACGTGCGACACGTAGCCGAAAGTAACGCCCCACTCCACTATTACACTAACCCGCGCTCACTAACCGCACGCTTTCAGTACCGAGACAACCTCTATCGACACGTGCGACACGTTGCCGAAAGTAACGCCCCCTCCACTGTTACACTAACCCGCGCTCACTAACCGCACGCTGTCAGTACCGAGACAACCTCTATCGACACGTGCGACACGTAGCCGAAAGTAACGCCCCCTCCACTGTTACACTAACCCGCGCTCACTAACCGCACGCTGTCAGTACCGAGACAACCTCTATCGACACGTGCGACACGTAGCCGAAAGTAACGCCCCCTCCACTGTTACACTAACCCGCGCTCACTAACCGCACGCTGTCAGTACCGAGACAACCTCTATCGACACGTGCGACACGTAGCCGAAAGTAACGCCCCCCTCCACTATTACACTAACCCGCGCTCACTAACCGCACGCTGTCAGTACCGAGACAACCTCCATCGACACGTGCGACACGTGGCCGAAAGTAACGCCCCACTCCACTATTACACTAACCCGCGCTCACTAACCGCACGGTGTCTAGCAAGCCGCGCGTACTACGCGTCTTGTTGTCTTATACAAAACCTGGCAGTTTCGGGAGAACCTTCACAGTTACCAAGACAATATTTCTCGGAATAAATAAATAATCTACAATTTTACTAATTGATACATACTAAGTCCGTGTTGCACTAATCGTGCCGAAACAATCTCTGCACCTATCTCTAAACAAACACGTAGAAATAAGTAACCGCTTTATTCTACTACCTTTAAAGACTACTACAGAGCTACAAACCCCAGCTTTGAAAAATTTTACCAGAAAAATTTCCGTCCAATATTTTTAAAGTAACTTCCGAACTAACCCGTCCCTTTTATTTCCAGTTGCAACAAAAGACATGTCCGAAACAGAGACCGATTCGGACGTGTTATTCGAGTCGAAGAGCAAAACGACCGCATTCGGCGCGCGCGGCCTCAACGGAGACGCACAGGCCAACGGCTGGAAGAAGAATGGACACTATAAAACTAACAGGAAAGTTAAAACGTAGCTTAGAAGGATCTCAGCGAGCCACCACAGGCTGTAGATGATAAGGGACTGATGAAGAGTAAGATGTAACGTTAAAGATGTATAGTACAATAGCCACTCAAGCGTCCAACGCGACCGAATGGACGCGCGAGAATAGAAGATTTTAATGGCCAGATTTATCTTAATATTTATAAATCTCCTGTCACGATGTTTGTCCGCGATGGATTCCTAAACTACTTAACCGATTTTAAATTAAATTGGCACACCGCGAGCAGTCTGGTCCAACTTGAGAGATAGGATAGTTTTTATTTCGATTAATAGTATCCGAGCGCAGCCGGAATGGGCCGCTAGTGCTCTTATATAGATTGTCGCTTTGAACTGGCACGGCCGCCGGTGACCATCGCGTCGCTTATTTTACATAGGCCCATCGCGACATTCTCAAGAAAACTAACTGAAAAAGAAATATACTTGTAACATAATAAAAATGACAAATGAAAAGCTAGAAAAACGGCATATTAATATTAAGTGACTAGATGTACCCTGCGCGTGTTACTACGTCACCTGTGGAACACTGGTGTACCAACTTAGAAGCCTTTTTTGGCGCATGCACAACGATTTTGCTAAAGATTGTCGAATGCATAGGTTAGGATTATTTATATGACATACAGACAATCGTTCACTTTCATAAATATAGATTTGATCGATTAAAATACAAGTACTACATTTTTGGAATTTTTTAATACGTGATAATTGATGAACGATGACCATTACGATGTCGAATGTTTTCGAGCTGAGTTTATTATATTAAACATTTTATATGTTCTGTCTGCATAAATTTTCGAAAAGCACAGATCATCATTATCTTCGATTTGATGTGTATTAAAGTGTAGAAATTTAAAAAAACTAGCACATCAAAACCCTTCAATCTAATGTGACCAAATACAAAACTATTTTTTTTAATAAATTGATTGTCATGGAAAATGTTCATCTAATATATTTTGCCGTACATAGTAATATCATATGTTTAATCTGCATTTAACGTAAAAAAACTGATCGAAGTTGTTCGGTGACTACTGGCTATAATCACTGGACAAGCGAGGATAAAAATTTACAGTAACTTCAGTCACCTTGGACGCTTAAGTGGATAGGGTAGATGACTATTTGAAATGTGCCTCCCGAAAAGGACCTACTGTCATAAAACATTTTGGTGTTTAGCAAAATAATATTACTAAGAAATGAAAATACGAGTAAATGTAAACTTTACTGTCTGAACAAAGGTTGGAAACATTTTAAAACGTTGTTTGGCCATACAAAATAAAAGGTTGAAAGAAAACTTTATGGTGGTTCATACACCATATAAAGTTATTTTTTCAATACTACCAAAATCAATACTTATGAAAACGCAAGATGCAATTTTACGTTAAATCATTTCGATAATTTGGAACTCTTATCTTATCTCTTGTAATTGATTTACTTTATTGTTAATACATTAAACAAGTCATCTACCCTTATTATCGTAACGCACAGTATTGTAATATAGTGGTATCAGTGTGCCGATGTGGGACTAACATTATATTCCAGTTAGGTATTAGTTTAAATTGAAAACAAGCACTTTAATTTACTTCAATCAAACCTGTGTTGTATGTAAAACAGATATGTCACTTATAGAAAGGATACTGCACCCCACTCAGTGCCGGCTTTAGGGTGGGGCGACGGGGTCGGTCGCCCGGGGTGCCGGATACTACAAGGGCGCTGGGAAATCTTAAAGGGCGCTGGGAAATCTTAACCTAGGCCCCCCCCCCCCCTGTATTTCAACGTCTCCAAAGTGTATTGTTGTGTCCTTTAGGGCGCCTGAGGCATGGCTCGCCCTGGGCGCCTAGATGATACTACAAGGACGCTGAAAAATCTCAATAACCTAGGGGGTGGGGGTGTATTTCAACATAGTGTAGTGTTGTCCTTTAGGGCGCCTGAGGCATGGCTCGCCCGGGCTCGTCTTGTTAATTGCGGCTTGGTTACCCCTCCACCTATGTAGGTTTTTCCATTCGACGCATTATATGCAGTGTTCGATTTATTTTAATTTTATTTATGCTTAATGCGAAATGAAAACTCTCTCATGTGACTTTATGTTACGCACATGTTTACACGTGCGTACTAGAATAACGTGTGTTATATCTGTGTCTAGTAGTAGGTAGTTAGAAGACGCCCTGTGTATGGAGATCTGACCGAGTGTCGGGGGTTGTGGCTTGTGTTACCTACCTACTTTCCTACTTATTTGTAAAGAAGTGTGTGTACTAATATACACCCAAGAAGCTAACGTTAACGCACATCTAACGCTCCTGCGTTATCCCAAAGTAGTCTAGGCAGTAGTATTTGTCTCAGTGTGCCAGCCAACTTCATCTTGTCATTTTTTGGCTGTCGATGTGCGCGCGCATCATAAAAAATTCGTTATCATCATTTAAGCGCTCGAAACGAAATATAAGTTAAGTAAGCGCCATATCTTTATTTTCCTGTGTGATCTGAAAGTTATATACTTACTTACCTACTTATATGTTGAAATTGCTTTGTATGTGATGCAATCAGTTGTCTTTGTTTATCCTGAATATTAATTTTGTGTAATTCTAAACATGGAGTTCTACATAATATTATGTTTCCGCGAAAATTAAGTTTACTCGCTTTTTTGATGTCGCGATATATTTTCTAAGTTACTTATTAAATTATGAATTTTGAAAATATGATGCAAAGGTGTAGCTTCGCTTCTTCGGGCTCTCCTTTGTTTAAATAAATGTGAGGGCTGGGGAAAATATTGCAAATTTGATGAGGAATTTGCACGGGTTTTAATTATTTAATTCACAATGAAGTCTGCAAGTCAGAATAAGTTCATGTTTCCAGTGGGCATAATGGTCCACTCTCTCAGTCCATTTACATAGGGTATTCAACAGTAATTGCTTTAATGTTTACACTACATTATTACGCATTTCTGCAGCACAAGCCAAATCAATAAAATAATTATACCTACCCTCTTTAGGCAAATAACTAACAAAAGGCATTTTTTATTGTTTTTAAATATTCCTATCGACTAACACACTGTATTGTTCAATGCTTACTTCAGTAACATTAGGAACCACACTTTAGGATATTGCTGTGATAATGTGATATGATAAACCTATGCGATCGACATAAACATTACAGTCTACTGAAACAAAAGATTAATTTATTGTACATTGTTTTAATAATGCAGTATTCATATACTAAGTACTTAAGTATGCCAAGCCAGAAGATTGAGGTTTAAATTTTAACAGTGTATGCTGTCATTAAAGTTATTAGAATTGTCTTGTGACAGTAGGTATAGATTTAAGACAAACAAAACAATATTTGCCAAAGTCGCCAGTGAGTTGCTAAAATATGCCTCTCAATGCAGGTGTACTATTATTGTAGACGACATGAGTAAATTTTAAATTAAGAACAATAAGGGCGTCTTCAGACGACAGTCGCCCGCTACGTACAACCCACGCGCTCTATCTATATAGTTTCAAATTGCAATAACGGGTATTTAACCGCACACGCCTCGCGCCCTCCGATGGCCCGCCCCGCGCTCACTTCGCACACGCGTTTAAGCATGAAGGTCTGCGCCGACTTATACGACTTGGCTACTACCCGACAAATACAATACACTCAAATATGGGCTTTATGCTATGCACGTTAAGATACAGATTACATTGGCAACACAAACTAGCTGACCGCTTGCTGACAGCCGTCTGCTAATTTACGTTGCCAATGTATGGCACAAAGCCCACATTTGAGTGTATTTTATTTGTCGGGTAAGTCGGCACAGACCTTTTAACCGCACACGTCTCGCTCTCCACCCATCGTCCGATTCGCGCTCACTTCGCACACGCGCTTAACGTTTAAGCATAGCACATACTGCAGGACGTCTACTCTCTTTCTATGAAAACGTAATTTCGAAATAAACTCGCGACTTTCCAACTCCGATTCTACTTCGATCCGTCGTTTTATCCGGTTCTAAGCATACTCTAATTAGAGTAGGCTTAGAACATTTAAACGACAAATAAAGTTGGATCGGACGAAACGAAGTAGAACGAGAGTAGGAAAGTCACGAGTTTTTTTTTCGAAATTACGTTTTCGCAGAAAGAGACTAGACGTCCTGGTCTTGTGCGTAGTCGGCGCAGGTCATCTGAATCCGGCCTAAAGGCTGTGATTGCATGATACAAACATACAGCACAAATAGACGGAATAGGTACCTCATGTTAATACGTCTCGTTCGGTTGACACATGTAGCGTATTTATAACGTAACACAGGCGATATGACCTACGAGTTGATTCGTTCACGAGTACTTGTATGTACGAATACCATGTCATCGCCAAAAAATATAAAACCTATACTGATTCACAATAACCTGGTATAAAAATAAACGAACATGGCATTGATCTACCAAGCGTCATCATAATGAATATAATTGCAGTACTTAGTATATTTATGTATGTACGTGTCACCAATCAGCCATAATTACCCAACTAATAATTGCCAGGTAATCGTGAATACTTTATAGGTACACTTCAGTAATTAATTACCTATAGTACTTACCCTAGAATATTTGTTTTAACATTCCTCAAGAAAAAAAATGATTATCTAATCTAACGGAATATATCTATGTTCCGTTTTTGATTAATTAAATTAATTTTTGTATGATGTATAATTTTTCTGACAAAGATTGTAATCAGTCCCACTTTAGTATTAAATGGCTATGTACATAAAGTATAAATTGCTTGTAAATGTTTTTCATGTATATTTGTAGCAAGTTTTGTTAGGAATATGAATTTAAAAAATATTTAGTATATATACAGATAATTACAACCTTACTCTAAATATGGTTTAAATAGGGTTGCACATAACGCCTATACTAGGTAAGCTAGTAGGAACGACTCACCTATGTCATAATGACAAGTTTTACTTTGAGACAAACCCCGAAATCTTAGTCTTGAGTGATTTGTATCAAAAAAGGTAATAGGCATGGGACTAAAAACGAATTACCTAGTCCCGCAGTCAGATTATAATTAAAAAATATTGAACAGGGTAGCGATTCTGAAACCATTCGGTTGCATCCGACACGGAATCTCATCTCTCGGTCTTTGTCTTATCTGTTTAGCATGACAAAGACCGAGAGATGAGATTCCGTGTCGGATGCAACCGAATGGTTTCAGAATCGCTACCCAGGTATTTTTTCTTTTGTTTCACATTTAATTAAATTTTTTAATTTAGTGCTTAGAAGTTTCGTGTGTTTTCACGTGTGTGTTTTCGTCTGTTGTTTTGATGAGAACAGCTGAACGAATTTTGTTGAGTTTTGGAACCGTTAGATCATAGTTTGGAATAGCACTTAGCTACTTTTTAACGTGAAGGCGCCACCAAACCACAAAGGTGTGCTCTGTGTAACCCTGTAAAATATCAAAATTACTATTTTATAGATTTTGGATGTTAAACGTTTGTGTAACCTTAATTACATAGAAAAGGCAAAACAAAAAGACGAGCAACATTTATTTGATCTATTGATCTTTGTTATTGTTTGGCAAGACTATTTAATTCACATTAATTGTTTGCTATTGGGTCTAAAATTAATCTATATCCTCCAATGCAAAAACAGACCTAGAACCTCGATTAGCCGAACCAATTGGGACTGACTCTATTTCAAAACGTGGCTTTTTCGAGACGAGATAAACAACACATTTATGCATAAAAACAATATGTAGGTATGTCCTACCTACTAATATTATAAACGCGAAAATTTCTTATGGTTTGTTACTGTTTCACACAAAATATAATACTGAAGGGATTTGAATGAAATTTGGTACATTATTTATGTACATATGGTATGGAATAACACATACTTAGGCTATTTTTTATCCCGGGAAAATAACAGGATCGGGAACTATTCGGGTGAAGCCGCGTGGCGTTTTTAATACATAGCATATCTATGTATTAAAAACGTTGCATATTCACGTTAAATTTCAATACCTGAAAAAGTCAAACTTTTAGTTATATTTTGACAAACAACTATCTTTCGCACCAATTGCATGGGCCAAAAATATACCATCCTAATTAGTCCGTCAGCTAGATCATGGAAAAATATTGGACACGTATTTTTTGTTTTTTCATAATATTAAAAATCGTCAAAGATATAGACCATCAAACTTCGAGAGTGGGGGGTCGCGACGTCACTTGTGAGTAAAAATCGTACTCACAAGTGACGTCACGCGAAACTTCGAAGCGCTGTATCTTCGTCATTTTTTGTTTGTGAAACATAAGAAAAAATACGTGCACAATATTTTTTGGCTATCTAACTAACGGGCTATTTAGTTTTTTTGAGGTTTGTACCCTATTGAGCGTTCGGTTAAACTAAATCATCGTTCGGATAACCGAGATGCTATTGTAATAGCATGAATAATATACAATGTTCGTTCGTGCCAATCATGGGGCAGTTGGGAGATCTTTTTCCTGCTACATCACTAAGATTTGAATTTGTCAGATTTCCTCATTTTACCTACATACCGCTTCCACATAGCTGTTGAATATGTGGGCCTTCGCCAATTATTATATGGTTACTTAAATAAAAGATCTAGTCCTAGTAAGTGATAATATACCTATGTGTTAGAATTTATAGCAACTGTAAGTTATAGTCAGTTTACATGAGTTAAAAAACTATTGATTTCGTGTATGTCCTGGAGTATTGTAATACATAATTTTAAATTGTGTACATATTAAAATATGCTTTTTATTATTCCGTGTATTATTTATATTTCGATAGATAGATTTGAAGATGACTTAATTTTTAAATTTTGTCGCATCGATCTACATTGTTTTAGGGCTCCCGCACAAAACCACGAATTCGCGTCGCATCGGAGATATCTCCGAATTCCCACGAATGCATCGCAAGAACGTCCGATGTGATTCGCATCGCGCATTCCTCCGATCTTATGTCATAATGGTGTCACCACCATTTTAGTCAGTTCTGAGACAGAAGAAGAGAAAGACGATGACAGATTTAATTTGGTATTATTTTAGACATTTAGGGGGCGTCCATAAATTACGTGAGGTGTTTTTTTAAATTTTCTGGCCCCCCCTCCCCCGTTGGTGAGATGTCGTGAGATTTTGTTCAACCCCCTCCCCCATCCCCCAATCTCACGTGAGATTTTTCAGAATGTGGGTTTCTTACGTAAACGCGTTGGGTTGTTATTGTAGAAAGAAAAAAAACAATTTGCTTCGTGCTTTTATTTACGACTAGTTTAGACTAGGTTATTCGGAGATTAGTTTGTTAATTATAAAATAAAAGTATTTAAAATACAAATTTCCTGTCCCTGTTATTTTATGTTTAGACTAGTAATTTGACAATCTACTATGATAAAAAGAAAAGAATACCTACTCTAATTCAGTCCATCTTATACCTTTAAACGAGCAATTCTTGTACCTATATAAATATGTATATATATATATAGAATCTGAATCTCGGAAACGGCTCGAACGATTTTGATGAAATCATGTATGCAGGGGGTTTCGGGGACAATAAATCAATCTAACTAGGTTTCATTTTTTATAAACGCATATTATGCGCGTTTTTAGACAATGAAAAACTGTCACATTAGACATTAGATTGCGAAGGTAAATTTCGCCGCGTGACGCGACAGCGTAATAGCTCAGATGGGAAGTCGGGCGGTCATAGCGGTCACGAATTAATAGCTCCGGGTTCGAATCCAGACGGCTTCTCATTTTTTTCATGTTTTCTTTTTTTTAAGAAAATCTATTTCTTGGTTTCTTTTATCTGTACGTATCTAAGTATATTTACTATTTAAACCGAGCAAAACTCGCTTACCCAGGTACTGGAGAATTATGAGCGGTCTCAAGAGAGACTATTGGCACCAATATGTCCATATGATTTTCTGTAAAACCATCTGCTCCTTCGAAATAGTGAATAATCTTAATCGTATTAATACGATGACGCTCAAGATTAATCTTGAGCATGTACATACAATTTGGATTGAATGGAACAAAACAGTATAATCTTTTTTTGTTTCAATCAGAACAAAAATTACGTGATATTTGTCGAGACCCTCCCTCCCCCTAACGTGAGATTACATGAGATTTGACTCGACCCCCTCCCCCCCTAAATCATCTCACGTAATTTATGGACGCCCCCTTAGTAATAAATTATTTTTTGTAATTTTGTTACTTGATTTGATTATTTTGATTTGATGACATGCAGGGTCGGATCGTGAGTTTAGGGGGCCCTGGGCTAATACTACTTAGGGGCCCACTTAGCCAGTCGGCCCAGCCTCATCTATACGTCTTCTTCTGCTGTCTTCCGTATATCGTCATTCCATCTAGTCTCAGGGTGTCCTACACTATGTTTGCCGGTTTGCGGTCTACACTCAAGAACACGTCTACTTCAACGGTTATAGGTTCTGCGATAGGTATGGCCGGCCCATTGCCACTTTAGTTTGCAAATGCGTTGAGCTATGTCGGTAACCTTGGGTCTCTGGTGGATCACATCGTTCCGAATTCGATCCCTCAGAGAAACTAAATGCATAGATCGTTCCATAGCTCGCTGTGCGACTTTGACTTTGTGGACCACCTTAATTGTCAGTGTCCACGTTTTGGCAGTCGTCATGACAAGTTGGACACACTTGAAGACTTATGTCTTTAGACATTGTGGGGTAGACGACGAAAAGAAACGACCACAGACTAAGTAGAGAGATACTCTGAAACGACGTAGTTTGCCAAATACTACCCAGCCCATAACTTCGGGTCTAAGGTCAGGTGGGGTAAGAGGGACACCGGGGGAAGAGGGACTAGAGATCATAACTAGTAAACCGAAGGGTTTATGACTATGAAATTTCCGTCGATAAAACAGTTAAGACGAAATAGTTTGAACGGTTTTCAATAGATGTCGCTACCTGACTCAGAAGCCACAAAAAATGAAGACACGTTTGACAGTTGTGAATTCGACTAGCACAAAGTTAGCGCGTTTTTTTGCGAACTAATAATTTGGTGAAAAAGAGTGCTGGAAATATTTAAAATTTAATGATACATGGAGAAAACTGTAAGTATTCCTTTTTATTAATCATTTTAGTTTAAAAACAACTAATAATATGAGTTTATTTCGTTTGAAAATCCTAACCTCCAAAAACAATAGCTGGGGTAAGAGGCTCACTATTCACGGTGAAAGAGGAACATATGTTTCTCTTCCCCCATGTCAGGGGTAACAAACATTTTGAATAATTTATAAATATAGGTAGATAAAATGAAAAGAATTGACTGACTGTTCTGTACCTACTACAATTTTAAATTATAACTACTTAAACTAGAAATTCCCCGCGACTTCGTCCGCGTGTAACTTAACTTTCCCGTAAATTGCCATTTTATCGTATAATTTATAATTTATAGCCTGTGTTACCCAGGGATAATGCAGCATACTGTGTTAAAGATTTTTTTAAATCGGTCTTGTAGTTTTTGAGTTAAATCATAACAAACAATTAAAAAAACAAATCTTTTCTTTTTATTACATTAGTTTTGTTAAATAAAGTTTCATGCGTTTTGTATACGTCCCTTTCTTTTTCATTGTAATATTTTGTTACATTATAGCACTTCTGACTGTTACAGGAATGATTTACATAATATGATAAAACATGCCGCGAAAATATACAAGAAAATCTGATAGAAGCAGATATGATAGTGATAAATTAAGTGAGGCTGTCAATGCAGTAAAAAATGGAACAATATCTGCATACGCCGCATCAAAACTTTATAATATACCAAGAACAACAATTGTTAACCGTGTATACGACCGCAAAGGTTCAAAATCCAAAACTTTAGGCAGGTGTACTGCATTGCCCACGAATGTGGAAGAAACGCTTGCGGAAAATCTCCACGTAATGGAAAAGTCGGGGTTTGGGTTAACGCGCAAGGAAGTGATTCAATTGGTAGGCCAATACGTGGCTGAGAATAATATTAAAACTCTGTTTAAAGATGGGATCCCTGGAGAGGACTGGTTCATTGCTTTTAAAAACAGACACGGCCTTTCTGTTAAAAAACCCCAGGCCGTTGAACACGCGCGTAAAACTGCATGCAGACCTGCCGTGATCTACGGTTACTTTGATTTATTAGAGAAAACCATTAATGAACTGGGCTTATGTGATAAACCATCACATATTTGGAATCTCGACGAAACCAGCTTCAGTAAGGACCCGAGTAAATCAAATGTTGTTGGTCGTCGAGGCTATACGTCTACAAGAACCATCGCCTCTCCAGGGAAATCGAATACAACTGTGCTTTTAGCATGCAATGCCGCTGGTGAAAAAGCTCCGCCGCTAATCATATACACAGGAAAAAATATCTGGAACGAATGGGTTTCTAAAGATGGATTTCCTGGAACCGTTTATGCTGCGACTGAAAAAGGTTGGATGGAGGCGACAGTATTCGAAAACTTTTTCGAAAAAGTTTTTTTGCCAACCGTTGAAAATAAACGTCCTATTCTCTTGCTTTATGATGGACATTCTACTCATGTGGGAATGAATATTATACAAAAGGCACGAGAAAACAACATAACGATTTTAAAAATCCCACCACATACGAGTCACCTACTGCAGCCTCTGGATCTAGCGGTAAATAAATCGTTCAAAGATAAATGGGACATAGCGTTAGTCAAATGGCAAAGATTGAATGTCGGTAAGGTTTTACCCAAAAAAGAGTTTTCAACGATTCTTGGCCAAGTGTGGACTCAGATAGATGCCCAAGTATGTCAAGCAGGCTTCCGTAAAGCAGGGATATACCCAATAAATAAAAATGTCATAGCTGAAGAGAAGTTTGATCCAGTTCAGTTAGCAGAATGGAGGAATGCGAAACAGCTAGAAAAATCACAAAATCAGCTTGTTAAACAAATATCCCCCAAAAAGTTGAGTGAAATCGCACTGACTGTTGTAAATGAAATATATATAATACAGCAGGCAGTTCCTCAGTGTAATTCAATAGAAGCGTCACCAAAGTACGTTTTGCACAGCGAAGAAAAAGCTGTTCCATTGCTAAATATTGAGAATGTTCAACAGCGTCCTAAAGTCCAAATTCTTGACAATCAGCGTGTATATACCAATATCACATTTGAAGAGTTGCTTCTGAAAATGATTAAACCTGGAAAACCATCTTTGACAACCAAAAGAACAAAAATAGCGACAGGCGCAGAGGTCATCACTCATGATCATGTGTACGAAAGATATCAAAAAATGGAAGAAGAAAAAAAAGAAAAGTTGAAAAAGCAAGAAGAAAAAAAAGCAAGTAAAGAAAAAAAGAAACAAACGGAAAAAAGAGCGAGCACAAATAATAAGACAGGAGCAAAAAAAAAGAACGGGGAGGAAAGGTGTGAGATCGAGGGTAATTATAAGCAGACTGATATACAGATTTCTGGAGTGGATATGTCATTACCAGGTCCATCAGGTCTTAACAAAAAGAGGAAAATTAAAAGTGAGTCAAAAAGGAGTAAAACCATAAATTCTACAAAAAAAATAGTTCGACAAAATAAAAAACTCAGAAAAATATCATCATCCTCATCTACCAGTATATCTGATTGCATGAGCGTGTATGAGGATTCTGATATTATAGACGTGACTGATGAAGAATATGATATAACAAGAGATTTATACACCAACGAATTTATACAAAATTATGAACCCTGTAATGAACAAGAGAATAAAATCTATAGCATAGATAAGAAAAGCAATGTGGTGAAGAAAGTTGGTGAGAATTTGGACAAGCAATGCAAGGAGACAGTGAATTTTACTGAGGAATCAGATGAAACTAATATGGTAGCAGAGGAATTTAACGGTGAATGGGATGGACTTTCAAAAGTGGAAAAGGAAGAGTATTGTGCATTTAATGACCAAGCAGTTACTGAGGGGAACAAGGTGATACATGAAGTCAGTGGAATATCGGATGAGAGAAATGATGTGGTGGAAAAAGTTTGTGATAGTTCAGATGAGAGATATCAGGTGGCAAAGGAAGTTGGTGAGAGATCGCATCAAAGGAACAACAATACAATGGCTAAAGAAGGCAATGACAAATGGGATGTAAAGAAAAATATAGAAGAGGAAGAGAATTATAAAATAAATGACAATGTTTTGATTCGTTACTTTATCAGGAAAAGGTGGGTGTATTATGTAGGTTACATAGAAAATATACTTTCTGGAAGCGATACTAGTTATGATATAAAATTTTACAAAACTTACAAAAAGCCACTGAAATTCAAACTCGCTAAACAAGTAGATCATGATACTGTTTTAGAATACTCTATAGTCAAGAAAGTTCGCCTGTCTCAAAATCCTAGAAATTCCAAAGAATTTCTTTTGGATGAAGAAGATCATTTATATTTTTCTTAAATATTTACGGTGTACGGCAATTTAATTGATTCAAGTGCCTCTCTTCAACAATAATGTTAATTTTAATAATAGTTTTGGTGTTAGTTTTAATAGTTTTGGTTTTTTTTATAATAATTTTGTTTTTTAGAAGAATTAAAAGACTGATTCGTAATCTCGTTACATAGTGCCATTGTTATTTTTAAAGAGTAACTAACTAGGGAAAACAAGTTAGGGAGATACTGTTTATTATTACTTAATTATTATTTGTATGATTAAATAAATATAGAAATATAACTGGTCGACTTCATTTTAGTTTGCCACCCCTGATTGAACATGTATGTCCCTCTTACCCCGAATTGATTTATTATTCTTTTTCATTCCAAATGATACCTTATTTCATCGATAGTAAGATCTAATATTGACCGAAGCAGTTCTACCTACAAATTAACGAACATCTAGCTACGAATATTTTAATTCAAACTCCAATCTTAAGAAATACAACGACTGTCCCTCTTACCCCATGTGAGGGGGAAGAGGAACGTTTACATAATCTTGATATTTACGTCAATATCGTCGTAAGAACTGATAATAGCATAATGACATTTAGCCCACGGGAAGCTAATACATAAAGGCAAGTTTTGTGTGTTTCAAAGATCTTGAAAGACTTTAGCTGTTCTTCCTAGCAGCCAACATTTTTTACTGAAAATAAAGTATGTTCCTCTTACCCCACCTGACCTTATATGGGGTGGCATAACATTTTTTGTCCTATTTTAGGTAGGCATAACGTTTTTAAGACTAATGATAATTTACCATAACAACTAAACGCATAACTGTCTTCGCATAATGTTAACTAGCATAACCATATATAACATAACGATAACTTAGCATAATGTTTAAACGCATTGCCATATATAGCATACAGATAACTTAGTATAATGTTTCGACGCATAACTATAAATAGCATAATGGTTAAAGGCACACATTGAGAAAAGCATAACAATACTTAAACATACTGATCAACGGCATAAACTTTAAACGCCTAACTAAAAAACAAGTGTAAAGAGCGGACATAAATAAAATACGTGGGTGTGTGAAATGCGGGTGGGTACTTCGACAACAATATTTATTATTCGTAATGTAGGTATCTACTAATTTAATGGAATATCTATGCAGGACTATGCAGTAGTATAACAATTTTTGTACCAATTTATGTAGACATAACGTGTTTAGGACTTAAAACCTACATACACGTAAGACATATGGTGCACTTTTTGACTCCGGGTGGGCTCCCGCCAGAAGCTCGAGGGAGGTCCTGACTAGTAGCGACAAGACTAGGTGGAGTCGGGGTGCTCCGAGTCGGATCTGGACCCTATATAACCTGGCTATATATTACGTAGCACAACAAATAATTAAAAAATGCCTAAATGCGTCTGAGCAACGGTCGAATTGAATCTAGCACAATAGATTTTTATGATTAAAACATAACGCCAAAAAACGATTATGCAAAAGTTACGTTATGACACTATATGTTATGCTACATTCATTATGACAAAGTAAATTAGGAAAAAAAAAATTATGCGATTTAAACGGCACCTTAAAAAAAAATAGAACAAAAAAAAAATGCTTAAAAACTATTATGCGTCTCATCAATAGTCGAATAAAATGTAGTACAATAGATTGTTATGCTTAAAACACATGACGCCAAAAAATGATTATGCGAAAGTTGCATTATGACACTATACATTATGCTACATTCATTATGACAAAGTAAATTAGGAACAAAAAGTTATGCGTTCTAATAGGCTCCCCATAACTTCTCATGGCTCATGGCCTCACTTTCGAAAGTGTGCTTCCCTAGTTCGAGCTTTTGCCTAGGCGTCTAGGTACACATACTTCTGAATAATTTTTAGAATGACGCCACTTATAGCAACCGGCCCCAGAGTTACGCGCTCGTTAACCATGATCTTGGGTTTTTCCAAGTTTATCTGAGAACTTCAAGAGAACTATGCGTTGACCCAGGTAGCAAAATGACGTCTGCGACGAAAAAATGACGTCATCCTAAGGTCATATTAGGGTCCGTAGTTTATTCGTCAAATAAGTACGTCACACTGACGTCATTTTAACGTCTGGTACTCAAGGGAACGTCCTGGTGACGTCGATTTAGCGTCAATTCAGTGACGTCCTATGTTGGTCATGATTATGACGACGTAGCAACGTCCATATAAGGTCAATTCTGTGACGTCCTGTGTTGGTCGTGAATGTTACGTCCTAGTAACGTCCATTTACGGTCAATTCCGTGACGTCCTGTGTTGGTCAATAATAAGACGCCCTAGCAACGTCCATTTGGGGTCAACTGTGACGTCCTGTGTTGGTCATTAGTAAGACGGCGTAGCAACGTGCATTTAGGGTCAATTCTGTGACGTCCTGTGTTGGTCATGTATTATACGTCCTAGCAACGTCCATTTACGGTCAATTCTGTGACCTCCTGTGTTGGTCAATAATAAGACGCCCTAGCAACGGCCATTTGGGGTCAACTGTGACGTCCTATGTTGGTCATTAATAAGACGCCGTAGCAACGTGCATTTAGGGTCAGTTCTGTGACGTCCTGTGTTGGTCATGTATTATATGTCCTAGCAACGTCCATTTACGGTCTATTCTGTGACGTCCTGTGTTGTTCCCTAATAAGACGCCCTAGCAACGTCCATTTGGGTTCCATTCTGTGACGCCCTGTGTTGTTCATTAATAAGACGCCGTAGGAACGTACCTACATTTAGGGTCAATGGCGAAAGTTCGTAGTGTCTATGTACAGACTCGCCAAGATATTTCGGCCGTAGTGTACTTACCTACGTACTATTTATTTAGTGCATCTAAAGGAATGCTCTAACACGTAGGTACTACTTAATACCTGCTTAACACGTTCGCAGTCCCAATACAAAAGTTTCCGACAACGCCATAAGTCCAATATCATTTTCATTACTTTTGACCATTAGTCGATGCAAACGTCACAACTGATGCATAATTATGTTAAAATAAAGGCCCGTGCCCCGACTTTGCTCGTGTACACCGGGCGGTACACGGACTTAAAACACGACGAAGGAAGACTCACTTCGTATGCACGCGCCAAAGCTAAAAGGGTGTCATCACAATGTAAAAAATGTAAAAAGGCATATGTATTGATTGTTTTCCTAAAGTTACAGTTCACCAATAAAACATTATATATTTCTACTAACTCGTTTCATTTTGTACTGTGAAAACATTATATAAAAAAAATAAGTCATGTTTTTGGTTTTTCTTGTCTAATAGAACCCTTGTCACAAGTCCAGGAACGATACACTAACAAATTTCATAAGTCCGTGGCTGCAGAGCCCATATAGTTATAGTGGCCTCGTGTACCGCATAGGGTACACGGACTCGGCGGAATCGCTCCGCGTGTACCGCATAGGGTACACTGGACTGCGAACGTGTTAAGGTAGGTACCTAATTGCAACCGATAAAATTAATATTCATCGTCATTAAATAAATTATCAGTTTAAATGATAAATGATTTATTTTCTGTAAGTAGGTTTGTACAAACACTTTTAGTTAGAAGTCCACTGCTGGACAGGCCCCATATACATAGAAATGCCACGACGAGCGGTCTTGAGCCGCCTCGATACCTACAGAAACATCCACCACTGACTTCCATTCGTTTGACTAGCAGAATAAACGGGAACCTACTTATGATGCTATGGACATTCAAGCATATTATTATTATTATGGGAATCAGAATAAAACCTAATTAAGTAAGGTAGGTATATGAGCTAGGTATGCCATTATCCAAGAAAAGAAACATACTTAATTTTATTCTAGGAGAGTACAACAGGTGCCTACCATGCTCAAGCAGGCACGATTAAATTAGCTCTAACAACATAACTATCATGCGGCTAGCGAACGTTTTTTTGTATTAAAATATAGGTACTCTGTAAAAACTTTAACTCGACAGTAAATAGTCCATTTTAATAATTTAAAAATTATCACCAGAGTTTATCTTTCTTCCAATCTGCGAGGAACGGAACGCATTGATAGCATGTTGTTTGTTATTATTTTATTAAATTATTATTTTTTACATTTGTATTTGTTATGTAACTCAATGAAAAGAAATTCAGCTATTAGTCTATCATCAAACATTAGAAAGAACCAATATAAGATAGAAAAGGCTGATTAAAAATATAAATATTTAAAAAGTAAAAAAAATATATTTTTGTTTGCTTTTGTTTATTTCGGAACGGAACGAACGAACGCGTTGACGGTTGGTTGGTATCCCGCGCTTTTTTTCTTTCTCAATTCTCTGTGTCAAACAAATGTGTAAATTCTCATGTTTTTTTCTTGCTGTTGTTATAGTACGTATCACAGCACATAAAAGGATTGTAAATTATGTATAGTGTCGTTCAGTTCGCGGAGAGTGAGGGTGGCACTGTGGCTGTGGTCATCAATAAATGGATAACACCTAAAAAAAGAGAAATCTATTGGCCTCCCGTAAAGGAGGCGAAAGCATTTGATAAACTTCTACAGAGGTGTTCGTCTCCAAATGAACAATGGAAACTATACGAGATCGATAGAGTTTTCTATCAGACTGGTAAGTTTTTTTTATGAGTAGGTAGTGTAACACTACCACACACAACTATTTTAGCAGCTGGTGGCTTGAGGGCAGTTAACTTTACCATGCTTTAAGCCTGGGCACAGACAGACTGGCCCAGAATTTAATTCTAGTAGGTGCTAGTGTTTTAAAACCTAACTAAAAAAATACACGGTGCCATAACCTAAAAATCTAAGGATTACGGCCGAGCTGAAGTTGACTGCAGTTTTGATGCGCACAGAAAAAAAATATTCAGATTGCCCAAGATCACAAGACAGAACTGCTATTTTTAGGTCATGGCGCCGTGTGTAAACAAGCAGCAGCGGCGACAGCAAGCAAGCAACAGATAAGTAATCATTTCCAAGAAAGTGTGTTCACAGGTGTTTGGTTTTGTTTGTTTTCACAAATATTTGTTGGTCTTGTCTTATAATTATACATTGTATAACATACATAAACCTGGTGGTTAGGTGGCCACCGAACCACCAGGGGTATGTATGGGGGGTATGTACCCACATCCACCTAGAATGTGCCCTACATAGCATTGTGTTGTGTTCATTGCAGTCTCATGTGCCTGTAATCTCACCACCATACCATATCAAAACAGAAACAAAAGCATAGTAAATTATATAAGTAATGGCAGTACTATTAACTACTAGTAATGAGATAGAACTAATGGATTAATAAGTGCTGGACTACCAAGCTTGTACGGCGTGGGTGTGTTGCATGGCGTGACTAACTTTAACTTGCATGTTGTTTTGATATTAACTGTGTTGGTGTTTTATGCTTGTTCTATAGATGAATTGGATAAGGCAAAGAAAAAATTAAAGTTGGTGGAAGACACATCAGATATACAGACTGAGGAGGAAAATTATATAAGTAAGCCACCTAAACGCAAAACAAAAAAAACTAGCAGATACATTTCATCATCAGATGATAATGATGATGAGAAAGGGTGTGAATTCCCTCGTCCTCCGCCTTTAAAGAAACATCTATCCAATTGTAATTATACCGGATGATACATTAACTAAATTATTTTGAACATAATAATATTTCCTTCCATTATTTTCTTTTTTTTTTTGCTTTTTAGATATAAACCTTGAACCTTCAAGTACAAGCACAATTTACAGTGATTTGGTACTAAATCACAACTCACAGATGAATAAACCTGATGCACAAGAGAAGGCTTCTAACAGTCATCATGATCAACCATCTGGTTCACAAAGTATGACACTCGATGAAATTGTTGCCAGCAGTGCTTCCAATAACTGTGGTAAATAGTAAAAATCATTTTGATTTTTTTAAATCTATAGCTGCCTAACTAGATTCTTTGCTAGATACTACCTTATATGCATGAGTATAGTTTTCGACGATTATTTCTATTTTTTGGTATAGTGGTGGTGGTGGTGGTTGGTGTTAAGATTATTATAGACTGTAATACCTACCATACTACTTTTTTCATCCAGATTGTCAAGGCCAAGTTGTTTCACTACTTGCCAAAATAAAAGCCCAAAATGATGTCATCCTAGCAATTTTGAAAGACAGAGCAGGAAATACCAATGCATTGAAGCCTGAATTCAAATTTCCCTTGGAAACTTTTCAAGATTTAGAAACAGTGGAACAGTTACTGACTAATACAGAAAACTGTGCTAACCTGGTAAGTGTTTACTTTTAATAAACAGGAAATGCCTATTGAGCAATTATAATTAATTCCTACTTTACCATAAGAAAGCTTTTTATTACATGGGTACCTTGCTAGAATGAGTTAGTTTGTTTGTGAGTTTGGATGTAGGAGTTAATCATCGGAACTATTGATTCAATTCTGGGAATTCAGTCACTAATAGCAAGCTACATTACCCCTGACAGGCTATGTTTTATTAGCTTCTGCTCACATTATGTGTAGTTAATTCCTAATAATTTTGGCCACTGCTTCACAGTGGGCGATTAGAGGGCTGAGATGTGAGGTGTGGGTTCAATTCCTGTTGCAACACAAATATTTGCTCTAGGTCTGTGTCATGATACCTTGGCACTCGTAGTTCCTGATACCTATGACAGGGAATCCTATAGTGTGAGCTCAAGATTATGTATGTGACTGTTGGATCTTATGTTAATTCTAGTGTGTACTTATAGAGATATATGTGGATGTTTATTGCTATCAATTAATATTTACAGACAAGCTACCTAAAGAGCCTTGGTGGGCATGATTTAAAAAATAAAGTATCGAGAGTGATGAAATATACATTGTCAGACTCGTTGGCAAGCAAGTTCAACTTCTATGGTAAAAGGTCTGAGAAGAAGCCTTTTTCAGAGCTACGTCTCCGTGAATTTATTGTTGGTATGTGTCTATTGTCTTTCATATGATTAAATTTATTCTTTCTAGATCTCATCTATAATACAAAATAAGTGTGCTATGAAATACCTAAATAATTTCAAAAGATACATATTCCTTGTGTACTGGCAACTGGTTAATAATTGGCATGTTTTATGTAGGTGGCTAGGTGGGGAGACTCTTAGTACTAGAAAGCTGTAATTTGGCAAGGCTATATATAATAATAATCACGTCAATTAACTGGTAAAATAAAACAATTAAGTCCACATAATTATTGCGACGGGCTTACTACGGAACCCTACAATGCGCGTGATCCAACACCCACTTGACCGGTTTTTAATTCTCCGTTAAAAATAATATTTAACACCAGTTGTGTCGCGACTCGCGAGTCGCTGTGTGAGAGCGACCCGTCATCTGACCCCACAGAGCGTTGCAGGCATTTGGGCTATTCTTATATTCACAAACTTTTTTGTTTTCAGAGAGCTTAAAGAGTTCCTCTCCAAGGATTACAGAAAAAGACATTGAAGACGATATAAAGGTGTGGCTCAAGCACGCACCTGAACGAGCAAAAAAGCGATTGTCAAAGGAAAATAACAATGTCATCCTCTAGGAAGAAAAAAAATGTAGTAGGTGAGCGTCAAATGTATAGAAGGATTTTGGCAGAAAAACGAAAAATTATTTTAGAAATACAAAGAAGTACATTACAGCCATCATTAAGTGATTTGCCATCTTCACCACAATATACATCCACATCTATAGCTACGAGTAACAGTAGTATTGACAACAATACTTTAAATGAAAACTGTTTAAGGACATATAAAGAGAATATTTTTTTAGATGAAAATTGTCAATCAACATTGTTTGAGGATTGTTTTATAGATAATGATGATTCACGATCTGACGATGCTAACGATTTGCCATCGCAATTAAGACATTGGGCTACCGTAGAACATAAAATTTCCCACAGTGCTCTAGATAGTCTTCTAAAAATTCTAAATCCTTTTTGCCCTAAATTGCCTAGAGATAGCAGAACGTTTTTAAATACGCCAATGAATATATCAAGTAACTCTTTGCAATCTGGTGAATTGGTGCACATTGGTCTCATAAATCAAATACAAGCACAATTAAAACTGTACAGTGGGTTCAACTTTAAAAATAGTGAAATATTGTTGTCTTTTAATGTTGATGGTTTGCCACTTTTTAAAAGCACGAATACTCAACTATGGCCTATATTAGGTTTGATCAAAAACTTTAATTGTGCACAGCCATTTGTAATAACTCTGTTCTGTGGAAACTCTAAACCTTCACCATTGAATCTGTTTTTGGGGCCATTTGTTGAAGAACTGTCTACATTACTTAATGATGGAATAAATTTTGAAGATACTCATTATATTGTAAAAGTACATAGTTTTGTATGTGACGCTCCAGCTAGAGCTTTTATCAAATGTACTAAATCCCATGGTGGATACTCATCATGTGATAAATGTGTAGAACCTGGTGAGTATATTCAAGGTAGAGTGATTTATACAAGCGTATCTGCGAGTAGGAGAACGGATTCACAATTTCGTTTACAGTCTGATGACGACCATCATGTTGGTGAATCTCCACTTTTGACGCTTCCCATAGATTTAGTTTCATTGTTTCCCATTGATTATATGCATGCTGTTTGTCTGGGAGTCATGAGGAAACTTTTAAATGTTTGGGTTGGTGGTGATTTAAATGTTCGTTTAAATAGCCGTTTAGTAAATGCAGTTTCTGAAAAATTACTTAGCTGTGCAAGTTGTATACCTGTTGAATTTAACAGGCGACCGCGAAGTATCAGTGAGTTGGCTCGCTGGAAAGCCACCGAATTTAGGATGTTTTTGTTATATACTGGACCAGTTGTTCTAAAAAATATCCTTCCAACCTCCCTGTATGAAAATTTTTTGTTATTTCATTGTGCTATAACAATTCTTTGTAGCCCTAGAAACATCAATAAAGTAGGTACATATTTAGCACATGAGCTATTATTAATGTTCATAAGACATTCCGAAACTATTTATAGCCGGAAATTTTTAATTTACAATGTTCATATGTTATGTCATTTGTGTGATGACGTTCGTTTATTTGGTGATTTGGACAGTTATTCCGCCTTTCCTTTCGAAAATTATTTAGGCATGTTAAAAAAATTAGTTAGGTCACCTAACAAACCGTTGCAGCAAATTTATAAACGATTAAAAGAAATGGAATCTACTTTTCCTCCAAAACTGATTGACGAGGTACCAGCGGTTTTTTATTACAATAGCTTAGGACCAACGCCTGTTGATAACAATGCTTATGAATGCTTTAATAAACTTGTTTATAAGGGTTTTGCAATGTATACAAAATCTGGTTTAGCTAATAATTGTTACTGCTATGCAAACGGCAAAGTAGTCGAGATGAGATGTAAGATTAATGGAGAGGTTTCCTTGTTCGTCTATGGAAAAGAGTTTGTACATTATGATTCCTACTATACGTATCCTTATGATTCTGCTGTTATTGATATTTTTAAAGTTTCGGAACTCTGTTCAGCTTACAAAATTGTACCTGTTTATGATATTATTTCAAAATGTGTTGTTATTCCTCAAGAGGCAACTAGTAATTCTTTTATATGTTTTCCTATGCTCCATGGTTATAAGGATTAAAATTCTCCATTTATTAATTAAGTTGTGATAGTTAACTCGTTATAATAAATAATACTACAATGCAAATTTGTGTTTTTAATGTTGACCTTTCAGAGTTACTTGAAGACTGTGGCTGGATGAATTGCATCGAGGCCAAATTGATCCCGGATGACGTCATATTAACGCTTCAGATAACGTTATATTAATGTGTCTGAAGACGTTAATAGACGTTATTATAGGAGGTCTTCACAATACGTGGTATTGACGTCTTCTGGAGACGTTATCTGGCGACGTTAATATGACGTTATCTGGAGACGTTAATATGACGTTATCTGGGGACGTGAATAAGTCGATATCTGGAGACGTTAATATGACGTTATCTGGAGACGTTGATATGACGTTATCTGGAGACGTTAATATGACGTTATCTGGAGACGTTAATATGACGTCTTCAGAGACGTCGCTGAGACCTGACATTAGGCCGTCATTTAGTACGTCTGTGGGACGTTTTTTACGACGTCATTTACGTCGAAAATGACCGTGAATGGACGTCGTCATGACGTAAAATTGCTACCTGGGGAGAAGTATCAGCTAGGCTGTTCAGTATCAACCGCAAGTCCTCCAACGATTGAGCCATTATGACGTTGTCGTCAGCAAACCGTAGGTGAAAGATGTACTCGCCATTTATATTTATGTCCATCCAACTCAATCCAGCATTTTAAACATATCTACGAGAGCGTTGGAGAATAATTTTGGGGAAATCACGTCCCTTTGCCTCATGCCTTGATGAAGTTGGAAATGTTTCGTGTGCTAATTTTGGACTTGGACTGTTATCGTTGCGGTGTCATACAGACATCTCAGCACCTCGAAATATCACCAGTTTACTTGACACCATTGTAAGGACTCCAGAACAGCCCAAATTTCGATCGACTCAAATGCTTTCTCGTAGACCACAACCGCTAAACTTAGAGGACGATCGTACTCTTTGGTCTTCTGTACAATCTGCCGCACTATACGCTGTGCGTATGTGGTCTACGGTAATGTACCCGCTTCAAAATCCGTCCTGTTTCGAGGGCTTGAACTCATCGAGTCTTCGCACCAGACGATTCGTGATAACCCTTGAAAACAGCTTATAGACATGAACATGACTTATCAAATATATCAGCCAACAGTTCTTCCACATGGTTTTGCCACATGCCATGCTTCCGGAGTTCTCCTGGTGAAGAGGACAATATTAAACAGAGCTTGAAGCTCTTTTATCAGTGGTGTTCCACCGGCTTTTAAGAGCTTGAGCTGTCTAAGGGCTAGCACGATTTCATCCAGGCTTGCGTCATACAGGTCTTCAGATTAGTGGCGAGTCAGAGTAGGCCTATGTCTAAATTTTTCAGTAAGAGATGATGAGCGTGCAATTCGTACATATGGTATGCGTACAAAATTCCACTTCCGAGAGGGTCCCCGGTCTGGAAGCTACAACGTTCCCCGTCGATGTAGTTATTCTCGTCAGATGACTCGTTACCTTGAAATATACTTTCGACCCCCGATTTTGCTCAATTCATTTTTCAATCAAGAGCGCATTAGCGGATCGGAGATCGCGCCGCCAATACAAGCCTACCCATGACAGCTCAGCGACACCCAATTGGTGGAACATAAATAGTCCAAATAATTACCTAGCTCTGCACTGCGCTCGTCACCTAGAGAAATAAGATGTTTTATTTCTACGACCTGTGATTTCACTGGAAACATTGCCCTTTAACCCAAACCGATTAAAACCGAACCGAAGACAGCGATGTTTCTACATTAGGTACCTACTGCTTGGCGGTAGAATAACTGGCAAAGTAGTGGTACTTCCCCAGATGGACTCGCAACGAGTCCTACCACTATTACCACTATGTTAAAGCTAATAACAGCATGGTAGCGAGTAGCGACAAGCCCATCTAGCCTGGCTGACACGTTAACGAAAATTTCACTTCACGATATCAATTTCACAATCCAACAATTGCAATGTATCAGTTGAAGCAGAAAAGAAGACGCATATTTTATGTACCTACTATTCCAATAAAGTTTACGGCTGAGCAGCTGCAAACCTTTCGACCTGTTAATAAAATTATGTATTTTGCGCATAATCGTCTAATTTTTTCATTGATTTGATAAGTCAGCTAAGGCTGGGGGCCCTAGAACCCGCGGGGCCCTGGGCTGAAGCCCAAAAAGCCATATGGTAGATCCGGCCCTGATGACATGACTTTGTAAAGTTTTCTATTTTTTGTATCTATATAGTTGAAAGGTGATTTTAATAGATACAAGGAGCGAGTTGTTAAGCTAATTTTGTGACTAGACTATGTCATCAATCATTTAAGACTTGGAAAAATATTTGTATGCTTTACCATATCAGGCAAAACATGACGACAAGCTACTTAATTTTGTGACCTATTATATTACGCCATGCATTATGTGTGTTTGTAATTTAGGTACTCATGTTTTGAACAAATAATTTGTGATCCATGTTACGCTTCCGAAAAACACCTCCAACACGGCTGACTACCGTTGACGGTATGGTTACCCTAACCAACGGTTTGCCGCACGAATTTAAATCGGAACAATTCACATCGCAAGATCCTCCGATGCGGCGTCGCATCGCAGTTTTGTGTGGGAGCCCTTAGATACCTATTTACCTAACGTGGCTTCTACTGCCTACCGAACTTTGAGCTAGCACTGAAGGGCCTGAAGGGCCTGAAGAGACCCTGCTAACCTATCATATAGGATACAAACACTGATCTATAGATACTTACACTCATAAGTAGAGCATACCTGAAAGCATTCCATATATTTACTCACAATCGTGGTTATGGCCTTGCTTATTGCTAGCGTTTTACCTTATTTTTCCGCAAGGCTGTGCGCAGCAAACGCACAGGAAGGATGGATCGAGTTTCACTCAATACATTCGAAACTTCAAGATAGGTATTTAGGCACGAACGTCAAATGTAGCACGCTATAACCCTGGACGTAGATAAACGACTAAATATTTTTATAAACCAATACAAAAAAAATCGAACGTAGTCTCCCTAAAACAAAAACTGTCCGTAGAGTCGGTCACATATGGACGTGTGCGTTGTTACTGATAGGCACACATACCTACAGACCTAGGTACACACAAGTTTGCGAGTGTAATGACCCACTGATGTTTGTGAGTCAGCCTATATGTGACCGCGCACACGTGAATATTATGTGGCCGACTCTATAGACACAGTTTTAGCGAGACTACGTTCTACTTTTACTATACGTCCATGGCTATAACAGGATAAAATAAAAAAGACAATCAGTTTCAACAATTTATTTGGAATTATTGCTGTTTTCTGTTCAATACCTACTCGAATTAATAAGTAGGTGTGTAAGCAAATATTTGAACACTTCATTGACGTCATTTAGGCGAAACAGGCACTTAAATCTAATACAATAGCACCCGCGGTAAACGATGATAATATATGTATAACCTTTGGGTATAACTAAAATGCTATTTGTATTGGTTCCGTGTGTATTCAGAAGTTAGCCCGAGTGATAGTTACCTATATTTTCTAGTAAAAAACTTTGCGATGGATAGTTGTCTACTTATAAAATACGGAAGAAAAAAACCCGTAGTGCAAATAATAAAAGTTTCTTTGGAGCTTATAGGCATATAAACTTAGGTAGGTACTGGAATTATAAACTATTTTACAACTATATAAATGTTTAGAGTTTTTGACAGTGGGATATCTAAAGAAAATAATTAATTAGGGAAAGCAAGTTTCGTACTATTACAATTCCATAAAATGTTATCCACATTTATGAATATGTAAAAATAACAAATCATAACAGTATTGAAGGGCCCTGGAGAAAGGAAAAGGGAATCTCTATAAAATTCATTTCTAGTTTGGTCTAAAATTATAAAACCGATTACTACTGAGTTCATAAGTTATCGACAGTTTAAAATCGGTACATACTTTACTTACTTTTAATAAAGCAATTAAAATGCAGAATACATTTTATTTGGAATGAAAAAAAACAAAGTTAAAAATATTACGATTACGATTGAGGTAAAGTATAGGTATACCTAGCTATTCATAAAATAATATTTACGTCATACGATGGAATACCTAATATTAATGTTGTGTTAAATAATTATGTACGAAAGCCTCATTTAAATACTGTGGATAAAATTTAAAAATGTAGCTACATTACGCTATATTGCCAGTTCTAACAACTTTACTAACATTTTATGTAAGGTACCTACTTACTAAAATTTAGGCTACTAATATTTATTGCATTCTAGCACATAATCTATAAACCACTGATCCGAAGAAAAAAACAACTAACGAGTTGTCTCACTACATGTCCTAAGCCGAAACGGTCATGCAAAAATAGTCATAGGGACCGGCGCTTCTACCGCCAATCGGCTATCGCTTTGCTAATGCTGTCTCTATCATTTCAAGCGAAAAGAAAAGAGAGAGAAACATCATAGCTGTGACATTTTTCGTTCGGCGGTAGACCCCCAGCACTTTGGACTCAAAACGAAAAGAGGAGCTATCCCTTTTTCGCGATCTCAGGGTTTGGCGTACATAGGTAATACTGAGTAGAACATGACTTTCCGTTCGGTTTAGTACACGTGTTCAGTGTAAGCTTGCGTAGTAAAATCCGGTTGCTACTTATTTAACACATCAATTTGTGAAGTAGTATACCTAATTTACAAGTTCGCCAAAAACTTGTTTAGTAGGTATGTCTACAGAATTCATTGTCTCACATAGGTATTGCTTTGTATTTATCACAACCAATATACAGTCAAACTTGAATAAGTGAGAGCTGAAGGGACGCCGATTTCTTCTCGCTAGTAGCATTATTTATACCACATATTGTTAGATACCAGAAATAAGGTAAATTATTTGCTTAGGCATTGTTTAGATATATCCTTAACTCTGAAATGTTGGAACTATATAAAATCAGGTTTGCCGAATTCGTCTCTGTTATAAAGGGTCATCCCTGAAATAAGGCCCACAGTTCTCATTAATAGAGGTTTGAACAAATAATATAGTTTCCCCTCATTTGTAGCTTTCTCACATATTGAGGTTTGACTGTATTTAAATATTAATAATGATTTGGTGATAGTAAAGTTGCAATGCTATTTTAACTACGTACTAATCAGCAACTAACCATTTTAGTTGATTAAAACTCAATTACTTTTGCTTTGTGAACCTAAGTGGCATCTAAACCTAAGTGTCAAGGTTGACTATTGTTATTGTGGTATCTACATTACCTACAATTATGAAAGATAGACATGATTTATCACCATTTCAGATAATGCTAAGATTTAACATTGCTTTATTTTATCATCTATACAATATATGTATAACTATATACTATAACATAAGTTTAGTTTTACTTACTAAACCACATTTTTTACCTCTACAATCAAAATACTACTTGCAACAATTACCATTTTACACACTGGGGTTTCTCAAATATCTTAAGCAGTTAAGTATTCAAATTTTGTACATTTACAATTATATACATAATTAACAACCTCTCTTTCAATTTTTATAACATCTGTAAAATATTACCGAACCAACGTTTTCAGTAGAGTAAGTTTTTAAAATTTGTTGATAACTATTGATTGTGTAATTTATTATGTAAAACATTGAAAATAATCATACCCTACAGAAAACAAAGCGTGCAAACAGGTCCACATTTTTATAATGAGGCTGGATTGTCCAGTCTGAATGGCTTATGGAAGTGTTGTTTTTAAAAATGTATTTTCCAGACCAATAAAAACAAAAACCTTAATAAAGGTAGTCCCCATGCATAATTAATATAAGTTTTATGTCTCATAACAAACTGAAACTGGAGTAAAACAGCAAATATCAAAATACTCATACTCAATTATTAGTGGAAAAACAATAAATCATTTAGTATGGAACCCTCAAGGTGCGAGTTTGACTCACACACTGGCATAGTTGAGCATTTAATAAAAATATTAAAAGATAACATTGTGTAGATAAAATTAGTTCCAACTTTCAACTTTTATGCTGTGTAATGGTGATACTGAATTGAAATATCAAAGTCGAAAGTTTCGTAAAACACAAGATAATGTTATCATGTGGACTAAATATCATTATCTTCATATTGTTAAATACATCCCAACTTATAATTAAAATCATTAAATATATTATATCAATTGTCCCTAAAAGCAATAAGCGCAAGTGTGACATGATATAGGCTATATTTAAATATATTGAACATGATTTATTTAGCTTTTTTTTTCCCCGATTTCACTGTTTTTTCAACTTCTTTTGACCAAACTGCTCTGTTTAACCTTTCTCCTAAAGTGTAAAAACTAGTAACTAAACCAAGACTTACAATATAGAAAGCGATTCTCATAGGCCAGTTTAGAACATTCAAAATAGGATACACCCACAGACCAGTTTTAACATAAATAACATGAATCCAAACGACATAGCAGAGCATGAAAATGGTCAAAATAGTCATACCAAATTTCTTAGTTGGGTACATTCTGAATGAGGTGACAAGGTCAATTAATATGAAGATAACAATGTTGGTATGCATTACATGGTTCAGCCATGTCGGGAAGAAAGCATCCATAGCCTTTGGTAAAATGAGTTCTCTGTCTACTGCGTATAAGGCCCAGAAAGTAACACCAACAAACAGAGACACTGGGAATGCCAATGAACTAAACACTAAATCTTTCACTCGTCTTATCAAAGGTTTCTCTGAAGGTGATTTTTCATTGCTACCCAGTACATCATTGAGGCATGCCAGGGTAAAATACAGAGTCTGGATCAGCTGCAATGATCAAAGAAAGCATTAAATAATTGTCCCAACATGTTAAAAAAAATTAAGCTTTTAGCCTACTTGTTCCCACAGCTGGGACTCGGACATCTTCTCTCTCACAAGGAGAGAGTCATGGCCATAATTTATCCAGGTATAGGTTTGTTTTTCTTCACCATTAAAGCTCTGGAAAACACTAAGGGGTGCAGGCGAGGTTCGAACTTACAACTTTAAGAGTGTGAAATAAGATGTTTTCAACCACCAAGATAAAAAAATATTACAAAACACAGTAAAATAGCTTATTTATACTCACAGCATCTAAGTAGGTCAGATACTTGAACTTTCCACCAAACTGAGGTGCTGCACTTGATGTTGAGGGTATTACAACATATGTATAATCATAATAACAACCATATCCGAACTGCAAAGCTCCAAGGAGATGAAAAATGAATTTCAACATTTTAATCTGTAAAATAATATTATAAGTAAGTTCATTTAAATTACCTACCTACGTAGATTCTTAATTCCTTGTGAGTACTACAGTTACAAGATCTTTGTAAATATCTAATTGTATTTGATAGCCCATTGACATTATAATTTAATCGCTTTCTGTGGTATATGAGACAAGTAATATTTTAATATTAGGAATAATTACAGACGTAAGTATATAGATAAAAGATTTTACCTTTGGTGAGTTGGCCTCTTGTTCTGAATTAGTTTCAGTGGTTTATTTTATAACTTTTATGTTTATTTTACAAGAAACAATTTTAGTGCAATAACTACGGTTTAATTTACGCCCGCCCTACAAGAAAAACCTTGAGGCTTGAGGAAAATGAAAACGTACAAAAACCCACAGAAAAACGGAAAGTGGAAATGACGTTGCGTTTATGACATTGACATTTAACATTGAATTGGCTACTGCTGTCAGTGTCTAAACCAAAACAAATGTCTAACTGTATTTTTTTAATTCGAATAGCAGCTCTTTAACTTTTTACGCTACCATAACTAAATAAGTACCTGGGTTAATATTTGAGGTAACTACATTATTGCTAAATAAACGTAATTCATAAACGCCGCGCATCGGTTAGATAAATAAAAAAATAGCAGTCATAGGAACTGCCGATAAAAGTGAAAACTTAAGTATAACTCAGAATTTGATTACTCACTTTGGAGACTACGCGGGTGAAACCGGAGGGCGTGGCCGCGAGCATGGCCATCTAAAAATGCGTCAGCCAATGGGAAATGCTGATGCGTTCTAGATAGCCAACGGCCATGGTCACGAGTTTACTCGAAGATTTCTTATCATTTCCGACCGTGAAGCTATTCAATTCACAGCCCGCGAAAAATCTGTAGCGCTAAAAGAAGTATTCAACATGAACAAACTGATTTTAGAAAACGGAAAAACAATTATAACACAACCGACGTGGTTTCGGAAGAATTCGGATTCGTCAATCCGAATCAAATCGCGCAAGCACCAAGCACTATGAGACTTTTGCAAACTAAACTAAAACTTAATGAGCCGTTTTCCGACGAGACAAAAAGATATGGTTTAATAAAACGATAATAGGAGGCGCTTGTAGGTCTTTTGGATTGTTGTCAAAAGCGGTAGGCATAATGGGACTCAATTCATTCAATTTGCGAAAGCACGACTTCTAGTAATAAATAATAAACTACTTTATCCATGTACGCATTTTATTCGAATGAAAACTATATCAAAACATCAAAATTTCAAAACAAATTTGTAAACCTGATGAAAGACAAAATACATATTTTTTTAATTTATTCTTGGCTATGGATACTAATCCTTCAGCCGAGAGAGTATCTCTCTACTTAGTCTGTGGATAAAATATTGTCGTATCAGTGTTGCTATTTATATCTTTGAATTTTCCTTCTACTTTGGCTTAGTTGGTGTCTATTGCCTCGGGAGTTCTAAAGATTTTTACTGAAAAGGGATTGTGATCAGTAACGGTTTTTTATAACATTATCAACCTAATTAGCTATTTTTATTCCCAATATTTTAAAATTAAAAAAGACACTTTTTACACTATACTTTTTCCCTGAAAACGGGTAGGGTCTCTAAAGGGATTACACTGTTGAGAGTATAAGGTAGAGACAGATCTATCTGCATCTCGAACAATCGCCATCTAGTGCGTCCGTTGGAACTATTTTTGTCTCGTCGGAAACTCCCTCATTATGTTTTTGACAGTTTTCAATATGCATATTCGGTGTGCGTTTGCCCAGCAAAAAAGTACCGTCTTTCAAGAATTTTATTGAATGATGCAGATAATTATTAGTGCCCTATCTCGTGTAAATGTGCCCGAAATTTTAAATTTGTGCCTCCAAAAGCTTCCGATTTATTTAAGAAATAGTGATTCTGGAGCACGAACGTTCGCCCAGCAATTTTTTTAATTTATGGGTTTAGCTAGATATAAAATCTGCAAAAAGATAGCTTATATACGGGTATCAATGTGCCGTGAAAGCCAAATTTGTGCCTCTTAAGACTTCAGAGATTTGTCGTTTTTTTTTTGCTGGGCGAACGTTTTGGCGATTGCTTTAAATCGGAAACGGTTGGACGCACAGTCATGATTTTTTTATACAGATACAGTGAATTTGTGCATATCTGTGCCGGAATTTTCATTAACATCATTATCATAGTTCAAGATTTATTATTATATATCCTGAAAAATGGAAAAAGTTCGGGCTCTCGAACGAACAAGACTAAAGACTTCGTGTTAGTGCCGACTGGTACCTATTATATATTCACACGATCCTGTAAACTGTTTCTCTCTTAATGTAAACTAATTAAAAAACAAATCAAAAGACAAATCTTTCTGTTTCTCTCTTGCTCTTTCTTACGGTGAGCGACGAGGTAAGAAATACTCAAGCAAGTCTACTACGATAAAAAAAATGTTTAATTAGTTTGAATAAACTAATTAAAAAACAGATTTTAATCTTTTGAAAAAATATTTTTACCAAAATGTTCGTAATGGTATTAATTGTCTATCTAATCTAAAATCCGTTTTTTTTTCTAAAAATATTCACCAAGTCACCTTGGATCCTAATACTTATTACAATCTAGCCTAATTTATTAAGTCTAGGCTGATGAGTTATTATATTTATATCTAACTTAAATTGCTACATAGTTCATACATAAGGGGCCCATCATCACTTTTCTCAGGGCCGGATTTAGAGGTGTGGAGGCCCCGGGGCGGAGCTTCGTTAGGGACGTTGAAATTACCCCCCACCCCCTCGGTTACGATTGATTTCTCAATCAAGCAAAAACCTGGTCTACAATTTTTTACTGTCGAAATTTGTTGCTTTTTTCCGAAGTGTCTGTTATGGAGTGGAGGCCCCCTCTTTGTGGAGGCCTCGGGGCATATGTATACCCTAAATCCGGTCCTGACTTTTCTTATTGACTCTGTTAAGAGGAAGTCACTTCTTTCACTTGACTTAGCACATTTAATTGTTTTATATTGTATTGCACTACCGGTTTTTCGAGTAGATGCATGATAATTACAATACGGTGTTTGACAATGTTTAAAATATAGCATAATTTATGATCATCCTATCAGATAACACATTAAATAAACATATTTCACTTTATTTTGGAATATATAGTGTGTATCTTTTGTATAATACGCCAATGAAAATTTGACAAATACTGAATTATAATCTGCGACGTAAACGCTGTTTCTAGTCACGTGACGCGCGTGACGTCACCTGCCAGTAAATATTCAATCTACAGCAAACGGTTTCTTTGAGAACACTGATTTGTTCACTGGCGCGTGACGTCACGCGCGTCACGTGACCAGAAACAGCGTTTTTGGCGGGGTTTTTGAACTTTTTACTTTAAACATTTATTTTTAATGGTAAAACAGTGAATCTTGCGGAAATATTCATGTAGTATGGTATATTGTGTAATCAAAAATCATTTAAACGGTTTTACAAATTTAGTCAAATACCGTATTATTCCTATTTTTTATGGTTTCGTTGTGAGGAGATTATTTAAACAATAAGTTCTTTAACAAATAAAAACAAATAAAATATTTGTTTTGGCTAATTAGAAGATAGGTCTGAAAACTGGACTAAAAACTCGTTTTGCAGAGGGACGCACCTTAACTGAAATTGACCAGCCACCTTTCTACCGCCTTACTAAATCGGCTTTGGCTTTGCTTTTAGTAGTGAAAACTTCTGTTGTTGCGCCACAGACAGATTTTTCGTGAGCTGTGAATTGAATTCTAGCGTCACGCTCGGGAATGATAAGAAATCTTCGGGTAAACTAGGGACTATGCCCATGCTCATGACCACGCCTTCCGGTTTCACCTGGGTAGTTTCCAAAGTAAACTATAAAATTCCGAGTTACAAGTTTTTCCTTCTATCGGCAGTTCCTATGACTGCCATTTTTTTACTTTTGTTCTTAGTTTTACACTTGACCGCCAACTAGCGTGATGTTAAGCGACGATGCGGTCTATAATGGAGCGTGTTTACCAAGAAGAAACCGATTCACTCTCAGTTTGAAGACACCAAGATTGTAATCATTGCAAAAAACCCATTCAGGCAACGTATTCAATAGCCTAGACATTCTTATCAACAAAAGTAGAGTCAAACGTCTTCGTTCGTGTCTTTGGAACATCAACAATGAAACGATGTCGCTGTTTCAAGCTACGAGCAGTCCGATAATAAAAAAGGCAAGGTAGTACCAAGATCATGCACATCAGTTGAACATTCTTCGAAGTAGGTATAGGTATCCGATAACAAACCGATGACCTGCGGCGGTGGTCAAGACTTTGAAGTCTTTTTCGCACAAGAGTGTCTCGTGGCCTATCAGCCCTTTGGCACGTCTCTCGAGTGTTTCCAGAGCCTCCATCCAGCTGATACTTAGCCGATCCATGATCCATCCCAATGATGCGAACAATACTATAATAAGCGTTATAGGAATAAGGAAACTTAGCAGGCAGACGTTTCGTTAAAATAAGACAATTTTTAAGTTATTTAAGTAATAGTTTTAATGTAGCATAGAATAGTAAATATTACATTTAGGTACAAATACAAAAGTACAGTAGATATATTCTTGTAATCATTTAGGTCCATACAATATTAAGATTTTAAAATTTTTAATAATTTTTACACACTTAGTTTATGCAACATTAATAAAATGTAAATATAAGTAGTAGAAAACAAGTAAAATGTGATTAGACATTGAAGTATGTAATGAGAGTTTTTCACAGTGACAAGCACCTAAACGTAAAAACCTGTCTAAATAGTTTTCAATTCTGCCACAGCTGGCGTTAATGTTTCATTTTGTTATAGCAATTTGATAAGCATACTAGCCCAAGATCCCAGAGCTGCCAGACGTCACGTATTTTAATGGCTTTAAAATAGTTGTCTGACGAACATGTACACATATGGAGTACGGGGATTTAAGTGAAGTTAAGTCATTATTTTGGGAGTTTTATAGCATCTGTTAAGCAAAACGGCTGACGGAAAGTGTCTTTCCTATAAAAATCCTAAAAATAAGGCCCCAATACTCCCGTATTGGGGCCTTATTTTTAAGGATATTGATATTGCCTATAACAAACGTGAAAATCAGTTATTAGAAAATACATTAACTAAGTTATGTTTTTATGTAGGTACCTTCATTACCCCATATCTCAACATTGGCCGTCTGAGCAAGTTACGTACTAACTCTACTCAATCGTCCACATTTCGTTCATCAGAAAATAGGTGATGTCTGGCGGCTCTGGCATCTTGGGCTATTACGGACGATAGTTTAACGTGACAACGTCGTTACAAAACATTGGTGAAATTATTGCATACAATAGACTCGAGTGGAAAAACAAGAACAAAATTAAAAATTTTGATTTACCCCCGACTACCTACCTTGGATTTGAAATCATTACAACATTCTACCTTTCATTTGATACCCATATTGAGGGAGTAGTGTCGACGTCAAACTTATAGCACCGCTGTAAGCTTACAATGAGCGTAGCGGGACAATGACCGTAACGGGACACTTTTTCGTACACGCAGCCGCCGTTCATCGATTTATTTAGACGTTGTCACGTCAAAAACAATGTAGACGTCTGAACGTCATAAAGTTTTTTTTTGTGAACTGACCAAAACTTTTCTTTCAATCTGATACCACTACTAGAATAAAAATGAAAATTAAGAAATTAGGTACCCCTATACAGGTAAGCGTTCATATTCCTTGCATAAATGTTAAATATTTTAATCCTTGTATGTTTCTTTGATAGCCTCCGCTTTTCGTGCCTTGATCGCTTTCTTCATATTCCTTCGGCGGACGTACATGCAAAATAATCTGTAAAATAACACCGAATCAAGTCAACATACAGGTCAATAACTACATTTTGTCTTAATCGTTAACTCGTAACTTAAGACTAAGTCTTAAGACAAATTCATTTATTTCAATAGTTTATACTTTTTTTTCTGCTGTCGTGAACATTTTTTATTTGTTAACCTATTGTCCTTCCACCCCAAAAAAAAAAAAAATGGAATGCTTGATGAGTTTGGGCAACTAAATAAATATTAAAACTAAACATACTCAAAACACACAAAACCAAACCAATGACCAATATTTCAACAGTAACACCTAAAACCTACTTTTGAAAGTCACGTATCTACTATTTTTTCGCTAATTTTGGCACGCTTACATAATGCAAATTTTGAAATGGTGATTGAGGGGTCAGTTTGCAAATATCAGAGATGTGCTGTTAGATTATAAAACAGGAAGTTCATGTAAATCGAATAGTGCGAAATCAGAACAGAACAGTCCTCTTCTTTCCTTATTATTCAGAATAATGTGCAAAGTAAGTAAGGCCGGTAAGGGGTAGTGGCCGGCGCGGCCGCGGCGGACCGATATGTTTACCCTATGTATGTATATAAATTTGAAATTTTAATTGGGTATTATTGGAAGTTGGGTCGGCCCCTAGTGTGGGACGCAACTTGCGTCGATACTCTGGCACCATCACATCTTCCAGAGACGCATTGTAAGGCTGGTGCAGCGGCTAATTCAGCTGAGCGACTCAAACGGCGCAAATATGCAACCCTCGGAAGAGGTTACATATTTGAGCCCTTTGGGGTTGAGACATTGGGTCCGTGGGGGCCGGGAGCTCACCTCATCTTCAAAAGCCTTTCCGAACGCTTGGTCGATGCGACGCGTGACCAAAATGCTGGCGTTTATTTGGCCCAACGCATAAGCATTGCCATTCAGCGTGGTAATGCCGCCAGCATGCTGGGTACGCTTCCGATTGGTAGTGGGCTTGAACATCTTGATTATCTGTAGACCTTCATTGGTCTATGGATAATTCAGGTTTGCTTAGTGTAAGTAGTTGTTAGGTATTATTAAATAAAATATTAGGACGGGATTAGGGTAAGGGGAACTTTCTATCTGCCAGGTGATCTAAATTGAGGAATTCATTTTGCCCCTCTACTCACCAGCCAGGTCTGCACTTCCGTGTATAAGTATATTATATACTTAATAGGAGAGCTAGGTGACAAGTTTTCAGCTTGTCTCAAATTACTCAAATACCTTACCAAAATTTGGATATGTCTCTCCCTCCCTCTCGCAACCCAATGAAATTAGGCAAAATAAAGTAGCCAAGTGCGAGTTGGACTCGCCCATGAAGGGTTCCGTTCCAGCAAGTAACATAATATACATAGTACACATAGTTCTTGTAGTTCGTTGTAACTTTGATCGAAGTTTTAATAATAGTGTATTTATGACGTACTAAAAAAAAACTACTCATCAGATCGAGTTCAAACTAATTTTCGTTGGTAGTTTTCATGGTAATGTACATCATATATTTTTTTTAGTTTTTTCATTCTCTTACTTTAGAAGTTAGAGGGGGGGGGGACACACATTTTACCACTTTGGAAGCGTCTCTTGCGCAAATTATTCAGTGTAGACAAAAATTATTTTAGAAACCTCAACATCATTTTTTAAGACATATCGATAGACACACCACACGTGTAGGTTTGATGAAAAAAAAATTTTTGAGCTTCAGTTCTCAGTATGGGAGGCACCCCTAATTTTTGTTTTTTTAAAAAACTTTTGTAAAAATCTCAATGCGGTTCACAGAATACATCTACTTACCAAGTTTCAACAGTGTAGTTCTCATAGTTTCGGCAAAAAGTGGCTGTGACATACGAACGGACAGACAGAGAGACAGACAGACAGACAGACAGACAGACAGACATGACGAATCTATAAGGGTTCCGTTTTTACGTTTTACGGAACCCTAAAAATGGAATAAAAGAACATTAAATTATGTAGTTTGGGGACTATAAAGAATCGATAGAGGGGTGCATTCTGAGCTTATATTCCAATTTGAGGGATTCTGGCATGGTCAGCTCAAGGTCATTTCGATGAAAACGCGTTTAATTCGATATCTCGAGAACTGTTAGTGTTAGGCAAAAAATTGTTAAGACCTTTTCTCTTCTAAATTAAATTTACTAACTTTTACATTAACAACTTTTCTTTCTTTCATCAATATTTTTCAAGTTATTGCTTCCGAAAGGCAAAAATTTAACTTTTTTTCCTCCCTTTCGCCATTTCCTCCCCAACCGTTCAATTTTATGAAACTTTACCGATAATCAAAAGTGTACATCTTTTAATAATAAACAACTTTTTTTTTGAACTTTTTTCTGTAATGACAAAACCTTCAGAGTTATGTTACTTTACCGAGCGAAATCCGCGCCACTGCGACACCTCCGCGACACTGCAAAAAATCCGCGACACCTCCGGTCTTAGGGCTGAACCCAAAATTCATTGTTGGATTGTGTCGGTGGGTTTCTTCTACACAGGGTTATGTGGAACAACAACGTTACCTACTTCGACATATGCCAGAAATACGTAACATACATAAAAAACACTACGGTACAGACGTGGTAATTGTATTCGATGGCTATCCCAAAGGTATTTCCAACTTTGGCACCAATTCTGCCAAACGGCTGCGCCGATCCCAGCTGAAGCCATGTGCGGATATCATTTTCATCTACAATATGACCGTCACCACAACTCAAGATAAGTTTTTAGGCAACGAGAGCAATAAGACCAGATTCATCATACATCAAATCAGACATAGAGGTGGAGCAAGCCGTAGAGTCCGGCAAAATTCTCTTAGCCGTACTGATAATCAGACCATCCGCATCCTCTACGGCTCGCTTCACCTCTATGTCTGATTGAGTGTATCTGAGTGTATTTCTGGCATATATCGGAGTAGGTGACGTGGTTGTCCCACATAAGCTTGTGTAGAAGAAACCCACCGACACAAACAAACAATGAATTTTGGGTTCAGCCCTAAGTCCGCAGGTGTCGCGGATTTATCGCAGTGTCGCGGAGGTGTCGCAGTGGCGCGGATTTCGCTCGGTAAAGTAACATAACTCTGAAGGTATTGCCATTACTGAAAAAAGTGTAAGGACAAAGTTGTTCATTATTAAAAGATCTACACTTTTGATTATCGGTAAAGTTGCATAAAATTGAACGGTTGGGGAGGAAATGGCAAAAGGGAGGAAAAAAAGTAAATTTTTTGCCTTTCGGAAGCAATAACTTGAAAAATATTGATGAAAGAAAGAAAAGTGGTTTCTATAAAAAGTTAGTAAATTTAATTTAGAAGAGAAAAGGTCTCCACAATTTTTTGCCTAATACTAACAGTTCTCGAAATATCGAGTTAAACGCGTTTTCATCGAAATGACCTTGAGCTGACCATGCCAGAATCCCTCAAATTGGAATATATGCTCAGAATGCACCCCCCTATCGATCCTTTATAGTCCCCAAACGACATAATTTAATGTTTATTTATTTCCTTAATTGCACTGCATTAATATGTTTATCGTTTGTCTAAGTAAACGTAGGTAAGTACTAGATTTACAGGGTGTGACAGTTCTTTTATTTTTCATCCCGTCTCTTTCAAAACATTTCACATGCACTGGTGCATGTGAAATGTTTTTTTAAAACATGAAAACTATCTATAACTATTAGTGCAATAGACATGTGTCACTCAGTTCTGAACCGAAATACATATTATACCTACAAATACATACGAGTACAGTATTAGAGAGCATATATGTACTAAGATATGACTCGTTGAATCACAGTTCAACTGTATAATAAGTGGCTCAGTCATGGTTCGCGGTTTTTGTAGTAAATTTAGTGGTTTGTTATAAACAGGTTTGATTACGTGTCAAAATCGATCCGATTGCTTTGTAAATCAGGGTACTGAACCGCAATTCATCCATATTGAGTTACCCATGTCTACAGTGCAGTAATCAGCTGACGTCCAGTCAAACGTGTTCCCTCACATGACACGTGGAATAGAAAAACCACTAAACGCAACATGCCATGTTTCCTAAAAAGAACCAATATTCCCTAGTGGATATTAACTCTTTGTTAATAACCTAACCACCCGTTGCATGGTATGGAATGTACCTTAACGTCAAGTAGTATACAATTTCAGCGACGCTAAGTATGGAGAAGCCCATGAAGAGGCCTAGCAAGCCGCCGCAGTTGGCCAGGAAGTCCGTCTGGCCGTACAGTTCCGAGCGCCGAGACGTGATGAATTGCGCCTCCTTGAAGAATACCATTACGCGGGAGTAATACCGGCTGCAAAAAAAGAGTTTCCATTTAATAATAGTACGCTGTCGAATTTTTTTCTTTTGTTTTTTCCCTAACGTATTAACGATCATTATAGAAGTGTGTGATAAGAGTAATCAGTGAATTAAAAAATTCAGAATAAGTAGACACCTACGGAGAAGTAGAACAAGAGGGCACTTGAAACCTAGCGGAAGAAATGGCGTCAATATTATGAAATGGTTATTATCTTTTTACGAAAATATCCAAAGTGAAAATAAACTGCCATATTCCAAACCTTTATTAAATCGATACTCTACTTACTTGAATTAGTAAAATTTTTGAGCACAGCCAAAATATCACAAAAAAATTCGACATTAACTTATGTGACGTCAAACGAACTCAAAGAGACAAGATTGGACGTAACCAAATTTTTTTTATAACAAAATTTATACGACTTGAAGGTAAAATTCATGTTACATATCACTCACTCTTCATCCTTATCTTCTTCAGTCAAGTTGAGTCTGTAAGCTCTATAGATCGCGCGCCAGTCATAATCAGCTTGCGAGGTCTCGGCGTCGTATTCGATGGAGGTACACGAAGGGAGGCATTGACATTGGGCAGCTACTTTACGTGCCCTTAACAGATTTTCGCCATCGGTATTGTTCTTGGAACGTTCTAAAGCACTTTCAATTTCTGATGTGACAAGTTCCACTGAAAACAAGTTAAATTTGTTTTCATAAAAAAAAAATAAGTGGTAAAAAGCAAATAAATAATTCGCCTAATGTAAGTGGTACCCGTCGTACTACTAAGTGTTCTAAGTTATTACACTACTATTAGTGATACTGTTCAAAATTTCATGTTGGCTGTTGGCGATATTTGGGCCAATCTGGAGAAATTATTAAAGATATCATTATTCAATTGTTCCTTGGAGTTCGTCAGTAAAACCTCCACAACCCTCTTCGTTCAAAACCTTTCTAGCTACGAGAAACCATTATATTTATTTATTTTTACCCGACTGCAAGAAGGGTTATTTTATAATATAGTAGCTGACCCGGCAAACGTTGCTTTGCCATATAAATTATTAATACAAATTTTAAAAATCTAACATTGGTAACCCTAAACTTTAATAATAAAAATAAATGTTTATTTTTATAAAACAATTTTAGATTTGCCATAAGCTCCGGGTAATTTTAATCGAAATATCGAGCGAGATGAAAAATGATCAAATTACTAAAATGGCTATTAAAAAATAGGGGTTGGTGATAAAAGGGTAAAAAATTAGGGTTGTATGTATTTTTAATGCAACATTTAAAAAAATCAAAACAAAAATTTTGTAGGTATATAAAAAAAAATAGGGGTGAACAACTCTTATCACTTAGGCGTTTGATAAATAGATAGTAGCCGATTCTCAGACCTACTGAATATGCATGGGTGATTATACAAAAATTGGGTAACTCAATGTCACCAACCAATAGATACGAAGTAATATTATATTTAAGTAAAATAACAAAGTCAAAGTCAAAGTAATTTATTCGCTAAAAATTGTGGTTACAAATAAGTTCTTAAAATAGTATTTTGTGCCAAGTCTAAGGTTCCTTACTGCGATTTCTTTATTATTATAGTTAATGTTGTGTGAATTGGCCGTTGAAGGGTACACTAGTACACAAGGGTACAAAACCAGGTGCTCCATGACACCATTGCACCAATCTGTCGCCAGAACCGCTACCATTGACGCTGGAAAATGGCCACTTGGAAAACGTTGATTCAATAACCAGTCAATTGTTTTTGTTTTACTATTTACTAAATTATGTGTATCCTATATGGTGTGACCAATAAAGAATTTCAATAATACTTATGTGTAGGCGAGCCGGAAACAAACTGTTAAAAAAAATATTTCCAGCCTAGACGGACTTCTATTCATTGATAGAAGTCCGTCTCTACAGCAGACGACCGTCTGTACCGTCTGCAGAAGTCAGCATTCGATGCTGAATGCAGGTGCTTGCTGTTGATTAACAACAGCCTATTAAGAGACACTAGCGTCCAATTACCAATACCAGTATAGTATTATCTCGCTTAACAAACATAAGTAGTTACAACAGATACAACGTAACGTGTAACAAAATTGACTTGTATCCACTAACGGGGTAACGTATAAAGAATGTTCAACGGCCAAGTCACACAACATTAACTATAATAATAAAGAAATCGCAGTAAGGAACCTTAGACTTGGCACGGCTTTGTCTAGATTTCATTACTTTTTAGAGATAAATATGCAGCTTCATCGAGACTTGGCTAGTTTTTTACAGAATGTTTTTGGTGGGATTTCACTTCTTTTTGTAGAAACGTGGACTTATTGATTTATTATATTAGATGTATTATTTGACACATATTCTTTTTTTCCGGTTCTGATTCTTGTACAGTAGCAATTACAGTAGCAACAGTTTTTCGTATTGCCCATTCGCGTTCATTATTTATGTAAGTGGACTCTCCATAATAGGCAAAGAACTTTAGAAGATTGGAAGAAGACTGCAAATAAATAAAAGCCAGTCTAGCTTAATCCAGAGTTTTCTTTTAATTTTATTTATATACATATATGCGTATTAAAATTTTGACTCTGACCATACATTATATTGTTATCCTAACTTTACAAATCTTTCTTTTCTTTTTTTCCGGTTCTGATTCTTGTACAGTAGCAACAGTTTTTCGTATTGCCCATTCGCGTTCATTATTTAAGTAGACTCTCCATTATAGGCAAAGAACTTTAGAAGATTGGAAGAAGCTTGCAAATAAATAAAGGCCAGTCTAACCTTATCCAGAGTTTTACTTTAATTTTATTTATATGAGTATTAAAAGCAGAAGGGGAGGCATTCGCCCAGTAGTGGGAAGCAATAGGCTAGATTAAATTAGAAGATGTGTCCCACTACGCTGGATTTTTGCAGTGACAGTCGATTTTTTATGTACCAATAGTAGAATGGGGCATTACTATATCTCTTATACAGCTGAGACAAGCTGAGGGTTCTTCATCAGATACTTCAGACCTTCGATTTTTGACATCAAATGAAGAGACAAACAAAGTTGCATATTTTTTGTAAAGGCGTGTTTTCAAATAACCAGGTATACCACCAGGTACTCCAGATTTTCAATATTCCTAGTTTTTATAGTTTTCCCTTTATGTGGCCATTAAACCCTAAGTCTGTACCAAATTTCAGCTCTCTGAGTTTATGGGAAGTACTAGTTCTATTTTGATGATCATGAGTGAGTGAATGAGTGTCGTAAATGCGAAACTTTGCGTTCGCTTAACTTCGGAACTAAATGACGTACAGACTTGAAATTTTGGATTTTAAGTACGTGATTATAGCTTACTAGATGACGAAAATTTCAGCGTTCTGGTTTTATCCAGAGGTTCTCAAATAGGGGCCTGAAAATGCGACGAAATGGTTCCAGTAAAGGATGGTACGGCAGTGTTTGCTTCGCGCTCGACTTGGCGGGGGCACTGCCGTGCCCCCAGATATTCTCCACTACATTTAAAAAAAAACAGAAACTTTGTGTTTAGTTTCGTTCGTCAGTCCGTTGTGTGTTGTTGAAATTAGAAATTCGCGCCAAATATCACCGACTTAATATCAAATTCGTATTTAACTTTTAAAGTTGCCAAAGGAGTTAGTAGCGGACTACACCAATTGATGACACCAGTTGCTGTACCGGCGTTAGGATTGTGTTTGTCTTGCATACACTTGCTGATCCAGTCAAAATGTCAGTCCTTTGATGAGTCGTTATTTTCGTGTTAAACTGAGATTAATTTTGATTTATACATAGGTGTCTATGATATGTCAAAATGTAGCTTGTTGATAGTCGAAAATATAAAAAAAAACATTTGCTTCAACAATAATCTCAAATGTATGCTGGTTTCGTCAGTCCGGTTGGCATCAGTCCTTTGTCATCAAGTATGGCGTCATAGTACAACGTATTCGGTTTCGTCAGTCCGTTGGCATCAGTCCTTTGTCAAGTATGGCGTCATAGTACAACGTATTTCTATGGTGTTGATGTGTTTTTGTTTTTGCACTTTAATTTTAATTGATTTGATTCGTTTCTTTTTCTATTTTTCTACGCATTTCCATTTCATATTTCAGTTTAAAACATCATATTGCATACCAAAACAAATTTATCAAGGAAAATTACATAATTACTTACATTAAAAATAAAGAATTAAAGTGAACCCATCAAATTAGTAGAATACAAAGAAATAAATAAGAGCGTTTTAAAAATCAGGAAAAGATAAAAAAAATGGAAAAAAAAATGACACCACGGGAGCAATGAATAACTAGAAAAAAATTGCAACTACGGACAAAAAATGTATAGGTAATAATTATTATATACCTATTAACGTGATTTTTTTTATTACATAATTATTAAGTAATATAACATTTAAAAGTGTCAGAAGGCTTATTAAGACTGAGATAATATTTTCTCTCAGTATTACATATATAAATAATTATTTTTTAATATTAGCAAGTAATTTTAATACTCAAAAGACATGTGCCATTCTCAAGTCCTAAGAGATATGTTACTAATTACTAAGTTTTATGAAATACCATTGTAATTCTTATAAAATTGTGTATTTTATCAGTACTATGGTAACCTCATCAGTCCTCTGGCAGTCAAATTCTGAAATTTTGAAATATCTCACAAACTACTAAAAAAAGTGACAGGCGTGATTTGGGACAATATATTCATAAGATAAGCTATCATAAACACCCGAATTTATAGACATTTGATTTAATAACAATAGTAAACAAAATATCATCAAAAGTTACCCAATTTTTGTATAATCACCCGCATATAAAATTTGGTCAAAATCAGTAAAGCCGTTTCGGAGGAGTAAGGTAACTAACATGGTGACACTAGAATTTTATAAATAAGATAAGATAACACAGTCAACAGCTTTCAATACTTATACAGGGTTACTGGTATTAAGCCTGCATCCTTATAAGGGGATGTTAACTACATTAAATACGTCATCTTTTGTTCTACAGTTTATAAAACTGCGCATATATTCATTCCCATACAAAAATAAAAAAAGTGTAAATGCATCAAACTCTAAAAGCATCAAACTCTTCGTAATAATTCGTGACAAGAGCGCGCACGTTTTTTAACGCTCGATAAAAGATGTGCACATTTTTTTTTTGGTATATGTATGTAGTTTTAGCAAAAGTTGTTACTTTATTTAGACAGAAAATGCCCTAAAACGGGAGGCCGATTACTAGTACCTATTTATTACCTACAGCCGATTACTGTATAGATTTTATATGATATATAAGATACTAGCTGTTACCCGCGACTTCGTCCGCGCGAAATAAATAATAAGGCAACTCGGCAGTACCTACTTGTATACTCAGACACATTTACGATTACTAAAAACACCTTATAATAAAACAATTTTATAAAATATCATCAAATCAGTTCAGTTGTTTAGGTGTGAAAGCGTAAGAGACATTCGTCCCTCATTTCAACTCCAATTTCATCCCCACACAGTTCGAATATACAAAATTGCCAGAACAAACATTTATTGGCTTCGTGCCAAGTGCCTATATAAAGAGTTTCATAGTTTTTGTCTTTAACGATTGGGAACTTCCATATTGACATTCAACCCTCATTTCAACCCCAATTTTATCCCCGTACAGCTCGAAATTACAAAATTGCTAGAACATTTATTTACTTCGTGTCAAGTGCCTATACACAGAGTTTCATGGTTTTATCTTCAACGATTGGGAGCTTCCATGTATACTTTCATTTTCCCATTTCAATCCCAATTTCATCCCTATATAGTTCAAAATTACAAAATTGCTAGAACAAATATTCGTTTACTTCGTGTCAAGTGTCTCTATTCAGAGTTTCATGGTTGTATCTTCAACGGTTGAGAACTTCCATACATACTTTCATCCCTCATTTCAACCCCAATTTCATCCCTGTACAGTTCGAAATTACAAAATTGCTAGAAAAAACATTCGTTTGCTTCGTGTCAAGCGTCTATAAACAGAGTTTCATGGTTTTATCTTCAACGGTTGGGATATTTCATATTGACATTAATCCCTCATTTCAACCCCAATTTCATCCCCGTACAGTTCGAAATTACAAAATTGCTAGAACAAACATTTATTTGCTTCGTGTCAAGTGCCTATAAACAGAGTTTCATGGTTTTATCTTCAACGGTTGGGATCTATCATATTGACATTAATCCCTCATTTCAACCCCAATTTCATCCCCGTACAGTTCGAAATAACAAAATTTGCTAGAACAAACATTTATTTGCTTCGTGTCAAGTGCCTATAAACAGAGTTTCATGGTTTTATCTTCAACGATTAGGAGGTTCCATATATACTTTCATCCCCCATTTCAATCCCAATTTCATCCCTATACAGTTCGAAATTACAAAATTGCCAGAATAAACATTCGTTTGCTTCATGTCAAGTGTCTATATACAAAGTTACAGTCCGCGAGGTATAAGCTGAGCTTTGCATTAGTGTGAGTGATCACCAAAAGTACAGTCAGACGCAGGACGCTGTGACCATGTTCTCTTAATAAGGTGTTTCTTCAAACCAGAAGTGCTGCCATCTGAATATGATTTTGATGAAGTGTGAGTGGTGTCAATATATGTTTCATCGGTATAAACGATAGGCCTGCCCTGAATACGGTATTCGGAAATTTTAAGTAAATAAGTTATACGTAGGTGACGGATCTCATGCTTTTCCATTAAAATTTTTCTGTTATTCTCTGTCCTTGACCATTTGAATCCTAAAAGAGTTACTTCTTTTCGCAATGATCATATTGATCCTGGATAGTTAATGTCAGCTTGTTGTTTAAGAGTTTGTTGTCTGACTGTACTTTTGGTAATAGATGCGTATGCATGTGATCACTCACACTAATGCAAAGCTCAGCTTATACCTCGCGGACTGTACATAGTTTTATCTTCAACGGTTGGGAACTTCCATATTGACATTCATCCCCCATTTCAACCACAATTTCATCCCTGTACAGTTCGAAGTTACAACATTGCTAGAACAAACATTCGTTCGCTTCATGTCAAGTGCTTATAAACAGAGTTTCATGGTTTTATCTTCAACGGTTGGGAACTTTCATACTATTGAAATTCATCCCCCATTTCAACCCCAATTTCACCCTCGTACAGTTCTAAATTACAAAATTGATAGAACAAACATTTAATGGCTTCGTGTTAAGTGTCTAGATACAAAATTTGATACCTTTGAAATTGACGAATTTTCATACAACCGTTCAATACCTTGTTTCACCCTCTTAGGGGTTGGTTTTCGCAAAATCCCGTCTTAGCGAGCGCCTACGTGCTAAAAAAGACCTCCATGCAAAATTTCAGATTCCTAGCATTTGTAGTTTCTGAGATTCCTTGATGAGTGACCTTTCGCTTTTATATATATAGATAATAGATAATAGAATAAGCTAATATTTTGTATTGATTATAATATGTGGATCTCTACTTACTCTGGGTTTGTTTTATGCACGCCATACTGCCAGAATTACAGACTTCCATATCCGGTCCTCCTGCAAAACGAGTTAATTATAACATATAATTATAATAATTATTTGAAAAAATGTTGTACCTACCATCTTCGCAACCTGCAACTAGCGACATCTATAAAACTACAAACAAGACGCGTAGTCCTAGTCACAAATTGCTTTTCTGAGCCAAATGAAAAATTTAAATATATATAATTTTTGGAAAGAATTCCCTTTTTATTAGGGTTCCGTAAAACGTAAAAACGGAACCTTTATAGATTCGTCATGTCTGTCTGTCTGTCTGTCTGTCCGTCCGTATGTCACAGCCACTTTTTGCCGAAACTATGAGAACTACACTGTTGAAACTAGGTCGGTATATGTATTCTGTGAACCGCATTAAGATTTGAACAAAACAAATAAAAAAAAAGAAAAATTAGGGTTGCCCCCCATACTGAGAACTGAAACTCAAAATATTTTTTTTCATCATACCTACACATGTGGGGTGTCTATCGATAGGTCTTCAAAAATAGTATTGAGGTTTCTAAAATCATTTTCGTCTACACTGAATAATTTGCGCAAGAGACACTTCCAAAGTGGTAAAATGTGTGTCCCCCCCCTCTAACTTCTAAAGTAAGAGAATGAAAAATCTAAAAAAAATATATGATGTACATTACCATGTAAACTACCAACGAAAATTAGTTTGAACTCGATCTGATCAGTAGTTTTTTTTAGTACATCATAAATACACTATTATTGAAACTTCGATCAAAGTTACAAGGAACTACAAGAACTATGTGTACTATGTATATTATGTTACTTGCTGCAACGGAACCCTTCATGGGCGAGTCCAACTCGCACTTGACCACTTTATTTTTGCGATTAATTTTGTTTCAAAAATTTTTGGAATGTGAGATTTTTTTTGTATTTTGTGATGCTCAATAGTTATTATTGACGATGCTACACGTGACGATAGATACCATTTTTGTTTGGACCTTTGGACCATCTTTTGCCGATTGTTTAACTAGCTCATATACAAATTTACCTTTGATAATTTTTCATGCAACGCATACTCACGCGGCATTCCAAAATGAACGCATCCACATTTTGCGTTGGTGAAGTTGGACAAACATTCCATCTCACAGTTAGCTTGCGTGTACACTTTGAAGTATTGGAGGTAGCGTTCCGTCGGAAAATAGCATTGGCGTCTGGGAAAAAAAATCATCGTCATTACCCAGTAATGTTTTTTCAGAAGAAAAACAAATAGTTCTAATGTTATATAACTATATAAATAGTACTGGATGGGGATACTATTACACTGCCACCACCTCTATTTGTCCGTTTTATTGTTTGTAAAATTTAATAATAAATACATGTTTATTTAAATTTACAAATTTGTTATCATATATTAAAAGATAGAATAAACATCAGATATTAAAAGTAAGATTAAGAGATTTTGGAGGAGATTGAGAGGTTCTATGAACAGTTATACACCTCTACACAAGCACAACCTGTCGTTAGCATGGCAAAAGACCCCAGAGCCAAGCTGACCCGACACTTTACCGAAGACATCCCGGAAGTCAGCCTGTATGAGATTAGGATGGCCCTCAAACAACTTAAGAACAACAAGGCACCTGGCGATGACGGAATTATGACTGAGCTTCTGAGAGCGGGTGGAAAACCGGTACTTAAAGTCCTCCAGAGGCTATTCGACTCCGTCATACTTGACGGTAATACGCCAGAAGCGTGGAGCAGAAGTGTGGTGGTGCTCTTCTTCAAAAAAGGTGACAACACCTTGTTGAAGAACTACAGACCCATCTCACTTCTGAGCCACGTTTATAAGTTGTTTTCGAGGGTAATCACGAATCGTCTCGCACGCAGGTTTGACGACTTCCAGCCACCCGAACAAGCCGGTTTCCGAAAAGGCTATAGTACCATAGACCACATCCATACGCTTCGGCAGATTATACAGAAAACCGAGGGGTATAATCGGCCACTATGTATAGCGTATGTGGACTATGAGAAAGCCTTCGATTCCATCGAGACCTGGGCAGTGCTTCAGTCTCTTCAGCGATGCCGCATCGACTATCGCTATATCGAAGTGTTGAAGTGTATCAACAGCAAAGCCACAATGTCTGTCCGATTACAGGATCAGTGCACAAAACACATCCAGCTACAGAAAGGCAGGGAGATGTTATATCTCCGAAACTGTTCACTGCCGCGCTGGAAGATGTTTTCAAGCTACTGGACTGGAACGGATACGGCATCAATATCAACGGCGAATGCATCACTCACCTTCGATTTGCCGACGACATAGTCATTGTGGCGGAGTCGCTGGAGGACCTCGGTGCTATGCTCAGGGACCTCAGTAGAGTATCCCAGCAGGTAGGTTTGAGGATGAATATGGACAAGACGAAGGTCATGTCAAATGTTCATGTCTCACCTGTACCGGTTAATGTTGGGAATACCACACTCGAAGTTGTTGACGAATACGTCTACCTGGGTCAAAAGATCCGATTAGGTAGATCCAACTTCGACAAAGAGGTCCAGCGAAGAATCCAACTCGGATGGGCAGCGTTCGGGAAACTTCGGCACATCTTTGAGTCCAAAATACCCCAATGCCTAAAGACAAAAGTCTTTAACCAATGCGTGTTGCCAGTGATGGCTTATGGAACTGAGACGTGGTCCTTAACTGTGGGCCTCATAACAAAGCTCAAAGTCACACAACGAGCTATGGAGAGAGCTATGCTCGGAGTCTCTTTGCGCGACAGAATCCGTAATGAGGATATTCGCAAAAGAACGAAAGTGGCCGACATAGCTCAAAGAGTAAGCAAGCTGAAGTGGCAATGGGCAGGCCACATCGCTCGCAGAACTGACAACCGATGGGGAAGAAAGGTTCTCGAGTGGCGACCACGAACCGGAAGACGCAGTGTTGGACGGCCTCCCACTAGATGGACAGATGACCTAACAAAGGTCGCTGGAAACCGCTGGTTGCAGGTTGCGCGGGACCGTTCGTTGTGGAAATCTAGGGGGGAGGCCTATGTTCAGCAGTGGCCGTCTTGCGGCTGATGATGATTAAAAGTAACCGTTTTCTGACACAATTAACATTTGTTTAAATAAACCATAAGTAGCCCACTAAATGTTCCTAGGAAGAGCAGACAGTCCGCCTGATGTGCGGTTACCCATCCAGCACATTTACAACATCAAAGGGGCTTACGACGTTTTGCCACACCGGAAGGAATTTTCTTGGAAACTTTTCCACAATTTTTCCTTTCTGTTGACTTAGAAAAGATTTATTTTTGTTTTACAAATATTCAAACAGAAGAAGATGGTTTTTCCACTGGGATAGATATCGACGTTCATTATACACTGCACCTGACTGGGTCGTAAGGTTTGAGTCCATCCGATGTTGTCATCATGGTGGGTTTCACGGCGACCACGACCTCTTGGGACAGGGGAGCTCGGAAGTATTGCTGCGAAAGTCTCGGCAGCTCCGCTGGATTATGTAGCAGGATCTGCGTTCGTAGTGAAGAATGTAAATATGTATCTTAGATGTGTTTAAATGAAAAAAAAAATGATTGTGTGGTTTTATGGTACCAAGGCAAAAGTTAAATTTCTTTTCGCATTGTAGACATTTTACTAAAATATTTTCGATTTAAGTAACTTAACGAGTAACGCCACCATATTGGGCTGGGCTGCTCTGTCGGGCGCCTTTCACTTTACCCTTACACCGCGGCCGAATGCCACGCCACATGCATTAGATGGACGAAAAAGTTTGAGGCGATGATTTAAAAGTTTCACTTTAAAAGTGTACCTACATACACAATATGTATAAAGAGAGTAATTCTAGAATACCATAAGGTGGTATGTTAATAATGAAATTGTAAAATGGTATCAAAACTTATAAAAAGTTTGACTAGCGCATCCAACGGACAAAGGTGGTGTATAAGTATAATAAATATATACTATTTGACAATTTATATACCTATATAAATTGTCAAATAGTATTTTTTTTGAATAGTTAGGTAATAATACTACGATAGTAGATATTTTTTTCGGATGGGGACTGCGCGGTATGTTTGGTTTTCATAGCTATTTTGAATCATATGTCTAAATATACCAAAGCAGTGTCACGTGTATTAAAATAATAGTAAAGGTGAAAGTTATGTTTAATTCACCTTTGTCAGATGTTTCGAAGTGGCTTTTTACCTTCCTGGTTTTGACCCTCCTATATAGCAGGTAATATTTATTCTCTCATATTACATATGTTCATTGGAATAATTTATTTCGTAAGGCAATGCGACTGTTTATTAATATTCTACCAACCTTAAATCCTTGCACCGGTCCTTTGCACAAATAATCCAAGTCTGGGCCATATGCTTTTAACAGAACTGTTAGCCCCGATTTCACGCCGTACCCCTGTGAAAAATGTCAATGAAGTTTTCCTTAATTATACAAAACTAATGTTACTAAAATAAAACGGGATATTGCAAAAATTACATAGTTTTTTACTTAAAGGTGACGGAACGAGCAAGGCGTACGCCTGATAGTTAACAACATGCTTCTGTCCGTAACACTACATTGCAATTTAAACTATTTGAAAGCAGAATTCATTCGCCTGCACGGTTTATGCAGCCTTACATACATAACTAGCTTTTACCCGCGACTTCGTCCGCTCGAAATACATTTCACCTTCCTTTATTTCACCCACTTAGGGGTTGAATTTCGCAAAACCCCGACTTAGCGAGCGCCTACGTGTTAAAAGGCATATCCATGCAAAATTTGAGACTGCTAGCATTTGTAGTTTCTGAGATTCGTTGATGAGTAACCTTTCGCTTTTATATATATAGATATATGGGTAGGGTAGGTAGAGATACGTACTGAGCCTCTGTGCGGGTAGGTTTCGATAGGTTCGTTTTTTCCATAGCCCTCTTCTAAGCTCCAGGATTCGGATTTATGTTTATGTTCCAGGTAAGAATATTCTTTGTGTAGGCTTGCATGGAAAACATCAATTATTAAGTAAAAGGTGTAATTGGTTTCTAAATTGGCAGGTACTTATATTAATCCGCAAATGATGAATGAAGCAAAAAATTAGCACCCCGTTTTATGAAAAGTGTGCGGAAGGAAGAATATGAGATTTGGCACACTTAGGTATAGTTTGTACGAGCTGTGCCCGCGGTTTCACGCGCGTTTTAAGGGATAATTTTTTTCTTTATTTTCCTGAAGTAAGAGTAGCCTAAGTTATGCATTAGAACATTAGCTATCTAGTAGTGATGCCCGTCATAATCGGTACAGCCCACAGAAATCTAAATAATAAGGTAATAGAAATGGCATTACTCTCAAATTACTTGCAAAACGCTTGTCGCCACATTTCCCCTACCCCCGCGATCACTACTACATGCGCGTAGTATTCAAATAGAGATCCACTCACACACCAACAGCTGCACATTATCAACCTCGGTCTGTGATTGCACCACACACATCCATAAACGCTTATCAGTGAACCTACTAATACATTGAAAAATAAACAATTTTTCACATATACACTAGTGCTTGACAAAAATTAATACATATCGATATTTCAAAGTACGGTCCAATTTTAACATTCGATAAAAAGGTTATTATTGATTTTATTAATTAGATGTATTACACTACAACAAAGTCAATATGCCTAAAAAATAAGTGAGTCACACGAGGTATACTATTGTTTCGAAAACTGAACTATGTAATTTTGACACAACATGGGCTTAGCTATAGTTGAAAAACAAAGGTTGTTGTATATTTTGTACATCGAGCAACTCGATCTTCCACGCAAGCACGGAAGGGAGTAGCCTTAGCTAAAAAATATTGTTCAAATCTTTCTGTCATTTCTTGCGGGAGGGGAAGTTGCACACTAGCGCAAAGCCGCACTATTACATACAAAACATACCTGTACCGATCCATTGCCGATCATACTCACACAACCAAATCACTAACACATAAAAAATAAAGCACCATTCACAAATCTAGCCCCGCCCTCACGCCACAGTATATTATCAAACTCCATGGTCCACGCGGACTTGTACTTTGACAGAGGGGAAACGCTGTGTATGCCTACTCCCTTCCGTGTTGCTCGCTGGAAATGCCCCACTAACAACATCATTTATTTGTACAGACCGTCAACTGTACCTATTTCTACGGGGCATCAGTGGAATTGTGAGGCTAAAGCAATAACGTTAAGTTTAAAATTAAATTATTTTTGGTTATTGGAAGTAAACCTTAGGTAAGTAAATGTTTCAAACAAGAGAAAATACCCGCTAAGACAACACAGCTAAGCCAGTCATCATGTTCCCTGTAAAGTAGGTATGAGAAAACTCACTTTTCAGTTCTGAAAAGTTCTTCAGCGCCTAAAATATTGAAGGTATAACAGATTCCTTCCTCTGTCAAAATGGGAGAGAAGAGTTCTGTACAATTTTGGCTCGGAACGTCTTTCCATTTACATCCAAAAAATACCTCAGGAAACTTTGGGGACACCTGAAATTTCAACACAATGTAAATTCAAAAATCTCGTATGTATGTAGATCGGTCACATGTTCGTTTATTCACGATGTTTTCCTTCACTAATTAATTAGTCGCCGTTCTCCCGACTACACCAACCGTAACTTGCTAACGTAACAGTAACGTAACCATAACGGTGCTACTTAGTAAACTGGCTAGGGTGTTAATTGAACGCCTGGTTAAGCTAGTTGCCTGCTATAGATATATAGCATATGAAATACGCATTACACTTACTACAGCTGTTCTACGGTACACTATCAAGCGCGTGTAGAGTATAGTATCTTTGTTCGATGATGTCACTGCGTACTCACATGTCGTATGTTATTAACGGTATCCAATCCAGGTGAAAATTTGCGACCTTGCGGCGGGGCCAAGTGATCGTCACAGATCATAGAGACATCTTCGAAACGATGACGTCTGAGAAAGAAAAATACAGTTATAAAAACTACTGCCGATAGAAGTGAAAACTTATAACTCAGAATTTAATAGCTCACTTTGGAAACTACACGAGTGAAACTAACTGGAGGGCGTGGCCATGAGGATAGCCATCTAGAAATGCGTCAGCATCAATGGCCATGGTCCCGAGATAACCCGAAGGTTTTATATCATTCCCGAGCGTGAGGCTAGAATTCAATTCAGAGTCCACGAAAAATCTGTTTGTGGGCGCGCCAACATAACTTTTCACCTCAAAAATAAATCGTCTCTACATTCTGACTTTGTAGACTATGTATAGTATCCGAATGGGAGATTTATTTAATTAAAGGGAATTACTCATGAGGAATCACAGCTTACCTAGTGTCTGTAATCCCATAATGTGAGTTATCTCAGGGTGACAAGCGTAGTGCAGTGCAGTGCCATGTGGTTTGGACTCGTCATGGACTAAATGCATGGCAATGTGATTTTATGGGCAGATGTGTGGCTTGCCATCATATCCATGGTTACTCGTACTAGGATTTATACGTTAACTAGCAGCGCCCCGCGGTGTTACCCGCGAAGTTCCCGTCCCCGTTGTTTTTCCGGGATAAAAAGTACTATAATCTATCTGTGTTCAAAATTTGAGCCCGATCCGTTCATACGTTAGGACGTGATACTTGACGTGAACTTCAAAGGACAGGGCAGGATGGAAAGAAAGACATCAACGGGTTCCCATTTAGCTTTTTTTTAATGTTCGTTTTTATTTTGTAGATTAATGATTTTATTTTTTTCAACTTATTCCATTAAATTACTTGTGAAATGATAGACCGTCCTTTGTAAAGCTGGATTTACTTTTCTTTCCGCACCATTTCACTGAGCAGAATGCCATATTTGATATTTCATTACGTTTTTTTTGGCAGCACTTTTTTGTCGGAATCAAATGCCTGACTGACCGAACTCGCAACAAGTTTAGTGCAATTATGCTAATAAAACGCCAAGGACTCCTCCTTGGCGTTTTATTCGTCAATCGTACGATCAGTCAAATGGACATATTGTCTTTGAGTATAGCAGTACCCCGCGGTTTACGGTATACGGTATACGTGTAGTTCTCATTCTCGTTATTTTCCATGGACAAAAAGTAGCCTATGTATTCTTTCATACTATCATCTGAGTTCCAAATTTCAACCCGATCGGCTCGTAAGTTACGACGTAATTGAGCACCAAACATCCGAACAATATTGACATTTATAATTATTCGTTTATTATAATATAACTAGCGGTCCGCTCCGGCTTCGCTCGAATAATAACCTAGATATCAACTGCAGCACCATCTGCCGGGCTGATTTGTGAATCTAAACCTTCCAGGGCCCTACCCAAACGTATACAAAAAAAATCATTCAAATCGGTCTTTTAGGAGGAGTTCAATAACAACGAAAAGTGGCATTGATTTTTATAAATATAGAAGAAGAAGAAGATATAATAGATCCTATACTTACTCTTCCTCAGTTAAATTGCCAAAAGTTGTGTTGCCATAATATAGATGATAATAATCCGTGTAGTTAAATGTTCTTTGCATGGACTTTGTTTCGAAGCAGATGCTGACAGCTGGATATGGTATCTGTAAACAACGTACGCTTTTAATGCATAAAACATCCTAAGTCTAAATATTTTACAGTGAAAAATTTACTTAGCAACTCCTGGTAAGTCCTAGTACCGGTAGGACTCTACGCCAAGCAGTAATATACATATTACTGCGTTCCGGTTTAAAGGACAATGTTTCCCAAAATATTGCAGGGCAAAGTAATAAATATCATCTTTGAGTGTCAAACGTAGTGAACTTTTCACATCAATATCTCATGCAAGGGACATCAGACAGAACTAAGCTCGCATTGACTGGCCTCGTGGCTGAGGGGGTAGTAGCTCTGCCTGCGAAGCCGAAGGTCGTGGGTTCGATTCCTACCCAATGCAAATATTTGTGTGATGAATTCAAATGTTTGCACTGTGTCTGGGTGTTTCTAAGTATAATAAGTATGTATTTAACTATTTAAAACTATATTAGTATTATTTCAGCTATCTGGCCGCCATAGTACAAGCTTTGCTTAGTTTGGGGTCAGATGGTTTTGTGTGTAAATTGCCCACCAATATTTATTTTTTCTTTTTTTCTTTTGTAAAACCTTTTCTTAAGTGATCCAAATATGAGTCAACAGCCTGTTGTTCGATTGGTATAATATGTGGACCCCCTTGAATAGTGGTTTTTTATATATCAACATCAGGCGATCTTAGAGTACGGCTAGACTTTGGCTTCCCCCATGATACTACACTCAGCCCTATTTTCTCTTCTCCAAACTTTTTTGTTCTACCTTGTATATATCGTCACTCCATCTAGTTACAGGTCGACTTATGTTACGTTTGCCAATTAAAAAAAAAAAAAAAAAAAAAATTGTAAAAATAAATTTGTAATTTACTTAAACATTTTAGATTGCTTTAAGTAACAATTTATAAACAGACTTAGTAAGATAAATAGCTTTTATGTTATTTTTAGTACAGTAGTGGAACATCCTTTGCTACACTTTATTGGTAAACAACTGTTAAGCAATCTCATGGAGGGCACTGGTACCTGTAGCACAGTTTCATAAACTAGTATAGGTACCAGTCAGTCTCAGCTAGATATAAATTGAAATGTATTTTCCTTTAAGTTGTAAATTAGTTATAGACAAAATTGTAATTAAGGTCAATAAACGATTTTATTATTATTATTTTTCACGTATTTATTTCTTTTCTTAAATCTAAGTTTTTACAATATTTATATAAAATAACATAAAAACATTATAAAAACTTAAATCTAGATAGCCGCCAGCAGCGGGGCAGGGCCCAAGCTACCGGTGGTTAGGGCTGCAGAGTGAGGAACCTCCTGACGATGCGCGCTGTGTCAAGGATGACCGCCTTCTGCATCTGACCCTTAATCCAACCGTCTAGCGAAAGTCTCTTGAGATGTTGGTCGAGACTTTTCGCTATAAGGCCGTTTGCCGAAACGACTATTGGGACTATGATCGTGGAATCAACACTCCACATGGCGGTAACCTCGTGAGCCAAGTCAAGGTACTTGCTAAGCTTGTCCTTCTCAGCTTTCACGAGGTTCTCGTCATGTGGTATGGTGATATCGACGATCACAGCCCGGCGTTGAGACCGGTCTACCAGCACGATATCAGGCTTATTGGCGACAATAGTCCTGTCCGTGATGATAGAGCGGTCCCAGTAGAGCAACGCACGACCATTCTCGAGAACTGGCAGAGGTGCGTACTTATAGTACGGCACCTCGGACTCAACAAGGTCATATCGAAGAGCAAGTTGCTGGTGGATGATCCTGGCTACTAGGTTATGCCTGTGCAAGTATTCGCCGTTAGCAAGATGCGAACAACCGGAAATAACATGACGAAGAGATTCACCTGGACGGCGGCATGCCCGACAGATGTCGACCGTACCGTCCTTCATTATGTATTTCCGGTAGTTGTTCGTCTTGATAACTTCGTCTACAATTGCACAGGCAAAGCCCTCGGTTTCTCCGAAGAGGTCCCCGAAGCGCAGCCAGTTCACCGACGCGAGCAGATTCACATCGGGTCCCGTCAGGGCTCGATAGAATCGCCCGTGCAGCTCCTTGCTCTTCCATACTTCCTTGCGATCATCAGTGCTGAGCACCGATGGTTTGCGCCAGTTCTCGTTTGCTATTGAAAGGGGCGTGAGGCTCCTGTCAACTGCCACAACATCGCGATGCATCCCGGACTCGCTGTTGCGGAAATAATCCCTGAGACTGCATACCTCGCGGTTGTGAAGGTTCTTGGCATTTAAAAAGCCTCGACCCCCCCATTTCCGCGGGATATACAGTCTCATAACAGACGAGCGCGGGTGTAGCATGCGGTATGTTGTGAGCAGTTGACGGACCTTTCTATCCAGGGCGTCGAGCTCAGTCTGAGTCCATCTCAGTATGCCAAAGGAGTATATCAGCAGAGGCATTACCCAACCGTTGAAGGCTCGTGCCTTGTTACCGCCTGACAAAAGACTTTTAAGTACTTTTGTCAGCCGGCAAAAGAAGTGCTCCTTCACCGATTTCTTAATGTCATCTGCTGATATACCCAACGACTGTGACATACCGAGATATTTGTAGGTCTCGTCTTCGGAGAGGGATCTGAGAGTTATAGTCTCGGAAAGTTGTAAATTCTCTGAATTTACTACTTTCCCTCGCTGTACATGCATGACCGCACACTTGTCGACACCGAACTCCATCTTGATGGCGTTACTAAAAACCTCTGTGGTTTTTAATAGCTCCAACAAGTCTTGGCGTTTCGGTGCAAAAAGTTTGAGGTCGTCCATGTACAGCAAATGAGATATAACTTCACCTCCTCTATGAAGACGATAGCCTAACTCTGAATCTTTCAGCAGAGTGCTGAGAGGATTCAGACTTAGGCACCACCATAGGGAACTCAGACTGTCTCCCTGAAATATTCCCCTTTCAATCTTTATCAAGTCTTCCGAAACAAACGAGCTGTCTACGCTACCTGGTTGACGAAGGACTGTGACCCACTGTCCCATGCATTTGCTTAGAAAAAATTTTAGAGTTGGATTTATTTTGTACAACTCTAAAACTCTCTCTAGCCACGAATGGGGCACCGCGTCATAGGCCTTCTTATAGTCAATCCAAGCAGCGGAAAGGGCTCCTTTGTTTCGTTTGACTTGTTGGCAGATGGTCGTGTCAATGAGGAGCAGTTCCTTAGTACCACGGGACCCAATCTTACATCCATTCTGAGAGGAGGCTAAAACGTTATTTGCGACAATATGCGCGTTAATTTTTGCTCTCAGAATGGATGTAAGCAGCTTATAGATGGTAGGTAAGCACGTGATGGGTCTGTAGTTCTTTGGTTCCGTGGTACTACCAGACTTATGGAGCAGGAAGGTGACTCCGGTGGTCATGAAACTGGGAAGAGAACCCGTCTCGAGGGCTTCTTGGAATTGTGTTGCCAAACGCTCATGTGAGCATCGAAACCACTTAATCCAGAAGTTGTGCAATCCGTCCGGCCCAGGACTTTTCCAGTTCTGAGCCGTCCGGATAGCACAACCAACGTCTTCGAAGCCTATTGAAATAGACTCCATGGTTTCGATAGACTCACACGCACGCTCGACAACACGCATCCAAGTGCCCTCTGTGTGCTCGACAGGCACCGACCAGATGCTGCGCCAGAAGTTTTTCGTAGCGCTGGCATCCGGTAGCTGCCCATCGCTCACACGTCGACTAGTTCCCTCCCAGTTTCTATACACCTTCCTTTGATCACTTTGGAAGTCGCGATTTTGCCGATATCGATTCACACGCTCTCTGTAGCGGCGAATACGGTTTGCCCACGCATAAACTTTCTGCTTCAGATAGTCAATGCGTTCCGTAACATTGGCTAGATAGTGCTGGGGACTGATACCAGTCCCGGCGAATGCCTGTGTCACGAAACGCATGACTCGGGGACGACTGTTCCCCTGACTGAAGCAGATTAGCTTTGCTATAAGAGTCCTGAATGTGCTGATACGCCGTTCTATTCGCATTTGCCATGCGGGTGCATCTCCGGCGGTTCGCGTTGTACGGTCAGTGTCTGGAAACTTGACACGTGCAACGCGACACGCCGCGATAGCACCACAGTAGAGAATAGAATGGGTATCAGTCAAATCTTTGCTAGTACCCAGGTAGGGCACTAGCAAAGTATTCAGGGCTCCCATCAAAGCTAAATTCCGTTTATGGGTGGGTAAACGTGGTAAGCGCGGCCTAGAGTTTGGTGTGAGTCGATATTGGAAGATCGCGTCTTCCAAAGCACTCCTCAGTTGCCCTCTTACCTGGTCAGATACATTACTATTCGCCGAGTTTTCCTCCTCGATGTCGGGGTCGGCCGGCGCCGCAAGTGTCGCCACTGACGCTGGCACTGAGGCTAGTGTCAGGGACGACGACGCGGCGGGCGGATTCCGAGACGAGGCAAAAGCTGGGCGAGTATGTTGTTCCTCCAGGCGTAGCCGATCAAGTACCGAGTCATCCAGCAGTTTGCACCGACGAATGGCTCGAACTTGATCTGAAAGTCGTTGTGCGGATACGGCGACGGTTGGTTCAAGGGCCTGAAACAGAAGTAACATCCTGGCACAGTACGCGGTCAGGTTAGTTCCTCCTTCTGTAGCCCCGTAATAGGCGCGCATGCAGTTCTCGTTGATTTCTCGAGTCCATCTCATGCGACGCACTACACCACCGGTAGCGGGGGCCGGGCGCGAGGCAGGTTGCCTCACAGGCCCCAAGCGTGCCGGCAGCGGCGGACGGCCACGACGCCCAGGTCTTCTTGGCGATGGGGTCCGCGCCGCGTCCTCGTCACTCGAACTAGCACTCGTGTCGCGGGGAGTCAGGAAGGCTTCATCCTCCGACGACAGGCTTGGCGGTGACGGGACACGGACTGGTGATGGTCGTGCGCTCCTTGTTTCCGCTTCTGTCCGTGTTTTTGATCGTGTAATCATAACGTCTTCATATTTTTCGTCCGTATTTTAGTTTGTTTACAAATTGTCTTGATTGACATTCTATTGTCATAGTGCATTTTCTTGATTTTATAGTTTTAATTACGTTTTATCTAGTACCTCTAGTTATTTTCGGTATGCGGTATATTTTCCTTTATGTTGTAAACAAATATTTGTCACTAAATGGTTGAAAATGAATAAAAAATTATGAAATTAAACACGATGTAAAAAAACACGTCCAATCGTGACAGCGGTTTTTTTTTTTTTATTATTATTATTATTATTATTTTTTTTTTTTATTATTTTATTATTATAATTCACGGTCTCTCTTCTAGGACACGTTTACCCTAGCAGTTATCAATCCTACGACAGATATAACCCGCTCACTGCCTCTTCAGTTTGCTTACAACTTGAGATAATTATGTCGATAACCTTCGTCATCTGATGGATGACTTCGTTGCGGAAAGCATCCTTCAGATAAATGCTAAGCATAGTTCGTTCCATAGATAGCATGTTATGTGAACTTAACTGTTCCATTTTCCATTATGTAAACTGAGTGAGAGAAAAACATCGATATAAATAAATGGATATGCCCTCCCAAACTTCAGGCGCACGGACTTATGTTATCGTTGGGAAGAGTGAGCTCACTCTTTCCGTTTTAGTCGAACAATCGAGCGAGGAAGCAGTGAACGCCGGACGTTTATACCAATCGTTATTCGTTGTTTACAATAATTAAAATAAGAAGAACCGTTACATACCTCACCGCTAGTGATGCTGGGGGTCAAGTATATCGGTAGTTAGATAGTTATGAACCACTTACGCTACATACAGAGATGCAGTTTGTTAACAATTTCAAGGTGCTCGGGGCACATCTTTTGATTTATATCGATGAAGAATAAACCAACAGAGGAAAAAACAAATGAATTACGGTTTCCAAAACACAAAAGCATGAGTAAGTATTTGAAATTGGAATTCCTAACCAAAGAGGTGATGTTTGAGATCAAAGTGGCCAGTAACCAGTAAGCCATAACACCAATGCATAATGTAAGGACATAATACTCAATAAAAGTAACAAAATAATTAGAGAAAATATGACATAAGAAAAAGTGTGCCTTTATGTAGGTTTATTAACTATATAAAGATTGATCTTTGAACTATATAATAATAATGAGACACCTTAGTATAAACATAAAGTTAACCCTAATTTTAGTAAAGTAGTAACCTTGTAAAAGCTTGCGGACTTGAAATTAATTATTTTTTTGTTTAACTATAATTGAAATTGATGTGAACGGAAGTGATAAGAGTTCATTGTCACAATTGAATATGGGTAGAGTCACGTGAAATATGTTTCAATGATTTTAATTTTATTTAGGTAGGTATATTTATCTTCGAAATCAGTGCTCTAAATAGTTATTGGTTATATTTTATACACAGCCTCAGTGTACCCGTTAGACATAGTTTTGTTGATAAATAATATTCGACCAGGACAGGACGAAATTTGAACTGAAACTCCTAGAGTAGGAGGATAATTTTTTTTATGTAAAAGTGTTTTGGCGTTCAAGTTGAAGTAGGTAGGTAGCTAGGTAGGGTACTGTACGGGTAAAGTACCTAGGGTGCGTGGCTCGGGAACTTCCACGTGGTGCACCTTGAGAATCACATAACAACTTGCTTCGGTGGCATCTTGTTGTGTGATGATGAATCCCGGCCGGGGCTGGGAACTTCTACACGCGCTCATCAGCCACTTGAGCAGTGCGTGTAGAGGTTGGGGAGAAGGACTGGAAGATTTGGGAAGGTTACTCGGCTAATATATCGGCCCAGTAAAATTCCTAAGTCTTCCAGATAAGGGTCTTCCAAGAGCACTCTGATTAGCAAAGTGCTCAGTGGAAGGCAAGGGTCATGATGCGGTCATAGAGCCGGAAACGCGGCTATCCCTGTGTTCCCGCGGTGGTGAGGGCGGACCTCTCGCTGCCCACCATCTTTTCCATGACTTTCGACAATAAGAGGTCGTGTGAGCTAGAGGAGCGAGCAGTAGTACCGCTCCTCCACTGAGGCAGATGCGGAAACGGGGGCGAGCCTGGAGATTCGCGACTCTGGGCTCGCATCCCGTCTCCACAGGAGTGCCTGGGGCGTTGGACGTATAGGGCTGTCCGGCACTCCACCTAGGGATAGGGCTTCGAGGAGGTGACGCGCAGCTGATATCCGGCGCGTAACTAGAGCCATATGGGGGGGTACTGACACACCCATCGAGGTGGGCCCGCAAGGGCGGTGACAAGTGAGCCAGGGGTCAGGGTTGTTGACGGGAGTGCGAAAAGTGAGCCTGCTACCCTGACCCCTAGCCATACAGGAGAAATCTGTGGGGGATTTTAGTCGGTAGGGGCACCATGTCTGACACCATGGTGTCGAGCCCGACATACCTCACCATGGTGAGGACACATAAATGTGTTTCCCCCACATAAAAAAGGTAAAAATTAAAATATTCTTCTCTAAAATATTTTTCCATCGGCATGCTCGTAGCTCGAAAAAACGACATCATTTCATGCTTGATGTTCCAGAGACACAAAAGAAGAGGTTTGACTCTACTTTTGTGATAAGAACGTCAAGGCTTTGGAATGCGTTGCCTGAGTGGGTTTTCCCGTTGATTACAATCTTTGTGTCTTCAAATAGAGAGTGAATCGGTTTCTTCTAGACAAACATCGTAGGCAAGCAACGCTCCAGCGTAGATTGCATCGTCGCTTAACATCGGGTGTGATGCCGGTTAAGTGTAATATAATATTAGTTAAAAAAACTGAATAAGTACCTGCCAGACGGGTGTCGTATTCTCTGCAAAACTCACAATCACCGGATTTTCAGTCCACTTATTCCAAACTTTCTTTATAAGACCGGAGCAGAGCACGACACAGCATATGAACATAAATAGCCAGAAGACTCTGCAAGAAAAGGTAAGACTTGATTTATTGCCTTATTTAAAAATTAAAATATATCGTTGGTCCAAAATAGTACTGGAACATTTCGAAATCATGTTTTGGAGTAAATTGGGTTTTAAGATTTTAGAAGTTTTCAAATGCTATTTAAACTATTATAATATGAAGTATGTTTATTAACATTTATTTTATAATATACAATTTTTTTTAACACGGTTTTATTGTGTGGTAGCTAAGGTTTAAGTATTATTTGTAGTTATTGAGTAATAATTATTTTTGTGAGATGTTCCACTAATGAAATAAAAAAATCTTAAATAAAATGAGGATTAAATGGAATATTTCTAAATGACCTGGTAATAACCAATAAAAACAAGCAGTGTTGGATTCTTTTATGGTTTATTTTAAAATCAAATGCTTAATATGAATCATTTTCACTATTCACATTGTAATTTTCTGTAGCCTCCAAGCATGTGTAATATTCGCGGTACACCCTCGGAATCATATTTGAGTCGCATAACGAAAGTAAATCTTTTTTTTTGAGCCCAGATATTTTTGGGCGCTCGTGAAACTTTTTACGGAGATGCAGTTCTACATTTCCTGCACGTCTGCCTCTAATTTTGCGCACGTTTATGCATTTCATGGTAGCGTTTGATTCATAAGTGTCGGCGTAGAACACTGAGTATGGAGACGATGCTTGAAGGTATATTTTTTTTATATTATTCCATACAACACGGTCGCCATCGTTGTTAATAGTGAAATTTGTACCAAATCGCGTTACTAAATCCTTAAGATCCAAGATTTCACTGTAATCTAATTCATAAACTCCATACGGAGTACCTGTTTTTTTGGCACATTGAACTAAAGATTTCCACTGTGAGGGGACATAAATGGAACCATTTTTCAAAATTTTCTATAGTACTGTGCACACTGTCGCCTTCGTTTTGGGTGTGCCCAACTACTAAGTACTTATGTGTTATGGATTTCACACCCAGTGTTTTTATTGAGTAGTGGTAGAGGCTGAGAAGATATTTGTTTTTGTTTTATGCGGAGCAATTATCAGTGTAGAATATGACGAGTTTTCCAATGCAATGGTCTTTCAAAAATGTATAGATGCACGTTCCAACTTCGTCGCATCCTTTCCCTCTAAGAGACTCGTTCCATAGGTAACAATGGGCAGCTTTTGAAAGAATATCATACACAGTGCAGTTGTATACGTTCAATCTTCTTTTATAGAAAAAGAGGGAATCGTTTCCGCATGGTGTCTGAAGAACAGCTTGCATGTCGTAGCAACAAATTATCTTGTCAACATCATTTTTGGCTAACTCTATGTCTGCTTTTTTCTCTAATCTGCACATATCTCTTTCCTTCAAATGTTGGTCATAAGTGTCTATTAATTGTAACTTATCCCCGCCAACAGCATTTTGATACGACAAACAGAGAGAACATTGATCTTTCTTTGGCTTGTGAAACGCAATGTTAAACTCGTTTCGAAAAATGTTTTCGTAAGTTCCTTGCTTGATAATTGGCTTGCTGTTCTGATGACATCACTCTTTGTACTGCCGATACATCATTGACAATTTCAAGTCACCATCAAGGTATTCTTTCGTTGAACTTGCCCGACAATAATGGGAGTCTTTTATTGGGTACGAATTAATATGTTCCCGTGCACCATTTTTATCAGCCTGTGCTAGACTTCTACCGGTATTACCATGTTGCCCTCTACGATTCTCTGCAATGACGCCTGATAAGTCATCCTTATTTTTATTTACCGTAGACAAAAAAGAGTGTCCTATGTCTAACGTTGCCGAGAAGAATCTTCGAATTTTCTCCGAATTTATAGGGAAATTGTATGACATATTTAGGGTTCGTTTACTCTTTTCATTGTGTAATGAGTACTTTGGCTTGACAACTTCCACACAATTACTGACGTAATAGCGCTGTTTCCCGAGGTCACCAATTCCCCAGAAATCGTTGAATATCTTCAATCTATCATCTTCACTAATTTTTTCGGCACATTTCAGTCTGCAATCAGTGCACGAAGCTTTCAGCTTTTTAGCAGGTACTGTGCGTCCTTTGAGTGTTTCATAGGATTTTCCCGTATTTTTCAATCGTTTTTTAACATTCTTCTTCCACTTTTCTGGCTGTCTTTCTTCTTGAAGTGCTACAGTTGTACCATACTCTTCAGGACTAGTACTAGGTATAGTTTCAGGGAGATTGATTAACTGAGTGACAGCTGTTGTTAAACTTGCAATTACGCTTTCTTCTAATTCCAACCCACCGCTAACACCTAGTTCAGTATTTTTTTTTTTTATTCAAAATTTGCTACTCCACAGACTCCGGGGTCCGTGACTTTTGTTATTTCAAATCTTATTTATTTTTACATATTTCTTGGATAATTAGAAGAAGAGGAAAATAAGGGGGGAGTTGGGAACATTGTAAACCTAATACTAGTTAGTGCTCGTCTGTTGAGCCGATCACTACCGGTTGGGATTCCGCTAGTAATCGACTCAACATCGATTCTTTGCCTTATTGCCATTTGCCTAAGCCGCCTCCTCCCGGCCGAGAGCCTCCACTACGGCTGAATTTCTGTCCCTGATGGCCATCTGTAGGTTGAACTCTCGGATGGTCCTCGGTGATGCAGCCAACGCTCGCCGCACGAACCGACCGATGGCGTCGTCGGTGTCGTCAGCGTAGTACGTGAAGGTCCCCGTGTGCCGTGAGATTGCAACAACCGCATGGGGCACGCTCTCGTGCAGCTTCATGTTTGCCTTGGTTTTTATTGCGATTACCGACTCATATGTCAGTCCCTGAGCTTCATGCATGGTGAGGATACGTGACCCTGTGCCTGACCCATAACCCTGGTTTGTCAGGGTCTCCTTCTCCTCTTGAGTGTGAACTAAGAAGAGGGTGTTTGGTAGGGTGTTGGGTATTTGCGCTCCCTTGTACCTTTTCTGCTCTAGGGACTTTATACGGGGTGCTGAGGAGTACATACCTGAGTATATTTCCCTCAGCGCATATGCGACATCCATCGGATTACGATGTGTGCAGAGCAACTCCTGGCTGATCTTTGTTACCAGGTTTGGGCGGTGATACCTCATTTCGAAGAGATTTTCCCTGTCGATATAAGGCAACTGATTCTAGTTCAGTATTATAAACAATATTTTAAATCCAAGCTTTTTATATTTTTCTAAACCCTTTTATTTTCTTCCATACCAAACGTGTATGTAAAGTTTCAGCTCAATTGATTATTACTGCGTTAAAATTCAGTTGCAAGACTCCACCCAGCAAACATAGTTACATGCCAACAAACATACATTCCAAGATAAATAAAAGCTTGTAAAAAGTAGAAAAATCCCTTTATAGCTTCTCGTTTATAAAATTTAATTGTTATAAGAAGTGCAAATTCGGTCTTAAAAGAGCCATAGGCGATTTGTTTGTTTAGGTTTTACTGGAGTTAGTATACTATAAGTATCTGTCACCAAGTAAGTAGTTATTATAAGCTAGGTACTTAGAGAAATATTTGTAGCCATTCACCATTCCCATGTCGCTTTATAAAACATTAAACACGCAAAAAGTTTTTACTTACATAAAGTAGGTTATACAATAAATAATTAATAAGTAGGTATTGATATAAAACTTACCGCTTAACTGATTACTCTCGCCACTTTTTGCAATTGCTAAATCAAGCAATCTTTTAGCTCTCGAGCACATTTTAAATCAAACCACTTCACGCGGCGTCCAGAGCGCCAATGGCGCAAAACGCGCGAAAACAATAATAACAACTAAAGGCCGGTTTGCATTTTGAGTAGTGCGATGGCGAGTGCGTGTGCGAGCAAGAAATCGCGATTGATGAGTGCAGGTGTGTAGTGCGAGTACTGTCCAATTCTGTATAGTAGCTGTGTTTCGTTCATTGAGTTGCCAGCCGTCGGCCCGCAAGTAATCAGGGTCAGATGTAAGCAGAAAACACAATGATTGGTCAATTCAGTTATTTTAGTATTCATGACTTTTATAAGTTAAGTTTTTAAATCGTAGAAAGGTGTAACAAATTCGATAACATTCAATTAAGATTTTTAAGAGAAAAAAATATTTAATGTACTTTACTTAATGTTATGAACGCAAATAAGAACCAACACGACACTAGCCTTTTCCGACATAAATAAATATTAAAAAAAAAAATACTGAACATTTCATTGTACTTACGATAATAATTATCGTAAAGCGCTAAAGAGTGCGCGTGTTCTTGTTACGAAGAGTTCGATGCTTTTAGACCGGAATAATACACTTTGCTTTTATACAAATATGGGAAAAAATAACTTTACGAATTTTTAAAAACTGTAGAAAAAAATAATAACCTATTTAATGTACTTAACATCCCCTTAAAATAATGCAGGCTGATTACCAATAACCCTATAAACATATCTGTATCCAATGCTAATCAGTATCGCACATTAAAAATCTGTATAAATACGGAGAAATTTGTATACATGGCAACGCTGCTGTTTACTGGCAGGCAAACTGCGAGTGAGGGGGAAGGAAAAACGCGCGGGAGGAGGCTACTCGCAAAAAAATAGAACGCGCTTCTAATCACTTCACTACGCAAGTTACTACACACTCGCATTAATCAATCGTTGTCCACACGTGTTAATAACTAATAACTCAACAACTGCACTACTCACTCGCACTCGCAGTAATCAAAATGAAAACAGGCCTTTATAATTTCAAAGTCATATTAGAACATTTCAAAAAATACTGTTGATGAACTATGGATATGAAAGTATGAGTGGGACATTTTGAAATAAACTAATACTGAATACGAAAAAATTAGTAATATTATTATTTCTATATCAGAATATATGGTTTCCTGTCAACTAGAACTAAAATTTGAGTTGCACCGTTAGTGATTTAGAAACATTTTACGATTTCCTACCATTTCTCATACTTATCTCAAAACACGTGATTTCGGAATTGTTCCGGTAATGAATCCGACCGACGATATATTATAAAGAAAGGTTTAGTATTTTTTTTTACAAAAAAACTGAAATTGTCTGTTTTTTCATTCGACAACAGAAAATTGTGACTAAAGAACATATTGCACTATTTCAAAAAATGAGAGCCTGCGTATATTATTCAGTATGAATGAAAAATAAAAGTGGCCAAGTGTGAGTTGGACTCGCCCGTGAAGGGTTCCATAGCAGCAAGTAGCATTGTATAAAAATTATTGTAGTTCGTTGTTACTTTGATCGATGTTTTCATAATACTGAATTTATGACGATTACAAACAACTGCTTACTAGATCTTGTTCAGACCAATTTTCGGTGGAAGTTTGCAGGTAATGTACATCATAATTTTTTTAGTGTTGTCATTATCTTATTTTAGAAGATTTTTACAGGGGGACTGGACGGATACATTTTACCAATTTTGAAGTGTCTCGCGTAAACTATTTAGTTTAGAAAAAAAAGTGAGAGACTCAATATCATTTATAAAGACCTATCCATAGAAACCCCACGCGTAAGGTTTTTAGTGAAAAATAGTTTTTTGAGTTTCAGTTCTAAGTATGTAGCACCCGCAAAATTTGTTGCTTTTTTTCTATTTTTGTATGAAAATCTTAATGCGGTTAGCAGAATAGGTACTTCTTCTTACCAAGTTTCAACAGTATAGTTCTTATAGTTTCGGACAGACATACAGACATGACGAATCTATAAGGGTCCCGTATTGTGCCAATAGGGTACCGGACTGGGTCAAAAATACACTATTCTAATTAGTCCATCAGCTAGATCACGGAAAAATATGGGACACGTATTTTTTGTTTTTACAAAATATTAAAAATCGACAAAGATATAGAACATCAAACTTCGAGAGTGGGGGGTCGCGAGTCGCGACGTCACTCGTGAGTAAAAATCGTAGGCACGAGTGACGTCACACGAAACTTCTAAGCGCTATATCTTCGTAATTTTTTGTTTGTGAAACAAAAGAAAAAATACGTGTACAATATTTTTTAGCAATTTTACTGACGGACTAATTAGTTTTTTTGAGGATCGTAGCCTATTGGCCACGGAACCATAAAAAGACAGTCATAGGGACTGGCGCTATCGGCAATATAAGTTATAAGTTTGGCTGAGATATAAGTTTTCACTTCTATAAGTGAAAACTTATATCTCAGAATGTCACTTTGGAAACTAGGTACGCTGACTGTAACATTTACATAGATATTTTATAAACCTACGTCGACTTGAGAACCCCCTCCGTTTCTGTTGGTAAAAAACAACTGAGAATCTGGCTAATTTATTCACTTGAATACTAGAGCAAAAAAACTCTTATTTTTTATGGATGATATATTTATACTATTTTAAGGGCAGTTTTACCTCAAACAAACAAGTTATTGGCATAGAATACGAAATCAGTTTTTTTTCGCGTGTTATTTTAAGCAACATTTTTTTAATGTTTTGCGACTATCCTGAATCCCCTTTGAATGAAGCCAATACTATTTTTTTATGATCATTAATGATGAGGCGACCAAGAAGTACAAATAGTTTTCAACAGACCTGCATCTTGACTCTACCTGCGAAGCCGAGGGTCGTGGATTCGATTCCCACCCAGTGCAAATATAATATTATATTACAGCAGCACAGTGTCGCAGTTGAAAAACGAGGAGTTCAAATCAATGCCTAATACTGCATTACGCTAGTTATCCTTAGATACAGTGGCGATCATACAGCGTGGCGCTTCGGTCCCGACATTAAATTAAACCACATACCATATTTTTAAACATTCTGTAAAATTAAATTTCTTGTATCGTTTTTATTGACTGAGTTATTTGCAATTTTCAAAAATTCCAAATTAGGGCAACCTGTATCTAAAAATGTAAGTCAGAGGTCATTAGCTCGCAGGCCACAGATCCATATGTTTCATCAATGAAAATTAAAGCGAAAGGCAAATACAAAGAAAGAGATAAGACACAACACACTCGTTTGTGTGCGAAGTAATGCACTGCAGAAAAAATGTGCTCTTCTAATTTCTTGTCCTTCTCTCTACCAGTATTAATTCACTCGTTGACCTTGACACATCTCTCGCGCTAAAACTTTAACTGTAAATATCTACTTTTGTGTTGTGATTTTGTTGTGTGAGTTATTTAATTGGTGATGTCGAATAGTATGCAGATATGATTTTAGTTTACGGTTAGATCGTCCCAAAGCAAGTCGTCGACAAAGTGCGGGTTTCCCAGAGCATTTACAGATATCTGCGTCCGTTCAAACATTGTACGCCGTTTAAGAGTTTGTGTTCGCGATAGTGGTGGTTGGTGGTCACATTGAGCATTAAAAATGTGGACCAAACCAGTGTGGCTCTGTTAGTTTTGTGCCTACGATTTCAAAGTAAGCCGCCGCGCCGCTTGACAAAAGCGAGGCGCGCTTAGCTACTCGCGAAACGAGGCGTTGCCGTTCCTCATCGCTGCGACACAGATGAGAAGTAGTTACCACGGCTTCGAGTCGAAAAGATGTAAGTACCTACCTAGAATCTTTATAACGCTATACTTAGTTTAGATATTATGCGATAGGTAATTTGACTTAAAACAATATCTTTCATTTCAAAGAGATCATTGAATTTGAATTGAGTTTATTGGTTAAATTGTTTACGAAATTGAAATCGATTCGTGGGAAGATGTTTTTATTTTAATTTTAAAAAATGTTGTAGGTACCTACTACCTAGTTCAGCAGCTTTCACGCTAGGTAATGTTTTGTGTTAGTACGAGTATTAAGTGGCCTTGATGTAACGGAGAACGTCGAACAAGAAGTCATTATAATCATCAAAAGCCCACTAAATGTTCCCACTGCTGGGACTTGGGGCCTTCTCTCGCAAGGAGGGAGTTAAGGCCATAATCCACCACTGGCACCATCTGGCTCAATGCGGGTTGATGGATGACACATGACTTTGAAAGATTCTAGGTACTTACATGTCGGTTTCCTCACGTTGTTGATGTTTTCCTTCACCGTTTTAAGTTAGCGGCATTACGCGCATGACTTCGAAAAAACAGTGGTGCATGTGGGATTCGAACCCGGGCTCTCCGGATTGGCAGGCGCCGCGCCGTTCTCCCGACTAGACCAGCCGTAACTTTTACTAGACCAGCCGTAAGCCGTAACTTTGGCAAAGTGCCATTCACCAACTTGCACTTTGCCAGGGTGGTGGATTATGGCTTTTACTCTCTTCTTGCGAGAGAAGGCCCTGAGTCCCAGCAGTGGGAACATTTGGTGAGATGTTTATGCGAAGTGTCCTTGATTCTGACTACACGCACCTAAATAATTTAATAAATCATTGTTTTGAATTACTTCAATTCAAATCAATTATTTAGTTATGTTTCGCCAAAGTTACAATAGACACCTACCTACCTAGGTACCTACGCATTTACCAATTTACTTTTTGTTTATATCTTATCTTTATTATTTGGTAGGTATTCGGTTTATTAATGATGAATAAGTATTGAACATCGATATTAAATCAAGTATTGATGCTTTTGGCGTGATGTAGGTACATACCTATTCTCTTCCCCGTTCTAAATTATCGCGCATTTGTAAGTAACCTACTCCTCTCGACCGGCGCCGTGCATTTGCGAGTACGTGCGCCGTCTCGACCGGTGCGCTTTTGTAAAGTACCTACCTACCCCTGTCAGGCGGCGCGCGAGACGTTGCCAAACTTACACGTAAGCTTGTACTAATATTTATTCTGTGACATAAGTCACGCACACAACTAACGTATTTGAATGAATCTAGTACACAGGATAATTTTTGCGACGTTGCAGTTCTACGGAAACCGAATGCAACTCACGCACACAACTGACGTTGTTGAAAGAATCTGAGCACAGGATAATTTGGATTCAATTGCCTGTTACAATTATTTAGTTTGTTAGATATTTTTTTTTTAAATGTGCGAATATATTGTTTTTATACCTTTTGTATGATTACTGGCCAGGAACCCTACCTGTGTGTTAATTTAAGAGTGGGCCTAGTGCCAGGAAAAAATCAAATTTCACCCGCGCGTCGCCTTTCCCCTCTCCAATACATCGCGTCGCCGCGAGTAAGATAGAAGCTACGATCACTCAAGGTCATCGTTCCCCGAAATCCAGTATATGAAAACATTCAGATTAATCATAGATGTTTTAAAAAAATATATCAATTTGTTTTTTATTGTCTATATACACACAATAAACCATTTATTGAAAAACAGTAGAATGAAAGAAATGAAAACTAAATATTACTGAATCACAAGATTTAGTAATTTATTTATTTAATATGTAGTCATGTTTTATAATTAAATAAATGCGTGGTTTACGATATCATGTATAAAAAGGGCATCAGTCTATTGCTTAAAAAAAATGTGTGCACTTAGACCGCACAGTAGAAGTGAACTCTTTATTAGGAGTTTTATTTATTTATTCTGTAATAATATAATATGTAACCGCAACTTTGATATATTTTGTAATACTAAATAGCATGACCATGTTAGTAGGATAAATAGAAAAAAGACATTAATCAAACTTTGTATTTTTAAAATTAAATATAAATCAAAATAGCACAGCGACACTGCAGTGAAGAGCAGCTGTATCTTTTTCATTCGGGTACCCTTGGCGGTCCCTAGTTCACCCGATGGAGCCTTTCATCTTGGATCGCAATAGGTCAGCTTCACTTACAGCTCCCGCAAAAAAATCTTGGGCACCGCGAAAAGTAGTTTTTATTCCGAAAAAAGGAATAGATTTCATCCCCACGTCACTCTTCTTCCGCCGCGTTAGCGCTAATAGAAAGGTACGAGCTAAGCTCACCTTAGGTCATAATATAACTAAGTACAGTAAGTACACGTAACATTACGATAAATTACAGATACTGTAAGAGTTACTAATGAATGCGCGTGTGGGTAAAATTATTAAGTTTCTATTTTTACATAGTATCTAAATTGAGAACAAAGAACGAAAGATGTTGAAAGAAAGAACGGGTGGACTGATATTTATGAGTTTAGATAAATATGTATACTAGGTTTCTGATTAACCTGTACTCTGCATTTACTTTTGGATAATTCAGGTAACATTGTATGTGGATGCTAGAACTTATAATTATTAGGTAGATAAATATTTAATAATAATGAAATTTACATAAATAAATGTAAGTAATATTTTTCTATTTAACAACCGCCAAACAAACAAACACCTCAGTTCAAAATACCAGAAATCAAATTACCTAATGGTTGTTTCACTTAATGTTGTTGTTATTGGTTTAAATATATTTACACTAGGTAAGTTTTAGTATTTGTAATCATTGTACATACTATTTTGTTGTTTTTTAAAAGCACAAACATGTAGATTATTTACCAATCTATTTACCCGAAAATACGTTTCGTTTTCAAGTATAGACAATGTGTGGTTGTGTCGGTTTCCATCTGTGTAAAAAATAAAATAAAGTGGCCAAGTGCGAGTTGGACTCGCCCATGAAGGGTTCCGTTGCAGCAAGTAACATAATATACATAGTACATAATTATAGTTCTTGTAGTTCGTTGTAACTTTGATCGAAATTTCAATAATAGTGTATTTATGACGTACTAAAAAAAACTACTCATCAGATCAAGTTCAAACTAATTTTCGTTGGTAGTTTACATGGTAATTTACATCATATATTTTTTTTAGATTTTTCATTCTCTTTAGAATTTAGAGGGGGGGGGACACATTTTACCACTTTGGAAGTGTATCTCGCGCAAATTATTCAGTGTAGACGAAAATGATTTTTAAAACCTCAACATCATTTTTGAAGACCTATCGATGTCTATGTAACCGCAACTTTGATATATTTTGTAATACTAAATAGCATGACCATGTTAGTAGGATAAATAGAAAAAAGACATTAATCAAACTTTGTATTTTTAAAATTAAATATAAATCAAAATAGCACAGCGACACTGCAGTGAAGAGCAGCTGTATCTTTTTCATTCGGGTACCCTTGGCGGTCCCTAGTTCACCCGATGGAGCCTTTCATCTTGGATCGCAATAGGTCAGCTTCACTTACAGCTCCCGCAAAAAAATCTTGGGCACCGCGAAAAGTAGTTTTTATTCCGAAAAAAGGAATAGATTTCATCCCCACGTCACTCTTCTTCCGCCGCGTTAGCGCTAATAGAAAGGTACGAGCTAAGCTCACCTTAGGTCATAATATAACTAAGTACAGTAAGTACACGTAACATTACGATAAATTACAGATACTGTAAGAGTTACTAATGAATGCGCGTGTGGGTAAAATTATTAAGTTTCTATTTTTACATAGTATCTAAATTGAGAACAAAGAACGAAAGATGTTGAAAGAAAGAACGGGTGGACTGATATTTATGAGTTTAGATAAATATGTATACTAGGTTTCTGATTAACCTGTACTCTGCATTTACTTTTGGATAATTCAGGTAACATTGTATGTGGATGCTAGAACTTATAATTATTAGGTAGATAAATATTTAATAATAATGAAATTTACATAAATAAATGTAAGTAATATTTTTCTATTTAACAACCGCCAAACAAACAAACACCTCAGTTCAAAATACCAGAAATCAAATTACCTAATGGTTGTTTCACTTAATGTTGTTGTTATTGGTTTAAATATATTTACACTAGGTAAGTTTTAGTATTTGTAATCATTGTACATACTATTTTGTTGTTTTTTAAAAGCACAAACATGTAGATTATTTACCAATCTATTTACCCGAAAATACGTTTCGTTTTCAAGTATAGACAATGTGTGGTTGTGTCGGTTTCCATCTGTGTAAAAAATAAAATAAAGTGGCCAAGTGCGAGTTGGACTCGCCCATGAAGGGTTCCGTTGCAGCAAGTAACATAATATACATAGTACATAATTATAGTTCTTGTAGTTCGTTGTAACTTTGATCGAAATTTCAATAATAGTGTATTTATGACGTACTAAAAAAAACTACTCATCAGATCAAGTTCAAACTAATTTTCGTTGGTAGTTTACATGGTAATTTACATCATATATTTTTTTTAGATTTTTCATTCTCTTTAGAATTTAGAGGGGGGGGGACACATTTTACCACTTTGGAAGTGTATCTCGCGCAAATTATTCAGTGTAGACGAAAATGATTTTTAAAACCTCAACATCATTTTTGAAGACCTATCGATAGACACCCCACACGTGTAGGTTTGATGAAAAAAAAGTTGTTAAGTTTCAATTCTCAGTATAGGGGGCAACCCTAATTTTTCTTTTTTTTAATTTTTTTGTTCAAATCTTAATGCGGTTTACAGAATACATCTACTTACCAAGTTTCAACAGTGTAGTTCTCATAGTTTCGGCAAAAAGTGGCTGTGACATACGGACGGACAGACAGACAGACAGACATGACGAATCTATAAGGGTTCCGTTTTTACGTTTTACGGAACCCTAAAAAAGTATTGCTGAAGTAATTACCATCAAGACACACCGAACCCCATGTCATCAAAAATAAGTAAAACTTGAAGCCCACCCGCCCACTATAGTGATAACATTATATATGTAAATAGAAAACATCTGTAAAAGTATAAACGTCACGTGTCAGAAAACACTTTTCAAACAATCTCGATTTAGGAAAGGATTCTTATTATAATTTTAATTTCCAGATAGATAATGTTATGTATAACTTAACTACCCATTGTTGATATCGAAAAATACAAATATGTCTAAGAGAAAATAAAACCAATCAGAAAGTGAACAAATTCACAGGCAACAGCTTGCTAGTATTATTTATAATTTTAAACCAACAATTTTATAAACAAGAAAGATCACATTGTTTGTAAGGAGTAACCTTCAAAACTACTGGACTTATTTCTTTCTTCATTATATTACTACGTTATTCTTAATTACCGTAGCACCATTAGCCCTTCACGTGCTTTACGCAAAGCATAGTTGCGTAAGCAAAGCTCTCTATTAGAAGACGGATTGTGACATGTTTAGGTACGTTTTAACACGTTATAATGTTGGTACTAGCCTGTTCGGAATTTCAATTACGCGAAATTATGTGTTGATGTGTTGATGTGCGACATTCTAGTTTTGGCGCCAACGTGAAAAAAACATGTCGCCTCATTCTATTATTTTCTTTAACTTGTGTATTTTCGAGTGGCAATGTGCAATATAATTATTAGGTGGGTTATTACAAATTACTATTTCATGTTCGTGAACGTACTTCTTTGACGGTTTTTAGTAAAACTTGAAAATATTGAAATACGTAATATGGGAAAACACAAAAGGCGTGCGACGTCTAAAATAAAAAAAAACCGTGAACAAAATTGACACAACATCCGATTCGTTTGAAACTCGACTCCAACAAGAATGTAAAATATGCTCGATTCGTTCGAAACTCACACATCGCGTTTTTTTTCAACGTTTTAGTAGATATCTTTTAAACCCCGCTATGCAGAATAAAAACATTAACAGTTCCTCAATATAATTATATTTAAAATCCTATACAATGATCCAATTTTGGTAGAGTCTCCTGCACTTTTGCTGTGGGGCAAATGCCCATGGAAAATGAGCCGTCTCTTTTCATTTGGGCTGAAAAAATAAAAAATACGAATGGTACTCCGCCATTTCTGTGTCGCGATCGTCCGACGCCATTTTGCCCCACGACAAAGAACATTTTTTTTAAACCGAAAATAGTGAATACGGTTTGTATTTTATTGTAATCTACTAAAAAAACTATGCAATGCAAATAATAGGCAAACGTGGTAAATTTAATATTATTTATATGTTATAAAATTTGCTCGTAAAGGGTCTCTTATTGCACCAATTTCTGTATCGTAATGTATCTTATTACGTACTTGTGCGGTAATGTAATGTAAAACGCACGGTTTCAAAATGCTCCGTCTAAAACGAACGGTACCTTTTTAAATCTTAGTAAAGAGTTTTTATGTCAGAAAAGTTGTAAACATTTTATGTATAAAACTAAGTATGAGAAATAAAATATAATGAGAAATATTTAATATATCAATTTAATTAATTTTGACCATAACTCACAACAATTTCAATTACTTTCTTACTAATGTCTTAATGTCATACTAGCTGGATCAGTGCCCTTACTTTAAAAAAAGCGCTGATGCGCGCGCATTGTTAATCGGTGAACAAGAAATATGCCAGCCAATGGGAAATGCTGAAAGGGCCTAGCCTCTGCTAATTATAGCTCTCCCCTATGGCTCGAGCTAGCAATATCGCCTCGGCTGTAATTATCAACTTAGCGCACTTATATCATAATGTACTATAGTGTGTTGTGTTCTTTTATTAGTGCTGTGAAATCCAAAACTTTTTTACAACGGGCGTAATATGTAAACTTTGCATTTCGTGATAGGATTATTTAATGTAGTAAGTACCTAGAAGTTAATATAATAGTAAACTATATTTCAAGGGCTTTCTGGTGATATATACATATAGATATATAATAATACAAATAAATAATAATAAAACAAATATATAACAATATAAAATAATATTTAATAAACACTGTGAATATATAATAAGAATATGTGATAATGATCTAGCCGGCACGTGCGGACCGTTCCACGAGTTTTCTTCAAACGCGTGCAGGGTTAACCAAAAATATATATATAAAGACACATGCTGGAAAGTTTACCATGAAATATACATTCTCCTTTCTCCCTATTTTAATAGATCTAATGCTCAGCAGACGTGCCACGATGGATCGTCTGCTGATAAACATATTCATCATTTTTCATTTCATCAGTTTGCATTTCTTTAATCTGAAAAGTTTATGTTAAAAAAATACTTAAAACATTATTTTCCGCAAACCTCAATTCATAAATATTTTCTGATCGTTTGTTTCAATTGTCACTAGAACTTAAAACTATTAATTTATTCATCATACAAAATTTATTATGTACACAATGACTTGTTTGGGTTTTTGCATGTACTACCACAGATTGCTCTTTTATTAAATTGAATTTTTAAAATTTATTAAATTTATTAAAAATAATGTTGGTAAACTTATCTTTTTAACAATAATAGATACCTACCTACTTTTTTACCTATTATTGTACATACTACGAACCTATTCCAAAACAAAATTTGACTTACCTAACTAAAATATACATTAAGTACCGGACTAAAATAACAAAATGTTTACGTTTAGTTCTCTTTTTTCGCAGAAAACTTATTTATCGCATTATCCTTTCATCCCATTTTTTAAATTCACGCACGCATTTGCCTGACAGAGCGTCCGTAAACAACCTTCCACATCGAGCGTTGCCCGACAACTGACCAGGACCCAAAGGTCTATTTAATATCTAACCTGGTACGCATAAAGTCGAGAATAGCATGACACAGTTTAGAGTGGAAATTAATTTGAATTCGGGAGTCAGTTTTTGACCAAGTTTTATTTAATTACGCAAAAATTGAACATGAATTCAAAAAACTATTCGGTTACTTAAGTAGAACGTAAAATTAGACATTTTATTAGGGAAAAATAATGTGGGGTCATCGCTGATAATTTCGAGTACTCGAATTAAAATGGGTTTTTTCGGTGTCATTTTTATTTTTTTATTGTAAAAAAATCTGATCTATTTTTAAAATTCTATTCGGTCATTGTGCTTCTCCTTGGTTGTACCCACACGTCAATATTTTTATTGTTATAGTTTTATCTTTCTTAACGACGGTGAGGGGCGTCGAAAATGACCTTTTTTGCGTTTTCTGCCTTTAGGCGCGCTCTTAATGTCGGGACCGAAGCGCCACGCTGTATATATTGATAACGTATATTGAAAGCGAAGTTTTTGTTCAAACGAACCCATATTTTAACTATATGCATGCATTTCTTTGCTATTTTTTGCTATATGCTCGCTGAACTTTTGAAAAGACGTCAGTATTTAGTAGCTCTGGGGTTGTTCTGATGAAACATGATATACATAATATTATGTATACGTACATGTACGATGCCCTTCGAATAAGGTATTTGATCCTGTGTACCCAAAAGTGACCGTAAGTTAATTTTAGTTTAGTTTAAAATGTGAATGTTACTATAACGTGATATGGATTTTAGTTAACGCACTGCGTATTATATTATGGTTTATTTAATCTAAGTTTTATGTTAAAATCAATAATAAATCGGTCCTAATTAGCTTCACTTTAAACTGAATCTGTCTCTATAATGAACAAATAAAATTTGTTTAATAAATAAATTTACTCTATATTCCTGATATTCGTAAGGCCAATTGTCCACGTAGCTGCACGACATCCGCACGATTTCGACAATTGTCGGATGCAAGACGAATGCTTGCATCTTGCGTACAAATAATGACGTCCACGAAGCGACAACGACACGACAGCCGCACGTCTTGCGTTTGTTTGTAGGATGCATGCATTCGACAAAAGACGCGTGCGTGGACAGTAGGCCTAACTGTGACAGTTAACTTAATTCAAACTTAATTCAGACTTAATTCAAACGACTGTCGATTAGAATTTCAAAAAAAAAGTGAACGTAACAAACGTTGCTTTACTTACTTTTCAACAGGAGTGCGGTCTTTTTCACCAATGTACTTGAGGCCGTGAAGATTGGAATTTGCAGAATAGTCAGTGAGATACTCCACTATGAAGTTGCGACTCATCTGATATCTCGTTGGTTGTCGTTTTAATGACTCCAATTTTTTTTCTAAATCCGCGTTGGGATTTTTTTCATCGTTTCTGGAAATAAGCATTATTAATTTTATTTCCTTCACTAAAGACAATTGAACAACAATTGAATTAAACAAATATATTATTTTACTTCGAGTGTCTTCTCATGGTGCTGAATGATGACTAAATAGTGTCCCCTTGTTTGAATAACGTTCGAGTAATTTGGGTTTCATACTGCGGCAAACGTTAATTTGCGTCGGTTCGATCTCTGGGGACTCGCCCAATTATGAAATTGAATTTCTAAAAACATGAGTGTGCGTAAAAATTAAGTATATATCTGAAGTTATTAATGTTTCATGTGGCAATGCCGTCAGTAACACACTTGGGAAAACTGATAGGTTATTAGGATATTTCAATTTGTTTTTACTCACAGCTACACCCAACGGCACTGGAGGTGTCAATAGGATATATATATATTTATATAATTATATACAGGGTTACTGGTAATCAGCCTGCATCCGTTTAAGGGCATGTTATGTATATTTAAACAAACAACTTTTGTTCTACAACTTTCGTTAAAAATCAATAGAAAACCCAAAAAAAATGTGTTTGTTGCTCTTTTTTGTACTGTTTAGTGACTTTTTAGTGTTTATTCACTTCGGCACATAATTTTTTGCGCGTTAAAGAGCGTACGCACTCTTGTTACGAATTGTTACGGAGAGTTCGATGCTTTTAGACTGTGCAAATACATTTTTTATTTATTTTGTAAAAAAAAAAAACGTAAATTAATAAATTTAACTGTAGAACAAAAGTTGACGTATTGAATGTACGTAACATCCCCTTAAAAGGATGCAGGCTGATTACCAATAACCCTGTATATAGGTATAATTTATTTGTGTCTCCTTGAATTTGTTGACGTCAGAAACTTTGACAATTTCTATACCAATTTTACTTAACTACATAATATAAAACCAGATTCACTTCCCACTATCTGTTTGTCCCTATGTGTGCTTAAATTTTTAAAATTAAGTACGCAACCGATTTTTATGATGCGGTTTTTAAATAGATAGAGAGATTCAAGACAAAGATTTATATTATGCATAATATAGAGATAACTACTGATAATTTTAGAGGTTTCAAATGTACATAAACACATTTTGCGCTTATTTTGTAAACGCTGGCTGAACCAGTGAACCCTACGGGATAAGGATAATATGTAGGTATATTAGACTATATTGGACTACGCAGACGTATGCTATCTCGATTTAACCGAAGAGCTGTTAGACAAACTTGAACGCTTACGAAATTGTTTCATCAGGTTTATATTTGGTTTTCGAAAATATGACCATGTTTCTCATTTTCGTCAAAAGCTCAAATGGTTACCAATTCGCCTTCGCCGTAATTCTCTTATTTTGTTCTTCCTCTACAAAATCCTTTTCCATCCCACCACACCTTTGTACCTGAAGGAGCGGTTCCGAAATCCTGTCCTCTCCGTTCTTCCAGATCCCTCAAGCTGAATATTCCTACCTCTACTCATCGTAACTTGTCCACTACATCGTAACTAAATCTTTTACTGTGCAAGCTGTCCTACTGTGGAACTCTCTTCCTTTGTCTGTACGCCAGGATAAGTCGCTTGGAATATTCAAAAGCCTTGTGTAGGTATAATTACTTTCTTAGCTTTCCTTAATTTGTACGTTGATAAACTTTTAAACTATCTTGTATTTATTTATGCGTGTAAGTTATAGATATAGATAGATAGATAGATACTCTTTATTGTACACACCATAAACAAACAAAAAAACACTTATACAGGAGAGAATAACAGTAAGACTAGTGTTACAAGCGGCGGCCCTATCGCTAAAAGCGATCTCTTCCAGGCGACCTTAGGATGGAAATGGTTACTAAGAATACTTTTAAAAGCGGGGTGTGTATCAAAAATATTTTAGTTATATAAATAAAAGAACATTACAACTGAACAGTCGGGATCCATTGAACAATTACATTGTATGTCGAATAATAATGGATCATAATGTAATTGTTCAATGGATCCCGACTGTTCAGTTGTAATGTTCTTTTATTAGAAAATATTGTATTTATTTCAATAGTATTAATACAATAACATAGGTATTATAGAATTCTAGACCACCAGAAATCTAAATGCTTGTTTTATTCTTTTCAGTTTTTTTTTAGTATGCGAGTAGGTACGTAGTTTGGTTCACTTTTTACGCAGTCGGGTTTTTGAGTTTTTAAATCATGTTTTTTTATATATTTATATATGCTATTCATATTTCTGACTAGTTTACTGTAGCTATTTAATAGTTATTCTACACCAACACCACTTATGCACTATTTTTGTCGTAGGCTTTCCATGCAAAGGTTGCCTGGAAGAAATTGCTTAAAGCAATAAGGCCGCCCTGTACACTGCATCTCTGCATTTATTTAATAAGTTAGCTTAACGTAGACATAAGAAAAGTTTAAATATAAGTCTAGTAAGTGTACCTATACATACGTTAAGACTTCACTGAATAAATATGTAATTTTTTTGTGGTGTAATAAATAATTTTATTATTATTAAATATCTTCGACATTTTTTGTTGGTGAAACATGAGCAAAAGTACGTGTACAATACTTTTAAATAATCTACCGTACTAATTCGTTTTTTAGTCATCATACCATACATATTATATCCAATGATATTTGCCTTAAAAATATGTCTACAAGTCTACACACCTGCAACAGCAACGAGGGGCAGATGACGACGCCGCCCCATCAGAAATCTCTTCGAGTTTCAATAGTGTTTCCTTGACGTTTTCCATTATCAACACTAACAATTATTATTTCATTAACCACGTCTTACTTCGACGCATAAACGCGCTAGATTAATTTAAATGTAATACTAAGTTCAGAAGTATGAGAGATAACCCCACAATGATAATGTTAAATACCTACCAGTATTTCCGAGAGCTGGTAGCAAATTTTGGGTAGGTAGATATTTCAAGCAAGCCGAATACTTGTCACATAGTTCTCCTATTATACTCCAACACGGAGGTGCAGACCTTACTGCTGAGTAGCGGGGTAGAATGAATCCCTCAATTTAGATCAACTGGCAGGTAGAAAGCCCCATCGAAATTAACTGTCTTTATGAAAATCCCTATTTTCAGTCAGGGCCACTCCTGCTCCTCAAATTGAGGAGGGGTCACCAATAATAATACAACGTGTTGAGTAAAAAGGACTTTTCTAGTAGCGCCCTGTGATTTTACCCGCGTCGTTGCCGTTCCAGTTCTTTTTCCTTTGTAAAAAATAGACTATGTGCTATTCGTACAAAGTATCGAAATACTTTTTTTTTAGATTTCAGTAGCCATGATCTGATCACCCACGGTGAAGCAAAGAGAAATCACGCGGTGGGGCCGCTCATCTAGGCTTTGCCTCTAAGCCGACGACGATGCCGTCAACCTACAGGTTGCACGGTGTGTGGCACCGGTGCAACTGACGTGAGCCGTTAACCTGTGACGATCGTGAAGGATCGCATGCTTTTGATTCGATCGCAACCTGTACACGAGTGATCTAATCGCGGATTTCTAAAACATCCTTTAAATTGTTACCCGATTATCAGTTTACAATACAAACCAAATTGAACTTTATGTTAATCTATTTTTCTTAGCCAGTTGCTTGCTTATACCTGGAATAGATTGAATCGTGCATTAATTCAATCACATCGACGTAACAACGAAAATATTTTCTATCTCCTTATTTTACTTCGAGTGCGACTTGTATGTCGATCAGTCGATCTCACTCTGCCTTTGGGTCGCGCGCGACATAGGTTGTACCTAGGTCGTACAAAGGAACTGCGACACAAATGATCAAAAGATCGAATCTTTATAACCCGATCACCATACGACTGGGTCGTGATCGACTCGGGTCTCGAGAAATGATCGATTGACACAGGTCTAGCTGAGCCACGATGTTGAGGGGTGGGGATCGCGGCTGTGGGGTGGAGGCCTGGAAGCGGCAGTGGGAGAGGAGTGCCGCTATTGCGGTGCTCTGCAGCTGAAAAGTTGTAGGCGGCGGGACCACAGACCTGGCACGTCGTGGGGGACCAAGGGTGTACAGACGCGGGATCGTCTGGTACCCACTTACTCTTTTGGCCCGCGAGGTCGTCACGGCGTATACTGGTGCCTCGATGACGAGGGTGGGCCTCATAGGAGGGCGCGGATACGGGCAAGCCGCGGCGGGTTCGCGGAAGAATGCGAGAGTGGTCCCGTTTTCCCGCTGTAAGTGGCAAAGATGGAACCCCGTGGAGGTTTTAGTAAGTAGGGACACTATGCCCATCCATGGTGCTGAGTCCGACATAACTCGAACGTCGCTTCGTTAGCATTTCTAGATAGCCAATGGAAAACGCTGATGCATGTCTAGATGGCCAATGGCTATGGTTCCGAGTTTACCCGAAGATTTCTTATCATTCCCGAGCGTGACGCTAGAAATCAATTCACAGCCCATGAAAAAAATCTGTCTGTGGCACTCCAAAAGAAGTTTTCCCTTCAAAAAGTTATGTGACAAGTGGGGTGCGTGGCTCGGGAGTCGGGAACCTCCACGTGGTGCACCCTGAGACATCGCACAATAACTTGGGTCATTGGCATCTTCTTGTGTGATGGCTAATCCCGGCAGGAGAGAAAGCTTCTACTCGCACTTCTATTGCAGCGTGTAGCAGTGCGTGTAGAGGCTGGAATACTTGGGCAGGTTACACGGCTCGGACTTAAGGCTTGTTCGCATTAAGCTAGTGTATTAGTCTAGTAGAGAGTAATTTAGTGGCTAAAATACTCGCTACTATTCAAAAATCGTTCGCACCGTGCTTTAGTACAGTTCACAAGTGTTTTGCAACATGAAGCGTCTACAACGCAATAAAATAAATGAGCTGATTACGCTTGTTTTTTTTATTTGCTTGTTTTTATAGAGCGGGGACTTAACATTCCACAAACATTCATGTTCCACATATAAAGAAACAAATTTTAATGTAGTATCTTCACTCCAGCGAAACGACATTTTGGCGGCAACCACAGACTAGTTAGTAAAGAGATGCGGCAACTAATGAACTCGACTAATTTGACAGGTTCGCACTCGTTTAGCCGATGAACCAGAGAGCACAGACGCGTGGTGGGGATGCTACTCGCCCGTTGAAAATAGAACAAAATGGATTGACTCGACTAAATTATTCACTAGACTACTCGACTAAATTTTTACTGTTCATACACGTTTAGTTGCTAAATTACTCGCTACTAGACTAAATTACTAGCCTAATGCGAACAAGCCTTTATAGATCCAGGCTCATAGTAGCACTGGAACTACCAACGCGTTACGGATACGTCAAGGAGCACTATATTCATTTATTTGTAATAAATCGTTCTTTTAATGTCATAAATAGAGATTAAGGAACTCGGTTCATTAATTTTCCTATCAAGTGGTAAAAAAAATGTTATGTAAGCAATTTTATCAGAGATTATGATAGCAAAAAATAAGTATCAATTCTCTCATAAACAATACATTGGTATTTAACATTTTTTTAAACAATAGAAGATAACTGTCATTAAAGATTCAAAGATTGAAGTATCTTCTGATTATAAAATAACGGACCAATACTAATATTATAAAATAAGTTTTTATTTCAATGTCTGATGTAGATTTATAATTTTTCACCTCAATAAAATTGTTAACAAGACTTTTTTTTTTAGACTTCAAGACAACGAAGATTTTTTTATTTTTCCAACGGAAATGTAAAACCTTTGAAAAAAAAGAGGTTATTTTTTTTTCAAAAGGAAAAAAGCAGAAGGAAAATATCCTCAGATTAGTAGTTTAACATTTATCGCACTTATAGTTTTAGAGCTCGACTGCTCGTACTGCTAAAAAATGTTAAGTAACTAATGGATCGCGAAAAAATCGGAAAAATCGCGAAAAAAGTTTTGAACCATGGATTATCGTTCATTGATCTATCTTGTAGGCGTTTTTTTTCATATTTAATAAGTTTAGATAATGTTTATTCAATCAAGGTCCGAAGGGGTGTAAGCCAGGGCCACCGTTTTCGGGCGTATTTTCAACCCTCTGGAAAAGTTATAAATCTGGGTTCTACAGTTCCGGAAGTACGGACTTTTTTTTAGTAAATGTTGTGTTTTTTTTTATTATATTTTTTAATTGAATGTTCTTAATAGTTCTTAAATAGTTTTTGACATATTGGCAAATAACAAAACACTATTTTTTGTTTTCACTAAATTATTTATAACTATTGCAATTTTTGCGAGCGGGCTTCGGATTTTCTCAAAAAATATCTAGATTTCTTTCCGAATTGAATGCCATCTCAATGATAATGGTAAGAGAAGGCGAAAAAATCGGTCGACCTAAAAGTACTAAATGTACTACGTAATATGTATAGTAATATAGTTATGTAGAACAAACGCCTTACAACAAGATCATACGATCTATGATCTCTCTTGTCATCGTCCGTTTCATCAAGTCAGTATCAATTGGTTGTCAATGCGGATTGTTTACGTTACAAAGATAATAATTCTGTATTCTGTAATAAGTCTGTATAGGAATTACTATTATGTGCAAATAGTAGTATTCATATATGTAAATACACATATGATATGATACATTTAATACCATATGAAGCAATATTTGGTTTTATCACATCGTTATGAAACATTTTATTAAAGTCTACTAAATTTCTGAGAAAACCGGAGGAATTTTCCTTGTATTTTCAAAAATGTTAAATTAATACTATTATATTAATATTATAAACACGTACATATGTTTATTATTCTTTTACGTTGTAAGGGCTAAACCAATTAGGATGAAATGTGTTACTGCTTAGACTCTGGATCAAGATATTATTATAGACTATATTTTATCCAGAATTAATGCAGGTAACATCGTAGGCCACAACTAATTGGTCATAAATTAGCTCGAACGAAGAAAATGTTGAAAATGAAAATCATCATGTAGGTACTTAGGTAATGTGTTTACGATAAGAGATTTCAAATGTAATACAATAAACCACTTACACATTTTCAAATTAGTTTTATTATATTGATTATTAATTGTATAGTGCGAAAAATATATTTGCAGCTAATAAGGAACAGAAATACGCGAAAATAAATGAAACAATAATATAGTTATGATCAACACACAGACGTCACACAGTCACATTGCCTAAAGCCTAAACAAAGCCAAGTTGACAAATTGCCTTAAGTAGTATAGAGATGCCCGATGACATGGTAATTATAAAATTATGTATCGTAGAATCGAAACTGACTAAACGGAATATCAATTACCTGTAATATTACAAATACAAAATTTAAAATGTTGATTTACCACCGACCACCTTACATTTGTAATTTGTCAAACACGCTACGAGTACTAGCTCTTTCATGGCTCTGGATGACTCGGCACTTGATCGGATATGCCTGAAGGAACAACATACTCGCCCAGCTTCTGCCTCGTCCCAGGATCCGCCCGCCGCGTCGTCGATCCTGACACTGGCCTCAGTGCCAGCGTCAGTGGCGACACTTGTGGTGCCGGCCGATCCCGACATCGATGAGATAAACTTAGCGAGTAGTAATGTATCTGACCAGGTAAGAGGGCAACTGAGGAGTACTTTGGAAGACGCGATCTTCCAATATCGACTCACATCAAACTCTAGGCCGCGTTTACCACGTTTACCCACCCATAAACGGAATTTGGCTTTTATGGGAGGCCTGAATACTTTGCCAGTGCCCTACCTGGGTAAGAACTTGACTAATACCCATTCTATTCTCTACATGCTTACCATCCCCATAACGTGCTTACCTACCACCTATAAGCTGCTTACATCCATTCTAAGAGCAAAAATTAACGCGCATATAGTCGCAAATAACGTTTTGGCCTCCTTTCAGAATGGATGTAAGATTGGGTCCCGTGTTACTAAGGAGCTGCTCCTCATTGACACGACCATTTACCAACAAGTCAAACGTAAGAAAAAAGCCCTCTCCGCTGCTTGGGTTGACTATAAAAAGGCCTATGATGCGGTGCCCCATTCGTGGCTGGAAAGAATTTTAGAGTTGTACAAAATAAACCCAACTCTACAATTTTTTAGGGTTCCGTAAAACATAAAAACGGAATCCTTATAGTTTCGTCATGTCTGTCTGTCTGTCTGTCCGTCCGTATGTCACAGCCCTTTTTTGCCGAAACTATGAGAACTACACTATTGAAACTTGGTAAGTAGATGTATTCTGTGAACCGCATTAAGATTTGAACAGAAAATTAAAAAAAAAAGAAAAATTAGGGTTGCCCCCCATACTGAGAACTGAAACTCAAAAATTTTTTTTTCATCAAAGCTACAGGTGTGGGGTGTCTATCGATAGGCCTTCAAAAATGATGTTAAGGTTTCTAACATCATTTTCGTCTACACTGAATACATTGCGCGAGAGACACTTCCAAAGTGGTAAAATGTGTGTCCCCCCCCTCTAACTTCTAAAGTAAGAGAATGAAAAATCTAAAAAAAATATATGATGTACATTACCATGTAAACTACCAACGAAAATTAGTTTGAACTCGATCTGATAAGCAGTTTTTTTTTAGTACGTCATAAATACACTATTATTGAAACTTCGAGCAAAGTTACAACGAACTACAAGAACTATGTGTACTATGTATATAATGTTACTTGCTGCAACGGAACCCTTCATGGGTGAGTCCAACTCGCACTTGACCACTTTATTTCTAAGCAAATGCATGGGACAGTGGGTCACAGTCCTTCGTCAACCAGGTAGCGTAGACAACTCGTTTGAGGACTTGATAAGGATTGAAAGGGGCATATTTCAGGGTGATAGTCTGAGTTCGCTACGGTGGTGCTTATGTCTGAATCCTCTCAGCACTCAGTTGAAGGATTCAGATTTAGGCTATCGTCTTCGTAGGGGAAGTGAAGTTATATCTCATTTGCTGTAGGTACATGGACGACCTCAAACTCTTTGCACCGAAACGCCAAGACTTGTTGGGACTATTAAAAACCACAGAGGTTTTTAGTAACGCCATCAAGATGGAGTTCGGCGTCGACAAGTGTGCGGTTATGCATGTACAGCGAGGGAAAGTAGTAAATTCAGAGAATTTACAACTTTCCGAGACTATAACTCTCAGATCCCTCTCCGAAGACGAGACCTACAAATATCTCGGTATGTCACAGTCATTGGGTATATCAGCAGATGACATTAAGAAATCGGTGAAGGAGCGCTTCTTTTGCCGGCTGATAAAAGTACTTAAAAGTCTTTTGTCAGGCGGTAATAAGGCGCGAGCCTTCAACGGTTGGGTAATGCCTCTGCTGATATACTCCTTTAGCATACTGGGATGGACTCAGACTGAGCTCGACGCCTTTGGCAGAAAGGTCCGTCAACTGCTCACAACATACCGCATGCTACACCCGCGCTCGTCTGTTATGAGACTGTATATCGGAAATGAGGGGGTCGAGGCTTTTTAAATGCCAAGAACCTTCACAACCGCGAAGTATGCAGTCTCAGGAATTATTTCCTCAACAGCGAGTCCGGGATGCATCGCGATGTTGTGGCAGTTGACAGGAGCTTCACGCCTCTTTCATTGGCAAACGAGAACTGGCGCAAACCATCGGGGCTCAGCACTGATGATCGCAAGGAAGTATGGAAGAGCAAGGAGCTGCACGGGCAATTCTATCGGGCCCTGACGGGGCCCGATGTGAATCTGCTCGCGTCGGTGAATTGGCTACGCTTCGGGGACCTCTTCGGAGAAACCGACGGTTTTGCCTATGCAATTGCGGACGAAGTTATCAAGTAGGCTTGTGTACTCAATTTTAAAAATTGGTTAAAAATATAGTTTGATATTTACATTATTCCGAAACATCTATATTTTTGAAAAATACTTACATTTACAATATGTATTTTTGCATTTCAAAAAATCAAACAAATTTCTGCACAAAAACGCTCCAGACTGTCATGGCGTCTTGAATGACGTCACGCCGTGGCAAACATATGTGTTTGTGTATGGACGTTGTCAATGTTTTTAATTTAAAACGAATCCCTCGCATTACAAGAACTGCATAGTGCCCCAGTGTACAAGCACAAGTATAAATACGCCACACAAATTATTCATCTATGTTCCAAACGATCCACAAATACGAAAAAAGTGGCAAACGCTTGCGAGGAGGAATGATGGCCATTAAATTAGGAATGTACTTTTGTGAATATCATTTTGATGAAAGTATTTGACACAGTATAATCTTAGTAATGTAAATGTAAAAAAAAACTGATAATTTTCCTCAAGAATAGTGTTAAAACAATAACAAACTAGTTCAGTAAAGCGGCTAAAGAACTTGTATCCATGGCGAAGAATAAATAGAAATAAAAAAATAATTATATTAGTTCTATGAATATGTCAACAACATTAGTAATGTCAAGTGATGTATAGCACGGCGTGACGTCACATTCTCTGATTGGCGTTTACTGTCACGTGACTCAGTGCCTATTTTTTAAAATTTTCTTTTCTAAAAATATTAATAATCTTTACTTATTTTGATAAACTGTTTTATTTTTGTAAATCTCTATATCTTAATCAATAGTAAGAACCTCTAATCCATCCGATTCGTTCTTAGTGGAAACAAGCCTATTACCGGGAATACATAATGAAGGACGGTACGGTCGATGTTTGTCGGGCATGCCGCCGTCCAGGCGAATCACTTCGTCATGTTATTTCCGGTTGTTTGCATCTCACTAACGGCGAGTACTTGCACAGACATAACCTAGTAGCCATGATCATCCACGAGCAACTTGCTCTTCGATACAGCCTTGTCGAGTCCGAGATGCCGTACTATAAGTACGCACCTCTGCCAGTTCTCGAGAATGGTCGTGCGTTGCTCTACTGGGACCGCTCTATCATCACGGACAGGACTATTGTCGCCAATAAGCCTGATATCGTGCTGTTAGACCGGTCTCAGCGCCGGGCTGTGATCGTCGATATCACTGTACCACATGACGAGAACCTCGTGAAAGCCGAGAAGGACAAGTTTAGCAAGTACCTTGACTTGGCTCATGAGGTTACCGCCATGTGGGATGTTGATTCGACAATCATAGTCCCAATAGTTGTGTCGGCAAACGGCCTTGTAGCGAAAAGTTTCGACCAACATCTTAAGAGACTTTCGCTAGATGGTTGGATTATTATGGGTCAGATACAGAAGGCGGTCATCCTCGACACAGCGCGCATCGTCAGGAGGTTCCTCTCTCTGCAGCCTTAACCACCGGTAGCTTGGGCCCTGCCCCGCTGCTGGCGGGACTCTAGTTTTTAATAATGTTTATATATTTTTTATATGTAAGTATTGTAAAATACTTAGAAATTAAGAAAGGAAATGAGTATACAATAAGATTATAAAATGCGTTCTTAACAAAAAAAAAATATTGACGGTCTGAGTTCTGTCTGTGAGGTATGACGTTAGCATTTTCAATTCTTTCTTTTCAAAGCCGTAATATTGAAGTTTCATAATCAGAATATCACGTCGCAAACAATCAAATGCTTTTGATAAGTCGCAATAAACACTAGCATACTTCTTTAAATTATCCATCAATTTTATATAGGACACTACTTCTTTTATCGCCTGAAATCTATTTGACTGAAATTAGTAGATTTATTTTTGCGGAACCCAAATTGTGCCGGAGTAAACAAAGAATTTTCTTTAAAATATTTAACGATTTCATTTTTTTAAATGGCTTCTAAGATCTTATGCATATTGGTCTATATTCGCTAAGTTCACAGAGTTCCCCTTTTTTATACAAAATCCATTTTTTTTGTATAACTCTATCATCTTAACCTTTTTTTCTAATTCTTTGCTGAGTCTGGTATTTTCCTGTAACAGAACAGTAATTTCTTTGTGTGCAGAATACAAATTCCTCTCCAACTTATCCATTTTTTGTTTAGTACAGGTATCAGAGCTACTACAATCTAGTAAGTTTTGGCTCCATGGATGAATTGCTTTGATATTCCATTTCCAAGGACTAGCTTTTTATTTAGGAAAATTTAGGAACGTAGGAAGATTTGGTGTTAACACATGTTAAAACTACAGTGAATGATATAAAAAAACAAACTTTTGCGTGAGTTAATAGTTTTATTGAAGGTAAAGATGTATAAGTACTTACATTTGACATTTATTTATTGATCTAATAGTGGTGCTTCGCGATGCGACTGAGACAGGTGATCGAGATAGGAGACCGCGACCGGAGATCGCGACAAGTATCTCGGTCTCTTAGGTGGCGGTTCGCGTTGCGACAAGTGTATCGGTTTCTTAACCACCGCATCCGTGTGGTGAGTATGCCCATGGAGTCAGTTATGTTTTATGTATCACGATGAAAAACTAAGTAGTTGAACTTCTATTGGAGTCAAAAAGAAGACCATGCTATGCTTATTCAAATCTTACCCTTCAGACTTTCGTCTATCTAGGAGTCTAGTCGTGTTTTGTATATCGGATGGTGTTATCTGATTAGTCTAATCAGCGTTTTACAGTCTTCGGCAGAAAAAGTCGTAATTTTTCAATTGAACACACGTGTGTTTTCGAGCTCGACACGAGACATTGCTTGAACTAGGCGTTGATAGTCTCTTTGTCATCGGTCTCGGGTCTTGCGTCTCTATCTTTTGTCTCTGTCGCGCGCGCGAACTGGCGCCCCTACAAAACTAAATGAAAAGTGGCGGTTGCTGACGTCGCGGTCTCCTGTCTCAGGTCTCGGTCTCCGGTTGCGGTCACCGACCACCACCTTAAACACCTACTCATTAACATTTAAGAACAATAAATGTCCATATTATTGTAACAATAACATAATAAATTTAATCCCTAAGTTTAGTTAAATGTGATTCTACATTACAATAATTATTTAGAAACATTTACAAAAACAATAACAATTGATTTACTAGTATAATATTATATTCATGCTTGTATTTACGTATAACGCACATAGAAAGCTACAGATAATCATGACATAAAGATTTTTTGATAAACCAATTACAGACGCTATATTATAATAATAATTAGAATTACAAATAAAATTATTTTACAGGCAAAAAATCTTTATAATAATATATCTTTCTTTTTTTTATTTATAAAAAAATGTAATTATATATAAATTGTAAAATAATTTTATTTGTAATTCTAATTATTATTATAATATAGTGTCTGTAATTGGTTTATCAAAAAATCTTTATTCTGTGTTTTTTTTTTTATAAATAAAAAATAAAAAAGATATATTATTATAAAGATTTTTTGCCTGTAAAATAATTTTATTTGTAATTCTAATTATTATTATAATATAGCGTCTGTAATTGGTTGTTCCAAAAGTTCACGAGAACTCTTTTCACATCACGAGTATAGACTCGCGGATACATTTGTATGGTATTGACCAACAACATTCCATTCACACATATTCTATCGTAGTCCGTACATAGATGAGACTCTAGGAAGATATATATTACTCGGCATTCTAGCTGAAAACGATGAGGCATACGCTACAATAGATAAGTTCCTACTTATATATTTTTTTAAACTTTTATAGGTGTGCACTTGACCGCCATCTCGCCTGATGTTCAGCGACGATGCGTTCTACGATGGAGCGTGTTAACCTAGAAGAAACCGTTTTACTCTCGATTTGAAGGCACAAAGGTTGATATGATAGAAACAAAACGTATTTGGATCATCTATCTTTGTGTTTAGTTTGTGTAATAAATGTTTCATTGTGAAACATTTGGTCGTTCTAGGCGGCCCTATTCCTGCCATAATGATACACTTTTAATGCTTGTACATTCCTTTGATAGCTCTTCGCGTCTTCATCGCCTTCTTTATCTTCTTTCGGCGTATGTACATGCACGATGGTCTGTGAAATAAGACAGGGTATTTTTGTTAATGTTATTTTATAGGTACAACTGCCTACATAACGTGAATCTAATTCATCATGCCCGATTTAAGGTCTAACGAAATTTTGGCTTTATTTCGCCATTCATTTCTTTAAAAGAGTGCGAAACGGATGAATTTGTTTGTGCAAATTTAAAACGATTGCTCCTATCTAAAACGTTATACACGGTTCACGAGTACCTATGTTAAAAATGATTGTACTAATTTTAAATCTACATCTTCGACATTAAATGATATAACATATTGTGATGAAATTAATTACAAAATTTGACTCTTTCGATTTAATTGTGCAATATTGCCGTGAATAAATATATATATATTTATGTATGTCATATAGAAAATAGTTTAAACTACAAGAAATTATATTGGACTAGCGGCCCGTTCCGGCTTCGCTCGGACCATGACCTAGACACTGTCTGCAGCGCCATCTGCCGGGCTTATTTGTGAATATAAACCATCCGCGAATCCACTTGTACACACACAAAAAAAAACATTCAAATTGGTCCCGCCGTTTAGGAGGAGTTCACTGTCAAATGATTAAATTACTAAAATGGCTATTAAAATTAGGGGTTGGTGGTAAAAGGGTAAAAATTTAGGGTTGTATGTATTTTTAATGCCACAATATGAAAAAATAAAAACAAAAAATTTAGACCAAAAATAAAAAAAAAAAAAAAATGTGACCAACCCTTATCACTTAGGGGTATGAAAAATAGCTAGTAGCCGATTCTCAGACCTACTGAATATGCATATAAAATTTAGTAAAAATCATTAAATCCGTTTCGGAGGAGTAAGGTAACTAACATTGTGACACTAGAATTTTATAAATAACATAACACAGGCAACAGCGTTCAATACTTATACAGGGTTACTGGTAATTAGCCTGCATCCTTATACTAGGGACTATCCGCAAATATCTAGGTAGATACATACTACCTACAAATAGCTGTCTCCTTACTGGATACATAGTATTTATTGACTAGCTATTTGGCTTGACTGGCCCTACATCAAATAGATGACTGGGGTAGCGTTTACAACAATTATTGGAACGAAGTTTTGGAACGAAGTTCCTTATCGCGCGTTATGAAAGGGAGCTAGACGGAAAAAATTCTTACGAAAAAGTTGTAACGTTTCGTGCCTATGGCGTGATAGAATTAGAATACGATAACAAATTTCACCCATGTCAACAATGACCGGTTAGCGCAATTAGTAAGTAAGGGGTCACCTATGAAGATAGGTGCCCCCGGTTCGAATCCCGGTAGTTACCGCTATACTGTTTTTGTTCTTTTTTTCTCTCAACACTCTTTTATAATATTAATTTCTTTTTCGCTTTTGAGCGTATTTGTGATTTTGAAGTCGGTTTTTTTAAACGTAGTTATTTCTTTTACTGTTTAAACCGTACAAAATTTTTATGGAACCAAATGACAGCTCTTCTGCATCAAACAAAAAGAGAATAATGTAAATCGGATCATTGTTCTCGGAGTGATCGATGTATATGTATATAAAAAAGCGGCCAAATTGATAACCTTGTTCCGTTGAACTCGATTAAAAATCTTATATATAAAATTCTCGTGTCACAGTGTTTGTTTCCTTACTCCTCCGAAACGGCTTTACTGATTTTAACCAAATTTTATATGCATATTCTGTAGGTATGAGAATCGGCTACTAGCTATTTTTCATACCCCTAAGTGACAAGGGTTGTTCACTAAGGCAAAACAACGTTTGCGGGGTCAGCTAGTAAGTTTATACGAAAATCGCGATAAAAACGCAAGCAAACACACAACAAAACAAGACAAACATTGAACGCAAGCACTGTTCTACGAACTATTAGTTTAAAATCAGTTAACACTCCAGTGTATGTATGACTGTATGTGTAAGTATTGCCACCTTTCTCCATTTTGAGTCCGTGTGTTCGAAGATTTGGCATGTACCTCAACGTCAAGTAGTAGACAATTTCAGCGACGCTGAGTATTGAGAAGCCCATGAAGAGGCCTAACAAGCCGCCGCAGTTGGCCAGGAAGTCTGTCAGGCCGTACAGTTCCGACCGTCGAGACGTGATGAATTGCGCCTCCTTGAAGAACACCATCACACGAGAGTAATGCCGACTGAAAATTACAAAAAAAACTTTCAATTCCGACAGAATTATTTTTCTTTCTTTAGTAGAACTCTAAATAATAGACTGTCTAGTCTAGAGTATATCCCTACTTAGACTAAGAACTCATGGAGCAATTTTCAGTCACGTCCGCCGCGGATGCGGAACAACGGTTTTATTTCAAACAAAACTCACAGCACAGACTAGTGGACTGTCTGTGTAACGCTATGTAAGCAGTAGAGAGACGAACTTTTTAGCATTCCATGGATTCAACGTGCGGGTCCATCGTGTGGCAGAGAGAGAAATCTCGAATAGACCCCAAGACTTGTGACTCGGGCGTAGGTTTAAAAGGGGCCCCTTTTTGACGTACGTCAACACTCACTTTCACTACTCGTATTTCTCTCCCTGCCCAGTCAAATCCGGTACGATCCTACTAGTGCAGCTTTAGAAACTCGTTCTAGTGTAGAACTTACTGCACTTCTGGACAAGCCAAGGTCTTTAAGCAGGTTATAGAGAGATTTTGCTGGTATACCTCTCGCTTTTACTTCTACGAGTACAGCGTATAAATTAACTACATACTCATTTTTTGTTAATTCGTTTTAAAGGTTTTTTTTTCATGGCGTGGTCTTTAGGTACATTAGTTTCCCACGGTACGGTAAGTTCTACAAGGACTATGCGTTTCGTAGCTCTAGAAAAAAGCAAAATGTCCGGTCTGAATGACAAAACACCCACATCCTCTGGGATTTTATAGTGCTTTTCCCAGTACTAAAGTTCCCAGTAGTTCCCAGTAGTACGGTGCTGTACCCAGGATTGAGTAAGGCTTGTTCTTGGAGTTTGCAGTTGAGCCCTCTTTTACAAAGTCAATTTGTCTTTTGTTTGTCGTCAATCCTTTTTGGGCTCTAGCTACTGAAAGGCTTATGGCTTCACGTATGATTTCAAGTACTCTGTCATTGCGGTGTGAGTATATCCCACAAATATGTGCCTTGCTGTACATATCGTCTCTCCACAAGTATAGCTACATTTTTCAGAGGCTTTTTCCCATCTTACCAAGTTACTCTGGTCAGGGAGGGTCATTTGGAAAGCATTTAGATAACATTTTAATAAGACAGGAGACCAGTCATAGAGCAAGGTGCGCCATTTCAGAGCTAATGGGATACAAAACTCACCTATGGTTAACCACTCACTTTGCATTTCTAAATTCATAGCATGCACTTAGTATCTGGATTCAAGGTCCGAAGCGCTTTTGTCTTTTGGGAGAGATGCAATTAGTTCGTCTTGCGACTTTCCCAAAACATGCGTTTTTGTAACTCGTAGGTGTTTGTAGAGTTCGGATGTTTTTTTTAGTTTCAGCCCAAAACTAATGTGATCCCTAAAGAGAGTAGAGAGATCTGCCGGATGAGTCAATCCAAGATTTAGTCGTTTTCTTCTTAATCTGATAGTTTACTTCCTCTTCACTAGGGTACTTTGAAAGTTTGTCAGAGGATCATTAGGTCTTTGGATGTTTGGTACTACGTACGAGCTCCCGCGTTTAGACACTTCGTATGTGCTTTTAAAGTAATCGTCAATTTGCTCGTTAGTCAAGATAAGGTTTCCATTTTGTTCCCTGAAAATATTTTTCGAGTATTGAAAAGGGTTTTTATCAAAGTCTACTTCGTGTTTAGCTCTATTAAAATTATCGCGATTTTTACTGATTTGAAGCGATATTCCTTGTATTAATTTAAGGATTGATCTTAGAGCCCTGGATAGTTGGTGACATGGTTGGTTGTCGCCTATGGTTTTAGCTACACGTAAACGTTTTATTAACTTTCTTTTCTTCCTCCGCAATTTCATTTTGAGCGTATTTTCCTTGTTATTTTGAGCATAATAAGTTGATGGTGGATAGTGCTCAGAGAAGTATGTATAAATGATGTCCTGTAAAGTTTCTACTTGGCTGTTTGGGTCTTGTTTTGTACCAGGATGTTCTAACAATATCGCGAAGTTTTCGTCATGAACTTTCCAGGTGGAATTTTTTAGGCTGGGTATGGCAAGACGTATCCTGATGACAATGGACTCCTGGTAATTTTCACTCGATGGTTCACCATGGGATATATTATGAGGGTCAACTCTATCAAAGTTCAAAGTTCAAAGTTATTTATTTGTAAATACAAAATTTACATGTCAAATAGAATCTAATAATTAATCAATAAGTACCTACATAAAACAAATAAAATAAAATGTCAGCTTAAACATTGTGTTCATAGAGCAAATATGATCCGGTTTTAGTTTTTGCTATATAAAAACTCATTCATGGAGTAAAACGTTTTTTGAACGAGCCAGTTTCTTAATTTTATTTTGAATGCGTGATTACTACAAGCATCCGTAATATCTGTCGGCAATCGGTTATAAACCTCGACACCTACAACGCCTGTCAACTTCCCAGACCGAACCAGCCGCGTGTGAACGGGCGCGAGATTATTTACATTGCGGAGGTTGTATTTAAACGAGTGGCTAGCGCCTCGCCTTTCAAATGAGTGTAGGTTATGTCTCACGTAGAGAGCCACCTGCAGTATCACTATGGATGGCAGCGTCATAATCCCGAGTGACTTAAAATAGGGTTTCGCTGACGTTCGGCGCGACACTCGAGCGATCGCTCTTATTGCTCGCTTCTGCATTCTGAACGCTCGCAGCCTGTCGGCGGCGAGCCCCCAGAGCTCAGCCCCGTATTGCAGAACCGAGTGAACAGTCGCAAAATAGCACGTGCGTGGCACGTGGTATCGTGGTATAGGTAGTGTTTGTCAAAGTACTGACCGACGGCTGTCGTGCTTCAACACCATCATGTGTCTTTAAATGGTTTAGATACCAGGCTCGTCTCTTGTAAATTTTCCTGCACGTAGGGCATCTCTATTCCGTATTCGCGCCAGGGTCGTCGTTATTATCAAACGGTGGACAGATCTTCAGCTCCCCCTCTCGGACTGTCCCAGGGGTATTTTTCTTATTTGTCAAGCTACTTTGTGGCAAGGTAGATTACTATTACTAGACACTACTGATAAATTGATTGGACCTTGAGAAGTAAGATTACCAAGTGTAATATTTAGTTTCAGATGTATGCATGTATTTATTTAGCCTGCCGTTATCAATATATGATTTGTAAACTCACTCTTCGCTTTCATTGTCTTCAGTCATGTTTTCACCGAAAGCTCTAAAGATTGCACGCCAGTCAAAGTCCGCCTGCGAGGTCTCGGCGTCATATTCGATGGAGGTACAGGCAGGAAGGCACTGACACTTGGCAGCTACTTTGTGTGCTTTCAACAGATTCTCTGTTTCAGAATCGTTACTAGAATGTTCTAGATTATTTTCAACATCTGTTATTACAAGTTCCACTGCAAACAAAATGTTTTAGTACAATAAGCATACGCCCTGTGTAATGATAAGGGGTAGCCGATATTTATGAACACTTTTAACATCAGAGCCGTTAATATTTTTTAACCAATATTTTGGCGATCTGGTTTGGTATGTGAAGGTAACTTTTGTAACTTTACGTTTTGGAGTTCGTTGGAAAAATATTCGTATTAAGCAAATTTTCTATCTTAACCTTAAAAAAATATTCTATGATAAAAAAATCACTTGGTTTCAACGCGGATAAAACGACGTTTTAGTCCAGTCAAAAAAGACTAAATTATGATTCCAGTTTGCATTCATTCCCAACAAGCCGGATTTTTGTGCAGGCCTTGGATTCGTCATTACAAATGACATATCAAAAGTCCCCATCGATCCCGCTTGTGCGTTGTTTTTTATTCGAAGTCAAAGGCGCAAATTTACGTTTGTTGCATATATCTCTGAAACAATGAAAGCTACCGAAAAATAGTTCAAACAAAGTTTGTAGATCATAAAATTGTCTACAAAAAAGTTTTCAACACTTTTTCTTCTACGATGTACTGTTATCGAATTATGGCTATTTTAAACCTAGAAAATACGAATATGCACTCATACGTGGCACTCATACAAAATTAAAGGAATATCAACAACGTGGACCAACTGCAAAATTGTAGACGCAATATTTTATGTAATTTTATTTTACAATCATCATCATCGTGCAATTATCGTGAATTCCAGAATATGAATTTCTATACAAAGATTATGTAAATAAGTTCCAGATTTGGTATAATCTTTTAGGGAGTCATCCTTGAAAAAGGAGCTAAGTATTAGGCACCAAACTACTTTGTAGAATAATACCGAACGAGCTTGGATAATATTATCATACTTGACTCCAAGACATGACCAACAACAATTCTACGGTTTACACAGATTTGTAGCCCATTCTTAGAGTGGAAATGTGGATCTATGTATGATTAGTACCTATTGGCAGGAGGTCGTGGAGTTTCATCACCATCATCATCAGCTTATCTTAGTTTACTGCTGGACATAGTTCCCTGGCCTCTTCCATGATCCGCCAGTCAGCCCTAACCTCAGCTTTACGTCTCCATCTACTGCCTGCTGTCTTCCATATATCGTCACTCCATCTAGTCTCAGGATTTCTACACTACGTTTCCCGATTCGCGGTCTCCACTGAAGAACATGTCTACTCCAGTTCTGCGGCAGATATGGCCGCCCCATTGCCACTTTAATTTGCAAATGCGTTGAGCTATGTCGGTATAACCTTGGTTCTCTAGTTCCGAATTCAATCTTCCAAAGAAACTCAAAGCATAGCTCGTTCCATGTTCCACGCTCTGCAACTTTAAATTTGTGGACTACCTTAGCTGTCAGTGTCCACGTTTTGGCACCGTGGGTCAAGCCACACCTACACTTGTGAGAGAGACGACGAGAAGACACGACATTAAACAGCGCTTGGAACTCTTTTATCAGTGGTGTTCCACCGTCTTTTAAGAGCTCGGTTGTACCATCCTCTCCCGCGGCTATTCCATTTTGGAGCCGTCATGGAGTTTACCTATTAGTATATTAAAACGTTCATAAAACGATAAAGTTTGGTCACAACGTTACTATAATTTTTGACGGTTACACTGGTTATACAAAAAATATCAAAGCTGCAGAACAACGTCGTCGAGCTAAACAAACATCTTCGTCGTCTGATATTGTTTTTGATCGATCAATGACTGTTCCGACAAACCAACAGCAGTTTCTTGCTAATACACACAATAAATTGTTGGCAACCCCGTTTTAAGGCGCATGGGGTGGCAACATCGTGCGACTTGAGGTGGCGGGGCCTGGCGACGGAGGAGGGACACTTTGGCTCCAGACAGCGCCCACGGCGGACGTACAGTGCTTGCTTTCGTGTCTTTGTCTGACTAATTGATTATGGCTGTTATTAAGATTATATTAAATGTTGTAATGGTATATCGTTTGCTTCACTCTCCCAATCTTCTGATGTAGATTGCTTACATCAGAAGTGGGATACCACGAGGCCTGGCTCGCCATTTAATCTTGAGTTTTATTAAAGTTTTTCAAAGCAAAACTTAGCGTTCGGATTATAATTGGTTCCAAAACGAAGGCGCAAAAGTAAGCGCAGACATGTACCAAAGCGTGGTCGTTCCTCATCAAGTAGCAGCACAAGGGCAGACAGTGACAGCAGCTGGTCTGGGATTTCACCATAAGAACCCTACCCAGAAACTGACAAAGGTATCTCTTACAAACGATGCCGCAACTGTGAGTACAAGTGCCATTACATAATACCTGACTGTGAGTACAAGTGCCATTATATAATACATAATACCTGATTTTGATCCATTACGTGAGAATTTTGTTTCGTGGTTGAATGTGATGGAAACAGGCTTCGACATTCTCATGGTAGTCTGATTGGAGATCAGATTTTAAATAAACTCAAAGGTTCTGAAAATATTCGTTAAGACTCGTTTTCGCTTAATGATTGATAATTTGGTTGGTGATATACACAGTAGGGTACATATAACATAAAACTGGGAAAATGAACTGCTGTTAACACTACTCCCAGAGAGGGTAACGTTATAAAAATTGCCCTACAAGTGTATTCGCCCGAACGCTTAATTTTGTAGGTAGTTCTAAAACAACTAGTTTTCTGATGATTATGACCACCCTAACATCGGTTCGAGTCTGTAGAATGTTGTAATTGTGGCGGGAACCACAAAAGAGTTCAGTGCACGGTAAAGCGCGAGTTTTGTAGAAATTCAAAGTGTTATCACCTGCGTGTGATTGTAGTATATTTCACTATAGTATTATGTTTAATACTGGGATTTGAGTCTAAATATGTGTCATATAAAATAATAAGTATTTGATTATTTAAAGAAATGGGTGTGACTGATAAAATCTAGTGTAGATGGCACCGGTGCGATACCATTCACTTCTACCCGCCATCTCAAAAGAGTTTTAGAGGGGCTAGCGCTATAAGTGGATGGAGCTAAGCCGTTGAAGGGCATTCATATTTGAAATTTTGAAGGGCATATTTGAAATTTTATATGAGAAAGATCGTTGTCAATATAAATTCTTACATATATTTAATTGGTTTACTTTTACTCAATTGATAACAAAAGAAAAAAGAAATTGAGATGAATTGGGGAAAATAAGAAATTAAGTACGTGCAGACGACTAAAACAAATGACAAATTTTGTAAATAGATACATGTAAATGGTGCAGGTTGCAAACGAGTTCATTGATACGGAGGTGGTTGCTCAATAATATCCTCAAAAGTAGCCAAAGTAATGAACCTTCAAAAGCTCTCGTAGGAACGCCTTGTAACCATACAAGGTTTTTTTTAAAAGAGAGTGTAAGGATAGTAAAGAATATTGCACGAGTGGATTTTAAAATAGATTCTGTTTATGTAAAAATGAAGTCGATGGACGTTCTCGACGAGCTAACCGGATAAGACTTAATATTACAGAGTTACCCTTTTTATGTGTGTTCGAATAGGTGAAACACTAACATTTGGGTACATCGAAGAATTAGCGGAGGTTTACAGTGTAGTAGTTAATTCAAATCTACTTACACTTTTTGTTATATATGAGGGGTGCATATGTATAATAACTTTTGAACTTTGAAAGGTTAGTTAGTGGTTATGAGATGACTATTAACCTATAGAGCGACAAGCCCGTGCAAGTTAAGCCGTAAACAGTACAAGTGCGAGTAAGTGCGTAACAGTACAAAAGTATATGAGTCAGTTTCAAAAACATGACTGTGTAAAGATTGATTATATTCAGCATATACGAGTCAGTGAGAGAGATAGTAAATGGCGATAATGGGTATAATAAAGATTGTCAACGTTGATCTGTGGATTGAACTAATAAATAATGTGACGTGTTGGCAAGGTAATCAGTGAGTGGCGCTAATGATAAATATATTCAACTCATGGTGGTTACTGATATTATTGTGGTGCATACATAAAATTAGAATGTGTATTAAGACGGATATGCTGACTATAATTATTTTGAATCATCTTATCGAATTACTTTGAACTAGTCGGTTCCTTTTTACTTTATTCAATATATTAGATGTTAATGTGATAAATGTTTACTTATTATGTTGAATATGGAGAGTTGAACAACTTCAGAAGATTGAATTGGCACATTGGTAGAGACCAACAGTGAGCTAACACAGGGATTTCCTAAGCCTAAAGGAAATATACACTGTACTAGGCACTGATTGGCTTTGGTAATGACTGAGTCGTCGTAGGGATTGCCTAAGTCTAAAGGCAACAGCCCTCGCTCTGGTTGTTCAACTTATGTATATATATGTAACGATGGAACTTTCAAGAATTCCTAAGAATAAAGGTATTCGTGAATTGATTTCAAGTTGTCGTTGTCGCAAAAAGGAACTGAATATGTCATGATAGGCCGAGCTTTGTTATTCTTTGCATAGATGGTAATACTAAGTTTTTAACATTATAGATTGATCGTGCCTGGGGCAGGCACGGTGCAGGAGGGCCGTGTTGGCAACCCCGTTTTAAGGCGCAAGGGGTGGCAACATCGTGCGACTTGAGGTGGCGGGGCCTGGCGACGGAGGAGGGACACTTTGGCTCCAGACAGCGCCCACGGCGGACGTACAGTGCTTGCTTTCGTGTCTTTGTCTGACTAATTGATTATGGCTGTTATTAAGATTATATTAAATGTTGTAATGGTATATCGTTTGCTTCACTCTCCCAATCCTCTGATGTAGATTGCTTACAAAATTTCGTTTGATTTCGATGTTATGTGAAGAATTTGCAGCTGCCAATATTGTTGTGAAACAAGCTCAAAATTACGCTGATGTCCTCATTATTGAAACCGCAATTGAATAATTCAGTAGCACCAATCCAACTATCGTTGTTAGAGAAGATTTAGATTTGTTAATAATTATTATTAATTGCACGAACACCTAAGGATAAGATCATTTACTTTTTAAAACCTGGGAGAGCTCAAGAACAAACGAAAATATATTCTTCACAGTTTAACTGCATATCCAAAATGTCAGCCTCATATATTATTCCTTCATGCGATACGACATCAGCAATTTTCAAAAGAGGCAAAAATACAATATTAAAAATCAGAGGTGGTGCGGAAATGTGTGCATATAGTCGAAAATACGACTTTCCTGCGGTCTAAAGTGACGATATCTCGAAAGCGATGCTTTGTAGAAGAAAAGTGATGGAGTCTTTTTTGTAGACAATTTTACGATCTTCAAACTTTGGCTGAAACATTTTTCGATAGCTCTCGTTGTTTCAGAGATATAGGCAAAAAAGCAAATTTGTAACCTTTGACCTCGAATAAAAAACAACGCACAAGCGGGATCGATGGGGACTTTTGACATATCATTTGTAATGACGTATTCAAGGCCTAAACAAAAGTCCAGCTTGTTGGGAATTAATGCAAACTGGAATGTCTATTTTGACCGGACTATTTCCGATAAACGAAACCGATCGATCGATCTAGATAAGATCGATTTATCGCCCCCGAAACCTCCTGCAAACAAATTTTCATGAAAATTGTAGAAGCTATTTTAGAGATTCAGATTATAAAAAAAAATGGTACAATTATAGATTTACTCAAGAGCGCTCGTCAAAAGGTATTGGATATAAGATGCCTACTAGGAAACGCATGACTTTATGATACTAAGAATAAAACGAACGCCTTTCTACAACGGGGGTTAATAGTCCAGTGCAATTACGCAAACAAATTGAAAAAAAAACATTAAATTATGTAGTTTGAGGACTATAAAGGATCGATAGAGGGGTGCATTCTGAGTATATATTCCAGTTTGAGGGATTCTGGCGAGGTCAGCTCAAGGTCATTTCGATGAAAACGCGTTTAATTCGATATCTCAAGAACTGTTAGTGTTAGGCAAAAATTGTGGAGACCTTTTCTCTTTTGAATTAAATTTACTAACTTTTCTTTTAACGACTTTTCTTTTTTTCATCAATATTTTTCAAGTTATTGCTTCCGAAAGGCAAAAATTTTACTTTTTTTTCCTCCCTTTTTTATGTTTCGCCATTTTCTCCCCAACCGTTCAATTTTATGAAACTTTACCGATTATCAAAAGTGTAGATATGAACAACTTTTTTCTTGAACTTTTTTCTGTAATGACAATACCTTCAGAGTTATGTTACTTTAAGGGAGAAACAAGGAGAGAAACAGTAGGATTTGTCGCTGTTTTACGCTCAAATTTTAGAATAAACTCTTTATAAAATCAGATTTTGGTCTTTTGAAAAAAATAAAACTACCAAAATGTTCGTAATGGAATTTTCTATCCGTTAGTGTAAGTACAAAATCAAAATAATGGACGATTTTCGAGGAGATGCATGATAACTTCAATTATTTAATTTTTTCATGGTTTCGTTGTGAGGCGATTATTTAAACAGTAAGTTCATTAACAAAAAAATAAAACTACCATTTTGAAGCCAAGAAGTTGTAGAAATTTAATGTATTTTTTACCAGTTGATATTTGTTTTGGCTAATGAGTAGATAGCTCTTAAAACTGGACAAAAAACTCGTTTTGCTGGGGGACGCGCCTTAACGAGCGAAATCCGCGACACCTCCGGACTTAGGGCTGAACCCAAAACTCATTGTTGGATTGTTCCGGTAGTTTTTTTTTGAAAAAATCCTTCTTTTTTTGTTTTTTTTTTCAAATTGGATTTATCTGAAATCCTTTTTGAGATATTTGCAATTAACGAAATTCCCCTTTTTCACTTAATTGTTTATAACTATGCAATGCAATTTTTACGAACGGCCTTAAAATTGTCCCAAAAAATATCTAGAGGCCATTACCAATCGAATGACACCTCAATCATAACTTTAGGAGAATTCGATTTTTTACTTAAAAAGCACTTGTTGACTAGACTATACGTATATTACTTCTATTAGATTATGATATGATAAGAAATGTGACTTAGGTACGTATTATAGTGACTTCAACTCAGTTGTGCGCGCGGGCCTATGTGTGGGTAAGCTTGTACATATACAGTTACTTTGTATGCTCGTCACGTTTTGCTCGGACGACGACTGCCGCGCCCACAGAAATCTAAAGCGCCACTGCCACATAAATGAAAGTTGTATAATTACAAGCGCACGCACACATAGCGCCGCGCGCACAGATGAGTTGAACTATCTGGACCAAAACTTACACTGGGTTTTTTTTATGCACATCATACTGCCAGAGTTACAGACTTTCATGTCAGGTCCACCTGCAAAACGATTTATAAAAATAAATGGCATTTTCAACTGTCGTTAAGACTTCTCAACTTACAACTAGCGCCATCTAACTTATTATACCACATCGTCGTCACAAACAAAACGCACTATCATGAACCGCGCAAGCATTGTTTCATGATACACTTCAAAATAATTTTATTATGCAAGTTCCAAGGACGCATATACGTGGGACACTCAGAAAGTTTTGAGAAACTAAAAAACTAACTTGTATGAAAAAAATATTTTTACTAAATCTTTTCAAAGAACTCTCCACCAGCTTCTATACAAAGTTTCATACGTCTGAACCAATTTTCAAACATTAAAACATTTTTTCCAGTCCTCCGCAGACACCTTTTCCAAGGCCTTCTCAAACGCTGTTAGCGCGTCTTCCGGCGATGAAAACTGTATCCCTTTGAGCTGATTTTTAATGTTAGGGAATAAAAAGAAGTCACACGGAGCCAAATCAGGACTGTAAGGAGGGTGCCCCAAGACTCTGACCGGTGTGGAGTCCAGGAAGTCCCTCGTTTTGATCGCAGAGTGCGCGGGCGCGTTGTCGTGGTGAAGTAGGACCCCGCGAAGCCCGGTGTTCGGTCGCGTTGCAGAAAAAACTTCTGGCAAGCATTTTATGCTGTACCATTCGGTGTTGATACTGCTTTGGTTTCGAAGTGGAATTGAAATTAGGTAAGTACCCCGTCAAAGTGAAGAAACTAGCGATCAAAATTTTCCCTGCGCTCCTCGATCGCTTCACTTTCGTAGGTGTTGGTTCATTTTGAAACAGCCAAACTGTCGACTGACGCTTTGTTTCTGGATCGTATTGATAAATCCAGGATTTGTCACCTGTCAGAATGTCGTAAACGCGCCGTGACGAGCCTGCATCAAATTTTTGTATCATATCGCGGCACCAATCCACACGGACCTGCTTCAGAGCTTCGGTGAGGTTGTGCGGCACCCAGAGGGAAACTATCCTCCTTACGCGAAGGTGCTCATGCAAAATCTTGTGAACACCTCCTGAACCAATCTGCAGAGTATGCTGAATCTCTTCGTACGTAATGCGTCTGTTTTCTTGAATTAATTTTTTTACTGCCAGCACACTTTCTTCGGTGACAGCCGTCGTAGGACGACCACTCCTTTGTTCATCCCCCAAAGTAAAACGACCGCGTTCGAACTCGCTATACCAGCGGTAGATGGTTGATTTTGAAGGTCATTCATCCATAAAAGCAATTCGAAGTCGATCAAATGACTCGTCAGGTTTTAAGCCACATTTGAAATCGTAAAAAATCATAGCACGAAAATGTTCTTGACGCAGATCCATTTTTTAATAAGACAAAAAAATTTAAATAGGCTCTCAAAAAAATAGGGAGGGAAATTTGAAAATCGAACAGAAGTATTTTTACTTTTAAATAATCGAAGTTTTCAAAATAATTACAAAGTGGCCAGTGTCTTATAGAAAAAAACTTTTTTTCGCAAAACGATCTGAGTGTCCTGGTAGGTACGTCGGTAGGTAATTTAGCTTCTATTTTTTTCAATCGGGTAAATTTAACTGAAACGAGATTCGGCTAATATATAATTGTGTTTCTTTAGTAATTGAAAATTAATTTGTTTACCTCCAACCATCTTTGTTATGACCTTTGTTATGAGATCAGACTGTGTCGCCACCTATGCAATGTTTTCTGAGTTACGAGCTAGTCTTAAAATACGTATCTCCCAAGCGTACAAGTCTCATATGTCGGTCATAGAAAAGAACTTGTTACGTTGTCCCCAGAATTTTTGGAACCATGTGCATGCTATTAGATCGAAGGGTGGTTTCGAACCCTGTGTTTCGTATAAGGGTGCCCTATGCAAAGGAATAGATGCTGCTGAAGCTTTTGCAGCCAATTTTTCTAGTGTTTTTCTGGATGAGTTGCCCTCGCTGGACGTTGAGTCATGTTTGGATTTGGACGATTGTCATGGTTCTGTTAGCCTACCTACTGTGTTTCCTGAAGATATTGAACGTAGTTTTAATAGGTTAAAGGTGGGTAGCTCACCGGGCCCCGATAATTTACCTGGTTTTATTCTGAAATCGGGTAAAAAAGACCTTATTCTCCCAATCTACCACATTTTTAATCTATCGCTAAAGAAAGGGATATACCCAGAACAGTGGAAGTTATCTAGGGTCACCCCTATTCCGAAGACGAGCAACAAGTCATCGGTTGAAGACTATCGTCCTATCGCAATTTTGTGTGCACCTGCGAAGGTCTTTGAACACATCTTACACGCTGAGGTATATAGACAGGTTAAGCAACAAATAGGAGAGGAGCAGCATGGTTTTAGACGAGGCCGTTCCGTAAACTCCAACTTATTGGGGCTAGTCGAATATATCTCCGATGCTATGGATCGCGGCTCACAGGTTGACGTGATCTATTTTGACTTTCAAAAGGCTTTTGACAAAATCGACAACGATATTTTATTGCATAAGTTATCTGCGCTAGGCTTCACTCCGAACCTCTTAAAATTTTTCGCTGACTATCTGAGAAATCGGCGACAGTATGTTAGACACGGTACCCATATCTCTAAACCTTATTATACCAAGTCTGGTGTAAGTCAGGGCTCTATTACTGGCCCGCTACTCTTCCAAATTATGATTCATGACCTTCCCAGGGCTCTGAGAACTGCCAAGTGTCTGTTGTACGCGGATGACCTTAAGCTTTTTCTCGAGATAAGTACACCTCGCGATTGCCTTAGTTTGCAAGAGGATATTGACGCTGTTTTTGCATGGGCGGCGAATAATAAATTACCATTTAATGTTACTAAGTGCAATGCTATGACATTCGACCGCAAAATCAATCCTGTCAGTTTTCAATACTGCCTCGGTGGTTTGTTTATTAATAGAGTGAATACGATTCGTGACCTGGGAGTGAAATTTGATCGCGGTCTCTCCTTTCACGACCATGTTTCTGACTTGGCCAAAGAGGCTTACCGTCGTCTTGGTTTTGTTATGCGAAATGCTAAGGACTTTGCGAATCCTTTGGTTGTTAAAACCTTATACAACTCATTAATAAGAAGTAAGCTCGAGTCAAGTGCCTGCGTCTGGAACCCGCACCATGTCACCTACACTCGAATGTTGGAGAAGGTACAAAAAGCTTTCTTGAGGTCACTCTACAAAAAAAGTTATGGTTTTTACCCATACATGTATCCGACAAAGTTTTTGCTTGGTCATCTCGGCTACAACTCGCTGGAAGTCAGAAGGCTGGTGGACCAACTCCTAATTGGGTGCAAAATCCTAAGAGGTTCGATTGACTCCCTCGATTTACACAATTTAATGTGCAATTTGAGTGTACCAGAGAAACCAGGTGTCACGAACAGACGTGGACAACTGCATAAGTTTTTCCACCTGAATAGCAGTCGAACTACGGCTCGCGCCATGACACCGCTAGTCCGAACCCAACGTCACCTCAATGATCTTCTTTCCGCCAACACTGATCTCGACATTTTTTGTGACACTTGGAACACCCTACGAATGATTATATTTAGCTATTGTGAAAATCTTACCGACCAGTGGGATAAGAATGAGAGGACCGAAAGATCAACTGACGACTATAATTTATTATTTTGAATGTTTTTTGTTTTGTGTTGACTTGTTTCGTTATTCTTGACTTGTACCTAATGTAATGAAATAGTGTTATTGTATCATTTGTATCACTGTCCAAAATGTAATTTTAAAGTTAATTTATATTGTGTGAGATAATTGTAACTGGAATTCCGTTTCTATCTCAATAAATAAATAAATAAATAAAAATAAATAAATGACAGTATGTAATTTCTAATAAAATGACAAGACTGCTTGTAAACAAAGTTACCATAGCAACTAATAGTCAATAGTTTCAATGCATAGTTTCTATTTATTAATAATATTTATTTTAGGGTTGAGAACAGTAATAGAAATTAACGTTTGTTCTTGTGGTCCAGTAGGTAACATGTCCTAGCTAGCAAAAAAAAAAAAGTTGTGTATGAAGTTCGGAGATTTTCTATCTGAGTATTTAAATGTAGACATACGTATGTATATAGTAGCATTTATATAAGTAACATTTAAGTTATCGAGTTTCATAGTTTTGTGTTACATATTCATTTAAAAACTTTGACTAAGTAATACATATGGGTTCATATTAATATTAGTTCATGTTGCTTACTTACGCCTGCCGATTCGGAGACCCCGGAAAGTTACGGCTGGTCTAGTCGGGAGAACGGCGCCTGCCGATCCGGAGACCCCGGGTTCAAACCCCACACGCACCACTGTATTTTCGAAGTCATGTGCGTAATGCCGCTAACTTAAAACGGTGAAGGAAAACATCGTGAGGAAACCGACATGTACCTAGAATCTTTCGAAGTCATGAGTCATCCACCAACCCGCACTGGGCCAGCGTGGTACCCCAATTTTCAATCGAAAAATCTCACGTCAAAATATCAGCTTTTTCAATTAAGTTGATGCTTTCAACGCAACAGTTATAAATAGTTTTATGACCTACAACATCGACATATCGTACAGCTTATTTCCATAGAATTTGTAATTTTTCCGGAAATCGAGATAAACCGTCTTTACCTTTAAAACGGACCCCCCTTCCACTTCCCGCCTTACCCATTAAATCGCCCAAAAATTATTTTTCCTTTCACTTTTATCATATTCTCTTCCTTTTATAAAGGGTTTCATCCTGCTATTACTTATTTTGTTTTCAAAACTATCGAGGCTGGTCTACTTACAGTCAGTCTGAGGCAAAAAGATCCGATGTGTATTTTTTTTTAATTTATGCTTGGTTATCGGTTATTGTGATGTCCAATAGATTCCGCTACAATTTTAATGACGAAGATATGGCAAGTGATAATGTCTCGACCATTAGTAATGCAACATATATATATTATACTCACGCGGCACTCCGAAATGAACGCATCCACATTTTGCATGGGTGAAGTTGGACAAACATTCCATTTCACAGTTAGCTTGGGTGTATACTTTGAAATATTGGAGGTAGCGTTCAGATGGAAAGTAGCATTGGCGCCTGGGAAAAAACATCATCATTGATTTTTTCCAATGTATCGTAACGTTATATTCAAATTCTGTTCAGATGGTGCTGAAAATATCATTCACCACAGGATCTGCAACAGTCCGCTAAAAATAATTTATTCTCAAAGTGGGCCGCAGACAAAATAAGATGACATCAGGGAGAGAGACCCTGGTGTAAATGGTTATCAATGGACACTGAATAATTTTTGAACGTATTTTCATTTCATTTACTACTGTATTACTCATATTCGTGAATAACCATGATTTAGTCGTGGTCTACATACAATTTTTAATATCGAATGACGTGCTGTTACAAGCTGTTCTTAAATCTGAAAAGCAGTGGATTTTGACTTAAACGAAGCATTTAATTTTCTAACAATCAAATGTTTCGTAATACTTCATATAAGTACAATATCGTTTGTACCAGATTGGTAGTCCAGCTGAAAGGACAGCAAGGGGAGACAGGAGAAATAGTGTCAAAACTAAGATTCTTGGGAATGCTTTGGAGGAAATTACCTCTCACTGAGATTGTGTTTTAGCCCTAGATGACGTACCTGCTAATAACCTGCCAGAGTGACAGCGCTTTCAAAAGAAAGGAGTGGCACGAATTCACCTCTGTATAGGGCCTTATCATCCGTAGGATAACAAGATTTGATAATGATAGGACTGTGGTTAGTCATTGAAAGATGGCAGATCAACTAGGGATGTAGTGCTTAAAGGAATGCAGTGCACTGACCTTCTTTTGGTAAATATGAGTCTGCTCTAAGGGTCTCTGGCTTCTAGTCCAATGATTATTTACGAACAAGTACTTTCCAATCCTATAATCCATATTACTTATATTCCGAACGTTATCTAACAAGGTATCATCATGATATTTAAACATCAAACAACAGAATTATGTGAAACAACAGTTCCTCCACAGAATCTTTAGGCTCGGAAACTTTAAACTTTTAGCCTAGAAAAAGGACGAGCTGGTGCTGGATATTTACACTATGAAAAATTTGGAATCGTGCATTAAAGCATAAAGAATAAATTATGACGGTCAAGATATGGAGCGGAATAGCTTAAGCGTGGCACGAGAAAGGGACATTTGATGGCACTTTGGAAGCCTTTAGGTCCTAACGGCTATCCCGGTAGTTGGAGGTGTAATCCTGTCAAGGAAAAAATACCATAAGTGCTTCATACTACAAGATAGTAGAAACAGAGTGACAGAACACGAGAAAGGAAACAAATATGAGTTAGGCAGAACTAAATGCACTTTTGCATTCAACGAGGGCAGAGCTGAAAAGGGCATACGGACAGATTCCGTGAATCTTTGGACTTTGGCAATAAGGAACAAAGAGCGACTAATAGTAGGCAAGGAGGCCCTTCTGGCGGGATATCAATGTTTATTATTCACTGCACCTGGCTGGGTCGTAAGGCTTGAGTCCATCTGAGGTGGTCATCATTATAGGTTTCACCGCGACCACGACTTCTTGGGACAACGGAGCTCGGAAATATCGTTGCGAAAGCCGTGGCAACTCCGCTGGGTTGTGTAGCAGGATCTGCATTTGTAGTGAAGAATATAAATAATTATCTCGGTGTTGACATATGAAAAAGTTTAGACAGTGTACTGAGAGACGAACTTCTTAACATTCCATGGATTCACCGTGCGGGTGCCGCGGGTCCATCGTGTGGCAGAGAGAGAAATCTCGAATAGACCCCAAGACTTGTGACTCGGGCGTAGGTTTAAAAGGGGCCCCTTATATTGACGTACGTCAACACTCACCTTCACTACTCGTATTTCTCTCCCTGCCCAGCCAAATCCGATATGATCCTACTAGTGCAGCTTTAGATACTCGTTCTAGTATAGAACTTACTGCACTTCTGGACAAGCCAAGGTCTTTAAGCAGGTTATAGAGAGATTTTGCTGGTATACCTCTCGCTCCTACTTCTACAGCGTATAAATTAACTACATAGCCATTTTTTGTTAATTCGTTTTAAAGGTCGTAATACAAATTTTGTTTCATCGCGTGGTCTTTAGGTATATTAGTTTCCCACGGTACGGTAAGTTCTACAAGGACTATGCGTTTCGTAGCCCTAGAAAAAAGGAAAATGTCCGGTCTGGATGACGAAACACCCACATCATCTGGGATTTTGTAGTGCTTTTCATACGTGTCCATTAAAATAGTCCAATCAGGTGCTGAACCCAGGATTGAGTAAGGGTTGTTCTTGGAGTTTGCAGTTGAGCCCTCTTTTACAAAGTCAATTTGTCTTTTGTTTATCGTCAATCCCTTTTGGGCTCTAGCTACCGAAAGGCTTCACGCATGATTTCAAGTACTCTGTCATGGCGCTGTGAGTAATGACCCCTATTAAGGAGCACCTTGCATCCCACCAATATGTACCTTGCTGTACATATCGCCTTACCACAAGTATAGCAACATTTTTCAGAGGCTTTTTTCCACCTTACCAAGTTACTCTGGTCAGGGAGGGTCATTTTGAAAGCGTTTAGATAACATTTTAATAAGGCAGGGGACCAGTCATATAGCAAGGAGCGCCACTTCAGAGCTAATGGGATACAAAACTCACATATGATTAACCACTCACTTTGCATTTCTAAATTCATTGCGTGCACTTTGTAACTATCGTTTTCGTCTTGTTGTAGAAAGGTTTTTACCATGTCTCGGTCTTCCCTTTTCTTTCTCACACCCAACCCAGCTGTATTTACTTGCGCACCTGCCATAAATTGTTTGTGGAATTGAAGTCTAGATTCAAGGTCCGAAGCGCTTTTGTCTTTTGGGAGAGATGCAAATAATTCGTCTTTCGACTTTCCCAAAACATGCGTTTTTGTAACTCTTAGGTGTTTGTAGAGTTCAGATGTTTTTTTTTAGTTTCAGGCCAAAACTATTGTGATCCCTAAAAAGAGTAGAGGGATCAGCCGGATGTGCCAATCCAAACCATGACTTCAATATCTTTATGATATTAGCATCTAGTTTTGCCAGGAGGGTTTTACCGATGTCATATACTAGGAGAGGCCAAGTGAGACGTGATGTGAGATAGTTGTCATATATCCATGCTTTTTTGATATTGCTGATAGGCTGTTGGTCTACCTTATTGAGGTCGTTCATGAAATTTCACAACAACTACCTCTAATGATGGTGTACGTCCTTTGTAGTCTATTTTTCTACCAATAAATTTGAAAGGCACTGCCTCTGCAATTGTGGCAACTCTTTGGCCACTTATGGAGAGTCCCGGATCGTAAGAAGTATATTTGGTATCTCGTCTACCCAAACATAAACAATGACATTTACTTGGTTTTGCCCTCATTCCCTCCGTCCATGTACAGATCTCATCAACATCATTCAACAATTCTTGACACTGTTTGGGATTGCGTGTAAGTATTGCAAGGTCGTCCGCAAAGGCTAAAATTGACTCAGTGTACTTATTGTTGATTTTAAACCGGTAGCCCCATTTCTTCTCACGGGATATTAATTTATCTACTAGAATATTTATAACTATATTAAATACTATTGGTGTAAAGCAGCACCCTTGGAATAGTCCTACATTATATTTAAGTGGTTTTGGGTATTCCTTGTTTACTGCTATAACGAATTTAAATGACAATAATATGAATTAATTATATCAATAATTACAGCAGGAAAGTTATACCATTTTAGGGCAAATATCATAAGTTCATGCTGCACGGAACCAAATGCGTTCTCGAGGTCTATCCAGCAGACTGTTATTTGCCTCTCATGTGTTCTGGTATATTTCAAACTTTCCGCTAGTAATGTATTGTGTTCCAGTCATCCAGAAATACCAGGCAAGAAGCCTTTCTGGTGATTGAGCCTGAAATACCTATTGCTACCCATAAATGTGGTCATATTTGTTTGCAAAATACTGAAAAAAAAATTAGAAATTGTATTGGTTAGGGCTATCGGTCTGGTGTCTTTTGGATGAGTTACTTCTTGCATTTTAGGAATGAGGACAAAAATTGCTCTTCCAAATGATTTTGGGATTTGCTTTCCTGACCAGATCTTACTGAATATATTTAAGATATGTTTACGAACTGATGGACACTTTTTATACACTATGTAGGGAATGCCATCAGGGCCTGGAGCTGATTTAGTAGTTTTCTTCTTAATTTGATAGTTTACTTCCTTTTCACTAGGTGGAGTGCTTTGAAAGTTTGTCAGAGGATCATTAGGTCTTTGGATGTTTGGTACTACGTACGAGCTCCCGCGTTTAGGCACTTCGTATGTTTATAATTTATAATAAACTACTTCTACGTAATAATTAGGCAAATACTTGTAGGTAGGCAGTATCTACATACTATCTGTTAGACTTGACTGGCACTGACTTCAAATAGAAAGGTAGCGCTTATAGTCCAGTAACTTTCTCGCCTGAAAGTATGGAGTAGTATGCGTTAAATCCGGTAGATCTGATTTTTTGCACACTTTTTATTATGTTGGCCTTATGATTAATCCAAGTTTGTAACCTCGAGCGTCGAACGCAACTTTGTCAAAAATCGAAAAAACCGCAAAAAAATCGTTTATTTTCAAATTTTGGCGATCATAACCCTAAACGACTAGTTTTTGTAAAACTTTCTTAAGGCGTTTATAAAGTAGACTAAATTTGCTACAATATGATACTAAAATTGTCTCTGTACACCCAATCGTTTCTGAGAATAAGTCTTTCAAAGTTTAAAATTTTTTTCGCACTTCCCAATTTTTTGCATTATTTTAACTCCTACCTGATGACCACTTTATGACACAGTTACTGCGGTTTTAAACCCCCGACCAAAAAAAGGGGTGTTATAAGTTTGACGTCGAAGTTTGTCTGCCTTTCAGACAGACAGACATACAGGTAATAAACGCCATAAGAAAGTTTTTTCAAAAACTAGTTGTTTGGTGTTATTACCGCCAAAATTTGCAAAATAAACGATTTTATCGCGGTTTTTTCGATTTTTGACAAAATTGCGTTCGACGCTCAAGTTCACAAACTTGGATTAATCATAAGGCCAACATCATAAACAAGTCTGCAAAAAATTAAATCTACCGTATTTAACGCATACCTACTGTGATGTATAAAGTTACTGGACTATTATAATTATTAATTATTGGGCATTTCACGCCACGCGGACCACCAAAAAAATATGAGGTCTTGAATTTTGTTTAATATTCTGGTCAGTTATACTTCTAGTTGACGTGGCGTGGGTGTGTTTTTTCGTGTGATGCTTTGCCGATAATGTTATACTAAAAATGAAATTATGAATTTTTGTATGCCTCTTATTTGTGTCAACTAATTATTTAAAAAAAATGTATCGTTTCATCTGTAGGTATTTACGTTTACTCAGTGTTGTAAGTTGTAACCGAGCAAAATTCGGTCAACCAGGTACTGTTCTGGAAGCAGCAACTTTGGCAATTTTGTAAAAAAAACATCCAAGCTTATTTATTTTATTTACATTCATTACTAGTGGCCGAAGGCAAAGCCAGATCGCAGTTCCAGATGCGTCTGTGTGTGTAGCAAAATTGGTTTACACGCTATCAAACTACTTGACCCATAGAATTGCTAGCGGTGAGGTATGCTGTGGTTCTACTTATTTTGGTTGTTGACAACGAAAGAACAAGACAACTATCTCGCTCTCGCTGGTTGTAGTTGTTAATATTCGCTCTCTGTCACACTAGTACTAGACATTTTAAGATTTTAATGGCGATGATGGGTATTTAGAAAATTTGCAAAAATAATTTTAAATGCAGTAATTTACGCATGGAATGGAATTTGGATTTATTTGTGTTACTTGAATTGAAAGCACAGGAAGGCATATTTGTTATTTAGAATGAATATAACGATCAAATTCAGTGATAGGTAAAAACGTCCGGGGTTCGCCGCTTTTTACAACCAACTACAACGGAAAGAGTGAGCTCACTCTTCCCAACAATAACATAATTCCGTGCGCCTGAGTTTGGGAGGGCGCATTGATTGATTTATGTTGATTTATTTGAATTATGATTTTCGGAACGGGCCACTACCTAAGCGCCTATTAGACTACGCGTTATTCAGCACTCGTTATGCAGACTGTCTTAGAGTCTTAACTTGTCAGCTCGCTATTACCTACACCAGTCTGAGAAACGCGCGCTCTAGGACTTTTAATATTACTTACTTCTTTTTCTTTACTGCACGCTATTATGGTATTTATTAATTTAAATTAAAAAAAAATATTTAAGCATTTAAGATAGGTATAATAACTAATAACAGCGATATCAAAATTAAAATTATGGCATTCGAACTCCGAATACCCAAAACGCAAAAATAGAAATTACCGCGAATACCAATGAACCAATCACGAACCAATAAAATGATATTTTTAGATTAGATGTCAATGTCAGTGTCATGTATTTGTCGGTCTAACAGTCTTGGTCTTATTACACTACTCGTTATTCAGACTGTAAGCCAGTAAGACTCGCCGAACCCGATCTTGCTGTCTAAATTCAGAGTCTAACAGTCTGACGCTTATTACACCACGCTACTTTGACTAAGACTGTCTGAATAATGAGTGGTGTAATAACGCCTTTAGTACGAGTATGATATACAAACAATCGTCAAAAACCAAAACAGAACTAAAAATGGTTTTCAGAATTGTTCTTCGTCACTTCTACGAAAAAAAATTGAGACAAACAATTTGTAAATTAACATTAATGAGTGCAAATGGGACTCCCGCACGAAGGGTTCCGTATCATTAGCAAATAAACGGCGAAAACCTCTTTAGCTTTATTTGAATTCCGTATACATTAATCATTGAAGTTTCCACAGACAGGCTGTTATCCAAAAAGTTCCACTAAAATTTTGATTTTAACGACGAGGTCGATAGCGTGTTTTAGTGGCGCCATCTAGTTTGTTTGGAACGGACTAATCGAGCTAGAAACGGTAAAAAATCAAGTTTGTTGTATGGGAGCCCCCGTTAAATATGTATGTTCAGTATTTTTTGTTATAGCGGCAATAGAAATACATCATCTGTGAAAATTTCAATTGTCTATAATATAATATTAATTATAATAATTTCAATTGTGACAGACGGACGGACGGACGGACAGCCAAGTCGCAGTAATAGGGTCCTGTTAATACCTTTTGGGGACGGAACCCTAAAACCTATACATTATTAGAATAAATATTTAAAATTACTATGTCAATAAATCAAAAATGTAATGTAAGTAATAAATAAAAGTCAAATAGCGATTATAAATCCTGTAGTTCAAATTAATTCATATCCTAAATGTCACATCACAGTATCCATGGCCAAGAATAAATTAAAAATACTTTTTACGCGGGTCGGAAATAGCGTTTGACTGACAATTTTTTTTTGCTATTTACTGTATAGGTATTTCGCTAAAAATTGATAAATATATGTAATAAATAAATAAATAAATAAATAAAAATTTCTTTATAATAAATAAATATTCATATGGGTGTTTACAGATGATAGGATACAGAAACAAAAAAAAAGTAAAACAATATATTTTGTATGTCAGAATTATAAATTGTTTTTTATAAAAGTAATGTTCAGTAATAACATGTCAATGTAAATACTAAAATATAACTAAAATAATAAACTAAAATAACAATAAAAATGTAAATACGTATAACCATTTCATGTCAAGTCATAAGTATACAAGATTTATCATTTAGGTACTCTTCAACACTGTAGTAAGCCTTCTTCACGAGATAATAAAATATTTAAGCTTGTTTTTGAAAGCGTGTTCTACATCTATGTCAAGCAAATACTTAGGTAGATGATTAAAGACAATAGGAGCCATACAAACAACACTACTGTTAAGCAGGGTAGTTTGGTTTGTTGGAATCACAGAAATCTAAATAACAAGTTAGTTAGATTTCTGTGGTTGGAATATTTACTTTATGTTTGTTCCTTTTACTTAGAACATTAAAATACAAATTTAAATTATTGCGCACAAACACCGCACATTCATAAATGTACATACATGGAAGCGTTAATATTTGTAAATTTTGAAAATGTGATTTACAGCTATCAGTTTGCTTAAGCTTGCATATAGCCCGGACACATTTTTTTTGTGCTTTGAAAGTTGCTTCTTTTTTTGTGCTATTTCCCCAGAATATTATGCCGTACCTGAGTGTCGACGAAACATATCCATTATAGGCCGTTAGTAGTGCTGCTTTGTTTACAGATTTGGAAAGCATGTAAAGACCGTTTGAATGCCGATTGAGTGCATTCACACACTATCCACATGCCCTTTCCATTTCAGCTGACAATCAATGTTGAGACTTAAAAACTTTGTAGTGTCAGTATTTTCAATTGTATGTCCTGAGTGAGATATGTCTAATTTCCCAAATGTATTAATTTTATTTCGAATTGTCATTATATGTGTTTTAGTCAAATTTATATGCAGATGATGTATGTATGTTGTGTTATAGTTTATGTGTACGTACTGTGATGAAAACAGTTATGATTTTGTGTATTTACGTAGTTTAAGGTTATTAGGTTCAATGTGGTAAGTACTTAGGAGTTGATGTCGCGATAAAAAAACATACATAAGTATTCTAAACACAGGGACACAACAACGAAGAGCAGTTGACTGTGTTATCTTTCTCGCTCTAGCATCCCGAGTTTATCCGAAAATTTCTTATCATTCAATTCACAGCCCACGAAAAATCTGTCTGAGGCGCGCCAAAAGAAGTTTTCATTTCAATAAGTTTTGGGGGCGCCCTTAGAACTGAAACTCTTTTTTTCATGAAACCCAAACACTTTTGGGGTGTGTATGGATAGGTCTTCGAAAATTATGTTCAGGTTTCTAATATTTTTTTATATATATACTGAATAATTAGCGCGAGAGACACTCCCAAAGTCGTAAAATGTATGCTTCTGTTTGTTTTTCTTTTCATCCAGCTAGGTGCGTTACAAACGCCTAGGTACCTATTAAATTTGAGTAGTTTTTAATCTTGATCAGGGTAATTATGGCTATTTAGAGGTAGATTAATATTGTACCTTGAATCCTTGGACCGGTCCTTTGCAGACGTAGTCCAAATCTGAACCATATGCTTTTAATAGAAAGAATAGCCCCGATTTCGCGCCGTAGCCCTGTAAACAATTTTGTTGTATTATAATCATTTTATATTAATAATATTATATCTTCCGCCAAACCGCACTAGGCCAGCGTGGTGATGGAGCGCAAACAATTTAGTCGGGGCTCTAAGGCGCGGGACAAACACAAGTGGCGTGTGGCGTGTGGCGCGGGCTGCGCCGCGCCCTCACGGACCAAATACTCACGGAGCGCGCCCTGTTATGGCGCCGTTCGCTTGGAAGCGGCGCTCGCGCCACGCCATCTCAGTATGTCTCGCGCCCCGCCACTTCTATACATTTTGTATGAATTATTATTAAGGGGGCGCCTAAAGCCAGAAAACGCAAAAAAGGACATTTTCGACGCCGCTCACTGAAGTTAAGAAACTAAAAACTATGACAAAAAAAATATTGACGTGTGGTTACAATCAAGAAGAAGCACAATAACCGAATAGAATTTTAAAAATAGATCAGAGTTTTTTACAATAAAAAAATAAAAATGACACCGAAAAAACCCGTTTTAATTCGAGTACTCGAAATTATCAGCGATGACCCCACATTATTTTTTCGTAATAAAATTCCTATTTGTACGTTCTAGTAAAGTAACCGAACACTTATGTTTTATTATGTTATTATATTTTTAAATTTATGTTTAGTTATTGAGTAATTAAATAAAATTTGGTCAAAAATGGACTCCTGATTAAATATTGATTTTTCCTCCAAACTGTGTCATGCTATTCTCGACTTTATGTACATCACATTAAGAAACGCGTCGCGCGGGTGAAATCTGTTTTTTTCCTGGCTTTAGGCGCACTCTTAAAGAAGTGACGCCGTGCTACACGCCACACGGCACACACCACACGCCACTTGTGTTTGTCCCGCGCCTAACATAGCCAGGCGCGTGCAAATAGGCAATATGTTCTGCAAAAAATACAATAAAACGGGTTTGAAGCAATTTGAAATTTCAATGTTATTTACAACTAAAAGATAGGGATTCTGAAAGCGAGAGATCATTTTGGATGGACTATCTACCTGCCCGGTGATCTAAATTGAGGGATTCATTTTGCCCCGCTACTCACGAGCCAGGTCTGCACCTCCTTGTAGGGGTATAATAGAAGAACTATGTGACAAGTTTTCAGCTTGCCTCAAATACCTATCCAAATTTTGCTACCAGCTCTAAGAATAAAATGTCTAGAAGGCTGTTGATGGTAATCGCTGATTCCAACAGTAGCGACGCCGGCGCTTTTTCAGTGCACAGTATACTTTGTGCTAGTACTTCAATATAAAGTGGTTAGTACAGTCCGCGAGGTATAAGCTGAGCTTTGCATTAGTGTGAGTGATCACATGCATACGCATCTATTACCAAAAGTACAGTCAGACAACAAACTCTTAAACAACAAGCTGACATTAACTATCCAGGATCAATATGGTCATTGCGAAAAGAAGTATCTCTTTTAGGATTCAAATGGTCAAGGACAGAGAATAACAGATTTTTTTTTATGGAAAAGCATGAGATCCGTCACCTACGTATAACTTATTTACTTAAAATTTCCGAATACCGTATTCAGGGCAGGCCTATCGTTTATACCGATGAAACATATATTGACACCACTCACACTTCATCAAAATCATATTCAGATGGCAGCACTTCTGGTTTGAAGAAACACCTTATTAAGAGAACATGGTCACAGCGTCCTGCGTCTGACTGTACTTTTGGTGATCACTCACACTAATGCAAAGCTCAGCTTATACCTCGCGGACTGTACCGCTTGTAATAAATAGTTTGTTATTCCGTTATTCGCTTGCTTGTACACAGCGTCGACATTAAGCGAGAATCGGTGCCCATAAATATTATTGTAAATTGTAACGGTGCCGGTGGAGTAACATTTTTTGCCAATGAGTTTTTAGTTAATTTATGTCAGATTAAAGAATTAATAGTAGGGTAGGTAATACGTACTGAGCCTCTGTGCGGGTAGGTTTCGAAAGGTTCCTTTTTTCCATAGCCGTTTTCTAAGGTCCAGGATTTAGTTTTGTATTCATGTTCCAGGTAGGGATATTCGTTGTGTAAGCTTGCAAAGAAAATATGAATTATTTATGTAGAGGTATGTACTTAGTACAGTATGGATAAAATTATTAATAAAAATTCACTAGGCTAGAGGTTCAATTGGTAGTGATTCTGCCCACTAAGCCGTAGGTAGTGAATCGATTTTCACCTAGGTTAGATTATAATGTGCTGAATTTTTGTTGTGTATCTGATTTCTTTATGCATCATAAGGTTGTTTTTAACATGACATACGTTAAATACAGTATTACACCTGATTCTTAGAAGAAGTACATTTTTCTAGTTAAAGGCTTTAATGTAGATAGATAGATAAAAAAACACTTTATTGTGACATAAAGAAATTAAAATATTACACAGAATTACTTATACCACAATGTAGTGTAAAAAAAGTAAAAAATATTAAATACATAATGTTGTGTCGGATCAACGGTATTCCACATTTGATTTCACTACAAGTTCTGTACCTGCCGGTGGAAACTCTCTTACGCACAGCGACTTTCTTGCATTATAATCTGCCACAGCCTGCCCATCCCTGGGCTTATGTTAGGGAAACACACATTGCCAGCATGTGTTCTTCCTTGCTCGACATTGAGGGAGGTTGAGATGGGGCTACAGAGGGGGTGCGTGGCTCAGGAACCTCTACGTGGTGCACCCTGGGCATCACACAACAACTTGCCTCGGTGGCATCTTGCTGTGTGATGGCAAATCCCGGCCGGCGCTGGGAACTTCCACACGCGCTCCTCACGCCCTTGAGCAGTGTGTGTAGAGGTTGGGGAGAGGGACTCGAAGACTTAGGAAGGTTACTCGGCTGATGTGTCGGCCAAGTAAAATTCCTAAGTGTGTGGAAGTGTGTGCAAGAGTGCTCAGTGGAAGGATAAGGGCTGCGTAGCGGCCAAATAGGTGAAACCGCGGCTATCCCTAGCCGCGGTGTTGAGGGCGGATCTCTCGCTGCCGATCATCATTGCTGAGAGGTGAGGTGAAATGTTTCTTGGCAGTGAGAGAACCTGTGAGTTGGAGGAACGAGCAATAGTGCTCCTCCACTAAGGCGGAAGCGGACACGGGGGCGAGCCCAGAGAGTCGACCCTCTGGGCTCGCAACTCGTCTCCGCCGGAAGGCCTGGGTCGTCGGACGTTTAGGGCCGTCCGGCACCCCACCTAGGGATAGGCCTTCGAGGAGGTAACGCGCCGCTGATTTACTGACACAGATTTAAATTTTTTTTATTTGACGTCTTTGGGTACAGACGCCCCCGCGAGGCGGGTCCGCAAGGGCGGTGGCAAGGGTCAGGGTCGTTGACGGGAGTGCGAAAAGTGACCCCGCGACCCAGACCCCTGGCCATGCAGAAGAAATCTGTGAGGGTTTTAGTCGGTAGGGGCACCATGTCTGTCGTCGCCATGGTGTCGAGCCCGACATACCTCACCATGACATGTCCCTGCGTGTTGGGGATACTTAAATGTATTTCCCCCACAAAAAAAAAAGTGGTACATCTTTACGGGTACACAGGTGAACGTTCTTACCTGCGCTAGGCGACTGACTAGTTATTCACATTGAAAACAAAAACTTTTTCAGTTGTATATAAGAAAAACATACTTTTGAGTTCTAAAAAGTTCTTCAGCGCCCAAAATGTTGAAGGTGTAACAGAGTCCTTCCTCAGTTAATATGGGAGAAAAGAGTTCTGTACAGTTTCGGATCAGAACACCTTTCCACGTGCATCCAAAAAATACCTCAGAAAACTTTGGGGACACCTGAAATTTCAGCATAATGTCGTTTTATACGTCTCGTAAATATACTATTCACATTTCGTTATTATCCGTTATTTTATTCTGAGGTCTTGTTAGTAATGCAATTCGCGTGAGTTATTGAATGGAACATTTTGTAACACATTACTCACAAAACTTTCTAAAGTGTTTACATAGTTCGCACTATTGACGATCCCTCGAATAGGGTTTATCCCGATAGGGTTTTAGATTAATTACTGTGTGATAATTAGAGGCAAAGGTAGGGTAGGTAGGTCTTTACTTATACTACTTACGGGTTATCACAGATTGTACGGGACGGGGACAACATTGTATAATATTAAAATTGTAGAATGTTTTTCCTAGATGGCACTACGTACTCACATATCGTATGTTATTGATGGTATCTAATCCAGAAGAATATTTGCGACCTTGCGGCGGGGCCATATGATCGTCACAGATCATAGATACATCTTCGAAAAGATGTCGTCTGAGAAAAAATGCACCAAGAATAAAGCTTTTAAGTATTTTAATTTTATTTTATTGTGAAAATGAGAAGTATTTTGGTTTCGATAAAATTCTAATGGGACGTATAGCAAAAAAGTAAGCAGTGTCTTCGAGTTTTTTATCAAAACAGCTATAATAAATTAATAACCTCCTCCTTTTTTGTAGTTGCTGAAAATAGCACTCTATGTGTAGCCTAGTAACGGTATTGCCACGGTAATGTTATCTGTATAGTACAAACTTCAAACAAACGGATGAAGCACGAGCTATGCCTCACGCGCCTCGATCTCGGTATGCGCTCGGTATGCAGACAGTCGCGACTGTGCCGCAGTGATAGACCAGGGCCTTCAAAAATGGTTAAAAATGAAAAAAAATACAGTAGGATGAAACCCATTAGAAAAGTAGGGGAATATGATAAAAATTAAAGGAAAAAAAATGGTTGTCTGTAAAGTCGGTTTACTGACGATAGTTGAACGTGACAACTTCAACTACGCCTTAGAGCGAGGTAACGCCGGCGGCGAGGTAACTGCGGTAACGTTACATGACGTCATGTTTTGCGGGCGTGCAGCCGGCTTCATCGAATTATAAGACGTTGTCACGTCAAAAATAAATTACGGTCGATCCGTGTTTGGTAAGTGGGAGGAGGTGAGTTTTAAGGGTAAAAATCGTTTATCTTGATTTCCGGTAAAAGTACCTACAGGTCCTGTGGAAAAAAGTTGAATCGCGAAGTTGTAGCTTCCCGAACTCGAATTGACTCGAATCGATCCTGGGTCTAGGACGCGGACGGTGTGTGGTTTTTTTAATAATACCCGCTCAATTTTTGCGCTAAAAATAAGTTCAAGTACAAATTTCATATGACGAGTAGGACATATTGTGCTGTTTTTGGTTGCTTTGTTGTTCAATAACGTCCAGCAATGATTTTGTGGAATATATTTCTAGGAAAAAACAGGAGGAAATATTCCGAACTTCATTGAAAACCAAACATATAAATTGTAAAGTAGCTCTCGGTATAGTATGACCAAGTAAATATTCCTTTTTCTCCACCTTGTCCATGTTTCCCTTATCAATTTTTCATTAAGCTTTATGTATATTAGAATGGGGATTTTTATACTTTAACTTTTCTTTTCATACTTTATAATGAGGGAGTTTCCGACGAGACAAAAATAGTTCCAACGGACGCACAGATGGCGATTGTTCGAGATGCAGATATATCTGTCTCTACCATATACTCTCAACAGTGTAATCCCTTTAGAGACCCTACCCGTTTTCAGGGAAAAAGTATAGTGTAAAAAGTGTCTTTTTTAATTTTAAAATATTGGGAATAAAATAGCTAATTAGGTTGATAATGTAATAAAAAACCGTTACTGATCACAATCCCTTTTCAGTAAAAATCTTTAGAACTCCCGAGGCAATAGACACCAACTAAGCCAAAGTAGAAGGAAAATTCAAAGATATAAATAGCAACACTGATACGACAATATTTTATCCACAGACTAAGTAGAGAGATACTCTCTCGGCTGAAGGAGTAGTATCCATAGCCAAGAATAAATTAAAAAAATATATATTTTGTCTTTCATCAGGTTTACGAATTTGTTTTGAAATTTTGATGTTTTGATGTAGTTTTCATTCGAATAAAATGCGTACATGGATAAAGTAGTTTATTATTTATTACTAGAAGTCGTGCTTTCGCAAATTGAGTGAATTGAGTCCCATTATGCCTAACGCTTTTGACAACAAACCAAAAGACCTACAAGCGCCCCCTATTATCGTTTTATTAAACCATATCTTTTTGTCTCGTCGGAAAACGGCTCATTATGGTCGCAAATTTATAAAACCGGTTTGTTATTCAAATATAAACATTGTTTTTAAATTAAATCTACAACTCAAAAAACAACATGCATTTTTAGTGAACATTTTACCTATTCAATTTACAGAGTATTTTATTTGTTTATATATAAATAGATTTACAATCACAAAACTAAATGGAAGGACCAAGTAGGTAAATGTAATTAAAATGCGGATTAAAACGGAGGCAGGCAGCCCTATCGCATGTTTAGGTACCGCGCGGTTGTAGGCATTTATTTCAAAGACTAGCTGAACCCGCTACTTCGTTCTCGTACGTTGATCTTGCGACCTTATTAGTACATTAGTAGTACTTACCTAAAAATATTTGGATGGGTGGCCATTACACAAACCGAGTGAATTTGTTTTTCCACACAAAAATATCAAACATACTCTTAGTAAGGTTGTGGAGTATCGAACATAGCCGCAGTGTTAAGTTTGTAGGATTTTTATAGGATATAAATATTACGAAGAGTGTGTAGCTGATGTGCGTGATCTGATACATACCTACTTATACATTTTTACAGGATGATAGCCTATGTAGGTGATTGACTTATTAGCCGATGTGATATTTTAGACTCTAAGCCATGTGTGTTTCAAATGTCAATCTAATTGGTAATGTCGCTCTGTCGTATATATTTGTTTCGTTAGGGCCCATGCATGCCTCAGAGATGATAGGTAGTATATCTTATATATAAAATTCTCGTGTCACAGTGTTTGTTTCCTTACTCCTCCGAAACGGCTTTACTGATTTTAACCAAATTTTACATGCATATTCTGTAGGTATGAGAATCGGCTACTAGCTATTTTTCATACCCCTAAGTGACAAGGGTTGTTCACTAAGGCAAAACAACGTTTGCGGGGTCAGCTAGTCTTATATATAAAATTCTCGTGTCACAGTGTTTGTTTCCTTACTCCTCCGAAACGGCTTTACTGATTTTTACCAAATTTTTTATGCATATTCAGTAGGTTTGAGAATCGGCTACTAGCTATTTTTCATACTCCTAAGTGTTAGGGGTTGTTCACCCCAAACATTTTCTTTTTAATTTTTGGTCAAGTTTTTTTGTTTTTATTTTTTTATAATGTGGCGTTAAAAAATACATACAACCCTAAATTTTTACCCTTTTATCACCAACCCCTGTTTTTTTATAGCCATTTTAGTAATTTAATCATTTGACAGTGAATTCCTAAACGACGGGACCGATTTGAATGTTTTTTTTTTGTGTGTATTCGAGGATGGTTTAAATTCACAAATAAGCCCGGCAGATGGCACTGCAGACAGTGTCTAGGTTATGTCCGAGCGAAGCCGGAACGGGCCGCTAGTGAGACTATAAACTATTTGTGTTTCAAATTCCAGCCAAATCATACCTTTACATAATATACATATAATACTTCGTAGTAAGATAACATTTTATTCAATTTTAGAAAAACAACGGTCTGCTTTGGTCACCGAAGCTTATTAAACACTAAATTTAGTACAGTATTTGGATTGAAATAATATCCGAAAGAACAAAAACTGACTTTAATTATTATCATTTCACGTCAACTAACTTCTAGTCAAGTAAAAAGTTCACTTGACTAATTTTTGAAGCCATAACTACTTCGTCCAGATACATAGATACTGGTGAACAATTCACACACAAAACTTTGGCTTTTTCCACAGCCTTTGTCCCAGCCATAGGTACTCAAACCGGAGTGGCGCGTCACAATGGCAAAAGACCTGACGGCATGACTTTTGTGCCTTGGAAGTTGGAAGTTGAGTCGGCCCCTAGTGTGAGACGCAGCTTGCGTCGATACTCTGGCACCATCACATCTTCCAGAGGTTCATAGTAGGGCCAGTGCAGCGGCTTATTTAGCTGAGCGTCTCAAACGGCGGAAATTTGCAACCCTCGGTAGTGGTTTTATATTTAAAACTTTTGGGGCTGAGACATCGTGCCTGTGGGGGCCAGGAGCTCACCTCATCGTTAAAACCCTTTCCGAGCGCTTGGCCGACGCAACGCGTTGTAACACTTTTTTTTCCGTAAATCGGAACGCGACTCTTTCGTCTGCTAGCGGACCAAAACGTCCCCTCCCTAGTTAATAATCGTTTGTTTGTTTAGTTTTTACCGCAACACTAGCTGGTTTTGTGAGCGGAAGGGAAGGGCGCGTCCATTTTGTTTTTCTTGTCACGGGCGGCGGTCTCGGACCGCCGCTCCGTTATTAATTAATTATTGTATATTGTGCTGAATGGCTTGATCGCTGGTGAGTTATGTGCCGTTATTTCGTTTGTTCGACCGTGGGTCGATCGAAGTTCGCCGCGGCGTTATGAAAACGTGGTTTATTGTTCTAGTGACGTGTCCCGAGACCGGCTTTCCGGGCTATCCGCGTCGTGCGCGTTGGGGCTTGTCTTCGCGTGAACAATCACCTCTCTAAAGGGTAAGTTCGAAGTGTAAAATGTACAGAGAGGCCGCATGCCAGGCGGATGTCTGACGGACACGTTGCTTATTTCGTTTGTTCTTTTGTAGGAGGTGTTGTGCTTGGGGGAACCGACCGGTTTTGTAGGCGTCCTGTTGTGGTGGTGTCTGGCGGTTTTGGCCGGGTTTCCTGCCCCGGGCTCCTCGTGCCTCGTGGCTGTGACAGCGCTCGCCTGAACCCGACAGGTTTTTCTTTGAAATACAGTGATGAAATGACAGTTAGTGAAATGGAGAGTGGTGGGGGCCTATTCGCCAGGCCAGGCCTTGGGCCGTAGTTGAGAAGTGTGATTCGGGGAGTGTCATGTAAGGTCAGACCGTGGTCGGTTAATGAAGGTCAGGTTTTTGACCGAGATAAATAAATTTCCATGTTTTATAACCTATACTTTTTCACCCGAGTTAACCCAGGTGTAAACGTTATTTTCCTAGAGGCTTACAGTAGTTAATTACCTTATAATTTTCCCGGGTCCACAGCTAGTGTCTAGTTAGTGTACTTTCGGTTATCACTCAAGTAAACACTATAAAGTTTAATTATGATAGACACAAGTCTAGAATCATGTGTGTGTGGTAGTGAAGCTGCGGCAGTTAAGGTGTCTGCCCAGAGTCAGGTGTGTGTGGTATTGAAGCTGAGGCAGTTAAGGTGTCTGCCCAGAGTCATGTGTGTGTGGTAGTGGAAACCGTGGCAGTTTAGGTGTCTGCCCGGGGTCCCTCTAACCTGATGTTTGCAGGTTGGCTTTCCTGAGCCTTCATATATATGTACTTCAGCTGGCATATTGTGCGCTTGAGGTGAACTTACTGTATTTACCCGTATGGAGTACTACTTAGATATTATTAATGTGATGTTATAAACCGTAAAGCATATGGAGTACTACTTAGATATTATTAATGTGATGTTACAAACCGTAAAGTATATGGAGTGTAATTAGCTAATAACGTTCTAATAATTATTGGTTCAACGGTTTACTCTTAGTGCGTTGAAACTGACTTTGTACTTGTAATTTGTAATTTTGTCACTTACCTTACTTAGTCTACTAGAATTATAGTTATAAATTCTATGGTCTTACACCATACTTATGAAGGCCTATTGGCCCTTTATTTTGGTTGATATTGTCAGTTCTCGGTAACAGTATAGGTTCCTGGCGGTAAGGAGGGGTTAATTTTTGCCCAATTACTTATCTAACCTAACCGTGGAGTTTTGCCTTGGCTGAACCCCTCTCTAACCTAGGGTGGTATTCGGAATTTACCCATCTTTACTAAGGGGCCCTGTACTGGGAATAACTAAATTTTAATTTAGAGGTTGTCGAGGAATTCCTCAAATTCCTTTTTTTGGTCTTTTGAAGGAACAGTAACTCAACGATCAACCCCTGGCCTTTTACCCTTTTTATTATTGATGTATACCTTTGTTTCCTATCAATAAACGCTTGAAAAAGTCTTAATTTTTTATTTTATATTTAAACTTTAACTTTTTTCCGGGAAGGTTTGGGAATTCAATTTTCACCAATTGAGTTCTCAACTCTTGACCCCCGGATAACCTTACAGCGTGACCAAAATGCTGGGGTGTATTTGGCCCAACGCATAAACATTGCCATTCAGCGTGGTACTGCCACCAGCATGCTGGGCACGCGTCCAACTGGTAGTGGGCTTAAACATCTTGTCATCCAGTTTTTGTTAATATTAAAAAACCGCCTCCCTCTTTCCCATATAATAAAAACGGGACCCTATTACTGGGATTTCGCTGTCCGTCCGTTCGTCCGTCCGTCTGTCACCAGAATGTATCTTAAGAACAGTGATAGCTAGACAGTTGTAATTTTCACAAATGATGTATTTATTTTGCCACTACAACAACAAATACTAAAAACAACATACAATACATTTTTAAGGGGGGCTCCCATAGAACAAATTTGATTTTTATACCGTTTCTCGCTCGATACTAATAATGGTGACAGGTAGACGCTTTAACTGTTCACACAATATTTCGTTTTATGTTATCTTTAAATAATTATTGATTAAGGAGGCTCCCATATAATAAAAGAAGTTTTCGCCATTTATTTGGTAATGGTACGGAACCCTTCGGGCGCGAGTCCCACTCGCACTTGCCCGGTTTTTTAATATCTAATTTAGAATTGATGTCACGTACCTAGGTTACTTACCAACGTGATTTTATTCGCTATAAAAAAAAAGTTTGACTTTGACATTAGAAAGGTATTGTCATATTATTACTTGACGGATGGCGGATTTGAGTGCGGTGTGTGTACCAGGGATGAGACTGACTCCGATAAGTCGGAACTTCCGATTACTACACCTTCGGTTCTGATTTCGGCTCCGAAATTTTTAAAGAGGAGGTTACAATCGGAGGTAAGGTGTATAGATATTGAAAATAATCCCTTATAGTAAATGGAAATACAAAATCGCAACTTCCTAAATCAATTGCTCGTCAATGTTTATCGTGTCCACGTGTTTGGCAAAAAAAACAATAAAAATGTCATTCCTGCCACCACTTCTAATAATCTTGCCTATGCCTCCGACTTCAAATCCGACTCCAATAAATCAAATTTTAAAACTCCGATTCCACCTTTGGTTCCGGCAAAATGACCTCCGTTACATTCCTGTTGTTTACAGTGTCACAGATTACTTCGAAGTTAGTATGTACCGAACTTATTATTACCGTTATTATTTAATTTCTGTGTAATTTCCAATCCACCTGACCAATAATTTTGATGGAACTATATAAAAAATGTGTTCTTTCTAACAAAATAAGAATTAACGAAATTGAACAACGCAAACATGAGTTACAACCAAATACACATTCTGACTTTCACCCCTTCCTGCAAGAAAACCGTGCAGAATTTGAGGATTAAAAGTAGACAGCTAGCATCTTAGCTTAGTATGAACTTCAATCATGTCAAGTTTAATTTTTTTTTTTTTTGACAATTCACACACACCACCCTTTGACCCCAAACTAAGCAAAGCTTGTAATATGGCGGCCAAATAGCTGATATAATACTTATATAGTTGTAAATACATACTCTTTATACATAGAAATACCCAGACACAGTGCAAACATTTGAATTCATCACACAAATATTTGCACTGGGTGGGAATCGAACCCACGACCCTCGGCTTCGCAGGCAGAGTCACTAACCACTAAGCCACGAGGCATTTAAATTGAATCAGTAGTTTCGGCGTGATGAGAGTTCCCTATACAGAAAGACAGACAGACAGACAGACAGACATGAAAGAAAAAAAATGCAGTTTCGCTATCAGTATCGACTATGGAGTGCCCCCAAAATATTTTTTTCAAAATATCTTCAATGTACAGAATTCGACACGCTACAGTATTTTTAGGGTTCCGTAAAACGTAAAAACGGAACCCTTATAGATTCGTCATGTCTGTCTGTCTGTCCGTCCGTATGTCACAGCCACTTTTTGCCGAAACTATGAGAACTACACTGTTGACACTTGGTAAGTAGATGTATTCTGTGAACCGCATTAAGATTTGTACAAAAAAATTAAAAAAAAAAGAAAAATTAGGGTTGCCCCCCATACTGAGAACTGAAACTCAAAAATTTTTTTTTCATCAAACCTACACGTGTGGGGTGTCTATCGATAGGTCTTCAAAAATGATGTTGAGGTTTCTACAATTATTTTCGTCTACACTGAATAACTTGCGCGAGAGAAACTTCCAAAGTGGTAAAATGTGTGTGTCCCCCTCTCTAACTTCTAAAGTAAGAGAATGAAAAATCTAAAAAAAATATATGATGTACATTACCATGTAAACTACCAACGAAAATTAGTTTGAACTCGATCTGATAAGTAGTTTTTTTTTAGTAGGTACGTCATAAATATACTATTATTGAAACTTCGATCAAAGTTACAACGAACTACAAGAACTATGTGTACTACGTATATTATGTTACTTGCTGCAGCGGAACCCTTCATGGGCGAGTCCAACTCGCACTTGGCTACTTTATTATTAGTAAGTATAGATAGATATAGATACGGCCGAGTTACAATACTGTATAGATAATATTACCGTGGTGTGACCAATACTCGTAGGTAGATATAATTAAATTTTCTTCTAATAACAAAACCCGACTTCAACTTAAAATCAAAGTCAGACACTCGACAAAATTTTACAATACTTGTGTTTTTTTTTTAAATTGCGATTAATGGTCATTATATGACAATATCCGAGCAAAGCCGGAATGGGGTGTTAAACTTTATCTAAGGGTGTTAATAATTTATAATTATTTTGATTTAAAAAACATCAAGACGAGTGTGTGCCTTAAGTGCTCATGTTCATTGCTTCTTCTTGCGACAGCGACGTGTGGTGGTGTGGTGTCTGGTGTTGCTGTCTTTCCACAAATATGGTCGAGGAGAGCGGTCATTTTCACATGTGTCGTACTCGTGAACGGGTGCTGCTCGTGTGGAGTTGGACTGCTCGTGACACACATCCTTCATAGAAGTTAAAGTGTAGGTCGAAGGTTTTATTCACAATGTTTTGTGTCGCTCATTTACAAATAAGAATTCATATAAAAAGTACGGTAAGTACCTAGTGTATGTAATGGCTAAAACATCAAACAAAAAAAAATCTTACGACTTAGGAAAATATTATGAAACCTTAGGTCTGACTTGCTTAGTTTTCATCTATACTAATATTATAAAGCTGAAGACTTTGTTTGTTTGAACGCAAGGATCTCTGGAATTACTGGTCCGAATTGCAAAGGTTCTTTCTTTGCAGGATAGTCCATTTATCGAGGAAGGCTATAGGCTATTTAACATTACGCTACTATCAACAGGAGCCGACCATGAATGAAAAATGTAACAAAAACGGGAAAAAATTTTGCTTATTGAGAGCTTTCGTTGCGTGACAGCAAATGTCATATTTTAAAGGGTGCATCATTAGAACCTAAAGTATCCGAATTTGTTCAAAGTTTGAATTGGTACGACCAATTTTCGATAGAAGGCGTAGCAACGCGCGCGCGTTCAGCTAGTATACATATATCTAAGTTATACGAAAAAAAAAGTTGTTACACGGCACTAAGAGAAAAGCCTATATATATTCAGCAGTAAAAATGGGTGTGGGTGATGATGATGTTAATAACAATTTTTACAAATATAATATATATGTATACTTACTCGTCCTCGGTTAAATTACCAAAAGTTGTGTTGCCATAATACAGGTGATAATACTTCGTGAAGTTAAATGCCCTTCGCATGGCCTTTGTTTCAAAGCAGACGCTCACAGCTGGATATGGTATCTGGAAATTAATAATTTGAATGCTCCGTTTTCAAAAGCATAAAATATTCCACAACACGTACTAGATGGCGGTAGTGGGTTATTAGTACTACATTTCCGCTACTAACATGTATTTATTTCATTTTGAGAGAAAACGCTTCCATAAATTTCACGGAAACAACAGGAGAGTTTACGAGTGATAGTGCCCTAAAGTGAATAATAGAGAGTGCGAGTTTTAGGAATGTCTACCTATCCTAATTTGTGAAACGTAAGTAATTATTAATTCTGGAACTCCTTAAAATTAAAAGGTTGTTTAAAAAAAAAAAAATATGGTATAGAGCAAGGGTCAGGAACAGGCGGACCGCGGACCGCGAAAGGTTGAGCCTCGGACCGCCAAATATTGTATCGCTCACCAAGTATCTTATACCTTTAAACGAGCAATTCTTGTACCTATATAAATATGTATATATATATATATAGAATCTGAATCTCGGAAACGGCTCGACGGATTCTCATGAAATTATGTATGCAGGGGATTTCGGGGACGATAAATCGATCTAACTAGGTCTTATTTAAAAAAAACGCATATTATGCGCGTTTTTAGACAATAATAACAACTGCAAGACCATACATACCTAGACAAAGCACATCTAGAAAACTCAATTACATAATTCAATATCTAGATAATAACATATTGCCAACTCACTTACATACAAATAATGATTTCATCACAAACCAAACCATCATTTACTGCGCAGCTTATACTGCAGTCGTATGCAACGGATGTAAAGTGAAGGAAATTACTTCTCTTTCTGGTAACAAACATGACTTCACTCCAGCATGGCAGAAACGGTTGCAGCACAAAATAGAAGAATTAAGAAAAAACATAGGACGCATGACGCAATATATAGCAGGTGTTAGAAGTACAAGACTAGCTCAAAATATTGAATACATCAAAAACAAATACAAAATCCACTCGCAATATGAAGAACCTAACTTAAGTGATAATGAATTTTTAGATAGCCTTAAACAAAGACTAAATGCAGCAACAAGCCGACTTCGCAGATACACTAAATGTACACTTAGAAAGCAACAAAATATACAATTTGACAAAAACGAGAAGCAATTTTATCGGAAAATAGACACACACACTCACAATACACCTAGAACTAACAGTTCAGTAACACCTTCACCCGAAAATATGCATTCCTTCTGGTCCGAAATTTGGGGAAATGAAATAGGTCATAATGAAAATGCTGAATGGATGCACTCAAGTTCACAGCAAGAAGGTTGCGATCAAATGCAGTATCAAAATATACCTGTTGATGTATTTATAGACGTCATACAAAATACTCATAATTGGAAATCACCCGGAACTGATAACATTCATAACTTTTGGTACAAAAAATTTACTAATTCACATCCAATTCTCCATACTCACATTTGTAAATTTATAGAAGAACCACACACAATGCCGCAGTACATTACACAAGGTATAACACACATGATAGCAAAAGACAACAACTTATCAGATCCAGCAAAGTATAGACCAATAACTTGTCTGCAAACCATTTACAAGATTCTGACAGCATGTATCTCGCGACTCATTGACACCCATCTAACCGAAAACAATTTATTAGCCGAGGAACAGAAAGGATGTAAAAAATTTAGTCAGGGGTGTAAAGAACAACTAATAATAGACTCAGTAGCAATGAAACACACACAGAAAAATAAAAAAGATCTTTTCACCATGTACATTGATTATCGAAAAGCATATGACTCTGTCCCTCACAGTTGGCTTATCCAAGTACTTCATCAACATAAAATACACCCCACATTAATCACATTTTTAGGAAATTCAATGAAACAATGGAGTACAAAGCTTTCCATCAGAAATAGCAGTGGTGTCACGATGACAGACAAAATAATAATCAAGCGCGGTATTTTCCAAGGTGACGCTTTCAGCCCGCGGTGGTTCTGTATGGCTCTGAACCCACTTTCTAAGTTATTGAATGAATCTGGAGCAGGGCTTGACATCAACAAAGGCAACATCACAAAAGTGATCACACATCTGATGTACATGGACGACATCAAACTGTACAGCAATAACTGCGAAACATTACACCAACTGGCAGATATAACTCAAAAATTCTCACAGGATATTAATATGCAGTTTGGAGTCGACAAATGTAAGACCTTCTCCATGCAAAATCAGTCCGTAGTATTACAACCATACACACTCAATACAAGGGAAGTTGTCGAACCGTTAGACGATATCAGTTTTTATAAATACCTGGGGTTCCAACAATCCAATCAAATAGCCGACAAACAAACTAAAACTGAAATAATACGCAAGTTTAAACATAGACTTAATTTAATTCTAAAATCACACCTAAATAGCCGAAATATTGTCAAAGCAATCAATACATTTGTTGTCCCGGTACTCACCTACACATTTGGAATTATAAACTGGTCTCAGACAGATCTCATCAAATTACAACGCACAATAAATACATCAATGACTGCTAATCGTAAACATCACCCGCGATCGTGCTTTCAAAGGTTAACACCGCCGAGATCAGAAGGCGGCAGAGGTATAATCGACATAGTAAATCTCCACAACAAGCAAATTTCAACTCTTCGAAGATTTTTTCATGACCGATCGGAAACTTCAACTCTACACCACGCAATAACCAACTGTGATAAAAGTGTACACCCTTGAACTTAGCAAGCAATAATCCACAACGGAACGAAGTTCTCACTGACCCTAAAGACAAAATGGCCACATGGAAGCAGAAGTCTCTCCATGGCAGGCATTACAACGACCTGCAGCAACCTCATGTCGACAAATTAGCGTCGAACGCTTGGCTGCAGAGAGGAGAGCTCTTCCCTGAGACTGAAGCATTCATGATGGCCATCCAAGATCAAGTAATAGACACACGCAACTATCAAAAACACATAATACACATACCAAATATTACAGATACGTGCCGTCGATGCTGTAGTAATTCAGAAACCATTCAGCATATTACTGGGGCATGCAAAGCTATAGTTCAAACGGACTACAAACACCGTCACGACCAAGTAGCAGCTATAATACACCAATTCTTAGCACACACTTATAAATTCATTAACGAAAAAGTCCCTTATTACAAATACACACCTCAACCAGTTTTAGAAGACAATAACTACAGAATTTACTGGGACCGCACCATTATTACTGATAAAACAGTACATTTTAACAGACCTGATATCACATTATTAGACAAAAAAAACAAAACTGCTTATTTAATTGATATTGCTGTTTGCAACACACATAACCTCCAAACTACATATACTGAAAAAATTGCAAAATACACAGACCTATCTATTGAAATTAAAACTCAGTGGCAAATAAACAGTACACGAACAATCCCAATAATACTTTCCACTACAGGAGTAATACCCATCACTTTACACACAAGCTTGGATACACTTAATGTCCCGGATTATATCTACAAACTACTCCAAAAAGCTGTCGTACTTAACACCTGCAGAATCGTTAGGAAGTTTTTATCTTTAGAAGCTTCATTTTAAAACTAAATTAGAAAAAGCACTTGGCTCCGGCCCGTGCAAATTTTACCTCCAAAGGAGAGAAACCAAGAAGGTTAGATGAATAATAATAATAAAAATTTATTGATTCAATCATTAATTTGGCTTAAAAAACATCAAAATACTTAATTACCTACTTGGAACAAATACTTAATATAAGTTAGTAGTCCATTAGCAGCCGTGCTAGGTTGGAGACCTGTGTTACGGCTGCTAAGATTCCCACCTCCGGCGCTCACTCAGTCACGTAAACCCTTTTGTCTACAGAATGTTACTTATTTTAAAGTAGTTATTAATTTTCATTTTTACTGTGGGTATTTTTGGCTTAAGTTGATAGAAACGTAGTTGTATTTTTTTTATTGTGGGTACTTTTGATTCAAGTTAATGATCTTGTTGTATGGTCCAAGTTAAGAGGGAGCGCCTTAGATGTTCACATTGGTCAATTTCATAGCATGTTAAAACAATTATTAGAATGTATGTTATTACAATATTATTAAAGTTACGTAATAGTTATTTCATAGCCAAATAGTACATAATTATTGATAAGCTTAAAAATATTTTATTTTGATGATTACATTTTAAATATTACAGTCGGTTTCGGTGCTACTAAATATTAATTTAAAAAAGAATAATACACGTTATTTCAATGAAAAACTGTCACATTAGACATTAGAATGTAAAGGTAAATTTCGCCGCGTGACGCGACAGCATAATTAGCTCAGACGGGAAGTCGGGCGCTCATAGCGGTCACGAATTAGTAGCTCCGGGTTCGAATCCAGACGGGTTCTCTTTTTTTTTCAATTCGTTTTTTTTTAAGAAAATATATTTCTTGGAGTCTTTTATCTGTAGGTATCTAAGTATATTTAGTATTTAAACCGAGCAAAGCTCGGTCACCCAGGTACTACATTTTAAAATGTAGATAAAGTACACTGTACCTTTATTAATTGTTACAATATTTTTTTGCCACGTTGAATCTAACTTCAACCTATAGCCAGATATTTTTTTTGGACCTCGTTAAAATTTTTGCCCAGCATCCGGACCGCACCTAAAACTACTTGCCGACCCCTGGTATAGAGGGTATCAAGACGAGTAGGACAAGTACCTAATGGTAAGTTGGTTAGTACAACTAGCGGCACGTAAGTCTAGCGCTGAGGGTACTGTGGAGGGCTGCGCTTGTTGACCGCCATACTAAACTCATGCGCAGCCACCCCTTCCACACTTCGCTCAACGATAGACTTATATGCCGCGACCTGTAACCATGATAAGAAACGTCTTACAAGAGGTCAAATTTTTACAGACGATATTGTTCGATTAGTATGAGTTGTGTGATAGTCTGAATTCTTGTTTTGAAACCGTTTGTAATCTATGATAAGCAGATTCGGATGATGAGTTGGCAATTTAATTCAGTGATTTATTAAGTGGCGTTGAATATTGAATACCAATAATATAGTATCCAAGTAGCCCCACCAGAATTGTTTTCAGGGAGGTCCATGTTTTTTCTTTGGTTTAGAGTGACGTCACGAGCAGGACATGTGCCTGATGGTAAATTTACAAGGTTTCAAATGTAATTCAAATTATTGACATTATCACTGCACTCCGCTCCTTACCCTGACATAAGTATCAGGTGATTCATCTCTAGCGCCCTGTTGGTAAAATCTCTGGAAACGTTACTCTTCTAACCGCAAATGTGTGGTACTTCACTAGGCGGACCATCGATATAAACCATTGGATGTTACCTAAGCACTATGAAATTGGTAATAAATTGCGTCTGTGTATGGCGTAAGTGGTTTACACACCACCAATCTACTTGACCCCTAGAATCGCAAGCGGCGAGATATGCTATGGTTTTATTTATTTTGGTTGTTGACAACGAACGAGTGATAGGTAAAAACGTCCGGCGTTCACCGCTTCCTGCAACCGAATAGAACGGAAATAGTGAGCTCACTCTTTCCAACGATGACAGAATTCCGTGCGGCTGGAGTTTAGGGGGCACATCCAATGGTTTATATCGATGAGGTGGATTATGTAAAGAGTCCAACTACTAGATACTAATATAAAGAAATACATTTTTCGCGTACAGTTTTTAAAGTAGTTGCAGCTGTAATTCTTCATACTTGTAGTATTACTGTATTAACTTAGTCTATTTCGCGACTTTATAAATAAAAAAGGTAAATTGTCCAACATAAAATAACTGAGTCAGTACCTACCTGCCAGATCGGTGTCGTATTCTCTGCGAAAGTCACAATCACCGGCTTTTCATTCCACTTATTCCAAACATTTCTTATAAGGCCGGAGCACATCACGAAACAGCATATGAACATAAATAGCCAGAAGACTCTACAAAAGAAGATAACGACATTATTTATTCAATTAATCTTTCTGGGCTTTGACGAATTATGCGAGCAATGATTTGTTGTTAGTTGTTAGCTTATATATATAATTAAATCTTATATATAAAATTCTCGTGTCACAGTGTTTGTTTCCTTACTCCTCCGAAACGGCTTTACTGATTTTTACCAAATTTTATATGCATATTCAGTAGGTCTGAGAATCGGCTACTAGCTATTTTTCATACCCCTAAGTATTAGGGGTTGTTCACCCTAAACATTTTTTTTTTAATCTTTGGTCAAATTTTTTTGATTTATTTTTTTATAATGTGGCGTTAAAAAATACATACAACCCTAAATTTTTACATTTTTACCACCAACCCCTGTTTTTTTATAGCCATTTTAGTAATTTAATCATTTGACAGTGAACTCCTAAACGACGGGACCGATTTGAATGTTTTTTTTTGTGTGTGGATTCGAGGATGGTTTAGATTCACAAATAAGCCCGGCAGATGGCGCTGCAGACAGTGTCTAGATTATGATCCGAGCGAAGCCGGAACGGGCCGCTAGTATTATATATATAATTAGGTACGCGAATGATTTAACTCGTTGCTCAGTAATTTCAGTGGAAACTTTACCCTTTAAATGGAAACACAGTGTTATAAAATAAAAATGTTGTGTTATAGAGTTCAATGCGTTCTACATTTGTAGTGACTATCATTCAGACTTTAAAAAAACTAACCGTTGCTTTACTTACTTTTCGACAGGAGTGCGTTCTTTTTCGCCGATGTACTTAAGGCCATGGAGATTAGTATTTGCGGTATAGTCAGTAAGATACTCCACTATGAAGTTGCGACTTATCTCATATTTCGTTGCTTGTCGCTTTAGAGATCCTAGTTTTCTCTCCAAGTCCGGGTAGGTATTTTGTGCATCGATTCTGGAAATGTAAGTGAGTATTTTTATGTTCGCCTTTAAACTTTAACAAAAAATTAAGCGAAACAAATTTATAAAATTTTACTTCAAGTGTCTTCTCATGGTGCTGAGTAGACTACGACTAAATAGTGTTCAAAGTTTAACCATCGAACTAGGTACGGTATAGATACGAGTATAATAACAAAAGTTACATAATTTCAGTCGGTTCCATTTCAGGAGACTCACTTAATTAATAAATTATAATTAATTAATTCTGAAAATGTATTTCTAATAGCACTAATGTGCGTAAAAATTTAACATCAGCAGCTATTTCAACCAACATTTCATGTGGTAATGCTGTCAGTAGTACACTTGGGAAAACCAACAGGTTATTAGAATGTCACGAATTGTTTTAGCCGAATTATTCACACTTTTTACACGTGTTTATAACTCAGACAAATATAATTATTCGAGTTAAATTATCTAATTGTCCAAGGTCCCAGAGCCGCCAGACGTCGCGTATTTTCTGATGAACGAAATGCGGACGATTGAATAGTGTTCGTATGTCCTAAGAACGCATGCATACTCGCTACTTGCTTAGACAACCAATTTTGAGATATCAGGTAATGAACGTACATAAAAAACTTACTTCACCCAAATTCTCCTAGTAGTAGAAGATACCGCTATACAACGACCATCACTGAGCTGGTCATTGGATGAAAAGTATTTTTTCATCCCACCAGCTCGGAAAGAGTACTTTTGCTCCTCGATATCAGGGCGCAAAAGTCGTTTTTACCCTCTAGAGGTTAAAGTAAATTTGAATTTAGAACATCGTGTGTACTGAGGTTTTGAATTCAAAACATAATTTAACCTATTTATTTCTACCTCCTTGGTGCCGAATTCATCATACATTTATTTTTAATTTGTTAAAAACTCATACTCGGAACCTCTTTGGTGTACTTTTTTCTAAATGCTTTGCGCGCAATTTTCTTTTCACGTATGGAGGATAGAGGTAAAGAATGTTATTTCAAATGGCAAAACATTTTGAAATGCTATTAATGAATCAATTGTAATCGAATTGAAGTATGCCGAGTTAAATAATTAAATATTATTGACTACTAAAATAGTAACTAATAGATAATTTCAACTACTTGTGCAGTACAAAATAATGTAGTAAGTATAACATCAAATAAATAATTACTATTTTGAGAAAACATGTAGGTACAATATATTTTGAAGTCAAAACTTCTTTTGGCGCGCCAAAGACAGATTTTTCGTGGGCTGTCAATTTAATTCTAGCGTCACGCTCGGGAATGATAAGAAATCTTCGGGTAAACTCGGGACCATAGCCAATGGCCATCTAGAAATGCCTCAGCCTTTCCCATTGGCCATTTAAAAATGTGTCAGCATTTCTAGATGGCCATGCTCATAGCCACGCCCTCCGGTTTCACACGCGTAGTTTCCAAAGTAAAAATCAAATTCTGAGTTATAAGTTACCACTTCTATCGGCAGTGCCTATGACTGCCAATATTTTTCTTTCATGAATTCTGAATAGTAAGTTTATTAATTTCCTTTAAAATGTACCCTGATGCAAATTTAGCGCTACTATAATTTAATTGTTAAAACCATGGCTAAATAAACTGAAGTTTAAAACTTATAAAATTGAATACAAGTGAAAAACCGAAATACCATAATAATAAGTGATTCTAGCGACCAAGAAGTTTTTTAACGCCAACAGAATCGACTGAAACTGAAAATGCGCAAAGCGTTTAGTAATTTCCTCGCTAGGGGGGGATGAAAAATTACGTGTTACACTCGAGTGCAAAGATTTTTCACCTTGTGCCCTTTTGATTCCCTTGCTACGCTCAGGATTCTAATTTTTGAATCCCTCGCTACGCTCGTGATTCAACTTTAGAATCCTTCGCTTGCTCGGTCATCAAAATTGAGCACGCGGTTAAAAAGTCACTTTGCACTCTTGTACAACAAATAACTATTATTATTATTGGAAGCTCCCGCATGATCTTCAAAATTGACTGGTTCCGACTTCCACAAGTAATCTTTTACGGAATTCCCATCTCTATAAGCGACAAGGTTAAAAATTTAGGCATAATCATAGATAGGTATAGGCAATTTTCGTGGGGCCCTCAAATGGGGGAAGTAAGTCGAAAAATTTTCAATTCTGCGGCGTCTCTCAGAAGACTTCTTAGAGTAAGTTTCTTCCAATCACTACCAAGACTGCTCTTGTAAAATTTCTTCTTTTTCCAATATTGGACTACGCAGACGTGTGCTATCTGGATTTAACTGAAGAGCAGTTAGACAAACTTACCATTTTTTTCATCCGGTTTATATTTGGTCTGATTCTTCTGGTTTAACTGATTTATTTAATGACATAATCCTAACCGGAGAAACACCTAGTCAATGGGGAGAATCAAATATAATTCTACTGTATAAGAAAGGCGACCCACACAATATTGCAAACTATAGACCGATAAGCTTACTACCCAGTATCTATAAGCTTTTCTCCAGCATAATAAATCAGAAGATAAGTAGCGCAATAGAATCAAATCAACCGATAGAGCAAGCTGGTTTTCGAAAAGGATATTCTACTATCGACCATATTCATACTCTAGAAATAATAATAGAGAAATACCAAGAGATGAGAAGACCACTCTACATCGTCTTTATCGACTACCAAAAAGCTTTCGATACAATATCGCACGAAAGTGTATGGACAGCTTTGAAAACGCAAAAAGTAGAAAACAAATTATTGACTGTAATCAAAAGCATTTACAGTAACACAAAAAGCAGGGTCCAACTAGAAACGACCGGTCCTTGGTTCCCAGTAAGAAGGGGTGTTAGACAAGGTGACCCATTATCGCCGAATCTATTCATAGCAGTGCTGGAACAGATTATAAAACAGCTAGAATGAAAAACAAAAGGCATATCTATCAATAAAACCTATTTAAGTCACCTGCGTTTTGCGGACGACTTGGTTTTGCTATCTGAATCTAGCAAGGAGATACAAGAAATGATACTATCTATTAATGACGCCAGCAAACAAGTAGGTCTAGAAATGAACCTTACAAAAACGAAAGTAATGACAAATAGCACCAGAAAAGCAATAACAGTCGAAAACATTCCTCTAGAATACACTGAGCAGTATGTATACCTTGGCAAACAAATTGGACTTGATATAAAAAATAACGAGCTAGACATTGAACGCAGGGTACAATTAACCTGGAATAAGTATTGGAGTTTAAGAGAGATATTCAAGAGCACTCTACCAATATATATAAAAACAAAAATATTTAACTCATGTCTTCTACCATGCTTGACCTATGCTTGTCAGACGTGAAAATTTACCTACAAGGCTAATAGAAAAATAATAACATGCCAAAGAGGTCTGGAACGTAGTATGCTGAATATACGAAAAATCCAAAAAATCCGTCACATCGATATACGCAAGTATACGAAAACAACTGATGCATGCACTTATGCTAAATCCCTAAAGTGGAAATGGGCTGGTCACGTGGCGCGTCTTCAAGACATGAGGTGGACATATAGAGCGACAAAATGGAACGGACCTCACGGCACGCGTAGACAGGGTCGACCCAGAGCAAGATGGGAAGACGACATAAAACAAATAGCTGGACCAAACTGGCTACATATAGCAAAATGTAGAGACGATTGGCACACCTTGGAGGAGGCCTTTACCTGTAGAGGGGTTCTTGCGGAAAATCAAAAATAAGTATTTTTTAAGTAAACTTTAAATTATAATCTTTTACAATAGTGTAATAAAATATAAAACAACTAGGTACCTACTAACCCTTACTATTCTCAAATTCATTATAAATGTAACGTGTACTAACCCTAGAATAAGCTTAGGATAATTAAAAGATAAATAAGTTTACTGTTATAGGTATCCATTGTTAATTTTAAGCAAGAAATAAAAGGCTTTTTATTTTATTTTATTTATTTATTATATTTGGTCTACGCAAATACGACCATTTTCGTCAAAAGCTCAGATGTTTACCAATTTGCCTTCGCCGTAATCCTCACATTATGTTTGTCTTTTTTTATAAAATTCTCTTTAACCCCACCACACCTTTGTACGTAAAGGAGCGGTTTAACTTTATACAACCGAAATCCTGTCCCTTCCCCTTCCGACAAAATTATCTGAAGAAGACTGATCACCTGAATAAAAAAATATACCTACTCCAATGAAGAACATTTAGAACATTAACGACACTCTACGTGTAATGTTTTAATTGTAATAACATTGCGGTGATACCTATTATCGAATGGAAGTCATAAGAAAAAAGAAGAAGAAGACGAATACATTGTTTGCATAGGAATTTTCATAATATACGAGTACAGCCATGATGTTAATATTTATCCGAATAAATACATTATTTGTCGCAAACATCTTGACATTATTTGAGTTTAATGAATACTTTAGGAAATATCCGTAGTTTTAAAACAACTCTGCAACAGAATAATATTCCACTTTATTGTGTTCACGTGGTCCAGTAATGTTTCTTAGCTTTGTCTTCCAGATGATGGTCCCCGAGGTGATGTAGGTAGGTACAGAGGCGGAACCGCGGCCATCTCTATCCGCGGTCGTGAGGGGAAGCTTTCGCTCTCGACTATCTTGGCCAAGATGCTGAACAGTGATAGGCCGTGTGAGTTGGAGGAGCGAGAGCACGCCATGGCCTCTCTCTCATCCAATGAGGCGAAAGTGGATACAGGAGCGATCCTAGAGGTGCACTTGACTCGGATCCTGTTTCCACTGGAGGGTTTGGGGTGTCGGACGTTTAGGGCGGTCCGACACCGCACCTAGGGATATGATTTCCCGAGGATGTGACGCGTCGCTGGTTTCTGACGGGTCACCTGAACCAAATACTGTGGTTTGGACGCCTTCCACAAGGTGATCTCGCAAAAAGCGACGGCAATGGCTGAGTCGCGGTCGACTGCGATAGCGGTCCCAAGACTCTGCTGCCAACCAACGGCTGGAGAAACTTGCCGGGGTTTTTTGTCGGTAGGGTTACCATATTCGTCCGTAACGTCGATCCCGACATATCCCACTATGTCAATGTGTGACCGTGCGTAATTGTTCGCCCACATAAAAAATGCGTATAATTTTCAACTACTTATCTAATAAAAGATCACGGCGAATAGAAAGTAGATGGCTGTCGGCCGCCGCTTGCTCTACGAGATATCATTTGCTTCCTTCCAGAGGACTTCCCGCATTGACGAGGCGGGGGTCCAGTAGTAGCCGTGGCCTGGTCAGTCACAGCGAAGCTAAGAGAAACCCGCAGTAGGACTGCTCACCAGGGCTATGGGCTCCTAGCCTTGCGGTCCAAGCGGTCAGGTGAGAGTTGCGCGGCGCAGACGGTGCCGGCGTGACTGTGACGTACCGTGATGCTTGGTGGTAGGCACTGTGGCTGTAGAGGGGAGACCTTGGCTAGAGAAGAATACCAGTATTACGGTGTGCTGTTCTCCCTGCCCACTGCAGTATGATGGCGGATGCGGTGGGGCTGTAGGGGAAGATTAGTGCCGGTATATCGGTGAGCTGCTGTCCCCGTCTTCTTCATCTGGATGGTGATAGGTGATGAGATCGAGCATTTGGCCCGCTGCGGGAGACCAAAGGTGTCCAGACGTGAGGACGTCTAGCTCCCACGGTTGGTCACCGGTGATCACGGCGTGCATTTTTCCGCGGCGGGTTCGCAAAAGAGAGCATTCATGTGTTCGCGCCGTGTGTGGCAAAGGTGAAATACTCGGAGGTTTTAGTTGGTAGGGCACCACTCATGGTGTTGAATCCGACACAAATCGAACATTCCCATAAAGCAGTTCCCTAAGTATGTTTTGCATTTGCTTTTTAATTTCAAAATTGTAATACAATTTCCCGTTAAGGACTACGTTTACTGTAATTATTATTAAAACACAGGGGCAATCATTTAAGCACCAAGGAATCGATTCACGCCGAGACTGATTTTCATAGAACAACTTGATATATGTTGCGCTATCAAGAGTATCAGGTTACAGAGAGATCACCAATTTGTTCTTCTATCGCAAGAAAAGAAAACTAGACATAATGCTTTAAAATACCTGTACGTACTAAGTATACTAGTATACTAAGTATATTGACTGGCCTCGTGGCTTAGTTGGTAGTAGCTCTGCCTGCCGAAGCCGAGGGTCGTGGGTTCGATTCCCACCCAGTGCAAATATTTGTGTGATGAACTCAAATGTTTGCACTGTGTCTGGGTGTTTCTATGTATAATAAGTATGAATTTAAAACTATATTAAGTATTATATCAGCTATCTGGCCGCCATCGTACAAGCTTTGCTTAGTTTGGGGTCAGATGGTGTTGTGTGTGAATTGTCCACAAAAATATTATTATTTATTATTATATACACATTTTCGTAGATCCCTGTACTTTTACCTAGCGGTCCTTTATTGTTTTTCTATTGTTCTCTAACTGATCATAGCTTTTTAAAGCAATGGATAGGGACTTTCCTCAATTAGACGCGGGTGAAACCGCGGGGCACAGCTAGTCTTGTATATAATTACTTTCTTACCTGTCCTTGATTGGTACGTTGTATGTGTTTATGTATTTATAACACATTTGCTCGTAAAGGGTCTCCTATTGCACCAATTTCTGTATCGTAATGTATCTCATTACGTACTTGTGCGGTAATGTATAATGTAAAACGCACGGTTTCAAAATGCCCTGCCTAAAACGAACGGTACCCATTTGAATCTTATTATAGAGTTTTTATGTCAGAAAAGTGGTCAACATTTTATGAATAAAATTAACTTTGAGAGCTAAAATGTAATAAAAAATTATTTCGTTCGTAAATTTAATTAATTTTGACCATAAATTACAACAATTTATCTATAACAAAGCACAAACATATTATTTTACTTTATTACCAATGGCATACTCCAGCCAGAATTCTGTGCCGTTGCTTAAAAAACAAGACACCGATCCGCGCGCATTGATTATCTGTGAACAAGTCAATATTATTCTGCGCCCTTTTTTTTCGCTGTATTGTTTTTATTTGAAAATGTCGTCAGAGTTTTATTTATTTCCTCGCAAATATGTTATAAAACGTCGTATGACATACGTGCGCTTTGATAATTACAGCAGAGGCGTTATTGCTAGCTCGAGCCGAAGGCGAGAGCTATAATTAGCAGAGGCTGTAATTATCAACTTAGCGCACTTACTTATATTATATATTCTATGCTTATATCATAATGTACTATTATTTAAGAGTGCGCCTAAAGCCAGGAAAAAATCAGATTTCACCCGCGCGACGCGTTTCTTAATGTGATGTACATAAAGTCGAGAATAGCATGACACAGTTTGGAGGAAAAATCAATATTTAATCAGGAGTCCATTTTTGACCAAGTTTTATTTAATTACTCAATAACTCAACATAAATTTTAAAAGGTGTTCGGTTACTTTACTAGAACGTACAAATAGGAATTTTATTACCAAAAAATAATGTGGGGTCATCGCTGATAATTTTGAGTACTCGAATTAAAACGGGTTTTTTCGGTGTCATTTTTATTTTTTTATAGTAAAAAACTCTGATCTATTTTTAAAATTCTATTCGGTTATTGTGCTTCTTCTTGATTGTACCCACACGTCAATATTTTTTTTGTCATAGTTTTTAGTTTCTTAACTTCAGTGAGCGGCGTCGAAAATGTCCTTTTTTCGTTTTCTGGCTTTAGGCGCCCCTTAACTTAGACTTTCAGCTTATAATGTAGTAATGTTTTAGTACATACTTTATTTTGTCTATCTTATTTCGGTCTTTGTAGTGTTTTTCTTATTTGATTTTTTTTAGTCGGGTTTAATTATTTTTTAATTTATTTTAAAAATATTATTTTATTTGTGTATTTACACTAAGTAGCGCTTGCTTTAAAGACATGAAAACTTTAGTGAGCCCAACTTGAGCGCCATAAAAATCGCTCTCCCAGGTTTTACTGTCAAAAAACTAGAGCGGTATCATCAGGAAATGAGAAAACCTACCAATTTTCTAGTTTAGTTGTAAGGTGTTTTCGACGATCGATTTAGTGAAGGTCTATAACGACAGACCGATTTATAAGCATTTTTTAATAATATTTTTATACTATATATTTTTTTATTTATAATACAATTTTGGCGCATCAGAGGTAATCTTCTTAGGTTACTATATTTCAAAATTAGCACCAAACCTACAGCTGTCAAGGTCCGGGCTCTCAGGGACTATCCAGCTCCAAAACCGTCTGACAGCTTACGATATTCTTGTGTAGATATGATGAATTTTTAACGTTGTTTTTGCCCAATGCAGCACAAATTGCCCTTCTTAATGCTCTTCTGAGTAGTTCTGTCAAAACTTCACATCCTATCGACGTTACTGGAGACGTTCCTAAGTGCATGATGCAGTGTAAAGTTCGTTTTTTTTTTTCAGGGAGCACATATTAACTTATCTGTATGGCAACCCTAAACTTGTTCTTGTTACTGATCCCTTCGAACTAGCTCTAGATACAGTTTTATAGCTGTACACGAACAAAGCAAGGCCACTTCTCGCATTTTTCTTGTGAAAACTCAACTCAACTCAAGAGACGACGGGCCGAAAATCAGCGGAGCGTCACCTCCTCGAAGGCTTATCCCTAGGCGGGGTGCCAGACGGTCCTAAACGTCCAACGCCCCAGGCCCTCCTTTGGAGATGGGATGCGAGTCCGGAGTAGATGATCTCCAGGCTCGCCCCCATTCCGCTTCTGCCTCATTAGAGGAACGCTCCTGCTCGTTCTTTTAACTCACACGACCTCTCACTGTCGAGCATCACGGCAAAGATGGTCGACAGTGAGAGGTCCGCCTTAATCACCGCGGCTACGGATAGCTGCGGTTCTGCCTCTATGGCCGCATGGCGGCCCTTGTCTTTCCACTGAGCACTCTGATATTAGAGTGGTCGTGGAGGACCCTCATCTGGAAGACTTAGGAATTTTACTTGGTCGATTTATTTGCAGAGTAACCTTCCGAAGTCTTCCAGTCTTCCAGAAGCTCCCAACCTCTACATATACTGCTCAAGGCCCGTAAGCCACTTGGGTCCCATGAATATAATCCCATTGGATTAAGATATAATTTTATATCTTTTTGGTTCCTGTATTGAATGGGATTTAAGTTTCCTAGCGCGTTTTTAGACATGCGTGTAGTAACTTCAATCCTATCGGCATGCAAAGGCCGAGTATGGAGAAGCGACACTCAGGGCTGACCGCAGAGCTTCTGGCGGGAGCCCACCCGGAGTCAAAAAGTGCACCATATTTCTTAGGCGTACCGTCTGCTTTTCTCAATATGTGCCGCGCTCGACTCGACATAAAATATATCTTTTTATCCCATGGGAATCAAGAGACGTAAAAATATATATTATGATCCCATGAGATCACATAGGCGAAAACATTGTCCAGTAACACCATAGGATTATATCCATGGGAGCTAAGTGGCGGGAGGGGCTCAAGGGGGTGAGGAGCGCGTGTAGAAGTTCCCAGCCCCTGCCGGGATTCACCATCATACAACAAGATGCCACCCAGGCAAATTGTTGTGTGATACCCAGGGAGGTTTCTGAGGTTCCCGAGTTCCACGTGGAGGTTCCCGAACCACGCACCCCGCGTCATTATATCTAACCAAATTTGTTTTAAATCTGAGTTGGTATGACCAATTTTCGATATGTGGTGTAGCAACGCGTGCAGGGTGCAGCTAGTGCATTGATAAAGTAAATAATAAAAATAAATAAAATAAATTTATTTCAATCAAATAGATCTTAACTATACAATATTTTCTTACTTCTATAAACAGGTTGGGGGTATAAAGGGCTCCCAATAACAGATTTTCTAAAAAAAACGAAAGATCTTGAAAAAAAAGGAACCATCTGGATTCGAACCCGAATCTGTTAGATTCGGGACTGTTCTACTTGCTACATCGATTTATCGAAACTTCCTACATACTACATTTCATGAAAATCGTTCGAGCTGTTTTCTAGATTCAGATTATAATACAAGAATTTGCTACACACCTGCTGTCGAAAATTGGTCGTACCAATTCAAAAACCTTCTTTGGCTCATGCACAACTATACTAAAGATCATGATCAAATTAATAGTTTTACAGTTCTATAAAGGACATTCAGACAAACGTTCATTTTTACATATGTCTAGAAGTAGCTAACAATATGGTAACTTGAGATTGTCTCCATTTGATATGCTGGATATCTCTACCATAGTCGATCATAGTACTACTAACTTTACCTTTTCCTGCATTGTGAGCATTGGGTCTGGAAATGAATTAACACGTCTATATTGAAGTGAATTCAATCCCTGTTCTATGGTGGCTACGCAACCGAGTCTGCGTCCCTTATATTTGGGCTCCGGATAATGGACTGAAAATTCCTACGCATATTGGGTGCACCAATTTTCGCGGACCGGGGATAACATTATGTCAAAAACCGGTTCCTGGCGTCACTCGCGTTTCATTTTAAACACCTTCTAGCACTCGTCGTCTCATTGCTTATTTTTCGAGCTTGCGTCGCACTGTCTAAACTTACAGCATTTGAACGGCCACGATGTAGAATTTCCATAACAAAATGAAGCTGTTGGATGACATGACAATCTCATGAGATGTCACTCCCAAATAGATTGTGGAGATGTCGAATGTCAACATGAATGAGACGCAGTGTAGCATAACAAAAGTGCGCGAATAAATAAAACATTGAGTATTTAAATTTTCAAATATGTATTTATTCACTTCAACAGTTTAATTATTTAAGTTTGTTGTCGCAATTCTCACTTTTAAATATTATTCCAGTATACATGTATTTTAGAATTAATTCATAATGGCCCAATTTCTTTCGTCGATCTTCTAATTCGTACGGATATAGTTAGGTATACCAAATTCTGTAAAATAAAAATATATTTATTTACAGGGTCACCAAAGACGTAAATAAGTGTTTATAAGATACGACTTCAAATATTAATAAATATCTACTGAACCGTTTTAGATGAAATTTATTATCCTACCTCAGAGTGAAGAAATATAGTATCTCAGCGATACTAAGTATGGATACGCCCAGGAAAAGTCCAAGCAAGCCGCCGCAATGGGCCAGGAATTCTGTTAAGCCATAAAACTGCACCGAGCGCCGCGACGCAACAAACTGTGCCTCCTTGAAAAATATCATCACGCGGGATAAGAACCGGCTGGAAAGACAAGAAGAGTTATTGTAGTTACGTTATTAAGTTATTATCATCACAGCGCCAAAGTGTATTACCACTGGATTTAATCGCGTAATGTAAACTGCTTGACTGAAAAGAACTTAGTCAAGATCAAATAACGCAGATAGTTGGTGAATTGGTTGATAGTTGTCAGTGGATACGTGTCTTTCCTTCTTCGTCTTATCTGCTTTTCCCAATTTATCCGGGGTCGGGAGTGGGCCTTCCAGTAGCTCGGCGCTAGGACCATCGGCTCTCGGTTACTGAATGGGTCAAGCTCCTCACATCTTTGGCTACATTAGGTACGCTACCACGTAGCCAGGGATAGGGACTACACCTGCCTCTGGGTTTATTTAGATTGTTCATACAATTCTGGACAACATGGCGTCCTATCTCATTGTAAGTATGAACATGTCAATGGAATGGAAACGATTGGCAAAAATATGCATACTTTTAAAACAACAAACAAATTCAGGCTTGCGATTTAAGCATCAGCCTTAAATTCTTTCAGTTTGTCGTAAAAATGTGATACAACTGGAAAGGTACGTTTTCCTGTTAGTACACTTTAATTTCATCCGGCAGAGTTGAGCTTAAATTTACAAACATGTTTTCCAATATCTTCATCATCTGCCGAAAATACACTCTATTAATTCGTGTCTTGTAATCGTAACCTTCTTCATTACTGCGAGTTTTCCCGCGTAGTTTCCGTTCCCTTTATTTTCTCAGGATAGAAAATAGCCTACTATGTGTTATTCCAGACTACAATCTAAAACTACATATATATTCCAAATTTCAACTCGATCCGTTCAGCAGTTCCGGCGTGTTAAGCAACAAATATCTAAATTTGGGCATTTCTGATGTTGTTAGGATTTATTCGAACTTTTTTTTTATTAAAAACTAGCATGGCCCCGTGGTTTTACCCGCGTAGTTCCTGTTCTCGTTATTTTTCACATGGGATAAAAATAGCCTATGTGTTCTTCCAGACTGTAAACTAATGGCGTTCCAAATTTGAGCCCAATCCGTTCACACCTACATTACGGCGTGATTGCAACAACAAATATCTAAACTTATCTAATGTGGGATTTATCTAATAGATATCTGCGGTTAAAGAATTAGGTACACTTGAATCGGCATCGGCGGTGCTCACTATTTTCGTAAATTTTGTGCTATCATAAAATATAATATTGGTGCGTTTTACAGTTTTATAAAAGAGCTCTACTTGTTTGTTTGCAAGCGCGGATCCATTCCTGATTCTTGATCGGATTACAAAGAACACATGTACTTATCGCACAGTTTTGTAACGTGACTACGACTATGTGACCCCCCATGTTTGATCCGCCCTTGACTGTATGTGTAAAGTATAACGATGTGAACTGTAAAAAAATTTACTCACTCTTCGTCAAATACATTCTCTAGTCCGAAGGCCCTGAAGTTAGACCTCGGATCGTATTTAACCTGAGAGACTTTGGCCTCATATTTAATAGACGTACAGGACGGGAGACACTGGCATTTGGAGGCCAAACTGGGTACCTCGTCCTTATCCTGTTTCACTCCATTCACTTCGTCGAAATTTCTTTGGATCTCCATTCTTATTAATTCAGCTGGAAATAAGTTTTTACAGTGAAACAATAATAAGAATTTTGCTTGTTTTCAAAGGTCTTAAATAGATTTCCGTTGGAAAAATAATTAAAAAATTGTTAAATTCTGTTTTCGGACGTATTTTCTACCCTCTGGGAAAACTATAAATAGTATATAGGTACTAATATATTATAAGTAACGTTAAAGCAGTTAAAGTACTTATAAAAAATTATAATACGAACGTAAGACGAACCGTATTTTAACTAGCCTTTAACGCGCCTTCAACGAATAAGATTCCTTGTAGCTCACAAAGCTCCAAAGACTCAATCAAACCGGGTTGAGCGAGTGTTTATGTAATTTTGTAATACCTATTCATTAATATTATATAAATCATATTAATCATTTATTATTCTCAATCTAAACCATAATATGATACCTTCTCAAGCAATGTATTCCCTCGTGCCTTCAAGTACAGAGCGATGTCGTCGTCGATGTCGTCTAGATGAGGTCGCATCAAAATAAACCGCATTGTCGCTTAACCTAAGGCGAGATAGCGATACGAATCAATCATGGACAAAAAATAACTAAGTACAAAATTCGTTCTTGGTCTACTAAGCTATCTGTCTTCGGTAAAAGAAAACAGACGATATCATTATACATAAAAGTAGTACTTACTAATTCAGTTAAATAGTACCTACTTACTAAGGAGGTAAGTAGGTAGTATTTACTTACCTTCAGCGTCTTGTAAGCACACTACACTACCAGCATTACAAACTTCCATGTCGGGCCCACCTGTGAAATGAACAATAAGTACAATGTATGACGTTATGAGACAAACGCACCCAAACTAGACAAGCTCACGTTGTCCTGGTATTATGAAGATTTTTTACAAAAAGGTCTAATCTGAGACTGAAATGACTGTACAAACTTAACGAAAACGTAATTTCGAAAAAAACTCACAACTTTCCTACTCCGGTTTCGATCCGTCGTTTCGTCCGTTTAAATGTTGTAAGCCTATTATTCTACTTAGAGTAGGCTGAGAACATATTTATAAACGTCAAACAATGTTCGATCGGACGAAACAAAGTAGAACCGGAATAGGAAAGTCGCGAGCTCATTTCGAAATTACGTTTTTCGTAGAAATAGAGTAGACGACCAGGACGTCTACTCTAATTCAACGAAAACGTAATTTCGAAAAAAACTCGCGATTTTCCAACTCCTATTCTACTTCGATCCATCGTTTAAATGATCTAAGCCTACTCTTATTAAAGTATGCTTAGAACATTTAAACGTCAAACAATGTTGTATCGGACGAAACGAAGTAGAACGAGAGTAGGAAAGGCGCGAGCTTTTTTTCGAAATTTCGTTTTCGTAGAAACAGAGTAGACGCCCTGATCACAAATATTTAGTTTAGGCTTACGCTAGCTACAAATATGGCAAATTTTTATAACTTATCAATGCAATTTTCATTTTTGGCGTCAATCGTTTTAACTTAAAGACGTAGTAGTAACAATTTTTTTATCTGTGCTGAGAGTAAAAAATTGAGATTAAATAATGAGGTTTTGTAATAAATCGGTAAAATAAATTTGTTTTGAAAATTACACTTTTCTAAAAAAGATGAAAATAATGTTTGCTTTTTTAATGAGGCTTTGTCAGAATAATTAGTGATAAATAGGTAAATCGTACTAATAATGTAAATGTCAATGTTTAGATGTTGGTTGCTCAATCACGTCGGAACTCCTGAACGGATCGGGCTGAAATTTGGAACACAATTACATAGATTATAAGTTAAAAAAACACATAGACTAATTATTTTCCCGGAGAAACAACGGGAAAGAGAACTACGCGGGTAAACCCGCGGGACGCTGCTAGTATAAAATTAAAATTTTTGACGTTGACAAATGCCTGACAAATTCATCTAAGAACTTGATATAATGGCAGCATTTTTGGTGAATTTGAGAAGTATTTTTGATCGGTATTTTTGCATTCTGCAAACACATTATTTTATTAACTTACGTGGCATTCCGAAGTGGACACATCCACATCTTGCATATGTGAAGTCCGACAAACATTCCGTCTCACAGTTGGCTTGGGTATACACTTTGAAGTATTTGAGGTAGCGCTCCTTCGAGAAAAAGCATTGGCGCCTGAGAAAAAAAGAAAAGCAGTGAACTACCTACAAACATTTGGGAAAATCTTTGATTTTACTGCAGGTGAGCTACAAGTACCTACTCTGCGTTATAGCTCTCTAAAAATAATGGACCATTTTCACATTTGAGAGAGACCCAAGAATGTGACTTATAACAAAACTGAAAGAAACAATAATACAATAATTATAAATACTACAGCTTAATTAATTAATTATTGTACAAAATATTATCTATTTATTATTAATAATTATTAAATATATATTATACTCATTGGTACTACCCACTGAACATTTTATAAACGAAAAAAAACCGGCTTGCATTATAGGTACTCCTCGCAGTTATTCGAGAAGTCGAGTGTTTAGACTCTTTTGTGTGGGGAAATGCCTTTACGCTCCGTCCACCATGAAGGTTCAGGGCAGGTGTGTCGGGCTCAGCTCGCCTCCACGTCCGCTTCCATCTCAGTGGTGTGACTTAAAGGAGCGTTCCTACTGGCCCGCCTAACTCACACGACCTTTCACTGTCGAGCATCTTGGCTAAGATGGTCGGCAGCAAGAAGTCCGACTTTACGGTGGCTGTGGCTAAACCGCAGCTCTTGTTCTTCCACTGAGCACTCTGCTAATCAGAGTGCCCGTGGAGGACCCTCACCTGAAAGACTTATTTTACTTAGCCGATAAATATGTCAGTCAAATAACCCTCCCAAGTCATCAATTTATTTTTATAACTTAGCATAAGGTATAAAGCCTAAGGTCCGACTTGGTTACTAGCCAATTCTCATTTACGCATTTAGAATCTTGTTCTAAAAGTCAGTCAATGACAAATTCGATTTTTGGACGTTAATGTCTGAAAAACCGTTTGAGGTTGTTGAAATTTGGAGCACTTTTCATTTTATATATTTCAAGAGTCTCTCAGTATAGAGAGACGAACTGCTTAGCATTCCGTGGATTCACCGCGCGGGTGCCAGGTCCATCGTGTGGCAGAGAGAGAAATCCCGAGTAGACCCCGAGACTTGCGACTCGGGCGTAGGTTTAAGGGGCCCCTTTTTGACGTACATCAACACTCACCTTCACTACTCGTATTTCTCTCCCTGACCACCCAAATCCGATATGATCCTACTAGTGCAGCTTTAGATACTCGTTCTAGTATAGAACTTACTGCACTTCTGGACAAGCCAAGGTTTTTCAGCAGGTTATAGAGATAATTTGACATATTTTTGTGGAATAGTTTTTGAGTTATGAAGAGGTCAAAAGTAGCTGCAAATGGCTTGTGTAACAACACACAGTGTTGCTCGCCAGTTCAAACTAGTTTTTTTTTTTCAATAATAGCGACTTATGCAACATGCATTAGTAGTACTTACTAATATGCATGTTTAGCTTCTTTGATTTCAGAGGCTAAATCTAAGAAATCTAAAAAGAACTTCACTACTAAAATTGAACTGAGTCAGGTTCCATAACACTGCGGTTGTTTTCGTCGTACCTAATGGGGTCGAAAGGCCGGAGATCCTCCGATACCGTCGTCACAATAGGTTTCACGGCGACGAGGGCCTCTTGCGACAAAGAAGATCGGAAGTACTCGTGCGACATTCTCGGCAGCTCCGCTGGATTGTGTAACGCAATCTGCAGTAAGCATAATTTAAACAGTAAAATAAAAACATGGGACACGTATTTTTTGTTTTATCAAGTTATCAAAAAAAATAAAAAAAACATAGATATAGATCCTCAAACTTCTGGAGTGAGGGGTGTGACGTCACGTCTACATAAAAATCGTAAACCTATATACGTGATGTCACTCGAAACTTGTCTACATCTTCGTAATTTTTTGTTTGACAAACGAAAGAAAATGATAATGATAAAATGATACGTATAGAAACCCTATTTTTTAATAATCTAACGTATTTTTTGAGTCACCTATCGTCTATTAAATGTAAAGCTTCCAACTCAGTAGACATATCCCAAAGGTACGAGCAGTATCTACCTACTCCATACAAGGCTGAATGGAGTAATATAAGATTATGTTAATTGACTTAATATCAAATCAAATGGAAATACCAACATACCCTGTATCCTTGAGTCGGTCCCTTACACAAGTAGTCAATGTCGGCTCCAAAAGATTGTAATAGAATCACCAGGTTTGATTTCATTCCATAGCTCTGTGGAAGATGTATAGTCATTTGAACCTCAACCCTCAACGAACCTCTACTATTATTAAGATTGACATGGCCACTTACTCTAACGCTCAATGAAACTAAATAAATATTGGTGGACAATTCACACACAACACCATCTGACCCCAAACTAAGCTAAGCTTGTATACGATGGCGGCCAGATAGCTGATATAATACTTTTATAGTTTTAAATACATACTTATTATACATAGAAACACCCAGGTACAGTGCAAATTTGAATTCATCACACAAATATTTGCACTGGGTGGGAATCGAACCCACGACCCTCGGCTTGGCAGGCAGAGCTACTACCCACTAAGCCACGAGGCCAGTCAAATATCGTGAGGAAACGTTGTGTAGCACACATACAGGAAAAAAATAAAAATCTTTAATATTTAGTTACCTATATCATGTATGTACTTAATGTTTTTTTAATATTTAAATTGCTTTTTTTTTAATAATAAACTTTTCTTCTTTTTGTTTATGGTTTGTTGGGAACCCTCACGGCACGAGTTCGAGTCACACTTGGTTAGTTTTTAACATTTAGTAACATGACGACCAGGGTAAGAACTTGGTGGTAAGTAACACGTCTCTTCATAGGTAATATATAGCACAGCGTCACTCAGTTATTTGCACATGTTGTTTATGTAGGCTACATTACACTAGAACACTACGTAGCACTACACTACGTTCGTCGTCCAGAGACATAAGATGATTTATCTCATTGGCTAATAATTTCACTGGAAACATTGCCCTTTAACCTGGAACACCAACTTGTTCACATTACCGCTTGGTAGGTAGTAAAATGATTAGCAGAGGTGTAGCACTTTCTCAGGTAGCAAACTCTACTGCACGGTAAGAGTCCTTTTTTATGTGGGGGAAATACATTACGTATGCCCTCCATGCAGGGACATGGTGGGGTATGTCGGGCTCGACACCATGAGAGTCGACATGGTGCCCGGAACCAACTAAAACCCCACACAGATTTCTCTTACATGACTAGGTGTCAGGGTAGCAGGGTCACTTTTCGCACTCCCATCAAAGGCTCTGACCCTTGCCAACGCCCCTGCGGACCCTCATCTGGAAAATTTAGGAGTTTTAGTTGGCCGATATGTCAGCCGAGTAACCTTCCCAAGTCTTCCAGTCCCTTTCCCCAACCTCTACACGCACTGCTCAAGGGGCTGAGGAGCGCGTATAGAAGTTCCCAGCTCCGGCCGGAATTTGTCATCACACAACAAGATACTACCGAGGCAAGTTGTTGTGTGATCCCCAGTGTGCACCACGTGGAGATTCCCGAACCACGCACCCCCTCTGTAAGAGTCCTACCACAACAAGTAAAGATTAGAGTAAGTCGTTCAAATGAGTACAATAAGTCTATTTCGACGCAGTGCAGTCGTTTTGTGAAATCCTGTCTGATTTTAATTGTTTTGTTAACTGTTAGTATCAGTTTGGAAGGTAAGCAAGATTGTAAAATGTGTCTCACCCAGCCTCTGTGAGGGTAAGTCTCCAAGGGTTCCGATTTCCCATAGCCATCATCCAAGTCCCAAGACTTAACTCTGTGCTCGTGTTCCAAATAAGCGTAATCTTTGTGTAAGCTTGAATAAAAAAAAAGAACAATTAATAGTTTCTTAAGTTGCAGGTAGTAATTTAAGCGCTCCATCTGCACGTCTCGCCACTTTGTCTTCTTTGAGTCTTTAGTTTTGCGGGTCGTGACTCGTCGTCATCATAATCTTGCATCCTACTTAAGAAAGTTCGGCACAGCAAATAATTTCTTCCACTTTAATGTATTATTGGTCATCTAAAGTCGTAACTATCACCTCTCAATAACCGCTCTTTCACAGTGCTACGTCATCTCCTTATATCACCGGATTCAGGGAGTCATGGTCTGTTTTTTTTACTAAAGGACCTAAGGCAGTTGAGACCTCCTGAGCTAAGGGACTTCCAGTAGACTCTACAGCCGACCGAGGTAGACTGATGATTTGATTGATCACACTAGTAGACGATACGGACGGACACGGTAGACTGATGTGCGATATAAACGAACCAAGACATTAATTAGGCTGTGGCATCTTGTTCTTCTTCCGTCCACAACACCAGTAACCATCGAGAAACTGACTGACTTTTCCAAATAGTAATCAAACTGATTATTGAAAAATAATAAAATAAAAATAATCTAAGTAAGTAAATAATAATTTGCCATGTTTTTCTCCTACGGCTAGAAACTTACTTTTCAATTCTGAACATGTCTTCTGCAGCCAACGTGTTAAAAGTAAAACAAACACCTTCTTCAGTTAATATCGGAGAGAATATGTTACTACAATCAAAGGAAGACGGCGAATCCTTCCATCTGCATCCCATAAATAAATCATCCATCTTGGGAGACACCTTCAATGGTAAATAACAAATTAGTTTTATTGTGTGTGCGTTTTTCGTTATACCTAGATGAAATGTATTAAGCATGAAAATAAACACAAAAGGTAACTGAGGCAATTACGCCCACCTAACTTAAAATATTATTTTTAATATACATTTATTGAAATATATTGTTATGAGAACATTAAACATATTCTTCTGATTTGAAAAATGCTAATTAAGACATGTAATTATATTTTTTTTTAATGCTAATAACATCATTTGAAACCCCTTGTTTTGGGCGTTAAAAAATACTGTGTTTATTGGCGCCAGCTTGTTAAATTAGATGATGTACGTGAAAATAATCATCTAGTGTGCTTAAATAACCATTATTAAACATAAGAATCATATATGTTGTATGATTTAGATATAAATGTACTTATAAAATCAACATTTATAATATCAGATCAATATGATCAAATAAAAAAATAACAGCGACTGCGCTGTTTATGTACAAAAAAATATAAATATTTTAACATACATGGGGCGTTATTAAACATCCACGGTCAATTAGCGCCCTAAGACTGTGGGAATATTATGCCCACTGATGACAGTAGCTTTTATTATGGAACTCTTTGAGTGAGTTGACCTCTATGTTCAGCTTTGATCCATTCTTCTGTCCATGATTTCCTTCTTTTTCTACTTCAAATACAAAGGGTCCACCTTCCACCATCCACCTTGGATCACCTGATCCAAGGTGGTGGAAGGCCAATAGCGCCCAACACTTGTTTGACTGGGCGTTAATACCAGAGTTTGAGTTGTTGCTATTCGAACGGTTTTGCATTAAATTATACAACTTCCTTTCAAAATATAAACAAGGTATGAACAATAATAATCCACTCAATAGCATATATATGAAATTAAACGAAAATGTACAACAAAACAACTGGAATTGTAAAATTTTGTGGAGGATTTTTTTAACAATAGTGCTGTCTGTGACTGAAGTGCCTGAAGCAAACCAAGTCACAGGCGAGATAGCGGCCCAAGAAACTAGCAGTCGCGGTTGGTGTGTCCTATCGGTGTATTCTACGTGTGCGTGAGTGCAGATTCGAATAACTCAAAAATTCAAAGTACGTTTTTGTAGTTCGGACGTTATTAGAAATAGGGCGTTAATGAGGATCCGTAACGTTTTTAGTTGAGAATGTAGATTTATAGAGCTAAGAAATCTTTAACAAACAGTGTAAAAATTTTTGTTCTACGACAAAAATTGACGAAGTTATGACCGAATTACTAGCAAAGTTCACCGAGTGGCCGTCGCAATAGCTGTGACGTCACTGTGACGGTCGCCGCCAGTTAGCCGTTGGCAGCGATAAGGCGCGCAGTGTTTTGTTTCTTTAATTGTGACTTTAAAACAAATTAAGTGTCCGATTTGTGTGTAATTCACTTTTTAAACTATGTATAAATATTGTATATTGCCCAAATGTATGAACACTTTTATTAAAACGCCAGAAAAACTATTTTTTAACGTGCCGAAAGACCCAAAACTTCGTACAAAATGGTATTCGGTTGTAAAAAGAGACGATAAAACTCCACCCTCTGCCCAGGCTACAAGACATTGCTGTAAAGATCATTTCGATGTGAGTACCTACATAACTATACCTATTATTTGGTTGATATTTATTAAAATAAGGTGGTACCTACTATTAAGTGCAGTGTACTTTTCTATATATCCTATTTTAAGCTGCTGTATTAAAAGAAACATACCTTCTTACTTTTTCTGAGTATTGTCACAGAATAAATATTAGTACAAGTACAGAAGTCTCACTTACCGAAAACAATTATATAAATAGCGACTCTTGCTGGGACACAACAAAGTTCAATTCAGCTCGCATTAGCGCTCAATACCTGTCGCGATTTTCAACTTAACATTTGCGGTCTCTTCTAACGCGTAACTCTGTCCCTGTCTAGCGCGGAGGGTTATCGACATATCTAATAACAATATGCGCGGGAAACGTGTTGCGCGAGCGCTCAGCGGTGCGTCCGACAACCGACTGGCACTTGTTCCCTGGGAGGAACGGTCCAGCTGTAGGCTAAAACCGCGCGACCTTGAGCGAGTGATGATGCACTGGTATTGTGTATAAACCTACGTACCTACCTATTTGCCCGTTCTCATTTATATGTAATATTCCAAGGTTAAAGTACAGAAACGTGACTCTGGATTCACATTTAAATTGGAAAGATCATGTTTCCCACGTTAATTCAAAAATATCAAAGTATTGTTACGCCGCGTATTTCCAATCTATACAAGGCCAGAACGCAAGGGTATGAAACTAATCACGTATAGATTGTAAATAAGTTTGTTTACTAAGATCTTCCAAACCATAAAAGACCAGTACGCAAATACTCGCGTATACTTTGTAGTAACGTAGAAGTATTATGCTGTTACAAAATATACAGCGCCAGTACGCATACGGACTAATCGTGTATGTTTTGGAATAAGCGCGCGAAACTCTAACATTACAATTTGTACGTGAGCAGTTGCATTTTTTTGTTTATATAAAGAGTGACGAGACGAGCACGACATTTGCCTGATGGTAAGCAACATGCCTGCTACATAACAGTACAGTGACACGCAGCTATTGGAACATGAAGAGTCCAAATCATTACCTAGCACTGCACTGCGCTCGTCACCCAGAGATCTAAGATGTTTTATCAAGATGTTATACTGACTGATTTATTGTAGATGTTGGTTTCCCAGATCCGACTCGGAGCACCCCTACTCCACCTAGTCTTGTTGCTACTACCCCTAGAGTGTATATAAAAAATGCGGGAGCCAGAAGCTTAAGGGAGGTCTTGAGTGGAGCGAACCATATGAGGCTTAGCGAAACGCAGGGGGGAGGTGGCGAGCGAAGCGAGCCGGCGACCTCCGTAGTGGAGCTCAGGCCGAGTATGGAGAAGCGACACTCAGGGCTGACCGCAGGGCTTCTGGCGGGAGCCCACCCAGAGTCAAATCTCAGCATCGGATCGACAACATAGACAATCAGTACGAAAAATTATTGTATGCATTGTAATAACATATTTAAAACAACATTACAATATAATATACTCGTACGCGAACAGTTTCCTATGGCTGTGTT